>CM054190.1:41997702-51997702 GCA_028830015.1 Eucalyptus grandis x Eucalyptus urophylla
TGCATTTCTCTATTTTATGTGTGTGTGTGGGGAAATGAATGGAACGTTTCGTTGACAAAAAAAAAAGAGTAAACTGTAAAATAGAGAAAGAGAGAAATGTACAAGTAACTTGCGAGCATGAGGTCACATTTTATTAGGATTAATATAAAGTAAATGAAATTGTTATTCCTTATTTCTGTTTAACATGAATATAGGAGGAAAAAGGGAGTCATAGGTTTGGTTAGCCATAATCATCTTAAATTACCATATAAAAAAATTAATAACGTTCTAAACTTGATTATCCCCTTCCCCCCCCCCCCCCCCCCCCCATTGTGAAATAAGAAATTGAGACTCTTCATTCAATTATGACTTTTCTATAAGGTGAAACCAGGAAAGAGCAAAATCCACGAAATAATAGTGGTGTAGCCTAACACTACATAAGGCTAGTGATGACTAAATGATACGGAGAAATTATATATATAAAAAAAAAAAAAAAAAGATGGTAACAATGAATAGTAAATCACAAGAAACATAAATAAGAGCCCTTACCTTTTCTTGATGAAGTAATAACTAGCAGCCATGAAAGAATTCCAGTAATCCATTTGTCTGAAAAAAATATTTTCCTTATTTTTGACATTTGAATTGCTTAAAAAATGAGTCAATGAAAAATATTTTTTCGGTTGATGGAAAATCTATGCTTATATTTAGGAAAATGATTTTCTCTTTAAATTACTCAAAATATGACTTGATATTGGCACTTGAACTAGAATCTTTACATTTGGGCATGGGAACCTTAACGCTCATTCTCGAATCCTCGGCATTCAGGATTGGGTCCCCAACGTCGACCCGGGTCCACTAAGGCCGGCCCCACGACCTCGAGGCCAAAGCCTGGGTCCTCAACACCTGTGCTCAAGTCCTTTGAGATTGGACCCAGGACTCCGATGGCCATGCTTGCCACTCAGGCTTGCAAGGTCGAGCCTAAGGTCCCGATGCCTATGCTAAATGCCTCGACACCTAGGTTGGGTTCACAAAGGTTGAGTGTTGTTGACACCTAAATTTTTTGCCCAAAAAAAATTATTTCCAAAAAATGGAAACTTGTTTTTCCACAAAAATATTTCGTGTCAAATTTTTGCATATAGATTATCTAGGCGTTTATTATAGTTTTTTTTTTAATGGAAGATGTTTATGGTAAAAAAAAAAAGTTGGGGCCAATAATCTAAATGTGACTAGCCAAGCCTAGGAGGTCAGATTGGAATTAAAATGGCAAGTTGGGGCCAAAATACAATTTCCAAAAGTTGAGGGACCAATTCACAAATTTTGCAAAATTTGCCCCCGAGCCCTTAAATCATCATCTTGGCCCTCAATTGAGTTGAAATTGAACTTGGGTTAAGTCTAATTAATCAAATCGGGTAAAAAGGACCAAATTACATTGAATTGGGTATTTTCGGGCAGGAAATGGCCAACTTTAAGGGACTCTCTTGCAAAATTTAGTGGAGAAAATTGCGAAAAATGATCGAGATCTTAAACTACTATACATGAGCTTGCTGATTGATAAAAAACCGTAGCCAAATTAATGGATTAAAGCACTCAAACTAGTTACCAAAACTCAGCCCACAATTAGGTCTTAATTCGGAGTTGTTGAGTAAGCAACTTTATGACCCCACCATATCCCACTCAGTAGCCCAATCAGCCTGACTTCTGCACGTGATGGAAGACCATTATTGATAGTGCAAATGGACAAAAATTGGTCAGGGATAAGCTGCGGAAAGCACGGGAAAATTGCAGCAAAATCTTCACACTCAACAGCTGCAAAAGTTGAAAATTTGGCTAAGTCAGAAAGTGGGTGAACTCTCAATTGGCATATATATATATAGAGAGAGAGAGAAAATTTATATGCATTTTGACCGTGGAAAACACATAAATGGCTATGCCAAATTTATTCAAGTCTTCCAAACAGTTGGCCCTGCTTCACTCACTGAAGATGACGCATGGATTGACGGAGGCATAGCTTTATAAGCACCAAGTTCAGTCCAACACCAACCCCATTGACCATAATTGCGCGAGACCTGCATTGTACATTCTTAGAACAAATTAAAAGATGGTGTGCATCGGACAAGGAAGAAAGGCAGATTTGACCTGCCCGGGAAGATCCCAAGAAACAAACTACTTTATAAACAAAACCTCTTTGCTTTATCTATTCCATTAAATAGCATCACCAAGGGTACTTGTCAAATAATTAAAGAAAAGAAATGTCGTAAATTTCACTTTTCTTGTGTTATCCTTATTGATATTTCGAGTTTTGAATTGTGTTAAATTATATATGCTTAACAAATGCTTTGAAAGCATTCATGAACATGACTGGTTTTGAAAATCGACTCTTTCTATTAATATATACGCACACGCTTAACGAGCTTAATGATTATATAGGAAAATTTGTTGGCATGACTCCTCTTATTAATTTAAGAGTCTACTTATTTAGCTGAAAATGAATGATTTGGAAAGTAAATTTTATTGGAAATAGTTAATCAATATAAAATGTTTTCATTATCAATAATAATTATATCAAAATATTTTCGTGAACGATGAAAATATTTTATAAGTGATTATTTAAAAAAATATTTTTAAAAATATTTTTTTATGAAACAAATGCAAACCTAAGTAATTACATACACGACCAAATGTGAAGATATTCGAATCTCCAGACAGAGCTAACCGAATCTTTCAAATCTCCAGGCAGAGCCAACCGAATCTTGGTTTGGTGATTGGACAAAAGTGACCGACCAGATCTTGGGAGTGAATATCTGCATGATGGTCTGAGCTGAAGTGAAGTCTCAAGCCCCAGCATGAGATTTTATTGATCTCTAAAATATACCATATATAATGCAATATTCATGGCAACTTGGGGTTCCCTCTCGCTCATGATGTTACAGGTGTTCATTCAATCAAAGTGTCCCAAAAGTAAAGGTCTGAAGTGAACGAAGAGCAATTCTTACAAACTAATTTGGCATAACCATGCTTTGTGTTCAAATTTCAAATATATTTCAAATTTCAAATATATTTCTACACTACTCTTTAAGCATGCGAATTCGACTTTTACTTTGTCAGGTAAAATCTCATCGGTACTTTTTCCGAGATTTATTTATGATGGGTCTCGTCCCAACCTCCTCTCATAATCTCGTTTACGGTCTCGACTTTTTTGGAAGAAAAAAAATGAGGGGAATATGAAATCCTCCATTTTTTTACCCAAGCGTGGTGAAATTGGACTCTTTCGTGCATCGCGGGTTTTTTCACCTTCCGACTTTTTATGATAGGGCATCTTCTTTGCTCTAAGATGCCATTTGAGTACCTAGAAAATAGATGATCATTATTTTCTTCACCTTAGTCAATGGTTAACCCTTTTAATTAAGATTAAACCAGCGTCGGTAAGTCCTAAATAAGGATTAAAATAATGTCCTAATCATCTCTAAATCCTCTATCTATGGGTGGCTTTTCCCCAACTAATCTTTGCATGTGTTTTAATCATGGTTCATTTTCCAAATCCTTCACGAGCAACCTATGTATAGACCACATTATTCAAAGGAGCCACTCTATGGAATATTATGGGTGGTGTGGTTTATCTTTTTTTAATATTTTATCTCGTGGAATAATGTAAATCACGTATATATATTCAAAGGATTGCTTATTGCTTTTGTTTGCATGCGCTCAAGGACCATCATTGCTTTGTGAACTTTCTTGCATTCTATGGCTGCCAATACTTATAACCCATGTCGCATAGTTCACCTTTCACACCAACAACGTCACGACAAACGGGTTGTTTAATGCTGAAATAAAGGAAAGTTGGACCAACAGGGTATTGATATGTCGTGACGAGTTTAGTAACCATTATTAGATTAGTGATATGTGTGATAATTTGATTGCTCAAAAACTCTAATTCACATGTGTTGAATGTTAAATAGACTTCAAAATTTTTTAGATATTTAACATTATCTTGAACAAATAAAGCTCTATGGTTAGAGTACCAGTTTGACTAACTCTGAGAGACCCCTTCTAGAATATAATTGTTCATTTATCTATCAATTCAAGGTACATAGTTCCCATTCAATTGAAAGATGGACTTAAATTGGCATGTGGAAGTTAAGATCAATCTAGTCATAAGAGAAGCTTGACTAGACCCTAGTAATTTTTCATTAATCTCTTGATTCAAGTTGTATAACCCCCTTTAATTAAAAGATGGATTCTAGAATTTCACCAAACAGCAACCATGACAGAAAAACAAATTCCAATTATTGACAGTGAAATGCACTTGTCAATCATGAGGTACGGAGTTCGATCCCTCAAGGCACAATTAATATAAAGGAAATGAACTAAACCTGTTGTTCAAAAGGTTTCACCAAATACGAACCGGATACATTGAATCAAATATAATTTATTTTAGGCAAAAGGTAAAATGGATAATAATTGGTACATAGATAGTGACTAATTTTTTAATACAAACCACTGCATCCTTGATATATAGTTAGATTTTTGAGAATCAAGTAACAATTTATATAAATGTTTGTGCGAGTGACCTGTGCAATTCCAAAAGCTGTGTGCTTCCCTCACTCTACTCCCCTAGCTTTCATCATTTCCAAATTAGAAGGAACTCCAAGCAGATCTTCAGCTGACCCACAAAGTCCTGCAAAAGTCCTAAAGTCCTAAAGTCCAATAGAATTGAATTCTCAAAAGGCACCAAAGCAATAACAGAAAAGAAACTAGTAGTGGACAAAAAATCATTGCTTTGCATCCCGCCCTACATTCCCCCCATCTGCAAACATATATACAATTCCTCACAGATCCTAACCCTAGCCTGCCTGCCTCTCTCTCCCTCTCTCCCACCCACCCGCACCCACCCCCACCCCTCCCCCCCCCCCCCCCCCCCCCCTAAACATCAAGTTTTTTGGTATGTCCGGGGGTTATAATTCGTAGAGATTCTATCTTTATCGACTAGGCACCTTTGTTTACTCTCCTATTCTCACTCAAAACATGCTAAAAATCATTAGCAATATCTAACATCTCTCTCTCCAAAGATTAGGCCGGTGGAGACTTTACATATTTTAATTGATTTCGGTGATTTATGGGATTCTATTTTATTTTAATAGTGCAAGTGATCAAATTATGCCTCCCTCCACTAAGAAATCTACAAGCGTTCGTCTCTTCATGATGGAGGCTCAAATGAGTTGATTATTATCCCATTATCATTGATTATTGACGCCGCAATTTCACAACCACCCTCAACTCCTTGTTAATCTTACTTAACATATATCTATTAAAAAAAATATTAGTTTTCCTCATATCAAAGTATCAAGTCGAAAATTTACAAGTCATTATCATAGCCATGACAAAACCCGTCACGTCATTTAGTAAATGATTGTTGAAATTGAAGGGCCATTTTCATCAAGTACATTCCTCATATCATTGGACATGCCCAGATATCTTATCTACTTTAAAAGCACCGAGAAATCGAAATCTACGAGTCATTTGATTCAAAGAACCATGGTCACGAGAGAATCAAAATGCCTAACTCTAGATATCAAACCCAGCCAAACTCCCTAAAAGTGAGATTGGACAAACATGGGTGCGTGTTGTTCCATAACCCTAGCCACTTTATCTATTCAAACTTCAACTAAAGAAGTAGTCGATCTAGTTAACTATCAAATTCTATCAGGATTAGTTCTTATATCCTCTATCCTTATGGTCTTGACCTAGATTTAACATTCAAGTAGCAGTAGTTAAGAGCGAAAGTATCTAATCTAATATTTTGCCATGTGATATCTTCAGTCTCATCTCATTTGATTTGATATCTCGCTTGATGTTTCCACGTCTCTAATAATCATCTAAAGACTAAATCCTTTCAGGAACAGAGTTAACTGAACATTGAGATTGAGGATTCTGCAGAACAAATAAAAATAGAAAATGGATAGCTTTCAGATAGGTGAGGGACAGATAACCTCAGGTAGTTAGGAAAAGATTGCAGGTAATCTTCTGTAAAAACGTTGGAACTCAAAAGAAGATTAGATGTGCATTATCCATGTGTCTAATGCATGCATGTGCACACATCTACTCTATCTCTCTAGGATAAACTCAATTTTATTTAAATCCGTGCATGATGTACTTATTTAAAGCTACTCTTGACCATTGCCCACCACTCACTCATCAAGCCTTGTTTAGAAGAACCGGAATTCCTCCTCCACCTTCGCCTCTCTCTCTCTCTCTCTCTCTCTCTCTCTCTCTCTCCCCTCCTCTGTTTCATCATCACTTGCGCCATTCTGCTTCTATGCATTAGCTTTCCCTTTTCGACACTAGCCTAAGTCCAAACACGAGACAATCCGAAGTAAATGTAAAACAGAGCCCAGGAACAGAGCATTTCAGAATGAAGAAACAGGGGAAGTGAAAACAGAGCACAAGAAAATCTCTCATCTTTCTACTCCTCTGAGACATTTTTGAACTACCCATCTTGTTTTTTCTCATATTTTGACATCATGCGTTCTTGTAAAGATCGAGAACCAGACCCTCAAACAGCGTTTGAGGACGTTCACAAGCCTATCATAATAGGTGCGGGGCCATCTGGTTTAGCAGCTTCAGCTTGCCTATCTAAGCTTGGTGTTCCTTCACTGATTCTAGAAAAGAGCGACTGCATAGCTTCTCTATGGCAATACAGAACCTATGATCGCCTCAAATTGCATTTGCCCAAGCTGTACTGCGAGTTACCCCTCTGGGGCTTCCCAGAACATTTCCCCAAGTATCCAACCAAGCGCCAGTTCATCTCATACATGGAGGCCTATGCCTCACACTTCTCAATAAGGCCAAAATTCAAACAGAACGTGGCAAAAGCTGAGTTTGACCCGATTCATGGGTTCTGGAGGGTTCAAACTCAGGAGTTCCAGTACATTTCTAGGTGGCTCATCGTTGCCACAGGAGAGAATGCAGAGTCTTTTGTGCCAGACATTGTTGGACTGGACAAGTTCAAAGGTTCGGTGCTTCATTCAAGTGACTACAAGTCTGGTTCTGATTTCAGAAACCAGAGGGTTTTGGTTGTGGGTGGTGGCAATTCTGGGATGGAACTTAGCTTGGACCTTTGTAGGCATAATGCAACTCCTTACATGGTTGTTAGAAACACAGTGAGTTCAGCTTTTCTCTCTCTCTCTCTCTGCCTCTCGCTCTGTTGTTCTTCTTTTTCTTCCACGAAATCATTTTCCAATCATTTTTTTGGTCACCCAATTATTGATTACTAAAAGTTCTGGCAACTTGAGTATTGAAGTTCAGAATTCAGATATACCCCCTCTTTAAATTAATAATAATAAATGAGGATAAAAAGGATTAGCATAGATTTGTCAGTTTTCTTTTTCTAAATGTCATGACAATTTTTGCTTTTGTGATGTCAACAGGTACATGTTCTCCCCAGAGAAATTTTTGGCTTCTCAACGTTTGGAATAGCAATGTCACTTCTCAAATGGCTTCCCTTGAGAGTGGTCGACAAGCTCCTCCTTCTGATGGCTAATCTTCTCTTAGGCAACACCGACCATTTAGGTCTCCGGCGGCCCAAAACTGGCCCAATCGAGCTCAAAAACATCACCGGAAAAACCCCCGTGCTCGATGTCGGTGCTCTTTCACATATAAAATCTGGCAACATTAAGGTCTTAAGAAGGCACTTCAAAGAGAAACTCCTTTTTTGGCTTCCCCCGAAATTTGTCCTCTGCTCATATTTACAGACATCAGCATATGCTACGCTTTCTAAGGCTTCTTTTTTTTTTTTTTGGGTTTCAGGTGATGGCAAGTGTTAAAGAAATCACAAAAACTGGTGCCAAATTCATGGATGGACAAGAGAAGGAGTTTGATTCCATAATTTTAGCAACAGGGTATAGGAGTAATGTTCCTAGCTGGCTCAAGGTGAGCTCTCATCAGTAAACATTCCACTCAATTTAAATATGTGAGATTCTATATTTTTAGCTTTAGTCCCGTCTCATATTGCATCACCTATCCCTTTCGATCTCTGGACACATGCAGAGTGTGAAGAGAAACACTCAAAAACTGTTCTTTCATTTTCCGTGCAAGAATAGAATAAAATAGTTCAGTAGGGGCCTGTTGGGGGCTCTTCTGCATGTATCTTTGCATTGCCATTTCAAAAAAGACAAATATACACTATGCGCACTCGTAATTTATAACTATCACGACATGTTGGAGTCCTTGGAGGGGGCAGATTGCAAACGCGTGGCCTTGATATTGTTCCTTTTGCGCCTTTTCCACTTATGTACCAAACTGGGATATGGTTTTGTTGTGATCACTTTGTCCCCATCACAAACTTTTCTTCATGGAAAAGGAGCATGCTTCTTCTTTTCTTTATGCTTCTTGCTTTGAGCATTGATCCGCCAGCATTTACAATAAGCTACTGGTAGGACCAAGGAGCATAAAAGATCTCCCTCAGAATGCTATCTTCCAGTTGATGATGACATGTTCTAGGGTTTGTGATGCAGAGTGAGTTTTTCACCAAAGAGGGCATTCCCAAGACCCCATTTCCTGACGGGTGGAAAGGAGGGAATGGACTTTACACAGTTGGATTCACAAAGAGAGGCCTCCTTGGGACGGCCAGCGAGGCCATTAAGATTGCCAAAGACATTGCAGATCAATGGAGGGCAATAAATGATTTATCAGAAATTTCAGTGATTCCCATCTCATCCCACTTAGAAAAGTCACAAGCAACATAAAAACCTTGTCAGAGGAGAATTCAAAAGAATCATTGATGGGGTTGTGGGGGTCTAACTGTTGGAATAGGTTGTGTTGTACTTTGAATTTTCTCTTTTCACACCTTGTGTTTCACTTTCTGTACTTGGTGATCTCTCCCTCTGTAAATGCTAACAATTTTGCTTTGCCGTGCCGGTTCCAACTTTGTATCTCCTTGAGCTCTTGCTAGTTTTTAAAGGTTCGTTTTGTTTGAAGAAAATTAGTTTCGGAAACTATTTTCCAACTTTTCAATATTTAAATAACAGAAAATTAATCGATTTACAAAAAAAGAATTTCTGTGAAAGCAGTAAACTTAAAAAGAAAATGACTTTTCCTTAATCACAAAATAAATAAAAATTAACTATTCTATTTGAGAATGATTTTCATGAAAAATATTTTCTTTTGCCATGAAAATTTCAGTATGCATTTATTTCGTGGAAAATGAAATATTTGCAAACTATTTTCTTAAAGATAATTACTTATATGTGGTGAAGACAATCCTCAAATTGGAATTGCTCTCTTTTAAAAGTCGACTTTTAAGTGATTTAATTAAACAAGGCTGTATTCGCAGTTGGATGCTCTCATGCTTTCAAAGAGGCTCCCAGATGTCTCTCCTCCTATCAAGAAACAATATTTGTGTAAATCAAAATCCCAAAACCCTTAAATATAGGAAATCAGTGAGAAGAAAACCAGATCATATTAGTATACCTGAATCTTCCTCTATCCTATGATTTAGTTCCTTAAAACTACATAAATCAGATCACACTCAAAATAAGGACAATCGACCATCATGAACATTGAAGTCGCTAGAACATCGCTAGGATGATAAAGAGCAACCGCAGCATAGATAAAAAGCAAACTCAGACACCATCCTATCGTCATAAACGGAAAAAAGAATACCCGATAACATTTTACAAAAGGAAAATAAGCGGTTGAACTCCAATCTTTTGCTCCAACTTTTGAAAATTCAAAGCTCAAAGATATACATACTTTTTACTAACTGTATAAGTCAAAATGCAAACTTATGCATACATCATCCTATTATTTCCACTGGACAAGAACCTAAAGGATAATAAATACCTTCTCAGAATCGAATCGAGCCAGAAGGTTTTTTCCTCTCATTAAATGCCGGCGTTTATCTCCACTAGCCTCGACGAAATCCCAGTCCTCTGTATCGATATCTCTTGTAGCTTCTTGTGCTGTCACCTTTCAATCAGGGCCCTCATCAAATGAGCTCCTACCAGCGAGATTACGTGCATCGAATCCAAGTCAAATTGCTCCAAGATTTTCCGCCCTTGTAATCTTGACTCCTATCCTTTGCAGTCTCATTTAATTCTTTGAAATCGATCTGTATCATAAAATAAAATGAAAAAATCATCATTTTTTCCCATGATAAACTACGATTGACGTTGCCTCGATTGTCTGCAATCTGCAATGCGATGTGACGAGTGAAGGCACCAGAACGATCCTTGGACAATGATTTTCCATGCAAATTGTTTTTTTTTTTTCACCATGACTATACTTCTATCTGTGGTGACGTCATAATTCGTTTTTAGTAAGGGAATCTTGAAGAGCGCCCACCTTTACCCAGGGCCCTGCAAAGTTCAGGGTTTTGAGCTTATGGGTAAAGGTGATGTACATGGAAACTTCACTGCAGCTTCATATGCTTGCACTAAATTTTGGACCGACTAGCAATTGCTTTTATATTCACATACGTATATTTGCTTATATGTTTTTTTTTTTTTTGATGACTCAGGAAACCGTACAGCCGGCAGCCGGCGAGCAAACCCTGGAGCTGCACAAGGGAACCACCACCCCATGCAAGCGGTTAAGGCACCAAGCGCCTTCGCTGGGTTTCGAACCCCTCACCTTGAGGGCAAGGATCAACGGGGCCTTATCCAGCGGAGCCACCACAGCGGGTGGTTATATTTGCTTATATGTTTATCATACCTTCTTGAACTTTTTATGAAGTTTTGCATTTTAACGAAAAATATAATAAATAAAAAAAAGTCGTTTTTGGCTTTCATTTACTGGCAAAACACAGCATTGCATGCAACCGGGGGTACAAAGCTAGCTTGCAATCACATGCAGTGCCGTAAGGCGCGCTAGTTCTGTAGTGGGCATTTCACCCACCCTCACTCACTTTAGGCACGGGTGGCTACTATACCAGCGTACTCGGTGATAGTTGAGACATGCAAGCACATCTCGATGTGGGACCTACATTCCCCATCATGAGACCCCCTAATTCTTCGTCTATTTTTCTCTTCTTAACAGATAGAGAATACGGAAGACAGCGTGGGGTCTCTCACCTCAGGGTATGGATCCTACATATGGAGACGGTTTAGTCCATAACACAACTCTCTTGAAGTTTCTCCTACAATACATATGAAAGCATGTTAACCCTTTTTTTTTCTTTCTTTAAATACAATGATTGTTTTGGAGAATATGAACGGCTCCTAGGTTGATGTCCGAAGAAGATTATTATATCTTGAGATAGAGTTACAAATACTAGCTATTGAGTCGAGTCCACAAAATTACTACTCGAGAAAGCCTTGTTTGGTAATCAGTCAATTCTAAACTATTTTTATTCTTTTATTCCTCGGAACATATAAAGAAGGGAAATCCATGTAATAATATTAACTGATTTTTCTATTTCTAGGAATAGATAAATGGCCGGGGAATAGATTTGAAATATAATTAAGAACGGAAAAAGTTATTTCTTTATTTTTGGGAACAATTCAAGAATCAAGTCATTTTTTTTTTCCTTTTATTTTTTCTTCTCCTCATCTAATGGATCACTGGGCTCAGCAATAGCCATTGACTGGCCAAAGACGAGGTCCGGTGACCTCTAGCCCTTAGTGAGGCTCAACCTCATTTAGGTTGGGTGAGGCCAACCTCGCTAGGGGCCAACAAGGTCGTCGGCTTTCATCTTTGGCCAGTCGTTGGCCATCGTCGAGGACTAGCGACCGACCAGAAGAGGAAAAATAAGAGAAGGAAAAAGAAAAAAACTCAAAAAATCATATAAAAATTAAAAGAAATTCTACATCAAAAAAATTAGAGTCGTACCAAACGCGTTTGTGTTATTTTTCTATTCGAGAAATAGAAATTTTATGCAATTATCAAATGCTTTTGAACGCTCAAAAACTCATTTAAGATATTGAACAAAAATTATTTTCAAAAACAGAATGATTATCAAATATACCCTTAATATCCGATTTAAGCTTTCTTTGTTAATTTACGTTTCAATAATTTATATTTAATTACCATCTGGATTGCTTAGCTTAATATACAGAATATTTATAATAGATAATCCATATTTGAACATTTTATTTATAATTTTCATCTATATGAAATGAACTAAATATAAAACATATATACTCTAAAAATTATATGAATGAGGCGGGGCTGTCCTATTATTGGCCCGGGCCTCGGCAAATTCCAATCGAAGCATTTTTTCGTGGGGAAATTTTGCCCTGTCCAAGGTGGGGCGCCTTGGAGCGCAGGGCATCCCTAAATATTTTTGAGGATATGAAAGGTTCCTATGCTGATGTCCAGGAAGATTGTTATACCCCTAAATGGGGCTAGGGGTACTCGCAATTGAGTCAAGTCAATAGAAATTACTGCTCGAGACTTGACTTCGCGATTGTAAGGCTTGATGTTCGATACAAGCTTTTGATGAATTCAATTTCTTTTAAGGCTCCGTTTGTTTCATGGAAAATAATTTCCGGGAAAATGTTTTAAGGATTTTCCGGCGTTCGTTTCACGGAAAATGAATTCCATGGGGAAAATGTTTTCCATGAAAGGAAAAAAGTCTTCTAAATTAAGATAAAATATTTTTCACTTTTGAAAAGTGGAAAACATTCTCCTCACTTGATCCCTCTTATCTCACATCTCTACAAATCCTCACTTCATCCTCCTCTTTCTTTTTATTCTTTTCTTTTTTTGTTTGAATTATTTTTTAATTTTCTTTTTCTTTTTTAATTCGAATTATTTTTAATTTCCTTTTTCTTTTCTATTTCTTTCTTTTTCTTTTTTTTCTTTTTCTTTTCTTTGTTTCCCATCTTCTTCTGTCTTGACTAGTCGTCAGCCATTGCCAGGCGAACCTTGAGCTCGTCGATCTCAAGCTCGCGCTCTACACTCTTGCCTATCCTTTTCTTTATTTATTTTACCCTGCAGTTGTGCATTGCTCAAGCAAAGAGCTCTACATGCTTTGCTTCTTTTTTCTTTTGTTTATTAGAATACAAAAGACGCAAAGGGAGAATAGGTCACTCAACTAGAAGATTTTTATGAGGGATGTACATGTTTTGCTTCTTTTTAAAATCCATACGAATATTTTTTTAGAGTAGATGAGCGTTTTGCGACAATGAGGGAACAAATATATGAAGTAAGTTTGCCTGGATTTAAAGTTAAGTTCATATTTGATGGATTTATAGGTCGGTAAGTGATGCATGCCTAAGTGCTGAAGTCTTAGAAAATATTTTCCTTACTGAACATCGAAAAATATTTTCCGAAGCATTTTCAAATTTTAGCCGAACACTAGAAAATATTGTCATTTTCCTGAAAAATGACTTCTGGAAAAAATATTTTCCGGAAATTACCCATTTTTCGCGAAATGAACAGACCCTAAGATCTAATATAATTTCCAAGTCCAAGCTCGATTAGAAGGAGGGGTGACTCAAACTCCGACTTGAATATCATATGTGCTGCATGACTTTAAAAAGTAGTATTATTTGGATGATTTCTTGTTTTACAAGGCATTCAAGTAAATATTAAAAAAATAGTTTCAAAGGTAAACCATTCAAATGATTAATATTGGAAAAAATCTCAAATCAATATACCAACTTAAATTAATTTCATGACTATTTGAAATCTTAAATCAGTACATCTATAATAAATTTACTTCAAGCTAATTTTTTAACCACTTAAAAACCGGTACATTTGTGACAAATTTACCCATCGATATTTTTCGTTACATTGGATTAGTACTGCGAAAAATCATAAATTAATATACCTATGACAAATGGAGAGTAAAACACCGAGCTAATATATTCATCAACTGTCATGTATCATCTAACTTAGTAATTTGATGGCAAAATTTAACGAAATTGAACGGAAACTAATCTAGGTAAATTTGTCTCATATATATTAGTTTGAGATTTTAAGTAATCAAAAAATTTATTTGAGTTAAATTTCTCATAAGTAAGCTAATTTAGGGCTATTTGTGGTAGTGACCTCCGCTCCGCTCGAATGGATAGCCTCAAAAAGTACTTAATGTATTGTCAACTTTAACCTTGGCACCACGAACTCAATTTGAACTTTTGCACCTCGAAAAGGAATCGGACGGAGCTCGAAGTAACACAGTGTGTCAAAGTTGGAGCTCCGACGGTTCAAGGCCGTGGGACGAGTCCCTGTTTGCGCGCACGTAGTGAAATTCTGATGCGTGGGAAGTTTTGGGTTAGATTCGTCGTCCCTCCCCCGTGGCGTCAATTCGTTTCGGACGACTCATCGTCTTCACCATCAATGCCTTCTCTCTCTCTATCTCTCTGTTCGTGTCTCTGTTTGGCGAGCTGGGATCCTGATAATTGAGACAATGATGGGGCTCCGATTGCGCAGTGGCTCGTACGGAACGTCTCAGAGACGGGGGATTGACGCCTGCATGACGGTGATGCAAGCAAGTCTCTGCGCTGCTCTGCTCCGCCCTGCCCTCTCTCTCTCTGCTGCTGCTGCCGGCATAAGACAAAGGGTGGGTTAAAAAAGAGAGGGTCCGCAGCTCGTTCTTTTTCTGGGTCATTCCAAATTGCCTTCGTCCTCGCGCACGGTTCCAGATTCAACCCGTTCGAGTCCCTGAGATGAGATTTCGCGTCACCCCTCTCTCTCTCTCTCTCCCTCGCTGTCTGACGCATCGATGTCTTCTGTGTTGAGGCAGCGAAGCAGATGTGCATGCACGTTCTATTTCGCATGCTCTTTTCACGATGACGTCCACCTTGGTTTTTTCCCATCTGCCCATTTAACCCTAAGCATTTTAAGAATTATATATATACAAAGGTCTCCCAATTTTTTTAAAACCTTGAGTTTTTCTCTTTCTTTTCTTTTCTTTTAAAAATTTCAACGTCCAAAAGAGAGTCGATAAGTAGAAATAACATCTCGTGGAAAAAGAACTATAAGATCGTCGCCTTCGTATTGTGGTGACGAAGGGAGTCGTGTCTTAATTTTGAATCGGGCCTTTTTCTGAGGTTTGAAGAAAGATTTGACAGGGAGGACTTTCTTGTTCACGTGAAACTTTTTACCCCTTCTTCCGGTGGGGACCGGGATTGGATCCAGTCGTCACATGAATGCTTGGCTGATAAGGCATTGACGTGCAGAGTCTGTTTAGCATATGATTGTACTCCGCTGTAGTTTACCTTGTGTGATTGATAATGTGTTTTGGGTACAGATGATACTCTTGTCGTGCTAAAATCGATCGCCAAGACTCGATATACTAAATGACAACAAAGACTGTGGGTTTTCGTTCTACCGACAAGGCCATAACCATGCTCGAGGCTCGATAAAAGTTCTACTAAACTACTTGGTAACCAATTTTGGTAAAGCATATCTCAGCATGTCCGGCATCTGTCTTTAAAGTTGCAGCATCTTGAAATCGGGTAGGACAGAGCTTCCCAAAAGCTATTAAAGCGCAGGCAAACGAGTCGTATGGCGGAGGTTGTTGTCGAGTACCCACAAAAGGTTTCTACAACCTTTTTGTTCATAACGTATGCACTCGGAACGTATGTTTCATGCATGTTCTCTCCTACTTTTTTCTGTACTTTTAGCCTCGCTTTTTCTCGTACTAAATGATTGAATCCAAATTCTAACTTTTCATGAAAGAGCTTGATGTCATCCTTCTCGAGCACTCGTTTTCCGGGCATGGAAAGTGTTCCATTTGTTGCTTTTTCTTCTTTGTTGCTTTTCACTTGAAGAGCCGAACGTTAAAAATTCAACAGAACCTACATAGAAATTATTATCTGCTCTTATAGGCTATTTAATTCGAAAAGAAATTACATTTAATGAGAATATTGAAGACCCAACAAGCATAAAAGATTCCCCACTTGAGAGTACGTTCGAGATTTATGATGGAAATGCTGGGAGTTTGATGAAGCTGATTACTGGAAAAATATTTAACAATAGATTTTCATCTGCTGTTTCCTGAACATTTGAGTTCACTTGGCATCTTGAGGCGAATAAGGGAAACCACTGCTATCTTCCCAAGGTGACACCAGTATCTTCCGTTCCTTAATTAGCCTTTTTTAACACTTGGGTTTTATGCTTTCACCTCAAACACTTTATTAGAACAGAAAGAGAGAGAGAGAGAGAGAGAGAGAGAGAGAGAGAGAGAGAGAGAGAGAGAGAGAGAGAGAAATTGAATTTATTGGACCGGATGCTTTCCCCAAAAGTTTAAATCAATAGAAGATGGGCGATGATAATGTATTTATACGATAGTCCTCAACACTCCTTCTCATCATCTAACTCTCGGTTTAGGTGTGGAAGGTAAGATATAGACGTAATTACATCGAACAGACAATCAGATACCTGAAAACAGGCAAGAAAACAGGAGGTGTGTAGGGACTCTAACGTATAAACCTTATGAAAACCATGGTAGAGTGATCACTTTTCTTAAAAGATGGGCCAAAGAGAGTATATTGGCACCACCTATTAGAGTGGAGAAACATAAGCCTAAACTCTAAAGTCGGGAATATAATCAAGAGGGAGTCCAAATGCCACTCATTTACATAGTTAAGCTCGTGTTCACTAAAATACTTCATGAAAAACAAAACGAGTCAGAACAATGTAACATTACACGTTACTTAACAAATTCAGTTCCAAAAATTCACACGAGATTCTTAGAAAAGAAGTCAGAATTATTAGCATACATATGTGGACCCTATGCATTGTACTTTAGAACATTTATTTATTTATTTTCTTGGTAAACATAGCCTCTCTTGCTCGCCTCTGCTGCTACTGCTGCTTCTCGTGAGATTCGACGCGTCGTGTATCTACCAATTCACGCTGCTGAGTTCGATAGATGAGGGACGTATCTACATCTACGGTGACCATGCAACAAGGATAGGTTGGACCGATATGGCATGCACGAAGAACAAAACGTACATGCACGCGCTGACGACGCTGCATGCATGCAAATGATTTTCCCACGCAGATGCAGAGAGGAGAGGACAGGAAAAACTGACCGCCCCGTCCTGTCGTTCCCTCGCTAGGATTCTCCCGGACCCGTGTCGTTTTTGGCTCCTTTAGGGGGGAAGGGGGGGAATTTACTAGAATACAGTCCAAGGTCTGTGGGCCGTATTCCTCATCCCCTCGTCCTTCTTCTCGCGATGTTGCCCCCTTCCTAGTCTAAGGGCTTCTGGCGCTAGGGTTTTGGTCTTTATCTTTGTTCTCTCTTTGATCGTTATCATTATTTTTCTAGGGGGTCCACCTGATCTCAGTTCCGACATGCAGTTGCTTTTGCCTCAGCGGAGTTACTATGGGTACCTAATATTTTCTCTATAGAGAATAGTGTGCCATGAAGAGGACCTCACAATGCCCACAATTCTTGACTTCTTCCCCCACCAACTTGTTCCAAGTTGGCCACCGACGTTTTACTTGGCCTGTCAATTCAAAGATACCCACATCGAAAAATAACTGACTCGTTCTAGTGCGAGCTACGATGAAAGTCGATCGATTAAGGGAGATTGGTTGATGAAAGTGATTCAAGCCATCGAACGACTGAGAACCGTGCGGCATGGATATCGATATTTACAAAGTATAATTGTCGACGTCTGCATGGGATCAGCATTGACGAGTATTCAAGAGGTGTTCGGCGAGGCTTATCGATGGAGCTAGCAAGGGGTTGACCATCGTAAAACTTGACCAAGTGTTGAAAACAAGAAGAGAATGCGATGATCATAATGTCGATTGAACGGTTAAGCAGCCCAACAACTTCAGAAATTGTAACTACTTGTGGATAAGATCGGTATGTGAATATGAGGCATGGAAACTCACTAGTATAGTTGTAACCATACTTAGAGCAATAACCATTGGTGAATGGTTGTAATAAGTGAGTTATGCGACGAAAATTATCAAAATAATCTTAACATATTGCAATTATGTTAATTCAATCATAAATATTTTTTTGTCAATTCAATTTTAGACTTTTTGCATCTGTGTCAATTCAGTTCATCCAATCAATTTTGGTAGGATGGCACTATCATGGACGTTGGCTGATGCAGGCATGGCAATTTTTAAATATTTATTTTTGATTTATTTTCCATTATTTTTTCTTTCCTTCTTGCTTTGGTTGGTCGCCGGACCAAGCAGAGGCTAGGGTCGATGAAGTAGACCTCATCAATCACTGGCGAGCCTCGGCTACCCCTAGCAAGGCCTTAACTCATCATGGTTGGGCAAGCTTGACTTTGCTTGCAACCCTGGCAAGGCATCAATAAGGGCGAGACCTTGCCAAGGGTTGTTGAGGCTTGCCCTCTCCTAGCACAGTGAGGGTGAGCTTGACCACCCTTGGGGAGGCATGGTGAGGGCGAGCTCAACCTCGCCCATGGCCCTGGCAAGGCTTACCCTCACTGCCACTAAACCTGTTAAAGAGGTGGGCCAAGTCGAATTTGGGTCAGATCAAAAATGGTCCTACCCAAATTGATCCATTAACCTGTTTATGATTCATTTATATGCAATGCAAATCTTGGAAAAATCCAAATAAGAGCTCGAAATGCTCTTGTTTTCTCAAATAAGGATTCAAAATATATTTTATTTCAATAAAAGCCTGAAATGCTTAAATTGTCTCAAATAAGAACTTGAAATAACCAAATCATCTCAAATAAAGGTCTTTGGCTGGTCGGTGACCATTCCAGCTGTTGGGATTAACGGATTCCCAAAAACCGGATTCGACACTAAATCGAACCCCTAAAACGAATGCGGAAGACGAAGCCCGGGAAAATCACGTATCATCGATCCTAAAGCACACCACGGATTCGAGCGTACCTTGTTAGCCACAGATTAAACACCAATGCTGAAGATTGAGGAAGAGAAAACGATCATGTTCGATCCAATGACGTCAATTGGCTTTTAAGGGAAGACGGCGTCGCCTCTTTTGCTTACTGTTCTTTTTGGAGGGAGAGAGGGAGGAAGGAACGTACGTAATGTCAAAAGGTACGTTCTCCCTCTCTTTCCTCCCTTATATACGTCCCTCCAAAAAACAAAAAATCGTACCCCTTCATCTATGGGCCCTAATCTTGTGGGCCGGGCTTTTAGGCCCAACATGGGCAGACGGGCCTTAAGCCCATCACATAAAACTATCATCTCCCACTCGCACATGGTGAGCCGAATAGGATTCTCTTTACCTCTCTTCAACATTCATACCGGTGAATAATCCGTGCGACCAACATACTTTGAGAGCTCGTTGCCATACATCTGTTAGGAATATATAGCAGCTCATAATGGACATCACACTCTGAGTAGATTTAGTATGCAGTATCCTAGATCGATCGATCACATTTATATCTCTCTTGATCTCTTTTAAACAATGAGATATATATATATATATATATATATATATATATATATATATATATATATATATTGTATTCACAATTATGATTATCCCAAAGACAGTCATAATTGGTTAACCAGTGAATACAAAACTACAATGTGATTCTCCAAAATCGATATTCCTCTTTCCTTCAAACTCTCAATTTCAGTTCAACTTGCTTTTCTAGAAATGTCCCATTAGATCGAATCAACTCATGACCATTAGCAACATCCTAAGATAGCAAACACTAAATAGAAATCTTGAGAATAAGTAAGAGTCATGAGGGGACTAAAAAATTGAGGAACTCTTTTCCTCAAGAGTCTCACACGACATAAAAGTTGAGATCAAACTTTTGCCACTCTTATTGGTCGTCTCATGCATACATAGTATGAAATACGTATTACGGTATTAACTCATTTCCCATGGAGTGTATGTCTACACATTTCAATATCGTACAAATGATAGTTCAGACATGCCCAATGTCTAACTTGAGTTCACGTATCTACTCATTCACAAAATTCATCAGAACTCACATCTGGGTATCATAGACAGATAAAGTAAAATATGTGGAGTATTTTACTTTCGGACATAGTAAGTATTATGTCCTCATCTTAATACCCAATTAAGGCGATATACGTATTTTAAGCTTGAGCTCTCGATTATCACCTAGATAATAAGCTTAAAAATAGTCTCATCTCTATTTATCACACAGTAAATAGAGGCGATTACCCGTGTGAGTGGGCTAATCTTATATCTGTCCGACATACTTTCTCAACTTAAAGTAATGCACTAAGCATTAAGATGCATAAAGATCAAACAAAGATTCATAGGCATTAATGATGAAAAACACAAATTCATCAAATGTGAACACTTAAGGGAAATTACAATCCAGTACATCAGACTCTACGCAATCCTAGAGATTTTACATGGCCACAAAACACATCTCTAAGTTTTGGCTTTGTCATAGGATCTGCTACCATTCTATGCGTAACATGTACTGTAAGTTCACATCTTTTCGTGCAATCATATTCTTGACAAAAGTTATACTTGATATCTATAGGTTTGGTCTTGCCATGATATTTTGGATATTTGGTGTACACTTTTGCTGCTTGACTATCACAGTTAACTAACAATGAATCTGCAACACTTCCAATAACACCTAAATGACCCAAAAAATCTCTTAAGCCAAACACCTTCTTATACCGATGCTGATAATGCCACGAACTCAATTTCTATCGTGGACAAGGCTATACACTTTTGTTTTTTACTGCTCCAACATATGGTGCCATTATTCGGTAAGAAAACAAATCCAGAGATAGATTTTCTTTCATCTAAATCTTCTCTCCAATCAGCATTTGAATAGCCTTAGAGTTGCATATCATTTCCTTAATAACTCAACGTATAATCAGCAGTCCCCTTTAGATACCTTAGTATTCATTTAACGGCTTTCCAACGTGC
Organism: Eucalyptus grandis x Eucalyptus urophylla; assembly: GCA_028830015.1. Classification (NCBI taxonomy): domain Eukaryota; kingdom Viridiplantae; phylum Streptophyta; class Magnoliopsida; order Myrtales; family Myrtaceae; genus Eucalyptus; species Eucalyptus grandis x Eucalyptus urophylla. Next base: position 42,018,464 of record CM054190.1, read on the forward strand.
TTGACCTGGGTTGGATTGGTATCTACTCACCATTCCAATTGCATAACATATGTCAGGTCTTGTACACATCATAGTGTACATCAAGCTCCCAACAACACTAGCATAAGGAACATATTTCGTTTGTTCCTTCTCTTGTGGAGTCCTTGGACACAGTCTATGGCTCAATCATTCACCTTTTGCAATAGGAGTGTTTATGGGTTTACAATCACATATCATTCATCTCAAAGTTGGAAGACAATCAACTTTTGACAGTATTGACAAGCTCCATATTGCTTCCGACAATTAGTATATCATCAACATATAATGATATGATCACAAATTGATCCTTGGATCTTTTGATATATATACAATGATCATCATCTATCATTGTAAAATCATATGCCATTATGGCATTATGAAATCGTATATACCATTGTCTTGACGACTGCTTAAGGCCATATATCGACCTCAAAAGTCGACATACATTTTCTTCTTGGCCTTTTACTATGAAACCAACATGTTGTTCCATATATTTTCCTTCCTCTAATTCTCCATTGAGGAAAGCAGTCTTTACATCCATTTGATGTAACTCAAGATCCATACTAACCACTATTGCCAGAATTATGCGAATCGAGGTAAATCTCACTAAAGGAGAAAATGTTTCTTCATAATCAATTCATTCCTGTTGATTATACCCATTCGCCACAAGGTGAGCCTTATGCCTTTATATCGAGCCATCAGCTTTACGCTTTATTTTGAGAACCCACTTGTTCCCAATAGCTTTGCATCCTATTGGAAGATCAACCAGTTCCAAACTTGGTTTGACTTCATTGACTCTATCTCATTTTTCATTGCATAAATCCATTTTTCCTTACTAGGGCAATTCAGAGCCTCATTAATATTTCTTGGCTCATCCTCATCTTGCGGAACAATCATAAAAGTTTCCCCTTCAATGTCAAAACGTCGACGGGAAATACTTTGGCGACTTGTTCGCCTTATGGGAGATTGTACACTTTGCACATCATTCCCCATTATGCTCCTACTTGGATTAGATAATGATAACGTTGTCTCATTATGTGGTTGCAATTGAGAATGAGTTGAATTCAATTCATCACTTCTCATATTATTCCCACTTAGACAAACTCCACTAATATCATTATCTTGATCCAAGGTTTCAAATAGGGGTAATCTTCCCATATTTCGCCCTTCTTAGGAAATTCATCCTCTAAGAATGTGACATCACGTGATTAAAATTCAGTTATACTCCCACTTTCCTGCTCACCTATAAACACATACCCTTTCGAGTGTTCGAAGTATCTCATTAAAATACTCTTCTTTCCTTTAAGACCTAATTTCCCAAACTTGTGAGAGGACTCATGAGTATAGGCAGCACAACCCCATGGCTTAAGAAAACTTAAATCCGGTTTTCTACCTGTCCATAACTCATATGGAGTAGAACTAACTAATTTGGAAGGCACCCGGTTAAGTATATAGGCAGCAGTTAACAACGCATCACTCCAAAAAGTGATATGTAAGTTAGCATGCGCCATTATGGACCTAACCATTTCAAGTATGGTTCTATTTCTTCTCTCTGCAACACCATTTTGTTGAAGAGTATTTGGAATAGACAACTGTCTTTCTATTCCTTTTTCACCACATAATTTTCTGAACTCATCAGATAAATATTCTCGACCTCGATCGGATCTCAATGCTTTTATTTTCTTTTCTAATTGATTTTCTACCAAGTTCATAAACCTTTTGAAACAACTTAATGCTTCAGATTTATGAGAAATCAAATAGACATATCCGAATCGAGTATAATCATCTATAAAAGTGATGAAATAAACAGCCCCATGCCTTCCTCTCACATTCGTTGAACCACATACGTCATAATGGATTAAATGCAGAGGAAATTCAACTCTTTTACCTTTTCTAAATGGTTTCCTTGTCGTTTTCCCTACTAAGCAATACTCACATATGGGCAAATCGACTTTTTCAATGTTGCCCAACAAGCCCTCTTTGGCTAGTCTATTCATACATTATTGGCCAATATGACTAAGTCTAACATGCCACACATTCACATCATTATTATATGAAGTAGAAGACGTGAAACGAGGGAATAACAAACATTGACATCACCACAGTCAACATTTAGTACAATAAAACCATCCAGAAAGTGACCACAACCATAGTAGTTTGTATCCAAATACAAATCTACACCGCTATTACGAAAGTTCACACTAAAACCAAGCTTAACCAACACCAAAACAGACACAAAATTTCGACGAATCTCCGGAGCATATAGAACATCATGTAGGAACAAGTTGCGTCCACCACGCATGTTCAATTGGTAGGTGTCAATCCCTTTAACTTCATCTCTAAAGTTATTTCCTACATAGATCCACTTAGTTCCAGTTGGTACTCGTCGGAATTCCACAAAGGATTCTCTATCCTTCGCTACATGGTCTGTTACTCCTGAATCTACAGTCCACAAAGGATTGGATTCAGCCAATAATACAGAACTTGACACATAAGCAAAGTTCTCAAATGTACAAGAGGTGTTTACCTTCTTTGGCTCACGACAATCGAGAGCATAGTGACCCTTCTTGTCACAATTGTAACACCTCACCCTTGACATTTTCTTCACTTGAGGACGTTTTCCTCTCTTGTGTTGGTTAACTCTTGATCTCTTGCAATAAGGACTTGATCCTTTGCATTCCCACATATTGAACGAATCAATACGCTTGCACTTAGAGCTCAAAGCCCTTTTTGAGCTATAACCAGTATTGTAAATATCTATTTTCGGCTCACATGCCGTTAAGTAGTCCTCTACCAGCTCAAGGTGGCGCACAGCATCCTCAAGATATTCCATAACATGGTCAAGAGCTTCTAGTGCTTTTTGCTTTTCCAGCACATATTGAATCTTCATATTCAATATTTCACAATTGTTGCCGTTCATATCAGCAATTACGTTCTTAGTTGCTGAAACCATCGATCTGAACACATCAAACATATATGCATGAATAATTAATGCCTATCATTTATGCATCCACTTTGCACAGACCCATCATATCAATGAATAATTTCAAGTAAGGTTTCAGAATCAAAAGGTCACTACGTTTCCAATCATCCTCAAAAAAATCCTAACTTAAAACTATTATTAATATAATTGTTTTATGCAAAATAAATTCTATGAAGTTACAAAAACTTCTATGAACTACCCACAATAGTCAACAATAATAGAAAGCAAATAATATCTAACATCCAATAGAATAATAATGTTTTCACATAATACAACAATCAATTACACTAAGTAATATATTCAAAGAAGAAATATCAACATAGAAAGAGATATTCACACTTAAAAAACATCTCAAACTAATTTAAGAAATAAATAGGGAATGTCCATTCTAATCTATCAGTCAAAATATCTAAGAAATTTGTAGGCACATTTGCCAACCATGGAAAAACTTTTGGAGAGCTCTCATGTCGCCTCCAAGGCGCATTCACTCTGCGCCATGTGGTGCTCAATCTAAAGGTTGAAGTTTTGGTTAACTCAACCCTATAGTACTCTCTAACAAAAGCTACCATTAGCCTCCTATAACCCGGGACCACGTTGACCTCTCATAGCCGATCTAACACTGCTTGCCATTCAGGTGAAAGAGTGTTCATCAAAGCTGGTACATTCTCAAAATCCGGCATAAAATAACCATTCCAGATGATTTCCTGTATCATCTGATTGACCGTGACCACGTGTGATACTAAATCACCATCATGCCACCGACAATCAGCTAACTCTGTCATCAGTCTTTTAAGTCTTGCTTTTCCTTCGTCCGTTCTCGGGATTGCAGGTATCCGTGCATAACGCATTATAGTTCCTGCAACAAATGCAGAACTAAAAATGGATCACTTATAATCCACAATAAACAAAATGGAAAATGCATAATTTTCCATGATTCATGCAACAAATGCAAAATAAAAAATGGATTACCTCTAACCCACACAGACATAATTGAAAAAGAAACAAATTCCTTTTTTTTTTGGGTCAACGGTCATCGTTCAACGGTCAACGCTGGTCAACGGTCAATAGTCGCCGGTCGGACCGGTCGGGCCGGTCGGGCCGAGTCAGACGAACTAACCGGCATGTGCTGCGCGCATGCGCGGGCTGACGTCACGCAGACGTCAGCCGACACGTGCGCGGCATGCGCCAAGCTCCATGCGGGTTGGGTCGGGTCGGGTCGGGTCTTTGTCAGGTCGGGTCGCCGGCCGGTGACTGGCCGTCCAACGGTCGTCGGCGATGACGTTATCGATGACGTCAGCACGCGTCGATTCGCCAACCGGCGCGTGCTGGTTCGTCGGTCGCCGGCGCGCACATGCCGGTTTGCTGACCGGCACGTGTGGCGCACGCGCTGGCCGAGCCAACGCTTCCGACGCGTGGCGCCCATGCGCAGCGGCTTTTGGCCGCGCATGTGGGCACGTGCGGCGTCTCTCGGCCGCGGTCAACCCGTCGACGGACTCGTCTCGACGAGCCCTTCACCTTATGCCTTTAGAAATTGATTTCGACTTACGGAAACTCGAAAAAATGGATGAATAGTGCTCAGGTGTCAGGATTTCTCGCCTCGATCCATGTCGGCCGAATATTTTCGCGAAAAATCAATCATAAAACATCAAAGGGGTCGGGAAAACATGAACTAGGGCTCTGATATCAATGTTGGGATTAACGGATTCCCAAAAACCAGATTCGACACTAAATCGAACCCCTAAAACGAATGCGGAAGACGAAGCCCGGGAAAATCACGTATCACCGATCCTAAAGCACACCACGGATTCGAGTGTACCTTGTTAGCCACAGATTAAACACCAATGCTAAAGATTGAGGAAGAGAAAACGATCATGTTCGATCCGATGACGTCAATTGGCTTTTAAGGGAAGACGGCGTCGCCTCTTTTGCTTACTGTTCTTTTTGGAGGGAGAGAGGGAGGAAGGAACATACGTAATGTCAAAAGGTACGTTCTCCCTCTCTTTCCTCCCTTATATACGTCCCTCCAAAAAACAAAGAATCGTACCCCTTCATCCATGGGCCATAATCTTGTGGGCCGAGCTTTTAGGCCCAACATGGGCGGACGAGCCTTAAGCCCATCACATTAAACCATCACCAGCCATCGGAGAAAGTGTATTTTAGGTCAAAAAATTATAATCATATTTTTTCCCTTTTTTTTTTCCGCTTCCCTCCCCTAGCCATCGCTGTCGCTAGCCAGCAAAGCTTGCCCTCCTCAGGCGAGGGTCGCCCACGCCAATGTTGGGATAGCCTAGGCAAGGCAACCCTCACCAAATCTAGCGAGAATGCCTTCACTAGATCTGGTGAGGAACGCCCTTGGCCGACGATGGGGGGGCTGCCCTCAGTATGGGCTGCCCTCACTAGCCCAAGGTGAGGGCAACCCTTGCCCTTGCTAGATCTAGCAAAGAATGCCCTTGCTTAATGTCGGCGAGGGCTGCCCTCACCAAGCCAAGCAAAGACAACCCTCGCTTGAGTCTAGCAACCTCCAACATGGCCGACCAAAGGAATGGGAAAAAGGGAAAAAGAAAAAGAAATAAATAGAAAAAAATTAAGTTAAAAGACAAAAATACCTTTCGAGAGGTTAGGCTCTTTTTTGAAACTGATATGGCCACTTCAGATTTTTATTTGAAACAAGTTCCACTTCAAGCCCTTAATTGAGATGATTTTGCCACTTTAGGCTCTTATTTAAAACAAAATCTACTTTGAGTACTTATTTGAGAAAATGGAGGCACTTCAAATCTTTATTTGGAATTTTCTCATAAATTTTTTGACTCATATCCAACCCAATCCATATTGTTAAAATACATCCATATTTAACCCAATTTAAGAAAACTTATTCTTAGGATTTTTTAAGGATAATATTGCTAAAATACTTCCAAATCTAGGTTCACCTTGTTTCTTATATTTTTTTTAAAAAAATTGATATTGCTAAACACTTCCATTCAATACAAATTTAGTGAATAATTTTTACAATTTTTTTTAAAAAAAAAATTAAGGCTTCGTTTGTTTCTTTAAAAGATTTTTAAGAAGTCATTTCCTAGAAAAATAACAATATTTTCCTATGTTTGCCTGAAATTTGAAAATAAATTAAAAAATTAAAAAAATCTTATTTGATTTTCCTCCGTGCATTCCTTTTAATATATTTTCTTTTTAAAGAATGAATTTTAAATTATTTTAAAAAATCTATTTTTTATTTTAAAAGGATCGCATTTTTAATTTTTTTTCCTTGTTCTTCAGCTAGTCGTCAGCCATAGCGATAGCCGATGAGGCTTAGCTTGTTTGATTCCAATGAGTCGAACCTTGCCGGCCTTGAATGAGGCTCGACCTCTCCAGATTCGGTGAGGTTGAGCTCAAGGCTTGCCAGATCGAGTCTCGCTAGACGTCAGTGAGGTCTCGGCCTCACTAGCGCTAGAATTCAGTAAGGCCTCGACCTCTAGTGAGCTTATCCCTCACTTGGTTAGTCGTCGTCATCGTCGTCGCTGTCCACCAGCCAAGGAAATGGAAGAAGAAAGAGGAAAGAAAATAAATAAAAATAAAAATAATTTCAATTTTTAAAAAATACTTTTATAAGGCTAAAGAGTGAAACGAACTGTGGATGAGCCTAGTAGGTTGAATATGAGTAACCCATATATAACCCATTTATATTTGGGTTAATATCCTGAAAAACCCCAAACTGGTATACTTGTGACAAATTTACTTCAAATTATTTTTTTGACCACCAAAAATCCCAAACTGGTATATCTTTGACAAATTTACTCCAAACTAATATACCTGTGACAAATTTACCCTATGTTAGTTTTTGTTGTATTTTATTGTCAAATTATTAAGTTAAATGACATGTGACAATTGACTGGTATACCGATTTAGGATTTTACGTTCCGTTTATCCTAGTTTACAATTTTTGTGATTTTTTATGGTATTAATTCAATTTAGCAGAGGGTATATTTGTCACAAATTTACCAGTTTTGTGCTTCTTGCTGTCGAATAAATTAATTTGGGAGTAAATCTGTCATAAATGTATCAATTTATGGTTTTTTATAGTCAATCGGGATAAATTTGTCATAGGTGTACAGTTTAGAGTTTTTCATAGTCAAAAAAATAGTTTGAGGTAAGTTTGTCACAGGTGTACCAGTTTAGAGTTTTTCAAGGTATTAACCATTTATATTTTAAATGAGTCATATATGAGTTTAAGACCTATTTTAACAAGTCTAGTTGTTGCTAGGCAAGGTCAAGCTCGCCTAGCCACTGCGAGGCTAACCCTCACCTAGCGATGGCTAGAGTGAGGCCTTGCCAAGCATGGCCGATGCTCATCTCACCAATGTTGGTAGGGGTGAGCCTTACCAATGACCAGAAAGGTCAACCTAGCCGGCTCTAGCCTTTGGTTGGTTCGGCGATTGGTTAGAGGAAAAAAGAAAAATAAAAAAGAAAGATAAAAAATATTTAAAAATTATCACGTCAGCACCAACCAGTCAAAAGTGATTAAATGGACCAAATCTATAAGAGATTTAGTAATGAATTGGCAAAATTACCACAGAACTAGTTCCCATTAAGGAAAAAAAAAAACCAACATCTACTTTGGGCGTAAGATTTATCACTATTTGGATAAACAACTCATTCTCAACAAAGCAATATTATATATGCCGATCGACTGAAAAGTTCACACCAAATTTAGGAATCAAGAAATCACGTCACTATGCAATACGGGACACTTGAAACATGCATTGGCATTTGAACATGTACAAAAAAAATTGCCATGTGAATCATCCTTGTTGAGGAGGTATCTCCATCGGTGCATTAAAATTTCAAAATTAGACCTAGTGAAAAGGCAAATGCAACCCTCAACTTCACGTTCCTATATCGCTGTCCCCATCGGCAAACCGATACGCCGACCTAGTCGAAGTATTTGCGTTCGTTATGCTACTAGACTGTGCACGCGCTACAGAAGCGCACTAACTTATCTTGTCATTTTGTTGGACGGATGCGTGCTTGGACCACCGGAATTATAATGACCCAAACCCAAGATTGCGCACGCCGTTCCCATCCCCTGTCCAATTAGAAACTCGTCGGTTAAAAATATCTTTTGTTCCCACGCAATCCCACGATAGAAAATCTATCATGTCAATTTCAAAACCACATGATAAACGACCTAAGGCATAGCACGTTCGACGGGGGAATTGGGGAGAGAATGAGTTGCATGGAGAAATCAACTTCAATTCACATGATAAACGACCTAAGGGTCACATGAAATCAACTTCTTCTTCTCCTCTCTTTATGATCTCTTTTGCGTTGAATCCGGAGCACACCGGCCTACGAAAATAGTGAACGCAAAGCAGAGTGTAAAGGCAAAACTACTTTCCAAAGGTTAATTGAAGTTTTGATTAAATTAATTTTCTTGGGTTAATCTTGTGTTTTCGGAGTGGGTATAGCTAGACTAGATAAAATGAGTCATAAAACAATTTCTTAATACATATTTAATAGACTGAGTTATTATAAGAGTTAGTTGTATTCAATAAACAGATCATAAATGAGTTTAGAATTATAAACTCCAAAATAATATGGATTTTAAATGGAGAAAATTGTCCAAAAGTTCTAAACCTATGACACTTTTGAAAATTTAATTTTAAACTTTTCAATATCAATTAAGCTCTTAACTATTTCATTTTTTTATCAATTGAGTCCAACCAGTCAATTTTGGTAAGGATTTTGTTAACATAAATGCTGAGTGTCTTATGTGATATGGTTGGTGCTAACATGGACAATTTTTAATATTTTTGATATTTTTGATTTTTTTTTCTTGTTTTTTTTTTCTCTGTTCCTTTTTTTTTTTTTTTTTTTTTTAGTTTTTGTTTTTTCAACTAAGGTCAACGAGGGTCACTAGGCTCTGGCTATCCACTAGGCAAAGCTAGCGCGAGTCGCCGGAACCTCACTTGCTACAACTATGATTGTGTTGCCCAATTTAGGCGACGGCTGCAACCCTCGCCCTACGACTTATAAGAGCATCGTGGCCCTCACTAGTAACTTGGCAAGGGCCTAGTGACTCTTGTTGGCCACGATTTAAATAGGAAATAGAGAAGGAAGAGCGAAAAAATGGAAAAAAAAAAAGTAAAAAGAAATATTATAAAAAATTATCCACATTAACACTGATTATGTCACGTAAGATAACCAGTGTCTATGTAAGTAAAATTCTAGTCAAATTTGACATAATATTAAAGGTTTAGGATTAAATTGACAAAAGTACAATATATTTAAGATTTTTTGGACAATTTTCCAATTTTAAATGGGCTGCAACTTACTTAAACCCAACTCACGACTCTTTTTTCACTCTCTCTCGCCCTCGCTCACTCTACGCTCTCACTTCAGTTTTGGCATAAGTTTTTTTAGATTGGGTTAAATATATAAGTGCTTTAACAATTGGGGTGATATCAAGTATCGAATGAGTATGGTCGGATAGGGTATAGGTCACTATATTAGTATTATATTAACATGGATCAATTTGGATCGGTTCATTTTCAAGCCGACCTGATCTACTAGTTTGACAGGTTTAGGTATGATTAAAAATAGCAAAAGTAAAGAGGAATTGTCAAATTTGGTATGTAAGACATTTAAGTGCTAAAAGTTATAAAAAATTTATTCAAGTATAACTTTTTTTGAAAATTGAGACACTTGAGTGCTGAGTCCAGCGACCTTGATCGAAAATCCTACATGGCAATTTTTTAATAATAAACTCGCCCACATGGTTCGCTAGAGAGTCGAATCAACAAAGAAGAGCCAAAATGACGTTATTTTGCCTCTTTTTGAATTTTAATATAAATATTAATCAAATTAAATTATTAAAAAAAGGGAGGAGATGAAGATTACAGAAGCCGAGGGTGGAAACGGTGGGGAGGTTGCAATGGCATGGGCTGAGTGTTCACCTTCTATAATCTTCATCTCCTCCTTTTTAAAAAAAAAAAAAAAAGTTTAGTTTTAAATTTAATTTAATAATATTTATATTAAAATTCAAATCTAAAATAAAAAGACTTTTTTTCTTTCTATATCAACATACAAAATGACATCGTTTTACACTTGTCTCACTGAAAAAATGCCACGTCAGTATTTTAATCGAATTTTCTTGTTGTTGGCATTTTAACTAATACATTTTACTCCGATTTTGGCACTTGAATGTACATTTCTTAATTTTTGACAAATATCCCTCCCGTCAAATTTGGTACTCCAAAGATTCGAGTGTCAACTAAAAATTGAAAATCCCGATACGTGGAGCACTTCTTTAACCCCTTCTCACTGCTCCTTTGGCGATCCCATGGAATGACTCATCATCATCATCTCTAGTCTTGTCATCATTCTCTCATCATTATTTTTTGACCAACGGAATTAAACGGATTATTACAAATAGAACTTAAGTTAAGCTACAAATTTCACATTAAAGCAAGCATAGATTCTAGTATGTATACAAATGATAAAATACGAGTGGTTTTTATGAGAAATTAGGGAATTCGTAGAATGAGCCATATCAAATTACAAAGATAAATTATCTAATATATAAATAGAAAAGATAAATTATCTAATATGTAAATAGAAAAGCAAGACATGATAACAAGACTAAATAAAAGAGAAAAGCTAAATGGAAGAATACACATGTATGGAGTTGGGCTTTGTGATGGTGAACCAGGTTGGGTCAAGAGGCCCATTTACCTATGTGCGTTCCCTTAGCCCACTTTAACTCGATTAATTTATAATTATTTTCTTTCTGACTATGTACACCCCAAAAAAAAAAAAAAAAACAATTGCCATTAGATGTTTCAACCAAATCGTTTATTTTCTCGTATTTCCTCTACTTCCAATCCTACGAAAAACAACCTCGAAAACATCCAAAACTTCTTTCAAAATCCAATAATTCAAAAAGCCGTTTTGACTCTAATTCAACCGATACATCTAATTAAGCCTATCTTTTATGGTCTTGTGATTAGAATAAGGTGGAATAGGCCAATTGACATGTGGCACACAACAATTAGGTAGTAAGAGCTCGACCGACTATTTGAACGAGCCCAAATTGCACGACTCCTAGCAATGAGCAACACATGAGACATTGAAGGACACCCACATGAGTGTTGTCACAATACTCTCTGTTAAATCACAATGGAATCGAAAAAAAGAAGAAGAAGCTTCCAAGGAAAGACGGATACATCTAATCAAGCCTATCTTTTATGGTCTCGTGATTAGAATAAGGTGGAGTAGGCCAATCAACACGTGGCACGCGACGATGAGTCAGTAAGAGCTTGACCGGCTGTCCGAACGAGCCCGAATTGCATGACTCTTAGCAATGTGTAGCATGCGAGGCATTGAAGGACAGCCATATGGGCGTGGCCATAGTACTCTTCGTTAAATAATGGTGGAATCGGAAAAAGCGTCCGAGGAAAGATGTTGGCCCCAAATTGACTCGTTCCTCTCGTGCGCGGCCGAAAGAGGACGATAAAAGAGAAACTTCATGGGACCAGACAGACAATAATCTCCCTCCTCTCATTCATGGTCGGATTTTACCTACCAACCTTGTCGAGTACAGAAATCCATGAGGCGTCTGAGTTGACCACCCCTTGGATCAAATCTTCCAAAAGTCCAATCCGGGAGAAACTATAGAATATCTGGTGGAGAAGATTGATTTGTTGAATTGACCGAGGTCAGGATCTAAAGCACTCTCTCCCTATAGAAAAAAAAGCAAGTTCATGACATTTTTCTAGCGAAGTTCACGTGAGTCAACGGTGAGGGGCACGATGAGGGACACACCATTTGATAAGCTAGAAAGGCCAACATTACTTGATTCCTTTTTTTAACCCATGATCTCCCGCAATATCTAAAATTAAATTAACCGTTTCATCACGATCGATATAAAATTCCGAGACATTTGATGGATTGTCATGTAGGGACGAATCTGTTACTTTCATGAGGTGGCGCTTATGTTTTGAGTTTTTTTTTTTTTTTATCGGGTTATATTTGAGTTAAGCTCTCCCAAATTCTATTAATTACAATGTTTGCATAGTCATTTGCACTACGCTACCTAGTTTTTCTTTAAGAAATCGCTACTCATTTATTTTTAAGAATCAGAGATTTAGGACACTTGAATTTGGTTGCCTCAGAAAAATTAGCTATTGCCCTAAATTGATCTCTTTTACAGTGTGAAAGCCGATAATTTAGTACTCAATTCCAATGTGAATAAGTTAGGAACGAAGGGACATATCATGCCACGTTGCCAAAAGCTTTATCTGATCTTTGTTATGGTTAAAATAGCGAACGAGATAAGATTAAGATTCGTTCGAATTTCCCACGGGAAAATGCAAATGATTAAAAAGGCCTTTTTTGGCTTCAAACGCAAGCGAAAAAAAAAAATTAGTGGGAAAAAAGCCACCAGGGAATTGAAAAAAAAAACCACCTTCTGGAACGACCTTTGCACTTCCTAATTAACAAAAATAGTAACACGTGGCAAACGTCCATCAAGATGTCCGAATCGATCCGAAATTACGTATTTAGCCCGGGCTAACCAAACGCGCGAGCGCAGGGTGCAAACCGCCATTAGAGCGCCGATGGATGCGGAATTACCTATTTATCCCGGACTACCCCTCAAAATTACACGTGATTTACTCCTGAATCGGTGGCGAATTCGCTTACGTGTTGAGGGCACTCGTGTCATTTCGATGCCAGAGGGTAGGCCCGGAAAGGGAATGATGGGCACTGTGGTCTTTTCGTCGGTTGCCGCATTTATCAGCGAAGCGGCTATTTCTTTGATTATTTATTTTTAATTTATTTCGTTCATAAAATCAAATCAGCAATATTCTTAAATGCAAAGTCCCGAGCGAAATTTTCCAGAAAAGAGAGAAAATAAATTGAAAAAAGAAAAGAAAAACACGCTTTGACTTTGGATAGGATGGTGTACTAATTATCAAATAAAATATGACATCATGTGAAAATCATGTGAATTAAATAATAAGGATGGCTTGAATTAGCTTTATGGTACTTTATTGAGTCGACTAGATCTAAGTTTAGCAATATTTCTTCCCTTTAAAATTCTATTTTTGGCACTAATTATCAAGTACTACCTAAGTCATTCAATTTTTCATGCGCGAGGGGTTGTATCTGCCCTCTCTAGGTTGATGTTTGACCCTAAACTTTTCCCAACAAAATTTCATGAATAACCGTCCCTATCAATCAATTATTACGTGAGAATTAAAAAAAACATGGAAAGTGCTTGACATTTAGCTTTTCGTACATTCTATATTTAGATCAAACTCTTTTTTTTTTTATCTTGCTATTATTGATTCATATTCCAAATCCGATTAAATTTTCGAGCGATACATTCTTTTATGGCTGTTTCACTTTTTTTTGTACTTGCATATTCTCTTCGTGCTCGACTCTCGTACTGATTCGACCAGTCTTATCCTCTTAATTACTATACCTATTAAACCTCGACGCGAAATGGGAAAATTCCACGAACGGGCTCGTATTTCCATGAGCGAGACCCTTTTTTCCAAGTGGGAAAAACCTAAATTTTCTTCCTAGGCTCCTAGGATTTATGTCCTAATTAGAATCAGCATCATCCCCCAAGTGTCCTAAAGTCTCCTTATAAAATGCCCCCCCTCCTCCCTCTCTCTTGGTCCTCACTTTCACCTTGTCCCCCTTTTTCTTGATTTGATCTTTTTTTCTCCTCCAATTTTTATTGCGTTGGCCTAAATTTGAGGTTCTGCTTCTATTCTCTCAAAAGGAAGAAGAAATTCCTCCTCTCTCTTCTCCTTCTTCCCTCTCTCTCTCTCTCTCTCTCTCTGTATTCTTCTCTGCTTCTGCTGTCTCTCTCTTACAAGACCTACTCTCTCTCTCTCTCTCTCTCTATCTCTGTCTCTCGTTCATGGCATAGATTCGCAGCGCCGCCGGCAGAGGAGGAGGAGGAGGAGCTGGGCCCCTTGGCGTTCCGGATTGGGAGCTGAAGGTTCTTGCTTTTCGGCCGCTCGGGTTCTCGCGGGAGTCCCCCGAGGAATCGCTCAGCCATGTCCCAGACCAACTGGGAAGCCGATAAAATGTGAGTCCTTTCGGTGCTCCGACGCCGCCCCGGTCGTTTTCGTGGAGATGGGTCTCGCCATTTCGGTCGATTTCGCGAGGCCGTCGAGTGCTCTTGCTCGTCCTTGCTGGGGTTGCCTCCGTTGCGCCGCTCAAGATTTGTGCTTTTTCAGTTTACTCGCCGTTTGCCGCGATTTCCTAGCGTGTTTGCATTATCTGGGGGCGATTTCCGGGGGTTGTGTATGGTCAAGCAATCTTTTCGTTTTTTTTTTGGGGGGGGGGGGGGGGGGGAGGGGGGGTTTGTGTTTTGCTAATTAGTCTCCCATTTGGGTCGATTCAATCTGGTGTACTGTTGTTCTTCTAATTTTTGTTTTTTTCCTTCTGTTTCCTAGATGATTGTTGTGATATGCTCGTGGCGTGAGTTTTCTTTAGGTTTGTAGTTTTAACATGCCGAAAAAACTATGCCTTTGATTACAGGTTGGATGTTTACATCCATGATTATTTAGTGAAGAGAGACTTGAAAGCCACTGCTCAGGCTTTTCTAGCTGAAGGGAAAGTGTCCTCTGATCCTGTTGGTGAGAATCTTCTTTGGCTGAAAAAGAACTGTGGATTATCTTTCTTTTAAGCTTTGGATTCATTTTAAAGTACTGTAAATTTCCAAAGTTTCTTTTTTTATTCAGTCTATTTTTCACCCTGTACTTAATTTTGCGCATGTATGCAGCAATTGATGCCCCCGGAGGTTTTCTTTTTGAGTGGTGGTCGGTTTTCTGGGATATTTTCATAGCTCGGACCAATGAAAAGCACTCGGAGGTTGCAGCATCTTATATCGAGGTTGGTTTTAGATGAATTTTTGGTACTTATGCTTGAATGGAGGATCTTCCATAGGGCCCTAGGTGGTGAAAGTGAAAAGGAAATAACTGGGTGAACGTTTACTGAAGTTTTCTGATTCATGGCTATCCTAATGAGAGTTACAGTTTTGAACATTGATAGCATCTTTTCTAAGGTTCTTCTTGAGTATGTCCTGGTTCTTCTTGAGTATGTCCTGGTGCTCCTTGCAGTCAATATGCTTCTGTAGGTTTGGTGTAGTGGAGCTATTTTACTTGAGACCCAACCTCAGGCGTCAATTCTACCGTCAGCCTTTTGTTTCCTTTTACCCATTTCACTCCCGTTTTGGAAGAACAGATTGAATAAAGGCAGTTGCATTACAAATTTTACCTTGTGGCCATAATTTCGTGTTCCAAAGGTACAGCGTTACGACAGTTTAGATTGCTAGTCTGAGAGAGATCTCATGCCCTAATCCAATTTTGTAAGGGTCGTCCTCTTTTCCTGAAGGAAATAAGTACAATATACTTGAAGTCGAGTTATCATTCCCACTCCCCAGTTTTTCATTTAAACATCTATCCTGTTTTGGCAGAAGATTTTTATTGCACATGAGTCTGCCACAATATTACTGCATAGATGCTCTCTTGTGCTTGATCCAATTGCCCCGTTAAAAAGCTTCGTCATGCTAGAGTTATGAAGAGGGCCTTGTTTGTTTAGGGCGAAACTGATGTTTAGTGTTTGTCTGGATGAGATGAATATTCTCCTTAGTGGGATACTTGACTTAGGTTATGTTTGATAAGCTTGCCAAGTGCTGAAAATTGTGATATTCAGCATTTTATAGTATTCCACGGGTTCGATGATGTCCGAACAACCGGCACTTAATATAAAAAGTCCAGTTAACATAAAAATAACTTAACCATTCAAGTACAGGGATACCTTTCGATGCCAAAAGAAAAGGAAAAAAAAAAGTACAGGAATACCTACTTAATTTTTGTATTGAACATTGAACTGAGTGGGTGCTTAGTGTATGCATATATACACTTCATCCTTTGCATCGGCATTGAAAGAAGTATTAAGAATGATATCATTACCTCAAACCTGTTATGATATCAATACCTCAAACCCATTAATATAGCAGATAATAAGATGTATTAGAATAATAAGAGCTAGAGAATTAACATGTATTAGAATAATAAGAGAGAGAGAGAGAGAGAGAGAGAGAGAGAGAGAGAGAGAGAGAGAGAGAGAGAGAGAGAGAGAGAGAGAGAGAGATGTTTTTTCGTCGCCCTTTGGAGTGTCAATATCTCATGGATGGTACACAACAGAGTGAACATTTTTCCTTATAGGAATTAGAGTGAGACCTTTTTTTTAGTTAACTCAAATCTTTGTAAACATCTGAAAAATGTTACTGGTCTTTGTTTCATGCAGTGTTTTATAGCATAACAGAAATTCTGAGGTGTTGAGGTTCCAAAGCAATGTTACTCGTGACATTTAAATTGACAGTAAGGGTAGAATGGTAAAAGTCATAAAAAAATTGCAAATTTTTCATCATTTGATTGGGAACGATATGAGTGGATTCTTTACTTGAACTTTACATGTTTTCATATAGATTTTGCCTTTTTCAACACTTTAAACTTAAAAGTCAGTCTATGGCTTTGCAGTTGTATCAAACACCAACTAAGATTTTTAGGATCTCTTTGGTCTTTTCTAACTCAAAGTGCGAAACTGCATATTCTGGTGTCTGAATGGAACTTGGTGATGTTATCAGGGGTTAGCCTGCTTACCGAAGGAATTTTTGATCTGATTTGATCCAAGACTATCTCTTATTTAACTAACTTGAAACATCTCCTGTGATTGTAAGTGCATTGAAAATATGCATGCGTATTTACATACCATTCTGATTGATCCATTCTTTGCCCCTGTCTAGCTTATAGAATAAAGGTTAGTGTAATCAAGCTAGCATATTTTGATATGCAGACGCAGTTGATGAAAGCGAGGGAGCAGCAGCAGCAGCAGCAGCAGCAGCAGCAGCAGCAGCAACAACAACAACAACAGCCATCCCAACAACCACAGCATCCACAACAGCAGCATCTACAAATGCAGCAACTCTTGTTGCAGAGACATGCACACCAGCAGCAGCAGCAGCAGCAGCAGCAGCAGCAGCAGCATCAGCATCAGCAGCAGCAGCAGCAGCAGCAGCAGCAGCAGCAACAGCAGCAGCAGCAGCAGCAGCAACAGCAACAGCAGCAGCGAAGAGATGGAGCACATCTTCTAAATGGAAATGCCAATGGGCTTGCAGGAAATGATCCCCTAATGCGACAGAGTCCTGGGGCTAATGCCCTGGCCACAAAAATGTATGAGGAAAGATTAAAGTTGCCCCATCAGAGGGAAGGCTTGGATGAAACAGCTATTAAGGTTGGACCCTTTCTGAGTTGGTTTGGGAAAGCTTGGTAGTCTTGTTAGATTGAATGAGTCAGTTATGTTTTCTGTTTTGCAGCAACGTTTCGGTGAGAATGTGGGCCAGCTTTTGGATCCCAATCATGCATCAATTCTGAAATCAGCTGCCGCCACTGGCCAGCCTTCGGGGTGATTCTCTTGAATACCTAGGCTTTGTCATCATTATCCATCCTCTCAGTTTTTTCCCTTTGAGAACATGAGATTAAGTGAAAAATTTTCCACTCACACTTTCCATGAGTTTCTACTTAGTGCCGAGGGGAAAGGTTCTTCACACTACCAGTAGTCTTTTGGCTCAAAGAACTGATTACTAGTTAATTTGGTGCAATGAGGGAAACATATGCATGATATACTCTTTATCAACCATGCTACAATGATGTCAACAATGTGCAGTGTAAGACTTGATGTAATGATGTTGTAAGACTTGATGTAATGATGTTTATTGCTAAACTCTAATGGAGCCTGTTTGATACAATTTTTTTCGTGTTTTTCGGATTGATAATCTTGACTAGATGTACATGGCTTGCACTCACTTTTGTTTATCTCACTTATTGATGGGAAGAAATGTCAAATTGTTGCTGGAAGAATCATTCTTTTTTTTTTTGGTCTCTGATGTTGGCATTTTTGGTAATTGCAAAATGCACTAATGATCTTAGGCAAGTATTGCATGGTACTGCTGGTGGGATGTCTCCACAAGTTCAAGCTCGTAACCAACAGCTGCCTGGATCCACACCGGTATGTGAAATTTCTTGATAGATGTTGTTGGACATTTCTATGCATTATCTGCAATGTTCTTATCAATGACTGGGATCAGGACATAAAAAGCGAGATCAATACTGTGTTGAACCCCAGAGGCCCCGGTCCAGAAGGATCTTTGATAGGGATTCCTGGTACGTTGTTAGTGTTTATTAAAATGAAAGTGACGATTATTGCTTAGAATTATGTGCTTATTTGCTGTTTGAATTTGTTGTTTACTTTTCTGAAGGGTGCATGATGTTGAATCAGAAAACTAAAAGCAATCAAGATAAGCTGAATCATAAAATTTACTGCTAACCACTGCTGATTATTCTTTTTTGGTGCTCATGATGTATCAGGGTCAAATCAAGGTGGCAATAATTTGACTTTGAAAGGCTGGCCACTTACTGTAATTCTCTCCCCTCACCCACCCCCACCCCCCCACCTTGCTTTTCTCCCCCTGTCCCCTTTTGTTGGTTTGAACAAATAACATTAGTATTTTTGGCTATACTTATGAAATAAGTAGGCACACATTCTAAAAGTCCTGTTCTTTGACATTTTTGTTCCTTTAGGGACTAGAGCAGCTTCGTTCACTTCACCCGCAAAAGTCCTTTATGCCAACCCCTCAGCCGTTTCATCAGCTACAGATGCTACCACAACACCAGCAGCAGCTTATGCTTGCTCAGGCAAATTTGACCTCACCATCTGCCAGTGATGAGAAAATGAAACTCCGGATGATGTTGAACAATCGGAATATAATGGGCAAGGATGGACTTCAAAATTCCATTGGAGATGTCCCGAACGTTGCATCACCTTTGCAAGCTGGTGGATCTCGAGGGGAGACAGATATGCTGATCAAGGTGCTTCTTGCGCCCATTGTCTTTTTCCCCTGAATCTGTATTGCTGCAGTAGTCCTTTGAGAGTTTTCTCAATGTCCTTTTGAGGGAAGTTTGATAGTCATTTTGACTGTTAAATGTTACAATGGCTGTAGTTAAGGTTGGCTCAGCAATTTCAACACCAGCAGCAGCTCCAACAGAACAGTAATCCTCAGCTGCAGCAGCAGCAGCAGCAGCAGCAGCAGCAGCAGCACACACTTGCGAATCAGCAATCTCAGAGTTCAAACCACAATCTTCATCAACAAGAGAAAATGGGTGGTGCTGGCAGTGCTAACATTGATGGTAGCATGTCGAATTCCTTCCGAGGAAATGATCAGGTCTGTCCAAATGGCAATTACCTTTGTTAATACTTGAATATTTACTCCCCTTAATTAGTATGCCCTTTGGCTGTGATTGTTCTTCTGCTTGAATGTGTGCAATTCTGTCTGGCCCTGCACGATTCTTTGATCTCAACTCTCAGTTAGTGCCAGAAGAAGGATGTTGCTATTCTCCTCACTGGTGTTCAGTGTTCACTTGAGAACTGTTTAGTTGCCAACTTCGCATGTGCCTTTCCTATGATCCTTTTCCCTGATATGTAAGATATTGTTGCAAGTTCTAGAGCTTTCTCAGTAAATTTCAGAGGCGGAAGATATTTGCAATGGGAGTTGGAGGTTATGGCCATCTTTAAATTTCATGTTATCTTTTCCGGGGGGGAGTTGGAAGCTTTTCCTATGGGCATCCAATAATTTCATTGACCTCGTTCTAAAAGTCTTAAGGAGAAGGCTCTTCTTAGCAGAATCACCTGATGATTGCTGGATTTGCTTACTTTGTACTTCTACAATATTCTAGCTGGGTTCCTAACATCTTCCTTGATGCATTTAAGGTTTCAAAAAACCAATCTGCAAGGAAACGAAAGCAGCCAGTGTCATCTTCAGGTCCTGCCAATAGCTCCGGAACTGCAAATACTGCAGGTCCCTCCCCTAGCTCTGCGCCTTCCACACCATCAACTCACACTCCTGGTGATGTGATGTCTGTGCCTCCATTGCCACATAGTGGTAGTTCGTCCAAGCCGTTAATGATGTTTGGGGCTGATGGCACTGGAAGTCTTCCGTCGCCTTCAAATCAATTGGTCAGTCAGATTTAGACTTTGTTTTTGGCTGGTGAAAATCTTTGAGCATGAAATCAGTTATAATGTTCTGTATTGATCTGGATCTTCAATTACAGGCAGATATGGATCGATTTGTAGAGGACGGATCTCTTGATGATAATGTTGAGTCTTTTTTATCTCATGATGAGACAGATCCTCGAGATACTGTTGGTCGCTGCATGGATGTCAGCAAAGGTGCCTGAGAACTCTCCATTAATGAGGAATTTTGGTGACATGCCCATCTTTAGTTGTAGTTTTTGAACTAGAATTATTTGGGATGTTCTATTCTATAAGCTATAGATTCTCTAGGGAAACATTGTCATCAAAATTGCAATATTTGTTCATATTGTGGTTTTCTGCTCCAATTTAGATCTATTGTGTGTAGCAGTGAAAGAAATCTGTTAAACTCATATTTCTTGTAGACTTCAATGATCTATTGATTCCTATAGATATTATTGGGATTTTATTTTGTCCTTCAGTCTGAACCACTATTGCCAATTCATGCACTCTAGTGCGTCCTGAGTCTTTTTTCCTGTTTGAGAATATTGAGTTTTCGTCCACCATGAGCTCAAGAGTTTTATTTGGTAGAAGCAGAAGAGAACCATACAGAAAAACTACTTAGAGTTTCAGAAGGACTTACCTTTGACCGACAAACAGAGAAAAGTAAGTAGTATAAGCAGAAAAAGGACCAAAAACTCAGTAAACTAATTTACAGTGAAGGATAAGACTTTCACAACAAGCCTTTGACTAATGAACAGACAAGATTATTTGTAATTTCTCTCTTATCACTTCTATTTATTAAGAAGGAAATGAAGCCAATGTCACCAGTTATCACATGATGATAACTAGCTTGCCTTTGAAATCTGGTATAACTTTCCTCGAGGTAAATTTTATTAGCCATAAAATCCTGATGAATATTTTTAGTTAATTAATGGAAGTACTTTGCCTTTAGATGTTCTTCTTCGTTATTAATTTAGACTACTATTCTCAGGTCCTTCTAATTGAGGTTTGATTCAGAATCATTTCCCTAGTAGGCTGAATGATGAAGTGTCTTTCACAGTTTCACTCATAGTGTTCAAATTGGGTGCTACAGAATTCTCATTTACTGAAGTGAATACTATTCGAGCAAGCACCAGCAAGGTTACCTGTTGCCACTTCTCATCAGATGGGAAAGTACTTGCTACTGGTGGACATGATAAGAAAGTAAGTACAGGCAGTTATGTGGACATGATAATATGTTGTCTTATGCCATAGTCTGATAATGGGATGGTTAAATTTCTGGATTATGCAGGCTGTACTGTGGTATGCAGATACTTTAAAGCCGAAAACAACTCTGGAGGAACATTCTTTAATGATCACGGATGTTCGATTTAGTCCAACCATGTCTCGCCTGGCAACATCTTCTTTCGACAAAACTGTCAGAGTCTGGGAGGCTGACAATGTTGGTGAACATAATATCTCATTGACACTCATGTTTTTTAGATTTTTGAATTCTTTTTGTATTCAAAGCTTCTTGCAACAGCCTTCTGATATACTGAACTACAGGAGGTGCCAGCCTGACTTTAAGTACTGATGAAATTTCAAAACTTTTTTCCACAATGATACAAGTGCTTATGATGCAAGTGTGTTTTTCCTGGAGAGAACAATCTAATGGAAGTTGTTGTTTTACATACCCTGGAAAGTTACGTAGAACATGACCTACACTTGTAGCTCCAAGCAAGCAGATGTACGGGCATGAGTTAATTGACAGGACGCTGAATTTGTAGTTAAGTGCATGATGGTGAAGGGTGAAGAAGTAGGTAATCTGTCCCTTAGAGCTGACCACAGAAGATTTTGTTCTTTTAGAGGAATGGAGCAGGACTTTCAAGTAAAGCTGGTCACCTGTTATTACTCAGATACTTAGATATTCCTGTCTTTGGCTTGTTGCCACTTGCAACATCAATAAAAAATGGCTTTGTGGTCGATTTTAGCTTCGTACCCCTAATAGGAGTTGCCATTGTTTTAAAATCTGAACATTGAAAATTTGGGAACATATACTATTTTGAGTTGATATTATGAATTTATTGCCTAACTGTCCATGTGAATGGTTTTGCAATCTGACTCTTGTTCAAAACCTAGAGAGTTGCTTCAGTATGTAAGTTCTCTGAATTTCCACACTTGCTTACATGAGATGATCGTCTCCTCTTATTACCCTTGAAGCCGGAATTCTAGAGGCTGCTGATATTGATAAACTCTGCCATGGGTACTCTCCCGTGATAATAATCAAGTGAAGATTTGGCTACTTCCTTCATAGATCATTTTGAAAGCATTCTCTTCGGAGCTCAATGAATTGCTGTTTTTGGACTGCAGACTTCTGCGGCATTTGTTGTGTGGCTTTTTTATGAAATGGTGTCTGTGACTATGAGGATTGTATTTATCCTTCTTGGCTCTTATGCATTATTTTGGCAGCTCAATGTCGAGGTTCCTTCATTTTACCCTGATAATGATCATGTTTCAAGAGTTTCCTGTTTCGGTAGTTGTTGGTCAATGTGGAGGGCAAATTCGCATGTGACCTTGCTAAGATTTATTTGACCGTCTCTGTTTTGTTCGCTCGTGATAGTACGCATTTAGCTTCATTTTTGTTGGCTTTATGTCTAATGTCCATGTGCATATGGTATCATCAATGGATTATTTGTTCATTTCAGGCTGGTTATTCTCTTCGGACTTTTATGGGGCATTCTTCTACTGTTGCGTCTCTGGACTTCCACCCAAATAAAGATGATCTTATCTGCTCTTGCGATGGGGATGGTGAGATAAGATACTGGAGCATTAATAACGGCAGCTGTTCGAGGGTATTCAGGGTACAAATTAATATGAATTGTCATGCTAATCTTGTTGCTCCTTGTGGTTTTAATGAGATGGTGCATCAAGTGCATCTCGATTCTCTAAAAATGTATAACTTATGTTGCTCGTGAATCAGGGTGGCACAGCCCAGTTGAGATTCCAGCCACGTCTTGGAAGGTATCTTGCTGCTGCGGCAGATAATGTCTTATCTATATTGGATGTAGAGACACAAGCGTGCAGGCAAACTTTGCAGGTTGAATTTTTAGTAACTTCCTCCTTTTTATTTGGTCTAGTTAAGTGGGGATTGTTAAAAGGGGATATTGTTGCTGAGTGAATGATTGTCTTACCTCTAGTAGGTATGATTGAATGATGTTGTCTGCAACTACCTTTCCAGATTCTATGCCATTGAATTGTATGCTTGCTACTGATGGCTTTAGTTCATGCTCTGTTATCGTGTTGTTATTTTGAAATGACAATATGTTTTATTTCTCTGGTTATTAGAACAAAAGCTATTATTTCATCTCTCTGCCAAAATCTTACTGTGGTGATGGGAGTTGTTTTGTTTTTTATGCTAGGGTGTATTGGTGAACCTATTGGCTTGCTGGATATACCTTAGTCACCTTGCCTAAATAAAGTAGCATTTTCCCAGGTCTAGGTTTAAGGTTCAATCTAGTTGACAGATAACAGTAGGAAAAAAGTTTGTCATCTAAGCTTGTCATCTTTTTATCTGCTGTATCTAAGCATATGATGTTCATGTATGTGTCACCATTTACAGATGCTATTTTAATGACACAATTAGTTTCAAGGTGTATCTCATCTTTCAGAGCATTTTATGGTTTGCATCTATCTTATTGAAATTGTTACTCATTCAATTGCACGGCCTTTTAGTTCAAGTTGGCCTTTCTTTTCTTTGAGATTGTCACAATTAGTATCTTTATTCTTTTTGTTTCCTGCTTCTAGTAACATGTTGATCGTTCCCACATGAATCTGAATTTTGATAACAGGGGCATACTAAGGCAATCGATTCTGTGTGTTGGGATTCTACTGGCGATTTAGTTGCGTCTGTCAGTGAGGACTCTGTTAGAGTTTGGGCAGTTGGGTCTGGTAGTGAATGGGACTGTGTACATGAATTGAGCTGCAATGGAAACAAGGCCCACTCCTGCGTGTTCCACCCAACTTATCCTTCACTTTTGGTGATTGGCTGCTACCAGGTAAGGCGCACGTTTGAATTATTTATTTTAGCATTTCATGTGAATTCTAGCTCTGTACATAGGAGAAGTGAGATATAAGTCCATGTTTAGATGTTCCCAAATTTTGTTAATTTTTAGGATTACATAAGAAATTTTGAGCGAGCTTCTTGGGGATGCTAATCAGGCTCATGAGTTTCTAAAATATTAAGTATTGCCTAGTATAAATCAGGCGACTTTCTCACTATCCTCTGAAGTAGTGAAGGTCGGGTAATTGGCAACTTCGGAATCATAACTTCTGAAGCAGGCTGTATAAGAGCCATGGAACAGCAAAAGCTATGTGCCTTAAAGTACGAGTCATGTTAATAGGCTCTTTGGACTTCTATTGCCCCATAAGATCTTGGTTTAATTGTGCTTTGGTCTAAGCTAATCGAAAATTCTCTGCAGACCCTGGAGCTCTGGAATATGGCCGAGAACAAGACAATGGCTTTGCCAGCTCATGACGGACTAATTTCAGCATTGGCAGTATCAAATGTGACGGGCCTGGTTGCTTCAGCTAGTCACGACAAGACAGTGAAGCTGTGGAAGTGATACTTTGGCATCTCCAGGTATTTTTCCTAAGCACTCAGATTGGAAGACTGAATTCGCTGTTCCCATCAAAGTGCATGTATCTTGTCCTTGTATCAGTTGCCTCAGTACGCCCAGGTGGTGTCGTCTCACTGATACTAATTTAGAGCTTATGATGAGCGATGGGATTTAACTTTGTGACATTTGTTGCTGTTGTACATCAGGTGATGACTTCTTTTGTCAAGTTGAAGCTTTCTGCGAATGCTTCAGTGACATGTAATGTTTGGCCTTTCCTTAGAGAAGGAAATGTTCTCAGATAGGACTCTACATCGATAATTGCCGTCTTCTCTCGTTTGGTACTTATGCCATGTCTCTTGAACTTCGATGTCATTTAGTTTTCTGGTCGGATTGAAATTCTAATTGTCGGTTTCATTCTCATCAACTTAAAGGGCGAAAAGAAACAGATTTCGAGGAACCCCCCCACTTTTTAGCTGTTAAGAGCTTGAGATGGAATGAAATATGTTCTGGTTAGATCCCTAGGAAACAAGTGGATCCATCAACTCTAAGAATGGCTGAAGGTAAAGGAAAAAGGCTGCGAGGACTGCTAAAAAAGTATCCCCCTGCTGTAGCCTTTACTTGGGTATTATTTACCTTTTTTGTATGGATTAATGCCAGCACACGGATGATACGGAATCTGAGCCTAAGATATAGTACCTCCCTTGGTGATTCCATCCACTGGGTGATTATTAAATGGAGGCTTTCATACTAGAGTTATTGCCTTGGAAGTAAAGCAAGATTTACCGTGCGAAAAATATAGTGGACATGTGGAGTGGCAAAATCTCTTTTCTCGTAATAACTGTGTGTATATGTTGCAATCAAGGCGTTCCACTAAATCACTGTAGTAAACATGTTTTGCACGATGCGATAAATGCACTGTCGGCATGATTCGTATTCGAATGTACGCGGTGGTGCTATATATTGTATTGCTGGTGAGTGAAAAAGCCAGAAGCAGCTGTAAATGTAACTTGTTTTGAGCGGGATTGAGGGGAATTTGCAAGTATGCGTGGCTCATCTGAAATGCTGGTCTCACGGTGATATCAAATTCTCCGCTGGTTCTATGCTCTTCATGGGGCCAGAACGCACCAATTGCCTGCGCTCACATCGGCTTTCGTCATATCAATTACGGCAAGGCAGATCCTTTGCCGCATTAGGGGCCTCATGTTGCAAGTTCCGTTCTCCCTCCTGCCCGGCGAAGTGCATAATACCATCGTCGGTCTCCTCGACCCGATGTGCCGACCAGAGGTTCTCGGATCTTTGCTTATCGTGCCTACCCAGCAGGTTATGCATGCGATGGGCTAAAGGCAAGAGTCCCATCAAACATGATCAGCCTCGTCTGACGATTATTGACTGTAGAAATTCCTACATCTGAGGAGAGTTCTAGTCCGATGATGTCGAGTTGATCTGCTGTGTTCCTCTATCGTGACAGAGCATGCGTTTGCGTTGGGCAACAAAGGGTTTTTCTTTTAAACAAAATTCAATCGAGAGAACACGGAATACAAAAGCCATGAACTTTTATCTATCTCAAAAGTTAGAAACAAATATGTATATCTATAGATAAATTGATATCGTTCTTAGATATGATTATAATAACTAGATACAATTCAAAAGGAGGTTCTATTTTTAGTGCCATACTTATTGTTGATTCAGAAAATGAATTGAAATGAAAAGATATTTCAAAATTCGGGAATCAAAGCTAGAAGTCCTGAGTTCGAACGTTTTAAGGTCACATTCGTCTCTTCAATTAAATTTTCATGCTTAGTACCAAACAGAAGACTGATCAAACTAAGCGTGAAGGTAGTGTTAGGATATTTAAATAATAAGTAGTATATTCATTTAATAATTTAAGCTTTTAGAATAGTTGACAGTACACCACAAAATCCCACACTTCTCTTTAGATAGTTTTGTTCGGTCTCGAGATATAGTAAAGGTGAAAAACTCACATTTCTCCTCTTTTTAAGTATAATAACACTTCAAAGGAGAAGAGAAGTATGAGGGTTTACAGAATCACTGTAAACTGTTTTAAAAGTTTAAGCGATTAGATGAGAGCATAACTTATTAATTAAATATTTTAACACTCATTCTAATGTTTAATCTGATCGGTTTTCTATTTAGTACTAAGTGTAAAAATTTAATTGAAGGGACAAATATAGGGTAAGTTACCAATGAGATCTGCCTTTGGCTAATCTAACGAAAAGGTATTTAAAGGGGTAGTTAAAAAGCTGTAAGGCTAGCTTCCCCTTTCCCAATGGGAAAGAAGCCCTTTGTTTCTTTCTTATCCAAAAGCAGAGGGCCAAGACAGGAGCAAGAACCCTTGGATCCATCGAGAAACACCGTGCCATCCCCTGAATTTGGAGATGCAATGATTACATCTTCATGCATCACCCATTAATCCTTAAAAGAAAGAGATGATTTCTATTTAAAAAATTTATAAAAATGGCTTACGAAAAGGAATGAGTGAATGAATAATTTTTTTTTCATTGTCCATGAAAATATTTACGCATAATTTGCTTCGGCGGCTGCGAAATCTTTGGTAATTTTTATTTGATCGGAAAATCTGTGACAATTCAGACACAAAACAAAGGGGCAAGATTTTTTTTTAAGAAAAGACGCACGAGGCAATTCAATTCCTGCTCCTGTGTGCCTCGACCTTTCTTTGTACGGAGTTTCTCTCTCCGGAACATTCGTGGCACGCGTTTCTTGGTTCGTTCCTTTTTCTCCCAGTTTGGACGCTCACTTCTGGAGAGATCGTTCGTCATTTTACACCGTGGAGTGCCCATTTTTTTTTCCTTGAATTTTCGGTTGGAAGTCTTCCATCGCCTTCGAGTCAATTGGTCAGTCAGGTTTAGACTTTGTTTTTGGCTGATGATAATCTCTTAGCATGAATTCAGTTATATTGTTCAGTAATGATCTGGATCTTCAACTACAGGCAGATACTGTTGGTCGCTCCATGGATGATAGCGAAGGTGCCTGAGAACTCTACATTAATGGGGAATTTTGGTGACATGCCCATCTTTAATTGTAGTTCTTGAACTAGAATTATGTGGCGTGTGCTATTCTATATGCTTTAGATTTTCTAGGGAAACATTGTCATATAAATTGCAACATATATATTTGTTCACATTGTTGTTTTCTGCTCCAAATTTGGATCTATTGTGTGTATAGCAGGGAAAGAAATCTGTTAGTCTCATATATCTTGTAGACTTCAATAATCTATTGATTCATATAGATGGTATTGGGATTTTCTTTTGTCCTTCAGTCTGAACGACTATTGCCAATTCATGCACTCTGGTGCGTCCTGAGCCTTTTTTTTTTTTTTTCCTTTCTGAGGATATGTAAGATTTCGTCCACCATGAGCTCAGAGTTTGATTGGTCGAAACAGAAGGGAACCATACAGAAAAAACTACTTAAAGAGTTTCAGAAGGACTAACCTTTGAGCGACAACGGAGAAACGTAAGTGGTATGAGCAGAAAAAGGACCAAAACTCAATAAACTAAGTTACGACGAAGGACAAGACTTTCACGACAAGCCTTTGAATAATGAGCAGACAAGATAATTTTGTCATTTCTCGCTATCACTCCTATCTATTAAGAAGGAAATGAACCCAATGACACCAGTTAACAAAGGATGATAACTAGCCTGCCTTTGGAATCAAGTGTAACTTTCCTCGAGGTAAATTTTATCAACCGTAAAATCCTGATAAATATTTTTAGTTAGTTAATGGAAGAACTTTGCCTTTAGATGTCCGTCTTCGTTATTAATTTAGACTACCATTCTCAGGTCTTTCTAATTGAGGTTTGATGCAGAATCATTTTCCTAGTAGGCTGAATGATGAAGTGTCTTTCACAGTTTCACTCATAGTGTTCAAATTGGGTTCTACAGAATTCTCATTTACTGAAGTGAGCACTCTTCGAGCAAGCACCGGCAAGGTTGTCTGTTGTGACTTTTCATCAGATGGGAAACTGCTTGCTACTGGTGGACATGATAAGAAAGTAAGTGCGGGCAGTTATGTCGACATGATAATATGTCGTCGTCTGCCATAATCTGATATGGGATGGTTAAATTTCTGGATTATGCAGGCTATACTGTGGTACGCAGATACTTTAAAGCAAAAAACAACTCTGCAAGAACATTCTTCTTTGATCACAGATGTTCGATTTAGTCCAACCATGTCTCACCTGGCAACATCTTCTTTTGACAAAACTGTCAGAGTCTGGGAGGCTGACAATGTTGGTGAACATAATATCTCATTGACACTCACGTTTTTTAGATTTTTGAATTCTTTTTGTATTCAAAGCTTCTTGCAACAGCCTTCTGATATACTGAACTACACGAGGTGCCAGCCTGACTTTAAGTACTGATGAAATTTCAAAACTTTCTGCCACTATGATACAAGTGCTTATGGTGCAAGTTTGTTTTTCCCGGAGTGAACAATCTAATGGAAGTTATTGTTTTACTTACCCTGGAAAGTTACGTAGAACATGACCTACACTTGTAGCTCCAAGCAAGCTGATGTGCTGGCATGAGTTAATTGACAGGACTCTGAATTTATAATTAAGTGCATGATGGTGAAGGGTGAAGAAGTAGGTAATCTGTCCCTTAGAGCTGACCACAGAAGATTTTGTTCTTTTAGAGGAATGGAGCAGGACTTTCAAGTAAAGCTGGTCACCTGTTATTACTCAGATACTTAGATATTCCTGTCTTTGGCTTGTGGCCACTTGTAACATCAATAAAAAATGGCTTTGTGGTCGATTTTAGCTTCGTACCCCTAATAGGAGTTGCCATTGTTTTAAAATCTGAACATTGAAAATTTTGGGAACATATACTATTTTGAGTCGATATTATGAATTTATTGCCTAACTGTCCATGTGAATGGTTTTGCAATCTGACTCTTGTTCAAAACCTAGAGAGTTGCTTCAGTATGTAAGTTCTCTGAATTTCCACACTTGCTTACATGAGATGATCATCTCCTCTTATTACCCTTGAAGCCGGAATTCTAGAGGCTGCTGATATTGATAAATTCTGCCATGGGTACTCTCCCGTGATAATAATCAAGTGAAGATTTGGCTACTTCCTTCATAGATCATTTTGAAAGCATTCTCTTCGGAGCTCAACGAACTGCTGTTTTTCGAGTGCAGACTTTTGCGGCATTTATTGTGTGGCTTTTTTAGGAAATGGTGTCTGTGACTATTAGGATTGTATTTATCCGTCTTGGCTTTTATGCATTCTTTTGGAAGCTCAATGTCGAGGTTCCTTCATTTTACCCTGATAATGATCATGTTTTAAGAGTTTCCTGTTTCGATAGTTGTTGGTCAATGTGGAGGGCAAATTCGCATGTGACCTTGCTAAGATTTATTTGACCGTCTCTGTTTTGTTCGCTTGTGATAGTACGCATTTAGCTTCACTTTTGTTGGCTTTATGTCTAATGTCCATGTGCATATGGTATCATCAATGGATTATTTGTTCATTTCAGGCTGGTCATTCTCTTTGGACTTTTATGGGGCATTCTTCTACTGTTGCGTCTCTGGACTTCCACCCAAATAAAGATGATCTTATCTGCTCTTGCGATGGGGATGGTGAGATAAGATACTGGAGCATTAATAATGGCAGCTGTTCGAGGGTATTCAGGGTACAAATTAATATGATTTGTCATGCTAACCGTGTTGCTCCTTGTGGGTTTTAATGAGATGGTGCATCAAGTGCATCTCAGTTCTCTAAAAACGTATAACTTATGTTGCTCGTGAATCAGGGTGGCACAGCCCAGTTGAGATTCCAGCCACGTCTTGGAAGGTATCTTGCTGCTGCGGCAGATAATGTCTTATCTATATTGGATGTAGAGACACAAGCGTGCAGGCAAACTTTGCAGGTTGAATTTTTAGTAACTTCTTCCTTTTTATTCGGTCTAGTTAAGTGGGGATTGTTATTGGCTGGAAAAAGGGGATATTGTTGCTGAGTGAATGATTGTCTTACCTCTAGTAGGTATGATTGAATGATGTTGTCGTTCCTCTTGGATCTGCAACTACCTTTCCAGATTCTATGCCATTGAATTGTATGCTTGCTACTGATGGCTTTAGTTCATGCTTTGTCATCGTGTTGAAATATGAAAGGACAATATGTTTTATTTCGCTGGGCGTTAGAAGAAAAGCTATTATTTCATCTCTCTGCCAAAATCTTACTGTGGTGATGGGAGTTGTTTTGTTTTTCTTGCTAGGGTGTATTGGTGAACCTATTGGCTTGCTGGATATACCTGAGTCAACTTGCCTTAATAAAGTAGCATTTTCCCAGGTCTAGGTTTAAGGCTCAATCTAGTTGACAAATTACAGTGGGAAAAAAGTTTGTCATCTAAGCTTGTCATCTTTTTATCTGCTGTATCTAAGCATATGATGTTCATGTATGTGTCACCATTTACAGATGCTATTTTAATGACACAATTAGTCTCAAGGTGTATCTCATCTTTCGGAGCATTTTATGGTTTGCATCTATCTTATTGAAATTGTTACTCATTCAATTGCATGGCCTTTTAGTTCAAGTTGGCCTTTCTTTTCTTTGAGATTGTCACAATTAGTATCTTTATTCTTTTTGTTTCCTGCTTCTAGTAATATGTTGATTGTTCCCACATGAATCTGAATTTTGATAACAGGGGCATACTAAGATAATCTATTCTGTGTGTTGGGATTCTACCGGCGAGTTACTTGCGTCTGTCAGTGAGGACTCTGTTAGAGTTTGGGCAGTTGGGTCTGGTAGTGAATGGGACTGTGTACATGAATTGAGCTGCAATGGAAACAAGGTCTGCTCCTGTGTGTTCCACCCAACTTATCCTTCACTTTTGGTGATTGGCTGCTACCGGGTAAGTTGCACGTTTGAATTATTTATTTTAGCATTTTCATGTGAATTCTAGCTCTTTACATAGGAGAAGTGAGATATAAGTCCATGTTTAGATGTTCCCAAATTTCGTGAATTTTTAGGATTACATAAGAAATTTCGAGCAAGCTTCTTGGGATGCTAATCAGGCTCATGAGTTTCTAAAATATTAAGTATTGCCTAGTACAAATCAGGCGTCTTTCTCACTATCCTCTGAAGTAGTGAAGGCCGGGTAATTGGCAACTTCAGAAGCAGGCTCTATAAGAGCCATGGAACAGCAAAAGCTTTGTGCCTTAAAGTATGAGTCACGTGAATAGGCTCTTTGAACTTCTATTGCCCTGTAAGATCTTGGTTTAATTGTGCTTTGGTCTAAGTTAATCGAAAATTCTCTGCAGACCCTGGAGCTTTGGAATATGGCCGAGAACAAGACAGTGGCTTTGCCAGCTCATGACGGACTAATTTCAGCATTGGCAGTATCAAATGTGACGGGCCTGGTTGCTTCAGCTAGTCACGACAAGACAGTGAAGCTGTGGAAGTGATACTTTGGCATCTCCAGGTATTTGTCCTAAGCACTCAGATTGGAAGACTGAATTCGCGGTTCCCATCAAAGTGCATGTGTCTTGTCCTTGTATCAGTTGCCTCAGTACGCCCAGTTGGTGTCGTCTCACTGATACTAATTTAGAGCTTATGATGAGCGATGGGATTTAACTTTGTGACATTTGTTGCTGTTGTACATCAGGTGATGACTTCTTTTGTCAAGTTGAAGCTTTCTGTGAATGCTTCAGTGACATGTAATGTTTGGCCATTCCTTAGAGAAGGAAATGTTCTGAGATAGGAATCTACATCAATAATTGCTGTCTTCTCTCGTTTGGTACTTATATCATGTCTCTCTTGAACTTCAATGTCATTTAGTTTTCTGGTCGAATTGAAATTCTCATTGTCGGTTTCATTCTTATCAACTTAAAGGGCCAAAAGAAACAGATTTCGAGGAACCCTCCCATTTCTTAGCTGTTAAGAGCTTGAGATGGAATGAAATATGTTTTGGTTAGATCCCTAGGAAACAATTGGATCCATCAACTCTAGAATGGGTGAAGGAAAGGAAAAAGGTCATGAGGTCTACTAAAAAAGTATTCCCCTGCTGTAGCCTTTATTCGGGTATTACATTTCTTGTATCGATGAATAACAGCACATGGATAATACGGAATCTGAGACTCAGAGATAGTACCTCCCTCTGGTGATTCCATCTACTAGGTGACTATTAAATGGAGGCTTTCATACGAGAGTTATAGCCTTCGAAGTAAAGCAACATTTATTGTGCAAAAAATGTGATGGACGTGTTGAGAGGCAAGAGCTCTTTTCTTGTAATAACCGTGTGCATGCATATGTAGCAATTATGGCGTTCTACTAAAACGCTATAGTAAACACGTTTTGCATGATGCGGTGAATGCACCGTCGGCATGCCTCATATTCATAGATATATAGTGGTACTATGTATTGTATTGCTGTGGAGGGAATTAGCTAGAAGCTGCTGTAGATGTAACTTGTTTTCAGGGGAACTAATGGCAATTTGCAAGTATGCGTTGTTCGTCTGAAATGCTGTTCTCATGGTGATATCAAATTCTCCCCCAGTTCTATGCTCTTCATTGGGCCAGAGCACAGAAACATCATGAAGATAAACATGCCAACCTGGGCTTGAATCTCTCTCATTGCGGGCGCACGCCCGCCTGCCTCTGGTTTGGTCGGAACTGTTTATTTTTGTGACTTTCCTGCCATTACATTGCCTTTCGTTGTATCATTTACGGCAACGATCCTTTGCTGCATTACGGTCCTCATCTTGCAAGTTCCGTTCTCGCTCCTGCGCGGCGAAGTGCATAATACCATCGACCGTCTCCTCAACCTGCTGTGCCGCCCGGAGGTTCTTGAATCTTTGCGAATTGTGCCGACCGAGCAGGTTATGAATGTGGTGGGTTGAGCGTAGTACATTATAGGAGAGGTCTAGTCCATGATGTCAAGTCGATCTGCTGTGTTCCTCTATTATTTGTGACAGAGATCATGCGTTTGTGTTGGGCAATGAAGGGTTTTATCTTTAAAACAGAGAACACGGAATACAAAAGCTGAGAGTTTTTATCTATCTAAAATGTTCGAAACATATATTTGTAGAAGCCTATAGATAAGTTGATATCGTTCTTGGATATAGTCATGAAAATACTTAGATAACTCGATACAATTCGAATGAGGTTTTATTTTTACTACCATACTTATTGTTGAAAAGATATTTTAAAATCCGGATAATAGTGTAATTTTGAATATTTGTGAAATAGTTTCGAAG
The DNA here is from genome assembly GCA_028830015.1 of Eucalyptus grandis x Eucalyptus urophylla. Taxonomy (NCBI): domain Eukaryota; kingdom Viridiplantae; phylum Streptophyta; class Magnoliopsida; order Myrtales; family Myrtaceae; genus Eucalyptus; species Eucalyptus grandis x Eucalyptus urophylla. The sequence continues at coordinate 42,052,398 of CM054190.1, forward strand.
AATTGATTTGGCATTGTTATAGAAAGTTGACAACGAGACTTGGAGAGTTTTGAGGATTAGATTGTGCATTTCTCAGTTAATTAGGGATTGGATGAATATTTCATAATCGTTCAAGGGCTTGTGGTGACTTTCTCATTGTTCGATGAAATTTGTAATCAAATATTTAGAAATAATTCAAGGACCGAATTAAATGAACTAAAAATTATTACACATCATACTAAATTTCATGAACTATTAAGGAATACAGGATTTGATTATTTGCGATATCTTTAGGACTCATTTATAAATTAAAGTAAATAATTCTTGATTGAGCTTCGATCAAGTATAAATTATTTTATTTTTAGCTTAACCCAAACTTATTTAAGAAATTTGTAGAGATTCAATTTCATCGATTAATCTCCGAAAACAGATGCCCATGAAAAAAAAGAAGGGATTCCATTTTTATTTAAAGCACAAAGCCTCATTAACTCAAAAGAATAAAAATATTTGCGCAGAATTGTTATATAGATTGAAAAATCAGTAGGAAACTATAGCCCAATTTATCCTTTTTTTTTTTTTTTTTTTTTCAGGAATCCACTTTAAACAATAAAGAGAAGATCTGACGGCAGAAAAGCGGGTCCTAGTCTGTGGATGGCCGAGCCACCGTCCGATTCCCCGAGTCAGCTGACGCCTGTCATCGGTCTCCTCGAATCGATCGATCTCGGCGCGACACGGCGTCGCCACCCGCCGGACTGTCCCGGTTCATCCGCGTCGCCGATCCCGAGCTCAGCCTCCCCTCGCCTGAAACTCTAACTCAAGATAACATCAGGCAATCTCTCTCTCTCTCTCTCTCTCTCTCTCTACGGTGCGCGCATTGCTTCTTGTATTTCCAGTTTGATTTACAGCTCCCTCTGTCGACATTCATGGCGAGAGATGGAAGCAAGGACGTTTCTTTGTTTGATCCGTTCGTTCGTTTAGTGGGTTGATCATTGATGGCAGTGACGCTACATGGGTTGGTGAACCCTCTTGAGTTTCACGTCATATCACTGCTCAGAATGAAGTTTGCGCCCTGTGTTCTGAGGTTGTTTGATTGTTAGAGAGCATGCATTCCTTTCTTTGATATGAGTTCTGAGGAAAGCTTGAGTCTTGATCAATGGCTGCTTGGGGTATTTTGCCAAAAATCCTGTCTTTCTTGCTCAAGTAAATTAGTTTCTTTTTAGGGAGTCGCCTCGATGTAGTTTATGTTGCCCTCCGTTTACAATTATGTCACAGGGTAAATGGGTATTCAGATTGAACTTTTTCCGGTTGCATTTATGGCTTCTGTTATTGCTATTCAGGGAAGTGAGTCATGGTGTCGAAGAAGCTTTAAAATTGTTAAACTGCCCGCACCCTCTGCAAGCTTCGGACATTTACAGTCTTGAAGTCGGAAGCGTGTACCCTGTTGCACGGTGGCTTGTCAATCATGTTCGGACGCGCGTTGGAGTTACGGGGGATGAGGTGAGTTTGGCTAATTGGTGTGGTGCCATGGTTCTGAACTAGTTCTGCGTCTTCACATGCTAATGTGGCTCCTTTTTTGTTGTAAATTGAATCACTCTTGGTACTAAGATCATGCCATCTTTGCTCTAGAGACACCCATACTACTCACACAGGACTTTTTGCTAAAGATCAGGAGAATACTCTTTGGCAGCTTGATGGTGGATTAGGTGATGCAAGAACAGTCTAGATACAGTGATCCAGAGGAAAAGGTTAGTGGGATGATATAACGGTTGGAGCTCATTAATTCGAATTCATGCAAGAGATTAACACTTATTTAGGAGTACTTTCTTGAAAAGGCAGAAGCTCTTTTCTCTGTTTCCACGGTAGCTAGATTCATCTGGTGGTAACTTTAGTTTTCTTCTTCTCCTGGCCAGAAGCTGATGAGAATGCATATTTTAGAAGAGATGCAACTCTTACACGAGAAAATCAGGGCAGCAAAAGTCGATTCTGTGGTTCACCGATTAATGTTGCTCATGAAGTCACTGAAGGTGGATATTCTCCCTCTACTATGTGGACATGTCTCTAAACCATTTTTTGATGCTAATGCATTTGTTCCTGGACCAACTGCTAATTTAGCCTCGAATCAATGTCAATTTTCATTTTCTGGGGTTTGGCCAGCATGTGGATGTCCTTCCATATTCTCTCATCACTATCATGTGTAGATCCTTATTTTTACCTTTTTTCCCCAATAGTCTTTTGCTCCCATTTTTACATTTATGCAATGGGAATGGCTGCAGGTCTTGGAAAAGAAAGAATTGGATTGCCAATCTGATCACACTGCAAAGATATCAGATTTGGAAGCCAAGATTATTCACTTGGAGGAGAAAATATCCAACAGCTGTGATAGCAAGAGTCTCCATGATGATTTAGACCATTGTATTAGCAAATCACTGGAAAAGTTGCACCTTGCGAAGAAGGTATTGGGTCTTATTACTACCCTTGAGGACTTATGTCATTTGATTGTATATTTTGGTCCACTGCCAGAATGTCACCAATCCATAATTTCTGCATAGATCTGATCAACACAATTTTTTTTTGGGTCGCTGATCAACATGTTTGAGTCATGGTGATTAGTCAATGATTGAGCACAATAGAGGCTAGTCAATGGTAATCCATCATGATGGTCCATATATGAATTGAAATGTACTGCAGGTCCGAATCACAATGATAGCAATATAAGGATCTTGTTGAGAACAGGTAGTTTTTGCTGGGATTCTGATGTCCTTTTTTTCTATGTCAGCCAAGGAGTTGTTATATTACTGTGTGTTCATGTTCATATTTTCTGCGAAAGAATTTTGGCTGATGCTTTCTTCTGCCATCCCTTTGTAACTTGTACGGATTATAATGAGCAGAAACATAATGGAAGTTCTCTTCTCTTGGGGGCCCTTTCTTTAGTTCAGTGGATGGGACAAATAGTGTTTGAGATGAATTGCTAATTAGCTAGTGCAATTCACTGCTTATCCTCTCTGCTTGTTGTGAACTCAATTTGGTCTACCTTTGGAATTTGACATTGGATGGCTCTAATTGAATCTCGTCCTGTCATAAGATTTTGGTCAAGATCTCTTTGATTTTATGTTCATGTTGTTATAACGGTGCATGCAAATTTTCTTACAAGACTGCAATCTTTATGATTAAAGAAAATAATGGTGTATCAATTGGGTAAAATTTGTCTTGGGATTTTAAATCTTTCATGATTTGATTCTGACGTCTATCCAGTAAACTGCTGCCATTGACCAAGGTGTGGCATTTCTCTCTGTGTGCAGTAGAGCAATTTAATATCCTTCGGCCTTGGGCCCAATTTTGGCTGGCAAGCTTTGAGTGCTGAATTTTTTCAAGTGGATATTATTTTTGTTATGATTTCTTTTGCAGAATGCAATAGAAATGACTTGCTGCTGCATGCCTGATTTTATTTGGTCTAAAGATATAGCTTAGCTGTCATACCTTTTGAGCATATTTTGTCCTGCAATTCTCATTTATGGTGCAATGTATTCCTGATGGTAGGACCTAGCGGCTAGACTGAGGATGGTATTGTCTGTAAAGCGGCAACTTGAAGATGTGCCTTCCCAATCGGAACTCATTCAGTATGTTCTCTCTCTCCCTTGCCCTAATTTTGTCTTTTAGATTTCTCTAGAATCTATGATGAGCTGGTCTACTTTTATCACCCAGATTTTTCAATTTTCTTTTGGCTCCTGATTTCATTGTCTTGATTCCATAGACTAGTTTTATCATTTCCTAGTCCTTACTCTGGTGCCCGCAACAGGTATTTTCTTTACTGAGCATTTGTAGTCTGTGTCAAAATCATAATATGGGTTATAAATTGATATAGTGAGTGCTGGTGCTCCAACACATCTAGTCTTTTCTCCTTAGTTGTTCTTTTCCTGTCTAATTGAAGATCCAAACTCTAGTTTTCTTCTTGTTCTTCTTCTTGAGTGTAATTAGTAATGCTCTAACATGAAAATGGGAATTAAGCTATGGGATCCTGCACTGATGAGACATGTAGATCAAACTACTGGCAGTGGTGAGATGAAATACTTAAATTGAATCGTCGACAGGCATGCATTGGATTACCAACTATCTAAAGAAAACATTAATCCCAACAAGTTAACTGATCCTACCAGTAAGGGACCTTAAAATTGTGATTTAGACATAATCTAGGGATGAAACTATAGGAGTGATGTGGGTTACAGGAAGTGCTTCATATATATTCACGTTAAAGGATTCTGGAACTTTTATTGACAAACAGGCTTGCCTTATGTCCAATTATTGTCAAGCTAAAAAACTATTTTGCTGACAAAGTAGAAGATGTGAGAGATTTTGTGGAGAGGTTACTCAAATTTTTGAAAATTGTAATATTAGTATCAACTGTTTTAAAAGTTTAAACTATTAAATGAAAACATGATTGGTTTATTATCATAACTCTAACATTACCACTTTTTCATACTCTTAACATTTATGATTTTTTATCTCTACATCTGCACTACAGATGTAGACATAAAAAATCACATACTTATATTGGGGGACAAAAATGGCCCCACTTTTTTAAATGTCCAAAACAAATATCATGAACCCTTACTTGAGGGTATGAAAGGGCCATCGTTGTATTTTCCGTTCACGCAATCATTCATGGCAGCGATGTGGTTAATGATGCTTATGTGTCATGCTGATTCATCACTTTCTAATTTTTTAAAATTAAAGATTAAATATTTTTTAAGCTAAAAGATAATTTTCACTTAACATTAAAAGAAAAAAAACCAGTTAACATAGAAGAGGAGCGAGGGAAGGGGGAGTGGCCAGTGGCAGTGGCCGACGCCATCCTTGAGGTCGGCATTGGCTGCAACAACGTCTCTTGTTGACATAATTAGTCGACACCATTGTCATTTGGCCATAGGACAGAGTAGTCAAAGGCGACTGCAGAGAGAGGCGCCATTGGTGCTTGGGGTTGGGTGTAGATTGAGGCTGAATATTTGACAGTTCTGCTTGATAAATTTTACAAACAAATTGTAAGTGTCTGTTAATGGAACATTTGGATCATCGAGCTGAGACCACTCTTGATGGAACACGGGCACCCTAATTGTCACCTCTTTGCTTGCCCTTGTACCCATGGCAACCATTCTGCTCCATCAATTGACTGCTCTCGCGACCTTTTTGCACTCATCTAGAGCCATTATGAACCTCCCGGATTTAGTTATTCAGTATAAAATTAAGCCAAGACATTTTTGTGTGACATGTTGCGGTTGGCACTAGCCTCAAGGGTAGTATTGACCACCGCTGCCGGCCCACCCCCTTCCCCTATCTCATTCTACATCCGTTTGCCTTTCTTTTTCCTTTAATCTTAAATAAATATCATTTTTTTAGTTTAAAAATCTTTAATCTGAAAAAGTGCCATGTTGGCATGTCTTGTAAATGGCATCTTATGTCAACTGCCTCATAGGATCACTAGTGTGGAAAATACAATGGTGACCCTTTTTGTTCCCTGAGTAAGAGCACGGGATTTGTTTTTGAAACATTCAAATTGGGGCCATTTTTGTCCCCTAGGTACAAATACATTAATTTTTTTAATTTTTTTTTTTTTTTTGAGTCTTCGTTCTTGTCAACCTGCTGAAATTGCACTGCATCTTTTATGCTCAAAATTACCAACTTAATTTTGTCTCTCCTTACAATCTCCCTAGCAATGCCAAACATCGTAGGTTGTAAAAGATTTTGTAGGACCACTGTCAATAGTTTTAAATGATTAGATTGTTGGATGAAGGTGTGGTATTAATATTTAAAGACTTCAACGCCCCTACTCGCGCATAGGCTGGATTTTGACACAACATTAAAGCATGTAAATATATAGTATGGAAAGTAAATAAAGGCCTGGAAAGATTTGAACTCAGAACTTGATGTTCCGTTGCCATTAAAGATTTTATGGAACTGTTGCTAACTGTTTTAAAAGTTTAAGCTGTTAAATGACGGCATGGTTTTAATGTTTAAGTTCTTACGGGAGGATTTTGGGCCTTCTCTTCTCCTCTTAAGTATTTCTACTACTTGTTAACTTTAGATAGTTGATCCTGTTCACATGATGATTTGCTTCCTAATTCCCTCCTGAAACAAATTTGCTGTGCTGGGCATTGTTAATGCAGTTTAAGTTTTAACTATCAGAGTGGATCAATCTGGGTATGGTTTAAGGGTAAACTTCTTCCCTCAGTATGAGAGTATGTTCTTTAGGGATTGGTAATCAAAGTGCTCTTTGCAGGTATGAACGCCGCTTTTCTGAGTTGAATATGAATATTGAGGTGAGGAGTTCATTTTTTGAGGCTTTGCTTCTATGTATCTTGTACATTATATTGATATAACTATTCTTAGTGCTGACACTGCAATTACAATTCCTTTTGTTTGTTAATTTACAGGAAATTCATAGACAAACATGTAAATATTATGCAACATATAATGCACTTTTGGAGCTTAAAGAGCTAATGCTGAAGGAAACATCATTATTGAATTCGCTAAATTCCCAGGTATAACATAATCACTTGAAGATCTTGATTAATATTTGTCAGTTCCCCCTCATCTTCTGAAGTGCTCCCCATGTCCTCTCCTGTAATCATTCTATTTTACCAGCTATCTTCTCTTCTTTCTTTGAGTCTCATGACCGTTGCCTCAAGCAAGAAGTATCTAGCTGCAGTGAAATTCATTTTGAAAGGGCTCATGGGCCCCCACAGATTTCCCTTTTAGCAAAACCCTTAATTAGTATTAGAATTCTAAAGGAAGTTATGACTGCATATACTGTGTTAGAAACTTCCAGTGATGTTCCTCTTAAACATGGTTTTACGTACTGTTTCTAATGGTTTATATCACAAACATGAGCTTTTGGTTGGTCATCAACTTTTTAACAGTTTTATCTTCCCTGAAACTATATTGTTTATAATTCCATTCAGTTTCAAGATGCCATAAGTGATACTGCTGGTCGCCTGAAACTTATTGATTCCATGGAAGGAATTCTGAAGGGCATAAAACAGGTAACATTATATACAAACTTTGTGCCTTCTCCTACTGCGGCTTGGCTTAGAGTTAATTTCACTGCATGAAGTTGTGACACGGATTATACGGTCCTATGTGCAATTTTTACGAACTATACATCATTGCTGTATCTTCAGCTAAGTGACAATTGAACAATCCGGTCTTGTGCTGAACGTTCTATGGTTGTGTTTTCAGAAAATAAAAGAGATTGCTGTTGCCATCTTTCAGTTGCATTTTCTTGCTGGTTTATTCTTGTCACCTCTCTTTAAACATCTCTACACATCTACGTCTTCTCTGTTTCCTGTATAGGGTTGGATGCCTTATATTTAAAAGAACATATTTGGGATGTCAACATGCATAAATAGACAGTTTCTTGGTAGAACTTTTTCCATCTAATCTTTAGTGGGAAGAAAGATAATTGGTGCTAATATGTTTCTTTTTAGTTTTGGTGCTCTGTTCATCGATTGATCTTTATCCTTATGTTCGTGTTTGGGTCTCTTAGAGCACCCAGCTAATTGCGATTGTTCATCAATTGACTTACACATCTACTAATACCACTTTCTCCAGTTACTACTTTTATATATTTTCTGATGCCCATTGGGAGAGCTCTACGGGCGTGACGAAAGTTTTGAGAAATTTTTTGATATCTTGGGTGTTGGAAGACTTTGGGTTGGCTGAGCCTGAGATATGTCAGTCTTAGACGCTTAAACTATGTGTTGTAAAATGAGGCCCACGACAAACTTTCTCAAAAGCATGGAGAAAGCTATAAATCAGTTTTATTTCTTTTTTCCTTTAGCAGTTTTTTTGTATTAGGCAGCACAGACAGATTGTGTTGTTATGCAGAAGCTACAGAAAGTGAAAGAGGGGATCCAGGCTGATCAGAGAGTCTGCAATACACTCAGGGAGAAGTATGCGGCAGCAGCAGCTAGTCAGAGACATGGTTCTAGTCTGTTAAGAGGTCTTCAGGTAACCACTTGCGCCAGAACAGTAACTAACTGAAGTACACTGTTCTTCCTCATCTTTGTGCCCACACTGAAATGTGTTCTTAAATATAAGGAAGCCAAATGTGTTCTGTTGTCATATGTATAGAGTCGGATCCCCTAGTCAGGGGTTCTTGTGATGATGCTATGGAAGGTTATTACTGCCTTTTAGTTTTTATGAGGTCATTGTCTACAGTGGCAGACACTACAAACGAACAATCTTTCTACAGACATCCTTTTTTACCATGGTTTTGCCCTATCTTGGGACCTCTCTGTGAAGTTGACATTATAAAATCACTTAGTCCCTTCCTTGTAGTTAATTCACCTCTTTTTAGTGGGTCTGAGTAATATTGTAGCTCCAAATAAAAGAGGAAAAGGTTCTTGACCTAGTGGCGTTCAGGGATAATTTGATCTGTATAGGAAGAGGGATGCAGATCATCCATTTTCTAGGGAGTCTCTTAAGGATTTAATGTTCAGGGTGCAATCAAGTTATATCGCCACTTGTTTTATAATCTTCTATCGACTGGGTAATTGGCACTGACTAATTTAATTACAATCTGATCTCTCTTCTTTCTTACTGCTTATTTAGAGAAATCATGGAATAAATGGCATATGTTTCAAAAATTAGTAGATCTTTTGGGAGGGAGTGATGACAAATAACCCTATGGCAAAGAGAAAATTTCTATTCTCGCACGCGTTTTTCTTTTTAAATTATTGTCACCAATCAAGACCAATTCATTGTGCGTATCTTGTTTATGTTAGTTGGGTTCTGTTCGAGTTTCCTAATCCTTAGCTATACATTAGCTTAGTCTAGTACATTGCTTCAAGATCTTACGATAGTTAATTCACCCAAAGCCTAAATTAAGACACCTGATTTCCAGGAGGAAATCGCGAGAAACCAGAGACTTAAGAGTGAACTTTGGTCCAGAAATGCTGCTACACCATGTGAAGTCGAGGTGATAGGAAGTTTGTGAAGTTGTGGAACTAATATGAGGGTGCAGCTTTGGTCAAGATGATTCACGTGACCTGTGTACCACATGCCTGCGTACGAAACTAGTAGTCTATGCAATGCAGGATTGAGGCTACGTGCATCTGGTCATCCTGAGATTCCTCAATGTGGGGGCATCATGGATTGGGGGTCCCAGTTAGCATGTTCAGTTAAATGATTGCAGATTATATGGAGCGACATAAGTCTTTGGTTACTTTTGATGTTAGGTCAAGGCCTTAAATTGTCGTGTATGGTTTTCAAAGCCAGCACAAAAGCCAATTATCGGGTTCTGAATGATGTAAAATTATCTGGATACAACCTTTTTTACCTTTGATAATTATAACATGATTATTTTAGGACATTTTTCTTTGCTTCCCCTAATCTTTATGCTATAATCCGTCTAAGATGACTATCTTTGGATCGTCATTTTCCTAGTCATCTCTTCAACCATTGGTCAACATGAATCTTCTGAGTCTTTCTGATAGTCATGTCTTTTATTCCAAACCGAGCTAAATGATAAGAATATCTTTACTTGTGACATCTTTTAGTTTATGGGTTTTAAATCTTTGTGGATTTGCATTGATCTGATATTATATTACATGATTGAAGAGGGTGCTAGCTAGCGATTGAATTTCTCATGTCAAGACGGGGTGATTTGTCCTATTCTGAAAGAAATATCTTATTGCAAAAGGGTTAAAGAGATTGTTGTTAACTTGTCTTTGTACTAGAATATTTTAAGCCTGGTACATCTGTTGCCTTTTGGCATCAGGACAATAGGGGCAACACTAACGACACTTAGCCTGACATCCCATCATATGCATATGTTTTCTTCTGTAGACACACTGTGAATTGTGTGAGGGGACATGCAAGTGCCATGTTGTCCACCCTACGTGACAAATGAAAAGAGAGCTTTTTCATTGCATTTTTAATTTCCTTTTTTTGGCTGCATATTCTTTACTTAATTTAGCTCAGAAGAACCGCAATCCATGCCAAGATTAGTTCCTGTATTGCACATCAGCCTTTGAAATGGTCCTTGATTTAAGGAGCAAAGTGTTTTGTCCATCATTCACCAATCAAGACCTACAGCTTCATAATAAACTGTGCTCAACATAATGGAGTAGTTATTAGAGACAATGAAATCATCCATATCTGAGCAATATGCCAATCATGGATGATAAGAAGTGCACCTTCTCTAGATGCTGCTTTTTGATGCTCTCGAAACTCCTTTACAAAGGACAAATTTTGGGTGGGCCACGGAATTAGGCAAAAAGAAATATTTATAGCATTTTCCCCTGACTCAGGGCAGACACATGGGCAACTGGAGTCTTTTTAATGACATGTCATTTTTTTAAGGTCTCCTTAGTTGTCAATAAGTTAAAAGACTTTGGAAATCCTCAGAAGAGGACGACATAGCATCACCTTTCCCCCACCACCATAAAATAAAGCAGAATATAATAGAGTAAAAGATATGTAGAAGGGGGGCACAGAGCCAGACACTTCCAAGCTCCCCAGAAAAGGACAAGAAAGAGGAGAGTACAAAGAAGAGCAAAACCTCTCTGATCTTGGAAGATGGGTTAGTAAGCAAGAACGATACTAAGAATGGGAAAATGAGAAAGACTGAGTCGTCTTTAATTAATAAAAGTTTATCACATCACTTGGTATACCAATTCACGAACCTATGTTGGTGTGCTTGGCGTTATTCCTGTCCCTTAACATCATAAGCTCGATTCCACGGTTTCACGAGGTATTATCAATTTCGGTATTACTTAGTTTAGGGGAAATCTTATTCAAGGGAAATCTTAGATTTACTCGCATGAGATAGAGCAAAAGGCTTGTTAGAGAAATAAAAACAGAAGACATGCAATCATAAGGTGAAGAGAACAATATTATGACTTTAGATCTTCTTTCATTTCTTATTCCACTCAAAAGGAATGCTGAGTCCATCTCCAGAAGGAATAGATTAATGCAATGGTATTATTAATTAATTTTCTCCATCATACTCCATTAAAAACACAATTTCATAAGCTTTGGCCTAGGTTCCAATCTCTTCCATGGTTTAGATACGATCAACCGACACAACATAAGAGATCAATCATTCTAGTCACACATCGCACATGCTTCTCCTTTAACTCAGCGTACTAGAAACTTGTCACTTCACTTTGTACCATGATTATCGCAATGAGTTCTTGAACTTGCATGGAATTCGACCACAAGATAAGATTGCCATAGCATGGAATTCCATATTAAAGCGAGAAACTCCGTTTTTATCAAGATTCTTTTGGACTGATGCTAAAGTTGGCATGTTTTGGAGGTATTCTACTTTCTGATTTGAGCCTTCCAGGTGCTCACAGAACCCTCAATTTGATTATTGGTGTTTAGCTTGCAAGGACATGTCAAGAAAGATAAGGTCATAAAAAAAAACAACTATTATCTTCATCATTACATCCCAAAGAAAATTGGACTGCCTTACTGTTCACTGAACTTTATGCAAACCCTCGTACATGAATTTATAGTAAGACTCACTTTGATTCGCTAATTTGATCATTAAAAGAGAGCGTTTGGAATGAAATTGAATCAAATTAATTTGATTTATTTTGTTATAATTTTTTGACACTAGAAAATAAATTGAACATGAATTTGAGATTTATCTTTTTCATTAGCTTTTTCCATCAAATGTTAAATCATATACATTAACTTGAAGTGTATATTTAATCTTTTGTTTGACTTACTACTTATTAGAATGTTAGGTAGATTTCAAATTGAAATTTTGGTTGTTTATTGCATGCGTAATTTATTTGACCTAAAAAAAAAAAATAATTATAGCTTGCGTAAGTTGACCCATGATCCCCACAAAGTCCTATGAAAGGACTTGTAGCCAGAGGAAGGTGAAGACAAGTTTGACTACGCAGTCTTGTCTCGTTTCAAATTTACGGCTTTTGACTTGTCGTGACAATTATCTTCTTTCTTTGCCCTCGTATATCGTCCCTCTTTTTTTTTTTTTTGAATAAATAAATAAAAAAGTTGTTTGCCCACAAAATTTGAAGGTTAATAAATAATTTGTTATCATGACATTTGAATTTTGGACCTTAATTAGTTTAGACTATTTCCAATAAAATATAAGCAAATCATTCCGTCACGAATCATTTATTGAAGTTCACTCATAAAAAAGGTGAGTATGCACCCAAAATTCCTCCGGTTGAGAAATGCTTTGATTTGAATATGGCATTACCATTTTCAAACAAAGTGTAGCCAATCAATTTGTGGAGGCTCAGTTGATGCACCAAGGCTTTTAGTTATTTGCCATTCTTAATGTTAGTTACCTTTGTTGTCTTTCTTGCATAAGATCAAGAAAAGATGGCTGTGATAAGGGTGAAAATCAAATCGAATCAACTCAGGAGCTAGACCACACTAGCATAAAACCACTGGTTAGAGGCCTAGTATAGGAATAGTTGGTTTGGTTTCCTAGAACCGGTCTAGGACCGGCTCAATCACCGATTCCAAGGCGAGAACCACTAGTTCTACTTGGGAATCAATTCAACTAGTTCAGTTCCTAAATTGGATGAATTCTAAACCAATTTTGAAGTTTCGTTTAGAAAAAAAATTTGAAACGCATCAATAATTGAGTCATGATTTTTAACATGAGCAAAGATGATGATCACTTGACCAACGAATGCTACTGAAATAAAATGGTACAACTTGTGTGTATGTGTGTGTGTGTGTCTCTCTCTCTCTATATATATCATAAGAATTTGCCTTTTTAATTAAAGTGGGACAGTACCTGACCTTAAAAGGCGGTTCAATCTGATTGGAACGAGCACACATCTGTCCAAAAATCTCTTAAAGCGTGGCAATCGCATCTTGTCATCATTCGCTGATGCTTGACAAGATAAAAATGTGCTGACTACAGTGGCGGGGCAGAAATTCCAATCGCTGAACAAGAGGCTCTCTTTGTCTCATTGTCACATGGGTTAAGAAAGATCCGAGCCCCAGCATGATATCAAAACGTGTCCGACTGTTTCTTCTTTGTCCTGATCTTTTCCTTTTGATTTGTAAACATGAGGCAGACGCAGTTGACAAAAAGTTTTCTTGTGGATTGTTTATATAATTAGGATTCCAACCAGCAGGTTCAGGACAATATTTCACATCTCAAATGCTTCATTTAAGTTACGGCGACTTCAATTTCCACCCGCTGAAGCTTTGCAAATTAACTTCCATATGCACAAATGTGGAGCTTTTGTCTTTTTCACGAGCGGCTATCCATCGAGACGCGCGCGTGTTTACATTATTTATGGAATAATCACATGTCATGCGTCTGACTAGAAACTAATAACAAAGATCATACTTTACAGAGAACACGACAGGAGGGGCAAAAAAGAACAAAGACAATAGTTGATTCTTTATCATCTAATCCTAATCATAGAGAGTGCCTTGTCAAGATTCTTGGCCTTCATCTGAACGTAATCCTTCACCGTGATGGACCGGAACCGAGCAGCGTCCTCTTGGGCTGAGGTCTGTGTGAGTCCATGAATAGGGCCGACGTGAAAATCCGTCGGGGGTCCGTAAAAGTAACCGACGGTTAGCCGGTGCGTATTCTCACTTGGGATCACCCGGTGAACGACACTAGGGAACATGGCATTGGACATGATGTGGAGCATGTCACCCACGTTCACCACAAGTGCACCGTTCATGGGAAACACGGGAACCCAGCCTCGGCCTTCCCTGTGGACTTGGAGCCCATGTGCGCTGTGGTTTTGGTGAAGAATTGTCAAGAGCAAGGTATCGGTGTGCGGCGCGAGTCCCATGGCCTGGCCTGGATCGGGACACCGTGGGTACGAGTTCAGCTGCAGCGCAGTGCAGGCGTTGCTCCGGAGCCGCGGCCAGTCGACACCGTGCTCAGATATGCCGAGGTACTTCAGGATCATGGCGAGTAGTCTCTCTGAGAGCGCCTTCATTTTGTCCTGATAGTCTTCCATTACTTCACTGTTGTACGTGACCCCAAGAAAACACGAGAGGACAAAAACATAATGATGCCCAGTACAAGCAGATCAATAATGCTAACGATACCAAGACAAGTCTATTAAATCTGCATAAAACCAAGTTTTGTAAATAGATTTTTGTATTTATAGCATTATTCATAGTGGAAATCACTCCTTCACTAAAATAAGAAAGTAGTATTGAGCATATTACAAGCTTTCGCTGGAATTGGCTTATTAGATCTGCAAAAGCGATAAAAACCTACGAATTTTTTGGCATCACTCCGTAGTAAGCTTGAATAACAAGTTCTCTAATCTTTGATACATATGCAGCTCCCTCCCCTCTTTTAGCTCTTTGATTTTCAGGTTCACTAGAATCACAAAGTCGACTACTTTCTGGAGGAGTATCTGAATCTCTAGGAAGAAGGAAAGAAGACTGTTCAATTTAGTAATCATGCAAGTAAGTATATAGGGAAAAATAGGTAGCTAATCTTTTTAATTTGCCTTTGGTGCTAGAATGGTATTGAACTAGGTTCAGGAGTGAAGTAGAACACCATATTCCTCGCACTGAAAGAGTAATTATCTACTTATTGGTTTATAAAGACTTTTTAAATTATCACCAAAATTTAATGAGAGATTTCTCCAGCCAAACCCTGGTTCTTCCTAGTCATGCCTAAATAAACCATCTACCCACTCATCACCTTCTCCACGTGCATGAACTGACCATGCATGGAAGTTACCACTCACCAAAACTTGCGATACCCATGAGGCCAAACCTCCCTAGCATGCTCCAATGGCGATCCCATCATGGTAAACCCTTCATGCCACATGAACTTGTTGAAGAACGGTGCGATCCGAGCGACGCCATAGCCTGTAGCTCCACTGGGGGACCTGAGGGCCTTTACCTTGGCTCTCGCGGGGAGCGTGAAAAACCGCCAGGCTTGCGACTCAACCTCCCTCAGAAGACTTGAAGGGATTCCGTGGTTAGTGACCTGGAATATGCCCATAATTTTGCATGCATGACCCGCCATTTCGATCGCATCCGGGCTATCAAGATCGATGGCTGGAATTGAGAAGTGATCGCCATCTAAATTGAACATCCTCCTTGGAGACTCATCGTCCGATTGAGGCCATGAATGCGATTGCGGCACTTCTTCAACAGAATCAAAGTCTATGGGGATGATGTGCTGAAGATGGAGAGGTGTCTCTGTGTAGGCTTCAGAGAGAGTAGCCATGAAAAGCTGGAATTTGAAAGGAAAATAGAAGCTAACAAGGAAAGATAGGGTTCTTTATATGGTCTTCTTTCATTAATCATAGAAGGTTATATATATGGACGCCCACTAATGGAGTGAGTATATTAATGTAAACATCTGGTTCAAATGTTAATAGGGTTAAAATGGGGCCGGCTGATGGACAGAAGTGGTGTCTGGATGTGGTTTTGGAAGGATGTTGGGGAAGGTGGAATAAGACAAAATAGTGGGCAGAAAAAAATTGAAGAAATTGTGGCGTCTCAATAAGACTCCAAACACTTTTCAGTGTTTACATGACAAGGCTGTTTTTTCCTTTCTTTCCTCTCTTCTTTCTTTGCGCTCTCGTGTGGACGATAAACACATGCTTTGTCCACTAGTGGGAAAGAGAAAATGGACCCACTTAAAGGGTCTAATTGAATAGAAATACAGTACGAACTTGTTATCTATATGATATGTAGTGGAAATTGGGCAGAATTAATCATACTACATAAACTAATGTGTTGGACCATGCACTTTTTCTAACAAAATCCATTACGGTCTTAATTACTATATATTGACTTGGGATTGGAGTTAATTTAGTGAAAGAATTTAGGTAATTTTTTTTTCATATGTAGTTACATAAAGTACACATAGGATTATAATCAAGACGGGTCGAGAGTGGTGTCGAGGTACTTGTACTAGGAATTCAAGGATGGGACAGTTATCATTTTAGAGGAAATTTCAAGGTGGGGTTGGTTGCCATGCCAAACTGATCGAGAGTTGACGTTGCTTCGCAATGATAGTTATACTAGGTTGAAATTGGTTATTATGCTTAAGTGATCTGTATATCTCATTCAAGAAAATGAATACCCAAGCTAAATTGGGCATGGTATGATCAATTATGAGGATGTTATTTGACATATTGTACTTGAAAAGAATCTATTGAGGGAAGGTTGGCTTGATAATCAGACTCACCAAGCACTATAGGGCTTGTCTTTGATGAGGAAACTTTGGGCCTGACAAACAGTATCAGAGTGGGTTTCCCAAACTGTATGGCGAGTGTTGAGAAGAGATCTATTGTCGTGTTTCCAACAAGAAGAGAAATCTCCATTGGTTTGCTAAGATTAGGAGAAGCCTAGTAGGCAAAAGAAAGTTTTGCTGAGGGAGTATAGTTGGCTTGAGATGCCACACTTTTCAAGGAGAGCACAAGTAACTAAAGATTTAGGAATAACTTTGATCAAGGGAAGCAACTGATGGAGTGGAATAGCTTGTTTTGTTGTGCAAGCATTTGCCATTCATGTGAGTTTGAAGGAAGTGACAGTGATGGTTAAAGAACATAAGGAAGTGATTGAATAGCTTGCAATGAGGACTCTTTAGAAATTGAGTGGGGAAAGTGTCACTGTCCTAATTCTCCCATACTGATGTGAGTTGGAAGTGGGTTTAGTGGCATTGGGTTGAAGTATGAGAAATGCAAGAGGTACAACTTGTTTGTGGGAGTAGCATCAAATTGTTTGTGCCAGGAATCCAAAGAAGGTATGACCATCATCTTGAAGGATCTTTGTAGATGGGTTGGCCTCTCATTTGTAACTGGTCATGAGCTAATGTCATGCTTCTAATGATGGCCACGACAAAGATCCTTAATCTCACTTGAGAGATTGGATGTACAAGTTAAATTGGATGTAGTACCATCAATTGTGAGCTTAGGATTTGCCAAATTGTCTAGGTTGACTTGGTGTTTTGGCTCATAAGGTGCTATAGGGGTTTGTGCTCAGCCAAGAAACTTTCGACCCGTGACACAAGTGTGAGAAAATGACGACTGGCGATGGATTAGGAGTACTCCCTTAGTATCATGTGAATGGACCGGCAACTCAATCAGTTCCTAGAGGCACCACACTAGGGCAACATATTCATGTGCATACAGATTTCATATTAATTCGAGACCAACGTTTAACTTTTACAGTCAATCGTCAACGAAATATATGAAATTTATTCTGCACGCCCAGTAGCTTTGACAGTCCCTTAATATTTTGAAAATGAGCAAAATCAAATTGTAAGTTCTGAAAATATACGAGGAAATTATACAGGGTTAATATTATGAAATGCCCTACCAAACTAATTTTTTGACCACTAAAAACTCCAAAATGGTACACTTATGACAAATTACTGTCAGTTAGTTTCTATTAAATTTTATTATCAAATTGATAAGTTGAATGATATATGGTAGTTAACAAGTATACTAATTTATAGGTTTTACTCTTTGTTTATCACATGTATATCAGTTTGTGATTTTTCATGATATTATATCTAAAGGAGAGTAAATTTGTTATAAATATACTAGTTCAAGGTTTTTGGTAGTCAAAAAATTAATGCAGAGTAAATTACAAGTGTACCAATTTGGGTTTTTCGTGATATTAAAAAAATCATACACGGTATATTATGAACAACCCTCTGAAACTAATTTTGTAATCACTAAAAATCCCAAATTGGTATACATGTGGTAAATTTAATGCTAGTTAGTTTTCGTTAAATTTTAGCATCGAATTACTAAGTTGAATAACACGTGATAATTGACAGGTATATCAATTTGGGGTTTTACCCTTTGTTTATTACTGTATACTAATTTGTGATTTTTTTTTTCATATTAATCCAATTTAACAAAAACTAACGAAGAGTAAATTTCTCAACAAATGTACAAGTTCGATTTTTTCTTTGTGGTAAAAAAATTAACCTTTGGTAAATTTATTATAGGTGGACCACTTTGGGATTTTTCGTAATAATAACCCAATTGATACAAAATGTTGATTTTTGTACATTTTGAATGATTTTAGATGTTTCGCCTTAGATTAAAGTCAAATTGCGTGAGTAGTACTAGGAGTCATTCGATTAAGCAACGTGCATATAGGGGTAATCTGCACAGTTCTATATGCTGGTCGATTTCTCTTGGTATAACAAGTACTCTTCAGTTTTCAACTAAATTTTTGGTACTTGTACATATATATATTTATTTATTTATTCCATTATCGACCCACCCAATTTTACTTGTGCTATATTGAAATTAGGTGAAATATGGGGAAAGTGTAACCGAGACCAAATGATCCATTCTCTTATGCTGAAGGCACATAGAGTGCGTTTGGGAGAATTTTAGGTTTATGACTTTTAGTATCGGAACAAAATTCTTGGATTCAAGGTGTTCCAAAAAAAAAAAAAATCAAATAGTGTTTGAATAGTTGGCTCTTGGTACATTCCAGTAAATCAGTTTGTTTTTTCTAATGATCTAAAATTACAGGAAAAGGAATAAAAAAAGAGAGGAAAGCAATTATTGCAACTTGACGAAGGTCGTCCAGAGGCCATGAGACCTGAGCAAGGCTCGTTGGGGTTGTGCAACCTCAGCCAAGGAGGCGCCAGGGTCGCTTGAACCATGGTAAGATAGATCTCGTTTAGGTGAAGTTTGCCAGTGTTGAGCAACCCTTGGCAAAGCTTGCTAGTGTTGCTTTTGGTGGCATCATGCAACCCTTGTGCGAGGGGTTAATAAAGGTTGCTAGACCTTGGCAAGGTACGTTGAGGCTGTGCGACCTTAGACAAGGCTGCTATGTTGATCGACCCAAGGTGAGACAGATCTTGCTTGGCGAAGCTTGTTCACATTGTGTGTCCATTGGCAAGCTAGATCTGGGCCCGACAAGCTAGACTAGAGACCGGGAGACCTCGGGACGGCTCGTTAGGGGTGGGCAAACCCAAGCAAGGCAGTATTGAGGTCGCTTGACCCAAGGTGAGGCAGATCTCGTCTAAGCGAAGCTTGTCGGCATGAAGCAACCGTTGACGAAGCTATGTCGGTATCTCTCTACCTCCTCTAGAAAACTTCCCAGTCATGATTGTCTTTGTCTCCATCTAAGAAACACGAGTAAAATAAGAATATCAATATATTAGTGTGGGTAAAATTGAAAGCAGAAAAGTTGATTCAACCCATATAGTAGCATTCCAAAAATGATAAAGTCCAAAGTTGGGGAAAGGTGGGCTTTTTCCGTGAGCCTTGAGCATATTCAAAGCTCGACTTTGTACGATTGTGTCACCTAATTCGATGGCCTCAAGAGGTCCAAAGTCACTTGTAAATGCTGCGCCAAATGTGTCCACAAAAATTGACTTTTTATTTCTTGAGGCGTGAATAAAGAAGAAGTGGAATTTTAAGGCTCATTGCCTTCTTTTGAAATTCAGAGATGTCGCCGACGGCCAAGGTCAAGTTGGCACATCATGATCTGACAAAGCGTTTTCCACTCCCATTTGTAGGGCATTAGAAATTTCTTCAGCTTACCTAGATATTGCCCACGTTGCGGAAGATTTTGCTTTTCTCCAAGCCTTTTTTTTCCTTTCGTGATACATGCGGATTTGATTATTCTATGCAGATTGGGGGATCACCGTCAAGGGTAGAGTTTTGTCTATTTAGATTACTTAAGAGGTCTCCTAATTATGATGATTATTCGATCATGGTAGGATGAGGAAACTGCCGTGACACAATGGTGCTCTAAAAGAACTCAACAATTGACATTAAGAATTAAAAAAAGTAAGAAAAGCGGAGAAAACATTCCTTTCATTGACAGCTGTGATAGAATTTGTTTTTCTCCTTTGAGCTCATTCCGACAGGTCTATTGACTCTAGTAATTATCGAATTTCAATATGACGAAAGAATTTATTGTGCCCAAAAAGATTAGTCGCAATCTCCAAAAAAAAGAAAAAAATAGGCCAACAATCGAGATTATAAAAAACAAAGCAGGGTAATTTTCATTCGCCAACATTAAGTCTGATGTAGGTCCTCTAGTTGGAGCTTTCCAACCCAAGTTATAGAACTTGAACCACAAAGTTTTGAAGCATAGACCCATCCACACGCTTCCTCCCTACATCAGAAATTCCTTTCCACGCGGGTCGCGATGACCAAGCAATTCCTTTACGCACACAGTAAGGCCACATTGACCAAATTGCATTATTGTGGATTCATCCTGAGATTCTTTCTTCCCTCATAACTCGATCTAGCATTGTCATCGAATCAATTTTTTAATATTTTATGGGACCACGGCCTGTGATATGATTTAATATATAAATATTCTATCACTTCTCTTCATGCTTAGTCTGATGTTTTTGCTTAGTACCAAGTGAGGAAATATTTCGTTGAGGAGACAAATGAGGCCTTGAAAAGATTCAAACTTGGGGCCTTTTGCTTTGATATAATGTAAAATTTCATGAGAGCACTGTCAAGTATTCTAAAGAAGTTAAGTTATAGTGTGGTTTAATATTTAAATATCCAATAAAATTTTATTAATTCCGAAAAATAGAAAAAACTTTGAGTTATAGAGACAATAAATTATTGAAATTTCTTCTTGCCAAAAAAAAAAAATTATTGAAATTTCTAAGACTTCCACTTGCATTGAGTAGATAATAACATTTCGTAGGCTCATTTTGATTGACTATATCAATTACACTTGGAGATAAAAAAAAAAAAAAAACTTCAAGATATAGGTAGGATGATGTGGCCAAA
The DNA here is from genome assembly GCA_028830015.1 of Eucalyptus grandis x Eucalyptus urophylla. Taxonomy (NCBI): domain Eukaryota; kingdom Viridiplantae; phylum Streptophyta; class Magnoliopsida; order Myrtales; family Myrtaceae; genus Eucalyptus; species Eucalyptus grandis x Eucalyptus urophylla. The sequence continues at coordinate 42,073,106 of CM054190.1, forward strand.
GGCTTTGTATAAAAAATTGGACTTCACAGTGATAGAGCAAGAAAGGTGCTGAGATAACAGTGCGATATTCGACTTCGATACAGAATCGAATTTGACCTCGTTATAGAAGTCGGTAAAGGAGTGGTAAAAGACATCAAGGAAACATTGATGGTTCATGTTGCTTCGTTGGTCAAGTTGCCCATATTCTAACAACGCCATTCGACAAGTGTGAGGAGTGATTGCTAGAATAAGAGAGCTCGGATAAAGAGCAATGAGCATCTCCTAGCAATCTTTTAGCAAGAGTGAATTGAATTTCGTACCGAACATGAGGAGAGCATTCTTGAAATATATATGTGAAATTGAAATTAACTTTAAAAAGATGCCTTTTAATGTTACGAAACTTTTAGCATTAGAACTCTAATGTTAATAGTGCTGAGGTGAGAATACTATGAGGGAAAAGTACTACTGAGATGAGTAACCTCCTAGAAAAGTGCCTATTATTAGATTATTAATTCACTCATTCAAATAATAGTATAAGCTTTTTAAATAATTAGTAATGATTCCACAAAATCCGACATAGTACCAGAGTAGAAAGTCCCAAGTTCAACGCTACAAGGCTCCTATTTCCGATGTTTAGGCCAAAATACAAGCATATGAGTGAGTGTTAGAATATGTAAAATATCAAATATCGCATTCATTTAATAACTTAAACTTTTAAAATAGTTTATAATGGTTTCACAAAATCTCACACCTACATACAAAACCGTGAAGTTTGATATGGGATGGATCAAAAATAAACAATATCTCAGGTAAGTGAATCCAAGGGTGCCACCCAAATTGATAAAACAGTACACTGATTAAAGAGCATATTGGGCAAATGCAATATAAGCACATGCTCATAAGCTTATCAAGGGCACCTAGCAGTCAACGATCAATAATGTAATGGTTACGACACTTGGCCCCACTTGTAGCCAATGGCAATCAAACAAAATCAACTATAAAACTAAACAGAGAAGAACTCAGGTAAATTCTTGAAGCCTTGCATAATCTCACCAACTCAAAATAAAATTCTCTCTTTTCTTATGAATAGACTCAAGTATCGGAAGGCCTTTAGGTCATTAACAATTCTTTAAACGATCAAGAAGCTCCCGAGGACCGAAATTTAATCTCCGATTTCGTCAAATGAAAAATGCGGAATTCACATTGAATTACCAATTAAAGATAGAGGCAACATATTATAGTATAGTAATTAAATTTTTAGATTACCTCAACAGTGAATTTAGCCTAAACAATAGCTTCTATTACTCGCTATCAAGGCAGATGATGGCAAAAATGTTCTTGGGTGGCAATTCTCAATTGTCGGCATAAACCCAACTAGTGGAAAAGCCTCAAGGAAAGGCGGGGCGGATGCGCTCTTTAGTCACATATCAGCTTGACTTTAAGGACAATTGACCTTTGCCCCAGATGAGCTCTAGCATCATAGACCTAATGAAGAGCTAGTCCTTGATTTTTATACGCAAGAGTTGGATCTACATCCCCCTTTTTTTATTCTTTTTTATTTTGGTAAAATTCAAATATTGGACATTCGGTTTCAATTTCTTTCTTGAAAAAGTTGGTCAACACCACTTCTCTCACATCTTCTACTCTTTCATCATTTTACTTAACCCCACCCAGCAAAAGCGAAGAAAGACGAGATTGAGGAATGAGTGGTTCTTGAATGTGCTCGACACTGAAAGATTGATACAATGTAAGAATCGGAGAGCCTGGGAAAGCATTCAAGTTGGGCTTCTCTTGCTCTGGCTACTTATTAAATTTTGTTTTTATGCAGATTTCAAGTTGCTTAGATAGGCTTAGGGCGCGCATGACAATCATTCTGTTCCAGAAATAGTTTATGAAACAGAGATAGATTTTTCTATTTTTATTTTTATTTTTAGAAGAGTTTCTAAGCAAAAATAACCGATTAATAACGACACAAAATTTATACTTTAAAAATATAAATTCGTTTGATAACGACACAAAATTTTTTCCTTTCGGATGATGGCGGACCGGCGGATGGCGGCGGCGGCCGGCGATTGGTGACTGGCGACCGGCGGCGGCGGGCGACCGGCGGCAAGCGACCGGCGACCGACGATCGGCGGTGGTGGAGGGCGGCCGGCGGTGGCGATAGGTGATTGGCGGCCGACAACCAGCGGTGGTGGCTGGCAATCGGCGGCGGCGGCGAGGGCCGGCGGTCAGCAGGTGATTGATGGACAATGGTCGGTGGCAATGGATGAAGGACTGGTTGACGAACGATGAGAAATTTTTTTATTTTTCACAACTGTTCCAGAAATAGAGAAGTAGAAAATTTTAACTTCTGATTTCTATTCCAAACCTATTTTTGGAATAGAAATCTATTTTAGAAATAGAAAAACGGAATAAATTTATCAAATAGATTTCTATTCAAGAAACAGATCTGGAATAGAAAAATTGTTTCTGGAATAAAAATTCTGGTTTGTCATGCACCCCCTTAGTGACTGGGCCGCTTTAAGGTGGCTTGAAGTCCAACAAATGTGAAGGTGGTTTCCGGGAAGAATGACTTGAGAAAATACTTTTGGAGTTAGACGATGAATTCGACTTTAAGTACTTGCCGCCTTTTTTTTTTCCTTCCTCGTTTGGGTGTAGCTGGGTAGGTGGTGCGTTTGTCGGCTTTCGCGCACCTCAATTGGTCTACATCCCGTAAATATTGATCCGTGGAAGGGTTGAGTTTCGCATGCTGCACGCACAGACCACATTTCATAAGCTGCATATTCGTGTTCAGAGCATAGTGACAGAGACGTCATGCTCAGATTCGAGACGACCTTTGCCCAGATCTTACTTATGATGTTTTCATGTATTATGCTGACACTTACTCTTGTTTTGGTGGCGTAAGGAGTAGCATTTCTACAATTAAGACCATCATGCTTGATATGAGTCTCTCTCATCATCATATTCGTGCACCACACATATTCTGTCCCACGTTACACAATTTAGTCGGGCGAGATCCGAAGCGTCCTTATTGGAATTGTGAGACATAGAAAAGTTCAATGAGAAATTATTTTCTATTTTATGGTTACGTCGTACATTATTATATGTAAGGAACATTATTTTGAATTTCTACGGCAAACTAAACTAGAGGGAGATTCATGTAATGTTAGACTTAGCTGAAGATTTACAAAAAAAAAAAGTTTGTTCTTGAAGAAAATGAACATTAAAAATGAGGAAATGGAAGGAGATGAACATTAACCACAAAAGAGAAAAAGGAAAAAAAAAAAGAGAGAGAGAGAGAAAAAGAAAAATTTAAGAAGATTCAGCACAATACATGAAATGGCCTGTTTTGTTTGAGTTCTTTCAAGTTAAACATTGGATGTGTCACGTAAAATGTCAAACGATGGCTGAATTGTTGCCATGCCAGTATTTTCAAGCAAAAATTGATTGGAATGACCAAATTGAGATTTCACTAAAATGTTCACAACTACATTGGAAAATTTGAAAAATTTAGAACTATATTGATATCCGCAGGTTTAGGCTTGATTTAATATTTTACTCCTATAATGGTACTTTCTAAGTATAACACAACCTTCCTACAATGCTGTCCCGTCAAATATGGGACTTGAAAATCTTGATTGCCCTAGCGATGTAAATGCAATAGTTTTTTTTAGCAGCTTGGGAACATTTTGAAGAAAAAGCTTCGTAAAGACACAAGTTTCTTGAAACCAACTTTCCATAGTTGCGGAAAGTAACAATATGAGATGGTCCCAATAGCTCGGTTGCATGAAGCTTTTAGCACTAACTTTTCTCCAACTACGGATGGCATACACCAAGAAGGAGAGGAGGGCCGATTGAAGGGGCCAAGATAGATAGGAAAGTGATCTCACTAATCCTCCAACATTTGGTCCATCACTGCAATTTAATGCGAACAACTTTGGAGGAGATATCTGTGAAAAGAAAAACAGATGTAAAGAGGCCAAATATGACAAGGAAGCCACGTCAAGATTAACATTGAGGCTTTGTTCGTATGAATTGGGCCTAGTATGGTTTGCCACATTCGCATTGCATGGAAATAGGTCAATCTAGGCCAGATTATTATTATTATTTTTTTTCCTTTCCTTTCCTTTCCGACCCGACCCGACCTGACCCGACCCATCCATTTTAATTGGCTTATTGCTTCATATAATTTGGTATCCATTTCAAGGACCTATAGAATATAGTGATTAACTCTTATCGCAACTCGCCTGATGGATGGCGTTGATGGAGTTATAGCACCAGAAACAAAAAGCAACCCCAGAAAAAAGAGAGATAGAAAAATCTCTGTTAAGCAAATGAATACAAATCCCTCGGGATATTAGGGCACTAGCCATGACAACTATGAAGATGGGCAAGTCCACCGGGTCTCAACGTCTGAGAAGGAAAAGAGAGAGCAGTGCAACCATATAGGTAAAATTAATTAGGCGTTGAAGGATCATCATCATCAAACACAAGATTAAGCTTTCAAGAATTGGCGAGCTTATCTTTGCGTGTACAACCGATGCGGATGCTCTCGTGTGTGAATTTTCGACAAGATCACATGAATTTTCGACAAGATCACGAATTAACACACCAATTCGAGCTTCTTTTAAGGATTAAAAACAGAGAAAAGTTTTCTTAGTAAAAGCTTAACTCAATCGGGTCAGACAATTCTGGGATCTTACATTGGCACGTGACTATCACGTGCTCACCGGACGGGACGATCTTAGCACCAGCGACGAGGTGGTGGCCCCGGGGCGGGGGCGGGGGCGGGGGCGGGGCCGGGGGGGGATTCAAATTGAAACGGGGTGTTTCAGATCGGGGCCATTTTGGAAAACGAAGTACCATTTCGGGGGTTACTTCGGGAAAAGCCGTCAAATTGGGGGGCCTTTTTCGAAATTCTCTCGCTCCCTCGTTCCAGTCTCCAGTGACTCCGGTTCGGGGTCCCTCGCCGCCGAGCCTCAGCCACGAACCGAGCGGAAGCAACGTGAGCCACAAAATCTTCCACGTACAAAAACTACGGGAAACCGAAGGAGGCCGGAAGGGAGGAACGATCGGCGGCGACAATGGCTTCCCTGAACTTCGCGCAGCCGCCGCCGTGCACCTCCGGCGACCGGACGTGGCCTCTGACTTCGGAAACCGCCAGAAACCTTCGAAGCTCGTCCGCGGGAAGCGACTCGCTCTGTCGTTGAATGCGGCGGGTTCGACGGAACCTTCGTCGGCCGCGCCAGAAAAGCCGGAGATCGAGATCGAGCTCGAGTTCATCGGGGTAATCACTCCGCGCCCCGACTGATTATCGTCATGCGTTTCCGCCGGATTCTGTAGTTTCGCGAATGTAACTTGCTGCGAGTAGTCGCCATGTTAGTCAGACAAAATGCCGATCTCCTGCATGAAGAATTTTGCAATGCTGATGATGAAACGCGGTTTCGATGGCAGCCGAAGCCAGGGGCTGACGGTTCGTATCCGGTGGATAAGGCTAAGGCCGTAAGCGGAGAGAAGCTGCTGAGGAACATCATGAACGAGAACAAGATCGAGCTCTATGCCACGTATGTAAGTTCGTTCTTCCAGCAAATTTCTCGCCGATTGATTCGCTTTGTATGTAAATTAAGATTCGGCCTCACTTATCATCAATTTGATAGTATGATTGGTTTCTCGATGCATTGTGAATTTGCCTACTTTTTCTGGTTAAACGTGGTGGTGAGTTTTGGGATGCATTAGAAGTGTTTGATGATATTCTCTTCACTGCAGGGGAAAGTGATGAATTGTGGAGGTGGTGGAAGCTGTGGAACTTGCATTGTGGAGGTATGTATGTATGGCTCGCCAGTTTTCTGTGCAGCTCTCGTATTTTAGACATGGAATTAGGATGCCATAATTTATTGTCATTGGAGGGATAGTGAAGCTCGTGTGAGGAAGCGCACAGATGTTTCCAGTTTCTCGACATGGGAAAAAAAAAATCCAATGTAGCTCAAATTTTTGAGCTGAGAGTTCTTGATTGTATGCTTCGAATAATCCCTTGTCTAGAGCAACTTAACGAGATGAAACAATGAAGGACTGAGGGTTCGCGCGGTCTGAGTAATATAGATGTGCATTCTTAGAGCAAGAACTTTCAGGGGAAGATGTTAAGAGTGCTTCCTTCATGTGCATGGTTCTCTTCCTATTGCTGAGGCTTGCAGTCATGTGTAGAGCTTAGAGACCAACTTGAGCTCCCTAGGCATCCTACAATTTGAGGCTTGCAGTCATGTGTGGAAAAATATCGGATGATTGAAACTTGTCCTGTTGGGCAGATTATTGATGGGAAGGATCTCCTAAATGAGAGAACCAATACTGAACTGCAATATATGAAGAAAGTAAGCTCTCTCTCTCTCTCTCTCTCTCTCTCTCTCTCTCTCTCTCCCCTGTTGTTAGTCCAACGGATGCAGGTTATAACCTTGATAATCAAGTTGTTCTAACAATGGCTCCAACTGCCAGAAACCTGAATCCTGGAGACTTGCTTGTCAGACTATTGTGGGGAATAAAGAAAACTCTGGAAAGGTAAAGCGCCATGGATCTTTACTGTCCTCTAGTTGCTAGAAAGCATATTTGCAATTTAATTGAAATCTGGAAGAAAGTAAGCTGTTTTTGTCACAAATTAAGGTCCCTTTATTTGAAGGAAAACTGTTTCCAAGAAATTGTTTTCGAATTTTCTGGTGTTTTGGATGATGAAAAACTAATCAATGTATAGAATTCATTATCTATAGACTAAAAACAACAAGCTTAGATTGGGAGAAAATGACTTCCTCTTTTAGTAAGAAAGAAATCACTTTTCCTAAACCACCAAGTAAATGAAAACTAACTATTTTCGTTGAAAATGATTTTCATGGATAATATTTTCCTTTATAATGAAGTTTTAAAGGCAACAAACGCAATATGAGAATTGCTTTTCTTCTTGAGGACATACAGGTCTGAACAAACATCTCTGCTCATGCGTTTCAATTGCAGGTCGTGGTACGAAGATTGCCCCAGTGGAAGAAGTGATGGAGAACCAGACCTTGTAAAAGGAGATGCGTCATGACAGGCAGTAGACACGCCGTTGCACTTGTATTCCCATGATTTTTCAAGTCGATAGTGACCTTGATTGTGCACACGTAGTTTTGTTACTGGTGCGAACTTTTAGTTTTCTATGGAGATAGATGCATGAATAGAGAAGCATGTAGATGATCGTTCCGATGAATCCTGAACGGTTGATGGGGCATCAAAGGAAACTCCGGTTGGCTATTATATCACATACCCTGTTCAGAAGCCTCAACTCTGATATCAAACTTGCCCGTCTACATAAAACTGTTTTCCCTGATGTCAATTCCGAGCCAGCCTTCATCTGTTTCTTTCCTTGTTATTTGCAACATCATTGCTCCACCATGCTTGACGGCTCAAAGCCCCGACGCCATAGATCAACGGTCAAGCCTGGATCTGGAGGCTTGCCGCCTCCTTTGGAGAACGCGGAGGGAGGGAGCTGCAAAACGAAAGAACTAGCTAATCAACTAGAGCTCTGGGGTTGATGCGGTGGCCGGAAGTGGCGGGAGGGCGTCCAAAGATGGTGGAAAATAGCAATATAGTCTTTTTGTCCATAAGGTTTTATCTGAGTATGTAACTGGATACGTTGAAAAATAGATGAAAGAAAGTGGTAATGGAGAAAGAAGTGAAGAAGATATTGGTATGTTTCCTCCTCCTTGTTTTTCTTTTGCTTTTGGGCCAGACTGTATTTTAGTGTTTGGTTATATTATTTATTCTTGTGAGCTATATTTGATGAATAAAAACCTTTTTTGGGATGGTTCCAAGAAAAATTAGCTCCTCTTGATTTCTCGATATAGGTCCAATAATTTCAACCACATTTTTTAGTTATATAATACACTCGACATATTTGAAAAGAAAACTCTTTTAGAATATATTTCTGTCACGCCCCGAACCTCAAGCGCTCGCGCATCCCTAAGTGGTCGATCAAATTGCGATGTTCCCAGGACGCGTCGCCGACCCAAACGATTCTTGCACACGCGGAAGCAAACTATAACTCCAGAGGACAATCAACATGAGATAAAAAAGTAGGACAACCATATAAAACAAACCACACTTTTATAAACATCCAGGTCAGCCTACAAAGTTATATACAAAAGTCAAAACCCCAAAAAGGACTACCTAGCTAATCCTACCTCGGACCCTATTTACTTGGGATTCGGGTTTATCATGACACCGTTAGGGATGTCGATATCAAGCGAATCAACTACCTCCTCTACTGCAGGCTCCTCCACCACGGGCCCCTGGTTCGCGGCATTATCAGCTATAATGTCGGCATGCACTACAGGGTCGAGTACCACCTCACCCTCACCCTCAATGGCGGGTCCGTCGAAACCATCCACGGGACCTTCTCATTTCCCGTTAGGCCCGTGATGAAACCACACCTTGAATCGATGAGGTACCAGCTGTGATAGGCCCTCATCGACCAAGATCGTGGTCACGACGAGCTTACGGATCCAAGGAGTCCCGGGGATAGGGAAATCGATACTCTGTTCGCTATACCCTCGTGGCTGCCCAAAACGAACGGGACGGACTTTCATCTAGGAACCTGTAAAGATTAAACCCACGACGGGGTGAGACAATGTCTCAGCAAGTCTACGCCCTAAACCCCGATTAGGAACGTAATACGCCTAGAGGCAGCCTAAGCACACATCGAAGAATACTTACCTCGCATCAGCACCCTCCTGCATGTTAACATAGCTTATATAACAGATGCATACAATAAATACACTCAATAATTGAAACGGTTCACTTTCATATCTCAATCAATTACATGAGTCCCGATTATAAGGCCAAATCGTTATGACACGTCCCATTCCGTGCCACACAATTTTGTCCCATAATCAGGCACGGTCAAATCACTCATTCAAGCGTTCCAATTAGTTACGACCCAACAGCCACAGTTGACTCAACAGTCATCGGTCTTCTGGCATAGCCGAGCGTCGTCTCGCACCATCGAGCATGGCAACGTCTACCTCTAGACGGCATTCTCGAAGGAGCATTGGTCCAGCCTCAACTGCGATCGGCATCCGTTGACGTGGGGCATTCTCGAAAGAGTATCGTCTGGCTCAAAAGCTCGTGACGGGTTCTCATAACGATCATACGCACATCCAATCCCAGCCAAGGACATCGTGCTTTGCACTCAAATGCCTCAATTAAAATAATGTACTTGGCATATTTTCTTTATATTAAAAACACCCGGTAAAATAATCATGTGTGGGTACACGGTCAGCTTGAGTCATAAAATGCGACATCCTTACTTTTAAAAACCCCAATATTTGATATAGTACTTGAAAACATTTTTGGTGTAAAAAACCGACACCCAGTATTTTTCTAATTAAATACCAAAAATCCATATTTTTAAAGTAATAAATCAAAATTCATCAATCAACACTCAATTTGCACAAACTAATTGCACCACGACAATCAGCACGAAATTCTGGCGACCAGCTATCCCGGTATAATTTTAAAAAATAAATAAATAAATTATAAAATAATTAAATAAATCACTAATTAAGCTATATACACTAATCTAACCACCTAATTAGCATAATTAACTAACTAAACCACTAATTATCCTAACTAATCCTCCTAACCCAATCTTAACCTAAACTAATCATCCCCTAAGCATAATTAACCTTATAATTAAGGTTTAGCAAGTAAACTTATCGGATTAGCGAGTCGGTGAGTTCACGGCAACGGCGATGCGGAGGCGAGCGAGACTCGAGCCTACAGCGACACCCAACGGGTCCGGAAGGACTCGGAAAAAGCCCACACAGCCCACAGCCTGAACTGGAACTTCGGTTCTGTGGTTGGCTGGAATAGCTGGACCGAGGGGTTAGGACGGTGCGAAAATAGGCACGGTGAGGCCAGGTGGGCAGGCGGAGGTAGCTAGCGGCTCGGGGACGGCGACGGCGACGGGCAGCGGCCAGGCGAAGCTACGATGGTCGAGCAGTGTGGGACGCGGCTGGAGGAGCTCAAATGCATGCGGTGCAACGGCTAGCTCGGCGAACGACTAGGACGGCGTGCGGCAATCAGCGAGCGAACAAGCGGGCTCGGGCGTGGCTTGGATGACGACGAAGGAGCCTGGTGGTTTAGCAAGGGGCTAAACTAGCTGTTGCTCTAGAAATGGAATCTAAAGAGAAGAGAATGAAGAGGAAAACTGAGGGAGAAGAGGAAGAAGAAGCTACTATTGGATGTGAGGGAACAAGGAGCCCTCAAAGTCGATGATAAATATCTAAATGCTTGAGTAGTTGCCCCCACCAGCCTTCAGCCCTATCCAGCAGCCATTTCCCTCCCAAATCTTCCTAAGCAAGCCACTTATGGGGTCCAAAATGTTTCAGCCCCCTTGGCCTACTAATTTTGTGCAATCCCTCACCGATTTCACACCAAATCTCTCAAATTAAATCCAATTTGATCCCCAAAAATTTCAGCTAAGGTACCCACATCAAATCTATGATTTTCCTCACCAATTGATCCCACTTGAAGGCAAAAAACGCACTCAAATTGGCCCCTCCGAATTTCTTGGTTTACAATTGTCCAATTTCGATTTTTCGCCGAAAATCCAAACTGGCCGAAAATTCTTCGAAGGATGAGTCGACGTTCCTAAAATAATTGTGACATGCCATAACTTTTGATTTCTGAAATCGAGTTCAATTTCGTGGTTAATTTCTACCGGATGTGATTTTAGCGTGACCTAACCTATCGGGTAACTTTTAGGAATTTTTAGCGCATTGACTCGTGGTTGATTATTTTCGATCCACATTGTGTATCTTCGACACATTGACGACTCTCGCTTGTTGTAAAAATTTCAAGGTTTCACATATGAGCACAGGGTACAGAAACGACAAAAAAATCGGTTTAGTGCCGTTTGACAAGAATTTTGCAATCAGGTGGAATCACCCACCATTTAATTACATGCCTCTATTGAATCGACTTATCTTCGATCTCTAATTGATTTTAACGGTGCCGTATTGACCCTTGCAGATTAGCACGGTTGAGCAGTCGATTTCTGGTCGAATTCTCAAGTTGGTCGCGTTTAAATTCCTTAACGGCTTCACCTGATAGATTAGTTATCTCGTGAGTGATCAGCTCAGAGAAAAGAACTATAGGCGCGTCGATGAAAAGCCCATTTCATTTAATCAAAAGCAAGGTTGAAAATCAAGATGTCACATTTTCTTTCAAAAGTATGAAGTGTTTTCATATTTGAAAATTGGAATTTTGATGTCTACTATCATTTCTCCGAACTTGAGGTGTGTTTGATATAGCTTTTTCAAAAGGCTTTCAACCTCCAAAACTTCTTGGGAAAATGCTAAGGTGTTTAGCAAGTCTTTCAAATAGTTTTGAACCAAATGCTGACCTTGGGAATGCTAAAAGCTCAAGGCAAGTATGGACTAGCCTTTTATAAATTGCATTTGTGAAATGCTGAAACTAGAGTTAAACATCTTTTTTCCAAATCTAACCTCACCAATTCTTTAGTTTTCTGATTTTGCCTCTCATTGCTACTACTCATCTTCTTTATGAGGACATTTGGGTAGGGCCAATGAGGTCAAATCTAACTGGTGAAGGGCCAGCGATATTGCGTGACCCATGTAATGGCTACCTGGAATTGTGTGACCTAGGCGAGGGATGATTGGGTCGCGAGACCCTAGGCGACGGTCGTTTGGGTCGCACAAACTCATGACTTGTCGCTTGGGGGTTGTGAGACCCCAAGCAATGGTCACCTAGGTCACATGACCTCAAGCCTCGTCATCAGGGGTCACACTACCCTAGGCAGCCCTCCACAAGGTCATGCGACCCAATTTATGGCCGCCTGAGGTCGCATGACTCCAAGTGGCCCTCATTGAGGTTGCATGACCCAAGCGATGGCTGCCTAACGCCTAAGCTTTTCGACAAAAAAAAGAAAAACGCCTAAGCTTGCGTGACCCTAGGCAGCCCTCGCCTGGGTCGTGTGACCCTCGCCTGACTTTGATCGTCAATCGTTGGCACCAAATCTAGCTTGCCGATGGCCTAAACCTTCCCTAAAGTTGGCAAAGGGCTTGATTTCTTTTTAATCAAAATAAGAAGAAGAATTATAGCTAAAGTCCTTTGCATTTTTTTTAATCAAACACTACTTCACTCAAAGTTGCAATGCAAATGAGTTTTTATTTAAAGTAATTTGCATTTCTCCACATGGTTTTGTCTTTTAGCATCAGCATTACACCCAAAACCCATTTTTAAAGTTGAACCAAACTCACCCGTTTGCACCTCATGGGATATGGTGTTGGGCTACTTAGTTGTTCACCTCGTGGAATGTTGCGCCTGATTATAAGAAGATTTATCTTACAAGTTCATTGCCTATATTGGACACAAGCACAAAAAAAATTAGATGAACTCTTCAACCTCCAGCGTTTACTAAAAATTTGTAAGAGTTCTCGTTAATTTTTAAGATAAATTATAATAAGTGGTGATCATGTTCACATTATTTACTAGGATAAATTATGTTTGTGGCTTTTCGTTCCTAACAAGTCTAGGTTTGCCTTCTTCCCATTGATTTTTTTTCAAATTTTGTATTAAGCATGTTCATAATCACAAGGCTAGCTGTAAAGCTGGTTTTGGTCTATGATGACATACAAAAAAGTAAAAACATCCAAGAACAAATTTGTTGGAAATTTCTTGAGAGATATCGGTCACTTTTTTCTAATAAATTGTTCTAGTTAGAGGCCTTTGGCAAATAATGATCAATTAGTTTTACCTAGAAAATTGTTGATTGGAAAATTAGAACTGCCATACTGTGTGGTGAAAAGTTGAGAAAACATAGATGAGGTATTCTCACTTGTTCAATGTCTTGCCAGATGGATCCTTTATACTTGCAGATGAAAACATTAATGTGGGGAGGGCTGAAGAGAGAGATGAGACTCCTGATTGTGCGTTTAGCTGTCTCCTCTATTGTAAATCTCAAATCCACTTCATAGGATTTTCAGCACTCATTTAAATCTGTGATCCTAAGTAGCTATTAAGATAATGTGGTCCATAACCTTTGGGATGGTATTGCCTTATTGCCTAAAGGGATGGGGAACTAGTTCTGGTGGCACGAGAGACTCTTCTCTTCATTTAAATTCCAGGATGACAGGATGCCTATGGTTTGCCTTGCTTGTGTCTTCTCCAGTTTCAAACTATAACTGCCTGCTCCGATTCATCTTTTAGTTCCAGTCGTCTAACGATAAATTTAATCTTCAGGATGATGAGTGCAGAGAGGAGCCATTTAATTTGATGATAGGTATTTCCCTTTGGGAGGAATGCAAATATGAACAAAGAAAATGCAGCCCAAACACAACTGAAGGATCCCCTGCCTGAATTATGCGAGAAAGAGCTAAAGCATTAGACATGTCGACAGGGATACTCCCATCCCCAAGGCTCTCTTTTAAACAGGAGCAAAAGCGAACTGTCCGTGCAAATGCCAAGAAATCAGTTTTAGACGAGAACAAAAGCAACTATGGTAGGAAAAGCTGGCAAGTAGCACAAAAAGAGAGCAGTACTCAAAGATGTCACTAACATCTTTTGTGAGAATTCATACTTGAACCGTGTCGATACTACCAATGCTGAGGTTAGTGCAAGGCATTCTTCTTAAGTGACTCTGTTCTTCATATGGGGAGTCCGTATTTGTCATGAGGTCTTGGCTGGTTATCTGTTTATATTCCCAGCAATTTAGAGAAGTGGAGCATTGTACAAGATGGACCTGAGGATGCTTTGTCCGTTCTTCAAAGGCTGTCTGTTTTGAGTTGATGCGATGGCTCATTTTATGTCCAGCATATACACTTTCAGCTAGCTATACCTTCAAAGTCTGTTGACTGTGGTTGCTGATTGGCAGACCAGCAAGCAAGGTAGAAAGCTGTCTTGGAGGGACACAAATGTGCATCAAAGAGGAGCTGTCTAAATAATTCAGTAGGATGTCACAGCGGAATATGTAGAAGAGTTGTCGAAAATAAAAGTGGCAGAGTATTCAGGGTATAGTATCGGTTTGAGGGATGTGGTAGCAGAGTATTCAAGAATACCACCAGATAATTGTCTAAGAACTCAGGAAGAAGGCTGATTCTTGTTTAGGGTAAACTATGAGAATTATTTGTTCGATGAAAAGATGTTTCCTCATTCTAACAATGAAGTACAACTTTTCTAGCCTAATTCAATTTGCTGGATATATATACAGTCGGCAGCTTTCAATAAAAATCCTTGACTTATATAATTGGTGTCTCTCTTATAGAGTTTTGACAGGTTCCGATAATGCTTCCTTAGGTTCCTTTTCTTATACAAATCTATTTTTCAGCAGCATGCCCTATCCTACCTTAGTTCCATAATAGTCCATGATGATGCCCACGGTTTTAAAACTATACCAAACGAATAATAGCGAATTAATCTTTCTTTAGTTTTTGTCTCCATAACTTCAACCAGCTTGCAATATTACTAAGTGATATTGATGATATGATCTCCTATGGTTTTGACAAACTAGATTGACTTCGCTTTGCAAGAAAGAGTTGACGCTTTGAAAGAGAACAGAGCATCGTCGAAGAAGGTTTTAGAGAGAGAAAGATGGAGAAGGAGAGATAAGCGGCGATTTGGTGATGGCGGAAGCAACAGAGGCGGAGGCGACGGCGTGGTTTGTCGGACAAGAGAGAGCAGAGCTCGGCCGTAAGTCGGGAGGAAACGAAAGAGCAGATAATAGAGAGGGGTGAGAGAGTCTTTCAGAGGGACTTTCAGATTTCTGACATTGAGCCTGCGGATGACATGTGTACAATAGTCACCTCGAATTTAGATCTAAATATTTGTTAGCTTTGGTAAATTAGATTCTTCCTACATTGACAAAGATTTGCGTTCACTTTTCTCAATGGACCAACTCTACAATTATATATTCTCAACATATTATTTTGACAAATTTTATTACATTCATTTTCACAAGCAAAGCGTTAGCTCTAGAGCTAGCAATAAATAAAGGTCATACAAGTGAGTAATGAGTCCTCCGGAAGTACATTTTGAGGATCCTTAATGAAGATATGTTTAACCAATGATTACATATGAGGCAAAAAAGGCATTGCATTTGATAAAACCTACAAAGCTTCTTTGGAATGACTACATATAAAGCAAAAAAGTCATTGCATCTGTTAAAACCAACAAAGCTTCTCTGGTTTCTTGATAAGTGTCCTATGACACTCATCAATAAAATTCTAAGAATTAAATGAAGAAATGAGGTTGGTCGCAAAACATTTTACAAAAAAAAGAAAAAAAAGAAAGAGGAGTCTTCTAGATCTGCATCAACGTGACTTATATGCAAATCTCTTTCAAATAGGTAGATAAGGCTTAAAATCAATCGGTCATATGGTAACTTTGAGAGTAGATGCCATTATGCGCTATATATATTTCATATCAACATTATACCAGCTTTAATTTGTTGCGACTCATTCATTCCAAGTCTAGGTTCTTTGCACGTCTTCTATATCTCACAGGCACTTTCCAGCTCAATATTACAAGCTCTCTTTTGATTGCGGTTTTACTAGATTGTGAGACATAAAACCTTAAAAGTCTCTTGAGGAGTCTTTTCCTCTACGGTACTTATGTGGCGTGTTCTATTCTATATGCTCAAGATTTTCTAGGGAAACATCGTCATATAAATTGCAATATATTTGTTCACATTGTTGTTTTCTGCTCCAAATTTAGATCTATTGTGTGTATAGCAGGGAAAGAAATCTGTTAGTCTCATATATCTTGTAGACTTCAATAATCTATTGTTTCCTATAGATGTTACTGGGATTTTCTTTTGTCCTTCAGTCTGAACGACTATTGCCAATTTATGCACTCTGGTGCGTCCTGAGCCTTTTTTTTACTTTCTGAGGATATGTAAGATTTCGTCCACCGTGAGCTCAGAGTTTGACTGGTCGAAACAGAAGGGAACCTTACAGAAAGAACTACTTTAAGAGTTTCAGAAGGACTAACCTTTGAGCGACAACGGAGAAACGTAAGTGGTATGAGCAGAAAAAGGACCAAAACTCAATAATCTAAGTTACAACGAAGGACAAGACTTTCACGACAAGCCTTTGAATAATGAACAGACAAGATAATTTTGTCATTTCTCACTATCACTCCTATCTATTAAGAAGCAAATGAACCCGATGTCACCAGTTATCGCATGATGATAACTAGCCCACCGTTAGAATCAAGTGTGACTTTCCTCGAGGTAAATTTTATCAACCATAATAGCCTGATGAATATTTTTAGTTAATTAATGGAAGAACTTTGCCTTTAGATGGTCTTCTTCGTTATTAATTTAGACTACCATTCTCAGGTCCTTCTAATTGAGGTTTGATTCAGAATCATTTCCCTAGTAGGCTGAATGATGAAGTGTC
The DNA here is from genome assembly GCA_028830015.1 of Eucalyptus grandis x Eucalyptus urophylla. Classification (NCBI taxonomy): domain Eukaryota; kingdom Viridiplantae; phylum Streptophyta; class Magnoliopsida; order Myrtales; family Myrtaceae; genus Eucalyptus; species Eucalyptus grandis x Eucalyptus urophylla. The sequence goes on from CM054190.1 coordinate 42,089,527, forward strand.
TTTCACAGTTCACTCGTAGTGTTCAAATTGGGTGCTACAGAATTCTCGTTTACTGAAGTGAGCACTATTCGAGCAAGCACCGGCAAGGTTGTCTGTTGCCACTTTTCATCAGATGGGAAACTGCTTGCTACTGGTGGACATGATAAGAAGGTAAGTGCGGGCATATACGTAGACATGATGATATGTTGTTGTCTGCCATAGTCTGATTTGGGATGGTTAAATTTCTGGATTATGCAGGCCGTACTCTGGACCTCTGGTATGCAGATACTTTAAAGCCAAAAACGAGTCTGGAAGAACATTCTTCTTTGATCACAGATGTTCGATTTAGTCCAACCAGGCATCGCGTGTGGCAACGTCTTCTTTTGACAAAACCGTCAGATTCTGGGATGCTGACCATGTTGGTGAACATAATATCTCATCGACACCGGTGTTTTCTAGATTTTTCAATTACTTTTGTTTTTGAAGTGTCTGACTATAGGTACTGATGAATTTCAAAACTTTTTGCCACTTTGATAAAAGAAGTTTGTTTGTTTGTTTGTTTGTTTTTTTTTTTTCTGTAAAGAACAATCTAATGAAAGCTATTTTTACACGTACCCTGGAAAGTTACGTAGAACTTGATCTATACCTGTAGCTCCTAGCAAGCTGATGTACTGGCATGGGTTAATTGACAGGACTCTGAATTTATAATTACTGCATGATGGTGAAGGGTGAAGAAGTAGGTAATCTGTCCCTTAGAGCTGACCACAGAAGATTTTGGTCTTTTAGAGGAATGGAGCAAGACTTTTAATTAAAGCTGGTCACCTGTTTTTTCCTTCTTTTTTTTTTTTTTTTTTTGTGAACGGTAATAAATATATTGAGCTGAGACCAAATGTATAAAAGATCACAGTATCAAAACTTACACTCAATACGACAGATCATAATGAGTGGAAGGATGCTGGGATGTAAAAGCCACCGCCGTGGCAATCAAAATAGAATAACACAAAGGAAAAGCACGGCATGAACAACCGGCGTCCAGAGCAAAACACCCACAGTTAGGGAAGAGAACAACCACAGCAACCATCAAACGCCGCTGCTCCCAAGTCCAAAGCCAACAAGCACCAGCTGAATGGAAGGCAACTAGGGATCCCCAGAGGAGATGACCGGGTCAATGCCCCAGCTTCACTGTAGTCTTCTATTCAGTTATCTTCGACGTTCCTAAAAGTGATCGCCTTGTCTCTGACCACTTTAAGAAGATGGTTCTTCATAGCCGGGACAGCAAGAGGCTGTTCTCTGAAAAAAAATGTTGTTCCTATTTTTCCAAATAATATGACATAGTGCTCCAAAGGAAAAACGAGCTATGCACCTATAAAATTCCTTTCCCATCAGCAAGGTGGTGACCCAATGGAGTTCTCCTCCCAAGACCTGTTACGTCAAGGCAAATTGCATCTAGCCGCCCAAAAGAAGGCAACCCCAGCCATGACACGACAACCAAAACATAAATGATCGATAAAATCTGGCACATCATTGCAGAAGGCACAAGCACCACTATCAATTCTTCCATGAGACAATAAAAGCGTCCGGGTGGGTAGCCTACGCTTGGCCATAAGCCAAAGGTTTACTTGATACTGTGGTGTAATTGCATTGTTCCAGACGAACGCATGCCAATGGACTCGAGTCCTCTTCTGCCTGAAGGTCTCCCAAGCCAACGCAACAGTGAACTGGCCTGACGAACTCTCCCTCCAACAAAAGCAATCCGAGTTCTGAGAGAGGCTCGGGAGTGGGTGATCCCACGACTGAAGCACTAACCTGAGAGGCTGCCCAGCATCAGAGAAAAGATCAGCCACTATTGCTTGCCTAGAAAGCCCGGAACTATAGATGATGGAATCTGAAAAGATTAAGTTCAGGGGACCCCTAGGGTGCCAATTGTCAAACCAAAGAGAGGGATAGAGGCCGTCCCCAATCCTTCAATAGAAATGAGTTTGTGGTTGATTTTAGGCTCGTGCCCTAATAGGAGTTGCCATTGTTTTAAAATCTGAACATTGAAAATTTGGGAACATATATTATATTGAGTCGATATTATGAATATATCGCTTAAATGTCCATGTGAATGGTTATGCAATCCGACTCTTGTTTACAACCTAGAGAGTTGCTTCAAAATGTCAAGTTCTCAGAATTCCAATGATTGTCTCCTCTTATTACCCTTGAAGCCGGAATTCCAGAGCCTGCTGGTATTGATAAATTCTGCCATGGGTACTCTCTTGTGATAATGATCAAGTGTAGATTTGGCTACTTCCTTCATAGATCATTTTGAAAGCATTCTCTTCGGAGCTCAATGAATTGCTGTTTTTCGAGTGCAGCCTTCTATGGCATTTGTTGTGTGGCTTTTATATGAAATGATGTCTGTAACTATTAGGATTGTATTTATCCTCCTTGGCTTTTATGCATTCTTTTGGAAGCTCAATGTCGAGGTTCCTTCATTTTACCCTGATAATGATCATGTTTTAAGAGTTTCCTGTGTCGGTAGTTGTTGGTCAATGTAGAGGGCAAATTCGCATGTGACCTTGCTAAGATTTATTTGACTGTCTCCGTTTTGTTCCCTAGTGGTAGTATGCATTTAGCTTCACTTTTGTTGGCTTTATGTTTAATGTCAGTGTGCATGTGGTATCATCAATGGATCATTTGTTCATTTCAGGCTCGTTATTCTCTTTGGACTTTTATGGGGCGTTCTTCTGGTGTTATGTCTCTGGATTTCCACCCAAATAAAGATGATCATATCTGCTCTTGCGATGGGGATGGTGAGATGAGATACTGGAGCATTAATAACAGCAGCTGTTTGAGGGTATTCAGGGTACAAATCAATATGAATTATCATGCTAATCGTGTTGTTCCTTGTGGGTTTTAATGAGATGGTGCATCAAGTGCATCTCGGTTCTGTAAAAACATATAACTTATGTTGCTTGTGAATCAGGGTGGCAGAGACCATTTGAGATTCCAACCACGTCTCGGAAGGTATCTTGCTGCAGCTGCAGATAATGTTTTATCTATGTTGGATGTAGAGACACAAGCGTGCAGGCAAACTTTGCAGGTTGAATTTTTAGTAACTTCTTCCTTTTTATTCGGTCTAGTCAAATGGGGATTTTTATTGGTTGAAAAAAGGGGATATTGTTGCTGAGTGAATGAGTGTCTTACTCTAGTAGGAATGATTGAATGTTGTCATTCCTCTTGGATCTGCAACTACCTTTCCAGATTTTGTGCCATTGAATTGTATGCTTGCTACTGATGGCTGTAGCTCATGCTCTGTTATTGTGTTGAAATTTGAAATGACAATATGTTTTGTTTCTCTTAGCATTAGAAGAAAAGCTATTATTTCATGTCTCTGCCAAAATCTTACTGTTGCGATGGGAGATATTTTGTTTTTTTATGCTAGGGTGTATTGGTGAACCTATTGGCTTGCTGGATATATCTGAGTCAACTTGCCTTAATAAAGTAGCATTTTCCCAGGTCTAGGTTTGAGGCTCAATCCAGTTGACAAATGGCATTAGGAAAAAAGTTGGTCATCTAAGCTTGTCATCTTTTTATCTGCTGTGTCTAAGTATATGACATTCATGCGTGTCAACATTTACGGATGCTATTTTAATGAGGCGATTAGTTTCAAGGTGTATGTCATCTTTCAGAGCATTTTATCCTTATTGAAATTGTTTCTCATTCAATTGCATGGCCTTTTAATTCAAGTTGGCCTTTCTAGCCTTTGGGATAGTAACAATTAGTACCTTTATTCTTTTTGGTTCCTGCTTTTCGTAACGTGTTGATGGTTCCTGCATGAATCTGAATTTTGATAACAGGGGCATACTAAGTCAATTTATTATGTGTGCTGGGATTCTACCGGCGAGTTACTTGCATCTGTTAGTTGGGTCTGGTAGTGAATGGGACTGTGTACATGAATTGAGCTGCAATGGAAACAAGTTCTACTCCTGCGTGTTCCACCCAACTTATCCTTCACTTTTGGTGATTGGCTGCTACGAGGTAAGTGGCATGTTTGAATTATTTATTTTAGCATTTTAATGTGAATTCTAGCTCCATACCTAGGGGAAGTACGATAGAAGTCCATGTTTAGATGTTCCCAAATCTTGTGAATTCTTAGGATTATATAAGAAATTTCTAGCAAGCTTCTCGGGATGCTAATCTGGCTTATGAGTTTCTAAAATATTAATTGATTGTCTAATACAAATCAGGCGGCTTTGTCACTGTCCTTTGAAGTAGTGAAGGCTGGTTAATTGGCAATTTCAGAACCATAGCTTCTGAAGCAGGCTCTACAGGAGCCATGGAACAGAAAAAGCTATGTGCCTTGACTAAAAGTACAAGTCATGTGAATAGACTCTTTAGACTTCTATTGCCCCATAAGATCTTGGGTTAACTGTGCTTTGGTCTAAGCTAATCGAAAATTCTCTGCAGACCCTGGAGGTTTGGAATATGGCCGAGAACAAGACAATGGCTTTACCAGCTCATGAGGGACTAATTTCAGCATTGGCAGTATCAAATGTGACAGGCTTGGTTGCTTCAGCTAGTCACGACAAGACACTGAAGCTGTGGAAGTGATACTTTGGCATCTCTAGGTATTTGTCCTATGCACTCAGATTGTAAGACTGAATTCGCCGTTCCCATCAAAGTGCATGCATCTTGTCCTCGTATCAGTTGCGTCAGTACACCCGGTTGGTGTCGTCTCACTGATACTAATTTAGAGCTTATCACGAGCGATGGGATTTAACTTTGTGACATTTATTGCTGTTGTACATCGGGTGATGACTTCTTTTGTCAAGTTGAATCTTTCTGCGAATGCTTCAGTGACATGTAATGTTTGGCCTTTCCTTAAAGAAGGAAATGTTCTCAGGTAGGACGCTACATCAATAATTGCCGTCTTCTTTCCTTTGGTACTTATGCCATGTCTCTCTTACTCGAACTTCGATGTCATTTACTTTTTTGGTCAGATTGAAATTCTCATTGTCGGTTTCATTCTCATTCTCATTAGGTTAGAGCGCGCATGACAATATTTATATTTCTCTTTTCACCGAAACAGGTTTGGAATAGAAATCAATTTAATAACGCAATTTCATTTTTCTATTTCTGGAATAGATTTCTTTTCAGAAATAGATTTGGAGTAGAAATCAAAAGTTAAAACTTTTAACTTTTCTATTTCTGGAACAAAATCAAAACTTTCTTCATTGTTCACTCTCATCATCGCTCGTCACCCGCCCATAGCTCATGGGATGCCGAACGCCCGCCGCTAGTTGCAAGCCACTCGCCACCGGCCTCGGCAATCAGCCGCTCACCACTGACCGCTAGCCACTGAACGCCGATCGTTAGCCACCGGACTCCAACCGCTCGTCATTGACCGTCGGCTGTCGAATGTTGGACACCCGTCCGTCGTTGGCCACTCATCGCCAACCATTGGACACCGGAGGCCCACCACTGACCACCAAATGTCCCCCGCTGTCTCCATCGGTCATCGGACTTCCGCCGTTGGCCACCCTCCGCTAGCTGCCGGTCGCCGGCTACTGGACTTCGGCTGTTGGCCACCTGCCGTTGGCCGCCGGACTCCAGCAATTGGCTCCCTGCCATCGGCTGCTGGACTTCGGCTTGGCCACCTGTCGCTGGCCACCAGACTTCGGCAGTTGGCCACCCACCATTGGTCGCCGGACGCCGAATGCCGAGTGCCGGACTCCGGATGTTGGATGCTGGACACTGGACTTCGAACGTCGGCCGCCGGACGCCGGACTCTGACCACCCGTCGTCGATCGCTAAATGCTAGACAATGATCGCCGGACGTCACACTCCGGCCACCGAATGCCGGCCGTCGCCACTCTTAGAAATAGAAATTTTATTCTTTTATCAAACGAATTTTTACTCTAGAAATAGAAATTCTGAATCGTTATCAAACGTATTTCTTTGATGAGAAACTTGTCTACGTAAATCAATTTCTAGCAAGAAATTAATTTCTATTCCAGAAATTTTGTCACACGCTTCCTTAAAGGTCAAAAGAAACATATTTCGAGGAACCCTCCCATTTCTTAGCTGTTAAGAGATTGACATGAAATGAAATATGTTTTCGTTAGATCCCTAGGAAACAAGTGGATCCATCAACTCTAGAATGGGTGAAGGAAAGGAATTTGGTTATGAGGTCTACTAAAAAAGTATTCCCCTGCTGTAGCCCTTATTCAGGTATTACCTATCTTGTATAGATGAATAACCGCACACGGATAGCACGAAATCTGAGATTCAGAGATAGTACCTCCCTCTGGTGATTCCATCTACTGGATGATTATGATATGGAGGCTTTCATACGAGAGATATAGCCTTTGAAGTAAAGCAACATTTACCGTGCGAAAAATGTGGTTGACATGTTGAGAGGCAAGAACTCTTTTCTTGTAATAACTGTGTGTATGCATATGTAGCAATTAAGGTGTACTACTAAATTGCTATAGTAAACATGTTTTGCATGATGCGGTGAATGCACCGTCGGCACGCCTCGTATTCATAGATACATAGTGGTACTATGTATTGTATTGCTGTGGAGTGAAAAAGCTAGAAGCTGCTGTAGATGTAACTTGTTTTCAGCGAAACTAATGGCAATTTGCAAGTATGCGTTGCTCGTCTGAAATGCTGTTCTCATGGTGATATCAAATTCTCTCCCGGTTCTATGCTCTTCATGGGGCCAGGACACAGAAACATCATGAAGATAAACATGCCAACCTGGGCTTGAATCTCTCTGTCTCTCTCATTGCGGGCGCACGCCCGCCTGCCTCTGGTTTGGTCGGAACTGTTTATTTTTGTGACTTTCCTGCCATTACATTGCCTTTCGTTGTATCATTTACGGCAACGATCCTTTGCTGCATTACAGTCCTCATCTTGCGAGTTTCGTTCTCGCTCCCGCCCAGCGAAGTGCATAATACCATCGACCGTCTCCTCAACCCGCTGTGCTGCCCGGAGGTTCTTGAATCTTTGCTAACTGTGCCGACCGAGCAGGTTATGCATGTGGTGGGTTGACCGTAGTACATTATCGGAGAGGTCTGGTCCAATGATGTCAAGTCGATCTGCTTTTTTCCTCTATTATTTGTGACAGAGATCATGCGTTTGTGTTGGGCAATGAAGGGTTTTTCTTTGAAACAAAGAGAACACGGAAAACAAAAGCCGAGAATTTTTATCTATCTAAAATGTTAGAAACATATATGTACGAGTATATAGATAAGTTGATATCGTTCTTAGATATAGTTATGAAAATACTTAGATAACTCTATACAATTTGAAATGAGGTTTTATTTTTACCACCATACTTATTGTTGAAAAGATATTTTAAAATCCGAATAATAGTGTAATTTTGAATATATGTGAAAATGTTTTGAATAATTGATTTGACTTTGTTATAGAAAGTCGACGACGAGACTCAATAAATGATGAGTTTTGAGAATTAGATTGTGCATTTCGCTGTTAATTAGGGATCGGATTGAATATTTCACAATCATTCAAGGGCTTGTGGTCACTTTCTCCTTGTTTGATGGAATTTGTAATCAAATATTTAGAGATAATTCAAGAACCAAATTAAATGAATTAAAAATTATTACACATCATACTAAATTTCATGAAATATTAAGGAATACAAGATTTGATGATTTTCGATATCTCTAGGACTCATTTATAAATTGAAGTAAATAATGGAAATGACATTGATCTTGATTGAGCTTCGATCAAGTATAAATTATTTGATTTTTAGCTTAACCCAAATTTATTTAAGAAATTTGTAGAGATTCAATTTGGTCGATTAATCTCCGAAAACAGATGCCCAAAAAAAAAAGGGATTCCATTTTTATTTGAAGCTTAAAGCTTCATTAACTCAAAAAAAAAAAAAATCATTTGCGCCGAATTGTTATATAGATTGAAAAATCAGTAGGAAACTATAGCCCAATTTATCCCTTTTTTTCAGGAATACAATAAAGAGAAGATCTGACGGCAGAAAAGCGGGTCCGACTCTGGGATGGCCGATCCACCGTCCGATTCCCCGAGTCAGCTGACGCCTGTCATCGGTCTGCTCGAATCGATCGATCTCGGCGCGACACGGCGTCGCCATCCGCCGGACGCCGCCGTGCTCGTCGCCGGACTGTCCCGGTGCATCGGCGACGTCGATCCCGAGCTCAGCCTCCCCTCTCCTGAAACTCTAACTCAAGATAACATCAGGCAATCTCTCTCTCTCTCTCTCTACCGTGGGCGCATTGCTTCTTGCATTTCCTGTTTGATTTACAGCTCCCTCTGTTGACATTCATGGCGAGAGATGGAAGAAAGGACGTTTCTTTGTCTGATCCGTTCGTTCGTTTAGTGGGTTGATCATTGATGGGTTGGTGAACCCTCTTGAGTTTCACGTCATATCACTGCTCAGAATGAAGTTTGCGCCCTGTGTTCTGAGGTTGTTTGATTGTTAGAGAGCATGCATTCCTTTCTTTGATATGAGTTCTGAGGAAAGCTCGAGTCTTGACCAATGGCTGCTTGGGTATTTTGCCAAAAATCCTGTCTTTCTTGCTCAAGTAAATTAGTTTCTTTTCGGGGAGTCGCCTTGATGTAGTTTATGTTGCCCTCCGTTTACAATTATGTCACAGGGTAAATGGGTATTCAGATTGAACTTTTTCCAATTGCATTTATGGCTTCTGTTATTGGTATTCAGGGAAGCTAGCCATGGTGTTGAAGAAGCTTTAAAATGATGTTGAAGAAGCTTTAAAATTGTTAAACTGCCCGCACCCTCTGCAAGCTTCGGACATTTACAGTCTCGAAGTTGGAAGCGTGTATCCTGTTGCACGGTGGCTTGTCAATCATATTTGGACCCGTGTTGGAGTTATGGGGGATGAGGTGAGTTTTGGCTAATTGGTGCGGTGCCATGGTTCTGAACTAGTTTTGCGTCTTTACATGCTAATGTGGCTTCTTTTTGTTGTAAATTGAATCACTCTTGCTACTAAGATCATGCCATCTTTGCTCTAGAGACACCCAAAATTCTCACACAGGACTTTTTGCTAAAGATCAGGAAAATACTCTTTGGCAGCTTGATGGTGGATTAGGTGCTGCAAGAACTACTTTTGAGTCTAGATACAGCGATCCAGAGGAAAAGGTTGGTGAGATGATATAACGGTTGGAGCTCATTAATTCGGATTCTTGCAAGAGATTAACACTTATTTAGGAGTACTTTCTTGAAAAGGCAGAAGCTCTTCTCTCTGTTTCCTATGGTAGCTAGATTCATGTAGTGGTAACTTTAGTTTTCTTCTTCTCCTGGCCAGAAGCTGATGAGAATGCATATTTTAGAAGAGATGCAACTCTTACACGAGAAAATAAGGGCAGCAAAAGTCGATTCTGTGGTTCACCGATTAATGTTGCTCATGAAGTCACTGAAGGTGGATATTCTCCCTCTACTATGTGGACATGTCTCTAAACCATTTTTTGATGCTAATGCATTTGTTCCTGGACCAACTGCTAATTTAGCCTCAAATCAATGTCAATTTTCATTTTCTGGGGTTTGGCCAGCATGTGGATGTCCTTCCATATTCTCTCATCATCTGTCATGTGTAGATCCTTATTTTTACCTTTTTTCCCCAATAGTCTTTTGCTCCCATTTTTACATTTATGCAATGGGAATGGCTGCAGGTCTTGGAAAAGAAAGAATTGGATTGCCAATCTGATCACACTGCAAAGAATTCAGATTTTGAAGCCAAGATTATTCACTTGGAGGAGAAAATATCCAACAACTGTGATAGCAAGAGTCTCCATGATGATTTAGACCATTGTATTAGCATATCACTGGAAAAGTTGCACCTTGTGAAGAAGGTATTGGGTCTTATTACTACCCTTGAGGACTTATGTCATTTGATTGTATATTTTGGTCCACTGCCAGAATGTCACCAATCCATAATTTCTGCATAGATCTGATCAACACAATTTTTTTTTGGGTCGCTGATCAACATGTTTGAGTCATGGTGATTAGTCAATGATTGAGCACAATAGAGGCTAGTCAATTGTAATCCATCATGATGGTCCATATATGAATTGAAATGTACTGCAGGTCCGAATCACAATGATAGCAATATAAGGATCTTGTTGAGAACAGGTAGTTTTTGCTGGGATTCTGATGTCCTTTTTTTCTGTCAGCCAAGGAGTTGTTATATTACTGTGTGTTCATGATCATATTTTCTGCGAAAGAATTTTGGCTGATGCTTTCTTCTGCCATCCCTTTGTAACTTGTACGGATTATAATGAGCAGAAACATAATGGAAGTTCTCTTCTCTTGGGGGCCCTTTCTTTAGTTCAATGGATGGGACAAATAGTGTTTGAGATGAATTGCTAATTAGCTAGTGCAATTCACTGCTTATCCTCTCTGCTTGTTGTGAACTCAATTTGGTCTACCTTTGGAATTTGACATTGGATGGCTCTAATTGAATCTCGTCCTGTCATAAGATTTTGGTCAAGATCTCTTCTTTGATTTTATGTTCATGTTGTTATAACGGTGCATGCAAATTTTCTTACAAGACTGCAATCTTTATGATTAAAGAAAATAATGGTGTATCAATTGGGTAAAATTTGTCTTGGGATTTTAAATCTTTCATGATTTGATTCTGATGTCTATCCAGTAAACTGCTGCCATTGACCAACGTGTGGTATTTCTCTCTGTGTGCAGTAGAGCAATTTAATATCCTTCGGCCTTGGGCCCAATTTTGGCTGGCAAGCTTTGAGTGCTGAATTTTTTCAAGTGGATATTATTTTTGTTATGATTTCTTTTGCAGAATGCAATACAAATGACTTGCTGCTGCATGCCTGATTTTATTTGGTCTAAAGATATAGCTTAGCTGTCATACCTTTTGAGCATATTTTGTCCTGCAATTCTCATTTATGGTGCAATGTATTCCTGATGGTAGGACCTAGCGGCTAGACTGAGGATGGTATTGTCTGTAAAGCGGCAACTTGAAGATGTGCCTTCCCAATCGGAACTCATTCAGTATGTTCTCTCTCTCCCTTGCCCTAATTTTGTCTTTTAGATTTCTCTAGAATCTATGATGAGCTGGTCTACTTTTATCACCCAGATTTTTCAATTTTCTTTTGGCTCCTGATTTCATTGTCTTGATTCCATAGACTAGTTTTATCATTTCCTAGTCCTTACTCTGGTGCCCGCAACAGGTATTTTCTTTACTGAGCATTTGTAGTCTGTGTCAAAATCATAATATGGGTTATAAATTGATATAGTGAGTGCTGGTGCTCCAACACATCTAGTCTTTTCTCCTTAGTTGTTCTTTTCCTGTCTAATTGAAGATCCAAACTCTAGTTTTCTTCTTGTTCTTCTTCTTGAGTGTAATTAGTAATGCTCTAACATGAAAATGGGAATTAAGCTATGGGATCCTGCACTGATGAGACATGTAGATTGAACTACTGGCAGTGGTGAGATGAAATACTTAAATTGAATCGTCGACAGGCATGCATTGGATTACAAACTATCTAAAGAAAACATTAATCCCAACAAGTTAACTGATCCTACCAGTAAGGGACCTTAAAATTGTGATTTAGACATAATCTAGGGATGAAACTATAGGAGTGATGTGGGTTACAGGAAGTGCTTCATATATATTCACGTTAAAGGATTCTGGAACTTTTATTGACAAACAGGCTTGCCTTATGTCCAATTATTGTCAAGCTAAAAAACTATTTTGCTGACAAAGTAGAAGATGTGAGAGATTTTGTGGAGAGGTTACTCAAATTTTTGAAAATTGTAATATTAGTATCAACTGTTTTAAAAGTTTAAACTATTAAATGAAAGCATGATTGGTTTATTATCATAACTCTAACATTACCACTTTTTCATACTCTTAACATTTATGATTTTTTATGTCTACATCTGCACTACGGATGTAGACATAAAAAATCACGTACTTATATTGGGGGACAAAAATGGCCCCACTTTTTTAAATGTCCAAAACAAATATCATGAACCCTTACTTGAGGGTATAAAAGGGCCATCGTTGTATTTTCCGTTCACGCAATCATTCATGGCAGCGATGTGGTTAATGATGCTTATGTGTCATGCTGACTCGTCACTTTCTAATTTTTTAAAGTTAAATATTAAATATTTTTTAAGCTAAAAAATAATTTTCACTTAACATTAAAAGAAAAAAAACCAGTTAACATAGAAGAGGAGTGAGGGGAAGGGGGAGTGGCCGGTGGCAGTGGCCGACGCCATCCTTGAGGTTGGCATTGGCTGCAACAACGTCTCTCGTTGACATAATTAGTTGACACCATTGTCATTTGGCCATAGGACAGAGTAGTCAAAGGCGACTGCAGAGAGAGGCGCCATTGGTGCTTGGGGTTGGGTGTAGATGGAGGCTGAATATTTGACAGTTCTGCTTGATAAATCTTACAAACAAATTGTAAGTGTCTGTTAATGGAACATTTGGATCATCGAGCTGAGACCACTCTTGATGGAACACGGGCACCCTAATTGTCACCTCTTTGCTTGCCCTTGTACCCATGGCAACCATTCTGCTCCATCAATTGACTGCTCTCGCGACCTTTTTGCACTCATCTAGAGCCATTTTGAACCTCCCGGATTTAGTTATTCAGTATAAAATTAAGCCAAGTCATTTTTGCGTGACATGTTGCGGTTGACACTAGCCTCAAGGGTAGTATCGACCACTGCTGCCGGCCCACCCCCTTCCCCTATCTCATTCTACATCCATTTGCCTTTCTTTTTCCTTTAATCTTAAATAAATATCATTTTTTTAGTTTAAAAATCTTTAATCTGAAAAAGTGCCATGTTGGCATGTCTTGTAAATGGCATCTTATGTCAACTGCCTCATAGGATCACTGGTGTGGAAAATACAATGGTGACCCTTTTTGTTCCCTGAGTAAGAGCACGGGATTTGTTTTTGAAACATTCAAATTGGGGCCATTTTTGTCCCCTAGGTACAAATACATTATTTTATATATATATATATATATATATATATATATATATATTTTTTTTGAGACTTGGTTCTTGTCAACCTGCTGAAATTGCACTGCATCTTTTATGCTCAAAATTACCAACTTAATTTTGTCTCTCCTTACAATCTTCCCAGCAATGCCAAACATCATAGGTTGTAAAAGATTTTGTGGGACCACTGTCAATAGTTTTAAATGATTAGATTGTTGGATGAAGGTGTGGTATTAATATTTAAAGACTTCAATGCCCCTACTCGCGCATAGGCTGGATTTTGACACAACATTAAAGCATGTAAATATATAGTATGGGAAGTAAATAAAGGCCTGGAAAGATTTGAACTCAGAACTTGATGTTCCTCTGCCATTAAAGATTTTATGGAACTGTTGCTAACTGTTTTAAAAGTTTAAGCTGTTAAATGACGGCGTGGTTTTAATGTTTAAGTTCTTACAGGAGGATTTTGGGCCTTCTCTTCTCCTCTTAAGTATTTCTACTACTTGTTAACTTTAGATAGTTGATCCTGTTCACATGATGATTTGCTTCCTAATTCCCTCCTGAAACAAATTTGCTGTGCTGGGCATTGTTAATGCGGTTTAAGTTTTAACTATCAGAGTGGATCAATCTGGGTATGGTTTAAGGGTAAACTTCTTCCCTCAGTATGAGAGTATGTTCTTTAGGGATTGGTAATCAAAGTGCTCTTTGCAGGTATGAACGCCGCTTTTCTGAGTTGAATATGAATATTGAGGTGAGGAGTTCATTTTTTGAGGCTTTGCTTCTATGTATCTTGTACATTATATTGGTATAACTATTCTTAGTGCTGGCACTGCAATTACAATTCCTTTTGTTTGTTAATTTACAGGAAATTCATAGACAAACACGTAAATACTATGCAACATATAATGCACTTTTGGAGCTTAAAGAGCTAATGCTGAAGGAAACATCATTATTGAATTCACTAAATTCCCAGGTATAACATAATCTCTTGAAGATCTTGATTAATATTTGTCAGTTCCCCCTCATCTTCTGAAGTGCTCCCCATGTCCTCTCCTGTAATCATTCTATTTTACCAGCTATCTTCTCTTCTTTCTTTGAGTCTCATGAACGTTGCCTCAAGCGAGAAGTATCTAGGTGCAGTGAAATTCATTTTGAAAGGGCTCATGGGCCCCCACAGATTTCTCTTTTAGCAAAGCCCTTAATTAGTATTAGAATTCTAAAGGAAGTTATGACTGCATATACTGTGTTAGAAACTTCCAGTGAAGTTCCTCTTAAACATGGTTTTACGTACTCTTTCTAATGGTTTATATCACAAACATAAGCTTTTGGTTGGTCATCAGCTTTTTAACAGTTTTATCTTCCCTGAAACTATTTTGTTTATAATTCCATTCAGTTTCAAGATGCCATAAGTGATACTGCTGGTCGCCTGAAACTTATTGATTCCATGGAAGGAATTTTGAAGGGCATAAAACAGGTAACATTATATACAAACTTTGTGCCTTCTCCTCCTCCGGCTTGGCTTAGAAATAATTTCACTGCATGAAGTTGTAACACGGATTATACAGTCCTATGTGCAATTTTTACGAACTATTCATCATTGCTGTATCTTCAGCTAAGTGACAATTAAACAATCAGTCTTGTGCTGAACGTTCTATGGTTGTGTTTTCAGAAAATAAAAGAGATTGCTGTTGCCATCTTTCAGTTGCATTTTCTTGCTGGTTCATTCTTGTCACCTCTCTTTGAACATCTCTACATGTCTACGTCTTCTCTGTCTCCTGTATAGGGTTGGATACCTTATTATTTAAAAGAAGATATTTGGGGATGTCAACATGCATAAATAGACAGTTTCTTGGTAGAACTTTTTCCATCTAATCTTTAGTGGGAAGAAAGATAATTGGTGCTAATATGTTTCTTTTTAGTTTCGGTACTCTGTTCATCAATTGATCTTTATCCTTATCTTCGTGTTTGGTTCTCTTAGAGCACCCAGCTAATTGTGATTGTTTGTCAATTGACTTACACATCTACTAATACAACTTTCTCCAGTTACTACTTTTATATATTTTCTGATGCCCATTGGGAGAGCTCTACAGGCATGATGAAAATTTTGAGAACATTTTTGATATCTTGGGTGTTGGAAGACTTTTGGGTTGGCTGAGCCTGAGATATGTCAGTCTTAGACGCTTAAACTGTGTGTTGTAAAATGAGGCCCATGACAAACTTTCTCAAAAGCATGGAGAAAGCTGTAAATCAGTTTTATTTCTTTTTGCCTTTAGCAGTTTTTTTGTATTAGGCAGCACAGACAGATTGTGTTGTTATGCAGAAGCTACAGAAAGTGCAAGAGGGGATCCAGGCTGATCAGAGAGTCTGCAATACACTCAGGGAGAAGTATGCGGCAGCAGCAGCTAGTCAGAGACGCGGTTCTAGTCTGTTAAGAGCTCTTCAGGTAACCACTTGCGCCAGAACAGTAACTAACTAAAGTACACTGTTCTTCCTCATCTTCGTGCCCACACTGAAATGTGTTCTTAAATATAAGGAAGCCAAATGTGTTCTGTTTTCATATGTATAGAGTCGGATCCCGTAGTCAGTGGTTCTTGTGATGATGCTATGGAAGGTTATTACTGCCTTTTAGTTTTTATGAGGTCATTGTCTACAGTGGCAGACACTACAAATGAACAATCTTTCTACAGACATATCCTTTTTTACCATGGTTTTGCCCTATTTTGGGACCTCTCTGTGAAGTTGACATTATAAAATCACTTAGTCCCTTCCTTGTAGTTAATTCACCTCTTTTTAGTGGGTCCGAGTAATATTGTAGCTCCAAATAAAAGAGGAAAAGGTTCTTGGCCTAGTGGCGTTCAGGGATAATTTGATCTGTATAGAAAGAGGGATGCAGATTACCATTTTCTAGGGAGTCTCTTGAGGAACTAATGGTCAGGGTGCAATCAAGTTATATTGCCACTTGTTTTATAATCTTCTATCGACTGGGTAATTGGCGCTGACTAATTTAATTACAATCTGATCTCTCTTCTTTCTTACTGCTTATTTAGAGAAACCATGGAATAAATGGCATATGTTCGAAAAATTAGTAGATCTTTCTGGATGGAGTGATGACAAATAACCCTACAGCAAAGAGATTTTCTATTCTCGTACGCATTTTTCTTTTTAAATTATTGTCACCAATCAATACCAATCCATTGTGCGTATCTTGTTTATGTTAGTTGTGTTCTGTTCGAGTTTCCTAATCCTTAGCTATACATTAGCTTAGTCTAGTACATTACTTCAAGATCTTACGATAGTTGATTCACTCAAAGCCTAAATTGAGACACCTGATTTCCAGGAGGAAATCACGAGAAACCAGAGACTTAAGAGTGAACTTCGGTCCAGAAATGCTGCTACACCATGTGAAGTCGAGGTGATAGGAAGTTTGTGAAGTTGTGGAACTAATATGAGGGTGCAGCTTTGGTCAAGATGATTCACGTGACCTGTGTACCACATGCCTGCGTACGACTAGTAGTCTATGCAATGCAGGATTGAGGCTACGTGCATCTGGTCATCCTGAGAATCCTCAATGTGGGGGCATCATGGATTGAGGGTCCCAGTTAGCATGTTCAGGTAAATGATTGCAGATTATGTGGAGCGACATAAGTCTTTAGTTACTTTTGATGTTAGGTCAAGGCCTTAAATTGTCGTGTATGGTTTTCAAAGCCAGCATAAAAGCCATTTATCGGGTTCTCAATGATGTAAAATTATCTGGATACAACCTTTCTTACCTTTGATAATTATAACATGATTATTTTAGGACATTTTTCTTTGCTTCTCCTAATCTTTATGCTATAATCCGTCTAAGATGACTATCTTTGGATCGTCATTTTCCTAGTCATCTCTTCAACCATTGGTCAACATGAATGTTCTGGGTCTTTCTAATAGTCATGTCTTTTATTCCAAACCCAGCTAAATTATAAGAATATCTTTACTTGTGACGTCTTTTAGTTTATGGGTTTTAAATCTTTGTGGATTTGCATTGATCTGATATTATATTACATTTTGAAGAGGGTGCTAGCTAGCAATTGAATTTCTCATGTCAAGATGGGGTGATTTGTCCTATTATGAAAGAAATATCTTATTGCAAAAGGGTTAAAGAGATTGTTGTTCACTTGTCTTTGTACTAGAATATTTTAAGCCTGGTACATCTGTTGCCTTTTGGCATCAGGACAATAGGGGCAACACTAACGACACTTAGCCTGACATCCCATCATATGGATATGTTTTCTTCTGTAGACACACTGTGAATTGTGTTAGGGAACATGCAAGTGCCATGTTGTGCACCCTACATGACAGATGAAAAGAGAGCTTTTTCATTGCATTTTTAATTTTCCTCTTTTGGCTGCATATTCTTTACCTAATTTAGCTCAGAAGAACCGCAATCCATGCCAAGATTCGTTCCTGTATTGCACATCATCCTTTGAAATGGTCCTTGATTTAAGGAGCAAAGTGTTTTGTCCATCATGCACCAAACAAGACCTACAGCTTCATAAATAACTGTGCTCAACATAATGGAGTAGTTATTAGAGACAATGAAATCATCCATATCTGAGCAATATGCCAATCATGGATGATAAGAAGTGCACCTTCTCTAGATGCTGCTTTTTGATGCTCTTGAAATTCCTTTACAAAGGACAAATTATGGGTGGGCCACAGAATTAGGCAAAATAAATATTTATAGCATTTTCCCCTGACTCAGGGCTGACACATGGGCAAGTGGAGTCCTTTTAATGACATGTCATTTATTAAGGTCTCCTTAGTTGTCAACAAGTTAAAAGACTTTGGAAATCCTCAGAAAAGGACAACATAGCATCGCCTTTCCCCCACCACCATAAAATAAAGCAGAATATAATAAAGTAAAAGACATGTAGAAGGGGGTACAGAGCCAGACACTTCCAAACTCCCCAGAAAAGGACAAGAAAGAGGAGAGTACTCAGCCACTCCATCCCCGCGATGCCTTCCCCAGGTTCGCCTGGACGCGGTACAGGGAAATGAAGGAGCTAGTCGGAAACTCCCCAGAAAAGGACAAGAAACAGGAGAGTACAAAGAAGAGCAAAACCTCTCTAATCTTGGAAGATGGGTTAGTAAGCAAGAACAATACTAAGAAAGGGAAAATGAGAAGACTTAGTCGTCTTTAATTAATAAAAGTTTATCACATCATTTGGTATACCGATTCATGAACCTGTGTTAGTATGCTCGGTGTTATTCTTGTCCCTTAACATCACAAGCTCGATTCCACAGTTTCACGAGATATTATCAATTTCGGTATTACTTAATTCAGGGGAAATCTTAAATTTACTTGCATGAGATAGAGCAAAAGGCTTGTTAGAGAAATAAAAACCGAAGCCTTGCAATCATAAGGTGAAGAGAACAATATTATGACTTTAGATCTTCTTTCATTTCTTATTCCACTCAAAAGGAATGCTGAGTCCATCTCCAAAAGGATTAGATTAATGCAATGGTATTATTAATTAATTTTCTCCGTCATACTCCATTAAAAAGGGAAAAGTGCCAAAAAAGACCTAAATATTTTGGCTTTGTACCGATTTAGTCTTAAACCTTTTTTTTGTGCCGATTTAATCCTAAACCTTTTTACGTTGTGCTAATTCAGTCATTTTCGGCTAATTTTGGCCGGATTTTGCTGACTGGATGCCGACCGGCTGACGTGGCCTGATTAGCGCTAACATGGACAACTTTTAATAATATTTTAATTTTTTTTTCCTTTTTTAATTTTTTCTTTTTCTTTTTTTCCTTCTGCCGGTCGTCGGAGCTTGATGACCGTGACCTCGCCAGTGGCCACGAGGGCGGCCTCGCGTTGGGTGGCGAGGCTCGCCCGTGGCTGGCGAGGGCGAGCCTTGCTAGCTCGGCGCAAGGAGCTGGCAGGGCTTGCCCTCGCTAGCCACGGGCAAGGCTCAACCCTCACCAGATCCAGCGAGGGCGAGCCTCACCGCCCAGGCCTCGAGGGCAGCCTCGTGCCAGGCAGGCGAGGCTCGCCCTCGCCAGATCTAGCGAGGTCGAGCTGGCGATGGGCAAGGCTTGACCCTCGCAGATCCGACGAGGGCGAGCCTCGCCACCCAGCGCAAGGCCACCCTCGTGGCCACTAGCGAGGTCGACCTCGACCTCACCGGCTGTCGCCTCTGGCCGGTCGCCGAGCTCCGGCGACCGGCTAGAGGAAAAAAAGAAAAATAAAAATTTAAAAAGAAAAAAATTAAAAAAAAAATATTAAAATATTATTAAATGTTGTCCACGTCAGCTGACCAGCATTCAGTCAGCAAAATCCGGCCAAAATTGGCTGGAAAGGACTGAGTTAGCACAACGTAAAAAGGTTTAGGATTAAATCGGCACCAAAAAAATGTTTAGGACTTTTTTGGCACTTCTCCCCCATTAAAAACATAGTTTCAGAAGCTTTGGCCTAGGTTCCAAACTCTTCCATGGTTTAAATACGATCAACGGACACAACATAAAAGACCAATCATTTTAGTCGCCCATTGCACATGCTTCTCCTTTAACTCAGCATACCTGAAACTTGTCACGTCACTTTGTACCATGATTATCGCAATGAATTCTTGAACTTGCATGGAATTCGGCCACGAGATAAGCTTGCCATAGCATGGAATTCAATACTAAAGGGAGAAACTCCGTTTTTATCAAGATTCTTTTGGACTGATGCTAAAATTGGCCTGTTTTGGAGGTATTCTACTTTTAGATTCGAGCCTTCCAGATGCTCACGGAACCCTCAATTTGATTACTGGTGTTTAGCTTGCAAGGACATGTCGAGAAAGATAAGGTCATAAAAAAAACAACTATTATTGTCATCATTACATCCTAAAGAAAATTGGACTGCCTTACTGTTTAATGGACTTTATGCAAACCCTCGTACATGAATTTATAGTAAGACTCACTTTGATCCGCTAATTCAATCATTAGAAGAGAGCGTTTAGAATGAAATTGAATCAAATTAATTTGATTTATTTTGTATAATTTTTTGATACTAGAAAGTAAATCGAACATGGATTTGAGATTTATCTTTTTCATTAGCTTTTTACGTTATTAATTGTTATAACCATCAAAGGTTAAATCATATACATTAACTTGACGTGTATATTTAATCTTTTGTTTGATTACCTAAGTAACTACTTATTAGAATGTTAGGTAGATTTCAAATTGAAATTTTGGTTGTTTATTGCATGCGTAATTTATTTGACAAAAAAAAAAAAAAGTTATAGCTTGCGTAAGTTGACCCATTATCTTCTTTCTTTGCCCCTCGTATATCGTCCCTCTTTTTTAAAAAATAAATAAATTAAAAAGCAGTTTGCCCACAAAATTTGAAGGTTAATAAATAATTTGTTATCATGACATTTGAATTTTGGACCTTAATTAGTCTAGACTAGTTCCAACAAAATATAGGCAAACCATTTAGTCACCATCATTGATTGGGGTTCACTAATAAAAAAAGTGATTATGGATCCAAAATTCCTCCGACTGAGAAATGCTTCAATTTGAATATGGCATTACCGCTTTCAAACAAAATGTAGCCAATCAATTTGTGGAGGCTCTGTTGATGCACCAAGGCTTTTAGTTATTTGCCATTCTTAATGTTAGTTACCTATGGTGTCTTTCTTGCATAAGATCAAGAAAAGATGGCTGTGATAAGGGTGAGAATCAGATCCAATTCAACTCAGGAGCTAGACCAAACTGGCATGAAACCACTGGTTCGAGGCCTAGTATAGGAATAGTTGGTTTGGTTTCCTAGAACCAGTCTACGACCGGCTCAATCACCAATTCCGAGGTGAGAACCACTAGTTCTACTTGGGAATCAATTCAACTAGTTCAGTTCCTGAATTGGATGAATTCTAAACCAGTTTTGAAGTTTCGTTTAGAAAAAAAAAATTTGGAACGCATCAATAATTGAGTCATGGTTTTTAACATGAGCAAAGATGATAATCACTTCACCAACGAATGCTACTGAAGTAAAATGGTACAACTTGTGTGTGTAT
This sequence comes from Eucalyptus grandis x Eucalyptus urophylla, assembly GCA_028830015.1. NCBI lineage: Eukaryota > Viridiplantae > Streptophyta > Magnoliopsida > Myrtales > Myrtaceae > Eucalyptus > Eucalyptus grandis x Eucalyptus urophylla. The sequence continues at coordinate 42,110,530 of CM054190.1, forward strand.
GTATATATTTGCCCTTTTAATTAAAATATGACGGTACCAAACCTTAAAAGGCGGTTCAATCTGATTGGAACGAGCACCCATCTGTCCGAAAATCTCTTAAAGCGTGGCAATCCCATCTTGTCATCATTCGCTGATGCTTGACAAAATAAAAATGGGCTGACTACGGTGGCGGGGGAGAAATTCCAATCGCTGAACAAGAGGCTCTCTTTGTCTCATCGTCACATGGGTTAAGAAAGATCCGAGCCCCAGCATGATATCAAAACGTGTCCGACTGTTTCTTCTTTGTCCTGATCTTTTCCTTTTGATTTGTAAACATGAGGCGGACGCAGTTGACAAAAAGTTTTCTTGCGGATCGTTTATATAATTAGGATTCCAACCAGCAGGTTCAGGACAATAATTCACACCTCAAATGCTTCATTTAGGTTACAGTGACTTCGATTTCCACCCGCTGAAGCCTTGCAAATTAACTTTCATATGCACAAACGTGGAGCTTTTGTCTTTTTCACGAGCGGCTATCCATCGAGACGCGTGTGCGTTTACATTATTTATGGAATAATCATGCGTCATGCGTCTGACTAGGAACTAATAACAAAGATCATACTTTATAGAGAAAACGACGGGAGGGGCAAAACAAAGACAATAGTTGATTCTTCATCATCTAATCCTAATCATAGAGAGTGCCTTGTCAAGATTCTTGGCCTTCATCTGAATGTAATCCTTCACCGTGACGGACCGGAACTGGGCAGCGTCCTCTCGGCCTGAGGCCTGTGTGAGTCGATGAATAGGGCCGACGTGAAAATCCGTCGGGGGTCCGTAAAAGTAACCGACGGTTAGCCGGTGCGTATTCTCACTTGGGATCACCCGGTGAACGACACTAGGGAACATGGCATTGGACATGATGTGGAGCATGTCACCCACGTTCACCACAAGTGCACCGTTCATGGGAAACACGGGAACCCAGCCTCGGCCTTCCCTGTGGACTTGGAGCCCATGTGCGCTGTGGTTTTGGTGAAGAATTGTCAAGAGGAAGGTATCGGTGTGCGGTGCGAGCCCCATGGCCTGGCGCGGATCGGGACACCGCGGGTACGAGTTCAGCTGCAGCGCAGTGCAGGCGTTGCTCCGGAGTCGCGGCCAGTCGACATCGTGCTCGGACATGCCGAGGTACTTCAGGATCATGGCGAGTAGTCTCTCTGAGAGCGCCTTCATTTTGTCCTGATAGTCTTCCATTACTTCACTGTTGTACGTGACCCCAAGAAAACACGAGAGGACAAAAACATAATGATGCCCAGTACAAGTAAGATCAATAATGCTAACGATACCAAGACAAGTCTATTAGATCTGCATAAAACCAAGTTTTGTAAATACATTTTTGTATTTATAGCATTATTCATAATGGAAATCACTCCTTCACTAAAATAAGAAATTAGTGTGGAGCATATTACAAGCTTTCGCTGGAAGTGTCGCTGGAAATGGCTTATTAGATCTGCAAAAGCGATAAAAACCTAAGAATTTTTCAGCATCACTCCGTAGTAAGCTTGAATAACAAGTTCTCTAATCTTTGATAAATATGCAGCTCCCTCCCCTCTTTTAGCTCTTTGATTTTCAGGTTCACTAGAATCACAAAGTCGACTACTTTCTGGAGGAGTATCTGAATATCTAGAAAGAAGGAAAGAAGACTATTCAATTTAGTCATCATGCAAGTAAGTATATAGGGAAAAATAGGTAGCTAATCTTTTTAATTTGCCTTTGGTGCTAGAATGGTATTGAACTAGGTTCAGGAGTGAAGTGAACACCATATTCCTCGCACTCAAAGAGTAATTATCTACTTATTGATTTATAAAGACTTTTTAAATTATCACCAAAATTTAATGAAAGATTTCTCCAGCCAAACCCTGGTTCTTCCTAGTCATGCCTAAATAAACCATCTACCCACTCATCACCTTCTCCACGTGCATGAACTGACCATGCATGGAAGTTACCACTCACCAAAACTTGCGATACCCATGAGGCCAAACCTCCCTAGCATGCTCCAATGGCGATCCCATCATGGTAAACCCTTCATGCCACATGAACTTGTTGAAGAACGGTGCGATCCGAGCGACGCCATAGCCTGTAGCTCCACTGGGGGACCTGAGGGCCTTTACCTTGGCTCTCGCGGGGAGCGTGAAAAACCGCCAGGCTTGCGACTCAACCTCCCTCAGAAGACTTGAAGGGATTCCGTGGTTAGTGACCTGGAATATGCCCATAATTTTGCATGCATGACCGGCCATTTCGATCGCATCCGGGCTATCAAGATCGATGGCTGGAATTGAGAAGTGATCGCCATCTAAATTGAACATCCTCCTTGGAGACTCATCGTCCGATTGAGGCCATGAATGCGATTGCGGCACTTCTTTAACAGAATCAAAGTCTATGGGGATGATGTGCTGAAGATGGAGAGGTGTCTCTGTGTAGGCTTCAGAAAGAGTAGCCATGAAAAGCTGGAATTTGAAAGGAAAATAGAAGCTAACAAGGAATGATAGGGTTATTTATATGGTCTTCTTTCATAATATAGAAGGTTAAATATATGCACGCCTACTAATGGAGTGAGTATATTAATGTAAACATCTGGTTCAAATGTTAATAGGGTTAAAATGGGGTCGGCTGGTGGACAGAAGTGGTGTCTGGATGTGGTTTTGGAAGGATGTAAGGGAAGGTGGAATAAGACAATAGTGGACAGAAAAAATTTGAAGAAATTGTGGCGTCTCAATAAGACTCCAAGCAGTTTTTAGTGTTTACATGACAAGGCTGTTTTTTCCTTTCTTTCCTTTCTTCTTTCTTTGCACTCTCGTGTGGACAATAAACACATGCTTTGTCCACTAGGGGGAAAGAGAAAAATGGACCCACTTAAAGGGACTAATTGGTGAGAAATACAGCGTGAACTTGTTATCTGTATGATATGTAGTGGAAATTGGGCAAAACTAATCATACTACATAAACTAATGTATTGGACCATGCACTTTTTCTAACAAAATCCAACATGGTCTTAATTACTATATATTGGGATTGGAGTTAATTTAGTGAAAGTATTTTGGCAATTTTTTTTTTTTCATATGTAGTTACATAAAGTTCACATAAGATTATAATCACGACGGGTCGAGAGTGGTGTCGAGGTACTTGTATTAGGGGGATAGTTATCATTTTAGAGGAAATTTCAAGGTGGAATTGGTCGCGATGCCAAACTAGTCAAGAGTTGATGTTGCTTCCCGATGATAGTCATAGTAGGTTGAAACCAATTATTATGCTTAAGTGATCTGTATATCTTGTTTGAGAAAATGAATACCGAAGCTAAATTGGGCATGGTATGATCAATTATGAGGATGTTATTTGACATGTTGTACTTGAAAAGAATCTATTGAGGGAAGGTTGGTTTGGTAATTTGACTCACCAAGCACTATAGGGCTTGTCCTCGACAAGGAAACTTTGGGCCTGACAAATGGTATGAGAGTGGGTTTCCCAAACTGTATGGTGAGTGTCAAGAAGAGATCTATTGTCGTGTTTCCTACAAGAAGAGAAATCTCCATTCGTTTTCTAAGATCAGGAGAAGCCTAGTAGGCGAAAGAAAGTTTTGCTGAGGGAGCATAGTTGGCTTGAGATGCCACACTTTTCAAGGAGAGCACAAGTGACTAAAGATTTAGGAATAACTTTCATCAAGGGAAGCAATTGATGGAGTGGAATAGCATATTCTATTGTGCAAGCATTTGCCATTCATGTGAGTTTCAAGGGAGTGGCGGTGATGGTTAAAGAACATAAGGAAGTGATTGAATAGCTTGCAATGAAGGTGTTTTAGAAATTGAGTGGGGAAAAGTGTCACTACCCGAATTCTCTCATACTGATGCGAGTTGGAAGTGGGTTTAGTGGCATTGGGCTGAAGCATGAGAAATGCAAGAGGTACAACTTGTTTGTGGGAGTAGCATTAAATTGTTTGTGCTATGAATCTAAAGAGAGGATGACCATCATCTTGAAGGATCTTTGCAGATGGGTTGGCCTCTCATTTGCAACTGGTCATGAGCTAATGTCATGCTTCTAATGATGGCCACTACAAGCTAAAATCAATTATTGTACCAAAGTGTTCTATATCTTACTTGAGAGATTGGATGTACAAGTTAAATTGGATGTGGTACTATCAATTGTGAGCTTAGGATTTGCCAAATTGTCTAGGTTGACTTGGTGTTTTGACTCATCAAGTGCTATAGGGGCTTGTGCTCAGCCAAGAAACTTTCGACCCGTGACACAAATGTGAGAAAATGACGACTGGCCATGGATTAGGAGTACTCCCTTGGTCTTATGTGAATGGACCGGTAGCTCAATTAGTTCCTAGAGGCACTACACTAGGGCAACATATTCATGTGCATACAAATTTCATATTAATTCGAGACCAACGTTTAACTTTTACAGTCAATCGTCAACAAAATATATGAAATTTATTCTGCACGCCAAGTAGCCTTGACGGTCCCTTTATATTTCTGAAAATGAGTAAAAACAAATTGTAAGTTCTGAAAATATGTGAGGAAATTATATAGGGTTTATATTACGAAAAGCCCTACCAAACTAATTTTTTGACCGCTAAAAACCTCAAAATAGTATATCTGTGACAAATTATTTTCAGCTAGTTTCTATTAAATTTTATCTTCGAATTACTAAGTTGAATGATACGTGACAGTTGTCAGAATTTATTAATTTATAGGTTTTATTCTTTGTTTATCACATGTATATCGGTTTGTGATTTTCATGATATTGGATCTAAAGGAGAGTGAATTTGTTACAAATATACTAGTTGAGGTTTTTGGTAGTCAAAAAATTAACGCTGGGTAAATTACAAGTGTACTAGTTTAGGTTTTTTCGTGATATTAAAAAAATCATATATGGTATATTATGAAAAACCCTCTTAAATCACTAAAAATCCTAAATTGGTATATATGTGACAAATTTAACGCTGGCTAGTTTTCGTTAAATTTTACTGTTGAATTACTAAGTTGGATAACACGTGATAACTGACGGGTGTATCAATTTGAGATTTTACCCTTTGTTTATATTGATTTGTGATTTTTCGTAATATTCGTCAAATTTAACAAAAACTAACGAAGAGTAAATTTTTCAACAAATGTACAAGTTCGATTTTTTCTATGGTAAAAAGATTAATATTTGGTAAATTTACTAGAGATGTACCAATTTGAGATTTTTCATAGTATTAACCCAATTATATATGATACAAAATGTTGATTTTGTACATTTTGAATGATTTTAGATGTTTCTCCTTAGATTAAAGTGAAATTGCGTGAGTAGTACTAGGAGTGGTTTGATTAAGCAAAGTGCAGATAGGGTAATCTGCACAGTTCTATATGCTGGCCAATTTTTGTTGATATAACAAGTACTCTTCAGTTTTCAACTAAATTTTTGGTACTTGTACATATATTTATTTATTTATTTTTCCATTACCGGCCCACCCAATTTTACTTGTGCTATATTGAAATTAGGTGAAATATGGGGAAAGTGTAACTGAGACCAAATGATCCATTCTCTTATGTTGAAGGCACATAAAGTGCGTTTGGGAGAATTTTAGGTTTATGACTTTTAGTATCTGAACAAAATTCTTGGATTCAAGATGTTCCCAAAAAAAAAAAAAATCAAATAGTGTTTGAATAGTTGGCTCTTGGTACATTCTAGTAAATCAGTATTTTCTTTTTCCGATGATCTAAAATTACAAGAAAAGGAATAAAAAAAAGGTTAATACCCTAAAAACCCCCCAAACTGGTACATCTGTGACAAATTTACCCCAAACTATTTTTTTGACCACCAAAAACCCCAAATTGGTATATATTTGACAAATTTACCCCAAACTGGTATACTTCCTCTATTAGATTTCGTTAAATTTTACTGTCGAATTATTAAGTTAAATGACATGTGACAGTTGACTGGTATACCAATTTGGGATTTTACGTTCTGTTTATCACAGTTTACAATTTTTATGATTTTTTTGTGGTATTAATTCAATTTAACGGAGGATATATTTGTCACAAATTTATCAATTTAGGATTTTTTGTTATCGAATAAATTAATTTGGAGTAAATTTGTCATAAATATACCAGTTTAGAGTTTTTTATGGTCAGTCAAGGTAAATTTGTCACACGTGTATCAGTTTGGGATTTTTCATGGTAAAAAAAATAGTTTTTGGTAAATTTGTCACAAATGTATCATTTTAGGATTTTTCAGGATATTAACCCTTAAAAAAAAAGGACAACAGTTACTGCAACTTGACGAATGTCATCTAGAGCCATGAGACTTGGGCAAGGCTCGTTGGGGTTGTGCAACCTCAGTCAAGGAGACGCCAGGGTCGCTTGAACCATGGTAAGATAGATCTCGTTTAGGCCAAGTTTGCCAGTGTCAAGCAACCCTTGGCAAAGCTTGCTAGCGTTGCTTTTGGTGGTGTCATGAAACCCTCGTGGGAGGGGTTAATAAAGGTCGCTAGAGCTCGACAAGGCACGTTGAGGCCGTGCGACCCTAGACAAGGCTGCTATGTTGATCGACCCAAGGTGAGACAGATTTTGCTTGGCGAAGCTTGTTGGCGTTGTGTGTCCATTGGCAAGCTAGATCTGGAGCCCAACAAGCTAGATTAGAGACCGGGAGACCTCGGGACGGCTCGTTAGGGGTGGGCAAACCCAGGCAAGGCAGCATTGAGGTCGCTTGACCCAAGGTGAGGCGGATCTCGTCTAAGCGAAGCTTGTCGGCATGAAGCAACCGTTGATGAAGCTATTTGACGAAGCTACGTCAGCATCTCTCTACCTCCTCTAGAAAGCTTCCCAGCCATGATTGTCTTTGTCTCCATCTGAGAAACACGAGTAAAATAAGAATATCGATATATTAGTGAGGGTAAAATTGAAAGAAGAAAAGTCGATTCAACCCATATAGTGGCATTCCAAAAATGATAAAGTCCAAAGTTGGGGAAAGGGGGGGTTTTGCCGTGAGCCTCGAGCATATTCAAAGCTCGACTTTGTACGATTGTGTCACCTAACACAAAAATCTAGATTCGGTGGCCTCGAGAGGCCCAAAGTCACACTTGTAAATGCTGCGCCAAATGCGTCCACAAAAATTGACTTTTTATTTTTTGAGGTGTGAATAAAGAAGAAGTGGAATTTTGAGGCTCGTTGCCTTCTTTTGAAATTCAGAGATGCCGAAGGCCAAGCATCGAGTCGGCACATCATGATCTGACAAAGCGTTTTCCACTCCCATTTGTAGGGCATTAGAAATTTCGTCAGCTTACCTAGATATTGCCCACGTCGCGGAAGATTTTGCTTTTCTCCAAGCTTTTTTTTCCTTTCGTGATACATCGGAAGATTTGATTATTCTATGCAGATTGGGGGATCACCGTCAAGCGTAGAGTTTTGTCTTTTTAGATTACTTAAGAGGTCTCCTAATTATGATGATTATTCGATTGTGGTAGGACGAAGAAACTACCGTGACACAATGAGATTCGTTGGGTGCTCTAAAAGAACTCAACAATTGACGTAAGGAATAAAAAATAGAAAGAAAAGTGGAGAAAATTTTCCTTTCATTGACAGTCATGATAGAATTTGTTTCTCTTTTTATCTCATTTCGAGTATGATGAAAGAATTTATCGTGCCCAAAAAGATTAGTCGCAAGCTCCAAAAAAAAAAAAAAAAAAAAAAGGCCAACAATCGAGTTTATAAAAAACAAAGTAGGGTAATTTTCATTTGCCGACATTAAATCTGATGCAGATCCTCCAGTTGGAGCTTTCCAACCCAAGTTATAGAACTTGAACCACAAAGTTTTGAAGCATAGACCGATCCACATGCTTCCTCCCTACATCAGAAATTCTTTTCCACGCGGGTCGCGATGACCAAGCAATTCCTTTACGCTCACGGTAAGCCCACATTGACCAAATTGCATTATTGTGTATTCATCCCGAGATTCTTTCTTCCCTCATAACTCGATCTAGCATTGTTATCGAATTGATTTTGTAAGATTTTATGAGACCACGTCCTATGATATGATTTAATATATAAATATTCTATCACTTCCCTTCACGCTTAGTCTGATGTTTTTGCTTAGTACTAAGTGAGGAAATATTTCGTTGAGGAGACAAATGAGGCCTTGAAAAGATTCAAACTCAGGACCTCTTGCTTTGATACCATGCAAAATTTTATGAGAGCACTATCAAGTATTCTAAAAAATTTAAGTTATAGTGTGGTTTAATATTTAAATATTCGATCAAATTTTATTAATTCCGAGAAATAGAAAAAATTTTGAGTTATAGAGACAATAAATTATTGAAATTTCTAAGACTTCCAATTGCATCAAGTAGATAATAACATTTCGTAGGCTCATTTTGATTGACAATATCAATTACACTTGGAGATATAAGACTTCAAGATATAGGTAGGATGATGTGGCCAAAGGCTTTGTATTAAAAATTGAACTTCAAAGTAATAGAGCAAGAAAGGCGCTGAGATAACAGTGCGATATTCGACTTCGATACAGAACCGAATTTGACCTCGTTATAGAAGTAGGTAAAGGAGTGGCAAAAGACATCAAGGAAACATTGATAGTTCATGTTGCTTTGTCGGTCAAGTTGCCCATATTCTAACAACCCCATTCAACAAGTGTGAGGAGTGATTGCTGGAATAAGAGAGCTCAGATAAAGAGCATCTCCTGGCAATCTTTTAGCAAGGGTGGATTGAATTTCGTATTGAACAGGAGGAGCGCACTCTTGAAATATATATGTGAAATTGAAATTGACTTAAAAAAGACACATTTTATTGTTGCGAAACTTTTAGCATCAGAACTCTAATGTTAATAGTGCTGAGGCGAGAATACTATGAGGGGAAAGTACTATTGAGATGGGTAACCTCCTAGAAAAGTGCCTACTGTTAGATTATTAAATCATGCATTCAAACAATAGTATAAGCTCTTTAAATAATTTGTAATGGTTCCACAAAATCTGACATAATACTAGAGTAGAAAATCCCAAATTCAACGCTACAAGGCTTCTATTTGTGATGTTTAGGCCAAAATAGAAGCACATGAGTGAGTGTTAGCATATGTAAATATCAAATCTCGCATTTATCTAATAGTTTAAGTTTTTAAAATAGTTTCTAATGGTTTAACAAAATCTCACACCTACGTAAAAAACCGTGAGGCTCAACACGGGATGGACTAGAGTGAATTTAGAGGTACCACGTAAATCGATAAAACAGTACACTAATAAAAGAGCATATTGAGCAAATGCAATATAAGCACATGCTCATAAGCTTATAAGAGGCACCTAGGGGTCAACAACCTATCAATAATGGAATGGTTACCACACTTGGCCCTACTTGCAGCCGACGGCAATCAAACAAAATCAACTATAAAATTAAACAGAGAAGAACTCAGGTAAATTCTCGAAGCCTCGCATAACCTCACCAACTCAAAATAAAATTCTCTTTTTTCTTATGGTGGATTGACTTAAGTATCGGAAGGCCTTTAGGTCATTGACAATTCTTTAAAGGATCAAGAAGCTCTAGAGGACCGAAATTTAATCTCCAATATCATCAAATGAAAATTGCGGAATTCACATTGAATTACCAATTAAAGATAGAGGCAACGTATTATAGTATAGTAATTAAATTTATAGATTACCTCAACAGTGAATTTAGCCTAAACAATAGCTTCTATTACTCTATCAAGGCAGATGATGGCAAAAATGTTCTTGAGTGGCAATTCTCAATTGTCGGCATAAACCCAACTAGTGGAAAAGCCTCAAGGAAAGGCGGGGCGGATGCGCTCTTTAGTCACATATCAGCTTGACTTTAAGGACAATTGACCTTTGCCCCAGATGAGCTCTAGCATCATAGACCTAATGAAGAGCTAGTCCTTGATTTTTATACGCAAGAGTTGGATCCCCTTTTTTATAATTTATTTTTTGGTAAAATTCAAATATTGGACATTCGGTTTCAATTTCTTTCTTGAAAAAGTTGGTCAACACCACTTCTGTCACATCTTCTACTCTTTCATCATTTTACTTAACCCCACCCAGCAGAAGCGAAGAAAGACGAGATTGAGGAATGAGTGGTTCTTGAATGTGCTCGACACTGAAAGATTGATACAATGTAAGAATCGGAGAGCCTGGGAAAGCATTCAAGTTGGGCTTCTCTTGCTCTGGCTACTTATTAAATTTTGCTTTTATGCAGATTTCAAGCTGCTTAGATAGGCTTAGTGACTGGGCCGCTTTAAGGTGGCTTGAAGTCCAACAAATGTGAAGGTGGTTTCCGGGAAGAATGACTTGAGAAAATACTTTTGGAGTTGGACGATGAATTCGACTTTAAGTACTTGCCACCTTTTTTTTTTCCTTCCCCGTTTGGGTGTAGCTGGTTAAAAGTGGTGCGTGTGTCGGCTTTCGCGCACCTCAATTGGTCTACGTCCCGTAAATTTCGATCCATGGAAGGGTTGAGTTTTGGATGCTGCACGCACAGTCGACATTTCATAAGCTGCATATTCGGATCCAGAGCATAGTGACCGAGACGTCATGCTCCGATTCGAGACAACTTTGCCCAGATCTTACTTATGATGTTTTCATGTAATATGCCGACGCTTACTCTTGTTTTGATGGCGTAAGGAGTAGCATTTCTAACATTAAGATCATCATGCTTGATATGAGTCTCTCTCATCATCATGTTCATGTACGACACACATTCTATCCCATGTTACACAATTTAGTCGGGCGAGATTTGGAGCATCCTTGTAGGAATTGTGAGACATAGAAAAGTTCAATGAGAAATTGTGTTCTATTTTATGGTTAGGTCATACATTATTATATGTAATGAACATTATTTCAAATTTCTACAGCAAACTAAACTAGAGGGAGATTCATGTAATGTTAGACTTAGCTGAAGATTTACAAAAAAAGTGTGTTCTTGAAGAAAATGAACAGTAGATGGGGAAATGGAAGGAGATGAACATTAACCACAAAAAAAAAAGAGAAAAAAGAAAAAAAGTTAAGAAGATTAGCACAATACATGAAATGGCCTGTTTTGCTTGAGATCTTTCAAGTCAAATACTGGATGTGTCACATAAAATGGTTAGTGACGGCTGGATTCTTGCTACACAGGTATTTTTATATAAAAATTGATTGGAAGAATCATATTAAAATTTCACGAAAATCTTCACAATTACATCTGTAGGTTTAGGCTTGATTTAGTAATTTTTTCCCCTATAACGGTGGCCTGTAAGTATAACACCGCCTTCCTACAATGCTGTCATGTCAAATAGGGGCAACCTGAATATCTCGGCTGCCCCAGCAATGTAGATGCGATCATTTTTTAGCAAGTTGGGAACGTTTTGAAGAGGAAGCTTCATAAAGACAAGTTTATTGAAACCAGCTTTCAATAGTTGTAGAAAGTAACGATACGATTCGATCCCCATACCAGAAATAGCTCGGCCGCATGAAGGTTTTAGCACTAACTTTTCTCCATCTACAGATGGTATACACCGAGAAGGAGAGGAGGGGCGATTGAAGGGGCCAAGATAGATAGGAAAGTGATCTCGCTGATCCCCCCAACATTTGGTCCATCACTGCAATTTAATGCGAACAACTTTGGAGGAGACATATGTGAAAAGAAAAGCAGATGTCAAGAAGCCAAATGTGATAGGGAAGCTACGTCAAGATTAACATTGAGGCACTGTTCGTACGAATTGGGCCTAGTATGGTGAAAATAGATCAATTTGGGCCGGATTTTTTTTTTTTTTTTTTTTTCCGACCCGACCCAACACACCCATTTTAATAGGCTCACTGCTTCATATAGTTTGGTATCCGTTTCAAGTACCTATAGAATACAATGATTAACTCTTATTGCAAGTCACCTGATGGATGGCATTGATGAAGTTACAGTACCAGAAATAAAAAGCAACCCCAGAAGAAGAGAGAGAAAAGTCTCCCTTGAGCAAATGAATACAAATCCCTCAAGATATCAGGGCACTAGCCATGACAACTATCAAGATGGGCAAATCCACAGGGTCTCAACGTCTGAGAAGGAAAAAAGAGAGCAGGGCAGCCAAATAGGTAAAAATTAATCAGGCATCGAAGGATCATCATCATCAAACACAAGATTAAGCATTTGGGAATCGGCTAGCTCATCTCTGCATGTACAACCAATGCGGGCGGGTGCTCTCGTGTGTGAATTGTTCAACAAGATCACGAATTAACACACCAATTCGAGCTTCTTTTAAAGATTAAAAACAGAGAAAGTTTTCTTAGTAAAAGCTTAACTCAATCGTATCAGACAATTCTGGGATCTTACATTGGCACGTGACTGTCACTGGTTCCCCGGACGGGAGGATCTTGGGGGCGACTTCGAGAAAAGCCGTCAAATTGGGGGGCTTTTTTGAAAATCTCTCACTCTCACTCTCCCCGGTCTGCAGTGACTTCGGTTCGGGGTCCGTCGCGGCCGAGCCTCAGCCACGAACTGACCGGAAGCAACGTTAGCCAGAAAATCTTCCACGTACAAAAACTTCACCGGAAGGGAGGAAGGATCGGCGGCGACAATGGCTTCCCTGAGCTTTGCCGCAGCCGCCGTCGTGCACCTCCGGCGACCGGACGTGGCCTCCAACTTCGGAAACCGCCAGAAACCTTCGAAGCTCGTCCGCGGGAAGCGACTCGCTCTGTCGCTGAACGCGACGGGTTCGACGGGACCTTCGTCGGCCGCGCCAGAAAAGCCGGAGATCGAGCTCGAGTTCATCGGGGTAATCACCCCGCGCCCCGGCTGATTATCGTCATGCGTTTTCGCCGGATTCTGTAGTTTCGTAAATGTAACTTGCTGCGAGTAGTCGCCGCGTTAGTCAGACAAAATGCCGATCTCCTGCATGAAGAAACTTGCATTGCTGATGATGAAACGTGGTTTCGATGGCAGCCGAAGCCGGGGGCTGACGGTTCGTATCCGGTGGATAAGGCTAAGGCCGTAAGCGGAGAGAAGCTGCTGAGGAACATCATGAACGAGAACAAGATCGAGCTCTATGCCACGTATGTAAGTTCGTTCTTCCAGCAAATTTCTCGCCGATTGATTCGCTTTGTATGTAAATTAAGATTCGGCCTCACTTATCATCAATTTGATAGTATGATTGGTTTCTCGATGCATTGTGAATTTGCCTACTTTTTCTGGTTAAACGTGGTGGTGAGTTTTGGGATGCATTAGAAGTGTTTGATGATATTCTCTTCTCTGCAGGGGAAAGTGATGAATTGTGGAGGTAGTGGAAGCTGTGGAACTTGCATTGTGGAGGTATGTATGTATGGCTCGCCAGTTTGCTGTGCAGCTCTCGTATTTTAGACATGGAATTAGGATGCCATAATTTATCGTCATTGGAGGGATAGTGAAGCTCGTGTGAGGAAGTGCACAGATGTTTCCAGTTTCTCGACATCGGAAAAAAAAATCCAATGTAGTTTTTGAGCTGAGAGTTCTCGATTGTATGCTTCGAATAATCGCATGTCTAGAGCAACTTAACGAGATGAAACTATGAAGGACTGAGGGTTCGCGAGGTCTGAGTAATATAGATGTGCATTCTTAGAGCAAGAACTTTCAGGGGAAGATGTTAAGAGTGCTTTCTTCATGTGCATGATTCTCTTCCTATTGCTGAGGCTTGCAGTCACGTGTAGAGCTTAGAGACCGACATCAGCTCCCTAGGGAGCCTACAATTTGAGGATTGTGTCTATTATCGGATGATCGAAACTTGTCCTGTTGGGCAGATTATTGATGGGAAGGATCTTCTAAATGAGAGAACCAACACTGAATTGCGATATTTGAAGAAAGTAAGCTCTCTTTTCCTGTTCTGTTATTGGTCTAACGGATGCGGGTTATAACCTTAATAATCAAGTTGTTCTAACAATAGCTTTAACTGCCAGAAACCTGAATCCTGGAGGCTTGCTTGTCAAACTATTGTGGGGAATAAAGAAAACTCTGGAAAGGTAAAGCTCCATGGATCTTTACTGTCCTTTAGTTGCTAGAAAGCATTTTTGTAATTTAATTGAAATCTGGAAGAAAGTAAGCTGTGCTTGTCACGAATTAGGGTCCCTTTATTTGAAGGAAAACTGTTTCCAAGAAATTGTTTTCCAATTTTCCGGTGTTTGGATGATGAAAAACTAATCGATGTATAGAATACATTATCTATAGACTAAAAACAAGAAGCTTAGATTGGGAGAAAATGCCTTCGTCTTTTAGTAAGAAAGAAGTCACTTTTCCTAAACCACCAAGCATATGAAAACTAACTATTTTTGTTCAAAATGATTTTCCTTTATAATGAAGTTTTAAATGCAACAAACGCAATCTGAGAATTTCTTTGTTTCTTGGGGACATACAGGTCTAATAAACATCTCTGCTCGTGCGTTTCAATTGCAGGTTGCGGTACAAAGATTGCCCCAGTGGAAGAAGTGATGGAGAACCAGACCTCGTAAAGGAGATGGGTCGTGACAGGTGGTAGACACTCCGTTGCACTTGTATTCCCATTATTTTTCATGTCGATAGTGACCTTGATTGTGCACGTGTAGTTTTGTTACTGGTGCGAACTTTTAGTTTTCAATGGAGATAGATGCATGAATAGAGAAGCATGTAGATGATCGTTCCGATGAATCCTGAATGGTTGATGGGGCATCAAAGGAAACTCCAATCGGCTATTATATCGGATACCCTGTTCAGAAGCCTCAACTCTGATATCAAACTTGCCCGTCTACATAAAACTGTTTTCCCTGAGATGCAAATCTTGCTCTTGGGACTTCTCTTGTCCACTTGAGTATTGGATTCCCGGTCATAAGTACACGCGTAATATAGCAATTCCAATACTGGCTATCTCTCATGATCCATCTGTTTTTTTTTTTCCTCCTCTATTTTGATATTACCTATTTAAATTCTGAGCTTTCTTCTTCTTCTATTTTTTTTTTTCAGTCAAAAAATTCCGAGCTTTCATCTTCAATACAAATTTGCAGGTTAGATCAGTTATCATTATACAAACACTTACAAGATCGTGGCTTCTCTTCCTAAAATGCCCTTGTCTCGGTTCTAAACTTTTCCCGACCGGAAACACAAACCTCCCTACTAACTTAGCCACTCTTAATGTCTTGACCATTTGCCCAAAACGTCGAGTCAGCTGACGTCTCGGCCTCCTCATTGCTCACTACCACAGGCATTCGCTGATGTCAATTCCGAGCCAGCCTTCATCTGTTTCTTTCCTTGTTATTTGCAACATCATTGCTCCACCATGCTTGACGGCTCAAATCCCTGACGCCATAGATCAACGGTCAAGCCTGGATCTGGAGGCTCGCCGCCTCCTTTGGAGAACGCGGAGAAAGGGAGCTGCAAAACGAAAGACCTAGATAATCAACTAGAGCTCTGGGGTTGATGCGGTGGCCGGAAGTGGCGGGAGGGCGTCCAAAGATGGTGGAAAATAGCAATATAGTCTTTTTGTCCATAAGGTTTTATCTGAGGATGTAAATGGGTACGTTGAAAAATAGATGAAAGAAAGTGGTAATGGAGTAAGAAGTGAGAAAGATATTGGTATGTTTCCTCCTCCTCCTTGTTTTTCTTTTGTTTTTGGGCCAGACTGTATTTTAGTGTTTGGTTATATTATTTATTCTTGTGAACTATATTTGATGAATAAAGACCTTTTTTGGGATGGTTCAAGAAAAATTAGCTCCTCTTGATTTCTCGATATAGGTCCAATAATTTCAGCCATATTTTTTAGTTATATAATACACTCGACATATTTGAAAAGAAAACTCTTTTAGAATATATTTTCTCTCAAAAAGTATGAAGTGTTTCATATTTGAAAATTGGAATTTTGATGTCTACTATCATTTCTTCGTATTTCAATGTGTTTGATATAGCTTTTCCAAGAGGCTTTCAACCTCCAAAACCTTTTAGGAAAATGCCGCGGTGTTTAGCAAGCCTTTCAAAATAACTTTCAGCCAAATGTTGACATTGGGAATGCTAAAATCCCAAGGCAAGTAGGGATTAGCCTTTTGAAATAGCATTGGTGAAATGCTGAAACTAGATTTAAACATCTTTTTTGCCAAATCTAATCTCACCAATTCTTTAGTTTTCTGGTTTTGCCCCCCGTTGCTACTACTCATCTTCTTTGCGAGGACAGTTGGCAAGGGCCAATAAGGTCAAATCTAACTGGTGAGGGGCCAGTGAGGTTGCGTGACCCATGTGATGGCTACTTGGGATTGTGCGACCTAGGCAAGGGATGATTGGGTTGAGAGACCCTAGGCAATGGTTGTCTAGGTCGCACAAACTCAAGGCTTGTTGCCTGGGGGTTGTGAGACCCTAGGCAATGGTCACCTTGGTCACATGACCTCAAGCCTCGTCATCCGAGGTCGCACTACCCTAGGTAGCCCTCCTCGAGGTCATGTGACCCAACCTATGGCCGCCTGAGTTTGCATGACTCCAAGTGGCCCTCGTTGAGGGTGCATGACCCAAGTGATGGCTGCCTAATGCCTAAGCTTGCGTGACCCTAGGCAGCCCTCACTTGGGTCATGGGACCCTCGCCTGACCTCGATCGTCAGCCTTTGTTGGTGCTAGATCTAACTTGCCGATGGCCTAAACCTTCCTTAGAGTTGGCAAAGGGTTAGATTTCTTTAAGAAGAAAAATTGTAGCTAGAGTGCTTTGCAATTTTTTTTAATCAAACACTACTTCGCTCAAAGTTGCAAAGCAAATGAATTTTTTATCAAAAGTAATTTGCATTTCCCCACAGGATTTTGTCTTTTAGCATCTGCGTTACACCCAAAACCCATTTTTAAGGTTGAACCTCACACATTTGCACCTCATGGGCTATGGTGTTGGGCTACTTAGTTGTTCACCTCGTAGAATGTTGCAACTGATAATAAGAAGATTTATCTTACAATCTCATTGCCTACATTGGACACAAGCACAAATAAATTAGATGAATTCTTCAACCACCAGTGTTTACTAAAAATTTGTAAGAGTTCCCTTTAATTTTTAAGATAAATTATAATAAGTGGTGATCATGTTTACATTATTTACTAGGATAAATTATGTTTGTGGCTTTTAATTCCTAACAAGTCTAGGTTTGCCTTATTCTCATTGATTTTTTTTTTCATATATTGTATTAAGCACGTTCATAATCACAAGGCCAGCTGTAAAGCTGGTTTTGGTCTATGATGACATGCAAAAAGTAAAACCATGCGACAACAAATTTGATGGAAATTTCGAGAGAGATATCGGTGACTTTTCTCCTAATAAATTGTTCTAGTTAGAGGCCTTTGGCAACTAATGATCCATCAGTTTTACCTAGAAAATTGTTGATTGGAAAATTAGAACCGCCATACCGTGTGGTGAAAAGTTGAGAAGACATAGATGAGGTATTCTTACTTCTTCGGTGTCTTGTGAGATAGATCCTTTATACTTGCAAATGAAAACGTTAATGTGGGGAGGGCTGAAGAGAGAGATGAGACTCCTGTTGTGCATTTAACCGTCTCCTCTATTGTAAATCTCAAATCCACTTCATAGGATTTTCAGCACTCATTTAGACCTGTGATCCTGAGGAGCTATTAAGATAATGTGGTCCATAACTTTTGGGATGGTATTGCCTTATAAAGGGATGGGGAACTAGTTCTGGTGGCACGAGAGACTCTTCTCTTCATTGAAATTCTAGGATGACAGGATGCCTATGGTTTGCCTTGCTTGTGTCTTCAACAGTCTCAAACTATAACTGCTCGCTCCGATTCATCTTTTAGTTCCAGTCATCTAACAATAAACTTAATCTTCAGGATGGCGAGTGTAGAGAGGAGCCATTTAATTTGATGACAGGTATTTCCCTCTGGGAGGAATGCAAATATGAGCAAAGAAAATGCAGCCCGGACATAACTGAAGAATCCACTGCTTGAATTATCTGGGAAAGAGCTAAAGCATTAGACATGTCGACAGGGATACTCCCATCCCTAAGGCTCTCTTTTAAACAGGAACAAAAGCGTACTGTCCGTGAAAATGCCAAGAAATCAGTATCAGACGAGAACAAAAGCAACCATGGTAGGAAAAGCTGGCAAGCAGCACAAAAAGAGAGCAGTGTAAGAGTTTTCCTAATGTGGACTAAATTAATTAATATTGTAATTTACTGTTTTTACGGTTACTGTAAAACATGGTTGGTCTAAGGTGAGATAGAATGTTTCTTAATTAGTTTAATATGAGACTGGCTAATGTGGGCCGAATTGAGCCTGGCCCGTAATGAGAGGGCTTGGTTGGAAACTCTATAGATAGTACTCAAATCTCTCCTCTAACTCTAATTCTCACATGTATCCTCACCTAAGGAGCGTTTACCTAACGCTAAACGTGAGGGGGGCACTTCATTGAGCCAGTGATATGGAGGACAATAGAGGAGAATGACTTGATGCGTGGATCCTCTTGATATGTGGGTAATCTCTTTTCTGCTTCCGCTTTATGTTCGATGGATCCCAAAACAGGTGCATTAATCTTTCTACTCAATTATGCATGTTCTTGTTCTAGTTATGGAGATCTTGGGATGGTGCAATTTGTGTCCAATATGTGGTATCAGAGCCTCCATAACCCTAGAACACAAACACAAAGGATTTTGCCATAATTTGAGATTTTCGAGATTTTTCGTTCAATAAAAATTAAATTAAATTATATATTCGAACTGGGCTCGACAAGACGAAGAGAACCGTAGGCGGCGCATCGCTGCAGGAAGCCGCACGCGCCCCCATGCGCTGCCACGCGCCTCCTGGGCGTTGAACACGCGCCGCGCGTGAGATCCACATGTCGCGCACTCAGGCGGCGCGTGTAGGCGCGTGGAGCATCCGTTCGACGCGTGGTTTGTGGCGTTGGATTCATATTGCCATGTTCCATCTTGTGGTGTATTTATTTTACATGTTTGATAATTTTATGGATGTGAAAATACATACAAAGCCCTAAATACGTGTATTTTTAGTGTATTTTTGCGTATTTTTCTTGTATTTTCTGTGTTTTTTGAAATACATGTGTTAGGTTACTGGTATATTATCACATAAGCATTATAATGGTGTGATTCATTAATAAAAATTAAACTTTATTGTGAACTGAAGCTAATTTAATGAGATACAACCATTATGGAATAGTAATTGAGCTATGTATTGATTATAAATTTTTTGTTGTTTAAGCATACTCATTTACACACTGATAATCTTTGAATGAGCAAACTGATTGTACTGATTAACACATCTGCTAAATGTGGGTAATGCATGTCAATTAAGTTACTGCATATTGTACATAAACTCATTTGGTCACTTGTTAATGTCTATCAAGTTGAATATTTTTTATGGTTAAGGAGTATGGCAACATTTACGTAGAGCAATAGTATCTACTGTTAAATTTTAGATATTTGGTTCTCTGGTTTGACTCAATTAATATGTCATTGGTTGATTACAATGATAATTTATTACTTAAAAATTGGCTAATAAATCAATTGTTGGCCTTAGAGCTATTTTTTGCCTTATGAACTCATGAGTGATAATGGATCAGCTGTCAAGTTTGTCGATTTGATATACCATGTATTACTATTGATGTTAATTTGTGATAGATATTCTAGATCAACATTCTTTTAATGTTATTTTAGTAATCAGTAATCGGGGTGCACAAAAGATGATTGCTTATATGTTATGAGAAGTTTCTTGTGTTGCTGTGATCGTTGATCTCATTGGAATCTGTCTTTCAGGTTCGCTATATATATATTTATATACATATATATATATATGTATAATAAAGATTTTATTAATGAACAAAGTAATGTAATTAGCATAATATATGATTTTGGTGATATGTTATCCCTATCACTAAAGTTAAAATCACATGTATATAGTGTATGTGAGGAGTAAAGTTTATATCCCTGGTATGAGAGAGTTTCAAGGATTCAATTGAATAGTGACCGCCAAAGTGGCATGCTTGATTGGGTTTGAGAAATTTCGATCTCGTATGATGATTGTGATGTCTCCTGGTCTAATGCGTAGTCATACTCTCAAAGGAGGTGATTGTGTATTAGTTCACGGAGGGATACATGATAGTGTGGTGAAGGAGTGACTGATTCTAGTGATTCATATGCCAAAATGTGATGAATTCACGAAGAATTGGAATATATTCTCATAACCGCTATCATGTGGGGAGTGTACAACTGCATGTCATGTATTCTATCCAAAGGTGATTATATGATTATTGATGTAACTCTCTAGATGTATACTTGTACGTCAAGTTACACGGTGCTCACATGATGCTAATTATATACATTACTTGTTTTTTCAGTCACATTTTCTGTAATTAATAACTTTATTGTTATTGAGGTTTTTACTGTTTCAAATTTTAAGTTGTGGATATATGATTTGTTGCTTGAGAAAAGAGCAATTGAATTTGCTTACTGTCCATGAAGCGTTCCATTCTGGAATACTTGAAAAGAGGTTTGTCTGCAGACTGCACTGCTATAAGATGATAGAAGCCTTAGTTACTTGAAATTATGTCTTTATCTGATATTGAAATTATGACACGTCTGCAAAGATTGTGTTTAAGCTCTAATGACATATACATCTCGTATTTGGTTAAAAGGTTGTTTCCGAAAGTTTTCTATTTAAGGAAAATGACCGAGATAAAGAATAAAACAATTACAATTAGTCTTAAAAGGTTGTCAGGCTTAATAGTGGCCGTGAGTATTTTGACAAGTATGACAATGCGAAATAGCTTAAAGGATCATTTGTCAAATACTTGGTAGATTCTGGGTGGTAACTTAATTACTATGCCTGAAAATCCTGACAAAAAGATTTGGCTGAAAGGCATAAATGCACCATATTGAATATAGTGATGAGCATGATTAGTGAGACTAATTTATCCGGTCTTCTGTAGGCTGATATTTTGAAAGTAACATTTTCACATATAAAAGTTGCTTCATAAACTTCTTTTGAATTATAGATTGAATATAAATTACTTGAATCATATTAAATTTAGAGGTGTCATGCAGAAGTGAGGTTATCTAATTCAATATTAAGTGTGTTGGAATTTAGATCCACTTGGAATTATTTTGTATCTTACTCAGATTGTTCAAACGGGTATCAATTTTATGACCCTAAAAAATATACAAGTATTATGGAATCATATACTGTAAAGTTTCTACAGTTCAACGTAATTGTAGAGGATAGCTGCTCTCAGACTATTAAGGATAATAGTAAGATGGAAAATCATTGTGTCTTTGTCTTTGCTTATACAGATAATTGTGGTACAGACAATTATTGAATCTCTTATACCGTAGACTAAACTTGTTGAGATTTAAGGTACTATTTTTAATATAGTTTATGATGAAATTTATTCAAACCTTTCAAGTATAGAATGAAGTGGTGGTAATTTTACTTGGGAGATTTGTTAGGGAAAAACGATCGGTTATTCCATTAAACTATATAGTCTATTTGTGAGAGTATGATTATAATATCCACTATATGGTTGATGTAATGACATATTTATAAATGTCGTTTATTATTCTCAATCAAGTATGTGATTAGATGCCATAAAAAACGATAAATAATCTATGAAATATCATAGTGTTTGGAAACTTACTGACTTATTTAAAGATCACAAGTTCATTAGTTGCAAATTGGCGTACAAAACTAAAAAGATTTCAAATAAAGATTGTGGAGTTTAAAACTAAACTTGTAGCTAAATTTTTTACTCTGAAAGATAGGTGGATAGTTTATAGTGAAAAAATAATTATTTCTTTATAGTATTTTTAAAGATTCTTTCAGAGTGAACGTGACATTAATAATTTATTTTGACATGGAGTTACGCCAAATAAACAGATACAAAATCTATAAGTGCAACTGGAGGATTTTTATAGCAGATTCAAGTAAACTTGTGTGTAGACTGAAAAGTCTTATTCATGATTTTAAGAAAGTTTCCAGACAATATTATTAAAGTTTCATAATATTATTATTTTGTTCAATTGGGAACAATGTAATTCAATATATATATAGCAAGGTTAGTAGGAGGAAATTTATTTTTCTCATATATTATGTACATGATATTTTGTTTACAAGTAGTGACCTTGAGGCATCTTTTGTCTTTTGTACTTAGGTCCGTAAGGATTGTTCTCGCCATATAAATATTGGATTTTATTAGATTTATTTCAGAGGACATTTGCTGATTGTATTTTGGAAATATTCAATATACATCATTGTAAGCCAGGAATTGCTTCTGTTGTTAAGGGTGATTGACTGAATCCATTACATTGTCATTATATAGATATTGAGAAAATCTAATTAAATGGTGTACCTTGTGTCAGTGCACTTAAAAATATAATGTATACTCGAATTTGCACTAGAGTAAATATCATCTTTGTGACGGGATTCCTAGGAAGATATTAGTCAAATCCAGGCACGGGGTTGTTGTCAAGAAGGTTTTAAGGTACTTAAATAAGACGAGATTATATACTAATTTACAAACATGTTCAATTCTTGCAGCTAGTAGGGTATTCAGTTGTAAACTTTGCTAGCTGTTAGGATGACATGAAATCAATAACGGAATACATATTTATATTAGCAGGAAATGCAGTAAATAAAGTTCTATGTTATCTTATATTATGTAAGCAGTGTTAGTAATATTCTTTTAAGCTGTTACTTGGGCTATTAGGCTCTAGAACCTCATGACGGAGTTGATCGTTTTAACTTTATGGATAGACCCATACGGTTGTATTGAGACAATAAATTTGTAGTATTATTTATTTACTACAGAGGTCTCAAGGGATCTAAATAAATGGCGATCAAGATTTTTACCATAAAGAAATGGTACAAAAATGTGACGTAATAATATAACATATTTTCACAGATGATATAGTTGCAGATCCACTAATTAAAAGCATATGCCCATGTGTATTTGAGTGACATGTCATTAGCATGAGCCTGAGAGCATCATGAGATGCTGTTGTTTAGTGGGAGCTTTTTTGCCTTTACTCTGATAAATGTTTCATTTGTGTTCGTTACATTTAGTAACGGTTTGATATGTATCAACTTTTGCATTTAATAAGATATTTTTGAATATGTTGTTATTATGTTGAATACATATTGATAAAATCTCAAGGTACTGTATAAACCTTGAGTGAAGGTTAGGGGCATCCGATTATTAGCATTGTCCATATGTCTTGTTATACATAAATAAATGTTAACCGTAAGGATAAGACATATGTGGGTTCATGGAACCATAAAGTATTCTCTAGTGGCACAAGTTTTTGTGTCGCCTAAGGTAAGAGAATGGTGACTGACAAATGGAATCTCTCTATGAGAGATGTTATCCATTTGCCACACTACTATATTAAATCCATATCAATAAAGTTGAGAGCACTCGTGATCATGGAAGGCTCTGTGTGTATACATGCAGTTACCGCCATGATTCGGTGTTTAAGACTTTATGGGATATGATTGACTATTAAGAATTATCTCTAGATCAAATGTGCGTACATACAGTACGATTTCAATTAATATAGTCCAAGTGGGAAAATGTAAGAGTTTTCTTAATGTGGACTAAATTAATTGATATTGTAATTTACTGTTTTTACGGTTACCGTAAAACATGATTGGTCTAAGGTGAGATAGAAGGTTTCTTAATTAGTCTAATATGGGACTGGCTAGTATGAGTCGAATTGAGCCTGGCCCGTAATGAAGGGGCCTGGCTGGAAACTCTATAAATAATGCTCAAGTCTCTCTTCTAACCCTAATTCTTACATATATCCTCACATAAGGAGCGTTTACCTAACGCTAAACGTGAGGAGGCCACCTCATTGAGCTAGTGATACGGAGGGCAATAGAGGAGAATGACTTGATGCGTGGATCCCCTTGATATGTAGGTAATCCCTTTTATGCTCCCGCTTTATGTTCAATGGATCTCAAAACAAGTGCATTAATCTTTCTACTCAATTATGCATGTTCTTGTTCTAATTATGGAGATCTTGAGATGGTGCAATTTGCGTCCAACAAGCAATACTCAAAGATGTCGCTAACATCTTTTGTGAGAATTCATACTTGAACCGTGTCGATACTACCAAAGCTCAGGTTAGTGCAAGGCATTCTTCTTAAGTGACTCTGTTCTTCATATAGGGAGTCCGTATTTGTCATGAGGTCTTGGCTGGTTATCTGTTTATATTCCCAGCAATTTAGAGAATTGGAGCATTTTACAAGATGGACCTGAGGATGCTTTGTCCGTTCTTCAAAAGTTGTCTGTTTTGAGTTGATTCAATGGCTCATTTTAGAGGTCGGGACACCTGGAGTGCCATAACTTGGCACGCCGGGACACTTAAGTGCCATAACTTTAAAATGGTACACTTAAGTGCCATCATCGGAGTAAAATTGGACACTTAAGTGCCAATCCGGCGAAAAACCGGCCAAAATGCAGACGTGGCATTTTCCGGCGACAAGCTTAACTGATGTGGCAATTTTTTTTTTTAAAAAAAGCAGACGTGGAGGAGGAAAACGACGTCGCCCCATCCACTGTGCACTTGGCCAAACAAAACGACGTCGTTCGTTTATTTGGAATTTAACATTTTGTCGGTTCACAGTAGGTCTGACGTCCTCTCCATCCATCCATCGCCGTTCACAGCTCGCCGTTCGCAGGTGATCGCTCGCCGTCGTCGCTCGCCTTTGTCGGTCGCCGTCGTCGGTCGCCGTCGTCGGTCGCCGTCGTCGAGCGCCGTCATCGCTCGCCGTCGTCGATTTGCTCAGGTTTTTTCTCTTCTTCCTCTCCCCTGTGGTGAAATTAGGGCTCCGACTCGTTTATTAGGGCTCGGACTTCAAATTTGGGGGTCGGCTGGGAAAGGTCAGGCTTGATGTGAGATTTAATGGCTGAGATGTAGTGCTACAATCCTATTGGGGGGTTCAAATTGACAGTTTAGGAGCGGCATTGAAATATAGGCTCGGTGTAGGGCTCGAGGGGGGGGAAATTAGGGCTCAGTGTAGGGCTCGACGTCGCCTCATCCACTGTGATGTGTGATTCATTCAGGGTGTTGAATTGTGATGTGCGAAAGTAATTTGTAGTGGTCGGATGTGAAATGTGCGATGATTGGTGATTGTTAGGGTTCAGAGTATTGGACTTTGCACATGTGAGAATCGAAGGTTGTGGGGATGGGGACTTCTGGATATTTGTTTAATAAATTGCATTGTTGAGGACCCATGCTGAGGAATCTCTCCATATTTTAAAGAAATGCGACGGCATAATCAAAGCAGTTGTCGGGTCCCATCTTAATTTTTATTTGTCCTTGTCCTGAGGCCTGTTGTTTTCAAGCTGCAGCTGTCGACGACCGCATCTTCCCTCTCTCTTCTTCTTTTCTTTTCTTTTCTTTAATAAAGAGTGTGGGGACCTCCACTTGCAATTGTCTGTTCTTTGTGAATGTGGTCCCAAAATAGTTAATTGTATATTTGTCCTCTTTTGTTGCAGAAATGGCGCATAAAGACTATGTTGCTGTCATCGTTTACTACGGTGGAGATTTTGTGATTGGGGAGGATGAGTGGGAGTATGAGGGGGGGAATGAGGGTACTATCTTTGTAGATATAAAGAAGGCATCTTATATTGGATTTGTTAGGGATATAGTGACATTTTTGCCTTGTAGAGTACAAAAGTTACTGTACTGTGTTCCTGGGAAAGGCTTGAGAGATGGTTTGAGAGTTTTGGAAGATGATAATGGTTTTAGGGATGTCTTATATCATTATCTTCATGGCGAAGAGGCGAAAGTGTTTGTTGAAAACAATAGTGAGGACGAACATGATGACACAGATACCACCGAAGTAGGAGAAGGAGGAGATGAAGTAGGTCATGATGGACAGGATGGGGAGGAGAGGGGCGCAGATGCTGTTCACCAGAGCGATTGTGACATGGGTGATGTCACCATCACTGAATTAGATTGGGAAGTAGCTGAATCCAGTGAGGGTGACGATGACGATGAAGGGTTGGCTGCTGAAGCTGAAAATTTGTTAATCTTAAGTGACGCCGACGATGAGGAGCTTACACAGTCAAGGAAAAAACAAAGGGACTTTTTGTCAGATAGATTTGCAACTTTGCATGTAGCTGTTCATCCAAACAGAGACGAAGGCCCTGCAGATGTTGGTGTTGCTGGCCAGGTCCTGGAGACAGATTATGAAGAAAGCATCGACACCGCAACTTCCCAGGACGAAGTTGAAGAAGATCAACGAGCTGTGCGTAGAAGGAAAAGTAAGTTTCCTTCCTATGATCCATCTGTTGCATCTCCTACTTTGTCAGTAGGTATGAAATTCCATGATGCGATACAATTTAGGGAAGCTATACTGAGTTCTTCCATTGCTGCACAAAGAAATATTGATTTCATTAGAAATACCAAGAAATTTGTAAGAGCTAGGTGTTCGCAGCAAAACTGTCCATGGAAGATTTACGGTGCGTTTGTTAAGAAGAGTGGGTCTTTTCAGATTAGAGCCTACCAAGAGGAACACACTTGTTCCATTAATTTTCAAAACAAAAGGGTAACAAGTTCATGGTTGTCGAAGCACTTCTTCGATCTGATCAAGGTGATGCCCAACTTGAAACTTGCTAACTTTAGGATGCTGGTGAAGGAGCGTGTAGGCATCAATGTATCTAGGAATCAGTGCAAAAGAGCAAAGCAAAAGGTGATAAAGGTACTTATTGGTCAGTATGCTAAGGAATATGGGCAGGTATGGGAGTATGCTTGGGAGTGTAGGCTGCAAAACCCTACAAGTAGAGTGTATGTAGAGGTGATTGAGAGACCACTTCCTGATCATGGGACCAAGTTCGATAAGTTCTATGTGTGCTTTGATGCATGCAGACGAGGTTTTTTAGCTGGTTGTAGACGGATTATAGGATTGGACGGCTGTTTCTTGAAGGGCTTGTGCAAGGGAGAATTGTTGGCAGCGATTGGAAGAGATGCGAATAACCAAATGTTCCCACTAGCTTGGGCTATTGTAAAGATTGAGAACAAGGACAATTGGTCTTGGTTCTTGAAAAATCTTATGGCTGACTTGGAGATAACAAACGGGGAAGGGTGGGCATTCACGAGTGACCAACAGAAGGTAATGCTTGCTTTTTGAAAAGTTTAGTCAATAGTTTGCTTTGCTTTGCTTTGTAATATGAACATGTAATTTGCTATAATATTTCTTACTTTGAATTATTGCAGGGATTGGTTCCGGCAGTAGCCGAGTTGTTGCCCCATGCTGAACATCGAATGTGTGCGCGGCACATATACGGAAATTGGGCAAAGAACTATAAAGGGGATAAGCTGCAATTGCAATTTTGGCAATTAGCAAAGAGTGCAAACATGGCTGACTTTAGAATAGCCAAAGAAGGACTGCTTCAGTTGACAAAGGAAGGTTGTGCTACCCTATTTCAACTAGAACCGAAGCATTGGTGCAGGGCATTCTTCAGTGAGGAGTTCAAGTGCGATAACGTCGACAACAACATTTGTGAAGTATTTAATTCGAAGATAATAGATGCCAGATGCAAACCAGTCATCTCAATGCTTGAAGATATACGAGTTGCGGTTATGACTCGGCTGCAGAAACAAAGAGATGAGGCTGCAAAGTGGACAAGACAATATGGTCCTAGGATTGTGAAGAAATTGGATGACAACTTGGCTGCAAGTACGCATTGTCATCCCATTTGGAATGGAGATGACGGATATGAGATAATGAAGGGTGCAGATAAGTATGTTGTCAATCTAGGAAGTAGGAAGTGTTCATGTAGATCATGGCAAGTAAGTGGAATTCCATGTGCACATGCCATATGTGCCATCCAGTTGAAGGGCGACAATATAGATGATTACATCGATGATTGGTACCATAAATCAAAGTATCTTGCTTCCTATCAGTTCATGATGCAGCCAATTAGAAGTAGCAAGTTTTGGGAGCCCACGGATCGTGAAGCACCTCTACCTTTGCCACTGAAGAAGACAATTGGAAGGACAAAACGAAGACGAAGAATGGCGGAGGGAGAGGTCTCGGGTCAGCAAAGAATGAGCAGGGAGGGTGCAAAGATCACGTGCTCTTATTGTCGCCTAACAGGCCACAATATTAAAGGTTGTCAATTGAGGAAGCAACAACGGTTGAGGCAAGGTGAAGGGCCTAGTGAAGAGACAGTTGGAGAAATGCACACAGCAGGGCCAAGTGAGTCGACTGTTCTTCAGTCAACAAGTAGAACCCCGGTAAGTCATGAAATTTATTTTATGTTTATGTTGCTTTCTTGTCGTTTATCATAAAAATGTACATAATGATATCCTATTTGGCCTTGTATGTAATGTGTTTGTTAGGTCACAAGAAGAACCTCAGTAAGTCATGAAACTGAACAGCCTGTTCGAAGAAGGCAAGGTAGAACACAGCCAGGTAAAGGATTGGCCCAAGTGGCAGCATCACGGCCAGCTGAAGGATTGACCCAAGCAGCATCACGGCCAGCTGAAGGATTGACCCAAGCAGCATCACGGCCAGTGCAGTCGACTGTTCTTCAGCAGCGAAAGAAATACCCAGTGCTAAATTCAATCAATTTGTATTCAGTTTTTATTATTATATGTCTCGATATTATATTTATGGTATCTTTTCGCCTCTTTCTCAGGTTCGAAGAAAGCAAGTTCGAACTCAACTGCCAACTGAAGGGCCATCACAGGAGCCACCTCAAGGATCATCACAGGAGCCACCTCAAGGATCATCACAGGAGCCACCAGAAGAATCACTGCAAGGGGCACCACAAGTACCACCACCAGTACCACCAGAAGGCCAAACAGAAGGAGGTGTCACTGAAGTTGAAGGGCTACACAGAAGGACAACTAGAACAAGGCCAGGTGAAGGGGCAGGTACACAAAGGCCATCTAGAAGACGCCCAACACAATGGGTCGAACAAGCCTCGGCTGTAGTTAAAGGGCCCAAGAAAGCAGGACAAAGGGGCAACAAATCACAAGTTCCTGAAAGTGACGCCCCTATTCAAACAAGAGGGGCACTTGGGAAGAGGTTCAGACAATATGGCTATGGCCTGTATACAGATGAGCCTACTGGAACAGTCATTCTCAATGTAAGTTTTATTGGCTGCATTTAATTTAATTTATGCTGTAGATTTTTGCTAACAATTTATTGTTTTTTTGTAGCCTGGGAGAAGTTCAGAAGTTCTTATCTCAGGCCCAACTCAAGAATCGACGGCTGCACCAACAAAAAAGAAGAAAACATCAACATCAACTGTGCCAAAAAAAAATAAGAGAAAGAACCCAGCTCGAGCTCGAGCTCCAGCTCCAGCTCCATCTCCAGCTCCAGCTCCAGCTCCTTTTGATTCAATTCGGCCTATGACATTTGCAGCTCCATCTGAGTCAGTGGATACTGAGAAGGTTGAAGAAGAAGTTGCACGTCCAGTTAGAAAGAGTGCCAGAATTATGAATCAAGTGAAAGGCCCATCGAAAGGAGGACGAACAGGGGGTGTCGTGCATATTGATTGATGAGATGAGATGTGATAGGATTTGTGGAGCTTAGGAGTAAAAACAGTTATGTAAACGATGATGTTGTCGTGCATATAGAAAGTCTATGCATCGATGGTTATCTTTTGTTTTTTTTCTTTAGTTTGTCATTCATTGATGTTGTCAGACTCAGACTCACACTTGATGAAATATCAATGAAATGAATGTTGTCAGACTCAGACTTGATGATATTAATATCAATGAAATGATCTTGCGCTGCTTGTCAATTTATGTTGTTGTTTATCATGGATTCTGGCTTTTACTTGTTGCTGCTGCTGTTGGTGTTCTGTGGTGATAGCTGGAGTGCTGGTGTATCTAGTGATGGTGGATGGTGATGTTTGGTGGTAGGTGGTAGTCAGTTTGTTGGTGGGGTGCTAATGTCGTGGCTGGGGTGCTGGTGTGGCTGATGGTGATGCCTGGTGATTATTGGTTTGTGGTGGGGGTTATAGGCTTAAGCAGCTGCACCTACACCTGGTACAAGTGTGCAGTTTGCACATCTTACACCATGTGTACTGGTGCAAACTAGTGCAAGCTGAGCCTTGCACTAGTATCTTGTGCAGCAACACCACCAGCATGGTGGTGGCTGGAGCGCCTAGTGTGTAGTGTGGATAGTGGTGATGGTTGGTGGTGTCGCCGGTGCTGGTGGCTGGCGCAATTTTTACAGAAAACCGACAAAAAAATTGGCACTTAACTGATCATATTCTAAAAAAACTTGGCACTTAACTGTTCACTTTTAACTACAAGTGACACTTAACCGATCACTTTAACAATAACTTGACACTAAAGTGATCCTTTTTTCATCGCGACTAGCACTTACGTGATTACTGAATACAACTTATGGCACTCGGGTAATGACTCATGTTTGTCTTGTGTATATGTCGGTCTGCATCAAAACAGAGAACATGATTCTGCATTGCAAAACAGAGAAGATGATTCTGCATCAAAACAGAGAAGATGATGGTAAACTTATGGCAAGTCCATACCACAGCACAAACGACAACAAAGCAACAATGATCTTGTTCCACAACACAAACTTCTTCGCATCTTTCAAAAAGAAAAAACCCAACGTTTAATCCAGAACAACACCATTTTTAACTATGGCAGTCGCAGAAACTTTTTCTCATTCTCAAGTACTTTACATTTCATCATAAAGTACAATAGACAACAAAACAACACCATAATACACGCTTGGTAACACTTTCGTTCAATCTTCATCATTGGGACTTCATTCTTGAAAGGTTTAGTTGAAGATGCTTGAGCGTGCATTGACACTTCATTCTTCGAAAGTTTCACTGAAGACACTTGAGCTTGCATTGAGTCAACATCGTCCAAGTCGTCCACGAACACAGATGAAGATTGCTGTCTTTTATGAAGTAGATCCAATATCACCTCTGTGGCTCGGTCAGAGAACTTCTCATCAATCCATTTGAAGTATTTGCACTTCGACGCTTCTTTATATCGGGCGCATCCATAAAATCTTCTCCCAGGATTGATTTGAGTCCACGATGTTCTTCTTGGACTCGGTAACCCACAAAAACAGAAACGCTGGCCTTCTCCTTCGCTTCGATGAGAGGAAATTGAGGCGCTGCTGCGAGTCCTGCTCTCCATTTCCAAGATTCGACGAAGGAATTTTGGGCAAATGAAAATTAGGGTTCGAGACTTCAATTCGAGCACTTCAATAGGGATTTTGGCCGATTTAGGGTTTTAGATTTGGGGCATTTGGGGAGACGACGTCGTTTTTGGAAGATTTGGGGCTTTTATTATGGAGACGACGTCGTTTCTGGTGACTGAGCGCCGACTCAGCTCTCCGGCGAGCCACGTTGGCAAAAATAGTAATAAAATAGTGCCACGTATGATTTCCGGCAAGGGTCGCCGGAGGTGGCACTTAAGTGTCCCACTTGAAAAAAAAAGTGGCACTTAAGTGTACCGTTTGGAAGTTATGGCACTTAAGTGTCCCGGCGTGCCAAGTTATACCTTCAAAGTCTGTTGACTGTGGTTGCTGATTGGCAGACCAGCAAGCAAGGTAGAAAGCTGTCTTTGAAGGACACAAATGTGCATCAAAGAGGAGCTGTCCAAATAATTCAGTAGGATGCCACAGCGGAATATGTAGAAGAGCTGTCAAAAATAAAAGCGGCAGAGTCTATACAAATTGCCATCCCAGACAAATGGGCAAAATGAGAAAATTCTGGGTATAGTATCTGTTTGAGGGATGCGGTAGCAGAGTATTCAAGATTACCACCAGATAATTCTCTAAGAACTCAGGAAGAAGGTTGATTCTTGTTTGGGGTAACCTATGAGAATTATTTGTTCGATGATAAGATGTTTCCTCATTCTAACAATGAAGTACAACTTTTCTAGCCTAATTCAATTTGCTGGATATGCAGAATATATATATAGTCGGCAGCTTTCAATAAAAATCCTTGACTTATATAATTGGTATTTCTCTTATAGAGTTTAGACAGGTTCCGATAATGCTTCCTTAGGTTCCTTTTCTTATACAAATCTATTTTTCAGCAGCATGCCTAATCCTACCTTAGTTCCATAATAGTCCATGATGATGCCCACGGTTTTAAAACTATATCAACCGAATAATAGCAAATTAATCTTTCTTTAGTTTTTGTCTCCATAACTTCAACCAGCTTGCAACATTACTAAGTGATATTGATGATATGATCTCCCATAGTTTTGACAAACTAGATTGACTTCGCTTTGCAAGAAAGAGTTGACGCTTTCAAAGAGAGAAGAGCATCGTCGAAGAAGGTTTTAGAGAGAGAAAGATGGAGAAGGAGAGATAGGCGGAAGCAATAGACGAGGCAAAGGCGGAGGCGACGGCGTGGTTTGTCGGACAAGAGAGAGCAGAGCTCGGCCGTAATTCGGGAGGAAACGAAAGAGCAGAGCATAGAGAGGGGAGAGAGAGTCTTTCAAGGGGACTTTCAAATTTCTGACATTGAGCCCGCGGATGACATGTGTACAATAGTCACCTCGAACTTATATCTAAATATTTGTTAGCTTTGTAAATTAGATTCTTCCTACATTGACAAAGATTTGCGTTCACTTTTCTTAATGGACCAACTCTACAACCATATATTCTCAACATATTATTTTGACAAATTTTATTACATTCATTTTCACAAGCAAAGCGTTAGCTCTAGAGCTAGCAATAAATAAAGGTCATACAAGTGAGTAATGAGTCCTCCGGAAGTACATTTTGAGGATCCTTAATGAAGATATGTTTATCCAATGCTTACATATGAGGCAAAAAAGGCATTGCATTTGATAAAACCTACAAAGCTTCTTTGGAACGACTACATATAAAGCAAAAAAGTCATTGCATCTGATAAAACCTACCAAGCTTCTCTGGTTTCTTAATAAGTGTCCTATGACACTCATCAATAAAATTCTAAGAATTAAATGAAGAAATGAGGTTGGTTGCAAAACATTTTACCAAAAAAAAAGAGGAGTCTTCTAGATCTGCCTCAACGTGACTTATATGTAAATCTCTTTCAAATAGGTAGATAAGGCTTAAAATCAATCGGTCATATGGTAACTTTGAGAGTAGATGCCATTATGCGCTATATATATTTCATATCAACATTATACCAGCTTTAATTTGTTGCGACTCATTCATTCCGAGTCTAGGTTCTTTGCACGTCTTCTATATCTCACAGGGACTTTCCAGCTCAATATTACAAGCTCTCTTTTGATTGCGGTTTTACTAGATTGTGAGACATAAAACCTTAAAAGTCTCTTGAGGAGTCTTTTCCTCTACTGTACTTATGTGGCTGTTCTATTCTATATGCTTTAGATTTTCTAGGGAAATATTGTCATATAATTTGCAACATTTATATTTGTTCACATTGTTGTTTCACTTTTCATCAGATGGGAAACTGCTTGCTACTGGTGGACATGATGAGAAAGTAAGTGCGGGCAGATATGTAGACATGATGAGATGTTGTTGTCTGCCATAGTCTGATTTGGGATGGTTAAATTTCTGATTATGCAGGCTGTACTCTGGTATGCAGATACTTTAAAGCCAAAAGCAACTCTGGAAGAACATTCTTCTTTCAGATGTTCAATTTAGTCCAACCATGCCTTGCCTGGCAACATCTTCTTTTGACAAAACAGTCAGATTCTAGGATGCTGACTATGTTGATGAACATAATATCTCATTGACACTGGTGTTTTCTAGATTTTTCAATTACTTTTGTGTTTGAAGTGTGTGACTATAAGTACTGATGAATTTCAAAACTTTTTACACATACCCTGGAAAGTTACGTAGAACATGATCTACACTTGTAGCTCCAAGCAAGCTGATGTACTGGCATGGGTTAATTGACAGGACTCTGAATTTCTAGTTACCGCATGATGGTGAAGGGTGAAGAAGTAGGTAATCTGTCCCTTAGAGCTGACCACAGAAGATTTTGGTCTTTTAGAGGAATGGAGCAAGACTTTTAATCAAAGCTTGTCACCTGTTATTATTCAGATACTTAAATATTCCTTTCTTTGGCTTGTTGCCACTCGCTACATCAATGATAAATGAGTTTGTGGTCGATTTTAGGCTCGTAGCCCTAATAGGAGTTCCCATTGTTTTAAAATCTGAACCTTGAAAATTTGGGAACATATATTTTATTGAGTCGATATTATGAATTTATCGCTTAAATGTCCACGTGAATGGTTATGCAATCCAACTCTTGTTTACAACCTAGAGAGTTGCTTCAAAATGTCAAGTTCTCTGAATTTCCACGCTTACATGAGATGATTGTCTCCTCTTATTACCCTTG
Organism: Eucalyptus grandis x Eucalyptus urophylla; assembly: GCA_028830015.1. Lineage (NCBI taxonomy): Eukaryota > Viridiplantae > Streptophyta > Magnoliopsida > Myrtales > Myrtaceae > Eucalyptus > Eucalyptus grandis x Eucalyptus urophylla. The sequence goes on from CM054190.1 coordinate 42,144,832, forward strand.
AAGCCGGAATTCCGGAGTCTGCTGGTATTGATAAATTCTGCCATGGGTACTCTCTTGTGATAATGATCAAGTGAAGATTTGGCTACTTCCTTCATAGATCATTTTGAAAGCATTCTCTTCGGAGCTCAATGAATTGCTGTTTTTCGAGTGCAGACTTCTATGGCATTTGTTGTGTGGCTTTTATATGAAATGATGTCTGTAACTATTAGGATTGCATTTATCCTTCTTGGCTTTTGTGCATCTTTTGGAAGCTCAATGTCGAGGTTCCTTCATTTTACCCTGATAATGATCATGTTTTAAGAGTTTCCTGTGTTGGTAGTTGTTGGTCAATGTAGAGGGGAAATTCGCATGTGACCTTGCTAAGATTTATTTGACTGTCTCCGTTTTGTTCCCTTGTGGTAGTATGCATTTAGCTTCACTTTTGTTGGCTTTATGTTTAATGTCAGTGTGCATATCGTATCATCAATGGATCATTTCATTTCAGCCTCGTTATTCTCTTCGGACTTTTATGGGGCATTCTTTTGGTGTTATGTCTCTGGATTTCCACCCAAATAAAGATGATCTTATCTGCTCTTGCGATGGGGATGGTGAGATAAGATACTGGAGCATTAATAACGGCAGCTGTTCAAGGGTATTCAGGGTACAAATCATATGAATTATCATGCTAATCGTGTTGTTCCTTATGGGTTTTAATGAGATGGTGCATCAAGTGCATCTCGGTTCTGTAAAAACATTTAACTTATGTTGCTTGTGAATCAGGGTGGCATAGCCCATTTGAGATTCCAACCACGTCACGGAAGGTATCTTGCTGCAGCTGCAGATAATGTCGTATTTATATTGGATGTAGAGACAGAAGCGTGCAGGCAAACTTTGCAGGTTGAATTTTTAGTAACTTCTTCCTTTTTATTCGGTGTAGTCAAATGGGAATTGTTATTGGTTGGAAAAAGGGGATATTGTTGCTGAGTGATTGAGTGTCTTGCCTATAGTAGTAATGATTGAATATCGTCGTTCCTCTTGGATCTGTAACTACCTTTCCAGATTATATGCCATTGAATTGTATGCTTGCTACTGATGGCTGTAGCTCATGCTCTGTTATTGTGTTGAAATTTGAAATGACAATATGTTTTGTTTCTCTTAGCATTAGAAGAAAAGCTATTATTTCATCTCTCTGCCAAAATCTTACCGTGGCAATGGGAGATATTTTGTTTTTTATGCTAGGGTGTATTGGTGAACCTTGCTGGATATATCTGAGTCAACTTGCCTTAATAAAGTAGCATTTTCCCAGGTCTAGGTTTGAGGCTCGATCCAGTTGACAAATGACATTAGGAAAAAAGTTCGTCATCTAAGCTTGTCATCTTTTTATCTGATGTGTCTAAGTATAAGACGTTCATGTTTGTCAACATTTACAGATGCTATTTTAATGAGGCGATTAGTTTCAAGGCGTATGTCATCTTTCAGAGCATTTTATGGTTTGCATCTATCTTATCCTTATTGAAATTGTTACTCATTCAATTGCATGGCCTTTTAATTCAAGTTGGCCTATCTAGCCTTTGGGATAGTAACAATTAGTACCTTTATTCTTTTCGTTTCCTGCTTTTCGTAACGTGTCGATGGTTCCTGTATGAATCTGAATTTTGATAACAGGGGCATACTAAGTCAATTTATTGTGTGCTGGGATTCTACCGGCGAGTTACATGCATCTGTTAGTGAGGACTCTTTGAGAGTTTGGGCAGTTGGGTCTGGTAGTGAATGGGACTGTGTACATGAATTGAGCTGCAATGGAAACAAGTTCTACTCCTACGTGTTCCACCCAACTTATCCTTCACTTTTGGTGATTGGCTGCTACGAGGTAAGTCGCATGTTTGAATTATTTATTTTAGCATTTTAATGTGAATTCTAGCTCCATACATAGGGGAAGTACGATATAAGTCCATGTTTAGATGTTCCCAAATCTTGTGAATTCTTAGGATTATATAAGAAATTTCTAGCAAGCTTCTTGGGATGCTAATCCGGCTCATGAGTTTCTAAAATATTAATTGATTGTCTAATACAGATCAGGCGGCTTTCTCACTATCCTTTGAAGTAGTGAAGGCTGGTTAATTGGCAATTTCAGAACCATAACTTCTGAAGCAGGCTCTACAAGAGCCATGGAACAGCAAAAGTTATGTGCCTTGACTAAAAGTACAAGTCACGTAAATAGACTCTTTAGACTTCTATTGCCCCCACAAGATCTTGGGATAACTGTGCTTTGGTCTATGCTAATCGAAAATTCTCTCCAGACCCTGGAGGTTTGGAATATGGCCGAGAACAAGACAATGGCTTTCCCAGCTCATGAGGGACTAATTTCAGCATTGGTAGAATCAAATGTGACAGGCTTGGTTGCTTCAGCTAGTCACGACAAGACACTGAAGCCGTGAAAATGATACTTTGGCATCTCTAGGTACTTGTCCTATGCACTCAGATTGTAAGACTGAATTCGCCGTTCCCATCAAAGTGCATGCATCTTGTCCTCGTATCAGTTGCGTCAGTACACCCGGTTGGTGTCATCTCACTTATACTAATTTAGAGCTTATCATGAGCAATGGGATTTAACTTTGTGACATTTATTGCTGCTGTGCATCGGGTGATTATTGAATATCATAATCGCACAGCTTTGATAACACTCTCACAAGAGAAGCTCTTTAAGGAAGGAGGTGAATATACTACTTGCTGAAAAAAAATTTCACTCTCTATTATTTGAAACGATTACAAGATTCATTTATATATAGACTTAAAACACGTCTCTTGACATACCTTAGATATATGAAAAGACATGTCTAAATAAATAGTAATAAAGACACTTTAATACGTGTGTCGAAAAGACTTCTGTCGGAAATTGAACAGCCTTTCGATCAAAACACGAAGAATCACAAGAGATAGGCGGTGATATATTCAATACTCCCCCTCACTGACTACTCTCTCTAAGGATAGTCCTCGCGACCATACCAAGCTGAGCTCAAAACTCTTCAAACTTGCAGCTCCAAGACCTTTGGTGAAGATATCAGCAACTTGATCACTAGTCTTGATGTACTTCATCTTGATCTCACCCTCCAACACTTTCTCTCACAGAAAGTGATAATGGACTTTCACATGCTTAGTCCTAGCATGAAAAACTGGATTCTCTGCCAAGCTTATAGTGGATAGATTATCACAATACAATATTGTTGAATAACCTATTGACTTATGAAGATCATCCAATAACTACACTAGCCACGTGCTCTCCTAAGCTGCCATTGCTGTTGCTCTATAATTAGCTTCTGTTATAGACAAATACGCAATCAGCTATCTTTTACTGCATCAGGATACTATTGTTGATCCAATATTAAACGAGTATCCAGTAGTCGATCGTCGTGTGTGTTGATCTCCAGCATAGTCGACATCACAATGACCGACCAACTTACTCGATGATCCCTTTTTATACAAAAGCCCAAAATCAAAAGTCTTCTTTACATACCTCGGAATACGCTTGGCTGCATCCAAGTGAGGCTTCCTTGGCTTCTCCGTGAATCGACTCACTACTCTCACTGCAAAAGAGATGTCAGGCCGAGTTATGGTAAGGTAAATTAGACTACCTACCAGTTGCCTATACACAGTCGAATCTTCTAGCTCTCAACCTTCTTCGGCACATAGCTTTGCGTTCCCATCCAATGGAGTAGATATAGGTTTGCAATCAAGCATTCCGAATTTTTTCAAGAGATCTCGTGCATACTTTTGTTGACATAGGAATAATCCTTCATTTGTCCTATCAATCTCAAGCCCCATAGTGTTTTAGTTCTCCAAGCTCCTTCATCTGGAACCACACAGAGAGGTTGGCTTTAATTCGACATATTTCATCTTCATCATCTCCAGTGATGATGAGATCATCCACATAAACCAGCACAGCTGCAACCTTTCCATCTTATGCCTTCACAAACAAGCTCGAGTCTGCTGGAGCTACATTATAATCGTTCTTCAACAAGAATTCTGCAACTTTTCCATACGACACTCTTAGGGCTTGCTTCAAGCCATACAATGCTTTCTTTAGCTTGCAGACATATTCTGGATGAATTTTGCTCTTGAAGCCATCCGATTGCTCCATGTATATCTCTCGCTCGAGTTCTCCATGCAAGAAATCTTCACATCCATCTGCCACACATTCCACAACTTGCTTGCTGCAAGTGCTAATAGAACTCGAACAGTGTAACCTTTGCCACCAGGCTAAAGGTCTCTTCATAATCAACCCTATATTTTTGTGAAAATCCTCAAGCCACTAGACGTGCTTTATACCTCTCAATTGACTTGTCTAGTCGAGTTTTAAGTTTATAAACCCATTTGTAAGAAATAGGACGTACCTCTTCAGGTTTCGGTACCAAGTCCCATGTCTCATTCTTCTTTAGTGCAAGGATTTCTTCTTCTATGGCCTTCCTCCATTCTGTACTCTTCGAGGCTTCTTCATATGTCGAAGGCTCGACCATGCCAACATCTTCAGTCAATGTTGCATTGGCATACTTGAGGTTTGGCTTCCTTTGCCTCGTTGATCTTCGAAGTTGAGGCTCCTCCTCTTCAAGTTCTTCGACCGAACTTGGTCAAAGTTCTTCTATCGACCTTGGATGCTCACTAGATGAACTTGTCGATCCAGGTGATTGTGCTTTGACATCTTTTTCGACATCTTTTTCAACAGGCTGATTCTCATCGAATTCTTTCAGCATTTCTTCGAACTCTTCGTCGAAATGCTATGAATTTGGCAATTCGACTGCTTGAGGTGACCACCAAGACGACATTTTGTTGAACACCACATTCCTTGAAGTATTAGCACCTCCCTATTGTAGGGTCGCAGTACTTTCACCCCTTTCGTTGATCATCATATCCCACAAATATGCAGCGGACTGCCTTCTTGTCGAATTTGCTACGAAGATGATTAGGCACAAATGCATAACATACACATCCGAAAACTCTAAAGTGACTTACCACAAGCTTGCGATTCCATAGCTTCTCATATGGTGACATAAAACCAAGCCTTGCTTGCGGCAGCCTATTAGTCACGTGAGCCACCGTCTTCATACATTCGGCCCAAATTTGGTGGAACATTCTTTGCATGCAACATGCTCCTGCATGTCTCAGCTAGATGTCAATTCTTTCTTTCGGCAACACCATTCTGCTACGGCGTATACGGACAAGTATACTGTCAATATATCTTGTACTCTTGCAAATACTTCTTAAACTCGTAGGAAGTGTACTTTCCCCCATTATCAGTGCGTAGCAATGAATTTTTCTACCTATTTCACTTTCAACTTTCTCCTTAAACACCTTAAATTTGATAAACGCCTCAGATTTTTCCTTCATGAAATCAACCCAGACGTACCTGGAGAAGTTGTCGATGAAAGTGATCATATACTTGAATCCGCTAACAAATTGCTGCTTCACAAGACCAAACACATCCGAGTGAACGAGCTCGAGAGGCATCTAAGCTTTGAACAACGATTCCTCATACAGAAGTTGATGTGCCTTCCCGTACTAGCACCCGACACAAACCACATTTTCTTGCACTTCCAACTGGGGAAGACTCCTCAACATGTTCTTTTGCATCATCACCTTCAACTTGTGATAACTTACATACGCAAGCCGCGCATGCCATAAATCGAGTGTATCATTCCTTCGGGTTTTATTTACGTATGCCGTTTGACAGATATCCCATAAACGGACTCCAACCGACATCCTTTCATGATTGGTTGACCAGCGGGCTTCAAACTTCGGTACACCTTAACATCCCGTGGACCGAACACCACATAATTACCCGAGTCTGTGAGCTAGGACACAGACAATAAATTCTTCTTCATTCCTGACACCTGATACACACTTTTCAATCCAACTTGCTGTGAATTGAACCGAGGAGTTATCATCATCTCGCCGATATGAGTAATTAGCAACCTCGAGCCGTCTGCAGTAATAACAACATGTCCTCCGGTATAACTACACATGTTCAACAGCTTGCCTTGATCTCCAGTCATATGACTCAAACACCTTGAATCAACAATCCAGTCATAATCATAGTTAATCGACTTTTCACTTACAGAGATTAATGCCATCGCATCATTTAACTCGACTGCGGAAGAGGCAGCGAACTCGTCTGACACCTGCAATAGATGTTTGGAAATCCCATTCCTTATCTTCATCGAAATCATTCCTCTTCAATGATGCTGAGACATTTCCTTTAACTTTCTTCGCTCGACAATCTCTGGCAAAGTGGCCCTCCTTGCCGCAGACGTAACATTGTCCACTACGTCTTTGGCCATCGTGTCGCCTGGCACCCCCAAGTCGAAGACTCGACTCTTCTGGACGCTTTTGCCATCCTTCACGAGTTGGTTGCTTTTTCCATTCGACATGACTTTTCCTGGACTTGCCATCTTTATTGTCAACACCGGTTCGCCTTTGGCCCTTGAACCCTCTTTTATCACTGAAGAGGGTACTTTCTTCTTCCTTAACCGAAACCTTAGGCATTTGACTATCTAAAGTCTCTTGGTTAGCCAGAATATTCTCCAGATCGGTCAATGTTGGTTGAGTCGCCCATCCACAACTAGCCGTAATAATACCATTATACTTCGGGTTTAACCCATGAATAATAATTCTTCTTATTCTTGTTTTTGAGATGGCATTAGCGGGATTCAACTTTGAAATTTCGTCACAAATAGACTTAACTTTGGAGAAATACTGACTCACCGTCATATTTTGTTGTGACATTGACGATAGCTCGTTCTCTAGCCTTTGTAGCTTGGCATCATTCGACCTTGCGAATAATGCTGCCAAGTTATCCCATGCCTCCCTGGGAGTCTACGCGCTCCTAATGTGCGGCAATAAATCATCTTCGACAGTTACAACAAAAGCGTAAAGAGCCTTACCTGCTTTTTTTTTTCCATCTCCTTTGTGCATCATTGTCTTTGGGTGCCATGGTGTTGCTGCCACCAATAATATCCCACAAATCCTGACCTAGCAAATAAAACTGCATCCGGACACTCCAATTATCGTAATTGGAGTTATTGAGTTTCTCAATGCCATTCGCCGAATTTGAAATATCCGCCATCTGACTTGAAATAATGCCCAACACTACTCCAAGAAACCTTGACCCTCGACCAATCCCTAACTATACATCAGCAGAACTTCGACGTATTCCGGTCCTCGACCGCCTACGCACGAACAATGGTCCTTGACCATCATCTTCACGAACCACGCTCCGGAAGACTTGACTCACGGTCCTTGACAACCATGCTCTCGGTCCCAGATAACCTTGCTCTGATACCAATTATTGAATATCAAAATCGCACAACTCTGATAACACTTTCACAAAAGAAGCTCTTTAAGGAAGGAGATGAATATACTACTTGCTGAAAAAAAAAAAAATTCACTCTCTATTATTTGAAACGATTACAAGACTCATTTATATGCTCTTGACATACCTTAGATATATGAAAAGACATGTTTAAATAAATAGTAATAAAGACACTTTAATACGTGTGTCGAAAAGACTTCTGTCGGAAACTGAACAGCCTTTCGACCAAAACATGAAGAGTCATGAGAGATAGACGATGATATATTCAATAGTGATGACTTCTTTGTCAAGTTGAATCTTTCTACGAATGCTTCAGTGACATGTAATGTTTGGCCTTTCCTTCGAGAAGGAAATGTTCTCAGGTAGGACGCTACATCAATAATTGCCGTCTTCTTTCCTTTGGTACTTATGCCATGTCTCTCTTACTCGAACTTCAATGTCATTTACTTTTCTGGTCAGATTGAAATTCTCATTGTCGGTTTCATTCTCATTCTCATCAACTTAAAGGGCCAAAAGAAACAGCTTTCGAGGAACCCTCCCATTTCTTAGCTATTAAGAGATTGACATGGAATGAAATATGTTTTGGTTAGATCCCTAGGAAACAAGTGGATCCATCAACCCTAGAATGGGTGAAGGAAAGGAAAAAGGATATAAGGTCTACTAAAAAAGTATTCTCCTGCTATAGCCTTTATTCGGGTATTACCTTTCTTGTATTGATGAATAACCGCACACGAATAATACGGAATCTGAGACTCAGAGATAATACCTCCCTTCGGTGATTCCATCTACTGGGTGATTGTAGAGTTATAGCCTTCAAAGTAAAGCAACATTTACCATGCAAAAAATGTGGTAGACATGTTGAGAGGCCAGAACTCTTTTCTTGTAATAACTGTGTGTATGCATATGTAGCAATTAAGGCGTTCTACTAAATCGCTATAGTAAACATGTTTTGCATGATGCGGTGAATGCACCATCGGCACGCCTCGTATTCATAGATATATAGTGGTACTATGCCCCATTTGGTTTAACATTTCCGAGGGGCTTTTAGCCCTGGAAAGCCCCTTGAGAAAAAATTTAGGCGTTTGGTTCAGCATTTGGAAGTATCATTGACCAAATGCTAGCATTTGGAATGCTATGGAATGTTGAAAAGGGGTTTAATGAAAAAAAAAATTCTTCCAATATTGCTCTCATTGATAATTGCGTTTTCCTGTTTTACCCTAAAAAATTACTGTTCATCATCTTCCTCATTGGACTTGTTTCTTCAAGAGTGAAGCTCAGCCGGCGGAGCTCAGCCGACCAAAGTCGCCCACACACCGCCGTCGCCACACACCACCGTCGCGTGGGTCGCAGCCTCAGGCAACGTCGCCTGGGTTGCGCAACCCACGTGATGGGCTGAGTAGTGCTCAGCCGACCAGATCTGGTCGTCCATGCACCGTTGTTGCCACGCACCGCCGTCGCGTGGGTTGCACGCCCTCAAGCGACGCCGCCTAAGGCTGCACGACCCACAGGACGGCGGTGCGTGGCCTCCCCACCACCACTGCCACCAACCGCCTTCCCCACCACAACCACCAGCCGCCTCCCCCACCAGCTCCGGCTGCCTCCCAATCGTTCCCCTCTGCTTCAACATCTCCTCCTCCTTTTTCCTTTTCTTTTTTTTCTTTTTCTTTTCACCTCAAAGCTACTTTCCAAAATACACCAAAATAACAGTACCCAAACACTTCAGCATTCACCAAATGCCCATTCTTCTAAAGATACTTGGGAAATGCAAAGCCATTTCCCCAAAATTGAACCAAACGGGCCCATTATGTATTGTATTGCTGCTGAGTGAAAAAGCTAGAAGCTGCTGTAGATGTTACTTGTTTTCAGCGGAACTGATGGTAATTTCCGAGTATACGTTGCTCTCTGAAATGCTGGTGTCATGGTGATATCAAATTCTCCCCTAGTTCTATACTCTTCATGGGGCTATACTCTTCATGGGGCCAGAACACAGAAACATCATGAAGATAAACATGCCAACTTGGGCTTGAATCTCTCTCTCTCTCTCTCTCTCTCTCATTGAGGGCGCACGCCCGCCTGCCTCTGGTTTGGTCAGAACTGTTTATTTTTGTGACTTTCTTGCCATCACATTGCCTTTTGTTGTATCATTTACAGCAACGATCCTTTGCTGCATTACGGGCCTCATCTTGCAAGTTCCGTTCTCGCTCCCGCCCGGCGAAATGCATAATACCATCGACCGTCTCCTCAACCCGCTGTGCCGCCCGGAGGTTCTTGAATCTTTGCTAATTGTGCCGACCGAGCAGGTTATGCATGTGGTGGGTTGACTAAAAATTACTACATTATAGGAGGGTTCTGGTCCAATGATGTCAAGTTGATCTGCTGTGTTCCTCTATTATTTGTGACAGAGATCATGCGTTTGTGTTGGGCAATAAAGGGTTTTCCTTTTAAACAGAGAGAACACGGACATTTTTGTTTATCTAAAATGTTAGAAATATATATGTACGATAAGTTGATATCGTTCTTAGATATAATTATGAAAATACTTAGATAACTCAATACAATTCGAAATGAGGTTTTATTTTTACTATCATACTTATTGTTGAAAAGATATTTCAAAATCCAGATAATATTGTAATTTTTAATATTTGTGAAAAAGTTTCGAAGAATCGATTTGACTTTGTTATAGAAAGTTGACGACGAGACTTAATAAATGGAGAGTTTTGAGGATTAGATTGTGCATTTCGCTGTAAATTAGGGATTGGATTGAATATTTCACAATCGTTCAAGGGCTTGTGGTGACTTTCTCCTTGTTTGATGAAATTTGTAATCAAATATTTAGAAATAATTCAAGGACCAAATTAAATAAACTAAAAATTATTACACATCATACTAAATTTCATGAACTATTGAGGAATATAGGATTTGATTATTTGCAGTATCTCTAGGACTCATTTATAAATTGAAGCAAATAATGAATATAACATCAATCTTGATTGAGCTTCGATCAAGTATAAATTATTTGATTTTTAGCTTAATCCAAATTTATTTATGAAATTTGTAGAGATTCAATTTGGTCGACTAATCTCCGAAAACAGATGCCCCCCAAAGGGATTCCATTTTTATTTAAAGCTTAAAGCTTCGTTAACTAAAAATGTAAAAATCATTTGCGCCGAATTGTTATATAGATTCAAAAATCAGTAGGAATCTATAGCCTAATTTATCCTCTCTCTTTTCTTTTTTTTCAGGAATCCGCTCTAAACAATAAAGAGAAGATCTGACGGCAGAAAAGTGGGTCCGACCCTGGGGATGGCCGAGCCACCGTCCGATTCCCCGAGTCAGCTGACGGCCGTCATCGGTCTCCTCGAATAGATCGATCTCGGCCCGACACGGCGTCGCCACCCGCCGGACGCCGCCGCGCTCGTCGCCGGACTGTCCCGGTGCATCGGTGCCGTCGATTACGAGCTCAGCCTCCCCTCGCCTGAAACTCTAACTCAAGACAACATCAGGCAATCTCTCTCTCTCTCTCTCTCTCTCTCTCTCTCTCTATCGTGGGCGTATTGCTTCTTGCTTTTCCAGTTTGATTTACAGCTCCCTCTGTCGACATTCATGGCGAGAGATGGAAGAAAGGACGTTTCTTTGTTTGATCCGTGCGTTCGTTTAGTGGGTTGATCATTGATGGCAGTGACGCTACATGGGTTGGTGAACCCTCTTGAGTTTCACGTCATATCACTGCTCAGAATGAAGTTTCTTTGTTTGCGCCCTGTGTTCTGAGGTTGTTTGATTGTTAGAGAGCATGCATTCCTTTCTTTGATATGAGTTGTGAGGAAAGCTCGAGTCTTGACCAATGGCTGCTTGGGGTATTTTGCCAAAAATCCTGTCTTTCTTGCTCAAGTAAATTAGTTTCTTTTCAGGGAGTCGCCTCGATGTAGTTTATGTTGCCCTCCGTTTACAATTATGTCACAGGGTAAATGGGTATTCAGATTGAACTTTTTCCAATTGCATTTATGGCTTCTGTTATGGTGTCGAAGAAGCTTTAAAATTGTTAAACTGCCCGCACCCTCTGCAACCTTCGGACATTCACAGTCTCAAAGTCGAAAGCGTGTATCCTGTTGCACGGTGGCTTGTCAATCATGTTCGGACCCGTGTTGGAGTTACAGGGGATGAGGTGAGTTTGGCTAATTGGTGCGGTGCCATGGTTCTGAACTAGTTTTGCGTCTTTACATACTAATGTGGTTTCTTTTCTGTTGTAAATTGAATCACTCTTGCTACTAAGATCATGCCATCTTTGCTCTAGAGACACCCGTAATTCTCACACAGGACTTTTTGCTAAAGATCAGGAAAATACTCTTTGGCAGCTTGATGGGTGGATTAGGTGCTGCAAGAACTACTTTTGCGTCTAGATACAGCGATCCAGAGGAAAAGGTTAGTGAGATGATATAACGGTTGGAGCTCATTAATTCGGATTCATGCAAGAGATTAACACTTATTTAGGAGTACTTTCTTCAAAAGGCAGAAGCTCTTTTCTCTGTTTCCTATGGTAGCTAGATTCATGTAGTGGTAACTTTAGTTTTCTTCTTCTCCTGGCCCGAAGCTGATGAGAATGTGTATTTTAGAAGAGATGCAACTCTTACACGAGAAAATCAGGGCAGCAAAAGTCGATTCTGTGGTTCACCGATTAATGTTGCTCATGAAGTCACTGAAGGTGGATATTCTCCCTCTACTATGTGGACATGTCTCTAAACCATTTTTTGATGCTAATGCATTTGTTCCTGGACCAACTGCTAATTTAGCCTCAAATCAATGTCAATTTTCATTTTCTGGGGTTTGGCCAGCATGTGGATGTCCTTTCATATTCTCTCATCATCTGTCATGTGTAGATCCATATTTTTACCTTTTTTTTCCCCAATAGTCTTATGCTCCCATTTTTACATTTATGTAATGGGAATGGCTGCAGGCCTTGGAAAAGAAAGAATTGGATTGCCAATATGATCACACTGCAAAGAAATCAGATTTGGAAGCCAAGATTATTCACTTGGAGGAGAAAATATCCAACAACTGTGATAGCAAGAGTCTCCATGATGATTTAGACCATTGTATTAGCATATCACTGGAAAAGTTGCACCTTGCGAAGAAGGTATTGGGTCTTATTACTACCCTTGAGGACTTATGTCATCTGATTGTATATTTCGGTCCACTGCCAGAATGTCACCAATCCATAATTTCTGCATATATCTGATCAACACATTTTTTTTTTTTTCGGGTCGCTGATCAACATGTTTGAGTCATGGTGATTAGTCAATGATTGAGCACAATAGAGGCTAGTCAACAGTAATCCATCATGATGGTCCATATATGAATTGAAATGTACTGCAGGGTCCGAATCACAATGATAGCAATATAAGGATCTTGTTGAGAACTGGTAGTTTTTGCTGGGATTCTGATGTCCTTTTTTTCTATGTCAGCCAAGGAGTTGTTATATTACTGTGTGTTCATGTTCATATTTTCTGCGAAAGAATTTTGGCTGATGCTTTCTTCTGCCATCCCTTTGTAACTTGTACGGATTATAATGAGCAGAAACTTAATGGAACTTCTCTTCTCTTGGGGGCCCTTTCTTTAGTTCAATGGATGGGACAAATAGTGTTTGAGATGAATTGCTAATTAGCTAGTGCAATTCACTGCTTATCCTCTCTGCTTGTTGTGAACTCAATTTGGTCTACCTTTGGAATTTGACATTGGATGGCTCTAATCAAATCTTGTTCTCTCATAAGATTTTGGTCAAGATCTCTTCATTGATTTCATGTTCCAGTTTTTATAATGGTGCATGCAAATTTTCTTACAAGACTGCAATCTTTATGATTAAAGAAGACTGCAATCTTTATGATTAAAGAAAATAATGGTGTATCAATTGGGTAAAATTTGTCTTGGGATTTTAAATCTTTCATGTTTTGATTCTGATGTCTATCCAGTAAACTGCTGCCATTGACCAAGGCGTAGCATTTCTCTGTGTGTGCAGTAGAGCAATTTAATATCTTTGGCCTTGGGCCCAATTTTGGCAGGCAACCTTTTAGTGCTGGATTTTTCAAGCGGATATTTTTTTTGTTATGATTTCTTTTGCAGAATGCAATACAAATGACTTGCTGTTGCATGCCTGATTTTATTTGGTCCAAAGATATAGCTTAGCTGTCATACCTTTTGAGCATATTTTGTCCTGCAATTCTCATTTATGGTGCATAATGTATTCCTGATGGTAGGACCTAGCAGCTAGACTGAGGATGGTATTGTCTGTAAAGCAGCAACTTGGAGATGTGCCTTCCCAATCGGAACTTATTCAGTATGTTCTCTCTCTCCCTTGCCCTAATTCTGTCTTTTAGATTTCTCTAGAATCTATGATGAGCTGGTCTATTTTTATCACCCAGATTTTTCAATTTTCGTTTGGCTCCTGATTCCATTGTCTTGATTCCATAGACTAGTTTTATCATTTCCTAGTCCTTACTCTGGTCCCGCAACAGGTATTTTCTTTACTGAGCATTTGTAGCCTGTGTCAAAATCATAATATGGTTTATAAATTGATATAGTGTGTGCTGGTGCTCCAACACATCTAGCCTTTTTCTCCTTAGTCGTTCTTTTCCTGTCTAATTGAAGATCCAAACTCTAGTTTTCTCCTTGTTCTTCTTCTTGAGTGTAGTTAGTAATGCTCTAACATGAAAATGGGAATTAAGCTATGGGATCCTGCACTGATGAGACATGTAGATCAAACTACTCGCAGTGGTGAGATGAAATACTTAAATTGAATCGTCAACAGGCATGCATTGGATTGCCAACTATCTAAAGAAAACATTAATCCCAACAAGTTAACTGATCCTACCAGTAAGGGACCTTAAAATTATGATTTAGACATAATCTAGAGATGAAACTATAGGAGTGATGTGGGTTACAGGAAGTACTTTATATATATTCACGTTAAAGCATTCTGGAACTTTTATTGACAAACAGGCTTGCCTTATGTCCAATTATTGTCAAGCTAAAAAACTATCTTGCTGACAAAGTAGAAGATGTGAGAGATTTTGTGGAGAGGTTGCTCAAATTTTGGAAATTTTGTAATATCACTATTAACTGTTTTAAAAGTTTAAACTATTAGATGAAAGCTTGATTGGTTTATTATCGTAACTCTAACATTACCACTTTTTCATACTTTTAACATTTATGATTTTTTATGTCTACATCTGCACTATGGATGTAGACATGAAAAATCACGTACTTATATCGGGGGACAAAAATGGCCCCACTTTTTTTAATGTCCAAAACAAATATCATGAACCCTTACTTGAGGGTATAAAAGGGCCATCGTTGTATTTTCCGTTCAAGCAATCATTCATGGCAGCAATTTGGTTAATGATGCTTACGTGTCATGCTGACTCGTCACTTTCTAATATTTTAAAATTAAAAATTAAATATTTTTTAAGCTAAAAAATAATTTTCACTTAACATTAAAAGAAAAAAACCAGTTAACATAGAAGAGGAGTGAGGGGAAGGGGGAGTGGCTGGTGGCAGTGGCCGACGCCATCCTTGAGGTCGGCATTGGCTGCAACAACGTCTCTCGTTGACATAATTAGTTGACACCATTGTCATTTGGCCATAGGACAGAGTAGTCAAAGGCGACTGCAGAGAGAGGCGCCATTGGTGCTTGGGGTTGGGTGTAGATGGAGGCTGAATATTTTACAGTTCTGCTTGATAAAATTTACAAACAAATTGTAAGTGTCTGTTAATGGAACATTTGGATCATCGAGCTGAGACCACTCTTAATGGAGCACTGGCACCCTAATTGTCACCTCTTTGCTTGCCCTTGTACCCATGGCAACCATTCTGCTCCATCAATTGACTGCTCTCGCGGCCTTTTTGCACTCATCTAGAGCCATTATGAACCTCCCGGATTTAGTTATTCAGTATAAAATTAAGCCAAGTCATTTTTGCGTGACATGTTGCGGTTGACACTAGCCTCAAGGGTAGTATTGACCACCGCTGCCAGCCCACCCCCTTCCCCTATCTCATTCTACATCCATTTGCCTTTCTTTTTCCTTTAATCTTATATAAATATCATTGTTTTAGTTTAAAAATCTTTAGTCTGAAAAAGTGCCATGTTGGCATGTCTTGTAAATGGCATCTTATGTCAACTGCCTCATAGGATCACTGGTGTGGAAAATACTTGGTTCTTGTCAACCTGCTGAAATTGCACTGCATCTTTTATCCTCAAAATTACCAACTTAATTTTGTCTCTCCTTACTATCTCCCCAGCAATGCCAAACATCATAGGTTGTAAAAGATTTTGTGGGACCACTGTCAATAGTTCTAAATGATTAGATTGTTGGATGAAGGTGTGGTATTAATATTTAAAGACTTCAACACCCCTACTCGCGCATAGGCTGGATTTTGACACAACATTAAAGCATGTAAATATATAGATGGGAAGTAAATAAAGGCCTGGAAAGATTTGAACTCAGAACTTGATGTTCCGCTGCCATTAAAGATTTTATGGAACCATTGCTAACTGTTTTAAAAGTTTAAGTTGTTAGATGACGGCGTGGTTTTAATGTTTAAGTTCTTACAGGAGGATTTTCGGCCTTCTCTTCTCCTTTTAAGTATTTCTACTACTTGTTAACTTTAGATAGTTGATCCTGTTCACATGATGATTTGCTTCCTAATTCTCTCCTGAATCAAATTTGCTGTGCTGGGCATTGTTGATGCGGTTTAAGTTTTAACTATCAGAGTGGATCAATCTGGGTATGGTTTAAGGGTAAACTTCTTCCCTCAGTATGAGAGTGTGTTCTTTAGGGATTGGTAATCAAAGTGCTCTTTGCAGGTATGAACACCGCTTTTCTGAGTTGAATATGAATATTGAAGTGAGGAGTTCATTTTTTGAGGCTTTGCCTCTATGTATCTTGTACATTATATTGCTATAACTATTCTTAGTGCTGACACTGCAATTACAATTCCTTTTGCTTGTTAATTTACAGGAAATTCATAGACAAACACGTAAATACTATGCAACATATAATGCACTTTTGGAGCTTAAAGAGCTAATGCTGAAGGAAACATCATTATTGAATTCGCTAAATTCCCAGGTATAGCATAATCAATTGAAGATCTTGATTAATATTTGTCGGTTCCCCCTCATCTTCTGAGGTGCTCCCAATGTCCTCTCCTGTAATCATTCTATTTTACCAGCTATCTTCTTTCTTTGAGTCTCATGAACATTGCCTCAAGCGAGAAGTATCTAGCTGCAGTAAAATTCATTTTGAAAGGGCTCATGGGCCCCACAGTTTTCTCTTTGAGCGAAGCCCTTAATTAGTATTAGAATTCTAAAGGAAGTTATGACTGCATATACTGTGTTAGAAACTTCCAGTGAAGTTCCTCTTAAACATGGTTTTACGTACTCTTTCTAATGGTTTATATCACAAACATAAGCTTTTGGTTGGTCATCAGCTTTTTAACAGTTTTATCTTCCCTGAAACTATTTTGTTTATAATTCCATTCAGTTTCAAGAGGCCATAAGTGATACTGCTGGTCGCCTGAAACTTATTGATTCCATGGAAGGAATTCTGAAGGGCATAAAACAGGTAACATTATATACAAACTTTGTGCCTTCTCCTCTGGCTTGGCATAGAGTTAATTTCACTGCATGAAGTTGTAACACGGATTATACGGTCCTATGTGCAATTTTTACGAACTATTCATCATTGCTGTATCTTCAGCTAAGTGACAATTGAACAATCGGTCTTGTGCTGAACGTTCTATGGTTGTGTTTTCAGAAAATAAAAGAGATTGCTGTTGCCATCTTTCAGTTGCATTTTCTTGCTGGTTCATTCTTGTCACCTCTCTTTGAACATCTCTACACGTCTACGTCTTCTCTGTCTCCTGTATAGGGTTGGATGCCTTATTATTTAAAAGAACATATTTGGGGATGTCAACATGCATAAATAGACAGTTTCTTTGTAGAACTTTTTCCATCTATTCTTTAGTGGGAAGAAAGATAATTGGTGCTAATATGTTTCTTTTTAGTTTTGGTACTCTGTTCATCAATTGATTTTTATCCTTATGTTCGTGTTTGGGTCTCTCAGAGCACCCAGCTAATTGCGATTGTTTGTCAATTGACTTACACATCTACTAATACCACTTTCTCCAGTTACTACTTTTATATATTTTCTGATGCCCATTGGGAGAGCTCTACAGGCGTGATGAAAATTTTGAGAACATTTTCGATATCTTGGGTGTTGGAAGACTTTTGGGTTGGCTGAGCCTGAGATATGTCAGTCTTAGACGCTTAAACTATGTGTTGTAAAATGAGGCCCATGACAAACTTTCTCAAAAGCATGGAGAAAGCTATAAATCAGTTTTATTTCTTTTTTCCTTTAGCAGTTTTTTTGTATTAGGCAGCACAGACAGATTGTGTTGTTATGCAGAAGCTACAGAAAGTGCAAGAGGGGATCCAGGCTGATCAGAGAGTCTGCAATACACTCAGGGAGAAGTATGCGGCAGCAGCAGCTAGTCAGAGACGCGGTTCTAGTCTGTTAAGAGCTCTTCAGGTAACCACTTGCACCAGAACAGTAACTAACTGTAGTACACTGTTCTTCCTCATCTTTGTGCCCACACTGAAATGTGTTCTTAAATATAAGGAAGCCAAATGTGTTCTGTTTTCATATGTATAGAGTCGGATCCCGTAGTCAGTGGTTCTTGTGATGATGCTATGGAAGGTTATTACTGCCTTTTGGTTTTTATGAGGTCATTGTCTACAGTGGCAGACACTACAAATGAACAATCTTTCTACAGACATATCCTTTTTTACCATGGTTTTGCCCTATCTTGGGACCTCTCTGTGAAGTTGACATTATAAAATCACTTAGTCCCTTCCTTGTAGTTAATTCACCTTTTTTTAGTGGGTCCAAGTAATATTGTAGCTCCAAATAAAAGAGGAAAAGGTTCTTGGCCTAGTGGCATTCAGGGATAATTTGATCTGTATAGAAAGAGGGATGCAGATCATCCATTTTTCTAGGGAGTCTCTTGAGGAACTAATGGTCAGGGTGCAATCAAGTTATATTGCCACTTGTTTTATAATCTTCTATCGACTGGGTAATTGGCACTGACTAATTTAATTACAATCTGATCTCTCTTCTTTCTTACTGCTTATTTAGAGAAACCATGGAATAAATGGCATATGTTTGAAAAATTAGTTGATCTTTTGGGAGGGAGTGATGACAAATAACTTTACGGCAAAGAGAAAATTTCTATTCTCGCACACATTTTTCTTTTTAAATTTGTCACCAATCAATACCAATTCATTGTGCGTATCTTGTTTATGTTAGTTGTGTTCTGTTCGAGTTTCCTAATCCTTAGCTATACATTAGCTTAGTCTAGTACATTGCTTCAAGATCTTACGATAGTTAATTCACCCAAAGCCTAAATTAAGACACCTGATTTCCAGGAGGAAATCGAGAGAAACCAGAGACTTAAGAGTGAACTTCGGTCCAGAAATGCTGCTACACCATGTGAAGTCGAGGTGATAGGAAGTTTGTGAAGTTGTGGAACTAATATGAGGGTGCAGCTTTGGTCAAGATGATTCACGTGACCTGTGTACCACATGCCTGCGTACGAAACTAGTAGTCTATGCAATGAAGGATTGAGGCTACGTGCATCTGGTCATCCTGAGAATCTTCAATGTGGGGGCATCATGGATTGAGGGTCCCACTTAGCATGTTCAGGTAAATGATTGCAGATTATGTGGAGCGACATAAGTCTTTAGTTACTTTTGATGTTAGGTCAAGGCCTTAAATTGTCGTGTATGGTTTTCAAAGCCAGCACAAAAGCCAATTATCGGGTTCTGAATGATGTAAAATTATCTGGATACAACCTTTCTTACCTTTGATAATTATAACATGATTATTTTAGGACATTTTTCTTGGCTTCTCCTAATCTTTATGCTATAATCCGTCTAAGATGACTATCTTTAGATTGTCATTTTCCTAGTCATCTCTTCAACCATTGGTCAACATGAATCTTCTGGGTCTTTCTGATAGTCATGTCTTTTATTCCAAACCGAGCTAAATGATAAGAATATCTTTACTTGTGACGTCTTTTAGTTTATGGGTTTTAAATCTTTGTGGATTTGCATTGATCTGATATTATATTACATGATTGAAGAGGGTGCTAGCTAGCGATTGAATTTCTCATGTCAAGATGGGGTGATTTGTCCTATTCTGAAAGAAATATCTTATTGCAAAAGGGTTAAAGAGATTGTTGTTAACTTGTCTTTGTACTAGAATATTTTAAGCCCGGTACATCTGTTGCCTTTTGGCATCAGGACAATAGGGGCAACACTAACGACACTTAGCCTGACATCCCATCATATGCATATGTTTTCTTCTGTAGACACACTGTGAATTGTGTGAGGGGACATGCAAGTGCCATGTTGTGCACCCTACATGACAGATGAAAAGAGAGCTTTTTCATTGCATTTTTAATTTTCCTCTTTTGGCTGCATATTCTTTACCTAATTTAGCTCAGAATAACCGCAATCCATGCCAAGATTCATTCCTGTATTGCACATCATCCTTTGAAATGATCCTTGATTTAAGGAGCAAAGTGTTTTGTCCATCATGCACCAATCAAGACCTACAGCTTCATAAACAACTGTGCTCAACATAATGGAGTAGTTATTAGAGACAATGAAATCATCTATATCTGAGCAATATGCCAATCATGGATGATAAGAAGTGCACCTTCTGTAGATGCTGCTTTTTTATGCTCTTGAAATTCCTTTACAAAGGACAAATTATGGGCGGGCCACAGAATTAGGCAAAAAGAAATATTTATAGTATTTTCCCCTGACTCAGGGCTGACACATGGGCAAGTGGAGTCCTTTTAATGGCATGTCATTTTTTTAAGCTCTCCTTAGTTGTCAATAAGTTAAAAGACTTAGGAAATCCTCAGAAGAGGACAACATAGCATCACCTTTCCCCCACCAGCATAAAATAAAGCAGAATATAATAGAATAAAAGACATGTAGAAGGGGGCACAGAGCCAGACACTTCCAAACTCCCCAGAAAAGGACAAGAAAGAGGAGAGTACAAAAATGAGCAAAACCTCTCTGATCTTGGAAGATGGGTTAGTAAGCAAGAACAATACTAAGAAAGGGAAAATGAGAAGACTCAAATCGTCTTTAATTAATAAAAGTATATCACATCACTTGGTATACCGATTCACGAACCTATGCTCGGTATTATTCTTGTCCCTTAACATCACAAGCTTGATTCTACGGTTTCATGAGATATTATCAATTTCGGTATTACTTAATTCGGGGGAAATTTTAAATTTCCTTGCATGAGATAGAGCAAAAGGCTTGTTAGAGAAATAAAAATAGAAGCCATGCAATCATAAGGTGAAGAGAACAATATTATGACTTTAAATCTTCTTTCATTTCTTATTCCACTCGAAAGGAATGTTGAGTCCATCTCCAAAGGGATTAGATTAATGCAATGGTATTATTAATTAATTTTCTCTGTCATACTCCATTAAAAACACAGTTTCAAAAGCTTTGGTCTAGGTTCCAAACTCTTCCATGGTTTAAATACGATCAAGACAGAACGTAAAAGACTAGTCATTTTAGTCGCCCATCGCACATGCTTCTCCTTTAACTCAGCGTACTAGAAACTTGTCACGTCACTTTGTACCATGATTATCGCAATGAATTCTTGAACTTGCATGGAATTCGTCCACGAGATAAGCTTGCCATAGCATGGAATTCCATATTAAAGGCAGAAACTCCGTTTTTATCAAGATTCTTTTGGACTGATGCTAAAGTTGGCCTGTTTTGGAGGTATTCTACTTTCTGATTCGAGCCTTCCATATGCTCACGGAACCCTCAATCTGATTACTGGTGTTTAGCTTGCAAGGACGTGTCAAGAAAGATAAGGTCATAAAAAAACAACTATTATCGTCATCATTACATCCCAAAGAAAATTGGACTGCCTTATGGTTTAATGAATTTTATGCAAACCCTCGTACATGAATTTATAGTAAGACTCACTTTGATCTGCTAATTCGATCATTAGAAGAGAGCGTTTGGAATGAAATTAAATCAAATTAATTTAATTTATTTTGTATAATTTTTTGATACTAGAAAGTAAATCGAACATGGATTTGAGATTTATCTTTTTCATTAGCTTTTTACATTATTAATTGTTATAACCATCAAAGGTTAAATCATATACATTGACTTGAAGTGTATATTTAGTCTTTTGTTTGATTACCTAAGTAACTACTTATTAGAATGTTAGGTAGATTTCAAATTGAAATTTTGGTTGTTTATTGCATGCGTAATTTATTTGACCAAAAAAAAAAAAAATTTGTTATAGCTTGCGTAAGTTGACCCATGATCCCCACAAAGTCCTATGAAAGGACTTGTAGCCAGAGGAAGGTGAAGACAAGTTTGACTACGCAGTCTTGTCTGGTTTCAAATTTACGGCTTTTGACTTGTCGTGACAATTATCTTCTTTCTTGGCCCCTCGTATATCGTCCCTCTTTTAAAAAAATTAAAAATTAAAAAGCAGTTTGCCCACAAAATTTGAAGGTTAATAAATAATTTATTATCATGACATTTGAATTTTGGACCTTAATTAGCCTAGACTAGTTCCAACAAAATATAGGCAAACCATTTAGTCATGATCATTTATTGGGGTTCACCAATAAAAAAAGCGATTATGGACCCAAAATTCCTCCGACTGAGAAATGCTTCGATTTGAATATGGCATTACCGCTTTCAAACAAAATGTAGCTAGTCAATTTGTGGAGGCTCTATTGATGCACCAAGGCTTTTAGTTATTTGCCATTCTTAATGTTAGTTACCTTTGGTGTCTTTCTTGCATAAGATCAAGAAAAGATGGCTGTGATAAGGGTGAAAATCAGATCCAATTCAACTCAGGAGCTACGCCAAACTGGCATGAAACCATTGGTTCGAGCCTAGTATAGGAATAGCTGGTTTGGTTTCGTAGAACTAGTCTAGGACCGGCTCAATCACCGATTCCAAGGTGAGAACCACTAGTTCTACTTGGGAATCAATTCAACTAGTTCAGTTTCTGAATTGGATGAATTCTAAACCAGTTTTGAAGTTTCGTTTAGAAAAAAAAGATTGGAACGCATCGATAATTGAGTCGTGGTTTTTAACATGAGCAAAGATGATAACCAGTTGACCAAAGAATTCTACTGAAGTAAAATGATACAACTTGTGTGTGTATATATATATATGTTTGCCTTTTTAATTAAAATATGATTGTACCCGACCTTAAAAGGCGGTTCAATCCGATTGGGACGAGCACACATCCGTCCGAAAATCTCTTAAAGCGTGGCAATCCCATCTTGTCATCATTCGCCGATGCTTGACAAAATAAAAATGTGCTGACTACTGTGGCGGTGGAGAAATTCCAATCGCTGAACAAGAGGCTCTCTTTGTCTCATTGTCACATGGGTTAAGAAAGATCCGAGCCCCAGCATGATATCAAAACGTGTCCGACTGTTTCTTTGTCCTGATCTTTTCCTTTTGATTTGTAAACATGAGGCGGACGCAGTTGACAAAGAGTTTTCTTGCGAATCGTTTATATAATTAGGATTCCAACCGGCAGGTTCAGGACAATAATTCACACCTCAAATGCTTCATTTAGGTTACAGCAACTTCGATTTCCACCCACTGAAGCTTTGCAAATTAACTTCCATATGCACAAACGTGGAGCTTTTGTCTTTTTCACGAGCGGCAATCCATCGAGACGCGTGCACGTTTACATTATTTATGAAATAATCACGCGTCATGCGCTTGACTAGGAACTAATAACAAAGATCATACTTTACAGAGAAGATGACGGGAGGGGCAAAAAAGAACAAAGACAATAGTTGATTCTTTATCACTTAATCCTAATCATAGAGAGTGCCTTCTCAAGATTCTCGGCCTTCATCTGAACGTAATCCTTCACTGTGATGGACCGGAACCGAGCAGCGTCCTCTCGGCCTGAGGCCTGTGTGAGTCCATGAATAGGGCCGACGTGAAAATCCGTCGGGGGTCCGTAAAAGTAACCGACGGTTAGCCGGTGCGTATTCTCACTTGGGATCACCCGGTGAACGACACTAGGGAACATGGCATTGGACATGATGTGGAGCATGTCACCCACGTTCACCACAAGTGCACCGTTCATGGGAAACACGGGAACCCAGCCTCGGCCTTCCATGTGGACTTGGAGCCCATGTGCGCTGTGGTTTTGATGAAGAATTGTCAAGAGGAAGGTATCGGTGTGCGGCGCGAGCCCCATGGCCTGGCGCGGATCGGGACACCGCGGGTACGAGTTCAGCTGCAGCGCAGTGCAGGCGTTGCTCCGGAGTCGCGGCCAGTCGACATCGTGCTCGGATATGCCGAGGTACTTCAGGATCATGGCGAGTAGTCTCTCTGAGAGCGCCTTCATTTTGTCCTGATAGTCTTCCATTACTTCACTGTTGTACGTGACCCCAAGAAAACACGAGAGGACAAAAACATAATGATGCCCAGTACAAGTAAGATCAATAATGCTAACGATACCAAGACAAGTCTATTAGATCTGCATAAAACCAAGTTTTGTAAATACATTTTTGTATTTATAGCATTATTCATAGTGGAAATCACTCCTTCACTAAAATAAGAAATTAGTGTTGAGCATATTACAAGCTTTCGCTGGAAGTGGCTTATTAGATCTGCAAAAGCGATAAAAACCTAAGAGTTTTTCCGCATCACTCCGTAGTAAGCTTGAATAACAAGTTCTGTAATCTTTGATAAATATGCAGCTCCCTCCCCTCTTTTAGCTCTTTGATTTTCAGGTTCACTAGAATCACAAAGTCGACTACTTTCTGGAGGAGTATCTGAATCTCTAGAAAGAAGGAAAGAAGACTATTCAATTTAGTCATCATGCAAGTAAGTACATAGGGAAAAATAGGTAGCTAATCTTTTTAATTTGCCTTTGGTGCTAGAATGGTATTGAACTAGGTTCAGGAGTGAAGTAGAAAATCCTTATTCCTCGCACTGAAAGAGTAATTATCTACTTATTGATTTATAAAGACTTTTAAATTATCACCAAAATTTAATGAAAGATTTCTCCAGCCAAACCCTGGTTCTTCCTAGTCATGCCTAAATAAACCATCTACCCACTCATCACCTTCTCCACGTGCATGAACTGACCATGCATGGAAGTTACCACTCACCAAAACTTGCGATACCCATGAGGCCAAACCTCCCTAGCATGCTCCAATGGTGATCCCATCATGGTAAACCCTTCATGCCACATGAACTTGTTGAAGAACGGTGCGATCCGAGCGATGCCATAGCCTGTAGCTCCACTGGGGGACCTGAGGGCCTTTACCTTGGCTCTTGCGGGGAGCGTGAAAAACCGCCAGGCTTGCGACTCAACCTCCCTCAGAAGACTTGAAGGGATTCCGTGGTTGGTGACCTGGAATATGCCCATAATTTTGCATGCATGACCCGCCATTTCGATCGCATCCGGGCTATCGAGATCGATGGCTGGAATTGAGAAGTGATCGCCATCTAAATTGAACATCCTCCTTGGAGACTCATCGTCCGATTGAGGCCATGAATGCGATTGCGGCACTTCTTCAACAGAATCAAAGTCTATGGGGATGATGTACTGAAGATGGAGAGGTGTCTCTGTGTAGGCTCCAGAGAGAGTAGCCATGAAAAGCTGGAATTTGAAAGGAAAATAGAAGCTAACAAGGAAAGATAGGGTTCTTTATATGGTCTTCTTTCATTAATCATAGAAGGTTATATATATGCACGCCCACTAATGGAGTGAGTATATTAATGTAAACATCTGGTTCAAATGTTAATAGGGTTAAAATGGGGCCGGCTCTTGGACAGAAGTGGTGTCTGGATGTGGTTTTGGAAAGATGTTGGGGAAGGTGGAATAAGACAAAATAGTGGAAAGAAAAAATTTGAAGAAATTGTGGCGTCTCAATAAGACTCCAAACACTTTTTAGTGTTTACATGACAAGGCTGTTTTTTCCTTTCTTTCCTCTCTTCTTTCTTTGCGCTCTCGTGTGGACGATAAACACATGCTTTGTCCACTAGTGGGAAAGAGAGAAATGGACCCACTTAAAGGGTCTAATTGGATAGAAATACAGTACGAACTTGTTATCTGTATGATATATGGTGGAAATTGGGCAGAACTAATCATACTACATAAACTAATGTATTGGACCATGCACTTTTTCTAACAAAATCCAACACGGCCTTAATTACTATATATTGACTTGGGATTGGAGTTAATTTAGTGAAAGAATTTAGGAATTTTTTTTTTCATATGTAGTTACATAAAGTACACATAAGATTATAATCATGATGGGCCGAGAGTGGTGTCGAGGTACTTGTACTAGGAATTCAAGGATGGAATAGTTATCATTTTAGAGGAAATTTCAAGGTGGGGTTGGTCGCCATGCCAAATTGGTCGAGAGTTGATGTTGCTTCCCGATGATTGTCATACTAGGTTGAAACTGGTTATTATGCTTAAGTGATCTGTATATCTCATTCGAGAATGAATACCCAAGCTAAATTGGGCATGGTATGATCAATTATGAGGATGTTATTTGACATGTTGTACTTGAAAAGAATCTATTGAGGGAAGGTTGGCTTGGTAATCTGACTCACCAAGCACTATAGGGCTTGTCCTTGATGAGGAAACTTTGGGCTTGACAAACAGTATCAGAGTGGGTTTCCCAAACTGTATGGCGAGTGTTGAGAAGAGATCTATTGTCGTGTTTCCAACAAGAAGAGAAATCTCCATTTGTT
Organism: Eucalyptus grandis x Eucalyptus urophylla; assembly: GCA_028830015.1. Classification (NCBI taxonomy): domain Eukaryota; kingdom Viridiplantae; phylum Streptophyta; class Magnoliopsida; order Myrtales; family Myrtaceae; genus Eucalyptus; species Eucalyptus grandis x Eucalyptus urophylla. Next base: position 42,171,033 of record CM054190.1, read on the forward strand.
TGCTAAGATTAGGAGAAGCCTAGTAGGCAAAAGAAAGTTTTGCTGAGGGAGCATACTTGGCTTGAGATGCCACAGTTTTCAAGGAGAGCACAAGTGACTAAAGATTTAGGAATAACTTTGATCAAGGGAAGCAACTGATGGAGTGGAATAGCTTGTTTTGTTGTGCAAGCATTTGCCATTCATGTGAGTTTCGAGGAAGTGGCGGTGATGGTTAAAGAACATAAGGAAGTGATTGAATAGCTTGCAATGAAGGTTTTTTAGAAATTGAGTGGGGAAAGTGTCACTACCCTAATTCTCCCATACTGATGTGAGTTGGAAGTGGGTTTAGTGGCATTGGTTTGAAGTATGAGAAATGCAAGAGGTACAACTTGTTTGTGGGAGTAGCATCAAATTGTTTGTGCTAGGAATCCAAAGAAGGGATGACCATTATCTTGAAGGATCTTTGTAGATGGGTTGGCCTCTCATTTGTAACTGGTCATGAGCTAATGTCGTGCTTCTAATGATGGCCATGGCAAACTAAAATCAATTATTATACCAAAGTGTTCTATATCTCACTTGAGAGATTGGATGTACAAGTTAAATTGGATGTGGTACTATCAATTGTGAGCTTAGGATTTGCCAAATTGTCTAGGTTGACTTGGTGTTTTGGCTCATCAGGTGCTATAGGGGCTTGTGCTCAGCCAAGAAACTTTCAACCCGTGACACAAGTGTGAGAAAATGACGACTAGCGATGGATTAGGAGTACTCCTTGGTATTATGTGAATGGACCGACAGCTCAATCAATTCCTAGAGGCAACACACTAGGGCAACATATTCATGTGCATACAGATTTCATATTAATTCGAGACCAACATTTAACTTTTATAGTCAATCGTCAACGAAATATATGATATTCTGCACGCCAAGTAGCTTTGACAGTCCCTTTATATTTTGTAAACGAGCAAAAACAAATTGTAAGTTCTAAAAATATACAAGGAAATTATATAGGGTTAATATTATGAAAAGCCATACCAAACTAATTTTTTTAACAACTAAAAAGCCCAAAATTGTACACTTATGAAAAATTACTGTCAATTAGTTTCTGTTAAATTTTATCGTCGAATTGCTAAGTTGAATGATACGTGGTAGTTGACAAGTTTACTAATTTATAGGTTTTACTCTTTGTTTATCACATGTATATTAGTTTGTGATTTTTCATGGTATTGTATCTAAAGGAGAGTGAATTTGTTACAAATATACTAGTTCGAGGTTTTTGGTAGTCAAAAAATTAATGCTGGGTAAATTACAGGTGTACCAATTTGGGTATTTCGTGATATTAAAAAAAGCATACATGGTATATTATGAACAACCCTATGAAACTAATTTTGTAATCATTAAAAACCCCAAATTGGTATACATGTGATAAATTTAATGCTAGTTAGTTTTTGTTAAATTTTAGCATCGGATTACTAAGTTGGATAACACTTGATAACTGACAGGTGTATCAATTTGGGGTTTTACCCTTTGTTTATTATTGTATACTGATTTGTGGTTTTTCTTCATATTAGTCCAATTTAACAAAAACTAACGAAAAGTAAATTTCTAATTTCTCAACAAATGTACAAGTTCGATTTTTTCTTTGTGGTAAAAAAATTAATCTTTGGTAAATTTATTATAGGTGTACCACTTTGGGATTTTTCGTAGTATTAACCCAATTGATACAAAATGTTGATTTTTGTACATTTTGAATGATTTTAGATGTTTCGCCTTAGATTAAAGTCAAATTGCGTGAGTAGTACTAGGAGTTGTTCAATTAAGCAACGTGCATAAAGCGGTAATTTGCACAGTTCTATACGCTGGCTGATTTATGTCGGTATAACAAGTACTCTTCAGTTTTCAACTAAAATTTTCATACTTGTACATATATATTTATTTATTTATTCCATTACCGACCCACCCAATTTTACTTGTGCTATATTGAAATTAGGTGAAATATGGGGAAAGTGTAACTGAAACCAAATGATCCATTCTCTTATGCTGAAGGCACATAGAGTGCGTTTTGGAGAATTTTAGGTTTATGACTTTTAGTATACCAACAAAATTCTTGGATTCAAGGTGTTCCCCAAAAAAAAGAAAAACAAATAGTGTTTGAATAGTTGGCTCTTGGTACATTCTAGTAAATCAGTTTTTTTTTCAATGATCTAAAATTACAGGAAAAGGAATAAAAAAAAGAAAAAGAAAAGAGGACAACAATTATTGCAACTTACGAATGTTGTCCAAAGGCCATGAGACCTGGGCAAGGCTCGTTGGGGTTCTGCAACCTCAGCCAAGGAGGCGCCAGGGTCGCTTGAACCATGGGAAGATAGATCTCGTTTAGGTAAAGTTTGTCGGTGTCGAGCAACCCTTGGCAAAGCTTGCTAGTGTTGCTTTTGGTGGCATCATGCAACCCTTGTGCGAGGGGCTAATAAAGGTCGCTAGACCTTGGTAAGGCACGTTGAGGTTGTGCAACTTTAGACAAGGCTGCTATGTTGATCAAATCAAGGTGAGACAGATCTTGCTTGGCGAAGCTTGTACGCATTGTGTGTCCATTGGCAAGCTAGATCTGGGGCCCGACAAGCTAGACTAGAGACCAGGAGACCTCAGGACGGCTTGTTAGGGGTGGGCAAACCCAGGCAAGGCAGCATTGAGGTCGCTTGACCCAAGGTGAGGCAGATCTCGTCTAAGCGAAGCTTGTCGGCATGAAGCAACCGTTGACGAAGCTATGTCGGCATCTCTCTACCTCCTCTAGAAAACTCCCAGTGATGATTGTCTTTGTCTCCATCTAAGAAACACGAGTAAAATAAGAATATCAATATATTAGTGTGGGTAAAATTGAAAGAAGAAAAGTCGATTCAACCCATATAGTAGCATTCCAAAAATGATAAAGTCCAAAGCTGGGGAAAGGTGGGCTTTTGCCGTGAGCCTTGAGCATATTCAAAGCTCGACTTTGTACGATTGTGTCACCTAACACAAAAATTTAGATTCGATGGCCTCAAGAGGTCCAAAGTCACTTGTAAATGCTGCCCCAAATGCGTCCACAAAAATTGACTTTTTATTTCTTGAGGCGTGAATAAAGAAGAAGTGGAATTTTAAGGCTCATTGCCTTCTTTTGAAATTTAGAAATGTCGCCGACGGCCAAGGTCAAGTCGGCACATCATGATTTGACAAAGCGTTTTCCACTCCCATTTGTAGGGCATTAGAAATTTCTTCAGCTTACCTAGATATTGCCCACGTCGCGGAAGATTTTGCTTTTCTCCAAGCCTTTTTTTCCTTTCGTGATACATGCGGATTTGATTATTCTATACAGATTGGGGGATCACCGTCGAGGGTAGAGTTTTGTCTATTTAGATTACTTAAGAGGTCTCCCAATTAATGATTATTTGATTGTGGTAGGACGAGGAAACTGCCGTGACAAAATGAGATTTGTTGGGTGCTCTAAAAGAACTCAACAATTGACATAAAGAATTAAAAAAAAAAGAAGAAGAAGAAAGAAAAGCGGAGAAAATATTCCTTTCATTGACAGTGATAGAATTTGTTTTTCTCTTCTGAGCTCATTTCGAGAGGTCTATAGACTCTAGTAATTATCGAATTTCAATATGACAAAAGAACTTATCGTTCCCAAAAAAGATTAGTCGCAATCTCCAAAAAAAAAAAAAAAGCCAACAATCAAGGTTATAAAAAACAAAGTAGGGTAATTTTCATTCACCGACATTAAATCTGGTGCAGATCCTGTAGTTGGAGCTTTCCAACCCAAGTTATAGAACTTGAACCACAAAGTTTTGAAGCATAGACCGATCCACACGCTTCCTCCCTACATCAGAAATTCCTTTCCACGCGGGTCGCGATGATCAAGCAATTCCTTTACGCACACAGTAGGCCACATTGACCAAATTGCATTATTGTGTATTCATCCCGAGATTCTTTCTTCCCTCATAACTCAATCTAGCATTGTCATTGAATCGATTTTGTAAGATTTGATGGGACCACGTCCTATGATATAATTTAATATATATATATTCCATCACTTCCCTTCACGCTTAGTCTGATGTTTTGCTTAATACTAAGTGAGGAAATATTTTGTTGAGGAGACAAATGAGGCCTTGAAAAGATTCAAACTCGGGACCTCTTGCTTTGATACTATGTAAAATTTTATGAGAGCACTGTCAAGTATTCTAAAAAATTTAAGTTATGGTGTGGTTTAGTATTTAAATATTCGATCAAATTTTATTAATTCCGAGAAATAGAACAAACTTTGAGTTATAGAGACAATAAATTATAGAAATTTCTAAGACTTCCAATTGCATCAAGTGGATAATAACATTTCATAGGCTCATTTTGATTGACTATATCAATTACACTTGGAGATATAAGACTTCAAGATATAGGTAGGATGATGTGGCCAAAGGCTTTGTATTAAAAATTGGACTTCAAAGTAATAGAGCAAGAAAGGCGCTGAGATAACAGTGCGATATTCGACTTCAATACAGAACTGAATTTGACCTCATTATAGAAGTCGGTAAAGGAGTGGCAAAAGACATCAAGGAAACATTGATAGTTCATGTTGCTTTGTCGGTCAAGTTGCCCATATTCTAACAACCCCATTCGACAAGTGTGAGGAGTGACTGCTGGAATAAGAGAGCTCGAATAAAAAGCATCTCCTGGCAATCTTTTAGCAAGACTGAATTGAATTTCGTACTGAACATTAGGAGAGCATTCTTGAAATATATATGTGAAATTGAAATTAACTTAGAAAAGACGCATTTTAATGTTATGAAACTTTTAGCATCAAACTCTACTGTTAATAGTGCTGAGGTGTGAATACTATGAGGGGAAAGTACTACTGAGATGGGTAACCTCCTAGAAAAGTGCCTACTGTTAGATTATCAAATCATGCATTTAAAAATAGTATAAGCTTTTTAAATAGTTAGTAATGGTTCCACAAAATCAGACATAATACAATAGTAGAAAATCCCAAGTTCAACGCTACAATACTTCTATTTGCGACGTTTAGGCCAAAATACAAGCATATGAGTGAGTGTTAGAATATGTAAATATCAAATCTCACATTCATCTAATAGTTTAAGCTTTTAAAATAATTTCTAATGATTTTACAAAATCTCACACCTACGTGCAAAACCATGAGGCTTGATATGGGATGGACTAGAGTGAACAATATCTTAAGTGAGTGAATCTAAAGGTGCCACGCAAATCGATAAAACAGTACACTGATTAAAAGGCATATTGAGCAAATGCAACATAAGCACATGCTCATAAGGTTATCAGAGGCACCTAGCGGTCAACAACCTATCATAATGGAGTGGTTACGACACTTGGCCCCACTTCCAGCCAATGGCAATCAAACAATTGACTATAAAATTAAATAGAGAAGAACTCGGGTAAATTCTCGAAGCCTCGCATAATCTCACCAACTCAAAATAAAATTCTCTCTTTTATTATGGTGGATTGACTTAAGTATCAGAAGGCCTTTAGGTCACTGACAATTCTTTAAAGGATCAAGAAGCTCCAAAGGACCGAAATTTAATCTCTGATTTTGTCAAATGAAAAATGCGGAATTCACATTAAATTACCAATTAAAGATAGAGGCAACATATTATAGTATAGTAATTAAATTTATATATTACCTCAACAATGAATTTAGCCTAAACAATAGCTTCTACTACTCACTATCAAGGCAGATGATGGTAAAAATGTTCTTGGGTGGCAATTCTCAATTGTCGGCATAAACCCAACTAGTGGAAAAGCCTCAAGGAAAGGCGGGGCGGATGCGCTCTTTAGTCACATATCAGCTTGACTTTAAGGACAATTGACCTTTGCCCCAGACGAGCTCTAGCATCATAGACCTAATGGGGAGCTAGTCCTTGATTTTTATACGCAAGAGTTGGATCTACATCCCCCCTTTTTTATTCTTTTTTATTTTGTTAAAATTCAAATATTGGACATTTAGTTTCAAATTCTTTCTTGAAAAAGTTGGTCAACGCCACTTCTATCACATCTTCTACTCTTTCATCATTTTACTTAACCCCACCCAGCAAAAGCGAAGGAAGACGAGACTGAGGAATGAGTGGTTCTTGAATGTGCTCGACACTGAAAGATTGATAAAGTTTAAGAATCGGAGAGCCTGGTAAAGCATTCAAGTTGGGCTTCTCTTGCCCTGGCTACTTATTAAATTTTGTTTTTATGCAGATTTCAAGCTGCTTAGATAAATTTAGAGTGCGAATGATAACTATTCTAGTCAGAAATTGATTTCTGGAAGAGAAATATATTTTTTTTTAGATGAGTTTCTAAGCAAAAATATCCGTTTAATAACGACACAAAATTTCTACTCTAAAATAAAAATTCGTTTGATAACGACACAAAATTTCTTCCTTTCAGACGGCAGTAACCTGTGGCCGACAACGGCGGTGGCAGCCGGCCGACGGTGACCGGCAGTCGGCGGCAGACCGACAGACAGCAGCAACAACCGGTGGACATTGGACGACAGTCAGGGACCGGCAAACGGTGGTCACTAGCAATGGATGGACAACCGGTTCATAGCAATGACGAACGATAAGAAGAATTTTTATTTCTTATTTATATTCCAGAAATATAAAAGTAGAAAATTTTTACTTCTGATTTCTATTCCAAACTTATTTCTGGAACAAAAATCTATTTTAAAAATAGAAAAATGGAATAATTTTATCAAATGGATTTCTACTCCAGAAACAAGTTTGGAATAAAAAAATTACTTATGGAACAGAAATTGTAGTTTGTCATGCATCCCCTTAGTGACTGGGCCGCTTTAATGTGGCTTGAAGTCCAACAAATGTGAAGGTGGTTTCCAGGAAGAATGACTTGAGAAAATATTTAGGAGTTAGACGATGAATTCGACTTTAAGTACTTGCCACCTTTTTTTTTCCTTTCCTTCCTCGTTTGGGTGCAGTTGGTTAGGTGGTGCGTGTGTCGGCTTTCGTGCACCTCAATTGGTCTAGGTCCCATAAATTTTGATCTGTGGAATGGTTGAGTTTCGCATGCTGCACGCACAGTCGACATTTCATAAGCTACATATTCGTATTCAAAGCATAGTGGCAGAGACGTCATGCTCAGATTTGAGACGACCTTACCCAGATCTTACTTATGATGTTTTCATGTATTATGCCGACGCTTACTCTTGTTTTGATGGTGTAAGGAGTAGCATTTCTAACATTAAGATGTTCATGCTTGATATGAGTCTCTCTCATCATCATATTCATGTACCACACACATTCTATCCCATGTTACACAATTTAGTCGGGCGAGATTTGGAGCATCCTTATAGGAATTGTGAGACAGAGAAAAGTTCAATGAGAAATTGTGTTCTATTTTATGGTTAGGTCATGCATTATTATATGTAATGAACATTATTTCAAATTTCTACAGCAAACTAAACTAGAGGGAGATTCATGTAATGTTAGACTTAGCTGAAGATTGTGCTCTTAAGAAAATGAACAGTAAATGAGGAAATGGAAGGAGATGAACATTAACCACAAAAAAAAAAAGAGAGAAAAAAAAAGTTAAGAAGATTAGCACAATACATGAAATGGCCTGTTTTGCTTGAGATCTTTCAAGTCAAATACTAGATGTGTCACATAAAATGGTCAGCGACGGCTAGATTCTTGCTATACAGGTATTTTTATATAAAAATTGATTAGAATAATCATATTGAAATTTCACGAAAATCTTCACAATTACATCCGTAGGTTTAGTAATTTTTTTCCCCTGTAATGGTGGGCCGTAAGTATAACACCGCCTTCCTACAATGATGTCGTGTCAAATAGGGGCAACCTGAAAATCTTGACTGCCCCAGCGATGTAGATGCGATCATTTTTTAGCAACTTGGAAATGTTTTGACGAGGAAGCTTCGTAAAGACAAGTTTATTGAAACCGGCTTTCAATAGTTGTAGAAAGTAACGATACGATTCGGTCCCCATTCCAGAAATAGCTCGGCCGCATGAAGGTTTTAGCACTAACTTTTCTCCATCTACGGACAGTATACACCGAGAAGGAGAGGAGGGGTGATTGAAGGGGCCAAGATAGATAGGAAAGCGATCTCGCTGATCCCCAACATTTGGTCCATCACCGCAATTTAATGCGAACAACTTTGGAGGAGATATATGTGAAAAGAAAAGTAGATGTCAAGAAGCCAAATGTGATAGGGAAGCTACGTCAAGATTAACATTGAGGCCCTGTTCGTACGAATTGGGCCTAGTATGGTGGAAATAGGTCAATTTGGGCTGGATTTTTTGTTTTTTTTTTCCCGACCCGACCCGACCCGACCCGACCCGACCCGACCCGACCCAACCCGACCATTTTAATAGGCTCATTGCTTTGTATAGTTTGGTATCCGTTTCAAATACCTATAGAATACAGTGATTAACTCTTATTGCAAGTCGCCTGATGGATGGCATTGATGAAGTTATAGCACCAGAAATAGAAAGCAACCCCAGAAAGAGAGAGAGAGAGAAATCTCTCTTGAGCAAATGAATACAAATCCCTCAGGATATCAGGGCACTAGCCATGACAACTGTGAAGATGGGCAAATCCACCGAGTCCCAACGTCTCAGAAGGAAAAGAGAGAGCAGTGCGGTAAATTAGGTAAAAATTAATTAGGCGTGGAAGGATCATCATCATCGAACACATGATTAAGCATTCAGAAAGCGGCGAGCTTATCTCTGCGTGTACAACCGATGCGCGTGCTCTCGTGTGTGAATTTTCGACAATATCACAAATTAACACACCAATTTGAGCTTCTTTTAAGGATAAAAAACAGAGAAAGTTTTCTTAGTAAAAAGCTTAACTCAATCGGGTCTGACAATTCTGGGATCTTACATTGGCACTATCGGACGGGAGAATCTTAGCACCAGCGACGAGCTGGGGGGGGGGGGTCAAATTGAAACGCGGTGTTTCAGTTCGGCGTCCATCTGGAAAAACGAAGTACCATTTCAGGGGTTACTTCGAGAAAAGCCGTCAAATTGCGGGGGCTCTTTTAAAAATCTCTCACTCTCACACTCTCCAGTCTCCAGTGGTTCGGGGTCCCTCGCGGCCGAGCCTCAGCCACGAACCGAGCGGAAGCAACGTGAGCCACAAAATCTTCCACGCACAAAAACTTCACCGGAAACCGAAGGAGGCCGGAAGCGAGGAAGGATCGGCGGCGACAATGGCTTCCCTGAACTTCGCCGCAGCCGCCGCCGTGCACCTCCGGCGACGGGACGTGGCCTCCAACTTCGGAATCCGCCAGAAAACCTCGAAGCTCGTCCGCGGGAAGCGACTCGCTCTGTCGCTGAACGCGGCGGGTTCGACGGAACCTTCGTCGGCCGCGCCAGAAAAGCCGGAGATCGAGCTCGAGTTCATCGGGGTAATCACTCCGCGCCCCGGCTGATTATCGTCATGCGTTTCCGCCGGATTCTGTGGTTTCGTAAATGTAACTTGCTGCGAGTACTCGCCATGTTAGCCAGACAAAATCCTGATCTCCTGCGTGAAGAATTTTGCATTGCTGATGATGAAACGCGGTTTCGATGGCAGCCGAAGCCGGGGGCTGACGGTTCGTATCCGAGGGATAAGGCTAAGGCCGTAAGTGGAGAGAAGCTACTGAGGAACATCATGAACGAGAACAAGATCGAGCTCTATGCCACGTATGTAAATTCGTTCTTAGAGCAAATTTCTCGCCGATTGATGAGCTTTGTATATAAATTAAGATTCGGCATCACTTATCATCAATGTGATAGTATGATTGGTTTCTCAATGCATTGTGAATTTGCCTACTTTTTCTGGTTAAATGTGGTGGTGAGTTTTGGCATGCATTGGAAGTGTTTGATGATATTCTCTTTTCTGCAGGGGAAAGTGATGAATTGCGGAGGTGGTGGAAGCTGTGGAACTTGCATTGTGGAGGTATGTATGTATGGCTCACGAGTTTGCTGTGCAGCTCTCGTATTTTAGACAGGGAATTAGGATGCCATAATTTATCGTCATTGGAGGGATAGTGAAGCTCGTGTGAGGAAGTGCACAGATGTTTCCAGTTTCTCGACATTGGAAAAAAAAATCCAATGTAGTTTTTGAGCTGAGAGTTCTCGATTGTATGCTTCGAATAATCCCATGTCTAGAGCAACTTAACGAGATGAAACAATGAAGGACTGAGGGTTCTCGAGGTCTGAGTAATATAGATGTGCATTCTTAGAGCAAGAACTTTCAGGGGAAGATGTTAAGAGTGCTTTCTTCATGTGCATGATTCTCTTCCTATTGCTGAGGCTTGCAGTCACGTGTAGAGCTTAGAGACTGACATCAGCTCCCTAGGGAGCCTACAATTTGAGGATTGTGTCTATTATCAGATGATCGAACTTGTCCTGTTGGGCAGATTATTGATGGGAAGGATCTTCTAAATGAGAGAACCAATACTGAACTGCAATATTTGAAGAAAGTAAGCTCTCTTTCTCTGTTCTGTTATTGGTCTACCGGATGCGGGTTATAACCTTGATAATCAAGTTGTTCTAACAATAGCTTTAACTGCCAGAAACCTGAATCCTGGAGGCTTGCTTGTCATACTATTGTGGGGAATAAAGAAAACTCTGGAAAGGTAAAGCTCCATGGATCTTTACTGTCCTTTAGTTGCTAGAAAGCATTTTTGCAATTTAATAGAAATCTGGAAGAAAGTAAGCTGTGCTTCTCACGAATTAGGGTCCCTTTATTTGAAGGAAAACTGTTTCCAAGAAATTGTTTTCCAATTTTCCGGTGTTTGGATGATGAAAAACTAATCGATGTATAGAATACATTATCTATAGACTAAAAACAAGAAGCTTAGATTGGGAGAAAACGCCTTCGTCTTTTAGTAAGAAAGAAGTCACTTTTCCTAAACCACCAAGTAAATGAAAACTAATTATTTTTGTTCAAAATGATTTTCCTTTATAATGAAGTTTTAAATGCAACAAACGCAATCTGAGAATTTCTTTGTTTCTTGGGGACATACAGGTCTAACAAACATCTCTGCTCGTGCGTTTCAATTGCAGGTTGCGGTACAAAGATTGCCCCAGTGGAAGAAGTGATGGAGAACCAGACCTCGTAAAGGAGATGGGTCGTGACAGGCGGTAGACACTCCGTTGCACTTGTATTCCCATTATTTTTCATGTCGATAGTGACCTTGATTGTGCACGTGTAGTTTTGTTACTGGTGCGAACTTTTAGTTTTCTATGGAGATAGATGCATGAATAGAGAAGCATGTAGATGATCGTTCCGATGAATCCTGAATGGTTGATGGGGCATCAAAGGAAACTCCAATTGGCTATTATATCGGATACCCTGTTCAGAAGCCTCAACTCTGATATCAAACTTGCCCGTCTACAAAAAAGTGTTTTCCCTGAGATGCAAATCTTGCTCTTGGGACTTCTCTTGTCCACTTGAGTATTGGATTCCCGGTCATAAGTACACGCGTATTATAGCAATTCCAATACTGGCTATCTCTCATGATCCATCTGTTTTTTTTTTTTTTTCCCTCCTCTATTTTGATATTACCTATTTAAATTCTGAGCTTTCTTCTTCTTCTATTTTTTTTTTCAGTCAAAAAATTCCGAGCTTTCATCTTCAATACAAATTTGCAGGTTAGATCAGTTATCATTATACAAACACTTACAAGATCGTGGCTTCTCTTCCTAAAATTCCCTTGTCTTGGTTCTAAACTTTTCCCAACCGGAAACACAAACCTCCCTACTAACTTAGCCACTCTTAATGTCTTGACCATTTGCCTAAAACCGCTGTCAAGTCAGCCGACGTCTCGGCCTCCTCATTGCTCACTACCACAGGCATTCGCTGATGTCAATTCCGAGCCAGCCTTCATCTGTTTCTTTCCTTGTTATTTGCAACATCATTGCTCCACCATGCTTGACGGCTCAAAGCCCTGACGCCATAGATCAACGGTCAAGCCTGGATCTGGAGGCTTGCCGCCTCCTTTGGAGAACGCGGAGAGAGGGAGCTGCAAAACGAAAGAACTAGATAATCAACTAGAGCTCTGGGGTTGATGCGGTGGCCGGAAGTGGCGGGAGGGCGTCCAAAGATGGTGGAAAATAGCAATATAGTCTTAATAGCAATATAGTCTTTTTGTCCATAAGGTTTTATCTGAGGATGTAAATGGGTACGTTGAAAAATAGATGAAAGAAAGTGGTAATGGAGTAAGAAGTGAGAAAGATATTGGTATGTTTCCTCCTCCTTGTTTTTCTTTTGTTTTTGGGCTAGACTGTATTTTAGTGTTTGGTTATATTATTTATTCTTGTGGACTATATTTGATGAATAAAGACCTTTTTTGGGATGGTTCAAGAAAAATTAGCTCCTCTTGATTTCTCGATATAGGTCCAATAATTTCAGCCATATTTTTTAGTTATATAATACACTCGACATATTTGAAAAGAAAACTCTTTTAGAATATATTTTCTCTCAAAAAGTATGAAGTGTTTTCATATTTGAAAATTGGAATTTTGATGTCCACGATCATTTCTTCGTACTTCAGTTTGTTTGATATAGCTTTTCCAAGAGGCTTTCAACCTCCAAAACCTTTTAGGAAAATGCCGCGGTGTTTAGCAAGCCTTTCAAAATTACTTTCAGCCAAATGTTGACATTGGAAATGCTAAAATCCCAAAGCAAGTAGGGATTAGCCTTTTGAAATAGCATTGGTGAAATGCTGAAACTAGAGTTAAACATCTTTTTTCCAAATCTAACCTCACCAATTATTTAGTTTTCTGGTTTTGCCCCCCATTGCTACTACTCATCTTCTTTGCGAGGACAGTTGGCAAGGCCAATGAGGTCAAATCTAACTGGTGACGGGCCAGCGAGGTTGCGTGACCCATGTGATGGCTACTTGGGATTGTGCGACCCAGGCAAGGGATGATTGGGTTGAGAGACCCTAGGCAATGCTTCTCTAGGTCGCACAAACTCAAGGCTTGTTGCCTGGGGGTTGTGAGACCCTAGGCAATGGTCACCTTGGTCACATGACCTCAAGCCTCGTCATCCGAGATTGCACTACCCTAGGCAGTCCTTCTTGAGGTCATGCGACCCAACCTATGGCCGCTTGAGTTTGCATGACTCCAAGTGGCCCTCGTTGAGGGCGCATGACCCAAGTGATGGCTGCCTAATGCTTGAGCTTGCGCGACCCTAGGCAGCCCTCGCTTGGGTCGTGGGACCCTTGCCTGACCTCGATCATCAGCCTCTGTTGGTGCTAGATCTAACTTGTTGATGGCCTAAACATTCCCTAGAGTTGGCAAAGGGTTAGATTTCTTTAAGAAGAAGAAGAAGAAAAATTGTAGCTAAAGTGATTTGCAATTTTTTTTTTTAATCAAACACTACGTCACTTAAAGTTGCAATGCAAATGAGTTTCTATCAAAAGTAATTTGCATTTCCCCACAAGATTTTGTCTTTTAGCATCTGCGTTACACCCAAAATCCATTTTTAAGGTTGAACCTCACCCATTTGCACCTCATGGGCTATGGTGTTGGGCTACTTAATTGTTCACCTCATGGAATGTTGCGACTGATAATAAGAAGATTTATCTTATAATCTCATTGCCTACATTGGACACAAGCATAAATAAATTAGATGAATTCTTCAGCCACCAGTGTTTACTAAAAATTTGTAAGAGTTCCCTTTAATTTTTAAGATAAATTATAATAAGTGGTAATCATGTTTACATTATTTACTAGGATAAATTATGTTTTTGGCTTTTAGTTCCTAACAATTCTCGGTTTGCCTTCTTCTCATTGATTTTTTTTTTTTTCATATTTTGAATTAAGCACGTTCATAATCACAAGGCCAGCTGTAAAGCTGGTTTTGGTCTATGATAACATACAAAAAGTAAAACCATGCGACGACAAATTTGATGGAAATTTCGAGAGAGATATCGGTGACTTTTCTTCTAATAAATTGTTCTACTTAGAGGCCTTTGGCAACTAATGATCCATCAGTTTTACCTAGAAAATTGTTGATTGGAAAATTAGAACTGCCATACCGTGTGGTGAAAAGTTGAGAAAACATAGATGAGGTATTCTTACTTCTTTGGTGTCTTGTGAGATAGATCCTTTATACTTGCAAATGAAAACATTAATGTGGGGAGGGCTGAAGAGAGAGATGAGACTCTTGTTGTGCATTTAACCATCTCCTCTATTGTAAATCTCAAATCCACTTCATAGGATTTTCAGCACTTATTTAGACCTATGATCCTGAGGAGCTATTAAGATAATGTGGTCCATAACTTTTGGGATGGTATTGCCTTATAAAGGGATGGGGAGCTAGTTCTGGTGGCACGAGAGACTCTTCTCTTCATTGAAATTCTAGGATGACAGGATGCCTATGGTTTGCCTTGCTTGTGTCTTCAACAGTCTCAAACTATAACCGCTTGCTCCGATTCATCTTTTAGTTCTAGTCATCTAACAATAAACTTAATCTTCAGGATGATGAGTGTAGAGAGGAGCCATTTAATTTGATGACAGGTATTTCCCTTTGGGAGAAATGCAAATATGAGCAAAGAAAATGCAGCCCGGACATAACTGAAGAATCCATTGCTTGAATTATCTAGGAAAGAGCTAAAGCATTAGACATGTCGACAAGGATACTCCTATCCCTAAGGCTCTCTTTTAAATAGGAACAAAAGCGTATTGTCCGTGCAAATGCCAAGAAATCAGTATCAAACGAGAACAAAAGTAACCGTGGTAGGAAAAGCTAGCAAGCAACACAAAAAGAGAGTAGTGTAAGAGTTTTACTAATGTGGACTAAATTAATTGATATTGTAATTTAATATTTTTACATTTACTGTAAAATAATATTGGTCTAAGGTGAGATAGAAGGTTTCTTAATTAATATAATATGGGACTGGCTAGTGTGGGCCGAGTTGAGCATGGCCCGTAATGAGGGGGTCTAGCTGGAAACTCTAAAAATAGTGCTCAAGTCTCTCCTCTAACCCTAATTCTCACTTGTATCCTTACCTAAGGAGTGTTTACATAATGCTAAACATGAGGGGGCCACCTCATTAAGCCAGTGATATGGAGGGTAATAGAAGAGAATGACTTGATGTGTGGATCCCCTTGATATGTGGGTAATCCATTTTTTGCTTCCATTTTATGTTCGATGGATCCCAAAAAAGATGCATTAATCTTTCTACTCAATTATGCATGTTCTTGTTCTAGTTATGGAGATCTTGGGATGGTGCAATTTGCGTCCAACATGTGGTATCAGAGCCTCCATAACTCTACAACACAAATGCAAAGGATTTTGCAATAATTTGAGATTTTCGAGATTTTTCGTTCAATAAAAATTAAATTAAATTATATATTCGGACTGGGCTCGACGAGAAGAAGAGAACAGTAGGCGGCGCATCGCCGAAAGAGGCCGCACGCGCCTCCTGGGCATCGAACACGCGTCGCACGTGAGCTCCACGCGCCGCGCACACAGGCGACGCGTGTGGGCGCGTGGAGTGTCCGTTTGGCGCGTGGTTTGTGGCGTTGGATTCGTATTGCCATGTTCCATCTTGTGGTGTATTTATTTTACATGTTTGATGATTTTATGGATGTGAAAATACATACAAAGCCCTAAATACGTGTATTTTTAGTATATTTTTGCGTATTTTTCTTGTATTTTCTGTGTTTTTGGAAATACATGTGTTGGATTACTGGTATGTTATCACATAAGCATTATAATTGTGTGATTCATTAATAAAAATTAAATTTTATTGTGAACTAAAGCTAGCTTAATGAGATACAACCATTATGGGATAGTAATTGAGCTATGTATTGATTATAAATTTTTTGTTGTTTAAGCATACTCCTTTACACACTGGTAATCTTTGAATGATGGACGTCTTAAGAACTCATGACCAAATTGATTATACAGATCAACACATTTGCTGAATGTGAGTAATGCATGTCAATTAAGTTACTGCATATTGTACATGAACTCATCTGGTTACTTGTTAATGTCTATCAAGTTGAATATTTTTAATGGTTAAGTAGTATGACAACATTTACGCAGAGCAATAGTATTTACTGTTAAATTTTAGATATTTGGTTCTCTGATTTGACTCAATTAATAGGTCATTGGTTAATTACAATGATAATTTGTTACTTAAAAATTTGCTAATAAATCAATTGTTGGCCTTGGAGTTGTTTTTTGTCTTATGAACTCATGAGTGATAATGGATCGGTTGTCAAGCTTATCGATTTGGTATACCATGTATTATTATTAATGTTAATATATGAGAGATATTCTATATCAGTATTCTTTTAATATTATTCTAGTAATCAGTAATCGGGGTGCACAAGAGATGATTGCTTCTATATTATGAGAAGTTTCTTGTGTTGCTGTGATCGTTGATCTCATTGGAATATGTTTTTTAGATTCGTTATATATATAATAAAGATTTTATTAATAAACAAAGTAATATAATTAGCATAATATGTGATTTTGGTGATATGCTATCCCTATCACTAAAGTTAAAATCACATGTATATGATGTATGTGAGGAGTAAAGTTTATATGCCTGGTATGATAGAGTTTCAAGGATTCAATTGAGTAGTGATCGCTAAAGTGGCACGCTTGATTGGGTTTGAGAAATTTCGATCTCGTATGATGATTGTGATATCTCCTGGTCTAATGCGTAGTCATACTCCCAAAGGAAGTGATTGTGTATTAATTCATGGAGGGATACATGATAGTGTGGTGGAGGAGTGACTGATCTAGTGATTTTATATGCCCAAAGGTGATGAATTCACGAAGAATTGGAATATATTTTCATAACCACTATCATATGAGGAGTATACAACTGCATGTCATGTATTCTGCCCAAATGTGATTATATGATTATGCGTGTAACTCTCTAGATGTGTACTTGTACGTCAAGTTACACAGTACTCACATGATGCTAGTTATATACATTATTTGCTTTTTCAGTCACATTTTCTGTAATTGGTAACTCCACTATTATTGAGGTTTTTACTGTTTCAAATTTTAAGTTATAGACATATGATTTGTTGCTTGAGAAAAGAGCAATTGAATTTGCTTACTGTTCATGAAGCGTTCCATTCTAGAACACTTTAAAAGAAGTTTGCCTGCAGACTACACTGCTATAAGATAATAGAAGCCTTAATTGCTTGAAATTATGTCTTGTCTGATATTGAAATTAGGACACATCTACAAAGATTGTGTTTAAGTCCTAATAACATATACATTTCGTATATGGTTAAAAGGTTGTTTCCGAAAGTTTTATATTTAAGGAAAATGACCGAGATAAAGAATAAAACAATTACAATTAGTCTTAAAAGGTTGTCGGGCTTAACAGTGTTCGTGAGTATTTTGACAAGTATGACAATGCAAAATAGCTTAAAGGATCATTTGTCAAATACTTGGTAGATTTTTGGTGGTAACTTAATTACTATACTTGAAAATCTTGACAAAAAAATTTGGCTCAAAGGCATAAATGCACCATATTGAATATGATGATGAGCATGATTAGTGAGAGTAATTTATCCGGTCTTCTGTAGGGTGATATTTTGAAAGCAACATTTTCACATATAAAAGTTGTTTCATAAACTTCTTTTGAGTTATAGATTGAACATAAATTACTTGAATCATATTAAATTTAGAGGTGTCATGCAGAAGTGAGGTTATCTAATTCAATATTAAGTATGTTGGAATTTAGATCCACTTGGAATTATTTTGTATCTTACTCAGATTGTTCAAATGAGTATCAATTTTATGACCCTAAAGAAGGTACAAATATTATGGAATCACATACTGTAAGGTTTCTACAGTTCAACGTAATTGTAGAGGATAACTACTCTCAAACTATTAAGGATAATAGTATGATGGAAAATCACTGTGTCTTTATCTTTGCCTATACAGATAATTATGGTACAGACAATTATTGAATCTCCTATATCATATACTAAACTTGTTGAGGTTTAAGGTACTATTCTTGATATAGTTTATGATAAAATTTATTCAAACCTCTCAAGTATATAATGAAGTGGTGGTAACTTTACTCGGGAGATTTGTTAGAGAAAGATGATTAGTTATTTCATTAAACTATATAGTCTATTTGTGAGAGCATGATTATAATATCCACTATATGATTGATGTAATGGCATATTTATAAATGTCAATCAAGTATGTGATTAGATGCCATAAAATACGATATATAATCTATGAAACATCATAGTGTTTGGAAACTTACTGACTTGTCTAAAGATCACAAGTTCATTAGTTGCAAATTAGCGTACAAAACAAAAAAAGATTTCAAATAAAGATAGTGGAGTTTAAAACTAAACTTGTAGCTAAATTTTTCACTCTGAAAAATAGGTTGATAGTTTATAGTGAAAAAATAATTATTTCTTTCTAATATTTTTAAAGATTCTTTTAGAGTGAACGTGACATTAATAATTTATTTTGACATGGAGTTACACCAAATAAATAGATACAAAATCTATAAGTGCAACTGGAGAATTTTGTAGCAGATTCAAGTAAACTTGTGTGTAGACTGAAAATTCTTATTCATGATTTTAAGAAAGTTTCCAGACAATATTATTAAAGTTTCATAGTGTTATTATTTTGTTCAATTGAAAACAAAGTAATTCAGTATATATATTGCAAGGTTAGTGGGAGGAAATTTATTTTTCTCATATACTATGTACATGATATTTTGTTTACAAGTAGTGATCTTGAGGCATCTTTTGTCTTTTGTACTTAGGTCCGTAAGGATTGTTCTCGCCATATAAATATTGGATTTTATTAGATTTATTTCAGAAGACATTTGCTTATTGTATTTTGAAAATATTCAATACACATCATTGCAAGCTAGGAATTGCTTCTGTTGTTAAGGTTGATTGACTGAATCCATTACATTGTCCTTATTTAGATATTAATCAAATCTAATTAAATGGTGTATCTTGTGTCAGTGCACTTAAAAGTATAATGTATGCTCAAATTTACACTAGACTAAATATCGTCTTTGTGATGAGACTTCTAGGAAGATATCAGTCAAATCTAGGCACTGGGTTGTTGCCAAGAAGGTTTTAAAGTACTTAAATAAGACAATAAATTATATGCTAATTTACAGACATGTTCAATTTTTGCAACTAGTAGAGTATTCGGTTGTAAACTTTGCTAGCTGTTAGGATGACAAGAAATCAACAACAGAATACATATTTATGTTAGCAGGAAGTGTAGTAAATAAAGTTCTATGTTATCTTATACTATGTAAGCAGTGTTAGTAACTTTCTTTTTTGCTGTTACTTGGGCCATTAGGCTCCAAAACCTAATGACGGAGTTGATCGTTTTAACTTTATGGATAAACCCATACGGTTGTATTGAGATAATAAATTTGTAATATTATTTATTTACTACATAGGTTTCAAGGGGTCTAAATAAATGACGATCACGATTTTTACCATAAAGAAACGTTACAAAAATGTGACGTAATAATATAACATATTTTCACAGATGATATGGTTGCAGATCCACTAATTAAAGGCATATGCCCATGTGTATTTGAGTGACATGTCATAACCATGGGCCAAGGAGCATCATGAGATGCTGTTGTTTAGTGGGAACTATTTTGGCTTTACTCTAATAAATGTTTCATCTGTGTTTGTTACATTTAGTAACGGTTTGATATGTATCAACTTTTGCATTCAATAAGATATTTTTAAATATGTTATTATTATGTTGAATACATATTGATAAAGTCTCAAGATATTGTATAAACCTTGAGTGAAGGCTAGGGGCATCTGGTTATTAGCCTTGTCCACATATCTTGTGGTTAACCGTAAGGACAAGACATATGTGGGTTCATTGAACCATAAAGCATTCTCTAGTGGCACAAGTTTTTGAGTCGCTTAAGGTAAGAGAATGGTAACTAACAAATGGAATCTCTCTATGAGAGATGTTATTCATTTGCCACACTACCATATTGAATTCATATCAATAAAGTTGAGAGCATTCGTGACCATGAAAGGCTCTGTGTGTATACATATAGTTACTACCATGATTCGGTATTTAAGACTTTATGGAATATGATTGACTATTAAGAATTATCTCTAGACCAAATGTGCGCACATACAGTACGATTTCAATTAATATGGTTCAAGTGGGAGAATGTAAGAGTTTTCTTAATGTGAATTAAATTAATTGATATTGTAATTTACTGTTTTTACGGTTACCGTAAAACAAGGTTGGTCTAAGGTGAGATAGAATGTTTCTTAATTAGTCTAATATGTGACTGGCTAGTGTGGGCCGAGTTGAGCATGGCCCGTAATGAGGGGGTCTGGCTAGAAACTCTATAAATAATGCTCAAGTTTCTCTTCTAATCCTAATTCTCACATGTATCCTTACCTAAGGAGCATTTACCTAACGCTAAATGTGAGGGGGCCATCTCATTGAGCCAGTAATACATAGGATAATAGAGGAGAAGGACTTGATGCGTGGATCCCCTTGATATGTGGGTAATCCCTTTTCTGCTTCTGCTTCATGTTCGATAGATCCCAAAACAGGTGCGTTAATCTTTCTACTTAGTTATATATGTTCTTGTTCTAGTTATGAAGATCTTTGGATGGTGCAATTTGCGTCCAACAAGCAGTACTCAAAGATGTTGCTAACATCTTTTGTGAGAATTCATACTTGAACCGTGTCGATACTACCAAAGCTCAGGTTAGTGCGAGGCATTCTTCTTAAGTGACTCTGTTCTTCATATAGGGAGTCTGTATTTATCATGAGGTCTTGGCTGGTTATCTGTTTATATTCCCAGCAATTTAGAGAAGTGGAGCATTTTACAAGATGGACCTGAGGATGCTTTGTCCGTTCTTCAAAGGCTGTCTGTTTTGAGTTGATTCGATGGCTCATTTTATGTCCAGCATATACACTTTCAGCTAGCTATACCTTCAAAGTCTGTTGACTGTGGTTGCTGATTGGCAGACCAGCAAGCAAGGTAGAAAGCTGTCTTTGAAGGACACAAATGTGCATCAAAGAGGAGCTGTCCAAATAATTTAGTAGGATGCCACAACGGAATATGTAGAAGAGCTGTCAAAAATAAAAGCGGCAGAGTCTGTACAAATTGCCATCCCAGACAAATGGGCAAAATGAGAAAATTCAGGGTATAGTATTTGTTTGAGGGATGCGGTAGCAGAGTATTCAAGAATACCACCAGATAATTCTCTAAGAACTCAGGAAGAAGGTTGATTCTTGTTTGGGGTAACCTATGAGAATTTTTTGTTCGATGATAAGATGTTTCCTCATTCTAACAATGAAGTACAACTTTTCTAGCCTAATTCAATTTGCTGGATATGCAGAATATATATATAGTCGGCAGCTTTCAATAAAAATCCTTGACTTATATAATTGGTATTTCTCTTATAGAGTTTTGACAGGTTCCGATAATGCTTCCTTAGGTTCCTTTTCTTATACAAATCTACTTTTCAGTAGCATGCCTAATCCTACCTTAGTTCCATAATAGTCCATGATGATGCCCACGGTTTTAAAACTATATCAACCGAATAATAGCAAATTAATCTTTCTTTAGTTTTTGTCTCCATAACTTCAACCAGCTTGCAACATTACTAAGTGATATTGATGATATGATCTCCCATGGTTTTGACAAACTAGATTGACTTCGCTTTGCAAGAAACAGTTGACGCTTTGAAAGAGAGAAGAGTTGGAATCAAGTGTAACTTTCCTCGAGGTATTTATCAACCGTAAAAGCCCGATGAATATTTTTAGTTAATTAATGGAAGAACTTTGCCTTTAGATGGTCTTCTTCATTATTAATTTAGACTACCATTCTCAGGTCCTTCTAATTGAGGTTTGATTCAGAATCATTTCCCTAGTAGGCTGAAGTGTCTTTCACAGTTTCACTCATAGTGTTCAAATTGGGTGCTACAGAATTCTCGTTTACTGAAGTGAGCACTATTCGAGCAACCACTGGGAAGGTTGTCTGTTGCCACTTTTCATCAGATGGGAAACTGCTTGCTACTAGTGGACATGATAAGAAAGTAAGTGCGGGCATATGTAGACATGATGATATGTTGTTGTCTGCCATAGTCTGATTTGGGATGGTTAAATTTCTGGATTATGCAGGCTGTACTCTGGTATGCAGATACTTTAAAGCCAAAAGCAACTCTGGAAGAACATTATTCTTTGATCACAGATGTTTGATTTAGTCTAACCATGCCTCGCCTGGCAACATCTTCTTTTGACAAAACCGTCAGATTCTGGGATGCTGACTATATTGGAAAACATAATATCTCATTGACACTGGTGTTTTCTAGATTTTTCAATTACTTTTGTGTTTGAAGTGTGTGACTATAAGTACTGATAAATTTCAAAACTTTTTTTGGCCACTTTGATATAAGAAGTTTGTTTTTTTCTGGAAAGAACAATCTAACGAAAGCTATTTTTACACATACCCTGGAAAGTTACGTAGAACATGATCTACACTTGTAGCTCTAAGCAAGCTGATGTACTGGCATGGGTTAATTGACAGGACTCTGAATTTCTAGTCACTGCATGACGGTGAAGGGTGAAGAAGTAGGTAATCTGTCCCTTAAGCTGACCAGAGAAGATTTTGGTCTTTTAGAGAATTGGAGCAAGACTTTTAATTAAAGCTGGTCACCTGTTATTATTCAGATACTTAAATATTCCTGTCTTTGGCTTGTTGCCACTTGCTACATCAATGAGAAATGAGTTTGTGGTCGATTTTAGGCTCGTAGCCCTAATAGGAGTTGCCATTGTTTTAAAATCTGAACATTGAAAATTTGGGAACATATATTATGTCGAGTCAATATTATGAATTTATCGCTTAAATGTCCATGTGAATGGTTATGCAATCCGACTTTTGTTTACAACCTTGAGAGTTGCTTCAAAATGTCAAGTTCTCTGAATGTCCACACTTGCTTACATGAGATGATTGTCTTCTCTTATTACCCTTGAAGCCGGAATTCTAGAGCCTGCTGGTATTGATAAATTCTGCCATGGGTACTCTCTTGTGATAATGATCAAGTGAAGATTTGGCTACTTCCTTCATAGATCATTTTGAAAGCATTCTCTTAGGAGCTCAATGAATTGCTGTTTTTCAAGTGCAGACTTCTATGGCATTTGTTGTGTGGCTTTTATATGAAATGATGTCTGTAACTATTAGGATTGTATTTATCCTTCTTGGCTTTTATGCATTCTTTTGGAAGCTCAATGTCGAGGTTCCTTCATTTTACCCTTATGATGATCATGTTTTAAGAGTTTCCTGTGTTGGTAGTTGTTGGTCAATGTAGAGGGCAAATTCGCATTTGACCTTGCTAAGATTTATTTGACTGTCTCCGTTTTGTTCCCTTGCGGTAGTATGCATTTAGCTTCACTTTTGTTGGCTTTATGTTTAATGTCAGTGTGCATACGGTATCATCAATGGAGCATTTGTTCATTTCAGCCTCGTTATTCTCTTCGGACTTTTATGGGCATTCTTTTAGTGTTATTTCTCTGGATTTCCACCCAAATAAAGATGATCTTATCTGCTCTTGCGATGGGGATGGTGAGATAAGATACTGGAGCATTAATAACGGCAGCTGTTTGAGGGTATTCAGGGTAAAAATCATATGAATTATCATGCTAATCGTGTTGTTCCTTGTGGGTTTTAATGAGATGGTGCATCAAGTGCATCTCGGTTCTGTAAAAACGTACAACTATTGTTGCTCGTGAATCAGGGTGGCGCAGCCCATTTGAGATTCCAACCACGTCTCGGAAGGTATCTTGCTGCAGCTGCAGATAATGTCGTATCTATATTGGATGTAGAGACACAACCGTGCAGGCAAACTTTGCAGGTTGAATTTTTAGTAACTTCTTCCTTTTTATTCGGTCTAGTCAAATGGGGATTGTTATTGGTTGGAAAAAGGGGATATTGTTGCTGAGTGAATGAGTGTCTTGCCTATAGTAGGAATGATTGAATGTTATCGTTCCTCTTGGATCTGCAACTACCTTTCCAGATTCTATGCCATTGAATTGTATGCTTGCTACTGATGGCTGTAGATCATTCTCTGTTATTGTGTTGAAATTTGAAATGACAATATGTTTTGTTTCTCTTAGCATTAGAAGAAAAGCTATTATTTCATCTCTTTGTGAAAATCTTACTGTTGCGATGGGAGATATTTTGTTTTTTTATGCTAGGGTGTATTGGTGAACTTATTGGCTTGCTGGATATATCTGAGTCAACTTGCCTTAATAAAGTAGCATTTTCCCAGGTCTAGGTTTGAGGCTCAATCCAGTTGACAAATGACATTAGGAAAAAAGTCTGTCATCTAAGCTTGTCATCTTTTTATCTACTGTGTCTAAGTATATGACGTTCATGTGTGTCAACATTCATGGATGCTATTTTAATGAGGCGATTAGTTTCAAGGTGTACGTCATCTTTCAGAGCATTTTATGGTTTGCATCTATCTTATCCTTATTGAAATTGTTACTCATTCAATTGCATGGCCTTTTAATTCAAGTTGGCCTTTCTAGCCTTTAGCATAGTAACAATTAGTACCTTTATTCTTTTTGGTTCCTGCTTTTCGTAACGTGTTTGATGTTTCCTGCATGAATCTGAATTTTGATAACAGGGGCATACCAGGTCAATTTATTATGTGTGCTGGGATTCTACCGGCTGAGTTACTTGCATTTGTCAGTGAGGACTCTGAGAGTTTGGCAGTTGGGTCTGGTAGTGAATGGGACTGTGTACATGAATTGAGCTGCAATGAAAACAGGTTCTACTCCTCAATGTTCCACCCAACTTATCCTTCACTTTTGGTGATTGGCTGCTATGAGGTAAGTCGCCAGTTTGAACTATTTATTTTAGCATTTTAATGTGAATTTTAGCTCCATACTTAGGGGAAGTACGATATAAGTCCATGTTTAGATGTTCCCAAATCTTGTGAATTCTTAGGATTATATAAGAAATTTCTAGCAAGCTTCTCGGGATGCTGATCTGGCTTATGAGTTTCTAAAATATTAATTGATTGTCTAATACAAATCAGGCGGCTTTGTCACTATCCTTTGAAGTAGTGAAGGCTGGTTAATTGGCAATTTCAGAACCATAGCTTCTGAAGCAGGCTCTACAGGAGCCATGGAACAGCAAAAGCTATGTGCCTTGACTAAAAATACAAGTCACGTGAATAGACTCTTTAGACTTCTATTGCCCCATAAGATCTTGGGTTAACTGTGCTTTGGTCTAAGCTAATCGAAAATTCTCTGCAGACCCTGGAGGTTTGGAATATGGCCGAGAACAAGACAATGGCTTTACCAGCTCATGAGGGACTAATTTCAGCATTGGCAGTATCAAATGTGACAGGCTTGGTTGCTTCAGCTAGTCACGACAATACACTGAAGCTGTGGAAGTGATACTTTGGCATCTCTAGGTATTTGTCCTATGCACTCAGATTATAAGACTGAATTCGCCGTTCCCATCAAAGTGCATGCATCTTGTCCTCGTATCAGTTGCGTCAGTACATCCGGTTGGTGTCGTCTCACTGATACTAATTTAGAGCTTATCACGAGCGATGGGTTTTAACTTTGTGACATTTATTGATGTTGTACATCGGGTGATGACTTCTTTTGTCAAGTTGAATCTTTCTGCGAATGCTTTAGTGACATGTAATGTTTCGCCTTTCCTTGGAGATGGAAATGTTCTCAAGTAGGACGCTTCATCAATAATTGCCGTCTTCTTTCCTTTGGTACTTATGCCATGTCTCTCTTACTCAAACTTCGATGTCATTTACTTTTCTGGTCAGATTGAAATTCTCATTGTCGGTTTCATTCTCATTCTCATCAACTTAAAGGGCCAAAAGAAACAGATTTCGAGGAACCCTCCCATTTCTTAGCTGTGAAGAGATTGACATGGAATGAAATGTGTTTTGGTTAGATCCCTAGGAAACAAGTAGATCCATCAACCCTAGAATGGGTGAAGGAAAGGAAAAAGGTTATGAGGTGTACTAAAAAAGTATTCCCCTGTTGTAGCCTTTATTCAGGTAGTACCTTTCTTGTATCGATGAATAACTACACACGGATAATACTGGATCTGATACTCAAAGATAGTACCTCCCTCCGGTGATTCCATTTACTGGGTGATTATTAAATGGAGACTTTCATACAAGAGTTATAGCCTTCGAAGTAAAGCGACATTTACCGTGCCAAAAATGTATTTGACATGTTGAGGGGCAAGAACTCTTTTCTTGTAATAATTGTGTGTATGGATACATAGCAATTAAGGCGTACTACTAAATCGCAATAGTAAACATGTTTTGTATGATGTGGTGAATGCACCGTTGGCACGCCTCGTATTCATAGATACATATGTTGGAGAAAATTTCATTATTTGTTTTGAAGTTGATAAAACGTTTTCATCAGTTTAGTCTGAAGACTTACAGACTCTTTCGTCAAAGTCTGAAAACTGCCAGACCACCAGACTCAAGATTTAAAGTCTGCCCTTAGTGACAGTTTTTAGACCGTCAAAAAAGACTTATCCAGAATCGAGTATTTCTTTAAGGATTTGATCCGAGCGGCTAAAGAAGATCTTTCGGCTGAAAATAGCATCTCAAGATCTTTTATTCGATTTGAAATTAATTCGAGTAACTTGAATCCGTTGATTGGCGAATTATACTTAAAAAGTTCTACTTATGGAAATCTAGATCTTGATTGTATGGACGAACAAGATTGGTGGGCTATCATCACATTCCTTAAATAACTCGAGATCTCCCTAATTGATTCTGTCTAACGGGTAGATTGGAAGAACTCATTTGAAATGTGCCAACGGTTATGAAGGCATGAATGGGTATATAAGGAGGATGCTCTAGTTGTTTAAAGTAGTGTGCAATAGATAAATTTCAAAGTCTGAACCTCCTTGTTCTTTGTTGGTTCAATTGTTGAGCGTAAATTTTGTACTCAAAAGAGAGTTTAGATTCTTGTGAAACCTTGAGGAAGTGTAGTAGAGTCTCTACACTGTGGAATCAAAGACGTGATACTGTAACGACTCTTTTAATTCATAGTGAAATCTAGCCGATGGGCTGTCAGTGCGAGAGAGTGGACGTAGGTTTAGATTAAGTCGAACCACTATAAATATTGTATTCTTATTCTCTTCCCTCAACTCTTTTACTTTGTTCGTAACTCTACTTGATTGTTATAGTCTATTTTCATGTTGAAAGTCTTTTGTTAAACTCAGGTTAAAAGTAACGTTTTATACTATATTCTGCAAAAGGTTGTTTGTGCACCTATTCACCCCCCTTTAGGTGCTCGTACTAGCTAACTCAATTTGTATTAGAGCCTGCGTACTCATTTGAATTGAAGTATTTTTACTTCAGAGTTAACGATCCATGGCTAGTATGTTGGCTCCAGGGTTGATTGAAAGGCAAAGCAACGCCAGACCGCCTTATTTTGACGAAAAGGAATACAACATATGGAAAAACAGAATGAAGGCATTCCTTAGATCAAAAGATCCTTTGGAATGAGATGTGGTAGACAAAGGAATCATTCATAAAGTTATAACAATCTTAGAAAGGGGAAAATAAGCTGTTGAGGCTAGCGTGATGACTCAAGAAGAGATAACCAAGAGATAAGCTCTTGATGCAAAAGCAATTTATTCCTTATATCGTGCATTATCTGCTATTGAATATAACAAAATATCTTCTTGTGAAGCAGCTAAAGAAGTCTGGGATAGGCTACACATTACCTATGAAGGAACCAATCAAGTAAAAGAAACCAGGATCAATATCTTGCTTGGTCAATATGAAGCCTTTAAGATGAAACCAGAAGAAACTATCACTAACATGTTTAGTCGTTTTACAGAAATCGTGAATGGTCATGAGTATCAAGGTCAACCAATTTATGGACCCATGAAGGTTAACAAATTGATGCGTGGACTTTCAAAAGATTTGAATCGTATAAAGACCTCAATAAGGGAGACACAAAGAATCATGCCACTCTCTATTGACGAATTGATTGACACTCTTTAGTCTTATAAAGTGGAGAAAATCAATGAAGATGAAGATCCCAAAGGTAAAAAAATTCATTGTTTAAAAATCTAATGATAATCTGATGTCACAGATTCTGAAGACGATATGGATGATAAAGAACTTACTCTCATGATAAGAATGTTCAAAAAACTGAAAAAAAAAAAATGAAAGAAAATTCAATTGGAAGAAACAAAGCTCTCAAAAGTTTCAAAAGAAACCAGTTGAGGATGATGAATCCAATAAAGATATGATTTGTTTTGAATGCAAGAAAAAGGGACACATCAAACCCAACTGTCCCTTGCTGAAGAAAAAGAAAGGAAAAATTGAGAAGTACAGGAAGGCTCTCAAAGCAGAAACTTGAAGTGATACCAAATGCGAAGAGAATAATGATGATTATGCTAATATTTGTCTAATGGCACAATCAGAATCAGATTCAGACTCTGAGACAAACTCAGACTCAGACAGTGAAATCGAGGTAAGTAATTTAAAAATTCCTACTAAAGTCTCTAAATATATTGTCCTATGTCTTAATCTTAAAACCT
Source organism: Eucalyptus grandis x Eucalyptus urophylla (assembly GCA_028830015.1). NCBI lineage: Eukaryota > Viridiplantae > Streptophyta > Magnoliopsida > Myrtales > Myrtaceae > Eucalyptus > Eucalyptus grandis x Eucalyptus urophylla. Next base: position 42,199,609 of record CM054190.1, read on the forward strand.
CTCTAAAAAAGATTTCTGAACTAAAAAGGGAAACTTTTGCACTGAAGCAACATGAGATTATTTGGAAAGAAAATTTTGAAAACTTAGATAAAAGTTTTATTACTCTAAAAGAAAATGCAGACTCTCTTTCAAAAGAAAATACACTTTTGAAAAACGATATTTCAAGCATTTCAAAAAGATTTTCTATAGGATCTGAGAAATTGAAAAAGATTCTCTCAGTTCAAAGACTTTATTTTAACAAATCAGGTTTGGGAATGACTGCTAAACCATCCCTCTAATTGATTTTCCAAAAGTAAAAAAAAGAATCAAACAAAGACCTATAAAAGATTTTTACATAAATCATTTTCAAAAAATCTTTGTAAAACCTGTTGGCTATAGTGCTCTTGAATGTTCTAAGTGTAACAGTTCATAACACTTTGAGAAAGAATTTCTTATGGTTTGGAAACTTGTTAAGAATGTTTGGGTAAAGACCGTATATTGCACTAACTCCATTGGACCCAAGAAAGTATAGGTACCGAAGAAAACTTGAGTTTCTTTTTTAAATGCAGGTCACTATAAAAAAAAAAAATCAAATGGTACTTGGATAGTGGATGCTCAAGACATATGACAGGAGACTCAAGTTGTTTCATAAAGCTTATGCAAGTTAATGGTGGAAAAGTTTCTTTTAGTGGAAATAGTAAATGAAGAATTATTGGTTGCGGAAGAGTAAAGATTGGAAGTCTCACAATCAACAATGTTTCCTTAGTAGAATGACTCAACTACAATTGGAATGACCCAACTGTGTGACACAAGTTTCAAAATCAACTTTCAAGAATGAATATGTTTTGGAACCAGTAAAGATTCCTCTCAGACTTTCACGGGGCGAAGACATGAGAATATCTATCGCTTGAATATCAAACCAGAAAAATTCCAATATCTAATTTCAATTCAAGAGGAAGCTAATCTCTGGCACAGAAAACTTGGCCACATCAACATGAAGCAAATAGTCAAGATCTCTGCAAAGAAGCTTGTTCATGGACTACCCAACCTGACATACCAAAAATCTGAATTATGCACACCATATGTGTTGGAAAAACATATTAGAAATTCTTGCAAACCAATAAATCAAGTTTCCACTAATCGTGTATTGCAACTCCTACATATGAATCTTTTCGGACCAACCAGGACTCAGAGCATTGGTGGAAAGAAATATTGCCTAGTAATAGTGGATGATTATTCACGATTTACTTGGGTGTATTTCTTAGCAAGTAAATCTGAAACATTTTTTTTATTTCATAAAGTTTGCTAAAAAAATACAGAATGAGAAAATGTATGTTATTTCAAGCATACAAACAAACCATGGAGGTGAGTTTGAAAATCAAGACTTTACTAAATTTTGTGATGAATCTGATTTTCAGCATGTGTTCTCCTCTACATACACTCCAGAACAGAATGTAGTTGTGGAAAAGAAGAATAGATCGTTGCAGGAAATGTCAATAATACTTTTAATTGAAAGTAACATTTATTCTCGTTTTTGGGCTAAAGCAGTTTCTACAGTATGTTATATTATTAATAGAGTCTTCTTAAGACCTATTCTGGAGAAAACTCCTAATGAGTTGTTCAAAGTTAAGAAGCCAATTGTTTTCTATTTTCATGTGTTTGGTTGCAAATGTTTTATATTGAAAAATGCAAATAATTGAATTTGTAAGTTTGAAGAAAAATCAGACAAAGGCATCTTCCTTGGATATTCAACCACCAACAAAGCTTACAGAGTATACAACAAAAAGACTCAATCTGTGGAGGAATCGATGAATGTCAAGTTTCAAGACTTTATTGGTAAAATCAATCGATCTAGACTCAACCTGAAGAATCTGAATCTACTCCAGACTCTACAAAGTCTAAATCCCCAGATACAACTCAAACTTCAGAAGATCAACAATAAACGATCATTGTAGAATTAAATGAAGAAAAAGATCAACAGTCTGTCAAACCAACCAGCAATTGGAAGCACAAGTCTAGTCATCCCAAAGAACTCATTATTGGTAAAATTGATGAAGGGATTTGTACAAGATCCAAAAAGCATGAAGAGTCTAGCGCTTTGGCTCTTATTTCTGAAATAGAACCCAAAAGCATAGAGGAAGCTTTAACTGATGAAAGCTGGATTGAAGCTATACAAGAAGAACTTAGGCAATTCAGTATCAACGATGTCTGGGAATGGACTCCTAAACCAAAAGGTAAATATGTTGTTGGAGCTAAATGGGTTTTCAGGAACAAGATGAACGAGAAAGGAAAAGTCATAAGGAACAAAGCAAGACTCATGGCCAAAGGATATATGCAAGAAGAATGGATAGATTATGATGAGACTTACGTACCAGTAGCAAGATTAGAAGCAATCAGATTATTACTTACTTTTGCTTGTTATAAGAATTTCAAGTTATTTCAAATGGACGTCAAAAGTGCATTCCTAAATGATTTTATCCAAGAGGAAGTCTATCTGAAGCAACCTCCCGGTTTTGAGGACCCAAGGAAACCAGACTCTGTATTCAGACTGAAAAATGCTTTATATGATTTAAAGCAAGCACCTCAAGCTTGATATGACAGGTTAAGTAAGTTCTTAATCCAAAATGGGTTTGTTAAAGGTAAAGTAGACACTACTTTGTTTATCAAAAGAGAAAGTAAAGACTTCTTACTTATTCAAATCTATGTTGATGATATTATTTTTAGATCACCTAACGAAATCTGTGCAAGAAATTCTTTAAATCTATGCAGGATAAATTCGAGATGAGCGTGATGGGTGAACTATCCTTCTTTCTTGGACTACAAGTAAAGCAATTGAAGAAAGGGACTTTCATTCACCAAGAAAAATATGCTAAAGAACTTGTTAAAAAGTTCGGTTTGGAGAATTGCAAAAAGACTAATATACCAATGTTAAGTTTCTCGAAGCTGGACAGAGATGAAGGAGGAAAGAAAGTTGACTAAAAGTTGTACAAGAGTATCATTGGTTCACTTCTCTATCTTACTACTTCTAGACTTGACATTTCGTTTAGTGTTTGTATTTATGCTAGATTTCAATCAAATTCCAAAGAATCTCATCTAAGTGCTGGAAAACGCATCATCAAATATGTAGCAACAACCTCCAAGTTAGGTCTATGATATCTTAAAGAACGAGACTTTACTTTCATTGGATATTCAGACTCAGATCTAGTAGGATGCAGAGTTGATAGAAAGAGCACATCGAGCACTTATCAATTGCTTGGTAACATGACAGTATCTTGGTTTTCAAGGAAGCAAAGTACTGTAGCTCTCTCAACAGCAGAAGCAGAGTATGTGGCTCTTGAAAGAAGTTGCTCTTAAATCTTATGGATAAAACAACATCTAAGAGACTTTGAAATAAAAGATTCATGCACTGAGATTAAATGTGACAACACCAGCGCGATTAATCTCACCAAGAATCCAATTCTTCATTCAAGAGCAAAGCATTCATTTTATTAGAGACCATGTTCAAAATGGAGAAGTCTTGATTCAATTCATTGACTCAAAGAATCAGCTGGCGGACATATTTACAAAATCTCTGGAGAAAAGTCAATTTGAGTCTATTCGTTCCAAACTTAATATCTTAAAATCTGAAGAAGCTCAGACTCAAGGATAAAAGTCTTAAGGATTCTCAGACTCAAAATATCAAGATTTTCGACTGTAAGTTATTTCTTTTTTATCTCTCGGATAAAAACTCGAAAAGGTACGAATGCCTATTAATCTACACTTGATTGATGTTATCTTTCCAAATTTTGTAATCATTCCCTTTTGAAATAGGAGTTATCTTTTTACAGTTATCTATTTTCAAAAATGCAGTTATTTTTTAAAAAATGCATTTTCTATTTTTCCTTTTACGACGTTCTGTATACTTTGTTTCGATTGCTTTATATACTGTTTGTTTTCTTCTATTTTACTCACAAAACCCTAAAAAGCACATAACATCACCTTCTCTCTTTTACTCTCTAGTTTAATCCTCAAAGTTTTCATCTTTCTCGCGTAATGAGTTTGGAATCTCTCAAAGACTATGAGAATGTCTTTCCAAAGAAAAGTCTTCAAGGCTTGCAAGCAGGGGACCATAGTACATGAGTGAGGGTCCTACATACTTTGACCTTACGAAAGAAGAAGAATCTCCAAGACAGCAGCAGAGTCCACAACATTCTCAACTGCGTCATACTCCTCAAGCTAGACCTCAGGATGTTCATCATCGAGCGGAAGAAGAAATTATTGAAGATGCAAAACCTGTAAGAACTCAAAAGCCTGCCTTTACCTTTAAACTCTACTCTGCATTGAAGGAGGGAGGTACTTCCTTGAACTTTATTGATGAATTTTTTAAAGAGAAAGGGTATCGAAATGAAACCCACTTTTTGCGAACGATGGAACAATTGGGAGTTGCTCCTATGGGGTCAGCAGAAAAAGCCTTTGCGAATATTCCAAGCAATCCACGTGTTGGAGGACCTGGTCAACTTGATTGAAATGATGATGACAAGATGTACACTCATTTTAAGCCTAGAATGGGTGTTACGGCGAATATTCGAAGCAAAATGACAGATTTGTTTCGCCCTGAGGAACATAAGCGACTTTACTCTAAGTTGCTAAAGCGAAGGGTGATGAACCCAAGAAGTGTGAACTTTGATTTTCTTGATTCTTTGAACGTGAAGTTGTGAGAGAAATTCACCCTACTTCAACTTGAACGATTTTGTTATGAAACAACAGTGGTTCATCCAGAACTTACTGCGTATTTCTATTCTAATCTAAGTTTCTTGGATGCAAATAAATTTTATTTCAGTGTTGGAGACCAGGACTATGTAGTTGATATGGACACATTGGCTGATGTGATTGGAGTAGAGAGATGGGTATTCCAATCAATTAGTGTGTCTATTGGTCGTGTGACTATAGAGCTTGTTCGGGATGGAATGGCAGAATGACGAATTTCGTACTTGAGGATGAATGCCTCAAATGTGTTGCTTCACAAGATTATGATCAATTGCCTTAGACCCAAATCGACCTCAAAGACTGACGTCTCAAATTCAGAAGCAAAGCTGATGTATGCTATCAATGCTGACAAAAAGTTCTCTCTGCCACACACTATCATGTTTCACATATATAGATTGATAGTGAAGGACAAAAGCCAACTTTCTTATTCAGCTCTTGTCACTTAGTTATTCAAACATTTTCATATTCAGCCTCCCAAAATCTTATGTGTTCAAACGTGTTATCAAATGGTGGTGGGACTGAAGATGGTTTCCAAAATGTGTCTGAATGAGCTGAACAAAGATTTGGAGCAATTTAAGGAGAAAACCCTAGTCAAGACTAGACAAGACTTTGTGACGGCAAAAAGGAAAGGCAAGGAGCCGATGATAGCTCCATCCAAGAAAAGAAGAGCACTCATCCCGATAGATGAAGAAGATGAGGATGATGTAACCATTTCTGCTCTTGCCTTAAGAAACCTTCAGCGTTTTATTCTAGAGTCAAAGGAGAGAGAGGATCAAGACAGAGAAGAGACAAAGAAAAGAAGTGAATAGAGGGAAGCATTGAGAAAAGCAGCAGAGGAAGTAAGATCAGCAGAAGAAGAGGAAAGAGGAGAACAAGATCAACATGTCGCTGAGGCCGAGACAGAGCATGAAGAATACTTCTCTCCACCAGAAGGCAATGAAACAAGGGGAGCTGCAGAAAAAAGAGGTACTTCTTCGCTTGTCTTCACTAGTGATAATGTTAGTCGTTCACCTGCAAATCTAGAAGAAGTATATGCCTCTCAATTCCTTGAAAAATGTCATGAGGTTTCATCTCCACATTTGGGTGCTCATACTGAAATGCCATCGTCTGCTAAAACTCAACAATCTTACCATGCTGAAGCAAGCAGTCAAACTGATACCTCAGTAGACTTTTGAAGATTGTTTGATGTTCTTTTGGAGATGCAAGGCCAGATTTATGCTCTGTGATGCGAAGTTCAAAATATGCGGAATGCCAATCAAGCCTCTTCAGTTTCGTTGCTCAACCAAGTTCAGGCCATTTCTCTTCAAATTCAAGCAACTGCTAAGGGTCAGGAAGTAGATCAACTGAAGGAGAACTTGAGAAAGCTGGAGGAGACTGTCCAGTCGATGGGAGATTTCCGGCTTGTTCGCATTCCAAAGAAATCTTGATTTTATTCAAATCTTTATTTCGTCTCCTTTTTAATGCTGGCAAAAAGGGGGAGAGATCTGCAAATTTGACTCACTCTTATTTGACTTTACTTTTGTTTGGTTGTGACTGGCTTGGACTATGTTTTGATGGTTTAATCTAAGGTGTTTTGATCGCTTATTGCTTGCAATATCTTAAGCATTGTTGATATTCTTATGGCAAAGATAGTTGTTTTTACAAGACTAACTCATTTCCTGTGAATGCAGATTCGATACTATCTTTATTCTAATCCATTTATATTTTATGAGATATATTTGTTTACTTGAGTATTGTCTTGCAGGGTAAAAGAATTCAAATTTGCAGAAAAGTTTTGTCACCATCAAAATTGGGAAGATTGTTTGAGAAAACTTCCTTATTTGTTTTGAAGCTGACAAAATGTTTCCATCAGTTCAGTTTGAAAACTTACAGACTCTTTCATTAAAGTCTGAAAACTGCCAAACCGCTAGACTTAAAACTTAAAGTCTGCCCTCATTGACAGTTTCTAGACTGTCGAAGAAGACTTATCCAGAATCGAGTATTTCTTTTAAGGATTTGATTCGAGCGGCTAAAGAAGATCTCTCGGCTGGAAATAACATCTCCAGATCTTTTATTCGTTTTGAAATGAATTCGAGTAACTTGGATCCGTTGATTAGCGAAGTATACTTGGAATGTTCTACTTATGGAAACCTAGATCCTGATTGTATGGGCGAGCAAGATTAGTGGGCCATCATCACATTCCTTAAATAACTCGAGATCTCCCTAATTGATTATGTCCAATGGGTAAATTGAAGGAACTCATTTGGAATGTGTCAACGGTTATGAAAGCATGGAGGGGTATATAAGGAGGATGCTCTAGTTGTTTAAAGTAGTACGTGATAGATAAATTTCAAAGTTTGAAGCTATTTGTTCTTTACTAATTCAATTGTTAAGTGTAAATTTTGTACTCAAAAGAAAATTTAGATTCTTGTGAAACCTTAAGGAAGTGTAACAGAGTCTCTACACTGTGGAATCAAGGACATGATATTGTAATGACTCTTTTGATTCATAGTGAAATCCAGCCAGTGAGTTGTCAGTGAGGGAGAGTGGACGTAGTAGGCTTGAATTAAGCCGAACCACTATAAACATTATGTTCTTATTCTCTTCCCCAAACTCTTTCACTTTGTTCGTAACTCTACTTGATTGTTAGAGTCTATTTTCATCTTCAAAGTCTACTGTTAAACAGACTCAAGTTAAAAGTAACGTTTTATACTATATTCTACAGAAAGTTATTTATGCACCTATTCACCCCCCTCTAGGTGCTTGTACTAGCTATCTCAACATAGTGGTACTATGTATTTATTGTTGTGGAGTGAAAAAGCTAGAAGCTATTGTAGATGTAACTTGCTTTCAGCGGAACTAATGGCAATTGCAAGTATGCGTTGTTCGTCTGAAATGCTGTTCTCATGGTGATATCAAATTCTCCCCCAGTTCTATGCTCTTCATGGGGCCAGAGCACAAAAACATCATGAAGATAAACATGCCAACCTGGGCTTGAATCTCTCTCTCTCTCTCTCTCTCTCTCTCTCTCTCTCCATCAGTCATTGCAGGCGCACGCCCGCCTGCCTCTGGTTTGGTCGGAACTGTTTATTTTTGTGACTTTCCTGCCATTACATTGCCTTTTGTTGTATCATTTACGGCAGCGATCCTTTTCTGCATTACTAGCCTTGTCTTGCAAGTTCCGTTCTTGCTCCCGCCCGGCGAAATGCATAATACCATTGACCGTCTCCTGAACCCGCTGTGCCGCCTGGAGATTCTTGAATCTTTGCTAATTGTGCCAACCGAGCAGGTTATGCATGTGGTGGGTTGACTAAAAATTCCTACATTATAAGAGAGTTCTGGTCCGATGATGTCAAGTTGATCTGCTGTGTTCCTCTATTATTTGTGACAGAGATCATGCATTTATGTTGGGCAATAAAGGGTTTTCCTTTTAAACAGAGAGAACATGGACAAAAGCCGAGAACTTTTATCTATCTAAAATGTTAGAAACACATATGTACGAGTATATAGATAACTTGATATAATTCTTAGATATAGTAATGAAAATACTTAGATAACTTGATACAACTTGAAACGAGGTTCTATTTTTACTACCATACTTATTGTTGAAAAGATATTATAAAATCCGGGTAATAGCATAATTTTGAATATATGTGAAAAAATTTAGAAGAATTGATTTGACTTTGTTATAGAAAGTTGACGAAAAGACTCTATAAACGGAGAGTTAGATTGTGCATTTTGCTGTTAATTAGGGATCGGATTGAATATTTCACAATTGTTCAAGGGCTTGTGGTGACTTTCTCCTTGTTTGATCAAATCTACAATCAAATATTTAAAAATAATTCAAGGACCATCTTAAATGAACTAAAAACAATTACACATTAGACTAAATTTCATGAATTATTATGTAATACAAGATTTGATTATTTGCGGTATCTCTAGCCCAAATTTGTTTAAGGAATTTGTAGAGATTCAATTTGGTGGATTAATCTCCGAAAACAGATGCCGAAAAAAAAAAGGAATCCATTTTTTTAAAGACTAAAAGCTTCATTAACTCAAAAAAAAAAAAATTTTGCGCCGAATTGTTATATAGATTGAAAAATCAGTAGGAAACTGTCGCCCAATTTATCCGTTTTTTCAGGAATCCGCTCTAAATAATAAAGAGAAGATCCGACGGCAGAAAAGCGGGTCCGACCCTGGGGATGGCCGAGCCACCGTCCGATTCCCCGAGTCAGCTGACGGCCGTCGTCGGTCTCCTCGAATCGATCGATCTCGGCCCGACACGGCGTCGCCACACGCCGGACGCCGCCGCGCTCGTCGCCGGACTGTCCCGGTGCATCCGCGCCGTCGATCCCGAGCTCAGCCTACCCTCGCCTGAAACTCTAACTCAAGATAACATCAGGCAATCTCTCTCTCTCTCTCTCTCTCTCTCTCTCTCTCTCTCTCGTGGGCGTATTGTTTCTTGCATTTCCAGTTTGATTTACAGCTCCCTCTGTCGACATTCATGGCAAGAGATGGAAGAAAGGACGTTTCTTTGTTTGATCCGTTGGTTCGTTTAGTGGGATGATAATTGATGGCAGTGACACTACATGGGTTGGTGAACCCTCTTGAGTTTCACGTCATATCACTGCTCAGAATGAAGTTTGCGCCCTGTGTTCTGAGGTTGCTTGATTGTTAGAGAGCATGCATTCCTTTCTTTGATATGAGTTCTGAGGAAAGCTTGAGTCTTGACCAATGGCTGCTTGGGGTATTTTGCCAAAAGTCCTGTCTTTCTTGCTCAAGTAAATTAGTTTCTTTTCAGGGAGTCGCCTCGATGTAGTTTATGTTGCCCTCCGTTTACAATTATGTCACAGGGTAAATGGGTATTCAACTTGAACTTTTTCCAATTGCATTTATGGCTTCTGTTATTGTTATTCAGGGAAGCGAGTCATGGTGTCGAAGAAGCTTTAAAATTGTTAAACTGCCCACACCCTCTGCAAGCTTCAGACATTTACAGTCTTGAAGTCGGAAGCGTGTATCCTGTTGCACGGTGGCTTGTCAATCATGTTCGGATCCGCATTGGAGTTACGGGGGATGAGGTGAGTTTGGCTAATTGGTGCTGTGCCATGGTTCTGAACTAGTTCTGCATCTTTACATGCTAATGTGGCTTCTTTTCTGTTGTAAATTAAATCACTCTTGCTACTAAGATCATGCCATCTTTGCTCTAGAGACACCCATAATTATCACACAGGACTTTTTGCTAAAGATCAGGAAAATCCTCTTTGGCAGCTTGATGGTGGATTAGGTGCTGCAGGAACTACTTTTGAGTCTAGATACAGCGATCCAGAGGAAAAGGTTAGTGAGATGATATAACGGTTGGAGCTCATTAATTCGGATTCATGCAAGAGATTAACACTTATTTAGGAGTACTTTCTTCAAAAGCAGAAGCTCTTTTCTCTGTTTCCTATGGTAGCCAGATTCATCTGGTGGTAACTTTAGTTTTCTTCTTCTCCTGGCCAGAAGCTGATGAGAATGCATATTTTAGAAGAGATGCAACTCTTACACGAGAAAATCAGGGCAGCAAAAGTCGATTCTGTGGTTCGCCGATTAATGTTGCTCATGAAGTCACTGAAGGTGTATATTCTCCCTCTACTATGTGGACATGTCTCTAAACCATTTTTTAATGCTAATGCATTTGTTCCTGGACCAACTGCTAATTTAGCCTCGAATCAATGTCAATTTTCATTTTCTGGGGTTTGGCCAGCATGTGGATGTCCTTCCCTATTCTCTCATCATCCGTCATGTGTTTTTTACCTTTTTTCCACCAATAGTCTTTTGCTCCCATTTTTACATTACGTAATGGGAATGGCTGCAGGTATTGGAAAAGAAAGAATTGGATTGCCAATCTGATAACATTGCAAAGAAATCAGATTTGGAAGCCAAGATTATTCACTTGGAGGAGAAAATAACCAACAACTGTGATAGCAAGAGTCTCCATGATGATTTAGATCATTGTATTAGCATATCACTGGAAAAGTTGCACCTTGCAAAGAAGGTATTGGGTCTTATTACTACCCTTGAGGACTTATGTCATCTGATCGTATATTTTGGTCCACTGCCAGAATGTCGCCAATCCATAATTTCTTGCACATATCTGATCAGCACGTATTTTTTATTTTGGTTGCTGATCAACACGTTTGAGTCATGGTGATTAGTCAATGATTGAGCACAATAGAGGCTAGTTGATGGAAATCCATCATGGTGGTCCATATATGAATTGGAATGTACTGCAGGGTCCGAATCACAAGTGATAGCAATATATGGATCTTCTTGACTACCTGGGATTCTGATGTTCTTTTTTTCTGTTAGCCAATGAGGTTTTATATTACTGTGTGTTCATGTTCATATTTTCTGCGAAAGAATTTTGGCTGATGCTTTCTTCTGCCATCCCTTTGTAACTTGTACGGATTATAGTGAGCAGAAACATAATGGAAGTTCTCTTCTCTTGGGGGCCCTTTCTTTAGTTCAATGGATGGGACGAATAGTGTTTGAGATGAATTGCTAATTAGCTAGTACAGTTCACTGCTTATCCTCTCTGCTTGTTGTGAACTTAATTTGGTCTGCCTTTGGAATTTGACATTGGATGGCTCTAATCAAATCTCGTCCTGTCATAAGATTTTGGTCAAGATGTCTTCTTTGATTTTATGTTCATGTTGTTATAACAGTGCATGCAAATTTTCTTACAAGACCGCAATGATTATGATTAAAGAAAATAATGGTGTATCAATTGGGTAAAATTTGTCTTGGGATTTTAAATCTTTCATGTTTTCTGATGTCTATCCAGTAAACTGCTGCCATCGACCAAGGTGTAGCATTTCTCTGTGTGTGCAGTAGAGCAATTTAATATCCTTCGGCCTTGGGCCCAATTTGGCAGGCAACCTTTTAGTGCTGGATTTTTTCAAGAGGATATTGTTTTTGTTATGATTTCTTTTGCAGAATGCAGTACAAATGACTTGCTGTTGCATGCCTGATTTTATTTGGTCCAAAGATATAGCTTAGCTGTCATACCTTTTGAGCTTATTTTGTCCTGCAATTCTCATTTATGGTGCATAATGTATTCCTGATGGTAGGAACTAGCAGCTAGACTGAGGATGTTATTGTCTGTAAGGCGGCAACTTGAAGATGTGCCTTCCCAATCGGAACTCATTCAGTATGTTCTCTCTCTCCCTTGCCTTACTTTTGTCTTTTAGATTTCTCTAGAATCTATGATGCGCTGGTCTACTTTTATCACCCAGATTTTTCAATTTTCTTTTGGCTCCTGATTTCATTGTCTTGATTCAATAGACGAGTTTTATCATTTCCTAGTCCTTACTCTGGTGCCCATAACAGGTATTTTCTTTATTTAGCATTTGTAGTCTGTGTCAAAATCATAATATGGGTTATAAATTGATATAGTGTGTGCTGGTGCTCCAACACATCTAGCCTTTTCTCCTTTGTTGTTCTTTTCCTGTCTAACTGAAGATCAAACTCTAGTTTTCTTCTTGTTCTTCTCCTTGAGTGCAGTTAGTAATGTTCTAACATGAAAATATGAATTAAGCTATTGGATCCTGCACTGATGAGATATGTAGATCAAACTACTCGCAGTGGTGAGATGAAATACTTAAAATGAATCGTCGGCATGCATTGGATTACCAACTATCTAAAGAAAACATTAATCCCAACAAGTTAACTGATCCTACCAGTAAGGGACCTTAAAATTGTGATTTAGACATAATCTAGGGATGAAAAAAAAAAAAAAAACTATGGGAGTGATGGGGGTTACAGGAAGTACTTCATGTTTATTCACGTTAAAGGGTTCTGAAACTTTTATTGACAAACAGGCTTGCCTTATGTCCAATTATTGTCAAGCTAAAAAACTATTCTGCTGACAAAGTAGAAGATGTGAGAGATTTTGCGGAGAGGTTGCTCAAATTTTTGAAATTTCGGGAGATTATCAACTGTTTTTAAAGTTTAAACTATTAGATGAAAACATGATTGGTTTATTATCATAACTCTAACATTACCACTTTTTCATACTCTTAACATTTAGGGGGGCCATTTTTGTCCCCCAATATAAGAACGTGATTTTTTATGTCTACATCTGCACTATGGATGTAGACATAAAAAATCACGTTCTTATATCGGGGGACAAAAATGGCCCCCCTTTTTAATGTCCAAAACATATATCATGAACCCGTACTTGAGGGTATAAAAGGGCCATTGTTGTCTTTTCCGTTCAAGTGATCATTCATGGCAGCAACATGGTTAATGATGCTTACGTGTCATGCTGACTCGTCACTTTCTTTTTTTTTTAAAATTAAATATAAATTTTTTTTCAGCTAAAAAATAATTTTCACTTAACATTAAAAGAAAAAAACCAGTTGAAATAGAAGAGGAGTGAGGGGAAGGGGTAGTGGCCAACACCATCCTTGAGGGCGGCATTGGCTGCAACGACATCTTTCGTTGACATAATTAGTTGATGCCATTGTCATTTGGCCATAGGACAGAGTAGTCAAAGGCGATTGCAGAGAGAAGTGCCATTGGTGTTTGTGGTTGGGTGTGGATAGAGGCTGAATATTTGACAGTTATGCATGATAAAATTTACGAACAAATTGTAAGTGTCTGTTAATGGAACACCTGGATCATCGAGCTAAGACCACTCTTAATGGAACACCAGCACTCTAATAGTCACCTCTTTGCTTGCCCTTGTAGCCTCGGCAACCATTCTGCTCCATCAATGACTGCTCTCGCAACCTTTTTGCACTAATTTATAGCCATTTTGAACCTCCCAGATTTAGTTATTCAGTATAAAATTAAGCCAAGCCATTTTTGCGCGACATGTTGCGGTTGACACTAGCCTCAAGGGCTGTATCGACCACCGCTGCTGGCCCACCCCCTTCCCCTATCTCATTCTACATCCATTTGCCTTTGTTTTTCCTTTAATCTTAAATAAATATCATTTTTTTAGTTTAAAAATGGCATCTTATGTCAACTGCCTCATAGGATCACTTGTGTGGAAAATACAGCAGTGGCCCTTTTTGTTCCTTGAGCACGTGAATTTTTTTTTTTTTTTTTGAAACATTCAAATTGGGGCCATTTTTGTCCCCTAGGTACAAGTACGTTATTTTTTTTAAAAAAAATTTTGAGACTTGGTTCTTGTCAACCTGCTGAAATTGCACTGCATCTTTTATGCTCAAAATTACCAACTTAATGTTGTCTCTCCTTACTATCTCCCCAGCAATGCCAAACATCATAGGTTGTAAAAGATTTTGTGGGACCACTATCAATAGTTCTAAATGATTAGATTGTTGGATGAAGGTGTGGTATAAATATTTAAAGACTTCAACACCCCTACTCGTGCATAGGCTGGATTTTGACACAACATTAAAGCATGTAAATATATAGTATGGGAAGTAAATAAAGGCCTGGAAGATTTGAACTCAGAACTTGCTGTTCTGTTGCCATTAAAGATTTTATGGAACCGTTGCTAACTGTTTTAAAAGTTTAAGTTGTTAGATAATGGCGTGGTTTTAATGTTTAAGTTCTTACAGGAGGATTTTGGGTCTTCTCTTCTCCTTTTAAGTATTTCTACTACTTGTTAACTTTAGATAGTTGATCCTGTTCACATGATGATTTGCTTCCTAATTCCCTCCTGAAACAAATTTGCTGTGCTGGGCATTGTTAATGTGGTTTAAGTTTTAACTATCAGAGTGGATCAATCTGGGTATGGTTTAAGGGTAAACTTCTTCCCTCAGTATGAAAGTATGTTCTTTAGGGATTGGTAACAAAGTGCTCTTTGCAGGTATGAATGCCGCTTTTCTGAGTTGAATATAAATATTGAGGTGAGGAATTCATTTTTTGAGGCTTTGCTTCTATGTATCTTGTACATTATATTGGTATAACTATTCTTAGTGCTGACACTGCAATTACAATTCCTTTTGTTTGTTAATTTACAGGAAATTCATAGACAAACCCGTAAATACTATGCAACATATAATGCACTTTTGGAGCTTAAAGAGCTAATGCTGAAGGAAACATCATTATTGAATTCGCTAAATTCCCAGGTATAATCACTTGAAGATCTTGATTAATATTTGTCAGTTCCCCCTCATCTTCTGAAGTGCTCCCGATGTCCTCTCCTGTAATCATTCTATTTTACCAGCTATCTTCTCTTCTTTCTTTGAGTCTCATGAACGTTGCCTCAAGTGAGAAGTATCTAGCTGCAGTGAAATTCATTTTGAAAGGGCTCATGGGCCCCCATAGATTTCTCTTTTAGCGAAGCCCTTAATTAGTATTAGAATTCTAAAGGAAGTTATGACTGCATATACTGTGTTAGAAACTTCCAGTGAAGTTCCTCTTAAACATGGTTTTATGTACTCTTTCTAATGGTTTATATCACAAACAATAAGCTTTTGGTTGGTCATCAACTTTTTCACAGTTTTATCTTCCCTGAAACTATTTTGTTTATAATTCCATTCAGTTTCAAGATGCCATAAGTGATACTGCTGGTCGCCTGAAACTTATTGACTCCATGGGAGGAATTCTGAAGGGCATAAAGCAGGTAACATTATACACAAACTTTGTGCCTTCTCCTCCTCTGGCTTGGCTTAGAGTTAATTTCACTGCATGAAGTTGCAACATGGATTATAAGATACTATGTGCAATTTTTACGAACTATACATCATTGCTGTATCTTCAGCTAAGTGACAATTGAACAATCAGTCTTGTGCTGAACGTTCTATGGTCGTGTTTTCAGAAAATAAAAGAGATTGCTGTTGCCATCTTTCAGTTGCATTTTCTTGCTGGTTTATTCTTGTCACCTCTCTTTGAACATCTCTACACGTTTACGTCTTCTCTGTTTCCCGTAAAGGGTTGGATGCCTTATTATTTAAAAGAATATATTTGGGGATGTCAACTTGCATAAATAGACAGTTTCTTGGTAGAACTTTTTTCCATTTAATCTTTTGTGGGAAGAAAGATAATTGGTGCTGATATGTTTCTTTTTAGTTTTGGTACTCTTACAGCACCCACCTAATTGCGATTGTTCGTCAATTGACTTACACATCTACTAATACCACTTTCTCCAGTTACTACTTTTATATATTTTCTGATGCTCATTGGGAGAGCTCTACAGGCGTGATGAAGTTTTGAGAAAAAATTTTATATCTTGGGTGTTGGAAGACTTTTGGGTTGGCTGAACCTGAGATATGTCAGTCTTAGACGCTTAAACTATGTGTTGTAAAATGAGGCCCATGACAAACTTTCTCAAAAGAATGGAGAAAGCTATAAATCAGTTTTATTTCTTTTTTCCTTTGGCAGTTTTTTTGGATTAGGCAGCACAGACAGATTGTGTTGTTATGCAGAAGCTACAGAAAGTGCAAGAGGGGATCCAGGCTGATCAGAGAGTCTGCAATACACTCAGGGAGAAGTATGTGGCAGCAGCAGCTAGTCAGAGACGCGGTTCTAGTCTGTTAAGAGCTCTTCAGGTAACCACTTGCGCCAGAACAGTAACTAACTGAAGTACACTGTTCTTCCTCATCTTCGTGCCCACACTGAAATGTGTTCTTAAATATAAGGAAGCCAAATGTGTTCTGTTTTCATGTGTATAGAGTCGGATCCCATAGTCAGGGGTTCTTGTGATGATGCTATGGAAGGTTATTACTGCCTTTTAGTTTTTATGAGGTCATTGTCTACAGTGGCAGACACTACAAATGAACAATCTTTCTACAGACATATTCTTTTTTACCATGGTTTTGCCCTATCTTGGGACCTCTCTGTGAAGTTGACATTATAAAATCACTTAGTCCCTTCCTTGTAGTTAATTCACCTCTTTTTAGTGGGTCCGAGTGATATTGTAGCTCCAAATAAAAGAGGAAATGGTTCTTGGCCTAGTGGCGTTCAGGGATAATTTGATCTGTCTAGGAAGAGGGATGCAGATCATCCATTTTCTAAGGAGTCTCTTGAGGAACTAATGTTCAGGGTGCAATCAAGTTATATCGCCACTTGTTTAATAATCTTCTATCGACTGGGTAATTGGCACTGAGTAATTTAATTACAATCTGATCTCTCTTCTTTCTTACTGCTTATTTAGAAAAACCGTGGAATAAATGGCATATGTTTGAAAAATTAGTAGATCTTTTGGGAGGGAGTGATGACAAATAACCCTACGGCAAAGAGAAACTATTCTCACACACGTTTTTCTTTTTAAAATTATTGTCACCAATCAATACCAATTCATTGTGCGAATCTTGTTTATGTTGTGTTCTGTTCAAGTTTCATAATCCTTGGCTATACATTAGCTTAGTCTAGTACATTGCTTCAAGATCTTATGATAGTTAATTCACCCAAAGCCTAAACTAAGACACCTGATATCCAGGAGGAAATCGCGAGAAACCAGAGACTTAAGAGTGAACTTCAGTCCAGAAATGCTGCTACACCATGTGAAGTCGAGGTGATAGGAAGTTTATGAAGTCGTGGAACTAATACGAGGGTGCACCTTTGGTCAAGATGATTCACGTGACCTGTGTACCGCATGCCTGCATATGAAACTAGTAGTCTATGCAATGCAGGATTGAGGCTACGTGCATCTGGTGATCCTGAGATTCCTCATCGTGGGGGCATCATGGATTGAGGGTCCTAGTTAGCATGTTCAGGTAAATGATTGCAGATTATATGGAGCGACATAAGTGTTTAGTTACTTTTGATGTTAGGTCAAGGCCTTAAATTGTCGTGTATGGTTTTCAAAGCCAGCACAAAAGCCAATTATCGGGTTCTGAATGATGTAAAATTATTTGGATACAACCTTTCTTACCTTTGATAATTATAACATGATTATTTTAGGACATTTTTCTTTGCTTCCCCTAATCTTTATGCTATACTCCGTCTAAGATGACTATCTTTGGATCGTCAATTTCCTAGTCATCTCTTCTACCATTGGTCAACATGAATCTTCTAAGTCTTTCTGATAGTCATGTCTTTTATTCCAAACCGAGCTAAGTGATAAGAATATCTTTACTTGTGACATCTTTTAGTTTATGGGTTTAAAATCTTTGTGGATTTGCATTGATCTGATATTACATTACATGATTGAAGAGGGTGCTAGCTAGCGATTGAATTTCTCATGTCAAGATGGGGTGATTTGTCCTATTCTGAAAGAAATATCTTATTGCAAAAGGGTTAAAGAGATTGTTGTTCACTTGTCTTTGTACTAGAATATTTTAAGCCTCGTACATCTGTTGCCTTTTGGCATCAGGACAATAGGGGCAACACTAACGACACTTAGCCTGACTTCCCATCATATGCATATGTTTTCTTCTGTAGACACACTGTGAATTGTGTGAGGGGACATGCAAGTGCCATGTTGTCCACCCTACGTACAAATGAAAAGAGAGCTTTTTCATTGCATTTTTAATTTTCTTTTTTTGGCTGCATATTCTTTACTTAAGTTAGCTCAGAAGAACTGCAATCCATGCCAAGCTTCGTTCCTGTATTGCACATCATCCTTTGAAATGGTCCTTAATTTAAGGAGCAAAGTGTTTTGTCCATCATGCACCAATCAAGACCTACAGCTTCATAATCAACTGTGCTCAACATAATGGAGTAGTTATTAGAGACAATGAAATCATCCATATCTGACCAATATGCCAATCATGGATGATAAGAAGTGCGCCTTCTTTAGATGCTGCTTTTTGATGCTCTTGAAACTCCTTTACAAAGGACAAATTTTGGGTGGGTCACGGAATTAGGCAAAAAGAAATATTAATAGCATTTTCCCCTGACTCAGGGCAGACACATGGGTAACTCGAGTCCTTTTAATGACATGTCATTTTTTAAGGTCTCCTTAGTTGTCAATAAATTTAAAGACTTTGGAAATCCTCAGAAAAGGACAACATAGCATCACCTCTCTCCCACCACCATAAAATAAAGCAGAATATAATAGAATAAAAGACATGTAGAAGGGGGGCACAAAGCCAGACACTTCCAAACTCCCCAGAAAAGGACAAGAAAGAGGAGAGTACAAAGAAGAGCAAAACCTCTCTGGTCTTGGAAGATGGGTTAGTAAGCAAGAACAATACTGAGAATGGAAAATGAGAAGACTCAGTCGTCTTTAATTAACAAAAGTTTATCACATCACTTAGTATACCGATTCACGAACTTATGTTAGTATGCTCAGTGTTATTCTTGTCCCTTAACATCATAAGCTCAATTCCACGGTTTCAC
This sequence comes from Eucalyptus grandis x Eucalyptus urophylla, assembly GCA_028830015.1. Taxonomy (NCBI): domain Eukaryota; kingdom Viridiplantae; phylum Streptophyta; class Magnoliopsida; order Myrtales; family Myrtaceae; genus Eucalyptus; species Eucalyptus grandis x Eucalyptus urophylla. The sequence goes on from CM054190.1 coordinate 42,218,551, forward strand.
GAGGTATTATCAATTTCAGTATTTCTTAATTCAGGGGAAATCATATTTAGGGGAAATCTTAGATTTACTCGCATGAGATAGAGCAAAAGGCTTGTTAGAGAAATAAAAACAGAAGACATGCAATCACAAGGTGAAGAGAACAATGTTAAGACTTTGGATCTTCTTTCATTTCTTATTCCACTCAAAAGGAATGCCGAGTCCATCTCCAAAAGGATTAGATTAATGCAATGGTATTATTAATTAATTTTCTCCGTCATACTCCATTAAAAACACAGTTTCAGAAGCTTTGGCCTATGTTCCAAACTCTTCCATGGTTTAAATATGATCAACAGACAGAACATAAGAGACCAGTCATTCTAGTCGCACATTGCACATGCTTTTCCTTTAACTCAGCGTACCAGAAACTTGTCACTTCACTTTGTACCATGATTATTGCAATGAATTCTTGAATTTGCATGGAATTTGGCCACGAGATAAGATTGCCATACCATAGATTCCATATTAAAGCGAGAAACTCCGTTTTTATCAAGATTCTTTTGGACTGATGCTAAAGTTGGCTTGTTTTGGAGGTATTCTACTTTATGATTCGAGCCTTCCAGGTGCTCACGGAACCCTCAATCTAATTACTGGTGTTTAGCTTGCAAGGACATGTCAAGAAAGATAAGGTCATAAAAAAAAACAACTATTATCATCATCATTACATCCCAAAGACTCACTTTGATCCGCTAATTCAATCATTAGAAGACGGCCTATGGAATGAAATTGAATCAAATTAATTTAATTTATTTTGTTATAATTTTTTGGTAATAGAAAGTAAATCGAACATGGATATGAGATTTATCTTTTTCATTAGCTTTTTACGTTATTAATTGTTATAACCATCAAAGGTTAAATCATATACATTAACTTGAAGTGTATATTTAATCTTTTGTTTGATTACCTAAGTAACTACATATTAGAATGTTAGATAGATTTCAAATTGAAATTTTGGTTGTTTATTGCATGCGTAATTTATTTGACCAAAAAAAAAAAGTTATAGCTCGCGTAAGTTGACCCATGATCCCCACAAAGTCCTATGAAAGGACTTGTAGCCAAAGGAAGGCGAAGACAAGTTTGACTATGCAGTCTTGTCTGGTTTCAAATTTACGGCTTTTGACTTGTCGTGACAATTTATTTATCTTCTTTCTTTACCCCTCGTATATCGTCCCTCTTTTTATTTATTTATTTATTTATTTATAATTAAAAAAGCACTTTGCCCACTAAATTTGAAGGTTAATAAATAATTTGTTATCATGACATTTGAATTTTGGACCTTAATTAGCCTAGACTAGTTCTAACAAAATATAGGCAAATCATTCAATCACAAATCATTGATTGGGGTTCACTCATAAAAAATGCAAGTATGAACCCAAAATTCATTCGGCTGAGAAATGCTTCAATTTGAATAGGACATTACCGCTTTCAAATAAAGTGTAGCCAATCAATTTGTGGAGGCTCAGTTGATGAACCAAGGCTTTTAGTTATTTGCCATTCTTAATGTTAGTTACCTTTGGTGTCTTTCTTGCATAAGATCAAGAAAAGATGGCTGTGATAAGGGTGAAAATTTAATCGAATTCAACTCAGGAGCTAGACCAAACTGGCATGAAACCACTGGTTCGAGGCCTAGTATAGGATAGCTAGTTTGGTTTCCTAGAACCATCTAGGACTGGTTCAATCACCGATTCCAAGGCGAGAACCACTAGTTCTACTTAGGAATCAATTCAACTAGTTCAGTTCCTAAAGTTTCATTTAGAAAAAAAAAAATGGAACGCATCAATAATTGAGTCATGATTTTTAACATGAACAAAGATGATAATCACTTGAAACTGAATGCTACTGAAGTAAAATGCTTCAACTTGTGTGTGTGTGTATATATATACATATCATAAGAATTTGCCTTTTTAATTAAAATGGGACGGTACCAGACCTTAAAAGGCGGTTCAATCCGATTGGAACGAGCACACATCCGTCCGAAAATCTCTTAAAGCGTGGCAATCGCATCTTGTCATCATTCGTTGATGCTTGACAAAATAAAAATGTGCCCACTACTGTGGCGGTGGAGAAATTCCAATCGCTGAACAAGAGGCTCTCTTTGTCTCATCGTCACATGGGTTAAGAAAGATCCGAGCCCCAGCATGCTGTCAAAACGTGTCTGACTGTTTCTTTGTCCTGATCTTTTCCTTTTGATTTGTAAACATGAGGCGGACGCAGTTGACAAAGAGTTTTCTTGCGGACCGTTTATATAATTAGGATTCCAACCAGCAGGTTCAGGACAATAATTCACACCTCAAATGCTTCATTTAGGTTACAACGACTTCGATTTCCACCCGCTGAAGCTTTGCAAATTAACTTCCATATGCACAAACATGGAGCTTTTGTCTTTTTCACGGGCGGCTATCCATCGAGACGCGTGCGCGTTTACATTATTTATGGAATAATCATGCGTCACGCGCCTGACTAGGAACTAATAACAAAGATCATACTTTACAAAGAAGACGCGCCTGATTAGGAACTAATAACAAATATCATACTTTACAAAGAAGACGACGGGAGGGGCAAAAAAGAACAAAGACAATAGTTAATTCTTTATCATCTAATCCTAATCATAGAGAGTGCCTTGTCAAGATTCTTGGCCTTCATCTGAACGTAATCCTTCACCGTGACGGACCGGAACCGAGCAGCGTCCTCTCGGCCTGAGGACTGTGTGAGTCCATGTATAGGGCCGACGTGAAAATCCGTCGGGGGTCCGTAAAAGTAACCGACGGTTAGCCGGTGCCTCTTCTCACTTGGGATCACCCGGTGAACGACACTAGGGAACATGGCATTGGACATGATGTGGAGCATGTCGCCCAGGTTCACCACAAGTGCACCGTTCATGGGAAACACGGGAACCCAGCCTCGGCCTTCCATGTGGACTTGGAGCCCATGTGCGCTGTGGTTTTGGTGAAGAATTGTCAAGAGGAAGGTATCGGTGTGCGGTGCGAGCCCCATGGCCTGGCGCGGATCGGGACACCGCGGGTACGAGTTCAGCTGCAGCGCAGCGCAGGCGTTGCTCCGGAGCCGCGGCCAGTCGATATCGTGCTCGGATATGCCGAGGTACTTCAGGATCATGGCGAGTAGTCTCTCTGAGAGCGCCTTCATTTTGTCCTGATAGTCTTCCATTACTTCACTGTTGTACGTGACCCCAAGAAAACACGAGAGGACAAAAACATAATGATGCCCAGTACAAGCAAGATCAATAATGCTAACGATACCAAGACAAGTCTATTAAATCTGCATAAAACCAAGTTTTGTAAATACATTTTTGTATTTATAGCATTATTCATAGTGGAAATCACTCCTTCACTAAAATAAGAAAGTAGTATTGAGCATATTACAAGCTTTCGCTGGAAGTGGCTTATTAGATCTGCAAAAGCGATAAAAACCTACGAATTTTTTAGCATCACTCCGTAGTAAGCTTGAATAACAAGTTCTCTAATCTTTGATACATATGCAGCTCCCTCCCCTCTTTTAGCTCTTTGATTTTCAGGTTCACTAGAATCACAAAGTCGACTACTTTCTGGAGGAGTATCTGAATCTCTAGAAAGAAGGAAAGAAGACTGTTCAATTTAGTAATCATGCAAGTAAGTATATAGGGAAAAATAGGTAGCTAATCTTTTTAAATCTGCCTTTGGTGCTAGAATGGTATTGAACTAGGTTCAGGAGTGAAGTAGAACACCATATTCCTCGCACTCAAAGAGTAATTATCTACTTATTGGTTTATAAAGACTTTTTAAATTATCACCAAAATTTAATGAGAGATTTCTCCAGCCAAACCCTGGTTCTTCCTAGTCATGCCTAAATAAACCATCTACCCACTCATCACCTTCTCCACGTGCATGAACTGACCATGCATGGAAGTTACCACTCACCAAAACTTGCGATACCCATGAGGCCAAACCTCCCTAGCATGCTCCAATGGCGATCCCATCATGGTAAACCCTTCATGCCACATGAACTTGTTGAAGAACGGTGCGATCCGAGCGACGCCATAGCCTGTAGCTCCACTGGGTGACCTGAGGGCCTTTACCTTGGCTCTCGCGGGGAGCGTGAAAAACCGCCAGGCTTGCGACTCAACCTCCCTCAGAAGACTTGAAGGGATTCCGTGGTTAGTGACCTGGAATATGCCCATAATTTTGCATGCATGACCGGCCATTTCGATCGCATCAGGGCTATCAAGATCGATGGCTGGAATTGAGAAGTGATCGCCATCTAAATTGAACATCCTCCTTGGAGACTCATCGTCCGAATGAAGCCATGAATGCGATTGCGGCACTTCTTTAACAGAATCAAAGTCTATGGGGATGATGTGCTGAAGATGGAGAGGTGTCTCTGTGTAGGCTTTAGAGAGAGTAGCCATGAAAAGCTGGAATTTGAAAGGAAGATAGAAGCTAACAAGGAAAGATAGGGTTCTTTATGTTGGGAAAAAAGAAAAGAATATTTGTGGAGAAGGTCCAGATAATTTTTCCCTCTACTGTTTCTGTGAAAATTAAATAGGATAAAATATTAAATGAAAGCAGTAAAGATAAATAGTAAATAACACCAGAATTATAATGTGGAAAACCCTTCAAGGTAAAGGGAAAAACCACAGGACCGTAGTCCACTTCAAACTTCTACTATGATAAATAATGGGATACAACTTCACCCAAAGGTGAATCTCTCACTGTCTTCAATTTATGGATCTGAACTTCTCACTAACTAGATAACTCACTCAAAGATAACTTTCTTGGATCTGAACTTCTCACAAACTAGATAACTCACTCAAAGATAACTTTCTTTCAAATAACTTTCTTTCTTGGAAGAAGAAAACTATTTCTTCCGGTACTCTGATATTCTTGCTTTTGTATATACTTCTCCGTTAATGAGGACTCCTATTTATAGGAGCAAATGCAATCCCAATTGAAATTGTACAATATGAAAATCACGTAGATTTATCTCCTAATCTCTTGTGATTTTGTACATCTGAAAATATCACTTTGATTTCTTTCCCAATCTCCCTTGAAAGATCACGTTGATTTATCTCCATTCTCTTTTGATATTTTCTTTTTATTTTTCTTTTTCTCCTTTTTTTTCTTTTTCTTTTACACACTCACTACTATACATATTCTACTATAGATATACATAATTGCATTGGCCTCTCCGATTGGGAGTGACCTACTCAACACTTTATTTGGTCTTCTTTCATTAATCATAGAAGGTTATATATATGCACGTCCACTAATGGAGTGAGTATATTAATGTAAACATCTGGTTTAAATGTTAATAGGGTTAAAATGGGGCCGGCTGGTGGACAGAAGTGGTGTCTGGATGTGGTTTTGGAAGGATGTTGGGGAAGGTGGAATAAGACAAAATAGTGGACAGAAAAAATTTGAAGAAATTGTGGCATCTCAATAAGAATCCAAACAGTTTTTAGTGTTTACATGACAAGGCTGTTTTTTCCTTTCTTCTTTCTTTGCGCTCTCGTGTGGACAATAAACACATGCTTTGTCCACTAGCAGGAAAGAGAAAAATGGACCCACTTAAAGGGACTAATTGAATAGAAATAAAGTATGAATTTGTTATCTGTATAATATGTAGTGGAAATTGGGCAGAACTAATCATACTACATAAACTAATTATTGGACCATGAACTTTTTCTAACAAAATTCAACACGGCCTTAATTACTATATATTGACTTGGGATTGGAGTTAATTTAGTGAAAGGATTTAGGTAAAAAAAAATTCATATGTAGTTACATAAAGTACACATAAGATTATAATTATGACGGGTCAAGAGTGGTGTCGAGGTACTTGTACTAGGAATTCAAGGATGGGATAGTTATCATTTTAGAGGAAATTTCAAGGTGGGGTTGGTCGCCATGCCATATTGGTCAAGAGTTGACATTGCTTCCTAATGATAGTCATAGGAGGTTGAAACCGGTTATTATGCTTAAGTGATCTATATATCTCGTTCGAGAAAATGAATACCCAAGCTAAATTGGGCATGGTATGATCAATTATGAGGATGTTATTTGACATATTGTACTTGAAAAGAATATATTGAGGGAAGGTTGGCTTGGTAATCTGACTCACCAAGCACTATAGGGCTTGTCCTTGACGAGGAAACTTTGGGCCTAACAAACAGTATCAGAGTGAGTTTCCAAACTGTATGGTGAGTGTTGAGAAGAGATCTATTGTCATGTTTCCAACAAGAAGAGAAATCTCCAATGGTTTGCTAAGATCAGGAGAAGCCTAGTAGGTGAAAGAAAGTTTTGTTGAGGGAGCATATTTGGCTTGAGATGCCACACTCTTCAAGGAGAGTACAAGTGACCAAAGATTCAAGAATAACTTTGATCAAGGGAAGCAACCGATGGAGTGGAATAGCATGTTCTGTTGCACAAGCATTTTCCATTCATGTGAGTTTCAAAGGAGTGGCGGTGATGGTTAAAGAACATAAGGAAGTGATTGAATAGCTTGCAATGAGGGTGTTTTGGAAATTGAGTGGGGAAAAGTGTCACTGCCCTAATTCTCCCATACTGATGTGAGTTGGAAGTGGGTTTAGTGGCATTGGGTTGAAGTATGAGAAATGAAAGAGGTACAACTTGTTTGTGGGAGTAGCATCAAATTGTTTGTGCTAGGAATCCAAAGAGGCGATGACCATCATCTTGAAGGATCTTTGCAAATAGGTTGGCCTCTCATTCACAACTGGTCATGAGCTAATGTCGTGCTTCTAATGATGGCCACGTCAAGCTAAAATCAATTATTGTACCAAAGTGTTCTCTATCTCACTTGAGAGATTGGATGTACAAGTTAAATAGGATCTGGTACTATCAATTGTGAGCTTAGGATTTACCAAATTGTCCAGGTTGACTTGGTGTTTTGGCTCATTAGGTGCTATAGGGGCTTGTGCTCAGCCAAGAAACTTTCGACCCGTGACACAAGTGTGAGAAAATGACAACTGGCGATGGATTAGGAGTACTCCCTTGGTCTTATGTGAATGGACCGACAGCTCAATTAGTTCCTAGAGGCACTACACTAGGGCAACATATTCATGTGCATGCAGATTTCATATTAATTCGAGACCAATGTTTAACTTTTATAGTCAACCGTCAACGAAATATATTAAATTTATTCAGCACGCCAAGTAGCTTTGGCGGTCCCTTTATATTTTGAAAACGTGCAAAAATGAATTGTAAGTTCTGAAAATATACGAAGAAATTATATAGGGTTAATATTACGAAAAGCTCTAGTAAATTAATTTTTTTGACCGCTAAAAATCTCAAAATGGTACACCTGTGACAAATTATTGTCAGTTAGTTTTTGTTAAATTTTGGCGTTAAATTGCTAAGTTAAATGATACGTGGCAGTTGACAGGTTTACTAATTTAGAGGTTTTACTCTTCGTTTATCACATGTATATCAGTTTATGATTTTTCATAGTATTGGATCTAAAGAAAAGTGAATTTGTTACAAATATACTAATTCAAGGTTTTTGATAGTCAAAAAATTAATGCTAGGTAAATTACAGGTGTACCGGTTTGAGTTTTTTATGATATTAAACAAATCATATATGGTATATTATGAAAAACCCTATGAAACTAATTTTTTAATCACTAAAAATCACAAATTGGTATACATGTGATAAATTTAACACTAATTAGTTTTCATTAAATTTTACAACTAAATTGGATAATACATTATAACTGACAGGTGTATCAATTTGGGGATTTAGCCTTTGTTTATTACTATATACTGATTTGTGATTTTTCATCATATTATTCCAATTTAACAAAAAACTAATGAAGAGTAAATTTCTCAATAAATGTACAAGTTTGATTTTTTCTTTTTGGTAAAAAAATTAATATTTGGTAAATTTATTATAGGTTTACCAGTTTTGGATTTTTCGTGGTGTTAACCCAATCATATAATGATACATAATGTTGATGTTTGTACATTTTGAATGATTTTAGATGTTTCGCCTTAGATTAAAGTCAAATTGCGTGAGTAGTACTAGGAGTCGTTCAATTAAGCAAAGTGCAGATAGGGGTAATCTGCACAGTTCTATACGTTAGCTGATTTTTGTTGGTATAACAAGTACTCTTCAGTTTTCAACTAAATTTTTTGTACTTGTACATATATATTTATTTATTTTTCCATTACCAACCCACCCAATTTTACTTGTGCTATATTGAAATTAGGTGAAATATGGGGAAAGTGTAACTGAGACCAAATGATCCATTCTCTTATGCTGAAGGTACATAGAGTGCATTTGGGAGAATTTTAGGTTTATGACTTTTAGTGTCTGAACAAAATTCTTGGATTCAAGGTGTTCCCAAAAAAAAAAAAATCAAATAGTGTTTGAATAGTTGGCTCTTGGTACATTCTAGTAAATCAGTTTTTTTTTCTTTTTCTTTTTTTCAATGATCCTAAAATTACAGGAAAAGGAATAACAAAAGAGAGGATGGCAATTACTGCAACTTGACGAATGTCATCCAAAGGCCATGAGACCTGTGCAAGGCTCGTTGGGGTTGTGCAACCTCAGCCAAGGAGGCGCTAGGGTCGCTTGAACCATGGTAAGATAGATCTCGTTTAGGTGAAGTTTTCTGGTGTCGAGCAACCCTTGGCAAAGCTTGCTACCGTTGCTTTTGGTGGCGTCATGCAACCCTTGTGGGAGAGGTTAATAAAGGTCGCTAGACCTTGACAAGGCACGTTGAGGCTGTGCGACCCTAGACAAGGCTGCTATGTTGATCGACCCAAGGTGAGACAGATCTTGCTTGGCGAAGCTTGTTGGCATTGTGTGTCCATTGGCAAGCTAGATCTGGAGCCCGACAAACTAGACTAGAGACCAAGAGACCTCGGGACGGCTCGTTAGGGGTGGGCAAACCCAAGCAAGGTAGCATTGAGGTCGCTTGACCCAAGGTGAGGCAGATCTCGTCTAAGCGAAGCTTGTCGGCATGAAGCAACCGTTGACGAAGCTATGTCGGCATCTCTCTACCTCCTCTAGAAAACTTCCCAGTCATGATTGTCTTTGTCTCCGTCTAAGAAACACGAGTAAAATAAGAATATCAATATATTAGCGTGGGTGAAATTGAAAGAAGAAAAGTCGATTCAACCCATATAGTAGCATTCCAAAAATGATAAAGTCCAAAGTTGGGGAAAGGGGGGGTTTTGCCGTGAGCCTCGAGCATATTCAAAGCTCGACTTTGTACGATTGTGTCACCTAACACAAATTTAGATTCGATGGCTTCGAGTGGTCCAAAGTCACTTGTAAATGCTGCGCCAAATGCGTCCACAAAAAATCTTTTGAGGCGTGAATAAAGAAGAAGTGGAATTTTGAGGCTCGTTGCCTTCTTTTGAAATTCAGAGATGCCGAAGGCCAAGCATCAAGTCGGCACATCATGATCTGACAAAGCGTTTTCCACTCCCATTTGTAGGGCATTAGAAATTTCTTCAGCTTACCTAGATATTGCCCACGTCGCGGAAGATTTTGTTTTTCTCCAAGCTTTTTTTTCCTTTCGTGATACATGCGAAGATTTGATTATTCTATGTAGATTGGGGGATCACCGTCACGGGTAGAGTTTTGTCTTTTTAGATTACTTAAGAGGTCTCCTAATTATGATGATTATTCGATTGTGGTAGGATGAGGAAACTGCCGTGACACAATGAGATTCGTTGGGTGCTCTAAAAGAACTCAACAATTGACGTAAGGAATAAAAAAAGAAAGAAAAGTAGAGAAATTTTTCCTTTCATTGATAGCCGTGATAGAATTTGTTTTTCTCTTTTGAGCTCATTCTGACAAGTCTATTGAGTCTAGTAATGATCGAATTTCAATATGATGAAAGAATTTATCGTGCCCAAAAAATTAGTTGCAAGCTCCAAAAAAAAAAAAAGGCCAACAATCGAGGTTATAAAAAACAAAGTAGGGTAATTTTCATTTGCCGACATTAAATCTGATGCAGATCCTCTAGTTGGAGCTTTCCAACCCAAGTTATAGAACTTGAACCACAAAGTTTTGAAGCATAGACCGATCCACACGCTTCCTCCCTACATCAGAAATTCCTTTCCACGTGGGTCGCGATGACCAAGCAATTGCTTTACGCTCACAGAATGCCCACATTGACCAAATTGCATTATTGTGTATTCATCCCGAGATTCTTTCTTCCCTCATAACTCGATCTAGCATTGTCATCGAATCGATTTTGTAGATTTTATGGGACCACGGCCTATGATATGATTTAATATATAAATATTCTATCATTTCCCTTCACGCTTAATGTTTTTGCTTAGTACTAAGTGAGGAAATATTTTGTTGAGGAGACAAATGAGGCCTTGAAAAGATTTAAACTCAGGACCTCTTGCTTTGATACCATGTAAAATTTTATGAGAGCACTGTCAAGTATTCTAAAAAAAATTAAGTTATGGTGTGGTTTAATATTTAAATATTCGATCAAATTTTATTAATTCCGAAAAATAGAAAAAACTTTGAGCTATAGAGACAATAAATTATTGAAATTTCTAAGACTTCCAATTGCATCAAGTAGATAATAACATTTCGTAGGCTCATTTTGATTGACTATATCAATTACACTTGGAGATATAAGACTTCAAGATATAAGTAGGATGATGTGGCCAAAGGCTTTGTATTAAAAATTGGACTTCAAAGTAGTAGAGCAAGAAAGGCGCTGAGATAACAGTGCGATATTCGACTTCGATACAAAACCGAATTTGACCTCGTTATAGAAGTCGGTAAAGGAGTGGCAAAAGACATCAAGGAAACATTGATAGTTCATGTTGCTTTGTCGGTCAAGTTGCCCATATTCTAACAACCCCAATTGACAAGTGTGAGGAGTGATTGCTGGAATAAGAGAGCTCGGATAAAGAGCATCTCCTGGCGATCTTTTAGCAAGAGTGAATTGAATTTTGTACTGAACATGAGGAGAGCATTCTGATATACATGTGAAATTGAAATTAACGTAAAAAATACTCATTTTAATGTTACGAAACTTTTAGCATCAAAACTCTAATGTTAACAGTGCTAATGCTATGAGGGGAAAGTACTACTGAGATGGGTAACCTCCTAGAAAAGTGCCTACTATTAGATTATTAAATCATGCATTCAAATAATAGTATAATATTTTTAAATAATTAGTAATGGTTCCACAAAATCTGATATAATACCATAGTAGAAAATCCCCAAGTTCAACGCTACAAGGCTTCTATTTGCGACGTTTAGGCAGTGAGTGTTAGAATATGTAAATATCAAATCTCGCATTTATTTAATAACTTAAGTTTTTAAAATAGTTTCTAATGGTTTCACAAAATCTTACACCTACGTACAAAACCGTAAGGCTCAACATAAGATGGACTAGAGTGAACAATATCTCAAGTGAGTAAATTTAGATGTGCCACACAAATCGATAAAACAGTACACTGATTAAAGAGCATATTGAGCAAATGCAATATAAGCACATGCTCATAATCTTATCAAAGGCACCTCGCGGTCAACAACCTATCAATAATGGAATGGTTACGACACTTGGCCCCCCTTGCAGCCAATGGCAATCAAACAAAATCAACTATAAAATTAAACAGAGAAGAACTCGGGTAAATTCTCGAAGCCTCGCATAATCTCACCAACTCAAAATAAAATACTCTCTTTTCTTATAATGGATTGACTTAAGTATCGGAAGGCCTTTCGGTCATTGACAATTCTTTAAAGGATTAAGAAGCTCCAGAGGACTGAAATTTAATCTTCGATTTCGTCAAATGAAAAATGCGGAATTCACATTGAATTACCAATTAAAGATAGAGGCAACATATTATAGTATAGTAATTAAATTTATATATTACCTCAGCAGTGAATTTAGCCTAAACAATAGCTTCTATTACTCACTATCAAGGCAGATGATGGCAAAAATGTTCTTGGGTGGCAATTCTCAATTGTCGGCATAAACCCAACTAGTGGAAAAGCCTCAAGGAAAGGCGTGGCGGAAACGCTCTTTAGTCACATATCAGCTTGACTTTAAGGACAATTTACCTTTGCCCCAGATGAGCTCTAGCATCATAGACCTAATGAAGAGCTAGTCCTTGATTTTTATACGCGAGAGTTGGATCTACATCCCCCTTTTTTATTATTTATTTTTTGGTAAAATTCAAATATTGGACATTCGGTTTCAATTTCTTTCTTGAAAAAGTTGGTCAACACCACTTCTGTCACATCTTCTACTCTTTCATCATTTTACTTAACCCCACCCAGCAAAAGCGAAGAAAGACGAGATTGAGGAATGAGTGGTTCTTGAATGTGCTCGACACTGAAAGATTGATACAATGTGAGAATCGGAGAGCCTGGGAAAGCATTCAAGTTGGGCTTCTCTTGCTCTGGCTACTTATTAAATTTTGTTTTTATGCAGATTTCAAGCTGCTTAGATAGGCTTAGTGACTGGGCCGCTTTAAGGTGGCTTGAAGTCCATCAAATGTGAAGGTGGTTTCCGGGAAGAATGACTTGAGAAAATACTTTTGGAGTTAGACGATGAATTCCACTTTAAGTACTTGCCGCCTTTTTTTTTCCTTCCCCGTTTGGGTGTAGCTGGTTAGGTGGTGCGTGTGTCGGCTTTCGCGCACCTCAATTGGTCTACGTCCCGTAAATTTCGATCCATGGAAGGGTTGAGTTTTGGATGCTGCACGCACAGTCGACATTTCATAAGCTGCATATTCGTATCCAGAGCATAGTGACAGAGACGTCATGCTCCGATTCGAGACGACTTTGCCCAGATCTTACTTATGATGTTTTCATGTAATATGCCGACGCTTACTCTTGTTTTGATGGCGTAAGGAGTAGCATTTCTAACATTAAGATCATCATGCTTGATATGACTCTCTCTCATCATCATATTCATGTACGACACACATTCTATCTCATGTTACACAATTTAGTCGGGCAAGATTTGGAGCATCCTTATAGGAATTGTGAGACATAGAAAAGTTCAATGAGAAATTGTGTTCTATTTTACGGTTAGGTCATGCATTATTATATGTAATAATGTAATGAACATTATTTCAAATTTCTACAACAAACTAAACTAGAGGGAGATTCATGTAATGTTAGACTTAGCTGAAGATTTACTAAAATAAGTGTCCTTGAAGAAAATGAACAGTAAAGTATGAAATGGAAGGAGATGGACATTAACCACAAAAGAAAAAAAGGAAAGAAAAAAGACAGAAAAAAAGAAAAAAAAGTTAAGAAGGTTCAGCAAAGTACAGGAAACGACATTTTAAGTCAGGATGTATCATGTAGAAAGGCCAGCAATGGCTAGATTGTTGCTATGCTGGCAATTTCAGGTAAAAATTGATTGGAATGATCATATTAAGATTTCATTGAAGTGTTCATGACAGCATCGGCAAAATTTGAAAAATTTATTATCACATTGAGGTCCATAGGTTTATGCTTGATTTAGTATTTTTCTTGGACGATGGTATTTTGGCAATATTACACAACCTTCCTGCAATGCTGTCCTGTCAAATATGGGCAACCTGATAATCTTGACTGCCCTAGCGATGTAAATGCGATTGTTTTTTGGCAGCTTGGGAACATTTTGAGGAGGAAGCTTCGCAAAGACATAGGTTTCTTGAAACTAGCTTTCCATAGTTGCAGAAAGTAACAATATGAGTCGGTCCCCATACCAGAAATAGCTCGGTCGCATGAAGGTTTTACACTAACTTTTCTCCATCTACAGACGGTATACACCGAGAAGGAGAGGAGGGGTGATTGAAGGGGCCAAGATAGACAGGAAAGCGATCTTGCTGATCCCCCAACGTTTGGTCCATCACTGCAATTTAATGCGAACAACTTTGGAGGAGATATATGTGAAGAAAAGCAGATGTCAAGAAGCCAAATATGATAGGGAAGCCACGTAAAGATTAACATTGAGGCTCTGTTCGTACGAATTGGGCTGAGTATAGTTTGCCACATTCTCACTGCATTGAAATAAGTCAATTTGCATAGGATCATTATTTTTTTATTTTTATCCAACCCAACCCACCCATCTTAATAGGCTCATTGCTTCATATGTTTGGTATTCATTTCATGGACCTAAATAATACAGTGATTAACTCTTATTGCGAGTCGCCTGATGGATGGCATTGATGAAGTTATAGCACCAGAAACAAAAGGCAACCCCGGAAAAAGAGAGACAGAAAAATCTCTGTTGAGCAAATAGAATACAAATCCCTCATATATTAGGGCACTAGCCATGACAACTATGAAGATGGGCAAGGCCACTGGGTCTCAACGTCTGAGAAGGAAATGAGAGAGCAGGGCAGCCAAATAGGTAAAAATTAATTAGGTGTCGAAGGATCATCATCATCAAGCACAAGATTAAGCATTCGGGAATCAACGAGCTTATCTCTGCATGTAGAACCGATGCAGTTGCTCTAGTGAGTGAATTTTTGACAAGATCATGAATCAACACACCAATTCGAGCTTCTTTTTAAGGATTAAAAACAGAGAAAGTTTTCTTAGTAAAAGCTTAACTCAATCGGGTTAGACAATTCTGGGATCTTACATTGGCACGTGACTGTCACGTGCTCGCCGGACGGGACGATCTTACCACCAGCGACGAGGTGGTGACCCCCAGGGAGGGAAGGGGGGGTCAAATTGAAACGGGGTGTTTCAGATCGGGGCCATTTTGGAAAACGAAGTACCATTTCGGGGGTTACTTCGGGAAAAGCCATCAAACTGGGGGGGCTCTTTCGAAAATCTCTCGCTCCCTCTCTCCAGTCTCCAGTGACTCCGGTTCGGGGTCCCTCGCGGCCGAGCCTCAGCCACGAACCGAGCGGAAGCAACGTGAGCCACAAAATCTTCCACGCACAAAAACTTCACCGGAAACCGAAGGAGGCCAGAAGGGAGGAACGATCGGCGGCGACAATGGCTTCCCTCAGCTTCGCCGCCGCCGCCGCCGCGGCCGCCGTGAACCTCCGGCGACCGGACGTGACCTCTGACTTCGGAAACCGCCAGAGAACTTCGACGCTCGTCCGCCGGAAGCGACTCGCTCTGTCGTTGAATGCGGCGGGTTCGACGGAACCTTCGTCGGCCGCGCCAGAAAAGCCGGAGATCGAGCTCGAGTTCATCGGGGTAATCACTCCGCGCCCCGACTGATTATCGTCATGCGTTTCCGCCGGATTCTGTAGTTTCGCGAATGTAACTTGCTGCGAGTAGTCGCCATGTTGGTCAGACAAAATGCCGATCTCCTGCATGAAGAATTTTGCATTGCTGATGATGAAACGCGGTTTCGATGGCAGCCGAAGCCGGGGGCTGACGGTTCGTATCCGGTGGATAAGGCTAAGGCCGTAAGCGGAGAGAAGCTGCTGAGGAACATCATGAACGAGAACAAGATCGAGCTCTATGCCACGTATGTAAGTTCGTTCTTCGAGCAAATTTCTCGCCGATTGATTCGCTTTGTATATAAATTAAGATTCGGCATCACTTATCATCAATTCGATAGTATGATTGGTTTCTCAATGCATTGTGAATTTGCCTACTTTTTTCTGGTTAAACGTGGTGGTGAGTTTTGGGATGCATTAGAAGTGTTTGATGATATTCTCTTCTCTGCAGGGGAAAGCGATGAATTGTGGAGGTGGTGGAAACTGTGGCACTTGCATTGTGGAGGTATGTACGTATGGCTCGCCAGTTTGCTGTGCAGCTCTCGTATTTTAGACATGGAATTAGGATGCCACAATTTATTGTCATTGGAGCGATAGTGAAGCTCGTGTGAGGAAGCACACAGGTGTTTCTGGTTCTTGACATGGAAGAAAATATCCGTTGTAGTTTTTGAGCTGAGAATTCTTAATCGTATGCTTCAAATAATCCCATGTCCAGAGCAACTTAACGAGATGAAACTATGAAGGACTGAGGGTTCGCGCGGTCTGAGTAATATAGAT
Source organism: Eucalyptus grandis x Eucalyptus urophylla (assembly GCA_028830015.1). Classification (NCBI taxonomy): domain Eukaryota; kingdom Viridiplantae; phylum Streptophyta; class Magnoliopsida; order Myrtales; family Myrtaceae; genus Eucalyptus; species Eucalyptus grandis x Eucalyptus urophylla. Next base: position 42,234,543 of record CM054190.1, read on the forward strand.
GTGCATTCTAAGAGCAAGAACTTTCAGGTGAAGATGTTAAGAGTGCTTCCTTCATGTGCATGGTTCTCTTCCTATTGCTGAGGCTTACAGTCATGTGTAGAGCTTAGAGGCCAACTTGAGCTCCCTAGGCATCCTACAATTTGAGGCTTGCAGTCATGTGTAGAAAAATATCGGATGATTGAAACTTGTCCTGTTGGGCAGATTATTGATGGGAAGGATCTCCTAAATGAGAGAACCAACACTGAACTGCGATATTTGAAGAAAGTAAGCTCTCTCTCTCTCTCTTCAGTTAATAGTCTAACAGATGCAGGTTATAACCTCGATAATCAGGTTGTTCTAACTATAGCTTTAACTGCCAGAAACCTGAATCCTGGAGGCTTGCTTGTCAAACTATTGTGGGGAATAAAGAAAACTCTGGAAAGGTAAAGCGCCATGGATCTTTCCTGTCCTTTAGTTGAAAGCATTTTTGCAATTTAATTGAAATCTGGAAGAAAGTAAGCTGTGCTTGTCACGAATTAGGGTCCCTTTATTTGAAGGAAAACTAATTCCAAGAAATTGCTTTCCGATTTTCCGGTGTTTGGATGATGAAAAACTAATCAATGTATAGAAAACATTATCTATACACTAAAAACAACAAGCTTAGACTGGGAGAAAAGGCCTTCGTCTTTTAGTAAGAAAGAAGTCACTTTTCCTAAACCACCAAGCAAATGAAAACTAACTATTTTCATTCAAAATGGTTTTCATGCATAATATTTTCCTTTATAATGAAGTTTTTAAATGCAACAAACGCAATGTGAGAATTGCTCCGTTTCTTGGGGGACATACAGGTCTAACAAAACATCTCTGCTCGTGCGTTTCAATTGCAGGTTGTGGTACAAAGATTGCCCCAGTGGAAGAAGTGATGGAGAGCCAGACCTCGTAAAAGGAGATGCGTCGTGACAGGCGGTAGAAACTCCGTTGCACTTGTATTCCCATGATTTTTCATGTCGATGGTGACCTTGATTGTGCACGCGTAGTTTTGTTACTGGAGCGAACTTTTAGTTTTGTATAGAGTTAGATGCATGAATAGATCGTGATTAATGATTTCGATGAGAAGCATGTAGATGATCGCTCCGATGAATCCCGAATGGTTGACGTGGCATCAAAGGAAACTTCGATTGCCTATTACATCGGATAACCCTGTTCATAAGCCTCACCTCTGATATCAAAGTTGGCCGTCTACATAACTGTTTCCCTGAGACACGAACCTTAGACTTCTCTAGTCCACTTGAGTATCAGATTCCCGCTCATAACCACGCGCGTATTGTTGTATTGTAGCAACTCCAATACTGGCTATCTCTCATGATCCATCTGTTTTTTTTTTTTTTCCCTCTATTCAATATTACCTATTTAAATTCCAAGCTTTCCTTTTCTTTTTTCTTTTTTTGGTAAAAAAATTCCAAGCTTTCATCTTCAATACAAATTTGCAGGTTAGATCAGTTATCATTATACAAACATTTACAAGATCGTGGCTTCTCTTCCTAAAATGCCCTTGTCTCGGTTCTAAACTTTTTCCAATCGGAAACATAAACCTCTCTACTAACTTATGGCGCTTTTGGTAATATTTCTGTTCAAAAATTGTTCTGGAGAACAGAAATAGTATAGAACAGAAATAGTAGAAAAAACTATTTCTGTTCCGGGGAATAATTTTTTAATAGAAAAACGCGTTTGGTAACTGCACAAAATTTATATTCCTAGAATAGAAAAAGAACAGAAATACGCTTAATTTTTTTGTTTCTTTTAATCTTTTAATTTTTTTTTCTTTTTTTCTTTTTTTTTCTTTTTTTTTTCCTTTCTTCCTTTTGGCCGATTGCCGACCTCGACCATGGCCGACAACCAGCCGATGAGGGCCGGCGGCCTCGCCCAAGCGGCGCGAGGTCCGCCTCACCCTGGCCTAGCAAGGCTCGACCTCAAGCTGACTAGGGAGGCCGAGCCTCGCACGGCCACTGCGAGCCTTGGGCTGACGAGCCTCGCCGTGGTTCGGCCTCTCCGAGGGCTGGCAACCTCGTCATCTGGCTGGTCGCCGGTGCCGGCCATGGCCAAGGTCGGTGACCAGCAAAAGGAAGAAGAAGAAGAAGAAGAAGAAAAGAAAGAGAAAAAAAAAGTGTTTCTCGGAAGTGTTCCCGGAAACAAAAAAATAAGTTTTTTTTTACATCTTGTTTCTATTTCAAATTTGTTCCCGAGAACAAAAAAAATAGATTTTTTGTTTCTGGGAATAAAAGTGTAAACAAGCGTGTTTCTATTCTTTTTTTTTTCTCGAAACAAAAGAACAAAAATTGTGTTCTAGAGAACAGAAACAAAAATTTGCCAGACACCCCCTTAGCCACCCTTAAAGTCGTGACCATTTGCCACCAAGACCGCCATCAAGTCAGCCGACATCTTGGCCTCCTTATTGCTCACTACCACAGGCATTCGCTGAAGGGAAGACGGCGTCGCCTTAAGCACTTGTTTTTCTTTTTGGAGTGAGAGAGGGAGAGAAAACGTATGTTATTACGCCAAAAGGTGTCTTCGTCTCTCGCTTTCCTCCCTTATATACGTTCCCTCAAAAATAGAAACGTACCCCTTCATCGTATCCCTCCATCCATGGGCCCTAATCCTGTGGGCCGGGCTTTCAGGCCCATCATGGGCGGACGGGCCAACTTAGGCCCATCACATAAAACCATCAAAAATGAAACTCTTTTAGAATATATTTTCTCTCAAAAGTATGAAGTGTTTTCATATTTGAAAATTGGAATTTTGATGTCTACTATCATTTCTCCAGACTTGAGGTGTATTTGATATAGCTTTTCCAAGAGGCTTTCAACCTCCAAAACCTCTTCGAAAAATGCTAAGGTGTTTAACAAGTCTTTCAAAATAGCTTTTAGCCCAATGCTGACCTTGGGAATGCTAAAAGCCCTTGGCAAGTAGGGACTAGCCTTTTGAAATAGCATTGTGAAATGTTGAAACTAAAGTTAAACATCTTTTTTTCCAAATCTAACCACACCAATTCTTTAGTTTTCTGGTTTTGCCCCTCATTGCTACCACTCATCTTCTTTGCGAGGACAGCTGGCAAGGGCCAAAGAGGTCAAATCTAACCAGTGAGGGGCTAGCAAGGTTGCATGACCCATGTGATGGCTACTTGGGATTGTGCGACCTAGGCAAGGGATGATTGGGTCACAAAACCCTAGGCGACGGTCATCTGGGTCGCACAACCTCAAGGCTTGTTGCTTGGGGGTTGTGAGACCTCAGGTAATGGTCGCCTAGGTCACATGACCTCAAGCCTCATCATCCAGGGTCGCACTACGCTAGGTGGCCGTCCTCGAGGTCATACGACCCAACCTACGGCCGCTTGAGGTCACATGACTCCAAGGCGGCCCTCGCCTGGGTTTTGCGACCCTCGCCTAACCTCGATTGTCAACCATTGGTGCCAGATCTAGCTTGCCGATGGCCTAAACCTTCCCTAGAGTTGGCAAAGGGTTTGATTTCTTTTTAATCAAAAAAAGAAGAAAAATTACAACTAAAGTCCTTTGCAATTTTTTTTTTTTAATCAAACACTACTTTACTCAAAGTTGCAATGCAAATGAGTTTTTATCAAAAGTAATTTGCATTTCCCCACAGGGTTTTGTCTTTTAGCATATGCATTACACCCAAAACCCATTTTTTAAGTCGAACCAAACTCACCCATTTGCACCTCATGGGCTATGGTGTTGGGCTACTTAGTTGTTCCCCTTGTGGAATGTTGCGACTGATAATAAGAAGATTTATCTTACAAGCTCATTGCCTACATTGGACACAAGCCCAAAATAAATTAGATGAACTCTTCAACCTCCAGCCTTTACTAAAAATTTGTAAGAGTTCCCGTTAATTTTTAAGATAAATTATAATAAGTGGTGATCATGTTCACATTATTTACTAGGATAAATTATGTTTGTGGCTTTTAGTTCCTAACAAGTCTAGGTTTGCCTTCTTCTCATTGATTTTTTTTTCAAATTTTGTATTAAGCACATTCATAATCACAAGGCTAGCTGTAAAGCTGGTTTTGGTCTATGATGACATACAAAAAGTAAAACCATGTGAGAACAAATTTGATGGAAATTTCTTGAGAGATATCGGTCACTTTTTTCTAATAAATTGTTCTAGTTAGAGGCCTTTGGCAACTAATGATCCATCAGTTTTACCTAGAAAATTGTTGATTGGAAAATTAGAACTGCCATACTGCATGGTGAAAAGTTGGGAAAACATAGATGAGGTATTCAAGTATCTTGCGAGATAGATCCTTTATACTTGCAAATGAAAACGTTAATGTGGGGAGGGCTGAAGAGAGAGATGAGACTCCTAATTGTGCATTTAACTGTCTCCTCTATTGTAAATCTCAAATCCACTTCATAGGATTTTCAGCACTCATTTAAACCTGTGATCCTGAGTAGCTATTAAGATAATGTGGTCCACAACCTTTGGGATGGTATTGCCTTATTGCCTAAAGGGATGGGGAACTAGTTCTGGTGGCACGAGAGACTCTTCTCGTCATTGAAATTCCAGGATGACAAGATGCCTATGGTTTGCCATGCTTGTGTCTTCAACAGTTTCAAACTATAACTGCCTGCTCCGATTCATCTTTTAGTTCCAGTCATCTAACGATAAACTTAATCTTCAAGATGACGAGTGCATAGAGGAGCCATTTAATTTGATGACAGGCATTTCCCTCTGGGAGGAATGCAAATATGAGCATAGAAAATGCAGCCCGAACACAACTGAAGAATCAACTGCCTGAATTATCCGGGCAAGAGCTAAAGCATTAAACATGTCGACAGGGATACTCCCATCCCCAAGGCTCTCTTTTAAATAGGAACAAAAGCGTACTATCTGTGCAAATGCCAAGAATTCAGTATCAGACGAGAACAAAAGCAACTATGGTAGGAAAAGCTGGTGTTGAGGGATTTGGAAAACGACGGGATTCCCAAAACAGTGATTCGACACAGAATCGAACCCTGAGAGAAACAACGTAGCGGAAGCAAGCCCAGGAAAAAACTCATGTATCACCAATCAGAAAGGCATATCGCATAATCGAACGTATCTTGTTTCCATAGATTAAACACCGATGTCGCGAAAAGAGGAAGAATCCACATAGTTCTTCAGAGGATGATCCAGTTCTGTTCTTCGGGAAAAAGCGGTGTCAGAAGACGTAACTTCCAGAGAGAACGTAAACTCTCATTCTCAAAAATATGTAACTTCACCCCAATTAATCGCCTCCAAGATTTTCCCTTATCTTTAATAACTTCCTCCATGGGCCCTTAACTCACGAGCCGGGCCTTTGGGCCCAACATGGGCGGACGGGCCAACTTAGGCCCATCAAAAGGAAAAGCGAACAGGCCAACTTAGGCCCATCAAAAGGAAAAATCCATCATCTCCCACTCGCACATGGTGGACCAAACCCAACATGGGCGGACAGGCCCTACTTAGGCCCATCAAAGAAAAAAACCCAACAGACACACCATCTCCCACTTGGCATGGTAGGCCAAACAGAATCTTATTTACCTCTCTGCAACATTCATACTGGTGAATAATCCGTGTGACCAACATACTTTGAAAGCTCGTTGTCATACATCGGTTAGGAATATATAGCTGCTCATAATGGGCATCACATCCTGAGTATATTTAGTATGTAACACCCTGGATCGATCGATCACATTTATATCTCTCTTCTAATCTCTTTTTAAACAATGATATATTGTATTCACAATTATAATTATCTCAAAACAATCATAATTGGTCGACTAGTGAATACAAAACTAAAATATGATTCTCCAAATTCAATCTTTCTCTTTCCTTGAAACATTCAATTTTAGTTCAACTTACTTTTCTAGAAATGTCACAATTCATGATCATTAGCAACATTCTAAAATAGCAAACATTGAATAGAAATCTTGAGAATAAGTAAGAGTCATGAGGGCACTAAATTGAGAACTATTTTCCTCAAGAGTCTCACACGGCATAAAAGTTGAGATCAAAACTTTTGTCACTCTTATTAGTCGTCTCATGCATACGTAGTATGAAATACGTATTACGGTATTTAACTCATTTCCCATAGAGCGTATGTCTACACATTTAATACCATACAGATGATAGTTCAGACATATTTAATATCTAACTTGAGTTCACGTATCTACTCATTCACAGAAGTCATCAGAACTCACATCTGGCATCATAGACAGATAAAGTAAAATATGTGGGTTATTTTACTTTCGAACATAGAAAATATTATATCATCATCTTAACACTCAGTTAAGGCGACATATATATTTTAAGCTTGAGCTCTCAATTATCACATAGATAATAAGCTTAAAAATCATCTCATCTCTATTTATCACATAGTAAATAGAGGCGATTACGGCGATTACCCGTGTGAGTGGGTTAATCTCTTATCTGTCCGACATACTTTCTCAATATAATGCACTAAGCATTAAGATGCATAAACGTCAAACAAAGATTCATAGGCATTAATGATGAAAACACAAATTCATCAAATATGAACACTTATGGGAAATTACAATATTTAGTACATCAGCCTCTACGCAGTCCTAGAGATTTCATATGACCACAAAACACATCTTTAGATATTGGCTTTGTCATTGGATCTGCTACCATTCTATACGTAGGTATATGTTGTAAGTTCACATCTTTTCGTACAACCATATCTTTAACAAAATTATATTTTGTATATATATGTTTGGTCTTGTCATGATATTTTGGATCTTTGGTGTACGCTATAGCTACTTGGCTATCACAGTTAACCAACAATAAGTCTGCAGCATTCTCAATAACACATAAATGATCCAAAAATCTCTTAAGCCAAACACCTTCTTGTATTGATGTTGATAATGCCACGAACTCAGCTTCCATCGTGGACAAGACTATACATATTTGTTTCTTACTGCTCCAACATATGGCGCCATTATTCAGTAAGAAAACAAATCCAGAGATAGATTTTCTTTCATCTAAATCTCCTCCCCAATCAGCATCTAAATAGCCTTTGAGTTATAGATCATTTCCTTGATAACTCAGTGTATAATCAGCAATTCTCTTTAGATACCTCAGTATTCTCTTAACGGCTTTCCAATGTGCTTGACCTGGATTGGATTGGTATCTACTCACCATTCCAACTGCAAAACATATGTCAGGTCCTGTACACATCATAGCGTACATCAAGTTCCCAACAACACTAGCATAAGGAACATGTTGCATTTGTTTCTTCTCTTGTGAAGTCCTTGGACACAATCTGTGGCTCAATTCTTCGCCTTTTGCAATAGGAGTATCTATGGGTTTACAATTTTGCATACGAAATTGTTCAAAAACCATATTTATGTATATTTCTTGCGAAAGAGACAATGATATCTTCGAACGATTTCTTGAAATCTTAACTCCAAGAATGTATGCAACCTCATTCATGTCTTTCATCTCAAAGTTGGAAGATAGCCAACTTTTGATAATATTAACAAACTCCTTATTGCTTCCGGCAATCAATATATCATCAACATATAATGATATGATCACAAATTGATCTTTGGACATTTTGATAATTACACAATGATCCTTATCAATCATTGTAAAATCATAAGCCATTATGGCATTATGAAAACATATATACCATTGTCTCGACAACTGCTTAAGGTCATATATCGATCTCAAAAGTCAACATATCTTTTGTTTTTGGCCTTTGATAATGAAACCAACAGGTTGTTCCATATAAATTTCTTCGTCTAATTCTTCATTGAGAAAAGCAGTCTTTAAATCCATTTGATGTAACTCAATATCTATACTTGCCACTATTGCCAGAATAATGTGAATCGAGGTAAATCTCATGATAGGAGAAAATGTTTTCTCATAATCAATTCATTCATGTTGATTATACTACTTCGCCACAATGGGAGCTTTATATCTTTCTATCGAGCCATCAGCTTTACGCTTTATTTTGAGAACCCACTTGTTCCCAATGGCTTTGTGTCCTTTTGGAAGATCAACTAGTTCCCAAATATGGTTTGACTTCATTGACTCAATCTCTTCTTCCATTGCATGCATCCATTTTTCCTTATTATGGCAACTTATAGCCTCATTTACATTCATTGGCTCATCTTCATCTTGCGAAACAACCATAAAAGTTTCCCCTTCAATGTCAAAACGTCGACGGGGAATACTTTTGCGACTTGTTCGCCGTATGGGAGATGGTACACTTTGCACATCACTCCTCATTATGCTCCCACTCGGATTAGATAATGATGATATTGTCTTATCATGTGGTTGTAATTGAGAGTGGGTTGAATTAAATTCATCACTTCTCATGTTACTCCAACTTGGACGAACTCCACTAAATTCATTATCTGGATCCAAGGTTTCAAATAGGGAGTAATTCTCAACTATTTCGCCCTTCTTAGGAAAATCATTATCTAAGAATGTGACATTTCGCGATTCAAACTCAGTTATACTCCCACTTTCCTGCTCACCTATGAACACATATCATTTCGAGTGTTCAGAGTATCTTATGAAAATACTCTTCTTTCCTTTGGAACCCAATTTCCCAAACTTATTAGAGGGCTCATGAATATAGGCAGCACAACCCCATAGCTTAAGAAAAATTAAGTCCGGATTTCTACCTTTCCATAACTCATATGAAGTGGAAGTAACTGATTTGGAAAGCACACGGTTAAGTATATAGGCAGCAGTTAACAAAACATCACTCCAAAAAGTGATAGGTAAGTTAGCATGCACCATTATGGACCTAACCATTTCTAGAAGGGTTCTGTTTCTTCTTTCCGCAACACTATTTTGTTCAGGAGTGTAAGGAATAAACAATTGTCTTTACATTCCTTTTTCATCACATAAATTTCTGAACGCATCAGATAAATATTCACGACCTCGATCGGATCTCAATACTTTTATTTTCTTGTCTAATTGATTTCCTACCAAGTTCATAAACCTTTTGAAACAACTCAATACTTCAGATTTATGAGAAATCATATAGACATATTCGAATCGAGTATAATCATCTATAAATGTGATGAAATAAACAGCATACCTTCCTCTCACATTTATTGGACAATAGATGTCAGAATAGATTAAATGCAAAGGAAATTTAGCTCTTTTACCTTTTCCAAATGGTTTTCTTATTGTTTTCCCTACTAAGCAATGCTCACATATAGGCAAATCGACTTTTTCAATATTGCCCAATAAGCCCTCTTTGGCTAGTCTATTCATACGTTGTTGGCCAATATGGCCAAGTCTAGCATGCCACACATTCACATCATTATTATATGAAGTAGAAGATGTGAAAAGGGAATAACAAATATTGACATTACTACATTTAACATTTAGTACAATAAAACTATCCAGAAAATAACCACAACCATAGTAGTTTGTATCCAAATACAAATCTACACCGCTATTATGGAAGTTCATACTAAAACTAAGTTTAACCAACACTAAAACAGACACTAAATTTCGACGAATCTCCGGAACATATAATACATCATATATGAACAAAGTGCGTACACCACGCATGTTCAATTGGTAGATGTCAATTTCTTTAATTTCAGCTCTGGAGTTATTTCCTACATAGATCCACTTAGTTCCAGTCGGAACTCGTCGAAATTCTACAAAAGATTCTCTATCCTTCGTTATATGGTTTGTTGCTCCCGAATCTACAGTCCACAAAGGATTAAATTCAGTTAAGAATACAGAACTTGACACATATGCAAAGTTCCCAAAAGTACAAGGGGTGTTTACCTTCTTTGGCTCACGACAATCGCGAGCATAGTGACCCTTCTGGTTATAGTTAAAACACTTCACCCTTGACAATTTCTTCATTCGAGGATGCTTTCCTCTTTCATGTTGGTCAAGCTTAGGTTTCTTCCCTGAAGAGCTTGCTCCCTTGCCTTTCCTATTATCAAACCAGTTAGGATGTTTGCGCTTGGAGCTCGAAGCTCCATGTGAGCTGGAACGAACATGATAAATTTCAGTTTCTGCCTTAGCCGCCAAGAGACGGTTTTATTCCAGCTTAAGATGGCGCACTGCATCCTCAAAGGTTTTGATATTCTCATTATGGGTCAGATGCACCTTCATATTCTCCCAATTTTGAGGCAAGAAATAAATCACTGCTTGCACTTGCTGCTCGTCAGTCAAGACATGGCCAGCATCTTTCAGCTCATTAATCATGTTTGACATATTTCTTAAGTGTAGCTTCATGGTCTGACCATGTGGCTTCTTATAAGAGTCAAACCTAATAGTGAGCTACCTCAGTCTGGTCACCGAAGTATGACCAAATCTTGCTGCCAACGCTTCCCACATTTCCTTGGCATTCTCAAAATGCCTAAACTCACGCATGATGTCATTTTCCATGCTACTCAGCAACGTAATGCGAGCAATGAAGTTCTTTCTTTTCCATGCAGCAAATGCATCCTTATCTCTCTTATGATGCGCAGTGTTTCCTTCTTCAAGTTCTACCATGATCAAGTTAAGAGCTTCTAGTGTCTCTTGTTCTTCCAGCACATATTGGATTTTCATGTGTCATATTTCGTAATTATCACCATTGAGCTTCTCACTTTTGTTTAGTTCAGCGACTATGCTCTTTGTGGCTGAAGCCATTAATCTGAACATATCAGACATATTTGCACAATTTATTACTGCCTATCATTTATGCATCTATTTCGCATAAAACCATCATATTAATGAATAATTTCAAATTAGGTTTCAGAATCAAGAGGTCACTGAATTTCCAATCATCATTTAAAAATCCTAACTTGAAATTATCATTAATATAATTTTCTATGCAAAATAAGTTCAGCAAAGTCACTAAAACTTTCTTGAACTTCCAACGACGAATTGTAAATTAACATATTAATTTACAACAATATATAATGGAAGCAAATGATATTGAACACCCATTAATGATTTAAGAAAGAAAATTTCCATATTATGTAACTAAACGCATCAGTTGTTACACTGACATCAACGAGATAGAAAAATATTCACATAATATGTCCATAAAGCCTACTAAAAGAAAGACAACTCGAAACATCTTAACCCAAGTCAATATATGAACTAGGAAAGATCTTTTTTTTTCAATTTCTTGATCTTTTATTTTGTAACAATCCGATAATATTCATCTATAAAAGCCATCACAAGATTCCTATACAAAGTAGCTCTGTTGACTTCCCATAAGCGATTCAACACTCCTTGCCATTATGGTGGAAGAGTGTTCGTGAAAAATCGCACCATCTCAAATTGTGGCATGGGATGACCATTCCATATGACCTTTTTCCCGTTGACTTCAAGAACATGATCAATAATGTCGCCGCTCTCCCATCGATAAACAGTCAACTCAGCTATCAACCTTGATAGTCTTTCCTTTTGTTCATCGGTAATTGCGCGAATATGTGTATGCAATTTAAGGGGAGGCATTGTTCCTGCAATAAATGCATAACAAAAAGGGATTACATATAATCCACATAAACATAATTAAAAAAAGAAACACATCCTTTTTTTTTATTTAAAGTCAACGATCTACGATCAAAGTCAACGAGTCTGCCAGGTCGAATGGGTCGGGTCGGGTCAGGTCGGGTCGGGTCAGGTCGGACCAATCGGGCGAACCGACCGGCACGTGCCTTGTGCGTGAGTAGGCAACCGCCGGCCAACATCACGATGACATTAGCTGGTGCGTGCCTCGCACACGCTAGCAGTTGCCGCACGCGTGCCATGCATGCACCTGCGGTTTCCTCCGCTCACGTGTGCATCACACGCGCCTGGGAACCGCCTCGGCACCTGCAATGCACGCGCCAACGAAGCCAAACACTTCGGCCACGCGTGGCGGCGCGTCCGACGGCATCCAATGGTGGGCCACCACTCGAAATCTTGTATCGATGAGCACTTCAACCCTAAGCAAACAGAAATGCACTTTGATCTACGGAAAAACAAAAAACTAGGGGGAACAGTACGATGTCGGGATTTTTCCGTCCTTTAATCAATCAAACAGTGACATTTCAAAAAACAATCAATCAAAACTTGTTTATAAACGTAAACAGTAACCGGGAAACATGATCGAGATGGCTCTGATACCAATGTTGAGGGATTTGGAAAACGACGGGATTCCCAAAACAGTGATTCGACACAGAATCGAACCCTAAGAGAAACAACGTAATGGAAGCAAGCCGAGGAAAAAACTCATGTATCACCGATCAGAAAGGTATATCACATAATTGAACATACCTCGTTTCCACAGATTAAACAACGATGTTGCGAAAAGAGGAAGAATCCACACAGTTCTTCAGAGGATGATCCTGTTCTGTTCTTCAGGAGAAAGCGGTGTCAGAAGACGTAACTTCCAAAGAGAACGTAAACTCTCCTTCTCAAAAATACGTAACTTCACCCCCAATTAACCGCCTCCAAGATTTTCCCTTATCTTTAATAACTTCCTCCATGAGCCCTTAACTCACAGGCCGAGCCTTTGGGCCCAACATGGGCGGACGGACCAACTTAGGCCCATCAAAAGGAAAAATCCATCAGCTGGCAAGCAGCACAAAAAGAGAGCAGTACTCAAAGATGTCACTAACATCTTTTGTGAGAATTCCTTCTTGAACTGTGTCAATACTACCAAAGCTCAGGTTAGTGCAAGGCATTCTTCTTAAGTGATTGTGTTATTCACACGGGGAGTCCGCATTCGTCATGAGGTCTTGGCTGGTTATTTGTTTAGATTCCCAGCATTTCAGAGAAGTGGGGCATTTTACAAGATGGACCTGAGGATGCTTTGTCCATGCTTTGTCCATTCTTCAAATGGCTGTCTGTTTTGAGTTGATTCAATGGCTCATTTTATGTCCAGCACATACACTTTCAGCTAGCTATATGTTCCAAGTCCGGTGACTCCGGTTGCTATTTGGCAAACCAGCAAGCAAGGTAGAAGGCAATCTTTGAAGGACACAGATGTGCATCAAAGAGGAGCTGTCCAAATAATTGTGGAGAATGTCATAGCGGAATATGTAGAAGAGTCGTTGAAAATAAGTGGCAGGGCCTATAGAAACCACTATCCCAAACAAATGGGTGAAATGAGAATATTCCAAATATAGTATCCATTTGAGGGATGCAGTAATAGAGTATTCAAGAATACCACAAGATAATTGGCTTAGAACTTGTGAGGAAGGCTATTTCTTGTTCAGGCTAAATGTAACAATTATTTGTTCGATGATAAGATATTTCATCATTCTAATAATGAAGTAAAACTTATTCAGCCTAATTCAATTTGCTAGATATGCAGAATATATGCATGGTGAGAAGTCAGTAGCTTCAGGTTGTTCAGGCTAAATACAAGAATTATTTGTAACCTTTGAAGTAACTGGGTTTATTTTGCTGGGCAATTTCACTTAGGGTCCATTCTTTTCGCGGAAAATGACTTCTGGGAAAAAGTTTTCCAGATTTTCTAGCGTTTGTTTCACGGAAAATGAACTAGTCAAGGAAAATGTTTTCCATCATTGGAAACAACAACCTTTAAAAGTGAGGAAAATGTTTTCCACTTCTGAGAAGTGGAAAACATTTTCCATATCTTCTTCCATCTTGCTAATTTTTACTAATATATTTTCGTTTTATTTTTATGCTTTCTTTTTCTTTTCTTTTTTAAAATCGAGTTTTTAATTTTTTTTCCTTTTCTTTTTTTATTTTCTTTCTTTCCTCTTTCATCTTCTTCTTGGCGGCGGCTGGCGACTGGCCACGACGGCGTCCGGCAACCGGCGACCAGCCGTAAGCTAGCTCGAGCCTCGCCCCAGGCCAGCGAGGCTCCACCTAGCCTGATTTGGCAAAGCCGAGCTCGGGCCTCGCCAGATCGGGCGAGGCAGAGCTCTCGCTAGCCTGGGGCGGAGCTCGCGGCTCACCAGATCCGGCGAGCTGTGCGAGGCTCGGGCCTCGCCCGAGCTCGCCAGAGATTTGCCAGGCTCTAGTGAGCCGCGAGCTCGCCGGATCTGGCGGCGGAGCTTGGGCTCCCGATCCAAGCGAGCCTGCCGACTGCGAGCTCCGATGCGGAGAGGAGGGAGGGAGAGAGAGGGGTAGGTGCAGCCACAGAAGATAGAGGATCAACCACCGCGACGCGGAAACCGACCGACTCCCTGTCGGCGAGCGCCCGTCTCGCCGACGGACCCGATCACCAATCCCCTGAAGTCAACCCCCAAGGTTGGACGGAGGGACGGAGGAAGAAAGGGAGGGAGGGAGACGGCGATTGGGGGAAAACGAAAAGCACCCTGCGCGACGACCACTGCCGATCAGTGCAAGGAAGTCTTCGCCGTCGTCGTCAATGTCACCGACGCCGTGAGCCGGCCGATCGTCGTGGATTGAGAATCGCTGAGGGAGGACGAAGGCGGCAGAGGAAGGAGGAAGGAGGCAATGGAAGAAGGAGGAGGAAGGAGGAAGGAAAAGAAAAAGAAAGAAAAAATAATAAATAATAAAATTTTCAATTTTTTTAAAATATAAATAATTAAAATTTCATTTTTTTAAAAAATATAAAAAAATAAAACTAATTTTTTGGTCAATTAAAAGTATAAATATTTAATTTTTGATCATTTTTCCCAAACAATAAAATTAGCTAACGAACGGTGGAAAATATTTTCCATTCAAAATTTAAGTTTCGGTCAAACACCGGAAAATAAAGTCATTTTCCTGGAAAATGTTTTTTGGAAACATGATATTTTCCGCGAAACGAACAGACCCTTAATTGAACATTCCATACGTGAAATCAATAAGTTTCACTTATAAGTAAGTTATATCATTAGGTTGTTCCTCTATTCCATTTTCCTTCAATTTTCAAATTGTAAGTACGGCTTCGGTTAAATTCACTTTCATATATTACATTCCAAATAATTTTGTTACTTAAGAATGTAATTATGGGTTTTTGTTTCATTTTTTCAGTTTTTATTTAGTGTAATCAACATCCACGATCTATCCAAAGAAGACAAATGAGGATTAGTTAGGGAATGGTATAACATTCAAAATTTTACCCACTGAAGACAAATATATATAAATGAGGGTTATTGATGAGGCAATAACGAATATTCATAATCTTCGAGAAGAAAAATAAATGTGGAATGGTTAAGATTGTGGAAAAAACAATACTCTCGTATGTTTCAAGGCCGGTGAACATATTTTACAAGTTTGTGCTTTGGAGATAAAAGTGAAGAAATGGAGAAAAAGAGGAATGGTAGCACGGGTTTGAACACATCCCTGAGACAAATTTCTTAAGCATGCGCTCTTTAATGGGACATTTGGAAGAGGTCATGTTAGGTGACCTAGACTTTACATTTTATTTCTCGAATTTCACTTACTAGAACTTAGCTAGGATATAACTGAAGTAAAAGTTTCATGTGATGATGGATACAAATGGGGCTTATTAGTTAGGCAATGACAAACCTTCAAAACCTACTAGAACAAAATAAATGTGGATTTATCATGTCATTGAAAAATAAAAAGTAATGTTCTTGTATATGTATGAAGGCCAATGAACATTAGAACCGAAACACGTGATTCGAGATCCAGACAAAAAAAAAAAAAAACAGAAAAAGAGGAGAGGCTTCGGTATGAACGGAGAATAAGACGAGAAAATAAGAAAGCAAAGCTCTTTACGCGGTCGCGCTTTAGGAAAAGAAAGAAAAAGGAGACAACTTTTCGTGCAAGGAGAAAAAAGGAAAAAGTATGTCTCTTTGATGATTCCAATTTCAAGGCTAAACATGTATAAAGCTTGTTTTTTGTTCTATAAGTTGATTTGGACTTTTATATTTGGCTTTTCGAATTTATCTTAACAGCAAAGTATAATATTAGTTTGTTGCCCTATCCCATTTCACTTTAATTTCTGCTATGTGAGTACAACTTTCGTCGATTTTACTTTCACAATTTCCCCACCCCGCCGCTGCCGTGGTGTTGGAGTTCGCTAGTGAGGGGTTGGTGGGATATTAGGTGGAGATAGGTTTCCACACCCGAAAAAAAAGGAAAAAAAAAAAAAAAACCTTCTTCTCACTTAGAAAATATCGATCTTTAGGAATAGTATTTCATGAAGACAGGGAATGGAGGCAATTTCAATGGCCTAGACGATATATGTATTTAAGAAAGTCTTGGGGAAAAAAAACGAGGCTTAGATTCGTAGAAATTTTTCGAAGCTATAAGATATGAGGGAGTGTAATAGAATTTATGAACATATAAACTACAGTAGACACGCCACTTGTTTTTATTCTAGAATATAATTAATTTTCTTATTATTCATCTGCTTTTGAAGTTGAAAACAAAACTACACAAACCATAGTTAAATCATATTTCAAATGGAAATACTTTTTGCAATTATTTCATTTTCTTGTAATCTTTGGATTGAGTGGTTTCATTTTGATAGGCAGTTTCACTTAATTAAACATTCCAAATGTGAATTCGTATAAGTACCACTCATAAGTAAGATATATCATTGGGTTGTTCCTCTATTCCATTTTACTTTAATTTTCAAATTGTACATACAGCTTCGGTTAAATTCACTTTCATAAGTTACATTCCAAATAAGTTTGTTACTTAAAATGTACTTCAGGGTTTTTGTTTCATTTTTTTAGTTGTTATTAAGCACAATCAACATCCATGTTGTATCAAAAAGGACAAATGGGGATTAGTTAGGGAATGGTATAACATTTAAAAGTTTGCCCATCGAAGACAAATGGATATAAAGGAGGATTATTGGTGAGGCAGTAAATAAAATTCAAAGTCTTCGATAAAAAAAAATAAATGTGGAATTGTCAAGATTGTGAAACAAACAATACTCTTGTATGTTTCAAGGCCAGTGAACATATCTTTTGAATGAGCCGATGAAGTTATAGAGTCTGATAGAGGAAAATAATGTTTAAGTGCATAAAAATTTTATTTTGGGCAGGCACTTCCCCCAAGTCATCCATCCTGTAATGTTAAAGTAAATAATAGGGCTTTATGCATGTACTTTTCATATTAATCATGTATGCCCTAAACTCTTGCTATATATAGGGGCAATATTTTTTATAGTTGTAACGCTGAATCTTGTAACCCTAGAGCTTGTAACACTGATACTGATGGTAGAAAGATTGTCTAGTGTGGCACTATGATTTTTCCCTTTTTACTGATTTTGGAAAAGGTTTTTAACGTAAAAATTCTCACTTGTTTTCTTCTCTATTTTTTCTCTTCATATATTTGCGTTCCTAACATGAGCACATAAAAGGCAAAAAGGAAGAAAGAAAGAAAGAAAGAAAAGAAAAGAAAAGAAAGCTTAGCCTTTTACATGTTTGCACTTTGGAGATAAAAGTGAAGAAATGGAGAAAAAAGGAATGGAAGCACAAGTTTGAACCCGTTCCTAACACATATTTCTTGAGTATGCACTATTTAATGGGGAATTTAGGTAGAAGAACAGCCGAAGTGTCATAACTTAGTACAGGAGGACACTTAAGTGCCATAACTTCGAAAAGGTACACTTAGGTGTCAGTTTCGAAGTTAACTGGAACACTTAGGTGCCACTCCGGCAAAAATCCGGCCAAATGGCTGACGTGGCAATTTTCTGACGAATTTGGTCCAAAACGGCGTCGTTTTGCACGCTGACGTGGCGAAAAATGACGTCGTTTCGTGTCTGATGTGTAAATAATAATATAAAATTAATTAAATTAAATTTAAACTTAATTTTATTTAAAATATTCTAAAAATTTTAAAAAAAAACTAAAAACTAAAAATTTAAGAAAAAATTAAAAAAAAAAAAAGGGAGGCCGAAGGGGGCAGCTGAGGGCTGAGCCCTCGCCGCCGCCGCCTCCCCGCAGTCGCCGAGAAGGGCCAACGATGGAGGAGGGAGGGTCGGCCAGGGTCGCCGGCCCCCGGCCGACCGGCGGTAAGGGCCGCGAGTCCTCGCCCAGATCTAGGGCGAGGGTCGCGGCCCTTGCCCAAATCCGACGAGGGCTACGAGCCCTCGCCGCCTCCCCGCTGCCGCCAGGAAGAGCCGGCAACGGAGGGGAGAGGGTCGGCCAGGGTTGCCGGGCTCGGGCCGATCGACGGCGAGGGCCGCGAGCCCTCGCCGGATCGCGGCGAGGACGCGACCCTCGCCTCAGATCTGGGCGAGGGCCGCAAGCCCTCGCCGAATCGCGGCGAGGGCTCGCGGGCCCTCGTCGCCAGTCGACCGACATCGCCGGCCCCTAGCCAAGGCCCGGCGACCCCAGCCGACCCTCCCCCCTCTGTCGCCAGCCCTTCCCGGTGATGGCGGGGAGGCGGCGAAGGCTCGCAGCCTTCGCCGCCGGTCGGTTGAGGGCTGGCAATCCCAGTCGACCCTCCCCCCTCCGTTGCCGGCCCTTCCCAACGATGGCGGGGAGACGACAGCGACGAGGACTCAGTCCTCAGCCGCCCCCTTTGGCCTCCCCTTTCTTTTCTTTTTTTTTTAATTTTTAGTTTTTTATTAGAATATTTAAATAAAATTAATTTTTAATTTAATTTAATTAATTTTTATATTATTATTTACACATCAGACTTGAAACGGTGTCGTTTTTGCATTTTCTTGCCACATCAGAGTGCAAAACGACGCCGTTTTGGACCAAACTCGTCGAAAAATTGCCACATCAGCCATTTGGCCGGATTTTCGCCGAAGTGGCACTTAAGTGTTCCATTTAACTTCGAAATTGGCACTTAAGTGTATCTTTTCGAAGTTATGGCACTTAAGTGTCCTCCCGTGCTAAGTTATGGCACTCCAAGTGTCCCAAACTCAGGGAATTTGGAAGAGATCATGTCATGTGACCTAGAGTTTACATTTGACTTCTCGAAGCTAGGATATAATCGAAGTAAAAAGTTCATGTGATGATGGATACAAATGGAGATTATTAGTTAGGCAATAACAAACCTTAAAAACCTACCAAAACAAAATAATCGTGGACTTATCAGGCCATTGAAAAATAAAAAGTAATGATTTTGTATATGTACGAAGGCCAGTGAACATTAGCACCAAACACGTGATTTGGAATCCAGACAAAAGAAAAGGAAAAAGAGCAGGTGCTTTGGTATGAACGAAGAACTAGACAAGAGAAAATAAGAAAGCACGGCTATTTATTATGCGTTCGCGCTTTAGGAAAAGAAAGGAAAAGAAGACACAGCTTTTTGCACAAAGTAGAAAAAGAAAAAGTATGTCTTTGTGATGCTTCCAATCTCAGGGCTAAACATGCATAAAGCTTCTTTTGCGTTGTATCAGGCGACTTTGATTTTTACACTTGGCGTTTCGAATTTATCTTATTAGCAAGATATGATATTAGTCTGTTCCTCTATCCCAATTCACTTTAATTTCTGATTTGTGAGTCCAACTTCGGTTAACTTTACTTTCACAAGGGAGTGAGCAAGGTCCTCATCTAAACCGGCAATCAAATCGGACCAAACCGGCCTATTCTAAATGGTTTCCGATTTTCAATTTGGGAAATTGACAATAACCGGTCATTTTTCTAGTTTTCCACAAAGAACAGACCGAATTGGTGTGCCCTAATTTTCCTTTTTTTGTAATGTTTTCTTGTTTCATTTTCTAAACTAAAGTTGTGCATCGGTGGTTTTTAGAGGCATACTTGATGGGCTTTCTTGTTTTGAAGCAGTTTTCTAAATGTAATACTATCCGAGAGAAATAGGAAAGAGGATAGAAGTTTGAAAGCCACTAAAGCCAACATTAGAATGCCACGTCAACACTGGTCGGTTAAAATTGACCGGATGGACTAAATTGACACAAATGCAAAATATTTATAACTGAATTAAAAAAAAAAGGTTTATGACTAAATTAACACAATTGTAATAGATTTATAACTTTTTTAGTAATTATGCCGGTTATATTTTCAAAATTACTAGACATGAGGAGTGTTGAATAATTTGTGGACATACCACTTATCTTTATTGAGGAATGCAATTCATTTTTTTTTCCTTTTTATCCACTATATAAATTGAAAATAAAGCTACATAAACTATGGGTAAATCATATTTCGAATAAGAATACTTCTTAAGATGACGTCATTTCCTTGTGATCTTTGAATTAAGTGAATTCATTTGGACAAGCAACACTTAATTAAACATTATGTACATGAAATCATATGATTTTCGCTCATTAGTAAGACATATTATTAGTTGGTTCCTCTATTCTATTTTACTCGAATTGTCATTTTGTAAGTATAGCTTGGGTTAACTTCACTTTCATATGTTACATTTAAAAACAGGCCGTGTTACTTAAGAATTTATTTCAGGGTATTTGTTTTCTTTTTTTACCAGGATAATCAACACTCACAATCTATTAGAAGAAGACAAAAATGAGGTACACTCAAATTCTACCAGTTGAATATGAATGGAAGTTTAGCCAGGAAATAACTAACATTCAGAGTCTATGAGATGGATATAAATGAGGACTATAAGTTTAGGCAATAATGAATATTCAAAGTCTCGGAGGAATGGATAAGATTGTGAAAAAATAAAAATAAAAACAGTATTCTTGTATGTTTCGAGGCCAATGAACCCATCTTTGAGACGAGCGTAGAAAAGGCTAAAAACGAAAGGAAAAGAAAAGAAAGCTGTGACTTTTCAGGCGTTGGCGCTTTCCATTTTTTACGCGGTCCCACGAGCGGAGAAATAGAAAAAAAGAAAAAGGAATCACGCGGCTTCGTACGCGTTCGTGCTTTCGGTTTTTACTTGTTCGTGCTTTGGGATGAGCGAAGAAAAGGAGTGCGACTTTGTACGCGTTGGTAATACCAATTTCTATTATATGAAGGGTTAGGTTTGTTGCCGCGCCACCACCATATTTGGCCGCGTCCACCCTCTCTCTCTCTCTCTCTCTCTCTCTCAAAATGAGTTCCATCCAAAGTCCCCGGCATCCTCACGTCCTGTTCCTTCGAAATTTGAGCCAACACTTCCAAACCGCCCAACAAGAAACACGATCTGAAGACGAAGCCTTCCTGCAGTGTGAATTTTGCGAAGAAGATTTGAGTAATGGTAGCACTTCTATTTACTGTTGTGAAAAGTGCAGGTTTTACGCTCACACATCATGTGCTAGATCATCTTCTCTTCAGATCCAACATCCTCGTCACGAGCACCCCCTCGAGCTTTACCGATTTAACCCCTTCTCACAAGTGCTTGATGACGAGTCCGGGTATTTCCGATACCGATGTGTCGAGTTCGACCGTGGGTGCGACTTCGAGCTCGACACTACCATTGCGATGAGAACCCTGCAGGTTGAGAAGTACTATTGTTCGATGCTGCGAGAGGCCAGCGATGGAGAATCTCGACTGCAGTTCGCTCATGAACATCCATTAACCACCTTCCCCGCGAGAAGGAAAGTTTCCTGCAGAGGTTGCAAGATGCGGATCTCGGAGGAGGAGGCATACGGATGCAGCGAGTGTAATATCTTCCTCCACGAGGCATGTGCCAAGGCACCCCTGGAGATACAACACCACCCTTTCCACCCCAACCACCCTCTCTACCTCTACCTCTCTTACGATTCATCATGTGAGGGTGAATGCCATGCATGTCGCTCTCCGGATGACGAAATCCCCATAAGGTACCGCTGTGAGGAATGCAAATTAATCTTCCATCTGTCTTGCGTGATTTCGACTATGCCTCGTGATGACGATGATGATGATGGTGAGAGAGAGGACATCAGTAGACGCCCATCGCTGATCGATCATCCTCTGCATCCGCATCATCAGCTCTCCTCCTACCATTCCAAAACCCGGACAAAGATCGAGTGCCGTATCTGTAGAGACCAGATTCCGTCGGACGACTTCTTCGGTTGTTTGGATTGCTCATTCTTCCTTCATGGATCGTGTGCCCAACCACCTGTAGATGCGATTCAGCATTACCTTCACCCTGAGCACACTCTGACCTTCGCTCAACGTCCCGATGAGAAGGGACATGAATGTGCAGTCTGTGGATCTCTAGTACATCTTGATTCCTATTGCTACACCTGTCAAATGTGCGACCTCTTGATCCATCCGTTTTGCGCTTCTGCCACTCTCTCGGAACTTGAGAAAGGAGTGGCCTTGACGGTTCAGTTACCATTCCATGAGCATGAGCTGAAGCTTTATCGCAATATTAAAGACTTTTGCACAGTTTATTACAGGACTTGCACAGTTTGTAACAGGAATATATGGGAAAAAACTGCGGCGTACAAATGCTTTTCCGAAGCATGCGAGTTTAAGCTCCATAAATCATGTTTGCAGCTATCGTCCCACTTGGTACACCCCTCTCACTCGCTACATGCGCTTACCCTCTGCTTTTCATCTCCTTATAAAAATACTGCGTGTTACCTTTGCAACGAGGCAATCAGAGGCACCTTCGCTTTCTCGTGTGGAGAGTGCAAGTTCTATCTCCATGTTGACTGTGCTCAAAAACCGACTCTGAAACATCCTTTCCATGAGCACCATCTTTTCTATTTTAGTGAGATCAAAAAGCACCGGATTGCGGAGGGCAGGCAAAACAACCGCAAGTGCAGGGCCTGCCATAAAAGTTGCGGGATCGACTTCTTTTCGTGTGAGCAGTGCGATTATACTCTTCACTACGAATGTTCTGAGTCACCGCTGACTATAAAATCGGAGCATCACGGTTACTGTGGGCCACTAGTCCTCCGCCAATCGTTTATTGAAGATGAGAGGGCAGAGTACTACTGCGACATCTGCGAGCGGAGGAGGGATCCCCAAAAATGGGTCTATTTTTGCGAGACCTGCGATTATAATTTGGTTGCGCATCTGGAATGTGCCTTGTCTACGGTGAGTCGCTTTTCTATATTTCCTTTTCTACTTTCTATGGAATCTCACGCATCTTCTAAATTGACGATAATAGAGTTCCTTCACATTGCCTTTATTATTTATTTATTTTTCCTTTTTATTGTTAATTTGTTTCCTCTTCTTTGATTCTTTATTAATTCTTCTTGAGCTTATACTTTCGATTTGTAATCATAGCATTTAGTATACTTTTTATAGTATCATAATCTTTCGTCTTTATAAACGTTATCTTGAAATAGTGATATGTAAGAAAATTCATTTTTTTTTTTTTATGTGAGTCGATGTATATGTTATTACTTAATATTAGTTAATTTAGGTTTTCTAACATTTACTGTAATTGTTCTTCTATTTCACAGCAAGGCGTGGATTTTTCTTTAGAGGTACGATGTGGAAAAAACAAATGATTTCGATAAGTGTTGACAAAATTTAGTTAATATTGTAGGTGGAACTGAAGGAGATCGAAGAAGATGATTTCATAAGACGAGAAGAAGAAATTAGAGTTTTGCAAGAGCAAGTGGACGCAGAAAGAGAGAGTTTGAGGCCACTGTTGGAGGAATTGCAGTCAATGAGCGCAAAAGTGGAGTTGCAGATGTTGAAGCTAGAGGAACGGAAGGCTGAACATGCAAAATGGATTGACATGGGGGGAATCGAAGAAGATGAGTCTAGTAGAGGAGAAAAAGACATGGATTCAACTTATGACAAATTGAAGGCACCGACGAAAATACTAAAGGAATTGAACATTGACCAGCCAAATTAGCCTATTGATTTCTTAAAGACCAAATGTAATTTGTCAACTGCATTTTTCTCCTAATAATATTCATTTTCTTTTCTTTCTCTACGAATATTTTATGAAAACAAATTGTGTAAAATAAGCCAATTTCCAGACTTCTGAATTACCATCGATGGCTCCTTTTAGTTTCTCCTTTTAAATCCTTTGTCTCTTTTCCAGTGGTGACTGCAGTGCACGAGTTTGACAAATTCACACATAGCAAATACATGACGATGGCCAGAAAAAAGAAAATATTCAGCTAATCCGTGAACTCTTCTCGATTGATCGGCCCATCTTGTATACTCACTTGTTGATCATGGGCCACCACATAAGAGCGTACTGTGATGTGGATTGGCCCAAAAAAAAGTTATGGCTGCTATGATTCCATTTACACTGGTCCGATAGAAACACCCGTTTCTCGTCCTTTTCAGCCACCAGGCTGTTGGGAGACAAGCAAAGTAGGGCATTGACTAAGCCTGTTAGACCATGGGCTGGTAATACCCTCCATTTTCTATTTGCACGATGCGAACACGACAATATATAGAACATGAATTACCTAATAGAAAAATTTGAATATGATGACAAGTTCAATCTAGTCAAATTCTCGTCAGATCCCATTGAGAAGCACGAGTTTTCATATTACTCCCTCACCCGATGATCAGAGCATGAAGATTAAAAATATTATACTCCTTAAGAATCGCCACAAGCTTGAGGTGGGGATAATGGGCCAAACCAGTTTGAATATATTAGATAGCTCTTGAGAATTTGGTGATGAGAAGTATTATTGGCACATGCCTTGGTGTGACGGCCCATGGAGTACTTTTACAAAGGCTTATTTTCCAAAAATAAATATATACTTGTGCCAACTTAGCTATATGATTAATAGCGAGACAATTTCACAAAAAAGGGCAAAAAGGAAACTCTTGAACTTGAGAAAAAAAAAAATCTTGTGATAGGGCTTTCAGAAAACCAACAGTAGAGTACAAGTTGACTTAAACGAATGATATTTACCTCTCCATGAAAGTTATAAAACTAGTTTAAAGAAAGTTTTGAAATATCCAATTCAAATTAGTTTGCATTATACAGAGAAAAATACAGAAGGTGAGCTCTTATTCCAATGTAAACATCATCAGAAAGATTTTGATTGATAGTAGCCAAACACCAATTCACTCAAATGAATGATAATTACCTTGTCAGGGTCCAGGAATAGTAATAAGGTTGGTTTTAAAAAAGTTTTGAAAAGTCAAATTTAAATTATTTTGCATTATAAAAAAATGGAGAACGTTAGTTCTTATTCAAGTGTAAATATCACCACATATGATATATTCAAGTTTCTTTTTATATGTTTGAAAATTGAACAAATCCAAAGAAATGGACAGATTTATCGTTGAAAAGCCCTCGGCCACAAAAGTCTAGAGGATCAGAACTTTATCACATTTTCCAAAATTAAACTTATGAAAGCTTGAGTTGATAGATTTCTGTTTCCAATTTTTCAATAACTCGTCAATAGCAAAAGGACAAAAACAGACAAAAGGTGGATCTTGTCAATAATGAATCATGCAAGAAAAGTCATCACATATTAGAAATAAATATTTGACAAGGAAAACGACAATGTGACTTTATTGAATCAACTTATCCTTTTATTTTTTAACACAAAATCTCATTAGAGATTTGACAACTTTGTTATCAAAATTCCGATAATATTCACCAACCTCCTTTACTTATTCCTTAATTAGAGTCTCATTTGGAGAAATCAAATATATCAATAATCAGAATATTTACGAAATGATGTTGTGATAAGGAAGAAAGAATATTGGTGAGCCCCCATTAATTTGTGCATTGCTGTAGAAACTAGCCCTACCAACCTCCCAAAAATAAAAATCATGATAAAACGTCAAGCCCCTTTTATGGAGAATCATTTGTTTTTGTTTCTTTAGTTGGAAAAAGCTCATTTCAGATTTCAAGTCATGATTAATTTGAAAATTCGAATACATTTCATATCCAATGCTCCATTTATTGTCAATATATCCCGCTAAATCACCTTCTAAATTGGACATGAAAATCAAGTCAATTATTAATGTTCCATCCACCAAAGACTAGGAATTTGCTTGAGAAGGGATTCGTAGGTGAGAGAGACCATAACTTAGCAAGACAAAAGTTGAATATCAACATTAATTTACAGTCACAACACGTAATTTAATGATAGAACGACCAAAACAATGGTAGAAAAGTCATCGACTATAGTCCTTTACATACATTGATCTTTTAGGAAGGTATGGCTTTCCTAAATAATAATAACAAAAAAAAAAATACATGTACGAGTACATAGACAAAGACTTTGACCAAGAAAGCCAAATATATAATAGACTTTAAAAAAAAAAAAAAGGAATTGTAAGCAATTAGAATTTTGGAAGTTTGAACTGTACCTCCATCCCGCTCTTCCTCACGCTCCCTCCACTCCACTTATGGTGTGTTTGTTTGTGTTTCTATTCAAAAATTATTCTAGGGAACAGAAATAGTCTATTTTTGTTCCATGAAATAATTTTTTACCAGAAAAACGTGTTTAGTAAACTTGTTTCGGAAATATAAAAAAAAAAACCGAAACACGTTTAGTAAATTTATGTTCTTTTTTGTTTCTTTTAATTTTTATTTTATTTGTCCTTTTTTTCTTTTTTTCTTCTTTTGGCCGGTTGCCGGCCTCAGCCATGGCCGGCGATCGGGCGAGGCCGGCGATCGGGCGACGAGGGCCAACGGCCTCACCTAGCCACGGCAAGGCTCAACCTCACCTTGGCTGGGCAAGCTCGGGTTCACCTAGATCCAACGAGGCTGAGCTCGCCCAGCCACTGGCGACGCTTGGCCTTGCCGGGGGCTAGCAACGCTCCAACGAGGTCGCCAGCTCTCAACGGCGTCACTGGCCCTTGATAGCCGGTCGCCGGCCATGGCCGAGGCCAGCGACCGGCCAAAGAAAAAAGAAGAAAAAAAAAAAGATAGGAGAGAGAAAATTTATTCTTAAAAATTGTTCCAGAAACAAGAAACAAAAAAAAACTTGTTTCTTGTTTTTGTTACAAATGTGTTTCAGGAACAAAAAAAAGTTTTGAAACAAAAACGCAAACAAACGCATTTTTGTTCTTTTTTTATTCCCTAGAAAAAAAAAACATAATATTTGTTCATAAACAAAAAAAAAGAAAAAACACAACCTTATATCAACGGCACGCACAGTCACTCTCTCTCCTCCTGACCAGCTTTCTCTCTCTACATCTCTCTTTGCGGAGCTCCAGCACAACAGCGTAAGCGCTCTCTCTCTCTCTCTCTTTCTCTCTTTAGGGCGAAGATTTAGTCGCATATGTAATGGCTACAATCTGTTCCGGCGTCGAACAACTTTTTGTTTTGGGTTCTGAAAGATTTTGATGAACAGAACAATGAATGGAAGCGAGAAGAAGAGATGATACAGAGAGTAAAGTCGTATATCATTCAAATGAGTGTTCTGTTTTCAATAGAGAAACTGCTTCGCACTTCTTGGTCTTCTCTTATCAGCTTTTATATCTGCTGAAGAGCTTTAACTGAATGAAACTAACCAGCTTAACAGTACTAATGAACTAACTGAAGTAAAGAACAGAGTTTGACTTTACAAATTGAAAATTGAAAACCGATTTCTCAAAGGTAAATCAATTTTACGAATTCTGAAATTTCTGTTGTTAACTTCTTTGTTTTCATCAGCTTTCTTATTGCTGCTATTGAACTCACTTTCACCTTCTTCCTTTCCTCTGTTCTTGAAGTCTTCTTTCTTCTTTCCTCAGTTTCTATCAGCACCCATATCTTGTGTTATACTCTTAACATCCCCCCTCAAATTGGTAGGAGGTAGTATACCGATACCCAATTTGATCCGTAGATTAGAATGTGTGAGCCGTGTTAAGGCTTTAGTGAAAATATCAGCAAGTTGACATTTGCTCGGAACATATTGAACTCGAAGAGAACCAGAAGAAACTTTCTCACGAACAAAGTGAAAGTCGACTTCAATATGTTTGGTGCGAGCATGGAGAACAAGATTTGCTGTGAGTGAGATAGCAGACTGATTGTCACAGAAGAGAAGAGTTGGAGAATGCAAAGGTTGGCCAATATCACGGAGAACAAAACTAATCCAAGTTAGATCAGCTGTAGCCGAGGCAAGTGCTCTGTATTCGGCTTCAGTGGAGGAGCGAGAGACAGTAGATTGTTTCTTAGCTGCCCATGAAATGAGATTTGATCCAAGAAAGGTACAGTAACCAGTTGTTGATCATTTGGTCTCAACACAGCCAGCCCAGTCTGCATCAGAGAAGCCATATAAATGCATAGAGCTGTGGGAACGAATGAAGAGGCCAAGATGAATTGTGCCTTTAACATACCGAATGACCCTTTTTAACCGATGAAGATCGCCTACAGTAGGCTGTTGCATTTTCTAGCATAATAGATTTGTGGCAAAAGCAAGATCAGGATGTGTTATAGTCAAATATTGCAATCCACCAACTAAACTTCGATATTCAACTGGATTGGAGAGAAGGGTGTGATCAGTTTTAAGGATAACTGGTTGTAGGGACAAGGGAGTGGAGATTGGTTTACAGTCGACCATGTGTGCTCGTTTGAGTAAGTCAAGAGCATATTTAGTTTGACACAAAAACAGTTCTATACTGGTACGTTTTGCTTCAATTCCTAAGAAGTAGTGAAGATGGCCAAGATCTTTCATATGAAATTGAAGGCTGAGAGAATGAATCAGACTATGTAGTAATGCTTCTGAGCTGCCAGTCAAGATAATGTCGTCCACATATAATAGCACCAGGACTATCTCTTGGCCATTTCTCAATATAAAGAGAGATGGATCTGTGGTACTACAGAAAAAACCAACCTCAAGAAGGAAATTGCTGAACTTATCGAACCACGCACGTGGTGCTTGGCGAAGCCCATAAAGGGACTTCTTAAGAAGACAGACATGCTGGTATTTGTGTGGATGAACAAAGCCAGGAGGCTGCTCCATATATACTGTTTCATTCAAGTTGCCATGAAGAAATGCATTTTTCACATCGAGTTGATGGATCGACCAATTCTGTACTAATGCAACCGAGAGCACAATGCGGATAGTGGCATGCTTGACAACAGGGCTAAATGTTTCTGTAAAATCCACTCCTTCTTCCTGATGGAAGCCCTTGGCTACTAACCGAGCCTTTAGACGATCAAGACTGCCATCTGGTGCAAGTTTTGTCTTGTATACCCACTTGCAGCCAATAACATTCATCTGGCTAGTGCGAGGAACTAGTATCCAAGTCTGATTTTCATCTAATGCATTCATTTCATCTTTCATGGCTCTATACCAGCCTTGATCTGCTAGAGCAGATTTAAGTGAGCGTGGCTCAGGAGGCACTTGATATTCAGCTAAGCAGGCATATCGAGGATTGATCTTTACAATGCCAAATTTGGATCTAGTTTGCATAGGATGAGTAGATGATATGTGTGATGAGATAATTGGGGAAGAAGAAGTTTGAGCAATAGCAGGATCACCTGGTGATTCAGTGGTGGAGATAGGAGCCCCTGATTTTGCAGAATCGGTTCGAGACAAATGTCCCAAAGAAGATGTTGAGGAGGATGCTGAATTTAAAGAATCAGCAGATGTTATGGGCAATGGAGATGAATAAGAGGAAGACAAGGTTGAAGGTGATTCTAGACTAGGAGAGTCCTGTAAGTGAGCTGCAGTGATGATGTTGTTGTTCTGTAAATGGCTTGTATAATGTGGATTGTTCACCTTCTTCCTTTGGAGAGTTGAAGAATTGAGCTTCCTTTGTCCACAGTTGATATAGTTTTGTATGATGAGGATAGTCTGTTGTTAGTTTCTGAGTAAATGGAAAGAAACTTTCATCAAATACAACATGACGACTGATGTATATATGACCAGTGGTGGGAATAAGGCACCGATATCCCTTATGGCGATCACTGTAACCTAAGAATACACAAGTAAGAGATCTTGGATCAAACTTGTTTTGTGCATAGGGTCTGAGACATGGATAGCATGCACACCCAAAGATCCTGAGATGATCATAACTTGGTTGTTGCTGATATAGCATAGTGTAGGGTGACTTCATTTGTAACTTTGGAGTGGGAAGTAGATTAACAATGTAGTTTGCTGTTATAAATGCATCAACCCAAAACTTTAAAGGAAGTCTTGCATGATAAAGCATAGCCAGACCAATCTCAACAATGTGTCGATGTTTTCTTTCGGATATGCCATTCTGTTCAGGTGTGTAAGGACAGGACAGACGTTGTTGAATTCCACAATTCTGTAGATGAGACTTGAATTTGTGGCTGATGAATTCTCCTCCATCACATTGGAAGATCTTGATTCTACAATCAAACTGATTTTCTACTAACTTCTAAAACATGAGAAAGACATTATAGAAATCTGACTTCAGTTTCAGCGGATAAAGCCAGCTAAATCGAGAGAAGTTGTCCACAAAAATCACATAATACTTGAAGTGCTGAAATGAATTAACTGGAGAAGGTCCCCAGATGTCACAATGAATCTGTTCTAAGGGTCTAGAAGCTACAGAGTCTGATAATGGGAAGGGTAAAGCAGTGCTCTTAGCTATTTTACAACTCCTGCATATAGACTGTAGCTTTGTATTGCAGTGAATTAACTGATGATTCTTCATGTACTCCAAGACCTTCAAGTTTGTGTGGGCTAAACGTTGGTGCCACACATCTTCTCCAACTGTCCTGTGATTTTGAGTGAAAAGGACTTCTGTAACACGAGGGTCTACTCGGTAGAGTCCATTAACTTTCCTTCCGAGTATCTTGATTCTGCTGGATGAGTGGTCCTTTATATATACACCGATTTTGTCAAAAACAAATGAGCAAGGATAGTCATCAGTTAATTTCGAGACTGACAGAAGATTTTTCTTAATTTCTGGAACAATTAACACATCATTCAAAGGTAGAGTATCCACTGTAGTAGGTAATAAGGCATCACCAATATGAGTAATAGGTAAGCATAAGCCATTACCAATCATAATAGTATCATTACCAATGTGTTTAGAGGAATTGTGTAGAATACCGGCATTAGCAGTGATGTGAGCTGTTGCGCCAGTGTCTGGATACCATTCACTGCCACTCGGTTCTTCAAGATGCATTGCCGCTAGTGCTGTTGGTATTTCCTCAGCTTGATAAGAGTTGTCGAATCTATACCAACAGTGAAGAGCATCATGTCCAGGACGTTTGCAGATCTGACAGTCTAATCGAGTGTTTTCTGTCACTCTATTTTCCTGCAGAGAAGGGTTAGATTTGATGAGTTAGAGGGATATGTCTTGATATCTGGATTTCTTTGTGCGGAACCAGCATACAGTCTAAACCCTTGACCAGAACCAATGCCAAGGATAGTGTTGAATTGCTTGAACTGTTGTTCCCCTTGATCATAACTTGGGTTATTCTGTCTGTAGCTTATACTTCTACCAGAATATCCATAGTTGCGATATCGATTATTAAATGGACGTCCTCTTCCATAACTTCTGCCTCCACGAATATATTCTCTTGATCCTCCAAAACTAACATTTTGTGCTGGTTCTCTGTCAAAAACTTCTCTTTGTAGAAGTTCAGTTTTCCTTTGGCCATAATAGGCTAGATTAGGACTAAACTGATTTGACGAGTAGTTCTGTAATCTTGCTTCAAATCTTTCCAAATGTGATATCACCTCATCATATTCAGGTTGTGGTTTTAAGCAATATATTGTGGTCTTAAAACTTTCATACTCAGACCCTAAACCTTCCAAAACTCCAAACAATTTTGTTATTTCATCAACAGGTTTCCCTATGGCCTTAAGTTGATCACAGATTGACTTGTATTCCCTAAGATATATAGCCAAAGCTCGATCACGTTTCTGACATCCTTGCAACTTCCCTCTTAACTCAAATTCTCTAGCCACAGACTTTTGTGTGAATCGGTTAAGTAGTGTCTGCCAAACTTCAAACGCAGTATCTAAACCAATTATTAGGCTAAGTATGTTCTCTGAGACAGCGCCACTAATCCACGACGACACAAGTTGATCTGTCTTAATCCAATCATTGTAATCAGGGTTTATAACTTCAATACCTTGTTCTTCTCCTTCAATTCGCAATGATTTGGCAGGTGGTGGACTTTCTCCACTAACAAAACCGAACAGATCTTGACTTCTTAAAAACCTATGAAACTGAGCTTGCCAAAGAAGAAAATTATCTTCGGCTAATTTGATGGTAACAAAGTTTGAGATGTTAACATGAATAGGGAATGGATACTTCTGCACCCTTGCTGCCATTTTCACACTCAGATTCTTGAGGATTCTTTATTACTGAAACCAATCCCCTACTGATTTTGTATAACAGAGAACAGAGTTGTGATTCTACTACTGATGATGATGAGAACTTGATTTAGGAGAAGAAACAACTCACAGTTCTTGTTTAGTATTGAAAACCGATTTCCAGATCCTCAAATGAAGAGTACATACCACCATCAACAACAGAAGACATCAATCGATGAAGCTTCAATCTGCTGTAGATTCATCATCTTTTCATTGAGAAGAAGGTTGATTCATACTCTCAGGAAAACGGCTCTGATACCATGAAAGATTTTGATGAACAGAACAATGAATGGAAGCGAGAAGAAGAGATGATACAGAGAGTAAAGTCGTATATCATTCAAATGAGTGTTCTGTTTTCAATAGAGAAACTGCTTCGCACTTCTTGGTCTTCTCTTATCAGCTTTTATATCTGCTGAAGAGCTTTAACTGAATGAAACTAACCAGCTTAACAGTACTAACAAACTAACTGAAGTAAAGAATAGAGTTTGACTTTACAAATTGAAAATTGAAAACCGATTTCTCAAAGGTAAATCAATTTTACGAATTCTGAAATTTCTGTTGTTAACTTCTCTGTTTTCATCAGCTTTCTTATTGCTGCTATTGAACTCACTTTCACCTTCTTCCTTTCCTCTGTTCTTGAAGTCTTCTTTCTTCTTTCCTCAGTTTCTATCAGCACCCATATCTTGTGTTATACTCTTAACAGGTTCTTGATGGACAGCGGCACACAAATTCTAGGGAATCCCATGATCTTGTTCGGAGATTCACCTCGTGGATCTGTGTTCGGAATGTCTTACAACATCCGCCTCATTTTTTTTCCTCTCTTCCCTTTTCTCTGGGGGGCAACTAGAATTTGGGGAGTTTGAGCTCATTCTGGAAATCCCCTCTTAGGTTTTTCGCGAGTCTTATTAGCTCTGCTTTTGACTGCGGTCATGTTAGATTGACCCAAATTTTGAATTTCATTTTAGTGACGGTGTAGTTCTTGTTCGTTCCGTGATTACAAATATTGCATTTTTACTTTCTCTGCGATTGTTCAGTCAGGCATGAACTGGGATTCTCTACACTACTTGTGAGCTGTAAAGCTGATTTCGGGTTCTAATGTTATGCACTAAGTAAACTACAAATTTCAAATTTCATCCTTTTTTCCCTCCCAGATTTTGGGTGTTCAAGATTTTGGAGATAAGAAAATTATTTCAAACTCATGTGTGGGAACCTTATTGAGTTTGTCTGAATGCTCATGTTGATTCATCATAGCTGCTCTTTTATTGTTGGGTTCTTATTTTGAGGGTACAAATTTGTCCCTTCAGCTTTCTGTTCACGAGCAAAATCTGATCCTTTATGAGCATTTGACATTAAAAAGGAAAATGGACAACTAAGGTTGACTCCCCCTAAGCCTCAATACTGGTGTCCCTGCAAGAAACTTGTCATAGTTTGAGGGCAATCCTTGTGCAAATACAAGGGTGCTCAAGTTTCATTTGACCCAGAGGTCAGGTTGTGGTTAAGTCGAGCCTTGACAGTGACCTCGCTTGGCCTCGTGCCGCCTGGGCGAGGTTAGCCTCGCCTTGGTTGGGCAAGCAATGCTCTGGCGAGGTTGCCAGCCCTTGACAGCTGGCGACCTTGCTGGCCATAGCCGAGGCCGGTGACTGGCCAAAAGGAAGAAGAAGGAAAGAAAAAAGAAGAAAAAAGAAGTGTTTCTCGGAATTGTTCCCGGAAATAAATAAAAAAAACAAGTTTTTTCTATTTCTTGTTTTTGTTCCAAAAAAAAAAATAGATTTTTTGTTTCCGGGAACAAAAGTGTAAACAAACGTGTTTCTGTTCTTTTTTTATTCCCCGGAACAAAATAATATAAATTTTTTTTCCGGAGAACAGAAACAAAAATAAACAAACATGCCCTTAATGTCCAGAAGGCTGTAGACAATGATGAGACTCCTAATTGTGCATTCTCTTTTGTAATTTCAAATCCACCTAGAATCTTAAACACTAACCTGTGATCCTGAATGGCAACTGAGATAATACGGTCCATCACCTTTGGGTTGGTATAGCCTTATTGCCTGAAGGGACAAGGACTAATTTTGATGGCATGAGAGGCTACGCTCTTCTTTGAAATTAGAATAACACGATGCCTATGGTTTACCTTGGTTGTGTAAATGCCCTTATCTTCCAAAATTTTGAACTATAATTGCCTGCTCCAATTCATATTTTAGTTCCGGTCATCTAACGTTAATCTTTATCTTTGCAATAGTGGATGCAATGAGGAGCCATTTAGTTGATGACACGTACTTCCCTCAGGGAGGAATGCCAATATAAACAAAGAAAATGCAGCCGGATCAAAAAATTGAAGCACCCACTACCCGAATTACCTGATCAAGGGCTAAAGCATTGGGTTTGTCAACAGGGATCCTCCCATCCTCATGCGCCCCCCCCCCCCCCCCCCCCCCCCCCCCCCCCCCTTTTAAACGGGAACAATAGTGTACTGTCAGTGCAAATGCCAAGAGATGTGCATCAGACGAGAACGAAGGAACTGTGGTTGGAAATGCTGGCAAGCAGCACCAAAAAAAAAAAAAAAGAATGTACTCAAAAGACTTCTTTTTTTGTGCAATTTACGAGATTCTTAGTCCATTCTTCAAATAGCCGTCTACTTTAAGTTGATTCCATGGCTCATTTTACGTCCAGCATTTACACTTTCAGTTAGCTATATGTTCCAAGTCTGGTGACTCTTTTTGCTGATTGGCAGACCAGCAAGCAGGGAAGAAAGTGATCCACAAAGGACACTGATGCGCATCAAAGTGGAGCTGTCCAAATAATGCAGGAGGATGTCCAAGCGAAATTTGTAGAAGAGTTGTCCAAAATAGAAGTGGCAGAGTCTATAGAAATCACTATCCCAGACAAATGGGCAAAACGAGAAAATTCAGAGCATAGCATCTCTATGAGAAACAAGGTAGCAGAGTCTCCAAGGAAACCACAAGATGAATTTCTTGGAACTTATGAAGAAGGTTATTTCTTGTTCACGGAAAGCTATGAGAATTATTTTTTCAATGACCAGATATTTGCTGATTCTAATAATGAAGTATAACTTACCTAGTCTAATAGAATTTGCTGGATATGCAGAATATACACGGTGAGAAGTCAGCAGCCCTAGTTCATCCAAGTATTGTACATATAGATTCGAAACGCATGGATCCTCAAGCTTGTACTTGCACTCCATATGCACTCGATATATACAACTATAGACGCATAACAGAGGTTTGCATTGATATTTGTTCAGCATTTTAAGCTGGCTGTCATGAACCGATGCAAATTGTGTGGTTTATGCCAATACAAGACATATCTTTATTGTATAGTTTCTATCCGAATTGCAGCTGTCTCCCGCTGTTCATCTTTCTAAAAGTGATCTCATTTCCAATAGCCATGCCATGCTATTTCATGCTTAGAGTGAAGTTAGTATTAGTGAGTTACTGAAATAAACAGAACTTTGAAAGAGGAGGAGGAAATTGAGAAGTATGTCGCACTTTCACCACATCTGATGTGAACAGAGACTAAATGGTATTCTGGGACAAAAAGATTGTCAAATTTGCAGCTAATATAAATCCATTTGCATCCGTAACCATTCTTTTGTTTTGCAGGTTTCTGAAGAATATGAACTGGTTGCTGGTACTCTTTTATCTCACCGTGAATCTTTACAGATCGGTTTCTCTCACAAAAACTTTGTGGAGAAGCAAGACTCCCAACTTCTTGGGGTCAGTCGCGCGCTAATCGCCTCGTAACTTCTACATTTGGCTGAAGTCATCCTGATAACACAATAACTTCAGTTTTCCTCTGCCGTTAGGCATCTTGGAGGAAGTATAAGAAAATATGTGCACCACGTGGTGCAGTTTATGGGAAAAAAAATAATACAAATACATGTTGAGGAAGTAGAGTGAAAAACACTCAATCTAATTAAACCAAATTGAAATACAAGCACGTTTTCAACAGATTTTAATAAAATTAAACTTAGTGGTGCCCTATTAGCGATCGATTACACACTGACTGTGCTCCTCACTATGACTCAAATGATATGGTGTCATCATTGTCCTCCGTTCATGTTGTAAACGAACGATGTATAAAATTGGTCCACACTATTGGAAGAATAAATAAATTATTCAGTACATTTAAAAAGGTGATGAGGATTTTCACTTCTCAGAAAGACAAAACATGTTTATCAAGAAAAGAATTTATGGATTTTTGTGGTTGTAAGCAAGCAGATAACTTTTTTTTTTGGGTCGTGCATTTATCTATACTAAAGCACAAGGACTAATTTAAGGTGCATTTGTTGTGGGCGCTAGCACGTGCAAGCACCCAATGGTTATTAGTGATATTCATCAAATTAATGAAGAACCAGATGGCGTACTTAATTCTATAGACAAAGACAAATGAGGATGCGTTAGGAAATACTGAAACAGCAAAATCAGCAAGCCAGACAAGAGAAAAAGGTCGTTGCCCAAATATATGAGGATATCTCGAGAAAACCTAGTTGACCCTTACCTGTGTAGAAGCAACTAATGGTTTATCTTTTGCATTCTCTCCCCTTGTTAGTATATTTCGGAAATCAATGAGCATGAAAATTTAATTGGGAAATTAGCTTGATATTCAATTTCTATAGCAAATGAAAACATTGACTTTCCTTTTTTGAAAGTCAACATTGTAAGCTTCATTGGCTAGCATTTTGGAATATGTATCTGTCATTCAAACTTTTGTGCCGAACATGCTTTTACTCTTGTAGTTCTGATAATAATTGAAATTCAGATCGGTACTTATTTTTAATCAACAAGGTGTCACGGACTCATTGAAATACATGAGCCGTTCATTCAAATGGCTTTACATTATACACCCCAGGTCTATCTGTATCAATTACTGAATGACAAATGCTGAAGTTTGGTGTACCTTCTGCAAACCTCAACTTCACAATTCTCTAATTGTGGTGAAACTCCTAAGTAGAAGAGCACATGTGCTTCGAATTAGTGAAGATGGAAGAATTCCAATGCCACGTCACTCTCAAGGCTTGCCTAGTTATCACCCTTCAAATCTCTCTCTTTTATCAAATTATTGAAACAAATGTTAATACTTTGTGCAACTTCCATTCTGCTCAACATGGAGAAATCCAGCTTCCTCTGCACTTGGTTCAGCAGCTTTTTCATGGAGCAGCAACTGTAGGTTTTCATCACTGCTGCTCGAGCTTTGCATGTTGCCACCTCTTTCCATGTCCCTTGTGTCAGACTGCCTTAGGATACATAGCACTTCTGGACAAAACTTCATCAGATTAAATGTGTTGGAATTTGAATTTTATTGCAAGTTCAAGATAAAATAACAATTTTCTTTTGGTAAGAATAAAGTAACAGGAGTTGTTTACACTCTTTGATCTCCTAATATTGAAAGGAACGATATTTAATTTTTTTTCAATTAGCTATAATATATTTATTTTTTCTATATTTCTCAAATTATGTGAATTTATTTGTTCAATGTAATTCTTTTGATGCACTAAATTAAATTACTTAAATGGAATAAGTTATGCACTAAATTAATTTCCTAGCGTTGAGTACAGAGAAATTATATGTATAAAAAATACATGATTCATTGCATTCTGCAAATTTCACAGCAGACCAACTGGGTTCAATGGATCACGTGCATTTGAACTCGTATGATCCGGATGCATTTAAAAATTATGCTAGCTCCCAAATCACACCAAGAGCCATGGCATGGATCTAATGTTGCATGATCCATTGACTATATTATTTCAACACACATAAATGAGTTTAAAGTTCCATTTGTTTCGTTAGAAATGAATAATCATGAAAACATTTTCTAAAAAATGACTGCTTGTATTATTTGAAATAATTAGTCGATAATAAATATTTTCATTATCTGTAACAATTAATATCAAAAGCTTCCGAACGCTATTCATCTAATTTCTCTGTGAATATTTACATGTCCTAAGTTTAGGAGGCTAACCTTACGCTTATTTACGTACGCACGGTTCCAATTCCACCATTTCTCACGAGTTTGTCGGTCCAACAGCGCCTCGGCGACCATGCGAGTCGAGGTGGAGGAATCCAAGCCGAATCACGTCTAGGCACGACCTAGAATATTAGAAGATAACTTCGCACTAAAGACTAGCAGAGAAGGCACTAGTTGCTCTTAATTTAAGAAAGGCCGTCGGGGTCAAGATACCCAAGATCTTGGACCATGCACCTTTTGATTATATAATGACGATAAATTGATTAATTGATTAGTTGATCAGTGTCTGGATAACACCGAATCCGACGCGCATAAGACGGGGTGTGCTCGGAATGGACCAAGCTCCACTGCAACCCCGCTGGCCAAAGGACCTTTATATCATGCGGTCTAATTACGTTTTTATGTTTGTCTCCTTCTGTCGTTGGTCTCGAGGACTCCTAGGCGGGCGTGTAACTCCGTCTATTCACATGGGATTCGGGTCGGATTGACTCCACCATGAGCAACGCCGTCGATGACATGCCATCTGACTGACAAACTTGTGAGAAATTGAGGAAAATGACCAAAAATTGGAACATATCAGTTTAGTTATAATCATTTTTTATTTGATCAATTTAGTCATAAATATTTTGTCAATTTGTCAATTCAATTTATCTTGATCAATTTTGATTGGAAATTGATGACGTGAGCTTAGGCGGTTTTACACGAAACAATTGAGTTGACTTGGCAAATTTTTGAAATTTTTTGAAATTTTTTTTCTTTTCTTTTTTAATTGTTAAGGGTTGGCAGGAGGCAGCCAGCCATCAGCCGAGGCCTACCGACCCTTGCCAGCCCCCCCTGGCCACTTTTTTTCTCATGCAATGATAGAGAGCTTTTTATTTCTTTTTCTCTTGTGTGGATATATAGAGATGTCGAACGGCCACACGTATAAGTCTTCTGAACAATCCTGTATGTGCCAATAATCATGAGCCCCTTCCTTGGAAGCCACTTGAGGAGATTACTTAAGGATGTATTTCAGGGTATTTGCTTTTTTCTTTTACTGGTGTAATCAACATCCACAATCTATCAAAAGAAGAAAAATGGGGATTAGTTAGAAAATATTATGATACTCAAATGAGGATTATCAATTTGGCAATAAACAAAGATTCGAAGTCTCTGAGAAGAAAAAAAAAGAGGAGTAAGAAGAAGAAGAAGAAGAAATATTCGTGTATGTTGGACGTTAGTGAACACATCTTTGGGATGTGCGTAGAAAGGCCAGAAAAGAAAAGAAAGTCAAGCTTTTCATGCGCTCGTGCCTCCGAGTTTTTACTCAATCCCACGAGCGAAGAAGGAGAAGAAAAGAGAAAGGAATCACGGCTTTTTACGCTTTCAGGATGAGGGAAGAAAAGGAAGCGCGGCTTGATACGCGTCCGTAATACTCAAATTTGTTTAAGCACGGCCATTGTTTGATAGAGAAATTGGAAGAGGAGGTGGTCTGTTATATGAACATTGAAGGGTAAGGTTTGTTGCCGCACCACCACTCTCTCTCTCTCTCTCTCTCTCTCTCTCTCTCTCTCTCTCTCTCTCTCTTCCAAAATGAGTTCCATCCAAAGTCCCTTGCATTCTCACGTCCTGTTCCTTCGAAATTTGAGCCCACACTTCCGAACCGCCCAACAAGAAATACTATCTGAAGCCGAAACCCTCCTGCGGTGTGAATTTTGCGGAGAAGATTTCATCGATGGGAGCACTTCTATTTACTGTTGTGAAAACTGCGGGTTTTACATTCACACATCATGTGCCAGATCAGCTTCTCTTCAGATCCAACATCCTCGTCACGAGCACCCCCTCGAGCTTCAGCAAAAGCCTGATGTTCGATTGCCGGATTCCTATTACCGATGTGTCCGTGGGTGCAAATACGAGCTCCCTGCTAGGGATGCGACGAGAACACTGCAGGTCGAGAAGTACTATTGTTCGATGCTGCGAGAGGCCAGCGATGGAGAATCTCGACTGCAGTTCGCTCATGAACATCCATTAACCACCGTCCCCGTGAGAGCGGGAATTTCCTGCGGAGGTTGCGAGATGCGGATCTCGGGGGAGGAGGCATGCGGATGCAGGGAGTGTAAGATCTTCCTCCACGAGGCATGTGCCAAGGCACCCCTGGAGATACAACACCACCCTTTCCACCCCGAGCACCCTCTCTACCTCTCTTACGATTCATCATGTAAGGGTGAATGCCATGCATGTCGCCTTCGGTTAGGCTGGAGCCCCCTAAGGTATCGCTGTAAGGAATGCCAATTAATCTTCCATCTGTCTTGTGTGTTTCGGACTATGCCTCGTGATGACGATGATGGTGAGAGAGAGGACATCAGTAGACGCCCATCGCTGATCGATCATCCTTTGCATCCGCATCATCAGCTCTCCTCCTACCATTCCAAAACCCGGACAAAGATCAAGTGCCGTATCTGTCAAGACCGCATTGTTAGACGCAGATTGCGCAAACCCCAAGATCTCCATAACTAGAACAAAACATGCATGATTAAGTAGAAAGAATTGACGCACCTATTTTGGAATCCATTGTTCTTGAAGCGGAAGCGGAAACACAATGTTCCACGCGCAAGTCCTTCTCCTCTATTGCCCTCTGAATCACTGGCTCAATGAGGCGGCCCCTCCTCACGTGTAGCGTTAGGTAAACGCTCCTTAGGTGAGAATATATGTGAGAATTCAGGTTAGAGGAGGGACTTGAGCACTATTTATAGAGTTTCCAGCCAGTCCCCCTCATTACGGGCCAGGCTCAACTTGGCCCACACTAGCCAGCCCATATTAGACTAATTAAGAAACCTACTATCTCACCTTAGACCAAACCCCGTAAAACGATAAACGTTAAACGGTAAATTACAATATCAATTAATGTAGTCCACAATTAGAAAAACTCTTACATTCTCCCACTTGGACTATATTAATTGAAATCGTACTGTATGTGTGCACATTGGTCCAGAGATAATTCTTAATAGTCAATCCTATCCCATAAAGCCTCAAACACCGAATCATGGCGGTAACTGCATGTATACACACAGAGCCTTCCATGGTCACAAGTGCTCTCAACTTTATTGATATGGATTTAATATGGTAGTGTGGCAAATGGATAACATCTCTCATAGAGAGACCCCATTTGTCAGTCACCATTCTCTTAACTTTAGGTGTCACAAAAACTTGTGCCACTAGAGAATGCTTCATGGTTCCAATGAACCCACATATGTCTTGTCCTTACGGTTAACCTTTCTTTATGTATCACAAGACATATGCACAAGGCTAATAACCGGATGCCCGGATGCCCGGATGCCCCTAGTCTTCACTCAAGGTTTAAGTAATACCTTGAGACTTTTAACAATATATATATTCAACATAATAACAATCCATTCAAAATATTTTATTGAATGCAAAAGTTGACATATATATATTAAAGTGTTACTAAATTGTAACAAAACAGATGTAAACTTTATTCAAAGAAAAATAAAAACACAGCTCCCACTAAATAACAGCATCCCAAGATGCTCCTAGGCCCATACTAATGACATGTCGATCAAAAACACACGGGCGTAGGCCTTTAGTTAGTGGGTCTGCAACCATATCATCTGTATGAATATAATCTACCGCAACGTCACAATTCTGTACTGATTCTTTTATAGTCAAAAACTTGACCTCCATGTGTTTAGACCCCTTTAAACTTCTGTTGTTATTAATAAACAACACTGCAGAGTTATTGTCACAATATAACTGTATGGGTCTATCCACAAAACCATAAACTGATAACTCTCTAATGAGGTTCCGGAGCCAAATAGCTTGAGTAGCAGCTGAAAAACATGCTACAAACTCCGCTTGCATGGTTGAAGAAGATATGGATTTCTGTTTCTCGCTCTTCCATGATACTGCACCTCCTGCCAACATAAATATGTATCCAGTCATTGATTTCTTATCATCTTGACAACCAGCAAAATCTGCATCTAAATACCCTACTAGTTGCAGGTCTGGAACATATTTATAAATCAGCATATAATCTTTTGTTCTTTTTAAGTACCTTAAAACCTTCTTGGCAGCAACCCAGTGATCGTGTCCTGGATTAGACTGATATCTGCCTAGAAGCCCTGTTGCAAAAGCAATATCTGGTCTAGTGCAAACTTGAGCATACATGATGCTTCCAAGCACACTAGCATAAGGCAAATCCTTCATTTGAGCTTTCTCAAAATCTGAATTAAGGCATTGTGAAAGACTCAATTTATCACCCTTAACAACATGAGCAATTCCTGGTTTGCAATCCTGCATATTGAATCTTTCTAAAATGCGATCAATATATGCCCTCTGAGATAAACCCAATGAACGGCTTGAGCGATCCCTATGGATCTCAATGCCAAGAACAAAAGACGCCTCACCAAGGTCTTTCATGTCAAAATTTTTTGATAACATCCGCTTTGTCTCATGCAGTAAACCAATGTCACTACTAGCAAGCAAGATATCATCTACATAAAGTATGAGAAAAATATATTTCCTCCCACTGACCTTGGTGTATATGCACTGATCTACTTTGTTCTCAATAAAACCAAATGAAGTAACAACACTATGAAACTTGAAATACCACTGTCTAGAAGCTTGCTTAAGGCCATAAATAGACTTTTTCAATCTACATACAAGCTGACCTGAGTCATCTGCTACAAAACCTTCAGGCTGCACCATATAAACCTCCTCATCAAGGTCTCCATTTAGAAAAGCAGTCTTAACATCCATCTGGTGTAACTCCATATCGTAATAAGCTACCAATGCCAAGATCACTCTAAAGGAATCTTTAGAAGAAACTGGAGAAAATGTTGCTTCATAATCTATTCCTTCTCTTTGAGTGAAACCCTTAGCTACCCGTCTGGCTTTAAACTTTTCAATCTTTCCTTTGGAATCCCTTTTGGTTTTGAATACCCATTTGCAGCCAATAGGTTTACAACTTTCAGGCAATTCAACAAGCTCCCAAACACCATTGTGTTTCATAGATAGCATCTCATCTTTCATTGCATCTAACCACAAATCTGATTGATGACATGAGATGGCTTCAGTATAAGTCATGGGATCAACAACACAGCCTATGTCATAATCATGCTCTCCCAGGTAGACTAGATAGTCTGGCGGTATAGCTGAACGTCTTTCTCTAGTTGATCTTCTGAGTGGAGCTACGTCAACCTCATTCTGAATTTGAGGGGCATGAGGAATTTCATCAGGAACTGTCTCAACAATAGGATCATGGGCCACAATAGGCTCATTTTGAGGCGCAAGAGGCTCCATAATTGTCTGCACAGGATGAGACAGAGATCCAGTAATCCCCACCATACTATCATCTTCGATAGCTTGTGAGCAGCTACCCTTTTCAGCTACATCAAATTCTAGAAATTTTGCAGTCTAAGATTCCACAATTCTTGTACCTCCATTAGGGTTATAAAAGTGATACCCCTTTGAATGGTCTGGGTAAGACACAAAGTAACATCGAGTAGTTTTGGAATCCAGTTTACTCAATGTTGGATTATATAACTTCACTTCTGCTGAACATCCCCAAACTTTAAAATGATTTAAGCTAGGTTTACGTCCAGTCCATAACTCAAAAGGGGTCAATGGAACTGCTTTAGTAGGAACACGATTTAGAATATAAAGAGCCGTTTTCAAAGCTTCTCCCCACAGAAAATTAGGTAAATTGGTCCTACTAATCATACTTCTCATCATGTCCATAAGAGTACGATTCCGCCTTTCAGCTACACCATTTTGTTCAGGACTTC
This sequence comes from Eucalyptus grandis x Eucalyptus urophylla, assembly GCA_028830015.1. NCBI lineage: Eukaryota > Viridiplantae > Streptophyta > Magnoliopsida > Myrtales > Myrtaceae > Eucalyptus > Eucalyptus grandis x Eucalyptus urophylla. Next base: position 42,278,238 of record CM054190.1, read on the forward strand.
CGGGCATAGTAAACTGACCTATTATCCCAGAATCCTCTAAGTATTTAGCAAACCGCCCTTCAAGTTGACCAGCATCACCGTGCCTACCAAAATACTCACCACCACGATCAGATCTGACAATCTTAATAACTTTTCCCAACTATTTCTCCACTTCAGTCCAAAAAATCTTGAATTTATCAAGAGACTCGGACTTTTCTTTAATCAAGTATAAGTATCCATATCGGGAATAGTCGTCAATAAATGTGATGAAATAAAAATTTCTGCACAAAGTAGCCGTGTATGGTCCACTAATATCAGTGTGAATAACCTCCAACAAGCCTGAACTTCGTACAGCAGATTTCTTCTTTATCTTAGTCATCTTACCTCTGCAACAGTCTACGCAAGTCTCTTGATCATCTTTAAGAGTAGGCAAGATATCAGCCTTTATAAGCCTTTTTACTCTGTCTTTAGAGATGTGACCAAGACGTTTATGCCACAATGCATAAGACTGTTCCTTAGGTAGAGGTCGTTTGGAAACAACCTTTTCAGCGGAATAAGCAACGTATATGTCGTTGGGAGATAAGCTCAATCGATATAATCCATCGAATAAATTGCAACACCCAATCTTATTTGAATCTAAAAACATGGAAATAGTATTACTCTTTATTTCAAAAGAGTATCCACACATGTCCAAACAAGACACAGAAACTAAATTCCGCCTAAAAGAAGGTATGTAAAAAGTGTTTCTTAACACCATCCGAAAACTAGAATCTAAAATCAAAATAACATCTCCCACGAACTCAACGTCAACTCCAACGTTGTTTCCAACAGTGAGCTTTGATTCATCCTGAGTTGGCGTCTTTCGGTTTATGAACCCCTGTATAGTAAATGCAACATGATTAGTTGCACCACTATCTAGCCACCAAGAATTGGTTGGAACTACAGATAGACTGGATTCATAAACTAATGCCAAAGAATCATTACCTTTAGGCTCTCTCTTATTTCTCTTAGACAACCAAGCCTTAAACTTGCTACAACGTTTCTTCACGTGTCCTCTCTCCCTACAAAAGTAGCAAAGAACACCATCCTTCTTGATGATTGCCTTCTTAGGACCCAGAGTGTTAGAAGGACCTGCTCCTTCAGAATTTCATTTGTTGTTGGAAGGACCAGCAACTTCTGAATTGCTTTTATGGGTATAAGTTTTCACCTTCTTACCCTTGTCACTAGCAGAACTAGAAGCATAAAGAGCAATATGTCCTTTATCTTTCTTTAATTTCTCTTCCTCTGCCACCAACCTTGCAATCAGGTCATTAACAGACCAGGTTTCATCTTGGGAATTATAATTGGTCTTAATAATCCCAAAATCAGGAGGAAGAGTATTTAGAGCTTGATGGACAATGCAAGCAGTAGGAATTTCAACATTGAGAACCTGAAGCTTTGTTTGCAAATCAACCATCCTCAGAACATAATCTCTAACTCCACCAGAACCATCATATTTCATAGTAAAAAGTGTTTGCATATGTGTCCCTATCTCAGCATTAGGCGACACACGGTTTCTAGCCATCAAAGCTTCCATCATTTGCCTAGTATTGCAGTCTGTAGGCAAACCACTTTTCAAGTGTTCCTGAATGGAACGCTTCATGGATAGTAAGCAAATTCTATTGCTCTTTTCCCAGGCAGCAAAATTTGCTTTTTGAGCCTCTATACTCTCGGCAGTCAAAACTGCCGGCCGATCAGTAGTAAGAGCCATATGAACATTTGCCATTTCCATAGCAAACAGAAAATCCTCTCTCCATCTCTTAAAATTCGAACCAGCAAGAACCTCAATGGTGACGGAGTTACCATTTACAGAAAAGGTAATTGAAAGACAAGCAATATATACAATTAGCATCATGTGAGCATTGTGTAACTTGACACACAAGTACACATCCAGAGAGTTACATGCAAAATCACATAATCACCTTTGGGCAGAATACATGACAAGCAATTGTACACTCCCCACATGATAAGAGTTATGAGAATGTATTCCAATCTTCGTGAATTCATCACCTTTGGGTATATGAACCATTAGGATCGGTCACTCCTCCACCACACTATCATGTATCCCTTCATGAACTAATACATAATCACTTCCTTTGGGAGTATGACTATGCATTAGACCAGGAGACATCCCAATCAATATACGAGATCGAAATTTCTCAAACTCAACCAAGTATGCTACTTTGGCGGTCACAACTCAATTGAATCCTTGAAACTCTCTCATCCCAGGGATATAATCTTTACATCTCACATACATCATATACATGTGATTTAACTTTAGTGATAGGGGCATCATATCACTCAAATCACATGCCATGCTAATTACATTGCCTTATTCATTAATAAAATACAATAAAGTTTAATTTTTATTAATGAATCACACTTTTATAATATTTATGTGATAACATACCTGTATCCCGGCACCTGTATTTTCTAAATCACAGAAAAATACAAGAAAAATACGCAAAAAATACACTAAAAAGCACGTATTTAGGGCTTTGCATGTATTTTCACATCCATAAAATAATTTAAAATATAAAATAAATACACCATGACGTAGGAAATAATCATACGAGTCCAACGCCACCGACCACGCGCAAATCGGAGCATCCACGCGCCCGCACGCGCCGCCTGAGTGCGTGGCGCGTGGAGCCCACGCGCGGGCGTCAAAATCCGGTCAAAACCGGTCCGACCGGTTGACCGGTTCGGTCAACGACTGACCGGGTCGGGTCAGGTCAACGGGTCGGTCGGGTCAACGGGTCGGGTTATCGGTCGGTCGGTCGGGTCGTCGGGTCGAATTCGAATCCGGGTCGTTGACGTCATGATGACGTCAGCGCGTGCGGAATCCGAATCCGGGTCACTGACGTCATCGTGACGTCAGCGCCCGCGTGCGCCGCACGCGCGAGCAGCGCCCCGCGCGTGGAGGAGCGTGGGGCCTCCCCCGGCGACGCGCCTCCCACGGTTTTGCTCGCCTCGTCGAGCCCAGTCCGAATTTGTGATTTAATTTTATTTTTATTGAACTAAAAGTCTCGAAAATCACAAATTAGGGCAAGATCCGTACTAATTAGTGCTAATCCGTACAAATTAGGGCAAGATCAATTATGTTCGTGTTCTAGGGTTATGGAGGCTCTGATACCACATGTTAGACGCAGATTGCGCAAACCCCAAGATCTCCATAACTAGAACAAAAACATGCATGATTAAGTAGAAAGAATTGACGCACCTGTTTTGGAATCCATTGTTCTTGAAGCGGAAGCGGAAACACAATATTCTACGCGCAAGTCATTCTCCTCTATTGCCCTCTGAATCACTGGCTCAATGAGGCGGCCCCTCCTCACGTGTAGCGTTAGGTAAACGCTCCTTAGGTGAGAATATATGTGAGAATTCAGGTTAGATGAGAGACTTGAGCACTATTTATAGAGTTTCCAGCCAGTCCCCCTCATTACGGGCCAGGCTCAACTCGGCTCACACTAGCCAGCCCATATTAGACTAATTAAGAAACCTACTATCTCACCTTAGACCAAACCCCGTAAAACGATAAACGTTAAACGGTAAATTACAATATCAATTAATGTAGTCCACAATTAGAAAAACTCTTACACGCATTTCATCGGACGACTTCTTCGGTTGTTCGGAATGCTCATTCTTCCTTCATAAACCATGTGCCTTGGTAGATGCGTATCAACGTTACCTTCACCCTGAGCACACTCTGACCTTTGCTCCACGTCCCGCTGAGAAGGGACACGAATGTGCAGTCTGTGAATCTCCAGTAAGATCCCATTGCTACACTTGTCAAATGTGCGACTTCTTGATCCATCCGTTTTGCGCTTCTGCTGCTCTCTCGGATCTTGAGAAGGGAGTGGCCAGGACGGTTCAGTATCCTTTCCATGAGGATCAGCTGAAGCTTTATCGCAATGTTAACTTCAACCTTTCCACAGTTTGTGACAGGAATATATATTTCAAAACTCTGGCGTACAAATGCTTTTCCAAAGGATGCGAGTTTAAGCTCCATAAATCATGTTTGCAGCTATCGTCCCACTTGGTACATCCCTCTCACTCGCTACATGCGCTCACCCTCTGCTTTTCACCTCCTAATAGAGATACTGTGTGTCGCCGTTGCAACACGATAATCAGTGGCACCTTCGCTTTCTCGTGTGGAGAGTGCGATTTTTATCTCCATGTTGTCTGTGCTCAAAAACCGACGACTCTGAAGCATCCTTTCCATGAGCACCATCTCTTCTATTTTAGTGAGATCCAAAAGTACTGGCCAAACAACCGCAAGTGCAGGGCCTGCCATAAAAGTTGCGGGATCGACTTCTTCTCGTGTGTGCAGTGCGATTATACTCTTCACTACGAATGCTCTCAGTTACCACTGACTAAAAAATCGGAGCATCACAGTTGCTGTGAGCCATTGGTGCTCCGCGAATCGTTTATTGAAGATGAGAGGGCAGAGTACTACTGCGACATCTGCGAGCGGAGGAGGGATCCCAAAAAATGGGTCTATTTTTGCGAGAACTGTGATTATAATTTTGTTGCTCATGTGGAATGTGCCTTGTCTCCGGTAAGTCGCTTTTCTAAATTTCCTTTTCTACTTTTTATGGAATCTCACGCATCTTCTAAATTGACGATAATAGAGTTCCTTCACACCACCTTCATTATTTCTTTTTCTTTTTTCCTTTTTTGTGTTAATTTGTTTCCTCTTCTTTGATTCTTTATTAATTCTTGTTGAGCTTATCCTTTTGATTTGTAATCATAGCATTTAGTGTACACTTTTATAGTATCGTAATCTTTCATCTTTATAAACATTATCTTGAAATCGCGGTACATAAGAAAATTCAATTTTTTTTTATATGTGAGTTTATGTATATGTTATTACTTAATATTAGTTAATTTAGGTTTTCTAACATTTACTGTAATTGTTCTTCTATTTCACGGCAGGGGTGGATTTTTCTTTAGAGGTACGATGTGGAAAAAAATATGATTTCGATAAGTGTTGATAAAATTTAGCTAATATTGTAGGAGAAGCTGGAGGTAATCGAAGAAGATGATTTTATAAGACGAGAAGAAGACATACAAAGACGAAAAAAAGAAATTAGAATTTCGCAAGAGCAAGTCTACGCAGAAGAAGCGAATTTGAGGCCACTGATGGAGGGAGTGCGGTCAATGAGAGCAAAAGTGGAATCGCAGAGAGCAAAAGTGGAATTGCAGAGGGTGGAGCTAAAGGAACGGGAGGCTGAACATGAAAAATGGATTGACATGGTGATGATCGAAGAAGATGAGTCTATTGGAGGAGAAGAAGACATGGATTCAACCGATGGCAAATCGAAGAAACTAAAGACAATACTAGAGAAATTGAACACTGAACAAGCAAACTGGCTTATCGATTTCTTAAAGACAGAATGTACTTTGCCAACCGCATTCTTCTCCTGGTAACATTCTTTTTTTTTTTTTCTTTCATTTTCTTTTTCAACGAACATATTTACATAAAGGAAATTGTGCAAAATAAGCAAATTTTTAGACTCCTAAATTACCATCAATGGTTCCTTTTTGTTTCTCCTTATGAATCCTTTGTCACTTTCCCGGTGGTCATTGCTATTCATGAGTTTGATGAATCATACAAAGCAAATACATGACGATGGCCAGAAAAAAGAAAATATTTAGCTAATCTATGAACTCCTCTCAATTGATCAGCCCATCTTGTATACTCGCTCGTTGTTCATGGGCCACCACATGAGAGCATACTGTGACGTGGATTGGCCCAAAAAAAGTTATGGCTGGTTGAGGTTTGAACTGTGAGAGGCTATATAGACTTGGCGTTACATGCATTTTTGGGCTCTTAATTCTTTTATGTCTTGCACAAGGGATCTTCACTGCACGATATTCCTAGTCTACTTGGTACAGTGTCTGGCTTCGGCGCAGTTTGTCGAATGAAATTAGGATGGTTTAATGTTCTCAGCTTGACAATGACACTTTCTGGTCTCCTGAAGGAACTCAACTGCCATACCTGTCTTTTGTGTTCCCCTGAATTTGAGGGGTTGAAAACGATTCGTCATGAAAAGTGTCACTACAGATGGCAGTCTAGTCACTCCTGCATACACGTCTTTCCAAATTGTCGTCAAATACTTCGTGTATTGATCTGCTCGCAAATACTATCAATTGTCACCACGACAGAATCGAAAGTTCTATATGATAGAATGGAGTATGGCTCTTGGCACAAAGAAGTAGGTAGTGTCAAGGTGGTTCTTTTCTGCCCAGTAGTTTTCTCATTCGCTTCTACTTTCACTTGGCATTTTTGTATTGATCTATTAATATGTCTTGTTTTTTGCTCGGTGAATATATTTGGCATGTTCGTTTTGCTCATGATTATGTTGTCTTTAGTATCTCTAACCTATGTCTTCCATGTTGATGCACGTGCATGCGCTCCTTCTCAAGTGCTACTTCACAGAGCGAGGATGAGACCTCTACAAGTACGGAGAATGACGATGAAGGAGCAAGTACGGAAAATGACGATGAAGGAGATGAAACTAGTACAAGTGAGGAGAATGACGACGAAGGAGATAACGACGATACTAACTTTTGATTTACCTCCCTCACTTTCTTCCCTTGGTTTCGGGAGCGTTTTTGATTTTTCTACGTTACAGTGACACCGGTTCCCAAAGTATTGAGTATATTATACCTTTTTGCAATATATATGGTAAATGCATCCAGTATTGTCACAAAGCCTCTTCACTTAAATCATTTTCATTTTGCTTGTACGTAGGCTATGAGATCTTTGCTTATTGGGAGAACTAATGAAATTTATTTGAAGGTATTCCTAAAAATTCGATAGAAGTTGTGCGAAATCGATCTTGATGGGTGATCATTAGACTCCACCATTCTCATTGACAACATTCTTTGCACTCTCAGGTTGCACTTGATGAAGCTATTAATAAACGATATTTACATTATTTTATCAAACTTATAGCCCACATGTCGAGCTGATGCTGGCATTCACCATATTGACTACATCATGTTGGTCTGGTTTCTTCCATGCATGCCTCTGTATAACATATCGTGTCCTCCCTCATCGGTATCCTTTGCATTTCTGATCATGATACAGCTCGACTAAGCTATCAGATTCATTCATATTCATATCATTCAACTCCGTCATGGGTGGCATGATGATTTTGTTAGTGGAACACCAAGATTTGCCTGCAGATAGATTTTGCCTTCACATGTTCTGTAGTTTGAACTATCTGATCGAGCTTGTCAAAGCTGTTTTATGGAGTTTCTCCCAACAATTCCATAATTGTAAAAAAGATGAAAAGTCAATCCACAAGTTTCTTTTGTCTCGCAGCGACTGATGTCAAGTAAGGTGGTACAGATTTTTGAACTACCCATCATTATGATCACTCCAGCAAATTCTATCTGAGATTAGACGCTCTGATTGTAATGCCCCGGTTTAAAAAAAAACTTTTGTGGATGGCTTCAATGACCCTTTCAATTAGTTAAAAAGAATAAGGAAGAAAGAATATTGACGTGCCCCATTAAATTTGTGCATTGCTGTAGAAACCGGCCATATCAACCTCCCAAGAAAGAAAATCATAACAAAACTCCGAGCCCCTGACGTGGAAAACCGTTTGTTTTGTTTCTTAAGTCGGAAATAGCTCATTTCAGATTTCAAGTCATAATTAATTTGGAAATTCATATACATTTCATTCCAAGACTCCATCTATAGTTAGTATATCCCACTACATCACCAACTAAAATTAGATATAAAAATTAGGTCATATATATGTTCCATCCAACAAAGATTGGGAATCTGTTTAAGAAGGGACTTGTATGAGATTATCTATTTAGTAGGGCCATAACTGATCAAAATGAAAGGTAAATATCGATATCAATTTATAGAATCACAACACGTATTTTAATGATATAGCGATCGAAAATAATTGTAGAAAAGTCATCGACCATAGTCCTTTACATGATCTTGTTCAGAGATTCGGCTTGTGGATTTGTGTTCGGAATGTCTTGGAACGTCTTGCCTCGTTTTTCTCTGGGTGGCAACTGGAATTTGGGGAAGTTGAGCTCATTCTGGAGATCCCCTCTTAGGTATTTCGCAAGTCTTCTGTTTCAAAAGTGGGATTGCAGGGAATTTCTAGCTCAATATCAGCTCTGCTTTTGACTGCGGTCATGTTAGATTGACCCAAATTTTGAATTTCAAATTAGTGACGACGTAGGTCTTGTTCGTTCTGTGATTAAAAATATTGCATTTACTTTCAGGTGTCAAGATTTTGAAGATAGAGAATTATTTCAATAACATGTCCAGGAACCATATTGAGTTTGTCGGAATGCTCATGTTGATTCATCATCGCTGCTCCTTCATTCATGAGTTCTTATTTTGAGGGTACAAATTTGTCCCTTCGGCTTTCTGTTCACGAGCAAAATCGGACCCTTTATGAGCATTTGACATTTAAAGGAAAATGGACAACTAGGGTCGGCTCCCCCTGAGCCTCAGTACTGGCGTCCCTGCAAGAAACTTGCCATAGTTTAAGGGCAATCCTTGTGCAGATAAAAGGATGCTTAAGCTTCGTTTTGACCTGGAGGTCAGGTTCTGGCTAGGGCACAATTTGGTGCAGGGGAGGGTAAATTGATTAATCCGTCGAAACACCATGAGGCCGATAGCCTTGTGCAAAAGGACGTCTGTGATGATTTCAGTTTCAGGACTTAACATATATAAATTTTCTTTTACTTTGTGTCAGGTGACTTGGTCTTTACACTTGGCCTTTCAAATTTCATATCAAGCATCTGCAGAATGCTCGTTCCCTCTTCCTCGTGATACAAGGTAATTTCTTCAACACACCACTTTTTCCCAGTAAATGAATTGTTCTAGTTGTATATCTCAGAGGATGGGTGAGTTTAATACGTATTGTGAATATGACAATCTGGGTAAGTGAAACTACCTAGCCCAAGCCCAAGGATCGAATAGGAGAGAGAAACATTAAAGCGGCCTTGAGGTGCTGCTTTGCTTTTGTGGTGTATGATCAGCTTTCTTGAACCTACTCTAAAGCAAATTGGAGGTTTAGCCCCATTTTTATCGTGCTTCAGTTCCTGTAAAGGCATTGTCAGCTATTAATCCATTAGTTTTACCTTAGAAAATTGTGGATTAGAAACTTAGAACTGCCATAGGGTGTTGTGCCCATGCATTTTCAAAAGTTGAGAAAAACTAGATGAGGTGTTCTCACTTGTTCAGTTCTTGTGAGATAGATCCTTTAGAGTGCTTACAAGGGCAAATATTAACGTGTAGAAGACTGAAGACAAAGATGAGACTTCTAATTGTGTATACAACTGCTTTCTCCTTTGTGATCCCAAATCCACCTAGAATCTTAAAAACTTATTAGAACCTGTGATCCTGAGTAGCAATTGAGATACTATGCCCATAACCTTTGAGTTGGTATAGCCATATTGCCTAAGGAGACACAGAACTAGTTTTGATGGCATGAGAGACTATTCTCTTCATTGAAAGTCAAGAATAACACGATGGCTGTGGTTTACCTTGCTTGTGTAAATGCCTGTGTCTTCAACAATAGAACTATAATTGCCTGCCCTGATTCAATTTTTAGTTCCAGTCATCTAACGTTAAACTTCATCTTCAGGATTGTGGGTGCAATGAGGAGATATTTAATTTGATGACACATATTCCCTCGGGAAGGAATGCAAATATGAACAAAATGCAGTCGGAATGAAAAAATGAAGCACACACCACCCGAATTACCCGATCAAGGGCTACAGCATTGGGATGCCAACAGGGACTCCCATTTGACCAAAAAAAAAAAAGAAGGAAAAAAGAAACAGGGATACTCCCATCCTCAAGGCCCTCTATTAAAAAAGGAATAAAAGCATTATGTCTGAGTAAATGCCAAGAGATCAGCATCAGACGTGAACAAAAGCAACTATGGTTGGAAATGCTAGCAAGTAGCACAAAAAGAGAGCAATATTCCAAGATGTCAACATCTGTTGTGAGAATTCATACTTGAACTGTGTCGATACTACCAATGCTCAGGTTAGTGCAAGGCATTCTTCTTAAGTGACTCTGTTCTTCATATGGGGAGTCCGTATTTGTCATGAGATCTTGGTTGGTTATCTGTTTATATTCCCAGCAATTTAGAGAAGTGGAGCATTTTACAAGATGGACCTGAGGATGCTTTGTCCGTTCTTCAAAGGCTGTCTGTTTTGAGTTGATTTGATGGCTCATTTTATGTCCAGCATATACACTTTCAGCTAGCTATACGTTCAAAGTCCGTTGACTGTGGTTGCTGATTGGCAGACCAGCAAGCAAGGTAGAAAGCAGTCTTTGAAGGACACAAATGTGCATCAAAGAGGAGCTGTCCAAATAATTCAATAGGATGTCACAGCGGAATATGTAGAAGAGCCGTCGAAAATAAAAGTGGCAGAGTCTATAAAAATTGCCATCCCAGACAAATGGGCAAAATGAGAAAATTCAGGGTATAGTATCTGTTTGAGGGATGCGGTAACAGAGTATTCAAGAATACCACCAGATAATTGTCTAAGAACTTAGGAAGAAGGTTGGTTTTTTTCAAGGTAAACTATGAGAATTATTTGTTCGATGATAAGATGTTTCCTTATTCTAACAATGAAGTACAACTTTTCTAGCCTAATTCAATTTGCTATATATATATATATATACAGTCGGCAGCTTTCAATAAAAATCCTTGACTTATATAATTGGTGTTTCTCTTATAGAGTTTTGGCAGGTTCCGATAATGCTTCCTTAGGTTCCTTATACAAATCTATTTTTCAGCAGCATGCCTAATCCTACCTTAGTTCCGTAATAGTCCATGATGATGCCCACGGTTTTAAAACTATATCAACTGAATAATAGCGAATTAATCTTTCTTTAGTTTTTGTCTCCATAACTTCAACCAGCTTTCAACATTACTAAGTGATATTGATGATATAATCTCCTATGGTTTTGACAAACTAGATTGACTTCGCTTTGCAAGAAAGAGTTGACGCTTTGAAAGAGAGCAGAGCATCGTTGAAAAAGGTTTTAGAGAGAGAAAGATGAAGAAGGAGAGATAAGCGGCGATTTGGTGATGGCGGAAGCAACAGACGTGGCAGAGGCAGAGGCGGCGGCATGGTTTGTCGGACAAGAGAGAGCAGAGCCTGGCCGTGAGCCGGGAGGAAACGAAAGAGCAGAGCATAGAGACAAGAGAGAGAGTCTGTCAGAGGGACTTTCAAATTTCTGACAGTGAGCCGCGGATGACATGTGTCGACTGGTCAATGGACTTACGTAAATCCAATGTGGCATCATAGTTGTACGTAATATTTTCTCCTTGTCCAAAGGCTTGACAGAGAGTGCGAGATGCTTCAATAGGGAGCAAAAGCACAAGCATATAAGATTGCAAACCTTGCCGACGTAAGTATAAAAAATAAAAATAGTTATCTACTTTAGCTTATAAGAAATTTCTTTTTGAACTTTTCTATCGGTACGGCTTCTATATCTTTCTTCAACAGTGTGTAAGTGGCTTACATTTGCTTTTGGCTGATATCATAGGGAGCGATTTCACTTTCCGTAGATGTGAAAACGCTGTATCGCCATCCTTTACATCATGCTTGGTACCTAACACAAGACATGCTTAGGTGACTAGCAGCTTAAAGATGAAGTTGCTTGAGCATACATTGATGACTATCATTTGTGAGAATTGATTTACTGATTAAGCTTAATCTGTCTTTGTGAGCTTTGGCGCTTAATAGAGAACTATGGGAGCCTTCAAATAGAATGATTTCATTTTCCTTGTCTACTCTACTTCTCATCGTCCAAAGTGAGAGAAATTGGTAATTTACGGTAGATTTAGTGGAAATATATTTAGGGAAAGGCAATGAAGAGCTTATTAAGCTACTGTTGTTTGGAGTGGTTTTTTGCATGTCTTAATGATCCCCCGTGTAGATTGATTGTGCATCCTTTGATCATGACAGGAAATTGGATCAAACACGCGAGATATGATCCCTAATCAAAACGAACCCGATTAGAAGACTAACACGATGCTATGCGTTGATGCTATTTTCATATTGCGTCAAGTTGGGCCAATCTTCACAGTTCAAACCTCAACAAGTGAGTATATAAGATGGGCTGATCAATCAAGAGGAGTTCATGGATTTCCCGAATATTTTCTTTTTTCTGGCCATCGTCACCAATTTAGATAATTTTCCCATTATAATTACATTGAAGATCTGGACTAACACCGATGCTTGCTCAATACAATTTCGGCTCATGCCTTCGGAATGTCAATTGGTGTCAACTAACTCATTGGGACACGCTACTAGCAAGCATAAATCATCTCTTTGTGGTCACTTGGTCTTGTTTTTCATGGAATAGACTATGAAGCATTGTATAAATTCTTACATTTGCCCCGATCTCAATCCAGATAAATAGTGACTCCTAGGTTATTTTAGTCTGCTTTTAAACTATTTGATCGATGAACTTGATGGATTGATTAAGGATGATTGGTATTTTTTCCATCTATACTCAAGTGGCCAATGGTTCAAAACAAGTGCTTGGAAATAATTTTGGGGGAATCTGATCTCAAGGTCTCCTCATTGTTGTACTACTGGACACAATTGTCTCTTTGGTCACAATGCACGTTGTGGTGCTAAAGAAAAAGAAAGCTGGACTGCAGGACCAGCAAGTCAAATTAACCGTGATTATTTTATTATCGAACTATACATGAAGCTTCATAGAAAATCCTAAAATATATGGAGAGTATATAAAAAAGATATCACATTCCAAAGATGTCATGATATTATTCGTGCGTGTGCATCACACTATCAGAGATGTCATTCATTAAGCTTTAAAGATTACGGATAGATCTTGTCCAAATTGATAATTTTTTTGTTTTTTATTTTTAAGATTCATTAAATTCTGGCAAATCTGGGTGGGATTCACGTGGCAGCCCGACTTCAATTCTGATGAAGACCTAGAGCGCAGACCAACTAGCAATAATTGAAGGAATCTGCTTTAGGAGATCATGATGTCGCTACTTTAATAAAGTTGTTTTGCACTTATTGAATTACCAAAGTTTGTTCACTACAAAATTATTGAAGTTGTTTGTCCGCGGCCGCTGATTTTTATTTATTTTTTTGGTCGAGAAAACATACGTGGATTTCATTGATAATAGTTTAGATGAGCTACATCCGAACTTAAAACATCCAAGAGATTCGGTGGGGTATATAGGACCCAGTTGTCCGGTAAAATGTTTTTTCGCTAGACTTTCACCACCCAATCAGCAGCTCCATTCGCATCTCTTCTGCAATGGGTGATTTTGATGGGCCAGATCTTGGCTAATAGTTAGTGGGCTTCACAGAGTAGGGGCCTGATTTCCCAGCTAATCCGATCCGCATAAGCTTCCTCCCAGCTCATATCCGTGCGTGCTCTTTGCTGATCTGTAAACGAACTTATCACTTCCACTAACTCCAACTGATCTGTTTGGATCTCTCAGCACGTTTCTTCCTGTTCTGCAACTAAGTTCTTCGACAGCCATTTTAGGGTTTCGACCACGGCGACGGCTTCCACTTGAATGGCCGAATTTGCTTTCACCGACGGGGCAAAACCAGCAATCAGCTTCCCCGCACGGTCCCTGCACACTCCGGCAACCGCAACTTCTCCAGTTTCGCTGATAAAAGACCCATCTACGTTCCATTTGAAGCAGCCATGGGTTGGAGGTTTCCATTGAGTAGGTGAGTCTGATTTTTGGGCATTTCCTTTAGTTCTTCGAGAGATGCACTTGCTGATCTGTTGATACTTGCCGAGGGCTGATTCAAGGAGATGCGACAGACATGGTTGCTGGTTTCGAAAAACCAGATTATTCCTTCCTCGCCATATCTGCCACAACAGCTGGGTGAGTAGCTCGAAAGGGATCGTTGGGTGTTGGAAGTCAAGGATCCACTTTTCTATACGGCTAATTTGGTGTTGATTGATGTAGATTTAGAAATCGACAATAACCGATCATTTTTCTAATTTTGTACAAGGAACAGACCGAACTGGTGTACCATAATTTTCCTTTTTTTGTAATTTTTTCTTGTTTAATTTTCTAAATTAAAGTTGTGCATAGGTGGCTTTTAGAGGCATACTTGATGGACTTTCTTGTTTTGAAGCAGTTTTCTAAACGTAATACTAACTTGAGAGAAATAGGAAAGAGGATGGAAGTTTGAAAGCCACTAGACCCAACATGAGAATGCCGCGTCAAACACTGGCCGGCCAAAATTGACCAGATGAACTAAATTAACACATATGCAAATGGTTTGTGACTGAATCAACTAGAAAAAAAGATTTATGACTAAATTTGGCACAATTACAATAGATTTATGATTTTTTTTTAATAATTCTCCCTGTTATAATTTGTAGAATTTTTTTCAAAATTACTAGACATGAGGAGTTTTGAATAATTTGTGGGCATATGAACTGCAGTGGACATACCACTAGTCTTTATTGAGGAATGCACTTCATTTTTTTCCTTTTTACCCGCTATATAAATTGAAAATAAAGCTACATAAACTATGGGTAAATCATATTTCAAATAAGAATACTTCTTAAGATGATGTCATTTTCTTGTGATCTTTGAATTAAGTGAATTCATTTGGACGAGCAACACTTAATTAAACATTCTATACATGAAATCATATGATTTTCGCTCATTAGCAAGACATATTATTAGTTGGTTCCTCTATTTTATTTTACTTGAAGTGTCATTTTGTAAGTATAACTCAGGTTAACTTCACTTTCATATGTTACAATTAAAAACAGGCTGTGTTACTTAAGAATTTATTTTGCGGTAATTGTTTCCTTTTTCACCAAGATAATTAACACCCACAATCTATTAGAAGAAGACAAAAATGGGGCACATTCAAATTCTACCCGTTGAAGATGAATGGAAGTTTAGCTAGGAAATAATCATCTACAAGATGGATATAAATGAGGATTATTAGTTAGGCAATAAGGAATATTCAAAGTCTCGGAGGAGAAAATAAATGTGGAATGGATAAGATTGTGAAAAAAAAAAAAAACAGTATTTTTGTATGTTTCGAGGCTAGTGAATAGGAGTGAGCACGGTTTGGATTGGGCTAATCCACCCCCTAACCCTAGGACCAATTCGCACAGTGCTGGTCTTCAATTTTTGAAACCGAGGACCGACCCTATTGAGCTTGAGACCGAGGACCGGATCGATCCAATGGGTTTAGTCCGATTCCAAGGTCAACTCGGGACCAACCGATAATTTTTATATTTCATTTTTTGTACTCTTTAAAAAAACGATTGAGGACTAGACTAACCTAATGGGTTCGGTCCAGTTTCAAGGTCAACCTAGGACTAACCAATAATTTTTTATTTTATTTTTTGTACTCCTTAAAATGGCAACTAAGGACCAACTGACCCAATGGGTTTGATGATGAGTGAGATTAGCTAAAAAAGGCAAGCGATGAGGGTCAAGTGATGTGAGTGTCAAACAGAAATAACATCAAATGTCGAGCGGGGAGTAACAAGCCAAGCGAGCATCAAGCAACGAGTAGCACGAGTGACCCAAAGCAAGCGAGGCAAGTGTCGAGTGGTGAGCGGCGAGCAGAGAAGTTGTTTCTTTCGATTTTGGCAAATTGAAGACTAAGAAGACAAATAAGACAAAAGAGAACGAATACTAGAGGAAGATGTCATAAGGAGTTGTGTATACCTTTTTTGATGTCGTGAGAATTCCTTACAAAAACATTTTCCTCCTTCATAAATTATGACTGTTGACGCCGTAAAAGACATTAAAAATCTAAGTTATTAAAGAACAATGTAAAATTACTTGAACTCCTCACTAAAAAATTGTTTAATGCTGTTGACACCATTTATTTTAAAGTTTTCTCTATATAAAAAAATTATAAATAATATATTAGACATATATATTCAGGGTTAGGTCTGGATAAGATCGATCCGGAACTCTCAGGATCGAGGATCGATACTGTCCAAGAATTCTAGGACCAAGGACCGACCCAATCTCCTCGGGAACCGAACCAGGACTGGTAGGATTGGGCCAGTCCAAGGTCAGTCCAAGGTTGACTCTGGACCGATGCTCATCCCTACCAATAAACACATCTTTGAGACGAGAGTAGAAAAGGCCAAAAGCGAAAGGAAAAGAAGAAGAAAGCTGTAACTTTTCACGCATTGGCGCTTTCCATTTTTTACGCGGTCCCACAAGCGGAGAAATA
Organism: Eucalyptus grandis x Eucalyptus urophylla; assembly: GCA_028830015.1. Taxonomy (NCBI): domain Eukaryota; kingdom Viridiplantae; phylum Streptophyta; class Magnoliopsida; order Myrtales; family Myrtaceae; genus Eucalyptus; species Eucalyptus grandis x Eucalyptus urophylla. The sequence continues at coordinate 42,294,495 of CM054190.1, forward strand.
GAAATAAAGAAAAAGGAATCGCGCAGCTTTGTACGCATTCGTGCTTTTGGATGAGCGAAGAAAAGGAGTGCGACTTTGTACGCGTTAGTAATACCAATTTCTATTATATGAAGGGTAAGGTTTGTTGTCGCACTACCATCATATTTGCCCGCGTCCACCCTCTCTCTCTCTCTCTCTCTCAAAATGAGTTACATCCAAAGTCCCTTGCATTCTCACATCCTGTCCCTACGACATTTGAGCCAACACTTCCATGAAGAAAATGCAGATTCTTACTTCTGGTACCAACATTTTCGCCTCCAACCCTCCCAACAAAATAATTTGTGTAAACTTTGCCAAGATTTCATCAGAGGTAGCACTATTTACTGTTGTGAGAAGTGCGGATTTTACCTTCACACATCATGTGCTAGATCAGCTCCTCTTCAGATCCAACATCCTCGTCACGAGCACCCCCTCTACCTTCAGCAAGGGGCTCATTTTGGATTCCCGGATTCCTATTACCTTTGTGTCCGTGGGTGCAAATTCGAGCTCCATGCTACCAATGCGATGAGAACCCTGCAGGTTGAGAAGTACTATTGTTCGATGCTGCAAGAGGCCAGAGATGGAGAATCTCGACTGCAGTCCGCTCATGAACATCCATTAACCACCTTCCCCTTGAGAACGGGAATTTCCTGCGGAGGCTGCAAGATGCCGATCTCGGAGGAGGAGGCGTACAAGTGCAGGGAGTGTAATATCTTCCTCCACGAGGCATGTGCCAAGGCACCCCTGGAGATACAACACCACCCTTTGCACCCCAAGCACCCTCTCTACCTCTCTTACGATTCATCATGTGAGGGAAAATGCCATGCATGTCGCTATCAGTATAACCTAGGCCCCATAAGGTACCGCTGTGAGGAATGCAAATTAATCTTCCATCTGTCTTGTGTGATTTCGACTATGCCTCGTGATGATGATGATGGTGAGAGAGAGGACACCAGTAGACGCCCATCGGTGATCGATCATCCTCTGCATCAGCATCAGCTCTCCTCCTACCGTTCAAAAACCCAGACAGAGATCAGGTGCAGTATCTGTAGAGAACAGATTCCATCGGAGGACTTTTTTGGTTGTTTAGATTGCTCATTCTTCCTTCATGGATCATGTGCCCAACCACCTCTAGATGCGATTCAACATTACCTTTACCCTAAGCACACTCTGACATTCGCTCAACGTCCCCATGAGAATGGACGCGAATGTGCAGTCTGTGAATCTCCAGTAGATAGTAATTCCTATTGCTACACCTGTCAAATGTGCGACCTCTTGATCCATCCGTTGTGCGCTCCTGCCACTCTCTCGGATCTTGAGGAAGGAGTGGCCACGACGGTTCTGTTTCCTTTCCATGAGCATGAGCTGAAGCTTTATTACAATGTCAACCCCAACTCTTGCAGAGTCTGTGACAGGGATATATATAGAAAAACTCTGGCGTCCAAATGCTTTTCCAAAGGATGCTACTTTAACCTCCATAAATCATGTTTGAATCTATCGTCCCACTTGGTACACCCCTCTCACTCGCTACATGCGCTCACCCTCTGCCTTTCACCTCCTAATGAAGATATTGAGTGTCGCTGTTGCAACAGGAGAATCAGTGGCGCCTACGCTTTCTCGTTCTCGTGTGGAGAGTGCGATTTCCATCTCCATGTGAAATGTGCTCAAAAACCGACTCTGAAACATCCTTTCCATGATCACCTTCTCTTCTATTTTGAGAGTGAGATCAAAAAGCACGCGTGGGACAGGCAAAACAACCGCAAGTGCAGGGCCTGCCATAAAAGTTGCAGGATTGACTTATTTTCGTGTGAGCAGTGCGATTTTACTCTTCACTACGAATGTTCTCAGTTACCGCTGACTCTAAAATCAGAGCATCACTGGGAGCCGTTGGTGCTCCGGGAATCGTTTATTGAAGAAGAGAGGGCAGAGTACTACTGCGACATCTGCGAGCGGAGGAGGGATCCCAAAAAATGCGTCTATTTTTGCGAGACCTGTAATTATAATTTTGTTGCTCATGTGGAATGTGCCTTGTCTCCGGTGAGTCGCTTTTCTAAATTTCATTTTCTACGTTTATGGAATCTCACGCATCTTCTAAATTGACGATAACAGAGTTCCTCCACATTGCCTTTATTATTTCTTTTACTTTTTCCTTCTTTTTTTTTTTTTTTGTTAATTTGTTCTCTCTTCTTTGATTCCTTAAAAATTCTTCTTGAGCTTATACTTTCGATTTGTAATCATAGTGTTTATTATACACTTTATAGTATCATAATCTTTCGTCTTTATAAACGTTATCTCGAAATAGTGATACGTAAGAAAATTCAAATTTTTTTTTAATGTGAGTTGATATATATGTTATTACTTAATATTAGTTAATTTAAGTTTTCTAACATTTACTGTAATTGTTCTTCTATTTCATAGCAAGGCGTGGATTTTTCTTTAGAGGTACAATGTGGAAAAAATAGATGATTTTGATAAGTATTGACAAAATTTAGCTAATATTGTAGGTGGAATTGAAGGTGATTGAAGAAGATGATTTCATAAGACGAGAAGAAGACATACAAAGACAAGAAGAAGAAATTAGAGTTTCGCAAGAGCAAGTCGATGCAAAAGAAGCGAGTTTGAGGCCACTGATGGAGGAAGTGCAATCAATGAGGGCAAAAGTAGAGTTGCAGAGGGTGGAGCTAAACAAACGGAAGGCTGAACATGCAAAATGGATTTGACATGGGGATGATCGAAGAAGATGAGTCTATTGGAGGATAAGAAGACGTGGATTCAAATTATGGCAAATCGAAGAAACTAAAGGCAATACTAGAGAAATGGGAGACTGAACAAGCAAGCTGGCTTACTGATTTCTTAAAGATAGAATGTGATTTGCCAACTATATTCTTCTCCCGGTAACATCCTTTTTTCTTTTCTTTCATTTTCTTTTTCTACGAACATATTTACAAAAAGGAAATTGTGCAAAAGAAGCAAATTTTCAGACTTCTAAGTTACCATCAATGGCTCCCTATTGTTTCTCCTTACGAATTATTTGTCTCTTTCCCAGTGCTGATTGCTCTGCACGAGTTTGACGAATTCATTCACAGCAAATACATGACGATGGCCGGAATGAAAAAATATTCAGCTAATCCATGGACTCCTCTCGATTGATCGGCCCATCTTGTATACTTGTTGTTCATGGGCCACCACATAAGAGCGTACAGTGATGTGGATTAGCCCAAAAAAAGTTATGGCTGGTTGAGATTTAAACTGTAAGAGGCTATATAGATTGTGGCGATACCTACATTTTTGGGCTCTTAATTCTTTTATGTCTTGCACGAGGGATTTTCACTGCATGATATTCCTAGTTTGCTTGGTACAGTAGTGTCTAGCTTCAACATAGTTTGTCGAATGAAATTAGGATGGTTTAATGTTCTCAGCCTAATGATGGCACTTTCTGGCCTCTCGAAGGAACTAAACTGTCACACTTGTCTTTTGTGTTCCCCTGAATTTGAGGGGTCGAAGACAATTCATCATAAAAAGTGTCTCTACGAATGGCAGTATGGTCACTCTGGCATACATGTCTTTCCAAACTTGCCCATTTAATTTGTGAATTGCTGTAGAAACTGACCCTATCAACCTCCCAAAAATGAAAATTATGACAAAACTTCGTGTCCTTCTTATGGAAAACCATTTGATTTTGCTTCAGAAAAACGACCATTTCAGATTTCAAGTCATGATTAATTTGAAAATTCGAATACATTTCATACCCACGGCTCCACTTATGGTCAGTATATCCCGCTATATCACCTTCTAAAAATTGGACATAAAAATCAAGTCATATATTAATGTTCCATCCATTAAAGATTAGGAATCTATTTCAGAAGGGGTTTATATAAAATTAACTAATTGGGTGAGGCCATAACTTATCAAGGCGAAAGGTAAATATCGATATCAATTTATAGTCACAACACGTATTTTAATGATAGAATGCTCGAAATAATTGTAGAAAAATCATCGACCATAATCCTTAATGTTTATTGATCATTTAGGAAGGCATGGTTTTTCTGAAAAATAATAGAAAAAATTGTACGAGCACATAGACAGAGACTTTGACCAAGAAAGCCAAATATATAGTGGACAAGCCAGAAGAATTTAAAAAAAAAAAAGAAAAAAAAAAGGAATTGTAACCAAATAGAATTTTGGAAGTTTGAACTGTGCCTCCATCCCGCTCTCCCTCACTCACTTTCTCTCTCCTCCTGACCAGCTTTCTCTCTCTACACCTCTCTCTGCGGACCTCCTCCGGGGGGTCGCGGAGCTCCAGCACAACAGTGTAAGCTCTCTCTCTCTCTCTAGGGCAAAGATTTAGTCGCATATGTGATGGCTACAATCTGTTCCGGCATCGGATGAACGCTTCGTTTCGGGTTCTTGATGGACAGCGGCACACAGATTCTAGGGAATCCCATGATCTTGTTCGGAGATTCTGCTCGTGGATCTGTGTTCGGAATGTCTTAGCCCAAGCCCAAGAATTGAATAGAAGAGAGACGTTAAAGTGGCCTTGAGCTGCCGCTTTGCTTTTGCGGTGTATGATCAGCTCTCCTGAACCTACTCTAAAGCAAATTGGAGATTTAGCCCTGTTTTTATCGTGCTACAGCTGTAAAGGCATTGGCAGCTATTAATCCTTTGGATTTACCTTATAAAATTGTGGATTAGAAACTTAGAACTGTCATACGGTGTTGTGTCCATACACTTTCAAAAGTCAAGAAAATCTAGATGAGGTGTTCTCACTTGTTCAGTTCTTGTGAGATAAATCCTTTAGAGTGCTTAAAAGTAAAAATATTAACATGCAGAATGCTGAAGATGAAGATGAGACTTCTAATTGTATATACAACGGCCTTCTCATTTGTGATCCCAACTTCACCTAGAATCTTAAAACCTCGTTTCAACCTGTGATCCTGAGTAGCTACTGAGATAATGTGGTCCATAACCTTCGGGTTGGTATAGCCTTACTGCCTAAAGGGATGGGGAACTAGCTTTGATGGCATGAGAGACTATTCTCTTCAACGAAATTCAAGAATAACGTGATGCCTATGGTTTACCTTGGTTGTGTAAATGCCTGTATCTTCCACAATTTCGAACTGTAATTGCCTGCCTCGATTCATCTTTTGGTTCTAGTCATAAAACGTTAAACTTTATCTTCAGGATAGTGGGTGCAATAAGGAGCTGTTTAATCTGATGACACGTACTTCCCTTGGGGAGTGTTAAAGATACAGAACAAAGAAGAGTAGAACAGAAGCTGATAGAAGCAAAGAGGAGTAGAGCAAACTTGGATAAAAGATGAGCTGGCCAACTATAAAGAAATTAAAGAAACAGAAGCTGACCTGGTGATCCGTAGAAAAGCTGAGTTGGCAATCCTTGTGAAGAATCTGAATATACAAGCTGATCAAATGGAGCTGCACGTGTGTCACGTTTAATCATTCTGTTACTAAAGTTGTTAGTTCTGGTTTTGCTCTTCTGTATAAAAGGAATTGAAGAAAACTGTTGTAGAAGGATGATTCATTCAGCTGAATACTTGAATCACTCTGTTCTTTGAAATACCTTTGGTTCTTCTCGTAGTTCTCTCTCTGTTCTCTCTGTATCTTTGTTCATCTTCATATACCAGAACCTTGTAAGATTGAATGAGAAGAGACGTTGAAGGAAATATTCAATTGATGTACTGCAGCTGATTGTTCAAGCATTTACAGGATACAGATATCTCTTGAATACAGGATACAGATATCTCTTGAATACAGGTTCTTATCTTGATTCTGTTTCTTCTCATGGTATCAGAGCAGGTTTCCTGTAAGTTCTAGGTCTAATATGTGTTACTGAAAGTCTGTGTGAAAGATCTCCTGAGCAAGATATCACGAAGATCTTGTTGATTTCTGAGTAAGCTGATCTTCGAAGTTTACTTGATTGTTCTTCACATCTTCAAAGTTTCCTAAAAAGAAATAGTATGGCAACAAGAGTGCAGAAGTATCCTTTTCCTATCCATGTGAATATAGCAAACTTTGTGACAATCAAGTTGAATGAAGAGAATTTTCTGTTGTGGCAAGCGCAATTTAGCAGATTTATGAAAAGTCAAGATTTGATTGGCTTTATTAATGGTGAAACATTACCACCTGCTCAAATGATGCAAACTAAGAATGGGGAAGTGATGAATCCTGATCACCTGGATTGGACAAAAACCGATCAACTAATCTCATCATGGATAAGCGGTGCAGTATCAGAGAATATTTTAAGCTTGATAATTGGCTTAGAAACTTCATTCGAGGTATGGCAGACTCTTATAAACCGGTTTACTCAAAAGTCTGTAGCAAAAGAATTTGAGTTAAGAGGAAAGTTACAGGCTTGTAGAAAGAGAGATAGACCATTATGTGAATATCTTCGAGAATTTAAAACTATCTGTGATCAGTTGAATGCAATTGGAAAGCCTGTTGATGGTATAACCAGGATGTTTGGCATACTTGAAGGGTTAGGTTCTGAATATGAAACCTTTAGAACAACTATGTACTGTCTCAAACCCCAGCCAGAGTATGATGAGGTTATCTCCCAACTCGAGAGATTTGAAACTAGATTGCAAACATATTCTATGAACCAGTGCAATACTAACCTGGCATATTATGGACAAAGGAAGTCTGAAACAGGTCTGCAAAGGTTTAATTCTAGTAGTCAAGGAGGAAGTATACAAAGGGGATACAACTCTGGCAGAGGACAGTTCATTAATAGAAGAGGTCGTGGAAATAATTTCACTGTAACAGGAAGGAATCAACAGAATACTCTGAACTTGACAAAGCAATATCAGGACAATAAGGGTAATTGGTCTAACCATGGACAAGGGTTTAGACCATACACAAACTCTTCTCAGAGATATCAAGGAGTTAGATCCTATCCATCTCAAGGGTCAAATGGTGATAAACTCGTACAGGATACAAAGCCAATGTATAATGGTCCTCTGGAATGTCAAATCTGTAAGAGGTCAGGTCATACAGCACTTAGATGTTGGTATCGCTTTGATAATTCATATCAAGCAGATGAAATACCAACTGCCCTAGCAGCTATGCATATTGAAGAACCATATGGCTCTGAATGGTATCCAGACACAGGGGCTACAGCTCACATTACAGCAGAACCTGGTATGATTCAAAACTATGCTGCATATAGTGGTAAAGATACTGTTATGATAGGAGATGGGTCCTATTTGTCGATTTCATGTATTGGTAATGGAACCTTAAATACCGCAACTAGTACATTACCACTGAATGATATTTTGATAGTTCCAGCAATCAAGAAGAATCTTCTGTCTGTATCGAAACTAACAGATGACTATCCCTGTTCTTTTATATTTGACAAACATGGGGTATACATGAAGGACAATTACAAGCATACAACAGTGAAGCTAGGAAGGAAAATCAAGGGGCTGTATCAAGTGGAATCTAGAGGAACAGAAGCTTTCTTCACACAGGCTCAACATGAAGTAGGAGAAGATGTCTGGCATCAAAGACTTGCTCATGCCAACTTAAAAACTGTAAAAATTCTGCAGAGTCAACATCTAATTCAATATAAGTCGAATGCTCCAAGTATGTGTAGCAGCTGTCAAACTGCTAAGAGCTCAGCTTTGCCCTTTCCTATCTCAGAACATATCTCTAATGTTCCTCTGGAAAAGATACATTGTGATGTATGGGGACCATCACCAATTTCATCTGTTCAGAAGTTTCATTACTATGTCATATTTGTGGATGATTTCTCTCGATATAGCTGGATATATCCAATGAGACAGAAGTCAGAAGTATATGATGTGTTTGTTTTGTTTCAAAGACTAGTAGAGAATCAACTCGATCACAAGATCAAAGTGTTTCAAAGTGATGGAGGAGGAGAATTCACAAACATCAAATTTCAGAATCATCTACAACAGTGTGGGATTAAGCATAACATTTCTTGTCCTTATACACCGGAGCAAAATGGAGTCTCCGAGAGGAAGCATCGACATGTGGTTGAATTGGGCCTAGCAATGCTATATCATGCAAGAGTACCATTAAAATACTAGGTAGATGCCTTCATGACAGCAGTCTATGTGATCAATTTGCTCCCCACAACAAAACTGAGTTTGAACTCACCTCACTATAAGCTGTACAAACAGAGACCAAACTATGCTCACCTACGAGTGTTTGGGTCAGCTTGTTATCCTTGCCTCAGATCCTATACAAAGCATAAATTTGATCCAAGGTCTATCATGTGTATATTTCTTGGATACAGCGAGAAACATAAAGGCTACAGGTGTCTTTTGCCTACTAACGGTCGTGTCTACATTAGTAGACATGTAGTCTTTGATGAAAAAGAATTTCCCTTTACTCGAAAAACTACTTCTGAGTTTCAACAAGGATCTGAATTGTACAAGCATTGGATAAGAAGTTCAGCATCTACTACATCCAATACTACCAATCAGATTCAGCCACAAGCCAAGAAATCAAGTGAATCTTTACAGAGTACTAGAACAAGTCAGATTCCTCCAGAAATACAGAACAGAGAGAATAGTGCTGTAAATCATACAGCTATGCCACAAATGAGCATAGTACCTGATGATGAGCTTCAGATCAATCCTGATAATACATTCAGTAATGTTGAAACACCTCAGATATCTCCAAATATTGATCAACAAGTGTCTATCAATCAGATATCTGACTTGACATCTCCTGCCACCACAGAACAACCACAAATTAGTACTATATCAGAAGTCACACAAGGTACATTATCTACTCATCCTATGCAGACTAGACTAAGATCTGGGATTATTAAAGCAAATCCCAAATACGCCTGTCTGGTTGAATATCGGGTTCCAATTGAACCAAAGTCAGTAAAATCTGCATTAGCACACACAGGATGGTGTCAAGCAATGCATGAAGAAATGGATGCTTTGTATCATAACAAAACCTGGGAATTAGTTCCTAGAAATGATCAAATGAATGTTATTGGTTGCAAATGGGTGTTTAAAACTAAACTTGCACCAGATGGCAGTTTAGATAGACTGAAAGCTCGACTTGTAGCCAAAGGTTTTCATCAAGAAGAAGGTCTTGATTTCACAGAAACCTACAGTCCTGTAGTAAAGCATGCTACAATCCGAATAATTCTCTTAGTAGCAATGGTAAAACAATGGCCAATTCATCAGTTAGATGTTAAAAATGCCTTCTTACATGGTAACTTGAGTGAAACAGTGTATATGGAACAGCCACCAGGTTTTAAAGACTCACAGAGACCTCATCATGTTTGTCTTCTTAGAAAATCCCTCTATGGACTTCGACAAGCCCCTCGAGCTTGGTTTGACAAGTTCAGCAGTTTCTTACTAGAATATGGGTTCTTTTGTAGCTCAACTGATCCTTCCTTGTTCATCCTACATACTGGTAAAGACACAATCCTCTTACTACTATATGTTGATGATATCATTTTAACTGGAAGTTCATCTCAAGTTCTCTCTGGTCTCATTAGTGCTCTCAGTCTTCAGTTTCAAATGAAGGATCTTGGTTCACTACACTATTTTCTTGGCATTGAAGTTAAGCGTACCCCTGACCATTTGTTCCTTTGCCAAGCCAAATATGCTATAGATCTTCTCACCCGAGCCCATATGCTCGAGTCTAAACCAATTTCAACTCCCCTTTCATTAAGACCAACTATTTTGATCAATGACTCTATGGTCTTGTCCAATCCTGCTGAATATAGAAGCATTGTTGGTGGCCTCCAATACCTCACATTAACTCGGCCAGACATTGCCTATGCCACTAATCTACTTTGCCAGAAACTGCAGAAACCTACCATTGCAGATCTCCATAGAATGAAAAGAGTACTGAGATATGTTAAAGGTACAATCCGCTTTGGCTTATTCATTCATTCACAAAGTACAATGCATCTCTATGGATTCTCAGATGCAGACTGGGCTGGATGTACTGAAACCAGAAGATCAACAACCGGATTTTGCACATACCTTGGCTCCAATCTAATCTCCTGGGCAGCAAAGAAACAACCAACAGTTAGTAGGTCATCTACAGAGGCTGAGTATCGAGCACTTGCTTCAACCACTGCTGATCTCACTTGGATCAGCTTTGTCTTACGAGACATCGGTTGTTCTCTTACTCCTCCAATTCATCTATACTGTGACAATAAATCAGCTATCTCACTTACTATTAATCCTATCCTACATGCTCGAACAAAACATATTGAAGTAGATTTCCACTTTGTTCGAGAAAAGGTATCTTCTGGTTCATTACATGTAAAGTATATTCCCAGTAATTACCAACTTGCTGATATTTTTACGAAACCTTTGTCAAGAATAGCACATTCTCATCTACGAGTCAAATTGGGAATTTGTACTCTTCCCCTTCCCAATTTGAGGGGGGATGTTAAAGATACAGAACAAAGAATAGTAGAACAGAAGCTGATAGAAGCAAAGAGGAGTAGAGCAAACTTGGATAAAAGATGAGCTGGCCAACTATAAAGAAATTAAAGAAACAGAAGCTGACCTGGTGATCCGTAGAAAAGCTGAGTTGGCAATCCTTGTGAAGAATCTGAATATACAAGCTGATCAAATGGAGCTGCACGTGTGTCACGTTTAATCATTCTGTTACTAAAGTTGTTAGTTCTGGTTTTGCTCTTCTGTATAAAAGGAATTGAAGAAAACTGTTGTAGAAGGATGATTCATTCAGCTGAATACTTGAATCACTCTGTTCTTTGAAATACCTTTGGTTCTTCTCGTAGTTCTCTCTCTGTTCTCTCTGTATCTTTGTTCATCTTCATATACCAGAACCTTGTAAGATTGAATGAGAAGAGAGGTTGAAGGAAATATTCAATTGATGTACTGCAGCTGATTGTTCAAGCATTTACAGGATACAGATATCTCTTGAATACAGGATACAGATATCTCTTGAATACAGGTTCTTATCTTGATTCTGTTTCTTCTCAGGGAGGAATGCAAATATGAGCAAAGAAAATGCAGTCGGATCAAAAAAAAAAATTTCACCCACTACCTGAATTACCTGATCAAGGGCTAAAGCATTGGGCATGTCAACGGGGATCCTCCCATCCTCAAGGTCCCCTCTTTTAAACGGGAACAAAAGAGTACTGTCCATGCAAATGCCAAGAGATCTGCATCAAACGAGAACGAAGGAACTATGGTTGGAAATGTCGGCAAAGAGCACAAAAAGAGAGCCGTACAAAGATGTCACCAACATCTTTTGTGAGAATTCATACTTGAACTGTGTCTATGCTACCAAAGCTTAGGTTACTGCAATGCATTCTTCTCAACTGACTCTGTTCTTCATACGGGAGGCTGTATTTGTCATGAAGTAGTGGCTGGTTATCGGTTCATATTCCCAACAATTCAGATAAGCGGTGCATTTTACAAGATGCTTAGTCCATTCTTCAAATAGCTGTCTGCTTTTAGTTGATTCCGTGGCTCATTTTATGTCCAGCATTTACACTTTCAGCTAGCTGTTTGTTCCAAGTCTGGTGACTCTTGTTGCTGATTGGCAGACCAGCAAGCAGGTGCGGTCTTTGAAGAAAGAAACAGATGTGTATCAAAGTGGAGCTGCCAAATAATTCAGGAGGATGTCAAAGCGGAATTTGTAGAAGATGTAAGACATAAATAATTCATATGTGGAAGCCAGAATCATTTATAGACAAACCTCCAGCCATTGTTTGCATTCACGTTCGTCGAATCTCCTGAAAAATCAAGAAAGCAATGGGCGCACTCTACTAACCAAATTTCCTCACGTACTGATGGTGTATTCTAAATGTGAAGATTTTGTGTTAGACCTTGATCGCCCGTCAGAAATGAACGTACGTTCCTTATATATATCGCCTCCCATCAAGACGAGCGGTTGTCACGAAAGGGTACGAAGCGTCTCGAATAGTCGCAACAATTGAGTCTAAATGTGGGATCACAAAAGAAAAATAAATAACATTCTCCCACTTGATCCCATCATTTTCATCATATAGGTTATCCAACTAATTCCACGAAAACTTAATGCTTAAATAAAAGAAACAAAACACATGAATCATGGCGACATGTCCTCTAAGAGTGAGTAATACATTCCATGTATCACAATGCATCTTATTTCTTTAATGTCAGCCAATATGTGACAACATATCTTAATGAATAAACCCCATGTTTATTCCAAAACCAAGGATAAATGTTATTCTCATAAACAACAAAATGTGTACACAAAAATTGAGAATCAACATTACAACTGAATGAGAGTTCCATACAACAAAAATCGTTCATATGTCGACAAATCACATGATGGGACCTATTCCCATACTAGTTACATGATCCTTATACTTCATTGGTGGCATGCCTTTAGTTAAAGGATTGGCTATCATCAATTCAGTGCTAATGTGTTCAATGACCACTTTATTTTCCTTAACACGCTCTCTTATGGCTAAATACTTAATGTTGATATGCTTACTTCGACTGCCACTTTTGGCATTTTTAGCCATAAAAACTGCAGCTGAATTGTCACAATATATTCTTAATGGCCTAGAAATAGAATCAACAATTCTAAGCCCAGTAATGAAACTCTTCAACCATACACCATGCGAGGTAGCCTCAAAACAAGAAACAAACTCAGCCTCCATAGTGGAAGTAGCAGTCAAAGTCTGCTTGGCACTTCTCCATGACACGGCTCCACCAGCTAACATGAAAATGTATCCAGATGTTGATTTTCGTGAATCAATGCAACCCGCAAAATCCGCATCCGAATAACCAATCACTTCCAAGTTGTCAGTCCGTCTATACATAAGCATATAGTCTTTGGTACCTTGAAGGTATCTCAACACTTTCTTTGCAGCTCTCCAGTGGTCTAAACCTGGATTACTCTGATATCTTCCCAACATTCCCACAGCAAAAGCGATGTTAGGTCGAGTGCAAACCTGAGCATACATCAAGCTTCCAACAGCAGAAGCATATGGAATGTTGCACATTTGTTCCCTTTCTAAATCGTTCTTCGGGCATTGGTTCAAATTGAACCTGTCACCCTTCACAATGGGTGCTATACTTGGTGAACAATCTTTCATCCGAAATCTCTCTAGGACCTTATTGATATAGATTTCTTGAGATAGTCCTAAAATTCCTCGAGATCTATCTCTATGGATCTTAATGCCAATGACATAAGATGCCTCACCCATATCCTTCATGTCAAAACTCCTAGAGAGGAATTGTTTCACCTCATGTAGCAACCCCTTATCACTGGTTGCAAGTAGTATATCATCCACATACAACACAAGGAAACAAATTTTGCTCCCACTAACCTTCTGGTATATACATTGATCCATGACATTCTCTACAAAACCGAATGAAGAGATGACTTCATGGAACCTTAAATACCATTGGCGGGATGCTTGTTTCAAGCCATATATAGATTTCTTAAGCTTGCACACCAAATGCTCACCTTTACTAGAGGAGAATCCTTCAGGTTGTTTCATGTAAACCTCCTCCTCTAGTTCTCCATTGAGGAACGCCGTTTTCACATCCATCTGATGTAATTCCATATTAAAATGGGCAACCAATGCCAAAACAATACGAAGAGAATCTTTCTTAGATACAGGAGAAAAAGTCTCAGTATAATCGATTCCTTCCTTTTGAGTGAATCCTTTGGCAACAAGTCTAGCTTTATATCTTTCAATGTTACCCAATGAATCTTTCTTAGTTTTGAAGACCCATTTACAACCAATAGCCTTCGCATCATTAGGTAACTCAACCAAATCCCAGACTTTGTTAGATGCCATAGAACTCATCTCTTCCTTCATGGCATTATACCACAAATTGGATTTATCACTATCCATGGCTTGTGAAAACGTTTCAGGATCATTCTCAGCTCCAATATTGTAGTCGGACTCTTGTAAATACACAATATAATCACTAGGAATAGCCGATTTTTTTATTCTAGCAGATCTTCTCAATGTTGGATCAACATTCTCTTGAGGAGCATGTTGCTCAACTGGTTGTTCAACAATTTCTGGTAATTGCTGAACAACTGGATCCACTAGATCAATATCAGCAGGTTGTGGAATTTCAACAATTGGTTGTTCAATAGCCGGCTGAACTGAATGAGCATTATGAGCAACAACCAATCTTAAACTTGAGGTGGAAGGTTGAGTATCTATATGATCTTTCTTAGGATCAAGGTCCTTCGATTGATCGCTCCCACTGATCAAGTCATTTTCAAGAAATTTAGCGTTTCTTGATTCCACAATCCTAGTGGTATGAGATGGACAATAAAACCTGTATCCCTTAGACCTTTCGGCATATCCAATGAAATACCCACTTATGGTCCTCGGGTCCAACTTCTTTTCTTGTGGATTGTAAACTCTCACTTCAGACGGGCATCCCCAAACGCGCACATGATGCAAACTCGGTTTCCAACCTTTAAATAACTCAAAAGGTGTCTTTGGGACAGCCTTGGTCGAAACTCGGTTTAATATGTACACTGCCGTCTTAAGTGCTTCAGTCCATAAGAATTTAGGAAGTTTGGAGCTGCTAAGCATACTACGCACCATGTCTAATAAGGTCCGATTTCTTCTTTCCGCTACGCCATTTTGGTCCGGAGAACCAGGCATAGTATATTGGGCAACTATCCCATGCTCTTGAAGAAACCTTGCAAATGGACCAGGTGCTTGTCCATCTTCAGTGTATCTACCATAGAATTCCCCACCTCTATCTGATCTCACGATCTTAATTTGCTTACCACATTGTTTCTCTACTTCCGCCTTAAATACCTTAAAGGCATCTAATGCTTCATACTTATTATGAATCAAATAGAGATACATGTAACGTGAGTAATCATCTATGAAAGAGATAAAGTATTTCTGACCACATGAGTCCATATCCGGACTACAAATATCCGTATGTATGATTTCTAATATTTCTGTACTCCTCTTGGCACCTTTCTTTGACTTGTTAGTCTGCTTTCCCTTTATGCAGTCCACACAAGTATCACAATCAGTAAAATATAAAGTACCAAGTACTCCATCATTTACTAATTGCTTAATTCTTTCTATGAAGATATGTCCCAATCTTCGGTGCCACAACATAGAGGAATGTTCTTTCACAACACATCGTTTCATACCAGCTTTATCATGAACATGCATCGCATCATAATAGGCATTGTCTTGTAGATTAATTCGAAAAAGACCATCAGACAAAATACCACTCCCAGCAATTTCAGATTTAAATGATAAACAAAAGTTTGAATCTGAAAAGTTAAAAGAGTATCCCAAAGGTACAAGTCTTGAAACTGAAATTAAGTTTCTAGAAAAACTAGGAACATAAAAGGTCTTTTCCAAATTTAAAACAAAACCACTATTGAGAACTAGTCTATATGTCCCAATAGCTTCCACATGCGAACGCATCTTGTTTCCTGAATAAATGCTTTGTTCACTTCCCACTGGCTTCCAGTGGTTTTGAAAACCCTGCAAGGAATTCGAAATATGGACTATAGATCCAGAATCAATCCACCAAGTGTTGTGACTTACATCAGTCATATTAGATTCATAACAAACACAAGAGATTGGATTACCTTTCTTCTCGAGCCAGGCCTTAAATTTGACACAATCCTTCCTTATATGCCCCTTCTGTTTACAAAAGAAGCATTTGGATTCTTTCTTAATGTCAGCTTGGGGAGGTATTTTACCTTTTCCCTTATGCTTGCCATAGCCCTTATTCTTTCCTTGTGTTGCCAAATGAGCACTTTCTCCCAATTCCATAACCAGTCTTTCTTGCTCTTGAACACACATGGTCATGAGTTCATTAATAGACCATTTATTCTTATGTGTGTTATAAGAGATCTTGAAAGGTGCATACTGTTGTGGAAGAGTGTTCAGAATATAATACACAAGGAAGGATTCAGATATCTCAACCTCAAGATTCTTAAGCTGAGCTGCAATGTTCCTCATTTGCATGATGTGCTCACGCACACCTCTAACACTAGTGAGCTTCAATGATGAAAACTTCATAATCAGGGTCATGGCATGCGCCTTCTCAGAACTTTCAAATTGCGCATCTATGGCTTCCAATAAAGCCTTAGCATTGTTATGCTGAGCAACTGAACCACGAATACTAGGAGATATCTTAGCTCTTATAAACATGGCACAAACGCGGTTGGACCACTCCCATTGGTTATAAAGAGCTATCTCAGCTGGAGTGCTCGAATCAGTAGGAGCAGGTGGTTCGTCTTTCCTTATAGCATAGTCAATGTCTATCCACCCCAATTGAAGAAGAACTGACTCCTTCCAAACTTTATAGTTCTCACCATTCAGTATAGGAACATCAAACTTAAATTCAGAGAAATTCACAGGTTGCGAAACTGCATATCAAATAATCGTGCTTATGTCACAAAATTTGAGGCAAATATAAATAAATCATGTTTTACCAATGTAAACATGTCACAATATGAATCACATAACATAAAAACTACCTGTGGGCTAAGTTTTTAATTTAAATAGATTCATAATTACATCATGAAGAAACTACCATATTATATGCATTTTCTTAATCCCTGTGGGTAAATTAAGAAAAATAATATGATATTTCATCATAATTAATCATATTAATATAATGAAAATTCCTATGGGATAAAATTCATCATATTAATATAATTAATTACAATCAATGTCCATTTCTAAATATGATCCAGAGGCTTTTAATATATAATTTAATTAATTAAAGATGTTGTGGCCACTCCCTAATTAATTAAATATATGGACCATTGGACATTTAATTTCATGCACAAAATGTTCATAAAAATGCATGAAATAACATAATAAATAAATACATCAAGGGCAGAACAGTAAATAAATAAATTGGTCAGGGGTATGATTGCAAAAAATTTAAAAAATTGGGGCAAAAGTGTAAAAAGGAGCCGCGGGTGGGAGACGACAGGCGCGTGCCTGGCACGCGCTCGTTCCCGCGGTAAGCGCGGGGTCCGCACGCGCGCGGTTCATCGCGCAGGCACGTGCCCCACACGCGCGCCGTTCACCGCGCAGGCGCGTGCGTTGCACGCGCGTAGCAACTGCCGCGCGCGTGGATCCCACGCGCGCAACGGTTGCCGCGCGCGTGAGAGCGCGTGGCGTGGCGCGTGGAATCCACGCGCCTGCAACCGCAGCGCGCGCGTGGGCTCCACGCGCCTTCTTCCTCGCGCGAACAGAAGCCTTTCTTCACCGTTTTTCGCCGTTCCGCCGCGGTTTCGCCGGCCGTTTCTTCTCCGACAGCCCATTTCAAACACAAATTAATAGTGGGTTTTGAAGAGAACGTCGGCACGGCCACATGGGTACAAGTTTCAGCGAAAATGATGAAGAAATAAGCCCCAAATCATAAGAAAATTCCCAAAAACACAAAACCTCAACCACAGAGACTTCCGCCGCCCGATTAGCCTCCGGCGAACATCAATATACCGGAAAAACTCATGGCTAACGTTCCTCATGGCGGTGCGACCGAATGGGTCCGAAATCAAAGGGTGGGTCGTGCGGATTTTGCCCGGAATCGTCGAATCCCTCTTGGCCTCAAAACTTCAAAGTTACTGTTCATCTCTCCAATACCCGAAAAATACACCCAAAAATTCGAAAAAACAAGGCAGAGGCAATAAACATGCTCTGATACCAAATGTAAGACATAAATAATTCATATGCGGAAGCCAGAATCGTTTATAGACAAACCTCCAGCCATTGTTTGCATTCACGTTCGTCGAATCTCCTGAAAAATCAAGAAAGCAATGGGCGCACTCTACTAACCAAATTTCCTCACGTACTGATGGTGTATTCTAAATGTGAAGATTTTGTGTTAGACCTTGATCGCCCGTCAGAAATGAACGTACGTTCCTTATATATATCGTCTCCCATCAAGACGAGCGGTTGTCACGAAAGGGTACGAAACGTGTCGAATAGTCGCAACAATTGAGTCTAAATGTGGGATCACAAAAGAAAAATAAATAACAGAAGAGTCATCCAAAATCAAAGTGGCAGAGTATATGGATCACTATCCTAGACAACAAGGCAAAACAACAAAAATTCAAAGCATAGTATATCTGTGGGGGATGTGGTAGCACAACCTTGAGATGAATGTCCTGGAACTTATGAAGAAGGTTATTTCTTGTTTACGAAAGCTATAGAATTATTTGTTCAATGACAAGATATTTCCTGATTCTGATAATGAAGTATAACTTATCTAGTCGAATTCAATTTGCTGGATATGCAGAATATATATAGTATCAAAAACAGAGGTTTGCACTGATATATACAACTATAAATGCATAATAGAGGTTTGCGCGGATATTCTTCAGTCTATTGAGCTGGCTGTTATGGACCGATGCAGATTGTGTGGTTTATACCAATACAAGACCTATCTTTTCTATATGGTTTGATCCAAATTGCAGCTGTCTCTCTCTCTTCATCTTTTTAAAAGTAATCTCATTTCCAATAGCCATGCTGAGCTCTTTCATTCTTTTGTTTTGCAGGTTTCTGAAGAATATGAACTAGTTTCTGGTATTCTTTACCTCGCCGTGAATCTTAATAGACCGGTTTCTCACAAAACTTTGTGGAGAAGCAGAATCTCCAAACCGCTTGGGGTCACTTGCACGCTACTTGCCTCAGAGGTTCTACATTGGGCTGCAGTCATCCTAATATGCAATAACTTTATTTTCCTCTGCTGTTAGGCATCTTGAAGGAAGTAAAAGGAAATCTGTGCACCACGAGTGGCACATTTTGAATGAAGTACGAGTGTAGAACACTCAATTCAATTAAACCATATTGAAATACAAGCACCTTTTCAGTTGATTTTAATAATTACCGAGGGTTGCTTCTATGGCCATTCTTCCAACATGAAAATAGAGAGCTGGTCATCTCAAAGGAGTTGGGAGTGGGAACATTTAATTTCAAGTGTGGAGTTTGATTCTCATGATATGCAAAGAGGCAAAATAAAATTATGAAAGTGAATTGAAAGTTAACAGTAGAACAGACAAAAAGATAAACTGATTTTAATAAAATTATACTTAATGCCATAATGGTGCCTCATTAGCAATCGATTACATACCAACCGTGCCCCTTACCCTGACTGAGATGATACAGTGTTGTCATTGTCCTGCGTTTATGTTGGGCGTGTCCCTCTTCAGTCTATTCTTACGATACCCAAACATGCCCACTTGTTTACCTAGTTCTCCAACCTCACGTACTTCTCACCTGACCAAGCGATGTATAAAATTGGCCCATACTACTGCAAAAATAAATAAATTATTCGATACATTTAAAAAAGTGTGATGAGGTCCTCGGAAAGACAAAACATGTTTATCAAGGAAAAACTTTGTGGACATTGGTGGTCAAAGGAAAGACACCTTTTCTTTTTTCTTTCTTTCTTTTTGGTCGTGCATTTATTCTATACTAAAGCAAAAGGATAAATTCAAGGTGCATTTGAGTCTGGGCACTAGCACGTGCAAGCATGCAATGGTTGTTACTGGTATTCATCAAATTAATGAAGAACCAATTGCCATACCAAAGTCTATCGGCAAAAAGATAAATGAGAATTTGTTAAGAAATACTGAACTGGCAAAATCAACTAGCCAGGCAGAGAGAAAACATGGATGAGTTAAGACATTTAGGATGCGAATAATAATAATTATGTTCTAAAAATAGATTTTATTCTCCAAATGAATTTCTGAATCAAAATACGTATTTGATAACGATACAAATTTTTTTTCTTTTTTTAAGCGCCGGCGATGGCAACAGTGGCAGCGACGGCGGTGGCGGTGACCAACGACTAGCTAATAGCAAGGGCAAGCAATGAGAATGGTTTTTATTTCTCATTTATATTCCAAAAATAGAGAAATTATTATGAAATACATAAATGAATGAGATACATGAATGAATATTCATTATATTCATCTTATCTAATGTACTTATTATGGTACATTTGTATCATATATTTTAAGTACATCTCCATATGCAATGAATGTTTATCTCCCTTATTAAGTACATGTATCATTTGATACATTGATATTAATGATAAGTATATTATTGTTCTCCTATAAATAGGAGTTTAGTTTTGATGTACAAAACACACAACAAAATAACAATCACAATACAGTGAAATATATGACTTTCTCTACTATCTCTAGTGTTCACTTGCTTTCTCTTCTCAATTTCTTCTCTATTATATATTCGCAACGCGATATTTTACAACACGTTATCAGCACGAAGATCTACCGACTAAGTAAGTAAGTTTTGCAATGTGGGTATTATTTTTATTAATCAACTTATACTTCATGTTCTTCTATCAATTCTTCATTTTTATTTTTCTTGGCCTGAAGCCAAATTTCAAATCTAAAAGTATCCTTCTGCTCCTGAAGTAGTGGTGGATATTTGGAAATCCTTTTAATTAATTTAAGGATTTATTTTTGCAAGGATTATGGCAAATATTGAAAAACCCAAATTCCACATCATGGAAGTGAGTGGAAAGAATTATCTATTCTGGTGCCTTGACATGGAAATGCACCTCCAAGGACAAGGTCTCGCTAATATAATTACAGAGGATGAAACCTTAAATGAAAGGGATAAAGCAAATGCGCTGATTTTTATTCGCCGTCATTTGCATGAGAGCCTGCATACTCAATATTTATCCGTTCGAGACCCTCATATCTTGTGAATGATGTTGAAGGATAGATATGATCATACCAAAACTGTTATCCTCCCTCAAGCACAATATGACTGGCAAAATCTCAGACTGCAGGATTTTAAATCAGTGTCTAATTATAATTCCGTTTTATTTGATATTGTTTCTCCGCTTGAGTTATGCGGTATTAAACTCGATGATGCGAAATTGCTTGAGAAAATTTTCTCCACCTTTCATGCTTTGAATATTGTATTGCAACAGCAATACGCCACATATTTTGAATTAATTTATGTGCTTCTTATTGCCGAGTAAACCAATGAATTACTACTCAAAAATCATGATCTTAGACCTGCTGGCTCAAAAGCATTGTCTGAAGCACATGCTAACTTTGAGAAAAATATTGGCCATTTTAAGGGCTATAAGCACAGGCAAGAACATAATCCTAAAAGGGATGGCAAGAAATTTAACCGCTCTAGGAAATCAAACTTTGACCTGAATCATGGCAAAGAAAAGAAGCCAAAGAAGGTGATTAATGAAAGTATTTGTCATCGATGTGGCATGACTAGGCACTGGTCACGTACTTGTTGTACGCCAAAACACTTTATTAATTTATATCAGGCATCTTTAAAGAATACGGGCAAGCGTGATAAATCTCATGCCATTGAAATCAATCCTACTACCATAACCACTGTTGAAAACCATCCATAAGATGGGCCTGAAAACCATCCATGAGAAGCTAGAAGCTTATTATATGGGTTTGTATTGTGTCATGATTAAGGCTGTTGAAACCTACGCCACCACATCCTGGAGATTGGTAAGCCTTTATCAGTTTGGACTGTGGCATGATCGTCTTGGTCATCCTGGCGCTTCAATGATGCGTAGGATAATTCAAAATACAAAAAGGCATCCTTTAAAGGATATAAATGTATTGTTGTCCAAAAATTATAATTGTGAGACTTGCTCACAAGGAAAGCTCATTATTAAACCTTCTATAACAAAGGTTAATTTTAAATCTCCTTTATTCTTGCAAAGAATTCAAGGTGATATTTGTGGACCAATACAACCACCAAGTGGACTATTTCGATATTTTATGGTATTAGTAGATGCATCCTGTAGATGGTCCCATGTTTGCCTATTATCTATGTGCAATGTCGCATTTGCACGTTTATTTGCGTAAATTATAAAGCTCCGGGCACAATTCCCTGATTATCCAATTAAGAGCATAATGATAGATAATACTGGTGAATTTACATCAAAGAGTTTTCATATACATTGTGCTTCACTCGGAATCGAGGTTGAGCACCCGGTTGCATATGTTCATACTCAAAATGGATTGGCAGAATCCTTGATTAAACGTATCCAAATCATTGCCCGCACTCTATTATTAAGAACGAATCTCAATGATACAGCATGGGGTCATGCAGTTTTGCATGCGGCAGCTCTAATAAGATTACGCCACAGTGCTAGTCTTTTACAATCTCCCATTCAAATGGTTCTTGGTTATGAACCAAATATTTCACATCTACGCACCTTTGGTTGTGCAGTACAGGTGCTTGTAGCACCGCCAAAAAGGACGAAAATGGGTCCCCAACGCTGTTTGGGTATTTATGTTGAGTTTAATTCACCATCTATCAGTAGGTTCTTGGAACCAACTACTGGTGATCTTTTTACTGCCAGGTTTGCAGATTGTCATTTCGATGAGACTAGGTTTCCATCAGTTGGGATACCTACAACTTCCATGACTGCAAAACAAAAACCAGTTAAGGTTTTCTTCTGGAATGAGAAAGATTTATCTCAATTAAACCCAAGGACTCCTGAATGTGAAAATGAGGTGCAGCGCATAATCCATTTACAGGCTATGGCCAATAGACTTCCTAACGCATTTAATGATGCTACTAAGGTAACGAAGTCTCATATTCCAGCTACAAATGCTCCAGCTAGGATAGCTGTTCCCGAAGAACAGGCTAAAACGGATCAAAATCCCCCGCACTTGAAGCGTGGTAGACCGATAGGATCAAAAGATATTGCTCCTCGAAAATGAAAGGGAAAGAATCAGGAATCTGCTCCAGAAGAGCCTGGCGTTGTGCTTACTCCCAAAGAGTTTATTGCCCCCGAAGAGGCGCAAACCCATAAAAAGAACACTAGCCCAAGGAATACCGAGAATTCCATTACATATTGTAATGAAATTTGGGATCGAAATGAAATCATCATTGGTGATGCTTTTGCATTCTCAGTTACTCATAAAATTATAGATGATGATTGTGAGCCACAATCTATTATTAAATATCGTCAAAAGCAAGATTGGCTTAAGTGGGAGGAAGCAATTAAAGTTGAATTAGCTTCCCTAACTAAACGAGAGGTTTTTGGACCTATAACTCGTATCCCTGATAATGTAAAACCCGTGGACATAAATGGGTATTTATTCGAAAACGAAATGAGAAAAATGAGATTGTCAGGTATAAAGCCCAACTCGTTGCCCAAGGATTCTCCCAGAGACTTGGGATTGATTATAATGAGACATATTCACCTGTGATGGATATCATTACATTTCGTTTTCTCATTAGCCTTGCAATCTTTGAAAGATTGGAAATGCGTCTTATGGACGTTGTGATGGCATATTTATATGGCTCATTAGACTCTGATATTTATATGAAAATTCCTGAGGGATTCAAAATGCCTGAAGCATGCACTCCCCGCAATTTATTCTCAATAAAATTGCAAAGATCCTTATATGGTTTAAAGTAATCCGGTCGCATGTGGTATCAACGCCTAAGTGAGTACCAAATTAAGGAAATGTACAAGAATGATCCTATCTACCCATACGTGTTTATTAAGAAATCAGAAACCGAATTTGCTATTATAGCAGTTTATATCGACGATATAAATTTAATTGGAACTCCAGAAGAGTTAGCTGAAACTACTGAATATTTGAAAATGGAGTTTGAAGTTAAAGATTTTGGTAAAACCAAACTTTGTCTTGGTCTAAAGCTTGAGCATAAAGCAAATGGAATAATTGTCCATCAATCAGCATATGTCGAAAGATTGCTTAAACGTTTCAACATGGACAAAGCTCACCCATTGAGCACTCCTATAGTTGTAAGGTCTCTAGATCCCCAAAAGGATCCATTTCGTCCTAGAGAATTTGATAAAGAGATACTTGGTCATAAAGTACCATATCTCAATGCAATTGAGGCTCTGATGTACTTGGCACAATGTACGAGACCAGATATCACTTTTGCGATAAATTTATTAGCACGTTTTAGTTCTGAGCCAACTCTGAGACATTGGAATTGAGTTAAACATATTTTCCGTTATCTCCGAGGAACCATAGATTTGGGATTATATTATTCCAAGGATTCCACTAACTCTAGTTTAGTTGGATATGCTGATGCTAGATATAGATCCGATCCGCATAAGGCTCGCTCTCAAACCGGGTATTTATTTTGTTATAACGGCACCGCTATTTCTTGGCGTTCTATAAAGCAATCACTAGTAGCTACATCTTCTAACCACTCTGAGATTATTGCTTTATATGAAGCTGGAAGAGAGTGTGTTTGGTTAAGATCCGTTATAACACATTCATAATTCTTGTTGCTTAGTACCGGTTACAAATTCTCCCACTATAATTTATGAAGATAATGCTGCTTGTGTTGCACAAGTCAGGGGAGGATATATCAAAGATGATAGGACCAAGCATATCTCGCCGAAATTTTTCTATACTTATGAACTTCAAGAAAGTTGACAAATTGATGTTAAACAGATTTGATCCATAAATAATCTTGCGGATCTTTTTACCAAATCATTGCCAACATCAAGTTTTGAGAAATTAGTATATGGTATTGGGATGTGGCGAGTTCACAAGATGCAAGATTAGCCCCAGCAGTGGCTACATGGCTCAATTGAGGGGGAGATATTATGAACTATACATTGCAACATTGATATGCGGCAAGTTCACAAGATGCAATAATGATTAGTGTTGGAGAAATCTTCTTGAAGTGTTTTGAAGCTGACCAAACTTTTCCATCAGTCTAGTCTGAAGGTTTGCAGACTCAGCTACTTAAAGTCTGAAGACCTCCGGATAGCCAGACTCAAGACTCAAAGTTTATCCTCATTGACAGTCTCTAGTCTGTTGAAGAAAGGTTATCCAGAACTGGATGTTTCGTTAAGGATTCAACCTTATTAACTGGAGAAGATCTCGTCGCTGGAAAAGACTTAACGGAATCCTTTGATTGATCGAGATTGATTCGATGATTGAAGATTCGATAATTGCCTAAATATTCTTGGAAGGTTCTACTTATGGACACCAAGATCTTGATTGTATGGGCGAACAGGATTGATGGGCTATCAACACGTTCCTTTAATAGCTCGAACAATCTTCCTAATTGATTCCGTCCAATGGGTAGATTGGAGGAATTCCTTTGGTAAGTGCCAACGGGTATGATGGCATAAAGGAGTATATAAGGAAGACGTTCTTAGTTGTTCGAGGTGTGCGCGATAGAAGAATTTCAAAGTCTGAAGCTCCTTGTTGTTTAGACAATTACTTTGAGCGATAAACATTGTATTCAAAAGAGAGTATATATTTGTGAGAAACCTTGAGGAGGTGTGGTAGAACATCTATACTGTGGAATCAAGGAGAAGCTGTGCTATAATTACTTTTTTGATCATAGTGAAATCCAGCCGGTGGGCTGTCAGTGCGGAAGAGTGGACGTAGGCTTGGAATAAGCCGAACCACTATAAACCCTGTGTTCAATTTTCTCTTCCTTACTCTCTTTACTTTGATCGTACTTCATTTTCGTTAATCATAGTAAACTTCCTTTCTATCGTTTGCCAATAATCGCTTCCGTATCTCAATAAATTGTTTGTGCATCTATTCAACCCCCTCTAGGTGCTTATACTAGCTATCTCAATTAGCCCCATGAGTGGCTATATATGTATTGCACTCTTTTTTCTTTATGTCCGGTTTTTTCCTATAGGGTTTTTCCGGCTTAAAGTTTTTAACGAGGTAATTAACGCATCCATAAAAGGAAGAGATCATAACATTTGTGCTCTGCACTCTTTTTCCCTTTTGTTCGATTTTTATCCCACTAGGTTTTTTCGGCTTAAAGTTTTTAATGAGGCAGTATCATTCGATGCACAATTCGTAATTAATACAATGAATATTCAAGGGGGAGTGTTATGAAATACATGAATGAATGAGATACATGAATGAATATTCATTATATTCATCTTATCTAATGTACTTATTATGGTACATTTGTATCATATATTCTAAGTACATCTCCATATGCAATGAATGTTCATCTCCCTTATCAAGTACATGTATCATTCGATACATTGATATTAATGATAAGTACATTATTGTTCTCCTATACATAGGAGTTTAGTTTTGATGTACAAAACACACAACAGAACAACAATCATAATACAGTGAAATATCTGGCTTTCTCTACTATCTCTAGTGTTCACTTGCTTTCTCTTCTCAATTTCTTCTCTATTATATATTCGCAACGCGATATTTTACAACAGAAATAACAAATTTTTACTTTTCATTTCTGTTTCAAATTTATTTTTGGACTACAAATTTGTTTCAGATATTAAAAAATAAAATTATATTACCAAATGTATGTTTGTTCCAAACCCGTTCCCAGTGATCAAAAAAATAGTTCTGACAAAAAAGAAAATAGTTATTATGTGTGCCCTTAAAAGAGCTAAGTGTACCTTACCTGTGGAGAAGCAGTTGATGGCTTATATTTTGCATTCTCTCACCTTCTTAGGTATCTTTTTTTTTTTTGGGTAAAGGTAAAGTATGTATTAACTTTAACCCAAAAAAGGACCTATACAACAGGCAGGGGACTCGACACCAATAGCAAGAGACTTGCACTGAAAATGAGTGCAAGGGTGTCGTGGTAGCCAAAAGAAAAATCAGGGAGAAAGCTTGTGAAAAAGAGAACACAAACAAAAGCAAAGCCAAAGCTCAATCAGAGAAGATAGATGGACTAAGGATTCAGCTCTGTTGCATCCTCCTATTGATAGGGTTATCCAACACATGATGGAAAGTCAAAGCCTTGTCCTTGACAACCTTGTGAAGGCGCTGCTTCAAAGCCGGGAAGATGAAAGTGTGACAGCGGAAAAGGATATTGTTTCTTTTCTTCCAAATGATATTGCATGAGGCTCCAAAGGAGAATCAAGCAAGAGCTTGGTGGAAAGACTTTCTAGATAAAAACCTGATGGCCCATTGAAGGTTATCCATCCACGAAATATTATGCCGAGCAATGTTGCATCTAGTAGCCCAAAAAGTAGCGAGAGCACTAGTGAACCAACACCCAAACAATAGGTGATCAATAGAATCAGCACGACAAGCACAAAAAGCTCACTTAGCCTCCGGGATTCTGCCATGAGACAGTAACAAAATCTGCGTGGGCAGTCTATTCTTTGTGATAAGCCATAAATGAAACTGAAAACGAGGAATTAACGTATGGTTCCAGATAAAGGAGGCCCAAGGCACGGAATGCCCCTTTGGCCGAGTGTAATCCCACGCCCAGGCAGCGGAAAAAAACCCCGGACGGGTGACCCAACCACCAAAAACGGTCAGCTTGGTGGCAAAGTACAGGAAGGGGCTCATGCCAAGAAGCAATCGAGTTAATTGAGTTGAGGATTGTATTTATTAATATTCGATAATTCTCAAACTGAGTGTATTTATTTGTTCAGTGTAATTCTTTTTATGCACTAAATTAAATTACTCAAATAAAATAGATTATGCTTTATATATTAATAGTATAATTATTTATAAAGTATGTTACTCTTCTATGAAACGATAAAATAACTCATAAGAAATCTTATCTTTTCCCCTTACATCATGTCCTATATTAATGGACGACGAATGATTCCAAAATATGCATTTTAGACACGTCCATGCAAAGCGTGGGTTAAATAACTAGTTACTATACTATTCCTAATTAAGGGTCGTGAGGTAGTTTTAGGGATAAGATCAGCATTTGCGAGAAGTGAGACGGAAGTCAGTACTTTTGGCTTAAAAAAGAAAAAAAAAAAAAAAAGGTAATGCTTTCTCGTTAAACTGTGTACTCCAGTACCGTGGTATGTATCTAAAATATATGATCCGTTGGAATCTCTGAATCTCCCATGAGACCAGTAAGATTCGACGGATCATTTTGCATTGGAACTCATATGATCTGGATGCATGTAAAATTTATTCTAGCTCCCAAATCACACCAAGAGCCATGGTAACGATCTAATGTTGATATGGTCTATTGACTATAATATTTTAGGATATAGATGTAAGTTTAAGATTTCGTTTATTTTGTTAAAAATGAAAAATCTAAAAAATATTTTTCAAAAAATAATTGTTTGTATCGTTTGAAATACTTAATTAATGACAAATGTTTTCGTTATTGGTGATAATGTATGTCCAAAGACTTTTGGACGTGATTATGAAACAGTCCGAAACATATTCTATGTTCATGATAACCTTGCTCTTGTTCATACACGTATGGTTTTTCAATTCCACCATTTCTCACGAGTTTTGTCGGTCCGATAGCGCATTGACCATGTGACTCGAGGAGGAGCAAATCCAAGCCAAATCGCATAGAATAATAGGAAATACTTCGCACTCCGCAGGGAACGGAACGCGCAAGTGGCTCTTGATTTAAGAAAGACTGCGGGGGGTCAAGATACCGAAAATCTTTTAACCCTCAAGCCTACTGACATTGTTGGTGCACATGGTGCCATCAAGGATATCGTAGCACCCTTCATTTTATAATGAAAAGAAACTAATTAAACGAATTAGTTGATGAGTGTCTGGTCCACCAATCCCGAGCTACGCCGATCATCACTCACAAATTTGCCGTATAAAAGAGTCTGCATAGACTTTGTCTTGTAAAAGATGGATGTTGAATGAACCGACACCCACGTGGAAATGTGTTTCGAATGGACCAAGCGCCAATACTACCCCGCCGGCCAAAACACCTTGTTATATTATGTAGTCTAATTACGTTTTATGTTAGTCTCTTCCTGTCCTTGGTCTCGAGGACTATTAGGCGCGCACGTAACTCCGTCTATCTACATGGGATTCGGCTCAAATTTACTCCACCATGATTAACGGGGCTGACGACATGCCATCAGACTGAAATTGAGGAAAATAACTAAAAAAGTCTTAAACCTATTGCAATTATGTCAATTTAGTCATAAGCCTTTTAATTTGGTCAATTTAATCTTAATTTTTTTGTTAATTTGCCAATTCAGTCCATTCGACCAATTTTAGCTAGAAATTGATGATGTGGGTGCTTGCCATTTTATGTGGCATGGTCGATGCCTACTTCAATTTTTTTAAATTTTTTGATAATTTTTTCTTTTAATTTTATTTTTCTTTCATTTCCTTCCTTTTCTATTTTTCTTTTCTTTTTATCATTGTTAAGGGTTGGCAAGGGACCTCGGTCAACCATCCTCACCGCCCCAATGGGCCACTTATTTTGGCATGCAGTAGCAGAGAACTTTTTATTTCTTTTTCTCTCCTGCGTGGATATGTAGAGGTGTCAAACAGCCACACACATAAGCCTTCCCAACAATCCTGTATGTGCCGATAATCATGAGCCCCTTCCTTGGAAACCAGTCGAGGAGATTACTACATCAAATGAATCCTAATCCACATAAAAAAAAAAAAAAGTGGGTCTCGCACACGAACTCAAATGCAAGAAATAATTTGACAGTCTGATATCATCAAGGCTCTTTTTGCGGACTCGTAATATAATAAATCTAGTAAATATCTTTAATAGATCAGTAAGGAAGTTTGCGGATTATAATCCAAGAATAATTCCCCAAGCTCGTCATTATTGAGAAGAATATCGACGTTGGCATGATATCACAAAGGCGAATCTTCGTGATGCAACTTCGGGCTAAGCTGGTGGCGTTAGGTGAGGAGTTAGTGGGATATTAGCTGAAGACTGAAGATAGTCTTTGCCTCCGGCAATTAGGTGCTGCAGCAGAAGACACTTTTTTCTCACTAGGAAGGCATCCATGCTCATAAAGACAATGAGCGCAGGCGATTTCGTTGGCCTAAGTGACAAATACTTATAAGCAAGCATTGGAAAACGAGAGAGAGAAGTTATAATTTGTAGAATTTTTCTGAAAAAACTACGAGACATGAGGAAGTGTCGAATAATTTATGGACATATAAACTGCAGCGGACACACTACCTCTCTTTATTCAGGAATGTAGTTCATTTTTTCAAATAAGAACACTTCTTGCAATGATGCCATTTCCTTGTAATCTTCAGATTAAGTGAATACATTTGGACCTGCAACACTTAATTAAACATTCTATACATGAAATCATATGAGTTTCACTTATTAGTAAGACATATTAGTTGTTTGTTCCTCTATTTTATTTTACTTGATTGTTACTTGTAGGTATAACTTGGGTTAACCTCACTTTCATAGGCTGCATTTAAAAATAGGTTATGTTACTTATGGATGTATTTCGGGGTATTTGTTTTTTTCTTTTACCGGTGTAATCAACATCCACAATCTATCAAAAGAAGAAAAATGGGGATTAGTTTGAAACTATTATGATACTCAAATGACGATTATCAGTTTGGAAATAAACGAAAATTCAAAGTCTCTGAGAAGAATGTTGAAGATAGTGTTGCCTATAATTGATCATAATTGATCCTTATCGATCTACTTTGTATATTTAGGGAAAATTAGAATTTTGTATATTTGGGAAATTATTCTTGTATATTTATTTTCTCTAATTAGATCAAGCTTGTTCGTTATTAATAGGGCTGTAAACTGTACAATTGAATAGCAGAGAAAGAAAAGCATTTTTCCCAATTCTCGATTCTCGGTTTGTTTCCATCTAACATCTTGACATGGTATCAGAGCTCGTCTTCTAGCTTCCACTCCTTCTTTACATCTTTCTCTACCATTTTTGCTCCTTCTCTTCTCTACTTCTTCCAGCCCTCGAAGCTTTCTCGGTTCCCCTGTTTCCTTTCCTTTTCACATCAAGCCTGCATTTTTTTCTTCTGTACTAAAATAGCAAGGAAACAAAAATGCCAAGAAACCAAACATCGAAATCAGGGAATTCCCAAGATCCAGAAATTTCCTCTAACATCCAAGGTTTAGGCGACTCACCTTTGGATGAACAGACAGATCGGGTGACGGAAAATCAAACACAAGACCAGAATCAAGTGCCGACTCTTGAGGCGCGACAAGGTTCTGTTCATCCCAATACAGGGCAATTTCTTCCGGGAGCATATGTCCACTAGGTTCCCATCCAGGTTCAACCCCTTCCAGGCCAAACGAGTCAGTTGAATCCTGCCCAAAGTTTCACCGGCTTTCCCGAGAGAGCCAATGACGGACCAAGGGGAGAAGATCCGCAGCTTAATAATCAGTCCAACTCTGATGGGACGGGATGGCCCTTCTTGAATCAAACCAGTTCGGGTTCATTAGGATTTTGGGCGAGTTCGTACCCGACCTATGGACCACGTTTTCTTCCTTTTGCAGGCTTCATCGAAGCTCGACCCGAACCAGGAGACTCTCTCTACACCTCCAATGTGGACGGACCGGAGCTCCGCCTCATCACACAGCAGTTGTTGGGGCCCAAAAATTACTCTATCTGGTCCTGCGAGTTTCGTCGGGCCCTAATCACAAAAGATAAAGAGGGGTTTATAGACGGCACGGTTCCGGTTTCGAGCGAAGAACGACTTGCGCGCCACTGGAGAAAATGTAATCAGCTTGTCTGGACATGGATCGGCAACTGCCTCACCCAGGAGGTTGCCGCCGGACTACCCCCGACCAAAGATGCTAAAGGAATATTGGAAAATATACGGGCAATGTATGGCAAACTTGATTGAGCCAAAATTTTCAGCATAACTCAGGCGCTATCTGAGCTAAGACAGGGAAATCTCTCAATCTCTACTGTTTTTAACAAGTTATCAGCATTGTGGAACGAATTGGAGATGGCCGAAGAAAAATTGGAGGGACCCGAAGCAACCCTAGCGCAATATCGAGCGATAAGGGAGAGGGAGAAGGTAACTCAATTTCTACTCATCCTAAATGAAAGTTACTTACCGTTTCGCAGCCAAATCCTTGCCATGGAACCCGTACCCTCGCTAGGCCGGATTTACCAGCTTGCAGTCCAGGAAGAGTCACAACGCCTAGCTTCCTCAAAGTACCTAAAAGTCGGAGATCGCGTTATTCTTACGACCAAGGCGACGCCGGAGCATAAGCTGGCTGGAGTGAAGTCCGGCCATGGGAGCCATGGCGGATCGGGAGCTGCGATTGCAGCCCTAGGGTTAACAAATAGAGAAGACAACGCCTTTTATTCATCCGGAATGAGTGGCCACGATTTAATCGGCCGATCGGACGATCTAGGGCTCTTGCGGGCTCCTTTTCCAGTGAACGGTAGAGATCTCATCTCTGGATCCGATGGCTACAGCTGGCCCGGACGATCTAACGGTCCAAGATGCATCTTGGCGGTGCCCAGATCTGATGGCTCACAACAGGCCACGTTTGCACCGGCGTGGAGAGGATCTAATGACCATAATTCGGCAAATTTCTCAAATAAATACCATGGCGGAATCCAACAAAGGAAAAGGCAAATTCTGTGATTATTGTAAGCGTCCCAATCATACACGAGATAATTGTTGAAAATTGCATGGGAAGCTAGCAGATAAGGAAAGGAAGGAAAAGGAAATTTCCATCGCAGCAAATGCTAAAGCTCACCAGCCTGTTATTAATGATCAGTTCCAGCAAATCATGAGAGCTTTAAGCCAATTGGGATCACACGATAAAGCAGCGAGTTATACAGGTACTTCTGATTGCTTAAGTTTTATTTCAACTGAAGCATGGATTATTGACTTAGGTGCTAGTAATCACATAGTTTGCGATAAACGTTTCCTTTTTTATGTTAAAGAATCCTCTCATGTTACTTCCGTCCGTCTTCCAAACGGGAATGATACCTCGGTCACCAAAATTGGAACAGTTAATCTCAGTCCATCCATTACCCTGAAAAATTTCCTGTTCATTCCTGAATTTCAATTCAACCTAATCTCTGTCTCAAAACTTTGTGAGGACAATTTTTATAGAGTCATCTTTGATTCTAATATATGCTTATTTTAGGCCCTTTCGACTGGAAAACTGATGGGCTGGGGTCAAATTCAAGAGGGACTCTATTTTTGGGCCACACTTCCCAAAAATCCAATGTTTCGTTTCTTTTAAATAAGGGCATCTTATGTAATGCCAATTCCAATAAAAATATTTTGTTCCATCAACGTCTAGGCCATAGTGCCTCATTTCCTCATTCAAAATGTCATATTTGTCCAATAGCTAAACAATCTTGATTGCCTTTTTCGCAAAGTACCACACGAAGCAAAACAGCTTTCTCTCTTCTACACATGGACATTTGGGGACCATCTCATACACCACATCGGGATGGATCTCGTTTTTTCCTTACAATTGTGGATGATTATACATGAGCTACCTAGCTTTTCTTGATGCAATCTAAGGCACAAGTATTTTCTCATGTTAGAAATTTCCTTGCATTAATTAAAAATCAGTTTCACAAATCCATACAATGGATTCGTACTGATAATGCTCGTGAATTTTTTAATCATGAGTGTTCTTCTTTGTTTACATCAAACGGCATCATTTATGAGAGTTCCTGTATCCATACACCTTAACAAAATGGGGGTGGTTGAATGAAAACATCGTCATCTCTTAGAAGTTGCTCGTGCTCTTAAGTATCAAGCCTCAATTCCGGAAACTTTTTGGGGTGACTGTGTGATCACAGCAGCTTATTTGATCAATCGGATGTCATCCCGAATCCTAAATGGGAAGACTCCATTTGAATTACTTTTTGGGAAACAGCCAGATATTAGTCATCTTCGTGTCTTTGGATGCTTGTGTTATGTCTCAACAGTGGGCCATCGGGACAAATTAGGTCCCCGTGCTATTAAAGGTGTGTTTATGGGATATCCTGTTTCTCAAAAGGGATACTCTATCTATGATCTATCTATTGGTCGCTTCATTGTTAGCAGAGATGTTATCTTTCATGATGACACTTTTCCCTTCCAAGAAGAACTTCTTTTAGATCAAGATTCGGGATCGGTCGCACATCATCGTCTATTCCTCCACGAAGAAGATTTGTTGCCTTCACAACAAGTCCTATTTCCTCATGTATCATATTCTACACCTGGAAGTAATCCGCAATCCTATGCGGAGAATGTCGTACCCAGGGAACCACAAGCAGTGGTGTCGGAGGGTTCCACTTCACCAACAAATCCAAATGAGAACTTTGCTCTACCGCTTGTAAGTGCACCGAATCAACCTTGACGATTAGGGCGTAATACACGCCCGCCCACATGGATAGCAGATTATCTTTGTCCCACTTTAGAGTTATTTGGTACACATCATCCTATCTCATCTTATGTTAGTTTTGCTCGTCTTTCCCCGGAACATATGTGTTGTATTAGTAGAATCTCTGAGGGATAGGAACCATCTACATATGAGGAAGCTATCAAAGATCCTCATTGGCAACAAGCAATGAAGGATGCATTACAAGCCTTGGTAGAAAATGAGACTTGGGATGTTGTTACCTCGCCTCCTCACCGACGACCTATCGGCTGCAAGTGGGTATATAAGATCAAGTATAAGGTAGATGGATCCATCGAACGATATAAAGCAAGACTAGTGGCCAAAGGGTTTACGCAGTGGGAAGGATTCGATTATACAGAAACATTCTCTCCAGTAGCCAAGGAAGTCACTGTTCGTTCCTTTCTTTCTATTGCCGCTTTGCGTGATTGGCCTCTTCACTAGATGGATGTTCATAATGCTTTCCTCCATGGAGATCTCGAAGAAGAGATTTACATGGATCTTCCACCAGGTTTACGCAAACAAGGGGAGAATCGAGTATGTCGTCTTCGTAAATCCTTGTATGGACTCAAGCGGGCTTCTCGCCAGTGGTATGCTAAGTTCACTGCTGCACTTACAGCTGCAAGATTCCGACAATCCAAACATGATTATGCTCTCTTCACATGGAGTCAAGTTACATCATCAATTTACTTACTTATATATGTTGATGATATCCTCATTATGGGAAACAATGAATTTGCCATTCAATGTTTCAAGAAGTACCTACACTCCACATTTCGGATTAAGGATTTGGGACCTCCCAAATATTTTCTCGGAATAGAGATTGCACGATCGGATAAAGGGATTTGCCTCAGTCAACGCAAATTTATCCTAGAAATCATATCAGAAGTGGGATTATCAAGATCCAAGCCAGCTGTCATCCCAATTGAACAAAACGTCTAGTTAACCACGGTTGAGACTTGTAGGGAAGCTCATTTATCTCCCAATGACTAGACTTGACATATGTTATGCAGTGCAAATTCTCAATCAGTTTATGCACAATCCGAAACAATCTCACATGAATGCCACTTTAAAGGTAGTGAAGTACTTGAAAGAATGTCCAAGTTTGGGAATATTGTTGTCTCGAGATAATAACATGGAAATGACAGCGTTTTGTGACACAAATTATGCTACTTGCCCCATGAGTAGAAAATCTGTTACAGAATTCTATATAAAACTGGGGGATTCGTTGCTCTCATGGAAAACTAAAAAGCAATCGACTGTGTCATTTTTTTTTTTGGTAATATTGTCGATTGTGTCATTATCGTCTGCTAAAGCGGAATATCGGGCAATGGCAAAGACTAGCTGCGAAATAGTCTTGATAAGAGGCATGCTTCAAGATCTTGGTGTTTGGGTAAAAGAACCAACTGTCTTGTTTTGTGACAATGAAACTGCACTTAAACTGGCAATGAATTCGGTTTTTCATGAAAGGACGAAACATATAGAAGTTGATTGTCATTTTGTCAGAGACAAGATCCAAGCTAGAGTGATCAAGACAAGAGGAATAAGTACAACAGAACAGCCTGCAGACATATTTACCAAGCCCTTATGTCAAAGGCAACACGCGCATCTACTAAGCAAGCTTGGTGTCTTTGATGTGTACAGACCACAAAGCTTGAGGGGGAGTGTTGAAGATAGTGTTGCCTATAATTGATCATAATTGATCCTTATTGATCTACTTTGTATATTTAGGGAAAATTAGAATTTTGTATATTTGGGAAATTATTCTTGTATATTTATTTTCTCTAATTAGATCAAGCTTGTACATTATTAATAGGGCTGTAAACTGTATGATTGAATAGCAGAGAAAGAAAAGCAATTTTCCCAATTCTCGATTCTCGGTTTGTTTTCATTCAGTTTGTTTTCATCTAATATTCTGACAAAGAAGAAGAAGAAGAAGAAAAGGAAGCGCGGCTTGGTAAGCGTTCGTAATACTCAAATTTGTTTAAGCACGGCCATTGTTTAATAGAGAAATTGGAAGAGGAGGTGGTCTGTTATATGAAGGGTAAGGTTTGTTGCCGCACCACCACTCTCTCTCCCTCCCTCTTCCAAAATGAGTTCCATTCAAAGTCCCTTGCATTCTCACATCCTGTTCCTTCGAAATTTGAGCCCACACTTCCAAACCTCCCTACGACAATACCAAAAATCTTACGAAACCCTCTTTCCGTGTCAGTTCGGCGGAGAAGGTATCGAGGGTAGCACTTGAATATATTTTGGCATAAGGAACTAGACCGAACTGGTGTGCCATAATTTTCCTTTTTCTTCTTTGTAATTATTTTCTTGTTTAATTTTCTAAACTAAAGTTGTGGATGGGTGGTTTTTAGGGGCGGACCTGATGGACTTTCTTGTATTGAAGCAGTTTTCTAAATGTAATATCAATTGACAGAAATAGGAAAGAGGATAGAAGTTTGAAAGCCACTAAACCCAACATTAAAATGCCATATCAACGCCAATCGGTCAAATTTAACTGGAATGACTAAATTGATAGAAATGCAAAAGGTTTATAACTGATATAAAAAAAAAGTTTATGATTGAATTGATATAATTACAATAGATTTAAGACTCTTTTTTTTTTTAATAATTCTCCCAGTTATAATTTGTAGATTTTTTTCAAAATTACTTGACATGAGGAGTGTTGAATAATTTGTGGGCATATAAACTGCAGTGGACATACCACTTGTCTTTATTGAGGAATGCAATTCATTTTTTTTTTCCTTTTTATCCACTATATAAATTGAAGATAAAGCTATATAAACTATAGGCAAATCGTATTTCAAATAAGAATACTTCTTAAGATGATGTCATTTCCTTGTGATCTTTGAATTAAGTGAATTCATTTGGACGAGCAACACTTAATTAAACATTCTATACATGAAATCATATGATTTTCACTCATTAGTAAGACATATTATTAGTTGCTTCATCTATTCTATTTGACTCAAATTGTCATTTTGTAAGTATAGCTTGGGTTAATTTCACTTTCGTATGTTACATTTAAAAACAGGCTGTGTTACTTAAGAATTTATTTCGAGGTATTTGTTTCCTTTTTTTATCAAGATAATCAACACCGATAATCGACGCCCACAATCTATTAGAAGAAGACAAAAATGGGGCACAATCAAAATTTATCCACTAAAGATGAATGGAAGTTTAACTAGGAAATAACCAACGTTCAGAGTCTACAAGATAGATATAAATGAGGATCATTAGTTAGGAAATAACGAATATTCAAAATCTTGGAAAAGAAAATAAATGTGGAACGGATAATATTGTGAAAAAAATAAGACAGTATTCTTTTATGTTTCGAGGCCAGTGAACACATCTTTGAGACAAGGGTAGAAAAGGCCTAAAACGGAAGGAAAATAAAAGAAAGCTGAACATTTCAGGCGTTGGCGCTTACCAGTTACCATTTTTTAGGCGGTCCCACAAGCGGAGAAATAGAAATAAAGAAAAAGGAATCACGCGGCTTTGTAGGCGTTCGGGCTTTCGGTTTTTACGCGTTCGTGCTTTGGGATGAGCGAAGAAAAGGAGTGCGACTTTGTACGCGTTGGTAATACAAATTTCTATTATATGAAGGGTGAGGTTTGTTGCCGCACCACCCCCATATTTGCCCGTGTTCATCCTCTCTCTCTCTCTCCCTCTCTCCAAAATGAGTTCCATCCAAAGTCCCTTGCATTCTCACATGCTGTCCCTACGACATTTGAGCCAACACCTCCAAGCCGCCCAACAAGAAGAAATACGATCTGAAGATTTTGAACCCCCCTTCGCCCTCCTCGACAAATTTTGCGGACATCATTTTTGGTGTAAATTTTGCGGACATCATTTCATCAATGGTAGCACTTCTATTTACTGTTGTGAAAAGTGTGGGTTTTACATTCACACATCATGTACTAGATTAGCTTCTCTTCAGATCCAACATCCTCGTCACGAGCACCCCCTTGACCTTCAACAAGGGGCTGTTGTTGGATTGCCGTATTTCTGTTACCGATGTGTCCGTGGGTGCGAATACGAGCTCCATGCTAGCGAAGCGATGAGAACCCTGCAGGTTGAGAAGTACTATTGTTCGATGCTGCGAGAGGCCAGCGATGGAGAATCTCGACTGCAGTTCGCTCATGAACATCCATTAACCACCTTCCCCGTGGGAACGGGAATTTCCTGCGGAGGTTGCCAGATGTGGATCTGGGAGGAGGCATGCGGATGCAGGGAGTGTAATATCTTCCTCCACGAGGCATGTGCCAGGGCACCCCTGGAGATACAACACCACCCTTTCCACCCCAAGCACCCTCTCTACCTCTCTTACGATTCATCATGTGAGGGTAAATGCCATGCTTGTCGCTATAAGTATGACATGAGCCCCATAAGGTACCGCTGTGAGGAATGCGAATTGAACTTCCATCTGTCTTGTGTGATTTCGACTGTGCCTCGTGATGATGATGATAATGGTGAGAGAAGGGACATCAGTAGACGCCCATCGGTGATCGATCATCCTCTGCATCCGCATCAGCTCTCCTCCTACCATTCCAAAACCCACACAACGATCAGGTGCAGTATCTGTGAATACGAGATTTGGTCGGACGACTTCCTCGGTTGTTCAGATTGCTCATTCTTCCTTCATGAATCATGTGCCCAACCACCTGTAGATGCGATTCAACATTACCTTCACCCTGAGCACACTCTGACCTTCGCTAAATGTCCCGATGAGAAGAAACACGGATGTCAAATCTGTGAATCTCAAGTAAGAAGTGATTCCTATTGCTACACCTGTCAAATGTGCGACCTCTTGATCCATCCGTTTTGTGCTTCTGCTGCTCTCTCGGATCTTGAGAAAGGAGTGGGCAGGACGGTTCAGTATCCTTTCCATGAGCATGAGCTGAAGCTTTATTGCAATACTAAAAACTCCGAATTCCACTCTTGCACAGTTTGTGACGGGATTATATATAAACATATTCTGGCGTACAAATGCTTTTCCAAAGGATGCAAGTTTAAGCTCCATAAATCATGTTTGCAGCTATCGTCCCACTTGGTACACTCCTCTCACTCGCTACATGCTCTCACTCTCTGTTTTTCACCTCCTAATGAAGATACTGTGCGGCGCCAAGGCATCTTCGCTTACTCATGTGGAGAGTGCAATTTCCATCTCGATGTTGACTCTGTTCAAAAACCAACTCTGAAACATCCTTTCCATGAGCACCATCTCTTCTATTTTGGGGGCAGCCAAAACAAGCGCAAGTGCAGGGCCTGCCGTAAAAGTTGCGGGATCGATGTCTTTTCGTGTGAGGAGTGCGATTATACTCTTCACTACGAATGTTCTCAGTTACCGCTGACTATAAAATCAGAGCATCACTGGGAGCCATTGGTGCTCCGCGAATCGTTTATTGAAGAGGAGAGGGCAGAGTACTACTGCGACATCTGCGAGCGGAGGAGGGATCCCAAAAAATGGGTCTATTTTTGCGAGACCTGTAATTATAATTTTGTTGCTCATGTGGAATGTGCCTTGTCTCCGGTAAGTCGCTTTTCTGAATTTCCTTTCCTACTTTTATGGAATCTCACGCATCTTCTAAATTGACGATAATAGAGTTCCTCTACACTGACTTTATTATTTCTTTTCCTTTTTTATTGTTAATTTGTTTCCTCTTCTTTGATTCTTTATTAATTCTTCTTGAGCTTATACTTTTGATTGGTAATCATAGCATTTAGTATACACTTTATAGTATCATAATCTTTCATCTTTATAAACGTTATCTTGAAATAGTGATATGTAAGAAAATTCAATTTTTTTTTTTTTATGTGAGTTGATGTATATGTTAATACTTAAAATTAGTTCATTTAGGTTTTCTGTTCTAACATTTACTGTAATTGTTCTTCTATTTTCACAGTAAGGCGTGGATTTTTCTTTAGTGGTACGACGTGGGAAAACAATGATTTCGATAAGTGTTGACAAAATTTAGCTAATATTATAGGTGACATTGGAGGTGATCGAAGAAGATGACTTCATTAGACAAAAAGAAGACATACAAAGACGAGAAGAAGAAATTAAACTTGCACAAGAGCAAGTGGATACAGAAAAAGAGAGATTGAGGCCACTATTGGTGAAATTGGAGTTGCAAAGGGTGGAGCTCAATGAACGGAAGGCTGAACATGCGAAATGGATTAACATGGAGGCAAACGAAGAAGATGAGTCTATTAGAGGAGAAGAAAACATTGATTTCACTAATGGCGAATCAAAGAAATTGAGGGCAATACTAGAGAAATTGGAGACTGAACAAGCTAGCTGGCTGATTGAGTTCTTAAAGACAAAATGTAATTTGCCAACTGCACTCTTCTCCTGTTAACATCCTTTTTTCTTTTCTTTTTTTCTACGAACTTATTTACAAAAAGGAAATTGTGTGCAAAATAAGCCAATTTCCAAACTTCTTAATTACCATAGATGGTTCCTTTTTGTTTCTCCTTCTGAATCCTTCGTATCTTTCCAGTGGTGACTGCGATGCATGAGTCTGACACGAAGCAAATACAAAAAGAATATTAAGCTAATCCATGAACTTTTCTTGCTTTCTCTTTACAGTGTACTCACCACTGCGTTTGGTTCAGCATTTGCAAGAAGCTTTGAGTCCAATGCAAATGCTGAAAGCTAAAAGCTACTTAGGGAAATGCAATTGTGTTTAGTAAAATTTTGGTACAAATGAACTTTGAGTTGAATATGCGTTTGGTAAAAAAAAACTTTCGCAATGGGCTTTTATTGGTATAATATGTGTGTGTATATATATATTATTTTTTTGAAAATTGAATAAAACCCTTTGCCGGACCGGCGAAGGGTTACGGCCGCCAACAAACCAAATCTAGCGCCAGTGGCCATCGGCTACCTGAAAGCCCCTTGGAAATGCTGAACTAAACGCAGCATTATAAAAGTCTTTAGGCACCAGACCAGAGACCACCCACATGCGCCTAATGGGCCATGTGAGCTAAAGATAAGGAGAAAAATGCCCTTGATTGGCCCATCTTGTATACTCACTTGTTAATCATGATTCGTGGGCCACCAATAAGAGCCGTACTGTGACGTAAATTGGCCCAAAAAAAGTTATGGCTGGTTGAGGTTTGAACTGTGAGAGGCTATATGGATTGTAGTATTACCTGCATTTTTGAGCTCTTAATTCTTTTATGTCTCCTTAATACTTGCACGAGGGACCTTTTCACCACAAGATATTCCTAGTTTGTTTAGTATAGTGTCTGGCTTCGACGCAGTTTGTCATATGACATTAGGATGGTTTAATGTTCTTAGCCTGACGATGACGCTTTTTGGCCTCCCAAAGGAACTCAACTACCAGATCTGACTTTTGTGTTCCCCTGAACTTGTGGGGTTGAAAAGTGTCACTATGAATGGCAATATAGTCACTCCGACATACATGTCTTTGCAAATTGCCACCAAATACTTCATGTATTAATTTGCTCGCAAATGCTATCAGTTGTCACCATGACTGAGTGGAAGGTTCTATCTGATAGAATGGAGTATGCTTGGCACAAGGAAGTAGGTAGTGTTAGGGTGGTTTTTTCCTGCCTAGTAGCTTTCTCCTCATCTGCTTCCACTCTCACTGAGCATTTTTATATTGATCTATTAATATATCTTGTTTCTCGCTCGATGAATATATCTGGCATGTTCGTTTTGCTCGCGATTCTATTGTCTTTACTATCTCTAGCCTACATCTTCCATGTTGATGCATGTGTAGGCGCCCCCGTCTCAAGAGCTGCTTCACAAAGTGAAGATGAGACTGCTATTAGTAGTGAGAATGACGATGAATGAGATAAAGAGAATACTATCTCTTGATTTACCTCCCTCGCTTTCTTGTTTGAGGACTTCTCCTCTCCTTTGATTTCAGGAGCATTTTAGCTTTTTCTATGTTGCCATGACAGCGGTTCATGAGGTATTGAGTATATTATACCTTCTTGCAATATATATGGTAAATGCATCCAACGTTGTCACAAAACCTCTTCACTTAAGTCATTTCCATTCCGCTTGTACATAGGCTATGGGATCTTTGCTTATTGAGAGAATTGTTGAAATTTTTTTGAAGGTACTCTTGAAAATTCGATTGAAGTTGTGCAAAATCAATCTTGACGGGTGATCTATAGACTCCAGCATTCTCATTGACAACATTCTTTTTTGCTCTCAGATTGCACTTGATGAAGCTATTAGTGAACAATATTTACATTATTTTATCAAAGTTATAGCGCACATGTCAAGCTAATGCCGGCATTGGACATATTGACTATATGATGTTGGTCTGGTTTCTTCTACGCATGCCCCTGTGTAACATATCGTGTCCTCCCTCATTGGTGTCCTTTGCATTTCTGATCGTGGTACAGCTCGACTAAGCTATTGGATTCATATTAATATCATTCAACTCCATCATGGGTAGCATGATGATTTTGTTAGTGGAACACCAAGATTTGCCTATAGATAGATTTTACCTTTATATGTTATGTAGTTTGAACTATGTCATTGAACTTGTCAAAGCTGTCTTATGGAGTTTCTCCCAGCAATACCATAATTGCATAAAGGTGGGAAGTCACTCCACGAGTTTCTTTTGTCTTGCTTCGATTGATATCTAGCAAGGTGGTACAGATTTTATAGCTACCCATCAATGCGAATCACTTGAGCAAATTCTATATGAGATCAGGCGCTTTGGTTGTAATGCCACAGTTTCACAAGGAAACTTGTGATATTTGTAGGTGGCTTCAATGACCCTTTTAATTAATTAAAAAGAATAAGGAAGAAAGAATATTGATGTCCCTCATTTAATTAGTGCATTGTTGTAAAAACTGGCCCTATCAACCTTCCAAAAACAAAAATTATAACAAAACTCCGCGCCCCTGATGTGCAAAACCGTTTGATTTTGTTTCTTAAGTCGGAAATAACTCATTTCAGATTTCAAGTCATAATTAATTCGAAAATTTGAATACATTTCATACCCAAGACTCCACCTATAGTCAATATATCCTGCTACATCACCTTCTAAAATCGGACATGACAAAAAAAAAGTTATATATTAATGTTCCATCCACTAAAGATCAGGAATCTATTTAAGAAGGGGCTGATATAAAATTAACTAATTGAGTGAGTCCATAACTTATCATGGCGAAAGGTAAATATCGATATCAATTTATAGAGTTACAACACATATTTTAGTGATAGAATGCTCAAAATAATTGTAGAAAAGTCATCAACCATGATCCTTTACATTTATTGATCATTTAGGAAGGTATTATTTTTCTGAATAATAATATAAAAAATTGTACAAGCACATAGACAGAGACTTTGACCAAGAAAGCCAAATATATAGTGGACAATAGGGGTGTACAAAAGAATCGGGATCCGTCCGAACCGCCCGGAACTAGACCGGAACCACTCAAAACCGGTGATTCTTGAGGGAACCAATCCAGTTCCCGGTTCTAATTTATGGGAACTGGTGGATACCGATCTAGTTCCTAGTTCCATGGGCAAATCCGTCCACCCGCCCACCCGGATCGGACCGAGTCTATTTTTAGGAAAATGCTAGCTTTGAGCTTCTCTTGTGCCTAGGATTGTCCAGAGAATAGGCTGAGTTTCAATTGGCGGGGCGATTGCGATCTACTTGGATTGGTGGTGAACGTAGTATTGTATCTTTTCGGTTGGTTACACTCTAATTTAGCTCTAGATGCTTGCTGCTTGGTCGCTAACTAGAGGATTGCGATTGTTCAAGTTTAGATGAATGGATTGTGCATACCAGGAGAATGTTGTAGCATCTCTAAATGTCACATTTCTTTCAATTGCAGTTCCTTATTTTGTTTTGATTGAGATTGAAGTCAAATTCAAGTAGTGTTCTTGGGAGTCTCGACGGAGCAACATGAGCTTACTTTTGTCGTGATTGCGCAAGTTGAGAATTAGTGCTGTT
The DNA here is from genome assembly GCA_028830015.1 of Eucalyptus grandis x Eucalyptus urophylla. NCBI lineage: Eukaryota > Viridiplantae > Streptophyta > Magnoliopsida > Myrtales > Myrtaceae > Eucalyptus > Eucalyptus grandis x Eucalyptus urophylla. The sequence continues at coordinate 42,338,522 of CM054190.1, forward strand.
TTTTGCATGGTTGCATACTTGCGTGATGATGTTGGGGTTGAATTCATGATGATGTCCGGTTCCATGAATCCACTCGGGAACCGGACCGGACTGGCAATCCTGTTCTTAGGTGGATTTATATAACAAACAGGTGGATCTCGATTTTAATTTTTTGGAATCAGTTATTAGTGGGCGGTTCCCGGTTTTAGATTGGAAACCGCCCGCCTAGACCATGCATCCCCCTAGTGGACAAGCCAGAAGAATTAAAAAAAGAAAAAAAAAAAAAAGGAATTGTAGCTGAATAGAATTTTGGAAGTTTGAACTGTGCCTCCATCCCGCTCTCCCTCACGCTCCCTCCGCTCCGCTTATATCAACAACGCGCACAGTCACTAGGGGTGAGCAGTGGTCTAGGGTTGACTCTGGACCGACCCTGGACCGGCCCAACCCTGCCGGTCCTGGTCCGGTTCCCAAGGGGACTGGGTCGGTCCTTGGTCCTGAAATTCCAAGACCAACACTGTGCGGGTTGGTCCTCGGTCCTAAGAGTTTTGGGTCGGTCCAACCCTGGACCAACCCTGTATATTATATTATATATATTATATTATTTATAATTCTTTTATATATTCAAACCTAAGTAAAATGTTTGTTATATTATATTATATTGAGATGTTCTATCAATAGCACTAATAGTAATTTCAATTTAAAACTTTTGTTGAGTATTAATTATGTGTTGTCTGTTTTGCTTTAAGGTGTTTAGAAGTTCAAGTGAATTAACAAGATGTGAAGTTATATATTCATGGTTTATATTAAGTATTTTGAACTTTTTATTGTTTAATTATATTTTACTAATGAATTTCAGCTGCACTTTACTTTTCAATTTGTATCAAATGGTAGAAGTTTTTGAAGAGTAGAGTAGTACTACAGTTGCTACGATGATTTGCTAGTCAAGTGGTGTGAAATTCATTTTTTGGTTGAGTGGACTCTACATGATCAAATCCAGGAAAACACTTTTGTATATGGTGTTATGAATATTAAATATATATGATTACAAGAACTTTCCATCTTGTCCTATATCTCAATAAGCGGTTAGTAGGTATGAAATTTCTATTATTGTGTCATCTTAAATTTGCTAAATATGTATTGGTATTTATAGTTTAGTTGCACAATAACGCATTGTCAATGGATGTGTAATTTGAGTTTGTAGGTTTGCTTTTTTAAGAAGTATAAAAAATAAGACGAAAAAAATTATTGATCGGTCCTGGGTTTACCCTGGAACCGGACCGAACCCATTGGGTCGGTCCGGTCCTTGATCCCAAGCTCAATAGGGTCGGTCCTCGGTCCTAAAAATTGAGGACCGACACTGTACGGGTTGGTCCTAGGATTAGAGGGTGGCCCGGACCAACCCGGACCATGCTCACCCCTAACAGTCACTCTATCTCCCTCACTCACTTTCTCTCTCCTCCTGGCGAGCTTTCTCTCTCCACACCTCTCTCTGCGGACCTCCTCTGAGGGGTCGCGGAGCTCCAGCACAACAGTGTAAGCTCTCTCTCTCTGTAGGGCAAAGATTTAGTCGCACTTGTAATGGCTGCAATCTGTTCCGGCATCGGAAAGCGCTTCGTTTCGGGTTCTTGAAGGACAGCGGCACACAGATTCGAGGGAATCCCATGATCTTGTTCGGAGATTCGGCTTGTGGATCTGTGTTCGGAATGTCTTACAACATCCGCCTCATTTTTCTCTCTTTACTTTTCGTAGGTCTTACTAGCTCTGCTTTTGACTGCGGTCATGTTAGATTGACCCAGATTTTGAATTTCAAATTAGTGACGGTGTAGATCTTGTTCGTTGCATCTTTACTTTCTCTGTGATTGTTCACCCAAGCTTGAACTGGGATCCTCTACACTACTTGCGAGCTGTAAAGCTAATTTTGGTTGCTATGGTTGTGCACTAAGTAAACCACCAATTTCACATTTTCTCCTTATTTCCCTCCCAGATTTTGGGTGTTCAAGATTTTGAAGATAGAAAATTATTTCAATACCATCTCCAGGAACCATATGGTGTTTGTCGGAATGATTGTGTTGATTCATCATTGCTGCTCTTTTGTTCTTGATTTCTTATTTTTTAGGGTACAAATTTGTCCCTTCAGCTTTCTGTTCACGATCAAAATCAGACCCTTTTTGGGTATTTGACATTAAAAAGAAAATGGGCAACTAGGGTCGACTCCCCCCTAAGCCTCGGTACTGGTGTCCCTGCAAGAAACTTGCCATAGTTTGAGGGCAATCCTTGTGAAGATTCAAGGATGATCAAGCTTCGTTTTGACCTGGAGGTCAGGTTCTGGTTAGGGCACAATTTTGGTGCAGGAGAGGGTACAATGATTAATCCTTCCAAACACCATAAGGCTGATAGCCTTGTGCAAAAGGATGTCTCTGTGATGATCTTGATTTCAGGACTAAAAATATAAAAATCTTGCTTTTTGTTGTGTCAGGTGACTTGGTTTTTACACTTGGCTTTTCAAATTTCATTTCGAGCATCTGGACAATGCTCGTTCCCTCTTCCTCGTGACATGAGGTAATTTCTTCAACATGCCATTTCCCAGTAAATGAATTGTTCTAGTTGTATAACTCAGAGGATGGCTGAGTCAAATATGTATTGTTGTGAATATGACAATCTGGGAACGTGCAACTACCTAGCCCAAGCCCAAGAATTGCATAGGAGAGAAACTTTAAAGTGGCCTGGAGCTGCTGCTTTGCCATTGCTTGTATGATCAGCTTTCCTGAACCTACTCTAAAGCAAATTGGCGATATAGCCCTGTTTTTATCGTGCTTCAGTTCCTGTAAAGGCATTGTCAGCTATTAATCCATTAGTTTTACCTTAGAAATTTATGGATTAGAAACTTTGAACCGCCATAGGGTGTTGTGTCCATACATTTTCAAAAGTCAAGAAAAACTAGATTAGACGTTCTCACTTGTTCAGTTCTTGTGAGATAGATCCTTTAGAGTGCATACAAGGGAAAATATTAACATGCAGAAGACTGATGACGAAGATGAGACTCCTAATTGTGTATAAAACTGCCTTCTCTTTGTCATCCCAAATTTACCTAGAATCTTAAAAACTCATGTGAACCTGTGATCCTGAGTAGCAACTGAGATACTGTGGCCCATAACCTTTGGGCTGTTGTAGCCATATTGCCTAAAGAGACAGAACTAGTATTGATGGCATGAGAGAAAATTCTCTTCATTAGAAATTCAAGAATAACATGATGGCTATGGTTTACCTTGCTTGTGTAGATGCCTGTATCTTCAACAATAGAACTATAATTGCCTGCCCCGTTTCATTTTTTAGTTCCAGTCATCTAACTATAAACTTCATCTTCAGGATTGTGGGTGCAATGAGGAGATATTTAGTTTGATGACACATATTCCCTCAGGAAGGAATGCAACTATGAACAAAGAAAATGCAGTCGCAATGAAAAAATGAAGCACACACTACCTAAATTACCTGATCAAGCGCTACAGCATTGGCCATGTCAACAAGGATACTCCCATTCGACCAAAAAAAAAAAAAAATGGCATCCTCCCATCCTCAAGGCCCTCTATTAAAAAGGAATAAAAGCATACTGTCTCTGTAAATGCCAAGAGATCAGCATCAGATGAGAACAAAAGCAACTATGGTTGGAAATGCTGGCAAGTAGCACAAAATGAGAGCAGTACTCCGAGATGTCAACATCTGTTGGGAGAATTCATACTTGAACTGTGTCAACACTACCAAAGCTCTGGTTAGTGCAAGGCATTCTTCTTAGGTGACTCTGTTCTTCATATGGGGAGTCCGTATTTGTTGTGAGGTCTTGGCCGGTTATCTCTAAATTCCCAGCAATTTAGAGAAGTGGAGCATTTTACAAGATGGACCTGAGGAAGCTTGGTCCATTCTTCAAATGGCTTTCTGTTTTGAGTTGATTCAATGGCTCATTTTATGTCCAGCATATACACTTTCAGCTAACTACACGTTCAAAGTCTGGTGACCGGTTGCTGATTGGCAGACCAGCAAGCAAGGTAGAAAGCAGTCTTTGAAGGACACAAATGTGCATTAAAGAGGAGCTGTCCAAATAATTCAGGAGGATGTCACAGTGGAATATGTAGAAGAGTTGTCAAAAATAAAAGTGGCACTGTAGAAATTGCCATCCCAGATAAATGGCCAAAATGAGAAAATTAAGAGTATAGTATCTGTTTGAGCGATGCAGTAGCAGAGTATTCAAGAATACCACCAGATAATCGTCTAAGAACTCAGGAAGAAGGTTGATTCTTGTTCAGGGTAAACTATAAAAATTATTCGTTTGATGATAAGCTATTTCCTCATTCTAATAATGAAGTATAACTTTTCTAGCCTAATTCAATTTGCTGGATATGCAGAATATATAAAGTGAGCGGTCGGTATCTTTCAATAAAAATCCTTGACTTATATAATTGACGTTTCTCTTACTATAACGTTTTGACAGGTTCCGATAATGCTTCCATAGGTTCCTTGCATAATCCTACCTTATTTCCATAATAGTCCATGATGATGCCCGCGGTTTTAAAGCTATATGAAACAAATGATAGCGAATTAATCTTTCTCTAGGTTTTGTCTCCATAACTTCAACCAGCTTGCAACATTACTCAGTGATATTGATGATATGATCTCCTATGGTTTTGACAAACTAGATTGACATCACTTTGCAGGAGAGAGTTGACGCTCTGAAAGAGAGAGTAGAGCGTCGTCGAAGAAGGTTTTAGAGAGAAAAAAGAGGAGAGATGAGCAGCGATTTGGCGATGGAGGAAGCAATGAACGAGGCAGAGCCGGAGGAAGCAGTGGCGGTGGCGACGGCATGGTTTGTCGGAGAAGGGAGAGCAAAGCTCGGCCATGTGTCGGGAGGAAACGAAAGAGCAAAGCATTGGAGAGGGGAGAGAGAGTCTTGTAGAGGGACTTTCAAATTTTTCACAGTGGGCCCACGGGTGACATGTGTTGACTGACCAATGGACTTATGTAAATCCGATGTGGTGTCATAATTCCGCGTAATATTTTCTCCTTGTTCAAAGGCTTGACAGAGAGTGCGAGAGAGTGCGAGATGCTTCAATAGGGAACAAAAGCACAAGCATATAAGATTGCAGACCCTGCCAACATAAAAATAAATAAATAAAAATAGTTATCTACTTTAGCTCATAAGAAATTTATTTTTTAACTTTTCTCTCGGTATGGCTTTTATATATCTTTCTTCAACATTGTGTAAGTGGTTCACATCTGCTTTTGGCTGATATCATAGGGAGAGATTTCATTTTCCGAAGAAGAATGTGAAAACGCTGTATTGCCATCCTTTACATCATGCTTGATACCTGACGCAAGACATGCTTAGGTGAATAGCAGCTCAAAGATGAAGTTGCTTGAGATGCATTGATGACTATCATTTGTGAGAATTGCTTTACTGATTAAGCCTAGTCAGTCTTTGTGAGCTTTGGTGCTTAATAGAGAACTATGGGAACCTTCAGATAGAATGATTTCATTTTCCTGGTCTACTCTACTTCTCATCATCCAAAGTGAGAGAAATTGGTAATTTACGGTAGATTTAGTGGAAATATTTTTAGGAAAGGCAATGAAGAGCTTATTAAGCCACTGTTGTTCAGAGTGGTTTTTTGCATGTCTTAATGATTCCCCGAGTAGATTGATTGTGCATCCCTTGATCACGATAGGAAATTAGATCAAACACGCGAGATATGATCCCTAATCAAAACCAACTCGATTAGAAGACTAACACGATGCAACGCGTAGATTCAAACACGCGAGATATGATCCCTTGGCTGTCTTTAGTTTGCTTTTCTGGAGCGGATAACAAACAATGGGATAAAGAGGAATCTACTGAATTGCATTTATCCTCTCTCTTGTTTGGAAGATCCTACAAATATGATTGGATTTTCTCAATCTATAACTCTGAGGAAAGAGCATTTCCACACGTTTGACTAAAACAGCCCGATTGGTCTAAATATGGGAGTGGATGCATGGTTATAATTACGGAAAATTGTCTAAAAAATCATAAAACATATTGCACTTTTGTCAATTCAATCCTAAAATTTTCAATTTTATTAGTTAACTCATAAATCATTTTCATTTTTTGCCAATTGAATCTATTTGGTCAATTTTAGTCAAAAATGCGGACACCAATCATCTTATATGACATGGTCGGCATTGACATGAGCAATTTTTAATCATATTTTAATATTTTTGAAAAAAATTATTTGTTTTATATATCCTTTTATTCTTTTTCCTTTTTTTTTCTTTTTCCTTTTTATTTTTTCACATTGAAAAGTTTATGATTAAATTGACAAAAGTGTACAAATTTAAGGTTTTAAAGATAATTTTCTCACTATTATTACATTGAAGATCTGAACTAAGATACAATTTCGGCTCATGCCTCCGGCATGTCAATTGGTGTCAACTAACTCATTGGGATACGCTACTAGCAAGCATAAGTCATCTCCTTGTGGTTACTTGGTCTTGTTTTTCATGGAATAGACTATGAAGCATTGTATAGATCCTAACATTTGGCCCGATTTCAATCCAGATAAATAGTGACTCCTAGGTTATTTTAGTCTGCTTTTAGACCATTTGATCGATGAACTTGATGGATTGATTAAGATGATTGGTGGTTTTTCCATCTATACCCAAGTGGCCAATGGTTCAAAACAAGTGCTCGCCAGACAAATGAAGTGGAATGCCGAGAAATAATTTTGAGGGAATCTGATCTCAAGGTCTCCTCGTCGTTGTACTGCCGAACACAATTGTCTCTTTGGTCACTATACACGTTGTGGTGTTAAAGAAAAAGAAAGCTGGATTGCAGGACCAACAAGTCAAATTAACCATGTTTATTTTATTATAGTCATAGAAAATCCTAAAATATAGGAAGAGATTAAAAAGATTTCTATATAAAAAGATATCACATTCCAAATTCTTATGATCGACTGCTTATCAAGAAAAGATGTCATGACATTATTTGTGTGTGTGCATCACGCTATCAAGATGTCATTCATCAAGTTTAAAGATTACAGATAGATCTTGTCCAAATCGATAATTTTTTTGTTTTTTTTTTTAAGATTCATTAAATTCTGGTAAATCTGGGTGGGATTCACGTGGCAGCCCGACTTCAATTCTGATGAAGACCTAGAGCACAGACCACCTAGCAATAATTGAAGGAATCTGATTTAGGAGATCATGATGTCGCTACTTTAATAAAGTTGTTTTGAACTTATTGAATTACCAAAGTTGGTTTACTACAAAATTATTGAAGTTGTTTGTCCGCGGCCGCCGATTGACTGAGCTATAATCTGCTCACGTCCAAGTCTGTATGTGTCCGTAACCATCTTTTCAAAGTATGTAATATTAAGCCCGAATCTTTTTGCTTCTTTTTCTGGAGGGAGGGGTTTAGCAGATCTCACAAGAGTGAGGCAAAAAGAATTCAAAAGAAAGATGGACCCTACATGAAAACCATAGAAAAAAATTTCCGCTAAAATTATCTAGATGATCAATAACTATTTATAATTGTTATAAATTAATCTTATTAATAAGCAATGAAATGCAAAAGAAAAGTTTAAAAATTGTGAATTTATTTGCTCAATAATTTTATAATAACATGTTGAACAGGCCAATAATAAAACACATTAAAAGAATATTGTCGTATCAAAAAAAATTCTTATGTTATATGAGAAAATTATTTTGTGATTGCATTAAACAGTAGAAGATATAGATTAAAAATTCAGGAATCATTAATTTATTACTTATCTTTTATGAAACTATGAAAATGAGACGCTTAAATAGAAAGGACATCTTTTTGTCATAATATAATGGATTGGTTTACTTGTGATTTTAGTAAAAGTGACTGTGACGGTAATTATAGATGGCATTTCAAATGAGAATATATATATATATATATATATATATATATATATATATATATATATATATATATATATATTCTGAAAAACACCGAACTTATATTTTTGAGTTACTAAAAAAATAAATAATTGGAACTTAATCGTTGTAAATGAATCGTATTTCTGGATGAAGCACTGGTAAATTTCTAATGCTCATGAGAAGCACTGGATTAAAAACGTGATCTTTAATTGAAGAATGATAGACACTAAACAAAAGGAAAATAATCTTCAAATGCATGTTAGAACGCATAAACCCAGCTGGACAAACTTTCTCACATCATCCATAACATGGACAGGTGAGGCGTGGCCAAACTGTCGATATCCTTTGGAAAAATGTATTATGACACCATGACTACAGTATAACAAAATGGAATAAAATTGCAAATTTTCTAATTAAGATAATATTACCTAATATCATAAATACACGACTATTGAAATGTCTTTTCCAAACCAATTCATATCTTTATATAATTTTTCTTTCCGCCCGTGCAGATTCCAAACTTGTTTTGAACACCCATATGTTTGAGCTCTTAAATCTCTCTATATGATTGTACAAACCCAAAAAAAAAAAAAGTTTCATTCTCTAACATTAATTTTGAAGGAAAGCCCACATATTATATGAAGTAAATCATATTAGTACAATAGTAAATAGGGGATAAAATTATGATCAGTTAATTAAATCACCTCGAATTTAGATCAAATATTTGTTAGCTTTGGTAAATTAGATTCTTCCTACATTGACATAGATTTGCGTTCACTTTTCTCAATGGACCAACTCTACAACCATATATTCTCAATATATTATTTCGACAAATTTTATTACATTCATTTCACAAGCAAAGCGTTAGCTCTAGAGCTAGCAATAAATAAAGGTCATACAAGTGAGTAATAAGTCCTCCGGAAGTACTTTTTGAGGATCCTTAAAGAAGATATGTTTAAACAATGATTACATATTAAGGCAAAAAAGGCATTGCATTGATAAAACCTACAAAGCTTCTTTGAAATGACTACATATAAAGCAAAAAAGTCATTGCATTGATAAAACCTACAAAGCTTCTTTGGTTTCTTGATAAGTGTCCTATGACACTCATATTCTAAGAATTAAATGAAGAAATGAGGCTGGTTGCAAAAAATTTTACAAAAAAAGAAAAAAATAGAGAAGTCTTCGAGATCTACATCAACGTGACTCATATGTAAATCTCTTTGAAATAGGTAGATAAGGCTTAAAATCAATCAGTCATATGATAAATTCGAGAGTAGATGCCATCATGCACTATATATATTTCCTATCAATATCATACCAACTTTAATTTGTTGTGACTCATTCATTCCAAGTCTAGGTTCTTTACACATCTTCTATTTCAAAAGTGAGATTTCAGGGACTTTCCAGCTCAATATTATAAGCTCTCTTTTGATTGCCTTCTTACTAGATTGTGAGATGTAAGACTTTAAAATTCTCTTAAGGAGTCTTTTCCTCTACGGTACTTGTGAGCTGTAAAGCTGATTTTGGTCTATGATGGCATAAAAAAAAAAAAAAAAAAAAAGTAAACTGTGTGAGAATAAATTTGAAGGAAATTTCTTGAGAGATATCGGTCACTTTTTTCCAATAAATTGCTCTAGTTAGAGGCCTTTGGCAACTAATGATCCATCAGTTTTACCTAGAAAATTGTTGATTGGGAAATTAGAACTGTCATACTGTGTGGTGAAAAGTTGATAAAACATAGATGAGGTGTTCTCACTTGTTCAGTATCTTGCGAGATAGATCCTTTATGCTAACAATTGAAAATGTTAATGTGGGGAAGGCTGAAGTCAAAGATGAAACTCCTAATTGTGCATTTAACTGTCTCCTCCATTGTAAATCTCAAATCCAGTTCATAGGATCTTCAGCACTCATTTGAACCTATGATCCTGAGTATAATGCGGTTCATAACCTTTGAGTTGGTATTGCCTTATTGCCTAAAGGGATGGGGAACTAGTTTTGGTGGCAAGAGAGACTCTTCTCTTCATTGTAATTCTAGGAGAACATAATGCCTATGGTTTAACTTTCTTGTGTCTTCAATAGTTTCAAACTTTAATTGCCTGCTCCGATCCATCTTTTAGTTCCAGCCATCTAAAGATAAACTTAATCTTCAGGATAACGAGTGCAGTGAGGAGTCATAGTAATTTGATGACACGTACTTACCCTCTGGGAGGAATGCAAGTATGAGCGAAGAAAATGCAGCCGGAACAAAAACGGAAGAATTCACTACCTTAATTATCCGGGCAAGAGCTAAAGTATCGAGCATGTCAACAGGGATACTCCTATCCTCAAAGGCCTCTTTTAAACAGGAACAGAAGCATACTATCCGCACAATGTGCATCAGATGAGAACAAAAGCAACTATGGTAGGAAAAGCTGGCAAGCAGCACAAAAACAGAGCAGTACTCAAAGATGTCGTCTAACATCTTTTGTGAGAATTCATTCTTGAATTGTGTCGATACTACCAAAGCTCAGGTCAGTGCAAGGCATTCTTCTTAAGTGACTGTGTTATTCATATGGGGAGTCCGTATTTGTCAGGAGGTCTTGGCTGGTTATCTATTTATATGCCCAGCATTTCAGAGAAGTGGAGCATTTTACAGGATGGACTTGAGGATGCTTTGTCCGATGATTTGTTGATTCTTCAAATGGCTGTCTGTTTTGAGTTGATTCAATGGCTCATTTTATGTCTAGCACATACGCTTTCAGCTAGCTATATGTTCCAAGTCTGGTGACTCTGGTTGCTATTTGACAGACCAGCAAGCAAGGTAGAAACCAATCTTTGAAGAACACAGATGTGCATCAAAGAGGAGTTGTCTAAATAATTGTGGAGAATGTCATAGCGGAATAGGTAGAAGAGTCGTCGAAAATAAAAGTGGTAGAGTCTATAGAAATCGCTATCCCAGACAAATGGATGAAATGAGAAAATTCTGAATATAGTATCCGTTTGAGGGATGCAGTAACAGAGTATTCAAGAATACCACAAGATAGTTGGCTTAGAACTTGTGAAGAAGGCTATTTCTTGTTTAGGCTAAATATAAGAATTATTTCTTCGATGATAAGATATTTTCTCATTCTAATAATGAAGTATAACTTATCTAGCCTAATTCAATTTGCTAGGTATGTAGAATATATGTATGGTGAGAAGTTGGCAGCTTTAGGTTGTTCAGGCTAAATATAAGTATTATTTGTAGCCTTAGAAGTAATTGGTTTTTTTTTTAATGGGCAATTTCACTTAATTAAACATTCCATAAGTGATATCAATAAGTTTCACTTATAAGTGATTTATATCTTTAGGTTGTTCTTCTATTTCATTTTACTTTAGTTTTCAAATTGTAAGTACAGCTTTGGTTAAATTCACTTTCATATATTACATTCTAGATAATTTTGTTACTTAAGAATGTAATTCTAGGTTTTTGTCTCATTTTTTCAGTTGTTATTCAATGTAATCAACATCCACGATCGATCCAAAGAAGACAAATGAGGATTAGTTAGGGAATGGTTAACATTCACAATTTTACCCATTGAAGACAAATTTATATAAATGAGGATTATTAATGAGGCAATAACAAATATTCATATTATTCAAGAAGAGAAATAAATGTGGAATGGTTAAGATTGTGGAAAAAACAATACTCTCGTATGTTTCAAGGCCAGTGAACATATTTTACACGTTCGCACTTTAGAGATAAAAGTGAAGAAATGGAGAAAAAGAGGAATGGAAGCACAAGTTTGAACACATTCCTGAGACAAATTTCTTAAGCATGCGCTATTTAATGGGGCATTTAGAAGAAGCCATGTTAGGTGATTTAGAATTGCATTTTACTTCTCGATTTCACTTACTAGAACTTAGCTAGGATATAGCTGAAGTAAAAAGTTCATGTGATGATGGGTACAAATGGGGATTATTAGTCATGCAATAACAAACCTTCAAAACCTACAAGACCAAAAGAAGCGTGGATTTATCATGACATTGAAAAATAAAAAGTAATGCTCTTGTATTTGTATGAAGGCCAATGAACATAAGAACCGAAACACGTGATTTGCGATCTAGACAAAAGAAACAGAAAACGAGGAGGGGCTTTGGTATGGACGGAGAATAAGACAAGAGAAAATAAGAAAGCACGGCTTTTTAAGCGCTCACGCTTTAGGAAAAGAAAGAAAAAGGAGGCACAACTTGTCGTGCAAGAAGAAAAAATGAAAAAGTATGTCCTTGTGATGATTCCAATTTCAAGGCTAAACATGTACAAAGCTTCTTTTTCGTTCTATCAGTTGATTTGGACATTTACATTTGGCTTTTCGAATTTATCTTAATAGCAAGATGTAATATTCGTTTGTTCCTCTGTCCCATTTCACTTTAATTTCTGACTGTGAGTACAACTTCCGTTGGCTTTGCTTTCACGATTTCCCGGGGAAGGGGTGTCAAGTCAAGTGAGGGGTGCTCTTAAAAAAAACTTTCTTCTCACTTAGAAATATCAATCTTTAGGAATAGTATTTTGTGAAGACGGAGTGGAGGCAATTTCTATGGCCAGATAATATATTTATCTAAGAAAGTCTTGGGAAAAAAAAAAGAGGACTCAGATTTGTCGAAATTTTTCGAAGCTACAAGATATGAGGAAGTGTAATAGAATTTATGGACATAAATTACAGTTGACACGCCACTTGTTTTTATTCTAGAATATAATTCATTTTCTTATTATTTATCTGCTTTTGAAGTTGAAAATAAAACTACACAAACCATAAGTAAATCATATTTCAAATGGAAATACTTTTTGCGATTATTTTATTTTCTTGTAATCTTTGGATTGAGTGGTTTCATTTCGATGGGCAATTTCACTTAATTAAACATTCCATATGTGAATTCATATAAGTACCACTCATAAGTAAGATATATAATTTGGTTGTTCCTCTATTCCATTTTGCTTTACTTTTCAAATTGGACGTACAACTTTGGTTAAATTCACTTTAAAGTTTGTTACTTAAAAATGTACTTCCTCTCATGAACCCTTACTCAACTTTTGCTAAACCCATTTCATCTTTCTCACCTATCCGCTCAATCTGCCAACTTATTCACCAAACCCCAAAGCAAGTAAAGGAGTACATCCAGTCCTCCAAGTTCGACCAGCATCCTATTCCTGCTACTGAAAATGAATATTTTGTTACTCTCTAGATCCCCCCAAAGTTTCCCAAGCAATGGGCTCAACAAGGATACACTCATGTCCACTATGGCGCTGTTCATCTTGCTCTTACCTTTCATGGTCGTAAAGGTTTGCCAGTAGTGGCAAGAATTGCTTTATTGGATACCAGGTTTTTACAATACTAGCATGCTTGCATCGGTACTGTCCAAACCACTTTGAATGCCGGAACAGTCTTTGTGACTTTGTATTCAAATTTCAACATCGCTCTTTCAGATCCCCAACTACTTTCTTTTCTAAAAGTTTAAGTACAGCTCACTAGAGCCCCTCAAACTGCTGACTCTGTAGCCGTAACCTTGCATTACCAGATGGTCTATCGAGTACAGAATCATACTCTTGATCTTAACTTCAACAATGGTAATGAAGATGCTTTGTTCATCTCCATGCAGAATGATCAGGCATCATGTATCCATGTTCCTAGACAGATCCCGAAGGATACGTTGGCCAAGCTCTTCCCAGAGACTTGGATTACCAACTATGAAAAGCTACACTAGCACAACAAGCCTTTCCAGTCTACGGACTCAGAGTTCATCCGGAAAAAAGATGGAACTGTTTCCATCAAATTTGGCAAGGAAAAGGAAGAAAGCCCTTCTATCTTCCAAACCCTCTTCATGATTGAACCATGTGTTCCTCAATCAATTTCCGAGCCAGATCCAAAAAAACATGTTCGACATTTTGACGGTGATGGACATCCTATCCATTATTACAAAGACAACTATGGTCATTGTTTTTGGGATCCTTTTTGCCAGTGTTCCTATTGTACAAACTCCCCCGACAAGGTAGATCCTCTGGCAAGATCTCCACCTCGAAGAAAGAAACCCAAGGATAAGGTGTACCAAAGGTACTTAAACGAAGATCCCTCCGTTGATACTCTTGGTGAGTGTGATAAATACCAGTTCATGGTTTCTTATGCACCACCTCCACCACCAGAGTTCAGTACTACATTCCAAGCCTCACCAGATCCACCAAAATCACCTCCACCATCTCCTCCTCAGAGAAAACAAACTCTCTCCCCGTTTTACAAACCAATTCTCAAATGGGCTAAGAAGCATTCTTACCCACTTGAAGCCCCAGAAGAAATACCACCCACTTCATCCATTGCTATGTTCCATGATGCTGATTTTCCTCCTCTTGTCAAAGAAAGTTCAAAACTTTTGTTTCCAGCTTTAGAGGAATTCATTGATCCTCAGAATAGACATCGTCATATCCCAAAAATAGCAACCCCCACTAATGTGGATGAACATGGAAGACAGAAAAAAACCTCTGCTGCTGAAGCCGTTCTAAACTGGCAATCAGAGACTCTGTTAGCACAAAACAATGCCTCCAGGGCAATTGATTCCAAGATTGGAAATGTGCAACAAGATCTCCGAAAGTATGATGAAAGTACCAAAAAGATACTTGCTGAGTTCCAGAAAAGGCTTCACGCCTTGGAATCAGGACAACATCTTGGGTATCATCATCTTGAAAATCCAAAGCCAGAAATAGAAAAGCTCAAGAGGCAAATCCAACTTCTTGAAGAAGGAAGGTTCAGACCTTTCGATCCACTAACACCTCCTGTTAGAACTGGGTATTTACCCCCACATCCACAGACGTCTATTTTTACCACTATCCCAGAAGATCCCTACATAAGAGAACTAGATATGGCATAAATACGAAATCGCCTCAAGGCCCTGCAGAAGGAAAAAGGGAAAGAAAAAACACCGCCTACAAAATCAAGTTCGATTGTTATAAGAGAAAGGCCAGATCATATGATGTTATCAAATCCATTAGAATCTTTTCTAAAGGATTTGGGTACTCAGGAACCTGACCCTGATATCCAATAGCCTGATCTTGCCATTCCAGAAAAACAGATTCTGTTTCCAACTAAACAAACTTCTTATGATACTAAATCAGATTCAGCATCTCTTTCTTCTTCATCATCCTTCTCAAATCCTATGTTGATTCCCTCCCCATTGTACCAGTAACTTCATCAATATTCATGGCTGATTCCCCAGATGATGAAATGGAATCAAACTATTCCGACCCGGAATATGGTTAGACAAGCAATCCTGCTAGGAGCAATCCTGCCAGACATGTGTCCTTGACATCAAAACAATTCTTCACCATCGATGATATTCCTTATCCCAAATGGCCAGACAGACTTGAAGAATTTCATACTTGATTGAATACTCAGTCCATTACCAACCATGATATGAATGATGTCATTTACAACTTTGTTACAAGGTTTACGGGAAGCCTCAAACTATGATGGCAATCAATTTCAGAACAAGATCAGATTTTGTTTCTGATGTCGCCAAATTTCAGCCATGCCATTACTCTCTTATATCATGTTTTTGTGGGAAAACCCGAAGATCTCATCGACATAAAAAGAAGAGAATTTTTTGAGAGAAGATGCTGCTCCCTTCAGGAAAAGCATCTTGATAAGCATTATCGAGTAATGCTTCAGCTCTTTTACCAAGTCGGCGCAGATCCAAATCTGAAGCATGTCTTCCTCACATCCATCCCTAAAGAGCTATCCCAGATGGTTGAAAGATCTTTCTTCGCAAAACAAAGAAAAGTACAGGATATTCCCTTGGGGGAAATACAGCAAGAAATCCATCTATGCCTTGAAGAATTATGCTTAAAGTGCCAGATGGTCCGTACCTACATCACAGATGACAAGCGACTTGAATCGACTTGTTCCCGCCAGAAGTTAAAGATAAAATGCTCCAAGCAAGACTGTGATGGTACTTGTGGCAAGTATTCCCGGAAGAAAAAACACTATAAGAAGTATTGGATGAAGAAATCCAAACATGGCTCCAAGCATTTCCGGAAGAAGAAGAAATGGCGATACCTACACAAAAGAAAGGATCGTACAAGCCATAAGAAATCAAACCATTGCTACATCTGCAACAAGACAGGACATTTCGCCAAAAACTGTCCTCAAGCGAGAAAAGGTCAGAATCATCATATTGAAAGTGAGACAGGTATTTCTCTTGAAAATGATGATATTGAATCCCTATTCTCTGCTGATGAAGAACCATCTAAACAAACTCTTTGTGTCATTCCCTTTTACCAAACTTCCAGTGAAACTGGGTCAGACTCAGAATCTGAAGATATTTTTCACATATCTCCTACATCTCCAGAACCAAGCCTTGACATATTTTCAAGTCAAACTCATTGTCCCAATTTCCCAATAAAAATCCTCACTTCGAAGTTTGCCAAACCAATCATAGTTATTGCTCTCATTGACACAGGAGCAAGTTGTTCCATTCTTGATACTAAAATCCTGCCTGAAGAATATTGGACCCCCTATGTCCGATATTTCAACTCTGCCTCTGGAGATACTTTCTCCACAAATGTCAGGACCACCCCCGTAACTGTCCAGTTCTTTCCGCAGTGTTCCATAACTGCAAAAATCTTTGGATCAAACCTCCCCAATAAAGATCTGATAATTGGGTGGGACATCATGACTCAAATCTTTCAGCTCCGCATTATTCCTGGAAAAGGTCTTAGGTATAAAGATCAATTCTCTGAGTTCGTTAATATCCAGAGACTCTTTTCCATTCAGATGAGTCTACTAGATCCAAGCATGCAAAAGTTACTAGAATCTTGTTCAGAATCTCATTCGAAATTCGCTCAAAAATGTTCTCATCCTTTATGGGAAAATTCAAAATTCTTTGTTCGCCTTCCCTTCAAGAAAAATGAAGACATCAACCCAACAAAGGCGAACCATGTGGGGATGAAGCCAAAACATCTAGCTTTAGCTCAAAGGGAATGCTCAGAACTCTTACAACAAGGCCTTATTGAAATATCCAATTCTCAATAGGCTTGCGAAGCCTTTTATGTCAATAAGTGCGCCGAGCAAAATAGGGGAAAAATAAGACTAGTAATCAACTATCAACCTCTCAATCTTTTTCTCCAAGATGATAAATTCCCTTTACCATCAAGAGATTCTCTCTTTAGTAGTCTAACCAAGGCCCATATCTATTCCAAATTTGACCTCAAAGCCGGATTTTGGCAATTGGGCATTTATCCTGAAGACAGATCCAAAACAGGATTCTATATCCCAAACCAGCACTTCTAGTGGAAAGTTCTTCCTTTTGGCCTAAAGGTAGCACCATCCCTTTTCCAAAAGGCCATGTGTCATATATTTCAACCAATCTTGTCAAGTGCAGCCGTATACATCAACGATATTCTGCTCTACAGTCCTGACGAGCAGTCACACTGTCAACTCCTTGAGCAGTTTGCAGAAATCGTGAAAAAGCATGGTATTATGCTTTCTCAAAGGAAAATGAATATTGCCCAAATAAAAATCGAATTTCTTGGTATGCACCTCAACAAAGGTACATATTATCTAAGGCCGCATATTGCTTGAGAATTATTGAAGTTTCCTGTAGAAAACTTCACAACAAAACATGTTCAGCAATTTGTTGGGATAATCAATTATCTCATGGTTTTTGTCCCAAATATTGCAAAACTTCTTATCCCTTTGCAATCCATGCTGAAGAAGAATTCCCCACCTTGAGGAAAAACCCAGACTAAAGCAGTCGCTGAGCTTAAGAAGATTATGCAAAATCTCCCACCATTGCAAATACCATCAACAGGAAAAAAGAATTCTTCAAACTGATGCCAATGATGAATACTGAGCAGCCATCCTCTTTGAAGAAATTGATGGTAAGAAACATCTTTGTGCTCACAAAAGTGGAAAGTTTTCTCAAGCTGAAATGCATTACCATTCCACTTTCAAAGAAATTCTAGCAGTAAAAAATGGAATCAAAAAATTTGAGTTTCATCTCATCAACTACCACTTCCTGGTAGAATTAGACATGGCATATTTCCCTCAGATGACCAAGTTTAAACAAAAGCAGATTCCAAATTCTCAATTGCTTCGATGGGCTGAATGGTTTTCAAAATACTCTTTTGAAACCAAACACATTCCTGGAAAAAAGAATGTACTTGCTGACTTCTTGTCAAGACCCAAAGCACCAGCCGAAATCAATATGTACATCAAGAGACCTGCATTCCATATGCTCAACTATGGAGTGAAATACAAGATTGAGAAGATCAAAGATTTACAAAGCTAGAAATACCCCCAAGAGATTATTCAGCAAATCCAGAACGACAGTCTTACTAAGAACCTGGAGAACCTCATGTGGCAATGCCACACAGACCTATTCAGATTCAATGGAGGTTCGATTCTTTATCCTTTCAGGTTAAATTTGAATTATCTTTCATTCATCCTCTTATCTGGAAGGAAGATGATTTCCCTGAACAGCTCAAAACGTTATTATGGTACTTAACCAATAAGTACTTAATAGCCATTGAGATTCCAACCAGGAAATTCATTGCCAATCTCACCAAGATATTCTTACTCGGAAGAAATGTGGAAAAAGAAAGCGATAAGAATCTCTTAGACTTTCTTAATTGGTTCTATCATCCTACTTGTTGGAAACAAGACTTGGAAAAAGAACTGAGAACCATGACACCAAATCCTAAGGTCCACACCATCCTGTTTTTCCGACGCCCATGGAATTTTTTCAAAAATAATGGTACTATTCTCGATTCACCACTGGAAATAGGAACCACATCCTATAAACCTCATTTGAACAGTCGAGAAGCCCGGATTCACAAATCTTATCCAAAATCTGTAAAATTTTGTGAACACGAATACCGAGAACTCCAGAGGATCCTATGCCAAGAAAATAAAAACGTTCCTGAAGACGTTTGGAATAATGTATCTACTACGTGGGATCATTATGACCTAGCACCAGATGCTAAGGAAGCACTTAGGCAATACAGACAAGCTGAATCGTCCCAAGAGCATGAAATGACAAGTGAAGATGACATTGTCCAGTCTACTCAAGACTCTTATGCACGCTTTGGAGGTCCTCTGTCCTAGAATCCCTACGAACAGGAACCTTCATCCTCATTTCAAGACATGGACGTATCCTTTTATGCACAACCATCCAATTGGCCCCAGCCAAGCATTCCTGCCAATACTACTAGTGAAAATACAAACTGGGCAGAAGAAGAAGCATCACATTGGGCTCATAAACAAGCATCCTCATCAAGAAGGCTGAATCAAATCCTCTTACTTGAAGATCTTGAAGCCCTTCAGCAAAAGTACGAGGCACATCTCCTAGAAGACAGCTCAGATGACTCAGTATGCAACTACAATGCCCGTGACAAACGAGACCACTGAATCCATACAATTTCACTGTAGCAAATCACTGTTCACTTTTACTGTAGCACTAGGCTAGGGAAAGTACTGTTCACAGTACAGTTACTGTTCATAGTGCGCGAATAATTCCCTCCCGAAATTTTTCGGTGCCTTTGTTTTTACCCGGACCCATGAGTTTGGTCCTTGTTTTGTTGGTTTGTGACCTCTTATTGTCTATATAAGGCAAGGAGGGTGTATTGTGTTGGGCAAAGTCCCTTGAAGTAAAGTGAGTGTTTATGCAAACTCTCTCTATGACTTTCTAAACTCCTCTTCTTCTCCAGCCTGGTAGGATCTTCTGAGAAATGCAGCTTGGGTAGGTTAGAAACGTTTCCATCCTGGCATCTCTGAGTGTCTCTAGACTCTGAACTAAAGGGCGAGTGGTTCTCTGCTAAAAGGCTATCCCTGAAGGGCTTGAACGAGTTGTTCGCCCACTGTGGGAAGGCATACCTGCATAAAATTTACTCTCCTTCCCTGGTTCTAAGTCTAGGTCCATTGATGGGGGAGTAGTTAGGGAATGGTATAACATTCAATTTTTGCCCATTGAAGATAAGTGGATATAAAGGAGGATTATTGTTAAATATGACTCGAGTTTGAGCGTTCGCTAAAATGCGAAATTTGGTGGACTTGCAAAGGAATTACAAAAGAATAAAATAAAGAAGAAGGAACCCCTATAGTTTCGAATTCCTTTGAAAAAGGAAATCTGGGCACATGTATTATAATAAAATAGGTTTCCCTTTTGGCGTGAAGTTCCTCCGTGAAAATTGAAGTTGGTGGGGCCCAAGGTCAAACTTTGACCTTGGGCATACTTTTATATATATATACAGGTTTTCTTTCTCTGCCGCAGCAGCACAAAGACCTACGAAAAGAACCCTACGTAGAGAGGAGCCGCATATTAGAGGAGCTTTTTGGCACATCCGCACCGCTTGCGAAAGCCGCGAAAGAGGTCCTTTTTTCGGGGTGTTGCTGTTGCACCCGTACGAGAGAAAAGGAGGAGCCGCATGTCTTCAAGCTGAAGCGCGATCAAGAAAAAGAGTTTGTTTTGAGCTTGTGTGATAATTTTGTGCCGTGACTTGGGTTTGGATTAAATTGGGATTTGGGAAATACCGAAAGAGTGTTTGAGTGACTTGAGTGTGTAATCTCATTGTATTACTTGATCTATAGTGAACCCCGTGGACGTAGGTCTTTATGACTGAATCACGTAAATCTGGTGTCCGATTTATTTTCTTCTTCCGTCTATATTTTGTTTGATCGCTCGCCCTATCGCAACAATTATTGGTGAGGCAGTAACAAAAATTCAAAGTCTTCAAGAAGAAAAATAAATGTGGAATTGTCAAGATTGTGAAAAAAACAATATTCTTGTATGTTTGAAGGCTAGTGAACATATCTTTTGAATGAGCTGATGGAGTTATGGAGTCTGATAAAGGAAAATAATATTTTAGCGCAGAAAATTTTTATTTTGAGCAGGCACTTCCCACTAGGTCATCTATCTTGTAATGTTAAAGTAAATAATAGAGCTTTCACATACACGTAATTTTCATATTAATTATGTATGCCATAAACTCCTGCTATATATAAGGGCAATATCTTTTATAGTTATAACGCTGAAACTTGTAATCCTGGAACTTGTAACACTTATACTAATAGTAGAAAGATTGCAAAGTGTGGTATCGTGATTTTTCATTTTTTCTAATTTTGGGAAAGGTTTTCCACATAAAAATTCTCACTTGTTTTCTTCTCTATTTTTTCTCTTCATATATTTGTGTTCCTAACATGAGCACAGAAAAGGCAAAAAGGAATAAAGAAAGAAAAGAAAAGAAAAGAAAGCTTAGCCTTTTACACGTTTGCACTTTGGAGATACAAGGTGAAGAAATGGAGATAAAAAAGGAATGGAAGCACAGGTTTGAACCTGTTCTTGACACATATTTCTTTGGCATGTGCTATTTAATGGGGAGTTTGGAAGAGGTCATGTCAGGTGACCTAGAATTTACATTTGACTTCTCGAATTTCACTTATTAGAACTTAGCTAGGATATAATCGAAGTAAAAAGTTCATGTGATGATGGATACAAATGGGGATTATTAGTTAGGCAATAACAAACCTTCAAAACCTACCAAAACAAAATAAGTGTGGACTTATCAGGCCATTGAAAAATAAAAAGTAATGATTTTCTTTATGTACGAAGGCCAATGAACATTAGCGCCAAACACGTGATTTGGAATCCAAGCAAAAGAAAAGGAAAAAGAGCAGGTGCTTTGGTATGAACGAAGAACAAAACAAGAGTAAATAAGAAAGCACAGCTGTTTACGCGTTCGTGCTTTAGGAAAAGAAAGGAAAAGGAGACATAGCTTTTTGCACAGAGTAGAAAAAATAAAAGTACGTCTCTGTGATGACTCCAATTTCAGGGCTAAACATGCATAAAGCTTCTTCTGCGTTGTATCAAGCGACTTTGATTTTTACACTTGGCGTTTCGAATTTATCTTATTAGCAAGATATAATGTTAGTTTGTTCCTCTATCCCAATTCTCTTTAATTTCTGATTTGTGAGTCTAACTTCGGTTAACTTTACTTTCACAAAGGAGTGAGCAAGGTCCTCATCTAAACCTGCTATTAGATTGGACCAAACCTACCTATTCTAAATGGTTTCCAATTTTCAACTTTGGAAATTGACAATAACCGGTCATTTTTCTAATTTTGCACAAGGAATAGACCGAACTGGTGTGCCATAATTTTCCTTTTTTTTGTAATTTTTTCTTGTTTAATTTTCTAAACAAAAGTTGTGCATCGGTGGTTTTTAGAGGCATTCTTGATGGACTTTCTTGTTTTGAAGCAGTTTTCTAAATGTAATACTAACTGAGAGAAATAGGAAAGAGGATAGAAGTTTAAAAGCCACGGCCACTCGACCCAACGTTAGAATGCCACGTCAATGCCAGCCGATCAATTGACTGGATGAACTAAATTAATACAAATGCAAATGGTTTGTGACTGAATTAACTAGAAAAAAAAATGGTTTTTGACTAAATTGGCATAATCACAATAGATTTCAATTTTTTTGATAATCCTCCCTATTATAATTTGTAATTTTTTTGTTCAAAATTACTAGACATGAGGAGTGTTGAATAATTGAATATTTGTGGGCATATAAACTGCAGTGGACATGCCACTTGTCTTTATTGAGGAATGCAATTTATTTTTTTCCTTTTTATCCACTATATAAATTGAAAATAAGGCTACATAAACCATTGGTAAATCATTTTCGAATAAGAATGCTTCTTAAGTGATGTCATTTCCTTATGATCTTTGAATTTAGTGAATTCATTTGGACAAGCAACACTTAATTAAACATTCTATACATGAAATCATATGATTTTCGCTCATTAGTAAGACGTATTATTAGTTGGTTCCTCTATTCTATTTTACTCGAATTGTCATTTTGTAAGTATAGCATGGGTTAACTTCACTTTCGTATGTTACATTTAAAAACAAGCCGTGTTACTTGAGAATTTATTTTTTCGGTATATATTTCCTTTTTTATCAGGATAATCAACACTCAAAATCTACTAGAATAGACAAAAATGGGGTACACTCAAATTTTACCCGTTGAAGATGAATGGAAGTTTAGTTAGGAAATAACTAGCGTTCAGAGCTTACGGGATGGATATGAATGAGGATTATTAGTTAGGCAATAACGAATATTCAAAGTCTCGGAGAAGAAAATAAACGTGGAATGGATAAGATTGTGAAAAAAAATAAAAACAGTATTCTTGTATGTTTCGAGGCCAGTGAACACATATTTGAGACTGAGCGTAGAAAAGGCCAAAAACGAAAGGAAAAGAAAAGAAAGCTGTAACTTTTCACGCGTTGGGGCTTTCCATTTTTTACGCGGTCCCACAAGCGGAGAAATAGAAATTAAAAAAAAAAAAAAAGGAATCACGCGGCTTTGTACGCGCTCGTGCTTTTGGTTTTTACGGGTTCGTGCTTTGGGATGAGCGAAGAAAAGGGGCGCGACTTTGTACGCGTTGGTAAAACTAATTTCTATCATATGAAGGGTAAGGTTTGTTGCCGCACCACCGCCATATTTGCCCGCGTTCATCCTCTCTCTCTCTCTCTCCCTCTCCCTCTCTCTCTCAAAATGAGTTCCATCCAAAGTCCCTTTTATTGTCACGTCCTGTTCCGTCGAAATTTGAGCCCACACTTCCAAACCGCCCAACAAGAAATACTATCTGAAAATAGAATCCTCCCGCGGTGTAATTTTTGCGGAGAAGATTTCATCAGTGGTAGCACTTCTATTTACTGTTGTGAACAATGCGGGTTTTACATTCACGAATCATGTGCTAGATCAGCTTCTCTTCAGATCCAATACCCTCGTCACGAGCACCCCCTCGACCTTCAACAAGGGCGTGCTCTACCGCCCGATTACTATTACCGATGTGCCCATGGGTGCAAATACAAGCTCCCTCTTAGGGATGCGATGAGAACCCTGCAGGTTGAGAAGTACTATTGTTCGACGCTGCAAGAGGCCAGCGATGGAGAATCTCGACTGCAGTTCGCTCATGAACATCCATTAACCACCGTCCCCGTGAGAACGGGAATTTCCTGCGGAGGTTGCAAGATGCGGATCTCGGAGGAGGAGGCGTGCGGATGCAGGGAGTGTAATATCTTCTTCCACGAGGCATGTGCCAAGGTACCCCTGGAGATCCAACACCACCCTTTCCACCCCAACCACCCTCTCTACCTCTCTTACGATTCATCAGGGAAGGGTGAATGCCATACATGTCGCTATTCGTATGGCATGACCCATATAAGGTACCGCTGTGAGGAATGCGAATTGATCTTCAGTCTGTCTTGTGTGATTTCGACTATGCATCGTGAAGATGATGATGATGATGATGGTGAGAGAGAGGACATCAGTAGACGCCCATCTGTGATCGATCATCCTCTGCATCCGCATCAGCTCTCCTCCTACCAATCCAAAACTTACACAAATTTCTACTGCAAGTTCTGTATGAACGAGATTTCATCGGAAAACTTTTTTGGTTGTTTGGATTGCTCATTCTTCTTTCATGGATCATGTGTCCAACCACCTATAGATGCGATTCAACATTACTTTCACCCTGAGCACACTCTGACCTTCGCTCAATGCCCCTATGAGAAGTGTTGGGAATGACTGATCCCCGAAAAACCGAATTCGACACTAAATCGAACCCCTAAACCAATGCAGAAGACGAAGCCTGGGAAAACACGTATCACCGATCGTAAAGCACACCACGGATTCGAGCGTATATTGTTAGCCACAGATTAAACACCGACGCCAATTGAGGAAGAGAAATCAAACTCTGTTCGATCCGAGGAGGCCTTGAAGGGAAGAAAAGCACGCCGTATGCTTACTGTTCTTTCCTTTTGGGAGAGAGAGAGCGTGAGAAGAGAAAAAGACGTACGTTGAATTGCAAAACAAAACGGTGTGTTTTTCTCTCTCTCTCCTCCCTTTTATACCCCCCTTCTTTCCACGGGCCCTATTCCTGTGGGCCAGGCTTTCTGGGCCCAACTTGGGCGGACAAGCCTTAAGCCCAAATCAAATAAAGCCTTCAACTCCCACTCGCACATGGTGGGCCGAACAGGATTCTCTTTACCTCTCTTCAACATTCATACCGGTGAATAATCCGTGCGACCAGCATACTTTGAGAGCTCGTTGCTATACATCTGTTAGGAATATATAGCAGCTCATAATGGGCGTCACACTCTGAGTAGATTTAGTATGCAGTACCCTAGATCGATCGATCACATGTTATATCTCTCTTGATCTCTTTTAAACATGATATGTATACTGTATTCACAATTATAGTTATCACAAAAACAATCATAATTGGTCGACCAGTGAATACAAAAACTACAATGTGATTCTCCAAAATCGATCTTCCTCTTTCCTTCAAACTCTCAATTTCAGTCCAGCTTGCTTTTCTAGAAATGCCTCATTAGATCAAATCATCTCATGACCATTGGCAACACCCTAAGATAGCAAACACTAAATAGAAATCTTGAGAATAAGTAAGAGTCCTGAGGGGACTAAAAAATTGAGGAACTCTTTTCCTCAAAAGTCTCACACATCATAAAATTTGAGATCAAACTTTTTGCCACTCTTATTGGTCGTCTCATGCATACGTAGTATGAAATACGTATCACGGTATTAACTCATTTCCCATGGAGCGTATGTCTGCACTTTTCAATACCGTACAGATGATAGTTCAGATATACCAAATGTCTAACTTGAGTTCACATATCTACTCAATCACAAAATTCATCAGAACTCACATCTGGCATCATAGACAGAAAAAGCAAAATATGTAGGGTGTTTTACTTTCGGACATCGTAAGTATTATGTCCTCATCTTAACACTTAGTTAAGGCGACATACGTATTTTAAGCGCGAGCTCTCGATTATCACCCAGATAATAAGCTTAAAATCAGTCACATCTCTATTTATCACACAGCAAACAGAGGCAATTACCCGTGTGAGTGGGCTAATCTTTTATCTGTCCGACATACTTCTCAACTTAAAATAATGCACTGAGCATTAAGATGCATAAAGATCATACAAAGATTCATAGGCATTAATCAATGAAAAACAAAATTTCATAAATGTAAACAACTTAGGGAAATTACAATTCAGTACATCAGACTCTACGCAATCCTAGAGATTTTACATGACCACAAAACACATCTCTAGGTATTGGCTTTGTCATAGGATCTACTACCATTCTATGCGTAGATATGTACTGTAAGTTCACATTCTTTCGTGCAACCATATCTTTCACAAAGTTATACTTGGTATCTATATGTTTGGTCTTGCCATGGTATTTTGGATCTTTGGTGTACGTTATAGCTGCTTGGCTATCACAGTTAACCAATAATTGATTTGCAACTTTCTCAATAACACCTAAATGATCCAAAAATCTCTTAAGCCAAACTCCTTCTTGTACTGTTGCTTATAACGCCATGACTCAGCTTCCATCGTGGATAAGGCTATGCACGTTTGCTTCTTACTACTCCATGATATGGCGCCATTGCTCAGTAAGAAAGCAAATAGATTTTCTTTCATCTAAATCTCCTCCCCAATCAGCATCTGAATAGCCTTCAAGTCGCAGATCCTTTCCTTGGTAATTCAACTTGTAATCAGCAGTTCCCTTCAGATACCTCAGTATTCTCTTAACGGCTTTCCAATGTGCTGGACCTGGATTGGATTGGTATCTATTCACCATTCCAACTGCAAAACATATGTCGGGTCTTGTACACATCATAGCGTACATCAAGCTCCCAACAGCACTTGCATAAGGAACATGTTTCATTTGTTCCTTCTCTTGTGGAGTCCTTGGACACAGTCTATGGCTCAACCCTTCACCTTTTGCAATAGGAGTGTCTATGGGTTTGCAATCCTGCATACGAAATCGTTCAAGAACCTTGTTTATATAAGTTTCTTGCGAAAGAGACAACGATCTTTTCGAACGATCTCTTGAAATCTTAACTCCAAGAATGTATGCAGCCTCACCCATGTCCTTCATCTCAAAGTTGGAAGACAACCAACTCTTGACGGTCTTAACAAACTCCATATTGCTTCCGGCAATTAGTATATCATCAATATATAATGATATGATCACAAATTGATCATTGGATCTTTTGATATATACACAATGATCCTCATCAATCATTGTAAAATCATATGCCATTATGGCATTATGAAAACGTATATACCATTGTCTTGATGACTGCTTAAGACCATATATCGACCTCAAAAGTCGACATACTTTTTCTTCTTGGCCTTTCACTATGAAACCAGCAGGTTGTTCCACATATATTTCTTCCTCTAATTCTCCATTGAGGAAAGCAGTCTTTACATCCATTTGATGTAACTCAAGATCCAGACTAACCATTATTGCCAGAATGATGCGAATTGAGGTAAATCTTACTACAGGAGAAAACGTATCTTCATAATCAATTCCTTCCTATTGAGTATACCCTTTCGCCACAAGGCGAGCCTTATGCCTTTCTATCGAGCCATCAGCCTTTCGCTTTATTTTGAGAACCCATTTGTTCCCAATAGCTTTGCGTCCTTTTGGCAGATCAACCAGTTCCCAAACTTGGTTTGATTTCATTGACTCCATTTCCTCTTCCATTGCATTGATCCATTTTTCCTTACTAGGGCAATTCAGAGCCTCATTAATATTTCTTAGCTCATCCTCATCTTGTGGAGCAACCATAAAAGTTTCCCCTTCAATGTCAAAACGTCGTCGGGGAATACTTTAGCGACTTGTTCGCCTAATGGGAGATCGTACACTTTACACATCATTTCCCATTATGCTCTCACTTGGATTAAGTAATGATGTCGTCTCATCAAGTGGTTGCAATTGAGAATGAGTTGAATTCAATTCATCACTTCTCATATTACTCCCACTTGGATGAACTCCATTAATATCACTATCCTGATCCAAGGTCTCAAATAGGGAACAATCTTCCCCTATTTCGCCCTTCTTAGGAAATTCATCCTCTAGGAATGTGACATCTCGTGATTCAAACTCAGTTATACTCCCACTTTCCTGCTCACCTATGAACACATATCCTTTCGAGTGTTCAGAGTACCTTATAAAAATACTCTTCTTGCCTCTGGGACCCAGTTTCCCAAACTTGTGAGAGGACTCATATGTATAGGCAGCATAACCCCATGGCTTAAGAAAACTTAAGTCCGGTTTTCTACCGGTCCATAACTCATATGGAGTGGAAGTAACTGATTTGGAAGGCACACGATTCAGTATATAGGCAACAGTTAACAACGCATCACTCCAAAAAGTAATAGGTAAGTTAGCATGCGCCATCATGGACCTAACCATTTCCAGTAGGGTTCTATTTCTTCTCTTCGCAACACCATTTTGTTGAGGAGTATATGGAATAGACAACTGTCTTTCTATTCTTTTTTCATCACATAATTTTCTGAACTCATCAGATAAATATTCTCGACCTCGATCGAATCTCAATGCTTTTATTTTCTTGTCTAATTGATTCTCTACTAGGTTCATAAACCTTTTAAAACAACTTATTGCTTCAGATTTGTGAGAAATCAAATAGACATATCCGAATCGAGTATAATCATCAATAAAAGTGATGAAATAAATAGCCCCATGCCTTCCTTTCACATTCATTGGACCACAGACATCAGAATGGATTAAATGCAGAGGAAATTCAGCTCTTTTTCCTTTTCCAAATGGTTTTCTTGTCGTTTTCCCTTCTAGGCAATGCTTACATATGGACAAATCGATTTTTTCAATATTGCCCAACAAGCCCTCTTTGGCTAGCCTATTCATACGCTGTTGACCAATGTGACCAAGTCTAGCATGCCACACATTCACATCATTATCATATTTATTAGGAGACGTGAGAAGGGAATAACAAACATTAGTATTAACATAATCAATATCTAATACAATAAAAGCATCTAGAAAATAACCACAACCATAGTAATTTGTATCCAAAAACAAATTCACACCTCTATTACAGAAGTTCATATTAAAACCTAATTTAACCAACACTAATACAGACACTAAATTCCAACGAATCTCCGGAGCATACAGCACGTTATGAAGGAACAAAGTGCGTCCACCACGCATATTCAGTTGGCATGTGCTAATTCCTTTCACTTCAGCTCTGGAGTTGTTTTTCACATAGATCCACTTAGTTCCAGTAGGTACTCATCGAAATTCCACGAAGGATCCTCTATCCTTCGCTACATGGTCCGTCGCTCCTGAATCCACAGTCCATAAAGGATTAGACTAAGTTAAAAATACAAAACTCGACACAAAAGTAAAGTTCTAAAAAGTACAAGGGGTGCATACCTTCTTTGGCTCACAACAGTCGCGAGCATGGTGACCCTTCTTATCACAGTTGTAGCATTTCACCCTTGCAAGCTTTTTCATGCGGGGACACTTCCCTCTTTCATGTTAGTTAAACTTGGGTTTCTTCCCTGAATGACCTGCTTCTTTATTGCCTTTTCCCTTATCAAACCAGTTAGGGCGCTTGCGCTTGGAGCTCGAAGCTCCATTTGAGCTAGAACTAGCATGATAAAGTTCAGCATCCGGCTTAGCCGCCAACAGGCGGTCCTCTTCCAGCTGAAGATGACGCATTGCATCCTCAAAAGTTTTGATATTTTCATTATGAGTCAGGTGTACCTTCATATGCTCCCAACTCTGAGGCAAGGAACGAATCACTGCTTGCACTTGCTGCTCATCTGTGAGGACATGGCCAGCATCTCTCAACTCAGTTATCATGTTTGACATCTTTCTAAGATGTTGCTTCATGGTCTGACCATGAGGCTTCTTATAAGAGTCAAACCTGATAGTGAGCTGCCTCAGTCTAGTCATTGAAGTATGACCAAATCTAGCTGCCAACGCCTCCCACATTTCCTTAGCATTGTCAAAACGCCGAAACTCTCGCATGACGTCATTTTCCATGCTGCTCAGCAACGTGATGCGAGCTAGAGAGTTCATTCTTTTCCACGCAGAAAAAGCTTCTTTGTCTCTTTTGTGCTGTGCAGTGGTTCCCTCTTCAGGTTCTACCATGGTCATGACAAGAGCCTCAAGTGCTTCTTGCTCTTCCAGCACATACTGGATTTTCATTTGCCAAATTTCATAGTTGTCTCCATTGAGCTTTTCACCTTTGTTCAGCTCGTCAACTATGCTCTTTGTGGCTGAAGCCATTGATCTGAACAAATCAGACAAATATGCACGAATTATTAATGCCTATCATTTATGCATCCCTATTTACATAGACCCATCATATTAATGAATAATTTCAAGTAAGGTTTCAGAATCAAAAGGTCACTATGTTTCCAATCATCATCCAAAAACCTAACTTAAAACTATCATCAATATAATTGTCTTATGCAAAATCAATTCTATGAAGCTACAAAAACTTCTAAAACTACCCACAGCTAATTACCCATAGCAACCAGCAATAACAGAAAGCAATATATAATAGAACATCCAATAAAAACAATAATGCTTTCAATTAACACAATTAGGTAGTAATCATTACATAATATGTTCACAAATCACACTTAACATATATCAGCCAATACAACTAACACCAAGTCAGCACACGAACTGGGAAAGATCCTCTTTTGTTCAATTTTTTGATCTTTTCCCTTGAAACAATACAATAATATTCATTTACAAAATCCATCACAATTTTCTTATAGGAAGCAGCTCCGTTGACATCCCATATGCGATTCAACACATCTTGCCATTCAGGCGGAAGAGTGTTTATGAAAAATCGCACCATCTCTGACTGTGACATAGGACGACCATTCCATATGACTTGTTGAATTTTCCCGTTGACTTCAAGGACATGATCAATTAAGTCACCTCTCTCCCATCGATGATCAGTCAGCTCAGCTATCAACTTAGACAGCCTATCCTTTTGTTCATCGGTAATTGCGCGAATAGGTGTGCGCAACCTCAAGGGAGGCATTGTTCCTGCAACAAATGCAGAACAAATAAGAGATCGCATTATAATCCACATAGACTTAATTGAAAAAGAAACATATTCTTTTCCTCTCTCTTTTTTTTGGTCAACGGTCAACGGTGGTCAACGGTCAACGGTCAACAGACGTCGGACCGGTTGGACCGGACAGGCCGATCGGACCGGTCGGGTTTGGCTCGGGCGAACCGAAGGCACGTGCCGCGTGCGTGCGCGAGATGACGTCATGCAGACGTCATCCGGCACGTGCCTCGCGCGTGCCGAGTCTCGCGCGGGTCGGGTCGCCAGTCAGGTCGCCGGCCGGTGACTGCCTGGCGAATCATCGCCGTGCTGACGTCATCGATGACGTCACCCTAGCAGTTATTAACCGTTAGGTGACGTCAGCACGCGTCGGTCCGCGGACCGACGCGTGCCGGCTCGTCGGCCCGCAGTGCGAACGCGCCGGTTCGCCGACCGGTGCATGCGCCGCACGCGCTGGGCGAGCCTACACTTCCGGGCGCGTCGCGCCCACATGCAGCCACTTCTGGCCGCGCGTGTAAAGTCGTGCAGTGTCGCCCAGCGGCGCACGACATATCGCCAGACTCGTCTCGATGTCGCCTTTCTTCCCATGTATTCAGAAAACAGTTTCAACTTACGAAAACTTAGTAAAATGGCCGAAGAACGCTCGGGTGTCGGGATTTCTCGCCCCGATCCGTACAGCCGAAACACTTTCGCAAAAAATCAATCAAAAATCGTCAAACAAGTCGGGAAAACGTGAACTAGGGCTCTGATACCAATGTTGGGAATGACTGATCCCCGAAAAACCGGATTCGACACTAAATCGAACCCCTAAACTAATGCGGAAGACGAAACCCGGGAAAACACGTATCACCGATCGTAAAGCACACCACATATTTGAGCGTACCTTATTAGCCATAGATTAAGCACCGACGCCAATGGAGGAAGAGAAATCAGACTCTGTTCGATCCGAGGAGGCCTTGAAGGGAAGAAAAGCGCGCCGTATGCTTACTGTTCTTTCCTTTTGGGAGAGAGAGAGCGTGAGAAGAGAAAAAGACGTACGTTGAATTGCAAAACAAAACGGTGTGTTTTTCTCTCTCTCTCTCCTCCCTTTTATACCCCTTTCTTTCCACGGGCCCTATTCCCGTGGGCCGGGCTTTCTGGGCCCAACTTGGACAGACGGGCCTTAAGCCCAAATCAAATAAAGCCTTCAAGAAGGGACAGGAATGTGCAGTTTGTGGATCTCCAGTAGTACTTGATTTCTATTGCTACACCTGTCAAATGTGCGACCTCTGGATCCATATGTTTTGCGTCTCTGCCGCTCTCTTGGATCTTGAGAAAGGAGTGGCCAGGACGGTTCAGTATCCTTTCCATGAGCATGAGCTGAAGCTTTATTGCAATTATTATTATGATAACTTTTGTG
This sequence comes from Eucalyptus grandis x Eucalyptus urophylla, assembly GCA_028830015.1. NCBI lineage: Eukaryota > Viridiplantae > Streptophyta > Magnoliopsida > Myrtales > Myrtaceae > Eucalyptus > Eucalyptus grandis x Eucalyptus urophylla. The sequence goes on from CM054190.1 coordinate 42,370,794, forward strand.
ACTCTGATTATGATGGCCCCACTGAAACTGAATCTCATGATTGCGCGGTTTGTAAGGGGGATTTAAAGTGGAAAACTCTGGCTTACAAATGCTTTTCCCAAGGGTGCAAGTTTAAGATCCACAAGTCATGTTTGCAGCTACCGTCCGAGTTGGAACACCCCTCTCACTCGCTGCATCCGCTCACCTTCTGCTTCGGAACTCCAAATGAATATATTGCGTGTCGCGGTTGCCATGAGAAAATCTGGGACACTTCCGCTTTCTCGTGTGGAGAGTGCGATTTCCATCTCCATGTCACCTGTGCTCAAAAACCGACTCTGAAACATCCTTTCCATGAGCACCATCTCTTCTATCTTAAGAGTGAGATAAAAGTTTACTGGCCTCCGAGGCAAAACAACCGCAAGTGCAGGGCCTGCCATAAAAGTTGCGGGATCGACTTCTTTTCGTGTGGGCAGTGCGATTATACTCTTCACTACGAATGTTCTCAGTTACCGCTGACTCTAAAATCGGAGCATCACAGTCACTGTGAGCCATTGGTGCTCCGCAAATCGTTTATTGAAGATGAGAGGGCAGAGTACTACTGCGACATCTGTGAGCGGAGGAGGGATCCCAAAAAATGGGTTTATTTTTGCGAGACTTGTGATTATAATTTTGTTGCTCATGTGGAATGCGCCTTGTCTCCGGTAAGTCGCTTTTCTAAATTTCCTTTTCTACTTTTATGGAATCTTACGCATCTTCTAAATTGACGATAATAGAGCTCCTCTGCACTGCCTTTATTATTTCTTTTTCTGTTTTTCCTTTTCATTGTTAATTTGTTTCCTCTTCTTTGATTCTTTATTAATTTTTCTTGAGCTTATACTTTCGATTGGTAATCATATCATTTAGTATACACTTTAGTATCGTAATCTTTTGTCTTTATAAACGTTATCTTGAAATAGTGATACGTAAGAAAATTCAAATTTTTTTTATGTGAGTTGATGTATATGTTATTACTTAATATTAGTTAATTTTGGTTTTCAAACATCTACTGTAATTGTTCTTCTATTTCACAGCAAGGCGTGGATTTTTTCTTTAAAGGTACGAGGTGGAAAAGGAAAAAAGATGATTTCAATAAGTGTTGACAAAATTTAGCTAATATTGTAGGTGATACTGGAGGTGATTGAAGAAGATGATTATATAAGAGGAGAAGAAGAAATTAGAGTTTTGAAAGAGCAAGCGGATGCAGAAGAAGCGAGTTTGAGGCCACTGAAGGAGGAATTGCGGTCAATGAGAGCAAAAGTGGAGTTGAAGTGGATGGAGCTAGAGGAACGGAAGGCTAAACATGCAAAATGGATTAACATGGGGGGGATCGAAGAAGATGAGTCTATTAGAGGAGAAGAAGACATGGATTCAGCTTATGGCAAATCGAAGAAATTGAAGACAATACTAAAGGGATTGAACACTGAACAAGCAAACTGGCTTATTGATTTCTTAAAGACAGAATGTTATTTGCCAACTGCATTCTTCCCCTGGTAACATTCTTTTTTTTTTTCTTTCCTTTTCTTTTTCTACGAAAATATTTACAAAAAGGAAATTGTGCAAAATAAGCCAATTTCTAGACTTCTGAATTACCATCGATGGCTCCTTTTAGTTTCTCCTTTTGAATCCTTTGTCTCCTTTCCAGTGGTGACTGCAGTGCACGAGTTCGACAAATTCACACATAGCAAATACATGACAATGGCCAGAAAAAAGAAAATATTCAGCTAATCCATGAACTCTTCTCGATTGATCGGCCCATCTTGTATACTCACCTGTTGATCATGGGCCACCACATAAGAGCGTACTGTGATGTGGATTGGCCCCAAAAAAAGTTATGGCTGGTTGAGGTTTGAACCGTGAGAGGCTAATAGATTGTGGCGTTACCTGCATTTTTTGGCTCTTAATTCTTTTATGTTTTGCTCACTACACGATATTCCTAGTCTACTTGGTACAGTGTCTGGCTTCGGCGCAGTTTGTCCAATGAAATTAGGATGGTTGAATGTTCTCAGCTTGACAATGACACTTTCTGGCATCCCAAAGGAACTCAACTACCATACCTGTCTTTTGTGTTCCCTTGAATTTGAGGGGTTGAAGACGATTCGTCATGAAAAGTGTCACTATGGATGGCGGTCTAGTCACTCCAGCATACACATCCTTCCAAATTGCCGTCAAATACTTCGTGTATTGATATGTTTGCAAATACTGTCAATTGTCACCACAACAGAATCGAAGGTTCTATATGATAGAATGGAGTATGCCTCTTGGCACAAAGAAGTAGGTAGTGTCAAGGTGGTTCTTTTCTGCCCAGTAATTTTCTCCTCATCCGCTTCCACTTTCACTTAGCATTTTTGTATTGATCTATTAATATGTCTTGTTTCTCACTCAGTGAATATATCCGGCATGTTCGTTTTGCTTGTGATTCTATTGTCTTTAGTATCTCTAACCTATGTCTTCCATGTTGATGCGCGTGCACGCGCACGCGCTCCTTCTCCAGTGCTACTTCACAGAGCGAGGATGGGACAGCTACAAGTACGGAGAATGATGATGAAGGAGATGAGACCGCTACAATCACAACAAGTAAGGAGAATGACGACGAAGGAGATGAGACCGCTACAATCGCTTCAAGTAAGGAGAATGACGACGAAGGAGATAACAAGTATACTACCTATTGATTTACCTCCCTCACTTTCTTGTTTGAGGACTTCTCCTCGCCTTTGGTTTCGGGGTCTTTTTTTTGCTTTTTCCATGTTACAGTGACACTAGTTCCCGAAGTATTGAGTATATTATACCTTTTTGCTATATATATGGTAAATGCATCCAATATTGTCACAAAGCCTCTTCACTTAAATCATTTCCATTCTACTTGTACATAGGCTATGAGATCTTTGCTTATTGGGAGAACTAATGAAATTTATTTGGCGGTACTCTTGAAAATTTGATAGAAGTTGTGCAAAATCGATCTTGATGGGTGATAATTAGGCTCCACCATTCTCATTGACAACATTCTTTTCACTCTCAGATTGCACTTGATGAAGTTGTTACTGAATGATATTTACATTATTTTATCACACTTATAGCCCACATATTGAGCTGATGCTGGCATTCACCATATTGACTACATGATGTTGGTCTGATTTCTTCCATGCATGTGTCACGAGCCGATCGATTAGGATCGTGACCGCGCGGTGACTCGAGCACTTTAGGATCGGAATGGATCGCCGAAGCACCTAAGCCAAGCCTTGCACAGTCGAACGCTCACTCGCTCGCCTTACCCGGATCGTAGAGAGAGAAAGAATCTAGAGAGAAGAGCTCTGGAAAGAAGACTTGCTTTGTATTACGGAAGTAGTGGATGATTACAAATGAAGGAGAACGCCCCTTTTATAGTTGAGGGCCTCAAATTACATCCATTGATTGAGAATTCCTACCAATATAAATAACGGAACGGACTTCTGTAATCTAGCTTAATGACAGCTTCATCCGCCCTTGCAATTCGAGGAGAAGGCTTGGTGGGAATCCAAGTGAGAGCAGGAGATCCACGGGCGAGTTGGGGTCGACTCTGGGGAACCTCTTGGGTCTTCAATCTTTTGGCCCGTGACATTCTCCCCCACTCAATCGAGCGACGTCCTCGTTGCTCTCAGCTTGGCGGGCGGCCTTTTTAGCACGAGCACGGGCTTTGGCACGAGCTTTGTTGTTTCGACCTCGTTTGGTGCGGACGCTCACGTATGATGGACCACACCCTTCGATAATGAAATCGGATTTGGCACGCGGCTCGATCTTCGGCTTGGACGGAGCACACGGTGCGCACTCAACCTTAGGGAAAAGCACTTGGATGGGCATAGCATTTGTTGGGGTAGGATCCAACTCAACCTTTGGCTTCACCTTGGACGGCTTGTTGATGCGCATGACAGCCTTCAAGCTCTTGTTGAGGCGCCGGATCGACGCGATGGTCTTGGTGTCGACCACCCCTTTGATCATGGGGATCATTGACGGACACTTTTGATTGAGGATCATCATACACTTGGTCCTCATGTCGATCATGACTCCCACACTATGGAAAAAATGCATTCCAAGGATGAGATCATAGTCGTCAAGAGGGATTATCTCGAACGCCATTCGGCCCTTCCATCCACCAATTTTGACATCCACGTCGGGTGTTGATCCTACGCCATGGAAGTCACCCGAATTGATGGGCTTGTATGACTTCTCGGATGGTTCCACATAAAGTCCCAAGGTCTTCACAACCTCGGTCGACATTAACATGTTGGATGCGCCGGTGTCGACCAAAGTGTAAAGCGTTCGGCCGCCCACTTCGACCTCCACAAAGAACATGTCTGTGTTTGGAGTGATTCCTTCTCCTTTGGTCGACGATCGGGCTTGGACCGAGTTGATCATCTTCACCGCTCCAATCCGGATCTGCCATTTGTCTTCTTTGGGCACCTCATTCTCTTCCTCGATGGCAAGGAGGGCGTTGATGCGGCCCCTCTTCGGGCACTTTTGGGTCCAGTGCGGATCTTTACAAATAAAGCAAGGAGAGGGCAGAGGTTGATCGAACTTACTCGCGTAGTCGATCGGTGGTCGACCTCTTTGGAAGGACGGCTTGGAAGACCCTTCTCCCCACATCTTGGCTCGGCCGCCTTGATCGGGCGTGCCTCGGGGAGCGTTTCTTCCTTCGTCGTCAGGTCAATCCGACCTCCAATCTCTTGCTCGATTACTCCTTGGTTCAACCCTGGTGAGGTCGATGAGAGACTCGGCTATACTTAGCGCACGCGCCAGACTACTCACATCCCGCCGCTTTAGCTCAAGTTGTGCCCATGGCTTGAGTCCATCCATGAACGCTCCGAAAGCCTCCTCTTCGCTTAGGTTGCAAATCTGGAGTTTGAGCTCCGTGAACTCCTTCACGTACTCTCGGATCGTGCCTCTTTGCTCGAGACGATGGAGCATGCTACGAGCCTCTTGTTGAGCGAACTCGAGGAAGAAATAGTTGCGGAATTCCCTCACGAAGTCATCCCACATGTTCACGGGATCAGCGCCACGTCGAATCTCATCGCACCTATTGCGCCACCACAGCATCGCCGTATCGGACAGGAACATGGAAGCGATTCGTACCTTGATCGACTCGTAGTGTATGTTGACGGTGCCGAAGTACTATTCCATGCTCCATACGAAATTGTCCACCTCTTGGGCGGACCGGTTGCCCTTGAATTCCTTCGGCTTCAGTACCTCGATCTTGGTCATCGTTTGAGTAGGCGCTGCACCGTTCGTGATGCTTAGCTTGCATAGGGCGAGCTCGATCTTGAGCTCTTGGATTTCCGCCTTCATGGCCTCAACCTCGTCCCTACATGGGCTTACCTCCTTGATTATTTGGACGCGCTCGTTCAAACCATCGATCGATGCTTCGAGAGCTTCGTCCTTGTCGAACAATGGAGCCGTGGCCTGGTTGATGCCGGTCGTGAAGTCTTCACGGAGTGAGCCCTCAACCTCCATGATCCGGTCTTGCACATCGTCAAGACCTTCCATGAATTCAAACATGGCACTCCGGACCTTCCCGATCTTCTCATCGAACTAGTCGCAGCATCCACCGAGTGATCTCTTTTCTTTGCTTTGCTGCGCGTGTCTATGCCTGGTGCAGTCTCTCCAACTATAGCCGCATCATGGCTTGACATTCTCTCGAACAGTTGGTGCTCTTCAATCTCTTGGAAACGAATCTTTCTTTAGCTCTGATACCACTTGTCACGGGCCGATCGATTAGGACTGTGACCGCGCGGCGACTCGGGCACTTTAGGATCGGAATGGATCGCCGAAGCACCTAAGCCAAGCCTTGCACAGTCGAACGCTCACTCGCTCGCCTTACCCGGATCGTAGAGAGAGAAAGAATCTAGAGAGAAGAGCTCTGGAAAGAAGACTTGCTTTGTATTACAGAAGTAATGGATGATTACAAATGAATGGGGACACCCCTTTTATAGTTGAGGGCCTCGGATTACATCCATTGATTTAGAATTCTACCGGCGGACGAAATCGTACCGCCTCAACTACCGACATAATGTTAACTACCGTCTACCAACATAAATAACGGAACGGACTTCTGTAATCTAGCTTAATGACAGCTTCGCCCGCCCTTGCAATTCGGGGAGAAGGCTTGGTGGGAATCCAAGTGAGAGTAGGAGGTCCACGGGCGAGTTGGGGTCAACTCTGGGGAACCTCTTGGGTCGTCCATCTTTCGGCCCGTGACACATGCCTTTGTATAACATATCGTGTCCTCCTTCATCGGTATCCTTTGCATTTTTTATCATGATACAACTCGACTAAGCTATCAGATTCAATCATATTCATATCATTCAACTCCATCATGGGTGGCATGATGATTTTGTTAGTGGAACACCAAGATTTGCCTGCATATAGATTTTACCTTCATATGTTCTGTAGTTTGAAATATGTGATCGAGCTTGTCAAGGCTGTTTTATGAAGTTTCTCCCAGCAATATCATAATTGCAAAAAGGATGGGAAGTCACTCCACAAGTTTCTTTTGTCTCGCTTCGAATGATGTCCAGTAAGGTGGTACAGATTTTATAGCTATCCATCAACACGAATCGCTCGAGCAAATTCTATATGAGATCAGACACTCTGATTGGGACGCCCCAGTTTCACAAGGAAACTTGTGATATTTTAGATGGCTTCAATGACCCTTTTAATTAATTAAAAAGAATAAGGAAGAAAGAATATTGATGTGCCCTATTTAATTTGTGCATTGTTGTAGAAACTAGCCCTATCAACCTCCCAAAAATGAAAATCATAACAAAATTGCAAGCCCCTGATGTGGAAAACCATTTGAATTTGTTTCTTAAGTTGGAAATAGCTCATTTCGGATTTCAAGTCATAATTAATTCGAAAATTCGAATACATTTCATACCCAAGACTCCATCTATAGTAAGCTACATCACCTTCTAAAATTGAATTTAAAAATCAAGTCATATATTAATATTTTTTTATTGGTAAGGAGGTCATATATTATATATATATATATATATATATATATATATATATATATTTTTTTTTTTTTTTGTGTTAGAGGAACCGGCTATACCGGCTTGCAGCCGACAACTGCACTGTAAACCCCCAGGTGAAACTTAAGCAGGAGGACCCACCACTCCTGAGTCACACTTAATACACCTAGCATCTTCCCTAGGTTTTGAACTCTTCACCTCTTCGTTGAGGATCATCAGAATCTTATCCAGTGGAGCCACCGCGGCCGGTGGTGTCATATATTAATGTTCCATCCCCTAAAGATCAAGAATCTATTTAATTGGGTGAGGCCATAACTTATCAAGGCCAAAGGTGAATATCGATATTAATTTATAAAGTCACAACACGTATTTTAATGATACAACACCCAAAAACAATAGTAGAAAAGTCATCGGTCATAGTTCTTTACATTCATTGATTAATTAGGAAGGTGTGGTTTTTCTAAATAATAACATAAAAAGAAATTTGTACAAGCACATAGACAAAGACTTTGACCAAGAAAGCCAAATATATAGGGCACGTTTGTTTGTGTATTTATTCAAAAAGTGTTCTAGGGAATAGAAATAGAAAAAACTATTTATGTTCCGGGAAATAATTTTTTACCAGAAAAACGCGTTTAGTAAACTTGTTCCGGAAATAGAAAAAGAATAGAAATATCTTTGGTAAATTTGTGTTCTTTTTTTGTTTCTTTTAATTTTTTAATTTAAAATTTCCTTTATTTTTTAATTTTATTTTTAATTTTTTTCTTCTTTTGGTCGGCCGACAAGGGTCGATGGCCTTGCCCAGCCATGGCGAGGCTCACCGGGCCACCGCCAGGCGACGCCGACTTGGTGGTGGTTCGACGACGCCGAGCCTCGCCGGTGGTTAGGCGAGCTCGACCTCGCTGGATTTAGGTGAGCTCCAGCTCGCCCAGCTAAGGCGAGGCCAAGCCTTGCCAGCCTTGTTAGGGGCCAGCGATGCTCCGACAAGTTCGTTGGCTTTCGATGGCGTCGGCGACCTTGACAGCCAGTCGTTGGCCATGGCCGAGGCTGGCGACTAGCCAAAGAAAAAAGAAGAAGAAAGAAAAAGAGAAAAAAAGAAAAAAGAAATAAAATTTATTCTTAAAAATTGTTCCAGAAATAGAAAACAAGTTTTTTTTTTTGTTTCTTGTTTCTGTTCCAATTTTGTTCTCGGGAACAAAAACGCAAACAAAAGCGTTCTTATTTTTTTTTTTTTTTTTTTGAGAACAAAAAAACAAAAAATCTATTCATGAACAAAAAATAAAAGTGCGACCATGCATGCCCATAGTGGTCAACCCGGAAGAATTAAAAAAAAAAAAAAGGAATTGCGGCCGAATAGAATTTTGGAAGTTTGAACTGTGCCTCCATCCCGCTCTCCCTCACGCTCCCTCCGCTCCGCTTATATCAACAACACGCACTGTCACTCTTTCTCCCTCACTCACTTTCTCTCTCCTCCTGACGAGCTTTCTCTCTCTACATCTCTCTCTGCGGACCTCCTCCGAGGTGTCGCGGAGCTCCAGCACAACAGCGTAAGCGCTCTCTCTCTCTCTCTCTCTCTAGAGCAAGATTTAGTCGCATATGTAATGGCTACAATCTGTTCCGGCGTCGAACAACTTTTTGTTCTGGGTTCTTGATGGACATCGGCACACAGATTCTAGGGGATCCCATGATCTTGTTCGGAGATTCAGCTCGTGGATCTGTGTTCGGAATGTCGTAGAACGTCCACCTCATTTTTCTTTGGGTGGCAACTGGAATTTGGGGAGCTTGAGTTCATTCTGGAGATCCCCTCTTAGGTTTTTTGCGAGTCTTATTAGCTCTGCTTTTGACTGCGGTCATGTTAGATTGACCCAAATTTTGAATTTCAAATTAGTGACGGTGTAGGTCTTGTTCGTTCTGTTATTGAAAATATTGTATTTACTTTTGGGTGTTCAAGATTTTGAGTATAGAAAATTCTTTCAATACCATGTCCAGGAACCATATTGAGTTTGTCGGAATGCTCATGTTGATTCATCATAGCTGCTCTTTTATTCTTGGGTTCTTATTTTGAGGGCACAAATTTGTCCCTTCAGCTTTTCGTTCATGAGCATAATCGGACCCTTTATGAGCATTTGACATTAAAAGGAAAATGGACAACTGAGGTCGTCTCCCCCTAAGCCTCAGTACTGGTGTCCCTGCAAGAAACTTGTCATAGTTTGGGGGAAATCCTTGTGCAGATACAAGGGTGCTCAAGCTTCGTTTTGACCCAGAGGTCAGGTTGTGGTTAGGGCACAATTTTGGTGCAGGGGACGTTACAATGATTAATCCTTCCAAACAACATAAGGCCGATAGGCCTTGTGCAAAAGGATGTCTCTATGATGATTTCGATTTCAGGACTAAACATATATAAATCTTCCTTTATGTTGTGTCAGGTGACTTGGTCTTTACGCTTGGCCTTTCGAATTTCATCTCAAGCATCTGCAGAATGCTCATTCCCTCTTCCTCATGATACAAGGTAATTTCTTCAACACGCCACTTTTTCCCAGTGAATGAATTGTTCTGGTTGTATATCTCAGAGGATGGGTGACTTTAATATGTATTGTGAACATGACAATCTGGGCAAGGGAAACTACCTAGCCCAAGCACAATAATTGAATAGGAGAGAGAAACATTAAAGTGGCCTTAAGCTGCTGCTTTGCTTTTGCCCTGTATGATCAGCTTTCCTGAACCTACTCTAAAACAAATTGGAGGTTTAGCCCGGTTTTTATCATGCTTCAGTTCCTGTAAAGGCATTGTCAGCTATTAATCCATTAGTTTTACCTTAGAAACTTAGAACTGCCATAGGGTGTTTTGCCCATACATTTTCAATAGTCAAGAAAAACTAGATGAGGTGTACTCACTTGTTTCAGTTCTTTTGAGATAGATCCTTTAGAGTGCTTACAAGCGAAAAACTTAACGTGCAGAAGGCTGAAGATGAAGATGAGACTCCTAATTGTGTATCCAACTGCCTTCTCATTTGTGATCACAAATCCTCCTAGAGTCTTAAAAACTCATTTGAACCTGTGATCCTGAGTAGCAATTGAGACACTATGGCCTATAACCTTTGGGTTGTATAGCCTTATTGGCTAAAGAGACAGGGAACTAGTTTTAATGGCATAAGAGTCTATTCTCTTCTTTGAAATTCAAGAGTAACATGATGGCTATGGTTTATTTTGCTTGTAAATGCCTGTATCTTCAACAATTTCAAACTATAATAGCCTGTTCCGATTCAGCTTTTAGTTCCAGTCATAAACGCTAAACTTCATCTTCAGGATAGTGGGTGCAATGAGGAGCCATTTGATTTGATGAAACATACTTCCTCAGGGAGGAGTGCAAATATGAACAAAGAAAATGCAGTTGGAACAAAAAGTGAAGCACCCACTATCCGAATTACCCGATCAAGGTCTAAAGCATTGGGCACGTCAACAGGGATGCTCCCATCCTCAAGGCCCTCCTTTAAACAGGAACAAAAGCATACTGTCTGTGCAAATGCCAAGAGATCAGCGTCAGACGAGAACAAAGGAACTATGGTTGGAAATGCTAGCAAGCAGCACAAAAAGAGAACAGTACTCAATGATGTTACTAACATCTTTTGTGAGAATTCATACTCGAATTGTCTCAATGCTGCCAAAGCTCAGGTTAATGCAAGGCTTTCTTCTCAATTGACTCCGTTCTTCTTATGGGTAGGCTGTATTGTCATGGGGTAGCGTATGGTTATCTGTTCATATTCCTGCAATTCAGAGAAGGGGGGAGCATTTTACGAGATGCGTTGTCCATTCTTCAAATAGCTGTCTGCTTTGAGTCGATTCCATGGCTCATTTTATGTCCAGAATTTACACTTTCAACTAGCTATACATTTCAAGTCTAGTGACTCTTCTTGCTGCTTGGCAGACCAGCAGGCAGGGTAGAAAGCAGTCTATGAAGAAGGACAGAGATGTGCATCAAAGTGGAGCTGTCCAAATAATGCAGGAGGATGTCCAAGCGCAATTTGTAGAAGAGTTGTCCAAAATAAAAGTGGCAGAGTCTATGGAAATCACTATCCCAGACAAAAGGGCAAAACGAGAAAATTCAGAGCATAGTATCTCGATGAAGGACACTGTAGCAGAGTCTTCAAGGAAACCACGGGGTGAACTGCTTAGAACTTATGAAGAAGGTTATTTCTTGTTCACAGAAAGCGATGAGGATTATTTGTTCAATGACAAGATATTTCCTGATTCTAATAATGAAACGTCTCTTATTTAGTCTAATTCAATTTGCTGGATATGCAGAATTTATATCTTGTGAGAAGTCAGCAGCACTAGTTCAACCAAGTATTGTAGATATAGATTCAAAACTCGAGGATCCTCAAGCTTGCACCCCATATGCAATTGACATAGACAACTATAAACGCAGCACAGAGGTTTGCATTGATATTGTTCTGTCTTTAAGTCGGCCATTACTGAACTGATGCTAATTGTGTGGTTTATGCCAATACAAGAGCTTGAGTGAATACAAGGCCTAGAGTGAAGTCAGTATTAGTGAACTGATGCTAATTATATGGTTCTATTTAAATTGCTGCCGACTCTCTCTATCCAACTTTTTAAAAGTAATCTCATCTCCAATATCCATGCCATGCTACTTCATGCTTAGAGTGAAGTTAGTATTAGTGAGTTACTGAAATGAACAAACATTAAGGGAAGGGACAAATCAAGGGAATTATGCTTCACTTTCACCACCAAATCTAGGTTTGAACCGAGCCTCAATGATATTCTGGGACAAAAAGATTATCAAATCTCAGCAGTACAAATTCATCAGCAACTTATTGATGGCTGTATTAATATCATCTGCACCTTTTGCAGCTTGAACGAAGACCTTCAACTATATATATGGAAACCTTGCAGAAAGATGTCACTCCAAACATGCGTGGAATTCTAGTTGACTGGCTTGTTGAGGTTTGTATGGATAGCAATGAGACTACCTGTCATAGATTCATCATTGGACTATTTGGTTTGGTCTATGATCTTTTTTATTTTTCATCTCTGACAGAGTTTGCCAACTCTACCATTCTTTTGTTTTCCAGGTTTCTGAAGAATATAAACTAGTTCCTGATACTCTTTACCTCACTGTGAATCTCATAGACCGGTTTCTCTCACAAAAGTTTATTGAGAAGCAAAGACTCCAATTGCTTGGTGTTACTTGCATGCTAATTGCCTCGTAAGTGCTACATTTGGCCGCGGTCATTGTGAAATGTGAACTTTGGGTTTCCTTCTTTACACCTAACGTAAAATATCTTTGATCTTTTTATGCTCTCGGGCATCTTGAAGGAAGTACGAGGAAATCTGTCCACCACGAGTGGAAGAGTTTTGCTTTATCACGGACAATACCTATACAAGTCTAGAGGTAAGGAGCTCTTTTTGCCAATTCATTCTTATCTATCTCTATTCTTAGCACTCACGTCACCTCTATGGTCCCTATCACTCTTGAATCAGTTGACTTGTACTTGATACTGCATTTGTCCTTTGACTATATTAGTATTCTTCCTTCCAAAATGATGAAAGCATTAGTATGCTGAGTATTGCAGTAGATCGAGCGCTAACCAAAAATTTGTTCAGTCATAGGATGGTCACTCTAACCAGACATTACAATTCCTTTTAAATTGAAAGGAGAGCTTTTGGGTTGTTGCTGGAAAAAAATCGAGGACATTGTTCAAATTTGCCTTCTATTTGTCTATAATCCATATTTATATTATCTTATCCTTTAACATAGAAAAATGTGTCAAGATGAGCCTGTGTCATTTCAACTCAAATTTGTGGTTTTAGCTTAATAGAGAAAACCATAACAACTGTATAGGAGGACATTTGTGTAAGAATTGATTGATAACTTTTCGTTTCTTGTAATTAACGCTTTAAAATATTTGACAGAAGTTGTATGGCAGGTATTGAAAATGGAGAGTCAAGTTCTAAATCTTCTGCATTTTCAGTTGTCCGTTCCCACCGTTAAAACATTTCTGAGGTAGTAATATCATGAAACAGTAGATTGCCAGCTCACATATTGTTTGCATTATTTGATGACATGAGCTTTATGCTACCCTTCCTTTTTTCTCCAGGAGATTTGTTCAAGCTGCCCAAGTATCGAGCGAGGTATTTGTTCCTGTATTGTGTGTGTTAGTCAAATGTCTAAAAGCTAAACCTCAATCGATTTTGCAGGTCCCTTCTGTTGAACTAGAATATTTGGCAAATTATTTGGCAGAGTTAACTCTCGTTGAGTATAGTTTCTTAAAGTTTCTGCCTTCCCTTATGGCTGCATCTGCTGTACTTCTTGCCAGATGGACACTCAATCAATCTGACAACCCTTGGGTATGCAATTTCTCGAATATCCATACATCTCTTTCTCAACCAAATGGAAGTTTGCCATGAAGCCTGGAACTATGTATGTTTTGCAGAATCTAACTCTAGAACACTACACAAAGTACAAGGCATCAGAGTTAAAAGCTGCGGTTCTTGCATTGGAAGATTTGCAGCTCAACACCAGTGGTTCCACCCTAAATGCGATACGTGAAAAGTATAGACAACAGAAGGTAAACTATTCATTACTGATCCATAGCAAGGCCAATCATGAGATATTATAGACCACACATTTTTGCTAAACTGTTGGAGTTCATAGAACTAGACGTTTTCCATTGACACTTGATCAACTGATCATGGCAGTTCAAATGCGTGGCGACTTTAACTCCCTCTGAACCTGCACTTTCACTCTTCCAAAGATTTAACTACAGCTGATCTTCCTGAAGGGCTAACTTGAGAATAATCAAATGGAGTGACTTCCCACATTGCGGCACTTCCAGGGTGAATTCGAGCTCCACTAATAGGATGTCTACTTACCATTTTTTGTCGACCGAGGTTTTGTTGTCCACATTAATGTTCTCATTGTTGTAGCATTTATTTACGGTCTGGTGCTTCCAGAACAGTCCCTTAATGATGAGGAACTCTTAGATCATGACCCCATATGAGGCGGCAAACCATTGCGCCTCTCGGCGAAATAAACCTCGGAGTTTTCCTAGTCTCTAGGAACTCGTACAGTAACCCCATTTCTTTTGCTTGCCCTAGTGTCAAGCTTTCAGATGTACCGTTTAGTAACATTACTTCTCCGAAAGAAGATTTGGAGATTATTCTCTTTGTACTTCAATAAATTTAACAGAACGATACTGGAATATCTCTGTTACTTGTTCGGTATCTTATCCTTCGCCATCGTCCAAAACTTTCTTGTTCATTTCATGAACCTACACAGATCAATCCTTAATGAGTACATTTGCCACGCTTGCTTGCTCTGTAACTTGAGCTCAACTGTGCCATTCAGGGAGCACAGGCAGGTTGAAGACTTGGAGAGAACTCCATCTGCTTTTCAACAGTTCATAGGCTAAGGCGTGATTTGACATGTATTTCAATCCATGGTTTCCTGATTAATGAGAAATTCTCTTATAAACACTAAAAGCATAAGACCTTAGCAGGTACCCCCCTAACTTGCCACGTGTTGATTTGCGATTGGTAGGGCATCGGCTTCTTCTATCTTTTTTTTGTTTTTTAATAAATATTTTTGTAGTCTTAATCAACTTATTCCTTCGTTGAAATATGAAATTGAAAGGCAGTAAATTGTCTTTTGCTAGGGAGGAAATAATTGATTTACACGAATGGAGTCCAGCCCTTCAGCTTCTACAAAATTATTAAAGTTTTCGACATTTTGAGTTTAACAAATGGATACCGAACGTGTTTTGATCATGAAAATTTAATATTAAATGTAATCATATGGATTTTTTTCGTAACTATAATGTCAATGATCAACACATTTAACAAGATAATACAACTTTGGACGAGTAAAATTGTAGGACAAACTAAGCTATACTGGCCCAACACACGAACTCTCTATGGGAGCTCGGTAAATGCTATCAATTTGTGAAATCTCCTATAATAAAGTCGAAATTCAATTACTAAGCAAAACCAAAAAAAATAATAATATCTAGCCTTCGCCCCCAACAATAACACCAAACAATTATCATTCCCTTTTTTCTTTTATTAAAAGGAGTAAATTTACAAAAATGAATTTCCATGTCATTAAGCCAAAAATTCAACAGATAGTCCAAAATACCACATTCGGCTTACAAAAAACATATTCTTAATTAGCAAAACATTAAAAAAAGATAAACCAAAGAGTTAATACTACAAAAAAATAATAATTCTAAATTGATATACTTGTAATGAATTTGATCAAATTAATTTTTTGATAATAAAAAATTCAAATTGGTACATCTATGATAAAATTACCATAAAATACATTTGTAAGAAATTTATTCTATGTTGAATGTTCGTTAAATTAGATTTATAAAACGGAAAAATCATAAATTGATAGATATGTGACAAATTAAGGGTGAAATTTTAAATTAATACACTTGTTAACTGTTACATGCTATTAAATTTAATAATTTAACAGTAAAATTTAACAAAGCTGAATTTATTATGAGGATATCAATTTAAAGTTTTTCATGATAAAAAATTTAACTTCAAATAAATTTTGAGGTTTTTCGTGGAGGAAAAGGAAATCGCAGCGTTTAGTGGACAAGACGAGCACTCAACTCTCCACTAGCCACCCATCAAAAAAAAAAAAAATCTCTACTAGCCCGCGCCTCCCCCTACCCGCCGGCGGCGCCGCCGCCACATAGGATTAAAACCCCGCGCGCGGCCACCAACCACAGCCACTCTCACGCAGCCGCCGTCCTAGGGTTTTCCTCCTTCCCATGGCGACTCACTTCCACTCTCGCGCCCTGACCCCTTCCTCCGCCGGCCTCGATCCCCTCCGCCGGCCCCGCCGCTTCCTCCCCCGCCCGCGCCGCCTCAGCCTCAGCCTCGCCCTCGCTCCGCCGTCGCCCGGCGGGAGCATCCGCTGCCGCCCCGGCTTCGCTCCCCTCACGGCCCGGACCGCCGCGGCCCCGCGCCCCGCCGCGGCCGCCGCCGGAGCCGCCGCCGGCGAGGCCGCGAAGTCCTTCCACGGGCTCTGCTACGTCGTCGGGGACAACATCGACACCGACCAGATCATCCCCGCCGAGTACCTCACCCTGGTCCCGTCGAACCCCGCCGAGTACGAGAAGCTCGGCTCCTACGCGCTGATCGGCCTCCCTTCGAGCTACGAGACGCGGTTCATCGACCCGGGCGAGACGAAGACCAAGTACAAGATCGTCATCGGGGGAGCGAACTTCGGGTGCGGGTCCTCGCGCGAGCACGCCCCCGTGGCGCTCGGAGCGGCGGGCGTCGCGGTGGTGGTAGCCGAGTCGTACGCGCGGATATTCTTCAGGAACTCGGTGTCGACCGGGGAGGTCTATCCGCTGGAGACGGACGTGAGGATTTGCGAGGAGTGCAGGACGGGCGACACCGTGACGATCGAATTGGCGGAGAGCAAGCTGATCAACCACACCACCGGGAAGGAGTATGAGCTGAAGCCGATTGGCGATGCAGGGCCGGTGATCGAGGCCGGCGGGATTTTCGCGTACGCGAGGAAGACGGGGATGATTCCGTCCCTGGCAGCTTGAGTAAGACTCCTATTCGAATTACTCGCATTTCCGAAGCTTTGTCGAGATTGAATGTGAACTCCTTTTGTCATGAATTTACAGATTTTAGGTTTCTGGAATGGTGTAATCTGCCTCCTGGCAAAGTGTTGTTTATGTTCTTGTGTTAGACCAATGTGTACAAGGTGCGTGATAGCATCCTTACTTCGAGTATGATCAAACCCGGAGAGTAATGTTGCAAAATGTCTTGAATCTCAATAAATCTTAGTATACCCGAACAAACTGATCGAAGACGAAAGACACCATAATTGCAAGTAAAATTTGGTGGTTTCATGGGAGATGGAAACAAGTACTCATCAGAGTGGGTTTTATAGGTTTATATTTGTGAATGTTGCTGGATACTGGTTCTGCTCAGTCTTCAAGCAAGTTACTAGTTAGTGAAGATGAAGAACCAAGTTGTTTGCTTGTCTATACTGAGGTACGGTTTATACTGAAGAAAATTACATCAACCATGAATTAGGATGAAACCTCACTGTTCATGTGCATTATGACTGAGGAATAAGCTCAATATATTTCGTTGAATTACATCAGTTAATTCAGTGGTGAGTGAGTGGATTTAGGTGTGATTAGTGGATGAATGCTTATCTCTAATTTTTATCTTCTGGGATTGAGTATGTTCATGCGGTTCAATTCGAGAGTCACTAGTTATAGATGACATTAAACATGCGTAATTTTGTCAAATATGGATGACCTAATATACACTTTTAGGATCTCCAAATGATTGGTCAAACAACAGACAACACTTACACGTGCACCTAGCTGGTGATAAGTTCTTTATGATATTATGTGTTTATTAGCTGCTTCTGCTGAGTTTGTTCAAGGGGCATATCCACTTGTTACTAATTGAAGTATTTAGCGTTGTGGGAGTAGCTGGGATACGCGATGTATCTACCCTGATAGGTTCTTCTTCTATTTTGCAGGCTCTTTGCATTGAGGACTTGCTTCCCGCTTAATCTACCTTGTTAACTGTTTTGGCTGGGTTCTTCCCTGTCATCGTGGCTTGTATGTTTGTCAGAATAAGATGATATTTGCCTCTTTTTCAGTTTGAGTTGCAGGACCTTCTTCATCTTCTCCTTCTCTTTTTCTGTTTCTGGTCATTTTTCTTGCTGGTCTTGCGAGTCTGAATCGTCTGAGATGGGGCTATCAGCTGGGACTAGATCTTTAGGGGTGAGGATATGGAGTCCTATGTTTCCTCATCCGAGGGTTCCTTGAAATACACGGTTCTTATCACCGTAGTTAAGTCTGTTGATTTTTCTATGCCGTTTGTTCGATCGCATTGTAATTGTTTAGAAGTCGTAAAATGTAAAAATTTGAGGGGTCGAACCCTTTCGTGGACAGAATGTACCAGTGGGCGACCGAGAGCGAGCATTGAAATGTAGGACATGCTGATCTCCCCTCCGGTCTATTTGCTTCATATCCATGCGTTCCATTTTGCGGTTCATCCTTTCTGTACCGTATAAATGCGAGGCAGGAGCTGTGTTTATTCATATGGAGGATCCAAATCTTAGGTACTCATGGAGGGGAGAGGCTATTAAGCCCTGTGAATTGTGAACATCATGCCCTCGCATGATTTTAGCCGTCGGAACATTAACATCCAATCTCGATTATTGACTGGCGATCCAATGCTAATAGAAATATAACAGCACGGTGTCGAGTCGGTAAAGCAATCTAACACCTTTTGGAATAAGTTCTCGGGTACTTCATTAAAACATATTGGGATCAACGCGAAATTTCAAAATGGGTGGTTTACATAACATTTCGAATGTCTAAAGAACAATCTTTTATAGAAATTGAGAGTATAGAATGGAACGGGCCTAGCTTGGTCCAACCAAATCCATGCATTGGGCTAGGCTGGACTCAAAGGTTAAACTACTAAAATGGGTGTAGGCTTGGACTAGTGCCCCTCCGTTAAGGGCCGGGCCTATCCTGGCCTAAGTAGCCCATTGTGCCTGAAGGTCTTGTTGTGAATAACCCGATAAGTGACCGTCTCGGCCGACCCAATGAGTAACCTTGGGCATGGTTTTTAGGGCCCAACTACAGTCCCAGCCCGCCTTGACATTGGGCTGGGCGATTCATGTAGCCCATACCCCCAGTAGGCCCATAGACATGACAATGGGCCTCGAGGTCCATGGCCTCCCAGGTCGGCCTGAGTCATATGGGCCCAAAGGGCACTCTTCGGCGGGCATGGACAGAGTTATCTTGTTGTGAAGCCCAGCCCATTTATGCATAAATTTCCCGGTGCTGTTAAACTAAGCGACGAAATCCGAATTTAAGTTGGATTCAGCCACACAAATAAGACTTCATGCGAAAAATCTTGCACAACTTAGCTAATTTGAGTGCGAAAGCACTCAACGGGGAATCAATTTGATCTTTCCCCTTTCTTCGATTAGAACGTGATAATGAATGACAAAGCTATGTAACGGGTCGCCAGCATTCTGCTACTGTACATTACAAGGCAAAAAGAAGAACATGTGGGCTCGATGATTTCCGAGCAAAAGAATGACTAAACATATTTACAGCACCTAATATCACAATCCCCAAGCCAAGGGGCAAAGAACCGTAGAAGTGCACATCACCGGCAAGAAGCTTAACCACCTCCGGGTTGAGTCTGCAGACACATGACGGTCTAATCCTGGGAGGTGGCAGAATATTCAAAGAGCAGGCATTGGGTAGGAGCGGATTGCAGAAGCACCCGCAGGCGGCTGGTGAGCTGGTAAATCAAGGTCCATTGCATCGCCTTCTCCGGATCCTTCAACTGCCTCGCGACAGAGGCCTAGAGAAAATAAAACCAGGAAGACGTTGTGTATTGAGATGTCAAATATATTAATGTGATTAATAGTGATTTTGAAGAAAAGATGGTTCTCAACAATCAACAAGAGACCCAATTCTACCTCATGAAATCTGAAGAACCAGTGTCCACAAGCTCCCATCTCTATCCTAGTTGTTACTAGTAAAATGCAACGCAAACAAAAGAACAGTTTAAACTACAATATTCATCTGGCACATTAGCGAAACGTGACAATTGTTTTTTGCAATTTCATCAATTTTTTTCCTTTTCCTCTAGAGAATCAGCTGCTTCATCGATGCTAGGTATTTTGGGACCACTAGCATACATAGGCAGGAATTAATGGGAACATTGCACAAGAGATACTACGATTTTGCTGGCTTTGGCCATGGAGCGTACTAATTAGCAGCCATGACTAGAAGTGTGACTCAATGTCGAAACATAGAACTGAGGAAAAACGGAAACATGAGCTAAGGGTAAAGAGTTGCAAACCTGAAGGTGTCTACCAAGCTGAACTTCAACTTCTGCTCCTGATGCAAGATTATGGGCTAGAGATTTGAAAGGATCAACTGTAGGATCAAGAGAGAGCAGACTCGGGATCTGTGGTGCATAGACCATTCTCCACCTAGCCTGGCCAAATGCTCCCTTTCCCTCTATTCTTGGCATTAGTGTTTCAAGAGTCGCAGTTGCAAGCTTTTTAAATGCAAGCTGACCATCACCTTCCAAGATAGACTCTGCCAATTGACTCTCGAAGACTCTAGCTGCCTGCAGGAACAACATGCAATCGAGAAAACCACTTCCCAAGTCACCACCAGACATGCCATCACAAACAAGGAGAAGAGTAAAAAAATTTGATCCCATCATTATGATATGAGCAAATGGATTATGAGGTGGATGGCGACAATGGAAACAAAGCAAACTCGTTTGGTGCATGCACTTACTTAAAGTTGAGGCAATTTTTGTATGGCACAGAATCTCTTGCCTTGACTGGCTTACCAATCATTCAAAAGAGAACTACTAAGTAAGTAAGCAGAGCCGTAAATGTTATTAATAACTACCTCAGTAGGTGAGAGGCCATCCTGCTCCACAGAGCGGGTGGTCACAATCAAATTATCCTGCCAATTACTTGCTCGACTTAGGATCCTAAATTGCCACTCTGATCCAACCAAAGCCAAGTCTAGCATTGGATCTAGTCCATGCTCAGGCTCAAACTTGGCTATGTTTAAATGCTCTTTCTTCAGCCTCACCTGGATGCAGTTTCCAACAAAAATCAGGCGTGAGGATACAGATGATAAAGCAGAGTGAATGCAGCACCAAAATAGGAAATGGTGAAAACAAATGGTGCACCTGAGTTGCAACAAGATTCACATCCCCATTTTCAAATGTCAGGATGCCTTTGGGTTTTATCAACTTGGGATGAGCAAGGCCATTAAGCTCGAGCTCCCCACTGACAGCAAAATTGAGAATCAAAGGATACAAAATTCTCAGCTCTGGCCCCAGTTCGAGCTTCAAATCACTGAGGTGTACATCTACTTTTGGTGCAATGTTTACTCGATCCGCTTCCTTCTTAACTTCAGCTGATTTTACTGGAAGGGGAGCATTGCAATGATATTAACTCCTGTAATAAGATTATGCACGCTTTCTTTCCTTCTAGTTAGAAATTTATACTGGGCTAACTAGTCATATCGAGAGCACCTTCATTGAATATTTAATTGTGTTGAACAGAAGGGGAATTCAATATAGCTGTCACGTCATATAATCAGGAGCTCCTCCTTAATTTCCAGCTATTTCCTTTATTACTCAACACTCAATATATGTGAAGACGTTGTCCTTTTGATGATTTTGCACCTCTCCTTCTTATCTTTTGTCTTTGGGATTAATACTCTTAGGACTAAGCCCTTGAACACACTAGCATCCCACCCAACACAGAAAAATATTTACTGGAGTAGAAAACTTTATCTTGATAACCAAGTCTAAGTATATTTCAGAAGAAGCACAATTCAACAAATTAAGCTTGTCTTACAAGTCCAGATGTCCATATTTCACATAAAAAACAATTTATTACCTGAACGTGGAGAGAATCCAATTCGCAAAGCAGCAGGCTCTGCATTAAAAAACCGGGAAACGTATCTTGAAGCAAATGCACGATTCACACCAGCGACAGAGAGCCGGGACTGCTTTGAGGCCAATCTATCAAAAGGTGCCGCTCCACTGCCCCTATCATGAGGTAAGTATGCTTCTCCGTGACTCAATTTAATTTTCCCAGAAATGTTTGGTTGCAAAATGGAACCAGTTATTTGCATCTGTGTGTCAACCTGACCACTGATCACGTATATGCAAGCATCAGAAATACAGAGAAATCATAAGCTCAGAAGGTCACAAATGGACAATAAGAAATAAAAGATATTTCCTAATTATCTTCCGGGGTAGAGACCATGATGTAATAATGAAAATACCAAAATCAATAACCAAAAACACAGCAACCATCAGCTATCATAACTTTGGCAGCTGAAGAAAACTGAAAAAGAGATGCTTCATTTGAATTGAATTGATCACCTTAAAATATTCTTGGCCCGTACTTCTAATATTTCACACTTCAAGTCGATTTGATCACCAAGAGATGCTTCACTTGTCTTGAAAGGCAAATTTCCCTTTATGAACAATTTACCTCTCCTGCTTACTTTGCTCTCTAACACACCAATACATAACCTATTTGATTTCACATGAAGCGTGCCACCAAGATTTGTGAGCGGTTTACGGAGCACGGGTGAAGAGACAGAAGCCCGATGAAAAGATGCAGATCCATCAAGCAGGGGTTGTTCGACTGTACCTCTGACCTGTTCATCAGTGAGTGGTAAGCGTCAAGGCAAACCAATCACACTGAATGGAAGTTTGCATCAACAAATTATAAACAATTTCATCATGTCAAAGAAACACACTAACAAATCCCTTTGGACTCACCTGAAGCACTACATCTGCATTGCCATGAAGCCAATTGGCATGTGGAGATAGAGCTGTCAACAACATCATGCCCCCATCTTTTATGTCAGCATCAATCCTTACTTCCCCAACATCTAGGATATTCCAGTTTAAACCTCTGAGGCTTTCAGCTAATTGGGTATCCCACCCATCTTCACTTCTACCTCTAGAGGCTTTCTTTTCACCAGTATCATCCAGAGATGCTCGACCACTTTCCTTCGTCCAGCCAGAGACCCAAGAAGCTTCAGTTTTGTCTCTATCAATGTTTTGCTCCTCAAGGAGATTATTTTGGACAAACGTAACAGGAACACTGCCTTGAATGTGCACATGACCATTTTGGATTGCCGGTTCAAATTTCGCATTGAACAGAAAACGGCTGGAAGAGGTCAAGGATGCAACAATCTCAGCACGTCCTAGATCAATGCCTTCAATAGCACCATCCAAAAGCCTCACTTGGACATCGCATTCTGGTTTACCCGGACTACCCCTAAGATCTCCCTCCATGTGAAGAATACCCTTAATTGGTGCTAGTAATTGATGCAAAGAATCAATGACATCAGTAGCTAAAGAGTCAACAACGCGAATGACAGTAGGGACTAAACTGACAGGAAAATTTAGAACAGCAAAATGCAGGTTATTTTTTTGGCCTAACAAAGTTCCATCAGCATGGATTGTGGCATTATCCTTTTGGATGAAAAAATTGTCCAGCCGCAATCCATCATCATTGCTGTATGCACCAACTGCCAGAACCCGCTGAGTTTTGTAGGTCCCCCATTCCCAGTCCTCTCCATGGAAGTCAAAATCTGCCTGTAGGATTCATGCGGTATAAATAGTTGTCTTGAGCAAGATGAGCCAAGAAATTGCAGACTTGGAAAGAGGATAACTAAGCAATATGCCATCAAAAATGTTTCTGAAATTAAATCAAAGAGACATTGTACTTTTTCATTGTCCCATCTACACATATCAAAGAATTTGGAAGTACGTCTAGAAATTTCGACATCACAGGATCACATGGACCATGTCCTATGCTGGAAGACAGAAAGGAAAAAAACAAGAAAGAATGAAAAAGTTAGTGGTATTGAGATTCAGTTATGACAGCGACTAAGATTGTAACTAAGAGAAATTGACAGGCAAAAAACCTATTTCCAAACAGGGAAAAGGCAAATTACTTCATCTAGGCACAAAAGACTTTTGTCCCCTGCTAAATGAATTCAATTTTTCCCGCTCATACGAGCACAACGGGCTCCCTATTTCAAAGCCAGTGTCTGATCTTGTGCTTCAGAGATCTCAGTGATTTTGGCTATAGTAATAATTCTTTAAAGGAAAGATATCTACCATTGTATCCCCATTCCCTCCACCACTTGCATCAAGAGAGCCATGCCAGCGACCTTTAAGTTCAGCCAACCCAGGAAGTGCTAAGTCTTCAAGGATCACTTCGTTTGCTGGACTATAGTGCCCACGTATCACCTGAGACACAGATAATTAAACATCATGGCTTACTGATACAGCTTCAAAATGATGAACATATTGAGCTTTCCAAGCATCAAACAGTAGCCGTCTAGCAATGCTGCTTCTTAAAACAACCAGAAATAAAGTACCTCAAGGAGTTCTTGTACGCTTTCAGTACATAATCCCACAGACTGCAAACTTCGAATAAAAAAATCCTGCAAATAAGTGCAAACCAGATGGTACAATGAATTTTGATGGCAAAACTTTAAGTGGAATAAAAGGGTAAAACCTAGAACAATAAGGGGAAACTAATGGAGATAATTTGATCAGAACAAAAGAAGAGAAAGAAAGTTCACAAAAGCAAAGCAACGACAAATAAAGTTAGAGGATGATCAGCAGTCTCTTTGGACATCCTATGGAGTATTTTAATCCACTAGTTTCCTAGATCTGACGAGAACTGTCACCATCTGCTCTGGTAACCTATATTACAGTACTGGTTTGAAGCCAGACTTCACTTGTTCCAGGTTTCAGAATATGGTTTCCCAGTAGATGATCTACTTCAGAGTAATACTACAATCAACACTTTTCATCCAACTGCAACAACGAGCGCCACAATTACTAGAGATGGGTCGTATATCAACTCTTTTTCTAGAGTAAATTAAGTTCGTCGAGATTTTTGCAAGTATGGTACTTTCACCAGTTTCAATTTAAGTTCAAACGCAACTGATTGAGAGGAATACAACCTTTGATCTAGAATGAAAAGCCGGATCTGTGCTTCGAGAAAGAAGTCTCGCCAGTGGAAGCATCTCAACAACCTCAGCCCGAGGAACTTCAAGTCTCATTCTCCATCTTCCCATAGAAGATATAACACTACTCAAATGCCCTGTCATTGCTCTTTTCAACAAGCCACCAGTTTCTTTACCAGTAGGGCTTCGTTCCCGGCTGCCAGGCAAGACATATTCACCTTGAAGTTCATATCGGCTATTGCTTTGTTCTAGAATGGTTTTCTCAACTGTAATCTGAAAAACAGGAACAAGAATGTTAGCCAAAGATTTAAGTCATGAATGGGCAACCTTCTCATGACCAACTGTAAAATAGGAGCCTGTGCATTGACTGCCTCCAGGAGACATAACGTTCAAAGTTGACTAAAGATTACAATCCCACAAAATAAGAGATTAAAGTTCCAACATCGAACCAATATAATGCTACAAAATTAGAGACTAAGCACGCCAATGAAGCTTTAAAAACATAAAGACCGTGATGCTATTAATGAGTCCAAAATAAATATCAAGGAAAATCGTTTAGCTAAGAGTTTATACACAAGCAAGGAAAAGAAGTATGAGAATTGCAGATGTTCTCTTGTGCAACTAATATGCATATAAATTAACTGAAAAGCAGGTAAAGTGGGATGTCAGGCAAAGAAATTGCCAAACATCGAACAACCATAATGCTGATCATGATGTTCTCAACTGATAAATTAACTGATCAAAATGTAAGTGTTGAGAAACATCTAGGGATGAAAAGAAAACGAAGGAAGGTGAGTCTGGGCACTCACAACATCTCCACTCCATCTAGCAGCTACATCAAGAGCTTCCCCTAGCACACCACTGAATTTTGGCTGAAGCACAGATAAAGCTCCATGACCCCTTCTTTTCTGAAGATTAAGCTGGATTTCTGCCTGACAACGAAACAGCAGCAGAAAGAGAGCAACAGCTCAAATGTTATCACCAATCTCAAATACATTCCTATACCTGAGAACATAATGCAGATCCTTTGAGTGGAGAAGAGGCAAGTCATGCTAACTATATAACCCTTCAAAAAAATTCAGTGTTCTAGTAACCGTAAAATAAGAAATTCCCATTTTCACATCTTGTAAGGAATTATAAGAAGGCTACTACATTGCCTCTGACAGGTAAAAACCTCAAATTTGCCAATCAAATTCATGATTCTTCACTCATATATATACAGGTGAGGATACTGGGTCTAAAAATGCAAGTATAGTTTCAGTGCAATTATAATTAGATGCCAAATCCAAGAAGGATCTTTATATCTACAGGACGTTCCAGTGTACAGATGGTATAAGAAAAAGCAAGATTAATCTTGCGAAGCTATATGTGTACCGAAAAGATCATCCTACAAGGAAAAGAACTGAAATCAACATGCAACTCTTCATGAAAACTTACCCTTTGAATCACTCCCCTGAGGGAAGCCAGCTCCAATTCATCAAGAGGCAAATGGCGTAGCTACATCCAGCAACACAAGAAAGGGAATATTAGATTATTACTTTGTAAGTCATATTTATGATATTAACTTATGCATATAGCAGTTAATCTTCAACAATAATTCTGTTGTTTTGTAAAGAACCAATGAAATTAGAAGTACCTCCAAGTTGGCAGTATGTAGAGGTCGAAAGCAAGCATTAGCTCTTAGCTGCCCCTTCTGCAGAGAGAAGGAACACATTTTCCCATTTTGGAGATTTTCTTCACTAGGCTGCAGAGGACCCACAACCTCGAGTGCAAGACTTTCATCTGGTCTTCCTGTGGCGTCCAACTGCATTATCAGAAAAACAATAATGAAAAATTAGAAGAAAGTTGTTTCAGAACATGAAATCCAGTAAGAACCATACAAGTTGCATCAGGACTACTTTTTCTGCAGTCATTGCAATTTCAACAGCTTTGTTTTCTTCTCAATATCCTGTCTTTAATGCCTCATTAAATAATGAATTCAGTATAATTCCAACAGTGTAACCAACTCCAGACAGGAAGCATATTAATTAATTCATAGAGCACTAAAATCATATGACATCATGCAGCATCCAATGTAAAAAATGCTATAGCATTTTTCCTTAAAGGAATTGTAGACAAATATATCTAGACTTTCAACTTTCCAGCCACTGTGACGGCTCTTTGTAATGACTCCTAAAAAACCTATATTATTCCTGCTTAAAAGCTGCACAAGCACTACTCGCAAGAAGCTTGACTAATATTGAAAAATGTAAGGGGCTATCTACATTAAATAAATGCAGAAGAAAAGCAGATAATATCACAAAAAATGTTTTACCTAACAAAGCAAGATGCAATGCCATGGTATATTGAGGAAATTACTTCTAAAAGTGACACTGCACGGCCATTACCTTTATATATTCGCGTGAAATTTTCAAGAGCCCTGCCAACTGAGGCGCCAGCATCAATTGGTTCAGTTTGAGACCTGAGATAGCCACGTCGCCCACAAGATTCTTTGAGCTCTCTTCAACATTCACGTGCACACTTTGCAAACTGTCATCAGTATTCATGTGCCCATTAGCATGGCCTAAGGGCTTTGTAACCTTTCCCTGGAACTTTATTCTTCCAGTTGCTTTTAAATGCACAGGTCTTGGAGAGTCAAAAAAATAAGAAGAAGCAAAGCTAAAAAATTCAAAAGCCCGCATTCGTAAATCCAAGTCCACTCCTTCAACAATAAATGGGACAGAGTTCATCGGATTGACGTCCCTTTTCTCAAGCCAATATTCATCGCGATATGATGTTTGAACTTTTGAGTACAACTCAAAAGCAACAGATGAAGAATTAACAGTTATATACTCATGTGAGATAATGATGTCCCCACGAGCATCACTAAATGATCCCTCCGCTTTTGGTGCAGTCCACTTGATATCAAATCTCCTATAATCATAAACCATCTTATATAAATCAACTGCAATCTAGATGTAGATTCACTAACTGAACAATTACTAAGATCTCACTGAAAGGAGTCTGATCTCCAAAAAGTAGAAGAGAAGAGGTAGACAACTCTTACGGTCTCAAAAGTGACCCAGAAAGTTTTGTCTCTCCACTTAAATCTCCCAACTTGAGTGGCACTGAATGAAGATAAGCCGGCATATACCGTTGCAAGATCTTATCAAAAGTTAAGTTTCCCGAAAAATTTACATCTATAGCCGAGTCATCCAACTCCCCCTGTGACGCAGTATATATCATACATTAGACATGAAGGGTATGTAGGATATCAAAAAAGGTCGATGAAGTACCTCTGGACAAATCCATGCATTCCCAGCCCCACGGATTTCACCACCATCAACAAGACTAGCTCTGATACCATATAAGTCCGCAACCTATAATATGGAAGCAAGCTTTATCCCACTATACTATCTAAGCATTTCCTATAAAAGTGTGTCTATTTTTACAGTTGACTTAGTGATAACAAAAATTCTTACACAATTATCAGTGTTGAAAGTAAAATTGGCTGATACATATGAAAATGGAACTCGATCAAATGCAGCCACTGCACCAGCCTCCTTATTTTTCAACATTGCTTCATATGCAATAGATGCAGGATAGTCCAAAACAGAATTAGCCATCTTCCTTGAAACAATCCCACTACCCACAAACACGGGAGCATCCAGTGGGCCCTGACAGTTGAATACTGCAGTTACTGAACCAGCAAGCTGCAGCCAAGAGAAATGGTCAAAAGAAAATTTAAGGAAGCTAAGAAAGGCAAAAGAAAGCCTCCTGTCTCCTTCTCCCCTGCCAACAAGCAATAGCTATCACATAGCTAAATTAAGATTTCTCAAGTTAATTCATACCGGAAATAATAGAGGTCTCATCTTGAAAGTTTTCATCAAGGCATTCACTTCGACACAAGGAACCTGAAAAAAAGAGACAGGAAAGGCAGTCATTAGAAGGAAGGGCAATCATTAGAATGAACAGGAAGCCAAATGGGGAAAACAAAATTGACACAACCATGCAGTCATAGAGTTGTGACAACAAAGGCAAACAGAAAACATATTATGACTCGAGCTCAACCCTTCAGAGCAATCTTCCTGTTCAGTTACTCATATCATCGAAAGGAAAATAACATGGTATATCTTATTTCTCAAATAGCACCAGCTTCCACATGACCATTCTCAACCCAAAAGAGAAGTAACCCTTTATGGATAATAAACATGATAAGAAGGGGCATTTATAGAATTTAGAGAAGTGAAATTTGAACATCGAGTGCCATAATGTTGCTCAAGGACACAGATTTCATTCTTATTTATCTAATACAGCGATGTGCAGGCAAGTGCATGGCATGGAGAAAGGCAAAGAACTACTTAATGACTCATGCACTGTCACATCCAATAATTTTCAGTCAATTTAAGAAACATGGATACATGCACACAGATGCAGACACCTGCCTACCCACCAGAAAAAAACTGCCAAGTGCAGCGGAAATTAATATTTTGAGCTGCTATCTAAAACTAAACTAACCAGATGAAGAGACACTCATGAAAAAATAGCAACCGTGAGCACAAAATTTAGTGGGATTAGAACTAGTAAACTGGTAACTCGTAGGTGGACCTGGCTGAGTAAAAAACAGATGATACTAATTTATCTCATTATCTCCTTAATTTTCATTCCCCAAAATTTTTCACCTCATATCTATATAGCTAACTGTCCTTAGTTCAGTTATAACGTAAACTCACCATTGCGACTTCGATCAATGGTTAATAATGGCTACAATCAATGGTACGGGTAATTGTAAGGTGACACAGGTGCTGGCAGTGGTGGAGGCTGCATCTATCAAAGTACTATAAGGTGGCATAGCCATCCACACTAGCAGTGAAGTACAGCCAAGCGGCAGTGGTATTTAACCACAAGGTTGGCTATGCTGGTTAATTAATTTGATTGCAGGATTTCTATTCTAAAATCTTAAGGCATAAATAAACAGCATAGATTCTATTTCACATGTTACAATTCCCCTCACATGAAGGCTGGTAAGAGAAGAGAGCACTTTGGCATGCAAACCTGGTATCTGTCAACAAAAGAACTATTCATCCCGTTGCCATATAAAGAAGGAAAACCCATAGTGAAAGTGAGGAATTGAACTTGACAACATTGACTCTGATACTCTAGTAAAGTTGACTATGCAATTTTTTGTTCTAAAAGCTTAAGTTGCTATTGATTGACACATTCTACTTTCTATGTTTACACCGGTAAATGTAATAAGGTGATTGTGACTGCACCAATGAGGATGCCGACAGCTATAGCACTTGCAGTGGCTGGGGAGGCCAAGGACATGGTCTGTGGTTATGGCCTCTAAAATAAATATCGTGTTCACAGGGGCAATTTGAGACAGTGGTGACAATGGCAACAAAGATTTCCTGTCATTGGCAGCAATGGTGATAATAGTGGCAAAGGCAGCAGACATGACACAAACAATAGCTATTGAGGTAATGGCAGCTTGCCGGCAGTAAATAAATGGGCAATGACATGGCGTTGATGATTCAACGATTCCAAGCACAATGTTTAAAATAAATATAAGACGGACATTTCTTTTTGAACTGCTGTTTTCAGTAACAAATCCACTTGACAGTAAAATAAATACATCTCACTCAGCAAAGAAGAAAAACACCCAATTTGGTGACATTTATTCCCGGTTATCACAATACAGGATATAGCTACTGTAACAATCTTCGGTCAGTTAATTTCTCAAAGTGAAGATTCAATGAAATTAATATATTTTAAGCAATTACCACAATGTCTATCCAAAAAGCAGGTGCAAACTACAAGCATCAGAGGTGCAACTTAAAATCTATGTTGAGGTTAACACATACCTGGCACATTACGTGAAATTCTCCTTCATCAGGATTAATGCCAAAATCTCCAGAAGCTTCCAGGGGAACGCTGCCAAACCATCCACTTGTATTGTGTAAGAATATTCTTTGACCGCGCAAAGATAAACTTGCCGAAACATCCTATAGAAGAGATACAATAGGCAATTTCAGAAAAAAACAAAACCTCTACTTTTTGAAGCCATGCTGAACACTAATAAATCTTCTTAAGTATATCAGAGAGAGAAAGTTCATCAGTTATGCTAAATGTGCAAGTGCACGACAACCATAGATAGTGATAATAACTCAAGAATATCAGAGAAAGAATTGCACTGTGCTAGATGCTCATGTGTGTGTCCTCTCTCTCATATTAGAGAACTATGATTTATCAGTTTATGGCCAACTAATGTCAAATTGGCAAAAATTAACCCAGGACATACAGAAAACCATGATGGAGCATCATATAGTTGAAAAGCCAATCCCATCACATCAAGTTGACCATAAATATTTGGAAATGTCTCTCCTCTGGACATGCACATATGAACCTGCAAAAAAAGCAGAGCCTTCAAGAAAAGAAACAAAAGGAAGAAGAAAAGGAAAAGGACAAAAGGGAACAGAGAAGGACTTAAAATGCTTGTGCACAGAAGTATTCTCAGAAACAGTCACCGAATCATGTATGTTGCTCTTGCCTAATCATTGAATTACTTGCTGACAAAACTGTCCACAGATTGATTTCAGATGCTCTCCAACTCTTATATAAGTTGGTTAACTTCACTAAATCTAAAATACCAGCTTAACAATGCATCTTAAACTCCATCTCTTGTCGATAAAAATTGGGCTCGTTATACAGAATGGGAGTTCTGTGATATAGAGTGGACCACTTTCCTTTAAGGTCATCCAAAAAAAGCCCAATGGAACCTTGCCTAGGCATTCTTGGGATTAACGACTTGTGCTTTAGTATATATAATTTACCGCTGCCTAGGTCTATGAAAGGCCAAATTGCAACAAAAAAGGCCTAAAGGAGGACTCATTAGTAGCACCACCAAGTCTTGCGAGAATGTCAGCTAATCAACTCACTCAATCTGTTTCATGATGTCTTGAAATATATTTTCACTCATAAAAGCATCCCATTAAGAACAGCAATCGACGCAATCATCATGTATAGCAATATTTGCTGAAGAAAAGAATGTTCTTTAGCAGGCAGAAATTGTGATGGCGGCAAAATAGCATCTTAACCAACGAAATACTTCTTGCTCCAAGTTAACCTAAACTTCCTCAAGGCATATGGAGAGAAATGAAAGGAATCATACCATATTGAGAAGCGGACGAAATCATTCGTGGACGAAAAAAGCAAAAAGAGATGAAGAGGTTGAAGTTAGAGAAGCACCTCACCAGTGGCTCTACCTTTCGCCCATGTAATCGGGATTTCTAAAATCCTTTCAAAAAGCTGCAGAAAATGACAGGTAGAACATTAGGCATGAGATACTTGCCACCTCCTAGGCAGCACAACGCAAGTCCTTTGCATTTCACGTTTACATCTGGCCACAAACTTACTGGAGCAAAAAGGTGAGCTATCTTTAGATTGGCATGCCATTTTTGCTCGAGAATGTCAACAAAAACATTGGCAGACAGTGAACCACCATCTTCAGACATTGAATCTGATCTCCACATCTGACAATTACCATTCAGTTGAACATGAATGAGGCCATAATTCTTTTGAAACTTCACATGTCCATCTGTGTTGTCCATCTCTCTGGATTAAGTCAGAGAGTGACGTCATTTACCAATAAAGAGATGACATACAAAATTGGTCATGCATCAGAACTTCACAAAGATTCTAAGTTTCTTTCCACCCAAACCAGATTTTACCATATTATCACTTCTGTGTTGATAATTTATGAACAAGCATCTTTCAATCCCGGAATACTTTAGTTCAATACCGATAGAAGTATTATATAGAACGTATGCCAACAGTATGAGAAACTAACAGTAAAGGTGAAAGAAGCAAGAATAGGATCACTTACACTTGGGAAATGCTCTTTATCAACAAATCACCCAAGTGCAAAAGAAAAATGATTATGTTATAGCTTTAACTAAAAATCACGCCATGGGACAGTAAACTATGAGGTTACGCTACTCAAGTTAAAGTCAAAGGATGCCACTCTGCCAGGAGAACACATTATTTTTGACAATAGAAAGAGGACCGCAGAAAGTTCATATGAAATGTCCAAAAAAACAAACCACATTCCCCAGAAAGTACCATCACAGCACTTAGGGTTTGCAGTAGATTAGATGCCAAAATATGCAGAACACTGATGATGATAAGCTCACGGGCAAACAAGCTTGCTCTTTCACATGATCAATAAATAAAATAAAACATATCGCACTGAAGAGGGAGAACTTATTGCCACTCAGAAAGTATAACTTGTCTTTCTTGTTAACCGAAGTGATAGAGGCAGCACATAGTTGTATCACTGACTGCCATAAAATATAATATACGTATAAGATCAACAAACTCATATGACAGGACATTGATATAGCAAATGATAGTGTAACCGTAATGTGAAAAGCAACTCTTAAACAATGTGCGCAACGATAAACAATGATTTAAGACATCCCAATTTGGGAGACCATAATCAAGTCCTTTCTAGTAAGCAAAAAGCCATCATTGAACTTAGGACACATTGAGACACATTACTCACTCTCATCAGGGAAATAGTCACAGCAAGGAAACTTGAGTTAAGCAATATCAAAAGGATTGATCTATATTGTTGTACTTCGGCAGCATTTCACCTGAAAAACTCATGCTAAGACCAACAGTACCAACCAAGGAATATTCTCAACACATCCTCAGCTTCAGGCATTGTACAACCAAATCTCAAGATGCGATCAAACAATATATCAGCAAAAACCTATCCAGTATTGATCACTTTTGATTGTTTACTTCATCTACCTCGGCATAGAATAATTATTAATTGCACAACAAAATAACTAAATTGGAACGTGAGTAAACAAATAAATAGGGCAAGGATAGTATTCAGAATAAACAATAATAAGGAGGCTCAACCAAATTTCGAGGAGAAAACCAGCATTATCCAAACAATACACACCTGGGCTCCATGTCTCCGTAAGCAAGCAGCATTAATGTCCCACCTTTGAAGTAAACTGAGTCCAGAGTAACAGGAAGCATCTTGCTGATGCCTTCAGCTTGTGCTACTTCAGCTCCATCAACAAGTTCTGCAACAACATCTTCAACTTTTGGAGCAACTGTTGACTTCAGCTTCCCCAAGGCGACAGCAAAGCTATTGAAGAACCGGTCAGCCATTTTTCCATAAGATGAAGGAAATTTGAGATTCAGATGCCATGAGTGCAAGGGCTGCTGCATTGCAACCAAGCGGTCAGCTTTGCCAAGAGCTGAATCTTGATACGTTGTATCACCCTTTGCATACTCAATATTATGATCAGCATGTTGATTGACCATATTAACACTAGTATTGTCGTATTTAGCATCAACCTTTTCAGCCACCTTTACACTTGAAGAACTGTGCCTGAGTTTTTCCACTCCATTCCATCTACCAAATATCATGAAAAATGGATCGTATACAAAATTCAAACTACGATTAGGTCTATTTTCATCTTTGTTCTTTGTAAGATGATCCAATTCTGAAGTTTTGAGACATTCACCGATATGGGTATCATCTGTCAACTGTCCTTTGACACTTGTTGCAGAGACATCGACAATACCCGCCTGACTTTTCTGTAGAGAACTCTTGACATCCATAAAATTATAACCTGCAAGTGATTGTGAGGTCTCATCAGAAGTCCTTTGAGATAGTCTCTGGAAATAAGAAGCTGCTGCTGTTGCACTGCGCTTGAGTATTCTGTTCTTAGCAGCAAGAACATCTTCAGAATAACTACCACCATTGGATTTCCTCTTGTGCTTTCGAACTCGTTTGATCAATGTAGACCAGAAGTTCAGTCCAGAGTCAGGTACTTTCACACCAAATGATTTCTCTAGATCTGCATGCCTCATATCATAATCAACACTGGTGTCCATACAATGATGATCACTCCAATGCATCTTCTCCTCCATGCACGGAAAGGACTCGGAACTCATGGATTTTGTGAAATTACTTTCCATCTCTTTAGCACTTTCTTTGGATGGACCAGAGCCTTTATCGGAGACTACATAACCAATCTCTGAAGCTTGCCTAGCTGCATCATCCCTTTCTCTAGCCCACCGAGCAGCTGCTTCCTCCCAAGCAATTCTCCTAGTTCTTGTCCGATAGTCAATGCCTTCTTCAGAAGAAGACCGCCTCTGCAGACTCCCCTCTGATGAGGGAATTCCTAACCAAGTAAAATCCTTCTTTTGCGCAACCAAGAGACATGGATCGGATAGAACAGCATCGATGACAATCTTTCCCCTCCTCAAACTAGAAAAAGGTCGAATGCGAAGTTTAATGGTGGGAACCTCACCGCAAGAAAATTCTTCCAAATGAGGACCAAAAGAACATGACTCCAAGGTTATGCTTAAAGGAGAAATTCTTCTAACCTTTCCAAAGTCAAGTTCGCGCTGGATATAATCACTAAGGGTGGAACAGACAGAAGGCAAAAGCTTGGCTTCAACGAAGCCCTTGGCTTTTGATTTCCCATACCATACCAATAAGCAGACCCCAGATATCACGGCAACAAATATCGAACATCTAAATAGTATTAGTCCCTCGTGCCAAAGAGGTGGTGTCAAAGACTTTACCAGCGCCTTGCTTCTAGAAAAAGGTTCCCTGACGCAATTAACAATCGATCCACTTCTTGACCCGAGATTCTTCTTTAGTAATTCCACATTTTTCCTGTAAAAGTGAGAGAACCAAATCGCCCTGGATACCCAGGGGTTTGGCTTAGCACACTTACACTTCCAATTCACCCGTCGATTTTGCCTTCTTTCTGGTTCGGAAAAGTCGACATTGCTTCTTTTATTTTTCGAGCTAGAAAGGGGAACGCCAAGAAAAGGGCTGTGAAGCCTTATACTCATTATCCCCGACTAGATGATCTCGTGCCGTTGCAGCTCATCTGCTGGGGACTAAGACCAAGAATAATGCTCTTAGTCCCCTACAACATCAAAGCAGCCGCCGTTGGTCAAGCATTCACGACCTGCCGTATAATTAAACCAAACCAACGAACAAAAGTCATTCCACAATTCCTAACCAAAACGAACGCAGAGCATAAGTCCAGAAACCGTGGAAAACACTCCCTCCGAAGCCGAAAACAAGCGAGCGAAATCGTTTCTACGGGTTACCGGATCCTAAAAACAAAATAACCATCCAAGAAAATGAAAAAAAAAAAAAAAACTGCCGGGGTCCTCTCGTTCTTTAAGCTGAATTTCAGCAAGTCACTCCCCTCGCAGCCTGCCAATCACCTCGGCTCTATCGCCAACGAACCCCAGAGCCCACAGCACGAAAATTGAAATAGGAAAAAAAAAAACCGAAAATTTCCCATTACCCACGAATCGGAGCCTCGAGAACTCGGCACCCACTCGATCGCACAAGCACATAGGCCCGAAAAAAATCAGCTCAACAGAACACGGAACTCCAAGAAGAAGAAGAAGAAGAAGAAGAAGAAGGAGAAGAAGACGAAGAAGACGAAGACGACGGCGAGAAGCACGAAAGGTATGAAGCGCGAGAATTGCTTACTCGTCGATGCGTTCGCTGCCAGTCTCGATTGATGCAAGCTTCGCTCGCTTGAAAGAGAGAGAGGAAGAGAGAGAGATGGACAAGGACATCGACAGGGGGGGGCTTTGCTTGAGACGTTGGCTTAATTTTTGGTTTTTCTTGAGAGGGAAGAAGTGGAGTGAGGGAGCGAGAGAGCGCGAGAGAATATTTTGGGGAGCGTCCTGACCAAATTGCCCCCCGCGGCCATGGGGGGCGAAATGACCGCGGTGGCCTTTGGCTTTCTCGCGTCGTGGAGCGGGAGTACGGATCGATCGTCTCGTTCGTTTTGATTGCCCCCACTTCCTCGGACGGCTCGGACGGAACGGGTCGTGTCCGAGAATGCCTTCTTCGTCGGCGGAAGCTCGACGAAACCTCGGATGATTCTGAAATGGTGGCGGGAGGGGCCCCGTGATAGGCATTTCTAAGCTTTGTGGCGACAGAGATCTTCTTGAGGAGCGTTACGATGATGATGCCACTACCATGGGAGTTGTATCCAGGAGGTTTCATGTGGAAAGGTTGGCAGCAGTGACGGTGTCGGCGAATCTATAGAAGTGGCTAAGCCATTGTTGGGTGGAAGAAGGCTATTCTATTGGCAAACGATGAGAGAATTTTGTTAGAATATTTAAATAATATAATAAATATTCATTTAACAGTCTAAATTTTTGGAACAGTTAGCAATGATCCATCAAATATTTAGAGTTGGAAATTTGAATTCAAATTATGTCAAATCTCATTTGTCTTCTAGGCAGTAAGAATTTGGGAGTGATAACATATTTAAATTACAAATCACATATTTATCTAATAAAAATGCAACTGATAATGATGCATAAATATACTAGGTAAATGGGAGCATTGAAATATTTAAATAATAAATTACTCTTTTATTTAAGTTTATAAAACAATTGGCAATGATGCAAAAATATAACGAATTGAGGAAGAATCGATAATGATGCATAAACATAATGAGTTGAATTAATGAGAAACTACATTCTTTCGAGTCCGACTTATGTTAACATGCAAATTGATATGAATCTTGCTTGGATTGCGCGCCTGTTAGTGTTTTTGGTCCGTCCGACACGGAAAGGTTCTCAGTCAAATCTCTCCCCAATGATGTCATGACCTGCTTCCAGGCTGTTTTCTTAAGAAAAAGGCGAGAGTCACCGAGGTTTTCAGACTCTCTGAATGGCTGCTGGCTTTGTTTTCCTAAAACACATGACGACATACGACGAGAGACGAGAGATTGCTGCGTGCATTTTTTATGAAGTCAGCGCGCGGTCGTCCGAAGCTCGATGGTTTCAATTATTTAAGTCGAGTTGAAGATCAAGGATGGCCAATTATAGTATCGAAAATTCGACTTGAAATCAAAAGTGAGGAGGCTCTAAAATGCTTTGGAGTTTTAAGAGGACTTTGGGATACTTCAATTACGGGAGAATTACCAAAAAAGTCCCTAAACCTATTGCAATTGTGCCAATTCAATTCTAAACTTTTTTTTTTGGCCAATTTAGTCTTAAACCTTTTACAGTTGTGTCAATTCAGTCCATCCGGCCAAAATTGACCGGCTGGCTCTAACGTGGACCGGCGAACGCTGACGTGGCATTTTTAAATATTTTTTTATTTTTTTTTTCGAATTTTTAATATTTTTTAATTCTTTTTTTTTCTTTTTTTTTTTCCATCATCTTCTTCGCCTCCTGGCTGGCCGGCGCCGGCCAGGAGGCGAAGGCCGCGCGAGGTTAGCCTCGCCGGCCAATGGCGAGGCTCACCCCCGCCGGCCGGAGGCAAGGGCTGGTGAGGGCGAGGCCCCGCCAGATCTGGCAAGGTCAGCCTCGCCGGCCGCTGGTGAGGGTGAGGCCTTGCCAGATCCGGCGAGCTCGGCCCTCGCCAAGGCTGGGGCGGAGGCAGGGAGGCGGTCGACCGGGCGAGGAGAGGGAATTGGGGGGAGGCGAAGCCGAGCTGAGGAGACGATCGGACGCCCGATCTGAGGGCCGGTCCGAGGGACGTTGAAGCTCGCTGCATCGCTCGGTTGCAAGCGGACGCCGCCATTGACGCCGAGGTTCGGCTGATGGAATCTAAGAGCTTCGCGGCGGTCGGAATCAAGCCGAGCCGTTCGTTCTGGTGGGGCGAATCGGGGGGAATTCGGCGGAGGGACTCGTCTTCTTCTTCGCGGCGCGCGAGGGCGTCCGGTCGTCTCCTCAAGTCGCCTCCGCCTCCCCCCGATTCCCTCTCCCCGCCCGGTCGACCGCCTCCCCCGCTCCGCCGCTTCTTCTCTTCCAGGTCTCTCTCTCCCTCCCCGTCTCCGCCCCAGCCTTGGCGAGGGCCGAGCTCGCCGAATCTGGTGGGGCCTTGCCCTCGCCAGTGGCCGGCGAGGCTGAGCTCGCCAGATCTGGCGGGGCCTCGCCCTCGCCGGCCCTTGCCTCCGGCCGGCGGGGGGCGAGCCTCGCCATTGGCCGGCGAGGCTGACCTCGCCGGCCCTCGCCTCCAGCCGGCGCCAGCCGGCCAGGAGGTGAAGAAGATGATGGAAAAAAAAAAGAAAAAAAATAATTAAAAAATTCCAAAAAAATATTAAAAATTCGAAAAAAAAAATAAAAAAATATTTAAAAATGCCACGTCAGCGCCGCCCGGCCAATTTTGGCTGGATGGACTAAATTGATACAACTGTAAAAGGTTTAGGACTAAATTGGCTAAAAAAAAAGTTTAGGACTGAATTGGCACAATTATAATAGGTTTAGGACTTTTTTGGTAATTCTCCCCTTCAATTACCGAATAATGTGCAGACAAATAACTGGAAAACGAAAAGGCAGTTGCATAAAAAACTCAATTAAATTGGAAAGGACGACGTAATTTTTTTTTTTTTTATAGTCATACTTGCTGGACAATTGAAATCAGAGTTTTTATATGGGAATCAATAATGCGTGTAGAGAAGGAAGAAAGATAAACAAGACAGCTGGAAAATTTTTATAATCGAAGACAAACTATCGAAATCGGGAGTCTAAATTTGCAATCCAAACTTAACTAAAATTAGTACAAATCAATCTATGACGAACAATCTTCTCATCTTCAAAATCTAATGGGCCTTTTGAAATTGATGCTGTGGGGTTTTTTACCCTTAGGATCTTGCTTGCGTGGAATGTGTCAGGTTGGAATCTTGTGTTCTATTTTGATTCCTTTTATATCTCTAATAAGTCATTCTATTATGTATCCTAATCTCATTTTGCAAGAATCTCCAATTGCCTCTTTACTTGCACGCCATTCTAGGGATAATTTTTAACTGCTCGGGATCCTTAAATTATAGTTATCACCTAACCAATGAACCTCCTCGACTCATTCACCGGCATTTTATTCGTGTTTTGAATCAATCAAATATGTGATGAACCCTGTCCATTATTAACTGAATATCAATAAACTCCTAAAAAATTCCATCAATGAACTTTGTCCGTGGATGGTTTTGTTACGATATTCATGATTGACAAGCTTGCTAAGCATTGTATTGATTGAGCCTTACATGTTATGTATGTGTGTCATGACCTAGCCCCGCCTATCAGCTTCTTCATGTTTGGGCCTATATTTTGGGTCTAGATTTTGGGTCAAGTGTCAACAGACACACACAAAAATTAAACTTAGCAGAGTTTTGCAACTATTATTGAAGGAAGAAATGCAGCTACCCATTCGCAATGGCCTGTAGGCTCCTGCATAGTCCGAGCCAGAAATGGGCCTTCCAAACTCTTCTCGTCATTTAAGACCAAAAATACGAACATGCAAACCCAGAATTGAAGAGTAACTAAGGGCGCGTTTGGTAACGTTTCTGTTTAAAAATTGTTTCTGGGAACAGAAATAGAAAAAAGTATTTCTGTTCCGGGGAACAATTTTTGAACAAAAATACGCGTTTGGTAAACTTGTTCCGGGAATAAAAAATAAACAGAAACATGTTTGGTAAATTTGGATAAATTTTTTATTTCTTTTATTTTTTCTATTTTTTTCTTATTTTTCCTTTTTTTCTTTTTTCTTTTTCATTTTTTTTTCTTCTTTTGGCCGGTCGCCGGCCAAGGCCTTGGCCGGCGACCGGCCGGCGAGGGCCGAGCTCGCCCAGCAGCGGGCGAGGCACGGCCTCGCCGGGCCACCGCCAGGCGAGGCCGAGGCTCGCCGGCCGCTGGGCGAGCTCGGCCTCGCCGGCCTGGGCGAGCTCGAGGCCGGATCTGGGCGAGATCGAGCTCGCCCAGGCCGGCGCGAGGTCGGCCTCGCCTTGATCCGGCGAGGCCGAGCTCGCCCAGCGGCGGGCGAGGCGCGGCCTCGCCGGGCCACCGCCAGGCGAGGCCGAGGCTCGCCGGCCGCTGGGCGAGCTCGGCCTCGCCGGATCTGGGCGAGATCGAGCTCGCCCAGGCCGGCGCGAGGTCGGCCTCGCCATGGCTGGGCGAGCTCGAGCTCGCCCAGATCCGGCGAGGCCGACCTCGCCCAGCGGCCGGCGAGCCTCGGCCTCGCCGAGCCACCGCCAGGCGGCGTCGCCTGGCGGTGGCTCGGCGAGGCCGAGGCTCGCCGGCCGCTGGGCGAGGTCGGCCTCGCCGGATCTGGGCGAGCTCGAGCTCGCCCAGCCATGGCGAGGCCGACCCTCGGCCTCGCCGGGGGACGGCGAGCGTCGGGCTCGCCGGGGGACGGCGAGCGTCGGCCTCGCCGGGGGCCGGCGAGCCTCGCCGTGGCTGGGCGAGGCCGCCGGCCCTCGTCGGCCGGTCGCCGGCCATGGCCGAGGCCGGCGACCGGCCAAAAGAAAGAAGAACAAAAAATAAGAGAAAAAAGAAAAAGAAAAAAAAGTGTTTCTGATTTGTGTTCCAGAAACAAGAAACAAGTTTTTTTTGTTTCTTGTTTCTGTTTCTTTTGTGTTCCTGGGAACAAAAGAACAAAAAAGGAACAGAAACGCACACAAACGCGTTTCTGTTCCTTTTTTGTTCCCAGGAACAAAAGAACAGAAATTTCTGTTCCTGGGAACAGAAACAAGTTCCAACCATGCAGGCCCTAACTTTCCTGTTTTGTCGCTGGAGATCTCCAAACTCCTTGGACATCTACTTCTTAAATTCGAGGTATAGATATATAAATCAATGCGTGCATGCATGGCATTATTCCCCTGACCATCCCTCAGCTTTCTCAATCTCTTCGTATGGAGAAACACCGCAAACATCCAAAAACCTATATCCCTTTCACCCAGAAAACTTAATTTTCAATCTTTCCATCTGCCCAAAATCCAAGCAAATAGACAAGGGCGCGTACCGAACTCGCAACCGAACGAGAGATGCACATCCTCAAGCAGGTTTTCTCATAGTAATGAAAAATTTCCAACGCAGCATGAGATCATTAGTCGAACCCAACACAAACGCGTTGAGAGACATGAATCCGACATGACACGGCTGGACTTAACCATAACCGACACGAATTGATACAATTTCATTCATTTTGAATAGAAAACGTTGTGCATTTATCTTTTTCCTCTCAAACGACGCGTAGTGACGGAATAGTCAACACAAACACAACACGCAAACAAGAATTGCCAACCCTCGTTGATGATAAGCACAAAAATTTCAACAGCCTCCGGGTCTTACTTCTACATCAGCCAGGAGGATGCGTAAGTCTGCTCACGGTCTGAGATATCCATAAAGATTTTCCTAGCTGCTATCTTCGAGGGTGGACATATAGGCTAATACCAAACTATAAGCAGCTATCACTCACCCAAGGATGAATTTAAATCATATAAGCAAAACTGGCAAAATGTTTGTGGCCACGGCAATGGAGCCACAACAAATCCAAGATTCAAAAAAGAAAAATCTTCTAGTTCACAGCAAATACAACTAAAGGTCACCTCAGACATCAGAGCCACAAGGCCCAAAAGATTATTCCCATTTGCCATATGAACAGCACAAAGTACATGTTTGAGACGCAGATGCCAAATGACACTCGGTCCTTTACCGTACTGGCTGCTGGTTGTAATGGTTTTTCTCCTTTTTCTTTGCTGCCGCGAGCCTTGCACTCCTAGCGGCAGCCTCTTGAGCAGCAGCTTTTGCAGCAGCATCCATCTCTTTGGAGGATTTCTTCTTCTTCATTGAGGCCATCTTCTTTAGCCGCTCTTTCATGTCAACAGATGATCCATCTTCACCAACCTGTTCAGCTCCAGTTTCTGGTTCGTTCACGACATCTGTACTGT
Source organism: Eucalyptus grandis x Eucalyptus urophylla (assembly GCA_028830015.1). Lineage (NCBI taxonomy): Eukaryota > Viridiplantae > Streptophyta > Magnoliopsida > Myrtales > Myrtaceae > Eucalyptus > Eucalyptus grandis x Eucalyptus urophylla. Next base: position 42,413,120 of record CM054190.1, read on the forward strand.
TGGGCTGATCTTGGAGCTCTTTCGTCTCCTTGGAAGACTTGTCCTTCTTCTTCTTCTTCTTGGCACTTTTCGACTCTCCAGGAGCACTTTCCTTCTTTTCACCCTCACCATCAGGCTCCGCATCTTTCTTATCTGGCACCGCATCTGTAAATGACAATGCATAGCTAAGGTAAGATTCAAAAAACTGACTAAACTCGAAAAGGATTCCAAATAGCTTTCCAACATAAGATCAATAACAGAAAAGAAAAGAAGAACAAACTGAAACATTAATAATCTCTAAATGGACCCTAATAAATTGCCACCCAATCGAAAATTCCACTATGCCTGAATGTCCTAGTTTCCCATTGTGCCAGTGATAAAGCACATGGGATGTCAGCCTTTTTGTAAAACTTCACTGTGATCATAAAAGATGATGCATAATTAATTACCGCGTGGCTCATCTTGGCCATTGTCCTCTTTCGGTGCAACACCAAAATCAGCCAAAAGTGCTTCAAGTTCTGCAAGCTCCTTCTTCTTCCTTTCTTTTTTGGAGAGCTGTCTCTCCGTCTCTTTGGATGCAGCAGGAACTTCAGCAGGCTTTATTGCAATTGGCTCTGGGTGTACTGGAACATCTTGTTCATGCTCATGTTCTTCCTCCAAATCATCATCACCTTCATCAAGAATATCATCCTCACTCTCTGTATCCTGCAATCAGAATACAGAGTAAAATATAAAGATAGGACACCATGGTTAACATTTAAACAAGTAAACTTTAAAGGTGAAGTCAGTCTTATCTCTTCCATTCTCAACCCCTAACTGAAAGTTCTAAGGTCCACGATCAGATGTCTGAGGTCACATAAAAAAATGAAAGATGTTTATTAACCACAAAATACATTTGACAGCAACCATACAAGCTAGACATCTAATTTAGCAGCAATATTCCAAATTGTGCCACCACTTTTTATCCAGTATGTCTACTAAAAAAATCTCCCAAGTCCTTTACCAAAAAAAAAAAATCTCCCAAGTATAGAATTCACTACCAAATATTGGGTCTGGTTTGCAAATTAAGAATTCTACAAGGAGATAAGATGACAAGAAAGGGATGGTATTCAATCAGCATGAAGGAAAAAAGAACCGTAATAAGCACTACTCATATCCCTGTATTCTTATCTAGTATAAAAAATAGAAAAAAAAAATTACCTTCATTATCATTGCACAGCATACACAATTAGGATCTATTATACTGACACGTGCACAACAAGATGAATAGGACATTAAGAAGCTCAAAGAGTAAAACAAAACATGGTACCACAACAGATAGTCCAAAGGAACAGTGAATAGAAGAACAAAACAGAAACCCTGATGTCATTGATGCTAAGCTCTCGGAATGCTTAGGAAAAAAACATCTTATTCCAGTAAGGCAAGCAAAACAATATGGTACTGGTACTTATCCGTGGCAAAGACTTTCAGTCAGATTGCCGACTTCAAAAGGCTTAGGACTTACAAGTTCTGCCAGTAGTTACTCACTGCCACGTAAGGATGGATACAATTAAGCAGAAATGATGGCAAATCCTTATAGTTCGATGCATATAAAGAATGAGGAACATCATAATCATTGTAAGATTAAAGCTGATGTCCTAGAATAACTGACATCTGACGGTTTTTTTATCATAAAAGCAGGCACATGATGGATCTAAAATAGAAAAAATGGTTCCTTTTTGGTAAGTAAAAACCAGAATCGATGAGGTGGCATAAATGCCCTGAACCCCAATCCACCAACGACAAAATATATCTTGCAACGTATGGGGTAGACACACCTCATGTGTCATTTAAGAGTGACTTAATCCATTTCAAAGAAACTCCATCGCTGCTCACCATGTTCTTGATTCTGATAAGACGAAGTTCACGAAGATGTTTGGAAGCGGTATCATAAAATTGTCTTCCAATTTAAAACTGAAAGCTAACAATTGGCAATTTGTAAAATGACGGCATTCAAGAAGATCCAAGTGCTGTCTACAGTTGCCTAAGCCTATTGTAATCTCAAAACTCCAAGAAAATTTATGGCAATTACTCTAAAATAGAATCACCGCATTAAACACGTACCGACAAAAAAGTAACCATTACACCGGATGAAAACAATACTCAAGTCGCAATCAAATAAGTTCATGTCTGCATTTAAAATCCAACATATCGTCGGATAAGATGCCGGACAGCATGTATATGTATCATCCCAACAAAACGCAAAATTAAGTATGTCAGAGCTTAAAAATGAGTTATCGTGCCATGGACATATTAGCGCCAGAGTACAAATGATACCACACAATATGCATGCTCGCCGTGAACTCATCTGCTAAATCATAAAACCAATTCGAGACAATGAGCCAACAAAAAATCCAATCAAAGATTCCTCTCCAATCATCGATTCAACCGAGGAAACAGACATTAGAGCATCTTATATGCAATATATCAACGATTTACATGCATAACGCCACGACAAACCTCTGCATTGGCGGGCTGCTGCTCCTCATTCTGGGGCGTCTTTCCCCACACCGCAGGAGGCGGCGCAGTGGTTGCATAGTAATCATCATCATCATCGTCATCAACATCTGCCCAAGATTTCTCTTTCAACGGCGTCGGGGCCCAGAAAACCTGAGGCTCGGGCTCCTTGGCCTGCGACTGGGCACCCGATTTCGACGACCCTTTGCCGCTCTTCGACCCCTTGTCCTTATCCGACTTCTTCTTCTTCCTCAACGTCTCGAGCGCAGCAAACACGTTGGTGTTGTTGATCACCAGGGATCCCTCGTCCCTCCTGCCACCTCCACCAACCATGGTAACGCTCGCCGTATCGATTCGAGACCCACGAGCACAGATGCCAAAATCGAAGGATTTCCCAGACGATTTTTCCCACGGAGCTTTCAGACGCGGCGATCTGTCCGAAGGAAAAGGAACGGCTGGAACTACGCAGGGGCGATCGGAGGTTATCGATCAATCCGAGCTCCGGCGAAGGTAGAGGAACGAAGGATGTATCCAGCAAATGACTTTACAAATTTTTTAGGATTGTTGAATTTTTTCGACGAATTTTTATACAGGTTACCAACCCTGTCAAAACGAACACGGAAACGCAAAACGCAAAACCGAAAACCGAAAACCGATGTCTAAAAAAAACAAAAAAACGAAAAAACGAAAAAACAGCTTGTTCGAGCTGCGGATTGGAATCGATTCGCGCGACGGAAATAGGGAAGCGCGGCGACGGGGGAGAATCGGAGGTCGGTGGGGGGCCGCCGGAAAAGGAAGGGGGAAGAGGAGGAGGAGGAGGTGCTTCCCCGCGCGGTGCCGCAGGGATTGCGGGAGCGCAATTCCGCACGGGAAGGCCCGCGGCGACGGCGACGGCGACGGCGGCGGAGGAGCCGAGCGCGGCGGCGGAGATTGCAGAGGGGAGCGCGAGGGGAGGAGGGGGAGGAGGAGGAGGAGGTTGCAGGGGAGGAAATTAGGGTTTCGTGACGTTTCTCGATGGAGATGAGGAAGGGGGTGAGGTGGTAGGGATAATGAAGAAACGGAAGCGGACCGCACGGCTATATATACGGGTTCTATTTTTTTATTATTTTTACTTTTAAAATTTTTTTTTTTCTGGGGGAGGAATTTTTCACCTATTTTAGTTTTGCGGAACTCCAAGATACGGTGACGTTTTCGTGGCGTGCCGCGCGTTTTGGTTTGGATAAAGAGAAAAAAAATCTTCCTCCGTTTCTCCGGACGGACGGGCGGTTCGGGCCGAACCGGGGCATCGGGTCGGGCTAATTTGTTTCCGAGGCCCATCCACCGACATGGACATGACGAATTCTTTTCTTTTTTTCGGATCCGATTTCACGTTCCATAAAACTGGAAAAGCAAATAATTGAAAATTTGATTACTGAATATGGAGAATTAATAATTTTAGACTGTGGAAATATAAGAAACTATATAGTTTTTTAATTTTTATTTATATTTGTGAGTCATAAAATGGGTGATTTCTTTCATTCATTAATATGATAGCTACATGATAAAGGTAAACATAGTTTCAAACATAAAATATCCTGAAGAGGCTAAGGATGGGAAGATACCCAGTTGAAAGGGAGTTTTTTGCTACCCAATCGGTAGCTCGGTTTCCTTCCCTTAGACAATTGGTTAGCTTTACTTGACAGAACGTGCCTAAAATCCATTTTTCTTCACATACTATGTTCCTTATGGCCCAAGGTTCTCCTTCTCGGCCCAAGATGCTTTCCACTCCCATTCAAATGTCACTTTCACAAACAAAATCTATTGCCTTCTATTGTACTGATTGCACATGAGTCTCTTGGGTTTGTTGTAGAAACTTTAGCCCTTTCACGAAAGCTAGTGCTTTGGCTTGAAGAGACGACTATCTTGGTCTTGCTCACAAATCCACCTTTCACTATCCCACTCGAGTTCCTCAAGATCCTAGCAATTGAATAAGATTTTTTGCTCCCCACCCACAAAATGTCCACATTCAGCTTCAGATTGTCACCGGATGGAGGTTTCCACTTTGTCTCTGTTCTTGTTTTTCTAGGTTTTGATTTGCTATTATGTGGGTTCCATCGGAGGTGGTTGTTAACTTGTGCTCGTGCTTCTTCTAGTATGGCTTGAGGATCAAGTTGTTGCCCCCAAAACATAGCATTATTCCGTGCCTTCCATATGAGCCAGAATGTTGCCACGGCTACCTCCGCTTCAACTGGATCGGGTTTTGCTTCAAAAACGTCCAGCAGCCATTTGTCTACTATGGTTACATTTAGAGGGCTGTTGTGTGTCTTGAATGTTGGGTCTAACCGGATTTTCCTTGTCCAACTGCACATTAGAAGCATATGTTCAATCGTTTCTGGGTGTTTTGAGCAAAGCAAGTCTACCAACACTCTTCTCTTGAAAAGTTTTTCTCATGTGGGTAAAGCATCTTGGCATAAATTCCATAGAAATATTCGCATCTTGGGGGGGAACTTAGAGATTCCATAATTTTGTCCATAGTTGTCTAGGACGCTGGTATGTTGTGTTTGGATTTACCTTGTTGGACTTGGAATGCTCATCGTTGTAGCTGCTTTTAACCGTTGTCCAACATAGATGCCTTGGGGGAAGAGCTAATGGGGATAGCTAATATTTCTTTGATGACATTCTCCATGAAAAGATTCTGCAATATTAATTCTTTTCACTCTCTCGTTCCTTCATTAATCAGGTTTGCTACCTTGTATGGATCATCCCTATTTGCAGGACCCCAATTAAACTCGAGTTTAGCCATCTCCCAGCAACCATTTAGCTTCCAGCTCAATTGTTTCTCTTCCCACTAGGATGCTTTGTTAACTCCAAGACAGGTGATGTTCGTTTTTGGCTTTACAAAGATCTCCATCCAGAAAATATATCCCTTTAGGAACCCGACTCCAAAGTGTTGAAGGATTTTGAGATAATCTCCAAACTTGTTTGCCTACAATAGCTTTGTTAAAGATTTGCAAGTCTTTGAAGCCTAATCCTCCTTCATCTTTCCAGAATTTCATCACTTCCCATTCTTTCTAGTGCATTCCCCTTTTTGTATCACTTTGTTTCTACTAGAAAGAGGTTACTCTCTTCTTAATGGCATTACACACAAAATTTGGTATCTTAAAGATCAACATAGCATATTGAGGAATAGCGTGCATTACGCTCTTAATCAAGACTTTTTACCTGCTTTTCACATAATCTTTTCTTTCCATCCCTCTATTTTTAGGTTTACTCTTGCTAATATCTATGCAAACATTTCTTTCTTTGACTGACCCCAATAGAATAGTATGCCAAGGTATTTCCTTGTCTTCTATATAATTGGGACACGCAACTCTTGACCCATATTCCTCTTCAAATTCAAGGGGGGCAGCCATTGTTGAAAGCAACTCCTAATTTGTTCAAATTGATAGCTTGATCTATTGCAAAACAAAATTGGTTTAAGATAACCGCCAACTTTGGCATTCCTTGACTATTCCATTAAAAAAAAAAAGCATCATCAGCAAATAATAGGTGTGATAGTGTATGACATTACCTATTAAGAGTGATTCATTTGAGGCTTCCATCCGCTATGACTTTATGCATCATCCACGATAAAACATTGGCCATTAGTATAAATAGATAAGGAGATAGTGGATTGCCTTGTCTGATTCCACGTGAGGGTAGAAAATATTGTGTAGGTTCTCTGTTTACTTTCACATTGTATGATACAATTGAATACAATTGAGACACAATACATGAATAAGTCAACCCAATGCTCACAAAAACCCATTTTCAAAATACACGCTCTCAAGAAATCTCATTCCGTGTCATATGCCTTTTGCATGTCCAGTTTAAGGATGACTTGAAACTTCTTCTTTCTTTTCCTTACCTTCAATTGATGCAATACCTCGTGGACTATGAGGATATTATCTTGAATCTGACGGCCTTGGGTGAAAGCACTTTGTTCTATTGCTATTAACTTGTGGAGCCATGATTTTAGCCTATTAGTCATCACTTTTGAAATGATTTTATAATTAAAGTTGCATAGGCTTATATATCTAAATTGACTTATTTCTTTCGGGTTCTTAACCTTTGGAATAAGAGCAATATGGGTCTTTTTTAATTATGGGTTGAGGATACCTGTATCGAAGAAAATTTGAACCAGCTGAAGTACATCCTCCTTGATTTCCTTCCAGAAGTATTGATAAGATTAGTCATTCAAACCGTTGAGCCCTAAGGCTTTAAATGTCCCTAACTTAAAAACTACTTCCTTGACTTCTTTTATAGTGATATTTGCAATCAAACTATCATTTATCCCGTCTCTAGCCAAGCTCAAGCATTGGTCTAAGATGGGTCAGAAGTTTCGAGGTTCTACCAATACATAACGGTTTTGATAGAAGTCCCCTATGTGATTTTCAAGGGTGTTTGGTTTTCTGGACTAGTTTTCTTCATCAATCTTCAACATTATTATCCTATTTTGTTGCCTCCTTTGAACCGTTGTTGTATGGAAGTATTTTATATTTTTGTCTCCCCACTATAGCCATTTAATATGAGATCTCATCCCCTAATACATTTCCTCTTGTCTCCTCAGTTTTTCCATTTTTGCCACTATATTATGGATTTCTTTTTTGCTGGTGGTTGGCCCCCCTATATGTTATTTATCTATGTTAATTTCCTTTTCAGCCCTCTAATTTGGTATGATGTGTTGGAAAACTTTCCCTGACTCTATAATGCTAGCTCTTTTGACATTTTTTGGACTTTTTCTAGAAAAACTCGAGAGGTGAAACTATTCCTCCTTCCATGTACTTGTAATAATCTCCCCATGTTCCTATTCTTCAAGTCAGTAAGCCTCAAACTTAAGTTCTTTCTTTCTTTTGTTTTGAAGTGGATGCGAATAAAGCATGAGTGGACTATGATCCGATCCCACGGTAGGTAGTGCCACGGCCTCTACATTTGGAAAAGCTACCCTTTATTCCATTGTGCATTACACCCTGTCCAACCTATTCTTGATTAGTGCATCTCCTTCTCTATTGTTTGTCTATGTGCAGGCGCAACCTTTACTCTCCACATCCATGAAATGACATTCATTCATGAATTCTCAAAAAGCCGTTGTTCTACAATGGTTAACCTCTCTTTTGCCTACCTTCTCCCAATTATACAAGATCTCATTACATTCGTCCATGCATATCTGCAGAAGTTGGTTAATTACCTAGAAGCCTCATATTTGTTGCCAAAGTGATAGTCTTTCTTGAGAGTTTGTGGAAGCATGGAGGAAACTAATCCTCATTCATGTGTCACTTTTTGGATTTTTGCATTCCAAATCGATGAATTCTTTTGAGTTGAAGATCAATTTGATTTCTACTTCTTCATCCCACGTAATGATCAAGCTGCCCGCCATTCCTTCTGGTTGTTCTAAATAGGAGTGTGGGTATTTAAGCTGTCTTCTTATCCTCTCCACCAGCGACTCCTTGCTTTTTGTTTCCATCAGAAACACTAAATTGGGTCTTTCCTGAGCCACTATGGCTCTCAACTCTTGGAACGTCAAGGGGTTGCCCAGCCCTTGACAGTTTTAGCTTAAAACTCTCATGTCGTCTCTGATGGATTATTAGGGCTAGCTACCATAGCCCATTCATTTCATTCCCTTACCACCTGAATAGGAGTATCTAATAACTCCATATCGTCTACTAGTGCAATGATAGAGTCTTGAATCCTCTTTTGCTTTTTTGCTCTTTCAAAACATTGGCTTTTCTTGACACTTGGCTCCTTGATCTTGAGAACTTCAGCAGTGAGTGGTTTGGATAACACTATTTGTTTGCCTTTGCTTTCCTTTTCTGCTACAATTGGGACCGAAACTCCATCATACTCCTTTAGTGAGGGACTATTGCTTCTTTATTTTATTTTATTTCTAGTTGGAGTTGGACTCTTTACTATTTCTCTCATCGTAATTTCCATCTCAGTTGGCTGAATTTGTGTTTCTAAAATTGATTTTTCTTCTTCATTTTGTTGGGTTATCACCCCATAGAAACCTTCTTAATGAGAACTTTTTTCATGCACTTCAACTTTTAGCCAAGCTCCATATTTGCTTGCTTTATTTTCAGTCCATTTTGTTTGCTCATACAAGTTTCTTCGCAATACGAGGCATATGACACATTCCCCCGGATGAATAATAGTAGTGGGTAGCCATTCATATTTATATTACACCCACGAAATTCTTTCTCCTAAATTAATAATAGCTTTGGATCTCAGAGAGGCCAACAAGTCCACCTCAACATTCACTCTCATTGATTTATGGGGTCTACCTCCTTTAGCATCTACCGAACTTTCAATACCCTCCCAATCTTTTCAGAATTAGAATATACATCTTCCAACACCCATCCTAGAGATATTCCTACCATTTGAACCCAAAATGCACATTTTGTGAAATCATAATAATGATTGGGTATATCAGCCACACCTTATTTCAGCACTAATTTAATTACTTGTGAGGGACCAAGGTCCCTGATTTAAAACTTTTTCTTTCTCAGTCTCTAAATTAAACAAAAAGGAGTAAAAACTCGGCTCTTTCTGACTACAAACAAGGAATATAAACGGTTCATGTGCAAACAAGGACAAAAAATATTGGAAATTTAAATACTTAATTTTGAGTGTTGATGATTTTCAATTTTGAAAATAAAAGAAATTATCCAATAATAACTTAAAATTGAGCACCGAGTATTATTATTATACCTCAAATATAATTGAGATCAAGTATACATTTTAACAATATAATTGACAAGATTCAACTTGCCATCAATTACCTTTTTCTAATTAATGAATTAAGTGATATATTCCTTACTTGCCCTATTATGTGATTACTTAAGTTAACTACATTTTAAAGTAAACCATAGTTGCAATTGTCAAACAAGTTTAGTATTACTAATTGACTAAATTTTTAATTTTAGCACTTAATTAGATTATCAAACAAAGAAAGTATGCTATATGTTTCAAATAGGATTCAGCTTCTAACAAAATAACTTTTGGGACATGCCAATGTTTTAGTTTGAATAAGAAAAATCTTCCTCTATTTCTCCAAATAAAGTGAGCGGGTTCAAATTGGGATCTCGGGTCGGGCTAATTTGTTTCCAAGGCCCATCCACCAACAAAAAAGACTTTTTTTTTTGTCGGTCCAATTTCTTATTTGATAAAATTGGAAAAGTAAATATTGGAAATTTAAAGTCAATGATAGTTACAATTGTCAAACAAGCTTAGTCTCACTAAGGGTTCGTTCGTTTCGCGGAAAATGGGCAATTTCTGAAAAATATTTTCCCGTAAGTAATTTTCCAGGAAAATAATTATATTTTCTGGTGTCCGATTAAAATCTGAAAATGTTTTGGAAAATATTTTCCTTATCAAACACCGGAAAATATTTTCCGGTGTTTGATAAGGAAAATATTTTCTAAGACTTCACCACTTAGGCATGCATCACTTACCGGCCAATAAATATATCAAATATGAACTTGTATTTAAATCCGGGCAAACTTGCTTCATTTCTTTGTTTTCTCATTGTCGTCAAATGCTCATCTACTCTAAAAAAATGTTTGTATAAATTTTAAAAAGAAGCAAAGCATGTACAACCCTAATGAGAATCTTCCAGTTGAGTGGCTTGCTCTCCCCCTACGCCTTTTGTGTTCAAATAAACAAAAGAAAAAAGAAGCAAAGCATGTAGAGCCTTTGCTTGAACAATGTATAACGGCAGGGTAGAGTAAATAAAGAAAATGATAAGCAAGAGTGCAAAGCGGGAGTTTGAGATCGGCGAGTGTGAAGTTCGCCTAGCAATGGTCAACGACTAGCCAAGAAAGAAGAAGATGAGAAACAAAGAATAGAAAAAGAAAAAAAAATAAAAAAAAGAAAAGAAATAGAAAAGAAAGGAAATTAAAAATAACTCGAATTAAAAAAGAAAAAGAAAATTAAAAAAATAATTCGATTAAAGAAAGAAAAGAAGAAGAGAAGAAAGAGGAGGAGGAAGGGAGGACTTGTAGAGGTGTGAGATAAGAGAAATCGAGTGAGGAAAATGTTTTCCACTTTTCAAAAGTGAAAAACATTTTTCCCTAATTTATAAGACTTTACATTTTCCCCAAAAAAATTATTTTCCGTGAAATGAACACCGGAAAATCCGGAAAATGTTTTTTCGGAAATTATTTTCTGTAAAACGAACAGAGTCTAAGTAACTAAATTTTTTAATTTTAGCACTTAATTGGATTATCAAACGAAGGAAGTATGCTATAAGTTTTGAGTAAGGGTGAACTTCTAACAATATGCCATTGCTAGACCCACTTAATATCGATTTTCAAGCCTATCTATCCCGTGAGGGCCTAGATGGATTCAAGCTGTTAAGTACATGATCAGATTTGTTCTTAATCAAGAAAGCACATAAATAAGCTCTTGAAAGCCTCTCTAATAATTGATCAAAGGACAACGTGATAACCGATTTAATTAGTAATATGACAAGACAATCATTCAAATGGGATGTCGTGATCGAAATGCAAGTCACATAAAGTAAATTGAACAATTTTTGTCATCTACCAGTGAGTCATACCATTATCTCACAAATTAATTGAACTTTTCGGTTGGCTTCTTTAGCATAAAAGGATTAAACTCTCAAATTAAGGTCATGAAACAACAAAAGAAGAGTGCTTTTGAAAATACTGTTTTTGGAAAACATCCTTCTCAGCCTACACCAGATTTTTACAAGCTCATTAAGTTGCTGCATTCTCACCCCAATGATTTTCCCATTTACGTTGAATTGTGTCATTGCATCGGATCAAGCATGTACTTAGCCAGCACTTAGAAAATATTATTAAGAAAATAGTCAGTCCCTAAAGAAATGAACATAACAGTAGTTCGTTGAAACAGGGTCTTGTTTAAGATTTTCAAGGTACTTTCGAGTGCTTAAGCTGCTTTTAAAAGCATTCCCAAATGCACCGGAAATACTTCAACAAAGGCAGGTTGTAGGAAAGGCGCAACAGTAGCTCACCACAAGACTGAGCTACTTATTAGATACTTCACCAAAACGTTAAAAGGAGAAGATAAGTGGAATTACTCTGCTGCATGAAATGTTTTAAGTACAAGCTTGCTGCATTCAAATACTCTGGAAAAGCAGGAAGACAATAAAAGTTTCATCAGTGTGTTTTCCAACAACTTGTACGATTGATTCACTGGCCAAAAAAATCTCTTACGATTATGTGCTTCATTACAGACAAAGGCAAATGAGAACCGAGCACGAAACACCAATACTGCCTCCTCGCGGAAGAATATATCCGATAGGGGTTTGGAGGGATGAACAAGTATATCATAGTAAAATAAGTCCACTTATCTTCTCCTTTTAACGTTTTGAGCCAACTATGCCACAAAAAATAGAAAAACCATAAGGAAAAAAATCAATACAAAAAATATTTTGATCATCAGCCACCTATTTGATGATATGCTGTTAAGGTACTTCAGCAAGGCCCCTTGTGCACCCTCTACATTTGTGAGCGTGTCATCCATATTTTCGTCAATCCTAAAAGAAACAAAAAAGGAAGCGTAAAATGCCCATTGAAACAATGCCATAATGAAAATTTCCAATAACAGCATTTCATTTCCATATAACAGAAATCCTGACTGGCATTCCACTCTCATGGTGGAAGCAGGACAACAAGAATAGTTGAATAGCAAGATAAACTAACTTCTAAATTTAACACTCCTACAACATTTAGTAAAGTTTACATCACCAGATTAAACTATATGTAGGCCATTGTACATGTGCATTTGCAGGTGGTTCATTTCACAAACGAATTTCGAAGTTTCTTAGCACGACTCATTCATCAACTAGCCCCAATGATTCTGTTGGGATTCAGAATATCATCACATCAAATAATGTCACATCTCATTTAACCATTTACTTGTTTCGATGAAGTATCTTGATAATGTTAAATTTCATTGGGAAAGACCTGATTCACAATACATAAAAATAAAACTCCCTAGCAATCCTAGAAGATACCCTATGCAGAAGATAACATCTACTTCTGGCACATGAACTTTCCCAACTAGTCATCATGGTATTGGTAGCTAGTATGCAACCTACACCGTGACAAACGGAAAGAGATGAACAATGGTGATCAGAACTATCCGAGATGAAGCTAGAACCATTCAATGCTAGAATGCTCTCTAAAAAACTATTCCAGTATTCACTATAAAAGCAAATTTTCATTTGCATTAAGGTTCTGCGAGGCATTTAATATGTCATAACTTAATTCACGAGAAAAAAAGGAGAAGGAACAAAAAAATGCAGAAAGATTAGAGTCTAACGAACCAGACTAATGAACCAGACTAATGTTGTTATACCGAAACACAATGTGGTTACTGAGAAATAATTAAAACAGCTTGCATGGGAGATACTCTAGACAGGAAAAACACCTGATTGCAATCTCTCCCTGCTGAGAAACCAGGGTTGCCAGCTGATTAAAGATACTGCTCAACTCATGAATGGTAGATTCTACATTTTGAAGGGCCTCAGCTCTGCTCTGCATGTAAGTATCCTGCAAAGGAACCATTTGCTGTTGTTGCTGTTGATTTTGCTGCAGCAAAGGCTGACTCTCCCCATCTCCCTGCTTTCTGAGGAAGAATTACACGGGACATTAAAGGGCATATCAGCAAATGCATCATATACATGTAGCTAATTCCCCCTACCAAAATTGTATAAAATTGCACAACGAGCAATGCCAACAATCTCTTGACCAGAAAAAAAAAGTCAAACAGAGTCTGAGGTTGAAATGCACAAATTGCTTCCTCACATTATAATTGATTTGACACGTTCCGCATTTTCAATTTCTTCTCAGAAGAGAATGGAAGATCACTAAGAAGTTTGGTTATTTACACAAAGATTGATAACAAGTTGACATTCACAAAGAAATCATGACTACCCAACAAATTCAAAATGCAGATAAAATTATTTAGTTCATAATGGTGCAGGAAACAAAGCAATACGGCCACTTGTCCACATCCACATATCATGTTAATGGTTATTGCTGCGCTAGGGGCATCGCACCGGCCCCAGAGACTAGGTACTTGTCATCCAATTAGCAGAGATGGATTCCAATCATAAGAGAGCTCCAGTATAATGCGTCCAATTACAAGGTAAGCGTGAGGAGCAAAAGTGAAAAATTGATCTTTAGCATGAAGGACAATCAAGAACATCCTTTGCATATATCTTGGATACAGTTCAGAGTTAATGGTTTATGATTCCAGGTATAAAATTGAGGAGAATACAGAGAAATGCGTGAGATTAGTCTTTCAACCATCATTATCAAATCAAAGCAAAAGTTACATTGACCTTCCATCTTAAAATTTCACAACTGCATATTTTCCTCTCTACTTTACTTCCATCCAAAAGCATATCTTTCTCCATTGTCTTTTCCTCCAACTTTACTCCCCTTAATTTCCTTTTCTCATCACTTGTTTTCAAAGACGTAATGGTAATGACAGATAAAGTCCAAGTCTATGACTATTTACCAATGATGAGTGATACATAACAATCTCCCACTAAGTTTGACATTATCATTAACAATTTAACTCAATCTCCCAATAAGCATGTGAAGACCTTCTCTACATAATATCAAACATGAACCGTAGCCAAAGAAGTAAAAAAAACAAATTGGATATATGCAAATCAAAGACTAGTCTTATGGAGGAAATTATACAGGAATCAACGCTGATATTCTCTGAAGATAACAAAATAATTCTTCCGATGGCTTAGCAGGTGGAGGTTTCTCTCCCTGAATACACTGCAGCTCCAGTTCAAATAGATGGACAAGATTGTAGCAGCCCAATTCTAGAAAGAGTTTCAAATGACAAGCAATTCGACTCAACAGCAGATCATGGGGTTTCTGATGTGATTAACAGCTTCAATCTCAAAGAACCACACAGTTTGAGTGCAATTTAGATGCAATATCAATCATACAAAACAATCACAGTTTTTTCTAAGAAAACATCTATACTGCAGCTGTCCAAAGATAGGAAGAAGTTCATGCAAGAGTACCATATGAGTAATTCAGAACTCCTAACAAACGTTCGGTCTGAAAGACGTAAGTGGAAAGCAGTTTGGAATGGCAGCTAGCAAACAACAGTGCAAAAGAATAAAGATTTTACCTGGGAAACGACGGGGATGACGACGACGATGAAGATGACGACCCATTAGCCCATGGGGGAGGCGGAGCTGCCGAGGCATTAGCAGCTGATCTGGTAGCCAGTGGACGTTGACGAACAAAAGGATTGACAGTTTCCTTGGAAGCAGTGGAAGAAAACAACTGTCTCCTATTTTCATGTACCTTCAAGTTCTACACATAAACAACATAATATGGTTACGACTAAACACAATGTGATATTACAAGACACGTGACTCATCAACTTAATTGAGTTCAGCAATAGCAAAACAAAATTAGGTCACTCTATGAACTAGGGAAGCATTCCACATATGTAATTCCAGCAAATACTAGAGTTACCTCTGTTCGCATGGTTAGAACTTCTTTGAACTCTTTTGTAGCGCTCATCAATCGATTTTTCAGGTCGTCTACAACTGTGGTTGAATGACTAGTCGTGTCACTGGAGACAACACCCTCATTCCGGGAACTGCTAAGGAACTGAAGATCTACCACAGCAGAGTTGAGAGCAGTAATATCCTGCTTGATGACTGCAGTAAGCTCCTGAATTTCCATAGTTGGATCGTCAAAAACTGAGGTTCTCTTTGCCACTGCAACAGAAATGTAGTTAATCAGTCATCTAGAGAAATCTTAGTGGGGCAACTATCTATAATGCAAAACCACAACCCATGCAAACTGTCACACCTCTGAGGTCACTCTAAACAAAGCCAAATGTAACAATGCTACTTAGAAAAGACCAAAAAATGCTTTGCCTAAACATAAATCGGACATGTAATTATAACTGCAGATGAAGCAGCTGCTAGTTCTGAACAATTTGGATGCTTACATTTCGCCAACTTTGCAAGCTTCTGGGACGTCTGATGTATCCCAAACCCAATTTTTGAAGCCCTCCGATTGAACTCGGATTGAAGAGCAACTCCAGATCGCTGTTCTTCTGTCTTGGAACTGCTGCTTGGTCCATTCGGTCCCGGCCCAGAAGAAACTGACTTCTTCAATCTCTCTGCTATACTCTGAAACTCCTGTGTCCGATCCCGAAAAGACGTATGCGCTGTCTTTACCGGCATTTTTTAAAATTTCGACTCTGGTCTTGGAGACCTACTGAAACATAACCACTGCAACACAAAATTTCAAAGGATCCCATCAGATCTGCACGCATCATCAGCTCAGCAGCAAATGCAAGTAAACAGCAATGCCCCAACCATCCAACCCCAACAGAGACCTAAACTAGACTACAAGAAATTCCCAGATCCGGATCGAATTTCACCACTAACCGCACGAAAATCACCGTTTCGGACTCCCATTTTCGCTCCCGAAAACCCAACCCGCACTCACACGGACCTCAATGCAAATCGAAGATTTCTACAGTTAAACGACAAAAAAAGAAAAGAAAAAAAGACCAACTCCGATCCACCGAGACAGAATTCCATCACTCCTTGCTCCCTCACGAGGCAATGCGAATGCCGACCGAACAAGAACCGCGGCGCCGACGGATTAGAGAGGCGCTTACCTCCGAATCGAAGGATCGATCCAGGCGAAGAACCGCGAGATCCGAGCCCTAGGGAAGGCTCCGAAGCGCTCCGCGCGACGAGACGCGACGGAATCTGGGGAGGCCCTGATCGATCGAGGGGCGGAGGCCGCGGGGGATTCAAGAGATCCGGAGGCGGAAGGAGGTCGGAATTCGCCGCCGCGACGTGGCGGTTCTCGGCGGTGGCGGGATGCGCGGATCGTCGGTGCGACGAGAGAGAGAAAGAGGAAAAGTACGAAATCCGAAGATTTTAATTTTGCAGTCGCGACGTCCTAATTCTATTTGTTTTTGTCCATGAATGAATTTGTGGGCAAAACCGCAGGTCCGCAATACCAAAGTGGGTCCCCACAGGTCCACACGAGGTCCACCAGTTTTTAGATGTTTATGTTTTGGATTGACATAGATCCTAAACTAGTATATTTATCGTAAATTTATTATTTATTAATTTCTATTAAATTAGATTAATATTACGAAAATCATAAATTTGTACATCTATGGCAAATGTAGAGGTGCACACGTTAAATGTCACGTGTCATTCAACTAAAAAATTTGACTGCAAAATTTAATGAAAACTAACGGAAAGTAAATTTGAGGTTTTTGATAATTAGAAAATTGGTTTTGAATAAATTTGTTATTATCATATTAGTCATGAGTTTTTATGAGATTAACCCTATATTTTATTTCTTTTGGAGAAATTTAGATATTTTCAAGCTGGAACATGGATTTGTTTGAAAAAAATTTTAAAAAAAGATCTCAAAACTAAAAAAATTACTTCGAACGAATCTACGTACAGGAGGGAAAAAAAAAGCCATGATTAACATAGTACATATAAATTATACTTATGATGGTTGCTATAGTTGCTTGAAAGTAACAACGTTCAATCGGTATCGAATCAAATAAGCAACCTAACAAAAATGGTATATCGATGGGGATTTAATTTCAATCGAACGTAACATACGCTACTTGTTGTATTTGGCTCTTAATTTTGTCCGATGATGCCCAATTTAAAATCTTCGAAGAGTGACGATGTCCTTGTTAAAAAGAAGCAAAGTTTTGCATGTTTGATTTTTTATTCGACAATCGACTAATCGCGTTCAAATAGTGAAAAGTGCTGGTTAACGACGGGTTTTTACTCTCTACACCAAATGACGAAATTACCCTGCTAATTCACTCGAGAGAGAGAGGCCATCGTTAAGGAGGAGCGTCGCTGTTGTCGGAGAGAGCGCGGCCGTTGTAAAAAAGAGCGCAATTTAGTAGAGAATGTCGTCAGGTCACGAAAGAGGGGAGAGAGTGAGAAGAGAGAGGAAAGAGAAATGGCGCGCTAAGCAAAGATAGAGAGAAGAGAGCATAGCTCTGATTAGAAATTCGCCCCGAAAACACGTGTAAATGAATGGTTTTTTATTCTTTTGTCAGTTCTACTTTATTCTTACTCTATATTCATTTTCAAACTTTTGCCCTGCCTCTTGCAGGGCGTGGGAGTCAAAACCCACTCCTGAAACTTATGCGTCTCTACCCCATTTCTGAGAAGGTGGGGATTTGAACCCCTCACCTCTCCCTTCCATGTTTTTTTTTTTTTTTTTTTGGTCAGTCTTACTCTATTACTATTCTACACTCACTCGCAGACTTGTGCCCTGTCTCTTGCAGGGCGTGGGAGTCGCAACCCACGTTCGAAACTTACGCGTCCCTACCTCCCATCCCCCCTGAGAAGGTGGGGATTTGAACCCCTCACCTCCCCCTTCCATGTTGGAAGAGTGGCCACTGGGGCGAACCCCCAGTGGTTTCTCCCTTCCATGTTGGAAGGGTGGTCATTGGGCGAATCCTGATTAAGTGTAAATGGTTTATAATAGAATTGGCGTGGCACTTTTGGGGCATTTAATATTTTCTCCAAATGAGGAGTTGTACAGATAACCAAAACGGAATATACGAAGTCAGCACGTGCATGTGGGGGCTTGATCCGAGACGCCCCGTGGCAGCTGAGTCAACCGCGGCGGCGACGCTCTCGACTGCCCTGCGAGGGCGGCGATTGTTGCGACGGCCGTAGCGATTGCCGGACGTTGAAATCACGTACGGCTCCTGTGCTCGAGACCTGCAGCCGTGACGACGCGGACCCCGATCCAGAGCGTAGGCTCCGAGGCTGTGCCCATCGCAGCTGCGTGGCCGGCCTCAGTAATGTCGGCTGCGAGGGGGCGGTGATCGTTGCGACGGCCATCGCCATTGCCGTGCGTTGAAATTACGTACCGCTCCTGTGCTAGAGACTCGTGATGTCTGCGACGATGTCGACCCTGATCCCGAGCGCAGGCTCTGAGTCTGCAGCCGTGGCGAGTGCGTCCGCGACGGCCATGGATGTATATCCATGTCTGGAACCGGCCCTGTAGTCGACGGTCGTGACCAAGATGACGACGCGGACCTCAAGTGCGACCCCAGGTTTTGTGCGTACGCTGGCGGTTGCGACGCCCATCTGGCGAGAAAATATGCCGATGCGGTACTCGAGCACTGCGGTTCTCTTCCGTTGTGTGCTACCGTGGAACGCTGCGACGGTGATGATGACCCGGTTGGCAATTGTGTGCGACACCGTGTCGACTGTGATGGCGACGATGACGTGGACCTTGGTGGGGACAAGAGCGCGACTTCTGCGACCGCGACAGTGATGACTGTTACGGCACCGAGCATGGCTGCGTCGAATGCCTACTGACCACCGAGTCCCTCTTCATGATTCCGCCTATTATGACGGCTATCACCAGCAGAACCAGGGCAACCGTCATCGTAATCGCGCTCTCTCTCGGGTACTCATCGAGAAATCGGCAAGTGCATGCATTATGAATATTTCGTACAATTATTTAACTCTTCCGCTTTCAAATTGCTTGAAGAATTACGGTCAGAAGGGTGTTTTTGGTGGTGTTTTCATCACTGCAACGGTCAAGGTCAACTAGCAGCTGGGCTGCCGCTGGATAAAGAAACGGAAGAACAGCTAGCCTACAGGTCAACACATTGCTTCGGAGCTAGAAGCCATGGTATTGGTAATAGCTCCGGCTTTAGCTATTTGTATTTCTCTGATGTTCAATGGAATGCTGGAAATAACATTCCTCTGTTCGACGGGAAATAGCGGCTTTATATATCTTCTTCAACGGGAAAAGTCATCGGTAATTTCGCATACATGAAGATGCGATTAACTTAACTCGAGCTGTTCACCTTGCCAGGGAAACGTTTTGGGGGCAGGCTAGCAGATTCTGTTTTCTGCATAACAGGTAGTTCAGTCGGGCAACGTTTCGGGGGCAGGCTAGCAGATCCTGTTTTCTGCATAACAGGTAGTTCGGTCGGGCGATCCTGATGTATTGGATCCAGATGATCGATAATGTCGACCATCTTTGTCCTGTCATTCAGGCAACATGCATTCATGGACTTGCAAATCTACTGGGAAAAAAAGTTTTAAGAGCACAAAAGAAGTCGAGGCAATCCCACACGAGCTTTTAGTACATGAACAGACTCTGCAGACAAGGCTGATAATCTTGGCCAAGCTAGCTGCCCTGAAGAAGGACAGTCTATTATGAATGGGATAATCATATTAAGGACGACAACAGAGTAAACTGTAGTACGTGTGCAGGGACGAGTTTCAAAGTTACTGCCGATATGAACTTACTGCAACTAATGGAATTAGCGAATCATTGAAACAAGAGAAAGGCAATAGTTACCGCCTTCTTGCATTTGAAATGAATCTCCTATACAGTGTCTGGCCATATCACTACGCACCTTTCCTCATAATTATGGAATTGAGTTCTCGATGGTGACTTTACCATCGCCTCTTACATAAAACGGATGAAATCTGTTGACCACGAGTCCTCCCTATTGCTGCAAAATTTGAATACCATTATGCTCCAGCTCAGACAATTTCAACTGCAACAATTTCAATTATCTGTCAAAGAGAAGATCAAAGACAGCTACAATTTAATGAAGCACAGTAATTATTCAACCACGTAAGGTTATTTATACTGCAGTAAAATGGTTTCAGAACCAACCATAGTCCTAGAAATTCCAGAATTGGGTCTCTGTTGCCTTCTTCAACCTTGGGTTACTAGTTGGTGGAATACTAGGCAACACGGAACAATAATGAGTTCAATTGGCAAGTATGTCTCATTGAAGAAGATATGGGATCTAATTAGATATTTACCTATTCGAAAGACTTGACAATTCAGCATTTCCCCCCAAACTTTGACTGCATGAATCTTGTTGAGCTAAGAATACCACTTAAAAATGAACTTCATGTCTTTTGAAAGGCCAAAATTAGATAAATCGATCCCCAATCTGTCATTTTGCAGTAGTTTAGAGATTCTTACCACTTTGGAACAGGATCATCACCAGAGTACCACCCTTCTATAATAGTCAGGCATGACAGTTCCAAGGCCGTCCACATCTTTCATGATGCATAGCGCAGGATGAATACACTAGAGCGAAATTCTGGCAAAGCCTGAAGCTTCTCGCAGTTACGCAATTCAAGCATTTGGAGATTTGAGAGCCGACAGATGCTCTCAGGCAAGTGGGCAATTCGGGTGTAGGACAATTTCAAGACTCTCAAGGAGGATAATCTTGCAAGATCACAGTCCATCTGAATCTCCAAATTCCGGCAGAGAGAAAAATCTATCTCTTCCAACTTTGGCAGATTTTGTATTGCTTCAGGAAAATTTCCTATGTGAGTACCTTCCATCTTCAGCACTTTCAAATTTTCCAAACGCTCGACCGAACGAGGCAATTCATCAACTCCCGTGTTTGACAGGTCCATAAACTGCAGTTCCTTGAGCTTTCCAACGGATTTTGGAATTTCAGTTAATTTCTGACAGTTCCTTAAAGATAGGCGTTGAAGTTTCTCCAGCGACCCGATGGAAACTGGAAGGGTCTTTATAGCAGCTCCATCCAGTGCAAGATTAGAGAGAGATCGTAAGTGATCAATCTCATATATTTGTTCTAACCTTTCACACTTGCAAGCACTAAGAGTCTCAAGTTGCTCCATAGAATCTTTTTGGAACTGAATCTTATCAATAAAAGTCCCATCGATCACAAGCTCTTTTAAAGCCGTCATGAAACCCAGATCTGGCAGCTGGTCCACATTACAAGACTTCATATTTAAGGAAACTAAGCTGCTCAGATTACTAATGGATGGGCTAATCAAGGATAATTTGCAACAAGATTCCAGAATCAATCTTTCTAGTTTAATTGAAGCAGGGAATGCTGGAGGTTCAACTAACTCAAGACAACCTGTTAAGTTTAAAACTTTCAGTTTCTTCGCGTTCTGCAAATCAATGAGACAATAGAAAAAAATGAGTTCTTAGAATTGTCAGAATAAGAAATAAAAAAATAAATGAAATTTCTACCTCTCCTATCAGCTCCCAACCTCTCCACCCTAGATTTACGCGGCTCCATGACAGATCAAGAATGATCAAGTTTTCAACATTGAAATAAGGAAGCTCCAAGGTCTTTTCAGGGCATATTTGCCAATCCAACCATCTCAAGTTTGAAAGAAGATTCTGAAGATTGCCTTCGATATATGCACAGTCCAGTTTAAGGAATCTTAAATTCCGCAGTGGATAAAATGCTTCGCAAGTGAAACAAGCATCAGTGCCACGATCAAACATGAGTCCAAGTGCTTGAACTTTTTCAGTGCCCTGTCAATTAAACAAAAGCTAGCCAGATGAAAAACCCCACAAGAAAACCTGGAAGATGATAATTTCATTTTCTGTCCAAATTAAAATGTATGATTAAAAGACAGATATATTGAAAAGAGCATCAACTTTGTCCACTCAAGCAATCATTTGTTGTCCCAGCATTTACCTTCCCTTCCTTTAGTGTAGCTAATGCTTCCTTGTGATTCCACAACCTGCTTCGCCTGCAAGGCTCTTCGGGGTTCTCCTTCCGTACTATGTCCCTACCGAAGTCTCTTAATTGTTCGTGCATCCACAGCTCGTTATTCTCTCCAACTTTGACCAATGACCTTACAAGAAGAGCTTCAATGCCCTCTCGAAGGAAAAGTTCAGAGTCTTCCCACATGTAAATGGCAATTCTCTTATCCTGTCCTATAAAAAAACATGCTATATCTAGAAATATCTTTTTCTGATTTTTATCTAAATCTTCATAACACATCTTCAACACCTTTTCAACTCTCTCATGAGGGGCACCTTTGAATTTCTTCAATATCTCTTCCCACTCTTCTTTTAATTGAAAAAATAAGCAAGAACCCACCGCTTCTAGAGCTAAAGGAAGTCGACCAGTAGCTGATATAATGGCACTAGAAAGACCATGGTCGACCTCTCCGACAAAATCCTTCCCGAAAGCATGCTTACAAAAAAGTTCAAGAGCATGACCTTTTTCCATTGCCTCAACCTCATATTTTTGAGCTGTTATATTGACGACATCTTGTTTTCTAGATGTCACAATAATTCTGCTTCCAGGACCATAACCCGTAAGGTCATCCACAATTTGAGTAAGCTGTTCAGAATCACCCACGTCATCAAGAAAAATTAGAACCTTCATATTTCTGAATCTGTGTTTGATAAATTGCATAACCTCGTCAGAAGTACTGAACTCTGGACTTTTCCTCTTTACAAGTTGAGATACTAAATTACATCGCAATGTCTTGAGCCCTTCAACCTGGGTATACTTTTCTCGAACATTCTCGAGATAGGCACAGCCATCAAAGAGATGATACAGTCGGTTGTAGACAATCTTTGCAAGAGTAGTTTTGCCAACCCCAGGCATACCACATATTCCAACAACGCATCCCTCGTTGCTAAATGTTTTAACAGCTTGTCCATCACGAAAGTCAACATCAAGCTTCCTCATAATCTTTTCTACATGATGGTCGATTCCAACTAAATAATCAGTCACCAATAGGTCCTGCTTCTTTAATCGTAGCAAGACTTCTGAGACGACTAGCTGTATGAGCTTGCCCTCATGTCTGCCAATGTAAGAAATGAGAGAGCTACAATGATATGAACTTTAAATGACTTGACAGTAAACCAAAAATAAGATAGGGAAGATTGACTTAAGACATGGCAACACAATGTATGAAAACACAAAAGGAACCAATTAACCAATAGTTGTTCATTTGATAAATAATTTCAAAATCAAATTCATCCTAGCATTGGATATGGGAAAGGATAACAGAAACTATTAAATTCTTCGAGAAATCCTTGTACAGTTTATAACTTAATGCAGATTTGGTGAAACAGTAATGAAATCATGCCAAGACTCATCCCTCTGAGGGATTTAATGTAGTATTGAGTATTGACTAAATGATCTATGAGATACGTTGGCTTATTTTACTAGGATCCCATCATGTAAGTATCTGTGGTGTACCCTCAGGTTTCAGTTTTATGTGAAAATAGATCTAAAGTGTAGAACAAAAGTTCTTGACACTCCTGCCTATAAATAGGCTGCATATGGTGTAGACTCTTGATAAATGGACGCATTTACATGTTCAGAAGGCCCACTGTGAAACGGACATGACAGCAATATATATTTAAGAAATTTCTGACTTGTTTTTTCTTAAGACAATGAAGGTCTCACAGTTCCTGAACTCTGATCAGCTTAATCTGCGACAAGATCTTAGAAGTAATATTTTCAGTGAATTTGTAAATTGGGACTAGAAGTGCATTATGCTCAAGGCAGAGATTGGATTACCCATCATTCATTTCAGCCAAGTTCAATCCTTTCATTTCTCCAATGTGTCGGAGAGTCTTCGTCCACGCATTGATCCTCTCCTTGCCAACTCGCTCATTCTTAACAAGTTCATAGAAGGACTTTCCAAAAGATCCCGTAAGGTTTTTTACATCAGAGATATCAACGTGATAGAATATGGGAATGATCATTTGCTTGTTGTTTTCTCTGCACGCTAACATTTGCTGCAGCTCCATGAGGCAGCTTTTGCTGGAAGCATAATTCTTCGAGATGATGGGTATGGCTATCTCCGATTGCTTGATCGCCTCAATGAGTGACGGCTTGATCTTTTCTCCAACAGGTAACTCTTCATTGTCTCTGAAAACACGGATCCCCATTTTTTTGAGGCTGTGGTAGAGGAAGTCTGCGAATTCCGTCCGAGTGTCTGGCCCTCGGAAACTCAAGAAAACCTCGTAACTTCCCAAAAAGGTAACAGAAGTCGGTGAAGATGGCGGCGATACACATGATTCCTGTCAAATCAAGGGACCGGAATTTATTCCGTAACATGTAGATTCCTACCTAGAGGAGACTAATTCCCAATTTTTCGATCCTCATTAAAAGTAAACGTTAGTAAGTCAAATGACAATGCATTGCATAACACTCTCGTATTGTCGAGCAAATTTCCAACAGCATCCAAACATCTTTCTACTCTTAGAAGTGTAAGAAAAGAAGATCTCAGACGAACTCAACAACGTTATCCCTTATTCAAGCATTTTCTGAACAAACTTATAAAATGGGAAAACTACTCTACTAGACGATCATGTCAATTGTAACCAGTATTAGAAGAACTAAGCTAGGTGCTGAAATCAGACATCGGGATGCGACACCCACCGCGTTTCTTCTGCACTTTTTTGCTAAGTCAACGATGACCGCCACGGCGATCAAAGCCAAGGGAGCTCGGCTCGGTATCTGGAGCGCGCTTGAGAGCGCGATGAACAGTAACGCCAGTTTCCATAGCCGCGACGCCGAGTTCATCTCGTTCGCTCTCTCTCTCTCTCTCTCTCGCAAACACAAGGCAGAGGTAGTAGATGGCAGGAGAGTGGGAATACGATCGACAGAGTCTAACCCTGGTCTCCGGCGGGCACTGGAGACTTATGCACTGAAGCAAGTGGCAGTCTCTGAGACCGTGGACTTCAGGCATCCTTCAAGTCAACATTATTCACCGTTTCATTAAGTTGCTACAATCCCAGCCGTCCATTTAATATCGTCCCTTTCCCTTGTTTTCTCTTCACCGATCTGATTTGAGAAATTCCTGTTTTGGCCTCGTTTGGCTCTTATTTCGCTGCTCGTCGTTGATTTTTTTCGCTTGTCATGTTGAATAAATTTTCTTGCATCTAAAAATTCTGTGAGAATGTATCGCCAGTCCAGCCAACGCGATCCCCGAGTCATGATTATATGACTTCTGCGAAATTCGTCGGGAGCTCTTTTCTCCCCATTTAGATATAAATCTAAATCCGGGAGCTTATTTCTCCTGGTCTAAATTTAAATCTAATTTTTTCTCCGACGCGTGACAGTTCAACATATTGTTATTGTCGTTATCTTCGTACGACGGTAATGTTTGTTTCACCGAATTTAGGCGCACGGTACAAATCGTAATTTCTAAGAGGAAGATCTTAGCATATGCCAGTCACTAAAGGTTTCAATGATGGGTTAATACTTGGTTTGTTTTGTTGTTGTTGTTATGATAATGGTTCTTGTCTTCGTTCCTCAAAATGTCTATCCAAGTATTATTTTAGTCATTTTCCAAGCCCCTTTAACAATATCCTCACACTCGAGATCATCTTACCAATATGCTTCAAATTGAAACTCCTTTCTTATGGCAATCTCGAGTACAGAGAAAGAAAGAGAGGGCTATGATTATAGCCAACGACAAAGGTCTCCACATAAGGGAACAACACTCTCCATTTAATATTGCATACAAATCTATCCGGTCCTTTCTTTACCGAAGCTTCCATTCTTTATTATTAGCCTAGGTGAAGACACATCATTTACTTGCGATATCCATAAGAGAACGGTCATTTATCATCTCCCAAAGAGCCACCAATCTATAGTGGTACGCCTCTCTTTTTCCAGCCTTCTCCCAATAGTATAGAATCTCATTGGAGTCTCCCATACAAGTCAACGGGAGACTATTAGCATGGTGGATGGACCACTTCTGCCATAGACGGAGTTGCTCTTGGAAATTGGTAGGAGGCATAAACAAAATAAAGTCGCATTGTCGTACCACTAATGGGGTCCCCGAAAGTGATGTCATTAAACACCTCTAGACTATCCTCCAGTCCCACCGACACTTCCTCGTCCCGCATGACCACTAATCCCCGGGGGATTGATAGTGACGGACTCCTGGAATGGAAGCTGATTTTTCTTTCTCTATCTACCAAAACTCTTTTATTCTGTGTTCATTAGGAACATTGCACGAGGTATTTCTTGAGTTACTTAGACTTGAAGATGCTGGAACGCCAAGGTAGAACCTAAATGTTGAGGTTGCATTTGATTGCCCGGATATAAATTGGGATAGATAAGATAAGGTGGGATTAAAAATCTTTTGGATTGTTCTTCGGATTGTGAAAAATCCCATTGTGCGTTTGGTAAATGTCTGAATATAACATGGATATTAGGATGCGCTATCAACAACGCTAGTGACTTCCTACGGAAAACGATGATGCACCCTATATCCATCTTGAAGCTTCCTCAAATGAAAACTCTTGAAGCTCAAGATATCTTCCTTGACAAAAATTCCATATGCTTGCGCAAAATTACCAGCTTCCTGCTGCGCCTGGTCTTCTTGAACCAATTGACTTGGTGAGGAGCCCCCCATTCAAGTTCTTTGAAATGTTGGACTTGGGAAATCATCTTGTCGATCAACTTACCTTTTGGGAATGTATTACCAGCACCTCCTCCATCGTCCTTATTTTTGGCTAGAGCTGGGCTGTTAATAGCTTCATGCTGACATGGTTTGCTTATTGCCGGTTGCTCGAGGAGATCTTTTTCTTGACAAATCTTTTATGGGTTGATGTTCACAGGCAACGTGAGGTCATGCAAGCTTTGTCTTCTGTAACCATGTGGAGAAGATCTTTCCTCTTATGGTGAATTTTCATTTCTGTCGGTTGAGTGCTGATTCTCATCTTGATTGTCCTTCGAAGAAAATGAAAGCTTGTGTAGATCAATTCTGGCACATTTTCTTCCAGTTTAATTTTCTCGTATTCCATGGGGATCCTTCATTGGAAAAGAGGGGTTGTTAAATTATTTGTAATTTTTTTTATCCAATCCGGATTTATCCTACCCCTCTCTCGGATTTCTTATCTGGCATATATCCAGATTAATCTGGTCCGGAGGTCATTACCAAACACTGGGTAGGATAATTTATTATCATATCTGGACTTAAATCTGGATTACCAAATACAACTTGACAGTTTCAACTCAAAACTTTCATCTATCCCCTGGTGGCTTATTAGGGCTAGCTATTAAAGTCCATTCATTTACCTCCTCTTCCACTAGTATGGTAGTATCAACAAGTTGAGTTTTATCAATAGCACTTGAATTAGTCCCTTGAGAAGTATAAGGATTGTATGTTTTCATCTTCTTAGTTGCCAGGGTTTTGTGATCCTGTCTACTCTTCTTAGATGAATCGGAGAAGCACCGGGGTGAGTCTAAGGACACATATGATAATCATTTTGTTTCTTTATTTTTATATTTTTTTTTTCTCGTAACAGGTATGTAATAGAAATACGTTTAGTAACATAATTTCATTTTTCCATTCTTGAAATAGACTTTCACTCCAAAAATAAATTTGGATTAGCAATAAAAAGCTAAAATTTTTAGCTTATCTATTTCTAGAATAAAAGTAAGAAATGAAAACTCTTATCATTATTCATTTTCATCACTGCCCATCGCTCACTCGCCGCCCATGGGACGTTGGACACTGGATGCCAATCGCCCGCTACCCACTACTGGTTGTTGACCCTCGGATGTCGGACCCCTGGATGCCGGACACCCGCCACTAGCCATTAGCTGCTGATTGTTGGTTGTCGCCTGCCACCCACATGTCTACCTGTTGTTGATCACTTGCTACCACTCGCTCGCTGCCCATCTTGCTAGCCATCGATCGTCCCCAAAGTCGTTGGTCATCGATTGTTGAACTGAACTCCCCCCAGCACTATTCGAGAGGGACAAATTTTGTGTCATTATCAAACAAAATTCTATTTTAGGAACATAAATTTTATAAGATTATTGAGCGCGTATTTTTTCTTAGAAACTTTTATGGGGAATAGAAATAAAAAAAATCAATTTCTAGTCATAAATTGATTTTTGGAACACAATGATTATCATGTGCATCCTAAAGGTTTGCATGACAACATTTCTATTCATCTACTCTTTTGTTTCCTAGAATAGAAAAAAAATATAAATCCGTTTGATAACATCAGTTAATTTTTACGTCCCCAGAGTAAAAAAGTGGCAAGAGAATAGATTTGGAATAGAAATAAAAAGTAAAAAAAAAAATTAACTTTTTGCTCCTAGGAACAATTTCTACAAATAAGTCATTTTTTTTTCTTTTCTTCTCCTATCTTGCCGCTCACCACTTGCTGCCATTTACTACCATCTACCATTCGCCACCCTTCGCATGCTGTTGGTCACCCCCCTCACCTCTTGCCCCCATCTTCTACCGGTCGCCATCATCCGTCGTTGCCTGACAACTAGCTAAAGGAGGAAGAAGAAGAGAAAAAAAAATCTCAAAAAAATTATTAAAAAATTAAAAGAAATTTTATATCACAAAAAAATTTGTGGATTGTACCATACGAATTCTTGTTCTTTTTCTATTTTAAGAATATGAATTTTGTACAATTACCAAATGTATTATTTTACTTAGGGCCTGTTTGGCAACGTGCCAAACAGTGCCAAATTCTGATTTTTTGTTCCCAGAATCAGTTTGGGACGAGGATCGCGTTTGGTAAATTTTTTGTTCCCGGGAACGATTTTGGACAAGATTTGAGAATAAAAAAAAATTTGATTCTACGTCTGAGAATCAGAAAAAGAATCAAAACATAAAAGCCTTGGTTGCCATCCGCCATCGCCCGCTGCCGTCCGCCACCGCCCACCGCCGCCCGCCGGTTGCCGGTTCGCCGCCGGTCGCCAGTCCGGCGAGGTCGCCGGAGGCTCGCCAGGCCAGGGCGAGGTCCGGCGAGCTCGCCGGAGGCAAACCCAGCCACCGGCGAGGCCGGCCTGGCCACCGGCGGGGCTGGGCGAGCCTCGCCGGTGGCTAGGCGAGCCTCGCCGGCAGCTGGGCGAGGCTCGCCCAGCCCCGCCGGTGGCCAAGCTGGCCTCACCGAGGCTGGGCGAGCCCAGCCTGGCCACCGGCGAGGCTCGGCCGACAAAGGCCGACCTCGCCGAGGGTCGGCGACCGGCCAAATGAAGAAGAAGAAGAAGAATAGAAAAAAAGGGAAAAAAAGAAAAAAAAAAGAAAAAAAAGAAAAAAAAGAAAAAAAAAAGAAAAAGAGGAAAAAAGAAAAGAAAAAAGTAAAAAAGTAAAGAAATTATTTAAAATTTATTTAAAAATCAAAAGAAATTAATTTGGAACAGAATCAATTAATACGGTACTAAACGCAATTCTATTCTAGAATAAAAAATTTTAAACAGTTACCAAACACGCTTTTTTACTCAGAATCAGTTCCCGGGAACAGAATAAAAAATAATCATTTCTAGTCAGAATCAGCTCTCGGGAACAGAATCGTTGCCAAACGCGCCCTTAGAGACTATTCTAGAAAATAGAAATAGAAAAGAACTATTTTTCAAAAGAAATTATTTTTGGGAATAAAAATATTACCAAATGTACCCTAAGAATAGGAGTTGTGTTCCTTTTTCTTCTTTTTTCCTTTCCTGTCATTACCACATAAGCTATGCTTTACCCTTTGGCTTCGATGATTCTACTAGCTGAATCTCCATTGGTTTCGCCATTTGCTGCTTATCATTTTCGATAGAAACAATGTCTTTCATTATGTCGGCCAGTCCTGCTGTCTCGGGAACGATTTCTTCCTCCTCAGGCACGGGAAATTCTTTCCCATAAAATAGTTTCCAAGATGGGCTTATCTCTTGTGCTTCTACTTTTAACAAATAGCCAGATCCAGAACCGTTTTCTTTTGGCCTGGGTTCTTTGTAAGGCCCTTCCTTACAGCTAATTGTGTAGTGGCCAATTCTCCCGTATGAGTAACAAAAATAAGGGAGACGTTGGTATATATAGAGTCAACCCACAATTGATCATCTTCAAAATTCACGACAACCCCAGACTTTAGTTTTTTCCCCATCTTTGACACCACTTCCAGCATCTCATTCTCCGTAAGTCATGCTAGTGGCAAGCTCAACACTTGCACTCAAAAGGCACAATGAGTAAATTCATAGCAGTGAACGGATAAGTTGGGGCTAGGAAGCAAATTGTTTGAGAAGGACCACAAACTAGTGTCACGGGTCGGTTGTTTCCGATCAATCACGCACCCATGTGGCCTTAGGATTATCGATCTCAAGTCAGCCTTACACACGCACGAACACAAGGATCGCATGAGCAAGGAGCAAGTATATTCATTTGTGAACGAGCTGAATATAATGAGAGGGAATGATCTCTATTTATACAAGTTCGGTCTTATCCTAGCCGTTGATCATCCCTCCGATCCAACGGTGGTGTTTGAATCCGTATCATCATTACAATACTACATAGCATGCCACTCAATGGCTCTAGCCCTTGGAAAGCCCATAAGCGTGTGTCAAAAGCAAGATCAAGGCAGCAGGGTGCCTGACACGGGAGCAGGCGAATGGTCATAGGTTGCACATGGGATGGCCGTGTTAAATATGACTCAAGTTTGAATTCATAAACTAAATTTGTCAATAAAGAAAATAGGAGGGGTTTTTCAGCTTACCTGCGTGAGACGTCACCGAAGAGAGAATTAGGCCGTTGGCCCAAGTGGGCACACGTATGAAGATGCGAATTTCCTCATCTGCGAAGCCGATTGAATTAAAGGGACTACACGTTGAAGAAGTGGTGGGCCCAGAGTCAAATTGTTGACTCTGGGCACACACGCACACACGCAAATAAAAGAGGAAAGAATCCTCACGCGTAAGAAGTGGGCCCTCGACTTTGGGCACACGTATAAAAGGTTTCTTCTTTGCTGGAGAGAGTCTGCCGAAACCTACGTAGAAGAGCTGCTGCACGTTCAAGCCGAGCGAGAAGAAGGAGCCACTGCAGCTTAACGTAAAAGGAAGCCGCAGATCGCACGAAGCTTCAAGACATACGTGATTTCGGACATATGCAAACTAGGCGTACGTAGAGCGTTTTGTTTCGAGCTTGAACGCACGATAATTTTGTGTTGTGAGTTGGGTTTGGGGTTAAATTGGGGTTTGAAAAATACCGAGAGAGTGTTTGAGTAACTTGAGTATGTAATCTCCTTATATCACTTGATCTATATTGAAATTCGCTACTGCTCTCCCCGTGGACGTAGGTCTTTACAACTGAATCACGTAAATTTGGTGTCTGATTTATTTTCTTTTCTATCTATATTATTGTTCGATCGCTCACCCCATCTCAACAGGCCGAACATTGCTCATGGGCCGATCACGGGTCGTGCATGGGCCTCTCTTCATATCGCGCATGGGCTGGCCGTGCACGGATCGGAGATCATTCGTGGATTAGTCGCAGGCTATTCTTGGACAGGCCCTTGTGCGAGACACGGCCTATAACGGATGGTCTTGGTTTATGTTTCGTCCATGGGCCGTGTCACTAGCATCAATGACTCTTTTCGTCTCAATTTCCAAGTTAAACGAAAATAAGGCTAGCTCCAATTGGTCACGTACCATGTTCTCGGTTTTCCATTCTTTTACCGTAGATAAGAATGCTAGAAAGTTAACATTGGGTTCAAAGTAGAGTTTCCCCGACAAAGTGAGGTTACATTCTTTTAATTTTTCTTTGGGATTTTTCTCAAGCACATTGGCTACAACATCTTCTAACCTATGTAGTATCGACACTCTTTGGGAGCCTTCGTGTCGTGTTTGACACTCCGACACGTGTCCGATATACTCTGACACACAATCAATGAAGGTCGAAAAATCCGACACGTGATCAACTCTCTTTGACACGCTTCGACACGCGATTCCAACATGCACGAGCCAATTTTAAAAACTTTAAATAATTGCAGGGTCAAAATATAAATATACAAAAAAAGAAAAAAAGAAAAGAAAAGAGGTAGGGCTGGTGGTTGGGTGTTGCTACCACTGTTGAAGGGGGTGGCGACCTTGCTAGCCCTAGGCGGTTGGGTTGGGGTGGGGGGAAGGGGGGAGCAGCCCTCGTAGGCCTAGGCGAGGCCATCGCCCACCAGGCAAGGGCCGATGAGGCTCGCCTAGATCTGGGCTATGCCTTAGCTGAGGCCCGAGCAAGGCTCGCCTAGATTTGGCCACGACGCCCCTTCGCTTGAGCCTAGTGAGGGTCGCCGGCCCTCGCCTAGGGCTGGGGAAGCTCACCGACCATAGGTGAGGGCTGGCGTTGCACAAATCTAGGCAAGCCTCGCCGACCCTAGTCGATGTGTTGCTCAGATCTAGGCGAGCCTTGCCCAAACCTTGCTTGGGCTGGTGAGGGTCGCCCCCCCTCCATCGCCGACGGTGGCTAGGCACGCCGCTGACGGGGGCAATGACAGCGACATGCCCAGCCACCATCGTGGCTCTCTCCCTCCCTCTCTCTCTCTCTCTCTTTTAGTTTTTTTTTTTTGAATTATTTTAGCTTTTTTTTTAAAATTTTTTTACTATGAAAAAAGTAATAAAAAATGCCACATAGGATAAATAAATAATTTAAAAATACTATTTCAGCATTTTCCTTTAAATAATTCTTTTCCTATAAGTTTTATGTATTATTATAATGGAATGCAATTGAATTTGTCAAATTAAGATAATGAATGATATTAATAATGTTGAATTAATATTTGAAGTGTAAATTAATTTGAAGCTCTTTTTATTATTTATTTAAATTAAAAACATATTTAATATATAACATGTCGGAACATGTTAAAATTCTCTATTTTTGAGAAATGATGTATCGGCGTGTCGTGTGTCCGTGCCGGTGCTATATAGCTTCTAACCACATTCTTCCCATTCTTCTACAAAGTGCAGCAAGTCTCTGTACCTTTTCTAACTCGCTTTCCATGATTTCCTCAGCCTTTCTATAACAGGACTTGACCCCAGCACCGAATCATTCTTTGAAGGCCATTACATGTAGCAGACAGGGAGCCCAAGCCAAGACAAAGCCAAACACAGGAGCTGGACAAAACCGTGACGCCACTGAGCCTATGAGAGCAGGAAAACAGCACGTCGAGCGAGTAGGTTCAATCTCGCCTAGCACAGACAAGGGAAAAAGTCTTGTGTCTGAAAGGAGGTCTAGGCGTAACGCACAATGCTCTTGCGACCCAGAAATGTTAGGGTTTCTGAACATTAGGTTTAATCTGGAAGTTCCGGAATATAGAGTGGTGCGAGTAAGCGGGATCGTACCTCACCATGGCCTAACGCAAGAAGAGACAAGAAAGGGCTGAGACCGAGAATGGGTCGGCGGAGAGGGATGATCAGTGTGAATGAGGTGCTCCATTGCGATGCGGATTGATGAGAAATTATGGTATCAGTATGAACTCCATGAGTAATTGTTGATCAAAGGGCTATTTAGGTTTTTTCAAAGTAAGCTATCACCATGGATTAGGGGAAGCTCCTAGGAGGAAAAGAGAAACTCTCACAAGAAGAGGGAGTAAAGAGCGTACCTCTTTTACTTTAGCGCATGGTTTCAATAACGCTGACCTTGACAAAGTCGGGTTTTTCAACTGTTGTTACATGCAAGGGGCAAAATACATTATCCCCTCTACTTTTTCAGCATGAACTGGAAATCCCACTTACACATGAAGAGTTTTTATTCGTGAGGCATGAGGGGATAAAAAGGACATTACAGCACCAATCTTCCAATATACCAAAACGCTCTTTTTTTTTTTTTGGTTCTCCTGTACTGGAATAATTGACAGAAAAAGAAAAAGAAAAAGGACAAGCGGCATATTTGGACACAACGAACCCCTTATTAATAACCCTTAGATTCCACCAGAAGCAACCTTGTCATGATCAAGTAAAGCCAACATAGAAATGACATTGGAGTTGCGGTCCGTCTACTCGTTTTAAGAATCTAAGCTACCCGCCGCACCTGCGCACTTTCTCTCCCTCCAGTTCTTCCCCCATACTTCTGCCACCACATGACCTCCGTCCAGGTCACGGTTCCTTGGAGTCTCTCCCTCTGCCTGCACTCCCAGGTCTGTCTCTGTGGGAGTTCACCCGCTTGGGGTAATATAGACCCCACTTCCTCCCAGACCACCGCCGGTTTCACTGTGACCCAGCTCTGCTCCACTAGTCAATTGCCTTGGTCTCTCTTTCTCAAATATCGGGTGAATTCCTATGAGTGGAAGGGGAACCGCGATACCCATCTGGGCCATCCAAACCCTCAGCCTTGCCCTTCCATCTTTAATCCTGAGTAGAAGGATCCACTCCATCGCTATGGGCAGAAGTTCAGTTTGGGTCGTAAGTCTGGGAGGCCAAATATGTAAGATACCACAACATCACCTACTAAAGGCCTCAGGAGTGCCTGATCTTGTAGCCACATTGCGGCAACTGCTAGTGCTTGGTAAAGTCCATGCATCGGATACCGTCGTTGTAGTAGCGCGTCGGGCATCTTGGGGAAATTTCTATGATCTCTGAAGAGCAGCTTAGCCTACAACCACGTCATATTAGAAGAGAGGACACTCAGCTTGTATTGTTTCATTGATAAAACAAAATCCACAAACAATGTCTGTTTCTTGTAGGGTGCACAACACATTCAGAAAAATATGAGAAACCTACCCATGCCACAAGATTATGCTCCCCAGGAGCCCTTGAGTTGCCAATTGGCTTGAGCCCAGTGATGAGTTCAAGAAAGACAACTCCAAAGCTGTAGACATCAGACTTTACACTTAGTTCGCCAGTCATTGCATTTTCAGGAGCACAATAACCATATGTCCCCATAACACGCGTTGAGACATGAGTTTTGTCCCCGACAGACCTCAACTTCGCAGGCCCGAAATCTGATAATTTAGGGTGGAAGCCCTCATCAAGAAGGATGTTGGAGGATGTTAGGTCTCTATGTATAACTGGAGGATCTGCTCTGTTGTGTGAGTACTCCAAGCCCTTAGCTGTTCCATCTGTCATCTGCATCCTCGTGTCCAGTCCAGAGGCTCTTTATTCAGAGGAAGATCTAAAAAGACAATTTAAATGACAATCAAATGGCCTCAAGCATTTGCCTACTGTGTATTATTCAAATAGGAGCAAGTCACTGAAATGCCATTATCGATAAAAAGAAAAAAGAAAGAAAGAAAACATAAGTGATGTGTCAACCTCCCAGGAAGCTGGCCGTACTGTGTCCACCTCTCCTTGGGGCATATGAACCGCCTCATTTCAAGCATCCAGCATTTTCCAACTAGCAAGTGCTTATATTGCTCCTTAGAACACCGAGTCTTTCCAGAGTTGTTACTACAAGTCAGAACCTTTTAAAGGGCCACTTATATTCGATCAAAAATAAAAGGAGCCACTTATAGATACTTTGTCATTATGGATATAATCTTGATCAACAAGTCTCCTCCTCTTGCTAATACTAAATGCTAAAAAATATCAGCATGTCATCTTTAGCCAATTTGTGCTTGAGGGATCTTGTACAACATCTATCTGCGATTATAGTTCTTGGAAGTGATCCTCAAAGCAATAGAACACAACTCCTTTGCAATTTCGGCGAAGCTTGGTCTTTCTGATGGCTCGGATGACCAGCACCTCGCCATCTGCAATTTCTATTCTGGATCACAAGATGCTGGTACCTGCGGCCGCAGCGTGTTGCTCACGATACCCCCAGTTTTGATAGCAATCTCCTTTGTCAGCAGCCAATATTAACCCAATTGAGATAAAAGTATAAAACGAAGTAACATCACCTATCATGTGCCTAGCATCCAGATCTGCATATGGTTCTTGTCCAGTCAGCAGCTCCCACATGACAATGCCGAATGAGTATACAGCAACCTAAGCAAAAGGTCAGGTTATCATTAACGCATTGCTGATGTAAAACTCTGGGCTACATTAAACTTCGTTCCTGATTTTCCCTCCAACCATGTTGTTAATTGGTCGGATATAAATAATGGACATTACAGATACGTGATTGATATCCATGTATGCAACCCATCAATTAGAAGATTTGTTGGAGAAAATTCCAACCCGAGATGGGGCCCTAGAAAGTATCCTACTGGTAACAGTATACAAACACAAACACGTAAAGTCAGGATATGTAGAGAAGTTGAAATGAAAGGTAAGATCGCAACCTTCTCAGACACGTGATCACTGCGGTCATTGAATAGTTCTGGTGCCATCCAAGGAAGTGTTCCCCGCATATCACCTGAGATTAGAGTCTGACATTTTACCTTAGCCAGTCCCAGATCACCAATCTGACAGTAAAGTGACAGATTTCAGACATCAAACTGAATGATCTTGCACAAAATCTGAGGACTAACAAAGTTGCCAATTGCTACAAAGAGGTTCTGAGACATTGGCAATGAAACTGGTTTTAAAGTATCATGTGGAACTACTTTGGCTATGATATCAAAGATCTACTCACATATCTTCAGTTTGTAGGAGAGAGAATTATGAGATTTGTGATTGGACTGGACAAACTAAGGTGAGAACTTTGCTGTGGATGCTATCGGAAATCAGCTTGAATTCGGAACACAATTTAACTAGATGAAACGCTAAAAGTCTAAAATGTCCTTTGGCACAAGAGTTTCTGACAAAATAACTCTGAACACATAAAACAAAGTAGAAATTTGATGGTCACAAGGATAGGGTTTAATGATCGTTGCAGTACCTCATGCAAGACAAACGCTATCAACGTAGCAACAAGCCATGTTGCAGGAACTCACTGCAATTGACAATTAGAAAGCTTAAAGCAGCACAGACAAGCAGAATCACAAGCAACCATTGTGCTTGAGGCTTGAGCAGCCCAGCAGATATCAATGCTAACGAGCATGCATATCAATTGCAAGGACAATATTGCAGTTAAACTTTGTATGTGTAAATATATGGACAGAGAGACGTTCAAGCATGCAACAACCTCAAATTGTTCAAACTTCACAACTCTTTAATATCTGTCATTATGTTGAGGGGTGTCTCGTTTTCTTTTCTTTTGTTCGATAGACATGAGTGGAAGCTCTTATATTTGAGCAGGTGAAGTACTTCAAAAAAATCTATTCAGAATAATAAGTACTTCAATGTGCCAAGCGCCCGAGCTTTCGTATACAGGTTTTTCCTGAATGACTAAATAGCTCCAGTACGCAAATCTATTTCCTCTTCCCAGAGAATAAGAAGTGTAAGAGCATGCACAGCATAACTCATATCTCCGAAAAAAAGAGATACATGTCATGGCAATCTGATGGATTTATGAGATGGGCCTGAGTTGGCCCGTCCGCCCAAGTTGGGCCCAAAAAGCCCGGCCCACGGAAATAGGGCCCGTGGATGGGGGAAGGTAAAAAAGGGAGGAGAGAGAGAGAGAAAGATGCACCTTTTGGCACAATCAACGTATGCTTCTCTCCCGCGCGTTTTCTCTCCCGAAGAACAGTAGGCATACGGCTTCCAATTTCTTCCCCTCAAGGCTTCATCGACCGGATTTTCTTCCTCCATTGACGACGGTGTTTAATCTGTGGCTAACAAGGTACGCTCGACTCCGTGGTGTGCTTTACGATCGGTGATACGTGTTTTCCCGGGCTTCGTCTTCCGCATTGATTTAGGGATTCGATTTAGTGTCGTATCCGGTATTTCGGGGATCAGTCATTCCCTACATTGGTATCAGAGCCCTAGTTCACGTTTTCCCGATCAATTTGATGTTTTTTGATTGATTTATCGCGAAAAATCTTCGGCCGTACGGATCGGGGCGAAAATCCCGACACCCGAGCGCTCTTCGGCCATTTTTACATGTTTTCGTATGTCAAAATCAAAATCTGATGGCACAGGGAGAAAGGGGGCGTCGAGACGAGTCTGGCGGTATGTCGAGCGCCGCCGGGCGACGCCGCACGCGCCCACACGCGCGGCCGGAAGGCGCTGCGCGTGGGGGCGACGCGCCCGGAGGCGCTGGTTCGCCCAGGCGCGTGTGGCACACGCGCCGGTGGCGAACCGGCGGGCGCGCTCGCCGCCGGCGACGAACCGGCACGCGCCGGTCCACGGACCGACGCGTGCTGACGTCAGCATGACGTCACCCAACGGTCAGTAACCGCTGGGCTGACGTCATCGATGACGTCAGCGATGACGTCGGTTGGCCGGGCGGCGACCCGACCCGCGAACCGACCCGACCCGACCCGCTGACGAAGTCACGTGCCCGGCACGTGTCAGATGACGTCTGCGTGACGTCATTCCCCGCACGTGCGAGGCACGTGCGGTCGGTCCGCCCGTCCGGTCCGACCGGTCCGACCGGTTCGACCGTCACGACCGGTCCGACCGGTCCGACCCGCGCGACCGTTGACTGACGACCGTTGACCGTTGACTTGACCGTTGACCGTTGACCGTTGACTTGACCGTTGACCGTTGACCGATCGTTGACTTTGACCGTTGACCGATCGTTGACTTTGACCGTTGACCCGAAAAAAAAAAAAAGGAATTTGTTTCTTTTTCAATTATGTCTGTGTGGGTTGTAGGTAATCCATTTTTATTCTGCATTTGTTGCATGAATCATGGAAATTTATGTATTTTCCATTTTGTTTATTATGGATTATAAGTGATCCATTTTAGTTCTGCATTTGTTGCAGAAACTATGATGCGTAATGCACGGATACCTGCAATCCCGAGAACGGACGAAGGAAGAGCTAGACTGAAAAGGTTGATGAAAGAGTTAGCTGATTTTCGGTGGCTTGATGGTGATTTAGTATCACATATGGTCAAGGTCAATCAGATGATACAGGAAATCATCAATAATGGTTATCTTATGCCGGATTTTGAGAAGGTGCCGGCTTTGTTGAACACTCTTCCACCTGAATGGCAAGCAGTGTTAGATCGGCTATGGGAGGTCAACGTGGTCCCGGGTTATAGGAGGTTGGTGGAAGCTTTTGTAAGAGAGTACTATAGGATTGAGTTGGCCAAAACTTCAACCCTTAGATTGTGCGCTACGTGGCGCAGA
The DNA here is from genome assembly GCA_028830015.1 of Eucalyptus grandis x Eucalyptus urophylla. Classification (NCBI taxonomy): domain Eukaryota; kingdom Viridiplantae; phylum Streptophyta; class Magnoliopsida; order Myrtales; family Myrtaceae; genus Eucalyptus; species Eucalyptus grandis x Eucalyptus urophylla. Next base: position 42,452,226 of record CM054190.1, read on the forward strand.
GTGAATGCGCCTTGGTGGCGACATGAGAGCTCTCCAAAAGTTTTTCCATGGTTGGCAAATGTACCTTCAGTTTTCTCAGATGTTTTGGCTGATAGATTAGAAGGGACATTTCCTAATTATTTCTTAGATTAATTGTGAGATTTTTTTTTTATAGATGTAAATATCTCTTTCCATGTTGATATTTTTCTTTGTATATATTGCTTAGTGTAATGTATAGTTGTATTATGTGAAAGCTCTGTTATTCTATTGGATGTTAGATAATATTTGCTTTCTGTTACTGCTGATTGCTGTGAGTAGTTAGCCGTGGGTAGTTATAGAAGTTTTTGTGACTTCATAGAATTGATTTTGCATATGACAATCATATTAATGATAATTTTAAGTTAGGATTTTTGGAGGATGATTGGAAACATAGTGACCTTTTGATTCTGAAGCCTTACTTGAAATTATTCATTAATATGATGGGTCTATGTAAATAGGAATGCATAAATGATAGGCATTAATTATTCGTGCATGTATGTCTGATGTGTTCAGACTGATGGTTTCAGCATTTAAGAACGTGATTGCTGATATGAACGGCAACTATTGTGAAATATTGAATATGAAGATTCAATATGTGCTGGAAAAGCAAGAAGCACTAGAAGCTCTTGACCATATTATGGAAGATCTTGAGGATGCTGTGCGCCACCTTGAGCTGGTAGAGGACCGCTTAACGGCATGTGAGCTGAGAATAGATATTTGCAATGCTGGTTCTAGCTCATAAAGGGTTTTTGAGCTCTAAGCGCAAGCGTATTGATTCGTTCAATATGTGGGAATGCAAAGGATCAAGTCCTTATTGCAAGAAATCAAGAGTTAACCAACACAAGAGAGGAAAACGTCTTCAAGTTAAGAAAATGTCAAGGGTGAAATGTTACAACTGTGACAAGAAAGGTCACTATACTTGCGACTGTCGTGAGCCAAAGAAGGCATACACCTCTTGTACATTTGAGAACTTTGCTTATGTGTCAAGTTCTGAATTATTGGCTGAATCCAATCCTTTGTGGACTGTAGATTCAGGAGCAACAGACGATGTAGCGAAGGATAAAGGATCCTTCGTGGAATTCCGACGAATACCAACTGGAACTGAGTGGATCTATGTGGAAAACAACTCCAGAGCTGAAGTTAAAAGGATTGGCACCTGCCAACTGAACATGTGTGGTGGACGCAACTTGTTCCTACATGATGTTCTAAATGCTCTGGAGATTCGTCGAAATTTAATTGTCTGTTTTGATGTTGGTTAAGCTTGGTTTTGGTATGAACTTCCATAATAAATGTGTAGATTTGTGTTTAGATACAAACTGCTATGGTTGTGGTCACTTTCTAGATGGTTTTATTGTACTAAATGTTGATTGTGATGATGTCAATATGTTATCCCCTTGTTTCACGTCTTCTATCTTATATGATAATGATGTGAATATGATGGCATGCTAGACTTGGTCATATGGGCCAACAACATATGAAAAGACTAGCCAAAAAGGGCTTGTTGGGCAATATTGAAAAAGTTGATTTGTCCATATGTGAGCATTGCCTAGTAGGGAAAATGACAAGGAGACCATTTGGAAAAGGTAAAAGAGCTGAATTTCCTCGGCATTTAATCCATTTGGACGTCTGTGGTTCAATGAATGTGAAAGGAAGGCAATGGGCTATTTGTTTCATCACTTTTATAGATGATTCTACTTGATTCGGATATGTCTATTTGATTTCTCATAAATCTGAAGCATAAGTTGTTTTAGAAGGTTTATGAACCTGGTAGAAAATCAATTAGACAGGAAAATAAAGGTATTTAGATCCGATCGAGGCTGAGAATATTTATCTGATAAGTTCAGAAAATTATGTGATGAAAAAGGAATAGAAAGATAGTTGTCTATTCCATATACTCCTCAACAAAATGGTGTTGCAGAGAGAAGAAACAGAACCTTACTGGAATGGTTAGGTCCATGATGGCGTATGCTAACTTACATATCACTTTTATGGAGTGATGCGTTGTTAACTGCTGCCTAAATACTTAACCGGGTGCCTTCCAAATCAGTTAGTTCCACTCCATATGAGTTATGGATAGGTAGAAACCGGACTTAAGTTTACTTAAGCCATGGGGTTATGCTGCCTATACTCATATGTCCTCTCACAAGTTTGGGAAATTGAGTCCCAGATAAAAGTAGAGTATTTTAATGAGATACTCCGAACACTCGAAAGGGTATGTGTTCATAGATGAGCAGGAAAGTGGGAGAATAACTGAATTTGAATCACGGGATGTCACATTCTTAGTGGATGAATTTTCCTAAGAAGGGCGAAATAGGAGAAGATCACTCCCTATTTGAAACCTTGGATCTAGATAATGATATTGGTTGAGTTCATCCAAGTGGGAGTAATATGAGAAGTGATGAATTGAATTCAACTCATTCTCAATTACAACCACATGATGAAATAATATCGTCATTATCTAATCCGAGTGGGAGCATAATGGGGAATGATGTGCTAAGTGTACAATCTCCCATACGGCGAACAAGTCGCCAAAGTATTCCCCGTCGACGTTTTGACATTGAAGGGGAAACTTTTATGATTGCTCCGCAAGATGAGGATGAGCCAAGAAATATTAATGAGGCTCTAAATTGCCCTAGTAAGGAGAAATAAATTTATGCAATGAAAGAGGAAAATGGAGTCAATGAAATCAAACCAAGTCTGGGAACTGGTTGATCTGCCAAAAGGACGCAGAGCTATTGGGAACAAATGGGTTCTCAAAATAAAGCGAAAGGCTGATGGCTCGATTGAAAGGCATAAGGCTCGCCTTGTGGCGAAGGGGTATAATCAATAGGAAGGAATTGATTATGAAGATATTTTTTCTCCTATAGTAAGATTTGCCTTGATTCGCATAGTTCTGGCAATAGTGTTTAGTATGGATCTTGAGTTACATCAAATGGATGTAAAGACTGCTTTCCTCAATGGAAAATTAGAGGATGAAATATATATGGAACAACCTGTTGGTTTCATAGTGAAAGGCCAAGAAGAAAAGGTATGTCGACTTTGGGGGTCGATATATGGCCTTAAGCAGTCGTCAAGACAATGATATGTACATTTTCATAATGCCATAATGGCATATGACTTTACAATGATAGATGAGGATCATTGTGTATATATCAAAAGATCCAAGGATCAATTTGTGATCATATCATTATATGTTGATGATATATTAATTGCCGGAAGCAATATGGAGCTAGTCAATACTGTGAAGAATTCGTTGTCTTCCCACTTTGAATTGAATGATATGGGATTGTAAACTCATTGACGCTCCTATTGCAAAAAGTGAAGGATTGAGCCATAGACTGTGTCCAAGGACTCCACAAGAGAAGGAACAAATGAAACATGTTCCTTATGCTAGTGCTGTTAGAAGCTTGTTGTACGCTATGATGCGTACAAGACCTGACATATGTTTTGCAGTTGGAATGGTGAGTAGATACTAATCCAATCCAGGTCAAGCACGTTGGAAAGCCGTTAAGTGAATACTGAGGTATCTAAAGTGGACTGCTGATTATATGTTGAGTTATTATGGAAAGGATCTGCGAATCTAAGGCTATTTTGATGTTGATTGGGGAGGAGATTTAAATAAAAGGAAATCTACCTCTAGGTTTGTTCTCTTACCGAATAATGGCACCATGTGTTGGAGCAGTAAGAAACAAAAGTGTATAGCCTTGTCCACGATGGGAATTGAGTTCGTGGCATTATCAGCAGCAGTATAAGAAGATGTTTGGCTTAAGAGATTTTTTGGATCATTTAGGTGTTATTGGAAGTGCTGCAGATTAATTGTTGGTTAATTATGATAGCCAAGCAGCAAAAGCGTACACCAAAGATCCAAAATATCATGGCAAGACCAAACATATAGATACCAAGTATAATTTTGTCATGGATATGATTGCACGAAAAGATGTGAACTTAGAGTACATACTACGCATAGAATGGTAGCAGATCCTATGACAAAGCCAATACCTAGAGATGTGTTTTGTGGCCATGTGAAATCTCTAGGATTGCGTAGAGGATGATGTACTGAATATTGTAATTTCCCTAAGAGTTCACATTTGATGAATTTGTGTTTTCATCATTAATGTCTATGAATCTTTGTATGATCTTTATGCATCTTAATGCTCAGTGCATTACTTTAAGTTGAGGAGTATGTCGGACAGATATAAGATTAGCCCACTCACACGGGTAATCGCCTCTATTTACTATGTGATAAATAGAGATGAGACAGTATTTAAGCTTATTATCTAGGTGATAATCGAGAGCTTAAGCTTAAAATACACATGTCGCCTTAACTAAGTGTTAAGATGAGGACATAATACTTGTGATGTCCGAAAGTAAAATACCCCATATATTTTACTTTATCTGTCTAAGATGCCAGATGTGAGTTCTGATGAATTTTGTGAATGAGTAGATACGTGAACTCAAGTTAGACATTGGGTATGTCTGAACTATCATCTGTACGGTATTGAAAGGTGTAGACATACGCTCCATGGGAAAGGAGTTAATACCGTAATACGTATTTCATACTACGTATGCATGAGACGACCAATAAGAGTGGCAAAAGTTTGATCTCAACTTTTTTTTATGTCGTGTGAGACTCTTGAGGAAAGAGTTCATCGATTTTTTTGTCCCCTCATGACTCTTACTTATTCTCAAGATTTCTATTTAGTGTTTGCTATCTTAGGATGTTGCCAATGGTCATGAGTTTGATTCGATCTAATGGGACATTTCTAGAAAAGCAAGCTGAACTGAAATTGAGAGTTTGAAGGAAAGAGGAAGACCGATTTTGGAGAATCACATTGTAGTTTTGTATTCACCGGTTAACCAATTATGACTGTCTTTGTGATAATCATAATTGTGAATACAATATATATATCATTATTTAAAAGAGATCAAGAGAGATATAAATGTGATTGATCGATCTAGGGTACTGCATACTAAATCTACTCGGAGTGTGATGCCCATTATGAGCTGCTATATATTCCTAACAGATGTATGGCAACGAGCTCTCAAAGTATGCTGGTCGCACGGATTATTCACCGGTATGAATGTTGAAGAGAGGAAAAGAGAATTCTGTTTGGCCCACCATGTTAAGAGAAAGTCTATGATGGATTTTTCTCTGATGAGGCTGAGTAGGGCCTGTCCGCCCATGTTGGTTTTGTACCACCATGTGCGAGTGGGAGATGATGGATTTATGAGATGGGCCTGAGTTGGCCCGTCCGCCCAAGTTGGGCCCAAAAAGCCCGGCCCACGGAAATAGGGCCCGTGGATGGGGGAAGGTATAAAAGGGAGGAGAGAGAGAGAGAAAGATGCACCTTTTGGCACAATCAACGTACGCTTCTCTCCCGCGCGTTTTCTCTCCCGAAGAACAGTAGGCATACGGCTTCCAATTTCTTCCCTTCAAGGCTTCATCGACCGGATTTTCTTCCTCCATTGACGACGGTGTTTAATCTGTGGCTAACAAGGTACGCTCGACTCCGTGGTGTGCTTTACGATCGGTGATACGTGTTTTCCCGGGCTTCGTCTTCCGCATTGATTTAGGAATTCGATTTAGTGTCGTATCCGGTATTTCGGGGATCAGTCATTCCCTACACAATCAAACACTAGTGAACTGACCTTACAAGTTGGTTGACGGGGATCACCAAGATTGACAAGAAGGTTATCGCTTTTCAAATCAAAATGCACCATCTTCTTGTCATGCAAGTACTCCATACCAAGTGCCACTTCCCTAGCAATCAGCACACGCTTGCGCATATCAGATTTCCTGTAAAAGAACTTAGTCGTGCGTGTGTGCGTGTGCATATCAGATTTCCTGTAAAAGAACTTAGTCGTGCGTGTGTGTGAGTGTGTGTGTGTGTGTGTGTGAGAGAGAGAGAGAGAGAGAGAGAGAGAGTCTCATACCATTCACCTTTCCGCAGAGCCTTTTGTAAAGAACCATCAACCATGTACTCAGTCACTGTTGCAACAGAATCTCCGAGGCCATCAGGCCCGTCATAAACAATGCCGTAGAAGGCCACCACATTTGGATGATGCAAATCAGTGAGCAATTTTGCCTCATTCAAGAAATCACGCATCTGTCTCAATACGGCAACAATACAAAAAAATTTAGAAATAATATTATGAAAAATCGGAAACAACAGAAAGCACCAAGATCCGCACCATTCACTCTTGCTCTGAGGGCTCCCCATAGTGGTCTTTTATACACAAAAAAGTTTTATCTAGAAAAAAAATTACAATTACATCCCCCAATGCGAAATTAAAAAGACGAATATTACTCAAATCAAAGATTTTTATAAAATATAATGATGGTTAAATTTCATTCCTTTTGGATTAACAAAACTCAACATCTTTTGTGGGGTGTTCACGGATATCGAGGGGTCTTAATGTCCATAACTCTTTCGTGTAATTGTTTTTCGGTCCAGGCTTTTTCCATCGTCTTTTGACCATATTATTCTTATGAATCCCCCCTCTTTTTTTTTGCTAATTATACCGCACTGGCGATGACCGATGATTAAAGTAAAATGTGGCGCCCATTTTGGATTAACAAAATTCAACATCATTTATGGGGTGTTTACGAAAAAAAAATCAAGGTATCTTAATGTCCGTAACTCTTTACGTAACTGTTTTTCGGGCCAGGCTTTTTCCATCGCATTTTGATTATATCATATCTTATAAATCCAACTTTTCAACGAATTATACCCGCACCGGCGACAAATAAAACTCAAATGTCGGGCTCATTCCGTGCCCTGCTTTTTTATTATTATATATATTTGGTTCTCTTCCTCTTCCACTTTACTTCATTGCATCTCTCTGTGATGGGTTTTATGGGTATTGGGCCCCTCATGTTGGGCTAACCCAGCCCATAACTCCAAAGGGTCCATAACTTTTGAAATGAAAATAACCGCTATAAGGCAGCCATGGGTACTTATCCTTCTTAAGTGAAAAGAACGTTTCTTTTCAATGTGGCGTGTGTTCTTAAGAGAAGTAGAACAAGAAGAAAAGAGCACGTCTCTTTCTCACTCACGAAATAAAAGTAGAACTCTGTCTCACATCATTCCAATAAGAGTATTTAATAAATCAAGGTACATCCCTTTGTGTGATGTACTTTTCGATAAGTGATTCAAGTATTTCCTGAGCTCGTTCTTCATATGTTGTTTTGTGTTATTTGATAGTTCAAGATTTGCAATTAGGAGTTCGTTTCATTCATTGGTATTTTGTGTTATTTGATAGTTCAAGATTTGCAATTAGGAGTTCGTTTCATTCATTGGTAGCATAGCGTTATCTTATTCTTGTTTCTTGATCGCAATACATTGTATATAAAATGAATCATGGACTTGTTTTAGAACAAGGATTAACTGGAAATCGCAAAACGGCATCAACAAATGCTTGGGTACTGGAACCGACACCCAACCGTACTATTCGGGGATGCTTCTAGAAGTTCCGACCAATAAAAATTGTTTTTGATTATACAGGCTTTTATTTCTTGCCGAGACAAGAAAATCAAGGGGTGGCACACTATCGAAGGTAGCCGGACGCACCCCCACGCGCAGCCACAAGTGGCAGCCACATCGGCACGTGCATCACACATGCACAGTATGCAGTGAACTGTAGGCGCATGCAACTGCTGGCGCATGCGCGTCACGCATAGTGCGTGGCTGGCATCATAGGGATGTCAGCCGTGTGATAATCCAATCGGGTTGACCTGACTTGATGACCCATTGATTGACTTGACCCGTTGACCTATGCTGACCTCCGTTGACCATCATTGACCATTGACTTGTGTTGACTATTGATCGGTATTATCTGTTGACCCAAAAAAAATGATGTTGAATTGCATTATGGATTATGTATAATCCTTTTTTGTTCTATATTTGTTGTAGGAACAATGTTGTATTTCGTATGCACACCTATATTTGGAAGAATGGATGAATAAAAGGCGAGACTTGCGAGGCTAAGAGCTAAATCAGTTGCTTATCGTTGGAATGATGGTGACATAGTGACAGATGTGGTTAGGATCAACGAGATTATACAGGATATCATCTGGAATAGTTACGCTATGCCAGATTTTGAGAAAAATAGGCCCTAATAAACACTCCTCCATCTTAATGAGAAGCAGTGTTAATTGATTTGTGGGAGGTCAACGTGGTTCCAGTTTATAAAAAACTTGTGGTAGATTTTTTGAGGGAATACTATAGGATTGAGACAACGGAGACTTCAACCCATGAATACAACTTGGTGCATAATGAATGTGCCATGGTGAAACCCTGAGCGACTTCCATCAGTCTTTTCTTGGTTGCCGAAGAGGACAATAAGATTTTCTAAGGAGTTTTATAAGTCTTTCCCAGTTTATAAGATAGATGAATGGTGCTGATGATATAACATTAGTTTTGTTATCATTAGTGTTGACACCTAAATTTTGGCGATCCGTTTAATCATTCATCGCGTTAAAAATATGGGTTAATTTTATCCCTGAAAAAAATTAATTACATAGCATATAGTTTTAGATGCATTTATTTTTTAATTCGCATTTACATTGGGTCGGTGACAGATGGGTTCGAATTGATTGTTCAGAATTTTAATTTGATGAGTTGGGTTAAGCCCACAAAAAGAACAAATTGGCCCAAGCCCGTATCCTCAGAGAGATTTTACAGATTTATTTGTGCGAGATTTCAAATTTAAGAAATAATCTTCTTGCAATCCTGAATTATATCAAAAACAAATATTGCATTTGGAAAAGCAAATATTGCGTTCGAAAAAGGAATTTTCGTGGATATAGATTTGGAAAAATGAAAACCCTAACCTGTGGCCTATAAATAGATTAATACGCGTAGGGTTTCGAGAGATGCCACACATTAAATATACGGCCACAATATAGAAAACATACGTGAAAGAGAGGGAGCTGAAGGAGTCACGGTCGAGACCCCTTTCACGGCCGTGACTTTGCTGAGTTCGTGGCTGCCCCTGAATGCTAACCTTGCTGCCGATTGTCCACTGCAGTGACACATCAATCTTCGACGACCTCCGTAGCCTCCAAGCAAGACCCCTTAGCAATTCCAATGATCTTCAGTCCAGTGGTCATCCAGTGACGCCAGCAAGTCCAGTCCAGCGAGGAGCACTGCGTCCCTACCCGCCTTGTGTTCCAGTTCGTGTTCGCAAAATCCAATTCAAGGTCAACAAAGGACTTTGTCCTCATTCTGATAAGGTGAGGACGTGAGCAGAAGGGAGAGAGAAAAAAAAAAAGACGAAAGGAAGGATTTTCCTTCTCAGGGGAATTCACAATTCACGATCGAGAAGCCCAACACATTCGAGTCATGATTCATGAAGTCTTCATGAGCACCACCGTGAAGATCCACGTTCATGGACACCTCATCCGCATGTCCTGCAAATAAAAAAGAAAAGGCTTTGAGGTCAACATATAAAGGAGAGCTTGGCTGGTGAAGTCAGAATTTTAAGGATCCACTTACTCAACGCATAAATATAGAGAAAGGAGGAGACTTTGAGGCGGTGCTCCTTGCCTTGTGGGGTTTAAGCCGAAAGAGACAAAAGAAAGTGTTGCTACTTTGCGGTTCTCTGGTCCAACTCAAAGTTGCAGCCATCGCCGTGCCAGTCTCGGTGACTTGCGACATTCCCGACATTCCAAGAGCACCCTCGAAGCTTTCCCTAGGTCTGGTTCATGAGTGATCGTCTTGTGCTGGCCTCCTCTGCAACTTGGGAGAATTTCTACTTTCTTTTGCAGGTTGTCTAAAGCTCACGCTGGTTGCTGTCGTGAGCACCATCGAGCGCCTAAAGCGCCACGATCGAGTCACCGTTCAGCTGCGAGTTCCGATGTGGTCTCACTGCCCATCTGGGAGCCATCGCTGCTCGCTACCGTGAACCATCGCTTGTCGTTCGCTGCCGTGTTACCCTCGTTGTGATCCCGATCTGATTGTGTTTGGTTCAAATTTGGGAAGAATATCCTCGATTAGGTAAGATGCACATCTCTATCATATTTGCATATTTTACTGCCTATTAGTATCTAACGTGCATATTTATGAGTGATAGACATATCTCCCAATTAGGATTTATTTTCTAATTCGCAACCGCATATAATTTTTTATTCCATCTATAAGGCTTTAGATGGAATAATTAATCATGCGGGAATAAAATTGATATTTTGATTTTTAAGGCTTAAGATCAATTTATCGATTTTACTAGCAAAATAACCAAGTTTAGTAGATATTGTTTCCAAATTTGAACAATGGATATGGTATCTTTGTTGATTCTGAATGGCTCGGTGCTTGTCTCATCTTGATTGATTTTTTTTTTTTTTTTAATCTTGAAATATGTTTGAGTTAGTTTAGCTTCATATTAGAATATCGCACGCTTGAGGGTAATCTGCATATTTAGACTAAGCGTTTTTATTTATTCTAAATTGTCGAAATGAAAAAATACCAAAAAGACATAAATTTAGGATGTTAGATTTTTTTTTTCATTAGCTTAAATTGCATGTTTAATTATTTGACATTTTAAATTAATTAAAAAAATCATCATGCATATGTAGAATTAGGGCATCATTTGCACATTTCATTTTAAATTTATAATGATTTAGAAAGACTGCATCTTAGGCTAAAGATTGCTAAGTTAAGATAATATATTGGTTTTAATTAGGGTTTAAGTTGGATAGAGTCTTAATTTAATTAGATAAATTTTACATTTTTCTAATTTCGAATTTCATAAAAAAATACAAAAAAATGTCTTAGACTAAATTAGTTTTAATCTTTAGGATATATTGCATTCTTTTAAGAAAAAAGAAAATAAAAATGTCATGTGCATGTCATTAGAATTAGATTCATGAAATGCATGCCATTTAGTGATTGTTGTTAAGTCCATTTGATTAGAAATTGCATGTCGTTAGAATTAGATCATTTAGTTAATATTGCATTGCATATTGCATGATTTTCATTAATTAAGTGAAAACAAAAAAAGAAAATTGCGTGTTAATTAGAAACCATATCTAGGGTTGTTGATGTGGATTTTAATTTAACATTGCAGATACTTTCGTTGCTTTGAGGTAAGTTTTTACAATTTATTTATTTATTATTTATCTGGGTGTTAAATTGGTCGATTGCGCACCCGCATGATCACCTCACATGTTAGGGAAATAAATTTAAAATTAATCAAAATTGCTTGCCAAACATTTTTCAAAATAAAAAGAAAGGTACCGAAAAGGCATTAGAGAAATCTAGCGTAATCAAGTCCCCGAACTCATAAATCTCAAGTAAATCTCCCATTACTTTACTTGGTTTCTAATCGATCAACCTAAAATAAATTAGTGGCGACTCCTAATTAAAAATCAATTGCATGTTAAGAATTTGAACATAAGTCGCGAATTGGTATGGGCTTGGGAAAGCCCGAGTTAAGTTTAAGCTTAACAATCCATTAGCCAAACCTTAAGTGGTTCACACCCGAAAAATTGGTCGCGACAATTAGTTAACATTTCTTTCTATCTTTCATGTTGGTCATCCTCTTCTTCCTCGCTTCCTTATCCTTAAATGGAAAGTTAACATCCGACATAATCAACTTCACTCTACACCCTCGAAAATGAACACTCTAACAAGAAAATTCTTATAAAGACATTAAGTGGGGCTATTTTCTCAAAAAAAGAAAAAGAAAAAAAAGCTCGTAGTAAATCTTGTTGCATTTAGAACAAGAGCAATTTTATCCAAAGTTTATACTTCTTTTTTTTTCCCTCTATTTTTCTTCCTTTCTTTTCTTTTCTTTTCTTTTCCCCATCACCCTTATGCCTCCATCTTTTTCGCTCTGCAGATCACCTTCTCTAAAGTCTATCAGTATCTCCCTGTCGACCTAGCCATTGACGCCATCAACCTCGTCTGCCATCGCCCTTTGTAACAATTTCAGTACCTTCGCCGAAAGATAGGGTCAATGCGCTCCCTAGATCTAGCATGAGCGAGCCAAGATGTGATGCTCTGCTCGATTTGAGCCCCACATCTCGTGATCGTGGTCAAGCACAACAAGGTGTAAGTCATAAGCTCACTGTTTTGAGCCCCACATCTCGTGATCGTGGTCAAGCACAACAAGGTGTAAGTCATAAGCTCACTGTCCTCATCGTCGTCAATGTCAAACTCAGATTCGTTCTAATGCAAACTCTGATCGGTCTAAGCAAGGAGAAGCTGGATTGAAGTCCCTGAGCTAGATTTATTGGAGGTTTTTGTGGAATCTCTGCGATCCTCAAGTCCTATGATGAGGGCTTGCGCGGGGATGCAAAATTGCAAAATGCAGAGCATGCATTTCGAAATTCGCCGGTGGGGAGGCTGCTTCGTATAATTTGAAAAAGTGTATAGAATTTGAACAATAAAGTTTTGTAGTTTTGCAAAACTGCAAAACTTCTCGAATATCTTTCCATTTTCTTCTTTTCCTAAATTGTTTAAATTGTTCTGCATCTATGCAAGCTCGATGTTGAGGAGGCTGATGTTGCTATCAAGGAGGTGTGAACTTGATTAAGAAAGAAAGAAAATGAAAAAAATCTTTACATGAAAATACCCATTAGCTACAAATAAGATTTTTTTTTTTTTTGGACAATAGCTACAAATAAGATTTGGGGGCTTCTAAATTGAGGCCCATATTTAAGATTAAATTGATAACTTCAGATTTTTATTTGAAATAAGATCCACTTTAAACCCTCTTTTGAGAAAATAATTTATCTCCAAGCCTTTATTTAAATTTTTCCAAAACGGCAAGATTCATCCTTGTACTCCATCTACTTTCAAAGAAGTGTGAAATTAACCCCAACAAACTTACAAAAGGAGAGCTGAATACCCGGAGTGCCAAAACTTGCCATGAGAGGATACTTGAGTGTCAAAAATTTGAAACTATATACTTAAGTGCCAAAATCGTAACAAAATAAGTGTCAACGGTAAGAAAATCCGACTCAAATGCCGACATGTCATTTTTCCAACGAGACAAGACGTGGAAAGAAAAGCAAAAACGGCATCGTTTTGCCTTGGATTTGAATTTTAATATAAATATAAAGTAAATTAAATTTAAAACTAAATGTAAGAACTAAATTTAAATATTTATTTTAAAAATTACGTAGAAGAAAATCGCAAAAGGCAAGGGATGTGCAAGCCCTTGCTGCTGCCTCCCCATTGTCACTAGCTCTTTATGGCAATTTTTTTTATAAAAATAAAAATAAAAATATTTTAATTTAATTAATATTTATATTTTTAAAAAAAATTAAAAAAAAGACAAAACAACGTCGCTTTTGTTCTATTGTTCGTTGCCGACTTAACTCTCTGACAGCCATGTAGGCGAATTATATTATTAAAAAATTATTACGTAGACTTTGACACTCGGGTGTTCCATTTAAACAAAAAATAACACTTAAAGTGTACTTTTCTGAACTTTTTATATCTATCCCCCGTATTAAACTTTGGCAGTCCAAATGTGCTTTCGCCCTTACAAAGGGTGTGTTTGGGAGCGGCCTTGAGAAGCCACTTTGAGCCCCTAAAGATCCTTGGGCAAAAGTAGGGGTGTTTGGCAAAAAAATTTCAACCCCCATTTGGAGAATGCCAACCTTGTGAAGGCTGAAAGCCCAAGGCAGATTAGGGGTTGCATTGGGTTTTCAGCTTTCTCGGCATACTGAGGAGCCCCTAAAATAAAAAAGTTTCTTCCCAAATTATCCTAATTGATTTTTCGTTTTTTCGGTTTTGCCCTCGCTATTCATCATCTTCTTCATCCTCTCCGTGAGCGATAGCTGGTGAAGGGCAGGCAATTGCATAGCGACCATCATCAGGGGAAGGCGCGACCGTCGCCGAGGGGTGGCGTGATCACTACGCCATCTGGGGCGGCAGGATTGCGGGAGAACCTTGCCGACCCTAATCTGGGTCGCGCGACCCAGATTCGAGGCAGCGAGGTCCTCCCACGACCTCGCCGCCCCAAATCTAGGTCCCAGCGGGGTCGCTAGAGGTTGCGGTGGCATCACGCGACCTCCTGCGACCTTGTCGCCCCAGATCTGGGTCGTAGTGGGGTTGTTAGAGGTTGTGGCGACATCGCATGACCTCCCGTGACCTCACTGCCCCAGATCTAGGTCACGGCGGGGTCGTTGGAGGTCACCTGACCCTGGGCGGCCTTTACCGGTGGTCTTCGGGGGTCACTGGAGGTTGCCGAACCTTGAGCGACCTCTGCTGGTGGTCTTCGTCAGCCACTGGCAACAAATTTCAATCACCCACGGCCGTTGGCCTTGCTGGCAAATTTTTTTTATTTTTCTTTTGATAATTTTTTTTATCACAAAAAGTCTTTTTGTAAATATAATTTTTCCAAACACTATTTGCATTCTACAAAGCCTCTTTAACCATTTTGCCAATGGCTTTCCTCAAAAGTTCTCAAAAGTTTAACCAAATGCAGCCAAAAGCATGCAGCTTTACTTTACTAGTCCTTTCCCCAAAAGCATGAAGCTGTTAATGAATTCATCCTTCTTACGAGCAAAAAAAAAAAAAAAATTCATCCTTCTTTGGAGTGGGGGGCAACTCCTCGAACGGTGCGCTTTTCTCGAACTTTGCGATTTGACTTATTGATCCGCTCGGCGAGCGGATCATACTTATCGATCCGCTTAATGATCCCCTTGCCGTGCGGATCAATGATCCACTCGGCGTCCGGATCATAGTTATCGATCCGCTTAATGATCCGCTCGGCGAGCAAACCAATGATCCGCACGCCAAGCGACTTGATCCGCTCGCCGAGCTTCTTAGTCATCGTGGACTCATCTCCCTCCGCCTCGCCCTTCCTTTCTCTCCCTGTCGCCAGCCGACCTGACTCCACACTGTCGTCCTCTTTTAAATGCAAAATCGCAGGGTTCACGCTCGCAGATGGCTCAAGTAAAATCTCACCGGATGCTGGTTTAATGTCGGATTTGTTCCTTTTAACCTGACTGTACACATCATCAAGACTCTGTTCATGCTCTTCCTCTTCTTCTTCAACTTCTTCTACTTCTTGCCCTTCGTGCTCTGTGCGCTTTTCTGGTTGCCGCAGGCACTGGGGAGGCGGTGCAGCGTAACAATGTCCTTGTGGATCTTTCTTCTCCATGGCCTTGGTCACGAGAGAGAGAGAGAGAAGGAGAAAACGAGAAACATATAATTACATCCTCTTTGTGAAAATATGTCAATAAAATCGCCAATTCTTTTGTATTTAAAGATATGATTTTTCTTCTGAGACTAATAAAAGACGTGATTTTCATGCTGAGACTAATCAAATAATTAATTAACCACAAAAGTGAGCCGTTGAGGGTAGAAATTGATGAGAAGCAATGGCTATATTGCGATTGGACTAATGACGAACAAGAGGCTAATTTTTATTTTCTAAACAGTAGAGTACAGTTTGAATTTAAAGGAAACTCATCATAAGAAAGTAATTAAATTAAAAGAAACATGCAACTCTGAAAACAATCAACAGCGATTTTGTCTATCTAGTGAAAATGGTGTGGATTTAGTCATATAAAGAGGTGAAAATAGCATCATCCATTTTTTATAGGTACATTTTCCTATAGTTGTTATAATTCATTAATGAGTGATGATCATTTGTGGCGTGTTCATTTGTGAAGAGAATAACAACACAAATACCATAACTTTCGGTGTTCACTTGAATGACATAACTTTCTTTTTTCTTTTTACCAAGTATCACATCGGAGAAAAATCAATCATTTTCAAATGTCATTTTTGACGAATCATCTTTCGTGAATTTTTTTATTAATTTCTCACTCCAATGTGGACTTTTTTAAAATTTTTTAATTTTTTATTAATTGTCTAAGTTAGCGCTAGTAATGCCATGTAGAACAACCGACGTGAACAACCGGCATTCATGTTGAACAAGTGATCGACTTTTCAAAATTGTAATATTCAAGTGAGCGGAAAAAGAAAAAGAAAAAGAAATTATGGCACTCAAGTGGACGTTGTACGAAAGTTATGATACTTGCACTATTTTTACCCCTTTATTTGTGCTTAAGCAAAAACAAAAAGCAACATTTTGCTTTCTTATAAAATTCAAAAGACTAATATCACCAAAAATCCTAAATTGGTATCTCATGCCACGTATAAACCAAAGTAGTCTTTATGTTAGAAAAACTCTCAAACTAGTATAACTATACCGCATTTGCCTCGAACTAATATTTTCGTCATAAAAAATCTTAAACCGATATACTTGCGTCACCTTTACCCCATACTGACGTAAATCTAGGAATTTTTGCAGGTAAATGTAATGGCACAGGTATACTAGCTTATGATTTTTCAACACAAATTAATTTGGGGTAATATGTGACACAAATGTACCCACTTTGGATTTTTTTAGACATTAATTTGGGGTAATATGTACTGGTTTGGGTGTTTTTGTGAAACATTAATTTATCAGTTTGGGGTTTTTTATGGCATTAACCCAAATTTTTACCTGAAGTTCAAAAGATTATAATAGAAAACTTATATGTTAATTGACTTATTATAATTGTATATTGTGAAAATTCCAAGTACTACGACTTAGAAAAAATCATCGCGTACCTGCTGAGAGTCTTCATCCTTGCCTTCACCTACATGCAGCTTCCCCAAGGATGATCTTATTTCTTGTAGACCTTGAATATTTTTTATCTCCCTGCATCGGCGGATTTCTAAAATTTTCAGCATCTTCAGATTTGATATGTTAGGCAACTTTTGGAGATGATCACAGTCCGAAAGCATCAAACTTATCAAGGAAGTTAACTGGCCGAGCCCTTGGAGGTTCCGTATTTCGCAGTGAGATATATCTATTATCTCCAGGGCTCCTAGCTCCCCAAGCCCTTCAACCTCTCTAACTGCAGAGTGTGAGAGCCGTAATTCGTTCAAACTTTTCAAACATTGGACGGTCGGCAATCCTTTCAATGACAAACAGCCTCGAACTGACAAGAATGACAGTGTTGATGGAAGCTGCTGTATTCTCCTGAGGTTTGCACCTGACACGACAAGTTTTGTGAGCTGAGGGAGACATTTATCCCTCAAGCGAAGGTCTGTGATCCTTGAATGAGACAATTCCAACACCTTCAGCCTCAGAAACCTTTTGGGCCAAAGAAAGGAGAGAACCACCCCCCTGGTCAGGATGGAATTCATCACCCTCTGCGTTGAGGGTAGTTTTAGTTCCTCAGGATCTTCATCTCCAAGACACAACTCTTCCAATTTTGTCAAGTTGTCAATGAATGGCACAGCCTTCATGCTCCTAGAGATCACACGCAAGCGAGTCAAACTAGAGGGTAGTATTGGCAATGCTTCAATTCTGTCGCAGTTCAGTAAATCAAGGGTCTGAAGACAGCAAAGTGACTGAATGCACGGCGGCAAGCTAGAAATACGAGTATATCCTAGAACCAACATTCCCAGAGATTTCAATTCCCCAATATCACTCGGAATGTCCCCTTCCAAGCTCCTACATCGCAAGGCATGCATCTCCTCAAGGTTGGTTAGCCTTCCAATATCACGAGGGAATTCTCTTGTGAAACAGGAGTCCATTTTCAGTACTTTCAAGCCCCGCAGGTTCATGATCGAACCTGGCAAATCGCAAACGCCTGTCCCCGACAGATCCAGCTCGATCAATGATCTTCCCAAATTGCCAATTGAGTCTGGAAGCTCCCCGAGACAACGGCAGTTTCTCAAAGATAATTGCTTCAGTTGCACCAGCTCTCCAATTGAGTCAGGTAGGTCAACAAATTTCGCACCATCCAGCAAGATCACAGAAAGAGCTTCCAGCTGACCCATTGATTGGGGCAGGCCACTCAGAGAGAAGCAATTAGAGGCACTGAGAATTTTGAGTTTCTTCATATTGGCTAGGGTGCCGGGAATTTCCTTTATAGAGGTTCCATCAAGTAGAAGCTCTTTCATTTCTTTCATATCATTAAGTTCTTTCGGCAGCATGCTGAGTTCACTGCAGAACTTCAAATTCAGGGTGACTAAGAACTCTAGATGAGTAATTGAAGCATGAATCTTCACCAGTCGAGAACAATGCTCGAGAATCAATGTCTCCAACTTCTCAAAACCAGAGAAATCAGGAGTCGTCAGTAGGCCAGTACACCCCGTAAGGTTTAGAATCCTCAACTGTGGCATCTGCAGAACAAAAGAAATGTCTAGATAGAGTTGACATCAAATTGAATCAAGCCAAAAAGTCTCTTCATAGTTACCTTAATTTGACTCCACCCTTTCCAGTCATGCACAACCTTACTCCATGATAAATCAAGAATGACTAGCTCTTTTAGATGCAGGTCACAAGCTCCAAAGGTCTCAGGGCACACTTGCCAATCAAGCCACCTTAAATTCGATAGGGAATTCTTAGAGTCTCCTATAATTCTGGCTTTACCCAATTTGAGATACCTCAGGTCTGGCAGAAGTTCAAATTCTTCACATGTAAAGCAGTCATGGCAAACATTATCATACTTGAGATTGAGGGCTCGGACCCTTTCAGCTCCCTGCAAAATGAAAGGATTAGTAAATGCAAAAATATCGTTCTCACGTGTCATTAGACATCCATCTGCACTTCTTTAAGTGAATTTTATTTGACTTGCTCAACTCAAGAAATCATTATCACTCCCAGGTGTACCTTCCTTTCCTTCAACATGGATACTGCATCCACATGATTCCATAGCCTACTGCGCCTTTCAGGCCTTTTGGGATCTTCATTCTTGACAATTTGCTGACAAAGATTTCTCAGCTTATTATGCATCCATAGTTTATTATTTTCTCCAACTTGCACCAAAGACATGTCCAGCAAAACTTTGATTCCTTGAAGAGGATCATAGCCGCAAGCACACCACATGGAAAAGGGGTTGGCAATATCCTTTCCAACAAAGAAACATGCTATATCCAGTAATATTTCTTTGGTCTCATAGTTAAGAAACTCAAAGCTTGCCATCAACACGCGTTCAACTGGATCAACATGCTTTCAAAAGAACCCCTGACGAGTCGCACATCCGAGGGATCTACGTCATAAAAAATGGGAATGATCGTTTGGCCATTTGTTCTTCTGCACTCCAACATTAGACCCAACTCCACGAGGCAACTTTCGGAGGAAGCGTAGCCTTTGGAGATGATTGGAATTGATACGTTGGATCGCTTGATCACTTCAACTAGGTCTTCCCCTTCAGGCAGCATTTTGCCTTCTCCAAAGACCGAGATCCCGGATCTCGTGAGTTGAACCATCAGGAAATCTATAAATGCATCAGGGATGTCGGGTCCTCTGTTGAAACTCAAGAAAACACTAAACTCTTTCTTAGCGAAGATAGAGCTGGACGAGGAGGATCCTACCTGTAGAAAAAGAAAGAGGCTCAAGGGACTCAGCTCAACAAACATAATTCAGATGGGAAGCATAAATTGACATCGCGCACCTCCTCGCTCGCTGTATCCGCGCCGTCGCGCTCCGGCGTTTCCGATAGGAGGGAAAAGGCGGAGAGAGCAATCCAAACCGCCAGAGCCAAAGCATAAGTTTCAGTCCTCGGATGACGAAGTGCTAAACACCCAAGCATGCCCATGCTGAACCCTCGCAGCAGCTCGGCCGCTCCGGCGAACTTCCACCAAGGGCGGACATAAAGCACCAATAACCCGACCCATACCACGAAGAAGGAAGCCAGCGTCTCCGCGCTTCGGTCCTTTAACACCGTGGAGAAGGCCAAAACCAAAAGAGCTGACATCACCAGCTTGGCAAGGCCCGCGTCCCCTCTTCTGATTCGGTCGTGTAAGGCGGATACAACCACCCAAACCGCGAGCGCCAACACCAACCACTTCAACCCCGGATCAAGCAACGCAAGACGCACGGCCGCGACCGCCATTTTCACGAGCATGGACAACGATAGAGGATTAATCTCTCTCCCTCTCCCTCTCTTCCTCACTGTGTCGTGCGGGCATCTAAAAGGAGGGGATTGCTCGCTGCAGAAATGGGGAGAGACGTTAGTTCACTCGGACTTCTCTTGCAGTCGTCGTCCCCACCATTGAAGGGTCATAAAAGATCAAAGGAAAATTCCAAAAAAATGGCCCAAAATATCCCCTTTTTCCTAAATAATGTTCGAAATAGATCTTATTTCAAATAAAAATTTAAAATACCAATTAATTTTTCAAATAACAGTTTGAATTAGATTTATGTCAAATAAGAGTTCAAAATGAAAATATTTATTTTAAATACAAGTTTCAGTGATCAAGAGCATTTTTGTTATTTGCCTTTTTTCCTTTCTTTGCTTCATTTTTTCTTCTTCCTTTCCTTTTTTCTGACTCTTCTTCCTTCTTTGCCAATGGCATCCAAAGACCAAGATCCCTGATCTCATTGAACCCTCACTGGCCCTTCCCAACGATTGGCGAGGGTCATCGAGTCCTCATTAGTCTTTACCAACGGCTATCGATTGACGCCGAAAAAGAAAAAAAGAAGAAAATAGAAAAGGAGATTTAGACGAAAATGCATTTGATCAATCTGAAAATTTAACCAGCTAGTAACCAACGAGATAAGACTCCTATTTGAAGTAATCATGGCCATTTCGGATTACTATTTCAAACAATCCTAATCATTTTAAAGTCTTATTTGAAATAAGATTCGCTTCGAACTTTTATTTAAAAAGACATGGATACTTCAGATTTTTTTTTTTGAAATCTTCTCAAATAAAAACTAAAGTAGACTGTCTTTTGTCCAAAAAAAAAAAAAAAACTGAAGTAGACTGTGATGCATGTGAAACCCGACGATTAATGCGTAGGGGGCGTGAATGTGATCTAAGCTGTCTTTTCCTTTTTCTTTTTTTCAAATATTATTTGAGATGGGTTCTTTCCAAATTCTGTATGACTGAATTTACACCTTTCCTTTTTTCCAGTACCTAGACACTGCACGACTGAATTTACACCTCTCCTTTTTTCCACTACACAGACAAACACGTTAATTGGTTTCATGTTTGTACGGTTTCTTCAGTTTGGACACAATCCTATTCCAGATTCCCTTCAATTTTAAAATTTTGCTATTTGAAAAATAAGAACTAGCTCTTCTTGATAGTTGCTTTTATAGCAACTTATCTGCTCCTCTCTACCGACCAAAAAAAAAAAAAAATCTGCTCCTCGTCACTCCGATCTTAAAGACTCATCTTTGTGGTGAATTATTATTATTATTATTACTACTATAAACGCACACATACTAAGTCTCCTATTTACCGTATCGGAGAGTTGGTGGCCTTTTTTCTATCATGCATGAGACATTTTTACGTGGAGTATGTAAGAAGTAAGGGTATCTAAAAATAAAATAAAAATCATGATGTAAAAAAGTTATAAACATTGAGGCACCTCAATATTTTTTTCGCAAGCATTATATAAAAGATATCTATTTTCGTCGATAAAAAATAAATGAAATTTAAATGTCATCGCAAATCGAGTTAATACTACAAAAAACCTAAATTGGTATATCAATGGTAACCTCAAACTAATTTTCTAACCATAAAAAATCCTAAAGTGATACACATGTGACAAATTTACTCTAAACTAATTCTTTTATCATAAAAAATCGCAAATTAATATATTTGTGATAAATTTACTAACCATTAGTTTTTGTCAAATTTGATTACTTTTCCTGAAAAACCACAATTGATATACATGTGACAAATGAGGAAAAAACCCCATTGTCACTACCATATGTCATTCAACTTAGCAATTTAATAGTAAAATTTAACGGAAACTAATAAAAGGTAAATTTATCATAAGTGTACTAGTTTGAGGTTTTTAGTGATCTGAAAATTAGTTTTTGATAAATTTGTCACATGTATATCACTTTGAGGTTTTCGACAGTAAAAAAAATTAGTTTTTTGTAAATTTATCACATATGTACCACTTTAAGTTTTTTGAAGTATTAACCCAATTACAGCATATGTGGCACTAGATCCACCGGGGCCACTGTCAAGCTCCAATATACCATTCAATGTACCTAGGCTTAGAATTAGGGAGGACGAAGTCAGTTTTCCCGCAGGTATGCCTTCCCACAGTGGGCGAACCTTTTGTTTAAGCCATTCAGGGACAGCCTTTTAGCAGAAAAACCACTATGCCCTTTTAGTTTAGAGCCTAGAAACACCCGGATAGAACTAGGATGGTAACATTTCTAACTACCCAAGCTGCATTTCTCAGAAGATCCTACCAGGCTGGAGAAGAAGAGGGAGTTAGAAAGCCATGAGAAAATTTTACAAAAACTCTCACTTTACTTTAGGGACTTTGCCCAACACATTACATCATCCTCGCCTTTTATTAGCAATAAGAGGTTACAAACCGACAGACAAGGACCAAGCTCACGGGTCCGGGAACAAACAAAGGCTTTCGAAAATCTCGGTAGGAAATTATTTGCACGATATGAACAATGACAGTGAACAGTAACTTCCCTAGCCTATTGCTACTGTAAAAGTGAATAGTACTTGCTACAGTAAACTTGTATAGACAGCGGTCTTGTTCAGCAGTCTCGTTCGTCACAAGCATTGTAATCATAATCTGAGTCATATGAGTTGTGAACCGTTGCCAGACAATGTTTATCGTACTTCTGTTCAAGTGCTTCAAGGTCTTCTGGTGTGAGAATTTGATTCAGCTGGTGTGTTGTGGATGCGGATGCTTCATGAGCCCAGTGGGATGCTTCTTCCTAAGCCCAATCTGTGTTGTTATCATCTGCAGTGTCGGCAAGAATGCTTGGCTGGGGCCAATTGGATGGTTGTACATAAAAGGATGTGTCCATGTTATGTGATAAGGACAAAGGTTCTTGGTTGTAGGGGTCTTGAGAAAGAGGACCTCCCCATCTAGCATAGGGGTCTTAAGAGGTCTGTGCATGTTTCTCGGATGATGCAACTTGTCTGAATTCTTCGAGTGCTTTCCTGGTTTTTGATGTTAGGTCATAATGATCCCATATAGTCGGTACATTATAATTCCATGCATCTGGAGGAATGGATTTGTTTTCTTGACATAGGATTCTTTGAAGTTCTCGATATTGGTGCTCACAGCAATCAACAGGCCCTAGATAAGATTTGTGAACTCGAGCCTCTATACTATGTGCAATAGGTCTATAAGATGAGGTTCCTGTACTGAGGAGAGCTTTGATGATGTTACCATTGTTAGTGAGAAAAGCCCATGGTCTTCGGAAAAACAGGATGGTATGGACTTCAGGGTTTGGCTATGTAGTTCTTAATTCTTTCTTCAAGAGCCATTTCCAGTAAGTTGGAGGATAAAACCAATTAAGAAAATCTAAAAGATTTTTGTCACTATCATTTTCAATGTTACCTCTACGGAGTCCGAATCTCTTAGTAAGGTTGGCAATGAATTTTCTGGTTGGAATTTCAATAGCTATTAAGTACTTATTGATTAAGTGCCATAATAACCATCGAAGTTGATTAGGAAAATCATCTTCTTTCCAAATCAAAGGATGTATAAACGGATAATCTGCATTTGACCCAAAAGGATAAAGAATCGAACCCCCATTGAATCTGAACAAGTCTGCATGGCATTGCCACATGAGTTTATCCAGATTTTCAGTAAGACTGTCATTCTGGATTTGTTCTATGATCTTCGGGGGTATCTCCAGGTTGGCCAGTCTTTTACTTTCTCAATTTTATACTTCTCATTGGGATGAGTAATTCGAAAGACATGTCTCATGATATACATGTTGATTTCCGTTGGTGCTTTTGGTCTTGACAAAAAATTAGCAATCACATTTTTCTTTCCAGCAATGTGTTTGGTTTCAGAAGAATATTTTGAAAACTATTCAGCCCATCGAAGTAATTGGGAATTTGGAATCTGTTTTTGTTTGAATTTGGTCATATGGGGGAAAGATGCCATATCCAACTCTACTAG
Organism: Eucalyptus grandis x Eucalyptus urophylla; assembly: GCA_028830015.1. Taxonomy (NCBI): domain Eukaryota; kingdom Viridiplantae; phylum Streptophyta; class Magnoliopsida; order Myrtales; family Myrtaceae; genus Eucalyptus; species Eucalyptus grandis x Eucalyptus urophylla. Next base: position 42,476,114 of record CM054190.1, read on the forward strand.
GAAGTGATGGCCAATGAGATGAAACTCAAGCTTTTTTTATGCCATTTTTCACCGCCATTTTTTTTTTAAAGTGGAATGATAATGCATCTCAGCTTGAGAAAATTTTCTACTTTTGTAAGCACATAAATGCCGCTTACCATCAATTTCTTCAGATAGGATGGCGGCTCAGTATTCATCACTGGCATCAGTCTAGAGAATTCTCTTCCCAGTTAACGGGATTTGTAACAGAGGAAGAGACTGCATAATTTCTTTAAGTTCAACAACTGCAGTAGTTTGAGATTTTCCCCAAGGTGGGGGGTTCTTTTTCAGCATGATTTGCAATGGGATTAGTATCTTTGCAAGATTTGGAACAAAATCTCTGAGATAATTAATTATCCCAAGAAATTGTTGAGCTGGTTTTGTTGTGAAGTTTTCTTCTGGAAATTTCAGCAATTCCTGAGCAATATGTGGCAATGGATAGTATATTCCTTTGTTAAGGTGCATACCAAGAAATTCAAGTTCTGTCTGGGAAATATTCATCTTTCTTTGGGAAAGCATAATCCCATGCTTTTTCACTATTCCAGCAAATTGCTCGAGAAGTTGGCAGTGGGACTACTCATCAGGACTGTAGAGTAAGATATCATTAATGTATATTGCTACACTTGAGAGTATCGGTTGGAAGATCCGACACATCGCATTTTGGAAAAGAGATGGTGCAACCTTTAAACCAAAAGGAAAGACTTTCCATTGAAAGTGTTGATTTGGGACACAAAACCATGTCTTGGGTCTGTCTTCAGGGTGAATGCCTATTTGCCAAAATCCGGCGTTAAGATCAAATTTGGAATAAATTTGGGTTTTGGATAATCCAGCAAAAAGGGAATTTCTGGAAGGTAGAGGGAATTTATCATCTTGAAGGAAAAGATTAAGGGATTGGTAGTTGATTACCAATCTCATCTTTCCTCGGTTTTGCTCAGCACGTTCGTTAACATAAAAGGCTTTGCAAGCCCAATGAGAATGTGAGACCTCAATAAGGTCTTGTTGTAGTAACTCTGAGCATTCCCTTTAAGCCAAAATTAGATGTTCTGGATTCATACCCATATGACTCACTTTGGTTGGATTGATATCCTCATTCTTTTTGAAAGGAAGGAAACAAAGAATTTTGGATTTTTCCATAAAGGATGGGAACACTTTTGAGCAAACTTAGAATGAGATTCCGAACAGGATTCTAACAACTTTTGCATGATTGGATCCAATAGACTCATTTGGATGGAAAAAAGTCTCTGAATATTAACAAATTCAGAAAATTGATCTTTAAACTTAAGACATTTTCCAGGAATAATGCGAAGTTGAGAAATCTGAGTCATAATGTCCCAACCAATGATCAAATCTTTGTTAGGAAGACTTGAACCAAAGATTTTGGTAGTTATAGAACACTGTGGAAAAAACTGGATGGTGATCATAGTGGTTCTGACATTTGTAGAGAATGTGTTTCCTGAAGCAGAATTGAAATATCGGACACAGGAAGTACAATATTCTTTGAGAAGAACTTTAGTGTCTAAGATTGAAGAAGCAGCTCTAGTGTCTATAAGAGCAATGACAGTGATTGGCTTGGCAAACTTTGAAGTGAATATTTTCACAGGAAAATGGGGACAATGAGTTTGGCTTGAGAATATGTCAGTGCTTTCCTCTAAAGGAGTCAAAGATAAGTGGAAGATATCTTCGGGATCTGAATCTGAATCAGTTTCATTGGAAGTTTGGTAACAATGAATGACACAAAGAGTTTGTTCACAAGGTTCTTCATCCGCAGAGAATAAAGATTCAATATCATCATTTTGAAGAGAAATACCAGTTTCATTCTCTATATGATGTATCAAATTATTCTAACCTTTTTTTTTTCGCTTGGGGACAGTTTTTGGCAAAATGTCCTATTTGGTTGCAGATGAAGCATCATTTTGATTTCTTGTGGCCTGAGTGATCTTTCCTTTTTCGCAAGTATCGCAATTTTTTCTTCCTTCTAAAGTGCTTAGAGCCATGTCTGGATTTATTTATCCAGAGTTTCTTGAAGTGCTTCTTCTTTATGGTAGATTTTCCGCAAGAACCATCACAATCTTTTTTGGAGCATTTGATTTTCAAGTTCTGGCGAGAACATGCCCTATCAAGTTCTCTGTTGTCGTTGACATAGGACTGGATCATTTGGCGTTTGATGCACAGTTCTTCAAGATGGAGATGAATTTCTTATTGAATTTCTCCCAATGGAACATCTTGGATTCTTCTCTGTCTGGACAGAAAAGTCCTTTCTACTGTTTGAGATAATTCTTTGGGGATAGAAGTTAAAAAAACATGTTTCAAGTTTGCATCTGCTCCGATTTGATAGAAGAGCTTAAGCATTTCTTGATAATATTTACCAAGATGTTTTTTCTGAAGAGGACAACATCTTCTTTCAAAAAATTCTCTTCTTTTGAGTTCTATAAGATCAACAGGTTTTCCCACAAAGAAGTGATATAGAAGGGTAATGGCATGGCCAAAATTCGAAGAGAGCAAAAAATGTATTTGATCTTGTTCTACTAAAGATTGCCACCAAAATTTGAGGCTACTTGTGAACCTTGTGACAAAGTTGAAAATGACATCATACTTGTCCTGGTTAGTAATGGCTTGGGTATTCAACCAAGTATGAAATTCCTCAAGTCTTTCTGGCCATTTATGGTAATGTAGGTCATCAATGGTGAAAAACTGCCTTGATGAAGTAGTCATACTTTGAGAGTGGCGACTTAGCTGGACAACTTCTGGTTCAGAAGGATTTGATTCCATATCATGGTCTGGGTGATCATCCATGAATATTGATGAAGTTACTGGTGTTATAAGAAATGAATCAATGGTAGGGATTTAAAAAGATGACGAGGATGAAAGAGATACCGAGTCTGATTCAGTGTCAAAGATATTTGGAAAAGCCGGTTCTGTTGGAAACAGAATTTGATCTGTTGGAATAACAGGATCAATCGGGGGTGAAGACTATGGAATAGCAGGATCAAGATCAGGCTGTGGCTCCTGATTCCCCAAATCTCTTAAAAAGGATTCTAATGGGTTTGACAACATCATTTGATCAGGCTCCCATATGATAAGAGAGGATTTCTCAGGCATCTTTTCTTTTGCTTTTTCTTTCCTTATGCGATCAAGTTCTTTGAGGCAATTCCTCATCTCAACCACATCTGTCCTGTCTTGTCTGAGAGGTGTGTTTGTAATGGCATCAAAGACAGACTTCTGAGGTGGTGGAGGAGGGAGAGGATCTACTTGCAGAGTAGTTGGAAATGGATTAAGCCTTCCTTCTTCAAGGATCTGGATTTGTCTTTTGAACTTTTCTATTTCTGCTCTAGGACTTTCAAGATGATGATAGCCTAGATGTTGTCCTGATTCTAAAGCATGAAGCCTCTTTTGGAAATCTGAAAGCATCTTCTTGGTGGTTTCATCATATCTTCTCAAATCTTGCTGCACATGCCCAATCTTAGAATCAATTGCTTTAAAAGTATTGTTGTGTGCTAGGAGGGTCTCCGATTGCCAATTTAAGACAGCTTCAGCAACATGGGTTCTTTTTTGTCTTCCATGCTCATCCACATCAGTTGGGGCAGGTATCTTAGGCACATGTCTATATTTGCCTTGTGGATCAATAAATTCTTCTGAAGCAGGAAAAGAGAGTTTGGAGCTTTCCCGAACAAGAGGAGGAAAGTCTGTTTCTTAAAACATGGCAATGGAAGAACTAGGTGGTGTTTCTGATGGAACTTCGAGTGGGTATGAATGTTTCTTGGCCCATTTTACAATTGGTTTATAAAATGGGGAGATGGCTGGTTTCTTTTGAGGAGGAGATGGAGGAGGTGATTGTGGTGAATCCGATGGTATTGGGGAGGAAGCAGTGAACCCTGGTGGTGGTGTTGGTGCATATGATACCATGAATTGATATTTATCACATTCACCAAGAGTACCATTTAGGTGCCTTTGATACACAGGGTTTTTTGGCTTCTTTCTTTGAGGCGGAGGTTTTTGAAATGGATCTACCTCATCAGGAGAATGTGTACAATAGGAGCATTGGCAGAAAGGATCCCAAAAATAATGACCATATTGGTCTTTGTAGTAATGGACAGGATGTCCATCACTATTAAAGTGTCGAACAAGCTTTTTTGGATCTAGTTCAGAAATAGACTTGGGAACACATGGTTCAATCATAAAGAGAGTATGGAAGATAGAAGGGCTTTCTTCCTTTTCCTTGCTGAATTTGATGGAAACAGTTCCATCCCTTTTTCTGACGAACTTAGATTTTGATGACTGGAAAGGCTTGTTGCTTTGATGGAGCTTTTCATAGTTGGTAATCCACGTCTCTGGAAGGAGAGTGGCCAACTTTTCTTTTGGGATTTGTTTAGGGACATGAATGCATGATGCTTGATTATTTTGCATGGAGATGAACAAGGCATCTTCATTCCTGTTGTTGAAATTCAAGTCAAATGCATGGTTCTGCACTCGGTAAACCATTTGGTAATGTAATGTTGTTGCGATAGAATCAGCAGTCTAAGGTACTCCAGTAAGTTGGATCTGGACTTTCAGAAAGGAAAGTAATTGTGGATCTGAAAGGGCAATGTTGAAATTTGGATACAATGTCACGAAGACTGTTCCAGCATTTAAAGTGGTCTAAACAGTGCCTATGCAAGCATGCTGGTACTCTAAAAACCTGGTATCTAACAACGCAAATCTTGCCACAACTGGCAAACCTTTTCGGCCATGAAAAGTAAGAGCAAGCTGAACAGCTCCATAATGAATATGGGAATATCCCTGCTGGATCCATTGTCTAGGAAACTCTGGAGGGATCTAAAGAGTGACAAAGCACTCATTTTCAGTAGCAGGAATGGGATGCTGGTCGAACTTGGAGGATTGAACATATTCCTTTACTTCCTTTGGATCTGGCGAATGAGCTGGCGAATGAGTTGGCGAATAGAGCGAACGGGTGAAAATGATGAAGTGGGTTTAACGAAGGCTGAATAGGGGTTCATCGAGGGAAGCTGGGTTTCAGAAATCTTATTTATAGCATTCGGCAGCCAATTAAGGGCGCGAATAGTAATGTCTCTGTTCCTCGAAATAATTTCTTTTTAAAAATATTTTTTCTATTTCTGTTCTCAGGAACAGTTTTAAGTATTTAAAAACATTTTGTAACTAAACAAAATTTTTGTTCTCGGAAGAAAAATGTGTTTAGTACAACTCCAAATATTTTTGTGACTTAAAATTTCTTAAAATTTATTAATAATTTTATTACATTTTTTTTCTTTTTCCTATTTCTTCTCCTTCCTATAGCAGATCACTAGCCTTAGACATGGCCGGCCAAATGAGGGTGTCGTCGGCCTCGGGGGAGCCTCACTAACCACCAATGAGGTCCCCCCGAGCCTCGAAATGGCTGGGCGAGGCCGAGCTTGGCCCGGCCATTGAATAGGCTTGACCTCGTTCGGCCACCGCAAGGTTGAGCCTTGCCGTGGTTGGGCGAGGTTTGAGGGGCCTTTGCTAGTGGCCGGTGAGCTCAGGGCAACCTCGCAGGGGACCAGTGAGGCTCTAGCGAGGTCGTTGGGTCTCGTCTGGTCGATCGTGTGCCATCGCCAAGGCCAACAACCGACTAGGGGAAGAAGAGAGGAAGAGAAAGAAAGAAAAGAAAAGAAAAAAGTATGTTTCTTGTTTTTTGAGTTGTTCTCATAAACAAGAAATAATTTTTTTTTTGTTCCAAATCTATTATCGATAATAAAAAATTACCAAATACATTTCTATTATATTTTTATTTTGGAAAACAAAAAAATAGAAATAAATGTTTCTCATAGCGTTATCAAACAGTACCTAATTGTCGTTCAATCGATGGCATTCATCCATACTCTTCCATGTTTTTGGAAACAAATGAGCGGCAAGGACCGCAACACGTTTGCACCACTTTTTGGACGTTGTCTGCTTGAACTGCAGTGGGGTACAGTAGTTAGTCAATTGGTGATTTATTTAATTAAGTGGCTTAATTCGTAGTCAATAGCACGAGCTTATGGTGATTTTTCACTTTTGAGTGCCAGACCATGAAAAAGCCCCATGAACTCACGTTTTTATCAGAAGTTGGTTTTGAAGTTTAGGTTTGACGGGCCAAAAGTGGAATATCTCCCCTCAAATAGCGGGAAAAGTATAAACAAAGTGTACCAATTGATTTTTAAATTTTTTAATTAAACCAATTTAGTTCTAAATATTTTTATATTAGTATTAATTCAGTATATCCAGCCAATTTAGGTCGGAAATCGCTAATGTTGGTGCCGGCCATCTTAAGTAACATGGCTGGTGCCAACATCAATTTTTTTTTTTTTAATTTTTAAATACTTTTTTTAAATACTTTTATTAATTTTCCTTTTCTTTTCCCATTTCTTTTTCTTCTTTTTCTTTTGTCATTCCTTTCTCTTTTTTATTTTTCTGTTATTACCTTCCACCGGTCAACTAGTGAAGGGCGAGGGCCGAGACGCCCTTGCTGGCCTTTGGTGAGGGCTAGGTGAGGCCGCCTCTCGCCAAATCTGACGAGAGGGCATTGCCTCACCTAGCCCTCACCATCTGAATGAGGTTGTATTAGAATAATTAAATATTAAATTATGCACTTTATCTAAAAGTTTAAGTTTTTAAATAGTTGATTGTAGTCCTACCAAATCTTATAAGTTGAATCAAAAGCAAGATCGTGATTGTTTCTTTAATACCAAGTTTCCATCTAGGCGCCCCGAGGAAGGGAGAGGGGGGGCGGGGGGTGTGGTTGGTCGGGCAGGGATGTGTGCCCAAATTCAAGAGAAAATCTGGGTGCCTAAGGAAGCTACTATGAGGGGAGCAACGAGAGTCACTCGACTTAAGATGTTTACCCAAACTCAAAAGCTTATGCGACAAGAGTTCCAAATTTGATTCAAGAACAAGTACAACTTCTAAAGATGCATTGTTGAATCCAGATTGAACTATGTTGGGGGATTGGAATGTGCACAAGAGGAGTACAGGTGACATCCTCTGCGTTGTTTGGAAATGAACTTTTCCCTCAGTCTACCGTCAACTCTTCTCTACCCAGAACGATGAACCCAGGTCCAGACCTGGAGACAACCGTGACGCCCCCACCACCGTACCTCCTCGCATCCTGCTCCTGGGCGAGGGTTGCCCTCGATCTGGATGCCGCTGAGATGACCGTCGCATCCTCGCCCATACTCTCTCCCTCTCTCTGAGTGAGTGCGCGCATGTTCACGTCCGTATGGCGAGGGATCATCAATGCCGAAGGCTGGGGAAGGCATCCCGGCCCTCACCCTCGCCAGCAGCCACGACCTTCGCTGGTTGGTGACCGGCTGAGGGTAATAAGGAAAAAAAAAAAAAAGAGAAAGGAAAAAAAAGCAAAAATAAAATAAAAAATTTGAAAAAAGTATTTAAACATTGAAAAATGCTCACATCACGCCATATAAAATGGCCACTTTTTTTATTTTTTTATTTTTTTTTATCTTCCTTCACGCCGTAGCGAATATAAAGCCCATATGCGAAGTGGAAAAAGTAGGAGTTGCAGGTACTATTGTTGATGTCCCTGGGATTGTAGACAAGGATCGTCAACAAACCTTAGCTATTCGTTGGATCCTTGAAGCAGCTTTCAAACGACATATAAGCTACAGGATAAGCTTAGAGAAATGTTCATCTGATGAGATACTGATGCGCTTTCACTCCGGCCTTTCCCCATGGACAAGAAGTTGCTTGTCCGATTCTATACTAACCCCTGTTATCCCCTGATCCAAGGGGAGTTGCTGATTTTAGTCTTTCCATCCTTGATGATGTGCTTCCTCCTCTTCTTATTTGCAGAAGTCTAACCACTTGTTGCTACAGTCTAGTGTGACCAAAGAGCTTTGAGAGTTATTCCGACTGATGAAGGCTTTATACATGATATGTATAAAACTTTATTAGAAGAGCCCTGGGCTCTTTGTGGGAGAAGGGCGGTTAGCAAGAAGATCATAGATCAAAAGTAGACTGGGCGGCAAGTCATCGCCAGCAATAAGCTCTTTCCAAAGTAGTGCTAATCCCCCAATCCTCGCTCGGTACCAAGGGTAGAACTTCATGATTGATTCAGTGTAACCGGTCTTTGATTGATTAAGGAAAAAACACCTTACCTATTGAAGGAAAATAGATGCATTCACCATAGTTTCAGCATTACGGCAAACCCGTGTCAAATATATAGCGGATTTGGGCGCTCTAATTTGTATTGCTATTTGAAGGGAGAAGGACCAAAAAAGCTCTTAATATGTTATATTGGTAAAACCTTTCAATTTGATCAATTTACTATTAAATATTTTTATATTGATACAAATTTCAAAGTCATGGATTTTTGGGTTTATCGCACTTTGACTACTTCCTACCTAGGTAGCACGGACACGGTGACACGACACGCGACATGACACGTGACACGTTATTTTTCAAAAAGTAGAGAATTCCGACACGTTCTGACACGTTATATATTAAATAAATATTTTTATTTTTAATTAATTTAATTCAAATTTAGTATTTTTATTTTTCGAAATTATATTTTAATCTCATTTATTTATTTTTTCATTAAAAAAAAATCTCCACTAAGGTACACCCCACTCTCTTCTAGTTCTTTCCCTCGTCCATTTCCCCCCTCCCCCCAAAATTTACATTTCTTTCCCTCCCCACCATCGCTTGTTTCCACCCACCCCTAAATTTATTTTTCTTTCCCTCCCCTTCACTGACAGATAGGCTGTCCCTGTCTCTTCCCCTCCCCCAATACGCGATGGCCTATCAAAAACCCTAGCTCTGCACGACCCACCTCTTCTCATTCCTCGTCGCTCACCGCTCGCCGCACAAACCCCCTTCCTCGCCGCTCGCCGCTCGCCGCTCGTCGCCTCTCGCCGCTCACCGCACAAGCCTTCCTCTCCTCTTCCTCTCGCCTTTGGCCCTTTCTCCCTTGCAGCTACAACCTCGTCGGATCTGTCGTAGCATCACGGTGGCGGCCATCTCTCGCCGTCACAGCCTCGTCTCTACTCCCTCGCCGTCGCTTCCACCCTCCATCATCTTCTGGACACGCGTGTCGAAACGTGTCGGGCACGCGTTGACCGCATGTCGAATTTCCGACACGCGTTGACCGCGTGTTCGACCGTGTCCGAGCATGTCGACGTGTCCGACACGCTCCGACACGTGTCGGACACGACACGGAAGCACGAACAACGTGTCCGTGCTACCTAGTAGGGGTGAGCATGGTCCGGGTTGGTTCGGGCCACCCCATAACCCTAGGACTAATCCGTACAGTGTTGGTCCTCAATTTTTAGGACTAAGGACCGACCCTATTGAGCCTGGGACCAAGGACGGGACCGACCCAATGGGTTCGGTCCGGTTCCAGGGTCAACCCGGGACCGATCGATAATTTTTTTCGTCTTGTTTTTTATACTCCCTAAAAAAGCAAACCTACAAATTCAAATTACACATCCATTCACAATGCGGCATTGTGCAACTAAACTATAAATACCAATATATATTCAGCAAATTTAAGATGACACAATAATAGAAATTTCATACTTACTAACCGCTCATCGAGATATGGGACAAGATAGGGTCCACAATGCGGCAAGCGGGATGTTGCTACTTTTGATTTTGGCAAATTGAAGAACAAAGAAGACAGAATGGAAGAGAACGTACTTTGAGGAAGGAAGCCGTGAGGAGATTTACGGCGTAAACTTCGCGCCGTTTTGGACGTCGCGAGTCCGTGACTATGAGGAGTCCTTGGTCCTCACGGTGAAGAATGTACTCTAGATTGTGGAAGAGGAGGCCGTGAAGACCTTTATGGCGTAAACTTCACGCCTTTTGGAATTAGATACCGTCTATCCATGACTTTGAGCCTGAGGAGTCAACAGCTTTAGCATCATTTTACTTAGGTTTTTTTTTTTTAACAGACATTTTACTTAGGTTTGAATATATAAAAGAATTATAATATAATATAATATTATATACAGGGTTGGTCCAGGGACCAAAAACTCTCAGGACCGATGACCAACCCGCACAGTGTTGGTCCTGAAATTTCAGGACCAAGGACCGACCCAGTCCCCTTGGGAACCGGACCAGGACCGGCAGGGTTGGGCCGGTCCAGGGTCGGTCCAGGGCCGACCCTAGACCGCTGCTCACCCATACTACCTAGCTTCCTACCCTCCAAAATTTCCTTGCCGAGTTTAGTCAAAAGCGAAAAAAAGGCCGGACGAAGAAAGGTCACACATATAAATTACAATAATTGACTTTATTATTCATTTGATATAAGTCATATATAGTGAAAATCTTTCGGACCCGAATTTGATGTTGAGTTTGATTTATGATAAAGATAGATTAATAGGTAAATAAATTATGGCATGGAGGTATACTCCTGGACTTTGTTAGCATGACAGTTTTGGGATCTGTGAGAATAATATCTTATTATGAGTCATAAATTTTTAAAAAAGTTAACCCCATAATAATTTATAGTTATTCGTTTTTTAGTTTTTTATAATCTATAATAGATTGTTATTCTCATAATTGATTAAAGATTATCACATAATCATTTCTATATGCTCCCCGTCTTCCCCAAAGTAACAACTCACACCCTCTCACAAAGTTGCAATACCGCAGCGTTCTCTCTCCATACTTTCCATGCAAGCTCTCTAAGTGGAGACTTGCTGGCTTCTTGTGGGCTTCATCTGAAACGCCAACACCAATTCATACTCGTTGCTATATATTAGCACGGGTGCGTAAAAGGGAACTTGTTGAGAGTAAGAACACGGATCAATGCCTAAGCATAACCACACACGAAACAGTAAGAACTGGGCTTCCGTCATAGTTTGTGACACTACAGACTGGAAGACACTTTCGCTTCTATTCCATTCCATTCCACCATGATCTGATTATCATCACTCGGTCAACTACAACTAGTAATAATCTTCGAGGGTTGTTACTTTCCCGTCGCTTATTATTGTAGTCATCCCCCTCATCCCCTCTGTCGTGGTCGAAGCCTCCGTCACGTTGTCGCCTAGGCATTCGATACAGTTGTGCTCGGCACAACAACAGTAATCGCCGACCTGGTCCATACAGTCGCATTCATTGCCGGCACAGTTGATTCAGGCACCACTAGCACAAAATCTCTCGTCTACACCAAGGTCCACGTTGTTGACATCATGCTACAAAGCGGGTCTTCGAACTCGCTAACCACCTCTTCATAATCGTCGCAGTGGACCACGTTAGCACAGCAGGGAGAATTCGCCACTGCCTTGGAGGCATTTACGACTGTCACCATCCCCGCTGCGGTCGAAACCACGCTTCACACAGCCGCTGCCATCACAGTGCTCGAGTACTGGAGCGGTAAATGATTTTGGTGCACAGGCATCGCAATTGCCAAATCAACAGTCGCCTCCATTGCCACGGGCACATAGCATTTGAGGTCTGTGGCATCAAGGCTGTTGCAAGCCTCAAGTACAGGGGTAGTTTGTGATTGGGATATACAGCAATCGCCATGGCCTTCACAACAATTTTTGCCATCACAGTCATCAACATTGACATGGCAATTAACACAGTTGCCAAGGGAGCAAAGCCTGCGCTCAGGATATGATTCCACTCCGTTGTGGCAGTGGCAAGTCTCAAATACAGGGGCGGTTTATGATTTTGATATATAGCCGTAGACATCGTTGAGATCCGCTCCAACTCTGCCGTGGCTGTCGCAAGTCTGCAAATATTTTGAATACTGTCATGCTCCTGCTCAGACAATGCAACCCAAGAACTTCAGTGACCTGTCAAAGAGAAAATCATAGGCCGTGTCAAGCTTAAAGAAGCACAGTATTTATTCAAGCACATGAGGTTATTTATACTGCAATAAAATGGTTTTATAACTGACGACAGTTCTAGCAATCCATAATTGGATCTCTGTTGCCTAATGGTAGAATACAAAGCAACACAAAACAATTATGAGTTCAACCAGCAAGTATGTCTAATTGAAGATTTTCTGGGATGCAATCAAATGTTTGCCTTTTAGAGAGACTCAACAATTCAGCTCTTTCCCACTAACTTTGGCTGCATGAATCCTGTTGAGCGAAGAATACAACTTAAAAACGAACTTCATATTTCTCGAAAGACCAAAATCTGAGGTTGCAAAATTAGATCAATTCCTCTCCAGGATCAGAGTTTCTTACCACTTTGGAACAGGATCATCAACAAAGTACCACCCTTATACAATAGTCAGGCATGATAATTCCAGGGCTGTCCACATCTTTCTGGATGCCTAGCGCTGGATAATTACACTAGAGCGAAATTCAGGCAGCACCTGAAGCTTCTTGCAGTTACCCAATTCAAGCATTTGGAGATTTGAGAGGCAACAAATGCTCTCAGGCAAGTGGGAAATATGGGTATAGGATAGTTTTAGGACTCTCAAAGAGGATAATCCCGCAAGATCACAGTCCATCTGAATCTCCAAATTCCAGCAGCGAGAAAAATCTATCTCTTCCAACTTTGGCAGATTTTGTATTGCTTCAGGAAATTTCCCAATGCGAGTAAATTCCATTTTTAGCACTTTCAAATTGTCCAAATGCTTGACTGAATTGGGCAATTCATCAACTCCTGTGTTTGACAGGTCCATAAATTGCAGTTCCTTGAGCTTTCCAATGGATCGTGGAATTTCAGTTAATTTCTGAGAGTTCCTTAAAGATAGGCGTTGAAGTTTTCCCAGCTCCCCGATGGAAACTGGGAGGGTCTTTATAGCAGCTCCATCCAGTGCAAGATTAGAGAGAGATCGTAAGTGATCAATCTCATATATTTGTTTTAACCTTTCACACTTGCAAGCACTAAGAGTCTCAAGTTGCTCCTTAGTACCTTCTCGGAAAAGAATTGTATCAATAAAAGTCCCATCAATCACAAGCTCTTTCAAAGCCTTCGCAAAACCCAGATCTGGCAACTTATCCACATCACATAACTTCATATTTAAGGAAACTAAGCTGCTTAGATTGCTAATGGATCGGCTAATCAAGGATAATTTGGAACAAGATTCCAGCATCAATCTTTCTAGTTTAATTGGAGCAGGGAATGCTGGAGGTTCAAGTAACTCAAGACAACCTGTTAAGTTTAAAACTTTCAGTTTCTTCGCGTTCTGCAAATCAATGAGACAATAGAAAAAAATGAGTTCTTAGAATTGTCAGAATAAGAAATAAAAAAATAAATGAAATTTCTACCTCTCCTATCAGCTCCCAACCTCTCCACCCTAGATTTACGCGGCTCCACGACAGATCAAGAATGATCAAGTTTTCAACATTGAAATAAGGAAGCTCCAAGGTCTTTTCAGGGCATATCTTCCAATCCAACCATCTCAAGTTTGAAAGAAGATTCTGAAGATTGCCTTCGATATATGCACAGTCCAGTTTAAGGAATCTTAAATTCCGCAGTGGATAAAATGCTTCGCAAGTGAAACAAGCATCAGTGCCATGATCAAACATGAGTCCAAGTGCTTGAACTTTTTCAGTGCCCTGTCAATTAAACAAAAGCTAGCCAGATGAAAAACCCCACAGGAAAACCTGGAAGATGATAATTTCATTTTCTGTCAAAATTAAAATGTATGATTAAAAGACAGATATATTGAAAAGAGCATCAACTTTGTCCACTCAAGCAATCATTTGTTGTCCCAGCATTTACCTTCCTTTCCTTTAGTGTGTGGCTAATGCTTCCTTGTGATTCCACAACCTGCTTCGCCTGCAAGGCTCTTCGGGGTTCTCCTTCCGTACTATGTCCCTACCGAAGTCTCTTAATTGTTCGTGCATCCACAGCTCGTTATTCTCTCCAACGTTGACCAATGACCTTACAAGAAGAGCTTCAATGCCCTCTCGAGGGAAAAATTCAGAGTCTTCCCACGTGTAAATGGCAATTCTCTTATCCTGTCCTATAGAAAAACATGCTATATCTAGAAATATCTTTTTCTGATTTTCATCCAAATCTTCATAACACATCTTCAACACCTTTTCAACTCTCTCATGAGGGGCACCTTTGAATTTCTTCAATGTCTCTTCCCACACTTCTTTTGATTGAAAAAATAAGCAAGAACCCACCGCTTCAAGAGCTAAAGGAAGTCGACCAGTAGCTGATATAATGGCACTAGAAAGACCATGGTCGACCTCTCAGACAAAATCCTTCCGGAAAGCATGCTTACAAAAAAGTTCAAGAGCATGACCTTTTTCCATTGCCTCAACCTCATATTTTTGAGCTGTTATATTGACCTTCATAAGGACATCTTGTTTTCTAGATGTCACAATAATTCTGCTTCCAGGACCATACCCTGTAAGGTCACCCGCAATCTGAGTTAGCTGTTCAGAATCACGCACATCATCTAGAAAAATGAGAACCTTCGTATTGCTGAATCTGTGTTGGATAAAGTGCATAGCCTCGTCAGAAGTACTGAATTTTTGAATTCCCCTATTTACTAGTTGAGAAACTAAATTACTTTGCAAAGTCTTGAGCCCTTCAACCTGGCTATGCCTTTCTCGAACATTCTCGAGATAGGCACAGCCATCAAAGAGATGATAGAGTCGGTTGTAGACAACCTTTGCAACAGTAGTTTTGCCAATCCCAGGGATACCACATATTCCAACAACGCACCCCTCGTTGCCAATTGTTTCAACAGCTTGTCCATCACGAAAGTCAACATCAAGCTTCCTCATAATCTTTCCTACATGGTGATCAATTCCAACTAAATAATCAGTCACCAATAGGTCAGGCTTCTTTAATCGTTGCAAGACTTCTGAGACGACTAGCTGTATGAGTTTGCCATGATAACTGCCAATGTAAGAAATGAGAGAGAGCTACGATGATATGAACTTTAAATGACTTGACAGTAAACCAAAAGTAAGATAGGGAAGATTGAGTTAAGACATGGCAACACAATGAATGAAAGCACAAAAGGAACCAATTAATCGATAGTTGTTCATTTGATAAATAATTTCAAAATCAAATTCATCCTAGCATTGGATATGGGAAAGACTATTAAATTCTTCGAGAAATCCTTATACAGTTTATAACTTAGTGCAGATTTGGTGAAACAGTAATGAAATCATGCCAAGACCCATCCCTTTGAGGGATTATTGAGTATTGACTAAATGATCTATGAGATACGTTGGCTTATTTTACTAGGATCCCATCATGTAAGTATCTGTGGTGTACCCTCAGGTTTCAGTTTTATGTGAAAATAGATCTAAAGTGTAGAACAAAAGTTCTTGACAATCCTCCTATAAATAGGCTGCATATGGTGTAGACTCTTGATAAATGGACGCATTTACATGTTCAGAAGGCCCATTGTAAAACGGACATGACAGCAATATATATTTGAGAAATTTCTGACTTGTTTTTGCTTAAGACAATGAAGGTCTCACAGTTCCTGATCTCTGATCAGCTTAATCTGCGACAAGATCTTAGACGTAATATTTTCAGTGAATTTGTAAATTGGGACTAGAAGTGCATTATGCTCAAGGCAGAGGTTGGATTACCCATCATTCATTTCAGGCAAGTTCAATCCTTTCATTTCTCCAATATGTCGGAGAACCTTCTTCCACGCATCGATCCTCTCCTTGCCAACTCGCTCATTCTTAACAAGTTCATAAAAGGACTCTCCAAAAGATCCCCTAAGGTGTTTTACATCAGAGATATCAACGTGATAGAATATGGGAATTATCATTTGCTTGTTGTTTTCTCTGCACTCTAACATTTGCTGCAGCTCCATGAGGCAGCTTTTGCTGGAAGCATAATTCTTCGAGATGATGGGTATGGCTATCTCCGATTGCTTGATTGCCTCAATGAGTGATGGCTTGATCTTTTCTCCGACTGGTAACTCTTCATTGTCTCTGAAAACACGGATCCCCATTTTTTTGAGGCTGTGGTAGAGGCAATCTGCGAATCCCTTCCGAGTGTCTGGCCCTCAGAAACTCAAGAAAACCTCGTAACTTCCCGAAAAGGCGACGGAATTTGGAGAAGATGTCGGCGATTTGCATGATTCCTGTCAAATCAAGGGACCAGAATTTATTCCGTAACATGTAGATTCCTACCTAGAGGAGACTCTAATTCCCAATTTTTCGATCCTCATCAAAAGTAAACGTTAGTAAGTCAAATGACAATGCATTGCATAACACTCTCGTATTGTCGAGCAAATTTCCAGCAGCATCCAAACATCTTTCTACTCTTAGAAGTGTAAGAAAAGATCTCAAACGAACTCAACAACGTTATCCCTTATTCAAGCATATTCTGAACAAACTTATAAAATGGGAAAACTACTCTACTAGACGATCATGTCAATTGTAACCAGTATTAGAAGAACTAAGCTAGGTGCCGAAATCAGACAACGGGATGCGACACCCACCGCGTCTCTTCTGCGCTTTTTTGCTAAGTCAACGATGACCGCCACGGCGATCAAAGCCCAGAGAGCTCGGCTTGCTATCTGGACCGCGATAAACAATAGAGCCAGTCTCCATAGCCACGACGCCGAGTT
Source organism: Eucalyptus grandis x Eucalyptus urophylla (assembly GCA_028830015.1). Classification (NCBI taxonomy): domain Eukaryota; kingdom Viridiplantae; phylum Streptophyta; class Magnoliopsida; order Myrtales; family Myrtaceae; genus Eucalyptus; species Eucalyptus grandis x Eucalyptus urophylla. Next base: position 42,492,630 of record CM054190.1, read on the forward strand.
CATCTCGTTCGCCCTCTCGTCCTCTCTCTCTCTCTCTCTCTCTCTCTCAAACTCGAGGGACAGGCAGTAGATGGCAAGAGAGTGGGAATACGATCGACAGAGCCTAATCCTCGTCTCCGGCAGACACTGGAGACTTATGCAGTGAAGCAAGTGGCAGTTTCAAAGACCGTGGACTTCAAGCATCCTTTAAGTCAACATTATTCGCCGTTTCATTAAGTTGCTACAATCCCAGCCGTCCCTTCAATATCGTCCCTTTCCCTTGTTTTCTTTTCACCGATCTGATTTAGGAAATTCCTGTTTTGGCCTGGCTTGGCTCTTATTTCGCTGCTCGTCGTTGATTTTTTTCGCTCGTCATGTTGAATAAATTTTCTTGCATCTAAAAATTCTGTGAGAATGTACCGCCAGTCCAGCCAATGCGATGCCCGAGACATGATTTTATGATTTCTCCAAAATTCGTCGTGAGCTCTTCTCTCCCCGTTTAGATATAAATCTAAATTCGGGAGATTATTTCTCCTGATCTAAATTTAAATATGAATTTTTCTTAGAGACACTTGATCTATGATGGTTCAACATGTTATTGTCGTTATCTTCGTAATGTTTATTTCACCAAAGTTAGGCGCACGGTACAAGTCGTAATTTCTAAGAGGAAGATCTCGACATATGCCTATTACTAAAGGTTTCGATGATGGGTCAACACTTGGTTTCTTTTGTTGTTGTTGTGATGATAGTTCTTGTCTTGGTTCCTCAGAATGTCTATTCGAGTATTATTTTGGTCATTCCAAGCCCCTTTAACAATATCCTCGCACTCAGGGTCATCTTGCCAATATGCTTCAAACTGAAACTCCTTTCTTTTGGCAATCTCAAGTACAGAGAAAGAAAGAGAGGGCTATGATTATAGCCAACGACAAAGGTCTCCACATTAGGGAACAACACTCTCCATTTAATATTACATACAAATCTATCCGGTCCTTTCTTTACCGAAGCTTCCATTCTTTATTATTAACCTAGGTGAAAACACATCATTTACTTATGATATCCATAAGAGAATGGTCATTTAACATCTCCCAAAAAGTCACCAATCTATAGTGGTCCACCTCTCTTTTTACAGCTTCTCCCAATAGTATAGAATCTCATTGGAGTCTCCCATACAAGCCAATGGGAGACTATTAGCATGGTAGATGGACCACTTCTGCCATAGACGGAGTCCGTCTTCGAAATTGGTGGGAGACATGAACAAAGTCGCATTGTCGTACCACTAATGGGGTCCTTGAAAGTGATGTCATTAAACAACTCTAGACTATCCTCCACTCCCACCGACACTTCCTCGTTCTGCTTAACCACTAATCCCCGGGGGATTGATAGTGACGGACTACTGGAATGAAAGCTGATTTTTCTTTCTCTATCTACCAAAACTCTTTTATTCTTTGTGTTCATTAGGAACACTGCGCGAGTTATTTCTTGAGCCACTTGGACTCGAAGATGCTGGAACGCCAAGGAAGAACCTAAACTTGGTTGTCCAAATACATATTAAGATAGGATAAGATAAGGTGGGATTAAAAATCCTCCGGATTATTCTTTGGATTGTGAAAATCCCATCATGTGTTTGGTAAATGTCCGAATATAATATGGATATTAGGATGTGCTATCCACCACGCCGGTGACCACCTACGGACAATGATGATGCGCCCTATATCCATCTTGGAGCTTCCTCAAACGAAAGCTCTTGAAGCTAAAGAGATATTCCTTGTCAAAAATTCCATTTGCTTGCGCAAAAGTACCAGCTTCCTGCTCCGCCTGGTCTTCTTGAACCAATGGACTTGGTGAGGAGCCCGCCATTCGAGTTTTTTGAAATGTTGGACTCGGGAAATCATCTCGTCGATCAACATACCTTTTGGGAATGTATTACCAGCACCTTCTCTCTCGTCTTTATTTTTGGCTAGAGCTGGGCTGTTAACAGCTTCATGCTGACATGTTTTGCTTATTAGCGGTTGCTCAGGGAGATCTGTTTCTTGACAAATCTTTTACAGGTTGATGTTTACAGGCAAAGCGAAGTCATGCAAGCTTTGTCTTCTGTAACCATGTAGAGATGATCTTTCCTCTTATGGTGAATTTTCATTTCTATCAGTTAAGTGCTGATTCTCATCTTCATTGTCCTTTGAAGATAATGAAAGCTTACATGGATCAATTCTGGCATATTTTCTTCAGTTTTCTTGTTCTCGTATTCCATGGGGATCCTTCATTGGAATACATCTTTCAGTAGTCCATGGGGATCCTTCATTGGAAAAGAGGGCTTGTTAAGTTATTTGTAATTTCTTTTATCCAATCCAAATTTATCCTACCCCCAAATTTCTTATCTGGCATATATCCGGGTTAATCTGGTCAGGAGGTCATTGCCAAATACCGGATAGGATAATTTATTCTCATATCTAGATTCAAATCTGGACCATTAAACACAACTTGACAGTTCCAACTCAAAATTTCCATCTGTCCCCCGATGACTTATTAGGGCTAATTACCCAAGTCCATTCCTTTACTTTCTCTTCCACTAGTATGGGAGTATCAAGAAGTTGAGTTTCATCAACAGCACTTGAATCAGGCCCCTGAGAAATATAAGGATTGTATCTTTTCATCTTCTTAGTTGCCGGGGTTTCGTGATCCTCTCCTCTTCTTGTATGAATCGGAAGAGCTCTTGGAAAGGGCCTCTGTCTAAGGTGAGTCTAAGAGTAGGAGTTGCGTACCTTTACTTCTTTTTCCCTTTCCTATCATAATTACATCATCTATGCTTTACCCTTTGACTTCGATGATTCTACTAGCTAAGTCTCCATTGGTTTTGTTACATCCAAAATCCTATATGGATGAGGGAGTAACACGGCTCTCCTTTTTCCAAAGGATGTAGCCTCCAACTACACCCTAAATATCCAGCTCTCAATAGTTCCCATGATAATGATATTACTCTATCGACCACTAACTAAAGCACCTGAAAAAGATGATAAGAAGAAATGAATGAGCAACCACAACTTAGTAAGAATTACGTTGCTCTAAGCGGATTGAGCAATCATTATGCACATTTAAAACACCAACATAACTCACTTTCGCAAAAACCGAAATCTAATAAACCCTAAAGATCAAGCAATATTTCTTACTTTAACATAATATATTCATAATCAAATGCTCAATATGATAACAAAGCAAACACCAATGATCTAGTCCATCGGTCAATCTCATAAAAAAACACATTAATGGACAATTCTATTGACCAATCTAAAAAAAACACAAGCACATTGTCCATTCCATTGGTTAATCTCATACTACACATCAATGATCTATTTCACTGATCCATTTCATATGAAACCACACGTCGATGGTCCGTTAATTGACCAATCTTTTGCTTAATATCAAATCCGAGGTTTCCTGGGAGAGACGGCTTTAAGCAGAGCGGAGTGTGTTAGCGAGTCGTCAATGGAAGATTAGACAACAGAGCAATTGCTTCTCGAATGCGAGTGGGGAGGGAAGGAGTGCTGATTTGAAATTTGCTGACATGGAGGGCCCGAAGACATGCGTGACGTGTGAATGGTTCATAATAGAATTGGCGTAACACTTTTAGGGTATCTAATATTTTCTCCAAATGAGAAGGAGTAGTACAGATAACCAAAACGGAATGTACTAAGTCAACACGTGAATGTGGGGCTTGCATCGAAACGCCCTGTGGTAGCTGAGTCAACCGCGGTGGCGACGCTGTCGATTGCCCTGCGAGGGCGACGATTGTTGCAACGGCCGTAGCGATTGACGGACGTTGAGATCATGTACGGCTCCTGTGCTCGAGACCTGCGGCTGTGACTATGCAGACCCGATTTAGAGCGTAGGCTCCGAGGCTGCGCCCATCGCAGCTGCATGGCCAGCCTCGGTGATGTTGGCTGCGAGGGGCGGTGATCGTTGCGACGGCCATTGCCATTGCTGTGTGTTGAAATTACGTACCGCTCTTGTGCTCGAGACTCGTGATGTCTGCGATGATGTTGGCCCTGATCCCGAGCGCAGGCTCTGAGTCTGCAGCCATGGCGACTGCATCCGCGACGGCCATGGATGTATATCCATGTCACGAACCGGCCTTGTACTCGACGGTCGTGACCAAGATGACGACGCGGACCTCGAGTGCGACCCTAGGTTTTATGCGTATGATGGCAGTTGTGACGCCCATCTGGTGAGAAAATATGCCGGTGCAGTACTTGAGCACTGCAGTTCTCTTCCATTGTGTGCTACCATGGACCGTTGCGACGGTGATGATGACCCGGTTGGCAAGTGTGTGCGACACCGTGTTGACTGTGATGGCGACGACGACGATGTGGACCTTGGTGGGGACAAAGATTTCGCGACTTCTGCGACCATGACAGTGATGACTGTTGTGGCGCCGAGCATGGCTGCGCCGAATGCCTACTTACCACCAAGTCCCTCTTCATGATTCCTATTGGCTGGGTCCACCTTCATGTGGGGCCCAGCCATCATTAAATAAAAAGAAAAGAAAAAGAACAAAAAGAAGTGGAGTTGTCGTACGTGGGTGGTGCGCCATGGCATCTCAAAAATTCAATGACAAGCCATAAGGTGTGTTAAAGTCTCTAATTAGGTGATAAAATTTTTCATGGCTTATGCTTTAGCCATTAGTCTTTTTAATTAGATGATTTGTGCATGTGATTGTGAGAATTTAAATTTGATAGATTAATAACCTATGCTTGGCCATGTACTTTATAAATTAAATTTCAATAAACAAGATGTTCCAAGACTTTGGCCAAGATGAAAATTGAAAATTGAAAATATTTATAGAAAAGAATTTAAAAAAAAAGAAAAGGAAAAGGTCAATTTTTAGGATGGGCCTTAGGCCCATTGGCCTAAGCTTTTAATGGGCCAAGTTGGCCGGCCCAATAGAGGCCCAAGAGGGAGTGGTCGACCGGCCACAAGGAAGCCCAAGCCCAACTCCAAGGCCCATGATGCATGCAATAGGACAAGTGGCACAAGACTCTCATGTATTGGCTTAGGGAAGAAGGCCATGCATTGGCCATGGTTAAGGCAAGTAATGATTATCAATGATGAGAGTTTGGGGGTATAAGAGGGAAGAGAAAGAGAGGGTGGCCGGATTCCCATTTGGCCGAGAGAGAGGGTGAGAGAGAGAGAGAGAGAGAGAGAGAGAGAGAGAGAGAGAGAGAGAGAGAGATTTCGAGAGAGAGGGAGAGGCCGAGAGAGAGAGAGAGGAGGAGGAGGAGCCGCCGTGTGCCGCCGTGTTCGCCGCCCTACGCCGTCGACCGACCGGTCTAGAGGCAAGTGGGAGTCCTCTAGCTTCTCTTGCATGCTTATATGTTGTTTGCATGTTAAATTTTTGGGTGTTTAAGTGAGAAAAACCGAGGTGTGGTTGGCTTATTCTTGAATTGCATGAGTGTTCTTGCTCGGATCATGTGAGTCAGAAAGTTGTTTGAGCTTGCATGTGTGTTTAGAGTCCGATTTTGGATTCGATCTCTTCATGAAAGTTGTAGCTAACATCTTGTACTACAACATAATAAAATTTCGTGGAAAATGATGGAGATTTAAGGGGTTAAAGTCTCATCCTACGGAGACCTCAGATCTGGAGAGTTTTTACTGACCTCTTGCTGGATTCGTGATTGCATGTTGGTTTGTGATGAGAATCTCACTTCGATTTCTTTGAAAGTTGTAGGGGATATCTTAAAATACAACATACTCAAATTTGAAGTGAAATGAACAAGTATAGCCTAGTAAATCAACTAGATCTTGAAGACGATGATTCTGGTGATGTATTCCGAGACACCCGAGACTTCAAGGACCTAAATGATGACTATATTATGGTTATTTGACCTAGATCTCTTCATGAAAATTGTAAAGGACATCTTGATATATAACATATCCAAATTTCAGAGAAAAATAAAGAGAATAGGTAGGTGAAATCTCAATATTTCGGAGATGTGTACATTGGACGATGCGGTAATGGATCTAGAAGCTTCGTGAGACTGTATAAAATAATCTAAAAAGAATATGGCTTGGAGTTCTTCATGAAAGTTGTACGAAAATTTCTTGGCTATAACTCAGTAAAATTTCATAATTTTTGGAGGCCATATGGATATTTTAATTGAATTTATTCGGAAACCGTGCATTATGGTTTCATCCGAGAATCATAGGATGTTTTGTGAAAATTGTGAGATTGTGTAAAATTCAATTTGGCCATGAATTTTGCATGTAATTATCATCCTATTGGTTTGTTTAATGATTTCTTGAATTTTTATAATCTTGGGAATTTATAGATATTAAAAAAATAATAAATAAATAAATAAAATAAAATGAAATAAAATAAAATAGATTATTTTGGCCATAGATTCCATTTAATTAATTTATGTTGCATGTGTGATAAAGTCTTGGTATATGTATGACATTGAATCGAGATGCATGTGTGAATTCCATGCCAAGTATGACTTGTTTGATGTCACGCCATGTGCCATGTTAAATTGAGATCAAAATAATGGTAAATGTGGATAATGATAAGTGAGGAGGTGGTTGTGGTGGAGGTTAATGCCCGGAATGTATAGAGATGCATTGCCGGACGACCCTGGGAGATTCAGGATGCCCGGAACGTGGGGGTGCCGGAAGCCCTGTCGGAGGTTTCTGCTCGAAGGGAATACCTCACGATGCCAGGATTTGGGGTGCAGGATGCTCGGCCAAGGAGTGTAAATGCCGGAAGCCCTGTCGGAGGTTTTTGCCCGAAGGGAATGCCTCGTGATGCCAGTTGGGATGCGAGATGCCCGGAATGTGGGGGGGCCGGAAGCCTCGGAGGTCTTTGCCCGAGGGGATGATGAAATTGATGATTTGAGGAATGGGTGATGTGGTGATCAAATTGAAAGCTGAAAGTGGAAATTAAACCCATGGCATGATATGCATGATGATGATGATGATTATGATGATGCTGATGATATGTGATGTGAAATAGTGATGATCACCCATGGCATGATGATGATGATGATGATGATGATGATGATATGTGATGTGAAATAGTGATGATCACCCATGGCATGATATGCATGATGACATGCATGATGATGATGATGATGATGATGATGATGATGATGATGATATGTGATGTGAAATAGTGATGATCACCCATGGCATGATATGCATGATGATGATGATGATGATATGTGATGTGAAATAGTGATGATCACCCATGGCATGATATGCATGATGATGATGATGATGATATGTGATGTGAAATAGTGATGATCACCCATGGCATGATATGCATGATGACATGCATGATGATGATGATGATGATGATGATGATGATGATGATGATGATGATGATGATGATGATGATGATGATGATATGTGATGTGAAATAGTGATGATCACCCATGGCATGATATGCATGATGATGATGATAACGATGATGATACATGATATGCATGATGATATGCATGATGATGATAATGATAATGAAATATGATATGGCATGATGACATGTATGATATAATGATGCCATGATGATGATGACATGTGTGATGTAATGATGTCATGATGATGATGACATGTATGATATGATGATGCATGATAGTATGCACATGGCTTCAAGGTAAGTAACGCCTACAATGCATGTATGATTTGTATGATGTATTGAGTTGTTATTTGATTCATTATCTGCTGAGTGGTTATACTCACCCCTTTTGGGGACCAACATTTCAGATTAGCAGCATGCCACTTCCTGCCGTTACGCGGGGCGTATTTTACGGCATACCTTCGGACGTAGAGGTCGAATGCGAGGAGTTTGATTGTCCTTCAGCTCCTGGTCTTGTGTATATTCGAGTGCGCTGTCTAGTTATGTACGACGTGGGTCTGGCTGGGGGCCCTGTTGTCCAAGAGTTTATATCTGTCCATGTTCGACGCGACGGGGTGATGCGTGGAATGCTGCTGCCGCCACCGCCTGATGCACCAGGATGGGTGTGAGGGCCGTGCGTGACGAGTAGGAGCTGGATCTTTTTGGGGATCGTTAGCCGACACCTATGATGGGGGGATTGTACATGTGTGATGTAGAGGGTCGAGGGTTCTTTTTGGGATTTTAGGCTGGACATGGCAGAGTCCTAGCTTTTCCTTTTTATGTATCGACCAAAAAAAGGAGTCCCATCTTGAAAGTATATGTAAATAAGGTGTCGTGGCTTGTTTATAAAATCATGGTGATTAGTGGTGTGTATTGGTATCGTGGATTAGTAGGGGGATAGATGGTGATGCTTTATTTTGTTTCCGCTAATGAGTTGCGTTGGGACCGCTTTAAAAAAAAATGCCTGTGAATAACGACGCTTCTTCTAAGTATAAGTACAAGAGGGTATTAAGGTGTAACATTGGTGCTTGTGGCGGCCGCCGAAGGGTTCGGGGTGCTACAACACCCTTTTTGGTATCAGAGCGAATGGTTATAGGTGGAGTGATAAGGAGCCTCATTTGGAAATTGAGGAGCATGATGACAATGCACACCATAGGATGTAAAACGAAATAATTGAATAACGGGTGATGAGAATTCACTCGTAGATCCCTAGTAGTTCTCTTTGAATTGCCTTTAGGTACCAGTAACATGTATATGTTACTTATGTAGTAGTAGTAATTGCTTTGAATGGAGGCAATGAGTCTCAGATTATTCCTGAGGCAATACTTGAAAATTACAGGAAAGTCATGGTGCAAGCTGGAAGTGCTCATCCATCGAGGGCTGAAGCCTCTGCTGCAAGGGCTGAACCTCGAATGGAAGACATCCTGCAGGCATTAGCCAATATTGGAAATCTGATGGAAAGGCAGGCGCAGCAACAGCCCGGAGCAGAACGCCATACTCAAGGACTACTGGAGCATTTCCTGAAGCTGAAGCCACTTAAGTTCAATGGAATGGGAAGTCCTGAGGAGGCGGAACAATGGATTGGTGGGATGGAACGAATTTTCCGGCTGTTGGATTGCACTAATGCTGAGAAAATAGTTTTAGCAGAGTACCAGTTGGAGGGAAATGCGAAGTTTTGGTGGAGAGCTTCGAAGGACATAATCTTTCCACCAGGTACTAATGTTAACTAGGAGGAGTTTGTTAGAGCTTTTAATAGGAAGCATTTTTTTGATTGTGCTAAGGATAGGAAGATTACTGAATTTGTTCAGCTAGAATAAAAGGGGTTGACAGTAGATCAGTATGAGGCTAGATTTTCTGAATTGTCTAGATATGCTCCTAGATTGATTGAGGATCAGGAGGAGAAGGCTAAGAGATTCCTGAAAGGGCTGAGGACTGACATTAGGAAGCAACTGGTGCCATTGAATATAAGAGATTATAATGAGATTTATGAAAGGGCGCAGTTAGTGGAGCAGGAGTTGTTGAGAGAACGGTCGGAGTTTAAGAAACCGTTGAATTTTAATGATGTGAGAAAGGGGAAGAAGCCTTATTCTAGTCAAGGTCAGACCTGGAATGTGAAGAAGAAGAGTAATTTTGGGAATTTTGGAGGAGCAAAGAGTGGTCCGAATATAGGGAAAGCACCCTATCAGCCTGGTATTTGTCAAAAGTGTAAGGACGCCATGGCCCAGGACCTTGTACTGGACAATTGAAATGTTTTGGTTGTGGACAAGTAGGTCATCTTAGGAGAAATTGCCCACAAGAGAGGTCGCAAGTGAGTGTTGGCTTAGTGCGACAGGGATATCAGAGTGCTGTTAGGTCAAACCCATAAGGAAATCCTCAGAGACCACCTGCACAAGGAAGGGTGTATGCGATCACCTAGGAGGAAGCGGAAGCTTCCAAAAATGTTATCTCAGGTACGATTCTTATTAATGGTGAGAAGGCATATGCATTGTTTGATACGGGTGCAACGCATTCGTTTGTGTCTGAAAGATATAGATGTTTGAATAAGATAAAAGTTGTGCCTCTTGAGACGCCTCTTTGTGTTTCAACGCCTTTAAAGGATATGGTATTGTCTACGCTGGTGTGTGGAAATTGTAAGATATCAATGGGAGGAAAGGATATGGAAATAAACTTGGTTGTAATGGCTATGTATGACTTTGACGTTATTATAGGAATGGACTGGCTTCGTAAGTATCGGATTAGAATGGATTGTTATAAAAGAGTGGTTCAATTCGTTTTACCTGATCAGTCTAGTTGTGAATTCTTAGGAGGTCAGACCCATTTTCCTGTAGCTCTTATTTCGGCAGTAGAAGCCTGTAGGTTACTTGACAAAGGATGTCAAGGGTACCTAGCTATAGTTAGAGATTATGCAAGGGAGGAGCCTAAACTTGAGGAAGTTCATGTAGTTAACGAATTTCAAGATGTATTCCCTGAGGAATTGCCTGGATTACCGCCAAAACGGGAGATTGAATTTGAAATTGAATTAATGCCTGGAACAGGACCAATATCAAAAGCCCCATATAGGATGGCTTTAGTTGAATTGAAGGAGTTGAAAGTGCAACTGCAGGAGTTGCTTGACAAAGGATTCATTAGACCAAGTGCTTCACCTTGGGGTGCATCGGTCTTGTTTGTGAAAAAGAAGAATGGATCGATGCGCTTGTGTATTGACTATAGTCAGTTGAATTAGGTGACCATCAAGAATAAGTATCCTTTGCCTAGAATTGATGACTTGTTTGACCAACTCCAGGGAAGTTCGGTCTTCTCTAAGATTGACTTGAGGTCAGGATACCATCAGTTAAGAACTAAGAAGGAGGACATTCCTAAGACTACGTTCAGGACTCGTTATGGACACTATGAGTTCCTTGTTATACCATTTGAATTGACTAACGCGCCGGCTGCATTTATGGATTTGATGAATAGAATATTTCAACCTTATTTAGACCAGTTTGTGATTGTCTTTATTGATTATATTCTGGTATATTCAAAAGGGCCTAAAGAGCATGAGCAACATTTGAGAATAGTTTTGCAGACTCTGAGAGAGCATAAGTTGTATGCTAAGTTTAATAAGTGTGAGTTTTGGTTGGATCAGATAATATTTCTGGGGCATGTGGTGTCAGGAAAAGGAATTGCAGTAGACCTAGCAAAAGTTGAAATGGTAGTAAATTGGCCGAGACCAACGACACCTACTGAAATACGAAGTTTCTTAGGACTGGCTGGTTATTATAGAAGGTTCATTGAAGGATTTTCACGACTGGCAGGACCTTTAACTAAATTGACCCGAAAGAATGTGAACTTTGAGTGGAATGGGGAATGTGAAAGGAGTTTCCAGGAGCTCAAAAGGAAATTGACTTCAGCTCCAATTCTTACTATACCTACTAGACTTGACGGTTTTACAGTGTATAGTGATACATCTCACAACGGACTAGGATGTGTGTTGATGCAGCATGGCAAAGTTGTAGCCTATGCATCCAGACAATTGAAACCCCATGAGCTGAATTACCCGACGCATGATTTAGAGCTAGCAGCAATAGTGTTTGCCCTGAAGATATGGAGACACTATTTGTATGGGGAAAAGTTTGAAATTCATACGGATCATAAAAGTTTGAAGTATCTGTTCTCACAAAAAGAGTTGAACATGAGACAAAGGAGATGGATGGAGTTATTAAAGGATTATGACTGTGAGATAAGATATCATCTAGGGAAAGCGACTAGAGTAGCAGATGCTCTTAGTCGTAAGTCGGCTATGGAAATGGCTAGTTTGAGAATGGCAGAATGGGAGTTGTTAGAATCTGTAGCAAACTCCGAATTTAAATTGGAAATGGATTGTCTTACTAGCATGCTTAGTGCATTAAGGATTGAGCCGGAGATTATCCAGAAAATTAAAATCCTGCAAGAATCTGACCCAGAGATTTTGAAAGTGAAAGATGCTGTATCTTTAGGGAAAAGATCAGAATTTCAAATCCCTAATGATGGAATAGTAAGATGTCAAGGACGACTTTGTGTTCCCAACAATGAGGAATTGAGGAAGGAAATCTTGTCGGAGGCACATAAGAGTAATTATAGTATCCACCCAGGTAGTACAAAGATGTACAGAAATTTACGTCAGCAATTTTGGTGGAACGGTATGAAGGCAGATACGGCTAAGCACGTTTCTCAATGTTTGACATGCCAGCAAGTAAAAGCGGAACATCGTAAACCCGTAGGACTCTTGAGACCATTAGATATTCCAGAATGGAAATGGGAACATATAACGATGGACTTTGTGCAAGGATTGCCAAGGACGTCGAGCAGTCATGACTCAATTTGGGTTATAGTGGATCGTTTGACTAAATCGGCACATTTCTTAGCAATTCGCATGGACTACCCAATGGATAAGTATGCGGACATGTATGTAAGTCAAGTGGTACGCTTACATGGTGTTCCAATGACCATTACTTCAGATCGGGATTCGAAGTTTACTTCGAATTTTTGGAGAAGTCTTCAAATTGCATTAGGGACTAAGCTTCAATTTAGCACTGCTTTTCATCCCAAGACCGATGGACAAACAGAAAGAGTAATCCAGATAGTGGAAGATATGTTAAGAGCTTGTGTAATTGATTTCAAAGGAAATTGGGATGAAAAATTGCATTTGGTAGAGTTTGCCTATAACAATAGCTTTCAGAAGAGTATAGGCATCGCTCCCTATGAAGCATTATATGGAAGGAGATGTAGGACTCTTGTCTGTTGGAGTGAAGTAGGTGAAAGGAAGTTGACATGACCTAAACTGGTACAAGTTACCACTGAAGCTGTCGAAATTATTAGAGAAAGACTTAGAACAGCTCAGAGTAGATAGAAAGACTACGCAGATAGGCGTATAAGGCCTTTGGAATTTAGTGTAGGAGACCATGTATTCCTTAAGGTATCTCCAATGAAAGGGATATCTCGATTTTGGATGAAGGGTAAGTTAAGCCCTAGATTTGTTGGACCTTTTGAAATACTCGAGAGTATAGGGGATGTAGCTTATCGTTTAGCGTTACCTCCTAAGTTAGAAAATCTGCACGATGTGTTTCATGTATTGATGTTGAGGAAGTACCAGCCGGATCCTGGTCACATACTCGATCATGAAGCCATCAAAGTGGATGAGAAAGTTAGGTACATTGAAGAGCCTGTGCAGATATTGGATCGAAAGGAGCAAATTCTTAGGACCAAGAAGGTCCTATTGGTTAAGGTATTGTGGCAACATCATGATATGGAGGAAGCCACATGGGAAAGTGAGGATCAAATGAAGGGAAAGTACCCCTATTTGTTTCAGGAAGGCACGAGTGGTGTCTAATTTTGAGGAAGAAATTCTCTAAGGAGGGGAGAATTGTGGCATCCCAAAAATTCAATGACAAGCCATAAGGTGTGTTAAAGTCTCTAATTAGGTGATAAAATTTTCCATGGCTTATGCTTTAGCCATTAGTCTTTTTAATTAGATGATTTGTGCATGTGATTGTGAGAATTTAAATTTGATAGATTAATAACCTATGCTTGGCCATGTACTTTATAAATTAAATTTCAATAAAAAAGATGTCCCAAGACTTTGGCCAAGATGATAATTGAAATTTGAAAATATTTATAGAAAGGAATTTCAAAAAAGAAAAAAAGAAAAAGGAAAAGGTCAATTTTTAGGATGGGCCTTAGGCCCATTGGCCTAAGCTTTTAATGGGCCAAGTTGGCCGGCCCAATAGAGGCCCAAGAGGGAGTGGTCGACCGGCCACAAGGAAGCCCAAGCCCAACTCCAAGGCCCATGATGCATGCAATAGGACAAGTGGCACAAGACTCTCATGTATTGGCTTAGGGAAGAAGGCCATGCATTGGCCATGGTTAAGGCAAGTAATGATTATCAATGATGAGAGTTTGGGGGTATAAGAGGGAAGAGAGAGAGAGAGGGTGGCCGGATTCCCATTTGGCCGAGAGAGAGGGTGAGAGAGAGAGAGAGAGAGAGAGATTTCGAGAGAGAGGGAGAAGCCGAGAGAGAGAGAGGAGGAGGAGGAGCCGCCGTGTGCCGCTGTGTTCGCTGCCCTACGCCGTCGACCGACCAGTCTAGAGGCAAGTGGGAGTCCTATAGCTTCTCTTGCATGCTTATATGTTGTTTGCTCGGATCATGTGAGTCAGAAAGTTGTTTGAGCTTGCATGTGTGTTTAGAGTCCGATTTTGGATTTGATTTCTTCATGAAAGTTGTAGCTAACATATTGTACTACAACATAATAAAATTTCGTGGAAAATGATGGAGATTTAAGGGGTTAAAGTCTCATCCTACGGAGACCTCAGATCTGGAGAGTTTTTACTGACCTCTTGCTGGATTCGTGATTGCATGTTGGTTTGTGATGATAATCTCACTTTGATTTATTCATGAAAGTTGTAGGGGATATCTTAAATACAACATACTCAAATTTGAAGTGAAATGAACAAGTATAGCCTAGTAAATCAACTAGATCTTGAAGACGATGATTCTGGTGATGTATTCCGAGACACCCGAGACTTCAAGGACCTAAATGATGACTATATTATGGTTATTTGACCTAGATATCTTCATGAAACTTGTAAAGGACATCGTGATATATAACATATCCAAATTTCAGGGAAAACGAAAGAGAATAGGTAGGTGAAATCTCAATATTTCGGAGATGTGTACACTGGACGATGCGGTAATGGATCTAGAAGCTTCGTGAGACTGTATAAAATAATCTAAAAAGAATCTGTCTTGGAGTTCTTCATGAAAGTTGTACGAAAATGTCTTGGCTATAACGAAATAAAATTTCATAATTTTTGGAGGCCATATGAATATTTTAATTGAATTTATTCGGAAACCGTGCATTCTGGTTTCATCCGAGAATCATAGGATGTTTTGTGAAAATTGTGAGATTGTGTAAAATTCAATTTGGCCATGAATTTTGCATGTAATTATCATCCTATTGGTTTGTTTAATGATTTCTTGAATTTTTATAATCTTGGGAATTTATAGATATTAAAAAAATAATAAATAAATAAATAAAATAAAATGAAATAAAATAAAATAGATTATTTTGGCCATAGATTCCATTTAATTAATTTATGTTGCATGTGTGATAAAGTCTTGGTATATGTATGACATTGAATCGAGATGCATGTGTGAATTCCATGCCAAGTATGACTTGTTTGATGTCACGCCATGTGCCATGTTAAATTGAGATCAAAATAATGGTAAATGTGGATAATGATAAGTGAGGAGGTGGTTGTGGTGGAGGTTAATGCCCGGAATGTATAGAGATGCATTGCCGGACGACCCTGGGAGATTCAGGATGCCCGGAACGTGGGGGTGCCGGAAGCCCTGTCGGAGGTTTCTGCCCAAAGGGAACACCTCGCGATGCTAGGATTTGGGGTGCGGGATGCCCGGCCAGGGAGTGTAAATGCCGGAAGCCCTGTGGGAGGTTTCTGCCCGAAGGGAATGCCTCGTGATGCCAGTTGGGATGCGAGATGCCCGGAATGTGGGGGGCCGGAAGCCTCGGAGGTCTTTGCCCGAGGGGATGATGAAATTGATGATTTGAGGAATGGGTGATGTGGTGATCAAATTGAAAGCTGAAAGTGGAAATTAAACCCATGGCATGATATGCATGATGATGATGATGATTATGATGATGATGATGATATGTGATGTGAAATAGTGATGATCACCCATGGCATGATGATGATGATGATGATATGTGATGTGAAATAGTGATGATCACCCATGGCATGATATGCATGATGATGATGATAACGATGATGATACATGATATGCATGATGATATGCATGATGATGATAATGATAATGAAATATGATATGGCATGATGACATGTATGATATAATGATGCCATGATGATGATGACATGTGTGATGTAATGATGTCATGATGATGATGACATGTATGATATGATGATGCATGATAGTATGCGCATGGCTTCAAGGTAAGTAACGCCTGCAATGCATGTATGATTTGTATGATGTATTGAGTTGTTATTGGATTCCTTATCTGCTGAGTGGTTGTACTCACCGCTTTTGGGGACCAACATTTCAGATTAGCAGCATGCCGCTTCCTGCCGTTACGCGGGGCGTATTTTACGGCATACCTTCGGACGTAGAGGTCGAATGTGAGGAGTTTGATTGTCCTTCAGTTCCTAGTCTTGTGTATATTCGAGTGCGTTGTCTAGTTATGTACGACGTGGGTCTGGCTGAGGGCCCTGTTGTCCAAGAGTTTATATCTGTCCATGTTTGACGCGACGGGGTGATGCGTGGAATGCTGCCGCCGCCATCGCCTGATGCACCAGGATGGGTGTGAGGGCCGTGCGTGACGAGTAGGAGCTGGATCTTTTTGGGGATCGTTAGCCGACACCTATGATAGGGGATTGTACACGTGTGATGTAGAGGGTCGAGGGTTCTTTTTGGGATTTTAGGCTGGACATGGCAGAGTCCTAGCTTTTCCTTTTTATGTATCGACCAAAAAAAGGAGTCCCATCTTGAAAGTATATGTAAATAAGGTGTCGTGGCTTTTTTATAAAATCACGGTGATTAGTGGTGTGTATTGGTATCATGGATTAGTAGGGGGATAGATGGTGATGCTTTATTTTGCTTCCGCTAATGAGTCGCGCTGGGACCGCTTTAAAAAAAAAATGCCTGTGAATAACGACGC
Organism: Eucalyptus grandis x Eucalyptus urophylla; assembly: GCA_028830015.1. Taxonomy (NCBI): domain Eukaryota; kingdom Viridiplantae; phylum Streptophyta; class Magnoliopsida; order Myrtales; family Myrtaceae; genus Eucalyptus; species Eucalyptus grandis x Eucalyptus urophylla. The sequence goes on from CM054190.1 coordinate 42,509,196, forward strand.
TTCTTCTAAGTATAAGTACAAGAGGGTATTAAGGTGTAATATTGGTACTTGTGGCGACCGCCGAAGGGTTTGGGGTGCTATAGCACCCGAAAAAGTGACGAGAGGAGAGAGAGAAAACAAAAACTGCACAAGGGAGAAGAGAAGAAAGAAAGAGGGCTGCAACTTTGCGGCTTTGATTTGAAGGCCAAATATTGACGGAATCGGCTCAAATTTCAGTATGTTGTTCGTGAGACCGAGGGCTACGAGTTGATGGTTTTTGTTTGTCGAGAATTGTCTCCAAATTCTCTAGTTGCGATTAATGTTTTCTTATTCCAAACTTGTTTGTCTACCTATGTGGTGAGAAGAAGATGATTGTAAAGTTGATGTTGAGCCTCTAGTGTGTGACTAGAGAAGAATACTTTGTGTATCCTGCTATTCTTGGTGATTAGTAGATTTTTTTTGGGCGGTCCGTAGTTTTTCCCACAACGGGTTTTCCACGTTAAATCCTTGGTGTCGTCATTTGCTTTGTCTACTTATCATTTCGGCGTTATATTTGCATTTTGTGAGGCTATACATTGCTGGTTGTTGCTGGGGGTTAAGAAATTTTTAGTTGATTTAGCTTCGGGGGAGAAATTGATCCTAGATTGCGTTTGGCCGTGGTGAGTTCTTGTACTCGGGTTCTCCCCAACAAAGTGGTATCAGAGCTAAGGTCGAAATTCTAGTGTTAAATGGAAGAAACCAGCAGCACCATGTTTAAGTTAAATGCCTCGAATTATTCTATTTGGAAGCCTCGGATGGAAGTGTGTTATATTGCAAAGACTTATTTGATTTTATTGAGGGTGATGAAGCCAAAGGAGATAAGGAAGACAAAGAATGGGAGAGAATGAATTGGAAAACGGTTGGGTTTGTCCGACAATGGATTGATGATAGCATGTTTCATCATGTTGCTCAAGAAACGAAGGCGGACACTTTGTCAAAGAAATTACAAGATCTCTATGAGAGAAAAACTCCACAAAATAAAGCTCTTCTAGTTAAGCGACTTGTAAATTTGAGATACAAGAAGGGGAGTAATATGGCAGAACATTTGAGTGAATTTCAAGATGTAAATCAATCGACAAATCTTGAGATTGATTTTGGTGATGAATTGCAAGCATACTTATTACTTGGTACTCTTCTTGATAGTTGGGACACTTTGGTTGTGGCATTAAACAACTCGGCTTCTTTTGGTGTGCTTTCTATGAGCATGGTTAAAGAAAGCTTGTTCAATAAAGAAACAAGAAAAAAATGCTTGAATTATGCTTCTACATCGGATGCTCTTGTTATAGAAAACAGGGCGGGAAGTCAATCAAGAAGGTTTCAAAGAAATGATACCCGAGGCAAGTCAAGAGGAAGGTCGAAATCAAGATTGAGGGGGAGTGTCAAGTGTTATAATTGCAGAAAAATGGGACATTATGCAAAAGAGTGTTGGTTGCCAAAGAGAGATAGATTCCACGATAGAAATGGAGATCAAAAGAAAGAAGAGAAACAAGCTACAACGGCGGTTGCATCCAATGGCAATATTGTGTTTGTATGTGATGATGGAGATGTGAATTTTACATGTTAAGACTCTACGTGGGTTGTTGATTCTGCGGCTTTTTTTCACGTCATCTCACAGCATGATTACTTTGCTTCTTATCGCGGCGGCGACTTTGGTTGCATTAGGATGGGAAATAGTGATGTTTCCAAGATTATTGGCATGGGAGATGTTTATTTGGAAATCGATGTCGGATGTAATTTGCTTTTGAAAAATGTGAGACACGTTCCGGATATTCGACTTCACTTGATCTCTACGGGTGCCTTGGATGATGATGGTTATTGTAATTTATTCTTTGATGGCAAATGGAAGTTGACTAAAGGTTCCATGGTAGTGGCAAAGGGTAAGAAGACATGCTCTCTTTACACCATGCAAGCTGACTTGATTAAAGAAAAGGTAAATGCAGTGGAGGATTCCTTGGTTGATTTATGGCATATGAGGCTGGGTCATCTTAGCAAGAAAGGACTTGAAACTCTTGCTAGAAAGAACCTTTTACATTTGAAGGAGAAAAATCTAAAAGAATGCACTCATTGTCTTATAGGTAAGCAACATAGATTCTCATTTCATAGTTCCTCTCTACATTAGTTCACACTGATGTTTGTTGTATGGATGCTAGAAATCTTGGAGGTGCATTATACTTTGTGACATTTATTGATGATTGTTCTAGAAAAGTGTGGGCTATTGCTTAGAAATCTAAAGATTAGGTATTTGCAGCTTTCAAGCAATTTCATGTCAATGTGGAAAGAGAAATCGGGAATAAGCTGAAATGTGTTCGGGCTGACAACGGTGATGAATATAGAAGCCCATTTGAACACTATTGCAGGGATTATGGTATCAAGTTTGAGAAAACTGTTCCAAAAACACCACAGCATAATGGAGTAGCAGAGAGAATGAATCGGACAATTAATGATCGGATTCGGTGTATGTTTTCTCATGCAAAGTTGCCTAAGTCATTTTGGGGTGAAGCGATGAGAACATCAGTGGACTTAATAAATCTATCTCCATCGGTTCCTCTTAAGGGGGATGTTTCGCAAAGAGTTTGGAGTGGCAAAGAAGTTTCCTACAACCATCTAAAAGTGTTTGGTTGTCAGGCATTTGTGCATGTGCCAAGAGATGAAAGATTCAAGCTTGATGACAAGTTTAAATAGTGTATCTTCTTAGGTTATGGACATGAAGAGTTTGGTTACAGGTTATGGGATCCAGTTGCAAAGAAAGTCATTAGAAGTCGAGATGTAGTGTTTTGTGAGTATCAAATTATTGAAGACATTGACAAGGCAGAGAGACCAAAGAATATAGCTCAACGTTCAATTAGCTTCAGCCCAAATCCTTCTAATATTAATAGAAATCATGGAGAAGAAGTGCATGGAAATCATGAAGATGGTGAATCCTCACATAATGTTGACTCTTTAGCTGAGCAAGAGCCATTTGTCATACCTTAAGTTAGAAGATCTGAAAAATAGCGTAGGCATTCTCAAAAATATTTGCCACATGAGTATGTGTTACTCACTGATGCAGGGGAGCCAGAAACTTATGAAGAGGCTATATCATGTGAACGAAAGAATAAGTGGTATGAAGCTATGCAAGAGAAGCTTAAATCCTTGCATGAGAACCACACATTTGAATTGGTGAAATTGTCTAAGGGTAAGAGAACACTCACAAATAAGTGGGTGTATAAGTTGAAGACAGAAGAAAATAGTTTACAACTACGATACAAGGTTAGACTTGTTGTGAAGGGCGTTCATTAAAAGAATGGCATAGACTTTGAAGAAATTTTTTCCCCGGTTGTAAAGATGTCTTCTATTCGAGTTGTTCTTGGGCTGGCCGCCAGTTTGAATTTAGAAATTGAACAACTTGATATAAAGACGGCCTTTCTTCATGGAGACCTAGAAGAAGAGATATATATGAAGCAACCGAAGGGCTTTGAAGTTAAAGGCAAGGAGTACCTTGTATGTAGATTGAGGAAAAGCTTATATGGTCTCAAGCAAGCGCCAATGCAATGGTATATGAAGTTTGAATCATTCATGGAAGAATAAGGATACGGTCATTTCAAGTTGAGTAGTAATGAGTGTCATTCAAGTGGAAAAGAGAAGGTTGAGATGATGAAAATTCCTTATGCATCAGCAGTGGGTAGTTTGATGTACGCCATGGTTTATACAAGACTTGATATTGCTCATGCAATTGGTGTTGTGAGTAGATTTCTCTCTAATCCAGGTAAGGAGCATCTGATTACTGTTAAATGGATTCTGAGATATTTTAGAGGCACTTCTACACTTTGCTTGCGTTATGGAAATGTGAAGCCTGAGTTGAGTGGCTACTTGGATGTGGACTATGCTGGTGATGTTGATTCCCGAAAATCCACATCGGGTTTTATAATAATCTTTACAGGGGGAGCTGTTTCATAGCAATCGAGATTGCAAAAATGTACCGCTTTGTCTACAACTGAAACAGAGTATATTGCTATTACCGAATGAGGTAAAGAACTTTTGTGGATGCAAAAATTCCTACAAGAGTTGGGCTTGAAGCAAAAGAAGTTTGTTCTATATTGCGATAGCATGAGTGCCATCCATCTTAACAAGAATCCGGTATTTCATCCAAGATCGAAGCATGTTGATGTGAAGTATCATTGGATCTGAGAAAAGCTAGAAGAGAAGCCCTTTCTACTTGAGAAAATTCATACCGACAACATTAAGTCCAACATGATGACCAAAGCCTTGCCCGTAATGAAGCTTGACGCTTGTAGAAGAAAAGCGAGCATGATGAACCTTCCCACATGAGGTGGAGGGGGAGATTTGTTGGCTGGGTCCACCTTCATGTGGGGCCCAGCTAGCATTAAATAAAAAGAAAAAAACAAAAAGAAAAGAAAAAGAACAAAAGAAGTGGAGTTGTCGTACGTGGGTGGTGCACCCGAAAAGTGATGAGAGGAGAGAGAGAAAACAAAAACTACACAAGGGAGAAGAGAAGAAAGGAAGAGGGCTCCAACTTTGCGGCTTTGATTCGAAGGTCAAATATTGACGGAATAGGCTCAAATTTCAGCATGTTGTTTGTGAGACCGATGGCTACAAGTTGATGGTTTTTGTTCATCGAGAACCGTCTCCAAATTCTCCAGTTGCGATTAAGGTTTTCTTACTCCAAACTTGTTTGTTTACCTATGTGGTGAGAAGAAGATGATTGTAATGTTGATGTTGAGCCTCTAGTGTGTGACTAGAGAAGAATACTTTGTGTATCCTGCTATTCTTGGTGATTAGTGGATGTTTTTTGGGCGGTTCGTAGTTTTTCCCGCATCGGATTTTCCACGTTAAATCATTGGTGTCGTTATTTGCTTTGTCTACTTATCATTTCGGCGTTATATTTGCATTTTGTGAGGCTATACATTGCTAGTTGTTGCTGGGGCTTAAGAAATTTTTAGTTGATTTAGCTTCGGGGGAGATATTGATCATGGATTGCGTTTGGCCGTGGTGAATTGTTGTACCCAGGTTCTCCCCAACAATTCCGCCTATTATGACGGCTATCACCAGTAGAACCAGGGCAACCATCATCGTGATCGTGCTCTCTCTCGAGTACTCATCGAGAAATCGGCAAGTGCATGCATTATGAATATCGTACAATTATTTAACTCTTCCGCTTTTAAATTGCTCGAAGAATTACGGTCAGAAGGGTGTTTTTGGTGGTGCTTTCATCACTGGCACGGTCAAGGTCAACTAGCAGCTGGGCTGCCGCTGGATAAAGAAAAGGAAGAACAGCTAGCCTAAATGTCAACACATTGCTTCGGAGCTAGAAGCCATGGTAATAGCTCCGGCTTTAGCTATTTGTATTTCTCTGATGTTCAATGGAATGCTGGAAATAACATTCCTCCATTCGACGGGAAATAGCAGCATTATATATCTTCTTCAACGGGAAAAGTCATCGGTAATTTCGCATACATGAAGATGCGATTAACTTAACTTGATCTGTTTGCCTTGCCAGGGAAACGTTTCGGGGGCAGGCTAGCAGATTCTGTTTTCTGCATATCAGGTAGTTCGGTCGGGCGATCCTGATGTATTGGATCCAGATGATCGATATTGTCGACCATCTTTGTCCTGTCATTCAGGCAAAATGCATTCATGGACTTGCAAATCTACTGGGAAAAAAAATTTAAGAGCACGAAAGAAGTTTAGGCAATCCCACACGAGCTTTTAGTACATGAACAGACTCTGCAGACAAGGCTGATAATCTTGGCCAAGCTCTAGCTGCCCTGAAGAAGGACAGTCTATGACGAATGGGATAATCATATTAAGGATGGCAACAGAGTAAACTGTAGTACGCGTGCAGGGACGAGTTTCAAAGTTACTGCCGATACGAACTTACTGCAACTAATGGAATTAGCGAATCATTGAAACAAGAGAAATGCAATAGTTACCGCCTTCTTGCATTTGAAATGAATCTCCTATACAGTGTCTGGCCATATCACCACGCACCTTTCCTCATAATTATGGAATTGAGTTCTCGATGGTGACTTTACCATCGCCTCTTACATAAAACGGATGAAATCTGTTGACCACGAGTCCTCCCCATTGCTGCAAAATTTGAATACCATTATGCTCCAGCTCAGACAATTTCAACTGCAACAATTTCAATTATCCGTCAAAGAGAAGATCAAAGACAGCTACAATTTAAAGAAGCACAGTAATTATTCAACCACGTAAGGTTATTTATACTGCAGTAAAATGGTTTTCAGAACCAACCATAGTCCTAGAAATTCCAGAATTGGTTCTCTGTTGCCTTCTTCAACCTTGGGTTACTAGTTGGTGGAATACTAGGCAACACGGAACAATAATGAGTTCAATTGGCAAGTATGTCTCATTGAAGAAGATCTGGGATCTAATCAGATGTTTACCTATTTGAGAGACTCGGCAATTCAGCATTTCCCCCCTAACTTTGACTGCATGAATCTTGTTGAGCTAAGAATACAACTTAAAAATGAACTTCATGTTTTTTGAAAGGCCAAAATTAGATAAATCGATCCCCAATCTGTCATTTTGCAGTAGTTTAGAGATTCTTACCACTTTGGAACAGGATCATCACCAAAGTACCACCCTTCTATAATAGTCAGGCATGACAGTTCCAAGGCCATCCACATCTTTCATGATGCATAGCGCAGGATGAATATGCTAGAGTGAAATTTTGGCAGAGCCTGAAGCTTCTCGCAGTTAGGCAATTCAAGCATTTGGAGATTTGAGAGCCGACAAATGCTCTCAGGCAAGTGGGCAATTCGGGTGTAGGATAATTTCAAGACTCTCAAGGAGGATAATCTTGCAAGATCACAGTCCATCTGAATCTCCAAATTCCGGCAGAGAGAAAAGTCTATCTCTTCCAACTTTGGCAGATTTTGTATTGCTTCAGGAAATTTTCCTATGTGAGTACCTTCCATCTTCAGCACTTTCAAATTTTCCAAACACTCAACTGAACGAGGCAATTCATCAACTCCTGTGTTTGACAGGTCCATAAACTGCAGTTCCTTGAGCTTTCCAATGGATTTTGGAATTTCAGTTAATTTCCAACAGTTCCTTAAAGATAAGCGTCGAAGTTTCTCCAGCAACCCGACGGAAACTGGAAGGGTCTTTATAGCAGCTCCATCCAGTGCAAGATTAGAGAGAGATCGTAAGTGATCAATCTCATATATTTGTTCTAACCTTTCACATTTGCGAGCACTAAGAGTCTCGAGTTGCTCCATAGAATCTCTTTGGAACTGAATCTTATCAATAAATGTCCCATCGATCACAAGCTCTTTTAAAGCTGTCATGAAACCCAGATCTGGCAGCTGGTCCACATTACAAGACTTCATATTCATGGAAACTAAGCTGCCTAGGTTTTGAATGGATGAGCTAATCAAATATAATTTGGAACAACATTCCAGAATCAATCTTTCTAGTTTAATTGGAGCAGGGAATTTTGGAGATTCATGTAACTCAAGACAACCTGTCAGGTTCAAAACTTTCAATTTCTTCGCCTTCTGCAAATCAATGAGACAATAAAGAAGAATGAGTTTTTGAAAATCGTAGGATCAGCAAGATAAAAATAAATGTAATCTCTACCTCTCCAATCAGCTCCCAACCACTCCAACCTTGATTTACCCGGCTCCATGACAGATCAAGAATGATCAAGTTTTCAACATTGAAATGGGGAAGTCCCAGGGTCTTTTCAGGGCACATTTGCCAATCCAACCATCTTAAGTTTGCAAGAAGATTCTGAAGATTGCCTTCAATATATGCACAGTCAAGTTTAAGGAACCTTAAATTCCACAGAGGATAAAATGCTTCACAAGACAAACAAGCATCAGTTCCATGATCAAACATGAGTTCAAGTGCTTGAACTTTTTCAGTGCCCTGTGACTTAAAAAAAAGTTAGTTGGATGAGAAAACCATCAAGAAAACGTAGAAAATGATCATTGTCTAAGTTAAAACGAATGATTAAAAGACAAATAAATAGAGAAAGGCATCAACATTGTCCACTTGAGGAATCTTTGTTGTCCTTGCATTTACCTTCCTTTCCTTTAGTGTGGCTAATGCTTCCTTGTGATTCCACAACCTGCTTCGCCTGAAAGGCTCTTCGGGGTTCTCCTTCCGTACTAATTCCCTACCAAAGTTTCTTAATTGGTCATGCATCCACAGCTCATTATTCTCTCCCACTTTCACCAAAGACCTAACAAGAAGAGCTTCAATGCCCTCTCGAGGAAAAAATTTACAGTCATCCCACATGTAAATGGCAATTCTCTTGTCCCTCTTAAAAAGGAAACATGCTACATCCAGAAATATCTTTTTCTGATTTTCATCTAAATCTTCATAACACATCTTCAACACCTTTTCAACTTTCTCGTGAGGAGCATCTTTCAATTTCTCCAATGTATCTTCCCACACTTCTTTTGGTTTTAGAAATAAACAGAACCGACCATTTCAAGAGCTAAAGGGAGCCGACAAGTAGCTGATATAATGGCACTAGAAAGAGTACAATCGACCTCTCTGACAAAATCCTTCCCGAAAGCATGCTTACAAAAAAGTTGAAGAGCTTGACCTTCATCCATTGCCTCAAGCTCATATCTTTGAGTTTTTACTTCAAACTTTTTTAAGACATCTTTGTTTAAAGATGTCACAATAATTCTGCTTCCAGGACCATAACCTGTAAGGTCATCCACAATTTGAGTAAGCTGTTCAGAATCATCCACGTCATCAAGAAAAATTAGAACCTTCATATTGCTGAATCTGTGTTCGATAAATTGCATAGCCGCGTCAGAAGTACTGAACTCTCGACTTTCCCTCTTTACAAGTTGAAATACTAAATTACATTGCAATGTCTTGAGCCCTTCAACCTCTTTACACTTTTCTCGAACATTCTCGAGATAGGCACAGCCATCAAAGAGATGATACAGTCGGTTGTAGACAATCTTTGCAAGAGTAGTTTTGCCAACCCCAGGCATACCGCATATTCCAACAACGCATCCATTGTTGCTAAATGTTTCAACAGCTTGTCCATCACGAAAGTCAACATCAAGCTTCCTCATAATCTCTTCTACATGATGGTCGATTCCAACTAGATATTCAGTCACGACTAGATCAGGCTTCTTTAACAGTCGCAAGACGTCTGAGACGACTAGCTGTATGAGCTTGCCATGATGCCTGCCAATGTAAGTAATGAGAGAGCTATGACAATTTGTACTTACTATGACTAGACAGTAAACAAAATGTAAGACAAGGAAGATTGAGTTAAAGACAATGCAATACAATGTGTGAAAATAAGATTCGCACCAGTTAATCCATAGTTGTTCATTTAATAGATGATATCAAAGTCGAATTTATCATAGCATTTGTTATAGGTAAGGATAATAGAAACTAGTATATTCTTCAAGAAATCCTTTTACTTTTTTACAACCTAATGCAGATTAGGTGAAACAGTAATGAAATCATGCCAAGACTAATCCCTTTTAGGGATTAAGTGTAGTATTGAGTATTGACTAAATGATCTATCGAATAAGTTGGCTTACTTTACTAGGATACGATCATGTAAGTATCTATTGTGTACTCAACTTTTAATTTTGAAGAACGGATGCATTTAGCATGTTCAGAAGGCCCACAGGAAAACAGACATAACAGCGATAAATAATTACAAAATTTCTGACTTCTTCCTTGGGGTCATTGAAGGTCTCAAAATATCAGAACTCTGATCAGCTTAACTTGTGACAAGATCTTAGACATAACCTTTTCAGTGAATGTGTAGATTGGGATGGGGAGTGCATTTTGCTCAAGGCAGAGCTGTGTAAAATGAGACAAGCAGCAGAGATTGGATTACCCATCATTCATTTCAGCCAAGTTGCACCCTTTCATTTCCCCAATATCTCGGAAAGCCTTCTTCCACACATCGATCCTCTCTGTGCCAACTCACTTATTCTTAACAAGTTTATTAAAGGACTCTCCAAAAGATCCCGTAAGGTGTTTCACATCAGAGATATTAACGTGATAGAATATGGGAATGATCATTTGATCGTTGTTCTCTCTGCATTCTAGTATTTGCTGCAGCTCCATGAGGCAGCTTTTACTGGAAGCATAATCCTCTGAGATGATGGGTATGGCTATCTTGGATTGCTTGATCGCCTCAATGAGTGATGGCTTGATCTTTTTTCCAACAGGGAGCTCTTCATTGTCTCTGAAAACACGGATCCCCTTTTCTGTGAGGCTGGTATAGAGGCAATCTGTGAATTCCTTCCGGGTGTCCGGCCCTCGGAAACTCAAGAAAACTTCGTAATTTGCCGGAAAGGTGATAGAAGTCGGTGAAGATGCTGCCGATTTGTATGATTCCTGTCAAACCAAGAGACCAAACTTTATTCCGTGACATGTAGATTCCTACCTAGAGGAGCTAAATTTTCGCTAGTTCCCAATTTTTCGCTCCTCATTAAAAGTAAAAGTTGCTACAACACTCTCGTATTGTCGAGTGAAACTCCAACAGCATCCAAACATCTTTCTACTCTTAGAAGTGTAAGAAAAGAAGATCTCAGACGAACTCAACAACGTTATCCCTTATTCAAGCATTTTCTGAACAAACTTATAAAGTGGGAAAACTACTCTACTAGACGATCATGTCAATTGTAACCAGTATTAGAAGAACTAAGCTAGGTGCTGAAATCAGACATCGGCATGCGACACCCACCGCGTTTCTTCTGCGCTCTTTTGCTAAGTCAACGGTGACCGCCACGGCGATCAAAGCCAACGGAGCTCGGCTCGGTATCTGGAGCACGCTTGAGAGCGCGATGAACAGTAACGCCAGTTTCCATAGCGGCGACGCCGAGTTCATCTCGTTCGCTCTTTCTCTCTCTCTCTCTCTCTCGCAAACGCAGGGCAAAGGCAGTAGACGGCTGGAGAGTGGGAACACGATCGACAGAGTCTAACCCTTGTCCCCGGCAAGCACTGGAGACTTATGCAGTTAAGCACGTGGCAGTTTCTAAGACCGTGGACTTCAGGCATCCTTTAAGTCAACATTATTCACCGTTTCGTTAAGTTGCTACAATCCCAGCCGTCCATTCAATATCGTCCCTTCCCCTTGTTTTCACCGATCTAATTTAGGAAACTCATTTTTCGGCCCCGTTTGGCTCTTATTTCGCTGCTCATTGTTGATTTTTTTTTTTTTTTAACTCGCCATGTTGAATAAATTTTCTTGCATCTAAAATTTCCGTGAGAATGTATCATCAGTCCAGCCAACATGATGCCCGAGACATGATTGTATGACTTTCTCTTAAATTCGTCGAGAGCTCCTCTCCCCATTTAGGTATAAATATAAATCTGGGAGCTTGTTTCTTCCAAACTGAATTTAGATCTGATAATTTCTTAAAGGCACTCATCCCGTGATGGTTCGACATGTTATTGTCATCATCTTCGCACGGCGAGAATGTTAATTTTGCTGAATTTTTAAGAGTAAAATCTTGACATATGTCCATCACTAAAGGTTCTAGTGATATGTTGACGCTTGGTTTTTTCTTCTTCTTTTTTTCAGTTGCTGCGAGAGTACTTGTCTTCGTTCCTCAAAATGTCTACCCGAGTATTATTTTGGTCATTTCAAGCCTCTTAACAAAATCGTCGCATTCAAGATCATCTAGCAAATACGCTTCAAATCGGAACTCCTTTCTTTTGGCAGTCTTGGGTACAGAGAAAGGAGAGGGCTATGATTATAGCCGACAAAACAAAGGTCTCCACATTGGGGAACAACACTCTCCATTTAATATTACATACAAATCTATTCAGTCTCTTCCTTACTGAAGCTTCCATTCTTTATTATTAACCTAGGTGAAAGCACATCATTTATTTTCAACATCCATAAGGGAATGATCATTCAACATTTCCGGAAAAGCCACCAATCTATAGTGGTCCGTCTCTCTTTTTTCAGCCTTCTCCCAATAGTATAAAATCTCATTGAAGTCAATGGGAGACTATTAGCATGGTGGATGGACCACTTCTGCCGTAGACTGAGTCACTCTTGGAAAATTGGTAGGAACCATGGAGAAGATAAATTCGCATTGTTGTAGCACTAATGGGGTCCATCTAGGTGATGTCATTAAACTACTCTAAATTATCCTCCACTCCCACCGACACCTCGCCCCACATGACTGGTAATACCCGAGGGATTGATAGCGATTCGCCCGATATAATGCCTCGGGGACATGGCGCCTAACTCCCCCTATAGCTAAACCAATATTTTTCTTCCTAGTTAAGTAAGGAATACAGGCCACAGCCAAGCGGGGTCTCCCGCCTGTTTCAAGGACCCATGAGCTTTTTAAGGACTTGGTCAAGTTTGACCGACTCCTGGAATGGAAACTAATTTTTCTTACTCTATCTACCACCACTCTTTTATTCTGTCTTCATCGGGAACCCTGCATTAGGTATTTCTTGAGCCACTTGGATTTGAAGATGCTGGAACGCCAAGATAGAACCTAAATGTTGAGGTTGCATTTGATTGCCCGGATATAAATTGGGATAGGATAAGATAAGGTGGGATTAAAAATCTTCTGGATTGTTCTTCGGAGTGTGAAAAATCCCATTGTGTGTTTGGTAAATGTCCGAATATAACATGGATAGTAGGATGCGCTATCAACTACGCTAGTGACCTCCTACGGAGAACGATGATGCACCCTATATCCATCTTGAAGCTTCCTCAAATGAAAACTCTTGAAGCTCAAGATATCTTCCTTGAAAAAAATTCCATATGCTTGCGCAAAATTACCAGCTTCCTGCTGCGCCTGGTCTTCTTGAACCAATGGACTTGGTGAGGAGCCCCCCATTCAAGTTCTTTGAAATGTTGGACTTGGGAAATCATCTCGTCGATCAACTTATCTTTTGGGAATGTATTACCAGCAGCTCCTCCATCGTCCTTATTTTTGGCTAGAGCTGGGCTGTTAATAGCTTCATGCTGACATGGTTTGCTTATTGCCGGTTGCCTGAGGAGATCTTTTTCTTGACAAATCTTTTATGGGTTGATGTTCACAAGCAAAGTGAGGTCATGCAAGCTTTGTCTTCCGTAACCATGTGGAGAAGATCTTTCCTCTTAAGGTGAATTTTCATTGCTGTCGGTTGAGTGCTGATTCTCATCTTGATTGTCCTTCGAAGTAAATGAAAGCTTGTGTGGATCAATTCTGGCATATTTTCTTCCAGTTTAATTTTCTCGTATTCCATGGGGATCCTTCATTGGAAAAGAGGGGTTGTTAAGTTATTTGTAATTTTTTTATCCAATCCGGATTTGTCCTACCCCTCTCTAGGATTTCTTATCTGGCATATATCCAGATTAATCTGGTCCAGAGGTCATAACCAAACACTGGGTAGGATTATTATCATATCTGGACTTAAATCTGGATTACCAAATACAACCTCACAGTTTCAACTCAAAACTTTCATCTATCCCCTAGTGGCTTATTAGGGCTAGCTATTAAAGTCCATTCCTTAAGGAACCTCCTCTTCCCCTAGTATGGTAGTATCAACAAGTTGAGTTTTATCAATAGCACTTGAATTAGTCCCTTGAGAAGTATAAGGATTTTATGTTTTCATCTTCTTAGTTGCCAGGGTTTTGTGATCCTGTCTGCTCTTCTTAGATGAATTGGAGAAGCACCCGGGTGAGTCTAAGGACACATATGATAATCATTCTGTTTCTCAATTTCTCAATTTTTCTTTTTGTTTCTCGTAACATGTATGTAACAGAAATACGTTTGGTAACATAATTTCATTTTTCCATTCTTGAAATAGATTTTCACTCCAAAAATAAATTTGGATCATAAATAAAAAGTTAATTTTTTTTTTTAGCTTATCCATTTCTAGAATAAAAGTAAAAAATGAAAACTCTTATCATTATTCATTTTCGTCACTACCCATCGCTCACTCACCACCCATGGGACGTTGGACACCGGATGCCAGTCGCCCATTGCCCACTGCTGGTCGTCGACCCTCAGATGTCGGACCCTCGGATGCTGGACGCCCGCCAATAGTCGTCAACTGCTGATCGTCAGTTGTCGCCTACCACCCGCATGCCTACTTGTTGTCGATCACCTACTGCTACTCGCTCACCGCCCATCCGGCCAACCATTGGTTGTCCCCCGAGTCGTTGGTCACCGATTGTTGAACTGAACTCCTCCCACCACTATTCAAGAGGGACAAATTTTGTGCCATTATCAAACGAAATTCTATTTTAGGAACATAAATTTTATAAGATTAACGAGCGCGTATTTTTTCGTAGAAACTTTTCTGGGGAATATAAATAGAAAAATCAATTTCTAGTTGAACACAATGATTATCATGTGCACCTTAAAGGTTTGCATGACAACATTTTTATTCATCTACTCTTTTGTTCCCTAGAATAGAAAACGAACATAAATCTATTTGATAACGTCAGTTAATTTTTACATCCCCAGAGTTGAAAAGTGGCGAGAGAATAGATTTGGAATAGAAATAAAAAGTAAAAAAAAAAGTAACTTTTTGCTCCTAGGAACAATTTCTACAAATAAGTCATTTTTTTTTTCTTTTCTTCTCCTATCTTGCCGCTCGCTGCTTGCTGCTGTTTGCTACCGTCTGCCGTTCGCCACCCTTCGCATGCCTTTGGTCACCCCCTTCGCCTCCTGCCCCCGTCCTCTGCCAGTTGCCATCATTCGTCGTTGCCTGACAACTAGCTAAAGGAGGAAGAAGAATAAGAGAAAAAAAAAATCTCAAAAAAATTGTTAAAAAATTAAAAGAAATTTTACATCACAAAAAAATTTGTTGGTTGTACCATACGCATTCTTGTCCTTTTTCTATTATAGGAATATGAATTTTGTACAGTTACCAAATGCATTGTTTTACTTAGAAACTATTCTACGGAATAGAAATAGAAAATAACTATTTTTCAAAAGAAATTATTTCTGGAAATAAAAATATTATCAAACGTACCCTAAAAATACGAGTTGTGTTCCTTTTCTTCTTTTTTCCTTTCCTGTCATTACACATAAGCTATGCTTTACCCTTTGGCTTCAATGATTATACCAGCTGAATCTCCATTGGTTTCGCCATTTTTTACTGCTTATCATTTTTGATAGAAACAATGTCTTTCATTATGTCGGCCAGTCGTGCTGTCTCGGGAATGATTTCTTCCTCCTCAGGCACGGGAAATTCTTTCCCATAAAATAGTTTCCAAAATGGGCTTATCTCTTGTGCTTCTACTTTTAACAAATAGCTAGATCCAGAACCGTTTTCTTTTGGCTTGGGTTCTTTGTAAGGCCCTTCCTTACAGCTAATTGTGTAGTGGCCAATTCTCCCGTATGAGTAACAAAAATAAGGGAGACGTTGGTACTTAAAGTCAACCCACAGTTGATCATCTTCAAAATTCACGACAACCCCAGACTTTAGTTTTTTCCCCATCTTTGACATTGCTTCCAGCATCTCATTCTCTGTAATTCATGCTAGTGGCAAACTCAACACTTGCACCCGAAAGGCACAATGAGTAAATTCATAGCAGTGAATAGATAAGTTGGGGCTTAGTTGCCAGAGGAAGCAAATTGTTTGAGAAGGACCACAGACTAGTGTTACGGTCGGTTGTTTATGATCAATCACACACCCGTGCGGCCTTAGGATTATTGATCCCAAGTCAGCCTTACACACACACACATGAACACAAGGATCGTATGAGTTAGGAGCAAGTATATTCACTTGTGAACGAGCTGAATACAATGAGGGGGAATGACCCCTATTTATACAAGTTTGGGTCTTATTCTAGACGTTGATTGTCCCTCCAATCCAACAGTAGTGTTTGAATCCATATCATCATTACAAGACTACACAGTAGGCCACTCAAGGGCTCTAGCCCTTTGGCAGCCCATGGGCATGTGTTAGAAGCAAGATTAGGGTAGTAGGGCTGCCTGACATAGGAGCAGGTGAATGGTCACAAGTTGCACGTGGGTTGGCCGAACATTGCTCATGGGCCGATCACGGGTCGTGCATGGGCTTCTCTTCGTATGGCGCATGGGCTGGCCGTGCACGGATTGGAGATCATTCGTGGATCGGTCGTGGGCTATTCTTGGACAGGTCCTTGTGTGAGACACGGCCTATCATGGACGGTCTTGGATCATGCTTCGTCCATGGACTGTGTCACTAGCATCAAGGACTCTTTTCGTCTCAATGTCCAAGTTAAACGAAAATAAGGCCAGCTCCAATTGGTCACATACCACGTTCTCGTTTTCCATTCTTTTACCATAGATAAGAATGCTAGAAAGTTAACACTGGGTTTGAAGTAGAGTTTCCCCGACAAAGTGAGGTTACATTCTTATAATTTTTCTTTGGGAATTTTCTCAAACACATTGGCTACAACATCTTCTAACTTATGTAGTATCGACACTTTCTAGGAGTTTTCGTGTCGTGTTCGACACTCCGGCACGTGTTCGACATGCTCCGACATGCAGTTAACGAGTATCAAAAAATTTGACACATGGTCAACTGTCTTCGACACACGATTCCAACATGCATGAATCAATTTTAAAAACTTTAAATACTTGAGGGGTCAAAATGTAAATATACAAAAAAAAAATAGAGGTAGGGTTGGTGGTTGGGTGCTGCTACCACCGTTGAAGGGGGCGGCGACCTTGCTAGCCGTAAGCAGCGGGGGGTGGCCCTCGCAGGCTCGGGCAAGGCCATTGCAGGCGAGGCAAGGGCCGATGAGACTCGCCTAGATGTGGGCGATGCCTCAGCTCAGGCCCGAGCAAGGCTTGCCTAGATCTAGGCCATGCTGCCCCCTCGTTCGGGCTTAGCGAGGGTTGTCGGCCCTTGCCTAGGGCTGGGGAAGCTTACCAGTCATAGGCGAGGGCTAGCGTCGCCTAAATCTAGGCGAGCCTTGCCGACCCTAGTTGATGTGTTGCTTAGATCTAGGCGAGCCTTGCCCAGGCCTTGCCTGGGCTGGTGAGGGTCGCCCCCCCTCTATTGCCGACGGTGGTTGGGCATGCCGCTGACCGAGGCAATGTCAGTGACATGCCCAGCCACCATTGTGGCTCTCTCTCTCTCTCTCTCTCTCTCTCTCTCTCTCTCTCTTAGTTTTGTTTTTTGAATTAGTTTAGCTTTTATAAAAGTTTTTTTTTGTCGGTCCTACTCTATTTCTACTCTAATGCTCACTCTCAGACTTTTGCCAGTCCTACTCTATTCATACTCTAACGCTTACTCTCAGACTTTTGCTCTGCCTCCTTGCAGGAGGCAGGGCATGGGAGTCAAAACCCACTCCTGAAACTATATTATCCCCACCCCAACCCTCCTGAGAATATATGGATTCGAACCACCCACCTCCCCTTTCCATGGTGGAAGGGTGGCCATTGGGGTTGCCCCAATGGTTAAAAGTTTTTTACTATGAAAAAAGTAATAAAAAATGCCCCATAGGATAAATAAATAATTTAAAAATACCATTTCAGCATTTTCCTTTAAATAATTTTTTTCCTATAAGTTTTATGTATTATTGTAATGGAATGCAATTGAATTTGTCAAATTAAAATAATGAATGATATTAACATTGTTGAATTAATATTTGAAGTGTAAATTAATTTTAAGCTCTTTTTATTATTTATTTATTTAT
The DNA here is from genome assembly GCA_028830015.1 of Eucalyptus grandis x Eucalyptus urophylla. Lineage (NCBI taxonomy): Eukaryota > Viridiplantae > Streptophyta > Magnoliopsida > Myrtales > Myrtaceae > Eucalyptus > Eucalyptus grandis x Eucalyptus urophylla. The sequence continues at coordinate 42,526,831 of CM054190.1, forward strand.
ATATAAAATTATATTTAATATATAATGTGTTAGAATATGTTAAAATTCTCTATTTTTGAGAAATGACGTATTGGCATGTCGTGTTGTATGTCGCGTATCTGTGTCGGTGCTTTATAGCTTCTAACCACATTCTTCCCATTCTTCTATAAAGTGCAGCAAGTCTCTGTACCTTTTCTAACTCACTTTCCATGATTTCCTCTGCCTTTCTATTACAGGACTTGACCCCAGCACCAAATCATTCTTTGAAGGCCATTACTTGTAGCGGACAGGGAGCCCAAGCCAAGACAAGCCAAACACAGGAGCTGGACAAAACCGTGATGCCACCGAGCCCATGAGAGCAGGAAAACAGCACGTCGAGCGAGTAGGTTCAATCTCGCCCAGCACAGACAAGGGAAAAAGTCTTGTGTTTGAAGGGAGGTCTAGGCGTAACGCATAATGCTCTTGCGACCCAGAAATGTTAAGGTTTTTGAACATTAGGTTTAATCTGGAAGTTCCGAAATATAGAGTGGTGCGAGTAAGCGTGATCGGACCTCACCATGGCCTAACATAGGAAGGGACAAGGAGGGGCTGAGACCAAGAATGGGTCAGCGGAGAGGGATGATCGAATGATCAGTGTGAATGAGGTGCTCCATTACCATGCAGATTGATGAGAAATTATGGTATCAGTATAAACTCCAAGAGTAATTGTTGACCATAGGGCTATTTAGGTTTTTTCAAAGTAAGCTATCACCATTGATTGGGGGAAGCTCCTAGGAGGAAAAGAGAAAAATTCTCACAAGAAGAGTGAGTAAAGAGCATACCTCTTTTACTTTAGTGCATGGTTTCAATAACGCTGACCTTGACAAAGTCGGGTTTTTCAACTGTTGTTACATGCAAGGGGCAAAATACATTATCCCCTCTACTTTTTCAGCATGAGCTGGAAATCCCACTTACACATGAAGAGCTTTTATTCGTGAGGTATAAGGGGATAAAAAGGACATTACAGTACCAATCTTCCAATATACCAAAACTATTTTTTTTTTTTTTTGGGTTCTCCTATACTGAAATAATTGACAGAAAAAAAAAGGAGAAGCGGCATATTTGGACACAACGAACCCCTTATTAATAACCCTTGGATTCCACCAAAAGCAACCTTGTCATGATCAAGTAAAGCCAACATAGAAATGACATTGGAGTTGCGGTCCGTCTACTCGTTTTAAGAATCTAAGCTACTTGCTGCACCTGGGCACTTTCTCTCCCTCCAGTTCTTCCCCCATACTTCTACCACCACATGACCTCCGTCCACGTCATGGTTCCTTGGAGTCTCTCCCTCTGCTTGCACTCCCGGATCTGTCTTTGTGGGAGTTCACCCGCTTGGGGTAATATATGTTGGATGTAAATTGTGCAATCCCAAGATTTCCATAACTAGAACAAGAACACGCATAATTGAGTAGAAAGATTAACGCACCTATTTTGGGATCCATCGTTCTTGAAACGGAAGCGGAAAACGATGTTTCACGCATCAAGTCCCTCTCATCTATTGCCCTCCGTATCACTGGTTCAATGAGACGGCTCCCTCACCCTTTAGCATTAGGTTAACACTCCTTATGTGACGATACGTGTGAGAATTAAGGTTAGAGGAGAGACTTGAGCACTATTTATAGAGTTTCCAACTAGGCCCCCTCATTATGGGCCAAGCTCAACTCGGCCTACACTAGCCAATCCTATATTAGACTAATTAAGAAACTTTATGTCTCACTTTAGATCAAACCCTGTAAAACGGTAAATTACAAAATCAATTAATGTAGTCCACATTAGGAAAACTCTTACATTCTCCCACTTAGACTATATTAATTGAACTCATACTGTCTGTACGCACTTTAGTCCAAAGATAATTCTTAATAATCAATCCTATCTCATAAAGTTTCAAACACCGAATCATGACGGTAACTGCATATATACACACATAGCCTTCCATGGTCACGAGTGCTTTCAACTTTATTGATATAAATTCAATATGGTAGTGTGTCAAATGTATAGCATTTCTCATAGAGAGATTCCATTTGTTAGTTACCATTCTCTTACCTTAAGCGTTACAAAAACTTGTGCCACTAGAGAATGTTTTTATGGTTCTAATGAACCCACATATGCATTGTCCTTATGTATAACAAGACATATGCACAAAGCTAATAACCGAATGCCCCTAGCCTTCACTCAAGGTTTAAACAATACCTTGAGACTTTATCAATATGTATTCAACATAATAACAACACATTCAAAAATACTTTTGAATGCAAAAGTTGATATATATCAAAGTGTCACGAACACAGATGCAAACTTTATCAGAGTAAAGCCAAAATAGCTCCCACTAAACAACAGCATCTCATAATACTATTAAGCTCATATCAGTGACATGTCATTTAAGAACAGAAAAGCGAAATCCTTTAATTAGTGGATCTACAACCATATCATCTGTGGAAATATGTTATATTATAACGTCACTTTTCTGTACCGTTTCTTTATAGTCAAAGAATTTGATTGCCATATATATAGACCCCTTGAGACATCTATAGTTAATAAAAAAAATCTACAAATTTATTGTCTCAATACAACCGTATGGATTAATCCATAAAATTAAAAACGGTTAACTCCTTAATGAGGTTTCGGAGCCTAATAGCCCAAGTAACAACTTATAAGAATGTTACTAAGTCTACTTACATAGTAGAAGATGACATAAAACTTTATTTACTGTACTTCCTATTAACATAAATATGTATTCTATTATTGATCACATGTCATCCTAACAGTTAGCAAAGTTTACATCTAAATGCCCTACTAGCTGCAAGAATTGAATATGTCTATAAATCAATATACAATCTCTTGTCCCATTTAAGTACCTTAAAACCTTCTTGGCAGTAATCGAGTGATCGCGTCTTGGATTTGACCGATGTCTGCCTAGAAGTCTCATCGTAAAGACGATATTTAGTTTAGTGCAAATTCGAGCATACATTATACTTTTAAGTGCACTGACACAATGTACACCATTTAACTAGATTTTCTCAATATCTAAATAAGGACAATGTAATGAATTCGGTCCATCACCATTAACGACAGGAGCAATTCCTAGCTTGCATCGATATATATTGAATATTTTCAAAATACAATTAGCAAATGTCCTCTGAGATAAATCTAATAAAATATGACGAAAACAATCCTTATGACCTTAGTTCAAAGAACAAGAGATGCCTCAAGGTCACTACTTGTAAGCGAAATATCATGTACAAAGAGTATGTGAAAAATAAATTTCCTCTCACTGATCTCGCAGTATAATTTTTACCGAATTACTTTGTTCCCAATTGAACAAAATAATAAAACTATGAAACTTTAATAATATTGTCTGGAAACTTGCTTAAGACCATGAATAAAACTTTTAAGAGTTTACTTGAATCATTTGCTACAAAAACCCTCAAGTTGCTTTATATAAATTTTGTATCTATTTGACATAACTCTATATCAAAATAAACTATTAATGCTACGTTCACTCTGGAAGAATCTTTAAAAGATACTAGAAAGAAATAATTATTTCTTCACTATAAACTATTAACTCCTCTTTAAGAGTGAAAACTTTATTATCTTTTATGGCATCTAATCACATACTTAATTGGGATAAGAAACAACATTTATTTATATCGCTAAATCAACCATGTAGTGGATATTGAAGTCATGCTCTCACAAAAAGATTATATAGTCTAATGGAATAATTGATCGCATTTCCCTAACAAGTCTCATGAGTAATGCTACAACTATTTCATTCTATACTTGACAGGTTTGAAACAATTCCATCGTAAACTATATCAATAATAGTACTTTAAACCTCAACAAGTTTAGTCTATGGTACATGAGATTCCATAATTGTCTATACCACAATTATCTGTATAGACATAGACAAAGACACAGTAATCTTCCATCTCACTATTATTCTTAATAGTCTGAAAGCAGCTATCATTTACTATTATGTCGAACTCTAGAAACTTTACTTTATGTGATTTCATAATTCTTATACCTTCATTAGGGTTATAAAATCAATACCCCTTTGAACAATCTAGGTAAGATATAAAATAATTTTAAGTGAATCTAAATTCCAATGCACTTAATATTGGATTAGATAATCTCATTTCTGCATGACACCTCTAAATTTAATATGATTCAAGTAATTTACGTCCAATCCATAATTCAAAAGAAGTTGATGAAACAACTTTGGTAAGAAACACCTTTTGTATGTGAAAAAGTTGCTTGCATAATACCAGCCCATAAAAGATTGGATAAATTAGTCTTACTAATCATACTCATCACAATATTTATTATGGTGCAATTATGCCTTTTAGCCAAATCTTCTTGTCAAGATTTTTAGGAATAGTAATTAAATTACCACCTTAGAATTTATCAAGTATTTGACAAATGACCCTTTAAGTTATTCCGTATTGTCATACTTGTCAAAATACTCACTGCCACTATTAAACTTGACAACTTTTAAGACTATTTCTAACCAATTTATTATTTATCTCAGTCAATTTTACTTCTTCAATAATCTATAAAAGTTTTTAGATAACCGTTAAGAGTAAACAGAAAACTTTTGGAAACAACTTTTTCATCATTATATAAGATGCATATATCATTAGGACTTAAACACAATCTTTGCAGATATGTCCTAATTTCGGTATTAGACAAGACATTAGTTCAAGCCACTAAGGCTTCCATCATCTTTTAGCTGTGTAGCCAGTAGACAAACCACTTTTCATTTGTTCCCGAATGGAACACTTTATGGACAGTAAACAAATTCTATTGCTGTTTTTCCCAAGCAGTAAATCTTATGTCCACAACTTAAAATTTGAAGTAGTAGAAACTTTATTACTTGTGGAGTTATTAATTACAGAAAAAAGTGACTAAAATAACAAGCAATGTATGTAATTAACATTATGTGAGAATTGTGTAACTTGACGTACAAGTACACATCTAGAGAAGTACATACAAAATCATTTAATCACCTTTAGGCAGAATACATGACATGCAATTGTACACTCCCCACATGATAGCAGTTTTTTCATGTATTCATTACCTTTGGGCATATGAACCACTAGGATTAGTCACTCCTCCACCACACCCTCATTTATCCTTCCATGAACTAATATATAATCATTTCTTTTAGAAGTATGACTATGCGTTAGACTAGAAGACATCACAATCATTATATGAAACCGATATTTCTCAAACTCAATTAAGCGTGCCACTTTGACAATCACTACTCAATTGAATTCTAAAGACTCTCTCATACCAGGAATATAAACTTTACTTCTCACATACACCATATACATATGATTTTGACTTTAGTGATAGGGGCAGTAAATCACCAAAATCACATATCATGCTAATCAACTGTTTTATTCATTAATAAAAATTAATCAAACATATATATATATATATATATATATATATAAATGATCTGAAAGACGGACTCTAATGAAATCACGAATCATTGTAACACAAGAAACTTCTCATAACATAGAAGAAAACATCTTTTGTGCATCCCGATTACAGATTACCAGCACGTAAAGCAGTATGCTTGAGTACCAAAAGTTTCATAACTTTTACTGTCTCTCATCACCTCAATACATACTTTCAAATACTATCCAATAATAGTTGTATCTCATTAAGCCAGCTTTAGTTCACAATAAAGTTTAATTTTTATTAATGAATCACACATTTATAATATTTATGTGATAACATACCTATAACCCAACACTTGTATTTCCAAAATTACAGAAAATACAAGAAAAATACGCAAAAATACACTAAAAATACACGTATTTAGGGTTCCGTATGTATTTTCACATCTATAAAATAATCAAAAATGTAAAATAAATACACCACAACGTAGAGGAAGATCATACGAACCTAACGCCACCAGCCACGCGTTGATCGAAGGCTCCAGGCGCCTGCACACGCCGCCTGAGTGTGCGGCGCGTGGAGCCCAGGCGCGTACGTAATTGACCGGCTAAAACCGGCTCGACCGCCCAGTCCGACCGGCCCCGACTCAACCGCCCAATCCGACCGGTTGACCGGACCAATCCACTGTTGACCGAGTCGGGTCGGGTCAACAGGTCGGGTCAAGGTCAACGATCGTCGGGTCAGGTTGGGTCAACAGGTTGGTCGGTCGGGTCCGGTCGCTAACGTCACAGTGACGTTAGCCTCCGCGCGTGCATCGCATGTGCAAGCTACGCCCCGCACATGGGGCGTGTGCTCAACGCCATGGCGATGCGTGGCTGCGTGTGCAGCCCCCTTTGGCGACGCGCCACCGACAGATTTGCTCGTCTTGACGAGCCCAGTCTGAATTTGTAATTTAACTTTATTTTTATTGAACAAAAAATCTCGAAAATCACAAATTATGGCAAAAAACTTATACATTCGAGTTCTAAGGTTATGATTGCTTTGATACCACTTGTTGGATGCAAATTGTGCAATCTCAAGATCTCCATAACCAGAACAAGAACACACATAATTGAGTAGAAAGATTAACGCACCTGTTTTGTGATCCATCGTTCTTGAAGCAGAAGTGGAAAACAATGTTCAACGCATCAAGTCATTCTCCTATATTGCCCTCCATATCACTGGCTCAATGAGACGGCCCCTCACCTTTTAGCGTTAGGTTAACGATGTGAGGATACATGTGAGAATTAGGGTTAGATGAGAGAGTTAAGTACTATTTATAGAATTTCCAACTAGGCCTCCTCATTATGGGCCAAGCTCAACTCGGCCCACACTAGTCAGTTTCATATTAGACTAATTAAGAAACCTTCTATCTTACTTTAGATCAAACCCCGTAAAACGGTAAATCACAATATCAAGTAATGTAGTTCACATTAAGAAAACTCTTACAACATAGACCCCACTTCCTCTGAGACCACCGCTAGTTTCATTGTGACCCAGCTCTTCTCCACTAGTCAATTGCATTGGTCTCTCTTTCTCAAATATCGGGTGAATTCCTATGAGTGGAAAGGGAACCGCGATACCTATCTGGGCCATCCAAACCCGCAGCCTTGCCCTTCCATCTTTAATCCTAAGTAGAAGGGCCCACTCCATCGCTATGGGTAGAAGCTCAATTTGGGTCGTAAGTTTGGGAGGCCAAATATGTAATATACCACAACATCACCTACTAAAGGCCTCATGAGTGCCTGGTCTTGTAGGCACATTGCGGCAACTATTAGTGCTTGGTAAAGTCCATGCATCGGATACCGTCATTGTAGTAGCGGGTCGGGCATCTTGGGGAAATTTCTATGATCAATGAAGAGCAGCTTAGCCTACAACCACGTCATATTAGAAGAGAGGATACTCAGCTTGTATTATTTCATTGATAAAACAAAATCCACAAACAATGTTTGTTTCTTGTAGGGTGCACAACACATTTTTAGAAAAATATGAGAAACCTACCCATGTCACAAGATTATGCTCCCCAGGAGCCCTTGAGTTGCCAATTGGCTTGAGCCTAGTGATGAGTTAAAGAAAGACAACTCCAAAGCTATAAACATCAGACTTTACACTTAGTTCACTAGTAATTGCATTTTCAGGAGCACAATAACCATATGTCCCCATAACAAGCGTTGAGACATGAGTTTTGTCCCCGACAGACCTCAACTTCGCAGGCCCGAAATCTGATCATTTAGGGTGGAAGCCCTCATCAAGAAGGATGTTGGAGGATGTTAGGTCTCTATGTATAACTAGAGGATCTACTCCGTTGTGCGGGCAGAAGTGTAGCCCAAGTGCCATAACTTGGCACGGGGGGACACTTAAGTGCCATAACTTTAAAACGATACACTTAAGTGCCACTTTTTTTTTTCTAGTGGGACACTTAAGTGCCACCTCTGGCGACCTTTGCCGGAAATCCTACGTGGCAATATTTTATTATTATTTTTTGCCTACGTGGCTCGCCGGAGAGCTGAGTCGGCTCTAACTCACCAGAAACGATGTCATCTGCATAATAAAAGCCCAAAATCTTCCAAAAACGACGTCGTCTCCCCAAATGCCCCAAATGTAAAACCCTAAATCGGCTAAAATCCCTATTGAAGTGCTGGGATTCAAGTCTCGAACCCTAATTTTCATTTGCCCAAAATTCCTTCGTCGAATCTTGGAAATGGAGAGCAAGACTCGCAGCAACGCCTCAATTTCCTCTCACCGAAGTGAAGGAGAAGGCCAGCGTTTCTGTTTTTGTGGGTTACCGAGTCCAAGAAGAACATTGTGGACTCAAATCAATCATGGGAGAAAATTTTATGGATGCGCTCGATATAAAGAAGCGTCGAAGTGCAAATACTTCAAATGGATCGATGCGAAGTTCTCTGACTGAGCCACAGAGGTGATATTGGATCTACTTCATAAAAGATAGCAATCTCCATCTGTGTTCGTGGACGACTTGGACGATGTTGGCTCAATGCAAGCTCAAGCGTCTTCAGTTAAACTTTTCAAGAATGAAGTCTCAATGCACGCTCCAGCATCTTCAACTAAACCTTTCAAAAATGAAGTTTCAATGATGAAAATTGAACGAAAGTGTTACCAAGCGTGTATTATGGTGTTGTTTTGTTGCCTATTGTACTTTATGATGAAATGTAAAGTACTTGAAAATGAGAAAAAATTTATCCGACTACCATAGTTAAAAATTGTGTTGTTCTGGATTAAACGTAGAGTTTTTTTTTTCTCTTTTCTTTTTGAAAGATGCGAAGAAGTTTGTGTTGTTCCACAAGATCATTGTGGCTTTGTTGTTGTTTGTGCTGTCGTATGGAGTTGCCATAAGTTTACCATCATCTTCTCTGTTTTGATATACAAGACAAATATGAGTGATTACCCGAGTGTCATAAGTTGTATTTAGTAATCACGTAAGTGCTAGTCGCGATGAAAAAAGAATCACTTAAGTGTCAAGTTATTATTAAAGTGATCGGCTAAGTGTCACTTGTAGTTTATAGTGAACAGTTAAGTGCCAATTTTTTTTGTGGGTTTTCTCTAAAAATTGCGCCAACCACCAGCACCGGCTGCACCACCAACCATCACTACTAGCCACACTACACACTAGGCGCTCTAGCCACCACCATGCTGGTGGTGTTGCTGCATAAGGTACTAGTGCAAGCTGAGCCTTGTACTAGCTTGTACCAGTACACATGGTGTAAGATGTGCAAACTGCACACTTGTACCAGGTGTAGGTGCAGCTGCTTAAGCCTATAACCCCCACCATAAACCCATCATCACCAGGCATTACCACCAGCCACACCAGCACCCCAGCCACCACATTAGCACCCCACCAACAAACTGACTACCACCAAACATCACCATCCACCATCACCAGATACACCAGCACTCCAGCTATCACCACAGAACACTAACAACGGTAGCAACAAGTAAAAGCAAATTGCATGATAAACAACAACATAAATTGACAAGCAGCGCAAGATCATTTCATTGATATTGAAATTAAGTCTGACAACATCAATGAATGACAAACTAAAGAAAAAAATAAATAAATAACCATCCATAGCAAGTCTGACAACATCAACGTTTACATAATTGTTTTGACTCCTAAGCTCCACAAATCCTATCACATCTCATCTCATTAATCAATATGCACGACACCCCCTGTTCATGCTCCTTTCGATGGGCCTTTCACTTGATTCATAATTCTAGCACTTTTTCTAACTGGACGTGCAATTTCTTCTTCAACCTTCTCAGTATCCACTGACTCAGATGGAGCTGCAAATGTCCTAGGCCGAATTGAATCAAAAGGAGCTGGAGCTGGATCTGGAGTTGGGTTCTTTCTCTTCTTTTTTGTTGGCATAGTTGATGTTTTCTTTTTTGTTGGTGCAGCCGGTGATTCTTGAGTTGGGCCTGAGATAAGAACCTTTGAACTTCTCCCAGGCTACAAAAAAACAATAAATTATTAGCAAAAATCTACAGTATAAATTAAATTAAATGCACCCAATAAAACTTACATTGAGAATAACCGTTCCAGTACGCTCATCTGTATAAAGGCCATAGTCATATTGTCTTAACCTCTTCCCAAGTGCCCCTTTTGTTTGAATAGGGGCGTCACTTTTAGGAACTTGTGATTTGTTGCCCCTTTTTCCTACTTTCTTGGGCCCTTCAGCTATAGCCGGGGCTTCTTTGACCAATTCTTCAGCTGGGCGTCTTCTAGATGGCCTTTGTGTAGCTGCCCCTTCACCTGGCCTTGTTCTAGTTGTCCTTCTATTTAGCCCTTCAACTTCAGTGATACCTCCTTCTGTTGGGCCTTCTGGTGGTACTGGTGGTTGTACTTGTGGTGCCCCTTGCAGTGATTCTTCTGGTGGCCCCTGTGATGATCCTTGAGGTGACTCTTGTGATGGCTCTTCAGTTGGCAGTTGAGTTCCAACTTGCTTTCTTCGAACTTGAGAAAGAGGCCAAAAGATACCATAAATATAATATCGAGACATATAATAATATAAAGAAAATGAAAAACTGAATACAAATGGTTGAATTTACCACTAGGTATTTCTTTCGCTACTGACGAATAGTCGACTGCACTGGTCGTGATGCTGCTTGGGCTAATCCTTCAGCTGGCCCTGATGTTGCTTGGGTCAATCCTTCAGCTGGCCATGATACTGCTTGGGCCAATTCTTCACCTGGCTATCTTCTATCTTGCCTTCTTCGAACAGGCTGTTCAATTTCATGACTTACTGAGGTTCTTCTTGTGACCTAACAAATGCATTACATACAAGGCCAAATAGGATATTATGTACATTTTTATGATAAACGACAAGAAAGCAACATAAACATAAAATAAATTTCATGACTTACCGGGGTTCTACTTGTCGACTGAAGAACAGTCGACTCACTTGGCCCTGCTGTGTGCATTTCTCCAACTGTCTCTTCACTAGGCCCTTCACCTTGCCTCAACGGTTGTTGTTGCTTCCTCAATTGACAACCTTTAATATTATGGCCTGCTAGGCGACAATAAGAGCACGTTATCTTTGCACCCTGCCTACTCATTCTTTGCTGACCCAAGACCTCTCCTTCTGCCATTCTTCGTCTTCGTTTTGTCCTTCCAATTTTCTTCTTCAGTGGCAAAGGTTGAGGTGCTTCATGATCCATGGGCTCCCAAAACTTGCTACTTCTAATTGGCTGCATCATGAACTGATAGGAAGCAAGATATTTTGATTTATGGTACCAATCATCGATGTAATCATCTGTATTGTCACTCTTCAACTGGATGTCACATATGGTATGTGCACATGGAATTCCACTTACTTGCCATGCTCTACATGAACACTTCATACTTCCTAGATTGACAACATACTTATCTGCACCCTTCATTATCTCATATTCGTCATCTCTATTCCAAATTGGATGACAATGCCTACTTGCAGCCAAGTTCTCATCCAATTTCTTGGCAATCCTAGGACCATATTGTCTTGTCCACTTTGCAGCCTCATCTCTTTGTTTCTGTAGCCGAGTCATAACCGCAACTCGTATATCTTCAAGCATTGAGATGACTGGTTTACATCTGGCATCTATTATATTCGAATTAAATACTTCACAAATGTTGTTGTCGACATTATCGCACTTGAACTCCTCACTGAAGAATGCCCTGCACCAATGCTTCGGTTCTAGTTGAAATAGGATAGCACAACCTTCCTTTGTCAACTGAAGCAGCCATTCTTTGGCTATTCTAAAGTCAGCCATGTTTGCACTCTTTGCTAATTGCCAAAATTGCAATTGCGGCTTATCCCCTTTATAAGTCTTTGCCCAATTTCCGTATAAGTGCCGCGCACACATTCGATGTTCAGCATGGGGCAACAACTCGGCTACTGTCGGAACCAATCCCTGCAATAATTCAAAGTAAAAAATACTAGAGCAAATTACATGTTCATATTACAAAGTAAACTATTGACTAAATTTTTCAAAAAGCAAGCATTACCTTTTGTTGGTCGCTCATGAATGCCCACCCTTCCTCGTTTGTTATCTCCAAGTCAGCCATCAGATTTTTCAAGAACCAGGACCAATTGTCCTTGTTCTCAATCTTTACAATAGCCCAAGCTAGTTGGAACATTTGGTTATTCGTATATCTTCCAATCGCTGCCAACAATTCTCCATTGCACAAGCCCTTCAAGAAATAGCCGTCCAATCCTATAATCCGTCTACAACCAGCTAAAAATCCTCATCTGCATGCATCAAAGCACACATAGAACTTATCGAACTTCGTCCCATGATCAGGAAGCGGTCTCTCAATCACCTCTACATATACTTTACTTGTAGGGTTTTGCAGCCTACACTCCCAAGTATACTCCCACACCTGCCCATATTCCTTAGCATACTGACCAATAAATATCTTTATCACCTTTTGCTTTGCTCTTTTGCACTGATTCCTAGATACATTGATGCCTACACGCTCCTTCACCAGCATCCTAAAGTTAGTAATTTTCATCTCGGGCATCATCTTGATTAGATCGAAGAAGTGCTTGGACAACCATGCACTTGTTAACCTTTTGTTTTGAAAATTAATGGAACAAGTGTGTTCCTCTTGGTAGGCTCTAATCTGGAAAGACTCACTCTTCTTAACAAACACACCGTAAATCTTCCATGAACAGTTTTGCTGCGAACACCTAGCTCTTACAAATTTCTTGGTATTTCTAATGAAATCAATATTTCTTTGTACATCAATGGAGTTCTTCAGTATAGCTTCCCTAAATTGTATCGCATCATGGAATTTCATACCTACTGACAAAGTAGGAGAGGCAACAGATGGATCATAGGAAGGAAACTTACTTTTCATTCTACGCACAGCTCGTTGATTTTCTTCAACTTCGTCCTGGGAAGTTGCGATGTCGATGCTTTCTTCATAATCTGTCTCTAGGACCTGGCCAGCAACACCAACATCTGCAGGGCCTTCGTCTCTGTTTGGATGTTCATCAGCTACATGCAAAGTTGCAAATCTATCTGACAAAAAGTCTCTTTGTTTTTTCCTTAACTGTGTAAGCTCCTCATCGTCGGCGTCACTTAAGATTAATAAATTTTTAGCTTCTGCAACCAACTCTTCATCGTCATCGTCATCATCACCGTCACTGGATTCAGCTACATCCCAATCTAATTCAGTGATGGTGACATCACCCATGTCACAATCGCTCTGGTGAACAGCATCTGCGCCCCTCTCCTCCCCATCCTGTCCATCAGCCCTACTTCATCCCTAACCTCAGTACTAGCTTGAATACCATCTCCTCATTCTCCTACTTGGGTGTTATCTCTGTCATCATCTTCGTCCTCACTATCACTATTGTTTTCAACAAACACTTTCGCCTCTTCGCCATGAAGATAATGATATAAGACATCCCTAAAACCATTATCATCTTCCAAAACTCTTAAACCATCTCTCAAGCCCTTCCCAGGAACATAGTACAGTAACTTTTGTACTCTACAAGGCAAAAATGTCACTATATCCCTAACAAATCCAATATAAGATGCTTTCTTTATATCTACAAATATAGTTCCCTCATTCCCCTCCTCATACTCCCACTCATCCTCTCCAATCACAAAATCTCCACCGTAGTGAACGATGACAGCAACATAGTATTTATGCGCTATTTCTGCAACAAAAGAGGACAAATATACAATTAACTTTTGGGACCACATTCATAAATGACAGACAATTGCAAGTGGAGGTCCCTACACTCTTTATTAAAGAAAAGAAAAGAAGAAAGAGAGAGGGAAGATGCGGTCAGACGACAGCCGCAACTTGAAAACAAGAGGCCTCAAGACAAGGACAAATAAAAATAAAGATGGGACTCGACAACTGCTTTGATTATGCCGTCGCATTCCTTTAAAATATGGAGAGAGATTCCTCAGCATGGGTCCTCAACAATGCAATTTATTAAAAAAAATATCCAGAAGTCCCCATCCCTACAACCTTCGATTTGAACATGTCCAAAGTCCAATACTCTAAACCCTAACAATCACCAATCACCATTGCATATTTCACATCCGACCACTACAAATTACTTTCACACATCACAATTCAACACCCTGAATGAATCACACATCACAGTGGATGAGGCGACGTCGAGCCCTACACCGAGCCCTAATTTCCCCCCTCCCCCGAGCCCTACACCGAGCCTACATTTCAAGGCCGCTCCTAAACTGTCAATTCGAACCCCCTAATAGGATTGTAGCACAACATCTGAGCCATAAATCTCACACCAAGCCTGAGCTTTCCTAGCCGACCCCCAAATTTCAAGTCTGAGCCCTAATAAACAAGTCGGAGCCCTAATTTCACCACAGGGGAGAGGAAGAAGAGAAAAAACCTGAGCAAATCGACGACGAGCGACGACGGCGAGTGATGACGGCGAGCGACAATGGCGAGCGACGACGGCAAGCGATCACCTGCGAACGGCGAGCTGTGAACAACGATGGATGGAGAGGACGTCGGACCTGGTGTGAACTGATGAAAGGTTAAAATCCAAATAAACCAAACGACGTCGTTTAACACTAAAGAAAAACGATGTCATTTAGTTTGGCCAAATGCACAGTGGATGGGGCGACGTCGTTTTCCTCCTCCACATGTGCTTTTTTTTTTTTTTTTTTTTTAAATTGCCACATCAGTTAAGCATGTCGCCGGAAAATGCCACGTCTGCATTTTGGCCAGTTTTTGGCCGGATTGGCACTTAAGTGTTCCATTTTACTCCAATAATGGCATTTAAGTGTATCATTTTAAATTTATGGCACTTAAGTGTCCCTCCGTGCCAAGTTATGGCACTCCAGGTGTCCCAACCTCCCGTTGTGCGAGTACTCCAAGCCCTTAGCTGTTCCATCTGCTATCTGCATCCTCGTGTCCAGTCCAGAGGCTCTTTATTCAGAGGAAGATCTAAAAAGACAATTTAAATGACAATCAAATGGCCTCAAGCATTTGCCTACTGTGTATTAGTCAAATAGGAGCAAGTCATTGAAATGCCATTAATCAATAAAAAGAAAAAAGAAAGAAAGAAAACATAAGTAATGTGTCAACCTCCCAGGAAGCTGGCCGTACTGTGTCCACCTCTCCTTGGGGCATATGAACCGCCTCATTTCAAGCATCCAGCATTTTCCAACTAGCATGTGCTTATATTGCTCCTTAGAATACCGAGTCTTTCCAGAGTTGTTACTACAAGTCAAAACCTTTTAAAGGGCCACTTATATTCAATCAAAAATAAAAGGAGCCACTTATAGATACTTTGTCATTATGGATATAATCTTGATCAACAAGTCTCCTCCTCTTTCTAATACTAAATGCTAAAAAATATCAGCATGTCATCTTTAGCCAATTTGTGCTTGAGGGATCTTTTACAACATCTATCTGCGATTATAGTTCTTGGAAGTGATCCTCAAAGCAATAGAACACAACTCCTTTGCAATTTCAGCGAAGCCTGGTCTTTCTGATGGCTCGGATGACCAGCACCTCGCCATCTGCAATTTACATTCTGGATCACAAGATGCTGGTACCTGCAGCCACAGCGTGTTGGTCACGATACCCCCAGTTTTGATTGAAATCTCCTTTGTCAGCAGCCAATATTCACCCAATTGAGATAAAAGTATAAAACGAAGTAACATCACCTATCATGTGCCTAGCATCCAGATCTGCATATGGTTCTTGTCCAGTCAGCAGCTCCCACATGACAATGCCGAATGAGTATACAGCAACCTAAGCAAAAGGTCAGGTTATTATTAACACATTGCTGATGTAAAACTCTGGGCTACATTAAACTTCGTTCCTGATTTTCCCTCCGACCATGTTGTTAATTGGTGGGATATATATAATGGACATTACAGATACGTGATTGATATCCATGTATGCAACCCATCAATTAGAAGATTTTTTGGAGAAATTCCAACCTGAGATGGGGCCCTAGAAAGTATCCTACTGGCAACAGTATACAAACACAAACACAAACACGTAAAGTCGGGATATGTAGAGAAGTTGAAATGAAAGGTAAGATCGCAATCTTCTCAGACACATGATCACTGCGGTCATTGAATAGTTCTGGTGCCATCCAAGGAAGTGTTCCCCGCATATCACCTGAGATTAGAGTCTAACGTTTTACCTTAGCCAGTCCCAGATCACCAATCTGACAGTAAAGTGACAGATTTCAGACATCAAACTGAATGATCTTGCACAAAATCTGAGGACTAACCAAGTTGTCAATTGCTACAAAGAGGTTCTCAGACATTGGCAATGAAACTTGTTTTAAAGTATCATGTGGAACTACTTTGGCTATGATATCAAAGATCTACTCACATATCTTCAGTTTGTAGGAGAGAATTATGAGATTTGTGATTGGACTGGACAAACTAAGGTGAGAACTTTGCTGTGGATGCTATAGGAAATCAGCTTGAATTTGGAACACAATTTAACTAGAAGAAACGCTAATAGTCTAAAATGTCCTTTGGCACAAGAGTTTCTGACAAAATAACTCTGAACACATAAAACAAAGTAGAAATTTGATGGTCACAAGGATAGGGTTTAATGATCGTTGCAGTACCTCATGCAAGACAAACGCTATCAACGTAGCAACAAGCCATGTTGCGGGAACTCACTGCAATTGACAATTAGAAAGCTTAAAGCAGCACAGAGGCAGAATCACAAGCAACCATTGTGCTTGAGGCTTGAGCAGCCCAGCAGATATCAATGCTAACGAGCATGCATATCAATTGCAAGGACAATATTGCAGTTAAACTTTGTATGTGTAAATATATGGACAGAGAAAGACGTTCAAGCATGCAACAACCTCCGATTGTTCAAACTTCACAACTCTTTAATATCTGTCATTATGTTGAGGGGTGTCTCGTTTTCTTTTCTTTTGTTCGATAGACATGAGTGGAAGCTCTTATATTTGAGCAGGTGAAGTACTTCAAAAAAATCTATTCAGAATAATAAGAAGTGCTTCAATGTGTCAAGCGCCCGAGCTTTCGTATACAGGTTTTTCCTGAATGACTAAATAGCTCCAGTACGCAAATCTATTTCCTCTTCCCAGAGAATAAGAAGTGTAAGAGCATGCACAGCATAACTCATATCTCCGAAAAAAAGAGATACATGTCATGGCAATCAAACACCAGTGAACTGACCTTACAAGTTGGTTGACGGGGATCATCAAGATTGACAAGAAGGTTATCGCTTTTCAAATCAAAACGCACCATCTTCTTGTCATGCAAGTACTCCATACCAAGTGCCACTTCCCTAGCAATCAGCACACGCTTGCGCATATCAGATTTCCCGTAAAAGAACTTAGTCGTGTGTGTGTGTGTGTGTGTGTGTGTGTGTGTGAGAGAGAGAGAGAGAGAGAGAGAGAGAGAGAGAGAGAGAGTCTCATACCATTCACCTTTCTGCAGAGCCTTTTGTAAAGAACCATCAACCATATACTCAGTCACTGTTGCAACAGAATCTCCGAGACCATCAGGCCCGTCATAAACAATGCCGTAGAAGGTCACCACATTTGGATGATGCAAATCAGTGAGCAATTTTGCCTCATTCAAGAAATCACGCATCTGTCTCGATACGGCAACAATACAAAAAAATTTAAAAATAATATTATGAAAAATCGGAAACAACAGAAAGCACCAAGATCCGCACCATTCACTCTTGCTCTGAGGGCTCCCCATACTCTTTCTTACCAGTGGTCTTTTATACAGAAAAAAGTTTTATCTAGAAAAAAAAATTACAATTACATCCCCCAATGCGAAATTAAAAAGACGAATATTACTCAAATCAAATATTTTTATAAAATATAATGATGGTTAAATTTCATTCCTTTTGGATTAACAAAACTCAACATCTTTTGTGGGGTGTTCACGAATATCGAGGCGTCTTAATGTCCATAACTCTTTCGTGTAATTGTTTTTCAGTCCAGGCTTTTTCCATCGTCTTTTGACCATATTATTCTTATGAATCCCCTTTTTTTTACTAATTATACCGCACTGGCGATGACCGATGATTAAAGTAAAATGTGCCGCCCATTTTTTGGATTAACAAAATTCAACATCATTTGTTTACGAAAAAAAATCAATGTATCTTAATGTCATTTTGATTATATCATATCTTATAAATCCAACTTTTCAACGAATTATACCCGCACCGGCGACAAATAAAACTCAAATGTCGGGCTCATTCCGTGCCCTGCTTTTTATTATTATATATATATTTGGTTCTCTTCCTCTTCCACTTTACTTCATCGTATCTCTCTGTGATGGGTTTTATGGGTAGTGGGCCCCCCATGTTGGGCTAACCCAGCCCATAACTCAAAAAGGCCCATAACTTTTGAAATGAAAATAACCGCTATAAGGCAGCCGTGGGTAGTTATCCTTCTTAAGTGAAAAGAACGTTTCTTTTCAATGTGGCGTGTGTTCTTAAGAGAAGTACAACAAGAAGAAAAGAGCACGTCTCTCCCTCACTCACGAAATAAAAGAACTCTGTCTCACATCGTTACAATAAGAGCATTTAATATGTGGAAATCAAGGTACATCCCTTTATGTGATGTACTTTTCGATAAGTGATTTAAGTATTTCTTGAGCACGTTCTTCATATGTTGTTTTGTGTTACTTGATAGTTCGAGATTTGCAATTAGGAGTTTGTTTCATTCATTGGTATCGGAGCATTATTTTATTCATGTTTCCTGATCGCAATACATTGTATATAAAATGAATCATGGACTTGTTTTAAAACAAGGATTAACTGGAAATCGCAAAATGGCATCAACAAATGCTTGGGTACTGAAATAGACACCCAACTGTACTGTTCGGGGATGCTTCTCGAAGTTCCGACTAATAAAAAATTGTTTTTTGATTATACAGGCTTTTATTTCTCATCGAGACAAGAAAATCAAGGGGTGGCACACTATCAAAGGTAGCCGGATGCACCCCCACGCCTAGCCACAAGTGGCAGCCACATCGGCACGTGCATCGCACGTGCGTAGTGTGCGGAGAACCGTAGGTGCGTGTAATCGCTAGTGCGTGCGTGTCACGCATAGTGCTTGGCTAGCATCATAGTGATGGCAGCAGTGTGATAATCCGGTTAGGTCGACCTTGAAAGTGCTAGTATGAATACCTAGAGGGGAGTGAATAGGTGTAAAAACAGATTCTGTAAAATGCAGTGAAAACCTTTACTTTTAACCTGAGTTTGAATAACAACAGACTTTTGAAACTGAGTATGAAGAGTAGCAGACTTTGAGCAAGATTAGACTTTAGCAATTAAATGGAACTATGAACAAAATAAATGAGTTCGGAAAGAGAATAAAAACACAAGGTTTATAGTGGTTCGGCTTAGATTAAGCCTACGTCCACTCTCTTACGCTAACGACCTTCTTAGCTATATTCCACTATGCAATCAACAAGAGATTACAACTTTGAGTGCAAACACTTAGTAGATCACACTATCTCACTAAGTCACTCTTTTCATATTTCTCTCACGATCACAAACGTTTAAGCTCATATGAGACAAGTGTATGATCAGAATTCGCTTGGACTTTGGAATTATAAATTCTACACTCCGTCTCTTACTTGCTCATCGGTCCTTAATCTCCTTAAATACCCTTCCACTTCCAAACTAACCATTGGACAATATCTTAGAGGATCGTCTTCCAATTTATCTGTTGGACAGATCTATATCTAGAAGATTTGGTAGCCGTTGAGTGCTAGAAATAGAATCACAAATTGATTTCGATCGCTCATACAAACAGAATCTTGGTTTTCATAAGTAGAGCTTTTTCGTATAGAAAGTTATTGTCTTCAATATCCAATCGTCAATCAATTAGATTGAGCCACTCAAATTTATCTTGATGTAGAATCCAAACCAGATTACTAACTGTTATATGATTAGGCTTGTATTACGTTTTGTCGAATCTGGATGTAAAATCTGAGTGCAATAGACTTTACAATCTGAGTTTGAGCATAATCTACTTCCAAACAAATTTAGCTTTAAGGTCTAAACATAGTTTGAATAAGTTTAGCTTCAGCATAGAATTTGTCTTCTGGTTCAGCTTTATTCACGTTCAGTCTGGAATTTTTCAGAGTTGGCAGACTTCTGATGTAGAACAGATTTTGACACTAAAGTCTAGCAATCTTCAAACTTTGACACAAAAGTCCAAAAATCTTCAGAATAGACTTTGGACAATATCATTTACATATTATATCATCTGCATAGTCTGTTACTCAACCATTAAACACGTTAGTAGCCTTTGATTTATTTTGTCATCTTCAAAACATCATAAGGGATTTCCCTAATAATCTCCACATTTTTTATGATGACAAAACAATCTCTGAAGATGCAGATATGTAATCACACTTTCTAAAATATCGATAAACTAATCATCAAATTTTAGATTTTCAAAAAATGTGATTTGAATCAAAAGATAGCAAATAGATTGAGCATAACAAGATATAGATAAATAATCGCAGCTCAATACTATGCAATAAATAATATCAATCAATCAACACATATGCATATTTATATTCTCTCCCCCTTTTTGTCATAATCAAAAAGTGATAACAATGGAAATGATATCACGTAGAGAATATAAAATGATAAAAATAATGTCTTGCATGAAATACAATTTTCAAAAAGAAGAAGAAGAAGCTTTTATCGAATATTAAATATATGCAATATGGCTCACTTCAATCATATATATCAGTAAATATCCAATAAAAATCATAGATGCATTATAAAAGTCACTTTACCCATTTTGTCATAATAAAATGATAATATCAATAAGATATTTGTTAATGACAAAAGGTAATAAAAGATGCATTAATCGGATTTTGTAGAACTTTGTAGGTTCTAACACATTTACATTTTCCTTCATTCCATAATAATCAAGATCACGATCAACTCAAAAAGATTTTTCCATAATTGACCAAAACTCCCCCTCAATTTGTTACCTTTTTGAGATGATCACGATTCTTTTCTTTCTCTTGGATTCGCTTTCTCTCCCTTTTGCATGACACATAAGGGATTTCCTCAATAATTTGCAAAAACTTTGCACACGGAAGAGAGTTTTTGAGCTTCCTTCCTCAGATTTTAAGAATCAAACTTGCCATCTTCGCATGAGATATTTTTCTAATTGCACCATGATTTGCGTAGATTCGCAATCATTCTTCCCTTATTGAATTTCCTGCAATCAACCCATTTCCTTTTTGGTATCCATCAATTTGGATCTTTCCATTTCGTTAGAGCAAAACAGAAAATCTTCATAGATAATCAAATATTCTTTCTTAACTCATCATAACATGTTATTTAAGGAAAGAGTATTATGCACAATAGTATCTTGAAAAAGAAATTCTCACTTAGTCAAAGCACAATAAAATTAGGGAGAATGAAATCCTTGAGTATCTAGGAAAATCTTGCATAATAAATTAATATCACGTAGAACATATTTTTATTTGGCAGAATATGATAAAATCTGAGAGTATAAAATCTAACCAAATAAATTCATTTGTCTCTAAGCATAATATAAAAAATAATCACACGTAACAAATCAAATCTCGAATCACAAAAACAAATTGCACGATTCTTTCTTCAATAAAACAAATCAAGGAATATTATCATTATAAAATCTAAATCAACTAACAATATATAGAATATCAAGCATAATGAGAATTATGTGCCCAAATAAAAATACATTCCTTACCAAATTCTATTTCTTCTTTTCCTTTATTTCCTGCAAAAACAACTCATCTTTTCTTTGATACCCATATTTTCTTTGGTCCATGAGAGTTAGTAGAGTATGTTGCTTTTACCCAATCTTTCTTAACAAGTCTCCAGACTTTAGGACATTCTTTCTCAAAATGTTTCGAGTCTCCACAATTTGAACACTTTGGGGCATCTCGACCAACAGGTTTTGTAAAAATCCTTTCAAAATGCTTCTTGTACGCAAGTTTAAGAGGTCATTGTCTAAGTCTCTCATTGACTTTAGGAAAATCTATTAGAAAATCACTTTCCTTTTTGAAACCAAGTCCCGACTTATTATAGCAAGATACTTGTATGGAAAGGATATGTTCTAATATTTTTGAACCATTTGAAAATTTTGTCGAAATATTTGAAAATTCCTTTTTTAAAGAATCATTTTCTTTGACAAGTAAATCTTGAATTTCTTTTGTTTATAGAAAATCTTTTTGCAAAATTTCAAAATTTTCTTTTTGAGAAAGATCCTATTGCCTAAGCCATGAATTCTCATTTTTTAGTTCGGAGATCCTTTTAAGAGAAGATTTGAGATTTAAGCAAAGCTCATTTATATACTTAAGAACTTTGATAAGAATTGATGAATGACTTACCTCATCGAATTCTGAGTCTGTGTCTGAGTCAGACTATAATTCTAAGTTTTTGTATGAGTCAGACTTAGATTCTGAATGTGTCATCAAACATATATTTCCTTGCTCATCATCTTCTTTTATTATTCTTTTCTGGCCATTCTGCTTGTATTGTCTTCTTTCATTGAGTTTCCATCATTTTCTACAAAGCTTTTGAATTTCTTGATCATAAAAGCAAGTTCTTCGTTATCCATGTCATTTTCTGAGTCTGTATCATCAGAATCAACGTTAGATATTAAAGCGATGGATTTCTTACCTTCGTGATCTTCATCGTTGATTTGTTCCACTTCATAGGATTGAAGAGTGCCCATCAATTCATCAACGGAGAGTGGCATAAACCTTCATTGGTCCTGAGATTGGTTGTCCCTGATATTTTAAACTGTTTACAATTTCAGTAAAATGACTAAACATATCAGTGATAGATTCTCTTGGCTTCATCTTGAAGGCTTCATACTGTCTGAGGAGAATATTAATCATTGTTTCTTTCACTCGATCAGTTCCTTCATATGTAACATGATGTCTATCCCAAACTTCTTTTACTGTTACACATGAAGAGATTCTATTATATTCAGCATGAAACAAGGCACAATATAAAGAATAAATGACTTTTGCATCAAGAGCTTCTCTTTTGGACATCTCCGTCCGAGACATAGGAGTAAGGGGTTTGCTTTCTTTGTCTTTGCCATTCTTATTTGATATAGATGCAGCAGTGGGATTGATTCATTTTTCCACAACATCCCATTGCAAGGGATCTTTGGAATTAGGAATGCCTTCATTCTGTTTTTCCAAACATTGTATTCATTTCCATCAAAATATGGTGGCCTGGTGTTGCTTTGCCCATCCATATGTCCTGGTGCCAAAATACTAGCTATAGAAGATCTTTAGCTCAAAAGTAAAAACACTTTTATAAATCGAGCACTTGGCTCTGATACCAATTGAAAGTGCTAGTATGAACACCTAGAGGGGGGTGAATAAGTGTAAAAATAAATTCTGCAAAATACAGTGAAAACCTTTACTTTTAACCTGAGTCTAAATAACAACAAACTTTTGAAACTGAGTTAGAAGAGTAGCAAACTTTGAGTGATATCAGACTTTAGTAATTAAATAGAACTATAAACAAAATAAATGAGTTCGGAAAAAGAATAAGAACACAAGATTTATAGTGGTTCGACTTAAATCAAGCCTACGTCCATTCTCCCACGCTAATGGCCTTCTTGGCTAGATTCTACTATGCAATCAACAAGAGATTACAACTTTGAATACAAACATTTAGTAGATCACACTATCTCATTAAGTCACTCTTTTGGTATTTCTCTCATGATCACAAATGTTTAAGCTCATAAGAGACAAGTGTATGATTGAAGTTCGCTCAGACTTTGGAATAATAAATTCTACACTCCGTCTCTTACTTGTTCATCAGTCATTGATCTCCTTAAATACCCCTTCACTTCCAAACTAGCCATTGGACAATATCTTAGAGGATCGTCTTCCAATTTACTCGTTGGACAGATCTGTATCCAGAAGATTTGGTAGCCGTTGAATGACAGAAGTAGAATCCCAAATTGATTTCAATCGCTCATACAAACAAAATCTTGGTTTTCATAAGTAGAGCTTCTTAGTATAGAAATTTATTGTCTTCAATATCCAATCATCAATCAATTAGATTGAGTCAATCAAATCTATCTTGATGTAGAATCCAAACTAGATTACTAGCCGTTATTTGATTAGGCTTATATTACGTTTTATCGAATTTGGATGTAAAGTCTGATTGCAACAGACTTTACAATCTGAGTTTGAGCATAATCTGCTTCTGAACAAATTTAGCCTTAAGGTCTGGACATAATCTAAATAAGTTCAGCTTCAGCATATAATCTGTCTTCTAGTTCAGCTTCATTCACATTCAGTCTGGAATTTGTCAGAGTTAGCAAACTTCTGATGTAGAACAGACTTTGACACTAAAGTCTGACAATCTACAAACTTTGACACAGAAGTTTATAAATCTTCATAATAGACTTTGAACAATATCCTTTACATATTCTATCATCTGCATAATCTGTTACTTAACCATTAATCATGTTAGTAGCCTTTGATTTATTTTGTCATCTTTAAAACATCATAAATGATTTCCCTAACAGATCTGACTCGATGACCCGTTGATTGACTTGACCCATTGACCTATGCTGACCTCCGTTGACCATTATTGACCATTGACATGTGTTGATTGTTGATCGGCATTGACAATTGACCCAAAAAAAAAAATGATGTTGAATTGCATTATGGATTATGTGTAATCATTTTTTGTTTTATATTTGTTGTAGAACAATGTTGTATTTCGTATGCATGCCTATATTTGTAAGAATGGATGAATAAAAAGCAAGACTTGCAAGGCCAAGAGCTAAATTAGTTGCTTATCGGTGGAATGATGGTGACATAGTGACAGATGTGGTCAAGATCAACGAGATGATACAAGATATCATTTGGAATAGTTACCCTATGTAAGATTTTGAGAAGGTGAGGCCCTAATAAACACTCCTCCATCTGAATGAGAAGTAGTGTTAATTGGCCTGTGGGAGGTCAACGTGGTTCTAGTTTATAAAATACTTATAGTAGATTTTCTGAGGGAATACTATAGGATTGAGACAACGAAGACTTCAACTCTCAGGATGAATGCAACTTTCGCAGAATGAATGTGCCATGGCAAAACCCTAAGGGACTTCCATCAATCTTTTCTTGGTTGCTAAAGAGGACACTAAGATTTTCTAAGGAGTTTTATAAGTCTTTCCCAGTTTATAAGATAGATGAATGATGCTAATGATATAACATTAGTTTTGTTATCATTTGTTAACATTTCTTTCTGTCTTTCATATTGGTCATCCTCTTCTTCATCGCTTTCTTATCCTTAAATGGGAAATTAACATCCTACATAATCAACTTCACTCTACACCCTCGAAAATGAACACTCTAACAAGAAATTTCTTATAAAAACATCAAGTGGGGCTATTTTCTCAAAAAAAAAAAAAAAAAAAAAGCTCGTTGCAATTCTTGTTGCATTTAGAACAAGAGCAATTTTATCCAAAGTTTATACTTTTTCTTTTTCTTTTATTTCTTTCCTCTATTTTTCTTCCTTTCTTTTCTTTTCTTTTCTCCATCACCCTCATGCCTCCATCTTTTTCGCTCTGCAGATCACCTTCTCTAAAGTCTATCACTATCTCCCTGTCGACCTGGCCATTGACACCATCAACCTCGTTTGCCATCGCCCTTTATAACAATTTCAATACCTTTGTCGAAAGATAGGGTTAATGCGCTCCCTATATCTAGCATGAGCGAGCCAAGATGTGACTCTTTGCTCGATTTGAGCCCCACATCTTGTGATCATGGTCAAGCACAACAAGGTATAAGTCATAAGCTCACTGTCCTCATCGTCGTCAATGGCAAACTCAGATTCGTTCTAATGCAAACTTTGATCGGTCTTAGCGAGGAGAAGCTGGATTGAAGTCCTTGAGCCAAATTTATTGGAGGTTTTTGTGGAATCTCTACAATCCTCAAGCCCTACGATGAGGGCTCGCGCGGAGATGCAAAATTGCAAAATGCAGAGCATGCATTTTAAAATTTGCTGGTGGGGAGGCTGCTTCGTATAATTGCAAAAGTGTATAGAATTTGAACAATAAAGTTTTGTAGTTTTGCAAAACTGCAAAACTTCTCGAATATCTTTTCATTTTCTTCTTTTTCCTAAATTGTTTAAATTGTTCTGCATCTATGCAAGCTCGCTGTTGAGGAGGCTGATGCTATTATTAAGGAGGTGTGAACTTGACGAAGAAAGAAAGAAAATGACAAAATAAAATAAAATCCTTACATGGAAATACCCCTTAGCTACAAATAAGATTTTGGGGGCTTCTAAATTGAGGTCCATATTTAAGATTAAATTGACAATTTCGGATCCTTATTTGAGATTAGATCCACTTTAGACCCTCTTTTAAGCAAACAATTCATCTTAAGCCCTTATTTAAATTTTTCCAAAACAGCAAGGTTCATCCTTGTACTCCAACTAAATTAACCCCAACAAACTTACAAAAGGGGATCTAGATACTTGGAGTGCCAAAACTTGGCATGGGAGGATATTTGAGTGCTAAAAATTCGAAAATGTACACTTTGATAGGGCTAGTAAGAACACCTAGAGAGGGGTGAATAGGTGTTAAAGAAGTTTTTGCAAAACTTAACAACTTAATTTGTCTTTTGAGAATAATAGACTGAAGATGTAAAAGACTGTAAACAATTATATCAAACTACGAATTATAGTAAAGAGTTTAGGGAAAGAGAATTGAAACACAAAATTTATAGTGGTTTGGCTTAGACCAAGCCTATGTCCACTCTCCCGCACTGACAGCCCACTGGCTGGATTCCACTAAAAACCAAAAAAGATTTTACAGTTTCACGTCCTTGATTCCACAGTGTAGAGACTCTACTACACTTCCTTAAAGTCTCACAAGTATTTAATCTCTCTTTTGAGTACAACTTAAGCTTAGCGATTGAATCAGCAAATAACTAAGAGCTTTAGACTTTGGAATTTTTCTTTCACACACTCTTTCGAATAACTTGAGTGTCTTTCTTATATACTCTTCCATGCCATTATAATCGTTGGCATCTTCCAAATGAGTTCTTCCAATCTACTTGTTAGATAGAATCAATTATTGAGATCTCGAGTTATTTAAAGAATGTGATGATAGCTCACAAATCTTGCTCGTCCATACAATCAGGATCTAGGTTTCCATAAGTAAAACCTTCTTAATATACTTTGTCAATCAATAGATCTAATTATCCGAATTGATTTCAATAGGAATAATTGATCACGAGATGCTATCTCCAGCTGTGAGATCTTCTTCAACCGTGTAAACCAAATTCTTAAAAATATACTCGCATCTGGATAAGTCTTCTTCATCGGATAATTTTTTTTTTCATTGGTCTGAAAACTATCAGTGATGGTAGACTTTAAATCTTGAATCTAGAGGTCTTCAGACTTTGACGATAGAGTCTGCAAGTTTTCATACTAGACTGATGAAAACATTTTGTCAACTTCAAAACAAATAAGGAAGTTTTCTCCAACAATCTCTCCATTTTTTATGGTGACAAAACTTTCTTGCAGATTTGAACACTTTTGTCCTGCAAACACTTAAGCTAAACAAAATATTTTCATAAAAGATGAGTAGATTAGGATATGGATAGCAATGATTCTGCAATCACAGAAAACATGTTAGTCCTGCAAAACAACCATCCTTTCCATAATCATTATCACGGCCTAAGTCACTGCAAGCATCAAAAGATCAAATCAAACAGTCGAAACCACAATTAAACAAAAGATAAGTTCAAAAATCCAAAAATCCAAGCCAAAAGTCAAATCTACATCAAACTTCTCCCTCTTTTTGTTAACAACAAAAAGTGGAGAACAAATAAAAAGAGTTGTTTGAAAATAGAGAGAACCAAAGCTGTTTGGGAAGGTGAACAAGCTGTAATTCTCCCATGGAATTCACTGTCTTCTCAAGCTTCCCAATGGTCTCCTTCAGTTTCTGGAAATCTTCACCATTCACATGATCTTGCACTTGAGTCTTCAGGGCGTTTAACTGATCTTGCAAAGACACTGAAGTGGCCATGAAAGCATTCTTGAGATCTTGTATCTCATACCCCATAGCATATTGTTGTTTCCTTACATCCAATAGAATCTCTAGCAGTCTCGAAAAGTCTGTTGTTTGTGCTGTTGTAGCACTAGGTCCAGCCGATTCTATTTTGGGAGCTTTGAGAATAGATGGATCTTTAGCAGATTGTCCACCATGACTATGAGTAGATGCTTCTGGATAATGAGAGGCATACACATCCTCCGGATCTGCTGTAGAACGACTCACATCACTAGTAAAGATAGGTGAAGAAATACCTTGTTGTCCAGTAGCTCCCATCTGTTTGCTTGCCTTCAGGTGGAGTAGGAAAGATTTCTTATCATTCAACTTCAGTTTCAAAGTGATGCGCGTCAACAGTTCCAGTTTCTGCTATATTAGATTCACTGGACAAGGAGACAGCCAAGGTTGGCTCAAAAGAGTCTTCTTGACCCTGGTCTCTCTCTTTTTCTCTATCTTCTTCTTCCTCTTCTCTTCTTTCTTCCTCTGTCCTCCTCTATTCTTTATCTTCCTTCTCTATCTCTTCTCTCTCTTTTTCTCCTTCTTCTAGCTCTTCTCTTATCTCTTGAAAGCTGACAAAACTCTTCAAATTTCTTAAGACTGAAAGAGTCATTTCATTCTCATCCTCTTTATCTTGCAAAATGAGAGTTCTCTTCCTCTTTACTGGAGCATCCATGGGCTCCTTGCCTTTCCTTTTAACTGCAGCAGAGTCTTGTTTTGCTTTGACGGGAGACTTCTCCTTTATGCACTCTAACACCTTGTTAAGCTTTTTCAAACGTATCTTTGTGACCATTTTAAATCAAATCACCATTGGAGAAATGTTTGTCAAACATAATGGTGCAAGGATGTGAATTTTGAAATGTCTAAAAAGGTGCGTGATAAGAACAAAATAAGGGAGTTGTCCCTTATCTTTCACCACTGTTCTGTACATGTGAAACATGATTGTGTGAGGCAGAGAGAATTTGTAGCCAAC
Organism: Eucalyptus grandis x Eucalyptus urophylla; assembly: GCA_028830015.1. Taxonomy (NCBI): domain Eukaryota; kingdom Viridiplantae; phylum Streptophyta; class Magnoliopsida; order Myrtales; family Myrtaceae; genus Eucalyptus; species Eucalyptus grandis x Eucalyptus urophylla. The sequence continues at coordinate 42,555,835 of CM054190.1, forward strand.
ATTGATGGCATGCATCAATTTTGCTTCAAATCGAGACATATCAATCTTGGATGTCGATTTTGGACGGAGGTAGTTGATCACGATTTTGTGCAGCAAGATGTTGGAGGCATTCATCCTAGAGTAGGATATCTTACCTTCAGCATCCCTGTCTTTCACCAATGACAAAGTAGCGTGAGCAACAGATACACTAATTGGTTGGAAACACGCTCTTTCCACCCCCAATTAGGTTAGCCAAAGTGTCCATATCCACCAAGAACTCCTCATCCCTCACTGTGAAAGAGAAACTGTTTGCACCCAAGAAGGATAAATTCGAAGAAAAGTAAGCTGTGAATTCTGGATAAGTAGCAATAGATTTAGAACAGTAGTGCTCCAATTGCAAAAGAGTAAACTTCTCTCGCAGATTTACTTTCACCGAATCAAGAAAATCAAAAACAACACTCCTAGAGTTCATAACCCCTCTCTTCATTAGATTCAAATAAACCCTCTTGTGATTCTTCGATCTGAATAGACTTGATCCATCACTAACAACATTTGCAGTAGCTCCTGTTCTAGGCTGAACATGGGTAAACATACGGTCGTCATCATCTTGTCCTTGTGGTTGATTAGCAATGCCAAAGCGCGGGTCACTAGAAAAATTAGCAAAGGCTTTTTCAGCCAATCCCTTTTCTGCAATACCCATCTTTTCCATATCGCGCAGAAATAGAGTTTGATTCTTGTAGCGTCTCTCTCTCAGGTATTCATCGATCAAAGACATAGCAGTTCTTCATCTTTTCAAACTAGAATAAAGCTTGAAAGCAACCTTAGGAGTTAACATTCTTATAGGTTCAACTTCTTCCAAAATTTCTTCTTCCGGTTGAGTCGGTGGAGGAGATTGACGCTGTTGAGAAGGTTGTTGCTAACTTGGTCACTGTGGTGGAGAAGAATCTTCTTCCTCAGTCAAATCAAAATGCGTAGGACCCTCAGGCATGTGTCGCGGTCCCCTGCTTGCGATTCTCAAAAACTTTATTGAAGACATTGTCGCTTCAAGGGAGAAATTCACAGACTTGCTTGAAAATGTGAAAACTTTTGGATTAAACAACAGTGAAAGTGAGAGCAAGTGGGAGTTCAGTATTTTATGATTTGAGAGTGACCATGAAGAAGACGGATTTCAACAGTATATAAAGCAAGTGAAGCAAAGTAAACGAATCGTCACAAAGGAAAAATTAGAAATGTCTTTTCGAAAAATAATAACTACCTTTTATGAAAATAAATAACCGTCTTTTTGAAAATGAATAAATGCTATAAATTCAAAAAAGATAATTTCAATCAATTAGTGATTAATAAGTAACCGTACATTTTCAAGTCTTTAACCAAAAATTAAATTACTAGTATTGAAATAACTTATAGTCGTAACTCTTGGTCTTCTGAGTCTAAGCACCTTTAGACTTTACCTCTAAGTCTGAGCACCTTTAGACTTTAATAAATAAAAGATGTGATATTCAATCTGGTGTGAATAGGCTCAAATAGGCTTATCTCCAGTGGCTTTGTAAATATGTTCGCCAGTTGATTCTTTGAATCAATGAAATGAATCATAACTTCTTCATTTTGAACATGATCTCTAATAAAGTGATGTCGAATCTCTATGTGCTTTGCTCTTGAATGAAGAATTGGATTCTTTGTGAGATTAATTGCGCTGGTGTTGTCACATTTGATCTCAATGCGTGAATCTTCAATTCTAAAGTCTCTCAATTGTTGTTTTATTCATAAGATTTGAGAACATCAACTTTCAAGGGCCACATACTCTTCCTCTGCTGTTGAAAGAGCTACAATACCTTGCTTCCTTGAGAACCATGATACTATATTGTTTCCCAACCATTGACAAGTACCGGAAGTACTCTTTCTATCAACTCTGCAACCTGCTAGATCTGCGTCTAAATATCCAAGGAGAGTAAAGTCTCATTCTTTGGGATATCACATACCTAACTTTGAGGTAGTTGCAACATATTTGATGATGCGTTTTGCAGCACTTAGATAAGATTCTTTGAAATCATATTGAAACTAGCACAAATACAAACACTAAACAAAATGTCAGGTCTAAAAGCAGTAAGATAAAGAAGTAAACCAATAATACTCCTATAGAGCTTCTGATCAACTTTCTTTCCTCCTTCATCTTTGTCCAGCTTCGAAGAACTTGACATTGGTATCTCAGTCTTTTTGCAATTCTCTAATTCGAACTTTTTAACGAGTTCTTTTGCATATTTTTCTTGGTGAATGAAAATTTTTTCCTTCAATTAATCCGAGAAAGAAAGATAGTTCACCCATCATGCTCATCTCAAATTCATCTTGCATAGACTTAGAAAACTTCTTGCACAAGTTTTCGTTAGGTGATCCAAATATAATAGCATCAACATAGATTTGAACAAATAGAAAGTTTTTACCTTCTCTTTTAATAAACAATGTAGTATCCACTTTTCCTTTGACAAAACCGTTTTGAATTAGAAACTTACTTAACCTGTCATACCATGCTTGAGGTGCTTGCTTTAATCCATATAGAACATTTTTCAGTCTGAATACTAAGTCTGGTCTCTTTGGATCTTCAAATCCGGGAGGTTGTTCCACAAATACTTTTTCTTGGATAAATCCATTGAATGCACTCTTGATGTCCATTTGGAATAACTTGAAATTTTTATAACAGGCAAAAGCAAGTAATAATCTAATTGCTTCTAACTTGGCTACTGGTGCGTAGGTTTCATCATAGTCTATCCATTCTTCTTGCGTATATCCTTTGGCCACGAGTCTTGCTTTGTTCCTGACTACTTTTTCTTTGTTGTCCATCTTGTTCTTGAAAACCCATTTAGCTCTAACAATGAATTTACCTTTTGGTTTAGGAGTTAATTCTCATACATCGTTAATACTGAACTATTTGAGTTCTTCTTGCATTGCTTCAATCTAGCTTTCGTCAGCTAAAACTTCTTCTATGCTTTTGCGTTCTATTTCAGAAATAAGTGCTACGGCGCTAGACTCTTCTTGCTTTTTGGATCTGGTGCGAATTCCTTCTTTAATGTCACTGATGATGAGTTCTTTGGGATGACTAGACTTATGCTTCCAGTTACTAGTTTGTTTGACAGTTTGCTGATCTTCTACTTTAGTTGATTTTTCAATTTCCATTCGTTGTTGATTTTCAGAGGTCTGAGCCGCTTTAGGGGAGGTAGACTTTGTAAAGTTTGAAGCAGGTTTAGATTCTTCAGGTTGAGTCTGAATCAGTTGATTTTGCAAAGAGTCTTGAAATTTGACATTCATAAATTCTTCCACGGACTAAGTCTTCTTGTTGAATACTCTGTAAGCTTTGTTTGAGATTGAGTAGCCAAGGAAATTCCTTCATTTGATTTTTCTTCAAATTTACCAGTTCGATCATTTGCATTTTTCAAAACAAAACATGTGTAAACAAATACATGAAAGTAAGAAACGATTGGCTTCTTTCTTTTGAATAATTCATAGGAAGTTTTCTCCAGAATAGGCCTTAAGAATACTTTGTTAATAATATAGCAAGCTATAGAAACTGCTTTCGCCTAAAAACGAGAAGAAATATTACTTTATATTAAAAGAGTTCTTGTAATTTCTTGCAGAGATCTAATCTTTCTTTCCACAACTCCATTTTGTTCTAGAGTGTATGAAGAGGAGAAAATATGCTGAAAACTTGATTCATCACAGAATTTTGCAAAGTCTTGATTTTCAAACTCACCTCCATAATATGTCTGTATGCTTGAAATAGCATATCATTTCTCATTATGAACTTTCTTGGCAAACTTTGAAAAGTGAGAGAATGTTTCAGACTTACTTGCTAGAAAGTGAACCCAAGTAAATCGAGAATAATTATCCACAATTACTAGGCAATATCTCTTTCCACCAATGATTTTAGTTTTGGTTGGTCCAAAGAGATCCATATGCAGAAGCTGCAAAACATGATTAGTAGAAATTTGATTTATTGGTTTAAAAGAATTTCTAACATGTTTTCCCAACACATCTGGTGTGCATAAGTCAGATTTTTGAAACTTCAGACAGTTCACGAACAAGGTTCTTGGAAGATATCTTGGCAATTTGCTTCATGTTGACTTGACCAAGCTTTCGATGCCAAAGATTTGCTTCATCTTGAATTGAAATTAGACATTGAGATTTTTCTGGTTTTATTCTGGATGTTCCCATGTCTTCGTCCAGTAAAAGATTGAAAAAGATCTTTACTAGTTCCCGAACATACTTCTTCTTGGAAATTGATTTTGAATCTAATGTCGCACAATTGACTAATACTGAGTAGATTGTAATTTAGTTATTCCACTAATGAGACATTGTTGATTGTGAGATTTTCAATCTTTACAGTTCTACACTTAACAATTCTTCCTTTACTATTTCCACCAAAAGAGACTTTTTCACCATTCATTTGAACAAATTTTATAAAACAACTTGAATCTCCAGTCATATGTCTTGAACAGTCACTATCTAAATACCATTTAACATTTTTCTTGATAATAGCCTGCAATTAAAAAAGAAACTCAAGCTTTCTTTGGTACCCATATTTTCTTGGGTCTAGAGGAGTTAGTGCAATATGCAGTCTTTGCCCATTCCTTCTTAACAGGTCTTCAAACCATATGACATTCTTTCTCAAAGTATTCTGAGCTATTGCACTTTGAACATTTGAGAGCACTTCGGCCAATAGGTTTTACAAAGACTTTTTAAAAATGATTTCTATAAAAAAATTTTGTAGGTCTTTATTTGATTCATTCCTTCACTTTTGAAAAATCAATTAGAGGGATAGTTTTTGAAGTCATTTCCAAGCGTAACTTGTTGAAATAAGGTCTTTGTACTGAAAGAATCTTTTCCAGCTTTTCAGATCCTATTGAAAGAGAGTTTACATTTTTCAAAAATGTATTTTCTTTTGAAAGAGAGTTTACATTTTCTTTTAAAACAACAAAATTTTTTGTCTAAATTTTCAAACTTTTATTTTCAAGAATTTTCCTGTTACTTTAGTGTGGAATTCTCCCTTTTTAGCTCGGAAATCCTTTTAAGAGAGGTTTTGAGATTAAGATAAAGCTTATCAATGTATTTTGAGACTTTAGTAGGAATTTTTAGATTACTTACCTCGATTTTGCTGTCTGAGTTTGAGTCTATATCTATCTCAAAGTCTGAGTCTTAATCTGATTCTGATTTTGCCATTACACAAATGTTGGCATAATCTTCATTACTTTCTTCGCATTCAGTATTACTCTATGTCTTTGCTTTGAGAGTCTTCCTGTATTTCTTAGCTTTTTCTTTCTTTTTCTTCAATAGAGGATAGTTGAGTCTGATGTGTTCCTTTTTCTTGCATTCAAAACAGATCACATCTTTATTGGCTTCATCATCCTCAGTTGATTTGTTTTGAAACTTTTGAGTGCTTTGTTTCTTCCAATTGAATCTTCTTCCCTTTTTGTTCAATTTCCTGAACCTCTTTATCATAAGAGCTAACTCTTCATTGTCCATATCATCTTCAGAATCTGTAGTATCATAATCATCATTAGATCTCAAAGCAATTAATTTCTTACATTTAGGATCTTCCTCCTTGTTGATTTGCTCCACTCCATAGGACTGAAGTGTGCCAACTAGTTCGTCTACAGAAAGCGGCATGATCCTTTGTGTTTCCCTTATTGAAATCTTTACGTGATTCTAGTCTTTGGAGAGTCCACGCAGCAATTTGTTGACCTTCATTGGTCCTGAGATTGGCTGTCCCTAATACTTTAGACCATTTACAATTTCAGTAATGACTAAACATATCAGTGATAGATTCTCCTAGTCTCATCTTGAAGGTTTCATACTGTCTGAGTAAAATATTAATCATTATTTCTTTCACTCGATCAGTTCCTTCATAGGTAATGTGCAACCTATCCCAAACTTCTTTAACTGTTTCACAAGAAGATATTATGTTATACTTAATAGGAGATAACGCACAATATAAATAGTAAATTGCTTTAGCATCAAGAGCTTGTCTCTTTGTTATTTCTTCTTAAGTCATCTCGCTAGCATCTGCAACTTATTTTCCTCTTTTTGAAACTGATGCAGCTTTAGGAATGATTCATTTTTCTACCATATCCCATTCCAGAGGACCTTTCAATTTTAGGAATGCTTTCATCTTGTTTTTCCATATATTGTATTCATTTCCATCGAAATAAGGTAGTCTGGTGTTGCTCTGGCTTTCAACCAAACCTGGAGCCAACATACTAGCTATAGATTTTTAACTCAGAAGTAAAAAAAACTTCAATTAATGAGTACACAGGCTCTGATACTAATTGATAGGGCTAGTAAGAACACTTAGAGGGGGTGAATAGGTGTTAAAGAAGTTTTTGCAAGACTTAACAATTTAATTCGTCTTTTGAGAATAATAGATTGAAGATGTAAAAGACTGTAAACAGTTATATAAGACTACGAATTAAAATAAAGAGTTTAGGGAAAGAGAATTGAAATAAAAAGCTTATAGTGGTTCTCGCACTGACAGCCTGACATCCGTGATTCCACAGTATAGAGATTCTACTATACTTTCTCGAGGTCTCACAAGTATTTAATCTCTCTTTTGAGTACAACTTAAGCTCAACGAGTGAATCAGCAAATAATTAAGAGTTTTAGATTTTGGAATATTTCTTTCACGTACTCTCTCGAATAACTTGAGTGTCTTCCTTATATAGTCCTCCATGCTATTATAACCGTTGGCACCTTCTAAATGAGTTCTTCCAATCTACCCGTTACATAGAATCAATTATGGAGATCTCGAGTTATTTAAGGAATGTGATGATAGCCCACCAATCATGCTCGCCCATACAATCAAGATCTAGATTTTCATAAGTAGAACATTCCAAATATATTTCGTCAATCAACAGATCTAATTATCCGAATTGATTTTAATAAGAATAATTGATCATGAGATGCTATCTCCACCCGTGAGATCTTCTTCACCGTACGAACCAAATCCTTAAAGATATACTCGTATCTGTATAAGTCTTCTTCATCGGATAAATCTTTTCTTCGTCGGTGTGGAAGCTATCAATGAGGTTATACTTTAAATCTTGAGTCTGGAGGTGTTCGGACTTTGACGATAAAGTCTGCAAGTCTTCAGACTAAACTGATAGAAACGTTTTGTCAACTTCAAAACAAATAAGAAAGTTTTCTCCAACACACTTAAGTGTCAAAATCGTAATAAAATAAATGTCAACGGTAAGAAAATCTGGCCGAAATGCCAACGTGTCATTTTTCCGACAAGACAAGACATGGAAAGAAAAGCAAAAACGGCGTTGTTTTGCCTTAGATTTGAATTTTAATAAAAAATATAAAGTAAATTAAATGTAAAACTAAATTTAAATATTTATTAAAAAAACGTAGAAGAAAATCACAGATGGCGAGGGCTGTACAAGCCCTTGCTGCTGCCTCCACATTGTTAATGGCTCTTTCTGGTATTTTTTTTATAAATATAAATATTTTAATTTAATTAATATTTATATAATATTTATATTAAAAAAAGACAAAACAACGTCATTTTTATTCTTATTATTAAAAAATTATTACATAGAATTTTTGGCCACCTTTGCTAGACTTTGACACTTGAGTGTTCCATTTTTTTTTTTTTTAAATAACACTTAAGGTTGCATTTGGCAATTGGGATAAAATTCGGGATAAGACATGATTTATCATATCCTACATTTAGTGTTCACTCAAGACAGGATAAAGTCGGATATAAAAGTGATATATATATATATATATCCCAAAGGAAGGTGGAACAAAGGTGACTAAGATTTCTAATGTCCATAATAGAAAAATTATTTTTCTCGAATAACAAACTTATTAAGTTAACAAAATTGAAATTATATTTCAATATAAATAATATTTGAATTCTAATTTAAGAAATTTTAAAAAATAGAAATTTATTTTTAATTTAATCTTATTTTAATATATATATTCAACTTTAATTCTATTTTATAATAAACATTCAATCTGTAAATTAAATATTTATATTTATATATTTTAGTTATGTTATTACAGTTTACTATTTGATAAAATTTTATTAAAAATGATGAAAAGGGAAAAAAGAAAAAATAAACAAAATAATATAAAAAAGAGGAAAAATAAAATAAAAATAAATTAAGAAATAGTGTTACAAGATATTTTCACCATCTTCGTTTATGAACATTTATGTTCATTTATAATAACATGCCATTTATAATGAAAAAAAAAAATGTACACGATATGATGTGGATATATTCGACTTTAATACTGCGATTTACCAAACAATGAACATGATATAAAAAAATCATATCATATCATATTCAATCCTATTCCAATTAAAAATCCGGACGACTAAACGTAGCCTAAGTGTACTTTTCTAAACTTTTGGTACGTATCCCCCGTATTAAATTTTGGCATTTCAAATGTACTTTCGCCTTTACAAAAGCATACGGCTTTACTTTACTAGTCCTTTCACCAAAAGCATGAAGCTGTGAATGGAGTGGGGGGGGACTCCTCCAACGGTGCGCTTTTGACTTACTGATCTGCCCGGCGGCGACTCCATCGGTGCGCTTTCGCTTTTCTCGAAATTTGCGATTTGACCTTCTGATCTGCCCGGCGGCGGCTCCTCCAACGGTGCGCTTTTCTTGAACTTTGCGATTTGACTTACTGATCTGCCCGGTGATAATGACCTGCTCGTCGCGCAACTTGATCTGCTGCTCGTCGAGCAACTTGATCTGCTTGCCGACCTGACTGTACACATCATCAAGACTCTGTTCATGCTCTTCCTCTTCTTCTTCTACTTCTTGCCCTTCTTGCTCTTCTAGTCCTTCATCTTCAGCCGCGTCAACTTGTTCTTCCTCCTCAGCTTGGGGAGGCGCTGAGGGAGAGCAGGCTGATGCAGATGGAGAAAATGGTGAAGTGGAGCCGCTGGGACTCCACGACAGATGAAAATGGTGAAGCTCCACGGCAGCCTCTCCCGAACAATTATCGAGAACGATAGCAGGCTCGGGCGATTGACCCTGCGGTGGACTGGGTTCGTGGCCCAGGACGATTTGTTGTGCCTGCACCTGACCATGCAGGAGACGCTCGTGCTCTGTGCGCTTCTCTGGTTGCCGCAGGCACTGGGGAGGCGGTGCAGCGTAACAATGTCCTTGTGGATCTTTGTTCTCCATAGCCTTGGCCACGAGAAAGAAGGAGAAAACGAGAGAAACATATAATTACATCCTCTTTGTGAAAATATGTCAATAAAATCGCCAATTCTTTTGTATTTAAAGATTTGATTTTTCTTCTTAGACTAATAAAAGACATGATTTTCATTCTGAGACTAATCAAATAATTAATTAACCACAAAAGTGAGCCGTTGAGGGTAGAAATTGATGAGAAGCAATGGCTATATTGCGATTGGACCAATGAAGAACAAGAGGCTAATTTTTATTTTCTAAACAGTAGAGTATAGTTGGAATTTAAAGGAAACTCATCATAAGAAAGTAATTAAATTGAAAGAAACACGCGACTATGAAAACAATCAACAGCAATCTTGTCTATCTAGTGAAAATGGTGTGGATTTAGTCATATAAAGAGGTGAAAATAGCATCATCCATTTTTTATAGGCACATTTTCCTATAGTTATAATTCATTAATGAGTGATGATCATTTGTGGCATGTTTATTTGTGGAGAGAATAACAACATGAATACCATAACCTTCGTACGGTGCTCACTTGAATGCCATAACTTTCTCTTTGTTTACTCACTTAAGTATCACATCGGAGAAAATCGATCATTTAAATGTCATTTTCGATGAATCATCTTACGTGAATTTTTTTATTAATTTTCCACTCCAACATGGACTTTTTTTAAAATTTTTGAATTTTTTATTAATTGTCTAAGTTAGCGTTAGCAATGCCATGTAGAACAACTGATATCCACATGAAATAACCAGCATTCATGTCGGACAAGTGATTGACTTTTCAAAATTGTAGTATTCAAGTGGGTGAAAAAAAAAAAAGTTATGGTACTTAAGTGAGTATAGTACGAAAGTTATGATACTTGCGCTATTTTTACCCCTTTATCTGTGCTTAAGCAAAAGTAAAAAGCAACATTTTGCTTTCTTATAAAATTCAAAAGACTAATACTACCAAAAATCCTAAATTGGTATCTCATGCCACGTATAAACCAAAGTAGTCTTTAGGTTAGAAAAACTCTCAAACTAGGATAACTATACTGCATTTGCCTCAAACTAATATTTTCGTCATAAAAAATCTTAAACCGATACACCCGTGTCACCTTTACTCCATATTGACATAAATCTAGGAATTTTTGCAGGTAAATGTAATGGCACGGATATACTAGCTTACGATTTTTCGACACAAATTAATTTGGGGTAATATGTAACACAAATGTACCCACTTTGGATTTTTTTAGACAAATTAATTTGGGGTAATACGTACCGGTTTGAGATTTTTTGTGAAACATTAATTTATCAGTTTTGGGTTTTTTTATGACATTAACCCAAATTTTTACCTGAAGTTCAAAAGATTATAATAGAAAACTTATATGTCAATTGACTTATTAAAATTATATATCGTGAAAATTCCAAGTACTACGACTTAGAAAAAATCATCGCGTACCTGCTGTGAGTCTTCATCCTTGCCTTCACCTACATGCAGCTTCCCCAGGGATGATCTTATTTCTTGTAGACCTTGAATATTTTTAATCTCCCTGCATCGGCGGATTTCTAAAATTTTCAGCATCTTCAGATTTGATATGTTAGGCAACTTTCGGAGATGATCACAGTCCGAAAGCGTCAAACTTATCAAGGAAGTTAACTGGCCGAGCCCTTCGAGGTTCCGTATTTCGCAGTGAGATATATCTATTATCTCCAGGGCTCCTAGCTCTCCAAGCCCTTCAACCTCTCTAACTGCAGAGTGTGAGAGTCGTAATTCGTTCAAACTTCTCAAACATTGGACGGTCGGCAATCCTTTCAATGACAAACAGCCTCGAACTGACAAGAATGACAGTGTTGATGGAAGCTGCTGTATTCTCCTGAGGTTTGCACCTGACACGACAAGTTTTGTGAGCTGAGGGAGACATTTATCCCTCAAGCGAAGGTCTGTGATCCTTGAATGAGACAATTCCAACACCTTCAGCCTCAGAAACCTTTTGGGCCAAAGAAAGGAGAGAACCACCCCCCTGGTCAGGATGGAATTCATCACCCTCTGCGTTGAGGGTAGTTTTAGTTCCTCGGGATCTTCATCTCCAAGGCACAACTCTTCCAATTTTGTCAAGTTGTCAATGAATGGCACAGCCTTCATGCTCCTAGAGATCACACGCAAGCGAGTCAAACTAGAGGGTAGTATTGGCAATGCTTCAATTCTGTCGCAGTTCAGTAAATCGAGGGTCTGAAGACAGCAAAGTGACTGAATGCACGGCGGCAAGCTAGAAATACGAGTATATCCTAGAACCAACATTCTCAGAGATTTCAATTCCCCGATATCACTCGGAATGTCCCCTTCCAAGCTCCTACATCGCAAGGCATGCATCTCCTCGAGGTTGGTTAGCCTTCCAAAATCACAAGGGAATTCTCTTGTGAAACAGAAGTCCATTTTCAGTACTTTCAAGCCCCGCAGGTTAGTGATCGAACCTGGCAAATTGCAAATACCCGTCCCCGATACATCCAGCTCGATCAATGATCTTCCCAAATTGCCAATTGAGTCTGGAAGCTCCCCTAGACGACGGCAGTTTCTCAAAGATATTTGCTTCAGTTGCACCAGCTCTCCAATTGAGTCAGGGAGTTCAACAATTTTCGCACTATCCAGCAAGAGCACTGAAAGAGCTTCCAGCTGACCCAATGATTGGGGCAGCCCACTCAGAGAGAAGCAATTAGAGGCACTGAGAATTTTAAGTTTCTTCATATTGGCTAGGATGCTGGGAATTTCCTTTATAGAGGTTCCATCAATTAAAAGTTCTTTCATTTCTTTCATATCATTAAGTTCTTTTGGCAACATGCTGAGTTCACTGCAGAACTTCAAATTCAGGGTGACTAAGAACTTTAGATGAGCAATTGAAGCATCAATCTTCACAAGTCGAGAACAATGCTCGAGAATCAATATCTCCAACTTCTCAAAACCAGAGAAATCAGGAGTAATCAGTAGGTCGGTACACCCCGTAAGGTTTAGAATTCTCATCTGTGGCATCTGCAAAACAACAGAAATGTCTAGATAGAGTTGACATCAAACTGAATCAAGCCAAAAAATCTCTTCATAGTTACCTTGATTTGACTCCACCCTTTCCAGTTATGCGCAACCTTACTCCATGATAAATCAAGAATGACTAGCTCTTTTAGATGCAGATCACAAGCTCCAAATGTCTCAGGGCACACTTGCCAATCAAGCCACCTTAAATTCGATAGGGAATTCTTAGAGTCTCCTATGATTCTGGCTTTACCCATATTGAGATACCTCAGGCCTGGCAGAAGTTCAAATTCTTCACATGTAAAGCAGTCATGGCAAATATTATCATACTTGAGATCGAGAGCTTGGACCCTTTTAGTTCCCTGCAAATGAAAGAACAGTTAAATGCAAAAATATCATTCTCACCTGCCATTAGATGTCCATCCGCTCTTCTTTAAGTGAATTTTATTTGACTTGCTCAACTCAAGAAATCATTATCACTTGCGGGCGTACCTTCCTTTCCTTCAACATGGATATTGCATCCGCATGATCCCATAGCCTACTGCGCCTTTCAGGCCTTTCGGGATCTTCATTCTTGACGATTTGCTGACAAAGATTTCTCAGCTGATCATGCATCCATAGTTTGTTATTTTCTCCAATTTGCACCAAAGACATGTCGAGCAAAACTTTGATTCCACTAAGAGGATCATAGCCACAAGCACACCACATGGAAAAGGGATTGGCAATATCCTTTCCAACAAAGAAACATGCTATATCCAGTAATATTTCTTTGGTCTCATAATTAAGAAACTCAAAGCTTGCCATCAACATGCGTTCAACTGGATCGCCATGCTTTCTCATTATCTTCAAGGTATGTTGCCATAATGTTGAGGGCGCTCTACATAAAAGAGGAGCTAGAACCTCAATTGCTAAAGGAATTTGTCCAGTTACAGATATGATTTCATCGAACAGAGAATCATATCTATCTGGGAATTGCAGGACATGAGAAGCATGCCTCCGAAAGAGAAAAAGAGCTTGATCAGGTTTCAGAGGTTCAACTTCATATTTTTCTGCCACTTCAGGTATATCAATAAGACCATAGTCAGACGTAGTCACAATGATCCTACTTCTTGGACCAAACCAACTAAGCTTCCCAATGAATGGTTCAAGTTGATGATAATGACTGACATCATCAAGGATAATAAGAACTCTCATGCTATGAAATCTATGCCTGATGATGTGCGCACCTTCTTCACAAGTAAACATTGGGCAGCTTCGCTTTAGCAGGTCAGAAATCAACTGATTTTGCAAAGACTTGAGTCCTTCAGATTGTGTGAACCTCTCTCGAATGTCCTCAAGATAGCTACAGCCATCAAAGAGAGAAGTGATGGCTTTATAAACAACCTTGGCAATAGTTGTCTTGCCAACCCCACCAGTGCCATAGATTCCAACTACTCGGACATCCCCACCATGTAACCCAACTGCTTGTCCTTCTTTATAGCAAACGCCAAGCTTTGTCAAGACCTCTTGTACTCGATCCTGAATTCCAACCAAATTCTCCTTAACATCCCACTTACTGAACAGTTGCAGCACATCTAAGAGGAGTTGCTTTAAAAGCTTGTAATTAGACCTGTTAAAATTGAATTAGGGATACAAGCAGCAATTAATAAACAAGATGGCAGTTGGAAAGAGAGCGAGCAGAAAGGAGTTAAATTATACACTCAATTGGACCGGCGGAACTAAGCAATTCATGAAAAGAGCGAAGGACAGGTAGGTTTCGTTGCGTGACCAGTAAACTTGTGAATATAAGCAGACGACATGTTCACTCAAAACCATTCTTCTCACTGTCAGAAGACTATGAATCCTATATAGATAAGGTCCTAAGAAAATATCAAGTGAAATCAGCTAAATCGAATTACCAAGAATTGTTGTCTGCAGAGTAAAATCTGTCCCAATCCCCAAGCTCACGAAGAGCTCTTCCCCATGCATCGATTGTCCTGCCATCCATTCCCTTCATCTCGTGCTCCTTCAAGGATATTTCAAAAGAATCCCTGACGAGTCGCACATCCGAGGGATCTACGTCATAAAAAATGGGAATGATCGTTTGGCCATTTGTTCTTCTGCACTCCAACATTAGACCCAACTCCACGAGGCAACTTTCGGAGGAAGCGTAGCCTTTGGAGATGATTGGAATCCATACGTTGGATCGCCTGATCACTTCAACTAGGTCTTCCCCTTCAGGCACCTTTTTGCCATCTCCAAAGACCGAAATCCCGGATCTCGTGAGTTGAACCATTAGGAAGTCTATAAATGCATCAGGGATGTCGGGTCCTCTGTTGAAACTCAAGAAAACACCCCACTCTTTCTTAGCGAAGGTAGAGCTGGACGATGAGGATCCTACCTGTAGAAAAAGAAAGAGGCTCAGGGACTCAGCTCAACAAACATAATTCAGATGGGAAGCATAAGTTGATATCGCGCACCTCCTCCCTCACTGAATCCGCACCGTCCTGCTCCTGCGTTTCCAACAGGAGGCAAAAGGCGGAGAGAGCAATCCAAACCGCCAGAGCCAAAGCGTAAGTTTCAGTCCTCGGATGACGAAGTGCTAAACACCCAAGCATGCCCATGCTGAACCCTCGCAGCAGCTCGGCCGCTCCGGCGAACTTCCACCAAGGGCGGCCATAAAGCACCAATAACCCGACCCATACCACGAAGAAGGAAGCCAGCGTCTCCGCGCTTCGGTCCTTTAACACCGTGGAGAAGGCCAAAACCAAAAGAGCTGACATCACCAGCTTGGCAAGGCCCGCGTCCCCTCTCCTGATTCGGCCGTGTAAGGCGGATACAACCACCCAAACCGCGAGCGCCAACACCAACCACTTCACCCCCGGATCAAGCAACGCAAGACGCACGGCCGCGACCGCCATTTTCACGAGCATGGACAACGATAGAGGATTAATCTCTCTCCCTCTCCCTCTCTCCCTCACTGTGTCGTGCGGGCATCTAAAAGGAGGGGATTGCTCGCTGCAGAAATGGGGAGAGACGTTAGTTCACTCGGACTTCTCTTGCAAGTCGTCGTCCCCACCATTGAAGGGTCATAAAAGATCAAAGGAAAATTCCAAAAAAAATGGCCCAAAATACCCCCTTTTCCTAAATAATGTTCGAAATTAATCTTGTTTCAAATTAAAATTTAAAGTGCCAATTAATTTTTCTAACAGTTTGATTTAGACTTATGTCAAATAAGAGTTCAAAATAACCACTGGGGGTTCGCCCCAGTGGCCACCCTTCCAACATGGAAGGGGGAGGTGAGGGGTTCAAATCCCCACCTCCTCAGGGGGGGATGGGGATAGGGACGCGTAAGTTTCGAGAGTGGGTTGCGACTCCCACGCCCTGCAGGAGGCAGGGCACAAGTCTGCGAGTGAGTGTAGAGTAGGAATAGAGTAGGACTGACCAAAAAAAAAAAAATAAAAAAAAAAAAAAAAATAAGAGTTCAAAATGATAATATTTATTTTAAATACAAGTTTCAGTTATCAAGGGTATTTTTGTCATTTGCCCTTTTTTTCCTTTCTTTGCTTCATTTTTTTCTTTTTCCTTTCCTTTTTTCTGACTCTTCTTCCTTCTTTGCCAACGGCATCCAAAGACCAAGATCCCTGATCTCATTGAGCCCTCACTGGCCCTTCCCAACGATCGGCGAGGGTCATTGAGTCCTCATCAGCCTTTACCAGCGGCCATCGATTGACGCCGAAAAAGAAAAAAGAAGAAAATAGAAAAGAAGATTTAGACAAAAATGCATTTGATCAATCTGAAAATTTAGCTAGCTAGTAACCAATGAGGTAAGACCCCTATTTGAAGTAATCATGGCCATTTCGGATCATTATTTCAAACAATCCTAATCATTTTAATGAATGGACCTAGACTTAGAACTAGGGAAGGAGAGTAAATTTCCTGCAGGTATGCATCCCACAGTGGGCGAACATCCTCATTCAAGCCCTTCAGGGACAACCTTTTAACAGGAAACCACTCAGTCCTTTAGTTCAGAGCCTAGAGACACTCAGAGATGCCAGGATGGAAACGTTTCTAACCTACCCAAGCTGCATTTCTTGAAGGATCCTACCAGGCTGGAGAAGAAGAGGAGATTAGAAAGCCATGGAGAGATTTCCACAAAGCACACACTTTACTTCAGGGGACTCTGCCCAAAACATTACACCCTCCTTGCCTTATATAGGCAATAAGAGGTCACAAGGACACATAGGGACCTAGCTCACGGGTCCGGAAACAAACAAGGGCACCGAAAGGGAATTATTCGCACACTATGAACAGTAACTGTATTTTGAACAGTACATTCCCTAGCCTAGTGCTACAGTAAAAGTGAACAGTGATTTGCTACAGTGAAAATGTACGGACTCAACGGTCTCGTCCGTCACGAGCATTGTAGCTACAAACTGAGTCATCCGAGCTATCTTCTAGGAGATGTGCCACATACTTCTGTTCAAGGGCTTCAAGGTCTTCTGGTGAGAGGATTTGATCCAGCCTTCGTGATGAGGATGCTTGTTCATGAGCCCAATGTGATGCTTCCTCTTCAGCCCAGTTTGTATTTTCATCTTGTTGAGGGTCAGGAATTCTTGGCTGAGGCCAGTTGGATGGTTCTGCATAGAAAGATGTGTCCATGCTTTGAAACTGTTCGTAGGGATCCTGGGACAGAGGTCCTCCAAAGCGTGCGTAGGGGTCCTGGGTGGATTGGACAATGTCATCTTCGCTTGTCATTTCAGGCTCTTGGGATGATGAGGCTTGTCTGTATTGTCCGAGTGCTTCCTTAGATTCTGGTGCTAGGTCATAATGATCCCACGTAGTGGGTGCATTATTCCAAATATCTTCGGGAATGGTCTTGTTTTCCTGGCACAGGATTCTCTGGAGTTCTCGATATTCATGTTCACAAAGTCGAACAGATCTAGGATAAGATCTGTAAATCCGGGCTTCTCTGTTGTTCAAGTTAGGTTTACAGGATGTGGTTCCTATTTCCAGTGGTGCATCGAGAATACTGCCATTATTTCTGCAAAAATTCCAAGGTCGTCGGAAAAACAGGATGGTATGGACTTCAGGATTTGGCATCATCGATCTCAGTTCTTTTTCCAAGTCTTGTTTCCAACATGTAGGATGATAGAACCAATTTAGAAATTCTAAAGATTTCTATCACATTCCTTTTCAATGTTTCTTCCGAGCAAGAATATCCTTGTGAGGTTAGCAATGAATCTTCTGGTTGGGATTTCAAAAGCTATCAGATACTTATTGGTTAAGTACCATAATAACGTTTTGAGCTGTTCAGGAAAATCATCTTCCTTCCAGATAAGAGGATGAATGAATGGATAATTCATATTTAACCCGAAAGGATAAAGAATCGAACCTCCATTGAATCTGAATAGGTCTGTGTGGCTTTGCCACATGAGGTTCTCCAAGTTTTCAGCAAGGCTGTCGTTCTGGATTTGCTGAATAATCTCCTGGGGGTATTTCTAGCTCTGTGAATCTTTGATGTTCTCGATTTTGTATTTTACTCCATGGTTGAGCATGTGGAAAGCGGGCCTTTTGATATACATGTTGATCTCGGCTGGTGCTTTTGGCCTTGATAAGAAGTCAGCAAGTACATTCTTCTTTCCAGGAATATGCTTAGTTTCAAAGGAGTATTTTGAAAACCATTCAGCCCATCGAAGCAGCTGGGAATTTGGAATCTGTTTTTGTTTAAACTTGGTCATCTGAGGAAAAGATGACATGTCTAATTCTACCAGGAAGTGGTGGCCGATGAGATGAAACTCAAACTTTTTGATTCCATTTTTGACTGCTAAGATTTCTTTGAAGGTGGAATGGTAATGCATTTCAGCTTGGGAAAACTTTCCACTTTTATGGGCACAGAGGAGTCTCTTACCATCAATTTCTTCAAAAAGAACAGCTGCCCAGTATTCATCATTGGCGTTAGTTTGGAGAATTCTTTTGCCTGTTGATGGTATTTGTAATGGTGGGAGATTCTGCATAATCTCCTTAAGTTCAGCGACTGCTTTGGTCTGAGGTTTTCCGCAAGGTGGGGAATTCTTCTTCAGCATGGATTGCAAAGGGATCAGAAGCTTTGCAATATTTGGGACCAAAACCCTGAGATAATTAATTATCCCAAGAAATTGCTGGACTTGCTTTGTTGTGAAGTTATCCTGAGGAAACTTCAATAATTCTTGAGCGATATGTGGCCCTGGGTAGTATGTACCTTTGTTAAGGTGCATACCAAGAAATTCGATTTTTGTTTGGGCAATATTCATCTTTCATTGTGAAAGCATAATACCATGCTTTTTTACGATTTCTGCAAACTGCTCAAGGAGTTGATAGTGTCATTGCTCATCAGGACTGTAGAGCAAAATATCTTCAATGTATACAGCTGCACTTGATAGGATTGGTTGGAAGATGCGACACATGGCCTTTTGGAAAAGGGATGGTGCTACCTTTAAGCCAAAAGGAAGAACTTTCCATTGGAAGTGCTGGTTCAGAATACAGAATCCTATTTTGGATCTGTCTTCAGGATGGATGCCCAATTGCCAAAATCCAGCTTTGAGGTCGAATTTGGAATAGATGTGGGCCTTGGTTAGACCGCTAAAGAGAGAATCTCTAGATGGTAAAGGGAATTTATCATCTTAGAGGAAAAGATTGAGAGGTTGATAGTTGATTACCAATCTCATTTTTCCTCTGTTTTGCTCGGCACGTTTATTGACATAAAAGGCTTCACAGGCCCATTGTGAGTCAGAAACTTCAATAAGGCATTGTTGCAAAAGTTCCGAGCATTCTCTTTGAGCTAGAACCAAATGTTCTGGCTTCATTCCCATGTGGCTCGCCTTGGTTGGGTTTATGTCTTCATTTTTCTTAAAAGGAATGCGAACAAAGAACTCTGGGTTTTCCCATAAAGGATGGGAGCACTTTTGAGCGAATTCTGCATGGGATTCTGAACAAGATTCTAACAACTTCTGCATAATTGGATCTAGTAGACTCATTTGAATGGAAAAGAGTCTCTGGATATTGACAAACTCAGAGAATTGATCTTTATACCTAAGACCTTTTCCAGGAATGATGCGAAGCTGAGCTATTTGAGTCATTATGTCCCACCCAATTATCAAGTCTTTATTGGGAAAGTTAGATCCAAAAATCTTTGCAGTTATAGAGCATTGTGGGAAGAACTAGACAGTTACAGGAGTGGTTCTGACATTCGTGGAGAAAGTATCTCCTGATGCAGAGTTGAAGTAGTATCTGATGTAAGGAGTCCAGAATTCTTCAGGAAGGATTTTGGTATCTAGGATGGAACAACTTGCTCCTGTGTCAATAAGAGCAATAACAGTGATAGGTTTGGCAAACTTTGATGTGAGGATTTTAACGGGGAAATGTGGACAGTGAGTTTGACTTGAAAATATGTCAAGGTTTGGTTCTGGGGATGATGGTGATATATGGAAAATTTCTTCAGACTCTGAGTCTGATTCACTCTCACTGAAAGTTTGGTAAGCGGGAATGGCACAAAGAGTTTGTTCAGATGGTTCTTCATCAGCAGAGAATAAGGATTCAATATCATCATTTTCGAGAGAAATGCCTATTTTGTTCTCAATATGATGGATTAGATGATTCTGACCTTTTCTCGCTTGAGGACAATTTTTGGCAAAATGTCCTTTCTGGTTGCAAATGTAGCAACGATTTGATTTTTTGTGGCCTGTGCGATCCTTTCTCTTGCGTAGGTATCGCCATTTCTTCTTTTTCCGGAAATGCTTGGAGCCGTGTTTGGATTTCTTTATCCAAAACTTCTTGTAGTGTTTCTTCTTCCTGGAGTACTTGCCACATGTTCCATCACAGTCTTTCTTGGAGCATTTAATTTTCAGCTCCTGACGGGAGCAGGCTGATTCAAGGCGTTTGTCATCTGTGATGTATGTTTGCACCATCTTGCGCTTTAAGCATAATTCTTCTAGGCATAGATGGATCTCTTGCTGTATTTCTCCCAAGGGAATATCTTGTATCCGCCTCTGTTTTCCAAAGAACGATCTTTCAACCATCTGGGATAGTTCTTTCGGGATAGAAGTGAGGAAAACATGCTTCAAATTTGGGTCTGCTCCGACTTGATAAAAGGTTTGAAGCATTAATTTAAAATGCTTATCAAGGTGCTTCTTCTTAAGGGAGCAGCATCTTCTTTCAAAAAACTCTCTTCTTTTTATCTCTATGAGATCACCGGGTTTTCCCACAAAGACATGATATAAGAGAGTGAGGGCATGGCTGAAATTAGGTGACATCAGAAAATGAATCTGGTCCTGTTCTGAAAGTGATTGCCACCAGAACTTCAAGCTTCCTGTGAATCTTGTAACGAAATTGTACAAGACATCATTCATATCATGATTGGTGATAGACTGGGTATTCAGCCAGGAATGGAATTCTTCAAGCCTTATCGGCCATTTCTGATAAGGAATGTCATCAATGGTGAAGAATTTTTTTGATGCAATGGACGTATGTCGAGTAGGATTGCTTGTCTAACCCATTTCTATGTTAGAATAGTCTGATTTCATGTCATCATCTGGTGGATCAGCCATGAATATTGATGAAGTAACTGGTGCAATAGGGAGGGCATCAGCTGTGGGAATTGAGAAGGATGAGGAGGAGGAAAAGGATACTGAGGATTCTGTTTCAGTATCATTGGAATTTTGCTCTACTGGGAGCATAGTCTGGTTTTCTGGATTGGGAGGATCAAGTTGTTCAGGCTGTTGAATAACAGTGTCAGGTTCCCGGGTGCTTAAATCCTTTAGAAATGATTCTAATGGATTTGATAGCATCATTTGTTCTGGTCTTTCTCTTATGACAATGGAACTTGATCCTGTAGGTGGTTCTTTTTCTTTCCCCTTTTCCTTCTGCAGGTTTTTGAGACGATTTCGTAATTCTGCCATATCTGGCTCTCTTCTGTAAGGATCGGTTGGGATATTGGCAAAAATGGATGGTTGTGGTGGTGGGGGTAAATACCCGGTTTTAACAGGAGGTGCCAATGGGTCAAATGGTCTGAACCTTCCTTCTTCAAGAAGCTGGATTTGGGTTTTGAGCTTCTCTATTTCTGGCTTCGGGTTTTCGAGATAATGGTACCCAAGATGTTGTCCTGATTCCAAGGCGTGAAGCCTTTTTTGGAATTCAGAAAGTATCTTCTTGGTACTTTCATCATACCTCTGGAGATCTTGTTGCACATTTCCAATTTTGGAGTCGATTGCCTTGAAGGCATTGTTTTGTGCTAACAGAGTCTCTGATTGCCAATTTAGAACAGCTTCAGCAGCAGAGGTTTTTTTCTGTCTCCCATGTTCATCCACATCAGTGGGAGTAGGAACTTTAGGAACATGGCAGTATCTGCCATGAGGATCAATAAACTCTTCTGTAGCAGGGAACGAGAGTTTAGAACCTTCCTTGACTAAAGGAGGAAAGTCAGTGTCCTGAAACATAGCGATAGAAGAAGTGGGTGGTGTTTCTTCTGGAACTTGAAGGGGGTAAGAATGCTTCTTAGCCCACTTAAGGATTGGCTTATAGAATGGAGAGAGGGCTTGCTTTTTCTGGGGAGGAGATGGTGGTGGTGTTTTTGGTGGATCTGGTGAGGCTTGGGATGTAGTACTAGACTCTGGTGGTGAAGGTGGTGCATAAGAAACCATGAATTGGTATTTGTCGCATTCACCAAGAGTATCAACGGATGAATCTCCGTCTAAGTACCTTTGGAACATCTTATCCTTTGGCCCTTTTCGTCGAGGTGGAGATTTTGAAAAAGGATCTACCTCGTCGGGGGAATTTGTACAGTGAGAACATTGGCAAAAGGGATCCCAAAAACAATGACCATAATTGTCTTTATAGTAATGAACAGGATGTCCATCACCATCAAAGTGTCGAACATGCTTTTTTGGATCTGGCTCGGAAATGGATTGAGGAACACATGGTTCAATCATGAAGAGGGTTTGGAAGATAGAAGGACTTTCTTCCTTTTCCTTGCCAAATTTGATGGAAACAGTTCCATCTTTTTTTCTTACGAACTCTGAGTCCGTAGACTGGAAAGGTTTGTTGTGCTGATGTAGCTTTTTGTAGTTGGTAATCCAAGTTTCTGGAAGAAGCTTGGCCAACGTATCCTTTGGGATCTGTCTAGGAACATGGATACAAGATGCTTGGTCATTTTGCATGGAGATGAACAAGGCATCTTCATTACCATTGTTGAAGTTGAGATCAAGCGCATGGTTCTGCACTCGATAAACCATCTGGTAATGTAGTGTTGCGGCTACAGAGTCAGCAGTTTGAGGGGCTCCGGTAAGTTGAACTTGAACTTTCATAAAAGAAAGTAACTGAGGATCCGAAAGAGCGATGTTGAAGTTGGGATATAGAGTGACAAAGACTGTTCCTGCATTTAAAGTAGTTTGCACAGTACCGATGCAAGCATGCTGGTATTGTAAAAACCTGGTGTCTAGCAATGCTATTCTTGCCACAACTGGCAAACCTTTTCGACCATGGAAGGTTAGAGCAAGACGAACAGCTCCATAATGGACATGGGTGTATCCCTGTTGAGCCCATTGTCTGGGAAATTCTGGAGGGATCTGAAGAGTAACAAAATATTCCTTTTCAGTAGCAGGAATAGGATGCTGGTTGAATTTGGAGGACTGGACGTACTCCTTTACTTGCTTTGGGGTTTGGTGAATAAGCTGTCTAATGGAGCGGATGGGTGAAAATGATGAGTTTGGTTTTGCAAAAGCAGAATAAGGGTTCATGAGGGGGAGTTGGGTTTCAGAAATCTTAGTTTCATCACTAAGAGAGACTTCATAAAGATAGTCTATCTTAGAAGCATTAGAGACGCGAAACTCAGGAGGTGTTGAAGACGAAGATGAAGGTGTAAGAGAGACTGGTGCTTCGAGGATTTCTGGTTTTGTAGACATAATGTGAAGAGATCTTCTCAGCTCTAGATTCACCTGTCAAGCGCATGGAATGGATAATATTAAAAACGAAACCATGGCTCTGATACCATGAATGGACCTAGACTTAGAACCAGGGAAGGAGAGTAAATTTCCTATAAGATTCGCATTGAATTCTTATTTAAGAAGATATGGATACTTCATATTTTTTTTTTTTTTGAAATTTTCTCAAATAAAAACTAAAGTAGACTGTACTACCACCCGCTGTGGCCGCGATGGTTTCGAACTTAGTACCCCATCGCCGGGGGAGGAGTTCGAAACTCCGCGTCCGATGCTTGAGTGCAAGTCGCGTGATTCACCTGTGGCTGGGTCTGTATTGGTGGCCCAGTCCACTCCAGGATTTACTCCGCCGCGAAGCGGCGCACGGAGTTCCCTACATCACCAAAAAAAAATAATAAAGTAGACTATCTTTTATCAAAAAAAAAAAAAAAACTAAAGTAGACTGTGATGCACGTGAAACCCGACGACTAATGCATAGGGGGCGTGAATGTGATCTAAGCTGTCTTTTCCTTTTTCTTTTTTTCAAATATTATTTGAGTGGGTTCTTTCCAAATTCTGTATGACTGAAATTTACACCTCTCCTTTTTTCCAGTACCTAGACACTGCACGACTGAATTTACGCTCTCCTTTTTTTCCACTACACAGACAAACCCATTAATTGGTTTCATGTTTGTACGGTTTCTTCAGTTTGGACACAATCCTATTCCAGATTCCCTTCAATTTTAAACTTTTGCTATTTGAAAAATAAGAACTAGCTCTTCTTGATCGTTGCTTTTATAGCAACTTATCTGCTCCTCTCTACAGACCAAAAAAAAAAAATCTGCTCCACTCCGATCTTAAAGACTCATCTGTGTGGTGAATTATTATTATTATTATTATTATTATTATTATTATAACTACTATAAACGCACACATACTAAGTCTCCTATTTACCGTATCGGAGAGTTGGCGGCTTTTTTTCTATCATGCATGAGACATTTTTACGTGGAGTATGTAAGAAGTAAGGTTATCTAAAAAAAACTAAAAATCATGATGTAAAAAAGTTATAACCATTGAGGCACCTCAATATTTTTTTCGCAAGCATTATATAAAAGATATCTATTTTCGTCGATAAAAAATAAATGAAATTTAACTGTCATCGCAAATCAGGTTAATACTACAAAAAAACCTAAATTGGTATATCGGTGGTAAATTTACCTCAAACTAATTTTCTAACAATCAAAAATCCTAAAGTGATACACATGTGACAAATTTACTCTAAACTAATTCTTTGACCACCGAAAACGCTAAAGTAGTATATACGTGACAAATTTTCTCTAAACTAATTCTTTTATCATAAAAAATCGCAAATTAATATATTTGTAACAAATTTACCAATCATTAGTTTTTGTTAAATTTGATTACTTTTCCTAGAAAAACCACAATTGATATACATGTGACAAACGAGGAAAAAAGCCCATTGTCACTACCGTATGTCATTCAAATTAGCAATTTAATAGTAAAATTTAACGGAAACTAATAAAAGGTAAATTTATCATAAGTATACTAGTTTGAGGTTTTTAGTGATAAAAAAATTAGTTTTTGATAAATTTATCACATGTATATCACTTTGAGGTTTTCGATAGTCAAAAAATTAGTTTTTGGTAAATTTATCACATATGTACCACTTTAAGATTTTTCGAAGTATTAACCCAATTACAGTATATGTGGCACTAGATCCACCAGGGCCATTGTCAAGCTCCAATATACCATTCAATGTACCTAGGCTTAGAACCAGGGAGGACGAAGTCAGTTTTCCCGCAAGTATGCCACAGTGGGCGAACCTCTTGTTCAAGCCCTTCAGGGACAGCCTTTTAGCAGAAAAACCACTATACCATTTAGTTAAGAGCCTAGAAACACCAAGATAGAACCAGGATGGTAACATTTCTAACTACCCGATCTGCATTTCTCAGATGATCCTACTAGGCTGGAGAAGAAGAGGGAGTTTAGAAAGCCATGAGAGAATTTTACAAAAACACTCACTTTACTTCAGGGACTTTGCCCAACACATTACATCCTCCTCGCATTTTATTGACAACAAGAGGTTACAAACCGACAGACAAGGACCAAGCTCAAGGGTGCGGGAACAAACAAAGGCTTTCGAAAATCTCGGTAGGGAGTTATTCGCACGATATGAATAGTGACAGTGAACACTAACTTCCCTAGCCTATTGCTACGGTAAAAGTGAACAGTAACTTGCTACAGTAACTTGTACGAATAGTGGTCTTGTTCAGCGGTCTCGTCCATCACGAGCATTGTAATCATAATCTGAGTCATCTGAGCTATGAACCGTTGCTAGACAATGTTCATAATATTTTTGTTCAAGTGCTTCAAGGTCTTCTAGTGTGAGAATCTGGTGCAGCTGGTGTGTAGTGGATGCGGATGCTTCATGAGCCAGTGGGATGCTTCTTCCTAAGCCCAATCTATGTTGTTATCATCTGTAGTGTCGGCAGGAATGCTTGGCTGGGCCAATTGGATGGTTGTACATAAAAGGATGTGTCCATGTTTTGTAATGTTGACACCTAAATTTTTGCATAATTTTTAGGGTTAATTTTTACCAAAATTAAAAATCACATGGCATATAGTTTAGGAACATTTTTTTTTATTGGATCGAAGGTGAGTGCAAAATTTTTCACATATTCCGTTTAGATTTTTCACATATTTAGGTAATATACACCAAAAGATGTGTTTTCAAGCAAAAAGGAAAATTTTGGATGGGATATTTGATAGATACAAAAGGGAATATTGCGCGGGGTGCAACGATATATTCAGTGGTATTTTGCAAGGTTAATACCTTGAAAAACCCCAAACTGGTACACTTGTGACAAATTTACCAAAAACTATTTTTTTGACCATCAAAAACCCCAAACTGGTATATTTTTGACAAATTTATCCCAAACTGGTACATTTGTGACAATTTTACTTTCTGTTAGTTTTCGTTAAATTTTATTATTAAATTATTAAGTTAAATGACATGTGACAATTGATCGATATACCAATTTAGGATTTTACGCTCCGTTTGTCACCGTTTACAATTTTTGTGATTTTTTTGTGGTATTAATCCAATTTAGCATAGGGTATATTTGTCACAAATTTATCATTTTGGGGTTTTTTGCAGTTGAATAAATTAGTTTTGGATAAATTTGTCATAAATGTACCAATTTTGGGTTTTTTGTAGTCAGTCGGGGTAAATTTGTCACAGGTATACTAGTTTAGGGTTTTCATGGTCAAAAAAATAGTTTGAGGTAAACTTGTCACAAGTGTACTAGTTTGAGATTTTTCAGGGTATTAATCCTATTTTGCATTAGCAAAATTAGAAAGTAAAATATACCACGAAGATCCAATTTTTTGGCTTATAAAAGGGACCGCGTACAGACAAAGCAAGGGGGGACTCTCTTGGTTTTCTAGGTCAAAGAAAAGAGAAAAGCAACCGGTTTGCAAAGGGAGAGATGACTGGTGAGTGACGTGAGAGAGAGAGAGAGAAAAAAAAAAAGAAGGGGACCACAGCATCGCCTTCTTCGTGAGGGAGAAGCTCGAACACGCCAATCAACTCCGTCCGGCCGCTGTGCCGGTACCGCGAAGCCAGGCACCACCGCACCTCGCCTCCTCACTGGTCCGCTTGCCGCCGCCACGCTGCACCGCCAGTTTTGTCGCTCCACCGTAGCCATCACGGACGCCTGTGGTGCTCTTTGACGCCCGTGCTTGAGATCTGCTCGCAACCCAGCACCCGGCATTCCCTGCTCCGGTCGTGACCTCCGCCGTCCTTCCCCGACGCAATCGCCGCTCCACCGATCTCGCCCCCGACTCGCTGGTAGGCCACCGGCCCGCGAGCCTCCTGCTGCCTCTTCCCCGTGCCGGCTGTCGCTGCACCTCCCCCCAGAGCTTGACTTGAGCCGGACCACAGCCCCTCCGCTCCGACGACACTGATGCCTTGCCTGTGCTTGCAGATCTCCACCGGTGCTACTCCGGTCAGCGACTTGCTGGCGATCCGACGCCTCTAACCGAGCCCGAGCCGAGGCGCTCCGCTCTGTGCCTCAGCCTGAGCGAGGCCGCCTGTCGCTGCTCCTCGCAACGCCACTGCTCGCCGCCGATCCGCTTGCTGTTGGCCCCTCTTCGCCGGAGCTCCGACGACCGGCGACCGACGGTGAAACTCCCCTCACCGGGGCGTCCATCACGTTGCTGCTTTGCTTGAAAAAGAAAAAAAAAAGAAAACAAAAGAAAAATTAGGTAGTTTTTCTTTTACTTATTTATCTTATTTTATTTATTTTATTTTATTTTATTTGCTCTTTTTTTAGTATAATTATTCCTTGATGCAATGATGAATTGTCCGACATGCGCGAGATATGGTTCGTCAATTTGGGTATCAATATTGCTTGATTTGCCGTGGTGTTACTTAGATTAGTTTTCTTTAAAAAAAATCAAAAAAAATGTAGTTTTAGGGTTTGCGTGCTCATAATAGGAATTTTATTTCGAATTTTCAAAAAAAAAATCAAATCAATTAATTTAGGTTGCTAGTTCTTTTTTAACTTGGATTGCTTGTTCAATTATTTGGCTATTATTAATTTCGAAATTAAAAAAAAAACAAAAAAATTATCATGCATATGTTATGTAGAGTTAGGACATATTTTGCACGTCATTGCATTTTAGAATTATTTAGGTTAAGATAAAATTTTAGTTTAAATTAGGATTTGGCTCAACCTAATTCCTAATATAAATTAAATAGAATATTAATCTAATTAGGTAATTTTCACATTTCACCAAATTTCGAATTTCATGAAAAATACAAAAAATGTCATAGGTTAAATTAGTTTTATAATTTATGATAAAATGCATTCTTTTAGGAAAAAGAAAAAATGTCATATGCATGTCATTAGGGTTAGATTCATTGAGATGTATATCATTTAGTATTTTTGCTAGGCCCATTTAATTAAAAATTACATGTCATTAGAATTAGGTCATTTAGTTAATCATGACTTTCATTAATTAAGTGAAACTAAAAAAAAAATTGCGTGTTAATAGAAACCACATCTAGGGTTGTTGATGTGGATTTTAATTTAACATTGCAGATGCTTTCGTTGCTATAAGGTAAGTCCTACAATTTATTTACTGTTTTACTTTGATGTTAAATTGGTGGTTTGCGCACCCGCATGATCGCCTCACATGTTAGGAAAATAGATTTAAAATCAATTTAAGCTGCCTGCAAAAACATTTTTGAAATTAAAATAATGGTACCGAAAGGGCATTAGAGAAATCTAATGTAACCAAGTCCCTGTACCCATAATATCTGGTTCGTAGGAGTAAAGTAAATCTCTTATTACTTTACTTGGGTTTCTAATCGACCCACCAAAAATAAATTAGTGGCGACTCCTAATTGAAAATCATTTGCATGTTAAGAAATTTAAACCTAAGTTGCGAATTAGTATGGGCTTGGGAGAGCCCGAGTTAAGTCTAGGCTTAACAATCCATTAACTAAACCCTAGATGGTTCAAACCCGAAAATTTTGGTCGCGACATGTGATAAGGACAAAGGTTCTTGGCTGTAGGGGTCTTGAGAAAGAGGATCTCCTCATCTAACATAGGGATCTTGAGAGGTTTGTGCATGTTCCTCGGATGATGCAGCTTATCTGAATTCTTCGAGTGCTTTCCTGGTTTCTGATGCTAGGTCATAATGATCTCATGTAGTATGTACATTATAATTCCATGCATCTGGAGGAATGGATTTGTTTTCTTGACATAGGATTCTCTGAAGTTCTCGATATTGGTGTTCACGGCAATTAATAGGTCCTAGATAAGATTTATGAACTCGAGCCTCTATACTATGTGCAATAGGTCTATAAGATGAGGTTCCTGTACTGAGGGGAGCTTTGATGATGTTACCATTGTTAGTGAGAAAAGCCCATGGTCTTCGGAAAAACAGGATGGTATGGACTTCAGGGTTTGGCTGTGTAGTTCTTAATTCTTTCTCCAAGAGCCATTTCTAGTGAGTTGGAGGATAAAACCAATTAAGAAAATCTAAAAGATTTTTGTCACTATCATTTTTAATATTACCTCTGCCAAGTCCGAATATCCTAGTAAGGTTGGCAATGAATCTTCTGGTTGGAATTTCAATAGTTATTAAGTACTTATTGGTTAAGTACCATAATAACTATCGAAGTTGATCAAGAAAATCATCTTTTTTCCAAATCAAATGATGTATAAACGGATAATCTGCATTTAATCCAAAAGGATAAATAATTGAACCTCCATTGAGTCTGAACAAGTCTGCATGGCATTGCCACATGAGTTTATCCGAATTTTCAGTAAGACTGTCATTCTGGATTTGTTCTATGATCTCCAGGGGTATCTCCATCTTGGCCAATCTTTTACTTTCTCAATTTTAGTCTTCTCATTAGGATGAGTAATACGAAAGACACGTCTCATGATATACATGTTGATTTCCGTTGGTGCTTTTGGTCTTGACAAAAAATTAGCAAGCACATTTTTCTTTCCAGCAATGTGTTTGGTTTCAAAAGAATATTTTGAAAACCATTCAGCCCATCGAAGTAGCTGGGAATTTGGAATATGTTTCTGTTTGAATTTGGTCATTTGGGGGAAAGATGTCATATCCAACTCTACTAGGAAGTGATGGCCAATGAGATGAAACTCAAGCTTTTTTATGCCATTTTTCACCGCCAAAATTTCTTTGAAAGTGGAATGATAATGCATCTCAGCTTGAGAAAATTTTCCACTTTTGTAAGCACATAAATGTCACTTACCATCAATTTCTTCAAATAGGATGGCGGCCCAGTATTCATCAATGTTCTCTTCCTAGTTGACGGGATTTGTAACGGAGGAAGAAACTGCATAATTTCTTTAAGTTTAGCAACTGCAGTAGTTTGAGATTTTCCCTAAGGTGGGGGGTTCTTTTTTACCATGATTTGCAATGGAATTAGTAGCTTTGCAAGATCTGGAACAAAATCTCTGAGATAATTAATTATCCCAAGAAATTGTTGAACTTATTTTGTTGGGAAGTTTTCTTCAGGAAATTTTAGCAATTCCTGAATAATATGTGGCCTTGGATAGTATATTCCTTTGTTAAGGTGCATACCGAGAAATTCAATTTCTATCTAAGCAATATTCATCTTTCTTTGAGAAAGCATAATCCCATGCTTTTTCACTATTTCAGCAAATTGCTCGAGAAGTTGGCAGTGGGACTGCTCATCAGGACTGTAGAGCAATATATCATCAATGTATATTGCTGCACTTGAGAGTATCGGTTGGAAGATCTGACACATCGCATTTTGGAAAAGAGATGGTGCAACCTTTAAACCAAAAGGAAGGACTTCCATTAAAAGTGTTGATTTGGGATACAGAACCTTGTCTTGGGTCTGTCTTCAGGGTGAATGCCTAAATGCCAAAATCCAGCGTTAAGATCAAATTTGGAATAAATTTGGGTTTTGGATAATCCAGCAAAAAGGGAATTTCTGGAAAGTAGAGGGAATTTATCATCTTGAAGGAAAAGATTAATGGGTTGGTAGTTGATTACCAATCTTATCTTTCCTCGGTTTTGCTTAGCACGTTTGTTAACATAAAATGCTTCGTAAGCCCATTGAGAATGTGAGACCTCAATAAGGTCTTGTTGCAGTAACTCTGAGCATTCCCTTTGAGCCAAAATAAGATGTTCTGGATTCATACCCATATGACTCACCTTTGTTGAATTGATATCCTCATTTTTCTTAAAGAAAGGCGAACAAAAAATTCTGGATTTTTCCATAAAGGATGGGAACACTTTTTAGCAAACTTAGAATGAGATTCCAAATAGGATTCTAACAACTTTTGCAGGCTTGGATCCAATAGACTCATTTGGATGGAAAAAAGTCTCTGAATATTAACAAATTCAGAAAATTGATCTTTAAACTTAAGACATTTTCCAGGAATAATGCAAAGTTGAGAAATCTGAGTCATAATGTTCCAACCAATGATCAAATCTTTGTTAGAAAGACTTGAACCAAAGATTTTGGTAGTTATAGAACACTGTGGAAAAAATTGGACGGTGATCGGAGTGGTTCTGACATTTGTAGAGAATGTGTTTTCTGAAGCAGAATTGAAATATCGGACACAAGAAGTTCAATATTCTTCGGGAAGAAATTTAGTGTCTAAGATTGAAGAAGCAGCTCCAGTGTCTATAAGAGCAATGACAGTGATTGGCTTGGCAAACTTTGAAGTGAATATTTTCACAGGAAAATTGGGACAATGAGTTTGGCTTGAAAATATGTCAGTACTTTCCTCTGAAGGAGTCAAAGATAGGTGGAAGATATCTCCAGGATATGAATCTGAATCAGTTTCACTGAGAGTTTGGTAACAATGAATGACACAAAGTTTATTCACATGGTTCTTCATCCGCAGAGAATAAAGATTCAATATCATCATTTTGAAGAGAAATACCAGTTTCATTCTCTATATGATGTATCAAATGATTCCAACATTTTTTCGCTTGGGGACAGTTTTTGGCAAAATGTCCTTTTTGGTTGTAGATGAAGCATCGTTTTGATTTCTTGTGGCATATGTGATCTTTCCTTTTTCGCAAGTATCGCAATTTTTTCTTCCTTCTAAAGTGCTTAGAGCCATGTCTGGATTTATTTATCCAAAGCTTCTTGAAGTGCTTCTTTTTTATGGAAGATTTTCCGCAAGAACCATCACAATCTTTTTTGGAGTATTTGATTTTCAAGTTCTGGCGAGAACAGGCCCTATCAAGTTCTCTGTTGTCATTGACATAGGACTGGATCATTTGGCGTTTCATGCATAGTTCTTCAAGATGCAGATGAATTTCTTATTGAATTTCTCCCAATGGAACATCTTGGATTCTTCTATGACTAGGCTGAAAAGTCCTTTCTACTGTTTGAGATAATTCTTCGGGGATAGAAGTTAAAAAAACATGTTTCAAGTTTATATCTGCTCCGATTTGATAGAAAAGCTTAAGCATTTCTCGATAATACTTATCAAGATGTTTTTTTTTTTTTTGAAGAGAACAACATCTTCTTTCAAAAAATTCTCTTCTTTTGAGTTTTATAAGATCAACAGGTTTTCCCACAAAGAAGTGATATAGAAGGGCAGTGGCATGGCCAAAATTCGAAGAGAGCAAAAAATGTATTTGATCTTGTTCTACTAAAGATTGCCACCAAAATTTGAGGCTACCTGTGAAACTTGTGACAAAGTTGAAAATGACATCATACTTGTCCTGGTTAGTAATTGCTTGGGTATTTAGCAAAGTATGGAATTCCTCAAGTCTTTTTGACCGTTTATGGTAATGTAGGTCATCAATGGTGAAAAACTGCCTTGATGAAGTAGTCATACTTTGAGAGTGGCCACTTAGCTAAACAACTTCTGGTTCGGAAGGATTCGATTCCATATCATGGTTTGGGTGATCAGCCATGAATATTGATGAAGTTACTGGTGCTACAGGAAAGGAATCAATGGTGGGGATTGAAAAGGATGATGAGGATGAAAGAGATATCGAGTCTGATTCAGTGTCAAAGATTTGGAAAAGCCGGTTCTGTTGGAAACATAATTTGATATGTTAGAATAATAGGATCAATCAGGGGTGAAGACTGTGGAATAGCAGGATCAGGATCAGGCTGTGGCTCCTGATTCCCCAAATCTCTTAAAAAGGATTCTAACGGGTTTGACAACATCATTTGATCAGGCTCCCGTATGATAAGAGAGGATTTCTCAGGCATCATTTCTTTTTCTTTTTCTTTCCTTATGCGATCAAGTTCTTTGAGGCGATTCCTCATCTCAGCCACATCTATCCTGTCTTGTCTGACAGGTGTGTTTGTAATGGTAGCAAAGACAGACTTCTGAGGTGGTGGAGGAGGGAGAGGATCTACTTGTAGAGTAGTTGGAAACGGATTAAGCATTCCTTCTTCAAGGATATGGATTTGTCTTTTGAGCTTTTCTATTTCTGCTCTAGGACTTTCAAGATGATGATAGCTTAGATGTTGTCCGGATTCTAAAGCATGAAGCCTCTTCTGGAAATCTGAAAGCATCTTCTTGGTGGTTTCATCATATCTTCTCAAATCTTGCTGCACATGCCCAATCTTAGAATCAATCGCTTTAAAAGCATTGTTGTATGCTAAGAGGGTCTCCGATCGCCATTTAAGGTAGCTTCAGCAATAGGGGTTCTTTTTTGTCTTCTATGCTCATCCACATCAGTTGGGGCAGGTATCTTAAGCACATTCCTATATCTGCCTTGTGGATCAATAAATTCTTCTGAAGTAGGAAAAGAGAGTTTGGAACTTTCCCGAACAAAAGGAGGAAAGTCTGTTTCTTAAAACATGGCAATGGAAGAACTAGGTGGTGTTTCTAATGGAACTTCGAGTGGGTATGAATGTTCTTGGCCCATTTTACAATTGGTTTATAAAACGGAGAGATGGCTGGTTTTTTTTTTTTTTTTTAGGAGGAGATGGAGGAGGTGATTGTGGTGAATCCGGTGGTATTGGGGAGGAAGCAGTGAACTCTGGTGGTGGTGTTGGTGCATATGATACCATGAATTGATAATTATCACATTCACCAAGAGTATCAATGGAGGGATCTCCATTTAGATGCCTTTGATACACAAGGTTTTTGGCTTCTTTCTTCGAGGCAGAGGTTTTTGAAACGGATCGACCTCATCAGGAGAATGTGTACAATAGGAGCATTGGCAGAAAGAATCCCAAAAACAATGACCATACTGGTCTTTGTAGTAATGGACAGGATGTCCATCACTATTAAAGTATCAAACAAGCTTTTTGGGATCTGGTTTAGAAATAGACTCGGGAACACATGGTTCAATCATAAAGAGAGTCTGGAAGATAGAAGGGCTTTCTTCATTTTCCTTGCCGAATTTGATGGAAACAGTTCCATCTCTTTTTCTGACGAACTCAGAATATGATGACTGGAAAGGCTTGTTGCTTTGATGGAGCTTTTCATAGTTGGTAATCCACGTCTCTGGAAGGAGAGTGGCCAACTTTTCTTTTGGGATTTGTCTAGGGACATGAATGCATGATGCTTGATCATTTTGCATGGAGATGAACAAGGCATCTTCATTCCCATTGTTGAAATTCAAGTCAAGTGCATGGTTCTGCAATCGGTAAACCATTTGGTAATGTAATGTTGTTGCTACAGAATTAGCAGTCTAAGCTACTCTAGTAAGTTGGATCTAGACTTTCAGAAAGGAAAGTAATTGTGGATCTGAAAGGGCAATGTTGAAATTTGGATACAATGTCACGAAGACTGTTCCAACATTTAAAGTGGTCTGAACAGTGCCTATGCAAGCATGCTGATGCTCTAAAAACCTGGTATCTAACAACGCAAATCTTGCCACAATTGGCAAACCTTTTCGGCAATGAAAAGTAAGAGCAAGCTGAACAGCTCCATAATGAACATGGGAATATCCCTACTGGATCCATTGTCTGGGAAACTCTGGAGGGATCTGAAGAGTAACAAAGTACTCATTTTCAGTAGCAGGAATGGGATGCTGGTCGAACTTGGAAGATTGAACATATTCCTTTACTTCCTTTGGATCTGCGAATGAGCTGGCGAATAGACCGAATGAGTGAAAATGATGAAGTGGGTTTAGTGAAGGCTGAATAGGGGTTCATTAAGGGAAGTTGGGTTTCAGAAATCTTATTTATAGCATTCGGCAGCCAATTAAGGGCATGTATAGTAATGTTTCTATTCCTTGAAATAATTTTTTTTTAAATATTTTTTCTATTTCTGTTCTCAGGAACAATTTTTAAGTATTTAAAAACATTTTGTAACTAAACAAAATTTTTGTTCTTGGAAGAAAAATGTGTTTAGTACAACTCCGAATATTTTTGTGACTTAAAATTTCTTAAAATTTATTAATAATTTTATTATTTTTTTCTTTTTTTTTCTTTTTCCTATTTCTTCTCCTTCCTATAGCAGATCACCAGCCTTAGTCATGACCGGCCAAATGAGGGTGTCATCGGCCTAGGGGGAGCCTCACTAACCACCAACGAGGTCCCCCCGAGCCTTGAAATGGCTGGGCGAGGCCGAGCCTTGCCCGGCCATTGAATAGGCTTGACCTCGTCCAGCCACTGCAAGGTTGAGCCTTGCCGTGGTTGGGCAAGGTTTGAGGGGCCTTTGCCAGTGGCCGGTGAGCTCAAGGCAACCTCGTAGGGGACCAGTGAGGCTCTAGTGAGGTCATCGGGTCTCGTCTGGTCGGTCGCGTGCCATCGCCAAGGCCAACAACCGACTAGGGGAAGAAGAGAGGAAGAGAAAGAAAGAAAAGAAAAGAAAAGAAAAGAAACTTGTTTCTTGTTTTTTGAGTTGTTCTCAGAAACAAGAAATAATTTTTTTTTTTGTTCCAAATCTATTCTCGAGAAAAAAAAATTACCAAATACATTTCTATTCTATTTTTACTTTGGAAAACAAAAAAAAAATAGAAATAAATGTTTCTCATAGCGTTATCAAACAGTACCTAACTGTCATTCAATCGATGGCATTCATCCATACCCTTCCATGTTTTTGGAAACAAATGAGCGGCAAGGACCGCAACACGTTTGCACCACTTTTTGGACGTTATGTCAGCTTGAACTGCAGTGGGATACGGTAGTTAGTCAATTGGTGATTTATTTAATTAAGTGGCTTAATTCGTAGTCAATATAGCACGAGCTTAGTCAATAGCACGAGCTTATGGTGATTTTTCACTTTTAAGTGCCAGACCATGAAAAAGCCCCATGAACTCACGTTTTTATCAGAAGTTGGTTTTGAAGTAATTTAGGTTTGACGGGCCAAAAGTGGAATATCTCCCCTCAAATAGCGGGAAAAGTATAAACAAAGTGTACCAATTGATTTTTAAATTTTTTAATTAAACCAAGTTAGTTCTAAATATTTTTATATTAGTATTAATTTAGTATATCCAGCCAATTTAGGTCGGAAATTGCTAATGTTGGTGCCGGCCATCTTAAGTAACACGTCTGGTGCCAACATCAATTTTTAAAAAGAATTAAATACTTTTTTTAAATTCTTTTATTAATTTTCATTTTCTTTTCCCATTTCTTTTTCTTCTTTTTCTTTTGTCATTCCTTTCTCTTTTTTATTTTTCTGTTATTACCCTCCACCGGTCAACTAGTGAGGGGCGAGGGCCGAGACGCCCTTACTGGGCCTTGCCTCACCTAGCCCTCACCATCTGAATGAGGTTGTATTAGAATAATTAAATATTAAATTATGCACTTAATCTAAAAGTTTAAGTTTTTAAATAGTTGATTGTCGTCCTACCAAATCTTATAAGTTGAATCAAAAGCAAGATCGTGATTGTTTCTTTAATACCAAGTTTCCATCTAGGCGCCCCGAGGAAGGGAAAGGGGGGGGGGGGGGGGGGGGTGGTGTGTGGTTGGTCGGGCAGGTGATGTGTGCCCAAATTCAAGAGAAAATCTGGGTGCCTAAGGTAGCTACTATGAGGGGAACAACGAGAGTCACTAGACTTACGATGTGCGCCCAAACTCAAAAGCTTATGCGACAAGAGTTCCAAATTTGAATCGAGAACAAGTACAACTTCTAAAGATGCATTGTTGAATCCAGACTGAACTATGATGGGGGATTGGAATGTGCACAAGAGGAGCACAGGTGACATCCTCTGCGTTGTTTGGAAATGAACTTTTCCCTCAGTCTACCGTCAACTCTTCTCTACCTAGAACGATGAACCCAGGTCCAGACCTGGAGACAACCGTGACGCCCCCACCACCGTACCTCCTCGCATCCTGCTCCTGGGCGAGGGTCGCCCTCGATCTGGGATTCTGGATGCCGCTGAGATGACCGTCGCACCCTCGCCCAGACTCTCTCTCTGAGTGAGTGCGCGCATGTTCACGTCCGTATGGCGAGGGATCAATGCCAAAGGCTGGGGAAGGCATCCCGGCCCTCACCCTCGCCAGCAGCCACGACCTTCGCTGGTTGGTGACCGGCTGAGGGTAATAAGGAAAAAAGAAAAAAAGAGAAAGGAAAAAAAAAACAAAAAGAAAATAATAAATTTGAAAAGTGCTCACATCAAGCCGTGTAAAATGGCCAACATCAGGAATTTCAGTTTAAATTATTTAATATTAAATTGATCAAATTAAAAGGTTTTACCAATACAACATATTAAGAGCTTTTTTGGTACTTCTCCCTTCAAATAGCAGTACAAATAACTAAGAAGGAAACCATCGCCCGCGGTGGTTGCGATGGTTTCGCACTCTCTCCCCCACCGAGGGGGGAGGGGTTTGAAACCCCGCGTCCCCATTGTGCGACTGACCTGTGGCTGAGTCTATGGTGGTGGCCCAGTTTGTCTCGAGTTTACCTTACCGGCTGCTGGTTGTTCGAGGGTTCCCGGATTACCAAAAAAATGAAAATAACTAAGAAGGAAGATACAAATTTTCAAAGTCATGGATTTTCGGCTTTGTCGCACTTCAACTACTTCCTACCCTCCATGATTTCCTTGCCGAGCTTAGTCAAAAGCTAAAAAAGGCCGGACGAAGAAGGTCACACATAAAAATTACAATAGTTGACTTTATTATTCATTTGATATATAAGTCATATATGGTGAAAATCTTTCGGACCCGAATTTGATGTTGAGTTTGATTTATGATAAAGATAGATTAATAGGTAAATAAATTATGGCAG
This sequence comes from Eucalyptus grandis x Eucalyptus urophylla, assembly GCA_028830015.1. Classification (NCBI taxonomy): domain Eukaryota; kingdom Viridiplantae; phylum Streptophyta; class Magnoliopsida; order Myrtales; family Myrtaceae; genus Eucalyptus; species Eucalyptus grandis x Eucalyptus urophylla. The sequence goes on from CM054190.1 coordinate 42,593,651, forward strand.
GGAGGTATACTCATGGACTTTGTTAGTATGACAGTTTTGGGATCTGTAAGAATAATATCTTATTGTGAGCCATAAATTTTTAAAGAAATTGACTCCATAATAATTTATAGTTAATTATTTTTTAATTTTTCATAATTTATAATAAACTGTTATTCTCATAAGATTATCACATAATTATTTCTATATGCTCCCTCTCTTCCCCAAAGTAACAACTCGCACCCTCTCACAGAAGTCGCAATACCGCATCGTTCTCTCCCCATACTTTCCATGCAAGCTCTCTAAGTGGAGACTTGCTGGCCTCTCCTGGGCTTGATCTGAAACGCCGACACCAATTCATACTCGTTGCTATATATTAGCAAGTGTGCGTAAAAGGGAACTTGTTGAGTGTAAGAACACGGATCAATGCCTAAGCATAACCACATACGAAACAGTAAGAACTGGGCTCCAGTCATAGTTTGCGACATAACAGACTTGGAAGACACGTTCGTTTCTATTCCATTCCACCATGATCTGATGATCATCACTCGGTCAACTACAACTAGTAATAATCTTCGAGGGTTGTTACTTTCGCCGTCGCTTATTATTGTAGTCATCCCCCTCATCCCCTCCGTCGCAGTCAAAGCCTCCGTCACGTTGTCGCCTAGGCATTCAACACAGTCGTGCTCGGCACAACAACAGTAATCGCCGTCCTGGTCCATACAGTCGCATTCATTGCCGGCACAGTTGATTCAGTCACCACCAGCACAAAATCTCTCGTCTACACCAAGGTCCACGTTATTGACATCATGCTTCAAAGCGGGTCTTCGAACTCGCTAACCACCTCTTCATAATCGTCGCACCACGTTAGCACAGCAGGGAGAATTCGCCACTGCCTTGGAGGCATTTATGACTGTCACCATCCCCACTGCGGTCGAAACCACGCTTCACACAGCCACTGCCATCACAGTGCTCGAGTACTGGAGCGGTAAATGATTTTGGTGCACAGGCATCGCAATTGCCAAATCAACAGTTGCCTCCATTGCCACGGGCACATAGCATTTGAGGTCCGTGGCATCAAGGCTGTTGCAAGCCTCAAGTACAGGGGTAGTTTGTGATTGGGATATACAGCAATCGCCATGGCCTTCACAACAATTTTTGCCATTACAGTCATCAACATCGACATGGCAATTAACACAGTTGCCAAGGGAGCAAAGCCTGCGCTCAGGATATGATTCCACTCCGTTGTGGCAGTCGCAAGTCTCAAATACAGGGGCAGTTTATGATTTTGATATATAGTCGTAGACATCGTTGAGATCTGCTCCAACTCCGCCGTGGCTGTCGCAAGCTTGCAAATATTTTGAATACTGTTATGCTCCTGCTCAGACAATGCAACGCAAGAACTTCAGTGACCTGTCAAAGAGAAAATCATAGGCTGTGTCAAGCTTAAACAAGCGCAGTATTTATTCAAGCACATGAGGTTATTTATACTACAATAAAATGGTTTTATAACTGACGACAGTTCTAGCAATCCATAATTGGGTCTCTGTTGCCTAATGGTAGAATACAAAGCAACACAAAACAATTATGAGTTCAACCAGCAAGTATGTCTAATTGAAGATTTTCTGGGATGCAATCAAATGTTTGCCTTTTAGAGAGACTCAACAATTCAGCTTTTTCGCGCTAACTTTGGCTGCATGAATCCTGTTGAGCGAAGAATACAACTTAAAAACGAACTTCATATTTCTCGAAAGACCAAAATCTGAGGTTGCAAAATTAGATCAATTCCTCTCCAGGATCAGAGTTTCTTACCACTTTGGAACAGGATCATCAACAAAGTACCACCCTTATACAATAGTCAGGCGTGACAATTCCAGGGTTGTCCACATCTTTCTGGATGCCTAGCGCTGGATAATTACACTAGAGCGAAATTCAGGCAGCACCTGAAGCTCCTTGCAGTTACGCAATTCAAGCATTTGGAGATTTGAGAGGCAACAAATGCTCTCAGGCAACTGGGAAATATGGGTATAGGATAGTTTTAGGACTCTCAAAGAGGATAATCCCGCAAGATCACAGTCCATCTGAATCTCCAAATTCCAGCAGCGAGAAAAATCTATCTCTTTCAACTTTGGCAGATTTTGTATTGCTTCAGGAAATTTCCCAATGCAAGTAAATTCCATTTTTAGCACTTTCAAATTGTCCAAATGCTTGACTGAATTGGGCAATTCATCAACTCCTGTGTTTGACAGGTCCATAAATTGCAGTTCCTTGAGATTTCCAATGGATCGTGGAATTTCAGTTAATTCTTGACAGTTCCTTAAAGATAGGCGTTGAAGTTTTCCCAGCGCCCCGATGGAAACTGAGAGGGTCTTTATAGCAGCTCCATCCAGTGCAAGATTAGAGAGAGATCGTAAGTGATCAATCTCATATATTTGTTTTAACCTTTCACACTTGCAAGTACTAAGAGTCTCAAGTTGCTCCTTAGTACTTTCTCGGAAATGAATTGTATCAATAAAAGTCCCATCAATCACAAGCTCTTTCAAAGCCTTCGCAAAACCCAGATCTGGCAACTAACCCACATCACAAAACTTCATATTTAAGGAAACTAAGCTGCTTAGATTGCTAATGGATGGGCTAATCAAGGATAATTTGGAACTAGATTCCAGAATCAACCTTTCTAGTTTAATTGGAGCAGGGAATGCCGGAGGTTCAAGTAACTCAAGACAACCTGTTAAGTTTAAAACTCAGTTTCCTCGCGTTCTGCAAATCAATGAGACAATAGAAAAAAATGAGTTCTTAGAATTGTCAGAATAAGAAATAAAAAAATAAATGAAATTTCTACCTCTCCTATCAGCTCCCAACCTCTCCACCTTAGATTTACGCGGCTCCATGACAGATCAAGAATGATCAAGTTTTCAACATTGAAATAAGGAAGCTCCAAGGTCTTTTCAGGGCATATTTTCCAATCCAACCATCTCAAGTTTGAAAGAAGATTCTGAAGATTGCGTTCGATATATGCACAGTCCAGTTTAAGGAATCTTAAATTCTGCAGTGGATAAAATGCTTCGCAAGTGAAACAAGCATCAGTGCCACGATCAAACTTGAGTCCAAGTGCTTGAACTTTTTCAGTGCCCTGTCAATTAAACAAAAGCTAGCCAGATGAAAAACCCCACAAGAAAACCTGAAAAATGATAATTTCATTTTCTCGTCTAAATTAAAATGTATGATTAAAAGACATATCGAAAAGAGCATCAACTTTGTCCACTCAAGCAATCATTTGTTATCCTCGCATTTACCTTTCTTTCCTTCAGTGTTGCTAATGCTTCCTTGTGATTCCACAACCTGCTTCGCTTGCAAGGCTCTCTAGGGTTCTCCTTCCGTACTATGTCCCTACCAAAGTCTCTTAATTGTTCATGCATCCACAGCTCGTTATTCTCTCCAACTTTTACCAACGACCTTACAAGAAGAGCTTTAATGCCCTCTTGAGGGAAAAATCCAGAGTCTTCCCACATGTAAATGGCAATTCTCTTATCCTGCCCAATGAAAAAACATGCTATATCTAGAAATATCTCTTTATGATTTTCATCTAAATCTTCATAACACATCTTCAACACCTCTTCAACCCTCTTGTGAGGAGCACCTTCGAATTTCTTCAATGTGTCTACCCACACTTCTTTTGATCGAAACAATAAGCAAGAACCCACTGCTTCAAGAGCTAAAGGAAGTCGACTAGTAGCTGATATAATAGCACTAGAAAGACTATGGTCGACCTCTCTGACAAAATCCTTCCCGAAAGCATGCTTACAAAAAAGTTCAATAGCATGACCCTTTTCCATTGCTTCAACCTCATATTGTTGAATTCTTACTTTGACCCCCATGAGGACATCTTGATTTCTAGATGTCACAATAATTCTGCTTCCAGGACCATAATTTGTAAGGTCACCCGCAATCTCAGTTAGCTGTTCAGAATCATGCACGTCATCAAGAAAAATGAGAACCTTCATATTGCTGAATCTATTTTTGACAAAGTGCATAGCCTCGTCAGAAGTACTGAATTCTTGACTTCCCCTATTTCTTAGTTGAGAAACTAAATTACTTCGCAAAGTCTTGCGCCCTTCAACCTGGGCATGCCTTTCTCGAACATTCTCGAGATAGGCACAGCCATCAAAGAGATGATAGAGTCGGTTGTAGACAACCTTTGCAACAGTAGTTTTGCCAATCCCAGGGATACCACATATTCCAACGACGCATACCTCGTCGCCAATTGTTTCAACAGCTTGTCCATCACGAAAGTCAACATCAAGCTTCCTCATAATCTTTTCTACATGATGGTCGATTCCAACTAAATAATCAGTCACCAATAGGTCAGGCTTCTTTAATCATAGCAAGACTTCTGAGACGACTAGCTGTATGAGTTTGCCATGATGCCTGCCGATGTAAGAAATGAGAGAGAGCTACGATGATATGAACTTTATATGACTTGACACTAGACCAAAAGTAAGATAGGGAAGATTGAGTTAAGACATGGCAACACAATGTATGAAAACACAAAAGGAACCAATTAATCGATAGTTGTTCATTCGATAACTAATTTCAAAATCAAATTCATCCTAGCATTGGATATGGGAAATCCTTATACAGTTTATAACTTAATGCAGATTTGGTGAAACAGTAATGAAATCATGCCAAGACTTATCCCATTGAGGGATTCAGTGTAGTATTGAGTATTGACTAAATGATCTATGAGATAAGTTGGCTTATTTTACTAGGATCCCATCGTGTAAGCATCTGTAGTGTACCCTCAGGTTTTAGTTTTATGTGAAACTCAATAGATCTAAAGTGTAGAACAAAAGGAACAAAAGTTCTTGACATTCCTGCTTATACAAAAGCTGCATATAGTGTAGACTTTTGATAAATGGACGCATTTACAGGTGCAGAAGGCCCATTGTAAAACAGACATGACAGCAATATATATTTAAGAATTTTTTTTTTTTCAAATAAAGACAATGAAGTTCTCACAATTCCTGAACTCTGATCAGCTTAACCTGCAACAAGATCTTAGACGTAATATTTTCAGTGAAAATGTATATTGGGACTAGGAGTGCATTATGCTCAAGCCAGAGATTGGATTACCCATCATTCTTTTCAGCCAAGTTCAATCCTTTCATTTCTCCAATATCTCGGAGAGCCTTCGTCCACGCATCGATCCTCTCCCTACCAATTCTCTCTTTCTTGACAAGTTTATAAAAGGACTCCCCAAAAGACCCCTTAAGGTGTTTTACATGAGAGATATCAACGTGATAGAATATGGGAATGATCATTTGCTCGTTGTTTGCGTTGCACGCTAACATTTTCTGCAGCTCCATGAGGCAGCTTTTACTGGAAGCATAATCCTCTGAGATGATGGGTATGGCTATCTTGGATTGCTTGATCGCCTCAGTGAGTGATGGCTTGATATTTTTTCCAACAGGTAGCTCCTCATTGTCTCTGAAAACACGGATCCCCTTTTCTGTGAGGCTGGTATAGAGGCAATTTGCGAATCCCTTCCAGGTATCTGGCCCTCTGAAACTCATGAAAACTTCGTAACTTCCCAGAAAGGTAACAGAAGCCGGTGAAGATGCCAGCGATTTGCATGATTCCTGTCAAATCAACGGACAAACCTTATCCCGTAACATGTACATTCCTACCTAGAAGAGCTAAATTCCCACTAATTCCCAATTTTTCGATCCTCATTAAAAGTAAACGTTAGTAAGTCAAGTGACAATGCATTGCATAACACTCGTATTGTCGAGCAAATTTCCAGCAGCATCCAAACATCCTTCTAGAAGTTAGAAGTGTAAGAAAATAAGATCTCAGACGAACTCAACAACGTTATCCGTTATTCAAGTATTTTCTGAACAAACTTATGAAATGGGAAAACTACTCTACCAGACGATCATGTCAATTGAAACCAGTATTCGACGAGTTAAGCTAAGCGCCGATATCAGACATCGGGATGCGACACCCACCGCGTTTCTTCTGCGCTTTTTTGCTAAGTCAAGGATGACCGCCACGGCGATCAAAGCCCAGAGAGCTCGGCTCGCTATCTGGACCGCGCTCGAGAGCGCGATGAACAGTAACGCCAGTTTCCATAGCCGCGACGCCCAGTTCATCTCGTTCGCGCGCGCTCTCTCTCTCTCTCTCTCTCTCTCTCTCTCTCTCTCAAAGGCAGTAGATGGCAGGAGAGTGGGAATACGATCGACAGAGTCTAACCCTGGTCTCCGGCGGGCACTGGAGACATATGCACTGAAGCAAGTGGCAGTCACTGAGACCGTGGACTTCAGGCATCCTTTAAGTCAACATTATTCACCGTTTCGTTAAAAGTTACTACAATCCCAGTCGTCCATTTAATATCGTCCCTTTCCATTGTTTTCTTTTCATCGATCTGATTTGCGAAATTCCTGTTTTGGCCTCGTTTGGCTCTTATTTCGCTGCTCGTCGTAGATTTTTTTCGCTTGTCATGTTGAATAAATTTTCTTGCATCTAAAAATTCTGTGAGAATGCATCGCCAGTTTAGCCAACGTGTTGCCCGAGACATGATTTTATGACTTTTGCGAAATTCGTCGAGAGCTCTTCTCTCCCCATTTAGATATAAATCTAAATCCAGGAGCTTATTTCTCCCGATCTAAATTTAAATTTAATTTTTTCTCAGAAGCATTTGATTTGTGATGGTTCAACATGTCATTATTGTCGTTATCTTCGTAATGTTTATTTCACCGAAGCTAGGCGCACAGTACAAGTCATAATTTCTAAGAAGAAGATCTCAATATATGCCCATCACTAAAGATTTCGAATATGGGTCAACGCTTGATTGCTTTGTTGTTGTTGTTATTGTCGTTACGATGATAGTTCTTGTCTTCGTTCCTCAAAATGTTTATCTGAGTATTATTTTGGTCATTCCAAGCCCCTTTAACAATATCCTCACACTCAGGATCATCTTGCCAAATATGCTTCAAATTGAAACTCCTTTCTTTTTGGCAATCTCGAGCACAGAGAAGAAAGAAGGAGAGGGCTATGATTATAGCCGACACAAAGGTCTCCACATGAGGGAACAACACTCTCCATTTAATATTACATACAAATCTATCCGGTCCTTTCTTTACCGAAGCTTCCATTCTTTATTATTAGCCTAGGTGAAGACACATCATTTACTTGCGATATCCATAAGAGAACGGTCATTTAACATCTCTCGAAAAGCCACCAATCTATAGTGGTCTGCCTCTCTTTTTCCAGCCTTCTCCTAATAGTATAGAATCTCATTGGAGTCTCCTATACAAGTCAATGGGAGACTATTAGCATGGTAGATGGACCACTTCTGCCATAGATGGGGTCGCTCTCGGAAATTGGTGAGAGGCATGAACAAAATAAAGTCGCATTGTCGTACCACTAATGGGGTCCTTGAAAGTGATGTCATTAAACAACTCTAGACTATCCTCCACTCCCACCGACACTTCCTCGTCCCGCATGACCACTAATCCCTGGTGGATTGATAGTGACGGACTCCTGGAATGGAAGCTGATTTTTCTTTCTCTATCTACCAAAACTCTTTTATTCTTTGTGTTCATTAGGAACGCTGCACGTGGTATTTCTTGAGCCACTTGGACTTGAAGATGCTGGAACGCTGAGGTAGAACCTAAACTTGGTTGTCCAGACACATATTGAGATAGAATAAGATAAGGTGGGATTAAAAATCCTCCGGATTATTCTTTGGATTGTGAAAATCCCATCATGTGTTTGGAAAATGTCCGAATATAATATGGATATTAGGATGTGCTATCCACCACGCCGGCGACCCCAGGCTCCATCTGGCGAGAAAATATGCCGGTGCGGTACTCGAGCACTGCGGTTCTCTTCCGTTGTGTGCTACCATGGACAGCTGCGACGGTGATGATGAGCCGGTTGGCAATTGTGTGCGACAACGTGTCAACTGTGATGGCGACGATGACGTGGACCTTTGTGGGGACAAGAGCGCGACTTCTGCGACCGCGACAGTGATGACTGTTACGGCACCGAGCATGGCTACGTCGAATGCCTACTTACCACCAAGTCCCCTCTTCATGATTCCGCCTATTATGACGGCTATCACCGGCAGAACCAGGGCAACCGTCATGGTGATCGCGCTCTCTCTCGGGTACTCATCGAGAAATCGGCAAGTGCACGCATTATGATATTTCGTACAATTATTTAACTCTTCCGCTTTCAAATTGCTTGAAGAATTACGGTCAGAAGGGTGTTTTTGGTGGTGTTTTCATCACTGGCACGGTCAAGGTCGACTAGAAGCTGGGCTGCCGCTGGGTAAAGAAAAGGAAGAACAGCTAGCCTGCAGGCCAACGCATTGCATCAGAGATAGAAGCCATGGAAATAGCTCCGGCTTTAGCTAAATGTATTTCTCTGATGTTCACTGGAATGCTGGAAATAACATTCCTCTGTTCGATGGGAAATAGCGGCTTTATATATCTTCTTCAACGGGAAAAGTCATCGGTAATTTTGCGTGCATGAAGTTGCAATTAACTTAACTCGATCTGTTCGCCTTGCCAGGGAAACGTTTCGGGGGCAGGCTAGCAGATTCTGTTTTCTGCATAACAGGTAGTTCGGTCAGGCGATCCTGATGTATTGGATCCAGATGATCGATAATGTTGACCATCTTTGTCCTGTCATTCAGGCAAAATGCATTCATGGACTTGCAAATCTACTGGGAAAAAAGTTTTAAGAGCACGAAAGAAGTCGAGGCAATCCCACACGAGCTTTTAGTACATGAACAGACTCTGCAGACAAGGCTGATAATCTTGGCCAAGCTAGCTGCCCTGAAGAAGGACAGTCTATTACGAATGGGATAATCATATTAAGGACAACAACAGAGTAAACTGTAGTACGCGTGCAGGGACGAATACTGCCGATACGAACTTACTGCAACTAATGGAATTAGTGAATCATTGAAACAAGAAATGCAATAGTTACGGCCTTCTTGCATTTGAAATGAATCTCCTATACGGTGTCTGGCCATATCACTACGCACCTTTCCTCATAATTATGGAATTGGGTTCTCGATGGTGACTTTACCATCGCCTCTTACATAAAACGGATGAAATCTGTTGACCACGAGTCCTCCCCAGTGCTGCAAAATTTGAATACCATTATGCTCCAGCTCAGACAATTTCAACTGCAACAATTTCAATTATCCGTCAAAGATAAATTCAAAGACAGCTACAATTTAAAGCACAGTAATTATTCAACCACATAAGGTTATTTATACTGCAGTAAAACGGTTTCAGAACCAACCATAGTCCTAGAAATTTCAGAATTGGATCTCTGTTGCCTTCTTCAACGTGGGGCTACTAGTTGGTGGAATACTAGGCAACACGGAACAATAATGAGTTCAATTGGCAAGCATGTCTCACTGAAGAAGATCTGGGATCTAATCAGGTATTTACCTATTCGAAAGACTTGACAATTTGGCATTTCCCCCCTAACTTTGACTGCATGAATCTTGTTGAGCTAAGAATACAACTTAAAAATGAACTTCATGTTTTTTGATAGGCAAAAATTAGATAAATCGATCCCCAATCTGTCATTTTGCAGTAGTTTAGAGATTTTTACCACTTTGGAACAGTATCATCCCCAAAGTACCACCCTTCTATAATAGTCAGGCATGACAGTTCCAAGGCTGTCCACATCTTTCATGATGCATAGCGCAGGATGAATACACTAGAGCGAAATTCTGGCAAAGCCTGAAGCTTCTCGCAGTTACGCAATTCAAGCATTTGGAGATTTGAGAGCCGACAGATGCTCTCAGGCAAGTGGGCAATTCGGGTGTAGGATAATTTCAAGACTCTCAAGGAGGATAATCTTGCAAGACCCCAGTCCATCTGAATCTCCAAATTCCAGCAGAGAGAAAAATCTATCTCTTCCAACTTTGGCAGGTTTTGTATTGCTTCAGGAAAATTTCCTATGTGAGTACCTTCCATCTTCAGCACTTTCAAATTCTCCAAACGCTCGACCGAATGAGGCAATTCATCAACTCCCGTGTTTGACAGGTCCATAAACTGCAGTTCCTTGAGCTTTCCAACGGATTTTGGAATTTCAGTTAATTTCTGACAGTTCCCTAAAGATAGGCGTTGAAGTTTCTCCAGCGACCCGATGGAAACTGGAAGGGTCTTTATAGCAGCTCCATCCAGTGCAAGATTAGAGAGAGATCGTAAGTGATCAATCTCATATATTTGTTCTAACCTTTCACACTTGCAAGCACTAAGAGTCTCAAGTTGCTCCATAGAATCTTTTTGGAACTGAATCTTATCAATAAAAGTCCCATCGATCACAAGCTCTTTTAAAGCCGTCATGAAACCCAGATCTGGTAGCTGATCCACATTACAAGACTTCATATTCATGGAAACTAAGCTGCCTAGGTTTTTAATGGATGAGCCAATCAAATATAATTTGGAACAACATTCCAGAATCAATCTTTCTAGTTTAATTGGAGCAGGGAATTTTGGAGATTCAAGTAACTCAAGACAACCTGTCAGGTTCAAAACTTTCAATTTCTTCGCCTTCTGCAAATCAATGAGACAATAAAGAAGAATGAGTTTTTGAAAATCGTGGGATCGGCAAGATAAAAATAAATGTAATCTCTACCTCTCCAATCAGCTCCCAACCACTCCAACCTTGATTTACCTGACTCCATGACAGATCAAGAATGATCAAGTTTTCAACATTGAAATGGGGAAGTCCCAGGGTCTTTTCAGGGCACATTTGCCAATCCAACCATCTTAAGTTTGCAAGAAGATTCTGAAGATTGCCTTCAATATATGCACAGTCAAGTTTAAGGAACCTTAAATTCCCCAGAGGATAAAATGCTTCACAAGATAAACAAGCATCAGTTCCTTGATCAAACATGAGTTCAAGTGCTTGAACATTTTCAGTGCCCTGTGAATTAAACAAACGTTAGCTGGATGAGAAAGTCATCAAGAAAACGTAGAAAATGATCATTGTCTAAGTTAAAATGAATGATTAAAAGACAAATAAATAGAGAAAGGCATCAACATTGTCCACTCGAGGAATCATTTGTTGTCCTTGCATTTACCTTCCTTTCCTTTAGTGTGGCTAATGCTTCCTCGTGATTCCACAACCTGCTTCGCCTGAAAGGCTCTTCGGGGTTCTCCTTCCGTACTAATTCCCTACCAAATTTTCTTAATTGGTCATGCATCCACAGCTCGTTATTCTCTCCCACTTTCACCAAAGACCTAACAAGAAGAGCTTCAATGCCCTCTTGAGGAAGAAATTTACAGTCATCCCACATGTAAATGGCAATTCTCTTGTCCCTTCCAATAAGAAAACATGCTACATCCAGAAATATCTTTTTCTGATTTCCATCTAAATCTTCATAACACATCTTCAACACCTTTTCAACTTCCGTGTGAGGAGCATCTTTCAATTTCTCCAATGTATCTAGCCACACTTCTTTTGGTTTTAGAAATAAGCAAGAACCCACCATTTCAAGAGCTAAAGGGAGCCGACCAATAGCTGATATAATGTCTCTACAAAGAGTACGATCAACCTCTCCGACAAAATCCTTCCCGAAAGCATGCTTACAAAAAAGTTGAAGAGCTTGACCTTCATCCATTGCCTCAAGCTCATATGTTTGAGTTTTTACTTTGACCTTTTTTAAGACATCTTTGTTTAAAGATGTCACAATAATTCTGCTTCCAGGACCATAACCCGTAAGGTCATCCACAATTTGAGTAAGCTGTTTAGAATTACGCACACCATCTAGAAAAATGAGAACCTTCTTATTGCTGAATCTGCATTTGATAAATTGCATAGCCTCGTCAGAAGTACTGAACTCTAGACTTTTCCTCTTTACAAGTTGAGATACTAAATTACATCGTAATGTCTTGAGCCCTTCAACCTGGTTACACTTTTCTTCAACATTCTCGAGATAGGCACAGCAATCAAAGAGATGACACAGTCGGTTGTAGACAATCTTTGCAAGAGTAGTTTTGCCAACCCCAGGCATACCGCATATTCCAACAACGCATCTGTTGTTGCTAAATGTTTCAAAAGCTCGTCCATCACGAAAGTCAACATCAAGCTTCCTCATAATCTCTTCTACATGATGGTCGATTCCAACTAGATATTCAGTCACGACTAGGTCAGGCTTCTTTAATCGTCGCAAGACGTCTGAGACGACTAGCTGTATGAGCTTGCCATGATGCCTGCCAATGTAAGTTATGAGAAAGCTATGACAAATTGTACTTACAATGACTAGACAGTAAACTAAGACAAGGAAGATTGAGTTAAAGACAATGCAATACAATGTATGAAAATAAGATTCGCACCAGTTAACCCATAGTTGTTCATTGAATAGATGATATCAAAGTCGAATTTATCATAGCATTTGTTATAGGTAAGGATAATAGAAACTAGTATATTCTTTAAGAAATCCTTGTACTTTTTTACAACCTAACACAGATTAGGTGAAACAGTAATGAAATCATGCCAAGACTAATCCCTTTTAGGGATTAAGTGTAGTATTGAGTATTGACTAAATGATCTATGGAATAAGTTGGCTTACTTTACTAGGATACGATCATGTAAGTATCTGTTGTGTACCCTCGGCTTTTAATTTTGAAGAATGGATGCATTTAGCAAGTTCAGAAGGCCCACAGCAAAACAGACATAACAGCGATAAATAATTACAAAATTTCTGACTTCTTCTTTGTGGCCATTGAAGGTCTCAAAATATCAGAACTCTGATCAGCTTAACTTGTGACAAGATCTTAGACATAATCTTTTCAGTGAATGTGTAAATTGGGACAGGGAGTGCATTTTACTCAAGGCAGAGCCGTGTAGCACAAGACAAAAGCAGCGGAGATTGGATTACCCATCATTCGTTTCAGCCAAGTTCAACCCTCTCATTTCTCCAATAAGTCGGAGAGCCTTCTTCCACGCATCGATCCTCTCCTTGCCAACTCGCTTATTCTTAACAAGTTCATAAAAGGACTCTCCAAAAGATCCCGTAAGGTGTTCTAGATCAGAGATATCAACGTCATAGAATATGGGAATTATCATTTGCTTGTTGTTTTCTCTGCACGCTAACATTTGCTGCAGCTCCATGAGGCAGCTTTTGCTGGAAGCATAATTCTTCGAGATGATGGGTATGGCTATCTCCGATCGATTGATTGCCTCAATGAGTGATGGCTTGATCTTTTCTCCGACAGGTAACTCTTCATTGTCTCTGAAAACACTGATCCCCATTTGTTTGAGGCTTTGGTAGAGGCAATCTGTGAATCCCTTCCGAGTGTCTAGCCCTCGGAAACTCAAGAAAACCTCGTAACTTCCCGAAAAGGTGACGGAATTCGGTGAAGATGACGGTGATTCGCTTGATTCCTGTCAAATCAAGGGACCAGAATTTATTCCGTAACATGTAGATTCCTACCTAGAGGAGACTCTAATTCCCAATTTTTCGATCCTCATTAAAAGTAAAAGTTAGCAAGTCAAATGACAATGTTGGATAACACTCTCGTATTGTCGAGCAAATTTCCAACAGCATCCAAACATCTTTCTACTCTTAGAAGTGAAAGAAAAGAAGATCTCAGACGAACTCAACAACGTTATCCCTCATTCAAGCATTTTCTGAACAAACTTATTGTTGGGAATAACGGATCCCCGAAAAGCGGATTCGACACTAAATCGAACCCCTAAATCAATGCGGAAGACGAGCCTGGGAAAACAACATGTATCACCAATCCTAAAGCACACCACGGATTCAAGCGTACCTTTTAAGCCACAGATTAAACACCGACGCCGATAGAGGAAGAGAAACTTGGTCCTGTTCGATCCGGTGAAGCAAATTCGCCTTCGCGCTTCACTGTTTTCCTTTTGGGAGAGAAAGTGAGAGAGAGAGAGAGAAAAAAGGAGGGATGCGTACGTACGTTTTCTGTTTTCAACTGATACGTTCTCTCTCTCTCTCCTCCCTTTTATATGTCCCTCCATCCACGGGCCGTATTCCCGTGGGCCGGGCTTTTTGGGCCCAACTTGGGTGGACGGGCCTTAAGCCCATCACTAATAAAACCATCATCTCCTAATCGTACATGGTGGGCCGAACAGGATTCTCTTTACCTCTCTTCAACATTCATACCGGTGAATAATCCGTACGACCAGGATACTTTGAGAGCTCGTTGCTATACATCTATTAGGAATATATAGCAGCTCATAATGAGCGTCTCACTCTGAGTAGATTTAGTATGCAGTACCCTAAATCGATCTATCACATTTTATATCTCTCTTGATCTCTTTTAAACATGATATATATATATATATATATATATATATATATATATATATATATATATTGTATTCATAATTATAATTATCACAAAGACAGTCATAATTGGTCGACCGGTGAATACAAAACTACAATGTGATTCCCCAAAATCGATCTTCCTTTTTCCTTCAAACTCTCAATTTCAGTTCAGCTTGCTTTTCTAGAAATGTCTCATTAGATTGAATCAACTCATGACCATTGACAACATCCTAAGATAGCAAACACTAAATAGAAACCTTGAGAATAAGTAAAAGTCATGAGGGCACTAAAATTGAGGAACTCTTTTCCTCAAGAGTCTCACACGTCATAAAAGTTGAGATCAAACTTTTTGCCACTCTTATTGGTCGGCTTATGCATACGTAGTATGAAATACGTATTACAGTATTAACTCCTTTCCCATGGAGCGCATGTCTACACTTTTCAATACCGTATAGATGATAGCTCAGACATACCCAATGTCTAACTTGAGTTCACGTATCTACTCATTTACAAAATTCATCAGAACTCACATCTGGCATCTTAGACAGATAAAGTAAAATATGTGGGGTATTTTACTTTCGAACATATTAAGTATTATGTCCTCATCTTAACACTCAGTTAAGGCGACATACGTATTTTAAGCTTGAGCTCTCGATTATCACCTAGATAATAAGCTTAAAAAAAAAACAGTCTCATCTCTATTTATCACACAGTAAATAGAGGCGATTACCTGTGTGAGTGGGCTAATCTTTTATTAGTTCGACATACTTTCTCAACTTAAAGTAATGCACTGAGCATTAAGATGCATAAAGATCAAACAAAGATTCATAGGCATTAATAATGAAACAACACAAGTTCATAAATGTGAACAACTCAGGGAAATTACAATCCAGTACATCAGACTCTACGCAATCCTAGAGATTTTACATGACCACAAAACACATCTCGTATTGGCTTTGTCATAGGATCTGCTACCATTCTATGCGTAGACATGTACTGTAAGTTCACATCCTTTCATGCAACCATATCCTTGACAAAGTTATACTTGGTATCTATATGTTTGGTATTACCATGATATTTTGGATCTTTGGTGTACACTATAGCTGCTTGGCTATCACAATTAATCAATAATGGATTTGCAGCTTTCTCAATAACACCTAAATGATCCAAAAATCTCTTAAGCCAAACTCCTTCTTGTACTGCTGCTGATAATGCCACGAACTCAGCTTCCATCGTGGATAAGGCTATACACGTTTGCTTCTTACTGCTCCATGATATGGCGCCATTATTCAGTAAGAAAGCAAATCCCGATGTAGATTTTCTTTCATCTAAATCTCCCTCCCCAATCAACATCTGAATAGCCTTCAAGTCGCAAATCCTTTCCTTGGTAATTCAACTTGAAATCAGCAGTTCCCTTCATATACCTCAGTATCCTCTTAACGGCTTTCCAATGTGCTGGACCTGGATTGGACTAGTATCTACTCACCATTCCAACTGCAAAACATATGTCGGGTCTTGTACACATCATAGCGTACATCAAGCTCCCAACAGCACTAGCATAAGCAACATGTTTCATTTGTTCATTCTCTTGTGGAGTCCTTGGACACAGTCTATGACTCAATCCTTCACCTTTTGCAATAGGAGTGTCTATGGGTTTACAATCTTGCATACGAAATCGTTCAAGAATCTTATTTATATATGTTTCTTGCGAAAGAGATAACGATCTCTTCGAACGATCTCTTAAAATCTTAACTCCAAGAATATATGCAGCATCACCCATATCTTTCATCTCAAAGTTGGAAGACAACCAACTCTTGACAGTATGAACAAACTCCGTATTACTTCCGACAATTAGTACATCATCAACATATAATAATATGATCACAAATTGATCCTTGGATCTTTTGATATATACACAATGATCCTCATCAATCATTGTAAAATCATATACCATTACGGCATTATGAAAACGTATATACCATTGTCTCGATGACTGCTTGAGGCCATATATCGATCTCAAAAGTCGACATACCTTTTCTTCTTGGCCTTTCACTATGAAACCAGCAGGTTGTTCCATATATATTTCTTCCTCTAATTCTCCATTGAGGAAAGCAGTCTTTACATCCATCTGATGTAACTCAAGATCCATACTAGCCACTATTGCCAGAATAATGCGAATCGAGGTAAATCTCACTACAGGAGAAAACGTATCTTCATAATCAATTCATTCATGTTGATTATACCCCTTCGCCACAAGGCGAGCCTTATGCCTTTCTATCGAGCCATCAGCCTTTCGCTTTATTTTGAGAACCCACTTGTTCCCAATAGCTCTGCGTCATTTCGGAAGATCAACCAGTTCCCAGACTTGGTTTGATTTCATTGACTCCATTTCCTCTTCCATTGCATGAATCCATTTTTTCTTACTAGGGCAATTCAGAGCCTCATTAATATTTCTTGGCTCATCCTCATCTTGTGGAGCAACCATAAAAGTTTCCCCTTCAATGTCAAAACGTTGACGGGGAATGCTTTGGCGACTTGTTCGCCGTATGGGAGATTGTACACTTTGCACATCATTCCCCATTATGCTCCCACTTGGATTAGATAATGATGACATCATCTCATCATGTGGTTGCAATTGAGAATGAGTTGAATTCAATTAATCACTTCTCATATTACTCCCACTTGGACGAACTCCACTAATATCATTATCTTGATCCAAGGTTTCAAATAGGGAGTGATCTTCCCCTATTTCGCCCTTCTTAGGAAATTCATCCTCTAAGAATGTGACATCCCGTTATTCAAATTCAGTTATACTCACACTTTCCTACTCACTTATGAACACATATCCTTTCGAGTGTTCAGAGTATCTTATGAAAATACTTTTCTTTCCTCTGAGACCCAATTTCCCAAACTTGTGAGAGGACTCATGTGTATAGGCAGCACAACCCCATGGCTTAAGAAAACTTAAGTCCGGTTTTCTACTTGTCCATAACTCATATGGAGTGAAAGTAACTGATTTAGAAGGCACACGGTTAAGTATATAGGCAGCAGTTAACAACGCATCACTCCAAAAGGTAATAGATAAGTTAGCATGCGCCATCATGGACCTAACCATTTCCAGTAGAGTTCTGTTTCTTCTCTCCGCAACACCATTTTGTTGAGGAATATATGGAATAGACAACTGTCTTTCTATTCATTTTTCATTACATAATTTTCTAAACTCATCAGATAAATATTCTCGACCTCGATCGGATCTCAATGCTTTTATTTTCTTGTCTAATTGATTCTCTACCAGGTTCATAAACCTTTTGAAACAACTTATTGCTTCAGATTTATGAGAAATCAAATAGACATATCCGAATCGAGTATAATCATCTATAAAAGTGATGAAATAAACAGCCCCATGCCTTCCTCTCACATTCATTGGACCACAGACATCATAATGGATTAAATACAGAGGAAATTCAGCTCTTTTACCTTTTCCAAATGGTTTCCTTGTCATTTTCCCTTCTAGGCAGTGCTTACATATGGGCAAATCGACTTTTTCAATGTTGCCCAACAAGCCCTCTTTGGCTAGTCTATTCATACGCTGTTGGCCAATGTGACCAAGTCTAGCATGCCACACATTCACATCATTATCATATGTATTAGGAGACGTGAGAAGGGAATAACAAACATTTGCATTAACATAATCAATATCTAATACAATGAAACCATCCAGAAAATAACCACAACCATAGTAATTTGTATTCAAAAACAAATCCACACCTCTATTATAGAAGTTCATATTAAAACCTAATTTAACCAACACTAAAATAGACACTAAATGCGACGAATCTCCGGAGCATACAACACATCATGTAGGAACAAAGTGCGTCCATCACGCATATTCAGTTGGCATGTGCCAATTCCTTTCACTTCAGCTCTGGAGTTGTTTCCCACATAGATCCACTTAGTTCCAGTTGGTACTCGTCGGAATTCCACGAAGGATCCTCTATCCTTCGCTACATGGTCTGTCGCTCCTGAATCCACAGTCCACAAAGGATTAGACTCAGTTAAGAACACGGAACTCACAAAAAAACAAAGTTCTGAAAAGTACAAGGGGTGCATACCTTCTTTGGCTCATGACAGTCGCGAGCATAGTGACCATTCTTGTCACAGTTGTAACATTTCACCCTTGCAAGCTTCTTCATGCGAGGACGCTTTCCTCTTTCATGTTGGTTAAACTTGGGTTTCTTCCCTGAAGGACCTGCTTCCTTGCCTTTCCCTTTATCAAACCAGTTAGGACGTTTGCGCTTGGAGCTCGGAGCTCCATTTGAGCTAGAACTAGCATGATAGAGTTCAGCATCCGGCTTAGCCGCCAAGAGGCGGTCCTCTTCCAGCTCAAGATGGCGCACTGCATCCTCAAAAGATTTGATATTTTCATTATGGGTCAGGCGCACCTTCATATGCTCCCAACTCTGAGGTAAGGATCGAATCACTGCTTGCACCTACTGCTCATCTGTGAGGACATGGTCAGCATCTTTCAGCTCATTTATCATGTTTGACATCTTTCTAAGATGTTGCTTCATGGTCTGACCATGAGGCTTCTTATAGGAGTCAAACCTAATAGTGAGCTGTCTCAGTCTGGTCACCGAAGTATGACCAAATCTAGCTGCTAATGCCTCCCACATTTCATTGGCATTGTCAAAACGCCTAAACTCTCGCATGACGTCATTTTCCATGCTGCTCAGCAACGTGATGCGAGCAAGAGAGTTCTTTCATTTCCATGCAGCAAAAGCTTCCTTATCTCTTTTGTGCTGTGCAGTATTTCCTTCTTCAGGTTCTATCATGGTCAGGTTAAGAGCCTCAAGTGCCTCTTGCTCTTCCAGCACATATTGGATTTTCATGTGCCATATCTCATAGTTGTCACCATTGAGCTTTTCACCTTTGTTCAGCTCGGCAACTATGCTCTTCGTGGCTGAAGCCATTGATCTGAACACATCAGACATATATGCACGAATTATTAATGCCTATCATTTATGCATCCCTATTTGCATAGACCCATCATATTAATGAATAATTTCAAGTAAGGCTTCAGAATCAAAAGGTCACTATATTTCCAATCATCCTCCAAAATCCTAACTTAAAACTATCATTAATATAATTGTCTTATGCAAAATAAATTCTATGAAGTTACAAAAACTTCTATAACTATCCACAGCTAACTACCCACAGCAACCAGCAATAACAGAAAGCAACAGATAATTGACTTCCAATAAAACAATAATGCTTTCAACTAATACAACAAAGATATTGGTTGCTACATCAACAACAATTAGGTAGTAAACATTACATAATTATGTCCACAAAGCACACTTAACATAAATTAGCCAATACAACTAATACAAAGTCAGCACACGAACTGGGAAAGATCATTTTTTGTTCAATTTCTTGATCTTTTCCCTTGTAACAATGCAGTAATATTCATTTACAAAATCCATCACAATTTTCTTATATGAAGCAGCTCTGTTGACATCCCATATGCGATTCAACACATCTTGCCATTCAGGTGGAAGAGTGTTTATGAAAAATCGCACCATCTCTGACTGTGGCATAGGACGACCATTCCATATGACCTGTTGAATCTTCCCATTGACCTCAAGGACATGATCAATTAAGTCTCCACTCTCCCATCGATGATCAGTCAGCTCAGCTATCAACTTAGACAGCCTATCCTTTTGTTCATCGGTAACTGCGCGAATAGGTGTGCGCAACCTCAAGGGAGGCATTTTTCGTGCAACAAATGCAGAATTGTTCCTGCAACAAATGCAGAACAAATAAGGGATCACAAATAATCCACATAGACTTAATTGAAAAAGAAACACATTCTTTTCCTTTTTTTTGGGTCAACGGTCAACGGTCGTCGATCAACGGGTCAACGGATCAACGGTCAGGTCGTCGGTCGTCGGACTGGACAGACCGGTCGGGTCGGTTCGGGCGAACCGACGGCACGTGCCGCGCGCGTGCCGGGCGTCCGTGGTGTGGGTCGGGTCGGGTCGCCGGTCGGGTCGCCGGTCGGTGACCGCCCGGCCAACCGTCGTCGTGCTGACGTCATCGATGACGTCAGCACGCGTCGGTCCGCCGATCGGCGCGTGCCGGTTCGCCGACCGGCGGCGAGCGCGAATAGGTTCGCCGACCGGCACGTGTGTCGCACGCGCTGAGCAAGCCAGCACTTCCGGGCGCGTTGCGCCCACGCGCAGCGGCTTCTGGCTGCGCGTGTAGACGCGTGCGGCATCTCCCGACGGCGTTCGACATATCGCCAAACTCATCTCGACGACCCCTTTCTCCCTATGCCATCAAAATTTGATTTTGACTTACGAAAATTCGGAAAAATGGGCGAACAGCGCTCGGGTGTCGGGATTTCTCGCCCCGATCCGTACGGCCGAATTACTTTCTCGAAAAATCAATCAAAAAACATCAAACAGGTCAGGAAAACGTGAACTAGGGCTCTGGTACCAATGTTGGGAATAACGGATCCCTGAAAAGCGGATTCAACACTAAATCGAACCCCTAAATCAATGCGGAAGACGAGCCCGGGAAAACAACACGTATCACCGATCCTAAAGCACACCACGGATTCGAGCGTACCTTTTAAGCCACAAATTAAACACCGACACCGATAGAGGAAGAGAAACTTGGTCCTGTTCGATCCGGTGAAGCAAATTCGCCTTCGCGCTTCACTATTTTCCTTTTGGGAGAGAAAGCGAGAGAGAGAGAGAAAAAAGGAGGGATGCGTACGTACGTTTTCTGTTTTCAATCGGTACATTCTCTCTCTCTCTCCTCCCTTTTATATGTCCCTCCATCCACGGGCCGTATTCCCGTGGGCCGGGCTTTTTGGGCCCAACTTGGGCGGACGGGCCTTAAGCCCATCACTAATAAAACCATCACTTATAAAATGGGAAAACTACTCTACTAGACGATCATGTCAATTGTATCCAGTATTAGAAGAACTAAGCTAGGTGCTGAAATCAGACATCGGGATGCGACACCCACCGGGTTTCTTCTGCACTTTTTTGCTAAGTCAAGGATGAACGCCACGGCGATCAAAGCCCAGCGAGCTCGGCTCGGAATCTGGAGAGCGATGAACAGTAACGCCAGTTTCCATAGCCGCGACGCCCAGTTCATCTCGTTCGCTCTCTCTCTCTCTCTCGCAAACGCAAGGCAAAGGCAGTAGACGGCTGGAGAGTGGGAATATGATCGACATAGTCTAACCCTTGTCTCCGGCAGGCACCGGAGACTTATGCAGTTAAGCACGAGGCAGTTTCCAAGACGGTGGACTTCAGGCATACTTTAAGTCAACATTATTCACCGTTTCGTTAAGTTGCTTCAATCCCTGCCGTCCATTCAATTCAATATCGTCCCTTTTCCTTGTTTTCACCGATCTAATTTAGGAAATTCATTTTTCGGCCTCATTTGGCTCTTATTTCGCTGCTCGTTGTTGATTTTTTTTTTTAGCTCGCCGTGTTGAAGAAATTTTCTTGCATCTAAAATTTCCGTGAGAATGTATCATCAGTCCAGCCAACATGATGTCCGAGACATGATTGTATGACTTCTCTAAAATAAAACTCAAATGTCGGGCTCATTCCGTGCCCTGCTTTCTTTTATTATATATATTTGGTTCTCTTCCTCTTCCACTTTACTCATTGCATCTCTCTGTGATGGGTTTTAAGGGTAGTGGGCCCCTCATGTTGGGCTAACCCAGCCCATAACTCAAAAGGGCCCATAACTTTTGAAATGAAAATAACCGCTATAAGGCAGCCATGGGTAGTTATCCTTCTTAAGTGAAAAGAACGTTTCTTTTCAATGTGGCGTGTGTTCTTAAGAGAAGTAGAACAAGAAGAAAAGAGCACGTCTCTCTCTCACTCGCGAAATAAAAGAAGAACTCTGTCTCACATCATTACAATAAGAGCATTTAATTTGTGGAAATCAAGGTACATCCCTTTGTGTGATGTACTTTTCGATAAGTGATTCAAGTATTTCCTGAGCACGTTCTTCATATGTTGTTTTGTGTTACTCGATAGTTCGAGATTTGCAATTAGGAGTTCATTTCATTCATTGGTATCTAAGCATTATTTTGTTCTTGTTTCCTGATCGCAATACATTGTATATAAAATGAATCATGGACTTGTTTTAGAACAAGGATTAACTAGAAATCGCAAAACGGCATCAACAAATGCTTGGGTATTGAAAACGACACCCAATTGTACTGTTCGGGGATGCTTCTCGAAGTTCCGACCAATAAAAATTGTTTTTGATTATACAGGCTTTTATTTCTTGTCGAGACAAGAAAATCAAGGGGCGGCACACTATCGAAGGTAGCCGGACGCACCCTCATGCGCAGCCACATCGGCACGTGCATCGCACGTGCGCAGTGTGCTGAGAACCCTAGGCGCGTGCCTGTCACGCATAGTGCATGGCTAGCATCATAGTGATGTCGACCGCGTGATAATCCAATCGGGTCAACTCGACTTGATGACCCCTTGACTGACCTGACCCGTTGACCTATGCTGACCTCCATTGACCATCATTGACCATTGACATGTGTTGACTATTGACTGGCATTGACCGTTGACAAAACAAAAATGATGTTGAATTGCATTATGGATGATGTGTAATCCTTTTTTTGTTTTATATTTGTTGTAGGAACAATGTTGTATTTCATATGCATGCCTATATTTGTAAGAATTGATGAATAAAAGGCGAGACTTACAAGGCCAAGAGCCAAATTAGATGCTTATCGGTGGAATGATGGTGACATAGTGACAGATGTGGTCAGGATCAACAAGATGATAAAGATATCATATGGAATAGTTACCCTATGCCAGATTTTAAGAAGGTGAGGCCCTAATAAACACTCCTCGTCTGAATGAGAAGCATTGTTAATTGGCTTGTGAGAGGTCAACGTGGTTCCAGTTTATAAAAATCTTGTAGTAGATTTTCGAAGGGAATACTATAGGATTCAAACAAAGAAGACTTCAACCCTCGGGATAAATGCAACTTGACGTAGAATGAATGTGCCATATCATGTACATCATATCATACACATTTTATATATATATATATATATATATATATATATATATATATATATATATATATAAATGGCATATAATTATAAATTGACATAAATGTTCATAAACGGAGATGGTGAAAATCTCTTGTAACACTATTCCTTAATTTATTTTATTTTATTTTTCCTTTTCTAAATTATTTTCTTTATTATTTATTTTTTCCCCTTTCATCATTCTTTAATAAAATTTTCATTTTAGACTTGCACCACAAACTAGGTTAATGGACTACTGAGTATGTTTTCGAGAAAAGGAAAATTTTCTTGGACTTTGCTTGACAAGTAACCCATAAATTGACTCGACATGAAAAAGAAATTAACTAGGTCATGAACTTTATCTTTATATGTTTTCGAGAAACTTTAAGGTCAAATTAACTGATTTTATGTAAGCGCGATCAGAAACTCCATTGTACATGCTCGATAATAAAATTAAATGAAATGTAAACACACCATGTTTCCAATAACTTGTGATATTTAAAGTTCTGTTAGTATATTGCAAGTCTAAAATGAATAATAAGTTAACTGTAATCTTGAAGTAACGAGAAATGTGAATTTAACACGGAATTTTATTTATTATTTTATTCACTGATCTAAATAATTTAATAGAATTAATTGTACTTCAAATTAGCAGTTATTTAATAAGAAAGTAGATCGTTGGTTAGTTTCAATATATTTCTTTTAAATTAAGTGAATTTTGATGAAATTTGTCTATATTTGAAACACGATACTCTCTTTGGCTATTATTCGAAATAAAAACTAATAGACCATAGAAGTTTGGGAGTGACAAAATTAACAATACCGTTTGATAATATTCTTTTCTTTATTCAATTTGTGAAGTTTGGACTAAATAATATATAGAAACTTGGGGATGACAAATCAACAAACTAATGCTGAAATTTGAGTCAATCATTAAAAAAAAAAAGTGAAGTGCCACGTGACAAACACATGAAGAAACATCCTCTCAGTTCTAATTCTAATTATGCACAATTGATTTCTTTAGATGTTTTGGCCCTCCTAATCTGTTTTTTTATTTGATGTGTAACCCTTGAAATCTTTCAAAAGACAAAAATAGTTTCCTGTGGAATAACATCGAATTATTTTCGCAAACTATTCAAAATTCAAGATTTTTAAAATGAAAAGTCTTAAGTGATTTAAAGAAAGTTACCACTCAGAATACTCTTATGGATTTTGCCGACAAGTATGGTGAAATTAAGAGAATATACTTTCAAGAGACTTTTTCTTTTTGTCTGGTCCTATCCTATATCTCCTAAATATATTAAATAGGAGTTGACTATTAAATATATTAAATAGGACTTGACTATTAAATATGTCCTTTTTAACGTTGTTGTTAGCCAGTGTCCTAAAAGCCGTTAAGAAAGGGTATAAAAAGTCACGCATCCTAACCGTATTAAGCGGCAAATTTCCCTCTCTGCCATCTCTCTAGCTCAGAGACTCTGTTCACCGGTAGTTTAGTTTGGTACAAATGTCTGGCTTCAATTCAATTCCTCTCTCTCTCTCTCGCAATTCTCTTTCAGTTTCCATTTTTGAAGTTTCAACCTCTCTTGAGCTCGCGATTTGTGTATGTTCGAGTCAAGTCTATCGTTTCGTTAACCAATGTGAGGGTGAGTCTTTCGTTTCGGTTCTTGGTTTTCATGCTTTTGGAACATTCGATAGTTTCCGAATTGTAGTTTGGTGGTCTGGAACTTGCGTTTGACGTCTGTTTTCGCGTCTTGTGAGTATGGATGATGAATAATCGTAGCATATGAAGAAGATGGTTCGTTAATGTCAGTAGACGATGGCGACGATTGAGGCATGATTGGTTTGGTGTTTCCTGCCCCTGCAGCTGAACAGGAGGTGCATGGAAGCTGGTGAGATATGGCGCCCAAGGTGAAGGAGGATGAGAGACTCGAGAGGATTATCCGCGGTCTCTTGAAACTTCCCGAGAACCGAAGGTGTATTAACTGCAATAGTTTGGTATGATCCCTGTTTCTGTGCGATTTCGTCTCATGTTTCCTAGTTGTTGAACCTGCTCAGCATGTCCACATGGATACCGATTGTGCATCGTCCCCGTTTTCTGAATGCACAGAAAATGCTTAGTTAATCCAATGATTTGTTCAGATTTCCTCAAATTCCTTCGACAGCAATCATGATCACCAATCGCTTTAGGGAAATGCCGACATTGTTTACTAGGACTTTGGGGGTTTGGATAATCGTAGTATGCTATACACTAGAAAAGAGACAGATTACCCACAGAAATTTGTCTCTATCCAATTATGGCGAACACAGAAACTGGTTCCCGAGAGAAAAATGGAATTTGTTGTCATTACACCTGACGAACCATGGCCATTGTCAAGCTCCACTGTTCCTTCATCAGAAGCCTGCAACGGATGATTTTGTTTACAGAGCTAAATGTTGATAGTATCCCTCCATTTTTTTTTTTTATTCATATTTTTGGACTCACATGAGCAGCGACCATCATAATCTGTATGTCAATCCGCCATATTGATACTGAGACATTTGCTCTGTTGCAGGGACCGCAATATGTTTGCACCACTTTTTGTACATTCGTCTGCATGAACTGCGGTGGGATACAGTAAGTAGCTAGACAGACTCATTTCTTCTTGTACGTGCATTGATTTGATTTAGAGTCAATTACATACGGTGTGGTTCGTGGACTAGTTGATCGCAGGTTACTTCGGCATAGGCTTGCATATCTGGAGCCATAGCCAGCTTATTTTTGCTGATCAATGATATGTTTTGACATATTGCAGCCGGGAGTTCACGCACCGGGTAAAATCAATATCAATGGCTAAATTTACTCCTGAAGAAGTGAGCGCACTTCAAGCTGGAGGAAATGAGGTGGGGAATTGTGTATGCAGTCTCTTTCACAACTTGGTGATTTCATTGTAGCTATCACGTCTTGTTTCTTACTCGTGTTCTGGGACTTCGTTTTAAGCGAGCGCGGCAAATATTTCTTAAAGAATGGGATCCTCAACGCCATTCTCATCCTGACAGCAGGTCTGCACACGCTTCTTGAATGTCGCTTAGCAATTATAGAAAGTAATATTGTCTGATACATGTATGTTCTTCCAGTAACCTTTATAAACTCCGGGATTTCATCAAGCATGTCTACGTAGATAGGAAATTTAGTGGTGAAAGAAGCGAGGAGAAGCTCCCGAGGCTGAGATTGGTGAGCTAACTAGTGATTCCTTGAACAAACCAACGGTCTATGGTTTGCTTATGTTCTCTAATTTTATCTTGAACATGTAGAATGGAGTTTGGCTTGTGAAGCTTCGTTGATTTTGATGTCTTATATGCATGCAGACCAACAAAGAAGAGTCCTACACGAACAGAAGTTCTAATGCATATAGGAGTGCATCTGGAAGCCCTAGTTATGAGGACAGATATGAAAGACCTCATAGCGGAAGGTCTAGTCCAAGCGGACGAAGCGAAGATGGGATGTTAAGATATTATTCTGATGAAAGGAGAAGTCCAAGATATGCCCGAGAAATCTCGAGATATGGGGGTTATAGAAAGAGTCCTGTCCGTTTCGAGGTTGTTGATGACCGGTTTCGGGACGACGTGTTAGGAGGTGGCAGGCGATCTCAGGGTCAAAGGCTTTCAAATGAAGAATCAAGGCTGGGAAGCAAGTCCCCCGAGAATCCAAAGAACATGGATAAGTCCACTTCCACTGTAGCTCGACCCGCAAAGGAGACTTTAAGGGACAATGGTCTTTCCCGCGGGGCAGGCGAAACAACGGAAAATTCTGATGGCTGTGCCAATGTCAAGGTATCCTAATTGCTTTGCGAGTTCAATTTACACTTCTCTCTCACTTACAAGTAGCATTTGATTGTGAAGCTGATATTTAAATGTAAGCCTGCAACAATTCCTTCCTAGTTCCACGAGTGTAACATGCTCATAGGACTGTGCGGTATCGTGTATATGGGAATTCAGGAATGGCACAATGAGATGATGGTTTATGATTAATGTCGCCAATGAGACAATACAATTGCAGCACGGTTTTTCCTTGTATTATTTAGCACCATAAAGACTTCTCTGCATGATATTCTGAAGAAGATTCAGCAGGTTTCCATAAACTTGAACTGTCAATGTTCATGTCCCGGGACCTTAATATATGCTCTGATCTCTGAGGTATTTGTTGTCGCAGAAGGTTCGTTCATTAAATAATTTGGGCAATACTGACAGCAGTGCAGCGGAAATAAAAGAGGCCAAATCCCAGAGTGTGACTGAGATTAGTACAGACAAAAAGCCTCCCGATGCTTCAGCTGAAACTCAGAGACAACAAATGCCTTCCTCTACTGATGGAGGTAACTGGGCGTCGTTTGCCCCCCCAGCAAATGAGAAGGCATCATCAGCATCAAATGCAAGTACCCTGGAAATGTTGTTGCTAGAATTAACACCAGCAATCGTAACTGTCAGTAATGTGTCCGAAGGACTCAGCGACTACGATGCTCAGCCAACAGCATCTGTGAGCAACACTTCACCCACTGGCATAGCCTCCGATGTTCCTGCAGAACAAATATCAGCACCAGCCAATGTTCCTGCAGAACAAATATCAGCATTAGCCAATTTTCCTACACAGCAAGCATCGGTCCTGGCTGATGATCCTACCACATCAACTTCCGTTGCCTCGAAGGAACTTATTAGGGAAGAACCTCCCAAAGTTGCAGCTGAGAGCCAAGTTGACTTGTTAGAGCAGTTACCAAGCACTCAGCAGTATCAGCCTCCAGCCTCCCCTTCTAAAGATGAGAATTATGCGGTAGAACAGAATGAATCACCGGTAATTTCAATACATGTTTTTCTGAAAAAAGTTATCCGATCCTTGTCAACTTTGTCTTTCATTTTCTTGGTTACTCTGCAAGAGATGACATAGGAAAATGCGACGAAAATAACCGATTGTTGAAATTTATATCTGAGGGGTTCTTTTCAAGTGATGCTTATATCATAATGATTATTACTTGTGCGTATATGCAGCCATTAACGTCACTCAAGCTTAATGTGCAAGGACCTTCCTGGGATTCATCTCAAACTGCCGACGCAACTGTCCAAGCGGTGAGCTCTGGTTTGGCATTGCAGAACCTTCCCACTGAGCCGAACCCCAGCACGAGAAAGGAACTTCCAGCTGTAAGCAAATTGAATATGTTTTCTTGACCAAAAAGAAGTTGCAATAGATATATGTTTTTCAATTTATTCATATTCTTGCAGGACCTTTTCACTGCATTTTACCCTCCAGCACCAGCACCAATTCAAGGCTGGCAAACAGCTAGACCTCATGTCATGGGCTTCAACATGCAGTCCTATCCTAACATGACGGTATCACCAGTTCACCACAAGAGTCAAGTAAAATCTTTTCTTCGACACTCACAGGTTACTCAAACGTTCTTTTCTAATATTGTTTTCCAGCCTATGCCCGCATACCCAAGCTCTGCAAGGTCGACAAACCCATTCGATTTCGGTGATGGAACTGATCAACCTCAAGGGTCAGCGGTAGGCCCAACTTTCTGAATAATCACTCCCTTCTGTGGTTTTCCCATTGACACCTGCACACTTACGCCTTTGTCGATTAGAATCTAAGTTGGATGAATTGGTTCGGCGGAGTGCTTCCAACAACGGGGAAATAATGAAATGATCAAAAGAGTGCTGCAACCTAATCAGTTCAAAACTCTCAGCAGTTTTATGAGTTTATATAAACAACTTATGCAGATAGACTGTAAAAAGCAAGGATGGGAGCACGTTACTCGTCTCCCACCAAGCTATTGAGCTGCCCATCTCGAGTTCATAACACGGACTAAAGCTCGGCAATTTTGAACACACTTTATTTATTGTAGTCTAGAGATATTGACATTGTTACTAGTCCAGTATAGATAAAATCCTCCTAATTGAAGGAATGACATCTGATCTGAAATGTTCTTTTACCCATAATACTAAAATGCCCTTGCTAGGACTTACGGTAGGAAAGTTTCATTGGAAACAGGAGAAATATGATTGATATCTAATATTTTTTTCTGCTTGTTAACATGAAGTTTCCTTACATGGAACCACTGCAAGGAGCACTGTCCATTGTCTCAGCTTCTTCTGGGTATGCACAAACTTCAAGCGAGGGTGCCCAAGCACCAGGAATGATGCTGCATCAGTCTCCGTCGTATGGATCCGATGTTGTCTCACCGTTTCAGTCACCTTCTTATGGAGCCTTGCCGATGGGTAAAATGATGATGGTTAATTTTGTGTAACTATTTTATTTAAATTGTACTATTGTTCGCTGATGTTCAATTCCGCCAGGTTTCCCCGTGGAGCAACAAGGGCAGGGTCATATGCCACCTTCAAGGTAAATTTGACTGATGGCTATTTACCTCAAGATTTTAAAGGCCTTAGGAAACTATCAGAATCTCACAAAGGGAATAAATAATCAATTTATTTCAATTCTTGAGAACTTTAGGCCCTACACGTATCTCTATCATCTCTCTGTTCTTTCAGTAGCATCAACCGGCAGGAGGCATTTTCGACTTTCCCTCTGCAGTCTCTCGGCGTGCTTGTTCAGAACTTTCATCTAGCAGTTATTCTCATTGCTTTTGTTTACCATTGCAGAGCTCATGGGTTTGGAGGTTATGGAACTGATTCATCTCCTTTTAGCTCCTTGAACGCTAATCAACAGATGGCAACAAGCTACTCGGCACCCACAGCCCCAAATTCTTTTCCGTCTTCAGGGGGAGGAAACCCATTCGGGTAGATTAACAATAGATCGGTCACATGACAGTCTTCTAACTTGCGGCTCTGCAACATCTTGGTAGGTGCTTCACCCTGCAGTCACTAATTGAAGGTTAGTTGAAACTGTCCCCGCAATCAATCCAAATGTATATGCTTTGCCAGGAATTCTACGACTGGATTGTGGTAAATAAGTTAAACCACACAGTACCAACCCATATATTCATTGACAAGTTCAAATAGTTCCGTAACTCTACTCTGTAAATTTAGCAATCATCTCTTACCGACCGTCATTACCCAATGCTGCTTTGAGCTGTGATAAGGAGTTGCTTTGCCCAAGTAGAAACTGTAGCTCATATTCTCGGCTGTATGAAGGAGCAAGACAATGAGCATCTTAAACTTTGTGAAACATTCGACTAAATAAGGAATTTCATGTATGAATTCAAAGATCCAGTGATGCCATGCGAGGAAAGGAAGCAAACTTCTTGCAAGCAAATGGAAAGACGTAGTTCCGGTTTTCACTTTAATTAGCACAAAAGATTAAAAAAAGAAAAAAAACAGGACAAAATGAACATGCTAATGGAGAAGCACTGATAATATCATGCATTGAGGCTGCATATGGTGAAAGTGACAACTATGAATAATGCAATGCAAACCGGTAAAAGAAAATCAAAGAAAAAACAAGCAAATGAAATGATAGTGAAAAATCGAGCACAAGCTGATGAAACACGCTCAAATCAGACACTTGAAAAATTAGTACTTGAGTACTTTATTTGGGAATTGCGGTGCATAGTGTTTAACGCAACCACATCTTTTAGCACGAATGAACTCAAGGCGTTGCCGAGCTGGAACGAATACTACTCAAATTCCTCAACCTAAGTAGCACATGAACCACAATTCCATGAAGAAACCCGAGCGCCGCACTCAATCCAATGAGAGAAACTGCCGCACAGATCAGCATCACAAAAGCCTCCTCCTTTGAATCCATGTCCCTGGCAGCCAAGGCCAGCTCAATCCCTGCAAACAAAAGCAGCACACTGAGCACACCGACAGGGAACTGGTCTAACACCTTCACTATAGAACTCCCAAGGACCAGACCAAGAATCAATTTAGCGGCTCCCAGATCGCCACACAGCCACCGCTCCTGCTGCCAAACTTGTATTGCCGTGCCAGGTCGCCAGCACAGTGGCAGCTTGGCCTGGCCCTGAACCAGCACCTGACCACATTCATCAGCCTAACTGTGACCAACACTGATGCGGAGGAGAAGTCCTTCTTGGGGAAGAGATCGTACGACACCAGCACCATTGATGATCACAATGAAAGAAGCACAAACAATGGCCAACACCAAGCCATCCAACCCGAGCCAGTGCCTTTTCCCAGCTGGTTTCGACTTTGAGAAGTCCTGAACTTGCTCATCGCAAATGACAGTCCTTGCGAGAGCTGAATCCCCCTAACAACAGACAGAGGGATCAGCCTATAAACGGGCTGCATCAACCTGGTCACGCCCAGGACGACCAAGATCGTGCTGGTGCAAATCCCAGCCGCCATGACCTCCGGGATGCCCAAATTGGTGGCTCGATATCCCAACTGCTGTGATCGCCTTCATGGGCTGCACCGGCATGGGGACACTATATATGGCACCAGTGACCATGTTGTAGACGCCGCTGAATATCAGGGTCGTGCCGAGGTTGAGGTCCTTGGCCAGCGTCAAGGCCAGGACTAGGGGGACGTACGTGCCTAAGTCGCCCATGGCACCATTGACCTCACCCCATTTCAAGCGGATGGCCAAGTTGGTCCTGAGGGCGGTGTGAACTTGGATTTCTTTAGATCATTTGTGCTCGAAGGGTCCTCCATGGCTTTGACTCAGTGCTGTACTGCGTAGCACCGGAGGGGAAGAGAGAATACGATGCTCTTGTGCGGTCGAATGGATTGAATAGCGTCTTTCCTTTTTATCTCTGCGAGAGAGGGAGAGAGGACGTTGTTGTTGGGGGTGGCTAAACGTGTGCCAGTGGTTGGGATCTCAGGCGTATAGAAGAAAGCAGAATCACATGCAAGTGTAACTAATTTTTTTTTTTGGCTATACATTTTATCGGCAACTTCATTATTTCAGGGAATACGCCTTAGACAGAACCGATCACAGTGTAAAAATTCATAAGGTAATGGAAGATTTGAGTTTTCTACTGGATCCAGCACGAGTCGGCAGATCCCTGAAACTTGATTTGCTTTATCTAATAAGCTCGGTCTACGCGAGCATCCAAAAATGTTTTTTAAAAAAAAGGTCAATACCATGTGCAAAGAAAGAGAACGAGAAACCATTGCATTGTAAAAACTATACGGCCATGGGAATTTGTATTTTCTGGTGGGATCCAAGCGAGTCAACAGATTGTTTAAATACGATTAATAGTAGACTCGGTCTACGAAAGCATCGGAAAAAGTAAAAAGATCAATACCATATGTGTAAAGAAATAGGACGAGAAACCATGAGCGTGTAAAAAACTACATGGCAATAAGAATTGGTGCTTTCTAGTGGAATCCAGGGTCAATGGATTTTTGAAGTACGACTGACTTGATTTATCTCGGTTTATGTAAGCATTAGAAAAGGTATAAAAAAAAAAAAAGAAATCAAATTTTTAAACAAATTTAGGGAATGAGATCAAAAGGGTGTAGGTGGAAGAAGATAATCACTTAAAGTTATATCATGTGATAAGTTTAAAAGTTGAAAAATTTTATGAAATCGCTGCTAACTGTTTTAAAAATTCAAACTGTTAGATGAATACATGATTTTATATTAATTATTTTAACACTTCCGCTTATGCTTAGTCTGGTATTTTATATTGATGAATTTATTGGTGCTTTAGGAAAGGAATTAATGGTAGGGATTGAAAAGGATGACGAGGACAAAAGAGATGTGAATTTATTTGGGAAGGGAAATGGAGCTTGGAAAGATTCAAACTCAGGAGCTTTAGCTCTGATACCATCTTGATGTTTAGAGTTAGAGAGAAAACAAAGACAAAGTATTTATGGTGACTCAACTACAATTAGGGTTGAATGATTTGTATTTATATGAGCGGTTAATTACGAGGGTGCTGGCAGAAATTTAATTACAGAAATACCCTATAATAGATATAAAATACACATTAATACTCCTCCTCAATTCGAAGTAGGTGTAATAACTGAGAGATTGGATCTCAATAACGTGTGATGTAGACTAGGTAGTCCCTTAGTTAAGATATCTACCAACTGATATGCTATAGACACGTAGTGAACACGTAGATTGCCAAATCAACTCGTTCTCAAACAAAACGGTCATCCAACTCAATATGTTTGGTGCGAGCATGAAACATAGGGTTGATAACAAGATAGGTGGTAGAGATGTTGTCACAATAAATGGTGAGAGGATTATAAAGGGGACCCCGAGCTCACGAAGTAAGTGACGAATCCGAATAGTCTCAACAGTATAGTGAGCAATAGCACGATACTTAGCCTCTGTCTAGAACAGGCTACGGTTAACAACACAAATTAGCTACGGATTATAAAGTTCTTTGTTGCTTTTTTGTGCGCGTTAAATGTGTGGAGTAATGACTTCAAGCATATTCCAAAGGACGATTGAATTAATGGATGTGAGTAGTGTCAACAATGACAAAGGATGAACTAGAATATGAAAACAGAATATGATAGTAGAATAGATGAGAGCATATGCAGATCCGTGTCGTTAGCTACTTAGCTCTACTTTGTAAGGACATTCTCCGCTATGACATACTCGATTGCCATTAACCCTCCATGGTAATGACTATCACCCAAGGGGCTGAAGGCATGTACATCAAACACTGCATCTTGTGCTGTGAGTTCATGTTCGAGATTAATGTTTTTATTTTACGAGGTTACTACTTTCCATAGATATTCTGGGTTTACTAGGTGAACACCGTAACCTTTTTCCCCGCATCAATACTAGAAAGTTTTGAAAGAACATTCATATGTTACTAATAGGTGATTGGCGGTCAAGTTTTGATACTACAGGGACTAACTAGAACTTAGATCAACGCCTTATACTTGTACGGTGGCGTATACTTTTGTATGCTATATGGTCCATGTAACTGTTTTTGCTTATATAAGCAGGTGGTTATAGCGTTTCCAGCGATGCCTCTCAGGCCTTTCGCTGTTAGATTGAAAAATCACAACCGTCTATATTAAGAGATCCGTTGAAGTTGAAATCTATTATATTTCGATTCAATGGTGAAATATTATATGGGCACAATA
The DNA here is from genome assembly GCA_028830015.1 of Eucalyptus grandis x Eucalyptus urophylla. Classification (NCBI taxonomy): domain Eukaryota; kingdom Viridiplantae; phylum Streptophyta; class Magnoliopsida; order Myrtales; family Myrtaceae; genus Eucalyptus; species Eucalyptus grandis x Eucalyptus urophylla. The sequence continues at coordinate 42,628,054 of CM054190.1, forward strand.
CTTTTCGAAAACCATTAAATCATCTCATACAGATGATGTATTTTGCAATTAATTCTTTTTTTAACATTTAATTACATCCATTTCTACGGCAATAGTGATGACTTGTGTAACCAATAACTCACATGGCCCGTGACAGCTATATAACTTTTCGACTACAGAAGTCACATTTGCCATTGTTCATTTGATAATTGCTTTATTTCTAAAATAGTAAACTTTTTTATTACTTGCATTTTCTATTTCATGGTTTCACATTGGGAAAAATGTCAAAAAAGTTTTAAACATTTTGCAATTATGCCAATTTAATTTTAAACATTAGCAAAGCTTGAGCCCTTGATTGAGGCCGTGAGGTCACACCCATGAGGGCTCAAGTCCTCGCCAATGGCCAGGTGAGGGCTAGCCTCGCGACCCCTAGTGAGGACTCGAGCCTCGCCTGTGGCCAGCAAGGCTCACCGGTCGTCCCCAGGAGGAGAAGGAAAAAAAGAAAAATAGAATAAAAATGCAAAAAAATATTAAAACATTTTAAAAGTTGTTCATGTTGGCGCCATGCCACATCAATTGATCGACATCCACATTAGCATAATTAGGTCAAAATTAGCCCAAATGACTAAGTTGCCATCTAATCAAAAATTCTAAAACTAAAATTGGCATCAAATCAAAATGTTTATGACTAAATTAACATCAATAAAAGATTTATAACTAAATTGAGGTCAGCTAGAAACTAAATGAGACAAGAGAAGCTTGTCTCATATCCTACACAACCAGAAATTCTAAATTCGGGGATTTGATTACATTAATATTTCTATCAATGCCTTTTTGGTATCTTTAACTTGGAATGTTGTTATGTAAGTGATTATGCATTGCTTCTACTAATTATGATCCTAAAGATATTAAAAACCACTAAGTATTCATGCATATGTTTTAGGGGGTTTGTTTTCTTTGATTTTTAAACTAGTCCTAATCTAGAAAAGAAATGAACAATTAATATATTTAAGTGAAGTACAATAAAGAAACACTTAAGTATTGGTATGACTTTAACGTAAATACGGAAAAGAAAACCTGATACGAATTGAGCTCAAAATATATATCGCCATGTTATAAGCCTTAGGGCATGATGCCTCCATGAGCTAAATTCGAATTAAGTTCAACTTCATTTCCAAGAGAAAAGTCAATTAAGACTAAACCATATGCAAACTAATTAAATGAAACTAAGCTAATCAAGTGCTAAAGCTTAAAAATCTCATTACTTCAAAGCATTTTCTAATATTTTTTAATTTGCAAAAATTTTCTATTATTTACCTTTTTTTAAATAAAACAGATTTTTCAAAAATTATTTAATTTCGAAAATGGGGACCCGGGCATTCCGAAAATGGACAAACTCTGGTTTCGTGGGCCTCGGACCTAGGCTAACAAAAGATCTAAAAGAGAGAACGGGCTTATGTACAAAGCCCAACTCGGCCACTCAGCACCTCAAAAATTGAACTAAGCCCACTCCAAACCTGGACCCACTAAAACCTCATATAACCCAAGCACACTCCTATTTGAGCCCAAAACCCATTCGGCCTAATTTAGCCCACACTCATCAAGCCCAGATTCTGCCCCCGGCCATTCTTGCCCTTCGCCGAATCACGGACACTACCGGACAATCACTCACCACCATCTTGACATACCGCCGGGAAAAATACTTCACCTCCGACGACTACCATCACGACAGCAACCCAAACACTGAACCAATGTCAACGCTCACCTACCAATCATCACACCATCACTGCTGCCTATGTTCATATGCTACGTGGCTCCTGAGCTGTCGACTGCCATTTCGACCACCAGCCGTCCATCGCTCGCACATACAACCACAACAAAACCAAAACAAATAGAGAGAAGGGACGGCAAGAACAAAGCAGCATTGAACAGCATGGAAATGTGGCGTGCAGAACCGAGAAGCACCGAGATACATGGGTTATTCTCGGTTTCGGATTCGGATTCGGATTTTATGAAAGAAGTTTCCGGTTGTGATTCAAACATGTGGTGAACACTTTAGTACACTAATTTAAGCAACTCTTTCACGAAACATGCATCACAACTTCATTGAGGCATTTCATCGAATAAGTTATGTAGCAGGACATGGCCATTTTTAGAATAGGAACTTGGGTATAAACCCAAACTGACACGGTAAATGCTCGACCCCAAAGGAATCGACTCCGTTGGACACAAAACGGGTAGGAACCCAAAGAAACGAGCCCAGCCCGTCCTCAACCGAAACAGGGCCGAGCAACAGGGGATCGGGAGAGAGGAGATCGTGTGAGGGACGCTGTCCACCGGTGGTTGTCGTGCGGCGATGGTGGAGGTGGCTGGTCGGGCAAGACGAAGGAGGTGGGCGTGGGGTTCCGAGGGGAGAAAAAACTCAAAGAGCTATCTTCTCCTTTCTCTTCCCCTCCCCTTTTGTGTCCGTAAGAGACCCCTCACGAAAGAGCCCTCTTGATTATATAAAGGTAGGATCTTGTTAATGCCCGTTTTCTTCATATTTCCTTTCCTTTCAATTTCACAAAATGTGGTGGGTACTCCTTCTTAGCCGCCACCTTTATTACCTCTAAAAGAATAAGCTAGGCTTTATTTTTAGTTTCGTATCCTCGCGTCACTTGGCATGATCATGAGAAGTGTGCATTTAAGTGATTAGATCTTGCGGTGTCAAGTACCATCCTCCAAATGGTCAACCGGCTTTCATAGGCTGAATTTTTTTTAATCTGGACCGAGGTACTTAAATTTCATTGTCCCTAAATCGGATGTCTGAAAAAAAAAAAAAAAAAAAAAGACTAGTGAAATTCCAATAATTTTTAGAAGGTTGATTCTTTGGTTTAACCAAAAAGTCAGCCTTGGGCCAATTTTCTGAAAAGTTGAAATCTAATGGTCTAATTCTATAAGTCTATGCTAAATTGACACCTATATGGAACGGAAATACTAAGGACACTCGGCTAATATTTTGGTCAAGAAACAAGACTCGCTACGATTGGGAATCTTGAATCTCAAATGCTCAAAACTTGACCATTGGTAAAATTCAGGTGTCAACAAAACTCAATGGCTACATAAAATAGATTGGTTTGATTCAAGTGAAATCAAATCCATACTTGTTGTATGTAAGTGCATTTGGCGGATAATAGAAGAGGTATTACTTTCACTTTGAAAGAAGTACATCCCAATGCCAAAATTTGACACTAATGGATTATGAAGCACTGACACTTTCCAAATGCCTTTGTGTCGTGTCGGACACTTCGACACATATCCGACACTCTCGGACACCCGGTCAACACATGTCGGAAAATCAAACACTTGATCAACTTTCTCAACACTCTCCGACACTCGAGTTGAAATTTTGACATACAAGTTTCCGACATGTGATTCCAATATTGACGACAATTTTAAAAATTCAATAAATGAGAGATGAAAATATATATGTGTGAAAAAAATAAAACACAATAATAAAATTAATAAATGGAAAAAAAAAACTTAGTATTCTCTTCTCTTCCGACTCCCATTTCCTATGATACAATTCATCCCTTAAAATATATAATTAATATATAACATGTCTCAACGTGTCGAAATTCTCTATTTTTTTAGAAACGACGTGTCGGCATATCGTGTCGTGTCGCATGTCACGTGTCAGTGTCGGTGCTACTTAGTTAATGGATACATAAATGACAAAACTTTCAAAACACACGCTTAAGTACTACTTTTTTTGAAAATTAGACATTTAAGTGCCAACTTTAACAAGGTTTGCCAGAAATCCGATGTAGCATCATTTTAATAATAAAACTGGTCTACATGACTGTCGAAAATCTTACATGGCTCGTTGGAAATTTGATGTAACTAGTCGAAAACTCGACATGGCTCGCTATTGGCACTTAAGTATTCCATTTTTCTCCGATTTTGGTATTTAAGTATATATTTTGGAAGTTTTGGTACTTAAGGTATCCACACCTCCTTTCACTTTGCTTAGTTCATTACCTTAATTCAAATATGCTTAGTGTTTAGATGTGAAGTTATAATTTTCAAAGTTAATTGCATTGGCACTTGCTTTGCTATGAAAGCTCAACTCTAAGCTGTTCTTCAGGGGCTTCAATTTGCTTGCAAGCTGAGCTACCATAGAGTCATACTTGAGATGGATTCCACTTCGGTTATGTCCGTGTTTCGCCAAAACTTTTCCCACAAAATATGTTTTGGCAAAAGTCGTTTTTCAGTTTTTAATTAAATGAGACAGATTCTGCCAATCACTAGAAAATGGGAAATCAATAACTTCAATTGAAACAGAACTCTACAGACACAAATAGTGTTGGAAGTTAGACAAGGTTTAGAAGTACAATTATCACAATCGAACTAGACATAGACAATTTTTGCCGGAATTTAATCGACGATAAAGTTTGAGAACACAAACTCGGAATGTGGCAGACCGAAGCTCGAGATGCGACGAGCAAGGTCCCGAGATATATTTAAAAGAGGGCTTTGTGCAGCCTGAGGGAGTGTCTTGAGGACAGCGGAGGCGTCGTGCCGGGTGCGATCGAGTGATTTTTGTGAGAGAGAGAGGGAGACTTCGTGCCAGAGAAGACAGAAGAGAAAGGGCACTACAAATGCGAAAGGCGGAAGAAGACAAAAAAGGGCAGCATCCTGATTGGGCACGACTCACCTAATATTTTGTCGTACGAGGTGCAATAGCCCATGATTCAAGCGCGACAGTTGAAAAAAGCAAGGACCGAGAGCATCTTTGTTGCAAGTGACTTTTCTTTTCTACTTTTTTGTTTTATGTATATATATAAAGCAAGTAAAGTCAAGAAGCACATGCATAGGTTCCCCGTAACTTTCGCATAATGCTGAGTTTGCAGCGTGCAATGAAACATTCTTTAAGCACTCGGCAGTCAGTATGATGGTGCTGAGCTGCTGAGTATTACGTGTCTCCAAGTTCGACAAGAAAAACAAAGAAAAAGTCCGGATTCTGCGGAAAGTACGCGTGCACTTATTATCTTGTCGCATGCAATAATTGCGTGTTTCCGTGGTATGCCTCACAGCGGTTCTATTAGCATGAAGAGTCTTGGACCTTTGGGATGACAAGAACTGAGCATTGTTCAAAGCACGCATACCAGATAATGTTGTGCGTTGGTAATCCAACGTCGAAGGCTGAAAATCGGTGGAGATCCCAGCACTGTGTTGTTTGAGCACTCCTCAGGTAGTCAGACGACTTTTTGCTCATTTCTGTTTCCTGCTTTGATTGCTCCATTTTCTTCTGATTAAGCAAGGGGTGTGAGAGTTCTTATATTTTCGTTTGAATTAACCGAGTTATGAGAGACACTAGTGCAATTCGCAGATCTGGACTAGAAATCTGGCTTTCTTTTAAGGCTTTGCTCGACCAATCTCGCATTTTAAAACAGAACAAGGATCTCTTCGGTCAATCGCTACATGATGTACATCCAAACACGAAGAAGGAAATTGAAATTTCCCTTCTCTTCCTTTCTCTCCAATTCATTTCTCTTCTTTTCACTTCATTTCCCTCGCAACTTAAATTGCCCAACAAATCGGAAAAGAAGAGAACCCACCCATTCAGAAGATACGAATTCTGAGGGGTCTTCCTCATTGATCCCTTCGTATGTAGGAGATTACAGAGGGGGAGACGAACAACAGAAAGGGAAAGCCTACGAAGTGTTCTTGAGCTTTCGAGGGAAAGACACTCGTACAAGTTTCACCGACCATCTCTATCACAATCTTGACCATGCAGGAATTTACGTGTTTAGAGACGACAATGAGCTTCGTATTGGTGAGGAGATTGGTTTTGAGCTCCTCTACAGTATTACGCAATCTAAGATCTCGATCCCAATTATCTCGAAGAACTATGCTTCTAGCAAATGGTGCCTTCGCGAGTTGGCTCAAATATGGAAGTGCAAGAGAAGCAATGGGCAAATAGTGTTGCCCATATTTTACAAAGTGGAAGCCTCACAAGTGCGCCATCTTAGAGGGAGATTCAGAGATGCTATCAACGAACATAAAAAGAATATGTCCGAGGTGCTTGTTAAGGAATGGGAAGAAGCGCTCAAAAAAGTTGGTTCTTTGAAAGGATGGGAATCGGAGAAAATTGCTAATGGGTACATTATTCTCAACCAAATCGTTGTTTAATTTCTCATAATAGATCTTTTTTTAATATATATTTATATATCCTCTCCTTTGCTATAATTCATCGTTATTTGACAGGCACGAAGGAGCATTAGTCCAAATTATTGTCACAAAAGTTATGAGCGAGTTAAAAAGAAAATTTCAGCTGATAGTTCCCCGACAATCGATTGGGATTGATGATCGTATTGAACACATTATGAGCTTGATAGATGCGAAATTCAATGATACACAAATTATCGGAATATATGGGATGGGCGGTATTGGTAAGACGACTCTTGCGAAAGTGTTATACAACAAGCTCTCCATTCAGTTTGAGTATCATAACTTTGTGGCAGATTGTCGAGAAACATATCAACGCGAGGGCATTAAATGCCTACAAAAGCAGCTCATATCTGGCCTTGAAAGTTCGTGTGATGTGTCTAATGTGGATGAGGGAATCAATCTCATCAAATCTCGATTTGCACAAAAGAAAGCCCTCATTTTTCTTGATGATATAGATGCTAATGCTCACTTGAAATATTTGGTCGACCGTGATTGGTTTAAGGTAGGAAGTATAGTCATCATAACAACTAGAAACCGGGATGCTCTTGATGAGGTTGGGGCAAACTACACGTACCAACTCAACGAGCTGTCTTTAGAGCAATCATTGATTTTATTTAGTAGACATGCATTTCAAGAGGATTCTCCTCCGAGTGATTATAAGGTTATCTCTCATGATATCGTATTTACTACTGGAGGGCTTCCTTTAGCTCTTGAAGTTATAAGTTCATTCTTACGTGGAAAGAGAAGAGAAGTATGGAATGATACATTAAAAAAATTAAAGAAAGAGCCTCATGAGAAAGTGCAAGAGACATTCAAGATAAGCTACGGAGCATTAGATTATCAAGAGAAACAGATATTTTTGGATATTGCATGCTTTTTTATTGGATCATCTCCACAAAATCCAATTTATATGTGGGATGCCTGTGATTTTTACGCATGGAGTGGGATGGAAGTGTTGAGTCTTAGGTCCCTAATTAAAATTAGTGAAGATGGCAAGCTATGGATGCATGATCAACTTAGAGATTTTGCAAGGAGTCTAGAAAATTCACGGGAGCCCCAAGAACGTAGCAGATTATGGATCTATGAGGAAGCGTCAGATGTGCTTGTTAGCAACAAGGTAAGAGTTTTCTTTACTTGTCTTAGTCAATGACAGTGGGTCCATCTTCCCTTTCTTGTTTGAAATAAAAATAATCATCGATCTTGAGTTCCCAAAACTTGCTGCTTCTACTAGCAAAAGAGCCCTTTTGATGGACGTATTTGATGTTTAAATTCATCTTTTAGTTTCTTGTGAGGTTTTTTTTCTTTTTTCTTTCACTAAGTATTGACTTCTTATGAGTTGTTTGGTATCATATATGAGATCCCCATTCATCGACGATTCAGCTATCTTGGTCCCTCTATTTTTTAAGTTGGGTTAAGTGTATCCCCTAAGTATTATTGGTTGTGCAATTTAGTCCCCCATCTATTTTTGTTTTTGCTCAATGTGGTCCTCTAACTTTCACTTTTTTGTGCAATGAGTCCTTTGTGGTCAATCATTAATTGACACCGTTGATTTGTTGATTTGGTGTTCGCATTTATTTATGATTTATGAGCAACCATGTAATATTAACCCTTTAAACATTTATTATCTTCATTGCATAGACTTTTCATAAAAGTGGGTATTTTTTTTTTTTGGTTAATCTGCTAATACCTTTTCTTTTTGTTATTATAGATGAGTTTTCTATTATTCTCCCAAATATAATAATTATTTGTTTATTGTCAACTTTTAGTGATCATCTTATTTAGTAAAAATTTAGTAAACATTTATATCATCGTTTATTTTTGTGAAACAAAAACTAGTTAATATAACACAAACATACTAGATTGAGATTTTTTTGTGACACAGAAATTAGTGTGAGGTAAATGTGGAACCAGTCTACTAGTTTGCAATTTTTGGTATTTGTGATAGAAATAAATATGGTTTTGAATTTTATGTGATGATAATTTTTTATTATTAGCATGAAAGTTAGGAGGTAATCCACTAAAGCAATTATAACGTATGGATGATTTGTACAAGCATCAAACAAACGATGTGCAAACGTCATGGGTATTGTTAGTTAAAGAAAAAATAATATAAACATTGGGATGCAAAACATAATGAAATAACATACCTATTTTAAAAAAATGCTACCAATGCGTTTCAAAGAGCGTATTTTTGCACGAAGGGAAATGTAATAAACCGAATAGAACTATGCTGCGAAGTGAGGAAAAAATGGTATCTATAAAGTCTTTGACAAAAATAAAATGAATATACAAGAAACTTTGAATGTAAAACAAAATCACGACTCATCTAGAAGAATAAAAGTTTGAAGGAAAAGTTAAAAAAACCAAACAAATCCATATTGTTGACTCTTATGATTTGCAAACAATGTGCAATTCATCATCTAAGACAAAAAAACGAATTTGAATTCCTAAAATATTAGGTTACAACAAAAGAAAATGTAAACGACTCAAGTTCCTTAAGTATATAATTTTATCAATCTACAACATGTCCAATCTATTCATATGGAAGATCTCATTAATCTATTGGAATAGTAATCAAAATTTAGATGACCACTACTTCCCTGCAACAAAATCACACGACAATTGAAAAGGTAGCATCAAACATCAGTAGTAATAAAAAGAAAATGAGAATCATGTATAGAACATTTGATATTATCAAGTTTCTTCCACATACAATGAAAAACCCTCATCGAAAAAACACATGATAAGAAAGGAATGTAAAACATTCGTGTAACTTTTGCGATGCCATTCTCATTTTCATTTTGATATTAAGAATTGCAAACAAAATATAGTGGAGGGATTCTACAATTGAGATTCTTTAATTTTGATACTTATATCAATGGCAAAGTTTGATAGATGTATTTGGATATTGATTCACACACACACATATATATAGGAGTAAAGATAGTGTTATTTCACATATAAAGGGCATGAATTTGATACATATATTTGAATTAGTATCCATAAAGAGAGGCCTCTATTGTAGTTGCAAATGGATGCAAATTTTGGAAATTCAGAAGGTGCAAATTGCGAAGGGCTTGAGCTTCTCATCTTTACATGGATTAGATAAATAATATGCAACCACAACCTTTCATATCACAAATTTAAAAGGGAAAAGCCTATATGCCATAGTAGTATGAAAGCGATTTGAAATCGACGCATTTTATCTTATATTAGTTGGTGTCATCTCATCATTCAAAACTTATGTTCCACAGTGTTTCCAAATTGCAGGGCACTAGAAAGATTGAGGCCCTTTCTCTTGGCAAATGTGGTACAGGAAAAAGATACATAGCTGAACAATTTAAAGAATTGACCAACTTGAGATTCCTTCAAGTGGATGGTACAAATTTCATCGGAGATTTCCAAAGCTTACTTCCTAAATTAAGATGGCTTCAGTGGGAGGGTTGTCCCTCGAATTTCGTTGCGGCCAACTTTCATCTAAAGAAACTAGTTGTACTTGATCTGTCAAACAGTGCAATTTCGGAGGACTGGGGAGGATGGGTACCCCTCAAGGTAAGATGTAAAGAAGGCATTGAAGTATTCTTTTCTAATATGACTTTTTTTTTCCTTGTACATATAACATTTGAAAATTGATTTTCATAATTAAACTAGCCATTTCTCTTTAATTTCACATTATTGAAGGAAAACATGGCACCCAATGAATGCATCTCTATTCCATTTTTTATCATCCACTTTTTGGTAATAAAAGTTGCTTATGTCTAACCAACAAATATCACCTTTGAAATGTTATTTGAAAATAAATGCCGTTAACAAGTACTCTTTTGTGATCTTTGTGCTTAAAAACATTTATCCGTTGGTGTGGTCAAACAATAATAAAAGAGACATTTAAAATTACATAAGACAACCGTGAAGGAGTTAGGGAGCATGGGTATTTTTTGAGGAATTGTAAAAAGTCAAAAACACAAGGAGTAATGGAAAATCACATGTTGCAAAAGTCCAATTACACTAACATATCCTTTCTTTCTTCCAGATAGCAACCGAACTCAAAGTTCTCAACCTCACGCGTTGTCTATCTTTGAAAAGAACTCCCAACTTGTCCACTTATGTAAGACTCGAGATTTTGATTCTCGCAAATTGTAACAATTTGGAAGAGATTCATCATTCTACTGGGGACATCAAGACACTCATTTCCTTGGATGTCAGTTTTTGTAAAAAACTCAAGAAGCTACCAGAAGGAATAGGTAGAATGGTAGAATTGAGGAGGCTTGTCATAGAAGGCACCAGTATACAAGAGATTCCTATTTCAAGTGATTGTTTGATGAAGTTGGAGTACTTGTCCCTTTGTTGCAAACAAATTTCTCGACTTCCTAAATCCATGGGCTCCTTGGTATCGTTAACCCAATTAGACATATCTAGTTCAACAATTGAAGAATTACCTGAATCTATTAGTTCCATGAAGGAGCTCAAGAGTCTTCATGCCTGGCAGTGTACATTGCTAGCTCACATACCTAGCTCCATTGGCGATCTAGCATCTCTGCAAAGCTTGCTCTTACATGACTGCTTTTCATTGACAGAAATCCCCGACTCGATTGGAAAATTGTCATTATTGATTGAGCTGGACTTAACATGCACATCGATTACGAAATTACCTGAAAGTATTAGGAATCTACAAAATTTGAGGATCTTGGACATTAGTGGCTCTCACATAACAGAATTGTCTAATGCCATCGGGATGTTGGCAAAACTCCAAGAATTGAGAGCTTTCAATTGCAAAAATCTAGAACGACTACCTAGTAGTATAGGCAAACTGGTTTCGCTAGAGAAGCTTATTTTATTTGAGACGGGCATTTTGAGCTTGCCAAAAGGCATTTCTAAGCTCTCTTCTCTCCAAGAACTCGATGTTAAATTTTGTATAAAGCTTCGAGAATTACCAAAACTACCCTCGGGCTTAATAACTCTATATGTTACCTGCCACAGTCCGTCTTTGCCCCATCTTTCTCAGCTAACCCGTCTCAAGGAACTCGCTCTTGCTCATTGCCATTGGCTTGAATATGTCCCAGAGCTTCCCATTGGACTATCGGAGCTTTCTATCTTTTGTTGTGGAAAACTGAAAGCTTTCACGAATTTGTCAAACTCGAAGCACTTATCATATTTGAGCCTGGAGTATTGCTTTGATCTCGTAGAAGTCACCGGCCACGAAGTTTCATATTGCCTATTCAACAATTTACATACAGGGGAACGCCGTAAGATATCTAGGGTTGATGGGATTGAAGATTCTTCCAAATTGATGAGTGCAAAGGTATCTCAGCTTGATGGATTGCTAGCTCTTCCCGATGCAAAGATTCTGCAGTGGACAAACGTCGCAACAAGTCGCGCGAATTCAGTTGAAATCCAGGGCCTTGGTGGACCAAAATCCTCACGAGTGTCGGATATCTTAAAGTGCGCGTCCGCTGGACGATTGTTAGACCTCTCAAGTTTTAAATATATGAGGACCCTCTGTGTTTCCCATTGCATGAATGTAACTGAAATTCATGGATCAGAGTCCTTGAGAGAATTGAATATTTGGAGGTGCCCTTTGCTTAGATCAATGGACCTTTCGAATTCAAAGAATCCGAAGTGTTATATCAGATTCTGCGAGAACTTGGTTGAAGTTCGAGGCCTGGAGGGATTGGAGACTTCGGATATTCATGGATGCCCGTCTCTTAGAGAAAATCGCGAGGCATCCGGGGGTCGAGAATAGGTCTCCCGGGAAATATCGAGCTTCTCCTGAATAGGTCGCCGACGAACTTCGCGACGGGAGAGTCAAGTTCGTCGGGAAAAAGCATCGCCACAGAAGAACGAACACAGGGGGAGAGAGAAAGGAAGTGAGGATCCATGACGGAAGAGGAAAGCGCGGAGATCGAGCAGCTGGAGGAAGAGTTCGCGGCGTGGAAGAAGAACACCCTGATCCTCTACGACATCGTCATCTCCCACGCCCTCGAGTGGCCGTCCCTCACCGTCCACTGGGCACCTCTCCCTGCCCAGCCCTCCGCCGGCGACCCTTCCCTCGCCGTCCACCGCCTCGTCCTCCGCACCCACACCTCCGACGGCGCTCCCCAAGGCAGTTCGTCGGGCGCGGTGGTTCGTCGTTGAGAGAGAGAGAGAGAGAGCGTGCAGAGGGGGAGGGGGGATCCGGCGAAGTGGAGGGGAGGAAGACGGGCCGGCGGGAAGTTTCAGTTTCAGTTTTCCGAGAAGGTTGTTTTGGAATCTCCTCCCATTTCTCTCTTCCCCATTCCCCTGCTTTACTTTTTTATTTACCCTTTATGTTTTCTCTCTCATCAGTGCGTTCGGAGAGGAGAGAACGGGGAGAGGAGGAGTTTTCGCGAGGGTGCTCGCGGACTTCGTGCCGATTCCTGGAGCTCGCCTTCTGGTTTCTAGAGAAGCGGATCAAGATGGGTTAGTTCCTCTTTACCTTTTCATCGAATTCGTCCTTTAGGCAATTCTCCAATTTCGGTGCTTGATTCGCCTACCCGGTTTTTAGTTCTTCTTCTTCTTGCCTTCCCTTTAATGAAAGGAGGAAGGTTGGAGTTGATATTTCGGCGAAGTGCTTGTATTTACTCAAGAAGTGAAATTGATCAAACATCAGTCGATCTTCTGCACCTAAGCAGTCACAAAGTGAGTACCCACCATTTGATGGAAACTGTTTTAAGTATCTGAATAGGCGGAAGTTGTTGAAGGGTTTACTGGTAACTTAATTGTCAACAAAAGGACAGAAATTATTTCTTTTGGCTGAGAAGGAAGATAGTGCTCACAGCTCCGTGGATAAGCTGGACATTGTGGTACTATCTAATAGGCAGTTACTAGCGAATTACTTTGAACTTGTGCTTTTACAAGATGGACCCACCCTCCTTTTGGAATTGAAGTTAGACATGTGTGAGTGAAGGATTGAAAAATTAGATAATATATCCTTGGTCTATGATGACAAGGAGAAGAGACCCATTGTTTAAGTTCAGTAGTTTTATTTTGTTTTATCATCTTTTCAGGGTTTAGTGAAGTCGGTAGTTGGGGCTCCTCTTTTCTTTTATTCTGGTTAGTAGATTTGTTTTTTAAGGTTTGCATTATCTTGTATAGGGGTGGATTCTCTTTGTTTCAGATGAATAGGTATTTCGTTGGTGCCTTACTTATTATACCTATTGCATGGCAAAGAAACTGGTGAGAAGAGAAATTGAGATTGGGTGTCAAAGGACTGATTCATAATGCTAATTTGGCGATTGATATTCATCTACCTACTAACAAACATAATATACAATCAATTAGAGATGAACTATGATTACGAGCTGTACCTCTCCATTGCAACAAGGGTTTTCTATTGGGTTTCTATCTTGCATGAACACAGCATGTGTTACGTTGACTGGTGGAGAAAATCATATTAAAAATGCAGGAGCCAACATTATTGTATTCAGTCATCTACCTCGTTCTTGGAGCATGAACTTCTGTCTTCCCAGCTCAAAGCACTCTTTGCCTTCCTCTTCGAGTGATATCAAAGGAGTCGAAATTATATGATGACATTGATACTTGGATATTCGTACATGTTAAATTTTTTCCCTGTATCTTGTTGCTCCTAAACTTTTTTGTAATAAAAGAAGCATCTTACACTTCCTTGTTAGGAGTAAACAGGCCGTCTAGGTTAACCAATGTCCAAGTATTTGCCTTTTCATCTCTACTTTTAGGCAATAAGCTAGTGGAATTTTCACTCTTCATTGATGGTATTTCATTGTGATGTGATGCTAAATGCTGATAAGTTCCTCTGGATTAGTCAGGGCATTATGACTAGTGGCTATTAGTAAAACTATCCAAGATTTTTTACCTTGTAAATCGTTTTTAGGATTGCTATTTGTATAGGATGCAATTAAAAAGATGGAAGTTAATCACATAAAAAATCATTCCCATTTGCGATCAGGACTAGGATCGGGATCATTGGAGATGAAGAATGGGATTCTTATTCCTAGTCCCAAATATGCTACTTTGCCAATTTAGTTAGGACTCAACCTCATAGTGAACCGTTTCGTGAATAGCAGGGAATATCCAAAAAGGCATTTAGAGAATTAGTCTGATTCTAGCTCTGTTCGTTCTATTTGAAGAAAGGAAGAATCCCAAAGAATCGATCTTTCTTTTAGTTGTTGAAGCTCCAATTCTCATTTTGCATGACCCATTGTATGTCTAAAACAATAACTAAAGGCCAAACCTGCTAATTAGGTCTACCTGTGGGAATTGAACTAAAAGGGGATTATAAATGAGAATGAGGTGTTGGCCCTATCCTAATTTAGATTGGATGGAAGATTTAATTGATGATTGTGGCGAGGCTGAAGATACTTTCTATACAAACTTGGGAGAGTCCACAAGCTTTTGGCCGAACTAAGAATAACCTTTTATTACTGGAGTTGGAAGTGGGCTCTACTTTCAAGGGAGCTTGGGTTGAGGTAAGTGGGAGTCCTGAGGTGTTTCCACAAACAGCAATTCAGCACAATGCCATCAGCTTTGTATGGCAAACATCTCTTCTGGCTGGGGACAAAATTATTATTTATGTCATAGCATATAGCTCTTTGCCTTGTTTATTTCTTTCATCCTCATGTCTTCTTATTTTCACTGCAATCATCTAGCTTTGCTTTTGTTTTATTCTCATTCTTTACTTTTGGCCATATGCTTTTTTAGTCAACTTTCTTTAAGAGGTGCGAAAGCTTCTTCAGTGATGTGCTTATGCTCTGGTGATGCTCGTGCTTTTGTCTTCTACTCTTGAGTTTCATTCCCTTTTTTCAAAAATAACATACAGGTGTTAGTACAAAAAAAAAATTAAGAATCTATCACTTTAGACCTTAATTTTCTGTAGTCTTATGATCGTTGATCCAAAGTATGGTCCAATTTCAATCATTTAGGATCAATTTAACCTTTTACCTTAAGGGTTAGGTTTTATATTGTAGGGATTGCCTCCTATGTGTACTGATTAGATCATGAATAGTTATTTTGTGTATCCGTGACATGCCATCTATGTATAATTATCTAAAAAAAGAATGTGCTTGGCATATCAACATGGGAATTGGCTCTAGGCAATCTGTTGGGAGGCAAGATCTCAGGCCTTATGCTTGTGCTCTAGAATCTAGTATGGTGGAATCCTCCAAAATCTAGTATTGTGGAATCCTCTTCAGTTTTTCACCTTGTGTTTCTGGATACTCTCCCATGATTGGCCCAAATTTTACTTCTTGTTCTCCTATACATGTATAAATCACATTAGTTTTTTTGGTCTAGTTCAGGATACGTTTTATGATATATCCTTTGGGGGGATATTATAGTGCTTGTGCTATTTGCAATTTCAATTGGCTGGGATCCTCTTCTTAGAGATACCTGTATTTGTATTATATCTTGCTAGTGTCCCTTTTGGTGCCTATTGTAACCATAATTTCATTCTACAGTGATGAATTTTCCATGCTATTAATCAAATAATTCAAATTAAAGTTTTAATTGTGATCTAGACAAAATCAAGTCATTGGCTTGATTGGATAGTGACATACATGTAGCTGTTTTTATTATCGACAGGCTGTGACAGTAATGGTGCAGCATTTTATGCAATTCGTTGATCGAACACATGATCTTGGGACCAAGATAGACGTTAATTAAGATGCTTAACTCTGTCGCTAATGGGAAGGTGAATACGTGAAATCAAACTCCATTGCAACTTATATTCATCAGTAATCTGTTTTTGTTTCGTGGTTTCTATAGCTAGTTTTGTCATGCAGATATATATATCGAAATTGAGAGAGCATGGTTGATCAAGAAACTTGCAAAAGTAAAGGAAGATCATGGTCTTATAGCAGAAGCTACTGATTTGATGCAAGAAATTGGGGTAACTGGAAGTTGACTTCTGTTGTCACTGATCTTGTAATTGGTTTTTCCTTGTCCAACATTTTTATGATGGGTTTGAAATGTAGGTATAAACTTTTGGAGCAACGACAAGTCTGGAGAAAGTTGCCTTTATTTTTTAACAAGTACAGATTTTTTGTATTGCTTTTGGCCATTTACACACTATTACTATGATTGGTTTTCCAATCAATGGATTTCACAAGATCAGCCCCAATCTGTTTGATGCAGATCCTTCCAAAGAGAAGAAAAAGCCTAAAGAAGGTGAAAACATTGTGGAACAAGCTTCATCTGATATTCCTTTACTTCTAGAGTTGAAATGGAAATACCATGACTCATGATATGGTAAATTGGTGTTTTGCTTTTTCTAGTGTTGTGTCCACCATCTTTTAGCTGATGTGCCTTTGCCGATCAAGTGCACCTGGTGTTCAGGTTGTGGTTCAAACCACGAACTTGTATGGCTTTATATATCTGGCAAATACTCTTCTTCCTAAGCACATTCTCTTGTTCCTTTATAGCTTTAGCACAAACTTTGACGTTCCAGAGGTACTTGATAGATTTGAACTTGCATCTTAGTTTACCCTACATTTATGTGGTTAACGATGTAGGTATAGGTATTACTCATACAACAACAATAACCTTGAGATTTGTCAATGCTATAAGGCGATAGATGAGATTCCATCAGTGAAAGGAAACGCAGAGCAGCGGATACTGGTGAATGGAAACCCAGAGCAATGGATACTGGTGAAGCTTTTTCATTGTTACGTCTTTTGTGATAGCTTGAATTTTCAGAATTTGTCTTTTGATTAAATAAATCGAGTTTTTCGTCAACTCGCCTATAGCGTTATTCTCTGAGCCGATCACTCAAGAGATAACTGGACTATCTGGGGAAGCAATTAAGGAATCTAATTGCAATGGGCTTGAGAATTTAACCAGGAATCGATTGTTCGACCGTGTTGATCCGCAAGGGTCATTATGACACTGTCGAAATCGATCAAAGACTGGAGATAGGTCAATTCGACTGAGATATGTGATCAGAGTGTGGGTGATTCCAACTGATTGCAAAATACTCGTCGATAGGCACTAGACCGATTTTTCTATCGTTTTGGTACCCGGTGGCCGTAATTGAAATCTCGAGATTTTCACAACAACCGAGAGTCACCAATGTGTCGAAGATGTATATTGTGACCTGAGATAAATCGATCATGGGTCAATTGCACAAATTTTTTTTTAAAAGTTACTCAGTAAACTAGGTCATGCTAAAAGCGCGCTGGATTGAAATTAACCGCGAGTTTGAACCCAATTCTATGGTGTCACGATTTATTTTAGGAACGTCGACTCATTTTCCGAAATTTTTTTAGAGATTCTGGGATTTTTACGGAAAATCGATTCGAACGTTGTGGAAAAATTAGCGGAAATTCGGATGAGCCAAATTAAAGGAAATTTGGACTGTCAAGCTGAGTCTTTAGGTATTGAGGACTTATAGAAAATTGTACAGGATTTTTCTCTAGTGAAATCGGACCCCGATTTGGAGAATCGATGAAGAAATTTAAATTGAGTGAAATTCGGATTTGCATAAGGGCAGCAAATTTGGGCTTCAAAATTTGGTTCATTTATGAAGATTATTACAAGAAAGTATTAGAGACCAATTAGATAAGATTAAAGAAAAGGCAAGGGGGGAGGGGGGACAAGCAATTAAGGGAATGGCTTAGGTTTATTGATTTTTGGGTCCCTTCCCGTCGCTGTCTTCATCATCACCGCCATCGTCTCTTTCTTACTTTCCTTGAAGCGGTGTGCGTCTCCATGGACTTTGGCTTCGCTTTCAATTCTTCCCTGCTCCGCTCGAGGTCGACGCCAGCAGCTGCTTCTTTATTCTGCCATCCCCCTGCAACGGCATCCCCCACTGAGAAGTCTCTCGGCCGCGCATCCTTCAGCCCATGTCATCATCATCATCATCATCAACTCCTCCTTTGATTCTCGCCCGTCGAAGTAGCTTCCATCATCGCTCCTCTCTTTGCCGCCCCACCATCTTGTGTCGTGTTGCTCGGTCAACCATTATCAACGAAGACCGCTGCAGCTGCCACGTTGAGGCCCCTTGTTTGACCGCATGCAGCCCACCCTTGCGCCAGCTGCCCTCCGTCCACCGAAGAAGCCAACGTTTCCTCTCCATCTCCAACGCCCGAAGCCCTCCACCAAAGTCCAGCTTCTTCAACTTCTTCGCTGCCTCTGTTGACTGAACTCCCAGCCCCAACGTTGATGCCAGCGTGTCCGAAGCAGCTACCAGCGAAGCCGAAACCCAGCGTCCTCCGTTACTGCTTCGATTTGTAGCAGTCCAGCCCACGGGTCCATAGAATTCCCGCAGCAGCCCAAGCTGCCGCCCGTGAACTTCAGCCCTTGAAGCCCAGCAAAATAAGTCCAGCAGGCCCATTCTGTTCAGCCCATCAGCAGCTCACTTCCAATTTCAGTCCAGCAACTTCAGCCCATTGAGTTCAGCAAAGCCCAGCGAATTCTTGAAGCCCAAGCCCGCGATTTTGAGGCCCAAGCCCAGCGTCTGCAGGAAGCCCAGTCCAGCGCAAAAACAAATCTTATTGGGCTGAGATTTGTTGGGCCGGTTCTAGGCCCGGTCCAAGCCCATTGACTCCGCCACAAACCCAAGTTTTGGCCGTTGTGCGTCCGCAATTAACCAGTA
This sequence comes from Eucalyptus grandis x Eucalyptus urophylla, assembly GCA_028830015.1. Taxonomy (NCBI): domain Eukaryota; kingdom Viridiplantae; phylum Streptophyta; class Magnoliopsida; order Myrtales; family Myrtaceae; genus Eucalyptus; species Eucalyptus grandis x Eucalyptus urophylla. The sequence goes on from CM054190.1 coordinate 42,646,826, forward strand.
AGTTTATGCACTAAACTTTTTTTAGTAGGCTAATGACGTCTAAGGGGTGTTTAGTTTAATTTAATTAGGAATTAGGTGGTTAGTTAGATTAAATTAGAGATTTAATTATTCAATTATGCATGTTAAGTGGTTAGACTAGATTAAGTGAGGCCTAGATAAATTGCATTACTTATCTAGAAGGGTTCGGGAATTTTTCTGGGTCCATATTGGTTTTTAATTTAGTGATTCTAGCCTAGGTTAGTATTTTTAAAATTTACATTGATCTATTTAATTAATTGCAGTAATTATTTAATTATTAAATATTTTCTGGAAATTAGGCTAGGATAGCCAGTGACCAGAATTTCGTGTTGATTGCAACGGTGTGGTTAATTTCTGCAATCTAGTGTTAAATTGTGAAAATTGAGTGCTGATTGGAAATTGAGTCATTTAATTTCAAAATTTGTGGATTTTGACATTTATCCAGAAAATTCCGAGTGTTGAGTTTTAAACATCGGAAATGGTTTTATATACTATATAAACCAGTGGGATTTTGAAAAGAAAGGATATCAACCTTATGGGGTGAATTGATCGTGTACCCACACACGACGATATTTTCATGGGTATTTCTAATACGAAGAAAATAGGCCAGGTTCATCATTTTAATAGAGATATTCAAGTGCAATGCACGATGCCCTAGGCCATGTTTAAGTGATCATGTGTTGGTTAGGAGAACTCGACCCGAGCTATTAAGCTAGACTTTACCCCCATATGGGATGCCCTACCAATGGATACTGGTTGCAGTAGATTCTGGACTGATACTCCTTTATAGAATGTCGTCAACGTAGTGACGATGCCATGCATAATAGTGTGAGACAATGCCTGACAATGCCAGAGGAACGCTAAACAAAAAGTAGGCCGTACCATATGCCGAGAGTAAAACTAGGAACACATGGTTGATTGAGTGTGGCATTCCTGTTGTTGGAGCTTAATTGTTGCTCATATCCGTATGGCTGTCTATGGTATAAATTGTACTGACTTGCAGGTGGGACTGAGATGAGATAAGTCCCTTATACTAAATGCGTGATTGAGTGGTTAGGACGCCTTTGGGCGTATTACCTTCCTAATCGGGGTTTAGAGCATAGACTTGCTGAGGCATTATCTCACTGATTATTGAATAACCATTTTCGGGTCCTTAAAAGATGGTCGTAAATGATCGAGGCCTCGAAGTCTAAGGAAGTGTAGTATGGAGGATCAATGGATGTGTCCTATTAGTACGTTGTAGGACAGCCTCTTTTGAGAGCCGACCTTTTTGTAGGCTTTCGACTAAACTCTTTTATACCCAATTCTCGTTGTTTATAAAAGTGTGTTTTTGTGAATTGATGTCCTGCTTTTCTATCCCGAGAAGGTTACTGTTAGGGGATTTATTTTCACTTCTGCATGTACAATAAAACGACAAGGGTCGGTGACTCGTCCTAGGTAGTCGCAAAATTATATCGACCAAAGAGGGATGGGCACGCACTTGGGGTTCGGGGCATGACATCTTCACTGCGCTTCTCAAGTCAGAGTTGTTCATTCTATGATCTAATTTAATGTAGATTCTAAGAAAAATCTGTTGGTGCTCGGTTATCACCACATGATCTTGTGTAGTCAAGCCTCTTAATGCCACTTTAGAGGATAAAAATCTCTCAGATATTCCCAATTCAGGTACCATCTCTGAATTGTTGTAGGTAAGTGGTTGTACATCTTGATATAAGACAATAATGTGCTATAGAATTGGTTGACCATGCCTCTGATATTTTAACGCAAGTTGCTTCTAAAACAATTGGTCAAGTTGGAGGTTATCCAGTGGACTGCTCTTTGGAGTACATTCAAAGGTGAATTTGAGAATGAGAAAAACATGCTGGGAATGCACTTGTTGAGAAGGCAGCAGAAGATTTTAAACAGAGCATCGTCGAACTTGTAATTGCTGAACTTTGTCATTTTTCTTCTTTTTGGATCATCATTCAGATGTGACTCAATCTATTTTCCGTAGAATATTATTGTTATTTTGAAGTATCACTCGAGGATTCCCTTGAAGAGACTTGCAGAGCTGTTACACCTGATCATCTAGGTTTGATTGTGCTGAACATTTGTTTATATTCTATATTAATGTCAATATTTATGAATGATTGCCAAGAACCCTCATTTAACCTGAGTAGCCTCTCTGCCTTCAATCCCTGATTGGCGCATGGTTGCTGGACTTGGATTCAAGTTCCAGATTGGTGGAAAAGAGTTTTTGGTGCATTGAAAGCTAAAGGCTTATCATGGATTTGAGAATGTTTTCATTTTTGTTTCGTAAGCTCTGACAGACGAGTATGGGTACTCTCAGCTTAGTCAATATCTGCTCATATATTTGTTGTGGCTGTAAGTGTCATTGTCTGGCATTGTTAAACCGTTCTTGTCCCATAGAGCCTGAAATTCTAATGCACTTTCAAAGGGAGGGAGTAGCTTTGCTATATTGCTAGTATTAACACTCTTCGCTTCCTGTGTTACAAAAGTACATCTCTCTATTAGAGCTTTCTTAATGTGGTCAGAAAATCTGCATAGGTGATTGGCTTGAGCAAAAGAGCTATGTTTGTTGGGGTTCTGTCACCACTGTTGTAGAGGGCTTTAATCAATTGCGTGCCTCAATTTATTAAATCAACACCATCATCCGATAGAGAGAACATAAGATGAAATCTATACAAGCTTGGATGATATTCCATCAGCATGACCTGTTAGTTCTATATTATCATTTCAGGAAGCTGAGAAGTATCTCTCCTGAATGATTGTTTCCAACTCCCTAGTGGCAAAGATAGACCAGCCGATGGGAGCCGTCTGTGTTCAGATGACAAAAGACAGCAATTACATGTTGAACTTACGGGCTAGAAATTTGGAAAAGCCGCTTTATCTTGTTGAGAAAAGTTGCCACCAAATGCACGAGGAAACCATGGCTCATAAGGCTTTGAGAGCTTGAAGATGTTCTGTTTCGCATTACGAATTCTGTTGGTGCTTGTCTTTCTAACATCTAGGATGACACTGGCTCTCAAGAGGAGGATAATGAATGCTATTCCATTTCTCTTCGAAGAGCATTGTTTTTCTGATAAGTTGATACTTTGATAGGGGAGGGGCCTTTATTCTCTGGAGTTCCAGCTCCTTCATTTTCTTTCATGGAAGCTGAAAAAATTGGGAAGAGGAAACGATTGGGGCGATCCTTGTGTTATTTCGGCAATAAGCATCTTCGTATGAGGGGAGTTTTGTCTATCCACCGGGAAAAGCTGTGGGCATACCTTTACCTGTGTATTCAGTTATGCCCGACGAGTAATGAGCACCATGTTACTTTCCCAACAAAATGAATTTATTTATCATTTTTTCGAAGAATGCGACCATCAGACTTATTTAGCAATCAGCATAAGTCAGATGAAGAATATTAGTAATTTTCAATGTTCTAGCTTTTCTATGTGCAGTCAATGATTTAAAAATTACATCAATTATTGTAAGGTACACTTTATTCTTGAGATTATTGTTAACATGTTTAATCAATTATTTTATGAGAAGTGAATGGTTTTTCTTTAAGAAGAAAAATGTTATTCTCAATTTAAAGTGGGTGGAAACATGTTGATATCACTTTTAGTCAACTTAATTAGTATTACAGTGTAATTCTCAACACCTTATTTCACATATACGAAAAACTGCCTCGAGGCAATGCAAAAGTAAATATTTTGGCCATTGTTGGAAGTTCTCTTTTTGCCATGTACTTGAGACCAATTAAAATTTTGAAAAAGAAAAAAACAATGGTTATAGAGCATTCGAAACATTTTTTTTTTTGGGGAAAAAGAGCTCTTCTAAACATTCAAAACATTTGATTTGACTAAAATTTGATGTAAGAAAAGGTTTGTGATGTTCATTATGGTAAAGGCCAGCTAATGATAAAGTCAAATTCTTCATTAATCAAGAAGAACAATTGTTGAAACTGATCAATTCTAATGAAAAAAAATCTATGAAACTATTTTTTAGATGAACTAGCCAATCGTATGCTTGATGAAGAAGACCCCATCAATTATGTTTGACAATTTTTGGCAAATTGGAGTTGTACCAATTTGAAAACCCTAATCCATTTTCCTTTATTTTTGTTTTTGTTTTTGTTTTTGTTTTGTTTTTGTTTTGTTTTTGTTTTTGTTTTTTTTGTTTTTCTTAACATAACTTTGAATCCCATCTTCCATTTCTTTTGTATAATTCCTTTGTTTTCAATTTTTTTCCCTTTTTTTATTTGCCGTTCTACCTATAGTCATTTTAATTGTCAGCATTTCGACCATGGTAATGTGGTAAATTTTAAATAGAAGAGATATATTTGATAAAAAAATAAAGTCGGGGGACCAAAGGTGATATTAACCCTTCTTTCAATAGAAAATTTATTATTCTTGTTTTTTGGTTGTACGCAAATTGGTCCTCTTTCTTGTGTTCATGAAGGAGGACTCTTGTTCTTTCTCCTGTCATTGGAGCTTTCCGTTAAAGGTCGAAGTTTATGCGCCATTTCTTGGATTGGGGTGTTGTCATCAACTCATAACCCATCACCATAGATGGTCGAGCCTGCCCGAAGATCCCGAAGCTCTACAAAAATGTGGGCATCGTGGGATCTGCCAAGGAGCCCCTCTCTCTCCTCGGAGTGAAGAAGAAGCTCTCACGAAAGGCCATCTTGCCTTCACGTGTCACGCTCGAAAACCATCACGAATGGAGATTGTTGCGAAAAGGCAAGCGATCGAACAATAATATAGATAAAATAAGAAAATAAATCAGATACTGGATTTACATGGTTCAGTCGTAAAGACTTACGTCCACGGGAAAAGCAACAATAAATTTCACTAAGCAATACAAGGAGATTACACACCCGAGTCACTCAAACACTTTATCGGTGTTTCCCAAGCCCCAATTACACCCAATAACGCACGCAATGTTTAGCCCGAAATTTCTCACGAAATAATCCCTCAATCTCACGAAGAAATTACATGCAAATCTTACTACAAGATTTAATTGGCTACAAATACTAAATCTTCTTGGATGTAATTCACAAATAAGAATGATAAAAAAAATCCCTCCCAAGCACTCGACGACAAGATGGCGCTTCAAGACCAATTCTTCATGATCAACCTTCTTCCATCCATGGCCACAAGTCTATATATATATAAGGGAAACCCTTATTCTTTTGCCAATTTTTCATAGGATTATGTTTCCTATCTAAAACAATTTTATCCAAAACATATCTCTATATATTTTAAACAAAATCCAAATCCAAGTCAAAGTTGAACTTTCCTATTTCAGCGGCCGAATTCTTCAACGTAGATTCAAACTTTGGGAAGTTGATCTTCGGATATTCATTGCTCAATTTCGAACGTCCACAACATATCCAATTAAGAATATTCAAAATTTCACATTGCATTCAAACTCGAAACATATTTTAACAGGGATAACATAACCGTCCTTCAACGCAAAGGATATGGCCTCAAAACTCCCAAAAATCCAACTCCCAAAAGTCTCCCTGTTGCTATCGCTCTTATATTACTTATCGCTAGCTGAAGAGCTTGAAAAGACAAATGTCAGAGCTTCACTAACCCTCCAAGAAAGCATAGAAGTTCACTGATAGTCTCGTTCATATAGATAAGCTAACCTTATAAATAATGCACCACTCGTTAGAATCGTAAAACGTCTTTGTTCCAAAATGAAATATCTAGATCTTCAAACAATGGTAACAGAATGCAATTATGGAGAATTTTATTCCACGGCTAACAAATCCATTCCCTTCAGCTTGACGACCAACCAAAAGAAGGCTTTAGGAGTTGACATCCAATAATTTCTTCTCTTTTAAAACCTCTTTAATAACCAATTCAGCTACTTCTTCTGGGCTGAAACAATGCACAAGTGAAGGACAATTCATTTTAGTTGGACGGACAGAAAATAGAAGGATGTTAAAATGACAATCTAATTATTGATTTGATGTTTCAAACAATCGTAACCTGAAGATCTTTAAACTCATTAAACAAAAGAAAAGAAAAACAACAAAAAAGTAAACGATGAAGATCAGTGACCGTACTGCAAGTCAGCTCTGTCCAACCATACAGTTCATCTGGATTTGATAAATTTTAGGGATCTACTTCTTATTCCATAGGACAAGAATTTCCTGGGGTGCACAACTATTTATATGCAAAGGGGTTGCATTGGAGTAATATGAAACTCTCTATATTGGTAAAGTTCAATTGAATGACTTGTTCACCTCATAATTTAGTGGCAAAATAGCAGATTACCTGTTGGTTTTCACAACGAACCCCACCATATCTGCGACCTTAATTAGGGCCTCTTCCCATTCCTTCACTTCGTTGTGATCAAAATATACCCGGTGCTTGTCTAGGGCACTTCTGTACAAATTGGTTTTGAGCTTAACGTCATCAATCTCCACATAATAGAAAATGGGGATGATTCTTCTTCTTTCTCCTTCCGAGTTTGATATGCATTTTATCATGTAGGTGAGTTCGCGAAGACACCATTTACTGGAAGCATAGTTTTCAGAAAAAACGGGTATGTAGAAATTAGAGTTATCAAGTGCTTGTTGAATCTGTTCCCCAATTCCTTCACCGGACCTCAATTCCTCATCATCCCTATAAACAGAAATTCGATTACATATAATACGATAGTGAAGGGAATCGACAATGCTAAAACGAGTGTCTGGTCCCCTAAAACTTAGGAACACATCATACATAGGTAATCTGTGGCAAATCCAGGTTGGTCTCGAGACATCCAACAATCTTTCCATGATAGTGCGGCCATGGCTATCCAAGACCCAGCTTTTTAAGCCCTCGATGCCCCTAATGTCCCCTAAATTTGGACAAGCTTCTAGCTCTAGATGTTGTAGCTTACCCAACTTGGATAAGTTGGGCAACCTTCGCAATAGAGCACAAGTGGAAAGACGGAGGTACTGCAAAGATTTCAATCCTGACAGACCTTGGATATCAACTAGCCTATTCAAGCCATTCAGTTCCAAGCGCTCTAGACTCTCCAAGAGTGACAGATCCGATATTTCCGTGAGGAATTCACATCTACATATGTTCAGTTCCCTCAAATGTTTTAGGTCTGGAAAGACAGGTAACTTTGATATTGGACAGTCATATAAATGCAGAACTTTCAAATTTCTTGAGTTGGAAAAATCTGGCAATTGACTGATTCCCTTGAGTCTCAAGGCCGACAAATGATGAGGAAGCCGATAGGTCGGTTGCTCTTTCGCCAAAGCTGCTTGAATTTTTGCTAGATCCTCCTCCCAAGTCGAGTGAGGTTCCGTGCTCAAAGTACTTAATCTATATAATTCCAAATTTTTCAGAGAGTCGACGCTTGAGGGGTCAGGGACAAAAGAGAAGTCCACAGCTTGAACTGTAAGGAATTCTAAGCTTGATGGAAAAGCGGGCACTTGCTGAAGCTTAATCGAACCTACTTCAAGTCTTTGGAGATGGAAGAGACAACTTATCACCGGAGGCAATCTAGAAACAGAAGTATATGATAAGTCCAATATTCTCAAATGAGATAGCTTCCCAATTTCCTCCAGGTTTTCATCCGTCAGATTCCAGCATTTCCTGGCATCCAACTCTTGAAGGTTATCCACTTCTCCAATACGACTAGGAAACTTCTCTATCTTTGTGTAACCTATCCTCATTACCTTTAGGTTCTTTAAGTTTCCGATAGAATCAGGTAGTAGAACTATTCCTGACTTTGATACATCCAATTTCTCCAACTTTTTTAAATTCCCAATGGAGCATGGAAGCTTGTTTATCCCCACACACCCTCGTAAAGATAAGTATTTAAGTTCCACTAACCCTCCAATTGAATCCGGAAGTTGGCAGATCTGAGGGTGCTTATCCAATATAAAACTCGTCAAAGATATCAGATTGCCCAATGTGCTTGGAAGCTTCAAGGGTAGAAAATTTTTGGGCATTACAATTTGCGTCAAAGATTGGAGAGAACCGACTTCTTCAGGCAACTCCGCAAGAGAACTACACCCTTTGATATTAAAAGTGTTTAGTTGTTGAAGCTTCCGAATGGAGGGGTCAATTGTGATTAATTTGGGACACCGAGCAAGTACTAACGTCTCCAAAGACATGAAATTAGAGAAGTTGGGTGTCCTAGTCAACTCTGTGCAACCCGTTAAATCCAGAACTTTTAATTTTTTTGTTATCTGCAGGAATAGAAAAGATAAAATTACAAAACACATCGATCATCCTAACTTCTAAATATATCTGATAGGAAAGTAATCATTTTTAATTTTATAATTAAATTTACTCCTGCGATTAATTGCAAATAACGCATCTAGGTTGGTTCTAAAACTTCGGTCGGGGAAAACAGAATAATCTTCCGTTCATGGTAAATATGTACTGTCATTGTAATGGTAACTTACTAAGGCTTTTTCTATAAATTGGCTCTCATATCCTAGTGGTGTAAATAGTAAGTTACTGGTGAAATTCATATCCTACTAGAAATTTACAGTGATAAAACAATTATGTTGTTCGTAAAATACTACTTGTGACCAACATTACCAGTAAAGTATGTAAGCAATAAATTCATACTTTACAAACAGAAAACTGTGCTCATTTGTAAAATTGAACAACTTTTTATAATCTATTTGGTCATTTAAACCTGGTAAATTGAATATTTCGTTAGTCAATTATTTCATTTGTATGTTTGTGAAAAAAAAAAAAAAAACTTGGTACCTAGTAAAGTGGAAACTAAGGTCATAACATACTAACCATTTGTCGTGGAAAATAGTACCTTGTTTGTAAGTTAGAACCATTAAACGATATTATTAATAAAGTATCTAAACCAATCTTTCTTATAAATGAAGGGCTTGTAATATCTAAAAGCAAACGGTAATCTACCATTTGGTCTAATGATGGTAAAATCGTCATTTTTTTGGTAACTTACTAATGGTTGACCAGACTAATAAGTTGTCAGTCAGTTCTTACTTCCCAGCGATATTTCAAAATTACTATTGATTATTCAAATTATACCATACACAAACAAGTTCCATTTCGGCAATGAACTCAAAGAAATCTGCTTGCAAAAGCCCCTTAAACTTTAATTTTCCAATTGTTGAAAGATGTTACTCATCGGGTCTATCAATTATACAAGAATGAGGCACTTCTATATATCCTACACTGGTGCATTTTCACGACATGGAGTCATAATTAAGTAAAAAACAAAACATCATGAAGCGTCTTGAAAGAAATTTACGATGTTACAGCATTTACTCGTAATCTGGTCTTGAGAGTATCGTATTAAAAAGTACAGTCGAAGGTTTTACCATTGAAACGTCAAGGTCTGCTCTTCCCTTCTTAAAAAAGGAAAAGGCCGTTAAATCTTCAGCCAAAAAAGGTCTTTAGTCTACTGCCCAATTGCCTCTCTTTTCCAAAATGTTATACTTAGTGTCGAGTTCTCTTCATTCTTTAATTGGCTTAACTATTATATAAACGACTATAACAAACCATAAAACATCCATATAACTGTATGCACTTACATTAACACAGCATGCTTATATTTTCTAACTTAACCTCTTAAATAACAAACTCCAAAGCAAGTAAATTTCAAATTCCTCAAACCGAGGCGACGACGGATGCGTTGGTAAAATAGTGGACTGTTGAGCACAACTGATATTATTTGCAACTACGGAGTTTTCGAATATCATATTTATTTATTGTTTGATTAATAAAGCAGTTGACAGTGAATGGATGAAATATATAGCAACTATGATTTTCTGCTCGGAATATTATTTACTAGAACGATACGCTGATGCCATGTGACTATAGCTTCCTCTGCTTTCTTTTTAAATGCATTTAGCATGTTGTTCTTGGTTCCAGATCCGGAAGAGCACACAATTAATGATTGAATGATACATCAAGAAAGGAATGAAGGTGAATTTTTTCAAGCCTTTCATACCTGGATTTGGCTCCACCCACCCCAGTCATCTTCGATTTGGCTCCTTGAAAGGTCTAGCACGACCAAACTAGCAAAATGAAAATTCACCACATGAAATTCTTTATGAGTAATTTCCCAAGAAAGCCATCTTAGGTCTGAAAGAAGATTCATAAAGTTGCCACAAAAATCAACGCCTTTCACTCGAAGGAACTGTAGATATGGTAGAGCAGTTAATTCTTCAGGTGCAACGTTGCGGCTGCAGCCATTAGAGGTCAGGCATAGTGCTTTCACATCTTCATTTATCTAGCAACAAAGTTTCAAGATTAACTGAGAGGACAGCACTAAACAATCTTACAGAACTATAAAGAAGGGAAGCGTGTAAACATTGGTAAATAATTTCTCCAACAGGGAACCTACGATACTTATATGTATTTATTCACGCAATTAATGATAATTTTCAGCTTCTGCTTAAGATATCCTATAAATCATTTATCCACTTTCCTGTTTTGTACTTTTCAAGAAATAAAAGCATATGCCTTCCAAATCCTCGTAGTTTTTGTTTTCTCTGCAATTGTATTGGAAGTAATTTAAAAAATTTCTTCGTAAGTTAACTTTCCTCTGACCTTTGGTCCTCTGTTAGAATTTCCAGAAAACTATTTTCTATCCTACAAAATCTGAAAACCAAAGCTAACTATTACGCAATCTATCTGGTCTCTCTCCACCAATTTACAAGACCTTTTGACTCAGCTGTTTGAGAGAGAGCTATCTCACTCACAAGACAAATGGAAAGTAAACAAAGCTAACTGAAAAATAAAAGAACATATTCAACAAGTTTCTCATTCCAAATAAAAATTGTGTGACATACTCCTTCATATTACCTCTTTCCTCTCCAGTAGTTTTATAGCATCCCCATGAATCCACACCCTACTAAATTTGCGAGGATATTCTTCAAGGATGATGTACCTTCCCAAATCTCGAACTTGGTCATGCATCCAAAACTTATTATCTCTAATTTTTATCAAGGACCGTAGGAGGAGGACCCCAATTGCAGTATGAGGATAGTATTTACAGTCATTCCACATGATAATTGGACATGTTTGGTCCTCATTGGTGAAAAAGCAAGCAATATCCAGAAATACTTCTTTTTCCTTATTCTCCAATCCATTATAACTTATCTTTAATGCATCTCGGACATCCTTAAAAGGACCTTCATCTAACTTCTTTAATGTCTCTTCCCATAACTTTATTTTATTACCAAGTGGCTCCAGGGCAATGCCTTTGCGAAAAAGAAATGAGCCTATCACATTGACAGCCAAAGGAAGCCTGGCCACTTTATTAACAATATTCTCTGAAAGATCAGAATAACCTTCTATAGGAAAGTCACTTCTAAAAGCACACTTACAAAACAAATGAAGTGCTTTTTCAAATTCCATTTCATGAACCTCATAATCCAAAATTCCTTCAAGGATACTTTTGTCCCTGGTTGTGATAATGATCCTGCTACCAGGACCAAACCAATTAGAATTTCTGGTTCTGGCAAGCTTTTCAAGTTGCTCGTTCTTGTATAGATTATCAAGAACAATGAGGACTTTTTTAGTATGACATACTTTCTTGATCCAATTCATCCCACATCTAGTGTCTTTAATTCGGTCAGTAATCATAGGACCAACAAAACGTGATAATAACTTTTTCTGAAAGTTTATAAGATCCTGTTGTGATGATGCTTGACTCCCGTCCAGTTTTGATGATGCAGGAACGTCGTCAAGGAAACAAACTTCTTCAAAGTGAGATGATAATTTGTTGAACACAACCTTTGCAAGTGTTGTTTTACCAATACCACCCAATCCATGTATCCCAAGCAAACTTACACCATCAGAGTCAAGATCCAACCGTTCTATTATGGCTTTTACCTGACGATGATCTTCAATTAAATATTCAGGCACATCCACAAGTTTGCTGCTAAGTTTCCGCAAAACCTCTTTAACAATTAATTCAATTTGTTCTCCGTGGCTGCAGCAAAGCAGGAAGAGGCTGTTTCATTCAAAGGCTAGCAAGAAGAGGGTATAAATAACGTCCATCGGCATGGGACCATATGATAAAATAGGTAAATTAAGCGTATAAGTTGATACGTAAGTGGAAATTTAATGGAATTATGCCCCTCGTCAGTTTGGCGAATTTGAGACGTTTTAACGATTCAAAATCCAACGTGAAGGAGATATTTTTGATGGAATGGACAAATATGATTTATAAATCTGGAGAAAGAATTTTTTTTTTTTTTTTTGTGAAAGGTAATAAATATATTGAGGAGAGACCATATGTACAAAAAATCACGGCACCAAAAACTTACACTCAAGATGAGATATCATTATGAGTGGAATGATGCCATGATGTAAAGGCCACAACATGGCACCCAACAAAGAAAAGCACGGCAAGAACAACCATAAATTGGTATTAATGCTTGAATTGACTAACTAAATTAAAGCAGTAACATAATATCGAAAAGCTATAGAGGTTGAATTCAAAGATAAAACAAACATAAATTTGTGGCTCCAGCTTAGCAGGAAAGATTTTGCCCGATTCAAATGGCAAAATTACTAATATCTGCAAAATATATGCAGTCAAATGGCACTACAAGGAAATAATTTAATTTCAACCGAGATCTTTCATTTAGGAAAAAAAACATGCAAGAACATAGTGAAAGTAAACGTGTAGGGGCCTTCAACAAGACTACCCGTTCTTTGTTTACGCCAACAAAAATTTCTAACCATTAAGGCCAAGACTATTCTCTCCAACGGTACTTTGTACGGTTGTCTTTTACTTTTATGAAAAATCAAACATTGACCTATAAATCGAGAAAATACTTTTGTGATTCGTAATTAAAGCCCAATATCACGGGTTCACGACACGGGTTCCAATACTAGTATAATTAAAAAAATAGGTAGTTGAAGATTATAAACGGAAAATTCCCACAAGCAACAGACGAAAAAAAAAAAAAAAGTCAAAAGTGAAATTTCGAAGGACAAACTTCATCCCATCCACACATGTAAATAATTTGCTCTTTAACCATAAAAATTAAGGAAATTTACCCTTTGCCTTTGAGATCCCATCCCTTGATACTCGCGACCTCTTCAAGGGCACTTCGCCACCGCTGCAATTCGTTGGCCTTAAACCTCCTCTTGTGTTTGCCAATCGCTTCTCTGTACTTCTTGGTTTTGAGCTTCACATCATCAGTGTCCACGTCATAGAAAATGGGGAGGATATCTTTCTTCCCATCTGATTTTGAGGTGCATTCTACCATGTGAGCAACCTCACGAAGACATGATGAACTAGAGGCGAAATCCTTAGAGAAAATGGGTATATAGATTCGAGTCCTATCAAGTGCCTTCAAAAGCGCTCCACTGATTTGTTCACCCACTTGGAGTTCTTCGTTGTCCAAGAAAACGTGGATTCCTACACTTCTCATTCTATAATAGAGGCAATTAGTGAAGGTTTGGCGCGTATCTGGTCCCCTAAAGCACAAGAACACATCATACTCGTCTTCTGACTCAGTTTCCATACTCAGGATTGCTTGCATGCTCCTCTTCCTATTGAGTTCGGCCATTGGTGCCAGAACCCTACCAGACTACAACCTAATGATACTTGGAAATAGGAAATCAATCAAACAAGCACAAACAATTGCATCAAACATTGCTCGTTCATACATATCTGTCAAGATATGTATATATACTCAGCAGTTATATAAACTTTTAAGTCACGTAGATTTCGTACCTGCAGTCCACCAGGCGGAGTGAAGTTCATACGGTGATTAAAGCTGCGCTTCAGTGGAGTCCAATTCCATCCGAGCCTCTACGCTGCATTCACCAACATCTGCACTACGGCGTGTAAAACTAGCTAAATGCGACAGGATTTAGGGAAAGAAGATCGACAAACCCTTCTTAAGGACAGGTGATTTAGGCTCTGCAATTGCTCTCAATGTCAATGTGAAGAAAACATCAAGAAACGTGGGCAGGATGAAGATGAATTTCTGAGAAGGAGAGGAACGACAGGAGTATATAAAAGCAAAATTGAGAAAAAAAAATGTTTTAAGAGTTTGTCGCTTTACACTATAAAATGAAATTTTTGGTATTTCCAGAGAAGTTTCTTTTTGAGCGTTGAATAAAGTGCGCGTGCCAAGGAGTGGTCAGAGTTTCCATACTTCATGTTCCGTTAACATTATTTTTTGGAAAACGCTAGGGAAAATAACGACATTAAAACTTTTAGGCAGCTGGTCAAACTTTTCCTTTCTATGTGGTATGATGTTGATGAATGCGGCGTAGAGGATTGGATGGACTCCATCGAAGCGCCGCTTTAATCAAATTTGACGACCGGGGTCTTTAAAAAAACTCAGAATCCAAGTAATTACCTGCAAGAAACCTCCTTCTGCTTCTACCTTAGAGAGATCATAAAAGGCCAGTTAAGTTCATGCCAAGCTATCACCTAACCAAGTCAATGTCATCAGATTTCTAGTTTTCGTTGCGTCAAAATGTGGAACAATTGTTCTATGCAAGTTTTTCTTTAAATACGATGTTATATTTCAAAATCCGTGAGGGCCTAAATTTTGACTGGCGACTTATCCAACATTTTACCAACGGTTTTATAATAGTAATAACAGTTATTTAGCATGTAACATGACTGTAAAGTATCAACATTTTTATGGAAGTGTCATCAATTATTTGATCATTCCAAATTATTGTCAATTACAATATGTCGCTTATTGAAATATTAAGGTTACCGACTTTTGTAGAAAATTACCAACTTTGATTTGAGTCCATTTACCAAGTTCTATTTGATTGTTTCAAAATTAGCAATCGTTCCAAGACTTACCAATATTTATTTACTACAACCACTATAGTATCAAAGTTACCAAGTCTTACAGCAAATATTAATTGAAGTAATTTACCAATTTTTCACTGATTAAGTTTTCAAATAGTTTTAGCTTTACTAGCTCTTATTTGATTGAATTATCAACATTTATTCCATTGTTTCCAAACCACAACTTTTTGAAAATGATTTTCTGACATTTATTTGCAGATGTTATCTGCATGTTAAAGTTACAAGCTCTTATAAAAATTACCAATTTTTACTTGATTCCACTTACCAATATTAATTTGATTGTTTTAGAGTACTAACTTTTTCAATAAATTATCAAATTTATTTTGGAGCTAACAAATGAGTTAGGGTTACCATTTCTTTTCTACCATAGTATGGCATATTTAATATTTTGTCTCCATCAATGTCTACGCAGTATCTGAATTTTCTAATGTATAATTAATAAGGCCCCACAAATCTCGAAAACATAAATTAATGTAATGTATATGCACAATAAGCTTGATAATTGTTTTTTTTTAATAAGTGATAATCTACCCATACTCTAACTCTTACTCTTAGATTTTTGTCGTACTTTCTTATAGAGCGTGGAAGTCAAAACCTACACTTAAATATAATCATATCACATCCCAATTTTTATTTTTATTTTGAAAATGTGAATATTCGTACTCTCTACCTCATCATTTCCATGTGAAAAAGGTGTTAACAAATCCAGTTTCTTAATGGTATATTTAGTACGAAGATTCTAAACGTAACGAGTAATGATAATAGACAGAGCAAATGGCGGTGAATTTAATAATGATAATTGACCAGAAATGACAGCCTGTTTCTTCGGTGTCCGGGACCATCCCCACGTGCTTTTAGGTCTTGCGAACTCATCGGACATTGTTTTGTACTCCCCAAAGTGTTGCTTCTCTCTCAATAAAATCCATTCATAAATTTTTATCAATATGCCCCCTATCATGTTGAATTAAAGGGGAAAATAGAAGAGTTGAAAGAACAATGATGACATCTAATTTTGCTCGTAGTTCAAGATGTTCCAGGGGAAAGGAAAGAGCTACCTTATTGGGTTCTGTTCATCGAGTTCTTGGAAGTAATTAATGTGATTGATATTTGATGGCATCAAAGGGGCATCAATTATTTCAAAGCCGAACGTCAAAAGGTACATTTATCAAATACTTATCTTTTTCATTTTATTTTATTTTATTTTAGATAGTATCATGGTGACGGGATTAGAAAGAGATTAAGAGGTACAATAAAAAAATTATCAATTTATATTTTTGTTGGGTGGGCTTTTATAGCGAAAACACACCCATATCAAACGACTGTTAATAATAAACATTCATATATTATTTATCCATTTAGCATGTGTATGTGGAGATTCTACCTTTTTCATCGTCACTAGCAAAAAAAAAAAAAAAAAAGCACTCACGGAGTGAGTATGTACAAAACAAGGAAAAGAACCTAACAAAGTAGAAGATGGATTTAGATTAATGCAGGAGTACAAATACAAATGGGAATGAGACGAAAGCAGGTTAGGCAAAGCTCTCGCTGCCAGCTAGCGACCTCCCGGGGAAGGTGTGAGGTTCTGTGTGGGAGACAAACTCTATGTTTGGATGCCGAACCTTCATATATATTTTTTTTTTAATTACATGATGCAATTAGCAATGATTAATGTTTAATTGAAGGCTCCTTGTCAAACCCATATTCTCTGTGACTACTCAGGCATCCCAGCTGTCCAATAGCATCACCTAACTTTCTCATCACTGATGATTATGTTGGTTGTTTGTTTATAAAACAAACGAAAGGTACTTTTCTTTATCCCATGTAGGAAAGTTTGCAGGAGATGGGCTAATTTATAAGTGTGAGCACAAATAATTACTTGATTATTAGTTGCACTTTGCACATTTCACATCTGCAGTTTAATTAGCTCTAACCCCTTTATTTTTATTTTATTTCCTATAGTTATCTTATTAATCTTGAAAGGTTGTTTTTTGCTTATTAAGTAATTTTGGAAATTATGAAATTCGGAATTTTATTTTTTTAAAAATTATACTTTTATTATTCCGAATTTTATATGTGTCTCTTCGAGACAACTTTTGAAATTATATTTATTCAGTTAGTGACCTTTCATGAAGAGTTGCATTTGTTTATTTTGCACATTTTCCCAAATGGTTGCCTTTGTTCATTTTGCAACTACTTTTGAAGAGATTTCTTTGTTCACTTTGTAGCCTCAAACAAAGAGTTACCTATATCTTTAAGACCGATCTTTATATTTATATGTCAATTTTTGGCACGAATGCGAATTGAGTCATTTCTTAGTATTCTTTCCAAAACTACAGCCATCATTTCAATTATTTTCTAGAGAGACCTTAGAGAAATACTAAAATTGCTATATAATATTCTCATTTGAGACTTTATTATATCCTAAAGAAAATTTGCTAGTAACCATTAGCAATATTGTGGGGCAAATAAATCTTTAAAGAAAGTGATATTATACCTCAAAGTTCGACTTGATTGATCTATCTAGTTCGACGTCATATGTGACATCCTCAATTTGGACCCCTATCTCAAACATGAGGAATGGACTAAGGATCAATGTGTCAATAACGAGAATGGACCGTGACTTGATCTTAGGGATTGTTCACAAGTCAACTTGTGACATCCTAGATTTTTCACTTTTGCTTTCAATTAAATTAATCGGGCATTTCATCAACGTGCCTATAAAGCTATTCTCAGAGCTGATCACTCTCGAGATAACTAGATTATCTGGGGAAGCCATTAAGGAATTTTAATATAATAGACTTAAGAATTCAACTAGGAATTGGCTACTCGACCGTGCTCATCTTTAGAGACCATTACAGCACAGTTAAAAATCGATTAGGGATCAGAGATAGGTCGGTTCGACTGAGATGTGTGGCTAAATGAGGGTAACTCCACTAAATTGAAAAATTCTCGTCAGCTGGCACTAGATTGATTTTTCTATCGTTTTGGTACCTTGTGTCCATATTTGAATCATCGAAATTTTCACGATAACCGAGAGTCACCAATGTGTCGAGTGGGTTCATTGTGGCTCAAAGAAAATAGACTACGGGTCATTTGCAATAAAAATTTATGAAAGCTACCCAGTAGCCTAGGTCACGCTAAAATTGCGCCGAATTGAAATTAACCGTGAATTTGAATCCGATTTCAAAAATTGAAAGTTCTATCATGTCACAAATCATTTAGGAACGTCGACTTAGTTTTAGAAGATTTTTCTACAAACCAAGACTTTTTGGGAAAAAAAGTCTAGGTAGGATCGTTTTTTTTTTTTTTTTTTTTGTCTAGAAAATGTCAAGGACTGCTTTTGATCGCGAAATTGGGGAGCAAGTGGGTTGTATTGGTAAGGAAAAATGCCAAGATGATCGATGGTGGGTTGATTGAATTTTTAGAAGCTAAATTGGGATAATTCAAAGAGAGATTAAAGTCCAATTGAGGGGAAATATTGTGAAATTCGTAGCCCCCCACCACCTATGACTTATGGACCATTTCAAGTGTTCTAGAAGAGGCCTTGGTGGCTGAATTGAGGCCTTGGAACATAGCTGGTGATGGAGAATGGTCTTAGGGGACAAATTAAGAGAAAAAGAGACCAAGTAGGCCCCCTTGGTTCCCTCATCTCCTCCCTCTCTCCCTCAAGGCTGCCGTTGCCCCTTCTCATCCCTCCTCCTTGCCATTTCGCTTCCATCAGCCAATAGAGAAGCTTTCGACGATGTTTGCAGCCGTCCGTTGCCGTTCGCCGGCCCCCCTCGCACGCACGCCGTCACGCCTTGTCCGCATGACCCCGACGCTCCAACCGTCTGTCCCTGCTTCTAGGCCGCTGTCTTGTGCCTTGTTGAACTCAACCAGAGCTATCTAGCCGCCGGAGCCTCCACCGCCCCCACCTTGACCAATTCAACCCATCTCAGCCTATCTCCACCTCAAGCGAGCCTCAACCCAGCCGTTTTAGCCACCGAATAGTAGCTGAAGAAGTGGGTTTCCAACAACGGTTTTGGCCAGTTTTGGCCCGCTTCCCGACCCCGAAAGCCAAGCCCACTTTGGAGAAGAACGAGCCCCGTCACGTTCCTGTCAAATTGAATTGAGCGGTTTGATAAACAAGTGAGTTTAACTCACTAATCCTCACTTAGTAGGATAATAACGCTTAAGGGTTGATTAGTTTAGACTAAGCTAGGATTAGGTGATTAGTTAGATTTTTTTTTTTTGATCGAAGATTAGTTAGATTTGATTAGTGAATTTAATTAATTACCAATGCATGTTGGATGGATAGTTAGTGCAATTAGGGCCTAGACAAGCTCTAGTATTTATCTAGAGTGATTCGGAAAATTTCCGGGTCCATCTCGGCGTTTAATTAGGCTTTACCGGCCTAAGCTGCTATTTATTGCATTTATTAATTAATTTTAGTAATTATTTAATTATTTATTTATTTTTCAAAAATTAGACTGGAATAGCCGATGACCAAAATTTTATGCTGATTGTGATGGCGTGATATGTTTATTTAATTGAGCTCGAATTTGTTCTGATTTGGTGTGATTTGTATTTTAGGAGTTTATTCCTAAATTTATTTAATTTCAGTAATTAAATGAAAAATTACCAAGCGTCGGTTTGCAATGCTAAAAATGAGTTTATGGATCGGTGAAATTAGTGGGATTTTCAAGTGTGAAAATATTATATTTTGGCTAGGGCCGACCGTGTACCCACAGACGATAATTTTTATCAGGTATAATAAAAATGGTGATTTGATCAACTTTGGGCGAGCAATAATTTATCAGCTTTAGGTAAGCATTATTAGTATACTATATTGGCCTGGGGGTCCTAATACATCAGCTTTGGGCGAGCAGTATATTATATTATCGGCTTTGAATGGGCTATACTATCTATTTTCAACTTAAAGTGAGCAGTCCTGATTTGATAGGACTTTATAGATAGTATTGAGTATACCAACCAAGGAAAAGTCGTGATGACATGTAATCGACTGAGTCAATTGATCAATGATTTGATCTGATGTTATGAGTTGATTGGTTGATATGATTTGAGGCATCTGCGAGTTGTATTGACTAACAGGAAGAAACTAAGGCCAAGGTAAGTCATCTGACTCGTGTTTGCACATAGGCAGCCCTCAGGGCGTATTTTCTTCCTAGTCGAGTCTTAGGAGGTAGAACTCGCTAAGATGTCATTTTGTCTCGTTGTGGGACAACATTTCAAGTCCTTAAATAGCCGCTCCCGAGTTTTTTGGATGACCCAAGAGTGTTACAAAGCAGACATCCTATATTCCGATGAACCAGGGCCCTAGGGGTTGGGACTACGAGTTGGTAAGGTCCATAGTCTGGGTCGATGCAGGTCTTGCCCATAAGGTGCCCTATTGATACAGGTCGTGGTACCGTCGTGCTCGAGATAGCCAGAGAGAGGGTCCTATTCCGAAGTCTAAGATTCCTCTGTACGCTCTGGAAGTCGCTTTTCGAAAGGGCACAGCTGATCCTCCTCAAGGCTCGATAGTAGATGTAGTAGATCCGACTCTTGCAATACCAGAGTCCCCGGTGCAGTCTGCTGAAGGCTCCAGCTAGAGCGTAGAAAAAGGAGAGATCGAGGATGATGATGACCCGGAGTAGATCGGAAACCTCCACCCCTGCTTGTAGACTTTGTTTTTGAACTAGCATGAGTAGAACCTTACTCTAATAGTTTGTATCGTACTATATACATTATGGTGCGCAATATATATATATATGTGTGTGTGTGTGTGTGTGTGTGTGGTTGTTTTAGGTTCAAAATTTATGATCCTACTTTCCTATCCCATTATTTTATTGTCTGGGGATTATTTATATACTTCCATATGTGTATTAAGATGAATGAATCGGCGATGCGTCCTAGGACGTCACTATTTAATTGACTAGTGAGGGATGGGCACGTGCTTGAGGATCGGGGCGTGACATCCCCATTTAAGTGGTATTAGAGCATGGTTTAAGATTGGAGTGATAAGATGCAATGGTCCTTGGGATAGTAGTAGGAATGGCCTTTAATTTCATGCTGGTGCATGTTTGTGATAGCTAATTGGTAGAATTAATTACTTGTGTGGATTACTCAGCTTCTAATCGATATGGAATTGGAAGCAGGTTTTTGTAAAAAACTGTTGAGATGAGCGATCAGGAGCAGAGAACTCCTAGAAAGAGTACCGTTAGGGCCGTAACTCAGGGTAGGATGCCGACTAGAGAGAGAGAGAGTCGGGCGAGAGAGAGAGCGTGCAGAGGGGGAGGGGGGATCCGGCGAAGTGGAGGAAAGGAAGACGGGCCGGCGGGAAGTTTCAGTTTCAGTTTCCGAGAAGGTTGTTTTGGAATCTCCTCCCATTTCTCTCTTCCCCATTCCCCTGCTTTACTTTTTTATTTACCCTTTTTGTTTTCTCTCTCATCAGTGCGTTCGGAGAGGAGAGAACGGGGAGAGGAGTTTTCGCGAGGGTGCTCGCGGACTTCGTGCCGATTCCTGGAGCTCGCCTTCCGATTTCTAGAGAAGCGGATCGAGATGGGTTAGTTCCTTCTTTTCCTTTCCATGGAATTCGTCCTTTAGGCAATTCTCCAATTTCGGTGCTTGATTCGCCTACTTGGTTTTTAGTTCTTCTTCTTCTTGCCTTCCCTTTAATGAAAGGAGGAAGGTTGGAGTTGCTATTCCGACGAAGTACTTGTATTTACTTATGAAGTGAAATTTGATCAAACATCAGTCGGTCTTCTGAACCTAAGCAGTAACAAAGTGAGTACCCACCATTTGATGGAAACTGTTTTAAGTATCTGAATAGGCGGAAGTTGTTGAAGGGTTTACTGGTAACTTAATTGTCAACAAAAGGACAGAAATTAATTCTTTCGGCTGAGTAGGAAATTAGTGCACAAGGCTCCGTGGATAAGCTGGACATTGCGGTACTGTCTAGTAGGCAGTTACTAGCGAATTACTTTGAACTAGTGCTTTTACAAGATGGACCCACCTTCCTTTTGGAATTGAAGTTAAACATGTATGAGTAAAGAATTGAAAAATTAGATAATATATCCTTGGTCTATGATGACAAGGAGAAGAGACCCATTGTTTAAGTTCAGTAGTTTTATTTTGTTTTATCGTCTTTTCAGGGTTTAGTGAAGTTGGTAGTTGGAGCTCCTCTTTTCTTTTATTCTGGTTAGTAGATTTTTTTTTTTTTAGGGTTTGCATTATCTTGTATAGGGATGGATTCTCTTTGTTTTAGATGGATAGGTATTTCATTGGTGCCTTACTTATTATACCTATTGCATGGCAAAGAAACCGGTGAGAAGAAAAATTGAGATTGGGTGCCAAAGGACTGATTCATAATATGCTAATTTGGCGATTGATATTTGTCTACCCGCTGACAAACTTAATATACAATCAATTAGAGACGAACTATGATTATGAGATGTACCTCTCCATTGCAATAAGGGTTTTCAATTGAGTTTCTACCTTGCATGAACGCAGCATGTGTAATGTTGGCTGGTGGCGATAGTCATATTAAAAACGCAGGAACCAAGATTGATGTGTTCAGTCATCTACCTAGTTCTTGGGGCATGAACTTCTATCTTCCCAGCTCAAAGCACTCTTTCCCTTCCTCTTCAAGTGATATCAAAGAAGTTGAAATTATTTGATGATATTGATACTTGGATAGTCGTACATGTTAAATTTTTTTTCCCTGTATTTTGTTGCTCCTAAACTTTCTTGTAATAGAAGAACTATCTTACACTCCTTCGTTAGGAGTAAACAGGACCATCTAGGTTAACCGATGTCCAAGTATTTGCCTTTTCATCTTCGCTTCTGGGCGGTAAGCTAGTGGAATTTTCACTCTCCACTGATGCTATTTCATTGTGATGTGATGCTGAATGCTGATAAGTTCCTCCAGATTAGTCAGGGCATTATAACTAGTGGCTATTAATAAAACTATCCAAGATTTTTTACCTTGTAAATCGTTTTTAGGATCGCTATCTGTATAGGATACAATTAAAAAGACGGAAGTTAGTCACATCAAAAATCATTCTCAGTTGGGATCAGGAGTAGGTTTAGGATCATTGGAGATGTAGAATGGGATTCTTAATCCCAATCCCAAATATCTTACTTTGCCAATTTAGTTAGGACTCAACCTCATTGTAAACTAAATTAGGCCCAAGTTCTCATTATGCATGACCCATTGTATGTCTAAAACAATATCTAAAGGCCAAACCTGCTAATTAGGTCTACCTTTGGGAATTGAACTAAAAGGGGTTATAAAGGAGAATGAAGTGTTGCCTCCATGGATGGAAGATTTAATTGATGGTTGTGGCAAGGCTGAAGATACTTTCTATACAGACTTGGGAGAGTCCATAAGTTTTTGGCGGGACTAAGAATAACCTTTTATTGCTGGAGTTGGAAGTGGGCTCTACTTTCGTGGGAGCTTGGGTTGGGGTAAGTGCGAGGTCTACGGTGCTTCCACGAACAGCAATGTAGCACAATGCCATCACCTTTGTATGGCAAACATCTCTTCTGGCTGGGGATAGAATTATTATTTACATCATAGCATATAGCTCTATGCCTTGTTTATTTCTTTCATCCTTTTGTCTTCTTATTTTCACTGCAGTCATCTGGTTTTGCTTTTGTCTTATTCTCTTCTTTACTTTTGGCCATATGCTTCTCTAGTTAACTTTTTTTAAGAGGTGCAAGAGCTTCTTCAATGATGTGCTTCTGCTGTGGTGATGCTCGTGCTTTTGTCTTCTACTCTTGAGCTTCATTCCCTCTTTTCGAAGTTAACATACAAGTGTTAGTACAGAAAAAAGATTAAGAATCTATCTCTTTAGACCTTAAATTTTGGTAGTCTTATGATCATTAATCCAAAGTATGGTCCAATTTCAATCATTTAGGATCAATCCTAACAACCTTTTACCTTAAGGGTTAGATTTTATACTACAGGGATTGCCTCCCATATGTCCTGATTAGATCATGAACAGTCATTTTGTGTAGCCGTGACATGCCATCTATGTATAACTATCTAAAAAACAAATGTGCTTTGCATATCGACATGGGAATTGGTTCTAGGCAATCTGTTGGGATGCAAGATCTCAGACCTTATGCTTGTGCTCTAGAATCTAGTATGGTGGTATCCTCCATAATCTAGTATGGTGGTACCCTCCATAATCTAGTATTGTGGAATCCTCTTTAATTTCTCACCTTGTGTTTCTCGATTCTCTCCCATGATTGGCCCAAATTTTTCCTTCTTGTTTTCCTATACATGTATGAATCACATTACTTTTTTTTTTCTTTTTTTTCTTTTTTTGTCTAGTTCAGGATCCGTTTCATAATATGTCCTGTAGGGGGATATTATAGTGCTTGTGCTGTTTGCAATTTCAATTGGCTGGGATCCTCTTCATAGAGATACCTGTATTTGTATTGCCTCATGCTATTGTCCCTTTTGGTTCCTATTGTGACCATATTTTCATTCTAGAGTGACGAATTTTCCGTGCTGTTAATCAAATAGTTCAAATTAAAGTTCTAACTGTGATCTAGACATAAATAGTGACGTACATGTAGCTGTTTTCTTATCAACAGGCTATGACAGTAATGGTGTAGCAGGCTATGCAATTCGTTGATCAGACACCTGATCTTGAGACCAAGATAGAGGTTAATTAAGATATTTAACTCTGTTGCTAATGGAAGGTGAATATGTGAAATCAAACTCCATTGCAACTTATATTCATCAATAATCTTTTTTTGTTTCGTGGTTTCTATAGCTAGTTTTGTCATGCTAATATATGTCGAAATGGAGAGAGCACGGTTGATCAAGAAACTTGCAAAAATAAAGGAAGATCAGGGTCTTATAGCAGAAGCTACAAATTTGATGCAAGAAATTGGGGTAACTAGAAGTTGACTTTGTTGTCACTGATCTTGTAATTGGTTTTTCTTTGTCCAACATTCCTATGATGGGTTTGAAATGCAGGTAGAAACTTTTGGAGCAATGACAAGTCTGGAGAAAGTTGCCTTTATATTTTAACAAGTACGGATTTTTTGCATTGTTTTTAGCCATTTACACACTATTACTATGATTGGTTTTCTGATCGATGGATTTTGCATATTTGTTTGTGCTTAGATCACCAGGACAATGTCCGTGCACATATCCTTTCCAGGAAGATATGCCCCCAACTGTTCGATGCAGATCCTTCCAAAGAGAAGAAAAAGCCTAAAGAAGGTGAAAACATTGTGGAACAATCTCCAGCTGATATTCCATTACTTCTGGAGTTGAATGGAAATACCATGACTCATGATACACTAAATTGGCGTTTTGCTTTTTCTAGTTTTGCGTCCACTATCTCTTAACTAATGTGTTTTTGCTGATCAAGTGCACCTGGTGTTCGGGTTGTGGTTCAGACCACGAACTTGTATGGCTTTATATATTGGGCACATACTCTTCTTCCTAAGCACTTTCTCTTGTTCCTTTCTAGCTTTAACGCAAACTCTGACGTTCCAGGTGTATTTGATAGATTTGAACTCACATCTTAGTTTACCCTGTATTTATGTGGTTAACGATGTAGGTAAAGGTATTATTCACGCAACAACGATTACCTTGAGATATGTCAATGCTATAAGCCGATAGATTAGATTCCATCAGTGAAGGGAAACCCAGAGCAGTGGATACTGGTGAAGCTCTTTCGTTGTTAAGTCTTCACTGCGTTTTTCAAGTCAGAGCTGCTCATTCTGTGATTCAATTCAATGCAAATTCTAAGGAAAATCTGCTGGTGCTCAGTTCTATCACCACATGATCCCGTGCAGTCAAGCCTCTTAATGCCACGTCAGAGAATAAAAATCTCTCAGATTTTTCCAATTCAGGTACCATCTCTGAATTGTTGTAGGTAATTGGTTGTACATCCTAAAATATGACAAAAATGTGCTATAGAATTGGTTGACCATGTCTTTGATATTTTAACGCAGGCTATTTCTGAAACAATTGGTCAAGTTGGAGGTTATCCAGTGGACTGCTCTTTGGAGTACATTCAAAGATGAATTTGAAAATGAGAAAAACATGCTGGGAGTGCACTTGTTGAGAAGGCAGCAGAAGATCTTAGACAGAGAATCATTGAACTTGTAATTGCTAAACTTTGTCATTTTTCTTCTTTTTGGATCAGCATTCAGGTATGACTCAATCTATTTTCTGCGGAAGTTATTATCGTTTTGAAGTGTTACTCGAGGATTACCTTGAAGAAACTTGCAAAGCTGTTACGCCTGATCATCCAGGTCTGATTGTGTTGAACATCTGTTTATATCCTATATCAATGTCAATCTTTATGAATGATTGCCTAGGCCCCTCATTTAACCTGAGTAGCCTCTCTGCCTTCAATCCTTGATTGGGACATGGTTGCTGGACTCAGATTCAAGTTCCAAATTAGTGGAGAAAAGTTTTTGGTGCATTGAAAGCTAAAGGCTTGTCATGGATTTGAGAATGTTGTCTTTATATTTTTGTTTCGTAAACATTTCTGACTGACATATATGAATACTCTTGGCTTAGTCAATATTTGCTCATATATGTGTTGTGGCTATAAGTGTCATTGTCTGGTATTGTGAAACCATTTCTTGTTGCACGGAGCCTAAAATTCTAATGCGCTTTCGAAGGGAGGGAGTAGCTTTGCTATATTGCTAGTGTTAACACTCGCCACTTCCTGTGTTACAAAACTACATCTCACTAATAGAGCTTTCTTAACGTGGTCAAAAAATCTGCGGAGGTGATTCCCTCGAAGAAAAGAGCTCTGTTTTTTGCAGTTCTGTTACCACTGTTGTAGAGGGCTTTGAACAATCGCATGCCTCAATTTATTAAATCAACACTATCATCCGATAGAGAGAGCATATGATATATATACAAGCTTGGCTGATATTCTATCAGCATGACCTCTTAGTTCGATATTATCATTTTAGGAAGATAAAAAGCATCTCTCCTGAATGGTTGTTTCCAACTCCCTGGTGGCAAAGATAGATTGGCTGATGGGAGTCGTTTGTTCCCTGATGACAAAAGACAGCAATGACATGTCGAACTTACAGGCGAGAAATTTCGAAAAGCTGCTTGATCTTGTTGGGAAAAGTTGACACCAAATGCACGAGGAAACCATGGCTCATAAGGCTGCTTTAAGAGTTTGAAGATGTTCTTAGTTGAACGAACGATCTTACCCCCCTCTAGCCTCCCTCCCTTTCTCCCTCTCTCGCTCTCTCTCACCAAACGAGAAGCTAAATAATTGTGTTTCACATTGTGATCTAAAGTGGGACTGAAGATGTTCATCATTTAACTCTCGCGTAGTTGGCTTTAATTTGATTGCATATTTTGCTAGGGGGACCACTTGGGCCTTGTTCTGGGCTGAAATGAAATACTGAACACACTGCATGGGAATGTATTTTAGTCTTTTCATGCTGCCTCTTTCCCTCTCTCCCTTAAATGGAAAGATTTGTTGGTTTTCATGGTCTAGAACTGGTACGAACAGAACAAGTATAGGCACAAAAGGGGCACTCATTTGGACTGAAATAAACGCCTCGTTACTAAATTTTGTTTCGCATTAAGAATTCTGTCGGTGCTTGTGTCTTTCGAACATTTGGGATGACACGAGCTCTCAAGAGTAGGCTAATGAATGCTATTTTCCCATTTCTCTTCAAAGGAAATTGTTTTTCTCATAAGCGGATACTTTGATAAGGGAGAGGCCTTTGTTTTCTGGAGTTCCAGCTCCTCCATTTTCCTTCATGGAAGCTGAAAAAAAATGGGAAGAGGAGACAATTGGGTCGATCCTTGGGTTATTTAGGCAATAGGCATCTTCGTACAAGGGGAGTTTTGTTTGTCCATCGGGAAAAGCTATGAGCACATCTTTAGCTGTGGAAATAGTTATGCCTAATGAGTAACAAGCACCATTTTACTTTCCTAACAAAATGAATTTATTTATCATTTTTTCGAAGAATGCCACCATCACTTAGCAATCAGCATAAGTCAGATGAAGAATATTAGTGATTTTCAATGGTCTAACTTTTCTCATTGTACGTGCAGTCAACTATTTGAAAATTACATCAATCATCACAATTTATTCTTGAGATCATTGTTAATATGGTTAGTCAATTATTTTATGAGAAGCAAATGGTTTTTCTTTAAGAACAAAATTGTAATTTTCAATTTAAAGTGGGCGGAAACATGTTTATACCACTTTTAGTCAACTTAATTAGTGTTGCAGTCTAATTCTCAACACCTTATTTCACATGTACAAAAATTCGAGGCAATGCAAAAATAAATATTTTGGCCATCGTTTGAAGATCTCTTTGTCATGTATTTGAAAACCAATTAAAATATTGAAAAAAAAAAAACGGCTATAAAGCATTCAAAACATTTTTTTTGGGGACAAAAAGAGATCGTCTAAACATTCAAAACATTTGATTTGACTAAAATTAATGTAAGAAAAAGGTTTGTGATGTTCATTATGGTAAGTGTCAGCTGATGATAAAATCAAATTCTTCATTAATCAAGAAGAACAATTGTTGAAACTGATCAATTTTGATGAAAAAAATCTATTAAACTATTTTTAAAATCAACGAGCCGATCGTATGCTTGATGAAGAAGACCCCATCCATTATAGTCAACAATTTTCCACAAATTGGAGTTGTGCCAATTTGAAAATCCTAATCCATGTTCCTTTCTTTTTTTCTTTGTTTTCTTTTTTTGTTTTTATTTAACATAACCTTGAATCCCATCTTCCCTTTCTTTTGTACAATTCTTTCGTTTTCAATTTTTTTCCTGTTTTTTATTTGTCATCCTACCTATAGTCATTTTAATTTTCAGCATTTCGACCATGGTGACGTGGTAAATTTTAAAAAGAAGAGATATATTTTGAAAATAAAATAAAATCAGGGGACTAAATGTGATACTTCTTTCAATTGAGGTAATCTTGGTTAATGCATAAATTGACTAACCAAGTTCACAGCAAAAATAATATATGGTGTAGTCATGGACACATATTGTAGAGCACCAACAATTTATCAATACAACATCAAAGAAGCAAGAACATAGTGGGTTTAATAGCCGAGCTAAATATCTCATCATAATCTAGTCCGTCTTGCTACTGAAATCCCTGTTCAACGAGACAAGCTTTGAAGCATTCCATAGTTCCATCAGATTTTTCCTTAATCTTAAAAATCCATTTACAAACGACTAAATTCTTAGAAGAATCAGGTGGTACAAGATCTCACATGTGATTGGTGACCAAGCCATTGAATTCATCTGCCATGGCCACTCTCCAACATGGGTCAAGAATGGCCTTAGAGTAACAAATTGTCGCCTCTTTATGAAAAGAATGAGAGAGATTAATATATTTTTTAGGTTTAGAAATTCCAAATTTGGCATGAGTTTGCTTAGGATGAGTCGGAAGAGAAGAAATAGAAGTGGAGGAGCTGGATAGAGAAGTAGAGGGGATTCGTGGGTATGTTATGGGAGGAATTTGGTCGGGAGAGGAGTGATGTGGGGACACAATGAGTGAGTTCAAAGAGAAGGGAGGTGGAGGCGAAAAAGAATTGGAAGTAAGTTGGGTAAGATGAGAGGAGGAGAGAGGCAAATTAGGAGGTTGAGCTAGAGAAGAAGAAAAAGGTGGATGAGAAGCTTGAGGGCCAAATGAGGTACAAGGAAGAATAGATTGATTAGAGTAAAGAAAAAGTGAAGGAGGCGATATGGAACAATGGGATTGGGGACTAAGATTGGAAGGTTTTGATGAAAAGAGAAAATTCTCCTCATCGAACCGAACATGACGGCTGATAAAAACACGACCACTCAACGAATCAAGGCAATAATAGCCTTTGTGATTTGATGCATGGCCTAGAAATACACATGGCATCGAATAAGGTGCTAAGTTATAAGAGACACGAGATTGAAGAAAGGGATAACAAGCACATCAAAAAACCATTAAAAAAAAAAACAAGTTATCAAATTTTGAATCCAAATAAACAGCGAAAAGGAGAAATATTAGATATGATATGAGTAGAAAGTCAATTAATAGTGTAAACATTAGTTATAAGAGCAACAACCCAATATA
This sequence comes from Eucalyptus grandis x Eucalyptus urophylla, assembly GCA_028830015.1. Lineage (NCBI taxonomy): Eukaryota > Viridiplantae > Streptophyta > Magnoliopsida > Myrtales > Myrtaceae > Eucalyptus > Eucalyptus grandis x Eucalyptus urophylla. Next base: position 42,676,717 of record CM054190.1, read on the forward strand.
AAAAAAGGGATATGAACATGGATTAATAAAGTTCGAGACATTTCGACTAAGTGTCTAATTTTGCATCTTGATAGATCACTTTGAGATGGGGTGTTTGGACAAGAAAAACATTGAATAATACTACTTTTACTTAAATATGCTTGGAATGCATTACTAATATATTCACCTCACCCATCAGTTTGTAAAAATTTAATTTTGGCGTTGCACAGATTTTCAATAAAACAATGAATGACCCAAGTGAACCGCGAATAGTCATCAAAGAATAACACAAAATATTTGAAAATAGAATTAGATAAAATTGGACTTGTCCATACATAATAATGAATTACAACTAAAGGAAAAGAATGGCTAACAGACTCAAAAAGCAATCAATGAGATTTGCCTACAAGACATAACTCACATAATATCGACTTAAAACTACAATTGCAAACACGACTCAAAACTTGTTGATTTGGATGGCCAAGACAAGCATGCTAACGAGTATGTGTAGAGGAAGCCACGATAGGATGCAAGTGGGTTGATATTATTGAGTTGGGAATTGAATAAAAACCATGAGAAGAATCAGCTTGAAAGAGAACTTTTCCGGTTTGTTTGTCCTTCAAAGAAAATGATGAGCCATTAAAGTCAATGGCACAAGAATTTTGACGGCAAAGTTGAGCAACTAAGAGGTGAGTGCGAGCAAGATTACGAACATGATAGACAGTAGATAATAATAAAGATCAAGAACTAGTATGTGAAAAGGCTTTACCGACTTGCTTAATAGGAAATAAACGACCATCACCAATCGAGACTTTAGTCAAATCGTAAAAAGGTCTAAGGTTAAGGATGCTACCAATATCACTAGTCATATGTGCAACGCTCCACTGTCAAGATACCAAGTTGAATCAAAGGTCTTATCAATTGATAAAGCTAAGAAGGAGTTCGACAAATTAGTAGTGGTAAAAGCATGGTTAAACTTTTAAAATAGTTGGTAATAATCTCATATAATCTCACGTGGTATCAAAGTTAGAGGTCTTAAGTTCAAACCTTACCAAGCCTCATTTGCCTCCCCAATCAAATATGTACACACTTAGTACTAAGCAAAAAGACCAGACTAAACGTGAGGAAAAGTATTAAAATAATTAAATATTAAACCACACATTTATCTAACAGTTTAAGCTTTTAGAATAGTTGGTCATGGTCCCACAAAATCTTTCATACCTCAAAAATCATTATTTTTTGTCCATGAAGCAAAAAAAATACAGTAATGATGCCAGCTCGATGATGGACATGGACATGCAAAACTCCACTTCTCATACCATATTTGGGTCATATGAATACATGAGCATTGATGAGCATTGATGAAGCAAAAAAAGGGAATCGCGTCTCATCTTGGTGTAGAGTGGCTGGCAACGTAAAACTTGTTAGGAAAAATGATGCATATAGTCCTTAAACTTCGGCCAAACATACAATGTGGTTTCTGAACTTTTAATTTGTTCGATGTGATCCATGAATTTTTTATACGTGTTCAATTTAATCCTTGAATTATATGAAAATATTCAATATTGTCACTAAATTTGAATTAATAAAAAGATAACATTAAATATTTTCATATAGTTTAGAAAACTAGACTGAATATTTACCATAAGTTCAAGAACCACACTAACAAATTAAAAGTTTAGGGATCACACTACACATTAGAATAAAATTCAAGGACCACATTACAATTTTGGCCAAAGCTTATGGATTATTTATGTAGTTATACCAAATAGTTGTTGCCTGAATCATTCATGTCATTTGTCTTGTCTTTAATAGCCCTTCTTAGTGCCTTTTTTTCTCTAGGGATCTACCAAAATAACCTTTCTATGCAGGGTTAGTATTACAAAGAACTCCAAACAGGTACACTTGCGACAAATTTATCGCAGATTAATTTTTTGACCAACAAAAAACCCCAAACCGATACATTTGTTGTAAATATACCTATCGTTACCTTCTGTTAAATTAGATTAATAACAGAAAAAACCACAAAACTAAAGAGTAAAGCCTTAAATTAATACTCCCGCAGCTATTACGTGTCATCCAACTTAGCAACTCGATAGTAAAATTTAACAGAAATTAGCGGATTGTAAATTTGTAATTGATATATCAATTTAGGGTTTTTACACAGTAAAAAAATTAATTTAAAATAAATTTATTATAAATATATCAATTTTAGATTTTTTATGATACTAACTCTTTTATATATGACCCGTTTGTTAAAGTGCCCTTTTGAACAAAGTCAAACACTTTGGGAATGATTCCTTGTGAGCGTCATTAAAGCTCCTGAACAGAGCATCTTCCACATCGGTAGAGCATTTCATGAAAATCTTATCGATCTTAACTGTCTTGTCATATCCGAACCTAAACCCAACATTGTGTCACGCTAGTAAAATTAGTGATCAAGATTGTTATCCAAACCTAAACCTGACATTGTGTCACGCTAGTAAAATTAGTGCTCAAGATTGTTACATGTAATCTCATGTTATCTTGATTGTGTGGTTATAATGTACCTTATGGCATGCAGTCTCTCTCCATCTAGTCCAAGTTTTTTAAGCTGGACAATTAGACAAAAATGATTGAGACGTGTTTCAAGGATATGGGTAAATAGAAAATCTAATTCATGGAAATCTCATTGGACTAATAAGAAAAGTGATTCCTTTTTGTATTTACTTATTTTTGTCTTTTTATAGTTACGTCACTATCGAGAAGGAATATTCCTGAACATAATTATTCCCACAAATGATATTCAAGGATTATAGGCATTATAATAATTATTAGCCCTGTTCCAATCCGTGGCCCTCTTGCTCGATAGAAAACTTCTCTGCCATCAATTCTCCACCCTTTGAAGTTCATTGTCAATGGTGACAGAGGCACTGCCTCAGAGAATTTTTTGTCGCACACATCACACTTTTGAGCTATGTAATTGCAATAGCTAGTAATCGTTCAGGTGCAAACCCAAACGTGGCTAGGAGTGATTTTTTATTTAAATTTCCCGAGTGACCAGGAATTATACGATGACCTGACAAGAAACTACACACGTTGTGAAACGGTTCAGTGACGTGGTCTCGTGTCCGCCCGCTCATTTATCAGGTCTAGACCAATCAAGCAGCTATTCTTCAACATAGATAAGCATATTTACTAGTAGTAGCGGGCAACTCTTTGCCCCGACCACTGCCTTAATTAGTAGCGGTGATTGAATTTTGAGACAGAAATCGCATGCTCGTTTGCTGCAGCTCCTAGTAATTACTTCTCGTTTTTTCTCTTAAAATTGTCAGAACGGAAAAGAAGCATGCAGACTTTCGAAAAAAATTATCAAAAATGACTTTTATGTTGTTATATATCTATTCTATATATACCTGTGGAAAATGTTTGCATTATATAAAAGTCAAATTCCGCAATTCATAAAATTTGAGAAGAAGAGAAACCGAAAAAGTCACGAGTGAGAAACACCGATGAGCCCAATTGTCCCGTTTTGGCCCACCTAGAGACTACTGTCCAAGACGATAGATCAGTTCCTTTCGCGAAAATAAATGATTTTAAAACGTATTCTTTCAAAAACAATAGTTTGTATCACTTGAACAATTAGTCAATGAATTTTCTTTATTACCAACAACAATTTTATCTAATTATTTTCATCGATAATGAAATTATTTTTTGTCAATTCATTTTTATAAACGATACAAACAATAATTTTTAGAAATTTTTTCTCCAAATCAATCATTTTTCATGAAACAAACACACTCTTAATTTATACTTAATTTAACACGTTTTCAGTATCTTTTTGGTTTCTTTTTGGCTAATTGGGAGGAAACCCACCCCGCATTGGGTATTCCATGTAATTTTCACTCATGCACTCTCTCGAGATCATTTACGGGAGTACAGACTTATATGTTTCCAGAATCATTAGTCTGTGTATATTCCGACAAGGCGAGTACCACAACATAAATTCCTGTACAGTCCTTCTAACTTTATATCTGAACAAGTCCTTAAAAGGCTCAAGGGAGAAATGATAGGGAGAAAAACCCGGAGGGTTGGGACTCCCCGTTGCACACTCCCGTATTCCCTCCTTTATGGGAAGAAAATATATGTATAGAGGAGAGCCAGGGAGGTGTTGGGCATGGAGGCGTCGATACGTAAAAATAAGGAACATGGTCCTGTCAACCCACCTAGGTTACCAGTCAGGCGAGACGACCCCAACATGGGAGGTCAAAGCCCCCACTGCTCGGTGAGATTACCCTATAACAGGACCTAGGGATCCAAGCATCATCTTGGGAGGTGTTTCACCCCCGCATGCTAATCGAAGGTCGGTTGAGACTCCTTGCAATCAAGACAGCCCGCAGTATATGCTTTTGGCAGGAATCCTGCAGCTTGGATTGTGGCTAGTGAGTTAAACCAGACAGTACCAAGCCATGTATTCAATGGCAAGTTCAAGTAGTTCGTATTACTCCCCTGTAAATTCAGCAATCCTTTCTTGCGGACCGTCCTTACAGGATGCTGCTTTAAGATGTTACCAGAATTTGCTGTGCCAAAATGGAAACTGCAGCTCATATTCTTGGCGATACAAAGTAGCTAGACGATAAGCATCTTAAACTTTGTGAAACGTTCAACTTAAGAAGGAAATTCCGTGCACGAACTCAAAGATCCGATGATACACATCTAAGTGTTTAATGCATCCATATGTTCTAGCAAGGATTAACTCAACACGATCCGTGCATCCACATCGTTGAGCAGGAGCGAAAGCTATTCAAATTCCTCAACCTGAGTAGCACATGAACAATCATCCCACAAAGAAACCCATGCGCCACGCTTGATCTGACGAGAGAAACCGCTGTGCAGACAGCATCACAAAAGCCTCCTCCTTAGAATTCATGTCTCTGGCAGCCATGGCCAGCTCAATCCCGCAAACAGAAGCAGCACAGCACGCCAACGGGGAACTAGTCCAACACCTTCACCAGAGAACTCCCAAGGACCAGACAAAGAATCAATTTGGCAGCTCCCAGGATCGCCACTCAGCCGCCGCTCCTGCCACCAAACTTCTACTGCCCTGCCAGCCCGCCAGCGCTGTGGCAGCATGGCATGGCCCCAAACCGGCACCCGACCAAATTCATCAGACCTACCGTGACCGCGGCCGGTGTGGCAGAGAAGTCCTCCTCAGGGAAGTGATCGTACGACAGCTTGCACACGGCAATAACCGAGTTCAATATTGGCAGTGAGGGAATTGTGCCTTTAATGAATCCCTCTTTCCAAGCATGCCTTGAAATCTTCACAACTTCAATAGAGGATGGACCAAATTTAAAGTCCCTGACCACTTTGGGCTCTCTAATGAAGGCCAGGACAACACCTAGCAGGAAGATAATGAAAGCTGAAGGAAGAGCCGTCATGATTCTCTTCCATTTTCTCTTCCTCGTCGAGCTCTGATCCTCGATATCGTTGCCCGATTCCCGGTTGCTTTCCGTCTCTTCATTCTCTACCCCAGCACCATTGATGACCACAATGAAACAAGCACAAACAATGGCCACTACCAAGCCATCTAACCCGAACCAGTGCCTATTCCCAGCCGTTTTCGACTTTGAAAAGTCTTGAACTTTCCTGATGTACTTCACAGAAGTCATCGCGAACGACAGCCCTTGCGAGAGCTGAATCCCCCTAACAACAGACAGAGGGATCAGCCTATAAACAAGCTGCATCACCCGGTCACGCCCAGGACGCCCGAGATCGCACCAGCGCAAATCCCCACCGCCGTGAATTTCGGGATGCCGAAATCAGCGCTCAATATCCTGACTGCCGCGATCACCTTCATGGGCTGCACTGGCATGGGGACACCGTGTATGGCGCCAATGACCATGTTATAGACGCCATTGAATATCAGGGTCGTGCCGAGGATGAGGTCCTTGGCCAGCGTCAGGGCCAGGACTACGGGGATGTACGTGCCCAAGTCGCCCATGGCTCCATTGATCTCACCCCATTTCGAGTGGATGGCCAAGTTGGTCCTGAGCATTCAGGGCACGCCGGACGATGAAGTGAACTTGGGTGTCTTTGGATCGTTGGTGTTCGAAGGGCCTCCTCCATGGCTTTGACTCTATGCTGTACTGCGTAGCGCCACGCGCATAACGGAAGACAGAGAGAATTCGATGCTCTCCTGCGGTCGACCTGTATGAGAAGCGTCTCTCCTTTTTATCTCTGCGAAAGAGAGAGGACGTTGTTGGGGGTGGCTGAACGGGTGCCGGTGGTTGGGAGCTAAGGCATACAGAAGACAACAGAATCACATGCATGTGTAATTGATTTTTATTTTTTTGTAGCTATAAATTTAAATCAGCAACTTCATTATTTCACAGTAAACGGGCGTGAATAGAATAAATCACAATATAAAAAACTATACGATAATAGAAAATTCATGCTTTCTAGTGGGATTCAGTGTGAATCGACATTGACTTGATATAACAGGCTCGGTCCATGCTGGCATCGGAAAAAGAAATGAAAAAGTCAATATTTTGTGTAAAGAAAGAACGGGAAACCATCGCCATGTAAAAACTGTGCGGCAATGGGAATCTGCATTTTTTAGTGGGAACCAGTACGATCAACTTGACCTAGCAGACTCGGTTTATGCAAGCATCAGAAAAAGTAAAAGAGAAAAAGAATATCAATAGCCTATTTGTAAAGAAAGAGAACGAGAAACCATCAGTGTAAAAACTACATGGTAATGGGAATTTGTGTTTTCTAGTGGGATCCGGTGTCGACGGATTCTCGAAAATCGATTGACTTGATTTAACTCGTTTTATGTAAGCATCAGAATAAATACAAAAAAAATAATCAAATTTAAACAAATTTAGTGAATGAGATCAAAAGGGTGTAGGTGGAGGAAGATGATCAATTAAAGTTATATCGTGGGGGAAATTTAAAAGATAATCCTGAAAGTTATCTCGATCGTTTTTAAAGCCATTATTTTTTTTTCTATTAGGCAAAAAGATACGTCAATGATGCCACCTTGATGATGTACATGCACATGCAAAGCTCCACTTCTCATGCAATATTTGGCTTAAAACATAAGCGTCGATAAGCATCGACGAAGCCAAAAAAGAGGATCGCATCTTATCTTAGTGTAGCGTGGCCGGCAACGTAAAAATAGTTTAAAAAAATATTAACACAAATGGTCCCTAAACTTTAATTAAATATGCAATATAATCCATGAACTTTAAATTTATTCGATATGGTCTCTAAATTTTTTATACATGTACAATTTAGTCTCTAGATTATATAAAAATATTCACTATTACTAGATTGAACAAATTAAAAGTTTAAGGACCACATTGCATATTAGAATAAAGTTCAAGGACTACATTGCAGTTTGGCCAAAGTTCAGGAATTATTTATGTAGTTATCCCAAATAGTTATAGCCCAAATCATTCATGTCATTTGTCTTGTCCTTAATAGTCATTCTTAGTGCGCTTTTTCTCTAGGGATCTATCAAAATAACCTTTTTATATAGGGCTAATATCATGAAAAACCTTAACTGATATAATTGTGACAAATTTATCCCGAACTAGTTTTTTAATCAACAAAAATCCCAAACTAGTACAGTTATGATAAATATACCCACCATTAGTTTCAATTAAATTAAATTAATATCACAAAACACCATAAAACCAGTACATATATGACAAATAAAAAGTAAAACCTTAAATCGATACACTTATAGCTGCTACATGACATCCGACTTAGCAACTTAACAATAAAATTTAACAGAAACTAGCGGCTGGTAAATTTGTCATAAATCTATCAATTCACAAATTAATTTAAGTAAATTTATCATAAATATATGGATTTGAGGTTTTTCATGATGTTAGTTTTTCAATATATGGCCCCTTTGTTAAAGTGCCCTTTGAAGGAAGTCAAACACTTTGGGAATTGATTCCTTGCGAGCGTCATTGAAGCTCTTAAACAGAGGATCTTCCACATTGGTAAAACATTTCATGAGCATCTTATGAATCTTAACTGTCTTGTCATATATGAACCTAAATTCGAAATTGTGTTGTGCTAGTTTAAATTAGTACTCGAAATTGTTAAATGTAATCTCACATTGCCTTGGTTGTGTGGTTATAATGTACCTTATGGCATGCAATCTCTCTCCACCTAATATAAGTTTTTTAAGCTGGACAATTTGACAAAAATAATTGAGTCGCAATTCAAGGATATGGGTAAATAGAAAATCTAATTCATGGAAATCTTATTAGACTAACGAGAAAAATGACCCCTTTTTTAATTTATTTATTTGCTTTTGTCTTTTTATAGTTACGGCAATATCGAGGAGGAATAATCCTAAATATAATTACTCCCACAGATGATATTCCAGAATTATGTGCATTATAATTATCATTAGTCCAGTTCCAATCCGTGGCCCTCTTGCTTGATAGAAAACTTTTCTGCCATCAATTCTCCACTCCTTTGAAGTTCACTGTCAATGGTGACCGATATACTGACTCGGAAAATTCATTGTCACATACAAGTAATCGTTCAGCTACAAACCCACATGTGACTAGAAGTGACTTTTATGTTAAATTTTCCGAGTGACCAAGAACTAAATGATGACCAGATGAGAAAACTACACACGTCGTGAAATGGTTTAGTGATGTGGTCTCGACTCTGCCCGGTCATTGATCAAGTCTAGACCAAGCAAGCAATTATTCTACAACATAGATAAGCATATTCACTAGTAGTAACGGGCAACTCTTTGTGCTGACCACCGCCTTAATAGCAGCGGTGATTGAACGTCGAGACGGAAATCGCACGCTCGTTTGCTTCGGCTTCTAGGAATTACTTCTTGTTTTCTCTGTTAAAATTTAAAAAACAAAAAATAAGCATGCATACTTTAGAAAAAATTATCAAAAATAACTTCTCCATGGCTATATAATCTAATCTATGTGTACATGTGCCAAAGGCATGGCTAGTTAGCTGTAGGATTTTCACCTACCTCGTATCATGCCGGGCGAGGGACAGGGATTGGTTACCCCATGCCAGCCCAGTCGTAGCCTATATTTCTACAGACGCAGTGTTCCTGGGATTGGTTACCCACCTCCATTGCCTACGAGCCCCCAAATTCCCGGTCTATGTTTTACCAACCGACCGAGAGGATGGGGAGGCAAGTACGGAGTCTCCCACCCCGGGGTGGTTCTCCCGCCTTTACCTTCATTGAGTAGTTTAAGGACCTGTTCAAATCCATATAATCTAATCTATGTGTACATGTGGAAAATGTTGGCGTTAAAGTCAAAGCCTGGAATTCGTAAAATTTGAGAATTAAAAAAAAAATGAAAAAATCACGAGTGAGAAACGCCAATGAGCTCAATTGCCCCGTTTGGATCCACTTAGACACCATTGTCCATGATGATCTATGATTGGAATCATTACTTCCACGAAAATAAGTGATTTAAAAAATATTTTATTCAAAAAATAATCGCTTGTATTAAATTAAAAAAATTAGTCAATTATTTTTTTATTATCGATAACAATTTATACCTAATAATTTTCATGGACGATGAAAGCGATTTTCTGTTCATTAGTTTTTATGAGCAATACAACTGATCATTTTTAGGAAAATGTTATGCAAATCCTTTATTTTTGAAACAAACGTACTCTTAATTTATAGTTGATTATCAGTTAATTTACGGACCCACAAAAAATAATAGTTAATTTTATGTTTTTTTTCTTTTGGTTTCTTTTTGGCTAATTGGGAGGAGACTCACTCCGCATTGGGTACTTCATGTAATTTCACTGGCGCATTCTCTCAAGGCCATCCCCAGGAGTGCAAGACTTATATGTTTCCGTAATCACTAATTTGTGTATCTCCGACGAGGCGATTACCATAACCGATGGGTAATTTCACAATGAAATGCTCACATAAATAAATGCATAGTCTTCTAACTAGAAACGTCTCTGCAACATCTTGAGAGGTGTTTCGCCCTGCATTCCGCTAATTGAAAGTCAATTAAAACTGTTAGAGTATGGTTCATATTCTTCATAAACAAAACGGCACTGGGTCTCGCTCTCCAATAAGCGGGCAGAGTGGCAAGGGCAGCACCTCAGAGGACTTTTATTGTTTAAGCTTATATATTACTGATAGTTTGAGCTTGAACCCATGAATAGTTAATGAGTATATATAATCTCTTTCTCTTATAATTGAGGAATGTAACAAAGAGATGAGAAGTGCTAATTACAATGAACTCATCTAATGGATGTAGCTCTAGTTTAAATGTGAACCAAGATATAACATTGCATCTTGAATTCTCTTTCTCGTTTTAACTCTATTTCATTGTGATTGTGTGAATCTTATCAAAAAAATGTCTTTGCAATCAAGACAGCCCACATGTAGATGCTTTGCCAGGAATCCTACAGCTTGGATTGTGGTAAGTTAAACCAGACAGTACCAACCCATGTGTTCATCGACAACTTCAAATAGTTCGTAGTGCTACTTTGTAAATTCAGCAATCCTCTCTTATCGAAATGCTGCTTTGAGCTGCGACCAGAATTTGCTTTGCCAAATTGGAAACTGCAGCTCGTATTCTCGGCGATAAAAAGGAAGCAAGATGATGAGCATCTTAAACCTTGGGAAAGTTCGACTAAATGAGGAAATTCCGTGCACGACTCAAAGATCCGGTGATGCCCGTGTGAGGAAAAGGAAGCAAACTTGTTGCGAGCAGATGGAAAGACGTAGTTCTGGCTTTCAATTTAATCAGCACAACAAGGCAGAGGAGAAAAAGATTATGCTGATTGAGAAGCATTGATCTATCACGCATTGAGGCCGCTTATGGTGGAAGCACGTCTACATGTAACGCAATGCAAACTGGAGATAGGAAATCAAAGATAAAACGAGCAAGTGAAATGAAAGTGAAAGAGCAAGTACAAGTTGATGAAAAGCACACAAACCAGACGCTTGAAAGATTATATGCACGAGTACTTAATTCAAGTATTGCAGCACATAATACACATCTAAGTGTTTTATGCATCCATATGTTCTAGCACGGATGAACTCAAGGCCTTCCTTGCATCCATGTCGTCGAGCAGGAACGAAAGCTACTCAAATTCCTCAACTTGAGTAGCACATGAACCACCATCCCACAAAGAAACCCGAGCGCTGCGCTCGATCCAACTAGAGAAACCGCTGCGCAGATCAGCATCACGAAAGCCTCCTCCTTCGAGTTCATGTCCCTGGCAGCCATGGCCAGCTCAATCCCTGCAAACAGAAGCAGGACACCAAGCACGCCAACAGGGAACTGATCCAACACCTTCACCAGAGAACTCCCGAGGACCAGACCTAGAATCAATTTGGCGGCTCCCAGGATCGCCACGCAGCCGCCGCTCCTGCCGCCAAACTTGTACTGCCCCGCCAGCCCTCCGGCACCATGGCAGCACGGCATGGCCCCGAACCAGCACCCGACCAGATTCATCAGTCCTACCGTGACCGCGACTGACGCGGTAGAGAACTCCTTCTCGGGGAAGAGATCGTACGACAGCTTGCACACCGCAATAACCGAGTTCAATATCGATAACGGGAGTTGGGGAATTGTGCCTTTAATGAATCCCTCTTTCCAAGCATGCCTTGAAATCTTCACAACTGCTATAGAGGACGGACCAAATTTAAAGCCCCTGACCACTTTAGGCTCTCTGATGAAGGCCAGGACAACACCTAGCAGGAAGATAATGAAAGCTGAAGGAAGAGCCATCATGATCTTCTTCCATTTTCTCTTCCTCGTCGAGCTTTGATCCTCGATGTCGTCGCCCGATTCCCGGGAACTTTCCGTCTCTTCATTCTCTTCACCGGCACCATTGATGACCACAATGAAACAAGCACAAACAATGGCCAGCACCAGGCCATCCAACCCAAGCCAGTGCCTATTCCCAGCGGATTTCGACTTCGAAAAGTCTTGAACTTTCCTGATGTACTTCACAGCAGTCATCGCGAACGACAGCCCTTGCGAGAGCTGAATCCCCCTAACAACGGACAGAGGAATCAGCCTATAAACGAGCTGCATCAGCCCCGTGACCCCGAGGAAGACCAAGATCGCGCCGGTGCAAATCCCAGCCGCCATGACCTCCGGGATGCCGAAGTCAGCACTCGAGATCCCAGCCGCCGCGATCGCCTTCATGGGTTGCACCGGCATCGGGACGCCGTATATGGCGCCGGTGACCATGTTGTAGACGCCGGTGAATATCAGGGTCGTGCCGAGGTTGAGGTCCTTGGCCAGCGTCAAGGCCAGGACTATGGGGATGTACGTGCCCAAGTCGCCCACGGCTCCATTGATCTCACCCCATTTCGAGCGGATGGCCAAGTTGGACCTGAGCTTTTGGAACACGCCGGACGGGAAGGTGAACTTGGTGGGTGCCTGAGGATGGTTGGTGTTCGAAGGGTCGACCTCCATGGCTTCGACTCGGTGCTGTGCTGCGTAGCGCGACGCGCACGCGGGAAGACAGAGAGAATTCGATGCTCTTGTGTGGACGCGAGCCAAGCAGCAGCAGCTTGCGTCCTCTGTTTCTGTGGTCGAATCGTTTGAATAGCGTCTCTTCTTTTTATCTCTGAGAGAGAGAGAGAGGACTTTGCTGTTGGGGTGGCTAAACGCGCGCCGGTGGTTGTGGTCGAGGGCATAAAGGTGGCAACAGAAGCAAATGCGATCATTGAATGCGATAGGATATTTAAATGTTGAATCACGCCTCGTCTCTAAGCTTAAGCCGGTCCCACAAAATTTCACTAGATATCAATTCAGGAAGTCCTCAATTCAGTAATAATGATCTCTTTCATGAGGTCCTCAATTCGTAATAATAATCTTACATTAATCTCACAAAATCTCACTGAATGAATGATGCAATGAACAGAATTGATCGTTGTTAAAACCATAAAATATAGAAAATTGTGTTAATGGGGATCCATCATGAGCCTATGGATTCTTCAAAATGCTATCAGCTGAACCTGGTAGGTCTATGCAATACTTGCCATGAGTTTATAAAATTTCTAATGCGCAATCGGGCATTAGAAAAAGTTAAAAATCAATACTACACTCATGAAGAGAAAGAGAAAAAAAAACATTCAAAGATTTACGGTGCATTTATTTTCCAAAAAATAAATGATTTGAAAGCCGTGATCCTTAAAAATGATCGTTCATTATCTAAGAATCAAGTTGGTTATTTCCCAAGATAACTGGCTTCCCAGTCAAATTCGAATAGTTAATATTCTTATTAGATGAGGTTGCTTCATCTCGTGCACATTTTTCGAAGATGAATACCCTTTGATTGCAATGCATTTCAAAGATTATTCCACGATCATTTTCCGTATTTTCAGTTCCCACCGGCACGGCATATGCTCATTCGAAGAACATAAGCCTTCACAAAGCACATTGATGTTATTTGAAGACATGGAATGAACCGATCAAGCGTTGACAAGAATAGGAAAAATTTAAAAACAGAAAAATTGCCACTTGCGTCTCTTCTTGGTGTACATGGCATCAGGAAATTAATTAATGTCGTCCTCACTAACCATTCTAATTGTCCTTTTCTAAGTGACCTCTCTATGTGGCCCCTCCTTAGATTGGCCTTTCGGAACGAAGTCTGAAAAGCACTTTGAAAGGACAGGCATCCTCAATTTCAGCAAGAGCATCGCATCCAACATCTCAAAACCATCTTTTTTAACTCCCCCTGTCGAATATCTAGATATGAAATCGAGTATACATCCTCGATTATGGGAATTAGCAATCAAGATCGCCTAATGTCAGCCGGCATTGTTTGGATATATGGTTACAACGCATCTTATACGTACTCCCTCCATTTAAAAAACCTAAATTTTAGCTCGGACATTGAGACACGTTACTGGGAAAACGACAGAGACGGCACGAGGAGGTCCAGGCCGTGCAAATCCGTTTAGATTAACGAGATAAATGACCCTTATTTTAATTTATTCTTTTTTATGTTTTATTCTGTCAACAGATTACTACTAATAGTTCTTGGTACATTGCAACCAACGGTTGACATTAGCCAGCGAATGAGATAAAAAGTCACAATCCGTTGATGTCTTACAAGCTTTTGGATTATACCCACGAATGACAATCAAGGCATTACGTGCATTATATTACAATTATCAATAATTCAAAGTCCCAGTCTGTGGCCCTCTTTGCTTGATAGATAACCCATGTTCATTTGTCAATAATGCGCACAAAAGATATGGCCTCACAAGATTCTTCGTTACATCACCATTGAGGTATGCATTTGCAATTGCTTATAGTCATCTGGGTGCGACACATATGTGTGACTAGATATGACCTTTGTGTTAAAGTATTAAGCAAATCCACGAGATATTACCCTCGTCGTGAAATGATTTCGCGATTTGGTCTTGAGTCTCTAGCCTGCTCATGAAATGGGTCCAAACTAACCCATAAGTTACCGTGCAACGATATTTTTTTTAAGATTTGATTAGATGTGCATACTCACAAGCAAGAGCAGGCAACTTATACTAGCCTATAAGTTTGAAACAATTTCATGATTCGGTCTTGGGTCCGCCTCGCTCATGAATGGGGTCTAGACTTTGTCCATAAGAACACAAATGACAACTATTATGTTCCAAAAAAAATAAATTTTTCTATTTCTATTTTCTGGACGAGTTTATAAGTAAAAATACATGTTTAATAATAACACAAAATTTCTCTCTTGGGTGGTGGTGACGAATGGTGACGATAGATGGTGATAGGTGAACGGTGGTCAACGCCTGATGGCACCCAACAAACGGCAGCCAATGGACGACAAGCAGCAGCCTACTGCTAGTGGACAACAATCGACGGTAGGCGACAACAGGTGGGCAACTAGCTATAATAGCAAGGAGGATTGATAAAAAGAGTTTTTATTTCTTATTTATATTTTAAAAATAGAAAAATAGAAAATCTTCACTTATCATTTTTATTCCAATTTAATTCTAGACTAAAGATTTATTCCAAAAATAGAAAAATAAAATTGTGTTACCAAAAGATTTATGTTTCAAAACTATTCCTAAGCACAGAAAAATAGTTCTGACCAGGAATAGAATAGTACAGTATTTCCTGAGATCTAATTGATATGCGTTACGCGAGTAGTAGCGGGCATTAGGCAAGTCCTTGGGCCAACCATAATCTTAATTGATAATAATGATGGAATGCCGAATTAGAAATCGTATGCCCATTCACTACAGCTTTTAGATATTGCTCCTCGTTTTTCCTTTTAATATTTAAAAAATGAAAAACAAGCGAACGACTTTCCAAAAATACCGCGAAAGCAACTTCTAAATGGCTCTATGTTCAATAATTGTATAGATTTGAAGCGTTCGTGCTGAATAAAAGCCAAAAGGTCGAAGTTGTAAAAAATTTGAAAAGAATATAAAGTGGAAAAAACACTGATGGGCCTAACTGCCCCCCTTTAGGCCCTTTAGGCCCACTTAAGGCATGTTTAGCAACTTGCCAAACAGTGCTTGTTTCGGTTCTTTTGTTCCTGGAAGTAGATTTGAAATAGAAATACGTTTGGTAAATTTTTTGTTTTAGAAAAAAAATTTCTATTTTTTCGTTCCTGAAAGTAGATTTAGAATAGAATCGAGAAGTAGAAAAAAATTGATTCTTTATTCCCGGAAACAATTGTAAAATCAAGTCAACCTATTTTTTTCTTTTTCCTCTTCTTTCTTCTTGTTCTTCTTCCTTCTCTCTCGTTCTTCAAGTGCTATCATCGCCGCCATTGCCATCTGCCGCCACCGTCTCCCCCCGCCATCGCCAATCACCGACAAGCTCACCCAAGCCTCCCTCGGCCACCAGCAAGCCTCGCTAGGCCAAGCAAGGCTCAGCCCAACCATGGTTAGGCGAGGCTTGACCTCGCCCAAATTTGACAAGGCCGAGCTCGCCTAGCAACTGGCGAGGCTTGACCTCGCCGAGCCACCGCAAGGTCAGCGTGGGCGAGGCCAACCTGACGGTGGCTCGGTGAGGCTCGACCGACGAGGCGCAACCTCACTGAGGGCCCGCGATGCTCCGGCGAGGTCACTAGCCCTCGTCTGGCTGGTCACTAGTCCCCTTAAGGCCGGCGACCGGCAGACGTTGAAGAAGAAGAAGAGAAAGAAAAGAAGAAAAAAAAAAGTAATAAAATTACTTGGATTAGAAATTTTGATGATGATATCAAACGCAATTTTATTCCGGGAATTAAAATTTTGGACGGTTACCAAACAGCTTAAAATGTTAGAAATTTTTTCCAGAAACAGAATAAAAAAGAATTATTTCTGATTAGAAATTGTTCCTGGGAACAGAAGTGTTACCAAATGCGCCCTTAAAAATCCATTTGACCGTGGTCAAAAGAACACCAATGGGCCTTTGCGTCCTCCAACTCTTCACTCCGCGCAAGGTCGAGAAAACATTTGGCGATTTAAAGTAGGGGTGATCGGTTCCCGGTTCGGTCCAGTTCCAAGGTGGAACCGGGAACCGGACCGGGAGAATCGGTTCCTAATTTTGGGAACCGTGGACCGGACCGTTAGTCTTAGGACCGAGAACCGGACCGGACCATCGGTTCCGGTCCGGTTCGGTCCGGTCCAAAAGAATTGGCACTTTCTTTTTTCACTAAAGAATTACCATTCACTAAAGAATAATCATGCTTCGGACCGATCAATCAAATTCGGTTTCCGAGCAATCTAATAAGAGTACTCATGCATGTTTCCGCGTGCAAATTATTCAAACTTCACTTGTGTGAATATTAATCATAGTTTATGTGTTTCATGCTTAATTTTAAGCATAAAACTCATGAACAACATGATTAAAGGTTGTGTTTGGCTTAGGTTTTATAGACAATCTCTCTTATATACTTTGAATGTTTAGTCGATATGAGACTTTTTAAGACTTGAGTTGCCTTGTCGTTTGCAAGTGAAGGGAGCAAGAGAGAGAGTGTGAGCATGAGGAGAGTTTTTTCTATAAATAAAGAGTAACAACAAGAGTTTTGGTGATCTATTGGCCACATAAGAGGTTGTTACCTAAATTGCAATTCCAATTGCAATAAGTTTCATATATAATATTCATATATTATATGTGTTTATATATTATATGAATATAAATTATATATAAAAAAAAATTGATCCGGTCCGGTCGGTCCGGTTCTCACCTTGAAACCGGGAACCGGACCAACCGGCCGCCGATTCCAAGATTAGGAACCGAGAACCGGACCGCCGACCGTGGGAACCGCCCAAAACCGGCTGGTCCGGTCCGGTTCGGTCCGGTCCCAGTTCGGGCGGTTTCCATTGCACACCCCTGATTTAAAGCGCCGCATTACCTATGATGTAGCGTGCCTTCATGTACTCTTAAGTTAAATATAAACTAATATATATATATATATATATATATATATATATATATATATATAGTGGAATCAGATAAAAAAAAATAAAAACGACGTATTTTCTCTCTCCCTTTTATACCAAACTGCAATCACCTTCGAGCCTAACCTCCACGTCTCCTCAATCGATACATCTAGGTCGACGCTGTTGCGCGTCCAAGCCAAGCCATTCCTCTGTTGTTCATGCTCGTCCATGGTGGTGCCTCTAGATCAGGCCTAGCCGAACTTTGAAAATGGAGTTGTCCTCGCCCGCGATCATGGACGAAATGATGCAATAATCAGAACCGATCACGATGCAGAAACCGCAAGGTATGGAAACTTGTATTAGTGGGATTCATCGGGAGTCTGCATTCTTTGAAATGTTATCTCGACTTGAGCTAACAGATTTAGTCTCTACAATACTTGCCGTGAATTTGTATAATTTTAGACACGCACTTGTCGCAAGCGTTGCGAGAAATCAAAATCAATACCGCACATGTGAAGAAAGAGAACGAGAAAATATTTAGGCTACGTTTGGTCGTCCAAATTTCTAATCGTGATAGAACTGGATAAGATAGAATATGAAATCCTATGATTTTTTTATATCCTGTCAATTGTTTGGTTAATCACAGTATTAAAGTCGGATATGTTCATATCATATCATGTACATTTTTTGTTATATATAAATGACATATCATTATAAATGAACATAAATGTTCATAAATAGATATTGTGAAAATCTCTTATAACACTATCCCTGAATTTATTTTTATTTTATTTTTCCTCTTTTTTTATATTATTTTCTTTATTATTTCTTTTTTCCCCTTTCATCATTTTTTAAGAAAATTTTATCTAATAGTAAACTGTACTAACATACCTAAAATACAAAAATACCTAAAATATATAATACATATAAATATTTAATTTATAGATTGAATGTTTATTATAAGATAGAATTAAAGTTGAATATATAAATTAAAATATGATTAATTAAAAATAAAATTTATTTTTAATTTTTAATTTCTTAAATTAGAATTCAAATATCATTTATATTGAAATATAATTTTAATTTTGTCATTCGAAAAAAATAACTTTCCTATTATAGACATCAGAAATCCTATTCACATTTATCCCACCTCCCATATGGGATAATTTTATCTTGTCTATATCCCCATTATATCCAACTTTATCATGTCCTGAGTGACCACCAAACGTAGGATATGATTTATCATATCCTACCCCGAATTTTATCTCGACTGCCAAACGCAACCTTAAAGAATTAGAGTGCATTTATTTTGCAAAAAATAAATAATTTGAAAATTATTTTTCTAAATAAACGATCGCTCGTATTAGTTAAAAAATGAATAAAAAATATTTTAATCTTTGTGAAAATGTCTAGATATAAATGATTGTAGTTTTTAAATTATTTATTTTCTGTAAAATATATAGAATTTTTAATAATCTTTTAGGGAACGAGATTAAAATTTAAAAGGGTGTAGATTGTGGAGGATAAGAATATAAAGTCAAATCGTTTGTGAGATTTACAGGATATACTTAAAAGTTATCATCATCTTTTTTCGAAAAATCATTATTAATGGACATGTATGGTGCCATCTTGATAACGCACGTGGGCAGGCATTTGAATGAAATTGCCTCCGTAAAACTACGAGATTTTTTATCTTTTTCGTTTTTCCCACTCGACTCCCTTCATGCACGAACTATTTTTGCACTCTCACTTATGCATTAATTAATAATAGCGAGATTTTGTAAGTGAATATTACTAGGGATGTTATTCAATATTTCATTATTTCTTAGGATAAATGGCTTCCTTGTCAAATTCGAATAGCTAATTCACTTGTCGAGTCGATTACTTCGTCTCATGTGCACATCATTCGAACATGATTAACCCTTTGATCGCAACGTATTGCAGAGATTATAAAATGATCGATTTTCTATTCTGGGCTCCGAATGGCATCAGCATTCATAAAGCTCAATGGTTTTGTTTAAGACAAAAGTAGAAAAATTAAAACAGAAAAATGGATCGTTGTCTTTTATTGGTGTACAATGTCCATGGCTGCCATCAGAAAAATAGTTAATGTAGTGCCCTTTTCTAAGCGACCTCTTTATGTGGCTCCTTCCTTAAATTAACATTTTGGAACGAAGTCAAAAAAGCACTTTGAAAGGAAGAGTAACTTCAATGTCAGCAAAAAGCATCTCATTCAACGTTCTTTAAACCATCTTTTTAACTTTGCCTCGAATACTTAGATATGAATTCTAAAATAACATCCAGATCATGTAAATTAGCGATTGAGATATAATACCACATCATTTGAATATATATGCATATGGTCCCCTCCATTCAAAAACTTAAACTATGTTAACGGGGATAGGGACGGAGATGGGAACAAAAGGTCCGAGTCGTGTAAGATAAATGACCCTTTTTTTAATTATTTTTGTTGGGTTTGGATTAAAAGAAATTATTTTTTATTTCCTTTTATTTTGTTACTTTCTATATGGTTCTGTCAACATTGTGAGGGAATATTACTGATAATTCTCTGTGCATTGCAGCCAACGGTTGACAATTAGCCAGCGAACGAGACAAAAGTTCTCAATCCATCAATGTCTCGAAAGCTTTTTGATTATGCCCCACGAATGATATTCGAGGCATTACGTGCATTACATTACAATTTATCATTAACTCGAAGTTCCAATCTGTGGCCCTCCTTGCTTGATAGAGAACCCAAGTTCATTTGTCAACGATGCACGCAAAAGATATGGCCTCAAAAGATTCTTTGTTACATCACCCTTTTGCAAATTGTCATTCAAGTGCAAACATTCGTCAATGATTTTGTGATTTGGTCTCGAGTCTGATTTGCTCATAAATTGAATCAAGACTAGCCTATGAGTTACCATGCAATGTTACTTTTCTAAAATCCGAATAAATGTGTATTCTCACAAGCAATAGCAGGCAACTTATACTATCTTATAAGTTACCCTAAATTAATTCAGTTTTGGGCCCCTCTGTGCCACTCATGAATCGAGTCTAGACTAGCCCATAAGTTACTGTGTAATGGTATTTTTTTTAAAGATTCAAATAGATATGTGTACATACAAGTAATAGCGAACAAATCGTTGCATCATTTGCCGTTTTGTTTGATAGTGTTGATGAAACGTTGAGATAGAAATCGCATGTTTGTTCACTACAACTTTTCAAAATCACATGCCCAGTCGCTGCAAACTGCTTTTGAAACATATTATGAAAATAACTTCTTTGGTGGCTCTATATTCAAAAATTGTATAAATTAGAAGCGCTCATGCCGAATAACAGCCAAAGGATGGTAAGTTGTGAAAATTTCGAAAAGAATAAGAAGTCGAAAAAAAAACACTGCTGGGCCTAACTGCCCCATTAGGCCCACTTAGCAACCATTGTCCTTGGGCCACTTGACCTCTGTCGAAAGAACACTGATGGGCCTTTGCGTCCTCCTACTCATCAAATGTCAAAAAATATTAAGCGGTTTGAGAGGGCCGCCTTTTTTGTTGTTAACGTGGCGTGCATTTATGCATTCTGAATCAATTATAAATCAACATACATATATATATATATATATATATATATATATATATATATTGATATAATAAAATGAAAAAACAAAAAAATTTGGGCCTAACCTCTGCACCCAGGTCGACATTGCTGGGCCACCATCAAGCCGAGCCATCCTTCATCATCCTTCCTTGTCCATGGTCGGCGCCTCTAAATCTGTCTTAACCGAACTTATAAATTTGGAGTTATCATTATTCGAGGTCTTAAACGAGATAATTTTGTCACACCAATATTTGTGATAAAGAAAAAGCAGGATACTGGAGTGGCAAATTGGCAATTGACATATAATTAGAGATATTTTTTTATAATAATTTACCATTTTCCGATTGTAGGGCCAGAATTATTCCGAGAGAAGGCAAAAACACAGAGGAAACAACAAATCCGAAACTTCAAATTTCACGAGAACGCCATCCTTTGCCACCAAGCTTCAACACAGCTGAAAATCAACCAGACGCCAGCCCAGCGGTCTGCGTCTTCCTTCTTCCTCGTCTCGCCGCTTCTCATCTCCTTCGTCGGGATCGTCTTCACCCCCATCTGCAACGTGAAAACCACACCGGAACTCCATCGAAAGCTCCAGAGCTACCACCCCTCTTCCGGTTCTGGGTCTTCGCGTTCCTCCGGAGAGAAGCGAGTTCCCATCTCTCTTTGCCAAACTTCGGGCGTGCAGAGGCGGCCCCGTGCGACGTCGGATCGAACACGAAGCTCGGGTGGGAAAAATGAAGGGCCGCGAGGCTAAGGTACTTTGCTTACGGTTTCGGCTCTTGCTCGGGTGTGTTCGTGCGGATCGAATCGTTCGTTTTGAGCTGATGGGTCGTGAAGAAAGCGCTGTTGATTTAGTTGGGGAGTCTTGCTTTCTCGTGGTTGCCATCGTTTAAATGATGGGTTTGATTTGTAATGGTTGCTGCTGCCGCTGCCGCGATTAGGTTGGGAAAGAATTGAAATGAAGATCATCGTGTCTCGCATTTGTCAAAAAAAATGATTGGTGTAGAAATGGGTCCTAGCCCAATGGTGGGTGTAGTTGGTTTCTTCTCGTCGTTTTCGACGTGGGAGATCTCGACTCATTTTGCTTTCGCTTTCCTTGTTGGGATCCTTGAAGTTTGTGGCGTGTTTCACTTTACGTGGTTTTCTCGTCTGCTGGTTGGTCTGCGCGGCATTCTGTTAATTGGCTTGTTGAAGTGTAGGTTTGCTAGGTAAGAAAATATGCTTTCTATGTTTTTCTTGTGTGCCCATAACAGAAGATCCATTTGTTAACTACCGAACGTTGGGGATTGAAACCGC
This sequence comes from Eucalyptus grandis x Eucalyptus urophylla, assembly GCA_028830015.1. Lineage (NCBI taxonomy): Eukaryota > Viridiplantae > Streptophyta > Magnoliopsida > Myrtales > Myrtaceae > Eucalyptus > Eucalyptus grandis x Eucalyptus urophylla. Next base: position 42,698,954 of record CM054190.1, read on the forward strand.
GCATGATTGAGAGTTGAGACATTCGTGTCATGATACTGTATTGCCCTTGCTCAGGTGTCCCAAAAGAATTGTTAAATTGGTTTTGGCATTCTTAAACTATTTCTTGATATCTTTTTACCAAAAAAAACTATTTCTTGATATCTTGGTCATCACCCTTTTTATTATTAATCTTATAGAGTTTATGTGCTTTATATGGTAGGCAGCTAGAATGGAGGATATTCTTAATCTTCCGGTTCAAGATCCTCCTCGTGCGGAGTTTTCTGCCTCTCAGTTGAAGTGGGTGAAAATAGTGGGTGGTCGCCAAGGTGGTGATGATGTTGCTCTTATACCATTTGCCAGGGTTGAAGAATTTGTCAAAGGAGAATCCAGTAATGCGGACTGCCCTGCTAGTTTTCGTGTTGAGTCAAGAAGGAGAAGACGAGAGGGGAGCACCAGTAAACCAAGGGTAGATGGCTATATTGAATACACCCTGTGCGTCACATTATAATTGTGGCTATCTACTGCTTCAGTGCCATTTGCTTTATATAAGTTGCTCTTTTAGCTCAAGTCCAGCTCAATTTTTGAGTTTGCATGTTGAAAATAATACCACATTCATGAGACGGATATCCTGCCTAACATTAGTAGACAAAAGTTTTCCTTATAAGTCTTTATGAACCTTGAACGTATGGGAAAGAAAAATGTAATCTGCTATTCACAGTTAAATTCCAGCTTTGCTCAATCTTACTAGCAGAGAGAAGGATATATTTTCCTTGGTTTAGACAAGGAAGTAGCTTTATCTTTGTCATTCACTAACTTGAAACTCAAGACATTATTCTTGCTTGCTGTAGATATTGGTGTTCCTATGGTCCTGCAGACTACAGAGACAATGAGTCTGTTGTTGGTGACAGTTTGGGCATGAAGCCTCTTTCAGGAAAGGGGAGCAGGCCTGGAAGACATCACATGATGAGGGGCTGTCTTTGCCACTTCACAGTAAAGCGTCTATACATCCGACCCTCAATTGCTCTGATTATTTATAATCAGCGAAAGCATGTCGATAAAACCGGTGCACCATGTCATGGGTTACTTGATCGCCATGCTGTTGGCACAAGAGCTATGTATGCTCCCCGAATTTCAGAAGAGCTACGCCAGAAAGTGATGTCTATGCTTTACGCTGCAATACCTATAGACGATATAATGCAGCACCACATGGAGCTGGTGCACAGGCATGGGGGGCCTCTCAACCGTGATGATTTTCTCAGTAGGAACGATGTTCGTAACATGGAAAGGCTTGTTCACAATTCTTCACATGAGTTGAATGAAAATGATGAATGCAGTGTAAAGATATGGGTGCGACGTCATCAGAAGTATGTCTTCTTCTATCAAGAACGCACTGATACAGAACCTTTTATAATGGGTATACAGACAAAGTGGCAGCTTGAACAGATGCTGCATTATGGGCGGAATGGCTCCATTGCTATGCATTCATCCTTTGGCAGGAACAAGCTGAAGGTACCCTCTCTTTCCCCATCAACCAACCACCCACATGAAGGAAAAGGAAAGATAGTCACAACTATTTGAAAATTGAAATTGATGTCGAACATGTTGCCTGATGATAGAGAGCACTCGCTGTGAGAATGTAGTAGTCTAGATATATGCTTGTGTCCGGTTGATACTGCTGTTCCAGATAAAGGTTAGGAATGTGAGAGAATGAAAGTGTCACTTGGGGTGAGGTAATCATCTAGAAGTGGGATGATTGTGGGCATGACTGTAGGATTCTGGTATTGCTTTTATATTTCATAGGTAAGTAGCATAGTAATGGCATGATTTAGTTTCTGCATTCTGTCCCTGTGCTTATGCCATTACTGACTTAATTCAATTCAGGTGTTAGGGTCACCTCTGACATTAGTACAAAAATTTGTAGTATCTATAACTGCTGACCTGTTTCCTTGGACTGGATTGTATCCAAAATCTGTTTTTGAGTTATGATATCTTTTCTCAACAGTATCCCTTATGCACCTTACTTGCTTTCAACACCTCCCATAGTGCCATTCCAGTTGCCTGGATCATTTCCTCCTCCCTCGTCTGTCAAGGTATTCATAAATGGATTGGTCCTCTAGCAGAAAGGATCTACACAAAGGATCCTACATGGCAATTGAGTTCCTTTCTAGTGGATGATTGTTCCTTCAAGGTCTCTCTTATAAGGTAAACCATGTTACAATTTCCTTGAGCTACTAGGGATGAGACAGAGAAGTGACAATATGAATGTTGAGCTCATCCTATTTTCAGAGAGGCATTTCGATGCCGAGTACTATTATGCCTCTGGCGTGTTCGTCGTGCTTGGATAAGAAATCTTATAAAGCGAAGCTGCCACTCTGGTGTACAAAAAGAGATGTTTAGGCTCTTAGGCTCCATCTTGTACTGCACGAGATCAAATGCAGTTGAAGAGTTCATGCAAGTATTTGTTGACCAATGTGCCTTTATGGAGTATTTCAGAGAGCGGTGGTTACCCCGTATAGGTATTGTTAACCAAACTAAAATCTAAAATCTAAAGTCATCCTTCTTGAATCTTAGTAGGTTGATGGCTATAAAAGGTATAGTTGATCAGAACTTTCATGCCTTGCAGATGCTTTGATTAATGGTATGAAGTCTTTGCCAACAGCTGGTCCTGAACCCCAGGCTGCAATTGAGTCTTACCACCTGAGATCAAAGTTTAAGCTCTTAGACATTCAATATTGCAATTTATGGCTAAGAGTCGACTGGTTGATCCACATGTTGGCAACTGAATATCACTCTTCATTCTGGTTGGATCAGTATTCTTTAGGGACTGGGTGTTTTGAGAATGTTAGGGACCCGAGTTTCACAAGTAATGCTTGGCATCAGGCCCTTAACATTCTGGATGTCAACGTGATATTTGACGAGCAAAATCTCCTGCTAGCAAAAGTTCTCTCTGAAGACAGAAGTTCAGTGTACACAGTGTGGAATCCAGGTTCAGAGTTCTCCCTATGCGACTGCTCCTGGTCAAAGCGCGGAAATCTATGTGAACATGTCATCAAGGTGGCATTCTTATGCAGAACTCGTCAGGTTGCAGGAACATCATTAGGATCCCAAGGTTATAGGCAGGCTATGGTTTCTCTACTGCAGAAGCCCCCCGGTGATCCTATTGTCCTTGATCATCCCAGTTTACGTGCAACCCAGTTGCATGAGGATGTTAACAGCTTGGAAGAGTTGTCTAATACCGGACTGCTGCAACGTCTTCCTGCTGAAGCGGACTCACAGATGGGTGACTATGTTCGGCTTTTTCCACCTCCTTAACTTTGGAATCGTGGAATATCAGATGTGCTAATCAAAGCATTTTTATTCAGACGGCAAGGCCTATATTCTGCCGTCTAGCAGACTTGAGAGAGATACCATGGCGTAAGCATGGGAGAGCTTTAAGGCATTATCATTATGCTTCGGAATCACAGATACTTGGCTTGAGCAGGTACGTTGTCGTATATGTACTTTTAAATCCGGATAAGATGCTGAGGAAAAAGTTATGCAAAAGAAAATTTTGTCAGTTTTTGACAAATTTTTTGCTTCTTTCATTTTTTTTAGGGCAAATACCACCAAAAAAAAAAAAAAACCCAAACTATACTCATTGCAACACAAATATTCCAAACTTTTTTTGTCACCAAAATCCTTAAACTTGCTTAGTGCACTCTCCTAACTATTTTTTTCTCTAAAAAACCCAAATTTATGCATATGTGACATATATACCTCTGTTTTAGTTCATTGGCATAAGTTTGGGATTTTTCATAATACGAAAAAAATGGGATTTTTTATAATATGAAAAAAGACAAAAAAAATATGTTTTGGATATTTGTGTCATAATAGACATAGCTCGAGGGTTTTTGTGGCATTAACTCTTATTTTTATCTTAGTAAATTTGGTTTGTCATATGTCTAGTCTTCGGCTTATTCATTTCTAAGTCAAGTGATCCCCTCGGACTGCAGAAGCACTTGGGACCCGATGCCCCTTCGCCGATCCGGCTTAAGGACAGCGGAGGAGTTTGCTCATCCCTTTCCACGGCGCAAGCATCTACGTCAACTTTTATCTCTTTGCACTCGGCTCGATTCGGCATCCAGGCCCTGCTCGAAGCTAGTGCTAAAGTTGTTGAAAGGCATAGATTGAATTGTCTCAATCCGTGCGAGGCTGGTGGCTTCGGCATCTGCCACAGCTCCGCTGAATAATAGCTTTTGATTGATGCTCTGCACAGCCCATCTGTGATATGCTGGAAATGTTATCATGGACGGATTCTTATCCTTTTTTAGTAGCTTGCTTTTGAAGTTCCAGGCTTCCAGCTAGGGAGGTAGCTTTACTTTTCCGTACTCGATAGGGGAGCCTTTCCATGGAGAATTACAGCACATGACAGTGACAAGTGACAGGAAATAAATCAAAAGATGGGTGATTTTGATATTGGAAGGCCACGTAAGATGATAAGTACATTATGCTAAGCAATGTGGTTAGGTGGTTGTATCATGTCAGCCGTGCACTCGACACATAAATTACCTTACAAATTACCTTACGTGAACAAGTTGCTAAGTGAATTTAATTCTTCTAATCGGCAATCGATCAAGTTAAGTGATTGGCATAATCAATCGATGATATAAGTGATTTGATCGCTCTTTAATTTCAGCTTTCCATGGTAGTGACCACTCATAATTGCCAAATTGAGTCAATTTAACAAATGCCTGAATACTCGTTAAGCATGTTTGATATGAGATTATTTGATTTTTGATATACATAAAAAAAAGGATTAATATTACCAAAAACCTTAAGTTAATACACTTATGAGATCAAATTCTCTCAAATCATACCATTATGATACATTCATATTGAATTACTAAATTTGGTGATATGTAATAATTAACATATATACCAATTTGAAGTTTTGTTCTTTGTTTATTATAAGTGTGTTAATTTGTGATTTTTCGTTCTATTGATTTAATTTAATAGAAATTTATGAATGGTTAATTATCATATATATATATATTAATTGAGGATTTTTTATTAAGGTATATCAATTTAATTTTTTTAATTTTTAAAAAAAGAAATAGAAGAGTGGTTGCATTTCACATCTTAAAATTTATTTGATTGATTGATTGATAAGTGCCCTGTGTCACATCCCTCTTTTCGCAATTTTTTCCAACCGACCAAAACATGAAGACGACAGACCTCTAAACGATGACCGTCCACGTCACCGCCAACAGCCTTTTCAACGGTCATAAAAAAAAAGAAAAAACGAAAAACGAAAATATCTCCACTAGCGATCCTCCCCAGATCACCGCAACACGTGTCGCCGGCCGACGGTACATTCGGCAGCGCCAGCCGGCGTCGCTTTTGCTGATCCTGATAACGGCTTTAGGTGTAATCGAGTCAGCAACCCCACCACTTTGATGCCAGCACCCCCCGCTTTATCCCCTACTCCCTTACCCACTCCGAAGATCGGAACTGAACGGTCCCGATTGTCCCGAAGCTTCGTCGACGTGGGCCCGGCCATACGTCAGCCGTCGGATGAGGCATCTAAATCCATGTCTGGGGTGATCGCGACCGCAGCTCAGCCTTGCGCCGGAGATATTTCTTGTCGGGGGGAGGGCTGATCGAGGGCGCTTACGTAATTTCCCAACGCGGAAAGCCAGTGGCCTTTTTTCAAACACAGCTGTCGCTTTCCGACCTATAAAAAGCCCAATTCTCGGGCACCATTCGGAAGCAACCGAACACGTTTCCCTCTCTACCTCCTCCGTTCGCCGGCGACTCTGCTCCGCTTAGGTTTCAGTTTCTCTCCGGCGAGCTCCCGCCCCGCCGACGCCGGCGTGCCTTGTCGAGAGGAAGCTGAAAGCTAATCCGAGCCCGCGGAGCTACTACTACCTCCTTCCTCCGCGCACCGCGATCGGGAGTCCGGATCGAAAGTTCGTCGTGCTTTAATTTTTTTTTGCTTTTTTCCGTCCCCTGAATCTCGCCTGTGCTGGCTTTGTTTGGATCGCTAGGTCGGTTGTTTCTTTGATCGCGATCTTCTTCTTCTTCTTCTTTTTGTCTGGTTGCTGCTATTTTTGGCTCTGTTCGCGTTAGCCGACGCGTCATGTGCGGTTTCGGGCCTTGTTTGGTCTAGTCCGAGAGGATTTTGATCGGGGAGAGAGCGGAAGTGGTTGTAGGTCTTTGGTTTTCTCTTCGGCTTCGTTGAAACGTGTGCGCGCTCCCGGCATCTGTTTTTTTCTCGAAATTTTGCCGCTTCGTTCTGATCAGGTCCGCAACAACTACGATGTTTCGAGGTAATGATTGTGAGATGTGGATCATGCGAGTCAAAGAGAGAGAATAACGGCATTTAAGGGGAAGGGACCGCCGCCCGCCGGTTAAATTGTGGTTTATGTTGGTTGCCTGCAGGGTCGATTGGACAATTCATAAAAGTACCTTACTTCTGTGGAGATATTCTTGTTTTCTTGTGCAACTTTTGGTGCAATATTTGTTTAGATATCTGCAAATTTTGACCTGGACGGGGTGATGTCAGGACCCTAGTAGCAGGACTTGATGATCTCCTCATTGATTGTGAAGATTACACGATGATAATTTAATGCCATTTTGTGCCACTTGTGTTTGATTTTGATATTGTTTATAGTTGGTCAAAGGATTTCATTGAGAGCACATAGGCTAGACTGTGTCGACTGAAGTAGAGGAGATGCTTTAGTCGAGATTGGTGAGACAGATTGCAATCACTGAAAGAGCAATTTGAAATTGGAGTTTTCTTCAGTACGGTCCACCGAGTTGCTACATGAATTGGTTAATTTTGGGGATTGCGCTGAGATACCTTTGAAGAGGTTATTCTCCAGAGAGGTGATCTTAAGCAGCTTGTTGTATTTAGGCAATCTGATCTTAAGATTCGTTGGAGAGGATGCGAAAGTTTGCTCCTATAGGATAGTCAGTATCTAAACTTACCAATGAAATTGAGAACTATGTTAATATTGATAAGATAAGATCCTCAAGACAATTTTGTAAAAGGGATAGAAGAAGGAGATGGTTGCTTGTATTATTTGTTGAACTTTACTTTCTTCTGGATATGCCAGAAGAGGCTGGTGGTTTCTGGAACTGTGTAAGATTGAGATCTGTTTTCCAAGTTTTAAGAGCTAAAAATGTAATGCCCTGGTTATGGCGTCATATATGTTGGGCATGTATTGCTGGCACTGCTGCTGTGAACTTTTGCAATGATAGCTAGATCAGGAGTAGCCCCTGCCTCCATTGTCTTGGATGGAGTTGGCTCCAAAAAAATTCCCAAGTGTCCAAAGCTAAGGTTGAAAATGAAGGCAGAGCATCCTGTCCTTGTAACTAATAGATTAGGCACTTGGAGAATGTGCTGATGTTCAGCGAGTTCCATCATGCCAATGATTACGCAAATGGTTTCGGGGGTCCCCTCTTTTACGGAGGGGAGTTTCTAGATGTTAAGAATACCCACACAAAGTGTTTGTAGTAGCGATCCATGGATTCCTTGTTGAATTACATGGAAGCTATCTTTCTCCTTTCATTAGACTCGCAACAGAATCGTGTAGGTGGAAAATCTGAGACCGCGCGATGGGAGTTTACATTCCTTTGTTATCTCTTAATGTTCGGTGCAGTGCTAACAATATATAAAATTGCACCACTATTGGGCTAGCAAAAAATCACTATATAAACTTACTATCTGTTGATAGTTAAATTTTCGGTTAGGATTGTGCCATTCTCATTGCCTATGTAGGTTGTCAAGTACTCATGAACCTTTCTTGCTAGGGTACTAAATTCAAACAAACTTCGCATTGTTCCTTGTGATTAGGTGCTATTCCATGTTCCAAAACCTTCTTGAACTTGTCAAAGTCAAACTCCATGGAGATTCAATTCTGTAGTCTGGGTGGTTTTTCAAGAAGCTCCTTGCTTGAGGAGCTTCACCTTGTTCCCAGCATTCTTCCAGGGTTTTTTTCCCCTCTCAGTATTGGTGCGGCATTCAATTTTAGATGTAAAAGTGAGAAGATTGTGGTCAGATGAGCTAAATTACGATGGAAGAGGGCTGATGATTCGACATTGGAAGAAATGTTACTCGGTAGATATTTGTCCTCAGTGGAAAGTTTCTGCAAAGTTGCAGATTGAGGTAGGGATGTCCTCGAAGGACAATCCTTCGCGCCACAACTATTCCTATATTTCCCTAATTTTCATTTTTAAGGGACCAATTGATCAAGTGATTTATTGCCTTTACATTAGGTTGGCGTGTCCATTGATCGTGTTCAGTGTAATTGGATTTGGCCCCAGCCTCCCAGGTTCCTGAGAGGAATGGAGTACTAAAACAGTGCATTTATTATTCGTTGAAGTGGGAGGCTCTGGAAATCATCCTTGCTGCGTATATATTGTATGGATCGTTCTAGCCTCTAGCTTGCATCTGTTGGAGTGTTGCGGATTGGAGCCATCAAACGTTCTTTGGATGTGCTCTCTTCTAGCTGATTTCAATCCTTCTTCCAGGAGGAGAGCAATAACATTATACGGCGTTGCCTGGCTTAATTGGGTCAATGACGTGCCTTAATGTAATTGGAGCATTGCTAAATTCTTCCTTGATGCAGGTACCTGGCAACCTTCTTGAAGATACCAGATCCGGGGAAAATATATATAATGGGGAAACTGACTGTAGAGCATTCTGAAGATCAGAAATTTGAGTCAAAGAGCTTAGAGACCTTGGAGACCATCATATGTGAAGATAAGAATAGTGAGAAAGCTGATAAATGCACGCCACAATTAGACAGCAAATGCATGCCCAGTGTTTTTCCGGAAGATGTTGGAAAAGTGAACGATCTCCTAGAGAAGGGATGCTCACTGTTTGGGTATGTTCTGAATCTGTTCATTGATGATGTTTTAATACCGTTGTACTGCTTCGACCAAATAAATAAATATATAAATACCATTATCCTGTTAATTTTATGTGCTTTGCTTGCAGATGTTCACATTATCGGCGAAGGTGCCGCATCAGAGCTCCGTGCTGTAATGAAATCTATGATTGCCGTCATTGTCATAACGAGGCAAAAGTGAGCCTTCTCTTATATATGTTTTTATGATTTTCAAATTATGCTTGACGTTTTTACAGCTTCTAGTTGCTTGTGGGATGGGGAATTTGCATGATTTATTTTGAAGTATCAAGACCTGATAAAGGCTAATTTCTTTTGTTTCTTTTTCCATATAGAATTCCAAAATAAATGACACAGATTATATATAACTAGATGAAAGAATTGGCGAAATGAATGATGATTTACTTGTGAGATACAATTTTTTAGGCAGTGAAGAATTTGGTTTCTCTTTGCAGTTACTTTCAATTCAGTTTTGGTCTTCAGGCTACTTTATTCTTTGAATCTTTGTATAGCTAATGGGCATCTAGGATAAGTGTTCATCCGTGGTCATCTTTGGAGTTAACTCTTGATTATATTTTGATGTCTTGATTCTATTAATATAGGTTGTATCTGATAGTTACTTTGTCATTTTCAGATGAGGAGCCTTTTTCCTTTGCTTAGATTTCTGGGATTGACTTTTTGATTTGTTTAAGCATTGGTTTTTGTCATTGTGTCTACATCTGACCTAGAGATTATCTAAACTGTTAATCTATGCAATCGTGGAAGTTTTTCCAGAGTAGGTGACTGCTGTACTGGAAAGATACAGAACTATTTGCATTGGGGAGAATCAAATGGTTCAAAAGCTTAAGCTTTATGCTTTTTCCTGTTTTCTTTGTTGGAGATTAGAACCTCTGTCTCTGGTCTTGGTGTGATGAGTGCAGAGACCATTTGGTCACAACTAAGAAAGAGTCACCATTATGCAGCTTTGAAGTGACCATTTGGTTTTATATTGAATGCGGGCTTGTCTGTGTATTCAATTTTTCTTTTCGTCACAACTGTATATCTGACTTTAAATTGCATATTGATTTTCAGGATAGTATCGATGTGGATCAGAAAGATAGACATGACATGCCACGCCATGAAGTCAGTCAGGTAAATAATCTCTCTTGGAAGATCTTATCTCATTCGGGGTGATTGATTTAATTGTGGAGTGAACATTGGATGAACATTTTGTTCTTTATTCTTGCCAACTCCACAGGTGATATGTTCCCTTTGTGGCACTGAACAACAGGTGAGAATGATAACTATTATCTTGCCCCTAGTTTTCCTACTTGGATAATCTTATTTTGAGGAAGGGAATTTCCAATATTTATGTTAGCTGCAATCAATGCAGGTCCAGCAGTTCTGTATAAATTGTGGTGTGTGCATGGGGAAATACTTCTGTGCGACGTGCAAGTTGTTTGACGATGATGTAAGTAGCTTATCTTCCCTCTGATACATATATTTTCAATTTGACTCGATGAATTCTCTTTCCTGGAATGAATTTTGTGGTGTGGTGGCTCCCTCCTCCATATATATCTACTAAAAATTGCGTTCAACCATAGATTGCAAGCAAGGACATTCTGTCAGGTCCTGCATCCACTTGCATTTCAGGGACCTTTGTACGTCATTAATAGTGTAGCTTCAATAATTGTCAAATGAGATGAATGTACATGTCTGTCAAACTATGTTGTTGTCACATGCTGTCTATTTTAACTTGGAAGAAGCTTACGGCTCTCTTTTATTGCAGACATCCAAAAAGCAATACCACTGCAGTGGATGTGGAATATGCAGGTATTGCTTATGTTCTCAATCGTTTCTTTGACAATTTTGTTATTCGGCAATGTCTTAAGAGTTCCTTGTTGAAGGTCTTATGTTATGGATTAGCAAATGAAATTTAGAATTAGCATGCTGCTGCTTCTTTTGTCACCTCACCTTGAAGTTACTTTTTTTTTTTTTTTCCTTTTCTGAGTCAATTTTTGAGTTAATATGAGTAAGATCTTCTCACTGCTTTATGACATTATGAGTTTGGAATACATTCAGATCTGTTGCTTATTTCTTTTCCAGTCCACTCCCAGTATGATGCTGCTCGACTGTTTTCTTCTACCTCTCCTTGTCATATTATTGTTCTCTGCCTTTTGTCTGGTTTATTGTGTTATTTTTGGAGAGGTCTTTAAGGTTGTGGTTCTCTGATTGAGCTTTCTTACTTTCCTGTCCAGAACTGGGGGCAGCGAAAATTTTTTCCACTGCTACAAATGTGGTAAGTAAGCCCTTTCTATTGTCAGCCTTGGATTGATATTACATATTGGGTGGTTAAGGGAAGACTGATTTGTGTTTTAATCTTCACTTATGTTTTAGGTTGCTGTTACTCTATTTTGCTCAAGAACAGCCACCCCTGTATTGAAGGAGCAATGCATCATGATTGCCCTGTCTGTTTTGAGGTGAAGATTTAATTTGGTTCTGCATAATTCGGATTCTTTTCTATTTTTATTTTCTCATCTTTTGATTGAAGAATGGATTGGCTGAATTATATTGGGCTAAGATAAACTTCAGTGTTACTTGTCATGGAGATTTACTTGAATCAAATTCGCAAATGGGATGGCATCCTTTGTTCTTGGTGCTTCATGAGTAACCAAATGGTGATTTGCAGTATTTATTCGACTCAAGGAACGATGTGACTGTTATGCCATGTGGACACACGATTCACCAGGACTGCTTAAAGGAGATGAGAGATCATTTTCAGTAAGCCCTCAAAATATCTATTGTTTGCTCTTGTAGCTTTCACTGAAATCCCTTGGCTGTTATTTGGACTTCTCACGAATGTGGTCTATCATATGCTGAATACATCGCAGATATGCTTGCCCCCTTTGTTCGAAGTCCGCCTATGATATGTCAAAGCTCTGGGAGAAATACGATCTGGAGATTGCTGGAACACCGATGCCAGAGGCTTACCAGAATAAAATGGTAAATCATATATCGCCCCTTATCATCATCCTGACCCTGGGAAAATCATACTTTGTGCTCACCTTACATGTCCATGTGCATCTTCCCTTTTCTGGTGGGAACGTTTGTTCTTTAGTTTTGGATATCAAGAATGTAATACGGATTGCTGCATGACAGGTGTGGATTCTTTGCAACGACTGTGGGAAAACCGCTCAGGTGCAATTCCATGTAGTGGGTCAGAAGTGCTTGAACTGCAAGTCCTACAATACTCGCCAGACGAGGGGCTGAGCTTTGCTCCTAAGGTGTGTCCCCGGACAACTTTGATGGATTTGAAGCCACAGCGCATCCCCAAAGTGGCATCCCAACATTGACTCGATGCATCATGGCTTTTTCCAGTTCCGATGTGTACGCGAAAGGAGTTGGCGGTTCCCATTCTTTCCTCAATATCTGTACGCGAAAGGAGTTGGAAATTCATGGTGATTGCATTGAGCGAGCAGCACTTACGCTGCGATTTGTACGTCTTCAAGATGTCTATTTAATCTTTCAGTCGTAGCTAGAGGCTCTCCTTTTCTTTTCTTTTTCCGTCAGTAGAGGCGATCCTGTTTCGATGCTGTGCATTTGAAAAGGGTTTCCCCAGAAATAATTCTTATATGGATCGATTCGTCGATGTCAACTATTCTTTCAATGGTCATTCAAAAAATTCCAGTTGCGTGTCCCGCTACTTTAAGAATCTCTTCCCTTGCTGGTATTCCGTGTGATTCAAGAAGCTGTTACGGTTTATGATGTGCAACGAGTGCTGACTGCAATTTCATTCTGCTTTAGTTTTATGCGTGGCCTCGTGCATTTTTTTACTCGACTTGTCAAAGCAGCCTGGTGCTTCTTGTCGGGCCTGTCGAGGTATAACTCCCTTTTCTGAAACAAGGATCCACGGCCGCATTGGTGTCGTCTAGCCAAGTGGCCAACGCTAATCAAGGTTGCATCTTCCCTTTGTTTTATTGGTGATGGTTCGCTCTGTGAAGGGAGCACCTTCCAGTGGACAAGCCATGAGCACTGCACAGGCTTAAAAGGATGGAACATGCTCTGTTTGTCTGAAGGAAAGCTCCGCTTGGGTTTTAAAACTTCTACAAGCAATTCGTGAGAGATCATAATCGAATGCATTCCTTGAAAGCTTTGAAGCATTATAAAATTAAGGTGATCTCCATCGAGGGAGATAGTGAAAGCATTCCTTGCTTCTTTAACCTGCATGTCATGCGCGCTCTCATGCCTCTAGACAAAACACTGTCATGGAAAGACCATAACTGTCATGGAAAGACCATATGACCCTAAGATTTGCCATTGTCTGGGCCATGGTCCGGGCCTATGTAACACCGACACGGACACATAATACGACACAATACTTCAACATATCATTTCTCAAAAAATATAGAATACCAATACCTTTTAAAACACTATATATTAAGTATATATTTTTATAAATATATGCAAAAATAAATAAATAATAAAAAAGAGCATATAATTAATTTATAATAAAAACATCAATCCAACATTTGTTAATAACATGCATTGTTTTAATTGGATAATAAAAAAAAAAGCATATAATTAATTTATAATAAAACATCAATCCAACATTTGTTAATAACATGCATTGTTTTAATTGGATGGAGATTGAACGAGAAATTAAAAAATTACAAATGTAAAAGAGTAAACTTGAAGGAACATGTTCTTTTTTTTTTACACTTATCGGAGATTAGTGAGATTTCTTATAATCCCAGACAGAGTTCAGAGTTCCTAATAAAGACTAGCTCGTAGCTCCTCTGCAAAACAAGGTTCGAAAAAAATGAAAATCCAAGATAAGAACTCTCGAAGTACAACCAAAAGAAAAAGAAATCACTAAATGCGTCATGAAAAATGTGAGAGATAATTCACAAGCTAATGACATAGACTAAAAGAGATGACTAGGAGGTGACACCTACGAAAGGCCAAAAGAAGCAAAAAAAAAAGAAAAAAATCACAATTTTAAGTCTACTTTCATGAATCTATGAATCATATAAATACTAGGTCTTTTATGTTTCATCCTTATCAATCTTTCTAACCATGAACCAACTACCCACAATTGGGTCATGAAATCACTAATATCAAACTAGCAAAAAGATGGAATTTCCTAACCGGATCTTATTCCAAAACTAATTAAACTACTTAAATTCCAAGTTCCGATCGAATCTAACTCTTCACGGAAAACGTCAACCATGTCCGACATTTTTCCCTAGATGCAACCACGTAACGACATGGGATCTCCCAGAAAGAGCCACCAGACAACATAATTAGATAAGTTTGCACACTGACAAGCAACCCTCCAAGAAAATTCAAGACTCCAATCGGCCGAATCAAGCTACAAAAAGTGTATGGATATGCACCTACTGAAGGTAAGGTCGGGGTAAGTTGCTTTGGGGCGGAGGCAGCCGCGATAGCTAGTGGGGCAGGCCACGGGGGTGATGGAGTGGTGCCGGCGAGAAGAGGGGCATTCAATCATCTCTCATGGGAAGGTCAAAACTCATAAGTGAGAAACTTGAGAGTGAAAATTTTATTTTTCATTTATTTTTATTATTTTTATTATTTTTTCATATATTTATATTTTGACCCCTTAAGTATTAAAATTGATCATATGCATGTTGAATCGCATGTCGGAATTTCAAACTTGTGTGTTAGAACGTGTCAAAAAAAGTTGATCAAATGTCAGTTTGTTAATCGCGTATCAAAACGTGTTGGAGCATATCGAACACGTAAGTCCCAACAGCCAGAGATATATATATACCATAAAGGGGTTAGGATCGGAGTACTATATGAGAGAACAAGGAAGTATAGAGATTAACAGATCTATATGAAAGAAGAGAGATGTATCTAAAAGCCAAAATGGAGTATAAGAACAAGAAAATAAATGACTTAAATAAAATCGCGAGAATTAAAAATAATATAAAGACAGAAAGCAATATATAAGATATAAAGTAAGAGTATGCATAAACAAAAACCAACCATGAAGGTGGTCTGAACTTGTATTAAATAAAGCTGAAAAATTGAAATTACATGTATTGAAAGATGCAGAAACTTAAAGCATCAAGTCATCCACTAGGGCGGTAATCCGCACTCCAGGGAGTATTGATGTGTATTACAAGAAATGGTTAACCAACTATCATGTAAGTTGGTAACCCTGTATAAAACTATGTATGTGAAAACTAACTTACTTTGAAACTAGGGGATACAAGGTAAGAGAGCTTGGAGATGGAAGAGATGAGGATGGAGATGGAAGAGATGAGGGTTTACAAGTGAGAGAGAGAGAGAGAGAGAGAGAGAAGAGAGAAATCTGGAAAATTTCGGTCCTCTTCTTCTATGTCGAGAGGGTGTATTTATAGGGGGTGCTACAGTGAAAGTGCTACAGTGCTGAACAGTGTAAAGTGAACAGTACTGAGTGAACAGTGTAAAGTGAACAGTGAACAGTGTATGAACAGTGTCTGTCTACTACGCTCCGGTGTGTAGCCTTTGCGCCGTTTGTAACAGTATCTGCATGTGATGTCTTTGAATTTAATCTCTGTCTAGGTTGATCCCGTAGCAGTCGTCTTCATTGGTGTTTCCACTATGATGTGACTGTGAGGATCCGTCTGAATTGTCTTGAGATTTGGAGGATCCACATTGTGATCCTTCCGCTTCTGAGAGCATTGTCCTGAGGATGTTGCAGTATTCTTCTTTGCTTTGGACTGCGGCAAGTGCTGCACTTGCCATGGATTTTTCCTGTAAAAATGATGTATTTGATGGGGCTGCAATTATTTGAGTCTTCTGGCTGTTTAGCCATGTTCTAATTACAGCTTCGGATCCCCATTCAAGTCTATTGAATCCATCCCACCATTTTGTTTTGTATTTACGAACAAGTACTGGTACACCAGGTTTCGTGGATGTATTGTATTCAAACCCCCATGCTGTTACCCAAGAGATTCTGAATATTATAAAAAAATGCATAAGGCATGGGAACCTTATATCATGCGGTGTTGGTTTGAAGTGTTCACTGAAGATCTTGTATCCTTGTTTGACTGTGGGGTGTAATATTATGTCTAAGGGACCAAAGAGATCCCACCAAGAGTCAAACCAGTTTGGTAGACTTTGTCTTGGGAAGTTATCTTTAAAAAATAACAACCAAGTGTGTTGGAAATTTGTATTTTGTCTGAAGAAAACGTTCCACCAAGCTTGTTGGTAGTCCTAGTAGGTGTATGAGGAAGAATATGGTAGGTTTTGGGTAAGTCTGGTTTGGAACTTTCTGGGTGTATGAGGTGAGGCTCCCCAATGTGAGGGATGTATGACTTTGCTGATGGATATAGTGGAGTACAGAATGTTTTCTGTATTGTTTTTGTCAGCAAAATGGGTAAATCTTGCTGATTCTGTCTCCACTAGAATTTGCTCATAATAAGCAAGGGTTTTGTTTGTATTATGTGGTTTGAATAACCAGTCTTTTGGAAAGATGTTTTTTGCAAATTTGATTGGATCTTCGTCGAAGAATCCATCTTCTACGGTTAATATTTTTTGAAATGATGTTTTAGGAAAGAATTTTGATTTTTGAAATTGAGGGGTTGCCTGTGGTCTAATAACCACCTCATTCGAAATTCTTTTGTATTCTGCTGGGTTTTGTGTAACCAGCGGGGAAGGATTGTTGCTTACCTCGATGGCGTTGGATGGCTCTTTCTTTTCCTTGTTTTGTATAGATTGTGCAAGTAACAAAATGGTTTCTTTTGGTATCATGTTGGCTAGCTGGTTAAAGGCTAGCTTGGGATCAGAAAATATGTGTTCTATTGTCAAAGGTGTTTGGTGTAGGAATGTCTGGTTGTTTTCTACCATTTCAAGCCATGTCTTGACAGATGTTAAGCCTTTCGGCTTTGGTGGTGTATTGGAGGGTTCGGCAGTGGCTTTGCCTTTGCCTTTATCTTTGTCTTTTTTGGATCTTGGCATGATTGTATCCCCTGTAAAAATTCTCTTGTGAGAAAATCAGGTAATGAATTTGAAGAACCATTTATAAATTCAATGTCAAAATCGAATACTGAAAGTATGGCTTGCCATCTAGCAAAAATTTGTTTTGATGCAATGTTTAAAACGTCTTTTTGTAAAACGTCTTTGGCTGATTTGCAATCAATCCTCAAGAGGAATTTTTGATTTAATAAATCTCCTTGGAATTTTGATATAGATAAAACTATAGCAAGTATTTCTTTTTTGATTGTCGAATAATTTTGTTGAGTGGAATTCCAATGTTTTGAAATTCCAATGTTTTGAAATGAACTGAACAACTTGTTCTTTGTTGTTATTGACTTGTTTGAGAATACCACCATATCCTAATTCTGAGGCATCTGTTTCAACTATTTTGAAAGTGGAAGGGTCAGCAAGGTGTAAGCATGGTATGTCTTTTACATGCATTTTGATTTGTTTGACAATGTCTGTATGGACAGAGGTCCAGGGTGGAGGATCCTTTCGTAACCTTTGGTGTAAAGGTTTACAAAGGATATTTATATTGGGAAAGAAATCTAAAATATAATTGAGACTACCCAAAAACCTTTGTAATTGAGTTTTGTCTTTAATCTCATCAGGGAATTTATCGGTAAAAGAGATTGATCTTTCAATGGGGGTTATAGTATTTAAATAAATGTAATGACCTAAAAATCTAATCTTTGTTTTGAAGAGTGCAATTTTAGTAGGAGAAACTACAAGACCATTTTGTATTATTATTTTTATGAGAGTAGATAAATGTTTGAAATGTTGTTCTATATTGGAAGAAAATACTAGAACATCATCTATATAAACTATGATGTATTCTGAATAAGGATTGAAAATCTCATTCATAATTATTTGGAATTCTGAAGGGGCATTTTTGAGGCCGAATGGCATAACATTCCATTCATATTGACCAAAAGGGACTGTAAAAGCTGTCTTGTATTTATCCTTATCACTAACTTGTATTTGCCAAAATCCTGACTTCATGTCAAATTTTGAAAATATTTTTGATCTACAAAGTCTGTTTAACAAATCTTTTTTATTAGGTATAGGATATCTTATCCACCTAAGGGCTATATTAAGAGGTTTATAATTAATGACTAATCTGGGAACTCCTCTTTCCAGTTCAGCATTTTTATTGACATAAAAAGCAGAATAACTCCAAGGTGATTGGCTTTTTCTTATGAGTTTTTTATCTAAGAGATCTTGTATTTCTGCTTGACAGAATTTTAAAACTTCTTGATTCATTTGTGTTGGGCGAGCTTTGGTAGGTATTTTGTTTTCAGAAAAGTCATGTTCATAAGGTAGATCAACGATATGCTTTTTTCTTTCCCAAAAGGCATTGGGTAGAGTAGAACATATAGTTTTCTCTATGTGTTTTTGTAGGGAGGCTATTTTCTCTATGATGTTTGGTTTTATAAGATTTTCTTCGAGTGCGGGACACCTGGAGTGCCATAACTTGGCACGCCGGGACACTTAAGTGCCATAACTTTAAAATGGTACACTTAAGTGCCATCATCGGAGTAAAATGGGACACTTAAGTGCCACTCCGGCGAAAATCCGGCCAAATGGCTGACGTGGCGACTTTCCGGCGAGCTCGGTCCCAAACGGCGTCGTTTTGCACGCTGACGTGATGGAGAAAATGCAAAAACGACGTCGTTTTGCGTCTACGTGTAAATAATAGTATATAAATTAATTAAATTAGATTTAAAATATTCAAAAAATTTAAAAAAAATAAGAAAAATTTAAAAAAATTTTAAAAATTAAGAAAAATTTTAAAAATTAAGAAAAAATTTAAAAATTAAGAAAATTTAAAAAATTTAAAAAATTAAGAAAAATTTTAAAAATGTTAAAATTTTTAAAATTTTAAAAAATAAGAAAAATTAAAAAAATTTTAAAAATTTTAAAAATTTTAAAAAATTTTAAAAAATTTAAAAATTTTAAAAATTAAGAAAATTTTAAAAAAATTTAAAAAAATTAAGAAAATTTAATTTTTTTTAAATTAAGAAAATTTTAATTTTTTTTAATTTAATAAAATTTTAAAATTTTTTAAAAATTAAGAAATTTTTTTAAAAAAATTAAAATTATAAAAAATTATAAAAAAGTGGGGAGTGGGAGGCCGAATGGGGCGGCTCCCTTGCCGCCACCGCCGGCTCCCTCACCGCCGCCACCTCCGCCGCCGCCGCCTCCCCCCCCCCCCCTTTTTTAATTTTTTAATTTTTTTAAATTTTCTTATTATTATTTTTTAAATTTTTTAAATTTTTTAAAATTAAAATTTTTAAAATTTTATTATTTTCTTAAATTTTTTTAATTTTTAAAAAAAAAATTTAAAAATTTTTTTTTAAATTTTTAAAATTTTTAAAATTAAAATTTTTAAAATTTTTTTAAAATTTTTTAAAATTAAAATTTTTTTAAAATTTTTTAAAATTAAAATTTTTAAAATTTTCTTATTTTTTAAAATTTTTTAAAATTAAAATTTTTAAAATTTTCTTTTTTAAAAAAAATTTTTAAAATTAAAATTTTTAAAATTTTCTTTTTTAAAAAAAATTTTTAAAATTAAAATTTTTAAAATTTTCTTTTTTAAAAAAAAATTTTAAAATTTTTTTAAATTAAAATTTTTAAAATTTTCTTATTTTTTAAAATTTTTTAATTTTTTAAAATTAAAATTTTTAAAATTTTCTTTTTTTAAAAAAAGTTTTAAAATTTTTTAAAATTAAAACTTTTAATTTTTTTAATTTTTTTTTAATTTTTATGCTGATTTGGAGCTCCGGCGAGCCACGTAGGCAAAAAATAATAATAAAATATTGCCACGTAGGATTTCCGGCAAGGGTCGCCGGAGGTGGCACTTAAGTGTCCCACTCGAAAAAAAAAGTGGCACTTAAGTGTACCGTTTTGAAGTTATGGCACTTAAGTGTCCCGGCGTGCCAAGTTATAGCACTTGTGGTGTACTTCTGCCGATTTTCTTCTATTCTTTTGAATTCTAAATCTTCTTTTAAAAATTCAAGTTGGTTTTCTTTGTCTTTTTTAAGGCAATTTATTTCTGAAATGGAATGTTCTTGTAAAATATTAAGACTTCTTTTCTGTGGTTTTGTTATGAAATTGAAGGTGATTTTTTTGTTTAAAGCAAGAGTTTCTATACCTTCATTAGTAACAGTAAAAGGTTGGATTAATTGTATAAAAGGTGTTCCAAGGATAACCTGTTGCCTCATGTTTTTTACTAAAAGAAAAGATGTTTTGTAAGACATTTGGTCTTTTATTATTAGGGCTTCGGGTAACTTGTATTGTATATTCAGTTTGTCTCCTGAGGCTGATTTTAAGGATTCAGAAGTTTTGTCAAAGTATCTTGTTGGAACAAGGCCTTCCTTGATACAATTGAGGTCGGCCCCTGTATCAAAGAGTGCTGTTGTTTCAATAATATACTCATTATTGATTTTTATCTTAATATTTATTATCCATTTTCTAGATGTTATTTCTGTTAATAACATAAGAAAGGCTGGATCAGAGGTGTCTGGGGTACTAGTGGTTTCATTTTGGTCATCAAGTTTTGTTTTTCCTTTTATGACAAGAGACTTTATATCAGAAATTTCCTGTTTCATTTCTCATTGAGTTTCTTTTAGGGCTTGTATTTCTAATTTTTGCTGTTTTATTTCGTTTTGGAGGTCATTAATATTTATAGGTCTAGACTGTGGTTTTTTGTTTCTATTCAAAATGTCTTTAAGATTGTAGGAAGTATTAGGCTTGGAAGTAATGTTCATAGTAGAGTGTAGTCTATCTAAGTATTCTTTTTTGGCTTCAGGGTCAATTATTTTGTCAGCAGTGCTAAGGAGAAATTCTTCTTCTTTTGTTAACATGTTTATTTCAGGAACGGGTTTTTCTGGAGAGGCGTCTTCATAATCAGAGTCAGAAGAAGAATCTATTTCATTAATCTGAAGACCTTCTTCCTCAAGAAGTTCATCAGAGGAAGTATCACCGTTTTCTATGAAGATGTTGTTTAACTGGTTAAGAGTATTTTCGTCAAAGGATAGTTCATTTAATTTTTTATTAATCCTACAGTATTTTGAAATATGACATTTTCTACCACAAGAATAACATTTGATGTCTTTAAAATTTTTTCTATCAGTTTGAGGTCTATTTTGGTTATTCTGGTGTCTTTGTTTATTCCTACAAGGTTGAGGTTTGTTGTGATGTCTCTTTGTTTCTTTCTCAGAAGGACAAGTTCCCTTACATTTTGGTTTTGTTTTTTCATTATAAGAAGGGTCATATTGAGCACAGAAATCTCCTAGACTTCTATTGGTGAGTGATTGTTCTTCCTTGAGTTGTCTTTGTAATTTGATAGTATTACACATTTGTGTTCCTTGTCTGTAAACATAAGAGACTATTTCTCCATAAGAAAGAAGATCATAAGGTATTTGGCCATTGTATTCTTCTCTAATTTTATCTCTAACTTGATCACCTATAATTTGTGGTAAACCGGCTAAGAATTTTTCTTTCCAAAAGGGTTGATTACAATCGGGTCTAATAAGAACCCTTTGAAAGAAAAGCTCTTTGTATTCTCTAAATCTTCCTAAGGATTTGCAACGCATATTGGAAAGGAGATCTTGGTTTCTATCCCTAATATGTGAAGGGTCTCCTACAAAGTGTTGTGAAATGGAATAGATAAGGGTATTGACCGCATCTTGGATGAGATGACCTTGATCATCATCCATGCGTTGACCAAAATCATCTACCTTATAAGCAGTTAAAATTTGTGTCTTTTGTTCATCTATCAGGTAATTATCCCACCAACCTTTTAGCTGTCTAGTAAATCCGGCTACTAAAAGATTAGCAACAGCATAGTCAGAAACATCTTGCTGTGTTTTGTAGGCATTAGCAAGCATCACCATGTTGTTAAGAATGTTCATAATATTGGTTTCTGCAACACCATCAATGTTCCATTCATAGATGGCGTCAGGAGAGTATTTATTTTGTATTTTTTGCGATGATTCTTCTTGGGCAATGTCTGGTGGGGTAGCTCTACTATAATAAAGCTTTTGGGGTTGTCTCCAATTGAGTCTGTTAATCTCATTGACTGACTCATTATCAGGATTATCAGAGGGTTTGGTCAGAGTATTAATGGTGAGTTGGTCTGGAGTGTCTCTAATGATAAGATTCTGGAATTTAGGAGTGTCTAGTATAGGATCAGGTTCTAGCTTTGATTTTCCTAAGAGTTTTTTCTTTTGTTCTATAGCTTTGGCAAACTCTAGGTTAAGATTTTTTGGAAATTCAAAGGCTTTAAAAATGGGTTTTTTGAGTGTGTCAACTTGTGGTGTAATAAGCTGAGTAGGATTCTGGAATGTGGATTCTATCCTATTCAACTGTTTTCCTATGGTTACTAAATGTTGATTAGTAAAATTGTTTTGTTCAATAACTTTGTGGGTGTAGAGAGAGTCTCCTTTGTCTGGAAGTCTAAAGGGAGTGGCTGTAACCTCGCTATCTCCATGCTGTATTTTTATTCTCCTAAGGGGTGGATGATTGGATTCTATGGTTTCACCATTATCAAGTTTCCACTTATAATGATGATCTAAAACAAATATTTCTTTTGGTTCAAGGAATTGTTCTTCTAACCAATCAAAGAAGAATATGTGGACTTCATATTCGTATATGTAGTCGTAATATTTTTGTTTGACGTCTTTTGCTTTGTCAGCAAAGGTTTTGAAGAACCATTCTCTGATTTGTTTGTTGTCTTCAGAATTAAATTCTTTATTAAGAAAAGTTTTATTTGGTTCAAAATGTTTTTCTAGAACATTAAGCTCAGCATCTATCATTTGAGAATAAGTAGGAGAATGATGAGGGGAGTCCGTACTTTCTAGAACTGGTTCAAGCTGGTTTTGTTGATAAACTGGCCTGGAAATCCCTGATCTATTATCTAAACCACTAATTTCTGGTTCAGGAGGTGTCTCTTGATTAATTCTACTGGTGGAAGGAGGTAAAGGTGTTGTATCGTGTGTGGGAGTATCTCTATGTATACTAGGAGGAGGAGTGTTCCTGTGCGTACTAGGAGGAATGGTGATTATAGGAGGAAGATTAGGATTAAGATCTATGGACCTTGTATAAGAATTGTGAAAAGAAGGACTAGATCTTGAATCGAAAGATCTTCTAGGAAATCTAATGGTCACTCTTCCTTCCGGATGTTGAATGACATTAGTCGGATCTGTATTTTGAACAACTTGTTGGGGAATTTGGTTTTCTAATTCCCATTGTTCTGGTAAAATAACTTGGTTCCAATTAATAGACCTAGGAATTGTTGTATTAGCTCTAGAAATGTCAGTTTGGAGGAGAAGTGTTTCTCCTCGAGGACTATGTTTGAAAGCATTTTCTCCAAAGGCGGAGGACATGGCTTTATAATGAATTCTATAAACAAGGGCTAAAGGAATAGAACCATCTGCCACTTTGTAATTATGGGTTTTGATTTGGAGTGTTAGGGCTCTAAGGATGTTCTTATCTTTGAGGGATACAGAAAAATTAGGATAATAGTCAAAATGTATGGGTCCTTTGTAGAGACTTGTCTCTACAGTACCAAGAATGGATTCATCGTAGTTTAAAAGACGTGCATCACGTAAGACTAAGAGAATGGAAGTATTAAGGCCTTCTTTAGTAAGAGGTTTGACTCCTACTTGGACTAGTCCTATATGAATGTAGTTGTATTTTTGTTTATGCTTTTGAATGGACTCTTTGTTCAAAAGATGTATTTTTTCATAAGAATTAGAAAGAGGAACATCTCTTTCTTCAGTAGTTATGACATAGTCTGATTTTTTGAAAATTTTCAATTTTGATTGTTTGTATATTTCCTTAAGCTGTATTTTAGGAATTTCCCAATTTTCTATAGATTTGTTGAAATCTTCTATTCTTACTTCTTCTCTATGTATAGGACTTGGATCTGAGTCCATTTGTGATAAAGAACTAGAGGAAGATGTAGATCTTCTATGTAAACTCATACTTAAGATCGGAACTATTCCTTCTTCAGAACCGTTACAGAGCTAAACCAACGGTCTAACAGCCTCTCAGGGACTTACGGCCTGGACCACTCTGTAGAAACAAGAAGGATGCCAACGAATGGCTCTCGATCTAAGTGTATGTTTTTACAAAGACTATCTATACTTTCCTACTGGCTCTGATATATATATATGCGAATGGCGGTGTTTCAAGTGATTGAGAACTCGAGTTGATGATTTTAAGTTGTTGGCAAGTATGAAATTCACACTCGTGGATGGTAAATAAAGGCATGATGAATATTAACAAAACTCAGGTGCAAAGTGCTGTCCAAAATCAAAATCCAAGGTGCAAAATTACACTTGTACGGAAACGAAGTAGCGAAAGTGGTCTCCAATTTTATTTTATTTTTGACGAGAAGTGGTCTCCAATTGAGGAAAGTGAGATTCGTACCTTATCCTCCATCGATATCACTTCGCAACGAGCTCCCCTTCTATCCACTAGAAAAGTGTCACGTGCGCTTCTTATCTGAAAAAACCGTCCTTTCCGACTCCGATGTTTCCCGTAAAGGAAAGCAGAGCCGAACGGCCGCGGCGGCGGCGGTTGTCCGATGGCCGTTGCTTCTCCCGCCGCGGTCCCTCCTCTCCGCCGGCAATCCCGAACGCCGGCCGAACCTCGGAGCTCGACCGCTCCCTCGAGATCGCAGAACCTCATCTCCCTGCTGAGCTCCTGCTCGAGCATCCAAGAGTTCGCGCCGATTCACGCTCGCCTGATCACCACCGGCTCCATCCGCGACCCGCTCGTCGCCCGCCGCCTCCTCGGCTTCTTCGTCTCCGTCGACGGCCTCGGCCACTGCCGCCGCGTCCTGAGCGGGACCCATCTGCCGGAGACGGCGCTGTGGAACGACTACATTCAGAGCCAGCTTCGGGACGACTCGCCGGGGGACGTGCTGGCGTCCTACCGCCGCATGGTCGGTGCAGGGGTGGCGCTGGACATGTCGACTTTCCACTTCTTGATCAGCGCGGCCTCGAGGGTTATGGCGGTTGAAGACGTCGGCGAAGTCCAGGGGCGGATGCTGAAGTCCGGGTTGGGGTTTAGCGATTCTCTGAGGAAGAATTTGATGGGTGCGTATGCGAAGGCTGGGAGACTGCGGGAAGTGCGCCAGCTGCTTAGTGAGTTTCCTGAACGAGATGTGGTGGCTTGGAATACGATGATATCTTGTTACGTTAGAATGGGAATGTTCAGAGAATCGTTGGATTCGTTCGTGCGGATGTTGGCCGATGGGGTGGAGCCGGATGAGGTCACTATGGTCAGCTTGGTTTCGGCGTGCGCGAAGATGAGGGATTTGGAGACGGGCGAGAAGATGCACTTGTACATTGATGAGAATGGTATGGAGATCGGGGGGTCTTTGTTGAACTGCTTGGCTGATATGTACGTGAAATGTGGGGATATGGAGAAGGCGCGTGAGGTTTTGGGTGGTAGCGAAGCCGAGAACGATGTTGTTTCGTGGACGACGCTGCTATGCGGATATGCGAAAGCCGATCGGATGGATGAAGCCGAGAAGCTGTTCGACAGGATGGCAGAGAGGAACTTGATTTCTTGGACAACAATGACGTCGGCCTATGTTCAGGCCGGTCGATATCTGGAAAGTGTCGAGTTGTTTGTTGAAATGATGCTCGAGGATGTGACGCCTGATGAGGTTGCACTCGTTACCGCTCTCACCGCTTGCGTTAATATGGATGGTTACGACATTGGAAGATCCATCCACGGCTTCATTGTGAAACACGGAATGACTGTCGAGGGAATGCTCGGGAATTCTCTACTTAGCTTGTACGAAAAATTTGGTCGGTTGGATGATGCCTACTCCATTTTTCAGCACTTGCCCTGTAAAACCGCTGTCTCTTGGAACTCGATGTTAGATGGGTTCTGCAGGGCTGGGGATGTCGACAAGGCGAGAGGTTTCTTTGATGAGATCCCTGAGAAGGATTTGATTTCTTGGAACACCATGATCGGTTGCTATACTAGAACTCGCTCGGCTCAAGAGTCGTTCGAGCTGTTCCACCAGATGCAGAGTTCAGACATAAAACCGGATAAAATCACTTTAGCCAATATGCTCTCTACCTGTGCTAGCGTCGGGGCGCTGAGTCATGGCACCTGGATCCATTTGTATATACAAAAGAACCGAATTCAATTGGATCACGTTCTGGGAACTGCTTTAGTAGACATGTATGGGAAATGTGGAAGTGTCGAAAAAGCAACAGCATTGTTTTCAAAAATTACAGATAAAAATGTATGTCTATGGACGGCAATGATAGGAGCATATGCTATGGAGGGACAAGCGCAGAAGGCGGTGGACCTGTTCTCGGAGATGGAAGCCACAGGAATAAAGCCTGACCAGGTCACTTTCATAGCTCTTCTGTCTGCTTGTAGCCATGGAGGTCTGATAGATGAAGGATACAAGTACTTCCACAAGATGAAAAATGAATACAGAATTGAACCCGGGATTCAGCATTACGGATGCATGGTTGATCTCCTCGGTCGTTTTGGGCAATTAAAAGAGGCTCTAGAACTTATTCATTCCATGCCGGTGGAAGCAGATACTATTATTTGGAGCTCATTCATGAGGGCCTGCGAAACCCACCAGAATGTCGAATTAGCAGAGTATGCACACAAACGTCTCGTTGAGATCAACCCTACAAACGATGCAGCTCATGTTCTTCTTTCGAAGATATATGCAAGAGCCGGAAGGTGGGACGATGCGAGTTTGGCCAGAACAAAGCTACACGAACTGGAGATTCGAAAGCATCCAGGCTGTAGCTTGACAGAACAAAATGGCACCGTCCATGAATTCAGAGCCGAGGACTTCTCAAACTCTCAATCGCCAGAAATCTATTCCATGTTAGGTGAGATCGAGGAGAGATTACAGAAAGAGCGACATGAAACTTCGAGTCATCACGGTGAGAGGTTGGCAGTGGCATTCGGGCTAATAAGCAGCAAGAATAGTACCATCCGAATAGTCAATAACCTTCGGATCTGTGGAGACTGTCATTCCTTCATGAAGTTCGTATCCCTTACGTATGAGAGAGAGATTATACTGCGGGATAATTATAGATTCCATCGGTTTAGTGCTGGGCAATGTTCTTGTAGAGAATACTGGTAATTTGACACACTCCTTCCAAGTTAACAACAGTTCTATCTGCTTCTTGTTCAGTTGCAGAAAATTAAGCAAACAGAATTGCTGTCATAATATGTTCCCCTGGAAGATAACCAAGGACTATTTCATCAAATGAATTGGGTCAATTTACTCAAATGGGTCGGAACAGAAGATGAACTTATAGGCCGATATCCATCAAGGTAGGCAGAGAACACCATTTGGTCTAAAGGATACTCATCATGAGATGAGCTTTTGAGCATGAACTTCTTTCAGATATGCAAAGTAGCACCTCACCGTACTCGTGTTAGTAGAAGTTAAAAACTCATTCAGGAGATCATCACCGGTTCCTTTACATATGCTCCTCCACGTAACAGGCTTGGCTCCTTAACCGGCTGAAATTTCTAGCAACCAAATGAGATTTACCTTGAAGAAGATACGAGCGAATTCTCAATTTCTCCAAGTGCACTCTCAGGTTACCCTCGCTTTCATTACCGACAATAAAGTCACTTTCACTCAAGTTCCACTGGTTTCTAGAGGCTCTTCTAGTAAAAATCAGATAGTCAAAAGAAAAACAACAGTCAGAAACACATGAAACACATTTCACATGGCTAAAGATCGCTGCAGAACTTGAATTCCCGACATAATCTTAAGACAGGATCTCAGTCGGCTGTTGACTAGGTAAGTCCAGCATATGCCATCTTAATCAACATCAGGGAACAAAAGATGGTGGACGGTAATCAACATCAGACAAGACCAGGAATTTAGAGCACATGGTCTTACAATAGCAACTTGATACTATTATGAAAAAGCACTTTAGTCGGCCGCCATTACAGGAAAAGTTTACCCCGGAAGAAAAATGTAGGGGATATAGATGGGGAGCCATAAAAATCAGCTAACACCCATTTCACATGCCAAATAATTATGTAATATAATATGAGTTATCATCGCATATAATACGGTCATGTCTCTTCCAAAAAGCCAAAAAATTGCTGTAGCAGATAATTGCCACCACCAAGACCATGAAAGCTGAATCCCTTTTCGGTGAAGAGAGAAATGTACAAAATTGATCATCCATGGCTGCTAACTGATGCACACAAAAACAGCTCTTTGGTGAACGGACGATCTGGGGCATCTACCTCAGTGATTGTTCCAGCAATCATGGGCATGGTGGCCACAGAGACCACATGACTGGTCACTACGAAGGGAGAAAAGAGCCACTTTGAAAAAGCTTATCTCCACTTTTGGACTTCGGTGACTTATCATAATCTTCCACGGCTTCTTCAATCTCATCAGACAAAACCACCTCTGAACGACATTCCACACTACAGAATGCTTTCTCGCCTCTGCAAGAAGTCAAATCAAGGCACCCATAATGAGCAAACATAGGTACAGTAGAACTATGGCGAGGCCATGAGACGAAGTGCAGTTTATACAGACCTGTATATGTAGATATCTTCGCCTTCTGGCAATGGCTCCTTGCACTTGCAACAGAAGCTCAAGAAGTCATCATGAGAATACAAAGCAGGGGTTTCTGAGCTTTTCACTCGAGGCAATACAGTGTCTTCCTCTGTCTCCTCGACAAAATTGCTCAACTCACTTGGGTGACATTTTAAAATGCAGTCACCGTAAATGTGAGTGGTTTTAGAATCAGGACCGTGTGAAATCACGCAAGTATAATCCTCAGAGTTTTCTATCTCGCTCGCTGAGAGAGAATCAGTGAACCCTATGCCAGGATCAACAGACGGAGAAGGGATTGAAGTTGGACTAGTACATGAAACCTTACTTAATTTTGGACTTTCTCTACTCAATCGAGGACGATAACTCATTATTGTGCAAGAATCAAGTGAGCTAGACCGGATTTTGCCCAAAGGGTCAGGTTCTTCAGGGCCATCTGCAATTTCAAAAACGACACCGGTGCTGCTCGAGTGGAGTGGAGATTTGGCACGGGCGTAACGAGAGAATGTGTAATCTTTAGGTAGGGACTTCGGTGACTCGATGGAACTAATGCTGGTCTCAATATTATGATTCTTAACCCTGATTTTAGGTCCAAAAATTATGTTTCCAGTATGAAATGACCGGAGAGCCCCGCCGGATGAGTTTCCCTTGTCATTAAGAGAATCTATAATGCTTAAGCCTACTTTGCTACAGTCCCAGCTCTTTCGCTGCCCGGCACAAGGCGATCGAGGGGACCTCATGGGGTTACTCAGATATGGGAACAGCATAAAATCAAGAGGAGATGTGGGGCTTCTAACCGAATCAACATCGGCTAAGCCCTTCGGATTTAAACCCGCATAAAGACCAGGGATGCTAGAAAGGGATTTCCTCCTACGATTCTGCCTTCTAAGAGCAGATTGCAAACCAGAACACAAGTTAGAATCTGATTTCGCCATTGGACCCGCTTCCTTCTGCACTGACACGGTCCTCTTCATCAGCATTGCGTCAAGATCTCAAAAGCTTCCCTCCAGTAAACAGAAGCAAGCAGCTTTACCTGCACCAGGCCAACAAATTTTCAAGGGAACAACTCAACGATGAAGAGAGAGAAATAGGTCTTTCAAAAACCCAGAACCCATTGATAAGCGGCATTACCCAGAACAAGAGCGATCAACGATCCATCAAGTTCGATACAGAAATCAAAATTTCTGCAGATACAGCAAAAGCACAGTCGGCGAACACGCGCATTGCGTGTTTGCCCAGCACACACGGGAGCTAAACGATCATAAAAATCGCCTCATCGTCGTCCTCGCTCGCTACTTATAAAATACCAAACACCCACTCCCGATCGTGTCGACAACCAGTCTAAAAGAAAACAAAAAATCAGGAAAAGGAGCGAACTTTGATATTGCTTACACAACCCAGCAGGCGACGCCAATGGCCCCGTCCGATGACACGAGAGAACAGTGGTGCGAAAGTCGAGAGAAACACTGTGCGCGCGGGTGAGCTTTATTCTCTGCAACCCGCAATAGGGAATAGACCCAGAAAGATGAGACAAAGCAAAAAGCTCAAAAATTGCATCGCAAGAGTCAGAGAAAGCGAGCCGGGGAGCCACGGAATCGACTCGAAAGAAGGCAAAAGGGGTCGGAGGGGATGGAGAATCGAAGGAACTCACTTGGGTTCTTCTCTCTCTCTCTTTCTCCCTCTCTCTCTTTCTCCCTCTCTCTTTCGGGAAACTTCAAAGCGACCCCGTCGTTTGCTAGCGTTTCTTTCAGCAGAGGAGAGAGACCCTCCAATGCAAAAGCTGGGAATGCGGTGAATTGAAGAGGGGCCAGGCCTGCTTTCTATGTAGTATGCTCGATGCTTGCCCAACACTCCTCTCCACTCTCTCTCCTCTCTCTCTCTCTCTCTCTCTCCCCAATATGCCTCAAAATCAGAGCTTCAATGAGCTTCTGGTGCACTCTTCAGTTTTCCACAGTACCCACAACCCCCTCAACCCCCCTCCCTCTCTCTCTCTCTCTAGTTTGTACGTCTCTCTCTCTCTCATTCTCTCTCCATCTCTCTCTCTCTCTCTCTCTCTCTTGTCTTGTACTGTAAGATGGGAAGGGGGGAAGACATAAATACACAGCAAGGTGACCGTATTCGTCCGAGGGCATTTTCGTGATTTCGCCGCGCTTTCCTCCCCCTTTCCTTTCTTTGTTTCCCTGTCAGAATCGCCCCCCAACCAGGGATTTTTTTTACCATGGAGAGCTGAAAAAAAAAAAAAAAAGGTGATCTTTTTTTTAAGTCTGTAAAATGCTGATTAAAAAAAAATTCAGGATGGATAATTATTACTTCTGGTCGTATCGGGTAAGGTTCAACCCCAAAGTCTTGAAACCTGTGATCAATAATATTTAAACCCAAAGTCCAGTAAAAAAGAACTATTTATTTATATAGCATGATCAAAATAAAAAGTCGGTTGAGGGTGATTTTCTTTCTCCCTTCCTTTTACTTTTCAATATTTTAGTGGGTTGATTTTTATTTAATAATATTCAAAACCCGAAATCAGCCGACATTAATGCAAAGGTCATTTGAAATCATTAAAAATATCTTCATGATGCGCTTCTTTAACATTGAAATTGAAAATATATCTTCGAAGGATCTTGTGCTCTTTAATGTGATTATGTTTATCGGTTCTATTAATCCACGTAGATTCTCAATTTTCCTTGATTGACTATGTTTAAGATGTTATACAATATTTGTGCAAAGCTTATTTATATTGCTCTTTTTCTTTTTTGTAATTCTTTACGTATATCGGCTTTTTGTATGCAAAGTTACAATTCCATGGCATTCTTTCGAAAAAAAACATACTCAGCTTAAATACACAGCAAGGTGACCATATTAGTCAAAAGATCCCATGCTCTTTGATGCGATTATGTTTATCGGTTCCATTAACCCACGTAGATTTACTATGTTTAAGATGTTCTATAATATTTGTGCAAAGCTTATTTACATTGCTCTTTTTCTTTTTTGTAATTCTCTATGTATATCGGTTTTTTGCATGTAAAGTTACAATTCCATGGCATTCTTTCGAAAAAAGACATGCTCAGCTTATTCCCATTTTAACCCTACTTTTCCTTTAATTTTCTTACATGCGCACCCTTAGTTCTCCTTTCCATTTCTCTCTTTGGTTTTCAACGAGGAATGAAGGTAATAAACTCAGCAATAATGGGTGCCCTAATTCTTCACCATGGCCAATTAGCATGCCTCATCCCGTGTCATATCCACTTTTCCATTCGAGTATAATAATCAAACTTTCACAAAATACGCATCAAATTAAGAGATAAATCCAAATAAAAACGAGTAATTCATGTTTAATTTAGCATAAATCTTATTTTAACTACTTAAATCCGAGCGTATATTTTTTTTGTTGCATACTCTTTCGCATAAAGGGCATTGTTAAATTATTGTCCCGAGACACTTGCCAAACATACTTTATTTCGAACAATTCAATTTTTAAATGCATCATGTCGGAGTGATCAATAAGTTAACAAACACTGATAGGGTGCTATTCAATGAATCTTTTTTAACAGTAAGAAAAGGGGAATTGTGTAATGACAATCATGTGTCCTTTCGTTGCTTCCTTAGATGAAGCACATGGGAGAATTGATGGATCATGTCGATGTAATGAATACAAAGTGCAACAGCAGCAGCCTAATTGGACCCCATGCAATCACCTAATGGGATTCCCTTTAATCATTTCCAAACTTTTCCTTTGGCAAGCCTCTCATCAAAGGCCTTCAAAATTTGTGAGTTTTTGACTAAAAGCTGGAAAAGTTTGGGATTGTAGGGAATGATTCCAGCACAAGTAGAGAATGGAGATGGTACATGAATCATGACAATTTATGTTACCCTTGGATCTGGTTGAGCAATCCCAGAAAAAAAAGAAAAGAAGGAAGCCAATTTTTTCATTGAGCTCTTCTATCTAAATGGGAGCAAATTTTCTAGTATAGATGCACTCGGTCCACATTGAAATTTTGAATGCTACCTGCTTCGTAAAAATTTGTAAAACATTTGGGACTTCGCCTGCAAGTCAAGCGCCGTATAGTTAGGGACATCATTTTCACTTTATTATAGCCTTTTGAGGATAGATCGAGTTAAGTAGAAATGGAGTAAAATTCTTACAAAAAATCTTCTAGCCCCATTGTTTCCTAGACATGAATTTGGTACAGCGCATTTATGGTTTAAAGTACCAATCGATCTCTACACGCGAAAAAAGATGGGTCCCATCAAAATAATCATAAGAATAATGTTACGTCGAGTTAAAAACAAAGACAACAGAGCTAAATATATAAAAATGGATCTACTAAATTAGTATAATAAATACTACGTTGGACCACAAGCGGGTATTTACACAAATGGGCAATATTCAATAATCAATTGCAAAGCCACACGTTATTTAGTAAATCAATTTGTAAACTGATTTTAGTAAACGTGGTATTTCTCAATTATAATCACCATGGTTTTTTTTTTTTTTTTGTCATTTGGGCTTTTCTGGTAAGCCCCAACGGATGGTTTAGAGCCCAAGTTTCCGTACTGCACCGACTGTTGCGACTGCATCCCCTCATTGGTCCGTCCTTCTTTTGTCGTTTTCCGGTGCGACAGTTAACGCGCTGCGTGAAATCCGACGGTGGATATGAAATGATTCCTCTGGGCCGTACCCGTAATCGACGGTCCTCTTTCTTCCCCGCTTCCGTACTTTTGAATTTTTTTTGGTCGGCTAGTACTTTTGAATTGCAGGGCAAGTAATTTGGACTGTACCTGAAAAAGTGCAAGCCACGGTAAACGGCTCGGGTCAAGCGAACAAAAGCGATCGTACCAACAAATTTAAAAAAAAAAAAAGAAAGAGAGAGAGGAAAAACAGGGATTTCTCGTAATTAAAGATGAAGAAGACATTTTAAAGAATTTCAGGACAGGTTTATTTTTTTCTGATTTAAACAACATAGATTAAAAAAGATAAATTATATCCACCATGCCATCAATAATCAAAAAGCTCGATAAATAGGACACGAATCAAGATACCTATGTTGAATTATTGATGGGCAAGGGGTCTAGACCTAGGTACGATTGGAGCTAGAATTGTCGAATCGACTTCTATGCCTATTCATGTTGAACCAGTCACTGTAGTGGTCATCAAGTCCTCGGTCAATTGGGTCACGAATTATGATAAGGCATGATATTTGCATCGTATGAGTTCTTTGACCAAATAAGGAGGGTCATGAAATAGCTAAGGTCCTAACTTGTTTACGAGAAAGCTAGAAGGCCTCAATACTTGAGTTTACTTGAACCGACACATGCTAGATGCCTAATTGTGGCACCGAGAATTTAGGGAAGAGTAAGATGCTCAGCATAAAGGGAGGGCTCTTTTCACCTATTGTCGGCATAGTTTTTTCTCTATCGAAACCACAAAACTCGTATCTGCATGACAAAAATACCAAGCGCATAAAATTGGCCCCAATGTCATGCCAACATCCCAATTTATTTCTCCGTCAGTACTGATTTGGAGATTTTGATAACATAAAAAAAGAATTTGGATTATTGGTAGTACTGTGGACAAAGTTTAGAGTTTTTAATGTTATTAATCCTCTTATTTAACAATAGAATAATGTTAAACAATGTATCATTGACACTTGTTAAATCACATTAATTGTGCTTATTGAAGATTTTAAAATTTATTATTTGATGGTTCTATGAAGATGTGCAATATTTTTTTTTTCCCAACCAGGGTAAAACGAGCTCAATCTTCTTTTAAATGACTCGCGTTCGAGAAAACCGACGTCGCTGGTTTTTAAGTAAATCAAGGTCTGGAAACCGACGAAGCCTGAAGAGCACCACGGTCGCAGGTAAAAGACGCCGAGTAAATGACATCTTACATCGTACTAATCTAACGTAAACAAAAATATCGAAAAACGACAATTCTAGGACTAAATAAAGAAATATTTCTTTCTTTCTTTGTTTTATTTTATTTATTTTACAAGCTCTGCATTCGATCCGCCACAAGTACCGATATATTCCCACCGTGTGCTGCGTGCGTGCGGGGAATTATTGATTCCCCGAAGGATTAACAAATTTTAATTTTTTTCGTTTTCGACGTTAGGAGCCGATTGGCCTTGCACATGGTAATTAAGCTTACCGTGTCTTTTTATCAATTTTTATGGGAAATGACAGAAACTTACTTTGTTACTTTTCTGAATTGAATGGTTCGAATGATCGTATTTGTTGTCGCCTCTGTTCATTGACACGGGTTGTACTTCGGTTATTTATTTAAGAGTAAATAACAAATGGTTCATAACTTTTGATCTATGTAATGTCATTTTTGAATTTTTAGGGTGCGTTTAGTAATAATTTTGTTTCCCTGAACAATTTATATCTAGAAATAGTTTTTTTTTTATTCCCCGAATAAGTTTTGGAGAATAATAACACGTTTGGTAACTATATAAAATTTATATTTCCGAAATAGAAAAATATAAAGATGCGTTTGGTACGACCCTAAAAATTTTTGCTCCTGGTTCTTTTATTTAATTAAAAAGAGACTTAACATTTCATATTTTGATAAAATTGGCTTTTGTAATGATTTAATCGATCAAGATATTCTAAAATAACCTAAGAAAATCCAACATAATTTTATTTAATGAAAAAGAGACTTAACATTTTATGAGTGGATAAAACTAGACTTTTGTAATGATTTAATCGATCAAGATATTCTAAAATGATCTAAGAAAACCCAACATAATTTTGTTTTATCTTTTGTAATGATTTAATTGATCAATATATTCTAAAATGACCTAAGAAAATCCAACTTAATAGTTAGTCAAAGATGAATGATTGGAAATGGCAACAAAAAGTCCCATTAGTTTATAACTCACAATATGATGAGGCTGATAGTAAATCTTTGAGCATTATAATAAACAACTATATAAATCTTTTGATAAAAAGAGCAAATGTTTCTTGGAGTCATCAAGTTTTCACAACCTAGCATTGTCTCTAAAAAAATGGCATTCAAAAATCATATAGTAAAGCCCTAAAAGCTTACTCAAATTTGAATCCAATTTTCATCAAAAAAAATTTCACATTTTTCATTCTAAACTAATTATAAACTAGAATTAACATTAAAATATAGTAAAACTACTCAAAATCTAATTTGTAATTTTTTTCCTATATTTTTTATTTTTTATTTTTATTCCAAAAAATAGGGATTCGAATCGGGTCAAAAGATCAAACCTTGTGTCAATTATGTAAAGACGAGGTTATGTAGAGTTTGTTTATCTAAAATGACCTTATTTCTCTTTTTGTTCTCGGGAATAAAGAAGTAAGTTTTTTTTCTTTTTTTTTTATTCCAAATCTATTCTCTGACCACTAAGCTATATTGGGGAATTAAAAATTAGCTGATATTATCAAACGAATTTCTATTCCTTTTCTGTTTCAGGGAAAAAAATAACAAAAAAGTAGAGAAATAGAAATATTACCAAACAAAGCCTTAATTTGTTTAATGTGGTCCATGAATTTTTTATAATGGTAATGTTCAATAATGTCCCTCCATTAATTCAAGTTCAAGAATAATTTTAAATATTTTTATATAGTTCATGGACTAAATTAAACATGTAAAAAAAATTCATGGACCATATTAGACAAATTATAAGTTCATAATCAATATTGCACATTAAGCTAAGGTTCAATGACCATTGAATAAATTTAAAATTCAAGAACCACGTTACACATTTAGCCAAAATTCAAGCATCATTTGTGTAATTATTTCTATTAAATACCCACCGGTCAACATGACGAGTTAGAATCACTTGTAAAATGTTTACAGCAACAACTATGCGAATTAGATTTATGTGAGTTTAGTATAGCCAGATCTTTAGCTCAAATGGATTTTTTGCTAGGTTAATCGGTATTTTCATCAAAATTGCATCGTCAACCATATACCTATGGTTGAAATTCATTCTTTGATTTTATTAAGAGGAGACGGGATCTGTGGTGATTTCGAATAGGAGCTGTATCAATGGTACACGAGGAACAAATATATTTCGGTGAAATTTAAACAAATGATGAAGCCAATGACATAAAAAGCTTTGCCAAAATTTAATCGATGACAAAGTGCAATGACAAAGATATAACTTTGGAATTTAATCGACGATGAAGATTTGAAAACTACAACTAAGATGCACACCAAAATTTAATTGACGATGAGATATTTGAAATTACAACTGAAGTACGGGGATTGAAAGAGATTTAAATTGAAGGAAAAGTAAATATAAAGATATTAGGTTCTTTTATTAAATGATTCATCTTATAAAATGTACGATGTGGCTGTTTATAAATCACAATCGACAGTTACATAAAGCAGTTACAATTTTGGAATTCAAATAACAAATAACATCCTAACAGCGGTTACTAGAAATTTTATTATCCACTTATATCTATTATCTAAAAGTAATATCCATAAGAAGTTAAAAAATCCTAAGCTATTACGTCTTTGTGTCAATTACCCATCATCAATGACTTTGTTGATCAACTTCTCAAATCTTGATAAAGGCCCTCGTCGATAATTGTCGTTGTCGATATCTTCTTTAGCGAGTTGTCGATTGTTCTGTTCATTGTTGACTAAACTTTATTATCATCAACTAAATCCGATACTTTGGTCGATAATAACAAAGAAATTGATATCATTTGGTGTCGATGGTCCCGAAATTAAAAAATTATTTTGGGCTTTCTAACGAGGCTTTTTTGCTATTGTTGGGTTTGGACTTTGGAGTGACAAGGATGGAAAGGGAGGCTGTCCCGTTTTCTCTTCGGCCTAACTGAGAATGAGGTGGCAATCGGATGTGCACGTGTTTCCGAGCGGCGTCCGATGAGCCAATGGACATCTCCACTTCTAACGTAGCCCGGGCGTCGTTTTGGACTCCGGGCCCATTTCGCCCCGACCCGATTGGCCTGGGAACGACGTCGCCGCGCATATCCGTGCAGCAATGCAAAGAGCACGGTCACTCTACGCCATCCGCCGCCGGGAGGTTCGAGATCAACCAAGCTGTCATCACTGCCTCACCGAGGTACTAGTTGTCAAGAAGTCTCTCAGCACGAGATATGTTGGAAATTGACAGTATGACTAGAGTTGTTCATAGGTTCGCCGTGACTTGAATGACCATTTTACCACTAGGCCAACCCACCTAGATGGTCGGTAACGTGAAACTCCAGGTAAATAAGCTATGGGATCCTCTAATCCCGATTAACATAAAAGACTGATAAGGCGGGACATGAGCCATACTTCCATAAATTGCTCAAACCCAATGTCATTTATGAGAAATAGGATATAAAATCGAACTCATGTGATGCGTCGAATCCGTGCATGCAAATATGTTCCTCAACCACCGAAACAAACTTAGCAGTCTTATTGTGTTGTCGAAAACCTATGAAGTCTTGGTACTTTTAAGTTATGTTTTAAGTTATGTTTAGCAGTCAATATAATATTTATCCTATCCTGCATTTGATATATGCTTAAAATAGGTTAAAATCAAATGCAAGAGGGATATAGAGTAGATAAAATAATCCTATTGGAAAATAGGATAAAGATATATATGATTTTTAACATTTATGATAGCAAAATTATTTTTATTGAATAACAAACTTATTAAATTAATAAATTGAAATTATATTTCTATATCAATAACGTATGCATTTTAATATAAGAAATTCAAAATAAAAAATAATAATTTATTTTTTTAAACTTAATCTCGTCTTTATTTATATATTCAACTTTAATTCTGTTTTATAATATATATTCAATATATAAATATAAATATATTTATATTTAATGCATATTTTAGGCATTTGAATTGTATCGGTACTGTTTACCGTATAATAAAATTTGATTAGAGAATGATGGAAGAGGAAAAATAAATTAATAATAAAATAATTAAAAAAAGAGAGGAAAAATAAAATAAAATAAAGCAAATAAAAATAAATTAGGCAATAGTGTCACAGGAGATTTTTACTATATTCGTTTATGAACTTTTATGATCATTTATATTGATATGCCACTTATAACAAAAAGCGTATATGATAAGTTGTGAATATATCCAACTTTATTATTATGATTCATAAAGTTAATAAGATATAGCAAAATCGCTAGATGTCCTATCATATCCTATTCTTATCTTGGTTAGGAATTCAAACAACGAAACGTAGTCTTAAAATATCGGAAGCTAATTAATAAAGAGATTTGTTCGTGCTCTTCATATTTGGACATTACTTTACGTTCTTGAATGGAATTCAAAAAAGGAGCAAATGGAGGGAGGTCATACCCAAAGGATTGATAATCAATTAATTATGACCGTCATCTTGATTCCCAAAAATCTTTGACGATTTTGTGTGTGTGTGTAAGTTTCATCCAACTTTGAGTTAATTATATATATATATATATATATATATATATATATATATATATGCATATGTATATATTAATCAATATCTAATTACGATTTAAACTCATTTATATTAAAGTTAACCGATTTATAAAAGATATTCGAAACTAGGGCTATGCAACTGATCTGATTCTCCTAGGAACGGACCGAAAAGGTTCCCGAATCCAAATTTTTGGAATCAATACTATGTAAGTAGATTTTAGGTTATGGGTGTGGAATTTATCCACTCGCTCAGTAATCGATTATAATGTTAGATGAAGATTATTTATTATTCTAAAACGAGCTTAATTTTTCTATTGCTTTATATTTCCGTCTATTTTGTATCGACACTCATATGTTATTGTTTTAATTTTTTAAAATGAAATGAATGGAAAAAATCAATTCTCGAGTAGATCTTGAAATCGGACCAAAATAAAGACGGTCGATTCTGAGGCAAAGCAGGTTCTACGTTTCAAAAATTGCGAACTAACGTCTATTTGTAACTGGTCCATCCGCACGAGCATTTGCCCCGGTAGCTGTGGGCCCGCGATTTTCGCACGCAAAGGACTCCCTCGCACCAGAGCGCGCCCGTACAAGCGACCGCACCCGATTCCCGCCCAGCCTCCGCCGTGACAAAACCGGCGGCGAAACTCGCTCCGCGAGTCGCTCTCTCGCCTGAGATACAGAACGAACTTCAAGACCAATGGCGACTTCACCGTCTCGCGCCGACGAGGACGCCGCTCGCCGCCTCCCTCCTCCGCCGCCGCCGGCGGCGGCAGCTGCCGAATCGCAGCTCGCCTCCCTCGTATACGGTCCTTCGCGCCTCCCTCTCTCCCCTTCTCTTCTCCTCCAGCTCGCGCGCGCGCGCGCGCGACGTCGATTTCCCGCTTCTTGTCCGATGAGTTTTCCGGCCGGCGTTTCGCCGTGCTTTGGAAATGCGGTGGCCGGCCGGTCGGTCGGTCGGCCTGTCGCTTGCCGGTCCGTACCGTCGTTTCGCTAGCGATGTCGAGGTAGGCGTGCGTTTGCGTCGCGTCGGACGTGGTCGGATTGCGTTTTGATCCTCCGTTTCTTGTCCGATGAGTTTTCCGGCGATGAGCGTTTCGCCGTGTTTGCCGGCCGGTCGATCGCCGGTCCGTACTGTCTTTTCGCTAGCGACGTCGAGGTAGGCAGGCGTTTGCGTCGCGTAGTCAATCTGTTTGCGTGCAGTCGTATCGGACGTGATCGGATTGCGTTTCGATCCTCCATCACTTAGCCGGTTCTGTTGACCGTGCGGGATCGTCATGTCGTCAACTAAAATGGTTCCGGCTAGTCGCGGAATGTGTTGATTGGCTGATAGATTGTTCGCAGGAAGAAGTTACCGGTTGCAATTTCCGTAATTACGTTTGACTCAGCATGCTGAGATGTACCTCGGACAGGATTATGAAATAGACGAAGTTATGGAAAGATATATGTTGTTTTACTTTTGTGTATCATCCTCCAAGGCTCGAAAGTTTACATTTATATGGGTGCCGGTGTTTGTGTGCGATTTGTTGTGATAACAGGAATGGCATGACGCATGTGGATTGCATCGTGACTGCATCTGGAGTTCTTTGGTTCTGCCGACCGGTAAACGTAATTGACTTTGATGGCTGCAGATATGTCGCAGCAGGTGCAGGCGGCAATGGAAAGCATGCTGAAGATGATAAAGTGAGTTCAGATTTCCGTTTGCATTACTTCTATCTACCATGCTGAAACTTAGGCTCCTCTTGGTCATGATTGGCATTCAATTCACAGTACTCGCCCATGTTGATTTTTGTTGTGAATTGCTGCAATGGCATTTCACAAGAAAAGCTTTGTGAATTGGTTAAGATCGTCCAATGTCATTTCCCCTTGTGTGCTATGGCCTTTGGGGCTTTTGATTTTATGATAATTGACATATTTTCATGCTTTTCTTTGTATTGGAGCTTGATCACTTTGCTGAAGACTCAGAAATTGATACTGATGCGTGATGCCTGTTGTTTACTATGTCATTGACATTTTTTTCCCTAAAGAGAATCTCCAATGCCTCTGCCCTAATAAGCGATTTCCATCATGCATTTGGTATCACTCGTTAAACTCAAGAGTGCTTTCACTATGGACGTTCATCCATCTTGTATCACAATATCATATATCTGACTAATCAGGCATGTAGATAATCCCATCTAATAGTTATATGATGACTATTGTATAGTGAAGCTGATCAAAGCAGTGCTGGAATCATCGAGGATATAGAGAAGTGCAGGAATTCTGCTCTTGAGAGGAAGAAAGGTCTGGAGGAAGAGAAGAAGCAATTCCAAAGAGCTGCTTATGCTGTTATCGACATGCTCAATGTTGGAAATTAAGGCAAGCTTCAAAACTGTATTTATTCCACTCTAATATGCAGGACAAGAAATATACTGAGCTTCTCTAGGTTGTTTGGAAAGAGATGGAACTCATCATTGCATTCACTTGTGGAAAGAATTTACAAGCATTTAAATAACTATTTCATATTTCCATCCTTTGCTAACGGTGAGGATTGTTTAACAAAAGAAGAAATGCCACAACTATTTCATGGTCATCTGCATATGAATCTAAAAGATATACAGATGATCATTCTCTCTCAAGGCATTGAGCTCTTCCACTTTTGCACCATCAGCCATGACAATTGTGCTTCCTCTCTTGCCAAACTTTTTGTCTGCACCCACCAAATTAAGTAAAACAACACTAAGTCAAATTTGTCATAGAGGGAGGCATTTAGAACTGAAAGGATGCAAAGAGAAAAGTGGTCTTATGTAACAATCGCTTAACAGACTGTTTGACCCTGTGTACTACCAAACAAATAGTAAGAGCACACAAAGTTACCCTTATAGCAGCTGGCAGCACATCGTTAGTGATCATCCTTTGTGCAAGCATGTGTGCGGGGATGTGTACTTGTGCTTTTCATGAATTTATATGGACATGTGTGTGCATTTGAAGTGTGAAATATACAAGCGCTTCTGATAATGATTTGAGCAGATTAATTCATTGTAATATGTTGATGGCTCTGCTGTTAAAAGCCATTAAGTTCAACAGAATTTGCATATTTATGTCTTCCATTGCTGTCGCTTGATTTTCTGGGGAACTCTATGTTTCGCATTACATGAAAATGACTTGATTTTCAATAAATATAGTAGAATATGTTCATAATACCTGCTATTTTGAGAAGGTCTTCTATGGAGTCGGGTAGATGTATCAGTTTCCCTGTCATGTTGCCTTCCAATGTACTTTCATCGGGATGATGGTCGTGTATAATTACCCTTACTGGAAATGTACTTGGTAAAGTAGTGGAGGGTGGCGGTGCTTCTGCGAAATGCACGCATAAGATTTTATGACAGGATAATAAATATAAAGAAAGTGGTTATTCATGTGGCGTGGTCAAAATTATAACTGAGGCTTGGCATGGCTCACTGATGTGATGTGTAAATATGTCTTGGAGGTGCAAATAAGTTTATTTAGCATAAGAAATGGAAGTAGAGAGTAAGGTAATAATTGTTTTTTCCACACACCCGATAAAGAACCGATTAAAAGAACATTGGCTCCTGAAAAAGATCTTGGTAGCCAATTTTTCTTTAAGCTAACACTGAACTTAAATATATCACTTTAATGAAGCCCACCATAGGTTGGGTTTCCCTCAGATCCCAACCTTTGGACATAAAACACATTTGGACTCATACAAATCTTACTAAAACTGCTTGTTTTTTCATCAGAAGCTTGTGATTTAGTTTTTGATGCAGCAAGTAGGGGAAAACAGTTTTTAATTGTTGGTACCAAGAATAAAGCAGCTGATTCAGTAGCATGGGCTGCAATAAGGGCTCGATGTCATTATGTTAATAAAAAGTGGCTCGGTGGTATGTTAACAAATTGGTCCACTACAGAAACGAGACTTCATAAGTTCAGGGACTTGAGAACGGAACAAAAGGCGGGGAGACTCAATCGTCTTCCGAAAAGAGATGCAGCTATGTTGAAGAGACAATTATCTCACTTGCAAACATATCTGGGCGGGATTAAATATATGACGGGGTTACCTGATATTGTAATTATCAGGTTCAGATTCAATTACACAAGAAAACTAGTGATGCTGTAGATTGAAATCATAGTAATTAGTAGCTTGCAGAAAACTAAGTTATGAGAGAGAAGATGCAACTGTCTTGCTTGATGTTGGCACTGTGAAAATGCAACTGTATCTATGAAACTTATTTTTACCCATGGTGAATAGATGTAGCATGTAGGCTCTGATTGAAATATCACCCAAACTATCTAATCTTCTTGATCACCAAAGCCCTAACACATGCAGTCGGAGGGACTTGGGTCTGTAGTACCGTGTTTTTTCACAATAAGATTGTTTTCTACTAGGGATTCAAGGATCCCGTTAATGTTAAAGAAAGAATATGTTGAACAGGGACTTGAGTGAGCCCTGCCACAGCAGGAAGTTGGTACTTTTGGAGTTTGGTTCTAAGACATGATAACTTGTGGCTATTTCCAGATGGCATAATGCTGATATTATTGTTTTGGGTGAGAGAAGCTACCATTTCCATTTGCATCTCCATTAGCATTGGCAGCATTCTTGAGTTCTTCATTTGATAACATTTGCTGCCAAAGAAGAGAAGAATAACGAGAATATCAAACATCACAACCCCTGTTTTTCCCATTAGCTGCTGGTTTACATTGTAATGGTAATAAATTACGAATGTTCTTTACCATGTATTGCTTGCATTGGCTACTTTTACCTGCTTAAGTGGACTTTGAATTTCATCGAGGAAACTAAATCTATCAAAATATTGCTTAGTTCAGGAGATGTACCTCTATGTTCACATCACCCAGAGATTCTGTCAGAAATTCTATTTCCTTTAGCACTTCTGGTTTCAGGCCTTTCAGATACTGATTACGGAAAAGGAAACAAAAAAATAAAATTAACATACACACTGAGTGATTTTTATGTAATGATAAGGAAGAAAGAAGTCAGGATAGCCGACAAACTAGAAACAAATAGGTTTAGTTTAGCCGAAGAAAAGTTCTGATATCAACTGTAAATTGGCAATATCTGAGGTGGAAATTCTTCTTTTTCTTTTAAATTATAATATTTAACTTTTATGGCATGCTTCGATCTCAAATTTCTGATGGCCCCCTTTTTTTTATTACTTTTGACAATGATTTAGCTGTTATTTCGCTTCAGATTAGTCAAGTGAAAGTAGAAACAATTTTGTGAACCTGAACGAAGTTGGTAATAATTATCTTCCCATCTTTGCTATGTGGCTGCACCAGTTGCTTGAAGTGGTGATGGCTAATCCGGATGACTTGAGAGAGCCTTTTTGTCCTTACTGTAAATGGTTGAGGGATATTAAAAATTACCCCAATCTCTCCCACCATTTCAGAGGAGCCTAATTTTGTCAGAGGTTGCTGCAATGACGTTATATTAAGAAGTTAAGTTACAATGTAGAAAGTTTAAGATGTATAGGAGTCAAAAGGTGAAAAATTAGCA
The DNA here is from genome assembly GCA_028830015.1 of Eucalyptus grandis x Eucalyptus urophylla. Lineage (NCBI taxonomy): Eukaryota > Viridiplantae > Streptophyta > Magnoliopsida > Myrtales > Myrtaceae > Eucalyptus > Eucalyptus grandis x Eucalyptus urophylla. Next base: position 42,743,318 of record CM054190.1, read on the forward strand.
TATATGTGTATGTGTATATGTGCATATTTCATATGTATGTACAATGTATAATATAGTATCACCAGGAGCTCCAGCAACCATCAAGGGATCAAAATTTAATCTCTTGAGAGTTTCAGCATAAGAAAGATTAACTAATGCAAAAATGGGATATGATATTCGAACTAGATGAACTTTTACTGATCATACCTGCTCCATTCCATTTTTGTATGCCAAAACATCCTGCAATCCAGGATACTGTTAAGACTTGGCCACATGATTTACTTGCATAATACGGGCAATTAAGGAGAAATTTTACCACTGCTCCAGATACTACTATGTAGAAGTCTGTTGGAATTTCATTTTGCAAGATGATCTCAACCTTAGGTGGAAAATACTCTGCTTTCATCTCAGATACCTGTTGTAAAAAATTCAATGACTTAATTCTAAGGTATTGTCTGTTGAAACAAATGATTGACATCTTGCAGTTGAACTAATTTCTGTGGAAAAGACATCAACATAGTTTACCTGCCTACTCTTTGACCACGTTAAAACCACAGAATTTTAGACACTAGGAGAAAATAATGTTGCATTTAGCCCTCAGTTATGGCAAGAGTACCTATTATCTGAGACAGGGTGCGCATGAACTTTTAACAAAAATTTTGGGGACAAGAAAAACTGATTAATCTTTTAATGATAGGTCCAGAGATGAAGACCCCCTTGGATTTTTGTGATATATCTACAACTTAGTTCAAACAAGTAAGTTAGTAACCATGCAAACTTAGTCGACAGAAGGAAGAATATTGCTTTACCAGCTGAACAATAAGGTCTTCAGAGACTCCTTTGAATAGGTAGGCATTTTCTACAGTTCTACGGAATAGGTGCTGAGCAATTCCGGATCTGATTGCCTTTGGCAGGTCCTCCAGTACCTCTTCTTGTTGTAGTTCTGCTGTCTTGAACTTGAGTTGCATGTGTGCCAACATTTGCTCTTTTAAACCTTCTGGGAGTCTATTCTTGCTTGCATAGCGCAATATCTCATTTATAGCATCCCTCTGCAAAGTTGTCAGTGTGTGTAGATTGTCAGCTGTACTGCAGGTAATGGCCAGTGAGTGATTTAAATATGGATGACAGGGGTCCTTTTCAAGGACAAGCAAAATCTTCTTCAAATTAATGTCCACTACAGATCCAGGGAACAACATGAGACGTTCATGTTGCAAATTTTCATTTTGCATTTTGTGCCCTGAAAATGTTTCTCAAGCTCTGCAACCAGCCTTCTGTGATTCAGTGAAGTTAATAAAGTCACCATCTTTTCAATTCATTTTCTTGACCTTTTGTCTTAGAACGGAATATTCCTTGTAAAAAGCTATTAATTTTGGTAAACTACCAGATTTTTTAGAAATTTCTTCATTTAGGCAGTTTTTAGAATTTCATCCTTGGACAATTTTTTGTCTTCATTTTTCATCTGATTTCTTTCTTCACTAATGACTCCACCGAATGGCTAAGTTCATTGAAAAGCATATTTGGAAGACCAAAAGATGACAAAAAGGCAACGAATACTATCTGTAGTTTTTTCCGGTTCATGCTTTTCTTGTTGAAGTTCTCAAGAGCTGGTGCTGCCTGGTGCTTGAGGTGTCAAGACTTAAATGGATACTATCTGATGCAGATTGGGAGCTACATGGACAACTAGTAGTTATGAGAGCAATCACCATGGCAAAGGTCCGAACGGCACTGTGGACGACGAGGTTTGTCATGTTACCAATCAAATATGCGGTGAGGCCAATGTTGAATAACATGTAGACCATATTGAATATTTTCTCTCCTGTGTTCACTGCATGCAAATCTCCATAGCCAACTGTGGTGAGGGTAACAATTGACCAATACATGGAATAAGTATAGCCCAGCCAGACACTCTTATGTTTGAAATCCTGAACCTCACTTCCAATCCATGTGTTATCTGGATTTTTATGATGGGTGGCTAGCCAGTAATAGAAACAACCAGCTGAATGAACTGCAAATAGGGTGACCTACAGAGAAAGCCGCCAGGAAGAAAAGTCATCCATATGAATATCCATGTAGAAAACGGTGGCACCCAAGAAAATACCCATCCTTCTAGGTAGGATATACTTACGCCAATTAGTTTGCAATATCTTGTCCAGAAGTAGCTAAAGCGAGTGTCCTTCTCTAGCCTGAATACACAAAGTAGATGACCCACATCGTAACTGTAATCTTTACCAGACTCAGGAGTCAAAATAATAGTGATGTTGATTGCTAGGTGAGATTATCTCATGACAGTTGAATGGATTTTAGCTACAAACATGAGTGTTAGTGGTACCTTGTGAAGAGTTCACTAACACGCCGGAGTCGCCATAGTCGAAGCAAATTGAGGAAGCCGAAAATGTCGCCATTGTGCATTTTTCCGGCAAAGATTCTGTATACTACTTGAAATGGCATTGTTGAGGCCACATCCAAAGGGAAATAAATTGTCGTGACATACCTAGGATAAAAAAACTTAAATAAGGAACTGAACAATCCTTCTAGGCACTGTGTTTTGATAATTGTCTTTCTTTTCTAGTGTTCTGAACATCGTATACAGACAGACGAGACATGATACCTTGTCATGGAATAGATACCAAGTAAGTGGGGATAACAGTGCCAAAATTTGGTGTTTGCCGTTCCCGCAGGGTACTTTGCACAACTTGCATCTATTTAGATTTTGATGTGCTGCAACCTTTTTTTCATCGATTGCTAGACCGTCTTCCTTTTCCTAATCTCTCAGCGTAATGAAGTTTGTTGACTCTGGTACGTTTACTCAATGGTTCGATCAAATATATCATTGGGCTGCACGCTTAGTCCTGGTATTGGTTTTAACTGGTTTTAGGACACAAAACACCACAACGAAAGGGAGGTCCCCTAGTTCGATGGTACACGACAACTTGGCAAAAACTAAGGAAAAGGTACTAGCTTATCAGGTATAGTCACTAGGCTTGTTGGAAATCCTCTCTTACTTGAAAAATTTGCAAATTGTATTATATTCTGATATCTAAATCTCCCAAATAAATTAACTGTCTAGGTTAGTCAATCAATGTTGTCTCGAGGCCTGAGCTAGGCTTGTTAGATGACAAATTCTACGTTTCTTTCAAGGCTTAGGGCAGCTAAGATATTAGCTAGGTAGCTCATACCCAGGCTGTCCCATACTCTGAAAATAAGTTGGAAAAATGAGGGACCGATCGCCCCTCCGGAAGTTCGAACTGTTCGCTAACCCTCTTGTATTACGAACCCTGTAAAAATGAAGTCGTTGATCTGAAATACGAAAGGTCGAGGACGCGCACCTGATAGCAATCTTCATGTGGTCATCTACTAGGAGATAAGTCGATTTATCCAAGTAGGCGACGAAGAACGTCAGGATGATGTCCAGAGCGAAAAAGCCATCGACAATCAGATCGACGTACAACAAAGGTCCTGTCGCTACCTTTCTGAAAGCTAGCTCAAAGGGAGATGCCCAGGCTGAGTACACGACCAATATCACAAGAAACGTTTGCCACAACCTGCACATACGGGGATCAGAATAGGATTCCATCGTTCCTCCCGATAGCATCATGTGCTCAGACTTCTGAGAAAGTAAAAACACGATAACCAACAGGCCGGAGAAGGAAAACTCACCGATATCTACGATCGTACGGAGCAATCACGTACTTCTTCAGCTGCAAATGGTTCTCATCAATGACGGTTCCGAAAGCCGGCAGAAGACTGCTAGAAACTGACGCCAAGTTCTTGATCTCGCCGCTGGAGCGCCGTCGGAACAAGAAAGGCAGTGGAGACCTCGAGTTTGACCGGGACATTTCTCCGCGAGGCTTTGCTTGTTGCGCCTGCCGAAACTTTCAGTGCATCAGGAGAGACGGACAAAAAGGTCCGAAAGCGAAGGGGCGTGCTCTTGCTAGTTTTATAAACGAGCCATGTCGTCATCAGCTCGGAGCTACAACAGATGTTCCTGTTCATCCGAGGCGATGGATGTCGATTTAAAAAATAATCTCGTGATAGGTGGAACAGAGCTTTCTCAAAAACCATATAGTATTAAGCCTACAATGACATCGCCTCGTGGATAGGACGGTTAAAGCGTTGGGACAATGATTCATTGGCCATTTCCTGACCTCGAGACACGCACTCCAAAGTCAGGAATCTCTTCTAGACATAAACTAGGGAATTCCATGCACGTAGACATCTACCGTCTGATTTTACTTTTCCTCTTCTTGAGTGTTCGGCGGGCTTCAACCAGGGCCGTTTCCAAGTTGTTGTTGCATCTATTTTTTCCATTGTCTACGGCTAGTGGGTGGGGATGACTTAAGCTTAATTGTAGACCGTTGAAAAATGCAGAAAGGGATTCCACATCTCGCGCCACTCATGTGGGTCATTGGATCCAGAGCAATATCATGAATAATGCCCGTTGAAAACAGCAGAGATATAATTTTTATATTGACATTCTAATGCCCCATTGAAGAATCCCTTTAATAACTCGGCAAAAGATCTCTCTCTCTCTCTCTCTCTCTGTAGCGGTGTGCAAAGGTCAGCTTTTGCATACCAAATCCAGACTACTTCTCCTACCTGATCAGAGGTCGGGCGCTTGGTCAAGATTAGAAATTATGGAAGGAGTAACTTTCTTTGTAGCCTCTCATGGAGGCCGTGTTGAGTTGGGCGGCCGTCCTAGGACGAGGTAACATGCGAAGGAAGAAAGGTACCCAGGCATTGGCACCGAAAGCAGCACGGTTTAATAAGACCGATGAACCGGAAACTCGACCTCTATGCAGTCTTCTCGAATCACCAAGCGGGGGCGAAAAGGGTTCGTTCGACTCGCTCCCGGAGATCAAAGACGCTTACCGTAGGTTGGGCTGCCGGCGACGAGGACGAGAAGAAGATCGAAGCTGCTCGCTGAACTCGGGAGGTGTGGAGTGTGGACAAGAATAGTAGTGACCTGGATCAAGAAAGAGGTGCGATGTTCCGTTTCTCCATTCGCAGTCGACCCAAAGGGAAAGATGATCTTGGCAGAGATCGAGGAATAAATGGAGCGAGCTTCTTGCCATGCCTGTCTCTAATAAATGCCGCGGCACGATCTCCGTTGACTCCTTCGAAGGATAATATTGAGTATCAGCGTGCGAATGACGGGAGATTTCGCTGCCATTATGCAGAAAGTTGACCAAGCTCGGCGGCCTCTCGCACGCGCGTCGCCGCCCAAAAGGTCGTGTTAGAGTGCAGCTCTATTTTCGCTTGTGTGACCTTGAATTTGGTGCCGTGCCAAAGCCGGCAAGCTTGTACTCTTCGAATGGACCTTGCCTTGCCGATTATTGCATTAGCTCGGTTTAGCGAAGGAAATTCTTGATGAAATCTCCAAAATTTAATTGTAGAAATCGATTATCTAGGGGACAATCGAACCCAAAAGAAGCGACGTGCCATGGTCCACAAATGGCCGGAGCGAGTAGGTTCTATAGAAAGTCTTTAGGATTTGACATCCAGGACGATATGACTCGTGCACTCGATTGACTTTATGAAAGAATTAGTACTGTATTTTGACGTATAGCATAAGTAAATGATTCGAAGGTTTGCACTCAGCCTAAATGACACACCTCGGTTCCTATTACTCTAGGAAAGGGAAAGCCTTCATTTTTTTTTTTTAGGGTCAACGAGTAGGCCTAGTAAAGTGGCTTTCGCAAATTATGAATTTACTATTAATAAAATTTTCTGGGGATATTCTCCCAACAAGGTCAGGATGGCCGAGTGGTCTAAGGCGCCAGACTCAAGTTCTGGTCCTCGTGAGAGGGCGTGGGTTCAAATCCCACTTCTGACAAAACTTTTTCGTTTCCTTTGTATTTATTTGCATATGATTTTTCCTTTTCGCTCCTCGGTGCCCCCAACGGAATGGGCCCATGACTTTTCTTTTTGGAAAAATCCTTGTTTGAGAGTTGACTCTTGACATTTTGTATATTTCTTCGCTCTCGTATTTTAATTTTTTTTATTAATTAATAACCTATTTTCTTTTCAAAATATCTAGATATTAAAGTATAACAATATGGGATGTCTTTTCATTATATTTTCTGATTTGAAGATTCGCAAAAGAATTGGAAGTTTTTGAATACTTAAAATTGCCATGACGGTGATTGATTGAGTGGTCCATGAGTCACAGGGAAGAGGGCTTTTAGGGCGGGTAGGTTTTTGACTTAGAACCTTCCTTGTTTGGATCAATTCCTAGTTTTAAAACATGGAGCCTACCCTTTGAGTCCGATTCAAGATTTACTCGGAAACCAGCGAATATAAGATGCAAGGTAAAACTAAAAGGAGAGAATTATGGTATTTTAATATCGTTTCACGATTTGGTCTGTTCAGCATCTGTAATTGGGAACTAGACCAATAACAATTGGTTCCAAAAATTTGGAATAGGAAAACAAACTAGAATTGGCGAGGTAAGGTTGGCCTAATTTTGTTCCAAGATCTATCTTGGAGTGGTGCTCACCCCTAATAAAGTTGGTGTGCAGGCCAAAGATTAGATTTAATTACTTAAGGGAAAATGACACAAATAGTTCTTAAATTTTGATTCACTGTACAATGTAATCATTGAACTTCTAATTTTATTTAATGTGATTATCAAACTTTTGGTATATGTTCAATTTAATTTTTTAATTATATGAAAATTCAATATTGTCCCTACATTAATTAAAATATCATATACAACATTAAACATTTTTATATAGTCAAATAACTATATTGAACGTTTACTAAAAGTTCATAAAATATATTGAACAAATTAAAAGTTCAGAGACCACATTACACATTTGGCTAAAATTTAAGGACTACATTTAATAAATTAAAAGTTGAAAAACTACATTACATATCATGCCGAAATTTATAAACTGTTTGTGTCATTATCTCATTACTTAACCCGCCATGTATTTTACAAACTTCGAAAAATTGCGATTCGACTTAGATTTATCATCGATTTTGATCATCGATTTTGGGCGATCCACTCGCAATATAGTGGGACATGGGTGGTGTGCTCGCGCTAAAAGGAAATTATGAGTGGACTAAATCTACCACTTTAAACCGAGCAAACCCCAACATGTTAACGTTGGAGACCCTTTCGAAGAGTGAGACAAGGTAATTAGGATTGCAAAATTTTCCGTGGAGAATTAGAAACGAGAATTGTATGATTGTGATAGCAATATAAGAAAATATCCACTTAAGGTGTTTATTTTCCCCTCTCTCTATGTGAAAATGTTTTGCTCGACAAAGAGATGGTTTTTGAAAAAAAAGACAAAGTACCAACTTTCGCTCAAGAGATAATTTAGCCTCAACTTTCAAGTGTCATAAAAAAGGTCATAATCTTGAGGGACAACTTTGACCCCAATTTTCAAGTATTGCATAAAAAGCCATCGACTCTAGTACAATAGACACTTATGGCCAAAATATGCATAAATGGTATCCAAGAGGGCATGCTCACATTGACATGACAAACGACAAGTATCATGTCAGCATTAATAATTTTCATAAATAATCAAAACGACATCGTTTTTAACGAACAATTAAAGCATCAACTTAGATTAAGAGAGAAGGAGGGTATGCAAATTGGGGTTTTGGGTTTTCCACAACATTATAGCACATTCATTGAATTCTGCCAAATTACCCACCTTCTAAGTGATTTTGTGAGGAACCCTAACCCTTCGACTTAATTCCATATCTCTAATTAGCTAACATTGCGCCGAGCCATGCCATTCCAGCTTCCATTTAGCACCTTAAATGTCACATATGAACATTTCAATAAGAATTTCGACAGTGGCTAAAATTCAGGCCAAAATTATCGGGGTGTGGGAAATTATGTCTTGAAATGAAAATCATTTGCCATATTGTACTAAGGTGAATGCTAGTAACCATTTTTTGTGGAAAACTCAAACTGTCATGGCCAAAAGAAGAGAACAAAAATAGTGGATGGAGATAGAACGCAAAACCGCACGATTTTCATATCAAATCTGAAGCGATTCCCGAACTCGAGAACTCGCGAACATGGCGACTGCGAACCGAGAATCTCGCCGGAGGAGGATCGTCGATCGCGGCTCCGACCGCCTGGCCCTCATCACCGGCCGCATCCAGTCCCTCCCCGCCGCCGACGAACCTTCTCAGCCGCCCGCGCCTCGCGATCCCGACCCTTCATCCCTTCTCCCCCCGGATCAATCCGACGGCGGCACAGGTTCGGAATCCTAGATGGCTCCGCCCTCTGCATCTCCCCTTCGTCGATCGCCTGAGAAATTGGCGCGCGCGCCTTGCTTTTTTCCGTCCGGCGTTGCTGGTTTTGAGGGGGGGATTTTTCTTTTTGCGCGAAATGGTTTCGAGGGCTCGGTGACGTTGTTTTAGGATCTGTTTCGGCCGGGAAGGATGGGGTATGCGTGTGGAGAAGATGTGGGTGTCGGCGAAACGAAGTGCTTTGCATTGGTGCGGATGAATTAGCCTGAAAAGACCTGATTTTGAGTTCTAGGGTGCGCGTTCCTGGCCAAGTTCTGGTCTTGATGCGAGGGGATTGTGTTTAGGCGTTGCCGTAGTTAGAAGTAGAAGCCCTAATTCGAGGAATGGTACTGTTATATATCACTGTTCAAAGCAGAGGCGAATTCGGTTTGATGATTTGAGGACACCATTTTCATTTTGGTGAAAATTCGATTGGCTTGCTAATTGCTAAATGTCCTTGTGGAGTTACTGTGTAGCGTAGCGGCATTGTAAAATGCTTACCTTTTGCCCGTCCTTGGTTTGCTTCCAATCATTTCCCTGTGGATGAGTTTCGGATTTGTATGATGTAGGCATGCGAGTAATGCTAGGATTGGCTCCTACCGTGGTTAAAGTAATGAAAGCAATGTGGCAGTGCTTTGAGATATGAAATTGGTTTTATCCTGGAAAAGCTTTCTCTTTTTTGACTTATCCTTTTTGGCATATCGAGTTTTTGGGATGGCAGGATAAGAGCGTGAGGAAGAGGAAGTGGAAGTATCCTGTTAACAGATTTTAGCATAAATTATCCCACATTTCTTACTCGTGTGTCTTATTTGCATGCAGCTTTGTATCGTGGAGAATATCCAGCCTTTGAGACTGAGCTGCCAAAGGATCATCAAAGTGGAGATGCTAGTGAGACTAATGGTTCCCGAGGTAGAGAAAATATGGAGTTCCCGGCAGAGAAAAGACAGACAAGCAATGAACACTCAGAGGCTCCGCCGTTGGAGATCAGTGAGAACTCAGAAACTTATTCATCATCCGCCTCGCATCAAAATGCATCTCGTCCTACCGTACATGCAGAGCAACCCTCAGTTCCTCAGGCACAGCGTAGCATGTCCATGAGTCCTAATCAAATTAGTTCTGCTATAGATTCTTCAGTTACTACACGCTTACTCTGTTCTATGGTAGTGGGGCTGCTGGTGGTTTTATCAGACATAGGTTTTCCCCTTTTAGGCAACAAGATCATCCGGTCCATCTTGATGTTAAGGCCTCTTTACCTCGTTCTGCTTACCAACGTGACACTTGTGCTTGCTCCACTTGTTTTGGACAAGCAATCAACCATTGCGAGCACTGTCAGAGGGGAAAATAAGATTCCTTCAGCTAACGGGAGTGATTGGACTGATCAAGTTGGCAATAGCTTGGAGTTAGGTTTTCTGATGATGAAAGTAATGGATGCAGTAGTCATGGATTGCAGTGTCTACTCTGTGGTGGTTGTATGTGGTTTGTCGCTTACACAGATATTCTCTTAAATCCGGATAATCTCATCGGAATGTGAGAGCCGTTACTATAGTTGGCTGACTTCAGAGAACATTTTTGCCATCAGCAGCAAAATTTCCTTACTTCTCGTTTTTTTCTGCTTTGTAAGCCTTTGTGGCTGAATAATTGCCCGTATTTTCTGCAGTTTTGGTCCCGTAGACCCATTTATTTATTCTATATGCTCGTTTTTAGATGACGTTATTTTGTTGCCTGTCTCGTGGAATAGTGAATCCAGCATACATTCCATATTCCGATGTTTATTGGTATTGTGTTGTGGCTTTGTGATTTAATGCTGCCATTTTTAGGCATTTGACTGAATAAAGCACTTGTACTTTTTGTAATATCATTCAGCTACTTCGTTTAACCCTTGCTACTTTGTGACAAATTTGCTGATTGATCCTTTTTGAGGAGAGAATCGTTATTACTATGTTTGAGTGCATTTGATAATTATTCTGTTCTCCAGATCAATTTTTGTTTTATAAATGGTTTTTTCTTATTTTGTTTCTTGGACGAGTTTCTAAGCATTTAAAGTCTTTTGGTAATTGTCTAGAATTTATATTTCCAAAATAAAACTGTATTTGATACGACCCTCAAATTCTTTTGTAATTTAGAATTTTTTTAAAATTTTTAAATAATTTTATTATAATTTTCTCTTTTTTTTTTTCTTCTTCCTTTAGTTAAGTGCCGGCATCAACCATGGCTGGCGATCTCATCGAGTGTCGCTGACCCCTGGCAAGGCTCGGCTTCACCATGGTCGGGCGACGCCTTGCAGGAGCCTGACGGGGTTGATGGCCATGGCTAAGGCCAACAATTGACTAAAGGAAGAAGTAAAAAAAGAAGGCTTGATTTTGGAGTTGATCCAGGAACAAAGAAGCAATTTTCTTTTTTACTTTTTGATTTTGTTTTAAATTTATTCCGAAAAACAAAAATGTTATCAAATGGATTTTTATTCTTTTTGTTTCTGGAAAACAAAAGAATATAATCAAGCGCTATTAGGCATATTACCGAATAGGCTCTTGAAGAGAAGATTACAAATTGATGGAAGTTCAAGATAGTTCGAGGAAAATGACTAGTCAATCGAGGAAGGATTTGAGAATACTCTGCTTACGGATCAATCTTTAATGGCTTCTATTCAATAAAGCAGAGTGCACTTCAATACCCATCAACCTTATTCGTCCCCCCTCATAGCTATCTGCACATCCAGGTGTTCGCCAAGACCAGATGGATCAATTCTTCTGTTTGAGGCCTCACATCCGTTTTTTCCTCATTCTGGCCTCCAGTTTACATACGTCAATCCTCAGTTTAACACATTCAATTGATGTTTGAAATTCAATCTTTTGTGGGATGCATAATGCAACACTGAGAGCATAAGATTAAGTCTTCTTTGCACCACATTCTGCACCCTGTCCATCAGGTGCTCGTGCTTTGTAACATTCACGAGGAATGTGACTGGATAAGCAGAACACAGCTCTATCAATGCAGCATGAGCAATGCATTATCTTTCCATCACTAAGTTCAAAAGTGATTGTAGGAGTTCAAGGAACATCAGCTTGAACTCTTTGTAATATTAGGTTCCGCTCCAATTCCAGCAGCTCTATCATCCTATATGCATCTCCTGAAAATGGCTTGGAATTATCGCCCGAAACAAATTCCAGTACCATATTGTCCACCTCAATTGAGCTTCCTCCGGGTGGCTTTTTCAAGTTTCTATTTCTCATGAGCTTTCTCATTCTCGAAACCCCTTCGCTTTTTCCCAAATCTGCATATAAATTAGCCAGCAATACATAATTCCCTGTGAAATCCGGTTCCAGTTCTATCAGATGCTCCATTGCAGCAATGGCCATCTCAAGATTGCCATGAGTCCTGCAAGAACTTAATAAAGAACCCCATATTTTGGAATCTGGTTTCATTGGCATAGTCTGTACCACATCCATAGCCTGGTCGAGACATCCCGAGCGCCCGAGAAGATCTATCAAGCAGCCATAATGCTCGATATCTGGTTCTAATTCATAGTCTCTCTTCATTGAACAAAATAATTCCATTCCCTCATCTACTAGACCAGCATGTACACATGCTGAGAGGGTACCGAGAAATGTGACACCATTTGGATCAACCCCTGCTCTTCGCATAGCTTGGAACAGTTCAATTGCTTCGTGAGCTTTTCCATGATTGGCTAAACTACAAATCATTGTACTCCAAGAAATAACATCTCTCGTCTTCATCTCATTGAACAACCGGCTTGCTTGCTCGATGCAACCGCATTTTGCATACATCTCCATCAGAGCATTACAAATACAAGTCCTGTGGAGAAGCCGATGCTTATCTGCATACATGTGAATCCACTTCCCAACTTCGAGAGCTCCTAGGTGTGCACAAGCCGGCAAGACGGACACAATACTTATCTCATCAGGTTCAACACCAACCGTTTGCATTTGCCTGAAAATTTCCAGGGCATCGACGTAACAGCCGACTTGAGAGTACCCGGAAATCACCGTCGTCCAAGAGACGACAGTCTTGTACGGCATCTCATCAAACAATTCTCTCGCCCTCATCACCTCTCCCGACCTAACATGCCCGGAAATGAGACCGTTCCACGAGACGGTATCCCTTTGAGGCATTTCGTCAAACACCTTATACGCATCTTCAAACTTCCCGAACTTCGCGTACATGTCGATCAACGAATTCTCCGTCACCAGCTGCCCTGCCGCCCCGAATTTACACACATGGGCGTGCACTTGCGAACCCAGATGTTCACTCCCCAACCCTCCACACGACTTGATCAAGAACGGGAACGTGAACTCGTCGGGCGAAATCTTTCCGTCCTCCAGCATCTCCCTGTACACCGCGAACACAAGACCGTACGCGAAGTTGCGCGCGCAAGCTCTGACGATGGCATTGTAGAGGAATACGTTCGGGCCCGCCGCGCTCCTGAAGAGCGAAATGGCATAGCCGAGATCGCCGCATCGGTCGCACACGTCGACCATCTTCGTCGCCAGGAAATTGCTCTGCGACAGGGAGCGCCGGACGATGCGGGCGTGGACCCTCTTCAGCTCCGCGACGTTGCCGCAGCTCCGCAGCGCCGGCACGAACAGGTCCTCCAGGTTCCTGAGGACGGGACGGCTGATTCCGGGTGGCATTTAGCGACGACCGAAGGCTCCTGGGAATTTGGACATAAAGCTTCCTCAAAGTATCCAAGGAGCTTCCGTGATCTCTGCAGGCTTCCAATCTTGTCCGATAGAAGCTCCCCTTGCAATGATACGAGTAGTTCATGAAATTTAGCACAACAAGTACTATGGTTCGTTAACTTTTAATTTATTTAATGTGATCCTTAAACTTTAACTAGATATGTAATGTCGTTTATGAATTTTTTAATTTATTCAAGATGATTTATGAATTTTTGATAAATATTCAAATTAATTATTGGACTATATCAAAATTTCTAATATTGTCCTAATTTAAGGAATATTGGAATCAAAGCTATACATTGTTCACTCCTGGTAATTATATTGAAGCATAGAATTGATTGAAATTTAATTTGAATATTTACCAAAAGTTTTTAGATCATATTAAGCAAGTTAAAAGTTTAGGGAATATATATTACACATCGAGTTAAAATTTATAAACTATATTAAATAAATTAAAAGTTTAGAAATCACGTTATATATTGAATTAAAATTCATAAAGCATATTGAATAAATTAAAAATTTAAGAATCACATTGTATATTAAGTCAAAGTTCATGGACCATTTATATCATTTTTCTTAATATAAACTCTGGCACGGCCCATTATCAGTCCTTTTCTTGACTCATCAATTCAGGCGACCCTTATAACTATAGTCTTGTCAAGGCCCTAAGGATGTGTGACCCACTTATGCGAGTCGAGAACATGCGTCACTTGCAAGCTAAATTCGATACCCGGCGAAGAATATAGCGGGTCCAAAATACGGGCCCGCGCCGTGGCGCGACCGGCGCGGGTAGCAACATGATGGCCTCACCATGACTCCATATGAGAACATGCAAAACAGCAAAAATTTGGACCACCACCACGACCGCTCTCAAACCAGCGAATTTAACGTCCTCCGCCCCCTGTTTTCATTCCTCTCTCTCTCTCTCTCTCTCTCTAGAAAAAGGAGCCTGTGAAGCCCACGCGACCACCACGAGCTCCGATAGAGAGAGAGAGAGAGATGCAGAGCCTGCAGGAGAAGGCGGCGCAATGGAGCGGCGTTGACCAGGAGGACGCCTTCGCCATCGACGGCACCAACCTCTTCGAGAAGCTCGGCCTCCCCACCTTCGTCAATCTCTCCACCAATTTCTACACCAGGTCGCTTCTCTGCATACGTCGAGGGAGAAATTTCGTTTCTTTTTGGTCTTGTCGTGGAGAACGCGTGTTTTTGTGCTTGCCCATTTGTTCGATCGCGCTGTTTATGTTGGTGCTGCTCAATGAAGTTCGTGGGTGTTGCTCCGATGATGGCGGATGATCGGTCTGATGCTCCCCGCGATGTCTTTTCGGAGGGTGGAGCTTGGAAGTGTTCTTTTTAGTTGTATCTTGATGAACTGCCGCTTCTTATGGGTCAATGAGATTGTTGAAAACAAAAAATTATGACAAGATTCTGGCTTTGATGATTGAGAATGTGATTGACTAGTTTGGAAGAGTAAGATGCACTTCGGACCATCGGGTTGGTTAGTTTCTTCGTGCTTTCATTAGATATGGCCTTGCTCGATTTTTCTGAGTTAGGAAGTGGACTTGTTTGAGTCATGATTAGGAGGGCCTGAAAGGAAAAGATTATCTTGTAAGTTGTAATACAGAAGCTTGTTGATCTGAGGTCTGGTGGATCAGGGTGTACGATGATGAAGAAGAATGGTTTCGGTCGATCTTTGCGAATTCAAAGAAGGAAGAAGCAATTCAAAACCAATATGAATTCTTTGTGCAAAGAATGGGCGGTCCACCACTGTATTCCCAGAGGAAAGGTATTTTTCCTGCTTTCCTATTAGTGTCGTGTAGCGATTCGCATTTCCATTTGAGGCTACCAAGATGTGGTGATGTCCATCGTAATGGTCTGTAGAACAATTTGAACATGTCGGTACAGCTATCAGATGAGATTACGTGTCTACACAATTAGAAGTCGTAGTGACTTCCAGCTTTGAAAGTCGAGGCTTCAAGAAACAAGTAGAGATTTTACTAAAGTCATGTTTAACCTCTCCTCCTATGATTCATGTCTATATGTTTCAAGCCTTTTGTAGCATTTTCTGTTTCTGAAGAGTTTGATGTAGTTGTGTCTGATTTACATTGAGCATCTTTGACATGGTTGGGACAAGTCTCGTTTCTCTGAAGCTCATTTGGTTTATTCTATTTAGAGAACTCATTCTTTTGATCTGATTTTGTCCCCATTCAGGGATATTGATGACTGAATCCCCGTTACTTTAATGACACTAATCTTGGACTACAGCTAAACATGTTTATTTCAAACATTGCTGATTCGGCAGGTCATCCTGCATTAATTGGGCGCCATCGACCCTTTCCTGTCACCCGTCAAGCAGCGGAAAGGTGGTTGCATCACATGCAACAAGCACTAGACAGCGTTGCTGAAATTGACGATGACTCGAAGACTAAGATGATGAACTTTTTCAGGTGAAAAACTTTTGAACTTCCTTTTCTTCTGGATGTTAATCCTCACTTGTAGCAAGACTAAATATATCTTTGTAATTATGCTGATAGGCACACAGCATTCTTTCTTGTGGCTGGCGATGAGTTGAAGAATCAAAACCAACAAGTTCCATGTAAGCATGCGGCCAGCAAACCAGCTGCTGCTTGAAGTTTGGATGATAGAGTACACTCTCCTCCAATTTAGTTAGAAAATTGAGATTATAATCATCTCCAATGTAGCAGAACCGGATAAGACTGTAATAGAAGTATGCTGAAAGCTCATTTATCAATATCATTGGGTCTAGAACGTTGAAAGAGCTTTTGCTGTCTTTGTCAACAGACAGAAAAGGTCTTGCAGAATGAATTGTATCAGGTCAATCTCTCGTTTAAACAGCGGTCACTTTTTCAGACAGATTTATTTCAGTTCTGCAGCATTTCTGTCGTAGCCTTATGGAGTAAAAACATTTGGGAGGTGAAAAAATGGTGGATAGATTTTACATGAAAGAGGTCAAGAGGAAGATCTGTCTCACAGTTAGTTGCTGTAAATATGGGGGAAAAGAGTCAAGCTACTTGCAAGTGGCTCGGGCTTGGCTCGATGATTATTTGGTATCAGCTTGTCTAATTTCAAGCTGAGCTCGAGCTTGAGTTCATCTATAACATAATCATAATCAAGCAGAGTCAAGCCGAGCCCAAATATCTCAATTTTTTTAGTCAAATGGGGCTTGAGCAGGAATTTTATTACTCAGTTGAGCTCGAGTAGAGTTTGGAGCACCAAGTTTGCGAGTCGAGTCAAGCTCGAGCTTAACGGTGTGTCGACTCGATCACACCCCTGACTGTGAATGCCACAAAAGTATTCAAGTTGTGATGAAGATACTCTAGTGACCTTGCAATTGGCACATATTGTTTCTTCTATGGGTCAGATCAATTAACTATTGCAGCCATCCCAGAAATTATGGGGAAAACATTAACTTTTTTCTTCTTCTTCTTCTTCTTCTTCTTCTTCTTTCCTTTTGAAGTATAAATGGATCACAAGCGTAATGAATCACTCTGTCATTTGGCTAAAAGTAATGGATCACAAGCGGAATGAATCACTTTGTCATTTGGCTAAAAGTCTTAGGAATATATTTGTAATGTTCTCATATTTTACTTTAGACTTTTGATGATTGAACTTAAAATAGACCGCACGGAGGGTTTTGTTCAGCTATAGATCTTTCACTTCTAATGTTAACTTCATGACTATTTTATCCTAAATACTCAAAATTTTGGAAACATCTAAATAAAATTGACACTTTCGTGCCATCATTTTTTCATAATTTTTTAATTTTTAAGTATTTTGCGACGATTTTTTTTGGACGAGTGCTACAGAAATTTCAACTGTTGGACTATGGGATTGCTCAAAGCTGTCCAAAGGGCCCATCCAAATGGTGACAAAGCCTATCCGGATTGTGAACCAAGCCCATTAGAAAAAGTCACATTGCTCAATTTGTCCGCAAGCTCAAAGTCCAAAACCAAAGACATTTAACCCTGAGATGGTTCAAGATAACAATCAAAGCAATAGGCTAATCATGTAATCATATGTCTAGATCTAGTGAGAACTCTTAACACTTGATAATAGTCTAGTCTTAATTGTTCTTAGCACTTGGTTCCAGTGATTAATGTTCAGAATCATGTACGCCGAGAGTGATTAATCACGTAATTGACAATCTTATTTCTCCATAACAACGATATTTTAGGAAAATGAGTCATATTTTTGGGTAAATTAATATGGCTACTTATTTTTCTTTAATATTGGGTTTATTACTGTTGACTATCCACTATGATTTCACCAAAAAAAAATTGTATAAAATCAAGCTACATTAGCACTCCATCATGAATTTTTTTTTTTTTTTTGGGGGGGAAGGGGGGTGGGTGGGGCAAAATACATGACCGTTGATTTCGACAATCATCATGGGTCATGGTACCCTGAGATTTCATTTTCAGCAGTTTTCTATGCTTCCCTTTTTCTCAAGTTATTAAAAGTCTAGTCAGGTGAAAACTTGTGCCTGTGGAATTCCTCATGCAGCAGACAAAAATATGAGTAAAGCATTTGAATTTTCCCCAAGACATTAAAACGTGCCCCAACCATCTACCTCCCATCTGTCTAACCCTGCAAAACACAGTCTAAACACAGTCTAACTTTGTTTCCCCCAACCCAGATTCTTTTCTTGCGTACATTGTTGTCTTCCACTCGCCAATAAAGCACCTCTCTCTCTCTCTCTCTCTCTCTCACATGATCTTTAGTTACTTTTGGCTAAAGGGTGGCAGAAAAGGTGGCAGAAAAGGTGGGGACATTCCAGCCGTTTGTTCTTGTCTTGAGTAAATTGATTTGCCTAGAGATCGCAAAACTTCACCCAAGACGTGCCTATTTTCACGTACATACCAAAAGAGAGAGCGCGCCTCCCTTTTTGTTGCTTTTCAAAGCACGAGATGCTCTGACCAAAAAAAAAAAAAAAGCACGAGATGCCATCTTGAAACGAGGCTTGCAGCGTGTTTTTTTAATCTGAGCCAACCGAATTTCAATGGCTTTGAATTGTCAATGATGGTGACTCTTGAACTGTGCAATTGAACCCTCCTAGAAAACCAATCACATGGATAGCTCATGTCCTTCTCATTTCCTTGCAGCATACCGAATATATTCCGCGTCCGACATTCGTTGATGGCATCATTGGAACGCTTGCTAAGCATGCTGAATAAAGAATAATTCAATATTTTAAAGCGTTTTTTGTTCATTATTTCATTGTAATTATTCTAGTATCATGATCGGAGAATTTTTTCTAAATTTCATGAAGCAAATTATGACCGCCGGTAGGATTCACTACCACGTGCATCTTTCATAGACTGGAAATTTGAAAACACTCCCTTCTCCATTAAACCGTTTCTTGTCTTCTCAAATTCTTTATGCCCGTGATTGATACAGTTTTCCTTCTGTAGCGAACGGTATCTTTTTGTCTACTATTTGATTTATCATTCTGAGGACAAGTAAACAGCGATAGCTGCAAGGACAGAGAGAAAGGCGAGTGAAAGAAGAAAAGAATAGCCAAACCCTTTGCATGAATTATAATACAGTTGGAGAAGGACTCAAGACCCAATCCTGCAAACAAGGTTACATACACAGCAGCTAAGCTAATTGACCCATTTGAACAACCTCAATCCATATCTACCAACATTATCTTCTTCGGATCGATCCTCCACCACGGATCGGCGAACCGAGCGGAGAATGACCGAGAGAGATTATCGGGCTCAGCACAATCGATTCCTTCATCGAAATTCTGAGAGTATTCATCAGGATCATAAGAACCCTTGATTTTGTTGTTGTTAATAGAACTGGAGACCTTCTTGTCCCTCTTGAATCTTCTCCAAAATCGTTGCCACCCTTGATGTATTTTCTCATGCTGACCATGACTAGGCTTGTTGCTGTTGTTGCTGTTGCCGTTCCTCCCCAAGTGGATGACCTCCATCCTTGGCTCCCGCCAGTTCTTGATGCCCATCTGTTTCCCAAGAGAGAAGATGAAACCGGCAGATCGTGAAGCGCAGAATGAGCTTGAACTAAAGATGCGGGTTTAAGTAGGTGCGCACGTAACATGACTCAATGATGTTAGCTTTGGTGTATTTAATGAATTTAAAAGGGACATGTGTGAATGTGTATTCAGCATTTTGACTTGAACCACCTGGTTAGGCGGCTGTAGGATCCGAGGAATGAAAAGTAGCCCGGCCATCAAGATTGAGCCGTGTTTGAGATTCGGCCAGACTAAAAAATCTAAGCATCATAACGGCAAACTCTAGGGGTGACAATTTTAACAAAGGACTGAGACGTCTCGTTTAATTCTGAGGAAGTGGTCCTGATTGGTGGGAATAGATATCTCATGGAGGCCACGCTAGACAAAGGAAGAGAACTCAGGTTTGGTTGATGGAGCATCTCCAAATGAACTGGTCATATACACAATTGACAAGAAGATACCAAAAAACTACCATCGCTTTCACAAAAGAACAGAGGAAAAGGCAAAACGGATCGATGTTCGATGCATGATTCATATAGGATCAAGTCGACTAATTTGTAGACCCGGGCAACGGACCATCAGTACGTGCCTGTGTGTCGTTACGGAGATACACGGTTTGTAACGAAGAATGAAGTTCGAGTGACAAAACCGAGGTCATCTAGATTTCATTGATTCAAATTGAGACTAGCCCTTACGTAATGAGCTTTGAGAGAGTAAATCTAATGTACCTCCTGGTCCCAAAACCAGCAGGACCAAGTTGGGGGCTTTGATGAGGTCAAGGTCCCATGGCCGACCCCCAAGCATCCAAAAAGTCTGCAAAAATTTAATAAAGACAACCGCCGAAAGGTCAATTTTGCCAGCCACCTCTCTCTCTCTCTCTCTCTTCATAGCTCATGGGACCCCTCTCAGAGTCAAAACCAACCCTACCACAAACTGCTCAGCATGCGGAGATGTGAAATTGTGCGTAATGCAAAAGGTAGTGGGATAAGGAATACCACTAACCATCCACCAGAGAAGGAAAGGTAATTTTCTCTTCATTGGCCACTAAAGGTGCTGTAGAAATCAATCCCTGAAGTGCCTCGCCTGAACGAAATGAACCGAAAGTAGTAACCTTTGCTTTTGGATTTGATTAATCCCCCTAACTGAACAAGAACTGTTCCAATTTTCCAATTAGAAACGTTCCTTCTCATCTTGGTTTTCTGATGCTTTTTCGAGTGTCAGAGATTACACCAAAGAACAACTTCCAAATGGGTACACCCATTGGTTTCTGATTTCTCAAGGCAAGAAAACATTACTGACGTACAAAGAGTCATTCCAGAATTGATTAGATTCCTAACTGTACAGGGCCTAAGGTATGGAGGCACGTGGTTAGGAGATATAGGTCTAGGCTTTTGGGATACTTGGTGATCCTTGTCACTTTGTAAGGACTGCATGAGGAGTACTCTTGCCTGGCCTTTTCTGTCATGCAACTTCATTTCCCAAATGCCCCAAAGATTATACACACCACTACAATAATGAATAATCAGTTTCATCATGACCATATGAGGACACTGCAATGCATATTTTGGAGCACCGCACCAGCTTCAACTTGAAAAAGGCCTAAGGCATTCGGAATACTCTAAGCATACGTGCTTGCTATTCGCAAATAAACTCATGAAGACGGCAAATACTAATATACCTGGGCGTTCACTTTCAAAATTACCACACCATCCATCTGAGCATGTGCATGTTCATGTGGGAGGTGACGAGTGGATATTAACAGATTAAAACAACCAAGGCTGTATGGAAATATGTGTATAGCGATATAATAAGGATGATCGCCTACTAAAGTTCACGATCTTAGACACTTCTCCCAACGAAACGGGTGTTACCATTCTAGGAGGCAGGCCCGTTTGATCTCTGCGACTGTGTTATGAACCTCAAATTTCCATAAGCGTCTGCACAGTGTTGTGAATAGGCTGCCATAGCTCGGAAGAGCTCGGGCAAGCGATTCTTGAGATTCCCCAGTGACTTCTCTCTGACCTGAATACACAGTCTTCGGTGAGCTTCAACATCATCTTCCAACTTCTTATACAAGCTTTCGACCACCGCTTGCCGCTCTATCACCACAGGGTCATGATGGTTTGCATCTTCTGTTCTAGTTTCGTCGGGCACCCTTCGGTGCTCGTATTTCTGGTACCAATCCTCAAATGCCTGTTTCTTGCGCAAGTACTCTCTTCTAGTCTCCTCACACTTGTCTTTCAGTTTCATCTCCTCTTCCTGATGTGCTATGATGTTGTGTATTACAGCAGCAAATGCAAAAATAGCAGACTTAGCAAGCTCGTCAGGAAGCTTTTCAAGGTAGTCATGCCACGAGACTATCAGAGCTTGGATTGGAGGATTCTGGGCCCTGGGTGGAGATGAGATCTTTTCTTTAAGGCTACTCTCAATGGGAATAAGATTTAACTTTAACCAGCTGTGTAAAGCTTGGATGTATTGTTTCTGATGGGTAATGAGCTTGTCAAATTGTAATTGCCACTCAAGAACATATTTATGAAGTTGGTCTGTGCGGTCATAGTGATGCTTAGTTGTTTCCTTGGGCGCATTTGAGCTGTCCAGGGACATCAGGTCTCTAACAATAGACTCCTGCTTATCATGATGCATGCGCATACTATCCCACATATTCGCCATCCTAAATTTCAAATAAAGATACCCAATCATGATAAAATCCATTCCAAGGTAGTCCAAACAGAAAATTAACAAATAAGATGACAACATCTGCAATTGACAAGCTTCGATTAAACTTGCAATAAGCACAAGTCAGCATTCACTTGAGAAAGATAAAATCAAACCGGACCAAAATTTCAAAACTTCCACCAGCAGAAAGGAGCAGACAGATCAATATAGATGAACTGAAGTCACTTCATAAAGATATGAGAAGGGACGTTTTCAGAAACTCCGACTTTTAGAGAAAAATAAGAGCTGGTGCAGTACAGGTCCTAGCTCCTAGTTATAAGAGGAACAGTCTGAAGCAGAAGGCCTATAAAAGATGAAAGCATATGGATACATTGAAACAGAACAAACAGAACAATCGTATATTCTCTCAGTTTCCAGGTATGGGAACTTACCCATCGACAAGTTGCGCAAGCTTTGGGTACAGCTGTTTGTCCCTTATGTGGTTTATTTCTGAAGCAGTTGAATCCATGGACTGCATGTCAACTATGTATGTCGTATGCAAATGACTTACAGCTGCTTTTGTTTTCTCCAGGGATTCACCACTAGCACCACGTTTCTTCTGCTTGTTTAGCAAAGCCACCTTTTTCTGATACTCTAGCTTCATGTGCTCACCTTGCTATCAATGCGTAAACACAGAAAGATTATTCATAGTACAAAAGTTTAACATGCATCAAAACACAAAGGAGCAGCTTATTCAAAACTCAAAGGTCACATCAATTTCTATTTTGACTTATGGCATATCTCCGGTCCTTTCAGCAGCAAATCTACGAACATGATCAAGAGCTTACTTATTGAGAGAAACTTTCAGAATTTTATTTCATTTGATTATCCCAGAGGCTTAATTTATCCCACACTGGCAACTGAACCAAAATAAACTAAAATGGCGATCAAGAAATGAAAATGCACATGCATATAATCAGATTGCCAAATCTCTGGGACAGAATGAAGGACTGCATACCTTCACTTCTTCGTAGAGCTTTTTCTCCCATGCTAATAGCTTATCCAAAACTGTGGCATGAGTTTCATATTCATCTGTATCAAGGTCATCCTTAACACTGTCACCATTGGATATGCCACCTCTGAATGACTTATTCCATGTGATGACACGCATGACCCTTGCAGAATGATCGATGTGACCTGTGTCATTTGAAGCCTATCAGATTGATGACAAAATTATGCCATGTCCACCACCAAAACTAAGATATTCAATTAGAAATGAAAGCATATCCCACGTGTTCTTTTAAGTTTAGCAATTTCAATGCCAGTAATGAAGAATAGATCATAGAGAATTCATAACAAACAACCTTTCTATGAACACATTTCCTTATTAGAGGAACACCTTAGGAATAAATAACCAAGGAAGAAGTCCCTTTGGAAGTTCTAAATCACTTGAGAAAACAAATCTCTACTCAAGAAACATACTTGATCGCTAACACTTCTAGTTACAGAGTCTAAATAGATACTATCTCCTTCTTCTAGCAGTGCATCTCTAACGATGCTACCCTTCTTCCCCCTTATCAATTTTAACTGAAAATGTCTAGAGCAACATCCTTCAAGCTCAGGGCTAATCCCTTAATCAGCATTATTAGCACCATCATCTTAGCATGAACAGTATCTAGTGCTCCACAAGAGGCCAGCTCGTGCACTTTATAAGTATGTTGTGCTCTCCTTACTTGCAAAAGAGAAACATCACCACAAGCTGAGGAAAGCCCGCGATTATCTAATATCCCCAGTGTGGAAAAGCATTTTCATGATAAACGATTTGCTTTTAACTACGAACGAATGTCTCTTCCACAACTCAACATGAATTATTTCACAATCCGGTCGATACTAAATCCAACATATCTCTTGAGAAAGAGGCGAAAGCCGCGAGTCACTAGAAAGAGAAGGTGGAATCTAGAATTACACAAAGAGCTAGACCACATTCAGCGCCACATTTGTCTAGAGACACATGAGATAAAGATCGATGAACACGCCGGCGTCATGGGTTGAGAAAACTCAAGTACAGACAAGGCACAGATTATCTCCATGGAACAATCTTCAACACACAAGTTTCTGCAAATAAACCCAGATGTACAGACAGAAATAGTTGAAAGAGAAAGGCGCAGGAAATTACTTCGAGCGTCGGCGAAATTCGAGTGGTAATGCAACCGTGTAGCCTCGAGCATTTTCGAGACCTCCTGTGCGCTCTCGGAAGCCTTGAGGAACAGATCGTCAATGTCGTTCAGCACCTTCATCAGACTGACCCCATTTCCAGCCTTGCCCGCTTTCCGGCCTAATTCAGCAGGAGCAGTACTCGAATGCTGGATCTGCACATTCCCCACATCCTTCACGCCGCTCTCCTCCACCGCCGCAGCCGCCGCTACTTTCGTCTCCACCACCTTCTCCGGCGTCTTCGGTTCGACCTCCATGACCCCATTTCCATTTGGCCCATTGCCCATTTCTCCAAATCCGATGCCTTCGCTCTCGACGTTCCCGTTATCAATCTCCTCTTCATCGTTCAGACTCGAAGCTGGAAGCTCCACATTGAAGAAGTAATCCCACGCCATACCCGTACCCGGCACTGGCGGGACGGCATTGCTCAGCGAAGCACTCCCCGGAGGAGCGGCGGCGGTATTTCTCGCCCTCGGCGGCGGACGAGGCGGCCGCCGGAGACTCTGCATCTTCTCCTCCTCCTCTTCTTCTTCTTCTTCTTCCTCACGGGCCCGGCCCTCGTCTTCCACCTCGTCTTCCTCCGGAATCGCGGCCGACTCTTTCCTCGCGATGGGGTTCCGCCTCGGCTCCGGCAAGCTGCTGGCCCTCTTGAGCGGGCTCGGGCTGGGGGAGAAGTTCGGCGGCGGAGGAGGAGGGGGCGGCATGAGGGTGTCCATCGGCGGCAGCGGCGGCGGCGGGGGCGGCGGCGGGGGCGGGGGCGGCGGTGGCGGGGCGGCTTCCAGCGGCGCCGCCTGGCTGCGGAGGGCGTGGTCGAAGCTCTCCTCGGCCTCGCCGTGGCCGTAGTCGCCGAGCGCGGCGCCGGTGTTCTTGAGGGCCATGGCGTACCCGGTGTGCCCCGCCGCGAAGGCGTTCCTCGCCGCCACCGCGTCCTTCATGAAGTTCCTCCGCTCCTTGCAGCGCGCCACCGACTCCTCGTTGTCGATCTTCGACTGCGCGCACCCCATTTCCTTCCCTCCCCCACGGAACTCGCCGGAAAAGCTTCGACGAAAGGCGAAACCGGCCTCGACCCAGTTGCTCGGATCGGCAAGGCTCCTCGCGTGCGTTGCCGGGTCTCACCAACTTCACGCAGATTTCACTTCACGCGAAGAGAGAGAAAGAGAGAGAGAGGGAGAGGGCTAGAGAGAGAGAGTCGGACAGAGCTTTGGACAGAGCAGCAAGCAGGGTGGCAGCGTTTCAGAGAGCGAGATAGAGATAGAGAGAGAGAGAGAGGGTGGGGCGGTGTTTGGAAACGGGGACACGGCCCATGTGAGTACGTGCGGAGCGGTGCTCGCGAGCTGCTCCTCGCCGGGTGTCCTTTTTGTCCGTTGTCCGAGATGTGAATTAGCGGCAACGGTCACATTTCCCGAGGCGTTCTCTACGACGTCGTCCGTCGCGGGGCGTTCGAAAGGGCGAGGAGGTTGGGAGCGACGTCGACAGGGGGAGGGGGAATCCGTTAGGACTTAGGAGGAGGAGTAGGTCGATGGGTCGCTGTTGCGCTCTACTACCCGCACCGAACAGCGGCTTGTTTATCATAAAACTTTTTTTTGTCCTTTTGTTGTCCTTTTTTAAACAAAGGGAAGAGTTTGGAATCTGATGATAAAATGGGTTTGTGCCATACTTAGGTTCGTCTGATCTGATGTAACTTTGTCGAAAGACTTTGAGCCTAGAAAGTTGTGTTTGATGATCTAGATTTGAATTCCGATAAAATAATATATATTTCTATTATTGGGTATTTGGTGGCATTCTCCAAATCTGGTAAATCTAGATTCATCCGAATACAATGTATATAAGAAATTCGACAAAAGATGTGGGACAAATTCGAATTGGATATAAAATTTTAGAAGTTAACAATTCCTAGGTACCAGAAAAAGTCCACCTAATGCTAGACTCACCGTCTTTGGCATTTCTCACCAACGGCCCCCCACTATCACTCTAGTGGTCATTCATTGTGATGTTCCCTCACTCCAACGTCTGGAGTATTCTCACGCGACGCTTTTGCTCACGACTTATTTGAAGATTAGATCTCACCACCTCATCCGTTGCACCCTCTTTTTCTCAATTGGTTTCTAGCATTTCCTCCATCGCTGAATAATTTCTTGGTTCCTCTCTCTACTTCACCTTTGATTACTCATTCTTGGTCTTCATTGTAGCATGACCTCTCTCTTGGTGAACTATGGACTAAGCATTCATCGAGTATTTGTCGCCCTCCTCCATTTTGCCCTGTAGCTTGAGTGTCAAGTTCCACCTATTGTGCATTAGGAACGCCCTATCCCATACCACCCAGGATAGTGTTTCCACAAGTGATACGAGTAGATTGGCAAGTGTCCAGCTCAAGTCTATGTAAATCAATCCCCAAAATGACACTGTGGTGAAAAATCTCCTCCAGCAAGGCCATCCCACAATGCACCCCTTCTCTATTGTCGCCTCCCTTAGCTCCTCCGGATGGTGCCGCCACTTCCTCTGACAATAGAGTCCGGCGGCACAACCCGTAGGAAGTGCTTCTCGCTATTCACAAGATTGTACCAAAACTTCATGAGGTTGTGTCGATTGAAAATTATTAAGCTCCTGAGGTCAATTTCTCATAGACTACTTGTTGACACAATAGTTAAAGAGTGTTTGAGTCATCATGTACACGAGGAGCCCACGATTGACAGATAAGCTGACATTAATAGCAAGCCTAATTCCGCGGTAAAAGAGCTCTAGAGTTGGAATTTTCAAATATTTTCAAATAGGAAGGATTAGATTTTCAACCTTATTTTACGATGAAGAATTTTCAAAGATTTTAAATTTTATCTTAGACTGCACTAAACATATGATAGAATATTTCTACAATCCGAATGATCTCAGATCTCCTTTTATCCTATTCTATAACAAATCGAGAATCATTTGCTCAAACCCATCCACTGTCCTTCACATCTCCTTGCCTTAGGAAGGCTCATTAGAAGTGTATGCAATAATAACATTTAGGATGCATTTGTAAAATGGAAAACTTAAAATTTAGAAAATATTTTTTGAAAAATGAATAGATATATTGCTTAGAGAAATTAATTAATGAAAAATGTTTTTAATTATCAGCAATAATTTATACCTAGTTGATTTCGTGATTGATGAAAATATTATTAATTCATTTATTTTTGTAAACAATGCAATAAAATTTTTTTTAGAAAATATTAAATCTCGAGTCTTCTATGAAATATATGCATCCTCAATTAAGGATAGTTAAAAAGTCTTTCTATGCACTATAGTAACAAAATGAAGAATAAAAATGGACAAAAGTACTATTACAAAATTTGCAGGGTGCTCTGCTGGTAACTCACCCTTGCTGATTTGTATGAATGAAATAATTGAGCATGGATAAACTGACTTCCATCGACGGGTCTTTTCGGAAAAAGTGAGACAATCAATCTGTTTTACCAATTTTCGAGTAATTTTGATTACTAATTATTGCTTTAATGGCCCACTGATATCTTTTAAATTTGTCTGTCAATTAAAAAAAAAGTAATTAAAATTAATTAATTTCTAATAATTTTAGTGTCGCTTTCAAACTTAAAAAGTTACTAAACCCGTGCGAATTTTAAAGTAACTTTTCCTTTTCCTAGAACTTTAGTACCTTTTAAAGCAAAAGAAGTTTATCAAGGGCATGTCTGTTTGTGCTTTTTTTTTAAAGGAAAAGAAGAGAATATTTTACTTTTCTATCAAAATTTAAAATATCATCCAAATTTCAAAAGATTAGCCAAAAAATTATATATAAATATATAAATCGATATTAATATATTGCGAAACCTCTAGCTGCTTTGGAATAAAAAGGACATTAAAATGCATTCGAAGGAAGAGTTATATTGATAATAAAAATAAAAGTCTATTTGGGCATGCCTTAAGTTGGTGAACCACAAGTCGTGTTTGACAATTTTTTTTTTTTTGCAAAGAGCTTTTGGGTTTAATTTTTCTATTTATTTATTAAAATTTATCAAATTCTTCGCTAATTCTGATGAAGGGCTAAGGTCACAGGTGAGAAAGAGGTTGTGAGGGTTGCATGACCCTAGGTGACGAGGCCTGCGATCACGCAATCACGCTGACCTCTCGCTAGCTCTTCGCTAGTCCAATTTGGCCTCATCAGCTGCACTCGCACAAAGAAGATGAACAATAATAACGAGGGGCAAAATCAAAAAATTGAAAAATTAGCAGGAGGAGCTTTGAAAGAAAAAAACTGATTTCATCATTCGGCCAAATGCTGAAAGTGCAAAATTGATCCCTTCCAGCATCTGGCCAAAAGAGGCTTGGGAAGGCTTGTGAAGCACCCCAACATTTTCCAAGGAGTTTCGAAAGTCGAAAACTCATTAAGAAAGTTGAATCAAATTGTGACCTCATGTTTAATAATTTCTATTTTTTAATAGACATTGAAATAATTTTCAGTAAATTCACATGCGAGTAACTTGTTTTACAAATTGGGAACTTTTCGAGTTTGTGTTACTATCGATAAATTGGCCCGCAGATCTAAATCTATTCAGCGGGAGCCACCCCATTGATTGACAACTTTGGACTAGAATAGAAATTCATTTTGCGTGCGTCGTATTCGTGTCGATTATTCGCATCATTTATGTGTAGTTGGCGAGAAGTTTGAAATCATTATTGTCAAATTAACTTCGAGCATGTGTGTTGCTTTCGTCAAGAATCTGATAAGCCCTATTCCAAATTTCAATAATAACAAAAAAAAAAAACTAGGAGAAACTAGAAATAGTACAAAATCCAAGGGCACGACAGCAAAAAAAGATTTCCCCCACTCTTTTGAATTTTGCCGAGCCTTCCAGTCTCTCCTCTCTCTCTCTCTCTCGCTCTCCTATTCCATCTCCCAACTGAAACTGCAACAGTCGCAGCGCTCGGCGCTCGCTTGCTCGCGGCGGAAGGTCCGGAGCACCCGAGCGGCGCCGTTTCGAGGATCTCCCTCCGTCCGGATTCGATGATTCCTCAGGTCGGCGAGGTCGCGTGTCCGCGTTCGGCGATGGCGTGCGGTTCGCCTCGGGATCGCATGGACCGGGCATTCGTTGTTGTTCCTTCTCGCGACGTGTTTGAATCGGAGCAGGATGCAGAAGAAGCATTCGATTGGATTTGCAGAAGGCTTTCGCGCAGTTCAGTTTTTCATAGAGAAATGGACAATGGGTAGCTGCTCTTGGTGTTTTCCACTGAGGAACCGCGTTTTCCTTTTTTCTCTCTTTCTCAATGCCCAGTTGGCTTGGCGTTTGGCTGAATCGTTTTGCTTTCTTGGGTACTCCATTTTGAGGAGAATTTTATTCAAGAAAGGAGTTTTCATCTTGTTGAATCCAAATTTTGTTGGATACTTGGGTGCGTTTGACGTAACTTTAGAAGAAGACTTTAAGCCCAAGAGGCCCTATTGGGCGGTAATTTGAGTTTAGATAAAATAATAATTTATCTTATTCGGTGTTAAGTCACATTCTCTAGACCACATAAATCTGAATTCATCCACATAAAATGCAGACAAGAAATCCGGTATAAATGGCGCATAAATCCGGATTGGATATAAAGTTTTAAAAATTAATTTAATAATTTGCACGCACCGGAAAAATTCCATCTCATGCGAGACTCGCTGTTCTTGGTATTTCTCACCAGTGATGCCCCACCACTACTCCGGTGGCCATCCATCGTGATGTTCCCTTCCTCCAATGTCTCAAGTATCCTTGCGCAGTGCCCTTACTCACAGCTTATTTGGAAGATTAAGGTTCACCACCTCATTCGTTGCTCCCTCTCTTTCTTAGTTGGGTTCTAGCATTTCCTCAATCGCCAAATCATTTCTTAGTTCCTCTCTCTACTTCACCTTTAATTACTCATTCTTGGTCTTCATTGTAGCACGATCTCTCTCTTCGTGGACTATGGACTAAGCATTCATCGAGTATTTGTCGCCCTCCTCCATTTCATTCTATAGCTCGAGTGTTGAATTCCACCTACTGTGCATTAGGAACACCCTGTCCCATACCGCCCAGGAAAGTGTTTCCACGAGTGATATGAGTAAATTGGCAAGTGTCAATCTATGAAAAATTGAAAATCAATCCCCGCAATGACACTGTGGTGCAAAACCTCCTCTTACAAGGCCATCCCACAATGCACCCTTTCTCTGTTGTCAACTCCTTAGCTCCTCTCGCTCGATGGTGCTGCCACTTCCTTCGACAATAGAGTCCAGCCGCACAACCCACAGGAAGTGCCTCCCACTATTCACAAGATCGTACCAAAACTTCATCAGGTTGTGTCTATTGAAAATTGTTAAGCTCCTGAGGTCAATTTCTTAGAGACTACCTGTTGACACAATAGCCTAGAGAATTTAAGTAGTCATGTACACGAGGAGCCTGTTGGAGCTGGAATTTTCAAATATTTTCAAGCAAGAAGGAATTTAAAAGATTTTTAACCTTATTTTACGTGGCAGAATTTTCAAAGATTTCAGATTTTGTCTTAAATTGCACCTAACATGTTATAGGATATTTGTACCCTCCGAATGATTTCAAATCTTCTTTTATCCTGTTCAATCTCAAATTGAGAATCACTTGCTCAAACCCATCCATCGTCCTTCACATCTTCTTAGCCTGGGAAGGCTCAAATTTTTTTTAAAAAATGTATGATTATATCGCTTAGAGAAATTAATTAACGGAAAAAGTTTTCCATTGTTGACAATAACGAATACCTAGTTTTTGTAGTTGATGAAAATATTATTAATTCATTTATCTGTAAACAATGCGATTAACTATTTTTTGGAAAACGTTTTTGAAATCTTGAGTCTTCTATGAAATAAATGCATCCTCAATCAAGAATAATTAAAAAGTCTTTCTATGCACTATAGTACCGAAATGATGAATGAAAATCGATAAAATTGAGTACTATTACAAAATTTGCAGGGTGCTCTGCTGGCGACTCACCCTTTTAGATTTGTATGAGTGAAATATTGAGCATGGATAAACTGACTTCCATCGACGGCACTTTTCGAAAAAAGCGAAACAATCATTATGTTTTACCAATTTTCAAGTAATTTTGATTGCTAATGAGTTACTTCAATGGCCCACTAATATCTTTTAAATTTGTCTTTGTCAATTAAAAAAATTAAATAGCCATAATTAAAATTAATTAATTGTTAATAATTTTAGCGTCGCGTTCAAACTTAAAAAGTCACTAAACCTGTGAGAATTTTAAAGTAACTTTTCTTTTTCTTATAACTTTAGTATCTTTTAAAGCAAAAGGAAGTTTATCAAGGGCGTGTCCGTTTCTGCTTGTTTTAAAGGAAAAAGAAGAAGAATATTTTACTTTTCTATCAAAATGTAAAATATCATACAAATTTCGAAAGATTAGGAAAAAAATCATATTTAAATCTATAATCTGATATTAATATATTAAGAAACCTCTAGCTGCTTTGAAATAAAAAGGAAATTAAAATGCATCCGGAGGAAGATTTATATTGATAAAAATAAATAAAAGTCTATTTGGGCATGCCTTAAGTTGGTGAACCATAAGTAGTGTTTGGCAATTTTTCTTTTGGCGAAGAGCTTTTGAGTTAAAATTATTTATTTATTTATTAAAATTTATCAAATTCATCAAATTCATCGTTAGTTTCGGCATAGGGCTTAGGCCATTGGTGAGTCAAATCTGTTGTTGGTCGTCGTTGCCCAAGGTTGTGTGGCTCTCAATGAGGGTTGCGTGACCCCAATTGACGAGGCTTGAGGTCCCACAACCACGCTGACCCCTTGTTGGCCTGATTGCCCTTGCTTGAAGAGGATGAACAATAATGAGAGGCAAAATCGAAAAATTTAAAAACTAGTGAGGGTAACTTTGAAAGAAAAAAAATAGTTCGGCCAAATGTTGAAAGACTAAAGTTGGTCCCTTTTAGCATTTGGCCGAAAGCACCTTGGGAAGGCTTGCGAACCACCCAAACATTTTCCAAGGAATTTTGAAAGTTGAAAGCTTATTGAGAAAGTTGAATCAAACATAATCTCACTTTAATGATTTCTATTTTTTAATATATATTGAAATAAATTTTAATAAATTCAAATGCTAGTAACTTGTTTTACAAATTGGGAACTTTTCTAGTTTGATTGCTATTGATAAATTGGCTTGTAGACCTTAATCTTTTTAGCAGGAACCACCTGCTCGATTAGCAACTTTGAATTAGAGTAAAAATTCATATTGTGTGCGTCATATTCGCATCGATTGCGTCATATTCACGTCGATTATTGGCATCATTTATGTGTAGTTGCCAAGAAGTTTGAAATCATTTACGTCAAATTAGTTTCGAGCATGTGTGGTACTTGGGCCAAGAATCTGATGAGCCCTATTCTAAATTTCGATTAAAAAAAAGCCAGGAGAAACTAGAAACTAGAAATAGTACAAAATCCAAGGGCACGACAGCAAAAAAAAGATTTGCCCCCACTCTTTTGAATTTTGCCGAACCCTCCTCCGTCTCTCCTCCCTCTCTCTCTCTCCTGTTCCATCACCCAACTGAAACTGCAACAGTCGCAGCGCTCGGCTTTCGCTTGCTCGCGGCGGAAGGTCTGGAGCACCCGAGCGGCGCCGTTTCAGGGATCTCCCTCCGTCCGGATTCGAGAGTTCCTCAGGCCGGCGAGGTCGCGTGTCCGCGTGCGGCGATGGCGTCCGGTTCGCCTCGGGATCGCATAGACCAGGTATTCGTTGTCATTCCTTCTCGCGACGTGTTTGAATCGGAGTAGGATGCAGACGAAGCATTCGATTGGATTTGCAGAAATTTTTCGCGCAGTTCAGTTTTTTATAGAGAAATGGACAATGGGTAGCTGCTCTTGGCGTTTTCCACTGAGGAAAGGCGTTTTCTTTTTCCCTCTCTGTTTTTCCGCAGCTGCGTAGAGAGCATTTGAAATTGCCCGGTTGGCTTGGGATTCATCCCAAGCTTATGTGGCATTTGGCTGAATCGTTTTGCTTTCTTGGGTACTCCATTTTGAGGAGAATTTAATTCAAGAAAGGAGTTTTCATCATATTGAATCCAAATTTTGTTTATGAGCATCATCCACGCGTGCCTATCCCATAAAAGAGTCGAATTATGGAAAAGGGGGCAAAAAAAAGGTTTGGTTTGGTGCATCATGCCATTTCTGCTCTGAGAGAATTGGTTATAGAAATTAAAAGGATTTTTAAAACATGTCAAACCAGCTAAAATCACAATGTCAAGAAAGCATTGCAAATTATTATTATGTACTTTCTGACACTGGTAGAGACGGTACTGATAGTTCTTTACAAGTATGCAATGAGACTTGAACTCGCCCCATACAGGGAATAATAAGCAATTCAATTTGTTATGTGGAGAGCTTAAAATGACACGATTTGCGGTTGTTGTTGCTTCAACAGTTTTTCGCCTCGAAGAAAAGGAAATCCTCCTCTCCTCATCCAAAATCACGGAGGGCCGAAAATAATGAGGTAGCCCCTCTTGGAGGGTCGCCTAGTGCCAAAGGCACCTTAGACAACTACTTGAGGACCTCTCAGGAAGGTGGTCATGTTGCCAAGCCCTTGCATATGGTTAGTGATTATTCATCAGGGGGTCATGGTTCAGTTAAGCGGAATCTGTTGCAGAATGCGGAGAAAAACTTGAAGCCTGAAAATAAGCAAGTACAGTTATCTGCTGAACTGCCTAAGGCCGAGGAAGCTGCTCAGAAGGAAGCATCTCACAGTTCATCTGAGCTGGAGCATGCTGTGGCTGATGCTACTACAAAAGATTGCCTCTTGCCTGCAAATGGCACAGAAAACTCGGAACTTAAACAGTTTGCCAATGATTTCTTGTCATTATACTGCAGGTACCGGCATGTTTATGGATAGACTAATCTTTTTCTTGGTCAATCTTTAATACTCTGATGATTAGGAATTTTACAAAGTTTCATCTCATTCTGGATTTTAGAAACACGGTGTCATTCTTGTTTGCCACAAGTTTACATTTCCTTCCTATTGAAGTGTTTGTTTGGACATTTAGATCTGTTGATTAGAAATGTCAGCAAAATTTTCTTCTGTTCTGGTGCATCAGGACAGGTATTTTAATTTTCTTTTTCCCTTTTTACTCCTCCTGAAATTTCTGTGCCTATACACAGTGAAATCCAATCAAGGTTACCAGCAGATGGAATTTCTAATGTTAAGAGACGCGATAACCCATCTTTACTTGATAAGGAATCACAGAGATCCAATAAGAGGTTTCAAATGACTGGTCAATCACAAGTAGCTGATGATTACAGTTTCCACAAAGGAAAGGCTACGTTAGAAAGGGTTCCATGTTCAGTTTCTGAAACCAGGAAACATGCATGCGATTCTTTTAAAGAGGTAACAATAAACTCAATTTGAAAGACATTTTTTCAACAACCATTGCTTGTTCACGTCTTCAATTTGATAGGAACCTGTTGTGGACAATCTCATTGAGCTTCAAGCAAGCTCGAAGAAATGCAAACAAGCACCTCCATCAACTATAGGTGTGATTGGGTGCTCCACGCCTGTCTCACTTGTTGTAAATCCCTCTGCCAATAAGACCCCTAGTTCAACATCTGGAAGCTCTATGTTTTCCCCTGGTGAAGCATTTTGGAGTGAAGCAATTAAGCTTGCTGATGGTTTTTGTGCTCCTGCAAACCATTCTATTTCTGAAGCTTTTAAGGAAGATCACCTTGTGGAAAAAGTCTGTCGACTGGACAGATCAGATCATGAGGAGAACAAGGGAACACTACATGATTGGAGCAACAGAGTCTACTGTAAGAAAACTATTACATCAGAATCAGTAGAGAAGCACACACCAGGCTCTGTGAAAAAAGTCTCCCCTTTGCCAGTCAAGCATTTTGACTTTTCTTGCGAGGACAAGAACTTGGATAAAGTCATTGTCAATAGTTCTGATCCACAGCCTTCGACAGCTGTAACCTGCAGGGATGACAATCAGCCTGATTGTGAATCTGTAGGTCCGAAAGGTCTTCGGAGTACAAGTATGTTAGCTCGCTGTAGCAATGGACAGAAGACAGAAGAGATTCGTAAGAATCAACCAATGGATCCATCATACACATTAATGAAAAGAAAAGCAGATTTATTTAGTCAAGACGACAGCTCCAAATCTGATTTGCCAATGTATCCTCTGAAGGATTTGTCTGCTGATCATCGAAATGGTGAAGCTTGTACTCCAAGTAGTATGCACAACAAAGATATTCTTGACGTTAGCAATTGGCTTCCTCCTGCAATAAGCAGCTTATATAGGAAGAAAGGAATACTCAGGCTATACCAGTGGCAGGTATCTTCGCAACACATGCCATCCTTAGCTTGCTATTGCAGTGGTGTTATGGATGAATTGATAGGATTTTGCTATTTAGATCTGGACTAGATTTTGCATATGTGGGGCATAGTTGAGTGTCAGCATTGTCTATAATCTACCATCCTAATTGAATTTGACTTTCCTGATGTGATATATGGTGTGCAGACCAATTAGACATAAGGATATTATTTCAATGAGTTGCTGTGGGGGATGCTGTGTATATCATGTTAAGGCTTTTTTTGGGCAGGGAGGTTCTTTATTTTTTTTTGACAGAGAGAGGTTGCATATTTTATGGACTATATAAGCTCAATGGCTCACAATAGCACGAGATACACAACTGACAAACGGTTGCTTGGCCAAAATCTTAGTTGGAGCAAAAGGCTTGGTTTTAATTCTGAGTGGTTTTTGCGTTGTGATGTTGGGAAAAGTCTAAGTTATTTTGTCACATCAGTTGGGGCAACAATGTTATCTAGCCCTTTTAGGAAATACTCTTGTGCAGTAACTTACTAGATAAATAGCTGGATATCATATTTTTGGAATTTTTCCAGGGATTTAAAAACCAGCATCAAAGTTATAACTAAACTTTTGTTAGCATATGTTTGATTTGTGCTGGTTGCTAAAGAGATTAGTGGGTTAAGGACTGTATTGCTCAACCCGATGCTGTAGTAATCTGCTATAGTGCTATCTTTCCGTTTATGGAGGAAAAATTATGCTTTCGCTTTCTTTTTCAGGTTGACTGCCTTCAGGTTGAAGGTGTGTTGCAGAGAAAGAATCTTGTTTATTGTGCATCTACGAGGTATTGATTCAGAATAAGCTGCTGTCTTGCTTGTTAAACTTGGAAGCTTTTCTTAAAACGATACACACATATGATTGCGTGTCTTATGTGAATTTAATGTGTATTTTTAGATAGCATTTCATGTGTACTTCAATTACATCAGCTTGTTACATGAGGATGCAATGTTGTCCTGTTACAATTTGTATAGACTATGGCATTTGATTGGCTGTTGAAAATGCCAATAGTCAGATAAAGGTTAAAATCTTGACTTTGTGACTGGTGAACTATGGCTAATTGTGTCCATTGACAGAAAATGTCTGATGTGGCCCTCGTCTATATTTTATTGTACAACACACATGCACACATGCAGTGAAGTTTGGTTTGCATGATCATGCGAGAGAGCAACATGCTAAATTCAAAAGCCCAACTTCCTTCAGTGGTCAATTCCATTGTCTTTCATGTTTCTATATGTATTTGACTTCTCTCTCTTTCCTATCTATCTAATATTAAAAAAGGCTTTTCATTTTACTTTGCTGGATAGAAGACCTTCATTTCCTCCAAGTGTGATGAGATAAACAGCATAACTTGGGGCCACTTTTATTTACACTGTATTAATATAGACAAAAATCACGGCTTACTATAGGAGCTTTATCCTTAAATAAGTTTGAGGTGTGACCTTGTTAGACTGGCAATGCATTAACTTAAGCTTGTGAACATGCTTTACATATGTAATATTTTCTCTCTCCATGTTAATATGTTCCTTCTTCTAGAGGATTGGCTAAGCAGATAGTTTAATTTCTATGACTCAATGTAGTGCTAGACCTTTATTAAGTAAGGAAGGAAGGAAGGAACATCTACTCTTGTTAGGCATTCGACCTTTTTCTCATACCTCCATAATATTGCTGATCAGTGTTTCCTTTTGGAACAGTGCTGGTAAAAGTTTTGTTGCTGAAATTTTGATGTTGCGAAGAGTCTTGTCAACTGGGAAAATCGCACTACTAGTTCTTCCTTATGTTTCTATTTGTACAGAGAAGGTACTTATTCTCGGTTCTTTCTTCTATTATTCTTGTTTTTATTTTCCCTTCTTTTTCTTTTCTTTATTATTCTCTATACTGAGCTTTTGTTGATTATGTTTGCGTAGGCAGAACACCTTGAAGCCCTTTTGGAACCACTAGGTAGGCATGTGCGAAGTTACTATGGAAGTCAAGGTGGTGGAACACTTCCTAAGGACACTTCAGTGGCTGTTTGCACTATAGAAAAGGCGAATTCCTTAATAAATAGGCTGCTGGAGGAGGGTCGTCTATCAGAAATTGGAATTGTGGTTATAGATGAACTGCATATGGTGTGTGCCAGTTTGATTGTTAAGTTGGAATACCCTGATGAAAATCTTCTGTAGTATATATATATTGGACGTCTTTTGTCCATCTTTTAGAGGTCCATTTTCCCTTCTGGATTCTTAAATTGGTGCTGTAACACTGACAGGTTGGTGACCAAAGCAGGGGTTATCTTTTGGAACTTATGTTGACAAAGCTCCGCTATGCTGCTGGTGAAGGCAACTCTGACTCAAGCAGCGGAGAAAGCTCAAATACTAGTAGTGGTAAAGCTGACCCTGCTCGCGGATTGCAAATTGTGGGTATGAGTGCGACTATGCCAAATGTGGCAGCAGTTGCCGATTGGCTTCAGGTAAGCAGAATTGAGCTCCCTTGGCCTTTCTGTTGTCCAATTAGCTGACTTAATTAGAATGAAGCCTTGCTTCATTTATCAGGCCCTTGGTCTTTATTACCATGACAGACACGACTGATGGCGATGCTAAGAATTACTTCAAGTCAGTTGTTAATTTGTGGCTCTGCTATTGGTTCAATTGCCTGACACAGATCTGGTGGCAGAGAAAGCCTAGGACTGGTGAACATTAGTCAATTTAGAATTCTTAGCTAGCATTTGTACATTTTTATACAATATATATTGTTTGTGAATCATAGGGGTCATATTCCTGTTACTAGCAATGGAGTTAGATAGAGAGTTATTTATTACCCTTCTAAGAGTATATGGCATTATTTCTTCCCTTTTTTGTTGCATTTACATGTATGGACTGTTTCTAAATGCAAGTACATCTGTTTTGTTGATGATGTGCTGCTGCAAAAATTTAAGAATTTCAATTTTGCACACTAGCAGTTTAGCGCAATAAGTAAGTAGCTGTTTATGTCCATGTGGTCGACTGTCTCGGCTCTTGTTTCACAAATATCAGTTTTGGAAATTTGTCTTCAGGCTGCATTATACCAGACGGACTTTCGACCAGTTCCGTTGGAGGAATTTATTAAGGTACGGAATACCATTTATAACAAGAAGATGGACATAATCAGAACAATTTCAAAAGCAGCTGAGCTTGGTGGTAAAGATCCAGATCACATTGTAGAACTTTGCAATGAGGTTGGAAAATACTTGCTTCCCCTTTTACTTAACATGTACATGCATAGGGAATGAACTTGATAAGATGGATTGCGAACATATTTCAGGTTGTTCAAGAAGGTCATTCAGTCTTAATATTTTGCTCAAGTCGTAAAGGCTGTGAATCAACTGCAAGACATGTCGCCAAGTTTCTGCAGAAGTTCTCTGTCAATCTTCTGAATTCTGATGGGTTTACTGATGTTGCTTCCGCTATAGATGCCTTGAGAAGGAGCCCTGCTGGATTGGACCCTATATTAGAAGAGACTCTTCCTTCTGGTGTTGCTTACCACCATGCTGGCCTTACGGTATGCTTGCATACTCTTCTTTTTCTATTGTTGTGATTATTGCACTGTTCTATAGCCGAGAATGCCTAATGGCTATGCTATATAAAGGTTGAAGAAAGAGAGATAGTTGAGACCTGTTACCGGAGAGGCCTTCTGCGTGTCTTGACTGCCACATCTACCTTAGCTGCTGGGGTCAACCTTCCAGCCAGGAGGGTCATTTTCCGGCAACCCAGAATTGGCTGTGATTTTATCGATGGGACTAGGTACAAGCAGATGGCTGGTCGAGCTGGTCGGACTGGTATAGATACCAAGGGTGAAAGTGTATGGTGTTCCTTTTTAATCGCATCTCTTTATTCGAAATGTAAATATATTGAATTTCTATTAGTTTATACTTAAAGTATTTAATTCATGGCTTTTGTGGTTTACGTTTCGCACAATGACATACCGTGGCCTGTAATTTTTTTTTTTGAAGCCTTTTCCATCTCTGAAGTAAATAGTGCCTTTGTCGTCCTAATTCAAGAAAATTTTATCTCTGATAGAAATATTTACATTTGTGCAGATCCTTATTTGCAGATCGGAAGAGGTTAAAAGAATTGTTGCCCTTCTGAATGAAAGCTGTCCACCATTGAGCTCTTGTCTATCTGAGGACAAAAATGGAATGACTCATGCAATCTTAGAAGTTGTTGCTGGTGGGATAGTTCAAACTGCTAATGATATCAATCGATATGTCAGGTGTACCCTTCTCAATTCTACAAAACCATTTCAAGAAGTGGTTAAATCAGCACAGGATTCTCTCCGATGGTTGTGTCACAAAAAGTTTCTTGAATGGAATGAGGAAACCAAGTTATACAGTACAACTCCTCTTGGGCGTGCTGCTTTTGGAAGTTCTCTCTCGCCAGATGACTCACTGGTAAAGCTTTTGCTTCTTGATCACATTAGTCACATTTTCAGTTGATGCATCAGTCTTGAAAAGTTCTATAGATTTAGGTACTCATACTTTGGATGAGGGAATGACGGGTGGACTGCTATTACAATGTACTTCATGGAATGTAATGACTGCTTGTTTCACAGATTGTACTGGAGGATCTTTCCAGAGCTAGAGAAGGATTTGTGCTTGCATCTGATCTACATTTAGTTTATTTAGTTACCCCAACCAATGTTGATGTTGAGCCAGATTGGGAACTTTACTATCAGAGGTTCATGGAATTGTCTGCTCTGGATCAGGTACTTATCATTTTAACTAGTTCTTGGCAGTTGGCATTAAATATTAGTCTGTTGCATAGAGATCTCTTGGCTTGTGTTTGGAGGTTATATGACGGAGGCTTTGGGCCTCTACTGGTGTTTGGGGCAAGATAGTGGCAAGTATTTATTAGTTTACCCAAGATCCTTATGATAGTTTGTTCAGCCCATGCATATTTAGTTCATTTGTTCTGGGAGATTTCAAATATTTTAGTTATTTTATGTGGATGACTCACTCTTTTTTGGCAGAATAAATGGTGTTTTATGATGCCGATGATGTTGAATATGAGTGTTTTTTACCTTTGGTCCCTATATTCATCTATGTAAATCAAATAGGGAAGGGAAGGAAAATGTACCTATAACAATTTAAGTTATTGATTATGATAAATCGGATTGCCTTTTTAGACTTCTCTTCCTCCAGTTACCTCAACGTCCATCATAAGAAGTGTCATTTGTATAATGAAGCTTGATGGCTTTCTGATAGCTGGAATTGATATTCTGCAAATGCATAGGCACATATGGCCGGATAGCCATAATTCCTTCCTTTCACCTGCATATTCCCATTATGCTTTCAGCAACATCTGTGAAAGTTGGTTTTTTATACTCTTGTGCCTAATTATTCCGCAATCAAATGTGCATGCATTTAACTTACCTTAAAATGTGTGAGGTGCAGTCAGTTGGGAATCGAGTTGGAGTGTCTGAACCCTTCTTGATGCGTATGGCACATGGTGCTCCTATGCGCACCGTAGGCAGATGGAGGGATAATACAAAAGGATCACATTGTAAATTGCAAAAGCAGTCCGGAATCTCAAACAACCATGTGCCTCCAGATGAGAAAGCATTTCGAGTGTGTAAACGATTTTATGTTGCTCTCATTTTGGCAAGATTAGTGCAGGTATAGATCTCGTGCTTGCCTTCTCTCAGTATCATGACATGTTTCAACCTGTAATTCATACTTATCCTTTCAAGCACTGTGATGACTATCATTCGAGGACTGGTAAATAGTTGAGGAGTCTTTGCCTTTAGAAGTTGCTGAAAGTGAATGCTAGTAATTGCAGCATGTCTGAGGATGTAAAACAGCTAATTCAATGGTCCTGCCTTACTGTATAACCTTGAAGCACAATGTGCTCCGAGGACCAGCTGGCTGTACTCTGTTAATTCAATATGAAGTCATGTGTTTGATTTTTGTCCCCATTTCATGAGTATGCTCGTATTAACATGTTGACATACTTCAGTTCAGTGCTCATTCATAATTTAGATAATGATCTTGGAGATAGACACGACTGTGATTTATCAGGTAAAGATGATTGTTTTCTTTATAGTTGCTTACTGTGCTGTTAGTGCCATGTGCACCTGAAACATTATGAAGATTTCTAGTAATACCTGTTTAACACGTGGTTGATAGTGTATAAGCCAACAGCATGTGTGCAGTTTCCATCAATAGTCTGACTGCATTTTGTATGTAATATGCGATTCACTGTGCACAAGTGCTTAGATGTTGAAGCTTTAAATAATGATCTAAGTCTTGTGGTAAAGGAAGCTCCTGTGGCTGAAGTTTGTGAAGCGTATAAAGTGGCCCGAGGAATGGTTCAAGCTTTACAAGAAAATGCAGGTCGATTTGCTTCAATGGTTTCTGTATTCTGTGAGCGGCTTGGATGGCATGATCTAGAGGGCTTGGTTGGCAAGTTCCAAAATCGTGTCTCCTTTGGAGTGAGAGCAGAGATTGTAGAGCTTACGAACATCCCATATGTTAAGGCAAGTATACGTCATGTTGCAAGTACTTTTCTCGTGATGGTCAATGGTGGAATGCCTCTGTGCCAGTTTCAATTAATCCTGGTTTTGACAACTGTTTCCAACTTTAGGGATCTCGAGCTAGAGCACTGTATAAAGCTGGCCTGCGTACACCTTTAGCAATTGCAGAGGCTTCCACTTCTGAAATAGTAAAAGCTCTGTTTGAATATTCTTCATGGGCTGCTGAAGGTAAGAATGTGGATAATTATGGACTTCTTTTAGATGGGTTGGACAATGAAGCTATGCTTCCTCTAGAAAATTTGGGTTGATCATAGAATAAAAGGTGCATCACTGCACGTGCACAGCATTTATCTCATTTGATGAAGTCTCTGTTTGAATATTTATTATGGGCCACTGGATTTGATTTGGATGTTCATCGCTTTTGCATAATTAGGTCACGAAAATGAGTTGATGCATGCAACCTGTGTGCTAATCATCAAATGAAAGATACAAAGCATGTTGATCGAACCTCATTCTCTACTTGTTACATTGCCATTATGTAGTTGGCTTTGCTTTTAGCCTTGAAAAAAATGTTCTGATGCAACTGCTACAAATTATGGGGTTTGCCTGTGCCATGGATGTGCAGGAAGTTTGGATCACTGTGTCCTTTTAGACTCTCAGTCCATGTTAGAGAGAGTGAAAAGAGAGAGGCGAGTTGAAGGAGGGAAAGAAAGGGAGGAATTATTGTTTTATCTCTTTCTAAAAAGGAGAGAAAATTTGAAGGGAAGGACTAGAGAGAACTTCCGGGGGCCAAATGAAACTCTTTCCCATCTTTGGAATAAAAGTGGAGGGATTGAGGAGCTCTATTTTAAACAATCCAATTGTACCTATGAAAATGAGAAATGCCAGCACACAATTTTTTCTAATCTCTCGAATATTGTCTGGATAGATACATTATCGCTGATATGTGATTG
Source organism: Eucalyptus grandis x Eucalyptus urophylla (assembly GCA_028830015.1). Taxonomy (NCBI): domain Eukaryota; kingdom Viridiplantae; phylum Streptophyta; class Magnoliopsida; order Myrtales; family Myrtaceae; genus Eucalyptus; species Eucalyptus grandis x Eucalyptus urophylla. The sequence continues at coordinate 42,785,885 of CM054190.1, forward strand.
CGTCTTTACTGATGGAAAATTGCAATTTGACTATTATATATATTTAGGGTTATGTGCAAGTTTAGTTGCTCATATACTTGGTATTTTTTTCCCGTGTGCATCCTGCCTTGAATATTTATAAGTGAAAATGTGATCCATCATACAAAGGAATGGTGTAAATAGAAAAATCCTCTGAATGCACATAGAGCAAGCTTGCTTGTTGGAGTGGAAGAGGAGAGGACTGATGCTTCTATGAATATAGCACCGTGGCATTCGTCTGCTTTGGGCTTATGTACTTTATCATGTGATGAAACGTACAGCATGATTAATGTAGTTAATCTCTTTTATTCTGTTTGATTCTTGTTTTCTTTTTGAAAGTCAAATGTTGTGTTTGTTGTGGACAAAAATATCCCGCTTTTATATATTGTAGATACTTGGACTTCTCTTTCTGTTTGTTAGTGCTGATTGTATCTATTATAAATGAACAGAAAGCTCAGCACAAAGGCGCTTACAATTAGGAGTTGCTAAAAAAATAAAGAATGGGGCACGCAAGATTGTTCTAGATAAAGCCGAGGAGGCAAGAATTGCTGCCTTCTCTGCCTTCCAGTCTCTTGGGTTAGACATCACGCAATTTTCTCGACCTGTGCCGACTATGATGGGAGATCACATGGGACAAGAGCACATGAGAATGTCCTCTGGGGTAAAAAGCACTAATAATACGTCAGGTGTGAAATCTGTGGATCATGTCCTGCCTGTGGCAATTGTTGGGGAGAGCAAGAAATCTGATACAATTGCAGAAACTCAAAGGGAGATGTTGGAGACAAAGTCATTTGTGGGATCTAACGCTTCAGAGACTGTGATGTTAACTAGTGGACTTGCAAATTACCATGCTGCTAATTTGCCTCCCTTCCTGGCTGAAAAGCCTGTAGCAGTTCGTGATGAGCCTAATGTTGCAACCATTTGTGGAAAAGATGCTGATACAACTCCCTCCATACTAATAGAGAGTTATGGTGAAAAAAACCAAAATTCTGTTGGAACTGATGCTCATGTTGATCATGGTGTTCAGATACCGACAAGCAGTGTGCAAAATAAAGATTGCTCAGATAAAGGCCCTGTTACTGCAGCTAATACTCCAGGTGGAATTGATGCTTTCTTGGATCTTTGGGATGCTACCAATGAATTTTATTTTGATATCCACTATGCTAAACGGAAAGAGGTGAATTCTGAGGCGCAATTCGAGATATGCGGTTTAGCAGTATGTTGGGAAAATTCACCAGTATACTATGTTAATCTTCCCAAGGATCTAATGAGGACCATTGAGACAAAAAGCAGTTACTTATCAACATCATCTACTGCAAATGAAAGTTCACTTCGGCATGCTCGGTTGGAAAGCATCAAAATACGGTGGAATAGGATCTGTGGTATAATGGGAAAAAGATCTGTCCGAAAATTTACGTGGAATTTGAAAGTTCAGATTCAGGTTTTCAGGAATTCTGCAGTTTCTATACAGAGAATTAGTCGTCCATATCTTGCAGGGAAAGATATGGGTCCTGAAATTATAGATAACTCATACTTGGTGTTGCCACCTGTTGATGTGAATGATGGAATTGATATTTGTGTTGTAGCATGGATTTTGTGGCCTGATGAGGAGAGAAGCTCTTGTCCAAACCTGGAAAAGGTAGTAAGAGGACCCATTTTCACATTATTGAGCTTTGTATCCTGTAGGACTTCTAATACCAGAGATATAGTATAAATACCAACGTAATGATTTTTTTCATCTTGCCCCAGGAAAGCTCTCTTTGAGACTGCTGAAATATGTCATGAGATCTCTTGTATGGATTTTTATTTTAAAAAATTCACATCTGAAGTTGTTTTGATTGTAAAACAGGAAGTCAAGAAAAGGTTACCAAGTGAGGTGGCTGCAGCTGCTCATCGTTGTGGCAGGTGGAAGAATCAAATGAGAAAATCTGCACATGATGGTTGCTGTCGACGGGTGGCGCAGACGAGATCACTACGTTCTGTTCTGTGGAAATTACTTATCGATGAAGAGCTGTTCGAACCACTTATGATGATTGAAGTTCCACTGGTAAGTTTTGCATTGCATCATGCATGAATGTTCAAGATAAAATGTAGATTTGCAACTTAAGACTTAAAAATTATCATAGTCTAGATGGCTAAAAGAAAGGTGTAAGGACGAAGCAGCCAATTGCGTTGCCAAGTGCTTACATTATGACAACAAGAAATTGAGGCGAATTACATTCATCAAGGAGTGAAGTTGGGAAAGGGACGGTAATCTATGGTTGGGTAGCCCAATAACTTGATTAAAATCAAACCTAACATCAAACATTTGATGATTGTTTAAATGGGTCGCTGCCTGCTTTTAGCTTGGTTTGATTAAGTCATAATATCGAATGTCAGATATGTTGGTTCTCCATTGTTTTCTATGTGTTGCTCCTAAATTGATGTTTCTTTAGAGCTTAAGATTGTTGAGTGGTGTCTTTCTTGGGATAAAGAGTTATCTGTGGCAATGATTCTCATCTCACTAGTTGCAACAATCTTCTTTGGATCTTTTGACACTTGTTTGATGCTTGTGTTTTCAGGTTAAAGTTCTTGCAGACATGGAGCTCTGGGGAATAGGTGTTGATCTGGAGGGGTGCCTTCAGGCACATAATATTTTGGGGCAAAAGTTAAGGCATCTTGAGAAGGAAGCTTATAGACTGGCTGGGGTTACATTCTCACTCTATGCAGCTGCAGATATTGCAAATGTCCTCTATAGACATCTAAAATTGCCTGTACCCGAAGTAAGTGGGAAAGGAAAACAACATCCAAGTACGGACAAGCACTGTTTGGATTTATTGAGGTATTACAATGGAAAAAAAATTACCTTTGCTTTCTTTCATATCTATCTGATCTTGAAATTGTGTGGAGAATTATACTTTACTTTGTTTTATGCTTGTTTGTGTACTACTAGTGTCATTAGCCATAGTGAAGACATATTTTTTGCATTGTACTGGTGGTGTAGTAAACCACTTATAGGATGTGTTTACTAGTCCTCTGCTTGCATTGCTGATGACTTGCTCTTCCATTCTTTGACTCTCATTCCATATTTAGTTAATGTGATGCTTGGGTGCATTTTTAAAGTTTTCCTTCAGACTGTCTTATAAGTATTCTAGTGTTGTGCTGAACAATTACATGATAGAATGATTATTGATTTACTTAGGAATGAGCATCCTATTATTCCCATCATCAAAGAGCATAGAACGTTGGCGAAGCTTCGGAACTGTACGCTTGGATCAATTTGTTCCCTTTCCAGGCTTTCTACAAGTACTCAGAAGTACACACTCCACGGCCACTGGCTACAGACATCAACAGCAACTGGACGGCTATCAATGGAAGAGCCTAATCTTCAGGTCTGGGTTTTGTTTTGGTTTAATCTTTATTCGCTCCTATCATGATAATCTTTTTTCTTGTTGGATGGGGACATTGATCAAAACTAAATTGGGCAGTGTGTTGAGCATATGGTTGAATTCAAGATGAATACAGATAAGACTGCAGTTGAAGATGGTGCGGATCATCACAGGATCAATGCTCGAGAGTTCATCATCCCGACTCAGGTATTGCCTATTAAGCTAAGTTCATGTAAGGTGCTTTCATCATGGTTAGATAGATGTATCTTTCTCTATGCATCATAGCACTACTTCCATAATCTCCAAAGCAGATTCCATCTTGAAAATTGTTGTTTTCATAATTACCAATTTTGTACATTGAAGAAAATATTTGAGTGGATGCTGTAATTTCGATGTCGATAACCATGGTAATACAAATGTTGAATGTATTTTGGCATACTTTACATTAAAAAGTCATCAAATGATGCAAACTCCATGTATAATCTTTAACTTTGTTTACCTTCGTCACAACAAGCTGTATGCTAAAACAAATTGAAAAGGTTTCCCTGATTTGGATATGAATTTTTCTCAATACAACTATGCATGGGACCCTATTCGAGTAATTTTACTTGGTAGAGCCTAGAGGTATTATGGTGATATTATTGCTAGTGGTATGGTACATACCAAACCTGTGACTTTAAAGTTCGAATAGGTTTCTATGACTGGAGCAGTGTGATTATAGAACTGGAACATAGACCATTGTGCAGGCTGTAGAATGTCTTTGCAAAGTTGGAGGATTGAAATGGTGTTTTTTTTGGGGGAGGGGATGGGGTGGGTTAGCTTTCACAACACAGCTCAAAAGAGACTTCCTTGTGGTTGTTCATGAATCATGTTCTTTGGGTTGGTGGCAGTTTATATCCTTGTTTGTGTGTACTATGTGCAGGGGTCACTATGTGCAGGGGTGTCTGCACATGTATTTCTGTGCGTGCTAGGATTAGCCTTAGTGGGTTGAGCATCCTGGCATTTTTCCGTGAATCTTTTTTTGGGGTTAACAATGGGTTTCGCAGCCGAGAAAACAGCTCTCTCTTACGTATATTACCGGGATTTCTTTTTCAGGAGAACTGGTTGTTATTAACTGCAGATTATTCTCAGATTGAACTACGGTTGATGGCACATTTCTCTGAAGACGCTTTTCTGATTGAACTGCTGAGCAAGCCTGATGGGGATGTCTTTAAAATGATAGCAGCTCGATGGACGGGGAAGACAGTAGATGCTGTTAGCTCCCAGGAACGTGATCAAACAAAACGTATGGTCTATGGCATTATTTATGGAATGGGTGCTAAGACCTTAGCTGAGCAATTGGATTGCACCCCTGATGAAGCCACAGAAAAAATTCAAAGCTTTAAAGCTAGCTTTCCTGGTGTTGCTTCTTGGCTTCGTGAGGCAGTCTCATCTTGCCGTCAGAAAGGGTAGTGATACCTTGCTTCTCTCCTGTTTGTTTCACGTGACCCCGTCTTTGTTCTTAAGTTAGTAAAATCAAGATAGGCAATAAATCAACAACTACAGTGTTTATAATTGGAATTTGGATCCAATGTCTACACTTTCTAACTGGTTTTACATCTAATTTAGAAGTTTCTGTTTTTTCATTATTTATTATTTAGTTATTCTTTTTTATTTTCCTTTTTTTTTATTGGGCTGGGGGTTGGGGGTTATGGAGATTAAAAAGAGAAAAGGCCATTAGGATTGCTAGACTTGAGCATGGTTTTGGCTTGACATATTAGGGTGCGTTTGGTAAGCATTTTTGTTTCTAGGAATAGTTTTTGCTCAAAAATGGTTTTTTCTTGTTCCGTTCTCTGGACGAATTTTTAAGCATTTGAAGGCGTTTTATAATTGCACAAAATTTCTATTCTAGTAATAGAAGTGCATTTGGTATGACTCTCAATTTTTTTTATTTTAAATTTCTAATAATTTCCTTACATTTTTCTCTTTTTGTTTTTTTTTTTTTTTCCCTTTTCTTCTTCATCTTCTTCCTCTAGACGGTTGCCAACCTCCGGCGAGGCCAAGCCTCGTTGGCTCGAGCCTCACCAAGCTACTGGTTGCGAGGCCATTGGCTCTCATCTGACCGGTCATTGGCAATGGCCTCGTTGGCTCGAGCCTCGCCCAGCTACCGGTTGCAAGGCCACTGGCTCTCATCTGGCCAATCATCGGTCATTGCCAAGGCTGGCGACCGGCTAGAGGAAGAAGAAGAAGGGAAAGAAGAAAAGAAAAGAGAAAAAAAGAAAAAGACTTGATTCAAGAATTGTTTCCGGGAATAAAGAAGCAATTTTTTTATTTTTCATTTTTTGATTCTGTTCCAAATAAACTCTTGGGAACAAATTTCTTCCTAGAAACAAAAACATTACCAAATGAATTTCGTTTTTTTTTTTTTTTTGGGGAACAAAAGAATAGAAATAGGCACTATTTGGCACGTTACCAAATAAACTCTTAACCTTTATATTGGTAAACAAATGTCACTAGGCAGTCTTCAGCAATGAACTTATTATACCTTGCATCCCATTTCAAAAAATGTGTATTCGATTGGTAATTGTAATTTCAGGAAAAGTAAAATGGTTCCTTTGTGGGTTTAATGTCTCCACCCCACTGACCAGTAGATGTAATGATACTCACCTTGATATTTTTCTGAAGTTTGAAACCTTTGGTTGGTAAGGTGAACCATATACTTTCTGAACTATGGTTTGCTTTAGGTATGTGGAGACTTTGAAGGGAAGAAAACGTTTCCTGTCAAAAATAAAATTTGGAAATAGCAAAGAAAAATCAAAGGCTCAGAGGCAAGCTGTAAATTCAATTTGTCAGGTATAGCATACTACCCCTCTCTATACATTAATTTCTTTTCATTGTAATCGTGGAAAGAAGCATTCATATAATGGTTTCTCACTGTCTTTTCATTCAATTTGTCAGGTAAAGAATCTATTCTTTTTCTTCTTCTGTCTATCTGCTCTTTTCCCCCCTCTAATATGAAACTGTTCTGGTTCTCTGACAATTTTCTTACTCTAGGGATCTGCGGCTGACATAATCAAGATAGCAATGATGAATATTCACTCAGTAATACTTGGAGTTGAATTTGACTCTAGCTTTCTGCCTGAGACGAATTTTCACATGCTGAAGGGCCAGTGTCGAATTCTGTTGCAGGTTTTTTTATCTGTTTATATGTTCATATTTTTTCTGAAAGCTTCAGTTGCATTTCATCTGTATTTGGAGGATAAATGTGACTGACCTGAGATGAGTGTGACAATTCTGTGGTCATAACATTAATACTGGCTGTGAGTTAACTATATTAACTTGCTTGATTAACTTAATCCACAAACTTGTATGGAAAGTCAGTATTCATTTATAATACGCCTTAAAAGTTTTTATAACAACGTTGTAATCACTTTTATCTTTTCTCTTTCAGAGAAAGATGTTAAATGCAGTTTGTCTATTAATAATTATGGAGTATGGACAATTCTGATGTTGGAAGCGAGCTTTGACTATCTATCTTTTTTAGAAAATATATTGAGCTTATCAAGCCGATACATATGAACTATCAAGTTTTGACATCAAAGCGTAAGAATGTGAGCAATAAAACAAATTGTGAGTCCGATTAAATCTGAAAAGGATAGGCTACGCTAAAGGTATTTGGGCTTTGTCAAGATCTTTCTTTTCTCCTCTTCCGATGCCGAGATCAGATAATTTGAGGTTTGAGGAAACAATTGAAGGACATGCTACTGACTGTGAATTTTGAAAGTTTGGACTGTTCTTCATTCTTTAAACTTTCTTACTCTCGACTCATTCATGCTACTGACTAAAATGAATTGTTGAGTCTTCGCTCTGTTTCTTCTCTAGCATATACTGTAAGTCATGATACATGGAGTTTTAGTTAATCATGAATGTTGCTTTTCAGGTCCATGATGAATTAGTTCTTGAAGTCGATCCTACTGTTCTAAAGGATGCTGCCCTACTGCTGCAAAGGAGCATGGAAAATGCTGTCTCACTTCGAGGTAATCTGTTTCTTTATGTTTGATTAATTATTAGTTTGAAAAACAAATCAGGATCCTGTGCGCTCTGCTGGTTCTTATTTTTAAGTACATTTGCCAATGCCATACATTTTTGCCCGTTTTGATTTATTATTATTTTATGTTCCATTCTTCAGTTCCTTTGAATGTCAAATTGAAAGTTGGGAGAACTTGGGGTTCCTTGGAGCCTTTTTGTACAGAAAATCCAGAGCAAGTTGTAGTCGGTGGTTCTTAGGTAACAAAAGATCTTTATTGTCTATCTACTTCAATAAATTGATCAATAAGGCTTCTTAGGTAACAAAAGATCTTTGTTGTCTATCTACTTCAATAAATTGATCAATTAGGCAGAACTTTCCACTATCAGCTTCTATCTGTTCAAGAAATGTCTGGACATTCTGACAATGGACGAGAATGAGACATAGGTCAATGTCTCTAAGTACAAGACCTGCTTATTTGGGAGCACCATGAATGCTCCAGTGGGTAAAGTTGGCTCATAGGCCAGGCATATCGTTCTTTCCATCATCAGAGAGGCCCATTAAGACAGTCCTTCTGGGGTTAACAATTCCTCCTTCAAAGCAGGCAAGTTCAGGAGCTACCACTGGAGAATCTGCTGTCCTCAGCTAAATGCATTGGGTGCATCTAGAATGAAGATTGGTGGTTAATTCTGCATTGGGATGCTTCTCCAAATTGCATGATTCTAAACGTCCTGGCAAGTTGGTTATGGGTTGTAAGGATGCCAATTTGCAGAGTGACTAGAATTCCAGTGAGGTAATGAGCAGTTCATGATAGCCTATATTTTTGAGCTTTTGCCCACTTATATATTAGAAATTGCTATTAATATGATACACTCCCTCTGTATTGCATGTGCAACCTAATTCTTTATTCATTGAGTTTGTGGGAATGACACCTTAGCAAATGCCATCAATTGATCAAAGGAAGGACTGGAACTAGAAAGAAACACGTTTACACCAATGATTAGTTGGCTTAGAGAAAGCCTGGTTTTACTCAACTAGAGAGCTATGTGTCACTCTGGATTAATATGGATTTGTCGTCTTTTGCCCTTACCACTTGGGGCTGTCAACTATAGAATTTTATCCTAAAGACATTTGCATCATTCTCATTGTTAAGCAGGATAGAAGCGGAAGCTGATTTCATTTGCATGTCCTTTTAGGCATCATTTGTCATGGAGAAAATAGTGGTGCTTTGTGGATGGCCTAGCAGAGGAGTTGGTGTCTGAAGAACTTTAGATTGAGATCTATCTGTCTCTGAATCTGCATGCAGGTTTGCTTCCGTCAATCTTCTTTTGGTTGCCAGTATGGGAAGCACAGTTTGATTGCCTGCAGTTTTACGTAACTTGTGTTTGACAAGCCATTAGAATCCAGAAATGATTAACAACCCCACCCGGACAAAAGTTTAAAAGGGAAGGAAAAAAATAAATTAACGAATGAAGGAAAAGAGAACATAATTTTGCCTCCAGGTACTCCTGTTTTATATATGAAAGTTGGATCCTGGGAGTGCATTCTAATCACATGTGATGATTATGTAACTGGATCCAAATATTGTGAGCTAGCGAAAATGTCCTTTTGTTAGTGAAAAAACATCTTTTGTGGATAGCAATGCTTCACTGGATTTGTGGCGAGAAAAGACAGGAATCAAAATGTGCGTATCTGGTGAGAATAGTTGACCTTATGATGGGATGTGTGTCAGAAGAGGCTGCTAAAGACTTGATGTGGATTGAGACCATAACATTTCTAACACTTGGATGTCACGTGAAACTTGACGCAAGATATACCGTAGTTATCAGAGAAAACCCACTATTCGACCCTATTTGCTGGGATGTTTGGTTGTTTTTGTTGTTGTAAAACTCAGCAGCTATGAGAGAACACCCACTTTCAAACTCTGATGGAGGTTTCTCCCATTGCAGTGTGCTTCATTTGAGACTATACTTCTGATGATGCCTTTCAAAGGATTTACAATTGGCTTGCGTGGCTTATAATATATCCGGGAAGTGGACTTCACTGTGTCGCTGGAGGTATGGGATATACGCTCCCTCCCCAACCGGACATGGAAATGTTCAGCTCAGGTGGAGCATACGAGGAACTGGAATTTTGAGGCAAATACTTCGTAAGGTTTCTTCAGCTAATTCCTAATGTTCTTTCTTCTTCTAATTTTTCCACTTTTCTCGGAAGGTTCACTCTCGTTATGCTCCATTCAGGATTTTTAATGGTGCAGCAGATGGAAAGTCTCTATCGGATGCATGCTTTAATGTTCTCATCCCAAACCACTTGGCCATGACTGCTGTGGTCTTCTGGTACAGGCATTTGTGCTTTGCCTTTGTTTCCGTTTCTCATAAATGAAGGTGCTCATTGACATGTGCATAAGCAAAAGGAAGCGTACGATGAACATGCGGCCCTTCAAGACGGGGGGCCACTGACCTGAGTTCCATGCCCGAGTTGGGTGTAATTTGTAGCTAAGTTGTTCAAACTGTCATGGAGTCGTTCGGTGAAATTTGTTAGCGCTTGGCATTGCTCTTATTGCCCTTGGGAATCAACGGAAGTGATGACCTTTTCCGAATTGCAGGAATAGTTGTTCCTGGAAAATTGGAGCTTTGTATGCGTGTCTCCTTGTCTCATGTTTGTCCCAAATGGGATGAGAGTACTTTAAGTCGAGATGGTCAGGAAAATGTCTGGAAATATCTTCGATTATTCTCAGACTAATTTCTTGTGAGCAAACGACGTACATCTTCAATTGCTTTTTGGCACAAAGATGAGGAGGCTTCCTTGACATCGAGCAGAGATGTCAATAAATTGGTGTGTCAAATTGAAAATGTGATGAAATACACAATATTAAACATTAAATGAAAATGCCACACCGATTTGCAGTCGCATTTACAAAGTTTTAGCATATTCAACAAAGAAAGCGACTATAGCAGAGTACCGTGTGGCCTAGAGAACGAGGCAACAAGCATCTTCTTGGAGAGATGTTCATGACCGTACCGTAAATTGCTGCAAATGTAAACAATTTTTTCAAAAACAAACAAAGGACTGTTTCCTTTCCAAAATTGTATCATCGGTAATTTCTGTATCCGATTAGACAATGGCATTTTATGTTACTTCAGTCAGTTCCATCCCGAGTAATTTATTTGGAGAAGCCTCTTTCTTGAGCTAGGCCTTAGGGAGAGTTATAGAAGGGAAGAAGTCAAGCTAAGCAGAATTTTGAGGTTGCGGATCATCAATGAGAATGATTAGAGATGAATTATTCTCATGAAGACTGAGCCATATGAGTTCCTAATTTCTTAAAAATAACATCTAGAAAGGTCCTAATAAGGAGTAATCATCACTTATCTCCAATCACTAATTTTTTGATGAATTGGAACATCACAAGGACACATGGATGGGGCCTCAGGCATCTTGTCATTAGGCAATGAGGTGATAGCCAAAAAATGCAAATGTAAGCTATCCAAGATTGTGTGGCAAGTTGCACTACTTGAGAGAAAATATTGAATGGTCCTGGAGTGCCTAGTCAGCGTGGTCTCTGGCCATTCATGAAGTGCCATGTGGAGGCGTGGGTCCGCTGGCCATCTTCTACACAAACGTAGGCTTCTTTCCTCTCTCTCCTCGCCCTAGCCCTCTTCCCTCTCTTCCCTAGCCTACACGCTACCCTCTGCCTCTTCTCTCTCTGTCCTATGCAATGCTAAATCTCTTCATTCTCATAGGAAGGAAAGGGGAGCAAATCCTTTCCCTTTCCTCTCTGGAGAACTTGACGCTTTCAAAATTTTGAATTCCAAATTCTCTGTCCTGCTCGTTGTTGCTCCAGAGCTTGTCAAGCAGCCGTTTCTCCGTGATTGCTGACGAAGCACATTAAAGCCGCCCTTGCTCCGGCACTCGCTTGCTTCTCTCTCCTTGTTCGTTGCTCCTCCAGTGTTCGTCAAGCGACTGTTCTTTGCCGTCTCTGACGAAGCACATTTGTTATTTTGTAACGCATTAATTTTTAATAGCATTTTTTTTCTTGCATTAGCTTTGGTCCACTCTTTAGGGCCGTAATTGCTGGTCACTTGGGGCGTGCATGTTTGTGTTTCTTTTTCTTGTTCATGAACAAATTTTCTGTTTTTTTGTTTCTGGGAATAAAAAAAGAACAGAAACGCTTTTGTTCAAAATCTGTTTTTTTGTTTCGGGAACAAAATTAGAACATAAATAAGAAATAAAAAAAAGTTATTTTTTTGTTCCAGAAACACTTTTGAAGAACAAATTTTCTCTCTCCTTTCTTTTCTTCTCTTTTTTTTTCTTCTTCCTTTTTTTGGCCAGTCGCCAGAGGGTCGCCGGCCCCCGATAAGGCCGAGCGTCGCAGGTCCTTGGCGAGGCTCGGCCTTGCCTTGGTTGGGCGAGCTTGGGCTCGCCTAGATCCGGTGAGGCCGAGCCTTGCCGGTGGCTGGGCGAGCTTGGCCTCGCCCAGCCAAGACGAGGCCGAGCCTCGCCCAACCACGGCGAGGCCGGCGAGACTCGCCGGGGGCCGGCAAGCCTCGCCGGGGCTGGGCGAGGCCATCGGTCCTCGTCGGCCAGTTGCCGACCATGGCCGAGGCCAGCGACCGGACAAAAGAAGAAAAAAAGAAAAAAAAAGAAAAAAATTAAAAAATTAAAAGAAACAAAAAAAGAATACAAATTTACTAAACGTGTTTCTATTCATTTTTTTTTATTTCCGGAACAAGTTTACCAAACGCGTCTTTCTGGTAAAAAATTATTCCCCGGAACAGAAATAGCTTTTTTTTTTTTTTTTTTTTTTATTTCCCGGAACAATTTTTGAACAAAAACACAAACAAACGCACTCTTGGTTGATGTGAAATGCTCAACATTTGTCAATGCTTGCTGTATGTTTAACATTTTTATTTCTTCACGGACAAGTGGTTTGAGAGGTTTGTGGCAAACAAATATGTTGGAAATTCAAAGCTTAGTTCATTCTCCATATTATGTACTGCTCAGGCGTGCGCTAATTTGAGGAGAATGTTTGATGTGGAAATATGTCTAAATTGTGCTAGGAACCATTCATTACTTTTTTCGATCCGCCGCTTCATTGACGACAATTTCATGGATATGAATTTTGGAAACATTCACCGGCAACCACTCGGCTCCTCCTCATGGCCCTCCCTCTCCTCTTATCCTCCTGCGCCTCCACTCCCGCCTGCCTCCCGCTCTCCTCCTCCCCTCCTTCGTAATTGCTCCCGCCGACGCGACGTCGTCCGCCTCATCCTCCACGGAGGCCCCATTGCGAGGGCGGTTGTCCTTACTGACCTACGCCAGGACCTGCTCGAGGTTGGTGCGGGGGGCGTTGGCGGTGGCCTCGTTGGCCTGGGCGAGGGCCCTCCAGATCTGGTTCTCCATGCACAGCGACTTCCTGATCCTCTGGATCTCCTCCTCCTTGGCCGAAGCAGCAACGAGCGCGGAGAGAAAAGAGAGCGAGCGCCGGAGCGGCCATAATGCGCTTCGTCGGAGACGGAGGGGGAGCGGCCGCTTGACGAAGGCCGGAGCAACAATGAGCACGGAGAGAGAATTTGGGATTCAAAACTTCGAAAGCCGTCGAGTTCTCCAGAGAGGAAAGGGAAAGGGTTTGCTCCTCTTTCCTTCCTCTGAGAACGAAAGAGCAAATGCATTGCAGAGGAGAGAGAGAGAGAGGAGGAGGCAGGGGTAGCGTGCAGGCGAAGGAAGAGAGGGAAGAAGGATAGGGAGAGGAGAGAGAGGAAAGAAGCCTACGTTTGTGCAGAAGATGGCCAGCGGACCCACGCCTCCAAGTGGCGCTTCATGAATGGCCGGAGATCACGCTGACTTGGCGCTCCGGGACCATCCAATATTTTCTCCTTTCTCCACTACTTGGACGTAGATTCCATCCCATATAGTACTATAGATATTCTATGTATAACTCAAATATAAAAGATAGCACGTGAATTCAGCTAAGAGTTTAGATTGTTAGAGAACAATACTGAATATATTTCATAAAGCTAATCCATAGATGTTTGTCGCAAGCCACAAACTGCATGTACTTATTAGTATGCATAACAAGAAGTACATGTATTGCTCATATGATGAGCTGAAGTGTCTCCAGACGTACTTATGACTTGTGCACCCTCCAACCATAATACAAACCAGGAGAGCGACCACAAGTTCTCACTGACAGTGGAGTCCCTAGTTGTGAAACCACACAATGTGGTCCTCAGGAAGGAAATGGCAAACAGGCACAGTCCCTGGCTTAACCTTGAGCACTTGGAAGGCCAAGTGTTTCGGGTTCCATGCCGACGTGTCGGTGTGGCAAGCGGCGATGGCCTTCGCCTCTGTCCCGTCCACGCCCTTCATCGGGACCATGTAGAACCGAGTGTCTAGAGTCTTGTGGCAGTAGAAGACAGCATATGCATAGTTTTGCTTGTGGCACACCACTGATTCATCTGCTGCAATTCTTCTTACTCCTTCTTTGATGGTGAATATCTCCAACTGGGTCTCTTTTTTCACCTCTGTAGAGACAGCCTTCAGATTGTTTCCAAGCCTGGTCCTGGTGTAGTCAATCATGGACTCCAATGAGGTTGTGCAGTATTTTTCCTCTCCCTTAATGCCTGGTTCTTCACACTCCTTAATAGTGTCCTTCATCATTTCGGCTTCCACTGATCCGGGCGCCACGGAAAAGTGGTCCAGGATATCAGATATCTTGTCAGATGAAAATGGTAGGGTTTTTGCTTCTTCGCGGGGCAAGAAAGTGGCCGAGTTCGAAGTCTTGGTGAAGTGCAAAGACAGTGTCGTTCCGGGTTTTAGGTCTTTTTCCATGAAGAAAAGGGCCACGTTTCGATCATCACGAAGTTGGGTCTCGGTTGCGGCGTAGATGTAGTTGAACGGACTGGGTCCGGGCTTGACCCCGACATAAACGGGCTTGCCCTTGGGTCCTGTGTGCACGGCGACTCCTCCTTTGCCAACTCCGACACTGGTCCCCTTTCCGGGCTTCCCCGTGTCGACTCCGACTCCACCATTCCCGACGCCAACTTTGGTTCCGCCAGGCTTTCCCTTGCCGGCATCAACGTTCACTCCACCTGTGCCTACGCCAACTGAGGTGCTCTTGTCTTCCATGAAGTCTAAAACATCGGTAAGTGGACTTGAACTCAGCTAGTATCAGAGAATAATAAAAGATAGATGCACTACGATTGATCTACATGTGGTCAACTTGTTTATAAAAGCAAATTTAATGAGCAATTATCATCATTGCTCATAAAAAATTGAGAGAGGACGTGCACATCGTGGCAAAGGCCAGCCGGGCCATGCAAATCTACATGGTTAGATTTCATTCATATAAATTGGAACAAGTTATTTATTAGAAATAGGGAAAAAGCCAAAAAATAAAAATAAAAATCCAAACTATGCCCTTTGTGATACATTTATCATAAACATTTTCTTATGACGTAAAAAATCCAAAACTTGTATTTATGTAACACATTACCTACTTTAAAATTTCATTAGATGATATTTTAGTTAAAAAAATGTCATCTTTATTTTATTAAAGTCATGTGGGTGCCGTGTTAATACTATTTGCTTTTTCAGATCCACATAAACAGATTTTTAATAATTTCCATTGACAGAACTTTGATGGAGGGTAAATATGTTACATGTGTACATGTTTACGGTAAATATATTATGGTAGGCATAATTTAGGATTTTTTTTTATGGCTTTTGCCATTAGAAATGAGACTTTTGCTTTAGACAAGCATGAAATGTCGTCTTGTCTTATATCTATCAAATAAAAAACTTGGATCTTCCCGGTTTTAGTTGTCAGATTTTCTGGGAATCCATTGAGAAATTGAAGGTACGTGCTGACATGTGACTTACAAGATCTTACCTCCATGCGTCATGTTTTTAGTTTTGAGTCGGTCAGCTTCTTGACGAATAAAACTAGATGAAGTGCAGTTTTTACTTGGTTGTGCAAGATATGGTTTCTTTCTTTTCTGAGTTCGAGCACAAACCTGACTGTTGTTGTAGCATGTCCTTGATGGATTTTGGCATTTGCGTGTTGGGTAACTTTGACTTCCAGTATAGTTCGGGAGTTAAAGCCGCATGGGAAGTCGCCAGAATCACCTGCACCAAATTCCACAAAAAAAGAAAAAGAAAAAAAATCCTTTTTAGCTTCTAAAAACTGAAGAATTGTTACCAACATAATGAACTCGCAGCTAAAAGCCTCATGCATTATACTGAAAGAGAAAACTCTTCAAAGAAATTACGTACCGTGAGAGAAGCTAGGACACGCAGGAGTATGAACTCCATGGTTGAAGCTCGAAATCTAAAGGAGGATGATTCAGTCAGAGAGAGATAAAGGTTTACATGGAATAAGAAAGAATTGGAGTTCCAAATTTATAAAGCAGATAGAGAGGTGATGAATTCAAACAAGAGCTTACCCCACAAAACCGACCAACACATCGTGCCACTGATGAGGCAGGCTTAATCACTTCAACTGTCCCTGGCTTTCGTACAACCAATTCATTTGCATCTCGTGGGACAGGTGGAGCATAGAGATAGAGAGAGAGAGAGAGAGAGAGAGAGAGAGAGAGAGAGCAGCACTATTCATGGTGTTTTATTTTCTGGTCCTTAACCTAACTTTCTACTTCACCCCTTCAGGCACCTAGAGAAAAAATTATATGCCGGGCAGTTGTGAAGATGGAGAAGTAATGACGAATTCAATCACAGAGATCTTTCATTTTCATCTATTTTCAGATTCATTAATACATAATGACACTTCTCCGTTTAGTGACTCAAACTTGTAAGATTTTTGAGCATTTGTCCCGCTAAATTATTAATTTATCTTGTTAATGAAAATGGAGAATTAGTCACTAGAAAATTTTGAATTGATAGATGAGTCTTTGTATGCCTTTTCACATCTTTTAGAATATGAGAATCGAGAGATCACATTCATATATCACATCAATCTTGATTTCATAGCATCAACCTAATTGAAACATGAAAGATCATATATTGAAAATGGGGTGTTGAGAGTTTTTTTTTTTTTTTATCGATCCTACTATATTCCTACTTTAACTTTTATTCTCAAACTTTTATCTTGTCTCATTGCAGGGTGTAGGAATTGAAATCCACACTTAAAACTAAATCGTCTTCATCTCAACCTCCTCTAAAAAAGTAAAGATTCGAATTCCCCATCTTCCCCTTTCATGTTGGAAGAATGGCTACTAAGACAAACCCCAATGATTGGGGAGTTGAGAGTTGAGTCTGTGCATTCTCATTATTCTCTCCATGCATGCAATGATACCAGCATGCACAAGTGACGGTCGAGGGCTGAAAAGTCGACGAGGCAATCGAAAAGATGCTCAGCGTGGACCTCACAACTTAGAGAGAGAGAGAGAAAGAGAGAGAGAGAGAGTAGGCAAATTGGCAAGAAAATCTTTAATTGCATGGACCTACGGATCGATGTTCTCGAAACGAACAACCACCCTATTTATTGGGAATTTAGTTGTGGGTTGAGATGGGTTTGTCAAACATGACCAGAGCTGAAATCATTCTTGATGAAACCTATGCATCATCTTCCTGTTAGAGAGTTATTGCTTCCCACTTGAGTGTTTCTAGAAGTGATGGGTTTCGTTAACCGGTGCCCTGGAATACTTTTTTTTGTAAAATCAACTTGAAATTACGCTCTCAACCCCTCACATTTTTTTGGCCTCCTACAAAGATCCGCTAAACAAGCAATGGTTAATGACTTCGAGAGATGGGTTACTCTGTCAATTGATCATCGAGTTCTGGCAAAGACAAAATTGATCATCATATTACACACAAATATCTCAATGTCAATAAACAAAGCATATTGTATCTAAATGGCCTGAATGCCCAAGAAAGAAGAACAACTTATAGTCGGGGAATAACAATATCCTCACTCTTCAAACTAAATAAAAAGCACAAACTTTGTGTTGTGGAGCCATCCATTAGCATCAGTCAAAAGGAATTTTATTCAATAGATGACGTGACAAATGATGTTGATATATACAAACAACATGTCATTAGAGCAAAATTAAGAGTAACCACATATATAAATACGCATTGTCACGAATTTAAGTTGTTCAACTTCGTGACTTTTTTTTTCTTTTTTGGCCCAAATTTTGTGATTTTAAAACGACATTGCTTTGTACATATCACCACCCTAATTTTCACTTCAAAGATGGGTCATTTATATACATCATTATTGTTGGTCATGTTAGCTGCTACATAATCTTTGTCTGGACGAAAAAAAAGCAACCAATGGGTATTTTAGTCCCATGAACCGAGGTTAGTCTTTTTTTTTTTTTTTTGGGATCAGTTTGATAAGTAAGGGTATTATTGTCAGCACGTCTAAATTCATGCGGATTTTTTTTTATTAATCCTTTGCGCAATTAGCCATGAACTTTGATTCACTTCAGATTGAGGCAACAATTCAAATCACAACCTAAATTTAGCAGATTGTCCTAGTCATTTTTTTATTTTTGTCCCATTGTTTCCGTATATAGTTTCGACGGAAATAAATGAGCCACAAATGTTAGGAGAAGCTAGGTATCATAACATCTAACCACAAAAAGTAAAAAAAGCTTTTACTTGATCTTTATGTCATTCTTTTGCCCACGTGCACCGAGTACCAACGATGAATAGCTTTTCTTTATTATAATCTTTTGCCAATCGTAATTTATACCACAATAACGTGACACATGACATAAACATTACATAAAAGATTTTCTTTTATATCCATGAATTTTCATGCCAACTACTTTTTCCTACATTTATTGTCTCGAAAAGGCATTATAATGTTGTTGGACGTGCCTTTATTATTTAAGGGAATTGGCCGTTTTTGGGTACCAGTGGATAGGCGAACTGGAGGGGTCCAGTTAATTAAAAATTTCTATACGTCCCTGCTTGCCAATATAATTATTAGATTAATTTACAAAATTAGTACATTTTAAATATAAGATGAGAGATATTGTACCTGCAAAAAATCGATATGATTTATTGATTTAATACTAAATAAAATGTAAGAAGAAAATTTTTGTACTAATTCCACTTGATAAAGTAAAGATATAATAAAGAAAAAAATTGTAGATATAAGGAAAAAAAATTGTAGATACAAACTTACGAATTTAATTAAAATTTTAACATGCCTTACTAAATTCATATATCCTAAATTATTTCAGGTTAATCATGTCTCGAAAAATCTAATTGATTTAGCTCCACCATTTGGCCTCGTTTAGCAAGATTACGAGTTCATGTGGAGTTTTTGCGTAAAGTAAACTAATCTTCTATTTTAACGGAAAATACAGATAATCTTTTTTAACATTAAAAAAAGCTGAAACAAAAGGGCTTAAAATGCAAATCTCAGTTTCACTTGGACTATTTATAGATAAGTAGTAGACTTGAAGAGTGATGTTAGGCTGCTAGAGGCCCAACCCATCCGCTTAATTCAGCTTGATTAGTATAAGTGGCATATCCAAATAGAGGATTATAGGCTTCATTACCCCCCAAAAAAAGGAAACTTTTTTTAGAACCAAAAGCAAATTCAAAGATGGATTAGTAATACTAAGATTAAAAAAGCTTTAGTATGAAATGACAACGTACGTTCACCTCGTACTTATAAGCATGAGTTAATAACCTATGATATCACGAACTCTTTTAACTTTGCTATTGGCGATATTGGCGAGATTTGCTCTCCTATTTAAGGAAAGGACATATTGTGGGCATATCTCTGTATTGATAGTTTTTCTATTTTTGAAATTTTCCTATTTTTGTTGTGGTGAATCATGTGTACAAATTGCAGAAGAATGTTATGACAAAAATAAGAGAGTCGAGAGTTTTGTCCGAGGACGTAGGTACATTGCTGAACCTCGTAATCCTCGTGTTCTTTTCTGATTGCCTTACTAAAATTCAACATGGTATCAGAGCAGGTTTGATTCACCCTGTGATTTTTTTTTGGTTTGTTTTCTACACATCTTATTGTCTTGATTTGCTTATGTTCGAGACAGTTCCTGTTCTATGACAATTTGCATTCTTCGGTTAGTGCTTGTTCCTCTCTTTGTTGCTGTCATATCATTGTTATAACTAGCAACGTGTCATGGATGGGTCAAAGAAGTCAGGAGATGCATCCAACACAACAAAGGTGCATGAGACAAACAATTAGCGGTTGACTTCGTTGTTGCTAAACGAAAAAAATTACCTTCCTTGGTCACGAGCTGTAACTGTTGCTCTCGGGGGTAGATTGAAGCTTGGTCACATCAACGGGAAGATTAGAGCCCCTCCCATGATAGATCCCAAATTTGATGAATGGCAAGCGAATGACCACAGTTTGATATCTTGGATATTCAATTCCATGGAACCAGAGATCTACGAGATATTTGCATATTCAGAGTCAGCCAAGGCATTGTGGGATTCGATAAATGAGATGTATGGTCAAGCCAGGAATGCATCTCGGATCTTTGAACTACAACAAGCACTTGCTTCTTCTAAGCAAGGCGCAACACAATCTTTTACTGAACACTTGGGAAAAATGAAGAAGCAATGGGAGAGTTTCGTCAGTATAGACCTGCGACCCAGAATGTGATGGATTATGTCAATTGAGAAGAGTAAGATAAAATCTTTCAATTGTTAGCAATCATCAGGCCTAAATTTGAGGACACCAAATGTCAAATTCTTATGAGTCCTGAATTGCCCACTTTCAATGAAGTTTGTGCCATAATCCAAAGTGAGGAAACAAGGAGATGCGTCATGCCTTCAGTTCCAATTACATCAGAAGAGCTTGGTGAACAATAAGCCCACAGTGCTATCAACACGAAGCAAGGAGACTCCACTACTCGGTTTGCCAAAGGAAAATTTAAGAAACCAGCACGGTTCCATTCTGACCATTGCAATTGCGATGGCCATTCCAAAGAAAGGTGTTGGGTTCTTCATCCGCATTTACGTCTTTCCAAAGACAGGGGTTCGGAAGCTGAGGTGGCAATCCAAGAAAATCCAAATGATTTTCAATCCAAGTTGGAGGCTTTGTCTCAACAAGTTCAGCAATTACTTTAGATACATGGCAATGGAACGAACACTTCTAGCACCGAAACTGGAAATTTGGCTATGACGTCTAGTAATGTCCATGCTTACTCAGCTTTATCCAAAGCCCTGTTTATTGTTGACTCAGGGGCTACATACCACGTGTAGTTCTCCAAACTTGCTATCCAATATTACTTCAGGTGTGTCATATCCACCTATTACTATTGCTAATGGTGGGCAGGTTCCAACTAGTGGTGTTGGACAAATTAATTTCTTTTCAAATAATTCTAAAGCATTGTTGGTACTTGAATTATCCTCAAATTTAATGTCAGTTAGCAAATATACTAATAAGTGGAATTGCAATGTTATTTTTACTCCTCAAAAGGTGTTTTTTCAAGATCGAACACCAGGAGGATGATTGGTGAAGGGCGGTTGCAGAATGGGCTGTATATGGTGGACCTCAACAACGAAGCATTGATGGCACAAAGGAAGACTGTTGACACTTCCCGGTTGTGGCATTGGCTAGGTCATCCCTCTGATCGGGTGTTACATGCTCTTGATATGACTTTAAGTCATGATTCCAATTGCTATGATCCTTGTCATTATACTAAGCAGCATAGGTTACCTTTTCCACATAGTACACATAAATCAGAACGGTTTTTTAATTTAGTTCACTCGGATGTTTGGGAAGCTTCTCCTATTGATTCTAAGGAGGGTTTCAAGTATTTTGTTACATTTATTGATGATAAATCTCGAGCTACATGGCTTTATCTACTTAAATCTAAGAGTGAAGTTATGACTGTGTTTCAAGATTTTTGCAATATGGTGAAAAATCAATTTAACACTATGGTGAAGATTCTTCGTACAGACAATGGAACTGAATATACCAATTGGGCTTTTCAAGTGTTCCTGTGTAGCTTGGGAGTCATTCATCAGACCTCCTGCGTTGGAACTTCGCAGCAGAATGAAGTTGCTGAAAGAAAAAATAGGTATCTACTTGAGGTTACCCGAGCATTGTTATTCTTAGGAAATTTACCTAAGACATATTGGGCTGACGCAGTCCTTACTAGCTGCTACTTAATCAATCGTTTGCCTAGTAAAGTGTTGGGGTATAAAGTTCCAATTGAAAGTCTGTATGGTCGAAAATTTGGTATCTCTCACCTAAGAATTTTTAGATGTGTGTGTTATGTGCATTCTCAATCTGGTGACAAGCTAGATCCACGGGCTCAAAAGTGTGTGTTTGTGGGATACTCAAATGTCAAGAAGTGATACAAATGCTATGAACCAAGTACTAGACGTGTTTATATTTCTCGTGATGTTGTCTTCGATGAGGCTCACATGTTTTTTTGCTAGGAATCAAATTCAGGGGGAGCAAGATGACTATTCTGAATTTTTGCTTCCTATCCTACCTATTGGGGATTCAATGTTGGATCAAGAGGAAATTCCAACAATGGCTGTTCAAGGGAGTCAGCTTGTCCCTAATGCCGATGCCATTCCTGATATAATTGCCATTACAACATATGGGGCTGATTTGGAAGTAGAGGTCGATTGTCATTTTGTAAGGGAAAGGTTCAAGACAAGACAATAGAGACACCATATATTCGTAGGGGGATCAACTTGCTGATGTCTTCACCAAAGCTTTACCCAATGGAGTATTTTAGGATATGGTGAACAAGTTGACCTCTGACGATGTCTTCGCTCCAACTTGAGGGGGAGTATTGGTGATATTGGCGAGATTTGCTCTCCTATTCAAGGAAAGGACATATTGTGGGCAAATCTCTGTATTGGTAATATTCCTATTTTTGAAATTTTCTTTTTTTTGTTGCTGTGAACCCTGTGTACAAATTGCAGAAAAATGTTGTGACAAAAATAAGAGAATTGAGAGTTTTGTCCGAGGACGTAGGCACATTGCTGAACCTCGTAATCCTTGTGTTCTTTTCTAATTGCCTTACTAAAATTCAACATTTGCTTTGGTAGGCATATTTGAAATCAACATGGAGAGGCTCTAATGAATATGATAACCCAAGATGCTTTGACATTTTCTGACCGCCTATGGATGGGGAAAACCTCTGAAATAGTGCTTCGTCCACATATGACAACTGAGATTTCGAAATTTTTTAGTGATTCGGAGTCAAGTATGTTGCATCTTGATGGCAAGTTGGTCTCTCAATCGCCAAATCACCCCACGTGGCGTGTAGTTTATGTGATTAATGTAATCACATATGAAAATGAGGTATTAAATGGAGCAAATCAGCACAAATAAGGTCAATGACAATCAAGAATCCTCGATTGGAGACTTGTCTCACTAATCATAAGGGAAATGTAGGGGCCTTCTCCAGATCGGGTCAGTCCAATTTGAGGCCCATATACAAATTTGGAGCCCCAGTCCATCCCATCACCCCATTTAAAGTAGATTATATATGCGTCGCCTTCTTTATGGGGCCTAGATTATATCTCACCCAGTTCCCTTATCTTAGCCCCCAATTACATATCGATCAATTTCATGTCTAACGCCGCAGACATGACAGTTCCTTATAGAAATGTAACGACCCAGACCCTAAGTTCGCTGTAAAAAATCTCGACAACGGGACAATACCTTTCAATAACGATTCTGCAAAAGCAAGTGTGAGTGTCCATATTAACACAATAACTATTCCTCCATATGCAGCCTATATAACTCGGAAAGGGCAACACATTGGCTCATTAGTGTAAACCTCGAGCGACACATAAACCTCGAGCGACATCGATCAAAACGTGTTGGGGGGCTAGTAGGCTTGCATTTGCAAAGTAAAGGGAGATTTTCTCAAGTTCATTCGATCCATACAATAATTTCCGGTACGAAAATGTTGTCTTTCCCACTAATACGACTCCTTTTTCTTCTTTTAAACCTTTATTAAGACAGTGGCATGTGTAAGTAAACTTTGGTGGGGGCATCGTGTTCATCCACTCATTTGAATGATTTTCCTTTTTGCCACTCAACCCTTTATTGCTCTGAATTAGTGAAGGGATTAGACGTAATTATGGATTATTTGGCGTGGATCGATTGGATGGGCGGCTTCGCTTTATTTCTTTTCTGGGTTTCTTACTGGATCGCAACTCGTTTTGGTGGGATGCTTATGAACAAAACGCAAGACCATGCAATTGGAACTTAAGTCATTGTAGGTCCAAATAATAATTTTCTCAATTCTTTTAACGAAATTTTCTTTTCATAATCGCTTTTGCAGTAGTGACATTACATAAATACAAAAGCAGAGGTTGCCTGAATCCCAACTGCACCTTTTTTTTCGTTGTTGAGATTTTACTAAGTCTTCGCATGGCTTAGTGTCGTCCACGCATTGCCATTTTACCATATTTGGTTATTTTAAGAGCATGTCATTGCTTTGGTTGGAGTAGTACATCAATAATATGAGAACCTTCTTCGCCTACGAATTAAACAATGAATCATTAGTTTTGGCACTAATCCATCAAGTTCCCTCGTGCTTCTGTTCATTAACAACTATATCTACATGACTAGCCATAAATAAAATAAAATAAAAATAAATAAAGCGAGGGCACTTCATGTACGTACATTCACCTCTATTAAGCGAGGGCAGTCGCTAAAACTCCAAAAGAAAGAATCAACAACAAATTAACTAGCTTCAATTTCCTTGATTCTCATAGAGTTCTTGAGATACTTTTAAACGCAATCGATTACCATTTCATCTGAGAAGTCATGGTGAAGGGAAAGGTTGTCGTGAGGAAGATCATGACAGTGTAAAACTCAGCAAACATGACGACAGAACTTGTTTTTTTGGCAAAGCTCAAGTTTTGTTTGAGCTCAATTGGTGTTTGTGGAAGATGAGTGTCCTTCGGGGTATTGGGAGAGCCTAATTGAATGATGAGCACTATAGCTTGGTTGCGAACATTGAGCGAAGGTGGAGTATTATCAAGTCTTTTTACCTTAATTTCTTATCGAATCTGTCGTTGCGGAATTTGAACTGACGCTCGACGTCATGTAATATATGAGAGTTCAGGTATCCGTCGCTTTGAGAACAAACGCCTTGGATTTGGTTTGATCCGACCAATAGTCCAGAAATCATAAAAGCTTTCTAGCCCGTCTGTCATTGGACAGTGAAAGAATGAGTGAGGGGGGCTCTTTAACCGAAAGCAGGAAAGAGAGTAGGAATGGAAGGATAGTAAATTGGAAAGTAAGGATGAACAGTTCTAGGGTTGGTCCAAATTATACCTTTAACCTAAAACTTATATGTAGGAATCGTTTCTCAATTTTTAGAACCTTAAACCTATCATACTTACTTTGGAATATGGAACTTACCTTATCATAGGTTTTGGAGTCGGTTTCAAGTTTCACCAATAAATCATCACTTCTACTGATTCTTATTTTCTGCTACAATCCACTAATTATAACTCATATTTAAACAAATGAAGAATATGAAATATTAACAAAATAAAAATTTCTATCATAGATATACTGGAAATGAAAGCTTACACTAGTAGTTTCAAGTTACATTTTCATTATTGGATGCTATGAAATATCACAAGTTTGCACAATAATATAGGACAAGAAAAACACAACATTTATTCTGAGTTCTAAATTCCAACCTGCTCTACATATCTTGGAATTATACTCACCCCAACTGAAAAGGCATATTGGAAGAGAGAGAGAGAGAAGATTACTGAGTGAGCATATGATTAAGACAAGACATTGAATGGGATCTCTATTTTGAGGGAGAATCCACTTCTATTGAATTGAGAAATGGGTCTGATTGTCCATCTTTCGATTTGATATAACAATAATCTATATAAGTCATCATAGCCAAGAGCTGTTAGTGCTCGAAAGGCGGTCCTCTCTTTTCGTTAGCTTTTCTCCTCTAGCACTGAAATGGTTGTAGAAGATTAAAAGGGCTGTTGTGCGCCTCATAGCTATGTCATAATAGATTTGAACACTTGCACTAGATAGACTTCTTGATATTTTTTCTTCTGTAGTACCTCAGTGTAATATAAGCGACTTTGAGTCAGGACCTCCTTCCCTTTCACTAGGCTCATTGCCTATTTGTAGTGAATAAGAGAAGGGCTTTTTCTAAAAGTCTTAAGCCATCTTGGTCACCCTCGGCTCACCCATTATTTCATTTTCTTGTCGTTGACGCGGTTTTTTTATTTTTAAGTAAGTTTTCTCTCCTATTTTGAATAGAATATGGATACAAACTGTTTAGAGGGTCTTTTATGGTTTTCTAGCAAAACTTGGTGTCTTAGGTGTTGGGAAACAAGTGACCGATGGGAGACAAATGACCGATTGACTGTAAATCTGTAACTCTCCAATTGATAGTGACTTCTTTGTGGTTGGCTCTCCCGGTAAAGTAGGTATAGACTCCTAAATCAAGTTACGTAAATCTCTAGTGTTTTTTTTTTTTTCACATTTTCTTGCTAATATATCTAATAACTTCTTATTCTTGCATTTATTGGAATTGCAAGATTTGTGAATTATCGCATTATTTCAGACAATTGTCATTATAATTAGGAACGTTGCAACCCCACAAATTTGGATATAAGTAATGAAAAATAAGTAGTAACGCACATACTCGACTTATACTTTAAATGACTCGAAGGAAATGAAGAGACTCACTCCAACCAGATCCTTAGCAAAGAGACTTTAATTGTAGGTAAATCCAAGCAAATGATTCGACGAGAACTAGAAACAAGAAGAATGACCAATTATTTTATTTACAAATTTATTACTAATAAAAGATTGCTTGTTAAATAATCCTTGATTAGACGTATATATATCTTTCCACACCCTGTCTTGTACTTGCTTGTCTGTTCCCATTTATAAATCTTGCATCCATATTTCTTTGTTACGTGGGATCGATACACTGGGCATCACAAAATAAAATAAAATAGAATAAAAGTTTCCCATCGAATAATTCTTTTGAAAATCGGACATATATCAATAAAAACAGAGTCGATGATCGAGCTCTCGGAGTTGGCCCAAGAGATCGTTGGTAACATCATCTTAAGCTGATCAAAACGATGGCCATACATATCTCCTAGATAAGCAATATGTCATCATTCAAAACATGCCGTGGAACTGCAAATTGATCGTTGCTGACAACACACGATATAATTAAAACCGATCGATTTCAATCCTTATATTCTCTTTCGGATCTGAAAAAGGCTTGTGGACAAATGCGCTTTTAAATCATGGGAAAAGCGAAGTACCCCACGACTGTCTAATCAAGCTTTGAACTCGGCCTGATTATGCCAATCATAAAACCGTATTAAGCTCCTGGAAGATTAATTAAAGCAGGCAGAAGGAGAGAGAAAATCGAAGAGTGGAAGGAGGAGCTGACGCACATCCGATTCTATGTCTATAATAGTCGCTTCGTGGAGGGGAGTGGAGGAAATGATAATAAGCCCGATAAAAAGCCAACCTTTTGCCAAATTAAATTAATAGAGGCTTGTGGAATTCTGCCTCAAGCTTTTTCAAGGCTTAGAACTTTTAATTTATCTTTAGTTTGTAAAATTAAATATTGCAAGTTTATAGCCTTCTCATATCTCGCCGTCGTTATCAGATAGATCCATCCTACTTGTGCACAATTATGCTTGATGGAACGTGAGTGTTTTGGGTTTGCTTTATATATTTTTTATTTAATTTATTTAAAAAGCTCTTGTTTGAACTTATTTAATAAGTAGTTCGCAATCATGTTAGTGCATATAGACAAAGCCCTTGTGGACAAAACCCATGATCTTAACACAACCTCTCCAAATTCCTTTATGTGAAGTTTCTATTGGGGGAAAAGGAAGAAGAAGAGGCGGGACATGGCATCACGACAAAATTAAAATTAACCACTTTTCACAATGATAAAAAAATAATCACTTTGATATGCGTGATTTGTATCTCCACTATCATCACTTCCACTCTCTAAAGACAAGCAAAAAAATTAAAAGGAGTTTGGAGTGCTATGACAGTGTAGGAAATTAATGAGAAACAGCTAAGAAAAGTTCCTAGTTTTCAGAAATTCTTGGATAATATGCAGAAACACTGGCGGTACATGAGAACAAACTCTATAAAAGGCTTTCAAGATTTGCAAATATAGCTCATTGTGATGTTGATCAGTGGCCAAGAACGATGAGTACCATAGGTGGAACGTCAGCCTTAATGGTAATCGAGTAGAACAACATTTCTGTGAAAA
This sequence comes from Eucalyptus grandis x Eucalyptus urophylla, assembly GCA_028830015.1. Classification (NCBI taxonomy): domain Eukaryota; kingdom Viridiplantae; phylum Streptophyta; class Magnoliopsida; order Myrtales; family Myrtaceae; genus Eucalyptus; species Eucalyptus grandis x Eucalyptus urophylla. The sequence continues at coordinate 42,813,505 of CM054190.1, forward strand.
TTGTTGACGTATCAATACGGATTTTGAGCTAGTGATATCTAAATCTAAATTCGTATGGTAATTCGGGACTGTTATTTCACACAGCAGTAGTGAAAAATATTTAGTTTGTCCAGGAGGAGGATTCAAACTGTGATTACGGGCAAATTTTTTCGAATAACTACATTTATATTCTAGGATAGGTCGATTTCTCCTTTCCAACCCTTGAGGTGAAAGAACTATGATATAATAAGGAAAATTTTCATGTGTTAATATTGAAAAGTAAAAGTACCCTCAAAAAGGTTATTCTTTCTTGCTTTCATTTTTCGCGTTGATCACTTCCTTGAGTATGAAGTATCAAGGTGAACATCTCCTTTTTGGACTCCTCAAAGCCCTGCCTTAGTTTTTCTCTGAGGGACTTAAAAGGGTTTGTTTCAAACGATTCTAAACTTCAAGTTGACGTAACTTCCATTAAATTAAATATGTTTCAGTGCTGATAACTTTATATTAGTACTTATAATTCGAGGGTTTCTTTTGTTCTTTCACTCTTTGATTAGCCATGATTAGACTGCGGCGATTTAATGTAATGTCTAATATATCATATCACTTGTTCCAAAAGATTACTCGAAGTTTATCATATGATTCATGCAATATTACTTTTTGTTTAGTTATGTCAAATCAAAGTACATAAGCATAAGAATGTCAACTTAAGCATTCTTTTCGGTGCTTCTAACTATGGAAGAGGAGCTTAATTATTTCCGCATGCGAGTGGCAATTTTTCTGTATTGAAAAGGTTAGTCTTAACAACAGTTTATTCACTCATGAACCTTTACCTACCTAAGTGTCAAATAATAGAGTTTTTAAATCCTTTTAAGAAAAACTTTTTTCATGCTTTTTTTTTCGGTTGTGGGCTTAAATTCAAAACATGGAGATACATGGCTCCAAAAGAAAAGTAAGCATTGCCTTACAAATCTTAGTTTACTTCCCAAAGTGTGTAATTCATTTTAATAAATCATTTCATCATCATTTGTATGAAAATACTTCGTGTGAATTAAGAGACTGGATAACATGAGAAGTTAGGAAAAGTTAAGGAAGAAAGAACATAATTTGATGAAGAAAGGGTGATCTGTAGGATAATTTAGGTTGGTCAAAAGATAGCATTTCCGAGATAATCCTTATGATTCGCCACTTTTATGAAGAGTTTAGGTTATGAGCAAACTTTATTAAGCACTATAAACAGGGGCCTACTATCCATATTAGCAACTTTTAACTTCGAAATCATATAAAATAATGGTAATTTGTTGACTAAGATGGGCTAGACAATGATTAAGAGAGAAAGCAAATCCCACGGTTTAGTGGTAAAGACACCCGTGTTAGGAAACCCAATACATTTCAAAACACATGATTTAGATAATTGGATGAGCGTAACTAAAAAGCACTAGGGTTGTTCATGCGAATCATTAGGCTACATGAGGGGCATGTACAAAATGACTTAAAGATTATCTGAACATATACATACATACATACATACATACATACATACATACATACATATATATATATATATATATATATATATATATATATATATATATATATATATATATATATATATATATATATATACACACATATATATAGGCAAAGAATAGTGGCATTAAAAGATGATTTAAAATGATGAAATGAGTGCATGAACCCTTGTAGTGGTACTTTAGCCTTCGAAAAGATATAAGATAAAGTTATCTACATTAAATAATCAAGGTTCTTTGGTAAAGTAGGTTTATGTGATCAAACTAAATAAAGTTGTTTGTAAAAGGATACCACAGATTATGAGATTGATAGGTTGGTAAGACCCGGCCGGAACGATATGGGATCTATTCTACATGGGATGCAATGTCAAGATCTATTCTACATGGGTTCTATTGTTTTCAACAATATTAAGACAGGCACTTCAAATTAAGCAAGGTTACATACATATATTTATTAAGGTGTGTTAATTAAAACATTCATTTGATCTGGAAGTGTTAAATTGGTGACAAAACGATATTACCATGAATATTATATAGCCAAATCAAATTGAATGGCCTAGGTTGTACATGATTAAGATTGCAACAACCCTGTTGTGATTGTGATTGCTACGTTCAAGGTGAACAAAAGATGGTTAATGTTAATCATACAACTGAACCTATATATATATATATATATATATATATATATATTGACACAACTAAATGAAAAATAATAATTTGAAATAAATATCTGGTCAACTAGAGTCTGCATGGCTTAGGAAGCCCAAGTGATTGGCTGATTTGGGCTTCCAACAAATTGACCCTTCCAAGGGTCCCATCTATCAAGTTAATTCTCTCTCTCTCTCTTCCATGTCCATATGTGATAGAGGACGTAGGAAACTAGCTAAGGCTAGTTCCCAAATGAGAGGGACAAAGGAATGTTACTAAATTTAGGAACCTCCTTTTGGGGTGTCAGCTGCCTACCCTCCTCCCAACCCCTATGCTATTAACCCTCTAATCAAATTTTCTTACTTAATTGTACTGCTTTCGGCTCATCCCCAACATCAATTATTTATTCATGATGCCTCAATCATTTCTTTACAATTTTCCCCCTCCTTTATTAGCTTAGTTTCTGACACTTTGTACTTTTTTCTTTAATTTGCATTTCCCTATTGCCCCTTCCATATTAAATTCATTCCATCTAAATCTCCACATCACAGACGTTTGGTGCCCAATTCAATTCGAAAATGTTCCTTGACATTAATGCGTAAATTCTTCGAAGATAACCGGTGGAGGACGTTTGCAAAGTTTCAGTTAAGAGCTGTGCAGTCTAATTTATGAGAACGTCATTTTATCGTTTTTGTCAGGTTGGCCTAATAATATCGCAGTCGGGGAACTTTAAATACACGACTTAAACTTTTTCCATGGGCGGCATATCAATATACTTGGTGTTGAGGGAGTGAGAACAAATAATAATGCAACAAAGATCATATTCTGAACTTTCAATTCTGTGAAGGACTAATGGACAATTCTCCACCAAAAATTCAGGCTAACTCCAAGAAAAAGTTGATTCATAAATGTAGCCATGATATCGAAGTCCTAAACGTGCTCACGTATACGTGTCCTCTTGAAACCAAGTGGCTAACAAACTTTCAGGAGCATCTTTCAAAGATCAGGACACTAGCATACGGTCCATCTCCTTCACCAAAACATGCCTAATCATTGCTCTAAACTTCAATGCTTTAACTAAATAAAGAAACGGGAAAGAAAAAAGAAAAGAAAAGAGAGAGAGAGGCCAATGGCCGATGAAAAGGAGGACCTTGATGGACTGCGCATCTAACAATCGATGGAAAGGAAACTTTGGCTGATGGTTCATTCATTTCATAATATATTTATGAGAATAACGTGCCTTTATCATAGTACGGCATGATACTTACTATGAAACTTTAAGTTCATCAAATCATGCTATGATTAGCATAAGCATTTAGGTGCAATCTCACCATGATGTTAATGCCGAATCTCCGTGACGATGAACCCCAAGTTGGAGAGCATTAGATTAATGTCCCACCAAGGCTAGTCTCCTAGCTAACCTCTATATTATTTCGTTTGATTGTGTGACCTATCTTTTCCCAAATATGTTTCTAACAAGATTTGTTGAACTGGCTTAAGTTTGGAACACCCTAATGTTTGCAGCCACATTTCTGTTGTAAAAAATGGGATTTTCGTTACTTTTTAAGATTATGAACACATTAATTACTTCAGACGATGTGCCTGGGCGATTTGATGGGGGGCTTTGTTGAGTCAATGGTATTGGGGAACAAAGGGTGTCAATATTGAATATCAGAGTCGCACAGCTCTAATAACACTTACAAGAGAAGTTCTTAGTAAAGGAAATGAATACACTACTTTACTCGCTGAAATTTCTTTTCACTCTCCACTATTTGAAGCAATTACAAGACTTGCCTATATGGGCATAAAAATGACTCTTGACATATCTTAGATACATGAAAAGACATGTCTAGATACATAGTAATAAAGACACTTTAATATGTGTGCCAAAAAGACTTCCATCGGAAATTGATCAGCATTTCGACCAAAACATAAAGAGTCACGAGAGATAGGCAATGATATCTTTAATACTCCCCCTCTTAAACTACTCTCTCTAGGGACAGTCCTCACTACCATACCAAGCTGAGCTAGGAACTCTTCAAACTTTGCAGCTCCAAGATCTTTGGCGAAGATATCAGCAACTTGATCACCTATCTTGATGTACTTCATCTTGATCTCGCCCTCCAACACTTTCTCTTGCAGAAAGTGATAGTGAACTTCCACATGCTTAGTCCTAGCATGGAAAACTGGATTCTCTGCCAAGCTTATAGCGGATAGGTTATCACAATACAATATTGTCGAATAATCTATTGACTGATGAAGATCATCCAATAACTGCATTAGCCATGTGCTCTCCTGAGCTACTATTGCTGTTGCTCTATATTCAGCTTCTGTTGTAGACAAATACACAGTCATCCATCTTTTACTGCACCAGGATACTACTGTTGATCCAAGATTAAACAAGTATCCAGTAGTTGATTACCGTCTGTGTTAATCTCCAGCATAGTCAACATCACAATGACCAACCAACTCACTTGATGATTCCTTTTTATACAAAAACCCAAAATCAAAAGTCTTCTTTACATACTTCAGGATACGCTTGGCTACATCCAAGTGAGGCTTCCTTGGCTTCTCCATGAATTGACTCGCTACTCCCACTACAAAAGCGATGTTAGGATACGCTTGGATGCATCCAAGTAAGGTAAATTAGACTACCTACCAGTTGCCTATACATAGTCGAATCTTCTGCTCTCAACCTTCTTCAACACATAGCTTTGCTTTCTCATCCAACGGAGTAGATATACATTTGCAATCAAACATTCCGAATTTTTTCAAGAGATCTTGTGCATACTTTTGTTGACATAGGAATAATCATTCCTTTGTCCTATCAATCTCGAGCCCTAGAAAGTGTTTTAGTTCTCCAAGCTCCTTTATCTGGAACCGCACAGAGAAGTTGGCTCTAATTCAACATATCTCATCTTCATCATCTCCAATGATGATCTGGAGATGATGAGATCATCCACATAAACCAGCACAGCTGCAACATTTCCATCTTCTACCTTCACGAATAGGCTCGAGTCTGCTGAAGCTACATTATAATCATTCTTCAACAAGAATTCCACAATCTTTCCACACCACGCTCTCGAGGCTTGTTTCAAGCCATACAACGCTTTCTTTAGCTTGTAGACATATTTTGGATAAATTTTGCTCTTGAAGCCATTCAGTTGCTCCATGTATATCTCTCGCTTGAGTTCTCCATGCAGGAAAGCATTCTTCACATCCATCTGCCACACATTCCAGGACTTGCTTGCTGCAAGTGCTAATAGCACTCAAACTATGGTAACCTTTGCCATCGGGCTAAAGGTCTTTTCATAATCAACCCATATTTTTGCGAAAATCCTTGAGCCACTAAACGTGCTTTATACCTCTCAATCGACCCGTTTGGTCAAGTTTTAAGTTTATAAACCCATTTGCAAGAAATATGACGTACCTTTTTAGGTTTCAATACCAAGTCCCATGTATCATTCTTTTTTAGTGCGAGGATTTCTTCTTCCATGGCCTTCCTCCATTTTGTACCCTTCGAGGCTTCTTCATATGTTGAAGGCTCGAACATGCCAACATCTTCAGTCAATGCCGCATTGGCATACTTGGGGTTTGGCTTCCTTTGCCTCATCGATCTCCGAAGTTGAGACTCCTCTTCTTCAAGTTCTTTGACTTGACTTGGTCGAAGTTCTTCTGTCGACCTTAGATGCTCACCATATGAACTTGTTGATTTTGGTGATTGTGCTTCGACATCTTTTTCAATAGGCTGATTCTCATCGAATTCTTTCAGCCTTTCTTCGACCTCTTCGTTGAAATGCTGTGTATTTGGCAATTCAATAGCTTGAGGTGGCCACCAAGATGACATTTTGTTGAACACCACATTTCTTGAAGTATAGCACCTCCCTATTATAAGGTCACAGCACTTCCACCCCTTTCTTTTGCCATTCGACATGGCTTTTCTCAGACTTGCCATCTTTATTGTCAGCATTGGTTCGCCTCTAGCCCTTGAACCCTCTTTTATCACTGAAGAGGGCACTTTCTTCTTCCTTAATTGAAACCTTAGACATTTGACTATCTAAAGTCTCTTGGTTAGCTAGAATATTCTCCAGATTGGTCAACGTTGGTTGAGTTGCCAATCCACGAGTAACTGTAATAATATGTAATAATATTGTTATACTCCAACTTTAACTCGTGAATAATAATTCTTCTCATTCTTGTTTCTGAGATGGCATTAGTAGGATCCAACTTTGAAATTTCGTCACAAATAGACTTAACTTTGGAGAAATACTGACTCACCATCATATTTTATTGTGACATTGATAGCAGCTCGTTCTCCAGCCTTTGTAGCTTGGCATCATTCGACCTTGTGAATAACACTGCCAATTTATCCCACGCCTCCTTGGGAGTTTGTGTGCTCTTAATGTATAGCAATAAATCATCTTCGACAATTATAGCAAGAGCGTAAAGAGCCTTACCCACTTTGATATTCCATCTCCTTTGTTCATCATCGTCTCTGGGTGACGTGGTGTTGCTGCCGCCAACAATATACCACAAATCTTGACCCAACAAATAAAACTGCATTCGGATACTCCAATTATTGTAGTTGGAGTTGTTGAGCTTGTCAATGCCATTCGTCAAATTTGAAACATCGGCCATCTGACTTGAAATAATGCTTGGCACTACTCCAAGAAACCTTGATCCTCGACCAATTGATCACAGTCCTTGACTGTACACTGGCAGAACTTCGACGTATTCCGATCCTCAACCGCTTGCGCACGAACAATGGTCCTTGACCACCGTCTTCACAAACTACGCTCCAGAAGACTTGACTCACAGTCCTTAATAACCGTGCTCTTGGTCCCAGATAACCTTACTCTCAAAGTTGCACAGCTTCGATAACACTCTCACAAGAGAAGCTCTTAATAAATGAGATGAATACACTACTTTACTCGTTTAATTTTTAATTTTTATTTTTTTCACTCTCCACTATTTGAAACGATTACAAGACTCACCTATATATAGGCTTAAAACGCGACTCTTGACATACCTTAGATACATGAAAATACATGTCTAGATACATAGCAATAAGGATACTTTAATATGTGTGCCGAAAAGACTTCCATTGAAAATTGAACAGCCTTTCGACCAAAACACAAAGAGTCATGAGAGATAGGTGTTGATATCTTCAGACAATTCAAACACTGATGGTTACACATCCATGCCTACCCCCTCCTTCTGTTCCTAACATTGGTTCTAGTCGATTTTCCGGTGGACAATCCTTCTGAGCTAAAAGAAACGAGGGTTAAACAAATGGTTGTAGGACGAAGAAACCCTAAACTCGAATTCTAAATCCCATTACACGAGAATAATACTCACAGATTTCATATCACTTAATTTTTTCCATTGCATAAAATATAAATTACGATTGCTATACATAGACTTGATGGAACTTTTTAGATGAAGTTTGAGATTGCAATCCCTTATGGGGTTTGCTTTGTATGTTAGTTAGGTAGCCGAATGTGATGTTTTGATAACCACTTTGGGACAATATATCACATCCACTTAGATCTGTTTAGGTACGAAAATTTCCTAATTAAACAAATTATTGCACTAGAAAAAGAATCCAGAAGAAGAAGGTAAAGGGGGTACCCCATAATTAATCAAATCGCGCCACCCACCTTAAACCGACCCTACAAATTCTCCCTCCTCTCCCTCTCTCTCCAAAGAGAGATGGGCAAGAGGACTTGTGAATGTCTTTAAAGTGATGAACAAATGATTGTTGTTTCGCATTTGGGAGTGCATGTATGTAAAATTCGTGTGCAAAGTTTTGATTTGATGTCATTGAAGCTTTGTGTTACCCCATCGCTCGTGCACTCATCATCACTCTCCTTCCTCTTTTGCAACTTGGGCTTGGCAAAACTGGAGAGACATGCGCGGAGGCATTCATCATTTCACTAGATTTTGTGAAAATGGATGATGACATGTGAGAATCCCCCTTTTCTGGTTGGTAAAATCTAATGCGACTTGCCTTTTTACTCGGGATCCTAGATATATTTCAAAAATCAATCTTCCATCGTCTCGTTTCTACAAGCTTTGTTTCCGAATATACTAGGTACTCGTTTCTCGTCTTTCCTTTGGTAAGTACTCTGTTTAGCAAATAAGTGAGAGAATGTGTGTAATGTCATGTAAGAGTTTTCTTAACGTGGACTACATTAATTGATATTGTAATTTACTGTTTTTACGGTTACCGTAAAACAGAGTTGGTCTAAGATGAGATAGAAGGTTTCTTAATTTAATGAGGAGGCCTGGCTGGAAACTCTATAAATAGTGCTCAAGTCTCTCCTCTAACCCTAATTCTCACATGTATCCTCACCTAAGGAGCGTTTACCTAACGTTACACGTGAGGGAGCCGCCTCATTCAGCCAGTGATACGGAGGGTAATAGAGGAGAATGACTTGATGCGTGGATCTCATTGATATGTGGGTAATCCCTTTTCTGCTTGCGCTTTATGTTCGATGGATCCTCAGTGCGTTAATCTTTCTACTCAATTATATATGTTTTTATTATGGTTATGGAGATCTTGGGTTGCGCAATTTGCATCCAACATGTCAATGATCAGAAGCCGGATTATGTCAATAGATTATGACTTAGTTGCATGTAAACGAGTTATTTCTTCATAAGATTTCGAGATATGTGGAAGTACGAGGAAAGTCTTATCGAATCTCTGTGAGGGTGGAATTGTCAAAATCGCACATCTTTCTTCATCCCAATTTGTTGAATTTTCTTCAAAGTGTGGTCAAGGAAAAAATTAACCCACTTGAGAGAAACATCTTGTCTTTCTCAAACTTTCAATGAAGACCAGGCTCGTGCTCTTGTTACATCCCGCCTTCTCAATTTGTGTCATCGGATCATGCCTTTGAACAAGGCAGTGCTCATCTTCAAGAAGCAACCTTCGCTGCCCCAATCTAAAAATCATCTTCATATGGTCCCCCCTGATTTTATTCCCTTCATTAATGCCTCGTTTCTTCTGAATCAATCGCGTAGCATCAGTCAGAACAAAGAAAATGACGTGCAGAAGGGTTTAGAATTAAGCGAAATTCGTGAAATTGGATGAATAATTGTCATTTTTTGTAATGTTGATTGTACGGCGGAATAGGAGAAAACAAGTTCAAATTTGAAGAAGCTTCGATAGAATTCATAGTCTCGACCCCTTTCATTGGTGCTTTCTGCCTTTCACTATGTTTGGAAGCTTAGAGAAAGGGTGGGGAAGGAAAATTTTAGGGGAAAATTCTAATTTTCCCTCACTCTCCCTCTCACAAAAATTTCGAAATCTCTCTTAATTTTCATACGAATTTTCGTCACCCTCCCCTTCCCTTGATGCTATCTAACATCCAATATATTCGAATTAGTTTTGGCCAGTGTAATAGAGTCTATAAGGCATTATGCGAATTTATATTATCTCTATTTTTCCAACTATCATTCACACACCTCTAAATAACCATTACGTTGAAAAGGGGAAAATTGTTAGAAAAATCGTGAACATTTTGTATTGGTGTCAATCCTAAACTTTGACAAATAAATAAATAAATTTAGTCCCAAACTTTTTAATTATGCCAGTTTAGTCATTTCGATTTATTTTGGCCATATATTGATGACGTGGATATTGGTTGTTCTACGTGGCACTCCCACTGTTGATGTAAACAATTTTTAATAATATAATTTTTTATTTTTTATTTTAATTTTTTTCTCAATTCACTACTAAGTTCAATTTATTTTGAATTAAAATTGTCATTTTGTTCAATGTCAAAAAAAAAAAAAATTATGACTAAACAACGTGCAAAGAAGTTGCCGTTTGTGCAACGGAATTATATTCAAAGAATAGTTAGATTCCTATATTTCAAAATATGAATATATATAATCTTATGACGCTACTTATGGCAATTATATATATATCAACAATGAACAAAATCAAAGGGTTTGGACTCATACATGCTTAGCAGAGAAATAACTAATATTATGAGAAATTTATCCTTTTTTTTTTCCTTTCCCCTTTTTCTTTTTTCTTTTATTTTGCTTTTTTTTTTAATGACTAGATATATGTATTTTCCTTGTACTTCAATGCTTTCATCAGTGCAATTCCATCATCGATCCGGTGGGATTTTGTGGATGACATCTTGGTAACACTTCACACTTCCATAAAAGGGCCTAAGAGCTGTCCGGTCCAACCCATTGCCAACCCTAACTCCTTTCTTTTTACCTAATGAGAAGGGAGGATCACGCTCGCACTCATCTTCTAGATTATCAATGATAACCCCTTTCCAAAACCACTTAAACTATCTTAATCATAGGTTACTTTCTCTAATTTTTAAATAATCTCTTTTCTGTGCAAGAATTGAACTCATTATTCTTTTTAGGAAAAAGAAACTCTCACTCCCTCCCTACTTCCTCCCACTTAATTTAAGTTCTCTCTTCTTGCTAGTTCCGCATGACAAGTACGATGACGTTTACAGGAGGGAGTTTGAAGGAAGTATAGGTTAGTTGGTTAGTAATGGTTGTCAATAACACTATACAAGAGTACTTGCCTGTCCCCACTTCTATTGTTACCGTCGCAGAGATTTTTTAAGATGCTTACGGTTCACAATACATCTGTTTCATTTAAATCGATTGCTAAATGATAAGTGTAATCGTTTCAAAAAAAATAAAATAAGAAAATTCATAACACTCGACACGTGATAATTTACTAAGAGTACATGAAGGTGACCGGCTAAAAATCTATTACTAGGTTTTTGCTTCTCTACACCCACATCCCCCATCTATAGCAGGAGAATAAGAGGAAAAATCTTAACTCGATTCTTTTTTCTGGAGCAAAGGAAAATAAATACGACGCATCACGATCTCTTTCTCTCCTTATATCTCTCTCTCTCTCTCTCTTCTCTCTCTCTCTCTCTCTTCTCTCTTCCCTCTCTTCTCTCTCTGTTGAATGCTGATTTATTAGTCCCGTAGCCTTCGCTCATTCCTCCGCTTAACCCTCCATTGAAACGATAAACAGATTTTCATACAAAACTCATATTACTCACAAGTGGATAAGAACCCCGCCTTCCTTCTTCAATATCCACTCCAAATTTCAAGGACTACGTAGCCTTGAATCTCCTTGTTATAGATAAGAGGGTCGATCAGATCATCCAATTTTTATTTTTATTTTTTTTGGTTTTTTTGGCTTTCATTGTTCGGCCTTCCAAATCTCAATATCTCTTTGCGGGATACCTAATTACACTCTTCATCATCAACAACACGTTTTTCAGCCAAATGGGTTTTCTTCACCTCTTCTTCTCTCCCTAACAAACTCTTCTTTCTGGCAGTTGAAGCAGCAGAAAGAATTCCACTTCAAACCCATTTTTCTTTTAGATTTTGTATTTGGATAAACTGTCGTAAGCAGCTGCTGCTGCTGCTGCTGTTGCTGCGGCTGTTGCTGCGGCTAGTGTTTGTTTGATGGACTTCTCAAGAGAGATCGAAGGGAAGCAATTGCATGATCCGCTCTATGCCAACTGGAGAATGAGCAGGCGTTTCGGCGACTGCGTGCAAGTTTCCGGCCCCATAATAGTTGGCGCGGGGCCCTCGGGGCTCGCCGTGGCAGCATGCCTCAATCAGAGGGGTATCAGGAGCATAATCCTAGAGAAATCCGATTGCATAGCCTCACTATGGCAAAGGAAGACCTACGGCCGCCTCCGGCTCCACCTGCCAAAGCAGTTCTGTGAGCTCCCGATGATGGGGTTCCCCCCGGCATCCCCAACATACCCGGACAAGCGGGAGTTCGTAAAGTACCTCGAGGACTATGCAAAGCGCTTCGGCATCCGGCCGCAGTTCAACGAGACGGTGGAGGCTGCAGAGTATGACGGGGAGATTGGGCAGTGGCGGGTGAGGAGCATGGGGCCGAAGGAGGGGGAGAAGACAGAGTACGTGTGCCAGTGGCTGGTGGTGGCGACAGGGGAGAATGCGGAGCCGGTGGTGCCAGAAATAGAGGGGATGGAGGGCTTTGGGGGGCCCATAAAGCACACGAGCATGTATAGCAGCGGGGAGGAGTTCAGAGGGAAGAGGGTGTTGGTGGTCGGGTGTGGGAATTCAGGGATGGAGGTGTGTTTGGATTTGTGCAACCACAATGCCATGCCTTCCTTGGTGGTCAGAGACACTGTAAGAGACTCTCTCTCTCTCTCTCTCTCTCTCTCTCTCTCTCTCTCTCCTCTCTGTATGCGGAAACAAGCAAAATCCAATCAAGCCCATACCTTGAGAGAGATATTTTAAAGTGGTATGTCTCTTCTAATTTTGGGGTTTCTCGAAGAGAAAAAAGGGTCACTAAAACTAGAATCTAGACCTATTTTTTGACACCAGAATCTGATAAGAAAAGGAGGCAAGAAAACGAAAAAGGTTAGGTTTCAATCCGTCTCCTCCTCCTTCTCCTGCTCATCTTCTTCCTTTTTCATTTGTTTTCCTTAAAGAGCAATCAGATTTGATGGAGAAGGGAGTGTGTTTTTGAGTCCAACCAAGAAAGCCAAAGCTAGATGAGGATTGAGGCTTTTTCTTAATATTTTTGGGGTCAAAAAAGCACTTTTTTTTGCCCATCTCAGTTTTAATACTATATCATGAGGTGCTAGATTCACTCGCGAGGGATGGGCAATGATAGGCAACAGCTTACAATTCAGTGCGCCAGTTGCGTTTCGCTTCAAGTTCCAACAGTTCATGACCAAGTGCCATAAAAAGCTTAGTTATGTAGGAGAAATTAAACTAGGAAAATAGCATGTTGTTTTATATCTCACTTTCTTGAAATCCTCCAAGTATGCGCAATATTATGTGTCAGGAATTTTGTTTCAGTATAGGATCTTGTAGATCATAATCACACACACCCTTTTTCTTCCCATGATGTTCTTCGCCCTGTAAAAGAAGCAAACAACATGTAGTCACTCATCGACTTTTGAATCTTTTGGCCCCTCTTTTCAAGTTCCTTTTTGAGCATTTGTTAACATGAATGGACTTTTATTTTTTTTTATTTTTTTTGGTGCGATGACTGATGACCCTTTGTGCTTTTGTTTCCTTGGTTTTGAATAGGTGCACGTCCTACCACGAGATGTGCTGGGGAAATCGACTTTTGGGTTGTCCATGTGGTTGCTCAAGTGGCTGCCCATGCGCCTTGTCGACCAGCTCTTGCTCCTCGCCGCTCGGGTCATGCTCGGAGACACGGCCCGGCTGGGCCTGAAGCGGCCGAAGGTGGGCCCTCTCGAGCTCAAGAATTTGAACGGCAAGACTCCGGTATTAGATGTTGGGACACTGGCCAAGATCAAAAGTGGAGACATTAAGGTACTTGGAGCCATAATATTTCCATATCACATCACTTTTTCCTCTTGAATCCAACCCCGACCGAGCTAGCCCTCTCTCTAGCAAACTAAGATTTGGATGGACCCAATTATATTCTATCGATGAATAGTGATTGGGTCCTATTAATGAATAGGGAAAGATGTTGCGCTTTTCCTGTGGCAAAACAGTACATAGTTCATACTCCTAGCAAGCTAGTTGTATGCACACAAAAAAAAAAAAAAAACAATGCTATGACCTATGGAAATGCAAAAAAAAAAAAAAAGTCCTGGTTCCTTCTGATTCACCATAAACAATTCTATCGCAATGATTTAAAATTTAGTGCTAAGCTATGGATAACATATATTCCATATTCATGGACTGTCTGATGGACTTACAAGCTTTTCGATTTGTTCTGAGCAAGATTTTGTGTGTTGGGCAATTGATAGAGCTTCTGTATTGGGCCATTGCTGTAGGTATATCCCGGAATCAGACGGTTGAATCCCCACGAAGTAAAGTTTCTTGATTGCAGGTCAGAAAAATTCGACGCCATAGTACTAGCGACGGGTTACAAAAGCAATGTGCCTACTTGGCTAAAGGTAACTTGATACCTTCCACTCCCGTTTCCCTAATTTGAATAGACACATTCTGCTTTTTCTTTCCTTTTTTTTTGGCCAATCGAAAAGAGTTCAAAAGATTCAAAAAAGTGAGACGTGGAATTTGCATTTGTGTAGGAAGGAAGTATGTTCTCGAAGGACGATGGGTTTCCCCGACGGGCCTTTCCAAATGGGTGGAAAGGCGAGCGCGGTCTATACGCCGTCGGGTTCACTCGGCGCGGACTACTCGGCGTGTCGATGGATGCCAGGAGAATAGCGGAGGATATCGAGAGGTGTTGGAAGGAGGAGGAAAAACACAGGATACAAGTTCCTAACTTTCTATTCCCAAAATCATCATGATCATTTTGGTTGCTTTGAGTGTAAAGAAAGGAAAGAAGAGGCTAAGCAGCCGGAATTTGACTTGGGTTTTTGGTTCATAGCTGATTTAATTATTGGAGGGTTTTTCTTTTGCCGCGGCCGGCACAATTGCTGGTACCAAAGATGGTGCTCCTTCGGTTGAGGAAAAGAGAACGGAAAAAGGGACTAAAGAAGCGTGAAATGAAACCTTTCTTTTCCAACGTGACACCAGATGCAAATGGGGGCAATCGACAGTGAGATAAAGGGGTTGGTGCAAAAAAAATTGTGGGGGGGGGGGGGGGGGACCTATGTGGTCTCTGCATCTTGTATATTATTACCATCATTACCAATTTTTCTCTAATTAGGTATGACTTTTTCTTTATTTTTTTGTTAGAGGAGGAAGAAGAAGATGGGGGACGCCCGCCGGGGGGGTGGGTCGAGGGAGGGAGGGAGGGAGGAGGGAGAGAGGTGAGGAGGCTGTAGGGTGTTTGGTATTTGGTTGCTGATTGATATGATTGTGAGTTTTGAGATGAGACCATGCATGACTTGCCTAATTTTGCTGTAACCTTTTTGCATATGATATGTTTCCTGAGTCAAATCAAGAAGTGCCCCAAAATTTTCCCTTTCAATTTGATCTTCAGAGTTTATTTTTTATGGAAAGAACATTATAATTTCATGCTAATTTTTTGTAAGGTGTTCCAGACTTTCTTTGAGCACCTAACTATTTTCCGCATGGTAAATACATTGGCGCATTCACCTGAAGCCTGAAGCCTGAGAAACTAAGAAAGAAAAGTCAGAAATGCATATTATGTATCTGAACACAAATTCAAAATGCTAATTATTTCGTTTTTTACGTGGCACGTACGGAATGAAAGAAAATTCACGAGTTTGGAGAAAAAGTGGCAAGTAGACATGCGCGCGCGCACAATCTTATTGCGGCCATTTGCCCCTAATGAAAAATTAGGCGATATTAAGCAGTCCCCAACCCGTGTTTTAAATATGATCACCTTTTTTGCCTCGCTGCTTCTAGCAATCATAGACATTTGATTTCAATTGGAATAGGAGGATAGGACCACCACCTTTAGTAAAGTGCGCATAATTGCGTCTGAAAATCCTCAGAATCCCATTAATTGCTTATGAAATATCTCCAAAACCTACCAAGCGAAATGACAGAATGATCTCTTCATATCTCATACATCAACCAATAGAATCAAAAAAATTCCCATGGATGCATTTCATTGCACCAAAGAAATAATAATGTATTATGCTTACGAATAGCATAAAGTTAAGATGAGGCTTATCTGGGTTTTCTATGGGCAGAGTTTTGGGCTCCATCTGGGATTTTAATTACATAAAAATCAATTCTCTAAAAATTAATTCTATCTTTGTCGTGTTCTATATGTGGAGCACTCCAAGCTTGATGAGCATGAAGTGCCCAGATCATATATTTATATGGTGTGAAGCGACCAAGAGTCCTGCGAGAGACACGATGCAATTAAAGCTATCGCACCTTCCCTTTCAAGATTAGCTTTATTTAGGAGTGATTATTTATATATTATTTCGTGCTAATGTCCGGTTAACTTGTAATGGGCACGAGCAGTGCAATCCTCTTCGAATCTTGGTAATCATAATCATCAACATGGAACCAGAAACCGACCATATCTCGAGAGTGGAAAAGCATGATGTGTTATGGTCAACGTTGTCCAACTATAAGGATCTTTCAGTGGATTTGTATAATCACACTGTTCCCCCATAGACTTGATCACGAATCTACCCATGATTTAAGGGAGAATGGGGGCTAATTAGACCATCTGTAATTCTAACCTGGGGGCAATTTCTAATTAAGTGATCGATGTCTTGAACAATTCCTTTGAACTCGAAATTGGTATAAAAAGGTTCCTTCGTCTAAAAAGAACTAATGGAAAACCAACACAAGACTTTATGAAGCAGTTGATATGGGGTTTTATTTGAGCATGTCATGTTATGCTATGCTAGGGGATGGATAATTATATTGATCTAATTGAAAATATTTTTAAAACTGAAAATTGAATGTGGAGATATTTTTTTTTCTTTCCCCAAATGAAATGGCTTGCGGTGATTCTTTTGTAGCTCATACTTTTTGTAATAGGTGACTCTTCGATTTTGTTTGGCCAAACCTAGAGGTAGATAAGTAAACCCATCCTTTTTTTCTTTGGCCACAGTGCTCATGCCATGGATGGGTGACCCTTCAAACTTTGACTGTAGAAAAGGGAAAAGAAAATTTCTTTCATATTTTTATTTTTTCTCTAATTTTTTGAAATCTTCATCATATGAGTAATCGTAGAACTTAAAATGGCCATAAATTGGATGGGGAGAGAGAGAGGGAGAAACGAGGAAAGGACTTATCTCACCCATCTTACCCATTTTCAAATCAAATGCCAAAGACAATTCCGTGCAAGATTGGTTTGATTTTTGCATTATTTTGACAAAAAGTTACTGAAGAAAAACCTTTTGAAATGTGGATGGATCGATTTGCGAATCTACAAGAATTGTGAAGAATCTTTTGTTAATTTTAGATAAAGAAGTACATAACTAGAAATTTGAAGGTACGATAGCTGGAGACAATCATGTCCAGCAATGTAAATACAAGAAAGATAAATTACAGAAAAATGAGGATAAATTTATAGATATTGACTTTTGTGATTGATTGTGTCTATTTTACAAAGGTACAATGTGGTTAGATATAACCCATAATCGACAATTACAAACGATTATTAAATTTAAAAAAAAAATCCTATTTCTGTTTTTAGAACAAATAACTTCCTAATCTTATTTGCGATTACAAAAAGTCACAACAATACTTATCCACGACAAGTTACAAAATTTCTAAGATAGCGGCACTATACATAACAACTCGGTAGTTACGTTCTTTGCATAGATTGCTTGCTATAGTGAGTTGTTATTTGAAAATTCTTTTTATTGATGACTTCTACTATTCACCAAACTTTATTATCAACTAAGTTTGTTATTTGTTGATCATAACTAAAAGTTGGTTATTTTTATGTCAACATATGCCCCATTTAAAAAGAATTGAATATCGATTGATCGTTTGATTTTTTAAATTAGATAATCAAGGGTCATTGTATACCCCTCGTTATCGGCAAATTTGAATTCTCTGTACCAAATTGCCTCTTGAATTTTTTTCTTGACAACAGTACACTTATTTGTGTTATGGCCCCATGAATTGTACCATTTGTAATATTGTTTGTTTAATATTCTTTTCTTGGGATAACATGGCCTTTTACTAATTTTATATGGCCATTTTTAAGAGTAAATCTAAGTTTTGTCCAATTTATTATTAATGTCGAACGATTGACCTGGATTGTCTTTAACCCTAACCATTCTTTTTTTCTTTTTTTCTTGCAAGCTTTAAGGGTTCACGAACATAATGCTCGTTGAGCATCATATTTGCCACAATTATTTCAATATTTTCATTCAGGTTGATTCATACTCTAACTCATAATTTCCATTGAAACCATGTTTTGTGCAAAGTTTTCAAGTAGCCCTTTATCTTTATATTTAAGAAACTGCTCATATACTTAGCTACTCTCATTACCAATCAAAATAAAATTGGAAAGTCTTGGCCTTGTATAATTGAATTTCAATCAATCAAAAGCCGAATTCATGAAATCTTTTCCTAAGAGTGAAGCAACACGTTTATCCCTAGCTTTCTTGAATTGAGCAAAAAATTGATTGACCCACCTATTATTGTATTGATAAAGTCTGACCAAATCAACAATTGACACTTTGGGTATCATTTTATAAAATTGAGAATAGAATTGTCTTTCCATCTCTAGTTAATTACACGATGTGTAAATTAGTATACTAGGTAAAAGCAGTTTTTGACAAAGACATAGGAAATAATCAAAATTTTGAAAACTCATTTGTTTATACTTTCCTACACTAGGCTATAAATCAAATAATGTATTCGATGGTCGATTGTTCATCTTCGTCAGTAAAAATGGCAAAGTTGGGCATTTTGAAACTCTTGAATAGGCCGATTATCAATCCATTTGGAATATGGTTTCCTACAAGTATGATAGTACCCTTGTTTAACCCCGATTGTTGTCAAACTTCAACAATATGTGCCAAATTCAATTGTGGATTTGGTTGACCATCTTGCCCCCTAAACGAGTGATGTTGGTCTTGCCGAATATTCATATAAGGGGTACTAATGGAGCCACTAGCCTCACATTTTCAACATTTGACAATTAATCGGCCTATTAATCAATATGATCTCCCTCTACCTAATTGTCTAACTTTTTCGGTCAGACTTTTTAATACTATATAGTACCAAAGAGAGGTGCTATCCTAAATTTATTTCACATGGCGGTGGCTCCAGGCAGTTGATGGTGGCCGCGGCAAGAAAGAGAAATAAAAGAAAAAGAAAAAAGAAAATTAGCTTATTTCTAGAAATTATTCCTAGGAACAAGAAGCAACTTTTTTTTTATTATCGTTTCTGCTCCAAATCTATTCCTGGGCTAACTTTCTATTCCTGGGAATAAAAAACAACTTGGCGTTACTAAACAGGTTTCTGTTTTTTTTTTTTTTTTGTTCTGGGGAACAAAAGAACAGAAACCATGAGAAATAGAAACGTTCTCATGCGCTACCTCAAGGTACCTTTCATCTCTTGCGTACCGGGTTTTTATGAGTATCATATTCATATATTTTCCTTCACCTAACGGTTTAAGATTTTAAGTTGGATTTCCTAATATTAACGTTGCATAAGTTCTCATTCAAAAGTAAAATAGTCTCCCTCAACTGTAAACCATTATTCTTTCTAGCTCTTCCAACTTCTTGTCTTTGATAAGTTAAATTTGTTCTATATTTTCCAAAAATTTAAATCTATTTTCTTCAATAGGCCGATTTTTTGAAAACTTATCTTTGGTTGGTTTAAGGATATAACTTTTTCTTCTAATTTTTTGCCATGCTTGTGTAAAGATAAAAGACACCGACACAAGTACAAAGATAGAATAGTAGATAAATATTTCTCATAAAACCATTTTCTTATGAGATTATTTGTGATAATCAAGATGAACCTTCAATGGTAAGACCAATTCTAAAAGTAGTTATCTCTCGCGTAGTTGAGAATAGCAAAAATAGAAGAACTATAACCAGTTAAGTAGCTAGGTCTTTTGACCGGGGTCCGGAATCGTAGCAAACATGGAGATCTACGAAGCCCTAAATTGCATCAAGCAGTGAGAAACCTAAGATATGGCAAAAGACAAAAAGGCGGATGAAATTGTCTTCTCAAAGATTGGTCAACAACCAAATCAGCAAATACCGGTTTTGACTTGCGTTCGATCGAGAATCCTCTCGTTCACCGCATGCGGATCACAAGTAAAATGAAACTCTCTTCACCAACCTTAGATCAAGGAGGTTCAGTTGCCTGCTCTAGCTAGAATCGAGGTTGTTTTATTCTTTTTTTGAATGTAAGCTTAGGTTTTAACTAATTCTCAGTCAAACTTTTGACTGCCAATCTAGTCTTTATCCCATAAATGGAGGAGATTCTAGGTCTAAATATCTTGTCAAGGGTAGCTAACTGTTCGACAACGTGCTGCAAATCCTCTATTAACTTCAAAGAGTCTCCCGCTCATTATTACGTGACAAACATTACCACGTCAATCTTTTCTCCCCGCAGGAAAATGGTTGTTCAATGATAAGGGTAAGTTGACTTTTTCTAGGGTAAAATTGGACCAACAGCATTGATCTGATATATGATGTGAAATGAACGTTAGGAAAGAAGAATTAGGCTTTTATGCATGTGAAGTGTGAAATCCCTCTTTTAGGTGGGGAAAGTTTTCAAATTCCGTATCTAATTTAGGGAGAAATCCAAAATGAATGTGAAATTTATAGTGTTTCTTCTCTTAACGATATCACAAAACTGCTAAAACTAATATCTTGCATCGAGATTTTATTGAATGAGGGTCGATAATTGGACTAGACTTATTTGTCAGCCGAAAAAAGAGGCTCTATTGATTCCTTTCTGATTATAAATCACGGCATCACTCATCTATCATAGGATCTCAAAAGCAGAAATTAAGTTATATATTCCAATAAAATCCTGTAAAATTAAAAAAAGAAACAAAAACAAAAATCTTAGATGAAAAAGTGGTTTCTAAGATTTAAGCACTGACCTTCGTAACAAAAGTTAAATTGTCAAAAGGTGGGGACCAGAAATGAAAACTGACTTCGTTGCTTTTATGTGCATGAATTTTTCTGTACCACGTGTACCAAAGCTTTGAATGGAGAGCCTGAGGCATGGGGCACGACACTTCCCTTCCTGCTCACATACGGAAGATTAGCTAGGGTTACTAAGCATGCGTGAGCTTGGTGGGGTTTTGTTCCGACCACATGGAGAGTTGATGAGAATTTATCAGACGAATCATTGAGCTTCACGATAGGGACACTACGCGAGAGAGAGAGAGAGAGAGAGAGAGAGAGAGAGAGATCAACATCAAAGGGCGTTCTCTCTCCTCTGCGAATTGGTTCCATGGCCCATAAGATCCCAAATGGCCCTAAATGGGGCCCCAAATTATGGGCCTTAATCACAATCAGCAGCATTTGATCATTTCATTCGAAAATCTCCCATGCCCGGAACAGACTAAGTTATGTGATCACTGATCATCAAGCGAGGTGGCTCGATGTAGAAGATGCCATTAACCGTGTCACGAAGGTTGCACCGGAAGCCTAGTATAGTAGGCTCGTGAACCGACATCAATGAGATTGCAATGATATATGTCTTTAAATCTTCTCGAGTTTGTTCTGACGTGGCGAGTCGAGTGATTATCGCTTGAGCCTAATATTTTATACCATTTTAAAGTACCTTTTCGCATGCCGAGGGTAAGCTAATTAACTTTCCGAGTTATTTACTTAAAAGTTAAGACAAGGGACACCTTTAATTAAAGTGGCCCAGCTAGTCTAATGAGCTTTTTTATTTCAAAGTCAAAATTCTACACGGTAGGAAAGTTAATGAAAATAAAAAAAGGGCAAAAAGTCATCTGTGGCTTAAAATCTATATTTTCACCGGCCGAAAACGAGAGATAAAATATAGTAGAAAATTTAATATCTCGCCGCAAGCTTAAATGAATAAACACTTATGATTGATGTGCAAAAGATAAATCTCAAATACCACTAGCCATTAAAAAAGAGATATATTAAACGCATTTACACCTCTGCCATCTGTCATCTTCACTTTATTTGTCGAAGAAAGTTTAGGATCTTAATATGTGAGGTGACTAGAACAAAATATCACTAATAGTTTTGATTGGATTTGTTTCGAAATGCAAATCTCGCTTTTTGTCAAAATTCCAAAACGAGAAATAATGAACCAATATTTGCAACTTCACTTGTCAAATTTGTATATTATTCAAATGTCATTAAGGGTCTGTTTGGTAACTTTCCGGAAAACAACTATTTTTGTTTTTTTGTTCTTCGGAAGAAAAAAAAAAGAAAAATTTATTTTTTGTTCATCGGAATATATTTAGAACAAAATCAAGAGGTAGAAAAAGTAACTTCTTATTTCCGGGAACAATTTCGAGAATCAATTCCTATTTTTTTTTCTTTTCTCTTTTCTTCTTCTCTTCCCCTTTTTTCTTCTTCCTTTTGGCCGGCGACCTCGCCGAAGCGTCACCAACCCCTAGTGATGCCGAGCCACGGCGAGGCTTGGCCTCGCCGGGCCACCTCCAGGTCAGCATCGCCTGGCGGTGGGTAGGCGAGCCTTTGGCGAGCTCTCCAAACCTCACTTGGCCGGTCACTGGCCATCGCTGTGGCCAACAATTGGCTACAAAGAAGAAGGAGGAAGAAGAGAAAAAGGAAAAGAGAAAAATATAATAAAATTATTAAAAAATTAAAAAGAAACAAAAGAATTTAAGAATCCCACCAAACGTATTTCTATCTCAAGAATAGAAATTTTGGATAGTTACTAAGCGCGTTCTTTTGCTCAATAATTATTTCCGAGAATAGAATCAGAAAAAAAAAACATTTTTGATAAAAAATTGTTTAAAGGAACATAATCGACACCAAACGCGCCCTAAATATTCCACGTTAATCCGTTTTGTTAGGTAGAAAATAATTGATTTGAAAAATATTTTCCTAAAATTGATTGCTTGAAATAATTAGCTAATTTTTTTTATTATTACCAACAACAATTTATATTTGAACATTTTAGTTGTCAATAAAAATATTTTTCTTTTATTCATTTTTAGAAGTGACAGAAGTGATTATTTTTAGTAAAACATTCTCCAAATCATTAATTTATCATAAAACAAACGCACGCTATATAAGAATAAAATAATGTTCGGAAAAAAGATCTAAAATGTTAAAACAATACTTAAAAAGTCCCATCAAATAGATTTTAACAGAACGGAGGTATTTACTTCACTTAGCTATAAGAAGTAACAATCATGACAGACCGATATGCAATACGGGGTATTTTCAGATACTTACCTAGAAAATTACCTTCATTAGTCAACCTGATCACACTCTTTTTCCTCGCACCAACAGTTTGTTGGTGTTGACCCTCGGCTATGTTGTATACGGGGAAAAAGTGTCAGAAAAGTCCTAAATCTATTGCATTTATGACAATTTAGTATTTTTGGCTAATTTTGGCCAAATATTGCTAATGTGGATGTTGGCTGACTTATGTGGCATAACTGATATCAATTAACAGTGACGTTGACAACTTTTACTGACATTTAAATATTTTTCGATTATTATTATTTTTCTTTTTCTTTTTTTTCTCTCTCTTTTTTCTTCCTCTTGCTCCATCCAATCGTTGGACCTCAACAACTAGCCAAAGGCAAAGGCCAACGAGGGAACTCGCCAAATCCGGCAAGTTTGTGGCTTGTCATGGCTAGGCAAGGCTCAAACTTACTAGATTTAAAGAGGTTGGGCCTTGCCTATAGGCAACCTCACTAACCATTAGCGAGGCTTGCTCCTGCTAGCGACGATGAGGTCATGCCTTGCCCAACCCCTAGCAAGGCTCGAGCCCTGGCCAACAGTTGCGAGTTTAAAGGTTGGGAGCTCATGGTTTCTGGTGAGGACTCGAGCCTCACCATAGTTGGGCAAGGCTTGACCCTTGCTAGCCCAACGCGAGGTTCACCTAGCCTTTGGCGAGGCTAACCAAAGGTCAACGAGTGTAGGCTAACTGGCATCAATGTTAGTAATATCCAGTTAAAATTAGTTGGAAGGACTGAATTAACACTAAATCAAGCAATTTATGATTAAATTGGCACTAGTGTAATAGGTTTAAGATTTTTCTGACACTTTTTCCTTGTATATGGTCCTACTTTTTGTCCCGCGATGAAATGTGAGCCGACTATGGATTTGCATAAAGTGTTATAGGTCTTCATGCACAATTTATATCAAAACTCTAGGGAAGGGGCGCAAAAAAAAGAATTAGGTAAAATTAGGTTTGATGGGTCTTCTCATGGCCTTCTTTGTTAGTTAATTAACAAACATGTCAAAATTGATTATGGACCCATTCATCAACCCATATTGATGGGTTGAGTTGTTATATGAGCTAGTTGTATTTAGTAAATGAGTCCTAAATTAGTTTAGAATGATAAAACTAAAATAATATGAGTATTAAATAGGTTCACAACTTATTTAGACATAATGAATCTCTGTGATTCTCTCACCTTTACTCGATCTTGTGTTTGCTTGATCCACACTCTCATCTCAATTTAGGTGTGAGTTTTTCTAAATTAAGTTAAAGTAGACTAAGGGTTGGGTTGTTGCATTGCATGAATATATGTCAAAACAGATTAAATGGGCCAATTTGGATGGGATTATTTTCGACACAAGCTAAACCTACTCCATTCGTTTGACAGGTTTAGTGATTAACAAGCTTTGGAAAGCAATACTTTTTTAAGTGATAATTGTTAATACTTCCAAACCTAAGCAAGTCCTCAAAAGGTTTCATCTAGGTTATTGTCAGAACCTCAAAATCACCTAGATGTAAAACTATAAGAGGGTTTTTGTCGAATATAGGGCAAGAAGAACATACAATACCAAATGAATGTGCAGGACTTGCAAGCACTAACATGTAAGAACATATCCATGGAGTTTGCTGTCCTTATAAATCAAATGGAGCCTCTGCGGTGGTGAGTTTACATGGTGAAACCAACAACCAATGATCTACTAAATACCCTTGGTTTCAACATTAAATGAGTTAAATTTATAAATGTTCTAAAAATATAGATCAGATCAGATATAAATTGAATTGTTATATTGCAAACAAATAAGTTAGAATTGGTTAAATAGATCAATTCGAGTAGGATCATTTCCGACACGATCTAAACCCGACTTATCCGGTAATCAACAAGCTTTGGAAAGCAATTTCTTCTTTTTTTTTTCTTTTCTTAACCGATAATCGTTAACGCTCTCCCCGAGTGGTCCTTATCTTGAGGCGCATCTTCATCCACAAGCTCACAGAGGGGGGGAGGGTAGCTGTACTCGCAGGTAACGTACACATGGTGCACGTGGCCACCAGCAAATCAGGACCATCCATTTAATTTCCATGATGGGGTGGTGGGTATTTCCATTTAATAATAGTAGTGGTCCAACAGGAAAATTGATTAGCTTAGACGGTCTAGATCGATATGTGGGTGGGGGGGAGGAGGGACCAACTCGCGTTACGTGTGCATCACAGGGTTCTCTTTTATGATTGGCTGGCGCGGGTCAACGTCAGGCGATCGAGCGGTGGGGAAGCTTCTCTGCTCATCTAGACCGTCCAGAATTGATGGGTTTAGGCGGGCTATTAATGGCGGGGAAGAGAGAGCGAAAGTTATTCGCTGGAATGTCTGTCTTTGGGGTTTGATGGTGACCATCAGTAGGTGAAGGAAAATGAAAAGGATGGCGCCCAACAAAACCAAAATTGCTTAGATGATCAAGATTTATTTTATTTAAAATATGCATATCACGGTACAATCCGGACGGACATACTGTTCATCCGATTAGATTTCCTCGTCATTTGTGATTTTTAACTATGCACTTTGCTTTGACAATTTTTTATTGATAAAAAGATCAAATGAATTATATATATATTTACTTCAGAGTCTTAATTTCTATTTGGGCTGAGGGAAGTGGACACGAGGGCTATGTTGAAACATGCTACGTCAGTTTAGAGTTTATATGCTTTTTATAAAGATGTATATTATGTATGTTTAGTTGTCATTTTCTCCACTAATAAGAAATTAAACTTGCGTTAAATTACATGACATAAATTAAGATGTTTATCAAATCCACGGGTAGATCGGATAACGAAAAATTTAGTGAGATGAGTCCATGACTTTATATTAGGGTGAGGTCTAAACAGAATACCTTTTAAGAATTTTCAAATGAGCATTAGGAGATTATAATTTTCTAATTACTGAAATGTACTTTAGATTCTAATTAGTGCTTAATTTGATGGATGACGGCAATTTTCAGTCATCTTACGATGCCAAAAAATAACGTAATTATTGTAGAATTATTTGAAAAAGAATGTAGATTATGGATTTGTCTATTTTGCGGAAAATAAATAATTTGAAAAATATAATCCTCAAATTAATTGCATTTATCCCTTAAAAAAATAAACGAATAAAAAATATTTCCATTGTACACAAAAATATTCAAATATAAATTATTGCTAATACTGAAAGCATTTTCCATTGACTAACTATTATTAGTGGTATAAGCATTCATATTTTAAAAAATATTTTTTAAATCGTTTATTTTTCACGGAACAAATAGAGTATATACTAAATATATTTTTCTACGATGATTATTTTGTTTTCACTACTTTGACATTTTTTTGGTTGAACTACTTTGACTTTTTTTTGTTTTAATTATTATTGTCCTAGTCCCGTCCTATACTTATTTTACAAGCGAAAGTGCATGTTATGTATTGTGTGTAGGTTGCAAAATCTTACTCTCTCACTCATGCGTCCCTATCTCAGTCCCTGAGAATGTAGAGAATCAAACTTCCCCACTCCCTTCTTAAGGGGAAAGGTGGCCTCTACAGTATCCCAAGTGGCTGAACTACTTTGACTTGAATTGCTGCGTGAATGGCTCTTCTTACACCCCAAGCACAACAACACGTGCAACTCGATATTTGCCCTAGTTGCAACCACAAAAAATAGGGAGAAAATTCAAACTCATCAAAATGTGTGGCTTACAATCAAGATGAACGGTGATAGTATAAGCATACAATTTCTTCTTGGCTACAAATTGTTGTCTGTAACCATCTAGTGTTAATGAGTCTCTTAGGCTTCAAATCAAAATTATTTATGACGATGTTTAGACCAATTGGTGGACCTAGAAAATTTTAGACTTAGAATCGTGACGAAATTCCTAACTGAAGTCCGTTGTACACGATCAACACGATATTATGCGGTCACTTTCACTCTCAAATTATCTATTGGCATGCGCCGCCTCGCTAGCACACAAACTATGCACTTGATATTGATTTGGTTATATCATATTGACTAACCTTCGTACAAAGAACACATGATAGAAGAAGGTACAAACACGAAACTCATATGATGGGATATGAGGAAAATATAAACACTTAACACTTGATCCGTAAGTGATAAATATCCTAAAAAGTTTGCTCTGTCAAAATATGAAACCCCAATATTAAGCATAATCCCAACTAATTTGGCTACAAGCAGAGGTGGCAAAATATGTCACGGACTCATATTTTAACTCAAATTTGTTAAGTTGGATAATATGGGCTGCCCATATTTAAATATAGATTAAAATGGGTCAAATAAAGCAAAGCTCAATTAGTTATGGGTTCATAAATAACCCAACTCAACCCATGTAAGCAAAGAGCAAATCAAGATTATTTATGACGATGTTTAGACCAATTGGTGGACCTAGAAAATTTTAGACTCAGAATTGTGACGAAGTTCCTAACTGAAGTCCGTTGTACACAATCAACACGATATTATGCGGTCACTTTCAATTTCAAATTATCTAATGGCACGTGCCGCCTCGCTAGCACACAAACTATGCACTTGATATGGATTATCAAATTGACTAACCTTTGGACAAAGAACACGTGATAGAAGAAGGTACAAACACAAAACTCATATGATGGGATATGAAGAAAATATAAACACTTAACACTTGATCCGTAAGTGATAAATATCCTAAAAGTTTGCTCTGTCAAAATATGAAACCCCAATATTAAGCATAATCCCAACTAATTTGGCTACAAGCAGAGGTGGCAAAATATGTCACAGACTCATATTTTAACTCAAATTTGTTAAGTCGGATAATATGGGCTGCCCATATTTAAATATAGATTAAAATGGGTCAAATAAAGCAAAGCTCAATTAGTTATGGGTTCATAAATAACCCAACTCAACCCATGTAAGCAAAGAGCAAATCAAGATTATTATTGACGATGTTTAGACCAATTGGTGGACCTAGAAAATTTTAGACTCAGAATTGTGACGAAGTTCCTAACTGAAGTCCGTTGTACACAATCAACACGATATTATGCGGTCACTTTCAATTTCAAATTATCTAATGGCACGTGCCGCCTCGCTAGCACACAAACTATGCACTTGATATGGATTTGATTATATCAAATTGACTAACCTTCGGACAAAGAACACATGATAGAAGAAGGTACAAATACAAAACTCATATGATGGGATATGAAGAAAATATAAACACTTAACACTTGATCAGTAAGTGATAAATATCCTAAAAAGTTTGCTTTGTCAAAATATGAAACCCCAATATTAAGCATAATCCCAACTAATTTGGCTACAAGTAGAGGTGGCAAAATATGTCGTGGACTCATATTTTAACTCAAATTTGTTAAGTTGGATAATATGGGCTGCCCATATTTAAAATATAGATTAAAATGGGTAAAATAAAGCAAAACTCAATTAGTTATGGGTTCATAAATTACCCAACTCAACTCATGTAAGCAAAGAGTAAATCCCCTGTGCTCGTACTCGGGTCCCCGACGACCATACACAGGTAACCGGCTCCCGCGCCTAAGTCACTAATGCCTTGTCTAGACCCAATTGCTCTATGGTTGAGCCCAAGTCTCTTGAGGTCAAGGTTGAAACCCCTAATGACAGTATCTTTGTCCATGGAGGTCAAGCCTAACCCATGACCATCAAGGCTAGCTTCAGTGCCCATGCTAAGGTCTCCAATAGCCATGCTAGGGTACTCGGCTACTACACCATCATTGGCACCTGACCTATGCCCATCAAGGCAAGCTTGGTACATCAAGGCTAGCTTGGGTACCTCAAGGCCAGGGTCATTTCCTTGTCAACCGGGCCCTAGTCCACAAAGGCAATGCCTAGGTCCTTCAGGCCAAGGCCAAAACCTTAGTGCTCTTGCCCAGGTCCACGGAGGCTTAGCTTATGTCCCTTAAAGTTGAGTCCTAGACCTTGGTGCCTATGCTTAGGCCCCTGATGGCCATGCACAGGTACTCAACTCCCTCACCTAAGCATTGGTGCATAACTCGAGTCCAACAAGAAGTGAACCTAGTTCTTAGATGATCGATCCCAAGTTCATAGAGGCTAGGACTAAGACCTTGAGACCCCCATGCCCGAGTCACTAGTGACCCTATCTAGGTTTGGCTCCATACCCAAGTCACTAGCACTCGGCTCAAGTCCCTCAATGCCGAGCTCGATCCCTCATTGATTGGGTCCATGGAGGCTAGACTTGGGTCCCTTAATGTAAGGGTTAGGACTTCAATGGTTATACCTGAGTCCCTAGTGGCCATGCTCGAGAACCAAGCTCCATGTCAAGATCCTTAGCACCTGGTTAGTTCTTTGTCAACTAGGCTCACCAGGTCCACAAAAACAAGGCCTAGGTCCCTTAAGGTTAGGCTCAAGCTAGTGTTTGCACCCAAGTCCACAAAGGCCAAGCCCGGGCCCTTGTAGGCTAGGCCCGGGACCCCAATGCTCATTCTCATGTCCCTAGTAGCTATGCATGGCTACTTGACTCCCTCACCCAAGTCACTAGCTCTCGACCTTAGTGCATCGAGGCCAAGAGCAATTCCTTGGCCATCGAGCCGAGTCAACAAAGGTTGGGCCCAAGCCCCTTGATGCAAAGCTTGAGACCCTAATGGCGTCCCCAAGTCCACAAATGTCAATCCTAGGTCTATTGAGGTAATGCTCAAGACCCCGTGCCCATGCTTGAGTCTACAAAGGTTCAGCCCAAGTTTCTAGAGGCTAGTTCTAAAGCCTCTTTATATATGTAGACACACACTTTTACATGTATCAAGAATCAAACTATAATCTTCCCCATGAACAAACAATAATACGACCACTTGACCTTTATATGTTTTGTAGTGAATTGATGTAACTTCCATATTTTATCATAAGTATTCAATTTTACCCAGAAACATAAAATGAGCCAGTTTTTAGAGAACCAAAAATTAAACTGGAACTTATTCTCGAATATAAAGCCTCTTTGTTTTTGTTTGTCAACTTGACACTTACATACATATGCACGCTACTTGTGTCTATGTGAAGTCCTTGCTCATGACCGGACTTGAGAACTTAAGCTCCCTCATAAACTCGATAAGCAAACAAATGGAGTTGCCCAAAACTTGCTAAGAATTAGATCTTTAGTTGAGGTTCTAAGGAGTGCGCAACAAAAATGTGATACCTTCACCTAGGGAGATATGCAAGAGAGAGCTTAAGTCTAAGCTTGTCAATATATTTAGTGGAACTCACCTTCAATTAAAAACTTAAACAAATGAATTATGGGCTAATTAGAATATATCAATTGTTCCACACCATATCAATTTTTCGATGTGGAACTTTTTTAATACAATTCACATGTATATTATAACAATCTTCATTTTACGTGTGAGCTCCAGTATTGGGTTTCCTCCCCCCCCCCCCCCCTAAATCGAGTATCTTTTTGCATTAACTTATTTTAACTTGAACCTCCAACGCTCAATTTCATCCCTAGTCTCCTTCTTCGGATCGAACCATGAAGTCTTTCATTAGGCCTACATTGCTACACCACAATGCTCACCTGTTCGAAAACCACGATTGATAACTCTATAGTAATAGAGTTATTTTAGCTATTTTAGGCAACAAATATGGTATTTTATAATGCAATATTCGTTAGAAAATATTTGGATTTCATTCTATTTACCCAAATCTTCATTGTTTAAGCAAAATAATGAGATATTGAGAAAATAAGGAAAAAAAATGGGCAAAAAGAAGGAAATGAACATTATGTGATTTAGGAATTCAAAAAGCGGTGAAAGATGGATACCAAATAAAGAATTATGCGATTCATTCCTTGATTTTATGTGGAAAAAAAAATAAGCAATTGCATTGTGTTCCAATTCTTGAATGTATCCTATAAATAGGATAATGTAGACAGGTAGGTTTTTATATTTTAGATTGTTTTCATTATTCTGAGATTTTTTTAAGTATTTTGAATAGAAGACAAAAATGGTGACAGAATCCTTGTTTTTTTATTCAAGATACTAGGTTTGTTCTTTTACTATATTCTAAATTTCTTTTATTAGGGCTACGATGTAGCTCTAATCATGATGATGCGAATTTCATGATTTTTATACATGCAAGTGATTTTATTCATGTGAGTTATATATCATCATGCTTAATGCTTTTAAGTAACTAACCACATCTTGAATGATCTGATATGCATATTTGAGATTGAGAAGTGATCAAATACAATTACACCTTATAATATATAATCATGAATTAAACGTGGATAGAGATATTGTGTTTTTTTTTTTTTTTGTAAGAGGTAAGAATATATTGAGTTTGGGACAAATATACAAAAACTGGTGCCAAAACTTACACTCTAGATGCAACAACAGGAAGAGTGTAAGGGAGCCGAAGAAAAGCCAAAGGAAACAATAAACACAGCAGCACAGCCCAAGGCCGGTGAACAAGCAACACTACGAACAACTCAACAAACCTCGACTAGCAATAAGAAAGACGAAGAACGGAGAGAGTAAGTAGTGACAGGCAAAAGCAGGACGATACAAAAAACACACACCACCTAAGGAGGAGAGGACGACTGCTGAAAGACCAAAGGGATGAAACCCCAGTTCCTCTGAAGTCTCTTGTTTCTAGGATTACTCGGGACATTCTTGAAAGTGATAGCTTTGTCTTTGACAACCTTGATGAGGTGGTTCTTCAAGGCCAAGACCACCAAGGTTTCACCACGAAATATGATGCTATTCCTCTTCTTCCAAATGAGGTGGCACATGGCGCCAAATGAGAACCGCACAATACTATGGAAGAAATCCTTACTCATTAAGAACTTTAAAGCCCATGAGAGATTGTCCTTCCAAGATCTATTCCTCCAATGAAGGTTGCACTTGGACGCCCAGAAGAAGGCAAGCGTCGCCGAGGTTTCACAATCAAAAAATAAATGGTCAATAGAATCTGTGATGGTATTGCAGAAAGCACAAACTGAGTAGTCGATCCTTCCATGAGAGAGTAGGAGCGTCTAAGTAGCAAGCCGATTTTTTGGTGATCAACCACAAATTAAATTGAAACCGAGAGGCAATTGCATTATTCCAAACAAAAGAAGCCCAAGGCACACGGTCCTTTTTAGTTCTAAAGGTATTTCAAGCAGAAGCAACATAAAAAGAACCAGAAGGATCATACTGCCAGGAGAAGCGATCCTGAGTTAAGGAAGAAACCGGGATAGAAATACTCAAACTGTCAAGAAACAATTTGAGTGAGCGACCCGCGGGGGAGAAGAGATCAGCCGCTACTGCATAACTCGGAAGGTCGAAACTCCCTAGTAGAGAAGCCGGAATAAAAGAGTCCAGAGGACCACAAGATAGCCAATTGTCATGCCATAAAGATACATCAAAGCCGTTACCAGTCTTCCAAAAGAAAGACAATCTGAAGTATTTCCTAAGTTGAAGGATTTTCTTCCATGCCCAAGAGCACACGGCCGGAAGGGAGGAGATCCAAAAAAAAATTTCTTTAAGAAATTAGTATGAATCCAACGGCACCATAAGGATTCCTTATCAGTAAAGAGGATCCATATGTATTTGAGCATTGATGCTTTGTTGCAATCCTTCAACTTCCGAATACCTAAACCCCCTTCATCTTTCGGGAGACAAACATCATCCCAAGAAACTTTACCCCCCCCCCCCCCCGACCAAGGATGGAGCCCTTTTATAAGAATTGTCGTATAATTTGTTCGATTTTATCTAAAACCGCACCCTTTAAAGTGAAGACACTGGCTCAAAAAGCTTGAATATAGTGTAGAACTGACCTTAGTAGTTGAGTTCTCCATGCAAAAGACAAAAACCGCTGAGTCCAGGATTGAACTCTGGTAGTGATTTGATCAATCAAGATGATACAATCAGTTTTGCCAAGTCTAGAGGTGATTATCAGTACTCCAAGATAACGAACAGGAAGCCTCCCTTCCTGAAACCCAAAAACTAACTGAATATTATCCCGAAGAGACATAGGACCACTCAAGAGGAAAACCTCACTCTTGTCTTTGTTTGGAATCAGTCCACTCCAGGAAGATAATATATCCAAACTCCTTTTAAGCACCGTCACAGAAACCCAGTCTGCTTGACATAAGAGAAACACATCATCGGCAAAAAAGATGTGCGAGAGCTTTACCGGTTTACACCTCCAAAAATATCTGAAATCCTTAATTGAAGTCTGAGCACTTAGGATTCCCGAGAACACCTCTATGATCAAAGTAAATAGATAGGGCAACATGGGATCCTCTTGACGGAGCCCCCAACCAGCAGAGAAGAACCCATGCAATTCACCATTAATAGAGATAGAAAATTTCAGTGTTCAAACATAGACCATTATTAAACGGATGATCCACTCAGGAAATCTGAAGGCCGTAAGAGTGAGTTCTAGAAAATCCCCATCGACGGTATCATATGCCTTTTGAAAATCAACTTTGACAGCACATTTGGAAAATAAGGTTCCAAATGAAAGCCAGCAAACAACTCTTGAGCGATAAGTATATTATATCTAATTCTCATTCCTTTTACAAAGGCATTTTGTGACGGGTTAATCACATCATTAAGGACCACCGCAAGGCGATTAGCAAGGATCTTTGTAATAACCTTATAAATAGTATTACAGCACGCAATGGGCCTAAACTCATTGACAGCACAAGCATTCGGCACTTTAAGGACAAGAGCAAGGATAGTGTTGTTTACCTCCCTAAGAAGGCAGCCAGAGGAGAAGAAATCCCTAACCGCATGCAAGACCAAAGACCCGACAGTATCCCAATTAGTCTTATAAAACTCCACTATGAATCCATTCGGACCCGGGGCTTTGCCTCTTGCAAGAGAAAACATAGTGTTCTTTATCTCTAGGTTAGTAATTGGGTTGACGAGAGAGCTGCCTTGAGCGTCTAAGAGAAACGGGCGGGCATACAGCTTCACCTCTCAAAGTGAGGGCTTGGAAAGTATCACTTGAGAAGAGAGTAGGTCCAAGAAGAAGGATACAAAAACGTGTGTTAACAAAATGGGGTTAGTAATCAAGGAGCCGAAACGATCCTTGACATAAAGGATCCAGTTATTAAGCTGTCTACTCTTGATAGAATAGTGGAAGAACTTGGTGTTCATATCCCCTTCCTTAAGCCATCTCACCCTTGACTTTTGTCTAAAGAAAGATTCTTCATGATTTCGCAAGTCAACAAAGACACGGCGCTGTAATTTTTCAAGTTCAGCAAGAGAAAAGTTATTAAGGTCATCATGGAGACCAACCTGGGTTGCATGAAGGGCCTCCCTTACTTCCGTCGTCCGCACCAAAATGTTCTAGTAGGCCTCCTTATTGAGAATTTTGAGGCGATCTTTCAAAATTTTTAGTTTGGAGATGAGTCTAGGCACACCCATAACCGGGCTATCCCAAGCATGTTGGACAATGGAAGAGAAATCCGGGTGAACTAACCATAAATCAAAATATTTAAAAGGTTTCCTTCTGAAGATGGGGTCTAGAACTCTAACAATCATGGGAGAGTGATCCGAAATCCCTAGGTTCAGGAATGAAGCTTTGGAGAACGAAAAATCAAGATTCCATTAAGTGTTAATCAAGACACGATCAATCTTCCTCATCTTCCTCGCTGCCCCTGCAGAGGTAGACCAAGTGAACCGAAGACTGACATATTTGAGATCCACAAGCTCAGTTTGAGCTAAGCAAAGGCCGAAATCATCAAAACAATGAATCCAGTCATTTGAGCCTCCCATACGATCTGAGGGGTCTTTTATGGCGTTGAAGTCTCCCACAACAAGCCAAGCTTGGTCCTATAAAACTTCATTATAGTGGATGAGGTCATCCCAAAGTAGCCTACGCTGAACAAACGTATGCTCACCATACACCGCCGAAATGCAACAGCTTATGTTAGAGAGGTTGAATTTAAGGCAACCATGCACAGTTTGGGCATTAGTAGCAAAAGTAACGAAACTAACCACCCCTAGGTCCCATTCGACCCAAACTCTACCACGAGGAGAGAACTCATAATTCGCTATCCACTTCCATCCTTTTAACAAGGTGGAGGAGATGGACTCAAACAAAGATTCAAGGACTTTTGTCTCAAAGAGGCCAATCAAACAGAGTTTGTTCGAAGAAACAAATCTTCTAATCTCCGCGCGTCTGATAGGAGTCATCATACCCATGATATTCCAAAAACCTATATACATATTTACTAAAGGAGGGAAGAGTGAACTTAAAGCAGCCAAGTACCGCTTGGGCATTAATAGAGAAAGGAGTGTAACTAACAACCAACGGGTCCCAACCAACTCATATTCTTCCTCGAGGAGTGAAATCATAATTAGAAGTCCACTTCCACCCCCCAAGCAAGGTGGATGAGACTAACTCAAACAAAGACTTAGGGACTTTCGTCTCAAAAAGACCAATCATGCAAAGCTTGTTCGAGGAAACAAATCTTCTGATTTCAGCATGTCTGATGGGATTAAGAATGCCTCTGATATTCCAAAAGCCTATATACATATTTACACAAGAGAGGATAAAGGTTACCTCTTTTTCTTGCGACTAGTAGAAGTCGCTTTGGTAGCCACCAAAGGAGGCGAGTCTGGATGTAGCAGTAAAAGTTGCTCCTAAATACTTTCAGCCTTAGCCTTCGAGTCCAAAGCAGAAGGGACAAGATAATCAATAAAGAGCATATCATCATTTACTGAGATAGCGTG
The DNA here is from genome assembly GCA_028830015.1 of Eucalyptus grandis x Eucalyptus urophylla. Classification (NCBI taxonomy): domain Eukaryota; kingdom Viridiplantae; phylum Streptophyta; class Magnoliopsida; order Myrtales; family Myrtaceae; genus Eucalyptus; species Eucalyptus grandis x Eucalyptus urophylla. The sequence goes on from CM054190.1 coordinate 42,849,132, forward strand.
GATGCTAGAGCTTCCAATATCATCCGAACAACCAAGGGATGCTGAGGGAGCAGGAGGGTCAGCTTTCTTTGCACGACTGTCGGGCACCTTTAAAGAGAGCTTAAAAAGCCCTTTTGAAATTCTAAGAGGCGGAATAGTCGAGGTTTTAGCGGGGAGAGAAGCCTTTAGCTTCAAATCCCCTCTTCGCTGGGATGAGCAAGACCAAGTGAAGCAGCGTCCTTTGCATGTTGTTTTTTGCTCTTGCTTTTAACCTATTTCCAACCCATATCAGTCGAAGGTGGAGGCATATCAAGAGGAGTCGAAGGAGTCGAGGGAACAACACATTCGACCTCTCGAACATCCTTAGATCTAGAGCAACCTGTAGCCACCGTAAGTAAAGGCAAGGAAGGTTCAGCTTCAGCATTTGAAGCTGGTAGAAGATTCAGAGCATAGGATTCCGCTTCAGGCATATGGCTTATAGTAAGAGCAGGCCTTATATCTACTGGTTTATGAACAACCGGAGGGGCTCTTGGTTCAGGCACAGTACTTGTATCAGTTGGTTTTGAGCACACAGAGGAGCTTCTGTCTTTTCGGAACGAGCAGAAGGAGGGCTACACTTATGCCCAAATATGCCACACCCCAAGTAGGCAATCGATTATCATTCGTATTCCACGCTCACTTCACAAGAGATGCCATTATGAATTAACTCAATGGAGTCACACTCAGGCTGCTTTGCTATGATCTTGACACAAACTCGGGCAAATGTCGTCATTTTTCATTTCTTCAATTCGTTGGTCTACATATAAAGGCTTTCCCACAACACTTGCCACTTTGCCAATGGCTTGTGCAGACCAAAAGGAGAACGAGAGATTCCACAGTCTCACCCATACCGAAATCGTCAAGTGGGTGTCTTTTGATAGTTCTAACGCCAGATTCCATTATTGAAGAACCAATGGAACCTTAGCAATAGTAATAGGGCCCCCTTCAAGGAACTGTCTACGGAAATCTCTATCTGGGATATGAAGTAAGAAGAGCCCTTGCCCATTAGACATCACTTCCATAAGCTTTGGACTCTAAGCTTTCTTTAGAGCATCCTCAACGACCTTAAAAGGAAGTCGCATGCCTAGAAAATACCCCACCAGACACTCGAACAGCTTGGGGTCAGCAGCTTGAAGGTCCTGATCAGTCATTTCTATAACTGGTTTACCGTTCACATAGGTAGGCCAGGTGAATTCAAGGTCGTATCCTTTGGTTGTGACTCTGGCAACAGCAGCCCAGGTGCGGCCATTAGGATTTTTCGAGTTGCCCCTACGCTAAGGGAACTTAGAGCGAGATCTACCCCTGCTTCTATCTCGTGAACCAGCAGGAGCACGAGGAGGATGCGACTAGTTTGGGTTTTCCTTCGAAATAACAGAAGCCAGAGCTATGGATCAAGGATCAATAGGGGCTTGATTAGATCGATCAAGAGCCGACCCATCTCTCGAAACAGCAGGAGTTTGATCGATTCTTCCCATAATTCGTTCCCAGCACCACCCTGGGAGGTTCTAGCAACAACCTGATTCGAACAGGGAAGCCCAACCTCGCCAGAAGTAGTCGAGGCCATCTGTCGAACACCTAGCGTGCAACACTCGAACTAACAAGCATGGGCCATTATAATAAGGGAAAGACTTACCCGGCCAAGCTCTAAGGATGCAGATCGTACTACGGATGAAAAGAAGCTTGCATGGGAGAAGTCCACCTCAGTTGAAGAGGCCGAAAAACTTCACAAACGCAGGAACAGTGTTGCCCACGACCAACCAACGAGTTCTACCAATATGGGCCGAATCAAAAGGGCCGGCTTGGATGGCTACAAGAGGGTGGTGAGGCAACCAACCCTACCAAATTTCAGGCCGAGACGACAACCCAGGTGTCCTTAGCAAGACTCGCACAAGAAACAGTGAACCAGAAACTTTGGCACAAATAGGCTTATCGAGATCTTGATATCCCGCTCGAATTAGGAAAAACCACTCGGTGGAAATGCAGGGGATGGAAAGAGGACGCTATCCTCCAAAAATCAGCCCAAATGGATGCTCGACACTCCGGGAACAAGCCATCAAACAGAACGTGAACAGTACAAAATCACCTGGAGTTGGGAGAGACGGGGGAAGCGCTTCTTATTGTGTTATTTGTGTAACTTTCAGTGATAAAGTGATCCAAATGCTCATTGTAAGCTGGGAATATTTATAGATTTTAAAGCACTTATGTTTATTTAAATTCACATAGAGATATAGTGGATTAATAAACTAAATATGTATGTTATATCTAAAGATATGATAGTAAATAGATTGAGAAATTCCGCTATCACATGTTTGATATCGTTTTTATATGCATTACAATCCGAAATTAATATCTAGTAGTTATGGTAAAATTGGATAGTCTAACATATTTATTTGATTGATTTACTACATTAAGTCTCCAAATTTTGCTTTTACGATTTTGAGTTTTAATTTATTCTCAAATCTATTTTGATTTGTTAGATAAATTTTTAGAATTAATATATTTTTAGTATTTAATTAGTTTATTAATCATTAATTTCCATAGGATGATACTCTTTCTCATCATTATATTATTTATTCAAAATGTTCACTTTATCTAGAATTTTACAAATAAGTTTTTGGCGTCATTGTCGGGAATGTCATTCACGTAACAAGCGGGAATACTCACCACTGTACTACAACAAGGGGAGTTTTCTTGTTCCTATTTTTCTTTTTCACATTGTGGACAATGTTTCATTCAAGTTTGGCAAATTCCTCCTTGAGATATTCAACAAACATCGATACACATTGGGAATAGGTTACGAATCAACTATCATCTCTAATATCATTTATTAAGAGTGTGCAGCAAAAGTCTGATATCTTCACCTAGGGAGATCTCCAAGAGAAAGCCTCAGCCTCAACCCGTCAATATATCCAGTTGAACTCACCAAAGGATGTGTATGGATTGGGTTCAGGTCAGGTATGGATCGGTAATATTTGAATTTTGTAAAAGTGAGTCAATTTAGGGCCGGATCATTTTTTCTGTTTGACGGGTTAGCTACAAGGGATTGATTTTTTTAGCCTCTCTCAATATAGACAAGCACATTTGAAAAAAAAAAAACATAAAATAAAATAATGACCATACTCATCAGCACTCCGTGCATGTGACTAGTGAGGTTGCTCATATAGTGCATGCAGCTCATAATTCCAAGCTCATTCCATGCACATATATTCCTTGAGACCCCACCAAGCTCCACGCCCCCTTGGCCTTGGGGAAGTGAGCTTTTCTCCATGTTCTTGAAAGGTGCAAGACAGGCAACCGCGTGCTTCTTCCTGAGAATGACTCTCACCCATCAACAACTTACATCAACTAAGAATAATATATAAATATATATAGAGAAAATATCCAATGGATGCATGCATGCTTGTCCCCTGATAAATCTGATTATGCAAGAACTAAGGACAACCCAATAATATATATTGCACATGTTATAAGAATTATATATATTACAAATCGTTCAAATGAAATGTCAATTACGCTCTGAGTTCAATATCAATTATAAAAATATTAAGTCCGAAGTGCGATGATATTTTCTAGACTCGGTCCAATTGACCAAATCAATCACACAATTTGTTCAGCACTGCACGTTCTTTCCTTGGTACCATCTTTCTAAACTTTAGCCTGACTATAGCTAGAAGATCGGCCGTAGAATGGGTTGATCTACCGTGCGTCCTTCCAATTCGAAGACTTCCTTTCTATCCTTTTCCTTTGTCCCTTTAAACGACAAGCACTTTTCTTCTCTCGTGTAGGAAGTGTTCCAGGACCGCCACTCTCCCTTGATCGCTACAGGACACTTGGATTAATCATTGTATGTCCATTTCCTCACTCCACATGCTCGCTTTAGATTCCAATTCCAGAAGAAAGGTGATTTCGAGTCCAAGATACGTTTTATATCTTCGCGAGAAGCAAAGGCGCAAAAGCGTCTTTTTCTCTCATTTTGTCCTTTTGTCCTTCCATCGCTTTTGTTACAAACCGCATACGAGCCGTCGAAAGCAGCGTATTAATGTCTTCGTTTCCTCAGCATTTGCTAAAAAACTTGCGTTATTCGTGTCTTTCTTTATGTCGTAATCGAGCAAATATCATCTTTTCTTCTAGTGTAAGATAGCAAAGAAGAAAAAGCTTGTGAGAAAGAGCTTGCTTGACCGCAAAGAATTTTTTTTCGTATCTTTCCACTCACTAGTGGAGTACTCAACCCGTGTTTATTCCGTTCAATCTAGGGGCGGCGCAAATCTTCCTCGTTTGTGGACAGTACCAAGTTGACTATCAATTCATCTCCTTGAGATCATTGCACGTTGACAGGTTATATCTGCGTATCGATCTGCCTCAAAATGTATAAATTGAACGAATTAATCGAGACAATTTCGATAATCTAATTCTGTCAAAAGCAATAACGAAAAGACGAATTCTCCGAAAACGAAAACCACGCAAAAAAAGCGGGTTCCCTTCATCGACAGGAGTCCGCGTGTCACGTCGGCTTGTAACCCTTTACACTTTTGCCTCATTGGTCGCACTTTTCGAACCCTTTGCTTGGAAGCTCAGCGGCTAGTGGAGTCCAAGGGTAAGGATTCTTTCTCCGATCATTACATTGACATGTTTCGATCGAGTTCCCGACGACCCAAAGGAACAGACCTTTAAGCTTTTGCCCCTTTTCTAAACTTTCTGCACAAAAAGTTTGCATGCTCCTTACGGAAACGCGTTTCCATCGACAGATATTGACTTGTGCATCCCGCATGGCCTGCGGTTTCTCCATCAAGTGGCGGACCTTTAAGAACAAACTTCATTTGGCGATATCTAGGAACCGGAGTCGTGTCGCTCATGATGTGTTCGACCTTGACTGGCTCTTCGAATAAGTTAACAGTCTGACATGTCACTTATAAACGAATTTTATGTAAACCGATCTGGGATGAAGTCTCAGATCTGGAAATAGATTCCAGGGATTAGGACTGAAGAGAGAAAAAGGACTTTAAAAGGGTCCAATGCACACCGCAAAGGCGTGTAGCAAAAGCGAAAGTTATCGTGGAGATCTTTGATCATTTAAAGACAACCCAACGCTTCTTTTTCCCTTCTTTATGTCTGGACTTTGGAATGTAGGGTTCGTCTCAATAGATGGAAAGGGCAATCGGATTCCTCTTTTGTAATATGAGAAATACAGTAATTACGCACACAAATTAGCCACTTATGCTAAAGCTATGTAGGATTTTGTCTTATTAGATGGAAAGGGTAATTAGATTCCTCCATTATGATATAAGAAATATGCTAATTACGCAGGCAAATTAGCTGCATATGCTAAAAGTTATCGCGTGCTCTGTCAACTCCATCACTTTTACAACTGGGTCAAGCTGTGTTGCTCTTCATATGGTAAAGGAATCCCGCACTAGATTTAGTCAAACTTGCCTTATTCTGAAAAATCTAGCTGGTTTCGTTTGACTGGATCTAGCTTTGACCTGTTGAACTGGTCAGAAATTAAATAATAATAATAATAATAAATAAATAAATAAATAAATAAATAAATAAAAGCTAGATCGTAAAGCCCAATAAAACAATGAGGTAATGAGACAAAAGTAAATTGGGAAATTTTTCAAAAAGAAAATGCGGTGAGCGTGGATCGAACACGCGACCTTCAGATCTTCAGTCTGACGCTCTCCCAACTGAGCTATCCCCGCAGATGGTTTTATGAGAGACTACAGTTTAGGTATTATTATCATACTAGCATTCAAATCGTTTTCTATCGACTGTCGGGACAATGATCAGCACTTTCAAGATCGTATTTATCTCGGAATCATGGTTACACAATTATCCTTATAGAAATGCTACGGCTACTTATACAACACGATGAGAATCCGAGAAGGACTTATCTAGAAACGCGATCTTATGAAAGGACTCAGAAATTGCCGGACCTGTTCCTACATGAGCAAATTGTTGGAAAAAAGGGTCCAAAATGGCTTCTTTTTTTTTTAAAACCCTATTATTATTATTATTTTCTTTTATCATTCATTCATTCATTCTAGAATGATAGAAAAAAATTTAGAATTGCAAAAGAGATCTCTAGAGTTTCTCCAGACCCAAGATCGGTTATGACCCACTGCGGCCCACAGTGCACAGTGCTGCGGGGCTGATCCAGTGGGTTCGGCTCCCCCATTGGTAATTAATCGGCACACGAGTTCAAAATCATCCAAAGAAATTCCAGGTAAATACGTAACTGAGGAGTTCTCAAGGGGAGAAGTTCCAGAGAAATTCATGAAGAAAATCAGTAGCTATGGACCATACTCCATCATTCCCAATCATCCGTCTTAGGGTCTATTTAGTAAGGCTCTTTCGAAGTTTTCCTCTCTTTTTTCGGGCGGATCTTGCAAAGCACGTGGGATTTAAGATGGAATTGGCCTTTTGTATAATAGATTTAGAACTTTTTGGATTCTGATCTTATCAACAAAATTAAAATGATTTTTTTTGTATTTCCGAATTCGAAGGAATCAAATCCAACAAGGAGCAATGGTTTCTTTCCTACTGTCTCCCGAATTGGAGCCACTGTACGATGGGCTTCAGCTAAAGCGTGGGTTTCGCACTCAAATGCGGACCAAAGGAATAAAAATAAAGCCCGCATTCAATGTTCTTTTCGAGGCTCAATTTCAATGAGAGGATGAAGCCCCCATAGGACCACATTTCTCTCTTCGTCTCTCACCCCACTCATCTCATGGCCCCGATAGCGGGCAACCACTGGACAGCTAAGATCCTTTTAGCATGCATCCGGATTCACCTTAACTTGGCTCCCATACCAATTTGGGGGTCTCAGCCTCAAAAGACATTTTGAGAGGTGAGGGGGACCGCAACGGTTATAAAGCAGACCAAAGGGTTTCTCCCAAGTAATGTGGGACATAAGATCCCTTTAGCATGCACCCGGATCAATGTAATCTCTATACTTTTGGTAAATATTCAAATTAGTCATTTGATTATATGAAAATATCAAATAATATCACTCTATTAATGTAAGTTCAGGGAGTTCAAGCAACATTGAATATTTTCATATAGTTTAAGGGTTAGTTTGATTTAAGAACCACATTAAATAAATTAAAAGTTCATAGATGATATTATACATTTGATTAAATTCATAAATCACATTAAACAAATTAAAATTTCATGAACCAAATTTGATCAAAGTTCATGTACTATTTATATTATTCATAGACACATATATTAGGTCATTTTGCCAAGTTCATCACTTATTAAAAAAAAAATAGAAAGAAGAAGAAGTCCAATGTTAGAAACCAAAAATGTACGCTAAGGTTAGAGAATTCGTAAAGAACTGTTTTCAATATGTCCGGACGACTCCAAAGAGAAGAGGTCAATGACGAACAAATTAGCCCTCTTTTTTCTCCTTCAAGAAAATGGGTACCGATGTTACCTGCCTCTAGATTTTCTGTCATAATGCCTACATTTCATTACAGGTTGTCCTGTGTACGACCCAGACAAAATTTCAAAATTCGAGCCAATCGGAAAAACGACAGACATTCGACCTCGTGACTTTGTTAAAACGAGACGACACTTTCATGGCCCGGTTATAAATGTCGAAACCTCGGAAGATTCGGGTCAACAGAGTTAGGTGCCATTATCACTCCCGTGAAGCTTACTCAAGATGACGTGAGCTTGGGCTTTCCCTAGGGGGTTTCGTCAGCTTGTCATAGCCAGTTAATCACATGCTTAGGCTGCAACTGCCCCTTTGAATCTTTACGTGTCTTGTCGGATAACGAGCGACTCTCGGACAAGATGCTTTGTCCCAACGGAAAGCGAACGCGACGTGCTTCCCGTCTCATCTATGGCTTCAATTCTGTTCTCGTTTGCTTCGTGCTTTTCCAAAAAGATGAGCGAAAAGTGAGAGCTCACCGGATGATCCACCGCGCATGAGCATCCAAAAGGTTCTGCTTCCGCTCATGTCGTGTACATGTTGGCGCGGACAATGCGACCTCTTTTTGCCTGAAATCGATGTGAGATACAAAATTAATCGTAAATTTATACGTTCTAATCAAGTAGTGGGTACTCTTTACTTTTGTAAACCGTTATTCATTAAGAGATACAATGGATGGGATGAGGGGAAACCCAATAAGAGGAGCTGTTTGATCACAAAGTAACTCTGAAAACATCTTTACTAAAAAGGCATTGTGCCGTCTTGGAGTTGTCGAGTAATTTGAGCAAGAAAATTCTCTTTTTTTCAAGATGGCTCAATCTCACCAGAAACACATAATAAGGGTGCGTTTGGAAAAAAATTTGGGGAAAGATTTTAGGAAAATGTAAATACCTTTGAGTTAAATGTGTTTTTTAAAATGCAAATTGTGTTTGGTAAATTATAGTTTAAAAGCCCTTTGTAAGTATCTTTGAGTAAAATGGTGTTTGGAGGATTACACATTTACAAAGAACTTTGGTGATTAACAAAAAATTATAAAAAAAATAAAAAAATTCACCGGCTAAGTAGGCAGCCGCCGGCGATCTCAGGATCGGGCGACCTCCAGCAAGGGTCGCCCGACCTAGATCTAGGTCCGTCGAAGGTCGCGCGACCTCGCGGCGACCGACACGACCCAGATCTGGGTCGCGCCTGAGGTCACGCGACCAGATCTGGTCGCCGGGTGGTCGCTCGACCTTCGACGACTAGATCTGGTCGCCCGACCTCCGCACCACCAAATTTGGTCGCGGCGACGTGACTCGCCGGGGTCGTGCGACTGGCCGGTGACAGTCGTCGCGACCTCGCCGACCTCAGCCATGACTCGCCAGCCTCTCAAGCTCGTCTACGCCGCTGGAGAAGAAGATGAATAGTAACACGGGCATTTCGAAAATGCTAAAAGCCCAAGGTAGCCTAGGACCTGCCTTGGGCTTTTGGAATGCTAGCATTCCTTGAAGGCAAGTTTCAATGGGTGTTCCCAAACACTCAATATTTGGGCAAATGGGCTTTAGACTCCCAAGGGGCTTTCCAAAGTGGTTCCCAAATGGAGCCTAAGTATAAAGTAAAGTAAATGAATTTATGGCATTGTTAGAATCATGGAATTTCAAAATACATCCATCTTAACTCGAAAGCTCTATATCCATCTAAACTCGAAAACTTAAAATCAGCGCGTACCAGATAATTGGTAACAACCATAAAGTGTTACGCCACGCGGACGCTTAGAATGGGAACTTTTCTAGCAGGCATGCATAGAAAAAGGCGCGCTGCTTTTCGGTCCCGGTTGATGACGACGAGGACGAGGCGAGGAGCCGTCAATTTCCGTTCGGATGGTGGAGAGAGAGAGAGAGAGAAGCGCGTGCGCCGTGGGGGGATGATGGGGCGGTGCTACCCCACTCGTGGCAGTGGGGAGTTGGAGGAGGAGGAGGAGGAGGGTGTACAGTACAGTGGCGTGACCTGGCTTCCACTCCTTCCACCACCCCCGCATAACAGAAAGTCCCTCCCCTCCCCGGCACTGACCAGCGGGACCCACGCCATCGCGTCGCGCCACCTCGAGCTCCCTCACGAGTCAGTCAATCTCCCTCTCTCTTTTTTCCCCCCGCAATTGTAGCTCCGTGATTAGGAGTGTCCTCTTCTTCTTCTTCTTCTTCCTTCGCCGTCGAAGCTGGGGGGGGAGTCGTCATCCCATGTTCGCTCGCGCTTGACTTCACGCGCCCCTCGTCCGCGGTCTCTCGCGCTTGACTTCGCGCGTTTTCACCCCCCCCCCTCCTCGGCTCACGCGCGCCATCCTCCATGCACGAACTGCCCCACTCGTGGAAGCGGTAACGGACATGGCCCTCTTCGCTCCCGCGGGCTCCCCGTCCTCCGTCGCAAGCCAGCCTCGGCCGCCGCCGGCGCCGGTGGCGAAGCCGCCGGAAGTCGCCTCGGCCCCCGCCACGACGGCGACGACGGCCTCGCCGCCGCCTCCTCCTCCTCCTCCGCCGCCGCCGCTCGCCCCCCCGCTTGCCCCCGCATTGCCTCCTCCGGCCCCGCCGCCTTCCTCCACCCCGACCCCGACCGCGGCCTCCCCTCCGCCCCCGCCCCCGGCGGCGGCGGCTGCTCCGTCCACTCCGCCGCTGCCTCCGCCCGTTCCTCCTCCGTCCCCGGCGAAGCCGAATTCGACCGTGACGCCGCCAGCTCCGCCTCCTAGTTCTGCTGCAGCTCCTCCTCCTGCGTCCGCGCCGCCGCCCGAAGCTCCGACCGCTTCTCCGCCTCCGCCGGAGGTTCCGACCACTCCTGCCACTCCTCGGACAACGCCAACGCCGTCGTTGCCACCTGCGCCCGCGGCCCCGTCAAAGTCTTCGTCGCCGCCGGAAACTCCTCCGCCATCGCCAGAGAAGCCGAACGCGCCACCGCCATCCGCGCCAATTCCCGCCACTCCTTCTCCTACTGAAGAAGCTCGGCCGCCTCCTGCAGAAACTCCAGCACCACCGTCGCCGGCGGAACGTCCGCAATCTCCGGCGACGCCATCAGCAGTCCCGCCTGCGAACCGTTCGAGTGATTTTACGCCGCCGAGCTTGGCTTCACCAGAGCCACCTCCTCTAACCCCTCCCGTTACGCCTCCTCCGGCTCCGCCAGTGAATTCGACCGCCACACCGCCGGTGGCCGTTGGAGGTCAAGCGGGTCAACTTCCGGAAACGGCGTCTCACGTACCGACAGGGTTGATCGCTGGGGCAGCCATGGGTGGGGTGGCTCTGATGGTGATGCTTGGGATTCTCTTGTTCGTTTGTTTAAAATGCAAGAGAAAGCAAGGACCCACCGCTGGGAAAGTTGGTTACGGATCGTATTCCTCCTGCTCAAAAGGTGAATTTTATTTGATCTCATCAGCTAAATAATCCGCAGGATTTGATTTAAGCAGTGCTTGTGCATGAGTGAGACCGACCACCGTCTCTGCATTTTCATGGGATTTGTCTGAAATCGATGTATCACTGTGTGTTCCTGTATGTTGCTGGTGATAAGCTTTCATATTGCAATCTTTTGTGCCCGCCAACGACTCGGGAGAATCGAGTGCTTGGTTATGTTGATACACGAGAGAATGATGTTTTCTGCTGATGGCTATTGTAGAAACCAATACTTCAAGTCTTACTTATCCCGCTCGCGCAGAGTGGCTTAGAACTCGACATTATTTAACCGAATTCATAGTTAGGAAATCATGTAAATGAGACATGCTGCGTCTCTACACACCCATGTCATATCAATGACATCATCCTTATATTAGGCAGTTCTTGAAAAGTTGAACTTCTAATTCGTTTTCTGATCCAATTTTACTGCTTGATCTGGGAAGTATATGCTCATTCATTCTACCATTCAGCCATATTTCACCTTATTGAAATCAATTAATCCTTGGTTTGCATTACTAGATGATGTTTGTGCTGCTCCTCCTCGAGGTTTTCAGCATCCAAGTGGGAATGTTCAGCCCCAGTCAAGGGCTCATATCATTGCTGTGCCACCAAAGGCCTTGGCCATTGCCCCACCTAATCTTGTGAGCGGCAATGGAGGTTCCGGTACTGCTAACTGGGCGCCTGAGTTACATCCGCCCCTCGTGGCTTCCTTGAGCTTCTCGAGAGGCACTTTCACGTATGGTGAATTAGTCGAAGCAACTAATAGCTTCTCTGAGGCAAACCTTCTTGGGGAAGGCGGTTTTGGCTATGTCCACAAGGGAGTCCTTCCAAATGGGAAAGAAATTGCTGTTAAGCAGTTAAGGATTGGAAGCCACCAGGGAGAACGGGAATTTCAAGCCGAGCTTGATATCATCAACCGTGTGCATCACAAACATCTTGTTACGTTGCTCGGATACTGCATAACTGGGGCAGGGAGGTTTCTGGTTTATGAGTTTGTTCCCAACAACACTCTAGAATTTCACTTACACGGTATGTTCAATTTCTTTGAATGCTTAGTGTCGTGTTCTGACTCTGCACCAACTTAATTTATATACAAATGAAACCGAGATTATGCCTTGCAGGAAATGGGCGGCCTGTTCTTGATTGGAGAACCCGAGTAAAAATTGCAGTAGGAACCGCAAAAGGACTGGCCTATCTCCAAGAGGACTGTGAGTGTTCTTCTAGATTTGTTACTAATGTTATCCCCTCATCTCTACCTTGATCTGCACGGTCACTGTACATATCTGATCCTATTACAATTGAGTTTGCCTGGAATTGGATATGAATTTTCTGAAAATCAAGCTCTCACTCTCTCTTTTCTTTTTTTTCTCCAGGTAGCCCAACGATCATTCATCGCGATATAAAGGCAGCCAATATTCTTCTTGACTTTAATTTTGAGGCAAAGGTACAGTTTTTGCAACTGCTTTGTCCAAACCTTTTTGTTTATTCACAAGGATATTTTGCTTGGCCTGTAAAGTTTGAAGTAGATGAGTTTTTACTGACTACTACTTTTTCCTGATGAAATTTTTATCTGCAGGTTTCTGATTTTGGGCTTGCCAAGTTCTTTTCTAATAGTACTGCTAACGTTTCTCATATTTCCACCAGAGTGGTAGGAACTTTTGGGTAAGACCTGCTCTTGTGTTGTATGCTACGCATGGTCATTGAGAGTAATGCTCACAACCCTCATATTTCCATCAATGAAACTTTTGGAGAAATCTCTGCTTCGTATGGCGAAATATGGCTGTACAATTTTGCTTTTATAACCAGTTTTAGTTTTAGATCCATAAGAAAGTGATGGCACAACTCGCTTGGACAATTTGGGGCCAAAAATGCCTTATTAGTCTTGCATGTGCCTCCTCTTAGAAGATGGAAAATTTCGATTTTACCTAATAGCACAAGTGCTTCTGATTTGCCATACCAGGTGGCTTAATCGAGTGAATAAGCCATGACGTATTCTAGTTCATTTTACTAACTTTTTTCTTGCACTTTCTGATGTAATTATTGTCTGATTGTGCCCTCGTCACTCATCTCTTGGCCAAGTGATGGCTTCCGCTAATTTTTGCCTTCCTCATAATACAACATACTGATAAATTTTCCCAGGTACCTGGCCCCTGAGTATGCATCAAGTGGTAAATTGACAGAAAAGTCAGATGTATATTCATTCGGCGTCTTGCTTTTAGAGCTTATCACTGGAAGTCCACCTATTATGAGAACAGAGTCATCGACAAATGAGGGCAAGGGATTGGTCGAATGGGTTAGTTTGTGTTTCTGATATATGTCCTTCTCATTGTACTTTTCTGCATGAGCGATACATTTGATGAGAGGAATGTCAAGCATTATAGGTGCCGATAGCTATTTCCATCACTTGATCAAATGGACTTAAGTGGGTCGCTTTGATTTCAGGCCAGACCTTTACTTAACCAAGCTAGCGAGACCGGCAAAATGGACAAAATTGTTGATCCAAGATTGCAGAATAATTTTGATTCCAACGAGATGTTGAGCATGATTGGATGTGCCGCTGCTTGTGTGCGTCATTCAGCGTGGCTCCGGCCAAGAATGAGCCAGGTAATTACAACTTCACGATTGTTGCTCGACCTGCATGGGGCATAGTCCATCAGCTGGTAGAATTGAACCCCACTTAATCTTGTTGTCACAACACAACGACCTTTTTTGCCCTTAAAGATCTGAGATCATTCGATCCCTCATGACCAATCCAAAATGCTGCAAGACTTGTGCAAAACCCGAGGATCCCATGCTTTATGGCCTTCTAAGAGTAAGAATTTCTCGCAATATGCAACATCCAGTATGTTCCCTGGCAACATCGAGGTTAATTGTGCTTTAAGGGGTAAGCAAGTTTTAAAAACATCTGTATTGAGTCACTCCTGAAAGAAGCATGTGCTATCGATTCAAAACATCCTGGCTCTAGTTCACATTGCCATGACTTTCTGGGACATTGCTTGATGTAGTGTCAACCACCACCAACCATTAGAGCCGTAATAATTTTAGGGTACATACGTTTTAGAACAAGTGGCTATAATTAGGGGCAAAAATGGAACTGTGATTGGTAATTGGCAGAATAAATTGCATCAGTTTGCCCTGTGTTTAATCTTCTGAATCCTGTCAAATGAAATTTCCGAAAGCAGATAGTTTGCGCGTTGGAAGGAGAAGGATCTCTAGCAGATCTAGATGAAGGAGTCAGACCAGGTCAAAGCAAAGTTTACAGTTCTTCAGAAATGAGGAAATTTTCTATGATACTGGGGAGTCGCGAAGACGGCAATAGTCGACAAAGTGATAACACCAGTGAATATGGTCTTTACCCTTCTTGTTCAAGCAGTGAAACCCATAGCCGATAAGGCATGTACAGCGAAGACAAAGGGAAGCTTCAAACTTCTTGCCCAACTGAAGTTATCAAAACCTTTTTATTCTTCTCTCCCTGTTTTTTTTTTTCCTCTTCGGATGATCACTCCTGAAATTCCTGTTGAGGAATTGTTTGAAGATCGGACCCCTCGATGATAGGTACTTTCCTCACTGCTGATTCTTTCCTAACACGTTTCCGATTTTTGTAACATGTGAAAGTCTTCTCCGTCAAGATGATCTAACAAAGCCTGTATCTACTGCATTCTCATTTATAATGTAAGAGCTCTGAATTCAGCAAATGAGTTCGTTGGTGATCACGTTTATACTTCTGCAAATAGGATGATGCATCCAATCATTTTTCATGCTAATTTATCAGCCAACAGGAGAAACTCTTCAATGGCCAAGCAAGAATTTGCCAGCCGATAGGGACCATTAACTGCACCTTACTGGCAAAGAATGATATCAAATTTACCAGGAGAAAAAGCCTACTTATCAAAAGCCGTAGTGCAACATTCTGAGATACCATTCAGATTAGAAAGAACATATAATGAGTGTCATCCCTCCAAATTGAAAGCAGTCCAAACATTGTGTCCTGTAAAGTCTCTACTCTCCCAGGTTCTAGGTAATGACTCTAGTCACAAGCTTGGTATCAATATTATTATAAAAAAATTGAAGAAAGAAGCATCAAGATGGAACCAGGCAAGAGAAATTTAATTTCCTTTCACCTACAGAAGAAAATCCAACAGCTCGTTTAACTCTTCTAGGAAATTCACTTTTTTTAGCTGATAATTCTCAGCATGTCGTGGAAGTGGAACAACACAACTGTTCTTAGCCTGGAAAAATCGATTCCATCAACCACAATGAGATAAAATAAATGAAGAACAGAGTAAATCAGCAAAGTGCCCTCCAATGAAAGAATTTTGAAAGTTTCACGGAATGACAACGATACATATTATACCAACTTCTCCTCACAACTCCACGATGATTCATTCCCGTCAATCACGAGTTCCAACTCTCAATATACAAGTTGGCATTTCGGATTTTTCTGCTTAACACCTACGTATCTGTTGAAAGAAGGAACAGGAAAAATGTCTCGAATGGCAATTATCCATCTTTGTCTTTCTCTTTAGTTAATGGTATCAAAGACTTCAACCACTCTTTCCACGGAGCATCCTCTTGTTGCTCCATCCATGACAAGAAGCAGCTATCTAACAAGCAGAAGAAATTGACATAGAGGAGTTGATACCTAACGGGTATAAATCGGAAATTAGCCACTTGAAGAATGGGCCAGAAGGCTCCCTCCAGAATCAGGGCAGGAAGAAAATCCCTCTTGACATCTTCTTTAACTTGAGGTACACTCTTTCCGGCAGATAGACCCATGTATGAGAAGAAGACGAGTAGATCCAATGGCCCAAAGAGGAACCCGTCAATTGCTACTTTGGCAGAGACAAACCGCAAAGAGTTAGGTTGCATTTGAAGTCGCAACCTTATAAACCGGTCCAAGCCTTCATACCTGCATGCAGGTATCATGAGACAAAAGAGAACTTTTAACAACATTCTATGCACAATATTCAACTGGAAGCGCAACACATGTGCCTCGCCATGCCAACTTAGGGGGATCACCCTTTTGCCACTGCCCGGCTAACAGGAAGCACATCAAAATATAAGCTAATTGATTCTTTAGACAAGTGAAATTAAGTTACTCAAGTGAGTACCAGAAATGGCCAACTGGTCCAACGAATCCAAAGCCAAAGAGGCTGGTAGTTGCCACTCTCCTCCAATTGATCTTCAATTCCTTTTCTTCATCCTGACAGAAAAAGAAAACCCCGACATTTAGCGATCCTTTGTCTAACAGTCACAAGATGTTGTCTATCCCAATAGATTCATATATCTAGCATTGCGCCCCAGGCCAATATGATTCTTGTTACATCACTGTGTTCTTCACAGATGACTCCAATTTGCCAAACCTCTGCATATCGCAATGGAGAAGTCGCACATACTTCCAGTGATAATAGAAACAGCACCGCAGCAACTTTGCTAGTTGCTGGTCATCTCAATCCTCCCTTAAACACTACATCAACACAACACTCAACAGCCTTTTCTGACATGCGCTTTCTCCAGGAGACACGGATGGCTCAGGCATATTTTCCATTCGCACATGCCGACTCGTATGTCGATCAAGATACCACAAGGCCCAACACGTCAACATGACATGGAACAAACACCAACTTCACCAACAGCAATATACTGTGTGTATGGCCCCGGTTAACTCCCAAGAAGGCCGTAGTATCATGGAACCAAATGCAGGGAGAGGTAATACATGCTTGTGCAAGGAATTAATTCATTTATGCACATGGTTACATCCAATTACATTTCCAACGAAAGTAGCGATGAATCCAAATAAATTAGCACAATGATCAAACAATGACCAAATAAATAGCACCCTGGAACGGTATTTGACATGCCCAAGTAGCTCATTGCAAGAGATTAATGGAATGAAGTTTAAGCTTTTACCCACGACGCCGGGATGAAACATGTCGGAACCCATGCGTGCAAAGGCCATTTCTCGCAAATTTTCCAAAACACAAGATCAAAACAAACGACCACGACCACAATTGCAAGCGATCCATAACTAAAAAGTCGTCATTTTTCACGGCCAGCGATGATTCACCTGAAGATGATGGTGCCTCTTCTTGGCCGTGGAGTGAGTGATGGCCTGGGCAGCGACGTCGCCGAACCCCCAGATCAGGCCGGAGCTGATGATCTGGGTCTTCACGGGATGATCGCGCAAGCAATTCTGGTACCATTTCCACAGCCTCGACATTTCTCCCTCGGATCAAAGCTAGCTCTACCCAAGAGACAGGATCAAGATCATGGTGATGGGTCGCGAGGGGTGATCGCCTATCGATTAGGATCGCACTTTGCAGACGGAATTACGGCCCGGAAGGACATACTGCATCTTCTGTAAATGGTTCGTCTCCGACTTTGAATCCAGGGAAAGTTTTCGCTTCTTCCACGATTCGAGCTGGCCTTTGATTTCGGGGATCGTCACCTCGGATTTTCCAAATCAAGAAATGAGTTTTGATAGCCCAGTGAGAAAGCCCAATGATAGAGACGAGCCCAAATTTCTCATTCCCGGCGAGATGTGTTGCGTTCGATTCCTTGATCTACGAAACTTTTACGCTGGATAAAACTTTCGATCATATTCGGCATTTAGAGCAACATGAAATCCGGAGACGACCGATTATAGCCCGGATAAAAAAATCACACTTATTAAGGGGTAGAATAGATCTGGATAGGATATGTAAAATTTAGAAAAAAAAAATTCAAAAAAATTCAAAAAAATTTAGAATATTGACAAAAGCTTCCCCGATCTTGCAAATTTTGCCCTCTCTTTCCGTCATCTCTCTCCCTCTTCTTCTTCGACTTGTTTCTGCTCTGTTCACCTTCACCACACACCTACCATTACATGAAGACAAGAAAGCAAGGTTTTGATTTTGGTCTGGATTTTCCACCCCTACCGAAGAGAAGTTGGGGAGAATCCACCATATATGGGAGACCCTCCTTGTGGGTGTCTTTAATTCCTCTTTCTTATTTTTACTATTCTTATCATGGCCTTCAAAATTTTGGTTGCAAATTGACATCTTGACTTGCTAAAGATGTAATTACCATCGATGAAGGTTGGTGTCGATGGATTTAGAGATGAAGAGACCTTCTCTCATGGTAGCCCGGACACGAGGCGGTTTTGCTCGTTGAATAGGCCATGGGAGAGAGGAGCTTCCTCCTATCGTCAGCGAAACAGTGAAGGCCTGAAGATTGGAGACGGTACAAAGAGGGAGATTTTGAAGATTTTTAAAGATTTTTAAAAATATTCTATCCAATTACATCAAACACAGGATATGATTTTTTACGATCCAAAGGATATTGAAAGGATTTCAAATCCTACATTCTCATATCCTATACCAATTCAAATTCAAACAACCAAACGCAACTTTAGAAATCTTCGATGAGCCGATCTGGGAGAACTCCGGTGTGGCCGTATGAAAAATTTCGGACCCAAATGGTGGGTTGGGCCAAGATAGTGCTCGAGTCAAGATCGAGCATGAAATGCCAGTTGATGCTTACCTAGGACAAGTTCAAAAAGTTCAAGCAAACAACTTCGTTAGCATTTTTTCGTTCAATGGAGTTTATTTTACTCTTAGTCCTACCAAGTCAAGATTATGTTTTCCCTGTATCAAAGCCTATTCTTACGATGTTTGAGCAAATAATCACATTATTTTCCGATTTTTAAGAATTAAGATTACTTTTACGTTAAAATCAATCGTGTAGGTGTAGTTGTATACGCTCCACACTTAAAATCAGTTTAAGTGATGCTTTAGTGTTAAAAGTAAAAAAAAAAAAATTAATGGCGAGAAAATTAACAAATGGATTTTTTAAAGAAAAGTTAGAATATAGTAAATAAGGAATAGTAAGCTTGCCGAGGAGAAACTAGAGGGAAGATGGAGGACAGCGTGGGGGCAATATCTCCAAATTTCAGGTCAGCCGCATCCTTTTTCCCTTATCCCTTTTCTCTCGTCCTCAATCTCTTTTCCCATTTGTGGATAATATTTTCTATTGATCGACGGATTTTTCGCATTTCCTTTTTAAATTTTGACGTTTTCTTTTTCCCCTTCATATAACAGCGGCCCGATCGGACGATGCTTTCCGAAGTCGCTGGACTTCTTTCCTGACCGCTCCAGACCCGCAAACCAAAAGGGTACGACACTCGACAGTCCTGTTCTTTGTCTTCATCTTTTTCCTCTGCAATTTCTGCGCGCTTGATCTCTTGAATGTCATTGTTCTGGTCGATGTTAAAGGTGGGATTTTTTCTTGGATATTATTCGTGGGTATTAGTTTTTCTTGCTGTTGATTTCGCTTGAGGAGTGGTGAGACTTCAGGCACGAGAGGATCAGATGTTTTTGCTGACTTGGGAGCTTAAGCTGCGTTTCTTGGTTCGTGGGTTATTGAAAAGGAGGATCCTTTTTGGGGGGATACTAGATGATCCCTGACTTTGTGTGTACTTCGTGGCAAAAAACTCTGCAACCTTTCGACATTCATGGGTTCTGAAGGGCTTTTTGGATGTGTTTCGTTCTTGGTGTCATGAGGGGTATTGAGACGAGAATGGAAGGGAATGGAATCGCCATTTCCACTCTTATGTTCGATTTCGAGAAAGGAATGATGTGAAATTTGCTTTTCTTTAGTTAATGGATTGTACTGAGTTAAGTAAGGCTGTCAAAATGTAATGAAACACGTATGATTTCCACCTGTTTGAAGACTTGCCCCATTTCGGTACAAACGGGATTGAGCTTCCCATTTGCAATACCTATTCCAGCCTCGAACATTGTGATCAACCATGATTAATGTAGTAAATATCTGCATCACTGCTAATCCTTTTTCCATGCAATTCTGGTACTTCAAGGTTGATAGGCATATATAGGACTGACCATATGGAGGAATCCACCAGACATGGAGCTCTTGTGTTCACAGATGAAGATAAGTTTGGACCTTCCAGCACAAAGAAAGCACCTGCTCAAGAATTACTTACGAAGAAGGTATACATTCAATCCTGAAAATGGATAATCTTATTCATGATATTCCAATTTCTTTGGCTTTGTTTAAGAGCTGAATGTGCAACCTGTTCTGGTCATTAAATAAGTAGCCGTGGTCGTATCAAGCTGCATGTAATATCTCTTTCAAATTTCATATGCTCGAGATTATCTTCAAGAAAGAACTAGCATTCAGTAGAGCTTAAACCTACAGGTTTCTGACAATATGAAAGAATAACTTAAATATAAACATAAGAATGATTTAACGTATTGTTTCTCTATTCATATTAAAATATGTATTCTGTTAAGCTTTTCTTTTCTTAAAATTCCTGCTTTTTAATGCAATTATATTGCATTTTACTTCCTTCTATGTTTTTATGTGGAAGGAAAATTATTAAGCTAACGAGGACCATGTTTTGCAGTCTGAAAGTCCCCAGAGTGAAATCTGCTGTTTAGATTGCAAGAACAAAAATAGTTGCCGAACTGTGTGCTCAAGGACAAAAATGATGCACGTTCTTGTAGAAAGGGGAAAACCTCAACAAGCTGAGTCCATCTTCAGAAATCTCATTGAAGGAGGGCATAAACCTTCTCTAATATCTTACACGACCCTGCTCGCTGCATTGACTATTCAGAAGCGTTTTGATTCCATACACTCAATCATCATGCAAGTGGAAGAGAATGAAATGAAGCCCGACTCAATCTTTTTCAATGCTGTTATTAATGCTTTCTCAGAATCTGGGAATATGGAGGAGGCAATGGAGGCCTTGCATAAGATGAAGGCGAGTGGAATAAGACCCACTACCAGCACTTATTACACATTAGTCAAAGGGTTTGGCATTTCTGGGAAGCCTGAAGAATCTATGAAACTTCTGGACCTGATGTCCCAAGAGGGAAAAGTGAAACCTAATGTAAGAACATATAACGTCTTAGTCAGAGCATGGTGCAGTAAGAAGAACATCACTGAGGCATGGAATGTAGTTAACAAAATGGTGGCCTCTAATATGCAACCTGATGTTGTTACTTACAACACTATAGCCACCTCATATGCTCAGAACGAAGAGACGGAAAAGGCTGAAGATCTAATCCTAGAGATGCAGAAAAATAACATGGAGCCAAATGAAAGAACTTGTGGCATCATCATAACTGGTTATTGTAAGGAAGGCAAAATGAAGAAGGCTTTGAGTTTCGCTTACAGGATGAAGGATCTTGGAATGCATCCCAATCTTGTTCTTTTTAATTCTCTAGTCAGAGGCTTTGTTGAAATTATGGACAGAGATGGTGTTGATGAGGTGAGTATAAGCTCGTTGTTTTTTGAAGTCTCTAATCAAATGCTTGTACTACATAATGGCTCCTAGGTGATGATATATGCCATACACTCACATAAAAATTCTGAAAAAGAAAAATTAGTATCTTGTTCTAGCTGGTTTTCAAGAAGAGGATCACTGGTCAATTTATTGGACACTAGTTTCTCGAGGAAGTTTCTATTTTGATGAATTTATTTGACAGTAATTTCTGAAGGAAGTTTTGTTTGCATTTTATGAACTTATTCATTCGCTTTTGGCAGTTCATCATTACCTACCCTCAATACCGTCTCTATGCTTTTTGACTAAAAAATCCATGTCCACACTTTAACGTAGCTTCTTTTTTTGCTTGGTTATCAAATAGACATTATTCATTATTGTCATCAGGACTGTGATATAATGGTAACATTATGGTTATCTGCCAGCTTTTGAGTTTTCATGAATCTGGTCTGGCTTTTTCTTTTTTGGTTCCTCCCTGAGGGAAAAGTAGATTTGATCCATAGATGGGCATCATTACAGGTTTTGAAGTTGATGAATAAATCCGGGGTCAAACCAGATGTTGTGACATATAGCACCATCATGAATGCGTGGAGCACAGCAGGATACATGGACAAGTGTGAGGAGATCTTTGATGACATGGTGAAGGCTGGCATACAACCTGATGCACATGCATATAGCATATTAGCCAAAGGCTATGTCCGTGCAAAAGAACCTGAAAAGGCAGAAAAGCTCTTAATGGCCATTGTCCATTCGGGATTTCGCCTAAACGTGGTCATCTTCACAACCATCATCAGTGGATGGTGCAGTAATGGAGACATGGACCGTGCAACCAGAGTTTTCAACCATATGTGCGAATATGGGATTTGTCCGAACTTGAAAACTTTCGAGACTCTGATTTGGGGTTACAGAGAAGCGAAGCAACCATGGAAAGCAGAGGAAATCCTCCAGATCATGCAAGAGTTTGATGTTCGGCCGGAAAAATCAACTTTCTTGTCGGTTGCAGAAGCTTGGCAATCTACTGGACTATCCAAAGAGGCGAAGAGAATACTGGATACTTTCAAAAGCCTAAAATTGGCCAACGCGAGGATATCAGAGGAAGAGAAACCCATGAAGAACTTGGAAAGAATTTATCAGAGGGAAAACGAAGGTGCACGGAATTCTCATATCTTACAGATACCCGGCATAGCAGGAAGTCATCGCGTGGGAACCGTTGCAGCCACAAAAAAGAGCCGAATGCTATCAATGGAGAAAGAAACATCATTCGAAGGCACGCTGTTCGCTACAAGACCTATTTATCTTGCTAATACGTGTAAATTCGGGTCGCGATTGCTGGTCATCTGCCAAAAGCAGTTGCGAGCGGGTATCGGGGCGTGCGCCCAGATCGCTCAACCGTGTACAGTGGTTTTCTTAAACTGATTGACAAGAGATGCTCTACCGTTTTTTACTGATGTAAGTATGTTAAGCTGTTGTCCCTCAAGAAGAAATGCAGAGGAAATTCTCCACTGCTCATGGCTTTGGGCTTTGCTCATGCTGTGCTGAAGCAGTGCAGGTTGACCGCTCTTTACTTTTTACCGTTTTAGAATATGACATGGTCAAAGAAATTGTCGGCATGTTACGGCATAGATCTCTCTCTCTCCCTGAGACATGCCCAGGTGGGAAACGAGATAGTACGACCTGAGAACTTGACTTCAGACATCTCCCTTTTTTTTTTCCTTTTTTTTTTTTTTTTTTGGTCTCGGGACAAGAGGTTTCAATTTCAAAAGGAAATGTCAGTCATTCATGGAAGCACGTGACTCGTGAGCATAGAGGGAATTTCAGGATAATGGCCATATGCTATCTAATCATTTGACTTGGGGTGATGTGAAAGTCTATTTAGGGCGCGTTTGGTTGCGTTTCTGTTTAAAAATTGTTCCAGGGAACAGAAATAGAAAAAAGTATTTCTGTTCCGGGGAACAATTTTTGAACAAAACAACGCGTTTGGTAAACTTGTTCCGGGAATAAAAAATAAACAGAAACATGTTTGGTAAATTTGGATAATTTTTTTATTTCTTTTATTTTTTCCATTTTTTTCTTATTTTTCCTTTTTTTCTTATTTTCTTTTTCATTTTTTTTTCTTCTTTTGGCCGGTCGCCGGCCAGCGAGGGTCGGCCTCGCCGGATCTGGGCGAGATCGAGCTCGCCCAGGCCGGCGCGAGGTCGGCCTCGCCTTGATCCGGCGAGGCCGAGGCTCGCCGGCCGCTGGGCGAGGTCGGCCTCGCCGGATCTGGGCGAGATCGAGGTCGCCCAGGCCGGCGCGAGGCCGACCCTCGCCCAGCTACGGCGAGCCTCGGCCTCGCCGGGGGACGGCGAGCCTCGGCCTCGCCGGGGGCCGGCGAGCCTCGCCGTGGCTGGGCGAGGCCGCCAGCCCTCGTCGGCCGGTCGCCAGCCATGGCCTCGCCCAAAAGAGAAAAGAACAAGAAAATAAGAGAAAAAAGAAAAAAAAAAAGTGTTTCTCAAAAGTGTTTCAGAAACAAGAAACACAAATTTTGTGTTTCTTGTTTCTGTTTCTTTTTTATTCCTGGGAACAAAAGAACAAAAAAGGAACAGAAACGCGTCCAAACGCGTTTCTATTCCTTTTTTGTTCCCAGGAACAAAAAAACAGAAAAAGTGTTTAAAAACAAAAAAAAGAAACACAAACAAACGGGGCCTTACTTTTTACCCGAATGTCAAAATGATCTCTCTACTTTATTTTGGTTCAACTTTTTTCTCTTATTGGTTGATTTTATTTTATTTTTTATGCATGTGGCGCCACATCAAACAATGTAAAAAGGAAAGGCAAAATCGAAAGAGAGACTGTGGTTATAGTGGTCTCGAGCTCTACGCTCATGGGGATTATGGCCATTCACTCAATTTGAGCTTGCGGTGGCTATGGCCACTTCAGTTCTGAGCTTGCAGCAACCGTGGTGGCAAGATTTTGTAGAGCCAACGAAGCTCAAGGCCACCATGGCCACTCGAGTTTTGAGCTTGTGGAGGCCATGGCCCATTGAGTTTTGAGCCACGAAGCTCAAGTCACAGTCATGGCCACTCAATCTATGGTTGTGAATGAATATTTGTCATGGTTTTTGCTTTGTTGTGAGTATCGAATTTTGCCAGTGTTTTGATTTGGAATGAGGTTTGAAGAATGGAGGGGAGAGGGACAACAAATGAAAAAAAGAACAGAAAAATTCACATTAGAAAATAGTTAAGAACATTAAAGCTAAGTTAGTAAATTCTATCACCGGACTTCGATAGCACTTTTTAAAAAGATTGATGACACGTTTTAAAAAAGTACTTAGACAATCTTGAAAGCTAAAAAGAAAATTTGGTTTTGATTTTCAGGCAAAAGTTGGCTCCCACCCTACATGAAGGGACCTTATTTGAATACTGGCGTTGTCCACATCTCTTTATCTTGTTACATATGTCTTTCTTGGTTTAGTCAAAAGGAAGAAATTTCCTATTGTTATGGTGTGGTTTCTGGTAAGTATTTGAGCTAAGTTCCCTCTGGATATTCAGAGAAAACAAGTCCCTCTCTATTCTCTTTGGTATCCCCTCTTTTTGAAAAAAAAAACCTACTTATAGACTTGTAGGGATAGACTTTTTGTGATACGAAAAAAAAAAAGAGAGAGAGATCGAAGAAATTAGAGTGCAACCAGGAGGGGGAAAACTCTATAATTTTTGTAAAGTTACCAATAATTAATTAAGAACAAATAAGATGTCCCACTTTCTCCTAATCTAAGGAAGAAATAGAAAAAGGCCATATGTCCAACCCAAAATATGGATTTGGACAAACAACGGGGATGGCATGTGAGAAATAAATTTGGACAAAATCATTTCAAGATATTAAACTCGAGAGCCTAAATTTATAAGTAAAAAGAAATTCTTTATTTATAAAGAGCGTACAAAATTTCGCGCGGAATGTTTTAACTGTCTGTGTCATTTCGTGGCATTGTTCTTTTTTTATTTTTAGAAAATTGGAATTGGGATTATGATGGTATCTAGACGCATGAAAGCTATTAATCTTTTCTTCCACTGGATCCTTCAGCACTTTTGACAGCTATCAAGATAAAGCCTAGCCCTTTTTTTTGGGACCAACGAATATTTTTGAGCTCCTTTTGTTTGCCAGCACTAAAGAAAGAGTGCCCAGAAAGTGAATATTCACCGGCAGCTTTCTATTTCCAGCATCGAACTGGGTTAGACCTCGCGTGCTCTCTTTGACCACTCTATAATAGAAGGGCAAAAAAGGAAAAAAAGAAAAAAAAAGGTTGTTAATTGAAAATTGAAATACGACTAAATTGCAACCGCTAAAACTAAGAATTGTTTTTGGGGTCATTTGATATATGCCATATCTGTATCTTAAAATACAAAAGTTTAGTACGGTCTTGGCAAGGATTTTTCTTTCTTTAAATAGTTAGAAAAGGTCGAGAAGATTATTGGTATTCACTTGCTTCCGTTGTGGAATGCTTGATTCAAGTGATTGACCCATCTCTTGAGAATGAGGTTAGCTAGATATTCGTCACATTTTCAACAATGCATTGACAATCTGTGTCTCTTCTTGTGAAATGACAATATCCAATAAAATGAATTCAGTCGGAGATTCTCTCACTATGTAATTCGGTTAGACGCGAATGATTACAAAACCATCAAAGTAAACCATCATGCTTTCTGGTGTCAAAAAACTTTCGTTTTGAGCCCCACAACACCCGTCATACTCAATTCCAACTCCAATTTACCTTACCACGAGATGACAAGCATTTTCACTCCGAATCTCCTAAACACGATGTCAAATCTCCTTCTGCTGGATCAGAAAAGGTGATTTGAAGGTAAAAAAGAGAAGCACATATTCCAGTAACTGAGGAGGAAAATGAAATTGCCCCACGCTTATTAGTCTTGACAAGGAGTGTACCATGATGGAGTTAGAGAAGGACGGCCACTATCATGGTTAAGGCCACCATAGAATACAAGAGAGTATATAGATCTAGACAAGATTCCATATTGTCTTCTACCATACGACTTAAACTTCGCTTTAGTATTTTTCTGTCGTATGTACTTCCTACACCGAGGCATGCCTGCAACCGCATGATTAGATGCATTGGACGGGACAGAGATCTGAATGGGGGTTGTCCCAATCAGCACTAGTCAAAAGCTCCCCAAATTGCTGACTCGAAAGAGGTATGATCATCACTGAGCCCGCGTGCCACTGCTGACCGGTCCATCAATCGATTTTCAAGTTATTGAGATTACCAGTTATTTCTTTAAAAATTTCACGATAAAAAATATTATCATAATATATTATTTTTAAAATAATTATGTTAAACAAGGGGATGATAAGAAGTGGGTGGCGAATTGGGTTTAGTCTAACTATCTCGTCGTTTTGCTCTTTATTTCATCACGTTTTGACGTCCACTTGCAAAGAAATGCAGCCCCCCCCGGGAGATGCTGCCATGATTGTCTCGAGCCCCATCTTATCCTGAAAGCCATGTCCTACTTTCCACGATTGTGCAAGCGAGCATATCAAGGACGCTTACTCAAAGTGCTTTATAAGAATATGAGTGATGAAGTTACAAAGGTATCATATATATCTCGAAAAATTACCACATCGAAAATTATAATATTCCCTTAGTTGATTCTTAAATAAATATTTTAAGGACCACGAGTACTCTAACAATTCGAAATTATTGAAGATAAAGGCAAGTTTCGTCGAACTTTGACATAATTGCATGAGAAATACAATTACAATTTTGATCGTATTGATTGATAATCATATTTTGATCATTTTTCAAACAATTTACTTTTAATTTCATTTAATATCACACTTTGCTCTATCCAAATTTCAAATTCCCGTTTGATTTGACTATGACAATTGGTTGATTCTTTAGACCCTTCTTGAAAATTTGATTTCTTTTTTAATACATTTCCTATATCACCATATGAATTAGCAAGAAGTATCAAATTTTTGGGGCGTAAATTCAGCTTCTTCGTCTTCTTCTTCTTCTTCTTCTTCTTTTCCACATCTTTCAATTTTCTTGCCTGCCCATTTTTTGGAAGTCTCGCCCCACTAATGCTAGAAAGGTGCATTACTTTACGAGTTCGAGAACATGGTAAGGGGTGCACCACAAAATTAATAAGTAAATAAACAAATAAACAATTAAGATGATGAAGAAGAATTGCATAAATAAAAAAAGGAAGATGATGTGAGTCAAATGACTAAGGGCCACGTGTACTTTAATTAAAATAGACATTCAATTACATCCACTAATCAACATGCTTCGAGAAGACAAAGTACAGCGGCATATTATATCGAAGCCCTCCAATTATCTTTTCTTGCTTTTTCCACGTGAGATGTGAGTCATTCATTATAATTGGTGGACGGTTCTATAGGTTGTTTGGGAAGAAACAGAGGGTTTTAATCAAATTTCTAGGATGGTTGGTAGGTTTCAGATGCTATAGGTAAGCAGAAGGGATCAATAATTTGATTGTTAGATAACTTGGTTTTAGTAAATTATTGATTATTGCATTAATTTACCAATGTTTATTTGATTGTTACTTATCAACTCTTACACAAAATTACCAACCTTAATTTAGGTTATCGTGTTCGGTTCTCCTATGAGATTACCAATTAGTCACGGGCTCTACAGACTGCTTATGAATGTTTATGTTTGATCGATTTTGTTTTGACTGCTTTTCTACTAAGTTATCGATTTTTATTGAAATTACCGTCTCTTCTATTGAATTATAACCCCGTTTGAGTGGTTCATTAGCATTTTTTCCTAATAAAATTGCCAACTACTTTTAGTTCACTAACTGTTACGTGAAGCTACTTACTTAAGTTTATTTGTTCGATTCCAAATTACTAACTTTTCTAATATCATATCCATTTTCAAGTTCACGCTATATCCAACCTCTAAATGGCTATAGTACTCCCTAACTTATTGATTACTGAAAATAACCCCAAAAGAAGCAATTATTTAGAATCATTAACGGAAATGGTGAAAGTTAATATACATTGAAAATGCAAAAACCGCACATTGTCATGAAAATTTAAGAATGTCCGCATTAGTCGAAAAAAAATGGTAATTTATTCCACCATCTTGTTTTTTTCCATTCATTTTGTAGAAATTTCATTTCCTCTCTTTTGCTTGCTAATGTGCTCAGGTTGGTTTCCATAAAAGATTTTTTCTAATTAGTTTGAACCTTACTGGTAATCATAGAGTATAATCATAAAGAGTCCACAACTTTAACCGAATAATTTTCCTAAAAAGAGCTTGAATGGGAGAATTATATATCACAAGGAAATATTAGAGATTGAACTTTAGAGAAACATTGTAAATAAATGTACTTTATTAATATTTTTTCAAATTGCCGATCATCAAATTTGTTCAAGTACTCGAACCTTAGATGATTCTTGTGGAAAAAGTAACAAATATGTAAACTTATGGATTTGAACACAAAAGAAGAAGAGACAACTATTTTAAAAAAAAAGGTTGTAATAATTCGATCTACACTAAAGACATATTTTTCTCTCTCATCAATCTCACTGGACTATTGTGGACCATTTAAATTTTAGGGCATGTCTAAAACGATTTCAAGAGTGGAAATAGCCTAAGCCCCATTCTCATGAAATTACCAACCTTTGTTGATTTGCTTCTTCGAATTATTTAATGATTATCTCAACATACCTCATCTCTTTGTACTAATCTCATTCATGTGTCTAAGAATTGTGAAATTACCTACTTCGTCGATCTTTTTTGTAAAATATTCTTATGAGTGTCTCAACTTATCTCATCTATTCATACCAATTTCATTCATGCGAATCACTAGTAGTGAAGGAACGGGTAGTCAACAGGTACACTGGGCACCGGAGGAAACATCTTTATCTATAAACCCATTATTTCAAGTAGAAGTAAAAGGTGCATTGCTAATGATTTCACTCGTACAATTGGCCAGCATCCCCGAACGGGTAGCGGACCTCGACGATCCCACGAGCCAAACGAACCACAGCAGCCATTCCTCTCGCGCAAGGCTTTCGATCGAGAAAGACGAATGACGATCGCGTACCGAACCCCATCCCTCCGTTTTATCGACACTCGCGAAATGCGCCGTGCGTCCGTCCGCGCCGCGCCGTGATGCCGTCGTCATCGTCCGACACGACACGACACAGGAATCTCACCATCTCCGATTTAAGATTCTACGACAAAACGTCCCCCGTTATGGACAGAGAGAAGGGGCCATCGCCAGCTTTTTCCAATATCCTTTCTCCCTTTCCTCTCCTTCTCAAATTCACACGCCTGCGTCGTACACTCCTTTTCTTTCTTACCCCCGCACCAGTTCACTCCCCGTTTTCCCATCCTCCATCTCCCTCTCAAATTCTTGTTCTCGCACTGCGTCCACTCTCGGTCGTCTTGCTTTCCGAGCAGATCACATCACGCCCGTAAAGCTCCCGCGTTTCTTCGCCTTCTTCTTCCCCGTCCTTTTCGTTCTCCTGTCGCTTTCTCTGCTTCCTTTCCTCTCCATACCGCCGAGGGAACACCGAGGGAAGCTCTGCCCGTCCTTGTTTCTGCGTCCCTGCAGTGCGCGCCACGTTCAAGTTGCGATTTTTCTGACACCCCAGAGCGCGCTGTTCGATCATCTTTTGCGAGAGTGCTTGTCCGCGAGATGGCTTCGTCTCGAGCCAAATGGGTCACGTGCAGATTGTCCGTGGTCGCGTTCCACCTCTTGCTCGCCTTCTTCTTTGCTTCAGCCCAGAGGAGCTTCAAGCATGAAGTCCCAGCGCTCAGTCGATCGGAGCGGGGACCCCTTCCCAACTTCCTTTCGAGGGCTGTGGATTTCCTGTGGCAATCTGACCAGACCGGTTATCAACACGTCTGGCCGGTAAAGGCATCTGTTTTTGACTCGGTCGTACTTATGTTAAGCGTGATCTAATTATCTTGTCTGGCTTACATAAAATGGGTTTGTCTGCTTCATGTCAATCACTGCTTCATGACTTCTCGTGCTTTGCCGGGTTTCGGGTTCTGAATTTGTTTTGTGCATTCATGGTTTGATCCCATTGGCATTATTTGTGTGGGATCCAGATCTTCTTTAGTCTTGTCTCCCTCTGTAGGTATCTCTGAAATTGTTTAAATAATGGGTTTTGTTCCCCTGAACGTGTCCCTTTGTTTTCTTTACCGAATGAAGTTAAAAATGAACCATTTTTTTTAATATATAAATCTGAATGCTGTTTGTGTTCATTTTTCATCAACAGGAAATGAAATTTGGCTGGCAAATTGTCATCGGCACTGTAATCGGGTTCTTAGGAGCGGCATTCGGGAGCGTGGGTGGTGTTGGTGGTGGTGGGATTTTTGTTCCCATGCTTAGCCTAATCATGGGGTTCGATCCGAAGTCAGCAACAGCTATTTCAAAATGTATGCACAAGTTAAACTTTTTACAGAACAGTTTTGGTTTCCAAAATACAGATAAAATTCTCCAATTCAGTGGACACTGGTTAATTCGCAAGCCTTTTAACAGATGTTTTAAATCAATGAAGTCGAAAGACGAGATTAAAATTATAAAAGAAGGAAGGGAAACTGATGTATTTTTTCTTTTGACTGAATTACTTAACATAAAAAGCAGTCATTCACGCACTCTGAAACTAATATTTAGGAAGTTCCGAGCATGTTTGTTTTTCAGGTATGATAATGGGTGCTGCGGGGTCAACTGTCTACTACAATCTTAAGCTTAAGCATCCCACACTGGATATGCCCATCATAGACTATGACTTGGCACTGCTTATCCAACCGATGCTCATGCTTGGCATAAGCATAGGCGTTGCGTTTAATGTGATATTTGCTGATTGGATGGTCACGGTTTTGCTGATTATTCTCTTCATAGGTAATGTTTGTTGCGAGTTTTGTCAGGTAAAGCACTGTTGTGCCTACAGAACTTACCTGATTTACACATGCAGGCACATCGACTAAGGCGTTCTTTAAGGGGGTTGAAACATGGAACAAAGAAACCATATTGAAGAAGGTAGGTCTGTTATGTTTGTGAAGTAAATTAAATTATGTTGCGTAACTAAAGTGCCACCTCCTAGTTCTGAAAAATTACCACTGTACAACACCTAAAAAGATTGACTAGGGGGTGTGTGAGGCAAAAGTATTCTAATGAAACTTGCTAACATTCTTTGAAAAAGATAGCAGTGTGGATATCATTGCCAGGAATTTGCTGAAAATTATTGCCAACAATTAGTCTTTATTGACATGAATGCCTTCTATGCATGAGGACTCTCTTATCATTTCGACTAATTACTAAAACAGATTATCATAATTCGACAACATATACTTCTCTTGGAATGAAAACTATTCAATATCTGTTACCTCAGTTTACCATCCCCCTTTCATTGCGTTGATATAACTTGTATGTCGTGTTAAAAATGGCACTTGGATTCTGTTCAAATATGTAGAAACTAAGCAACCATAGTTAAATCTTTGATGAAGCGGGATGTGCAATTCTCTATTGGTCTAAAAACGTATGACAGGTTTTAAACCCCACTTTACCTGGGAGCAAATGCCTCTCGATCTGTTATAACTGCCATAGACAGAAGCTTTTAGTGTGCCTAGTAAAATGAATATTCCTTCAAACTGTGATTGATATGCTTATTTACCTTTGTTTCAAGCTGGATTGCTTGATTTTCCTTTTTACCTTCTTCATAAGTGACCATTACCTTCGTAATGTCACCATCTGATTTTCACATGCTTTTGTTTTCAGGAGGCTGCCAAGCGCTTGGTGTCTGATGGTGTGTCATGATGTTATTTCTTTCATCATGCTGAATTTCAGTTCTCTGCCCTGCTCTGTGCTCTCTCTTTTGTTCTCTGATTGTCACTTCCTGGCTTTTACTCAGACACTGGAAACCAAGAAGTGGAATACAAGCCTCTTCCTAGTGGCCCAGGCAATATCTCTCAAAGGAACAGCAGGAAATCGGAGGTTAGTATTGCCTGGTAGTTTGCATGAGACACTGATGAATGCCTAATTTCATTTGGCATGTCATTGCAGGTGACCATTCTCGAAAATGTTTATTGGATGGAACTTGGACTTCTCGTTCTTGTTTGGGTTGCATTTCTTGGAATTCAAATTGCCAAGGTTTCTCTCCCCTTTAGCTTTCTAACAATTCTGGAAATGCAATAGATCACTCTGTGTCACTTTCCTCTTTCCTGATGTACATGTGTTCATTTTAGTATTTTCTGCTTTTGCTGACAGAATCATACAGCTACCTGTTCAGTTGGCTACTGGGTATTAAACTTATTGCAGGTACTTTTCCCTTTATATATAAATAGTTGAATGTCTGCATGTCTCTTCAGATATTGAGGCTTTGGACTATAGGCGCTGGCACAAGAGGCCAGATTGATCCCAACAATGCACATTCTACCAGTTCCTCTTAGTCAGCGTTTCCACATTTTTTGTGATCATTTGCAGGTCCCGATTTCATTTTCGGTGTCTCTTTATGAGGCAATTAGCTTGTATAAGGGAAGGAGAGTAATTTCATCTAAAGGAGATCATGAAACTACTTTTCGAGTGCATCAGCTTGTGTTTTATTGTGCCTGTGGAGTCCTGGCTGGAATTGTCGGAGGGCTTCTTGGATTAGGTGGAGGATTCATCATGGGTCCACTGTTTTTAGAGCTGGGCGTCCCTCCACAGGTGAGTTCACGGCAAAGGAAAGCTATGGCAGTAAAAAAAATCGGTGCCCATGAGTGTAACTTTCCTTCTCTTGAATTTGCTTTCATGAAAAACTACCATGTTTATTTTTCTTTCTTTCTTATTTATTTATATTTTTTTGCACGGTTGGGATGCACCATTTTTCGGCTATTGAGAGCTTCATGGACGATGACTATGTGCTTTATCTTTTCTCTGGGTGGTTATATTCTAGTGAAATTGAGTTTGGTACTTTCTCTTTCCTGCGGGTAATTAACTGAAGTCCAGAAAGTTTCTGCTACATCCTGAAGTAAATATATAATTCAGTAGCTCCACCATGTTAGCAGAAATTATCGCTTAAAAACTGCTTACAATTTTATGGTACCAGTGAAAAACCTGTCTACGAGACTGACTTTATCAATTAAGGAGGTCTGTTCATGTTACTAGAGACATAAGCCCATGCTTAATTTTTGTTGCCAACCATTTGGTACTCGCAGGTCTCAAGTGCCACAGCCACATTTGCAATGACCTTTTCCTCATCCATGTCTGTCGTGGAGTATTATCTTCTCAATCGCTTTCCTGTTCCTTATGGTAAGTCGATAGATGGTGACTTTGTCATGAATGCATAAAACCATAGGCATTACAATGCTGAACTGATGCATTATCTTCATCTCCGCGAAGAACAAAGTAAAAAGTTCTCGAAATTCTCACACGCTGTCAAATATGTTCTGCAGCACTGTACTTTGTTATTGTGGCTACGGTGGCGGCTCTTTTCGGGCAACACATTGTCAGGAAGCTGATCATTGTGTTTGGAAGGGCATCGCTCATCATCTTCATTCTAGCCTTCACGATATTTGTTAGCGCAATCTCGCTAGGTGAGAACGTTAGCTTTTCTCAGGTTTCCTTCTTCTTTAGGAGATTATATGCAACTTCTTTACAGCTTTGTTCAAACCCAGTTGGTTTAATACTCTTGAGATATTAAAAAATTTTAAGGAGTGTCTCGGCTTCTGCTTGATAGGTGGGGTTGGCATATCAAACATGGTTGGAAAGATAGAGCGCCACAAGTATATGGGATTCGAGAACCTCTGCAAGTATGACGGATGACATCTGTGTTCAGTCTCTTTCTCTTTGTTGCTGTATGTAATGTATGATACTACTTTCAACCAACTGAAAATTTTGTCTTGGTTTCTTCTCTTCCGAGACAATTTTGTTTTTTCTTCCATTTTTTTCTCTCCTTTTCATCATCTCAAGAGTTTTAAACATCTCAGTCAATGATGCTTACTAATACTCTGTAATTTGCAATCTCTTTCGGACAGGACCAACTGGAAATAGATAAATCAGACTTGGGTTTGAATCCTGCAATATGGACAGACTTTTGAATTTTACTTAAAACAATTATTCTAAGTTGATTTAGGCTTGAAAACTTACTCAAAAAGCTTTGGAAAGTAAAAGCATCAATGCATGATTTGCCCTATCCTAAGGACATTATCAACCTGGTCTAGAGTGAATAATTGCAACGCAAGTGAATGCTCAATGCGCTACTTTTATCTTGGGCGCGTACACAATGATAATATGCCCAATGTGAAATTTTAGTTTTGGACTTTGCAAAAAATAAATAATTTGAAAAGTATTTTTTAAAATTATTGCTTTTATCGCTTAAAAAATAAATAAATGAAAAATATCCAAAAAAAGTATTTAGACATAAAATTCTTATTAATAATAAAAATAGTTTTTATTGGTTAATTATTCTAAATGATACAAACAATTGTTTATAAAAAAAAAAAAATTGTTTTCTCAATGATTAACTTTTAGATTAGATGAATCTCGTGCGACAATCACATGATTTGAGAGGGAGTGGTACCAAGTTACCAACTCACAAACCCCATTGCCAATCTAGCATCAACGTTTTTTTTTAGGAAGAAATGAGTGCTTCACGGTTCACGTGAACTAAGCCTATGTAAATTGACTCATATCGATGGGATGATGGAATGCCTACTTATCTATCGCTATTGATAGATTGCAATCATGATTCGGTTCTTGATGAGGGCATCTTTATATTTGATCGACAAATTACGCGAAAAGTGAAAATAAATTAGTGTAAGTTTGATGTGATGAAATGAGTAATATTCTCGAATTCAGTGATATTGTAATATTTTCTTGTAAAAATGAGAATTGATACATCATAAATCACAAAATAAAATTAAAATTGGCTTAAGTAATCTCATATACTAAACAGTCTGCAAAAAGCATGACTTAAAATCTTGAAAAATAAATGCCCTAATTAATATTGGATTTTATATTCTTAAATATTTGCCCTAATTACTATTGGATTTGAATATTCTTTTAATGCTCAACACGTTAAATATTCAAGTCTTTAAAGTATGTCTACGCCCAACCAAACGACCATATTCAAATTTTAGACATCTCTTTAAAAAGTCAACGTGTCCAACTTTTTTTCAACCCAAGTCTTAAAGCTATCTTTCACACTTGAATTCCTTTTTCCACTTGAGCCTTTTTTATGTAGATTTGGTAAAATCGAAAATTTGAAATTCTGGGATCATTAATCTGAGGCATCAAAAACCCAATATAAAATCGTAAAAACAAAATGAAAAAGTCTTGTAGGCAAATTTTGCCAAATTCTATAACTTTTTGCCTGCTCGAATTATTATTTTTCGATTTTCATTAAATATTTTCCATTTGTGTCTCATCTAATCGAGCACGGAAGAAAAAAGAAGGAAATATCTCTTTCATCAAACATGTCATATATGAAACAAAGTAGGTTATCATCGGTTTAATTATTTTACACTTATTGAAATTGAAACTTCCATATTTGAATTATTCGATTTTGAAAGCAAACAAAAAAAGAAAAAAAGAAAGAAAGAGGAAATGTTTGTGTGCCGTTGGACTTAAGAAAAGAACATTAAGAGAGAGAAGCGCTCAGCAGGAAAAAAAAAAAAGGACCGAAAAAGACTTGAGCGCGGACGGACGGCCCAGATGCGCCGGATCTCCATCATCGCACCCACCGAACGTGTTCGACTTTTAAAGCATAGGGTTTGAATCATCGTAGTCCGCCCCTTCGCGTTTGAATAACCCAGGAGGAGGAGGATCTCCTCACGACCGTTTCACTTAAAAAACCAAAAAGAAGAGAGAGAAAAAAACTCAAACGCCACTTTCAAATTCCTCTCTCTCTCTCTCTTTCCCTCTCTCTCTCTCTCTCTCTCTGTCTCTCTCGTTCGCAGAGCAGCAGCAGCAGCAGCAGCAACAGCATCTGCAGATTCGCTCGCCGTCCCCCGCCGTCCCCCTCTGGCGGTGCTCCGGAGCTGCTCCGCCGGATCTGCAAATGCGCGAGGCGCCTGCTCCGCCGACTCCCTCCCGCCGACGCTCGACGCCGTCCGCACCGCTCGTCGGAGTTCAGCTTGGTAAGTCTCGATCTCGTCTCCGTTTCCGTCGGTCGCCGCACGTCGGCGCGGTTCTTTTTTTTTTTTTTTTTGCCGGGGAGTCGGTTCGATTCAGATTCGCCGGAATTCGGGCGCTCGTCGCGGAGGTTTCGATTCGGTCGGTCCGATGCTTTCGGTTTGGAAGAAATTCGGAACTCCTTCGATCTCAACGAGTTTAGCTAGAGTTGGAGATTTGGTTTCTCGGTGCTGTACAGCGCTCCATCTTCTACTTAATTGAGCGATTTGGCGAGTTTTTTTGTTTAGTTCTAGGGTTCGGATTGTGCGTGTAAGTCGTGAGTCGTGAGAAGATCGTCTGCTTATTCATTTCTCTTTCAATTTTAAGCTGCGTAATTAGCATTTCATTATCGGCACTTGCCCGGTGCTTATTTTGCTATTTGTTTGTTTGAATTTGGGGTTTGAAGACGTGGGCCCAAACATCTTGGCGGCCGGTTTATGATGATTTGGAGGTTACATATTGGATACAGTCACAGAGTGGGAATCGGCACATGTAGCATTTCATGCTTATCGAGGAACTATGGAAAGTGAAAGGACAGCATCGGCTCCGTCCGACGGGAGCAGAGATGGTGTACCAAGAGCGCGGCCATTGCATGGGTACTGCATTCGAAACCTTAGTACATACATGTTATGCAAAATGGCTTCAATCAATATGCTTGGTGACTAGGCTGCTACTCAGAACTAGAGACGTGGTTTGGATGGATGAGAGTTCACTTAATGGCATCTTTGAGATGTGATGTGGTATTATTATTTTTTACCTTTGCAAGGAAAAAAATTTATGAAGAAGAATTCTGATTTTTTTTCTCATCATTCCCTGCTGCAGTTCTGCTGAGTGTGAAATCAGGCAAAGGCTATCAATTTATTAAATCGGTTGTTGCAGTTTCTTATGGCTATTAGTGTGCTCAAGTGCTCAGTTAGTGTTCATGATTTAATTACTTTGATGCTCACCCTCCACAGATTGCGTTACTTTATAATTATTTATAGAAGGTTCAACTGTGTACCATAATGCTAAGCTCTCATTGTACGGTGCTTTTGTTTTTTAGGAGGACTAGTGGGCCAACTAGACGTTCAACAAAGGGACAATGGACAGCCGAAGAGGTAAATGCTTGTACTTTGTTCTACTGTCAAAACTTTCTTTCTGTGTTGAGTAATTCCACTTCAATACTTACTAGGATGTCTGACTAGTTTAGCTGCACTCATGCAAAATGATAGATTAGATGGAACACGGTTTCATTTCATAAAAATGAATTCTCGGCGTGACTTTCTTGATGTTCTGCTGATGGGTTATTCATGGTTATATCCTGGAAAATCATTTTTCACCTTAAGTTTGGTTTATTAACTGATGTTCATCCATTTGCAAGTGGGACAATAGGCTGAGCATTAGATAATGCTATAATAACTTGAGGTTATGTTGTTGTCAGGATGAGATTTTGCGCAAGGCAGTCGAGCGCTTCAAAGGAAAGAATTGGAAAAAGATAGGTATGGTTTTTGATGGTGCAATTTAGCAATGTTTTCATTATCCCAAAGTTGCTGGTTGTTTGTATTATCATATGTAGCTTTTCTTCGAAGGAAAGCAAAATTTTTACTATCAATCATCGAAGTTGAAGTTGTATGAACGTGAGCCAGACGAATGCAGAGTCTTCGATGAACATCTGCTTGTCGCTTCTGAATTCTATTCTGAGACAAATATATTTGCTATTTTCTTCTGTAAAAATAGAATTATTATGTTGTAACGATATTCTCGAGCATAGATTTTGTATGTGCTGGCCACATTTAGTTTGTTTTTAACTAATTGTTTTTTTAAATATTCCTTCACTTTAGTTTTCTGGAATTTCTACAACAGTTTCTTGGCTTTGATGAATAATACTGGTTTTGTAGCCGAGTGTTTCAAAGATCGGACTGATGTACAATGTCTACATAGGTGGCAAAAGGTCTTGAATCCTGAACTTGTGAAAGGTCCTTGGTCTAAAGAGGTAATAAATCATTTTTCCTTTATATCCTTTTTCATGTCAAACTTTTTTTTTAATTCTCATGATTATCATTTTCACCATGTAAATTCACACAGCGTTTCCATAACATCACATGATTACTTGCTTATGTGATATAGGAGGATGAAATCATCGTTGAGTTGGTCAACAAATATGGTCCAAAAAAATGGTCCACAATTGCACAACATTTGCCTGGGCGAATTGGAAAGCAATGTCGAGAAAGGTTTGGCAGAAAGTTTCATGATTTTCTTTTTTGGTCCTCTGTTGCCCTTCTGATGAGAATGTCTAGTCATCATTTCATGTGCTGCCATTATACTGAATTATGTCAAAACATCCTTCTCCCTTTGATAGAAAAAACATTTTGCATTTTCTATAACGAAGGACCCACCTAAAATCTAGCAGTCTCAATCTGAAACCAATTAAAACTAAATTTTTACTTATTTGTCCTCTCTATTTTAATTGTTCCGAGACTTGTTTTCCGCCTCTGCTCATTTCAGATGCTGATTTGTAAATTGGTTGATCGAAGTGATACTAATTGCCAAAACCAAAATTGCCATGCTTGTCAACTAGTTTTTGTAACAATCCACAAGTATGAAATGGTCACTTGAGCAAAACCACCGAGACTACAGCTTACATGTGGTGTTAAACAGCTAAGAAATCTGGAAGGATGTGCCAAATGAAGGTGATTGCTGTATATTATGGCCATGTCCAGCTTTTTGACATAGGCTGGTCAGGGACTCATATTTAGGCCAGGACACACTGCGTGTGGCGACTGAAGAGCTCTTTTAGCCAAGAGAAATGGAGAAAGCTTATGGGTTGTGGAATGAAGAAGAATGAGGAAGTATTAGGGTGAACTGAAGCTGATTTTGGGGCTTGAATTTGTAACTGAGTAGAGGGGAAGTCACCAGGACAAAATTGAGTGAAAAGTTGAACTTGAACGACAATTGTTGTGGCTTCATTAGTAATATTCAAACACTACGTCAGGCAGTCCCTGTTTCTTCTCCTCCTTCAATGAAGTTCGAGTTCTTCTGTGTTGCAAGCTTCCTCTTGTTGCTAATTGCACACTTCATACCACCATAGAGATACTTTTGATTGTTTTTTTATTTTATTTGCTTTTATATTTTGATTGTTCACCCTAATGTCCTATACCGGAAGTGTTTATGCCCTCAAGCTTATTGTAAAGGTACTTTGAAGTTTGGGTTAGCCATGCTGAAGTAGATGAGAGTCCAAATTGAAATTGAAATTGCTATGTCTGAAATCGCATTCATGTATATATAATGTCAGGTGGCATAATCATCTTAATCCTGCTATAAATAAGGAGGCATGGACCCAAGAAGAGGAGCTGGCCTTAATTCGGGCTCACCAGATCTATGGAAACAGATGGGCAGAGCTGACCAAATTCTTGCCTGGCAGGTTTGTGTCCTTGGTGTTTCTTCATGTTTGTGTATATATATATATATATTTGGCAGCTTAAGGTGCAACAGGAAATGTTTCTCGTTCTGTGGATAAATTAGAATTATGTTCTTGCATGAACAGGACCGACAATGCTATAAAAAACCATTGGAACAGTTCTGTAAAGAAGAAACTGGACACTTACTTGGCATCAGGTTTACTTGCACAGTTTCCAGCTTTGCCTCATGTTGGATTCCAGAATCAGCTCGTTGCTTCATCTTCCTCAAGGTTGCAGACCAGTGGAGTCGACACTGGTAATAAGTGTGGGGTAGAGCCAGAGGAAAATTCAGAATGCAGTCAAAGTTCGACCGTGGGTTGCTCTCAGTCTACTAATGACATGGCTGTAGGCATACCTAAGAATGAAGAGTCTGCCTTGGGAAGAGATCACAACTCCAGTCCAGTTTCCTGTTCAGAGCAGTATTACCCATCTATGGATGATGTCAATCTCGCTATTCCAGATGTACATCCTGAAATATGTGGCTCTTCTAATTTGGTGCATCATGATTTTTCATGTGGCAATGAAACTTCTCTCGAGGATTACAAGTTCAGTGGACATGACCTACCAAATAGTTCCTTTTTGGATTTTGGGCCAGAATCATCAGGAGCAAAAACAGAGTCCATAGGTGCCAGTGAGAGCCATGGGGGGCTTAATGTTCCCTTTCAAACTTCTTTGGCACTGATGGTTCCTTCTGTTGGCAGTTTGGGCATAGGAGCTGACCAATTGCATCAGATTTTGATTTCTGATGATGAATGTTGCAGGTTTTTATTCTCAGATGCTATGGCCGATGAATCTCTATCCTCTGAAAATATTGCCAAGGAATCAATCAGAACTGATGTTGGTGGATGTATAGATGCGCTAATAAGCCAATCATCAAATTTTCAACTATCCGAATCTTCTCAGCTGTATGATCCTTCAGGAGCTGTTGCTGTGGATACTTCATGTGCGCAGCCTTCTAATTCTGCTCCTTTATTGTTCTCGAGTGATGGTGACGCACCAGTATCTGGTAGCAAAACCAGCCAGTATCCCTCTTTTGACACTCAAGAAGACTTTGAAACTGGCATGCATAGTTGTTTTGTTATTGCAGACAATTCAGCCAATTCTCCTTGTGATAATGGCATGAGCCCCGGTATGCTAGAGCAATTAGAATTGCCACCTGATCAATCGAAATTAGTACCTGTAAATGCTTTTGGTTCAGGATCAGATGTCATGCAAACTACTCCTTCGAAAGCTGGGCCAGGAATTGGAGCATTCAAGCAAGAGCCAGGGTCACTGTGCTACGAGCCCCCACGTTTTCCTAGCTTGGATATTCCTTTTTTCAGCTGTGATCTGATACAACCAACTAATGACATGCAGCAAGAATATAGTCCCCTTGGTATCCGACAGCTGATGATGTCTTCTATCAACTGCATATCCCCATTTAGGTTATGGGATTCTCCTTCACGTGACAAAAGTCCTGATGCTGTACTGAAAAGTGCCGCCAAAACATTCACGAGTACCCCTTCTATCTTAAAGAAAAGATGTCGCGACTTGTTGTCCCCTTTGTCAGATAGAAGAATTGACAAAAAGCTGGAAAAAGATATAACATCTGACTTGACTAGAGACTTTTCTCGTCTGGATGTTATGTTTGATGAGGCCGACACTCAAAGGGCATATATGCTGTCTCCACTGATCGGCATGGAAAGGAACTTGATGAACCGTGCTGAAGACAAAGAAAATTCATGTATTGGTTCAGAATGCAGACAGGAAAAGAATGACAGAAGTGGACTTCCAGGCAATAAAAGTTTAGAGGATGATTGCAGTAGGGACAATTATATGAAAGAAGAGCAACAGACTGTTAATGATGATATTAAAGCTAAAACTGGTGTAGAAGCTGATGCCACAACCGAAAGTGTGAGTTTGTAATTTCACTTTATTTCTTTATTTTTTTGGCGATACATCTGCCCAAGATTCTGCAGCAAGAGAATGCCAGCCAGAATAAGTGAGAGTATGAATCTATCAAGTTATCGACATATTTGTGGTCTTGTGTATATTATGCATGGGACAGTCTACAAATTTTTATCCTTCCTATTAGTTTGCTGGTTACTCTTTTACAGAGTTTTACATGCAGCGTCTCATATCATGGATTTAGTAGCACTTCAAATCTCTGTTCTTTCCATGTGGAGCAGTTAGATCAAATTGCAAATTCTTCTCTTTGCTGGAAGTGACTTGGCCGTTTCATTTGTCCTTTTTCTTTCTATTCCTCAGTGACACTTGGCCTGCTCTTATCTTTGCAGGTGCCAGAGCCTCCTGATGTGCTTACCGAACATGACATAAATGACCTCCTGTTGTTTTCTCCTTATCAAACTAGTAACCAAGCTCATAAAGCAACTGGGTCAACAGATGAAACTCCCAGAAGACAGTCCTCTCAAGTCGTGGCACCTTCTTTGACTCATGGAGTTAACTTCGAGTCCTCGTCTGGGAATTCATGCCAACCTCTCAGCTCTCCTGCTAGTGAAGCCAAACGTGGAAGCCACAAGGTCGCTAAATCTACGTTGTCGCTTCCTTCAGGTCCCTTGGAGATCACTGTCGACAATGCTTTGAATGATGCCAGCTTTGAGAACTCAAGCATGTAAGATTGTGCTAAAATATTACAGTATGGGTATTTGTGTTCTCCTAGAAATTGTATGTAGTTTTTTCAGATTGTTATGTTGCTTGAGGTGTTCCTTGGGTATTAAAATGACCTCCATATACTTAAACTGACAGTGGTGAAGCTTGATTATGATTCCAAACTTTATATTAGAATCCGTTGCTTAGGTTCTCCTTGTTTATTGCTTTTCCTTAGAGGGGATTGATGACTTGATGACATTCTCTTTCAGATTTGGAGGGACTCCATTTAGAAGAATTATTGAATCTCCTTCAGCATGGAAGTCGCCTTGGTTTATAAACTCTTTCCTTCCAGGGCCCAGGATTAGCACTGAAATAACGGTCGAGGTATTGTTGTGTCAATTATACAGCTAACAACATTGTCCTTGGCACACAATAAGAGAATGATATAACATGATGTCTTTTCGTCTTCTGGTTTGTTTTCAGGATATAGGGTATTTCATGAGTCCTGGTGACAGAAGTTATGACGCTCTTGGGCTCATGAAACATCTAAGTGAACAAAGTGCTGCTACATTTGCTACAGCGCAGGAGGTTCTCGGAAATGACACTCCGGAGACAGTATCCAAGAAGAAAAACCTTAATCACCAAAATCCCGACCAAGAAAATTGTAAATCAAAACAGCAGATGGAGAATTGCTCTTCCATGGGTTCAGCTCTTCCGGTATGATTCTCTTAATTCTCGGATAATAAGTTGTTTATCTATTTAAGTAATTTAAGAAAACCAATCCCATAGACTGAACAGAACTATGAAATTCCTAGTCCGGACGTGTTCTTCTCTTGCACGTGGTGGACATGCGACCTGCTCTCTACATGAAGTCTGTCATTAGATGGCTATGTTATCTGATTAATTGGACTTCCGCAGTATTCAGCAATACTTATCGTAGAAAAGAAAGGGGTTCCGGGCATTATTTAGGGTACACCTACCTCGATAACATCAGCAAATAATTAGGCTTCAATACCAGACGAGGTCAAGACTATTTGTAGGGGAGGGATTGTGCTATTTCTTTAGCCCATTGAATGAGCAAAATCATCGTGGACCATGGAATGGACATCAAAATTTGATGATTTATTTTGAAACATCGCAGGTGGAGCGCCGGACGCTCGATTTCAGCGAATGTGGAACCCCCGGAAAACCGAAAGAGAATGGGAAATCCTCCATCGCCATGAGCTTCTCGAGTCCCTCTTCCTATCTGTTGAAAGGTTGCAGATAGGAATGGCTAGGTGCTGAAAAGTTGGCCCACCTCTCTGCTTTTTAACTATTCATAAAAATTCATACAGTATATATGGACGCGTTCGTCATGTATCATGTCATCTATGTAGCATCAAACTGCCAAGTCATAGTGTCGATTGGGAACTCAAATTAAATTATTGGAGACAGGGCTTGTGCTCCTTCATATTTATGGTGCCTTTCCGTTCGATTTAGAATTTCGTAAAACGTAGGTTGGGCTTGTCTTGGCAGAAAAGAACTGGCCGTCTAAAACGATTGAGGCTCATCTACAGGCTTAAGGGCCCCCGGCTGGCCTTAATTTCTGGGCCTCACATTGGGCCCGGCCTAGCGTAATTTTTCCGCCTCAACTTGGGCTTGGCCCA
Source organism: Eucalyptus grandis x Eucalyptus urophylla (assembly GCA_028830015.1). Taxonomy (NCBI): domain Eukaryota; kingdom Viridiplantae; phylum Streptophyta; class Magnoliopsida; order Myrtales; family Myrtaceae; genus Eucalyptus; species Eucalyptus grandis x Eucalyptus urophylla. The sequence goes on from CM054190.1 coordinate 42,893,077, forward strand.
ACCCAAGCCTTGGGCCCTTAATCAGGATTGGGCCTCCTTGGAAAGCGGGCCTTAACTGGCGCCCTGTTCTACTAAAAAACGTCGGCATAAACAGTCCCAGTAACTTCAGCTAAGGCCGGCTCATATCATAATACCATCGGATCTGGAAACTTAGTACAAACCCCTTGGGAATTAATGGGCTCAGCCCAAAATTTGGGCCTTCACATGGGTTTGGAAGACCAATTCTTTGTGCCTACCGCTGGGCCCATACCATAGTTTGGGCCTTAACGTGGGCCTGGAAGTGAAAGACGGGTTATCGGCCCATTGGGCCTAGATGTAATGACCTACATTGGGCTTCGGCCCTAAATATTTGGGCCGTAACGGTCCATTGGGCTCAGCCCAATCTGGGCTGATATGGCCCATTGGGCCTGGAAGCCCAATTCTTTTGGCCTAATAGCCTGATGGGCTCATCCCACATTGGGCCTGCAAACCCAATTTTTTGGGCCTTAATATGGGCCCATTGAATTATACACGACTAAGGATCATCTGCAAGGCCTTAAAACAGGCCTGGCCCAATTTTCGGCCTTAAGCTGGGCTCCCGCCTCACGGAAGTCTTGGGCTCTTAACTTGGTTCTGGCCCAACTAACTTGAACCTAAACATGGGCCTGGTCTGGCCCATTAGGCTGTGGTCCAACCGAACTATTTCGGGCCTTAACATGGGCAATATTGGGTTATGCCAACTATTTCGGGCCTTAACTCTTTGGGCCTTGCCCAGAATTTATGCCTTAACTTGGGCAAGACCTAATGTTTGGGCCTTCGCGGCCCATTGATCCCAACCCAACTTTTGGACTCTGAAGTTATGGGCCTTTCAGTCCACTTCTTTGGGCCTTCTCTTCTCGTTGGCCCCATTCTAAATTGGGCCTGGAGGCCCTCTCTTTCGGGATTAGGGGCTTTAAACTTGCGCTTTCTCGACCAATTGGGCCTGAGCTGGTCCTGGAAAACAACTCTTGTAATTGGCCTTAACTTAAACTTTCTCAGCTCATTGCACCACAATCTTCACCTTCTAAGCCCGACACTGGGGCCTTTCCTTCCCTACTATTCGGGCAGAAATTTCAGGAAGCTCAACCTTCCGTTTTCTTGGGCCTTAAGACTAGCTTAAAATCTGATGATCTTGGGCTGGGTGATCCACGCCCAACCTTAGACGTTTCACAGACAAGAACCTTTTAAATGGCCATGGTCCATGGCCTCGCCCCCCATCTCGGTACTAAGTTGAGACCCAACCGAACAGATCCGACAAGTTCGTCGCTGTCGCAAAAAACTGGTCTGGGCCTAAAATTTGGTTCGGGTTCAGACAGGCCCCGGCACACAACGCTTTTTGAATGACAATTTGTACTTTACCACTTCTCAACTCGAGGCAAAATTTGGAATGACAAAGGGATACGTGCTCCCCAATTATTACATAACCATGCAGAAGAAAGACTCCCCGTTTATTCTACCAAAATTATGAATAAATAAAAAGGGCCTAAATACATTGAGGCAATAATTATTACAACATAACCAAGGGGAAATTAATAACTAGAGCGGGACGGAGAAATGGAGGTAACACGCTGACATTTTCTAAACAGCACGAGCGACGGCCGCATGTATCGCATCCGCAAGATGAGGGACTGTCTTAGAGCTCAGTCCAGCCATGCTAATTCTCCTGCATAAAAAGAAGCGGTGGCGGCGTGTCATAAGCATCGCAATTGCACAATTGATCAAATATACAAATGAAGTTGCAAACAAAGGACAAACATTTGACAAATTTTTTGGAGGCGGGTCGATGTGGCGACTAGAAAAGCTTATATATGCTCAGTACAAGTGAGAGTTCTCAACTGTTGCAACATGATTTAATAACTAAAATTGCCAATATTCATTCTATTCCACCTGCGATTCTACAACATGCGCTAAATGAAAGAAAAAATGATCTCTGAAGGAGGAAGGGAGATTCCCAAGATAATTATAATATTAAATCGAGTCAATATGAGCCAAATAACCGCATGATGTTAGTGGCACAAAAGGACAAGAATTTATTACCCATCAGAAGTCATGTAGATGTGATACTCCTTTGTCATGAAAGCAACTTGCTGCGAGTTCAACCCCGTGAAAGTGAACATTCCAATCTGCTTGATAATGTGGCTCCAATCACCAGGTGTGCCTGACCGAAACATGTATTAATCGACACAGCATGGTAAAAGTCAAATGAGTAGCTACCTAAACGATATGCAATATGCACGCATGACCAAACAGAATGAAGGCAAAGATGCTGCTACAGTAGAGATTTATCCAACTGATAATTATACATGAGCTGTAAGCTTTTCGCGTATTGTAGATTAAGTGCAACAAGCGTAGGTAACCAATTGGGGTAAGCCTTGCACTCAGCAGGCTGTGACATGTTTATTTGTGCAATCGAAGAAAAATGTCCCTAAGCCGCTGGCCTGAAGATGAGAAACAAACAAAGGGAGAGCATGGATAATATTCTTAGAAAAACAGGGTTCTTACCTCTCGCACGCAAGGCATCAAAAAGCTGATGGCGCATACTGATAATACGATCAGCCATTGCTTTCAATTCTATAGTCCATTCATTGTACATCTCCCTGCAGGAGAAGAATTGAAGATCAAACTAAGTAATTGCTTAAATAGCAGCTTAAGCGTGAATTCATCAAGCAACGGGCATAGGCCATGGATATAGGGAAAAAAATAAAAGAAGAAACAACATCAAGCTGCAAAAGTTTTTTATCTGACCTGTCTCTGAGGATGGCAGCCACAATAGATGCTCCATGAATTGGTGGGTTTGAATACATAGGCCTTATCACGAGCTTTAGCTGACTCTCTACCCTACCGGCCACATCAGCCGTCCTGCAGACCTGGCGAAATTCAATTGTCACAAATATAACTTCAAGAGGAAAAAACATTTTCCTCAAAGTGTGATGCAGCAAAAGACCAGAGACTAGTTCTTCAATCATATTTGCACATAATACTTGTGAAAGGAAGAAAATATGATGGGAGGGCCTGATCCACCAACTAAATTAAATGTTGGCAAACAGGGCCATACTAGTGACCAAAAGGAAATCATTGTTTCCCATTTTAAATTTGACTAATTCACATTAATTCATATTCTAGAAAAGTCCAGAAAATTTCATGACTGGCTTAGATGAACAAAGTCCTTGAATCCAAAAGTCGAGAATCATAAGAAAGACCCTATCAAAAGAAGAGGAACGGGCAGTAATCAATAGTAGTAGCATGGATTGAGTCTTACAATGCTCAGGGCTCCAACACGCTCACCATAGAGCCCCATATTCTTTGCATAACTTTGCGCTACAAGGCATTCGCCACCATCAGCCACAAATGAACGAATAGACTGAGCATCTGCATCCAGACTTCCACTCGCAAAACCCTGGACCAAACAAAATGGGTATGACGAAGATTAACTCATCAGTCATCTGCAGCTAATTTGATCCCAGTAAATGGAGCTTCGTGTAATTCCTGTATCCACTATGCTTCAAGAAGATACCTGATAAGCACTATCAAAGAAAGGTAGCTGTCTTCTCGATCGTATCAACTGCCTGATCTGCTCCCACTGCTGAATAGTCGGATCAACACCAGTTGGATTGTGAGCACATGCATGAAGAAGGACAACAGCTCCCAATGGAGCTGAACCAAGGTCTTCTAGCAGCCCTATGTTTCAGAGACAACATTATTGCATTCATTTAAATTGTCAAATTTGCACGGCATCATCAACAATCATGCATCATTCTTTACGAAGGGGGGAAAGCGTGCAACTAAATGTGGGATCATTGGCACTGTTTAGATCTGAGAAATATAAGCTGAGATAGAAAATCATGAGTCACTGCTCCTTACCTTGGAAGTCCAGTCCACGAGTGGCAGGATCATAATAACGATAGTATTTCACAGATAACCCAGCCAGAGTGAAAACTTTCGGGTGGTTCCCCCAGGTTGGTTTGGGTATGTATATTGTGTGCTGCACCACATGGTAGAGATATTTGCCATTAGTTTTATTATACAACCACCCACTTAGACCTGCAAAGACAAGGAAATCATCTCATGTAAAACATGCATTTTACCTGATGATAATGCCTTGCCAAAAATTCACCCCCAACTCTTAGTGAGCCAGTGCCTGACAGGCATTGCACTGTTGTGACCCTGTTCTCGAGAATAGCAGGGCTATTCCCAGGGAAATCAAGGAAAAAAAAAAAGTCAAACACAAAATGGCACCAATAAAATGTTGTGCATAAGAAGATTAATCGCAGGTATTATTTCATGGGCAATCATTTATTACATAAATTTTCTACCTGTCAGCACCAAAAATAAGCTTGGCACTCAATTTGTTAAATTCTACCAATCCAACAATTGGAAGATATTCCTTAACACGTGCCCTGAAACCAGACAAGACAAGTTAGTAAATTGTATTTAAAGTTACCATCCATCATATCATCACAAACAAACCTGTCATTTATAAGCTGCTGTTCAGCCTGTCTCACAACATTCAGAACAAGAGGTTTTCCTTCCTGTAGGCATATAGAGAGCCAAACAAGAAAACGATCCAAAGATTAATGGTTTTTCAGGCCAGAAGGATTAATGAATGCATACTATCTGTGATTGTTTGTTTATAATGCATAGCACGGTAGATACTCACATATTGCTATGAGAATCATAAAGGAAAATACAGTCAGTGAGTACACAAGAATCTGTCTCTACCACTAGGTATGAGCAGCGGGCACACAGCCCAGTGGTAAGAGAATTAATTGGGGTGGGGACGTTTAGTTTCGGGTGTGAGGTTCGACCCTCACGCTCCGCAAAGAGGCAAGGTAAAAGTGAGAGAGAGAGAGAGAGAGAGAGAGAGAGAGAGAGAGAGAGAGAGGAGAGTTAGAGTAGTGCAGAAAAAAAGAATATCTTCTCAGAAGCATCATAAGTACAGTATACTACTGACTGAAACAGTGAAATCAAGTTCATTTAAAAAATTACCTCTGTACGATAAGCACCAACACCCAAATTCAACTTTACAGGACTTGGATCTTTGTTGAATGCAACAGTCACCTATTCATTATACATTAGAATGAAATCATCAGAGATGGAGAACACAAATTACAGCCTTTAAACAGCATTTGCACTGACACACGTTAGCTGAGTGAACAAGTTTTACATTAGTCATAATTCAGAAGAAATTAAGTGGAACACTCCATAAATCACATATGAAGCTCTTTCAGCTACCACCAAATAGAGAATTTCATCTTCACAACAGAACAGCCTTCAGCCAAATATAGGAAGTATAATCCTATTTGTCTCCTTCCCAAAAACTCAACTACCAAACAGAGCCGCTGTTGAACTCCACAGAATGACGATCACAGTAAGCGATGGCCATTTAGAAAGCAAAAGGATCCAACTCCAAGAGCAGCAGCAAAATTGCATCATTACAAATTCATCTCCCTCTGATCTTATGGTATCACAAGCACATCGAGGCAGCGTACCTTCACACAAACACGTGCAGACACCATACAGCATGACTACTTGAGATACATAGAGATAGATAATGATGCACTCCAACTATGACGATAGGATCAACAGTTGGAACCAGAAGACAAGGAGCTTTAAGGATGATCTAGCCAATACGCAACAAGCATAGCCCCTTCAACGAGTAACGCGCTCTCTTCGTCAGATAGCAAAATCGAAAAGACTGTTGGTTAACTGTCCAATTTCAACGCCACCTTCACCTTTTTTCCCCAGCTCAGCAACAAAAATTCGATAGCCATTTCCTTTTTCTCCGAGCAACGGAGCGAAGGAGACAAAGGCCATCCTCATTGCGAGCGCGATTGAGAGACATTCACACAGAAACATCCTAGGCCAATATTATTCCTAAACTTAGATAACGACGAACAGGAGTTCCACGACAAGTTCCTGAAATCGCATACGACGACTGGACAACACGTACAGATCCGAGCCACTTCAGCTAGCCAGGATACATCATCGTCTCCGAAGAAGAAGAAGAAGAGCGAGAAATCAAAACGGATCGCGACCGATCCTCCGTCCCCATCTTCTTCGTCGCTTTTCCACCGAGCAAAACCTAAAACGCCGCTAAACTTACACGGCCTAACGAAGATTCTCCCTAGGCTCTGCGCACGGCAGAGATCACCACAGCGACACTACCAGAAACAGCTGACAAAAGAAACGAAAGAAAAATTCACAGAGAGAGAGAGAGAGAGAGAGAGAGAGTTACGCCGAGAATAGGATCTTCAGGAGCGCGAGCGACGTGGCTGAAGACGGAGTCGCCGCGGGCGAAGGAGGACGAGGAAGCGAGGGAGCGAGAGACGCCGCCGCCGACGCCGCCGGCGGAGGGGGAGCTCAGGTGGCGAGCGAGCGCGCTCAGCCTGCGATCGCTCGGAGAAGAAGAGGAGGAGTCGCGCGGGTTCATCTTCGGGAATCCGATCGGCGGTGGTGCAGCGGCGGCGGTGCGGCGGCGGCGTGCGCGATCTCGGGGCGGTTGAATGGGAGAGGAGGAAGGAGGAAGGAGGAAGGAGGGGGCTTGCGTGTTTAAAAGGGAGTTACGCGGCGAGCGAGCGAGAGAGCGATGGAGGAGGCGGCCCGGGGAGATTTTCGTCATTTAGGCATTTCCTTATGCGGCGGGTCGCGGGTGGGACCCACCTCGAGCACGCATCCCTATTCGGTTAAGATTAGATAAGAGCTTACTGCCACTTCGTCAGAAATAATTCAAATCCCGATAAGATTTGGTATTTCATTCCCACGCTGTATTATGAGGTAATTAATCCGTTCGCTGGGTTTCCGGCTGGATCTTTCTTTCCTTTGCACAACTTCAAGATGAAATTTTATAGAAAGATTAACAAATTCTAATTGGATGGAGAGATAAAATAGGTACAGAAAATGAATAAAGTGAAAAATACTCTCCCAAAAAAGAAAAGTTTACTTTTATCATTTATGAAGAATGAATGAACAAAAAATAAATTTAATGTCCACGAAATTTTTTAATCATAAATTATCGTTGATAATAAATATATTTTTATTGACAATTTATTTCAAATAATATAAATAAATTTTTTAGAATTTTTTTTCATATTATTTATCTTTTACGAAACAAATAAATTTTTCCGATCACCGTACGAATTTTGTCATTTTCTTTCAATAGAATAATTGGATCAAATATCATTTTCTCTTTTGTCATTACACGAATTCTTCCTAGAAAGCAAACGACTGAATGGACATTCTATTATTCTTTTAACAATCTAAAAGAATTGAAATTTGAAAGTTATCGATTATGTCGATTGAAATAATTAATTAATAAAAAATCATTTTCATCACTGATAATGATTTGTACTTAAATATTTTTGTAAATGATAAATATATTTTTCGTCCATTTAAACAATATAAACATGTATTCTTAAGTAAATAATTTTTAAACTATTCATTTTGCAAAATAAACGTACTCTAAAAAGAAATGGGAAGATTAGCAATAAATATGGAAATTACGGATTATGAATGGATAAGATAGGATCAACTCATCCAAGAGATAAACTTCAATAAATGCTAAACTCGGCACAAGAATCAAGATGAAATATCGCTCTCGCTCTTGGGCATTGGCCGTTTTTGGGACGACAACGATCTCATCTGGACATGAATTTCGACGATGCGACCGGTGTGTAATTCCCCTGTTCAGCCTAAACTGAAGTTTCTTATAGCACCCGTAAGATCAGAAGAGGCAAAAACCCAGGACTCTCATTTTCCTCGTACTGATTCCTGTGCTCAAACTAAGGATGTCTCCAAAGAACTAGGAACCTCTCCCCACTGTAGTTCCACCGTATAGGCCGGCTCCCGCCACCACCGATGACCCGAAGGTTCAGGACGACATATTGCATTGCCGAGCCGATAAGCCTGTGGCTTATGAGAACCCCATTTTCTTTGATTACGAAACCCGGGTTGAGAATGAGGCTGCGATTAGCGTAATCGCAGCGGGACCGATTTCCAAACGTTCTACTCATCTGGGTTGAATGCACAGATCTTCCACGACCTCTAGTACTGCTTCTGAACCTGTGCTGTGGAGGATGAGCTTGCTGCAGATTGATCAGTTCATCTAAAGAAGAAAGAATCAATTGTCATTCATTGATGTCCGGTTAAATCTGGTCATGATTGCGCGTTTGAGACGTGATGCATAGCTCTGGAGCAGGTTCCTACTTTGCAATTCTCCGCATCTTGTGCAAGTTTGTGAATTCTCGATGAGTGCCGGTGCGCTGGGCCAGACCAGAAAGGATTGTCTCAAATTACTGACGTCCGGTGTCTGATCAGTCGTCGGTCCCGTACCAACAGCCCAGAGGATTACCGCAAACACGATGACGATGATCTGCAAGACATCGAGAGTGAAGGAGTGAGTTCTAGCGCCAAATGCTCTCTCACTTTCAGATGCGCTAGAGTTACAGATGGTAGGTGGAACGCAGTGCCGAGAAACAATCGGCAAACTCGGAAGTGTAAACCACATTTTTTGACAGTTTGCTCACAAAGATTCTAAATTCATACAGAATGCCAAGAAAGAAAGTTCTTCAAGTGACCAAAATAAAGAGGACCGATATCATCGAAAATAGCAAAAGAATCAGATTTCATCAGGAAACTTCGTCCAAAGAGGAATTGAGAGCACAATGAAGGAGATGGAAACTCCATTTTTTAGTAAGATTTTCTATGCAATACAGCATGGACTCGGCGTACTTGGTCAAGCATGTGATCAATCACTATCTTATCCTTACCTTGTCATACATGAAAGAACAGGAAAAAAAACGGGTTTTTCTGGTAGCGACCTGCTGTTCTTCAGATCACAAAAGTTAAAAGAATTATCTCAATGCAGTAAAGATCGAATTAGAGATGATTTTCTGTTTCTGTTTGATATTGTTAAAGATTCATTCTTTTTACATTAACGGTAGATGTTTTCTTTCGAAAATCAGAAACGATGCAAGATCTTTACATTCTTTTTATTCAGAGAAGAATCAGTTACCTGTAGCAACAAAATCAGGATTACAATCAGGCGACACATTTTCAAGTGGAAGACCACGAAAACCTTGAACTGCTCATTGTGCTCATCAATATACTCCGAAATTAGCTGTGTATAAAGCCAAAGAAAAAGAAGAGGAGTTAAAAAGGAGCAGGGCCCATCGATCGAAAGCGAAACTAGAATCAGCTTTCAGTGAGATGCAGAAGCTCATGGTTGCGACTCCATGATGAAAGTACAGGAACTAGAATTGAAAAACAGCTTCCAGATACTTCTAGACTTTCACTTTACAAATTCGCCAAACTTTATGAACTCAAGCATCAAGGATGTGAAGTACGGACGGACAGTTTCTGGGCATTTCATCAAGAATTTATTTTCATGTAGCGCATCCAACTAGTCATTTGACATGTGAATTGCGAGAGCGGATTGAGGATATCTTACATTCTAGTAAAAGTGAAAGTAGCCTCATGGATCATGAAAAATATAATCTGTACTCAACCAAGAATGTCACATAATTAACAGTTATTTCTGCCACAAATGTTTAAGTTTTTCCGTTCCGTTGAACATTCCTCTTGATTTTAGCATCCACCAAGTCCAAAACCATAACATGTCCAATGAGATTTCCCCCATCTCAGAGATAAGGCAAGAGAAATGCTATTGACAAGGTACTACTAATCGAGCTAGACTTTGAGAAGTTTTGAGAGAGCATACCTTTGCCCAATCCATCTTGAAGAATATCAAGACCAGAACTGTCGCTTCAAGAAAAAGAAGGGATAACAAAGTGATAATGTACTGATAAATCGGTTGAGGATTACCGTGAGTGAACTACAGAAAAGATCAAATACACAGGACACTTGACAGAAGCTTGGGTTCTCTCAAAGGCCAATAAGAATAACGAGAATAACCAAACTTGACAGAAGTATTAGAACTTCAATGAAAGTTACTCCGTGAAGGAGAGAGTAAAAAGTTCAGAAGGATACTATGCACAAAGAAGAATTGCCAATACAATTAGCAACCACATGGCCGAAAAGCGTGCTGAAGCAGACAGCGATACCGATGCCTAAACATGTGAATATAAACCTGTTAAAAGGAAGAACCATCCTCATTGTACAATTCAATAGCATTGAACAAAAGAACGTTATACAAGAATGAAGCAATGTTCATATTTCTCAGAGTAAGCATTATGTTATAAAGAAAATGAACTTGATTGATGAGAGCTGAGATATCTTTTCGTGATAAAATTTCATTCTAGTGCTTCAACCAATGCCGTAAGTTTCAGGTAAAATGAGGACTGCTCTCCAATTTGGTGTTAGGAGCTTTAAAAAAACATGCTAAAAGATTATATGCCGAACTAAGATATAATCTAGCATATTGCCTCATTCATGCCTAAAGAATATGGTATTAGCAGCCACTGCGACAACGATACAGAAGGAAAGGGAACAAAACTCATAGCCCAAGTCTAACGTATCATGGTTACAGAAGAAAATTTAACCGGCTATCAAGACGAGAAAACATCGAATTTCATTGAATTTTCTAGAAACTGGAAAGAAGGAACCGAACTAGCTTGATACACTGACTGACATTTGACGATGACAAACCATCATAAACAATCGATGGGCTTCTTCATTGAAGAGAAGAAGCAAACACGAAATGGAAGAATCCGCAAGCAATGCTGTACGGTAAGCTCTGTAGCAAATCTGGGTAATTTCCGCATCAGCATTCGGAAAGAAACGCATCAAGAAGTATTTTGTTTTCTTTTCTTTTCCCCTATCTCGAGTGCTTACCATGGCAGAGGCAGGTTGGCGACAGAGGGAAGCAGAGCAACGCCATCGTCCCACATCTTCTGGAGCCAGAGGGAGTATATGATCATGCCGACCCCACAGATGTTCACGATCACATTCATCGCTCTCATCGAGCCGCGAACCCAGCACCTGGCGCACCTCGCCATAAGGCCCTCCGGGAAGATGCGAAGAAAGAGAGAGAGAGAGAGAGACCAGCCTCTGCTTCCTATCTCTCTTGAGCTCTCGCCAAGATTTATCGAGCACTCCGTAGCCACGCGAGGCAGGGAGTGAACAGGGGAGGAGCGAGGAGAGGGGACCAAGAAAGTCAAGATGGGAATCAGCGGGTGGTGGGTGGAGAGGGGGAATGTTGGGGAGGGTGGTAAGTGAGCAGGTGGGGGAACTGGCATGCGCTACTCACTTGGGTCAGCTGGTGAAGTTCTTTTCTGTTCACTCTTCTTCCTTCTTCCTTCTTCTTCCTCTGTTAATTTATTGTTTCTTTTCCACGCTGGGAGAGACAGAGCTCAGCAGTCAGCAACGCACGGGTGGGGAACCCTTTTGGCCACGAAAACGGAAAGATCGTCATCGCGGTTCGCACAGAGAGTACGAGGGATTTCCCTATGAGGAAGATGCTCCGCTTTGGCCGGCCCGCCCGCCCGCTGCTTCAAGAAACCCGTCGGCGCATCGTACAAGGCGATGCCATCAGACGGAGAATCACGTGGGCAGCGAGAGAGACAGGGACGCACCCGCTCACCTAACGATCAGAACGACCACAGTAGGTCGCGGGTCCCGATCATGAAGGACGACGACTTCTTCTTTTCAACCTGGGAGGATTCTTTTGTCGTCCCCGTTTTTAGCGTTTGTTTATTCGTATGGCGAGAAGGATTTGGAGTGGTCTCTCTCGTTTTGGCCATGAAAGATGCTTTGGTGTTATAATCTATTGTCATCACGCAGCTTTCTGCCTACCATTATCTTATAGAGGAGGGGGGGTCCATAGAGTTGAATGTCCGTGCATCCCACCACTCTTTGTTTCCGGACAAGATTACGTGATTAGGATTCTTCGATAATTTATAATCCTATGACTTAAAAAAAGTTTCCTACTAACGAAATTTGCGTTAATATAAAAAAGTGTACACCAATAACAATAATAATGAAGTATCTTCACATTTCATTTTCGTATCAACCTAACATCTCGAGTTTTGAAAATTTATAATTGACATTTTAAGTTACATCTGACATTTAATCATATTTATGAATTTGTTATTTTCCTTCTTCCAACATCACCCCTCCCCCCACTCCCCTCAACAATTTCAAATCCACCCACGATGAAATCACTTGTCCAAAACCTTAACCCATCCGCCCACCCGCTCCTTTGCCCCTCTCCTCCTCAGTGCCAATGATGCTTGCCATGTCGTTGCCAATTGCCACCCCAATTGAGCTGCGACCCATCGACAAGGCAGGCCTCTGGTCCCAGATTTGGCCAAGCTCTGCAGCCATTGAGCCGGATCTGTCGCAAATGAGTGGCAAACAATTTTAGGTCTAGATGAGTTTCAAGGATAGATTACTCTTTTCAAATTCTAGAAGAGTTTCAACGATAGATTAGTCTTTTCAATTTGAAGATTTCATTTGGAGATACAAATTATAAACTTTCAAAACTCAGAATAAGTAGACATGAGAATGAAAAGGACAGATGATTTTTCAAATTTCTCCCCAATTTACCCATTATTATCCATATATCTTTTGGTACTATACATAGACATCGAAATTTTTAGCTTCAAAACAGTCTACTTTTACCCAATGCTTTCATCTCGAATGACAGAATACAGAAAGACAAATCATCTATATAGCACCGACACGCGACACGACACGAGTGTCCGACATGATACGACACATCGACACGTCATTTCTAAAAAATAGAGAATTCCGACATGTTGCGACATGTTGTATATTAAATGAATATTTTTATTTTTAATTAATTTGATTCAAATTCATAAATAAATAATTAATTGAAAAAAGAGCCTATAATAAATACACTAATAATATTAATAAATCAAGTCATTAAAAAATCGAAAAATATATTTATAATTAATGTGAAACATGTTTTTACCTTTAACAAAAGTTATTGATGAAACTAATAATTAATAAAAAAATTAGAATCAATTAATTTAAATAAATCCATAATTTTCTATAATAATCAAAATTTATCATTATTCAAAATTCAATACTTTTATTTTTTGAAATTATTTGTTAATCTTATTTATTTGATTTTCCCATTAAAAAAAAACTAATCCCCAAAATCCACCCCTTTTATCCTCCGTCCATTTCCCTTCACCCCAAATTTATTTACATTTTTCCCTCCCCCACCAATGACAGACGGGCTGTCAACCTGTCACTTGCCCTCTTCCAAAACTCAAAAGTCACGCCACTTCCTTCGTTCATTTCCCTCCATCGTCCCCCTTTTTTTTATTACTTTTTATTCCCTCATTAAAACCCTAGCAAACTTTTCCTCCTCCTTCTCGCCGCTCGCCGCACGCCGCACGCCGCACGACCCCCTTCCTCTCGATCTTTCTCCTCCTCCTCCTCGTCGCCGATCCATCGCAACAGTGGCGGCTGCTCTCTCTCGCCGTCTCTCGCCGTCGCGGTGGTCCGTTGCGTGGCTTCGTCTCGCCGGCGGGAGTTTGTTTTCTCTCTCTTCTTTCTCTCTGGTCGGCTCTTTCTCTAGCCGTCTCTCGCCGTCGCTCGCGGCCTCTGCTCCCTCGCCCTCCCTGGCCTCCACCCTCCGTCAGTCTTCCGGACACGCGTGTCGACGCGTGTCGAGAAATGTTGACCGCGTGTTGAAAAGTTGGACACGCGTGTCCGACCGTGTTCGACACGCTCCGACACGTGTCGGACATGACACGTAAGCACCGACAAATAGCAAATCATCACCGTTTGTACCTTGGACTTTCCTACATAAATGAATGCGATATGATGTACTACCCCAACACGTGTCAAACAGATCCTAGAGCGCCACGTAAATGTAAAGAAATAAAAAAGGTAATTCACGTGCCTACGCCGACGGAACGTCCAAGAAGTAATTCACAATTATTGCAAAGATGGCCGTCGTCGGACGTAACTCCGGTGAACATCAACAGCCACATATCGAGCGGAAGAGAATCATCACAATCTTGTCGAAAGTGAAACTTCTTATTTTTTTAAAGAAAAAATCGTTATCGAGGTTTTTTAATACTCTTTTTGGGTCCCGTGAAATCGCAGTTTTATCGTTATTGGTAGTGTTGGGTCTCATTTTGGCGGAACAACTAGTCCAAACTACAATTATTCGACGCGTTCGATGGGTCTCGTCGAATCCTCGACCAGACGAAAAGATCAAGCAACGAAGAGACGTAAAGGTGAGGCCAGTACAATTGAACCAGCCGTCGTTCAATGATCTTTTTAGCTCCCAGGTCGAATGATCGCCAGCCAAAAGGAGGCAAACAAAAGCAGCGGAACGACGTAAGGGGAATCGATCTTTCCGTCGCTACAGGAACCTGCTGCAGCTATAATTTCTTTGAAAAGTAAAGCCGAATATACTACAATCATCACTTCATATAAATGAATTTACAAGAAGGTGGTAGACATTCTCGTTTAGTATGCAATTCTAGCGCTCTTACTCGGACGTTCGATATTTACTTTATTTCCTCCGTCAGTGAATCACCCATTCATAACCGCCATCGCTGTCGTCGCATAGCATGTCTTATAACCCAAATCGGAGAACAATCAAACCACCAGCTCATCATTTTAAACCAAATAGGCTTTGGCTTGAGATGAACTTGCTCAAACACGACCAACAAAGGATGCTTAGCATGTCTGTCGTCGCTTTCGCAACCCAAAAGAGGACAAATGACAAAAAACACAAACGACACAGGATCAGCCAACCCTATCTACATCAATCCTATTCACATATTCATGTTCCTTCCACACGGATGAACCACAATCACACACGAAGGGCCCTTGCCCTATCCGTTGAACATGCAATAATACTCCCACCTGTGCATTACAATGTCAGTGAACCATAACCCATAATGTAAATGTTGTGTAGTTGGCTCCTGCGTTTAGCTACCCATTCTAAGTTTCTGATGTAACAGCAGATAAAAAGGATAACAACTAGCTTGGTCCGCTGTACTGGTAGGAAGCTCATTGATTTATGCCAAAAAAATACATTTCAAAAAGATAATTCTAAAACCCGGTGGGCACACCGACTAAGTGAGGTCTCCATACTTCTCATGTCTTTTAGCACACGGAGACCCAATGCAGTCAAACTAGAAACTACAGAAAAAGGCTGATCGTAGTGCCAAAAAAATGCCGACCTTCGGAGAAAGACAGCCGGCAAAGGGGACAGACAAATCAAGAAGACAGTGCGGTTATTCCAGCTTAACTCTGTCCATGTCGTTCATCATGCTTTCAAGCTGTCAGAGAAACAACATATAATCATGAAATACTGTCCACCTACACAGCTAATAATTGTCATGAAGACAAGGTTGGTTACACATACCTTGACAATCTGGCGCAAGAAATAATCTCCATATCTCTTTGCTGGTTTGGATTCAACGACATGAATCATGTCCTGCATTAACATGACATATGAGCCCCCAGTCCATAGAAAAGAAATCGTTGACAGCAAATATCAACCCAAGAAGAGTTTCCCAAGGTATAAATGTGGTTAGTTTTTGCCCTATCATCTGCAACCTCAATGCAATAGAACCTACAATTGATTGTGACACTTCCGACATAAGGCTTGTACTCATATATATTCACAGATATGAGTAGACATTAGGATCTGCTGATTTGGCAAATGCATCCAAAAACTGAAATGTTTTGGATGTTAACTCCAGTGTCACTCTTAATAAGGAGAATTTTGCATCACATTGCTAGCCTAAGCAATCTTAACAGTTTCTACAATTAAGCAGAAAGGAATAGCATGTTGTTCCAAAAAATAAATGTCTTGCAGGTAGAATTAAACAAAAAGCCTGTGTGCCGATCAGGAGGAGAACATGACAGCAGAAAGCTGACAGGCTTACATCATCTACGAAGAAATCGATATCGGCATTTGAGATGACCTTTCCATCTGTGTCAACAGCATGTGTCTTGTGCTTATATGTGATCAATATAGTTCTGCAGCAGACAAATGCAACACATAAATAAGCAGTGACACCTATATAGGACAGAGCAAAAACAAGATTTCTCTTACTCCTTACCGCAGAGTGGGTTCATCGACTTCCATATAATTTGCAAGCTTCGCAAGTGAGATTGTTGAATACACTTTCAAGAAAGTCCTAACACCTGATAGTAGTTGCTGCTGCTTCACTTCATAAAGGAACAGCTTCAACTGAAGCCTATAGGCATCCTGCAATAATTGATGAGTGGTGCATCAGGCATATAGCAAGTTACCAGTCATGTTGAAAAAGCAGACGAGATTGCATAAAATGCTGCTTTCAAGACAAATACGCACAAAAAAGACAATCAGTATTTCCTAGCATAGGATTATCGGCATTATGACCAAAGGTAAACATATACAAACGCACATGCAGCCTTGCGCATTGCACACTAAATAGGAGAATAGACATTCTAATGCCATCATTTGGACAGACAGGAATCCATTTCAACCAGCTGAATACCAACACCTCATATCAAGGTACATTTGAGCGCTACCAAAGGAAATGAAATGACAATTGACCTATCCATGCCATAGACAGCCAAACAGATATCAGCTAATTAACTCTCAGCAAGATTAAATGCACTAAAAGCATAATGGAAAGCTCCAAATAACCACTGAATACCGCTTCTCATGAGATAAAGTTAAATGTTACGTACCTGATTGTAGTTGACAAGAGGCTCCTCAAAGCTTGGAGCTGAGGGTGTGATGAACTTAGGACAGGCATATGAGAAAAGCTCATCATAGATGACGAAAGCCTCATCATCATATCTCTGCATTCTGAGCATTTTTTCACCATATTTCTCTCGCAACTGAGAGTTCACAGTCTCGTCAACAAGCTTCACTTGGGGACAAAGTGAAAGACAAAGAGCCAACAAGGCATACATCTGCTCATTCTTCTTGAGTATCTGCTCATACTGTGGGGACTTCTGATGGTATTGCTTTGTCTTATAGATGTATAAGAGGATTTTATTGAACTCTCGAATTGCATCAACGTACCTATTAAAAATTGTGTAAATAGTTGGCTCAAAACAGAGAAACAGTAAAGCTACCAAACAAAATCAAAGATCACAAGAGAAGTTTACCTCCGCAGCATAAGATTGGCAAACCCATAGTGATAAATAGTGGCAATGTGGCTTCCAATGACACTAGTATAAACGCCTTGCTGACTAATGTCAATTGGGAGTAAACACTTCAAGCCAGTCTGATAATCACCTAAGAGACAGTGAACTCGCAGCAATCCCACCATGCTGAAGTAACCGAGCACCTTCAGCACATTGCTCCCACCACCGTAATCATAACCATCAGTGGCAGTGAATTGTTCAAGGCCTTCCTTTTCCTGATCCAAGATCTGAATGATCATAGACTTCTCCACAAGTGCTTCCAAAAAATTGAGCACACCATACACATTCCAAGCCTGCAACAGAGTACCATATTACCAACATATGTAATAAACAGGCAACGGCAGCATTTAATAAATCTGCAGAAACAAAGGCATACCATGAGAACATGAGCATGCATTTGAGTATACGCCTATCAATTGACTTAAGGAGAAACTATCCATTGGTAGAATTAAACTTGAGAATATGCCTCATGGAAGTGGAACCCAGTTTACACAGTTCACAACATAATACAAGCGTTTATAAACCCAGCCCTGGTCTTTAGAACCAGTCAGGGAAGCAGTTCACAGGTCAACCACTTCAACTGGTTGAGTTGCCAGATCATTAGATGCTGAATTCATCTACTTGTTCATATATTAAAAGCAAAACATGGTGGCGTATGCTGCACTTGTTGTCTAGTTCAGCAGGTTAAAGACACACTTGCCATAATTGAGAGGTGCAGGTCTTTTGAGTCACATCTATCAAGCCAGTCACTTGTTTCTAAGACCACAAAAGAGCTTGAAATTAAGTTCTGGTAAAAAAATAGAAACAGATAGACTGTAGCTTAGTGGTTGGGGCTCCACAATAATGGAAAGCATCAAATCCCGTCTTTTGAAAGCGGCTGCTTTTTTTTTTAAGAGCAAGTCTATATGAACCAATCCAATTGGGCTTCTCCCAGTTGAACTGCCAGTTTGACCAAGTAAACTGCATTTGACCGGTTAATGATCTAAACAATCTATTTGAAAAAATGAACCGGACCATGGAATTCTTCCCAGTTTAGCAACTGATGTAGACTAGTGTCAGAAAAACTGCAGAAAACATGCAAATTAGGAAAGTCCTGAGAGTCATAATGTTTCCCAATTACAATTACCTGATCATACTGCCTCAATAATGCAATCTCCTGCTCAGTCTTGTTCTTCATCTTCGCCCTATACTGGCAGAAGCTCTGAAACTGGTAAACAAACTCATCCACCATGTCCCACAACCACTGGTTTGGCAATTGCATATTCACCACTCCATGCAAGACTACCTGATATGCGACACCAAAAGAAAAAATCCCGAAACTGTCATTCCTCAGGATCAGCTTCAATGACAATAAGATACCCACACCAATAGATATGCATCCACCAATCACCAGTCTTTTGCACATCAAAGACCACAAATTTTTTTACTAGGACAGGAAATCTGCTTTCAAGGGCATGCATACAGTAATCCGGTGCCCATCATGAACACAAAACCTATGCCTTCCAAATAAGAGTAGAATGTATCCTCCCAAAAACCCATAATCTGCGCCCATTCTTACAGCAAAATCCCACCAATAAGGTCCTCCAAACTACCATTCGTAAGACCAGTGCTGCAATATTCCCAAAAGATGAAAATGTTGGCGCAATTGATAATGCCACTCAACTTAACTTGTTAAGGTAATGCAATACGTTACATATATATATACACAAACGCACCAATACATCTTCACTTTTGAAGCAATAGACTGCGCAATCGATTTAACATCTCTAGCCACAGAAACAATTACTCCGAAGCCCCTCGTACCTGGAAGAGACTGCAATAGTTATCCCACGAATCGATCCGCTGCTTCAGCGTGGGCGAGAGCCTGGCGTACAGGTGCCGGTACCACATCTCGCGGTAGAGCAGGCAGAAGACGTGATCGTTGTCGACGTAGTGCGCGACGGCCTCGACGGACGGCCAGGGCGTGTCCTTGAAGAGCCGGTCGGACAGGGTCTGGAACGAGGTCTCGTACATCTGGTGGATCTCGTACACGTTCTTCTCCCGGATGTGGCGGTAGAGGTGGACGACGAAGGACTTGACGGAGTCGGGCACGAAGTTCGGGTCGTACCCGGCGGCGTCCGCCTGCGACGGCGCCGCCGCCGCCTGGGGCTGCCGGTGACCGTCGTCGTAGCCGCCGGGGGCATCGTCGTACTCGTAGGAGGCGGCCATCGTCGTCGGCGAACTGACGACGAGACGAGCTTCAGCTGCTGCGAGCGCGAGAGAAACAGAGCCGAGGATGGATCTCGGAGAGAGGGAGAGAAAGAGGGAGGGTAGGGTTTCGGGAGGGATGGATCGGAGAAGGAGGAGGAGAGATGGAGATTGGGCTTGTTTCTTGGACCAAAAAGCCCAGATTTTTTTTGGGTCAAAGGACCAAAAAGCCCAGCTTGAAAAGTGATAATTATGCTGGACTAGAAACAAAAATGGTACGGAACAAAAATACGATTCATGAGGAGAAAATCCGAAATACGACATCACATCGTACGCTAATCAACATACTTCTTCACTCGTGGATGTAATTACGAGTATTGTTGATAAATGATTACGAGAACTTTTCATCTTGTTTCGTATCTTTATAAGCGATTTAAATCGTTTTTTTGATTTCTTACTTTTAGTGTATGTGAAATTTCTACTATTGTTTTATTTTAAATTTGTTAAATATGTATTGGTATTTATATTTTGGTTGCACAACACCATATTGTCGATGGATATGTAATTTGAAATAGTAGATTTGCCTTTTTAGAAAGTACAAAAAAATATAACAAAAAAATTATCGATTAATATCGGATTAACCTTAGAACCAAATCTAACCTATTGGGTCGATCCGATCCTTGGTCAGAGGCTTAATAGGTTGGTTCTCAATCCAAAAAATTGAGGATTAATACTATACAGGTCGATTCTAAGGTTAGGGGTTGATGATTCAATTCGGACCATGCTCACCTTTAATAAATACTATTGTCACAACGTATCAATGCGATAAGCTTGCGCTTAAAACATCTTTCCATGTAAAAAGCAACAATATAATTACGACATTAATATATGGAACTATTTAGTCGCGCTATTTCCAGACAGTAGAGTCATTGGCTATTTTATTCTTAAATTCTACTGTCATTGGCTATTTTGTTCTTAAATTTCCTCAATTTACTTTTGCAACTTCCACTCAACCTGTTGATGCGATATCACTTTAATTTTGCAATTTCCAAAGTTTAGCTCTTCTTGAGATTGGCAGGTGCATTTTTCCAAAGATAACAAATGAAATAACTATACAAATAATTTATGAATATTTAATTTATTCAATACGATTTCTAAATTTTACCTTAATATGCAATGTTATCCCTTTGGTAAATGTTTAATTTAATCCCTAAAATTTTATATCACTTGATTCGATCTAGTTTATGAATTATCTAATCTAGAGACAAATTGAATGTTCAACAAAAATTTATAGACTACATTAACCAAATTAGAAATTCAAGAATCGCATTACACATTAAGTTAAGTTGATACATTAAGTTAAGTTGATGGATCATATTGAACAAATTAAAAGTTCAAAAAACACATTGTATGTTGAGACAAAATTCAAATACTATTTATGTGATTTTCCCGTCACAAATCAAACCACGTGACACAAGGTCATAAACTACACAGCGTTTCATTTTCTGTCACTGAGAAAACTCAAAACGAATTGAGTGCAGAAGCCATCAGGGCAAAGGTGCTTCCTTGACTGCTATACCACGTAAGTACACTGTTACAGAATGTGAGGGCAAAAAATCATTTATTATTCACAAGCTATGAGGATTGCCCGCGGAGTAGGTCATAGCCAGACGTCAGAGACGAGGCCTCAGTTGACCCAGAATTGCCAAAACTTATCTAATCTAAGATGGTGTCAGTTCATCAGTTGCAGACTTGCTTTCAGCAAATCCGAATCCGATAATGCTCTGCAGCGGTCCAGGGTAAAATGCAAATGCTATCGAGTCTGAATCCAGGCACCTCTTCTTTCTGAAGTCACACTCTTTGCCCGCTGAAGTCAGTGAGAGTTGGTTGAGGCACTTCCACGTAGCTTTCCGGCTCATCCTCCTCTTCGTCGGAGGACAAGAGGGATGATCCCATCCATGTTTTGAACCCTTCATTGACACGTCTTTCCACGTCGGGAGTGACTTCCAATGGATTAGCTTCGAGCATTTCGAGACCAAGGGTTCGACTACCGTATTCTCCTCCATCGATTATTAAAGCAGCTTTCCTTCTCAGGAAAAAGGCAGTCCCTCCGTACAAAACAACGAGTCCCCAAGTTGATATTTCATAGCACCAAAACAGGGGCACTGAACAGCTGCTGCCCAATGTGAGGAGGCTTGAACCCAGAAATATCGCCAGAAGGCCAAATATGATAGCAAAGACGACATTGAGAATAGAAAGACAGCGGACACCACCTGCATATATGAACTAAGAATGTTAAAAACAGTGCACAGTGAGGAACTTTTCTTCTCTTTTAGACTTCACACACCAGGCGGAATCCATTTAAGTTGATAAAGAAGTTTTCTGAAGTCCCAGATAACAAACAGAGAAAACTTGTAGCAACACAACCACCAAAAGCAACTGCAAATGGTTGTTGAGTTCTCAATTAGCAGGAGCGGGTGGAGCAAACCGTGTCCACAACATTGAAGAAACAGCACTTACCCCTTCTTGAAGCACAGTAGTTATTCTCGACCACTTTCAAGCACCCATGCCTTGTTGGAGCAGAGTAAGCGACGGTGAACCCTGCAGAATACTCAAAACCATGAGATACTGAAAAATGATCGTGTTGTATGCGTCTTGATGATCATATTCATACAATAATCAAGATAAAATTGAGACATCTAGCAAGAAGGCACAACATTGGAGATCCCAAAAATGGAGAGCAGACTTGCAACGCACTGATTGGCCATTGAATATATAATATATAACAACCCAAATGATACAAGGGCAGAGAAAGGATCAAACTATCGATCCATAACGTGTTAGTGTGATCATCGTTTCTTTGTCAAAGCCCCTGCGCCAACAGGGTGCATTAGCAGCGATAACCAACTAGAGAAACACTTCAGGTACACGGTCCACTCGATATCTCAAAAGGACCACAGAAGGATCGGGCAAAAGCACCATGTGCAAAGTTTCAACTTCAACTTGTTCTTTCCCATATTGCTGCACAGAATGCAAGGTAGTACTACGAGAATTCCCAACAGAATTTTCCATTTTAGCCCATTTCTTCCGATGGCCATGGACGCTCGTCCACGATTTTCACTTCCAACCTACCATTCCATTTCTTCCTCAATTATTTTCCGGTCGGCTCTCTACAGTAAAGCATGTTTCGAATACTGAAAGACCTTATCCTTCCAAAGACCTCTCATAAGACAACACATGGGTTGAACCTAAAATCAAGTCTTGGGACATAACTAGGCAACCGCTCAATTCACACAGCTCATTTCTTCAGCTCTCCTTCTCTTCCTCACAACCGCCAACTTTCGCAATAACTTCAAGGATAAAACCCCAGCAAGAAAGAGCTCACTCAAGCTCACCTGCAACAAGGTACACGGCGGACACCGCGAAAATGATCGCCGACGGGACGAACACGACCATCCAATAATAATCCACCGTCTCCGCGTCCGTCAGGTAGAACGCGCCCGGGAGCGCGTCGGCGTCCCCGCCCTTCTCGTCGATCGACAGGGGCAGGACCCTCCGGTCGCTGCAGAACGGCCTCTTCAGGGTACCGTCCCCGGGGAACACTATCTTCAGGCTGACGATCGTGCACGCCAGGATCAGGCCGCAGACCGCCGAGGTCACGAGCACCAGGGCGGGCCGCTGGAGCTTCAGCCACGCCTTGTCCTCGTCGCGGAGGCTCTCGTACTCGCGCTTCGGCATGAACGCCTGGCGCAGCGCGTCGCCGATTATCGCCATTTGGGGAATCTGCAGGCCCGATCGGGCGAGTCGAATTCCGATTCGAAGCAGGAAGATCGCTCCAATGTTCGAGCTTTCGAGGATCGATGGTCGGTCGGAAATGGAGAACAGGAAGGAATTTTCCTCGGAGTGGGATTCGATCGGATGATTTGGGAAGATCGGTTGCTGGGTCGGATTGAATTGGGGGAGGAAGCGAGCCCTAATTTTCGAATCGCGAATTTGGGGCCCATGGGGAGAGAGCTCTGAAACCGTGCCTCCATTTTTCTTCTCTCTTTTTCTTTTCCGGAATGATGACAAAAATAGCCAACTTTGATCTAATATTAACATGATTCATAAAATTTTAATTTATTTAATATGATTAATAAAATTTTAATTTATTCAATAATAAATAAATTGAATACATATATTATATATTTGTATTAAAAAAAGTAATCTGTGTTCATAAGTCATGATCGGCACGGGTAAATAACTATGTACCATCCATGTCATAAATGGAGCCTTGTGGGACATCTTTCTTTCTGCTGCCAATGTACTTAAGTCTGTTTGGCATGACTTCTACTTTAAATTTATTACGACCGACAAATTTTGTGACTTACATAATTCGATTTTCGTCATTTGTAAAACACGTTAAATTTTTTTTATCTTATTTGTCCAACGAGTTATATTCAAGGGAATTAAAGTTTGAGTCTACTTTTCGTCACCCAATTCTTATCCAATGGGATTGGTACTCTCAAACTTTTAATGTGCAATCAAGCCACTTAGCTTAATTGATTTGCCTTGAGTAATTGATTTCAATTTGATTGACTATTGAGTGATGATGACTCAAACAGCATTTGGGTCGAAGTGAGAGGCCAATCACCCTTACTCAATCATCGAAAGAGGCTATATGTTAGCAGTACTCTTTATTCCTAATACGACAAATTCTTGTCTTTTTACTTTCGATATGATTTGAATTGACATAAAAAGAAAGTTCTAAATATACTTTAAGACATTTGTCAAGCAACGGCGAAGTAAAATAATGTTACGGCCCAAAGCTTTCGACCAAACGGCGTCCTTTAAAATATGCTTTTTACTAAGCTAAGTGCGTCGTCGAACACTAGTTAATTAACTAGAAAGCGAGCAGCTTTGCACACGCACGCAGTGAATAAAATAAAATAAAATTCCAAAAAAAAAAAGCCAAATTGATTTGTCAAAATGCCGGCCGCTGACGTGGAAGCGTCCCGTAGCGCCGGCGAATTTGTTCCGACGGAGCTCGGGGAGTCGTGCCCGTCGCCACCTCCTTGGCTCCACTCGCGCCGCCAGAATCTCTGCCGCCCGCTCGAATTTCGTCGCAGCAGCATCTCTTTTCTCCTCCTCCGCCCATCGATTCCGGCGAGATTCGTCGTCATCCTCCCCCTTCTCTCTCTCTCTCTTTCTCTCTCTCCCCCATGACTTCCCTGACCTTCTCCCCCTCTCGATCCGCCGCGAAGCCCGCCGATCGCGCGCCCGACTCCGGTCCTCGCGCGGCCCTGCTCAAGCTCTCGGTCCCGCGCGACTTCAAGCTCCCGCGCGCGACGGCGGCGACTCGCGGAAGGACGGCGATCGTCAGGAGCTGCCACGGAGCGCAGACTTTAGTTGGTGAGTTCTGTTTTCTTCTCCGGAACGCTGGATCCTCTCCGTTTGACCGCAGACTGCGCTTCTTCGCTCTTTTCGCTCGACCCCGTTTCGTGATTCGATCGGTTTTCGAGTGATGTCGATGCTTTTTGTAGATAACGGCAGTCAACGAGCGTCCGACGTGCCGCTCCTGACTTTCTCGGAGGTCAGTTTCTCTCTCTCTCTCCGTCTCTCTCTCTCTCGTTCGAGTGTTTTTGCCGGTGGCTTGCTGCTTGATCAAAAGGGCCGAAGTCAAAGTAGCTATTTTGGGTTGATGAATTCGTTTTCCGGGTGTGTCTAGGCCGTCGAGAGGCTGCAGGCGAAGCGGCGGGGATGGAAAGGGAAGCAGCAGTATCTCGCCATGTACTCGAGCGTCTTCGGCGGCATCGTGACGGATCCGGCGGCCATGGTCATCCCCATGGACGACCACATGGTTCACAGGGGGCACGGCGTCTTCGACACCGCCGCGATAATGGACGGGTAAGTTCGCGTTTCACCTCCGCAGACTGAAAGCGCAAACTGAAAGCTCATTCCTAGAAGAATGGCATTGTACTATCGGCATGCGCGTCGGCGATTCGATGTCAGCGCGATTCTTTTCGACTGCTCTCCGTGGTTTTTTTGATAATTCTCAGAGTCGCTCATGATGCCGATGCTTGTCGAATGCCTGGCTATAGCAAGTTCGAGATCGAGAAATCATGTTCAAGTCGATTGACAGAGACAGTGTCTCTAATTATACAGATGCAGTAGCTGAAATTTAGTTCACAGCTGATTGTAATTCCTTACGCTTGTCGCAGACATCTCTACGAGCTCGACCAGCACCTCGATCGCATCGTAAGATCGGCATCCATGGCCAAGATCAGTCTTCCGTTCGATCGAGAAAGCATCAAGAGAATCCTCATCCGAACCGTGAGCGCTTCCAAATGTCGAAAAGGGTCTCTGAGGTACTGGCTTTCAGCCGGCCCCGGTGATTTCCAGCTTTCTCCTTCCGGTTG
The DNA here is from genome assembly GCA_028830015.1 of Eucalyptus grandis x Eucalyptus urophylla. Classification (NCBI taxonomy): domain Eukaryota; kingdom Viridiplantae; phylum Streptophyta; class Magnoliopsida; order Myrtales; family Myrtaceae; genus Eucalyptus; species Eucalyptus grandis x Eucalyptus urophylla. The sequence continues at coordinate 42,918,777 of CM054190.1, forward strand.
TGCCGAACCCGCTTTGTATGCAATTGTGATTCAGGATCAGTCGCCATTTGATTCGAGCGGCATCAAAGTCGTTACTTCGTCGGTTCCGATAAAGCCTCCTCAGTTCGCCACCATGAAAAGCGTGAACTACCTCCCGAACGTGCTGTCGAAGATGGAAGCCGAAGAAAACGGCGCTTACGCCGCCATATGGTTAGATAACGAAGGATTCATCGCCGAAGGGCCGAACATGAACGTGGCGTTTGTCACGAAGGAGAAGGAACTTGTGATGCCGCATTTCGACAAAATCCTCAGCGGGTGCACTGCGAAAAGGGTCCTGACCATTGCCGAGGCGCTGGTGAACGAGGGCAAACTTCAGGGGATCAAGCTAGGGAACGCGACGGTAGAGGAAGGAAAAGCAGCAGAAGAGATGATGCTCATCGGCAGCGGAGTTCTCGTCCGCTCCGTCGTCCAGTGGGACGAGCAGGTGATCGGCAACGGTAAGTTTAATAAGCTGCATCAACTCGTCTTAGTAGCATCGCACGCATCAAGTTCACTAGTTGCGTTTCGCATTTTCTCCTTGATAGGTAAAGAAGGTCCCGTGACTCAGTTTCTCTTGAATGCCATCATCGAGGACATGAAATCAGGACCCTCGACAGTCCGTACTCCCGTCCCGTACTGAGTGCCGGGCCGAGATGACTTCTCTCGACGCCATATCATACAATTTGAATGTACAGCTACGCACATCCGTTGGTCTTGTAAAAGGGTATGCTCATCCTCGTCGATAAAATGTTGGCCTCGAATGTATTATCACTAAGCAACTTCAAAAACGCTGTGAACCAGCGAGCGTTTCTGCCATTGCCTCTCTGTTACACCTTCTTGCGTGAATAAGCAAGCAAACATTCGAATCTACCGTGGTATCCTTTCCAGTCTTGACATCGAAACGTGCGTCTAATGAATTTGACCAGGTCGGGTCTCCCCTTCTCATCTCCTCCAGGTTCCATCGTCCATGGCGACGTAATTGTTGTTGATCAAAGTCGAAACTTCCTCAAATCCACAAGAAGATATGAAGTTCGTGTTTATAATCTGCCAACGAAATTGGACCTTTATCGTGCGAACTGGCCTAACATAACCCAAGCGTTGCACTTCTTAAAGTCACGGACAACGTATGCATAATTTTCGAGGATCCTTGGGAAAAGCTAAAGGCAACCTCTGTCGCGAATGAGCAAGTCAACATAACGTCGGCATATCATCCTCAGTAAGTCGAATCTATCGCACGGTACATAGATCTTTTCGTGTATCTCCGGTATATGGTTTCTGCAGATCACTGACCCATAATTCAAACCCTGTAACCGTGTTACTTCATTCCGAATCCACACAAAACGAGGGAACTGGACAAGCATGGAATTTCATCAAAGCTAGATAGTTTTCAGAATGATAATTCAATCAAGCATTTGGGATGATTTCCAAATATTTGAGCTCGTCTCTACTCCATATGCTAGTTGTGAACTTTTCAAGCACCGTTCGCTTGATGCACTGACCTTTACGTATGAGTACTCACTATCTCTGCTTAACCACATTGTCTACTGCGGTTTCCTTTCGCCGCATGGACGCAAAGAACAGATTTCAATATCAGCGCAATGACATTCCGGCAGTGCAAAAATCAATGCTTTATCCTTTCATGAGCCACCCATTTACTACGGTTTTAACAAACGATCCCATGCAATTGAATTCTTTGTTGAGCCTAGTGGTCTATAGCCTGATAATGAGTTTTCCACCAGAAATATGTACTGCTCGGGGTCTGTACACTTATGAATCGTGCATGAACTTAAGAAAAATAATTAGCCAAATTTAAATATAGAATGTTAATTATGGGGAAAAGGGGAAACTAGAAAAACCACTTCCCAATCGTTAAAACGAATAAAAAAATGAGTGAAGCTCTAGTTAGTTTCTGCCAGAGGATATCTATTGGACCTAATAAAATGCTGCATCTGCGTAATGAAAAGCCAAAAATGTGCCTCATCAGCTGTTTTCTTCGAATCACAACAAATTTTCAATCTTGGAGGTTAGATGAGCATTATCAGTAGCCAATCCCATGGTTAAAGTTGAATTTTCTTTAGAACAGGAGACTCCACTGTCTATCTGAGATTCCACTATAGTTTCTGTAGGAGGAAACTTTACCCCATTGCAGTTAGGGCGATTCTCTGGCTCACTTCCAGCTGTTGTGCAGTCATTTTGGAGTTCTGGCCGTTTTCTTGTCTCAGTTTGAAGCGCTGGACCGAACAATGTGTCTGCAGCATGGTGGAGAGGACATAGTCATCCTTTAGAGTAGATTGGTAGGACACAAATAAGAGTATCTACACTTTGAGGTCAACCATAAATGGTCCTTTTGAACCAGATATTAAAATTTCCAAGTTATCTAACATTAGAGACATTGTAGAATCTTCTGAGCAAAGCTTCTCAATGACGAATGATAGTCCAAAGAATATCTGTCATAATTGATAGAAATAGTGGACTTCCACAAAATGCCACACTGTAATTACTAAAGAAAGCCAACAACTGTGCCAACAATGCAGAAAGAGATCATCGGCAAGAAAATATTGAGAAAGAGAAGTACATGACCATTAATAGTTGTCTCTATAGGACCCCTTTTGAAAGCAAATGATTATTTTCATCAAGAGTCAAATGGAGTTGAATATACCAACACATCATCACAGCAATTTACAGAACAAGCAGCTATCGATTGCAGACTGACTAAAATACTACAGATTAGGAACAACCCCTAAAGGTTGCAAGGAAGGATATCCAGGTACTTACCTTTACTTCTATGAGTGATGAGATTGTCGAGGAAGTGCAAGAATGTTGTTAGGACAACCTTTTCCTGCTCCACATAGACCCCCCTACGGTCTCCTCCACTATTAAATTTAGCACTAGTGGGACAGGTATGGTCATAAACTCCATTTTCAAGTCCATCTAACATGTGCATAGCATCTTTTTCCTCACACATCAATGCAAGCGTTTCAGGGGAAACTGGCCGATCATTTTGCAAAGCCTCTCCACTGGACGCACAATCAATTGTTCCTTCTCTTTCTGCTAGACTCCTACTCAAGTTGTCATCATTCATGCCTTTCTGAACAGCACTATCCTTTTGACCATGCTCTAATGCTTTAGCAAACAGAGGGAGTGAGTCTTCAATGTCTTCCTGTTCTTTCTGCTGATCTGTCCGGGCTTCCTTCTCTAGATAGAGCAATAAGGCAAATTCAGATGACAGAACTATACCAAATCAAAACAACCTAGTCCAACTCATACAAAATAAGGGTGAATAACTATAAAAAAAAAATCTGGCAAAAAAAACTAAATAAACATCAAATGTAAAACAACAAACTATGGCATAAAGGCAGGTCCAATTCATGCAACTCTCAATAGATATTCCACAATCAAGTTAAGCAAATATTAAAAAACATAAATAATAACAATAATAATAATAATAATAGTAATATCCATCATCCTAAGTTTTGATTGCCATCTAAATGAGACAGTCGAAATATACATGTCCAAGAACATATAGAATCATCCAGAGATTTAAGCATTGGCATGTTGAAAGCCTCAAAAGCTCTGATTTAACTAGTAAAGAAAACAAAATTTAGCAAATGGCAGCTGTAAAACCTCATACTTATTAATAAGTTTAAACGTGAGACGAAGTTCATAAAAACAGCCAAATTACAGTTCAATTGCATGTAAAAGTGGGAACCTGCAAATGTAGTCCTAGCTTCGGTAGAGATGGAAACCAGTAATGAGCAGAATTTCTTCATGTCCTCTGGTTGGAGCATGTTTGCCAGCGGAGATCTTCAGCGAAAATCACCAATGCTTGGTTAGATAAAAACAATCACCCTATTCCATAGCATGCTCAATTTTCGACAAACAATGTAGAACCTGTATGTGAATTTGGAAGGTCCTGGCATTGCTGCATTAGCTGGGTAAAATATAGATGTGGATGGGGAAGAAGCCACACCAGCGACATAAGCTCCAGACTTTCTTTCCTAAAGAAATTGCAAGAACTCACCATTACAGGCCAGTGAGAAGAGAGATACTCAACGCAAAGAAAGAGAGTTTGAATCTAAATTCCATCCAGGCAATTGACTGAAATCTTCTTTTTTAAGAGCTTTGTCCTCTTAAGAACTCAAGAAGCATGGAAATGTGTATGATGAGTCACTGTTTCACAAACATGAGCTTTTCAAACAGAATCGGGCATTAAGCCACTATTGCAGATGATTGTAAATTAAATGCTTATGTGTGTCTAATGTGAGTGCATGCACAGGCACATGAATTTGGCAGTCAATATCTTTTCTTCAATCTCTCTTTTGTTTCCCACCAATCTTCTTAACAAACTTAGAAATAGCTAAAATAAATTGACAAAGACAAATCCGGTGATAGAGTTGCGCCTTCTCTTTCTCCCATTGTACCCCAGGAGATGTACAGGAAGTCCCTTATGGATAAAAATGGATAAGGACTGGTTTACAGATACCATGTTTCATAGATTCCAACATCCTTGAAGCATACGCTTCTTGTATATTCCGAATAGTTCCAAACACTAGTCTAAACCCAAAAAGGAATGTATCAGAACTGCACGAAATAATCATGTGATAGTCTATAACTCATCTTTTCCGTAACTAAGCACCTCTATTGCTCCATTCTTTTTCCCCACTAAGCTCCAAGGGTGACAAGGGCATCATAAGAAATGTTTATCCAATCAATAACAGGTATATGCTCCACAGTACCATCTGTGTGATTTCATTAGATAGCTAAAGTAGTTCAACAAAAAAAAAAGGGAGGGGGGGGGGGGGGGGGGGGGGAATTTTACTGAATGATTGAGCCTTCTCCTTTTCAAATTATCACTGAAAATGCCCACACCGTCCCTTCAACAATACACTATGGTTAAGGACGTGTCTATCAAACCCATGTTTCATAATTTCAACAGTTTTAAAACATACATATCTCACATTGTGTGTGTAAGTGTGTGTAAGTGCGCATAGTTCCAAAGACTATATTTCCCAGTTAGTCTCAATTATGACACATACATCTTAGAAAAGTATACACAATTATCCAAGCAGAAGTCACTTTGAAATATACTTGTACAGCCGAGGTTGCAAAAGAGAAAAGACCTGCTGATAGCGGGCACTTGCTCGGCTGGATCTACCATTACGGGGCATACTGGAAAAATTGTCAAGTTTTATCTTCTTCATAGCTGGAGGGACCCCATATCCTGAGGAACCAACCGCTCCATTGATCGCGGCATTGGCTGCTCGTTGGATGTAGGCCATAGCATCATGGGTACCATGGAAGAGAGTCATTCTTTCTTCACTTCCTTCAAAGTTCTTGCAATCCTTGCATTTACAATTTTCAGAGCACAAAACACCAGCCTGGAAACATTCACAGTATTTCTTGAGGCACCCAGATTTCTTGCACTGACATCCTTTGTTGTGCTTTCCCACCATTTGAATTCCCCCCACATCCTGTGTTTTGTTTTCAACATGTTTATTACCCAGCAAAACTTTTAGATGAAGTAGCTATGTAATCAACACACAGAGACATAATAAAGACAGAGTATTCACAAAAAGACACATACCCCATTATCTTGTAATCCATGAGGACTGGTAGCAATCTTTGGTCTAAACGCCTCCGGATTTCTTTCTAAGATTGCTCTAACAGCAAATTTCCTTGTAGGCTCATTTTCTTCATTATTCTGACAGTTCATGCAGTTGCAACCATCACAATAAACTCCAGCTGAAAAACATTCGCAGTACCTAAAAGCTTCAAGGTCAGTTTCCTCATTGAGAATAATAATGCAGGAGACAAATGAATGCATTGCTCTCACCATCTCTTGACACTACCCAGAACTGATAAAATGAAAATCTGGCTATCCATTTGATCAATTTAATCTTTTCTGGCATGAATGCAAGGATACTCTCAGATCCAGAGACTCTACTGTTATGTATCATGACACAAATACGGATTAAACATAGTAGTGGAAAGAAACAGAGTCCTAATTGTACTATACCACTGCCAGTGATCAAAGACACCCGCACGATGAGCCCCCACACACATAGTATTCATGTTTTCTCTCATCGTGCAGCGGAATTCTCCATGCTCGGAGAGACGAGAGAAAGGCATCACCCTAATAAAAGATGTCCAAAATATTTGGAGCAGAGTTTGTATATTCCAAAAGTCAGTATGGACAAGGATAAGCTTACAGTTTCAGACATCGAGAACTCTTGCAATTACAAAGCTTTGGCTTTGTAGGAGTAAAATATTTTGCTTCAGTAGCAATCTGTGGCCGTGAAATGGGAGATTCTGGCTTGCTGCAATGTAAGTGATTCGATTTAGTTTAGACAGATATAAAAAAAATTCTCGAACTTATGATATAATTATGTGCGAGTCTGTGTATATGGGTGTGGGTATATATACACCCAAACAATGATGACAAAACTCAATTCCATTGTAAAGAGAAACCATTGACACCCAATATTCAAATTCTCGATCCTTTTTTTTTTTTTTTTTATAGAAATTTCTAACGGATTTGCAACACAAATAATTAGCAGCAAATGACCTCTATTTGTCCATAGAAGTACAGTGATCGTTAAAAGAAACTTTACCCAACTTCCACTGCCGGAACTGGAACCTTATGCAGAGGATGTGTCTGCTGTGTCGACGGAATCACCTGCAGCTGCGGCTGTGGCTGCGGCTGCAAATTCGAATTCAAGATCATTATCCGTGGTGGTGGAGACTGAGCTTGTACTTGTGGCGGTTTCCCTTGCGGCACACAGAACTTCAACTGATACTGAACCTGCGGCGGCTGCAATGGCGACTGAAGTTGCACCGGGCGGAAAAGACGCGGCTGAATTTGCCGAGGCTGCCACTGAACCGCCTTCTCCGACTGGGATTGTCGCCGCGATTCCGATTCAGACGGCAACCGAAACTCGAGCTGCGTGCCGAACTGCGGGGGCGGCTGCGGCTGGGCCGGGGGCTCTTGATGCTCCGTCAACGCCACACTCGCCGCCGCCGACGATCTACAGATTGCCGTGAAATCCAACTGTCTCGCCGGCTTCTGTGGCGCGAAATCGGACACCGCCTCGCTCTTGTCCATCATTCCGCAATCGGCCTACGCTAGTCCAAACGATTTCCCTCTCGGCCGCTCGATCGAGTCGTCGAGATTACCTCGGACTCCGCAAGACGAAACTCAATTGACGGCGAGCAGATTGAAGGCCACACATACGTCACTGTCGCCAACGACGAACGACGTCACCAATGGCGGGACCGCGTTATCTCCGAGATCCGAAGGACGAGGACGCCGGCGCGAACGGAAGGGACGATTGCCGGAGGTTCGTTCTCTGCCGTAACGGCGACGAAGCAAAACGGCATTGCGTGGGCGACGAGGCGTTACGGTTCGCCGCCGACCGGACGCGTTACCGAAGCTCCGGCGAATTGAGGTCGTCCGGCCGTCGGCGGCGAGCGGCGGACCGTACGGACGGCGGAGAGGTTTTGGGTTTAGAGAGAGATGTAGAGAGAGAGAGAGAGTTGGGACTGATGGTGCTGCGATTCTGTATCGAAGCTTGCGAGTCCGTGTTCATCTCCCTCTAATGGTTTTGAATTTTGTGATCCTGTCGCGATCGGACGGTGAGACTGGCGATGTGGACGATCGTGCGGATCAGATTGAAAGTTCCGATGGACGGGAGAGATCGGGAGAGGAGCGAGGCGACTGATGTAAAGCCGTCGGATGAGCTCGGGCTCTTTAGGTTTGCCCTTTTTGCTGGGAAAATGGGTAAAGCGACGGGGGTCGAGTTTGGCGGTAAGGGGTCGGTGGCGTTTTGGCGTGAAGACACGTGTACGGCGGATCTTACGGGAGAATCGAGATGGCCCTGAATGGACGGTCGCAATTTGAAACTCGAACTCCAATTAGGAACAAGACGCTGACCTTTTTTGGCTGGGATTGGAGCTTGGGGCATTTGAAACTGAAATGGCTTTAAATATTGTAAAACAGCTAGCGATTAATTTAATAAATCAAGTTTAAGATTTAATTAAGTGATCTCTTATCATTGAGATGCCCATTACTGCGATAAAAAAACTTAAATAACATTTCAAAGAGTTCAAAAATATTTATTTTGGTAAGGAGTTTTTAAAGATACCAAAGTAAAGAATTAAGTATGCGTTGATTTTTTTTATTGTGTAGTCGCAAATCTCATCTAAGTAAAATTGGGTAATTTTGAATTTTTCGTAAGGAGTAGAGAAAAAAAAATTCGAATTTTTCTCAAGTTTTTTTGTACATTATGAGGAAGAAATTTTTTGAACTTTTCTTGTCAAAATTATGAAGTCGATAGATTTATCGGTGTCTATTCTAAGAAAGAAATTTTGGACTTTTCTCGTTAGAATTGCGAAGTCAATAGATTCATCGGTATCCTTTTGAAAAATCTCGAGGGCATATAGAAAAAAAGGTGCTTGGATATAGCTTTTGCATCATCCTTTTCCTTACAAAAGACCTTAAAATCTTGATGTGTCTATAGTAGCTTGAGCAATGTAATTGACAGCTAATCATTTTTGCACGTGATCAACAAGTTAAATGGGAGATGAATGAGTCTTTTGCAGCATCATGACATACTTGACTTTCAAGAACATGGTTTGACTAACGTGTTGTTGTATAGGATTCGTTGAACTTTATATTTTACTACTCTTAGTTAGAAAGAATTGCTTCTCTGATCATAGTTCATCGAAATTTAAACATGAAATTCCTCAGGTTGCCCTTCGCAATAATTCAACTTGTTCATGGAAGTTGCTCCCTCAGCAAGTTGATGTAGTAATTTGATATGAGCAGCTATGGCAACTTCTTACCCCATCACTAGCTACCCACCGCTTCCATCTCAAAACCCATTTAACTCATCGTCCTTTCACTTTCGATGTTCTTGTGCCGAATTATGCGAGTGGTAACGAATATTATATTTGATGAGTACCTTGAAGACACTTGTTAAACATAATTCACATTCCTAGATTATGATCACATGTAATGTGATCAACGTGAAAAGCGGTAAAATTTCTTTAGTTAGTTGCTAACATAGTGTACCTAGGGCACTCTTTCACAAAATGTTATGCACAAATCAGGATAATTATGAATCATTTGTGTGTTAAAAAAAATCTAATTTTACTCCCTCTAGTGCATTGTCCCTGGGTATCTCTGAATGAGTGGAGCTAAGATAGCATAAGGTGCACTACACCAGTGACTTAAGAACTAAGACGGACAGGGACTAATGCACTCGGTGCATCTAATTCACTACTCCATCAAAGAAAGGTGTCCATTCCATACTGTCTAACTTTTTGCCAATCTACATTGAAGGTGATAGAAACTAATCTAGGTGGCATCAAATTGAGGGTACTATACGTTTTGAGTTTGCCGAGCATTTAATCCAACTGTGAATGGGTAATCGATTTTTTTACGCCGAAAATGAAATTGACCCCCTTTCCCTTTTAGAATTGTTACTAGCCCCAAAGCCAATATGAAGAAATTGTAACTGACTCACCGTTAGGTCATCAATATGTTTGTTTCGAATTGATTTTACGGTGGAGTATTTCTACATGTCAATCATCCAACGTGTAAACTATGTTTAGCTGCATTGATAGTGGAGCTAACAAGTAGAAGTCCTTTCTTTTAAGCACGGCCAACTCCTTTAGATTGACTCATGCGTCAATTCATTGATGTCTTAAATGAAGATTAGCTTAAGATGTAGGTACCCAATTCTGCTCTTATGGGGTTAGCTACATAAGTTAGTAATAACAAACCTTGTACATTTCAGGAAACATGACGTCTCGTATTTGACATCTACTTGGGGTTAAGGCACCAACTCACGGTGAATTCCCTAATCTCGATGCATCGACGATTTGTCCTTGATTAAACTGGAAAAAGCGGACGTAGTGAGTGGTACGAGAAAGCTAACCCTTGATATAAGTTGACCTTCATATTCTATTTATCCAATGATGATCAAATGGGTCGCCCAACAGTGTATCAATTGCAAAGGAATGGTGCGTGAGCATACCCCACCATTGGATGAAGAGAGAGGGGAGTGGTTTAGAGGGCCATTTCCCGTCATATACTTGCGATCTGCAATTGAGTTTCTTTGCTACTACGATTCATACATCATCACTAAGACCATCCTCTCCAAGTTTAATTTACACACCATCAACTCAATAGTCGAGCCTTCCTCCTCAAAAAATAAATAAAAACTAAAAACAAAAAGTTTCAAGATCCATCAAGGCCTCGACTAGGGGTGTGCATGGTCCAGGCGGGCGGTTCCCGACCTAGAACCGGGAACTCCCCACTAAGGACTGGTTCCGAAAAATTGGAATCGGGAACCACCCGAGAACCGGACCATCGGTTCGGTCCAGTTCCTGGGTGGATCCATGGAACCGATCTTAACGTGAAATAATTTTGGTTTTCAACATAGAACGACTACGTAACATCAAAGCAAGCCAAAGAAAGAAAAACCAAATTTAAGTACATGGAGATACGGACAGTGGAAGAAGTAAACGCAGCGAAATGGTGATAGGATTAGGAGCCGAAGACGAAGGAAGTGAGTGAGATCTAGGGTTTCTTTTAGTAATTTTTTTTTTCATATTAAAAAGGTTCCGGTCCGGTCCGGGTGGGCGGGCGGGTGGACCCGCCCATGGAACCGGGAACTGGACTGGTTCCCTCAAGAACCGCCGGTTCCGGGCGGTTCCGGTTCGGTTTCGAGCGGTCCGAACGGTTCCCGAATATTTTGCACACTCCTAAGCTCGTAAGCCCGAGGGTTTCTTCCTTCTCCTCCCTCTTATTACATCTTTCTCTTTTTTTCCCCCAAGAAGCATTAAAAGAACGAAATTAGGTTAAAGGTTCAAAGTGTTTAGTGCGAACAAAAGATGCATGGAATGGCATGGACCATGACGAGGATCGTACGAGCTAAAAAGGACCTCTTGGTCCTGGGGACACACCGTCAACCTCGTGGGTACAACTCCACACATGTCCGGTTGCCATCATTCGAACATCAGATTCTCCCCTTTTCCTGCTTACTTCCTCCGTCACTAAATGGAGAATGGGGGAGATTCCTCAGCTTTTATCAAAGCATTCGCAGCGCTTCATTCTCACCCTTCTGCGATCCTCGGACGACTCGCTGATCAAAACGTGATCTGAATATTTCGGGCACGGCCAATCAATAGCAAACCCACTTTGTTAACCTCGTTAGACCATAAAGAAAAAAAATTAAAAACCCCATGAAGGCACCATAATTCTCGCTTAGTATATAAAGAGAAAGTACGGACATCATTTAGGATTCATCCATTTTGCGAAAGATAAAATAATTTGAAAAATATATTCTTATGAATGATCCCTCATATTCCTTAAAATAATTAGCTAAAGAAAAGTTTTTTCCCCATTATCAACAATAATTTATATTTAAATATTTTTGTAGGCGATGAAAATATTTTTTCGTTTGTTTGTTTTTGTTGATGATATAAGCGATCATTTTTCAAAAAAATGTTATGTTATCTAAATAATTTGTTTTCCGTGAATTAAACACTCGTGCCAAAATCAAATCGAGATGAACCGAAACAAATTGAATATTCAGATAAACTTTCTTTTTTCCAAAATAATATTTCATCTACTGATATGAACATGAGATGTGGTCCTCATGGATTAGCTTTTTGAGCTGTTCGTATACTCTTAATTTTTCCCATATTTTTGGTGTCATACAATTATAGGACCAAAGCAAATTTCTTGAGTAAATGTAATTATTGCTGCTAATTTTAAATAATTCTTTGCACGACTCACCTTGTTTTTTTTTTTTTTTTTCCATTGCCATCCATTTAGGGCTTCTCTGCCGACGACCAGCCATGCCCTCTTTTGTTAATTTTGCAAAACATCAACCCCGAGGCCAGTATGGTGACATGGGAGAACTTGCAAAAGCGTGCTGAACAAATGGTACGTGGGATCGAGACGCATGAGTATCTTCTCTTCCAAGTCTTGTTCGATTAGGTCGAACGAATGAGAGTATGCTCTCACTTGATTAGGTTAAACGCTCGGCTTATAATAAGTTAATTTTGTGAATATGCTCTCCATTTACCGCTCTAAATCCCGTATATTAGAAAAAATTTTAGACCCAAGAACCTTATGGTGTAAATTAATGGTATTTTAAAAAGTAAGAGGCGGTCCCTTATAAAGTCGAGAGAAGGGCCGTGTTAAGAGATATCATATCTGTCTTGGAATTTCATTTGTCTGTACCACATACCTCTTTTAGGATAAGCCCATTTTTTCTCATCACTCATGTAGATACTAGAACTACTAAATGATGAATAGCTATGGTAAGCAATAGCCCCATCTGTTTAGGTCTTTTTCAGCAAAGGGGCCCGGATCACAAAAACAAGAGTATCAATGAGTTGTTGTCTCATGCAATCTCTTCACATATCAAAAATGATTAAAGTCTAAAGGTACCCTACATCTATTGACATGCTCTTAGGACACTTTAGTTACTAAATTAAGCACATCTAATGGCATGTATCGGGGTAACGTATTCCGTAACATGTAAAAACCCTACAGCTATCTTACTACAAAAGATTGGATAAAATAATTTTTCCATGGATTTGGATCCTTTGTTAAATTAACAGGTACCCTTTTGAGACCTGACAGCAAAAAAGAAAAAGGGCATCTCTCGAGATCTAACTTAGCTTGAGGACAAAAAAAAAAGAAAAAAAAGTAGACAGCTTAACAAGGTAGATAAAGCTCCTTTTAGAAGACTCATAATCGAATGGAGAACTTTTGTTTCCTTAACTTACTCGGCGAACCACGCCATTGCTCAAGTGCACTTTCGACAACATCGAATTTCATCCCTAAAACAACCATTTATCTTAATTTAACAAGGCTTCACGAACACCTTTTTTGGCAGTGTATAAACAGTTCAACGTTTGCACCATCGCCCGAGTTTTATCTGATCTATAAAATTGATTGAGTGTTAAATAGGTTTAGGGTTTGTTTATTAAGATGGACTTTCTCAACTTTTGAAAGAAGAAAGAAAAAAGAAGGAAAAAGCTCGAGAGTTACACGACTTGTCTAATTTTATGTTCAACTATCATTTACTCTCTCTTTTTTTTTCAATCTATTATCCCACGTAGAGAAAGTTGTGCATTTCATGGATTCAATACCTACCGTACACTACGCTCCTACTTGGTATCTCTTTCAAGGACATTCTGCAATCTATATTTCTCAAGTGAAAATACAAAAGGATATAATAATTAAAAAAATTTTAACAAGCGAATATTTACAAAAAGCATGACTGAGATCAAAGTGAATTTATTAGAATGTGAAACCTTATTGATAGAAAAGAGCTGCTAGAGAATTTACAATGTTGGGCACAAGAACAATAGGGACCTTAAACTCCTGGGACCAGATCATAGAACAATCGACCATGTCACCTCTCTTTGTAAGGGTTTCTTTCCTGTCAACTCGTGCACATTTTCAGAGAAATACGGCCATCGGCAAAGGCCTACACATTTCTTTTCTTTTCGTTTCCTATTGGTGCAAAGGATTGTTTACAAAAAAAGAAAAATAATGTTCAAATTGAGTCTATTGGTTAAAGACTTCATCTACATCGAAATTCAACAATAATAAATATTAGAGAATTAAAAAAAAAAAAGTTCTGCTTCCTCTTTTTTTTTTTTTTTTGGATCTGTCTGCTTCTAATTAAGATGGAGGTAAAGCATTACTTCAGCCTTTACATTTAGAACGCAAGGGGTCTGTTTCCGAGGCGATGTGAATTTTTGAGTTCTGTCATGTTCAATCAATTCCATGGGACACATCTCAGTGAAAAACTCCCGTACCATTGCTTTCTTGTTTGTTCTTATTCGGCAAATCATTCATTGGCAAGCAGAGATTTATTCCTTCCTTACTGTGTTTTACGTATATGCCACCTTATAATATCTCATTCCTTAATTGTTTATAATCCGATTTAATTGCTCATCCTACTTAAAAAAGGATCCATATTATGTATGGTAAAAATAATCTAAGAAAAAGATAATTTACACGCTTTGATTCTCTCTTATCTTAAGAAGAGGAAACGCATTATGGAAGTATTTTAATTTGTGACGTAATTTTATTATATATGTGAAACTTATCGTAATGTCATGTCATCGTAATTGTAAGTGAGCTGCAAAGTCGAAGGAGAGAGAGAGAGAGAGAGAGAGAGAGAGAGTAGTGGAGGAAATAGTGATAACTACTTAATGAGAGTGGTTTTAAAAAAATGAGTAAAACTGGGAATTGCATGGCAAAGTTGACAAAACATAATCATCATCAATTATTTTAATAATAAGCAAAGACGACTGAAGACTATAAGAACCAGTAGTGTGTCTTTTCGTTTCTTTTTGCTTTCAACAAGTGAAATTTTTAGTGTGTTTCTGAAGTGAGTTATACTTATTAAAGTTAATCACTTTGTAATTTCGGTAATTGAAGTTAATTAAGCTTGAATTTTTCACATCCGCCTCACATTTTCTCCACCTGCTTTCTCTCTCTGACAAAACATCAAAGTTGTTTAAATTTCTCCTACTCTTACAATGAAATGATTTTCTTTTAATCATATTTTGTCAAAAAGAGTCTCTAAAGCTTTTGTTAAGTAACTAAATAAAAATTGTCATAATTTGTAATACATAGACTGTTCTCCCTATCAATGAAATCAACATAATTATCATAATCGATCAATTCCCCATTCTTGTTGTACTATTCATTACAAGGCAAGTTCTAAGCAATACGTATATATGATATATATAAAGACACATATAGGTAAGTGGTTAATCTCCTAAATTACACGTGAATCTATTAAGTCACGATTAGACATAGATCTATTGATTCAAGGATTCACTTGTTTGCATGCTTACCTATCAAATAATGTAATTTTTTGTTGTATTTTTTGATAATATGCTACGTTTGATAGTTTCTAAATAATTGAAAGTAAAGTTTGCACTGTCACAAAACAATTATAAATGAAATGACGGATAAAGATTTGTAATTCATATTTGAATGTAACTTTTATGTCAATAAATAATGTGAAATCATATCTTCTTACGCATAGTAATCATCATATATTCTCAAAATTAAGAGTTCTTTTTCGTAGATCATTAAACTAGCTTAATATTTCATATCTATATTATTTGTTACGAAGTTTATAGATTATGACGCGAAATGCTAATCTTAGATGTGTAACCGAAATTTACAATTCTATTTGATTCTTGATTCATAATTTGCAAATTTAAAATTTCGATTCACGATACTTATCTTAAACAGTTATGACAATTAATGCCTTGAAAATTGAATATTTTCTACCTCAAGCATGTTGCA
Organism: Eucalyptus grandis x Eucalyptus urophylla; assembly: GCA_028830015.1. Classification (NCBI taxonomy): domain Eukaryota; kingdom Viridiplantae; phylum Streptophyta; class Magnoliopsida; order Myrtales; family Myrtaceae; genus Eucalyptus; species Eucalyptus grandis x Eucalyptus urophylla. The sequence goes on from CM054190.1 coordinate 42,934,150, forward strand.
CAAGAGGCTTGGGTACACTCAATACCCTTTTTATTATTATTTTATTTTGGGATAAACTAAAAGAAGCCGCGCGTCAAAAATAATTGGTGTTCCTTTTCTATTTCCATTTTAAAAACTCTTGGTAAGCCAAACCACGCATTCCCGCATTGATAGAGGAATTGCCAACGCAAATGGAAATTTCGCACGTAAAAAACACATGAGCTCATATTAATAAAAGAATGGAGAGAGACAAATCCGCTAACGACGCTATCATAAATGTCTCACACTCGCCAAAATTTGAGATACGCCATAACTTCTTTTTTAACACTTGGAAAATCCCATTTGGCGCTAGCTCTCAATTGATTAGAGTAAGTTTGACAAGCAAGCGAAGCAATTATTGCCTTATTAGTTTGGTAAAAAGGAAATGATTATTACCTCATCCAGCGTTTTAGTCTCATCTTAAAAGGGCCTTTCCATATTTCTCTCCAATAATTATGAAAATTTAAATAACTCATTTTAAAATCTAAAAAATTACAAAAAATTCTAAATTACTTTTTTTTTTGTTGGAATTCTAAATAACTTCACACGTTCAGCACTTAAATATCTTGAAAGATTTGGATATCCAATGTTAGACCAAAGCCCAATTTCAAAGCAACACCAGAAAATATTTATAGAGATTAAAAGTAAAAAATCACCCCAAACAAATCCTTAATTCCCAAAAAATATAAGCTATACTTTTAAACGAAAGTTATCAAACATTTATATCATTAAATTGTAATCTCAAACTAGCAATAGGGAAGTCCAAAAACGACAAGAGAGCTGAAAAGTTACCAGAAACCTACTGCAGAAAGTCGGAAAGTTTCCCTACAAGATCCCAAAATAAAAAAGAACCTAGAAGACTTTCTTTTGGTTTTGGATATTTGGGAATACCCCAGTAAGTCCTTTTCCTGCAAGAGCACAATACATTCCATAAGGGGATTTTACGTGGCATACCGCGCAATAATATTCATAACTGTGCAACTTATTTATCATAAAAAATACTGGCACTACAATTTTTTTTCTATAAACAAAACCTAAAAAATAGCACCCTCTCAATCTATATGTGGGATTCAATCACTTGCAATAATATAGGTAATAAAATATTTTAAATTAGCTAACCTTGAAAATTCTTTTTTGGTACAAGAGATTAAAAGAGAGAATTACATCAAAAGTCACCGCAATCCTTAGTAGCCAGGCCCTAAAGTCTTCTGCTGACAAAAAATTAATCCCAATTGGCGGAACATTTAGGAATTATACTGTCGAACTAAAGTGAAAAGCAAAATTGGCAAGCCAGTTGACACAAGCTTTTCCTTCCTTGCAAGTATGCTGCAAGTCAACTTCCTCTCAACTTCAAATTCTGAATCAGTAGTTAGTTTGGGAGTATTTCATACATCTAAAACTCTATATTTCTTGTGGGACACACATTATCAATGGGCTCATGCACATTGAACTGCTAAATTGATGAAAGCAATGTCTTTCTAGGGAAAGGGTGGGAGGATCAATTATTACAGCTACCCCTCTGATGTGTTTTCATAAGGGTCTCATACTTATTATGCAGTGTACCGTTCGAGGCATAACTAGTCATGCATCCATGACATAAAGGTTTGTGGTTAAACAAGCTTATCATCGCGGTGCCCACTAGTCTTTTAGAAACCTTGGAATCTCGTCATGCAAGATATCAAATAGTCAAGGCACCAGCCACGCAAGCTAATGAAAAGTTTGCTCATGACTTAGCTTGATTTAGTGACATCACGGATGGCTTGAATTGGTGGTGTCGCAAAAGGTCACGTGTGACTAGGACGTTGGATAATTAATGGATGTAATTGTACCTATTAGTTTTTCCTATAAATAGCCTCATTGATCGTAAAACTAGCTAGTCGCCTAACTCTAAGTTTGTCATTGTACCTTTAGAATCATCATTCAAGTTATTCTTTATACAGACTTCTTTTAGCCAAACATGGGAATCAAAGGAATTCAGAATTCCACTACAATTCCAAGGAACATGTTCCATAGTTCTCAAATTCAGACAAGGCTTCTACAACTCAGCTTCTTTCTCTTCTGAGGTGCATGTTCCAGCAACTAGATTTCTTTTGAGGTAGAATCCAACAAACAACTTTCAATGATCTTTATTTCGCAATTTGTAACTAATCTAATTGAATTCTTTTGCTCATTAATTTCACATAAAGAATACTGCTAGGTATACTCATATAGATATACAGTAGTAACACATAAGCATGCGATGAAAGAGGCCCAATCACGACATAAAATATCAACTTGGATGATGATCAAAATATAGATATAAAAAGAAAGATGGGGTTTGCATTCCGCCTAAACCTAACTCTAAATCCATACTCAAGTGCCGGCTAAGGGTTCTCCTACGCCCTCTTCAACCCCTCTTTACCATTTAAAGCTAGGGCTTTTGCGGTCAACCAACCCCGACTCGCCTCGGGACGCCGGGAGCGGCACGCGCCAATCGCGTCCCGCCTTCATGCGAAGGCATCTTCGGACCGGCCCTCCGAGGCCCCGCCGCGGCGCGTGGGGGCGACGCGCGCGGACAGGGAAACATGGGGAGAGAGACAGAAACAGAACCGAGGGGACTCTCTCGACGCACCAGCGCTGTCGCTCCCTCCGCCTAGGGTTTTTTTTTCCGTCCTCCCCCTTAGGCAAGGGGGGGTAATGGAAAGTGATAAGATCCGCACAAACCCGCCACGTGTCGCCACCCCAGTGGCCCTCCCGCCTCGAATCAGTCCCTCCCCACTTCGCAAAACCCTCGCACACCAACACTAAAGGAATTTCTTCTTCTTTCCTCTTTTTTTCTTTCAGTTTTTCCTCATTTTTTTATCCTACCGATGTGAGTGGGTTTGTGTGTTTGTGTAGGTAGAGAGAGAAAGGTGTCAAAGAAGTAGAGAGAGAGAGAGAGAGAGAGAGAGAGAGAGGTGTCATGTGGCAAGAAGCAAGAAACGTCTCATGACTTTAGGACGAAAAAAAAAGAACTCATTTCTCTCTCTCTCTCTCTTTCTCAGAGTAAAGAATCGAAAGCCCCGCGCGCACACGCCCGACATCGAAGGCGCTAGGGTTTCTCTCGATCCGCGCGCCCAAATTCCGCGCGGCCTGAGCTCGATCCCTTCTTGAATCCGCCACCGTCCGCTCCGACGCGGGCCACTCCACTCGGGGAGGTCTTCATCCGAAGAGGCCGGGGGCGGGGGATTCCAAGTCGAGTGCGGATAGGGCACAGTTTGACTCGGGCCTCTGAGAGATCGAGGTTCGTTCTTTGAGCTCGAATCGGTGCCTTCTCTTCTGGGTCGGGCGGTTCTTGAGTTGGATCTTTCCTTGATGGGGGATCTGTTTCTATAAATAAAGCTGGCCGCGAGCTGGGTTTTGAATCTTGATTTGCGGGGGGTGCTTGAAATTCGTCTTTTGCTCGTGGAGTGGGGTCTCAACTGTTTTTCTCGATCTGAATCTTTCTCGACTGTCAGGAATATTAACTCTTGGTGGTTTTCTTGATTCAGTTTGATGATTTTTCTTGCTCTTCTAGAGTGGGGGTTCGATTATTGCTGTCACAGTAGCGATTTAGTGAGTAAAATAAACCCTAGGAATCATTTTATTTTTCCGGGTTAATGGGTATAATATAATGGCGTGAATGGTGTCTTTGAGGTGATATCTTAGTGGGTTTACGCTCATAATCAATAACCCAAGGCTTGAATACAACCTTTTCCTTCTTGGTGGGGCCTATGTCCAGTTCATGGGCAAAACCCTAATCTGGCCTTTGTCTTGTAGCTGATATTTCATCGTTACTTCCTCACATCTTAACTTGGTTGGTTCTTTCTGCCTGAGAGATTTTGTTCGTTCATGGGGTAGAATGTTGCAAGATATAACTTTCTGCTCATTTGCTAGGGTTTCTACTATCATTTCGTGAGTATACCCCAGAAAAAAGTTGTTATTTTATGTGCACTTTCCATGTAAGTCGATTTCTTATGGTTTATACAATGGCATGTTAGCAATAAACTTATAGCATTTTTCTTCTGTTTTGTAATCGCCTGATGTTGCATATGAGGTTACTGTGTTAATCTGTTCTCTTGAATACTATAATTTACATTGATCTTCGAAAAACTTTTCTAGGATTAGTTGTTTAGTGAGTTTTTGTGCGATCATCTGGTTCCTATTGCAATTTAGTTCTATGTATGACATTCAAAATTCTTAAGAATGCACATGGCTTATCCTAGGCAGCTTGCTTTGAAGTGAAATGATCGCATGACTGCACGAACAGCCAACGTGGCCGCGTTGTCAATCGCATCTCAACATCAATGGAATCATTCACCCAAATCGACTCAATATCAATAGATCTTCTCGGGGTTGCTGGAAAAAGTAATACCAAGTGTGAGCACTTCTCAATCCGGTAAGGTTTAAATTTTCTACATATATCTAACATTGCTGTTCCTCATGTATGCTGCAATCGCTGTGTATATATATATATATATAAGTATGTATGTATGTATGTATGTATGTATGTATGTATTCCTGCATTATAATCTCTGGTACCAGAATAATTAGTTGCTGGAGGCCTGTGTGTGACGCTCCTCGAGCTTCTTCTTTGCTGGATCTAGTCCGCATCTACTAGGCCTCACTCTTTTTGCATCATTCATCCATATTTTATTTGTTCAAATGTTTGAACCAAATGAAAAATTCAGCTTTGTCCTCATGTTAATGAGTAGCAAAAATACTGCTGGAAGAATTTGCTTTGTTGGAAATGGTGATCCATTTTCTTGAATTTCCTAGAGTTGCTAAACTACAATCTAGAATTCTCTAGATGAAGTTTTGGATGGTTAAAAAATTGTGGCTGAAAATTTCCAGCATGTAAGAGAAGTCTAGAGAAGTCTAGAGAAGTCTAGCATTCAAGAGAAATCTAGAATCTTATAAGGTGGTGACTTACGCCTTCATCATTTGAGGTGTGAGGTTTAGACCTCCACCGTGTGTGGAGGAGTAGAGTTAAGATGGTTTTTATGTTATGAAATACTCCTCCATTATATCAAAATATCTTGTACTATCCATTTTCATCAATTAGATAAATTATATCTCATGTTCTTTGTCCTTCAATTATCCTATCTTGTCCCTTTTCCATCCTCTACAAACTATATCATACACTTGCACAGATCACTAACCAAAAACTATAACTAATACCAAAACCATGCTTCCGTACGCACATATCCAAAATTTTTTAACATGCTTATATATATTCGATACATTTGGTGTGGAGACCAATTGTTCTCTCTCCACTCTTTCAAAGAATTAGTTTCATTAATTCTTATTATGACTCTTTACTGGTATTGCTGGAAATGAAGTGGCCAATGGTAATAAAGATGAACTGTGTTGGACTTTACACATGTCTAGTGTAGTTTCCTTGCTACTTCTTGTAATACCTCGCACCAGTGTTCCTTAAACATAATCTGACTCATCCTTCCATCAGTAAATATGTTTCTGGGATGCGGCAAAAGGAAAGCAAGCTATGTTGGCCGTTCAAATTGGAGAAAGACACCTCAGAAGTGCCAAAAGACATGCTTCCACCACTAGATGTTCCAAAGTTCAGATGGTGGAGATGCCAAACTTGCGTTCCAGATTTGTGCATTGAATCTACCCCTGCTGAAAAAGTCATTGATAATTCTGTTTTTAAATGCAAATGTGAGAGCACCAGTATCAATCTGTTGAACCAAAGTCAAACTGCAACTGTTGCCTCTGATCTTCGGCAGATAAGGAGTGTAGGCATTGCTAGCACAGGAAAGTCTGATACTACTATATTACCTCAAGTTAATGCCGGTGACGTTCGAGCTTCATTATATTCTAATGAGAAAAAAGACAAAGAGGATCAAACTTGCATTCTGATCTCCAAAGGTGAATTTTCATGTATTTGCGATTCATTTATATCTGAAAGCTTTGATATTTCTTGATGATAAGTATGGGACCATAATCCAAGTTAGGAACTCTCAATACTTTTGTTTTTCTTTCTACAGAAGTTGGCGTCAGCCAGGGAAAGGGAAAGGATGCTGATGACACAGGTATGTTCATTTCCAATATGGCTACTAACTACAAGTTTAATTACCTAAATAAAGTTGACGTTAGATTGGTGCAACGTGACACTCTTTTTACATACGGATGCTGAATCAGTACTTAACCAGCCAAATGGCTATGGGTCTCTTCATTTGTCTATGCTAGACTGTGGAGTTCATGAAGTTTTTGGCCGTGGAAGTTCTTCCGAAATCATTCAATTGGGGAAACAACCATCTAATCCCGATTCTGTGAAGGCAGGCAATGGCTCTGAGTGCGTTGGGGTTGTTTTGATTGATGGGGTGGATGATGCAATGATGGTTCAAGAGAAGAAACATCCTTCAGAAGAACTGGATGAACGTGACTGCCCATCGTCTGACAGTGGTGACCTCTCTGAGGATAATTTACATGCTAAAAACATTAATTTACGCCGTAGAAGAAATCGGAAGGTACGTCTGCTAACTGACTTGTTGGGTAAGGATGAAAGTACGCATCCAGATCAAACCCAGAAAGTAAATTCTCCTTGTCTTGCTACATGCGATGTGTCTGCGAAGATAGGCATAGCATCTGTGACAGATCGCCCTATTGTGGTCCCTGACAATGTTAAAAAGGTTTTAAAGAAAAGGAAGAGAAGTTCGCCTTTTGATCAGGACAGCAAGCAGAAGGATTCTATGACTCCTAGACAGGAAAGCGGGAAAGAAATTGTTTTCAAAGATGGTGCTGGGAATTCCAGTGCTGTTATTGAGTCTCAAATTGAAGACGATGAACTTTCTAGAATGGATTCACAAACTGTCAGAAAGAATCATTGGGCTAAACACAAGGAGGATGCAGTAATATGTGCAACCGTTAAGAAGAAAAAGAAGAACCATGTTAATGAAGATATTTTCCACTATAAATCTGGACAGATTGGTACCAAACCAGCTGATCTCATGTTTTCATTTAGACATGAGATATCTGCAAGTGCAGCCAGAGAAACGAATTCTTTTCTTATCCCTGCATCGAAGAATGACAGAAGTTTGCTTTGCAACGACAAGACAGCAATGCCTCAAGAAAATTGTGGCCAGGTTTCAGTTACTCATCCAATCAGTAACCCCAATCCTTCAGGAGGGATGTTTATGAGGACAGACTCCAGAGTCATGCACTCCAGTCCTCCACCTTTCTGGTTCATACCCACCAGTGATGCTTCTGTAGAAAATAGATCCCGTGTTTCTTCCAAAAGCTGTTCGCTTCCTCCCAAAGTCGACAAAGCATATGCCACTCCCACTCAATTCGGTTTGGCTTCTTCTTTCAATTGGCCGGAAGGTGCTCGAGAAGATTCACTTATTCTCAGAAAGCGGGAAGCCAGACCCGTAGAGCCAAAGCGTCCTTCTAGTTGTGGATCTGATGCTTTTCTGGGTAAAGGGGATCGTGATGTCATTAGCAAGGGATCCACCCGTAAGATTGCTAAAGTTCAGACTGAGAAGCAAAGTCACGCCTTGAATTTAGAGAATGCATTTTCTTATATGAAGCCACAAATGGTATGCAATCTTGTCATTAGTTCATAGAGTTACTTGATTTGGATTTTCTAAATGTGCGCAGTTGTGTGCTTGGTCAATTGTAGTACCATGCTACCCTCCTCGCCCCTTTGCTGAGATGACTAATTAGAATACTACATCATACCCATCATAAGTTGTGGTGTAGTAGAAAATCTAGGGTTGGGAGTATGATGTCATACCCAAGCTATTACCTTGGATGACACTCTGCATTCTCTCTATGCTGGTGTATGTAGCAAGATTCACATCAATTTCAGAGAAATGCAATGCTTTTCTCATGTATCCTAGCGTGAAGATTTGATTTTTCTTTAATGAATTTGATATGAATGTTAGGCTTGGTCTTACAGTGTTGCATTTCCTCATGTTGGTTGTTCATATATTATGTTTGGATTCTTCTCTTCATCTTGTTACAACTATATGCTTTTGCAAAGTCATTAGATGTTATGAAACACTCTCAGTATAATTTACATTTGAGCTCTTGTAATATTAGGTGATTTCCTAAGTGATTTTCAGAATTCAACAATTGCTTTTTTGCTTTTACAGCAAGATATTTCTGGGATAAGTAGCAGAGAGAAAGCCACTAAATCTCAGGAGTCCTCTGCAATTATGGAGCAATATGATGACGAAAAATCTGGTAAAGCTTCTGAGCAGACAACTGTAGATGACATACCAATGGAAATTGTTGAACTCATGGCAAAAAATCAATATGAAAGGTCTTTAGATGGTGCAGGAAGAACTAAACTCCTGCCAAGAACAAGTAAGTCAATGGATTCTGGCAGTTCAAGGATTGTCAAAGAATGCAGAAACAGGGAGCTGAACTTATCGCAAAAGGAAAGCATTCCAAAGAGGCAAATTCACTCTGGAAATCCTCGAAGTGTTGTGGTTGGAAAAGATTTCAGATCGCCCATGCAAAAGATTGTTCAGAACTCTTCTTGCCCAATCACAAATTATACTAGTGTTGGCCAAGTAGAAGGTACTCCTAATACTGCAAGGCATGTTATGTTTTCCCAGGACCAAGAAAAGTCAGTTAAGGTCCGAGTATGTGTTACGGATCCTTCGAGGCAGGGTACTATTTTGAATGGCACAATGAATGAGGATATGTGTAGAAACAAGCCCTCTGATACTAATTCCGAGCGTTTACAAGCACGTAGCAGAATCCATATTCCCCGACAAGGTGACGAACCGGTTCGTTTGTCGTCATCCATGATACCAACCCATATGCCCTTTGTGTACAGTCTCCCTCCTAACGGGGGACTTCACTCTAACCATATGGATGTTCAATCATATCGCCCCAAAACACCACCCAAGGTGGATATGAACTGGAGTCGGGATCCCAGATTATTTAGCTTCAGTGCTACAAACCTTGAGAAGCCAAGTAAGGATTTCCATTTTGATACTTTCAGCAGAGCATGTGTGGAGAACCCATATGCATCGAGGCATAAGGGAATCGAGGTTGAAAATGGATATGACACATTTGATTTTCGTTCTAACGAAACTATACCTGCTATGCATTTACTCAGTCTCATGCATGCGGGACCTAGTTCTGGTCAAAACATTGATGTAGGTGGAGATGATAGGTTCTCGAAATATCCTTCCTTTCCATGTGGGTATCATTCAAAGGAAATTCATGGGCGAGCATTGAGTCTACACAAGCCATCTGATCCATTGAAATGCACATCTTCAGGTTACTGTCCTACAAATTTCCTTCCAGGAAGATACCATGAACATTCTACTGTCCCAATCGTGAGTGCATCTGCTTCCTTTGTTCAACCTGATAATTTTTTTGGGGGGGATAATGAAGTTAATTTGCGTCTCCCTCTCAAGGTCCGTGATAAAGGGAAGAGAAAATGTTCTGATCTAGCTGGACCAACTGGAGGCTCTACATTCTCTAACCCTCTAGCAAGAAGTGCCTATTCAGGAATGAGTAATGGAGGCAATCTCTATCATAAATCAGGGAATTTCTTTGGCATGCCAAATCCTAGGAATTTCTCACTGCACGAGCAAACCTCTGGAAAGGCCGAAATGGACATCCATAATAGAAGTGAAACCATTTGGCCTCCGAGATGCAGTTCTGAGCCCGGAATTTGCACAACTAATCAGAACCCTGCGGACTTTAGCGTGCCAGAAGCAGGAAATATCTACACAATTGGACGTACTGACCTAAAATTTGAAAAGAAAGTCCGATTTCCGAAGAAGTCTGGTCTAGCTAATCTGGATGGCTTGAAAGAAAAGAGTAGCATGAAGCTCACTGCTGGATTTAGAATTCCCCAGCACCAACTTGGTTGAATCCCTCCCAATATTCACAAGGTAGTTCTTCCAAAGTTCAGTATGTTCTTTAGGTTCAGGCATCCTTATGTTCTCTTCAACCAGCTAGATTTTAAGGCTGCCTTGCCTGCAGTTTCTTGCCATGTTCATGATACTTTTATTAAGTCGAAGGTTTTATTTTTCTAGTTCCGACAGGTGAGCATCTTGGTTTTCTTGCTTAGTTGCAGCAAAAAAGAGCATCTTGGACAGGGGTTTTTGGGGCTCTAGTGTACAGAATGTGCAAGCTGATTTGTGGTCCGGAAATTTGCTGTTAGTCCTGACTCCGGATCCATCTCTAAGCTGACTTCATGAAAATACAACCAGGTAAGGCCTGTAAATTTGTGGGAAGTTTGACCCTCTCAGAGTTCTCAAGCACAAGACTTCAGAGGTTATGCAGTTATAGATGCTTGACTCTATGAGAGTACCTCCATGTTTTGTTTTGTGATTTACCCTGGTAATGAATTTGTTTAGGAACAATAGCAGGGCATCGACACAACTATTTGGCCGAGTGGGACACATTACAAGTTTGTGCTTTTCTTTTGTTTTTTTTCTTGTTTATCTTTCATTTCAGCAGTTGTAATAAGGGTGTTTGGCTACGGTGAAAGTGAGGACCTGGAAATGTGGTTCGGTTGAAATAAAGCAAAAGGAAAAAAGCAAAAGGAAAAGCAAACTGAAAACATTATATTTTGGATATGGAATTCGTCAGAATTGCTTGATGTACAAGAAAAACTTAATCGACATGCTTACCATCTTAAGATCAACTTTAGACAGTCAATCAGCTATTTGAGTAGGGATACTATATTTCCAGCTCTATACTCCATTCCACCCGGATACGTGATACTTGTACATTCTCCATAGTGTCCTCTTTCCAGTTTAAGCATTTTTCTGATGCAACGAGCTTGTCTAGATTTGGTTGGCTTGCTTTTTCCATGTAGAGCGGTGTTGGCTGAAGCTTAAAGCATAAATGATATTTAGCTTTCAAGACAATAAGTCTTAGCTATCTTCTCGGTTGAAGATATTGGCTAACGGGATCCATAACCTGTTTGTTGCTTGCTTGTAGGACAATAGGAATAAACACGTCTCGAGTGCGGAACCTATTGAGATTTGCCCATTGTGCTAATGTTGTCCTCTGTCTGAATGACAAAAGGATTGCATAAGCTTGATAATTTGCGTGCAAGAACTCAAATGTAGCAATGGAAACCTCAATAAAGATTATGTGAGAGGTACATGATTCGAACAAATATGGCCAATCTACAGGTTTTGAACGAGACAAACAAAGCGATATGACGTCTTATGCCATTGAAGACTCTGTATACCTACAAACTCTAGCTTCCTGATAAACAAGCCCTGCTTTGCAAAGATAACCTTTTGCTGGACTACAATGCCTGTCTTCTGAGCATATGCACTGTCCTTCTAGGGCACACCCATCACCTTTTGCTGCTTCATTCCAGAACAATATGTCATCTGACCATTCACTTGAGAACAGGTTTTGTGGGTCCAATAGCTTCTTAGCTGCCATGAATTTGCCAAAGTTGGGATACTTGTTTCGGACATTCAAGAATGCCAAGTTCCTGTTTTTAGCCCAATGCGGCTTGGCCCCATGCTTGAAGAACGCCATTTGCTCCACTTCCTCCCACACGTCTTGATTCAGTCTCGGGGTCGAGGGGTCGTCGGCTCGGTAATAGTTGAAATCTACCACGATCGAGTCCTCGGATTGGCCCAAGTACGCCTTGGAGGCCTTGATGAAACGTACCAGGAACCCATTATAGATATCCACTCCGCAGAAGTTTTTCGGATTCATGTCCCTGAGCTTCTTCACATCTCGAACGAAATCTGCAAATCTTTGGGCAGGGAATATCGCGGTCGACTCGTAAAAAAAGAGCCCGTCGATTCTTGGATCCCAAGCACAAGTAAGGTCAGTTCTCGAGGGAGCTGAGTATAAACACGAACCCGAAGTCTGCATTTTCCCCTGGCGACCGATGACCGGATAGCCGGTGAAGATCAGGCCATTCCTCAAACCGTTGGCGATCAGCTTCTTGTATTCCACCGTGGTAGACGCCAATGCACACTTCCCATCCACGTTCCTCGCATTCTCCAGTAACTTCTCTGCATACATCAGTTTTCTTCAGTCATTCTGTTTTTGACGAGGATGATATGCCAACGACATGATTTGAAAAACAGTATAAAAGTTAGAGAGAAGGAAGGAAGCACTACCGGTCGCTCGTACGGATTTAGAGACGACAACCGAGTTGGATTGAAATCCTAGGAAGTCATAGAGACCGTCGCCCGATGTGTTCAGAGGAACTCGATTATCGTTTCTGTAGACGGCGGTGTGTCTAGATGGGTACCAAGTGACGTCGGCGAATTCGTACTTCATGGCGTGATCTGTGTATATCTCTTCGATCCGAGCATCGTCCGTGAAATCATAAGTTATGCTTCTCTTGAACCCTTTCTCGAGAGAAAACTTCACCTGAGATAGATTTCATTCTACAACGATTCAATAACAAGCTAATGATATCCTCAGCCACCTTTCACTCCTCCTTCATTGTTTCCTTCATAAAGACATTTTTTCTAGGGACAAAGGTGAAGAAATTTATGAGGGGACGGAAGTTCAATGTTGTCATTTTGGTCTAAAGTGCGATAAAGGCAATGTTACAGATCAAAAAATTCAAATTTCAAAAACTCAAGGTGTACCGAGTGTAACCATTAAATCAACATACCTTGGAGATCACACCCAACATGCCCAAAGAGACTCTAGCAGCATTAAGAAGCTGATCCTGTGCCTCAATCCTGATGACTTTGGCGAAACCTTCCGATTCCTTGGCCGGGACCATGAGACTAATCCCGACCACGTGGTCGTGCACCGCCCCGCCCTTCCCCCACCACGAGCTACCGTGTGCCCCCGTGCTTATCAACCCGGCCACGCTCACGCCCTCCCAGTACGGCACGGCCACCAGGCTCAGCCCTTGTCCCTCGACTCTGTCGATCAGCTCCCGCAGCGGAACCCCCGCATCGGCCGTGACCACCAGACTGGTCACGTCAATGTCGATACCAGAGGCATAGTTCGCCGTGCTTATCAAGAAGGAGCCGGCTGATCCAGCCCTCCCGGGGCAGGCCAGCTTCGGGATGGTGTGGGAGAACTTGCTCACGACCTTGACGTTCAGCCTGTGGCGGGCCGCGTAGGCCACGGCCGAGCGGAGCTCTTCCTCGGTCGAAGGGTACGTGACATTCTGGACACGGCAGTCCAACCTGTCATTCCACGCGCCGTACGAGTTGCGGAGGATGCAGCCATCGCCGCCATCAGGACCGCTGCACACGACAGGGGAAGGCGGCGGCATGGAAGCAGTTTTGAGTAACATGGAGTCCATGTGAAGGATGAGAACGAGGAGGAGGGCATGGAGGAGCCATCGAGAGCTGGCCATTGGAGAAAGATCTGAGAGCGTCCTGTTCTCGGAACGCTAGTGATGAGAGGGTCGATCTCGTCTGAATTGAGAAGGCAATGCTTCGAAGACAGACCAAGACAAAAGGGACAGGTTTTTCTTGCATTGCATCCGAAGAGACCATGTTTTTTTAATACGTGGGACACCTTTTGAAGGGCTTTCCAGCAGAAAGGAAACGAACAGAAGAGAAACAACGACAACAACCAAAAAACACTAAAAAAATTCGAAAATAAATCGTGAAATTAAATAAACAAAAGGAAGATGGTAGTTTTTTTCCTGCTTTCAGACCGTAAACTTGATTTTTCTTATGAAAGTAGGGGACAAAATCATCTTCTAAACAACGCCACGTCTAGGGATGACTCAAAATGCATCATTAGTCGGCCGTGGAAATTCGTCGGCTGGACAAAATCCAGAACGACATGAGAAAGCTGCCGCCCCCACGACGCAAGGACAACGGCATTCCTTTCTCAAACATTCTCGCCTAATGGGGGGATCTCGGGTGACCGATTCTTGGATGATTTCTTAGGCTTAAAATAAGTGAAAGTATGAGAACAATATCTTCAAGAACCGTTGATTATAATGCCTGATAATCATCGAACCTATGCTCTCTGGCCAACGGAAGCTCTAAAACGACGAGCTTTCCTAAATGCGGCTGATAATTCTCAAGGTACAGCGGTAAGTTATGGAATATATTAGTTACATTGATTCTGCTCTCTTATTGTCGTAATTCAGTTTCTTAAGGTTGCACACGTGAAACAAACTACGATAGAGCCTGACTTTGATGTGATGTAAGAATGTCTGACGAATGATGAGAGTTTAAATTGATAAGTGAAGGGAGATCACATGTATATAAAAAGTACATAAATTCCGAAAACAAACGATGCGACATACTCTTAACACTTTGTGTTAGTAACTTTCTAAGTGTGGTAATGAATCATGCATTTCGTAGAGTCATCCACTTGGTGAAGTCAAATTGACAAAAATGCAAGATCATGAAAGAATCAATATTTATGGAGAAAATTGTCTGAAAGTTTTAAATCTATTGGATCAATGCCATTTTAATCCTAAACTTTTTAAATTCACCAATAAAGTACAAAATTCAAATGCAATTCTTCTACCAAATTGTTGTCAGAAATAGTTGATGTGACTTCAGTTGTCTTACATGGCATGTTGACATGGATGACTTGTGGATTATTACCTCAACAACTTCCGATAGTAATTGATCAAAAGAATTGCATTAGAATTTTGCGCAAAGATATAATATCATATTTCCAAAATTAGAAAGTTTAGGCCCAAAATTGAGTAGTGATCACAAGAAATTTTTTTTTGGTAAAAATCACAAGAAAAATTGTTGGTTTGAAATTCGAAAATTCCCTTATTTAAATGTTGGACGGGTATCTTAAAGGCATTGTTAATGAAATCCTATCAAAATAGAAAGGATGTAATTCTTTTTCCGGTAAATTCAGTTGTAAATCTTTGGATGTGAGTTTTTCCTTAATTTAATCAGCTTGAATGGCTTGAATGTCCGAGACATATTTCATCAGTTCGTGGTTAGCATGCCTGAGCGACGCAAATGTTTAAGAATATTGGATTTATTATTAGTAGTAGTTTTAACAATTATGTTGATCTAATTCTGAATTGATGATTCTAGAAGATATGAAGATTTTGTTAGCAAGTGTCCCATACACGAGCACTTGTAAAAGCAACTAATTGAGAAAATTCTGTAAATTTCCAAAATACCAACCATTCTCGTGACGTGTAATTACAGTTTTGGTTAAGGACTAACTTGAGATGCCCGTTATGACGACACGCGTAATATTATATATTGTGCTAAAAGTCACTTTGCATGTTGCATGTATTAAATTTTAATGAAGGGGGTCCTTTATACTTCAAATGAAAGCTTTAAATGTTTTCTAAGAAATTGTAAGAGTTTAGAGAAAGATATATTGAGAATGAGTAGTGAAATTGACCTTTGAGAATTAAAAAAAAAAAAAAACATTAGCAAAAATTTAGGATGTTTATTTTTTTAAAGTATTCTCATAGCTATGATAATAAGTAGTAAAATTAACTTCACGAGAATGAAAAATTAATTGCGTTAATAGTTTTATATAAAATTGACTATATTATGCATGATATGTAATATGATGTATTTATTTACATGTCTATATAATAATATGAAGAAGTAAATTCGATTTTCACACTTGCAATTTAATGCACCATAAATACAATGTTATAAAGATTAATAAACATTTAATGATTACTGTTAAAGAAATGACGAAACGATCGAAATGAGTTAAATAGAAATAGTTCTTGATAAATTTAATATTTATGAAATATGACGCAGAAGATGTTTGGGAAATATAATATGAATTTATGTGTGAGGCAAATGAGCCTATAATATTTAATTATCTTCCAAATAATATATATTTTTCAAGCGATTTTCTTCTTAGTGATTTCCAGTCAAAATTAATCAAAAAGACTATTCAAGCAAATTGTAAAAATATTTATTACTAAATTGACATAATTGAAATGTTTAAAATTAAATTAGTCATGACATAATAAGCTCAAGACATTTTCTACAATTTCCCCATAAAAAGTGTGGGGATTAGGTTTTATTCAAGAAATCTCGCTCTTTCTGGAGCCACGACAGCTGAGGTTTCGACTTTTCTTTAGTTGACATATATTTTGGGCTCACATGTTACCCGAAGATCACTAAGCTAACCTAATATGTAATGGGCGTGGACCAGAGAGCTTATTTATGTAAGAAAGATGGCCTACTTCAATAGGAAAATAATAAATGGCAATACCTTTAATGCTCCACCTTATCCACCAGCAGGAATTCATTGTCTTCTGTCCCCTCTACTTAGTCACAACATCCACCCATCTAACTCCCAGCTCTTGGTTTTTGAGCAAATCCCAAAGATAATTTAATGCCCAAATAATTGTGTAGGTTGGAGATTTTTGGTGAAATTGACGAAAATGTAATAATTAATACGTACACCCAAATGAAGCGTACAAGCCCCTTATATTTGGGGTGAGAAGACAATTAGAATTAATTATATATATATATATATATATATATATATATATATATATATATATGTATAGATTCTCATGTAAAATCACAATGTCACCCATTGAGAATTGCCATGTTCGTCACCCCGTCGGTCTACTTGATACATGTGGAGAGGTTAATTTGTGTATATTTTCAGTCATTAATCGAATTGAATAATCGGAGTACCTAGTATCATTAAAAGTATTATACACTTTGCAAATTCTTTACAATTCACCAGACCTGCTCATCTTTCACAAATTCTAGGAAACTAGCTAATGAAGAAAGAACGTGCCGTTTGTGTCTTTTCGGAAACTGGTTTAACTTATGGAGCGTGGGAAAAATGCACCCTTATTTTAGAATTTAGAGTTTAGGAGATAAGATGTGAGTTGTTCTGATACTATTGACTCACCAATTTGTCTATTGTTTGTCAATTTACATTATTAATTTATCTTGCACCAAACATGGGTTTCCTGGGAACTTTGGGTACACTAAAGAAATTAGCAAAGTGGAAGAAAAGGACTTTGTTGCTTTAACCTGAAAGTCTGAAAATCCAACAAGCCCAATTTGTTTTCATCTTTCCTTGCTTCCCAATCAAATATAGCAATATTCAAATGTCAATTTTATGACCAAAAAAATTGTCAATTTTACCATCCAATGCTGATTCCTTTGTTTTTTTCACTCCATATACCATCCAAATTTCGAATCAACTGCATAGTTGGGGTTCAAATCAAACATGCCACAACACCAGTCCAAAAGTGAGAACGTAAAATCTCACCATGACTTTCAATAGCCGA
Organism: Eucalyptus grandis x Eucalyptus urophylla; assembly: GCA_028830015.1. Taxonomy (NCBI): domain Eukaryota; kingdom Viridiplantae; phylum Streptophyta; class Magnoliopsida; order Myrtales; family Myrtaceae; genus Eucalyptus; species Eucalyptus grandis x Eucalyptus urophylla. The sequence continues at coordinate 42,951,332 of CM054190.1, forward strand.
GCACCTGAAAACGCACGACATTTCATTTATAGAGACCGCCATGATGTGTTTCTTCTTTCGAAGTCTTACCATAGAGTAATTATAAGCAGGGGGATTATCAGATTTATCTATCAGAAGGCGGGTATCATGCGATTCTCGTCAACTACTCTACTCCATAAGTTTTTATCTTTTTTATGTATATCAAAAGTCGATTTGTAGTTAGTATTGAACCAACAAAAGAATATTCAAAATACATAGCTCTCGAAATGCAAATTTTATCCATCATAATATATAAAACCTCGATGGCAAAAATGCTGGGAATCAAAAGTAAAAATTTCTTTGACCAAAAGACATGACATGACTCTTGGACCCCCACCACTCCATGTGAATCTGACACCCAACTCGCAGGGCAAGGCTCGTTCCTTCCCATCGATTGACTGGTCTGCCGCAACATGGCCCCCTCCGCGTACAGCATATCCAGCGGTCGGTACAGAAACCACGTGTGCACGCGACAATCTTCGATATCGTAACGTCACGCTACCTGTCGTCAATTCACGTATCGTGGCGGACTCAATTTCAAACTCGAAAAAATTGAGGTATAAAGTGGGAAATGGGTAATGTTGGATGCATTTCCCTCCTTATTTATATTTTCATTTTAACCATCATACGTTAGAAATAACCACCCTTTCTTAGTATACGAATCTTTATACGAAATGACAAATTTCTACGCAAGACGGCTGTAATTCGAACCGTTTCTATTGATAAAAAGAGGGAAGAAAGGCTTTTGCTACATTTCCTACGCTACGCTACATTACCACTTTAGCACTTAGCAATAGCAGCTCGCATTATATTTCCTCCCCGCCTAGACTCCCACGGCGGCCAGATCGCGGCCGTTCATCCTCCCGCCCGAGTCGTATCCGACGGTCTCCTGGAGCGCCTTCAGCAGCTGGGCCCCCTTCCTCCTCCCCCGGGCGCTGCAGTCCCCCTGCAGCGCCAGCATCACCGCGCGCGCCACCTCCTCCGGCGGCGCCACCCCCGCCGCCTCCCCTTCTCCCCCGCCTGCGCCTGCGCCGGGGCCGGCGCCGGCGCAGAATATCACGGCGAGCACGCCGATCGCGTGCTCCCGCCCGCGGCCCTCCATCCTCCCCATCATCTCCACCATCACGGGGACCGCCAGGGCGTGGGCCCGCACCTCCGCCGCCCCCTCGGCGACCGTGCACATCAGCTCCAGCGCCGCGAGCGCCCTCTCCGCGGCGGTCACCTCCATCTCCATCAGGGACTCCACGACCGCCGCGGCGGCCCCGGCCTCCACCGCCACGCGGCGGTTGTCCTCCGCCAGGCAGAGGGCGAAGAGGATCTTGGTGGCCGACTTGGGGCCCACGTGGGCCTGCATGCAGCTCACGACGGCGCGCATGAGCCCGGGCGGGCAGGCGGGCTCGAGCGGCGGGTTCGGCACCAGGGAGCGCTCCAGGAGCTGGAGGGCCGAGAGCTGGTCCGGGCCGGAGCCGGTGGTCAGCCGGAGCTCGGCCGAGTGGAAGAGGTCCTGGAGGACGGCGGGCGAAACGGGGGGCGGCGGCGGCGGCGGCGGCGGAGAGGGCGGCGGAGGGGGGGCGGGGTGGTGGTGGTGGTGGATGGGTGAATTCAGTGGGAACTTCCAGAGGGTGAAGCTCTGGGAAGTGGAGGAAGAGGAGGAAGAGGAGGAGGTCTCGGCTTTCTTGGGAGGGTGGGTGGTGGGGGGTGGCGGAGGAGGAGGCGGAGGAGGAGGGGGAGGAGGGGGAGGAGGAGGGGGCGGAGGAGGGGGAGGGGGAGGAGGGGGAGGAGGAGGGGGGTCGGAAGGGGAGAGAGGGAGGGGGGGAGGGGTGGGGGCGGTGGGGCTGAGGGAGGTTTGGGTGCAGTGGCGGAAGAAGGAGCAAGAGAAGATGGGGCGGGGGGAGGGTTGGGTTTTGAGCTTCTGGGGGTGAGTCTTCATGCTCTTGCTCCGTTCTTTAGTGGATGAACATGAAATTCCGACAGAATGAAGAAGTTGGAGAGAGAGAGAGAGAGAGAGAGAGAGAGAGAGAGAGTTGATGTCGGTAGAGGGGGAGAGAGAGGAAGGAAGTGAGAGGAGTTCTCGAATTAGAGAATGGAGGAGAGGGAGAGGGAGCATTGGCTAGCAAGACTTCATAGAGAGAGAGAGAGACCGTTGCCGTTCCAAGAAATAGAAACGGTAAACGACGTAAATTATACTTGAATTTTGATTTGACTTGTGATATAATCTTTGGATATTAAATTTATTTAATATGAACTTTAAATTTATTTAACATAATTGGCCTGTTGGTATATATTTAATTTTAATTTAAAAATTATATAAAAATATTTAATATTATTCTTGAGTATAAATTAACAGAAGAATAACATTCGGTAGTTTCATATAATTCATAGATTAAATTAAATATATATTACAAGTTCAAATATCACATTAAATAGATTAAACGTTTATTAACATCTCAAAATAATATTAAAATTTTTTATATAATTCATGATTAAATTGAACATACATAAAAAATTTCGGGTTTCAAAAATTAAATAGATTAAAAATTTATAAATGAGTCATTATTCATAAATTATATTAAATAAATTAAAAATTCAGAGAGTGTATTATATTTTGGATTAAAATTTAGATATTATTTACGTGATTATCCCAAAAATATCTAAACGAAAGGACTGTAGAAGAAAAGAACATGCAGTGGGAAGAGAGAGAGGGAGGAGCGTATACAGGGTCGAGTTAGGCTGAAGAGAGTCAAAGGGTCAGAAGAGGAGGTCCCCACTAGTCTACTCTCTGCACGCTGGTGGACTCTCTGCACGCTGGAACACCCGCGAAAAAGACGACCGTGCACGTACGTTTTTGGTGTTTTGGCAGCAGCTCCAGCTACGTTAGCAGAGTTCATTCATTCGTACCAAAAAAAAAAAAGAATTGTTGAAAAGGGCACAGAGGAAGAAACAGTAAGCCCAGCTCCACGGTCACATGACGAGGTATCGCGCTCCTGACCGGGTCGATGTTGCGTAAGAAAACATCATGTTCTTTCCTCGTTCAAAAAAAGAAGAAGAAAACATCATGTTCTTTCAAGAAAAAGATGCAATTTGGAGACTTGCCTTTGATAAACTCGGCCAAGTTTTATATGCCATTAGCTCGCACCTCTTTCTCTCTCTCTCTCGGAAAACCAACCAATTACCCTTTCCCACCATCTCCAGTTTTCTTCAAATGAACCCCCCTCACCACAATTCAGTAACAAATAATGTGCACCGGAGGTTCCGAATCGAAGGGACGCGTTAGCAAACATTTGGATACCGTTCCAATTACCAATCGCCTTACCGACTGATATCATCTGCCAATTCAGGATTCCATCTTTAGGTTTCGATTTCTACAGTGCTCTTACTCCATCCACACGAGATGACTATGGTCTGAGATGAATTCGGAAGGCGTGATCATTACTGCTGCGCCCCAAAAGGATAAAAGCTCAGGTACAACCGTCTAACCTGAATTTCGTGTCGGTGACACTAGTATGTCCGTCCAATCAGATGATTTTGGCAAGGGAAAAAAACTTACTGAATCAAGTAGCAAAGTACTCAAACTGATCGTAGTGGAAATTCACAATTTATATCTATTTTCGGCCAATAGGGAAAAATTCACTAAGACCATGCTACAAAACTGATAAATGTAAATTACAAATTAGCAGCAGAGTCTCCTAATGAGATCGGGGAAGAAATTGGAAAATCCCTAGTACAAGTGAAAGGAGAGAATAAATAAGATGGAGACTCCCCTCACCTCCATTTCTCTTGCAAATCTTTCCTCTCGGACCAGATCCATGTTACGAAGATCGCCACAATGAGTGCGGCTATTGTAATGAGAAGTAAAGCATAGCTGAAGTCCTCAGTGAGTGAATCATAGGTCCTTGATGGTGCAAGCCGGGTGAAAAAGAGATCAACGCCGTATGTAAAGACAAGGGTCGTTGACTCCAGCTTTGCAGGAACTGTTACTATGCCTCGAAGACCTTCAACTTTAAGGGCATGTGTCACATAAGACTGCAGAAAGAGTACTCAGTTAGTCCTCAGGCTCACAGAAATTGTGTAAGAGCGAGGGAAGATATATAAGGGTTCGAAGGACCAGAACTTAGCATCAAGTATTTACTAAACAACAATGAGGATACTGATACTTCCGGTGCCTAGAATGCTGTCGATATCTAAGTTGTAACCCTCCCATTCCTCTCTGCCATGTTGACCTCTCTCGAGAATTATACCCTATGCGAAGAAGCTCAAAATTGACCCCAAATAACATGCATGGAAATAAGCAAAGAAGAAAGCCAAAATGATTTAGATGTTAAGTCTGTCGGTACATAAGAACATAGCTACACAAACTATTTGATGTCATCTTCTGTTCATCAAACAAAAAATTGATTTAAACTTTCCATGAGCTTCATCACTCACAGCCCAGTTGCCCTGTGTGAAATTCCAGATCATCACTTTGAGTAGCATGTATCTAGTACCGTACTTTACCACAAGCTGAAGATCGCTGTACACTATATGACTATTTAATATTTGCTGTTAATTATGTGAAAGTGCATTCTACTCAACAAATAAGATGAGATATTCAACCTCCAGACGTATTATTCTCTACTTATGCTAATGGTTATGCTCATAATTAATGCTATACATACACAAGAAGAAAGTTTGCTCATTCACGCATCAGAAATAATCAGCTATAGTTCAAGACAATAACAGCTAACACAGCACCTGAGGAATAATTGGCAGAGAATCCGTGAGGGGTATCATTCCTTCTTCTTTCTCAGCTTGTGTAGGATTAATAGTACGGCGAGGATCTAGATATCGCTTATCCAAAGCCAATACCTGAACAGGTACAGCAAGCATTTGATACAAAGCCATATAAGCATATTCACCTTCAGATGTGTACATGTGTGAAGACCTTTTAGTGTGTGAAAAGAAAAAAAGAAAAAAAGAAAAAAAGTTTTTCAGGAACTCTTTTAGCCCACCTGATCGCCAATTGTACCGATTAGAAGCTGCTTCGAAGAAATGCCTTTGGCAGTTGATGTCACAGTTATAGCTTTCACTGAGTGAGTAAAAAAGTACGACTGTGATTTTGCTGTAACCTCTGGCCGAGAATACGAAGATACAGGTGAAGTAAGATTATGTTTCCCCACAACTAGCTTCAAAACATCTTTGTTATCCTGAAGCATATATCAGTAAAATATAAAGTTAAGTTCGCATTAGGAACATTAAAATATTTGCACAGAACATGTTCAGGAAATTACCGCCCGAGACTGATCATAAATCTCAACAACTGACATTTCATATCTGTGTGCTCTAAGATTGAAATAGTGGTAGACAACCCAGTTCTCACTAAAAACCTGGAACAAAAAACATACGTAAGGAGCCATATTTTTTAATGATGGAACCGACTTAAAAAAATGACAGAAAGCTTACAGCATGGACTGGAGCTTGTGAGCCTTGATGAGTCATGCGGTGCAATATACGACCAGTAATGGTATCAATAAGATATACTACCAGCCATGACTCCTCGGGGGTAGCTGAGCCAATTTCACCACTACCTTTTGGTGCAGTTGTTGCCAGAAACAGTAGATTTTTTGATATATACTTGTACATCACATCTTGGTCAGCTATCGCCTTTGCCTGAGTGTGAACCACCTAGATAACCCATGTAAAGAAGTCAAATGATAAACAGGCAGCAGCAGAGAACCACCCTCAACAAGAAACAGAGAAATTAAAAAGAAAATGAGCAATAAGGAAGGCTACGGAAAAAGATGGTTAGGAAATGACCAGGTCCAACAGTGGGATATACAATGTGTATGTTTGCATTTCTGTTTCTGCAAACATGTATGCATGACAGCCCCCCTTCCTGGAATAACGCCTAGTTTTTGTTTATGTTTTTGATCAAAGATTACTTGTAAATCAAGTATCGGCAGGGATACAAGGCATAGAAAAATACAGAGTGCCAATGCCTCCACGAATGATATTAACACCAGAGTCATCTTAACAGAATGTGAAAAATAATTCAACCAGCTAAGCTTAAACACATTTTCTTGAGCCAGCCACATATATCAGTTCCCACAACTCCAATAAATGGGGTAAGATATCCACACCAATATTCTTGCTAATTCTCAATTATGAGTAATTAAAGCTGTCATACCTCGTTTATTTTATGCGTCTCACTTGCGACAATCTTTTCTGATTCTGCAGGGAGTACAACTGACCATAAGTCTTTGGGATCAAAACAGTATTCATCCTCATCATGACTACAAGAACCCTTAGATACGTGCCCCCTGATGATGCCATTATCAGCTTCAACTGAATACCAGTATATATTCGAGATTTCAGAACGGAAGATAGTTAAAGCCTTTGGAGATCTAGGGTACAGGTGGGCTCGCTGGTTAGCATCTACAAGTAAATGAAGACGCTGTTCTGTTGAATCTGTAAATGGCAGAGGAATAACTTGCACTATAGAATGTATAGGAACCAAAGAATCGAGCTCCTCGCCCTTGTAGGCATCAATGAAAGAGAGAAGGCCTGGTGCATCATCACTTGGTCCACACCGACCAACAACGAGAACGGATGGATTCTCATCCATCGCATGATGATGAGGAACCTGCCATGGATAAATACGGAGCCCAGTTGGATAATCACACTTTTCAGATTTACGTAGTGATTGTACCAAGAGAGACCAAACAATTCTTCCATCTCCTGTGTGCAATGCGAAGACTTTGCCAGACCCAGTAAGCACTATGAGCAACTTGCGGAAACCATTGTGGTCTCTGGTCATTTTGCTCTTCTCAGAGCTTTTCAACCTCATGTTTTGTATTGCCGCTACATCCTCAGGGCTTGCAAGCATCAAAGTCCCCTTGAGCTTCAGAATGTGCCCCTTTGGGTTTTGGGAGAAATGAAGACCATTAGAGAGAGAATTCACAAAAAGTACGTTCTCAAGATAATTTGAAAGCCAGCTACCTTTTCTTTCTTTTGAGATAATGCATCAAATGGTCTCTTAACTTTGACCCAATGTGTAATATGGTCCCTGAATGTTTAATTTGTTTAATTTGGTCCCTGAACTTTAGCCGAATGTGCAATGTAGCCTCTGAACTCTTAATTGGCTCAATGTGGTCTACATATTTGATACATGTTTAACTTAGTCCCCAAACTAAGTGAAGATGTTCAATGTTGTCCTTCCATTAATTCAAGCTCAAGGGCACTATTGAACGTTTTCACATAATTCAGGGACTAAGTTGCATATATACCAAAACTACAGGAATCGCATTAAACGAATTTAAAGTTCGAGAACCATATTGCGCATTAGGCCAAAGTTCAAGGATTATTTGTGTCTTTTTCCCCTTTCCATTTTTTCCCCTTTTTGATAAACAAGCAAGCGAAGGAGGAATGCCATAAGGTAGGAATAGAACCCACGATGGTTTAGGTAAGGAAGGATGACCATTGGGCCGATCCTTGGTTCCTCCATCAAAACCCCCTTTCTATAAAGAGAATCTACAATTAGGGTGATATTGGGATTCGATTTTTCCGACACAAATTTGCAAATGAGTTTGATGCATCTAACAATGGGGCAAACATTTCATCTTTGGCATAATATACATACCTTAAGCCATTCGAAGAGACTCTGTTCCACTTTTGATACTGAGACGCCATCTTTCTCCACAGGTAGCTCAGAGGTTGTTACATCTATCACTGATGCAAGGCCATCCTCCCTACACCAAACTATCTCACCCTGTTGGATCAATAATAATGAATGATCTTCCATGACAATTAAGGCCCTAAACCCATAAGACCTGTCTGTCCTAACATAGTTGTTTATGAAGACCTTATGGACCAGACCTCTCTGGTTGTCGATCTTAATGGTCTCCTTCAGCAAATCTATATTCCAGTCATGAACAGGTTTCACAATAATGTGGAGCTTCTGATTTTCATGTCGAGCGAGTGCAATAGCCTGTTGGCTCTCTGATAATGAAACAGCATCACTGAGAGCTGCTGCTTCCTTAATTTTTTCAACCAACTCCACCACACCTCCATCCATCACTTTGGCAAGGACTAGGAACTTATTTGTTTTCAGAGCAAACATATCAGCAAGCTTACAAGGTAATATCTCTACCACCCCATGAGAATCATCAACTAAACTCAAGATCTGTGTCTTTCGGAAGTTGATTTCTCCATCTTGGAAGAGTATTGTTAGTAAAACTGATCTAGTGGCATCCAACGCCACAAGAACATCATCTGAAACTAGCACGGTATCCGCAGAAAGGCCACCAGGAAAATCAACATTTACATGCTTTATCTCGTCTCCCTTTCTGGGATTGATTTCATATGCATGAAACTGGGAAGATTCGACATATCCCAGAACACGTACAGTCTCCTCTGCAGGAGCCTGGATAACCTGCTGAACCTCTAAGCTGTAAAGAGGAACAGAGAAAGAAAAAAAGATCATCCATTTGTTCAATTCAGTGAAAAGAACATACAGAAAAGACCAATAACCTGAACCTTTTAGCAGCAAAATCCTTTCTCCAAATAATTTCACCATCAATGCTAGAAACAGCATGGAGACACCCTCCGGCAAAAGCAAAAATTAAATTTTCCCTATCAACTCTGAAACTCGTCTGCATAAAAGGGCTCTATATCAGTAATGAACCAAAAAGCATCGGAACAGCATAAGATGAAAGCAGTGACGCTGGGTATATTAACATTAATATTATTATTATAAATTTATTGTTACTAGTATGGCACTCTCTATTTCAGCCAAGTGTAAAGGCATTCACATTACAATGTTATCAATATGACTATTTGGAAGATAGATAGACAGCAACAGGGTTAATATGTGGCACCATAACCTTCTTTGAAAGGGTATGCTAGATAACAGACATATAGACTTTCTGTTTTTTTTAGCATCTTCTTTCATAATGATAATGGCTGAAAAGCCCATAGTACCGTATTGAACATAGCATACCAATAACTAAATTGTAAGTATGAACAGCTTAACTGCAAAGGCAGGTACATCTTTGATTCAAACAGAAAATGAAATAGCAATTGAAGAAGTTAATGGTTAAGATGATAGTCACATACCGGCACGATTAACATTATCTTTGAGGGGTTTGAGCCCTTCAAAATGGACTCCCAAACTAATTGTCCATCAGGAAGATTCCAAGCTCTCAGAATACTTCCACCTGACGATAGGGTAATGACATCTGCCATAGAGAAAAAGAGAGAACTATCGTAAGTACACACTACCATAAAGTGAAGCCAGCAGGCCTTACCCTGTAATGGCAAATGGTTGAACACGAGCTATGGACAACAAGAACGAAAAACTGAAATGAAGAGATACATTTGTATCAATAGCAATACAGCTGTCAAAATGATTAGATAAGTAACCTTTGCATGCCATTATCATATTTGAAGAAGGCTACTCTGTCAAACAAGAAACAGGATTCCGCCCTTGAAGTCCAGAAATTTTTTTTCAAGTTCTAGCCACACTACGGTAGAACTATTTCTATCTAGCAATGGAATCAATGACCCTGCTAACGAGAGTATCCTATGACACGGTGGACTTACCATGGAAAACTACAAGCAGCAAAGAATTATAAACTTCTATGGCATCATTCAACTTAAGTGATTAGAAAAATAGCTGTTGTTGTTGGCTCCTGAAAATAAGCTCCACAGCAGAAACAGGCTTATTCAACCGCCAAGATCTTTCAAATCACCAGATGTACAGCTCTTCTGCTGCAACGGCTTGGATAAATAACTAATTTCTTCACTCATGAATTTGATAGAGAAGGACATACTCTTAATTTTAAATAATTTCATGGACAGTTATATGTTTCTACTAGACCAGAATAACATAATTGACAAAAAGCTAGTACCCTGAAAAGGAGGAGGAAAACAATTATACCCACTCCACACAACGCGAATGTTAAAGTATACAAATTAAGTTGTTGATACTTCATGGTGCAAGATTTCTAATTGAAATGGGTCCTCCTGCTCTTGTTCTCTTTGAATAAATTGCTTTCTTCATTAAAAAGAAATGAAACAATGACAAAGACAAATCTTAACTTACAGAACAATGAATTCATATTACCAGATGTGCATGCTAAACTGCGACACATGACAAAAAAAGCATACGAGCTACATGTAGAAAAATCAGAAAACCCGAAACAAGGAGAAAGACAGCTAGCTCAAATAAAAATACCACAAGCAGATATAGGAATTGACTTGTCTAGAATGAAGGTTAGAGAACATGATGAAAAAACGACATAAAGGGTAAAAGACATAGCCATTTGTACATTTTCCAAGAGCAATATCAATTCCATCAATGGCATCATCAGCACCGAGAACATGTCTCCAATCTGCAAGCAAACATGTGCAAGAGACATGAGTTGCACAAAATAAAATCTAAGTAGTAGACCAGAGTAAGAGTGTCAGAACTAGAATTCTTATTGAACAACAGTTGCTCTTCTTTTGCCAATAGAAATTACAAACCGTGTCAAATTACAGATAGCTCCTCCCCATGAATAAATTATTTTGGATTTTGTCCATGATGAGGAGTACTCACATATATCACCATGGCGGAGATCAAGCGATGCTATGACATTCTGCTCCGTGGACACCACGACGCGCTTTCGACCAGCCTTCTGAGTGTGAAAAACCGCGTGCTTCACTTTCCCAATGTACTTTTGATGCCTAAGGTTATCAATTCGCAAGTAAATTAAATCAAACCAATAAGCCAGGCGCTAATCATGTATGGCAAACTGCATAGTTAGACCGCAAACCACTAACAAAGGTAAGATAAAACTACGAACTTGCATCCGCTTTCGCATCACCAACTCCACGCTGAAAACATCACCAACCACCACTCTCAACTTCACACATCGCGTTATCAATCAAAAGCCACATCTTCAGCTAGTTTTAACTAAAAAAAATAGTGTCTTGCACATAAAATTCATCAAACAAAGAGCTCAACTCAAAGCATACCTCCCTCTAAACCTAAAACACGCTAAAACTTTGATCAAAACTGCCCGTAAAAGTTAGCATCGCAACGTTTCCACGGGTAGACAATGCGAAAACGGCCTGCGATAGGCAAATTGCGAATTCCAGCCAAACGCATGTTCGGTGTGGACTTCACATGTTAGGCAAACCGATCAGAACCGACCTCGACACCATCCCAAACCCGACCTAATTCACAGAACCGATTCTAAGCACCCCCCTACGCCGCGGAAATTCGAGCAGCGGAGTCTAAGAATCGCGACGGCACGGGGCGGAAGAATCGCCGGCGATTTCAAGCAGGCGCGGAAGTCAACGAGCTAGCGCGAGACGAGACGAGGCGGCGGCGATTCGGAGGAATCGAAATCCGCAGATTCCTTACCAATCCATGAGGCCGACCTGATCTTCGTAGAGCGAGGAGGCGAGATTCGATAACGAAAGGAAGAGCAGGACGGAGAGGACGCAGGTCCCGATCGCCGCCATGGCTGCGCTGTGGCGACCTCGCTCGAGCTCTCTCCCTCTCTCTCTCTCTCTCTTTCTCTCTCTTTTTCTGTGACGAAGGGACGGATCTGAGAAGTCGAAGGGAAGCGCACTGAGGCTTCAGTTAAGGGAGTTGGACGGAAAAGTACAGCTGACACGGTGAAAATTGAAATTATAAACGGGGCCTTGGATTTTGACTGAATATCACTTTCGAACCTGTGTACTTTAAACGACGTGGGGTGTCGTCAAGAAAACGCAACTCCACGAGAGCCGGACGGGGATGAATTATAAATGAAATAAATTATATGGTGATTGATGTATGTTTCGATGTTTTGGAAAACAATGTGGGTTTAAAATTGTGTTGAAAAGTCCATCCCTGACTTGAGTACGGTCGGCATCCCGAATCTAACCTCTATAAACTTCGACATAGCCTTTGTGGACCGAAGCTTGAGTGTCGAGAAATCGAGCTTCAACATTAAAAACGGGATATTAAGATACTCGTACTTAAGTGTAAAGTTCTTGATCCAAACATTAATATTTAGCCATATTTTAAAAAACGAATTTTGATTTTTTAAATTATAAATTGTTTTTTTTTTCTAAATTCAAATATAGGCAGATGGCATCGCCTTGATTTCACCGAATTAGTATTATCGAATCATAGGTAACATGGTAGGGGGGGGGACCAATTTGGAAAAATATATATATATAAAATAAATTGGAGGTTCTCCCATCAAAGCGTCGATATGTCCGAGTGGTTAAGGAGACAGACTCGAAATCTGTTGGGCTTTGCCTGCGCAGGTTCGAATCCTGCTGTCGACGATTCCTTTTTCACTTTTGCCTTTTCTCCATTTCTTGCTCGAATTTAAGTTTCGAAAATCTTTTTAATTCCCTTTTATTTTTTTGGGTATCAATGCTTATCTTGAGAGCGACAACTACAACTCTCGAGATTGACCGAAGTATTTCTTATTTTTCTTTTATTTTTACTATTTTTAATCTTTTGATTTCTATTTCTTGCGAGAATTTAAGAAAATCTTTGAACTCCCTTTTAATTTTGGGAAAATTAAAAGATCGACCGACCTCCATGGCTTCGGCACAAGACTTTTTGCTTCATTCTTGCAGACGAACCCAGTAAAGAATGAGTGCAGCTCACTCCATTCTCTTCCCCCTTTTCTTGGCTTCGGAGCCTTCGCAAATCTCCATTCTTTCTGGCTCTCTACACCAGTCTCGCCGCTATGGTACCCAACATAGACCTCATCCTCGTCGCGCTCCTCTACGGCACGCTCGTCGCCGGCATCCTGATCGCGGTGGTCGTCGTCGTCCTCGCCGGCCTCGTCCTAGGATTCGCCGCAGGGCTGTTCTCGATCATCGCCATGGATTCGTGCATTGTTTTCCAGCTGTTGTCCTGGCTTTTCGACTTGGTGAAGGCCGACGTCGAGCTGGGCCTGCTCCTCCTTCTCTGCACGGTCCTGCGATGCGGGGTTTCTGCTTCTTCGGCGTCGAAGCCGTGGGTGGAGCGCGGGGTTCGGGCATCGGTCGAAGCCGCGCGGAGGGCCCGAATCCTTTTATCGTGAATTCTGGGGACGTATTTCCTCTTCGGAAGTGCATGCATATTGCTGCGTTCGCGTCAAGATAATTTTGCGATCCATTCTTGCTAGTTATTCAAACTTGACTCGTGCCTCTGTTGGGAGGCTCAAAGTTTTTATAGCGGACAGTATCTTTCGGGCGTGAAACTATTATTATGGCGTCATCATATATTTTTATGTTGATCGTGAATTATGTCTGTCTATGTGTGTAAAATCCAATTAAAACATATCTTTCTCGAAGACGTTGAAATTAATCCTGCATGTTGTTCAGAAAATAAATCCTAATTGTTGCTGCAAGTGGAGCAAGAAATGTCGCTTTTTCTTTTTAAATTATTTTTTTGGGCTGTGATTAGATTGGATATGATGATGTAACTAGATTTAACCAAGAAAATATTGCATGAGATAGACTTTTCATGTTATTATTGAGACAGTCCACTTAAGTCATGACAACGGTCTCACCTATGACATTCTTTGAAACTCCCTCCCTTCTCTCTCCCCATTTATTATCCATAAGCATTTTATTAATCTGCCTCTCTCTCGCATTGTCCTTTTTTGCGACCACTCTACTCCCTCCCTCCCTCCCTCCTTCAATTTACGATTTAATGTTAAACATAAAGTATCGGGTGGAACCGTGAAAAGATTGGGATATGTGTTAGTGTGCAAATGACTAAAGGATGATTTAAAGGTAATGCTTGAACACAATTAATTAGTGGATCCAGTTGCACTTTACTAGCAAATTTAGTGACAACAAATTTCGTACGCAGATTGTCACATAAATATAGAGAGACAAAGAGGAAGTCAGTGAGAATTAGGGCACCATGGATCTCATTCAACGTGTGCAGAGTGATGGGCTAGGTCCGACTCATAGGTCCAGCACATCTTTAATAAGAATAAAATCAGAAAAGAAAAGAAAAAGAGGGCTGAACGTTTCATAGCAGTGGAGAAGCGAGAGTAGCCGCGTTTTCTTGCTGAAAAAGAAAAGAGAGAGCTCTTGTGGCTTTTCCCGAATTGGCTATTTCTCATAAAATTTCGGGTCTTGTTTTTCTACTTCATATTTAATTTTCGGCACTATATTTACTTGTTTGGGGTTGATAGTACTAGAATATTGTAACTAGTTGCCATTGAGATTGATTTGATATTAGTTCATTGAGTTCGGGGGAAGGTATCAATCCTGGACAGGTTTTTTTTTTTGGTCAGAAGTTTAAGTCCTCAACAATTGATTCTGGCTTTCCCCAACAAAGTGGAATCAAAGCTAGCATTGATGGAGGAAACCATTGGCACCATGTTTAAGTTAAATGCCTCAACTTATTTTGTTTGGACATCTCAGACTAAAGACATATTGTCTTGTCAAAATTTATATGAATCCATCACGGGGGATAAAGGTAAAGAAGACAAAGAAGATAAAGAATGGGAGTGAATCAATTAGAAAACAATTGGCTATATTCACAATAGGTTGATCATAATTTTTTATATCATGCTCCTCAAGAAACAAATGTTAACACATTGTGGAAGAAATTGTAAGATGTGTGTAAGAGGGGGATCTCACAAAATAAAGCATTTTTAAATAAGAGATTTGTAAATTTGAGATACAAGGAATAGAGTAGCATGTCTGAGCAATCGACTCAACGTTATGATGTTGTAAATTAGTTTAAAATCTAGAAATTGATCTTGGTGATGAGTCGTTGACATGGCATTTTTAAATTAATTTTTTTCTCCTACATAGCTTTTTTTTTTCTTCTTCAAAATCTTGTTTAAATTAGATTAAAAAAATAAAAGGCAAAAATTTTATTTTAAAAAAATTGAAAAAAATAATGGCAAGGTGCGAGAGGCACTGTTGTCGGCCTTAGGGGAGGGCCCATGTTGCCTAAAATTGGGCACCTCACCCTTGTTGGGCTTGGGCGCCCTCTTCTAGAGTTGGGCTGACCACCCTTGCCCATAGTCGACGACCTCTGTTGGCTCCTTTGGCAATGGGTGGCAATGCCCCACTAGTGAGCCCTACTCTTTTCTCTTTTATGAATTTTTTTTTAAATATAATTTTTTAGCATTTTTATTTTTAATCTAGTCTAAATAAGATTTGAAGAAGAAATAACAAAAAAAGCCATATGAGAGAGAGAAATTAATTTAAAAATGCTACATATGCATTTTTTGTTGGATAAACTGACAATCTCAATGAAAAATTTGATTGTACTAATTTAATAAGTTTTAGTATTTAATTACACTTTTTGGAAGTTTTAGGATTTAATTGCACTTTCGTGACAAGTTTATGACTTTTAGTGCACTTTAGCAACAAGTTTTATGTGAATTAAATTTAATAGCCATTGGAAATGGAATATATGGAACTAAATTGAGTCAAATTGATCTAACAAAATTGTCGTGAAATGAATTGATTGAATGTTTATGATCTTGTGATTTATATCATGCATAACATTACTGGAGCTTGATCATTCTCACTTCTTGTTTGATGCCTCTTTTAAGGGAAACTTGTCGCGACCCCCCGAATGAATAACCTCTAAGATGGTTAATGAATTAACAAGCAAGCGCAGGCGATCCCTCTTGTGAGGTGGTGCTAGTAATTGGCCCAAGTTCTCCAAAAGCCTAATTGTAGGGGTGATTTCCTTGGTTAATTATGTAATGCTATTTTTAATTTAAGAACGACCACCAATCTATTAAAGGTTGGTTAGAGGCCAAGTAAAACGTGAGAGGTCGTTTTACTTTTGCAAATTAGAGACTCGAGCCTAGGGCCTCGATAGTGCTAGATGTCTATCTAATGCCTAATTTGGTATCTTTTCCTCTTTCTTGAAAACATTTAATCATGCGATCTTTCCAACTTTTAAAATCCAAAGCACACACATCTACATGACCACAGATAATCAAAGTTGTATAACACAAGAACATTAACCATCAAAATAATAACATACCAAGTAAAATACTATGATATCAAAAGCAATTGAGGTGCAATAGGAACCCAATATGAGTTGGGCAAAAAATATACATTCTCTTGTTGTTGAACCTTAGAATAGGACTCCCGAGGCTGCTAATAATTAAATTTGCAAATGGCCTAAACTAAGGAGTGCATGTCTCCTAAAGCTAAATGATGATAATAATGATAACGTGATTAGATATCTAAACTATACCAAAAACGTGTTCGATAAATTTAAATTAATAACCATAATGAAAATTCTATAAATATGAGGCAAAAAAGCGAATGTGACTTGGGAATGATGCAATAGCAATAATGCAATGGGTCGTCCAAAATCGACTGTCCAGCCCATTAGGTTTGCTGAACAGTTAGCTAAATGTGCTCATTTGCCCACTAAACAATTCCAAATAGACATGGAATCTTGGTGACGGGTGAATGATGATGTGTGATTCCACTAAAATATGAGATTAAACAACGTAAGTGGCAAAAGAAATAAGGTTAATCACATCCAAGGACCGATCCTCGGAACCGGTTGACACTAGGTCTCAAACTTCACAAACATGACATTCAACATAGGAATCGGCATGACATCTCAATCTATCAAAAAATATGACATCGACATGAGTAAATGACAAAGAAAAATGAGCTTGACACCCTAAGGCCCTCGGCCAAAGCATGGGGCTAGACACATTTGCAAGATTTTTCAACAAAAAATCAAGGGAAACGGCTAGACAAAGCTAGTAGGGGTCACAGCCAAGCGAGGTGGAAATGGATCAGTTTAACAACAAACTTAAGTCTAACATAACCCAAAAAGGTCAAATCATATGTACTAGATGCCATAACCGTGTCAATCAATCGGTAGACCAAGGTAGCAGATTTGTAATGCATGCAACGACTATGTGAGCCGCCATACCTCGGCTTTTAATTGTAATCCGAAACTTGTTTATCTTTGGAGAACCAGCTACAACTTAAAATGATAGAGGGACGGAAGTGTTTTACCTTGAATTCGTGAAGCAAGGGGTCCTCGGCTCTCACTCCACTCACAATATTTAGCAAAACTGACACAGTTTGCTCTATTAGTTCCCTCAACCTTCACTTGTTATTTAACGATTTTGGGTTCCTCAAATCATAGTTTTTATGGTTTTTCAAGCCTAGAGAGAGTTGAAGGAAATGAAGACTAGAGAATGAGCTAGAGAAATGAAGGTGGAAATGAGAGTGAGAGAGAGAGAGAGAGAGAGAGAGAGAGAGAGAGAGAGAGAGAGAGAGAGAGAGAGAGAGAGAGAGAGAGAAGTATCTTGAATCCCTTGGGATAATTATTCAAAAAGTCCTAAACCTATTATACGATAGCTAATTTAGTCATAAACTTTTCAATTGTGTTAATTTAGTCCTAAACTTATTGTAAGGCAACTAGTTTAGTCATAAATCTTTTAACCGTACTAATTTTGTCCTAAACTTTTGGATAGCTTGTCAATTTATTTATAAATCTTTTAGCAATTTGCCAATATAATTCTTTTGGATAAGTTTGGATGGAAATTGCCTAAGGACTACACTTGCAAATCATTAAAAGGTTTAGGATTAAATTGATAAACCGTCAACATGTTTAAGACTAAATTTGCATAAGTAAATGGTTTAGGATTGAATTTGTCATTTTATAATAAGTTTAAGAATTTTTGGACAATTTTTTATGAATCCATTTATATGGTTGCTTGCCAAGCCCATCCTTACCTAATTTAGTCATAAACTTTTCAATTGTGTTAATTCAGTCCTAAACTTATTGTAAGGCAACCGGTTTAGTCATAAATCTTTTAATTGTACTAATTTTGTCCTAAACTTTTGGATAGCTTGTCAATTTATTTATAAATCTTTTAGCAATTTGCCAATATAATTCTTTTGGATAAGTTTGGTTGGAACTTGCCTAAGGACTACACTGGCAAATCATTAAAAGGTTTATGATTCAATTGATAAATCGTCAACATGTTTAAGACTGAATTTGCATAAGTAAATGGTTTAGGATTGAATTGGTCGTTTTATAATATGTTCAAGAATTTTTGGACAATTTTTTATGAATCCATTTATATGGTCGCTTGCCAAGCCCATCCTTACCCAATGATTTCTAACCAATATCCACTGGTCCAAAGCTCTAAAGTGCCTTGGTTTTTGTCCAACATTTCAAGCTTGATCCATCGAGTCTCTGTCACAAAAACCAGTCAACCAAGTCATGGGTTAGGCTTGGGCACACTATGCAGTCACATAAAAACGACGAGTATATAGTCATCGCTCGTCTGTTTTGACTGAAATTTGTAGTGGAGTGAGCTAATATGTAGATTACAGTTATGTAAAATTTTCAGGCCAAACGGACATAAGAAACTCCCACTTTGATGCCTTCAAATCATTGTTTATGGATTGCTTGCCTCGTGTAAGGATTGATCGATAACTTCCATTAATGCGAATTTGGGAAACGGTAACTTTTGGATTAAGCCATGGGCCACATACCATTAGAAGAAGGGCTCATGCCACAAAAAGCAACATATTGGTACACCGATGCCACATTTACCCCAAATTAGTTTTTATATAATAAAAACTTTCAAACTGGTAAATCTGTGTCACATTTATTATAAACTGATTTCTTATATAACAAAAATCCAAACTAATATACTCATGCCATATTTACCTTAAATTGATGCACTCATGCCCCATTTACCAAAAAAAAAAAAAAAGAAGAGGCAAATCCATATTTACCACTATTTGGAGTAAATATGGTGCATGTATACCGGTTTGGGACGTGACTATACTAATTTAGAGTTCTTTTTTATGATACAAAATTAGTTTGGGGGTGAATATGGCACTTATATTAGTTTGGGAGTTTTTTGTGAAACAAAAAATTAGTTTAGGGTAAATTTGTTATGGGTATACCGGTTTAGAGTTTTTGATGGTATTAGCCAATAAAAAGTTAGAGTCAAAGATGTTCATCGCGATACTTAAGCTTGCAAATTTCCAAGTTTGTTTGAGCCTTGAACCAAGCAGGAGAAGCCGCAACAAAATTAAAAAAGAAAAAGGTTTAGTCCTGGTGTTCGATCTGCCCCTGAGCTCTAGCACCTTTGTTGATCAAAGTTTTTGCCGTCGAGTCTAATATGATAACTTAGAATGCTCTATTACTGCGTGCAAAAGAAATGCAATGAGAAATGTAAATGCATGATGACGCTATGTCAGTATTTTTAGTTAGGGGTCAAATTTTGCCATTATTAACGTATTCGATACTTAATCTTTATGAAATGCATATGTGATACCTATCTCTTGACATAGGTCCAAGATACTAAGACTACAATGTCCCTAGTTTCTAATTGTAGAGATGTGCTGATAAAAATGTCAATGCAAAATGGCGCGCAATCGCAATTTTTGCTGGGGGTCAAATTTTGTCGTTTGACAAAGAATTTGATCCTTGAAAATTTGAAATGCATGAATAATCTTTTGGAAGAAAATTTAACTTTCAAATCCTCTTTAAAAAGAAGCTCTAACACCTTGCTTCTACTTACAAATGTTCTGAACGTTTGTGCGTCCTTGCCCACCTAACGCTGTTCTACCAGAGAGCTAGCAACTCAGATTCCCTCACAATCTCTATGTTTACATCATATATCCACGTAAAAGTGCAACAAATTATCGCATATCCATGCTGCTTAATTTGGTGAACACTGAACCCCTGGAAAGATGAATTGATAGTGAAAATGCATTTGAGAATTTTATCTTCCTTCAACTGTAGTAATGGTGATGGTATTAATCGACCGGATGCTTTCTTGTTGTGATGGGGATTCGTGCGAGCGTGAAAATGTATATGTCGGTTGCTTTGGTTGTGAAAGATTGGACTCCCCATTCAGCATTAGAACCACGGCAAACATGTTGGGTCTATCTTTGGCATGGTCTTGCGTACAGAGAAGCCCTAACTGAATGCATCTCATCACTTCTGACACCAAAAATGCATCGGCAATGCCTTCATCCATTAGATCTAATCCTTTGTCTTCACACCACAAGTGCCAAGCCTATAACAACTAGTTGATTGTCAGAGTGTTTCAAGGACTACCAATGGTTGGAAACTGAAATGGAGGTGTAGTAGTTCGAAGTTAGATCTTGCTCTTACATAAGCGAGGAGATTGAGATGTTGCCCTGGGAAATCTAAACTTGTGTTCTTCTTGCCGCTGATTATCTCCAATAGCAGTACTCCAAAGCTATAAACATCAGATTTCTCAGAAAATATCCCACCCATGGCATACTCTGGAGACATGTAACCACTGTAGACAAAATAATATAGGTGAAGCATTCTTGAAGTACAGTTCAAACAAAAAAAATCATAGGCTAGAGGATGATGACATGAGAGATGAGAAAATCGGAGGGTCATAAACATCCAACTCGACGAGCATTGTATTTCTCATATCTTTTAGCATTTGCATTGCGGCGCTGGTCTATAATTACCTCGGAGTGAACTAACATATTGGAACCATTGGATGTACATGGAAGAGTTTTCTCGGTAATAGTAAAGCAACAGTTGGGACATGTATGAAGGGAAAGCTGAGCAAATTATATTGCTAATCTACTTTTTAAGGTGATATATTGCCTCATGAGTAAGTACTCCTAATAGTGATGATAGAAAGCTTACCGTGTCCCCACAATTTTGTGAGTATTTACCAAAACTTGAGTGCCTTCAAACATCCGTGACAGCCCAAAATCTGAAATCTTGGGATTCATCTTTTCATCCAAGAGAATGTTGCTCACTTTCAAATCCCGATGTATGACTCTAAGGCAAGAATCGCGGTGGAGGTAAAGCAGCCCTCTGGCGACCCCCTGGATAATGTGGAAGCGTACACTCCAACTAAGTTTTGCCTTCTCTTTTGAATCTGAACAAGGTCGCAAACAGAAGAAATATCTAGTTTTAATACCGGATTTTGTTGAAAGTAGGAATAAGTTCTTTAAAGAGTGAGACTAACCAAAGAGGAAGGTGTCCAAGCTCTTGTTGGGCAAGTACTCATACACTAGAATCTTTTCCTCTCCCTCAATGCAGCAACCAAGGAGTCTCACTAGATTTCGGTGTTGAAGTTTGGAAATTAGAAGAATCTCATTCTTGAACTCCGCTATGCCTTGGCTTGAGCTGCTTGAAAGTCTCTTTGTTGCTATCTCCTTACCATCGTTCAGTTTTCCCTGTTTCAAAATGAACAGCACTATCAGTTTTTGGATAATTTCCTTATTTCCCGCGGAGAAGGCTTTTCTTTTACCTTATAAACCGGGCCAAACCCTCCCTGCCCGAGTTTGTTTTTCACGTTGAAGTTGTCTGTTGCGAGGCGTATGCTATCAAAGTCATAAACGACCAATTTTGATGTATCATCTTCCTTCATTTGGTCTTTCCAAGCAGTGTCCCTTAGCAAATCTTCTGATGTAACGAGCCTTGGGATTGTCATTTTCCTAAACTTCCCTGCATTTTACAGATAGAACGAAATCAACTCAAGATAAGCATGAGAACATCAGTAGCAGAGCAGGCTTTTGAAGCTGTGGTTCTACCAATAATTTAAGATTCTTAGATTGCAGTTAGCGCAAATCACCCTTAAAACAACAACAAACTGTACATCTTTTATTACCTCCCCACTTTGAAAGACCACAGACTGAAATACCAGCTCCAAATAAGATGATGCCAGAAATAGTACTTAGGATGATGATAAGTTTTGTCCGCGTAGGTACACCTGAACCATAGAAAATATATTATAAGAAGCACTGGAAGTGCAAAACCAAACTTGTATTGATTCAACCATTTCAACCTGTATCAACACCCGCACTTGCATCCACAAGTCGAATAAATAGATCTTCACCACCCATGGAGAATTGCTGAGTATCTAGGAGGTCTTTACTCCAAGCCATACATCCTATAGCATTCACATAAGAAAAGGCCAAGCACGAGCAGTTTTCTAGGCACCAACTTTGACATCCTTCCGCATTATCTATCAACAAATGATTGGCGGAATCTGGCAATTTTATTTGTCTCATTTGCACGAACTTATCTTTTTCCACAGTTGTTGAAGCTGCTGCGCTTGCAGATTTCTGACAATTCAATTCCATTTTCCTAAGGCACCCTCTGGTCCAGTTTCCTCTGTTCCATTCTTCATCTGATCTAGGTTTAAAACCTTCTAAGCATCTGCACATGGGTGAACTAGACGGATTGCAAACTCCAAAGGGGCCACATATTCCATAAATTTCACAAGGTGTAGTTGGTGTTGGTGCCTGCCAGTATGTCGACCAGACATTGGACCAAAAAACTGACGTTAGAGATCCTTCAGAAGTGATGAAAAGATATTGAAAGAAGGAGTTGTTATTCTTGAGGTAATAATATGAGGTTCCCTGGACATTATCTTGTTGCAGATCGTAGTTTATGTTGGTTATGTTTGGTATTCCATTGAACTTGGTTTTATCCCACTGTCCACTTCTCCAGTAAGGACTTGATCCATTCCAAGTGAAAAGCTGAGGTGCTTTCTCCGATGTCACTCCCATGACAAAGCTTCCGAGTGAGGGATCATCTTCGCCTTTCCAGGAAGTCAAGTTTAGTTTCTTTCCTTTTTTCACATTTACTCCAATCTTCATGTTTGGCAAGAGAGTATCTGTTGGCTCATCAAAGCTTTCCCACATTATATTCTTTTCCCTGTCTTGAAGAACAAAGTTTCCAAAGTCTGAAAGCAGTGCTTCAGAATAATTCGACTTTGCCATGACATTAGTAGACCACACAGTGTTTTGTCGCCCATCAAAAAGCTTCAGATTTCCATCTTCGCCAATTATTAAACTTGCAGATTGATCTGTAGGTCCAAGTGGCTTGTCCCTGTTGGCCACCCAGACAACTTTAGAGGGAGTCATATTCTTGTACTGTATTCCTACGTACTGCTTTGTTGATCCTTTAGGCGTGAAGAACCTGAGCTCAAAGATTTGACTGCTAGAGACAAGGGTTTGGTGCTGAAACAGTGGACTTGATGCAGTTATGCTGTAAATTGTGCTGCTTTGAAGTGCTTGAAGCAGGGAGAGGACAAGCAAAGAACACAAGTACAGAGTCATTGGAATTATTTGGAATAGATTCAACAAGTATATGCGAAAAAATGCCTTGGGAAATTTCACCTCTTATAAGCATATCAAAATGGATAGATACAGAATTGTGAAAATGACATGATCAATGCCATAACTTTTGTACCATGAGCAGTGCCATTGGGAAATCGTCTGACGTTGCGCACTTGGGAAATAATGTCATCTAGAGTGTTCATAATCAATATCATTTAGCCATTCCTTGACCCAAATTGACAAATTAAGGCTAAATTCAACTCAAACCCTAAACCCAAATTAGGTCCAATGGTGGTGAGTCTTTATCCTGCGGGTGCCGCCAAAGGATACCCTTAGAGCGAAGGCGCTAGAGGTGGCATTGTTGCTGATTCTAAAGGGCCACCTCAATGGCAATCCTTCCAAATTGTGGTAATGTAGCTTTCTTCCCGTGGGCATTAAACTGAAATTTCGGATGTGATATTGGAGATTTTCCCTTTGAGGGCCATGGGTAATACCATGTGGAATTTGGTATTCTCTTGAATTGGTTCATCCATATTCAAGATGCTTAGATTTGGGATGGGGTTGATAATTCACAAATTTTGCCGATTGTTTTTTAATCAAAGTAAGGTTACCGCGGAATTATATTTTCATTTTAGTTACTTTGACTGCTACCCTTCTCTCTTTCTCTTTTTTTTTTTTTTTTTCCTTTTTATCATTTAACTTGAAAATGACTTGTAAATTGTCATACGCTCATCTCAGCAAAAGGCATCATTTGAAAGAGGGAAAATGATACTATACATATCATAACTTTTCAATCAATCGTTTGAGTATCATAATATTTTAAAAGATATTCATTTAAGTGACTAGTAATTTCTTTTGTTGAAAAATTTGAGGTATCATTAATTTGACATAAAATCATGTGACGTGGCTTGTTGGATAAGTAATATCATCAAAAGTGTGCAGAAAGGACGTCATTTAACCCTTTCCTTGCACCAAATTGACAAGTAACTTATTGCTCAAGAAATTGAGATGAAAGACATCGCCATGAGCCCACTGCATACCCTATCCTACAGGGCCCTGAGTGCTGCTGCTTGAGCTCGCAGCCTCAAAGGGAAAATCTCCAATGTCAATACACATAATACCGGTCTATCTCACGAAGAGAAAGCTACGTTACCACAAATCAAAGGAATTTCCATTGCGGCGACCCTTGAAGACTAGTAGTGGCGCCTTCTCCCCAAGGATGTTCTTTGGCGGCACTTGGGGGACAAAGACTGGCCGCTGTTGGACCTAACTTGGGGATAGGGTTAGGATTTGAGTTTGATAAGCCCCCTTCATGAATTTGGGGGAAAAGTACCAAAATAGTTCTAAACATTTTGTATTGGTACTAGGTACCAATTTAGTTCTAAACTTTTCAATTGTACCAATTTAGTCCTAAACCTTTTCACATTTGTACCAATTTAGTCTATCCAGTTAATTTAAGCCGGAAAATGCCGACGTGGCCACCGGCGGTTTTATGTGGCGTCACGTGGACAAATTTTATAATTTTTTTATAATTTTTTCAGATTTTTAAAATTATTTATTTCTTTTTTTTTTTCCTTTTCTCCTTACCCTTGGTTGGTGAGGTCGCCTATTGGCTGGTGAGGGCCTCTGTGCCCTCACCGGCCAAAGGCAAGGGTGCGGCAGCCCTTGCTCGTGGCGGGCGAGGGTGTGGTGGCTCTCGCCCAGATCTAGACGAGGGCACGGCAGCGGGCATCTCGTCTCCTCTAGTTGCGAAGCGTCTCTCCCTTCTTCTCTCAATCAAGCTCAACGGTACTCTCTCTCTCTCTCTCTCCCGCCCGCCCGCACACCCACATGCACGCTTCCTTCCACCCCTTGCCTGGATTTGGGCGGGGGCTGATGCCCTGACCAACCTGTGGCCAGCGATGGTCGGCTGCCCGGCGACCTCGCCAGCCAAGGGGTAAGGAGAAAAGAAAAGAAAAGAAAAAGACAAAAGAAAAAAGGAAATAAAAAAATAATTTAAAAAATCTGAAAAAATATAAAAAATTATAAAATTTGTCCACGTGGCGCCACATAAGACCGTCAGTGGCCACGTCAGCAATTTCCAACTTAAATTAGCCGGATGGATTGAATTGGTACCAATGTAAAAATGTTTAAAACTAAAATGGTCAAATTAAAAAATTTATGACTGAATTGGTACCAATGCAAAAGGTTTAGGGTGATTTTGGTACTTTTCCCTCAATTTGGGGTAAGAAAGGACTAATGACTAATTTCTACACGCTTTTGATATCATTTCCTTTGCGAGCCATATCTGATAATTTTATATTAAATTATTGACATGTTAGAATTTTGACTAGTGATGTCACTTAAGTAAATTTCTTTCAAATTTATGATACTTAAGTAATCAATTAAACATTTATGGCACCGTGTATAAGGATTATGACACTTATGATATTTTCTTCCCTCTTTATTAAAAGGTTCACTCCACTTATTCAAAGTATAAAGTAGGATAAGTAGTTCACTAGAAAAAAAAATGAACAGATCTTTCCGTTATGACAGAAGACAAAATACAAAAACAAACATGTACCTTTACGTCTGGTCACGGGAGCATGAGGAGAACGAAGGTAGGGCGGCGGAGGCACCAGCGCCACCATGGCCGAGGTATTGTAAAATGGGTACAGCTCGAACCTCATGCTGCAGCTTGGAGCGAACAACCTCCCACCTTGCTTCCCCTGTGGGAGACCCGCGATTCTTGCCTGGAGGCACGTGTTGCACTCCAACACCGTCAAGTCCGGTGTGCACTGTGCGAGCGTGTACAGCTTCTGCAAACTCGTAAAGTTTGCCTCCGCAACGGCAAGTTTCTTCCCCGACTTGCTGACTGAAGCCCTCGCAGCGATGTCGTCCATGGTCTCTCCCAGGACTAGCATGAACTGGGATGGATTGGTGATGTTCCTGGTGCGGTACGTCTTGAAAGAAGGCACTTGTTCCATGACCGAGTAGATGGACCCATCGGAGTACCTCAACATACACTCATCGTACCAGATCATGGAGACTCGCTGGTTGGGGCATCTTTGGAGTATATCCTGTTTTCCAGTGGCCACGCAGTCGCTGCACGTGGAGATGTCGATGTCGCCGCGGCAGAGGAAGAGCCCATAGACCTGGTCGGGATGGTTTTGGCCAACAGTAGCATTGGCGAAGCCATCAGCGCCATCGGCGGCAGCAGAGGCGAGGGAAGAGAGGAGGGTGTTGAGGTTGGATTGGTAGGCGGAGTTGGGAGTGAAGAGGGTGGTGTTTGGGCAGTAATGCCGTAGAAACGTGGGTGCTGATTCAGTACCTACAAAATTGATGAAGAAGAAGAGAAGAGAGAGGGAGATGGTGAAGCAAGAACTCATTTTTCTGTTGATGAATCCCTTGGTCTTGCTGCACAGGAACGGAATTATGGGAAGAAGAAGAGCCACGGTCTGCTCTCCTATATATCTTTGTCGTGGGAACTATTTGGAAAATTTAGTACGTGTATTAAACGGAACCTAACCCAGACTGCCAAGTCTGTTAAATAATTATGGGGTTAGACATTCAAGCCCTGAATATTTACACCCGTTGGATTGTCAATATATCTTTGTGACTGATGTAGAAATGGTTGTAATCCAATGGCTACAAATGCAAGCAAAGTCCAGCCTAGTGGTGTCCCAGTGGTAAAGCTAATTAATGGGAAATTGACATGTAACAAATTCTATATATCATAGTACATTCTTAATAATATCGTAGAGAAGTATCAGAATATAGACTCATTCTACTAATGGCATTTGGTAAGATGTTCTTTTTCTAAGCGGGACTTGTTGTTCTTGCTGTTTTTTTAATATATATTTGATACAATTAATTAGATTAAGTCTACACAATAAAATTTTAACAATCTTCTTGTTAACTCTAATGTGTGCTCTATCTATACATGATATTTATGTCCAAAACAAGAAACTCATTTTATGAAACCTACTCAAACTAGGAAATCACTTAAACTAAAAAACCGATTTGTAGTAGGAAACTTAAATTGGGTTCCTTGAGACACTCAAAATATTCTAATAAATCTCCACCTTGGATCAATATTTGTAGCTCATTGCACCATCTATTAGGGCATATATGTACCCCACTAAAGACCTTCGCTCATCCAAGTCACTGGCGTTATATGAATCCATGTAACCTCTAGCCACACTATCATTGTCGTCCCTTCAACATGCTATACCAACATTTGTTGTCCCCTCTAAAGTAAGTAATACTCAATAGATGTATGTCTTACCACATAAGAGAACACCTTGTTGTAGTGAATGCCTTGTCACTAAGTATATCTCTTTGCAACAGATCTTGCCTTATACCTCACTAACTCGACACCAGGAATGTCTCCTTTCGTTGATAGACCTGTTTGCACTTGACAATCTTCTAGCTATTGGATACTTTGATTAGCTCCTATGTTTGATTGCGATGGAATGATTCCTTCTCGTAGATCATAGTTGCTAGCCACTAAGAATGAGATGAGAGGGAAGAGAGGAGGGCGTTGAGGTTGGATTGGTAGGTGGAGTTGGGAGTGAAGAGGGTGGTGTTTGGGCAGTAGTGCCGTAGAAACGTAGGTGCTAATTCGGTAGTTGCTAAATTTATAAAGAAGAAGGGGAGAGAGAGAGAGAGAGAGAGAGAGAGAGAGAGAGAGAGAGAGGGAGATGGTGAAGCAAGAACTCGTTTCTACATTGATGAATCCCTTGGTCTTGCTGCACAGGCACGGAATTAGTGGAAGAAGAAGAAGAAGAGCCATAGTCTGCTCTCCTATATATTTTTTTCGTGGGAACTACCCGGAAGATAAATCTAGTACATAAAAAAAAAAAATTGCCGAAATATCTTTGTTACTGACGTTCAGGCGGTTGTAATCCAATGGCTACAAATGCAAGTATAGTCTTGCTTAGTGAAATATGTTAGAGAAATCCTCTTGAAGTGTTTTGAAGTTGACAAAACGTTTCCATCAGTCTAGTTTAAAGGCTTGCAGACTCTGCTATTTAAAGTCTGAAGACCTCTGGACAGCTAGACTCAAGACTCAAAGTTTATCCTCATTGACAGATTCTAATCCGTTGAAGAAAGGCTATCCAGAACTGGATGTTTCATTAAGGATGTGACCTTATCGACTGGAGAAGATCTCTTGGCTGGATATGACATAATAGAATCCTTTATTTGATCATAATTGATTAGAAGATTAAGGATTCGATGATTGGCAAAGTATACTTGGAAGGTTCTACTTATAAAAATCGAGATCCTGATTGTATGGGCGAACATGATTGATGGGCTATTGACATGTTCCTTTAATAGCTTAAATGATCTTCTTAATTGATTCCGTCCAACGGGTAGATTGGAGGAATTCCTTTGGTAAGTGCCAACGGGTATGATGGCATGAAGGAGTATATAAGGAAGACGTTCCAGTTGTTCGAGAGTGTGCACGATAGAAGAATTCCAAAGTCTGAAGCTCCTTGTTCTTAGTCAATTCATTTGTTGAGTGAAATCTTGTAAACAAAAGAGAGTATATATTCGTGAGAAACCTTGAGGAAGTGTGATAAAACATCTACACTGTGGAATCAAGGAAAAGCTGTGCTGTAACTTCTCTTTTGTTCATAGTGAAATTCAGCCGATGGGCTGTCAGTGCGGAAGAGTGGACGTAGGCTTGGAATAAGCCGAACCACTATAAACCTTGTGTTCAATTTTCTCTTCCCTATTCTTTACTTTACTTTGATCGTATTTTATTAATCAAAAGAGAACTTCCTTTCTATCGTTTGCCTAGAATCGCTTCCGTATCTCGAGAAATTGTTTGTGCACCTATTCACCCCCTCTAGGTGCTTATACTAGCTATCTCAAAATATTCTATTTGTGGGTTGAGTACACTAGAAGTGCTAAAACATGTATACGACGCTAATTTTGGTGCCAAAAATTTCCACCGGCTCACTTAAGTGTCGAATTAGAAAAAGAAAAGATCACTTTCGTGCCATCAACGAGAGATTCCGGCTAAATTGATTACGTTGCTTTTATATTAATAAAAAATAAGTTGACATGACAAAAATTTTAAAATGCAATCTATGTGGAATGGCATAAATGATGTTGTTTTTCGTACTCCTTAAGAAACAACATTTCGCCATCATATATGGACTACCTTTCAAAAATGACGCTGCATAGCTCTGGCCAAAACGACATCATTGGAGGGGGACTAAAATTAGGGCATCAATATGTTCTTCCCACATATGAAGCATGCTGCTTGCTTGACGCCCACCGTAGCTTGCTCGATCACCCAACGTCGCTTGCCCAATGTCCCTTGGCCGCTGTCATAGTTGTGCTGTCATTTGCTGGCCACTACCAAAGCTTCTTCTCAGACTTAGTAATTCACAATAACAGTAACACTCACCATCTAATTCGCTTTTTGTGGAACAAATGTGAGCGCTGCTAAAGCTTCTACCCTCCATTTGCAAGATCGAGCTAATAATTTTGAGGGAAAATCAAGTAGGTGCTCAAATTGCTAGTTAGGTTTTTCAACTTCCAATTCTCAATCAATTTAGGGATTTAAATGTTGTCGTTTTATTTTTTGCATGCTGATTGTACTATTCAACAAGCCATGTGGCTTCAAAAATTTAAAAAAGAAGAAGTGAAACGTCAGATTTTTGGCCAATTAGATCGGAGTTGACATTGAAAAGATTATTTTTCAAATTTTAAAATTTAAGTGATTCAAAATAAACTTTTGACACTAAAGTGAATGCCATACATAAGTTTTGGCACTTTTACTATACTTACGTCTCTATTTGTCATAGTGCATTTTTAATCATATTGTAGAGAAGTATCAGAATATAGACTCGTTCTACTAATGGCAAGTAGGAAGAATTTCTGTTTTTTACACGGGACTCGATTTTCTTACTCTTTTTTAATATATGATGGATGTAATGAATTAGAATAAGTCTATACAATAACTTCATGTGTATCATGTGGTCTATAGAACCATATGTAAATGATGGATGAGATTTCATACAGATGAATATTAGACGAGGGACACCAAAGCGAAAGCTGAGCAATTTATGGTCAAATATATATATATATATTATAGGAAACGTGGAATTGAAATTAGCTTCAACAGCACAACTGAAAACTTCAAAGCTGAAATATCGCCTTTTTAGGAAATTTATTAAAAACACATTATTGCGAATCGAAATTCAAGGGTCGAGTTTTGAACTGTGTGGAAGTTCATGAATCTTGTGATTCAAGTCAAAAGCGATAGAGCAAAATTATTAAAAAGATTAATGATGAACAGTAATGACACAAAATATTCATGTGATTTAGTCTGAGTTTCAATATCTATTCTACTGGGAAACCATGCCACTTCCATTATGAATTCGCATACTACTAAGTATACAAGCTCAATAGCTCAAGTATGTCTCCCAAAGCAAATGTACAAGTGTTATATCATAATCTCTTAAAGGCAACTCATTTGGAAAACTAACAAACTTAAAATTTTAACAATCTTCTTGTTTACTCTTATGTGTGTGTCCACCAAATAGAATTCCATCTTTTATATATACATGATATTTATATCCAAAAGAAGAAACTCCTTTTAAGAGACCTACACAAAGTAGGAAATCACTCAAACTAAAAAACCTATTTACAGTAGGAAGCTTACTTAAATCGGGTTCCTTGAGAAAATAAAAAAATATTCTAATAAATCTCCACCTTGGATTGATATTTGTAGCTAAGTAGTAGTGCTCATCATCTATGTCAGCTCTCCCAATGCCCCAATGAGCGATCATTCTCTATAGACCCTAATTGAGCTCCAACAAGGCTTAAGCTTTGCTAGAGGAATGAGCTTTGTCACCATGTTGTCAAGTTCTCCACTGTCACAATCCTTTTCACAACCGCCTTGCCAATTGCTATGAAATCTTGGATAAAATAGTACTTTATGTCAATATGTTTTGTTTGTTCGAGATAAATCAAATTCAAAGTGAGATATATCTCATCTTGGCTGTCACAATGTATGGCAACACTTTTCCGCTTCAACCCAAAGTTCAAGAGCAAATTCTTCAGTCATATCACCTCCTTTGCTATGAAGGTCTATGCATGCACTTTGCATAGGCTGAAGACAAGCCCATATTATCCTATAAGGGCTTTTTCCAACTTACTACACCGCCTACCAACGCATATACATATTCTACTTAAGACCTTCACTCATTCAAGTCACTGGCGTGATCCAAATACATGTAACCCCTAGCCACACTATCATTGCTGTCCCTCCAATACACTATATCAGTGTTTGTTGTCCCCTTTAAACATCTTAGGATCCACTTCATAGCTTCTCAATGAGTCTTACCATAATGCTTCATATAATAGTTAACAACATTCCCAACTTGTAAAATATCGGGCCTAGTATATAAGATGGAATGCATAATACTACCCACTACACTAGAGTAACGAACGTGGGACATATGCTCCTCTTAATCCTTAGTTTGTGGTGATAACTTATTAGATAGTTTAGAGTGCACTATTAAAGTCGTACTGACGAATTTTGCCCACTGCATGTTAAACCCACCACAATCTTTTCAATATATTGCTTTTGAGAAAGACACAAAAACCATGTAGCCCTATCACGCGAAATCTCCATGGCTGGTATTTTCTTTGCAGAACCTAAATATTTCATTTCTACTTTTGCTTCAGAAATAATTACAACAACAAAAATTCATAGTGGTTAGACAAGCAAAAGCCCCAAATAAATACTAAAAATCCTAGTCTTAACTTTGATACCAATTGTTGCAAAAATAACATGGAAGCAACAGATCTTGTAATGTAAGTCAAACACAAAAGAGTGAAATTACTAGAGAAATCAATAAGAAACAACAAGGACATTAGAAAATCTTGTGGTTTGGTCCGATTGTAGGTACTTACCTTGTGGGGAGAGCTTGCTATCAAAAAATCCCTTATAAATCCGAAAATACGCAATTAACAATCACTTGATTGTTTATTTGTTCCGAGCCCCCAATTACAAAAAAAAAAAAAACCAAAAAAAAATGTTATCTCACAATTTCTTACGAATAACTTACATAAAAAACTCCCACACATGTAATATTAACATTCTTCTTGTTTGCTCTAGTTTGAGTCAACTGAGTAGAATTCTATCTCCTGTATGCCATAATATTTGAATTCAATATTGAAAACTCCTTTAAAAAATATACTCAAGCCAAAAAACCTACTTAAATTAGGAAACTTACTTGAATCGGGTTTCCTTTACAAACTAAAGACATATTCTAGCCTATTTAGTTCAACATTGGAAATGGGCTTTGGGACTCTAAAGTCCCTTGGGCAAAGGAATGGTGTTTTGTTCATTTTATTCTAACCTTGAGGAAATACAATTGCATTTCCAAATGCCTCTAAAGGCCTTTACCCCAAGTTTTGGAGGTACTTTGAAAAGTAACATTCTTGAAATGCACTAGTGTTGTTTTTTCTTTCAACTTTGCTCTTGCTCAATTGCATAATTCTGGAAATGTCATCGAAAACCCTAACTTGCTGGTGAACGTCTTAAATACTGGCGAAGCTGGTTGGAGGCCATTAAGTTTCGTCGGCAAATAGTTTGATTTTTTTTTTTTAATTAGCAAAAGTCATTTACAAAGTGTCATTTTTACTAAGTGGCATTTGGGTTAAAGTTGCTTCCCAATGTGTTTTCAAAATACAATTGATCAAATATTATTTATATTTATCAAAATTCCTTTAGCCCGAATGCACTTACATTTCCCAAAATCGAACCAACGTGGCCTCTAAAGTGAGCACTTAAAATTTGGAAATTGATAGTTTAAATTATAAAAAAAAAACTATTAGATAGCTTTTGTTTCTTCGAGAAGGTCTGAACAAATTATCACGAGTCAAGACAAATTGGTCAGAGATCATCCTTAAAGTCAAAAACATTGTAGTCCATTTATAAATATGAAAGCGACGGGAGTTGGGGTTAGTTAGGCCATCAATAATCGGGGGATAGACGCATAAGATGGACGCAAGTTGCGTTCTTCTTTGGTTTCAACTCGGTGGCCCGAGGATGATAAGTCAAGATATGTATGCCAATGATGTTGGTGTAGAGAGAGAGAGAGAGAGAGAGAGAGAGAGAGAGAGAGAGAGAGAGAGAGAAGATGCGGATGAAAGTGATTTCGGTAACACCAATAGCTTTGAATTTTCCACAATGGCAACATAATAAGCTGATAGATTAAATGGATAGTGATGACACAGCCTAAGGTTCAGATCGGGAAAAGTGTTAAAAAAGTCATAAATCTTTTTAATTAGTGCCGATTCAGTCATTTCTGGCCAATTCTGAATTTTGTTGACTGGACGCTGGTCGGCTAACGTGGCATGATCGGTGTTGACGTGAACAACTTTTAATAATATTTTCATAGTTTTGAATTTTTTTATTTTTTATTTTATTTTTCGTTTTTCTTTTTTTTCCTTTCCCTCCTCTAGCTGGTCGCCAGACCTTGGCTGCCAGCCAGAGGCAACGGCTAGTGAGGTCGACCTCGCCGGACCTCATCGGCCACCTCGCTAGCGAGGGTGAGCCTTGCCCATGTCCGGCGAGGCTCCACCTCACCAGATCTAGCGAGGGCGAGCCTCGCCAGCATCACCCAGGCTGCGAGGGCGACCTAGCGCAGGGCTGGTGAGGTCGAGCCTCACCGAATCGCGGCTTGGGCGGCGCCGGTGAAGCTCGCCCTCACCGGATCTACCGAGGTTGAGCCTCGCCAGCCATGGGCAAGGCTCAACCCTTGCTAGATTGGGCGAGGTCGAGGGCGAGCCTCGCCGCCCAGTGAGGTGGCCGGCGAGGTTGACCCCGCCGACCGTTGCCTTTGGCCGATTGCTGAGGTTCGGCGACCGGTTGGAGGAGGGGAAGGAAAAAAGAAAAAGAAAAAGAAATATAAATATAAAAAAATTCAAAAATATTAAAATATTATTAAAAGTTGTTCATGTTAGTCGCCCGACGTCCAATCGGCAAAATCCAACCAAAATTGGCCGGAAATAACTGAATTGACATTAAGTAAAAAAGTTTATGACTAAATTGGCACAAATATAAAAGGTTTATGACTTTTTTAACACTTTTCTCGGTTCATACCCCTCCGAAAGTGTGTTTTGCTCGAGCTACTCATTTTTATATGGGAACGAAAATGAAATTGATGTTTTTTTCATTTTCTAGGTCACCATGTGACTCTCTGGCCTAATTCTCAAAGGTACTATCCACTTTAATCAATCATAAACCGACTCCATGATTTTGTCTCTAGGAGGCTACTCATCTTGATAGGGTTCTCAACTAGATATGTCTAACATTGGATTTCCGACACTAAACCGTATTGCTCTATAAAAATGCACCGCTTTTGAGTTTGTCCAAATTTAGGCGTGGTTTCATAATTCCAAAAATGCCATCAAAAACCCTAACTTGTTGATGAAGACCTTAACTACAGGCAAGCAACCACGAGCCTCACTTACGGTAGCTGAGTTCCATTGGCATATAGTTTAATTTTTTTTTTAAATTACCAAAAATTCTTTACAAAGTGTAGTTTTTGTTAAGTAACAATTAGGTCAAAGTTGCTTCCTAATATGTTTTCAAAATATAATTTACCAAACACTATTTATATTTAAAAAAACCCCTTTTGGCCCATAAGTATATGCATTTCCATAAAGCCAAACCAAACAAGGCCTCTAACATAAGCATTTAAAATTTGAAATTTGACATATTTTAGAGTTATAAAACATATGAAAATTGATAGTTTAAATTATGAAAAGCTATTACATAGCTTCTGTTTATAGGGGAAGGTCATAACGGGGTATTACGAGTCAAGTCAAACCGGTCTGAGATGAGATCGTCCCTCCAGTCAAAAGCATAAAAGTCCATTATGAAATATTAAAGCAAGAGGTGTTGGGGTTCGCCATGTTAGGGAAATCCCTTATGATGTTTTGAAGATGACAAAATAAATCAAAGGCTACTAATATGTTTAATGGTTAAGTAATAGACCATGCAGATGATAAAACATGTAAATGATATTGTCAAAGTGTGAAGACGACCAGAAAATTGAACGTAACATGTGCCCAAAGTATATTCTGAAGATTTCCAGACTTCCGTGTCAAAGTCTGAAGACTGCCAGACTTTAGTGTCAAAGTCTGTTCTACATCAGAAGTCTGCTCACTCTGACAAATTCCAGACTAAACGTGAATGATGAACCAGAAGACAGATTCTATGCTGAAGCTGAATTAGAAGACAGACTCTATGTTGGAGCTGAACTTATTCAGATGGTGTTCAGACCTTAAAGCTAAATCTGTTTAGAAGCAGAATATGCTCAGACTCAGATTGCAAAGTCTATTGCACTCAGACTCAGATTGCAAAGTCTATCGCACTCAGACTCAGATTGTAAAGTCTATGGCGTTCAGACTTTACATCCAGATTCGACAGAATGTAACTCAAGCCCAATCATATAATGGCTAGTGATCTGGTTTGGATTCCACATTAAGATTGATTTAGTTGACTCAATCTAATTGATTGACAATTGGATCTTGAAGACAAGATCTTTCTATACGAAGAAGCTTTACTTATGGAAACCAAGATTCCGTTTGTATGGGCGATCGGAATCAATTTGGGATTCTACCTTTGTCACTCAACGGCTACCAAATCTTCTGGATACAGAGCTGTCCAATGGGTATATTGGAAGACGATTCTCCGGGATACTGTCCAACGGCTAGTTTGGAAGTGGAGGAGTATTTAAGGAGATGAAGGACCGATGAGCAAGTAAGAGATATAGCGTATAATTTATAATTCTAAAGTCTGAGCGACCTTCGATCATATACTTGTCTCTTGAGAGCTTAAACGTTTGTGATCGTGAGAGAAATACCAAAAGAGTGACTTAGTGAGATAGTGTGATCTACTAAGTGTTTGCACTCGAAGTTGTAATCTCTTGTTGATTGCATAGTGGAATCCAGCCAAGAAGGCTGTTAGCGTGGGAGAGTGGATGTAGGCTTGGATTAAGCCGAACCACTATAAATCTTGTGTTCTTATTCTTTTCCTTAACTCCTTTGTTTTACTCGAAGTTTATTTTATTCCGCATATATTTGCTAATGTTTATTTTATACACCTATTCACCCCCCTCTAGGTGTTCATACTAGCACTTTTAATTGGTATCAGAGCCAAGTGCTCGGTTTATAAAAGTATTTTTACTTTTGAGCTAAAGATTCTTTATGGCTAGTATCTTGGCACCAGGACTTATGGAAGGGCAAGCAACACAAGGCTACCATATTTTGATGGAAAGGAATACGATGTGTGGAAGAACAAAATGAAAGCATTCCTAAGATCCAGAGATCCCTTGCAATGTGATGTTGTGGAAAGAGGAATCAACCCCATTGCTGCGTCCACATCAAATAAGAATGGCAAAGACAAAGAAACCAAACCCCCCGCTCCTATGTCTCGGACGGAGTTGTCCAAAAGAGAAGCGCTTGATGCAAAAGCTATTTATTCTTTATATTGCGCCTTATCTCCTGTTGAATATAACAGAATCTCTTCATGTGAAACAACAAAAGAAGTTTGGGATAAACTTCATGTTACATATGAAGGGACCGATCGTGTAAAAGAGACAAAAGTAAACTTCCTGCTCGGCAAATATGAATCCTTCAAGATGAAGCAAGGAGAGTCAATTGGAGATATGTTCAGCCGTTTTACAGAAATTGTAAATGGTTTGGCGTATCAAGGTCAGCCTATTTCTTCTCCAATGAAGGTCAACAAACTCTTGCGAGGTCTCTCAAAAGATTGGAACCATGTTAAGACCTCAATCCGGGAGACTCAGAGGATTATACCACTCTCCGTTGATGAATTGATCGGCACTCTTCAATCCTATGAAGTGGAACAACTCAACGACGAATATCCTGAAGGTAAGAAGTCCATCGCTTTAATATCTAATGCTGTTTTTGATGAAACAGACTTAAAAAATAACATGGACGACGAAGAACTTGCCTTTATGGTCAAGAAATTCAAAAAGCTGAGTAGAAAAGGAAGGAACTTCGATGGAAGAAGTCAATACAAGCATAATGGCCAGAAAAGAATCATGAAAGAAGATGATGAGCAAGAAAATATATGCTTGATGGCACATTCAGAATCTGAGTCTGACTCAGACACAGACTCAGAATCAGAGTCTGACTTAGACACAGACTCAGAATCTGATGAGGAAATCGAGGTAAGCCATTCAAAAATTCATCTCAAAGTTTCAAAGTATATAAATAAACTTTGCTTAAATCTCAAATCTTCTCTTAAAAGGATCTTTGAACTTAAAAAGGAGAATTCTCGGCTTAGGCAACATGATCTTTCTCAAAAAGAAAAGTTTGAAATTTTGCAAAAAGATTTTTTACAAACAAAAGAAAGTCGAGATTTACTTGTCAAAGAAAATGATTCTTTGAAGAAAGAATTTTCAAATATTTCGACAAGATTTTCAAATGGTTCAAAAACTTTAGAGCATTTTCTTTCCATACAAGTACCTTACTATAATAAGTTAAGACTTGGTTTCAATAAGGAAAATGATTCTCTAATTGATTGTCCTAAAGTATGGAGACCTATTAAGAAAAATTGGGTAAAAACAACATACTCTTCTAACTCTCATGGACCCAAGAAAAAATGGGTACCAAAGAAAAGATGAGTTATTTTTTTGTAGGATATAAAGAAGAAAGAAGAAAGAGAATTTGGTAAGGAAGGTAAATTTTTAATTTGATTTGGGAACATAATTCTCATTATGCTTGATATTCGATATATCCTTGGTTGATTGAGATTTTATAATGATCATATTCCTTGATTTGTTTTATTGAAGAAAGAATCACATGATATGTTTTTGTGATTCGAGATTTAATTTGATACGTGCGATTATTTGAGATAATTCAGATTATTTTGTCTAATTTTATACTTTAGATTTAATCATATTTTGCAAAGTGAAAATCTGTTTTACGTGATGATGCAAGATATTTTTAGATACTCAAGGAATTTTATTCTCTCTGTTTTTATCGTACTATGACCAAGTGAGAATTTATTTTTCAAAATATCATTATGCATAATATTCTTTCTTTGAGTACTCTGTTATGATGAATTAAGAAAGAATATTTGGAGATTATATATTTTGCTCTAACGTCATGGAAGGATCCAAATTGATGGATACCAAAAAGGAAATGAGTTGATTGCAGGAAATTCTTTAAGGGATGAATGATCGCAAATCTATGAAAATCTTGGTGCAATCAGAAAATATCTCCTGCGACAATTGGTAATGATTTTTTTTTAATCAATGGTATATTTGAAACATATACCATGGGTAAGAGAATATTTTTCATCCTACTTTGCAAATCTCTACGTGCATTTTGGATGATTGTTTATTATATTGCAAATATCTTTTATCATAAATATAAGGTATTGCAATTTTGGCATGTGACAGAAATATCTATTTTCCTTTTGCAAAATGCATATCAGAAATTTATGCTCAAGGAAATCGCTTTGATCTCAAAAGATATTACTACATATACATGGATATTCTTGCTATATTCTTAGAAGATATATTATATCTAGCAAGGTTGATCCGCAAATCAAAGGAAGATATTATGTGACATTTTTGCAAAGATGATTATCTATTATACAAGAATTTGCAGGTCACAAAAGAATCTTCCATATGGATTTTGGAAAACTCAATCAGAAAATCATGGAGATTCTATACTATCTTCTGGAGGTTTAAAGATTCCATTTCTTATGCAAAATTTTTGCAAATTGTTGAGGAAATCCCTTATGCGTCGTACGGAAGATTGAGTAGTTCTGAATTTTGATTTCATATATGAATATTCATATATAGTTTCAATTTATCTATTTGAAGAAAAAGGGTATTATATATCACGTGAACATTATTACAGCTTATTTGTGCAAAAAGTTTGTTAAGTTTATGCAGGTTGAATTCGAGAAGAGCTTGATTGAAAAAAATAAATTTTTGCCTCGAATTTCAAAATGCAAGTGATCGTTGCAGATGTTATTGCTACAAAGGAAATACCAGAAAAATATTCTGTTCAATGTGCACAAGCAACAATTGTTTCTATTCGCAAATATTGTCATGATGACAGGGAGAAATCAAATCCAAGAAAAAGGAAAGAATCGCGATCATCTCAAAAAGGCAACAAATTGAGGGGGAGCTTTGATCAATTTTGGAAAAATCTTTTTGAATTGATCGTGATCTTATTATGGATGGAATGAAAGGTAAATGTGTCAGAATTTGTTTAAAAAAATCCGGTTAGTGCATCTTTTATTACCTTTTGTCATTAACAAATCTCTTACTGATATTATCATTTTATTATGACAAAAAGGGTACGTGAATTTCATGATGCATCTGTGATTTTTATTGGATATTTGCCAATATGATCGAAGTGAGCTATATTGCACATCTTTAATATTCGAATTACTTTGTAAAAGCTAATTTTTAGAAATTATGCAAGACATATTTGTTATCATTCTCTATGTGAATCCATTATAATCGCTTTTTGATTATGACAAAAAGGGGGAGAAGATATGAATATGCATATGTGTTGATTGGTTGATATTATCTATGGCATAATATTGAGCTGTGATTATTTTTCTATATATTGTTATGCTCAATTTATTTGCTATCTTCTGATATCCTTTGATTTAAATTAATATCTTTAAAAGTATGTTTACAAATCTGCATATTCAGAGATTGTTTTGTCATCATCAAAAATGGGGAGATTGTTAGGGAAATCCCTTATGATGTTTTAAAGATGACAAAATAAATCAAAGGCTACTAACATGTTTAATGGTTAAGTAATAGACCATGCAGATGATAGAACATGTAAATGATATTGTCAAAATGTGAAGACGACCAGAAGACTGAACGTAACATGTGCCCAAAGTATATTTTGAAGATTTCCAGACTTTTATGTCAAAGTCTGAAGACTGCAAGACTTTAGTGTCAAAGTCTGTTCT
Source organism: Eucalyptus grandis x Eucalyptus urophylla (assembly GCA_028830015.1). Taxonomy (NCBI): domain Eukaryota; kingdom Viridiplantae; phylum Streptophyta; class Magnoliopsida; order Myrtales; family Myrtaceae; genus Eucalyptus; species Eucalyptus grandis x Eucalyptus urophylla. The sequence goes on from CM054190.1 coordinate 42,991,404, forward strand.
ACATCAGAAGTCTGCTCACTCTGACAAATTCCAGACTGAACATGAATGATGAACCAGAAGACAGACTATATATTGAAGCTGAACCAGAAGACAGACTCTATGTTGGAGCTGAACTTATTTAGACGGTGTTCAGACCTTAAAGCTAAATCTGTTTAGAAGCAGAATATGCTCAGACTCAGATTGCAAAGTCTATTGCACTCAGACTCAGATTGCAAAGTCTATCGCACTCAGACTCAGATTGTAAAGTCTATGGCGTTCAGACTTTACATCCAGATTCGATAGAACGTAACTCAAGCCCAATCATATAACGGCTAGTGATCTGGTTTGGATTCCACATCAAGATTGATTTAATTGACTCAATCTAATTGATTGACAATTGGATCTTGAAGACAAGATCTTTCTATACGAAGAAGCTTTACTTATGGAAACCAAGATTCTGTTTGTATGGGCGATCGGAATCAATTTGAGATTCTACCTTTGTCACTCAACGGCTACTAAATCTTCTGGATACAGAGCTGTCCAATGGGTATATTGGAAGACGATTCTCCGGGATACTGTCCAACGGCTAGTTTGGAAGTGGAGGAGTATTTAAGGAGATGAAGGACCGATGAGCAAGTAAGAGATAGAGCGTAGAATTTATAATTCCAAAGTCTGAGCGACCTTCGATCATATACTTGTCTCTTGAGAGCTTAAACGTTTGTGATCGTGAGAGAAATATCAAAAGAGTGACTTAGTGAGATAGTGTGATCTACTAAGTGTTTGCACTCGAAGTTGTAATCTCTTGTTGATTGCATAGTGGAATCCAGCCAAGAAAGCTGTTAGCGTGGGAGAGTGGACGTAGGCTTGGATTAAGCCGAACCACTATAAATCTTGTGTTCTTATTCTTTTCCTTAACTCCTTTGTTTTACTCGAAGTTTATTTTATTCCGCATATATTTGCCAAGGTTTATTTTATTCACCTATTCACCCCCCTCTAGGTGTTCATACTAGCACTCTCAGGCCAGGCCATCAATATTCAAGGGACAGACGATTTCAATGTGGAGGTTGGAAGAAGAAAAGTCAAGATATAGATGCTAGTGATGTCGGTGTAGCGAGAGGGAGAGAGAGATGGGATGAAAATGATTTTGGTGACGCTCATAGCTTTGAATTTTCCATTACGGCGATAGAGTAATCTGATATATTAAATCTTATTCATATGATTTGATGCAACACGGCCCAAGGATCAGTCCCCTCCAAAAATGTTTCAGTCGAGTTACTCTCTTTTATTTAGGAAAGAAAATGAAATTGATGTTTTTTTTCTACGTCTTCATGCGACTCTGACTAATTTGCTGGAGGTATCACTCAGTTTAATCCATCATATACCGATTCCACGGTTTAGTGTATAGGACGCTACCCATCTTGATAGGTTTCTCAACTAGACACGTTTTGTCACACGCCGAATCCCAACAGAAAGGAGGAATGACATGGCCATCCTTCCACCCGAAGGAAATAGTCTGTAAACACCCAAATTCAACTTTCAAAAGTTTCTGTCGGTATTGCTTTCATTCTATTGCCCACTAATCGAGGAACGTAAAAAGATTTGGAAAGAGAGGGGTGAGTAACCACAATTTAGTGAGTAGTGCGTATTGCTTCTAAGCAGACAAGCAACCACTACACACACACACGCATGCACGCACGCACGCACGCACGCGCACACACACACATACACACACACATATGTACATACGAAGCAATACCATAAACTCATAATCCAACACTTTAATATACATATCAATTCACATATGAGTTGTTTCATTTCAAGAAACTTTATATAAATAAGAAATACTCATTTACATCCATCGTCATAACATAAATATCAACGATCAAGTCCATTGATTAATCTCTATCAAAAATCATGTCAATGGTTGAGCCATTTCATGTCAATGGCTCAACCCTTGCTAGATCGGGCGAGGTCAAGGGTGAGCCTCGCCGCCCAGCGTGAGGCCGCCCTCGCCGCCACTAGCGAGGTGGCCGGCGAGGTCGACCCTGCCGGCCATTGCCTCTGGCCGATTGCCGAGGTTCGGTGACCGGTTGGAGGAGGGGAAGGAAAAAAGAAAAAGAAAAAGAAATATAAATATAAAAAAATTCAAAAATATTGAAATATTATTAAAAGTTGTCCATGTTGGTCGCTCGACGTCCAATCGGCAAAATCCGACCAAAATTGGCCAGAAATGACTGAATTGGCACTAAGTAAAAATGTTTATGACTAAATTGACACAAATACAAAAGGTTTATGACCTTTTTAACACTTTTCTTGGTTCATACCCTTCCGAAAGCATGTTTTGCTCGAGCTACTCATTTTTATATGGGGAAGAAAATGAAATTGATGTTTTTTTTTTTTATTTTCTAGGTCACCATGCGACTCTCTGGCCTAATTCTCAAAGGTACTATCCACTTTAATCAATCATAAACCGACTCCATGATTTTGTCTCTAGGAGGCTACTCATCTTGATAGGGTTCTCAACTAGACATGTCTAACATTGGATTTCCGACACTAAACCGTATTGCTCTATCAAAATGCACCGCTTTGAGTTTGTCCAAATTTAGGTGTGGTTTCATAATTCCAAAAATGCCATCAAAAACCCTAACTTGTTGGTGAAGACCTTAACTACAGGCAAGCCACCACGAGCCTCACTTACGGTAGCTGAGTTCCAATTACCGAAAATTCTTTACAAAGTGTAGTTTTTGTTAAGTGACAATTAGGTCAAAGTTGCTTCCTAATATGTTTTCAAAATATAATTTACTAAACACTATTTATATTTCAAAAAACCCTTTTTGGCCCATAAGTATATGCATTTCCATAAAGCCAAACCAAACAAGGCCTCTAACATAAGCATTTAAAATTTGAAATTTGACATATTTTAGAGTTATAAAACATATGAAAATTGATAGTTTAAATTATGAAAAGCTATTACATAGCTTGTGTTTATAGGGGAAGGTCATAACGGAGTATTACGAGTCAAGTCAAACTGGTCTGAGATGAGATTGTCCCTCCAGTCAAAAGCATAAAAGTCCATTCCGAAATATTAAAGCGAGAGGCGTTGGGGTTGGCTAGGCCATCAATATTCAAGGGACAGACGATTTCAACGTGGAGGTTGGAAGAAGAAAAGTCAAGATATGGATGCCAGTGATGTCGGTGTAGTGAGAGGGAGAGAGAGATGGGATGAAAATGATTTTGGTGACGCTCATAGCTTTGAATTTTCCATTACGGCAATAGAGTAATCTGATATATTAAATCTTATTCATACGATTTGATGCAACACGGCCCAAGGATCAGTCCCCTCCAAAAATGTTTCAATCGAGTTACTCTCTTTTATTTAGGAAAGAAAATGAAATTGATGTTTTTTTTCTAGGTCTTCATGCGACTCTGACTAATTTGCTGGAGGTATCACTCAGTTTAATCCATCATATACCGATTCCACAGTTTAGTGTATAGGACGCTACCCATCTTGATAGGTTTCTCAACTAGACATGTTTTGTCACACGCCGAATCCCAACAGAAAGGAGGATGACATGGCCATCCTTCCACCCGAAGGAAATAGTCTGTAAACACCCAAATTCAACTTTCAAAAGTTTCCGTCGGTATTGCTCTCATTCTATTGCCCACTAATCGAGGAACGTAAAAAGATTTGGAAAGAGAGGGGTGAGTAACCACAATTTAGTGAGTAGTGCGTATTGCTTCTAAGCAGACAAGCAACCACTACACACACACACACACGCACGCACGCACACACATATATGTACATACGGAGCAATACCATAAACTCATAATCCAACACTTTAATATATATATCAAATCACATATGAGTTGTTTCATTTCAATAAACTTTATATAAATAAGAAATACTCATTTACATCCATTGTCATAACATAAATATCAATGATCAAGTCCATTGGTTAATCTCTATCAAAAATCATGTCAATGGTCCATTTTATCGTCCAAACTCGTACCACATCATATCTCAACGCCCTAGAGGTGGCTCCCACGAGGGTTACGTCATCATATAGCACTTAGTCTTTGCGTAGTACAAGGCCTTAGAGGTGGCTGCCACGAGGTTTGTATCACCATTTAGCACTTAACCTTTGATAAGCACATATCAATGGTATAAGGCCCTAGAGGAGGCTCTCACAAAATTAAGTTATCATGTAGCATTTAGTTCTTGACCAACATATATCAATAGTACAAGACTCTAAAAGTGGCCCTCACAAAATTATGTTATCGTTTAGCACTTAGTCATTGACCAATCCATATCACAATTAGTTTCATAAATTAAAACATAACCTTTCACAAGTCAATTCTCTCCACAAAACCAATCCATATCATAAATCGATTTCACATACCGAATCAAATCACATTTCATAAACCATACTTAAGTTAACACAATTCTTTCACAAAAAGGTTTTGCAAACCCAAAATATATCCCATTTGCCAACTTTGTTCATTTGACAATATAAATATATATTTCACAATACATTTCTCACACCATTTTAAAGCATCTTTCTTATTAAACTTTTCCCAAATCGTTAAAGAACCATTGATCCGCAGTTTAATTTGTTCCATAAATTAATTCGCAACGTAATTCACACATTTAAACTTTCACGACACCATCCATAACAAGTTTCTCAAACCATCGATCCGCAGTTATGTATCAAATATGCTATGAATATTACTTTTGTCTTTTAGTCAATTCATAATGTGCACATACCTCATACTTCTCATTTTCAAATTATGAATTTACAAATTCAAGGAAGAGATAGCACCACACACCTCGAACCTCGGGCACGCACATATCCCTCGGCGTTTGATTAAATGCGACGTTCCCAGGACGCATTGCTAACCCCTTTCTTTTTATCTTTCAATTAAACACATGCGGAAGCGAATTAAACAAATACCCGAACAACCAACAAACACAGGGATAGTCAAACATGCAAACGGCTTTTTCAAAAACCACACTTTATATACATACCAGGTTAACCTAAGGGTTAATATTTACAAGTCTATATCCAAAAAGAAAACCTTAGGCCACCTACTCTCCAGACCCTTCAGCCTCGGGTTCCGCATTCTTTACGACACCCTCGGGGATGTTGATGTCCATAGGCTAAGCTACCTCCCCATTCTTGGTTTTGACAGTAGGCCTGTCAAAACCCTGCAAAGGATCCTTCCAGATCCCATTGGGCTCGTTAAGGAACCACGCTTTAAAGCGATGAGGCACCAAGTGAGGTAGGTCCTCATCGACCCAAACCGTGGTCACCACTAACTCATGGGTCCAGGTGGTTCCGAGAATAGGAAAGAAGGTAGACTTAGACTTCATCTCCCACGGACACCCAAAACAAACGTGACGCCAGCACTTCATACTAAGGACTTGAAAACATTTAACCACAATGGGGTGAGATAAATCTCAGTGAATCAAAACCCTAAATCCTGATTGAGACGCAAATCCACCTAGAGGCAGCCTAAACAGGCATCACACACAAACTTATCTCGTCTCGACACGTCCCTGAACATTAGTGCGTCACATATATTATATGAATACAACAAGCGTATTTAACAAACTGGAACACATCATTTCCATTCACCAAATTTTCACATGGGTCCAAATTATAAGGTAAAACCATTATGACACGTCCCATTCCATACCACATAATTTTGCTTCATAATTAGGTGCAACTATTGCAACGACTCAGGCGTGTTCTAGTTATTTACGAGCCATCGGCCATGGTCAACTCAACAGTCGGCGGTCATTTGGCATAACCGAGTGTCGTCCCACTCTGTTGGGCACAACAACATCTACACCTAGACGGCATTCCATAAAAGAGCATCGGCCTAGCCTCCATTGCAACTGGCATCCGTTGACATGGAGCATTCGAACTTAATTAGGCATCACCTACCCGATTCTCATCGGGTGACGGGTTCCGATAGCGATCACACGCACATCCATACTTGGCCAAGAACACCGTACTTTGCACTCAAATACCTCAATTTCAAATAATGGACTTGGCCAATTTTCTTCATATTAAAAATTCCTGGTAAAATAATTGTGTGTTGTCACATATTTAAATTGGACCATTAACCATAGTACACTCCCAATTTAAAATTCAACGATTTTATATAGTATATAAAAATTTGGTGTCAAAAACCGACACTTGATATTTTTCTAATTAAATACTCAAAAAATCAATTTTTGCAATAACAATTACCAACTATCACCAAGCAGTCAATTGCACATAATAGCAGTCAATTTCACATATAAATTCAACCACGCGAATCAGCGTAAAATTTCACTAAATGGCTATTTGTTACAATTTACGCTAATTATAATTGATTAAATAAATTACAATTAAATTAAATTAATCTAATTTAATTAAACTAACCACGGTTAACTAACCATGGTTAACTAAACTAATCCAAGTTAACTAACTAACCTAGGGTAGGCTAACTAAACTAACCACCTAACCAACCTAGTTTTACTAACCAAACTAACCTAACTAGGCTAGTTCATCTAACTAACTAACTAGCACTAATCCTTATTAACCCTAATTAACCACTAAGTGCAATTAACATCCTAATCCAAGATTAGGGCGTTAACTCACCAGATTAGCACGGCGGCGGGCTCACGACGATGACGGCGCGACGGTGAGCAAGACTCGAGGCTACCGCGTCTCCAATGGAGGACCAACTGGGGCTGAAAAGGCTAGGTGAAGCCCACGGCCAAGTTGGAAGTTCGGTTCTGGAGCTACTGGTCGGGGCTGCAGCTTGCGAAGGTGGCGGTTTCACTGGTGGTTGCTCGATTGAGCTACGGTGGATGGCTAGGGGACGGCAACTGGCTAAGGTTGGACACGGTTGCAGCTGGATGAGGCGCAAAGCTAGACTGCGGACGAACGGTCAAGGGCAGCTAGTGGCTTGGATGGGGACTGGCGGGGCTGGCAACCGGCTCAGACGGCCGCACGCTGGCACGAGTGGCATGGGAATGACAGCAGGGACAGGCGGACTGGGCAGTGGCTGTGATGTGAAGAAGAAGGAGAAATGATGAAGATGAAGAAGTAGAGGGGTTCGATTGGCTGAGCAGAAAGGAGATGCACGAACAAAAGGGGGGGAGGAGAGAGAAGAAGAAGAAGAAGCCATGAAGGTCGAGGCTTTGGCCAATCCAAGGCCAAGCAAAATATCCCAATAATCATTGTTATGCCCCAAAGTCTTCAGCCACAATGTCAAAGAACCCTCCAATGGTTAATTTCCTTCCAATTCTTCACAAAACAATTCATTTTGGTAGCCAAAAGTCCCATGGCAGCAGCCCATACGAATTTTGCTTTAATTTCCTTTTTGCCAAAATTGATTTTTCCGCAAAATTCCGGGCTCGGCAGAAATTCTCTGAAAGATGAGACGATGTCCTAAAAATAAATTGTGACACGCTTGAACGTCCGATTTTTGAAATCGAATTCACTTTCATGGTTAAAATCGACCGAACGCGATTTTAGTACAACCTAACCTACCAGGTAGCTTTTAGGGATTTTAGCGCATTTGACCCGTAGTCGATAATTTTTTATCTACGTTTGTGCATCTTCGACTCGTAGGTGACTCTCGGTTGTCTTAAAAATTGCAAGATTTCAATTATGTGTCCCGAGTATAAAATCGATAGAAAACTGGGTTATTGCCATTCGACACGAATTTCGCAATCACGCAGAATCATTCGCAATTCAATTACGTGTTTCCGTCGAATCAACCTATATCCGATCACTAATCGATTATAATGGTGTCATATTGACTCTTGCTGATTATTATGGTCGAGCAGTCGATTTCTAATCGAATTCTCAAGTCTGCCGTATTTATATCTCTTAACAGCTTCACCTAATAAATTAGTTAACTCGTGAATTGCCAACTCAGAGAAAAATGACTATAAGTGTGTCGACGAAATGCCCATTTTACATTATCGAGACGGGGTCGAAATTCAGGATGTCACATTAAAACCAAGGAAAACACTACCTCAACTACAAGATGGCTTACATACACTTAAACGCTAACAAAACAACTGTTACACGCTAACAAATTGCTCACCTGAAGTGATTATTCAAGTTGTTCGCAATGTGGATCTTAAACATGAAATCCTAAAATTTTGCTTCGACCAAACCGTTGCTTGATAATGACTCTCAACAAATTCTACGGCTCTATGATGCCATAAATCATAATTTTTAAGAGATTCCATAGCTCAGCAACTCAAAAATCGGACTTCGCAGCCCGAATCTCACAAAATTCCAAATGTAAGCCTGAGTCTTGAAATCTACTCCAATTAGACAAATGAAGAACGTGAGCGCTTACTGGAACTGGCAAGATGAACTCAAAATGGCTATGCGAGGTCCCTATGGCATTTACCCGTTTCTTTCCCTTTCTTTTTCTCTTTTTCTTCTTTTCCCTTTTCTTGTTTCCCTCTTTTGCACTAGTCAACATTTATTTTCCTTTTTCCTTTTTTTGACTTGGTCAAAGCCCAAAGATTACATGTTTAACATTGGATTTCCGAAGGTAAACTATATTGTTATATCAAAATACACCTCTTATGAGTTTGTTCCAAATTTAGGCCCAGTTTAGAAGTCGCTTTTACATGTTTAACGTTGGATTTCCTTTTTTCCTTTTTTTATTTGGCCCCTAATCTAGAAGGCCCTTCTCATGAAGCTTTATGGCTTTGTTTAAAAATTGGGCATTCAACGAAAAGGAAAAGCAACCACGTCTTGATCTCCTTGATATTAGAGATGACATTATCAAAAAATCTCAAGGAGCTCCTGTCCTTGTTAAAGGACCATTAGGATGTAAGTGTCAGTTGTTGGGATGTACATATGAGTTGTCAAAACATATCCATAATGCACTCATCATCCCAAGTGATTGAGTCTTTGTCATTAAGGCATGCGTGGGTATCTCGTTCTGATGTTTGCCATGCAATCTCACAAGTGGTGACTATTGAAAATATGTCTCGAGTTGGAGCCAAAAAAAGGAAAGTTTCCTAATTGAAGTATGTTCCTATTTTGAATAGGTTTCGTAATTGAATGGCTTCCCTAATTGGAGAAGGTTTCTTATGTTGGATTCAATTCTTGCTATACATAAGAAGTGGATGTTCTTTGTTAAGATTATCAAAGAGGAGCTTCTGCTTGTGAATTACACCCTAAAGATATCCAAGAGTCTTGAAGCGCTGTTTTGTTCAGTGAGTGTCATGATTGCACAATTTGTGCATGACGTCCATAGCTGCTGGATGCTTGGCAATAGGTTCGTGCGACGAACCTTATTTGTGAATTACATCCAAGAAAGATCAGTGTTTATAGCCATGAAATCTTTTGGTAAGATTTGTGAATTTCTTTGGGAGATTGAGAGATTATTTTGTTTGTGAATTTTATGGCTAAATATTGCGTGCATTATTGGGTGTAATTGGAGCTTGGGAAATACTAAGAGTGTTTGAGTGACTCGATTGTGTAATCTTTGTTGTATCACTTGATCTGTAGTAGAATTCATTGTTGTTTTCCCATGGACATCAATCACTGTGACCAAATCTAGTGTCCGATTTATTTTTTTGTTTTTTCTATTTTATTATTTGATCATTCAATTTCCACAATAGTGACATTGACATCGCCCCAATAGAGGAATAGCCCGTTGGTGAGGTCAAGCGGGTTTTCTGGTGGTAATGGCAGCGGCAGAGGAGAGGGAAGAGAGGAGGGTGTTGAGATATGTTTCGTAGGTGGAGTTGGGAATGAAGAGGGCGGTGTTTGTGCACTAATGCCCTAAATAAGTTGGTGCAGCTTCAGTAGTGTGAGTGTAAATGCTAAGAAATTTGTAAGAAGAATAAGAAGATGACAGGAGAGGCAAATGGTGATGCAAGAATTCATGTTTTGATGATTGGATGGTTAAGAATAGACATTCAAAAGATGTTTATATAGGGTAGTGTCGGATTAGAAGTTTGGCTATGTATGGACCACAAGTCTACACGCATATCAACTAGTGTCCATGATGCAGTTGTTATTGGAGGAACGGGGAAAATTTATTACCGGGAAAAATCAAATGATATATCAAGACATGGTAAGACTTTACAAGATGTTGATTATACAAGCCATTTAGGTTGCCCGTGGCTTGTTTGACCAAGAGATTACGTTGAGGAAAAATTAATTCTTATGTCTTAGAGCCCATTTGTCTCAACTTCTCAAAAAGCAACCCAAAAAAAAAAAAGAAGGTTTCTTATAAGAATTTGAAATATTATTCATATGCCATCTTATTGTATGGTGTTCATCTAGTTACGACCATCATATGATATCCAATCAATTCAATGAACAAGATGTTAAGGTCCATGTACAGAAAATTCACAAAGACTGGATTTGTCATTTATATGGTTGCTATAAAAACCTATGCATGCTCTACTTAGTAATTTATCTATTATCAGACAGCTAAGACAGATGATGAATTCCAATTTCTGCATGAATTAGCAGTACTTATTATACCTAGTTCCCATTGTACCTGAGAGTCATGTCGATGTCAAATGTTTGGATGTTGATAGCCACCGTTGTTGATACCTAAATTTTGGCAATCCGTTTATTTATTTATTGCATAAAAATTAGGGATTAATTTTAACCACTAAAAAAAAATAGAATTGCATAGCATATAATTTTAGTTGCACTTATTTATTTGTTTATCACTTTTGCATTTGATTAGCGATGGATGAGCTTCAATTTTGCGAGTTGACAATTCGGTATTTTCATAAAGGATTCATATTATTATTCTAATATTCGGTAAATATATCATATATTCACGTGATTTATACATTAAGAGATATATTTTACTGAAGATTGGAAGTTTAAGGATGAAATATTGAGAGGGAATATTGCAGGTGGGGCATATCTTGAGCGTTATATTCAATGGTCAAGGTAGATTTCATATGTGAGCTAAAAAGAAAAGAAACAGGAAATAAAGGAAAGTTGGCTTACAAATGCATGATTCGCGAGGGTGAGGAAGGAAAAGGAATTTCAATATATATCATAGATGCTCACAGACAGGATTTTGTGCGTCCATTGGAGCAAAAAAAAAAGGTAAGAAATAAATTATAGGCAGGGAAATTTCAGTCACGTCCTTAGACCTATAAAAGATGGGCGCACTATAGAAAGAGGGGGGGCCGGCAAATCAAAATTTCAGAGCACATAGAGAGATACACGAGTGAAAGAGAGAGAAAAGGTGCTTGGCCAAGCTTCTTGACCCTCGATGAAGTAGCCTCGCCGGACACACCTACTTTGATCGCTGCTGCTATACGACGAGCTGGCACCTCCCCGACTCGCCGCTATCACTTGCCGTACACTGGAGGTCCGCCGATAATGCCGGTGAACGGGGAACGTGAGAGTTGGGCTTGCACCACGGCCGACGAGAAGAAACAGAAGTCGGAAGAGAACGTGGCTGAAGAAGAAGACCGGTGAGAAATTAATCCGCTGCTCCGGTCAAAAAAGAATCACAATTTGGTCAAATAAATCCAAGCGGTGGATCTGTCTTCTTTTGAATTTCGTCCAGATCCACGAACCCCTTACCTTCTGTCGCCGCCTACCCTCACGCTTTCAGGAGTCTCTGCCAGTCTGATTACATTGGATTCAAATTCGGAAAGCGAATTTTTACATTAGATCTCAACGCCGTCCCCATCCAGACGTGAAGCCGCTGCTCACCTTAGCTCAATGCCAAACCCATATCCTCCCGGTGGCAGTAGACGTCTCGTCCATGCCGTTTGCCGCCTCGGCTTGCCCCAGCGTTGAAGTTCCAGCGAACGCTCGGACTAGCTCTTGCAGTTTTCAGACGCAAAGCTTATAATCCCGACGTCACCCCCAGTCCCTGCTATCACCTGTTGCGAAGACGACTGAATTCCTGCTGTTTCGCACGCGTCGTCACTGTTGTGTCGTCCGAGCCGCAACGATACCGCCTGTACCAGTGGCTCGACGACACTGCTGGTGTTGCGTCACACCAAACGCCCCTCAGCACTCTTCGCAGTGAATTGTTTTGTGCCCCTGCAGGTTAAGTGGATAACTCCAAACGGCGGTCGAAGGAACTTTAGTGAAGATTGTATTAAAATATAATAATTGGAGGCAATTCAAGGAGGGGACGTTACCGACCAAAAAAAAAAAAAAGGAGGGGACGTTCAGCAAACAAGAAAAGCAAACAACAAAGTTCACTTGAAGACTCTCAGTTGTGCTCGACAACACCGACGTAGCCTTCACCGAGCCAAGAGCCCTCTCCACCATCAAGTGCCGCAACCCTTTGCCGGTCATCTGTCGAGCCGATTCCATTGAATTCAAATCTGTCAATATTATTTGCGAAATTAGGTAATTATCTTATCTAAATTTGATTTGGATATTTTATTGCCTAATATATGTTTGCTAATATCTAACTTGCATATTTCAGCGATAAGCATATCCCCCAAATTAGGGTTTATTGCCTAATTCGCAACCGCACACCGATTTTTTTATTCCGGCTTTACAAGAAATAATTAATCAAGGGGGAATAAAATTGATATTTTGATATTTAAGGTTTAAGATCAATTTATCGATTTTATTAGCGAGAATATTATCCATTGATTTGAACGACGTGTGATATTTTTGATAATTTTGAATGGCCTGTCTTGTCTTGATTACTTTATTTATTTTGAAATATGTTTGAGTTAGAATATTGCATGCTTTAGGGTTATTTGCGTATTTAGATTAAACATTTTGTTTATCATGAATTTTCGAAATAAAAAAATAAATTTAGGATGTTAGATTTTTATTAGCTTAAATTTCATGTTTAATTATTTGACATTTTTTTTAAATTTCGAAATTAATTAATTTAAAAAAAATCATCATGCATGTGTCATATAGAATTAGGGCATCCTTTGTACGTCATTGCACATTATGATAAAATTGCATATTTCTGATTTAGATCGACTCATTTTAGGTTAGAGACTGCTAAGTTAAGATAATATCTTGGTTTAAATTAAGGTTTAGCCTGACCTAATCTTAGTATAAGTGGGATAGAATCTTAATCTAGCTAGATAATTTTCACATTTTTCTAATTTCGAATTTCATAAAAAAATACAAAAAATGTCTTAGGATAAGTTAATTCCATTTTCTAGGATAAATTGCACATTTATTAAGAAAACACAAAAAAGAATGTCATTGCATGTCATATAGAATTAGATTCATGAAATGCATGCCATTTAGTTATTGTGGTTAGGTCCATTTAATTAGAAATTGCATGTCATTAGAATTAGGTCATTTAGTTAATATTGCATTACATATTGCATGATTTTCATTAATTAAGTAAAACAAATAAAAGAAATTGTGTGTTAGTTAGAAGTCATATCTAGGGTTGTTGATGTGGATTCTAATTTAACATTGCAGATACTTTCGTTGCTTTGAGGTAAGTTTTGCAATTTATTCATTATTTATCTGGGTGTTAAATTGATGGTTTGCGCACCCGCATGATTGCCTCATATGTTAGGAAAATAGATTTATAATTAATTTAAGCTGCATGCAAAAATATTTTTGAAAATAAAAGAATGGTACCGAGAGGGTATTAGAGAAATCTAGTGTAATCAAGTCCCCGTATCCATAATCTCTGATTCATAGGAATAAAGTAAAACTCCCGTTACTTTACTTGGGTTTCTAATCGACCCACCAAAAAAATAGATTAGTGGCGACTCCCCTTTGCATGCTAGATATATAAACCTAAGTTGCGAATTGGTATAGCTTAAGAGAGCTCGAGCTAAGTTAGACTCAGTAGTCCATAAGCCTAATTTTAGGTGGTGTACCCGAAATTTAGGTCGCGACAACCGTTCACCATGTTGACATTGTAGAAGTAGTAATATCGTTGGTACAAGAACATTTTGGCATTGAAAGGCTATCCAAGGTGATGTCTCGCCTGACTGAAAAATGCAGGTTGTTCTGGCTGCAAGAGCACGGCAGGTCCACTTTCGAGAAGAACCACCACATCCGTCAAGAGAGGCTGGTCAATGGATCTTCTTGCACAAATAAAAGCCCTATTTGAATGGTTCTACGCACATCAACCACTGCAAACAATTTTAGCAGGAATGGTTCCATGAATTTAAGATCTTTCCCTTCGTTACATAGTATATTTGTATCACCTTGATATGTCATCTATGTGATTTCAAACCTCTTGCTCAATTGAAACCTTGCGATTTTTACAACAACCGAGAGTTGCCTATGAGTCGGAGATGTATAAATGTGGATCGAAATTTATCGACCATAAGTCAAACGCGCTAAAATCCCTAAAAGCTACCAAATAGGTTAGATTGTACTAAAATCACGTTCGGTCGATTTTAACCATGAAATTGAATTCAGTTTCGGGATTTGGACATTTAAGCATGTCACAATTCATTTATAGGACGTCGTCTCATCTTTTGAAGAAATTTCGATGAGTCCGGAATTTTACGAAAAAAGAAATTTCGAACAAAAAGAAAAAGAAATTCGGATGGGTAGAGAAATTGGACTTTTTCTACCTTAGATAGGCTTATTTTGGGAAATTAAACTTAGGAAAGTATTTTGGGAGGATGAAGATGAGCATGGAGACTTTTGGGGTTTAGGTAATGATGATTAGGATATTTTCCTTGACTTTCTTTCCCTCTTTTCCTCTCTTTCACGCACAAGTCCTCCCTCCCTCAGCAGACCATCTTCGTCTTCTTTCTTCCTCATCTCCTCTTTTCTTGTTCAGCAGCCAGCCCGTTTTCCCTCAAATCTCCCACTCTCCTTCTCTCTTACGTGAATCAGCCCCACTTTCCTTCCCCATGGTTTTGGTTCTGCGCCCCTTTCATTAAGCTACTGCATATCATTTGCAGCCATCACTCCTCACATCACAGCCACCATCACGTCCCACCAGTAGCTTCACCAACCCATAGTCCAACGTCTAGCCTCTGTCCCCACGCCATTCAGCCATCGAATGGCCATCAACCACCGCCTCGCACCACCTCACGCCATCGAACAGCCCTTCCATAAAACCCAACAGCTCCATAACCGCTTGTCCAACCAAGGCCGACCAGCCCCCAGCAAGCTCGGCCCAAACCTAGCCTAGCTCTCTTTGGCCGAGAGCTTGCAAGGCTATTTCCTTCGCCGGTTGAGCTCCGTTGGAGACGCAGTATGTGACATCTTGAATTTTCGACCCGTCTCGATAAATTGAAATGGGCATCTCGTTGATGCGCCTATGGTATTTTTTCTCTAAGCCGATCACTCACAAGTCAACCAATCTATTGGGTGAAGCCATTAAGGGATATAACTGCCGTAAAATCCCTAAAAGCTACTCGGTAGGTTGGATTGGACTAAAATCGTGTTCGGTCAATTTTAACCACAAAATTGAATTTGGTTTCGGGAATCAGACGTTCAAGTATTTCACGATTCATTTATAGGATATCATCTCATTTTTCGGAGAAATTTCGTCGAGTTTGGGATTTTTACAGAAAATCACTTTGGACAATTAAAAAACAAACAGAAATTCAGATTGGCCAAATTAAATGGGTTTTTGGCCTCTTAACCGAGCTACTTGGTGAAAGGGAATTTTAGAAATTATGTGGCCTTTTTCTTTAACAAAATTGGACATCGAATTAAGGAAATTTGAGTAGAAATTGAAGTTTAAATTGAAGTAAATGCTATCAAATTGGAATATTTGTGGGAAATTATTGCAAGAAAGTAATTGGGACAAAAGGATATGCTTGTAGGCTTTTGGGGACTTTTCTTTCATTTTTTCCAATATTCTTCGACTGTCTTTTTCTTCACGCTTGGACACCAGCTCCCTCTTTCGCCCAATTCTCTCTCTTTACCAGCGTCTCTCGCGATTTCCACCGCCCGCAACTTCTGCTCTCTCTCTCTCTCTCGCGGATCACCCCACGGCGCCAACAGCTACTTCTCCATTCTGCCACCCCCATCATCCGCTGTCTCCTTTATCCCTTCAATCAACCAACTCCCACCGAGAGCTCCATCATTGACTGCACGCCTTAAAGCCAGCGAAGCCGCGTGTCCTCCTTCGACTCCAGCAACTTCGACCACATGCCCACGTGCATCTCCACCGGATTTCCCGACTCCACGCGGCCACACCTCCATTGGTCAACCAACGAGCTCTCTCCCCTTTGTTGACTTCGTAAACCGCACGTCGTCCCCATCGGAGTTGCCCTTCGTCCGCGCGTCTCCACCGAACAGCTGCAAGCCTAGCGATCCATCTCCACTGAGTCGCAAGCTTCAGCCCGTGCAAGTCAATTCCAACAGCTCAGCCTCCGCACGGCCCAGACCGCTTGAAGCCGCATCTTCAGCTCATCCATAAGCCCAGCCCGCAAGTCCAGAAGTTGAGTCCCTGCAGCCTGCGAAATCAGCTCGGCCCGTGCGTCTCAGCCCATCCTCAGCCAAGCCCAGTAGTTGTTGTGGGCTTTGCAAGGCTTGTTTGGCCCGGCCCAAGCTTTCTCTCGGCGCTGCTAAAAGTTCGGGTTTCGGCCGCCGTCATAGTGAACCGGTTTTCGCGTTAAACCGGTGAGTTTATGTACTAAACTCTACTTAGTAGGCTAATGACATTTAAGGGGTGATTATTTTAATTATTATTTTTTTTAATTAATTTAAGTTAGTTAGATTAGTGATTTAGGTGGTTAGAAATTGTAATTAGTTAGTTTATCATATGGCCTAGTAGTTAGAATGGTTAGGATAATTTAATTAGTTCAATAGGTGGTTAGATTAGCAATTTTAAGCCTAAGTTTAAATTTATTGAATTAATGTGTATTTATTAAAATAATTACGGTAATTAATTAATTATTAAATTACTTTCTGGAAATTAGATCAGGATAGCCAGTAACCAGAATTTATGTTGATTGTAATGGTGTGGTTAATTTTTGCAATTGAGTGTGAATTGTGCAAATTGAGTGGAAACTATAATTTTGGGTATTTATTTTAAAATTAAGTAATTTCAATAATTAAGTAGAAAATTACCCGATGTCGGTTTACAACGCCAAAAACATTTTTATGGACTACATAAATAGTGGGATTTTTCAAAAGAAAGATATTACATTTTTTGCTCAGGCTGATCGTGTGCCTGCACACGAGGATTTTTTTATCGGGTATTTTTAACATGAAGAAAATAGGCCAGGACATGATTTTAATTGATGAATTTAAGTGTGACGCACATATCCTTGGCCGGGAGTGGATAATCGTGTGATAGTTAAGAGAATTTGTCTCCCACTGTGTGTCGGGTGAACGACGCTTTCATATGGAAAGCTGTCTTGAGGTAGATGTGGTCGTGCTCGATGGGGCGAGACGACACCTAACTATGTGACGGATAAATCCGCTATGTGACAGATAGATCCACTGTGTGTCAGTTAAATCCGCTATGTGACTGATAAATCCGCTGTGTCACAGTTAGGTCTGCTGTGTGACGGATAAAACCGCTATGTGACAGATTGATTCACTGGGTGACAGTTAAATCTGCGATGTGACGGATAGATCTACTGTATATTAGTTGGATCCGTTGTGTAACGGTTAGATTGTGCTTGTGTGACCGGGATCAATTAGAGTGAGTGATTGAATAAGTTAAATGCATCTGATTATGAGACAAAATTGTGTGGCACGGTATGGTACGTGTCATAACGATTTAGTCTCATAATCGGGACCTTTGTGATAGGCTTGATGGATGGAATGATTGACTGTGAAATGCATGATCGATTGAGGTGTGGTGATTAGCAGAGATGTGATTTGAGACGTTTTAATTGGTGTGTGAAATTGGCTATATGCATATGGTTGTGATATGAACTGTGTTGACCTACAGGGAGGAGTTGAGATGAGGTAAGTCTCTATGATTGTGTGGTTGTGTGATTAGGATGCTTTAAGCACATTACCATCCTAATTAGGGTTTAGAGCCTGAATTCGCTGAGATTTATATCTCACGCTGTCGTGGGCTTAATTTTTCAGGACCGTAGAGTAGAGGACTTGGAGTTGAGTTGAGGAGATCTGAGGTGTAGGTCAGATAGGACAGTTTCTTTGAGAGTTGGTCTTTTGAAGTCTTCTAGTTTTAGACTTTTGTACTTGACTCAGTGTATTTAAAGGCATGTTTCATTTGTGAATCTGTTGTCCTGCTTTTCTATCTCGAGATGATTACTGTCAAGGGATTCATTAATTGCTTCTGCATGTGCAATAAAATGAAAGGGTTGGCAACTCGTCCTGGAAAGTTGCAAATTTTTATGATGGGTATGCACTTGAGGATCGGGGCGTGACACAATAGGCTCGGATCTTCATCGCCTTCGCATCACCGTCGCCATGAACCCACCGCCGCCCTAATCCGGTGAGTTAACTTCTTAATCCTTGATTAGGTTGTTAATTGCGCTTAGGGGTGAGATTAGTGCTAATTAGTTTAGTTAAATTAGTATTAAGTAAGATTAGCCTTAATATGTATTAGTGTTATTTGGTTAGATTAGTCTTAAGATGGATTAGTGTTAATCTAGTTGGTTAGATTAGTACTAATGATGGTGATTTAGCTTGGTTTAGTGGATTTCTCCCGGATTAGTTTGCTGGATGCTTGTCGTTTTCCATTTTTGTGGAAAAAAACTTGCTACAATTTTGAGGTTGATTCATTCTTGAGAAATGTTCTATACATCTTCAGCTATGACATATATTTTACTTAAGATTTTAGGGATTTAAAATAATGAGATTTCAAGTTTGTCATTTACAAAACATAATCTCGGATTGTGTTGGAACTAGTAACCTTTTGGTGTTTACAAGATTTTTATCAACTCTTAGGGTTTGATTTTCGAAATAATTCTTTCACAAAAGTTGGTCATCACATCTTGTAATTTAACATAGTCAAATTTAAGATCAAACGGACAAGCTTTGGACTTCGGACACAGTTTTTGTAATGGTTTGAGTGATTTACTTCTCTTAATATAAAAATATTTGGGTCAAGGTGTCTTCATGGAAAAATGCTCATTTAGGTGTCTTTTAAAACATATTCAAATTTGAAAATTTTCTGAGCTCGTTTGATTATGGTTCTGGAATTAAAATTAGAGGTGCGCGAGTGACCTGATTTATGCTGGTTATAGCTGATTGTGATTTCATAGTTGTTCTTGATATCTTATTTGCTGTGAAATGAATATGTTGTAATTTGGTTGATGTTTAGCATGCTGAGAACTCATGTGTGATGTCATGAGGTTGATTGCTCTATGTTGATTGTTTATTACTATTGCAAAATGTGACCTTTTGGGCTATTAAATAAAAAGTAAATGAGGTGTCGGGTCTGGACACCAAAACTTATTTGCTTAACAAAACAATGAGGTTTTAAACTAGGTACGTGTCAAGTTTGACGGATTAATTTTGAGTACGTGGGCACCTACGAATTTATTTCTAAAAGTTTTCAACTAAAAAAAAAGGGGTTACTAAAGATTGTCTTAAAAAAAGAGTGTTTGGAAAAGGAAATAGAAAATAAATGAGGTGTTGGGTTTGGACACCAAATTTTATGTGTTCAATAAAACGAGGAGGTTTTATAATAGATGCATGCAAAGCTTGGCGGGTTAATTTCAAATACGTGACCCTGCATGAATTTATTTCAGAAAGCTTTGAAAAAAAAAGGGGGGGTGGTACCACCCGCCGTGGTGGCACCGATGGTAGATCCCAGTGCATTCCTCCATGGAGGCCTGGGTTCGAAGCCCCTGCAACGCAAGTTGCAGGGAGGCAGTTGGGTCATTTGTGCGCCTTGCCCGGTGCATGGGGTAGTGGTTTCCCCACGTTGCCCTCAGGGTTTACTCTCCGGCTGCCGGCCGTGCGAAGGTTCCCTAGGTCACCAAAAAAAAAGGGGGGTGGATTTACAAGGTTTATTGTTTTAAAAGGAATTTTAATATTTTGAGCTAATTGACAAAAGATAAGAAATGGGGTTTGATTGATGACGTGTGCACATGGTCACTAAGTGGAACCTGTCACCCAACGGGAGTTTGGGGATGATAACTGATTTTTATCGAATGCCCGATGGGGGTTCAGAAATCGAGTCGCGGTGGAGGCCAGGCCAATGCTCCTTTATGGAATGCTGTCTAGGTGGGGGTTCTGGACGATGCTGTGCCTGACGAAGTGGTACGACACCCGGTTATGTCAAATGACCATCGACTTTCGAGTTGGCAGTGGCTGATGAGTCGTAATAACTAGAACACACCTGAATGGTTGTGATAGCTGCATTTGATTATGAGACAAAATTGTGTGGCATGATATGGGACATAGGGTGTCAGGAACCGAACTGAATCGAAAACCAAACCGAACCGAACCGAAAAATTCAATTTTTTCGGTTTGGTTCGTATTCGGTTCGGTTCTCATTAAGAATCAATATTTCTTTTATTGGTTAACCGAACTGAACCGAACCACAAACCGATAAAATCAAACCATTAAAAATTTGGTTTTATTCTCTCCCGTCTCCTCTTAGTCCTCTCGTGTCTCACTGTCTTATCTTGGTCGGTTTGGAGTTGGAGGTGCGACGGCGACGGCGACAGTGACGACGACGACAGCAAGGACAACAATTGCGACGGTGACGGCGACCGATTAAGGGATAAAGCCCCTTTCTTCTGCAACAAAGCTTGTCTCTCCCCTTAATCCCGTCTTTATTGGTCAAGAGAGGGAGAGAGACTGAGAAGGGGGGTTGAGCGAGAGCGAGCTTGAGAGAGACAGAGAACAAATCAAGGGAGCGAGGAGCCCAAAAAGGTGATCCACCGTCAACACCGCCACCAAACAAAACCAGGTAGGTCTTCTTTGCTCATGTATTCTTCGTTTTTGTAGGGCGTCGAACCGGATCTTGTGACTGACCAATTCACACGAGCTCCAATCCTATTGATTCTTCTTTGATGTTTTTACGCATGCTAGTATGCTACGTCCTCGTTTTTTTTTTTTTTTTGGTCAGAAATATAAGGATTGCATTACTAATTAGTAGCTTTACAAAAGATCTGGGTATTACATCCAGAAGCTAAAGCTTCGGCAGCTACCAAGTTCTGTAAGATAAAAGGAGGAAAAAGATTCCAGTTATGGGCCATATCAGATCTACCGTGGGCCTTGGCAGCCCAATTAGCAACTCTATTGGCTTCCCTCTTACAATACTGAAGACTGAAATTAGGGCACAATGAAAGCAGATGATCAATCTCTGCGAACATCGCTCGTTCTTTCCATGGGGGGTTCCGTTTCTCATGAAGAATTTCGAGCATGGCCAAGCAATCAGATTCGATGATGATGTTGGCCATATTAAGTCCCTGATACAGCAAATGATGAAGAGCGCAAGCTAGCGCCTGTACTTCGGCTTGAAAGGGAGAAGCGGCGGGACATCGACGGGTATAGACATCGGTAAGAACCCCTTGATGATTTCGATTGATACATGCTATGTTGCCTTCTAGACTTCCTGGTTGATGAGATGTGTCTATATTGCTTTTTAGGTATCCCCGATCTGGAGGTTTCCAAAATAAAGTTGATCGATGATCAGCGGGATGCTCTGTGTGCGATTCCTGCGGTCGTTGATGATGTGCAGAAGAAAGGCCATGAATCCGAGTCAGGGTAAGGGCATCGATCACAGCTCGGGTTGGATCGAGACGGATGCGTCGGAAGATCCGATTGTTTCTTTGGCACCAGATCTGCCAGAATACATGGGCGATGGTCTCCAATCCAGGTACCAGTTTAGTGTTTCTTGTTCTATCTGAAAACCACTCGTCAAGGCAATGAATGTTGAGAGGAGAGACTGGAATATGGATCTGCTCATGTTGCCATATCCTGTGTGTCCATGAACAAAAGAAGAATAAGTGTTCAATTGTTTCCGGAGAGTTTTGGTGGCATATGTGACAAATAGGATCAGAGATGATATGCCTAGCATATAGATTAGCCTTGGTAGGAAGGGCATTGTGGCATGCTGACCATAAAAACAGACGGATTTTCTGATTTGTGTTGATTTTCCATAGCTTGCGCCAAAGAATACTGGGTTGTTGGTATGATGATGACGCATGGTGATCCCGTGGCGTTACTGGTATACTGACAATAGTTCTGTAGTTGCTTTTTACTATATGATGGCCATCCTTCGTTGCTGTCCACACTATTTGATCAGCAGCATGTAGCGGTCTGATAGGGATGTCAAGTATTTCTGATGTGATGTTGGCATCAAATAAATCGGTGATAAGATTAACATTCCAGGTATGGTGGATGGGGTCAATTAGATTTGCCACCAGCCCCGGTTCGTCTCTTGTAGCTGGTCCTCCAATAGGGCCAGAGGGTAACCAGCTATGGACCAGCTATGATCACGAATTTTTATGTTCTTCCCATCCCCAACAGACCATC
Source organism: Eucalyptus grandis x Eucalyptus urophylla (assembly GCA_028830015.1). Lineage (NCBI taxonomy): Eukaryota > Viridiplantae > Streptophyta > Magnoliopsida > Myrtales > Myrtaceae > Eucalyptus > Eucalyptus grandis x Eucalyptus urophylla. The sequence continues at coordinate 43,013,741 of CM054190.1, forward strand.
GTACATTAGGTAGGATGGCGTCCCTTCCAAAAAGAACACTCCGCCAACCCCAGGATGGGTGTGTGCCGAGTTCAGTAGAGTGAATATCTTTAGTGTGGAAATATAATCCCTTGAAGAGACGACACCATAACAAGTGTGGCTGTTGAAGTAGACGCCATGCCTGCTTGCCAAGTAGCGCTTTGTTAAAAGCTAACAAGTCGTGAAAGCCTAGCCCACCATTCGCCTTGGCTGTTTTTAACAAAACCTAGCTTTGCCAATGCACTCCTTTCCTCTGTTTATCATTTCTCCACCAAAAATTGGAGATTTTCTGTTCAATCTTATGGCACAAAGATATAGGAAGTTTGAAAATGGACATAGCATACTGCGGAACACGACAGATTTCAGTAGGATTTCTTTTCCCCCTTTTGATAGTAAAAGTTCTTTCCAGCCCTTAAGTTTTGCATTTACCTTGCCTAATATCCAGCTAAACATATATGTTTTGGATCGGCCTCAATCAGAGGGAACCCCCAAGTATTTCCCATACTTCTGTAAGATCGAGACCCTAAATTCTGCGGCAAAATTGAGCTAAAGACTCCAAGGACAAGATTTAGGAAAAAACATGCCAGACTTATTCCTATTAATGACTTGGCCAGTAGCGAGACAATATTGATTAAAAATATTGGCTAGGTTCTGACATTCCATAAGGGTTCCTTTAAGGAAAAAAACCGAATCATCAGCGAAAAATAGATGGGAAAGTGTCACGCCCCGATCCTTGGGCACGCACACATCCTTCTCTTGGTCGATTTTAACATGCGATATCCCAGGACTATATATCGACGACCCTTTCTTTTTATTAAGCACATGCGGAAGCAATTAAAATCCCCAGACAATAAAACAATGGGATAGAAAAGTAGGGCCATAATTTTCATATTGAAATTTATAACCAAACTTTTATACAAAATACAAACCAGAGAACTTCATAACTATTCACATCAATTGGAGATCTCAAAAGAAGATAGAATCTCAATCAACCCGGCCGTACTCAAGGCCCCTCTCTGGACTATCTTCTTCTTCCAACAATTCTTCTCCTCAGACCTCACTTCCGAGTTCTCCCACTCAGATTCCTCCTTTTCAGCTTCTCATCGGGGTCCTGAAATGTTTTTCCCCAAACTGGGATGAGACTATGTCTCAGCGAGTTCTACCCCACTAAGCCCGATTAGTAAACCATTATACTAAAGGCTGCCTATACACGCATAGGGCAGAAGACGTACCTTAGCATCAGATCCCACCTGCAAGTTAATACAATTCACAATAGGCACTCAAGCAATCATATCACCGATCGAAGCATCGGTCTAATCGACTTAATCGATTACACACCAACAAGACCACTCACGGTCATTTCCATTCAATCAATCAATTCGCAACATCAAATCGAAGCAATGATCAATCATATTGAATCACACTCAGATCGAATCATCGATCAATCGACCTAGTCGATTACAAGTCAGTCGAATCATTTCTAGGTCATTCACTCCATCTCACATAATCTCCAATAGTACACTTAGTCACAGAGCTCCATCAATGCTCTCGGGCGTCGTTTTCGCCAAGGTGACATAAGTATCAGACGGTCTACGTGCGTTCTTTAAGGCGCCGTTTTCGCACAGTGATATTCCTCATCACCGAACCACGCCCGTCACAGATCACAAATCACTGACAGTCTACGTGCGTTCTTTAAGGCGCCGTTTTCGCACAGTGATGTCTTTCATCACCGAACCACGCCTGTCATGATTCATAGGTAGTCTACGTGCGTTCTTTAAGGCGCCGTTTTCGCACAGTGATATTCCTCATCACCGAACCACGCCTACCATAAGTCATAGACAGTCTACGTGCGTTCTTTAAGGCGCCGTTTTCGCACAGTGATGTACTTTATCACCGAACCACGCCTGTCTATACTTCGTACTTGATCGGTCTCAGTCAATAGAATTCTCAGTTAGTTCTCATCACTCTCTCCACTTACAGCTCAACAAGGCAGTACAAATGCTAACTATCCATACTCGGCCATCTACCAATCAATCATTCAATCTCAATCAATTCCAAATCAATTTAGGGTAAATCCCTAAAATATCACAATTTATTCAATTCCATACAACGTGGAGCTCAAATAAATAAACGGACTGCGCCATAACGATCAGCACGAGATTTCGGTCGTCGGCCATCAAAATCTTAATTTCCGAAAAATAATTAATTAAATAATTAATTTCGAAAATTAAATAATTAATATTAAAAATTCAATTTAGCTCAAAATAAAGCCCGATTACACAAACAGACTTCACCACGGTCATCAGCATAATTTTCCGGTTCCAGGCCATCTCAGTTGAATTTTCGGAAAATAAATAATTATTTAATTAATTTCGAAAATTAATTAATATTAAAAATTCAATTTAGCTTAACATAAAGTCCGATTAAATAAACGGACTTCACCACGATCATCAGCATAATTTTCCGGTTCCAGACCATCTCCCTTGAATTTTCGGAAAATAAATAATTATTTAATTTAATTCCGAAAATTAATATTTAAATGCCCAAAAATCTCACTTAGGCCCGAATCATCAAATTGAAGCCCAATTAGGGGTCCGAAAATTCCCGAGACACTCCCAATAAATAGTAGACCACGTCTACTTGTTAATTGCACAATCAATTTATCTAAATCGCATCACAATTGACTAATAATTGCTAATTACTTCTAATCTAACAACCTAAACATAATTAATTAAAACTAAACCAACCTAAAGCATAATTAGCCAACTAATCCGAGATTAGTGAGATTACTCACCAAATCGCGCGCAAATCGGATCAATCCGACGGCGGCGGCGCGAGGAACGATTCTTCCCAAAGCGGGCCTCGGGTTCGGGGCCGGGAAACGGCCCAAAATGGCCCACGAACAGCTGGATACCCACTCCGTGGGTTTGCTGGTTCGGCCACAAAACAGCAAGAAAGAGAGAGGGTTGGGGGCGGCAAGAGGTCGGGAGAGCGGGTGGTGGCTTGGCGAGGCCGAGCGGTGGCCCACGGTGGCCGGAGGTGGCCGGATCGTGGCCGAACGGAGCTGGACAGAGGATGGGCAGCAGCTGGATCGCGCGGGGGAGCACACCTAGGCGCGAGGGATGGCCGGCGGAACGCGCGGCGTTGTGCGGGCGGCGTCGCGGGCGGTTCGGCTCCGGTGCGGCGGCGGGACGGGCAACGGTGGTCCTCGGCGAGCTGCTGCTCTTCTTTGCTGGTTTTGGTCTGGTTCGCACAAAGAAGAATGAAGAAGAAGAAGAAGGTCACGTGGGGAAGAAGAGAGAGAAGAGAGAGAAGAGGAGATAAGGTTGAATGGTCAAAGGGAGAGAGAAAGAGAGAGTTGGCGTGGGGAGGGGCTGTCCGCACGAGAGAAAAGAGGGATGGAGAGAGAAAAGAGAGAGAGAAAAGAAGAGAGAGAGAGAGAGAAAAGAAATAAAATAATATAACACCACATGGTCTTATTTTTTTTTTTTTTTTCTTTTCTTTTCTTTTCTCTTTCCCTTTCTATTTTCTTTTGGTCTTCGATTTTCCTCCGATAATTTCTTTCTTGAAATTTCGGACTCGTCAATAAATTGACGAGCGATGAGACAGGATCCTATTTATCCAGACAAATTAAACTCGAAAATCTGGATGTCACAATTCTTCCCCTCTTATAAAAATTTCGTCCTCGAAATTTAAACTTTTACCAATCCATAAACGAAAGGTGGGGGTATTGACATCTCATCGAGTCTCACTTTTCCATGCTGATCATTCGATCTCGTGGCGTTGTCTAACCACTTTGACCAGGGAGATTATCTTTGTGCACAAAATCTGCTCTTTCTGAACCAACAACTGAACTGAGCTTCTCACATAAGACATTCTGTCAACCACATCTGATCTCTTTTTCTCGACCCCCTAATAAATTTTTGAATCTCAACGATTCAAAATTTCTGACAGTTCTGAGCAGCCTTTACTCTGACACTGATCTAACAACTACAAATACTGATCACTGAGCTGACTCTGGACTTGCAATCTTCTGATTTCTGATTTCATCTCAACCGATTGAAATCCTGTACACTCTGCTTTGCACTGATTAAAAAGAAAATATCTGACTGATCTGCTGAAACTGGGAATCTCTGGTCAAGATCTGATATAACTCGGGCACTGATCTTAGCAACTGTAATCACTGACTACTGTACTGTCTTTGGCCTGAAATCTTCTTCACTTTCTCTTTACCACTGAAATTCTGTACCCTCTGCTATACACTGCTTAATAAAGAATCCTCTGAAAACTCTGCCGAATTTATAATCTCTGATTTAAATTCGAAATATAATTCATCCTCGACACTCCATGCCGGCGAATTATCTAATGCACACACACTTCGGTATACCCATTCTGTAACAAGATAGGATCTTCAATTTTCTGAAATCGAACTTAGATTTGCGGTTAATTTCACTCCGACACGCTTTTAGTGTGACCTAGGCTACCGGGTAGTGTTCAGAGCTTTTTAGGACAAATGACCCGTGGTCGATTTTCTTCGAACCACAATGAACCCACTCGACACATTGGCGACCCTCGATTATCGTGAAAATCTCAAAGGTTCAAATACGGACACAGGGTACCAAAACGATAGAAACATCAAATTAGTACCGGTCGATGAGAATTTTCCAATTTAGTGGAGTCACCCACGATCGGTCATTCATCTCAGTCGAGCCGATCTATTTCTGATTTCAAATCGATTTTATACTGTGCCGCATTGATCTCTAAAGATGAGCACGGTCGAGAAGTCAATCCATGGTCGAATTCTCAAGTCTATTTGCCTTAAGGTCCTTAATAACTCACCCAGCTAGTCTAGTTATCTCATGAGTGGCCAACTCAGAGAAAAACACTGTAATCGCGTCGATGAAATGCCCAAGTTATCTAATCGAAATCAGAGTCGAAATCTGGATCACACACTCAAAACAAGATCTACTCACACTGTACCAAAGTAGACCAACTCCATCTATCGATCAACCACTATTCTCAAATGGTATCAGTAATCCCCTGAATCTTTAGCAAGCCTATCACAATGTTGCATTGTGATATATTTCCATTTCCACTTGGGACTTTCGAGTGATGGTAAAATTCTCCCGATTCGCATTCCACTTACTGACACTTCTGACACTTTCAACCTGCTTAGCTGTATTTATCTTCATATCAGCTTACTAATCTAGCTCATGCCGATTCTGATTTACTTGCACCATCTGGACAAAGCTGCAATACTATAGCGAACTTCTGACAAAATCTTTTCCCTGAGTGCTACACTGTCAGGTGCACTCAATTCCTCATGGAACCCAAACGTTCCATCCTCCGAAGTTTTAAAGTTAGATTCTTTCTTGCCAGTATTCTCTTATAAGATCTTCTGAACATCTCTGTCTGTCAACTAGGCGCCGATTCTAACTTGAACATTTGGTTCAATCTTGAGGGTGGCTATAAAATTCAAAAGGTAGCCTGCCTCAATTTTGAAAACCAAATTTCGAACCATTTTCAAGTAAAGTCTATACTTTAGCCAGTATATGCACAATTGAAGGCTCTTAGCTCAACACATCAATCACTCGATTCGTTCCTTCAAGGTGATAATCTTGTCCTCCAAAGTGATAACCTTATCACTATTATAGTTATGCCAAAACTCTGATTCACGACACTGTTTCATGTTCAACTTGTCGGGTCTCAACTGGCGGGACGGTTATACAACAGTCTTCTCATGTTGTATCAATACATACCCAGTCGTTGGCAAGACACATCACTAAAGGTTTCATGCTTTCCAGAGCCAAATGAAAGTTTAGCATAAGTGCGGTAGCCTAATCTTACTGAAGCTCTGGAAACTATCCTCGTACTTGTCTATGCTGATGAATTTCTCTTCTTTCTCAAGAGGTCAATCCCATGATGATACCGATGCTAAAAATTCTTTCACAAACCTTCTGTACTAATATGTCCAATCCCCACAACTTCTGATCTCTGACATTGATGTCAGTCTCGGTCCATTAACAACTGCTTCGATCTTGGCTGGGTCCATGAAGATTCCTTTACCTTATTCTCACAAGGACAAAATCAAGTGCGAAATGCCATCTTCAGTATAACCTCCTTCCTGGTTCTCAACTGACAATAACCTGTCCTCAAGTTGATCCTTGAAGACATCCACACTCTTTATAACAAGTCGCCCAATTAGTCGATCTTTGACAATAAACACTTATCCTTGATTGTCACTTGATTGGGTTGACTATAGTTGATGCGTAATTGCAACGAACCATCTTTCTTTCTCTTTTCACAAAACTGATGATCCCTAAAGTGATGCACTGATATGCATGAATTCATCATTCATCAATCCCCACATCTGAACCATTAGTTCTATCAATTCAAACAACAACCACCGGTAAGGACTTTTAGAGAATGGTTCTGTTCCAGATGTTAACTCAATCGTAATTCTATCTTTTTCTCTGGCAACGGTCTGACCACTTTTCTGGCAACACTTCCAAGAATTCTTGGACTACTGAGGAGTTCTCAATTTTTAATTCTTCAATCTGTCTTATCTCAGATCATTGCTCACTAATCTCGATAACTTCTGTCTGACAATCAGGTTACCTCAAGTGACGAGATCAAAGAAGTCAAGAACCCTTCTCAATTCTCAGTAAAACTCGGTACTTCTACATGCTCCTGGAATAAGCTGGGTTACTCTACCATAACAATTCATCACCATATAATGCTCAAGAACCAATTCTTTCCACACGTGACAAATAAGTCATACACCAACAGCCAATCAAGTATAACTCTAATCAATGGTTCTTTTCCTACAGCCTTAACCAACAACTGAAATTCCACACTTGCAATCCCAACATTATCTGGCACTATTCTGATAAAATCACCTCAAAATATTCTTTCATTGAATAAGGCATAGTCGGTTCCGTTCCTGTTCCTTTTGCCATCTTGCTGGTGTTCCAACGGTAGTAACAGTGTTGGTGTTCTTCGTAAACCCCAACCGATAGTCCCTCACTTGATGGCCGTGCTCACTACCATCAAAGCATGTTCTAGTCATTCTCGAACACAGGATTAATCCATGCATTCCTTCCATACTTTCGGCACTCACCTAATGAGTCTTCTACCTCCTGTCCTCAAAATACATGAGACTGATCCATACCATCTCCCATGTAACATATCTTCCACGGAACAACATGTTCCATTTGTCTGAATACGGACTTGACTATGCCGCCCTTCCTATTGGGTTGAATAGAATACTTTTCTCTCGACCTCGGTCTTTCCTCTGACCGATTTCCATTTCTGCCTGAACTGAATCTGTACTTTGACTTGGAAGCGATGGCTTGATCCCAGATCATATCCCCACTCTGGATCTCAACAGATGAAGCGACAACGGCGATTACAACACTGACGGCAGTAGAGATAGCGACAACGACAACGGTTTGATCCTGAGCTTACTGGCTCATCCAGTTCCCAAGGAACACTTGCATCAAAACGATCCTATCAAACTTAGGATCATTCGACGCTGCTACACAAGTACCAACCTGCAGTGGTACTCTTACACTCGAGCTGGCCAGAGCCAACACTCTGCCACAACCACCTCGGGTACCGACATTTGTCAGTGTTTTATCCCGAGTCACAGAGGACATTGTCCTCTTACTAGGAGTTCTCAGCTCCTGCTCGCTCATGGTTCAGTCTTTACACTGAAACCCGTCTTCCACATCCACACTGGATTAGAAGATGAGCGATCCTCACACGACAATCAATTCTAGCATCCAGCTAACACAGACATGCACCAGCATGAATTTAAAGGCCTTTCCTACTAACTATCCCATGGTCAACGCTCCTTATCACTCCAATCTTCAACCTGGCTCTGATACCACTTAAACTTGATGTCACGCCCCGATCCTTGGGCACGCACACATCCTTCTCTTGGTCGATTTTAACATGCGATATCCCAGGACTATATATCGACGACCCTTTCTTTTTATTAAGCACATGCGGAAGCAATTAAAATCCCCAGACAATAAAACAATGGGATAGAAAAGTAGGGCCATAATTTTCATATTGAAATTTATAACCAAACTTTTATACAAAATACAAACCAGAGAACTTCATAACTATTCACATCAATTGGAGATCTCAAAAGAAGATAGAATCTCAATCAACCCGGCCGTACTCAAGGCCCCTCTCTGGACTATCTTCTTCTTCCAACAATTCTTCTCCTCAGACCTCACTTCCGAGTTCTCCCACTCAGATTCCTCCTTTTCAGCTTCTCATCGGGGTCCTGAAATGTTTTTCCCCAAACTGGGATGAGACTATGTCTCAGCGAGTTCTACCCCACTAAGCCCGATTAGTAAACCATTATACTAAAGGCTGCCTATACACGCATAGGGCAGAAGACGTACCTTAGCATCAGATCCCACCTGCAAGTTAATACAATTCACAATAGGCACTCAAGCAATCATATCACCGATCGAAGCATCGGTCTAATCGACTTAATCGATTACACACCAACAAGACCACTCACGGTCATTTCCATTCAATCAATCAATTCGCAACATCAAATCGAAGCAATGATCAATCATATTGAATCACACTCAGATCGAATCATCGATCAATCGACCTAGTCGATTACAAGTCAGTCGAATCATTTCTAGGTCATTCACTCCATCTCACATAATCTCCAATAGTACACTTAGTCACAGAGCTCCATCAATGCTCTCGGGCGTCGTTTTCGCCAAGGTGACATAAGTATCAGACGGTCTACGTGCGTTCTTTAAGGCGCCGTTTTCGCACAGTGATATTCCTCATCACCGAACCACGCCCGTCACAGATCACAAATCACTGACAGTCTACGTGCGTTCTTTAAGGCGCCGTTTTCGCACAGTGATGTCTTTCATCACCGAACCACGCCTGTCATGATTCATAGGTAGTCTACGTGCGTTCTTTAAGGCGCCGTTTTCGCACAGTGATATTCCTCATCACCGAACCACGCCTACCATAAGTCATAGACAGTCTACGTGCGTTCTTTAAGGCGCCGTTTTCGCACAGTGATGTACTTTATCACCGAACCACGCCTGTCTATACTTCGTACTTGATCGGTCTCAGTCAATAGAATTCTCAGTTAGTTCTCATCACTCTCTCCACTTACAGCTCAACAAGGCAGTACAAATGCTAACTATCCATACTCGGCCATCTACCAATCAATCATTCAATCTCAATCAATTCCAAATCAATTTAGGGTAAATCCCTAAAATATCACAATTTATTCAATTCCATACAACGTGGAGCTCAAATAAATAAACGGACTGCGCCATAACGATCAGCACGAGATTTCGGTCGTCGGCCATCAAAATCTTAATTTCCGAAAAATAATTAATTAAATAATTAATTTCGAAAATTAAATAATTAATATTAAAAATTCAATTTAGCTCAAAATAAAGCCCGATTACACAAACAGACTTCACCACGGTCATCAGCATAATTTTCCGGTTCCAGGCCATCTCAGTTGAATTTTCGGAAAATAAATAATTATTTAATTAATTTCGAAAATTAATTAATATTAAAAATTCAATTTAGCTTAACATAAAGTCCGATTAAATAAACGGACTTCACCACGATCATCAGCATAATTTTCCGGTTCCAGACCATCTCCCTTGAATTTTCGGAAAATAAATAATTATTTAATTTAATTCCGAAAATTAATATTTAAATGCCCAAAAATCTCACTTAGGCCCAAATCATCAAATTGAAGCCCAATTAGGGGTCCGAAAATTCCCGAGACACTCCCAATAAATAGTAGACCACGTCTACTTGTTAATTGCACAATCAATTTATCTAAATCGCATCACAATTGACTAATAATTGCTAATTACTTCTAATCTAACAACCTAAACATAATTAATTAAAACTAAACCAACCTAAAGCATAATTAGCCAACTAATCCGAGATTAGTGAGATTACTCACCAAATCGCGCGCAAATCGGATCAATCCGACGGCGGCGGCGCGAGGAACGATTCTTCCCAAAGCGGGCCTCGGGTTCGGGGCCGGGAAACGGCCCAAAATGGCCCACGAACAGCTGGATACCCACTCCGTGGGTTTGCTGGTTCGGCCACAAAACAGCAAGAAAGAGAGAGGGTTGGGGGCGGCAAGAGGTCGGGAGAGCGGGTGGTGGCTTGGCGAGGCCGAGCGGTGGCCCACGGTGGCCGGAGGTGGCCGGATCGTGGCCGAACGGAGCTGGACAGAGGATGGGCAGCAGCTGGATCGCGCGGGGGAGCACACCTAGGCGCGAGGGATGGCCGGCGGAACGCGCGGCGTTGTGCGGGCGGCGTCGCGGGCGGTTCGGCTCCGGTGCGGCGGCGGGACGGGCAACGGTGGTCCTCGGCGAGCTGCTGCTCTTCTTTGCTGGTTTTGGTCTGGTTCGCACAAAGAAGAATGAAGAAGAAGAAGAAGGTCACGTGGGGAAGAAGAGAGAGAAGAGAGAGAAGAGGAGATAAGGTTGAATGGTCAAAGGGAGAGAGAAAGAGAGAGTTGGCGTGGGGAGGGGCTGTCCGCACGAGAGAAAAGAGGGATGGAGAGAGAAAAGAGAGAGAGAAAAGAAGAGAGAGAGAGAGAGAAAAGAAATAAAATAATATAACACCACATGGTCTTATTTTTTTTTTTTTTTCTTTTCTTTTCTTTTCTCTTTCCCTTTCTATTTTCTTTTGGTCTTCGATTTTCCTCCGATAATTTCTTTCTTGAAATTTCGGACTCGTCAATAAATTGACGAGCGATGAGACAGGATCCTATTTATCCAGACAAATTAAACTCGAAAATCTGGATGTCACAGAAAGAGTAGGACAGAACCTGTTAAGCTGGATCCCTTTGAGATGGCCCATGTTTACAACTTGATGAATAAGGGAGGAAAGGACATTCGCCACTAAAATGAATATATAAGGGGAAAGTGGGTCTCCTTGACGTAGGCCTCTTGATGGTTGGAAATATGGGAGTTGTTCTCCATTGAAACGTACACTTAAAGATGAAGTTGTGATACATTGCATCACCATTTTAACCCAGGAATGATGAAAACCCAATTTAAGAAGATAATCCTGCAGGAAATCCCATTCAATCTTGTCGTAAGCTTTTTGCATGTCCATTTTGAGTAGTGCATTGAAATGACGCTTCCTGATCCTTGTTTTGAACTGATGAATAACCTCCTGAAAAATTAACACATTATCCTGTATTTGACGCCCGCTCACGAAGGCAGCCTGTTCCATAGAGATAAGTTCCCCAAGCCACGGTTTGAGACGATTCGCCAATACCTTAGAGATAATCTTATAAGCATAAATACATAAGCTAATTGGACGAAATTGATCTAGGCTTTCAGGGTGATTGATCTTAGGGATCAACACTAGTATCGTTTTATTAAGATCTCTAGGCAGGACCCCCAAAGAAAAAAACTCATGAACTAAACGGAATAGATCATGCTAAATGGTATCCCAATGTGTCTGATAAAAAAGTCCATTCAGACCATCGGGCCCCGGAGCTTTCAGCGCACCCAACTGAAAAGTTGCCAGTCTAACTTCCTCTCTTGTAGGCTCAGCAATTAAATGCATATTCATCTCAGCAGACACTAACGGGTGACATTGATCTAGGATTGGTCTATAGTCCCTGTAACTAACAGAAGTGTATAGGTTGGAGAAATAGTCATAAGTCATTTCTTTTAAGGTCGGAATATCTCTCACCCAGTCAAGGGTCTCATCCCTTAACATTCCAATCCTATTGCGTTGCCTCCGTTGCACTGTAGTGGCATGAAAGAATTTGCTGTTTTTGTCTCCCCATTGTAACCAGTTAACACGAGAACGCATAGCCCAAAATTGTTTTTCCTGCTGCCATAGTGTCCGAATTTTCCCACATAGCTGTTCGGCTTCATCAGTATCAATTTTAGAATGATATGGCTTGTTAATAATAGATTGGAGCTTCTGTTGTAAGGCTGGCACCCTCAAGTGCCCATTCTCAAATTTTGACCGACTCCATTTTCGTAGATTAGAATAAACAATTCTGAGTTTGTGCAAACGAGGGAAATTGCGTACCTGGATGGAGTCCCATGTGTCAGAAATAATCGCTCTACACTCCGAATCTTGATTCCAAAACGCTTCAAAGACAAAAGGGCGTTTACCTCGGGGATAAGATAATGATGTGGACAAGAGAAGTGGGGTGTGATTAGACCCCATAGCCGGCAAAGCAAAGACCTGGGCTGCAGGGTAAAGAAGTCGCCACTCCGTCGTGCATAGAACACGGTCCAACCATTCTTTGATTTGTTCCAGACCAGCCCTATTATTCGACCATGTAAAAGTGCAGCCCTTGCTCTCAACCTCCATAAATGCACAGTCATTGATAACATCTCTAAAAGATTGCATTCTATACCATTCCGGAGCCCGCCTACCGACCTTTTCCCATGAGTACAGGACTTCATTGAAATCTCCAGCACATATCCAAGGGAGGGTATTAGAGCAACTGATCAGATGAAGATTATCCCAAAGTAAATGTCGATTATGGTAGGAATAAGGTGCATGAAGATAGGTAATGCGCATAAGCTTGTCTTCGACGAAATCCCGACAAATGAGATCAAAATATTCCGCTGAATAAGAGACCATGTCTACCGATAGAGTGTCATTCCAAAAAAGCGACAAGCCACCTACAAGGACTACGGGATTCTGAACAAAAGAGTGACTGAACTTTAAATGTCATTGCAAACGATTAAGAACATTCTCAATATTCTTAGTCTCCATTAAAAACAAAAAGTCAGGCTTTTCTTTGGCCGTCAAGGCCTTTAAAGCTTGAACTGTCAGGGGATTGCCCAAACCCTAACAGTTCCAGTAGATAAGCTTCATTTGTAAGTCGGTGGCTGTTCAGGGCCAGCCACCAAAGCCCACGAATTCTCTTCTGTTGCATCCAAAACAGGTGTGTCCAGCAAGTGAGCATCATCAAAGTTCTCTATTATGATCTGTTTCGATTCATAGGGAGAATATCTTTTCTGTTTCTTTGCAGGGCTCATCTTAGGAGTAAGTCGGGGAGCATTCAGTTTCTGCTATGTTGGTTTGTCCATACTAGCACTGATGGGGCCCTTCTGTTTGGCCTGAGCAGGGATTAAATCCGTTGAGAATATCTGACCTGGTTGTAGAGAAGGCTGCCGAGGGTGCTGGATAGGGTCACTTAGGCCAAAATGATGTTGTACTGCTGGTGGAGCAATTGGAACTGTTGGAGCTTCAGTGCGACGATCTATATCAGACAGTAGAGGAACAGTCGGCAATAAATTTGGAGGTGTCTCAGGTACGGTCTCTTCATTCTGAATCAGATGGTTCGGTGGGTTGTAGAATGCTTGCCAATAAGGACTAAGTTGTTTAACCTCCGCTCTTAACCAAGGACCAAAAGCCATCTTTTCCTTACCATCTATTTTAGCTTCATCATAAGAATAGTCTACACAATATGAAGCATAATGGCCAAGTTTCCCACACAAATAACAGAAAGGAGACAACCGTTCATAACGGAAATCCAACCACAGCATTCTCCCATCAATCCTAACCAGTTTGCCAGTCTTTAAAGGTTCGTTTAGAGGTAGTTCAACTCTTACCCGTCTAGCCCTTAAAGCCGAATGTTCTTTAAAATCAACTCGAACTTCTAAAACTTCGCCAATCTGGTGAACTGCCTTTCGTATCATCTGTTATGTAGTCCACTCCAATGGCAAACCAACAACTTGCACCCAAAATGGACATCTTGTAAAGTCATAATGGTGTAGTGGTGTATTAGGAATCCAAGGCCTAAATAAGACTAGGTGACTGGAAAAGAGCCACGGACCACCTTCCAACACTCTTTTTTTCTCAGCTTCTGACCTGAATTTCGCCAAATATAAACCATTTTCTGTTTGAGCAAAGTCGACATGGTCATTCCTCCATATCCTCTTTAAGGTACTCTGTAATGCGGTGAAATTAACAGGGGATTGAGTGAAAACTTTACCCACAAGGGTTAAACGACATTCTGCTAATGTGGCCGGTGTTGGCTCTTCCTCCCATATTTCTATTTCCTGTTCAGAACAAAGGCGACCTAGACGTTGACACAAAGCAGCCAGACGCACAGTTTCATCCTCAGGATTCATAACGAGGAGCCGTAGATGTGAAATTCAGAAGTTAAACGAGGGAAACAGGGCAAATGACCGTGAATGAAAACAGAGGACCCGACCATGGGACGATGGAAAAGTGACGAGGGATGATTCGGCAAGACACCAGGACACCAATGTTAGTAAATCACCTGGGAATGCATGGGCGCATCGGAGTAAGGCATGCAACCAAGGAGATGAATCCGGTAGAGCACCAAAAATCTGCCATAGATGGGGACTTCAAGCGGAACGCACCGTGGAAAAGCAGCAGAAGATATCATGCACGCACAATTAGCTGTGGGCCTCAGGTATATAATTGGGTATTTGGGAGAGAAACCGTAATGGTTGTTCTGATTGAGCTGATTGAAACATGCACGACACTGTCAATTCATAATCAGAATTATTACATGTAGAGGAAGAGGAATTTGTAGAGGTAGATGGAGAAATTAGGCGTGGGATGATGATATGGGTTTGGCGAAGAAGCAGAGAAGGAAGACATGGATGAGAATAAAACTTTAAGGGTTTAACAAGTGAAACTACCATTGATGGTAGAAAAAGCTCTTCATGTCGAGAGAAGCCGAGCCTTCTTCGGGTATATTAATTGCTGCGTCCTCGTTTGAAGAGGGTCTTTTGAATCAAAACATCTAACTTAAAAAAAAAAAAAAAAAAATAACTTTCGACTTCAATTCATTTAGTCCGCATTTGTTTACTTGAGATTTAGGTTTACGGCTATACATATTTGCTGTTTAAAGATAGAATGTGTCAGTTTGTAAATCCATGAGCATTATCCTTTTGCTAGGAAAAGAGTGTGTGCAGATATTGGTGAGAGGAGAAGTTGGCATTGAAGTGGCCGTGAGTTGTGAACAATGGGCTTGGTAGGTTTAATGAGATTTGGGTTTTTGGTTGATTGAGAGAGTTTGGGTTGGTTCAGGCTCAAACAGATTCTAGACCTTAGTTTTAGACGTAAGGGGAGCTCGGCATTCTACTGGTTAACCGAGAGAGAGAGAGATTGGAGACAGAGGAAGCAACCAAGAGAGAGTGAGCTGTGAGTGAGGGGAGGGAGATCTGAGAGTGAGCTCGAGGTAGAGAGGAATCTAAGGGAGAGGAATGTTCTCGGCGAGTAACTATAGCCGGCGACGCCACACTAACAAAGTAAGCCCATGTCCCCGGTTTGCCTGCCTTGATCAAACCGTCAGAGCAAGGCTTGTTGACCCGGACTTGCTTATGCATGTAAATGAGAAATTCGCTGAGCTTCCTTTGGTTGCTACGAGTAGAGAGCGTCAGGGAAAAATGAGAAATTTGCTGTTCTTTTTAGTCTTTGGCTGCTAGTCCCTAAGGTCCTGTTTCTTGGAGTATTTTGACTTATTTATATATATTTTATTTACATTGCAGTGAGTTGGTGATGACTTTTCTCCCTCTCATCTCAACTTTTGTTTTTCACTTGGATTTTTACTGGTGACTTTTTGTTTTCTAGTTGGATTCACTCTGTGCATGGTTCTCTTGTCCGGCTCCCTGCCTCTGCTTAATTTTCCACAACTCGATCTTTGTTGATATGATCTTCTGAATCTGACTTGAAGGATTCCATATTAAAAAATTCTTTCTTTTTTTCAATTGAACAATAGAATTCTCTTACAAAATCATCAAGAAAAATTATGTTAAGCAATTATTTAAATTGGATATTATTACTTGGCCATGCTTAAAAAAGGGAATGAAGTATATGATCTAAATTGCAAAATCCTTTGAGCTTGAAGTGCAGTAACATATTGAATTTAGATTATTTTGAGTTGAACAAACAAAAAAAAAACCAAAAACCAAAAGTTAAAAACCAATAACCGAAAAGCCGAAATGAACTGAACCGACATTTCAATTCGGTTTGTATTCCCTTTGAGTCTCATTTGGTTCGGTTCGGTTCAGAAGTTTTTAAAAAAATCGAACTGAACCGAACCGTTGACACCCCTAAGTGAGAGTAAAACATATTTAAATGAGAAGAGGTGACTACACTAAGGGTTGGCTTGCAAATCTTAAGGAAGCAATCCTTAAGCCAGCAAAACAAATTAGGGGTGGGACATGTTTGTTGATATGCCGAGACGTGTGTGTCTTTGTTGAAGAAACGGATGGGCATTCAGTTCAATCTCTCATGTGAGATTCAAATATGTGCAAATAGTTAGAGAGTGACTTTACACATTACATTCATTAGCAAGTGTGTTCATTTTTCCATATTTTCTTGTCAATCGGATGGGAATCTCATTGATAAGTGCCATAAATTCTGCAACGTGTTTAGTTACATATCATTGCTTATTCCAACGGCATTAATGCATCCTTGGAATAGTCTTGACTTGAGACATATTCTACTTCAAAATGCTATGTTAGGAATGTTTTAATGTTCTGATCTAAGATAATTTTATATTTTGAACAAAGACAGTTGTGCTTGGCTACAACTGTATCTGATGTCTTGGATTTTTAATTTGGGTTGCAAATAATTAATTTCAGATTTTCCAGTTTTATTCCATTGAGACTTCAGTCACCCGGGATCTGTTTTCCAGATTTATTGCCTTTTTTTTAACGTACTTTGGCAAGTAGAGCTAATGGCAAAACTTCGCAACCTCTTTTACATATGCATCTCCTTGTCATTTAAAAAAAAATTATTTTGTTTAATTTGTTGGGTTTCACCTTATTCATCTGCATAGTGCTTTTCAACAATGATGATACGTAATTTCATCCATATATAAGCCTACCAAAAGGTTTAGTGCACACAATTTTTCATGTGCATTTGCTAAAGGGATTATACCAGAGTGTCGAGCATAATCAATGAGTCACTATCGGATGGAGCTCTTCTATAAACACGTTGTGATCACGGTTTCTAATATATAATTTCTCAATGCGTTTGAAAAGTTATTTTCTTTCTTTTTGATGATGTAATTTTGAAATAATTAAAGATCAACAACAAGAAACCGATCCTTAAATTGCTGACATCTTATAAAATCCAATTCTCCCACATTTTGTTGTTGTGGACCGCGATCTTCATAATTGACTTCTATGTTGCAGCACTGTTCAAGTTTACGGACCTCACTATTCATGCACTTGTGTATTACGTTGACATTATTTATGAGCATATATTTTTGTTTCTCTAGCAAGTTCTTCTCCTCTATATATGGACTTGTGTGGTTGCCCAATATTGCAACAAAAACATTACTATTGTATTATTGATATAAATGGGAAAATCACACTAATGTTTGGTCCAAAATACAATAAATTCATAAATATTAGAAAAAAAAGGTGTAATTTCATCCTTTCGACGGGATATCTACCCATTGTGTTGATGTGATATGCTGGAAATCTAACTTGATATTTTCTAATAGGAATTGAAAAAATATGGCGTTAAGTGAACGCCACATCGTAAAATAAGTCAAATTATTTTATTTTAAAAAAGAAACCAAAAGCATATTCAAATTCACGATGAAGACAACAAAACCAATGACTTGCATGCCGTCAAAACCTATAGCATATATGGTAATTGAAAAAAATTTCTGGCAATTAACTTTAAACTAAACTTGTTGCATTATTGAATTACTAGACAATACTTTCATTTAACACTTAAAATTGTAAGAATAGTTGATAATGATTTCATGAAGTTCTACAAAATTAGGTCTCGTAAGGTCATGACTCGTGATCTCAACCTTTCGCTCATTTTCAAATAGTTTTGATCTTTAATATGTTTTCTCTCTTATTTCCTTCTAAGTGCAAGTCTCCCGTTAATAGCAATGATATGTCGTAAATGGGATCACATAAATCAAATCTTTTTCATGTGTGAGGAGAAAATTATCAAAGCAATCTTAAACATATTGTACAATTTTAAATTTTGCCATTTCGAGTGGAATTTTAATGCAATCTTCCAATCAGTGACTGACGGTACTTTTTGATGTGGCAATCTAACTTTAAAAAAAGTAAAATGGAAAATGTGGAGATTACCATGCCATTATTTTTTAATAGGAACGGCCATACCTCAACCACACATTTTCCATCTTCAAAATGGGAGAATTACTTAACAGGTTTCGCATTTTTATTATATAGAAATACATTTTCCAAAGTAGGTCACGATCCAATCTGTTGAGAAAATATTCAAACATGGTTCTGATTGTCTAGAATCATTGAAGAAACAAATCAAAGTGATAATATTTAAACCATAAACAAATATACCAAAACTTAATTGCAACTTTTAAAATAGTGAATATTATTCTCCGGCCAAAGAATAGGATTTTAGTGCCCAAATAAAATAAATAACTTAATAAATAAAAAAAGGAATGTAATTATCTTGTATAATTTGAACTCCCGATTATTATATGATTTTGTAATCTAATAAGTCATAACTATGGATAAAGGTTTGTTAGTTCTACTTCTTGATTGTAAGAAAGCAAGAGGTATTCATTGTCGTTGAATTTTAGTTTGTATCTATATAAATTAGACATATAATGCTTAATTTGTTCTTCTACTTTCGTTCAGATGGATGGAGTTTGTATTAAAAGTAACTTCACTAATAAAAATAATGGTAATGATGAAGATGAGATGAACAGTGCAAATGAAGATGATGGTGATGAAAGTGCTACAACACCATTTTGTTCTTCTTTTAAATTTAATAGATCTATATAACAATATTTACAATTTCTCTTTAGATGTGATAATTCCGTGGATCCTCTTGTGATTATGCCTCTCGATTGAGCTTATAAAAAGGAAATTTAAAAGTAAAAAGAGATAAGAAAAATAAGAAAAATACGGTCAAATTTTGGAACCGAGGAGGTGGAGATCTTTTCTAGAAAAGCGATCCGAGAACCGTTCTTCTTTCTTCCTCTTTCGCCCGTCGGACGCGGCCCATCGTCGCTGCAAGGTCATCTGTACCGCCGCCACCGCCGCCGTCGCCGTCGCCGTCGCCGTAGCCGTCGCGACTTCTTTTGCCCCTCTTCTCGATCGCGGTTACTGAAAGAGAGTATCGGGAGTCGTTTTTCCTCGCCGCCTCTTCCGCCGATTCAAAAACCCCGTGTCATCACTACAGTGTACTTCCCCCCGTCGCCCTCCCAACGCCTTCCGCCATCTTTGCCGACGCCGCCGTTTTCGGCCGTTCCGAAGCCTCGCGTACCCTTTCTTTCCGAAGCCTGTATAGTGCGCCGGGATCCGGTTGTGAAGCTCTTCCGCAGGTTCCGATTCCGATTCTCTAAGTGGTATCTAATCAGAAATCTTGGAGAGAATGTTGTATTCACTAAAGGGTGTCGAGGAAATCACGGGGTTTTTTTGTGAACTTCATTAATTTTGTCGTTTGCCTGCGATGATTTTGCTTTGAATTATGTGATAGCCTGAGATGGTGGCAGTCCTCGTCGGTTGTTTCGACACAAGTGCTCAACCAGCAGTTTTCAAGAACCGTTTTTGGCTGTCGTCATTGATCGGACCAGCGGGTAAAGTGGAGACTTGGGGGCATTCAGGACGTATCCAGAAGGATATAAGCCTCCGGGTGACCCTGTTTCCGAGTATCAAACTGTCCCTCTAAATAAAATCGAGGACTTAGGCGTGCACCATAAACAGGTTTCCTAGTTTTTCTTCGGTTTCAACTTTTGGACCCTGTATAGTGCTGCCGCTTTAAATCTTGTCATGTTTGCTTCTGCAGTATTATGCTCTCGATATCGCTTATTTTAAGTCCTCTCTTGATTCCCACCTCCTGGAACTTGTGGCATATCCTACACCACCTCCATCTCCATTCTCTCTATCTCTTCTTTCTCTCTCTGCGCTCTGCAACTTTCGAAGAAGAAGCCCTTCCTTCCTTCCTTCCTCTGACCTCTCTCGTATCGACCGCCATTTCGTAACGCGCATTCCCTCCTTCTCCTCCTTCCCTTGGTCTCGCCTCCACTGAATAGGTAGCAA
The DNA here is from genome assembly GCA_028830015.1 of Eucalyptus grandis x Eucalyptus urophylla. Classification (NCBI taxonomy): domain Eukaryota; kingdom Viridiplantae; phylum Streptophyta; class Magnoliopsida; order Myrtales; family Myrtaceae; genus Eucalyptus; species Eucalyptus grandis x Eucalyptus urophylla. The sequence continues at coordinate 43,033,813 of CM054190.1, forward strand.
ATGCCAAATGGAGGAAGCTCAAGCTCGCCCTCGGCTTCAACAGCGGCGTTGCCCGCCTCTACGTCCCCCAGAACCTCGACCAGCCCCCTCCGCCTCCTCCTCCGCCGCCTTGCTCTCCCCGCCCGACCGCTTCCTCTTCCGCCTCCCCAGGATGCCCACCCCCTCGTCCGCCGGCCTCCGCTTGCCCAAGTCCTCCCCGAGAGCGTCCAAGGTCTCTTCTTCTTCTTCTCTTTTTTTTTTTCCGGTTTTCTTATCCTGGTTTTCCCCGTCTTGTTAGCTCTTTCATGCGTGCTGCTTGTGTATGCGCTGTGCATGTGTTCACGAGTGAAGGATCTTGGGTGCCGAAGATCCAGTTATGAAGCTCTTCCGCAGGTTCCGATTCCGATTCTCTACCCTTACTGCAGCTCAGATAGTAAATCCTCTGTTGACGCGATTTATTTGAGTTCGTTTCTCTGATTGCGAGCATCTGGGGTTGGTTTAGCTTGAACCTAGGTTGGAATCTAAACTTGAGATAGTTGAAGATCTGCTCCTCAATCAGCAATTGATTGAGGACCATACATTGTTGCCGGTGTCCGCTAATGAGAATTAAGATTGCACCTAGACGCCACTAGATATTAACTACTAGATTAACTGTGTTATACGTAATAAAAAAATTATATGCGGTGGGAGAGTGGACGTTCTTTAATTGGATTCAGCCCGTCTGGAGCGCCACCGTGGCCAGCAACACAGTGACAACAATCGCAGCGTTGGATTTTCGGCATGTCATAGTTTCGCCCATATGATTGTCTTGACGTCCACGTTCACGTTTGTTGTAAGGCGGAAGATGAGGAATTGACTTCTTTCGCTGAGTGCTTTTTCTTTGGTTTTTATGGTCGTTGAGGGTTTTTGCCTTGATTTATAGGGCCAACGGTCTCAATTCATCCATTAGACGTGCAGCTTTTCTGTTGGGCGCTAATTTATGGAATCTAACAAATTTTTCCAGGAACAGTTCAGCGAATGGAATTGGAGCGGAAGAGGCACTTCTCTTCCATTCGCCGGCCTGTTTCTGGAAAGATTTGTTAGATTCCAGAATGCCAATAGAAAAGTCTATCTTCCCGCACGTCCGATGGATGGATTGAGACTGCTAGGCCCTATAAATCAAGATAAAAATCCTCACTAACCGAAAAAAAGAAGAAGAAAAAAACAAACAAAAGGCTGTCAACAAAACAAAAAAGAAAAAAAGTTAAAAAACAAACAAAATGCTGTCGACGAAACAAGTCAATTCCTCACCTTCCTCAAATTATAGTTGCTGTTGTCGATGAACGTGAACGTAGAGGTATCATATGGGGGAAAATAGGATGTGGCAAAAATCCAACTCTATAATTGTTGTCGCTGTGTTGCTCGTGATAGTGGCAGACGGGCCGAATCCACTTCAAGGATTGGCCCGCTCTTCCACTGCATATAAGTGATCATTATCATACGTGTTTAGTCTCGTCAAATAAGTGAGTCCAATTAGCAGAGTCACTCAACATTTAAAGGAGCAAGTGGTGCTAGTGGTAGGTCACAGAAGGAGCAAACTCAAAAATCAAGCAAGTTAGCGGAATCAATTGCAAGAGAAAAAGGATGATGAATTGAAAAGAAGGGTACAGGTTAAGAGGACTAAACTAGACTTAATCTAGAATTAAATGATAAGGGCTATTGAGTCCGTATTGACCCTCCTCAAACTCTAATATCCTTAGAAATTGGAAGACTGTGTCATCTTTTCACTATTCGCTCTAAAATTGCTTGATATGGCTAATGGTGCCTGTGGTGCTTTTCTGTCTTATTACCAGTCATTAGACAAGTTTTGTGGTTCTAGACTGGCAATGCAATGCTTTGTGGAGCTATATATGCACATTTTTAACATGTAATATATCCACTTCTCCAAAAGTTATGGTTTTGTATGGGATATTATACTTGACAATGGTGTTTTACGGACTGAGCTGCAAGTGCAGGGTGGATGTCTTTTTGATCTATGTGTTCAAGTAGGTGTTGGTTATTTCACGAAGGCTATCCGGTATAGGGATAAGGGATGGGCTCACAAAGGTGAAATTCTTGGACTTGGGCATGAGTAGTGGGTTTTTTTTTTTGGATAAATACCAACTTTTTTTATTTATTTATGAGTAAATGTGCAGATGAGTTCGATATATCCCCATGAAATTGAAGATATCATACACCCTTCCAGTATCGACGCTATTAGGGACCTGCGAATCTCACCTTTCGATGGTAGTCTTGCAGTTTTCGCTTCATGGGGGAAGACATTATCAGTTCTCGGGTAATGTTATTAGTGGATGCTAATTCTCTCTTCTTTGGCCTTGTTTGAAAAATTTAGTTTTGTTTCATTTTTTGTAATCTTAAAAGCAACAATATCATCCTCGCCTACGACCTACTGGTAAGCATAGTGTCTCTAGCTATGTCCTGTTTTTCTCCCTGTCCAGTTTATTAGACTTCAGGTCATCAATGTTTCTGTATACTTATCATTATCATGGTAATATTTGTGTAGAACTTTAGAAATGACGTAAATGAGACCTTTCAGCATCAACAGCACCATCTAAGGGATTAATAATATCTTCAATAGTCACTAGGAGGATCCTGTTTAATTTTTTTAGGCATATGTCTTAGCTTTCTTTCCTTGGGAGTATTTGAACTATTGTAATTTAATTTATTTAAAATATAAGCCACACTGCTCATCTGTAAATTTCGGGTGAAATATTGTGATTGTATGATTTATGTTCTAAGGCAAGCAAACATGTGTGCATGCTGGCATGCACATGTACATGCACCTCTGCTTAGGTACATACTGATAAGCTAGGCCATGAGGAATATTATAGCCATTCTATAACTCGGTTCCGGTCATCTTCCCCTCAGGGATTGTTATTTCACTAAAGTTTTGCTTCGTGGAAGGAAAAAAAGCGAAAACTTGAAGTGGTCCAATACTTGAGACTCTGCAATTGGTGAACATGTTAGTAAATGTAGTTGATATACATCAGACCTACTTTTGGGCTCTAATTGCTTTAAAGTAAAGTACCTGACCAATTATCCATTCAAGTTCTCAGGTTCTGTTGTCGGAAGCAGGAATCGAACTTCTGGACCAAATATTAACCGTGGTAGAACATTGATACAACCGCAAATACATCTGCAACTGAGTTTCTATCGTGATGTTTATCCTAATTTTGTTCCTTTTGCCAGCAATTCCCAGATTTTCAACTCTTGCTTTTGCAGAGTTAAAATGTGTGAGATGTGTTTATTTCTGCCGTCCCTCTTCCATTGTTGATGAGGTTAGTACATTCTTCCACGGTCTATGGAAAATGAAGTAATGCCCTTTCTTGCATATTTAGTTGTTCTAAAAGCGCTCTTGTGATGCTCTTCAGCATGAAACTGAAACAAGTCAAGCTACCCTTTGTCCAGGAGGAAAGCACAAGCTCATTTGGGATGAGGAAATTGGTTTGATTTGCCTCTTCTATAATCAGATGCAGCTCTAGATAAAATATGTCTTGCCACCATTTCAACCATCTTTCGTAAGTTCTGTTGGTTTACCAAGTACTGGGGCTGTTCATGTTACATCCCATTTTCAAAATACCGTCTGCACTTCACAGTTGGACTAGTTATGTTATCGACTGTCACTTCCATAGATTTAACTGTTTCACTCACCGCCATCCTCAATGTATGTCTATGCACTAGGACCTGGTACTGTTCTTTTTTTTTTTTTCCCTCTTTTAGTATAATAGTAACGTATATACTTTGAACTACACCTCCAGAGCATTCATGAATATGTTATCTACTCCTTTGAATTTTTTGAAGACCGGGACAACACATGGGAAGTGCCTTCTATTTCCTCCACTCTTAATACCCTATGTGCACATCTATATTCACTGTACTTTTTGAACTTATTAACGACTCCCCATCCCACTTCGATGTCTTGATCTTTCTCCTACTGTTTTATGATTGCGCTAGCCATTACTAAGAAGGTGTTTGAAAAATGGTATTTGTAATAAAGTCTCATCATTGTGCATAGCTTATATATAAACAAGCTCATTAAGTCATGCTTCCAAGCTCACTTCTTGAAGCACCTATCTAATTTGTGTTGGAGAAATCTTCATAAAGTGTTTTGAAGTTGACAAAACGTTTCCATCAGTCTAGTCTGAAGGTCTGCAGACTCTGTTAGTTAAAGTCTGAAGACTTCCGGACAGCCAGACTCAAGACTCAAAGTTTATCCTTATTGACAGTCTCTAATCCGTTGAAGAAAGGTTATCCAGAACTGGATGTTTTGTTCAGGATTTAACCTTATCATCTGGAGAAGATTTCGTGGCTGGAGAAGACGTATCAGAATCCTTTGATTGATCAAGATTGATTCAATGACTGAAGATTCGATGATTGTCTAAATATTATTGGAAGGTTCTACTTATGGAAACCGAGATCCTGATTGTATGGGCGAACAGGATTGATGGGCTATCAACACGTTCCTTTAATAGCTCGAACAATCTTCCTAATTGATTCCGTCCAACGGGTAGATTGGAGGAATTCCTTTGGTAAGTGCCAACGGGTATGATGGCATAAAGGAGTATATAAGGAAGACGTTCTTAGTTGTTCGAGGTGTGCGAGATAGAAGAATTCCAAAGTCTGAAGCTCCTATTTGTTTAGATAAATCCTTTGAGCGAATACTTGTATACAAAAGAGAGTCTATATTTGTGAGAGACCTTGAGGAGGTGTGGTAAAACATCTACACTGTGGAATCAAGGCAAAGCTGTGCTATAACTTCTCTTTTGATCATAGTGAAATCCAGCCGGTGGGCTGTCAGTGCGGAAGAGTGGACGTAGGCTTGGAATAAGCCGAACCACTATAAATCCTGTGTTCAATTTTCTCTTCCTCACTCTCTACCTCAATCGTATTTCATTTTGTTAATTAAGAGAGAATTTACTTTCTATCATAGGTTAAGAATCGCTTCCGTATATCGATAAATTGTTTAGACACCTATTCACTCCCCTCTAGGTACGCATACTAGCAATATCAATTGGTATCAGAGCTCGTGTACTCACTTTGTTTGAAGTGTTTTACTTCAGAGTTAAAGATCCATGGCTAGTATGCTAGCACCAGGGCTGATGGAAGGGCAAAGCAATACCAGACCACCCTACTTTGATGGAAAGGATTACAACATCTGGAAGAACAAGATGAAAGCTTTTCTACGATCAAAGGATCCTCTGGAATGGGACGTTGTAGAAAAATGAATTACTCCTACCACTGCATCAGTCTCTGAAAGAGGAAAAGAAACTGAAGAAACCAGCGGAATGTCTCAAGAAGAAATAATCAAGAGACAAACACTCGATGCAAAAGCAATTTACTCCTTATATTGTGCTTTATCACCAACTGAATATAATAGAATATCTTCTTGTGGTACAGCAAAAGAAGTTTGGGACAGATTGCATATCACCTATGAAGGAACAGATCGAGTGAAGGAAACAAGAATCAACATTCTTCTCGGTCAATATGAAGCCTTCAGAATGAAACCAGGAGAATCAATATCTGACATGTTTAGTCGTTTTACAGATATTGTGAATGGTCTTGAAAATCAAGGTCAACCAACTTCTGATCCCATGAAGGTAAACAAGCTACTGCGTGGACTCTCCAGGGATTGGAATCACATAAAGACTTCGATAAGAGAGACGCAGAGAATCATGCCACTATCTGTCGACGAGCTGATTGGAACTCTTCAGTCCTATGAAGTGGAAAGGATCAATGAAGATGAAGATCCAAAAGGTAAGAAATCCATTGCATTAAAATCAAATGATGATTCTGATGATACAGATTCTGAAGATGATATGGACGATGAGGAGCTTGCTCTCATGATAAGAAGATTCAGAAAACTAAATAGAAAAGGAAGAAGGTTCAACTCAAAGAAACAAAGCTTTCAAAGACAGCAGACCAAGTCTGTTGATGATGAGGAACCAAATAAAGATGTAGTCTGCTTTGAATGCAAGAAAAAGGGACACATCAGACCCAACTGTCCTCTTCTGAAGAAGAAGAGAGGAAAAGCTGAAAAATTTCGAAAAGCTCTCAAAGCCGAAACCTGGAGTGATACTGAGTGTGAAGAAAGTGATAATGAATATGTCAATCTATGTCTGATGGCACAATCAGACTCAGACTCTGGATCAAACTCAAGATCAGACTCAGACAGTGAATTTGAGGCAAGTGATTTTAAAATTCCTGTCAAAGTTTCTAAATATATTGATGAACTATGCTTTAGTCTTAAGACTTCTCTCAAAAGAATTTCCGAACTGAAAAAAGAAAACTCAGCTCTAAAACAAAAGGAAACTGTTTTAGCAGAAAGAGTTAAAAGTCTAGACTTGTCTGTTTCCAATCTTAAAGAAAATGAAGATAATCTTTTAAAAGAAAATGCTTTTTTAAAAACAGACTTATCAAATATATCAAAGAAATTTTCTATAGGGTCTGAAAAACTTGAGAAAATTCTTTCAGCACAAAGACCTTACTTCAATAAGTCTGGTCTAGGTATGACAGAAGAAACAATCCCCTTGATTGATTTTCCTAAAGTAAAAGAAAGAATTAAGAAAAGACTCTCGAGTGAGGTTTACAAAAATCACTTCAAGAAAGTTTTTGTAAAACCTGTAGGTAGAAATGCTCTCAGATGTTCTAAGTGCAACAGTCCGGATCACTTTGAAAAAGAGTGTCCTATGGTATGGAAACCTGTTAAGAAAGTATGGGCTAATACTGTTTATCCTACTAACACCAAAGGACCCAAGAAAATTGGGGTACCAAAGAAAGCTTGAGACTTTATTTTAAATGCAGGTCTCCGTCAAGAAACAGGTAAAGTGGTATCTTGACAGCGGATGCTCAAGACACATGACAGGAGACTCAAATTGCTTTATAAAGATTGCTCAAGTAAATGGTGGAAAAGTTTCATTTGGAGGAAACAACAAAGGAAGTATTGTGGGATTTGGAACCGTGAAAATTGGAACTCTCACAATAAGTAATGTTTCCTTAGTGGAAGGACTCAATTACAATCTTCTCAGCATTAGTCAATTGTGTGATACTGGTTTCAAGATCTTCTTTCAAGAAGGAACATGTTCTGGAATCAGTAAAGACTCTACTCAGTCTTTCATGGGTCGAAGACATGGAAATATCTATCTTCTGGATGTGAAACCAAATGAATCGCAATGCCTTATCTCAATTCAAGACGAAGCAAGCTTATGGCACAAAAAGCTTGGTCATGTCAACATGAAGCAATTAGCCAAAATCTCTTCAAAACAGCTTGTTCGAGGACTACCCAGATTGCCATACCAAAAGACTGATTCATGCACTCCATGTATTCTGGGAAAGCAGGTAAGAAATTCTTTTAAGCCAATTAATTATGTCTCTACTAATCATGTACTACAGTTGCTGCATATGGATCTCTTCGGACCAACAAGAACTCAAAGTATTAGGGGTAAGAAGTATTGCCTAGTAATTATCGATGATTACTCCCGTTTTACTTGGGTATATTTTCTTGCAAGTAAGTCCGAAACCTTTTCGTATTTTGAAAAATTTGCTAAAATGATTCAAAATGAAAAAGGATGTGTTATCTCTAGTATAAGAACAGATCATGGAGGTGAATTTGAAAATCAAGATTTTACAAAATTCTGTGATGAATCTGGCTGTAAGCATGTGTTTTCCTCTCCATATACTCCTCAGCAAAATGGAGTTGTGGAAAGAAAGAACAGATCTCTTCAAGAAATGGCTAGAACTCTTTTAATTGAAAGTAAAATTTCTTCTCGATTTTGGGCTGAAGCTGTTTCAACAGCATGCTATATCATCAATAGAGTCTTCTTAAGATCTATTCTTCAGAAAACCCCTTATGAGTTATTCAAAGAAAAGAAGCCTATTGTTTCATACTTTCATGTATTCGGTTGCAAATGTTTTATATTGAAAAATGCAAAAGATCGAGTTGGTAAGTTTGAAGAAAGATCAGATGAAGGTATCTTCCTTGGATATTCCACATCAAGCAAAGCCTACAGAGTCTATAACAAGAAGAGCCAGACTGTGGAGGAGTCAATGAATGTCAAATTTCAAGACTCAACACAAGATGAATCAAGTCAGACTCATCAAGAAGAGTCTGAACCTGCTCCAGACCCTCCAAAGTCTACAACTCAAGAAGCATCTCAGACTCTGGAAAACCAGCTTCAAGATGTTCGTGAAGATCCAAACAAAGAAAGAGATCATCAACCAGACAAATCAACGAGTAACTGGAAGCATAAGTCCAGTCATCCGAAAGATCTTATAATCGGCGAAATTAATGAAGGAATTCGCACCAGATCCAAAAGGCGAGAAGAGTCTAGTGCTATGGCACTCGTTTCTGAAATTGAACCAAAGAGCATAGAAGAAGCTTTATCTGATGAAAGCTGGATTGAAGCTATGCAAGAAGAGCTCAGACAGTTCAGCATAAATGATGTCTGGGAATTGACATCCAAACCAAAAGGTAAAACTGTTATTGGAGCTAAATGGGTTTTCAGAAACAAGATGAATGAGAAAGGAAAAGTCGTACGAAATAAAGCAAGACTCGTGGCCAAGGGATATACGCAAGAAGAAGGAATAGACTATGATGAGACTTACGCTCCAGTGGCAAGGTTAGAAGCTATTCGACTATTACTTGCGTTTGCTTGTTATAAGAATTTCAGGTTATTCCAAATGGACGTCAAAAGCGCCTTCCTAAATGGATTTATCCATGAGGAAGTTTATGTGGAACAACCACCAGGGTTTGAAGACCCAAAGAAGCCAGACTCAGTCTTCAGACTGAAAAAGGCTTTGTATGGCTTAAAGCAAGCACCTCGGGCTTGGTACGACAGGTTAAGTAAGTTCCTAATACAAAATGGTTTTGTCAAAGATAAAGTAGATACGACTTTATTTATCAAGAAGGAAAACAAAAGTTTCTTGCTTGTTCAAATATATGTGGATGATATTATTTTTGGATCCTCTAATGAAAGTCTTTGCAAGAAATTTTCAAAGTCTATGCAGGATGAGTTTGAAATGAGTATGATGGGAGAGTTAACATTCTTTCTTGGTCTTCAAGTAAAACAATTGAAGGAAGGAACTTTTATTTATCAAGAAAAATATGTTAATGATCTTGTCAAAAGGTTTGGGCTGAAAAAGTGCAAAAAGGTCGACATACCAATGTCAAGTTCTTTAAAGATAGACAAAGATGAAGAAGGGAAGAAAGTTGATCAAAAGCTGTACAGGAGCATTATTGGATCACTTCTTTATCTTACTGCCTCTAGACCTGATATTTTGTTGAGTGTTTGCATCTGTGCTAGGTTTCAATCAGATCCTAGAGAGTCTCATCTCAGTGCTGCGAAACGCATCATTAAATACGTGGCTTCATCATCAAGCATCGGTCTTTGGTATCCTAAGAAGGGAGACTTTAATCTTCTGGGATATTCAGACGCAGATCTGGCCGGTTGCAGAGTTGATAGAAAGAGCACTTCAGGAACTTGCCAGTTGCTTGGAAGCAGGACAGTGTCTTGGTTTTCAAGGAAACAAAACACTGTGTCTCTTTCAACAACAGAAGCAGAGTATGTAGCTCTTGGAAGCTGCTGTTCGCAAATTCTATGGATAAAACAACAGCTAAGAGATTTTGAAATTGAAGACTCATGCACGGAGATTAATTGCGACAACACCAGCGCTATCAACCTCACCAAAAATCCAATTCTCCACTCAAGAGCAAAGCATATAGAGATTCGACATCACTTTATTAGAGATCATGTTCAAAATGGAGATGTTTCAATTCAATTTGTTGATTCAAAGAATCAACTGGCTGATATACTCACAAAGCCTTTGGAGAAAAATCATTTTGAGTCTATACGGTCCAGACTCAACATTTTGAGGTATGAGGATATCAAAGTCTAAAAACTGTCAGACTCAGGCTTACAAGACTTTATCTACAGTCTTGGCTCGACTTTCAGACTGTAAGTCTTTCTCTCTCCAATCTTATCTTGAAAAGGTACGATCATCAGACTGTGTTTAAATTGTTGCTATATTTAATTAACGTAAATATTGCATCGATTCATTTTCAAAAGGGAAGTTATTTTTGAAATAGCTATTTTTGCGGATAAAGACAGTTATTTTGAAAAGGCATATTTTTATTTCCTTTGTGACGGTTCGTTTACTCTTCTTTTTAACCGAACGAGCACTGTCGATTTCTCTTCACTTTTCTATTCACTTTTCTCTCAAAAACCCTAGAAAGCATCGATCCTCCACTCTCGTTTGTCTTCTTCGCTCAATCTTCAAAAAGTTGTCATCTTTTCTGGGAAAGTCAAGCAAGGAATCTTCCAAACACTGAGAAAGATATCATCTTCGCGAAAGTCCTCAAGAATCGCAAGCAGGGGACCACAGAGAATGAGTGAGGGGCCTACGCACTTCGATCTTACTGAAGATGAAGTTACTCCAGATCAGCAACCGAGGCCACAACATTCTCAGCAGCGTCAGTCTCCTCCATCTAGTCCTCAAGGCGGTGTTCATCAGCATCAAGAAGAAATCATTGAGGATGCAGATCCCGTAAGAGTTCAAAAGCCCGCTTTTATTTACAAGCTATATCGTGCCTTAAAAGGAATTCGTACTCCTTTGAACTATGTTGATGAGTTTCTTAGAGACAAATGATATAGGAACGAATATATCTTTCTGCGAAAAATGGAAAGTTTGGGAATCGCTCGTAAAGGGGTGGCTGAGGAAACCCTTGCGAATATCCCAAGTGATCCTCGTGACTGGGGACAGAATCCTGTAGATGGGAATGACGATGACAATCTGTTCAGTTTATTTCAACCGAAAATGGGTATTGCGGCTGAAATTCAAGGAAAAAGGGGAGATTTGTTCAGATCAAAGGAACAAAAGGATCTGTACTCTAAATTGCTGAAGCGTGGGGTAATAAACCCTAGGAGTGTGGACTTTGATTTTCTAGATGCTGTGAAAGTGAACTTAAGGGAAAAGTTCAGTTATCTTCAACTTGAAAAGTTTTGCTCTGACTCAACTGAGGCTTATGCTGAATTGACTGCATATTTCTATTCAAATCTTAGCTTTTTGGATGCAAATAGATTCTCCTTCAGTGTTAAAGAACAAGACTATGTTGTGGATATGAATATGCTGGCAGATGTGTTAGAAGTTGAGAGAGGCAGATATCAACCAATCAAAGTTTCCATTGCTGGGGCCACACTTGAACTGGTGAAGGACAGGAGAACAGATGAGAAGATCACCTACTCACGGATGAATGCATTCAACATCTTGCTTCACAAGATTGTGATCAATTGCCTTCGGCCGAAATCAACTTCCAAAACTGATGTTTCAAGCTCTGAGGCAAAGTTGATGTATGCCATCCTCTGTGGAAAGCAGTTCTCTCTCCCTCATACTGTTATGTTTCACATGTATAGAGCAGTGATGAAGGACAGAGGTCAACTCCCTTACCCAAGCCTTGTTACGAAGTTATTCAGACATCTGAATATTCAGCCTCCGCAAATCTTTTGTGTTCGATCATGCGATCATATGGTGGTAGGACTGAAAATGGTGACCAAAATGCGTCTGAAGGAACTGAGCAAGGAATTGGAGAAATTCAAGGAGAAGACTCCTACCAAATCTCATCAATTCTCTTCTGCTGCTAAGAGAAAAGGGAAGGAGCCCATGGCTGCTCCATCAAAGAGAAGAAGAGCTCTCCTCGTTGAGGATGAAGATGATGACGAAGACATCACCATCTCTGCAATGGCTTTGAAGAATTTAAGTCGTCCTGTTCCACAGAAAGAATCGGAACAAAAGACGAAAGAAGCAGAGGAGAAGGAAGCAGAAGAAAAAGAAGGAGAGGAGAAGGAAGAAGAAGAAAGAGAAGTAGAACAAGAAGCAGAGAAAGAAAGACCTGAAGAAGAAATAAGAGAAGAAGGAGAACCTGAGGAAATCTCTTCTCCACCTGTAGGCATAGAAACAGGGGGAGATCAGGAGAAAGGAGTGACGTCTTCATATCCTGATGCAAGTGAAGGAGTCAGTCGCTCGCCTGCAGACCCAGAAGATGTTTATGCATCTCAATTTCCAGAGGAAGGTCATGAAGTGTCATCGCCAAATCTGCAAGATTATGCAGATCTACCATCTTCTGCAGATCGAGCCGAAGCAAGTACTCAGACTGACAATGGAGCAGATTTTCGCAGAATCATGGATATTCTCTTGGAGATGAAAGGTCAGATTTATGCCTTGGGATGCGAAGTTCAAAGTTTGAAGAATGAAAGTCAAGCTTCTTCCTGTTCATTGAATGAAAAGATGCAAGCCCTCTCTATTCAGAATCAGGCCAATGCCAAGAGTGAGGTTGTACAGCTGAAGGAAGACTTTAAAAGGCTGGAAGGCATTGTTCAGTCTATAGAAGATTTCCAGCTTGTCCGCATTCCCAAAACTTCATCTCATCCTTTTTAAATGATGACAAAAAGGGGGAGAGATGCATGATTTGATCAAAAACTTTATCATTTTTAACTGTTTGTTGGAATGTGTTGTTGTTTAACTGTTTTTGACAGACTTTGACTTTGTTTTGTGTCTGGATGAGAACTGAACTAGACTTGGACTTGACTGCTTCTATTAACAAGTATTGATATCTTATGGATGGTTTTATTATATTCTAGACTAACCTATTTTCTGTGGTTGCAGATTCTAGTGTTAATCTTTTAGCCATTCATCTCTATAAGATATGCATATGTGTTTGAGAAATGTTTTGCAGGTCAAAGTTATCCAAATCTGCAGGAAGGTTTTGTCACCATCAAAAAGGGGGAGATTGTTGGAGAAATCTTCATAAAGTGTTTTGAAGTTGACAAAACGTTTCCATCAGTCTAGTCTGAAGGTCTACAGACTCTGTTAGTTAAAGTCTGAAGACTTCCGGACAGCCAGACTCAAGACTCAAAGTCTATCCTCATTGACAGTCTCTAATCCGTTGAAGAAAGGTTATCCAGAACTGGATGTTTTGTTCAGGATTTAACCTTATCATCTGGAGAAGATTTCGTGGCTGGAGAAGACGTATCAGAATCCTTTGATTGATCAAGATTGATTCAATGACTGAAGATTCGATGATTGTCTAAATATTATTGGAAGGTTCTACTTATGGAAACCGAGATCCTGATTGTATGGGCGAACAGGATTGATGGGCTATCAACACGTTCCTTTAATAGCTCGAACAATCTTCCTAATTGATTCCGTCCAATGGGTAGATTGGAGGAATTCCTTTGGTAAGTGCCAACGGGTATGATGGCATAAATGAGTATATAAGGAAGACGTTCTTAGTTGTTCGAGGTGTGCGAGATAGAAGAATTCCAAAGTCTGAAGCTCCTATTTGTTTAGATAAATCCTTTGAGCGAATACTTGTATACAAAAGAGAGTCTATATTTGTGAGAGACCTTGAGGAGGTGTGGTAAAACATCTACACTGTGGAATCAAGGCAAAGCTGTGCTGTAACTTCTCTTTTGATCATAGTGAAATCCAGCCGGTGGGCTGTCAGTGCGGAAGAGTGGACGTAGGCTTGGAATAAGCCGAACCACTATAAATCCTGTGTTCAATTTTCTCTTCCTCACTCTCTCTACCTCAATCGTATTTCATTTTGTTAATTAAGAGAGAATTTACTTTCTATCATAGGTTAAGAATCGCTTCCGTATATCGATAAATTGTTTAGACACCTATTCACCCCCCTCTAGGTACTCATACTAGCAATATCAATTTGAACCGTGTTATTTAGTTTATATGCCAACTTTTATATGTCTTGCTAGTGCACGTGACAGTTTTCTTACTTTATCGAACGATCCCGCATGACAAACATGTTTCTCCAATCAACTTTGGCATGTCAAGTTTAGGGGATAGGGTACCGAGAACAATAAATAAAGAGTCAGTGCCATAGTTGACTTCTCTAATTTAATTTTTATTTTGGCTGCAGCAAAGTTGTTCATGAATATGGTAAGTTCATAGCTGAGATGGAAAGAGTAGTGTTCAGGATGGTCTGCGAGGGCTACTATGTCGAGAATTGTTATGATCGATTCCAGCTCGTACCTCCTATGATTCTTGAAGTCCAAGAAATCTTAAGGTGTGGAGGTCAGTGTGAACCCAGCCTGTCACACGGACAAGAACTTTTTGTCCGACTTGCACCAGAACAACATTAATACCTTGGATGCGAGGACCAAAGATGGTGAGAGGTTCAGTTTTGAGCCATCGGCTTCAACTTTCATGGTCATTGCCGGTGAAGCATGTGTGGCGAGTCACTTATTTGCTTGAAAATTCTTCTTAGTTTTAGTTTGCGCTAGTTCATTGAAATCATTTGTAATTTTGTGGGGTTCATTCTTGATTAGGCATGGAGCGATGAAAGGATCAAAGCTTGTGACCACCGAGTGATGGTTACCGGAAAGAATCAAGTGAGATAGTCTCTTGCGGCATTCTCATACGTCATAGGGATGATCGAGACGCTAGAGGAATTCAATGATGAAGCACACCCTCAGCAATACAAGCCCTTCATTTACATGAATTTCCTTTGCCACTATGACTCTGTCGATGGCCGCATGAAGGGCGAGAGCCTCATCAACTCCTTCTGCGGAGCTCAGGCCAATTAGCCCTCATGATTAAATCATAATGAATTGATTATATGCTCTTAATGTTAAATAAGATGAGATTTGGGGAGATTGTTGTCTCTCAATCTTCTTTGTTCTGTTTTCTAAAATAAAGAGGTATGCAAAGGTCGAAGGTGATTGACGATGGAAATGGATTTGGTCAGTAAAATTCATAGACCATACAATATTGTTGGGGAATTAGTAAGAATTGTCGTCTCATTGGCCTTAGCTTATTCACTCTTACTCAGGCCAGGCCAGTTTAGGAAAATGAAGTCTACCGATTTGGAACTACCTTGGACACTGTTATTTTCATTTAGCGAGAGAATTTTGTGATCAATTCTTGCTAGTTATTCAAATTGACTCGTGCCACTGTTGGGGGGCTCGAGGTTTTTATAGCAGATAGTTTCTTCCAGGCGTGGCAATATTATTATGACGTCATCATATATTTTTATGTAGAGCTGGGAGCTAAATAGACCCACTAAAAAGACGTTAGCTCATCCTCCTTTTTTGCGAGCAATGTGGTCTAAATATACTTATAATGTAATATTGTTGTAACATTTTGCTAGTTTGTTTCAAGAAATAATGAGAAAAAAAACAGCTTGTTCAGTCATAAGATGAATGGTATCCAATAGGGTGAATGGTTCCAAATTCCATACAGATTCCACTTGGAACTTGGAACCTATCAATTGGAATAGGTTCATCATTTTTTGGAATCTGAAACATGAAATTTGTCTTGTATACCCCAGAATCTGGAACTTATCATATCACAAATTTCAAAGTTCACCTAGATTCTACCTATATTATTAATTAAACGACTGTAATGAATTAAAATATTTAATGACCGCTACTTGTTACTACAATTTATTGACCATAACGACACATGGAATATATGAATATTAATAAAGTAAAAGTCTTAGTCATAAAATGGAAACTCTAACTAGTGTTTTTTGGTTATACATTTATCATCGAACAGTATGAAATATCACAAAATTGCGTGAAGACATGAACAAACATTAAATTCTTGTTCTAGGTTCTAGGTTACATGTTACATGTTTCAAGTTCTTCCAATTAAGAACTTAGAACCTATTCTTTTAAATAAGTTCATCATTTTTTTGGAACTTGAAACCTATCCTGTATATTTTCGAACTTGGAACCTATAAGTTATCAGTTCGGTTCTCAGGTTTCAAGTTCTACCTTGGATCCATGCTCACCCTTAGTATCCAATATTTCAATCCTCATCATCACTGCTTTCATAGTTTTGACATAAAGATTGGAGTGCAGTGCTCAGACTAGAGGTTGGACCAGCTTTCTTTACCACAACATTTCGCTTAAAGGAAGAATTGAACAACAGTCTACTCTAACTTCAATCCCGTGAACCCACATAATTTCCCGTTAAATATAACAATGAGCTCGCATTGACGATTGACTGAAATAAGATGCCATTACCTTTTGTGCTTTTGAAAGCTATCGGTTTGATTTTGATTTGCGGTGAATCGAGCAGAGATTCTTGTCGTGGAAGGAACCAATAGCTACTGAAGTTTGATCGGACTCAAATTTGTCACTCGAAAACTCCAAATCTTCCAATTGCTATGAGAAAGAGCTAAGTGCTCTCTCAATTTTCTGATTTTCATTTTCCGATTCAGTCAATGTTATTGATCCTCTGCCTATGTTGGAACTTCCAACGATTTGTTCATTGATTTTTCTTCTCCATAGCTCTCTCAACAAAGAGAGCCATAACTAAAAATCGCCATTCATAGAGAGCAAGATGATTCATCACCCACACATTGATCCAACAAAAAAGCTCTTGAGCGTCTGAAGTGGTTAAATTTTGGTTGAAACTTCATCTCTAGTGTTGATACACGATGACGACGAATTCTTATTCCTTCTCTTGCCAGTTTGATGACCGATGGTGATAAGGATTCTTCCTCTTGAAGTTAAACTCTTCAAACTCCGTTTTCGTCGCCTATTAGCAAAGTAGAGTCCGTAAATTTTAGCTATTACAACACGTGGAACCCAGCCATGATTTAGTATCCATCGAGGAATTGAGCTTGTTATTATGATTGTTGTGGTCGTCTAGTTTCGAAAAGCTGCTCCATGATTGCTTTTAGATCAATAATACGAATGTTTCCTCTCTAAATTTTAGCTACAGGGTTGTTGTTCCGTAGTTTAACAATGAGGCCATGTGACATTATTTGCGCAGCATTGGGTGCGTTTGTTTATGTTTCTGTTCAAAAATTGTTCCGAGGAACAGAAATATAAAAAATTATTTATGTTCCGGAAAACAATTTTTGACTAGAAATACGCGTTTAATAAACTTGTTCCGAGAAAAAAAAAATGAATAGAAGCATGTTTGGTAAATTTGTATTCTTTTTTTGTTTCTTTTAATTTTTTAATATTTTTATTTTATTTTTAATTATTTTTAATTTTTTCTTCTTTTGGTCGATTGCCAGCCTCGGTCATGGCCGACGAGGGCCGCGGTGAGGCTCGTCGACCCCCTAGCGAGACCGAGCTTGCTGAGCCTTGCCTCGCGCCAGCGAGACTCGGCCTCGCCTCTCCAAGGGCCGGTGACGCTCGGCCTTGCCAGGGGTCAGCGACCCTCCGACAAGGTCGCCGGCCCTCAATGGCCGGTCGCCAGCCATGGCTGCGGTCAGCGACCAGCCAAAGAAAAAAGAAGAAAAAAAAAGAAGAAAATAAATGAGAGAGAAAATTTGTTCTTCAAAAGTATTTCTGGAAAAAAAAATAAAATAAAAAACAGAAAATCTGTTCATAAAAAAAAAAAAGAAACACAAACATGCAGGCCATTGTGTCGAGCTACATTCCACACTTTATTTCTTACTAGCTTCTCGTTATCTTTTAGTGCTCTTATTTCTATTTCTTTATGTCATTTTCTTGATTATATTTCTCTTATTTTGTTTAACCTAGTTGGATGATTAGGACCTATCATACTAAGCATAAAAGCATTGCATTTTACCTAGTGGACGATAACTTTAGGACCCATAATTGAGAAATGATTAAGTTTAGAAATTGCAAGAGCATTATATGAATAACTAGTGTAATTAACTTCTTATTTTGAGATATTTAATTGCATAAAAAGTGAAATATACTCTCGTGTCTCACTAATTCCTACTCGGTTCCAATGGACTAATTATCACTCATTCACATGATCACATTCTCAAAAATTAATCAATTAAAATGAATTTTCTAACGTGTAAGGATTTGGAAGAACCCGCACAAAAATACGAGAGTTCCGATTTTTTATTTTTTTGGCCAGAATCATGTTCATCCCATTAAAAGATCAAAACCTTTTAGGCACCTTGTTTATAAGAATAATAAACATTTGACCTTTCTAGCAATTTAAGCAATTCACACATTTAATCAAACATAAGCATTGTAATTTATATCAACACGGCAAGGTTATCTACATTTAGACACATGTATGTATGTTTAATTTAGCTTTTTTATGACCTTTTGAGTAATAATTTGAGGTATCAATTCAGGATTTTTTTTGCGCATGATATCGGTATTTATGTGCCTAATTTGCGTACACCGTTGGATGAGTAGGCTTTTCACATGGGGACCCGCATGATCCAACGGTGGACAAGGGATCGGGCGCGCACGATACGAAACCGAAATTTCAGTCGTCTTCTTCCTCCTCAATTTTACCGCCACGACGCCCCGTCCCGTCCACTTGTTGCTCCGCAGCTGGAAACGCCGCCCGCACACGGCACCGGAAGCTCGGCAACGACCGCGGATTCTCCGCCGCCGCCGCCGCCGCCGCCGCCGCCGCGTCTTCTCTCCGGCCGATCGCACTCCTCGGCCGGCCTCCGATGGAAGCGAGCTCGGTCGCGCTCTGCGAGGTCCACCGTTTCGCGCCAAGGCACGGCCCGCGGGCGTTGACCAGCCCTAGTTTCGGCCGGAGCCGATGCCGGTCGCCGGGACGGGGCTCGCTCAAGCTCGGACCGCGGAGGGGCTCCGGGGCCGTCGTCCTCGCGTCTGCTTCCGCCGGCGATGCTTACGGTTCGTCAACGATTGATCGGAGGGAGGCGGATAGCGGCGACAAGAAGGCGGCTTCGTCCGCGCCTTCGTCTCCCTCCGCGAGTCCCGTTTACGTCCCCACGCCGCCGAATCGGGAGTCGCGAACTCCTCACAGCGGGTAAATCGTGTGGCGTCAGTGTCTTTTGTGGTTGCATTTCGGGATTGAAGTTGTAGTTGGGAGTGTAGGGTACTTGATTGTGCTCGAGGGGATTCGGTAAAATCTGGCTGACGATTTTTTCCGCTTTAGATGCTGCGTTCGATTGAAGTAGCATCTCGATGTCGTAGATATCGTAACATGCTTTTGCTTTCTCGATCTCAATCGTTTGATAATCAGAGAGCATCTCTTTCTGTCGTAGAGCTCTGGTATATTGGTTTTCAGGATTTTCGCGAATGTATTTTATTACATCATAAGCATTGCTTTGTCGAGATGCTGTTTGATGAATCTGTCACTTGTTGAATTAGGTACCATTTTGACAGAAGTAGTCGGAAATTTTTTGAAGGATGGTACTTTAAAGTGTCTATTCCTGAGAGTAGACAGAGCTTCTGCTTCATGTACTCTGTGGAAAATCCTGCATTTCCCAAGAAGCTGAGTGCTTTGGAAGTGGCACAGTATGGGCCTCGATATACTGGTGTTGGTGCACAAATTCTTGGTGCTGATGACAAGTATATCTGCCAATTCTCTGAGGAATCTGCCAACTTTTGGGGAAGTAAGGCTTTGACGTTTTGTACAGTAGTACTTGATATGAAGTATGTGCAAATAGTGTACGCTTACCCATCAAAAGCAGTAATTTTGCTGTTGACTTTGTTAAGATCTGTCTTTGGAGTAGATGCTCTTAAGACAGAGACATCTTATACTCAGTAAAGAGTGGAAATTGGTGAGGTAGTAAACTGTGCTTTTTTCAGCTACTAGATGGGGAGCTATTTAAGCTCTCATCATGGTTTTGGATAAATAATAGTGTGATTTATGGTTTACTATAGTAAACAACCCTGGCCATTACAATATATATTTCTGTCAATCAGATATTATCCAAAGCAAATCCTGTTGTGACAACCCATACTCACCTAGGTAGAGCCTGTCGGATGTGCTCTTAGCCTGTATATTTGGGGCCTTTTGCAGAAAATCTGGCTATGATCTCCTGCCACCTTAACACATAGTCAAAACCCATGCGCAATAACATGTGAGCAGCACTCTGCTTGAACTGGCTGTTAGCTTCTTAATAACACACAAAGTATGTGAAAACTTGAGGAAAGGAATCACACTTTGGACCTTTGCTGTTGCTTCAAGGATAATCCCATGCTTGGCTTTTCCACCTAGGAAGACAAATATTAGAATTTTAAGTTGTCTTTCTCTAAATTTGGATTTTCTGTATCTCACACGTGGTCTGTGTGCACTGTCATCTATTATATCTCACTGTCTTCTTTGAACCATTGCTGTTATTTGTATTCCGTTATGTTTCAGGTCTATTCTAATTCTCTGTTTGGGATTGTCTTATTTTTTTGGGTTGAATTGATTATCTTCTTAACTCTTCAGGCAATCAAGTCATGTGTCATACAAACTGTTTTCTAATGGCTTGCTTTCAATGCTCAGGTAGGCATGAGCTTGTTTTGGGGAATACTTTTATGGCTGAAAAAGATGCAAAGCCTCCGAACAAGGAGGTTCCTCCTCAGGTAATTTTTTGTCATTGGGGTTCTTTGATTTTGCAGAATTTCTATCATTTGTGATTTATTCTTGCTTTGAGGTTTTATTACAAGTTAAAAGACGACATCAGTACTTTCTTCCTTATTTGGTGTTCTTTTCCTCCAATTAAGTTGAAGGTCAGATTATCATATTGACTTTGCCATTGTACTATGACTTCTTAGTCTTGTAGGAGGTTCCCGCTAAAGTAATTTTCTCTAGTTTGCAAAGGTTTAATTAATTCTTTTAACACTCGCTTAATTTGTAGCTACAACTGAAAAGAGGATGCTGGAAGTAAATCTTTTCGTCTCATCTTTCTTTTACCTTTTCTCTTTTCAATTATTCATTTCACTTTTGTTATTACTTTGACTAGAAGGCCACTTGTAGATACAAAAAACAGAAACAAGAATGAGAAAATAAAAAAAAAAAGGATGAATATCAAGCGGACCATCTCTTATCTTTGCCCTTTTTCTCTATTTCTCTAATATTGTCTTCTGTCTAGCTCCCCTCTTTTCTGGCTCTGATGAGTGATGATCCTAGAGAAAAATTGCTGATGACAAGTTGAGTGAAATGGATGTCTTCATAATAGTGGGGCTCTTAATATTTTCGCTTTGCACAGGAATTTAATAAAAGGGTAGCGGAAGGTTTTCAAGTCAGCCCACTTTGGCATCAAGGTTTCATACGAGATGATGGCAGGTTGTTATCATGCTTTTCCCATTTTGTCTTGATGTTTCCTGGTTTAATTCCAGCTGCTTGTTAGATCGTCCATCATGCATGGGCACAATACCCTCATATGGCGCACGGAATACATTTTACATTTTTGGAGTTCCCAAACAGAATTCCCATGAGCTTTCCATCATTCTGGCCAGTGATAGCTAGTGATGGTTATAGCTATCTGTAAGGGATGGAGGAATTATAGAATGATCAAAGGAAATGGCTAGCCTATGGTTGTAGCAGTTTTGTAATATTCCATGTTCTATATAGCAATTTGTTCTCGACTTATTTCATTGGTATCTTTCTATGCTGTAATTGATGTAGGTCTATCATTCAAAAACGAAAAGAAAATTGAGGGGTTCAATCTGCTAGATAGTACTTTAGTCTTGACTATGACCCTTCTTTATTAATTTCGCTGTTTGCCTAATATCTGTCTTTCTCACAGGACCTAGATTCTAATGACAGGTCAGACTATGTGGAAACTGTGAAAACTGCACGTTGGGAGTATAGTACCCGCCCTGTCTATGGATGGGGCAATGTTGGATCACAACAGAAGTCAACTGCAGGTTGGTTAGCAGCTTTTCCCGTATTCGAACCCCATTGGCAAATTTGCATGGCAGGCGGGCTGTCAACTGGTTAGAATCTAGTCTCTTACCTTTTAAAGTTGATTTGTTTCATAGATTGGCCCATTCTCTGATGTTTTTTTGTTTTAATAAATGTTTAAACTCAAGTGTCGGTTTAATGCTTTTCTGTTTATACTGACTAAATCAGAAGTCATGTTCTGTGGCTATATTCATCCATCCTATCCTTAATTTAGGACTCTCGAATCTGTAGCTTCAACAATGAGGGATTGTCATGTTAAACTCTTGTCAGAAAGGAACAGGCTTTATATGTACCTTGACTACAAATCTGATTCAAGAACTATTTCTTTTCTGATAGGCTTATGGAAAGTTGTAGGAACAGTGTTGATTAACAGAACCAGCAAGTTTAGAAAGAGCTTTACTTTCTGTTTTTCTGACAAAACACAAGTGATCCTTTAAGTAGAAGGATTGATAGCTATGGCAAAGAAGAGCTTCTAGAAATTTAATGATAAAAAGTCAAATGGATGTGATTATCATGCTATCCTCATTATACGTTTATTTTAATTTTTTAACTTGTTCATGGTGTTGAAGCAGTTCCTTGTCATAAAAATCTGAACCCTCCCTTGGTTATTAGAGGGATATATGAAGGTTGAACAATCTTTTGACTGTGCATAATGTGATTCTTTATCCTTGGGATGTTCTTCATTATGTTGCACTATAAACGGTAACTAACTATAGCAATTGAATAGTTATCTTTTCTGCATATATTATTTTAATTTTGCATGTAGTAGCGTTGGAATGGTAGATTCATTTATAATATGTAACTTTCTCCTTGACCACCCCTGGCTCATAAGCATGTCATAGCACTTAATCTGATTTGGCTATTTCCAATAAAAAAAAAGAAAATTGATTTGGCTATTATTTTAGTACGTGTTTGGAATGTGTTCAGTATTCTCAGGTGTTTCACTTAAATTTTCTTTCGACCTTTCCTTTGGTATTTCTAGGTTGGATAGAATGGGAAGGAGAAAGATTTGAGTTCCAAGACGCGCCCTCTTATTCAGAAAAGAATTGGGGTGGGGCCTTCCCAAGGAAGTGGTTTTGGGTAAGTGTTGCACATCCTCCATTTGACTGGAGCCAAAAAGAGAGGAGAGGTCAGCTCATTTAGTTGATTATTTTCCTGTCTCAGTCGCACAGATGGACTATATGGGTAAGTTAGGCTTAGGCTGTATTTTCCTAATTAGGGAACTGGCTTTGGGAGTCTCCCTCTTTTCTTATGAAGTTTACAGCTGCAAGGAAAAACAAGATGCAGAAATAATATCTGCTGGCAGTTGTATGTCAATGAATAGCGCTGTAGAAACTCTCTTGGTGATAAAACTAACTTCCTCATTTAGCTAATTGGCAGAATTGATTTGAATTTAACTAATATTGTAAGCTTCTAAGTAGGGGCCTTCCATCTTAGGCTTTGACTAATGCTGCTTCTTATCCTAGCACTGAAGTGATGTCATCATGTGGTCTTCGTAATTGTTTTAATTTGGAGCTTCTTTTATTGGCCTCTTAATACAGGTTCAATGTAACGTCTTTGAAGGTGCAAAAGGAGAAGTTGCTCTGACGGCTGCTGGTGGTTTGAGACAGCTACCCGGACTAACCGAGACATTTGAAAATGCTGCACTGGTACTTTTCCCCTAAAATCTGGGATCTGTTTAAATGTCTGTATGGTTAATCAGAAAAAAAAGAAAAGAAAAAAGAAAGAGGAGGAATCTTTGACTATAATGAAAATAACAAAGAACGGCAGTCTTGGGAAAATGGACCTGATAAATGTGTTACTCTAATGGCCTTTTAGTTGGTAAAAGATCAGGGGATGCTGTTTGCAATAAACCCATGGTAATGGCATGTTTCAATCCCTTAGATTCTATTTTCACTATAGCTTTCTTGGATCTACACATAGGAGAGTTGGGATGGTGATGGCCAAATTTGGTTTTATCAATGCCCATTTTCTCCTTTAAGTGTTGTCCCACAATATGTTTTTGGATATGGGTTCTCTTAGGGAGTTAACTTCAAAATGAGAGATCTCTACTCATGATGTATCATCTTCTTTATCTGGTTGCAGATTGGAGTTCACTATGATGGGATTTTCTATGAATTTGTGCCTTGGAATGGTGTTGTCAGCTGGGAAGTTGCTCCATGGGGCTCCTGGTACATGGAAGCAGATAATGAGACTCACAAGGTAAATATAGTTTTCTGTTATAGCTTATGCAATTGTAAAGTAGAGTCTCTCACCACAGCCATGACTAAGCCATTTAAGAGGGCCAATGATGTGTTGAAGGCTGCTATAGTTTTCATCGTGTAAAGTCCTAAACTTTATGCAGAAATTGCTTTGTATTGTCCGGCCGCACAAGCCTGTTTAACAGTATGTGCATATGTCATAAATTGGCTTTAGACCTTCTTGGCAAAAATAAAGTATCTGATTTTGATCAGTAAAGTAAAGTGAGCAGAATTTGTTGATTCTTTGCAGGTTGTAGTGGAGGCAACAACAAAGGATCGTGGCACGACATTGCGTGCTCCGACGGTAGAGGCTGGCCTTGCTCCAGCTTGCAATGATACTTGTTTTGGTGATCTAAAGCTGCAGATATGGGAACGGAGATACGATGGAAGTAAGGGGAAGGTATGTTTCATATTTTGGGCTGATCATCCTAAACTGAAGTAGCAATGGAGTTAACATTTTACTTTGTGCTATAAAATGAATTTTGCATCATTAGCTGATTCTAGAACCTCCTCTTATATGAAAGCCTCCAACACCAATACTTATAGGCAGTTACGTGCAAAATTTGTTTAGCTGAAATATATAATGGAAGTGTCGTAAGAAATTTTTTGGCATTGCAGTACGGAAAGGATCAAAGATAAATCCTGTTGTATAATAGTTAAGTACTTTATCCAAGTAGTATGTCTTGCAATTTCATTATCCTAAGAGTTAACAGGGCTAGGGCTGTCTTCCTCCTATCTGATGGCCTAGCTATGGGAAAATAGGAGATGTTAATGTATGAACTCTTGGCAATAACTGTTGGTAGGGTCCTTGTTTTGGGTGTGCTTTTTACCAACTCAGTAAGGCGAAGAGCAACAAAAACCCCCAGAAAATGACATTTGTCTGAGTTCAATGTCCGGCAGAAAAGTAAGTTATGCCAAAATATGGGGAAAATGAAATCTGGGACCAATTCAATTAAAATCAATGGTTTGGATGGTCATACTAATCATTCCTATATTCCCTTGCTTAAAATTTATTAATGTCAACTTCAGGCATTCCAGCTCTTGTTCTGGTACCATATGGTTTGTTATCTTTTTTCTAAGTCGGAATATATGATCTGCAGTTGATCTTGGACGTGACGAGCAATATGGCGGCGGTGGAAATTGGAGGAGGGCCGTGGTTCAGCACTTGGAAAGGCAAGACCTCCATGCCGGAGCTTCTGAGTCGTGCTTTACGCGTCCCCGTTGATGTCGATGGGTTTTTCAGTTTGGCTCCATTCCTCAAACCCCCTGGTCTATAGTTGATGGCTTCTCTTCACTCTGTGGAGCAAACTGATCAATGAATGCCATTGAGGTTCGCAGGAAGAGCTGTCACAAACTTTTCGCTTTTAAGGAGAGCATTTTCTACAATTTGGAAGGACAGGTTGAGATTAAAGACAATCTATAAACAATACTTCTCTAGACTTTCCTGTCATTGTTGTTATGGAGCACCATCTGAAATAAAACACAGACAACTTCTTTCTCGGGTCTTTTACCTGGCGCACTGTCTTTTACTCGACACCGTTGGAGATTGTTGAGAATCGTCGGCGAAGATTAATTGATGCCGTGGAAAGGGTGGGGCCTCAAGATGGATTAGATTTGAGTGGTGCCGGCGCTGGCTTCGGCAGTTCCACAGTGGTGCAACTGTGATGGGGGAATTCGCATGTGGAATTCGTTGCTTAATATGTGCTCAGATGACCACGCGCGCGGCTTAAGACCTCTGGTCCCGATTCAAGCTTTTATTGCCGCGTACGCCATGTCCTATTCAATCTGCTGGAGACATGATTCGATTAGTGGCGAATCCATCGCGGAAGGAAGCCAAAGGAAATCGGAGTTGCCCTCCCTTTAGGAAGCTTATGATTCAGTGCGGTGATTCTTAGACTTTGTTTGTTTAGGAAAAAATAAATGATTTGAAATTTTTTTTTATTCAAAATAATTACTTATATTGCTTGAAATAATTAAGTTAATGAAAAATATTTTTATTATCGACGATAGTTTATATTTAAACATTTTTATGGATGATGGAAATTTTTATTTATTTATTTTAGTAAGTGATTCAAGCAATCACCTCCAAGAAATCATTCAATTTTTCACTAAAAAAAAGGAAACTCTAAGGGTTTGTTCATTTCGTGGAAAATGATTTCTGGGAAAACGTTTTTCAAATTTTTTGACGTTCGTTTCACGGAAAATGAACTAGTCAAGGAAAATGTTTTCCATCATTAGAAAAAATAACCTTTAAAAGTGAGGAAAACGTTTTCTATTTTTTCCATAACTTCTTTCATCTTGTTTCTTTTTATCAATACATTTTCATTTTATTTTTATGTTTTTTTTTTTTAAATCGAGTTTTTATTTTTTTCCTTTTCTTTCTTTCCTTTTCATCTTCTTCTTTGGTGGCGGTCGGTGTTCGGTGACCGGCCACAAGCCAGCTCGAGCCTCGCCTTAGGCTGGCGAGGCTCCGCCTAGCCCGATCTGGTGAAGCCGAGCTCGAGCCTCGCCAGATCGAGCGAGGCGGAGCTCTCGCCGGCCTGGGGCGGAGCTCATGGCTCGCCAGATCCAGCGAGTTGGGCGGGGCTCGGGCCTTGCTCGAGCTTGCTAGAGGTTCGTCGGGCTCTAGCGAGCTCGGGCGAGATCGGCTAGGCCTTGAGCTCGCTGGATCTGGCGACTGGGTCTTGGTCGGCCGCCGGGCAGCCGGCCATCGTTAGGGAGGCGGCGGCGTAGGAAGGAGGAGGAGGAAGAAGGAGGAGGAGGAAGAAGGAAGGTGGAAGGAAAAGAAAAAGGAAAAAAGAAAAAGAAAAAGAAAATAAAACAAAATAAAATATAAAATAAAAATTTCGATTTTTTAAAAATACAAATAATTAAAAATTCATTTAATATATATATATATATATATATATATATATATATATATATAATGGTCAATTAAAAATATTAAAAATATTAAAATTCAATTTTTGATAAATTTTCCCAACAATTAAATTAACTAACTAACAGTGGAAAATATTTTTCACTCAAAGTTTAGGTTTTAACCAAACACCGGAAAATAGTCATTTTTCTAGAAAATGACTTTTAGAAAAATGTTTTTTGGAAACATGATATTTTCCGCGAAACAAACGGACCTCAAAAGTGTGCTCTTACTATGTAGGAAGCCCCATCCTTCCAAGGTTCGATTCTTGTCTCTCAATGGAGTGGAGTTTCTCTAAGTTTAGTTAACCCTCGCGTGCAGCGAGAGAATAAAGAGCGAGAGCTTCCTTTCTTACTTTATTGTCTCTCTAGTCTTTGCATAACAACCTTACCGTTACCACCCACTTGGGTGGCGTTGCTGGCTTTGGGCCCTCTCCCCCTCACGAAGGGGAGGGGTTCAAATCCTCAGTGCGTCGCAGGGTGACTTAACCACTGGCGTGAGTGTAGTGGCCAGCTTGCGTTAGCCCCAGGTTCTTCCCACTGGCTGTCGGCTTTTGAGATTTCTTGGGTCACAAAAAAAAAAAAAAAAAAAAAACCTTATCGTTTCATTCCTTATAATATTTTTCGAGCATACAAATTTCCGTTGATTAATCTATGAACGATCTGGATCCCTCCATTTGAGCAATCAGATGACCTGTTCATCTAAACCCTCGCTGCATTTCACTGGTCTTATAGTTTGTAGCCCTAACGTCTACTCAAGCCTATATCGAGTTGGTTCTTGGAATGTTAGACGGACATAATCCCGGCATGCAATTCCCTTTCCATCCCTGACCACTTCTGAGAACTGCGGCCAGCTTTGCCAACTCGGAGACCTTAAGATATTTCTCTGATCCAGGTTTTCCTTCCATGTTCTCTATCAGGATTTATCTCCTCCAAAAAGAGAGGGGAGGTCAGCTCATTTAGTTGAGAACTGTTCCTGTTTCCATTGCATAGATGGACCGTGTACGTAAGTTAGGCTTAGGCTTCATTTTCCTAATCACGGAACTGCTTTGGGAGCATCCCTCTTATGAAATTTATAGCTGCAAGGAGAAAAAAGACACAGAAAAAAATATCTGCTAGCCAGTTGTATGAACATAAATAGTGCTGTATAAACTCTCTTGGTGATAAAACTCTCTTCCTTACTGAGCTAATTGATAAAATGGATTTGCGTTCACTAATATTCTAAGCTTCTAAAAAAGGGGGCCTTCCATCTGAGGCTTTGACTAGATGCTGCTGCTTCTCCTGGCACTGAAGTGATGACATCGTGCCATTGTCGTTTGGGCCTGCCTAATTGTTTTGATTTGGAGCTTCTTTCATTCGCCTATTGCAATGATATGTTTCTCGATATGGGTGTTGTTTGGGAGTCAACTTCAAATGAGAGATTTGTTCTCCTGATGTATCATCCTTCTATCTCCTGGTGCGGGTTGGAGTTCACTATGATGGGATTATCTATGAATTTGCGCCTTGGAATGGTGTCGTCATTGGGAAGTTGCTTTATGGGGTGTCTGGTATATGGAGTCAGAAAATAAGACGCATAGTTTCCCGTCATAACTTTAACATAATGGTAATGGAGAGTCCCTCGCCACAACTGTGACTAAGCCACTTAAGAGGGCAGGTGTGTGGATTGCTGCTATTGCTACCTCTATATCTTCTAGCTTTCATCCAACGTGAAGTTATATACCTCATGCAGAAATTTGTTTGTATTCTCCAGCAGCACAATGCTGTTTAACAGTATGTGCGTATGTTGTAAATAGGATTTAGTCCTTCTCAGCAAGACCAAAGTATGTGATTTTGATCAGTAAAGTGAAGTGAGCAGAATTTGTCGATTCTTTGCAGGTTGTAGTGGAGGCAACAATCAAGGATCCTGGTACAACATTGCATGCTCCGACTGCAGAGGCTGGCCTTGCTCCAGCTTGTAATGATTCTTGTTTTGGTGATCTAAAACTGCACATACGGGAATGGAGATATGATGGAATCGAGGGAATGTGAGTTCCATATTTTGGACCGATTATCCTCTACTGCGGGTGTTTAACCTTTTTAATTTGTTCTAGAAGATGAATGTGGCATCACCAACTGGTTCTGGAACCTCCTCTCATATGGACGCCTCCAACACCAATAGTTATGGACAGTTAACTGTAAATTTTGCATCTCTGCAAAATTTCTTGTTTAACCAATATATATCATAGAATTGGCACGAGATATTCCTCAGCATTGCAGTACGAAAAGGATCAAAGACAAAAATCCTCTTGTATTACTTAAGGACTTTATCCAAGTAATGTGTCTTGCTAAGAGTTAGCAGGGCTAGGGCTGTCATCCCTCCCATTTGATGGCCTTGTTTCGGGTTTTGGACATTACCAACTTGCTAAGGCGAAGAGCGATGAAAACCTCCGGTAAATGGCATTTGTCTGAGTTCAATGTCCAGCAGAAAGAAGTATGCCTAAGAATGGGCATAATGATCATTCCTACCTTTCCTTGCATAAAGTCATTGTCAACTTCAGGCATTCCACCTCTCGATCACGTATCATTCCTACCTTTCCTTGCAGTCATTGTATTAGAAAGGTAAGACCTCCACGCTGGAGCTTCTGAGTTGTGTTTTGAGGTTCCTGTTCATATTGATGGGTTTTGCGGTTTGGCTCCTTTCCTCAAACCTTCGGTCTATAGTTGATGGCTCCTATTTACTCCGAGGTTGTCCGGAAGAGCTGTTAGTAACTTTTTCACATGTATAGAGGTCTAATTCAGGACGGGTTGAGGAAGACATTACTTGTAAAAACAGTAGCTCTCTAGGCCTTCCTCTCATTGTGGTCTCCAGGTACTGTATCACTGAAATGACACCCATGGAAAACTTCTTTCCCGTGTCTTTTACCTGACACATGGGTCATAACATAGCTACATCGCGACACAAGGACGATTCCTGCACAATTTTTGTCACGAAGCACCGATGGTGATTAATCGATCCTGTGGAAAATCGATCCTTCCGAACAGATGGGGCCACGGACCGGATTAAATTTGAGGGGTGCTGTGGCTGCTTTAGGTGGGTCTGCATAGTACAAAAATAATGGGGATTGGCATCTTTTGCACGGCGGAAACTGGTGGTTAGGAATCTCTTTCCAGAGGGACCGAGCTCGCAGTTAAGGCCCTCTCATGGTCCCAACTCAAGCTTTTATTGCAGAATACGCCATCTGCTATTCACCGGGTGGAGACATTATCGATTAATAATGTTCGGGACAAAGCTTGAAGGGAGTGAAAGGATGCCATTAGAGTCCTTTCCTTACAAAGCTTGAAGGGAGTGAAAGGACATCAGAGGCCTTTCCCCCTTTTAGTTAATGTCCACCTTAGTTGCTTTGATTCACAGTATTTGTTACTCGGTTATTGGTCTAAACAAATAAATAAAGGGGAAAACACGGCGGGTAGGCTTCCTGTCCTGATCCGTGGTCATCCTCGCCATGCAGAAATCTCTTCTTTCATAGGGGGGATTTGTGATCGACATCGGAGTTCCCTTTGGATTAATCCACATTCCAAAGAAAATCAAGACTGGCCTTCCTTCCTTCCTTTCCCATTTCTCCGATCATGCCTTACAGCCGTACCGTTTCTTTCCTAACGATTAATTTTTAAGCATACAGGAGTCCTTCCATACAATGATAATGGCGGAGATCGAAGAATTAATCTACAAAATCAGTTTGTGGACGATGTGTATTCCTCCTTTTCAGCAATCAGATATGATCTGTTCATCTAAACACTTGCCATATATCAAAGTTATTTTGCAGACTAATCTTGTAGTTTGTAGCGCTAACGACATGGAGTGGTTCTTGAAATGTTAAAAAGATGTAAGTAGGGAATCCAATTCACTTTCCATCCCTGACCACTTTCTGCTAACTGCGGCTAGCTTTGCGAAAAGTGGAGAAATTAAAAGTTGAACGGCGACAAAAGTTGTGTGATCAAATCTTCCATTCACTTCAGCCATTACCAACATATGTTTTGAGGACTATCCGGGTTTCCCTTCCATATTCTCCACCAGGATTGTTCAATTCTCTCTGATTGCACCGACTATATATATGTGTGTATGTGTGTGGTGGATTGTATTTTCTTTTCCTTGAAGGTACCCTAAACAACGTCATAGTCGAGCTTTTGTGTTTTCCTTCCTCTCGGATTGGAGGGAGTGTTATGATTAAAGGGTTACCAGTATAAACATCACCTGCATTTATATTTAGATATATTTGAGTCTCCATTTCGTATAGCTCCCTATTGGATGTATGGTTTGCGGTGAGCAATGAAGGTATAGGTCACAATATTCTATGCCTCTCAATTCCCATTTTTTAACCATGTGCAACATAAGGTTCTGATCTCCCGCCGGATGCCTTTCACGTGGTTTGCTGGTGAATGAAGTCATGAAACGTATCCTACAATCGCTCCTCTTCAACGGTTCATTTTTCTAATAGCAATAATTTAGAACCTCCGATTAAAGTTTCTTATACGACTGCATAATTTAAACATGTCGGCCTTTCTTCCATAGATAAATCCTTCGCTCTATCCCCCCACTTCACCAAGCATGAAACTCGTGCATGATAAACCGACATAAACTTCACCAGAAACGCGTCAAAACACTAGCAAAACTCACAGGAAACAAAAGAGACAAAACAAGGAAAAGCCCGGCACCATCAGACGGCAATCAAGCAGTACGACGTGAAAAGCAAATGAAACACGTGCATGATGATATACCGGCTTATTTTTTAGACAATCGCGGACCGATGTCGTTACAATACTGCCGAGAGCTTATGACAAAAAGCATATTCTCCCGCATATTTCTTGCAATCGGTTCCACGTGGCCATCGCATCATCACGCATGCTTTTGTCCGTCACCTCATCCGTAAAATCTCAAGTCTATCCATATTGGTCCCCACGCGCTGATCTTCCTTTCCCCACGTGCTGATCCACATAGAACGGTTCTCTTATGTTCTATATATATAAAGCTGCTGGATTCTCAAGCATTCAAGACCCTCAAAGCTTTGATCCATTTTCTCCAAGAACTCAACAAGTCCATATAGAGAAGCAGATGGCGGTTGCTCACTGGCTAGTTCTTTTTGTTACAGTAATTGTGGTGAGTAATATGCAGGATGTGAATGGCGCGTTACCAGCAGCGACCTTGGAAGCGATAGCTAAAGCTAACGCCAACGGCCCTTACATCGGCATCGTGATTCCCAACCTTTTCGAGATGGGTCCACTTCTTAATTCATCGAGCTACAGCGCTGCTGAAATCATAGATTTCTCAGGTAACAAGTGCATTTTGTCTTGACTTATAGAGTTCACTAGAAAACATGGAAAATGCTTTCTTGGTCGAACTTAAACATGGACTCTTTGTTTACCAATATGAATGTGTGAATCGGTCATGAAAGTGATCGGTTTCCAGTCTAATTCAATTTTATCTAGGAATTGAGAATTGGACCGGGAGGATCGATTTTCAATTTTGGGATTAGGAACTGGACCGGACGGTCCTAGGACCAAGGTTCGGTCCCCTGGAACCGATCATTTAGCAAAAATAATAAATAATTAAAAAAATACTAGAGTTGTTACTATTTTTAAGAAATTAAAAAATATAGATTTAAAAAAAAAAAGAATCAGTCTAGTTCGGTCCGGTACCCCCCTCGGAATCGGGAACCGGATCGACAATCACTAGTTCCATTTTTATGGAACTGGGGAACCAGATTGATCCTTTTGGGAACTAGATCAAATCGTTCGGTTTGGTCCGATCCGGGCAATTCTTGGTTTGAGTGGTCCGACATGCTCACCTCTAATCGGTCAAAGATCATGAGCCATGAAGGAACAATGTTAGACATATCAAGAGTTTGATAAAGTTCTTTGACTATTGTCAATTAGTAAGTACAGTTTCATTGAGGTCTCGTTTGTCTCGTGGAAAATGTGATATTGGAAAATACTTTTTGGGAAGTCTTTTTTTTAGGAAAATGACAATATTTTTAATTGTTTGTTGAAAGTTGAAAATGAGTTGGAAAATATTTTTTGCCGTTTGATGTAAAAAATCTAATTTGATTTTCCAAGGGAAAACTACCAAAATATTTGAATTTATTTATTTATTTATTTATTTCCCTTCTTCATTGGCCGATCGTCAGCCACATGTGAGGGTCAAGCTCACCCAAGGTCGATGAGGCTTGAGCTTGCCAAATTCTAACTAGTTGAGCTTTGCCAACCTCGGGCGAGGCTTTACTTCACTAGATTTGGCAAGCTCAAGCCCTACTAGATCTGGAGCTTCGAGCTCACTAGAGGTCGGCGAGGCTCGAGCTTTGCAAGAGGTTGGTGAGCTCAAGCCTTGCTGGCCTTGGGTTCTTCCCTTGCTTGTGCCGGTTGGTGGCAGCATCGTGTTTGGCAACTGACTTAAGCACTAATACCTAGTTATATTTTAAAAAATATTTTTTAATTTTTATAAGAAAAATCATTTTCCTAAATCTAAGCACAGGTTTTTCATTAATTCATTTTCTTAAGCAAATCAAAGTGATTCACAAATTTTGTGTAAGCATTTTGCATACAATTGGTTTTTTTTTTTTTTGGTCATAGATATTATTAGTTAATTAATAACTCTTAATGACATATGGGAAAAAAGTAGACGCTGAATTTTTTGGGGCATGTGTGGCCACAAAATTTCACTGAAAATGAAGTAACAAGGAAGGATTGGAGCAAAAAGATGTAGATTGACAATGAAGTGTAAAATGGTTAGTTTCCCTAATAACGTTCAGGAAATAATCTTTCACTTTATCCCTGACACTTCTCCATCCCTTGACGGACTCCAAGGCAGAAGATTTCGATTCGGGACAGTCGAAGAGAGGAAAGTCATACTGGTCATGACAGGACTGAGCGTGGTATGTGTCCCGCTACTGTTTTCTTCAAAATTTTGTGCCTGTCTTGTCAAATTTTCAGAATATATTTCAACAACGGCTTAATTTGGTTGCGACTGATGCACTCGTGCGTCGCGATACTGAGGGAAAGTACGTATGAACTGGTGCAGATAAACGCAGCCATCACCACGCAGCTTCTGCTAAGCTTCTTCAATGTGGAGGGAGTAATTCATTACGGAATTGCTGGGAATGCGAACCCCGATTTGCACATCGGAGACGTCGCTATTCCCCAGTATTGGGCACATACCGGTCTTTGGAATTGGCAGGTTTTCCACTTATCAACCCGATTTTTAGATTCATCCACCCAATTCTTCGATGTGAAGGGAGTAACTTGACTTTTCTTTTTCTTTGCCTTAAAATTATGGGGGAAACTCTACAGTGGTTCTCGAAGTATATGAGAAAGAAACTGTCAATGCGATTCGTTATTCTTTGTTTTTTCCTCCTAAGTTGCACGTGGTTTTATTAGATTGAGATTTTTATGGAGATGTTCACACTTAGGAGAGAGACTGGTTTTTTTTTTTTTTTTTAATTACGTACATAAGCCTACCATGCACGCTTTTATATTCTAAGAAAATAATAGCAATGGGGTGGCTTTCATAACATGAGTGTACTAGGGAAAATTATCCAAAGATATTTAAAATTATTGTACGGCTGTCAGTTGAGTTCAGAACTTTTCAATTATGCAATTAACACTAAATCTTTTGACAGTTTTCAAATGTCGTCCATTAAGTCAATTGTAACTGTAAATTATTGATATAGATCTCAACTGTCTTATATGGTATGGCTAGTGTAAACATGTATGTTTTTTTATTTTAATTTTTTAATTTTTTTCCTTTTCCCCTATGTCCTGTTTAAGTGATGGTCTGTGACTATCCCTTGCCCAGATCTAAGTGAGCATAGCCCTTGCCTATGGTTGTTGCCGGTCATTGTCAAGATTGGCTGTAGGCAAAAAGGAAAAGAAACAAAAAGACAAAAATAAAAAAATAAATAAAGACAAGAAAAAGGAAAAAAGAAAACAATTCAAAATTGTTAAATTTTTTTAAAGATGTCCACGTTTGCATTGATTGTGTCACATAGATGGTTGATGCTAATTGGATCATCACGTAAGCGATTTCTGGACAAAACTGGTCGGAAGGATTACATTGAAAAACATAAATAAGATTTATGATTAATTAATCAAATTAAAAAGTTCATAACTGAATTGGCCGCATTGCAATAAATTGAAGGCTTTTTGGATAATTTTTCTCACATAACCTACACAAGTCCAACCAAAGTATATAAACATACAAAATATATGTTACTATGACTAGTGTGATATTAACAAGAATACATCAAATCAATGACATTTCAAGAAAGCAGGGTCTTACAGGAAAAACTATTCTTTAGCGTGTTTTTTATGGCGACGGTCTGGTACAATAGTTGTTTTTCTTTTTGTCACTTGACTTTAGTCATGTATAATATATTTATCGTTTCTTTATAAACAATGGTTGTACTCTATTCGGTCATCCACACTGATAAAGATCAATACAATGATGTGCGAACAGAGATACGGGCAAGGTACAGAAGATGAACTCGCATTGGAATCAAGCGGAGACTACACGAGAACGCTTGGGTACTTGAGGTTTGCGAATTACACCACAAACGTCACGGGTTGTGCTTCACATGACAATCTTTTGAACAACATATGGTATCAACCGGAGGAAGTGTTTCCCGTCACTGGAACTCCTGAGGAAAGACAGCACGAGTTCTGGGTCCCCGTCGGTTCCACCTACTTTGCAGTGGCCAAGAAGCTTGAGGTACTACTGCTCAATGCTTTCTAGGGTTTGCTGTCGTATCTATACACGTTGGGAAAACTTTACTGATAGTGATTTAGAAGGTGAATATATGGCGAATCTCAGGGAAAAGTGTGCCGGGACCTTTAGGGCTTTCGGAAGAGTTTTACTCAACCAAAAGAAAGTCAGATGAGATCAGTACATGGAAAGGCATTATTTACATGAAGAGTAACTAAATGACTTCAGCAAAAATATCATTCTTGCTTATCACTTGAATAACACCGCTTTAGATATTTTGAATCATTATTTAGAAAGTATCATGATTGTGTGGAGTTTCATGAGTCAATACTTCAATAGTGAGAAATTTTGGCCACCTTTCCTGTCTATCCAAATTAATCATTTATGATGAAGGGTCTAATTCACGCATATTTTTCATGTATGTCACTCCTTAGGGCTTGAAATTGGAATCTTGCGTGAACGCGACCACGTGCTTGAACTACACGCCGAGTGTAAGCACCGTTGAAAGAGGCGTCAGTGCCAGCATCTACCTTGACAACAGCGCTTACCGTAGCTTCATCTACGACAAGTTCAATGTGAGCCCTGTAGACATGGAGAGCGCATCAGTTGCCCTAATCTGTTACCAGCAGAATACGTCCTTCATCGCCATCAGGGCGCTCTCTGACTTGGCCGGCGGTGGGTCTGCCGAGTCGAACGAGGCCGACACTTTCGTTAACCTTGCGTCGGACAATGCGGTGACGGTCGTGGTGGAGTTTATAAAGCAGCTTTCCTCCAGTACTCTCTAATGGCAAGATTGGCAGCCTAATATAATGTTCTATTGTCAATAATAATGCAATGATCCATTGCGCTTGTGTCTATTTGCGTAGCAACATGAACCCTGATGGGCCTTGGACCTTGGCATAGCTGGGAAGAAACTTTAGCAGTGACCGACTGCCTAAAAAATTTCCCATATCATTTTCCTTACTTTAAATCCTCCCATAGTAATAAAAGATCAAAGTCACGAGGGTTTGATGATTTGAAATGCTTTCCTCTTACTTAACTTTGCTTGAATTATATATCAGATATTCATAGATTTGACTTTACTCAATTATGTTCGAGATTGGGCTCAAAATCAAGAACCAAAGGTAACATATAGGTCTACTTCAACATGAACTGTGTGTCGGTCTATTAAAAGAGAAGATAGTGTCTAACTTTATTTAAATCTTAATATTAACAACATTTCCTTATTTCTATTGAAAGTAAGAAAGAACATTTCATTATTCAAGCTAAATCCATCAAAGAAGAAAGTCAGATCTTATTTTGACGTTGTTGGTGAGTTTGTTTAAACATTTCAGGTCCAAGTATTATTGGGCCTGGACTCTTCTTCTCCTTTTTATTTATTTCTTTTACAGATATTTTGCTAGAACTTATTTAAAAACCAGGCAGGCCGAATGGAAGTCGTGGGCCTAGCTAGGGGTCGTTCCAATCATATAGTGAGAGATAAAGGTCAGAATATTATGATGGGTTAGGCCCATTCAGTTAGAGATGAATTGCCTAATTTGCGGAGCAGAAGTCCAAAAAGCAGTTGGTCAAATGCTTCGAGGAAGCAAGTCATGAACATTTTGGCAGCATTATCAACCACCATTCACCGATACCACACCGTTGTAAATGCTGCATGTCAAATGGTCTATAGTCTCAACTATTTAAATTGCAACATTTAGAGAATCATTCATCAAAATTTCATCAGTTGACTTGATTATCCATAAATTAAAAGTTACCCTGCAATATATATCCATTCGTGATAACGTTAGATATATGGATACGGCAAAGTTCATGTGGTTAGGCTTGATCCATCAACAGTTCACTGACTTTAAAGATTTGTACAACATATGTATCAAATTCACATGAATTGATACTCGAAGTCAATCACAACTCATATCATGCCAATAAATCCATAATTTTAGCAAATTGAAAGGTGGCAACTTTCCTCCTTTGATAAATCCTCCTTTGTGTTGCCCACTTCACCGAGTACGAAACACGCGCA
The DNA here is from genome assembly GCA_028830015.1 of Eucalyptus grandis x Eucalyptus urophylla. Classification (NCBI taxonomy): domain Eukaryota; kingdom Viridiplantae; phylum Streptophyta; class Magnoliopsida; order Myrtales; family Myrtaceae; genus Eucalyptus; species Eucalyptus grandis x Eucalyptus urophylla. Next base: position 43,071,356 of record CM054190.1, read on the forward strand.
TGATAAACTGACAAAAACTTCACTAGAAACACGTCCGCTATCAAAACTCACAAGAAATTAAAAGAACGAGAGCTTCCTTTCTTTCTTTATTGTCTCCCCAGTCTTTGCATAACAACCTTACCGTTTCATTCCTTATAATATTTTTCGAGCATACAAATTGCCGTTGATTAATCTATTGTTGGGAATAACGGATCTCCGAAAAGTCAGATTCGACATTAAATCGAACCCCTAAATCGAATGCGGAAGACGAAGCCCGGGAAAATCACGTATCACCGATCCTAAAGCACACTACGGATTCGAGCGTACCTTGTTAGCCACAGATTAAACACCAATGCTGAAGATTGAGGAAGAGAAACCGATCCTGTTCGATCCGATGACGTCAATTGGCCTTAAAGGGAAGACAGCGTCGCCTCTTTTGCTTACTGTTCTTTTTTTTTAGAGAGAGAGAGCGTTTGAAAGAGAGGGAGACGTACGTAATGTCAAAAAGGTGCGTTCTCCCTCTCTCTCCTCCCTTTTATACGACCCTCCATCCACGGACCCTATTTCTGTGGGCCGGGCTTTTAGGCCCAACATGGGCGGACGGGCCAACTTAGGCCCATGCTCATCACATAAAACCATCATCTCCCACTCGCACATGGTGGGCTGAACAAAATTCTCTTTTACCTCTCTTCAACATTCATACCGGTGAATAATCCGTGCGACCAGCATACATTGAGAGCTCGCTGTCATATATCTGTTAGGAATATATAGCAGCTCATAATGGGCATCACATCCTGAGTAGATTTAGTATACAGTACCCTAGATCGATTGATCACATTTATATCTCTCTTGATCTCTTTTAAACAATTATATATATATATATATATATATTGTATTCACAATTATGATTATCCCAAAGACAGTCATAATTGGTTAACCAGTGAATACAAAAACTACAATGTGATTCTCCAAATTCGATCTTCCTCTTTCCTTCAAACTATTAATTTCAGTTCAGCTTGCTTTTCTAGAAATGTCCCATTAGATCGAATCAAACTCATGACCATTGGCAACATCCTAAGATAGCAAACACTAAATATAAATCTTGAGAATAAGTAAGAGTCATGAGGGGACTAAAAATTTGAGGAACTCTTTTCCTCAAGAGTCTCACACGACATAAAAATTGAGATCAAACTTTTGCCACTCTTATTGGTCGTCTCATGCATACGTAATATAAAATACGTATTACGGTAATAACTCATTTCCCATGGAGTGTATGTCTACACCTTTAATACCGTACAGATGATAGTTCAGACATACCAAATGTCTAACTTGAATTCACGTATCTACTCATTCACAAAATTCATCAGAACTCACATCTGGCATCATAGACAAATAAAGTAAAATATGTGGGGTATTTTACTTTCGGACATAGTAAGTATTATGTCCTCATCTTAACACCCAGTTAAGGCGACATACATATTTTAAGCTTGAGCTCTCGATTATCACCTAGATAATAAGCTTAAAAACAGTCTCATCTCTATTTATCGCACAGTAAATAGAGGCGATTATCCATGTGAGTGGGCTAATCTTATATCTGTCCGACATACTTTCTCAACTTAAAATAATGCACTAAGCATTAAGATGCATAAAGATCAAACAAAGATTCATATGCATTAATGATGAAAAACACAAATTCATCAGATGTGAACACTTCAAAGAAATTACAATTCAGTACATCAGACTCTACGCAATCCTAGAGATTTTACATGGCCACAAAACACATCTCTAGGTTTTGGCTTTGTCATAGGATCTGCTACCATTCTATGCGTAACATGTACTGTAAGTTCACATCTTTTTATGCAATCATATTCTTGATAAAATTATACTTGATATCTATATGTTTGGTCTTGCCGTGATATTTTGGATCTTTGGTGTACGCTTTTGCTGCTTGGCTATCACAGTTAACCAACAATGAATCTGCAGCACCTCAAATAACACATAAATGATCCAATAATCTCTTAAGCCAAACATCTTCTTTTATTGCTGCTGATAATACCACGAACTCAATTTCCATCGTGGACAAGGCTATACACTTTTGTTTCTTACTGCTCCAACATATGGTGTCATTATTCGGTAAGAAAACAAATCTAGAGATAGATTTTCTTTCATCTAAATCTCCTCACCAATCAGCATTAGAATAGCCTTTGAGTTGCAGATCCTTTCCATAATAACTCAGCGTATAATCAACAGTTCTCTTTAGATACCTTAGTATTCTCTTAACGGCCTTCCAATGTGCTGGACCTGGATTGGATTGGTATCTACCCACCATTCCAACTACAAAACATATGTCAAGTCTTGTACACATTATAGCATACATCAAGCTCCAACAGCACTTGCATAAGGAACATGTTTCATTTGTTCATTCTCTTGTGGAGTCCTTAGACATAGTCTATGGCTCAATCCTTTACCTTTTGCAATAGGAGTGCCTATGGGCTTACAATCCCATATTATTCATCTCAAAGTTGGAAGACAACCAACTTTTGACAGTATTGATAAGCTCCATATTACTTCCGGCAATTAGTATATCATCAACATATAATGATATAATCACAAGTTGATCTTTGGATCTTTTGATATATACACAATGATCCTCATCAATCATTGTAAAATCATATGCCATTATGGTATTATGAAATCGTATATACCATTGTCTTGACAACTGCTTAAGGCCATATATCGATATCAAAAGTCGACATACCTTTTCTTCTTGGCTTTTCACTATGAAACCAGCATATTGTTCCATATATGTTCCTTTCTCTAATTTTCCATTGAGGAAAGCAGTCTTTACATCCATTTGATGTAACTCAAGATCCATACTAACCACTATTGCCAGAATTATGCGAATCAAGGTAAATCTCACTACAGGAGAAAATGTTTCTTCATAATCAATTCATTCATGTTGATTATACCCCTTCGCCACAAGGCAAGCCTTATGCCTTTCTATCGAGCCATCAACTTTACGCTTTATTTTGAGAACCCACTTGTTCCCAATAGCTTTGCGTCCTATTGGAAGATCAACCAGTTCCAAACTTGGTTTGACTTCATTGACTCCATCTCCTCTTCCATTGCATAAATCCATTTTTCCTTACTAGAGCAATTCATGGCCTCATTAATATTTCTTGGCTCATCCTCATCTTGCGGAGCAATCATAAAAGTTTCCCATTCAATGTCAAAACGTCGACGGGGAATACTTTGGCGACTTGTTCGCTGTATGGGAGATTGTACACTTTTCACATCATTCCCCATTATGCTCCCACTTGGATTAGATAATGATAACGTTGTCTCATCATGTGGTTACAATTGAGAATGAGTTGAATTCAATTCATCACTTCTCATATTACTCCCACTTGGACGAACTCCACTAATATCATTATCTTGATCCAAGGTTTCAAATAGCGGGTAATCTTTCCCTATTTCGCCATTCTTAGGAAATTCATCCTCTAAGAATGTGACATCCCGTGATTAAAATTCAGTTATACTCTCACTTTCCTGCTCACCTATGAACACATACCATTTCGAGTGTTCGGAGTATCTCATTAAAATACTATATTTTCCTTTAGGACCCAATTTCCCAAACTTGTGAGAGGACTCATGAGTATAGGCAGCACAACCTCATGGCTTAAGAAAACTTAAGTCCAGTTTTGTACCTGTCCATAACTCATATGGAGTGGAACTAACTAATTTGGAAGGCACCCGGTTAAGTATATAAGCAGCAGTAAATAACGTATCACTCCAAAAAGAGATATGTAAGTTAGCATGCGCCATCATGGACCTAACCATTTCCAGTAGAGTTCTGTTTCTTCTCTCTGCAACACCATTTTGTTGAGGAGTATTTGGAATAGACAACTGTCTTTCTATTCCTTTTTCACTACATAATTTTCTGAACTCATCAGATAAATATTCTCGACCTCGATCGGATCTCAATGCATTTATTTTCTTGTCTAATTGATTTTCTACCAAGTTCATTAAACCTTTTGAAACAACTTATTGCTTCAAATTTATGAGAAATCAAATAGACATATCCGAATCGAGTATAATCGTCTATAAAAGTGATGAAATAAATAGCCCCATGCATTCCTCTCACATTCATTGAACCACAGACGTCAGAATGGATTAAATGCAGAGGAAATTCAGCTCTTTTATCTTTTCCAAATGGCTTCCTTATCATTTTCCCTACTAGGCAATGATCATATATGAGCAAATCGACTTTTTCAATGTTGCCCAACAAGCCCTTTTTTGGCTAGTCTTTTCATACGATGTTGGCCAATATGGCCAACTCTAGCATGCCACATAATCACATTTATATCATATGAAGTAGAAGACATGAAATAAGGGAATAACAAATATTGACATCACTACAGTCAACATTTAGTACAATAAAACCATCTAGAAAAAGACCACAACCATAGTAGTTTGTATCCAAATATAAATCTACACCGCTATTACGGAAGTTCATACTAAAAACAAGCTTAACCAACACCAAAAACAGACACTTAAATTTCGACGAATCTCCGGAGCATATAGAACATCATGTAGGAATAAGGTGCGTCAACCACACATGTTCAATTGGCAGGTGCCAATCCCTTTAACTTCATCTCTGGAGTTATTTCCTACATAGATCCGCTTAGTTCCAGTTGGTACTCGTCGGAATTCCACAAAGGATCCTCTATCCTTCGCTACATCGTCTGTTGCTCCTGAATCTACAGTCCACAAAGGATTGTATTCAGCTAATAATGCAGAACTTGACACAAAAACAAAGTTCTCAAATGTACAAGAGGTGTTTACCTTCTTTGGCTCACGACAGTCGCGAGCATAGTGACCCTTCTTGTCACAATTGTAACACCTCAACCTTGACATTTTCTTCACTTGAGGACGTTTTCCTCTCTTGTGTTGGTTAACACTTGATCTCTTGCAATAAGGACTTGATCCTTTGTATTCCCACATATTGAACGAATCAATACGCTTGCGCTTAGAGCTCAAAGCCCTTTCTGAGCTAGAACTAGCATAGCAAATATCTATTTGCCGTTAAGCAGTCCTCTACCAGCTTAAGGTGGCGTACAACATCCTCAAGATCTTCCATAACATGGTCAAGAGCTTCTAATGCTTCTTGCTTTTCCAGCACATATTGAATCTTCATATTCAATATTTCACAATTGTTGCCGTTCATATCAGCAATTACGTTCTTAGTTGCTGAAACCATCAATCTGAACACATCAGACATATATGCACGAATAATTAATGCCTATCATTTATGTATCCACTTTGCACAGACCCGTCATATCAATGAATAATTTCAAGTAAAGTTTCAGAATCAAAAGGTCACTATGTTTCCAATTATCCTCCAAAAATCCTAACTTAAAACTATCATTAATATAATTGTCTTATGCAAAATAAATTCTATGAAGTTACAAAAACTTCTATAACTATCCACAGCTAACTACCCACAGCAACCGGCAATAACATAAAGTAACAGATAATTGACATCCAATAAAATAATAATGTTTTCAACTAATACAACAATTCATTACACTAAGTAATATATCCAAAAAGAAATATCAACATAGAAAGAGATATTCACACTTAAAAAAAACATCTCAAACTAATCTAAGAAATAAATAGGGAATGTCCCATTCTAATTTATCAGTCAAAATATCTAAGAAATTTGTAGGCATATTTGCCAACCATGGAAAAAACTTTTGGAAAGCTCTCATGTCGCCTCCAAGGCGCATTCACTTTGCGCCATGTGGCGCTCAATCTAAGGGTTGAAGCTTTGGCCAACTTAATCCTATAGTACTTTCTTACAAAAGCTTCCACTAGCCTCCTATAACCCGAGACCACGTTGACCTCCAATAGCCGATCTAACACTGCTTGCCATTCAGGTGGAAGAGTGTTCATTAAAGCCGGCACCTTCTCAAAATACGGTATAAGATAACCATTCCAAATGATTTCCTGTATCATCTGATTAACCATGACCATGTGTGATACTAAATCACCATCATGCCACCGATAATCAGCTAACTCTGTCATCAGCCTTTTAAGTCTTGCTTTTCCTTCGTCCGTTTTCGGGATTGCAGGTTTCCGTGCATAACGCATCATAGTTCCTGCAACAAATGCAGAACCAAAAAATAGATCACTTATAATCCACAATAAACAAAATGGAAAATACATAATTTTACATGATTCATGCAACAAATGCAGAATAAAAAATGGATTACCTCTAACTCACACAGACATAATTGAAAAAAGAAACTTTGTTTTTTTGTTTCTTTTTTTTTTGTTTTGTTTTGTTTTTTGTTTTGTTTTTTTTTTGTTTTGTTTTTTGTTTTGTTTTTTTTTTGTTTTTTTTTGTTTTGTTTTTTTTTTTTTCGGGTCAACGATCAACGGTCATCGGTCAACGAGTCAACAGTCACTAGTCAAGTCGTCGGATTGGTCGGACCGGATAGACCGGTCGGACCGGTCAGGCCTGTTGGGCCGGGTTGGACGAACCGACCGCATGTGCCGCGCGTGTGTGCGGGCTGACGTCACGCAGACGTCAGCTGGCACGTGCCGCATGCGTGCCAGGCGTCCGCGGGTCGGGTTGAGTCGGGTCTCCGGTCGGGTTGTTGATCGGTGACCGCCCGGCTAACTGTCGTAGGCACTAACGTCATCGATGACGTCATCCCAGCAGTTACTGACCGTTGGGTGGCGTCATGCTGACGTCAGCACGCGTCGGTCCGCCGACCGGCGCATGCCGGTTCGGCATCGGCGTTGCGCACGTGCCGGTTCGCCGACCGGCGCGTGGCGCCCACGCGCAACGGCTTTTGGCCGCGCGTGTGGGCGCGTACGGCGTCACCCGGCGGCACACGACATGTCGCCGGACTCGTCTCGACGAGCCCTTTCACCCTATGCTTTCAGAAATCGATTTCGACTTACAGAAACTCGAATAAACGGACGAACAGTGCTCGGGTGTCGGGATTTCTCGCCCCAATCCACGTCGGCCGTATTTCTTTGCGAAAAATCAATCAAAAACATGAAAAGGGTCAGGAAAACATGAACTCGGGCTTTGATACCAATGTTGGGAATAACGGATTCCCGAAAAGTCAGATTCGACATTAAATCGAATCCCTAAATCGAATGCGGAAGACGAAGCACGGGAAAATCACGTATCACCGATCCTAAAGCACACCACAGATTCAAGAGTACCTTGTTAGCCACAGATTAAATGTGACATTCCGATTTTCTGATTCTATTTTCAATAAATTGAGACGGGCATTTCGTTGGCACGCATATAGTTCCTTTCCTTGAGTCGGTCACTCATGTGGAAACTAGTCTATCAGGTGAAGCTGTTAAGAATTTCTAATGCATCAGACTCGAGAATTTGATCAGGAAACGACCTTTCGACCGAGCTAATTTGCAAGGGTCATTACGGCACAATTAAAAATCGATTAGAGATCGGAGATAGGTCGACTCGACAGAGACATGCGATCGAGTGTGGGTGATTCCACTAGATTGCACAATTCTTGTCGATTGGCACTAGACCGACTTTCCTGTCGATTGGGTACTCTGTGTTCGTATTTGAAACCTTGAGATTTACCCAACAACCGAAAGTCGCCAATGTTTCAAAGATGTACATTGTGGCTTGAGATGATCAACCACAGGTCAAATGCATGAAAATTTCTAAAGGCTACCCGGTAGGTTGAGCCGCGCTAGTATCGTGCCAAAGTGAAATTAACTGTGAAATTGGGATCGAATTCAGAAATTGGAAGTCTGGGTGTGTCACAAATCATTTTAGGAACATTATCTAATCTTCGGAAGATTTTTCATACAAGTCGAGTTTTTCGGCAAAATAATCAAGGTATGGCTAATTTGGCTCGAGAAATTAGTAGGCCCGCTTTTGGTCGTACTTTTGGGACTTAAGTTGATTGTATGGACAAGTGAAGATGTGAATTAAAGTGTGGTGACTTTGGATTAATTTTATGGACTTCAATTGGAAGATAATTGAATGGAATTAAAGAAATTAATGTACAAAGTTTCATGCCCCGGCGGAAAAATAAAATGGACCCATTGAAGGATGTTGTGGGAGAGGAGATAGTGGAAGATGACATCATGGGGGTGATGTCATGCTGATTGAAGCCAAGGATTGAGGGCTTGACAAGTGGAGGGTGGAGATTTAATCTCCAAAAAGGGGCCATCACCATCATCTTCAACCTTGGGAAGGAGAGAGAAAGGGAAAGAGGAAGGATGCGTGACCGGACCAGCCAAGCCGACCGCCCAGACGCCGCCTCCTTCGCCGCTCGTCGTCCACCGTTCGTCATCGTCGCCGAAGCCGTCACGGTCGTCGTTCGTCCGCACGCTGGCACCACCGCTCGCACCACCGTCACCCCCTCTCTCCTCCATCTCCGCTGCAGCTCGATGCACCAGCAAATCCGAAGACGCCGAAGCAGCCCACGGTCCAGCCGGATCGCCGTTGCGCGCCCCTCTCGCGTCGTCCGCTGCCTCGCACGCCGCTGCTGTCCCGCGAGCCGCCTCCCTCACCATCGTCCTCGCTCGTCTTCGCCTCCAGGAGGCTGTTCGGCCAGTTTAGGCCATGGCTCAGCCGCCTCCGGCCACCGTGCGCCCCCACCTTAGCCCGCCGGAGCTCCGCCTAGTCCTTGCCGCCCTTGCTTGCCCCAACCGACGCCGGATCAGCCCTCCTCCGAGCTTGCTCAGTAGCTGCAAAAATGGGTATCACAGCAGGGTTTTGGCCCGTTTTGGCCATATTCCCGAGCCCGGATGCTCGGCCCGCTTTGAGGAAAGTTGTTCTCCTTGGCGTCCCCGTCGTTTGGTCCGCTCGGCTCGCTAATCTGGTGAGTTTAACTCACTAAACCTTGATTAGACGGTTAATTATGCCCTAAGTGTGCTTAGTCTAAGTTAAGCAAGTTTAGGTGGATATTTGAGTTTATTTAATTGTGATTTGGGTTAAAAGGTTTGTTTAATTCAAAGTGTGTTTAATTAAAGGTTAAGATAGTTTATTTAATGATAAACCTTGATGGGACATAATAGGATTTTAATTTTGAATTATTTAATTACTTCGAAATTCTGGAAATTTATAATATTATATTATATTCCGAAATTATTAAAATATTATTATATTAAAAAAAAACGGAAAAATTATTTTTGATCCCGATTGCTCAGAATTTCGTGCCGATCGCTGCTGTGTAGTTGGATTTTGAAATTGATGATTGGATATTATAAATTGAGTGTGGATCGTGAAAAATATGAATATTATTATTTAATTATTTTCGGAATAAATTTAATTATTTAATAAATTCCGAAAATTTTGTTAGGACCCTAAACTCTCAGAATTTTGTGCCGATCGCTGCTGTGCATTTAGAATTTGAATTTGATGATTGGTTGTGGCAAATTGAGTGTGATTGCAATAAATAGGGATTATTTATAAAATCCTAAGTGTAGAAATTGATGGGAGATTGGCTGTGATTGACCACCTATTAAAGGTCGTGCCCAGTGAGGCCGTGATGTACCACCTAGGAAAGGTCGTGCCCAGTGAGGCCGTGATGTACCACTTAGGAAAGGTCGTGCCCAGTGAGGCCGTGATGTACCACCTAGGAAAGGTCGTGCTCAGTGAGGCCGTGATGTACGACCTAGGAAAGGTCGTGCCCAGTGAGGCCGTGATGTACCACCTAGGAAAGGTTGTGCCCAGTGAGGCCGTGATGAACCACCTATGAGAGGTCGTGCCCAGTGAGACCGTGATGAACCACTTATGAGAGGTCGTGCCTAGTGAGGCCGTGATTAACCACCTATTAGAGGTCGTGCCCAGTGAGGCCGTGATGGACCACCTAATTAAAGGTCGTGCCGAGTGGGGCCGTAATTGTCACTGTCTGTTAAACCTTCCTATAGGGCCGGGATTGAGAGTAATGATTGATTTGCTAGAATGACATGTAATCGGCCGAGTCGATTGATCGCTGAGACGATCAAAGTGGTTGAATTGTTTTGATAATGTGATTGTGCCACGGTTGTTTGGTTATCATAATTGTACGTGGTTGAATTATATAAATTGTGCTAACCTGCAGATGAAGGCTGATGCGAGGTAAGTCTTCTGTGTGATGTGGCTAGGTCACCCGGGGCGTATTTTCTTTCTAATAGGGGTTTAGGGGGTTGAACTTGCTGAGACATCGTCTCATCCCGGTTGTGGGATTAAAATTTCAGGTCCCCGGTGGACGGAGTGGCCAGATAGCTTTGGTTGGTCTTGAGGAGTTGCAGATGTGAAGTCGTAAGATTGGAGAATGTGTTCGACTTGTAGGTCGTAGGTAGTTCATTTTTAAGAGCCGATCTTTTGTAGACTGTTGGTCGTAGACCCTTGTTTGTAATTCTGTTGATTTGTGAAAGTGTTATGGGGTGATTTTGCTTCATGCTTTCCTATCCCGTATTTTATTGTCAGGGGTTTTATAATACGTTCCGCTTGCGCAATAATAAATGAATGGGGCCGGCGACACTACCTGGGAATGTCGTATTTGATCGACCGTGGTGGGATGTGCTCGCGCTCGGGGTTCGGGGCGTGACATTAAACACCAATGCTGAAGATTGAGGAAGAGAAACCGATCATGTTCGATCCGATGATGTCAATTGGCTTTAAAAGGAAGACAACGTCGCCTCTTTTGCTTACTGTTCTTTTTTTTTAGAGAGAGAGAGAGCGTTTGAAAGAGAGGGAGACGTACGTAATGTCAAAAAGGTGCATTCTCCCTCTCTCTCCTCCATTTTATACGACCCTCCATCCACGGGCCCTATTCCAGTGGGCCGGGCTTTTAGGCCCAACATGGGCGGACGGGCCAACTTAGGCCCATGCCCATCACATAAAACCATCATCTATGAACGATCTGGAATCCTCCATTTGAGCAATCAGATGACCTGTTCATGTAAACCCTTGCTGCACTTCATTAGTCTTATAGTTTGTAGCCCTAACATCTACTCAAGCCTATATCGAGTTCGTTCTTGGAATGTTAGATAGACATAATCCCGGTATGCAATTCCCTTTCCATCCCTGACCACTTCTGAGAACTGCGGCCAGCTTTGCCAACTCGGAGACCTTAAGATATTTCTCTAATCCCGGTTTTCCTTCCATGTTCTCTATCAGGATTTATCTCCTCCAAAAAGAGAGGGGAGGTCAGCTCATTTAGTTGAGAACTGTTCCTGTTTCCATTGCATAGATGGACCATGTGCGTAAGTTAGGCTTAGGCTTCATTTTCCTAATCATGGAACTGCTTTGGCAGCATCCTCTTACGAAATTTATAGCTGCAAGGAGAAAAAAGACGCAGAAAAAAATATCTGCTAGCCAGTTGTATGAACATAAATAGTGCTGTATAAACTCTCTTGGTGATAAAACTCTCTTCCTCACTGAGCTAATTGACAAAATGGATTTGCGTTCACTAATATTCTAAGCTTCTAAAAATGGGGGCCTCCATCTGAGGCTTTGACTAGATGCTGCTGCTTATCCTGGCACTGAAGTGATGACATCGTGCCATTGTCGTTTAGGCCTGCCTAATTGTTTTGATTTGGAGCTTCTTTCATTCGTCTATTGCAATGATATGTTTTTAGATATGGGTGTTGTTTGGGAGTCAACTTCAAATGAGAGATTTGTTCTCCTGATGTATCATCCTTCTATCTCCTGTTTCAGGTTGGAGTTCACTATGATGGGATTATCTATGAATTTGCGCCTTGGAATGGTGGTCATTGGGAAGGTACTTTATGGGGTCTGGTATATGGAGTCAGAAAATGAGACGCATAGTTTCCTGTTATAACTTTAACATAATGGTAATGGAGAGTCCCTCGCCACAACCGTGACTAAGCCACTTAAGAGGGCAGAAGGTGTGTGGATTGCTGCTATTGCTACCTCTATATCTTCTAGCTTTCATCCAACGTGAAGTTGTATACCTCATGCAGAAATTTGTTTGTGTTTGCCAGTAGCACAATGCTGTTTAACAGTATGTGCGTATGTTGTAAATAGGATTTAGTCCTTCTCAGCAAGAACAAAGTATGTGATTTTGATCAGTAAAGTGAAGTGAGCAGAATTTGTTGATTCTTTGCAGGTTGTAGTGGAGGCAACAATCAAGGATCCTGGTACAACATTGCGTGCTCCAACTGCAGAGGCTGGCCTTGCTCCAGCTTGCAATGATTCTTGTTTTGGTGATCTAAAACTGCACATATGGGAATGGAGATATGATGGAATTGAGGGAAGGCGAGTTCCATATTTTGGACCGATTATCCTCTACTGCGTAGCAATGGTGTTTAACTTTTTACTTTGTGCTAGAAGATGAATGTGGCATCACTAACTGTTTCTGGAACCTCCTCTTATATGGAAGCCTCCAACACCAATAGTTATGGACAGTTAACTGTAGATTTTGCATCTCTGCAAAATTTCTTGTTTAACCAAAATATATTATAGAAGTGGCACAAGATATTCCTCAGCATTGCAGTACAAAAAGGATCAAAGACAAAAATCCTCTTGTATTACTTAAGGACTTTATCCAAGTAATACGTCTTGCTAAGAGTTAGCAGGGCTAGGGCTGTCATCCCTCCCATTTGATGGCCTTGTTTCGGGTTTTGGACATTACCAACTTGCTAAGGCGAAGAGCGATGAAATCCTCCAGTAAATGGCATTTGTCTGAGTTCAATGTCCAGCAGAAGGAAGTATGCCCAAGAATGGGCATATTGATCATTCCTACCTTTCCTTGCATAAAGTCATTGTCAACTTCAGGCATTCCACCTCTCGATCACGTATCATTCCTACCTTTCCTTGCAGTCATTGTATTAGAAAGGTAAGACCTCCACGCTGGAGCTTCTGAGTTGTGTTTTGAGGTTCCTGTTCATATTGATGGGTTTTGCGGTTTGGCTCCTTTCCTCAAACCTTCGGTCTATAGTTGATGGCTCCTATTTACTCCGAGGTTGTCCGGAAGAGCCGTTAGTAACTTTTTCACATGTATAGAGGTCTAATTCAGGGCGGGTTGAGGAAGACATTATTTGTAAAAACAGTAGCTCTCTAGACCTTCCTCTCATTGTGGTCTCCAGGTACTGTATCACTGAAATGACGCCCATGGGAAACTTCTTTCCCGTGTCTTTTACCTGACACATGGTCATAACATAGCTACATCGCGACACAAGGACGATTCCTGCATGATTTTTGTCACGAAGCACCGATGGTGATTAATCGATCCTGTGGAAAATCGATCCTTCCGAACTGATGGGGCCACGGACCAGATCAAATTTGAGTGGCGCCGCGGCTGGTTTAGGTGGGTCTGCTTATTTCAACAATAATGGGGATTGGCATCTTTTGCACGGTGGAAACTGGTGGTTAGGAATCTCTTCCCAGAGGGACCAAGCTCGCAGTTAAAGGCCTCTCATGGTCCCAACTCAAGCTTTTATTGCAGAATACGCCATCTGCTATTCACATGGTGGAGACATTATCGATTAATAATGTTCGGGACAAAGCTTGAAGGGAGTGAAAGGACACCAGAGGCCTTTCCCCCTTTTAGTTGACCTCCACCTTAGTTGCTTTGATTCCCAGTATTTGTTAAAAGAAAAATAAAGGGGAAACTGGTGGTTAGGAATCTCTTTCCATAGGGAGCAAGCTCGAAGTTAAGGGCCTCTCATGGTCCCAACTCAAGCTTTTATTGCAGAATACGCCATCTGCCATTCACATGGTGGAGACATTATCGATTGATAATGTTCGGGACAAAGTTTGGAGGGAGTGAAAGGATGCCATTAGAGTCCTTTCCTTACAAAGCTTGAAGGGAGTGAAAGGACATCAGAGGCCTTTCCTTCTTTTAGTAGACGTCCACTTTAGTTGCTTTGATTCGCAGTATTTGTTACCAGGTTATTGGTCTAAAAGAAAAATAAAGAGGAAAACACGGCGGGTAGGCTTCCTGTCCTGATCCGTGGTCACCCTCGCCATGCAGGAATCTCTTCTTTCATAGGGGGGATTTGTGATCGACATCGGAGTTCCCTTGGGATTAATCCACATTCTAAAGAACATCAAGACTGGCCTTCCTTCCTTCCTTTCCCATTTCTCCGATCCATGCCTAACAGCCGTACCGTTTCTTTCCTAACGATTAATTTTTAAGCATACAGGATTCCTTCCATACAATGATAATGGCGGAGATCGATGAATTAATCTACAAAATCAGTTTGTGGACGATGTGGATTCCTCCTTTTCAGCAATCAGATATGATCCGTTCATCTAAACACTTGCTATATGTCAAAGTTATTTTGCATTTTGCAGACTAATCTTATAGTTTGTAGCGCTAACGACATGGAGTGGTTCTTGAAATGTTAAAAAGATGTAAGTGGGGAACCCAATTCACTTTATGAGAACTGCGGCCAGCTTTGCGAAAAGTGGAGAAATTAAAAGTTGAACCGCGACAAAAGTTGTGTGATCAAATCTTCCATTCACTTCAGCCATTACCAACATATGTTTTGAGGACTATCCGGGTTTCCCTTCCATATTCTCCACCAAAAGTTGTGCTAGATTGTGTTTTCTTTTCCTTGAAAGTACCCTAAACAATGTCATAGTTGAGCTTTAATTTTTTCACGACACAGTTGTATTTTCCTTCATCTCGGATTGGAGGGAGTGTTCTAATTAAAAGGTTACAAATATAAACATCACCCGCATTTATATTTAGATATATTTGAGTGTCCATTTCATATAGCCCTTGATCGGATGTATGGTTTGCGGTGAGCAATGAAGGTATAGGTCACAATATTCTATGCCTCTCAATTCCCCTTTTTTAACCATGTGCAACATAAGGTTCTGATCTCCCGCTGGACGCCTTTCACGTGGTTCGCTGGTGAATGAAGTCGTGAAACATATCCTACAATCGCTCCTCTTCAAGGGTTCATTTTTCTAATAGCAATAATTTAGAACCTCCGATTGAAGTTTCTTATGCAACTGCATAATTTAAACACGTCGGCCTTTCTTCCATAGATAAATCCTTCGCTCTATCGCCACTTCACCAAGCATGAAACTCGTGCATGATAAACCGACATAAACTTCACCAGAAACGCGTCAAAACACTAGCAAAACCCACGGGAAAGAAAAAAAAAAGAAAAACAAGGAAAAGCCCGGCACTACCAGACGGCAAGCAAGCATCACGATGCGAAAACCAAAAGAAACACGTGCATGATGATTTACCGGCTTATTTTTTAGACGATCTCGGACGGATATCGTTAAAATACTGCCGAGAGCTTATAACAAAAAGCACTTCTCCCGCATATTTCTTGCAACCTGTTCCACGTGGCCATCGATCGTTACGCATGCTTTTGTCCGTCACCTCATAAGTAAAATCTCAAGTCTATCCATATTGGTCCCCACGTGCTGATCCGCATGGAACGGTTCTCTTATGTTCTATATCTATATAAAGCTGCTGGATTGTCAAGCATCCAAGACCCTCAAAGATTGGATCCATTTTCTCCAAGAACTCAGCAAGTCCATAGAGAGAAGCAAATGGCGGTTGCTCACTGGCTGGTTCTTTTTGTTACGATAATCATGGTGAGCAATGCACGGGATGCGAATGGGGCGTTATCAGCAACGACCCTGGAAGCGATAGCAAAAGCTAACGTGAACGGCCCTTACATTGGCATCGTGATCCCTAACCTTTTTGAGATGGGTCCACTTCTTAATTCGTCGAGTTACAGTGCTGCTGAAATCATAAATTTCTCAGGTAACAATTGCATTTTGTCTTGACTTACAGAGTTCCTTATAAAACATGGAAAATGCTTTCTTGGTCGGACTTGGACATGGACTCTTTGTTTACCAATATGAATGTGTGGATCAGTCATGAGGTGATCAGTTTTCGGTCCAGTCCGATTCTATCTAGGAATCGGGAACTAGATCGAGAGAATTGGTTCCCAATTTTGGGACTAGGAATTAGATCGGACGGTCCCAGGACCAAAATCAGGTTCCATGGAACCGATCATTTAGCAAAAAAAAAAAGATAATAATTTACTAAATACTAGAATTGTTATTATTTTTAGGGTTTATTGTTATTTTTAAGAAACTAAAAAATATATTTAAAAAAAAAGTCGGTCTAGTTCAGTTCAATACCCCCTTGGAACCGAGAATAAGATCGACAATCATTGATTCCTTTTTTATGGAACTAGGATTTATATTGATCATTTCGGGAACTAGATCAAATCTGCCGGTTTGGTTCAATCTGGACAAGAGGCTTTAGCTCCACTAGATTTGGAGCTTCAAGCTCACTAGAGGTCGGTGAGGCTCGAGCCTTGCAAGAGGTTGGTAAGCTTGAGCCTTGCTGGCCTTGGGTGAGCTTGCTCCTTGCTTGTGCTGGTTGGTGGCCGCATTGTGGCTGGCAACTGACTTAAGCGCCAATATTTAGTTATATTTTAAAAAATATTTTTCAATTTTTTATGGATTACGTGTAGGTTTTCCATCAATTCATTTTCTTAAGTGAATCAAAGTGATTCACAAATTTTGTGTAAGCATTTTGCATAAGATTGGTTTTTTTTTTTTTCATAGATATCATTAGTTAATTAATAACTCTTAATGACGTGGTAAAAAAGTAGACGCTGCCCGCAAGTTTTTTAGGGCATGCGTGGCCACAAAATTTCACCGAAAACGAAGTAACAAGGAAGGATTGAATCAAAGAGATGTAGATTGACAATGAATTGTAAAATGGTTAGTTTCCCTAATAACGTTCAGGAAATAATCTTTCACTTTATCCCTGACACTTCTCCATCCCTTGACGGACTCCAAGGCAGAAGATTTCGATTCGGGACAGTCGAAGAGAGGAAAGTCATACTGGTCATGACAGGACTGAGTGTGGTATGTGTCCTGCTACTGTTTTCTTCAAAATCATGTACTCGTCTTGTCAAATTTTCAAAACATATTTCGACAACGGCTTAATTTGGTTGCGACTAACGCGCTCGTGCGTGGTGATATTGAGGGAAAGTACGTATGAACTGGTGCAGATAAACGCAGCCATCACCACGCAGCTTCTGCTGAGCTTCTTCGATGTGGAGGGTGTGATTCATTACGGAATTGCTGGGAATGCGAACCCCGATTTGCACATCGGAGACGTCGCTATTCCCCAGTATTGGGCACATACCGGTCTTTGGAATTGGCAGGTTTTCCACTTGTCAACCCGATTTTTAGATTCATCCACCCAATTCTTCGATGTGAAGGGAGTAACTTGACTTTTCTTTTTCTTTGCCTAGAAATTATGGGGGAAATTCTACAGTGGTTCTCGTAGTACACGAGAAAGAAACTGTCAATGCGATTCGTTATTCTTTGTTTTTTTCCTCCAAATTAATATTTTTTAAAATATAACTCAATTCAAAATTGTTAAATTTATTTTAAAGATGTCAACATTTGCACTGGTTGTGTCACATAAATGGTCGGTGCTAATTGGTCGGTACTTTATTCGGTCATCTACACTGATAAATATCAATACAATGGTGTGCGAACAGAGATACGGGCAGGGTCCAGAAGATGAACTCGCATTGGAATCAAACGGAGACTACACGAGAACGCTTGGGTACTTGAGGTTTGCGAATTACACTACAAACGTCACGGGTTGTGCTTCACACGACAATCTCTTGAACAACATATGGTATCAACCGGAGGAAGTGTTTCCTGTCACTGGAACTCCTGAGGAAAGACAGCATGAGTTCTGGGTCCCCGTCGGTTCCACCTACTTCGAGGTGGCCAAGAAGCTTGAGGTACTACTGCTCGATGCTTTCTAGGATTTGCTGTTGTATCTATATATGTTGGGAAAACTTTACTAGAACTGATTTATAAAGTGAATATATGGCGAATCTCAGGAAAAAGTGCGCCGGGACCTCTAGGGCTTTTGGAAGAGTTTTACTCAACCAAAAGAAAGTCAGATGAGATCAATACATGGAAATGCATTATTTACATGAAGAGTAACTAAATGGCTTTAGCAAAAATATCTTTCTTGCTTATCACTTGAATAACACCGCTTTAGATATTTCAAAGCATTATTTAAAAAGTATCACGATTGTGTAGAGTTTCATGAGTCAATACTTTAATAGAGAGAAATCTTGGCCACCTTTCTTGTCTATCAAAATTAATCATTTATGATGAAGGGTCTAATTCACACATATTTTTGATGTATGTCACTCCTTAGGGCTTGAAATTGGAATCTTGCGTGAACGCGACCACGTGCTTGAACTACACGCCGAGTGTAAGCACCGTTGAAAGAGGCGTCAGTGCCAGCATCTACCTTGACAACAGCGCCTACCGGAGCTTCATCTACGACAAGTTCAATGTAAGCCCTGTGGACATGGAGAGCGCATCGGTCGCCCTAATCTGTTACCAGCAGAATACGCCTTTCATCGCCATCAGGGCGCTCTCTGACTTGGCCGGCGGTGGGTCTGCCGAGTCGAATGAGGCCGACACTTTCGTTGACCTCGCCTCGAACAATGCGGTGACGGTCATGGTGGAGTTTATAAAGCAGCTTTCCTCCAGAAACTCTCTCTAATGGCAAGATTGGCAGCCTAATATAATATTCTATTGTCAATAATAATGCAATGATCCATTGCGTTTGTGTTTATTTGTGTAGCAACATGAACCCTGATGGGCCTTGGACCTTGGCATAGCTGAGGAAGAAACTTCAGCAGTGACCGACTGCCTAAAAAATTTCCCATATCATTTTCCTTACTTTAAATCCTCCCATAGTAATAAAAGATCAAAGTCATGAGGGTTTGATGATTTGAAATTCTTCCTCACACTTAACTTTGCTTGAATTATGCACTGGATATTCATAGATTTGACTTTACTCAATTATGTGTGAGATTGGACTCAAAATCAAGAACTAGAGGTAATATATACGTCTACTTCAACATGAACCGTGTGTTGGTCTAGTAAAAGAGAAGATAGTGTCTATCTTTATTTAAATCTTAATATTAACAACATTTCCTTATTTCTATTGAAAGTAAGAAAGAACATTTCATTATTCAAGCTAAATCCATGAAAAAAGAAAGTCAGATCTTATGTTATTTTGACATTGTTGGTGAGTTTGTTTAAACTTTTCAGGTCCAAGTATTATTGGGCCTGAACTCTTCTTCTCCTTTCTTATTTATTTCTCTTACAGATTTTTTGCTAGAACTTATTTAAAAACCAGGCAGGCCTAATGGAAGTCGTGGGGCTAGCTAGGGGTTGTTCCAATGGGTGGCTCTAAGTCTCTTTCTAATTACCTGCATTGCCTCAGTAGTAAGTTGCACCAACTCTGTGACATCCCGATTTTCCAATTCTATTTTCAATAAATTGAGATGGGCATTTCGTTGGCACGCATATAGTTCTTTTCCTTGAGTCGGCCACTCATGTGAAAACTAGTCTATCAAGTGAAGCCGTTAAGAAATTCTAATGCATCAGACTCGAGAATTTGACCAGGAAGCGATCTTTCGACCGAGCTAATCTGCAAGGGTCATTACAGCACAGATAAAAATCGATTAGAGATCGGAGATAGGTTGACTCAATAGAGGCATGTGATCGAGTGTGGGTGATTCCACAAGATCGCACAATTCTTGTCGATCGACACTGGACCGACTTTTCTATCGATTGGGTACCCTGTGTTCGTATTTGAAATCTTGAGATTACCCCGACAACCGAAAGTCGCCAATGTTTCAAAGATGTACATTGTGGCTTAAGATGATCAACCACAGGTCAAATGCACGAAAATTTCTAAAAGCTACCCGATAGGTTGGGCCGCGCTAGTATCGTGCCAAAGTGAAATTAACCGTGAAATTGAGATCGAATTCAGAAATTGGAAGTTTGGGTGTGTCACAAATCATTTTAGGAACATTGATTAATCTTCGGAAGATTTTTCATGCAAGCCGAGTTTTTCAGCAAAATAATCAGAGAATGACTAATTTGGCTTGAGAAATTAGTAGGCTCGTCTTTGGTCGCGCTTTTGGGACTTAAGTTGGTTCTATGATCAAGTGAAGATGTGAATTGAAGTGTGGTGACATTGGATTTATTTTATGGACTTCAATTTGATTCAATTGGAAGAGAATTGATGAGATTTGAAGAAATTGGATGTACGAGATTTTATGCCCCGACGAAAAAATAAATTGCAACCATTGGAAGAGGTTGTGGAGGATTGGGTGAATGGAGTGTGATGTCATCCATGAGGTCATGAGGTGGGCCATTTTTGGTTGGATTAAAGAAAAAAAAGAAAAAAGAAAAGGGAATGGTCCCATCTCTCTCTCTCCTCCTTCTCTCTCCTCCCTCTCTTCTTCCTCTCTTCCGTGCGACTCCTCCATCTTCTTCATCTTCCTTCTTCGGCTACTCGGTTCCGTGGAGACCGAAGACCAAGGGAAGCAGCAGCCGTCGTCCACGCCTCTCGCCACCATCGCCGCCCACGTGCCGCCGCTCGAGCACCTCGTTGTTCGTGCATCGACCGCGTGCCTCCGCCCCTTTCTCCTTCTCTGTTTCGTTTGAAGACAGCAAACACAGAAGCAGCAACCTCATCCCACCGCAACCGGAGCCAAGGCCATCGTCGCCATGCATCGTCGCAGCTTCGCGATTGCCCAGCCGCGCCGTCCACCCCCGTCCAGTCGAGCTGCCGTCCACGAACCGCCTGGCCAGCTGCTATTCGGTGGTCTTGAGGGACGGTAGAGACCCACCGGAGCTCCCTCCGACCACCTCCGGCCACCGTGAAGCCCCGCCTAGGTTTGGTTCAACTCCTCCGCTCACTCCCGACCCCAACCAGCCCCGGATCTGCCCTCCTTCGCCCCCAACCAACAGCAATCAGAGAAGAAGAAAATGGGTATGGCAGCCCCTTCGTGGGCTGTTTTGGCCGCCTTCCCGAGCCTGGATGCTCGGCCCGCCTTGAGGAAAGTCGATCCTCGCGTCGTCCCCGTCGTTTTAGTCCGCTTGGTTCGCTAATCCGGTGAGTTTAACTCACTAAACCTTGATTAGACGGTTAATGATGCCCTAAGTGTGCTTAGTCTAAGTTAAGTAAGTTTATGTGGTTATATTAGTTTATTTGGTTGATGATTAGATTAGGGTGTTTAATTAAGTTAAAGTGTGTTTAGTTTAAGGTTAAGTATGTTTATTTTTAATATAAAGCCTTGATGTGACATAATAGGGTTTTATTTTTGAATTATTTAATGATTTCGAATTCTGGAATTTATAATATTATATTATATTCCGAAATTATTAAAATATTATTAATTAAAAAAATGGAAAAATTATTTTTGACCCCGGTTGCTCAGAATTTCGTGCCGATCGCTGTTGTGTAGTCGGATTTTGAAATTGATGATTGGATATTATAAATTGAGTGTGGATCGTGAAAGACATGGATATTATTATTTAATTAATTTTCGGAATAAATTTAATTATTTGATAAATTCTGAAAATTAGTTTAGAACCTTATTCTCTCAGAATTTCGTGCTGATCGCTGCTGTGTATTTATAATTTGAATTTGATGATTGATTGTGGCAATTGGAGTGTGATTGTGATAAATAGGGATTTTTTTTTTATAAAATCCTAAGTGTAGAAATTGATGGGAGATTGGCCGTGATGTACCACCTAGGAAAGGTCGTGCCCAGTGAGGCCGTGATGTACCATCTAGGAAAGGTCGTGCCCAGTGAGACCGTGATTAACCACCTATTAGAGGTCGTGCCCAGTGAGGCCGTGATTAACCACCTATTAGAGGTCGTGCCCAGTGAGGCCGTGATGAACCACCTATGAGAGGTCGTGCCCAGTGAGGCCGTGATTAACCACCTATTAGAGGTCGTGCCCAGTGAGGCCGTGATGTACCACCTATGAGAGGTCGTGCCCAGTGAGGCCGTGATTAACCACCTATTAAAGGTCGTGCCCAGTGAGGCCGTGATGGACCACCTAATTAAAGGTCATGCCGAGTGGGGCCGTGATTGCCACTGATTGTTAAACCTTCCTATAGGGCCGGGATTGAGAGCAATGATTGATTTGCTAGAATGACATGTAATCGGCCGAGTCGATTGATCGCTAAGACGTTCCAAGTGGTTGAATTGTTTTGATAATGTGATTATGTCACGGTTGTTTGGTTATCTGAATTGTACGTGGTTGAATTATATAAATTGTGCTAACCTGCAGATGAAGGCTGAGGCGAGGTAAGTCTTCTGTGTGATGTGGCTAGGCCACCCGGGGCGTATTTTCTTTCTAATAGGGGTTTAGGGGGTTGAACTTGCTGAGACATCGTCTCATCCCGGTTGTGGGATTAAAATTTCAGGTCCCTGGTGGACGGAGCGACCGGATAGCTTTGGTTGGCCTTGAGGAGTTGCAAAGATGAAGTTATAAGGATTGGAGAGCGTGTACGACTTGTAGATCGTAGAACAGTTCATTTTTAAGAACCGGTCTTTTGAAGACTTTTGGCTGTAGACCTCTGTTTGTAATTCTGTTGAATTATGAAAGTGTTATGTTGTGGTTTTGCTTTCTGCTTTTCTATCCCGTATTTTATTGTCAGGGGTTTTATAATACGTTCCGCTTGCGCATTAATAAATCAATGGGGTCGGCGACACTACCTGGGAATGTTGCATTGGAATGACCATGGTGGGATGTTGACGCGCTCGAGGTTCGGAGCGTGACAAACTCGAGATCAGTAAGCTTCTTTTCCCTGATCTCATTCCAACAAGTTGGAGTTATGCAAATCCGACCATATAAGGCTTCAAATGGAGCCATTCTAATACTTTGTTGATAACTATTATTATAAGCAAATTCGACGAGATGCAAATGCTCGTCCCAGCTTCCTTTAAAATCAATTGTACAAGCTCTCAGCATATCCTCCAATGTTTTGATGGTTCTTTCTATCTGGCCATCAATTTAAGGGTGAAAGGCCGTACTATATTGCAGTTTTGTTCCCAATGAAGTTTGAAGATTTTGCCAAAATATTGCTGTGAATTTAGGATCTTGATCAGACGTAATTGTCACCGGTACTTTATGTAGACATACTATTTGTCATACATACAAGTGCACATAATCTTCCGATGAGAAATCCTTCTTTACCGCTAGAAAATGAGCCAACCTTGTCAATCGGTCAACTATTACCCAAATCGAGTCATTCCATTTTGACTCCTTGGTAATCCTAGAACAAAGTCCATGGTAATGTGTTTCCATTTCCACTCAGGAATTTCAAGTGGTTGCAATAATCCACTAGAATTGCAATGTTGAACTTTTACTTGCTGACATGATAAGCACTTGGCATGTCACGCCCTAATCCTCAAGCACGCGCACATCTCTTACCTTAGTCCATTTTAAAATGCGATATCACAAGACTACGTATCGTTGACCCTTTCCTTTTTAATAGCACATGCGGAAGCTTATAAAAATCCCCAGACAATAAAACAATGGGATATACAAGTAGGACTAGAAACTTGAACTTGAAAACCAACACTCTTATATACACATATAACAACTCAGTCATACATATACATATACAAGCCAAGCTAAAAAGGTTGGTTTCTACTCAAATAGATTCTACAGCAAAAGTCATCAAATAGGAGTGGAGGCTCAATTCTTGTCACCCCCCGAACCTCGAGCGTGCCAACATCCCACCATGGT
Organism: Eucalyptus grandis x Eucalyptus urophylla; assembly: GCA_028830015.1. NCBI lineage: Eukaryota > Viridiplantae > Streptophyta > Magnoliopsida > Myrtales > Myrtaceae > Eucalyptus > Eucalyptus grandis x Eucalyptus urophylla. The sequence goes on from CM054190.1 coordinate 43,094,946, forward strand.
CATGCAAATGCGACATTCTCAGGTAGTGTCACCGAGCCCATTCATTCATTATTGCGCAAGCGGAATGTATTATAAAATCCCTGACAATGAAATACGGGATAAAAAAGCAGGAAGCAACACCACAACATAACACTTTCATAATTCAACAAAATTACAAACAGAGGTCTATGGCAAAAAGTCTACAAAAGACCGGCTCTTAAAAAGGATCTGTCCTACGACCTACAAGTCTGACACGTTCTCCAATCCTTATGACTTCACCTCCGCAACTCCTCAAGGCCAACCAAAGTTATCCGCCCGCTCCATCCACCAAGGACCTGAAATTTTAATCCCACAACCGGGATGAGACGTTGTCTCAGCAGGTTCAACCCCCTAAACCCCTATTAGAAAGAAAATACGCCCCGGGTGACCTAGCCACATCACACAAAAGACTTACCTCGCATTAGTCTTCATCTGCAAGTTAGCACAATTTATATAATTCAACCATGTGCAATTATGATAACCAAACAACTACGGCACAATCACATAATCAGAACAATTCAACCACTTGGATCGTCTCAGCGATCAATCAACTCGGCTGATTACATATCATTCTAGTAAATCAATCATTGCTCTCAATCACGACCCTATAGGAAGGTTTAACAACCAGTGGCAATCACGGCCCCACTCGGCAAAATTAGAATTAGTGGCATCACAGCCCCATTTTACAACCTTTAAAAGGTGGTAGATCCCGGCCCAATGGGCACGGCCTCTAATAGGTGGTAATTCATGGCCCAACTGGGCGCGACCTTTATCAGGTGGCAATTCACAGCCCCACTGGGCGCGACCTTTATCATGTGGCAAATCACGGCCCCACTAGACACAACCTCTAATAGGTGGTCAATCATGGCCCCACTGGGCACAACCTTTAATAGGTGGTCAATCACGGCCCCATTGGACACAACCTGTAATAGGTGGTCAAATACGGTCGTTCTTCCATCAAGTTTTGACACTTGGGATTTTATAAAAAGAATCCTTATTTATCGCAATCACACTCAATTTGCCACAACCAATCATCAATTTCAAATTCTAAATGCATAGTAGCGATCAGCACAAAATTCTAAGATAATAAGGTCTCGACGAAATTTTCGAAGTTTAATAAATAATTAAATTTATTCCGAAAATTAATTAAATAATAATATCCATATTTTTCGCAATCCACAATCAATTTATAATATCCAATCATCAATGTCAAAATCCGAATACACAACAACGATTGACACGAAATTCTGAGCAACCGGGGTCAAAAATAATTTTTTTTAAATAATAATATTTTAATAATTTCGGAATATAATATAATATTATAAATTCTAGAATTTCGAAACAATTAAATAATTCAAAAATAAAACCTTATTATGTCACATCAAGGTTTATTATTAAATAAACTATCTTAGCCTTTAATTAAACATGCTTTAAATTAAACACACATCTTAATCTAAATCACAATTAAATAAACTAAACTAACCACCTAAGTTGACTTAACTTAGACTAAGCACACTTAGGGCATCATTAACCGTCTAATCAAGATTTAGTGAGCTAAACTCACTGGACTAGCGAGCCGAGCGGACCAAAACGATGGGGACGCTGAGGGGAACGACTTTCTTCAAAGCGGGCCAAGCATCCACGGTCAGGAAGCCAGCCAAAATGGGCCAAGAAGGGGCTGAGAAACCCATTTTTGCAGTTGCTGGTTGCGGCTGGAAGAAGGTTGCTTGGCGGCGGTTCGGACACGGGGGACGATGGAGAAGTGGCGGCTGTAGCTTGGCGGTGGCCCACGGCGGCGGTTGGCGGCTCGGCTGACGGAGGGCAACTCAAGACAACGGTGGTGACGACTGGCGCGGCGAAGAGAAGTGGAGCATAGCGGAGGGGCAGGATGGCGAGGCGAGGCGTGCGCGGTCGCACGGGACGACGCGACGGCGATGGCGACTCAGCTCAGCGATGGAGGAGCGGCGAACAGTGGCGTGTGCGGGCTGGCTGGTCGACGGGCGAGCTCCCCTTAGCCGGCTCTCTCTCTCCTCTTCCCTCTCTCTCCTTCCCATGGTTGAAAATGATGGCGATAGCTCCCTTTTTGGAGATTAAATCTCCACCCTCCACTTGTCAAGCCCTCAATCTTTGGCTTCAATCAGCATGACATCACCCCCATGATGTCATCTTCCACTATCTCCTCTCCCACAACATTCTTCAATGGGTGCAATATCATTTCCGTCGGGGTCCAAATCCTTGTACATCCAATTTCTTCAATTTTTCTTTCAATTCTCTTCTAATTGAATCCGATTAATATCCACAAAATTATCCTATGATCCTAATAAGATGTGTGATATAACCGGGCTTCCAACTTCTAAATCCAATCCCAATTTTTACGGTCGAATTCAATCTGGTGCGATTTCAGCGCGTCTAATCCACTGAGTAGCTTTTGGGGAAATTTTCTTACATCCGACCTGAGGGTTATCAGTTCCCAAGTCTGACGCATCAAAATCCTTTAATTGCTTCACTCAATAGACCAGTTCTCTCGTGAGTGGCTGACTCAGAGAGACGAACTACATGCACAGATGAATTGCCCGACTCAATTAACTGAAAACAAAATTGAGAAAAATCGGGATGTCACAATTCTTATCAGGATCCTACTTTGGATCATCCTTGGGGTTCTTCTCTAGATACTCCTCTTCGGCTCTTTCTCCTCAGGTTCCTCATCAGGGTCCTGAAATGTTGTCCCACATCCGGGATGAGACTACGTCTCAGCAAGTTCTACCCCCTAAGACCCAATTAGTAAACTAATACACCTTAGGGTTGTCTATGCACTGTTAGGGAAATCCCTTATGATGTTTTGAAGATGACAAAATAAATCAAAGGCTACTAACATGTTTAATGGTTAAGTAATAGACCATGCAGATGATAGAACATGTAAATGATATTATCAAAGTCTGAAGACCACCAGACTTTAGTGTCAAAGTCTGTTCTACATCAGAAGTCTGTCAACTCTGACTAATTACAGACTGAACGTGAATAATGAACCAGAAGACAGACTCTATGCTGAAGCTAAACTAGGTACATACCTTAAAGCTAAAATCTGTTCAGAAGCAGAATATGTTCAGACTCAGATTGCAAAATCTATCGCACTCAGACTCAGATTGTAAAGTCTATTGCTATCAAACTTTATATCCAGATTTGACATAATGTAATTCAAGCCCAATCATATAACGGCTAGTGATCTGGTTTGGATTCCACATCAAGATTGATTTGATTGATTCAATCTAATTGATTGACGATTGGATCTTGAAGACAAGAACTTTTTATACGAAGAAGCTTACTTATGGAAACCAAGATTCCGTTTGTATGGGCGATCGGAATCAATTTGGGATTTTACCTTTGTCACTCAACGGCTACCAAATCTTCTAGATATAGAACTGTCCAATGGGTATATTGGAAGACGATTCTCCGGGATTCTGTCCAACGGCTAGTTTAGAAGTGGAGGAGTATTTAAGGAGATGAAGGACCGATGAGCAAGTAAGAGATAGAGCGTAGAATTTATAATTCCAAAGTTTGAGCGAGTTTCGATCATACACTTGTCTTTGGAGAGCTTAAACGTTTGTAATCGTGCGAGAAATACCAAAAGAGTGACTTAGTGAGATAGTGTGATCTACTAAGTGTTTGCACTCGAAGTTGTAATCTCTTGTTGATTGCATAGTGGAATCCAACCAAGAAGGCTGTTAGCGTGGGAGAGTGGACATAGGCTTGGATTAAGCCGAACCACTATAGTTTATGTGTTCTTATTCTCTTCCCTAACTCCTTTGTTTGAATTTTATTTTATTCCGCATATACTTGTCAAGATTTATTTTATACACCTATTCACCCCCTCTAGGTGTTCATACTAGCACTCTCAATTGGTATCAGAGCCAAGTGCTCGGTTTATAAAAGTGTTTTTACTTTTGAGCTAAAGATTCTTTATGGCTAGTATGTTGGCACCAGGACTTATGGAAGGGCAAAGCAACACAAGGCCACCATATTTTGATGGAAAGGTATACGACGTGTGGAAGAACAAAATGAAAGCATTCCTAAGATCCAGAGATCCCTTGCAATGGGATGTTGTGGAAAGAGGAATCAATCCCATTGCTGCGTCTACATCAAATAAGAATGGCAAAGACAAAGAAACCAAACCCCCCGCTCCTATGTCTTGGATGGAGATGTCCAAAAGAGAAGCACTTGATGCAAAAGCTATTTATTCTTTATATTGTGCATTGTCTCCTGTTGAATATAATAGAATCTCTTCATGTGAATTAGCAAAAGAAGTTTGGGATAGACTTCATGTTACATATGAAGGGACTGATCGTGTAAAAGAGACAAAAGTAAACTTCCTGCTCGGCAAATATGAATCTTTCAAGATGAAGCAAGGAGAGTCGATTGGAGATATGTTTAGCCATTTTACGGAAATTGTAAATGGTTTAGCATATCAAGGTCAGCAAATTTCTACCCCGATGAAGGTCAACAAACTCTTGCGAGGTCTCTCAAAAGAATGGAATCATGTTAAGATCTCAATCCGGGAGACTCAGAGGATTCTGCCACTTTCCGTTGATGAATTGATTGGCACTCTTCAATCCTATGAAGTGGAGCAACTCAACGATGAAGATCCCAAAGGTAAGAAGTCCATTGCTTTAATATCTAATGCTGTTTTTGATGAAACAGACTCAGAAAATGACATGGACGACGAAGAACTTGCTTTTATGATTGAGAAATTCAAAAAGTTGAGTAGAAAAGGAAGCAAATTCAGTGGAAGAAGAAAATACAAGCAGAATGGCCAGAAAAGAACAATAAAAGAAGATGATGAGCAAGGAAATTTATGCTTAATGGCACATTCAGAATCTAAGTCTGATTCAGGCACAGACTCAGAATCAAAGTCTGACTCGGACACAGACTCAGAATCCGATGAGGAAATCGAGATGAGTTATTTTTGCAGGATATAAAGAAGAAAGAAGAAAGAGAGTTTGGTAAGAAATGTATATATTTTTATTTCTCATTATGCTTGATATTTGATATATCTTTGGTTGATTGAGATTTTATAATGATCATATTTTGCTTTATTGAAGAAAGAATCGCATGATTTGTTTTTGTGACAAGCTTTAATTTGATACATGCGATCATTTTTGATATCATGCTTAAAGACAAATGAATTTATTTGGTTTAATTTTATACTCTCAAATTTAATCATATTTTGCAAAGTGAAAATCTGTTTTACGTGATGATGCAAGATATTCTTAGATATTCAAAGATTTCATTCTCTATGTTTTTATCGTACCATGACTAAGTGAGAATTTATTTTTCAAAATATCATTATGCATAATATTCTTTCTTTGAGTACTCTGTTATGATGAATTAAGAAAGAATATTTGGAGATTATATATTTTGCTCTAACGTCATGGAAGGATCCAAATTGATGGATACCAAAAATAAAATGAGTTGATTGCAGGAAATTCTATAAAGGAAGAACGATCGTGAATCTACGCAAATTTTGGTACAATCTGAAAATATCTCCTACGAAGATTGGTAATGATTTTTTTTAAATCAATGGTATATTTGAAACATATACCATGGGTAAGAGAATATTTTTCATCCTACTTTGCAAATCTCTACGTGCATTCATTCTGATTTTGGATGATTATTTATTATATTGCAAATATCTTTTGTCATAAATATAAGATATTGCAATTTTAGCACGTGACAGAAAGAAATATCTATTTTCCTTTTGCAAAATGCATGTCTGAAATTTATGCTCAAGGAAATCTCTTTGATCTTGAAAGATATTAAGGCATATTCATGGATATTCTTGCTATATTCTTAGAAGATATATTATATCTAGCAAGTTTGATCCGCAAATCGAAAGAAAATATTATGTGACATTTTTGCAAAGATGATTATCTATTATACAAGAATTTGCAGGTATCAATAGAATCTTCCATATGAATTTTGGAAAGCTCGACCTGAAAATTATGAATATTCCATACTATCTTTTGGAAGATCGAAAATTCCCTTTCTTGTGCAAAATTTTTGCTTATTGAGGAAATCCCTTATGCATCGTACAAAAGGTTGAGTAGTTCTGAATTTTAATAATTGATAATTTTATACTATTCAATTTTTTATTTGAAGAAAGGGTATTATATATTACGTGGATATTATTTGTGGAAAAAGTTTGTTAAGTTTATGCAGGTTGAATTCGAGATGAGCTTAGTTAAAGAAAATAAATTTTTGCCTCGAAATTCAAAATGCAAGTGATCATTGCAGATGTTGTTGCTACAAAGGAAATACTGAAAAAAAAAAATTGTTCAACAAGCAACAATTATTTCTATTCGCAAATATTGTTGTGATCATAGGGGGAGAAAGCAAATCCAAGAAAAATGAAAGAATCATGATCATCTCAAAAAGGCAACAAATTGAGGGGGAGCTTTGATCAATTATGGAAAAATCTTTTTGAATTGATCGTGATCTTATTATGGATGGAATGAAAGGTAAATGTGTCAGAATTTGTTCTAAAAAATCCGGTTAGTGCATTTTTTATTACCTTTTGTCTAAAAAATGTGTCATATTATGGATGGAATGAAAGGTAAATCTTGTATTGATATTATCATTTTATTATGACAAAAAAAGTACGTGAATTTCATGATGCATCCGTGATTTTTATTGGATATTTGTTGATATATATATGATCGAAGTGAGCTATATTGTATATCTTTAATATTCGACTTGCTTTATAAAAGCTGATCTTTAGAAATTATGCAAGACATATTTGTTATCATTCTCTACGTGAATCCATTATTATCACTTTTTGATTATGACAAAAAGGGGGAGAAGATATGAATATGCATATGTGTTGATTGATTGATATTATATATGGCATAATATTGAGCTGTGATTATTTTTCTATATATTGTTATGCCAAATCTATTTGCTATCTTCTGATATCCTTTGATTTAAATTAATATCTTTAAAAGTATGTTTACAAATCTGCTTATTCAGAGATTGTTTTGTCATCATCAAAAATGGGGAGATTGTTAGGGAAATCCCTTATGATGTTTTGAAGATGACAAAATAAATCAAATGCTACTAACATGTTTAATGGTTAAGTAATAGACCATGCAGATGATAGAACATGTAAATGATATTGTCAAAGTCTGAAGACCGCCAGACTTTAGTGTCAAAGTCTGTTCTATATCAGAAGTTTGTTAACTCTGACTAATTATAGACTGAACATGAATGATGAACCAGAAGACAGACTCTATGCTGAAGCTGAACTGGAAGACGGACTCTATGCTGAAGCTGAACTAGAAGACGGACTCTATGCTGAAGCTGAACTGGGTACAGACCTTAAAGCTAAAATCTGTTCAGAAGCAAAATATGTTCAAACTCAGATTACAAAGTCTATCGCACTCAGACTCAGATTATAAAGTCTATTGCTATCAAACTTTATATCCAGATTCGACATAACATAATTCAAGCCCAATCATATAACGGCTAGTGATCTGGTTTGGATTCCACATCAATATTGATTTGATTGATTCAATCTAATTGATTGACGATTGGATCTTGAAGACAAGAACTTTTTATACGAAGAAGCTTTACTTATGGAAACCAAGATTCCGTTTGTATGGGCGATCGAAATCAATTTGGGATTTTACCTTTGTCACTCAACGGCTACAAAATCTTCTAAATACAAAGCTGTCCAATGGGTATATTGGAAGACGATTCTCCGGGATGCTGTCCAACAGCTAGTTTGGAAGTGGATGAGTATTTAAGAAGATGAAGGACCGATGAGCAAGTAAGAGATAGAGCGTAGAATTTATAATTCCAAAGTCTGAGCGACCTTCGCTCATACACTTGTCTTTGGAGAGCTTAAACGTTTGTAATCGTGAGAGAAATACCAAAAGAGTGACTTAGTGAGATAGTGTGATCTACTAAGTGTTTGCACTCGAAGTTGTAATCTCTTGTTGATTGCATAGTGGAATCCAGCCAAGAAGGTTGTTAGCATGGGAGAGTGGACGTAGGCTTGGATTAAGCCGAACCACTATAATTTCCGTGTTCTTATTCTCTTCCCTAACTCCTTTGTTTGAAGTTTATTTTATTCTGCATATACTTGCCAAGATTTATTTTATACACCTATTCACCCCCCTCTAGGTGTTCATACTAGCACTCTCATGCACAACATGAGTTAGATGACTTACCTTGACCTTAGATTCCACCTGCATATTAGCACATATTAAATAGGCACCCAAGCAATCACAAAAGATCGAAATATCAATCAAATCAATTTAGTCGATTACATGTCAATCGGACCATTCATTGGTCATTTCAATCGATATTATATTTTCTGCACGATGGAATATCTAGTCGTCAAGCCCACGTGCTTTCTCCAGGATGATGTACCAAGTCTTCGAGCCTACGTGCCTTTTCTAAGACGACCTACCTACTCATTGAACCCAAGTACAATTTGTTGGAGAAATCTTTCCAGAATATTTTGAAGCTGACAAAACATTTCTATCAGTCTAAGTCTGGATATCGATAGTTAAAGTCTCAAGCTTTTATAGTCTCAAGACTTTGTTATCTCAAGACTCAAGACTCAAGACTCAAGACTCAAGACTCAAAATTATTCTCACTGACAGTCTTTCTAATCCAGTGTTGAAGAGAATCCAAAGTCGAGGTTTATGGTTGAGGATTTGATTCTATCCTCTGGAATAGATTCTTTGGTTGGATAATCATTTCGGATTCTTTAATTCTTATCTAAGATCAATTGAAGATCCGATGGTCGACGAAATAATCTTGGATTATTCTATTCTTGGAAACCGAGATCCTGATTGTATGGGCGAACAGGATTGATGGGCTATCATCAGATTCCTTAAATAGCTCGGATGATCTTCTTGATTGATTCCGTCCAACGGGTAGATTGGAGGAATTCCTTTGGTAAGTGCCAACGGCTATGATGGCATGAAGGAATATAAAAGGAAGATGTTCTAGTTGTTTTAAGTGTGTGATCGATAGAAAAATTCCAGAGTCTGAAGATCCTTGATTGTTAGTCGAGACTGAGCGAAATTGTACACAGAGAGTGTTTATACTTGGTAACGCCTTGAGCGAGTGTGGTAGATCATCTACACCTAGAAATCAAGGAAGATCAACACTGTAACAACTCTTTGATCATAGTGGAATCCAGCCAATCGGCTGTCAGTGCAGAAGAGTGGATGTAGGCTTGAATCAAGCCGAACCACTATAAACTGAGTGTTCAATTCTCTCTTTCCTTTACTCAGTCTTGTGATTGAATTTTTAACTGTTGCAAATTCTTTAATTGTCTAAATATCGTGCAAGCTTCGAGAAATTTTTTTATATACCTATTCACCCCCCCTCTAGGTACTCGTACTAGCTATTTCAATTGGTATCAGAGCCCGTGTTCTTACTTTGTTTGAAGTGTTTTACTTCAGAGTAAAAGATCCATGGCTAGTATGCTAGCACCGGGGCTGATGGAGGGGCAAAGCAATACCAGACCTCCCTACTTCGATGGAAAGGATTACAACATCTGGAAGAACAAGATGAAAGCTTTCCTACGATCAAAGGATCCTCTGGAATGGGACGTAGTGGAAAAAGGAATCACTCCTGCTGCTGCATCAATCACTGAAAGAGGAAAAGAAACCGTTGAAACCAGCGGAATGTCTCAAGAAGAAATAAACAAGAGACAAGCACTCGATGCTAAAGCAATTTATTCTTTATATTGTGCTTTGTCACCAACTGAATATAACAGAATATCTTCTTGTGTCACAGCAAAAGAAGTCTGGGACAGGTTACATATCACTTATGAAGGGACAGATCGAGTGAAGGAGACCAGAATTAACATTCTTCTTGGTCAATATGAATCCTTCAAAATGAAACCAGGAGAATCAATAACTGACATGTTTAGTCGTTTTACAGATATTGTCAATGGTCTTGAGAACCAAGGACAAAAAATTTCTGATCCCATGAAGGTGAACAAGCTTCTACGTGGACTCTCCAAGGATTGGAATCATATAAAGACTTCAATAAGAGAGACGCAAAGAATCATGCCATTATCTGTAGACGAACTGATTGGAACTCTTCAGTCTTACGAAGTGGAACAAATTAATGAAGACGAAGATCCAAGAGGTAAGAAATCTATTGCACTAAAATCAAATGATGATTCTGATGATGCAGATTCTGAAGATGATATGGATGATGAGGAGCTCGCCCTCATGATAAGAAGATTCAGAAAACTGAATAGAAAAGGCAGAAGGTTCATCCCAAAGAAACAAAGTTCTCAGAGACAGCAGACCAAGTCTGTTGATGATGAGGAACCAAACAAAGAAGTAGTTTGCTTCGAATGTAAAAAGAAGGGACACATCAGACCCAACTGTCCTCTTCTGAAAAAGAAAAGAGGAAAAGCTGAGAAATTTCGAAAAGCTCTTAAAGCCGAAACCTGGAGCGATACAGAGTGTGAAGAGAGTGATGAGGAATATGCCAACCTGTGTCTAATGGCGCAATCAGACTCAGACTCTGGATCAGACTCAGACAGTGAATTTGAGGTAAGTGATTATAAAATACCTGTCAAAGTCTCTAAATATATTGATGAGTTATGTTTTAGTCTTAAGACTTCTCTTAAAAGGATTTCCGAACTTAAAAAGGAAAACTCAGTTTTAAAACAAAAGGAAAACATTTTAGAAGAAAAGGTAAAAAATTTAGACTTGAATGTTTCTACTCTTAAAGAAAGTGAAGACAATCTTTCAAAAGAAAATGCTTTCTTAAAAACTGATTTATCAAATATTTCAAAGAAATTTTCAATAGGGTCCGAAAAACTTGAAAAAGTCCTTTCAATCCAAAGACCTTACTTTAATAAGTCGGGTCTAGGTATGACAGCTGAAACAATCCCTTTGATTGATTTTCCGAAAGTAAAAGAAAGAATTAAGAAAAGACCATCGAGAGAGGCTTATAAAAATCATTTCAAAAGAGTTTTTGTAAAGCCTGTAGGTCGAAATACTTTAAGGTGTTCTAAGTGTAACAGTCAGGATCATTTTGAAAAAGAGTGTCCTATGGTTTGGAAGCCTGTTAAGAGAGTATGGCCTAATAATGCTCATCCTACTAACACGAAAGGACCCAAGAAAATTTGGGTACCAAAGAAAGCTTGAGACTCTTTTTTGAATGCAGGTCTCTGTCAAAAAGAAGGTAAAGTGGTATCTTGACAGCGGATGCTCAAGACACATGACAGGAGACTCAAAATGTTTCATAAAGCTTATTAAAGTAAATGGTGGAAAAGTTTCATTCGGAGGAAATAGCAAAGGAAGTATTGTGGGATTCGGAATTGCGAAAATTGGAAATCTCACAATAAGCAATGTCTCTCTAGTGGAAGGACTCAACTACAATCTACTCAGCATTAGCCAATTGTGTGATACTGGTTACAAGATCTTCTTTCAAGAAGGCATATGTTCTGGAATTAGCAAAGATTCGACTCAGTCTTTCATGGGTCGAAGGCATGGAAACATCTACCTCCTTGATGTAAAGCCAAATGAAGAACAATGCTTAATCTCAATTCAAGATGAAGCAATTCTATGGCACAGAAAACTTGGCCATATCAACAAGAAGCAATTAGCCAAAATCTCTTCAAAACAGCTTGTTCGAGGTCTACCTAAACTGCCATACCAAAAGTCTGACTTATGCACTCCATGCATTCTAGGAAAGCAGGTAAGAAATTCATTTAAGCAAATAAATCATGTATCTACTAATCATGTAATACAGTTGCTTCATATGGATCTCTTCGGACCAACAAGAACCCAGAGCATTGGAGGTAAGAAATATTGTCTAGTAATTGTAGATGATTACTCTCGTTTTACCTGGGTATATTTTCTTGCAAATAAATCAGAAACCTTTTCGTACTTTGAAAAGTTTGCTAAAAAGGTTCAAAATGAAAAAGGATGTGCTATTTCTAGTATAAGAACAGATCATGGAAGTGAATTTGAAAATCAAGATTTTACGAAATTCTGTGATAAATCTGGTGTTAATCACATATTTTCCTCTCCGTATACTCCAGAGCAAAATGGAGTTGTGGAAAGAAAGAATAGATCTCTTCAAGAAATGGCTAGAACACTTTTAATTGAAAGTAAAATTTCTTCACGATTTTGGGCTGAAGCTGTTTCAACTGCTTGCTATATTATAAATAGAGTCTTTCTAAGACCTATTCTTGACAAAACCCCCTATGAATTGTTCAAAGGTAAGAAGCCTATTGTTTCATACTTTCATGTGTTCGGTTGCAAATGCTTTATTTTGAAAAATGCAAATGATCGAGTTGGTAAGTTTGAAGAAAGATCAGATGAAGGCATCTTCCTTGGATATTCTACATCAAGCAAAGCCTACAGAGTCTACAACAAAAAAAGCCAGTCTGTGGAAGAATCAATGAATGTCAAATTCCAAGACTCAGTGCAAGATGAATCCGGCCAGACTCAGTACGAAGAGACTGAATCCGCTCTAGATCTTCAAATGTCTACATCTCAAGAAGCATCTCAGATTCTGGAAGTCCATCATCAAGACGCTCATGGAGAATCAAATAAAGAAAGAGATCATCAACCTGGTAACTGGAAGCACAAATCCAGTCATCCCAAAGATCTTATTATTGGCGAACTTAATGAAGGAATCCGCACCAGATCAAAAAGGCATGAAGAATCTAGTGCTGTGGCTCTCATCTCTGAAATTGAACCAAAAAGCCTAGAAGAAGCTTTATCTGATGAAAGCTGGATCGAAGCTATGCAAGAAGAGCTAAGACAGTTCAAAATCAATGATGTCTGGGAATTGACATCTAAACCAAAAGGTAAAACTGTTATTGGAACCAAATGGGTATTCAGGAACAAAATGAACGAAAAAGGAAAAGTCGTACGAAACAAAGCGAGACTTGTGGCCAAAGGGTATACGCAAGAAGAAGGAATAGACTATGACGAGACTTACGCACCCGTTGCAAGGTTAGAAGCTATTCGTCTATTACTTGCGTTTGCTTGTTACAAAAATTTCAGGTTATTCCAAATGGACGTCAAAAGTGCTTTCCTAAATGGATTTATCCATGAGGAAGTTTATGTGGAACAACCGCCTGGATTTGAAGACCCAAAGAAGCCAGACTCAGTCTTCAGACTGAAAAAGGCTCTGTATGGTCTAAAGCAAGCACCTCGAGCTTGGTACGACAGACTAAGTAAGTTTTTATTACAAAATGGTTTTGTCAAAGGTAAAGTAGATACTACTTTGTTTATCAAAAAGGAAAACAAAAACTTTTTACTTGTTCAAATATATGTTGATGACATTATTTTTGGATCCTCTAATGAAAGTCTTTGCAAGAAATTTTCTAAGTCTATGCAGGATGAATTTGAAATGAGTATGATGGGAGGGTTAACATTCTTTCTTGGACTCCAAGTGAAACAAATGAAGGAAGGAACTTTCATCCATCAAGAAAAATATGCGAATGATCTTGTCAAAAGGTTTGGATTGGAAAAATGCAAAAAGATCGACATACCAATGTCATGTTCTCAGAAGATAGACAAGGATGAAGAATGGAAGAAAGTAGATCAAAAGCTGTACAGGAGCATGATCGGTTCACTTCTTTATCTTACTGCTTCTAGACCTGATATTTTGTTTAGTGTTTGTATCTGTGCTAGGTTTCAATCAGATCCTAGAGAATCACATCTCATTGCCGTGAAACGAATTATCAAATACGTTGCTTCATCTTCAAGCATCGGTCTTTGGTATCCAAAGAGGGGAGACTTTAATCTTTTAGGATACTCAGATGCAGATCTGGCCGGTTGCAGAGTCGATAGAAAGAGCACTTCTGGAACTTGTCAACTACTTGGAAACAGAACGGTGTCTTGGTTTTCGAGGAAGCAAAGCACTGTAGCTCTTTCAACGACAGAAGCAGAGTATGTAGCTCTTGGAAGCTGCTGTTCGCAAATTCTATGGATAAAACAACAGCTACAAGACTTTGGCATTGAAGACTCATGCACAGAAATCAGATGTGACAACACAAGTGCGATAAATCTCACCAAAAATCCAATCCTTCATTCAAGAGCAAAGCATATTGAGATTCGAAATCACTTTATTAGAGATCATATTCAAAATGGAGAAATCTCGATTCAATTTGTTGATTCAAAAAGTCAACTAGCGGACATATTCACAAAGCCTTTGGAGAAGAATCAGTTTGACTTTATCCGCTCGAGACTCAACATTTTGAAGCTTGAAGAAGTTAAAGTCTAGAGACTCACCAACTCTAAGACTCTGATCTCTTAGACTCTAAGTCCTGAGACTCAGACATTCATGGCTAAAGACTGTAAGTTGTATTTCATCTAAAAGGTACTAATTGTCATTTAGTTATAATTAACTCGAAAAGGTACGATCTTTTGTTTAATAATTTTGGCAGTTATCGATCTTGAAAAGAAGTAATCGTTCACTTTCCTTGCACCGATTGAACTTCCTTTTTCAAAAACTGAGTTATATATATACAGTTTTTTCCTTTCCCCAATTTTCAAAACCCTAAAAAGCACTCTCCTCTCGATACTGTTTCTACTCTTTGTTCATCGTCGAGAAAGTGGTCATTGTTCTTGGGAAAGCAAGTGAAGGAATCCTCCAATAGACAAAGAAAGATGTCGTCTTCGAGGAAATCATCAAGAATCGCAAACAGGGGACCACAAAGAATGAAGAAGGGACCGACACATTTCGATCTCACTGAGGAAGAAGACTTACCAAGTCAGCGACAGAGTCCGATTCGCTCTCCTCCACGTCATTCAGCATCTCCTGCCCCACAAAGTGCAAGTCACAATTTGGAAGAAGAGATAATCGAGGATGCCGACCCAGTAAGAGTTCAAAAGCCCTCCTTTTTGTATACTCTTTATCGTGCATTGAAAAGCACAGGTACTCCATTGAACTATATAGATGACTTCCTTAAGGACAAAAATTATGGGAATGAGTATCTTTTTCTGAAGAAAATGGAGGAATGGGGAATTGCCCCGAAAGGAAAAGCAGAGGAAGCACTTGCGAACATTCCAAGAGATCCTCGTATGCCAGGACAAAATCTGATTGACGGGAACGATGATGACAAAATGTTCCTTGAATTTAAACCTAAAATGGGTGTGGCGGCAAAGGTGAAAGGAAATCGGATGGATTTGTTTAAATCCAAGGATCAAGAAAAAGTGTATTACAGTCTGTTGAAAAGAGGGGTAATCAACCCTAGAAGTGTCGATTTTGACTTCCTGGATTCCATCAACTTGAACCTAAGAGAGAAGTTGAATTTGCTTCAACTTGAGACTTTCTGCTCTGACTCTACAGACGGGTATGATCATCTGACCGCTTATTTCTATTCAAATCTTAGCTTTTTGGATGCGAATAGAATTTCATTCAGTGTTTGAGACAAAGTCTATGTGGTAGATGTGAATATGTTGGCGGACATAGTTGGAGTTGAACGGGGACGCTATCTCCCAATCAAAGTCTCACCTGCTCGAACTACTCTGGATCTTGTCAAAGATAGGGATGTAGATAAGAAAATTATCTATTCCAGGATGAATGCCATCAACATTGTGCTTCACAAGATTGTGATCAATTGTCTCAGACCTAAGTCTACTTCAAAGACTTCTGTGTCTCTTTCTGAAGCAAAGTTGATGTATGCGATCAACTCAGGACGAAAGTTCTCTCTCCCGCACACTATTCTTTTCCATATGTACAGAGCAGTGTCAAAAGACAAAGGACAATTGCCTTATCCTGGTCTGGTGACCAAGATCTTCAGACATCTGAATATTGAACTGCCACATACTTTTTGTGTTCGACCGTGTGATAAGATGGTGGTAGGGCTGAAAATGTTAATGAAGATGCTTCTGCAAGAACTCTCTAAGGCAATGGAGAAATTCAAAGTGAAATCTCCAGTCCAGTCTGCTTCAAAAGGGAAAGGAAAGAAGGCCATTGGTGCTTCTTCGAAAAAGAGGAAAAGAACTCTTATTCTGGAGGATGAGGATGAGGATGAAGATAATGAAGATCCCACTATTCCAGCACTGACAAGAACAAGACGTTTTGTGTCTTATCCGACAGAACTTCAGCAGAGCAGAGAAGAAGAAGAACAGAGAGAGAAGGAGAAAGAAGTTGAGGAAGAAGAAAAAGAACAGTCTGCTGATAAATCTGGAGAGAAGGGAAATCAAGAGCATGATCATCACTCTTCCCCTTTCGATGTCCTAGAGACAGGGGGAGTTAGCGAGCAAGAGAGGTCTCCACCTCATGCTGCTGAAGATCTAAGACAATCTCCAGAAGACCCAGAAGACGTTCAGGTCTCTCAATTGCCTGAAGAAGATGATACGACGATTCCAAATCTGCCAGACCGTTCAGAAGCGCCATCGTCTGCACACACACCATCTGAGAAAGCCAATGCCAGTACACAGACGGATGATTCTGTAGATCTTCGTAGTATAATGAATATTCTTCTGGAAATGCGTAATCAGATATATATTCTGGACTGTGAAATCCAAGCTTTGAAGCATGCTGGACAAGCATCTTCAGTCTCTCTGGAAGATAAATACAAAGACCTTGCTCTGCAACTTCAAGCCAATGCGAAGAGAGAAGAGGTAGCTCATCTGCGAGAAGATCTGAAGAAGCTCGAAGGAGTAGTCCAGTCAATTGGGGATTTCCAGATCGTGCGCATTCCCAAGCAGACATGACTCCCTTCTCACCCTCTTTTTAATGATGACAAAAAGGGGGAGAACCAATTTGAACAAACATTATTTTAAAACTTTATTTGAAGTGACTTTTGTGTTTATGTTTATTTTTGAGTATGACTTGAGAACTTGAACTTGAGTGTTAGACTGAATTGGTTGTGGATTTTGATGCTTGACTGGTTGCATTTATATCAAGTATTGTTACATGGTATTACTCATGAAAGACTAACCAATTTGCTGTGGATGCAGAGTCTGGTTGTTTATTAATCTTTATGAGTTAGCCATATTGCTTGAGAAATGTTTTTGCAGGTCAAAGTTGTTCAAATCTTCAAGAAAGTTTTGTCACCA
The DNA here is from genome assembly GCA_028830015.1 of Eucalyptus grandis x Eucalyptus urophylla. Classification (NCBI taxonomy): domain Eukaryota; kingdom Viridiplantae; phylum Streptophyta; class Magnoliopsida; order Myrtales; family Myrtaceae; genus Eucalyptus; species Eucalyptus grandis x Eucalyptus urophylla. The sequence goes on from CM054190.1 coordinate 43,112,027, forward strand.
TCAAAAAGGGGGAGATTGTTGGAGAAATCTTTCCAGAATATTTTGAAGCTGACAAAACATTTCTATCAGTCTAAGTCTGGATATCGATAGTTAAAGTCTCAAGCTTTTATAGTCTCAAGACTTTGTTATCTCAAGACTCAAGACTCAAGACTCAAGACTCAAGACTCAAAATTATTCTCACTGACAATCTTTCTAATCCAGTGTTGAAGAGAATCCAAAGTCGAGGTTTATGGTTGAGGATTTGATTCTATCCTCTGGAATAGATTCTTTGGTTGGATAATCATTTCGGATTCTTTAATTCTTATCTAAGATCAATTGAAGATCCGATGGTCGACGAAATAATCTTGGATTATTCTATTCTTGGAAACCGAGATCCTGATTGTATGGGCGAACAGGATTGATGGGCTATCATCAGATTCCTTAAATAGCTCGGATGATCTTCTTGATTGATTCCGTCCAACGGGTAGATTGGAGGAATTCCTTTGGTAAGTGCCAACGGCTATGATGGCATGAAGGAATATAAAAGGAAGATGTTCTAGTTGTTTTAAGTGTGTGATCGATAGAAAAATTCCAGAGTCTGAAGATCCTTGATTGTTAGTCGAGACTGAGCGAAATTGTACACAGAGAGTGTTTATACTTGGTAACGCCTTGAGCGAGTGTGGTAGATCATCTACACCTAGAAATCAAGGAAGATCAACACTGTAACAACTCTTTGATCATAGTGGAATCCAGCCAATCGGCTGTCAGTGCAGAAGAGTGGATGTAGGCTTGAATCAAGCCGAACCACTATAAACTGAGTGTTCAATTCTCTCTTTCCTTTACTCAGTCTTGTGATTGAATTTTTAACTGTTGCAAATTCTTTAATTGTCTAAATATCGTGCAAGCTTCGAGAAATTTTTTTATATACCTATTCACCCCCCCTCTAGGTACTCGTACTAGCTATTTCACAATTTCCAATGTGGAATATCTAGTTACCGAGCCTACATGCATTCTTCAAGATGACATATGTACTCATCGAGCCCACGTGCATTCTCCAAGGTGATACATCAGGTCACTGAGCCCACGTGTCTCTTTAAGATGCCATACTGAATCAGTGAGCTCACGTGCATTCTCTAAGGCGATGCATCAAGTCACTGAGCCCATGTGTCTCTTCAAGATGCAAAATGTACTCATTGAGACCACGTGCATTCTCCGAAGTAATGCATCAAATTACCGAGCCCACGTGTCCTTTTAGATGCCAAATGTACTTATTAAGACCACGTCCATTCTCCGAAGTAATGCATCAAATTACCGAGCCCACGTATCTTTTTAGATGCTAATACTTAATCACTGAGCCAACTTACCCTTCTCCAGGTGATTTACTTTCTACCATGATTCCACTATGAAACAATGCCTTTCTTTATAGTTCACAAGTCTACTATTGATACTAACAACCGATACCCAATTATTTCTCAATCAAATAATCTAAAATCAACTCAATAGGAATATATCATAGAAATTCACAATTTAATCAGTTCCATACAACTCAAAACTTAATTAAATAAACGGATTGCACCACAACAATCAACAAAATATTCCGATCACCGGCCATCCCGGTTGAATTTCCGGAAAATAATTAATTAAATAATTAATTTCAAAAATTAAATAAATAAATACAATAATTCCAATTTAGCACAACATAAAGCTCAATTAAATAAACAGATTGCACCACGATCATCAACATAAAATCCCGGTCATTGGCCATCCTAGTTGAATTTCGAAAATTAATATTTACTTCCTAAAAATTCCATTTATGCCCGAATTGCCTAATTAACACTTGATAAGGGTCGGGAAAAATCCCAAGAAGTATCCAATAAATACTATAGGCAATTCTCTATCTAAGTACACTAACCACCTAACTAATATGCAATGCAATTAACTAATAATCGCTAATCCATTCTAATTTAACCACCTAATTACACTTAACTAGCATTAATCAACATTTAAGTATAATTAGAAAACTAAGAAGGCATTGTTGGAGAAATCCTCGTGAAGAGTTTTGAAGTTGACAAAACGTTTCCATTAGTCTAGTCTGAAGGTCTGCAGACTCTGTTAGTTAAAGTCTGAAGACTTCCGGACAGCCAGACTCAAGACTCAAAGTCTATTCTCATTGACAGTCTCTGATCCGTTGAAGAAAGGTTATCCCGAACTGGATGTTTTGTTCAGGATTTAACCTTATCATCTGGAGAAGATCTCGTGGCTGGAGAAGACGTATCAGAATCCTTTGATTGATCAAGTTTGATTCAATGACTGAAGATTCGATGATTGTCTAAATATTATTGGAAGGTTCTACTTATGGAAACCGAGATCCTGATTGTATGGGCGAACAGGATTGATGGGCTATCAACACGTTCCTTTAATAGCTCGAACGATCTTCCTAATTGATTCCGTCCAACGGGTAGATTGGAGGAATTCCTTTGGTAAGTGCCAACGGGTATGATGGCATAAAGGAGTATATAAGGAAGACGTCTTTAGTTGTTCAAGGAGTGCGCGATAGAAGAATTCCAAAGTCTGAAGCTCCTAATTGTTTAGATAAATCCTTTGAGCGAATACTTGTATACAAAAGAGAGTCTATATTTGTGAGAGACCTTGAGGAGGTGTGGTAGTACATCTACGCTGTGGAATCAAGGCAAAGCTGTGCTGTAACTACTCTTTTGATCATAGTGAAATCCAGCCGGTGGGCTGTCAGTGCGGAAGAGTGGACGTAGGCTTGGAAAAGCTGAACCACTATAAATCCTGTGTTCCAATTTCTCTCTTTCTACCTTGATCGTATTTCAATTTGTTAAGAATTGCTTCCGTATATCGATAAATTGTTTGTGCGCCTATTCACCCCCCCTCTAGGTGTTTATACTAGCAATATCAGGCATTAGTGAGCAAAACTCACTTGGCAAAGTGAAGACCAGAACACCGCGATAATGATGCAACGGCGGCCGAACTTGGGCTCGCGACGACACCCGCGGGCTTGGACTTGGCTATGGACTAGGCCTACTTCACGGGCCCAAGATGGGCTGAACTACTAAATTTGCTGGGCTTCAAAGCTGGGTTGAACTTCAAATGGGTTGAAGACTGCTGGATTGGGCCTAAAACTAAAATTAATGGGCTGAAGCTACGGGCTGCAAATGGCCTAACTGCTGGGCCGAATTGATGCAAGCTTCAGGTGGGCTGAATTGCTAAATCTTTAGACCAAGGTTGCTGAACTTCATGGGTTGGCTTGCATGAAGTTTTTGGGCCGGGCGAAGGAGCAGCAAAGGCCGTCGTTGGGCCTCGACAATTGAAGACTAATTGGAGTCTTTGGGTAGCTGGACGTTGGCCGTGTGGAGCTGAGGGCTATCAATTGTGGTGGTCTCCGATGCTGATTTGTTGACCGTGAAGTGGCTGTAGTCTCGGTGGATGAAGGCACGTGTGGCAAATGATGGCAAAAGTGACCTCTCGATGGATTTGCTGGGTCAACAAACCGCCTAAGAAGATGCAAGGTTGATTGAAGCTTCGATGGACCTCGACACCGTGGTAGCTTGGAGTGAAGACCGAAGGAAGTGGATGGCTGCTAGCGGTGGAATGGGCTGCACAAAGTGGAAGCAAGCTGGCAGAGAAGTCGGTGAAGCTGAGGTAAACGTGGACTGCTCGAAGAGGGTGATTTCGACAGAGATGTATGCTGATGGAGCACGCGGCAGGTGGCCGAAGTTGCTAGATGTGGCCGCTTGGTGATGAGGCTACTTCGATTGATGCAGTGGCAGCAGACGTTGGCAAACCGAAGCAGAGAAGGAGAGGATTCAGTGGTCAAAAATGCAACTTCGGTGGATTTCATGGCTAGTTTGTTGACCATGAGCGTGCGGCGTGAAAAGGAATTGTGGTTGAAGCACGCTCGGTTCGTGAGCTGCGGTCTCACGGGTTGAAGAAGAGAGTAACTGGAGAAATTGGTGGGCGTGGGGGTGAAAGTTTGAGGGGGATGAGTCTACACGTGAAGAAGAAAGTGGGATGGCTCGAGGGAAGGCAAATGAAAAGATCGACAGAAGCAGGTGGAGAAAAAGCATGCGTCCGAGAGAGGAAAGAGAGGAGAGGGGGAGCAAAAAGTCAAGCCCTTATCCTCATAATCATCAAGCCTTAGCCATCCCATTTATTGCTTGTTCCCCATTTCTTTCCAACCTTAATATTCACAAATAAACCAAATTGAAGCTCAAAATTGCTGCCTTTGCCTTAATCCGAATTTCACCAATATTAACTTCAATTCCTCACTCAAATCACCAAATCGAGGTCCAATTTCGATGAAAGAAAATACGGAAAAATTTTCTGCAAGTCCCTAACACTTAAAGACTTGGCTCGGAAGTCCCAATTTCCTTTAATTGAGCTTGTCCAAATTTCCGCTAATTTTCCGCAGCATCCGATTCGATTTTCCATAAAAATTTCGAAATCTCTGAAAAATCTTCTGAGACTGAGTTGTCGTTCTTAAATTTTATTGTGATAAGACAGAATCTTCAATTTATGAAATTAGACTCAAATTGGCAGTTAATTTTACTCGGGCACGTTTTTAGTGTGACTTAGGCTACCAGGTAGTTTTCAGAACTTTTTAGGACAAATGACCCGTAGTCAATTTTCTTCGAGCCACGATGAACCCACTCGACACATTGGCGACTCTCGATTGTCGTGAAAATCTAGAGGATTCAAATACGGACACAGAGTACCAAAACGACAATAAAATCAAATTAGTGCCGATCGATGAGAATTTTCCAATTTAGTGGAGTCACCCACGATCGATCATTCATTTTGGTCGAACCGACATATCTCTGATCTTAATACGATTTTTAACTGTGCCGTAATGATCTCTAAAGATGAGCACGGCCAAGAAGTTAATTCCTGGTCGAATTCTCAAGTCTATCTGCCTTAAAGCTCTTAATTGCTTACCTAATTAGTCTAGTTATCTCGTGAGTGGCCAACTCAGAGAAAAACACTGTAGTCGTGTCGATGAAATGCCCAATTTATCTAATCGAAATCATAACCCGAAAATCTAGATGTCCCATGGCAACATACTTAGCAACGTCCGTCTTCATGCCATACCACTAGTAGTTTTATCAAAGGTTCTGGTACATCTTCATATTACTAGGGTGGATACTGTAATTACTTCAGTGCGCTTCCGCCATAATTTCTTCCTTGAGCTTATCATGATTGGGTATGCACCAATGCTCATGGAATTTCACGGTTTCGTCTCTTGCAATGCAAAAATCACTTCCTTTCTTGTCCATGGCTTGTTTCCGAAGCCTTTGAATCTCCAGATCAATTTGCTGTAATTTTATTTTATCTTATGTATTATTTATGGCTCAATTCTAAGTGTAGCCAGCAAACCCGCAAGTCGTCTTATCTCGAACTTCAAGTCAGAATCTCGAACTTCTTCTAGGAGACTCCATTCTTGAGCCATTATTTCTACAAGAGAGGACTTACGGCTAAGGGCGTCGGCAACTTGATTTGCTTTGCCAAGATGTTATAATAATTCACAATCATAATCCTTCAAAAGTTCCATCCATCGCCTTTGCCGCATATTCAACTCCTTTTGGGAGAATAAATACTTCAAGCTTTGATGGTTGGTGTATATCACGAACTTTTCTCTGGAAAGATAGTGTTGCCAAATCTTCAAAGTGAAAATAATTGCAACTAGTCATGAGTTGGGTAATTCAACTTGTAGGGCTTTAATTGCCTAGACACATATGCCACAACTTTACCATACTGCATTAACATGCAATTAAGTCCTTTATGCGAGGCATCACCATATATTTCAAAACCTCTTGATCCAAACGGAAATGCGAGTACAAGAGCCGTTGTAAGTCTCCGTTTTAATTCTTAAAAACTCCATTCACATTTATCCGTCTACTCGAACTTCACATCCTTCCTTAATAATTGAGTGAGGGAAGCAGCAATACTAGAGAATTGTTCCACGAATCTCCGGTAGTACCTAGCCAAACCAAGAAAAATCCGAACTTCGGCAACTGTAGTTGGTCTTGGCCAATTTATTACTATTTCCACCTTAGTAGGATCTACTGATATCCCTTCACTAGTCACCACATGGGCCGGAAATACCATGCAATTTAACCAGAACTTGCACTTATTGAATATTGCATATAGTGCGTGTCCTCGAAGCATTTGCAACACCATTCTCAAGTGTTGCTCATGTTATGCCATATTCTTTGAATAAACCAGAATGTCGTCAATAAATACTATGACAAAGTGATCCAAATACGGCTAGAATGCTCGGTTCATGAGATCCATGAAAGCTACTGGGACATTTGTCAAATTGAACGACATAATGGTAAATTCATAATGCCCATACCAAGTTCTGAAGGTTGTCTTCGGAATATCTTCTTTCTTGATTCTCAACTGGTGATATCCCGAACGTAAATCAATCTTGGAAAATACTGCCGCTCCTTGAAGTTGATCGAATAAATCATCGATCTGTGGTAGCGGATACTTGTTTTTTACGGTAACTCGATTCAACTGTCGGTAGTTGATACAAAGATGTAACGACCCATCTTTCTTTTTTACGAACAGGACTAGTGCACCCCAAGGTGAGGCACTAGGGCATATAAAACCCTTATCAAGTAATTCTTATAATTGCACCTTTAACTCCTTAAGCTCCGCCAAAGACATTCAGTACGACGCTTTAGAAATAGGTTCCGTTCCTAGAACCAGCTAAATAGTGAACTCTATCTCTCTTTCAGGCAATAATCCAGGTAGCTCCTTAGGGAATACATTAGGAAACTCTCGTACCATTGGGATATCGTCCAACTTTGATTCTTCAACTAACTTAATTTTTACGGTTGCTAAGTAACCTTGGCAACCTTTCTTAAGGAGTCGGACAACTTTTGTTACAAAAATCATAGGCGTTGAGGGTCCTCCTCCATTTCCGATGAATTGATAGTTGATTTCGATAGGTGGACTAAATTGGATTATCTTGCTATAGCAGTCCATTTTGGCTCGTTGTTTATGAAGCCAATCCATTCCGATGATAGCATCGAAATCACAAATATCTAATACGGCTAAATCTATTCTTCCTTCTTGTCCACTTATGACAATCCTACACTCCTTGCATCCCATAGTGGACAACATTTCATGTTTCATCGGGGTGGATATACTAAGAATCATCATTAGGGGTTTAGGCATCAATCCTACTATACGCACGAACCTCTCCGATACGAAAGAATGCGTTGCACCTGTATTGAACAAGGCATAAGCTAAATGATCGTGTAAAGAGACCGTACCTATGATAATGGTCTTGGAGTTCTCCGCTTCTTCCTACATCATGGCATATACTCGTCCTTGAACTAAAGGACGATTATCTTGAGTAGAAACTGTTGCGATTAAGCGAGCGATCGAACAATAATATAGACAGAAGAAGAAAAATAAATTGGACACCAGATTTACGTGGTTTAGTCGTAAAGACCTACGTCCATGAGGAGAGTAGCAGCGAATTTTACTATAGATCAAACGATACAATGAGATTACACACTCGAGTCACTCAAACACTCTCTCGGTGTTTCTCAAACCCCAATTTAACCCCAAACCTAAAGTGTTTATAAATAAACAACTCACTTGGAGATAAACTCACGGCACAAAATTATCGCACGACAAAACTCTACGTACGACGAGGCTTCGAGATCTTGCAACTCTTCTTCAAGCGGCGTGGACGTGCGTGGCTTCGTTATGCAGACCTTCGACGGCGTGTACCAGGCTAAAAGAAGAAAACCTGCGTAATATTTGCTTTTATATATGTGTGCCCAAGGTCAAACTTTTGACCTTGGGCCCCACCTCCTCCTTAGAGCTTCACGTGCAGGATTCGCAGACTCCTTTCTCTCGGTTCTTCGCATGGAGAAGCTTCATGCGGCTTTCCTTTTCTATTCTATAAAGGATTCCGCAGCAAAGAGGAAACTTTCCTCACCTTTTATTTTATTTTATATTTCTTCTTTTCTAGCGAATCGCTTTTTGTAAATACTCAAACTCGAGACATAATTAACAATCTCCACCTTGGCTCGACGTTTGAGCCAAATTACAATCGCTTCGTAAAAATTCAAATTCTGCTGCTACTTTCCTATAGCCCCCGATGGGCTCAACCGCCACAGATATTATCAAAGTCCAAGCCTTGCTTGAACTTCGCCATAACCGAGGACCTCATCAGAATACCAACTCCATATGCACCTTTAACTGCTCCGCAAGGATTTTCTGACGCAATCTCCTCAACCACAGATAAAGCAAAACCATTGTCGCATCCATATCTATTAGGAGATCGAATATGTACCTTGTCAATATCAGCAGTTATAGCAACCATTGGCTCTATAGGCTCCACCTCGCTACAAGCATCATCTGTGTCAATTACTTTGCTAGTACCCATATACGCTACCTTGGGAGTTTCTGGTCGCAACTCCACCTCAAGCCGAACACCGTCTAGATCCGTATTAACACTGCCAAAAAAACTCTTAGCCAGAAGTACTTGAGACTCATCAAGAGTAACTTCTCTGCTATTAACAGGTGAATTTATATCTGAACACCACAACTGATCACCTTGCTCACCTGGTGTATAGCCATGGAATATGCACATTGCCGTCTCATCGAGCTTACCGTCACTCACTCGAAAATAACACGGGCAACCAAACATTCTAATAATAGTATAACCAGCAACGTTACTTGACCACACTTCTTCAGGAATCTGCCATTCAATAGCAGTTGATGGGGATCTATTCACTAGGTAGCTTCTCGTACTTAGCACATCAACTAGAAATCTCCTAGCCATACCAGCACTAAAGATAATTTTTCGAGTCATCTCTAGTAATGTTTTGCTCATCAATTCTGCAAATTGTTGTGATTTACTGGCACTAGTGTAGCGTTTCACTATGCCATCTTTCATGCAGAATTTATTTGCCAGCTCCGAGCAAAACTCCATGCTATTGTCAGTCTGCACGTGCTTGATCGACTTACCAGTCTCCCTCTCGATCAAAGCTCTTGACTGCGTGATCCCAACACCAGCATCAAACTTGTGCCTTGGCACAAACACCAAGGTCTTCCCCAAGCAATCAAAAGACTCTCAAACAGATGCATTCGACGTTTCCGGCGTGAAATTTGTCATTGTCTTACCTTGAAGTTTATACATGCCTTCGTGCTTCATTCCTTTCATTATTACCAAGGCACCTCGAACAACCTTCAGAATTCCACCTTTTGAAGAATACCTGCAACCAGCTGAATCTATGGCACCCAAGGAAATTAAGTTTTTTTTCAATTCTGGAACGTGTCTTACTCCAGTCAATGTCCTCACAATGCCATTATGCATTCTGATTTTAACATCACCAACACCCACAACATCGCATTTAGCGTTGTTCCCTAACTGGACTTTACCACTACCCGTGCACTGATAAGTGATAAACCAGTTTCTATTTGGTGTGACATGAAAAGAACAACCAGAATCCATAATCCATCCATCAAACGATGAATAATCAGTGATAAAAAAGACATAATCAACATTATCTGCTACAGCTGCAACATTATCTGCAGAATTAACTATAATTCCATTACCTTTCTCATTCTTAACTTAAGGCAATCCCTTCTAAGATGCCCCCTCTTGCCACAGCTCCAACAGACAACATTAACAGTCCTAGATTGATTACGTCTGTTCATATTAGTACTACCATTACCTACACGTATTTTAGATATTCCTCTATTTTCATCTACTAAAGCAGCAAATACAGGTTCGCCGAATTCTCTTCTATGAATGTCATCGCTCAGAATCAAATCTCGAACCCCATCAAACGTCAAACTTGTTGATCCAGAGGAATTACTAACAGCGATAACGGTAGTATTCCAATTATCAGGCAATGAGAATAACAGAATCAAAGCACGTACCTCATTTTCAAAACCAATCTCAACTGAACTCAATTGACTAACAATCACATTGAATTCATTGATATGATTTGCAACCGACGCACCTTCTCTCATCTTCAAATTAAACAGACGTCGCATCAAACAGACCTTGTTGATTGCAGATGGCTTCTCGTACATATCCGACAGGGCTTGCATCAAATCAGCAGTGGTCTTCTCCTTCAGGATGTTAAACGAGACGTTATGAGCTAACGTCAGCCGAATAACACCCATAGCTCGTCTATCCAGAAAATCCCAATCAGCTTGCTTCATCGTCTCTGGTTTCTCCCCAGATAAAGGTAAGTGCATATTCATCTAGTAAAGATAATCTTCAATCTGCATCTTCTAGAAACTAAAATCCTTCCCATCAAATCTGTTGATTCTTACTTTTACTTCTTCTGTCGCCATCAATTCGCTTCAACTCAGCCAAGCCTGGCTCTGATACCACTTGTTGCGATTAAGCGAGCGATCGAACAATAATATAGACAGAAGAAGGAAAATAAATCGGACACTAGATTTACGTGGTTCAGTCGTAAAGATCTACGTCTATGGAGAGAGCAGCAGTGAATTTTACTATAAATCAAGCGATACAAGGAGATTACACACTCGAGTCACTCAAACACTCTCTCGGTATTTCCCAAACCCCAATTTAACCTCAAACCCAAAGTGTATAAATAAACAACTCATTTGGAGATAAACTCACGGCACAAAATTATCGCACGATAAAACTCTACGTACGGCGAGGCTTCAAGATCGTACAACTCTTCTTCAAGTGGCGTGGACATGCGCGGCTTCGTTATGTAGACCTTCGACGGCGTGTACCAGGCTAAAAGAAGAAAACTTGCATAATATTTGCTTTTATATGTGTGTGCCCAAGGTCAAACTTTTGACCTTGGGCCCCACCTCTTCCTTAGAGCTTCACGTGCAGGATTCACGGACTCCTTTCTCTCAGTTCTTCGCGTGGAGAAGCTTCACGCGGCTTTCCTTTTCTGTTTCGTAAAGGATTCCGCAGCAAAGAGGAAACTTTCCTCACCTTTTATTTTATTTTATATTTCTTCTTTTCTAGCGAATCGCTTCTTGTAAATATTCAAACTCGAGACATAATTAATAGAAACCCCACTGGATGTCATTGGTTGTTGTTGTGATGGCAGTATAGTTTGTCGCCTTTGAGGGCAATCCCTCAACATATGGCCAGGTTGTCCACAGCCATAACATACTCCTTTTCCAGCTAAACAAGGGGCATTATGTGGCATCCGGAAATTTCGACGACCCTCGAATATGCCATGATCCATGACTAGGTGATGGAAGCATCATCAGACTAAGTCATTAGTATCATGTATGGACATTGTTTCGTTATCACCATTGGACCGATGGGTCACGTTTAGTATGGTCCGATCATCGAATAAATCATAGCCTTGTCGGAATCCCTTTACTTAAGATTATTGGTGAGACCAATCTCATAAGTAATTCTGCCGACTTCAGAAAAGGACGACACATAGTGGATTGATGAATTTATTATCGAACTTCGTCTGTCGACACCGATGTTAGACCCCCGCCGATTTATGTACATATTTCTCTTGATGACACGACCCAAATAGATCACCTAAGTGTACGTGGAATAAGAGAAGAATTTGGATTTTGATCAATTTATTTTAGAGAGCCGAAAAAAGTGGAATTCGACTGAGGAACATGCATGCCTGCGCGGAGAGGAGGACTTGTCCATGTCCAATGCCGCCCCAATCTCTCTCCATTCGGTCGACACATGAGTCAACCAAGGAAGGGAATGGTTGACCGAAGCATGCCCAGCAACGGCCATGTTGCCTCCCATTCGGTGGCCAGCGCACAGAGGAGGAGGAACCGAGCGGAAGCCACGCCCTCTCCACCTGTCTTCAGCCTTGGTTGCCACCGAAGGAACTCCATGCAATTGACTCTCAAAGTCAGCAAACCAAGGAACAAAACTCTCGGAGAAGTGAGGAGGAGAGAGAAGAACCGAATGAGAATTTTGAGTGAGTGAGAGAGAGAGAGAGAGTGAGCGAAACTTGAGCAGAGAGAGAGAGTTCGAGCAAGAGAGGCAGGCACACAAGTGTGAGCCGTGAGGAAGGAAGAGAAGGACCGCCTTCCGTCCGTGCTCGAGTTGCCGCTGTCGACGCCACTTGTCTTCTCCGCCGTCGAGCCGCATCGCCGAACCGAGCCCCTATTTTGCTTGAAATTGAACTAAAGAGCTTGAGGCAAGTGAAAGTCCATTAACCTATATCATATGGTGCTGTTGTTGTCTAGTGGAGTGCAATAGACTTGGAGATGTTTGGGTTGTGCATGTTGGATGCTGGATTTTGAATGAGTAGAAGTAGTTCTCTTATAATTAGTAAACTGTTTCATATAAAACGCATGACCTTTGATGATTCCGTGAATTTTCTGTAATTAGCTAGTTAGAATTGGACTTCAAACCCTTAATGAAAGCTGTAGGAAACATTCTTAGGAATAACATATCAAAATTTGAGAATGAATGGACAAGGTTTGGTCAGTAAAACCTTAGTTGCTTTGATTCACAGTATTTGTTACTAGGTTATTGGTCTAAAAGAAAAATAAAGGGGAAAACACGGCGGGTAGGCTTCCTATCCTGATCCGTGGTCACCCTCGCCATGCAGGAATCTCTCCTTTCAATGGGGGGATTTGTGATCGACATCGGAGTTCCCTTTGGATTAATCCACATTCCAAAGAAAATCAAGACTGGCCTTCCTTCCTTCCTTTCCCATTTCTCCGATCCACGTCTAACAGCCGTACCATTTCTTTCCTAACGATTAATTTTTAAGCATACAGGGTTCCTTCCATGCATTGATAATGGCGGAGATCGAAGAATTAATGCACAAAATCAGTTTGTGGACGATGTGGATTCCTCCTTTTCAGCAATCAGATATGACCTGTTCATCTAAACACTTGCTATATGTCAAAGTTATTTGCAGACTAATCTTATAGTCTGTAGCCCTGACGACATGAGTGGTTCTTGAAATGTGAAAAAGTTATAAGTAGGGAATCCAATTCACTTTCCATCCCTGACCACTTTCCGAGAACTGCAGCCAGCTTTGCAAAAAGTGGAGAAATTAAAAGTTGAACGGCGACAAAAATTGTGTGATCAAATCTACCATTCACTTCAGCCTTTACCAACATATGTACTAAGGACTATCCGGGTTTCCCTTCCATATTCTCCACCAGGATTGTTCAATTCTCTCTCTCGTGTGTGTATATGTGTGTGTTAGATTATATTTTCTTTTCCTTGAAAGTACCCTACACAATGTCATAGTCGAGCTATAATTTTTTCACGACTTAGTCATGTTTTCCTTCATCTCGGATTGGAGGGAGTGTTTTGATTAAAGGGTTACAAGTATAAACATCACCTGCTTTTATATTTAGATATATTTGAGTGTCCATTTCGTATAGCCTTCGATCGGATGTATGGTTTGCAGAAAGCATTGAGGGTATAGGTCACAATATTCTATACCTCTCAATTCCCATTTTTTTACCATGTGTAACATAAGGTTCTGATCTCCCGCCAGACGCCTTTCATGTGGTTCGCTGGTTCGCTGGTGAATGAAGTCATGAAAGATATCCTACAATCGCTTCCCTTCAAGGGTTCATTTTTCTAATAGCAATAATTTTGGAACCTCCGATTGAAGTTTCTTATGCAACTGCATAATTAAACACGTCGGCCTTTCTTCCATAGATAAATCCTTCGCTCTATCGCCACTTCACCAAGCGTGAAACTCGTGCATGATAAACCGACAAAAACTTCACCAGAAACGCGTCAAAACACTAGCAAACCTCACAGGAAATAAAAAAGACAAGACAAGGAAAAGCCCGGCACCCATTTGACGGCAAGCAAGCAGCACGATGTGAAAACCAAATGAAACAAGTGCATGATGATTTACCGGCTTATTTTTCAGACGATCGCGGACGGATGTCGTTAAAATACTGCAGAGAGCTTATAACAAAAAGCATATTCTCCCGCATATTTCTTGCAATTGGTTCCACGTGGCCATCGATCATTACGCATGCTTTTGTCCGTCACCTCATCAGATAAAAAAAGTCTATCCATATTGGTACCCACGTGCTGATCTTCCTTTCCTTTCCCCACGTGCTGATCTTCCTTTCCTTTCCCCACCTGCTGATCCACATAGAACGGTTCTCTTATGTTCTATATATATAAAGCTGCTGGATTCTCAAGCATTCAAGACCCTCAAAGCTTTGATCCATTTTCTCCAAGAACTCAACAAATCCATATAGAGAAGCAGATGGCGGTTGCTCACTGGCTGGTTCTTTTTGTTACGGTAATTGTGGTGAGCAATATGCGGGATGTGAATGGCGCGTTACTAGCAGCGACCTTGGAAGCGATAACTAAAGCTAACGTGAACGGCCCTTACATCGGCATCGTGATTCCCAATCTTTTCGAGATGGGTCCACTTCTTAATTCATCGAACTACAGCGCTGCTGAAATCATAGATTTCTCAGGTAACAGTGCATTTTGTCTTGATTTATAGAGTTTCTAGAAAACATGGAAAATGTTTTCTTGGTCGAACTTAAACATGGACTCTTTGTTTACCAATATGAATGTGTGGATCGGTCATGAGGGTGATTGGCTTTCGGTCTGGTCCGATTCTATCTAGGAACTAGGAACTGGACCGAGAGGATCGATTTTCAATTTTGGGATCAGGAATTGGATTGGACGGTCCTAGGACCAAGGTCCGGTCCCATGGAACCAATAATTTAGCAAAAACAATAAATAATTAAAGAAAATACTAGAGTTGTTACTATTTTTAGGATTTATTGCTATTTTTAAGAAATTAAAAAATATATATTTTTAAAAAAGAGTTAGTCTAGTCTGGTCCGGTCCCCCCTCTCGGAATCGGGAACCGGATTGACAATCACTGGTTCCATTTTTATGGAATCGGGAACCAGACTGATCCTTTTGGGTACTACATCAAATCGGTCGGTTTGGTCCAATGCGGGCAATTCTCGGTTTGGGCGGTCCGACATGCTCACCTCTAATTGGTTTTTTTTTTTTTTTGTCATAGATATCATTAGTTAATTAATAACTCTTAAAGACATATGGGAAAAAAGTAGACGCTGAATTTTTTGGGGCATGTTTGGCCACAAAATTTCACTGAAAATGAAGTAACAAGGAAGGATTGAAGCAAAGAGATGTAGATTGACAATGAATTGTAAAATAGTTAGTTTCCCTAATAACGTTCAGGAAATAATCTCTCACTTTATCCCTGACACTTCTCCATCCCTTGACGGACTCCAAGGTAGAAGATTTCGATTCGGGACAGTCGAAGAGAGGAAAGTCATACTGGTCATGACAGGACTGGGTGTGGTATGTGTCCCGCTACTGTTTTCTTCAAAATTTGGTGCCTGTCCTGTCAAATAATCTTTCGATTTGGTGCCTGTCCTGTCAAATTTTCAAAATATATTTCGACAACGGCTTAATTTGGTTGCGACTAATGCGCTCGTGCGTCGCGATATTGAGGGAAAGTACGTATGAACTGGTGCAGATAAACGCAGCCATCACCACGCAGCTTCTGCTAAGCTTCTTCAATGTGGAGGGAGTAATTCATTACGGAATTGCTAGGAATGCTAACCCCGATTTGCACATCGGAGACGTCGCTATTCCCCAGTATTGGGCACATACCGGTCTTTGGAATTGGCAGGTTTTCCACTTATCAACCCGATTTTTAGATTCATCCACCCAATTCTTCGATGTGAAGGGAGTAACTTGACTTTTCTTTTTCTTTGCCTTGAAATTATGGGGGAAACTCTACAGTGGTTCTCGAAGTACAGGAGAAAGAAACTGTCGATGCGATTCGTTATTCTTTGTTTTTTCCTCCTAAGTTGCAAGTGGTTCTATTAGATTGACATTTTTATGGAGATGTTCACACTTAGGAGAGAGACTGGTTTTTTTTTTTTTTTTCCCTATTACGTACATAAGCCTACCATGCACGCTTTTATATTCTAAGAAAATAATAGCAATGGGGCGGCTTTCATAACATGCGTGTACTAGGGAAAATTATCCAAAAATATTTAAAGTTATTGTGCGGCGATTAGTTGAGTTCAGAACTTTTTTATTATGCAATTAACACTAAATCTTTTGACAATTTTCAAATGTGGTCCATTTAGTCAATTGTAACTGCAAATTATTGATATAGATCCCAACCGTCCTATATAGTATTCGGTCATCCACACTGATAAATATCAAAACAATGGTCTACGCACAGAGATATGGGCAGGGTCCAGAAGATGAACTCACATTGGAATCAAACGGAGACTACACGAGAACGCTTGGGCACTTGAGGTTTGCGAATTACACTACAAACGTCACGGGTTGTGCTTCACACGACAATCTCTTGAACAACATATGGTATCAACCGGAGGAAGTGTTTCCCGTCACAGGAACTCCTGAAGAAAGACAACACGAGTTCTGGGTCCCCGTCGGTTCCACCTACTTCGCAGTGGCCAAGAAGCTTGAGGTATTACTGGTCGATGCTTTCTAGGATTTGCTGCCGTATCTATATATGTTGGAAAAACTTTACTGAAACTGATTTAGAAGGTGAATATATGGCAAATCTCAGGAAAAAGTGTGCCGGGACCTCTGGGGCTTTCGGAAGAGTTTTACTCAACCAAAAGAAAGTCAGATGAGATCAGTACATGGAAAGGCATTATTTACATGAAGAGTAACTAAATGACTTTAGCAAAAATATCATTCTTGCTTATCACTTGAATAACACCGCTTTAGATATTTCGAACCATTATTTGAAAAGTATCACAATCGTGTAGAGTTTCATGAGTCAATACTTCAATAGAGAGAAATTTTGGCCACCTTTCTTGTCTATCCAAATTAATCATATATGATGAAGGGTCTAATTCACACATATTTTTTATGTATGTCACTCCTTAGGGCTTGAAATTGAAACCTTGCGTGACCACGTGCTTAAACTACACGCCGAGTGTAAGCACCGTTGAAAGAGGCATAAGTGCCAGCATCTACCTTGACAACAGCGCCTACCGGAGCTTCATCTACGACAAGTTCAATGTGAGCCCTGTGGACATGGAGAGCGCATCGGTCGCCCTAATCTGTTACCATCAGAATACGCCTTTCATCGCCATCAGGGCGCTCTCTGACTTGGCCGGCGGTGGGTCTGCCGAGTCGAACGAGGCCGACACTTTCGCTGACCTCGCCTCGGACAATGCGGTGATGGTCGTGGTGGAGTTTATAAAGCAGCTTTCCTCCAGAAACTCTCTCTAATGGCAAGATTGGCAGCCTAATATAATGTTCTATTGTCAATAATAATGCAATGATCCATTGCGTTTGTGTCTATTTGCGTAGCAACATGAACCCTGATGGGCCTTGGACCTTGGCATAGCTGGGGAAGAAACTTCAGCAGTGACCGACTGCCTCAAAAATTTCCCATATCATTTCCCTTACTTTAAATCCTCCCATAGTAATAAAAGATCAAAGTCACGAGGGTTTGATGATTCGAAATGCTTTCCTCTTACTCAACTTTGCTTGAATTATATATCAGATATTCATAAATTTGACTTTACTCAATTATGTTCAAGATTGGGCTCAAAATCAAGAACCAAAGGTAATATATAGGTCTACTTCAACATGAACTGTGTGTCGGTCTAGTAAAAGAGAAGATAGTGTCTAACTTTATTTAAATCTTAATATTAACAACATTTCCTTATTTCCATTGAAAGTAAGAAAGAAAATTTCATTATTCAAGCTAAATCCATGAAAAAAGAAAGTCAGATCTTATTTTGACATTGTTGGTGAGTTTGTTTAAACTTTTCAGGTCCAAGTATCATTGGGCCTGGACTCTTCTTCTCTTTTATTTTATTTTATTTTATTTCTTTTACAGATATTTTGCTAGAACTTATTTAAAAACCAGGCAGGCCGAATGGAAGTCATGGGCCTAGCTAGGGGTCGTTCCAATCATATAGTGAGAGATAAAGGTCAGAATATTATGATGGGTTAGGCCCTTTCAGTTAGATATGAATTGCCTAATTTGCGGAGCAAAAGTCCAAAAGGCAGTTGGTCAAATGCTTCAAGGAAGCAAGTCATGAACATTTTGGCAGCATTTCAACCACCATTCACCAATACCATACCGTTGGAAATGCCGCATGTCAAATAGTTTATAGTCTCAACTATTTAAATTGCAACATTTAGAGAATCATTCATCAAAATCTCATTAGTTGACTTGATTGTCCATAAATTAAAAGTTGCCCCACAATATATATCCATTTGTGATAATCGATACATATATGGATCCGGCAAAGTTCATATGGTTAGGCCTGATCCATCAACAGTTCACCGACTTTATAGATTTGTACAACATGTGCATCAAATTCACATGAATTGATACTCAAAGTCAATCACAACTTATATCATGCCAATAAATCCATAATATTAGCAAATTGAAAGGTGGCAACTTTCTTCCTTTGACAAATCCTCCGTTGTGTTGCCCCACTTCACCGAGTACGAAACGCGCGCATGATAAACTGACAAAAACTTCACTAGAAACACGTCGAAACACTATCAAAACTCACAAGAAATTAAAAAAGGTAAACGAAGGAAAAACTCAGCACTATAAGACAGCAGGCAGTACGATGTGAAAACCCAATGAAACGCCTGAATGTTGCCTGTTGCCCTACTTCATCGGGCACGAAACACGTGCATGATAATTTACGGGCCTACTTTAAGACAATCTCGGACGGGGAAATACCGCCAAAAGCTTATAACAAAAAGCATATTCTCCCACATATTTTTTGCAGTTGATTTTAGGGTCAACATGATTCAAGAGTAAAACTTAAAATTTAAGAATCGGACTAGTGAGAACCTATTTAGTTCTAGGTTCAATATATGCTGAGTAAGTTCCAAATTTCAAAAATTGAAAAACCCGTTTTAATGAGTAGATTCTAAGTTTTAGATTAGTGGAACCTGGAACTTGGAATTTATAACTTGTAATCTAGAATTTAGAACAAGTTTTTGGATTTTTCTTGATCTATGCCTTCATGCAATCTTGCATTATTCCACATTATTTGATAATGAATGTACAATCTGGAACTACAAATATGAGTTTTCAATTTATAATTGAAATTTTTATTTTGTTAATATTTCATATTTTTCTTATGTCTAAATCTAAGTTATAGTAAGTGAATTGTAACAACAAGTAGTAGTCATTAAATGTTATAATTCACTCTAATCGTTCAATAAACAATACAAGTGAAGTATGGATAGACTATGGAATATGTGATAGGGTATATTCCAGGTTCCAAGCTATGCAGGGTAGGTTTCATATTTCAAAAAATGAGTGAACCTGAAATTAGTTACCTCTATTTAGTTCTACGTAGTCATCGCATCATTACACAGGTTTTTGTCCATCATCTAATCACTAAAATCTCAAGTCTATCGGTATGTGTCCCCACGTCCTGATCTTCATTTCCCTCATGTAGTTGCTGAGTTCAGAGATACCGCATTCATTCCACGTGCAGTATATACACACAGATATTGCAATCATCTGATCCACTAAGAATAGTTCTCCTATGTTCTATACATATCAAGCTGCTGGATTCTCAAGGCATTCAAGACCCTCAAAGCTTTGATCCATTATCTCCGCCTGTTCCCTTCCTCCAAGAACTCAAGGAGTCCATATGACGACGCGAATGGCGGTTGCTCACTGGCTGGTTCTTTTTGTTACGGTCATTATGGTGATCAATGCCCGAGATGCGAATGGCACATTACCAGCTGCGACCTTAAAAGCAATAGCGAAAGCCAATGGGAATGGCCCTTACATTGGCATCGTGATTCTTAACATTTACGAGGTGGGTCCGCTTCTTAATTCATTGACAGCGCTGTTGAAATCATAGATTTCACATGTAACAACTATCTTAAACCACTGGGATTCGCCCCAGTGGCCACTCTTCCAACATGGAAGGGAAAGGTGAGGGGTTCAAATCCTCACCTTCTCAGGGGGGGATGGGATGGGGACGCGTAAGTTTCAGGAGTGGATTTTGACTCCCACACCCTGCAAGAGACAGAGCAAAAGTCTGAGAGTGAGTGTAGTGTAGGAATAGAGTAGGACTAACCCAAAAAAAAAAAACTATCTTATGTCTTGACTTGTAGAGTTTCCTAGATAACATGTAAAATGCTTTCTTGGTCGAACTTGGACATGAACTCTTCCTTTCCTTCTTGCTTGGCAAATGGTTAGCCACAAAAAAGGAACAAGCTCGCCCAATACCACCGAGGCTCAAGCTTGCCAGCTTCCGAGTAGCTGAGCCTTAGTTAGATCCTGCGAAGTCGAGCTTCTTAAGGTCAGTGAGGCTTGAGCCACGCAAAAGGTTGACGACTTCTAGCTCTACCGAGGCTGGTGAGCTTTGAGCTCAAGCCTTACTGGCCTTGGGTGAGCTCATCCCTCACCTGTGGCCGGTTGCCAACCCTCACCATGGTTGCTGACTAGCCAAAGAAGAAGGAAAAAATAGAAATGATAAAGTAAAGAAAAGACAAGAAAAGAAAAAGAAAAAAAAGATTTTTTTAAAAAGAACATTTTATAAGAACGAACATTTTACAATTTTAAGCATAACCTTAAAAGGCTTCATCTCTTGTTATATTTGATCTCGGGATCCCTGAGACATAAAACATATAGATGTTGTGTCAATTAGAGGTGCAAGGAGAGGGAGTACTGGCATGTTAAAACAAGGAATACACCTATCCCATAGGATGGGGACATGCGCAAGATTCATTAACTAAGGCCTCAAGCTTGAATGTTGAAGATTTGAGCACGACCTTTGTGGACTCGGCCTGAGTGTCGGGGACTTGAACACTACTTTTATGTACCTAGGATCAATGTTGGGCTTTGGGCCTAGCCTTGATGGACCCGGGTGTGGATGTCGAGGCTTGGGCCTAACCTCAATGGACCCAGGCTCGAGCCAGGGTGTCGGAAACCTGATCCTAAATGTTGGAGATTCGAGAATTAGCATCGGGGTTCTATGTTCAAATGTAGAGTTTTGGATTTAGTGTTGTTATTTAGTCATATTTTGAAAAATGTTTTTAAATTTTTCAAAGAGGAATCATTTTCTTGAATTTAATCATAAATTTTCCATTGACTCATTTTCTTAAGTGAATCAAATACCGAAAAATGAGGAAAATTTATTCTGCGAAACAAACAAATTCTTAAGTGAATCAAATACCGAAAAATGAGGAAAATTTATTCTGCGAAACAAACAAAGTCTAAATACTTTAATTTTGTGTAGCATTTTGCATACCATTAGTTAATTAATAACTCTTAATGATACGTCGGAAAAAGTAGACGCTGCCCGCAAATTTTTCGGGGCATGTGTGGCCACAAAATTTAACTGAAAATGCAGTAACAAGGAAGGATTGGAGCAAGGAGAAGTAGATTGACAATGAAGTGTAAAATGGTTAGTTTCCTTAATAACGTTCAGGAAATAATCCATCACTTCATCCCTAACATCTCTCCATCCCTTGTCGGACTCCAAGGTAGAAGATTTCGATTCGGGAAAGTCGAAGAGAGGAAAGTCATACTGGTCATGACAGGACTGAGCGTGATAGATATCCCTCTACCCCTTTTCTTTTCCTCTGAATTTTCTTATATTTGGTGCCCTTTTTCAAAAAATTTCAAAATATCTTTCAACGAAGGCTTAATTTGGTTGCCACTAACGCGGTTGTGCGTCGCAATATCGAGGGAAAGTACGTGTGAATTGGTGCAGATAAACGCAGCCATCACCACGCAGCTTCTGCTGAGCTTCTTTGATGTGGAGGGAGTGATTCATTACGGAATTGCTGGGAATGCAAACCCTGCTTTGCACGTGTCGGAGACGTCGCTACTCCCCAGTATTGGGCGCATACGGGTCTTTGGAATGGCAGGTCTTCGACTTATCAACCCAATTTTTAGTTTTTATCGAAATCTGACAAGAATGGTTAAAAAATTGTATGATTCGAAGAAGATCATTTTATCTATTTATTTTTTTTTTGGCCTTGAAATCGCGGGGGAGACTCTAGAGTCGTTCTCAAAGTAAATGAGAATGAAAACTTCGATGCGTTTCGTCATTCTTTGTTTTTGCCTCTTAAGTTGAAAGGGGTTTTTATTGGATTGGTTTTTTCTTTATGGAGATGGTCCCACTTAGAGAGAGAATGGCTCTTAAATACGTACATAAGCCGACCATGCACTATTGTGGTGCTAGTGATAAAGGTACAAAAGGTAGGGCACTCTACCACGCTCCTGGGTAGCAGAAGTGTGGCTTTCATGCCATGTGCACAGTGGGGCAAATTGACCAAAATGCTTTAGGCTTATAGGGCAACGGTCATTTGAGTCATAAATTTTTTAATTTAATCAATTTAATCCTAAATCTTTTAATAATTCTCTGATATATTCCATCAAGCCTATCCACACTGATAAGATCAACACAACGGTGTGCACATAGAGATATGGGCAAGGTCCACGAGAAAGCTTGGGCACTCGAGGTTTGCAAATTACACTATAAATGTGACGGCCTGCGCTTCGCACAACAATCTCTTGAACAACATATGGTATCAACCGGAGGAAGTGTTTCCTGTCACTGGAACTCCTGAGGGAAGACAGCACCAGTTCTGGGTCCCCGTCGGTTCCGCCTACTTCGCAATGGCCAAGAAGCTTGAGGTACTCCTGCTCGATGCTTTCTGGGGTTTGCTGTCGTATCTATACACGTTGGGAAAACTTTACTGATACTGATTTATAGAGTGAATATATGGCGAATCTCAGGAAAAAAGGGTGTTCTGAGATCTCTAGGGTTTTCGGACAAGTTTTACTCAACCAAAGAAACCCAGATGAGATCAGTACATGGAAAGACATTATTTACATGGAGAGTAACTAAATGACTTCAGCAAAAATATTCATTCTTGCTATCACTTGAATAATACTGCTTCAAATGCTTCGAACCGTTATTTGAAAATTATTACGATCGTGGAGTTTCATGAGTCAATACTTCATTTTGCGATGAAGAGCAGATAGGGGTACTCCTAAAATTTGAAAAGAGACAAATTTTGGCCACCTCAAATTTATCATTTATGATGAAGTGTCTGATTTGAGCATATTTTTTATATATGTTGCTCGCTAGGGCTTGAAATTGAAAACTTGCGTGAACGTGACCACGTGCTTAAACTACACGCCGAGTGTAAGCACCGTCAAAAGAGGCGTCAGTGCCGGTGTCTACCTTGACAACGTCGCTTACCGGAGCTTCATCTACGGCAAGTTCAATGCAAGCCCCGTGGACATGGAGAGCACGTCGGTTGCCCTAATCTGTTACCAGCAGAATACGTCTTTCATCGCCATTAGGGCGCTCTCCGACTTGGCCGGCGGCGGGTCCACTGAGTTGAATGAGGCCGACACTTTCAGTGACCTCGCCGCCTACAATGCGGTCACGGCCGTCGTGGAGTTTATAAAGCAGCTTTCCTCCAGCATGCTCTAATGGCAAGATTGGCCGCCTAATATAATCTCCTATTGTCAATAATAATGCACTGATCGATTGCGTTTGTGTCTGTTTGTGTAGCGACATGAACCCTAATGAGCCTTGGACTTTGGCATAGCTGGGGAAGAAACTTCGCCAGTGACCAGCTGCCTAAAAAATTTACCATATTATTTTCCTAACTTTAAATCCTCTCATAGTAATAAAAGATCAAAGTCACGAGGGTTTGACGATTCCAAATGCTTTCCTCACACTTAACTTTGGTTGAATTATACACTGGATATTCATAGATTTGACTTTACTCAATCATGTTCGAGATTGGACTCAAAGTGAAGAACCGAAGATAACATTTAGGTTTACTTTAGCACGGATTGTATGTCGGTCTACTTAAAGAGAAGATAGTACCTAACTTTATTTAAATCTTAATATAAACAACGTTTCTTTATTTCTATTGAAAAAAAGAAGAAGAACATTTCATCCATGAAAAAAGAAAGTCAGATCTTATGTTATTTTGACATTTTCGTTGAGTTTGTTTGAACTTTCCGGGTTTAAGTATTATTGGGTTTGGACTCTTCGGCCCTGTTTGGTAAAATTTGTTTACATTCTTTGGAATAACTATTTATGTTCTTTTATACCGAGGAACGAAAAAAGAATAGAAACCTGTTTGGTAAAATTTTTGTTTCTTGGGAAAAAAAATCCATTTTTTTTGTTTCCGAGAATAGATTTGGAGCTGAAACAAAAAGTAGAAAAAAAGTAATTTCTTGTTTCCAGGAACAATTTCTAAAATCTATTTTTTTTCTCTCTTTTTCTCTTTTCTTCTTCTCTTTTTTTTTTCTTCTTCTTCCTTTTGGTTGGTTGCCAATCGGCCAAACGAGGGTTGGCGACCTCGCCATAGCCCATTTATACAGAATGGTAAAGGGTCTTGCATCGCCGACCCTGGAGATGCTGAGCCACGGCGAGGCTCGGCCTTGCCTTGGCTGGCGGTGGCTCGATGAGGCCAAGCCTTGCTAGTGGTTGGGCAAGCTCGGCCTCGCTAGATTTGGGCGAGCTCAACCTCGCCCAGCCAAGGCGAGGCCGAGCCTTGCGCGGCCACGGCAAGGCTCGGCCTCCCTAGTTAGTGCGAGGTTGGGCCTTGCCAAGCCAGGCCGAGGCTGAGGCTCGCCGTGGCCAGGCTGGCCTCCGGCGAGATTGCCAGGCCTCGCCCAGCCAGTCGCTGGCCACCAGCATGGCCGACGACTGACCAAAGAGAAAAAAAAAAATGGAAAAAAATTGAAAAAATAATAATAAAAGAATTTTAAAAATTAAAAGATAAAAAAAAATCTAACAATATTACCAAACACATTTTTATCTCGGGAATAAAAATTTTGAGAAGTTACAAAATACGTTATTTTGCTTAAAAATTATTCCCGAAAACAAAATTGGAAAAAATCATTTTTAGTAAAAAGTTGTTCTCCAGAACAGAAACGTTACCAAACGTATCATTCTCCTTCCTCCTTTTATTTCATTTATGGATTTTTTGCTATAACTTATTTAAAAACCATGCAGGCTCAATGGAAGTCGTGGGCCTAAGGTAGGGCTCTTTCCAATCATAGAGCGAGAGATAAGGTCAGAATATCATGATGGGCTAGGCCCATTCAATTAGAGATGAATGGCCTAATTTACGGTGCAAGAGTCCAAAAAGCAGTTGGTCAAGTGCTTTTAGAAAGCAACTCATGAACATTTTGGCAGCATTATTAGCCGCCATTCACCAATACCACACCGCAATGCTGCTGCATTTCAAATGGTCTCAACTATTTAAATTGCAACATTTTGAGGATTGCTCAAAATTATTAGATTAGTTGACTAAATTATTTACGATTGAAAGTTACCCACAATATGTATCCACCCATAATAATCGATACATATATCAAATATTTGGATTCGACAAAGTTCATGTGATTAGGCTTGATCCATCAATAGTTCAGTAACTTTAAAGATTTGTACGGCATAAGTATCAATTTAGATGAATTGATACTAAAAATAATCACAACTTATATCGTCTCGATAAATCCATAATTTTAGCAAATTGAAAGGTCGCAACTGTCAAGTGGCTTATCTTCTTAAGGACCAAAAATGAAAAAAAAAAGTCTCCAACAACCCCATCTGGGTCCATAATAAGTATCCTACCTACAAAGTTCCTTCTATTAATCTAGGGGAATCTTTTACAGTTGCATGTGTGGCACAGCTAAGCTCTTCAGTCTGTTCATTGACTCCTGAAAAGAGATTCCTTTTCTCCCTGCTTCAATTATTGCTCCACGGGCGATGGGGAGTCATCATGAACAAGATGACAAATTCATCAATTACCCCTCCCTACCTCTTTTCAATAATGCAAATTTAGTGGCCGTCATTTTTTGCTCCACTACCGTATGTTCTTCCAGCAGTTGGAGGCTCTGATGAAAGCAACATATCTCCTTGGAATACATGCGGATGCTTTGACATGAATAAAAGGGGGAAGAAAGAAAAGAAAAGAGATTGAGCTCAAAAGGGTCGATGGAATAATTGTCTGAATCAGCGAGGAACATGAGGTCTTGTCCTCACAAATCTTCTAGGCCATGACAAGAATTGCCCCGTCTTTGATCGGAGCTGGAGAACCAGGTTTGTCTTGATGTCCGATGCTCGATTGGCGATTCCCCATTTCTCTTTATATGTTTAACTTAAATGGGTGACTGGCTTTATGTATAATCATGGTCAATATTTTCATATGCAAAGTTGAATCTGGGTCTTGAACCCATAAAGCATTGGATTGATTGATTGATTGATTGAGGTTTTCACTATTTTAAAGTCAAAGCCACACAGGCAAAAGCATAGTGAAAAGGGTACGATGAGGAAGACGGCACCAAACTCCACACTGGGAAACACTCTCATAGCCGTAATAAATAAAGAAAAAGAAGCTTTAACATAAAAATTAAATGTAAAGTAACCTAATCGAGTGGATTAAGACAATTCTTTTAAGCAGCCATGGAGCGGCTAGCACTTGCATCTCGGCTTTTGCGTTGGTGGGTGGATCAATGTGTATTATGAACCTTTTGAACAGATGGAGGTCGAATAAAGACAACATATATTATCGAGAGCAACTTCTACTCGGGAATCACCTCGTTAGTGACAAATAGGCCCCCCTGCCTGGAAATTGGCATTAGGCGTGTAACCGGTGTTGGAAGTTTAAAGAAAAATTCTCGAAGCACATTATAAGTTTAATGTATTATTCGGATTGATCAATGGTAGGTGGATTATCTTCTCATTCTTGAATTTGGATCAAGTCATTTCTGCACTTTTATTTAGGCCACTTTCTTGGGCAGTTTATATTCGTTGATAACTCCACGGACAATGTAAAGGGTAATGAGATTTTCTTTAGAATCTTATTGATAAGTGTCTCAAGAGCACTTAAAAAGTGTAATAAATGTTACGTCTACACGATGAAGTCGAAGTAATGGAAACTACAATTTTTTCTTTGTTAGTTGCTTTACGAGTGCTTCGAAAAATTTATTTTCTTTACAGCTTTCTTTGATTTCTCAGTAGAATAATTTTCTCAAACTTCATACTAGATCCCATATACAGTTATCTGCCTCTTCAGTCCATTAAAAGGCAAAATATTCACGCCGAGATCACAATAATAACTTTCCTTTATCTATTTTCTCGAGGATCTGACTTGTTGCATGAGTTTCAATCTGAATTTCGATATTATTGTTTATCCTTAAAGAAAGTATTAATATGTATCCCATAGAAAGATCCAAATTATTAGTAAACCAAAAAAAAAAGGAAAGAAGTGGGAAGAGATGGGCAAATTATAATAATATTATTCGGTTGTTCACGTGATTTCCTTACAGAGATAATGCACATGCAATTGCAGGCATGCCGTCATAATTCTTGGCTCATGAACAAAAGGAAACTCTACTAGCGTTATAAAATGGAGTGTCATTGTACTTGAAAAGGCCAGTACTCCTTTGAATGTTTCCGGGAGGCCTCTTATCCTCATCGTCCTTCTAAACAAGAGAGAGAGAGAGAGAGAGAGAGAGAGAGAGAGAGAAAGAGGTCTTCATCCTCGCAATCGGCCGCAAAAATGGCGAAAATCGCACTGGGAAACAGCCGTGAGGCCACTGAGCCGGACTGCCTCAAGGCCCTTGTCATCGAGTTCGTTGCCACCTTCCTTTTCGTCTTCGCTGGAGTTGGATCTGCCATGGCCGCCGGTAATACCTCTCGGTCGTCTTGATAAAAGAATTGATGATTATTGTTGTCTTAGTCATCATAGAGCACGTCTTATCATGATGATGTCAATAACAAGATTTTGCATATAGTTTAGAGTCTGAACTTCAGAATTCTGGGAATATATTTCTCTCTCTGATCACGACATTAGGGTTAGACCGTATAAATAACAAGAATTTTGGTGAATCTATATGATCAGAGAGGCTAGCGGCAGATGCTTTCGTGGGGCTGTTTGGCGTGGCTATGGCGCATGCGCTCGTGGTGGCCGTGATGATATCGGCCGGCCACATCTCCGGCGGCCACCTCAACCCTGCCGTGACACTCGGCCTCCTTTTCGGCGGTCACATCACCGTCGTCCGATCGGTCCTGTATATGATCGACCAGTTGCTTGCCTCCGCTGCAGCTTCTTTTCTTTTGCAGTATCTCACTGGAGGACTGGTAAGACATTCGCTCTTCAGCCTAGTCTTGTCAGGCACGAACGAAAAGATCAATACACAATGATCGCATACGGTAGATCACAAAGTTCGCAGTACACTAAGAGCTAAAGTCTTTTAGATAGCAAGATTATATGTACAATAGATCGATCTTTATCCCGTGTTCTAGCGATCTGAGATTCTATTACTGCACTAGCTTCGCCAAGCATAGTGTATTATCATCTGTTTTTTTTCCATAACAATCGCAAAGTTAATGATCTATTCAATTTTTTAATGACACTTTTGCGAAGGAGCTTCACGTTGTAGCACGTTTTCTCTGAAATGGGCGTTATTTATTTTCTTAAACTAAAAGATAGAGAGAGAAAAGTAAGAAAAAGACAATCAAATGATGGGTCTCCGAGCTGTATATTCTTGTCCTCACTTCACATTTTTTACAAAACTTTATGACTTCTTTTTCTTGTGCAGGCTACACCAGTACATACCCTCGCAAGTGGAATGACCTACCTCCAAGGGATAATATGGGAGATTGTCCTGACATTTTCCCTGCTGTTCGCCGTCTACGCCACCATCGTGGACCCCAGGAAGAGCTCACAGGGGGCCCAAGGCCCGATCCTCGTTGGGCTTGTCGTCGGTGCCAACATCCTGGCCGGCGGAGCCTTCTCAGGGGCCTCGATGAACCCGGCCCGCTCCTTCGGGCCTGCCCTGGCGAGCTGGGATTGGACCGACCACTGGGTCTACTGGGTCGGACCCCTCGTTGGTGGTGGCCTTGCCGGGTTGGTTTACGAGAACTTCTTCATCTGCCGATCTCACGATCTCCTTCCGACTGCTTAGGCTTTCTAGTTCTAAGTGATGTTTGTAATCGGACGTATGTATGGTGGGCTTTGAATATTACTCCGGTAGTCCAACCCAGTCTATGTAAAAATCCCGTGTTGCTATGATGCTGAATGAAAGTTGTGTCGTGAAATCCATTTGCAATCAGCTATTCGTTTGGCCGAAAGAATACTTTGGTTAAGATAAGAAAAAAACCTAACATCCCCCTTTGATTTTAACACAGATGATTTTTGTTAACAGATATTGTTTCTACGTACAATGCCATGGCTTTCAATGAAAA
The DNA here is from genome assembly GCA_028830015.1 of Eucalyptus grandis x Eucalyptus urophylla. Taxonomy (NCBI): domain Eukaryota; kingdom Viridiplantae; phylum Streptophyta; class Magnoliopsida; order Myrtales; family Myrtaceae; genus Eucalyptus; species Eucalyptus grandis x Eucalyptus urophylla. Next base: position 43,141,250 of record CM054190.1, read on the forward strand.
TGAAAACCGATCATAGACGTACCAACATGGGCTTAATGAATAATTAGATAAAAAGCAGCATAAGATGGGAGACAGAAGAATACGAAGGATGAGAAATGATAAGGAGAAAGTAGAGGGAGGTTTTTTTTTTTTTTTTTTACTAAATCTTTTCTAAGCAAAGTAATTAAAAAGAAACTGTCCTTTTGTTTTTTTTTTTGGGTTTGTGGTTATGGCGAAAATTACTTTAGGAATTGGCCGACAGTCAGCCAAACCATATTAAGACCATTGGCACGTTAGAGTACCCTGCCACCTTCCTCCTTGTCTTCACTATGGTCGTATCCGGCGTGATTGTCGGTACAATATGGCATCTGATGGTACACTTAATTGTACATGAACAATATGACCCTTCTTTGGAATCTCCCCTTTTCGCCAATTACCCTAGCCAAATAGTATCACTTCGTACATGAATAAGGGTAATTTCTTTTTTTTTTCTTTTTTGGTTTTAAATCTTAATTAAGATTAACTTCCTGTTGATTGAGATTAAGCTTCTCTCTTGAAGGCTATTAATTTCCAGTGTCGGTCTCCTTTTGGAGTCTAAAAGGTCTTGGCAATATTTTCTAAAAAGTCCAAAACTTATTGCTTTTTTATCAATTCAATTTTAAACTTTTCAATTTTGTCATTTGAATCTTAAATCTTTTCACATTTTATTAATTGAGTTCATTTGGTCAATTTTAGCCGAAATCATTAACGTGAACATTAGTCATTCTACGTGATATGATCTACACTAATGTGGATAATTTCAAATAATATTTTAATATTTTTCAAATTTTTATTTTTTCCTTTTTTTCCTTTTCTTCTCATTTCCTTCTTTCCCCCTTTTCTCTTCTTTATTTTCTTTTTCTTTTTCCCTTTTTCCCTCAGCTGTTCTTTTCCCATTTTTCTTCTTCTTCTTTCTTTTTTCTGTTTTTTTTTTTTTTTATAAATTTTTTCCTTTTATTTTTGTAACTTAAATTTGAACGAAGAATGAATGCATTCCAAAATTGTGTAATGCAAATTGGGTGAAGGAATGTGAAGTTTTATAAATGCCACTTTTCACAGTAGTGCTATATATTTGACAGCCATAGTGGGGTTTCTTTCATTGTTAATGCAGGCTACTGCAAGGTTTTAGTAATTACAAGCTAATATTAATTAAGACTTTACAATATAATGTACTTCCTGGATTTATGTGTTAGTTTAATAAGGTCCTGCCTATTTTAGAGCTTATTGTATAGAGAATGGGGGAAAAAAAGAAGTGGGTCATTCGTGACATGAATATGGGTTTTTGCTTCTATGCTCTCAAGAATCTCACATCTACCGCAATGCTCTTTTTGAGATAGATTCAAGCCCTGGAGGGTACAGACAAAGCTTTTAATAAGTACTATGCGGTTGGAGCTCTCGATGTTGTTAGTTGTGAAGGGACCTTAGGTTAGGTCAAGAAACTCAATCTCATAATAATTAGGTTAGGTTGATAAACTCAATCTCATTAGGCCAATGTTAGCTTATTTGGTCATCAAACTTTTAATTGTTGGTGGAAGTGATGGAAGTTAGATTTTGTAAACTATATGAAAATGAAATAGATAACCTCAGGTACTAACATAACGGTGATATTAGTTGAGCGACGCATTATTATTATTATTATTACCATTGTGTTGATTAATGGCTCGAAGTTAATTTTAATTGCAAGGAAACCCGACCCTTAGTAGGAAAGTCCAATTTGAACTCCTTGTCAACAGGATCGCCGGTGATGCGTAGTAAGGCAATTAATTCCCCTTAAGATTTCTTTCCCTTATCAAAGTTAAAGTCTCCACGTGGGCGTCAAAGAAGAGCTCGTGGTGTTCTAGATATAAATATCCAGTGGTCAATTTTGATATCTAGCGCATTGTGAGTGCGCTTTCGATATGCGTGAACTTCGCGAGAGATACAGAAAGCATGGAGAGCCATCATCCAAGAGAGTTCAGAGTATGAGAAAACTCATTTCTCGTGATCGATTCTTATCCGTTTGGATTTCATCTAGGATTGAAAATACTCACGAGTGAGTGTAACGAGCAATTTTAATAATATTTTTGCTAATTATAATAGAACTACTTTCTTCGATCTCTTTTCATGGAGTAGGTATATTGCTGAATCACATAATTATGCCGTTTTTAAATTTATTTCTGTATTTCATTTCTTGCTCAAGTGGTTTCATTTGTTCATGCCTCCGCGTTAGTCGTGTCGAATCATCTTTATTATTGATCAGACTGGTCAAGCATTGGTCAACTTAGGTTAACTGCAAAGACCTACTAAGATGTCGCAATCTAAGCCCATCGTCAGACATCTCTTTCGGAACCAGAAAAATGATTGGATTACAGACCCTATTTGATCCAAGTAGATTGGCTTGAATGTTGGTTATGAATGTTCTTAATGATAAACAAGCACGGCAGACGTAACGTAAGCACAAGAATCATTACATATCACAAACATCAGATGCAGTCACTCTGCAAAAAGTCAACTTCAATGATGTATATGTGTGCAAGAATATATTACCATCTTGTAATCTCATGTCTTTAGGCACGCGATTTCCTATTGCCGTTCTTTGTCAGACAGTGACAAAAACTTAATTATCTCGAAAGCTATGAAATTGTCGGATCTCTCTCTTTTCTAATGTTGCATGGCCCGCCTACTGCATCACCTAATCTTGTCTTGTTTGAAACTTGCATTTGTTTTATCAAGTCGGTTCTAGGCCTGGCCGTCTTGGTCAAAAACGAAACTTTAGTCTATTTGCAACTATAGCGTTTAAATATAACAAGAAAAGGATATAAAACCATCATATTCCATTTTCATGTGCAGAAGTACAGCCCAGGAATAGTATCTAGTTGGAGGTTTTTATGATAATATAACATTTGGGATTTTGGTAGAAATGCAAAATGTAGATAATCTAAGAAACCATGCGCAGTTTATAGCTTGAATTTCAGGATGATCTGATGTATGAGTCACAAATGCTAAATAATGCATAAGATCCGACAAATTGGCAATAAGAAATTACAAAATATTTTCGACGTTGGATCTGTGAGCTGTCTCCTCTGCCTCTCGCGAGTCTCTTTCTTGACCAGCGAACCATTGAACCGTCCGGCGTACCATCGGCAACCAAAGCTGTCTCATTCTCTCTTCCCTTCCATTATTATTTCCTAGAACTTCTCTGTTTCTGTGATTCGAACTGAATGTGAACCTTGAAAGGTTGACGATTTCGGACATGGATCGTTTCTCAGTAGGATTGTTCATCAGCTTTGATGAATTCTCTCCAGGATTGGCAAGCACGTTGCTTGAACCAGCGGTTGCACCAACCTTGGACTGAAACAACCTCTTCCTCTCCATGTCATTTTTAATCTTGGCCAAGTTTTTGTTTGCCGTAAAGTCGCCATTGAAATATCCGCTCCGAGCTTCTGAGTCTGCGAATCTGCTGCTTGAAAAGACATTAATCATTTCGGAGTTCAAGAAGAGCAAGTCTGAAGAATTGACGTCGCTCCACCGGTTCTTGGTAACTACATCAGAGACGATGATCTTGTGCTTGAACTTGTGGAGTAGCTTCTGATCGCTCCCACAGTCTCCACTCTCCTCATTCAGGCATTCTTCTCCATAATTCAGTTCCCTTTCTGAATACCGGAAGCTGATTCGGTCACCGTATCGAGACGACCCGTGGTCGTTATCTGCTTCTCTCTGCACGCTGAGCTCGAGATTTGCATCCTCCAACAAATTCGAGGGAATACGCTGCGGGAATCTCAGGCTCAACGAATGAGCGAAGCTTGTGAGGTCCCCAGGATTGAACTTGTATCGGCAGAGCGGGCAGCTAGAGTGGCTCTTGAGCCACTGGTCTATGCAGTTCGAGTGGAACGCATGCTTGCACCGCGGCAACAGGCGTAGGGTCTCCGAGTCCTCGAATCTGTTGATGCAGACTGCACACTCCAGGCCTTCTTTAGAGCCCCTCAGCGAGGAGAACCTGAAGAGAGGGAGCGAGTCGATGGCTTTCTGGTCGATCCCGGAGAACCGGGGCATCGACTCATTTAGGCCTGGGTCGTTTTGGCTGTCGAGAAATGAAGGACCGGCGGGGGTTCGGTGACAGAATTTCGCATACGCGAGGACGAGGAATGTTAGAGAAAACATCATAGCAAGTACACCGACGATGACTACCATGCTAGGATGTACGGGATGGATCACAGCTGGGTCAGGGTCAGAGCTTGTTCTGTTTTGGGCTCTGGCATGTTGCAACAAGAGAAAAATACCCAAAAAAGCTCCCAAGTTCTTCTTCATGGAAGTTGTGTTTTTCTTGGATATTCCTCTGTTTCAGCTTCAAAAAATTAGAGCATATGCACAGAATCTAATTAGATCCCAGTTTATGCTCAAAAGTAGCTATTATAGGTATGAATTTTGTCATGTACGACTCAATTTAATTAATTTATTTATTGGTCTTATTAGTTTTGTAGTTCATGTCATGTCTTGATTCGTCGTCCTTTTTCCATCTTATTTTTGGTATGCACTTGAACACGGCTTTTGGAAAATGCAATTTTTGTCCTAAGTAGAGAACCTGAAGTTCCTTAACCTTTTAGGATTCTGGCCTTCTTTGATTTGTTTCTACATGATTTAGAACATTTTGTATTTCTCAATTGATTGGCGGTCAAATACGGTACCCAAGACTCTTGTCGTTGAAAGATGCCCACAACTTTAGCATTTAAATGCCAAGACAGCAAGAGTTGATAATGCTTTAGTCCTTATCAGCGGTCTAATACATCTCTTAGGCTCTCGACAAAATACAAGGTTAAAATAACGATAAGAAATTACAAGGAAAAAACAACGAAATTTGTTATTCAATGTCTCTGGAAATGGATGACTGCGTGTAATGGATGCTCCCTTCACGACATCTCGACTGCATTAAATCAATCATATTTAGGTCACGTCAAATGTATATAAATCTTAATGTTGGTAAATGTATCTCATGTTTTATAAGCAACTAGATATTGACAGGCATTTATTAGAAAAAGAAGAAGCAAATGATAAAAATCAAAGTATTTATTTATCAGTAGTTTTTGTGGGAATTTACATATGTAAAAGGAAAAATAAACTTTTATTATCTAAGAACACACACACGAATAAACTCAATAAAAGGAACAATATATTGATGTTCAAACTCTGATATAAAGGAGACAATACAATACTTGGCAAAACTTTCAAGTCTCTACAAGATTTTTAAGCGGCTAAATTGATTTGTGTCTTGGCTAAATATTTAGGATTAAAACTGCATAGAAAATTAGGGATCAATTTGGCCTTAACAAAAAATATTTTTTTGCATCGCATCGGTATTAATATCATTTGCATCTACTAAGTTGTATTTTCTATTTTATTTTCCCTTATCTTATCCTATTTGCAAATATCTATTAAAAAAAAAAAGCCCACGGGGCCTAGGCCTTCGTGCTCAGTCCCCCTCCTTCTTCTTTTCCCCCACTCGGGCCCAAGGCCCAGCCTTATTTCCCTTTCGGCCCGGCCTGGCCTCTCTCTTCCCCTCCTTCCTCCTTCCTCCTTCCTCCTTCCTTCCTCTTCCCTGCAACTCGCGCGCAGGAGGCAGAACAGGGTAGATCGACGAGGGAGGGGGCGCCCCATCAATGCCACCGGACGGTGCAGCGTGAAATCCAGCGAGAAACTCGGACTGATGGGACGCTTTTTTAATACGGAGCAGGCCTTCGCGGCTGAGGGGATGCCGGTTCGGCCGCACCGAGGACCGGCGGCCGGACCACCTCCGTCAACCGGCCTCCTTGGCCTATAAATAGGGCATTTGAGAGCCAAGGAAAGGGGCACAAAAACGCAGCGAGCTCAGAGGACTTCCCCGGAAAGACATCAGGGGAGGCCCGAGAGTGAGCACACGAAGAGAGAAGCTTGAGATCTGAGGGAGAGGGAGCTCGAGCAGAGACTGAGAGTGAGCGACAAGGTGAAGTCGCCGGTCGCCAGCATGCCTTGTTCCCGTACACGAACGAGGCGGACAGACGCAGCCGGATGTATCCAGCTCGTCTGCCGTCCGACGTCTTCGAGCCAGGTAAGGAACGCCGTCGACGGGCCCCCCTTTTCTTTCCTTTCCTTTGGTTCTCCGTTTCCGGCCCGCCGGACGGGGGTACCGTTGCCCGGGCCGAGCGAGGCCCGACCTCATTTATGTGCGAAATGCGGTCGCAAGGTTTCGGGTGTCGTCGGCTTTGAATCACGGCCTGAATTCGAGCTCGTTGTCCTCATCTCTAACCCCCATCTGCCGATGCACCCTATGTGTTTTGATGAAATGCCCAGTTGAGATGGTGAGCGTTCATTGGATTGGGAAAAATGAAAAATAAGTAAATTTTTTAAAGAAAAAAGTGGAGTACTAAAACTGAGTTAGGAATTTCAGAATATTCATGGAGAAAGTCCTTGCACATTTATAGATTAAGATTATGTTTGCTTAGATTTTCTATGTAAGGGGAGTTAAAAGAACGGATACGTAAAACTCACTTGACTGACATGAGACTCTTCAATGTGGACAAGAGTTACCACCCAACCATCATCCTCGTCCCCACTACCATTGAACTTACGATAGTCCATTTTCGATGTTTGCTCCAACATTTCTACCCAATCACCGATCCAAGAATGATAATTCTAGAAGTAAAAATTCAATGAGTTGCGTAAGGATTAAAATTTGATCACCCAAAGAAGAAATTCAAGTGGTGAGTTTTAAGAATGCGACTGTTTCTGTAGGTAAATATAATCAATCACATATAATTGTGAAGATTATCATTAGTCTTAGTGTTTTGAGACTGATTATAATGGTTTCTTGTCATGCATCTCTATATAGACAAAAAAGGAATGGCAGTCACTTGTGCTGGTGAAGATAATGTTAGAAGTTGGAAATACTATTAATTTGGGAAAAAAAAAGGGGAAGATTTGTGATGATAAGTTACATATGGAGTTTCCAATGGATCATCATCCTAAAACTATTTGAATCTTCATATACATGTAAATTTCTATAGGTATTAAACTTTTGAGATTTTCTTTTTCTCACAAGCACAAGCGAACGGCCAATTTGTCAATATGTATACATGGGCAGATTGTTCTATGCCTAAAAATGTGGAGTTCCTTCTCTGTGCTAGCTTTGGTAAATTTTACTAAGTGTAAGTAAATCCACAATAGATTGAATCTGGCTGCAATAATGCACAATTCACTTGGACTAAACAAAATACCAAATCGATTTTATAAAATCCACAGTTCCAAGATGCCAAAAAAAAATTTTACAGCATGATTTTATAGCTCAACAACATTCAGAATTAACCCAGCAACTCATATCGCACAATCTTAAATTACAGTTTCACATAGAAATTTTTCTTTGATTAAAAGAATCAAGGTTTGGAATTCTTCCTAAGCACTTCGAAGAGACGTTGATTCGGCATATTGAGATGTCCAATTGTTGAAGTTCTTGCCATTCATTTCCAGGTCTTCTCGTTGATTAAGAATTGATTTTTGGGAAATGTCCATCCTGGTTGAATTTTAGTCAATTCTCCTTGCCCAAACAAGGCCAAGATATTCATATGACTAGGATTAAGCATTTAAAACATCAACAACGTTGATTCGACATGTTGAGATGTCCAATTGTTTAAGTTCTTGCCATTTGTTTCCGGTTCTTCTTGTTGATTAAGCATTGATTTTTGGGAAATGTCCATTTTGGTTGAGTTTTAGTCAATTTTTGCACCCCAAACAAGACCATGATATCCATATGACTGGGATTAAGCATTTTTTTTTTTTGGTCAGTGGATTGAGCATTTAAAACATTAAAGATTTTGATTCGGCGTGTTGAGATGTCCAATTGTTGAAGTTCTTCCCATTTGTTTATGGGTCTTCTTGTTGATTAAAGATTGATTTTTGCGAAATGTCCATTTTGGTGGAGTTCTAGTCAAATCTCCTTCCCCAAACAAGATTGCGATATTTATATGACTAGGATTAAAAATTTAAAACATCAACGATGATGATTCGGCATGTTGAGATGCCCAATTGTTAAAGTTCTTGCCATTAGTTTCCGGGTCTTCTTGTTGATTAAGCATTGATTGTCGAGAAATGTCCAATTTGGTTGAGTTTTAGTCAATTCTCCTTCCCCAGACAAGACCTCGATATTCATATGACTACGCTTAAGCATTTGAAACATCAACTGATGTCTTCTTGACTCATAGCTGAATTTGCTCTTGATGCTGATTGGTAACCACTAATTGTTCTGATTATGCACTGCACACGTCCTTCTTCAAAACTGCCTATTACTAGATTAAAGCGAATTGGCACGCAACAATCATATCTGAGAAACTTATCTGCATCAAAACATAAAATATATTGCTCCAATCTCATGAGGCAGATGACGGCATTCAGCTGATATTCCTTCATCAATTAGATTAGGGGTAATTTATTGTGGCAATTTCTTGCACCATCTGCAGATTTTGCAAATTCATATGTAAAACGTGCTTGGTGGTATCATTAAAGAAATGTCAAGTGAGCGCTGTAACTAGTACAAGGGATTAGTTAACAATGGGCAAGCAAGTGATCATCTTCACTTCGATCTATCTTTGCCGGTTTTTCAGGCGGTTCTGTTTAAAATCCTGATTTGGAAGGCAGAATCTGATGACAAAATAATCACGAGAACAGGTTCAAAGCTACAAGTAATATCATGGTCCTACTCCACGTATGCTCATCAGTGCAACAATCTCCACCATATGCAAGCTATCAAGAGGAGAGGAACACGAACAATTAAGATCATCCTATTAAAAGAGAATCCTTCAAGCCAACTTTTCCCGCAACTCCTACGTTTAGATGGTCAAACGATAATGCTCTTAAAGGAACTGCAAGAATTAGACACACAGACTGATCGGATATGCCCAAGCTGACCATATCTTCATCCCAGCTTCTGTATAAATAGACGCTCCCGTTAGTCGCCAAACACAAATCTCACCATTTCCAATATACTCGAATCCGCATTCTAGAATAACACCACCAATGGCTTTCGCTCATCTCCTCTGCCTAATCATCTTGCTTTCCAGTCTGCAGTTTTGTCTTGCCAATGGCCAATCATCTCCAACTCGATCACAGACCAGTGACTTACAAACTTACATTGTCCACGTGACTCCCCCTGACGGCCAGCGCCTTTCTGAGTTGAAGGATCTCGAATCCTGGTATTACTCGTTTTTGCCCACAGATTCTACCACCTCAAGGAACGAAAGGCGCCTGCTTTACTCTTACCAGAATGTGATGACCGGCTTTGCAGCAAGGCTGACTCCTGATGAAGTCGCCACAATGCAGGATAAGCCTGGATTTGTGGCAGCTCACCCTGAGCAAATATATAGCCTCCAGACAACGCACAGCCCCCAGTTTTTGGGCTTGCCACTGAATCAGGGATCTTCCAATAGTTCCACCATGGGGAAAGGAATAATCATTGGAATCATGGATACTGGTGTAACCCCGGACCATCCTTCATTCAGCGGAGATGGAATGCCGCCCCCGCCAGCCAAATGGAAAGGGAGGTGTGACTTCAAGCCTTCCCAATGTAATAACAAGTTAATAGGTGCCAAGACCTTCGACAGCTCGGCTAAGAAAAATGTGACCATGCCTCCGATTGACGATGACGGACATGGCACTCACACGGCCAGCACTGCAGCTGGCGCTTCTGTGCAACAAGCCAATACGCTCCGGATGGCTGAAGGCACGGCAGTTGGCATGGCTCCATATGCTCACTTGGCGATCTATAAAGTGTGCTCTACAGATTGTTTTCTGGGCGACATACTTGCTGGACTTGATGCCGCCCTCGCAGATGGCGTTGTCGTAATCTCCATCTCGCTTGGTGGTGGCTCTGCTCCATTTTATATGGATGGCATCGCGGTAGCCACTTTTGCAGCCGTTCAGAGAGGTGTCTTCGTGAGCTGCTCTGCTGGGAATTCCGGTCCTTTCTCAGAGTCGCTATCGAACGAGGCTCCATGGATTCTCACCGTCGGGGCGAGCACCATCGATAGAAACATTGTCTCCAATGTAAAACTCGGAAATGGAGAGGAATATGAAGGTGAGACAATATATCAACCCTCCTTCCCTTCAACTTTACTGCCACTTGTGTATCCTGGAATCGATGGTACGGAAGGGTCCGTATACTGTGTCCCCGGACAATTAAAAAGCAGTCAAGTAGAAGGGAAGATTGTCTTGTGTGAAAGAGGGTTCGTCGGTCGCTATTTCCAAGCGATTGAGGTGAAAAGAGCAGGTGGGGCCGGTATGATTATGATGAACCAAGAAATCGATGGATTCAGTACCTTGGCCGATGCTTATGACCTCCCTGCGTCTCATGTTAGCTACTTCGCTGGTAATAAGATCAAAGCCTACATCAATGCGACTAGAACTCCTACTGCTACCATCACGTTCAAAGGAACTGTGTTTGGAAACCCGACCGCTCCTGCGCTCACTTCTTTCTCTTCGAGAGGCCCGAGCTTGATTAGCCCGGGAATTCTAAAGCCAGACATTATTGGTCCTGGCGTGAACATATTAGCAGCATGGCCGTTTCCCATCAGAAATGACACAAAAGCAAAGTATTACTTTAATATTATTTCTGGCACTTCCATGTCTTGCCCCCACCTCAGTGGCATCGCGGCTTTGATAAAGGGCATTCATCCAGACTGGTCTCCAGCAGCAATCAAATCGGCTATCATGACGACGGCTAAGCAGCTGAACGTCAAGCAAAACCCAATCTTGGACGAAAGGCTTCAACCGGCGGATGTCTTTGCCATTGGAGCAGGCCATGTCGATCCTGAAAAGGCCATTGACCCAGGATTCATTTATGACATGCATCCCAACGATTACATTCCTTATCTCTGTGGTCTGGGATACACCGACAAGCAGGTGGCTACAATTGTTCACAAACCAGTCAAATGTTCGGGAGTATCTAGCATTCCCGAGGGAGAGCTGAACTACCCCTCATTTTCGGTCAACCTCGGACCTCCACAGACTTTTACTAGGACTGTGACTAATGTCGGAACGGACTATTCGCCTTATGTTGTCACGGTCGTTCCTCCACAGGGTGTGCATGTCACCGTGAAGCCTAACAAACTCACCTTCTCAAAATTGAACCAGAAAGTAACGTATTCAATCACACTCAGCCGTGCCAATTCCACTCAGGATGTTGCCAAATTCACCCAAGGATTTCTGAGGTGGGATTCCAAGAAGTACTCTGTCAGGAGTCCAATTTCGGTTAAGTTCAATTAAGAAGCAGTTGTGAGCAGAAATAAAGTGATAATTAGCTTGATGGCCGGTACTTTCGTCTGACCACGGTCCTGTGATTATAAAGAACGTGGATATGTTATCTAATTTCCCTTTGTCTGTGTAAAAATTGATGGAAATGGATTTGTTACATTACTACTACTAATTAGTGTGCTATTAGAAAAGCATAATGTCGTCTTCATCTGGACCTAAAAGCGATGTCTACTCAGACAGTTTCGTGTTGATCATCTACATTATCTATCTCTTACAGTAGAGACTCTAGCCAGTGAGACAATGAAGAAGATAACGGACTCTAACGCTCCAACTTGGAATGTTATTCACAATAAATAGGACCATCCTCTCGGTGGAAATTGGGTATTATTTGAGTCTTCAGTTTTGATAAAAAAAAATTGACGGCTTCTTTTTCTCAGGAGTTCTTCTAATTGTCCGGTCTCTACTGGTTGTAGTTCATTCTTTATCACCATGATATACCTTCAAATTTGGTAAGTGAGGGAAAGCAACGATGACTGCCGCTGGATCAATCATCAATGGGTACTGATGTGGACTATCTAGCTAATGTTTGCACTTTAAATTGGCAATTTTTATCATGGTTATCTGTACTTGCTAGCAACTTTGCATGATCAAACAAGAGAGACGGAATAGTTTACAGCAAAGGAACTTGATAGAGCTATAAGAAAAGAGTTCTTTTCTTAACTCAACTGTAGATTCTAGAAGTTTTGGCGTTCACCGGCGACCCTCGTTGGCCATGATGAAACCGCCACTTATTATTAGACGAGGCATATTTAATATAACACATGACGAAATCATGCAAGAAACCTGTAGGATTCTCATATACTAGGTCATTATAATGAATGACTATATCCATTAAGAGGCACCCCAGATGCTCGCTTGAACATGATGCGTGTGAGCAGAAACGGGCATGGACAAAAATTGCAGACAAATTCGACGGTGATCGCTCTCTCTCTCATCTCGATTTCTCCCTTTTATAATTTCCTTTTTCCCTTCAAATAAGATAAACGCCCATCAAGTATCCTCAAGTTGACGAAAATATTTGAAAAGGTATACTTGAGAGTGTCATGTCATAAAGTTCACTTATAACTTAACATAACCTTTTGAGATCGAAGGTCAAATAGCAATTGCATAATTTGTCACAAATATACTACACCGAGCAATTTGAATTTAATTTGAGACGTCATATATACATGTTAACGAGGTAATTTCAAAATGTCTCTCTCTAATTTCAATTTGATGATGTCCGCATCATCAAATTGTGGCTAGAAATCAATGCCACACTTAACCTAGAAAGGACGAGTTCCTTTCTTTTTTATATTGAGAGTGCCAAAATCACTTGTATATTTTCGCCACGAGAAACAAAAAACAGAACATTGAGAGCTGCAAATGTTATCTACAAAGTGGTCCCCGTTTGGTGGATATCTACAATGAAAATTGAAGCCACAGACGAAGATTAAATTACTAGAGAGAGAGGGAGAGGGAGAGGGGAAGAGAGAGAGAGAGAGAGAGAGAGAGAGAGAGAGAGAGAGAGAGAGAGAGATAGAGAGAGAGAGCTTTTTACGACATCGAAACATATCCTTCGCTACAAAAAGATCATGTTTACACTGATGAGACTGTTAAGCTATTTTTAAATAACACCTAAACATTGCGGACATATAGTAATTTTATAATTCTCAGATATTCAAAAACAGCAAAAATTTGAGGGAAAATAATTAAAATAGAAAAGAGAGAGAGAGAAAGAGACAATAGATCATCTTCATCGACTTTGCCCGTCTAAAAAAAGAAACCCAGCTGTCGTTTGTCGACGCGGATGGATTTTAACTTACTTCGGTTTAAATTAATCTCTCTCTTGCGGAGACATTAGCAAAAAGGGACAGGAGAGAAAAACAGATTGTGGAATCTTAGACATTTTGGGTCATGACCGGCTTGTTTATTTGACAATATTCGCAAGAGGACGAAATATTGGCGGACGAACTCCATTTTTTAACTCCTGAAAAAAAATCTATTTGTTTGGTACATTTTAATAACATCTATGTGATTCGATCGAAGAAGTTTCGGAGAGATTAAAGGAGCTATTTATATACGGTTTCATCTTACAAAAAAAATCTATCTAAACTTGCCCATATCCACCGTAACATTGTTTGCAAGATAAATATACAATATTCACAAGATTCCAATCTCAAAATGTTATGAAATATTGATAAAAAGAGTTTCTTAGATTCCAATCTCAAAATGATAATATTCTTCATAGTTCTTGTCCCGAAACTTACCAACTAAATAGTCAAGCAGGCCGTAAACGTAGGCATATCTAGACATTATATGCACTCTTCAAATTTTAGCCTTCTGTCTAGAACAACTTCGAGACAGACAAGTTAGTGCAATATGCTTTCAAAGTAGTAAATCGATCTTATTAAGCAACAACTCCAAGACAACTTCCTCAGGACAAGATAAAAGATTTTTTTTTGGATAAGTGAAGCTCGCACAAATTTAAACTCTTTGGAAATACCATGATAAATTACAAACAGAAGCGTATGATCGCGACATTCTGTAAATATTCAAATATCAAAATCCGCATCACATTATGGCTTAAATAATGCTGATTGATCATAGTTAGCATGTATAGAGGATAAAAATTCATTAATGAACTAACTTGTCTCCTTGCGCATACCATGCGGATTTCCTATGAAATGATACTGATCGGCAAAATCTGAAGTAGAATACCAATGACAAGCATATTACGGGCTTCCTTTACTTTATTAATGTGACCAAACTGAAGTCACATAGATAGGTGCGAAGTGTTTCAAAATCACATTAGGAATAGATTAACCTTATATTTGGGAGGCTATGAAACATATGTACATAATGCACTTTAATGCCATTAAGTGGCGTATCTAAACAGTGGCAAACTAATGTGTTAAGTCCAAGAACTCTCATGCTATCTCTTTCTTATAAATTGATGTATCCATTGGTACTTTGATTTTTTTTTTTTTTGGGTCAAGACATACTCTGAAGTTGACAAATTCCAAATTCGTTGTATTTTATAGAATGAACCATTCGCAACTCACATACATATATTGCCAAATTCAAATAATTGAAGAGCACATCCAAATATGTCTAGACTTCCATAAACACGCAGAAGTTGACCAAGTACATCCCCATGGCATAGTCATAGCGAGTCATAATTACATAGACATAAGACATGCTAATACTTATCGAGCCAAGAGGAACTTAATGATGGCATTAAGTTGTTGACATCTTGTGGCCTAATTATTGTTTATTAGGTGTGGCCATGAAAGTGCCATGAAATCCATATGGCAATCTCTAAGGCAACCTTATCCTCGCCACTGGCTCGCCTTCGAAATCCTTCACATCAATTATGTGAACCTACGAGCATGGAGCATTTCAAACAGATTGATAAATGGCAAGCTGAGTATGTATTAATGCATCCCCATAAACTTTTACTATGGATTTGCTCAAAGAGATTTAACATCATTCGTGAGAATTTGGATTTCATGGTCTTTCATGATCATTTCAAGTTTTTCATTTTTTTTTAAATAATCATATATAGAAAATAAACTTTCAAGTCTCTACAAGATTTGTAAGTGATTAAATTGATTTGTGTCGACACTTAAATTTTGGCTAAATATTTATGATTAAAATTGCATAGAAAATTAGGGATCAATTTGGCCTTAACAAAAAAGATTTTTTGCATCGCCTCGGTATTAATATCATTTGCATCTACTAAGTTGTATTTTCTATTTTATTTTCCCTTCTATTATCCTATTTGCAAATATCTATTTTTTTTTTAAATAAGCCCACGGGGGCTAGGCCTTCGTGCTCACTTTCTTCCTCTTTTCCCCCACGCAGGCCCTAAGGCCCAGCCTTATTTCCCTTTCGGTCCGGCCCGGCCTCCCTCCTTCCTTCTTTCCTCTTCCCTGCAACTCGCGCGCAGGACACCCCACCGAGGCAGGACAGGGTAGACCGACGAGGGAGGGGGCGCCCCCATCAATGCCGCCGGACGGAGCAGCGTGAAATCCGGCGAGAAACCCGGACGGATGGGACGCATTTTTAATACGGAGCAGGCCTTCGCGGCTGAGGGGATGCCGGTTCGGCCGCAGCAAGGCCGGTCGGCGCGCCGAGGACCGGCGGCCGGTCCACCTCCGTCGACCGGCCTCCTTGGCCTATAAATAGGGCATTTGAGATCCGAGGAAAGGGGCACGAAAACGCCGCGAGCTCGGAGGACTTCCCCGGAAGGACATCAGGGGAGGCCCGAGAGTGAGCACACGAAGAGAGAAGCTTGAGATCTGAGGGAGAGGGAGCTCGAGCTGAGACTGAGAGTGAGTGACAAGGTGAAGTCGCCGGTCGCCGGTCGCCGGCACGCCTTGTTCCCGTCGAAGCTGCGGTAGGTCCCGCTTTTGTCGAGTTGGTGTCGGTTCCCTGAGGCTACGTTTGGTCGTCGGGATAATAATCGGGATAGGATAGGATAAAGTAGGATATTAAATCCTCTGGATAATAATGACGGACATATCTAATCCTATCAAGTGTTTGGCGCACTTCAGGATAAGATTAAAAAATAAATATGATATTCAATTAAATTAAAAAATTAAAAAATAGAAAATTCAATTAATTAGATGCCATGGAAAAGCCCTAGATCTGGGAATTGTGGCCACCATTGAAAACGGCGAGATGCGAAGATGGGAGAAGAAGTGGAAGAAGAGGACTAACAATGAATCGGAGAGACGGAGGCATCCATTTGACGTAGATGCTTATGATATCTTCTTTTTTTGTTAAGTTCTTTCTTTCCTTAAAAAAAATTCTTATCCAATCCGGGCTTATCCCACCCCCTCCCTCGGATTTTTTATCCGGCGTTTTATCCGGATGTATCCGGGTTTGTCCGATCCGGTGGACATTCCCAAACATTGGATAGGATAACAAATTATCCTATCCAGACTCAAATCCGGACTACCAAACACAGCCTGAGGGTCTTGGCTTGGGAACGAACGAGGCGGACGGACGCAGCCGGATCTATCTAGCTCGTCCGCCGTCCGACGTCTTTGAGCCAGGTAGGGAACCCCGTCGACGGCCCCCCTTTTCTTTCCTTTCCTTTTATTCTCCGTTTCGGGCCCGTCGGATCGGGCTCCCGTTGCCCGGTCCGAGCGAGTCCCGACCTCATTTATGTACGAAATGCGGTCGCAAGGTTTCGGGTGTCGTCGGCTTTGAATCACGGCCTGAATTCGAGCTCGTTGTCTTCATCTCTAATCCCCATCTGCCGATGCACCCTATGTGTTTTGATGAATTCCCCGGTTTAGATGTATGCATTCATTCTTGGTTTCCTATCCGTTCTTGGTGTTCGTGGTTTGTCGAATACATTTCGGTAGATTTCCACATACATCTTTTGCTCGATCTGCCTCGTTTCATGGTTATCATCGGCATGCATCATGGTTCCGCTAGCGGTTGGTTCTTGGCCGGCGAGGTTAAGAGTGTGGCGGTGGTTCTTGAGCCTTTTTTTTAATTGAGTCCGAGTCTTATTTTAGCGTTTGAACCGGCGGTCATCGGGGAAGGTGAGGTCGGCAGTCGTTCGCCCATTTCCTGTAGAAGAATGAGCCACTCAAGAGACGCAAGGAGAGACGTAAAGAGTAAAAGAGAAAAATAAAATAAAAAGAAAAACAAGAGGAGGAGGGGAATTAATTTTTTTTATTTTTTAAATTTATAGAAAGGGTCTATCTGTTGTCTCTTGGTCCATGGATTACAAAAGGTGGGGTTTACTCTTTCCTAGTCTGACAACGTGTAGAGAGATAGGAGAAAGAGAGTGAAAAAATAAAGACAAAGGACCTTATCAAAAAAAATAAAAGACGAGGGTGGGGGAAGCTCACCTCCAGCCCCCCAGAGGCTCGACCCGGGTAGGTCGGGCCGGATCGCAATCAGGCCGGCTCGCTGGTCAGGCGACGAGGGTCAGCTTTTGTTTTTATTGTTATTTTAATTAAAAATCCGATTTTTTTTCTAAAAATCAGAAAAATCCCAAAAGATTTACATTTTTCAAAAAATCAGAAAAAGCTCAAAAGATGGTTTTAATTCTTCACAAATATATGAAAAAATCCTTGAAAATTAAAAAAAAACTCATGGTTTAAATAAAATTATTTATTGGAATGTCATTAATTGATTAATTAGCATAATTAAGTCATTAATCTTAATTTTTCTGATTGTGTAGGAGTAAAATATTTCTCATGGATTTCTAGTCAATCAATCTCAAATTGATTAGTAGTGATTCCTATTTAAAATTGATTTGCAAGTAAAAAAAATGTGGACCAAAAGTTGTGAATTAGTAGACTGAGGAGAGTTCGGGCTAAGCTTAATACTTAGCAAGCTATTAGTATCTACACGCGCCCGTGTGTAGGGTGCCGGAAAGGGAGGTTGCGACAAGCTGAAAGACAAATTGATATTTCATTTATTCTACTCTCTCCATCAATAATTAGATAGTTGTAACAAAACCGCTAAAATATATATTAATCGAACTGCTAAAATAAAAACATGTGCGTGAGATTGCAAAGGAAAGCATTTATAGTAGTTATTAGTTAGGAACAAAAGTAGTGGATAAAAAATTGGGTTTAGGATCCTCTAAAGGTGGAGTTGAAATAAAAATCACCAGAAGAACAGATGGTGTTAAAACAAAACTCAATGGAATATAGAGACCTTGGATATTGGAGGAGAAAATTATCCAAAAAATTCTTAAATTTATTGTATGATAGTGAATTCAATTCGAAACTTTTTACTTTGACCAATTTAGTTACAATAATTTTAAGGATTTGTCAATGTAATTCTTTCGACTAATTTTGGCTAAAAATCGTTAACATGTTATGGTTGTCACTAATATAGATAAGTTTGCAATTATTTCATTAAATTCCCCCCCCCTCCTTTTTTTTATTTTTTTTTTTATTTTTGTATATCCCTC
Source organism: Eucalyptus grandis x Eucalyptus urophylla (assembly GCA_028830015.1). Classification (NCBI taxonomy): domain Eukaryota; kingdom Viridiplantae; phylum Streptophyta; class Magnoliopsida; order Myrtales; family Myrtaceae; genus Eucalyptus; species Eucalyptus grandis x Eucalyptus urophylla. The sequence continues at coordinate 43,159,506 of CM054190.1, forward strand.
CACCAATTGCTGGCCTTGTGGATGAGACAAGGGCCACAATGCAACACAACAAGGCAAGGTAAGGCGAGGTGACATGAGGTGAAGCGACATGAAGCAAGACACCCTTGCCTAGATCTAGTGAAGGTTGTGATGTCCACTAGATCTAGGCGAGTCCGATGACCTCCACTGATCACAACGATGGTTGGTGGAGGAAAATTGGCAAAATAGAGAAAAAAAAAGTTGTAGGAATAAAAATACAAGGGAAAAAAATTGATTACAAAAATGTCTAACATCAGTGTCAGTTATATCAAGTGAGATGGTTGATGTCAACGTCATTAATTTTCGAGACTAAAATCGGCTGGTAATATTATATTAACATATATTCAAAAGGTTTAGAAGTAAATTTGCCAAATTGAAAATTTTTGTAATAAATCAGCCACTATACAATAGATCTAAGGATGTTTTGGACAATTATCCTATTTTACGTGTCATTCTTAATCCAACTCACATGGCTTACACTTGAGAATGGTTGTTGAGATATTCCACGTTGTTTGACTGTGAGGTTTATATGTTTTTTGCTTATGTGTGGTCTCATTTTACCTATTAATTTAAATTTTTGGATTATCTAATAACATTAAATTAGAATATGTGCCATTTCAATGAGTGATTGTTTGCTCTTTTATACATGTGACCTCCCTACATTTGGGTTAAATTTTCTAATAGTCAAGATGGAAAGAGGATTTGATATACACCCAAAACATTTCGTGTCCAAATCAATTATCTTGCTCATTTTAATTTTCTTACTTATTTTTCGCTTGCCTCACTTTCCCCTCATTTTAATATTGAACTCTAGTACTTTCCTCCTTTAAGTTTAATATAATCTATAGTACTTTTTTAATTGTTCGTTTATTTTCCGCACATTAGTTTATTGCGATCCACCAGAGCTCATTTTTTGTCCTTGATGCTGGAATTTGGGATTTCAGTATACCTCTCATTCCGTATATGGTTATCTACTAATTGTGCAGCACATTTTACGGCAAGCATTTCTCATATTTTTTAGGGTTAATACCCTGAAAAACCTCAAACTGGTACACTTGTGACAAATTTACCCAAAACTATTTTTTTTTACCATAAAAAACTCCAAACTGGTACACTTGTGACAAATTTACCCCGACTGACCATAAAAAACCTTAAACTGGTACATTTATACAAATTTACCCCAAACTAATTTATTCGACCATAAATCCCGAATTGATAAATTTGTGACAAATATACCCTCCACTAAATTAGATTAATATCACCAAAAAAATCACAAAAATTGTAAACTATGACAAATGGAGCGTAAAATCCCAAATTGGTATATCAATCAACTGTCACGTGTTATTTAACTTAATATTTTAACGGTAAAATTGAACAAAAACTAACTGAGGGTAAATTTGTCACAAGTGTACCGATTTTGGGTAAATTTGTCAAAGGCATATCAGTTTAAGGTTTTTTGTGGTAAAAAAAATAGTTTATGGTAAATTTGTCACAAGTGTACCAGTTTGGGATTTTTCAGGGTATTAACCCTATTTTTTAAGTGTCAATCCTTGTATTTATTATGATTTCAGCTTTTTGAAAATTGGAATCATTCCGACGGGCCGACAGAAGAGAGAAATGCTGTGTGTAGATACTAGTCAACAAAATCATCTAGGTATAGATTGTTTTTAATAACAAAAATATTTCAATTCTTTTTTTTTTTTACGAGATAAACTCGATTAAAATCAGGAAACCTATTTTCAAAGTCACTGATTTTCCACGAAATAGACAACTGCTGAGGCTTCATGTTTTCCCAAACATCATGGTTCATTAAATTTCGAATTTACTCATTGCGAAACATTCAAAACCCTTCGATCGGATGTAATATATTTTTAAATATTTTTCTCAGTTTCAGCTTTTTTCCTAAAAAAAGAGATGAATCTTTCTGATCGATACAAGTACACAGGATGCGTCATTTTCTCCCTAAAAGACAGCTTGACATATTATCCAAAGAGCCATGGATTTTCACTTTTCGGATGGCCAAAATGCTAAGGTTCTTGTACGAGGTACCCATCCAATCAATCCTAAATTTATTTACAAATATCAATTCCGTCTCAAATTTTGTAATTTTATCAATTTAATTTTAAACATTTATGCGAAATTTTAATGTATTCATTCCGATAAATGCTTAGAACTAGAGAATACCATGTTAGTTGCAGTAGATATATTATCTCACAATAGGCGAACCTTTGTTTAAATCTTTAAGGGACTACCTTTTAACTGTTAATTGCTCGGAAATTTGGATCAGAGCATAAGGATGCTCAAAGATGTCAAGATTCTCTAACTTAGTAGAACTGCATTTCTTAGATGATTCTACCAGACTGAAGAAGAAAATGTTTTGGAGAGATATGGAGAGAATTTGCATAAGCACATATTTTACTTGAAGAGACTCTGCCCCAAACATTACACCATCTTTATTTTTTTTTATAGGCATTAACAAGTTACAAAAAATAAAGACCAAGCTCACGGGTCGTGGAACACATAGAGGTTCCAGGATTCTCGGTTGGGAATTATTCTAGATGATATGAACAGTTACTGTAAACAGTAATTTCCCTAGCATATTGTTACAGTACTTTGTTACATTGACCTATGTTACAATAACTTTTGTTATAGGTCTATCTACCATCTTGAGAGTTAGAGTCATAGTTTGAATCATCAAAATTATGTCTTGCCAGCTATTCCTCCTCATAGCGTTGTTCCATTCCAATATCAACGAGAGGACTATCAGTATTATGAGAGGATCCCTTTTGTGAGATCAGGGTATTCCACATACTTTGATTGCTTGAAGCAGGTTTTTCTTCATGAATCCTGGAGGGTCTTGGAGTGTCAGCAGGCATGACTGGTTGGGGCTAGTTTATTGTTTAGGCATAATGGGAGATTGTGCTGGGATTCATTTCGAGAGATAAGGACAAAGGTCCTTGATCATAGGGATCTTGACAAAACAAAAAACCTCCCCATGGGGCATAGAATGCATGAGCGTAGGATTTTTGAGAGGATTGTGCGGGATCATCCATGTCTACCATTTCTTGTTCTTGTGATGGAGGTGTCCTTACTTGATTCTATGCTTAATTGAATTCCTCAAGTGCTTGTCTGGCTTCAGAGATAAGACCATAGTGGTCCCATGGGATAGGTGTAAAGTAATCTCATACTTCTTCAAGAATGGTTTGATTTTCTTGGCATATGACTTTTTGCAGTTGTCTGTAGTTGTATTCGACAGATCCGACGTGGTTAGGAAATGATATGTAAATACGGGCTTCTTGATGATGTGATAGAGGCTTATAGGTGGTGGTCTCTATTCCTTCTGGTGCATTGGTAAGAGTACTATTATGTCGCACAAAAGTCCATGGTCGGCTGAAAAACACAACTTTATGTGTTTTTGTTTTTGACTGGGGGAGTAGTTCTCAGTTCTTATAGAAAGAGGCATTTCCAGTAAATAGGAGGATAAAACCAATTAAGCACAATCAAGAGGTTCTTGTCACTTTCACTCTCTTTATTATGCCGAAGTGCAATCAGTTTGTTTAACTTGACAATACATTTTCTAGTGAGAAATTCAATGGCTATTGAGTACTATTGGTTAAGTACTAAAACAATTATCGAAGCTAATCAAGGAAATCATCTTCTTTCTAGATTAATGGATAAATAAATGGGTACTTTGAATTTAATCTAAAAGGATAAATAATTAAGCCTCCATGGAATCTAAATAAATCTATATGGTGTTGCCACATGAGGTTATCAAGGTTTTTTTGTGAGGCCATCATTTTGAATCTATTCAATGATTTCATAAGGATATTCCAAGCTTGACCAATTTTGTAGTCTTTCAACTTGTACTTTTCTTTTTGATGAAACGCATGCCTAAAAATGTACATGTTGATTTTTGATGGTGCATTTGGTCAGGAGAGAAAATCGGCAAGAACATTTTTCTTTCCTACAATATGCTTGGTTTCAAAAGAATATTTTGAAAACCATTTAGCCTATCGAAGTAGCTGAGAATGGGGAATCTACTTCTATTTGAATTTGGTCATCTGGGGAAAAAAATGTCATATCTAATTCCACTAGGAAATTATTGCCAATAAAATGGCATTCAAATTTTTTTATTCAATTTTTTACTATCAATGTTTTATTGAAAGTAGAATGATAATACATTTCAACCTGAGAAAATTTTTCACTCTTGTAAGCATAAATGTTTTGCTTACTTTCAATTTCTTGAAACAATATGGTTAACCAATATTCGTGACTAGCATCGGTCTAGAGGATTCTCTTGCTAGTTGATAGTATTTGCAATGGAGGAAGATTTTGCATCACTTCTTTTAGTTCTGCAACCGCTTTGGTTTGAATTTTGTTTCAATGCAGATGATTTTAATTCCTATGTGCCAAATTTTCACACCCATCATGAATACTTAAAACCAAATAGAAATTAAATCACCAAAATCCTAAGTAAGATGCTAAAATGAGTTTGTAAAGTAGGGCCATTTGGTATTTTCAATGTAAAATTTTTCTTTGAGGTTAAATAATGATATTTGCAAAAACAGACGTAAGTTGTTATTAGATTAAAAAAATGAGGTTTTTGTTTGTAGTTTCTTTTGTTTTATTCCTCCACTCTTCCCCTAGAATTTCAAAAGCTGCATTAATTTATCTCTGAGTTCTTACTGCCTATATTTTCGCCGGAATACACGTGATATAGAAAGTTGAAGATTGACCCAAAATCTTATTTTCACATCCTTTAAAGATGAGGGTAGTGAATAATGTGGGAGCTTAAGATTTTTTAAAAATGGGTCTAAATAGGTGATTGCCTTAATCTAATAGTTTTCCCATTGCCCACTGACTGACTTCTTTCTTGTCCCTTTCTTTTAAAAAAAAAAGCACTCTTAGCCTTACCTAGGAAAAACCACGATTTAAAATGTATTAAAATCATGAAAATACATATAAAACCAACAAAACAAAAACATTTGCAAAAGGGAGAAAACTTAGGAAGACAATTCAATATGCTAATGATGATCCTGAGACTATGATTCTGACTGGAAATATATATTTATATCCCTCAGGACATATTTTTGAGTTGGCTTGGGCACAAGGGTCCCATGAAATCCATGGGGCACCCTTTGAGGCAATGCGATTTTGGAGACTAGCTCACCTTCAAAATTCTTCCCATCAATTATGTGCACCTGCAAAAAAGAAGTAATAATGATAAAAAATAATGAATTATGACAAGTCACACCTATAATTATGTGCAAAGCTAGTAAATTGATTCACTTCTTTTCCCCCTCGGGGGGGGGGGGGTGTTGGGGAGATTTATACTACTGTATAATACTGAGAGCTAAAAGTAATACAATTCGATGTAGGCGTTCATTGGATTGGAAAAAAAAAGAAGTAAATTTTTTAAAGAAAAAAGTGGAGTACTAAAAATGAGCTAGGAATTTCAGAATATTCAAGAAATGGAGAAAGTCCTTGCACATTTATAGATTAAGGTTATGTTTGGTTAGATTTTCTATGTAAGGGGAGTTGAAAGAATAGATACATAAAACTCACTTGAGTGGCATGAGACTCTTCAATGTGGACAATGCGATTTTGGAGACTAGCTCACCTTCTCCTATTAATTTGGGAAAAAAAAGAAGATTTATGATGATAAGTTACATATGGAGTTTCCAATGGATCATTGTCCTAAAACTATTCGAATCTTCATATACATGTAAATTTCTTTACATGTTAAACTTTTGAAGTTTTTTTTTTTTTTCTCACAAGCACAAGCGAACGGCCTTTATTTTGTCAATGTGTATACATGGGCAGATTGTTCTGTGCCTAAAAATGCGGAGTTCCTTTTCCGTGCTAGCTTGGTAAATTTTAATAAGTGGAAGTAGATCCACAATAGATTGAATCTGGCTGCAATAATACACAACAAACTTCGAAATTTCACTTGGACTAAACAAAATACCAAATCGATTTTATAAAATCCACAATTCGACGCCAAAAAATTGTTTTACAGCATGATTTTATAGCTCAACAATATTCAGAATTAACCTAGCAACTCATATCAGACACAATCTTAGATTACAGTTTCACAAAGAAATTTTTCTCTGATTAAAAGAATCAAGGTTTGGAATTCTTACTAAGCACTTCAAAGAGATATTGATTCGGCATATTGAGATGTCCAATTGTTGAAGTTCTTGCCATTCATTTCCAGGTCTTCTCGTGATTAAGAGTTGATTTTGGGAAATGTCCATCCTAGTTGAATTTTAGTCAATTCTCCTTGCCCAAACAAGGCCAATATATTCATATGACTAGGATTAAGCATTTAAAACATCAACAACATTGGTTTGGCATGTTGAGATGTCCAATTGTTAAAGTTCTTGCCATTTGTTTCCGGTTCTTCTTGTTGATTAAGCATTGATTTTTGGGAAATGTCCATTTTGGTTGAGTTTTAGTCAATTTTCGCGCCCTAAACAAGACCATGATATTCATATGACTGGCATTAAGCATTTTTTTTTTCAGTCGGTGGATTGAGCATTTAAAACATTAAAGATTTTGATTCAGTGTGTTGAGATGTCCAATAGTTGAAGTTCTTCCCATTTGTTTACAGATCTTCTTGTTGATTAAGGATTGATTTTTGTGAAAAGTCCATTTTGGTGGAGTTCTAGTCAATTCACCTTCCCCAAACAAGACTGCGATATTTATATGACTAGGATTAAAAATTTAAAACATCAACGATGATGAGTTGGCATGTGAGATGCCCAATTGTTAAAGTTCTTGCCATTAGTTTCTGGGTCTTCTTGTTGATTAAGCATTGATTGTCGAGAAATGTCCAATTTGGTTGAGTTTTAGTCAATTCTCCTTCCCCAAACAAGACCTCGATATTCATATGACTATGCTTAAGCATTGGTAACCACTAATTGTTCTGATTATGCACTGCACACGTCCTTCTTCGAAACTGCCTATTACTAGATTAAAGCAAATTGGCACGCAACAATCATTTCTGAGAAACTTATCTGCATCAAAACATAAAATATATTGCTCCAATCTCATGAGGCAGATGACGGCATTGAGCTGATATTCCTTCATCAATTAGATTAGGGGTAATTTATTGTGGTAATTTCTTGCACCATCTGCAGATTTTGCAAATTCATATGTAAAACGTGCTTGGTGGTATCATTAAAGAAATGTCAAGTGAGCGCTGTAACTAGTACAAGGGATTAGTTAACAATGGGCGTGCAAGTGATAATCTTCACTTTGATCTATCTTTGCCGGTTTTTCAGGCGGTTCTGTTTAAAATCCTGATTTAGAAGGGAGAATCTGATGACAAAATAATCACGAGAACAGGTTCAAAGCTACAAGTAATATCATGGTCCTACTCCGCGTATGCTCATCGGTGCAACAACCTCCACCATATGCAAGCTATCAAGAGGAGAGGAACACGAAGAATTAAGATCATCCTATTAAAAGATAATCCTTCAAGCCAACTTTTCCCGCAACTCCCACGTTTAGATGGTCAAACGATAATGCTCTTAAAGGAACTGCAAGAATTAGAGACACAGACTGATCGCATATGCCCAAGCTGACCATATCTCCATCCCAGCTTCTGTATAAATAGACGCTCCCGTTAGTCGCCAAACACAAATCTCACCATTTCCAATATACTCGAATCCGCATTCTAGAATAACACCACCAATGGCTTTCGCTCATCTCCTCTGCCTAATCGTCTTGCTTTCCAGTCTGCAGTTTTGTCTTGCCAATGGCCAATCATCTCCAACTCGATTACAGACCAGTGACTTACAAACCTACATTGTCCACGTGACTCCCCCTGACGGCCAGCGCCTTTCTGAGTTGAAGGATCTCGAATCCTGGTATTACTCGTTTTTGCCCACAGATTCTACCACCTCAAGGAACGAGAGGCGCCTGCTTTACTCTTACCAGAATGTGATGACCGGCTTTGCAGCAAGGCTGACTCCTGATGAAGTCGCCACAATGCAGGATAAGCCTGGATTTGTGGCAGCTCACCCTGAGCAAATATATAGCCTCCAGACAACGCACAGCCCCCAGTTTTTGGGCTTGCCACTGAGTCAGGGATCTTCCAATAGTTCCACCATGGGAAAAGGAATAATCATTGGAATCATGGATACTGGTGTAACCCCGGACCATCCTTCATTCAGCGGAGATGGAATGCCGCCCCCGCCAGCCAAATGGAAAGGGAGGTGTGACTTCAAGCCTTCCCAATGTAATAACAAGTTAATAGGTGCCAAGACCTTCGACAGCTCGGCTAAGAAAAATGTGACCATGCCTCCGACTGACGATGTCGGACATGGCACTCACACGGCCAGCACTGCAGCTGGCGCTTCTGTGCAACAAGCCAATACGCTCAGGATGGCTGAAGGCACGGCAGGTGGCATGGCTCCATATGCTCACTTGGCGATCTATAAAGTGTGCTTTACGACATCTTGTTTTCTGGGCGACATACTTGCTGGACTCGATGCGGCCCTCGCAGATGGTGTTGACGTAATCTCCATCTCGATTGGTGGTGGCTCTGCTCCATTTTATATGGATGGCATCGCGGTAGCCACTTTTGCAGCCGTTCAGAGGGGTATCTTCGTGAGCTGCTCTGCTGGGAATTCCGGTCCTTTCTCAGAGTCGCTATCGAACGAGGCTCCATGGATTCTCACCGTCGGGGCGAGCACCATCGATAGAAACATTGTCTCCAATGTAAAACTCGGAAATGGAGAGGAATATGAAGGTGAGACAATATATCAACCCTCCTTCCCTTCAACTTTACTGCCACTTGTGTATCCTGGAATCGATGGTACGGAAGGGTCCGTATACTGTGTCCCCGGACAATTAAAAAGCAGTCAAGTAGAAGGGAAGATTGTCTTGTGTGAAAGAGGGTTCGTCGGTCGCTATTTCCAAGCGATTGAGGTGAAAAGAGCAGGTGGGGCCGGTATGATTATGATGAACCAAGAAATCGATGGATTCAGTACCTTGGCCGATGCTTATGACCTCCCTGCGTCTCATGTTAGCTACTTCGCTGGTAATAAGATCAAAGCCTACATCAATGCGACTAGAACTCCTACTGCTACCATCATGTTCAAAGGAACTGTGTTTGGAAACCCGACCGCTCCTGCGCTCACTTCTTTCTCTTCGAGAGGCCCGAGCTTGATTAGCCCGGGAATTCTAAAGCCAGACATTATTGGTCCTGGCGTGAACATATTAGCAGCATGGCCGTTTCCCATCAGAAATGACACAAAAGCAAAGTATTACTTTAATATTATTTCTGGCACTTCCATGTCTTGCCCCCACCTCAGTGGCATCGCGGCTTTGATAAAGGGCATTCATCCAGACTGGTCTCCAGCAGCAATCAAATCGGCTATCATGACGACGGCTAAGCAGCTGAACGTCAAGCAAAACCCAATCTTGGACGAAAGGCTTCAACCGGCGGATGTCTTTGCCATTGGAGCAGGCCATGTCGATCCTGCAAAGGCCATTGACCCAGGATTCATTTATGACATTCATCCCGACGATTACATTCCTTATCTCTGTGGTCTGGGATACACCGACAAGCAGGTGGCTACAATTGCTCACAAACCAGTCAAATGTTCGGGAGTATCTAGCATTCCCGAGGGAGAGCTGAACTACCCCTCATTTTCGGTCAACCTCGGACCTCCACAGACTTTTACTAGGACTGTGACTAACGTCGGAACGGACTATTCGCCTTATGTTGTCACGGTCGTTCCTCCACAGGGTGTGCATGTCACCGTGAAGCCTAACAAACTCACCTTCTCAAAATTGAACCAGAAAGCAACGTATTCAATCACACTCAGCCGTGCCAATTCCACTCAGGATGTTGCCAAATTCACCCAAGGATTTCTGAGGTGGGATTCCAAGAAGTACTCTGTCAGGAGTCCAATTTCGGTTAAGTTCAATTAAGAAGCAGTTGTGAGCAGAAATAAAGTGATAATTAGCTTGATGGCCGGTACTTTCGTCTGACCACGGTCCTGTGATTATAAAGAACGTGGATATGTTATCTAATTTCCCTTTGTCTGTGTAAAAAAATTGATGGAAATGGATTTGTTACATTACTACTACTAATTAGTGTGCTATTAGAAAAGCATAATGTCGTCTTCATCTGGACCTAAAAGCGATGTCTACTCAGACAGTTTCGTGTTGATCATCTACATTATCTATCTCTTACAGTAGAGACTCTAGCCAGTGAGACAATGAAGAAGATAACGGACTCTAACGCTCCAACTTGGAATGTTATTCACAATAAATAGGACCATCCTCTCGGTGGAAATTGGGTATTATTTGAGTCTTCAGTTTTGATAAAAAAAAAATTGATGGCTTCTTTCTCAGCAGTTCTTCTAATTGTCCAGTCTCTACCGGTCGTAGTTCATTCTTTATAACCATGATATACCTTCAAATTTGGTAAGTGGGGGAAAGCAACGATGACTGCTGCTGAATCAATCATCAATGGGTACTGATGCGGACTATCTAGCTAATGTTTGCACTTTAAATTGGCAATTTTTTTTATCATGGTTATCTGTTCTTGCTAGCAACTTTGCATGATCAAACAAGAGGGCGGAATAGTTTACAGCAAAAGAACTTGATAGAGCTATAAGAAAAGAGTTCTTTTCTTAACTCAACTGTAGATTCTAGAAGTTTTGGCCTTCATCCAGTGGCTGGCGACTCTCGTTGGCCATGATGAAACCGCCATTTATTATTAGACGAGGCATATTTAATATAACACATGACGAGATCATGCAAGAAACCCGTACGATTCTCATATACTAGATCATGTTAATGAATGACTATATCCATTAAGAGGCACCCCAAATGCTCGCTTGCGCATGATGCGTGTGAGCAGAAACGGGCTTGGACAACAATTGCAGACAAATTTGACGGTGACCGCTCTCTCTCACATCTCAATTTCTCCTTTTAATTTCCTTTTTCCCTTCAAATAAGATAAATACCTATCAAGTATCCTCAACTTGACCAAAATATTTGAAAAGGTACACTTGGGAGTGTCACGTCATAAAGTTCACTTATAACTCAACATAACCTTTTGAGATGGAAAGTTAAATAGGAATTGCATAATTTGTCACAAATATACTACACTGAGCAATTTAAATTTAATTTGAGACGTCATATATACTTGTCAACGAGGTAATATCAAAAGTGTCTCTCTCTAATTTCAATTTGATGATGTCTGCATCATCAAATTGTTGCTAGAAATCAATGCCATACTTAATCTAGAAAGGACGAGTTCCTTTCTTTTTCATGTTGAGAGCGACAAAATCGCTTGTATATATTTTTCGCCACGAGAAACAAAAAACAGAACCTTGATATCTACGATGAAAATTGAAGCCAAAGACGAAGATTAAATTACGAGAGAGAGAGAGAGAGAGAGAGAGAGAGAGAGAGAGAGAGAGCTTTTTACGACACCGAAACATATCATTCGCTACAAAAAGATCATGTTTACACTGATGAGACTGTTAAGCTATTGTAAAATAACACATTGGGGACATATAGTAATTTTATAATTCTCAGATATTCAAAAACAGCAAAAATTTGAGGGAAAAGAATTAAAATAGAAAAGAGAGAGAGAGAGAGAAAGAGACAATAGACCATCTTCATCGAATTTGCCCGTCTAAAAAAAGACACCCAGCTGTCGTTTGTCGACGCGGATGGATTTTAACTTACTTCGGTTTAAATTAATCTCTCTCTTGCGGAGACATTAGCAAAAAGGGACAGGAGAGAAAAACAGATGGTGGAATCTTAGACATTTTGGGTCATGACCGGCTTGTTTATTTAATATTCGCAAGAGGACGAAATATTGGCGGACGAACTCCATTTTGTAACTCCTGAAAAAAAAATCTATTTGTTTAGTACATTTTAATAACATCAATGTTATTCGATGGAAGAAGTTTCAGAGAGATTAAAGGAGCTATTTATATACAGTTTCATCTTACGAAAAAAATCTATCTAAACTTGCCCATATCCACCGTAACATTGTTTGCAAGATAAATATACAATATTCACAAGATATCGAGATGTTTTGTCTTGATAATGTTATGAAATATTGATAAAAAGAGTTTCTTAGATTCCAATCTCAAAATAATAATATTCTTCATAGTTCTTGTCCTGAAACTTACCAACAAAATGGTCAAGCAGGCCGTAAACGTAGGCATACCTAGACATTATATGCACTCTTCAAATTTTAGCCTTTTGTCTAGAACAACTCCAAGACAGACAAGGTAGTGCAATATGCTTTCAAAGTAGTAAATCGAATCTTATCAGGCAACAACTCCAAGACAACTTCTTGAGGACAAGATAAAGAATATTTTTGGATAAGTGAAGCTCGCACAAATTTAAACTCACTAAGAAATGCCATGACAAATTACATACACAAGCGAATGATTGCGACATTCTGCAAATATTCAAATATCAAAATCCTCGTCACATTATGACTTAAATAATGCTGATTGATCATAGTTAAAATGCCATGAGAAATTACAAACGCAAGCGTATGATCGCGACATCCCGCAAATATTCAAATATCAAAATCCGCATCACATTATGGCTTAAATAATGCTGATTGATCATAGTTAGCATGTGTAGAGGATAAAATGTCATTAACGAACTAACTTGTCTCCTTGTGCATACCATGCGGATTTTCTATCAAATGATACTAATGGCAAAATCTGAAGTAGAATACCAGTGACAAGCATATTATGGGCTTCCTTTACTTTGTTGATGTGACCAAACTGAAGTCACATAGATGGGTGCGAAGTGTTTCAAAATCACATTAGGAATAGATTAACCTTATATTTTGGAGGCTATGAAACATATATACATAATGCATTTTAATGCCATTAAGTGGCGTATCTAAACAATGGCAAACTGGCGTGTTCAGTCCACGAACTCTCATGCTATCTCTCTCTCTCTTATAAATTGATGTATCCGTTCGTACTTTGATTTTTTTTTTTTTTTGGGTCAAGACGTACTCTGAAGTTGACAACTTCCAAATGCGATGTATTTTATAGAATGAACCATTCGCAACTTACATACATATATTGCCAAATTCACATAATTGAAAAGCACATCCAAATATGTCTAGACTTCCATAAACACGCAGAAGTTGACCAAGTACATCCCCATGGCATAATCATAGCGAGTCATAATTACATAGACTTAAGACATGCTAATACTTATCAAGCCAAGAGAAACTTAATGATAGCATTAAGTTGTCGACATCTTGTGGCCTAATTATTGTTTATTAGGTGTGGCCATGAAAGTGCCATGAAATCCATATGGCACTCTCTGAGGCAACCTTATCTTCGCCACCGGCTCGCCTTCGAAATCCTTCACATCAATTATGTGAACCTGCGAGCATAGAGCATTTCAAACAAATTGAGAAATGGCAAGCTGAGTATGTATTAAAGCATCCCTATAATTTTTTACTATGGATTTGCTGAAAGAGATTTAACATCATTTGTGAAAATTTGGATTTCATGGTCTTTCATGATCATTTCAAGTTTTTTTTTTTAAAAAAAAAAAAAAATCATATATAGAAGATGATGAGGTGTTGTTTCACATTTTAACCTTCGAAGATAGGAAACCTTGTATGTTCTAATACCTGATTAATCCTCATTGTATCTCATGGTCGCTGGCGATATAGATCTATGCTTTTATGGGCAAGACAAGAGAAAGTGCAATATGGAGTATACAGGTAGTTAAGGACTTACATGAGTCTCATCAGACACTTCATCGTGAACAAAAGTTACAATCCATCCATCATCTTCATCTTCATCTTTGAAACTACCATTTTTAGCGACGAACACACTTCCGCTACAAAATTTGCTCTCCCCAAACTTGTGATATTCAACCTTCACAGCCTGTTCATACTCTCCCTCCTGTCCCAATCAAAACTAATAATGCTTAAGTCCTAAAAACAACGAAATAATAATTGTGGACAACATAAAGTAGCCGCACGTATGCCCAAAAAAAGAAGAAAAAAAATGCAATTGCATGAAAGAAAACTTAATGTTGGGTCAAGATGCTATTGACCCGTGATTCCTGACCCCAGTCAAAAGGAGAATTTGCTATTCAGGTGGTATTAACAAGAGACATGTCTAAACTTTTACAACAATGTTATATTTTTACCTTATATTACTTGGATTTGTAGCTCCTAATACTGTTAGATATCTGTGCTATAATTATCCTAGTTGAATTCTACTGTTTTGTGTCAAAAAATAAAGAGTTCTTTTTCCGTGCCGGTAAATTCCAATAATCGTTGATAAGTGTAAAAACTTGTTGATAAAGAAAATGACCATTGGCTTTTTTTTAGGTAACTTGTAGCGAGTTGCTAATTTTTTTTAAACGAAATTATTAAGTTTTTGTGATAGTTTATAGATGATCAATTTTGTACTAACTTACCAACTTCAATCGCATAGCTTACTAGTGCTTCAAATTTACTACTTTTTATTTATTTATAATATTATCAACTAAATTAGAGTGAATCGCTAACTTTTGTCGGATTAAAATTTAAATTATCAATTGGGTTATCAACTCTTATATGAGTTTCATATCAATGTTAAATAGTTTTTCTGACTTACCAAATTTCATTTGTCTTGGTCAACAACCCCTTGTATTTACTAATTCTTTATTAGGGTTATCAATCTAAAAAAGGTTGGAAATCACTCAAATAAAGATTCATAAATTTATATGAGAGCAGGTACATTTAAAGCATTGATAAGAAAGACAAATAAAATTTGGTAAAAGATAAGAAAAGCTAGTCACTTATAAACTATCAAGAGTTAATGATCTCATAAAGTGTTGGTAACTTACTAATAAGTTACTGGTACATCTATTGACCGATCATTTTTTTACGAACAATAGAATCATTCTTTTATCCTTCTCACATGAATATAAAGACACTACTAAACAAATCATACGTACATCAACACAATAACTTATAGATCTTTTCTTGCACCACTCAGTAGACGAAATAAAGTAGTCTCATCGTCAGCTTATTCTAGCATATGTCTAAAATAATTACGTGGCGAATCTAGAATGATTCAACAACAACAAGAGTGATTCATTGAAATTAGAGAGATGTAACTGTTCGTACCATGAATTGCTCAGCCTGTGGTTCATCAAAGTATAATTTGGCCAGACTTCCAAACTTAGGCAGCCCTGAGATTTAAAAGGATGAAAAATTAGTAAGAATATTACGTATTGCATGCAGTATTTATCATAAAAGCTAGTGATTTCATTGGTTAAAGCCATTATTATTCGTTACCGCAGCTAGAACTTGCTGATGAATCGACGACTTGAGCGAAGCCAAACTTGTTCTTCAAACCTATGAAATTCCCATTGATGAATGGAAAATCCATGGAGAAGTGAGTGCCACTGAGATTTCTCTCGCCGATATCTCCAGTTTCCATGCTCAATCTCCACTCATACACACAATGAGAAAGAAAACCTTCTTCTTCATTGCCATTTCCTCTATTTTTCGGAGGTAATTTGTATCCTCTTGAGAACCAATCAAACTTGTTCACACCCCAATCTGGACCTGGCAATATGGACGCCATGGCCCTACAGCCCCTTATCACAACCTGTATTTCCCAATTAATTGGTGAGAAATAAAGAAAACGAAGGATTGTGCTCATAAGTCCAAGTGATAAATCACCCATGATCGTCATTCATTCATAATTGCAAAGAAAATGCCAAAAAAGAAGAAGGATTCTTTACTGTTATGATGTGAAGGCATTTAGTACCTCATCTCCATCCTCAAATGTATTGAGGAGGTGAAATGCGCAGCATGTCTCTACTTCAAACCAGCGGATAGAATTGGCATCACCGTATCGTGGCATTACTCCAAACCCCGTCGTTCCTTCTTTATCATACTTCAACAATCTATTTTGTGAAAATAAGGACACAAATTTTAGGAACTAGTTGCTCTTAGCATGAACTATTTATGGTTTGGGGACATTATTTTTTGATTGAGATGTATACTCACGGCCCTCCCTTGGCCAGTCTCTGGGTGTCCAATACAACAGGATGATCCACTATGATATTGTACCTGAAAGAAGAAAATATGAGTTAATCTCCAAATTTGCAACAGTAGTAGTAGTAATAATAATAATAATAATAATAATAATAATAATAATAATAATAATAATAATAATAAACTTGTGTATATCGGACATGCACTGATGTGTCGCCATATATTTTGAAGGTTGGTAAAGAAAATGCTAAAACCTCTCTGTGACCCCAATCTCGTGGCTGAGGACACTTTTGTCTAATTTGGCATCCACCTTGTGACGAAGCTCCTTTCCATCGGCTGAAAACAGGTCAAATTAGGAACAAATAGGAGCTACTAATTTTCAATCAAGATTTAGCTATAGCTAGGTTTGATTCATCCCCCAAGCAATTAAAGATACAACCTAAAACTCAGATGTTCCTATTGTTCTTATCAACACCTTAAATTTACCGACTATTGTATGAAAATACCAACCTTTATTTGAGGGACTTATCAATTCTTCCCCGATTAAGTTATCAACTAGTTTTGACTTACCAACTTTCATTTAAATTATTTACCAACATTTATTTGGTCTTTAGTAATTTAGCAACTTTTCTTATCATTTAACAAATTTAATTGGCTTAGCTTGCATCAAATGCAGCTTCTTCAAACAGACATGCAATACCAATTGTTTTACCGCTTCCAAGTGACTAAGAAGAGAAGAAATATTACCGGATACCACTCCTACAAGAAGGAAAGGTTTCTTGACATCAATCCCCATTATCACAAGCTCGCCACTCCCCGGAGCTTTCTGTTTGAGAAGCATAGTTTTTGCAAACAAACCTCAAGAAGATCCATCAGTACCGTAAACACGAAAGCTTTAATAACACACTCAGTTAAAACATTAATATAGTATAGGAACCTTCGGATGGCTAGTGCAAGATCGATCCCAATCCCCATTGAAGTCCCACTCGCCATATGTTTCTAGGGTTCTTGAGTCGATCTCATGAGGCAAGTAATTCTCTGCTGTTGCATACAGCTTCCCTGAGTGCTCGAACACACTTGTGTTGCATATGAACTTGGTATCAGCATTGAGTCTAATCTGTCAAAGCACCGAATTTTAATTTGCAGCTCCTTAGGCACTCTGGTTCCCTTAACAAAAGGTTCTTATAACATATTGCATATGCTTTGTATAGAATGTTGGCGGGTTCCTTTTCAGTTGGAGTGGGACCCACGTAGCAGAAAATCTTAGAAGTAACAAAAAGGGTCAGGCGGTTAACGGTGCTTCTTCATGTTGAAGCATGTAGGTGGCGGATTGATCAAACCGTAGACTAATTACGAAGATGCAATAGCATGCCAAAAGCCATCGTGCAAATTACCTGATTCAGAGAAACTGCAGCTAGGATAGCTAATGAATCTCCTTCAATGGTAGGGATGAAGGAGGGTTTGTTTCTTTGCTTTTCAAGCTTGAATGTCTGGGATTCGACGTACTTGTTCTTGTAGGAGATGGTCCAATCTGAATCGCCAGTCTTTTTGAAGAACAATGCATGAAGCATTCCTTCTCCTTCTACCCATGTCTCATTCGTTATTCCAAAGGGGCTCGCCGTGGATATGAGACATCCAAATTGAGGATTTGGACCTGAAATTGAGAAAGTTTCATAAAACCATTTGATAAATGAAAATCGTATCAATTTTTTAATTGTTAAGAAGATGAATGAGCATGATCTTGCATATAGGACCGCCATGTGCACAACTCGCATATTGCATGGGACCTCAATACCAATCCAACTCTATCTACTGCAAAGATCTATATCCTGACCTATGTTATTGTAGTTTTGACACAAAATATGCATCGTACGTAGCTAAGATTTGAAAGCTTACATCAATGAAACTTAAATTTCACGTAAAAATACAGACTAGATGCGTACCATTTCTAACAAATACTCCTTGGGGGAAATCGGCCGGTAGTTCCCCTTCCAAGCAAGCAACTTCTACAGCTTCTCCAATTTCTTGAACCGGTGCAAAGTTCTTCTGTTCAAGTCATTATTTCAGAAAAATCATACTTACGTAAAAGTAAATTGTATTTCCTTGAGCATCCTTATAGTTTTCATATGTAGCAATAGAATGTTGATAATGTGTGCAGTGAAAATGACACGGGTGACAATCAAGGCAAAATCAAGTGTGCTAAAGAGCAACTGCCCAATTGATTTAAATTTCTAGAGTTACAATTTCAATTAGATTATGGTGCTTTCTTCTTGATATAGCCAATATTTAAGATATTCCGATTAAGTAGGTGTTTTTTGAAATATTACCGTCATTTCATATTTGTATGTTTCTAGCTAGGATATTGACCATTGATTTGGAAGACATCAATTAGAATTTTAGTTTGATATCTAGTCAGAAACTCCACTGATTATTTCATGATTCGATAAAATCTCGAATTATTGAATAAAGTTACTTTTTGAGAACTTGTTGGCAGCTATTTTTCTATCTAGAGTTCATGAATGATTGACAGAGGAGTATCCTTGGAGTCACCTATTGCTACCAGTATAAGAATTAATTTTCTAATATATTGGTTCCCACCTTTTGATAGTGACGTGGACGCGGCTAACTTTCTAGAACGTTTAGACAGACATAAATCCAATAGGCGGCTTTGGGACAACAATATGTGCAGCTTGAAAGAATGGCTATAACTTCTGATCTAAGAAAGTAATGGGCCCCATATTACTAATCCAGAAAGCTCGTTCAGAGCACGCAGCGGTGGGCGAATTGGGATCCCTATTTGTAGCTGTTTTGGTCCTCAAAATCCATTATTTAAGCACGTTTCGGGGCTCTTTTCTATATTTATGTCATTTTTTTTTTTCGTTATTCAAGGCTTTTATTTATTTTTGCGATTCTTTACTGCTTAAGGTCATACTTGGGTTTTCCATGTCACCTAGGTTCGTAGGGTACTTATTTGATCTTTTCTTTTCTATGGATCAGATAGCTTTCATCATTATGAGAAAATATTGGGTACGTCTTATGTAGCCAGCGTGGCAAACAAGAAGGCGGTCGCAGTGCGACACGTGTCTCGTGGGACCCACGATTTCAGAGGCGCCCATTTTGAAAATTTTCCTGTACTGTAGCTCTGCCGCGGGTTCTTTTATTGCGCCTCTTTCTCTACACTCGCTCTCTCTCCCCGAACGAACTCCCGAGGAACTCTCTCTCTCTGCCCTCGCTTTTTCCGACCGGCGAACCACCGCGAGCAACCGACAAACCAGGATACCGGCGAGACGACCGCGAGCGACCAACCGGCGTGCGACCTTCCTCTCTGCCCTCCCTCTTTCCGGCCGGCGAACCACTGCGAGCAACCGACGAACGAGGAGGATACCGGCGAGACGACTGCGAGCAACCTCCCTCTCTCTGCCCTCCCTCGCTTTTTCCGACCGGCGAACCACCGCGCCACCCCCTTCGGCTCCGGATCTGGCCCCGACTCGTCCGTCCCCTGCTCTTCTCTGTCTGCCCTCCCTCTCTTCGCGGCGAACCACCGCGTGACCGGCGAACCACCGCGCCCCCCCTCCAGCTCCAGATCCGACACCGGCTTGTCTTGTACGCTGGAACGTTGGTGCCCGACCGCCTCACACCCGCCGACCTGTTGATCTCCAGTTCCGCTCGCATCACGATCCCGCTCTTCTCTGTCTGCCCTCCCTCTCTTCGCGGCGAACCACCGCGTGACCGGCGAACTACCGCGTCCCCCTCCAGCTCCAGATTCGACACCGGCCTGTCTTGTACGCTGGAACGTTGGTGCCCGACCGTCTCACACCCGCCAGCCTGTTGATCTCCAGTTCCGCTCGCATCAAGATCCCGCCGGTGCTTTGGTTCAGGTAAAAGTCACGGGAATACAGTGATTTTGGTGGGAAGGAATCAGTCACATATTAGATTGTTTTCCATTAAAGTAACAAACGCAGTTTGATATACTCCTTCTCGGTCTCATTGGCCATGTATTGATGCAAAATGCTTAGAGGCCTGGTATAATTGCCTTCTTCACGGGCAAAATATCACCTGGCTGTTCTTGAGGGAGGAGAAGACAGGGAAAAGCCTCTGTTTTTATTTTTTGGTAGTCCATTGTGAAAAGTCTCCTTCCCCCTGTTTCCTGGGAGATTATTGAAAATTATGCAAACTACTGGGAGATTGACTTGAATCACTTCCTCCTTTTCTTGAATACCAATTTGTTGATTCTCATTTTTTCTCCCTTTGTAATATAACTAGCATAGTCATTCCAGAGGACATTTTCTGTCGATTCTTTATGCATGTGAACTGCTTTTGCCATGTTTTACTGCAAAATAACAGATACTACAGGGAGAATACTTTCTTGGTATCTTAAATTGAACCTGCCTTTTTCTTATTCTTCTATGTGCAGAACGTTGCCCGATTTGTTTAGTAGTAGTGTTTCCTATCACACTCTGAATATGTAAATTCCATCGGGCTAGTGACTTCCTGAACTCTTTTATCTGTACATCTTGTTTCTCATATTCTGCTTCCTTAATACTTTTAGAAACCAGGGCCTTCTTGATGCATGGACATCTTTAATGATCATTTGTGTCCCCTTTAATGCAGCTGTTTACATGTAGGCTAAACATTTTTCTTAGTTCTCATAGCTCAGTTGGAAATGATAATGACTCGGTGGCGTTGAAACTGATGTAAAGTGTTAGGTAGGTTTGGCAATACAAATCTCTCGGTGCATGTGAAACCTATCAAGTAATGAACTTTTGAGACCATCACCTTCTTGTGTACTGAATTGGTAGTAATGGTATTTCAATACATCAACTTCACATGCAAGAAATAGTAGTGGACCCACATGGAGGTGTCCCAAGACCACTTGACAGTTGTTATGTTCCGTAAGAATGGCCTTCAAGTTAATGTTTTTCATTTTCATTTTCATTTTCATTGTCATGATAAATAATAGTTCATCATATAATGCTGTGAGACGACATTGTCCAAAGATATGAATCTTCAGTTTTTAAAGTTTGTCTAAATTAGCTTAAACATGACTTTGTGACTTTTCTCCACTGCAGTCTGTTGATTCATTTGCCCTTGTAAGCTCTTTCCTTCCCAATGGTGGTCCAACTTTTTC
The DNA here is from genome assembly GCA_028830015.1 of Eucalyptus grandis x Eucalyptus urophylla. Taxonomy (NCBI): domain Eukaryota; kingdom Viridiplantae; phylum Streptophyta; class Magnoliopsida; order Myrtales; family Myrtaceae; genus Eucalyptus; species Eucalyptus grandis x Eucalyptus urophylla. The sequence goes on from CM054190.1 coordinate 43,180,679, forward strand.
CATGGCTGTTTACCCATCTGAGTTCAGGATCCAGCGCATGGAAGAGGAAGAAATTTATGGCCCTGTTGGGCTCTTTGATGATGAGGACGATAGGAATGAAGATCATTTGGACGAGAAACAGGAGACTCTTGGCGAGATATTGAATGGAGATCGCCTAGTAACTGCACCATATGAAGTAAAATTTCTACAGGGGAAGGATCAGGAGGTTGTGTGCAAAGAAGTTGACAAGTGAAGAAGTCTGTCAAATCCAAGCTGCAATCAAGCAGTTTTATATATTTCAGATGTACTGTGATGACTTGCCAATCTGGGGATATATAGGAAAGGTGGAAGAATCATCTACAAATATTTCAGAGCACAAATATCTCCTTTACCAGCATTTCGAAATTGAAATCTTTTTCAATAAGGATCAAATAATAGAGGCTCATTTGTTGATGCACCCTAATGAGGTAGTGGAGTTGGCTGAATGCAGGAATATGGACATAGAGCTACAGTACAACGTGCATTGGATGGTCCTGGCAGGTTTCTTGTGAGACCTCAAAGTGCCCCAGAGAGGTCCCGTCACTCCGATGGTACAGGGGCACATTTCAACAGATGGTCCTGGCAGGTTTCTTGCCTTTTTGTACAATCTACATGCAGCTGCATTACATGTTAATGAGCATGTGGGGTAATAGCGTCTATACCCTTTATAGCACGATATTTGTCATCTTCATTATTCTGCTCATCACAATTTCATTAATCACCGTGGCTCTGACGCACTTTCAGCTAGCTGCCGAAGATCATCGATGGTGGTGGAGCTACATCTCTCTCTCTCTCTCTGACATGTTGATGTACTTTCGATCAAGGTCACAAATGAAGCTCAAGCGGAAAATGTCCTATTTGGAGATGTTGGTGCAATCCCAGGTAACTAATTCGTTTCTTCTCCTGGATTCTTGACTCAGCTGGAGCGATGATTGCAAAGTATGTCCTTTGTCATGCAATGGATTGATTTAAAAGATGAACGCCCATCTAAATAAGAAGAATAAATTTAAATGTCAAAATGATGCCGCATTGAATGAGGGAAGTTCTGCAGACACTCTTAGCTAAACAACGTTCACTTTTGTTGTTGAAAACAGAAAAATAAAAGTTTTATTCGATAAACTAAAGGGTTTATTTGCCAGCATTCTTATTCTAAATTTCGTGCTGCATGTGTCATATTGCAGGTGAAGGAAAAGATCTAAAATTGGTGGACGCCCCTGTTTCTGGTCATGTTAAAAGAGCTGCTGAGGGAAGTCGATGACTTCTCATATGGATGTGGACAGGCTTTAAAGAGTTACGGACTTATTAATGTGCAAGAAGAAGAATCTTATGGTGATATATCGTTGAAGTTGACTCCTACATTTTCAGAGGCGCAAATTTGGTTTCACTTATAAATGAGGTCTTGGACCAAGTGAAGATTGAATCTGGTAAGATTGAGATTGAGGCTGTGCAGTTTGGTCTAAGGGCCATATTGGATGATGTCGTCTCTCTTCTCGGGGAAATCTCAAGAAAAAGGAGTGGAGGTATTGACTGCCTTTGTTACATGGTGCTGCTAATTCACCTGAGTCATTATCTAATAATTTCCACCCGTTCAAATCTGCAGCTAGCAGTTCACATTTCTGAAAATGTTCCACAGAAGTTGATTGGTGATCCGGGGAGATTTCGGCAGATCATCACAAATCTTATGGGGAACTCAGTTACAGTAAGCTATTTAAGAGTGGTTCACACATTTTCTGAGAACTTTGTTTTTGAATCTCAAGCCGCCATTATAATTCTTGATCTTCCTTCAATAATCAGGAAAATTGTACTTGTTATCATCTTGATATATAAAAATATTGCCAATGACTTGATCATTCAGGAGGTTACATGGACTGGCTCCTACGTTACAATATTTACAATCTATCATGCATCCATGTAATCTAAATAGCTAATGTATCTATTATGGTTTTCCCTACCTGATGTTCGTGTTGATTGTCATTAAGGTTTTCCCTACCTGATGTTCATGTGCTATGAAGCGTGCAAGAGGATTATGGTTGAGGACGATGAAGAGGCGTAACCACATATTTGACAAGAAGAAATACAAGGTCTTTTGCTATGGATCATCTACAGAAAGAGTGGATAAAGATGACTATTTTGTATACTACGATTTTTTTTTTTGGTTAGATGTATACTGCAATTGAATGGTTTAGTTTGTTTTTTTCTTTTGCTCATACGATTTCTTAGAAGAATTCTTCAAGGAAGTTCTTGTTACCAAGGTTGGTTCTACATGCACTCGCAAAGATATTCGAGGGGTTTACTTTTCTTTTGGAGTTCTATGTGTTTCTGAAGAAGGTATTGGCATGTTTTGATAATGTGAGTATTGCCTTTCATGAGAAGATGAGTCGGCAAGAGTCGAACCAAGAAAGATGGCCAATTTGTCCAATATAATGCTGATTGAGATGCAATGTTTTTCACAGGGGCTACTTTGCGTGTGCATAAATCTCTTGGAGTACCTAACATAAGGAAAGCTTTTTTGCTTATTGGATTGTCGGTTTGAATGAATAACAGTTTCATGTTTGGACTATGATGTTTCAATTTAAGGTTCGAGTACCTTCAGCTTTCTTTGACAAAACAAAGCTTTGTATTAAATGACGTCGTCAGATGTTGATTTTATTTCTGATCCAAACTGTGGCCGGTTACCTTGCTAGGCAAAGCTCTCGCTGCCCTACCAATCTTGGCAAACCTGCGGCTCCAAGGGATTGCTACTTAGTATAAAATCTAAAAGTGGCAATAATTCAACCCCATCGACTCTGAATTTGACGATATACAAAGAACACATCACATTTCAATTATCAATAGTGTGAGAGAGAGAATTAATCGACGTGCGGGAAATGCTTTCCGTAGAGCCTTGCGTTGATGAGAGACCTGTTGACAATTTGCAAGAGAATTGTAGGAACAATAATAAAGGCATCAACTTAAGCTTGACCAATGAGCTTGTTCTGTATTCAACCTTTAAGTGTTGAATTAAGTTCAAAAGTGCTACATTCTTGTGATCAAACAACAAAATACTGCACAATAAATAACAGATGAATCAAAGCTTCGAGATGCCTATTTTCCAACACGGGCAACTGTGGAAAGGACATGACAAAAAATGACATTCTCTGCTTTTCTGTTTTACACCCACCTTCCCGGACGAAAGTATTGCCTCAATGATGAAAAGTGACTTTGGGTGGCAATGAGAATCTTGTTACATACATAAAAGAACAATAAGCACTTGAAGATGGCTTCCCCCACAGGCCAGCATTATACAATTAGCAGTTGATGCCGCATTGACCATTTGCAGCAGATTTTGTGAAGGCTGAGGTGAAATGGTCAATCCGTACCCAGAGCAATGAGAATATGGAAGCAAGAAGGATAGACCACACAATAAGAATCGTACGAGTACAATTCTGCCGACCCAACAGACCCTTCAGGAATGGGTAAAGGTCAGCGATAACCCATTAGCGAAGAACAGCTCGCCAAACAGTGGACCCCATGACTGATACCCGCTGTTAATCGCATAAGACACCTGCTACAATGCCAATGATGTTCACGATAAGAATTGTGGTCGGAGGAATGAGAAGCGATGTCCATTTGAACACATAAAGCTCAGCAAAGTCTCCTTCCTCATCGGCTGCTTTCGAAGTGACTGAAGTTGGTATCAATGCCAGCGAGCACTTTAAGAAGCCCTTGGAACACAGCAAAAAGGTGAGCGGATGTACCACCAATGACCCAGAACTGCTCATTCCTCCACCAATCCTCAATGCTGACACCACTCCAACGGAGCTCAAGAATACCAATTGCGAAAATTGAGACGAAAAGGAGAATGAACCACATGCTAGCAAAGTTACTTATCTGCAATTTTTTTTTTTTTTAACATCGAATCGGTCATCAAATGAAAGAAAAGAGGAAACAATCTCTAATTACGCTGAAATTACTTACATGTAGCTCTAGATAGTCTAGCATAGAGAAAACTATATTTAGTTTATGAAATCGGTAGTATAGCATAATAAGGAGAATATCTAATAAAGATGGAAACTAGCATCGTAATTGAGCCGTCTTTTGTCAATGAAGATTACTTTAAATGTACAAACGATGCAGAAGAGCCAGGACTAACAGCTACATCATTTTTAAGGTTTAAAAAAAATGCAAATAAATGAAATTGAGGATCATGATCATACTCTAAAGAATACAAAGAAGAGTCCACCTGTGAAGAGGACTTTGGTGACCACATAGTAAGGGCACCTAGAATATGGTTGACTTAGGGCTTTCTATTTAACTATATCAAAAGGCCTATGTTTGCCAGCTATCAGCTGAATATTATTCAACCACCATAGCCATTGGAATGATCTTTAGGCATCTTCTTTTACCAATGTTTCCTAATGGTTTCTCATCCAAGCTTTATTAAAACAAGATGCAGAGCCACTCGAAAACTAAATACAAAGAGAACATTAACTCCATTCCAAAGAGGCGGAGATGCTATGATCAGATGACAGAGTAAACAATGACCCTTCTTTTGTTCATCTCACTTAAATAGAGTTAATGTGGATTAACGTACAACAAACGAAATACATGAGATTGAATACTCTACAATGAAGAGAGAAGTATCACTTACCTCAGGTATAATAAATTTGTTAGTGAGAAGACAAATTGCAGGGTGAATACAATACACAATCAGCGGTGTTGACGTGAGGGGATACACAATTGTATTGATGTACGCCAATCTCTCCAAGAGCTTCAATTTCCCATTATATCCATACCATATAGGACAATGCCTGCTTAGCAAAATCTCAATTGACCCCAAGGCCCACCTGAGAACCTGGTTTAACGATCAGAAAGATTGATGGGAGCAGACCCCTTGAATGCTGGGTGAGGAGGCATACAATAGATTGAAATCTAGCCCCGAGCACGCATCTTAAATCCAGTCAAAATATCTTCTGTAACAAAACCATATATCCATCCGATCTGTTTGTAGAAAGAACATCAAGTCAATTCCAACCATATGACATGGAATTTTACATCTAGAATAGAAATTGTATATCATAACATACCTCTTTGCCCCATTCAGTCTTGTCCTCATAGCCACGGCTAATAACATGGATGGCTTCTTTCAAAAGTGTTGCAGGATTGGTAGATGGTCGTAGGCCACCCTGTTCCATGAAAGTAGCCGCAATGAAAACAGGAGACTGACCGAATCTTTTCTCTAGACTTTTCTGAGACATCAGGAGCGACCTCTCATCATCATATCCTACAAAACAAATTGGTGCTGTTAACATGATATAACACATAGCAAAGGTACTGTTAAGTCAGTCGAACAATTAAGTGGCATCAAAAGAGAGACATTTTTTGGTTTATTCTACAGCTTAAGGGGGTCCTTTAAGGGCAAGGTAAGATACCCCAATCTGACATCAATTCAGGCTAGTTTTGACAGTAATCATGGAGTAAGTCCAGGCATTTGGACCAGTATAAGTCTGCTTTCTAATATCCAAAGATACAAAACGAAACTCATAATTAAATCAAGACCTACCTTCAACCCCCTCCTCAACATCTTCTATATTGAAAATTGGAACAGTGGATTCAGTTCTTTTCATTGCTCTTTTCTTGTCAATGTACTTCTTATTGCCACCCTTCCCCTTCTTTCTTGAACCACAACTCTTTACAATAATATTTGCTTCCAGATCTTCCTCAGTTAATATAGGGTCATATCCATAAAGGGCTTGCCTGTTGAAACAACATCCAGTTCCGACATAGACAGGACCTTGGATGACGTCAAGCCCTTTCAAGTTAATCTGCATTGAGATCATAAATAAGATAATCTAGCTCAGTTAAAAAAGGCAACAAATGAACATAAACAACTAGCATTTTGGAAGTAGGAAAAAGATGAAGACACACCTACATCAAAGAAGACGATGTTGCGGTTAGCATATCGATCACGCAAGTCAATCCCATCAAAACGTTGTGGGAACTGCACATAGCACGTCTTCTTTCCATAAGCGGGATCCATCATGAAACACATTGCTTCTTTCAATGCTTTACTATTATTAAAGTAATGATCACAGTCAACATTCAAAAGATACGGTCCGTTGGTTAGGACAGCTGAGACCCGGATCTACACAAAATGAAACAGTAAGTTATAAATTCAGAATGCCAAAAAGTAATAAGCAGATCTAACCAATTTCTCCAGCGGATAAGAACAACATTCAGACAAGCAGCAATGTGGGAAAATCAAACCGTAATATTTGTTTCTCAATATGAAGAGAAATAGTATGAAGTTAAAGTAGGGTCGGGAACAATGAATCTCTTTATGATAAACAAATCCTCACTATAAGCTAGAGACACCACTATCAACATTACAATCCACGGGGGAAAAAATAAAAGGTAACTGATCCTTGAAAAAGATAATTCCAACTGTACATTCAAACTGAAAGCACAAAAAGAATAAGCTTCAATAATGTAGCGTGAACTTGGAATGCGATTTCTCGAACCTAGAGATCCATTAATCAGGATCCTAATGCATATAGATATAAATTTCAATGCAAGCAAGCGATGAAGAACCTAAATGAAGAATCTAAACTGAAAAACCAAATCACACCAACATACATTCATTTCTTTACAATTAAAGATGCCAGCCTGTCACTAAAAGAGACACATGACAAGAAAAGCTACATAAGATGTATAGAGATGACAAACCAAAGCAAGCATGGCTCCAGCTTTCTCGTGATGTTGGAAACCAGGTCGCTTTTCACGAGAAACATAAAGAAGTCGAGGTAGCTCATTTCCATCAGTATCAAGTCCCCCACTTTGGCCCAAGAAAACCTATTATTTTCGACAACAAAAAGAAAACACTAACTAGATGCATAAGAGGGGAGAGGGTTGATTTAAATGCTTCTGGAATACTGGTTAATATCGTATACCTGTATCATTCCAAGGTGATCCCTGGGGTTATTTCCAGCCCAGGCAGTGCCATCCTGCATTGTCCACCCTTCTTCTGGCATCTTTTGTGCCTTTGCAACCAAAGCATTGATTCGCACCTTGAACTCCTCATATTCTCTCTATCAACCACATAATCAAACAATTTTACATTATATATACCAAAACATTTGTAATAGATTATGCATCTGACTAAATGCTACATTGTCGATAGGCAAACCACTAAATAATTTTTTCCTTTCCCAAGAAACTGAGTTACAAAGGTAAAATAGGTGATGTATGGACCCCTCCCCAATGACATTCATTTCAGTTTTACAAAGGCTTACGACAGAATTCAACATAAAGCAACTGATCGAATAATTAAGCAGCACCGATCAATCAATGTACCTGCTGAGCTTCTTAGAAGCAGGATCATAGGCTTCACCGCCACCCTTAGCCCCATCAACCTTCGCAGCGTCGACCCCGCTGTCATCCGACTATCCAGGCTCCTCCTTGTCGCCGAACCCATCGGCTATCTCCGCGGACCCATCTCCGGGGGAGTCAACGAGCACGTCAGCGAGGAACCTATCGCAGAACTCCTGGCTCAAATCAGCCCTAATCCCGCCACCGACAACTCCGCCATCCTCGTCGTCCTTCATCAAGATGTTCTCGATCTCATCGAACCCCGACTCTATTGACGACGACGACGCGTTCGAGGAGCAAGCGCCGATGACGTCGCCGGCCTCAGGAGGTCGCCGAAGAAGCCGTCGAGGTCGATGTGAGACATCACGTCGTCCTCCATATGCAACTCCAGTTCCGCCATCAAAACATAAGGAAAAAAAAAACAACAAAACAAAAAAAAGGGGAAAAAGAAGATGAAGGCGACGATGGGAGATCTCTACAAAAACATCTCATTTGCTCGCGGTGGTTCGCCGGTCGGAAAGAGGGAGGGCAGAGAGAGGGGGAGGTCGCGGTCCTCTCGCCAGTCCCGTGTGGTGGTTCATCGATTGCTCGCGGTCCTCTCGCCGGTCCCGTCCGGTGGTTCGTCGGTCGGAAAGAAGGAGGGCAGAGAGAGGGAAGTCGCGGTCCTCCCGCCGGTCCCGTGCGGTGGTTCGTCGGTCGGAAAGAACGAGGGCATCAGAGAGAGAGGGAAGTCGCGGTCCTCTCGCCGGTCCGTGCGGTGGTTCGTCGGTTGCAGGCAATCGTTCGCCGGTCGGAAAGAGAGAGGGTAGAGAGAGAGGGAGGTCGCAGAGAGGGACTTCGTCGGGAGAGGAGCGAGTGTAGAGAGAGAGGCGCAATAAAAGAACCCGCGGCAGAGCTACAGTACAGGAAAATTTTCAAAATGGGCGCCTCTGAAATCGTGGGTCCCACGAGACACGTGTCGCGCTGCGACCGCCTTCTTGTTTGCCACGCTGGATCAGATAGCTTTCATCATGTTATGTTTTATAGTAGAGAAAAGAGATTTTTCTCTATTGTGGTGCCTGTGAGCGTGTGCTCCTTGGTGTGCCTTTGCAGATCGATGAAACCATGGTTACCTATTGCTTGCTGTGTCAAATAGCGGTGTTATCAACCACACGTAGATTGGAAAAAACTGTTCATTTTCAGCTTATCATTCGAGCATCAGAGAATTTGTTGATGAAGTAATAATGAATTTTTCTGGATTGTGTCTCACCTCTTCCAACCTGCCTTATGGTCACCTCTACTATGAGCTCTGCCATAAACACCTCCACTTTTGCGAGAATAGGTGAAAGTTGGGCATATCAAATTTTGTTCCTTCCCAAATTCACTATAATTGTAATATACTTTAGTAGATATTTCTTTATGTGTGACAATTATCTTACTAACTCATAAGTTATGTTAGATTAGCAAGATATTCATCTGGTACTTTCCTTTCACAAATTATTTTTGGTAAATGGTTTTTAAAGATCCTGAAGCTGGAAATTTTCAGACGGACCAAATGAGCTAAGAGAGAGCCTCCTTTCTAAGTACCTGAGAGGGTAGATAAGGTTGACCCACAAACCGGTACAAGCCATCCACTAAGACATCCAACACCATCCCTGAAGCTTTCTTGACTGTGTTGGATACATCAATCTTCTTCAACGGCAGTTGTTGCTGCAACTTCTTCCAAATAGGCTGGCCATGCAATTTTTCGAATTTAAAATGAAACTGGTAATTATTAGGTTTAATACAAAACGAATAACAGATGCTCAAGTTGTCTTCTGCGTGCCTTGAGAAAAAAATTAACAATGAATATCTTTTATATAAAAATGGGATTTAGATTTCGTGTAGAGTACCTTCAAAGCTGGAGAAATGGACCTTCTGAGTTGATCGAAGGTAGGAGAAAGAGAATACCTATGGGTGGATGCATTCACATGCAAAGCGAAAGGAGAGAGTGCCATTTTTTTATTCTCTGTGCACAAGTTGCATGATTTCATGTCCTTTATATAGACACACTAGGCATGTGACTAAACCACAGATTAGGCGGTCTTTAATATGTTGTTTAGATTCATATTTTGTTAGACCAAATTCATTACGTATCAAGAAACACAGTACGAGCAAAATACAAGCTCGATACATACATACATACATACATACATACATGCATGCATGCATGCTGTATTGATTTGGTGTAGAGCATCATGCATAAAATAAATCCTCAAATAACATTTTCTCCTCAAAATATGAAAGATAGCTTACTTTTTCGGTGCACCTTTGTGGGACATTTACGTGCAGATAAATTTGTGCAAGTTTACAGAGACAAGACTTACGAGAACAAGCAATCTTCATAAGTTAGATACGTCCCAGGCTCATTTCACAAACATGATCTATAATTAATCAATCTTCATATGTTATACATTACATTAGAGAACAAATGTTAAAATTGTACTCTTGTACGAGGAATCCTCACAACCCTCTCTTGACGGCATCTCAAAGCATTTGTTCATATGCACTTTTCTGTCGGCATGTTCATCTACATATAAAAGAATGACTTAGAGCTAGGTGGTCCACGATAAAGAATTTGGAATGTACTTTACAACTGGTGCTGGCTCATTACGACAACATCCTTTATGGAGTGTACAGAGAGTTATTTGAACAAGCAAAAGTTTATTAATGCACTTTGACAGCCACTCCTTTGAAGCGATATCAAGGCGGCATGGCGTTTAATTAATCAAGAGTAATTCCAATAGCTAATCTAGTCAAGTTCAAAAAGTTTATTACTACTTTTGATGCCTTCGAATCTCTATCTATCTAGCCTCAATATGTGTTTTTCGAGTAGTTCTTCTAAGCATTGTTAGAGCATAACTTTCTGGCATTTGCTTACTAAGCAATATGGAGAATACCTATTTAGATTTCAGACATATTAAGTGTAATACTCAAATATAAGCTTGTACAAGTGATTATGATGGCAAAGTGACGAATGCTCTATCCAATAAAGATCTGATAGATAGAATACGACAAAACCCAACATGCCTCCTGTGTTGTTGGAATATTCTTGCAAACACATGCAGGAAGCCTTCCCCAGAGACAGAGAAACGAATGTCCCAGATGGGGTCAAAGGGACACTAGGGAGGTCGAGAGGACACGGATGTGCAGATTCGAACGGCCGCCTCTCATGTGAAGGTCGATGTGCTGCCGTCTGGAGCTTTTTAGCGACGCAACTAGTTTCATAGTAAAATATAGGACCGTCAGCGACCAACTCAAGTTTTCGTCGTTTTTTGTCGGGGCCGTTTGGAGAATCTTTCTCAAAAGTAACCCTGTCAAGAATCATTCCACATTAGGGTAACATAGAAGTAAATAAGTGAGTAAATATTTTTTTTCCCTCACTTGAATCATTCTTCTTTTGGATTCTTTTCGAGTGAGCTCAAATGGGAGCTAGAAACATCCTAAAAAAGACAACGGGCATTCATTTCTCTATTCCATACATTGATTATCCCTTGCTTAGCCGCTTTTGGGTTTTCAATTCATTTCTCAAACCCAAATCTTCTCACTATGGCAAGGCAAGTGATTTACCGGGAGAAGATATTGCAATCCGGAGCAGCATCGAAAGACGACAGTGTGAAGGCCACAAAAGTCAGAAACGATGGGTTCAAAAAGAGGTGAAAAAAAGAGAAGCGTCAAAGATAGAGAGTTAAAAAAAAAAATTGAAAAGTCAAAGTCAAGAGCATAAAAAAGTAAATGGTACGTAAAAGAAAAGGCAAATACCCGAGAAGGCAAAGGGAAAAAGTGTTGGTAAAAGATGCATGGCGGGAAGGGAAAGCCCTCGCCACCGGTGACAAACTCTCCGACCAATTTAACCCTTGACGTTGCCAATTTCAGCCCCAGCTTCGACTTCCTCACCAGTGCCATTGATGGCCCCGGTGACCACATTTCCGCCCGTGTCGACTACAGCGTCCATTCAGGCTACCTCTCGGACGTCTTTAGGGACAATGCCCAGGAACTCAGCAAGAACTCCCTCTGAAATTGCACCAGGATCGCCACCATCGAGGTCACGTGGCGGTTCGGCATCCACTCCATCGGCCTCACGCACCTGGCAGCTAGGCACCGGTCTGCGCCCCTTCTTCTTGCAGATTTCCCTCATGAATGAAACTCCGGAAAAAACCATTCCCCTCCTTCTCCTCCTCCTCCCACTAAATAACAGCTAAAAAATAATAATAATCCGATTTGTGTCGACTATTGTTGCAGAAACAATTAGGTCCTTCAATGTGCGATGGCCATATGGTTGGGAAAGTATGGTTTCGAATTGGGTAGAACACTTAGATCTTTAGAGTAATCAAGTCGGACTTTGAGGCGTCATATCACTTTCTTTAAGGATTTATTTGCCCTACAAAATTGCTAATGGTCACCGGCAAATATCCTCCAAGATATAACAAAATCTCAAAATTGAGAATACTAGATAGCAATTTTAATATTTCTCTAATCTCTTTAGAAAACAATTGAAAAAATGGCCGTACTTTTTCAAAAAGAAGACTAGACTCGAAAAGATAAAAATATGATCACACACTTCTCAAAGACTGACATAACATATATATATATATATATATATATATATATATATATATATATATCAATCAATCTTAAAAACGTAGGTAACTCTTCGTGAAAAGTTGCATAGTGAACAAATGTATCATTTTGAAAAATTGTCCAAATGAACAAAGGCATCCATTCGGAAGAAGTTGAAGAAATGAACAAATGCAACCTTTGTCGAAAGGATGCAAACTGAATGATTATCTTTTTTGAAGGTTGTTTTAAAGAGACACAAACAAAAAGTCGGAGAAAATATTTATTATTATTATTTTTTAATAAATAAAATTTCGATTTTTTTAATAATTTCCAAAATTCTCAATAAAAAAACATTTGAATTGATTAAAGTTAATAAGATAACAATAAAATAAAATAATGAAGGGGTTAGTGCTAATTAAACTGTGGGTGCGCAAGCATCAAAGTGCTAAGTGCACCTAGTAATCGCGCACTCGCACGCGAGTATGGTGGGGTCTAGCCCATACCTGATTATTTCTTTAGGTACGCTAAGGAAATCCTACACTTATTAATTGGCCCACTTCCTCCCACTTTTCCTATGTAGAACAATAAAACATACACTTCGTTTGTTTTATAGACAAACTTCCAACACATCACATCTTTCAAAAAACAAAGAAAGATTACATCTTGTATCGCATGAGTGTTCGCCAAGCAGAATTCCCATTCGTCTCCATACTGGACTTTAATGACATTTGTGGGCGGCCATCATCCAATCCGACTTAACGAATCAAATAACCAATTGGTAAAATACTCGTTCGTTGATTTGGAGCTTGGATTAGTGATTAGTGATGGAACTTAGGAGATATAAAATTCTATCCCATCTCTAGTTCGTTCCTTCGCCGGTCACCTTGGCGCGCTTGAAGCCACCGCCGCACTCCAAGACGACCCTGTCGCGACCTCTTTTTTCCGGCGCCCGCAATCGGGTTCGGGCGCCTAAGGAGGCTAATGGCTCGGCTGAAATTAGTTAGCCCGTACTCTCCCAAGTCCACCAATTCACGACTTTAATGGTTTAAATTTTTAACCTGTAAATTAATTTTAAAACGGAGTCGCCACTAATCGATTTGGGGTGGGTCGATTAGAAACCCAAGCGAAGTATCGGGAGAAATACTCGCTCCTACGCAATCAGAGAAATTAGGATCGGGGACTTGATTACACTAGTTAATCACTAATGTCCTTTCAGTACCTAATCTTGTTTAAACCCTGAGGTTTTTTGGATGTTTGAGGGATTTTTCCATGTATTTTATGAAGGAAAAAAACATTTTTTCGGGTCTTTTTCTCATTTTTTTGACATAAAAAGCATTTTTTTTGGATTTTTGATCTTTTTCTGAAAATATAAATCATTTTTTTGGCTTTTTCGGACTTTTTTTGGCTTTTTCTGACTTTTTTGGCTTTTTTGGGAAAATATGGACATTTTCGATTTTTTTTATTTTTTGGAAAATAAATTATTTTTTTTATTTTTTTGATTTTATTTATAAAATATTATTTTATATTAATATATTAATATATTTTTTAAACAACGACCCGGGTCGGGTTCCCGGGTTGGGACCGACCCGGTTCGCAACCCGCGAGGCGGGCCCGACTCGGATTTTTGATTGTTTTTCCCCTTTTTTTAGAAAACAAGTCTAGCCCAAAAATAAACCCACTTCTCTGAGGCCCGTGCGAATTTAGTCCACGCGTGAAGGCCCAACCCGGGGAAACCCTACTCAGATGCCAATCCAGCCCAACTCGGCCGACAGCCGCGACCTGGTTTGAGGAACCCTACCCGGCCGCGACCCACTACTGCCCTGAGCCTGACCCGACGCGGCGCTGCCTCGTTTTTTGCTTGGACAAGCGCCGATGGAGGAACTGAGGCGGCGGCTTGCGTCGACGACGGCAGCGACGACGGTCTTCCACGGCGACGACGACTAGGGCGACGACGAGCGGCTACTGGTTTCTTGAGAGGGAAGCAACGGCGAAGCTATGGCAATAGGCAGGGACGGCGACCAGGGCTTCAAGCGGAAAAACAACAACATGTGGTGGCTGATACCTGTCTGCAGAGGGAGTACGGCGCGGGGGCATTACTGATCGGCGTCGGGGCCGTGGGCGCAGGCGGTTTTGTCGGTGGCGACTGAGCGATGACGACGGCGTCGAGGAAGGATCACAGCACATCGGTGGACAAATCCGAGCCTCCCCCTTCTGATTTCCCTTCGCTCAGCCCCCTTCTTCGCAGATTTAACCCCTCGCGCTCGGATCTCTCTCACTCCGGCAAGATCCGAGCCTCCACCGGCCGGATCTAACCTCCTCGCGCTCGGATCTCTCTCACTCCGGCCAGATCCGAGCCTCCACTGGTCGGATCTAACCTCCTCGGACTCGCTCGCCGATGCCCTCCCCCGAAGTCTCTTAGTGGGAGGTCAGCCGAGCTCGCGACTCGAGTTCTCTCTCGCTCGCTCTTCGATTCCTCCCCCGAAGTCTCTCAGTGGGAAGATCTCGGAGCTCGCTCCTCCCTTTTCGTCGACGGAGGTGCTCCTCTATTTATAGGCGAGGAGGAGGCCGGTCGATGGAGGTTCGGCCGATCGGCGGCCGTCGGCCCTCGCACGCTGACCGGCCCTGGGTGCGGCTGAATCGGCGTCAAATCTTCCCCCTTCCACGGAGGCATGCTCGCCTTCAATGCTGCGTCCTCTCAGCCACCGGCTTACGCTCCTCTCTCTGTTGTAGGTTGTGCTTGAGCGCGTCTTCGTCACCGCGCGTGTCTTGCAGAGGCGGAAGAAGGAGGAAGGAAGAAGAAGATGGGAGGAAGAAGACAAAGGAGAAAGAGGGGGTTGGGCCAGGTTAGGTCGCGGATGGGCCTCGCGGACCTGCGCGAAGGAAAAGAAAAGGGGAGAGGGGCTGGGCTTTTGCTTTTCTTTTTGTTTTTGTTTGTTTTTACTATTTTTTGCTGTTTTTATTATTTATTATTATCCGAAGGAAAAAAAAATTAAAAGAGACTAAGGCCTAATTTAAAAACCTAATCAAAATTTAGGTGTCAACAGCTGCCCCTCTTTGAAGGTGAGTTCGTAGAGGTTGCATTCAAAGACAAACCTGATACCTAAATTTTGTCTATACATATGAAATAAATTATATTTTATTTGGGACCTATTGTCCTATACAAAAAAAGAGCAATTTAACATTACACATACTAAAACAGATAAGAAGATACCTGTAGTTACTTACTGGGAGTGAGTGAGATAGGGTGTGAACCCCGAGTTTTGGCAAGTATCAAGGCGTCATCTTACTTGTTGCATGAGGAGATTACTTTTCCAGGACCTGAACCTTTCTTCAGTCGCCTGTTAGAGCAATAAGTGATTTGTCTAGGACTCGAACCTTTCTTCGGTTGCCTTGACGGGGAATTGCCTTCCCAGGACCCGAACCTTTCTTCGGTCGCCTTGACGGAGAATTGCCTTCCCAAGACCCGAACCTTTCTTCGGTCGCCTGTTAGAGTAATAAGCTGGTTTGTCTAGGACCCGAACCTTTCTTCGGTCGCCTTGACGAGGAATTGCTTTTCCAGGACCCGAACCTTTCTTCGGTCGCCTGTTAGAGCAATAAGTTGGTTTATCTAGGACCCGAACCTTTCTTCTGTCGTCTTGACGGGGAATTGCTTTTCCAGGACCCGAACCGTTCTTCAGTCGCCTTGACGGGAGATGCGCTGACCTTTCTCAGGGCATCTGTTTGCTGAGAGATAGTACTTGGATGATCACAGGTACAAACTCTTGGGGGATACTTGGATGATCACAAGTATCGAAGGGGTACCTGGACGATCACAGGTACAAGTTCTTTGGGGATACTTGGATGATCACAAGTATTGAAGGGGTACCTGGATGATCACAGGTACAAACTTTTTGGGGATACTTGGATGATCACAAGTATCGAAGGGGTACCTGGACGATCACAGGTACAAGCTCTTTGGGGATACTTGGATGATCACAAGTATCGAAGGGGTACCTGGACGATCACAGATTAGGTGGTCTTTAATATGTTGTTTAGATTCATATTTTGTTAGACCAAATTCATTATGTATCAAGAAACACAGTACGATCAAAATACAAGCTCGATACATACATACATACATACATACATACATACATACATACATACATGCCGTATTAAATTGGTGTAGAGCATCATGCATAAAATAAATCCTCAGATAATATTTTCTCCTCAAAATATGAAAGATAGCTTACTTTTTCGGCGCACCTTTGTGGGACATTTACGTGCAGATAAATTTGTGCAAGTCTACAGAGGCAAGACTTACGAGAACAAGCAATCTTCATATGTTAGATACGTCCACAGGCTCATTTCACAAACATGATCAATAATTAATCAATCTTCATATGTTATACATTACACTAGAGAAAGAGGTTAAAAATTGTATTCTTGCACGAAGATTCCTCACTTGGCGGCATCTCAAAGCATCTGTTCATATGCACTTTTCTGTCGGCATGTTCATCTACATATTAAAGAATGACTTAGAGCTAGGTAGTCCACAATAAAGAATTTGGAATCCACTTTACAGTTGGCGCCGGCTCATTACACACTTTCAATACGACAACATCCTTTATGGAGGGTGTAAAGAGTTATTTGAACAAGCAAAAGTTTATTAATGCACTTTGACATCCACTTCTTCAAAGCGATATCAAGGCGGTGCAGTGTTTAATTAATCGAGAGTAATTCCAATAGCTAATCTAGGCAAGTTCAAGAAGTTTATTACTACTTTTAATGCATTCGAATCTCTATCTATCTAACCTCAATATGTTTTTTTCGAGTGGTTCTACTAAGCATTGCTAGAGCATAACTTTCTGGCATTTGCTAACTAAGCAATATGGCTAAAAAGTGTAGAATACCTATGTAGATTCAGACATATTAAGTGTAATACTCAAATATAAGCTTGTACAAGTGATTATGATGGCAAAGTGACGAATTCTCTATATAATAAAGATCTGATCCATAAAATACGACAAAACCCAACATGCCTCCTGTGTTGTTGGAATATTCTTGCAAACACATGCAGGAAGCCTTCCCCAGAGACGGAGAAACGAATGTCCCAGATGGGGTCTGTTAAATATGACTCGAGTTTGAGCGTTTGCTAAAACGCGAAATTCAATAGACTCGCGAAGGAAATATAAAAATAAAATAAAGAAGGAAAGTTCTTTGCTGCAAAGCCTGAGGATTCTGAATTGAAGGAAATCAATTCGTGAGTCTTGGCGTGAAGGAGTCCACGCGTGAAAGAAAAGTTTTATGTTTCGTTACAGAGGAGGCCGAATAAGCTCCGAGGGAAGTGATCTTCGTGGGGCCACTTGTGGGCACACATGAAAAACAAAAAAAAAAAACTTTGAAGGAAGCAACGTCCAAGACGTCACTGGAGAATGGAATCAATTGGTTTGGGGCCCACAGTCAAATTTTGACTCTGGGCACATTTATATATGAATATAAGTTTCCTCTTTGGGCGTGTGCGGTATTGATCCCCTACGTAAGAAGGAGCCGCCGAATCCTACGTAGAAAACCCTACGAAGTCTCACACGTATAAAACAGAAGTGTTTTACGCAGGGTTTCCCCTCTTTTTTGGTGGTGTTGCTGCTACACCCGTACTAGAGAAAAGGAGGAGCCGCATATCTTCAAGCTGAAGCGCGATCAAGAAAAGGAGTTCTTTTTCAGCGTTTGTTTTTGAGCTTGTGTGATAATTTTGTGCCGAGACTTGGGTTTGGGTTAAATTGGGGCTTGGGAAACACCGAGAGAGTGTTTGAGTGACTTGAGTGTGTAATCTCCTTGTATCGCTTGATCTATAGTGAAATTCGCTGCTGCTCTCCCCGTGGACGTAGGTCTTTACGACTGAACCACGTAAATCTGGTGTCCGATTTATTTTTCTTCTTCCGTCTATATTTTGTTCGATCGCTCGCCCCATCGCAACAAGTGGTATCAGAGCCAGGCTTGGCTGAGTTGAAGCGAATCGATGGCGACAGAAGAAGTAAAAGTGAGAATCGACAGATTTGATGGGAAGGATTTTAGTTTCTGGAAGATGCAGATTGAAGATTATCTTTATCAGATGAAACTGCACTTGCCCTTGTCTGGGGAGAAACCAGCGACGATGAAGCAAGCTGATTGGGATTTGCTGGATAGACGAGCTATGGGTGTTATTCGGCTAACGTTGGCTCGTAACGTCGCGTTTAACATCCTGAAGGAGAAGACCACTGCTGATTTGATGCAAGCCCTGTCGGATATGTATGAGAAGCCCTCTGCGATCAACAAGGTCTGTTTGATGCGACGTCTGTTTAACTTGAAGATGAAAGAAGGTGCGTCAGTTGCAGATCATATCAATGAATTCAATGTGATTGTTAGTCAATTGAGTTCAGTTGAGATTGATTTTGAAGATGAGGTATGTGCTTTGATTCTATTATCCTCATTGCCTGATAGTTGGAATACTACCGTTACTGCTGTTAGTAATTCCTCTGGGTCAACAAGTTTGACATTTGATGGGGTTCGAGATTTGATTCTGAGCGAGGACATTCGTAGAAGAGAATCTGGCGAATCTGCATCTACTGCTCTAGTAGGTGAAAATAGAGGAAGAGCTGTAACACGTGTGGGTAATGGTAGTACTAATATGAACAGACGTAGTCAATCTAGGACTGCTAATGTTGTCTGTTGGAGCTGTGGCAAGAGGGGGCATCTTAGAAGAGATTGCCTTAAGCCGAAGAATGAGAAGGGTAAGGGAATTATGGTTGATTCTACAGATAATGTTGCAGCTGTAGCAAATAATGTTGATTATGTCTTGTCTGTCACTAATGATTCATCGTTTGATGGATGGATTATGGATTCTGGTTGTTCTTTTCATGTCACACCAAATAGAAATTGGTTTATCACTTATCAGTGCACGGGTAGTGATAAAGTCCAGTTAGGGAACAACGCTAAGTGCGATGTTGTGGGTGTTGGTGATATTAAAATCAGAATGCATGATGGTATCATGAGGACATTGACTGGAGTGAGGCATGTTCCAGAATTAAAAAAGAACTTAATTTCCTTGGGTGCCCTAGATTCAGCTGGTTGCAGGTATTCTTCAAAAGGTGGAGTTCTGAAGATTGTTTGAGGTGCCCTGGTGATAATGAAAGGAATCAAGCACGATGGCCTGTATAAACTTCAAGGTGAGACAGTGATAAATTTCGCTGCGAAGACGTCGGATGCATCTGTTCGAGAGTCTATTGACTGCTCGAGGAAGACCTGGGTGTTTGTGCCAAGGCACAAGTTTGATGCTGGTGTCAGGATCTCGCAGTCAAGAGCTTTGATCGAGACGGAGACTAGTAAGTTGATCAAGCATGTGCAGACTGACAATAGCATGAAGTTTTGCTCAGAGCTGACAAATAAATTCTGCATGAAAGATAGCATAGTGAAACACCGCACTAGTGCTAGTAAATCACAACAATTTGCAGAATTGATGAGCAGAACATTACTAGAGATGGCCCGTAAAATAATCTCTAGTGCTGGTATTGCTAGGAGAATCCTAGCTGATGTGCTAAGTACGGTAAGCTACCTGGTGAATAGATCCCCATCAACTGCTATTGAATGGTAGGCTCCTGAAGAAGTGTTGTCAGGTAATGTTGCTGATTATTCTATTCTTAGAATGTTTTGTTGCCCATGTTATTTTCGAGTGAGTGATGGTAAGCTCGATGGGAGGGCAAGATGCATATTCCATGGCTATGCACAAGGTGAGTGGGGCGATCAGTTGTGGTGCCCAGATATAAATTCACTTGTTAACAGCAGAGAAGTTACCCTTGATGAGTCTCAAGTACTTCTGGCTAGGAGTGATTATAGCAATGTTAATACAGATCTAGACGGTGTTCAGCTTGAGGTGGAGTTGCAACCAGAAACTCCTGAGGTAGCGAGTACAGGTACTAGCAAAGTAATCGACACAGATAGTGCTCATAGCGAGGTGGAGCTTATAGAGCCAACGGTTGTTGTAACTGCTGATATTGACAAGGTATGTATTCAATCTCCTGATAGATATGGATGCAATAATGGTTTTGCTTTATCTGCGGTTGAGGAGGTTGTGTCAGAAAATTATTGTGGAGCAGTTAAAAGTGTATGTGGAGTTGGTATTCTGATGAGGTCCTCGGTTATGGCGAAGTTCAAGCGAGGCTTGGACTTGGATAATATCTGTGGCGGTTGAGCCCATCGGGGACTATGGGAAAGTAGCAGCAGAATTTGAATTTTTTACGAAGCGATTGTAATATGGCTCAAACGTCGAGCTAAGGTGGAGATTGTTAAATATGACTCGAGTTTGAGCGTTTGCTAAAACGCGAAATTCAATAGACTCGCGAAGGAAATATAAAAATAAAATAAAGAAGGAAAGTTCTTTGCTGCAAAGCCTGAGGATTCTGAATTGAAGGAAATCAATTCGTGAGTCTTGGCGTGAAGGAGTCCACGCGTGAAAGAAAAGTTTTATGTTTCGTTACAGAGGAGGCCGAATAAGCTCCGAGGGAAGTGATCTTCGTGGGGCCACTTGTGGGCACACATGAAAAACAAAAAAAAAAAACTTTGAAGGAAGCAACGTCCAAGACGTCACTGGAGAATGGAATCAATTGGTTTGGGGCCCAAAGTCAAATTTTGACTCTGGGCACATTTATATATGAATATAAGTTTCCTCTTTGGGCGTGTGCGGTATTGATCCCCTACGTAAGAAGGAGCCGCCGAATCCTACGTAGAAAACCCTACGAAGTCTCACACGTATAAAACAGAAGTGTTTTACGCAGGGTTTCCCCTCTTTTTTGGTGGTGTTGCTGCTACACCCGTACTAGAGAAAAGGAGGAGCCGCATATCTTCAAGCTGAAGCGCGATCAAGAAAAGGAGTTCTTTTTCAGCGTTTGTTTTTGAGCTTGTGTGATAATTTTGTGCCGAGACTTGGGTTTGGGTTAAATTGGGGCTTGGGAAACACCGAGAGAGTGTTTGAGTGACTTGAGTGTGTAATCTCCTTGTATCGCTTGATCTATAGTGAAATTCGCTGCTGCTCTCCCCGTGGACGTAGGTCTTTACGACTGAACCACGTAAATCTGGTGTCCGATTTATTTTTCTTCTTCCGTCTATATTTTGTTCGATCGCTCGCCCCATCGCAACAAGTGGTATCAGAGCCAGGCTTGGCTGAGTTGAAGCGAATCGATGGCGACAGAAGAAGTAAAAGTGAGAATCGACAGATTTGATGGGAAGGATTTTAGTTTCTGGAAGATGCAGATTGAAGATTATCTTTATCAGATGAAACTGCACTTGCCCTTGTCTGGGGAGAAACCAGCGACGATGAAGCAAGCTGATTGGGATTTGCTGGATAGACGAGCTATGGGTGTTATTCGGCTAACGTTGGCTCGTAACGTCGCGTTTAACATCCTGAAGGAGAAGACCACTGCTGATTTGATGCAAGCCCTGTCGGATATGTATGAGAAGCCCTCTGCGATCAACAAGGTCTGTTTGATGCGACGTCTGTTTAACTTGAAGATGAAAGAAGGTGCGTCAGTTGCAGATCATATCAATGAATTCAATGTGATTGTTAGTCAATTGAGTTCAGTTGAGATTGATTTTGAAGATGAGGTATGTGCTTTGATTCTATTATCCTCATTGCCTGATAGTTGGAATACTACCGTTACTGCTGTTAGTAATTCCTCTGGGTCAACAAGTTTGACATTTGATGGGGTTCGAGATTTGATTCTGAGCGAGGACATTCGTAGAAGAGAATCTGGCGAATCTGCATCTACTGCTCTAGTAGGTGAAAATAGAGGAAGAGCTGTAACACGTGTGGGTAATGGTAGTACTAATATGAACAGACGTAGTCAATCTAGGACTGCTAATGTTGTCTGTTGGAGCTGTGGCAAGAGGGGGCATCTTAGAAGAGATTGCCTTAAGCCGAAGAATGAGAAGGGTAAGGGAATTATGGTTGATTCTACAGATAATGTTGCAGCTGTAGCAAATAATGTTGATTATGTCTTGTCTGTCACTAATGATTCATCGTTTGATGGATGGATTATGGATTCTGGTTGTTCTTTTCATGTCACACCAAATAGAAATTGGTTTATCACTTATCAGTGCACGGGTAGTGATAAAGTCCAGTTAGGGAACAACGCTAAGTGCGATGTTGTGGGTGTTGGTGATATTAAAATCAGAATGCATGATGGTATCATGAGGACATTGACTGGAGTGAGGCATGTTCCAGAATTAAAAAAGAACTTAATTTCCTTGGGTGCCCTAGATTCAGCTGGTTGCAGGTATTCTTCAAAAGGTGGAGTTCTGAAGATTGTTTGAGGTGCCCTGGTGATAATGAAAGGAATCAAGCACGATGGCCTGTATAAACTTCAAGGTGAGACAGTGATAAATTTCGCTGCGAAGACGTCGGATGCATCTGTTCGAGAGTCTATTGACTGCTCGAGGAAGACCTGGGTGTTTGTGCCAAGGCACAAGTTTGATGCTGGTGTCAGGATCTCGCAGTCAAGAGCTTTGATCGAGACGGAGACTAGTAAGTTGATCAAGCATGTGCAGACTGACAATAGCATGAAGTTTTGCTCAGAGCTGACAAATAAATTCTGCATGAAAGATAGCATAGTGAAACACCGCACTAGTGCTAGTAAATCACAACAATTTGCAGAATTGATGAGCAGAACATTACTAGAGATGGCCCGTAAAATAATCTCTAGTGCTGGTATTGCTAGGAGAATCCTAGCTGATGTGCTAAGTACGGTAAGCTACCTGGTGAATAGATCCCCATCAACTGCTATTGAATGGTAGGCTCCTGAAGAAGTGTTGTCAGGTAATGTTGCTGATTATTCTATTCTTAGAATGTTTTGTTGCCCATGTTATTTTCGAGTGAGTGATGGTAAGCTCGATGGGAGGGCAAGATGCATATTCCATGGCTATGCACAAGGTGAGTGGGGCGATCAGTTGTGGTGCCCAGATATAAATTCACTTGTTAACAGCAGAGAAGTTACCCTTGATGAGTCTCAAGTACTTCTGGCTAGGAGTGATTATAGCAATGTTAATACAGATCTAGACGGTGTTCAGCTTGAGGTGGAGTTGCAACCAGAAACTCCTGAGGTAGCGAGTACAGGTACTAGCAAAGTAATCGACACAGATAGTGCTCATAGCGAGGTGGAGCTTATAGAGCCAACGGTTGTTGTAACTGCTGATATTGACAAGGTATGTATTCAATCTCCTGATAGATATGGATGCAATAATGGTTTTGCTTTATCTGCGGTTGAGGAGGTTGTGTCAGAAAATTATTGTGGAGCAGTTAAAAGTGTATGTGGAGTTGGTATTCTGATGAGGTCCTCGGTTATGGCGAAGTTCAAGCGAGGCTTGGACTTGGATAATATCTGTGGCGGTTGAGCCCATCGGGGACTATGGGAAAGTAGCAGCAGAATTTGAATTTTTTACGAAGCGATTGTAATATGGCTCAAACGTCGAGCTAAGGTGGAGATTGTTAAATATGACTCGAGTTTGAGCGTTTGCTAAAACGCGAAATTCAATAGACTCGCGAAGGAAATATAAAAATAAAATAAAGAAGGAAAGTTCTTTGCTGCAAAGCCTGAGGATTCTGAATTGAAGGAAATCAATTCGTGAGTCTTGGCGTGAAGGAGTCCACGCGTGAAAGAAAAGTTTTATGTTTCGTTACAGAGGAGGCCGAATAAGCTCCGAGGGAAGTGATCTTCGTGGGGCCACTTGTGGGCACACATGAAAAACAAAAAAAAAAAACTTTGAAGGAAGCAACGTCCAAGACGTCACTGGAGAATGGAATCAATTGGTTTGGGGCCCAAAGTCAAATTTTGACTCTGGGCACATTTATATATGAATATAAGTTTCCTCTTTGGGCGTGTGCGGTATTGATCCCCTACGTAAGAAGGAGCCGCCGAATCCTACGTAGAAAACCCTACGAAGTCTCACACGTATAAAACAGAAGTGTTTTACGCAGGGTTTCCCCTCTTTTTTGGTGGTGTTGCTGCTACACCCGTACTAGAGAAAAGGAGGAGCCGCATATCTTCAAGCTGAAGCGCGATCAAGAAAAGGAGTTCTTTTTCAGCGTTTGTTTTTGAGCTTGTGTGATAATTTTGTGCCGAGACTTGGGTTTGGGTTAAATTGGGGCTTGGGAAACACCGAGAGAGTGTTTGAGTGACTTGAGTGTGTAATCTCCTTGTATCGCTTGATCTATAGTGAAATTCGCTGCTGCTCTCCCCGTGGACGTAGGTCTTTACGACTGAACCACGTAAATCTGGTGTCCGATTTATTTTTCTTCTTCCGTCTATATTTTGTTCGATCGCTCGCCCCATCGCAACAAGTGGTATCAGAGCCAGGCTTGGCTGAGTTGAAGCGAATCGATGGCGACAGAAGAAGTAAAAGTGAGAATCGACAGATTTGATGGGAAGGATTTTAGTTTCTGGAAGATGCAGATTGAAGATTATCTTTATCAGATGAAACTGCACTTGCCCTTGTCTGGGGAGAAACCAGCGACGATGAAGCAAGCTGATTGGGATTTGCTGGATAGACGAGCTATGGGTGTTATTCGGCTAACGTTGGCTCGTAACGTCGCGTTTAACATCCTGAAGGAGAAGACCACTGCTGATTTGATGCAAGCCCTGTCGGATATGTATGAGAAGCCCTCTGCGATCAACAAGGTCTGTTTGATGCGACGTCTGTTTAACTTGAAGATGAAAGAAGGTGCGTCAGTTGCAGATCATATCAATGAATTCAATGTGATTGTTAGTCAATTGAGTTCAGTTGAGATTGATTTTGAAGATGAGGTATGTGCTTTGATTCTATTATCCTCATTGCCTGATAGTTGGAATACTACCGTTACTGCTGTTAGTAATTCCTCTGGGTCAACAAGTTTGACATTTGATGGGGTTCGAGATTTGATTCTGAGCGAGGACATTCGTAGAAGAGAATCTGGCGAATCTGCATCTACTGCTCTAGTAGGTGAAAATAGAGGAAGAGCTGTAACACGTGTGGGTAATGGTAGTACTAATATGAACAGACGTAGTCAATCTAGGACTGCTAATGTTGTCTGTTGGAGCTGTGGCAAGAGGGGGCATCTTAGAAGAGATTGCCTTAAGCCGAAGAATGAGAAGGGTAAGGGAATTATGGTTGATTCTACAGATAATGTTGCAGCTGTAGCAAATAATGTTGATTATGTCTTGTCTGTCACTAATGATTCATCGTTTGATGGATGGATTATGGATTCTGGTTGTTCTTTTCATGTCACACCAAATAGAAATTGGTTTATCACTTATCAGTGCACGGGTAGTGATAAAGTCCAGTTAGGGAACAACGCTAAGTGCGATGTTGTGGGTGTTGGTGATATTAAAATCAGAATGCATGATGGTATCATGAGGACATTGACTGGAGTGAGGCATGTTCCAGAATTAAAAAAGAACTTAATTTCCTTGGGTGCCCTAGATTCAGCTGGTTGCAGGTATTCTTCAAAAGGTGGAGTTCTGAAGATTGTTTGAGGTGCCCTGGTGATAATGAAAGGAATCAAGCACGATGGCCTGTATAAACTTCAAGGTGAGACAGTGATAAATTTCGCTGCGAAGACGTCGGATGCATCTGTTCGAGAGTCTATTGACTGCTCGAGGAAGACCTGGGTGTTTGTGCCAAGGCACAAGTTTGATGCTGGTGTCAGGATCTCGCAGTCAAGAGCTTTGATCGAGACGGAGACTAGTAAGTTGATCAAGCATGTGCAGACTGACAATAGCATGAAGTTTTGCTCAGAGCTGACAAATAAATTCTGCATGAAAGATAGCATAGTGAAACACCGCACTAGTGCTAGTAAATCACAACAATTTGCAGAATTGATGAGCAGAACATTACTAGAGATGGCCCGTAAAATAATCTCTAGTGCTGGTATTGCTAGGAGAATCCTAGCTGATGTGCTAAGTACGGTAAGCTACCTGGTGAATAGATCCCCATCAACTGCTATTGAATGGTAGGCTCCTGAAGAAGTGTTGTCAGGTAATGTTGCTGATTATTCTATTCTTAGAATGTTTTGTTGCCCATGTTATTTTCGAGTGAGTGATGGTAAGCTCGATGGGAGGGCAAGATGCATATTCCATGGCTATGCACAAGGTGAGTGGGGCGATCAGTTGTGGTGCCCAGATATAAATTCACTTGTTAACAGCAGAGAAGTTACCCTTGATGAGTCTCAAGTACTTCTGGCTAGGAGTGATTATAGCAATGTTAATACAGATCTAGACGGTGTTCAGCTTGAGGTGGAGTTGCAACCAGAAACTCCTGAGGTAGCGAGTACAGGTACTAGCAAAGTAATCGACACAGATAGTGCTCATAGCGAGGTGGAGCTTATAGAGCCAACGGTTGTTGTAACTGCTGATATTGACAAGGTATGTATTCAATCTCCTGATAGATATGGATGCAATAATGGTTTTGCTTTATCTGCGGTTGAGGAGGTTGTGTCAGAAAATTATTGTGGAGCAGTTAAAAGTGTATGTGGAGTTGGTATTCTGATGAGGTCCTCGGTTATGGCGAAGTTCAAGCGAGGCTTGGACTTGGATAATATCTGTGGCGGTTGAGCCCATCGGGGACTATGGGAAAGTAGCAGCAGAATTTGAATTTTTTACGAAGCGATTGTAATATGGCTCAAACGTCGAGCTAAGGTGGAGATTGTTAAATATGACTCGAGTTTGAGCGTTTGCTAAAACGCGAAATTCAATAGACTCGCGAAGGAAATATAAAAATAAAATAAAGAAGGAAAGTTCTTTGCTGCAAAGCCTGAGGATTCTGAATTGAAGGAAATCAATTCGTGAGTCTTGGCGTGAAGGAGTCCACGCGTGAAAGAAAAGTTTTATGTTTCGTTACAGAGGAGGCCGAATAAGCTCCGAGGGAAGTGATCTTCGTGGGGCCACTTGTGGGCACACATGAAAAACAAAAAAAAAAAACTTTGAAGGAAGCAACGTCCAAGACGTCACTGGAGAATGGAATCAATTGGTTTGGGGCCCAAAGTCAAATTTTGACTCTGGGCACATTTATATATGAATATAAGTTTCCTCTTTGGGCGTGTGCGGTATTGATCCCCTACGTAAGAAGGAGCCGCCGAATCCTACGTAGAAAACCCTACGAAGTCTCACACGTATAAAACAGAAGTGTTTTACGCAGGGTTTCCCCTCTTTTTTGGTGGTGTTGCTGCTACACCCGTACTAGAGAAAAGGAGGAGCCGCATATCTTCAAGCTGAAGCGCGATCAAGAAAAGGAGTTCTTTTTCAGCGTTTGTTTTTGAGCTTGTGTGATAATTTTGTGCCGAGACTTGGGTTTGGGTTAAATTGGGGCTTGGGAAACACCGAGAGAGTGTTTGAGTGACTTGAGTGTGTAATCTCCTTGTATCGCTTGATCTATAGTGAAATTCGCTGCTGCTCTCCCCGTGGACGTAGGTCTTTACGACTGAACCACGTAAATCTGGTGTCCGATTTATTTTTCTTCTTCCGTCTATATTTTGTTCTATCGCTCGCCCCATCGCAACAGGGTCAAAGGGACACTAGGGTGGTCGATAGGACACGGATGTGCAGATTCGAACGGCCGCCTCTCATGTGAAGGTCGATGTGCTACCGTTTTGGAGCTTTTTAGCGATGCAACTAGTTTCATAGTAGAATATAGGACCGTCAGCGACCAACTCAAGTTTTCGTCGTTTTTTGTCGGGGACAAACTCAAGTTTCCGTTTGGAGAATCTTTCTCAAAAGTAGCCCTGTCAAGAATCATTCCACATTGGCGCAACATAGACGTAAATAAGTGAGTAAATATTTTTGCCCTCACTTGAATCATTCTTCTTTTGGATTCTTTTCAAGTGAGCTCAAATGGGAGCTGGAAACATCCTAAAAAAGACAACAGACATTCATTTCTATATTCCATACATTGATTATCCCTTGCTTAGCCACTTTGGGGTTTTAATTCATTTCTCAAACCCAAATCTTCTCACTATGGCAAGGCAAGTGATTTACGGTGAGAAGATATTGTAATCCGGAGCAGCATCGAAAGACGACAGTGTGAAGGCCACAAAAGTCAGAAACGATGGGTTCAAAAAGAGGTGAAAAAAAGAGAAGAGTCAAAGATAGAGAATTGGAAAAAAATTGAAAAGTCAAAGTCAAGAGCATGAAAAAGTAAATGGTACGTAAAAGAAAGGGCAAATACCCGAGAAGGCAAAGGGAAAAAGTGCTGGTAAAAGATGCATGGCGGGAAGGGAAAGCCCTCGCCGCCGGTGACAAACTCTCCGACCAATTTAACCCTTGACGTTGCCAATTTCAGCCCCAGCTTCGACTTCCTCACCAGTGCCATTGATGGCCCCGGTGACCACATTTCCGCCCGTGTCGACTACAGCGTCCATTCAGGCTACCTCTCGGACGTCTTTAGGGACAATGCCCAGGAACTCAGCAAGAACTCCCTCTGAAATTGCACCAGGATCGCCACCATCGAGGTCACGTGGCGGTTCGGCATCCACTCCATCGGCCTCACGCACCTGGCAGCTAGGCACCAGTCTGCGCCCCTTCTTCTCGCAGATTTCCCTCATGAATGAAACTCCGGAAAAAACCATTCCCCTCCTCCTTCTCCTCCCACTAAATAACAGCTAAATAATAATAATAATCCAATCTGTGTCAACTATTGTTGCAGAAACAATTAGGTCCTTCAATGTGCGATGGGCATATTGTTGGGAAAATATAGCTTTGAATTTGGTAGAATAATGAAATTGGATCTTTAGAGTAATCAAGTCAGACTTTGAACCGTCATATCACTTTCTTTAAGGATTAATTTGCATCACAAAGTTGTTAATGGTCACCGGCAAATATCATTCAGAATACAACAAAATCTCAAAATTGAAATACTAAATAACAATTCTAATATTTCTCAAAGGTCTCTCTAGGAAATAATTGAAAAAATAGCTATAGTTTTTCAGAAAGAAAGCTTGAAAAGATAAAAATGATCACACACACTTCTGAAAAACTGACATGTGTATATAAATCAGTCAATGTAGGCAACTCTTTGTAAAAGTTGCAAAGTGAACAAATGTATCATTTTGAAAAATTGTCCAGTTGAACAAAGTCGTCCATTTGGAAGAATTTGAAGAAATGAACAAATGCAACCTTTCCACTTTCTCAAAAGGTTGCAAACTAAATGATTATCTTTTTCGAAGGTTGTCTTAAAGAGACACAAACAAAAAGTTAGAGAAAAAATTTATTATTATTATTTTTTAATAAATAAAATTTCGATTTTTTAAAATAATTTCCAAAATTCTCAATAAACAAAAAACAACTTTTGAATTGATTAAAGTTAATAAGATAACAGTAAAATAAAATAAAATAAAATAACGAAAGGGTTAGTGCTAATTAAATTACGGGCGTGCAAGCATCAAAGTGCTAAGTGCATCTAATAATCGCGCGCCCGCACGCAGGTATGGTGGGGTCTAGCTCACACCCAATCATTTCTTTAGGCCCACTTCCTCCTATTTTTCCTATGTGGAACGAGAAAACATACACTTAGTTTGTTTTACAGACAAACTTCCAACACATATCACATCTTTCAAAAAACAAAGAAAGATTACAGCTTGTATCGCACGAGTGTTCGCCAAGCAGAATTCCCATTCGTCTCCATACTGGACTTTAATGACATTTGTGGACGGCCATCATCCAATCCGACTTAACGAATCAAATAACCAATCGGATAAAATACTCGTTCGTTGATTTGGAGCTTGGATTAGTGATTAGTGATGGAACTTAGGAGATATAAAATTCTATCCCATCTCTAGTTCGTTCCTTCGCCGGTCACCTTGGCGCGCTTGAAGCCACCGCCGCACTCCAAGACGACCCCCACCGTGGTTGCGCAGCATTGCACGGGCCGCCACAGATCCAGGGGGTCCGATGGACTCGACAACTTCAAAGATCCGTTTGCTGCAACGATTGTTTTCTCACTTTCGCGTTCTTCCTTTGGTTGATGCAGATCCGTCGTGGATTTTATGAAGATTTTATTGTCAGACGGTTCGAGAAATGCGAGCATCGATTGTCACAGTTTTGTCTTTTTTTTCCTTTTATGGTTTCGTTGCAGTCAATATCATTTTTTTGTGGTTTGTCGAGCAGCATTATGTGTAATTTCGTCGCCAATTTGTTGGTCGATTCTGTTTTTATTTAAGCCGAATGAGGCCGGTCATCACAGATTTGTGAGACGCAAATAAATGCAGGGTCGGGCGGATCAAGTTCTGGGGGTCGTCACGGAGTCCGTTGGATCCCAGATTTGTGCGGGCCATGCGATGCTAGGCAAAAGAGACGGAAGGATCATCGGATGTGAGCGCTGTCCACCTCTTCTTCCTCCTCCTCCGTTGTTCAAGCTGGTGAATGTGAAGGCAGGGAGGATGAAGAAACGGTGGAGGTTACGCTGTTTCACTCAGGGTCGTTTATGTTAAATCATCAGTCATGCCATACAGAATGACTGGCACTGACTAGATCTTTATATTAAAATTCTCAATCTAAACTGGCTAGATGGAGTTTGTGATCAATGATTTAGAACTATATTGGCAAATTGAAGAAGTTATGATTAAATTGACAGCTGTACAATAGATATATCGTTCTTTCTATTTGTTTTAATGAGAAAATTAATCGAAGTACCATGTATAGTTACATGTATCAATTGCAAATGCCGATTAAAATTTGAAATAGATAAATACACATTACTTTATTAAAAAGAAAAATTCTTCAAACCCTCAACCTTAGATCCCTTCCACACCAATCAGATTGTGTGGCTAGTGGTGATATGACCTTACATTTTTACGTATATCAAAGTTAATGACACTCTCGAACTCATCAAGTAGTACCGAAACTCAAACTCGTATTTTTCGTTTTGACCTCTTTTTGCTTTTATGAATAGCTCAACTTCTGATCTTTCTTAAGCTTCTTCGATCGAATTATTTTCATCTTATTAAAATGAATTGAAAACATAGATTTTTGTTCGAGAATTACGAAGAAATAAGCCAATCAAATCCCCACAATGCCTAAAATTCCGCAATATCTTTTTCCCCTTTCTTTTCATCATACCAACGAATATATTCACTTGAAATGATGGGCAGGACACGGATTTGTATTTTGCATGATATATGTACAGTAAAAACACATGGAACCCTCTTAAGGACCTTAACTGATCAATCTATTTTGTTCTCGCGAGATCATGACCTAGTGACTGGAAATAAATGATGGACAGATGGATTTAGGGTTAATACCCTAAAAAATCTCAAACTTATACACCTGTGACAAATTTACTTCAAACTATTTTTTTGACCACCAAAAACCCCAAACCGATACATATGTGACAGATCTACCATCCATTAACTTCCGTTCGATTTTGCCGTTAACCTTGCTGACGTGGTTGCTGCATGGAAATTCATAAGTTTAATACCATTAAAAACTCCAAACTGGTATATTTATGACAAATTTACCCAAAACTGGTATATTTATGACAAATTTACCCAAAACCGGTATATTTATAACAAATTTACTCTAAATTAATTTTTTCGATCATAAAAAAACCTAAATTGGTACACGTGCGGCACATTCACCGTCTTTAAATTTTCCCAAATTTGACCGAGTTTTGATGTCCAATCAATTTTATTTTCCGGATTACTCTAACATTGCCTCCATATCATTAATACTTTTTTTTCTTTTTATTGGAATCATTATTAGAAAACTATTCAAATACTACATGTGCACTTCATTCTTGTGCCAAGAGGATGCTCATTAACTAAAAGATGGATAGATCGCTTGTGCAAATATACAAAAGAAGTGCACATATTGCAGTTGCTTCGCTCGTTTTTAGTTTGTGACAAACTTGGCTTTATGTTTATATGTCTCAGCCCCACATGGTTTACTGCTTGTGCGCAATCTGTTTGTACACTTACATATTACTCTTGCCTTGCTGGTCATTCGTGTTAGTCCATGTCCTTATTAGTGTTACGTAGTCTTTCCTACCTTGAATTGTAAGTGTGTCAAAATTTTAACATGGAACTTACATGTGAATGGTATGATTATCTCGTATATCACATGCTCGTTGAAATGCCGAAACCAAAATCATTTATGTTCATCACTAATTTCAGGTGTACTTTGAGTGTGATTCTTTTGTATATGTGCGCAAGCGATTTGTCCATCTTTTAGTTAATGGGCATCATCCCGGCACCAGAATGATGTGTACATTTGGTAGTCTTTGAATTGCTTTTTAATAATGATTCCAATAAAAAGAAAAAAAAATCAAGTATTAATGATATTGAGGCAATGTTAGAGTAATTCGAAAAATAAAATTGATTGGACATCACAACTCAGTCAAATTTGGGAAAATTGAAAGAGGGTAAATGTGCCGCACGTGTACCAATTTAGATTTTTATGATCAAAAAAATTAATTTAGAGTAAATTTATCATAAATATACCAACTTTGGGTAAATTTTTCATAACTATACCAGTTTTGGGTAAATTTGTCATAAATATACCAGTTTGAGGTTTTTAATAGTATTAAACTTATGAATTTCCACATGGCTTGCCACGTTAGCAACCATGTCAGCAAAGTTAACGGCCAAATCGAACGAAAGTTAACGGGGTAGATCTGTTACATATGTATCAGTTGGGGGATTTTTGTGATAAAAAAAATGATTTTTGGTAAATTTGTCACAGGTGTACCAGTTTGGGGTTTTTTTAGGGTATTAACCCTAGGATTTATAAAACAAGTTTCTATACATAAAATTCTTATTTTTAGTATCCGTTTTTTTGTTCACAAAACTAAATTATTTAAAAAATATTTCCCAAAAATCATTTACTTATATTATTTAACGTAATTAGCTTTTTTAAAAGTGTTTTCATTTTCAATTACAATTTATGCCTAAATATTTTCATAAGGGAAAATCTCAAATAAGGGCCTGAAGTGGGTTCATTTTCTCAAAAAAGGATCCAAAGTGGATACCGTATCAAATAAGGATCCAAAGTGGCTAATTTTGTCTCAAATAAAGATCCAAACTTTCAATCTTATTTACAGCTTGGGGTAGTTTTGTCCAAGAACATTTTTTCTTCAATTTTTTTTTCTTTCTTCATCTTCCTCACACCTCCTCCTCCTTTGCTCTACATTGCCTCCTTCAAAACCATAATCAAGGCCCCTACTACGACCTCGTGAGCTTCATGTCATCACGTAGTTGGTCCTAATGACAAGAAGTCGGATTGGAGTTATTTGCTATTGGCCACTTTCTCGGATGCTAAAATCCTCAATTCCTCAAGATGCATCAAATCTTGGCTCATTTATGCTTAGCCTAAAGCTTGGATTGACCTCCATTTGACGACGACGATGTTCGATTTTCTATCAAGGGCAACGATCGATGAGGTTAAGAGCTCGAATAGGACTTGTCAATGGCAGCAATGGGGCAACAAAGTACAACAGTTTCTATATAGTTAATGATGTCAAATATGACTAATGATCAATCTCAAGATGGGTTATCGATTGAGGAGAGAGCTGTGTTGATGAGAATGGCAAGAGTGTGAGTGGGTGTCTCCAAACTAGGGATTAGTGAAAGGAGCCATTGGCATTGCAAAGGGGAAGGGGGATCTTTGAAAGATTGAGTTTATGTAAGAGAGGCAAACCCAAATTTGAAATTGATGAGGCAAACTCTTGTCGAGGTTGAAATAGTTGCCAGCTGCAACAAAATTGTTCTTTGGCATGAAATTGTTGATCACCAAGTGTTAATTGAATAGAGGCATAAGTTAGTCAAACAAGACGATCTGGCGATACTTGGATATTGCTACTCTATTGTTGGTAAGTAGGACCAAAAACAGCACAGAAAATTGCAGTTGCTTGGTTAGCGGAAAGCTTGGAATAAGTGGAGTTTGATGCACTCTTGAGGTGAGAGAAATATGTCACCAAAGGGATTAGTTGCATAGCTTGAGAATTGGACAAGAAGTTGAGTTTCAGCAAAAGCAGATTCATATTATGACTTTGAGATCAGAATTTGCGATGAATGTTGAAATAAAAAGAACTTATTTTTTAAAGATCATTTCGGCTTCGTAGAATTGTCTACAAACCATTTTGAGGAGCGAAATTTAAAATTTTCAACGAGTTAGACAAAGTTGTAATGGCTCATGTTAAAGAAAACCCAATTTTGGTCATACAACGAGATGACACAAAGAGCGATGGAGGGGTTGATAATGGAGGTGATGTAAAGAGTGAGAAAGATGAAGAAAGAAAAAAGAAGAAAGAGAGAGACAAAAAATAAACAACAATATTCTTGGACAAAAGTACCCCTGGCTGTGAATAAAATTAAAAGTTCAGGCCCTTAATTGAGAGTAAGTTAGCCACTCCGGGTCCTTATTTGAGACAGTGTCCACTTTAGGTCTTTTTTTTGAGAAAATGGCTCAACTTCTTGTTCTTATTTGAGATTTTCCCTTTTCATAAATGATGAAAACATTTTTAGTTTATTCATCTTTGTTAGCGAAACAAGCTATCTTTTTTAAGAAAATATTTTTCAAATCATTCATTTCCACAAAACAAACAGAGTCTTAACGTGTCTTGATTTCCAAATCTGAATAAAGGGCAATTTTGTTCCCTAAATTGAAAGATTCCCACTACATCACGCGGCATTATAATGCATTTCGTTAATTTAAGAAAATGAAGAAGTCGTAAGATGCATCAAATTTACTATGCTTTGTCCCCATGCTACTAGCCGATAAGTCAAGTGTGAAAATGGAAATCTACACGTCAGAGACTTATTTAGGAGATTCTCTATATTTCTCTTAATTGATTCTTATTGATTTTAATTGATGTCTTGTTACTTTAGATAAT
Organism: Eucalyptus grandis x Eucalyptus urophylla; assembly: GCA_028830015.1. Taxonomy (NCBI): domain Eukaryota; kingdom Viridiplantae; phylum Streptophyta; class Magnoliopsida; order Myrtales; family Myrtaceae; genus Eucalyptus; species Eucalyptus grandis x Eucalyptus urophylla. Next base: position 43,215,482 of record CM054190.1, read on the forward strand.
TATCCCATAAAGCCTTTAATTAGGCTCATGTACTGTTTATTTGATAATGTTCAGAATATTACATATCACATTCCGTTTCTTAGGGCATTTTTAGGCCTGAGGGTGGTACTCAAAGCTAATGTAAGTCACACTTTCAATAGTTTAAAATTATTATGGGATGTTTATTTTAAAAGTCCAATAAGGAAGGAAAAATATGCCCTTGAGAATCCTGTTTGGTGGAAAAATCCAATCGAAAACAGCCTGGCATAGTTAACAAAACTGTGCAGTCATGTGAAGGTGCAAATCTCTATACTCGAGATAACAATAAATTAAGACAAAAAGAGGGATATAAATTTATAGTTCCAGTGATGATCCGAGTCCTATGATTTATTAGCATATCAATTTGTTTTCCTACGTTCTTCCTCCTTTCTGCATATGTTCTTGTTTGTCGGTTTTATATGTATTCTGGTTAGGGGTGTCAAAAACCAAACCAAACCGAACCAAAAAATTCGGTTTTTTTTTTTGTTCGGTTTTCATTCGGTTTGGTTCTCATTAAAAACTGAAATTTTTGTTATCAGTTCAGTTTTTATCGGTTAACCGAACCAAACCGAACCAACAAACCGATAAGAGCTTATTTCTTAGAAATGAAAAATATATACATTAGAAAAAAAGCGAAAAAAAAAATTATATGCAAAAAGTTGAAAACCAAAAACTGAAAAACTGAACCGAACCGAAATTTCGGTTCGATTCAGGTCTCATTTGGTTCAGTTCAAAAGTTTTTCTTAACGATTTGATTCGGTTCGATTTTATAAAAAAAAAGACCAAACTGAATCGAACCGTTGACACTCTTAATTTTGGTGATCTTAATACATTGTATATTGTACTTTTCTATATGTACGTTGAGTAGTCTAGATTTTTAATCAAGATAGGAATAGATAAGATGAATGAAAATCCAAGAATTTTACTATATCATGTCAATTATTTGGTGAATCATAATAATTAAATTAAATATATTCATATCATATCATATACATTTTTTTTTTGGGTATAAACGGCATATCAATGTTAATAAACCTAAAAGTTTACGAATGGAAATTGTCCAAATTTATTGCAACACTATTCCCAAATTTATTTTTATTTTATTTTCATCTTATTTTATTTTCCCTCTCTTTTTTTATTATTTTCTTTATTATTTCTTTTTTACCTTTCCATCACTCTACGATACAATTTTATTAAATAGTAAACTATACCAATGTACCTAAAATACAAAAATATATCAAATATGTCATAAGTATAAATACATATTTATACATTGATTTTATATTATAAGATTAAATTAAAGTCTAATTTTTTTTTGAATTTCTTATCTTAGAATTCAAATATTATTTATATCAAAAAATAATATCAATTTTGTTAATTTAATAAGTTTATTATTTGAGAAAAATAACTTTCCCATTATGAATATTAGAAATTATATCTACCTTTATTTCACCTCTCTCATGAAATAATTATATTTGACTTTATCTTATCTTAAGTGGGCTTCAAACGCATGATAGGATAAAATTCATCATATCTTGAATTTTATCTTGACAATCAAACGCATCATTAGAGTACTTTTCCTAAAGAAAGGGATAGGAAACAAGTCGGTCATTGTTATTTCCACTCACATTTTGTCTAGGACAATCTTTTTTCCAATCAACTAATTGAAATACCCTTATTTATTATTTCCTTTTTTATCAACCTAACCAGGAAAACAACTTTTATTTATATCATCTCTTTTATCTTATCAAATTCACAATATAAATGTCAAATTACACCAATTCCCAAAAAGTATATTTTAAGGGCCAAACAATGCATAGCACAAGCCTCTATGAGGTACTGCATTTATGAGTTATTAATTATTGCCTACACCGAGTGTTCATGAACCCTCTTAATCTCAAATACTTAGAGAGATACTTATAAGTGGGGCCCACAACTTTGGAGGGCTAGGATTGAGTAGGCTCATGTACAACCATTGGGAGATGCTTGTACCTTATTCAACTCTTATGTGTCCCAATCACGTGTAGAATGATGACATGTGTCATTGACATTTTAGAAATTAAAAATGATGAAACTATGGTGGATGTGCATCATACTTCTTGGGGATTGAGATCCTCCTCAATTTTGAACCAATGATGGCTTACAAGCCTCTATTTTGGCAAACATTGTTGGCATTTAACCTCTAGGAAAGAATTTTCCCAAAAAAACCTCTAGGCAAGAAACCTCACATTGAAATGACCAAGCTACCCCTCTTTGCAAATTCATTTTAGCATCTTGCCTAAGGTTTGGGTGGTTTGGTTTTTTTTTGTTGAGTTTTAGGTGGGTTGTGGTCTTTAAAGGCAAAAATCAAATCTATATTTAGTATTTTTGAAAGGTAGAACTATTTTGGATGAAAGGGAGGTTCATTTTTTGGTATCTTTCCAAAATTAAATGTCACCGGGGGGGGGGGGGGGGGGGGACAACTACATAGCACAAACTTTGGAAGGTAACGGTGAGCATGATTTCAAAGTAGAATTGCGAATCGGAAAATTGGACCAACAATGGAAACTAGTTTGGTTCCAAGTTTTAGGATATGTATAATAGGTTCTAAGTTCTAAAAATTGGGAAATTGATACTCATAGGCAATTGGAATCTAGAACTTGAAACAAGTTTTTGTGTTTTTTTTTTTGTTCTATATTTTTGTGCAACCCCACCATATTTCATGACATCTAATAATGAGTATGTAATTTGGAATCACTAGTCTAAGCTTCCATTTTTGACGATATCCATGATTGAAACTTTTACTTTATTAATGTTTCATATCCTTCATATGTCAAATATGAGCTGTGGTCATTAGATAGTGGTTAAGGGTGAGCATGGTCTAGGTTGAGCCAGTCCTACACCTAACCCTTGGATCAACCCTTACATTATTGGTCCCCAATTTTTGGCATGGAAGACCAACCTTGTTGAGCTTGGGACTGAAGACCGGATTGACCCTATGGGTCCAATCCAATTCTAAGATCAACCCAGGACCAATCGAGTATTATTTAAAAGGACAAACATATTATTTCAAATTGCATATCCATCAATAATAAAACATTGAATAACCAACTATGAATAACAATACATATCAAACATAAATATTAGGTAAAGACATAAATTTACATTTACTAAAAGCAACAAACTATAAAAATGAACATGCAAAGCGAAGGAACAAAGGCAAGTAGTGAGGCAAGTGAATAGAGGTAAGCAACAAGGTGAGCCATGAGGTGAGTAGGCAAAGGCCAAGGCGCGTGGTGAGGCCGAAGTGAGTGCAAAGGGTTTCTTTTTTTTTTTTTTTTTTTGTCAAATTAGGGCTGAGTTTCTTTCTAATTTACATGACAAACTAAACCGTTAAAAGAATAGAAAAAGAGACACTAGAAATTATAATAGACAAAAATATATAATATATGATATATTAGATATATGAGATATAATATGTAATATATTATGTACATGGTTGGTTCAAGTTGGACCAACTTTAAACTCATAAGATCATGAACCAACTCTTTTAGTGTGAAGTCAAGGGTCTTAGGACTAAGGACGGACCTAGTCTCCCTAGAAACCAGACTAGTACTTGTTGACATCTAAATTTTACTATTTTATTATGTACAAGATTAGGAATTAGTCACTAAAACAAAAACAAAAAGAAAAAAGAAAAAGAAAAAACAAACAAAAAAAATCGGGCTAGCCCGGAGCCGGCCTTGGCCCAGCCTGCCCCTCTCCCTTTCCCTTTGCCCTTACGCTGGGTGGCCCAGCCTCCTTTCTCCTTTAGCCTGGCCCGCATCTGTTCTTCCTCCCTCCAGCTGGTCTTTGCTCGAGGACCTGCAGAAGACAGAACAGAGCGAGTAGCGAAAGCAGGAGCAACGGAGGATCGGATGGCAGACGGCCAGCGTGATCCGTGGGTCGAGAGCGGCCCGGCCGGCAGTTGGCACGGCTGGTCTTCGCACAATAACCTGCAAAAGAAAAACGTGAAAGGAGGGGGGGGATGGAGATAAAAAGACCAAGAGAGGACAAAAAGGGGATGGATTTTTGGGTGGAGGGAGATTAGAGAGAGCCCTTGGTGAGAGAGCTTGAAGGAAAGAGAAGGGTAGAAGCAGAGAGTGACCGGGAAGAAGGAGGCTCGGAATCCACCTCAACCGAACATCACTCAGCCACCCTCGACGCGAGCTTGCGTCTCCAAGCCGGAACCACCAAGCCACAGCTTCCCTTTCCTTGAATTCAAGTTTTTGCGGTGAGTTTCCTGGTTTTTGGTTCAGCTGGTGTCGATTTCCCAAGGATTCCGGCTCGGGGGCATGCGAGGCGATCGGACATTGTTTGATCTATCGATCTCGCCTGCCGTTCGCCACCCCCGAGCCGGGTAGGGACCTCCGCAGACCTTTTTCTCTTTGTGCCTTGCTTTTGTCATGTTCCCTCATATTTTTTGCATGGTTTATTGAGTTGAGACGTGAGTTTCGGGTTCGCCTACGCTATCTTTCGTTGATGTTGAGCATTCCCTGCCATTCTCGCTAAGCTGTGGTCTAGTTTCGAGTCTTGTTATTGTCCGTGGTTGCCGTGAGTCGATGCACCCTAGGTGTTTGATAAAATGCCCTTGAAGCGCTTCGGGGAAGATAGCCACTACCTTTTGCCGTTTCTGAAGCTCGTGTATAGTCGTTTTGATCACTAGTTACTGAGGTCGTCTTGCATGAAGTCTTAACTCATTGATTGTGGGTGGTGGTTATTGAGGTTGAGCAGTGGCATTTCTTCAAGAGAGATCTTGACAATGGGGTTGTTCTCAGAAAAGAAGAGAACGTCGAAAAGGGAGCTTCAGTGATAAAGGAAATTACGCCTAGTTAGAGGATAATTAAATAAAGAAAAGAAAACAAGAGAAGCAAACAAAGAGTAATGAAAAGAGAGATAACATCAATATAAAGTCATTTTAAGCGTGTAGGCTGGATGGAGTGTCTGTGTCATTTTCAAAGGATGACATTTGTCTTCTTTTTGTACATTTTCGCATGCATTTTGCGGATATCTGAACTTGTGGCCGTACGTCGCACCTCACTTCCATCTTGCGTTTTGCATTTTATATAAATTCGAGTTTGTTGGATAGTGGTGCACGCTGTTCTCAGCTTGGTATGGAATGAATACGCATAAAGATCATGGTTTTGGCACTTTGAGGTTGGGGTTGAATTCACGGGAAATTCTGGGTTTAATGGAAGCTTCGGGTGGAGAAGGAAGCATGCAGGGAAGAAGACCAAAAAAGGGGAATAGAGAAATGTTAATATAAAACAAAAAAAAAAAAGATTTCATGAAACAAAAAAAAAAAGGTTTAAAGAAATTGGTTGTCTTTTTTAGTTTTAATCTGGGCTTGTGTCAAGTCTACGGGCCGAATTGGGTTTACCCGGTCCAAACCCATTTTTGTGAAGTATAAAAATATCAAATATTAAAAATATATCAAAAATTCGAAAATTTTCAAAAAAAAAAGAGAGAAAAAAAATTAGAAAAAAGGGAAAAAAGAAGAAAATTTCAAAAAATTTCTGAAAATTCAAAAACTCTGAAAACATTAAGAATTTCGACCTTTTAAAATATTAATTAATTTTTTAAAAAAATTATTAAAAATGAAAAAGTTTTGAAAATCCAAAAATTGTGGGGGTTTGATTAGGAATTGTAACATATTGCTTTTTTTTAGTGTAATTAGTCCTTTATTTGCTTGTCTTTTAATTATATCGCATGTTTAATTTGCATATCTTATTATGTTTAATTGCACGTGTTTAATTTGATAGCAATTTGGGTCTTGGTGGCTATGAATGTTACTTTAATGATTGCGTACCCACATGATCACCTCACGTGTTAGTGGATAGGTATAAAATCAATTTGGACTGGTTGAGAAAAATCATTTCTTTTAAAATGAACAAGATTAGGTACCGAAATGGCACTAATTGGTTAATTAGTGTAATCAAGTCCCCGATCCTAGACTTTCTGGTTGCGTATGAAGTGAGGCACGCTCCCATGCCTCACTTGGTTTCTAGCCAACCCCAATAGGCTAGTGGCGACTTTTTATTGCAAAATTCTTAAAAAATATCCCAAAGTCACGCAGGGTATGGGCTTGGGAGAGCCCACGCCTGACCATGGGCCTTAAGCCTGTCCTTTAGGCAATACCCATAAACCTGTTCCCTCCCCCTAAGGGTAGGCGCGACAGGACCGGTCAGATTGGGCCGATCCAAGATAAGTCCAAGGTCAACCCTGGACCAATGCTCACCCTTAATGGTAGTCATTAGAGATGATTCATTATAATTACTCATTTAATAATGTAGGTGGAACCTAATAGACCTTGAAACCGATCCTGGATTTTGTGACAAGGTAGGTTTCAAGTTCCTATATATGTAGGGTAAGCTCTAAGTTCTAACAATTAGGGAACTAGTTCCAATAGGTAGGTTCCAAGTATAATCTGAATTGATCCTAGAATTGTTCACCCCTTAAAAGGTGCTCTAGGGTAGCATTTATGAGTCATTAATTAATTTCTATATGTAATGAGTGTCCATGAACCCACTTTAATCTCAGCCACTCAATTCGCTATGTTGGAGGGCTTGAATTCAGTGGAGCTCACGAGCACTCTATACAAATAAAAAATTTCAGCATTTGCAGTCATGGTTTCATGACGGCCAATCCCAATCCTATCACGCCCCAAATCCTGGGCACGCAACAACCCCTTCCTTGGTCGATAGAAATTTGTGATGTTCCCAGGACGTGTCACCGACCCATTCATTTTATTGCACATGCGGATACGGATTAACTAATCATTTGACGACAACAAACATGTGATAAAAAAGCAGGACAACCAATTATAAACCAAACATGATTTTACTAACAATCTGGTTTACATATAGAGGCCAACCCTAAGGTCTATGTACAAGGGGTCTATTTCAAAAAGAACCTCTAGGCCATCCCTGCTCCTAACCTTTCCTTCTCAAGCTCTTGGTTCTTCACACTAGGGATTTGAAAATGGTTATATAATAACCAGTGAGATATAAATCTCAGTGAGTCCTTCCCTTAAGCCCCTAGTTAGGACACCAACTCAACTTGGGGTATCTCTTCAGAACCACTCCACAAACAAGCCATGACTAACAACCAACAATCAACAAATCGATTCGCATGCAACCTTACTCAGTATGCCATACCCTGCACGTTAAATCTCAGCACAATACACGCAATGCACATGGCCATTAGATGATATAATTCATCAATCAGATACAAGTCGCGTCATAAGCGATCTCACCTGGCCTTTGCCACACCTTGCATATTATCGATTCATGCGTGTGTACTATAAATGATGTGATACAATTGATTATGGCCACGCAGACACTACCTACCATACGCCCCAATTGATTACCACCACACAGGCACGATCTACCGACACACAGCAGGAGACGGATTCGACTTGATGATCACACAAGCACACCACCACAACTCCCTTTTTATCTTTGGGCACTTAGCCAATGCTTACATGCTTGCATATACACTTCCAAATCATTTTCTTCCAAAGGCAATCCATTTCCAACGTCCCTCGGACTAGGCATATTTCCATTTTTGTAAAAAATCATTCAATTCATGTGGATGCCCATGCATTTATACACTCAAATCACCTCATAAGATCAAAACACATGAAATTGGACAACTTTTCATTCTCAGATAAACAGTGCACATGAATAGTGCGTGTGAATAGTTTTTCATGAACAGTAACTTGTAAACAGTAAATTTTCATAATTTAATAACTAATAAAATAAATCCAAAAGTCATTAAAACACTAATTAAAGCAAGCAAAGTATCAAGAACAATCACGAACTACTACCGGTCCTAACCAGCCAAAATGGTTCACTCGTGAGTCCCCGAGTTTAAATCTAGAAATCTAATCAATCGAATTTGGAAAATTCTTAAATTCTCAAATTTTAAGATGTTGTAAAGGACATATAAAAGAAAATTTTTCATGAAGACACCTTATCCAGATCCTTCTAGATTAAGCCCAATAAATCACTCAATCCAGTACAAAAACTGGGTCCGTTTCCAGAAAGTCCTTTTCTGAAATCAGTTTTGTTTGAAGTCCAAAACTTGTCCATTTGATTTGAAATGTGACTATGTTAAACTAAAAGAGGTGAAAAACAACTTTTGTGAAGAAACCATTATGAAATTCGAACCCTAAGAGTTGATAAAAACCCCTAGAATCCCAAAATGTCACAAATTCCAACATAGTCCGAGATTCTATTTGCAAATGACGGAACTGAAATCTCATACTTTTAAATCTCTAAAAATCTTGATTAAAATATACATTATAAATCAAAATGTCTAAAACATATATTAAAAGGGAATCAACTTCAAATTCGCAACCCATTTTGATATACAAAAAGGGCAAACGGCGAGGGTCCAAAGATCAAAACTGCAGAAAGTCCACTGATTTGGACTAATCCATCCTTAAATGTGATCATCTGACTAATTAGATTAGCACTAACCCATTCTAAGGCTAATCCAAACATTCTAAATTATCACTAATATATACTTAAGCTAATCTAATCAACCCTTAAGCGTAAACATCATCCTAAACAAGTTTAAGCACTAATCAAAAGATTATGAGCAAAATTCACCCATTAAATGGGCTGGAGACACAGACGCGGCGGCGACGATGGAGGCCACACTTGGGAACCTCAACCACTACGATCCAAGGCAGTCCCAAGCTTAGAACAACAACAACAACTCAGATTTCCACTGAAACTCCCAAAAACTAGACCGCCGAAGGAGAAACAGAGTTGGGCGGCTTATTGGAGCTCCAGCGAGGGGATGGCCGGCAACCGGCGATACTTGGGGGTCAATGGGGAGTTGCTGGTGGCTGGGATGGGGGTTGGAATGAGAGAAAATTGGCCGAAAACGTGAAACAGTGTAAACTGCCAGGCAGATTGACGGACCGATGAGTGATGGCTTCTGGCCAGCAGGCAAGTCGGCCGACGACTCCGTTCGGCGAGTGGCAGGGTCCTTCCTTACAGATTGGACCTTCTAGACACTGTGGTGGGTGGTGCAGAGGCTGATTCTCATAGGAAGACAACTTTTAATTAGTTTTTCGGAGAAAGGTCAGCTGAAGCAGAAACATGCAAAGAAGGAAAACAAGGGAGAAAATGGCTGCGATTTCTTGGGGCTAAAGAAGGGGAGAGAGAGTGACGCGAGAACTGGTTTCTCTACAATTTTAGAAGCTTCAAAAGTCCCTACAATGGATAAAGGATGAGCAAGGAGGAAAAAGGAGGCTGCTGAAGATAAGGAGGGGCCACAAAATATCCAAAGTACTTGAGTTTTATGCCCCACCATGCATGGTTGTCTTCTTCAGCCAATTTGCAGCAGCCAAGCTTCCCAAACAAGCTTCCCAAAGGGTCCAAAAGGTTGTCTCTCCCTTGGCCAACGAATTTAGATCATTGGCCATCCCATTTCATTAAATTCCCCTTCCCGTTTCACTTCAATCCTTCTCCATTTGAGCTCAAATTGACCCCCATAAATTCAGCCAAGATGCCATCATCCCTCTTAGGATTTTTCCTCATCGATTTGTTCAACCGGTAAAAAACGGTCCTTTTATTTTCTCAGTAAAAAACAACCCTACTTTGACATTTCGCCAAAAATCTCGGTTTGTAAAATAATTTTCGGAGGATGAGTTGACGTTCCTAAATGAATCATGACATGACAGAATTTTCAATTTATGAAATCGGGTTTAAATTTGTGGTTAATTTTAATCTGACGCGATTTTAGCGTGACCTAACCTACCATATAACTTTTAGGAATTTGTAGTGCAATTGACCCATGGTCGATTATTTTCGATCCATATTGTGCCTCTTCGACTCATTGACAACTTTCGATTGTCGTAAAAATCTCTAGGTTTCAAATATGGGCTCGAGGTAGATGAATGACAGAAAAATCAATCTAATGTCGTTCGACGCAAATTTTGCAATTATGTGGAATCACCCATACTTTAATCATATACCTTAGTCGAATCGACCTATCTTTGATCTCTGATCGATTTTGACCATGTCGTATCGACCCTTACAGATAAACACGATTGAGCAGTGATTTCTGATCGAATTCTTGAGTCTATTACTTTAGATTCCTTAACGGCTTCATATCTTGTGAGTGATTGTCGCGACCTCTTTTTTTCAGCGCCCGCAATCGAGTACGAGCGTCTAAGGAGGCTAATGGCTCAGCTGAAATTAATTATGCCCAGACTCTCCCAACTCCACCAATTCACGACTTTAATAGTCTGAGTTTTTTAACCTGTAAATCAATTTTTAAAATGGAGTCGTCATTAATCAATTTAGGGTGGGTTGATTAAAAACCCAAGTGAAGTATCGAGAGAAATACTCACTCCTGCGCAACCAGAGAAATTAGGATCGGGAACTTGATTACACTAGTTAATCACTAATGCCCTTTCGGTACCTAATCTTGTTTAAACCCTAAGGCTTTTTAGATTTTTGGGGAATTTTCCATGCATTTTTGGGAGGAAAAACATTTTGAGTCTTTTTTCTAATTTTTTGGACACAAAAGGGATTTTTTTTATATATTTTTGGAAAAGTACAAGTCTTTTTGGCTTTTTTTGGATTTTTAGCATTTTTTGGAAAATATGGGATATTTTTTATTTTTTTCGGAAAATAGATATTTTTTATTGTTTTTTTTAATATTTTTCGAAAATGAAACATTTTTTGATTTTTTTTTAAATTTAAAAAAACCTACCTGGGTCGGATCCACGAATTGGGTCTGACCTAGGCCGGCGACCTGAATGTGGACGGGCTCACGTTGCGGGCCCAACTCAGATTTTTTTCCTCTTTTTTTTTTTTTTTTTAATTTGAAACGGCGTCGTGGCCGGGCGTTCGGGGACACTCGACCCGACCCGACAACCCGGCTCCATGACCCGGCTTCCCGGCGAAAACCCTACCCAGATCCGACTCGAATCGCGACCCGGCCTTCCGCCGCCCCTGCACATTGCGAAATCCCTACCCGGTTCCCGATTCGAGTCCGACCCGACAACCTAGGGTCGCGACCCGGAAAATCGGGAACCCTAGGGATTCTAAATCGTAGCGCCGAGGAGGGAGAGGACCAAGGTGCAGCAGTGACGGCGGCGGCGACAGTGGCGACGGTAGCAATGACTGGACTATGGAGAGGATGGCGACGGCGACGGCGACGGCGATGGCGACAGCACAATACATGTTCGTGGCAACAGCGCAACGGGGGCGGCAACGACGGTGAGACCCACTCGAATCCCTTCTCCTCCAGCTTCTCTCTCTCTCTCTACTTCCCCCTCTGACGAGGCTCGAATCCGTGGGTTGCGAGCCCTCGGACCCCCTTGAAGTCTCTCAGTGGGGTGCCCGAGGTCTGCAACTTTGAATCGTCCCCCTCTCTCTCTACCCTCTCCTTCGGCGAGCCTCGGATTCGCGGTCGTTCGACCTCGGACCTCCCCTGAAGTCTCTCAGTGGGTTGTCCGAGGTTTGCAAGCCCTAGATCCGACTCTCCCTCTCTTTGTGTAGGTTTGCTCGCCGGCGGCCTCCCCCAATGTCTCTCGGTGGGAGGTCGTTTAAGCTCACAACCCACCTCCTCTTTCGCTCGCTCTTCGATTCCTCCCTCGAAGTCTCTCAGTGGGAAGATCTCAGAGCTCGTGATGCCCTCCGATGATGCTTGTGGCCACCTATTTATAGGCAAAGGAAATCCGGTCAACGAAGGGCCTCGGCCGTTAGTATCCGGCTTGCCCACATGTTCTGCTCGGTTGAACCGGTGTCCCATCGAGCTTTCCAGCGAAACTCGCTCAACATTAATGGCGCCTGAGATCTTATCCCCTCCGGCCGACATCGGCCTACTCTCCTTGGCCGTAGACCATCCTTCGCGCGTCAGCCTCCCTCGTGCGCGTGAGTTGCAGCGGCGAAGGGGAGGGAAGGAAGAAGAAGAAGAGAGAAAGGGGCCGGGCCGAGGGGTGAAGAGGAGAGGGAGGTCGGGCCTTAAGGGCCCATGCGGGGGGAAAGAAAAAGGAGGGGGGCTGGGCGTGAAGGCCCAGCCCTGATGGGTTGCAATTTTTTTTTTTTTTGTTTTTTCTTGTTTTTAATATTTTTTTTGTTTTCTCTTTTTATTATCTATTTATCCGAAAAGACAAAATAAATTAAAAACTTATTAATAAAATAAAATAAGCTTAAATAAAATTAAGGCGTCAATAGTGATCAACTTAGAGAAAAGAACTATTGGCACGTTGATGAAAAATCTAGCTTATTCAATTGAAAACAGAACCCGAAAATCAGGATGTTAGAAATCCACTTGTATTTATAGCTTCTTCAATTCTCTTTGCGTGTCCCAGACACGTGTAGGAAGGCTATAGTGGCGAAGAGGGGACGAATGGATCAAATTGACGATATTATTACCAACATCGTGTATCTCCTACATAATCTTATATAATTGAGCACCGGAAACTATTTTCCTGTTTGAAGAACTGGTCATACTTCTATCGTATATGCAAATGTTTGCTCGATAACGTGAAACCCAAGTAAAAAATTGACCGTCGTCTTAGACTTCTTTGTCTTAAGATGTATGGATGAAAATGATTTATTTCCAACATGAGTAATCAATGCATATGGAAATAAATCGTGTCTCATTTTTTATCTCATATGTTATGATCACATCAATCATATAAAGTCAAATCATTTGCATCAACAATAAACTAATTAGTCACGACACTTGCGAGTACGAGAAAGAAATTCAATTGAGACTATTTAACTCATTTTCATATTTTCAGACCATTTCCTAATTAGTAATTGGCATTTAGGTAATCTTTTCTCCACCACAGAAAGGCTTTATTATTCGTTTTGAGTGGCTCCTGTTTGGTTGAGGAAAGAGCCAAATAGTACATTGAAAAAAATTATGATTATGGTCGTTTGTACAGCGTGCAATCTTTCTAAACTAACCAAAAAAAAAAAAAATCTTTCTGAACTATTCTGGGCTAATTTAATTGCCACCGTTCATCTGACCATCTGTAAAGAAGACTTGACTTGCAGACAATAATAAATTATTGCCAAATGGGAGCTAAAATAATTGCAGGCCTCGACTTCGTGCTATCAGGTCTCCATAGAACTTATACTTGCCATTGCTGGAGGAATATACCTATAATTAGTTGTCACCTTTACCAGCCGACACCGACACGAATAAAACCCATAACATATATAAGAAAAATGATTATGTGATTGTCTTTAATTTATTGTGATATTAACAATCTATTTTTAGCAAAAAATAAATAAATAACAAATAAGTGGAAATTATTTCGGGATCCTCTTTTTAAAAATTTATAGCTCACCACATATTGTTACTCTTACAGTGCCCTGTGAGGGTAAAGTCCCATATGAAAATATTTAAAAAAATAAGAAACAAAAGGTGACAACTTTTCCAAAAACTGAAGATCCAGATCCTTTAGCAACGAAAACATGGAGTTCGCCACTAATGGCCGCTATGAAACTTGCAGTTTCATCGTTAAAAGCTCCAGAGGGTAGTAGCATGTCAATCTTCACATGAGATGCCGGCATTCGGATCTTTGGATATATGTCCTCTCGACCTCCCTAGTCTCACTCTGTCAGGTCCTTGTCAAAATCTGCCTATCTATCTATCTGCCAATCGAGTTTCCTCCTCTTCTTTTTTGGATGAAAGAGTTTCCTCTTTAGTCAGCCAAAGATGTGCCTTACAAGTGGATCTTTATTAAAAGAATAATCAGTTCGGCTAAGAGGCAACTTGAAGATTCTCAGGGCTATTGCAGATTATTCTGCTGGCATATCACTTTGTAGTGAAGCACACATTTCGGGCTTTCGCTTCTTTTTGTCTCTTATGTGCAAGACTTCATGGATTTATTGCAAAGAGCATATTCCAACGCCAATGGAGGGCAAGCAGGGTTTTGTCGTCTTTTATTGGTCAGTTCTTTATTGGATAGAGCATCTGTCGGTGTCTGTCATCGTAATCACTTATACAAGGTTCTATTTGAGTATTCCACATAAGAAACTTAGCCATACATTTGTGTATCTAAAATCTATGTATCTTTCATAAAGGTATCGCAAATGGCGCAATCTTCAGGTATTGCACAACTTTTTAGCTATTTTGCTTAGTTAGCAATGCAAGAGTTGTTTCTCTTTCATAAGCGAGGTTCCGGTGTTGACACATGTACAGTTTTTTAATTTTGGTTAATGAACTCATTCCATTAGCAGATGAGAGTTTCCATCCCATGGATGATTGTGTAAGAAAAATATACAATGGTGGTGTACCTGATATAAATCCTACTAAATTGGATTATGTGGACAGAGATCAAAACCTATTAGAGAAAGTTTCATATAAAAAGTGTGTAGTGACAAAGTGGATGTAGTTAATGATACTATAGACAGAAGGCGAACCAATTGCAAGGTAAAGATATCGTGCGATTCTAAATATTATATCGTGGACCATAGACGTTTTTAGTCATTCTTTAATGTGTAGATGAACAAGCCTAGAGCAAGGGTTTTGATGATACCTCGTACATATTTACGATGGTCTCTAATTTCAAGAACCAAGGTCATTGATTAAGACATTGGTTTGATTCATTCACATGCCTTTGTTGTCTATATAAAGAAAATGAAACCATGTAAGAGAGAATCAAAAGATGGCAGTCTCTTCTTTCGTTTTGCATGTGCATACATCCACCAACAGGCACCCCATTTCTCCTACCTTTGATCACCTTAAAAAGTCCAGTTCCCCAGCTCTAAAGGTACGTTACACGAAATCCAGATCTTTATGGTCAAAATTGTTTCTTAAGGAACACACAAGAGATCTTGAGCATGTGTGTGTGTGTGTGTGTGTGTTTTTTTTTTTTTTAAATTCAAATAATTACCGGTTCGATTTTAATTTCAAAAAATTGCATGGCCAGCCTATTTGGAAGGAGTTGCAGCAACAACTGCCGTTGAAGAAGATTGATGTATTCAGCACGGTCAAGAAAGCTCCAGGGATGGTGTTGGATGTCTTAGTTGATGGTTTGTACCGGTTTGTGGATCAACCTTATCTGCCATCTCAGGTACTTATGAACGAGGTTCTCTCTTGACTCATTTGCTCCATCTGAAAATTTCCTGTTTCAGTATCGGCGTGTGGAAGAAGTGACACAAAACCCAGAAAATATTATGCTTCTTTCATCAAAAGCTTTTCTGATGCCGATAAGCTAAACCCGATTTTGGAGTGGTTGATAACACCACCATATCTTGCAGCAACCAATATGTAAACACGGATTCGTCACTCCGCTAACACCAACTCTGGTGCACATGCTCACTGGAAACAATAGAGAGAAACATCTTTTTGGTAGTTTGTAAAGTATAATGAAAGCTATCTGATTCGCAGAACAGATGGAATAAATATCGTGCTACCCCTAGATGACACTAGCAAACCAAAATAAGCAGTAAAAATTTTTGAAAAAATGAACAAATACTTAAAATAAGGGGAAAAATGACATAAAAATAGAAAAGTGCCCCGAAAACGCCTGAACAATGATTTTGAGGTCCACTACGACTGCAAGCGGGATTCCAGTTGGACCACGGCGTAGTGCTCCCAATAATATATTAGCACTACATACGAAAACATATTTTCATATGAATATATATAAATATATGTATGTAGTACTTCCATGTGCATAATTATGTTACCACACAGACACACACACACACACACACACATATCTGAATTTTCTGAAATATTGACTTGAACAGAAGAACTTTGCACCGGTTCAAGAAATTGGAGAAGCTGTTGAAGTTGCTTTCTTGGAAGGGGAATTACCAGCTGGTTTCCCTGAAGGCGTTTTTGTTAGAAATGGTACAAATCTATTCTCAATTTATGTGCCGTTTAAGTTCCATATGTATAAGAGTTCACCAGTTAGGTTTGCGTGTATGATGCATGTTGGTCGTCAAGATTTAGGCTTTTACAAATAGGAGCAGCCGTAATAACATAAGATAGATATTGATCTTTTCATTAGATATAGTCGCGTAGGTACTGATGTCTCATGCAATTTCATATATCCAAGATCATACTTATTTATCTTCTTAAATAGAAAATAAGTTAATGGCAATTTTCATTTATCAAACTTGATTATAAAAATATCCTCAATTTCAGGTCCAAATCCTTTATTTGGATGTCTGCAATCCACAGTGTCACCTTTAGGAATAACGAATGAAACTTGGGTAGAAGGAGAAGGGATGCTTCATGCATTGTTCTTCAAAAGGACTGGTGAATCAGATTGGAGCATCTCCTACAAGAACAAGTACGTCGAGTCCGAGACATTCAAGCTTGAAAAGCAAAGAAACAGACCATCCTTCATCCCTGCCATTGAAGGAGATCCACTGGCTGTCATAGCTGCATTTTCTCTGAATCGGGTAATTTGCGAGATACTCTTTGGTATGCCTTTTAGGGTTTTATTGAAAAGTTCATCTTGTTACATTAGAATAGTCCACAAGGATTCAAATTATGTGACTCGCTTGTCCCCTCTTCATGTAGCCAAGTGAATACAACAATAAGCACAGACAATCAACTAGATAATTTAGAACTGGAGCACAAAATGACAATCAACAATAACCAAGGATTTGATGTGGGAAACCCCAACCGGAGAAAAATGACATTGGAAGCTCCCCAAGAAACTCTCACTATGTAAAATAGGATTCCACTTTTCTTTTCTAGTATCACTAGGGGCAATACTATCTCCGAAAGAGGTCAGATCTCTCTTATTGTTTTTTTTATGAATTTGTGAAATAAATAGTTAAGTTGATTTAAACAAAATCCTGCACATTTTCTTTGAATATTTTTTTGTTAAGGTAGTTGAAGTGTTTATAAATTGAAATTTAAGATTTGGTACTTCAACAGATTAGACTCAACGCTGATAACAAGTTCTTGTGCAATACAAGCGTGTTCGAGCACTCAGGGAAGCTATACGCGATATCAGAGAATTACTTTCCTCACGAGATCGATTCACAAACCCTGGAAACATTTGGTGTTTGGGACTTCAATGGAGATTGGGATCGACCTTGCACTAGCCATCCCAAGGTTCTATATTCTATCACTATTTTACCTTAATGTGTTGTTAAATAATTCATGTTTGTAGTATTGCTGGATCTTTTTCGAGGTTTGTTTGCCAAAATTATACGTATTGAACAGAAAGCTCCAGAAAGTGGCGAACTCGTGATAATGGGGATTGATGTCAAGAAACCTTTCCTCGTGGTCGGAGTGGTATCTGGTAATATCTCTTCTCTTCTTAGTCATTCCATGTCTATTTGAAGAAGCCGCATCATATGATTCTCATAAACACTTTTAAAGTACACGAATGACATCTTAATAGCATTAATGGCAACATCTAATGCAAACGTTGATGATTCGAAAACCAAAATTTCAACAGGGTTTTCTTCCTTCTTTCATTTCTCTAGGGTTTTAAGAAGATTTTACTATTTTGTGCCCAAGTATGATCTCTATTCTGTGCCAGTAAATTTTAATATGTGTTTGTAAGAGTAGAACTGTCGGTAACAAAGGAAGAGACGGGTGACTTTTAGGAAATATAAAAAAATTATGAACTTTCTTAGTAGTTTGTAACTTACCAACTTTTGTATTGACTTACCAATTTTGTTTACATAACTTACTAACCTTTCGAAAGTATCAACTCTTATATGGAATTATCAACCTGTTTTCAGCTGATGGAAAGGAGCTTCTTCATAAGGTGGATGTCCAATTGGACAAAGGTGTCTTCAGCCACGAGATTGGGGTCACAGAAAGGTTTTAGCATTTTCCTTAACAACCTTCAAAATATATGATGGCGCATACAAGTACATAAATGCATGTCCAATAAATACATGTTATTCGAACCATAGTAGTTTAATTACCATTCCACTTGACTTGACATTGTGAAGGATTAGATCACACTATTTTCTCCCAATGTCGATACTATTATCGCTTCCTGACGTCCAAATTTGGGATGAAATCATGTCTTCCTCACTTAGGTACAATATCATAGTGGATCAACCTCTTTCAGTGGACATATCCAGACTCGCCAAGGGAGGCCAGTGAGTATAAATCCCATTCAAAAATAGTGTCCCCAAATGATTAATCCTGCACGCTAAGATCAACGAGTTCCTTTAAATGTGTCCACAAAATAGATTGTTGAAGTATGAGAAAGAAGGAACATCAAGGTTTGGGGTGATACCACGATACGGCGATGCCAATTCGGTCCAGTGGTTCGAAGTAGAAACATGCAGCACATTTCACATCCTCAACACATTTGAGGATAGAGCTGAGGTACTAACTGCCTTCACATCGTAATAGTAAAAAGTCCATTTTTTAGCACTTTCTTAGCTTTGAAAGACTGATGGTCATGTGATTTATCACGTGGACTTAGAAGCATAATCCTTCATTTCCTCTATTTCTCGCCAATGATTAAGAAAAACAGGTTGTGGTAAGGGCTTGTAGGACCGTGACATCCATATTCCCGGGTCCAGATTGGGGTGAGGACAAGTTTGATTGGTACACACGAGGATACAAATTACCTTCAAAAGATGGGGAAAATGGAAATGAAGAAGAAGGTTTTCTTTTTTATTGTGTGTATGAGTGGAGATTGAACATGGAAACCGGAGATGTCAAGGAGAGAAATCTCAGTGGCACTCACTCCTCCATGGAGTTTCCATTCATCAATGAGAATTTCATTGGATTGAAGAACAAATTCGGCTTCGCCCAAGTCGTGGATTCGGCGGCGAGTTCTAGTTGTGGTAATGAACAGTGATGGATTTTATCTCAGTGAAATAGCTACTGTTTATGATTACTATCGTGTACAATATGTATTGTCCATACTAATTTTTCATCCTTTTAAATCACAGGGCTAGCTAAATATGGGGGCTTAGCCAAATTATACTTGGATGAACCACATGTGGAGCAGTCTACGGTATCAATAGTTATATCTCTCTAATCTCAATAAAGTACTCTTATGGTTTTGAACCATTCTATATTTATTACACGATAACCTTAAACGTAAGCTAGAATAATTTAACGATCAGAATAATTTGTTTCATCTACCCAGCTGTATGATATGACATACAAAATTGTTGTATCAATGTACGTAAAATGAGTTTTGCGATGTCTCTACATTCGTGCGAGGATAATTGGATGATTCTACTGTTGCCTTTTCAATGAAACTGATTTTCCTCCATGTCACTGAATTTTTGAAAGAGTTGGTAAGTTTCCAAAAACTGTTGGTAAAGGAAAATAATGGGTCACTAGATCTACCAGTAATTTGTAGACTTGCCAACACTATTATAAAATTACTAACTCTTTTTTATTTTGCAAATAACCAAGCTTTTTTATGTTTTACCAACTTTCATCCATCTTTTTTATCAACGCCTTAAATTTATCAACTTTCATATGCATTTACTGTCTAGGTTTGGACTACCAGTTCCCGTTCTAGTTGCCCGCCATTATATACTATTTTTAAAATTTACCAACTCCGTTGGGCGCTACTAATTCTTATTGAATTCAACCTTTATTTGGTGTTTTTCAAATTACTCACGTCTCTTATCTGTGCCAATATATATATATATATATATATATATATATATATATATATTTATTTATTTATTTATTTATTTATTTATTTATTTATTTATATATATATTTATATATTTCACAAAATTTTATTTACCTTTCATACCAATGTCTTAAATTTGCCAACTATTTATATGAATATTATCAACCTTTATTTGAGCAACTAAACGACTTTTTGCTCAAAGTGACCTGATATTTTAATATTGAGTAAACATTGGTAAAATTGACTCAAATAAGAATTGGTAACGGAGAACTAGTCAATAACTTAATCGAAAGAAATTTGATAAATCATTTTAAATTAAATTTAGTAACTTCATATCAGAGTCAATAAATTTAAGGTGTCATTAAGAAAGGTAAATAAAATTTGATAAGATAAGAAAATACAAATTAAAAAAAAAAAGCCTTTGTAAGTAACTCTAATGAAAGTTGAGAATCCCTTGGTATTTTAATTCGAGAAAAGTTGATAAGCCACTCTAATTAAGGTTGATAATCTCTAAAAAGAGCATAAAATTAAGTTGCTGCTACTAAATGCAAATATAATATTTTTCAATGATAGGAAGCAAAATAGAAGACTAGATAAACATCAATAAATAACTCAAACGAGAGTTGGCAACACAATCAATCCTAGATAGTAATTTAAAGATAGAAAAGTTGGTGAATCACATTAATTTACATTTATAATCCTAAAAGAAGTTAGTAATTATAAGGGACTGTTGAGGCAAATAAAATTTGATCAAGTAAAAAACCAATCACATTGATAGGAAATTCAAAGGAGAGTTGATAACTCAAAATTAATTGGTAATTTAAATTTTAATCAAACAAAAGTTGTTCAATCACTCTAGTTTAAGTTAATAAATTCAAATAAGAACTAGTAAATTGAAAATATTAGTAAGTTATCAATAAATTATTTAAAAAAAAGTTACCAATCATTTTTTATCAATAATTTTTACACTTACCATCACTTCTTAAAATTTACCAGACGAAAGTAGAAATCCTTATTTTTTTGGCACAAAATCATAGAATGCTATGGCGATATTATAGCAAAGGTTTCTAGGAGGTACAAATTTAAGTAATATGAGTCAGAAAGTGAACATTCTTGTAAAACTTTAGACATGTCCCTTATTAACACCTCCTAAATGGCAAATGCTCCTCTTGACTAAGGCCATGAATTATAGAGTCAATACCGTCTTCACCCAACAGTAAGTTTTCTCACAAGTAATTGCATTTCTTCTTCTTCTTCATACGTGCAAATACCTAAGGTTCTCCACATCTGTTATTTCATTGTTTTAGGATTATATTCATATTTCGATTTGTTTCTAATGAATGGTCTATTATTTGTTAAACCAGGAAGGAGAGAATGAGCAGGCAGTCAAGGTTGAATATCACATGTTTGGGGAGAGCAACTTTTGTAGTGGAAGTGTGTTCATCGCTAAAAATGAGGGTGGCGAAGGAGAAGGTGAAGATAGTGGTTGGATTGCAACTTTTGTCCACAATGAAGTGTCTGATGAGACTCAAGTAAGTTCTTATCTACCTCAATTCTCCATATTGCAGTTTTTCTTGACTCGTCCCTAAAAGAGTAGATAAGGTTAATGTTGGACGTGGTCTATGCTTGCAGGTTCACATCATCGATGTGAAGGACTTCGAAGGCGAGCCGGTGACAAAGATAAAGTTGCCGCAGAGAGTGCCGTATGGATTTCATGGAACTTTCATGGCCACGCCCAATAAACAGTGATTAGACTACAATTCATGTCTGTCATCAAGTTTCTGTGGGCTTAATAAGTTTTAGCATCTCTTATGTCTATGTTAATTATGTAACTTCATGATTTTCTCATTGGGATGTGTTCATCGACTAGTGTGTGTTTGTGGAGGTCTAGACATAATTTGATGTGCTCTACGAATACTTTAATTTGGCCTTATATGTATGGAGTTGTCGATGATTTTGTTAGAATGTGTTTCGAGTTTGACCACCTTGGCATATGTTATCTGGTTAACCAAACGTTTCGTCCGTAACTAGGAAAGTCCGGATCGTTACCGGTTTTATTGAGTGAAAAAAAAAACAAGGGAGTTAACTTCCTATTACAGTCGACCAATTCTTTTCAAAAAGAAGTTTCCTTGATTGCATCAAAAACGGCTCTCGCATATCCATTATATAAATATTGTGTTCAAGGGATCTTTGTTTTTGGGCGAGAGGGCTTTACACCTGGCTTTGAGTGCTGTTGATTGATGTGCTTGTGCCGGGAATTCAAGGAGGGGCTGCGACATTCGTGCAATTACATTCTGAAATTATTTAAGAAGTCTTTCGAAGCCGCGAAACAATTTTCCGTCATTTGTTTTATCGTATAATTGCATGAAGTTAAATACTATGGGTTTTAGCGTAAGTTAGGGCTGGCCAATACTTGAGTGACTGAGCGATTATAATTTCGTAATTCTCCTAATGGATAGTGGATTCTTTGCAAGCCGATTCTCCCCGTAGGAGTAGCAATTTATACTTAGATTGAAACAAATAAATCTCTTTTGTTCTTATTTTTCCTAATTGATTCCTTTGGTAATTTCGTCGTCTCACATTAAATTTGAATTGCAAAGTCCATTAGTTTTTGCAATATTTCTTAACAATTGCCATCGGAGCTAAGACTAGATCTTTCTAGATTTGACTTGGGCCCTTGCTTGTCTAACACTGCCTGGAAATATTGTTGCTACACTTACGTATGGAGTGAAAGTAGAAATTGTTTCAAAGAAAATAATAATAATGTATGGTTATGGAGCATTAAGACAGGTGCGCTATTAAAGGAATTGATTTGGACATTTGCTTGTTTGATCATTGTTCGGAAATATTGTTACATTATGTCTGCAGCAAAAATAGAAATTAAGAAGTTTAGTAGGATAAATGACATTGGATTGTGAAGCATTAACAACCCTGAGTCTGAATAAGGTGTTAAATGAAAGGGTAAGTTGTCGGAAATGATTACTGAGGCCAATAAGGATTAGTTAATGGAGAAGGCAAAAAGTGTAATCCTATTGAACTTATAAGATGAAATGTTAATAGAAATAGCTAAGGAGAAAGATGCCACAAAGTTGTGAGAAAAACATTTGGCCCTTTGCTTTATAACTATTGATATCTAAATTTTGACTATTTTACTTATTTGTTCGTCATATAAAAATTACATTAAGCATTTCATAACATCGCATTTAGGTAACAATAACATTTAGGACCAAACTTATCTTTAAAAAAATGTTCTAAAAAAATAGAAAACAGAAAAAAAAAAAAAGAGGATAAGAAATAATTTATAAAATAAAACATCTAGTTGTGGAGGGAGATTTTGAAAGATTTTAGATTTTGAATAATGGAGCATTTTTCTTATTGAGTGTATCCCCTCGTTTCAAAAGATGATCGTTACCGATTAAGTGAATTATCTTGGAAAATCTTCACAAAAATTTTAGATTTTGGAACTATTTTTTTGTTAAACGTATCCCTTCTTTTCAAAAGATAATTGTCAGTAGTTGAGTGAATATATGTAATTATCTTGGAAAATCTTCACTTGCAAAACAACTTTTTTTTTCTCTATAAGTAGAGAGTGCAAGGCTTCGTTTAAGGGGGGAGAGAAATTTGCAAGGGCTCGCGAGGTTTCGTTTAAGGGGAATGAGAAAAGCTGAGAGAGAGAAACTTGCAGACCGTTCATGAGTGACATGGGGGGAAAAGTAGGTGGTCCTTTTCTGACGACCAGCAATCCTTTTCTGACGCTTCTGTAAAGTTGTTGTCACCAGGTGGTCCTTTTCTGGCATCTCTACATTCACGGCGGCAGCCCAGTCTTGCCAACCGACGCCATATAGCCTTGCTGACGTTGTTCAACCATAGCTCACTCCCAATCACGCATCGCCATCCTTCATCTGAATCAGTCCATCAACGCGGTGGTGGAATGGTCGTTAGACCACCAACTTTTAAATCACCGGTTACTCACCAAGCACCGGTGAATTCTCGATCATACCTCACTTGTCAATCCGCAAGCCTTGCCACCGCCCCATCAAGAAAGCTGTGTCCTAGACTAGGTAATCTCTTTAGACTAAACTCAATTCAAGTATTCAGTTTCCTAGTATGTGATTTTGACTTGATTTGTTTTGATATATTTAATCATTATCTGATTAGAAAATTTGTCGCATGAAGTCATAATAATCAAGAATATTGAGCCGCGAGACGTCTGGTTAGATTTTTGATTATTTTGACTTTTCACAGCAAATTTACGGATTGCTTTGCGTAATTGACTCGCATTAAGATAATATGTCATTGAATTGTACTCTGAATTATCAATGGGACATATATTTCGATGCGTCATTTGATATTTAATCGTTACGTACATATCACATATCACACATCATATGTCATATCTAGAACTTAGGTCCATACATATTTCATGTTTAAAACAACGTAGGTTGATTTGTAAGATTCATATGGAATTAAGATAATTTTACTTTAATAAAAACAAAAAACAAAATGAATAAAAAGCGTTATTTAGGTCATATAGATTTCATGTCGTATGTTGCACGTTAGTTAATGAGTCCCATGTTCATTGTCATAATACACTTGTAATGCAATCGAGCCATAATTAATTATTGTGTTTCATGCATTATTATATGCAGTTCAGCTTTTTCTCCAAAAAGAAAAAAGAAGAAGAAGAAAATGCCAAAAGATTAGCGTTGCATTATTAGGTCACTTTCTTTTCAATAAAAATTACTTAGTCATGTTATTTTATTTATAAGGAAAACACAAAGGTCATTTTCTTGGTCTTTACCCAAAAAAAAAAGGTCATTTTCTTGGTTAGTTGATAAGGTTAATTCATAATTAATCTCATTTCATGTCATTATTATTTTGTGTAGGTTGCATATAAAAGAGAGAGAGAGAGAGAGAGAGAGAGAGAATTTATCGGAGTTGCATTATTTGTAAAAAGAAAAATCATAAAAAGAACACGCATGCACATAGAATTACCACATCGTTCATTATGTAGCACATGCGTATTTAGGATCATGTAAATCAAATTGCACACATATTGTGATGGTACAAGCTACGTCATATGAATTACATCTCACAGGTCATTAGAGTGAAAATCTTGCATATTAATTTTAGATTTAGACTGCACATAATTAACATTAAAAAAATTTAAAAAAATTAAGTGTCATATCATTTAGAAATCATGTTTAGGGCATGCATTTTTAATTAACATATATTAGTTTTTTTTTAGAGAATAAACCTTAATAAATTCATAGTTTGTTCTACTTAAGGTTAGTCATAATATATATATATATATATATATATATATATATATATATATATATATATATTTACTTTTACAATTTATCACTCGGGTTAATTGAATGTTATTTGATTGTGCACCGCATGACCATCCTTTGCATATTAGTGGCTTAGACTAAAATTAATCAATACTAATTGCAAAATATTTTTGAAATTAGAACAAAAAAGGTGAGATAGCTAGTACAAACACCTAGAATGGGGTGAATAGGTGAAAAAATAATTCTTCGTGATATAAGAACAATACTAAGCAGACAATAGAAAGGAAGTTCTTCTTTAACAAGACGAATTATGATCAAAGTAAAGTAGAGAGTAGGGAAGAGAAAATTGAACACAAGGTTTATAGTGGTTCGGTTTATTTCAAGCCTACGTCCACTCTTCCGCATTGACAGCCCACCGGCTGGATTTCACTATAAACAAAAGAGATGTTACAGCAAGTCTTTTCATTGATTTCACAGTATAGATAGTCTACCACACTTCCTCAAGGTTTCTCAGAATATAAACTCTCTTTTGCGTACAAGATTTCGCTTAACAAATGAATTGACTAAGAATAAAGAGCTTCAGACTTTGGAATTCTTCTATCGCGCACCTTCTCGAATAACTGGAACATCTTCCTTTTATACTTCTTTATGCCATCATACCCGTTGGCACTTACCAAAGGAATTCCTCCAATCTACCCGTTGGACGGAATCAATTAGGAAGATCATTCGAGCTATTAAAGGAACATGTCGATAGCCCATCAATCCTACTCACCCATACGATCAGGATCTTGGTTTCCATAAGTAGAACCTTCCAAGTATACTTCGCCAATCATCGGATCCTTAATCATAATCAAATAAAAGATTATGTTATATCATATCCAGCCAAGAGATCTTCTCCAGTCGATAAGGTCAAATCCTTAATGAAACACCAAATTCTGGATAACCCTTCTTCGATGGTCTAGAAACTGTCAATGAGAATAGACTTTGAGTCTTGAGTCTGGCAGTCCGAAGGTCTTCAGACTTTGAATAGAAGAGTCTACAAATCTTCAGATTAGACTGATGGAAACATTTTGTCAGCTTTAAAATATTCCAGGAAGATTTCTCCAACAATCTCCCCCATTTTTTTATGGTAACAAAACTTTTCTGCAGATTTGAATAACTTTGACCTGCAAAATATTACTCAAGCAAATATGGATATCTTATAAAGATAAATGACTTAATAAAAACACTAGAATATGCATCCACAGAAAATAGGTTAGTCTTGCATGTGAATAAAGTCATTCATAAGATATCAATAGTACTTAATATAAGCAATCAAATCCAAATCCCAAATTCAATCCACATCCAGACATTCAAGTCAAGTCATAATCAAAACAAACCAAAGTTCAACAAAATTCAACAAAATTTAAGTTCAAAGTTTCAAATCTTGCATCTCTCCCCCTTTTTGTCATAAAAAAAAAAGGTTGAGATGAAAAGAGAATGGATTCAAGAAAGCTTGGGAACACGAACAAGTTGGAAATCTCCCATTGACTGGACAATGCCTTCCAGCTTTTTCAAGTCCTCCTTCAGTTGTGCCACATCTTCACCCTTAGCATTTGCCTGAATTTGAAGAGAAAATGCTTGAATCTGATCATTCAAAGAGACCGAAGAAGCTTGACCCGCATTCTGCAGATTTTGAACTTCGCATCCCAGAGCATATATCTGACCCCGCATTTCTAAAAGAACATCAAGAATTCTGTGAAAGTCTGCTGAGTTTTCAGTCTGCGTACTAGCTTCTGCTCGATCTGATGGAGTAAAGACAAACGATGGCAAATCAGCATGTTCACGCAAAATGGGTGATGAAACATCATGTCCCTCTTCAGGAAATTGAGAGGCATAGATATCTTCTGAATCTGCTGGAGAGCGACTGACTCCCTCACTGGTAGCAGGATATGAGGACAATCCTCTTTTCTCACGATCTGCCCCTGTTTCCATGCCTTCAAATGGAGAAGAGTGTTCCTCATGTTTCGTTTCCGCTTGATCTCCTTTCTCTTCTTCTTCCTCAATTCTTTCCTCCTCTTCATTTCCTTCTTCTACTTCTCTCTCCTCTAATTGTCTTTCCTCTGCTTATTTCTCCTCTACTTCCAAATTTTCTCTTTCTTCAGTCCTCTGTTCTGTCTCATTTGTGTCCTTTTCTTTTCTCTCCATTGATTTTGGAACAGAACAACTCGAATTCTTCAATGCCATAGCAGAAATAATGATGTCTTCCTCATCATCTTCATCCTCAACGATGAGAGCTCTTCTTTTCTTGGATGGAGCTACCATGGGCTCCTTTCCTTTTCTCTTTGCAGGCAAAGAGACTTGATGAGACTTAACAAGGGTTTTCTCCTTGAATTTCTCCAACTCCTTGTTGAGTTCTTTCATATGCATTTTAGAGACCATTTTCAATCCCACCACCATTTGATCGCACGAGCGAACACAGAGAATTCGTGGAGGCTGAATATTCAAATGTCTGAATAACTTTGTCACAAGAGCTGAATAAGGAAGTTGACCATTGTCCTTCACCACTGCCCTGTACATGTGGAACATAATAGTATGTGGAAGAGAAAACTTTTTCCCAGCATTGATGGCATACATCAGCTTTGCCTCTGAGTTTGAAACATCAATCTTTGAAGTAGATTTTGGTCTGAGGCAATTAATCACAATCTTGTGAAGCAGAATGTTGAATGCACTCATCCTTGAGTAGGAAACCTTTCACTCTGTCCTTCTATCCTTAACAAGTTCCAACGTAGTACGAGCAATAGACACACTAATGGGTTGATATCTCCCCCTTTCAACCCCAATCACATTAGCCAACATATCTACATCCACCACATAGTCCTGATCTCGGACACTAAAAGAGAATTTATTCGCATCCAAGAAACTAAGATTCGAATAGAAATAAGCAGTGAGTTCAGCATAGGCTTCTATAGAGTCAGAACAGAACTGTTCAAGTTGAAGAAGACTGAATTTTTCCCTCAATTTAACATTCACAGCATCAATGAAATCAAAGTCTACACTTCTAGGGTTTATTATCCCACGCTTCAACTTAGAGTATAGATGCTTTTGTTCCTTCGATCGAAACAAATCTGTCCTTTTTCCCCGAATTTTTTCCGCAACACCCATTCTCAGTTGAAACTGACTGTACAACTTGTCATCAGCATTCCCATCTATTTAATTCAGCCCTCCAACACGAGGATTAATTGGGATATTTGCGAATGCCTCTTCCGCTGACCCAGCAGGAGTAATTCCTAAACGCTCCATTGTACGTAGAAAGAAGGTTTCATTTCTGTACCATTTTTCTTTCAAAAATTCATCAATGTAGTTCAAAGGAGTTCCTTCCCTTTTTAAAGCACGATAAAGCTTCTAGGTAAAAGAAGGCTTATATACTCTTACAGGTTCTGCATCTTCAAATATTTCTTCCTTTTCTTGTCGAGCAACCTCCTGTTGTCTAGATGGAGAAGACAGACGCTGTTGAGAATGTTGTGGGCTCTGCTGCTGACTAGGAAACTCTTCTTCTTCGGTGAGATCGAAGTGCGTAGGCCCCTCACGCATTTGTTGTGGTCCCCTGTTCGCGATCCTCAAAGAATTTCTTTGGGAAGACATTTTTCACAGTCTTTGAGAGATTCCAAACTTGTTTTCCCAAGAAATATGACAACTTTTCGAAAATTAAACAAGAGAAGAATACATAAATGGAAGATCGGTACTCTCTTGGGGTTTTTGTGAGTGAAACAAGAGAAATCGACAGTATATATAATAGTCGAAGAGAGGCATACGGAACGTCATAAAAGAAAGTAAAAAGATGCCTTTTTAAAAAATAACTGCCCTTTTCGAAAAATTAGATAATTTTCATTTAAAAAATAACTCCATTTTCGAAAAGGAAACGTTGCAATAATCATGTCAATTAAAGATAGCAATAATCAAACACGGTTGATAATCGTACCTTTTTGAGATGAGAATCAAGACATAAGAAAATAACTTACAAAAGAAAACCTCGATCGTCTGAGTCTAGGTGTCTCTAGACTTTAACTTCTTCAAACTTTAAGATGTTGAGTCTTGAACGAATGATTTCAAATTGATTTTTCTCCAAAGGCTTTGTAAATATATCCGCCAATTGGTTCTTTGAGTCAACAAACTGAATCGAAACTTCTCCATTTTGAACATGATCTCTAATGAAGTGATGTCGAATCTCTATATGCTTTGCTCTTAAGTGAAGAATTAGATTTTTGGTGAGATTGATTGCACTGGTGTTGTCACAGTTAATCTCCGTGCATGAATCTTCAATTCCAAAGTCTCTTAGCTGTTGTTTTATCTACATAATTTGTGAGCAACAACTTCCAAGAGCTACATATTCCACTTCTGCTGTAGAAAGAGCTACTGTACTTTGCTTCCTTGAAAACCGAGATACTGTCATGCTTCCAAGTAGTTGGCAGGTACCCGAGGTGCTCTTTCTATCAACTCTGCATCCGGCTAAGTCTGCGTCTGAATATCCGAGAAGAGTAAAGTCTCCCTTTTTAGGATACCAAAGACCAATGCTAGAAGTTGATGCAATGTATTTGATAATACGCTTTGCGGCACTCAGATGAGATTCTTTTGGGTCTGCTTGAAATCTAGCACAAATGCAAACACTAAACAGAATGTCAGGTCTAGAAGCAGTAAGATAAAGAAGTGAACCAATGATACTCATGTATAGCTTATGGTCAACTTTCTTTCCTCCTTCATCTTTGTCTATCTTCAAAGAGCTTGACATTGGTATATCAGTCTTCTTGCAATTTTCCAGTCCAAACTTTTTGACAAGATCATTTACATATTTTTCTTGATGAATAAAAGTTCTTTCCTTCAGTTGTTTCACTTGAAGCCCGAGAAAGAAGGTTAACTCACCCATCATACTCATTTCAAATTCATCCTGCATAGACTTAGAGAATTTCTTGCACAAGCTTTCATTAGAGGATCCAAAAATAATATCATCAACATATATTTGAACAAGCATAAAACTTTTGTTTTCTCTTTTGATAAACAGAGTAGTGTCTACTCTACTTTTTACAAAGCCATTTTGAATCAAAAACTTACTCAGCCTGTCATACCAAGCTCGATGAGCTTGCTTTAAACCATATAAGGCCTTTTTCAGTCTGAATACTGAATCTGGTTTCCTTGGGTCTTCAAACCCAGGTGGTTGTTCCACATAAACTTTCTCATGGATAAATCCATTCAGGAAAACACTCTTGATGTCCATTTGGAATAACCTGAAATTCTTATAACAAGCAAAAGCAAGTAATAATCGAATTGCTTCTAACCTTGCTACTGGTGCGTAAGTCTTGTCATAGTCTATCCCTTGGCCACGAGTCTTGCTTTGTTTCTTACGACTTTTCCTTTCTCGTTCATCTTGTTCCTGAAAACCCATTTAGTTCCAATAATAGATTTACCTTTCGGTTTAGAAGTCAACTCTCAGACATCATTAATGCTGAATTGCCTGAGTTCTTCTTGCATAGCTTCAATCCAGCTTTTATCAGATAAAGCTTCTTCTATGCTTTTGGGTTCTATTTCAGAAATAAGAGCCACAGCACTAGACTCTTCGCGCCTTTTGGATCTTGTGCGAATTTCTTCATTAACGTCGCCAATAATGAGATCTTTAGGATGACTGGACTTATGCGTCCAGTTACTGGTTAATTTGTCAGATTGATGATCACTTCCTTCATTTGAATCTTCAACAATCATTTGTTACTGGTCTTTCGAAGTCTAAGTTGCTTCCTGAGATTTAGGCTTTGTAGAGTTTAGAGTAGATTCAGATTCTTCAAGATGAGTCTGGATAGATTCGTTTTGCATAGAATCTTGGAATTTGACATTCATTGATTCCTCCACAGATTGAGTCTTCTTGTTGTAGACTTTATATGCTTTGCTTGTGGTTGAATATCCAAGGAAGATGCCTTCGTATGATTTTTCTTCAAACTTGCCAACTCGATCATTTGCATTTTTCAATATAAAGCATTTACATCCGAACATATGAAAATATGAAACAATAGGCTTCTTTTCTTTGAATAACTCATAGGGGGTTTTTTCCAGAATTGGTCTTAGAAAAACTCTATTAATTATATAACATGCTGTAGAAACTACTTCAGCCTAAAAACGTGAAGAGATGTTGCTTTCAAAGAGTTATAGCCATTTCTTGAAGCAACCTATTCTTTCTTTCCACAACTCCGTTTTGTTCTTGAGTATATGGAGAGGAGAACAAATGCTGAAAACCATATTCATCACAAAACTTTGTAAAATCTTGGTTTTCAAATTCACATCCATGATATGTTCTTATACTTGAAATAACATACAATTTTTCATTTTGAACCTTTTTAGCAAAATTTTCAAAGTAAGAGAACGTTTCAGACTTACTTGCCAGGAAATATACCCAGGTAAATCGTGAGTAGTCATCCACAATTACTAGGCAATATTTCTTACCTCCAATACTTTGAGTTCTGGTTGGTCCAAAGAGATCCATATGCAGAAGCTGCAGTACACGATTAGTGGAAACTTGATTTATTAGTTTAAAGGAATTTCTTACCTGCTTTTCCAATATGCATGGTGTACATAGATCAGACTTTTGGTATGATAGATTGGGTAAACCGCGAACAAGCTTCTTTACTGAAATTGTGGCTATCTGCTTCATATTGATGTGCCCAAGTTTTCTGTGCCATAAGTTTGCTTCATCTTGAATTGAGATCAAACATTGCGATTCATCTTGTTTCACATCCAAGAGGTAGATATTTTCATGTCTTCGACCCATGAATGACTGAGTAGAATCTTTACTAGTTCCTGAACATATTCCCTCTTGAAAGTTGATTTTGAAACCGGTATCACACAGCTGACTGATACTTAGCAGATTGTAGTTGAGTCATTCTACTAAGGAAACATTGCTTATTGTGAGGTTTCCAATCTTTACAGTTCCAAATCTCATAATTCTTCCTTTGTTGTTTCCTCCAAATTAGACTTTTCCACCATTTACTTGAACAAGTTTTACGAAACAATTTGAATCTCCTATCATAAGTCTTGAGCATCCACTATCCAGATACCATTTTACCTTTTTCTTGATAGTGACTTGCATTTAAAGAAGAAACTCAAACTTTCTTTGGTACCCATACTTTCTTAGGTCCATTGGTGTTAGTATTATTTGCGGTTTTTGCCCATACTTTCTTAACAGGTTTCCAAACCATAGGACATTCTTTTTCAAAATGATCTGCACTATTGCACTTTGAACATCTAAGAGCATTGCGACCTACTAGTTTTACAAAGATCTTTTTAAAATGATTTTTGTAAGCATCTCTTGTGGGTCTTTGCTTAATTCTTTCCTTTACTTTAGGAAAATCAATTAAATGAATGGTTTCCGCAGACATTCCCAAACCATATTTATTGAAATAAGGTCTTTGAACAGAAAGAATTTTTTCCAATTTCTCAGATCCTATAGAAAATCTTTTAGAAATATTTGAGATATCATTTTTCAAAATGTATTTTCTTTTGAAAGATTGCCTTCATTTTCTTTCCAGGTAGAAACATTTTTGTCTAAAACCTTGACCTTTTCTTTCAAAACATTTTCTTGTTATTTTAGTGCAGAATTTTCATTTTTTTAGTTCAGAAATCCTTTTAAGAGAAGTCTTAAGACTAAAACACAACTCATCAATGTATTTAGAAACTTTAATAGGGATTTTAAAGTTACTCACCTCAAATTCATTGTCTGAATCTGATTCTGTCTTGGAGTTTGTATCTGAATCCGATTGTGCCATCAAACATATATTGGCATAATCATAATCACTTTCTTCACACTCTATATCACTCTAGGTTTCTGCTTTAAGAGCCTTTCTATACTTTTCAGCTTTTCATTTCTTCTTCCTCAGAAGAGGACAGTTAGGTCTGATGTGTCCCTTTTTCTTGCATTCAAAGCAGACTACATCTTTGTTTGATTCATGATCCTTAACAGACTTAGTCTGTTACTTTTGAAAACTCTGTTTCTTTGAATTGAATCTTCTTCCTTTTCTGTTCAATTTTCTGAATCTTCTTATCATGAGAGCAAGCTCTTCGTCATCCATATCGTCTTCAGAATATGTGACATCATAATCATCATTAGATTTTAATGCAATGGATTTCTTACCTTTAGGATCTTCATCTTCGTTGATTCGCTCTACTTCATAAGACTGAAGATTCCCAACAAATTCATCAACCGAAAGTGGCATGATTCTTTGTGTCTTCCTTATTGAGGTCTTTATGTGATTCCAATCCTTAGAGAGTCCACGCAGAAGCTTGTTTACTTTCATGGGATCAGAAATTGGTTGCCCTTGATTTTCAAGGCCATTCACAATCTCTGTAAAACGACTAAACATGTCAGTGATAGATTCTCCAGATTTTATTTTGAATGCTTCATATTGTTCGAGTATAATGTTGATTCTGGTTTTTTTCACTCGATCAGTTCCTTCATAAGCGATGTGTAATCTATCCCAGACTTTTTTAGCTGTAGAACAAGAAGATATTATGTTATATTCAGTAGGTGACAATACATAATATAAAGAATAAATTACTTTTGCATCAAGAGCTTGTCTCTTGATTATCTCTTCCTGAGTCATTTCACTAGACTCAACAGTATCTTTTCCTCTCTCTGAGATAGGTGCAGCTTTAGGAATGATTCCTTTGTCAACAACATCACATTCCAGAGGATCCTTTAATCTTAGGAACGCCTTCATCTTGTTTTTCCATATGTTGTAATCATTTCCATCAAAGTAAGGCGGTCTGGTATTGCTTTGCCCTTCTACCAACCCTGGAGCTAACATACTAGTCATGGATCTTTAACTCTGAAATAAAACACTTCAAACAAAGTGAGTACACAAGCTCTGATACCAATTGAGATAGCTAGTACAAGTACCTAGAGGGGGGTGAATAGGTGAAAAAATAATTCTTCGTGATATAAGAACAATACTAAGCAGACAATAGAAAGGAAGTTCTTCTTTAACAAGACGAATTATGATCAAAGTAAAGCAGGGAGTAAGGAAGAGAAAATTGAACACAAGGTTTATAGTGGTTCGGCTTATTTCAAGCCTACGTCCACGCTTCCGCACTGACAGCCCACCGGCTGGATTTCACTATAAACAAAAGAGATGTTACAGCAAGTCTTTTCCTTGATTCCACAATGTAGATAATCTACCACACTTCCTCAAGGTTTCTCAGAATATAAACTCTCTTTTGCGTACAAGATTTCGCTCAACAAATGAATTGACTAAGAACAAAGAGCTTCAGACTTTGGAATTCTTCTATCGTGCACCTTCTCAAATAACTGGAACGTCTTTCTTTTATACTCCTTTATGCCATCATACCCGTTGGCACTTACCAAAGGAATTCCTCCAATCTACCCGTTGGACGGAATCAATTAGGAAGATCATTTGAGCTATTAAAGGAACATGTCGATAGCCCATTAATCCTGCTCGCCCATACAATCAGGATCTTGGTTTCCATAAGTAGAACCTTCCAAGTATACTTCGCCAATCATCGGATCCTTAATCATAATCAAATAAAAGATTCAGTTATATCATATCCAGCCAAGAGATCTTCTCCAGTCGATAAGGTCAAATCCTTTATGAAACACCCAGTTCTGGATAACCCTTATTCGACGGTCTAGAAACTGTCAATGAGAATAGACTTTGAGTCTTGAGTCTAGCAGTCTAAAGGTCTTCAGACTTTGAATAGAAGAGTCTGCAAATCTTCAGACTAGACTAATGAAAACGTTTTGTCAGCTTCAAAATATTCCAAGAAGATTCCAACAAAAGGTAGCAAAATGGTGTTAGATTAATCTAGTGTAATCATATCTCCGAACCTGTTAAATCTTTGATTCGCAAAAGTAAAGTATTCTTCCATACTTTACTCGAGTTTCTAATCAACTCTAATTAATTAGTGGTGGCTCCAAATTGAGTGAAATTGCATGTTTAAATGGATTAATTTTTGAGTGTCAAGTTGAGATGGGTAGAACTTGAGAGGGTCCGTGCTAAGTCGTTGGACTTAGTAATCAATTAGCTTTCTTTTGGGCGATTCACCATCAGGAAGGTCACGACAATAACGAAGGATCTAAATAATTACTTATACATGTTGAAGATGATGTTTCAAATTCAATTTACTTAAGGTACTTCTATCAAAGCCCATTTAGATGAGTTTAACAAGTTCATGATGGAGTTAATGGATTTGATGAGGCCCTAATTGATGAAAAATAGGATATAATGGTGTTGACATCTCCACCAAAGTTATGAGAGTACCTACCATATTGATTACTATTATCAAGGCATATTACGATTACCTTAGAAAATGTAAAATCCATCTTGTTCTTTTAGTAGTGGTAGAGAATAGAGAAATTCGTGAGATGACGGTCTAGGGCAGGATGTAGCAAAGGGATTGATGATTCAAGGTAAAGATGTCCATTGGAGTCCAGCGACAAAGGTAAACGTAGATTGAAATCGCACCAATGGAAGTCCAATGGTTGTGTGAAGAGTTTTGAGTGTTACGAACTGGGTTATAAAGGTGGTATAATGCCACAAAGAGTGTGGAAAACATTGCCGAGGATAGTATCAATGGTGCGAAGCCCATCTTGTGTGACCACCAATTCGTTAGAAGATAGATGGGTGCTAGATACAGGGTATTATTATCTTATGTCACCTCATAAGAACTAGTTTACTAATTACCAAACTAAATATGGCAGTAGAGTTGTAATGGGGAGTAACGTTGCCTATAAGGTTGTGGTGATAAGAACAATTTTGATTCATGTGGGTTAAAGCACACACAATCGACGTAAGGCATGTGTCAGACCTTAAAAAGAACCTTATTTTTTTCTGAAGATACTCAATGATGAGTATTTTATTAAAGGTCAAGTACTTAATATCTCTTGATATGCCATGACAGTAGGAATAAGGAAAGAAGGTGAACTTTCTCTATCATCCATTAGGAGCTGAGTCAGAGTCACATGTGACTTAGTTATGACACATGTTGTTGGGTCACATTTTACCAACATTATTTGGTATTTCTAATTGGCCAATTTCTCTTATTTCTAACCAAAAAAAAAAAAAAAGCTTCTCCATTCGGCCAAAAACGAAAACAAATAAACAGAAAAGCTTCTCTTATCATTATCAGCTTTTACTTCAACTTTCTTACCGAAACTTCAAATTTGCAACTATTATATGAAATTACTGAACTTTATTTGTTGACTTACACAATTTGTTCTTGATTACATTACCCAATAAAAAAGTTAATAAACTAATCAACTAACTCAAATAAGAGTTAGTAACTTAACTTGATTAGAGAAATTTTGATAAATCATTTGTATTAAAATTAGTAAATTCATATAAGAGTTTGCAAAATGTAAAGTCTAACTAAAAATATATATACATAAAAGTTGGCAAGAGATACAAAAAGTTGATAACTAAATAAAATATACTTGATAAGTAATTCAAATGAAAGTTGATAAATCAAAATTAGTTAGTAACTTGATCAGGAAAAAGTTGGTAAGCTACACTAGTTAAGGTTGGTAATTTCTTCAAAAAGTTGGTGAATGCGTTGCTAAAAAATGCAAATAAAAATATACAAGTGATACGAAAAGCTGGCATTGTTAAAATAGCCAATAAATAGACATCCATCGTCACTCACATTAGCGTTTGGTAACCATTACTATTTAACAAAAAAATCAAAACAATCACCGTATAGACATGACTACATATAAGTATCAATTTTTATGGGAAAATCTCGACTAAAGAGAAAGATTAACTTTGTCAACTTTGATGAGAGAGAGAGAGAGAGAGAGAGAGGAGATGACATTTGAAGTGGTCAAAGTTGATCAAATGGAGCACACAGCAGTTAACTTGAAGTGTCATATGTGAAGATAACATCTCTGTCTCTCCTTTCTGAAGGGTCGACAAGGTATATTATGTACTACTTATTGAGTCCACACAATACGATTATGTAATTTAATAATTCCACATAGAATCAATTATTGCATCATTTGAAAATTTATTCTGCCAATTTATGGGCTTAGTGTGCACGCAATGAAAGAGGACACTTTGTTAGGCTGGTCCAAATTGGATAAGGATGTATCGCTTGCTAGGGATGACAAAGTATTAGATCCATCGTCACACATAGCACATCATCAGTCAACCGCAAATGTTAATGCTCAATGAAGTATTTAGGGCCCGTTTGGTTAGACTTTTAGGGAATGCATGTGCAAAAATGCAAATACCTTTGGGAGAATGGGGTTTTCCGAAATACAAATAATGTTTGGTAAAATTTGCATTGACAAACAATTTTGGCCAAAATACCGTTCGTTAAAATTTGCATTTGTAAATGACTTATTAAATTAAAAAAAAAAATTGTATATTATTTTTGAAGTCCGGCCACCGAATCGCCGAATTTGGCGGTCGGATGGCTGGATTTGGCCCCCAGACGGTCGTCGGGGTCACGCGACCCCAGGCGGCCATCGCCTAGGGTCACCTGGGTCGCGTGACCCAGGCGTCGCCTGAGGTCCGGCGACGGTCATCGGGGTCAAGCGACCCTCAGGCGATTGTCGCCGGCACCTCGCTAGCATGCGCGACCCCTTCGCCGGCAATCGTTAGTCTCCAATCGGCTTCTTCATGTGGTGGTGTGCAGTGGTTTTGAAGAAGATGAATAGTACCGATGATTTGCATTCCGAAAATGCAACTTCCGAAAGTACCTCTGGAGCTACATTAAGCTAAAGGCTCTTAGAGCCACTTGGAGATGCAATTGCATCTTACCAAAGTTGCCCAAAAAAACGAACCAAACACGTTTGCATTTGACCAAGAGACTTTAGAGTTCCAAAGTGACTTCCAAATGCCCAACCAAACAGGGCCTTAGTAGGGGTGTGCAAAGGAACTAGAATAGCCTAAACCGCCTTAAATCGGACCGAACTGACCAAAAACCGATGGTTCCTAAGGGAATCGATCCATTTCTGATGCCACATGTGAAATTGTCCATCCAGACCGGATCGATAATATATATATATATATATATATATATATATATATATATATATATATATATAATTTTTTATTAAAAAAGAAAAATTCTAAATCCCTAGGCTACTTACTAGTATTTATGTTAGATAGTTGTCTACTTTTGCCAGCTTATGATAAGTTTGGTGAGCATGCTCTTTTACTTACGCACTTTCTAACATACTAAATATTGTTGGTTTATTTGCTCTAACTCAGAGTGTTTTTGATGAGGTGATTATGTTGTGTAATTCTTTGTTGCATATTATAGTACTAATGCGTGAAGTTTGGTAGGACCAATTCTAAAGAATCACCAGGGAATCGGATTGGACCGACCAATCCTGTTCCCGAGTGGTCCATAGAATCAATGGCCGGTTTCTAATTCCAATTTTTCAGAACCGATATTTAGTAGGTAGTTCCCGGATCTAGGGTAGGAACCCTCACTGGACCATGCTCACCCCTAATATTTACCCAATCCATTTCCCTCGACCTATCTCAGTGATCTCTAAATTGGGTCGAAATTACATGCGTGTTTAGCATGCTTCGATTGGTTGTCACCTACCACATCAATGATGATGTCATGCGTCACGAGACTCATAGCCATGGATTGTTTTCTTGCAATTATCGTTTTGACAGCATGGATGATCAGGTTTAATGAAAAAAACGACAACACTGAAATTTTCAGATTTGTCGAAGATGGTGCAGTGCCGGTTGTCTTGAGCCCACTAGGTTGAAGAATTTTTTGAGGGAAAAAAATAAGTTTTGCTTTTTGCTTGGCTTAGAGTTAAACTCGAAGTATCTTTTTGTGTACATATGCTTCCAATTTTTAGTGGCTAGCTGGTGGAGTTGCTATTTGACAATAATTGGGTTGGTGAGGCAGTTTTGGCCTTTATAGCTGGGCTGAAGGATCAGAGGAATATGCCTCTTTGGAATTTTCTCTCTCTCGCGTGCTCAGGTAGGCAACATGTTGATGCAAACGTTTCAATGTTGGTCACTGCTGTATCTAAATGTGGAAGCTGCTAATTGTTTCAAAAGCTTGCAGAAAAATTGGTAAGAACTTATAAAAATGAGCGTTTAGCATCCCATTTTACATCAATTCTTGCGGTGAGGGGCGTAATTATCAGGAAAAATTACGAAAACCGTCTTCAACTTCAGATCCTATATCAAATACCCTTTTCATATTTCAGAATATTGCGATCATTGTACTTACTTTTTACGACAAATTTGATGCCCGCACACGATGTTACATATTGCCATTTTATTTCTCAAAACACCCCAATCCCAAAAATTAAAAAACAAAGACAGCAACATCCGCCCATACTTTCTTATCCCAATAGAGAGGCTTGCTCAATTCGCCCCAAACACCGCCATGTCTCTACGTCTCCACCGCGCACCCCGCCATTGCTCCTTCGGAGGCCATGGCTGACCTCAGCTCAAGGCCCGATCGAGATTGAACTCCTGCCATGGTCGAGCTCGATGCCGACCTCTCACGGCCTCATTGGCCTCAAGTCGCAGGCTCACACCGAGCTTGTTTGGCCTCGCTCTCACAAGCTTCGAACGAGCTACCACTTGGTGTTTGACTAAAGAAAGCTCCGTGGAAACCATACGGAACTCGAGAGGGAAGCGTTATTTTCGCAACCGGTTCGCCACAAAAGCTCCTGGTGTCAACTATATGAACCTGCAATCAAGTAGCAAGAATCAGTGAAAGTTGAATATACATGAAAGAAGACCGTAAAAAATTATAGTTGTCGTGATTATTCACGAACTTGGGAGATGTCGGTAGATTCATCGTGAACGAAAGTGATTATCCAACCGTCGTCCTCTTCGAATCCATTTTCTTTAGGAACAAAGGCAGCTCCGCTGCAGAAGATGTTCTCTCCAAACTTATGGTACTTAACCTTAATCGTGTCCTCAGACGGTTTCTCTTTCTACAGAAAAGAAAAGAACTGACGAATGCATCCATAAATTACGCATTTGATTGCATCAAAGGGAAGAAAACAAGGTAAAAAGGAAATAAAAAAATTGTTCAAGAGCCTTCCTTTTACCGATGAAACTGCAGCTACCGGTTCGTCAAAATATAATTTCGCTAGGCCTCCAAACTTGGGCATGCCTGAATCAATCATGGGAAAAAAGAAGCTAATCTCGAGATCGAAAATGAGGTCGAAAAGATTTGCGAAGCAGGTTTTATAATGTCGGAGGGTGGCAGTTTTATGTATGATCATCACCTGAGGTAGAGCTTGCTGGCAAGTCTGCAACTTGGGTGTATCCAAATTTATTTTTAAGGCCTGTGAAGTTGCCATTAATCATAGGGAAGTCCATGGAGTATTCAGTTCCAGTGAGATTTCTTTCCTTAACTTCTCCAGTCTTCATGTTCAATCGCCATTCGTACACACGCGAGAAGAACGATGTTTCCTCTTCTGTCGAGGTGGCAACGCTTCCATCACTCGATCTGATTGGCTTCAATCTTTCTGAGAACCATTCGTATTTATGCAGACCGTAATCCGGACCCGGAATGATTGATTCAAGAGACCTGCAGCTCCACACTACAACCTGCGTTCGATTTGACAAGCGGTTAGCGTTGTTGAGAATCGGTCCCTGAAAGGCAAAACCGCAGTTCAGATGATAGTCACCTCGTGACCATCCTCGAAGCAATTCAGAATATGCAGTGCGCTGTTGGGTTCCACATAGAACCAGCGGACTGAGCTAGCGTCACCATAGCGAGGCATTACCCCGATCCTCGCATACCCTCCCTTATTGTATTTTATCAACCTACATTGTCAATGAAAAGTTGAACACCAATCAACATGGGTTAGAATTACATGCTAGGTTTGAAGTTATAGGACCGCATTACTCACGTTCCTCCTCTGATGAGTTGATTTATGTCTATCGTGGTTGGGAAATCCATGATCACATTGTACCTGCACATAATCCTTGGTCACATCAACAAATTCACTTGCTTTGATAGATATTAGATTGAGTAGCAGGTCACATACTTTATTAATGTGGCATACATATATACTAACCTCTGCGTGACCCCGATTTCATGACAGAGGGGACATCTATCGAGATTGAGATCAGCTTTATGAACTAGTTCATTGCCATCAGCTGAATATTTGGATCAGAAATCCATTAAAAAAGCCATTACTGAGTTGACAACAGTGTCATAAAGATTAAGAAGAGTTACCAGAGATCACTCCAAGTTCCATGAATGGCTTTACTGCATCTACCCCGACTGTAACTAATTCTGCAGTCTCTGGTGCTCTCTGGCATGTGCAAAATGAGAGAGAATGGACTTTTACAGTTGCATAAGATGGTGCATGATGTTCAGGTAATGTACAGATTCATCGCGACGCACCTTTGGGTGGCTTGTAAATGGTCGATTCCATCCTCCATTCACATTCCAATCACCCAGAGTTTCAAGTGTGAAAATGTCGACCTCTTGAGGCAAGTAATTTTCCGCGATCGAGTAGAACCTTCCTCCATGTTCGAGGATGTTAGTATTGCTGAATAGTTTGTTCGCCTTCCCAAATCTCAACTGAGAAATTTCAGTGGAGAAACAGCGCCGGTCAGAACTGGTTAGCTTATTATCTGCAGAATTTTCTACCATCTAGTTTTGAAATTGCCAAAGTTTGTACTCAGAATCCTCAATTATTTTATTTTTTATATCAAACTAATCTCAGTTAATTTCTGAAATGTCCTGATGTTTCTCTTCAAAGACAAACTTACGCCTATTGTATCAACGTATGGTAGGACAGACATGATTAGGTCAGTGGACGCACCATATTTAGCAGATGAGCAGACAAAATGGCCAAGGAGTTGCCTTCAATTGCAGGTAGAAAGGATGGTTTGTTCCTTTGTTTTTCTAGCTTGTACGTTTCCGTTTCGACATATCTGTTGTTGTATTGTACAGCCCACATTCCGTCGCTATCTTTGTTGAAGTACACAGCATGAAGCATTCCTTCTCCTTCAATCCAAGCATGACTCGACAGTCCGAACACAGATTTGGTTGATTTTAGACCTCCAAATAGTGGGTTTGACCCTGCAATTGTTGTAATATAATAAAGATGAAGTAAATACGAATTCACACATCAGAGGAAAACTAGGTCCTAAAGTGAGCAGCACGCATGCTTTAGCTTCTATATGCGACATCATAAGATAAAACTCATTTTTCTACAAGATGTAATCAGAATCATGCATGTCCTGACCGTTTCTAATGTAAACACCCTCAGGAAAATCCTCCGGTATCTGCCCTTCAATATTGTCGCTGATGTTAATGGCTCTTCCCAATTCACCAACTGGCCCAAAATTCCTCTGCACATATCAGATGAATTGAACAGATGAATAAATGAAACCCAGTTGGTCCTTCACCTGTAATATCTTCAAAAAGGTGATCTTGATTTCCTTCATCTTGTGAACTATTGTCTTAACCGAATGCAGTCTAAATAGCTAACCTGAGGGGGGAGTAATGGTTGGTCCTCGAACTGGAACACCAAGTTGACAAATGTGTCCAATATATTCACACACGCATTTTTTATTACATCTGGAAAATCAACTCGAAGAGGAGATTGCTGCAAATCTTTCCCGAATGGCTGCTCAGAAAGTTGCAAAATTTGCAGTCAGTTTGGCAGATTTTTATGTGCTGATCAACTCGAGTCAACATGTCTCCTTGTGGAGAGACTAATCGGGCAATTCAATGACTCGGAGCTACGTTATTCTAAAAGAGTGTAATAACTTCACTAAGCTAAACTCAAGTTAGATATGGCTGAAGGAATGATATCATAATATGAGAGAGAGAGAGAGAGAGACAGAGAGAGAGACAGAGACAGAGAGAGAGTTACTTTGACAGCACAGGAGAGGTTAGGCTTGAAGTGATCAGAACTGAGTAAATCCGAGGACCTCTGAACAGAGCAGTTCACTTGAAACGCCATAAGTGAAGAAGCAGCCATCTCTGCTCTCTCTAAGTCTCTGCTACAGGGTTGAAGGTTGGCGATGTATGCCAACCCGGCCCTTCATGCAATTATGTATACTGCCAATGAGTAATTAATTTGTCTACCCTTAGTGAAAAAGATTAACTTTATTCTGCGCAATTAGATGCGCAGACACTCGGAGTAAATAATTCGAGGGAAAGCCGACATGACTTCAATCAAAGGTAATGTAACTGAATTAGTCCAAGAATAGACTTTGTCAGGATCCACCTTAGATAAAACCGGAACACGACATGGCTCGTTTTCACGACACATATTCAAAGCTCATTCGAGATTGG
Organism: Eucalyptus grandis x Eucalyptus urophylla; assembly: GCA_028830015.1. Classification (NCBI taxonomy): domain Eukaryota; kingdom Viridiplantae; phylum Streptophyta; class Magnoliopsida; order Myrtales; family Myrtaceae; genus Eucalyptus; species Eucalyptus grandis x Eucalyptus urophylla. The sequence continues at coordinate 43,258,688 of CM054190.1, forward strand.
CCCAGCTTGACCCATTTACAAAAAAAACTTTGTACGAGGTACGAAAACATCACAGCAACATACGTACGAGAAAAGACAATGCGACAATATAATTTACGATAACATCACAGCAACATACGTACGAGAAAAGACAATGCGACAATATAATTTAGTTTTGTCGATTGCTGGCGTGAGCTGGGACATTAGATTCTACGCCGTTAGTATTAAGAAAAGCAGAGGACCTTTCGTTTTCTCTGTGAGTTGGAAATGGTTTGGTTGAAATGGAAACTCTCTGATTTGTGAAAATGGGTTGTTGCGTCAGAGAACGCCTCCAATTGGCTGGCCATTGGAAGATGCTTCGATTTGGCTTTTTCTGAGTTGATATGAGTTAACATCTGTTGAGTGCTTAACTCTTGTTTTGGCGTTACTTAGAGATTGGAGGCCTATGGAAGATGCTTAGTTTAATATTGACAAAGAGTGATCCAAAGGAGACATGTTATACGAATCTAATTTCTTCCGATTTCATAAGAGTAGATCATTTGTCATCCGCAACTACAAGTTCACGGGGTTTTGAGTCCGCATCTGGTAAGAGAGTGAGGATAGACATATGGGTGATCGATTTTAAGATGGATAGGTTTCACATTTGGAATTTGGAATCTATCCTATTAGAACCAGTTTCAGTTTTCGAAACCTAAAAGTTACCCTGTTTAGCTTAAGACCTACCATGTCTTTCCAATTTGATTTCAAGGTCTAATTGAGAATCTATTTTTCTTTGGTTCCTTTTTTTTGGTTTAATTTTTATGGTAAAATAATGAGTAACAACATAATTCAAAAGAAAAGATGAACAAGGACAAGCAAGTAAAGGCAAGTTAGGAATGAGCAAGGGCAAGCCACGAGCGAGCAAGGGTAGGGTGACTTGGCGAGAGAGAGAGAGAGAGAGAGAGAGAGAGAGAGAGAGTGTGAGTGAGAGAGAGTGAGAGATTAGGATTATTGGGCTTCATGAAACCGGTTTCAAACTTGATCCAATTGGTCCAATTTCCTTGGGTTCTTCACTCAAAACTAGGAACTTGAGCCAATTTTTAGGATGATTTCGTCCAGTAACTAGGTAGAACCGATCCAATTGCACAGCCCTAATTGGCCCAGTGAGCCATATCATCTAGAACATTCTTGCATCTAAGTGTTCTTACAAGACTCTAGAACACTAAGGGGGGTAATATGCGAATATACACTTTTCTTCTAGAAGATTCCTATTGATCTCCACTGTTAGATCAACTTTAAACCTACAGTTATAAAGAAAGGCATTCAATGGTGGCTTGCCCCTTCATTGGAGCCATCTAAGTTGAGCATACTACCTTGAGCCGACCAATCAAAATCCTATCAATTAAGGGATAGGAAAATCAAGTAGATAACTACCTTAATTTAGACTCAACTAACTAAGCTTACCTAGTGGCAAAGTTCCGATGCACCAGAAAAAAAAAACTCACCCAAAGCAAACCATTAATTGTCGTCCATGGGAAAGGGGTAACTCACGACCACATTTGATCACATCATATTTCTTTTTACCAAACTCCAATTCTAGTGAGCTTACAATCAAAGAAAGCATTTTTTAAGTAATAAAAGATCTTGAATTTCGCCAATCAAAAGAAGGCCGAAAAGGGGCAAAAGTAATGCTAAACATAGTAGTTCAAAATGTTAATACAAGTGTGAAATTTCAAAAGTTTACCCCCATTCTATCCATAACTTCAAATTGACTTTTTTAAAATTTCACAACTCCATGACACCATAAAATTTCGTTATTACATAGTTTTGCAGCTAAAAAACTCCTAGATTGAACCTGGCAACTTTAAATTATAATGACTATAGATTTAAAGTTCAACTACCAAAAATTAAGTAAATAAAGGCTACAGATCATTGACGAGTGCTACGAAACGGAATTGATCTGGCTTGTTGGAACCTCCCAGAGTGTGCATGCAAGGAAACCCTTTCTTCTTTTTCTCTTTCTCTTGTCTTCTCCAAGTTCCCTCTCCCTTTTTTAACTCATGAATGGTGCTGTGACAAAGAAAAGAAAATAAAAGAGCAAATCCGTCCGATGAGCTCCTCTCTCTCGGTCTTGAGAGCTTTCCCCTACCTCCCTTGGTAGCTGTCCCCCAAACCCTAGTTTTGTCCTGCATTTGTCCGAATCCCCAAAACTCAAAACCTCTTGTGTAGTTTTATGTCTGCTTTTTCCTTGGATCGTTGATGATGTGGAAGGATAGGGTTATTTTCCGTTGACGTCTTCACGCAACGCGAGGTTTAAAGGTTCGGTCGTGTTGAATATAGCTTTTCTCTGAGGGATTTCTTCTGGGTTGTTGCGCAGCCTCTCGAAAGGGGTTTTTCTTCTTTTATACACATCTGGATGGATTTCTTCTGTTGAGAGCAGGAGAATGGTGGTGAGTTCTGGTTCTGATCTTTGGTCTCCCGTTGTTTAGGAAGAGCTATTTCTTGGGGGGGTGTAAATGGATGAACCCGAAGCAAAAGATTGCCATCTGGCCTTATTATGCAAGAGGCTTGGGAATCTGCAAACCGAGGTGGATGCCCTGCCTCGGGAGATAGTAATTTCGGAGGCGATGCTAGATGAATGTAAACGTACTGTGTTCGGTAAATTGTATTCGAGAGGAAATATCAATTATCGGGCATTTCTTACCACTATGAAGCAAGCTTGGAAGGTAGATTCTGTGAGCTTCGCGCAACACAAAACAGATATCTTGTCTTTTACCTTTTATTCTGAAATGGATTTAAAAAAAAAAAAAAAGAGTGTTAGTAAACAGCCCATGGTCCTTTGCGAGTAATTTACTGATACTTAAACCATGGGAGCCTAACAAACCTGCACAATGTTACAAGTTCACAAGCTGTGAATTTTGGGTTCAAGTTCATGGTTTACCAATCAAATGGTGCAGTAAGGAGGTTGTGTCAAATATTGCTCAAATAATAGGTTATGTAAAGGAAGCAAAAGTGGAGAAAAAAGGAGTGGCATTTCAAAAGGTGGGAATAGCAAGAGTAGAACTGGACCTAAATATACCTTTAAGGCCAGGTACCTTATATAATTTGGGAGAGGAGAAAGTTTGGCTGGATTTTAAGTATAAGAGGCTACCTAGATTCTGCTAATCCTGTGGAAGAGTTGGGCACTTCACAATAGGCTGTGAAGAAATTCCTTATGATGAGACCAAAGTTGAAGATAGGAAGACAAATAGGTTTGGGAATTGGCTTGTATGCGGCCCCCTTCCACTCTTCTTGTTTTTTTTTTTTTTTATGCAGGTAGAGTGTAAGTTTTTGGCGACGTTTGTACATTTGTCATAAGCTCAATAATATATTATTACCGTTACCCAAAACAAAAAAAAAAAAGGTTTGGGCATTGGCTAAGAGCAAAGGCCAAGGAGAATAACCAGTTTTGGCAGTTCTTCTATGATGAAAAGTTGGCTGAAGAGGAGGAACTACAAGAAGACAGCGACCTCTCCTCTCATGATACTCAAATAGTTATCTTCTTAGGCGAGCAAACAAAAGCAAGATCCACAGAACCAACATAATCTCTAAACAGGGCACATATGGATATAACTTTACCTGAACACCAAGTGGAATAGGAACAGGAGAAAGGAAAAGGCATCATGAATATAAACGAACCAGAACAATAAGTTCAGCCGGCTGTTTTATCTTCATCCTGGACAAAAAAAAAAACAGGATTAAAGAAGGAAAGCAGGATCGTAAAAAGCTCACCAACAAAGAAATTAAAGAGGTATACTCCTTATCAGCCTTCAGCTTTAGAGTTGGCAAGTTTAGATGAAGCTAATTTGCAAGACACTCCTATAAGTCTTTCAGAAGAAATCATGGGAAGGGCTTTGGTGGCTAGCCCAAATAAGCCACCGGTTTACAAATGAGGGCTATTTGAAGTTTAAAAATAGTTTTGTGGAGAACCCGAAAGGAATTGCGGAGGAGATGGCGGTGATATGGAATGAGGAAGTGGCTATAGAGGTGAAGGTGGAATTTAGTTCTCAAGAAATAATTAATTTGATATGTGTTGATCATGAGAGTCAGATTAAAATGCGGATAAGTTGTGTGCATGCTCCAAACATATATGGGGAAAGATTACAGATATGGGAGAAACTGAGACAGACAGGTCTTTCTAATACACTTCCATGGGTATGTGTGGGGGATTTCAATGAAGTACTTTATTATTAGGAGAAGATAGGAAGAAGGATGGCAGAGAATTATAGAATGCAGGCATTCCAAAGCTGTATTCATGATTGCTCATTAACGGAACTAGATTGTAAAGGGTGTGCGTTTACTTGGTCAAATAATAGAGAAATGGTTGATTTGATTAAGGAGAAACTGGACAGAGTGTTCTGCTCGATGGATTGGTGGCTCATGTTCCCAGAAGCTGAAGCCTTTGCTCTACCAGTTGTTGGGTCCGATCATAGTCCGCCCGTTTTGGTGAGTAGTGCTGAATCTATTAAAAAAAGAAAAGATTTTCACTTCTATGCTTTTTGGGTTGAAGATGGTGAATGCAGGGATATAGTTAAACATGCAAGGCAATCTCAACGTTGTCTTGAAGGAGGATTGAGAGATAAATTACATGCCACTAGCCAAGCATTGAAAGAATGGAGTAAAAGGAAATTTCCCAATAGCAATATCCGTATAACAGCCCTAAAGAATGAGCTTCAATCATTAACTAACAGCCATAGCTTTTATCAAGAACCAAACAGGATAAAGCTTATAAAACAAGAGCTAGAAAGCTTATGGCGCAGAGAGGAAATGTTTTGGGGTTTGAGATCTCGAGTCAATTGGATTCATTAGGGAGATAAAAACACAAAATATTTCCATGCAGTAAAGGGGACAAAAAAAATAGAATTACTATGCTGAAAAATGCATTAGAGTAGTGGATTAAGGGAAAACAGCAACTTCAGCACCTCACTGTGTCTTTTTTCAAGGAGCTATATACTTCGATAGGGCCTCGCAACTACCAACCAGTACTGGATCAATGTCTTACACTAATAGGAAATGATATAAATGAATATTTAGTGGCGGAAGTAACAATGGAAGAAATTCATGTTGCTGTGTTTCAACTTGGAGCTCAGAAAGCTCCTTGTCCAAACAGGTTAAATGGAATTTTTTTATTAGCATCACTAGGATGTAATAAATTCGATGTGCTGGAGGAAGTTCGAGATTTCTTTCTTTTGGGATTGTTGGAACCAGCCCTAAACAGAACACATATTACTTTGATACCAAAGATCCCCCACCCAGAAAGACTTGATCAATATCACCCTATTAGCCTTTGCAATTTTGCATACAAAATAATATCCAAAATTTTGGCAGACAGATTGAAAAGATGCTTGCCTATGCTGATTTCAAGAGAGCAAAGTGCCTTCATTAGTGGAAGATAGATTCAAGATAATATTTATATTGTTCAAGATGTGTTGCATCAATTGAGAACTAGAAAAATGAAAGAACACTTCCAAGCGGTGCTGAAACTTGACATGCAAAAAGCATATGACAGAATTGAATGGGATTTCTTAGAAAGTTGCTTGCTGAAAATGGGGTTCTGTGCTAAATAGGTTCACTGGATTATGCAATGTGTCACTACAGTCACTTTCAACATCAAGTTTAATGGGGAACCGCTCCCTTTTTTCGCTCCCATGAGAGGCATTAGACAAGGAGACCCTTTATCACCCTATCTGTTTTTCGCTCCCACGAGAGGCATTAGACAAGATGGGAATATCAAAGGAATTAAGTTGAATAGATTCTGCCTTACTTTGACTCATTTATTATTTGCCGATGATTCAATTTTTTTCTTGGATGATTCTTTACAGGAATGCCAACATATTGCAGCTATTATTAATCAGTATTGTTATGCCTCAGGACAAGCTGTCAACCTAAACAATTCTGGTATTTTCTTTAGTAAAGACTATCCATTTCTATTAAGGGATAATATGAAAAGAGAATTGAGGATACCAGAGCTAGAGCGATCAGGTAAGTATCTGGGAATTCCCTCTAATTGGGGAGCATTGAAGAGGCAGATATTTGGGTAGATTTTAAACAGGGTCAATATGAAATTGGAGGGCTGGAAGGAATAAATAATATCAAAAGCAGGAAAGGAAATACTCCTAAAATCAGTGGTGTAGGCAGTACCATAATATATCATGTCAGTTTTTAAAATTCCAGTGTCAATTTGTAAGGTTATAGAGAAAAAAACAACTAATTTTTGGTGGAAAAACAATGAATCAAAGGCTGGTTTACATTGGAAAAGATGGGAAATCATGAAGATGATGAAAGATAGGGGAGGAATGGGATTTAGAGACTTGCTTACTATTAATAAAGTCTTATTGGGTAAACAAGCTTGGAGGATGGTAAAAATCCAAATGCGCTATGGAGTAAATTATTAAAAGGGCTCTATTTCTGTCGCTTAGATTTCTGGCATGCTGATAATGGTTTTAAACTTTCATGGGGATGGAAAAGTTTGCTTATTGGAAGGGAGGCTATTGCGGATTTAGTCAAATAGTCGATAGGAAATGGACAAACTGTCAATATCAGAACAGATAGATGATTGAAAAGAGGATTAATAGGAGGGCCCGCATATAGAAATGGTCCACAAAAAGTTTATGAGTTGATGCACTCTGAGACACAATAGTGGAATGGACCATTGATAAATAACCTATTTGATGAGCAGATTACTCAAGAAATCCTTGCAATACCAATAAATGGTCATTTTACCAGCGATGAATTAATATGGACGGGCACGAAGAATTGGTCATTTACAGTCAAAAATGGCTATAACTTGCTAAGAGACAGAACAACAGCAAGCAGAGCAACATAACCCCCTTCTTCCTCATATCAAATACCAATAGAACTATGGAATGCAATATGGCATATGCAAACCAGTCCAAAAGTGAAGATCTTTATATGGAATGCTTGTCAAAACGCTATACCAACCAAGGAGAACCTATGGAAAAGAAAGATCTTACCTGATCCGATATGTGATCTTTGTCGAGCCAAGGTGGAAACGGTCGAACACACCCTTCTCCTTTGTCCATGAGCTGCAAGGGTATGGAACCACCCGGAAATCAACCTACGAGTAGACACACAGGAGTTTAAACAAACGGATGAATGGTTGGTACAATTTATAAGGAAAAATTTGCACCTCCCTTCTCTGGAAAGGATCAGAAATCTTCTTTGGCAAGTATGGAAGGAGTGCAACAATTTTGTCTTTCGAGGTACAAAACCAGAGGTCTGCAAAGTCATAGATCTAGAAAAATTTCAGCAAGCTAGCTACCAAAAATGGGAATTTAGGTATTCATCAGCCGAAAAAACCAAAGAAGAGAAGATCCCGCTTACTTGGCAAGCTTTGAAAGCCAACTCTTTCAAGCTAAATGTAGATGGGTCGCTATGTGAGGGATTGACGGAGGGAGCCGTGTCTTGCGTTGTCCGAGACTCCTTCGATAGCCTCATAGACTGATTCATGAAGACAGTCCGGGTGGAGACGGCTCTGTAGGTGGAAACCCTAAGGGTTCTCGAAGCCCTGAAGTATTTGAAAGACAAAGAAATTGGGGAGGCTATCGTGGAGTCTGACAACCAAGTTCTTGTCAACTACTTGAAGCGTGAAGAGCAAATGGACTAGCAGGCACATGCGGTGTTGTTCAAATGTAAAGCTCTCCTGCAGCAAATGCCGCTAGTGGGCCTGGTTTGCTGCCCACGATCAGCTAATGCAGTGGCAAACTGGGCCATGCGACATCAACGAATGAAGACCATCCCTCCAAACTGGCGAGCCTCTCCTCCTCCAGACCTTTAGGCTCTGTTATGTGTTGATGCCCCAGCTTTGGGTTTTGGTGCTTCTATCTTATGATATAAATAAAATACCTTTCTCGACAAAAACAAAAAATGGTGCTGTGAGAAGAAGAAGGAGACTTCTTGGACTGAGGAGATGGCTGAGGCCTTACTGAAGAAATATTTAGGCTTTAGGCTCCTCTTTTTTATTTTATTTCTCTGGCCCAACTGTTACAAATGTGATATTTCATTGTGCCATTCTCTACCGAAAAAAAAAAAAAAAATTGATCAGACTCTACTGGGAATAACTCCAAACCCATGTTGGTCACATGATCTTCCTGCCTATTTGCTTTTCTATCATTGCCTTCCTATTAATTCAAGGGATGATTTACATCACAACTAGTTACTCATAAAGAAAAACATCACAAAGATATAACTTAAGTCTTGTTGATTACTAGTGTGAGCAAGGAAATCATATTATAAGTCTTTAGTATCAAAAAATAGATAACTTGTTTTTTTTTCTTCTCCCTTTTTCTTCTTCTTCCTCCTTGAAAATGGCATCTTCTGTCTGCAAATGCCTCTACTGGCCGGTTGAGTTGATATAAGTTATCATTTGTTAAGTGAGGTCTTATTTTGGCTTTATTGAGAGACTGTTGGCTATTGGAAGATGTCGTACAAAAGGAAACAAAGGGAAACATGTCATGCAAAACTCTTGTTTACAACATGATAAAGACAACTTTGTTTCATCAACAATTACATGATATTGTTGTCATTGTGACAAGTAACAGTGTTTAAACAACGGGAAATTCCCTTGGGCATAGCCAAGAGGGCGTCCTGCTTTCATTGATTGTGAAGACTTCAGCTCTAATCTTATTAAATTAGACTAGTTAGTTGCAGTCCCACAAGATTTAACATGGTATCAAAGTTGGAGGTCATGAGTTCAAATATTTCCAAGCCCCATTTGCCTCTTCAATTAAATTTGTCTACAGCAAAAAGACTAGACTAGATATGAGGGGGAGTGTGCAAAGTATACTAACTATGCCTATAGGCTGATTGGGAAACAAAAGCTCCATGGAAACCATATGGAACTCGGCAAGATTGAGTAATCTTGGCAACGGGCTTACTAGAAAAAATTCTTGCAATTGATTATGTATACCTGCAATTCAGTAACGAAAATGGCTCAATCTAGATGCAACATTAAAGAAATCATCGATAACGATTAGAAGTGCCACAGTTATTCATGTAGTTGCGAGGTATCAGTTGATTCATTGTGAACAAAAGTGATTATCCAGCCATCGTCCTCTTCCAATCCATTCTCACTAGGGACAAATATAGCACCACTGCAGAAGATGTTCTCTCCAAATTCATGATACTCCAATTTAATTGCATCTTCAAACTGGTTTTCTTTCTGATGTGGAGAAGAATAAAGTGCAAGTTAATTAACCTTACTGTGGTCAAAGAAAAGGCGACATGATAAAGGAAGTGGGGCTGAGAAGCCTTTTGTTACCGAGGAAATTCCAGTTCTCGGTTGGTCGAGATATAACTTGGCTAGGCCACCATACTTGGGCATGCCTGAACTCATCACAATAATAGATAAGATCGAGAATAATTATGCAAAAGAGACCTGTAAATCTGGAGGAAGATGGTATTTGATAGTCACCTGAGATTGAGCTTGCTAAGGAATCTACGACTTGAGTGTATCCGTATCTATTTTTTAGGCCTGTGAAGTTACTATTTATAATGGGGAAGTCCATCGAAAATTCTATCCCTGTGAGATTTCTTTCCTTAGTTTCTGCAGTATTCATGTTTAGTCTCCACTCATATGCATGCGAAAGTAATGACCCTTCTTGTTCCTTCATCATCGGGGCAACATTTTCTTGGCTTGATATAACTAATTGGCTTTAGTGTCTTAGAGAACCATTGGAATTTGTCCAAGCCAAAATCAAGGCTTGGGATGATCGATTCAAGAGTCCTGCACCCCTGCACTACAACCTGTGATCCAATTTCATGAATAGGTCCATTGCTTTTGAGAAATGATCCTTCGAAAAAAGGAAAAAAAAACACTTGGTTTCAAATCATCTGTTACCTCATCACCATCCTCAAAATAGTTCACAATGTGAAATGTGCAGCCTGTTTTGATGTCAAACCATCAAATTGAATTACCATCACCATAGCAAGGCATTGTCCCAATCCTAGCATAGTCTTTCTTATTGAATTGTATCAACCTGCACAACGAAAAAAAGGATCGCAACTGGTCAACGTTGTTTTAGTACTTTCCCCGTATGAAAGAGTGGGAATTGGTATTTACCGAAAAAAAAAAAAAGAAGTGGGAATTGGTGAAAAAAAGAAGTTAATTTTCTGGGAAGAATGTTCTGATAAGGATAGCAGGTAACTCACGGTCCTCCTTGAATCAGTCTGTTTATGTCTATTGTAAGGGGAAAATCCATGATCACATTGTACCTGCAGGGCCAGTGCGTGCGTTTATAATTGCAAGCTTAGATAGTTGTTGGAACCATGATGCATACTAGTCACATATCCTGGGAAGATTACATAAAATGATCACTCTATATATTGCTAACCTCAGAGTGACCCCGATCTCGAGGCAAATGCTACATCGAGCAAGTTTGAGATCAGCTTTATGAATTAACTTCTTCATATCAGCTTAATTTATCAGAAGGCCATCAATATACTACTAATTTGGACTATAAATCAGCATAAAGCTCACCTCAACAAATTTCTTGAGAAATACCTGAGATGATACCGAGTTCCATGAAAGCCTTCACTACGTCAACCCCCATTATAACTAACTCCTTTGTACCTGGAGCTCTCTGCCAGATGAAAGGCAAAAAAAAAAAAAAAAAAAGAGATGTTGGTTTTTATTGTTTTTATGCAATTAATGCACAAGCTTTATGTCTTTGCAGGTTCACGAAGACAGACCTTTGGATGGCTTGTGAATGGTCGATTCCAATGTCTATCTGCATTCCAATTGCCTTGAGTCTCTAGTGTAAAAATGTTGATCTCCTGAGGTATGTGATTTTCCGCAATCAAGTAGAATTTTCCACCTTGCTCAAAAACATTAATGTTACTAATCAGTTTGTTCACTACCCCAAACCTCAACTAGAAAAAAGAAGTTTAATGTGGGCAAAAATTAGTAATGCTTCAAATGACATGTTCATAATATGCTACAGTTCTTGTTGTACAGCAGAACTTATTTGCCATGTCTAGACAAGACTCTGTATGCATCAATGGATAAGCTAAATGCACGATCTTTTAAAAGGAAGGACTCGAATTATGAAAGAGGAACGTAAGTAGATCTGTGAAAGTACCGCATTTAGCAGATACACTGACAAAAATGGCCAGCGGATCACCCTCTATGGCAGGTAAAAAGGATGGCTTGTTCCTTTGTTTTTCTTGCTTGTATGTCTTGGTTTCAACATGTCTATTGTTGTATCAAACAATCTATCTCCCATCACTATCATTGTTGATGTAGATGGCATGTAGCATCCCTTCTCCTTCGATCCAAGTGTGACTTGACAGTCCAAATATGGATTTGGTCGATTTTAGTCCCCCGAAGAGAGGATTTGGCCTTGCAATCAATAAATAGCATAAAATGAAATTACATTGCTGGCTAATCGAAATTTCATTATTATGGAAAGCATCCATGAAAACCAGACATGTTTGAATTAGTCATAAACCAAATCATATTCTACCTTTCACAATCAATACATATATCATTATGTCACAGTCCGTGAATCCTCCCGTACTCATGACACTTGTGAGTAGTGCTTGGGGTTATCGAGTGAAGAGTAAGGAGGCAAAAGGGACAAACACAACTGGTCCGTGGGAATGATGTCAGGACAGTTGGTGCTAGGAGTTCTAGGATAGAAGGATTATATTACTTAGGAGCTCTGAAGGCGGGGTTGACCTCCCATGCACAAACTGGTCGGAAGCTGATGCCGTTCTCCTGACGAGGTCATGGCAAGCCAAAACCAGTTGTTGAACCTAAAGAGATTTGTTGTCTCACTCGATAGACTAGACGCTCGAGCGAAGCTGGGTGTCATAGGATCTCGCACAAAGAATCATTCACCGTATTATTCGTGGAACAACTACAAAAGAAAGGCTGGCCTAGCGAATTCCGCTCGCTAGGCGTCGCACGAGCCATTCCGAAGCCAAGGAATCTCTCGGCTCGTGACAAGTGATATCAAAGTAGGAATCCCTCTGGTAAGTGAGCAAGTTGGAGAATCGAACTCCTCGCTTTAGTGCGGGTCAAACTAATAAGTGCCCGGTCCGGTTCTAGTGAACGGAAACTGAATGGCCGGGGCAAAAGATGCTCAAACGAAGCTGGGCTCTCTGTTCCTAGGATGGCATTGGTACTAGGACAAGTCGGTTCCTCACCGAGCTAATAGGGAGTTGGAGAATAACTGAATCCTTACTGAATAGAGATAACGTTCCTAGATCGATTGGTGAATTCGAAAAAGAGGTCTACTACCATGTTTTCAACAAGGAAAGAACCTCTATTTGGTCTGTCGGGGTCAAAGAAGCTATGTAGGCAAAAATGGTGCTACCAAAAGATGCAGTTGGCGAAAAATGCCACACTTGCCAAAGAAACCGCAAATGACCGAGAAGGGCCGAGCGGCTGAGATCAAAAGAGGCTACCGATTGAGCAAAACCTATTTTGTTGGGTGAGCGTGACCATTCAATGTGAAATCCCAAAAGTGGCACATCAATGATTAACGGATGCAAGGAAGCGACAAAGAAGATTGCAACGAGGGCGTTGCGAATTGAGTAGGGGAGAATGTCACGGTCCGTGAATCCTCCCGTACTCGTGACACTTGTGAGTGGTGCTTGGGATTATCGAGTGAAGAGTGAGGAGGCAGAAGAGACGAACATAACTGGTCCGTGGAGTGGCGTCAGGACGGTTGGTGCTAAGAGTTCTAGGATAGAAGGATTATATTACTTATAAGCTCTGAAGGCGAGGTTGGCCTCCCGTGCACAAACTGGTCGGGAGTTGATGCCGCTCTCCTGACGAGACCATGGCAGGCCGAAACCAGTTGTTGAACCTAAAGAGATCTGATGTGTCACTCGATGGACTAGATGCCCGAGCAAAGCTGGGCGTGATAGGATCTCGCACAAAGAAACATTCACCGTATTGTTCGTGAAACAACTACAAAAGAAAGGTTGGCCTGGTAAATTCCGCTCGCCAGGCGCCGCACAGGCCATTCCAAGGCCAAGGAATCTCTCGACCCGTGACACTTGTCTCATATAATAATAAGGTAGGAATTTCCAATAAATACGGCCGAAGAACAAGTGTTATTTTGCTATTTTTTTCATTGTCCAAGGTCATGGTCTAATTTGTATGATTAGGCAATCTTGTTTTGCATATTGCATTATTGTACGATGATTTCGAGCACTTGCACCTCGTTCAACAATTACAACAACCCAAAGCAAAGCACTCGCAATATTTTTATATTGTCATGTGAATGTCTGGCTCTTGTGTGAAAAAGGTTGAGATAAAACACTGGCTACGAGACACATATTTGGCATAGTGCATATCATTACCGTTTCTAATGTAAACACCCGCCGAAAAATCATCTGGGATTTCCCCTTCGATGCTGTTGACGTTAATGACTTCTCCTAATTCACTAACTGGAGCAAAATTTCTCTGCACAATTAGCGTCTTACAGGATCTTCAATATATGAACTTCACCGTGTTGTGAATATTGTCTTAAAAGCCAGTCTTGATGAGTTTTACCTGAGATGGGAGTAGTGGTTTGGTCCATGAACTCGAAAACCGAACTTACAAATGCGTCCAATGCATTCAAGCGTGAAATTTTGATTATGCTCGGCAAATCAACTCAAAGAGGGGCTTGCTGCAAATATTTTGACAATCGCTGCTCACAAATTTGCATCATTCAGTCAAAATAGATGATATCTCCGTCCGAGTTAGAGCTTCAAGCTTTGAATGAATTTTAAACTTTAATTCGCCTGATCATAGACTCAATTTAGATAGGATGAAATTTTTGAATATTAACGTCGAGAGTAACAAGATTTACATGTTTAAAATGAAACAGACCTCAGTTCTTGTTGCAGCGCAGTTACAGAAACTATGTAATGTGGCTTCACATACGTACCTTTAGGGCGAGAGAACTAATAGAGGTTCTTAGGCATTCAACATTGGGAGAGATAGAATGCCTGCAAGCGAATGCATTCACATGTAAAGCGAAAGAGGAGAGAATCATCTTTCCCCCTTCTTCCTCTTGTTTGTTCCCTTGCTTGCATGCTTTTGTTCCCTTATATATATATACCAAAAGAGGAGGAAATGGAATTCTGTATTGCACTTATCTGTATGGTGACAAGCCCATCGTTATTCGTGATATGCTTGTTTGTACTAAGAAATATTCTCTTAATATTCTCTCCTGGGCTACATATTTGTTTGATGATGTCGATATTATACTCAAAATGGCATAAGCGGAGACAAAACTAGGCAACCAAAGCAGAGCTGTCAAAAGTGATGACGTCCTTACTGAATTTAAAACCATGTGAATTCTTTTCAGGGCACCATAGCATGAGTCCCCTTCACCTCTTGTGCATAGCCCACAAAAATGCACCACCTCCTCCTCCCTTGCCCCAACATACCTTCACTCACATGAGCATAAGTAAGGAAATCGAACATCCTCTATCTAGTGTAATCAACAAGTTCATTTGACCACGTCTATTTAGGACGTCTACATTCAATTGCATGTAAGAGTGATTTGTTTCCTGAATAATAGGTCATATGTAGAAGTGAGCATGAGTTCAAGGTAGAATCTAGTAGATTCCCATGATTACCAATCCATCTCCCCATCCCAAAGAAAGCGGAACTGATATTGTGCGGTTCAATTCCCAGTTTCTGAGTAAAACCTAAGACGGGAACCGGGAATCGGGAAGGGTGGGAATTGTTATTGGAAGAGCATTGAGTTGCAACTCAAGACAGCAAGAGAGGCAATTGAAGGCATAATTATCTCTATGAATGGATTCGTTAGAGGGGTTGTTCTTCATTTGTGCATAAATGATATCAAAGACAACTTTATCGTGAACCTAGGCACTTTTTGTTCATGATCTAGAAACATCAGGTGTGATTTTCTAGTGGCCAGTATGCAAGTTTTTGGATGGACGTGTTCGTTGCACCCGGCTTGCTAGCTACCAAACCACAGGCTCAAAAGTATTTGGCTGAATCAGCTGTTGTAGCTTTGGTTTTGTAGAGCATATTGATTCCCATATCACTGCATATTCTTTTGGCACTCTGATCATGATCTGGCGCAGGAATCATGTCATAGATACTCTTAAGAATGGAAGAATCTACTTAGTTTATTCTATTGTTGTTGTGTTATATACTTGTCAATGAGTTGGATTTGCTTTATGCACTTCTTGAGAGTGGAAGAACCTACTTGATTTCAGGTGGTTAGAACTTAGAGCAATTTTCCAAGGATGATTGAGAACTAAAGTTTTATAATTAAAATTTTATGTTAGGGTGGATTGTTACTATTTGTAAGATTTTGTAAGACCATTATTAATTGTTCTAAAAACTTAAGTTGTTAAATGAAAATGTGATTTACTATTTAAATATTCTAATATTCTGCCTCATGTTTAGTCTGGTCTTTTTTTTTTAGTACTAAGCGTGAAAATTTAATTGGAGAGGTAAAGAGGACCTAGAAAGATTTGAACTCAGAATCTCTAACTCTGATATCATGTAAAATTTTGGTCAGATCACTGTCAATTATTCTAAAAGCTTAACCATCTAGGGTGCAGCATTCCACTGCTTTGCCTAGCAGCACGACGCTTGACTGTTAGATGAAAGTATAATTTATTATTTAAATATTCTAATGCTATTGACAAATGGAGATTTTGTTGTTGTGTTCACTCTCATTTTACTTAGCTAAAAATGAAACAAAGAAAAACCAACAAAAAAGAAAGAAGAAGAAATTAACCAATTTAATAAGGTAGGGGTTCCATGTTCCAAAGTATACAAGGTAGGTTTCAGGTTCTAAAAAATAGAGAATCAATTTCGATAGGGTAAGTTCTAAATTTCAAGTAAAACCTAAACCGACCCTAACACTCATCCTTAGACGTATGAGCTGCATCAACCTAGAAATCCTCATCTATTCCAATAATGCACGGTAATGAGCGAGCGAGCTCCAATGTAGTTCTATTTTTCTATTCAGTGACTACTTGTTGTGGTAACTCGGCAATAGTGTAGTGTCTTACTAGGCATTCTCTATGCATAACAAATTAAAGTCTACGAATTTAAAATCTAAACCTATGTTGGTCACTTGATCTTCTTTCCTATTTGTTTTTCAATCATTGCCCCTCAATCTTTGTATCGACCAAACACCTTACTCTTCTCTTTAACGAAATAAGACCACACTCTCCCTATTCATCATTGAAGGTCCACATATACCTCGTACTACCCTTAGACTGCAATTGAGATGGCCTTAACAGATATGGTATGTCGTCCATCGTAATCGAAGTTTCAAGGAAAAATAACTGTAATTATAGCCCTACCCAAAGCCCCCAACCCAAATAGGCGAGTGTCATTAGGCCCTAACCTACGGTTGGCGAGGGTTGCTGGCCTTCACCAAGGCATTGACAACCCTTGCCAGTCTCGGTTGAGCCTCCTTCAATGCTTTACGGCAATGGTGGGGTAGCAATGGCAAGGACCGTCCTTGCCCTTTGCCTTTTTTATTTTTTATTTTAAAAGAATTAAAAAAATTTTAACCTAAATTAGAAAGAAAAAAAAAGGACCCATTGGCATTTTCCACTAGTCTAATTGAACAAAGTGAATAATAGCACTTGATTGCACTAATTTGATAAATTTTTGCACTTAATTACATTTTTATAAGTTTTAGACTCAACTGCTCTTTTGTCACAAGTTTTAGGACTTACAGTGTGCCAATCTCTTGGTATTAAGAACAAAGTTGACTTTCCTTTTTGCAAATATCCCTAAACTTTGTAGCTTAAACATTAACGAGGACTCTACTCAACGCCAAAAGAAAACCGAAGGAATTTCTGAACTCATAACAAATTTTTCAATTTACAAGAATGCCTATACCAACCTGCAAGATTGACATTTTCGACTTTTTAACAGAACATAGCTAGATTATCTCATAACTGAAGGTATGGTGAACATAACCATGGTATTCGATTAACATAGTGTTTGACAAATGAAAATTCCATGGAAACCGTAAGCAACTCGAGGGGAAAGCCTTATTTTTCACGGCTAGCTCGATGCCAAAGTTCTAGGCGTCAACTATATGCACCTGCAATGTAAGTAGCGAGTATTTGAATTTTAAGATACATGAGAAAACCATCGAAAGACATAGTTGTCGCGATTATTCACCTACTGGGGAGATGCCAGTGAAATCGTGGCAAATGAAAGTGATTATCCAACCATCTTCCTCTTCGAATCCATTTTCTTCAGGACCAAAGGCTGCTCCGCTGCAGAAGATGTTCTCTCTGAATTTTTGGTACTCGACCTTAAACGTATCTTCAAACTACTTCAGATAGTCTATCATTTACTTCTGTTTAGCTGGGACTTAGTTGCATAATGATTTGTCAATTTCCTAATCCTAATTGCATTCATACTAACTAAATTTGTCCATGACATGACTCATTTTTATCAAGCATAGCTAAGCTTGTCGGACTTGGTATGACCCATTCATGCAAACTGTCACGTCCGAAAGCTCCGACCACACGCACATCCCTCGGTGGTCAATGAAATTGCGATATCCAGGACGTATCGCTGACCCATTCATTTTATTGCACATGCGAAAGCGAATAAACAATTCCCCTAACAACAAACAACATGGGATAGAAAAGCGGGATAACACATTCACAACCAAAACACACTTTTATAAACAAACTAGGTTTATATACAAAACTAATCTGTCTACCAAAAGATCAGTCCTCATAAAGGAAATTGTCTTACGACCCATGTGACACCCCGAACCACCTAGGGTCGCCACAGGCACCTGACGTTACACCTGATGGAACACTAGCTACATCTCTTATGAGAAGCTTCGTAACTCATAGACATTTTTTTTTTTTTTGAAAATGGTCCCAGCGCGACTCATTAGCGGAAGCAAAATATAACATCACCATCTCTCCCTCCAACAACCATGCTACAATTGCACACCACTAATCATGAGAAAAGACAAAGCCACGACACTTTATTTACATATTTTCAAGATGAGTTTCCTTGGGTCGGTACATCAAAAGAAAGGCCAGGACATGAAGCCACACTCGGCCATAACTCAAAAAGAAAACACTCGACCCACTACGACTAATGTGCAAGATCCCCCATCACTAGTGTCGACTAACCATCCCAAAAAGTTTCAACTCCTACTTGACACGCACGGGCCCTCACACCCATCCCGGTGCATCAGGCAGTGGTGGCGGCAACATCCCACGCATCATTCCGTCTCAACGAACATGGACGGATATAAACTCCTGAATGATAGAGCCCCCAGCCAAGCCCACGTCATACATCACTAAGGCGCGCACTTGAATAAAAGTCAGTCCATGAATGGTGGGACAGTCGATCTCCACACACTCAACCTCTACATCTGAAGGAATGCTGTAAAATACGCCTCGCGTGACAGCAGGGAGCGGCATCCTGCTAATTTGAAATGTTGGTCCCCGAAAGGGTGAGTATAACCACTCAGTAGGTAAATGAATCCAATAACCACTCAATGCATTATACAATACAATCATAACATCATACATGTCACTCATGCATCCAAGCATACTTACCTCGAAGCCATGCATATACCATCATACATCTTCATCACATGTCATCATGCCATAGGTGATCATCATCATATCATGTCATATATGCATATCATCATGCCATAGGTGATCATCATCATATCATGTCATATATGCATATCATCATGCCATAGGTTATCATCATCATGTCATGTCATACATGCATAATTCAATTTCCACTTTTAATTTTTAATTTGATCACCACATCACTCTTCCTCGGGATCATCAATTTCATCCCATACTTTACACTCGCACCCCATCCTAGCATCGCGAGAAAAACTTCCGGCATTCAGCCATTTAAGGCCACCGGGCATCCGGCACCCCCACACTCCGGCATCTCGTATCCCAACTAGCATCACGAGGCATCCCCTCGGGCAAAGACCTCCGAGGCTTCCGGCACCCAACCATTCCGGGCATCTTGATACTCCCAAAGCCATCCGACCATGTATCTCTATACATTCTGGGCATCCGTCACCCCCCATCCCGGACATTATCATCCGCCACAAACAGATTCCTCATTTATCATTGATCATGTTTACCAATTTAGGTCTCAACTCAGCATGGCATATGATGTAATGGCAAATGAAATCACTTTCATCCTTTGATTTATACATGCATCATCAGTCATCATCATGCATGCAGCAAGATGCAATCATTCATAAAAATAAAATTTATGGAATTCATCCAATTTAGAATAGTCCATTTATCATGCCTTTTTGAAATTTATTTAAATTCCAGCTTGTACCATTTTTTTGAAAATGTTTAAATTAAATATCCATATGATTCCCAAAAATCATGAAATTAAGGCATATGATAAACAAGACAATAAGATAATGATTTCATGAAAAACACATGGCCAATAAAGTTCCACACAAAAGATATCATTCACACAATCACAGCATGCAATTTCGGATAAAAACAGAATGTGCAGTTTTTGAAATAATTCGATTAAAATACCCGAATTACCTCTGCAAATTATGAAATTTTACCAGGTTATAGTTAAGAAATTAAAGTAGATTTTTTATGAAGACTTCCAGGCCAGATTTGTTTTAGATAATTTTCTATAGCCGTCCGAAGCTTCTGGTTATCATACCGAAACGTCCAGTGTAGTCATCTCCGAAATACTGAGTTTTTTACCCACTTATTCTTCTTATTTTCTTCTGAAATTTGGATATGTTTTACTTAAAGAGATCCCCTACAACTTTCATGAAGGGATCTAAGTCAAATTTCCAAAGAACAGACACCATATGGGTCCATGAAGTCTCGGGTGTCCAGTACCGCGTCTCCAGATTTACCGTCTTCAAGAGTAAGTCGATTCACTAGGCTATACTTGTT
Source organism: Eucalyptus grandis x Eucalyptus urophylla (assembly GCA_028830015.1). Lineage (NCBI taxonomy): Eukaryota > Viridiplantae > Streptophyta > Magnoliopsida > Myrtales > Myrtaceae > Eucalyptus > Eucalyptus grandis x Eucalyptus urophylla. The sequence goes on from CM054190.1 coordinate 43,278,596, forward strand.
CATTTTACTTCAAATTTGATTATGTTAGTCTTTAATATTTTCTCTACAAGTTTTGTGAAGAAGTCGAAGAGCGATTCTTGATAAAAATCAACATGCAACTACAAATCTACCACAAGGTCAGCAAAACAGTTCCAGATCTAGTGTCTCCGTAGGATGAGAGTTTGACCCCTTAAATCTCCATTATTTTGCACCAAATTTTAGTATGTTGTATTTTAAGATGTTGGCTACAACTTTCATGAAGGAATAAAAGTCAAAATCGAACTCAAAACATGCATGCAAGCTCTCACAAGATTCTGGCTCAGGCGGTTCATACGAAAACAGCATGCAAACTCAAGACAAGTCACATTCTAGCTTCGGTTTTGCCTATCCTATGATCCGAAACCTACCACCAACAAATCACACATGCAAGGCACACATGCAAGGGTAGAAATCGGTCCCAACTTTCCTCAAAGACCAAGCGGACAGCGGCGCACGAATGGCACACCGACGACAGACGAACGGCGTGCGGGTGGCGACAGGTGACTCCTTCTCCTCTCGGTTCCTCTCCTCTCAGCCTCACTCTCTCGCAACTCACTCTCTCTCTCTCTCTCTCTCTTTCTCACTTGGCCGAATACCACCAACTGGCCACTCTCTCTCCTCCTCTTCCTTTTATTTCCCCAAATCCTCATCATTTGCAATCATCACTTGCCTCTCCAATGGCCAATGCATGAAGACCTCCTCTTGCCATTTGTCATGACACATGCATAATGGGCTTGGGCTTGGAAGCAGTGGGCCGGCCACTCCTTCCCCCTCATGGTCGACGGCCACTCCTCCTTGGGCCTAATTGGGCCAGCCATTCGGCCCACCAAAGGCTCAAGCTATTGGGCCTAAGGCCCAACCTAATTAAAAATCAATTTTACCCTTTCTTATTCTTTCTTTTAAGAATTTAAATTACTAAATTCCACATGGCCAAAATCTTGTAACATTTTATTTAAAGAAACTTAGTCTATAAAGTGCATAGCCAAGCATAGATTATTCTCATTAATTTATCTAATTTAAAATCTCATGAACACAAGCATATATCACTTAGTCCTAAAAGGAGACTAATGGCTAAAGCATAAACCATAGGTAATTTCATTACATAACTATGAGCTTTAATACACCTTAGAGCTTGTCTTGGATTTTTTTTGGGATGCCACAACCCACTAGTCAAACACGTTCACCGATCCTTCGGACTCCACAGGCTCCAAGGGCGCCGGGTCTTCCACAGCACCATCAGGAGAGTTGGTTGCACCTTCGGCAAAAGTGACGTCAACTACCACAGTGGGATCTTAAAATCCTGGAGAGGACCCATTCTGTATCCATTGAGTCCATGGTGGAACCACGCCCTGAATCGATGAGGTACCCTCTCAAGTAGGCCCTCATCGACCCAAACGGTGGTCACGACCAACTCGTAGACCCAATGACTACTAGGGATAGGAACATCTATACCTCGCTTAGTAATAGCCCGTGACTGACCAAAACATTCCGAAGAAACCACCATCTAAGGACATGAAAAGATTGAGCCCACGGTGGGGTGAGACAATGTCTCAGCAAGTTCAGCCCCTAAACTCCGACTAGGAAGGAAATACGCCTAACGGCAATATATACACACAAAACAGAGGATTTACCTCGCCTCGGTTCCCTCCTGCATGTCAGTACAATTCACATACTCAATCAATTAATACATCGGTCCATCAATACAGTCGATCAATCAATCAATTCAATCGATCACAGTGGTCCCGATTATAAGACCAAATCGTTATAACATGTCTCATACCATGTCACACAATTTTATCCCATAATCTGGCGCATCAATTTCAATCAATCAAACGTTCCAATTCGATTATTGCTCACACAAGTATGATCTACCAATGCACATCGGTCTTCTGGCGTAGCCAGGCTTCGTCTCACTCCTTTGAGCACGGCAACATCCATCGACGCACATCGGGGATAGCATTCCCGAAGGAGCATCAGTCCAGAATCTATTGCGACCGGCATCCATTGTCCAAGGGCATCCCATATAGGGGCAACGTCTTACCGACGCACATCGGGGATGGGTTCACTTAACCATCCCATGATCAATCAATCCCGGCCAAGGACACTGTGCTTTGTACTCAAATGCCTCAATTAAAATAATGACTTGGCATATTTTCTTCGTTTTAAAAACACCTGATAAAAATAATCGTGTTTGGGTACACATTCAATTTGAGACAAAAATGCAACATCTTTCCTTTTAAAAATTCCTCTATTTAATATAGAACCTAAAAACATATTTGGCGTTAAAAACCGACGCCATACATTTTCTGATTAAATACCAAAATTTCCCAATTTTAAAATAATTATTCAAAATCACAATCACCACTTAATTTGCACAAATTAATATTCAATTGCATAAACTAAGCACACCATTGAAATCAGCATGAAATTCCAGTCACCGACTATTCCGCTATAATTTTCGGAAAATAATAAATAATTACAAAAATTATAAAAATAATTAAATAATGCAATTTAAACACAATAAATACCAACTTAGGCCGAAAATACTAATCTAACCACCTAAACGGGCCTAGAAAATTTCTGAACTTATCAAGATATATAGTACAATCTATCTAGTCCATAATTAGTCTATTCTAACCACCTAATATTCTAACCACCTAACATGCATAATTAAACAATTAAATCACTAATATAAACTAACTAATCACATAATCCTTAATTAGCCTAAAATAATCACCCCTTAAGCATAATTAACTCAATAAGTAGAGTTTAGCAAGTAAACTCGCCGATTTAACGATCCGATGAGTTCACGGCGATGACGACACGAAGGCGGGCGACAACCAAGCCCACAACGACACCAACCAAGGCCTAGAAGAGACTTAAAATGGGCCTAAAAGCTCTAGGGTCATTGTTGGCCTTCGGCTTATGTCCTTGGGCCGAAGTGGCTGCTCAAGCGGTTGGAAGCAGCAAAGAGGGACGGCAATAGTGCAGCGGGGCTAGGCAAGCGACGGCGGTGGCTCCAGCGGCTTGGACGGCTGCGAACGACGGCCAAGCAACTCATGGGAGTTACGAGCAGGCACAGGCGACGACGCAAGACAATCTAGACAATAGGATGGCGAGCAAGAGGCACGAACACGGGGGACGTGCACGCAGGCTCACGAGCGGCGCTGGACGTCAACGACGAGCAAATGGGCAGCGAGGGAGCTCCGACGGCTGTTACTGGCTCTTGGCTGGTTTTCTTTGGAATGTATGAGCTCACGAACACTCAACAATAGAGAAAGCAACCCAAAGAAGAAGAAGAAGGTTGCTGCAGCTTGAGGGGGCCACAAAATATCCAAAGCTCTCAAGTTCTATGCCCCACCATGCATGGCTATCTTCCTCATCCAAATTGCAGCATCCAAGCTTCCTTAGCAAGTCTCCAATATGGTATAAATGTTGCTCCCCCCTTGGCTACGAATTTAGGACCTTTGTCATCCCATTTCATTAAATTCCACTTCAATTCCTCTCCAATTTGATCCAATTGAAGCCCCAAAAATTCAACCAAGGTGCCATCGTCCATCTCATAATTTTTCCTCATCAATTGAATCAACTTAAATTCCAAAAATGCGACCAAAAACAACTCTTTAATTTTCTCGGTCCAAAATAGCCTTACTTTGAAATTTCGCCAAAAATCCCAGTTTGCAGAAAAATCTTTGAAAGATGAGTCGACGTTCTTAAATTGAACCATGACATCATAGAACTTTCAATTTCTGAAATCGGGTTTAAATTCGCAGTTAATTTCAAACGAGCGAGATTTTAGCGTGACCTAACCTATTTGATAGCTTTTAGGAATTTTCGGTACAATTGACCCATGGTCGATTATTTTCAAGCCACATTATACATCTTCGACTCATTGGCGACTCTCAGTTGTCGTGAAAATCTCGAGATTTCAAATACGGTCACAGGGTACAAAAACGACAAAAAAATCAATTTAATGCCAATCAACAAGAATTTTGTAATTAGGTGGAATCACCCACACTTAATCACATGGCTCTGTCAAATTGACATATCTCCGATCTCTAATCGATCTTTAACTATACCGTAATAACCATTGCAGATTAGCACGGTCGAGCAGTCGATTCCTGATCGAATTCTCAAATATATTACGTTTAGATTCCTTAACGGCTTCACCTGATAGATTAGTTATCTCATGAGTGGCTAACTCAGAGGAAAAAAGGCTATAGGCATGTAGATGAAAAGCCTAACTTATTTAATCAAAAACAAAACCTGAAAATCAGGATGTCACAAAAATTATATTAAAGAATGTACTCATATTAGAAAAATACATCACAACAATATTTTTCATTTTTTTTATTGCTAGTGTGAGCAGGGGGATTAGTTTATAAGCCTTCAGTATTATGAAAACAAACAATTCTTTTTTAGAAAAAAGATTGTGTGACGGCATTTAATATACTGTAAGAATAACAATTTATTTTGAACCACAAAAAACCAAATCACAAATAATTAGAAATTGTTTTGGGACCAATTTCTTCAAGAATTTGTTGCTCATAAAACACTGTCATTTTCACAGTACCCCAAAGACCATTATGCTAGTAAAGCCCTCTTTTTTATTGTGCATGTTAGAGATGGTTTGATTGAATTGGAAACTTTGCTTGCCGGTCGTGTTGATAAAAAGTTGACATTTGTTTGAGTGCTGTCTTATTTTGTCTTTTTGTCGAGAGATTGTAGGCTATTGGAAGATGCTTCTTCTAGTTGACAAAGAGTAATCAAAAGGAAACATGTCATTTAAAACTCATTTTTCCAACGTGATGCAGTCAACTGTGTTTCGTTGATTGTGAATACTCCATGTCTTGACATCTATGGTATTCAAAATCCACAATGCAATAGCCGTTGCTTGTTTCTGTTCTATTGCGGAAGCCCAGTTAGGCCTTTGTTATATATTTGGTAAGATTCTCAATCATGCAGAGAATTGAGAAATAATCAAGAGGACAGAATGAAAAATGATTGGCACCCACCAATACCAATCAATTTTATAGTTGGAGACAACATAGATTGCAAAATTTCATTTACCCCCTACAAAAAAAAAAAAAAGATTTTCTAGGACGTTCTAAGAAGATCAGACCACAAGGATGTATGTATGGGCTGGCAACATTTACATCCATCGTAGATAGGACACTTAACTAGTTTGGTTTGTGTCACAAAGCTGATTAGAGAACCCGCAGCAAATAGCAAGAGAGAAAGAAGAAAGAGAGAAGGAATAGAGAGGATGAGGAGGAGAAGGAGAAGGAGAAGGAGAAAGTAAAAGAAAGAAACAAAGAGGAGGCTGTAGATTTCTGTAGCATATAAGTCAATTAAAGTAACTTTAACACTCCCCTTCAAGCTGGAGCATATAAGTCACCAATGCCTAGCTTGGAACAACCAACAACAAAAGCAGGACGAAATAATGCTTTGGTGAACAGATCTCTAGAGGCAATGTAAGGAGTAGCAACCAACTTCTGCTTCACAACATCACAAACAAAATGACAGTCAACTTCTATATGCTTAGTTCACTCTTGCAAAATAGGATTTCCAACAATATAAATAGTTGCTAGATTATCACACATCATATCAATATGTTGATTAATAGAAAATCCAAACTCCTGCAGAAGAGATTTCAACCACAACAACTCAACCACAGTATGTGCCATAGCACGATATTCAGCCTCCACACTAGACCTGGCAATGGTAGTTCGTTTCTTGCTTCTCCACGTAACCAAATTACCACTAATAAAGGTGCAATACCTAGTTGTAAACCGTCGATTATATATTGACCCAGCCCAATCAACATCAGAATAACCAACCAAAGTGGAAGAACCGTTAGGTTTATAAATTAGTTCCTTAGTAGGAGAGCTTTTAAGATATCGAAAAATGCGACAGACAGCATCTCAATGAGCCTTCTTAGGTAACTCCATAAACTGACTCATCACACCAACAGCAAAAGAAATATCAGGACGTGTAACAGTAAGATAAATTAGTTTCCTAACTAGACGTCGATATTGATGCTTGTCTTCAATTTCATTTCCATCATCAACTCCAAACTTTTGATTTGGATCCATAGGAGTAGCAACTAGCTTGGAAGCTAGTGTACTAGTCTCAGACAAAAGATCAAGAACATACTTTCGCTGAGACAAATTAATACTTTTTTTTACTTCATAAAATTTCAATACCCAAAAAATACCTAAGAGTTCCCAAGTCTTTAATCTGAAATTACTGCTAAAGAAAGGACTTAACCTCATAAATGCCAATCATATCACTACCATAGACAATTATAACATCCACATATATCACAAGAATGACCACCCCCGATTCCTTATTGTGAACAAAAACAGAATGATCAGAATAACATTGGTGGAAACCACATCTGGAAATCACTAAACTGAATTTTTCAAACCATGCTCTTGGAGAATGTTTCAACCCATAAATGGCCTTATGTAGTCGACATACTTTACTACGATTCTCCCCCTAAACAACATACCCAGGAGGTTGCTCCATATATACTTCTTCAGATAAATCGCCATAAAGAAAAGCATTCTTGACATCCAATTGATATAATGGCCAATCGAAATTCACAACAAGAGAAATAATAACACGAATAGAATTGAGACGTGCCACAGGAGAAAAAGTCTCAAAATAATCCACTCCATAAATTTGAGTAAAACCTTTAGTAACAAGCCGAGCTTTAAGACGCTCAATTGAGCCATCCAAATTGTAATTGATAACGTACACCCAACAACACTTCACCACATCTTTCCCAAGAGAAAGATCAACTAATGACCACGTTTGGCGAGACACCAAAGCTTCCATTTCCACATTGTCGCGACCTACCCTCGGGGGGAGGGAACAGGTTTAGGGGTATTGCCTAAAGGACGAGGCTAAGGCCCATGATCAGGCGCGGGCTCTCCCAAGCCCATACCCCGCGTGACGTTGGGATATTCTTAAAAGATTTTGCATAAAAGGAGTCGCCACTAGCCTATTGGGGTCGGCTAGAAACCAAATGAGGCATGGGAGCGTGCCTCACTTTCTACGCAACCAGAGAATCTAGGTTCGGGGACTTGTTTACACTAATTAACCAATTAGTGCCCTTTCGGTACCTAATCTTGTTCATTTTAACAAAAGGATTTTTCATAGGCAGTTTGAATTGATTTTATACTTATCCACTAACATGTGAGGTGATCATGCGGGTGCGCGATCATTAAAGTAATAATCATAACTATCAAAATCCTAATTGCCATAAAATTAAACACGTGCAATCAAACATAATTAGATATGCAAATTAAACATTTAACATAATCAATATACGAGCACATAAAGGTCTAATAACGCTAAAATGGCAATACATGGCAAGTCCTAATCAAACCCCATCATTTTTGGATTTTCGAAATTTTTTAATTTTTTAATTTTTTAATTTTTAATTTTTAATTTTTAATTTTTTTAAAAAGAAAAATAACTAATTTCTAATTTTTAAATATATTTTTCTGGATTTTCGAAATTTTTTTAGATTTTTTAATTTTTTTTTTTTTATTTTTTATTTTTAATTTTTTTTTTTAAAGAAAAATAACTAATTTCTAATTTTTAAATATATTTTCCTGGATTTTCGAAATTTTTTTAGATTTTTTTTTTAATTTTTAATTTTTTTTTAAAAAAAAATAACTAATTTCTAATTTTTAAATATATTTTCCTGGATTTTCGAAATTTTTTTAGATTTTTTTTTTTTTTTTAAGAAAATATTTTTAAAATTTTAAATTAAATTTTATTTTAAAAGGTGAACCGGGTCGGGTTCGGTTCGACCCGACCCGGTCAACGCGGATCGGGTCCGGTCGGAGACCGGACCCGGGTTCGGTCCAAATGGGGGGGGGCCGGCCGAACCGGCCCGACTAGCCTTGGTCGGGCCTTTCTTCAGTTCGGATTGGGCCCAACCAGCGGGCCTAATCTAGTCGAATCTTTTTTATTTTAGAAAAATGAAGCCCACAACTCCCTAAACCCACAATCTCTAAAATCCTTAAGCCCGCAAGCCAAAATAAACCAAGCCCAAAACAAGCCCAAAATTGCTTTTAAAAAAAAAAAAAGAAAAACCTACCTGTTTTGCGACCCGCGCCCGATCCGTGCGACCCGGTTCGTGGCCGAAGCCCTACGGCTCCTTGGCGGCGCTGATGACGGCAGCGACGGACTTGACGGCGGCGGCGGCGCGGCGAGTGACAGCGGAGACGCGGCGGGCGATGGCGAGCTACTGCAGGGCTCGCGGATTCTGCAGGTGGAGGCGCGGCGGAGTAGGGGTGGAGACGCGGCGGTCCTCGCGGTTGCAGGCAGAGCGCGGCGAGTCACAGGTCGGCGCGGTCTGGCGAAGGCAACGAGCGCAGGGGTCGGCGGTGCCGGTTCGGATGGCGTCGGGCAGGGGCTGAGGCTGAAGCTGCAGCAGCGTCGCGGCTCCTGGGCAGCGACAACGGCACGGACGGGATCGCGGGCAGCAGTGGCTCGGGGTCAGCGTTCCGGCGCGGCAGAGCGGGTGGTGGCGGCAAGGACGGCACGAACGGCGACGGCGAGTCTTCTTCCGCCCGAGCTCGCTCTCCTCTCTCTGCTCTCTGTTTGTGCCTCTCCCTCCGGTTCTCTTCTGCTCGCTTGGTGTCGGGAGCTGCAGCGTTGGGTACTATGGGTCGACGCTCGGAGGGCAGCGGCGGCGTCGCGGCTTCGGGATGCAGGCGTCGCAAGGGGTAGCGGTGGCGCGGCGAGGGCTACCACCACGACTCCTCCTCCCCTCTGTTTTTCTCCCGTTTTTCTTTCCCTCCTTTTTCTCTGTTTCTCTTCTCTGTTTCCCCCCTAGATTTTCTCCTGTTTCTCCCCTTATCTGGTGCAGATCCCCCCTGCTTCTCTTCGCGTGCGCGCGAATCAGCCCCGCGTGCGTCCGAATCGGCTCCCCCCAACCCGGTGACCTGCCGGCGAGATGATGATGTCTCCTCCGCCTCTGCCCCCTGCTTTCGGCTCGCCATTTCCCCACGCGATCACAGCTGCTTTCTGCTTCGCTGGTTCCCCGTGCAGCAAGCGGCTGAGGGAGAAGACAACGGGGCGGGCCGGGCCGGAGGAAGAAGAGAGCTGGGCCGCGTGAGGGAAAAGAAAAAAAAAGTAAAAGTAAATGGGAGGGTTGGGCTTAGGCCCACGCAGGAAAAAATAAAAGGAAAAAAGGGGACGGGTCGGGCCAAGGCCGGATCCGGCCCGACCCGGACCTCACAACTTTTTTTTTTTTTTAAAAAAGAAATTAATAGCTAAATTTTTTTATTTTCATTTTTTTTAAAAGGAAATTAATAGCTAAATTTTTTGATTTTGATTTTTGATTGATTTTTTTTTTATACTATTTGAAAGATAAAAAACTAGGTGTCAACACACATCCATAGCTTTCTTCCACTCAAAGCGAGACAAAGCCTCAGTGTTAGAAGTAAGAATTGTGTGAGTTTGTAATGATAGAGCAAAGTCATGTTATGGAGAAGGAAGATGTGAAAGAGACACATAACGCTCAATAGGGTAAGCTAAAGAGGATTTTTGTGTGCAAGACCGAGTACCTTTGCGAAGGGCAATCGGAAGATCGTTCGGACCAGGAGACAATGAGGAAGATTGAACGGAGGGCATGGAAGAGTTGGATACTAGTGGTGCCGTAGACTGTTTTTGCCGCTGATACACCTACAAGGGAGGAGGTTCTGGAGAAGGATTAACAGAATCTAGGGGGATAGGCTGTGGGATAGGAGGATCGGCTACAATGTCATTTGAAAACTCTTTACCCTCAGTAGAATAATGTGCCCTCGAAAAAAGTAACATCAGCACTAACATATTGAGTACAAGTTGTAGGATCATAACAAACGATATCCCTTTTGCGTAAGTGAATACCCGTAAAAAAAAATACATTTAGTGGCGCGAGGAGATAGTTTATCAAAACTGGAACATAGGTTATAAACAAAACAGACGCACCCAAAGACGCGTCAGGTAAGAGAGAATAACGGCTTGTTAGGAAATACAACACTGATTGGTGACTGATGATTGAGGATAGTGGAAGGCATCGATAACATGCGGTAAGGACAGCATCACTCCAAAATGATTTTGGCAAATGCATATGAAATAAGAGTGAACGAGCAACTTCTAGAAGGTGACGGTACTTTCTCTCGGCCACACCATTCTGCTGAGGGGTATAAGTACAACTTGTTTAATGTATAATGCCAAGATTAGAACAAAATAAAGAAATTGATTTCCATGTATATTCTAGAGCATTATCTATTCGCAAAATTTTAAGGGATGTATTAAACTGATTAGTAACCTCACGATGAAATAATTGGAAAACATGTAAAAATTTAGAACGGTCATGAAGCATATAGAGCCATGTTAAACGAGAATAATCATCCACAAAAGTAACAAAGTTCTTAAGACCATTTCTACTAGCAATACGAGAAGGTCCCCAGATATCTGAATGAACAAGTTCAAGTAAAGTAGATGCACGAGAATCATTACGACTAGGAAAAGAACTACGATGATGTTTCCCAAGTTCACAAGCCTCACACTCAAGAGTAGAAATTGATTTACACTCAGGAATTATTTGTTGTAACTTAAATAAAGATAAATGCCCTAAACGAGAATGCCATAATAGGGGGTTAATAGAACTAGCAAATAGACCATTGGCGTCAGTAGTGGAGACACCAATTATATGGTAGAGTCCATCATGTTCATGCCCTCCACCAATCATCTTCTTTGTCTGAAGGTCCTGAAAAACGCAATAAGATGGGTAAAATGTAACTGAACAACTAAGAGTTTTAGTTAACTGACTAACAGATAACAAATTTAAAGGAAGTTGGGGAACATGTAAAATAGAGGACAAAGATAAGGAAGATGTAAGTGAAATAGTCCCTAATCCAACCACTTGAGTCGAGGAACCATTAGCTAAACTAACTTCTGATGAAGGGCTAGAGTTATGGTGGGAAGAAAATAGTTCTTGCTTACCTGTCATATGACTAGAAGCTCCTGAGTTAATGTCCCAAGAGGTGCTAGGAGACAAAGTAGAGAAAGAGGTCATGTTACATGTACATGCAAGAGTGCTAGTGGATGTGAAATTGGAAGCCTCTAGTTGTTGGACACGCTTGATGAGTTGTGCAACCATATCATCTCGAGCTGTAGACTCAGAAGAACTACCCCCAGGTGAGATAGATGGGTTCATGTCGCTATAAGACACATTTCCAGCACTCCCTTTAGACACAGTAGTATTTGCAATCACTAATCGTTGAGCCCACTCGTGTCACACCCCGATCCTCAAGCACGCGCACATCCCTTACCATGGTCGATTTTAAATGCGATATCCCAGGACTACGTATCGTTGATCCTTTCCTTATAAAAAGCACATGTGGAAGTAATTATAAATCCCCAGACAGTAAAGCAATGGGATAAAAAAGTAGGGCCATAATTTTTCATAATGAAATTCACAACCTTACTTTTATACATAGCACAACCCATAGTATTTTACCATACTATTCACAAAGGTCTGATCTCACACCTATCTACAAGAACATGAAGTTCACACAAAACAGGATGGAATCTCAGTCCTCATTCAGGTCGTACTCAAGATCTTTCTCTGAATCTTCTTCTTATTCAAAATCTTCCTCCTCCTCAGGTTTCACATCAGGGTTCTCCTCCTCAGGCTCCTCATCAGGGTCCTGAAATGGTTATACAATAATCATTGAGACCACTTCTCAACGAGTTCTACCCCCTAAGAGTCGTTTAGTAAACCAATACGCTATCCGAGTTGCCTATGCACACACGGGTCAGAGAACTTACCTTGGCCTCAAATTCCACCTACAAATTAACACAGTTCAAATAAGCACCCAATCATAATATCACGGATCGAAACATCGATCAAATCGACTTAGTCGATTACATGTCAGTCGGACCATTCCTCGGTCATTTCCATTCAATCAATCAATTCACAACATCATATCAAAGCAACGATCAATTGACCTAGTCGATTACATGTCAGTCGAATCATTTCATGGTCACTCTCAACCATACTATACAATTTCCAATATAATACATAGTCACTTAACCACATATTTTCCCTTAGGCGCCAATTTCGCCAAGATAATGTACCAATCACCCCTCCCACATATTTTTTAAGGCGCCGTTTTTGCCAAGGTAATGTACAATAAACATTTTATGTGCATGCTCTCCGGTGTCGTTTTCGCCGTGGTGATATATTTAATCACAAAGCTAATATAAACCAATCAAGTGCATTCTCTTTCGGACACACGAGCACGATACTCGACACACAAAAATATGACCACACAAACACATTCTATGCCACACAGGCATGATCAATTATCGCCACGCATGCATGATATATATTCAACACTTTACAGGCATCTTATATGCCAAAGCAATGTAACAATCATCGAGCCACACCACACAACATTTCTTTTCATCTTTTATCATACTTGATAAAATATCGTGCGTGGGCACACAGTTGGCCTTAGCCAAAATATAATATTTTCATTTCCATAACTCTCACATTTTCTGTAGTCCACTCAAATATTTTTGGCATTATCAACTAATGCGCGGTTATTTTTCAGTTAATAACCAACGATTATCCTATTAAAGAATAATTCTCACTTTCACAAATAATTCAATTCAACATGAAATAAAGCTCAATTAAATAAGCGGATTGCGCCATGACAATCAGCATAAAATTCCGGTCGTCGGCTATCCTTACCTAATTTCTAGAAAATAATTAATTAATTAAATTAATTTCGAAAATTAATAATTAAATACTAAAAATTCAATTTAGGCCCGTAATACCTAATTGAAGCTTGAGACAGGTCAAGAAAAATCCCGATAAGCATTCAATAAATAATAATACGTCTCTACTTACTAATTGTACAATTCAATTGTCTAACATGCATCACAATTATCTAATAATCACTAATCTATTTTAATCTAACCACCTAATTGCACTTAATTAAATCTAATCAACCCGTAAGCATAATTAGCAAACTAAGCAAGGATTAGTGAGCAAAACTCACTTGATTAAAAGCGGGGACTAGAACACCGCGACGACAGCCGAATTCTGAATTTTCAGCTGCATCGACTGGCACGCAGACCGGTTCCACAGGCCTTGCAGGCCCCACAGCAAATTGCTGGTCTTGGTTGATGGGCTTGGGCTTGCTAAATTCTTGGGCTTAACTTGCTGGGCTTCAAAGTCTGGGCTTATCTTCGGATGGGCTGATATTTGCGAGCTGGGCCGAGCAATAAAAGAAATTGCTAGGCCAAACTACTACTGGCTTGTGGACTTCAATTGGGCTGAATTCGTTGGGGATTTGGGCTGCTGCAAGCTGCTGACTTGCATTGAAGAATCTGGGCTGAATGCTGTGAAGATAGGCCGTCCAATTCACTGGATCCACTGGGCTAGGCTGTTGCAGCTGATCCATGAGCTGAAGAAGGGAGCCGCTTCGGCTTCGCTCGACTGATCGAAGAAGACACAGCTTGAATGACAGCCAATTAGGGAAATCAACGATGGGAAAAACTCAATTAGATTGTTGACTCTGTGGGAAACAGCAAAGACGGAGGGGAATCCGAAGGTGGACAGTTGCTGGGTTGAAGACACGAGGGATGGTTGTCACGACCTAAATTTTCAGGGGCAATCCTAGAAGTTTAGGTTAATGGATTACTAAGTCCGAAGACTTGGCGCGGACCCTCCCAAGTCCTACCAATCGCGACTTGATAGAAATTAATTCATTTAAACATGCAATTTCAATTTGGAGCCGCCACTAACCAATTAGGGCTGGTTAGAAACCCAAGTAAAGTATGGGAGAATACTTTACTATTGCGAACCGGAGATTCAATAGGTCCGGGGACATGATTACGCTAGATTAATCTAACGCCCTTTCGGTACCTTTTATTTTAATTTCAAAAATATTTTGCAAGCGATGTTAATTAATTTTAACTTAAGCTACTAACGTGCAAATGGTGGTCATGCGAGTGCACAATCAATAAAATAACATTCAATAAAAAAATACTAACAAAAGTGCATGCCCTAAACATGGTTTTCTAAATGACCGGACACCTAATTTTTTTTCTTTTTTTTTCTTTTAAAAAATGTTAATTATATGCAATCTTGATCTAAATTTAATATGCATGGATTTTACTTTAATGATATGGAAATGCCATTCGTATGGCCTAACTAGAACTATCACTACATGAATGCAATCTTATTTATATAATCCTAAATATGCATGTGTTTCATGACATGAGATGAATGACATAATGATCCTATATGCATGTTCTTTTTGAGATTTTTTATGATTTTTTTATTACACATATGCAACTTATATTGAACAATGATGACATGACATTGGGTTAACTATGAACTAACCTATTAATTAACCGAGTAAAAGACTTTTGTGTTTTTTTATTTGAAATGACCTAGTAATTTTTATTAAAAGGAAAGTAACGTAATGATGCAATACTAATTTTTTTGGCATTTTATATATATATATATATATATATATATAATGAGAATGTTAAAACATTAACTTATAACCCACTAACTAAAGCGCAACATACGGTGTGCACATTATGAAATCTATATAACCTAAATAATATTTTTTTTAATTTTTTTTTATATTTTTTGTGTTTTGGTTTTACTAAAAACTGAAATGTGTTGCTTCAAATGTGAAATGTGTAGACCTATATACTTAATATGATGCATGATATGTGATGAACAAATAAATAATAAGACGCCAAAATAAAAAATCCATCCATGTAAATCAATGGCATTTTAATATGGATCAATAATGCAAAGCAATTCATGAATTTGTCATGAAAAGTCAAAATAGTCAAAAATCTAACCCGACGTCTCGCGGCTCAATATTTTTGATTATTATGACTTAATATGACAAATTTCCTAATCGGATAAGAATAAATCAAAACAAATCAATGTTAGAATAAAAAACTATGAGCCCGAACAATCGAACCAAATTTAGCCTAAAAATTTTACCTAGCTCGGAAAAATTATCTCCAAGATGGAAATCGGCGAGGAATGATGCCAAGTTCACCCTTCTCAAGCCTCAAGTGACCTGCAACAAAAACAGGGGAGGCAGCAGGTTGGTCGTGGGCACGGCCACGCGGGCACAGGCGGTGCGGGGAAACTTCAGGTGCAGGCGCTGATCGGAAGTGGGGCTGGACACGAGCACTGCAGGCGTTCGAGCTCGCGGGTCGCCAGAAGCAAGGCGCAGGCGTCGGGTACGGCGGGCTTCGGCCACCGAGCGAGCAGGAGGCGAGGTGCTGAGACGGAGGTCCAAGCGGCGTGCCGTGGGATCGCGGGTCACCGGTGTGAGGCAGTGCTAGTGAGGTGACCGATGCGGCTCGGTGGCTTCGCAGCTGAGTAGAGGCAGACCACCGGGTTGCTGGGCGCGAATTGCAGGTTGTGGGGCTCGGGTGGTTGGGCACGGCAGCGTCGGTCGCTCGAGCGTGTAGCAAATCGACCTCAGGTGGTGTCACGGGTCGTCGGTAGCAGCAACCAACGGCAAAAAGGGCGCTTGGGCCGTCGGAGCAGGGCGGAAGTGATGTGCGGCGGGGGATGCGCGCCGTGGAGGGACCGTCGAACGGCAGACGAAAACGGCAGTGACAGAGGCGCAATGGAGCAGGGTGGCTCCGGTGTTCGCGGACGAGCTTCGCGGGCGTGAAACGGAAGCGGAAACGGCCGTTGCAGCTGGGCGGAGCAGAATCGAAGCCGGCAGGAGGAAGGTAGAGGCATCCGGCAGAGGGAAGAAGGTGATGAACAGTAAATGTCCAATCACCTTTTTCCTTTTTGCTTTCTTTTTATTTTTCCCCCTTTCTTTCCTTTTTGTGTTTCTCTCCTTCTCTCGAGGATTCCACGGACGGCTCCTTTCTCTCTCTCTTCCTTTTTTCTTCTTTTCCTTGCTTTTTCTCTCTCACCTGACACTCTCTCTCACTCTCTACCGAAGACTTCCCCCATTCACTTTCTGCCACTGTACTTCTTCTCTTTTTTTTTTTTTCAATTTGCTATTTTTTGGACGAATAATGAAGAGAAGCTCCCGCTTCGCTCGGTTCTGAAGCCTCGCATTTTATAGCGAAAGTGTTCAAAGTTGTTGAAGATTTGCAAATATTTGCTCAACCATCCAACAGTAAAAAGGCTCCAAAATCACACAATCGAATTTTTTTTAAAATTTTGAAATGAAGATATGTGTTCAACAAGAAAAACACTTCATTATTTCTTTTGAAATCTCCCTCCACAAATCCAAATGTTTTATTTTATTTATTATCCTCCATTTTATTATATAAAAATAAAATAATAAAAATCCTAAATTAGGTGTCAACAGCTGCCCCTCTTTGAAGGGAAGCTCGTAGAGGTTTCCATCAAAGATAAATGACACCTAAATTTAGACCATGCAGAATGAATGCAAAATGAATATGAAATGCATATGCAAATGTTAATGACCTCTTTTTCATATAAATTTAATTCTTTTTGAAATGCAAGGTTATGCAATAATGCAATGATTTGGTCAAGAACGTAGATCTCAATGTGTCCATGCTCAATGAAATACAAATGCAAAATGAATGCAAAATGAATATGAAATGCATATGCAAATGTTAGTGACCTCTTTTTCAAGTAAATTTAATTCTTTTTGAAATGCAAGGTCATGCAATAATGCAATGTAAATGCAATGATTTGGTCAAGAACGTAGATCTCAATGTGTCTATGCTCAATGAAATGCAAAGAAGAACACGTACCTGTCATACTTATCTAGAGATTCAGAAAAGTATTACTAGGTGTGAAATGATTCCTACGAGACCTGACAAACATCTGGAAATCTCTTCAGATAATTGAAAGGCTCAAAGTCTTTAGAGATCTGGAACTCTCCTCAAATCCCAAGCACCTGGAATAACCTACCTTCAAGAAGGATAGAGTAGTTCTAGGCAGTCGGTGTTACATGTCCAGGACCCGTACCATTCTACGGTCGCCTAAAATAGTAACATAACTTTACAAAGAAACTGTTTTCCCAGGACCCGTACCATTCTACGGTCGCCCAGTGTGACAGTATTTGGTTGTGTCTAGGACTCGTAACATTCTACGGTCGCCTAAACGGGGATTTACCTTCCAGGACCCGTACCATTCTACGGTCGCCTGAACGGGATTCACTTTCTAGGACCCGTACCATTCTACAGTCGCCTAAAATAGTAAATAGGTGTTGTCGAGGACCCGTACCACTCTACGGTCGCCTTGACGAAGAATTGATTTTTCAGGACCCGTACCATTCTACGATCGCCTGAATGGGGAAACTGCTTTTCCAGGACCCATACCATTCTACGGTCGCCTGTTAGAGCAATAAATGTTGTTTTAGGACCCGTACCATTCTACGGTCGCCTAAATCAAACTGAATCTGAAGAAAAATCTTTGGGGGATTTGGGACTCTCATCAAATCCCAAGCACCTGGAAATTGCATCAAGTACTTAAAAATTCAAAACATCTGGAAATCACATCAGACGCTCGAAAGACAAATACTTGGAAGTCACATCAAGCATTTAAAGGTTCAAATATCTCGAGTTCACACTAGACGTTTGAAAATATTTTACCAAACATCTGGAAATCACATTAGATGTTTGAAAAGACAAACACTTGGAAGTCACATCAAGCGTTTACAAGTTCAAACATCTGGAACTCAAACTAGACATTTGAAAACATTTTATAAATGGGTACCTGGAATTCTCATCAAGCACCAAGATGATTGAACAAACTCAGGGTTTCAAAGACAATTTTTTGGTCTTTGAGGAAAAATTCAATGATGGCTTTATCAAGCTTCTACTGGAAAAATTATCACAAGGACAATTTTCAGTTATAGTGTGAATCTCTTGAACATGCTAAATGAGACGCTTTTGGTGTGAAAAGGCTTTTTCACTCGCTCTCATTTAGGAGGGGTTATTTGTCCCGACCATTGATGCGGGAATATATCACTCAATCTTATCATCATCTTGTCGACAAGAGTTTGAATTTTCTTGCAATCAGTACGACCTTACCAATCTGAGAGATCTTTAACAGGTACTGTAATGTGGGCTTGGTCAATGGCTTAGCAAAAGAGACTTTTTGAATCAAGGCTATTGAAAGAACAATTCTGTAATCATCTCCGGGTTTACAAGTCAAGAACCCTGCAAAATGAGAAAGAAATAATCTTGCTCGCACTTCTTCGAGCAATGCTTAAAACATATGAATCCCTATGTTAATTCAAGTGCCCTAATCTGAAGAGACTTTGTAAGGGACGTAACATAGGCTTGGTTCTTGGGTTTAAGAAACGAAAGGATCGTTAGGCTCAAAGATGTGTGTAATGGGTAAGAGTTGATGATCATCATTACCACTAGTTTTCTTCGCCACCGATTGTCTTCTTGATAAATTTCTTTATTGGCTCAAGAGTTTATCACCGATGCCAATGATTATTCAACTAGAGATCATTTTCTTTGATGATGGGCATCGATCAGGCACATCGCTTTTTATATGCCCCCCCAATTCATCAGCCATTTCTCTTTTCTTTTCATGGGCATTGGCCTTGCTTTTAACAGGCACACTGCTTTTTCATGCCCCTTAGTTCTATTTTGTTTTCAGTTCTTGCACACAATGCGTGTGTCAAGTATACTTTAAATGACACTCAAACCTTCAAGGGTCTTTATCTGTCTCATGCCTTGCCCCAGTGTGGGGGATGATCATCAACTGGGTTTAAAAGAAACGAAATCACAGGCTCAAGTGGGCTATGCAAAGGATAATAGTGTGTAGGATAGTGAAAGAAACGCTCTTCATCATCCTAAGGCACTTGAATTACCACATGAATTCAATGTAATAGCATAACTTAAAGATTGATGCAAGTGAGAGCAAGAAAATTTCTATCCATTTCCCTCTCCTTCAATGTCAACTTACCTCCATTTGCCCCGATGTGGGGTGGTCCTTGACAGGGGTAGTATGAAAGAAATTCTTCAAGTATTTGGGCTCAAAAGGGTTAAGCAATGGATTATCTGTAGTATTTGGGATAGACAAATAAATTGCCTCTCGTCATTTCAGCTGTCGTACTTCTTGCAAGAAAACTCTTCACCTTGAAATACAAAATGGTTCCACACTCACCTCACAATGTATAGACAAAGGACTGTGTGTGGGATAAGGCTTGCCTTTCACGCCTCATTTAGCATGTTCAAGTAACTCGGCATCTTTCACTGAATTATCCATTTTAATAAATTTCAAGTAGAATTGACGAATTGCACATTATGTGAAAATATTCTATAATGACAAAAAGGCTATACTCTGTTCTTGCACATCAAATCATAAAGTCAAAACTATTAGGTGTCCATGTCTTGCCTCTCTTTGCAAGAGAGCTCATAGAGATTCCTTACGAAGATGAAAGACACCGTTGCTCATATCCATTCTTTGCCCCTGCAAAAAATAAAACATGCAACATTATACACTAGAGATTTGACCAATTTTGAGTGAGGAAAAGGTTTTTATGAGCCCTTTATTCATGGATAGTATTTCTTTACAGCATCAGAATTTATAGGATTCGTGAATTCACGTCCATCTATTTCTGCCAAGATTAAAGCACCTCCAGGAAGTACTTTCTTCACGATGTATGGCCCACTGTAATTTGGAGTGAACTTGCCACGAGGATCAAGAACAATTGGTAGCATCTTGCGTAACACCAAATCATGGACCTTGAAACACCTTGGGCGAACCTTCTGATTAAAGGACTTGGCCACCCGCTGTTGATAACATTGACCATGACATATGGCCTTCAATCGCTTTTCATCAATCAAATTGAGTTGGTCATACCTCTGTTGTGCCCATTCAGCTTTCGTCATCTTAGACTGAGACAAAACTCTTAGAGAAGGGATTTCTACTTCAACTGGCAAGACTGCTTCCATGCCATACACCAGAGAAAAAGGAGTTGCTCCAGTAGAGGTACGAACTGAAGTCCTATACGCTATCAAAGCGTAAGGAAGTCTCTCATGCCAGTCACGATAATTATCAGCTGTCTTTGCCAGAATTTTCTTGACGTTCTTATTCGCTGCTTCAACCGCACCATTCATTTGAGGGCGATAGGGCGATGAATTCAAATGACGAATTTTGAACTCTTGGAACAAATCATTAACCAGTTTGTTGTTTAGGTTTGTCCCGTTATCTGTGATGATGGCTTCAGGCACGCCATAACGGGCAATAATATCTCGTCGCACAAATTTCATGACATTCTTTGCAGTGACAACTGCATAAGATGCTGCCTCTATCCATTTTGTGAAATAATCAATAGCGACAAGGAGGAAACGATGACCATTCGAGGCTTTCGGATTAATTGGGCCGATTACATCGATGCCCCCACATCAAAAAAGGCCATGATTCTGATAGTTGATGCAGCTCATTTGGAGGGACATTTATCTTGTCTCCATAAATCTGACAACGGTGACAACTCTGGACATGCTGAATGCAATCAGTTTCCAAGGTCAGCCAGAAGTAACCTAGTCTCATAATCTTCTTTGCTAACATGTAACCGCTCATGTGAGGACCACACACTCCTTCATGTATTTCTTCCATCAACTGAGTGGCCTCCTTAGCATTGACACATCTAAGTAGGATGGAATCGAATGACTGTTTGTATAATGTATCCCCACTAATAAAGAATTTGGAGGCAAGCTTCATGAGATGCTTTCGGTCAGCTGGATTGTTACCTTCTGGGAACTCTCGTTTTTGAATATAGGTCATGATGTCATGGTACCACGGTTTTCCATCCGGTTCCTCTATCACTACCATGCAATAAGCTGGCTTCGACAAAACCTCTATTTTTAAAGGCTCAACCTCTAACCCATCAGTGACTTGCAGCATAGAAGACAACGTAGCAAGCGCGTCTGCAAATTGGTTGTGAGACCTTGGCAAGTACTCGAACGAAACTTCCTCGAACTTTTCCACCAGATCTTCTAAATACTTGTGGTATGGGAGCAACTTAGCCTCCTTGGTCTTCCATTCACCTACGATCTGCATTATGATTAGTGTGGAGTCTCCGAACACTTTTAACTTGGCCACAGCTATCCCAATTGCAGCCTGGAGCCCGAGGATGCAAACTTCATACTCAGCCACATTGTTAGTGCATGGGAATATCAACTTTGCAGCTACCGGATGGTGTTGTCCATCTGGGGATATCAGAACTGCCCCAGTACCAGAACCAGACAAGTTTACAGCTCCATCAAAGAACATCTTCCACAAGTCTTCATTTACATTCAAGACACGGTCATCGAGGAAACTATCATCGTCATTAGGGGTTCCTGAACTCTCGGCCAATAGGTCAGCGATCACTCGTCCCTTAACCGACTTTTGTGGCATGAATTGCACATCAAATTCAGAAATTAAAATTTGCCATTTGGCTAACTTACCCACCAAAGCTGGTCGATCAAGTAAGTACTTGATGGGGTCATTCTCAGTCACGAGGAAAGTCTGGTAGTGCAATGTGTATTGTCGCAATCTGTGCAATACCCACACCAAAGCTGCACAAGTCTTTTCAACATCAGGATACTTCAGCTCTAATTCAGTGAACTTCTTGCTCAAATAATAAATAGCTCGTTCTTTTCTATCAACAGGACTTTCTTGAGCCAACATTGCACCTAGTGACTCACTGTGAATGGTGAGGTAGAGAATTAAAGGATGCCCTGGTGATGGCGGGACAAGCATTGGTGGATTCATCAAGTAACACTTCAACTTGTCGAACGCTTCTAGACATTCATCATCCCAGTTGACTCGTGCATTCTTCTTTAGGAGCTTGAAGAATGGCTTGACGGTTTCAGAAAGTTGGGAAATGAATCGAGCAATGTAATTCAACCTCCCCAAAAGGCTCCAGACTTCTTTTACTGTTGACGGCGGTCGCAATTCACAAATAGCCTTAGCTTTAGCTTGGTCAATTTCAATCCCTTTACTACTCACAATGAATCCGAGTAATTTACCGAATGTTGCTCTGAATACACACTTAGCGGGATTTAGTCGAAGCTTGAACTCACGGAGCCGATCAAATAGCTTCTTCAAGGTCTTGACGTGGCTTTCCCCAGGTCGAGTCTTTGCAATCATGTCATCAACATAAACTTCAATTTCTTGATGCATCATGTCGTGAAACAGTGCTATCATGGCTCGCTGGTAAGTTGCCCCGGCATTTTTTAGTTCGAAGGGCATAACCTTATAATGAAAGGTTCCCCATGGGGTGATAAAAGCAGTCTTTTCCTTGTCTTCCTCTTTCATCTTTATCTAATTGTATTCGGAAAAACCATCCATAAATGAGAATAGTTCAAAACCAGCGGTACTATCCACAAGGACGTCTATATGTGGTAACGGAAAATCATCTTTCGGACTGGCCTTGTTCAGATCCCGGTAATCAACACAAACTCGAACCCTACCGTCCTTCTTCATTACTGGAACAATGTTGGCTACCCATTCGGGGTACTATGAGACTTCAATGAATCCCACCTTCAACAGCTTCATCACTTCCTCCTCTATCTTCTTTGAAAGCTCAGGTTTAGTTCTCCGCAACCTTTGCTTCTTAGGTGGCACATCCAGGTTAGCAGGTAGGCAATGCTCCACAATTGACGGGTCTAAACCAGGCATATCAGCATAGGTCCATGCAAATATATCCTGATAATCCTTCAGTAGCTGAGTTAGGTGCTCGGCCTCATCCTTGGGGAGACTTGCCCCAATTTTCACCTCTCTGGCTTCTTCAATGTCACCTAAATTAATAGTGATGGTTTGCTCGGACGTGAGAGCCTTGGCTTTTTCATGTTGTTCCCAGCTGCGTTGCACCTCAACGTAATCTTTGATCGAGTCTTCGGGATTACCATTATCAGCACTTTTTGCATTGAATTGGACCATTCCCACACCTTGGCATGCTATATGATCATTCCTGAAACAAAAAGTAGATGGATCAGAAAGACAAACAGGGTAACCTAGATTTTTTTTCTTTGGCAAAAATCATTTCTTTTAAAACATTTTGACACGAGGAAGCATGATGAAGCCCAGGCCTCAGAATTCTCCTTGGATTTTTCTTTTCTTTTATCGGCTGGATATCATCACCGGGCTAGTTTGGTGTACTTCAACATGCCCTCAAAAACATGAAAATTTCCATGTATTTTATTGGATGAAAAGCAAATTACATTATTGAAATGATAGAAATCCCAGGAATAGAAATGTAAATATGGAAAGCAATAAAAACTCCTGTGCAAAGGAGTGTGCGAATAAATAAAATTCTCCTACTCTCGAACTTCGTCGATGGCAAACACTAAATTCTCTTCAAATAATTCGGCCATTCCTCCAAGTGTGTCATCTTTCCCAGTGGATCGAATGGTGTCTGCAACTGGCTTGTCTGCTTCTCTCCATCCGATAAGAATAGTATTAACGTCAACACCCGGAGGCTTGGAGTACTGAACACAGGTATCGATCATCCCTTCTTCCTCATGCATCATCTTCGCAGGCCCAGGGAATGTGGACCTAATATGGGGTATAATGAAGCCAATTCGTCCTTGTCCTCTTCCTCTTCCTCTACAGGATCGTCCACCTCTACCGCGATAGCCCAATCCAGTAGTATATGAATTCCGCCCGGCCTCAATTGGTTGGCGAGTGCCCTGACCATGCCGGCCTAAACCATTACCTGGAACAAAACCACTCCCGACCATGGTCTTGCCTACCATGATCGCCAACTTTGATAACTTTGGAGTGGGTAAGGTAGTGCCTTGAGAGACATGAATGGTCGAAACCAACTCAAATGCTTGAAAACTGGATTCTTCTTTACAATCTGGTTCAATATAAGGGATAGCCGTCTCATGATAAATCTTGAACTCATCCTCTCCTCGAACGGTAATAAGCTTCCCTTCCATCACAAACTTCACTTTCTGATGAAGACTTGAAGAAACTGCCCCTGCTGCATGAAGCCATGGACGACCTAACAAAAAGTTGAAGGCTGTAGGTATGTCCAAGACCTGAAAAACTGCATTAAATACCACTGGCCCTATTTGCAAGTCCAAATCAACTTCCCCAACTGCTTCTTTTTTGGTTCCATCAAATGCTCGAACAGAGGTTTTAGCCGTGCGAATTTTCCCCAAATCATACCCAAGACGTTTTAGAGTTGCAAGAGGGCATATGTTTAAAGCCGATCCATTATCAATGAGCACACGGGACACCAAGGTATTTCGACACTTGGTTGAGATATAAAGGGCTTTGCCATGTCCCCTTCCTTCCTCTGGGATTTCATCATCTGAGAAGGTAATCTAGTCGTTTAACAAAATGGCCCCCACGAATTCCCCTAACTTCTCAGGTTCAATGGACTCTGGGATATGTACTTCGTTAAGGACTTTCATCAAGGCCTTTTGATGTTTCTCCGATGTCAACAGTAACTCTAATATGGAGACTTGTGCCGGCATTTTACGAAGTTGGTCCACTACGCTATACTCACTTGCCTTAATTATAGCTAAGAATTCTTTAGCCTCCTCATCAATGACTGGCTTGACAGGTTGTGAGTTGGCCTGAGCATAAGTGCGTCCCGATCGAGTGACCACATCTATCTCCGCATCGTAACACCATGGTACCGCCTTATTATTCGTGTAAGCATAGGGTTGCGTAACATCAAGAATCAATTCTTCATCATCTGGTGGTGGCACATCGTTGATGATTAATCCATCTTCATCCGACGCATCCTCCAACGGTGGCATGTCAAGAGCTAGGGGATCATTAGCTCCAATGTTTAAACCAGTAAACTCATCTTCAAAATCAGAAACCTCTTCTTCTAGATCAATAATGATTGGAGTGATGGTCGAAACGGTGTCAACAGGATCCGTGTAGACAATCATTCCCTTCTTGGACATTGCTTTAACTCTTTGCACCTTTTGAGACACGGTAGGCTCTTCTACATCTGAGTAGTATCCAGCTCGAACTAAACCATTATAAACATCGTCCACATGCACTGTCAAGCTCCTCTTTCGCCTAGCATCAAAACTGAAAATGGCGTTCACAGCTCCTGGATGATCAGGGAGTGGATTATTCTAGATGTTCGGCTGCGTATCACGGAATGAAACCACCTTAGCATCCAACAGATTCTGGATTTTGTGTTGCAGTGTATAGCAGTCGTCAACAGAATGCCCCATCTCCCCCATATGGTAAGTACATGTCTTGGAAGGATCATAGTTGGGGAAACGCTCGGGATTAGGTCGCTTAGGCTCCTTAGCGAGTAATCCTTTCTTCTAAAGGGTTGGCAAGATCTTTGACAATGGCTTAGGAAGAGGCATAAATTGACGCCTGGAAGAGTTCTTCTGCTGGCCGAAGAATGGTCGTGCTCCTCCCTGATGAGTGTTCAAGACGGGGCGAGGGGGTTGAACATATGCTGCATTAACTTCCGCTACAGGCTCCTTATCCTTCTTGACTGAGACTCTCCTGTACGAGTTGGTTTGATCAAATGCCCATCCATCACGTAATGCTACTTCAATTCGCTCGCCAACAGGGATTAGCTGATTGAACGACTCAGCAGTCGATCCTAACATCCGATTTCGATATTCAGGCGGGAGTGTCTTCATGAACAAATCCATCAACTCTTTTTCTGTCGGCTCCGGAGTAATCTGAGCAGTTACGGTCCTCCATCTCGTGACATATGCCTTGAAAGATTCCGTCCTCTTCTTCTCAGTGCGAAGTAAATCTTCTCGAGATGGAGTGACGTCAATATTATACTTATATTGCTTGAAGAAGGCATCAGTCAAATCTTCCCAAGTCTCCAGCAGATTAATCTTCTTCATGATATACCACTGCAGCGCCGGTCCTGTCAGGCTCGCTTGAAATTGTTGAATCATCAAGGGGATGTTATCAACATATTGGGTCATCCTGACCACATACGTCTGCAAATGGATCTTCGGGCAAGAAGTGCCATCATACTTTTCAAAGTCCGGCATTTTGAAATTCTTCGGCATTTTGACCTTTGCATAGTGGGACAAATAAGTTGGGCCTTGGATAAACGAACCCTGCAACTGTTTGAGTTTCTCTTCAATTTTTGCCATGCGTTTTTCTTGTGCTGTCTTCGGTACAGCCGAGTGTATCACTTGTACCTCCTCATCAACAACAATTTGAGGCACGTCAGTAATTTTCTCCTTGGAAGCACCATCAGAGGTTGATGTCCCAATTGCGAACGTATTCTTGCCTTTATCTTTCGGATCAGTTGCAGGAGCATGTTGTGGTAACACCACTTCAACTTGCGGAGCTGGTGGGGCAGTGTTTGCCTGGAGAGAGTCGATCTACTTGGAGAGCTGCTCAAGAACATTTAGGACTTGCTTCATCTCCGATTCGAGGGCAGCGATGCAAGTTTGTTCAGCAACACGTGTTTGTTCGGTGTTATCAGCCATTGTTGCTCTGGAACGAGTACGGATTGGTGATCTTAGGTTAGCCGTGTTGTCACCTATCAATATAAAATAATACAGTAAGTATCATAACAAATGAGATTGGTCCATGACAACGGTCAGTCGCTTATTTTATTAAGTGAAATCAAATTCCAAAGACATCAACTTAAAATGCTAACATAACTCCCTAGGAAATTAAATTCCTAAAACATCAATCTAAGAAATTGAAATAACATCATAAAGCTTGAATTAAACTCCTAAATCTAGCGACTCTTTTCTATATACAATTGGGAGATCACAGTCTTTCGAAGCTTCTTGTTCTGTCGAACCAACTCAGAAATACGAGCTTCTTTCCTTTCCACCGTTTCTTCAAGATTTTCAATTTGTGCTTTACGAGTGGGCTTCCTAGTCACTTTAGGTATCACGGGAAGTAGAGCTTGAGGGATCTCGTGATGGTGGATATAATAATCCGTGGCATGAAAAACCCTCTCTTTTCCTTTCAATCTTCTAGGCACCACTATCTTTTCGGGATGGCATTCCTTCCATGCATTTTCAAGATGCTCGATCTCATCGAGGTATTTGTGATCCTTGTGCACGAAACGGGCTTGAAACAGATCCACTCGGAGAGGAGGTGGGATATCTTGGAGCACTCGATACTGGCGGGTCACTCTATAAGGATAGTAAGATGTTGCACCAGTAATTCCCATCAGTGGAATTGGATTATCTGTCTTGTGAGAGAAACGAGCCACGCTAACATGGAACCATTTAGCATACCATAGGAAACCCTTGAGATCTAGATTTTTAAGAAAAGTCACCCAATCGGAAAATGATTTTCCGGTATACTTTTTTTCTAAGATTGAAAATCTTTTTATTGGGTAACTAGAATCATCAATTTCACCTCGACGCATGAAATGACCAAACTCCTTCATGTGAGAAAGAAACCAAATCTGTAAAAGCTCAGGAGAGGCATTCATGACTTTTTCTCCATTTTGTTTAAAACGGTTGAGGGATAAAAATGTCTCAGCTAAGATCATGTTTATAAAATTTATGCGAGCACATGCTTGTCTGACCACCCATGCAATCGAAGGATTAATAGCATTTCTTCGATGAGGAAATATTATAAGTCCAAAGAATGCTAAGATGAATATCCTACCCTTTAGGCGCATTGAAGACTGATTTAAAAAATGATTAGCCAAAAAGGAGAAAGGGCATGCGTTACAATTAGCTTTCAAAAATTTCTTAACCTCATTAGTTTTAATTCTTAAAAATTGAGATAAAATTGATGTGGGTTCCATACCAAGAGGTGGCCTAACAAGTTCAATCTCAAGGGGCATTCCTATGATGACGCTATACTCTTCCAATGTTGGGGTTAGCTCATTCTTACCGAAAATAAATGTAGCCGTCTCGGGACTCCAAAAGTGTGATATAGCTTGCAAAACACCACTATGGACTCCGATATCCAAAAGAGGGATGAGCCGTCCCAGTATCGACTCTACATAATCTTGACCTTCTTTACTTAAATTGTTCCACCACCCTTTGAGCTCAATCTTGGGAGTTGGAACGAATTGAACATCGAATCTCCCCATTGCATATAAAATAAGACCGACAACGAAATCTAGTGTCATGGACCAACGAAATTGCAAGTAAGTAAATTGCAGTAGTAAGAATTTAAACAACTTACTTTTACTGGAAAGAGATGACAATCACATAGACACACGCATGAAATGTGGGACTCGATTTCTATCTAGATGGCTTAACAAAATGGAGCTAAAAGGATGATCTGACCGTTGCAGTCTCGCATTAACGTGTCAGGTCCTCCTAACCCCGGCTCAGTCGAATGGAATGTCTAACATCACGCAATCTCGCGGATATGGACAAACACATTTGACACCATGAAGAACTTTCGGGGAAGAGAATGTCAACCTCTATATAGCAATCTCGCTTTAGAGGGAGTATCATTCTCAACACCATCCTAAGAATCCTATCGCAGCCCAGGTCCGGCAGCAGGTTGTGTGTGCAATAGTGTAGTGCTAAAAACAATAAAACATGCACAACAGTTTAATTGCAAACAACACTTCTATAGTTCAACCATTCATTCTTAACTCCAATCTGCAAAACAAGGGTTAGCAAAGACTACTCCCCTTATACCTCCCATCTGCAAAGACATTTAACACTTCATGTTAGGAGCGTACCTTGTTTCCATGCTGCCAAACAAAATATTTTTCTAAAAAAAAATAATAATAATAATAATAAAACAGGCCTATGTCCACTATGAGTTTTAACTCTGTCCCCAGCGGAGTCGCCAAGCTGTCGCGACCTAAATTTTCAGGGGCAATCCTAGAAGTTTAGGTTAATGGATTACTAAGTCCGAAGACTTGGCGCGGACCCTCCCAAGTCCTACCAATCGCGACTTGATAGAAATTAATTCATTTAAACATGCAATTTCAATTTGGAGCCGCTACTAACCAATTAGGGCTGGTTAGAAACCCAAGTAAAGTATGGGAGAATACTTTACTATTGCGAACCAGAGATTCAATAGGTCCGGGGACATGATTACGCTAGATTAATCTAACGCCCTTTCGGTACCTTTTATTTTAATTTCAAAAATATTTTGCAAGCGATGTTGATTAATTTTAACTTAAGCTACTAACGTGCAAATGGTGGTCATGCGAGTGCACAATCATAAAATAACATTCAATAAAAAAATATTAACAAAAGTGCATGCCCTAAACATGGTTTTCTAAATGACCGGACACCTAATTTTTTTTCTTTTTTTTTCTTTTAAAAAATGTTAATTATATGCAATCTTGATCTAAATTTAATATGCCTGGATTTTACTTTAATGATATGGAAATGCCATTCGTATGGCCTAACTAGAACTATCACTACATGTATGCAATCTTATTTATATAATCCTAAATATGCATGTGTTTCATGACATGGGATGAATGACATAATGATCCTATATGCATGTTCTTTTTGAGATTTTTTATGATTTTTTTATTACACATATGCAACTTATATTAAACAATGATGACATGACATTGGGTTAACTATGAACTAACCTATTAATTAACCGAGTAAAAGACTTTTGTGTTTTTTTATTTGAAATGACCTAGTAATTTTTATTAAAAGGAAAGTAACGTAATGATGCAATACTAATTTTTTTGGCATTTTATATATATATATATATATATATATATAATGAGAATGTTAAAACATTAACTTATAACCCACTAACTAAAGCGCAACATACGGTGTGCACATTATGAAATCTATATAACCTAAATAATATTTTTTTTAATTTTTTTTATATTTTTTTTTGTGTTTTGGTTTTACTAAAAACTTAAATGCGTTGCTTCAAATGTGAAATGTGTAGACCTATATACTTAATATGATGCATGATATGTGATGAGCAAATAAATAATAAGACGCCAAAATAAAAAATCCATCCATGTAAATCAATGGCATTTTAATATGGATCAATGATGCAAAGCAATTCATGAATTTGTCATGAAAAGTCAAAATAGTCAAAAATCTAACCCGACGTCTCGCGGCTCAATATTTTTGATTATTATGGCTTAATATGACAAATTTCCTAATCGGATAAGAATAAATCAAAACAAATCAATGTTAGAATAAAAAACTATGAGCCCGAACGCTCGAACCAAATTTAGCCTAAAAATTTTACCTAGCTTGGAAAAATTATCTCCAAGATGGAAACCGGCGAGTAATGATGCCAAGTTCACCCTTCTCAAGCCTCAAGTGACCTGCAACAAAAACAGGGGAGGCAGCAGGTTGGTCGTGGGCACGGCCACGCGGGCACAGGCGGTGCGGGGAAACTTCAGGTGCAGGCGCTGATCGGAAGTGGGGCTGGACACGAGCACTGCAGGCGTTCGGGCTCGCGGGTCGCCAGAAGCAAGGCGCAGGCGTCGGGTACGGCGGGCTTCGGCCACCGAGCGAGCAGGAGGCGAGGTGCTGAGACGGAGGTCCGAGCGGCGTGCCGTGGGATCGCGGGTCACCGGTGTGAGGCAGTGCTGGTGAGGTGACTGATGCGGCTCGGTGGCTTCGCGGATGAGTAGAGGCAGACCACCGGGTTGCTGGGCGCGAATTGCAGGTTGTGGGGCTCGGGTGGTTGGGCACGGCAGCGTCGGTCGCTCGAGCGTGCAGCAAATCGACCTCAAGTGGCGTCACGGGTCGTCGGTAGCAGCAACCAACGGCAAAAAGGGCGCTTGGGCCGTCGGAGCAGGGTGGAAGTGATGTGCAGCGGGGGATGCGCGCCGCAGAGGGACCGTCGAACGGCAGACGAAAACGGCGGTGACAGAGGCGCAATGGAGCAGGGTGGCTCCAGTGTTCGCGGACGAGCTTCACGGGCGTGAAACGGAAGCGGAAACGGCCGTTGCAGCTGGGCGGAGCAGAATCGAAGCCGGCAGGAGGAAGGTAGAGGCGTCCGGCAGAGGGAAGAAGGTGATGAACAGTAAATGTCCAATCACCTTTTTCCTTTTTGCTTTCTTTTTATTTTTCCCCCTTTCTTTCCTTTTTGTGTTTCTCTCCTTCTCTCGAGGATTCCACGGACGGCTCCTTTCTCTCTCTCTTCCTTTTTTCTTCTTTTCCTTGCTTTTTCTCTCTCACTTGACACTCTCTCTCACTCTCTACCAAAGACTTCCCCCATTCACTTTCTGCCACTGTACTTCTTCTCTTTTTTTTTTCTTCAATTTGCTATTTTTTGGACGAACAATGAAGAGAAGCTCCCGCTTCGCTCGGTTCTGAAGCCTCGCATTTTATAGCGAAAGTGTTCAAAGTTGTTGAAGATTTGCAAATATTTGCTCAACCATCCAACAGTAAAAAGGCTCCAAAATCACACAATCGAATTTTTTTTTAAATTTTGAAATGAAGATATGTGTTCAACAAGAAAAACACTTCATTATTTCTTTTGAAATCTCCCTCCACAAATCCAAATGTTTTATTTTATTTATTATCCTCCATTTTATTATATAAAAAATAAAATAATAAAAATCCTAAATTAGGTGTCAACAATGGTGGAGCAGATGTGTGGCGTGCGGCTTCGGTGGATGAGCAAGGGTCAACAAACCGTTGCTAGTTGACTCACGGATGTTGCGGTGGACGCGTGGAGTTGCTGCAGGGGAAAATCAGCTTCGTGTGAGTGGCAGCAAGGAATGGAGAGAGAACTCGGTGGATGAGAGTGACTACTTGAAAGGAGACAGAGGATTTCAGTGGTTTTTTGGGTGGATGGAAAATGATGATGGTGATGTGGTTTGAAGCCACGGCAGCTGTGGAGATGGCAGCAGGGAAATCAGTGGCTTCGGTGGCGACCGAAAGAAAATGAATGAAAAACAGAAGCAAAGCGCTTCTTTCACTGAGACCGGGATTGAACGAGAAAGAGGGAGGTCGGTTGAGCTTGTCCAACAAGCTAGAAGAGAGAGAAAGACACCCAAAAACTCCACATGTTTAGCCATCTAATTTAATACAATGTTCCCCAATACTTTCCAGCCCTATAATCCACTAAAAATGCCACCAAATAATCCAATTTTGGTGTCAAAATTCCATCCCCAAGTATGAATCCGAATTTCACATAACTTTGGCTTCCATTTCATCCTCAATTTATCCAATTCGAAGTCTGATTTCGCTGAAGAAAAATCTTGAACAATTTTCTGTAAATCCCTAACACTCAAAGGCTCGGCTTGGAAGTCCAAATTTCCTTTCATTTAGCCATACGAATTTCCGTTAATTTTCCGCAACTTCCAAATCTATTTTTCATAAAAATTTTGGAATCTCCGTATTTAGAGGATGAGTCAACGTTCCTAAAATAAATCGTGACATCACAGAACTTTCAATTTCTGAAATCGGGTTCAAATTCATGGTTAATTTCACTCTGGCGCATTTTTAGTGTAACCTAGGCTACCGGGTAGTTTTCAGAGATTTTTAGTGCAAATGACCTGTGGACCCACTCGACACCTTGGCGACTCTCGATGGTCGTGAAAATCTTAAGATTTTAATTACGAGTACAAGGTATCCAAAATGATAGAAAATCGGTTTAGTGCCGATCGACAAGAATTTTGTAATCATATGGAATCACCCACACTTTGATCACACATCTCAGTCGAATCGACCTATCCCTGATCTCTGATCAATTGTAGCAATACTGTAGTGACCATTGCAGACTAGCACGATCGAATAGTCGATTTATGGTCGAATTCTCAAGTTCATTACATTAAAATCTCTTAAT
The DNA here is from genome assembly GCA_028830015.1 of Eucalyptus grandis x Eucalyptus urophylla. NCBI lineage: Eukaryota > Viridiplantae > Streptophyta > Magnoliopsida > Myrtales > Myrtaceae > Eucalyptus > Eucalyptus grandis x Eucalyptus urophylla. The sequence continues at coordinate 43,311,309 of CM054190.1, forward strand.
GACTTTTCCAAATAGTCTAATTATCTCACAAGTGATCGGCTCTGAGAATAACACTACAGACGATGAAAGACCCGATTTATTCAACTGAAAACAGTACTGGAAATTCAGGATGTTACAACTCGGGCTTGCCATGCTTGGCCCAACAAGTGTCAACAATATGACTGGATTTGCCGCAATATATACACTAATGGCTATCTTGATCGGAACTTTGTCCACTACGTCCACCACCACGACTACGACCTCCACTACTAGCCACAAATGCTGAATTGTCTTTAGATGTGTAGAAGACGGAGGGACAATGCGTTGAATTTAACAAAATGCTTCATTCATAGAAGGAATTTTCTCTCCAGCAAGAAGCTAACTCTTCATAGGCTGTAAGTCGACATCCAAGCCAAATAAAAACTTGGCCACTTGAAATTCAACTCGGTGTGTCTTAAGTCTCTCAAGATCAGTAGTGATGGGCTAATAAAGATTGAGTTCTTCCCACATACCTTTCAAAGCACTATAATACTTTCCAATAGACTTGTCTCCCTGTTTAAAATTAAAGATCTTCTCATATAGTTCATAAACTCTAGACATATTTTTGTTTTATGAATAACTCTCCATAAGATCATCCCATACTCCCTTAGTAGTTGTGTGGAACATGACATTAGTAGCGATGGATGGTCCCATGCTATTCCATAACCACACCAAAAGTCTCTAAAATTTTCAACAGGAGGGTCTGTGGTAAGATAATGGAGTTTCCCTTTGACATTAATATAGACCTTCACAGCTTCGGCCCATATAATTGGAGGATTCATTTAATTTAATAGTGGTAATTTGAACAATGGCACTATCTGTAGGAGCCTTAGTATCATTCATGACGATAATCTCAATATAAATATATCTACCACTAATCAAGAAGGCTAAAACTTTAGTACGAGAAACAAAACAGCAACACTAATGTATAATCAAATGTAATTTGCTCCATCAATTAATCAAAGGGATGCTAAAAACTCATAAATATAGACTGTTGTATAGAAAAAAACATTTGACCAGAAATATCGATTTAAATAATTATATGTTTGACGGAAACCCCACAAGACCAATCAACCATAATCAATGAAGTACTATGATTCTTGAATCCACTAATCAGTAAGTGTTGTAATCCATGTTCACAAACCAAACCTGATGAATCTGATATCTTCTAATCTCATATGTATCAAGACTTGAAGAGAAAACATATAAAAATTGCAGTTTTAGGTGGCTGCGCACCAGAGAAGAAGTAGGGTTACTAGGGGACTCTCAAACCAACAATAGGATCAAGTAATCACGTAGTTAGATCTGCTTTGATACGATGTCACAAAGCTGATTAGAGAACCTGCAGCAAATAACAAGAGAGAAAGAAGGAAGAGAGAAGGAATAGAGAGGAGGAGGAGAAGGAGAACGTAAAAGAAAGAAACAAAGAGGGGGCTATAAATTTCTGTAGTAATAGAAACCTTACATTCATTGTGTTTATATTAAATATAAATTGTATATGACCATAATACCCTTATGTAAGTGAAAAAAGAAATAAAACTCTGAAAAAAAAAAATAACTCAATTAAAAATTTGCAACTTCTCATATATGTGCATAGTTTACTATGCCTGTGGATCAATATGCTTCATTTGGGAAATAAAAGTTCCATGGAAGCCATATGGAACTCGGCAGGGCAGTGTAATCTTGGCGACGGGCTCGCCAGAAAAATTCTTGCAGTCGATTAGATATACCTGCAATCCAGTAACGGAAATGCCTCAATCTAGATGCAACATAAAAAATCATCAATAAAGATTGTAAGTGCTGTGATTATTCATGTACTTGGGAGGTATCAATTGATTCATTGTGAACGAAAGTGATTATCCAGCCATCATCCTCTTCGAATCCGTTTTCTTTAGGGACAAATGCTGCACCAGTGCAAAATATGTTCTCTCCGAATTCATGATAATCCAACATAATCGCATCTTCGAACCGGTTCTCTTTCTGGTGCATAGAAGAACAAATGGCACGTTAATGACCTTACTATGATCAAAGAAAAGGTGACAAGATCAAAGTTGGGGAAAGCCTTTGTTTACCAAGGAAATTCCAGTTCTCGGTTGGTCAAGATATAACTTGGCTAGGCCACCATACTTGGGCATGCCTGAGCTCATCACAATTACATATCAGAATAGATATCGGGAACGATTGGTAAAAAAGACCTGTAAATTCGGAGGAAAATGGTATTCTATATTGTAGTCACCTGAGATTGAGCTTGCTGAGGAATCTACAACTTGGGTGTATCCATATCTGTTTTTAAGGCCTGTGAAGTTACTGCTGATCATAGGGAAGTCCATCGAATATTTTGTCCCAGTGAGATTTCTTTCCTTAACTTCTCCGGTTTTCATGTGTAATCTCCATTCATATGCGCGCGAAAAAAATGACCCTTCTTCTTCTTCTTCAGCTGTTGCAGAGACATTTTCTTCACTTGATTTAATTGGCTTGAATCTCTTAGAGAACCATTGGAATTTGTCCAACCCAAAATCAGGGCCCGGGATGATTGATTCGAGAGCCCTGCACGCCCACACTACAACCTGTAATTCAGCTTCATGAAATAAGTCCGTAGCTTTTCGAAAAATGATCCTCGGAAAAAAGAATGCTTAACTCCAGATTATTTTACCTCATCGCCATCCTCAAAACAGTTCAGAATGTGAAATGTGCAGTTTGTTTCAACGTCAAACCATTGCATGGAGTTTCCATCACCATAGCGAAGCATTATCCCAATCCTTGCATACTCTTTCTTGTTGAATCGTATCAATCTACAAGATGAATGAAAATATTGCCGCTAGTCAAACATTGTTTTAGTTTTTCGTCTGTATGAAAGAATGGGAATTGGCAAGAAAATGAATGTTCTAATAAGGACAGCAGGAAACTCACGGTCCTCCTCTGACGAGTCGGTTTATGTCTATTGTAAGTGGAAAATCCATGATCACATTGTACCTGCAGAGCCAGTGTCTACATTTATAATTGCAAAGCTTATATAGATGCCGGAACCATGATGTGTACTTGTCAAATATATTGCTAACCTCTGAGTAACACCAATCTCGTGGCAGAGGCTACATCGGTCGAATTTGAGATCAGCTTTATGAAGTAATTTCTTCCCATCAGCTGAATTTGAATCAAAAGGCCATTAAGATACTACCAATTTTGACAATGAAATTGGATGAAGCTCACCTTAATAAGTTCTTAGAAAAATACCTGAGATGACACCGAGTTCCATGAAAGGCTTTACTGCATCAACCCCAATTATAACTAACTCTCCTGTACCTGGAGCTCTCTGCCACATGAAGAAAAACACTAGGGAGTTTGGTTTTTATTTGTCATATTCAAGAAATGCACAATGCTTATGTCTGTGCAGGTTCGTGAAGACACACCTTTGGATGGTTCGTGAATGGTCGATTCCAATCTCTATCTACATTCCAATTGCCAAGAGTCTCTAGTGTAAAAATGTCAATCTCTTGAGGCATGTGATTTTCTGCAATCGAGTAGAATTTCCCTCCGTGCTCAAAAACATTAGTGTTGCTAATCAGTTTGTTCACTGTCCCAAATCTCAACTGGAAAGAAGTTTAAAATGGGGCATAATTCTTGGTCAGTAATGCTTTATATGAGATGTTCATGATGTACTGCTCTTACAGCACTGCAGAATTAAATTGCCGAGACTGCATGTGTCAGTGAATAAGCTAAGTATGAAAGAGGAACGTAAGTAGATCAGTGAACGCACCAAATTTAGTAGATAAGCTGACAAAATGGCCGGTGGATCACCCTCTATGGCGGGTAAAAAGGATGGTCTGTTCCTTTGTTTTTCTAGTTGGTATGTTTCAGTTTCGACATGTCTGTTGTTGTAGTGGACAGTACATCTCCCATCACTATCTTTGTCGATGTACACGGCATGAAGCATGCCTTCTCCATCAATCCAAGTGTGACTCGACCGTCCAAATACGGATTTGGTTGATTTTAGCCCTCCAAAGAGAGGATTTGGCCCTGCGATCCGTGAGAAACAGAAAAAAAAAAATCAACATTGCTGGCTAAACAATATTTTATTTATATGAAAAGCATTCGTGAAAGCCAGACATCTTGGAATTAGTCACAAAGGGAATCATATTTGAATTTTCCTTATCTCATGTGGACATTACCCTTTTATGGATTATCGGGTAGGAAGTTTATATAAATACAGCAGAAGAACGAGTGTATGTTGTTATTCTTTCATTTTCCATGGCCATAGCCAAATTTATAGGACTAGGCCATTTTGTTTTGCATATTGTATTGTTGTACGATGATTTATGTCGAGCACTTGCATCGCATTCGACTATTCATAAAAAGTATAGCATAGCTCACTATGTCGTGTCTCCTTTATGTGTTTTTTTCATAGGCCAATCATTTGAATGTCTGGCTTTTGTGTAAAATATTTGAGATAAACCATTCACTACAAGAGAGAATTTTGGCATAGTGCGTGTCCTTACCGTTTCTAATGTAAACGCCCGACGGAAAATCATCCGGAATTGTCCCTTCAATGCCGTCGACGTTAACAGCTTCTCCTAATTCACTGACTGGAGCTAAATTTCCCTGCACAACTCAAATGATTCAAGGAGAAACCAATCGTCTTCTCACAAGATCTTCAATATAACTACGGTGTTGTGACTACTATGGGGTGAGCATGATCCACATAGACAGTTCCTACTTTAGAATCGGAAACTGCCAACTAAGAATTGATTCTAAAAAATTGAAACCGAGACCCATCAATTGGTTTCATGGATCCACCCAAGAACCAAACTGCCAGTCTAGTCCAATTCCTGCATGGGTCCATGGAATCAGTCCTCAATCCCTACAAAATTGGAGTCATTGATTAATATCACGATGAACCTATTTTCTATTTAGAGCACCGAAGTTTATTTGGCCTTATATTTGGGTAAAATTGCGAGCCATTAATTTTGATTAAAGATTGAGAACTATGGGGTGAAACGAATAAACAATACTCGTTAATTAAAAATTTAATTTCTTCTAAGGTCATAGTGTAATCCTCTTACAATTTCCCAGCACCAAAAACATGTGGAGAGTTAAGACTCCTAACATATTAATTGCTTGATCCATCTTTTTTCAACGTCAACCTAATTTAATCATGGAAATGGCCTAAGATAGACGTAATTATACTATTAAAGATGAGCCGTTGGCTCTTAATTTTGTATCATGACAACAAAACGACGCAACATTTATGGACATCTCCAATCGATTACCTCCTTTCTTTACATTTTTTTTATTTTGTTTTGGTTGAGAAAGCAAGTAAATGGATTATTAGAATGAAAAAAAAAATGGAAGGTTAATCCTATTACACACCCAAGAGAAAAAAAAAAAATTAGTCAATAATGTTCAATAACTACAAATATACATGTATGTTCATATATATTTGGACGAAAAACTACAAAATAATTAAGTAATTGAGACGGAATATCTTTTTTTAATATATATACACAGTCCCGTCCAAATGGCTAGGCAGACGGTTCCACGCATAAAACCGGGAACTAGACTGGTATTCATCAGTTCTATTAAATTAGAACAAGGAACCAGACCGATTCTCATGGGAATTGCTGATTTCGGTCCGATCCGGTCCGATCTAAGCGATTCCTAGTTCTTTTACACACCCCTACTAACTAATCTAAGATGAAATGTAGTTTGGATAAGTTTACCTGAGATGGTAGCAATGGTTGGTCCATGAACTCAAACATTGAACTCACAAATACATCCAACGTGTTCACACAAACATTCTTGATTGCGCTAGGAAAATCAAGTCGAATAGGGGCTTGCTGCAAATTCTTCGACAATGGCTGCTCATGGAGTTGCAACATTCATTCAGTTTAGCAGATTAGTTATTGCCACAAGATTCGAATTATTAACTCCATTTCTCCTGATGATGGACTCTAATTTAGATGAGCATATCATGATTTAAGAAACTTGTAATTGAAGGAGAAGTGACATAACCATTGCCATTCAAAGGAAAATCTAATTGATCACCTTATCGACATGACTACAGATTAGTGTCAACTCTAATGGGGAGCTCAACCAAAGAGAAGGATCAACCTTGTCAACTCTGATATGAGCGTGCGTGCGTGCGTGCGTGAGAGAGAGAGAGAGAGAGAGAGAGAGAGAGAGAGAGAGAGATACTTTAAGAACTTGAGAGATGCTGCTTTTGAAGTGATCAAAGTTGATGAAAATGGAGGGCCTCTGCACAGAGCAGTTCACTTGAAGCGCCGTATGTGAAGATAACATCTCTCTGTCTCTCCTTCTACCTAAGGGGTTAACACAGGGTTTATATACTCATAATTATTGTGGCAATGCAATGCAATTATGTAAAATCAAGGATTATTTTATCATTTGAAGATCTATCCAGCCAACGCCATTTGCTTAGTTTGCATACGATGAAAGAGGACATTAAGTTAGGCTGGACCACATTGGACAAAGATGTCTCAATTTACCAAGGACAACACGATATTATATCTGTCGTCATTATATCTATCGTCACACACCACATCATTAATTGATGTGACATGCTATTTGTCATTACAGTATTTACCTCCACTCTGTCTATGATATCTAAAATGGGTCGAAACCAGCATCGTGTTTGGCGTGCTCAAGTAGGTTGTTGCATACCCATCAATCGATGATTCCTTACGTTAGGGGACTCATGATCTTGGATTATTTTATTGAGAATGTCAGTTTGGCATCAAGCACTTTCACGAGACAGTGACAACAGTGAAGATTTCTAATTAATACGTTTAATATCAATACGTTTAAGCCCAGTGGGTTGAGAATTATTGGGAAAAAGAGAACTTCCGTTTTCGGCTGGCTTAGGCTGGAAACTATTCATTGTTTTCTCAGGGAATATTTTGTGTAGATATGCTTCCATCCTCGGCTACAGGTGGAGGTGCTACCCGACAGAAATTGCGTTGGGGAGACCATTTGGCTTTAATTACTAGACAGGACGGTCAAAGGGATATGCTTCTTTTGAATTTTCTCACATTCTCAAACAGGTAATCTCTTACTTACGTGAGAATCTTCCATTGATGTGTTGTCGCGATTTAAATTTCGGGTGAATCATCTAGAATTAGGCTAATAAACTACTAAATCTAAACTTAGTTTGAATTTTTCCAAACTCATACAAATTCATGACTTAAGTTCAAATATTTAGCATGCAAGATATTTTAGTTAAGAGTCACCACTAATCAATTCAGGGTAGATCAATTAGACACCTAAATAAAATAATAAGAGAATTATTTTATTCCTACGAACCAAAAACTTTGAGTACAAGGTTACCTTTATCTTTTTATTTCGAAAAAATATTTTGCAAGTAGCTTAAATTAATTTTAATTCACTCCCCTAATATGTAAATTGATCATACGGGTACACAAACCACCAATTTAACACCCAAACCATGAATAAATTGAATAAATTGCAGGACTTAGTAGCAACGAAAGTATCTGCAATCAGAATTCACATTGACAATCCTAATATGATTTCTAATTAATACACAGTCATTCCAAATTTTTAAGATTTTCTCTTATTTAATAAAATCTAAGCTACATGCAATGCAATCTGATCAAATGACTTAATTCTAATGACGGGTAATTTCTAATTAAAAATTCATAATTAAAATTTGCTAAAATATAAAATAAAATAAAATAATCTAACTAAAGTGAGATATTATCTATTTTAAATTAGGAATAGACTAATCCAAATCTTATCTTAACTTAGAAAATTATCTCATTATGTAATTTAATTCAAAAGATTATATCTAACCAAAATATCAATTTTATTTCCGCGTGCCATGACAGCGCTGGCTTCGAACCCCAGCGATGTTGTTACGGATTCTTAAGCGTGACGCCGTGATGGTGGATCCTATGCTAATATCACGTGAGGGTTTAGGTTGCGGCTGTTGGCTAACGGAACTTATTTTCGCGAGATTAATTATTCCATTTAAATGTGGCGGTTGCGAATTAGGTGGAGCATCGGGGATTTTAATCATGCATCACGAAATATTTCAAACAAAGAAACAAATAAATAAAACAAATAAAATAAAAAAAATCTACCTAATTGGGATTTTGGGCTTCTAAGCGAGGCAAACGGCCGCCACCCACGATGGAGGCTCGGCGTGGCTCGCGAGGATGGGTCGCTGCGATGGTGGGCAGCTGTGGGCGGAGGTCGCGGTCGTCGGAGCTCCGGCGAGGAGGCAGCAGACGCCCGGCGAGCCGAGGAGGGCACAGCAGCAAAGTGGCAGCGCTCGGGCGGAGGGCTGCTTGCGGCTGCAGCAGAGTCGACGTCGGCGCTCGGGCGAAGGGCTGCTCGCGAGTGCTTCGCAGGGGGGACGAGCAGATCGCGGCCGGTGCGGCGAGACAGCGGCGGCTTCGCGGGTTGCTGGCGTCGCGAGGGGCCGAGCGGCGGTGCGGCTGCAGGCGCCGGGCTCGCGGATCGCTGCGGAGCGACGAAGCGGGAGGTGCTACAAGAGCAGCAGCAGCAGAGGCGGCGTCGGCTTCACGGCTTCTGGGCAGAAGCAGCGACGCAAGCTCGTGGGCGGAGGAGGGGTTCCGGCGGTAGGCGGGACGGCGGGCGGAGGCGCGGTGGCCCGAGGAGACCGGCGGCGCAGAGTTGGCGGAGCGGTTCTTTTTGGTTTTTCTCTCCCTCTATCCTCACGTCTCTGCTGTTTCGCTGTTCCTGTTGTCCTTTCTCAGTATAAATTCTGCTGACTTCGACCCCTTCCCCAAAATGAATTTTTCCTTTTTGTCTTTTGTGTTTGCTTTTCCCAAACGAACAAAGAGAAAGCCCCTCTGCCGAGTGATCGAAAGACAAAATAAATTGAATTTTTTACCTAGAAATCGAGAAAAAACCGCTTCAACGTGATTAAAAAAAAAAAAACTCACAAAGATTTTTTCCGAAGGCAATATTTCTTTCTGATACCTCCTCTAGATTTCCTTTGCAAAAATGAATAGTCTCCACCGATTTTATCACATATTGTCAATGATTCAAAATTGCAATGGAATTTTTCTTAAGTTTGAAATCTCGCAAAAATGAATTCGTAATATTTTCTCAAGGATACGGACTTAAGTCAATTTGCTCTTTTCATAGACTTAGTCCAACTTATCAATTTAAAATTTAGAACCACTAAATTAAACCCATTCGTTATCAACCCAATACAAATGCAATAATAATAAATAAATGCTATGTAATTAATTATTATATTTTTTTAGGAGTTAAAATTAATCTTTAATTTTTTATGCAATAAATAAATAACTGGACCGCCAAAATTTAGGTGTCAACATGTGTTATTAACCATAAGAAGACGAGTCTTCATTTGAAAAAATTTTGTTTCAATTGGCTGGCTTTGAATCCAACTGGGTTTCCTTAGATAATCGAATCAAGTTTAAAGCCAGTCAATCGTTTCAAAGAAAAAAAAGAAAGGTCGAAATCAAGATGAATGTCGACCTGGTAAATAACCTAACTTTGTATAGCTGAAAGTTGCCAAATCGGTTGAAAGAATTGAAACGAATGCTGGTAAAAGAGCTTCAAAGCTTGAACTTCCATTTTCAATAGTCAGAAGACGCGCGGATGGCAACTATCATCCACAATCATAAACCTATAGTTGATTCAAATTACTTGTCCTCAAACTCTTGCCATCTCGAATTCAAGGTGAAAACCCAGCCAAGGCAAATTCCTCACCCACTTTTCTTTACTTAAAAAAAAAAAAAAAACTGATAATGGCATTTCATCTGTAAATGCCAGTGAAAGACAATCCTACAGTAATTTTGCAATTCATGTGGCTAACAGAAGAGGGATAGTCAAATGTCCACTGGCTAAGACAATGTTTATAGCAGAAAGGTCCACATGCACCAAGAATAGGATATATCTCTACACAGGTTAACATGTACGAGTATATAGCCATCCACTCGTGACCAAAACCTTAGTAAATAAGAAGGAAAGGAGTGCACCTGGGGATCGAAACTAAGTTGAAACTACCTCGTATAAATGAGCATGCGTGTTTATTAGCTCAAGTGGATGAGAGGAATTATAGGTTATTCATTACCTGAAATTTCTTGTTTGCAACCAAACATGCACTCCAAAAGAAAGATCATGGCAAGATCGCCAACATACGTATATTATATATGTGTAACTGCTTATCAATAGATGTCTAAAACAACTCTGTGAAGTCAGCCACATATATACCCGCTATGTGCAGCATCATTGAAAGAACTACCCTAAAGTTAATGAAATTTTCAGAAAGAAAGACAATTAAAAGGGGTCAATATCAAGTACAAACTACGGATAGCAGCGGTGAATTCATCCTGCCTTGGATAAGTCACTAGAAAGCTGTGGTTGTAAATTTCTCCGGAGGAAATCAGACATTTTTGAGGTTGCCGCACGACCACGTTCTAAGCAATGAAGATAATCGTCCACTTGAAAAAGAGAAGCGAATAAAATTTCAGAATTAGGTTGCACAAAGATACGTGAAACCAAAATCAGGAACAATTTGAAACCAAAAGCTTTAGCTATCTTAAATTCATGCATTGAAAAAGTCTGTTTCCCATAGGAAACATTTGATGATAAATTTAATCATCTGGACTTAATACCTGACATGACACCATGGGTGACAGATGTGATAAGCCCCTGTTCCATTTGTTCACCTTTTACTGATGATGATTCTTCAGGAAGGACAGAGAGGATCGAATTTGGTAAAACCAGATACACAAATGCCTTCATTTTCTGCCAAAAACATTCAACAGAAAACATACGTCATTGGCTCCCTCACTAAATGCAAATATGCATTCCGTGTCATAGCTAGTCCAGGGAAAGAATAAATACTTCAGACTCCAACAAAAATTGCATATTTTCCATTATTCTTTAGAAAACAAAGAAAGATTGTCAAGAGAAAAACCTGTTCACTGTTTAAATAAACTGCCCACATCAATGAAACTTCAAGCAATGGTATCTCGTCTGTGTTAGGTTAAACAAATAGAACCTCGTTTCACCATCCACGAATCATAAAGCATCTCTATGAATAAAGCTATTCATCACATACATCTAGATGTTTAATGGCCAAAAGAAAGGGTTGCACTTATCAATTAATGCAACTGTTCACCGTAGAGATAAAACTCCATGATGAAAAAGTCACCTCTTCCTCTAACTTAGTGGGGTCCAACATCACGAGTCCACTGTCAGCCAAACAACAACATATTGCAACTGCAAAAACCAACAATTGTATGAGTAGAAATTTCAATTCATGTTGTTACAAGACATGAAAAGATATACAAAGAACAATGAGCTTCAATTACCAGCAAGATGCTTCAGAGGAATGCCAGCATCTACAAGAGCAGCACATGATGCATTTATGGCACAAGGGAGAAGCTACCAAGATTCAGTCAAGGAAGCTTCATCATAACAACTCATAAGTAACAGAATTGAAATTTTGCATGCAATATTTGCTAAAATATGCATGCCAAGAAAATCAAAGATGCTCTATTGGCCCATTTGTCAATAAATGATAAATCCAACGTCGAGAACAGTCACAACTAATAAAGCCTTTATTGTAGTACTTGAGAGTGAAGTGTGACACACATTGTCTTCTCTTAGTATTAGTTGTTTTCCTAGGCAAGAAGAGCTCACAACGAAATCTAAACCACCATTCAAGCTATGACACTGTCCAAAATATGGGAAAAATCCACAAGTGGACAAATTCATACCCAAGAAACTCTCAAAGCTGCTTCTGTTCTTTCCATCCACTATTAGTTCCCAAAAGCAATATCTGATCTAATATTTTCCCAGATCAAACAACATCCTTTAAGATTGATCTCAGCCATCACAAGCATCTAAGACCAACCCCCATCTAAAATATTTCGATCATCAAACAGCCTCTGATCAGCGATACAATGTCTGACAACAAACAGAAAAAAGGTACTTTAATGGGTCATACACCACGCTACAGACAAAGTTTACAAGACCTATCTCCATGTGAACTACCTCTAACTAATTCTTCATCTTAGGCATCTCTGCTTTCGTTAAATTATCTACCTATGTAACCCCCAAATGATGACGCATTTTGAAAGACTGCAGAAATCACTTGCATATATAATTTTAGTTATCATGGATACAGCACCGTCATCATGGACAACCTGCAAAATAGAATAGATCGCCCAGCATTAGGAAAAAAGGTAACAGACTCAAATCATTGTATCTGACCACCTTGCATCATGAATAGCAAACTTGTCTTGCATCATAAATAGCAGCTGGACAAGAAATCAAGCAAAATCCAGCTAAAAGGAACCTTTGAAGTTCCAGAGGTGTGCACAGCGCATTAAAGAAATCATGGCGGGTGTTTGTCTCAGATTCTAGAACTCTCAAGCCACCAAAGTTTTCCAGATGAGCCATCTTAGATTCATTCCACCAGAATTCAGCAAAAGTGACTGTCAAAGCTCAAGACCAACAAAGAAGCTAATAGGTGTAGTGCTGATTAAACGCAGTATTAACTCTGAAAAAATGTTGGCCTACAGGTTACATCTTGCTGCCAAAATAAGGAGAGGATCGATAGACCAGTTAGGGACACTGAAACCCATACAATAGGCGTGAAGCTCAACTGAAGGACAACAACCAACATCTAGCATCTAGCATGCTCTCTGCTCATTGAAGTAAAGCAATGCGTCCGCGCATTGAATTTACAGAGACTCATGCATAAAGCGAGCAGCTAACCTGAACAATCACCGAGGTTGTGGTATTCGGGTGTATAGTCAGGATGCAGATGCTCTGCAACGTCCTCTTCAGCACCATCTCATATTCCTTCTCCTGCTTTCCTGCAATCACACGAGAATCAATACAATGCGTGCGCACTCCTCCCCGGCAACATACGCCCAAAAAAGGGCAAAAGAATTCTCACCAATCTGCCCTGTTTTGGGCTTCCAGATGACCTCGACGGAAGCCTTCTCCGGGTTCTCGTTCTTCTTCGTCCCCGCCTTCGGCCCATAAACCGCGGCAAGAACCTGCGTATTCCCTGAAGAACAGAATCCAAATCCCCCCCCCCCCCAAAAAAAAAAAAAAGCAGAACCCACTTCGATTTCAGACGATTTGAGCCGAAAAGAAGCACCTTTATCGAACAGCTCGTGAAACGAGCCGGATGCCTCGATCATCAGAACTATCACGCGAAAGAACGCAATGCAAAGGAACATAGGAGTACCTTGAGCCCAGCTCGCGGAGCCGTGAGCCCGGTTGAGGACGCCCCGGGAGCAAGAGAGAGGCCTCAGCTGGTTAGGGTTACGGCCGTCGGCTCGATCGATCTCCATTTCCGTTCTGCGCGAGTTCTGGGAATTAGGGTTTTAGGGCTTTTGCCGGATGCAAGACGACGATGGCCGTTGCGCGGCGGTTCGCAGCTAAAACCCTCCACCCCGTTTTTGTTTTTTTTTTTTTTTTTTTCAAAAAAAGAGACTTAGGAAATTTTATTATTCGATTTATGAGGTATTTTTTACATCAAATTGGGGGGAAATTTCAAATAATAACCTAAAATACCCTTGTTTTCTCAAATAAAAACCCAAAATAAGTATTGTTTTAAATAAGAGTCTATCACCAAAAAAAAATAAATAAGAGTCTGAAATAGCCAAATCATTTCAAATAAAGATCTAAAATAAAACTTATTTTAAATAAGAGTCTAAAGTCATCATATCAATTTCAAAAAGAAAAAAAAAAAGAACATAACCCCTCTCAAAACGAAAGGTATTTCGGTCTTTTAAATTTTTATGTTTTCTTTTTCTTTTCTCTTATTCTTTCTTTCTTCTTTTTCCCCTCCCACTCAGGCGAGGGCCACCCTTGCCAGTGTTAGGCGAGATTGTCGGGGCAACCCACCCACCCTAGGCAAGACAATCCTTAATAGATTTGGCCTAACCCCACTAGCCCGAGCAAGGGTGCCTGAGGCGGGCGACCTCCACCAGCCATCAACAACAATGCGCAGGAGAGGGAATAGGAAAAAAGAAGAGGAAAAGGAAAAAAGAGGATTTTTTTTTTTAAAAAAAAACATGGTTACAATTTTTTACCTCAATAGTCACTAGCTAGCCAAATGCCTTTATTTGATATAATTTGGCCATTTTAGGTCATTATTTCAAACAATTTGACCATTTCTTTTTAGGTCATTATTTCAAACAATTTGACCATTTCATGTCCTTATTTGAAAGAAAAATCAATTTTGACCTTTTTTTTGAAAAAAATGATGGCACTTTAGATCATCATTTAAAATTTTCCCTAAAGTTGAGATTTAGCATATTTCTTTAAAAGAAATAAATACTTGTAGGATGAGAATGGTTAACATAGAGTAAAAGACACGTGAGATAGTAATAGTGTGAAGTAGAAATTATATTCACCTTTGACCAAAAAAAAAAAAAAAATCTCTATTCGCCCTCTTAACTAACTAGTAAAAAACCACGCACAATACAAGGAAATAATAAGATAACAATAAATGTTTTAAGACTTGGTTGATTCAAAAAATAAGTCAAAAACAAAAGACAATCTCAGTTGGCTAAGAAGGTGAAAGATAAGTGAATTTTAATTCTACTTGCCATTAGGCTTAGTGCTGATTAGTTTAAGGGTGGACATTTCCTATCGGGAATTGGGAAATGTCCACTAAGAATCGATTCTGAAAAATTAGAATTACAAACCACTCATTGATTCCATTGATCCACTCAGGAATTGGACTTGGTAGGTTTATAAAACCAGTTGAAACGTCTCCATTTCAAAAGAGACATGAGATTTAAAAGAAAGTGATGAGATCGAAAGTCGGAGACAACAAAAACGACAATAATAAATGAAGCGATGAGGCCAAAGGCATTCAATAGCAGAGAGGGATTGACGAGGCCAAAGACCATTGAGAGGGAGAGGGAGAGAGAGAGACATACGGACCGCGAGATGTGTAAGACAAAAGCCAAAGACAGATGAATAGGAAATTATGGTTTTAATCTTAAAATATACGTACCAATCCGATCTAAATGAGAGGGTGAGTAATTCCACATATAGAACAAAAAATTGAACCAGTACTTACCAATTCTAATAAACTGGATCTGAGAATCAAACAGATAAAGAAGATCTTCTTTTACACCCCCTTACTTAGAATTTTAAGGAACCATGATAATTGCCTAACGTTGGAACATTACAAACAATTCATTCTATAAAGATACGAGAGATTTTCCGTATATTTTGCTAGTAGGACAATGACGTGAAAACTATATTCTCGATTTGGTTTACCATAGGAAGAAAATTAATGCGTCGACAATCAATTAAAGCATAGGTTAATATTCACATCATGTTTTGGAATGCCTAAGATAGGGGGTGGGGCGGGGGTTGGTGGACTTGCACGGGTTTAGCATGAGTCTATGTTCTTAGCTAGCGTGCATGCAAGTCTTTCCGGCGAGGATGGTGGTGATGAGATTACACGATGGCGACGGCACGTGGAAAGACGAGAAGAGGTGGGGTAGGATTTGCTGATTCGGAAATGAAACCATGAAAGTCACGTCTGCATCTGGGCCCTGTCCATGTGGCCCACCAAAGCAGCCCCAAGCCAGCAATTCACAGGGACTTTTTGCTCATGCTCCTTGAAGGCGCGTGATAGCCACGTTTTTCTTTTCTTTTCTTTTCTTTTTTATGAAACTACCCAATATTAAATTTTAGGACGATTGTTTCTTCCGTTTAGCCGAACATCATATGAATTTTCATTAGTATATATATATATATATATATATATATATTAAGGTAGGCATCATTCTATCATTTGTACATAGATTGTGTTTGGCAATCGGTTCAAGTTGCTTGGTAAACTTTTATAAAGAGCTTTGGGAAAACTACTACAATGCTAAAGTCCTCTTAAATTCCTTAAGGCAAATTGATCCATAGGAGTTTTTGAGTTTAGTATTCTTGGAATATTAATATAGTTTTTCTTACAATTTTATTCTCATTAAACTTTCGAAATTTCGAAATTCATCTTAAAAAGTTATTGGTAAGTTTAGATTTAGCGATTAGTGGATCATGAACCCAAGTAAGACTTGAATGTGCTAAATATAGCTCACTGGTGAAGGTTTGAGTTTTTTTTCTCTAAATAGCAAAAATTATTTACAAGTATAGTTTTATTCAAACAACATTTTAACCTAAGTTGCTTTCTCCAAAAACTTTACCAAATGCAACCACATTTCTCCACCTTTAAGTAATGCAATTTAGTTTTGAAGATAGAAAACACATAATTGGCTAATTAACAACTGTAAAGTAAAATTGAACAAATGATTAAAGGTGCAAAGTTAAACCCCCCCCCCCCCCCCAAAAAAAAAAAAAAACTTTTCTTTAAAAGACGTACTGTCTCTTTGTTTCCCTATTTTTGGGCCAAATTCTCCTCTCTCTCTCTCTCTCTCTCTCTCTCTTCCGCTCTACTTTTTGACCACTAGTATGGCACGCTCCCCGCTCGGACAAGACGTCGCGGCACGCGCCGCGACGCGCGTGGCCAAATAAAACTGCAGGACTCCTCCCCCCTCGCGGTGTGTAATGAAACCGAAAATCATTGGTGGCATCCGCCGTAAATACCACGCCGAACCAAGCCCCATTTCCGGACGCCACCTCAGTCAGTCAGACAGACGCAGCATCTCTCTCTCTCTCTCTCTCTCCTCATTTTAATACTGCTCGCCGCTTTCGTCACGACAGCGGAGAAAATCTCCTCGGAATCCCGAAATCACTCGACGGGGAAGACGCTGACGATGCCTTGCTTGCTCGACCGGCTCCCGGGAATCTCGCCGCCGCTCCTCCGCGACTGCCGGCGTTGACCCTTTTTTGCTCCGGCGGCGGCGGCGGAATCGAGCGCCGGTGAGTGGTCGCGTCCCGATCGCCGTTTCTTTTCTGTGCTGCTGGTTTTTTCCGCCGGCGACGGGCTCTCGTTCGTCCGCGTCTCTTCGCGTGATCCGGTGGGGTTGGTGCGGGGGAGCGTGAGGGATTTTCTGGTCGGAAGCTGAGTCCCGGTTCTTCAGCTTCGTTGACGGCGGGTGATCGCCGTGTCGGTTGGTGTCGTTTGGTGCTTGCTACGGGGCGGCGAGTTGAGTCGCCTTTCGGACGCGCGAGTCGGTGTAGGGTCTGGGGAATGCGAAGGGGTCGTGAATGGAGTCGTGGGTTTTGGCAGGGAGTTTGACGTAGTCAAATGGGAGTTCGAAATTTGACCTCGTTTAGCGCGGACAGATCTCCCTCGTCGGTAGCAGAAAAGCTCGACGGGAGGAGATTGTGAATCAGCATTTCCGGTTCGAATTTCATCTAGTGGCTTGCATGAGACCGGAGCTTTTGTTTCATATTCCTATTCAATCTCAAAGTTTCTTCAAGACGGAATAATCAGAGTGCGTCGCCAGTGCTCACGATATGAAACCGTAGGCTGTTCTCGAACTGGAAAGCGTAGTTCACGAGTCCCTTTTCTGTTTTCTAAGAAAATGTAGATGGGTAGGGGTGTTATGAACTGAGAAGACCCCACCATATCGTTGCCCGTTGAGACCCTGTCCTCATTATGCATGTGTTAGCAATCATGAGATTGGCGCGAAACGTGGGTGAAGGATCTATTGGCTGAGTTCTCCCGATGAGCATGCTATTTTACTTTGTTCGTTTTGTGTAGATGCATGGCAAGTTGGCTGTGCCGACTAATGATGTGATAGAGAGGACCCTTTTGCATTCTTGTGAACTGTCTTAGTGGTTGGTTGAGCATGCAGGTGCAGCTGCAAATTTTTTATGCTTTCCTTATTGAAATTGCTTGAACTGCTTCAATTTTTTGATTAAGTCAGTTCTTTTCGCTCTGGTATTTCAATAGAAGGACCAGGGAAACAGAGTTGCTGCAGAGCAAATATTGGTGACGTTTTGTGTATCATTAACTCTGTGGAGCTGGAGTTGCTCTGTTCTCCTGCATGTGGAACTCTAGTTAGCAATTTCAGTGACATGTACTTATAGGTTCCGTAGAACTACCAGCACTGTTGTATGTTTTTTGGTTCAGTTTCTTGGGAATGCTGATTTTTGCAGTTGGAAAAATGTGCAGGTTGAGGGCGTGCACGGTTTTGTATCAAGCTTAGAGGCTACAAACTAATGAGTTGTTTCCCAATGGATCATAAATTTCATTCAATGTGTCAGTTGGAAACAAGAAAGTTGCTATGGCTTCTGGGAGTATCATTTGCTATTGTTCTATTTCTTCAGTCTGTCGAACTTCCACATGGGAATGTCCTGGCATCTCTATTTTCTGCAAGCAAGGTTCCGTTAGAAGGGGATATTGTCAATGTGGAAGAATCACCAATTATATCGGATATATCAGGTAACAAGACACTTTCAAATAACTCGGACACAACTACTGCCTCTAGCATTCATGAAAGAGTGGATGACAATGGCTTTAAAGAGAGAGGCTCAATTTTGGATGATGGCACTGTACCAAAGAGTAATACAGTTTCCAATGAATCTTATGGTGTAAATAACTATACAACTGATGATGAAAAGTCATCAATGGAGAATCTAGTGGAGGTAAATGGAACTACCGCGCCTCCAGGCGCCAATAAATCAATTGGTGGACATGCATCAGAGGAAGCTATGGTGCCTGAGAGTAATGAGAAGCTTTCTGTAAATAGTTCAGCTATGTACAGCGACTCATCAGCTGCCAACAAGAAGAACAATGTCGGAATACCTGAACATGGTGACAACTCAGTCAGTTACAAACCTCCCTCACCTGCAATTCCACCTGTAGATTCATCTCCAAACTCAACCTCATCAATAAAAGAAGACCCAAATTTGATGATTTCCATTCCATCACCTGTTTTTGATACTTCCTCAACCGAAATATACTCACCTCCAGTTCATAAGCCAGACGACAAGTCTAACCAAATGCAGGGCGATGTCTCCTCATTAAATCACAGTTCTCCTACCACCACCACCCATGATAGGCATGAAACACCTCAGGCACAAAAATCAGCAGTAATTACAATAGCAGAGATGAATGCTTTGTTGCTTCAGAGCCGTGTTGCGTACCGGTCAATGGTGAGGGCTGGAGTATTTATTTATTTGACTGTGGTATCATGAACTCCTTTTTTAGAAATTCACTTGTTTGCACTGTGGTTGCAGAAGCCACGGTGGTCTTCAGTAGTTGATCAAGAATTGTTAAAAGCAAAATTGCAAATTGAGAATGCTCCCATCATGAGTGACCCGAGCCTTTACGCCCCTCTTTATCGAAATGTTTCCATGTTCAAAAGGTAATACTAGGATCAATAACCACTTATATGCATTAGATCCTATTTCTTTTCTTTCTTGTTTTGGTTTTTTTCCTTTATACATGAGAGCCTGCTTCATTAATTTCTCTTTTCTTTTACCAGCACTGTTTCTATTAAAAACGTTCTAGTTATTATATATAATAAAATGCACATTGGGGATCAAGCTGAGTGAATTTAATATAGCATATTATTTTATAATCTTATAGCTTTATCTTCGTGAGTAGGCATAAAAGTTGTATACATGAGTTGGAAGTGCTCCTTATGAGGTTCGAGAACCTCTTGAGTTAAATCAGTGGCTCAGCTAGTCAGCTTAATTCCAGTGTGGGTAGCATGTTTACTGTTCATACGGTAAATTGCTCTGGATAAGAAGAGACGGTAGGTTCACAACCTATTCTATGTCCATAAAAGAAATGCAAGTCGGTTCACACACCTAGATGATGTCTGGAAAGAGGATGTCTCACTACTCTGCTCTAAAATCATAACTGAAAATTGCAGGAGCTATGAATTAATGGAAGAGATGCTCAAAGTATACATTTACAAAGAAGGACAAAAACCAATTTTACATCAACCAGTGCTCAAGGGAATATATGCTTCTGAAGGATGGTTTATGAAGCTACTGGAAGCAAACAAGAAATTCGTCACTAAGAATGCTAGAAACGCCCACCTGTTTTACTTGCCATTCAGTTCTCGGATGCTTGAGGAAACCTTGTATGTCCCCAATTCCCACAGTAGTAAGAACCTTATACAATTTTTGAGAAATTATTTGGATGTTATCAAGGGAAAGCACCCATTCTGGAATAGAACTGGAGGAGCAGACCATTTCCTCGTAGCTTGCCACGACTGGGTATGCTTTAAGTTTTACTCAGCACATTCATATGTATGCAAATCACATTAGTTTGTTTACTGTAACTCTATGCTGTTTTTATTGCCACTATCTTCTGAGTTACTTCAAAACCTTCCTCAGGCCCCATCTGAAACAAGGAGAATTATGGCCAGTTGCATAAGGGCGCTCTGCAATGCTGATGTTAAAGAAGGCTTCGTTTTCGGTAAGGATGTCTCACTACCAGAAACCTATGTGCGGTCAGCTCAGAAACCTCTCAGAAATGTTGGAGGCAAACCACCATCTCAGAGGTCAATCCTAGCTTTCTTTGCTGGGAACATGCACGGATATGTTAGGCCGATTCTATTACAGCATTGGGGCAACAAAGATCCAGACATGAGGATATTCGGTCCCATGCCCCACGTCAAGGGTAATATGAACTACATTGAGCACATGAGAAGCAGCAAATACTGCATATGTGCGAAAGGTTACGAAGTAAACAGTCCTCGAGTTGTGGAAGCCATCTTCTACGAGTGCGTGCCCGTGATCATATCCGACAATTTTGTGCCCCCATTTTTTGAGACTCTGAACTGGGAATCCTTTGCCGTTTTTGTACTGGAGAAGGACATCCCGAACTTGAAGGACATACTCCTCTCCATCCCAGAGAAAAGATTCCGGCAGATGCAGATGCGGGTCAAGAAGGTACAGCAGCATTTCCTTTGGCACAGGAAGCCAGTTAAGTACGACATCTTTCACATGATACTCCACTCGATTTGGTTCAACAGGGTATTTCAAATTAACCCCAGGTAGATATGGTAAATAGGAAGATGTAGATAAGTGGTTCAGGTAGAGGCTTTTCGCGAGAAATGTATACTGTACAGACACCCGTCCTCTATTTCCTTCTCCATTGTTTACCAGTTATTCAGTTATCAGCTGCATTTGTGCACGAGTATACTTGCACATCTGAGAACCATTCATGTGCAGCAAGGGTTGCCGCTGCCAGTGGGAGTATCCACAAATAAAGATCATTCATTTTCATGCCCGGTCGATGTAAACACCGAAGGGTTCTCTTGTCGATACATGCCCGTGTGCGTATCGGACCTAGTTTAATGATGAATGAACTGCACATCGGCGAAAGCCGAAACAGAACCATACGAGGAAATGTGCAGAAGGAGCATTCTGGTCATGTGTTATGTTGCAAGAGCAAAAGAAGCGGTGTGGTTTTAGTACCAAGCCGGTGATCTGTTCCTTAGAGAAAAGCATGGGAGGAAAGCAAATGGAGGATGAATGCTTTATTCTGTGCTTTGATTTTTGGGTCAAATCTTTATTCTGTGCTTTTCAACCTGTCTATTTTTGCTTACTCCCATTCCCATGCGAAAAAGAAATGTTCCACGCCTCCTTTGTGCCGAACCCACTAGCAAAGATTCCCGACCGATGTTGCATCTTTTAAATAATCCGTAAAGATGCAAATTGCACTTTTGAGGTAGGTTTGTAATGCTACACCTCCTTAGAAAATCCTCCACAAAACATTAAAATTTCATGAAATTTCATAAAGAAACCGTTATTACTTTCATAGAAGTTTAATGCAAGGCGAAAAAAAAAAAAAATAGTTCAGGCATGTCTGGTTCATGAAATTGTGTAGTTTCTTGATTTTCAGACAATTTCGAGAAAGTATTAGGTTAAACTTTGAAAAGCGTCCCTGAAATTGAAAGAAGGAAAATCGTTCTCCAAATCATAATAATAGATACTTTTTTTTTGGGTCGGCATGGTAATAGATATTAAAAATATTATATATATATTTTTCTCTCTTGGAGTTCTTCCCTAATTAAATTAATCGGTTTGCAAATCACTAGAAGAGTCTCTCTTCCTTAAAAATTTTCGGTGGAATATGAGTAAATTTGCACCAGCCACACATATTAAGAAAATCGAAAGTTATTCACATGTTTCTTGTTTTTGATGATAATAATAAAAAAAATTTATCATCTCAAAATATAACTTTCATTTGTAATTAACGATATTTCTCGGAAGAAAATTACCCTTTCGCGGATAGGAATCCTCAGGAACCAATCAGATTCCTTCCCGGCGTGTGCATCGGCGACGTCCACCTCCGGCCGGAAATCCAATCCCGGCCGCCGCATCCCACGGACGAGATTAGCCGCAGCCAGGGGCAAGGCTTCCTCCGGCCGCCCGATCGTGAGAGACGGGGACAGCCGCCGCCGCCGCCGCCGCCCACGTGGCGGATGGCGAGGGGCATTCCAGTCATTTCCGGCCGCGCCCAGTAGACCAACTGAGTTAAAAGGGGTAGTTAGAAATGGCAAAAAAAAAAAAAAAAACGGACTTTTAACTTCCGTATGCAGCTTCGATCTTCTTCCTCTTCTTCTCCTTCTCCGGACGCCGTGCTCTCGAATTCCGATCTCGATTCGACGGATTCCGATCGCACGAGCCGCCGGTGAAGAAGGGAGGGTCCGATCGGAGGGGGATCGATTCGCGGCCGATCGCCCGGCGATGGACAGCAGGAGACCGGGAGTGATGAAGGTGAGGCTCGACGGCACGGCTCTCGGCAGGAAGATGGAGAGCTCGTCGAGCCGCGATTCCGTCGCCCTGAAGCACAGACCCGCGTCGGCCGTGGTGAAAACCGAGGTACGTGCGCGAGAAACGAAATCGGGAGTCGGCGCCGCGTGGGATCGCGGTTCGAGCTGGATTCGCAGCTGAAACGCGTTTTTGGTTTGTGCTCCGATTGATCGGTTGAGCTGAGCTCGTTTGATGGGATTGGAGATTTCTAGGGGATGAAATTGAAGTGAAATCGAGTCTATCTGGTTACTCGAAATGCGAGCGAATTTGAGAATGACGGGGCTTGGTCGATGTTTGTAGGTGAAGTCGAAGGCGATGCCGAGCTCGTCGAAGACCGTGGCGAGAACGACGGCGACGACGACGACGGCTACTAAAGTGAGGGAGAAGAAAGTGTTCAATTTGCCTGGCCAGAAACACGATCCTCCTGAAGAGGTTCCTCAATCTACTGCCGAGCGATTCTTGTTGCATAAAATCATCTGGTGTTGGAATGAAATTTAATTTCTTGTTTTTTTGCTTTGTTCCCTATTTTCAGAGAGAGCCCTTGAGGATATTTTACGAGTCGTTATCGAACCAAATCCCAACTAGCGAAATGGCAGAGTTCTGGTGAGTATTGTCGACCTTCTTTAGTTGCGACGGTCATATGTTTCGGGAATTTGAATAGAATGGTTGTGGCTGATGTTTTTCTTATCGGTGCTTTGGGTACTAACTGCTGGAGTTCAATTGTAAATTGCTATATTAGATATGAGCAAACACATTGATAATTGCCATTCAATGTTTTATGTTCTGGATACAACTTCCTCATCAAAGAGTAAATTATTCTTCGGTAAACTTGCTTCTAATTACTCAAGAAAGAAGACTTTTAACTTGATGACCAGTCAAGACAACAAGCCATCTGTATCTAGAAGTAGATGAACCACTTTTACCTGAGAACCTCCTTTTTTAGATAGGATTCTGATTTTTCCAATGAGGATTAGTATCAGGCATGTTCCATCACCTTATGATCCTTGTTTGGTGGTTGAGATGGTCATTTTTTCTAGTTATTTCTAATTATCAACCGTGATTTGAATTAATTTGGATTTATTTTGTGTTGGAATTTGTGTTGTGTAATTACCCACTTGTTGCCACTAGTAATTTAATTGAAATGTAGGCTATATTTGGTGACTTCTGGTAAAGAGTTTATGGTCTTACGCTTATATTAGCCAGCTGGAGGTGACTTTGAAAGAGGTGAACAAGGAAGAATCGTGTTTCTTTTTTGTTTCATTGCCAGAGATAATGCTTATCAGCAATCAGTACACATGTAGTTCCAAAAGGTTCCGTTTACAAACTAGGTGGAGTTTGTCAAAGAAGAGTTCGTGGAGTTTGTTTTGAGTGGCTAAACAGGGAACTGGAGCAGTGGCTAGGGATAGATGACATGCAGGAAAACTTCAATGGATAACTTTCCATCTTCCATTCAAACACCCCTCCTCCCTTTCAATTGAGAAAGTAAGAGGGAGGCGTGATATTTCATACAATTGTTATGACTGGTTGTACTTATGTGGTGAATAGAATTCCTGCACCAGCCAATTTTCCCTGAACTTGATGGACCCAGATAACTCATAGTTCTTTACCTGAACTGGAATGTGTACCCATAATCCAAGTATTGAGTCTGATAAAGTCGGGTTACTTTGGATATAACTTTTGAAGATTTTTTAGAGGGACGAATGTACTGCATAGAAATATTTTTTGTTGTCGTAACAGAGCTGAACTTTGACTGCTCAAATTGAGGACACGATGCATTCTATCCTGGCTTAGATGCTCAATTATCTTGAGAAAATTTACTGAGTTGGTGACCATGAGGATTAATTTGGGGACAGCTAGGTGAGAATGTTGAGATAATCGACAGAACTAAGATGTGAAGGAATGAATGTTCTTATAGAATCTTGACAGAGAAGAAACTCAGGAGAAAGGATTCTCTTTTTTTCTTGCTATACCAGAATTTTAATAGCATTGTATCGATCTGAACTAGCTTGGAACTGGCAAATTATTAGCAATCACTGAGCAATGAGGCATTCTATTAAGAAACAAACTTCGATTTTGCTGCAGCACTATAATTAACGCTATTGTCATATTGCAGAAGGTCATTATTTCTTATCCTTAGTTAATTAATGATGCTATGTACTACTAGTCTTGTTAAGCATGTTTGATTTTTAATTTGATGATAACTCAAAAGGTTTCTCATACTTATAATGAACAGGATGATGGAACATGGCTTGTTGTCCCCTGAAAGAGCAAAAAGAGCATATGAGAAGAAACAGAAGAAGCAAAAGCAAATGCGCACAGGAACCCCTGTTAAGTCACCATATACACCTAGCAAACCCGAGAGTTCACAGAAACAGCAAGCCTCAAAAAATGGCGACTTAAGGGCCAACAAAAGAATCATCCAGGACAGCAATGACAATCAAAGTCATAAGAGAAGGAAAGTGTAGGAGATACCATAAAATGATTATTTAGACATTGCTTCATTTACTTTTAAGAACATTGCACTGCAAGGCAAGGGTAGTGAAGCAATCAATGTTGCGAGAAAAAATACATTCTTTGTCAACTTATGAGGACAATAAACAATAAAATGAAAACTTGGATACGACCAGGAATTTCCTGTGATTGGATGCTATAACTGTTGACAGGGAAATTATAACTCTCAGGCAAATTTGTGATTCGTCTGCAGGTAAAATTTTTATCTTTAGAATTCCGGAGCTCAAATAAGCAAAAACCTTGAAAGCTTTAACAGAACACAAACACAGACGCCAAGTGCACTGTGGCATCACGCATCATGCCCACATCTTTTTACTGAGGATTACCATACATTGTGCTTTCTGCTTCCCTTGAGGTATGTCTAATCTTTATTCATAAGCTGCCGAAGTTTATAGAGAGAATATTGCACCGTGGCATGATGCATCATGCCCACATCTTTTTAACTGAGGATTACCATACACTGTGGTTTCTGCTTCCCTTGAGGTATGTCTAATCTTTATTCATAAGCTGCTGAAGTATATAGAGCGAATATTCAAGTCTCATAGAATCTTCAATGTCGGTGTGAAACCAATGCCTTGCAATATGCTGTCGATGTCATCTTCTATATTCCTTTTCTTCTACTTTTCCTGTTTAGAAGAGTTAGCAGATGCATCACCTGATGTATGAGGTAGATTGCTGGGTAATGATATTTTTGTGGCGATACCCTGACTAATAAGCAAAACCAAGGTAAGGGAGGGAACATGAAGAATTGATGTGCATGGAAAATCCAATCATAGCAGGGGAAAATTTGACAGAAGAGAGGGATTTGTTATCTATCAGATGTACAAACATTTGGTGACTCTCCATGTGTTAGGGTGCTGTTACAAATTAAGCCGAAGAGCCCGTTATCGTGGCATCAACAGTGATGGGCTTGTCAAGACATGGACTTGTTATTGTGGCCTCAAGAACTTGAATGTGTGCTCTCCCATAATTATATGTGCGCCGGTCGCCAAGCGTCGCACCCAGTGGGGATTAGGTGGATCCTCGAACGATGCTAACCCCATCATGGTTAGTGGGACAGAGGGAAAAAAAAGCCTGCATCCTACAAGACTGTAGACCCTCCTTATCAAGCGCATCCTGTCCCTGTTTATACCACTGCTTACATATGGTGTATTTGTTGCCTTATTAGAGACCATGCACATCCCTATCATGACTTATAAAGTCGCACAGAACCATCCCCACACTACCTAAGATCTTGTTTCGGAAAGTCTATACGTAAGGCAATATCAAATGACAAAGCTGGAGGGCCGATCGGAGTTGGTCCTCCACAGCGCTCTTCAGGAATTCGGGCTAGGGAACACTGAGCCTTAAGGGTTCTTAGGAAGACAGCAATGCACACAAATCTCATCCCATAATATTAATCTTTTTTTCTTCATGATTAAATCATCTTTTGCCTCTCTCTCCCTCCTGAAATTTTTATGGTATCATTTAGAACACGTCTTTGCACGACAAGGCACCTCATGCATGTGATGCATCAGACAAAGGTAAAGCTGTAAATGTTGCTCCTGACCAAACTCTAGGGTAAGATCACTGAGTCATATCTTGTTTCTTCAAGTGCTGCTAGACCATCAGAGAGTGATGCAGTAAGGGAGTATATTACCCCTTGGTGAGAAACAGAGAATCGGATTTGTAATCTTCTCAAATGGATGAGCCATTTAATGATAGGTCCCAGCAGAATATTATTTTCTGACGATGTGACTGCAAAATTCAGCCTATATGTGCCTTAATAATTCAGAAGAAGAAGTGGCAACCACATTCAAAGGGAGGAATTAATCTTCTATCGAGAAACATCCTTGTGTAGCTCTTGCAGGAAAAGGAAAAAGACATGAGCTTCTGAACCCAACATTATCATCTATAATCTCAGATGTTCCGTCACATCCTTATGCACATGCTCACTTTCACGCACATATATATGGTCCAGAATCACAGAAGAATTTGACTAAATACGATCGTTAGCTATAGCACATTGACTGACATTGACAAGATAGATGAGATTTCAGTAATTGCCCAAGAGGAGAGAACTAATTTGCGGAAAATTTCACGGGTGCAAGTCTGTTCATTCCAATTACTATGTCTTATCATGCCATGTTTACTTGAATGTTACACACCCCCTTCAAGAGCAGGAAAATAATACAGTGAAAACAACAAGAGCAGGGTCCGCCACGTGAAATTACATGTGAATAGGCAGAAGAAAAAAACTACACATGCTCATTAAATGAGGGCACGGTAGCAAAAAAGAGACTATACCTTCTTTGGACCCACCTCATGTTTATATGCACCAGATTAATGTGAAGATTTACTCGAGCTCTCTCATCTTGTTTTCCCTCCATTGTATGGGCAACCCATGTGACAGACACAAGCGGTGAATCCGCATGATTCAGTGGAACCATCTCTCAACACCTCCATGTCCATCTTAAATTCAAGATAGCTCAATGAAACATGTCTACATCAGATGGTTGTGACTACTCAAGTTGCGTATGTCTGTTACCAATTCCTTTTTCATTTTCCATTTTTCTTTTTTTCATGTGGGTTTGTTTACACTGGTCTAGGGATGGGCCTTCCAAGCTTGACAGTGCATTGAATGTTCAGGAGAAGTCATATGCAGAGTACATAATGAGGGATGGAATTCAAGAAAGCTCAATGATACATGTTCACATCAGATGGTTGTGACTGCTCAAACTGTGGATGTGTGCTAGCAATTTTCGTTCCCCACTTTTCCTTTTTCATGTGGGTTTGGTCAAATCTAATCAAGGGGTGGAGTATATCGAAGCGTGCATTGAATATCCAGGACATATGATGTGCAGAAAACACACAATGGGGATGGTCAACCTAATTTATTGCACTTTGGGGACCCAGTTTCGGCGTTTGCTGAGCCTATCATAATGACCTTAGTTGATCTCTCGTAACCAAATTTACCTGTTGAAGACTGTCAAGGATGGGACAATGCTAGGTTGGTTGGATCATGTGAACTGAAGTGA
The DNA here is from genome assembly GCA_028830015.1 of Eucalyptus grandis x Eucalyptus urophylla. Lineage (NCBI taxonomy): Eukaryota > Viridiplantae > Streptophyta > Magnoliopsida > Myrtales > Myrtaceae > Eucalyptus > Eucalyptus grandis x Eucalyptus urophylla. The sequence goes on from CM054190.1 coordinate 43,339,547, forward strand.
TGAAAGCCCAATTACTTCTTCCGGACAAACCAGCTTTTAATGCAAAAAGAAGGCGAAAAAAGTTATACATTTTGTTCTGCTTATAACACAATGTCATTTGAGATCCAAAAGAGGTTGGCCGACTGATTTTCTCTTCGGAAAACATGCTAGAGAAGCACATTTTAATAGATCTCAGATGAATTCGGATGATTTGGATTACAATGGACGCTCCTGCAAATGCAAGTCCATTGGAAAACATCTTATCCAAACTTGAATAAGGGACTTTTTGAAGACTTTCGTGTAACTGCCAATCATGTTTGGAAAAGGGGAAAGTTCGAAAGGATGGCCATGGACGGAACATGAACTTTTATAGCGTGAACTTCTTTCAAAATGACACATGTTCATCAACAACTTGCATTATCCTCACTTAAAACTTAACTTTCATCGAGATCACGTCTCAGCAAAATTATCTTTTACTTTCCTTTCGAACTTTTGCAAATCGAAGTAAGACATGACTAAGTTCTAAATGATCTTCACTTGGCTTTTGTGTGTTCTGAAAATACCTTAAGTATTGCTTGATGGGTAAAAGCCAAATTTCAAATGCCATAGCAGAAGAAAAGGAAATTAAAAACTCTGAAATAGACCCCATGATTCGGAATGAATTCACTATCTACATCATCTCAGGTCTCGAAGAAAATTCTATTATATTATAGAGCTCCCTTGACACCACTCTGCTTTCCAATGGGTAAGTGATTATTACCAAGCAGCCATCTTTGGACGAAATGCCCTTATTATTAATCGACAAAAACAGACACCATGCAGTCAATCCTGATGAATTCATCCCTCCTGGCTCCGTCACGTGTCTGTAGCTGAATCTTTTATTCCTGATCATCATCATCACATAAACTTGTACCTTCTAAGAAAAAATACAAAATATCACTCATCAGAGAGTTTAAAAAAGAAGAAGCTGATTCTACAGCTCGCTCCTGCCCGAAAACAGAGAGAACAGTAGTAAATTTGTACTTTCTCTTATGGACACGATCCGTCCTCGATTGGGCGCAGTGCCTTTGCATGTTACCATGGATAACTGGTGACTCGTCTCCGGGGAGAGATTCTACACCTGGCAAAGACAAAATTTTCACAGTGTCCTTTCAGTCACAGTCAAAGAGAGCCAGCTGTCCCTGTGAAACTTGTTTGCTCGAGAGGTGCTCCTTTTCCCGTCTGCGTGCAGTGCATGGACACGTATTCGACTGCCCCGATAATGTTCAGGCAGGCTCATCTTTTACCGTACCGTTGCCCTTTTCTGATTGAAATGACTGTGATGCTTTACTGCTTTAGTTTTCTTCCACAAAAATTTAGCTTTAGAAAGCAACTCGTTTTACCGAAAGAAAATCTTGGATCTTCTTGGGTTCCCCCATCAATTGAGAATGAGAAAGAAAGTAATGGTTATGTGGTTGCAGGAGCCTTGTCTTCTATATTCCATATGCATAGGATTCTTTTCTACTTCGACCTCACATTTACATGTCACAGAGAATAACTTTAAGGATATGAAGCCTTACCCCAAATTTTCAGAAAAAAATTGTATGTTCTCAAAGTAATTACCAAACAATAACCACCCTCAGTTTCTTTACCAAAATAATAATAATAATAATAATAATAATAATAATAACCACCCTCGACCTTCTTTAATCTCTATAAATCCCTAGCTACTTGCTCGGAATAACTATTATGGAACTTTGAGAATCACAAAGTGAAAAATATAGAAATTTAAAAGATCTCAATTATGCAAGCGTTTGTTCTCAAAGTGCGATTTTCCTCAAAGATTTAACGGACCTTCTAAGCAGTGTACATCCCTCTATTTAGGTAAAGCCAGAACAACATGAGAAGTGAAAGTAGCAGAGAGCAAGTGCGAAAACTATTTCATTTGTAAAGATTTTTGGGTGCATAAATTCGTGTTTGTCGAAGAATGCACAAAGTTGGTTAGTATTGATAGAAGAAAGACTAAGTATACAGGCAATGACTAGTTTAACTAAGAGCACATATCAGAAGGGCCAGTGAAGTAGCTGAGCAAGGGCTTGCCCGTTCGGCTAGTAGAAACTAGAAAGTCAGTAATGGTCGAATGTCACATGTGTGGATAGCTGATTTTATTGTAAATTAGACCTTTTGAAATACACTTTATATGACCATCTTGACATGTTTCAAAAGGCTAATTAAAGAAGAGAAGGAACGAGGCATGTTTCACTGTGAAGTGCAATGCAACGAGTCTGATGTCTTTTGGACTAGGAGTGTGCAATAGGAATTGGCCGAATCAAGAATTGCTTGGATCGGATCGGACCGGCTGGTTCTAGACGGTTCCCGAAGAAAGCGGTTTGGTTCACAGTTCCTATTCTTGGAATTGGTGGCCAATCGGTTTGATTTTTGGTTCCAATGTGGGAACTAGACCAACCGGATTGACGGAACCAGACCGATTAATATGAAAATTAAAAAAAAAAATGAGAAAAACCCTCTTGCCCACCTTATCAGACTGGTCCTCTCCATTGATCTGAGAGGAAAGCAAAAATGGAAAGAGGGGAAAACAAAAACTAAAAAGGGCTCTGGTATGCACACTTGCATATGCCCCTTACCAATTGTACTTATGAAGTTTCTTCTAAGTAAAATCTTCTTCAATAATTATCATCTCTGGATAAATATTTGTTGTAAAAGAAAAACGTTCTTATGAGATTGACTAGATTGGACCGAACTGGCCAATCAATCTGGTTCTTGGTCCGAGAATTGTGGAATTAGTCCTCCCCGTCCAATTCTCAGTTTCACCTTGGAATCGGACTAGACCGAGAACCGATCAGTCCTATTTTGGACTATTAGACCTAGAAAAAAAAAAACAAAACATAACTTCTAGAAGGAATGATGAAGTTTATAGCTTCCAATGCACAAAGGATTGTTGTTGTAAGTTAGAGTTCTCAATAATCTCATTGCCCTTCCATAGTTTTGGCTGTTAAGAGCAGGTTTGCGCTAGTAAGCCATGCCCACGCCTAGTCATTCACGAGTGCTATAGATTTTCAATGATGGATTTCATAGGAGTGGCTCTACTCCATATTCATGTAAGCGATTTCATCAAGTGTACATTTTAGATAAATATACCACTCATTAGAGATATGGAACTTGTTAAAGCTTAATTCACCTCACTTAAGAGGAAACTCAATCTCCTCTTTGGAGCAACAGAATCAATAAAATAACTTGTTATTATTCATATAAACTTACTTCATGAGATGTCCAATCACATAGATTTGGCTATATGCTTGTTAGTATCTCAAATTGGCATAAGTCACATTCCCATTGATGCTTCAATTATTTGCTTCCTTCCCAAAGGTTTAGTAAGAGGATTGGCTAAATCCGCAGACTTCACATAACTAATCGATATAATTCCATGTTTCTATAGCTACATCATGTTATTATATTTCAAATGAATTTATTTTTTTCCTGCCATTTTAACTTTTCAGCTTTGCAATGATTGATGTTGCTTTTTTTTTTTAAATCACAATGCATAGACTTTGAGGACTCGGGGTTTCATGCCCAATGGGATCTCTTAGAAGAAATTTCTCAACCTCACTACTACCGAACTCAAGAGTTTTAAATTCTGCGTCAAAAAGGCGAAAAATACCAAAAAAATCCTAAATCTATTGTATTTGTACCAATTCAGTCTTAAACTTTTTAATTTGACCAATTTAGTCCTAAACCTTTTAATATTTGTACCAATTTAGTTCATCCAGTCAATTTTGGCCGGCCGGCGCTGATGTGGACGTCAGTCGGTGGCCAGATGCTGACGTGGCAATTTTAAGGATTTTTTTTAAATTTTTTTTGAATTTTTTTCTTTTTCCTTTTCCTTTCCAGTAGTGGCCAGCGAGCCTTCAGTGAGGCTCGTTGGCCACTGGGTCTTGTTGCGGGCGAAGGCGACCTCGCCCGTGGTTAGCGAGGCCATGGTGGCCATCGCTAGGGCGGAGGCGAGGGTCGAGGGCCACGACCCTCACCGGCGGCTGGCGAAGGCTTTGCAACCCTCACCTTTGCCCTGGCGATGGCCGCCATGGCCTCGTCGGCCACTGGGCGAGGGCCACGAAGCCCTCACCTGGCCTCTCCTAGGTCGTCAGCGAGACCATGGCGGCCATCGCCAGGGCAGAGGTGAGGGTTGCAAAGCCTTCGCCAGCCGCCAGTGAGGGTCATGGCCCTCAACCCTTGTCTTCGCCCTGGCGATGGCCACCATGGCCTCGCCAACTGCAGGCGAGGCCACCCTCGCCCAGATCTGGGCGAAGCCGCCTTGCCGCCGGCTTAGGAGAGCCGAGCAAGGGTTGCGACCCTCGCTAGCGGTAGGCGAGGGCTTCGAAGCCCTCGCCCAGTAGCCGGAAAAGACAAGGAAACAGAAAAAAAGAAAAAAAATTAATAAAAAATTTGACAAATAATAAAAAAATCATAAAAATTGCCACGTCAGCATCCAGCCACCGACCAACGTCCATGTTAGCGTCGGCCGGCCAAAATTGGCCGGATGAATTGAATTGGTATCAATATTAAAAGGTTTAGGACTAAATTGGTCCACTTGAAAAGTTTAGGACTGAATTGGTACCAATACAATAAGTTTAAGACTTTTTTGATATTTTTCCCACGTCAAAAGTGGAGTTTGAAGGAATAGTTCTGTTTGGCTAATATTTAAGATACCACATTACCATAAAAAGATGCATATGTAACCACCAGTGGGTTTTGATCAGAGATCTATTTGACATTACTATATATCCTTTAACGCAGTTCAAAACCCATTATACAAAAACCATAATTATACCATACATGTGTCGACTAATTGGCGACCTAATCCGACTAGCTTGGCATCCCAAATGCGGAGAACATATAGCGTGTAGCGCCATGACTCCATAGTCTTGATAAACGGGGCATCACTTCAAAGAGCAAAATAGGCCATCACCGGAGCTCGTATCATCTACAAATAAGGACCATGTCATATCAGGTCATATGATATGCATTTACATCCGATCAATGATATAGATATGTATGTTCTTGTTAATTTTATAAACACTATACAACCCTGCCATATACTTATAATCGAAATGCTTTCATACAATTCTCATTTTGCTTCATTGTGATAACATAAAGGGTTAATATCACAAAATCTCCAAACTATGCTTATTATGACATAAATACTCCGAACTTTTTTACTAAATTCCTAAAATTGCCCATTATGACACAAATACCAAAAAAAAAAAATTTTATCACAAAAAATCCCAAACTAATACTAGTGTGACATATATATTGACAAATATACCCTTGATATATATGTCATATATGTATGAGTTTAAGTTTTCTCATGGCATAAAAAATGTTGTAGATATTTGCGTCACAATGCACAAGTTTAGGATTTTTAGTAACACAACAAAAAAGCTTGGGATATCTATGTCACGGTAGACATAGTTTAGAATTTTTTTGTGGTATTTGCCCAATATAAATTACCAATTGAGTTGAGGTTGGTCTCATTGGAAAGATAAGACGACATATTGAATAAGAAGGATCATTCCGGACACAATGAAAAGGTCAGAAATTGGTTAATGTTAGTCATGAATGGTTTTGTGCATAACTGTTCACTAGAATGTTCGGCAAAGAAATTCGTATCTCACTAATTGTAATTCCAAATTAAGCACCTTAAGTTGCTATGGATCTAACGAACTGAAGAATCTAAACAAAATGTTAGAGAAATTGAAACAGATCAATAGAGATGCGGTAATTGCTAATTACAACCTTGCCGCTAGTCAACCAAGATACCACATCAAGAGCAAAAATATCTCATTTGCTTCGACATTTCCATCTCAACGACAATTGGATGGAGAGTATCAGAGATCAAGCTGGCTTAAACAGGTGAGATTTCACCTGTCCTAGTCAAGCACGCCACATGTCAACAGAATGAATCAAGTAATCACGTTTCCGGAATATATTTTCGTACCTCATTTGGTGCTGGCTGTTTCGCCTTGCAGCTCGGAAAATGAAACATTGTCCTTACAGCGAAACATACATGTCAAGTACCAATCGATTTCATTTTATTTATCCACCAAGCTCTCTGATTCTGGAGCGTCCGTGTCCTTTCCGGTCGACCTGGACCAATCAAAAAAGTTGAGAACCTTCCGGGATGGCAAACTCGATCTACTCACGAAACTGTGAAAGAGACAATTAAGAAGAGAGGGAAAAAAATGATTGGTACGACGACTAGTTTCGACCTCACAAGAAGGTCCCCACTCCCTCAAATTATATTATTTTTCTGGTGATTCAGCAATCTGGCAAGTCTCAAAATCGATGTATTCGTCCAGGGGAAAAGGCCAATCAATTTTTGATAAAAATTGAAAAGTCTAGTTCTTGAAGTTGAACCATTATTTGGAGTTATGCGGATGTTATAAAATAACTTATTATTATTATTATTATTATTCTTTGTGAAATTTCCTCAGTATGTATCATATTAAAAGGTTGTGTTTCCTTTCGTCTTGGATTCTTCTAAACTAGCCCTTTAGTATGGGCAATGTCTATGTTTAGCGCCTACTAATTAAAAGATTGGATTGCAGAAAATTGCCACCTATAAAAAATAGAGCAAAACGTAACCCTACATTGAAAGAAGCTTTTGAGCCGATTGTCTCGGCTTCTCTTGTACACTTCTGAGAGTGCTAGTATGAACAAAATAAAGAAGTTAGGGAAGAGAATAAGAACACAAGATTTATAGTGGTTCGGCTTAATCCAAGCCTACGTCCACTCTCCCACGCTAACAGCCTTCTTGGCTGGATTCCACTATGCAATCAACAAGAGATTACAACTTCGAGTGCAAACACTTAGTAGATCACACTATCTCACTAAGTCACTCTCTTGGTATTTCTCTCACGATTACAAACGTTTAAGCTCTCAAGAGACAAGTATATGATCAAAAGTCGCTCAGACTTTGGAATTATAAATTCTACGCTCCGTCTCTTACTTGCTCATCGGTCCATAATCTCCTTAAATACTCCTCCACTTCCAAACTACCCGTTGGACAGTATCCCGGAGAATCGTCTTCCAATATACCCATTGGACAGCTCTGTATTTAGAAGATTTGGTAGCCGTTGAGTGACAAAGGTAAAATTCCAAATTGATTCCGATCGCCCATACAAATGAAATCTTGGTTTCCATAAGTAAAGCTTCTTCGTATAGAAAGATCTTGTCTTCAACATCCAATTGTCAATCAATTAGATTGAATCAATCAAATCAATCTTGATGTGGAATCCAAACCAGATCACTAGCCGTTATATGATTGGGCTTGAGTTACGTTCTGTCGAATTCTGGATGTAAAGTCTGAGTCTGTAGACTTTACAATATGAGTCTCTAGACTTTACAATCTGAGTTTCTAGACTTTACAATCTGGGTCTGAACATATCTGCTTCTGAACAGATTTAGCTTTAAGGTCTGTACCCAGTTCAGCTTCAGCATAGAGTCTGTCTTCTGGTTCAGCTTCAGCATAGAGTCTGACAGTCTTCAGACTTTGAGTCTTGAGTCTAGCAGTCTTCAGACTTTGAGTCTTGAGTCTAGCAGTCTTCAGACTTTGATAATATCCTCTACATGTTCTAACATCTGCATGGTCTATTACTCAACCATCAAACATGTTAGTAGCCTTTGATTTATTTTGTCATCTTCAAAACATCATAAGGGATTTCCCTAACAATCTCTCCCTTTTTGATGATGACAAAACAATCTCTGAATATGCAGATTTGTAAACACGCTTTTATTAATTTAAATCAAAGGATATCAGAAGATAACAAATAGATTGAGCATAATAATATTTAGAAAATAATCGCAGCTCAATATTATGCCATAGATAATATCAACCAATTAGCACATATGCATATTCATATCTTCTCCTTTTTGTCATAATCAAAAAGCGATAATAATGGATTCACGTAGAGAATGATAACAAATATCTTGCATGAATCACAATTTCGAAAAATCAGCTTTTATCGAATATTAAAGATATGCAATATAGCTCACTTCGATCATATCAGTAAATATTCAATAAAAATCACGGATGCATCATAAAATTCACGTACCATTTTTGTCATAATAAAATGATAATATCAATATGAGATTTGTTAATGACAAAAGGTAATAAGAGATGCACTAACCGGATTTTGTAGAATAAATTCTGACACAATTACCTTTCTTCCATCCATAATAAGATCACGATCAATCAAAAAAGATTTTTCCATAATTGATCAAAGCTCCCCCTCAATTTGTTGCCTTTTTGAGATGATCACGATTCTTTTCCTTTTCTTTTGGATTTGCTTTCTCCCCCTTGATTTCCTCATCGGATTCTGAGTCTGGTTCTGAATCAGACTTTGATTCTGAGTCTATGTCTGAGTCAGACTCAGATTCTGAATGTGCCATCAAGCATAGATTTCCTTGCTCATCATCTTCTTTTATTATTCTTTTCTGGCCATTCTGCTTGTATTTTCTTCTTCCACTGAATTTCCTTTCTTTTCTACTCAGCTTTTTGAATTTCTCGACCATAAAGGCAAATTCTTCATCGTCCATGTCATTTTCTGAGTCTGTTTCATCAAAAACAGCATTAGATATTAAAGCAATGGACTTCTTACCTTCGGGATCTTCATCGTTGAGTTGCTCCACTTCATAGGATTGAAGAGTGCCAATCAATTCATCAACGGAGAGTGGCATAATCCTCTGAGTCTCCCGGATTGAGGTCTTGACATGATTCCAATCTTTTGAGAGACCTCGCAAGAGTTTGTTGACCTTCATTGGGGCAGAAATTTGCTGACCTTGATATGCTAAACCATTTACAATTTCTGTAAAACGGCTAAACATATCTCCAATCGATTCTCCTTGCTTCATCTTGAAGGATTCATATTTGCCGAGCAGGAAGTTTACTTTTGTCTCTTTTACACGATCGGTCCCTTCATATGTAACATGAAGTCTATCCCAAACTTCTTTTGCTGTTTCACATGAAGAGATTTTGTTATATTCAGCAAGAGACAAAGCGCAATATAAAGAATAAATAGCTTTTGCATCAAGCGCTTCTCTTTTGGACAACTCCGTCCGAGACATAGGAGCGGGGGCTTTGGTGTTTTTGTCTTTGCCATTCTTATTTGATGTAGACGCAGCAATGGGGTTGATTCCTCTTTCCACAACATCCCATTGTAAGAGATCTCTGGATCTTAGGAATGCTTTCATTTTGTTCTTCCATACGTCATATTCCTTTCCATCAAAATATGGTGGCCTTGTGTTGCTTTGCCCTTCCATAAGTCCTGGTGCCAACATACTAGCCATAAAGAATCTTTAGCTCAAAAGTAAAAACACTTTTATAAACCGAGAACTTAGCTCTGATACCAATTGAGAGTGCTAGTATGAACAAAATAAAGGAGTTAGGGAAGAGAATAAGAACACAAGATTTATAGTGGTTCGGCTTAATCCAAGCCTACGTCCACTCTCCCACGCTAACAGCCTTCTTGGCTGGATTCCACTATGCAATCAACAAGAGATTACAACTTCGAGTGCAAACACTTAGTAGATCACACTATCTCACTAAGTCACTCTCTTGGTATTTCTCTCACGATTACAAACGTTTAAGCTCTCAAGAGACAAGTATATGATCAAAAGTCGCTCAGACTTTGGAATTATAAATTCTACGCTCCGTCTCTTACTTGCTCATCGGTCCATGATCTCCTTAAATACTCCTCCACTTCCAAACTACCCGTTGGACAGTATCCCGGAGAATCGTCTTCCAATATACCCATTGGACAGCTCTGTATTTAGAAGATTTGGTAGCCGTTGAGTGACAAAGGTAAAATTCCAAATTGATTCCGATCGTCCATACAAATGAAATCTTGGTTTCCATAAGTAAAGCTTCTTCGTATAGAAAGATCTTGTCTTCAACATCCAATTGTCAATCAATTAGATTGAATCAATCAAATCAATCTTGATGTGGAATCCAAACCAGATCACTAGCCGTTATATGATTGGGCTTGAGTTACGTTCTGTCGAATTCTGGATGTAAAGTCTGAGTCTGTAGACTTTACAATATGAGTCTCTAGACTTTACAATCTGAGTCTCTAGACTTTACAATCTGGGTCTGAACATATCTGCTTCTGAACAGATTTAGCTTTAAGGTCTGTACCCAGTTCAGCTTCAGCATAGAGTCTGTCTTCTGGTTCAGCTTCAACATAGAGTCTGACAGTCTTCAGACTTTGAGTCTTGAGTCTAGCAGTCTTCAGACTTTGAGTCTTGAGTCTAGCAGTCTTCAGACTTTGATAATATCCTCTACATGTTCTAACATCTGCATGGTCTATTACTCAACCATCAAACATGTTAGTAGCCTTTGATTTATTTTGTCATCTTCAAAACATCATAAGGGATTTCCCTAACAACTTCAACCGGCTAATTCTAATTTGAAGTTTCTTTTTCCACCAGTTTGGCTCGTGACTCCACTTGATAAACTTTGAGACGGCTCGAAATAACTCGAGAAATTTTAGTGAGACCATAATTTATTTGGTTGATTTACTTCACATTCCCTATTAGGGTTTTGCAATAAAACCTTTATTGGTGACAATTTAGAAACTGTCTAAGGATTCGAGTGTCTTGGAGGCCAAGGTTTGAAAGAGTTCCTCGCTCTTCCTTCGCCTTCGGGAAATACATTTAGGACAGGGCATGACCAAGTAATATACTAAAAGAGAGTTCTAGGAATAAAACCCTAGACAAGGACGGCGGCATCTCTCATGTGGGGATTATTGCAAAGATTTACAGTTGAGTTGATCCGTTTCTTTTCTCTCTCTTGAAATCATCGATCGGACGAAGGACGAATTCTATCCCGTTTGTAGATTTTGCACGAAGTACGACTTCGCCTCATACCCCAGCCTTTTTAGTGAAAAATCGCCCATTCAGCCGTCCTCAGCCATTCAGGGATTGAAATGGTCCTCCATCAGTTACAATGTCAATTCAAAGGACAACGATGATCGTGATGTGATTCCTGAAGATCCCAGAAGTCCCCTTTGTTTCAGGTCGGCTACGGGAAGCCATTAAAGTCGGGTCCTTCAATATCGGAGAGTCAAATTACATCCATTATTTACTTCCTTTTTATGCTGCGGGGTCGAATTTTCATCGATATTCAACCACTATTAAATGAGCGAAGTTAAATTCGAATATGCCTGGCTTGTGAGATGACGATCATGTAATTCTATCAACGCACGAGCATAAGGTCTAGTGAAAATTCGATTTTGAAATACAAACTGAAGGACTAGGGTTTTGGGGCCACCAACAAGATTGGACCCCATTGATGAGTTGTGAGATCAGTGTTTGGTAAGAGAGAGAGCATAGATCATAATATTTGCAACTACTACCAGAAAATGAGATGAAGCTGATGGAGCAATATTCAAATCATAATGTTTGCAGCCAGTACTTGAAGCATGGAAAGGGAAGCTCATGGAGTATACGACGAAAAATTATCTAAAAAATCTTAAATATATTATTCGTTTGCCAATTCAGATAAATCTTTCAATTGTTCTAAATTAATTTTAGACATTTTGCAACCAATTTTCATTGGAAATTACTAGCATGAATGCCAAACCTCCGACATGGCAACTGCAACTAGGAATGAGCAGAAGGAACCGCTCATACCGAATTGGGCAGGCAAGTTTTGGGCAATTCTCGAGGTCACTAATCTAGTTCCTAGTTCCATAAAAATGGAACCAATTTATTTCGAATTAGTTCTCGGTTCTCAATGTGGGATTGGCCATTTGGACTGTACTCATTATATATATATTTTTAATTTTTACAAATATGTAAAATACTAGAAATAAAAACTAAACCTAACCTAACTTAGTTAAGTAGCAAAGCTCGACTCTCCGTGTCTCTGACGCACTTCAATTTTCTTGCTCCACCTCCAAGCCGTAACCTCATGCACGCTCTTTAGTTCAGCAATCGCACCTCCTACTGGGCAGCTCCATGCCCTAATTGCGCCTCATGGCCTTGCGGCCTCGCCTGAGTTTCTCTTTAGTCTTCTCGCTCGACCTGAGTTGCTTGCACCTCCAACTCCAAGCCCTAATCACACCTCAGGCCCTAAGTCACTCGCACTTCGCGTCCCTCTTGCTGGAGCCTGGACTCTCACTCAACCATCTAGCCTTAGTTCCTCTCGCGTCCCCTTCGCTTTATTCTTGGCCTTGAGTTGCTCACAGCTAGCCCACCCTCGTCGAGACAAATATCGTGCTCTATTTTCGCATCCCATCGCTCTGTTTGATCATAACTTATACCTGAATGAAATACTTTTTGGCATCTCTCAACCTTTTGTTTAATGATTTTTTAGGCAGCTACATAACAAGATTACCTACCCGAGAATCAAACTGGACCAGAGAAGGAGGTCTAGTTTGGTTCCTAATTCTAGAGAATGAGGAACTAGTCCCACTAGTTTGGTTCTTGATTCTTAGGTGGAAGTCGGATTGCTTGGATACCGATTACCTCTAACTGTGATGATCGTTACTAACGTGAATGATTTTTGTAATTTTCAAAATGACAATTGCGACGACTGGCGCTAATATTGATGGTTTTTGTAATTTTCAAACGTGGCAACTAAATATGAGGGGGAAGCTCATGGAGCGTATAGAATTGGACCTCATCTAATATGATAAGAGGTAATGCTTGTATAAAAGAGTGGCCAGCTGCCTCTCTTGGCGAAGAGGCTCCACTTATCGATTTGGTTCGAGAACGAGATGGTTGAAATTGCCAATGAGGGAATAAAAGACTGAACAGGGTACGAATTTCATGAAAATGGAGAAATAGACAGAGCTAGAATGACATCGATGACGTTTTTATGCGCGCTTTGGGTTTTCGATTGCAACCACACGTTCGGAGAAAAAAACAAATGGAGTGACAAGAAAAAAGTTGAAAGGGGTTTCTCGAGACTATCTGGTGAAAAGATTGGGCCGATTTTTTGATGTGGCTTTTGTTTTTTTAATAATTTTTAAAAGGTTAAATGCTATAAAAAAATACCCTTAACTATTTTCTATAATGTCAGAAATTTCAAATTTATACATTTATTGTACACTTGCCTTCTGTCAAAGTTCTGTAAATGTAAATCATAATATTGAGATGACACCCACATGGTTTAACTGAAATAAAAATAACATTGTTTTGATTAAAAAATATGCACTGCCTTGACGGAGAATTAATGTGTCACATATATACAAGTTTGGGAGTTTTTACAATCACCAAAAACAAATTTAGAGTAAACATATCATAGTGGATATAATTTAAAGTTTTTGATTAGTGCACATAATTTGGAATTTTTTGTGATTTTTTTCAAAATAAGATCTTCGTATTAATTATAATTCTTTTTTAAGCAACCTATAAATTAAAATTGTTTCTTTGTAGGCTTTGTTGGGTGGCTGAGAAACCGAAGCCAAAGGGATACCAGGGCTCCGTAAAAGTTGGTAAATATATATATACCGTTATTTTCTGATTTGAAGTAAGGAAATGATATGCAATTATTTATTACCTTCACCAGAAAAAAAATGATATGCATTTATGTCCCAACTAATCATAATCAAGTTTATCCCCAAAAAATTGAATTATCACCAAATTTTGTTATAGGTACACCCTAGACAGCATATGCTCGGGAAGATTCTTGTATCTTTTTCAATTATTTGTTTCTATTCTCCTCAATTTTCCTTTCAACAATGGGAATCGGCTCGAGATGGCCCGTACTTTCAAGGTTGAATTTGGATGGGGTCCATTGCGAAGAGCAAATCGAATCAAAATTCATAATTTACAAAATGAATTCAAGGTAAAACAGAATTTTCTAATGGTACGCTCCAAGGGAAAAAAACAATTCCTAAAAAAAAAAAATTAGAAAATGTTACCATGCTTTAAATTTGATAATGGAAGATTGGGTCCTCAAGGAAATATCTAACTTCTCGAGATGGGACAGGACGAGTATGGGCCTCAAGTTCCACCTAAATCCCAATTTATTTAAAACCTTGCTAGAGACAAATCGTGCAAAAAATGCAAATATAAATCATTATATATACCTACCTCACAAATATTTGATGCCGGGACTCTCGACTCCTTGCTCCAAGAAGTAAACTCTATTTTGTTCATGAAATCAATCTAAAGAGTATAGCCATTTTCTTTAAGAAATAGACTGATTCTCCACAAACCATCTTCACATGAAAACATAAGCTCTAATTATTTCGAGAAAAATGTGACATTCTTGAAAAACATTTTTCAAGAAGTTATTATTCAAGAAAATGATATATTTTCTGATATTCGGCTGAAATATAAAAATGAACTAAAAAATATTTTCCACCATTTAGTAAGAAAAATATGATTTGATTTTTCAAAATAAACATACATTATTTGGACGCTAATGACTTACACATCGGTAATCGGAGAACCAGGTAGGGAATGAAGGTTCCACGTGCAACCTCGATGGACCCTGATCTAGCCTCGATGGACCTAGGCGCAAGTCTCGAGGACCTAGGCTTGGGCATCGAGGTCCCAGGCCTGACCTTGATGGACCTAGGTATGGGTTTTGATGTCTCGAGCTTGGCCTTGGCTGACTCATGTGAGCGCCGACATCTTGGACCCAGCCTTGATGAACTCGCAACCTGAGCCCAAGCAACGGAAACCAAGGCATGGCTTGGGCATAGAGGTCCCCAGCATAGGTGCTTAGGTCTCAGGCTTGGTCTTGATGGATAGAACCCAAGTGCTGGGGATCGGGGCACTGACATGGAGGTCATAGTGCCAACTTTGGTGGATTGGATCTTGAGCATGGGGTCTCGAGCCCAAGCAATGTGGACTTGAGCCCGGCCTCAATAAACTTGAGCTGCAGTGTTAGAGATCGGGGTATGAGCATTAAGGTCTCGAGCCTAGCCTTTGTGGACTCGAGCTAGGGCGACATGGAGTCATGCAATGGTATAAAAGTCTAAGGCTTGGCCCTGAGTGCTAGTGTCTCAAGCCCAACTTTTTGGCCCCGAGCTCGGCCTCAATGGACCCCGTCAAACCTGGCCTCGACCCAAGGCCACCGTCAAGGACCCAAAAGCAAGCATTGGAGTTCTCGTGCCTAAATGTAGAGTAAATGGTTAAAATGTTGATATTTAGTCACTTTTGGAAAATCATTTTCCTAGTTGTTGACTAGGAAAACATTTTCTATTAACTCATTTTCCTAAACAATAGAAATGTTGAAATATGAGAAAAATGTTTTTTTGTGAAACAAACATAGTCTTACAGACTTTACCAAAAAAAAACATAGTCTTACAGAATGAATGTAATTACGAACAATATAAATAACTTAATGTTAATATCATAAAAAATCTTCAATTGATATATTTATAAAAAAATTATTCATTTAATTTTTTAACCACAAAAAACTCAAAATTGGTATATTTGTGACAAATTTATCTTTTATTAATTTTTGTTGAATTTGATTAATAGTAAAAAAAAATCACAAACGAATTAACTTAAACAAATAGACGGTAAAACCCTAAACTGGTATATGTGTCATTTAATTCAGTAATTTGCGCGTAAAATTTAAAAGAAACAAACATAGGGTAAATTTGTCATAAGTGTAT
Source organism: Eucalyptus grandis x Eucalyptus urophylla (assembly GCA_028830015.1). Classification (NCBI taxonomy): domain Eukaryota; kingdom Viridiplantae; phylum Streptophyta; class Magnoliopsida; order Myrtales; family Myrtaceae; genus Eucalyptus; species Eucalyptus grandis x Eucalyptus urophylla. The sequence goes on from CM054190.1 coordinate 43,355,158, forward strand.
CAGTTTGACATTTTTGGTGCTCAAGAAATTAGTTTGGAATACATTTACCACAAATATACCTATTTTGGGTTTTTCGTGGTATTAAACTAATAACTTATTTGTGTTTTACTATTTTACCCTTTGCCTATGAAATGAGACTCCTTTTGTATGTTTGGTTTATCAACTTTGCCCCACATCCACGAACTAGTAACCATCTATGGATAGGAAAACTACGTATCATCATATTTCTAAGACCTTTGGCACGAAATTAAGAACTAAATATTATGAATCCGATTATCATAGCCCTTAGAAATTCTGGCCTAGAAAGTTTGACTTCACATATATAAGACAATTTCGGATGATGTGGTGAATAAAACAACTCTAGGTTTTTTCCGAATATCGATCGCATGAGCTCGATTATTAGGAATCGTCCCTTCCCTCTTGTACTAATTAAGATGTGTCGGGATGACGGGATGATAATGATTGACGTCCGACGTCGAATCATGCAATAGATACACAGTTTTAGTAAATGTGCAGCAATTTTTTTTTTTTTTGGGTGTGCTAATGAACAGTGGGCAATGAACTTGATAGAAAGGGGGATAAACAAACAGTGTCAAGGGAGAGAGAGGGAGACCAGCTGGGTGGAATGCAGAGAGCCAAAGACAAGTGAAACCCTCTGTTGTAGGCGTGTAGACTGCGTGGTTTTGCTCGGCACTCTTTTCAACAGTGTCTCCCTTAGCGACCCTCTCGACCCTTGTTATAAAAAGCGTTGAGCCGCTCACAGGAAAAGGATGGAAGCAGATTGAAAGAGATAGTCCAAGCTCTCTCCCTCTCTCTCTCTCTCTTCTCTATCTTCATCTTCATCGTCTTGATCCCCCTCGTCTCGCTCTCGCGAATGTTGTCTCTCGTCTTCTCCTCTGTCCGCCATTCAAAGATCACTTATTCGTTCCGTTTGCGGTGACTAAGAACTCTCTCTCTCTCTGTGTCTCTCTTGCTTGCTCCCGACTTTTCTGGGATTGATGAAAATGGCGGAAAGATCGAACTCGTCGGACCCAGAAACAAGCCCCTCCTCCTCCTCGTCTTCTTCCTCGTCCTCGCCCGACCCGCGCCGCCGGGCCAGCTCGCCCGCCGCGGCCCGCGACCCGTCGAGATCCTCCAAGCGGAGCAAGCACCCGGTGTACCGCGGGGTCCGGATGAGGAACTGGGGCAAGTGGGTGTCGGAGATCCGGGAGCCCCGCAAGAAGTCCCGCATCTGGCTCGGCACCTTCCCCACCCCGGAGATGGCCGCCCGCGCCCACGACGTCGCCGCCCTCCACATTAAGGGCTCCTCCGCCTTCCTCAACTTCCCCCACCTGGCCGCCTCCCTCCCCCGCCCCTCCTCCCTCTCCCCGCGCGACGTCCAGGCCGCGGCCTCCCTCGCCGCCCACATGCCCGACCACCAAGGTACGGATCACTTCGCCAATGCTCATCAAAGTTCCGGGCTCGGCCTCAGCTCGATGCTTATTTCGAGTCACGCTCGACCATGTCGATTTCACAACTTTGTCCGTATGTTCCCGGAATCTGACGCGCAAGCATGAATTGACAGGAACGGTCGAGACCTTGCGGTCGACAGCGGAGCTCGACTCTCAGCACTCGTCATTGCCCTCGAGGTCGCTGTCGTCCATGGTGTCGGCGATGGACATATCGGCGACGGTGGAGCTGAGCGAGATCGTGGAGCTGCCGAGCCTCGGGGCCAGCTGCGACGAGCTGGGGGGCAGCGAGTTCGCCTTCGTCGACTCCGTCGGCGCCGAGTGGGGCTACTGCTACCACGACGACTACCAGCCGACGTGGCCGGAGCACCTCGAGGACTGCGGGCCGTACGACTGCGGCCATCAGACGGCGGCGCTGCCCGAGAGCGGTGGGTCGCTGTTGTGGGATTATGACTGAGCGAGTGGATTTACTGTTGGTGAGAGAGTTTGTGAATTTGTGTGAAAAGAAAATGAATTTTTCCCCTTTTTTTAATGAATTATGGTGCTTTTTTTATTATTATTGTTATTGTCCTTTTCATTTTTTTTATAAGTTTTACCGAGTCCTTTTGGTATTTTCTTTGAAAGGGCCGGTCAAAGGTGTGGTGTTCCTCTCGCACGCTCGATCCACTAACGCGTTTGGATAAATTTCTGCTGTTTACAGATTCTCTGTGTTCATGTGACTTTGGGGGAAAAATATGTTCATTTTTTTTTATTCATCTACAACATTTTCTCATTTTGTTCTTTTTTTTTTTGCCTCTCCCATTAGCAAAATTAAGAAATAGTCCCAGAAATATATGTTCATCACTTTGGTTTATCTCGAAATTTCATAATTTATTACTCATGTCATATGCATCTCGACAAATTTTAAATTTAAATTTGAAATGTACCCTTTAAGATTGACTTGGTTCTTAACTATATTTTCTATTTTATCTACTTTTTGGTGCTCTATTCTGGGTCTTCGTCCTTTACAAATGAGTTGGACGCACGAGAGAAAATGAGAACTTAGCTGACTTGGCCTGCAAGCTGCTAAGCAAAGAGAACACTGCTCGTCCCACCTCAAATCATTTCGAGTTGTCCATTTGACAAGAAAAATTGGGATAGGTTTCAAAAATTGCAATCTTTCATGCTGTTATACATCTAAGCAAACTTTTCCGCCATTCCAAACATATATACCATGGTTCCTTACCTCGACAGGATACAAATATCTAAATTAATTACGAAACGAAATTCCCCCACTTGTATGTTCACCCTCACCTCACCTAAAACAAAACTTCGGTTTACTAACCTTTCCCAAGCATCATCTTCTCAATGTTTCAGCCTTCGCTATATTTTGAAGTATTTGTCAAATGTCCTCGAAAGCACCTGTCCCGAATTTTTTTCCGCTAAAATTCTTTGGGTCTCGTACGAAAATTTTGATGATTCCAAAGAGAAGTATAAATGTACGCGTGAAATGGCAAAGATTAAAGAATTCTACTTATTTGTTTCCAAAAAGTTAAGCTATTGACAGCGACCCTTTTAATGAGGACAAAGAGGCAACAAGTTACGTCTGAAGGCTGAATTATGTGAGTGCGTATATCGCCATTCTCATTTTGGTGCTAAGTTATGGAATTAAAATACAAACAAAGAAAAGAAAACGAAAATCTCGTGTCTTTTCCCAACTGAGAAAGGGGAAAGAAAAAATTCGATTGGAATAGACAAGGAGAAGAGATCATAGGCCATTTCTTCTAGGGCGTCCACTTGTTCAATCATCTTCGTCATTTATCCAACAAAAAGAAGCTTTGGAACGAAGATATGGCCCCTTTTGATCTCCTTTTCTTGCTTTACGACCTCTCGTGCTCTTTTTTTCTCTTGCTTCACTTCCCACACGCAAAAGCTCTCTAGAAAGGCATCCTTCTTTGTCACCCTTTATTGATTTAAAAACTAAGTAATTGAGGGTCATGGCGCTATGCGGTTTATACATAAACCGGAAATCTTTTGATAGAAGAATGAGAAATTTCCTCTTATATGATCGCTATATCGTGTGTCGTCGATCGGGATTTGCTGTCAATGTATTTGTGTTAAACCCTAATTTCACTTTTATCGAATAACTTGTCAACTATTGGTTGAATCGTTCTTCTCCACTTTTACATGATGCGTGAAGAAGCAAATTAGACTCTTTCGAAATCCAAATGTAAAGTTGGCAGAGCTCATCAATATAATATGAGCATCGTGATCGATTTTTTATAATGCATATGAGTGGTACATCTCGTTGGCCATCAATTGGACCGCTAAGCATCTGGTCATAGAGTGTAAGAGTATGGTTGAGAAAGGGACAGCAGGGCCTCTTCTAGATCTCTCTCATCTCTACTTTATATCATCATCTCCACCTTCGATTTTTCTAATGGAATTTATAATCTGGGTATTTGGGTGTCCCTCAAGATCTTCTCCTCGTCTTATTGTTTGATTAAACATTTAATGAGCGCACGACAATTAACAGAAATTGATTTTTTGCGGTTGGCCGTTTCTGCAACACCAGCAGTAGCACCACACAAAAAGCTTCGTGATGTGACAGCATATCCACGCATTGTTTGGTAGCTAAAGAAAAAATAAAATGGGTTTGGCAATTATTTAGCAATGAAACACCCCCCCCCCCCCCCACCTCATAAGAAACTACATGTATTATGCAAATTGGTAGACTAAACTAATCCAAGAATATGAATGTAGAGAATCAGTAATGAGTAGATGATTCACTTTTATGAAACAGAACAGTATGCGATCATTCTTGATTAATCATAACCCAAGGTTTCTAAAATGAATTTATTGGAAGTTAAATATTGCCGTTACCTTTTGTGGGTGCATGACTAAATGTAGTATGCCTAATACCATTCTTTATTTTCTTTTCCTCATTTGATGAAAGAGAAAAACAGATTTGGGGGCTGGTGCAATGGATGACAACAAATGCCAAAACATAATTTAATGTCTCCGTTTGCTTTAGTGGGGCTCTTAATCTTTGATTTGGTGGGCACCATAGGAACTAGGGCAACCCTAAAACTACCGGGTATCTAAGAAGGGTTGACTATAATTGTATGAGGCAATCTAGCAATGGCCAAGTATTCGCTTGGAAGCTTTTGATAACAACCCTATCCAACGAGGACTAAAAGTAAGTGATAGTGTCAGAGGACCTGAATAAGGAATGCTTCTTGATAGGCTTTTAAGACGGCGAAAGAGGTAAGAATAAACGGAATTGTGCACTAAATAGGAGGAGGGCACTCCTATAATATATATGTGAAATTGGAATGAACTCAGTAAAGGCACCTTTCAATGTAATGACGATGTTTAGTGTTGGAATTGTAATGTTAAGCATGTTCAGGTGAGACCACCACCAAAATGGGTGGTCTTTAGGAAAGTGCCCAAATTGTACGCCAAAAAACAAAATCGTGAGATTCAATATGGGACAAGTTAGAGTAGCCAATATCTCGAGTAAGTTAATTTAGAAGCGTCACACTTTCACTCCTACATGGAAACAAATATAATGTAAATACATAACAAAAATATTTCACTATTACAAACAAACGAACGAACAATCCACCGTGAGAGCACAATGAGATTTCCAACTCGAGTTCTAGACCACAACATTGCACAGGTGAATCTTCTGTGACCCCCTCCACATATCATAACCTTGAGACAAAATGGATACGAGATGAATCATGTACACCAGAAAATTTCGGAGCCCACCTTTGTTATCTCTCTCCCTGTTGAACGTCGGTATTTTTGCTCCTGTTGAGATCCATTTGTACGAGAAATCTCTCCTTCTTGACCCCATATGTGATCTTCCCATCCTTATCTTTCATTTTCTTTTCTTTTTGCTTTCTCATTTGATCTTCTAATCTCTAGACTTGTCAATGATAAAAAGCGAATCGGAACCTTCAGGCCACAAATGCATGTAATAATTTGGCATTAGATAGGCCATCTAGAGGTTTACTCTCTTTGTTGTTTAGGGATCAAGTTGGATCGTATTTTGTTAGGAAAGTAAGAATGTATATTTCATGCTTTGCCCATTTTCCTTACCCCAAAAAAAGAAAAAGAAAAAGAAGAAAGAAAAACAGTTTTCGATTTCGTTATCAATTATTTTTAGAGCAAACCTGATATAGGAAGATAACAATTTTATTTAAATACTACTTAGATATTGCGAAGTTGAGTGTTGAGTGTGCAGTTTTTTTATTTAAAAACTTAAGTTATTAGAAAATTAAACGGAATACATGCTTAAATCATGATAGCTTGGCTGCGATCTCTTATTTTCGAATATGTATGTCCTCAGTTGAAGTTAGTCGCCCTTCTTTTGGATTTTTTTCTTTAATACCCAGAAAGATTAGGCCTTGATAGGAAAGCAACTATCAAGAATCCATAATTAAGTTCGATTTTTTTCGAGTAACCTAATTTTTATATTCCAGCAACCTATTTTCGAGTACCTTCACAATTCTGAAATGCTTTTCATATTTCCTTACCATTGTTAAGAAAGCAACTATCAAGAATCCATAATTAAGTTCGATTGTTTTTCTTAATTATGGATCATCTAATTATTGCAATGAGTTAACCTTGCTCACGCATGCTAGTATAGAGGGCGAGTCAACATCATGGTCTCATCATCTTGCGCGAACATATAAGAATGTTATCTCGAATAGAAATTATATTGCCAATCTTGTCATTCTTCAAAACACGATTGGCTTGATTTGCTTGATGAATTGACATGACACTGTTCTGATTATACATCATATCCTAGGCATTCCACAACATTAGATTGTATCACTAGACGATAATACTATCATCAGGTTACTACGCAATCCTTAATGCAGCTAATTATTTCATAACTAAATACTATCCAAAACATAATCATTAATAGGAGGTTCATCTTTTTATGTCGACAAATGAGACACGCTGACAAGCTGCTTCTCTTTATGTAAGTTCAAATTGGCGAGTTGCCACGGAAAGATTCTTTGTGATGGCCTATTAGGGCACATGCTGGATTAATTAAGAAGAGCATATGCCTAAAATAGGATCCTTTAATCATCCCACCAAGAAGCCATAATCACTAGTTAATTAATTAAACATGTGTGGCATCACATCTCCTTTCTTCATCAATTAAACTAACCCCAATCAGTGACTAATTAGTATCATTCTGGATTAACAAATAAATTCCATTTTGACAGTTCAGTTGCCCTAAGTGGGGCGATGGATCCCACGGGATAATGCATGATTCTGGCCTCAAAAGGTACGCTCAATTGTTGGGATTTCGAATGATTAGTCCCGTTGATTTAACTCCTAATTAAGCCTCAAAACCACATGAAGTCTGGCACCTCGACTATTAAATCTCGAAAACTGTCAAGTCAGGGTGCCTGAGAAACCGAAATTTGACAAAGCTTCCCTAAAGAGATATGATTAAAGAAGACAACTCGTGAATAACGATGTGTTGTATGGAGACAACGGGACCGATCAATCTTGTCCTGATTAATGACCAACGTTTGTTAGTTAGCCCTAGCCAATGATTTGAATTGAACTAGTATTTTGGTTTGATTGGGAGATAATTAAAATACGAGAAGAGTGGGATTAATTATCATGCCAGTGAATAATAACATTGAAGCTTAGAAAGAATATTATCCATCACATGGCTCTAAAAGTTTTATTTTTTGTCTTGGAGAAGAGAAATGAAAACAATTATAGTAAGGTAGTGGTATTATCTATGTCGAATGTCAAATCTTGTTTTGTAAAAACTGCGGGCTAAAAATACCACAGCCTCTGGGAAATCCACACCCGTCGTAATCAACTTAAAAATTTCTCCCACCACAATCCGGTCCATCCTCATCCGAATCTAATTGATCTAGGTGGACTGGACGTCGTTTTTTTTTAAACCACTAGAACTGGTGGTCTAGAAGGGAAAAGTTGACTCGATGATCAATTAGATACCTTTATTATTGTAGGTAACATTCACATACCCATAAGTAAAATTGCACATGAAATCGACCAAATTGACCGGTTCTGGAAATGCATTTTAGCATCTCGTATAAGGTTTAGGTGGTTTGACTTTGATGCCTTGGGTAGGTGCAAAAATTTAGGGTTTGAAGATAGGTAATTTTGGAAAGAATATAATTTTTCGAAAAATAAGGAAACGAGAACAATTGATGTGAAAGTGCAAATTAGTATCCAAAACTAAAACTAACCTATGTATTTGGCATTTTTAAAAGTAGAAGTGCGTGAGTGGTGGATGAGATATGATATGTTTTTCTTGTACTTTTTTTTTTTTCATTTTTTTTGGGTAGATGGGTATTTTCCCTATATGGAATGCCCTTTGCACAATCTGGTCATTTTGAAGAAGCCGTACTCCTGAATAAGAAGAGTCCAAACTGGGATTTTATCCTCCGTTTCGGCAGGAACTTAGCCAAGAAAGGTTGAAGACGAAAGACTTTTTAGCTTATCAGATCGACTTAAACAAAGAAGGAAAAAGTTGGGAAAGAGCTAGTCCAAATGAAAAAGAAAAACTATATTAACAAAAGACTGATGATTGATGAAGAGCGGAAATATATAAAAAGTATATATTTAAAGCATAGAAAGGATAGGAAAAATAGTAATTTAAGTAGAGGCGAAAAAGCGATATTCTAATCCTGATAAGGATAGAGAAATGTTTAGTAGACAATATTCAATAATTAAATCATCGTCCGAGCTTCCGAAATAATGGTCAAGGCCTAAAGTTGTGGCCAACTAAAATAGTGAGTTGTAATTGGAAAGTAAATCTCCATAAGAGAAATCAGTCAACATAATAAATATCCTTAAGTTCTAGATAACATCCAAGGACCATTATAATGAATTAGCAAGGTGGCCCTTTAGACAACTAGGAAAAGTGACGGTACAGACGCTCTTGAATGTGCAACCACTCCATGCATCAATTAAAGTATCAATACGAGGTTTTTAGAAATAAACTGAAAAAAAAGATAAAAGCATTTTAAGTTTTTAAAATTTACGAAATAATTATATGCAATTTTACATGTCAATGTTCTTTTAAAAAAATGATTTGGGTATTTCCATGTTAAACAAGCATAACATTTTGAAAGTCGAAGAAAAGAAATTAAAAGTAAACAAAAGGTGAAAGTTTATAAAACAAACTATTGGCACATTGAGAACGTGCTCTTTCTAGAAACAATTTCTAATTAGAAATAGATTTTCTATTTCTATTGATTGAACAAGTTTCTGAGTAAAATACACATTTGATAATAATATTAAATTTCTTACTCTCGAGCAGTGGTCGGCAAGTAGCGGCAGCAGGCAATGGATGGTGAAGGATAGCAGTTGGCAAGGGGAGGTGACCGCTAGTGGATGGGTAGTTGGCTCGTAGCGAGGGCAAGCAGAGGACTCAGCTTGTGGGGGATGATAGAAGATAGCGGATGGCCATAGACAACAGTGGACAACAAGCTATGATGGGCAGGCGCCCTACTAGTACCAATGGCAAATAATAATAAGAGTTTTTATTTCTCATTCCTATTACAAACTTATTTCTAAAATAAAAATTTGTTTCAAATATAGAAAAATGAGATTGAATTACCAAACGGATTTTTATTCCAACCCTATTCCTAGGAACAGAAAAATAAATATGATAAGATCTAGAATGGTCATTATGTGCATCATGAAATGTCAAAAAAATAAAAATAAATTGTATCTTTATATCTTTATATTTATTCTACTGTGACATCATGTGTCACTGATACATTGAAAAACAAGTGGATGATATATAGATCTATGTCGCAATTTATAATTAAATCTAAGCTTCTCTCGTCACACGTGATAACTTCATGAATTATGAGTGGCTAATGTATGCCTACTGTTGGAGAAGATTTTTTCGCTCTTTATCAATGACATATCTAGGGTATACCATCATGATTTAAGCATGTATTATGTTTTATTTTCTAATAACTTAAGTTTTTAGATGAAAAAACTGCTCACTCAAGACTCAACTTCGTAGCATCTAAGTAACTATCAAATGAATTTATCATCTTCATATACTGGGTTTCTTCTGAAAAAAAAAAAAAAGATAATGAAACCGAAAACTGTTTTTTTTCCTTTGAGTAAGAAAAAGGGACAAAATCCGAAAATTACGTCCTTACCCTTTTAAGAAAACATGATCTAACCTGATCCCCCAACACTAAAGAGAGTAAATCTCTAGGTGGCCTATCTAATGCAAGATTATTACATGCATTAGTGACATGAGGGGTCCAATTAGCTAGCCAATTTGCACATACATTTTTCTCCTTGAATTTTTGGAGAATCTCGACCCGTTGAAGATATTTAAGCATTTTTATAATTTGGGAAATAAGCGTGTCACCAAAGTAAAGAGACTGAAGTTGATTTCCAAATCAAAGAAAGCTGAGAAAGATCAATCTGAATAGAAGGCTTGAGAATCCCCATTATTGTAACCCCTCTGTTCTCTCTTCTCAACGGTTTTAATGCATTCAAGCCTTGGTAATGTACACGCAAGTTTCTTCCACATTTATTGATGTGCAAACGTACGTTGGCCAGTATCAACACACAGCTGTGTTCATTTTTTGCCCCTAGCTGTTCGCACGTCGCTCGATCGGTCCTCATGACAAGAACTTAAAGCCATTGAAAGATAGATTGATCTATCGACTCTGACTAGGGTGGTCCCTATTCACATTCAATCAAAGTATATTTATAGTCCGTCTCCGGCGTGCAAACTAGACGGAGAACGACGGTTTGTACGGTCGGAAAAATGAAAAATAGGACGAACGTGAATTGATCTAAATAGAAAAAAAATATCAAAAGAGTGATGAATTATTTGACGAAAGCGACGCATGTACTTCTTTCACCCTTTTTCAACCTTATAAATAGATAGGGCTTTTCGTCCAAAAAAAAAAAAAAAAAAAAAATAGATAGGGCCGAGGAAAATATGACCTTTTTGTCCCTTCTGCACGAAACGGAGCCGGGGGGGAATTAGCATGCCTCGCTCCTTTATACATTAGACAACCCCAAATCACCTAAACCCTAGCGAACCTCCCTCTAGGGCTCTACACATGCCAGAAAAGCTTATTCATTTAACCACGTAACTAATTATGGGTGTTATTAATTTGCCCCTTAATTGGTTGTATGTCCCAACCATGTGGAATTCATCGTGGAAAAAGTATAATTCAAGTACAAATTTCCATTTTCTTTTCCTCCCAAAAAAGGGAGAATCTGGCTAAGTCATCGTGTCCTTAGGTACCTCGTCTTTTTGTCACAGTGATAAAGATTCTCATTTGACAATTTTGATGTGAATATTGCTTTTTCGAGTGGCATGGAAAGTTGAGTTGTGGGGCTTTGATTAGATGCCATCAAAGCATGTAATTAAAGTGTAATTATCGCGCAATTATTGCTTCTTCTTTTTTTTCCCCTTTCATGATATCGTTGTTTGAGGGACGAAATATTTGAAGGAAGAGAAAATTTCTAATTATTCTCATTTATATCTATGTATTTCATTTTCGGAGCAAGATTTTGTTTCAATATTATCTCATGAAAATTGAAAAGGATTTTGAAATTAAAACCCAATGAATAATAAAGTTTAGTGTTCCCATATCATGATAAAATCGAGTGTGCAGCTGAATTCTCTTAAAGTTGGAGTTATTAAAAGATACGATTAATTTGTTTGAAGTTTCTTAAACACAAGTCACACGTGTGACATTGTAAGTTCACATTTTGAAAGAATAAATTTAATATTGAACTAAATTAAATTAGGTGCCATTACTACTGCGACAATAAATAATTGCTAACCATTTCTTCAACGCTATAGTATATTTAGTCCTCAATGAATGTATATGTGCTTATGTTCATGATGATTAGCATGACTCAAAATCTTAAAGTTGAGAGTTCGGAGGATTTCTCTAAAAAGTTCAAGAAAAATATGAAGAAAAATCAGTGCACAAGCCAACCGATGTGATTAATCCTGACTTCGGTATCATCGTGAAATCGAGCATGTAGGTTCTTCATAATTCTATCTATCACACATTTCATAAAAACTTAAATCGGTGTGAATGGTCTTAACACGGCAGGCACATGTACCGTTAGAGAATTGCGTGCAATATGCATTGGTCTTGACAATATTTCATGTATACATTTTATGGAGGAGAAGATCCAGCTTTCTTTGTATGCCCATTGAATTATCTAATTGACATGGTTGGATGGGTCGGACAAACGGATCGGGCGAACATGGAAGCAGGTCGGGTCGACGATAGTACAATCTTCTTCTCGTCTTATCTTTTTTTTTTTTTCGTTTTTGTTTTGGTCGGTGTCTTGTCTTATCTTGGGAGGTAATAAAAAAATGAAAGAAAACCGATGGTGAGGGCTGATAACGATTGTCGGCATCCGCACTTAATGCCACGTATATTCCAGCTATAACCCCACTTGACGCCTTTAGTCGATTAATTTATCTATCATTATCTAATTAATTTCTTCAATTTCCGTACAATCGGTTGTATTATATTAGGCACCAGATATCTAATACTAATAGTCAAATTTTATTATTTTCCCTTTTATTTTTGTGACCGTAGATTAGAATGGTGGTGTATTTATTTTTAAGCACCTTTTTTTTTTTTAATTTAGTGGTTTAGTTAATCTGACGTTTATTTAACCATGCAAAAATAATACGAATATTGATTTGTGGATTCGCATAAGTTTTTCAAAATTCAATTATTGTTTCGTTTTTTATTTTTTATTTTTAGGAGGGCGAATCCAAACAATTTCTGTTGTTATTCTATTTATTCGACAGCTCCAATTATTTGATTTTTATTTTACTACATCAGAAATCTTTCAAAAGAGATAAATATATCAAATATAAATTTGCATAACGTTTTTTGTAACTCTTCTTCAAGTACCTTATCGTTTTCAAATTTTAAGGATAGAAAAACAAATCCAAACAATTTCTAATGCTCATTTCTGCTCTTAATATCCATGATAATGAACTATCATGAACCTATTTCATTTAAGTTAGATATCTGCGGCTGTCAGTAATTTCACTCTTATAGGATGAACTTTCTTCTCTATATTAAACTTAGTTAATAATCGTGTGATGTTGCAAAGTCTCATCCTCTATAAATAGCCTTTGTACTAGTTTCTATCAAGAACATTCTGCAGAGCTTTCATTCAATACGGAGTGTGGCAACATTAATCAGTTATCAACAAGAGGTTATAGAATCTAAAGCTATGTGCTTTTATCTATTTCATTTCTAAGGGTTTGTTAGGCACGACCTTGAATATTTTCTTTTTTAAATCTTGTGACTCGTGCATTTTTTTATATTTATTTTACAAGCAGCACCTGGATCATTCAAAACTCATGAGTATCGGTCTGTAGGATAGGATTTTATATAATTATTTCTCGTACTCTTTTCAAACCTGAAATGATTTAGATAGAATTCATAATTTATGAAGGTAAAAAGTTGCTTAGAAAAAGAGCTACTCGACGAATACTTGATGTGCATTCTGTTGACAGTGTGAAAACCGAATCTTTCAAAAACTACAGCTCTTTTCCAAGGCACAATCATGAGCATGACCTCAACTAGTAAGAATCTCAAGTCTCCAACTCTTTCTTTATTAAACAAGGAAGCACAGGCGTTGTGAATTGACCTCATTTGATGGGTTGTTCGATGTAATTATCATCCCGATTCTGGTTAATGTCCTCCAAAAAATGTTAGGGTCCCCCATTAGACATGCCCGCAAAAGTACATTCTTTCACAAACACGTGAGAGATGAAGAACACCATGAAGGGAAGCAGTTTCTCTCATGTCCAAAACACGAAAATAAAGGAAAATTAATGAAACACAATCTATGCATTAAATTCATTGTAGAGGACTGTTAGACTCTGAATAGCGTAAACGAAAGGATATGTTCTGACGGATCCTTGATTACAAAAAAAAAAACGTACTCATTAAATTAACTGGAAGATGCCAACATAGACCTGTTCTTGCGCGCGTGCGGAGAGAGAGAGAGAGAGAGAGAGAGAGATTATCATTAGAAAACTGAGTGTACGAAAGGACTAAGTTTCGACACGTTGCAGGAATGCTTTATTGATTTTAAAAGCTTTGTAAGTGAATGGATTCACACGCATTTTGTCAGCAGGAGTGTTCTACATCGAGGAGAATTCAAGAACAGATTATGACCCAGCTTAGGGCAAGTAATCATTATGAGACTTGTCCAAAAAAAAAAAAAAATTATTATGAGAACTCCACGTCAAAATGAATATCATTAGAAAAACCCATCACCACATTAAATATACAGTTCGAAAACATGCTTATTACGTAATAAATAATATAACACCACATTTCTTCATTTATATTCAATCTAAGAAATGCGTAGATTTATCATTTGTATTGAGAATTTATAGTGATTTTACTCTGGGAAGGTCTGGTGCAAATTGTGATTTCGTTAGATGTTGCGAGAATCGAAGCGAGAGTGCACCAAAATATATGCATTTTGAATTGTAATTTTGACAAATGTAACTTAGAAAAGAAAGGATATGTAGTTGGATGAAATGAATGTCCCTGTGATCATCATAAGGTAATTGCTGCAAAAAAAAAAAAATCAACATTAATTATGAATTAGGACGAAATTTGACAATTGAAAGGATGACCTAGTCGATTCTATTCTAAATACACATATTTCCACAACAAATGATAACTATAGTTGTGGATTTTTTTTTTAAACTGTATTATTGTAAAGAGGAAATGAAAAAGTCATAATAAGAGGAATCTTTATTTTGAATAAAGAAACATTATTGCATCCATCGATTTTCATTTTGTATATCCCCTTAGTGGAAAAAAGAAATCAACACCCACTATTGGTATAAGGACATTGACTTAACGTGTCGTGAAAATTGTTTAGAGAATGATTGTACATTTTGTAGATCTAAATCGCACGTAAAGTCAATGTCTTGATTGATAGGCGTCTGGTGAGTACAAAGTCAATAACTTTATGCCATGTGCGAACATTTTTACGCTTTCATTGATAATGAACAAAATAAAAATTACGATTAATCCGTGAAAGACAAGGACGTGGTAGTGACGAGTCCCCCCTCTCACGATCGTTGTAATTGACTAGGGGAATCGAATATATGAAACATTATCTTTCCTCCTTGTATATATCTAAGTGGTTTATAGGGAAGCCTCCTTAGGGCTTAGGGAGAGAGTTGGTTTTATCCTCTATGAATGAAGGATCATGCTATAAAGCTGGCTAAGTTATATGCACTCATCAAATGATTTTTAGTGATGGATCACCGAATCCATGAAAGGTGTTACTCAAGAAAGGTATTAGTGCACTTATCGTGAGTGGAAAAGTGAGGAGCTAATGAGCTAGACCCCGACGTTAATAGCTAGGGAGCCAAAACGAGCTCTTTAGTGCAAGTTGGAAGTTAGAGGTCTATAGGTGAGCAATCTAGAATTCAAAGGTTTTAGAGTAGAAACTAGACATGGTTAGGACTAATGGGGTAGAGGAATCAGTAACCCCTAAATGTCCAAGTTTGGTAAATAGAAGAGCATGAATATTTTTCAATGTTTATAGTTCATATTTTTTATAATCTATGTTTTATCGGTTTAGGCCATGAGGTTTTCTTCTTTTCCTTTTCCTCTTTTTGGCGATGATCTCTGTGTGAGGGACGATTCTAGTAATTTTTTTGTTTGTAAAAATCTGAGTTTTTTCTTTGTTGATAAATTTTTTAAAGAGTTGATAAGCGTTGAGAAAGTGTTTTTTTTTTTTTTTTGGTAAAAGGTAATAGGTATATAGACTTTTGCACAAAAAGCTATACCGATGTACAGCAAAGGGAGGGGACCCAGCACCAGCTCACACTCAGAAGGACAACAAATCCAAACGAGTGGAAGGGGGCCGAGGCCAAGGGAAAAGAAAGGCCAGGACCTGGCACCAGCATTGAGAAAGTGTTAGTAAAAGAAAAGTCACCAATTACTTGATTTCCAATTAAATTTGGGTAACTAACTCTCATTTGAGTTGTTTACTAACAACTATATGACTTATCTCTTCACACTCTCTAAAAAATGCGATTTGATCAACATTGATTCATTTAACTTGTTTTGACTCGTTTATATGTGATATAAATATAGTGACCTAACTCATATTACTGAAACACCTCCATATTTAACTAAAATTTAAAAAAATTATACCCAAACTGAGATAAGAGGCTTGAGTGAGTGAGTGCAAGATCGAGTGAGGTTGAGAGAGTGTAAAGAGTTAAATCATAAATGTTTGTTGAGTTTAAATAAGTTGTAAATCTATTTACCATCCTTATTAATTTAAGTTTTACAATTCTTAACCCATGATTCACTTGCTGAATACTACTAATTCATACAACAATCTAACACAGCAAATATGAGTTGATAGGTCTACTTATGAGGGTCGAGTTCACATCCATCCTTTTGTTTTCGCTTCAGATTTATCATGATACAGTGGCGGGGGCCCTGCTCCATGTCCGTGGGGGGCTCATCGACTATAATGGGCCCCATCAAGGACGGTATGAGTTGTCCCGTAGTTATATTTGAAAAAGGAGCAAGTTGCCCTAGATGGAAACTTCTCAATTTTAGGCATCCAAAGGGAGGAAGCCAAAATATCTCAACGAAAAAACAGGAAGTTCACGCGAGTGGCCCACTTGAAGCACTCCTCCTTCGGATGCCCTTTCTTATGTGGTCACTTTCCTAGCTAGCAGCTAGAGGGCTAAGCAGCATTTGGGTTGGACAAACGCATCAAATTGCACATCAAATGACCTCAGGCTGCTTTCTTTAAGGAATAATTGATGAAGAAATTTGGTGGGTTAGCAGTGACGAAGCCTGCTGTCTCCTTATGTTTTATCCAACACGATTTGTGAAAGCATACGTGTTATGTTTCTTGGTCTCTTTAATCCCTGCCATTTTCCTTGCTGCTCACCCCCTAACGTTGCTTCCAGTAGCAATGAATGACAAACAGAAGGAAGACGACATTTTATTATGAAGAATACCCAAGCACGCCGAAAGAAAATTATGATAATATCTTTTAATTGTTTAAAATTACAGAAAGACAGTTTGTAATTTCCTATATTTTAAAATCGAACAGCTTTTAATCCACGAGTTGCGTTATTCATATGGAGAGGAAAAGGAATCGCTGTCTGATGAAGTGGTTGTGTTATGACACTTATGAAAATCTATTTTTGATAATGAAATTTGCTAAACTGTTACCTTAGATAATTGTTTCAGTGTCACTAAACCTTATATAGAGAAAAAATTGGAATTACTCAAATCAGCAAACAGAATAGGCTTCTTGTAAGTCAAACTTTCTAGATAAGAAAACGAAAGAACTACACTTTGCTTCGGATTGATATAATCATATTGATTTTACAGCCAAACCTAAACCGGCTAAATTCAATATTTTCATGTAGATATAATATCTTTTATAGATCATCCGCTCTTCCCCTATTCGGCACGCCAATAATTAGCTTCTTTGAAATACTTAGGGAAAATGACATTAGAATATCATAATTTTTTTATGGTGTGTAATCCTGAAAAAAATTTTAATATTAAAGTAAGTTTCGTACGAAAATTATGATATTTCTAAATATATATATTAAAAAAATAAATTTAAAGAAGAAGATGTCATCTATATTTTCCAAGCAAAACCTAAGGCTGCGTTTGGCAGTCGGGATAAAATTCGGGATAGGATATAATTTATCCAATCCTACGTTTGGTGCTCACTCGGGATAGGATAAAGTCGGATATAAGGGGGATATAGACAGGATAAAATTATCCCATGAGGGAGGTGGGATAAAGGTGGATAGGATTTCTAATGTCCATAATAGGAAAGTTATTTTTCTTGAATAACAAATTTATTAAATTAACAAAATTGAAATTATATTTCAATATAAATAATATTTGAATTCTAATTTAAGAAAATAAAAATAAAAAATAAAAATTTAATTAATCTTATTTTAATTTATATATTCAATTTTAATTCTATTTTATAATAAACATTCAATCTATAAATTAAATATTTATATTTATTATATATTTTAGGTATTTTTGTATTTTAAATATGTTAGTACAGTTTACTATTTGATAAATTTTTATTAAAGAATGATGAAAGGGAAAAAAGAAATAATAATGAAAATAATATAAAAAAAGAGGAAAAATAAAATAAATAATAAATAATAAATAAATTAAGGAATAGTGTTACGAGATATTTTCACCATCTTCACTTATGAACATTTAGGTTCATTTATAATGATATGCCGTTTATATAAAAAAAAAATGTACATGATGTGAACATATCCGACTTTAATACTGCGATTCACCAAACACTGGACGGGATATAAAAAAATCCCAGGATTTCATATCCTATCCTATCCAATCCTATCCCAATTAGAAATCCGGACGACCAAACGTAGCCTAAATGAATCGCTGGACAGGAAACGACCCAAAGGTAGAAGGAAACGATGAAAGGGTATCATGTGCGTACTCAAATGGCAGGAAAGTTTATCTGAGGAGAGAGCTCTTGAATTAGCCACAGCGCAGTGTGGGTCCAACACGAAAACCAGGCCGTGAAGACACGTGGCTCGTGCGGCATTATTAGCCGTTAGATCTTGAATTGGCTTGGCCTGCAACTCTTTTCTGATGGTGATGTATCCTGCCTCCTCGAGATGCCGTACGCACATCATCATCATCATCAATCATTCATCACCCCCATGCAGAATTTTTGGAAGGGAATGCATTAGCTGTTTATCATGTCGTATTGTGAAGGTGATTATCAATTGAGAAGAATGAATGCCATCCACAATTTTCGTTCTCGGGTCACATGTCCTTTTATCACATTTCAAAATTCATAGTTATCACGACTGTATTTCACTATAGATTTCAAATTATCATTTTATTTTTCGATACCCCGATCAAGTATTTCAACACCCACCCACGCTTTTCTCTCCCCTATTATGCTAGACTTGCTTAGTCTGTCACACAAACCAACACATCTCCCCCTCTCGACTACACGCACTGCCATTGCTTCTCCAAAGGCCAACGACATTTGTTGTGTCTGGCTTAAGGCCAAATTGAGGTCGATCGACATGTAGGCCAGGGCTGAGCTCTACTACAGAGCTAGTGTGGCTCGAGAGCCTATCGTCGAGGCTCAAGGCCGACCTGACATGCCTCGGCGACTGTGAACCGTGTTCTCAAGCCAAGGTCGCATGTTCTCATTGTCGCGAACGATCTTGCCACAGTAGGGATGTAGGGACAGTGGCACGGGCGAGGGCGAGGGCGCGGAAGTCACCGTCGATGCTGGTGTTGAGCTGTCGATCGTTGCTCTGCTATGCTGCTGCATGCAAGGAGAGGAGAGTAGCATATAGGGGCGGGGCCTAATCATTAGGTGTGCTTGAGGGCAGATGAATCTTTTTAAAATTGCGAAGATGCAAAACATAGGTTTTTTTTTGCGAGGAAGGTAATCGATATGTAAAGTAAAATCGCAGATGATGTTTGTAATTATTGTAGAATTAGAATAACGATAAACGAAAATAGAAGCTGGGTAAACTTTGCGGGCTGGAAATTGATCTTATATTTCCCATCTTTCTCATGACTGTTTAGTGGAAGAACTTGTATCTAATTGCGTTGGTTGTCATGTTAGCTCCAATCACACTCACAATCATTGTTCCTCTGTTCGGTGCTGGCGATGGAGCTGCACTTTCATAAGTTGCTAGAAATTATTATTGTCATTAAACCTATTAGAGATAATTACGATATTTTCTTATATTAAAATAATTAGAATATTTCTATTAATTTGTGTATCTTTTAAGAATGCACAAATATTTCATTTGATTGTGTATATCTTAATTGATATATATTACATTTGATAATTGTTTATGGTCTGTAAATAGACAGATATATCTTATTAGATATATCAAATTATATGGAAAATTTCTTAATTCCCTTTTTTACTTTATATTTAACTAGGCCAAAGATTTTCATAGCAGCAACGACATTGAATGATCACCACGACGCCAAATCTCTCTCCCACCTGCTCTACATGGTACATCCAATAATTTCGCTTCTGCCAGAGATTGGATGACCTCCCTGTCCATATGGACGAGACATAAATTCCTCAACGCCCTCGTGATCTACGGAGGAATTGATATAAATCCCACCACAACCGGAAATCGAGACCACCTATGGATTGTCCAGTTTGCAGCAGAGCTAGGGTTTCTTCGCGGGACTCCACAGATGGGTCTTGAACCTACGAAGCTAAGGGCGAGTGTAGGGAGACAAGTTCCAGCTATTACCACTGGTCCGCCACCCATAAATCGAGACCACGCATGAGTTGTCGAATTCATCTCACTAAGGGGATTAGGTTTCGGCCCTATGGGGGTGTAAATGAGTCAATGACATGCATGGGCGATCGTTGCTCCTGGGGGTATTGCCGTTGATATCGGCTATCTATTCAATAATTCATGGGTAGGGCTCAGACCTACACGCGAGGACGAAGCGTGAAGAGTTATTTCCGAGGTACGTGGCTTGGACCGCTATATTTATTTTGAGAAAATATGAGATAAGCCCGTCTTATCATGTTAAAAGATACCGCTCATTGATCGCCACGTGTCCAGATGGGGCTCACATTTCAGGCTTTGTCTCTTGATCTCTTTCCTCCTTTTTCTCTCTCTTTAGTGTGTGAATGGTAATCATTGGTCAGAAATTGATTTTTGAAACATAAATAAATTTTTCTATTTCTATTTCTAGATAATTTTCTGAGTAAAAAAAGACATTTAATAACGATACAAAATTTCTGTTTTAGAAATAGAAATTCGTTTAATAACAATACAAAATATCTATTTCTTAAAACAAAATTTTCCTTTTGGAGCAAGTGAAATGTCTAATCTTACAAATTTCATATGCTTATGAACTCAAATACAAAGTAAGAGTTGTTATATCAAATTTTCTAAATTTTCACACAAATTTTTTTAGCATTCACCTAGATAGGCAATTACGGTCAAACAATATACTTATCAATAGTCTCAATACAATAGAAAAAATAAATCCAAATGCATTATTCTTGAGCATGATAGCTGAAGGTTCCCAAAACTCTAGTAGAATGAAGGCGGGCAACCATGTCAATTGCTTGAATTTTGGCTTTGAATTTTTAAAAAATAAACACATTGATAGACCTAAAATCCCTATGGATTATAGTAGGTTGAACCTTCTCATACAATATGTGCTTGCTTTCGAATTGTAAATGAAAGCATGTGTCTCACATTAAATAATCGATTCTTTAATGCCGCAAATGATCTCTCAATGACATTCCTTAGTGAAGAATGCCTATAGTTGAACAAATTTCTTATTGTTCTTTGTCGTCTTGCTTTATTCCTATAATCATTTAGATGATAATGTTCAATTAAAAATCTCATATTGATGCATAACCAAAATCTACAACATAGTATTTGCTTATAACAAGGTATGCATATTTTATTCGTGATTTGTAAATGCAATACAATCTTAAAGAAAATTAATACTTCAAGAACAAGTAAATATCTAGTGGTGGTCGAGGGGAAATTCCAAGCAAGGAGTCTCGAGTGCTGCCAATAGCACCCGGTAATCGTTGGCAGATCATTTCCAACCAGCATACATAAAAGTAAATTTTATATCAAACGAACATACACACATCACATTTTGAGTGGTAATTCATTTTCTGCCTCTAGATGAGATTTGCTTTGACATATGTATAGAAGCATGAACATGAGTATTATTAATAACGCCCACACAACCCTATCGTTTGATCAAAGACTAGTGTTATATAAGATTAGCAACAAAATGAAATTGATGTTGTAAATGATTGTATGAAAATCCTACCTTGAAATAAAGTTTATAGTTGGGATTTATAAGAATCTCATTTAGGACAACATCAAAGGAATGTGATACTATAATCTCTTTTGCAAGTTTGAGAACTGCTTTCAACACTATAGTGAAGTATTTGTTGATAGTTTGTCCCGAACGTTAGAATCTTTTGCATAAATTTCTAGTCGAGTTTTTGTGACAAATCATAAATAAGAATATCTCAATTTGTTTATTTAACTTTATATATTGATTATCTTCTAGCCAGCTTCTTGCCTTCATAAAATCACAAAGACGTGTCTCTCAATTTTAAAAGTTTCATATATTCTATTTGAATGTCTTTGAAGAACCTCCCTCATCCATTCAGGTCTTGACAATATGCTATTCTTAATAGGTTCTCTCGTGTGCATAGACATATCCACCACAACAATACGCAACCATGCTATCAGTATATCAATATCAAAATCATTAAAGTCTAGTTCAACTGATTCACCTGTTGCTATTTGATCACTATACATGCTACTTTCATTCCCCTCCATATTACCTATGCCATCACATGAAAAAAGAAGATAAACACAATATATAAATAATGAATCTAATAATAATCAACAATAGCCACAAAATTTTCATAATTGCATCATAAAAAAGACCAAAGTATCTCAAATACATAAGTCATAAGGTGAAATTAAATCAAATATATAAATCCACTGCATATTGCTCAATATCTGCTTAAAGAGATTCAAGAAGTCCACGTCTCCTTTCAAGTAGTGATATGATGAAAACCTTTTTCCAAGTGACATTAAGGCATGCTTGGTTCACAACTTTGCTATAAAGATTTTGCTCTAAATTAGGCATGCCATTTAGGATGACAACCATGGCTCCTATGGAGTAGGGGTCTACAAGTGATGGGGCATCTGAGGTCCATTTGTTGATTGGCCAGTCCTGAATTTAATCATTTCTTAAATGGCTTTGTGGGTGTCACTAACATCATATTTATTACTCTTCCTCCTCCTTTTAAAATTTAGAGTCCTATCATGCTTATATTTTTTACAATTTGAGGTAGTAGTCGTATTAGGTGTGGAGACTTCCTTATCAGTATGGTGTTCATCAAATTCCTCTGGATCACCTATTGCATGACCATTACCGCCATCACCACCATCACCACCGTCACCACCATTGTCATATCTCTCTGAGGACACTACCACTTCTTCTGCATCTCCTACTGCATACTCCCCAATAGCATATGTATCACCAAACACAATACACAAATCAGGATACTGATGAAACCCATCCTTTATGAATTTAGCCCATTCTCTATTATCCTAGAATTTATACAATACTGACTGATGTCAGCAACATAATCAAAGCTTGCAATACAATATAAACAAAATGACCTAGGTAAATTGATACCTTGATGTGAGACCCCACACACTTTAATCCTCCACAACAACCGTATTATTTATATTATCCCATTCAAATCCGGATTGTGATAAAAGTTTATTGAAACTACTATACTGTCTCTTTAGTTTGTTGACCCTATTCTTCAACTGAACTATACTAAAGTGGAGTCCCGTCTGTTTATTGAATTCGACATGTATGTTATTCCATCCTGCTTTTTTATAGGTAGAGGTGGTGTGATTTCCCTTTTTTACCTCTGTTACCAATAAACTTACAAGCTCATTGGTCAAAGGCTCAGTCCACTTTGCTATACAAACCTCTTTTTGGGAAGCCATTTAACCCTAATTAGTTGAGCATCAAATAAGCCATATCAATTGGTGTACCAGTTCAAGTGCATAGACTTTGATGTTAATATCACATCAATATAATGTTTTATGACTATTAATAAAACAAAATACACAAAGAAAATTAAAAGAGAATCATTCTCATATAAGATTGTACAAGCAACCATATATTGCAAGCAAAAAGAACATTTCCACCAACTAATGCCCCAGCTATTTGCTTATAATAACCAGCAGTGAACATTCCCACTAAAAATTAATTCCTTCACCTATATCATCGGTATTCTAAAGGCTACTTATTTTGCTATACGAGTGAACAATATTATACATTTTGGTTTGGATCCTTGTTAGGTCTCCATGCTAACATATCCTTTTATACTTTGACATGTGACTGACCTACTATTTGTATTGCCATGCCACTACTATTCCCGAAGAGATTCTCCTACTTTTATCCGGCCTCACCTCTATCCATCTTGCATAAATGCATTGTAGTTTTCTATTTAAATTTAGCTGAAAATCTTTGTCATAACTTAAATGGGTTGGACAATAGTTTTATGCTAATGTCTGGGTCTTTAGTGTTAAATCTATTTACCAGTTTGCTGCAGAATTTTTTTCCAGGAAATGGAGTTCCAATTGCCACAGATGAAAGATAAACCCCACTGATCCACAAATTAAATATGAATTGGTGATACATATGAAAATGTGAATGGATAATAGAACTCAAAAATGAGTGCATGATGCAGTTGAAAATTAAATGGCCTGGTATTGTTGTGGTTTAAGGTGATCAAATGTTAGTTGCCAAATAAATAAAAAAAATTAAGAACATGGAATTCCACTGCTCATATGTGTCATACTGGTTTTGCTTCCTTTTAAGATATTAAGAACATGGAAGCAGAGGTACAAACTTTGGAAGAGCTCTTGAAGCAATTATTTTTGGAAATTTATGAGCTTCACAAAGCCAAGGTTTTTTAAATTGCATTTTTTGCTATATCTTTACAGTAGGTTTTCTTTCGTTGTGAATCTCTTTATGATGCAGTAAGTGTTCTTCAAGTTGTTTTCTACAAACATGTGGTATAGCTATACGTAAGGCTACTACCTGGGCTGTTATCTAATTGGAATTAGCCTAGGAATGGTGGATGCTTTGTACAACTAAATCTTTGGGTTTTTGGGAGCAACACTGTATAGGAAGATATTAAACCCACTTCTCTCTTTTTAGGTCAATATTAGATGCACATTGAGAGAATCTTTCAGTTTAGGCAGCTCCTACTTGAATCAAATTTTTGGCTTCTAGACTACTTTGATGGCATTATGACCATTATAATACTAAAATGGCTACATAAAAACATATATGAGATAGCTAGTATAAGCACCTAGAGGGGGGTGAATAGATGTAAAATTATTTTCTCGAGATAAGAGAGCAATATTTAAACAAACAATAAAAATGAAGTTCTCCTTTCGTTAACATAGCAAATTATGATCAAAGTAAAGCAAAGAGTAGGGAAGAGAAAATGAACACAGAAATTATAGTAGTTCGGCTTATTTCAAGCCTACGTCCACTCTTTCGCACTAACAGCCCACCGGCTGGATTTCACTATGAACAAAAAAGTTTTTATAGCAAGGCTCTTTCTTGATTCCACAATGTAGATACTCTACTACACTTCCTCAAGGTTTCTCAAGAATGTGAACTCTCTTTTGTGTACAAGATTTCGCTCAGAAAATAAATTGACTAAGAACAAGGAGCTTCAGACTTTGGAATTCTTCTATTGCGCACACACTCGAACAACCGGAACGTCTTCCTTATATACTCCTTTATGCCATTATACCCGTTGAAACTTACCAAAGGAATTCTTCCAATCTTCCCGTTGGACAGAATCAATTAGGAAGATCATTCGAGCTATTTAAGGAACATGTCGATAGCTCATCAATCTTGCTCGCCCATACAATCAGGATCTCGGTTTCCATAAGTAGAACCTTCCAAGTATACTTCGCCAATAATCAAATCCTCTAATTTTGAACCAATAAAGGATTTTGTTATGTCATATCCAGCCAAGAGATCTTCTCCAGTCGATAAGGTCGAATCCTTAACGAAACATTCAGTCCTGGATAGCCCTTCTTCGACAGATTAGAAACTGTCAATGAGAATAGACTTTGAGTCTTGAGTCTGGCAGTCCGGAGGTCTTCAGACTTTAAATAGTAAAGTATGCAAATCTTCAGACTAGACTGATGGAAACGTTTTATCAGTTTCAAAATACTCCAGGAAGATTTCTCCAACACCATGTACTGCCATTAAAAACCTAATAGAGCCAAGTTCAATGGGGATGGTAATTCATTAGAAAACAATTGAAATATGTGTTTGGTAAAGGAACCTTTTTATGGGTTGTCTACATTCATAAATTTCTCTATGTTTAAATATAGAGAGTCTAGGTGCTGATTATGCATCTGCTCTGTGTGAGGCCTGACATGCGTTTTGTTTTGCAAGACATACTAGAAAAAATGCAAGCTCTTTCGCCTCGAGCTTTGATTGTCGATTCAATTCAGATAGTTTATCTAAAAGGAGTGGCTGCAAGTGCTGGAGGTGTCTCATTGGTAAGTGATCTCGTGTTGCCAAAAGTTCATTTGCCTAAATTTTTTTCACTTCTAAGTAGCACAAATCCCCTAAAAATGCCAATTTTGTGGCGCCGCAGACCGATTCACAAGCTCAACAATAATTTAACAAGCAAAGAACACATTTCAATCATCCACATGTAGAGCAGCCAACATTTCCACAGAACATCTATGATCCCAAAACACCAAGGAGCTAGAAATGAACCGAGCTGCGACGAAAAGAGGGGAAGAGAGGGAGCACGAGAGACCTGTAATTGGAGGTAACGACACAAAAGTTGTTGGAGGTGAGGAGGGCCTTGGCAGTGTCAATGTGGCGCTGGTCATCATTGAGGGTGCTGCGTACTCACTCTTGAGGGGGATGTTGTCGGTAGATTTGAGGGAGGTGTCCAATGTAGATTCGAGGGAGGTGTCTGGCATAGATTTGAGGGAGGCATTGAGGGGGACGTCGTCCAAGTTGACGATGGCGTTGAGCTGAGCGAGGAGTAGATCCGAGGAGAAGAGGTAGAGGTGTCGGAGGAGGAGAAGAGGTAGAGGTGTTGGAGGAGGAGAAGAGGTAGAGACGTCAGTGGAGGAGAAGAGGGAGAGGGAGACGTCGAATAGAGGAGATGAGGGAGAGTTGACGCGTTGGTGGATGAAACAAGGGAGAGGCAGAGCGTCCAGTAGAGGAGATGAGGAGAGGTAGAGGAGGAGAGGGAGATGCCATAGAGGAGATGAGGGAGAGTCACGGATATTAGGGTTGGAGAGTTTTATGTGAGAAATTATTTATGATTTTTGTTCCAGAAATTGAAAAGTAAAATTTTTTTACTTATGATTTATGTTTCAAACCTATTTCTAGAACAAAAATCTATTTCAGAAATAGAAAAATGAAATAAGTTTTTCAAATAGATTTCTATTCCAAAAATAAATCTGAAATAGAAAAATTGTTTATGAAACATAAATTTTGGTTTGTCATGCACCCCCTTAGCCTCATCCTCCTCCTCCTCCTCCTCCTCCTCCTCATACTATTCACTTCTTCTTCTTCTTCTCCACGTAGGCAACGACTACTTTCACATTGGCTGTGGCTCTACCATCAACTCCATCGGCACCTTCAACACCACCTGACTATCCGATCACTTCTTCATCGGTGGCTCTTCCTCTACTCATTGATTTTTCATCCTTGCACTTGCAAAATCTCGACCCTCACCAGTTTAGCAAAAGCGACCCTTGCTTGTGGTCGGCAAGGGCCATCTCACCCTTGCTGGCCCATGCCTATAGTCGGCGATCGGCCACAGGTCAAAGGGAAAGAAATGAAAAAGAGGAAAAGTAAAGGTAAGAAACGAAGAAGAAGACAAAGCATGACTAGTGAGGCCCACTTGGACACGGGACAAGCATTAAATTGAATATTCTACCGTTAAGTGGTAAGATTTGCCCACCAATATTTTCTCCAACATACTAATATGGTATTTTAAGTCAGGTTCTTGCATTTAGGCCAAAATCCCATCCTTGATTGATAGGAAAACAGTAACAACCTGAACAATATCGGATTAACGTAGCGGAGTAGAATAATCTCC
The DNA here is from genome assembly GCA_028830015.1 of Eucalyptus grandis x Eucalyptus urophylla. NCBI lineage: Eukaryota > Viridiplantae > Streptophyta > Magnoliopsida > Myrtales > Myrtaceae > Eucalyptus > Eucalyptus grandis x Eucalyptus urophylla. The sequence goes on from CM054190.1 coordinate 43,382,382, forward strand.
CATTTTGTATAAACCTAATTAGAACCGATATAGTATAGCAAAATAAATGTGAAGTACGTGAATACAAGGTGATTTTTTACATGGAAATGAGATAAAATATCACGGGACTGGAGTCCACTAAAAAATCTTCACTATCAACAAAATCGGATAAACAAAATTCTTTTCTAGTAAATACTAGAGGTGATATAGCTAGTAATAGCACCTAAAGGGGGGTAAATATGTGTTTAAATAATTTCTCGAGATATGAAAGCAATACTAGACAAATCAGAAAGGAAGCTCTCCCTTGGTTAACAAATCGAACTACGATTAAAGTAAAGTAGAGAGTAGGGAAGAGAAAATTGAACACAATGTTTATAGTGGTTCGGCTCATTTCAAGCCTATGTCCACTCTTCTGCACTGACAGCTCACTGGCTGGATTTCACTATGAACAAAAGAGATGTTACAGCACTGCTTTCCCTTGATTCCACAGTGTAGATATTCCATCACACTTCCTCAAGGTATCTCAAAGTATAGACTCTCTTTTGCATACAAGATTTCGCTCAGCAAATGAATTGACTAAGAATCAAAGAGCTTCAGAATTTGGAATTCTTCTATCGTACACCACCTTGAATAACTAGAATGTCTTCCTTTTATACTCCTTTGTGTCATCATACCCGTTGGCACTTACCAAAGGAATTCTTCAAATCCTTCCATTGGACATAATCAATTAGGAAGATTATTTGAGCTATTAAAGGAATATGTTGATAGCCCATCAATCCTGCTTGCCCATACAATTAGGATCTTGGTTTCCATAAGTAGAACCTTCTAAGAATACTTCGCCAATCATCGGATCTTTAATCATTCTTGATTTGAATAAAGGAATCCGTTATGTCATATCCAGCTAAGAGATCTTCTCCAGTCGATAAGGCCAAATCCTTAATGAAGTAGTTTTGGATAGCCTTTCTTCAATGGATTAGAAACTGTCAATAAGAATAGACTTTGAGTCTTGAGTCTGGTAGTCCGGAGGTCTTCAGACTTTAATAGAAGAGTCTGCGAAACTTCAAACTAGACTGATAGAAACTTTTTATCGGCTTCAAAATATTCCAGAAGGATTTCTCCAACAATCTCCCCCCTTTTGATGGTGACAAAACTTTCCTGCATATTTGAATAACTTTGACCTGCAAAACATTACTCAAGCAAATATGGATATCTCATAAAAATTAATAGCTTAATGATAACACTAGAATCTACAACCATAGAAAATAGGTTAGTCTTTTATGAGAGTAAAGCCATTCATAAGATATCAATAATACTTAATATAAACAGCAGTCAAATCCAAATCCACGTTCAGTCAATCCTCATCTAGACACAGACACACAAGTCACATCAAAACAAACTAAAAATTCAACAAGTTTAAGTTCAAAGATTTCAAATCTCGCATCTCTCCCCCTTTTTGTCATCATTAAAAAGGTTGAGATGGAAATAGAATGGAGTCAAGTTTGCTTGGGAATGCGAACAAGTTGGAAATCTCCCATGGACTGGATGATGCCTTCCAGCTTTTTCAATTCTTCCTTTAGATGATCCACCTCTTCACCTTTAACATTGGATTGAATCTGAAGAGTAAGGGCTTGGATCTGATCAGACAATGAAACGGAAGAAGCTTGTCCTGCATTCTTCAAATTCTGAACTTCGCTTTCCAAAGCATATATCTGACCTCGCATTTCCAAAAGAACATCAATGATTCTGCGAAAATCTGCTGAGTTATCAGTCTGCGTACTGGCTTCGGCACAATCTGATGGAGTAAAGGCAGACGATGGTATATCAGCATAATCACGCAGATTTGGCGATGAAGCACCTTGTCCCTCCTCAAGAAATTGAGAGGCATGAATGTCTTCTGGATCTGCTGGAGACCGACTGACTCTTTCACTGGTAACAAGATATGAGGACTTTCCTCTGTTTTCACCATCTCCCCCTGTTTCCATGGCTTCAGGTGGAGAAGAGAGTTCCTCATACTCTCCTGCCTGTTGATTTTCTCTGTCTTCTTCTTCTTCAAACCTTTCCTTTTCTGCTTCTCTTTCTTTATTTTCTCTCTCCTCTTCTTCCTTCTCCTTTGCTTCTTGCTCCTCTGTTTCTGCTTCGTCTTCTTCTTTCTCTTGTTCTTCTCTCTCCTTTGCTTCTTTCTCCTGTCGTTCCATTGATTCTGGAACAGAACGACTCAGCTTCTTCAATGCTATAGCAGAAATTGTGAGGTCATTCTCATCATCTTCATCAGTAATGAGAGCTTTTCTCTTTTTGGATGGAGCAACCATGGGCTCCTTCCATTTTTTTTTCCCTGCAAAAGAGACTTGATGAGATTTGACAGGGGTTTTCTCCTTAAATTTCTCCAACGCCTTGTCAAGTTCTTTCAGACGCATTTTGGACACCATTTTCAGTCCTATCACCATTTTGTCACAAGGTCGAACACAGAGAATTTGTGGAGGCTAAATATTCAAATGTCTGAATATCTTTGACACAAGACCTGGATAAGGAAGTTGTCCTTTGTCCTTCACCACTGCTCTATACATGTGAAATAGAATAGTGTGAGGAAGAGAAAACTTTTTCCATCATTGATGGTGTACATCAGCTTTGCCTCTGAGTTAGAAACATCAGTCTTGGAAGTTGATTTGGGTCTGAGGCAATTGATAACAATCTTGTGAAGAAGAACGTTGAACGCATGCATCCTTGAGTAGGAAATCCTTCCCTCTGTCATTCTGTCTTTAACAAGTTCCAATGTAGCACGAGCTATAGAGACACTGATGGGTTGATATCTCCCTCTCTCAACCCCAATAACATCTGCCAACATATCCACATCCACTAAAAAGTCCTGATCTCGGACACTGAAGGAGATTCTATTGAGCATAGGCTTCTGTGGTGTCAGAACAGAACTATTCAAGTTGAAGAAAACTGAACTTTTCCCTCAAATTGACATTCACAGCATCAGGGAAATCAAAATCTATACTCCTAGGGTTTATCACCCCATGTTTCAACAATTTGGAGTATAGATCCTAATGTTCCTTTGATTTAAACAACTCTGTTGTTTTTCCTCGAATTTTCGACACAACACCCATTCTCGGTTGAAATTCTTTGTACAATCTGTCATCATCATATCCATCTATCGATTAAATCCCCCAACATGCGGATCAATTGGGATATTTGCAAGGGTTTTTTCTGCCAACCCTTTAGGAGCAATTTCCAAACTCTCAATTTTTCCCAAAAAGATGTACTCATTCCCATATCCCTTGTCCTTAAGAAACTCATCGATGTAGTTCAATGAAGTACTAAAGCTCTTTAAAGCACGGTAAAACTTATAAATAAAAGAGGGCTTTTGAACTCTTATAGGATCTGCGTCTTCGACGATTTCTTCCTCTTGTAGATGAACATCATTCTATGGACTAGATGGTGGAGAATGACACTGCTGAGAATGTTGTGGGCTCTGCTGCTAACTTGGTGACTCCTCTTCCTCGGTGAGATCAAAGTGAGTAGGCCCATTACTCATTCGCCATGGTCCCCTGCTTGCAATCCTCGAAGACTTTCTTGAAGACGACATCTTTCTTAGTTTTTGAGAGATTTCTTACTTGACTTTCTCAAAAAAGATGACAACTTTTTCGAAGATTAAACAAGGGAGAAAGACAGGCATGGAAGATTGATGCCTTTTAGGGTTTTGGAGTTAACTGAAGAGGAACTGTCTGTATATAGCTTAGTCGAAACGGGGAAATGCTAAACGTCGTAAAGGAAGGTTAAAAGATGTCTTTTTAAAAAATAACTGCATTTTTTTCAAAAATAGATAACTGCTATTAGCTCTTTTTGAAAAGGAAAAATTGCACTTTTCACGGAAATTGAAGATAGCATAAATCAATTATGAATGGATAAATGATCGTACCTTTATGTGATTTAATAAAAAGAAAATGAAATGACTTACAGTCAAGAACCATGATTGTCTGAGACTAAGAGTCTCTAGACTTTAACTTCTTCAAGCTTCAAGATGTTGAGTCTGGAACGGATGATTTCAAATTGATTTTTCTCTAAAGGCTTCGTAAATATATCCGCCAGTTGGTTCTTTGAGTCAACAAACTGAATCGAAACTTCTCCATTTTGAACATGATCTCTAATGAAGTGATGTCGAATCTCTATATGCCTTGCTCTTGAGTGAAGAATTGGATTTTTGGTAAGATTGATTGCACTGGTGTTGTCACAATTAATCTCGGTGCATGAATCTTCAATTCCAAAGTCTTTTAGCTGTTGTTTTATCTACAGAATTTGTGAACAACTTCCAATAGCTACATACTCTGCTTTTGCTATAGAAAGAGTTACTGTATTTTGCTTCCTTGAAAACCAAGACACTGTCCTGCTTCCAAGTAACTGACAGGTACCCGAGGTGCTCTTTTTATCAACTCTGCAACCGGCTAGATTTGCATCTAAATATCCAAAAAGAGTAAAGTCTCCATTTTTAGGATATCAAAGGCCGATGCTTGAAGTTGAAGCAATGTATTTGATAATACGCTTTGCAGCACTTAGATGAGATTCTTGAGGGTCTACTTGAAATCTGGCACAAATGCAAATACTAAACAAAATGTCAGGTCTAGAAGCAGTAAGATAGAAAAGTGAACCGATGATACTCCTGTATAGCTTTTGGTCAACTTTTTTTCCTCCTTCATCTTTGTCTATCGTTAAGGAACTTGACATTGATATGTCAGTCTTTTTGCAGTTTTCCAGTCCAAACTTTTTGACAAGATCATTAGCATATTTTTCTTGATGAATAAAAATTCATTCCTTCAATTGTTTTACTTGAAGTCCAAGAAAGAAGGTTAGTTCACCCATCATGCTCATTTCAAATTCATCCTACATAGATTTAGAGAATTTCTTGCACAAACTTTCATTAGATGATCCAAAAATAATATCATCAACATATATTTGAACAAGCAGAAAACTCTTGTTTTCTCTTTTGATAAACAGAGTAGTGTCTAATTTACCTTTTTCAAAGCCATTTTGAATTAAAAACTTACTCAGCCTGTCGTACCAAGCTCGGGGTGTTTGCTTTAATTCATACAGGGCCTTTTTCAATCTGAATACTGAGTATGGCTTCCTTGGGTCTTCAAACCCAGGTGGTTGTTTCACATAGACTTCTTCATGGATAAATCTATTCAGGAAAGCACTTTTGATGTCAATTTGGAATAACTAGAAATTCTTATAACAAGCAAAAACAAGTAATAATCGAATTGCTTCTAACCTTGCTACTGGTGCGTGAGTTTCGTCATAGTCTATCCCTTTTTCTTGCGTATATCCCTTGGCCATGAGTCTTGCTTTGTTTCTTACGACTTTACCTTTTTCGTTCATCTTGTTCCTGAAAACCCATTTAGCTCCAATAATAGATTTATTTTTTGGTTTAGGAGTTAACTCCTAGACATCATTAATACTGAATTGTCTAAGTTCTTCTTGCATAGTTTCAATCCAACTTTCATTAAATAAAGCTTCTTCTACGCTTTTTGGTTCAATTTCAGAAATAAGAGCCATAGCGCTAGACTCTTCGTGCCTTTTGGATTTTGTTCGAATTCCTTCATTAATGTCGCCAATAATAAGGTCTTTAGGATGACTGGACTTATGCTTCCAGTTACTGGTTGATTTGTCAGATTGATGATCACTTCCTTCATTTGAATCTTCAATAACCATTTGTTGCTGGTCTTTCAGAGTCTGAGTTGCTTCTTGAGATTTAGACTTTGTAAAGTCTGGAGCAGGTTCAGATTCTTCAAGATGAGTCTGAGCAGATTCATTTTGCATAGAATCCTGGAATTTGACATTCATTGATTCTTCCACAAATTGACTCTTCTTGTTATAGACTCTGTAGGCTTTGCTTAAGGTCGAATATCCAAGGAAGATTCCTTCCTCTGATTTTTCATCAAACTTACCAACTCTATCATTTGCATTTTTCAATATAAAGTATTTGCATCCGAACTCATGAAAATATGAAACAATAGGCTTCTTTCCTTTGAATAACTAATAGGGGTTTTTTCGAGAATAGGCCTTAGAAAAACTCTATTTATAACGTAACATGCTGTTGAAACTACTTCAGCCCAAAAATGTGAAGTGATGTTACTTTCAATTAAAAGAGTTGTAGCCATTTCTTGAAGCGATCTATTCTTTCTTTCCACAACTCCATTTTGCTCTGGAGTATATGGAGATGAGAACACATGCTGAAAACCAGATTCATCACAAAATTTTGTAAAATCATGATTTTCAAATTCACCTCCATGATCTGTTCTTATACTTGAGATAACATACCCTTTTTCATTTTGAATCTTTTTTGCAAACTTTTCAAAGTAAGAGAAAGTTTCAGACTTACTTGTCAGGAAATATACCCAAGTAAATCGTGAGTAATCATTCACAATTACTAGGCAATATTTCTTACCTCCAATACTCTGAGTTCTGGTAGGTCCGAAAAGGTCCATATGCAGAAGCTGCAGTACACGATTAGTGGAAACTTGATTTATTGGTTTAAAGGAATTTCTTACTTGTTTTCCCAATACGCATGATGTACATAGATCAGACTTTTGGTATGATAATTTGGGTAGACCACGAACAAGCTTTTTCGCTAAAATTTTTTGCTATTTGCTTCATATTGATGTGCCTAAGCTTTCTGTGCCATAAGCTTGCTTCATCTTGAATTGAGATTAGACATTGCGATTCATCTGGTTTCACATCCAAGAGGTAGATATTTCCATGTCTTCGGCCCATGAATGACTGAGTAGAGTCTTTACTGGTTCCTGAACATATTCCCTCTTAAAAATTGAATTTAAAACCAGTGTCACACAGCTGACTAATACTTAGCAGATTATAGTTGAGTCCTTCAACTAGGGAAACATTGCTTATTGTGAGCTTTTCAATTTTTACAGTTCCAAATCCCACAATTCTTCCTTTGATGTTTCCTCCAAATGAGACTTTTCCACCATTTACTTGAACGAGCTTAATGAAGCAATTTGAGTCTCCTGTCATATGTCTTGAGCATCCACTATCCATATACCATTTTATCTTTTTCTTGATAGTGACCTGCATTTAAAAAGACTTAAACTTTCTTTGGTACCCATATTTTCTTGGGTCCATTGGTGTTAGTATGATATGCAGTTTTTGCCCATACTTTCTTAACAGGTTTCCAAACCATAGGACACTCTTTTTCAAAATGATCTGCATTATTACATTTTGAATATCTGAGAGCATTTCGGCCCATTGGTTTTACAAATACTTTTTGAAAATGACTTTTGTAAAATGTCTTTGAAGGTCTCTGCTTAATTCTTTCCTTCACTTTAGGAAAATCAATTAAATGAATTGTTTCTGCCGTCATTCCTAAACCAGATTTATTGAAATAAGGTCTTTGTGCTGAAAGAATTTTTTCAAGTTTCTCAGATCCTATTGAGAATCTTTTTGAAATATTTGATAAGTCATTTTTTAAAAATGCATTTTCTTTCAAGAGATTATCTTCCGCTTTCTTTAAGAGTAGAAACATTCGTGTCTAAATGTTTCAACTTTTCTTTCAAAATATTTTCTTGTTGTTTTAGTGCAGAGTTTTCCTTTTTAAGTTCGGAAATCCTTTTAAGAGAAATCTTAAGACTAAAACACAGCTCATCAATGTATTTGGAAACTTTAACAGGGATTTTAAAGTTACTTACCTCAAATTCACTGTCTGAATCTTAGTTTGTCTCGGAGTTTGAATCTGAATCCGATTGTGCCATTAGATATATATTGGCATAATCATCATCACTTTCTTCACACTCTGTATCACTCTAGATTTCTACTTTAAGAGCCTTTTGATACTTTTCAGCTTTTTCTTTCTTCTTTTTCAAAAGAGGACAGTTGAGTCTGATGTGTCCCTTTTTCTTACATTCAAAGTAGACTACATCTTTGTTGGATTCATCATCATCAACAGACTTGGTTTGTTGTTTTTGAAAACTTTGTTTATTTGGATTGAATCTTCTTCCTTTTCTGTTCAGCTTTCTGAATCTTCTTATCATGAGAGCAAGCTCCTCATCATCCATATCGTCTTCAGAATTTGTAACATCAGAATCATCATTGGATTTTAATGCAATGGATTTCTTACTTTTAGGATCTTCGTCTTCATTGATTCGTTCTACTTCATAAGACTGAAGAGTTCCAACCAACTCATCGACAGATAGTGGCATGATTCTTTGTGTCTCTCTTAGTTAGGTCTTTATGTGATTCCAATCTTTGGAGAGTCCATGCAGTAACTTGTTTACCTTCATGGGATCAGAAATTGGTTGACCTTGATTTTGAAGATCATTCACGATTTCTGTAAAACGACTAAACATGTCAGTTATAGATTCTCCCGATTTCATTTTGAAGGCTTCATATTGACCGAGGAGAATATTGATTCTGGTCTCTTTCACTCGATCGGTTCCTTTATAGGTGATATGTAATTTATCCCAGACTTCTTTTGTTGTATCACGAGAAGATATTCTATTATATTCAGTAGGTGATAAAGCATAATATAAAGAATAAATTGCTTTTGCATCAAGAGCTTGTTTCTTGATTATCTCTTCCTGAGTCATTTCACTTGACTCAACAGTTTCTTTTCCTCTTTCTGTGACAGATGCAGCTTTAGGAGTGACTCCTTTTTCTACAACATTCCATTTTAGAGGATCCTTTGATCGTAGAAACGCTTTCATCTTATTTTCCAGATGTTGTAATCCTTTCCATCAAGTAAGGTGGTTTGGTATTGCTCTGCCCTTCCATTAGCCCTGGAGCTAGCATACTAGCCATGGATCTTTAACTCTGAAGCAAAACACTTCAAATAAAGTGAGTACACAAGCTCTGATACCAATTAATATAGCTAGTAATAGCACCTATAGGGGGTGAATAGGTGTTTAAATAATTTCTCGAGATAAAAGTAATACTAGACAAATTAGAAAGGAAGCTCTCATTTGGTTAACAAATCAAACTACGATTAAAGTAAAGTAGAGAGCAGGGAAGAGAAAATTGAACACAAGGTTTATAGTAGTTCAGCTTATTTCAAGCTTACGTCCACTCTTCTGCACTGACAGCCCACTGGCTGGATTTCACTATGAACAAAAGAGATGTTACAGCACTGCTTTCCCTTGATTCTACAGTGTAGATATTCTATCACACTTCCTCAAGGTATCTCAAAATATAGATTCTCTTTTGCATACAAGATTTCGCTCAGCAAATGAATTGACTAAGAATCAAAGAGCTTTAGACTTTGGAATTCTTCTATCGTACACCACCTTGAATAACTAGAACGTCTTCCTTTTATACTCTTTTGTGCCATCATACCCATTGGCACTTACCAAAGGAATTCTTCCAATCCTCCCGTTGGACAGAATCAATTAGGAAGATTATTCGAGCTATTAAAGGAACATGTTGATAGCCCATCAATCCTGCTTACCCATACAATTAGGATCTTGGTTTCCATAAGTAGAACCTTCCAAGAATACTTCGCCAATCATCGGATTTTTAATCATTCTTGATTTGAATAAAGGAATCCGTTATGTCATATCTAGCCAAAAGATCTTCTCCAGTCGATAAGGCCAAATCCTTAATAAAGTAGTTCTGGATAGCATTTCTTCAATGGATTAGAAACTGTTAATAAGAATAGACTTTGAGTCTTGAGTCTAATAGTCTGGAGGTCTTCAGACTTTAATAGAAGAGTCTGCGAAACTTCAGACTAGACTGATAGAAATGTTTTATCAACTTCAAAATTTTCCAGAAGGATTTCTCCAACAAGAGGTACATAACAGCAAAGATCTCAAGAACATCATTCTTGGCGATATGCAAAAATTTCACCAGAGATGAATAATAAATTTGAAAAAAAAAATGCAAGTTTTGATCAACCAACAAAAAACTTAGTGTAGGGAGCTTCAAACGAAAATCAAACCATTCATATTTGAGAATATTGCACCACGAACATGCTAACAAAATTTCAACTCAATTGGACCACAAATTGACCTCCGATACTAGTTTGATGTAAACCAAACGGATCCCCAAACCCCACATTTTTTGCTTTCTCTTTTTCTCCTATTACTGTGTTTCTAATAACTTCTTGGTGGTTACAACTTAAGAGATAGTGAGAAGTCATATTTCTCTATATGACTTATCATATGGGATCAAGTCATTTTTGGTTTGCTATTCAATAGGCTTCCTCCACATGAAAGTAAACCTAGTTAACATTGACATGGTCATGGGTGAGTCATTTACGTTAAGATTACATGAATAGGTAACTTTCAGTAGAATTTGCAATCAGGATAGTGAACTTTGATTTCGACTTACAAATACACTAATATTCTTACTTTTCCAATTGATGCACTTTGATCAAAGTTCGGCCAATTTTCTGGTGAACTAGTGATGGCGCACCCGGATGGGAGGTCGTGGTGCATGGATATCGGTCACATGCACGTCAACAGTTTAACAAAATTTGGTTAGATTTCAGTCAACTTGTGTCGATTTGAAAAAATAAATAAACTGAAAATTCGGTGCTTTTGGCGTTTAAAATGAAAGTACAATGTTCGATTGCCAATTTTGCTAAAGTTCAATCACCGCAAATAGAATTTTCCTAAAGCAAGGGATTCATAAATGGATTGCTTCCAGTTTAGCTCCATGAGATTATGCTAAATATGTATCAATCCTATGACCTTGGTTAATAAAGTACTTGTGCTTTCACATAAAGTCCTTCTAGTCGAGGACCATTTTCAGGTTTAGCTCTATGAGATTCATAAGAAGCACCGCTTCCATTTATGTCTCCCGCAAGGTTTGCTAAATTTACGCAAAAATAGTCTTTTCTTGGGAGGGGAGACGAGTTATACATGTATAAGACGCGTGATTTGTTATGCTCAGATAAATATACTTTAGTTTTCAATTTTTTTCATGCCTTTTCATTGGTCAATTAATAAGACAATTATTTTAGTTTTGTTTGTTCAATTTAATTCCCAAACCATATGAAACCGTTCAACGTAATCCTTGAATTTAAATTAATTAAATGATAACATTGAACATTTTTATATATCCAGGGACTAAATCGCATATGTATCAAAAGTTTGTGGATCACATTGAACAAAATTTAAGTTCAATGACCACATTAAATGTTGGTCTAAAATTTAGAGATCAAATTGGACAAAAATTAAAATTCATGGACCACAAGAACATTTGGCCAAAGTTAAAAAAAAAACCATTTATATCATTACCGAAAATTGAAAAGGTGAATTTATTGTACCATATCCACGCTAATAAGTAAGGATTTTTATTAGGCCCACTGCCTATGTAAGAAACTATTTACACTCGCCATTGGATTTGTTGACATGTCGAAGAAATCGATCACCAAACTAACTTCAAATATGTATTTTACTAATTGAATGGTGAATTTATCGACCAAAAAAAATTGAATGGTGAATTTGTAAGAATTTTTCACATAGGCGGTGGACCAAACTATTATCCAATAAATGAATATAGTATCCCTCCTGTTTCTAATACAAGTCAATTATTAAAACGACATACTAATAAAATTCTTGCACTTTAAGTTGTCTTGATTCATCATAAAATCTATTCTCGATTATGGTACAGTTCATGTAAACTCATAAAAACACGAAGTTTTGAACACCATCAGGTAATACTGAATTTTTCTTGTGTACTTTTTAGAAAAGGGTAAATGACACAAACGTTTTTTGAACTTTGGTCCAATGTGCAATGTAATCTCTAAATTTCAAATTTGTTGAATACAATTCTTGAGCTTTAGCATAATGTTTAATGAACCTTTAATTTGTATAACATGATCCTAGGACTTATGGTAATGTTCAATTTAATCTTTAGGTTATATGAAAATGTTTAATGTTATCCTTGAACTTGAATTAATTGAAAGATAATATTGAACATTTTTATATAATTCAAACAACACATTTAATAAATTAAAAATTCAGAAACAGCCTTACGCATGGAGTTAAAGTTTAAGGACCACATTGCACATTTAGCAAAAATTCAGGGACCATTCGTGTCATCAATCCTTTGGAAAAAGCCGATATATACCCATCCATATCCCCAATTATTTATCTTCCTTCTCGTCTATTATCCATGGTGCATCGGACCTCCTAACGGCACCGGATTATCTCCGCAATTTCACATGAATCACAAGGGCCACCATCAAATCTATCACGCTATGCTGGACTGCGGAAAGCCCATACTGAAATTTCCAATTTTGGATTTTCGCCTATTTAAGTTTGGTCCGACCCACCGAAGAAGAAAATGAAATAAGCCCATAGTCATTTTCTTTTAACCTAGATTTATATTGGTGCAGCCTCAATATTTCGACCCACTTCTGAATTGCAGAACTCGCAATCGGCCCCAATGTTTATCTAGTGGTCAATCGTGTTAAAACTATTCTTGATTGGAATCTTTAATATAAAAGGTATTATTAATTTACAACAATTATGAGATAAAATTAATTACTTGGCAGAAGTTAAAACAAATAAATTAGCAGACATAGCATCGTGACCGAGATTTTTATATAATTTACAAATACATCTACGGTAAAGATAAAATTACTTTTTAACATAAAAGAGTAACGACTAGAATAAATAAATAGTGAAGAGAAAGGGAAGAGGAAGATGAGTAATTTACAACCATCTTTTAATAAATCATTTTTGATACATTTTTTTATTTAACATCGCTCTACAGAAAAAAAAAAAAAAGATAGTACTTTCTTACACGCACTTTAATTATTATCAACATTTTAAAAAATATATATTTATATAAATTTGTCATAATAAAGTCTCTTCTAATTGTTGCCTCTAAGTGTACCATTTAGGATCGTTGATTATTAGAATTGGACTCTCCGATTGCAAGAAAAGGTTTCGGTGATTTCTTCACTGAAGTAGGAAAGCATATACGAACTTGTTTATTGGAACTCATCCTTCTCCTCTCTCTTCTTTAGTTTAGTAGTTTTTTTTTTTTTTTTTACATTATTTTACTAGTTAAAATGTAACTATTTTGCATTTAGGAAATATTTTTATTTGATTATAAACCAGAAATAAAAATTAATCTTGTATTAGTTAGCAGACAAAAGGTTTTATGTCATTTGCATGCATCACAGAGATAGTATAAAAATTAATCATTATTTATACTGACTAATTCCTTTGTACTTTAATAATATTGTTTGTGTCTACCTTATATGAATCTTGATACGTTGAAATAATATTGTAGTTATGTCAAAAGGGTCTATGCTCCATTTTTAATTATTTTTTTGCACGATAATATTTTAACATTGTAGTTATGTCAAAAAGGCCTACGCTCCATTTTTAATTATATTTTTGCACGATAATTCGCGGGATTGCGTGAGTAAACTTCTAGTGCAGTTAGTAAAATCCAATAAAAGATTGGACACACTAGCAAGTCGGATAAAGGGACACGAATTTAATTAGAAACATCATCATCCGAGAAAATTGACCTGGAAAGGCATTGGTGAATTAAGAGCGAACGAGACATTTAAAGAAAGGTTAAAGGTGTCTTCTTGTACATGTCTGTTCTATGCGGACATTCAATAATCTTCCTCTAACAAGATACAAAAATAAATAAATAAATAAATAAATAAAATAAAGTTAATTTATCTTCACTAAACTCACAAATAAAAGTTAAAAAAAAAATGCTCTTATATGCGGTAAATGACAAAAGGGGCCAAGAAATATGATTCACCAGCAATTAATTATCAAGTGATGGTTATCATATCAGAGTACACAGAAATCATCTAAAACCCTTAGCTATTACTTATTGGTTCATTTGTCTCCCAGACAATGCCTAATCTCAAATGTTTGGACCACCCCTGCTCTAAGGAGCTGAATCAAGCAAAAGTCACCAAGAAAAGAGCACTCCGAAGCCTAAACACATTTCGTTTACAGAATATCGAATTTTGAAGGTAAAATGACACAAATGTTCTTTAAACTTTGATTTAATATGTAATGTGATATCTAAAATTTTAATTTATTTAATGTGGTCCTGAAGTTTAGCCCATTTTATGGTCCATAAATTTTAAATTTGTTCGATATGAAACATAAACTTATAGTACAGGTTCAATTTAGTCTTGAGGTTATATGAAAATGTTCAATATTGTATTTCTATTAATTCAAATTCAAAAACAATATTAAAAATTTTCATATAGTTTAGAGACTAGGTTAAATATAAACAAAAAATATAGAGAACACATTGAACAAATTAAAAGTTCGAGAATGATATTGCATATTGAAATAAAGTTCAGGAACCAAATTGAACAAATTACAAGTTTAGGGATTACATACACATTAGGCCAAAACTTAGAGACCAGTTGTATTATTATCCTAATCTAAATACAATATGATACACGTTCAATTCAACTTTGAAATGTTGTTAGGTAACAAAAATAAAAAAGGTTTCTAATGCATTATATTCATTATCAATATTCCGAAAATTGAATAATTGCTTATTAGTACTTCAAGACACTCGTTGATATGACTAATTAATTAGTGAAACTCCGTGTTAATTGATTACACTAAACACTTATGATGAATGTTTTTGCTTTCACATTGACGATACACTCGTGACTTCATTGCCCTTAACTCTCCAAATTTTCAAAATCCTATCCATTGATTTTAGCATTTATATACGGAGTCATCCCAACTTCTGTTGTGGTGTCTATTTCCTTCTTGGTTGGAAAATACTCGTAACGTCGAACACTGTATTTACCAAAATGTCGATCACAATCAAGAGGGAAAAAAGTGAAAAAGCTACACTTAAATCGAAAATGAAGCAGCAGAAAAGAAAAAACCAGCAGCCCCAAAAAAGGTTATAAATCACTCCATACCGATTCTATTAATGTTAGAATGCTGCTAAGGAGGTGAATATTCTGTTATTGAATAATAAATCTGCCACAGAATCTTTTGAATGCCCTTGGGACATTTTTCTAGGATGCTTTCCTACGTTCTCAATGTCTTATTATAGATTCATTTGATGCCCTCCCGTCCGGAGCCTATTCTGTTTTCTTTTGCCTTCTTGTTTGTTTTTCAGCTTTTTGGGCCAGAACCGTTTTTGTTAATAGCATATGCGTTACATTAAAAAAATGAGAAAATAATAACATAATGTTGAGACATAATAGATGCATAGTATAGCAAAGGTGACTAATCACAACAGCAACAATAATGCTGTAATATATATCTCTTTCGCACGATTGTTATTAACGAAACACGACCGAATCAATCCAATAAAACGAGTCTAGACAAGGGAAAGCAACTTCGGTTTGATTTCAATTCCATTTGCCAAGACTCCCCTTTGCCCATTGGAAATAAAAAGGCTGTGTACAAACAACCCATTGATCATCAGGAAGGAGACAATCACCATCCCAATGTGCTTGCAGTCATGTCTCTCCTAGGATTGGCGTCTGGCTTAACGAATTAAGACAAAATGCCCTGTACAAATAAGTCCAAGGATCCCAACAGTTAAAGAGACAAATGGCTCCATGGACTATTATTACAACTCTAGCAAAAACGCTCTCGAAACTAGAGGTGGCAAAATGGGTCTTAGATCCATAATGACCCATTTAAATCGTAAATAGGTCATATATGAGTCACTTATTTTTTTGAAAAAACTAGTTAAATGAGTTTAACAATTGAAGACTTAAGATATATTATGAGTCTCAAGTGAGTCTTAAATGGGTTGGACTCAAAACCCATTTTCATCTAAAGCCTTACAATCTCTCTCTTCACTCTTTAACTTTACAAAAATATTTTTTGATAAAAATCGAAATTATAATTATTTTTTATATTTCAATTTTCTTTTCTTTTTTCTTTGCTTTTTTTTTTTTTTTTCCCTTATTCCTTCTCCCTTAGCTAGTGGCTGGCATAGCAATGGCTGGCAACTGGCTAGGTGAGGCTCGAGCCTCGTCGATCTAGCGAGCCTTGAGTTTGCCGACATCGGGCGAGCTCAAGCTTGCCGAATCTGGTGAGGGGCAAGCTTGAGCTCACCTGACGTCTGAGAGACTTGAGCTCGCTAGCATCGGTTGATGTGGCGAGCCTTGAGCTTGTAGGTGTTGGGTGAGCTCGAGTTTGCTGAATTTGGCGAGGGGCAAGCTCGTGGTTGCCAGTGTCGGGCGAGGCTCGAGCCTCGCCGATTTGGTGAGGCGGAGGCCTCACTAACGTCTAGCGAGGGGCAAGCTCGAGCTCGCCAATGCTGGCGAGGGGTGAGCTCGTCGGCGTCAGGCAAGCCTGGCGAGCTCAAGGCTCGGCTGTGGCTGGTCGCCGGCCGTTGTCGTGATCGGCGACCGATTGAGGAAGAAGAAAAAGAAAAAAGAAAATTATATTCTTAAAAAATAATTAAAAAATATTTTTTTAAAAAAATTAAATTAAATTAAAATTCACTTTTTTTTTAAATATAATTTTTTAAAAAAAATTATAAGAATTGTCCGTTAAATTTGTGTTGCATAAAAGTATTTTAGCAATATCATTTAAAAAAGTCATAAGAAATAAGCTATCTTAGGTTTAGTAAAATGGGTTGGGTATGGGGAAAAAAATTTGCACTACAATAAATGAGTTATAAATGGGTTAAATATGTGGATTTGGGTCGGACCATTTATGACTCAACCCGACCGATCCGTTTAACGTGTCTACTCAAAACACAACATTCAATGGGCATATTTTGTTGCACATATTCTCCCTCGAATAGGACGTATAGTCGATTGCATCGACTTTGTCCACTTCGTGAAGGTCGAGAAAACTTTCGCAATTTGTAAGCTGTAAAAAATATTTCCACGACAATTACGTGTTGATTAGGATATATTATTGGGCGAAGTTGGCAATCCGTGGCTCTATTTGAGACGCTTGAAAGCGAATTTTACCTCCGGAAAATCTAGGGATAATCGTTTTGACTTCAAAAATGCGACAAGTATTGCTTCGGACGTAATTTGAGTTACGACGGGTTAACATTTTGCTCTTGGCTTCTGCTGATGACGCTGACGTTCTGCAATGTCCGCGGGGAAACCCTAGCTTCATTCTCGTCTTCTTTTCCCTTTGATCTTTTTTTGTCATTTGATAGGGAGTGAGTTTCCTTGGGTGGGTTGGGTTTCACTTTGGAAATGAACTTTGGATGTAATGTAAATACTGAAAGTCAAAACCCTTTGGAAAAAATGCAAACTACATTTAATAAAAACTTCTTTGCAAAGCAACTTTAGATTTAAGTAGTATTTGGTTTTAAAAAAAATTGCAAGGACTTGGCTGCAAATTTTTTTTTTTGTTGAAAAATCAACTATTTGCCGCTAGTGAGCTAGATTTAACGTTGACAATTGTTGGCGGAGGTCGCACAAACCCAGGTGGCCCTCATCAAGGTTGTGTGACCTTGGCAATCATTGTCTAGGGTTGTGCGACCCCAGGTGGCCCTTGCCAAGGTTGGGTGACCATAGGCAGCCAGGCTTGGGGTTGCTGGCAAGCCTAGGCGTGGCCACCGGGGTCATGCATTGGCAGTGCCGACACGGTGTGACACATTGGCAGTGCCGACAACCAGCCACAAATCCTAGAGATAGTGAGGGCAAGATGGCAAAAAAAAAAAAGTCTAGAAATAGCATTCCACTCAAGATTAGTCCCTACTTGCTAAACATCTTAGCATTTTCTCAAGGGGTTTTGGAGGTCAAAGGATCATCGAAAAAACTGAACTAAATGCAGATTAAAGCTTACTAACCAGCATGATATTTTGAAAAAAAAAAAAAACATTCGCGATTCTTTTATACTTTATGTTAGATGCATACGACAAGCTTTCTTATAATCTCTGCGCATAATATGGAACTTCATGTTAGGATGACAAAATCTGGCCCCATGAAGGTGCGCTAGTGACCTCTGATAAGTTTTTTTCTTTTTAAAATTATCTAGGATCATTGACGAGGAGGCTTTACTGCCTGGAAGCTCTGGAAACATTCTAACCGAAAACCCCACAAATCAATTAAGATCAAGCCTTTTCCCTGCCTAGGTAACCTCGATTTAGAGTAGTTCATGGCTTTCACCACTATGCACAATCTTTAGATTTTAGAACGTCGCCATTGCGTTGGAATAATAGAGGTCATATTCTAAGCGTAGTAAAGATTTGCAGAGGTGAAAAGTAAAAATAGGAATAGTACCTCGCCAAGTTTAGAAGAGCCTTCCTGATTTAAGTCATATGTTTTGTTTGAAATCGTTAATATATCAGAGAAAATCATACAAGGGCTCTAGTGCCCCTGGAACTTGGAACTTCTAGCATTTGTTATAGAAGGAATCGAACATGATTTCGAAGATCGAACAATGTCGCCAACTCCTCCTCCTCCTCCTCATCAGCATCATCATCATCATCACCACCAACTCCTCACCATCATCATCATCTTTATCTTCATCTTTTTGTACAAGTTCATTTTGTTTTACATAATGTAATTCATCCCATTGAATCTCTGAATATATCCACTCCCTAATGAAGCTAATTAACTGCGAGTCACTCACCAACTCCTCTACCTAAAGATTTGATTTTGTTTCCCTAAAATAAAAGAGCATTAGGGTCTCATCATTGAGTCAGCAAGGTTAAATCTTGGCCAAACAGTTCAAACATATCATCATCGCCATCATCGAATTTTATTAATCTTACCTAGGACAAAAGCTCGAGAGAGAGTTCAGCGGGAGTTTGAGAAGTGAATAGGGATTGAGTCCCAAAGTGCATCATTTAGGGGTTGGACAAATCTCCAGAAAACCATGAATTATTTTGTACTCTTCTGGAATTTTTTAATTTTAATTCAAAGCACCCTTTTGAATTAAGAAAAAGGAAATCTAATCAAATCAATTCGCTGCTTTGTTGACCTGGACCTTCTAGTAAACATCTCTGGAATTTCTTGGCCATCTCCATTCCCGTTGAAACTAAGCAAATTGCGAAATGTACGTCCCAATGACCAATTACCCAAGTGGCAAAGGTCACACGTGAGGAATGGCATCAGCATATCAGCATTTCCCATCACAATTCACATTCTTAATCATGGGATCGGACACCTAAATTAAATTAAGGAAAGTGTTGCCTTGTTGTGGGAAATCCTAATTTTGTCCGCCATATCCGAACCATTTGATTTTGTATTTTGTGGGAATCAAGGACGGCATGAAGAGACCGGAGCAATTACTAGGGTCTTGATTTTTTCGGACAATTTCTTAGTAGTGTTCGTCACTGACGTGACCGCTTAGAGATGAATGGGACGAATTTAATGTTGTTTTATGAGCAGATTTCACTATGGAAGTTGGGTTTTCATGATATCGCTTCCCTCATTTTTAAGAATCTTTTTTTAGAATAAATAACGTTGCTTGCCACTCCCACGATAATGTATAGTCAACAGAGTACTCAATCATGCTTTGTCAATGAATCTTGTTTTCCTTCTTACGGATTTATTTTGGCGACTGGGTAACAATCTAAATTAGCATTTGGGCATCAGATTAAACCGAACTCTCCATCCAATTGGTGCCATTACTAGAAAACTCGTTATCTCACCCTAGAAGAGTACGTGCCTCGGACAAGAATCGAACTCGAGAAGGTGAGACTTCGTATTTTTTACTTGGAAGTACCTTCTAAATTAGATTGAAACTAAGACATCTTGGGAAAATTCGACTGCAATAGGTTGAAGTTAAAGCGGGTAGATAGAAGCAACTTGTATTAGTAGAAAAGGCAGGGGCAAAAAGCATCTAAAAATCCTATAATTTTGAGTGGACAAATTTGTCATCCCATGACTTCCGTTCACTATGTGGACGCACAAATGAAATTAGACAAAATCAATTTGAAAAGAAAGGGGGACCTATATGTGGCAGACAAGGTGGACCCAAAAGGGTACTATAAGCTATTTAGTGGCCCAAAAAAATGATAAATAACAAAATAAATAGAATATTTTTTAAAGTGGGAATTTAGAATTGATTAGAGACTCCACTTTCCAAAAGGGGTATGGGACTAAGAAGTTTGGGTGGACTAAATAAAGCTCATCATGAAAAGCATTCTCTCGATGGAGAACGTCACTATTGCCTTGGAACAGCAATGGACGGACCAAGGATTGTGTCTCCTCCACTTTGAATGGCTAAATTGGCCGTGCCAATGTATTTAGGTTTGCTTTCGGGCCTTTGCTTTGATAATTTCTTTGAGGGTGTATGTACATAACAACAAAAGTGTTTTCGACTGTATTTCATATAGAGTAGTGTTAAGTGCTCGATGTAATTTAGAACTCCTTGTGGAATGGTTATATGAATAAAGATTCAAATAACATAAGCCTAAAAGAAGATCTACTACACGGCATATTGCGATCGATTTTCAAATCCACGGAGACATGCGCGTGTGTATAGTGTTACAGCATTATTAACATAATCATTATATAAAATACCTTATCAATCTTTAGACTTTAAGTGAATGTACCTAGAATAGCTTCTCTCTTGAGATAGAAAAAAAGGTTTGTACGTTGATTTTTCTCTATTAGACTATTCAAAACTTTGCTAGTTCAGGGTTGGACGCTTTTAAAGCATCCTGGTTGTATCATACATCATTACAACGTGTCGTGATAATTAAGTACATTTTACGATGAATCACTATAGCCAAGTGTAAGAGTCGTAAGAAAGAAGGTTAATACCATCCGCTAATTTACCTTAGAAATTTTTGTCTAGGGTTTGCTTTCTGTGTGGTTTTCCAGCAAAACAGTCCATTAAAAATATGGCCGCTAAAGTATGATCTAGAGACTGACAACCGTGGAGTACTTCTAAATAAAGAGATCGCGAGGACATGCTCGTATTAAGATTCACAATGTGTTCTGAAAATTAATGGGTTGATTCCGGACTAGTGAAGACAGCTAGTATTTCGCTTTTTTTCATTCGATTCAGTAACTTGCAGGGATTGCTGAGAAATGTAGTAAACAGGATCGTCCCAATTCTGTTGTCCACCTTTAAATCTCGCAATTTCCTATTCTCGCTCAAGAAACTTGGTGGAGGCAGAGCGATTGGCAAGAACTGGTCTAGACCTAATGGCGAGGACTTTGAGGTCTGATGATCCCTCCATCAGCTTTCCCATGCTTCATCTTGCACCAACTTGATACCATTTGAAGAGGGATCAAGAACCTGAGGAACTTGCCGAGGAGGGAAAAGATTCTCAACCAGCCATTAAACTATAGTTTTCCGTCTTTGCTTTGTTAATGTTATCTCTATGCATCGTCTCTATCTTCACAGGAAAAATTATTTCGTATAATGATACATTTCTCTTAACACATCTGCATCCAACTGCTGGGCGATTTGGAATGAACAAGTGGCCCAAGAGACCGACCATTAATCAAGTGAATTTCTCTGCATAATCCTGACGTTGTCATGTTAACAGGCCTATGGTCTAGCTAAATGCCCCTTATCCTGCCTTGCCAGATAGGAATTTTCAGGCCATTATCGTTGGGTTTATACCTAACTCGGGCTAGCGTGTCGAAAGATTCATTCAATGAGGACAGGCAGGGTCATCACACAGACAGACGAGCCAACTCATCCAACCATTGGTCATTGAGGTACAGCACTTGGATTCATTTTCCTCATCTGTTCTAATCTACCGCTTTCAAATCATCTTTGCTCACAGCAGTGGAAAGGCTTTAAACGAAAGACTGACTCCTTTTAACGTTTCTCTTTTTGAAATCACAAAATACTTCTATGAGCATTTTTGTGCAAAATCCACGGTTTATTTTCTTATTTATTGGTAAACTCTATCTACAAAAATTTTCAGTGGAGCATGCTGAATTGGTTGCAGGCAGTTCAAATACAAGAGCTCTAAAACTCACCAATAGCCAATTGAGAAACCTTTGTTGGACTAAATTGATAAATCGTCAAAAAATGTAAAATTAAATTGGCATAATTGAAGAATTTATGACTAAATAATTGTCATATATAGATTTAGGATTTCTTGAACAATTTTCTCATTTTAAATAGATGGGCCCTAGTATCACATGTCAAGTCTTCTAAATTGTTCTGATGGCTAAAACTTTTTAGAATAAACAACCACACATTCAATTATACAGCATCAGAGTTCATATTTTTAATGTGAAAATAGTCCTTCTCAGTGTAGCTCTTCGCACCTTAACTCAAAAAGGATTGGAATTATTCTATATCATATTTTCGATCTAACTCCATGAAAGGCCCTTCTAATACTTCATTTAGAAGGGTTTTGGATAATCAATCAAAAGGAAAAACTTAGGTACGCATGTCAGATTCAATTTTTGATACCTTCCATTCGATACAAGGCACCGAGTAACACTTGATATATAGAACCCGAAAGAAATGTTCTATTTTAATATTTCAAGGCCCCCAAGAGGAGGTAAAACAAACCAACTTCTTTCATTGACGTCCCACTGGAGGGAGGTTATTGCCTAGTTTATAATAAGAAGGGCAATGGCACAAACCCAGAAGTACTGAATCAATATGTATATAAATATAAAAGTTCCTCACAGTGGAGGGAGGTAGTTGCGCTGGCTGGCTAGTTTGCATATATATATTATGTCCTGAAATCATATTTGGTAAGTCCATGTCCTCTAGTGGAATGGTATTCCACCAATCAAGATTCCATATGTAGTTCCTCACCCACCCAGACACCATATATATGTCTCAGCACTCACTTCTCTTCAATAAGCCATTCGATAATCTCTCTCTCTCTCTCTCTTCCCAACCGTCAACTCCTTTTGCTCTTTGTTTGTTCTACTATGGCTTCCATAAGCTTCTTAGCCAGTCCAAACTACGTTTCGCACTCTATCAAGGCATCTTCCAAAAGCTTTGATCATTTGAAAGATGGGTTCTCCTTTGGAAATAAGAACTTCCCCGGGAGGAACTCATGGGGCGACCCTCAAGAACTCACCATCGCGAACGTCACTAGCCAGGCCTCGGTCATCTCTCGGCCATCGCTGGGAAAAGAAGTTGTCATCCAGCCAAATCACGTCGCCTGGATGAGCGTCCGGCAACACCGGTGGGAGGGCGAGCTGGTCGTCAAAGGAGAGATACCTCTCTGGCTGGTTAGTCTGTGTTTGATTTTTTTTTTTTTTTTTTTTGGTGGTCTCTCGGTCATGTTTGCGCATGCATGTGAGTCATATCTTTTCACGTCCCCTAACTAAATCTCTTCTCCATTCTGCTTGTTCTCATGTCGCCATATGCAGCAAAAGGGAAGAAAAAAAGGAAATTATTTTGTTGGTTTGAAGTCTAGCCAAAGATGAGAGAGCGGCTTTTTTCAAATTTCTTATGTTTCAAGCCGATAACGATAAATTAAATAATGGGACGCCCTCCATCATGATTAAATATTAACCTCACTCATTTAAGTCAGCCATATAATACTAAGTACAAATACATATGCCGTGTTTTCTTTCATGTCGCTCTACCCAAATTACTCTAATTATACACTTCATTAGTAAACTATGCTGTTCAAGTAATTGAAGATTACTAGAAGAGAGAGGTTTACCGAAGCGTAAAAGATTTGTATTTTCAGACGTTATAGATTCAATAATATCGTCGACAGTGTGGGAGAACAGAAGCCAGAAACTTACATAGCAAAAAACAAAAAATAAACTTACATAGTAAAAATAAATAAATTTTTACAGATTTCTTATAAACTGAAATGACTATAATGTCATTGACATTGTAGTATCATGCATACCTGTCGTACCTGACAAATGCGTTGGCATTAGCTCCGGTGTTTTGTATTGGTTAGGGGATGTGATTGGTTGATTCAATCATTTGCAGAACGGAATATATCTGAGGAACGGTCCTGGACTATGGCACGTCGGAGACTACAACTTCCGGCACCTCTTCGACGGCTACGCCACGTTGGTAAAGCTCCAGTTTGAGAATGGGCAGTTAGTCGCCGGCCACCGCCAGATCGAATCCGAAGCGTACAAGGCCGCGATGAAGAGCAATAAGCTATGTTACCGAGAATTCTCCGAGGTTCCTAAGGCAGACAATTTCCTGTCCTATGTCGGCGAACTTGCTAACTTGTTCTCCGGGGCGTCGCTGACTGACAACGCCAACACGGGCGTCATCAGGCTCGGAGACGGACGAGTGGTTTGCCTCACTGAGACGCAAAAGGGGTCAATAATGATCGACCCAACCACGCTCGAGACCTTGGGGAAGTTCGAGTATACCGACTCCTTAGGGGGTTTGATACACTCAGCCCATCCGATCGTGACCGATACCGAGTTCCTTACGCTGCTGCCTGACCTGATCAACCCAGGCTACTTGGTGGTGAGGATGGAGCCAGGATCGAGCGAGAGGAAGGTGATTGGGAGGGTGAATTGCCGGGGTGGCCCGGCACCCGGTTGGGTCCACTCATTCCCCGTGACCGAGCACTACGTCGTCGTGCCAGAGATGCCCTTGAGGTACTGCGCGCAAAACCTTCTAAGGGCTGAGCCGACCCCGTTGTACAAGTTCGAGTGGCATCCGGACTCCAAAGGGTTCATGCATATCATGTGCAAAGCCAGTGGAAAAATCGTAAGAAATCCATTTCCCTCAAGATTCATTTCGTGTAGGAAAATTTTAAAGAGTGCTCCTAAGGCACTAACAAAGGATCATTATTATGCTTTTGAAAAACATGAATATACTTGAAATATATAAATTCCGAGAAGTATGTTCTTTTCTACTTATAATCAATATAACATGCCCTCTTTGTATAAGCTTTCCAATATAGATAAATTAGTGAAAATGATGAATTTGACAAGAATGTCTGCTTTTTTCTCTTGGGTTGCACACGGAAAAGGTGGCAAGTGTGGAGGTTCCTTTGTACGTGACCTTCCACTTCATCAACGCGTATGAAGAGACGGACGAAGATGGGCGAGTTGTGGCCGTGATCGCGGATTGCTGCGAGCATAACGCGGACACAACCATCCTCGAGAAGCTCAGGCTCCAAAACCTTCGCTCTTTTGCCGGCCAAGATGTACTTCCCGATGCTAGGTGAGTTTTCCGTATATATTGCTTAAGAATCCGCATATACTCATCTTCGTTCAATTTATTGAGATAATGATAATTGCATAGAGACTGAAAAAGCTAGATAAATGGAAGGTGGGAAGTGGAAATTAGTGGTCAATTAGATATGTGATCACTCAGATTTTCCTGGCCAAATTTTACTTGTTCATGTACAGATAATATGTTTCAATGCATAAGAAAATAGAATAGTGGTTCTTCAGAAGAAGGAACCCTCTTTTCTTTAGTATATATGCGTATTCTGAATTCACCAATGCAAAGAAGGCAATCATTAGATAGAAGTGAAAAATTAATTTTTCTATAAATCCTGTACGTAAATAATCGTCCGTGTAAGCGACTTTATCCCCTATTAAGTTATTTTTTCAACTGGACTTACTTGGCTGGCATCTTATATGAGGTCCGACGAAACCCGAGACGAGTTCCGACTTTTTGTCTTCTTCTTCCATTAGTTAATTACCCTTAATTTGAGGCCATCGAAAAATAATTTAGTCTTTGTTAGCAAAATTTAACTTCTGTCGTTTCCAAAATAATACATTTTTTGTCCCTTTCTGAGACTTGGGTTTCTTCTTCGCAGTCATTTTCGTCCCCCCTTGACACTCTTGTTTTCATAACTTCCCGCAAAGACTGGCGTTGTCTCCAAACTTTCTAATTACTACATAGATGGAAATAAGTGAAAATAATTATTAATATATGGATAGTTACACTAAGAGAGAATGGCAGACAAATATTAGCAACTTGTATTATCTTTTAAATGGTATAATGGCAGAGAAATCCTTAATTAATACGAAAAGTAGTAGAATGGCATCATGACGAGTCTCTTTGGTGATTAAAATCTTCTGTTCCCCTTTCTTGTTTCGATATGATGAGTTTCAATAATGGCCCTTTTGTTGTTTTGTGTTTGATACTGGCTTTACCTTTTTCCCCCCTTCGTTTGGCTCTTTCCGCAGCATATTAATTTATTTAACTTGAATTTTTTTCCGAAACAAACAATGTTAAAATGCAGAATCATTTATGTAGTCATAACTATAGAAGTTAAAACCTGATGTTTATTAATTTTGCTTTCTAAATTTGGAAGGGAAAGTAATGAGTATATTCCAAGTTGAACTAGACATTAAAGTTGCAAAAATTGGTAGCTATGTCCATCAAAATGATTGTCTAAAAGTCTGCTAGATGAAAGAAAGAGTATAGAATTATTGCTCACGCATAAGAATATTATACGGGCCCAGATTTCTTGCTCACTAAAATAACAAATCTCAAATTGCACCATCACCTCCAAAAGACTTCTCAAGCAGAAACCAAGTGGTCTTTTCTTTTTCCAAACTCCCAATTTTCAAAGCCCACCTAATTAACAAAGGAAGAGAGGTATACTAAAGGCCAAGATCCTTCAATCCATTAAAATATTTATTTTCTTTTCCAAGTAAGCCTCGATGACAACGAAACGACGACTGTGATGATGATGATGATGATGGTACATTTGTTTAGGGTCGGGAGGTTCATAATACCATTAGATGGGAGTCCGTATGGGAAGTTGGAGGCAGCATTGGACCCAGATGAACATGGGAGAGGCATGGACATGTGCAGCATCAACCCAGCCTTTTTGGGCAAAAAATACAGATTTGCCTATGCTTGTGGTGCCCAACGCCCTTGCAATTTCCCCAACACCCTTACCAAGGTATAATATCCATGTCCCTCAAGCTAATGCTATTTATAGCGCAATTAAGATGTGGTGCCATACTGGGGAGACATAATTGTTGCATTATTGACTAGCAAGTGGAAGTTGATTTAAAGTGATTTTGTTGATGAGAAGTTGATGAGGTGAGGGGTTTTGGCAGATTGATTTAGTGGAGAAGAAGGCGAAGAATTGGCACGAGGATGGTGCCGTGCCCTCAGAACCATTCTTCGTGGCTAGGCCAGGGGCCACCGAGGAAGATGATGGTAAGAATTAGGAAATTAAATCAAAACATATGCTCTTCATTTAAGGATAAAATTTTTAACATGCGCTTAAATCATATGGCGTGAGAGGTGGCATGGCTATCTCTCTCACACTCGAAATATCTAGTTCACACTAGTATAAAAGAAGGAACATTATTCCATGTAACCCCCAATCCCGGAAAATCATTTTTCTTGAGTAATTGCCTTTCTAGTCCCTCACATTTTTGTTGACTCTCCCATTTTGCAAAAAATTTTCCATAAAAAAATTTTCCCTTCTTTTATTTTCCCCAATTCTCTTTTGTGAAGCATAGTGAGCTGGGGTTGCTCTTGCAGGTGTGGTGATCTCAATGATTAGTGAGAAAAATGGAGATGGGTATGCATTGCTGCTTGATGGCTCCACTTTTGAGGAGATTGCCAGAGCAAAGTTCCCCTATGGCCTTCCTTATGGTCTCCATGGTTGCTGGGTCCCAAACAAATAAAGATCTTGCACTGGAGTATTGGTTATTTATTTGAGAATTTGATCAACCTATCGATTTCTTTGTTTCACTAAGGTCGATCGTTTGTAGTTTAACCTCTGTGGGTACAATATTGGTGGACAAGTCTCATAGATATAGTGAAGACCAAGGATGTTGTGGCGGTCAGTGCTCCATCTGTTTGTGTAGAATTGCTTAGCGGTGAATGAAGTAGAATTCATTCTATGCATGTAAAGCTTAAGACATGTGAAATAAATTTTGCTAGTGCTATGATGATTTTAGTAGCTTCAATGTTGCAATTCCCGCTGATACCAGATGCGAAATTGGATTTATATAGGAAAACTTACCTATAAATTATGAGAGAGAGAGAGAGAGAGAGAACTTCTTCTTCTATTCGTACTTCCTAAACAGACCAGACAGAATGTGGAACCTCATATGAAGGCTTTTGACATATTCTTTGAACACTTGACTCATATTCTTGTCCTCAAAGATTTTATACTCGTGAAAAAAGGGAATATGACGAATATTTACAGATTACTTCCCAAGATCCTCCTCAACCTTTGGCCATGTAGAGCCAACTACTAGCATATTGTCTCTAGCAAATGTCACCTTCAAGATCTCCTCGCATAAACATATAAGGCAGAAGAATTAAGAAAGAGCCCGCTATATTTTTTTTTTTCTTTTTCTTTTGTTGACTATGTCGTAATTTGGTTGGTATCGGAGATTTAACTCACATGGAGGATCAAGCAATAAGGCACGAGGCATCTTTGCTAAGGAAGAACCAGATCATCCCTGAAAAGAAGCATACGAGATTACAGTTGCATGACAATTGCTGTTATCACTGTTGCTAATGGTCGATTGGATGGCTTGACTATGATGCATGAATATGAGAAATAGTTCTAGATCCGCAAAAGTCTCCATTTTATTGCTAAGAATCTTGAGGATGTGATGAGAAAATGCGGATTATGTGATGAGAAAATGCAGATTTCATCTCCTCTAGTCCATGGAAACCAAAACCAGCGTAGTCTCATTCAGGAAAAAATCGGCCATGAGTTCGATGTTGGAGTCCATCAACCAAAATGTCTATGTGCGTCGAAACCCAACAATAGTCAAGTCTTAATATTTGACTCGAACTGGTGCTATATAAAGAAAGTAACAAAGTAATTGACAGAATAACTTACAACAAGCCGAGGCACGGTTTCATTTGGAAAAGTTCCTGCTTTTAAGAGGAAGCAGACCCTAAGAGGTCGGTCTAGTGGTCAGGGCCAGGACGATGGAGTGCGAGATTTAGGAAGTGCTGATTCGACCATGCTTCAGATTCATCAATCCAGAGACCTCTTAGCTAATTATCCTCTTCACTGATCCATAGCCACAACCATTAAGATAAAAAATTTGGTGCTAACATCAATCTCATTATATTCAACAAGAAGAAAAAGGAAAAGGAGAGAGAAGATTCTTCTGGCTGACGTCCATGTCACAGTACATCCGAGTTTGATCATATCTGGGACAATTTTGACATGCTCTAGAAAAAAAAAATAAGGTCAACGCGGATCTTACAATAACAAGCTTATGCTTGAAGATAGTTCTCATGGAAATATCCCACAACAAAAGCAAGAAAACTTCTTTCCATCTGAAAAAAATGTGTACAGTCATGCTTGTGCTTTGCTTCATGACTTCAGGTGATTGTTTTCTAAGAAAATCAGATGCTTCCAGTAAGTCCACATGCCTCGGAACTTATGCAAAGAAAAAGAAAGCCAAAAGTCGAAAAGCTAAAAAGAATTTTATTAATTTTCTCACTAGCGCTTGCCCTCACTAGCCAGTGCCTATAGCCAGAGCCGGTGACCACCAAATGATAAAAATAAAAGGAAAAAACAAAGCAAGAAAAAGAATAAAATATCCGTTTTAGTTTTCTCCTCTGACCAACCTCCTAACTCCATAAGTAAATGCATGTATATATAGAAAAAAAAAAAAAAAGTACATCCTCTAATCAAGTCCAATGGGGTACACGTGCTCAAACTTGAGACGTGATATAACAAAACGAAAAAGTAATTGACAAAGCAACTTTCGAAAAAAATCTAGTCACTTAATAAACTATACAGAGTGTGTGGCAAATTTCCATTAGTATGTATTTAATCAAGTAGCTTGAGGAAGCACGGATTCATTACAAAAATTGGAACGAGTCACATGGTACACATTCTTTCCGACAAGAAAAAAAGATGGCATACATGCTTAATTAATTGTTTTTAAATTGAACAAAAGGACACATGAAGTATCAAAACTTGACACGAAAGAATACTTAAGTACCAAAAGTTAAGAAAATAACACTTAAGTATAAAAAATTCGGAGCAAAATAGATCAGTTAAGTGCCGATGGCGAGAAAATTCGGCCAAAACATTGACGTGACGATTTTCTAGCGAACCTAGTGGAAAATGATGTTGTTTTGCATGTTGATATGACTAGACAGTGCTAGAACGATATCGTTTTGATGTTGACATGATAAATAATTAATATAAAAATTAATTAAATTAAATTTAAAATCAATTTAAAAAGAAATAAAAGAAAGGGAGGAGGAAGATGAAAAGCTACCGCCGCCGCCCTGTCATTGTTGGAAAGGCAGGGGGAGGGTCAGCTGAGGTCGCTGAGCCCTAGTTGGTGGCCTGGCAAGGGCCGACGACTTTCGCCAGATCTGAGGGTCGGCGACCCTCACCTCAAATCTGGACGATGGCTAACAGGCCCTCACTGTCGTCGCCTGTTCATCTTCCTCCTCCCTACTCTCTCTCTCTCTCTCTCTCTCTCTCTCTCTCTCTCTAAATTTTGGTTTTTAATTTAATTAAATTAATTTTTATATTAAAATTCGAATTGTGTCAAACTAACATCGTTTTTGTGTTTATTTGCTTAGTCAGCCTTCCGCCAAGTTATGTAAGCGAGAAAAATTAATAAAAAATTGTTACGTAGAATTTCTGACGGATTAATTGGATATGGCACTCAAGTGTCCAATTTTTCAAAAAAAGTGACACTCAAGTGTTACTTTCGTAACTTTTAGCACTTAAGTATCTTATTATGTCAAGTTTTGGCACTTGAGGTGTTCTTTTGCCTTTTAAATCGATTTGGACGTTTGAATAGTTTTGTCTTTAGGTGCAGATTCACGAGTTTTTATTGAGTTACGTAACCATTAAAAGATGTTCTCCCGTTCTACATGTGTGCTTCAAAATCATATCCTATTTGGAGTCATGTGCCATTAAAAATCGTAGAGGTGAAAGGACATTTTCACATGATAATGCGTGTTCGGACTTCACCACATGCTAAACATAATATATATTTTTAGGTAGCTGAATCTCTCCTTTCTGACATAGACATCACCAGTACCCGACGAAAAAGAACCTGCCTCTGCGAATTCTTATGCTAATGAAGCTAAAAAAATCTGATTAGCAGGAAATTAAGTATTATCCAATCATTCGGCGATCGTGACTAACTAATCAGGTCCACTACACCATTGCCGTAATGCAAACTATGTAATCCGTGTTAAAAATAATTGGAATAGTTATTTAGGATATTTCTTCCTATATTTTAGATAACTATGATATTTCTTTTGATTTTCTGTATCTTTCAAGATTGTACGAACATTTTCTTTTGACTGTACATATCTTGATTATAATATGTTACCCTGGATAGTCATCTTATTAAGTTTATAAATAGGCTATGTATACTTCATTATAGTACACAAAATTGCACAGAAAGTTCAATAATTCTCACTTCCACATTCTTATTATTAACTTGGTATCAAAGTTAGTCCACCTTGAAGTGCATCTGGTGCACTCGCACTAGTGCACACCCAATTGCACACCAGGGCTAAGTTTTGCTTTTGTCAATTTTTTATTTTTATTTTGCATCTTGTCATTTTTCTTTCCAATAAGTCTTGATATCCTCCGGTGTATTGCTGTCTCATAGTCTGTGGAGCCCTTTCATCTGAGAAAGCATCATCGAGTTGTTAATTTCATCAATAAAGCCAGCCACATTAGTGGCTTTTTGTTTTCTTCGATTCTCAGCTTGGTTATTATGACAACAAATGCAAAGGCGACGGCATTTAGTGATTGTTTTAGGGATAAGTGTTCCAGAAGTCCTACAACTTGTCACGAAAGTGCATTTCAGTCCTAAAACTTGCAAAAAGTGCATTTAAGTCCTAAAACTTGTCAAATTGTTTCAAATGAGTCCTAAAATCGACGCCGTTAGCATTTTCCGTTAAAAATGCTGACGTGGCATTTTAAATAAATTTTTATTTTCCACGTGGATTTTTTTAATGATTTTTTAATGATTTTTTAAAAAAAATTAGATTTAAAAACTAAAAACTTAAATTTATTCTTATCTTATTTTCAACAAAAACTAAAAAGAAAAGTTTAAAAAAAATTATTTTTAAAATTGTTAAAAAAAAATTCAGCGGGGCTCCTCTCCCCCGCCGCCGCCGCCGCTGCCGCCCATTGCCGGAGGGGCCGGGCGACGGTCGCCGGCCCTGGGCGGGGGTGGCCGGGCCTTGCCGGCCCCAGGCGAGCGCCGGCGACCGTCGCCCGCCCTGGGCGAGGCCTCGTCGGCCCTCGCTCGGGGCCGGCGAGGATCTCCAGATCTGGGCCTGCGAGGGTGCCCCGATCTGGGCCCGCCGGCCCTCGCGGGGGGCCGGCGGCCGTCGCCCCCCCTGGGCGAGTCGTCGCCGGCCCTCGCGGGGGGGCCGGCGACCGTCGCCCCCCCTGGGCGAGGCCTCGTCGGCCCTCGCTCGGGGCCGGCGAGGATCGCCCAGATCTGGAGATCCTCGCCGGCCCCGAGCGAGGGCCGACGAGGCCTCGCCCAGGGCGGGCGACGGTCGCCGGCGCTCGCCTGGGGCCGGCAAGGCCCGGCCACCCCCGCCCAGGGCCGGCGACCGTCGCCCGGCCCCTCCGGCGATGGGCGGCGGCGGCGGCGGCGGGGGAGAGGAGCCCCACTGACTTTTTTTTCTTTAATAAATATTTTAATTTTAAAAAAAAAAAATTTTGTGAAAATAATATAAAATGAATAAATTTGATTTTTTTAGTTTTTAAATCTAATTTTTTTAAAAAAATGAATAAAAAACCATTAAAAAAATCCACGTGGAAAATAAAAAATTATTTAAAATGCCACGTCAGCATTTTTAACGGAAAATGCTAACGGCGTCGATTTTAGGACTCATTTGAAACAATTTGACAAGTTTTAGGACTTAAATGCACTTTTTGCAAGTTTTAGGACTGAAATGCACTTTCGTGACAAGTTGTAGGACTTCTGGAACACTTATCCCATTGTTTTAAAAGCAAGGCTAGCCGCATTTGTTGCATTTGTCTAGTTACTCTTTAAGTTAGCAAAGCCAAGTGCCAACCATATCGGTCGCTTTCTTTGATTCATGATCTTCACTTGTTTATATCGAAAAACCACCACTAGACTCACCATTCGCAGACGAACAATATCTTGAAATCTCGTCAACAACAATCTAGGCAACTTTTTATTTATTTTTTTATCCAAAATCAAGCTAACTTAATTACATTGAGTTTGAAAG
This sequence comes from Eucalyptus grandis x Eucalyptus urophylla, assembly GCA_028830015.1. Taxonomy (NCBI): domain Eukaryota; kingdom Viridiplantae; phylum Streptophyta; class Magnoliopsida; order Myrtales; family Myrtaceae; genus Eucalyptus; species Eucalyptus grandis x Eucalyptus urophylla. The sequence goes on from CM054190.1 coordinate 43,415,336, forward strand.
GATGTCATAGATATTCAGAAAAAATTTCTAGGATATTTTCCTATATGAGAATTAATTAGGACATTCTCTTGATTTTTTGTATCTTTTAAGATTGACCAAATATCTTCTTAATAATTCTTTGTTAGGGAAATCCCTTATGATGTTTTGAATATGACAAAATAAATCAAAGGCTATTAATGTGTTTAATTGTTGAGTAATTGACTGTACGGATGATAGAATATTTAAAGGATATTGTCAAAGTCTAAAGAAAGCCAGAAGACTGAACGTAACATATGTCCAAAGTATATTCTGAAGATTTTCAGACTTTTGTGTCAAGGTCTGAAGACTGCTAGACTTTAGTGTCAAAGTTTGTTCTATATCAGAAGTCTGCTCATTCTGACAAATTCTAGACTTAACGTGAATGAAGAACCAGAAGATAGACTCTATGCTGAAGCTGAACCAGAAGACAGACTCTATACTGAAACTGAACTTATTCAGACGGTGTTCATACCTTAAAGCTAAATCTGTTCATAAGCAGAATATGTTCAGACCCAGATTGTAAAGTCTGTTGTTATTCAAACTCAGGTTAAAAGTAAAGATTTTCAATGCATTTTGCAGAATCTGTTTTTACACCTATTCACCCCCCTCTAGGTGTTTATACTAGCACTTTCAATTGGTATCAGAGCCAAGTGCTCGGTTTATAAAAGTGTATTTTACTTTTGAGCTAAAGATCTTCTATAGCTAGTATCTTGGCACCAGGACTTATGGAAGGACAAAGCAACACAAGGCCACCATATTTTGATGGAAATAAATACAACGTGTAGAAAAACAAAATGAATGCATTCCTAAGATCCAGAGATCCCTTGCAATGGGATGTTATGGAAAAAGGAATCAATTCCACTGCTGCATCTACATCAAATAAGAATGGCAAAGACAAAGAAAGCAAACCCCCCGCTCCTATGTCTCGGACGGAGATGTCCAAAAGAGAAGCGTTTGATGAAAAAGCCATTTATTCTTTATATTGCGCTTTGTCTCCTGCTGAATATAATAGAATCTCTTCATATGAAATAGCAAAAGAAGTTTGGGATAGACTTCATGTTACATATGAAGAAACCGATCGTGTAAAAAAGACAAAAATAAACTTCCTGCTCGGCAAATATGAATCCTTCAAGATGAAGCAAGGAGAGTTGATTGGAGATATGTTCAACCGTTTTATAGAAATTGTAAATGGTTTAGCATATCAAGGTCAGCCAATTTCTTCCCTAGTGAAGGTCAACAAACTCTTGTGAGGTCTCTCAAAAGAATGGAAACATGTCAAGACCTCAATAAGAGAGACTCAAAGGATTATGCCACTCTCCATTGATGAATTGATTGGCACTCTTCAATCCTATGAAGTGGAACAACTCAACGACGAAGATCCCGAAGGTAAGAAGTCCATCGCTTTAATATCTAATACCGTTTTTGATGAAACAAATTCAGAAAATGACATGGACGACGAAGAACTTGCTTTTATGATCGAGAAATTCAAAAAGCTAAGTAGAAAAGGAAGCAAATTCAGTGAAAGAAGACAATACAAGCAAAATGGCCAGAAAAGAACCATGAAAGAAGATGACGAGCAAGGAAATATATGCTTGATGGCACATTCAGAATATGAGTCTGACTCAGACACGGACTCAGAATCAAAGTCTGACTTAGACACAGACTCAGAATCCGATAAGGAAATCGAGGTAAGTCATTCAAAAATTCCTCTCAAAGTTTTAAAGTATATAAATGAGTTTTGCTTAAATCTCAAATCTTTTCTTAGAAGGATTTCCGAACTTAAAAAGGAGAATTCTCGGCTTAGGCAACAAGATCTTTCTCAAAAAGAAAATTTTGAAATTTTGCAAAAAGATTTTCTACAAATAAAAGAAAGTCGAGATTTATTTGTCAAAGAAAATGATTCTTTAAAGAAAGAATTTTCAAATATTTTGACAAGATTTTCAAATGGATCAAAAACATTAGAGCATATCCTTTCTATACAAGTACCTTACTATAATAAGTCGAGACTTGGTTTCAATAAGGAAAGTATTTCTCTAATTGATTTTCCTAAAGTCAAGGAGAGACTTAGACAAAGACCTCCAAAGGCATTTTACAAAAATCATTTTCAAAAAGTGTTTATAAAACCTGTTGGTCAAAATGCCCTAAAGTGTTCAAATTGTGGAGATTCAGATCACTTTGAGAGAAAGCATGTCCTAAAGTCTGGAAACCCATTAAGAAAGATTATATAAAAGCAGCATATTCTACTAATTCTCATGGACCCAAGAAAAAATGGGTACCAAAGAAAAGATGAGTTGTTTTTGCAGGATATAAAGAAGAAAGAAGAAAGAGGATTTGGTAAGGAAATTTTTATTCTCAATTTGGTTTGAGTACAAAATTTAAAAATTCTCATTATACTTGATATTCGATATATCCTTAGTTGATTGAGATTTTATAATGATCATATTTTGTTTTTTTGAAGAAAGAATCGTGTGATTTATTTTTGTGATTCATGAGTTGTGATTTAATTTAATACGTGTGATTATTTGAGATAATTCAGATTATTTTGTCTAATTTTATACTCTCAGATTTAGTCATAATTTGCAAAGTGAAAATCTGTTTGACGTGATGATGCAAGATATTCTTAGATATTCAAAGATTTTAATCTCTATGTTTTTATCGTACTATGACTAAGTGAGAATTTAATTTTCAAAATATCATTATGCATAATATTCTTTCTTTGAATACTTTGTTATGATGAATTAAGAAAGAATATTTGTTTACGGAGATTTTATATTTTGCTCTAACGTCATGAAAGGATCCAAATTGATGGATACCAAAAATGAAATGTGTTGATTGCAGGAAATTCAATAAGGCAAGAATGATTGCAAATCTACACAGATTTTGGTGCAATAAGAAAAGAATCTCAGGCGAAGATTGGTAATGATTTTTTTTAAAATCAATGGTATATTTGAAACATATACTTGGGTAAGAGAATTTTTTTTTTATCCCGCCTTGCAAATTTCTACGTGCATTTATCATGATTTTGGATGATTGTTTACTATATTGTGAATATCTTTTGTTATAAATACAAGGTATTACAATTTTCGCACGTGACAGAAATATCTATTTCCCTTTTGCAAAATGCATATCTAAAATTTATGCTCAAGGAAATCTCTTTGATCTCGAAAGATATTACTGCATATTCATGGATATTCTTGTTATATTCTTAGAAGATATATTATATCTAGCAAGTTTGATCCGCAAATCAAATGAAGATATTACGTGACATTTTTGCAAAGATGATTATCTATTATACAAGATTTTGCAGGTGACAATAGAATCTTCCATATGAATTTTGGAAAGCTCGATCTGAAAATTATGAAGGTTCTATACTATCTTTTGAAGGTTCAAAAATTCCCTTCCTTGTGCAAAATTTTTGCTTATTGAGGAATTCCCTTATGTGTCATACAAAAGATTGAGTAGTTCTAAATTTTAATTTCATATATGAATACTTTTAATTTCATATATGGTATTCAATTTATTTATTTGAAGAAATGGGATTATATATTATATGGATATTATTACAGCTTATTTGTGCAAAAAGTTTGTTAAGTTGATGCAGGTTGAATTCAAGACGAGCTTGATTGAAGAAAATAAAATTTTGCCTCGAATTTCAAAATGCAAGTGATCGCTGCGGATGTTGTCGCTACAAAGGAAATACTGGAAAAGTATTTTGTTCAACGTGCACAAGCAACAATTGTTTCTATTCGCAAATATTGTCATGATTACAGGGGGAGAAAGCAAATCTAAAAGAAAGGAAAGAATAGTGATCATCTCAAAAAGGTAACAAATTGAGGGGGAGCTTTGATCAATTATGGACAACTCCTTTTGGATTGATCGTGATCTTGTTATGGAAAGAAGGAAAAGGTAAATGTGTCAAAATTCAAGTTCTAAAAAATCCGGTTAGTGCATCTTTTATTACCTTTTGTCATTTACAAATCTCTTATTGATATTATCATTTTATTATGACAAAAAGGATAAGTGAATTTTATAATGCATCCGTGATTTTTATTGGATATTTGCTGATATATATGATCGAAGTGAGCTATATTGCATATCTTTAATATTCGATTTATTTTATAAAAGCTGATTTTTGGAAATTGTGCAAGACATATATTTATCATTTTATATTCTCTACGTGACTCTTTGTTATCGCTTTTTGATTATGACAAAAATGGGGAGAGGATATGAATATGCATATGTGTTGATTGGTTAATATTATTTATCGCATAATATTGAGCCGCGATTATTTTTTTTATATATTGTTATGCTCAATCTATTTGCTATCTTTTGATATCCTTTGATTTAAATTAATATTTTCAAAAGTATGTTTACAAATCTGCAAATTCAGAGATTGTTTTGTCATCATCAAAAAAGGGGAGATTGTTAGAGAAATCACTTATAATATTTTGAAGATGACAAAATAAATCAAAGGCTACTAACGTGTTTAATTGTTGAGTAATAGACTATGCGGATGATAGAACATTTAAAGGATATTGTCAAAGTCTGAAGAAAGCCAAAAGACTAAACGTAACATATGTCCAAAGTATATTCTGAAGATTTCCAAACTTCTGTGTCATGGTTTGAAGACTGCTAGACTTTAGTGTCAAAGTCTGTTCTACATCAGAAGTCTGCTCATTCTGACAAATTCTAGACTGAACGTGAATGAAGAACCAGAAGACAGACTCTATGCTGAAGCTGAACCAGAAGACAGACTCTATATTGAAGCTGAACTTATTTAGACGGTGTTCATACCTTAAAGCTAAATTTGTTCAGAAGCAGAATATGTTCAGACCCAGATTGGAAAGTCTATTGTACTCATACTCAGATTGTAAAGTCTATTATACTCAGACTTTACATCCAGATTCGACAGAACGTAACACAAGCCCCAATCATATAACGATTAGTGATCTGGTTTGGATTCCACATCAAGATTGATTTGATTGACTCAATCTAATTGATTGACAATTGAATATTGAAAACAAGAACTTTCTATACGAAGAAGCTCTACTTATGGAAACCAAGATTATGTTTGTATGGGCGATTGGAATCAATTTGGGATTCTACTTTTGTCACTCAACGGCTACCAAATCTTCTATATACAGAGCTGTCCAATGGGTAGAGTGGAAGACGATCCTCGAGATACTATCCAACGGCTAGTTTGGAAGTGGAGGAGTATTTAAGGAGATGAAGGACCGATGAGCAAGTAAGAGATGGAGCGTAGAATTTATAATTCTAAAGTTTGAGCGACCTTTGATCAAACACTTGTCTCTTATGAGCTTAAACGATTGTGATCGTGAGAGAAATACCAAAAGAGTGACTTAGTGAGATAGTGTGATCTACTAAGTGTTTGTACTTAAAGTTGTAATCTCTTGTTAATTGCATAGTGGAATCTAGCCAAGAAGGCTGTTAACGTGGGAGAGTGGACGTAGGCTTAGATTAAGCCGAACTACTATAAATCTCGTGTTCTTATTCTCTTCCCTGAATCTCTTTATTTTGTTCGTAATTCTATTTAACTGCTAAAGTCTGATCTCACTCAAAATCTGCTGCTCTTCAGACTCAGTTTCAAAAGTCTGTTGTTATTCAGACTTAGGTTAAAAGTAAAGGTTTTCACTGCATTTTGCAGAATCTGTTTTTACACTTATTCACCCCCCTCCAGGTGTTCATACTAGCACTTTCATTCTTAACTATCCATAGAAAGGAATATTGATCTCGAATTACTAATGTCTTAAATTAGGTAATATGGAAGCTAAATTCTAATTGCGCGACCTAAATAAACCAAACAAAAACATAAAAAAACCTCATGTGAACCCGTAGCCATGAGGAGCCAACTCCTATTAACCAGGCACTCACACTGCTACCCTTCTCCTTCATTGCCTCAAGGCCGTCTCCATCTGCCAATCTCTCTCTCTCTCTCTCTCTCTCTTTCTCTCTCTCTCAATCCGTCGCCTCTACCGTATGCCTCAGGTCCTCAGGTCATCACCTTTTATATTTAGTACTTCTAGGCCTGTGCTATTGCCCTTGTCATCATAAACTAGCTAGCTAATGCAAATGTCTTTCCTTATCTCTGTGTTTAACCCATGAGACGATATCGGTATTGCGTCCTTTCGCAATGCATAAAAAGATGTGTAGCTCCACGTTGTCTAGTGGAATGCTATTCCACCAATCGAAGATTCCCACATCAATAATGGACATTTATATTGGCTTCTCACACACTCGTGTTAGGGAAATCTCTTATGATGTTTTGAAGATGACAAAATAAATCAAAGGCTACTAATGTATTTAATGGTTGAGTAATAGACTATGCAGATGATATAATGTGTAAATGATATTATCAAAATCTATACTTGGAAGAACCATAAGACAAACTTTATACCGAAGCTGAACTTATTCAGATTGTGTCCAGACTTTAAGGCTAAATATGTTCAGATTTACGTCCAGATTGTAAAGTTTATTTCAGACAGAAGACACTCAGACTCTACTTTAGAAAAAATATTCTCAGACCTTACATCCAGAATGAGACACAAGTCCCGAATGTGACAAGGTCTAGAACAAGGCACAAGTCCATAACGTGACAAGGTCCAAAACGTGACACAAGTTCAGAACGTAGCAAATTCAGAACGAAGCATGTTCAGAACGAGACAACTTGACAAAGCGTAACATAAACCACAAACATATAATGGCTAGTGATCTGGTTTGGATTCTACATCAAGATAAATTTGATTGACTTAATCTAATTGATTAACAATTGGATCTTGAAGACAAGAACTTTCTATACGAAGAAGCTCTACTTATAAAAACTAAGATTCTGTTTGTATGAGCAATCAGAATCAATTTGGGATTCTACTTTTGTCACTCGACGACTACCAAATCTTCTAGATACAGATTTGTTCAATAGGTATATTGAAAGATGATCCTCTAGATACTGCCCAATGGTTAGTTTGGAAGTAAATGAGTATTTAAGGAAATCAAAGGCCGATGAGCAAGTAAGAGACGAAGCGTAGAATTTATAATTCCAAAGTCTGAGCGATCTTCGATCACATACTTGTCTTTGGTGAGCTTAAACATTTCTGATTATGAAAGAAATACCAAAAGAGTGACTTAGTGAGATAGTGTAATCTATCACTAAGTGTTTGCACTCAAAGTTGTAATCTCTTGTTGATCACATAGTGGAATCCAGCCAGAAGACTGTTAGTGTGGGAGAGTGGACGTAGGCTTAATCTAAGCCGAACCATTATAAATTTCGTGTTCAATATTCTCTTTTCTTAACTCTTCTTATTTAAGTCTGTTGCATAGTTACAAGTTATTTCAGAAGTCTGTTCCATCACATAACAAATTCTGAACATCTACCGGAATATTTTTATTTATACAATTAAAATCAATTTTCATGGAATAAAATCTCTGAAAGTAGGTAAAAACAATACGTTCTAGCCTATGACTATAGTTGCTCTGATACTACATATAAGCCTTGAAATCAACACCCTAAGACCATTATAGCCAGGATCTTAGAACATAATAATGGAGAGAAAGTGACTTGCGCATCTATTTTGGAGTTCATCATTCTTAATATGGAATGACGATGGCCCCTTAGCTCTAGCCTTCTCCTCCATTGCGCTCCTTAACACTAGCTTCAATGAGACAATCCCTCACTCTCTCCTTATGTGAGGTCGTATGTGTCCTTAGGGTTAAACAAGAGATTTGAGCACTATTTATAGAGCTTTCGGTCATGGGGCCTCTCATCATTGCTCGGGTTTTACTTGACTCACACTATCCAATCTCATATTAGGCATAATAATAATATTTATATCTTACCTTATTAGATTAATCCCATTTAATGATAAATTACAATCTCAATTAATTTGGCTCACATAAGAAAAACTCTTATAGTGACATTAATATCTCTTACTGGAAAAAAAAATGTTCCATTAACACATGTACAATATTTCATACCCCCCCCCCCCCAAAATTGTGGAAAATGATTTTTCTGAAATAATTGCCTTTCTAATGCCACACAATGTGTTGACCCTCCTATTTTGCAAACTTTTTCCATAAAAGAATTTCTCAATTCTCTTTTGTGAAGAAGCGTGTGTTGGGAATGCATTTGCAGGTGTCGTGATCTCAATGATTAGCGAGAAAAATGGAGGTGGGTATGTGTTGCTGCTTGATGGCTCCACTTTTGAGGAGATCGCCAGAGCAAAGTTCCCTTATGGCCTTCCTTATGGTTTCCATGGTTGCTGGATCCCAAAGAAGTAAAGATCTTCCGTGAATGTATTCGCTAATAAGATAAAATCATTGATGAATGGTGGTGGTCGGTGTTCTATATGTTCAAGTAGAATTTGCTTAGTAATGACTTCATTTTATGCATGCAAAGTTGGAGATCTATGGAAATGATGCTTGCTAGTATTGATGCAGGTTTGAGTTGTGTATTTTTGGTTCAAGACTTTGAGTTAATATATGTCATGTCCTCTTTATGTCGTGAACCGGACTATGTCAAGTTCAAATAAATCTTTGAAACCCTTGACTCTTGTTCTAAAAGTATAGATTCTTGTGAAAAGAAGGAAAGATGACAAACATTCAAAGATCACTTTCCGAGATCGTTGAGAGTGCTAGTATGAACAAAATAAAGGAGTTAGGGAAGAGAATAAGAACACAATATTTATAGTGGTTCGGCTTAATCCAAGCCTACGTCCACTCTCCCACGATAACAGCCTTCTTGGCTGGATTCCACTATGCAATCAACAAGAGATTACAACTCCGAGTGCAAACACTTAGTAGATCACACTATCTCACTAAGTCACTCTCTTGGTATTTCTCTCACGATTACAAACGTTTAAGCTCTCAAGAGACAAGTATATGATCTAAAGTCGCTTAGACTTTGGAATTATAAATTCTACGCTCCGTCTCTTACTTGCTCATCGGTCCATGATCTCCTTAAATACTCCTCCACTTCCAAACTACCGTTGGACAGTATCCCGGAGAATCGTCTTCCAATATACCCATTGGACAGCTCTGTATCTTAGAAGATTTGGTAGCCGTTGAGTGACAAAGGTAAAATCCCAAATTGATTCCGATCGCCCATACAAACGAAATCTTGGTTTCCATAAGTAAAGCTTCTTCATATAGAAAGATCTTGTCTTCAACATCCAATTGTCAATCAAATAGATTGAATCAATCAAATCAATCTTGATGTGGAATTCAAACCAGATCACTAGCCGTTATATGATTGGGCTTGAGTTACGATTCATTGAATCTGGATGTAAAGTCTGATAGCCATAGACTTTACAATCTGAGTCTGTAGACTTTACAATCTGGGTCTGTAGACTTTACAATCTGAGTCTTTAGACTTTACAATCTGAGTCTTTAGACTTTACAATCTGGGTCTGTAGACTTTACAATCTGATTCAGCTTCAGCATAGAGTCTGTCTTCTGGTTCAGCTTCAGCATAGAGTCTGTCTTCTGGTTCATCATTCACGTTCAGTATGGAATTAGTCAGAGTGAACAGACTTCTGATGAAGAACAGACTTTGACACTAAAGTCTGGCAGTCTTCAGACTTTGAGTCTTGAGTCTAGCAGTCTTCAGACTTTGAGTCTTGAGTCTGGCAATCTTCAGACTTTGATAATATCCTTTACATGTTCTATTATCTGCATGGTCTATTACTCAACCATTAAACATGTTAGTAGCCTTTGATTTATTTTGTCATCTTCAAAATATCATAAGGGATTTCCCTAACAATCGTCCTCAACCCATGGCCATGAAGAGCCAACTGCTAGCATCTTTCTCCGGCAATTTCACCTGCAAGATGTCCTCGCATGAAAATAATATTGCAGAAGAATTAAGAAAGACTCCACTATATCGTGACTTACTTGGTGCCGAAGATCTAAATCACACGGAGGATCGAGCATGTAGCACGAAGCATCTTCACTAAGGCTGAAGTAGATCGTCTCCATTTAAAGATCACTTTCCAAGATCTTCTTCAACCCATGGCCATGAAGAGCCTGTAAGACATAAAAAATTCATATGCGGAAGCTAGGATCAATTGAAGACAAACCTCCAGCCATTGTTCGTATTCACGTTCGTCGAATGTCCTGAAAAAACAATAAAATAATAGGCACACTCTACTAACCAAATTTCCTCACGTACTGATGGTGTATTCTAAATGTGAGGATTTTGTGTTAGACCTTGTGATTGCCCCACGTCAGAAATGAACATACGTTCCTTTTTATATCCGTCTCCCATCACGAACGGTCACCAAATGGGCGGTTGTCACGAAAGGGTACGAAGCGTGGAAAAACCTTATGTTGAATAGTTGTAATTTTAAGAGAAAATTTAGGTCTAAAATGTGGGATCACAAAAATAAATAACATTCTCCCACTTGATCCCATCATTTTCATCATACGAATCATTCAACTAATTCCACGAAAACTTTATGCTTAAAGAAAAGAAACAAAACACATGGATCATGGCGACATGTCCTCTAAGAGTGAGTCATATCTTCCATGTATCACAATGCACCTTATTTCTTTAATGTCAGCCTATATGTGACAACAAATCTTAATGAATAAACCTCATGTTTATTCCAGAACCAAGGATAAATGTTATTCTCATAAACAACAAAATGTGTACACAAAAATTGAGAATCAACATTACAACTGAATAAGAGTTTCATACAACAAAAATCGTTCATATGACGACAAATTACATGATGGGACCTATTCCCATACTAGTTACATGATCCTTATACTTCATTGGTGGCATGCCTTTAGTTAAAGGATTGGCTATCATCAATTTAGTGCTAACGTGTTCAATGACCACTTTATTCTCCTTAACACGTTCCCTTATGGCTAAATACTTAATGTCGATATGCTTACTTCGACTGCCACTTTTGGCATTTTTAGCCATAAAAACCGCAGCTGAATTGTCACAATATATTCTTAATGGCCTAGAAATTGAATCAATAATTCTAAGCCCAACAATGAAACTCTTCAACCATACACCATGCGAGGTAGCCTCAAAACAAGAAACGAACTCAGCCTCCATAGTGGAAGTAGCAGTCAAAGTCTGCTTGGCACTTCTCCATGACACGGCTCCGCCAGCTAACATGAAAATGTATCCAGATGTTGATTTTCGTGAATCAACGCAACCCGCGAAGTCTGAATCTGAATAACCGACCACTTCCAGGTTGTCAGTCCGTCTATACATAAGCATATAGTCTTTGGTACCTTCAAGGTATCTCATCACTTTATTTGCAGCTCTCCAGTGGTCTAAACCTGGATTACTCTGATATCTTCCCAACATTCCAACAGCAAAAGCGATGTCAGGTCGAGTGCAAACCTGAGCATACATCAAACTTCCAACAGCAGAAGCATATGGAATGTTGTACATTTGTTCCCTTTCTAGATCGTTCTTCAGGCATTGGTTCAAATTGAACCTGTCACCCTTCACAATGGGCGCTATACTTGGTGAGCAATCTTTCATCCGAAATCTCTCTAGGACTTTATTGATATAGGTTTCTTGAGATAGTCCTAAAATGCCTCGAGGTCTATCTCTATGGATCTTAATGCCAATGACATAAGATGCCTCACCCATATCTTTCATGTCAAAACTCTTAGAGAGAAATTGTTTCACCTCATGTAGCAACCCATTATCATTGGTTGCAAGTAGTATATCATCCACATACAGTACAAGGAAACAAATTTTGCTCCCACTGACCTTATGGTATATACATTGATCTATGACATTCTCTACAAAACCGAATGAAGAGATGACTTCATGGAACCTTAAGTACCATTGGCGGGATGCTTGTTTCAAGCCATATATAGATTTCTTAAGCTTGCACACCAAATGCTCACCTTTACTAGAGGAAAATCCTTCAGGTTGTTTCATGTAAACTTCCTCCTCTAGTTCTCCATTGAGGAACGCCGTTTTCACATCCATCTGATATAATTCCATATCAAAATGGACAACCAAAGCCAAAATAATACGAAGAGAATCTTTCTTAGATACAGGAGAAAAAGTCTCCGTGTAATCGATTCATTCCTTTTGAGTGAATCCTTTAGCAACAAGTCTAGCTTTATATCTTTCAATGTTACCCAATGAATCCTTCTTAGTTTTGAAGACCCATTTACAACCAATGGCCTTCGTACCATCAGGTAACTCAACCAAATCCCAAACTTTGTTAGATGCCATAGAACTCATCTCTTCCTTCATGGCATTGTACCACAAATTGGATTTATCACTATCCATGGCTTGTGAAAACGTTTCAGGATCATTCTTAGCTCCAATATTGTAGTCAGACTCTTGTAAATACACAATATAATCACTAGGAATAGCCGATTTCTTTATTCTAGAAGATCTTCTCAATGTTGCATTAACATTCTCTTGAGGAGCGTGTTGCTCAACTGGTTGTTCAACAGTTTCTGGTAATTGCTGAATAACCGGATCTACTAGATCAATATCAGCAGGTTGTGGAATTTCAACGATTGGTTGTTCAATAGCCGGTTGAACTGAAGGGGCATTATGAGTAATAACCAATCTTAAACTTGAGGTGGAAGGTTGAGTATCTGTATGATCTTTCTTAGGATCAAGGTCCTTCGATCGATCGCTTCCACTGATCAAGTCATTTTCAAGAAATTTAGCGTTTCTTGATTCCACAATCCTAGTAGTGTGAGATGGACAATAAAACCTGTATCTCTTAGACCTTTCGGCATATCCAATGAAATACCCATTTATGGTCCTTGGGTCTAACTTCTTTTCTTGTGAATTATAAACTCTCACTTCAGACAGGCATCCCCAAACGCGCACATGATGCAAACTCAGTTTCCAACCTTTAAATAACTCAAAAGGTGTCTTTGGGATAGCCTTGGTCGGAACTCGGTTTAATATGTACACTGCCGTCTTAAGTGCTTCAGTCCTTAAGAATTTAGGAAGTTTTGAGCTGCTAAGCATACTACACATCATGTTTAATAAGGTCCGATTTCTTCTTTCCGCTACGTCATTTTGGTTCGGAGAACCAGGCATAGTATATTGGGCAACTATCCCATGCTCTTGAAGAAATCTTGCAAATGGACCAGGTGCTTGTCCATCTTCAATGTATCTGCCATAGAATTCTCCACCTCTATCTGATCTCACAATCTTAATTTGCTTATCGCATTGTTTCTCTACTTCCGCCTTAAATACCTTAAAGGCATCTAATGCTTCATACTTATTATGAATCAAGTAGAGATACATATAACGTGAATAATCATCTATGAAGGAGATGAATTATTTCTGACCACATGAGTCCATATCCGAACTACAAATATCCGTGTGTATGATTTCTAATATTTCGGTACTCCTCTTGGCACCTTTCTTTATCTTGTTAGTCTGCTTTCCCTTTATGCAGTCCACACAAGTATCACAATCAGTAAAATCTAAAATACCGAGTACTCCATCATTTACTAATCGCTTAATTCTTTCTATGGAGATATGTCACAATCTCCGATGCCACAACATAGAGGAATGTTCTTTCACAACACATCGTTTTATACCAGCTTTATCATGAACATGCATCGCATCATAATAGGCATTGTCTTGTAAATTAATTCGAAAAAGACCATCAGACAAAGTACCACTCCCGACAATTTCAGATTTAAATGATAAACAGAAGGTTGAATCTGAAAAGTTAAAAGAGTATCCCAAAGGTACAAGTCTTGAAATTGAAATTAAGTTTCTAGAAAAACTAGGAACATAAAAGGTCTTTCCCAAATTTAAAACAAAACCACTATTGAGAACTAGTCTATATTTTCCAATAGCTTCCACATGCGAACGCATCTTGTTTCCTAAATAGATGCCTTGTTCACTTCCCACTGGCTTCCTGTGGTTTTGAAAACCCTGCAAGGAATTCGAAATATGGATTGCAGATCCAAAATCAATCCACCAAGTGTTGTGACTTACATCAGTCATATTAGATTCATAACAAACACAAGAGATTGGATTACCTTTCTTCTCGAGCCAGGCCTTAAATTTGACACAATCCTTCCTTACATGCCCCTTTTGTTTACAAAAGAAGCATTTGGATTCTTTCTTAATGTCAGCTTGGGGAGATATTTTACCTTTTCCCTTATACTTGCCATAGCCCTTATTCTTTCCTTGTGTTGCCAAATGAGCACTTTCTCCCAATTCCATAACCAGTCTTTCTTCCTCTTGAACACGCATGGTCATGAGTTCATTAATAGACCATTTGTTCTTATGTGTGTTATAAGAGATCTTGAAAGGAGCATACTGTTGTGGGAAAGTGTTCAGAATATAATACACAATGAAGGATTCAGATATCTCAACCTCAAGGTTCTTAAGCTGAGTGGCAATGTTCCTCATTTGCATGATGTGCTCACGCACACCTCTAACACTAGTGAATTTCAATGATGAAAACTTCATAATCAGGGTCATGGCATGCGCCTTCTCAGAACTTTCAAATTGCGCATCTATGGCCTCCAATAAAGCCTTAGCATTGCTATGCTGAGCAACCGAACCACGAATACTATGAGATATCTTAGCTCTTATAAACATGGCACAAACGCAGTTGGACCGCTCCCATTGGTTATAAAGAGCTATCTCAGCTGGAGTACTCAAATCAGTAGGAGCAGGTGGTTCGTCTTTCCTTATAGCATAGTCAATGTCCATCCACCCCAATTGAAGAAGAACTGACTCCTTCCAAACTTTATAGTTCTCACCATTCAGTATAGGAATATCAAACTTAAATTCAGAGAAATTCACAGGTTGCGAAACTGCATATCAAATAATCATGCTTATGTCACAAAATTTGAGGCAAATATAAATAAATCATGTTTTACCAATGTAAACATGTCACAATATGAATCACATAACATAAAAACTACCTGTGGGCTAAGTTTTTAATTTAAATAGATTCATAATTACTTCATGAAGAAACTACCATATTATATGCCTTTTCTTAATTCCTGTGGGTAAATTAAGAAAAATAATATGATATTTCATCCTAATTAATCATATTAATATAATGAAAATTCCTGTGGGATGAAATTCATCATATTAATATAATTAATTACAATTAATGTCCATTTCTTAATATGATCCGGAGGCTTTTATTATATAATTTAATTAACTAAAGATGCTGTGGCCACTCTCTAATTAATTAAATATATGGACCATTGGACATTTAATTTCATGTATAAAATGACATAATAAATAAATACATCAAGGGCAGAACAGTAATTAAATAAATCAGCCAAGGGCAAAATTGCAAAAACATGAAAATTTGAGGCAAAATCGTAAAAAGAGACGCATGGAGGAGACGTCAGGCGCGTGCCTAGCACGCGCCCATTCCCGCGGCAGGCGCGTGGTCCGCACGCGCGCGGTCCGCCTGCAACTGCAGGGCGGTTCTGCGCGTGTGGGCCCCACGCGCCAGTGGTTAGTGCGCTCGTGAGGGTGCGGGGCACGTGGATTCCACACGCCTGCAACCGCAGCGCGCGCGTGGTCTCCACGCGCCTTCTTCCTCGCGCGAACAGAAGCTTTCCGTCGGTTTTTCGCCGTTTTCCGCCGCGCTTTCGCCATCGTTTCTTCTCCGGCAGCCCATCCCAGACAGAAATAAATAATGGGTTTTGAAGATCATGCCGGCACGATCACATGGGTCCAAGTTTTGGCGAAAATGAGCAAAAATTGGCCCCAAAATCAGACGAAAATTTCCCAAAACACAATTCCTTCAACCACCGCGACTTCCGCCGCCCGATTAGCCTCCGGCGAACACCGATATGCCGAAATAACTCATGACTAATATTCCTCATGGCAGTGCGACTGTGCGGGTCTGAAATCAAGGGGTGGGTCGCCGGAATTTGCCCGGAATTTGGGAGTTTCTCTCTTGGCCTCAAAAACCGAGTTACTGTTCATCTTTAAAATGCCCGAAAAACACACCAAAAATTCGAGAAAAACAAGGCAGAGGCACTAACATGCTCTGATACCAAATGTAAGACATAAAAATTCATATGCGGAAGCCAGGATCAATTGAAGACAAACCTCCAGCCATTGTTCGTATTCACGTTCGTCGAATGTCCTGAAAAAACAAGAAAATAATAGGCACACTCTACTAACCAAATTTCCTCACGTACTGATGATGTATTCTAAATGTGAGGATTTTGTGTTAGACCTTGTGATTGCCCCACGTCAGAAATGAACATACGTTCCTTTTTAAATCCCATCTCCCATCACGAACGGTCACCAAATGAGCGGTTGTCACGAAATGATACGAAGCATGGAAAAACCTTATATTGAATAGTTGTAATTTTAAGAGAAAATTTGGGTCTAAAATGTGGGATCACAAAAATAAATAACAGAGCCAACCGCTAGCATCTTATCTCCAGCAAATTTCACCTGCATGATCTCCTCGCATGAACATAATATTGCAGAAGAATTAAGAAAAACTCCACTTTATCGTGACTTACTTGGTGCCGAAGACCTAAATCACATGGGGGATCAAGTATGTAGCACAAAGCGCCTTCACTAAGGCTGAAGCGGATCATCTCCGTGACGACCTTAAACCAACCAAACCAACTCTCTAAACCACACTGACTCTCTCTCTCTCTCTCTCTCTCTCTCTCTCTCTCTCTCTCTCTCTCTCTCTCTCTCTCTCTCTCGTACTGCAGAGACAAGAAAGAAAGAGGAGAAGAAACCCATAATGAACCAGAGAAAGGAGCTCAAAACATATTTAAAAAGAAGAAGAAGAAGAAGAAATAGAAAGTCATGGGGTCAACAAGACGCAGTGGATCTCTCTCAGGCAATACGATTAAAAGGAAAATATAAGTATACAAGATTATAGTTGCACGACAATTCTTGTTATTACTAATACAGATATTCACCATCTGACGCAGAGTTCCACTCTTGGACTATAGCCTCAGATTTGTTCATGAGGGCGAGGGTGAAATCAGCATGGATGGCTTGCCTATGATTCAAGTATATAAGAAATAGTTCTAAACCTGCTAAAAACTCCATTTAACGCTGAGAGTCTTGAGAAGGTGACGAGCAACTGCAGATTTCATCTCTTCTAGTCAACGAACACCAAACAGGCATCGTCCCATCCAAAGAAAAATCGGACATGATTTCAACGTTGGAATACATTAACCAAATCGTCTGCCAGCACCGGAACCCAACAGTACGTACATCGTAATATTGTACTCGATCTGCTGCAACATAACAGAAGGAAAGAAATAATCGACAGTAACTAAAAAAATTGAGACACTGTTTCATTTGGATGGTTTCCTGCTTTTAAGAGGAGCCAAGTGGACCCTAAGAGGTCAGTCTATAGTGGTGAGGGACGAGAGAATGGAACGCTAGATTTAGGAAGGGCCCGATTCGACCGCTCTTCAGATTTTTCAATCAAGAGACCTCTTAGCTAATTATACTCTTCACCAGTCCTTTAGGGTATGTAAAACTTTTCTGGATCACATTGTACTGCATTCATGTTTTATAGATGAGTTTAATCATGTTTTGTTTTTCGAGCGCGTTCAGATTTAGTGCTTAAGATATCCATGAGTAAAATTTCTTGTTGTTTATACTTTCCACACGGGGACATGTCTTAGGGCTCATAATGAGGCTTTGCTTAACCTTGCTTAATTTATTCTGAGTTGTCTAATTTTTCGGAAATTATTTACAATTTCTTGAGTGTTAATCTATTATTTACATACTATGTAGCACCGACACGGATACGCGACATGTGACACGACACGACACAACACGCCGACACATCATTTCTTAAAAATAGAAAATTTCGACACGTTCCGACACGTTATATATTAAATATGTTTTTATATATAAATACATAAATAATAATAATAATAATAATCATAATAATAATAATAATAATAATAATAATAATAATAATAATAATAATAATAGCCTAGAATTAATTTACACGAAAAATATTAAATAATATTATTCATTATTTTAATTTGTTACATGAATACATAAAACTTAGAGGAAAAAACATTGTTTAAAGAAAAATGCTGAAATGATATTTTTAAATTTATTTATTTATCATATATAGCATTTTTTTATTACTTCTTTCATAGTAAAAGACTTTTAAAAAAACTAAAAAAATTATAAAAAAACAAAACTGAAAAAAAAAAAAATTGACCCCGTGCATGTATATTTATAGCAATTTTATTACTTCTTTTGTGTATATTTATATTTTGACCCCTCAAGTATTATAAATTTTTAAAATTGACCATGTGCGTGTCGGAATCGCTTGTCGGAATTCTGGACTCGCGTGTCGGAGAGTGTCGGAGAGAGTTGACCATGTGTTAGATTTTTCGACACTCATTGACCGCGTGTCAGGATGTGTTAGAGTATATTGGACACGTGTCGGAGTGTCGGACACGACCCGAAGGCTTCCGGAGAGTGTCTGTGCTACATAGCTTACATACCCGCATAATAACTATCACATGTTAGTGATTTAGAATTTAATTTAATAAAGATTATTTGCAAAACATATTTTAAAAAAAGAAAAAATATACTGAAATAGCCTCAGATTAATTAATAATAATCAAGTCCCCATATCTATGAATCTCTGGTTCACAAAAATAACAAATACTCCTATAATTTACATGGGTGTCTAATCAACCCTTAACCAATTGTGGCAACTCCAAAATAAATTTGAATTTCATATTTAAATGATTTGGTTAAAATCTCAAGTTGCGATTTATAAGGGCTTGGGAGAGTTCGCTCTAGGTGATAGCACCATCTCTTTGATAAGTAACCATTCGTGCCTGCATAGTAATCCATAGCTTTCCCTTGGTGGTTCACCTTGGGAAAGGTCGCGATGTAACGCAACAAAATGCAGTTGCCAAGAGAAAGAACCTGCATCTAGCAAAGACATGTAGGAATGTGCCTTATGCTAACAAAGTTCTACCATGGTTTTGGGTCAAGCGTATGAAGGCGCACACTTAGTTAATAGACTACCCCAAGCCAAAGCTTGGTTTTATGACACAATATGAGAAGATGAGGAAAAGTGCCAAAAAAGTCTTAAATCTTTTGTCTTTGTGCCGATTTAGTCCTAAACCTTTTTTTGGTGCCGATTTAGTCCTAAACATTTTTACGTTGTGTCAATTCAATCATTTCCGGCCAATTTTGCTAACTGGACGTTGGCCAGCTGACATGACCTAATTGGCGCTAACTTTGACAATTTTTAATAATATTTTAATATTTTTGATTTTCTTTTTCTTTTTTTCTTCTCCTCTTTTTCCTCCAGTTGGTCGCCGGACCTCAGCGACTGGCCAGAGGTGACGGCCGGCAAGGTCAAGGTCGACTTCGCCGGCCACCTCGCTAGTGGCCGCGAGGGCGGCCTCGCACTAGGCAGCGAGGGTCAAGCCTTGCTTGCCCGGTGCAAGGCCACCCTCGAGGCCTAGGTGGCGAGGCTTGCCCTTGCCAAATCTGGCGAGGCTCGAGCCTCACCCATGGCTGGCGAGGGTGAGCTGCCCACCAACTTAGCGAGGAATTAAGTTGTGTCAGCATTACCCATGAAAACTTTCCATAAAAGATAGGTAACTGTGTGTTATGGGATGAATCGCAAACCATGTTGCACTTGGACTTCAAATCATTTTGGTTGGCTTAATTAAGTCTCACTCTCACTTTCTAGGAAGGGTATCCTTAAAAGAGAAAGTAGAGAGAGAATGTTGTTTAAATGAAAGTGGATGGTACAAGTGAGGAGAAGGGATACCATATTTATACAAGAAACACTTATGATAGAGGATGTGTCTAATCGATCCGATGATAGAGATGTAGATGATCTAATGGTGGTGAATATCGATTCTCATCACATTAATCCAATGGTGGACGTTGAATCTATTCAACAATTAAAGGCATCAATCATTGTCAAACAAATTTGATGGTAGAGATCAAATGCCCTTATCAATCTAACATTTCTAAGAAACCCCTTTGGACCAGTAATGTGGCAATCCTTTGAATTGATGCCACGGTTAGCTTTTGTCCGTGACATGTGGGTGTGTTTGCCTAGCGCAAGTCCATGTCCTCTAGTGGAATGGTATCGCACCATTCAAGATTGACTCTTCAATAAATGCGTATAGAGTCCATTCAATAATCTCTCTTCCTCTCTCTCTCTCTCTCTCTCTCTCTCTCTCTCTCCCTCCCTTACCCCCCCTTCTCCCCATCCCTCAACTCGTTTTGCTCTCTGTTTGTTCTACCATGGCTTCAATAAATTTTATAGCTAGTCCAAACAATGTTTCACACCCTATAAAAGCATCTTCCAAAAGCTTTGATCATTTGGAAAATGGGTTTTCTCTTGGAAATAAGAATCTGGGAGGAATGTGAGAGGCAATCTTCGAGAAACGATTGGGAACATTACGAGTCAGGTCCCGCCGGTTTCTCAACCGTTGAATGGAAGAAGCCGTGAGTGATCGGAATCACGTCGCCTGGGCAAGCGTCCGGCAAAACCGGCGAGAGGGCGAGTTGGTCGTCGAAGGAGAGATACCTCTCTGGCTGGTGGGTTTGTGGGTGATTTTTTTATAATCTCTCATCCACGTTTTCGCATGCATGAGATAAAATTCATATGCTTTTGCGTCCCCCAATTAAATTTCCTGTCCATTCTGCTTGTTATCGTCTTACCATATGGGAGAAAAGGGTAAAAAGGAAATTATTTTGTTTGTTTTGAAGACTAGCTGAATAATAAGAGCAGCTTTATTCAATTTTCATTTGCTTCCAGAAAAGAAACGAGAAGGAAGAACAACAAGAACATGTTAAAATATTCAAATAATAAATTATGCATTCATCTAAAAATAAAAATTTTAGAATAGTTAATAGCGATTCCATAAAATCTCAAATGGTAAAACTACGAGAAGTCATGAGTTCAAATCTTTCAAACCCTTATTTGTCTCCCAATTTTTATATTTCCATGCTTTAAACTAAGGCCAAAGTCCACCCCTGAAAACCACACTGGTCACTAGATTCATTCCTTAAGATATTTTCCAAACACTAGAATAATTTAAATTGGGGACCACTAATCTACAATCTACAATTGACTCCGATACCAAACCACTACCAACTATTCTAAAACCTTAACTTATTAAAAAAAAAGTAATTTAATAAATAAATACTCTATCACTCACACTAATCTATTTTTTTTTTTGCCTAGTACTATGTGACATCCTAAGTTAATCACTCAATGTATTATTCGCTTTGGCCATCCTATACCAAGTCTCATGAATTATCCCTTTGGTGTATAGGCTGGCACTTTCCTAAAGGTCACCCATTTTGGTAATGCTTTACCCTGAGCATGCTTAACTTTGGAATTTCAAAGCAAAATTTGTTGTTACATCAAAAGGTGCCTCCATGAATTCATTCCAATTTTCACGTGCGTGCGCACATATCCCAAACACATTTTCCCCCTATTATGTGTGCAATTCAATTCATCCTATCACATTGCCCATCACAGAAATCTGCTAAGAATCACTCCTTATCTGAACCCTTTGACCCTGACGACTGCTCCCCACCTCATCATACAGGGTCATTACAGGTCCACCAGTTTCGTTTATAGTGTGCTAATTTTGGAATTTACTTCAACATTTGAATGATTTTCCTTTGACTTAATTGAAGAGGTTTCACCTGGAAAACAGTATATGGGGAGAAATTTTTTCATTTTCGCAAAGAAGTCGCGAACTTACATAGCACATAAGAAAAGGAAAGAAGAAGAAGTCACGAACTGTAAATTATTGGGATTTATCTTGACTACCTCTGGATACCTTCCAGACAAAATCTTCAAAGAGTGTGATTAAAAAAAAAAAAAATAGATGAAGATTACACGTGGTCTTATATCTTTAAAAATTCTTCTTTCAGCTATTCCACCGTATTAAATAATTAGAAATACAACGTTTAAAGGTTTTTTATATACAGAAAGGAGTACAATATCATTGTTGACAATATAGTCTCGTGCATACTTATTATACATGACAAATGCATTGGAATCAGCTCCGGTGTTTTCTATTGGTCAGAGAGTCTTAATTAGCAGGTTTAATCACATGTAGAACGGAATTTATCTAAGAAATGGTCCCGGTATGACGCATGTCGGAGACTACAACTTCCACCACCTCTTTGATGGCTACGCCATGGTGGCGAAGCTGCAGTTTGAGAAGGGAAGATTAACCGCTGGCCACTGCCTGATCGAATCCGAAGCAGACAAGGCCGCAATGAAGCATAGTAAGCTGATCTACCCAGAATCCTCCGAGGCCCCTAAGGCAGACGATTATTCTACATTGGCGAACTTACTAGCTTGATCTCTTGGGCGTCTGACTGATAATGCCAATATAGGAGTCATCAAGCTCGGAGATGGACGAGTGATTTGCCTCGCCGACATGCGAAAGGGGACGATAAGGATCGACCTGACCACGCTCGAGACCTTAGGGAGGCTCGAGTACGCCCACTCCGTAGGGGGTCCGCTACAATCCGCTCATCCAATCGTGACTGAGACCGAATTTCTGATGGCGTTACCCGACCTGATCGACCAGGGTAGTTGGTGGTGAGAACGGAGCGGGGATCGACCAAGCGGAAGGTGGTCGAGAGGGTGGAGTGTCGGTGCGGCCCCACGGCCTGTCGGGTCCCCTCGTTCGTCGTTACTGAGCACTACGTCGTCGTGCCAGAGATGCCCTTGAGGTGCGGCGTGAAAAGCATTCTTAAGGCCAAGCCCAATCCATTGTACAGGTTCGTGTGGCACAAGGAATCCACAGGGTTCGCGCGGCACAAGGAATCCACAGGGTTCGCGCATGTTATGTGTAAAGCCAGTGGCAAAATCGTAAGCTCTCTTTATCTCTCAAAATTCATTTCGTGTAGCACAATCTTAAAAGAGTGCCGTGGAGGCGCTAGTTTAGGATCATTGTTGAGCTTTTGAAAAAACTGAATTTCTATTAGGAATATGTAAATTTTTTTTATTGGTCATATTCTACTCCTACTTTAATACTCATTCTAGACTTTTGTCTTGTCTCCTTAAAGAGCGTGAGAGTCAAAACTCATACCTAAAGTTAAATCGTGCCCATCACAATCTCCTGAAAAGGCGGAATTCGAACTTCCCATTACCCCCTCTCATGTGGGAAGGGTGGGTACTGAGACAAATCCTGGTGATTTATACAATTTTTATTGAAAGCGTGTTCTTTTCCAATTATCATCGACAAGCATTTTCACTAATTTTAACGGTCCAAACATGCTCTTCTTGTATATAAATAAGAATCCGTTTGTTTCACAAAAAATGACTAATTTAAAAAATATTTAAAAAATAATATTTACTTACATTGCTTACAAAAATGAATGAATAATTTTTTTCACTCTCAATGAAAATGTTTAAACATAAGTCATTGTCGATAATATTTCAACCGAATCAAATAATCATTTTTAGAAAAAAAAATTAATTAATAATTTTTCGTGAAATAAATGGAGTCAATGTAACGAAAATTTATGTTCCTTTACTTCCGTTGCATGAAAAAGGCGACGTGCGTGGAGGTTCCTTTGTTCGTGGCAGTTCACTTGATCAGTGCATATGAAGAGACGGACGAAGACGAGCGAGCCGTCGCCGCGATCGCCGACTGTTGCGAGCATCAGGGGGGAGCCACCATTCTCCATAATCTCACCCTCCAAAACCTTCACTCCTTCGCAGGCCAAGACGTACTTCCCCAAATTAGGCATCTTTTTTCGTATACGGCTTTGGAATACGCGCACTCGTGAAATTGAGGTATCTTTATATTCGTTCGATTTATTGAAATATATAAAGAATGGAAACATTAGATACATAGAAGGAAAATCGAAACGGTGAGCGAATGTAAGAAAGAGCATAAAATCATGGGAAAATGACACAAATGATTTATGAACTTTGATACAATATGTAATGTGTTCCCTAAATTTTGAATTTATTCAATGTGATCGGTGACTTTAGCTCAATATGTGGCGGTCCCTGAACTTTTCAATGTAGTCCTTGAATTGTATAAAAATATTTAATATAGAGATCATTGTGAACAAATCAAAAGTTCAAGTATCACACATTATGTCAAGTTTAGGAATTATTTGTGTCATTATCCCTAGAATCGTAGCTTACAAACAGAAAAAAAAAAAAATAGAAATTGCACCATCACCTTCAAAATCATTCTGTAGCAGAATCCAAGTGTTCTTTTTCCGACTAATGGCCAATTTGCAAAACCCCGCTTGATTAACAAAGGAAGAGGGGTGCACTATTGGCCACTTTGCAGAATCAATATATTTACTTTCCTTTTCAAGTAAGCCTTGCTATGGCGGTGATGATGATGATGATGATGATGGTCGATTTGGGCAGGATTGGGAGGTTCACCATACCATCAGATGGGAATCCACATTCCACATGGGAAGTTGAAGACAGCATTGGACCTAAGTGAACATGGCAGAGGCATCGACTTCAGCAAAATCAGCCCAGCCTTCCCGGGCAAAAGATACAGATTTGTCTATGCTTGTGGGGCCCAATGCCCTGGCAATTTCCCCAGCGCCCTCATCAAGGTTTATATTCATGTCCCTCAAATTCATGCTTTTGTAGCATAAATTAGGATGTGGTAAGAGTGCTAGGGAGATACAGTTGTTGCTTTAATTTACTTGCAAGTAGAAAGTTGATTTGGAGTGATTTTCTTGATGAGACGTTGATGAAGTGAGAGGTTTCCGCAGGTCGATCTAGTGGAGAACAAGCGAAGAATTGGCACAAAGATGGCGCCGTGCCCTTGGAGCCATTCTTCAGTGCTAGGCCAGGGGCGACTGAGGAAGATGATGGTAAGAATTTAGAAAATCCAAATGCAATATATGCTCGTTATGCCTTCTGCGAGGACAAAACATTCAACACGTCTTTCCATCTTCTGAAGTGAGAGATGACATGAACATCTCTCGGTCGAAATATCTCGCTAACCAATGTACAATATTCCATCACCCCACAATTGTGCAAAATGATTTTTCTTGAATAATTGCCTTTCTAGGGCCACACTGTAGTTGACTCCTATTTTGCAAACTTTTGCGATAAAAAGAATTTCTCAATTCTCTTTTGCAAAGAACGCTGTGCTGGGATTGCGTTTGCAGGTGTGGTGATCTCAATTATTAGTGAAAAAAAAATGGAGGTGGGTATGCGTTGCTGCTTGATGGCTCCACTTTTAGGGAGATTGCCAAGGGAGCAAAGTTCCCCTGTAGCCTTCCTTATGGCTTCCATGGTTGCTGGGTCCCAAAGAAGTAAAGATCTCCATGAGGGCGTTGGCTGAGAAGCGAAGATCATGGATGAAGCGGGAGTGATCGGTGTTCTATGCACGTAAAGCTTGAGATCTATGGAAATGATTCTTGCTGATGTTGATGCAGATTTGAGCTGTGTTCATACAAATCTTTGAATCCCCTGACTCATATTCTTGTTCTAAAAGTATCAATTCTCATGAAAGAAGAAGGAAAGATGACAAACATTTAAAGATCGCTTTCCGAGATCTTCTTCAACCCATGGCCATGGAGAGCCAACTCCTAGCATCTGTCTCCAGCAAATTTCACCTGCAAGATCTCCCTCGCATGAACATAATATTGCAGAAGAATTAGGAAAGACTCGACTATACCGTAACTTACTTGGTGCCAAAGATCTGAATCGCATGGAGGATCGAGCATGAGGCATGAAGCATACTAAGGCAGAAATGGAGCATCTCCATGTGACCTTAAACCAACCAAATTTACTCTCTAAACTCCGCTGAGACAAGAAAGAAAGAGGAGAAGAAACCCTGAATAAACCCAAAGAAAGAAGCCCAAAACATTATAAAAGAAGAAACAGAGTCACGGTGCCAACAAGACGCAATGGATCTTTCTCAGGCAACACGATTAAACGAAAAAAAGCAGCATACAAGATTATAGTTGCGAGATGATTGTGGTTATTATTGTTGCTGATACCACACTGTAGAACAGTAACGACTTTGCCTTGACATGGAGCAGTTTGAGCTCACCTTCAAGTGGGCCAGCTTATGCCGAGTTCCGCTCTTGAACTTTTAGCCTCAGTTTCCTTCACCAGAGCAAGCATGAAACCGGCATTGATGGCTCGAGTATTTTACTGGGTATATGAGAAATAGTTTTGCACCTGCAAAATCCTCCATTTAATGCTAAGAATCCCGAGGAGGTACAGAAAAAATGCAGATTTCATCTCTTCCAGTCCATGAACAATGAATTGGCATGATCTCATTCAAGGAAAATTCAGACATGAGTTTGTTGTTGGGAGTCTATTAACCGTCTACCTGCACTGAAACCCAACAGTATGCACAGGTTGATATTCTAGTAAAAAATGGTGCAATACAATGAAAAAAAGTAATTGATCGTAACTTTGAAAAAAACAAGGCACTGTCTCAACTGGAACCTGCTTTTAAGAGGAGACAAGTTGACCCTAAGAGGTCGGTCAAGTCGGCAGCCGGGGGAAAGGTGAGAAGGGGGGGGGGGGGGGGGGGGGGAATGGGGCACTAGATTTAGGAAGTGCCTAATTCAACCGTGCCTCAGATTTTTCAATCCAGAGACCTCTAAGCTAATTATACTCTTCACTGATCCTTGAGCAAAACAAAATGCTTGAGGCTACCAACAACAACTTGTGCCATATTCACCGATATGTCAATGCTTGACCTGGCAGTCCAAATTAAATTGATGAAGGCAGATAATTCATAGTCGCAACAGCTCAGGGTCCAGGTGACAATCCAATAAAAGTACAATAATCAAAGCAAGGAGTCACCAAAGGCAGAGGAAACTGAAAAGAACTGGAAAAACAAAATAATGCTAATCACCCATACCATTATTTACAGTCAGTCTTCTCTCCTCCTGCTGCTTCAATTGAATTGTCCAGTCATTCTCTCCTTCAGTTCCAACTTCTATTTCCTTTAAAAGAGTGCAATAAATTGCATCTTCAAAGCCAAAGTATCAGATTAATAGGAAAAGCTCATATCTATGAGAGATTACTAGAATAGCAGGAAGAATTGTACATCAGCCTGCAGTACAATATGAAAAGCTACTATAAAATCAAGCCAGCACCTTCAAGCGCATGCATGAAATAATATTACAGGACCAGCTTGAATATTGGTCAAATTCTGCCATCTTCAGACTCCAACTTCAGATTGGAGGAGGTGCCACAACATCTTCAGCACTATTATATAAATTGAAGCAACTGTAATCGGCTTGATCATGGTTACTGTTAACAATGTGAATGAAACTTGGACAACAGACCAAAATTGCCATTCTTGGTTTTCATCCAACCCTTCAATGATTAACAAATCATTTCTCAACCCTAATGCTTACTGATCCATAACCATAACCATCTTATTGAATATGAAAACTTTTGGTGTTAGCATCATTCTAGTTATATTCAACAGAAGAAGAAAAAGGAAAAAGAGAGAAGATTCTTCTGGCTGACATCCATGTCAAAGTACATCATAATTTGATTATACCTGGGGCAATTTTGAGATGCTCTAGAAAAACTAAAGGCAATACAGAGCACGTAAAAGGAAATTTATGATTCACGATAGTTCTCGTACCGATATCACACAGCAGAAGCAAGAAAAGTTATTTCCATCTGAAAAATGTATACAGTCAATTGCTTGTGCTTTGGTTCATAGAAAATGATGCATGTACACATGTCGGTGACAAATCACAAGGCTCTCATACATTGCCAACGTAAACTCTCTTTACCAATTTCCTAATTTGAATTTAGGAAGTACTCTGAGGAACTATTTCATTTAATTGCCAACCCAGAAAGAGGTGAAACAAGAACTGATCAACTGACGATAAGAAAGAACCAATTTACAACAGCTTTACTGGACAAAAGAGCCAACACGTAATAACATATAAGGACATCCATGGAGATCAAAAAACAATTTGAAGTGGTAGACGAACAGAAATTCTACATTTACCAATTTGCTTTCTAGGACTTCATTGTTCAAAGGATATAGATGCATGATAACATCCGTGATCAATGAAAACTCAGGAATTTCTCTGATACAATCGACGGTATCATTATGTCATTGTTTCTACCATTAAATCAGAGATGAAATGAAGCGGTATGATGTAACATGCTTGATCTGGTTGATAGAAATGACTAAATGCTGAAGTAAAGAAATGTTAGAAGTTCCCTGAAAACTCAAGGAAGAACTTCCTCAAAGTCAATTTACACTCTTCAAAGAAACTCTTAAACGGGCTAAGATCATAGTACAAAAACAGTCTTAAAAATTCCCACCTCATGCCTAGAGACAAAACTGTGAAATTCGGTGAAAAATAAAAACGACTTGGCATACGTTCAAATTCCTCATGTAACTGAAAAGACAAACAGCTAATCTTTTTTTTTTTAGCAATTCAACCATGTGGTGCTCGACAAAAACTTTTATCAACATAGTTATCAACTCTGCTAAGTCTTGGAGCATTTCATTATACCGCAGAAAATAATTCATACATCCCAAGCACGCAAAAAAAGACAGAAGGCACTAACATAGGAAAGATTTACTATCACTTTATGCAGGTATATTGCAGACAAGGAGGAAAAGTCTGGCATATGGTACAGTTGCTTGCTCAGATACTTCAAAAAGGAAATCAGCTTCAATACAGACTAGCAAATAAGCAAGTCAACTATGCTAACCTACGGAATCATGATCCATCATTTCCAGTCAACACTACATAGTCTACAGATGTTCTCTCGCATTGCTTCTGGCATCCACATTCTCAATCCTTTTGGAAGCACCATAACCTGCAGAGATTGGCATCCAAGCACCATCTGCTCTATGTCACGCACATTATTAACACCATCACAATTAGCCAAAACTAGAGTATCCAAACAAGAATGATTCTCAAAAGCGCGAATTCCAGCTCCACTAATCAGCTCACAGCCAGTTAAATCAATGGACGCCAAATTTTCACAGTTCTCAGCAAGTGCAAAGAGAGTGGTATCAGATAGGTTTATCAGCCACGCCAAATTTAGCTTCCTCAAGGATTTAATAGCAGCAATTGCATTTCCTCCATAATCAGTGACCCTCGGCCCGCATTCTGCAATGTTCAACTCCTCCAAACAGCAGAACCGTCGCAACACTGAAGCCCCACTGTCCGTAATCTGGTCACATTCCGCGAGAACCAACTTCTTCAGAGTCCTTGCCAAAGATCCGCTCGCCAAATAAGCCAACCCGGCATCCGAAATGTTCGAGCAACCTTCCAAATTCAAGGTGCGGATACAATTCGCTCGCCCCATCGCCTCTAGAGACTGATCAGTAATCAAGCTGCACCAACCCAAATCCAAGGTCCTCAAATTCTTGGCACGCTCAACCAGTGACACAACCCCCACGTCCTCAACATTCTTCCTCCTCCTCAACAGAACCTCCGACAACCTCGGGCACCCGCCCGCCAGCGCACACAGCCCATCGCTCCCCAAATCGTCGGCGTCCGAGCCCTCGCCGGAATCCCAGGACGCGTCGCGCGGCTGCTCGCGGCTGAGGTTCAAAGATTCGATCTTCAGGCACGTCCTCGCCACGAAATCGGCCTCGGCGTCCGTGAGCACCTTGGAGCACTCGAACTTCGCCAAGTTCGGGAACCTGGGCAGGAAGCAACGCAGCAGATCGGGCTCAAGAACCCTAATCCCCTCC
Organism: Eucalyptus grandis x Eucalyptus urophylla; assembly: GCA_028830015.1. Classification (NCBI taxonomy): domain Eukaryota; kingdom Viridiplantae; phylum Streptophyta; class Magnoliopsida; order Myrtales; family Myrtaceae; genus Eucalyptus; species Eucalyptus grandis x Eucalyptus urophylla. The sequence continues at coordinate 43,445,024 of CM054190.1, forward strand.
CGGCTCAGGCCCTCCACCCGCAGCCACTGCCTGCAGACTTCGGAGAACGACTTCCGGTCCGGGCTGGCGACCCTTTGGAGGATCAGGCTCAACTCGTCGAAACCCAGCACGGACATCCTCGGAGGGTTTCTCCTCTCTGCACTGTACGAGCTCTTTCTTGGATTCTTGATGGCAGCAAGGGTGGAGCAGGAGCTCGGTTCTTATACCAGAAGAAGGAAGGTGGGGTTACCTCTTCCTTTCCCGTTCGTAGTAATTTGAAAAGTTACCAAAAACATTTCTTGGATTTTTCTTTTCTGATTTAGCCGTACGTGATTAGAAAGATGAACCCCTGACATCATTTCTCGGATTATTCTTTCCGATTCAGCGTACCTGGTTAAAGTGTTTACCGCAATGGGTAGATCGTCATCGTCATCGTCATCGTCGAGAGGAAAAAAAAAGTGAAATCGGTCGCGTCTTGGATGAAAAAGGATTTGGTCATTTTTGGCGCGTGCGGGAAGTGCTCTGCCTTTTGGCGCCACCGCCCACGAGCCCTTTTCCGGACCGCCTCCCTTCGTGCATGCTCCATTCGGGAAAGTGGGCTTGCTTTCATATCGCCCGGATGAAATTTGGTCCCCCTGCTGGTGTGAAACTCTGCGTCGGCGGCTGAGTGTTTTCATATGGATGTAGCTCGCGCAGCCCCGGTGGGGCTCATCTTCGGATTCCTAGTGGCCTTTACAAAGATAAGCAGCAATGTGTTTCACTTCCTCTGCGAACTGTGGGTGCCATGTGCCCAAGAGCACCGGCAGCTTCAGGGCCGGGACCTTTCTATTAGCTGCGGCTGAACTTTGCTCTTTGTTTCTGTCTGTCTCTGTCCCTTTTGTTTTACTTGGCTTGCTTTTCTGACCAGTGAGCGGTTTGAAAAAAGTAATCTGGCCACATGGTAATTGCCACACGTTGATACTAATTCGACCTGTTCCGTTGGATTGAGCGAATAACATACTATGAATCTGGGCACTCTACTTACAAAAGGCAGATTCTCATATGATTCTTTCTTGTAATGGATTTTGAGGCACTCGAAGTATAGTTATACTTTACCATATGGCTACGTGGACAAGAAAGAGACACGTATGTAGACAATCTCAATTGCAATGTGAGCAAACCTAAAGGAATCCATATTTGATGATTCAACTCAACTACAAGTTATTCGTTTCTAATTGAGCCTCATGTATTGCCAACTCACATAATACAACGGTTACATATCAAGGAATCAAATGCAAAGTACATGGACTAGGATATGTTGACAGTACTTGTTGCGAAACTAGATGACTCAACTCTATGTTTTGGTCCCTAGATGTGCACACTTCCTACCGGTAAATTGTAGAAGTGAATGGTGAAAGTCAGAAGGAGGGGGAATGGAAGAAAAGGCCATGGAGAATTAAGTAGGAGTAATCAGTTTCAAGGTGGATGGGTCTAAACCTAGAATTTGGAACTTACTTTGTTATAACCGATTCCTAATTTTTGGACTGCGGAACCTACCCTATTTTCTTGGAACCTATTATGGAACCTACTCTGTCAGTTCAGTTCCAAAGTCTATCCAAGAATCTTTTTCTTTTCTTTTTTTTGCACTTTCTCCTTAGAAATTCAATTATGTATAATCTCTCTCAGTTTGTTCTCATTCAACTCTTTGCATCACTCTCTCCAATCTCCACTTGAACACCCTATCTCTCTCACATCGACGGGCTACTCTCCTACTGCCACAAGATATGCTTTGTGTTCCCTTGTTCTCTATTGGTAGCTCAAGTGTCGTCGTCCTTCACCCTCTCCACTGCTTTACTCTTTCGGTGACCATTCATGTCCCCTCTTACCATTGCTCACTTCCATTTAGTCGTTTCCCTTAGCTAGGGACAATTCGTCTCTCTCAGCTCCTATTTGGCAATTTTCTCGATTATTGATTAACAAGATGGTTGAGATCTCTGTGCTTTCATTTATGCTTAAGGCTATGGGCGATGTACCATCTCTCCGACTTGCCACCACCAGCATCTCCTCTAAAAATCCCCATATCCATTGCCACTAAATTCTCTCTCTTGTTAGGTCGATACTAATAGTAATACTCACCTTATTTTCGATGGAGAATTAACTAGCAACGCATGTCGACACAAAGATAAGTCACAAATTGGAGTTGGCAAGCCTCAAAAGAAAGAGAGAGGTGGAGCTACCGAGCTAAGGTTATTACAAGGAGAGAGAGAGAAAGAGGTGACGACAAGAGAGAAGGAGCTTGGGTTACTACAAGCACAGGTGGAATTGGGAGAGTTAGAGACTAAGGGAGGACTGATCAACAGTGCTACAATGATGATGATGATTGGCGATGTGCAAGGAAGATGAAGAGAGAAAGAACAAAGGGAATGTTAAGGTTAGAATTTATGAGAAAAAAAATTAGGGTTTTGGCTTTATGACTTATAAAATTAGTTCCAAAACTGATTCCAAAACAAAGTGATTCAATCCAATTCTGGGGTAAGTATTCACTCAAAACCAATTCCCCGACCGGTTCAAATGAAAACCAGTTCCTAGACATGGTTTTCGAGCAGTTCAATCCAATTCCCGAATAGTATCAATCTAGTTGCACACCCCTAGAAATAAGGATGTTGGGTCTAGAGATTTTTTCTCTTCTAGTTCTGACTTTAGTCTCTCGATAAAGAAAACTCAAATCTAAACATCAATCATCCCTATTAATCTCATCATGCTCAGTGTCCATAAAGTAACGTTCCCCTCCTATTAGCCCCTTAAATCTTAAGCATATCTCTAGTGAAACAAACTCTAGTTGTTCTTCTCACTATGATTCTCCTTATTCTTCTCTTCCTCTCGAAACTCAATCTATAAACTCTCACCTTATGACAAACTTAACACAATTCCAATATCGCTCCTCTTATGATCAATCCCTACACACTCATTTTGTCTTTCCAAATCTTTTATATGCCTCAGTGTCTCAGTGTCTCGCCTTTCTGCTCATGAATCTATCCATTCATCTAGTCATTCATCTAAAATTTCTGGTAGTTTTAGGGGCATAGAGAGTGTAGATTGAGTGTATATTGTAGAGTTCCCACCTAAGGAGGAAGTTGGTGGGTTGGAGGAAGTGGAGGAAAGGGGGGATAAAGCCATTGTCTTATTCATCAGAGCTATGCAGAGACTATCCTTGAGACAACTAGAGAGGGTTGTTGAAGGAGGCTGTAAAAGAAGAAATATGGAAGTTGAGCTTAAAGGTAAAAGTGTGGAAAGAAAAGTGTATGTAAGGAGGGCTAGAGAATATTGGGCTACTAAAAGGAGGAGAGACAAGAAGCCTTTACAATTGATGGACAAGGAGAACTTGATTGATATACCTATCCTATATAATGTTATGTTCGCCAAAAATGGGTTTGGTGGCTAGCCTAATACAGCCACCCAAGGGCCACAATAGGCCTCTATTGGAACTGCCAAGGATTGGGGATGTCCTTGGTTGTTTGGTACCTTTTTTATCTCAACAAAACACATCATCCTAGCATCATTTTTTTGCTAGTAACAAAAAAACAAAAAACAAAAGAATGTTGGAAATGGTGAGAATGAGAATGAGATTCACTAATATGCTTTATGTTGATCCTACTGGGTTGAGTTGAGGATTGGTCCTTTGGTGAATATTAACTTACAAGTGGAAGTCATTTGTGTTGATCCAAGTTCATTGACACCTACATACAAAGCTTTGGCTATGTTGTTGAATTCAGAGTTACTGGGGTGCATGCGAACTTTGAAACTTCAAGAAGACTCTCGCATTAGTTAAGAACTATGGCCACAATAAATGCTTCTTGCCTTAGGATGTGCATTGGAGATTTTATTAATATTAAGGGGCTGGATAAGAAGAATGGTAGGATAGCTACTGTACTAGAAAATGATGGAAGATTTTTTTTTTTTTGTCTATCTTATTCTAATTATCTATTCACTCTTAGATTTTTGCCATATGTCGAACCCCATGGCTAAAACTAGACGGCCCTACCCCTAACTCCCTTGAGAAGAGGGGAATCTAACTCCCCACCTCCCTCTTCCCATGTAGGAGGGATAGCCAATGGGGCAAATTCAGTGATTGGAGGAAAGACATTCATAAGCTCATTTTTAAGATGGGAATCGTGGACACCGGTTATGAAGGGCAAGGCTTCAACCTTTCCATAGTTGGTTCTAATCACGGTCCTCTTCTATTTGATACTTAGATTATAATGACATCATTATTCCAAGAGTAACCATATAATAACACGATAGGGTTTTGAACTTTAACAAATATGGGGTGTGTTTGTTTGAGTAAAATGGTTTTTCGCAAATCCTCTAGATATTTGCGAGTCTGATTTGTTAAAATAATGAGTAAACAAAAGACCATATATTGTTAAAGAAAATATGCATGCTTAAAATTAAGAAAATGAATTTCTTAACCTAAATAATGAAAAACATTTTCCTAAAAAACCACCGCCTACGGTGGCCGCAATGGTTTCGCGCTTTCTCCCCCACCGAGGGGGGAGGGGTTCGAAACCCCGCGTCCCCATTGCGTAACTCACCTACGGCTGGATCTGTGGTGGTGGCCCAATTCGCCCCGGGTTTACCCCGCCGACTGCCAGCAGTTCGAGGGTTCCCGGGTCACCAAAAAAAAACATTTTCCTAAAAAAATTTTTTGAAAGGTATCTTACTTTGTAATGAAGTTTTCCTCGAAACAAACATATTATGTTTCACTGAAAACTTCATTCAAAAGGAAAATATATTCAACGGAAATCATTTCCAAGGAAAATGCATAGTTTTCATTTCTTTAATAATTTAGGAAAAATGATTTCCTTTTCACCAGAAAGAGAAGCCATTTTCCCTTAATCTATGTAAAAAATTTTCAGTAAATCAATTAGCGTTTTTCATCTCTCAAACATCCAAAAATAATTTTTCAAAAAACAGTTTTATTTCAAACAAGCGGACCCTAAGTTAAGCAATGGTTTGACACTCCTTTTTTTACTCAAATTGTATGAAGTAAGTCCTTATTAATCCCCCAAGATATTAATGGTCTGCCTTTATGATCTTATTTATTGGCTTAACCTAATACAAAGAAGTTGACTCAGCTTATCATTTGACTACAACCACCCCCCCCCCCCCCACAAAAAAAAAGAAGAATAAGAAGATACAAAAATACAAAAGTTAGACATATGAGCAATGTGGGTAGCTTAACTCATGTGAATTATTTATTATCTTGAGGAAATTTTTATTAAGGTATGGTTTTGCAAATGAAAATGGTTTTGCAAATGAAACATTAGATCATATGAGCTTATGCGGTACAATCACTTTAAAATGCTCGGGCAAAATTGAATTAACTCCATGTTAATACATAAAACCTCTTTTTATCTCACAATGTTATGGTTCTGAGATATCAGTTCAATATCTGGCTTATTATCAATAACTGTCTTCCCACCCATGCCTTGCTCTTATCATATGGCAGGATTGGGGAGGTGCTCTGTGCCTTTTGCAAACTAACGTTGGATTCCGTCAATCATTTGTTTTTTGATTGTTGCATCGCAGCCAGACTTGCTTTCTTTTGGGCTGCTAGATGCAACCTCCCTTGGCGCAACAGGGCTTGGTCAGAGAATCTTCGCTAGGCTATGAAGTTTCTTTCCGGTAAAGATTTCTATTGTTCTATTGCCCGCTTTTCTTTTGGTGCTCTTTGCCACCTCATTTGGAAGTACAGGAACGAGATTCTATTTAGAGACCATACTTTGGCGATTCCAGCCGTGAAAAACCATCTCATTAAAGTTTTTAAGGACAAGGTCTTAACGTTAAAAAAAGTGGAGGACTCTTGAGGAACATGAGACTTCAATGTAGATGGGAGATCGATCCTTGCATTTTCTCTTCTATTCTTGCTGTTCCTTAGTGTTCCTGCCTGTGGGTGCGGTTTACGGCTGAATGGCTTGACACTGCTGAGTTTTTCGATGCTGGGGTTGTGGCATGAGTGGTTGACTTGCTTCTGGGTGGTCTGTTGCCTCGGTTCGCTTTGCTTCAACCACGGAAAACTTCATCGGTTGCTATTCATGAAGGGTGGTTGCGCTCTTTCTCAAGGGTCTTTTGGGTGTGGGTTACCATTGTTTGTCTGGCTGGTGGCCTTCTTTTATTAGTTGGTCATTGTTTTGGTTGTGGCCTTAGTTGTTTTGGCCTTGACATGTTGTTGTGCCTTTGTTGGCTTTTCTGTTTTTTTTTTTTTTCTTTCGGTACCCTTCCACTCATTCTGTCTCTGTTTCATTTTGAGTGTAAGTTTTGGTGCCGTTCATTTGTATATTTTGGTTAAAGCTCACTACAATTACTTTTCACAAAAAAGAAGAAGAAAAAACCTCTTTATCTCTCAAATTTAATTGACAAGGACTGGGCACAATCTTCTGGCCGAGTGGGTCTCACATAGAGCACTTACTTAGGTGCGTAGGATTGCAAAAGGACCATATGTAGAGGCACTCTGATCGCACAACCGCTCTTGATCACTAACTAAGTCTGAACACGGGTCGCCATCCCTTATACAACAAAGAGGAAACCTCAAAACACCAATTAAACAAAATCGGGACAAAAATGACATGCAACTTAAGTTTAATTGACATGGACCGGCACAATCTTTCGAAGTGGGTCTCACGTCAAGCACTTACTTAGACGAGTCGGTTTGCAATTGGCCGGATGTAGAGACACCCCAATTTCACGACCGCTCTCGATCGGCGGATTGAGTCCAGACACGGGTCGCCATCTATTGTACGACAAAGGGAAAGCCCATAACGACAATTAATGAAAAATTAGGGCAAAAAAATGACATGCCCCCATCAAGCACTTATTTAGGCGAGCACGATTGTGATGGACCGGATGCAGAGGCACCCCTGACTGCCCGATTGAGTCCGAACACGGATCGCCATCTCTTATCCGACTAGAGAGAAACCCCAAGGCGACAATCAAACGAAAAATCGGGGGGCAAAAACCGACACGCGCCTTGAGCTTTTGGCCAAAACGAATGTCGTCACGACACGACCATGTGGGGGTGTGTGCGTTGTCTTCGATTTCACCATCTCCAAGCATTAAATTACAGCCAATCCACAATAAAGTCAGCTGTCCAAATCATTCGACTGTCAGTGTAATGCAAAGAACTATCTACGCCAATAATGTCAATCTATATAATTTTGTTGTATTATAATACACCTGCTGGCTCGCGGCTGGCTTTCAAAAATTATATAAAAATTCCATTGAGTGCATCATCCACATGGGCAGTGGTATAATAGTAAATTTGAGCATGGACTCGTTCCTTAATTAATTTAATTTATCTTGCATTATTATTTTCTTTTGTAGTTTTATAATGGCTAATAGCATTAATAGTAGTCTCTTCGTCTAGAAGTATTTTAGTGGATTAACCCATCTTGAGATTTAGAAAGAATGGAGAAATTGTCCATATGTGGAAAGTTTCGTTTTGTTAATGTTTAATTGTCATTGAACATGTAAATTAACATGTGATTAACTATCGGCGTTCTCCGGATGGGAGACCCTTTCTTTTAAAATTTATTTAGCAAGAGTTTTGACTAATCGGGAAAAAAAGAAAAGAAAAAAATGATGAACTTTTTCTAATATCAACAAAAGTATATCATTTAAAGTTAATATCATTAAATATTCAAAATCCGTACTCTCATTAAAAACAATTTCCCAAAGATAATTTTTGTCTAAAAAAAATCTCAAATTGGGATCTCCATGATACATTTTTCTCAATCAATTTTCTTATCTCACAAAATCTCCAATATCTACCTTATAATACATTTACCTCGAACTATTTTTTGTCTCACAAAAACACGGAAATTAGTACTCCAACCCAAATTTACCCATCCTTAGCATTCTATCAAATATCCCAACAACTATAAGATAAATATAATGCGATGTGGAGGAAGATGGATTCAATTAGAAAATTTACACGTGTTCAAGCATACGCATTTTAATGAATGGCAAATTTGGATTGAAGCATCAGTTTGAATTTTAAGTAGGACAAAAATTAGTTGGGAAAATGTGTTGTGAATACAAGTTTGAGAGTTTCTGTGAAGAAAAAATTAATTTAAATTAAATTTGTCCTAGGGAACGAGGTTCGTTGGAGAAAAATGTGCCATGAAGTACGTTTTCAGGATTTTTTATTTATTTTTTATTTATTGTACCATCCCCCTTTGCTATAACCCACGAACTTTATTTGCCAAAGAGAGCCGACACTACAGTGAAAGCAGTGAAAGTGGGGAAGCTTCCCATCCTCTTTTGTCGCGTCCAAGAACTGAGAATAGGACGCATACATAATATACATATACATATATATTTATATAATGATTAGAATGATTTTAATAATGATTTTACCATTTCTTTACGTAAAATAGAAAAAAATCAAAGAGGAGCTGATGATGTCCCTGGAAATTTGACTGTTTCTCTTGCTTCTTTCTTTGACCTCTTGCTTTGCTTAGAGCCGAAGGCTCTTGACCTTTTGATACATCCCTTTGTCTCTTAATTAATCCCTATCTCTCTCCCTCTTTCAACTCCATTTCATTAATTAATTTTTTATTTAAATTCGAATAATTCTTTTATTTATTTATTAATTTATGGAGTGTGCTCTAGCGTTCTTTGCCTTTTGGTCCCCACCAATCATGGGTTTTTTTTTTTTACAACTGCCAAACCAGCCTAAAGCCCTGATTTTCCAGCTTTTATTCCACTCTTGATGCCCCCATAAAGTCCTTGCACATGAGAGAGTTAGTTGGTGACTTCACTCATTCTCTTCACCTTACCAGTTACCACCGCCATTCTTGGTAATTGCCCTAAGTAAAAATAAGAGACTCTTCGGGTATCTTAAATTACGTGTTATCTCGCTTTTAGCCGAATTTGTAATTCAAGAGTCACTTGGTTGCTCCTGATTCGACAATCATTAATCGTTTTCGAGCAAATATCGGCGATTAACATGATCTTTTCTGAACGAATGTTGGATCGAATATTTATGATGTTCAATATTCAATGGATATTTATTGCGTGCCTGATTTTCATATTCACTTGCCATAAATTTGGCCAATTTGATGGATATAGGAAGATGAATCGTTCAATGTGGTATTGTTTCCTTGTATTCGAAGCTGCACCATCTCTCTCATCATGATGGGACTATTAAATTAATTTTTTCATGGGAGGTATTACTTGGCGAGAGAGGTGATGACAGCTTCTTGACAAAGACAAGAGTTTAAGGGAAATTAAGCAATTCATTAAGAGATGTGTTTGACTGTGATTTATTACCTAATCCAGTGTGGTAATGGGTCAAGAGAGGTGCTTTTGTTTCTTGATGATGTGAGGCAGTTCATTTATAAATTTATTTCGTATTTAAATGTAACTTTAATGATACGACACTTCACTGTACTAAATGAGTTTCGATGTTCAAGTGAAATGGAAAATTGAATGGGAACCTAATCTCGAGTGAAACGGAAAATTGAAGTGGGAACTTTTCACCACCAAGGAAATTAATACAACTGGGATTTTGACAAAATCAAAATTCAAAATAACTTGGAGGAATCAATCAACACCGTTCAAATCACTCTTTTTTTTAATTTTATTTTTAAATCCCAATTTCCTACACTCGGAAAAGAAATCTCATGCAAGTTATCAATCAATAGTTTACGAATTAGTTGGACAAGCTTGAAAGCAACCTCGTTTTGCTTTTTGGCCGTTCGCTTTGAGTTATTGATGTGGGGGCTTATTTGGTAAAAAAGCATTCAATCAACGTCAAACGTCAAAATTCAATGCGGTAGAGATGCAATTTCAACAATCTAATGAAAATTAAAAATAATAAAATAAGAAAGTGTAATTCCACGAGTCAATGTGAGAAAATCAAATTACCCACCTTTTGCTGAAATCTATATTATTATTTAAAATTTAAAAGAATTCAAAAATTGATGTATCGTCTTATATATATCTCTATTAAATATTGAATAGTTGTAGATGTAAAAGTCAAACTGGACCAACGCAACATTTGGAAAAAAAGAAGAAGAGAAAGAGAGTAAATGATAAAAAAGAAATTGAACATCCTCGATATATATATATATATATATATATATATATATATATATATATAATTCTTACGGTAGCCCTTCATAAACAAATTTCTGTATGACTCAATCAGTCAATCTGTCCTATCCTTCCACCCCCCCCAAAAAAAAAAAAAAACTTTTTTAATTAAACTAATAATCTAAATTTGATATCGAGGGGCGAAATTCTGAAAACGCCCTCCGTGATCTCCATCTTCCTCCCCCCCTTCTTTCTCTCTCTACACCTGCTCTGCTCTGTGTAAATAGTCCACCTTCCTTCTCTCTCTCTCTCTCTCTGCATCCAGCAATGGCTCACCTCTTCAGAGATCTCTCTCTGGGCCAGTCCAAGAGGGAGCCATTCAAGCCCCCTCCCCTCTCCGCCCCCGCCCCCTCCGCCGCCGCCGCCCCCGCCGCCGCATTGCCCTCCCCGCTCGGTCAGCTCGACGCCGCCCGCCTCACCGACGCCGACCTCCGCCTCACCGCCTTCGAGATCTTCGCCGCCGCGTGCCGCACCTCCTCCTCCAAGCCCCTCGCCAACGCCCACGCCTCCGCCGCCGCCGCCGCGGCCCACTCCGACTCGCCGGCGGCGGCCCACGGCAACGCGTCGAACTCGCCGGGCTCCCCGGCGCTGCAGCGATCGATCACCTCGGCGGCCGCGAGCAAGATGAAGAAGGCGCTGGGGCTGAAATCCCCCGGCTCGGGCTCGGGCTCCAGGAGGAGCCCCGGGTCGGGCTCGGGCCCCGGGAAGCCGAAGAAGCCGGTGACCGTGGGTGAGCTGATGAGGAACCAGATGAGGGTCCCGGAGAGCGTGGATTCTAGGGTCCGGAGAGCGCTTCTGAGGATATCAGCTGGGCAGGTGAATTTTGAGTTTTTCGAAATTTCGGTGATTTCCTCTAAATGTGTGCTCCTGGTTGATGAATGATGTGCAAATTGCGTTTTTCAGCGGCTGATTTGAGTGTGATTGTGCTTAATTGGGTTGATCTGGTGTTGGGTGTCTTTAGTGGTAGGTTGGAATTTTGATGGTTTTTGTATGATTTGGTCAAATCACAGTGATAATCTCGAATTAGCAAATTCGGCGTAATGGAGATCGTTGGTCACTATTCCATGCTACTTATGTAGTTGTCGAATATTGAATATGATGATCTAGTGTCGGTTTGAGAGTTCATGGATTTTGATTTGATGGTTTTTGTACTTTGATCTTTTGAAGGGAATCGAGTTTTCGCAGAAAGACTCGATTTTGCACAAGACAGAATGGTGTGACGGGCTTGGTTCTGTATTCGGTTCCAGCAAGCATCCTATTTTGACAAACTAGAAGACGGTTTTTTTTTTCCTCACTGTGAATTCGTGTATTTCATCAGTTTTCTCTGAAGATTCTTGCTTACTTTTTCATTTAGTTAGGTACTAATTATTATTTTGTGTAATGTAGGCTTAGCTACTGTTCAAGGAAAAAAGAAGATAATTTAACCGAATAAGAGTTGAAAATTCTTGTCCTATGTGGTGGCGTTTACCAAATACCTTCTTATTTGCTTCTAGTCTGTCTTGACTTTGTCCTCTTTTTATTTATTTATTTATTGGAAGATAATTTGCTTCACATGTGCTCCTTTGGTAATTGATCAATTGTTTAGCTTCCGTTGCTTGGCTGTTATGGTGTGATTCTGTGGGCATGATAATAGCTCATAATTTCTGGTCACTTGGCGACAATTTATTTCCATCCCTTTCATCTTGATTTCCTTTCCTTGGGAGGGACATGCGTGCACATCCATATCTATGATTATAGGGCTTATTTTTCAAATGATATATGGGACAACTCTTTTCCATCCATATTTTGATGTGACCAGCAACAAATTCATATATTCAAGCATCTACTTCTGTTGCAGGTCGGACGACGGATTGAATCAGTGGTCGTACCGTTAGAATTATTGCAGCAGCTCAAAAATTCGGATTTTACTGATCAACAAGAATATGATGCCTGGCAGAAGAGAACCCTAAAAGTTCTTGAGGCTGGTCTCCTTATATATCCCCGTGTTCCACTGGACAAGTCAAACATGACTGCACAGCGTCTCCGACAAATAATTAATGCAGCATTTGATAGGCCCTTAGAAACAGGGAGGAATAATGAATCTATGCAAGTTCTTCGTAGCGCTGTGACTTCTCTTGCTGCAAGAACTGTTGATGGGTCTCTTGATTCTTGTCACTGGGCAGATGGGATTCCTCTAAATCTTCGACTGTATGAAATGCTTCTAGAAGCTTGCTTTGATGTTAATGATGAAACTTCTATCATCGAGGAATTTGATGAGCTTATGGAGCAGATAAAAAAGACATGGGGAATCCTTGGAATCAACCAAATGCTGCACAATATTTGCTTTACATGGGTTCTTTTTCACCGTTTTGTGGCAACTGGACAGGTGGAAATTGACTTGCTTTATGCTGCTGATACTGAGCTTGCTGAAGTTGCTAAAGATGCCAAAGCAACAAAGGATCCGGAGTATTCCAAGATTTTGAGCTCTACATTGACATCAATATTAGGCTGGGCAGAGAAAAGACTTCTTGCTTATCATGACACATTTGATAGGGGTAACATTGAGGCGATGCAGGGTATTGTCTCTCTTGGTGTTGTGGCAGCTAGAATTTTAGTTGAAGATATTTCAAATGAGTATCGCCGGAGGAGGAAAGCAGAAGTTGATGTAGCTCGCAGCAGGATCGATACTTACATTAGGTCATCATTGCGCACTGCTTTTGCTCAGGCAAGTTTCATAAATTATAATTTGCTTCAGGGCATGTCCAATATATAGAAGGCTGATATTTGATCAAAATCTATCATCTTTCATTGCTCTAAAGCTATACTATATTGTCACTTGACATGGCATGGAGACATTGGACTTAAGTTCAGGATACTTTTACCACACATGCTTGAGATGCTGGCTGTTTGATATCGACGAAATTTATTGTATCAATCATAAGAGGAAGTTATACAGAATCTAATTGTCCGTCCCTTAGAAGCAATAGATATTGATCGCTTAAAAAAAAAGTAGGACAAAAGAAAATCTTCGTATAGCTTTATAATAATCTTTTGACTTGTAGGGCTGTATTCTTGTGCATCTGTGACATGAATCGTGTTGATTCTGTTGCAGAGAATGGAGAAAGCAGATTCAAGCAGGAGAGCCTCAAAAGGGCATTCTAATCCTCTTCCAGTGCTTGCTATCCTTGCGAAAGATGTGGGTGAACTGGCACTTAATGAGAAGGAGATTTTCAGTCCCATACTGAAGAAGTGGCATCCTTTTGCAGCAGGGGTTGCGGTTGCCACACTTCATGCTTGTTATGGAAATGAGCTAAAGCAATTCATATCTGGTTTAACTGAGTTGACACCAGATGCTGTTCTGGTGCTGAGAGCAGCGGATAAGCTGGAAAAGGATCTGGTGCAAATTGCTGTTGAAGATTCTGTGGACTGTGATGATGGTGGGAAGGCAATAATCCGAGAGATGCCTCCTTTTGAGGCTGAGGCTGCAATAGCCAATCTGGTTAAAGCATGGATGAAGACAAGAATAGACAGATTGAAGGAATGGGTAGATAGGACTTTGCAACAAGAGGTATGCTTTGCGGTTTGGATCAATCTTGTAGGATGCTAGGTCTGCTATCAGTATTGATAAATCTTGATTTTACAATGTTCATTTGAATGGCAAGATGCTGCTTACTTAAATATTGCTGCAATCTTGTGAGATCACTGCTTGGTAGAAGATATGACATGCTGTTGCTATGTGAAGCAGTACTTCATTAATGTTTCTCCTACTCTATATAGGTTCATTTTAATATGTTTTGTCAATCTCATGTTGGTGGCCTATGAAAAGGTGCAGCCGTTGCCTTAGAATTCAATCTCGTTTGAGTGGTTAGATTTGATAGTTTTGTCAATCTCTTAGAAGCGTAAATGTATAATAACTACAAAGTGATCACAACTTTCCTAAGTCCCTTCCCAACCCTTCTCTCTGATACCCGTAAAAGGGGAGACAGGGAGTGTTGATGGATGTGTTTAATTACTGTTAGGATCATGTGATCTATTATTGTAGAATTATCACAAGGATTTTGAACCTCATATATGTGTGTATAGAGTTTACAAAGTAAAAGAGTCATGAAACTAACTCCCTTGCCTACCCTCCCATTTGGCACCTAGAATAGGGGAAACAATGAAGTGTTGATGGATATGTGTCTATTTCTCTGTTAGAATCATGTGTTTTATTATCGCAGAGTTATCACAAGCATTTTAAACCTCATATACATGCATTAGATTTTTCCCCTACTAATTGGTTCCTGCTATACATTGAAATTTCAACATTGGCATTCTTTCATTCTCGTGCACTTTTCATCTTCTAATGTCATTTTTTTCCTTGCTTTCTGATGATGATGAAGACATGGACTCCACAAGCAAATAAAGAGGAAATGGCTCCTTCTGCTGTTGAAGTGCTGCGGATAATAGATGAAACTTTAGATGCATATTTCCAGCTCCCAATACCGATGCATCCGGCACTGCTTCCTGACTTGATGACTGGCCTTGACAAATGTCTTCAGTATTATGTAACCAAGGCAAAATCTGGATGTGGTCAGTCAACCTCAAGTTCACAAATAACTTGTTCTTTATTATTAGGATATATCATAACATGACCACTGTCTTCAATTTTTTCTTAGGATCGAGAAATACATATGTTCCCACAATGCCAGCACTAACCAGATGTAGTGTGGGATCCAAGTTTCAAGGATTTGGCAAGAAGAAAGACAAGTCACCGAGTATCCAGAAGAGGAACTCTCAGGTCGCGACAATGAATGGTGACAAATCTTTTGGAGTTTCTCAGCTATGTCTTCGTGTAAACACCTTGCAGCTAATATGGCTAGAGTTGGAGGTAGTGGAAAAAAGAGTAATCACCCATCTGAGGAACTCTGAGTCCGCTAATACAGAGGATTTTTCAAATGGTCTAGGGAAGAAATTTGAACTCTCGCCTCCTGCCTGTTCGGAGGGTATCCAACAGCTTTGTGAAGCGGTTGCCTACAAAATCGTATTCCATGATCTAAGCCATGTCCTTTGGGATGGTCTTTATCTAGGTGAAGTTTCATCTTCTAGAATCGAGCCATTCCTTCAAGAGCTGGAGAAATACTTGATGATCATTGCAGACACTGTGCATGAAAGAGTTCGGACACGCATTATAACATGTGTTATGAAGGCTTCTTTTGATGGGTTCTTGTTAGTATTGCTTGCTGGAGGTCCATCTCGTGCTTTCTCTAAGCAGGAGTCACCAACAATAGAGGACGATTTCAAAGCTCTGAAGGACTTGTTCTGGGCAAACGGAGATGGTTTACCTGCTGAATTGATTGATAAGGCTTCTGCCACTGCAAGAAGCATTCTACCTCTTTTCCGAACAGATACAGAGTCTCTTATTGAGCGTTTCAGGCGCACCACTCTCGAGACTTATGGGTCTTCTGCTAAGTCTAGGCTTCCACTACCAGCAACATCAGGGCAGTGGAACCCCACTGAACCAAACACAATTCTTCGTGTTCTGTGCTACCGAAATGATGAAGCAGCTTCCAAGTTTCTGAAGAAAACCTATAATCTTCCAAAGAAACTCTAGTCGCGAAAAGTCCAGTGCAAGAAGTTTAAGCCCGGTCTTTCTATGAACAGGTGGCAGACCGAAGAGCATGCCTCTATTGCTGCAATCATGGCTTCACTTGACTGTGGCTCGAGTCCCATCCTTCGTGCTTGAGCAAGCAGATGAGCTACTTTCTGAAGGTAGCTTTGTATGTTAGAGATGAAGTGCACTTGTTCAGGCGCGGTGGCTGTTTTGTCCAATTCAACCGGGAGGACTGAGGACTGACCTGGGGGAGGCTACTATGGAAGGTGGGGTTGGCTTATTCTTTAATATTCATTCTTGTGTAAGTTAAATTAAAAAAGAAAAAAAGAATTGTATCCTTTTGGTGCCCTTTTCTATCTAGCCTACTCCGTTTTAGCATTTATTTTCTGCGTTAAGCCATTTTACCTGTATAAGATGAAGACATGTATGGATTAGGTGCTTGTTACTGATGTGTATGTAAAGCAGCTTTTGAATATCCTTGATGTGAAGACTAGAAACATTTTACTTGGTGATAGTAAATATGAATGCCTTTATTTTCAAACTCATGTTCAAATGACACATTTGAATTTGCTATCCTAGTTGTATCTTATGTGTGATTATTAACGTTAAAAAAGATCATGAATTTCACATTGATTTTGCTCCAAATTCCAACCATTGTAATTGCTTGCCTGAAATGATATTCATTTTCTTAGGGTGAGGTCCTTGAAGTAGGTGATTATAACATTGAGTTTAACTGCAGTCTCACTCTTATTAAATTGCTGGTCCTTGAACTTGGATGCACCTACCTACTAAATGCTTGTGAAATGGAGAAGAGTATTCGTATGTTAATTGATTCAGCAACACCGAGTGGAATTAAATTTTCTAATCACGACCAAGTACACTAAAAGGTGATCAAAGCATTTCCGAGCCTCTTAAGTCGCACGATCGGACTAAGACATCTTGAGGACCATTGAAGCTGACATCTCTACTAATTTGTGCATTGAGCAATCGGAAAGTTACCAATCAAATTATGAAATTTATCAGTACTAATTTAAAGTATGTATATCCAATCAGTGGATGGGCTTCTTTGAATCTAACAAACCGCGAGATTTGTACGTTCTTTTCAAGCTTGCCTAGTGAGAAAGCATGGATGATATTGCCAACATGGGCGATATACATTTTTACGTACATAAACATATAATCTTATGGAGATATCAAAATATAAATGGAAAGCTATCCATTATCAGGGAAAATGTTGAGAAATTCTATTTAATCAAAAGTAATGGTAGGCGGGATTGGGCTCGAGAGAACTGTCCAAGCCCGTCGGCCCGCCAGTTCTACTGGGCACGTAGAAACCGAAAAAACGAATTGTTGGCACGTAGAAACCTTCAGTCTTTCTTCACCTTCGACCTGCGATCTCTTCCACTTTCGGTTTGATCATTGACTGTCCGTCGCTGATTACTGTCGACAGCCTCGCAAGAGGAATCAATTGGTGGGCTCTTCTGCTCGGCCTCAGCCAAAGGTAAAGCATCCAAAGTGTTTTTGGTCTTGTGAAATTCCATGAAGGTGAAAGCAAGAGCTGGTCCCCGCAAAAAAAGATGGTGTCTTTCTTCATAACCAAGCGTTCATTAGTTCCAAGGGAGCGAACAGCATTAAACTTTTTAGACAAAACTGAATTGGGTTGCGTGCACATCCTTAGCAAATTGGACAAAGCTTTCGTTTTTTGGTTAAAATTTGCTCCTTTTTTTTTGGGGGGGCGGGGGGGGGGGTGTATCTGATAGTGATTAATGATTATGTAATTGTCATGTTGGAGCAGCAACAGAAGCAAGGGGAAGAATGGTTGGGATTGAATTTCAGACCCCAGAATTACATTCCAGGCCTTGTGATTGGTTTCATTCTTGGGTGGGTCGTGGATTTGACAAAGCCTGCGAAAAACCCTGTTAGAAGGAGAAATCTTTTGCCCGGAAAGCACAAGGAGGTGTCTTTGGTCTCGAGTGGCGGCGAGCAAGAGCTTAAGATGGTAACGATTTGGGTTTTCTAGTGATCAGCCATTGTTGCAACACTTCTCTTTTGTTTCGGCTAAAAATTCTAGTAATTTAGTCTCTTAAAGCTAAAGATTATCAAAGTCTTCCATACATCTGGAAGTCGATTAAAGGAGATTCTGACATCCTGGTCACCAAGCTTGAAAGATATAGAATTGCTGCTTAACATATTATTTCATTAGAAGCATTCCTGAGTTTATTTTTAAGGAGGGAGGCGAGGGAATTGCTTCTTTTTTGTTTGTCGAAGAAGGAAAAGGAAAATTGGAGATACTGGGAGAACTTATTTTAGCGTGGAGATTGGTCTATATGTAGTCTGCTCTGATTTGGATGAAACGCTTGTGGTAGATTCTGGTTGTTAGGCAAGATTTGAAGATGGGACCAGGAAATGTGGCATCTCAATGTGCTCGTGAGTTAACCTTAATTTCACAGAATGCTGGAAAAATTGACTTGTGCTCCTTCAGATGATGTTATTGAAACTTTAATACGGTCGCTTCTCTTGTTTTTCTGTCAAATTTGTAGATGCTGCGATGGGGATGTATGCGGAACTGATGCAGAGGTTGGTTGTGAAGAATTTCCTTCATGGAGAATTGCTTCCAAATGACAACTCTATTTTTGTTCAATGCGAGCGAGTTGAGTTTATTGATTCATTCTCTTCTGCAGCAATCAGTTTCTTTTAAGACAGTGGGAGCAATGCGGGCAGCCCAAGATCGTCTATACATGCAAGAATCAACAAGAAATGTAAGCAGGTGAATTTTTCTCTCATACTGAAAATACTGCACTTATAAGCTGGAGCTATTCCATATTGAGGTTTGCTCTTCACCAGAAATCAGCTAAGAGAAGCTGCTGAGAGCGCCGGCCTTCCCACTTTTGTAGTCACTGATGCTGAGAGAACTCAGGTATGCATATGCATGTCCTTGCTTATGGCACATCTAAGAACCTTTCTTAATAACCTGCTTCATGATGGCAACTGCAAAAAATTTAGAAAGACAGGGTCAACATATGGATGTACTCAAAAGATTGTACTACTGCTGTCATATTATTCGATAGTTTCCATTCCTTTTAGTTTTTGATGTTTTCTCAGGTAGGGTATTTGATATAAAGGATCTTGCTTAGAAGGTGATGGTGGGCCAGCAGAGTTGTTCAAGTTCACCGTTATGCATTTGTCCCTTCTATGTTGAGAATTTTGATTTTCTTATTTCTTGCTTATTTTTTCTTGAAGTTTTTTCTTGTTTTTTTGGGAGTCTAATGCCCTCTATTTTAAGGAATATAGCTGAGTTGCTGAATCTAGATACCTTCAAATTTATCTGCTAGTTTGGACATAGGCGATAGAAGTGAAGGTTGCCTATTATTGTTCCATTCCTTTTATCCTCGATAGAAGAAAGGAAGCAAATACAAGGTCGTGCAAAAGCACTTTAATTTGGGACATATCATGTCTCTTTTGTGATTCTGATGTTCTGAAGTTGGTTAAACTAATTACTTCAAGCTTATAACATTGTGTTGCTTGCAACTTAATTTTCATACTGGATTATAGTTTATCTCCATCGAAGATGATATAGGAATCAGGTCCTCATCACCATATGTTGTCCAGGTAGCCGCTGGTTCAAGGACTCTACTTGCGATAGGACCTGGTATGTTCATCAATTCCATCCTTAAAGCTCTCCTTTTTCCATGGCATTCTAAGCTGTTTTTATGCTGAGCATATGGCATAGGAAGCAATTGGGACCACTTTCCATACGATTAAAATTTCAAAATCAAGAATGTGGAATTGATAAAAGTTAAGATTCCAGAGACTAGCCCGTTTTCTTCCTTTTTGTCACTCTCTGTATTTGTTGCTGAGTCTGAGCAGGACCAAAGGCATCAGTTGATTTGATTACGGGAAAATTGCGCCTGCTTTGATGTACTGAAGAACGAAGGCATGCATGACTAATTCTCTGACTCATTGACTGATTCGATCATCACTCCATTATGGTCTTGAGGTTCTGATCCATGTTGCATTTGGCATAAGTCATGATAGTACGAGTCTTGGCTAACCTGCATCAGTCCATACCATTTTGTTCTGCACATGAATTTGTAACGGCCAGTCGACTTTAACTTCTACCTGTTGGTTAGAAATTGATATGAAAATATGCTTTGACAAGTACTTCCTTCAATGTATATGCTCGAGGGTTTTGAATGTGAAGTTGTGAGTGATGCAATTAGCCAGTCACTCATTAGAGGGAAATATTGCATTGCCCTGAGCTTGGCCCTTAGGGGCTGGGGCTCGATTAAAATGGTCCTGCTCTCGTGAACGAGGTGCAACTGCTGGTGGAGGACGAAATCCACCAACTCTGATCTAGAGCTGATCACCATGCCGGATACACCCGTCCACCATTCATGTAGGCTTCGCCGGCATATGAATTCGCTAGGATAGGTAGGGCTGGACTCGGCTGCGTTGGATTCTCCTTATTTAGAGATCGTGACTAGGTGTGTCCGAATCAGTGATTACCTTTACTTGGCTGCTCAAGCACGCAGTTTTCTATGTGCCTTCTTGGCTTTGTCGATGTTTTGCAGTTAATGAAGCCGACTCGAGCAAAGAGAGACTAGGGCGTGACCTCAGGCTCGGTCTGGCCTGCCCTTACGATTCGGCCGAAGGAAGGGCTTCGGCCTAATCAAGTCCAAGCCCATCCTAGCTAGGATCAGCTTTCGTAGGCCCTAACCTGAGGTGGGAGAGAGAGAGACTTGCATATTACGCAGCATAACTTTTAGTTAAAAGGGCCTGCAATATGATTGAGAGCCATAAAAAAGGAAGAGCGCATGGAAGCGATCATCGTGGTATCAAATAACGTAAATTGAGGTGAGCTTTCAAAATTTCACGCTCTTAATCATAGAGTATCTCGTACCTCAAGGTTTCTTTGAATGTATCTTTGAATGTATCGATCTGTTTGTTCCGTTTTTTCTCTCCCAGAAATCCCTGATGATAAGGACTTATAGAGCTTCCAAAAGCGTGAATAAAGTGAGCATAAAAAGAGAAATTTAACTGTGTTTCAGCCCTGCCTAGCGAAAACATATATATGAAAAACAGATCTGTATTTTAGCCCACTGATTCGTAGAAACGCTTTAACCCACCAATGTTAGTTGGCTTTGAAGTTGTCTCTAATCCAACCCTCTAAGAAATGGCCAAAAATGCATAAAGGGGTTACTCAACTCGTCTTACTCGAACGGGTTGCCGTTGTGGCCCTTTGCACTAGCTGAGCTTCTCCCAGGGCCGGACATTTGAGCGTTATGTTTGTCTTGGCGTCTTCTCAGGGGTACCGTCTTGCCTCTGGACTTGAGGAATAACTTGGTCTCACAGATCCACGACATTTATTATAGGGGTCGCCTCTAATAGGGAAGGCGGCCCATCGCCGTCCTTGAATTTCCGAATAATCATGTAGTTACTGTGCCTCGATATTGTTGTCAAGGAACCTTATCGTTGCTCGAGTCGAGCGGGCACGTTGGGAGGTCCTTGCATCCCAAGGGAGCAAAGGATTTAAAAGTGCCACTACCTATAAAACACCAACACTTTTTGAGAGCGTTTGTATTGTATCGAACATTTTGACACGTCACCAATACTTTTTGACACTAGGTCAAAACGTGTCACAAAATTCTATATCTGGTTAACTCTCTCAACATTCTTCGACACTTGAGTCTGAAAGCCCTACATGTGAGTTTGGAATTTTGATACGTAATTTCAACATACACAGGTCAATTTTAAAAAAAATGTACTAAATGAAGGGTCATAAAAATAATAAAAGGGGAAAGAAGAAAAATCTAGTTTTCTCTTTTCTTTCGATTTTCACTTCCGATTACACACAATTTACCCCTCAAGTTTTTTCTCTCCTCTTCTGATATGCTCTAACACACGAGTCTAGAATGTGGATTGTTTTTTTTTTTCTCCAAAGTTTTAAGGATTATTGGAATGGAATTGAATTTGTTAGATCAAAACAATGAATGATATTAACAAATTGTGAATTAATATATTTAGTGTAAATTCATTTTATGTTCTTTTTTATTATTTATTTATTTATTTGTAAATTTGAATCAAATTGATTTGATTTCATAAATATGATAATTTAGCATATATATAAATATATATTTAATTTACAACGTATCTCAACGTGTCAGAATTTTCTATTTTTTTAGAAACAACGTGTTAGCGTGTCATGTCATGTCGTGTTATATTGTGTGTCGATGTTGGTGCTATTTAGGCTATTGCTAGCTTAGATATAGGGCCCATTTGGTTCGGCTTTTGGGGAATGTATTTGCAAAAATGCAAATACCTTTGGGTGAAGGGGATTTTTCGAAATGCAAATAACGTTTGGTAAAATTTGCATTGAGAAACAACTTTAGCCAAAATACCGTTTGGTAAAGTTTGCATTTGTAAATGACTTTTATTAAATTAAAAAAACAAAAAAAAATTGTATTTTCTTTTTTGAAGTCCGGCTATCGGATTGCCGGATGGCCAAATTTGGCCCTCGGACGGTTGTCGGGGTTGGGCGACCCTAGGCAACGGCCACCTGGGTTGCGCGACCCAAGTGGCCATCGCTTGAGGTCGCATGACCCAAGCGACCATCGCTTGGGGTTGCGTAACCCAGGCGACAGCCAACTGAGGTTGAGCGACCCCAGGCAACGGCTACCTGGGAGGTCGGGCGACCCTAGGCGACGGCCGCTTGAGGTCGCGCGATCTTGGGTTGCGCGATTTAGGCCATCAGTGGCCTGAATCGTGTGACCCAGGCATCGTCTGAGGTCCGGTAATGGTTGTTGAGGTTGAGTGACCCTCAGGCTGCAGTCACCGGCTCGTGCGACCCATTGGCCAGCGGTCGTTGGCCTCCGATCGGTTTCTCCACCGAAGAAGATAAACAGTAACCGAAACTTGCATTTCGAAAATGCAAGTTCCCAAATGACCTATAGACTTACTTTGGACTAAGGGTCCTTAGAATCCTTTGGAGATGCAATTGCATCTTGTCAAAGTTGCCCAAAAAATCGAACCAAACGTGTTTGCATTTGGCCAAGTGACTTTAGAGTCCTAAAGCCCATTCCCAAAGCTGAATCAAATGGGGCCGTAGAGGTGGAAAAATGGGTCTTAAAGCCATATATGACCCATTTAAATCATAAATAGGTCATATATGAATATGGGTCACTTATTTTTTTGACAAAAAGTAGTTAAATGGGTTTAACAATCAAAGTCTTAAGATAGGTGGGTCTTAAGTGGGTCTTAAATGAGTTAGATTTAGAATCCACTTTTAACCAAAATCTCACAATCTCTCTTCTCACTTTAACTTTACAAATATATATATATATATTTATAAAATTGAAATTATAGTTATTTTTTATTTTAATTTTCTTTTCTTTTTCTTTCTTCCTCCTCCTTCTTGTGGCCAACATGGTGATGGCTGACGACGAGCCAGGCGAGCCTCGCCGATCTA
This sequence comes from Eucalyptus grandis x Eucalyptus urophylla, assembly GCA_028830015.1. Classification (NCBI taxonomy): domain Eukaryota; kingdom Viridiplantae; phylum Streptophyta; class Magnoliopsida; order Myrtales; family Myrtaceae; genus Eucalyptus; species Eucalyptus grandis x Eucalyptus urophylla. The sequence continues at coordinate 43,468,174 of CM054190.1, forward strand.
GCGAGGTGGAGGCCTCGTTGATGCTCGGCAAGACTCGAACTCGCTGGTGTTGGGCAAGGCTCGAGCCTCGCTGATTTAGCGAGCCTCAAGCTCGCCTGATGCCGGTGAGCTCGAGGCTCGCCTATGGCCGGTCGCTGGTTGTCGCCATGGCCGGTGGCCAGCCAAAGAAGAAGAAGAACAAAAAAGAAAAAAGAAAAGAGAAAAAGAAAATTAAAAATTATATTCTTTAAAAATACAAATAATTAAAAATTTAATTTTTAAAAAATAAAATAATTAAAATTCAATTTTTAAAATATTTATTTTAAAAATTATAAAAATTGTCCTTTAAATTTGTGTAATTGTCCTTTCTGATTGTAAATGAAGTATCGATTTGATTTCTTGTGGCTTGAGCGATCTTTCCTTTTACATAGGTACATCATTTTTATATATATATACACATACATACATATATAAGAAATAAACTTTCTTAAGTTTAGTTAAGTGGATTAGGTATGGGTCGAGTATAGGTCGGGTCAAGTATGGGTAAATTTTTTTGCATTGCAATAAATGGGTTATAAATGGGTTAAATGAGTTGATTTGGGTCTGACCATTTATGACCCGACCCACCCGTTTAATGGGTTTACTTAGATGAAGGTGCTTGCCATTTAGGAAGTGAGTAAGATAGCGATTGTGGTCCACTTTAAGATTAAAAAAAAAAAATTCGAGGGAAATCATGTGCAAAGTGGGAATTTGTTTGAAATTAAGAATTTTTAGAATTTGTAAGAGATGGATGAAGGTGAAAATAAGAGGAGGGACATTTATTGGGGAAATTTCAAATAAGGATATGAAGTGTCTTCATTTTCTCACAAAAAGGTTTAAAGTAAACCTTGTTATAAATAAGAGTTTGAAGTGCCATTATTTTCTTAAATAGTGACATGAAATTATTATTTTTATTTAAATAAGGCATAAATTGGCTATGTCGATTTTAAAAAAAGGTTTAACTTTTTAGTTGGTTAAGGGCATTTTCATCCTTTTTCGTTTTTTTTTTGAATTTTTTTTTTCCTTTTCTCTCTAATTTTTTTGTTTCCCTTTTTTTGGTTTTCTCTTTCTTCTTCGCTAGTGGCCAATCTCGAGCGATGGTCAACCACCGGCGACAAATGAAGAGGGTTAGGTAAGGGTTGCTTTCACTTGATTTGGCGAGGAATGGCCTTGCTTGGGCAGGTGACCCTCGCCCTAGGTAAGGTCGCCCTCACTGGCCATGTCGCCCTCACCAAGTTTGGGTGAATTAGCTGTTGGCAAAGGTTGGCCTCACCTTAGTGAGGTGACCCTCACCCTTGGTGAGGCCGCTTTTTGACACTTGTTGGATTTGGGTGAGGGTCGCCTCACTAGCGGTCGAAGAGGTGACACCCCAGGCAAGCCGTCTTTGCTAGTCTCATGTAAGGCTAGCCCTCGCTAGATTTGGGTGAGGATTGCTTTGCTTGCGACCAACGAGGGCTTGGGCAAGGCGACCCTCACCAATAATTAGCGAGGGCTTGAAGGCCCTCACCCAGTGGGTGGTGAGGGTTGTTGAGCCCTCATCGGTGCTTGCTAGAAAGGAAAAGGAAAAAATAAGAGAGAAAAGAGAAAAAAAGAAAAAAAAATTGAAATTAAATTTATCTTTTGACGAAAATACCCTTGACTAGTCGAAATATCTAGCTAGTTGACAATTGCCGAGGTCAAACCCTTATTTAAAGTTGCTAAGGTCATTTTAAGCTCTTATTTGAAATTGACATTGTCACTTTATATTCTTATTTGATATATGATCCATTTTAAGTCCTTATTTAAGAAACTGATGACACTTGAATACTTTATTTAGAATTTTCCTGACCTTTATACTGTAGAATATAACTTTTTTAAAATCTGGGCTTGCTTGGTCCCTTTTACATTGAGGGTCGGGCCATGTTGTGTTTGGGCCGGGATGGCCCGTTGGCCGTCCCTCATTGGAATATTTTGTGGACGCACGTATCTTTGTCTTGCATACATCAATCATCGCGGTCGCTTTGTAAATCTATGACAAAGGAGTCTCAAGTAAAGAGAGGAAAACCGGATTTTCTTAACCTAAATAGTAGCCATGTCAAAATATTCAAAAACAATGAAACCATTATGTTTAAAGTTCAAACTATGAACAAGAAATATATTACAATTATTTAATATATTACAAGCAACAAAAGAGAAATCACGCAAAAAATGCGTCAAAGATAAAGACATCCATAATAAAATCTAAAACTAATCCATAAATCACATCTCTCGACCAGTGTCATGACGGGGTAATAATGCAACGGTACGTGGCAAGGTGGCACTATTCATTAATTAAATGTTTCTTTATTTTTGGCATAAATTGGCTACTTTTGGTCAAACTCAAAATACAAATTTGATTTGACACATGATAAGTGATATAAGTCAGTATCAATTGACCACGATAAAAAGAAAAACTTATGAAACGACTTCTCGGTCTCTTCTATATTGTCCACATTCCTCTTTTCCTCTCTATTTTTCTTTTGAATTTAGATAAAATAAAGGTTGGAGAGAGAGGGATCAAGGGATCAAGGGATAATTATCAATAAAGTATTAAATCTACTGCATTTGTATCAATTTGATTGCACACTTTTCTATTTAGTTGCAAAACTTGCCCACCAACCAAGGCTTGTCATATTTCGATTAGGTGACCTCGCCAATCTCTTGTAACCTTGCCCCTGTGACGGCAAGCCTCACGTGATGAGTGAGGGAGGTTGGCCTTCGCCAAATTCAGCAAGGGCAAACCTCAGTAGCCCTTGCTTGTTGCCATTCGCTAGGCATTGCAAAGGCCCAACGACCGGCATAGAAAGAAGGAGAAAAACAAATGAAAACAAAGAAAAGAAAAGAAAAGAATTTTTTTTTTTGAATTGTAAAAATTTTCACATTGGCATTGATCGTGTCATATAAGATAGCTAACATTCATGTCATCAATTTTCAATCAAAATTAATTGGATGAACTATATTGACACATTGTCAAAAGATTTAGAATTAAATTGATCAAATTAAATGAGTTATGATTGAATTACTTTAAGCGTAATAAATGTATGAATTTTTTGATAATTTTTCAGGAGATCAAGTGAAGCACTGTAGCCTTTCAAGTCAATACACTTCCCTTTCAAGGGCCTGTTAGACTTACCTCATCAAAGGCCATAAAACAGTGTCATATCAATCAAGTTGCCAATAGTCTTTTTGGCGACACTGAACACCGTCCATATATGAACACATAAATAAAATATGATTATAACTCATGCACTCACGCTCATCGAAAATAAAGTTAGGGGGGGATCTAATGATTTCTTTGCGTTTGTACTTATTTGCTGTTGGTCCAAGATCGTGTACTTTGAACGACAAATTTTACTTTCTGGGCCCCTCTTTCTCAATCTTCTAAGTGCACCTCAATCATGCTCCCTAGCTTGACTAGTCACCACTTTGAAATGATGATCATAATAATCAATTTACAAAGAATCGGCATCTAACTTAACGGTTGAATTTGATTAACAGCGTTGTGCAATCTTACTTTTCTACCTTTGACTTCCTCTTCTCTACATGAATCTTTCTTATTCATCCACTCCATAAGCCCTATAGATATTTACATTAATCGGACTTGATACGTAGAGCCGTTCGTCTGGATTCTTAAACCTTTATAACGGTGCTGCTGCTGTCTATGCGATGCTTGCACTCCTTCCTGACTGAGCAAAATAATACAATCTGAAGAAGTAATTTTTTAAATGAGTGGTCAAAGTGATATAATGATCATGAACTATGAAAGCGGTTTGGTTATGTCAAGATATAAAAATGGGACTGGGATGCACGTGTAGCCAATTATGATTCTCTGCATTGACGGAAAAAAGCAGCAGCTTTGAAGAAACATCCATGAAAAATGTCTGCAGTGTGATCTAAAAAAAGCAACCCAAAAGAAGTGCTCGGAGAGAAATTGGCGAGCCATCATGAAAGAAAGAACACTTTTCACACTGCTCTCTCTTGATTCTTGAAGCCTGCACAGCCACAGCAAAGTCGCAAAAGAGAGAACGAGATCCTTTTCTGCATGGTCTCCAAGAACCATAATTGATATCTTGAGGCTTTTAAGATGAAACCAACTCGAAAGCCTCTAGGGCATCTGATCGCCAGCAGAAATGAGCTGTTCAAGCATTGTGTCGCCCGATAATATCATGTTCACACAGACAAGGCGCTTTCGATCTTGAGTGGAGGAATCTTCTAACTATGCAAGCCCCATGATGTGCTGATGGGGCAAAGAGGATTTTGAATAAGAAAAAAGGGTTTCTTTCAAAGCCATCATTGCACAAGGGAATGGAAGGGGAAAGAGAAAGAAACCTTATGACAGAAAAAGGATATTGGACTATCATCATGAATTTGAAGAGAGGAAGAAGATGGGCCACTTTAAAGATTGTGGGCTCAAGGGGCAAGCTCACGTTCAAACGTTTCTCGTCCTTTTGACCTTATGATGATGGAATTCCCATTAGTGCCTTGTTCACATTAGTACATCATGTCAAATGATTTAATCTTTATATACGTTGAGCGCGTGTCTTGACAGTCAAATGGTAAAAAGTTATGAATGGTGTCAAAGGTATGGGTGGAGAGTTTGAATTTTGACATATTCTGTTTCTTTCCTGCCCATTACTCTGCTACCTTTAAGTATTAGAATAATATTTAATTTCTTACACCTTTGTCGTCTCAGAAGCTTGTTAATATATATACCAACTTGTAGTTTGGAGGGCTTTTGTCCCCCAAAGATTTACCTTAACTCTGCCTAATGGCTGCTGCAATGCTGACACAAACTACAAACAATATGGTATAATGACAGTGAGAAGCCTACGGCCATAATGTTAGAAGAGATTCTGGTTCTTCGTTTTTTTTTTTTTTAATAATTCAGAAAAAGTCTTTTTAGACATTTTCTTCTTGTAAGAAATCAAGCAAAATGAGAGATCCTTAATGAATAATACACTCATTTTGGTAAAAAATCCGTTACTTCATTAAGTTGCGAAAATTCATATATATACATGTAAGGTTGGCTGTTCAATATAAAAAAAATAAGTCCTTACATATTATTGAAAGCTAAAACTTGGACTTGATTAGCTTATTTAATGATCTAGAAAGTTATCTATATAAATTGATCATGAATTTGAGGAAATCTTGCAAAAGGAACATAAATAGTAAGTAGAGACATTCAGGCCAGCCACCTCATTTTATCATATCCGCCTCTCTCTATACTTTGTAAATGAATGCAAGCATGATTTGATACTTCAGTACTCCGACCAATGGAAGACATAATTCTCGAAAGGACCAAAAGGTATTTAAATCCTTTGACTACTCATCTGTAGTTATGGACTCAGCCTTTGTTAAAAGGAAGATTTTTCTTGAAATATGTGAGGCAGAAGCATTAAAAGGAATTAAAATTTTCTTCACTGTCTGGCTAAAGCCTTTTCATGCTGGGCATTTGGTTGTTGTGTTCTATCTTTTTTTTTTCTTCAGATTCTAAAGAATGACCGACAGTACTGGAACATGGAATATCATTAAAGCATTGGGTTTAAGACATTGGTCCCCTCCAATACCAGTATTGTGTCGGGCATCAGGCCTTTGACACAGGACTATTCAGCATGTTCTCAGGGTCTCTTTTCTCTTCTTCTATTTATGGCTACAGTGCGAGAGAGAGAGAGAGAGAGAGAGAGATAGTTTTTCAGAGTTGATTTTAGCTTTTGCTGTTCTTTTTATTTGATTTTTAACCCTTAAGATTTGATTTTTATTGAACAACGAAGACAGATCTTTCAAAACCTATATTAACATGCATAGGAATATGTGAGGCCATTTGAAATAACATGCATTTCTTCCAATAATTATTTAAAGTAGGATGAATTTCTCTATAAATATCTATGAGTAACTTTCTACTTTCAAAGACTTTTTACAAATAAAACAAACTCACTTGTGCTTCTCAGTTTTTCAAGCGAAGTGCTTGCATAGCATAATTACCACTCACAAAGGAGGATGGTTTATAGCTTCTACTGATGAACCCTTTAAAACCCCTTCCTTTCAATGATCGACTTAATCCTCCAAGTAAAGGAAACAACTGCCCCCGTCGCGTAAATGATGGACGGAGGGGCTAGTGGAGGCCATCGCCATTCTTGATCATTTGGTACTCGGTGTAGTTATTTTAATAAATACCACAGGACATGAAATCTTATGTAAAACTTTTGTATCTTGCCTCTATTGAGCTACGTTTCTTCATCCATCATAGCCAGAAATCTGTCTCTAGCGCCATGATTAAGTCCTCAGCTATGAAAAACTCTTCATCTCTTCTTTTTATATCTCTATCCCATCTTTTAGAACTTTTTTTTTGTTTTTTTTTTTTGGTAAGAAGTAATAATAGATAAAAGCTTTGAACCAATAATTACAAAACCGGCTCCACAAAACTTTTACTCAGCAAGAACTTCTGCTCTCTTTTTTCCCCGTTTCTTTGTTTATTTAGGGCTTGTGAAGAAGAAAGTAGAAGTTAGACTAGGGATGAAGCTTGTGGACCATCATTTCTCAGCTACAACTAGCGAACCATGGAGAGAGAATGGACATACACCTAATTCGACGTCACGTAGAGAAAAACCTATAGTCTATAATATTACATTGCATCAGTCTATCTACACCTTTACACTCAGTAGTGCATGTCAATACATCCCATCAAACAAAGCATTTGAGTCATAAGGACTATACTCAAACCCTTTCTCTAGTTTTGGACCCAAAAAAAAATAGAAAACAGAAAAGGAAGAAATCTTCCATAATTTGGCAGATAAACAGAAAAGGAACCCAAAATCATGGAGGCGAAAAAAAAAAAAAAAACTAAGCAAGTGAAGAAAATTTTAGGGCTGAAACACAAGAACGCTTCCCCAGTACGGATGCTAGGGTTCTGTATACATCGCTGGCGCATGGCCTTGCCGAGGGATCGCTTGCGGTGCATTGAAGGGCCAAGTTCATGGTCTCCACCATCTCGTTCGGACGATGCAACGTAGTCCCTTTGATCATGGGATCGGTCCACGTGTCAAGATGACAATCTGAGTAGCAATACCGAGCCCACTCTACGATGCTCTCGTGCACGCCGAGTTCGGCATCGGCCGGTGATTTTCCAGTCAACATTTCGATGAGGATGAGACCAAAGGCATAGAGATCACTCTTCTCAGTGATTTCTTTGGTTTCTCCAGTTTCTGCGTAGGAAATGATAAAACACAATCTTCAAATTTTACCCAGAAAAAGTTCACGAGTTTTCTTAGTTACCATATCAATCAAGCTTGATAATATTTAGTTATTAGCTAATCTAAGCTAATGATAAAACCGGTATAGCGGGCTGTGTTTCTTGGAGTAATAATTATGTGACAATGATTCGTTCTTTTGATAGTGATATATGTTGACCCATGCATGTGAAATCTTTGTCATGTGATGAATAATTCTCCTGAAACGACTCTTGCTAAAGCTGTCACATAGTACGTCGACATGCGACACTGCGTTTTGGAATTTTGCAAGCATTTTCCAGCGACCGTAAACTGATGAAATTCACGATAATTTACCAAACAATTCCGTATCCAAATGAATTAACCAAAAAACTCTCAAATGAACATAAAAAAATTTACCTGGGGCAACATGGACAGAGGAAACGAAGCACTTATACTTGTCCGTACAAAGCATCCCGGGAAAGCTCAACCTCATGCGTGCCTCGTCCTTCTTGTCCACCATAATCTTCTCCGTCCGCAAGTCGCCACCGACGATGTAAGGCGAGCAGTCGCGGTGCAAGAAGCGTAGTGCTTTCGCTACCCCGATTGCAATCTTACCCCTCCTCTCCCAACTTAGTCCTCGCAGGGCTTCGCTCAAGCTCTTGCCATCAACGTGCTCATAAATGAAGAAGCCATTTTTATGTGAGATGCACAGTCCCATGAGCTTCACTATATTGGGATGCTTAAGCTTCCCAAGTTCAAGAACCTGCATCTTCACATTCGGCGAGTCCAACATGTTGATGTCATTAATTTCCTTCATGAAGAACTTCATGTCCTTTGTGATTGATCTACCTTGGTAGGAGATCCCCTCTTTTCCTCTAGAGATGATGTTCTCTTCCTTGGTCGAATTCAAGATGTCGTCCAACGTTATCGACCTTGAGAGCTCGGGGTCGAAGCAGTGCATTTCCCACGCGCCATCCTTGCTCTCCACTCTCTTCGTTTCCAACTGCCTTCTCCGTCGAATGGCTACAAAGGCAAAGGCAGAGAGAGCAGCCGCCATTAAGGCAGCGAGCGAACAAACAACCAGGAACCACTGCGCAGAGCCCTTTGCACCTTTGCATGGTGGCAGGCCTGTGGCCACATCACTGCTGCACAGGTCGTTGCCTACGACGGCGCTTGGGTTGATGGCGAGAAATGCTCCAGTGGGTGGTAAGCTGCCATGCAAGCGATTGTGGGATATATTTACCTGAACAAGTGACTGGACATTCCCTAAGTTTGATGGGATCTTGCCGGACAATCCATTCTCAGAGAGGTCGAGGTCGCCGAGGACCGGCATGTTGGAGATACTCGCAGGGATTGGGCCGCTGAGTTGGTTGGAGCTCAAGTCTAGGGTTACAAGCTTCTTGCATGAGGACAACTCTTCAGGGATATTGCCGAAGAGCTTGTTGTTGTTCAGCTTCAGTTGCATCAACTCTGATATTGTCCCATAACTCCTAGGAATTGTCCCTGAGAACCCATTTTCAGACAAGTCCAGATTCTCAAGAGTTTCACTCCCAAAGTCCTCAGGCAAATTCCCTGAAAATCCATTCCTTGCCAAATTTAGCATCTGAAGTGAGGGCATGTCCCATCTCTGCTCCCCGATCTTGCCTGACAGGTTGTTGCTCGATACATCGAGGAAGTACACGAGTGGCAGTCTCGTGAACCCAGGGGGCAGTTCGCCGTTGAGGCAGTTGTTCTGGAGCCGGACTCGCCGGAGGCTCTTGCAGGAGCTCAAAGACTTGGGGATCTCTCCTTCAAGTGAGTTTGAGAAGAGGATGAGCTTGAAGAGATTGCCTGAACCACAGATGCTGTCTGGGATCTTCCCTGTGAGGGAATTAGTCGAGAGGTCAAGCACACTCAGGTTGTTCTGCTTCCCTAGGCCTTCAGGAATTGGGCCTGACAGGTCATTTGACCAGAGTTGGAGGACTTGAAGCTTAGGCAAGGAAGACAAAGCATTGGGTATCTTCCCTGTGAAGTTGTTTGAGAAAAGATGGAGAATCTGCAGGCTATGCATGTGGATTATGAGCTCAGGGATATCACCAGAGAGAGAGTTTTGACTCAGGTCAAGAGAGATCAGCTTCTGGAGGCCAAACATGGATCTAGGAATTGGACCTGCGAGCCTGTTCCGATACAAGAAGAGGTACACAAGATCACTGAGGTTTCCTAGGGATGATGGGATGGGACCAGTGAGGTTGTTGGTGACAAGGTCAAGATGGTTCAGAGAGGACAAATCACCAATCTCACTCGGGATTTGGCCAGAGAGGTTGTTGTACCCCAAATATAGCCACTTCAAGTTCTTCAGTTGTCCTAGCTCTCTTGGGATTTCACCCACCAGTTGGTTCGAGGCCAAGGTCAAGACCTCTAAGAACGAGATATTTGATATACCCGCCGGGATTCGACCCGTCAGGACGTTGCCTCCGAGATCAAGGACCTTTAGGCTAAAAAGCAGGCCAATATCTTCAGGGATTTTCCCTGACAACATGTTGTTTGACAGGTCCAAGGTCTCCAGGTGGGCGATCAAGCCGCTTGGGATCGGGCCAGTGAGATTGTTGTTGCTCAGGTTGAGATGCCTTAGGGAGTGGCAAGAGAAGACATTATGGGGGATCTCGCCAGAGAGCTTGTTGTTGGAGAAATCAATTTCTTGTATGTGACCCATCTGAAAGATCGATCCCTCAATCTTGCCAGACATGTTCTTCCCAGAGAGCTTGACCTTGGCCACGTGAGACAATGAATTGTCGCAGGTCACACCACTCCACTTGCAGAAACTAGTGGAAGAATAAGGAGAAGCTGATGAATTGATCCAGTTGGATAGAGACCTCAGTGGGTCATCGATGGAGGCCCTAAAGGACAAGAGAAGCCCTTGATCATCATATTCATCTGATCCCTCCGAAGCATGTGAGATGAGGAAGAGGACTAGTGACAAGATGGGCAACATTGAAATCGCACGGTTCTTGGCCATCTCTTGTGGTGTGTATGAATCACCCAGGTAAAGAGATGAACTGCGAACTGGGCTATTTCAAGAACCCCAAGAGTCCTTTCAGCTGATCAGCAGCAATCCGCGAGCTTTTGCAGATTGAGCTATGAAGGAAGAAAGACCAAAGAGAGAGAGAGAGAGAGGACGTTAATTAAACAACAGTCGAGTCGAACCACTCATTGCCGTTATATTCTTCCAACTCAGTTTAAGAAAAAAGGGTAATGATTGAAGCAAATAGCTATAGCTTGAATTAATGCATCAAGCAACATAACTTAAAATCCTGCGAAACACATACAACAGTAACAAGTCAATAGAAAACTATAGGTGGCACCAAATGATTGCCGTAGGGCGAAAGCTGAAGGAAAAATTGAGGCTCAAAGATAAGATTAGGTCAAAGGCTCTTGACTCACCTGAGTATAATTGTCATTGGACCACAGTGTGCTCGAGAAGATTACTTCAGAGAGATCAAAGAGTAAAGAAGAAGAAGAAGAAGGAGAAGACGACATGTTTATGTGCGGGTGAAAACTACTGAGACGGTGGATAGTGTAGGGTGTAAAAAGAGCAGTGAGGAATAGAGTGCTTAAATAGATTGCGAGGGTTTGTGGTGGAGGGGGGATTCGAAAAAGGGGCATGGAGTTGGTGAGTAATTGCGAAATTGCACCTTGACCTGCCTTTTGAATCTACGTTTTATTTGAACACGAACGGTTGAAAGGGAAACAGGGACAGATGTTGGAAAAAGTCTCTGATTTTGTCGGATGTATGTTCTCACTAGAATGCTCTTTTTGACTGGCGTGACCATCGCGTATTTCGGATAGCGACAAAAGAAAGTTTTGAGCAACCCGTTTTTGAAAGAGAGAGAGAGAGAGAGAGAGAGAGAGAGAGAGGAGTATCGACGTTTTTTACGGGCCTTTGTTTGGCGCATGTCCTGCGTGCCCTTGCCTTTACTCATGTTCTTTTTGCAAGTAACGTATGATAAAACTACATAAACTTTTATGATGGAAAGTATAATATGATGTATGATTGTGAAAATTGAGTATTTAAACTTGTCAGTGAAACATTCTTCCAATCAATTGATTTGACTATAATCAAATGCGGTACTAACTTCCCGCTAATATACGAATGTTATTGAGTGTTTGCTAAATGTGACGCATAAATTTGATTGAAAATTTTTTATTCTATTTTGGGATTTGGATTCCATACCTCCTGAGTACACTGCCGCCCCTGTTCCTCCCAATGCTTATAGCCACTGGATCGACCATTAGTGGTGGTTATATACTATATTTAAATGATAATCGCGATAATTTTTTTTTTGGCAACACTTTGATGTGCATAAGGACTTGCATTCGATCTTAAGTGTATTTTGATCGCCTAAAACTTACATAGCGTAAAGATGTGGGCTATATTTTTTTTTCATCCCTGATAAAAAAAAATTATCTTTGAACGAATGGTTAAGCAAATTAAAATGTGCATTTTTGAGCAATTTCTTTGGGGCATGGACAAGCAATAATTGATGAAGGCACGATCTAAATAATGGGTGTTTCCTATAGTGCTTTACAGAAATTAATGGCTGGTTGGAGAGAATCAGTACAGAAAACACAGACTTCATTCTTTTAGTAGGCAGCTTATTAGCTGGAATGTTTTCTTGTTTCTTTGACCGAAGCAAATACATGGATTCGTGCGGTCATTGGATGTTTCCAATAATGAGCTCTTGACCAAGGAAAAATGATGACAAAAGATTTGAGGGTCTGATTATTTTCGCAGGCCACTTTACAGAACATTTTCTTGCAGCTTTCTTGTAAGTGAATAGTGCAAAGGTGTAAGTATGAAGTTCTCTTTGCATGTCAAAAAAGCAATCTTTCTTGAGACCCTTTTGTTTGGACTTACATGATTATCTTGGATTCTCCCTCAGTTTCCCACGCTGTACATGCTGAAACCGTTCTAATCTCCCTCTCAGAGAGAGAGAGAGAGAGAGAGAGAGAGATGGCAGAGACAGGGAAGATGGAAGGGTGGCAAAGAGGATGAGAATAATGGTGGGGCACAGAAGGCTTAGAAAAAGTAAAAGCTAGTTGAGACGAAAGGAAAAAGAAAAGTAAAAGAAGACCATGTTTTTCAAATTAGTCAATTAAATCGAGTTGATCCCATTTTAAATAATCAGCGAGATTCAGTGGTGGACCGATGTCTGTTTAATGTTCTTTAGATTGTCATTTCATACATATGCAACTAGTGTAAACTTTCATTTATCTAAATGCAAAACATGCTCTTTTTATCCAATTAAACACTTGTATTTTCAAAGTGCCTTGTCTTCAAACTAATATTTTTTCCTTAACTAAGAATGCAAAACGACATTCATCAAGGATACTATTTCAAACAGAACTTCACACAGGCCATGTACATACCTGTCTTTGCTAATTTTGCCATAGCAGAGAAAAGCATATTTTAGAAAGAAAAGAAAAAAGTGGAAGGCCTTTGGGCCAAAAAACCTTTTTCTTGGCGAAACTTTGGAATAAAAATTAAAGTGCTCTCGTGCGCATCTTTCTCTCTTCATGTGAAGGGACCAACCCGATCATCTTTCTCGAAGGAATATGCAGTGAGTGGTCTTTGTCACTCCGGCATGCTTTCTTCATCCTCCATTTTCTAGGGTTTTACACCTCCACGCCCATCCCCGTCAGAATCCCCACATCTCCTCGCAAAAAGTCTTTGCCTTTCCCCCACTAAATTCTAAGTATAATGTCCAAAGAGAAAAGTTAATTGAACTCAACGTTTCTCTTTGTCCTCCTAGATAGAATGAATGTCTGATGTATCTCACGATTATTTTATTTCGTAATATAGGTACATAGTTGGTATTATATAGAGGTTTGGACAACCCACTTTGAGAGGTACATGCTAACTTTTCTCTTAGGTGGGTTGTTGTGCCACATAAAGTGGACTTTCGGAGTCTTCCACTCTACACTGCAAACGATAAATAACATGAATGAGTCCATGAGATGTGAAAAACCTGCGGAAAGTATACCCTAGTTGGACAAAGCTTTGGACGACAAAGCACTTTGACATAAACGAGAAAAAAAGTTGTAACGTAGTGGATAGTCCATGAGTACCCAAGTAATTAGGCATCTACTCTCGTTCTCCAGGATTATATATATATATATATATATATATATATATATATATATATATATATATATATATATATATAAATGTGCTATGAGATCGGGACTTGAGGTGATCAATGGGCGAACTAGATCGGACTCTCGAATTTGGCTAAAATTATAGCCCAAGCTTGCCCATCAACAAGAATATATATATAGGCTGGGTGGCTAAATCAGATCCAACTGAGATGGCCTGTATCCAATAACTATAGGGCATTGGCCATACTAGCTAGAGATAGGGGTGATCGGTTTTAAGGTGAGTAGGGTGAGCGGTTCCCATCTTGAAATCGGGAATCGCCCACTAAGGATTGGTCCCACAAAATGGGAACCATCTAGTGGTTTCATGAACCTATCTGAGAACTAGACCTCTAGTCTACTTCATTGCAAGGATGATTTTGTGATTTTTGAGAAGTGTTTACATTGAAATGGTTGGCCAAATTGGCCCTATCTTCTATACTTTGAAACATTAGCTTTAATACAATTCACCTTTTGTTGTTTCTTGTGTTTCTAGTGCTCAATACGATCGACAATATAAATCAAGGAGCAACGAAGTAGCAATGAGAGCTGACCTTAAACTAAAATTTAAACGAACTCCCAATTGACCAAACGAAGACAACCAACAATGAGAAGTACGAGCAAGCGAACATCAAGCAACAGGAGGGAGGCGAGAGACTTGCGAGAGGAATGGGACTTGTGAGTCTGAGCAAAATTGAGAGGGAGGCGAGGCCACAACTGTGAAGCCTTAAGAGAGGGATGGAGGCGAGACTGAGAACTTGGCTGACTCAATGAGAGGCGACGCGATTGATGGATCGAGAGGGAGAGTGAAATGAGATGAGAGAGTTGAAAGGGCTAGGGTTTTCTTTTACTAAAAGGCATGAGAGAGCTAAAACTAAATTATATATATGTACTAGTTCGGTCTCAGAGGTCCGAGTAGGCGATTCTACACCTGAAATTGATAACCGGACTGTTTCCCATGAAAATTGCCCAGAACTGGTAAGTTTGGTCCGGTTTTGAGCAGTCTAGGCCAATCTCGATTGTTTTGTACACCCATAGCTGGAGGATGCCTTTTGGGCACTTATGGCTTGGATTAAATCTAGATTGACTTTTGGATACTAGGCTTGTGATTAGGTTTGATTGAATCTTATGTTACTTATACAGAAAAACCTGATAAGTGTAGAGAAACGATACTTTTACATGTTAATATATTTCAAATGCAATGCGGTTGGCTATAGTAAAATCACCCCCCCCCCCCCCCCCCCCAAAAAAAGCATCACTTATTTAAGTTCTTGTCTATGATGCTATTAGTCCGTATCTGGTTCGATATTGATTATTTTCATTTTTTTCCTTTGTGAGGCTAGCATTATATTATTTTCTTCAATCAAATTAATAATTGCTAGACTAAATTAAATAGTTGTGACGCATGAATTAGAGATGATCGGTTTCAAGATGGTAGGTTCCAAGGTAGGTTCCGGACCTAAAACTTGGAACCTACCATGTTAAAATTGGTTCATAGTTTTTGGAATCTAGAACCTACCTTGTTTGCCCTGAACCAACCTTGTAACCTACCTTATTTTTTCGGTTCGATTTTAGGGTCTATTTGAGAACTTGTTTTTCTTTTGTTTAGTTTTTGACAGAAAAATAATATAAGCAACAAAATAATTAGAATGAAGGTGAGCAAGCAAAGATGAGTCAAGAATGAGCGAGGGTGAGCTACAGAGCGAGGAGGAGAGAGAGAGAGAGAGAGAGAGAGAGAGAGAGAGAGAGAGAGAGAGAGAGAGAGAGAGAGAGCATAGAAAAAGAAGTCAAGAGAAAAGTTAAAATTTTTAGGCTTTATGAAATCCATCGCTTCCAACAATTTAGAATTGAAAATCTAGAAGCGGATTGTTTTTTAGGGCAATATGGTCTAGTTCCCTATAAATTGGTATGGTTGCACACCACATTGAGAAAAGGACAAAAAAAGTTCTAAACCAATTATATTGGTATCTATTTAGTATTAAGCATTTCAATTTGACCAATTTAGTTCTAAATCTTTATATATATATATATACTAATTAAGTTCATTTGACCAATTTAGATGAAATCACTTATGTGAATGCCAACATGGGTGAGGGTCAAGACACCTTCGTTGCCCTCACTAAGTGAGTCCATTTGATAAATCTAGAAAGGTGGCCCCTTGCCGACCTCTTTGGCCTTGGATGATAGTTGGGTGAGGTTGCCCTCACTAGAGGTCAATGATAGTCTCTTGACCCTTGTTGGCCTTTGGCAAAGGTTGGCCAAGGGTCCCTTTGTCGAATCTAGTGAGGGGCAGCCTTGCCCAACTCTCATTGGCCGCCCTCGCTTGTGGCTGTGGAGGATATGCTACCCCTTGCCCTCATCGGCGACCTCCGCCAACTATCACAAAGGGCTACTAGCAGCGGAGGGAAATAAGGTAAAAATAAAAAAAATTGAAAAAATGTTAAGAATTTTTTTTTTAAATTGTCCATGTTAGTGGTAGTAGTGTCACGTCAAACAATTAGCGTTCACATCAAAATTTTTTGACCTAAGTTGGTTGGACGGACTCCATTTATAAATATGAAAAACTTTAGAACTAATTGAACTAATTGAAAGATTTAAAATTGAATTGGTATCGGTACAATATGTTTAGTTTGTTTTTAGTTCTTTTCCCCCACATTAATTATCCATTGTGAGGCTCTTATTGCAATAACAACCTCAAATATGTGCACCTTAACTGACCTTCCTCTTAAATCAAGTACCCTTTTTCACTGACATATATTTGAACTCAAATCTCCAAATTTGTCCCCATCGGTTGCGAACCACCATACTTGTATCCCCAAAATTTACCGCAACGGTGCAAAATTTACATCACAGCATCTGCCTTCACTCATGTTTTTTTTTTTGCCATATCATCAATAGGACAATGCCATGATCTATGATGTTTCTTCCTTACTATATTCATAAAAGATAACACGATACATGTTGAGGGGCGTACAATCAATCGTTGCTTTTTATACCATTTGATGCGAATAGTAGTAGAGGTCTGCATATCTTCATAGAAGAGTTGAGAAGAAGTCCAAGTTCAAAATTACTAACATACCTAGCTAGGCAAAAAGAAAAAGGCCTAGCTAGATTAAGAATTGCTTCAGAACTTAAAACATCGATTAAAAACTGACTTAGTGTCTTAATTCCACCCTTATATCTCAACCTTATCTTACGTGGAACTCCTATTGTATTAACACTTTCATAGGAAGGAGAAGTCCTAATTTACTCTCTATGATCAAAAGGTCCATTTGGTTGCTCATCATGACGTACTCATGTAAGTCATTAGCAGAAATGCTTTTTTGATATCAAACCATGTAAAGGCCAGTGACCATGGTGGTGCTAGCTTAGTGGTACGATATTAGTATTACCAGTGGGCGATTCTTGTGCTAGCGAATGGGTTCGGGACCTCTTACCCATTTGGTCGTGCTGGGATGATGGGTACATGCCCTTATGAGTAAATTGAAGAGATATGACTCAATCGAAACATTTAGTAGCAAATGTGAAACTTTATGAAAACGCTGAAAAGGGATGTTCGCTGGTCACCCGTCTCCTCTCTTTTACTGAAAGAAAGATGTAAATGTCAGTGGCCAAAGACGAGCAATCACGCAAATGCAAGTTTAGCCTATTAGCATTGTTGTGAAGGAGATTTTTATTTTATTGTCTTATCTTTTAAGATTTTTAGGATCTTGGAGATATTGTTTATTTCAATTTAGAATTTGTTAATTTAGGCTCAGATTTATCTTATTTGGATTTATAATTATGTGTTTCCTCATTTGAATATTTTTTTTATATTTCTATTTTTTTGAATATTGCTTCACTACTTATGTAAATCAACCTTTTATCAATACAGAAAATATATTTCTCTCTTTATAAGCATGTTTGTGGATTATTCAAATCTGCGTTTTCTATCGCTTTGATGCGTCATAGCATTTGAAGTCCACATAAATGTATAACTTTTATAGTTTACATCCATCTACAAATGATAACCAACTGCCATGGGTGTTGTCTTGGGAGGACAGTAGACCTATCATGCATACTGTCACTAATCTCAATACACCATTTCATTAGGCCAAGATGAACTACGCACCCTAAGTGGCTCTACCTTGTACGGGTGTGCGTTGTGATTCCATCTGTGAAAATCCGAGGCGAAATATATCGTATATAAGTCTTAATGAGAATGCTCAAGTAGTAAGCTAAGCTTTTAAAGGAATTGAGTAGGAAGGCACATAGCATTCTTTCCTAATTTTCTTTAGGGCGACAAAACGGGAGAAAGAAAATATGAACCTTTATTATCTTGAAAAACTATTACTTTAGGGGAATAATTTCTCTTTTATCAGCTTCCGGATTCCTGAATATAATATTACCCCTTGATTACAGAATCTCTTAGTAACCCTAGAAAAAAAAGTCCATTCATGCCAATATGCTGTGAAAAGAATCTACATCCAAAACTAGGTTTAGTGCTCCATTTGTACTTATACTAAAGAATTCTGCACTTTTCACTCTATATTGTACCCCATCGCCATCTTAGTGAGCCCTCCATTGACGTGGGGCAAACCAATTCCCTCAAAATAAGGGTTGGAGAATTCATTCATTCATTCCCTTTTTGGGGATCCGTGCTCATAAATTGATAAAGGTCCATCATTGAGGTTAATATTGTAATGATATCCTGTTGATTAATTAAAGGAAAGTTTGGCAAAGAAAAAGAAAAATGGCAGGCACCGCCTTACATGTCCACGTTCACCCCCTTTAAAAAGAGCGAATTAGAAGTGCACTATGATCTATGAATGTCGGGCTTGAGGGTCCACAGTGATAGGAACAATTAGTGGATCTTGGTGCATTGAGTGCATCACATGGCGTAATCTATGGTGTCATGCACACTGATTATTCCTCTAAGCGTAGATTGAGATGTGGAATCATATATTGGCCACCCTCATTAAGCCCATCTCTCTCTCTCTCTCCAAACTCACTCTAATTTGTATGGAACTTGAAGGTTTATGGGGTTAACCGAATGAAGGCATTCTTACACGAAAGAATCTCGAGGAAAATAAAAATAAAAAACAGTCCATCTGTAATGAAAAGAGGTACTTGACCTAAAATTGCAATTTTTAACTATCCATGGCGTGGCAAAACAATTCATTCCTTAAAAAACTCTGTTGTTTAACAAATATTTAGTGACCTGATTAAAAAAGCCAATAATGTAAAGTCACTGCCAATCAAATTGTACCTACACAATTTATCATTAAAAACTATAGATACACGATTTGGGCTTATAGAATCAATCTACAAAGTAAGTGAGTAATCATAGCATACATTGCGAGTGTAAACAATTTTTCCAAACAAGGCAATAAACTTATATGGAATGCTAAAATATGACCCACTTCTCACTGACACATTTGATAATTTAATTTTGCAAATTGTTGTTAGTACCCCCAACTATACCAAAAAATTAAAATAAAAAATAATAATAATAAAAGGAAGTTGTACAGTCAATGAGCAAAATGGTGATTAATTAGTATAGTCCTTGTTAACTTGGGTTCTTAATGGAGCCATCCATAAATGAGTTGCTTTCATTCCACATGTTCTCTTCCACAATACGTGCCTTGTCAGAGTGCCGAAATATCTTGTATGATCTTCATCGATCATATATTTATATAAATAGCAGATACGGCTGCCGGAGGGCATTTTGTCTCACCAATACGAGAGAACGCACTAAAAAAAAAAAATCCACTCCAAGTGATTCGTATCCTCTTCTCTAATTTAATCAAGAGTGTGTATGGCGTTGCATTGTTGGCTAGTTGGGTTAGGGGGATAGCATGCCGTGTAGATGCACGGTCTGACGTGCTTGACAACATTAGTACATCAGAAATAAGATATTGGTGTGAGTGCAATTTCTTATACATTTAAACTGGATTACTTTTTCTTTTTTGAAATTGCTTGATCGTGATGGAGAATTGGAGATTAGCGTGGTTTGGTTGGATTTTCATGAGAGTGGCAAGTATGAGTCTCATCATGAAAAATCTTGCAATTAACTATGTAAGATGCAATATTTCCATCATCCTCTATGCCCTACATATTTATGAAAATTTATGGGACTATTTCACGTTATTCTCATGAAAAATTCAAGTTGTCAGAAGAAGTTGACGAGGTTTAATGTTTAAGATACTTTAGCAACATTTCCCTTAAACATGGCCATGCTTATAAATAAACCTAAAAATGAAAATTCACATAAAGTGCATGCAATCACATGAAAGGTTTCAAAGGGAAATGTCCTTGTCATGGGGGAGAAGATTGGGTTGAATGTTGAGACACCGTGATCCAATCAAACGGGTCTCTTTTAATTCGCATGCCATTTTGTGGCTAAAAGGATGGACCAGCTGGTCCAGGCCTTTGAAATCTTTTGAGTTTAAAGAGTGCTGCACGTGTGGAGCTCACGTGCTATGTGAGATTTTGGACCAGCTAGGGTTTTTGCCTTTGGTTAAAATAGGAATTGGTACAGTGAATTTGTATGGGGATCTGAGAACTTTGGGACCATTTTGAGGCAATTATTGCGTTTCAAGGATAAAGATGAACCCTAGTGGAAAAGTCTTTGGACCACAAGCAATATGGGGGTATGGCCATATAGGCTCATCCATCTTCTCTTTTTGACGGGTGATTGTTGTAAAGGGTCGTGGTTGTTTTGATTTTCCCTTCGCTTTGCCATTTAACTTTCTGATAAAAATTAAATCCACCTTATTGTCTAATAATTGTCTTTCATTCATCATATTGCGCAAGAAATCTCTATATTAATATCGATCTTTTTAACCATTAAACTAATCTTATGGGATTGTTCGAGTTAACTCTCAAAAGACTAATTTAATTCATTTTTAACATCCTATGGCATGTCACTAGTGGCGTTCTTAGCGAGATTTGTTCTTTCTATACACGATAATCCGATTTCGCCCCAATAGCAAGTATACTAAAAAGAATCCAATTAGTTGGTACGTGTTCCATGAGCTGAAGAAGATTTTGAGATTTGAAGGGAACTATAATTGTCCAATGAAGGGTTAGAGTCTATATAGCCGGGACCAACTCTTGATCTCTTTTATGTCCTTTGCGTACTTGAAGGGGAACTTTATCGACTTCTCTTCATCGCCAATGCTAGAACAACCCCAGCCTCGAGCGCCTATCATGCACGCCATATACCAAGCTCCAGCACAAAATGATAACGAAGTGGTTCCACAGGTAGCTAATCATATCTATTTCTCAAAAGCGCAAGCTATTAAGATACATCATAAAATATATTACGCTAGGGCTACTAAGATACATCATAAAATGTTGGATCCACTTTATCGAAACTTCGTTCGACTTCATCTAATGATTGTACCCAGTATGAAGAAACAAAGGGTAGTTAACAGAAACAAAACCTTTTGAAGAGCACGTAGAAAAAATAAACCTTGTATAGAAATCAAGTGTTATTGATACAACAGAACAATAAACTATTATAATTTCAGTCATATACTCAATATATCTAGTTTGAACAGGCCTAAGATATCCGCTAAATGCTAAAAAAGAAACAACATCCCTACTTTCTGAATATTCATCTCCTCCCAGATGGTGAATTTCGGTCAATCACAACATAGGTATACAGAGAACATGTATGAAGCGTAGTCCCAACTCTTCTTCCCGAGTATGCATGTGCAATTTCTGTTTTTCTTTTTTTTTTCTTGTGATGTTGCAGTCAAGCGATATTCTGCGTGCCCGATCAGTTAAAGTCATCTTGGTAGGGAAAACTACTAGTTGAGAGTGATCCTCGGGACACAACTTGTGCTTCGGGTGATCTTGGATGTAGGCAAAGTCCTGGAGTTTCTAGTTTCCCAGCTTCTTTTTGCAATGTTCCTCATGGCACATGTCAAGGAAAGCTTTGGATTTGATCTGGTTGTGCTGTTAAACTTTTGGCAAAATTCCTTGTGAGAGCTCACAGCTTCTTGTATTGCAATGCATGGTGCTTGTGCCAGCTTTTCTTTGACTGCTTCTGAGCAAAGGCCACAAACCCATTTGTCTGAATAACAATTCTTAATTTGGGATATGTAAGTTGGAGTGCAATCCTCTTTTAGGCCACAGCATTCACAAGTTACTTGCTCAACTTCATCAATCTTTCCCATGGTAAAGTCTGATTCGCTCCTGTAGAAGTTGTCTATTTGGATTGACACATCCGATATTGCCTTTCGTA
The DNA here is from genome assembly GCA_028830015.1 of Eucalyptus grandis x Eucalyptus urophylla. Classification (NCBI taxonomy): domain Eukaryota; kingdom Viridiplantae; phylum Streptophyta; class Magnoliopsida; order Myrtales; family Myrtaceae; genus Eucalyptus; species Eucalyptus grandis x Eucalyptus urophylla. The sequence goes on from CM054190.1 coordinate 43,489,822, forward strand.
GCCTTTGTTCATCCTGCATTGAGAACGGAAAAATAACATTTATGATGTTTTAGCCTAACGTGATATACACTTATACATCTCAGAGAGAGAGACTCTAATTATATATGGATTTTTGTTACAAATGACGCTAAAGTACTCTTCACAAATGCAAATATAAAAAGCGATGGACCTTCTATCATGTGTACATCAAGGAGCTATCGCAAGTAAAACATGCACAAGTCATCCACAAAAATGCATATCATGTAGTTTACACACACTGGCAATGCACATATACAATACAACTTTAACACGTAATGTGCATTGGACATGATCAACATGCTTTAGTAAAGCAAGATTAGGTTTCAAAGCATGTTCTGTAGGGTTTTTAATTCGCATTCAGCTTGGTTTTTACTGAGACAAATCTGGAGAGCATGAGTACAGAATAACAAGGAATTGGTATTGACATCTGGAATCCAGACCTCGAAACTCCAACAATGTGTGTAGTATTGATTCTCGTGGAACTTATGCCTGAGAGATGGTAAAGCAGCGTGATGGGTAATTTTCTCTTAAAATATGTATGAAACGTCTTCATCAAGTACAGTCCAGAATTTGTCCCAAGCAGCGAACGTGCAATGGGTTTTAGACGAAAAAGCAAATGAAGTGACAAAATATTCTACACACAACCTCTTGGGAACGTAAGTCTATCCATATAAATTCAAGCCCTATTAGTTAAAATGGGGCGCAGCTTTAGCTATTAGTTCCCTTCCAACATTTGGTCGACTGTTATTACTTTAAATTTTGATTATTTCAGTATTGTAATCAGTAGGAAGAAATGAATCAATGCAACAGCTCAGAGCTACATACCATGATGAAGGATTATTGGCTTGCTCTTCTTCTCCTTGAGTCTTTCTCAACTTCTTCTTGTTCTCAAGTCCTCGTGTTAAGCAAAGTTCCTCTGTGCTTTCATTATGATTGATGGCGATGAGCAGCCATTTTTATATGAAGCTGATCCTTTGCTAGTATGCAGTTTTCTACGTAGAGAAAGAAGAGTTTATATACAAGGTTTTCTTCTTCCCGTGAAGCGAATCTCCAAGGGAGATAACATCAACAGACGAAAAGATGGTCACGAAAGTTGATAATGTGACATTGATCATGTGTCTCTTCTCTTTCTTTCTTTTTTCCTCTTATGATTTGAACCTTTACAGGCTAAAAAAAATCTGGACGCTTTAACAGATGAGGGTTGCTTTCTTGGATGACATTCAATGATCAAATTGCACCACCCACAAGTAAATTTTCTCTTTGCAATTTGCAGACACTTTTTGTTGTGAGACGGCAGATCTCTCCCGTAAGCTTACCAGAGAAGGACGATCGATGCGTTCAAAAGAGAAGCGAAGAATTTCGCTTTAGGGTTTGCACTCGTGAGCATTCACGTGCAGCTTCACACAGTAATGCATGCATGCGTTACACTCCTTTGATTTGAGCCCACTGTTTCATACTTACCAAAACGGAACGGGGTTTGTCTCTCTTGACTCTATCCACTGTTTTTCTGATCATGTAAGCGACGTAGTTTAATGCCATTCATGTTTTCCATGTAAGCACATCCATACCGTTAAATCCAACCAATTCGTAATTTCCAACATCATAGGCAACACTTTAAACTTTTACGCAATTTGCAATGAATTTTTTGAAATTTGGTTTCAATCACTCTATACAATAATATTCTCAGTTTTACATATTAATGTACTCTATCTCTGGACCAAATTTCTAGCCAACTACATCTATGATGATCATTTAGTGCCGTATCCGCGCCACATAAGCAATGATAATAAAACAAAATAACGAAGAAGAAATCTAAGAAGAAGAAGAAAAAAATTTGGGGGGGGAGGGGGGAGGGGAGAGAAAGAGTCTAGAGGGCCTCAGAACCATTTTGAAACTTCTTTTAATGGTTTTTTCAGATAACAAGATGGCAGTTAGATGCTACCACATCAATGCAATGTTGATGAAACACATAGTATATAACAGTGGCTTTTTCTAGAATATTGCTCTGAAAATGGTTAGAATGCATTTTTCCGAACAAAATAAATTCAGTGCATTAAATGATTAAATCCCGCACCACAGATGTGACATCCCGATTTTCTCAATTTTTATTTTCAGTCAATTGAGACGGGCAATTCATCTGTGCATGTAGTTCGCCTCTCAGAGTTGGCCACTCACGAGGGAACTAGTCTATTGAGTGAAGTAATTAAGGAATTTTGCCGCGTCAGACTTGGGGACTGATCACCCTCGGGTCGGATGCAAGAAAATTCCCCAAAAGCTACTCGGTGGATTAGGCGCGCTGAAATCGCATCGGATTGAATTCAACCGTAAAAATTGGGATTGAATTTAGAAGTCGGAAGTTCAGTCATGTCACACATCTTATTAGGATCATGGGATAATTTTTGTGGACTTTAATTTGGACTCAATTAGAAGAGAATTGATAGAAATTGAAGTAATGGAATGTACAAGAACTTGGGCCCCGGCGGAAAAGGAAATTGAACCTATTGGAAGATGTTATGGAGGATTTGAATTAGTGGAGAATGACATCAGCAGGTGATGTCATGGTGGAGGCCAAATTCAAGGAGAGCTTGACAAGTGTCACAAGCCAATTGGCTCACCAAAAGTGGGGATGTCACTTCCCCCTTTGTCTCCATCATCTTCAAGCTTGAGAGGAGAGAGATTGGGAGGGAAACCGAAGGAGAGAACCAGCGGAAACCGCCCCCCTTCTGTCCGCTCCTTCGCCACTCGACCGTCGTCGCCGCCTCGCCCGCCGTTCGCCGGAGCTCGCGTTGTCGTCGCCGCTCGCCCGCGCGCGACCGCACGCCTTCCCGTGCCGAGCCGCTCGCCTCCGTCTCCGCCGTGAGTCCTGCACCGTCGCAGCTCCAAGCCGTCCGCTGCTCGTCGTCGCCGAAGCTCCGTCGCCGCCGTCCGTCGCCGTAAGCCATCGCCCCGAGCTCTAGCTTCCTCCGCCGGTCATTCTCCGCCTTTTCCCCGACCGTTCAACCGCCGTTCCACCATCTCTCAAGCTCGGTTAGTGCTGGAAAAACCAGCAAGATCTAGTTCCTTCCGAGCTCATTTTGGTCCCCTATTAGTCCTCATTTGGTGTTGATCCGTATAGGTTTGTCGTCGGCGTCGTCGTGCTCTTCGCCGGAGACCCGTCGGAAAGTGATTCCGGTGAGTTTACCTCACTAATCCGCGATTAGCGAGATAATGATGCCCTAAGTATGTTTAGCTTAAGTTGATTGAGATTAGGTGGATAGATTGGCTTAATTAGTTGTGGATTATATTAAGGTGATTAATTAAGGTAAAGTGTGTTTAGTTTAATGGTTAAGTATGTTTATTTTTAAAATAAACCTTGATGTGACTTAAAGGAGTTTATTTATGATTTAAATAAATGCTTCAAAATTGTTGGATTATTTAATAATATATCTTATTCCGAAATTCATTAAAATATTATTTTATAAAAAAAAAACTCGAAAAATTTATTTTGACCCTAGTTGCTCAGAATTTCGTGCCGATCGTTGCTGTGCTAGTAGAATTTGAAATTGATGATTGGTTGTGATGAATTGAGTGTGATTGCGATTTATGAGGATTCTTTAGAAAACCCTAAGTGTGGAAATTGATGGGAGATTAGCCGTGACATACCACCTAGGAAAGGTCGTGCCCAGTGAGGCCGTGACGTACCACCTAGGAAAGGTCGTGCCTAGTGAGGCCGTGATGAACCACCTAGGAAAGGTCGTGCCTAGTGAGGCCGTGATGGACCACCTATGAGAGGTCGTGCCTAATAGGGCCGTGATGGACCACCTATGAGAGGTCGTGCCTAATAGGGCCGTGATGAACCACCTATGAGAGGTCGTGCCTAATAGGGCCGTGACGTACCACCTAGGAGAGGTCGTGCCTAGTGAGGCCGTGATGTACCACCTAGGAAAGGTCGTGCCCAGTGAGGCCGTGATGGACCACCTAATTAAAGGTCGTGCCGAGTGGGGCCGTGATTGCCACTGTTTGTTAAACCTTTCTAATAGGGCCGGGATTGAGAGCAATGATTGATTTGCTAGAATGACATGTAATCGGCCGAGTCGATTAATCGCTAAGACGATCCAAGTGATTGAATTGTTTTGATGATGTGATTGTGCCATGGTTGGTTGGTTATCATAATTGTACGTGGTTGAATTATATAAATTGTGCTAACCTGCAGATGAGGGCTAAGCCGAGGTAAGTCTTCTTGATGTTGTGGCTAAGCTACTTCGGGGCGTATTTACTTTCTAATAGGGGTTTAGGAGGGGTGAACTTGCTGAGACAAAGTCTCATCCCGGTTTGGGGAAAAACATTACAGGACCGTAGATGGCGGGACCCCCAGAGAAGAATGGCCTCCCAGTGCAGATCATCGAGCAGGTGCGCAGCGCCCCTGATCCTGGGAGCCATTGGGTCTATGAGCTGATCAGGGCTACCGTGTGGATCCAGGAGACGGAAGATGTTAGGGTGCCCCATAGGTATAGGGCTTGGTTCCGTTTTGGGGCCAATGGTTTTAGGATTGGTCCACTTGACAGTTTTGACATTCCCCTGGTTGTGATGGATGCTCTTCTAGGAGAGGGTGTGGCTGACCTTCCCGATGGTAGGGTGGACAACCCATCATCTCCGGACCCTGCGCCGTCAGACGTGGAGGATGTGGGATCGTCGAACGAGTCCAATTAGTAGTTATAGGACCGTTCTTCTTTTTGGTGGGCTGATCCTTGTTGTGTAGGCTAACCCTCTTTTGATGTGCATAGACTCTGACCCATTTTTGGTGTATAGGCCCTGGATCCGGTTGATGTATGTAAGCCCTGGATTGTTGATGATATATGAAAGTATGTTGTTTGATTTTGAGTTGATGTTCCTGCTGTCCTATCCCGTATGCTTTTGTAAGGGGTTTCTTAGTACGTTCCGCTTGCGCATTAAAAAGGTAAATTGGGGTTGGCGACACTACCTGGGAATGTCGCATTGTCATGACCATGGCGGGTTGTTTCACGTGTCTCGGGGTTCGGGGCGTGACAACAGATCTTATGGCAAGTTCTATCAACATTTTGGTGGCTATAAGTGAACTTTATACACTATGATCTTAATAAGATAGTCTAATTAAAAGGAATATAGAGGGCCTTATACCTAAATGATGAGACGTTTTGATTTGTAGTATTCCTCGAAAAGCTTGTAAATTTCTAGATAGACACATGACAACGAGTTATCAAACTTTCCTAAGCATGATAAGAATTTGAACATAACCAACATGAATTTTACTAATTTATGCAAACTAATATCATCCATGTGGAGTTGTTAAGATCAAGATTCTCTATTCCACACAGCCTTCCCTTGTTGTCTTGACAGATCACAACTAAAATATATTAATTATTTCAAACCACACAAATTTTTCAATAAGGAACTTTTCTAATATAACTCATATTGGCATCTCAATGACAAATACCATGTGGGGTAAAGGATCCTCACCTACATTATCACCATTTCTTTGGCTCCCTACTATAAAGCAATGTGTTCATGCTCCAGTGACAATTTGTCCACATCTGAGGATTGAATACAAGGACGTTTGATTGGGACTATATTTTCCTCCATCTTTAGTTGGAGCGAGTTTCTTCTAACCATACTTTTGATTGGTGGAATTATAATATATTAACATCATCCAAACTAACTACTGATGGGACACTAAACAAAAATTAAATACCTTTATCTGGGAAATCATCCAGAGTGATGAAGGATCATTTCAAGAGGACTAAACCTTATCCAACACCTAATGAAAAATTGTTTAGAGGCGAAGGTCATCTTTATGGGCAGAATTTCAAGGTTAATTCTTTTCTGAGTTTTCATATTGATTTCGTGCTCCAATGTAGGCCAATAATATTTGAATGGAAACCATATATGTCTAGGTTCTATAAATCGTGCTTCAAGCAATTTGGAGTATTTAGAGAAAGTAATGCTCAAATTACAAAGTGCTTCCCAGAAAATCCGAGAATAGTCTTTTAGTACTTCTGTGTGCTTATTGAGTCTTTTGCATTTTGTTTTGTTTCTACGGTCATTAGAATCGAGAGTTGATGTTGTTACTTATATCTTGTCTAGGGATTGTTGGTCTTTGTCTAGGGAAATAAAAATTTGGTTGTCTTGGGATTTACTCATGCTTTGAAGGTTGTTCCAAGAAGTGTCAGCATAAACTAAATCTCCTGGGTCAGCGAGTGTTCAATGAATTTTTGAAATTGAACTCTTGAATGAGAGTCACAACTTAACTATGTATCTCTTTGGTGGATTCCATTGAGCATTGACTTATGCATGTAGTAGTCAAACCACCGACTCTTACGAATACACATAAATTACCCTCTCTACACTCTGGTATATCACAGACCCCAAAAAAAGAAAAAAGAAAAAGAAAAAAAAGGACTATGGTACATCGAGCGGTGCTCTAAATACAGGTACTGGTGATAAGCATGTCTCTCAAAGTTACCATGAGCTGCAGACGATAGGATTCGCACTCGGCATTTGTCATGTCAAATCAAGCCTATAGATGGTGTCCTTGCTATGAAGTTTTTACCAATTAAGGAAGTTGATGAAACAAACCTATAGAGATGTGAACGGAGTTAGATGGCGTTCGCTACACGGAGACTTAATAGATTGATGGGGCTTGATGACGATGTTTCGATGAAGAAAAGTGGTGAAGATAAGTCATTGCATGCAAATCATGGGGGAGAAACCTTAGTTTGGTCCCCCCGCTATCACTCACTCTTCAATGCTAATGATCCGGGACCAAAGAACATAGGCAAGCCAAATGAACCCTGACCAAGACAAAACAAAAATTGATTTGCTTTCTCATCTGGATAACGATTGGGGGAGGCTTTTCTTGGCGGGCCCCTCTGGAACACGATGCAATTGAAAAGTATACGGTTGGTGCATTAACTGGTTTCCGACTCCTCGTAATTAATGCCGAAGGAAGACCGATTTGTCGAGAAATATAGCAAATGTGTTATTTGCCCGTGGTTGTTCTCCAAATGGCTCAAATATTAGAGGGAAAAAAACAAAATTTAAAACCTTTTTGGTATTTTTGTAGCTACACTAGAACCAAAAAAGATTGGAGGTGGTTGCGTTGCACGTATAAATTGTTAGAGAAATCCTATATCAGATAATTGGTGTGTCTAAGTAAGTAATATATGATAATTGGCTCATAACTCGTTAACTTAAGCTTTGAAAAAAAGTGGATCCAACAGGGTGTGTTGATAGTCTTTGACTTAGAGTCTTTCTTATCGATCTATTCAAGGATTTCTTCCGCACACTTTTAAAAAATGGTATTAGAGTCAATGGTGAAATATCTTAAGGAATAAATCAAATGGTCAACCTAGTTCTGGCTCATAACTCATTAGCTTAATATTTTGAGTGAAGGTACGTCCAACTAGATAGGTTGATGGTTTAGACTTGGGTTTCCTTTTATTGATCTATCCAAGAAAATGTATAAGACGTCTATTGTGCACTTCCACCATGGCGAAGTTCTCTATTGGGTTGAAAAGAAAAGGTAATGAAGCTTTTGTTAGAGAAATTCCACATAAGATAATTTGTATGTGTGGAACAGTTAATATATCATAACTTGCCTATAACTCATTGGCTTAGCTTTCAAAGAAAGTGGGTCCAACTGGGTGTGTTGACAGTCTTGGACTTGAGCTCATTCTTATCGATTTCTTTGGGCAAAGATATAGGATTTAACTGCTTACTCCTAACAAATGGTATTAAAGTCACCACCACGGGCGGTGGCGCAGCTGGCTTTGGGCCCTCTCCCCCTCACGAAGGGGAGGGGTTTTGTCACGCCCCGAACCTCGAGCGCGCGCACATCCCACTGCGGTCGATCAAATATGCGACATCCCAGGATACGTCGCCGACCCATTCATTTGATTACGCATGCGGAAGCGAAACAAATCCCCTGACAACATTTAACTTGGGATAGAAAAGCAGGCAATCAATCACAATACCAAACACTTATTTCCAAACACATAGGTTTAAATACAACTCTGGACTGTCTACAAAATAGCCCAGCTCGACAAAAGGGGAACCATCCTAAAACCAACTAACAGGACACGTTCATCGATACTTCAATCTCCACCTTTCCAAACTTAGGGCTTCGGGTCCTCCACGACCGCCATCTAGGGACCTGAAATTTTAATCCCACAACCGGGATGAGACGATGTCTCAGCAAGTTCAACCCCCTAAACCCCTATTAGAAAGAAAATACACCCCGGGTGGCCTAGCCACATCACACAGAAGACTTACCTCGCCTCAGTTCCTTCCTGCAGGTTAGCACAATTCAAATCGCTTAATCATAGATAGTAATAGGAACTTAAACAACCAAAACGCATTCACTTTCATATAACCAACAACAACGGGGGTTCTGATTATAAGACTAAATTGTTATGACACGTCTCATTCATAGCCGCACAATTCCGTCCCATCAACAACACTCAACATGCATTCCAATTGTCATTCACGGCCAAACAAGGGCATAGCTTACTCGCAGTTCAGCTATCTACTGGCATATAACCAGGCATCGCCTCCCCACCTTGGAGCGCGGCTTCGTCAGTACATCGACGGCATTCCCGAAGGAGCATGGGTCCAGTTGGCCTAGCCTCTACTGCGACCCGAGTCACGTCACTCTCTTGACGGCATTTCTAGAAGAACAAAGGTCCAGTCGGCCTAGCCACCACTGCGACCCGAGCCACGTCACTCCCTTGACGGCATTTCTAGAAGAACAAAGGTCCAGTCGGCCTAGCCACTACTGCGACCCGAGCCACGTCACTCTCTTGACGGCATTTCTAGAAGAACAAAGGTCCAGTCGGCCTAGCCACTACTGCGACCCGAGCCACGTCACTCCCTTGACGGCATTTCTAGAAGAACAAAGGTCCAGTCGGCCTAGCCACTACTGCGACCCGAGCCACGTCACTCCCTTGACGGCATTTCTAGAAGAACAAAGGTCCAGTCGGCCTAGCCACTACTGCGACTCGAGCCACGTCACTCCCTTGACGGCATTTCTAGAAGAACAAAGGTCCAGTCGGCCTAGCCACTACTGCAACCCGAGCCACGTCACTCCCTTGACGGCGTTTCTAGTAGAATAAGGATCCAGTCGACCTAGCCACTACTGCGACCCGAGTCTTTCAACCAGCACACAACAATTAGATAATTAATTGCACAAATCATCACTCAATTTGAAGTATCTAATCATCAAATTCATAATCTGAATACACAGCAGCGATCAGCACAAAATTCTAAGAATTTAGGGTCCCAACTTAATTTTCGGAATTTATTTAATAATTAAATTTATTTCGAAAATTAATTAAATAATAATATCCCTATCTTTCACAATCCACACTCGATTTATAATATCCAATCATCAATTTCAAAATCTGATTACACAGCAGCGACCGGCACGAAATTCTGAGAATTTAGGGTCCCGACAAAATTTTCGGAATTTAATAAATAATTAAATTTATTCCGAAAATAATTAAATAATAATATTTTAATAATTTCGAATAATAATATATTATTAAATTATTTAATGATTTCGGAATATTTAAATAAATCAAAAGTAAATTCCTTTATGTCACATCAATGTTTATATTAATGTAAACATTCACTTAACCTTAATTTAATCACACTTTAAGTTAATCAAGCACATTAATATAATCTACACTTAAATAAATTAAACTAACCACCTAATAACACTTAACATAAACTAAACGCACCTAAAGCATCATTAACCCTCTAAGCGAGGTTTAGTGAGTTAAACTCACCGGATTAGCGAGCCGAGCGGACCAAAACGACGGGGACGACGCGAGGATTGACTTTCCTCAAAGCGGGCCGAGCATCCGGGCTCGGGAAGGTGGCCAAAACGGGCCACGAGCGGGCTGCAATACCCATTTTTTTTTTGCAGCTTCTGGTTGAGGCTGACGGAGGGCTGCACGGCGGCGGATCGGGCGGAGGAACAGCAGAGGAGGACTGCCGGTGGCTCGGCCAGGCGAGGCGGCGGCCAGGCGAGGCCTCACGGTGGCCGGAGGGAGCTCCGACAGCTCCTGCGCGAGCTGAACAGCAGCTCGGGACGACGAGCTGGGCGAGAAGACCGCCAAGACGCGCGGCCAGCAGCAGCGCGCGAGAACAGCGGCTCGGCGGCGAGACGACGCGGGGCGAGGACGGCGGGCGACGGCTCCGGGCGACGTGCGGCTCCTCCTCTGAAATTTCTGGGCATCGAACGGAAAGGAGCGGGAGAGAGAGTCGACGGAAGAGAGGAAGGGGAAAGGAGAGGGGTCGGCCAACGGCGGTCCGGCGCGACGGCGGCGGTCCAGCGCGACGGCGGCGGATGAACGGCGACGACGAACGGGCGGCCGAGCGGCGACGAAGGGGGCGGTCGGGGCTGCTGGTTTTCGTTCACCCCTCTCTCTCTCCTCCTTTTTTAAAATCCAACAAGCTCCCTTGATTCAAGGAAGAAGATGATGGTGATAGGCCACCTTTCCAAGAGCAAATCCTCACCCTCCACTTGTCAACATCCTAGCCACTCTTGCCCCCACACCATGACATCACTTGGTGATGTCATACTCCACTAACTCAATCCTCCCACAACAATATTCAATAGGTCCATTTATTTTTCCGCCGGGGCATGAAACTTTGTACACTTAATTCAATCAATTCCATCCAATTGAAGCTCAATTAAATTAACCCAATGTCACCACGCTTCAATTCGATTATTTACTTGACCATAGAACTATCTTGATCTCAAAAATACCACCAAAAGAGGGCCTACCCATTTTCCGAACCAAATTAACCATACTCTGATTATTATGCTGAAAAGCTCGACTTGCATGAAAAATCTTCCAAAGATGAGTCAATATTCCTAAAATGATTTGTGACACACCCAGACTTCCAATTTCTGAATTCGATCTCAATTCCACGGTTAATTTCACTTTGGCACGATACTAGCACGGCCCAACCTACCGGGTAGCCTTTAGAAATTTCCATGCATTTGACCTGTGGTTGATCATCTCAAGCCACGATGTACATCTTTGAAACATTGGCGACTTTCGGTTGTCGGGGTAATCTCAAGGTTTCAAATACGAACACAGGGTACCAAATCGATAGAAAAGTCGGTCTAGTATCGATCGACAAGAATTGTGCGATCTGGTGGAATCACCCACACCTGATCACATGCCTCTGTCGAGTCGATCTATTTCCGATCTCTAATCGATTTTAATTGTGCCGTAATGACCCTTGCAGACTAGCTCGGTCGAAAGGTCACTTCCTGGTCAAATTCTCGAGTCTGATGCATTAGAAACTCTTAACAGCTTCCCCCGATAGACTAGTTTCCACATGAGTGGCCAACTCAAGGAAAAGAACTATATGCGTGCTAACGAAATGCCCGTATCAATTTATTGAAAATAGAATTGGAAAATCGGGATGTCACAGGTTTGAATCCTAGAGGTGTCGCGTTCGCGTGACTCAAATGCGGTTGGGTCTGTGGTGGTGGCTCAGTCCGCCCTGAGTTTACGTCTAGACTGCCGGCCGACGGCGGTTCTCGGGTCGTCAAAAAAAAAAATGGTATTAAAGCCAATGGTAGAATGTCTTAAGGAATAAATGAGATGACAAACCTAGTTTTGGCTCATAACTCCTTAGTGTAACTTTTTGAATAAAAGTGAGTCCAACTAGATAGGTTGACAACTCTGACTTGAGTTCCCTTTTAAATCATCTAACCAAGAGAATGTATAAGACTTTTGTTGCACCCTTGCAACATAGCAAAGTTTTCTATCAGGTTCAAAAGAAAAAGTAATGAGGCAATTGGAAATGTTCTTGATTCTATGTGTATTTTATCCTAATAAAATAATTTTGGGATAAGTGTATCAGAAGTTTTAAAAATAGTTGCAAAGTTGCAGTTAAGTCTTAAAACTTTCAAAATGTGCGATCAAATTCTTTCATTAATATCATCAATTTGACTGATAAAAAAAAATGCTATGTGACATTTTAAAATTAATTTCTCTTTCCTACATGACATATTCTATTAAATCATAAATAAATTAGATTAAAAAACTAAAAAAGAACTACTAAAAATTTTATTTTAAAGAAACTAAAAATAAAGAAAGAAAATGACAAGCTCATCGGTGGGTTGTTGCCACCTTTATTGCCCATTACTAAAGGGGCTAGTGACCTTCACTAGCCCCAAGTGAGGGTCGTCATTGCCTAGATTTGGGTACCTCGCCCAAGCTTGGCTAGAGTTGCCAGCCCCCTCACTTGGGGCCGATGACCACATTGGCCCTAAAGGTGCTCGAGTGGGCTGGCATTGCCTAGATTTGGGCACCCTTGCATCGGGTCGATGAGGCCTCACCTTGACTTGGAGAGGGCTGGCCACTCTCAGCCATGGGTGGTGAGCTTCTTGGCCCCTTCGATGATGGGCGGCAATGGTGTCCCATAAGTAAGCTTCACTCTCTCTCTTTATTTTCAATTGTGTTTTTTAAAATAATTTTTAGCTTTTCCTTTTTAGGTTTGAGAAAAATTTAAATATGCCACGTAGGAGAGAGAAGTTAAATTTAAAAATATCATGTCATCATTTTCTATTAGTCAAATTGATGATATTAATGGAAGAATTTGATTGCACCTTTTGAAATATTATGACTTAATTGCATTTTCGCGATAAATTTTAAAACTTCTAATGCATCTATTCCAATAATTTTCAAAAAGTTTTAAAGCTACCGCATTTCAAAGTTATCAAAGGAACCTGTTGTAAGTACTTTCGCTACGAGGGTGCTGAATTCATGAGACTTTTATGAGACATCTCTAATTACTACAGTAACCTATTTTACAATTGTAATATTTATGGAAAGGCTCTATTAAACACAAACGCACTCTCACTAGAAAATATTTATTCACAGCTTAGTGTGTGAAGCAAAATGAACATCGAGACTATGGGCCCGTTTGGTTCGGCTTTTGGAGAATGCATTTACAGAAATGCAAATACCTTTAGGTGAATGGGGTTTTCTGAAATGCAAATGTCGTTTGGTAAAATTTGCATTGAGAAACAACTTTGGCCAAAATACCGTTTGGTAAAATTTGCATTTGTAATTAACTTTTATTAAATTAAAAAGAAAAAATATGTTTATATTTTCTTTTTGAAGTCCGGCCACCGGACCGCCGAATCCGGCGGCCGAACCGCTTGAATAAAAAATATAAAAATATAAACATAAAAATATATAAAAAATAGATATGTTTATATAAATATATATTTATATAAAACATCGGAGAAAAAATTGTATATGTTTATATTTATAAATAAATATATTTATTTATTAAACATAAAATATATTTATATAAAAAATAGATATGTTTATATCTATATAAGATATATATATATATATATGTTTATATATAAAATATATATAATAGCCTGAATAAAAAATATGTTTATATTTTTTATATAAACATATTTTTATATAAAAAATATAAAAATATAAACACAAAATATATTTATTAAACATAATATATATATATATATATATATATATATATATATATATATATATATAATAGATATGTTTATATAAATATATATTTATATAAAAAATTGGAGAAAAAAATAGATATGTTTATATCTATATAAGATATATATATATATATATATATATATATAATATAAAATAGCCTGAATAAAAAATATAAACAATTTTTTTATATAAACATATTTTATATAAAAAATATAAAAATATAAACACAAAATATATTTATTAAACATAATATATATATATATATATATATATAATAGATATGTTTATATCTATATAAAATATATATAATATATAAAATATATATTTTATATAAATATATTTTATATTTTTTTTATAAATATATATTTATTAAACATAAAATATAAAAAATAGATATGTTTATATTTTTTATATAAAAAATAAACATAAAATATATGTTTATATAAAATATAAAATATAAAATATATATTTTTATATAAAAATATAAACATATTTATTTTTATTTTTATTTAGGCGGTCGATCGGCTTCTCCACCGGAGATATGAACAATACCGAAAGTTGCATTCCGAATATGCAACTTCCCAAAGGACCTCAAGAGCTGCATTGGGCTAAAGGCATTTAGAGTCACTTGGAGATGCAATTGCATCTCGCCAAAGTTGCACAAAAAAACGAACCAAACACCTTTGCATTTGGCCAATGGACTTTAGAGCTTAAATGAGCATTCCAAATGCTGAACCAAACAGGGCCTATGACATTGGTGTGCGTGGAAGTGTACGAAACGCTCAACTCTAAAGAATGTTGATTGAATAATGACACTCCCGCTTTGAAAAATAGATGATATGATCTCAAAACCTATGTTTTTGGGCCAAGTGAATTCGGATGAAGAAAATTTCCATGGGCCTCGCCAACCAATTTAGACCGATCGGCCCGCCAGGCCTTTTGGTCATCATGTGATTTACTTCCTTTTCTAGACTGATTTTCCTATTATTTATTACAACCCAAGATTTGAACAAAAAATAAAAAATTACAACCCAAGAAGCGCACTGGCGCTTTTCCTAAATGTGATTATATCATGAAACCATATCCAAGAATTGGTTTCTCCGGATAGTTAATTATATTTTGTAAAAATATTCAATCATTTCTCTGGAAGGAGGGCCGGGGTGGGTGGCTCCAAGGAACGGGCAAGGACTGCCGGGTGCTAGTCAGCATCTAACGTCCACCCCACGGGAAACGCCACCACCGCTCGAGCACACATGCACATGATAGTAGGGGCGAGCACCGATCCCAGTTAAACCCAGAATGGGACTGAATAGGTTAGTTTTGGACAGTTCTTGTGATAACTAGTCTGTTTTCCAATTCTCAATATTTGGGACTGTTTTTTTTTTTTTTTTTTTTTTGGGTAAGAGGTAATAAATATATAAGGGAAAGGTCAAATGTACAAAAGGTCACGGTATCGAAAACATACACTCAAGATGAGAGGATATAATGAGTGGATGGATGCCGAGATGTAAAAGCAACAACACAAGAGAACTAGGAAAAGGAAGCCAAGCTAAAAAGAGACAAGCACTGCATGAACAAACTCCTCAAAGGAGCTAGGAGAAGATGAGCATGAAATAGCTGAAGGCAATCAAGGAGCAGACGAATGGGGAGGTCAACCTCCTCCGCGACAGCCTCGTCGACATAGGCAGCGGTTTTCTTCTTCTGAGACTATGGAGATGGGGAAGATGAGCGTGTTCCTCGTGATAGACATGGAGATGAAGGAGCAGTTGACGTCTTTTGACTCCACAAGGACGACTGATTAGAGGCTGGGCATCATCTCCCTTATCACAAACTAAAGTGACTTGTAGCAAGAACTAAAATTAAAACCGATTTATTTATGAAAGATAATTATATGATATTAATAATAGAAGAGATATTTTCGGGCGTGTCAGATATCATTTTTCTCATTTTTGAATTCTTTGTTTTATTTTCCTTTTAAATTTTTCCATGTAGGATGCCACGCTGGCATCTAACAGTGACTTAACGGCCAAGTCTACATTTATGTTTCTTTTCTTAAGGAAAGTGCCAACTCGAACAAAAACGGGTATAGTTAGAGATTCAACTGCAAAAAAAAAAAAGAGATATAAAAGATATGATCAAACAATTTATTTATTTGTTGTTGTTGTTGTTGTTGTTATTGTTATTAAGGATCACTAATCTTTGGTGGACTAGAGCTTTAGCGTGAGGAATTGCATCGTTAAAAAAGCTCAAAAAACATGTTTTGGTTTCCCAAATGTCAGATTTCATTTGTCATTTTTGTCCATGACTTGTGGCCTATTATATATATATATATATTTGTTTATTTTTACCTCTCCAGCTATTTGGTAGCTCGAAAACTAGCAAGTAAAATCAAAGTTGATTAAATTAGGGAAGAACAATTGAATCCCCGTGTTGAATTCGAGCAGATGCAACTAAAGACGCTTAGTTCCAAAATAAACACAGAATAACATCTATGCCGCATGGTCTTCTGAATCAAGGAAAAATAAAATAAAAATTGTGACTATATATGTATGTGTCTTACACATTCACCTTGGATGATTGAGATGCAAAAATAATTCTGTTACATTTTAACCTTCAAGTACATGTGTTAATAATCCAATGATGAGTGTATAAAAGTTTTGTTATACTGATGGTGGACCTCCCAATCATCCTCATTGTAATCTATATAAGCTTCTTTTTTCTTATTCCTAAGTAAGCACTATATTTAGTGTCAAATGTTTCGAGTTTGAGCTCGTTAAGGAAATGTGAACTTGTAGAAGTCTCGCCTATATGTTGGATGTCTTTTGACCGGTACTTTATTTCCAGGCTAATTTAGTGGAGTCGCAAAATTGATGGGGTCTTAGAACGAAGACAAAAGGCATGATCATCAAGGTCTCTAAGTTTGAGTCAGCAAGTAACATAAGCACATATAAAAACGGAAATTTTTTGTTCAATCATAAGAAGAGGAGGGCTCTAGTTTTCTCTCTTTAAGTTTTTTGAATGAATTCTTTGTTAGAAATTATGAGATAACATTTATGGATTTACTTTGAGTGTACTTTAGGGCTGAGAAACACTTGAGCCGTTAAGCAATGGTGACTATGTAATTCTTCAAATTCTTAGTAGATTTCATTGTTGCTAACTCTCTCCTTGGAGCAATCACCTATGTGACATCCTAAATTTTCATTCTATTTATAATTTATATTGTGTTATATAAGAATATGATTCATATTTCTCCATTGGGCATTGCTAATTGTCATATGATTCTCTCCATCTCTGTTAACCATAATTTATTAGCCACTTGTCATTAATTTAGTTGCCACATTCCTTAATTAATCATTTAGTTTCTTACTTGCAAATTAAATCATTCCTTACATCACTTCTTTTAACTTTAGCTCATTAATGTTTTTTAAACTTGCCAGCCAAAAGTCCTCATTCATTGGGCCGCGACTCCCTCATTTTCAACCATAAGTTTTGCCTATAGAATTGCATCATGCATGATCTCACCCTTTTGCATCAATGATTACAAATCAAATAATGATTCTTACTCATGCATATGCTTGGGCGATCTTATGCTCTAAACAAATCATCATGTTCATTTACCTACTCAAATTATGTCACTTGTAACCTTTTGTGGACACATCTCTCTCATTCTCCACCGAGTGTTTTTAATTCCAATGTCATCATGATTTTTAACCTTAGTTAACTAATATCTATTGTTTACAACTCATAAGAAACACAAGTCAATGTCTTCTCTATCTCTCTCATTTATGTTTGAAATGATTACAACTCAAATAATGTTTCCTCATTCATGCATTTTACTTGGCCAATAATTCTCTCCATCTCTCTCCATCTTTGTCTCCCTCTCTCTATCTCTCTGTCTATTTGTCTCCCTCTCTCTCTCTCAAGAAATCTTCACTTTTCTATCCAAAATAATGCCATTTGTCACCCAAATAATAATTCATATACTTTTAAATTGTGATACTGAATTTAGCCTATCAAATTAGATCATGTGTAACATCATGAATGTCATAGTATCCTAACATTAGTTACTTTATATCATAATTCCAAACCTAATAAATTGACATGAGTTAAAGTTATTCTTTAAAACAAGTAAACGAGGAAGAGAAATTGATTTTCCTTTCTCCTCCTTGGAAGAGCAACTTCATCCTCCTATTTTCAAGTGCAATTTCTTTTTTAATTCCAAAACAACAAGTAAAACTTCCCCTTAAATTTCAATCAAGCTCCAAAGTTTATTCAACTTGAGTTGTTTGAGCTTTTAATCTCATCTTTCAAGTATTTACAAGGTAAAAGTTCATGAACTTCATTTTCTTTTTATCAAGCTAGCTTTTTTGCTTTCTTAAAATTGAGAGTTGTTAATATTGTTCTTAGGGAGAATAACACAAGAAGAGCTAAAAGTTGTGTATGACGCTTACTTTAGTGTCAAAAGTTTTCATTAGCTTACATAAGTGCCAAATCGGAGAAAAAAACAATCACTTAAGTGCCTCCCATGAGAAATTCTGGCTAGAAAAATTACATAACTTATAAAAAAAAAAAAAAAACTATTTGAGGTGGCATTTTTTTGGCATTGCAATGACCATTTTTTTAAATAATAACTGGCACTAAAGTGATCATTTTTTAAGCTACTGTATGACTTCGTTTAGAGATTATAAACTGATCGGGCACGCTGATGATCCACATAGGATTGAGAAAATAATAAATAATGGTCACATTAGATTTCTGGCCATCCAAATTAGAGTTAGCACTTAAGTGAAAGTTTTTTATTTTTTTATTTATTTTTAAGTTGTACTCATTTCAATAAAAACTTTTGGCACTAAAGTTGGCGTTGTACATAACTTTTGGCATTTCTAATGTCATTCTCCCGTTGTTCTTATTTATTTTGCTTTGAAGATGATAAAGGTTTTCAGTTTTTTAGATCTTTGTTCATGATAAGTGAAAACTCTAAGGACTAAGTTAGATTGATCTACTTAGTACTCATGACTTAGTTAGTTGATGTTTGTTAACTTAGTTTGAATGTGAAAATCATGAGTAAGGTCAAGCTTTGATCATAGCATGTTGAGTAATTGTGTTTATTCAAGTTAAATCTATAATATTGTCATGTGTAGAAAGTGTTTGATCGACCTCACAAAAAGCTTGGTTGTACAGTATATGAGAAAGTGCAAAAACATGAAATTTGGACTTGACAATGATATTCAAATGATTTTGATAAAGTTTTGTATTACTTACTATCTAACTAATTTACTAGCTAAGTGTTGCCAATTCATCACGTTGTCGATTCTTTGAGTTGTTGAATTTTTTTTGTCGATTATTTGAATCGTCAATGTTCACGTTGTTAATTATTTGGGTTGTTGATGTTAATGTTACTGATTCTCTAAGAATATTATCACTGCTTGCATTGGAAATGAAAAGAGGTAAGCATTTCATCACTTGTTTATATGATCATTGAAAGGGCAAGGTAATTGTATTTTCAAAGTGATTTGCATGAAAATATATTGTGTATCGGATGTCAATTCTTGAAACAAGCGTTGATTTTGTAGTTGATGCCATGGTGATCATATAATTATTATGTTATCATGTGCACTGTTATTATGTCATTAAATATGGAAAGTATTGTGCAAATTATTTCTGTCGCACACATATTGGTGGCAATGATTTCCCATGAATTAGATGCTTAGGAGTGTTCGAAATGCCTTGGAGTTGGAATGCCTTGTGGATGCCTCAAAGTTAAAATGCCTTGGGAGCCAGAATAAGATGATATGCTAATAATGAAAATTGTGCATCTTTATGTGTATGTATAAATGCATATATTCACTTATGTCGATTAATTAACTAATTTTTCATTACCATACAACACAATATGTTATGCTAACTGCTTGCATTTAAGTGAATAAACTTGTACAATGATGTTAGTGGTTTCCACTGGCATGTCATGATAGGAAAGAATTTTTTTATATGACCTGAAATTGTTTGTACTAAGTTGAGTGCTAAGAAGATCTCATACATTAGACCTAGAGATTTTATTTACTATGCTTTGGCTCACTCCATTGCTTTTTGGAGCTCCCTTGTATTTTGAGTGTGAATACCAAGATATGCTTGTATCTATATGTATACTAAATAAATTCATGCAATTCCTTGTTTGGGATGTTGTGAAAATTTTATTATGCTTTTGCATATTATTATTAATTAGAAGATATAATTAAAATGGACATGTATTGAAGTGTGATGTTTTGAGGCGTTACAACCTGTGACATCCTGAATTTTCGACCTCGAAATGGGCTTTTCATCAATGCGCCTATGGTTCTTTTCCTGAACTGATCACTCACGAGTTAATTAACCTATTGGGTGAAGCCGTTAAGGGATATAATCACAACAAAATCCCTAAAAGATACTCAATAGGTTGGATTGTACTAAAATCGCGTTCGGTTGATTTTAACCATGAAATTGAACTCGGTTTCGGGAATTGAACATTCGACCATGTCACAATTTATTTTTAGGACATCATCTCATCTTTTGAAGAAATTCCGTCGAACCTGGCATTTTGGCAGAAAATCAATTTTGGCTACCCATTTGAGTTGGTTTGTGTAGAGTTGAAAGGAAATTCATAGGAGCTGCTGAGTTGCTACATTTGGCCACCAAAATGACTTGTTTTGGTGAGGAATTGAAGGAAAATCAAGAGAAATTCGTATGGACAGCCTCCTCAGCAAATTTGACCATCAAATTGAAGTTATTTGTGGATAATTGAGGAGAAAACAGCCATTGGTGGATGCCTTGACTTCCTTGGATGACTGAAGACTTTGTGGCTTGCACTTGAGTGCTAGATATTTCAAATGGATGCTCATTGGTTGCATGGTTGACTTTCTTGGCTCCTTATCCCCCTTGTTTCCCCCCTTCTTCCTCATTCATGCGATCAGCCCCCAGCAAAAGCCAACTTCAACTTCTTCTTCTTCTTCTTCTTCTTCTTCTTCTTCACTTCACCTTCTTCATGTCACTCCATTGAAGCTGCAAGCCACCAGCCTTCCACTTCCAGCAGACAACCCACCACTCCACTGTCTTTAGTCCAACGCCGCACCACCGAGCTGCGACGCCAGCCTTGCCAGCTCCTTCATGAGCCCAGTCCCCCGCGACCAGCGTCCCTGAGCCACTAGCTCGCGTCCAGGTCACCACTCTCCAACTCTAGTCGTGGCCTCCTCCCATCTGAACCCTAACCCAGCTTGCCACCGTCGGTCCACCAGCCATTTGCCATTAGCCCACCTCACCGTCACAACCGTCCAGCCCTTAAGCCGAGCTCGATCCAGCTTAGTCTAAAACCAGCTTCTAGCAACAAGCAGTGAGCTTGCAAGGCTATTTTCAACCTCTTCCAACCCTCCGTTGGAGTTATCGTAGACACGAGATCTCACTGCCGGTGTGCCGCCATTGCCGTGAACTCGTTTTCTCGCTAATCCGGTGAGTTAACTCCCTAATACTTGATTAGATTGTTAATTGCATTTAAGGGTTAGATTAATACTAATTAGCTTAGTTAAATTAGTATTAAGTGATATTAACCTTAAGATGAATTAGTGTTAATATAGTTTGGTTAAATTAGTCTTAAGATGGATTAATGTTAATCTAATTGGTTAGATTAGCACTAATGATGGTGGTTTAGTCTAATTTAGTGGATTTCCCTCGGATCTAGTTACTGGACCCTCACAATTTGTTATTTTCACGGGATCAAATGTGCTACAATTTTGAGGTTAATTCATTCTTGAAAAATGTTATAGACATCCTTAGTTATGGCATATATTTTACTCAAGATTTTAGGGATTTAAAAAAAAAATGCGATTTCAGATTTATTATTTGTAAAACAGAATCTCTGATTATGCTAGAACTTGTGACTTTTTGGTATTCAAAGAATTTTAATCAACTCTTAAGATCCAATTTTTGAAAGAGTGTCTTCACAAAAGTTGTTCATCTTCACAAAAGTTGTTCATCACATCTTGTAATTTAACAGTCATATTTCATATCAAATGGACAAGTTTTGGATCTCGAACTAAATTGGTTTTGGAAAATAGAATTTCTGGACTTTGACATAGTTTTGGTAATAGTTTGGGCGATTTACTATTCTTATTCTAGAAGGATTTGGGTCAAGGTGTCTTATAAAAAATGTTCGTTTAAGTATCCTTTAGAACATATTCAAATTTAAGAATTTTCTGAGTTCGTTTGATTATGTTTTTGGAATTAAACTTGGAGACGTGCGAGTGGTCCCAATTTCTGCCAATTAGAGCCGATTGTAGTTTTGTGGTTGTTCTTGATATGTGAAATCGATTGCTAAATTATGCAATTGAGTGATTATGTGATGACTATTGAAAGATGATGTATTGTGTTGAGGAAATCAAATGTGTTGTGAACGGGTAAAGGACTAAATGCTACACGACAACGAAATTTCGTATGAGTCACTTCTAGAGTCTTGTAGTCAAGGGTTAAGTGTTACATGACTACTTGAGTCACATGGGAGCCACCTCTAGGGCCTTGCACTACCGACTTGCAAAGTTAAGGGCTAAGTTCTACACGATAATGTAACTTCGTGGGAGCCACCTCTAGAGCATTGTACTATTGCTATATGTGGTCAAGGGCTAAGTGCTACAAGATAACGTAATTTTGTGGGAGCCACCTCTAAGGCCTTGAGTTTAGATATTGAGCGTGAAATGAACCATCGATATGAGATAGCCATGCCTGATTATGGAACAAAATTGTGTGACACGGAATGAGACGTGTCATAACGGTTTGACTTTATAATTGGGAGAATGAAATGAAGTGTCTTGGTTATTAAATACACTTGCTACGTTTATATATGTATATGAGATGTACTAATGTGTAGGGAGGTGTTGAGGTGAGGTAAGTCCTATATGATGCATGTTTAGGCTACCTCTAGGTGAATTCTTGTCCTAATTGGGGTTTAGGGTGTTGACTTGCTAAGATTTATTCTTACTCCATCATGATTTAAATATTTTCAGGTCCCTAGTGTGGAGAATTCGGAGCTCGAGGCAGAAGGGTCCGGAGCGTAGGTGGCTTAGTAGTCTCTTTTTGGAGATAGACCGATGTTTATAAACCGTAGGTTTGGCTTGACTATTTATAAAGTGGGTTTTGTGAAAAAGGTGTAGCATGTTTTTAGACTATCCCTGTGTTTGATTGTTGTCTGGGGTTTATGAGTTCGCTTCCTCGTGTGCATAAAATGAATGGGTTAGTGATGCGTCTTGGGAACGTCGCAATTTGATCGATTATCGAGAGATGTGCGCATGCCCGAGGTTCGGGGCGTGACACAACCTACACTCAAAACCACTAAAAAAAACTTTGATGTCCTTAGTGTCCCTTATTGAGTTCTTTGGTAATTTCTTCTTCTTGCATTAGATTAAAATTGCAAGATTTATTCACTTTTACATTGTTTCACAACATCTAGTAGGGTACACACATCTAACAACTAATAAATTTTGAGTAGATGTCTGGCAATCAACCTGATTTATATATTACTATATACATTTGCTTCTAAAGCAAAAGTAAGGTTAGGTGATAAGGTTCTCTGAAAGGCAATGCTTATGGTGAGCACATAGGATCAAAATTGCTCAATCAAGTTGGCATAAGATTTGTAGAATTAGGAAGGACCAGCTATTTTTTTTTTATTATCTATAACCTAATCAATGGATTATAAAAAGAAAAAAAAAATCAACGTGTAGAATCTTCACAAGAAATAGGCCTACATAAGTAACTAAAATAATCTGATCATTGATGTTCAAATTAAAGACAGAAAGGAAGATGAAGCAAAGAAAAAGTTGTCCATGCTTAGATTTCCACCTGTTTACACCAAAAAAATAACTAGCTTCATATAATCGATTAATGGAGAGACATAATTTCGTTAATTGAGAATTTGGTTAAAAAGTGAGTAAAGGACAAATGTGGATTGACAACTACATACGAGAGCAATCGACAACAGGTGAAGAACGATCAACAAGTGATCAACAAGTACCATTTCTTATTGACAAAGCCTACGGGTGACCGAATGCTGTCAAATTTTGATAAATGTTGGATAGAAGAAAGGAGAACGGGTTGGTCAAAGATGTCAAATCGAGGCACAAGTGCCAAGTGAAGGTTCAATGTTTCAAATGGTCTTGCAATTTGTAACAACTTATGGGAAATATTGATTAACGTGCAAATAGTTAGCCTGAAATCTTGAAAAATGTGCATTTGTCACTGTAGTTAGTGTAGTAATTGTTTGTAAGTAGTTGTAATTAGTGAGCTATATAGATGTTTACGATAAGCGTGATAAAAGAGATCTTGTTTTCTTCTTCTTCTTCTTTTCCCTAAACATCAAGTTAATGAAGTTCTTTATTTCTATTTATCTCATTCTTTGCACAATTATTTTCCTATTGCTCTATTTTCCCAAATTGATCTTTTATTTCTTTTCAATTCCAACCCAAGCAACTTTTGTCCAAAATCAACATAGGACCTATTTCATAAAAATGAAAATTAACTCTTATTTGACGAAAGATTCTCACATTATGAGCGAAAATCCCTTTTTAAGTGAAACAATTGCAAACTACAACCGTAAGAGATCAAACATAATCATATCGAAATTATTTAAAACATACACAATCAATTAACATGAGCGATTACATCTTTCTCACTTCACCCTCTAACTTCTTGAATTGCACTTTCGATCTTCTTGGCCATAGATTGGAGGCAAAAATCAACGTAAGAGCTCAAATCTTGGGGCCCCCAACCTTCAACTGGATCAGACACAAAAGACCACTCAATCATGCACCCAATCATCTTACCATCCCCGTCATTCACGGGCCTCACTCGCACTGTGGAAACATAGGACTTGAGCCCCATATTGTTATCCAAGACCTCATAGCTGAAGCACTTGTCACTACGGTCCATCATGAGGAGCCGCTCATTGGCCCACTTCAGCTTCGACGGGTCCGAGTCACCATCGGGGGAGGCGAAGGTGCAGTGCCGGATGAGGCCGGGCTGGCCTGGGACGCCCTCTACTCGGTGGCACGTGTCGACGGAGGGAAGCAACTTGTGAAGGTTGCAAAAGTCCTCCAAGAATGGCCACGCTTGGTCCGGTGTTGGCCCTTTCAGCTCAGCAATGGCCTTGCCTTCCCATTTTGGTTGGGTTTCTTCTGCCATTGAAAGAGAGAGAGAGAGAGAGAGAGAGAGAGAGAGAGAGAGAGAGTTGTTGGGTTTATGGCAAAGATGGAGATATTTATAAAGAAATTTTCAGTTTTCCATTTTTCTCCGAAACCATGGCATTGGCGCACGTGGAAGTGCACGAATTCTCAAGTATGCTAGCTGAATATGACACTTCGCCCTGAAAAATAAACGAGGCATAAAATGCATGTGTATTGAATATGATATGATCCCAAAAGCTACGTTGCACTTTCTCCTCCTAAAATAACAAGAGTTATACAAAAGGACATGCTTAAGGGTGTGGGAATTAAATTAATTTACTCTTTACCAACAAAACTTAATTTGCAAAATTAGGTGTATCTTATGCTCAAATAATTTAATGGGAGAGATTAGCTGCTGTTAAGTGGCAACATTAACAATATAGCCTAACACAGTATATATTCATGGCATCAAATAATTACCGGGACAATTACTCAAGTTTTAAATTCCAATATAATCAATTTAGTCTAAACCTTTATATGAAATTCCAAGATAGTTATTCTGGTCAATTTACACTAGAAATCGTTAACGTAACAATCTAGTCATTACTGGCTGTCTTATGTGGTATAGTACAACGTCAATAATTATTGCCAAAAATTGATCAAAATGACTATGTTGATGCAAATGTTTGAAAGTAAATTGATAAGATTGAAAAGTTTAGGATTAAATTGATATTAGTATAATAAGCTTAAGACCAACCGCATAATTTTCCCTACAATCATCTAACATGTGAGCCCATATAGAAAAATTACTCACCTCAAATACTCCTCTTCTCCCTCTCTATGTGGCCAAAAGAAAACAAGAGGCCAAAGCCTCAAATTACCCAGGTGGACACCCGCCAACTCCCATCCTCGACCTCTTCTTCACTCCACCAACTCAACTCCGGTCGGGCCCGCCAGGCCTCTCGGTCATCCTACGAATTATGTCCTATCCTAAATGGAATTTCCTTCTATGCATTACCACACGGATTGTACATGGGCAATTTTCTGATTTATGATTATCATATCATGCAAGCATATCAAAGAATTGGTTTCGCTGGTTATAATATACATACGCGTGTATATAATGCAAATAATATTATGAGGTGAAATGTCACGTCAATATCATTGATTAGACTAAGAATAGTTGGGTGCGCCTACATGGATAAAAAAAAAATTGAATAGATTAAAAAAGCCCAAACCCAACTCACATTCATGCACAACCACAGGGGAGAGCTCAGGTGGGTGACAGCGGCCGTAATGTTACCGAGACACGTGAGGGCCACTACGAGCCAGACAGGCTCAGGCGACCACCCAATGGCCGCCATCACCTCCGCTCAATCACACACATGTAAAAGAGAGGGAGAGATATAAAGAGAAAATACTAGCAGTGATAAATCTGGCGTCCCAAGGATCAAAGAAGCGCCACAAGGCGACGGTGGGGGTCACATAGGCTCCGGTGGGCAGTTGCCGAGGTCACATGGATCACATACTCCCAAGAAGGCTTTGCTTGGCATCGCATGGCCTCGGTAAAATAGTGTAGAGATCTAATTGTATAAGAAAGAAGTTTCTTTATTGATCGGAAGGACCAATTTGAACAAAGTATAGAGGTCTAACTATATGAAAAAAGTTGAGGACTTGATTAAATAATTTACAATAAGTTCAAGGACTTTCAATACCTTTGTTAAAAAAAAAAAAAAATTGGGAATACTAGCCAAGCAAGGATCACGTTTCTTTGGTGGACCAGAGCATTAAAGTATGGCAGAATGTCAGATCACATATCAAATTTTGATTGTCCCAATGTCAGATTTCTTTTGTCGTTTTTTTGGTCCATGACGAGTGGTCTATAACGCACCATTTTTAATTCTATCTCTTAGACATCCTTCTCATTATAGATTATCTTAGTTATCTATCAAAAGGTCTTGTAATTTTCTGATTACTTCAACTCTTCGTTTGCTCGAAAACTAGCAAGTAAAATCAAAGTTGATTAAATTAGAGAAGAAAAATTAAAACACTGTGGTTAATTCCAGCATATGCAAATAAAGAGACGCATAATTCCAAACGAAACGCAAAATAACATATGTGCCGCATGGTCTTACAAATCTTTTGGGAAAATAAAATCAATGAAACAATTATATAATATATATCATACTTTAACAGGCCTTTCTCGTGAACATTAGATTAATTTATATTAAGTTTATTGTCGGTGTAAGAATTATTTACAAATTCACAATTAGATAATTGGCACGTGAAGGAATTTGATCTCTTCAAGTACAGATATCTACAAACCAACGGTGATGGAATACAGATTTTATTAACTGGCAATAGACTTATAAATTGTCTATATTACAATCCGAGTTAACTTTTTTTTCTTCTTTTCTTAAGTAAATTTAAGCATCATATTTAGTATTATATTAGTCTCGATTTTGAGTTTATATACGAAACACGACTCTATAGAAACTTAAATGTGTTCTCAGCGGGACTTTATCTTCAAGCAAATATAGTGAATCTAGATTTGGTGGAGTACTGTCCATCGATTAAAAATATAAATGAAAAAATGAAGGTTTTTTAGTGGGAGTTGAAAGCCCAATGAGAACATGTAAAAACCAGAATTGATGAAAAATGAGAAAAGTATCTGAATCTTCTCTCTTTGAATAAATGAAAACACTGGAGTGATTATAACTTTATAATTCTTCGGATTCCTGGTGGATTTTTTGTAGCTGGCTATTTCAATTATTAAGTGTAGGCACATGGATAATTTCTTCTCCTTGTATTAAATTTAAATTATAAAAAATCGATTAACCTTCACGTTGTTTCACAACATTTAATAAAGTACACATTTAGCAAAATCACTATGAGAATTGGAGAAACTCGAGATGGTTAACAATTAACTTGATTTACACGTTGATAAATAGATTGGCTTCTGAAAGAGCAAAAAGCCAGCTTGTAGCTAGCTGATAAGGACAGAGCACGTCAATGCTTCATGTTGAGCACGTGGGATCAAAATCGCTTCATCAGGTTGGCAAAAGATTTTACGAAAAGGAAGGGCTAACCACCTCTATAGTTTATACCTATAACCTAATAAATGGATTATAAAAAGAAACATATTAACTTATAGAAACTTTACGGGGAATAAGCCTGTGTAATTGAGGGAAACAAGAAGAGCATTATTCTTAGGAAGAGTGTCGTGCACTCTACACCACGTACTTTTCCGTGGACACCGGACCACTTGTTTGTCCGATTTCCTTGGGAAATCAAGAAGAATCCACAGAGCTTCTTTCCTTGTTGATTTCCCAACTCAGAAATTTAATTCTGATAGACTTCATATGATCTCAAAATTTTCTTAAAGAAAGAAAAACCATATGTATTCAGAAATAGCTCGACGAGAACTAAAAAATGATCAGCAAAAGTAATGGAAAATTTGTGATGACCATGTCCCTAACTTCTCGACTAAATCAAGTCTCTTCAATGTGGAAACAATGGAGATTTGCCGAACCACGTGTCCACCGTCCAGTTTGTTTAGGTCTAGCATGAAAGAAAGCAAAGGGAAGCAAGAAGCGGACGAAGCTTTGGGAGAAATCTTTTGTATTTCTTCACTTGTAATCAATGTACAGCATTTAGTAATTAAATTACAAGATGTACATGTAAAAAAGGCAATGAAATATTCTACAAATCAATTTAATATTTCTATCTAATTCCTAATTGATTATATAATCAAATCAGATCAAAATCAAATTCCCGGCATATCTTCTAGATCTTCAGGCATATCTTCCAACACTCCCCCTCAACCTGGTGGCTTGTAGATATCCAAGACGCCTAACTTGCTTA
This sequence comes from Eucalyptus grandis x Eucalyptus urophylla, assembly GCA_028830015.1. Lineage (NCBI taxonomy): Eukaryota > Viridiplantae > Streptophyta > Magnoliopsida > Myrtales > Myrtaceae > Eucalyptus > Eucalyptus grandis x Eucalyptus urophylla. The sequence continues at coordinate 43,518,413 of CM054190.1, forward strand.
GTAGGTATGCGTGTTGTCTTGAACATAGAGGTTTGGTGAAGATGTCTGCAGGTTGTTCAGCGGTTCCAATCCCTCGTCTCGATTATCCCTTCTTGAATTTTCTCCCAAGTGAAGTGATAATCCACTTCTATATGCTTGGTTCTTTCATGCATTATGGGATTTGCTGCAAGCTTGATGGTTGATTCGTTGTCACAAAAAAGCTTTGTTGGCCCTTTCAGTTGTACTCCGAGGTCCCCAAGCAAACCTTGTATCCACACAATCTCACATGTGATTTTTGCCATGGCCCAATATTCTGCTTCGGCTGAAGATAAAGAGACCATTGCTTGCTTCTTGGTTTTCCATGAAAGGAGAGAATCTCTCAGTTTGATGCAAAACCCAGTGATGGATCTTCGACTCATAGGGCAGATTGCATAATTTGCATTGCAATATGCTGTCATTTCCATGTTGCATCTTCTAGATAGAAGTATTCCAAGTCCTTGGCACTTTTTCAAATACTTCACAACTTTCAGAGTGGCATTCATGTGAGATTCCTTCAAGTTGTGCATAAATTGACTGAGATTTTGCACTGCATATGATATATCGGGTCTGGTCATAGTCAAGTATATAAGTTTTCCAATGAGCTTCTGATAACTTGTCGGATCTTTTAGTACATGATCATCATCCTGAGATATTCCTCCAATATGATCCGTTGCAGTCAATTTGGTATTATGCTCGATTAGAATAACTGCTGGCTTGCATCCTGATAAACCTGCTTCTGATATGATCTCCAATACAAATTTCCACTGATTGAGGGAAATTTCTTGGTGAGATCGAGCAATCTCAATCCCATGAAAATATTTTGGTGCTCCTGGATCCTTTATATGAAATGTTGTATGCAAATATTTCTTAAGACTCTTTATTGCAACTTCATCATTTCCCATGATGAGGATGTCATCTACATATATCATTACATAAATAGATGACGTACCTTTAGTCCATGTGAACAAGACATAATCATACTTGGATTGTTTGAAATCTGCATTGGTGAGAGCATTAGCAAACTTGGCGTACCATTGCCTGGAAGCTTGTTTCAGTCCATAAAGGGATTTGCGGAGACAACATACTTTATTCTCACCTTGAGGAATATCCATGTAGATTTCTTCATCTAGGTCGCCATGAAGAAAGGCATTGTGGACGTCCATTTGGTGTAACGACCAATCATGGATTACTGCAACTGATAAGAATGAGTGAACTGTGACATCTTTAGCAACTAGAGAAAAAGTTTCGTGATAGTCAAAACCCTCTCGTTGAGTATATCCTTTGGCCACCAACCGAGCTTTGTAACGCTCAATGGATCCATCAGCTCTATATTTGACTTTATAGACCCATTTGCATCCTATGGACTTTTTGTTCGGAGGTAGATTGACTAATTCCCATGTATGATTATCAGTCAATGCCTGTAATTCTGCTGCCATAGCTTGTTGCCACCGTGGATCTCTAGATGCCTCATCATAACTAGATGGTTCCCTTTCATCGGATATGTGACTAATGCAACATCTATGTTCTGGCGAAAGCTTATCAAAGGAGACATAAGAAGATATTGGATAGTTAATACCTGGCGAATTAAGAGAGGCACAGATATAATCCTTTGTCCATGTTGGTGATCGTGTGGCTCACCTTGGACGGTGTGGATGATCCATTGGTGGTGGACGAGGAGATATTTCTTCAATATTGGTTTCTGGTAGAGCATCATAATCATTTTCCATATTGAGTTGAGCAGCAGGTACACTTTCCATTGTTTCCTCCTAATGCCACTGGTCAAGTGAAACTAAGTGAATAACCTGGTCCGGGAAAAATGTAAGAAAATATTCATGAGATACACTTTCCTTGTTTAAGAAACAATGGGAATTGGTTGGGACATTAAATCCTCTGTGTTTTCACGAAATGGAAAGACAGTTTCGTGAAAAATGACATCCCTGCTCACAAAAAAAATCTCCTGTTGATGGATCGAGAACATAATATCCCTTCTGTAGGTTGGGATAACCCATGAATATGCATCTCCTAGCACGTGGACTCATTTGTCCCGAGATCCCATAGTTGCAGTGTAACATAGACAACTGAAAATCCTGAGATGATCTAGTGCTGGTTTTTTTCCATAAAGTAATTCAAAAGGCGATTTACTAGCCAATATCCAAGTAGGCATGTGGTTGATGAGATAAGCTACAGTAAGAACACAATCTCCCCAATAATTCTCTAGAATAGACCCCTGAAACTTCAGAGCTCGTGCAACTTCCAACAGATGACGATGTTTAAGTTCCACTACTCCATTTTGTTGTGGAGTATAAATGTAGGAGCTTCCATGTAAGATGCCATGGGACAAGAAAAGTGAGCTGCAGTCATGGTTAAAAAACTCTTTCCCATTATCAGTGCGGTTCGCTGAATCGACTTCCCAAACTGATTTTTAGTTAGAATGATAAATGTTTTTAGATAAGAGGGAACTTGAGCTGTAGATTGCATTAGAAATACCCATGTGGCCTGAGAATGATCATCCACAATTGTGAGAAAAAAACGTGAACCATCACGATGTGGTGTGTGATAAGGTCCCTAGACATCCACATGAATTAATGAAAAGATATTACTAGAACGATTCTTACTAGAAGGAAAAGGTGTGCAAGACTGTTTTGCGAGGGGGCATATATGACATTTAGAGCAAGGAAAAAAAGCACTATGATCCATTCTCGAATGAAGAAGAAAATTCATGTCATTGGCAGTGACATTACATAATGACAATTTATTCAAGGGAATTGAAGTCAAATCAAAATGACATGGAAAATAGGTCCAGAAATATAATCCTTCCAAAAGACTACCCAAGTCCATCAGTTTCTCAGTCGAAAGGGCCTGAAAAAAATAGGTGTCAAAATCAAAGAATATTCAACAAGAATTTTCCTTGCAGACTTTAGATACGGAGATAAGATTGAATTGAAATTGTGGGACATAAAGGACATTTTGAAGGGTAATTTGAGGACTTAGTTGAACAGTGCCTGTCAAAGTGACATGAGTAATATTCCCATTTGGAAGTTGCACAGAAATAGGTGTATCTAATTTCTTATGCATATTGGAAAAGAAACTCGTATCACAAATGATATGATCACTTGTCCCTGAATCAACTATCCATGCCTTTCTTGAAATAGAATTTATCAGGCAGTGAGATATACCTGAAAAACTTCCTCATTTGTTTGCAATGTCTGCCTTTTATAATGCCTGCATCAATTGTTGATGTTGCCCATAGGTAATGGGTTGGTCACTATTTAGATCGGTAGGTCCAATGACCTGGTAAGCTGCAGAATATTCTTTCTTTTTCCCTTTTTCTCCTGGCTTTTCATGCAATTTCCAACAATTATCTATTGTATGATGCAGACGTTTGCAATATTCGCAATATAATTTACCTCTCCCCTTTGAATTTTGGCCGAAATTCCTTAAAGATGCAGAAAAAATATGGTTGTCGGATCCCTTCATCATGGAATTATATCCATCGTTTGATGCAACGGGGAGATCGAGCCCTTGCAGACCATCCGATCGCTGAGGAGGATCTAGACCGTTGTTGCCGTCCCTTTTAAGGGATTTGTCGCTGGAATGTAACCCTAGCCCCTCTCGATTTCCTCTTTCTCGGGCTAGGGTTTTCACGCCCAAATCTCGCCCATGGCGCTCGATGCGGAGTGCGAGAGCGAGAGCGATGTTGTTGCCTCCTTGTGCATGCTCTGGAGTTGTGAGCTGCTAGCTTAATTCCTGGACGGCTAGCTAGAAAATCCGACCGAGGGGCGGCACCAGATCTATTGTCAGAATCTGCGAACGGAAAGTTAAGTACGTTTTGTTCAAAATCAAAAGGAACCGAGTGGATTTTTCCCTCTCCTTCATAGATCTATATTGTCTGAGGGTTTCTGTTGATCCCTCGAGTTTTTCCTCCGCGGCTTTGAGCTTGTTCCAAAGTGACGAGAGCTTGTTGTAACAAGCCGTGACCGTCATATTTCCTTGCTTGAGTTTGCTGAGTTCCTGCATGAGACAAAAGATCCTTGCTCGATCTAACTTCCCATACATTTCTTTGATGTTGTCCCACATGATTTTCGAATCCTCCGTCAATGGAAGGCCGACTGCGACGTCTGGTGAAACGCAGTTGCCGATCCACGTTCGGATGAGGTGGTTGCATTTTCTCTAGTGTTTGGCCAGTCGCTTGTCCAAGGTAATTGGTATGGTCTCATCAAGGAAACCGTCTTTGTCTTTCGTCACGAGGGCTCGCTAGAAGTCCTGCGACCACCTGTTGTAGTTTTCCGGCCCAATCAATTGTAGACTGATTAGTCGCAACTCTGGGCTGTCGGCGGTTGATATGAGTTATAGGAATCATGCTAGTGGTGTGGCCTTGCGTATCTCCCGTAGGTGTCGCGTCTCTTGTGGATGGAACACCAGCAGTAGGGAGCTGATTCTCTGGGTGATTCATGGTAAGGGTTCGCCTCTTTTTCTTCTTCCTCTTTATTGAAAAGTGATTCCTTCATAAGAAAGTATTAATCTATCTTGCATATCAAGAGACTTGGAAGGCAATCAATGCGGAAGTGGAGTTGAGAGCCTGGTGCTCCGATACCATGAAAGAAAGCAAAGGAAAGCAAGAAGTGGATGAAGCTTTGGGAGAAATCTTTTGTATTTCTTCACTTGTAATCAATGTACAGCATTTAGTAATTATATTACAAGATGTACATGTAAAAAAGGCATTGAAATATTCTACAAATCAATTTAATATTTCTATCTAATTCCTAATTGATTCTATAATCAAATCAGATCAAAATCAAATTTCCGGCATAATTTCCGGATCTTCAGGCATATCTTCCAACATAGCAGCTCGCTTTCATGGGTGACTGGACTGAAAATCAGGTTGGGATGGACATGAGTAGCTCGACGTCCGTTTCATCCAGAACGGCCTTCCATTATGAGAAAGCCACTGGCTCGTTCAAGGAGTTGCAGCATGAGAGCTGCGACACAGTCCAAGCCTGGGTCGACTAAGACCCGGCCCATCTCTCCGATGAGCCTCCCAAAGCCTCCGATGAGCCTCACAAAGGAGAAGCGGGCTTCTATGGTCAGGTTGAGGGAAGAAAAAGACGGGAGAGAGGGATATGTTCAAAAGATTTTGGAAGATGTGCAAGAGTCGAAAGCCGCTTCACATCGCTGGACCCCTCAAGAACTTTTCAAATTTTCAAACGTTTCCACCGTTAATAATAATCCCATTCTCTGTTAGTCATCGAACAAGTTCTGATAATGTAATACACATGGCGACTCCGGAAGGGATCAGTGTATGGCATACATGGCGTTATTCAATCACCCAATAATTCTCATATAGAGAATTTTCATATAGAGTGAGAGATAAAGTTGATGTGGAGCTAGTTATGTGTACTTGGTAACAGATGATTAGGCTCGGGTACTGATGTTTTATCCCCACTCAGAATGCCCGCCAACAGATTTTTGTGTATGTGCTCCGGTTGCCCATGGATGATAAAGGAAAGAAAACGGTAGTGCATGCTGAGATTAGATGTCCAAGAAATGCAAGGCACAATCATATGAGGTCAAACAAAATCATATTGAAATTATTTAAAGCATGCATATTTCATCAAGAAATTATTTAAAGCATACATGATCTATCAAGAAGAGAGATCACATCTTTCTCCCTTCACCCACTAGATTCTTGAATTGCACTTTCTATCTTCTTGGCCATAGATTGGAGGCGGAAATCAATGTAAGAACACAAGTCTTGGAGTCCCCAACCCTCGACTGGATCAGACACAAAAGACCACTCAATAATGCACCCATTCGTCTTACCATCCCCATCTTCCATGGGCATCACTCTAACTGTGGCCACATAGTTCTTGAAGCCCACATTGTTATCCAAGACCTCATAGCTGAAGCACTTGTCGCTAGGGTCCATCATGAGGAGCCTCTCATTGGCCCACTTGAGCTTCGATGGGTCGGAGTCGTTGCCGATACCGAACAAGGCCCTCGACTCGGTGGCAAGTGTCGACGGTGGGAAGCAACTTGTGGATGTTGCAAAAATCCGCCAAGAATGGCCACACTTGGTCTGGGGTTGGCTCTTTCAGCTCGGCAATGGCCTTGCCTTCCCATCTTGCTAGGGTTTCTTCTGCCATTGGGTGTGGGAAGGAGAGAGAGAGAGAGAGAGAGAGAGAGTCACTCGTTGGGGTTATGGCAAAGGTAAATACATTTCTTAGATAACGCCCAAACATGTGGTGGCTAGCTTCCCTGTCTCTTGGCACACAATATATCTATATTTTTGTTTTTTTTTTAATTGTAATTCACGGCACAGGAGTAACATAGTTAAAGTGAGTAACTAGATTTAGGAAATTATTGATTATTTCGAGATTTTTAGCTTTTCAATAACTTAATAAGCAGAAGCTTATCTGTAGTGTGATATCTGTTTAAATCTTAATTTTTGCTGGCAAATCAAGCATATGTTTTGGTTAAAAAAAATGGACAAGAGTAAAAAGAACAAAAAATATATAATAAAAAGAAACAGATAAATAAATAAAGGGCGCATAAGAAATAATGAGCCCAAGGGATTTTGTTGTGGCAAATCGTCCAAGGCCTAGAAGGAATGAGACCCTAGGCCTGGATAGCTTTCGTCAACTCAAACCCAAGAGAAATAAGTTCAATTGGGTTCCAAAAGCCCAAAGTTCACCAATGAAATAAGAAGCCTAGCCATTCTTTCCTACCTTCTCTTTCCTCCTTCATCTTCGAGCTTTAAGTTGCCCATTGGTCTTATCTGTGGGGGGCTCTCCCAAGGTCGTCTACTCCATACACAAGGCTCGAACTTGAGACCTTGCTCAAGGGAACCCACGCTCCTTACCACTTGGGCTAGTGAACGTTGGTTATTCTGATGGTTGATTACATTATTTGTGGTATTGTAAAGATCATAAAATGTGCATATTTACTCCTCCAAGATGATATACCAAGGAAATTTTTAATAGGCAATAACATCCTTGTTAGGTTATTAACATCTCATCCTCTCTGTATCGCGTGGTCCTATTAGCTTTGTTGAATGGAAATTTTATTGCAAATTTTCATTAATTAAATAGCTGCCACTTATAAAACTAAAATCAAGTGTACATATAAAACCAAGGGAAAATTCCAAATAAAGATCTAAAGTACACTCATTTTCTCAAATAAAAGTCTGAAGTAGCCATATCAATTTCAAAGAAGAATCTGAAGTGATTATATTTGTTTCAAATAAGGGCCTAGCCTCATCGACTCACCAGCAAGCAAAAATTCCACCCGAGCAATGATATTTTCATTAAAACACAATTTAATTTAGATTAAATTAGATTTTTCTTTGAAAATTGGATTAAAAATTTACAAAACTTAAACTAAAAAAAAAAAAAAGAACAGAGATGGGAGGGCCTCCCATCTCTGTTCTTTTTTTTTAAATTTTAAATATAGTTTGTTTTTTATGAAAGAACATTAAAAAAGAAGAAGATAAAATTTAAAAGACAAAATTGTCCTTATCATGTCCTTATCAAGTAGTGAGTTGAGACCATTCTTTGAGTTTGATATGACCCCTTTAAGTTTTTATTTGAAATAAATTTCACTTTATATCATTTTTTAAGAAAATGATGGTACTTCGAGTTCTTATTTGAAGCAAAATTCCTTTTAAATTCTTATTTGAAAAGATGATGATACTTTATGTCCTTATTTGAAATTTTCCCCAAAACCAAATTAATTTTTAAATTTGACTTAAAGCAAGTTGTGAGTTGACCCGATGCTAGGGGTGAGCATCGATCTAGGGTCAACCCTGGACCGACCCTAGACCGGCCCAACCCTACCGGTCTTGATCCGGTTCCTAGGGAAACTGGGTCGGTCCTTGGTCCTAAGATTCCTAGATCAATATTGTACGGGTTGGTCATCGGTCCTAGAAGTTCAAGGTCAATCTAACCTGAACCAATCCTAACTATATATATATATTAATTTTTTTATAAAGAGAAAATCTTAAAATAAACGGCATCAACAACATTAAACAACTATTTAGTGAGTAGTTCAAGTAATTTTACATTATTCTTTAATGACTTAGATTTTTAATGTCTTTTACGGCGTCAATAATAATAATTTACGAAAGAGGAAAATGTTTTTGTGAGGAATCCTCACGGCGTCCAAAAGAGCATAAACAGCTCCTTACGGCATCCTCCTCTAGTACTCATTCTCTTATGTCTTATTTGTTTTCTTAGTTTTCAATTTGTCAAAATCAAGAGAAACAATTTCTCCACTTGCCACTCAACACTCGCCTTGCTCACTTTGGGTTACTTGTGCCGCTTGCCGCTCGATACTCGCTTGGCTTGCTCCCTGCTCGACACTCAATACTCACTCTATTCGACACTTACCCCACTCGACCCTCACCGCTTACCTTTCTTAGCTGACCTCGCTCGTTATCAAACCCATTTGGTCGGTCTGCTGCTCGGTTGCCATTTCAAGGAGTACAAAAAATAAAATAAAAAATTATTGGTTGGTCTCGGGTTGACCCTGGAATCAGACCGAAACCCATTGGATTGGTCTGGTCCTCAATCGCTTTTTTAATGAGTATTAAAAATGAAATAAAAAGTTATCAATTGGTCCCGGGTTGGCCTTGGAACCGAACCGAACCCACTGGGTCGATCTAGACCTCGATCCCAAGCTCAATAGAATCGGTTCTCGTTCCCAAAAATTGAGGACCGGCACTATGGGGATTGGTCCTAGGGTTAGGGGGTGGACCGGCCTAACCTAGACCATGCTCACCCTACCCGGTGTGGAGGCGGATTTTGCTAATCAAGCTCTAATTTGTCGGAGGGAAAGTTGCCAAATCGATTGGCGTTGACCCAGTAATATGAACCCTAGCTGGCAATTTCTCCATGTGTATGTCAGATTTTCTTGCTTAAAATATTTCAGGAAAACGAACGGCAATTTCCATCGTCCAAATTAAAAATGTATATTTACTACACGTGTGAGAAACTCAAGGAGATCGAACCGGTTTTGCTTTTGTCTTTGGTGATTGAGCTGTAAACATTTAGAATGACGTACCATGAGAAGTGTATTTATTATACGTGTGAGAAGCCCAAGGAGATCGAACCGGTTATGCTTTTGTCTTACTTTTCATGTGTTTCAAATTCAAAAAATAAAAATATGTGAATTGCTAGAACTTGTTGCATTGATTATTGGCAAATGGATTGAGAGATCAAGTAGTCTTATTTTTTTGTACATCACCATCAATTCATTGGGTACTAGAATCTAAACCTTGCGGATGCACGAGACCACTTCAAATTTACTGATCCCCACCTTTTGTATTAAAATTCATTTAAAAAAGAAGAATAAATCACTCGCAAATTACATTTATAATTTAAAATAACAGAAATACGGAACATCATGAGTTGATTCATAGATTCATTGTTGGATGATTGACATATAAGAAGAATTAAGTTACTACTTTACCTCAAGTATACATTTCAACAATCCGAATGTGAGCATATGAAAGTTTTGTTATACGGCAAATGTAACAATTATCCATATCAAAATCTATATTTTTTCTTTTCTTAAGTGAAATTATGTAATTTATTTAGTGTTATATTATTTATCGAGACTGAATTTGTATATTTAAATCGACCTGGTAGAGGTGTGCCCGTACTTTGAATGTCTTATGAATAGGTCATCATCTCCAAGCAAATTAAGTGGAGTCCAAAATTTGGTGAAGTCTAATCTTGGATTAAAGATAAAATGAAGAAAATTCAGGTTTCCTACTTTGAGTCATCAAGTCACGTAAAAACATAGAAAAACGAAATTGATCTCGATTAGTACACATCAAAGCAAACAAGAAGACTGTTTGGATATTTTCTCTGAGTTTTTTTAGTGAGTTCTCCAAAAGATATTGTAAAATCATATTTGTAAGTTTACTTTTAGTATTATATGAGATTAGAAACACTTAGAGTGATTGAACAATTGTAATTCTGTAATTTTTTTGGATTTAGAGTGATTTTCTTTACGGATGATTCTTTGCCGGGAATATAGACATTCGAACCAAACCATGTAGATCTTCCATGTCCTTATTGTCCTTTATTGATTTCTTTGATGCTTTATTTTTCTGGCATTAGGTTTGAATTGCAAGATCTATTGACTTCCATATTAAAACATTTAGAGTGCGTTTGGTAACGTTTCTATTCAAAAATTGTTCCAGGGAACAGAAATAAAAAAAAAGTGTTTCTGTTCTGGGGAACAATTTTTTACTAGAAACACGCGTTTAGTAAACTTGTTTCGGGAATAAAAAATGAATAGAAACACGCTTGGTAGATTATATTCTTTTTTTGTTTCTTTTAATATTTTTAATATTTTTAATATTTTTCCTTTTTTCCTTTCTTTTTTATTTTTTCTTCTTTCGGCCGGCAGCCTCGCCCAGCCACGGCGAGGCTCGGCCTCGCCGGATCTGGGCGAGCTCGAGCTCGCCCAGCCATGGCGAGGCTCAAGCTCGCCGGATCTAGGTGAGCTCGAGCTCACCCAGCCAAGGCGAGGCCGGGCCTCGCTGGCGCGGGCGAGGCTCGGCCTTGCCTTGGTTGGGCGAGCTTGGCCTCGCCCCGGCTAGGCGAGCTTGGCCTCGCCCAGATCGGGTGAGGCCGAGCGTCGCCGGGGGCCGGCGACGCTCCGGTGAGGTCGCCGACCCTCGATGGCGTCGCCGGCCCTCAACGACGTCGCCGACCCTCGACAGCTGGCGACCGGCCAAAGAAAAAAGAAGAAGAAAAGAGAAGAGAGAGAAGAAGTGTTTCTTCAAAAGTGTTTCTGGAACAAGATACAATTTTTTTTTTGTTTCTCATTTATGTTCTTTTTGTGTTCCGGGAACAAAAAAATCAGATTTTGAACAAAAACGCAAACAAATGCGTTTCTGTTCTTTTTTTGTTCCCGGGAACAAAAAAACAAAATTTCTGTTCTTAAACAGAAAAAAGAAACGAAAACATGCAGCCCCTTAGTAATTACACACATCTATCAAAGTCATAATGGAAACATGAGATGGTGAACAATCAATTTCATTTACATATAGTATTTAATTGATTTCTTATGGAGCAAAAAGCCAGCTAGCTGATAAGAACTGTGGAAGTGAATTTTTATAGTGAGCACATGGATCAAAATTGCTTCGTCGTCAAGAACCTAATCAATGGATTTAAAAAAAAAAAATCAATACAAGGAATCTGCACAAGAAAAAAAGCCTGCATAATAATTGAGAGAATCTAATCACTAGAACGCAAATTACAATTCAGAAGAGAAGATGAATCAAAGAAAAAGGAGATTCATGATGAGATTAGATCTCCAAGAAGTACAAAACACGACCTTAAGAGATTAAACATAATCGTGTTAAAATTATTTAAAGCATGATAATCAATCAATAAGGGAGACCACTTCTTTCTCACTTCACCCACTAGCTTCTTGGATTGCACTTCCTATGTTCTTGGCCACAACTTGGAGGCGAAAATCAAGGAAAGACCTCATATCTTGGAGCCCCCAACCCTCAATTGGATCAGACACAAAGGACCATTCAATCATGCACCCAACCATCTTACCATCCCCATCATACATGGGCATCACTCTAATTGTGGCAACATAGGACTTGATCCCAACATTGTTGTCCAAGACCTCATAGCTGAAGCACTTCTCACTGGGGTCCATCATGAGGAGACGCTCATTGACCCACTTGAGCTTCGGCGGGTCTGAGTCATTGCCATTTGTGGTGGAGGCAACACACCGGACTAGGCCGGGTTGGCCCGGGATGCCCTTGACTAGGTGGCACGTGTCAAGTGTGGGAAGCCACTTGTGGATGTTGCAAAAGTCCGACAAGAATGGCCACACTTGGTTCGGTGTAGACCCTTTCAGCTCAGCAGTGACCTCGCCTTCCCATCTTGGTTGGGTTTCTTCCGCCATTGAGAGAGAGAGAGAGAGAGAGAGAGAGAGAGAGAGAGAGATGTGTTCCGTTTAGGGCAACGATGGAGATATTTATTAGATAAAAGCCCAAACACGGGGCAGCTGGATTCCCTTTCTCTTGGTATAAAAAAAGTGAAAAATAAAGTAGATTAGAGAATTGAGGAATTTTCTATTAATTTAATGTATCATAATAAACTACATCAGCCTATTCATAGGTTTTATGAGAAACTATCAAATGTAAATTATATGTTACTCAAATAAGATATTCGTGCAATCTTGAGAGATACAAAAAATTAATAAAATATTCTAAGTATTTATAATATAGGTAAATATCCTAATTATCACTAGCAAAAGAACAAAAAAAAAAAAAGATTTAGACCAGGTTCATAAGCTTTTAAATAAAATGAAATGCTCTTTTTTTTTACACTCGGTGACTGAGGGAGAAGCATTCGGCCTTGTGCAGAGCCCAAGTGGCTTGACTATCCATGCGTAGATGCTTTCAAAACTGGGAATACTCAGCGGTGCAGAAAAGTCTAATCGTAAATCTCATATAAGATCTTAAAATATGCTTTGAGTGATTAACCAACCTTTCTCTCATTAACCAGTTTTAGGTCACCCTCTATCATTTGAGTTGTTTACCTTTTTCTCCAATTTTTCTATTGAGTTAACTCTTCTGTTTGTCTTGCTTGCTATTTTTTTTTTTTTTTGAAATTTTACCATCTCTTTTTGGAAACGACCAATCTCAATTAGAGAGTGATTACCAACATTTCTCTGACTAACTAACCAACTAATTTTGCATTACCAACATTTCTTTGAGTTAATCATCAATGTTTGATTTTCTTCTTTTTTTAAATTACCAACTTCTCTTTCTCCAAAAAAAAAAAAAAAAGGACTCTCCAAACGTTGATCAAACTTTATTTACCGTTTTTTTTAATAATCAATGCCTTTAATTTACCAATTATTTTATGAATTTACTAACTTTTTTTGTGCAACTCACTAAAATTGCTCCAATTAAATATTAATTACTTTTGCGTCACCAACTCTCCTTTGAGTTGCTCACCAATATTAATTCATTATTTTGAAAACTTACCGACGTTTCTATTTGGTTCATCGCTTTTAAATTACCACTTCGTCAAGGTTGAAGAAATCCTGCCATCATTCCAAGATGCGCGCCCTGCCATCACAGGGGAAGTAGAGCTTGGTCAGGCCCAGGGGTTGGGTGGTTCAAACCTTGGGGAACCCCCGGCGGTTTGCCATTACCCATCTTTAACCTCCTTGGGTTGGCTCCGATGGAGGGAGCAGTTTAAGGAGACGTTTCTATTTGGTTCATCGCTTTTAAATTACCACTTCGTCAAGGTTGAAGAAATCCTGCAGAAGCCGCCACATCCGGTTAGAACTACTGCCTCCCTTCATCAATTAGCATTGTAGCAGTAGTTAAACCACATTGAAATACCGAAAGCATTTCTTGTCCGTGCGCGAAGAGACATATTTTTGTTGTTGTTGACTTTCTCTCTCTTTGGCCCCTTACACATAAGTCCAAAAATTAGATTCCGTCCCAAAAATTCGGGCCTCGGTCAGGCCCATGGGCCTAGCAGCCCTAAGACAAACGGCACGGTCCATTGACCAGTCCTAGTGAGGAGGGCCGCCATCTCCTAAACCGCAGCTACCCATCTACTTCTCTTGCGTTGGATTTTTCTTCGGCATGATTACACGGATGGTTCTTATATTTTGGCCTGATATATAATGTCGTTCATAAATTTCTTTATTTGCTCATTTTATCCTCAAATTTTAACCCAATGAGCAATGTCATTTCTGCACTTTTTAATGGTTCCTGAATTATTTCATAAATGTTCAATCAAGTCTCCAAACTATATGAAAATATCTATTATTATATTTTTATTAAATCCACCTCGTTAAAAGAAAAGGTGGATAATAATTTTTTTCCAAATTGAACAAATTAAAAGAATTATTACATTTTAATTTAAGTTGAATATCCCTATATGCATAACCCACTTGATAGAAGTACTCGATTGCAGTGACCTTGGCGTCATCAGGGCACTGCGAAGGATGTCGAGTGCTCGATAGCCCCAAGTGACAATCCAACGGCCGTCGCCACTTTTGCTTAAGCACACACGCACAGAAAGAGAGGGAAAGAGAGAGAATAAATTGGTGATGCGTCATCTAGCATCCCCACACATCTCTCTTAGCTACGAAACCAACATGATTCTATGTTCCTGTCTCTTTCAAATTCCTACTTTGTAACCATTGAAGTTTCCTTCTCACATGGGAATGGGAAGGTAAGGGTTTGAATTCCCACATTCTCAGGAGAGTTGGAGTGGGAACGATTTAGTTTTAGGTATGAGTTTTGACTCTCATGCCCTACAATAAGGTAAAGCAAAAGTCTAAGAGTGAGTGATAGAATATGAGTAGAGCATGATTGACAAAAAAAATTCTTAATTTGAAAATATCAATACTTTGTAATTTAATTTTTATTATCTTTAGATTCTTCTTTCTTACTTTGTTTTTAAATTTATTAAATTCATGTATGACGCCATGTTGGTATTTAATAATGACTTAACGATCATGTCCATATTTCTGTCTCTTTATTCAGAAAGGACCACCTCAAATAAAAAAGTATATAGTGTAGGGATCTAATTGTATAAAAAAGTTTGAGGGACCGGATTGAATGATTTGCAATAGTTCAGAGACTTCCGATATCGTTATCATCATCTTCAATGTTAACAAAGCAAGGGTCGCTTTTCCTTGTTGGGACCATAGCTTTAGCGTGCGGAATTGCATCATTAAGCTCTGCTTATATATCAAATTTTGTTTGCCCAATGTCAGATTTCATTTGTCATTTTTGTCCATGACGAGACGAGTGGCCTCAAGTGCACGGTCGTTGATTTTATCTATTAGACGTTGATCTCATTATAGATTATCCTACTTATCTAGCGAAAAGTCTTGTACTATTTTGATCTCTTCAACTCTTTGGTAACCAGAAAATAGATAGAGCCTAAATTACTAAAATCTACATTAACATTTTTTTTTCTTTTCCTAAGTAAAATTAAGCGTCATATTTGATATTAAATTATATTTCCAGTTTGAACCCCATGCGAAACTTGACATGCCCACATTTTGGATGTCCTCTTAGTGGGACTTTATCTTCGAGCAATATAATGGAATCCAAATTTGTGGAGTCTAATCTTGGATTAAAGATAAAAATGAATAAAATCAAGGTTTCTCAGTCTTAATTAAAAGTCACATGAGAACACTCGGTTATTAAACATTATGAAAAATAAGAGAAGTGTCAAGGTTTTCTTTTAATAAGTGAGTTCTTTATACGAAATTGCGCGATAACACTTGTGTGTTTGTCTTGAGTGTAATCTTCGGCTGAGAAAACTTGATAATTGAGCAATTGTAACTTCAAATTCATAGTGAATTTCTTGTGACTAGCTCTTTCCATTGTAAGGTACCCACATATGATCTGAATCACTTAAATCTAGAGTATCCTTATCGTACGTTGTTCATTTCTCCAGTAATTTTTCTTTCACATTAGATTTTAATTGTAAGATCAGGTAATTGCCATGTTATTACACATCTAACAAAATTATTATGAGAATTGGAGCAACTTGAGCTAGTTAAGGATTAATAAATAGATTGACTTATGAAGGAGCAAAAGCCACCCTAGCTGATTAGGACTGTGGAACTTCATGCTTACTGTGAGCACATGGGATCAAAATCGCTTCATCAGGTTCGTGTAAGATTTTTCGAAAAGGAAGAAGTAGCCCTCTCTATACCTATTGAAACCTAATCATAGGGAAAATTACCAAAATAGTCCTAAACCTATTGCAATTTTTCCAGTTCAATCCTAAAACTTTTTTTTTTTGCTAATTCAATTCTAAATCTTTTGTATTTGTGACAACTGATCCATCCTGGCAATTTTGATCGACTAATATTGATGTGGACACTGGCTGACGCCAATGTGTCGATTTTTTATTATCTTTTCGATTTTTTTGTATGTTTTATTTCTCTTTTTATTTTTAAAATTTCACTTTTCTTCTTCCTCTAGCCGGTCCAGGGACTAGTTTGAGGCTAGAGCCGGTGAGGTCGATTTTTCAATTCTTTTATTTTTTATTTCTCTTTTTATTTTTAAATTTTCTCTTTTATTCTTCCTCTAGCCGATCCAACGACCGGTCAAAGCCTAGGGTTGGTGAGATTGACCTCATCGGCACTAGTGAGGGTGAGCCTCGGCCAACTTTGGCAAGGACTTACCATCGCAAGCGAGGGTCACTGAGCGAGGGTGAGGGTGAGCCTTGCCATTCGCTAGCCTTGCCCAAATCTGGCAAGTGTGAGCCTCAACCACCCCTAGCGAGGTCGCTAGGCAAGGTCTAGCTCGCCTAGTGCCATGACGGCAAGGGTGAGGGCAAGCCTCGCTATCACAAGCGAAGGCTGGGGGAGGCTCGCCCTTACCAAATTTGGGTGAGAGCAAGCCTCACCATGGCTAGGCAAGCTCGACCTCGCCCAACCATGGCGAGGCTCATGCTTGCCCTTGCCAAATCAGCGCCATGACGATGAGGGTGAGCGACGATAGGTGAGCTCGATTTGGCGCACCGACCCTCGCTTGCGACGATGAACCTTGGCCACCCCCATTGACATCAGGGGTGATCGAGGCTCGCCTTCACCAGTGTTGGCGAGCCTCCCCAATTGCTAGCGAGGTCAACCTCGCTAGCCTTAGCCCATAGGAAGAAGAAAAGATAAATTTTTCTTTTTTATATTTTTTTCTTTGTGAGAGAGAGAGAGAGAGAGAGAGAGAGAGTTGAAGAATTGACACATTAGCGTTAGTCGGCCAAAATTGGTCAGATGGACCAAATTGACACAAATATAAAAGGTTAAAAATTGAGTTGACAAAAAAAAAAAAAAAAGAAGGTTTGAAACTAAACTAGAAAAATGGCAAAAGATTTAGAATTATTTTGGTAATTTTCCCAATTCAATGTATTATAAAAGAAAAATAAATCGAGAGATGAAAAATTCACAAGTAATAATCTTGCATAATTAATTGAAAAAATATAATAATTAATTCTCAAATTAAAAGTCAAAAAGGAAGATAAAGTAAAGAAAAAAGCAATTCATGCTGAGGTTAGATCTTCAAGAAGTAAATCATGCTGAAATTAGATCTCCAAGAAATGTAAAGCACGATCATTAGAGATCAAACCTGATCTTATTGAAATCATTTAAAGCATACATAATCTATCAACAAGAGAGATCACATCTTTCTCCCTTCAACCACTAGCTTCTTGGATTGCACTTTCTATCTTCTTGGCCATAGATTGGAGGGCAAAATCAATTAAAGAGCTCAAATCTTGGAGCCCCCAACCCTCAACTGGATTAGACACAAAAGACCACTCAATCATGCACCCACGCATCTTGCCATCCCCATCATTCATGGGCATCACTCTAACTGTGGCAACATAGTTCTTGAACCCCATGTTGTTGTCCAAGACCTCATAGCTGAAGCACTTCTTGCTAGGGTCCATCATGAGGAGCCTTTCGTTGGCCCACTTGAGCTTCGACGGGTCTGAATCATCGCCTAACGCGGTGGAGGTACAGTACCGGATGAGGCCAGGCTAACCCTGGACGCCCTCGTTTCGGTAGCACGTATCAACATCGGGAAACACCTTGTGAACGTTGCAAAAACCCGCCAAGAATGGCCACACTTGGTTTGGTGTTGGTCCTTTCGGTTCAGCTGTGGCCTTGCCTTCCCATCTTGGTTGGGTTTCTTCTGCCATTGATTGATGAGAGAGAGAGAGAGAGAGAGAGAGAGAGAGTCGTTGGTTTATGGCAAAGACGAAGACATTTATCAGCCCAATCATGTAAAAGCTAGAATCCAAGTCTTGTGTCTTAAAATATTATAATTCATGTCACCTCACGTGGAATAAGATGGTTTAAGTGAGTAACTAGATATAGGAAGCTGTCTATCATTTCTAGATCCTAGCTGTTTGCACGTCAATAGCTTAATATTTATTATGAATAGTCCAATCTTGTCTTTGTTGACACATAAATTTCGCCATTTTATTTAAGACTTAATAACATTAAAAATTAGGAATTAGTCGCTAAATATATATATTTATAACTTAAGGAAATATACAAACAATCAAAATTGAAATTTTTCAAAAAGCCCAACTAATGTCATCCAACATCCAAAAGGAAGAGTGACCATTAGATTTCCTAGAAGATCTTTTGATTCAAGATCTAGTCATTCTTTTCATACATCTTATACAAGGTCGATAGATCTTAATCCCAACCTTCCGCCTATAATCACCATCCCTCCAAGTACTCATAGAAACACTCCTCCTAGTATGCATAGAGACACTCCCACACATGACACAACACCTTTACCTCCTTCCACCAGTAGAAGTAATCATGAGACACCTCCTGAACCGGAAGTTAGTGATTTAGATAATAGATAAGGGATTTCCAGGCCTGTTTATCAACAAAATCAGCCTGAACCAGTCCTAGAAAATACAGATTCTCCTCATGATTCTCCCACTTATTCGCAAATGATAGATGCCGAGCTTAATGTTTTAGAAAAACATTTTGAACCAAACAAGGCTTTCCTTAATAAAGAATTTAATTCTGAAAACAACAGACAAATTAGAGAATGGTTCTTCAAAACCTTTGCTAATAAAGCAAAAGACATCAAACAAAAATATTACAACTACATATATGAATATGAAGTCCATATATTTTTCTTTGATTGGTTAGAAGAACAATTCCTCGAACCAAAAGAAATAATTGTCTTAGATCATCATTATAAATGGAAACTTGATAATGGTGAAACCATAGAATCCAATCATCCCCCTCTTAGGAGAATAAAAATACAACATGGAGAAAGCGAGGTTACAGCTACTCCTTTTAGGCTTTCAGATCAAGGAAACTCTCTTTATACTCACAAAGTCATTGAACAAAACAATTACACTAATCAACATTTGGCGACCATAGGAAAACAGTTGAATAGGATAGAATCCACCATCTAGAATCCTACCCAACTCATCACAACACAAGTTGACACTTTCAAAAAACCCATTTTCAAAGCCTTTGAATTCCCAAAAAACCTTAGCCCGAAGTTTGCCAAAGCTATAGAATAAAAGAAAAAACTCCTAGGGAAAGCAAAGCTAGAGCCTGCTCCTATTATAGACACCCCTAAATTCAAGAATCTTATCATTAGAGACACTCCTAACCAACCCACTATCAGTACATTGACCAAACAATCTGGTGACTCTGATAAGGAATTGGTTGCTGAGATTAATAGACTCAATTGGAGACAACCTCAGAAGCTTTATTATAGTAGAGCTACTCCACCTAACATTGCCCAAGAAGAATCATCACAGAAAATATAAAATAAATACTCTTCTGATGCCATTTATGAATGAAATATATATGGTGTTGCCGAAAGCAATATCATGAATATTTTAAATAACATGGTAATGCTTGCCAATGCCTACAAAACTCAGCAAGATGGTTCTGATCATGATGTTGTTAATCTTTTAGTAACCGGATTTACTGGACAACTAAAAGGTTGGTGGGATAATTATTTGACTGATGAACAAAGAATACAAATTTTAACTGCCTATAAAATCGATGACTTTGGCCAACGCATGGATGATAATCAAGGACATCTCATCCAAGATGCGGTCAATACTCTTATCTATTCCATTTCACAACACTTCATAGGAGACCCTTCACATATTAGAGATAGGAACCAAGATCTCTTATCCAATATGCGTTGCAAGTCTTTAGGGAGATTTAGAGAATACAAGGAACTCTTCCTTCAAAGGGTCCTTATCAGACCTGATTGCAATTAACCCTTTTGGAAACAAAAATTCTTAACAGGTTTACCCCAAATTATAGGTGACTAAGTTAGAGATAGAATTAGAGAAGAATACACTGGCCAAATACCTTATGACCTTCTTTCTTATGGAGAAATAGTCTCTTATGTTTACAGACAAGGAACCCAAATGTGTAATACTATCAAATTACAAAGACAACTCAAGGAAGAACAATCTCTCACCAATAGAAGTCTAGGAGATTTTTGTGCTCAATACGACCCCTCTTATAATGAAAAAACAAAACCAAAATGTAAGGGAACTTGTTCTTCTAAGAAAGAAACAAAGAAACATCACAACAAACCTCCACCTCATAGGAATAAACAAAGACACCAGAATAACCAAAATGGACTTCATACTAATAGGAAAAATTTCAAAGACATTAAATGCTATTCTTGTGGTAAAAAAGGTCATATTTTAAAATATTGTAGGATTAATAAAAAATTGAATGAACTCTCTCTTGATGACAATACTCTTAACCAGTTAAGCAACATCTTCATAGAAAATGGTGATACTTCTTCTGATGAACTTCTTGAGGAAGAAGGTCTTCAGATCAATGAAATAGATTCCTCTTCTGACTCTGATTATGAAGACGCCTATCCTGAAAAATCCGTTCCTGAAATAAATATGTTAACAAAAGAAGAAGAATTTCTCCTTAGCATTGCTGATAAGATCATTGACCTAGAAGCCAAGAAAGAATACCTAAATAGATTACATTCTTCCTTGAATATTATCTCCAGACCCAATACTTCCTACAATTTAAAAGACATTTTGAATAGAAATAAAAAAACCTCAATCCGGACTCGTTAATATAAATGACCTCCAAAATGAAATAAAACAACAAAAATTAGAAATCCAAGCCTTGAAAGCAACACAGTTAGAAATGAAACAAGAGATTTCTGACATAAAATCTCTTGTCATTAAAGGAAAGACAAAATTAGAAGACCAAAAAGAAATCACCAATACATCAAATACTTCAGACCTAGCCTTTCTTATGTTATTAACCAAAATAACATCTAGGAAATAGATAATAAATATTATGATAAAAATCAACAATGAGTTTATTATTGAAACAACAGCACTCTTTGATACAGGAGCTGATCTCAATTGTATCAAAGAAGGCCTTGTTCCAACAATATACTTTGATAAAACTTCCGAATCTTTAAAATCAGCGTCAGGAGATAAACTTAATATCCAATACAAATTACCAAAATTTTTAATAATAAAAGATCAAATGTCTTACAAAACATCTTTTCTTTTAGTAAAACATATGAGGCAATAGGTAATTCTTGGAACACCTTTCATACAATTAATCCAACCTTTTACAGTTACTAACAAAGGTATTAAAACCCATGCTCTAAACAGAAAAATTACCTTCAACTTCATAACAAAACCACAAAAGAGAAGCCTAAATAATTTACAAAAACATTCTATTTCATAAATAAATTGCCTTATAAAAGACAAAGAAAATCATCTTGAATTCTTAAAAGAAGATTTAGAATTCAAAAGAATAGAAGAAAATCTTATAAAACCAAACATCATAGAAAAAATAGCTTCCCTACAAAAACACATAGAGAAGACTATATGCTCTACTCTACCCAATGCCTTTTGGGAAAGAAAGAAGCATATCGTTGATTTACCCTATGAACAAGATTTTTCTGAAAAAAAAATACCTACCAAAGCTCACCCAACACAAATGAATCAAAAAGTTTTGAAATTCTATCAAGCAGAAATACAAGATCTTTTGAATAAAAAACTCATAAGAAAAAGCCAATCACCATGGAGTTGTTCAGTTTTTTATGTCAATAAAAATGCTGAACTTGAAAGAGGAGTTCCCAGGTTAGTTATTAATTATAAACCTCTTAATACAACCCTTAGGTGGATAAGATATCCTATACCCAATAAAAAGGATTTGCTAAACAGACTTTGTAGATAAAAAATATTTTCAAAATTTGACATGAAGTCAGGATTTTGGCAAATATAGGTCAGTGAAAAGGATAAATACAAGACAACTTTCACAGTCCCTTTTGGCCAATATGAATGGAATGTTATGCCTTAGGTCTCAAAAATGCCCCTTCAGAATTCCAAAGAATTATGAATGAGATTTTCAATCCTTATTCAGAGTATGTCATAGTTTATATAGATGATGTTCTAGTATTTTCTTCCAATATAGAACAACATTTCAAACATTTATCTACCTTCATAAAAATAATCATACAAAACGGTCTTGTAGTCTCTCATACTAAAATTGCACTATTCAAAACCAAGATTAGATTCTTAGGTCATTACATTCATTTAAGCACCATCACTCCCATAGAAAGATCCATATCTTTTACTGATAAATTCCCTGATGAAATTAAAGACAAAATTCAATTACAAAGGTTTTTGGGTAGTCTAAATTATATTATAGATTTATTTCCCAATATAAATATCCTTTGTAAGCCTTTACATCAAAGGTTAAGAAAGGATCCTCCACCCTGGACTTCTGTCCATACAGACATTGTCAAACAAATAAAAATGCATGTGAAAGATATACCATGCCTACACCTAGCTGACCCTTTCGCTTTCAAAATAGTTGAAACAGATGCATAAGAATTAGGATATGGTGGCATTCTCAAACATGTCAAAAACAACAAAGAACAAGTTGTTTAGTTTATATCAAAGCATTGGAATTCCACTCAACAAAATTATTCGACAATCAAAAAAAGAAATACTTGCTATAGTTTTGTCTATATCAAAATTCCAAGGAGATTTATTAAATCAAAAATTTCTCTTATGAATTGATTGCAAATCAGCCAAAGACATTTTACAAAAAGACATTTTAAACATTGCATCAAAACAGATTTTTGCTAGATGGCAAGCCATACTTTCAGTATTCGATTTTGACATTGAATTTATAAATGGTTCTTCAAATTCATTACCTGATTTTCTCACAAGAGAATTTTTATAGGGGATACCAATATGCCAAGATCCAAAAAAGACAAAGATAAAGGCAAGGGCAAAGCCACTGCCGAACCCTCCAATACACCACCAAAGCCAAAAGGCTTAACATCCATCAAGACATGGCTCCAAATGACAGAAAACAACCAGACATTCTTACAACAAACACCTTTGACAATAGAACCCATATCATCTGAACCCATGCTTGCCTTTAATCAGTTAACCAACATGCTATCAAAAGAAACAATATTGTTACTTGCCTAGTCTTTACAAAAACGTAAAGAAAGAGTCATCTAGTGCCATCGAGGTAAGTAACAATCTTTCCCCGCTTGCTACACAAAAACAAGCGGAATACAAAAGAATTTTGAATGAGGTGGTTATTAGGCCATAGGCAACCCCTCATTCTCAAAGATCAAAAATTTTTCCCAAAACATCTTTTCAAAAAATATTGACTGTGGAAGATGGATTCTTTGATGAAGATCCAATTAAATTTGCAAAAAACATATTTCCAAAAAATTGGCTTTTCAAACCTCACAATACAAACAAAACCCTTGCTTATTATGAGCAAATTCTAGTGGAAACAGAATTGGCAAGGTTCACTCACTTTGCTGACAAAAACAATACAGAAAATATCCTATATTCCACTATATCCATCAGTAAAATCATACACCCCTCACACTAGGGAGCTTCACCCCATACACCTAGAAAATTCCAAACCAGACTTACCCAAAGCTTGCCATACTCATTTTTATATACATACTGGGACTACCAACAAGCTTGGTGGAATGTCTTTTTCAGACAAAATACAAATTTCCAACACACCTGGTTATTATTCTTTAAAGACAACTTCCCAAGACAAAGCCTACCAAATTGGTTTGACTCCTGGTGGGATCTCTTTGGTCCTTTGGACATAGTACTACACCCCACGGTCAAACAAGGATACAAGGTTTTCAATGAATACTTCGTACCAACACCTCATGATATAAGGTTCCTATGCCTTATGCATTTCTTTATAATATTTAGAATCTCTTGGGTAACATCATGGGAATTTGAATACAATACATCCAATAAACCGGGTGTACCGGTACTTGTCCTAAAATACAAAACAAAATGGTGGGATGGATTCAAATTTCATGACCAAGGATCCGAAGCTGCGGTTAGGACATGGCTAAATAGCCAGAAAAATCAAATAACCACAGTCCCATCAAATACATCTTTTCTACAAGAAAAATCTATTGCAAGTGCAGCACTGGCTGCAGTCCAGAGCAAGGAGGAACATTGCAACATCCTCAGAACAATGCTCTCCGAAGCGGAAGGATCACAATGTGGATCTTCCAAATCTCAGGACAATACTGACGGATCCTCACAGTCACATCACAGTGGAAACACCAATGAAGACGACTGCTACAAGATCAACCTAAACAGAGATTAAACTCAAGACATCACATGCCAACACTATTACAAGCGGCACAAAGGCTATACACCGTAGCATGATAGACATACATACATTGTTCACTATTCACTATTCACTTTACATTGTTCACTCAGTACTGTTTACTTTACACTGTTCAGGACTGTAGCACTTTCACTGTAGCACCCCCTATAAATACACCCTCTTGACATAGAAGAAGGGGACCCGAAATTTTTCAGATTTCTCTCTTCTTCCTCCCTCTCCCACTTGTAAACCATCATCTCTTCCATCTCCATCCTCATCTTCCATCCCCAAGCTCTCTTACCTTGTATTCCTTGGTTTCAAAGTAAGTTAGTTTTTCATATACATAGTTTTATACATGATTACCAACTTACATGATAGTTGGATAATCATTTCTTGTAATACAAACATCAATACTCTCTGGAGTGCGGATTACCGCCGTAGTGGATGACTTGATGTTTTAGTTTCTACATCCTTCAATATATGTAATTTCAGCTTTCAGCTTTATATAATACAAATTCATACCACCTTCATGGTTGGTTTTTGTTTATGCATACTCTTACTTTATATACTATATATTGCTTTCGGTCTTTACATTATTTTTAACTCTCGTGATTTTATTTAAGTCATTTACTTACTTTCTTGTTCTTATACATCATTTCCTTTTAGATACATCCTTCCCTGCTTTCATATAGATCTGTTAATCTCTTATACTTTCTTGTTCTCTCATATAGTACTCTGATTCTAACCCCTTTATATATATTATTAAAAAATATTATAAAAAAATCGAGAGAGGCCGGGTCGGACCGGATCCAACCTTGGCCCAGTCCGCCTCTCTTTCTTCTTCCCCCCCACGAGGGCCTAGGCCCAGCCCCATTTCTTTCCTTCTCCTTCCCCCCCCCCCCACACGCGGGCCAGGCCCTTCCTCCCCTCAGCCCGGCCTACCAGTCGTCTCCCTCCTGTTGTCCATCACGCGACAACCTGCAGAAAACAAAATAGGGAGGAGGAGCAGCGATAGAGGAGCAGGAGGATTGGGGGAGTAGCTTTGGCGGTGATTCGCGGGTTGGGGAGCAAGCTGGTCGATAGGCTGGCAAGGCAGGAGCCAGGCACACCTACTGTTGGCCTTGAAAAAGCTTGGAGGACCTGTAGAAAAGAAAACAAGAGAACACAAGCACTGGATCAGAGGGGGAGAGACCAAGAGACCGGGAGAGAGTTCGAAGGGGAGAGAGTGAGCCAAAGGGAGGAAGGAAGCTCAAGGGAGCAGCTAGCCGTTGCCAGAGGCCCGTCTGCACGCCGTTGTCTGCCGCAACTCTTCCCCGAACGAGGTAGGTCCCCTGAACCCCGTTGTCCCATTTCTGGAAAACGCCGGGTTGGAGCTCGCGGTCAACCAGCTCACGCAAGCTCCGGCCCTTGCCGCCCTTGCATTTTGCTCCCGTGTTCCTTATACGTCATGTTCGAAGACCCCTAAAGCATGTTCAAGGCTCGGTTGAGTCGGAAACCTTTGAATTTGGTAGTGCCCAGTAGCTGTTTGACGAAATGCCTCATTGAAATCGCCGAACCCAACCCTCAACTAGAGCTTGGCTTTTGGTTTTTCTACATTGCTCGTGGTGATACTGTTGTCACGCACCATTCCAATCGTTTTCCTAGCTTTTCGATAGGTTCCTTCACGTTGTTTGGATGAGATGAGGCGTGCGCACCTCGCCGGAGTCTACTCGGTGACTCTCAAAACGCTGGCCAACGGCACTCAACGTTGGTCAGACAGAACCACCGACGCCAAGCAATGGCACGGCGACTTCCTTAGGGCGGTCAGTACTCACAGCATTGTCGGCGTCGGTCCGGTGAAGGAGCTACATGAGCTTCAACGTGCTGCGGCTGTGGGAGAAGAAGACTCGAAGGGAAACGACCTAAAAAAAAGGCAAAAGAAAAAAAAAAAAAAAGGAAACACAAAAGGGCCGAAAATAGAAAATGAAGAATGGGCTTCGCTTCGGGCTTGTTTTTGCTTCGTGGGTTGAAAATAGAAATTGGAAAATGGACCCTCAGGTGGGCTGAAGTAAAAAATCGAAGATGGGCTTCAGGTCGGGAGTTGTCCCCCTTTCTTTTAAAAAATTCGTGTGGGCCTTTTTTTAGTGGGCTTAAAGGTCGACCCAATTCCTTCAGCCCAACTCGGGCCAACGGGATTTGAATCAGGTCAGCAGGGCTGGGTTCCTTGACCCGACCCGATTCGCCCAAAAAAAAATTAATTTAAAATTTTTTTAAAAATTAATTTAGAAAATATAAAGAAATGTAGGGTTTTTCGGGAATTGTCATGTCTTGCTTTATTAGTATAATTAGGCTTTTATTTGCTCTCATTTCGATTATGTCACAGGTTTAATTTACGTATTTAATTATGTTTATGATTGTTTAGCTACATGTGCTAATTTCATTGCAATTAGGAGTTTAATTATTGGTAGTCATTTTAATGATTGCGTACCCGTATGATCACCTCATATGTTAGTGGATATATATAAAATCAATCCAAACTGCCTGACAAAAATATTTTCTTTTAAAATGAACAATATTAGGTACCGAAAAGGCACTAATTGGTCAATTAGTGTAATCAAGTCCCCGACCCTAGATTCTCCGGTTGCATAAGAAGTGTGGCATACTCATGTGCCTCACTTAATTTATAGCCAACCCCAATAGGCTAGTGGCGACTCATTATTGCAAAATTCTTAAAAATACCCCAATGTCACGCGAGGTATGGGTTTGGGAGAGCCTGCGCCTAATCATGGGCTGTAGGCCCGTCTTCTAGGCAATACCCCTAAACCTACTCCCTCCCCTGAGGGGTAGGTCATGACAGTCTTTTTCTAAGTGACTATTGCTATAAGCTATTTCATGTTATAGGAAACAACAATTCAATGAGCAAATCCTCTCCACATAGCTACATTTTTGCATTATTTGGAAACTCTTGGGAGATGGGCCGCGGTAGAATCTGCTTTGCTAACTAATATGTTCTGTTTACTCGTTAGTAGAAGCTTATGGGCAACATGATGTCATTCTCCATTGACTTAAGAGCCTACTATTTAATTAATTAGGGACATAAGTGAATCACATCTCTAAGTAAGCACTTCTCTCTGATTCCATCGACTAAGCTAATCTCGTAATTAAAGAATTTGGATGAGTCCGTTTCATCGTATGATGAGATGTTCAGTTAGAAGCACAATCAAACAAAGAGAAAATTTTATAAAAATGGTGCTATGTCCCGACTCCAATGTAAAAAAGTGAAGAAACACAAACAAAGATGGGGCGCAAAACCAGGTCGATTTCAAATTCCCACGAGTTCGTGCATGGGCGAAGTCTTTAGTTTATCGTCAGGATCAAGTTCATTTTGTCACTTAAATCGAAGCTTGCAGATTGAAATATCTGTAAATGGCATCCAGCATCTGGATTCTCTCTTATCTGCTGATATCTTTCCATCATCGATTGCTGCACCACACAATCGAGCTAAGTTTTAGCTTTGTCCTCCCAATGTTTGCTTTTTGTTTTGACTTGGTTATTAGGAAATGGATTTTGGAGCTCCGTCCTTCCTTTTTCCAGTTTAAGATCATAAAATAAGAGTGTTCTTTGATGGCTACGAGAGGGCTGACAGCAGGCAGTGGTGACCGTAGTTGATGGACGACCGTCTATGGTGGCTGGCGGCGGCAACAGGCAGTGATGGTGACTGTTCAAGCTGACGAGCGAGGCGATTGGAACAAGGTCATGTAAAATATTTCAATCATGCGGGCAGGTAAAAAGATTTGATCGCGCAATCTTTATTAAATTTAGAATTTAATTGTATTTCTACGGATGAGAATTTTTTATGCACTTACTCGTAAAAGTACAAGCAATTCTTGATGCACTTATCCGGAAGGACAAACACGACCAGTTCACGAACACAGAGTAAAGCGGAAAAAAAAAAGAGATTGCATCCTCCATCTTCTTAGCCATAATGGAAGGCCTAAAACCAATCACTATAGAAACCAAATAAAGTCAAAATTGTCAGCTAGTTTAATTCCCAAGTGAATCCTGTTGGCTGGTTCCAACTTTGTGTAGGGCCCGGCTAAGCATAAAGCAAAAGAAAAAAGATTCACAATGATTTTTTTAATCTTCTACTTTATATAGAGGAAGAAGTGCTAAAAAAGTCTTAAACCTTTTGTATTTGTGCCAGTTTAGTCATAAACTTTTTTTTTGTGCCAATTTAGTCCTAAACCTTTTTTACTTAGTGCCGATTCAGTCCTTTTGGCCGGATTTTGCTGACTGGACGTCGGCCGACTGACGTGTATAATTTTTTATAATATTTTAATATTGCAAATGATGCAATCTTATGGGCATGAAAGAAGCAAATATGTACGACTCATTCAATGAACAAATATGAATTTATAGCATTATTGGGGGGTTGTAAAGAGGCTCAATGATTGCAGAATTTGCTATTGGATAAAGAGTTATGGCGACAATTAATGGTAGCCATATATTTATATTGTGATAGTGAGGCAACAATTTCCAATGCATATATACTATAGAATATCTAGACATTGGCTTGCGACATGAATATGTTCGACAATTAATTACTGTGGAATTAGTTCAGTATTACATATTCAGACAAATAATAATTTGGCTTATCCATTCACTAAAGGACTCTTAGAGGTTTAGCTAGAAGTATTGCTATAGAAATGAATCTTAGACCAATTGATAATAGTAAAGTGTAGCGGAACCAAACTTTATAATTTCTAATGAAATCATTAAAATTCAATGGATAACAACAAACTATTGTATCTTGACGATGATTGAGTATTGGGGCACAAGGTTTGTGAAAGTTATGAGGATTAGTGTTAAAAAAAAAAAAAATTCAATGAGGTCAAGGTTTTAACAAGGTAATGCTAAGATAATAAATTAGGAACTTTGGCGTTATGAATATAAGAAGTGGTGCCACTTATAATAAAACTCAAATGAACTTTAAAAAATATTCATGAACACATGAGGGAGCACAAGGGCATTAAAGTGTTAAGGTATATGAAATTTCTAACTGAATGTATGATAATTCGATTGACAGATAGGATCATAGTTCAAAGTTTTATTAATCACTGATTTCGTTAATTGAATTGTTTATACTAATAAACATTTGACTCTTAAAGTGAGATTCCAAAAGAAAAAATGATCCCCGACTTAGGTATATATCCTAAAGATATATATATTCTAAACTCGCTAACAACAATAATAAAGATTAATAATATTTTAAAAATAATGGTCGTCATCATACATCAAAATATCAAAAAATTATAAACCAGCGCTCTATATTCATAAGCAAACACATTTCCCAAATAGGAGAAAGCCTCCCATTCTTGCAACCATCTTGAGTCCTTGGTGAAAGAAGTGCATCACCAATTTTCTTTATGTTTATTTATTTGACCAATCAGTCAAGTGGCCCACATCACAGCAACAGAGCATGAAGACAAGAACTTCAATTATTTCCCGTATCCAGAAGGTCCATCTCGTGCGTTGAGATAAAAACAAAAGAGAGGGAGCTCAATACAGATCGGAGATATGCTAGTTACTGGTATAAATATGTTTTGCATAAATGAAACTAAAAGATATCTATCTTCTCAGTTTAAAATAAAAGATTTAGGAGAATTAGATAAAATTTTAGGTATCAAAGTCATTGAGCATAGTGGGGGATATATTTTAAGTCAAGGCTACTATGTGAAGAAAATTATCACATTCATGTATTAATTTAAAGAGTTAATTGTACAATGTAATGTATCAATTAAATTGATGGAAAATATTGCACGACCTTTAATACAATTAGTATGTGCTAGTGCAATTGGAAGAAAGATGTATGCTATGCATTGTACGACATCGTATATTGCCTTCATTGTGTGTAAGTTGTCTAGAGTTACTAGTAATCCTAATACTGTACATTGGAAAGCCATAAATAGAATTCTTTATTATTTAAAGAAAACAATATATTTTGGTCTATTTTACGAAAAAACCAGCAATACTAGAAGGATGTTGGTATGCTAGTTGGATAACTAGCACAATCTGATAACAAGTGGCTTGTGATATGAGTATGTTTGAGAATTAATTGCTGGAGAAAGCCTCCCATTCTTGCAACCATCTTGACTCCTTGGTGAAAGAAGTGCATCACCCATTTTCTTTATGTTTATTTATTTGACCAATCAGTCAAGTGGACCACATCACAGCAACAGAGCATGAAGACAAGAACTTCAATTATTTCCCATGTCCAGAAGGTCCATCTCGTGAGTTGAGATAAAAACAAAAGAGAGGGAGCTCAATGCAGATCGGAGATAGCAAATATCCACGTGGAAAGGATCTCCACATGCTGCGTTAAATAAGTCAACATCGTGTGCTTGAAGTTGTCTCCTTCAAGAAACAATCCAAATCCAACATGGATTTTGCAAATCAACACCTCATCCGAGTATGTCAAAAAATACGAGTCTGATTTTCACATACAATTTTGCATTGGATTTATTCATCAACTCAAACTCAATACATATTTTAATAGGTTAGAAGGAGTAATGATATTGCATGCGCATTAGGAGGTGAGTACTAAGTGTTCCTGAATTTTAAGGGACTTGACACTCCTCGTCTTCACAGGCTTCCTCCTTTTTTTATAAAGGTACTTTGATCTTAAAGTGTGCCAACCGACAAAGACCAAGTTAGTCTTGGTCGGTTTCACTTTTTTGCTGGTGCCCATTCACTTGGCTAGTTCATATTGAAAAACTCAACTAGTTCTTCTTCACTAAACCCACGCACACCAAACTTCTTCTTTCTTGAGAGAGAGAGAGAGAGAGAGAGAGAGAGAGAGAGAGAGAGAGAGAGATCTGGAAGTAATAAGCTTCCTTGCTATGGCAAACTCAAAGGCCAAAAGGAGTGGTGATGCTGCACGTGCATTAGGAGGTGAGTACCAAGTGTTTCTGAGTTTTAGAGGACCTGACACTCGTCATGGATTCACAGACTTCCTCTACCATGGCTTGGTAGATGCCGGAGTCCATGTATTTAGGGACGAAGATGAACTTCGTGTTGGGGAAGTGATTGGTGGGAACCTTTTACATGCTATCAACGGCTCAATTATCTACATACCTATCTTCTCACGAACTTATGCTTCTAGTAAATGGTGCCTTCGTGAGCTTGCGTGCATAGTAGACAACGTATCTAAGTCAAAGGGTAAAAAAATTATCCTTCCCATTTTTTTCAATGTGGAACCTGATGATCTTAAATTTAAGACTCAACGGTATAGGCAAGCTTTTTTGAAGCACGAGAAGAAGTTTCCTAATGAGGTGCAAGTGTGGAAAAAGGCTCTTGAAGAGGTGAATGAAATTAAGGGATGGATCGTGAAAAAAGACCAAAGGTAAGATTTTGATTCTTCTTTTTTTTTTTTTTTTAAGGAGTAACCGTTGCCCTGTCAAATGATTTCTTTTACCTTTTGCTTAATGGAAAATATTAAAAACTACCTCCAGTTGCTGCTTTCATTCAACTTTACATGCTCTGCTTTTACGATATTCCCTAAAGTACTCACACTGTTAGGATAAATAATATTCAAGAGCACCCATTTGCAAATATTTAATTGGGACAATAACCAAAATCAACTCCAGATTTAGCATCAATATTAATCTGGCGTCCTTGCTTATCAAAATATATAATTTGCATTGGATAAAAATCGCAATCCAGAAATTTTATTTACCCTTGTGATGAGAGTATCAAGATTTACCCTTGTGATAAGAGTATTGGTTTCCATTTAATGGGAAAGGACTGAAAAAAAATAAAAAAATCAGAGATCCCATTTGGTGACAACTTTGTTTTATACATTTCTGGATACTCCTCAGTAAACACCAATTAACGAAAGAAAGTAAGATTCTATGATAAAATCATGTGTAAACATTCAATAAAAGTGAGAACATCTTGGGAGCATGTGCTGTTATCTCGTGGCCTCGAGCAAAGCAGATCTCACGGGAGGTCCACATCGAGGCCGGGCACAATCTGGACCAAGCCAGAGGTGACTACTACCGGCGCGGAGGCCTGTGATTGGTCTGGCCACGCCTGCGAGCAGTGGGAGAGAGACAGAAAAAAGGGACACATGTTGTAAGTAGAGTTGAGCAAAACAAACCCCGTTTAGGGCAGGTTCTGATGGCACCAGTCTAGTTCGCAATTCCAAAAAATTAAAATTAATGATTTTTGGACCAATTTCCAATTACAATTATGGAACCACCCACTCAAACCACTTGGACAGATTGATTTTTATTTTTTTAATTTCATATAAATCTGTAAAATCCAAAAAGCCTTTCCCATTACCTCTTTATTTCTCTAACCCTTCCTACTTTTCTTTTTTGCCCTTTAACACGAGGCTTGTGTTTTCATGTTTGGCTTAACCTTTTTGGGTTCACCCTGCTCCGAAGAATTTGGATTCCTTAACATTTGATAGCACTTCGGGGTGAGCAACAAAGACTATCCGGATTGGGAACTACCGAACCTGCTAGTTTGGGTAGTTCATTTTCATAAAAATGAAACTGGTGATCTATGATCCGGTTCTTGGTTCCAGAGATGGAACCACCCGGATCAGACTACCACTTTTTTTTTTTTTTTTATTTCTTAAAAATCTTCAAAGAACATTAGCCTCTCATGCTCCCTCTTCCCTCTCAGCTCTCACGTCTTTTTCCCTCTCTCCATGGTGGATGATGGCATCCTCCAAGATCTGGAGGAGGAGGGCTTTTTCGACGAGCTCGGTGTAATGGGATTCAAGTCGGGGAGGGTGACAAGGATGAAGTTGGAGCTAATTTGACCCCCGGTGGATTTGCAGGGGGCCGATGGGGCAATGTAGAGGAGAGAGGAAGGAGGAGACACCACAGACATGAGGATCCATGAGGGATTGAGAGTGAGCTCGGAGCGAATTGGAGGTGTCTTCCGTCGTCTCTCTAAAATGGAGGACTCACCATGGTGGTTTTTGTGGAAGGAGGAGGGCAAAGGGGGTTTGTGTAGAGAAGAGAGAGAGAAAGATGGAGATGGGACACAAGGGACTGACTTAGAGTGAGAGAGAGAGAGAGAGAGGAGGGAAAGAAAGAGATGGAACAAAAGTAAATGCCTTTAATGTGATAGAGATTTGTTAGGAAGCAAAATAAATGTGACCGAGAGAGATCGGACAGGCTGGAAGTGGGGACCACCATTGCTCTCGTCTTTTGGGTCAGATACACCGCTCTTAACACTCCTTAAAATATTTGACTAGTTCCATGGTCCGGTTCATTATGTTTTGGTCTGGTTCTTGATCCTAGGACCAATCAGTCCAATCCCTAATTCCTAATTTTGGGGCCTCCCGGTCCAATTCCTTGTTGGAAGGAAAAGTGAACGTCAAATTAATGAAGATTAGGAAATAAGGTATTCTTATTGTTCATGTTAATCGAAAGAAAGTGCTCTTCTTCAAACTAGTAATCTAGTAGAAAAGCCCTTAGTGCCATTAATACAAGGTAAAGGCAACACTTTTGCACTTTACCCCTTAATTATTTGTGACCTTACAGTTAACTCCCAAAATAAAAAGCAATTTATTGCCTGACCTTCTGTTTGTTAAGGGGTAAAATGCAATTTAATGAGAGAATATAACAACAAATCAAAAAAGAAAGGAAAAAAGAAACAACAAAACATCCGATAGTTTCATTGGCTCATCCGAAAACTGGACTGGACCGATCAATCTGGTTCTTGGACTAAGTAGGCTGATTCCTGATTCTGGGTGGAAACAGATCACCCCTAATTGTGGGGGGTGCTGAACTTCATGCGGGCATAAGCGCCGAACAATTAGACAGCGCTGACTGCTATGGACCGAGACAAGCAGCGGCTGAAGGTCGATGATGATAGGTCAAGAGAGTGGTGAGGGTAATTTTGATAAAAAAAAGAATTGCAATTTGATTAATAAGTTAGGACGTCAAATTCAATGTAAATGAGTTGTTAATGCACCATTTTTAAGAATTGACAATCTCTTATGCTTTTGAATTGCGTGGTCCATGGGCCCAACATACCGCTTGAGAATCTTGGATTTTTTACAAGACAGTTCCAGACCAGAAAACCAAAAGTTATTGGCAAACCGACAGGGCCTCTCCAATTTGTTTTTTCTATATTGACGAGGAAGTCTGACTTATCCTACTGAATATATGGAGCAAGTAAGATGTAAGCCAAAACCCAGATAAGTGGTCCAAACATAGCAATGTGACCACAGATTTTGTGGAGAATCAACACGTCTTTATTCCTTAATCATCAAGTTAACCCCATGGGAGTTGGGTCTCTCAATTTTCAATTTGGAAAAAACCTAAGTGTGACCCGGCTCTTTAAATACCAGTTTACTTTACATAATCAGATCCATTGAAGACTTATTTGCCCAAGTTTAAGCAGGGCAAATGTTAGAATGGTTGTACAGCTTAAGCTGGGAAATAATCACAGGTTTAGGATTATGTATTTTTTCACCTATTATGAGTGCTGAATTTTTTTCCAGGCTTAACTATAAATGCCGAAATTTTGCTTATGCACGATATTGTAGCCACTTAGCCATCATGAAAACAAATACTATAGTATTTAGAAATTTCTGTGATAAGTTCAATCTTTTCAAATTAAGATTTTGACAATCCCACATGTGATGCGTCGGTATGAAATTAATTGAGACAACTAATGAAAGCATTTTTCTACATGGCAGCCAAGCAACAACTGTCAAATCGATTGTTGGAAGGGTTCTGGAGAAGCTGGAGATAAGACAAAAATCAGTGACTGAGCATTTAGTTGGACTTGAAGATCGAGTAAAAGAGTTAATAGAGTTCTTAGATGTCAACCATCATGATGTGAGGCTTATTGGAATTTATGGAATGGGCGGCATCGGTAAGACAACTATTGCCAAGGTCATCTTTAATCAACAATGTTCCCACTTTGGAAAGTGTTGTAGCTTCCTTGAGGATGTGCGAGAAAACTGGTCAACCACGGAGGGCATAGTCCAATTGCAGAAGAAATTAGTGTCTGACATTGTTGGTTTCGAATCTGCTGAAAAATTCAAGGATAGTGAACAAGGAATGAGGAGGATTGAAGAAACACTTCGTACAAAGAAGGTCCTTGTGGTTTTGGATGATGTTGCTAATGAAGAGCAAATTAAGAAACTAATAGGGAATGGTTCATTACATTCAGGATCTAGGCTTATCATTACAACAAGAAACATGACTATTCTAGATGTTCAGGGATTTACAAGTCTAAAGTATGAGATGCTAAAGATGGATGATAGTGTTGCACTTCAGCTTTTTTGTCGACATGCCTTTGGCAGTGACACTCCTTCGAATGATTATGATGAGATTTCAAGAGAAATTATCTCAGGTATGGGAGGGCTTCCTTTGGCCGTTAAAGTAATAGGTTCCTTACTTAATCAAAAAAGGAAAGCATTTTGGAAAGAGACGTTGGTTAGGTTAAGGAATTTACCTGAGAAGGAGATTATGGAGAAGTTGAGAATTAGCTATGATGATCTAGATGGAGATCAGCAACAAATTTTTCTTGACAT
This sequence comes from Eucalyptus grandis x Eucalyptus urophylla, assembly GCA_028830015.1. Lineage (NCBI taxonomy): Eukaryota > Viridiplantae > Streptophyta > Magnoliopsida > Myrtales > Myrtaceae > Eucalyptus > Eucalyptus grandis x Eucalyptus urophylla. The sequence continues at coordinate 43,554,168 of CM054190.1, forward strand.
AGCATGCTTCTTTCTCAATGAGACGAAGACTGATGTAATGCACATGTGGGATGATTGTGGATTTTATCCTGAAAGAGGAATTGATGTCCTTACCAACCGTTGCTTGATAAAGATAGATAATGATAAATTGTGGATGCATGATCAATTAATAGACCTCGGAAGGCAAATTGTCCGTCAAGAAAGTCTAGGTGACATTGGAAAGCAAAGTAGGTTGTGGATTTCAAAGGAAGCTCTCCAAGTCATAAGAGCAGAAGAGGTAAGTAAGAAATGTCCCATTTTTGAATAAAAGTCGTATATCTTGGTATTAATGATTCCTTTTTTGTTTAAATTCTTTATCATTTTTTTCCTATCCATTCGTTGATAAACTTTTTCATATTATTGCAAAATTTCACTTGTAGAGGAAGGACATGGTTCAGGCGCTTGAAATAGATGGACTGTATGACTCCATAGAGATTACAAATGAAGAGTTTCGAAGGTTACAAAACCTAAGATGTCTCAAGTTACGCGAAGGAACCTATACTGGGAACTTTGCAGAGTGTCATTCAAAGTTGAGATGGCTTTCTTGGCATCCTCTGCGTCAAGGTTTTAAAGCATACGATATGTATTTGGATCATCTCGTGGTTTTTAAACTTGGCATGAATGACTTCACCAATGATTCACCTGCATGGGACTTGATCAAGGTAAATTACATGTTTTAGTTCTAGTCTAAGAGTCCTAATGTGTTCTATAGGATAGTTCTTAAACTTGACATGGTATGCATTTTTCACAGAGGGCACATAATTTGAAGGTTCTATCTCTTACTAAGTGTGATGGCATAATGACAATCCCAAACTTCTCTAAATGCTCAAATTTAGAGAGGTTGACCCTTGCACGCTGCAATAGGCTACAGAGAATTGAAAGCTTCATTGGAGATCTACAGTCGTTGACTGAATTAGAGATTGAAGGATGCATGGATCTTACATATTTGCCTAAAGAAGTGGGGGATCTAAGGAATCTTAAGCGCTTCTCATTGAGGCGATGTTGTAAGTTACGAGAACTTCCAAGCTCACTTGAGAATTTAACCTCATTGATAGAGTTAGACTTATCAAATACAAGTATTGTTGAACTTCCAAACTCCATCGAACGATTAGTGAAACTTGAGTCTTTTCTTTTGGAAAACATGAGGATAAGTGACCTTTCCAATTCCATTGGAAACTTGAAATCTTTACGCGTATTGCGTTTATCAAAAGAATTTTCTTGTTCAGAGCATCATGTTTGCCAGATACCTAGTGCTATCAACATTTTCGAAGATCTTGAAGAGCTGGATTTCTTTGGGCCTAATGAAATGAATGGCAAAATTCCTACCGAAATTGGAGAATTGTCTGAAGAATTTCCTTGTTTGGAGAATCATGTTTGGCAGCTACCTAGTGACATTAGCATTTTGGAAAATCTTGTAGAGCTGGATCTCTCTGGGCGTGATGAAATGAATGGCGAAATTCCTGTTGGAATTGGAAAATTGTCACATTTAAGGATCCTAAATCTAGAGCGCACCCGTATTTGTGGAATCCCAAGGACAATCAACATGCTTGAGAACCTCCAAATACTAAACTTAAGAGATTGTCACGTGATTAAAGAGTTGCCGGAGCTTCCTAGAAGTTTGAACTTTCTACTTCTTAGATCAACATCATTGCTTTTGGTACCTAATCTGTCAAACCTTACTGATTTGTTAGAACTGCTATTGAGTGATGGCTCTTGTGATACATGCAAATCAAACCTAATAAGAGGATGCGACATAAGCTGGATTCAGAGGTTATCTAGACTGAAAAAGTTAGAGTTAAATCTGTTTAAAGTTCCGGCACCTCATGAGTTGGCTTCTCTTTCTCAACTGGAAGAGCTTACTTTGTCCAACCTAGATGGAGAAACCCTTGTGCAGCTTCCGTCCTCTCTGCTGAGATTGGAATTAAAAGTCTTCAGCATCAGGAGGGCAGAGTTATCTCCCTCCTATTTGAGATTGGGCAGTTTGTCGACTTTAGAGTTCTATTATGGTGAAGTGGAAGATATACCACTCGATGGACTTCGACGACTAGAGAACTTAACTGTTGATAAATGTAAACTGCTTCAGCGTTTATGCATTCCTTTGGAATTGGGGATGCTACGGCAAGTGTGTGTGTCATCTTGTCCAGATCTGATTGAGATACAATTTGCTGGTCTTTCGAAATCATTAGAATGCCTAAGCATTTCTATGTGCGGATCTCTGAAAAGAGTAAGTGGGATATCATACTTGAAGAAATTGGAGGATTTGGCAATCCGTAAGTGCAATGCACTCACTGACGTCAAGGACCTAAACGAGCTAGACTCTCTGAAATGGTTGGTGTTCGAAGAGTGCACGTCATTGAGAAGGTTCATTGATATATCTAGCACAAATATACCAGATGATTGCTTCGTCACAATACAGGGGTGTGGTGACTTCATCAACAATTCTATTCAATTCTATCAATTATCTTTTAAGCATTACAAGGAGGAGATTCTTCTGGCTACATCAAACAAGGTGCGATTTCTTCTTCATCAATATACAGTACCACGTATGAACGAACAAGTTGGAAAATTGGTTTGTTCTAATTTCAATTTGATGCTCTAATTTGGTAAAAGTACATAAATTTTAAATAGTTAAATATTGTTCTGAAACTTACATGGACGATATAGGTTCTAGTCCAATAACGAGAATTTATCTGAGATGATCTTTAGTTAATTTCAAATAAATTAGTGTTCCTTCAACATAATCTTATAATTCGAGATATGGTTTTGCTTAAATTAAATATATACACAAATGAAAGTATTATAGTTGGTAATTTGTAAACTTATTTCTCATTATATAATTGAGTGTGGGATGTTATGGAATAGGGTTTTTTTTTTCTTTTGATTTCATAATGTTTAGCAATAATTGCTCTCTTGAACTTTGACACTGCTATGCAAACCAGACTTTGAAAATTTATACATTAATTCCCACCTTCGCCCCATTAAAAAACTTTTATTTATGTTGCATCCATTAGTTTTTAGAATGCATGACTGTTAAGTGCTACTTAAAATGTACCGACTCAAACCAATAGGGGCTGCCCTAGTGGCGGGGAGGTGGGGGATCCCCCACTCTGGGATTGGGGGTTTTATATAGAGTCACTTACTCTGTTACCTAGTTTTTGTAAATAGGAACTCATTATTGCATCAAATAAATAAATAAATGGACCCCTCTCATTTTTCTTGACTGAATTTTCTTATTTAATTTTACTAACCATGCGCCATTCCCTATTTTCCTCACTTCATAATACACGTAGTAGATGTTATTCCATTCGTAACGAGCTAATCCATTTTCAATTAACATTTAACGGCCACACAAATGGAAAAAGTAATGACTAACCCAAAAATGAGAGTTTGGGCAGTAATTTATAGCTTTCAAATTTTGCTTGCTACCATGCAGCAGTGCCAAAGTTTGGGAGGGTAATATGACAATTTCAAATTGTAGAGCATTGTGCAAGGGAGCTATAGTTCCAGGGCGATTTTGAGCAACTACCTCTAATGTTTAATATAAGGGTGGATGACGACAGGTGTTAATATTTCAGATATTGAGGACTTTTTTTAATACGGAACTTTCAACAAATATCTTTACCCTTTACTTTCAGTAATAGATGATTCTTCTCCCGTTAGCATCTATATAAAACAATAAGTAAAATAAACATGAGTAGACTAGGGATATGCACTGCTGTAGGAGTAAAGGAAGGAATAAAATTTAAAAGTAAGCGTTATATATTAGAAATTTCTTCCCTTCTTTAGCCACAGGGCATCCTCCTTTCTCAGGTGGCTGATATTTTCTGTCACACTAGTCACTTGTCTCTACTTCCTCTCTTGGTGCTGGATATTTTCGGTTCCTAAAGCAATATTTCCTTCCTCTTTTTAAGGTTCCAATTTTCCGTTGTACTTTATTTACTTAGGCTGCATTTTTTTGTTCCCTTTTTAGTCACTTATCTCTACTTGCTTAGTTGGTGATGATAGTTTTGGTAATTCAAAATTGCCAGTAAACTCATCTAATCATTCTCTAAATATCAGTTCATCCAATTGCGTTCCCAGATGAGATATTACATGATAGATTACAAATTATAGACTTCACAAACTTCTTACGATGTCTGCCAATTCCTTTTTTAATTTGCAATCAGCATAACTAATGCACAAATTCTATATTATACGTTAATAATAGTGACCATGGATTATTTATTCCATTATTGCATTAATGAGAGCGTGGATAACTAATGTCAAATGATTTGATAATAGCTATAAAAAAGCGAAAAATATAAAAACCAATGTGTCGCGGCTTGAAGAAATGGATGATGAATAGGAGACAATTAATTCATGGTATATATGTTTGATATTATGATGATCTACTCCCTTTGAATTTATTAGCCTCTCAAGTATAAATAAGTAGATTGTTCGTTTTGCTTCTTTGAACTTTTCACATCAACGTATCATCAAGATGTGGGTAGAAGAGGGATTGGAATTAAAAAGAGCAATGATAAGAAGGAACAAATTAGAAAGAAGCAATGTAACGTTGTTGCATGTGATGAAAAGCTAGAAACTAGAGGTGATCGGTTCCCAAGTGAAGAGATTCTAGCCCTGAAACCTATCCTGTTAGGGTTGGTTCTAAGATTTTGATACTTAGAATCGATTTTGTAGCCTGGAATTAGCCAATTCTTTTTTTATTGGTTTATTTTTCCTTTTTGTTTCACTGCCCAATACTAAGAAAGATGTCATTTAGTCACCACTTACAAGGAACTTTTAAGTAGAATAAAATAAATAATAAAAAGTTCAAAACACATAATATGATATATGAATAATAGAAATTCATTTCTTAATCATCCATAAAAAATTAATCCAAATTCTAACCAATTAGAAACAAAATAACAACAACCGTAGTTAATCATTTGACAATAATTTTCAATTAAAATTACTATTCACTGAATGAAAAAATCAATAGAAAGTTTGACCATATATATTCATTCCATTTTAACTGATAAACTTTATTTATCAATGATAATCTCATCAATAAGACCATCCATATCTAACAAAAAGAATAGGTTAAATACAGTATTCACTAAAAGGAATTACAAGATAAAAAGTAATATACATGACTTATTCAGGTTCAAATCCAAGTCGGACTCTAAAATCTGGTTAGAACTGATGGTTGAAAGGTAGAACCTAAAACCGTACCTGTCAAGACTGATTTTTAGTTTTTGGAATTGGGAATAGGAGAGGTCCCTGTGTGAACCCGCCTTGAACTGGCATGAGATTCAGGAACTAGCCTAGTTACTCACCCCAACTAGAAACAATTTATCAGTAACTTTTATGTCATTGGTGTCTATAACCACGAGCAGATATGATGAAGGGTAATTTAGAAAATATAAAAATAAATAAATAGAAAAAGTGGCTTTTATCGTGCTTTTATATGTGGCTAGTAGATTAGTCCATTAAGAAGGAAAACTTACACATAAGGTTACCTACAAATAGGAATTAAAAAAAAAAAAAAAAAGAGGAAATAATACCCACTTACTCTAGCGTAGCATTAACGAACTGAAGATAACTACATTGCTTCACTAAATCTTGCATTCATGTGACATGGTACGACTTATTAAGTTCTAAATAAATTTTTATATAATAAATTGCAAAAGACTATACCATGTGACGGGCAGTACGACCTTCTACTTACTGTAACACTTTCACCTTCAGTTTTTTTTTTATTGTTAGCAGGATAAACATTGCAAGATAAAATGTATTCTTAAGAGCGACCCTCGTCAAGATGTGGATAAAGCCTAAGTTGAAGTAGTAGACATGACTGTTTATGTGTATCAATAGGAACTAGTCAAGCTAAATATTAGCACTATAATATTCATAAAAGAAACGACCCCATTTCGGAGTAATTATAGCAGTATAAGAAGATGTTCCACAAATGACGTAATCTAAATTCGATTTGATGGTTAGAGAGAAAATGAGTAATTACTATCCTCAGATTAAAAGGGGAAGAAATCACAAATGGAAAGTTCTATTTTCACTGGCATGATAATTTTGCTTGACTAATGAATTAGAAAGTGAGTCTCTAATGAGATAGTACTGTTAGGTGGATAGTTTTTAACTTATTTATTTGGTATTTCATTTGAACTTACGTTGCATACTTTTTAAAAGTTCAAATTAAGTTAATAAAAGAAAAATCAAATAATTATTACTGATATTCCACTGGGCATCTGAGTTTTTAATCCCAGATCTATATCTAACTAAATGTTGGATTTGGAGCAATGAAATGAGGTTCTTTATGCGCCCAACATGCGTGTTGTTTTGGCTTTCAGGTTGAACCTGTTACATCACAGGCCGAACATCCTGTCACAGTCAGATTCTACCTTGGAGCGAAGAAGTCCAACGAGGGGTTTGAGCTCATTGGTGAAATAAAGGAAAAATATGTCACCCCTGATTCAGTGACATATAAGGGATTGATTGCCGCTGTGAAAGGTTACGGCTTCCGTTGGAAGAGGATTTGGTACAAGGCCCCTAGTGAAGGCCATGAAATGTTCAAAGAGATGAAGGGTGATGAGCAAGTGAAGGAAATGGTGCAAGGAGCACCTGAAAGAGGAACGATTCGTTTGTACATCGAGGAGGCTGACAATCTTTTGGGAGGAGCAATAGCTAATGCCAACCAATTGGACGGCGTCGGACATTTCCTGCTTTTCATTCTTGTCCTTTTATTGTTACTCTCGCTGTTGTGGATTTTCCCGAGAAAACCGGTTTCACTCCGGAATTATCTTCGTTGATTAGCTAGAATGCAGGGTGATTTTGTTGGGATATTTGGGGGGTGGTTGGTTCAGTCTTGGTTCTCCACCCGAAGACGCTGTATGATTTGTGTGGATTGTGCGGTGACTTTTTTTTCTCCATTTATTTCTTTTGTGTCAATTTAAATAATTTATGATGAGTTTTGTTGATTGGATGAACCAGGACAGGGTAAAAAATAAAAAATAAAACTTTGGAATGCCAAGGGGGTCTCTTTAGCACCTAATATTTAATACATTGCAAACAAAGAGAAGACTCGAGTTTGTCCGTTGGATGAAAAAGAGGTGTTTATTGCTTCTTTATGCATAAAATTATCACCTAATTAATCCAATCACTATCGGCACACATGATAATCATTTTGTTTGTTTTTTTTTTATTCCTTAGAATAGGTTTAGAATAAAAATCCATTTGGTAATGTAATTTCATTTTTCTATTTCTGAAATAAATTTTTACTCTAAAAATAGATTTAGAATAGAAATGAGAAGTAAAATTCTTTTATTTTTCTATTTCTAGAATAAAAGTGACAAATAAAAACTCTCTTTATCCCTCGCTTTCGCTATTAGTCGGTTGCCTGCACACCATCGCTTGTTGCCTTTCACCAACCATCAATCACCCACTGTCCGCCGCCATCTCCGACCGCTACTTGGGAGGAAGAAATTTTGTTTTTTGAAACTAATTTCTATTCTAGAAATAAAAATATTATATAGTTATTAAATGCGTATTTTTGCTTGGAAACTTATTTAAAAAATTGAAATGGAAAAAATTATTTCTAGCTAGAAATTAATTTTTTGAACAAAATAGTTATTATTCACATCCTATGTGGCAACCTAACCCTCTCGGCCTTACGATCCCAAGGAATAGGTTTAAAGATAGTTTTTCAAGAGATAGTCCTCAAGGCACATCACATCAAGAACCGGGTCTTCTTTAATTTTGACCAAGAGGTCCATCAATCAAGAACGTGGATTCTCCAAAATCTATATCTCGCATGATAGCGGTTCATTTTAAGATTTTTTAGACAATCATAAAAATGTTATCTAGGAGTCACCATAAGTCTCTTTGTTGGGAATCTGCTAGGAACCCAATCAAGGGTCGAAGACTTTCCTCAATTCCCACAGAACCAAAGATTTCGTGGGTTTGAAGATTTGGGTTACGCTAAATATTTCTATTGACACATTTTTGGTACCTATGAATATGGTTCTTTTCCGAAGTGGTCATACAGTATTTTCACATTTTCGTGCAAACTTAAAACTAGATGATTGCACATGGATGATTCATTCATCTGATTCTATCTATCTATCTAAATGAATAGAAAAAGAATTGAACAAGCAAATTGAAATTGCATCGTGAGAAATAAACACCCAAGACGACAAAATAAAGAAATAAGGAAGAAAAATTCTAAGTATGAGTAAAGTAAGCTCGCCACGTGTCGGGTATTTATACAATACTAAAGAAAATCTGAAACATATATCGGGAAATAAATGGGCACAAAAACTCATGATCAATCTTTATTTAGACATCCAATCCAAAATCATCGTACAAAAGCTCATAAAAAATCATCAAACCAAATAGGTCGGTTAACCATGACATTGCAGCAGAACATCCAAAATCTAGAATCAACATCTATAGTTCTTGAACCCAACATTCCAAGACCTTATAGCTGAAGCACTTGTCACTAGGGTCCATTGTGAGAAGCCTCTCGTTAGCCCACTTGAGCATCGACGAATAGGAGTCATTGCCGAACGTGGCGGAGGCGCAGTACCGGACAAGGCCAGGCTGGCCTGGGACGCCCTCAACTCGGTGGCGAGTGTTGACGGCAGGAAGCAACATGTGAAGGTTGCAAAAATCCGCCAAGAATGGCCACACTTGGTCTGGTGTTGGCCCTTTCAGCTCAGCAATAGCCTTGCCTTCCTATCTTGGTCTGGTTTCTTCTGCTATTGCGTATGGGAGGGAGGGAGGGAGAGTCGGTCGTTGGGGTTATGGCAGATGTGGAGACATTTATCAGATAAAAGCCCAAACATGTTGTAGCTAGATTGCCTTTCTGTTGGTATACAATATATCTAGAAAATTTTTGTTAATTAAATTATGGTTTACATGACATGGAGCAATATGGTTAACGAGTAACTAGACTTAGGAAATTATTGACTATTTCGAGATTCTGATTGTATACAAATGCATATCAATAACTTATTGAGCGAACCTTATGTGCAACGTGATGTCCATTGACATCTTAAGTTTTGCTAGCAAATCAAGCATATGTTTTAGTATAAAAATAAACTATAGTTAAAAGGAAACAAAAAATATATAATCGAATAAACAAATAAATAAATAAAAGGAGGATGAGAAAAAATGAGACGGAATTTTCTTTGTGGCAATTCGTCCAAGGCCTGGAAAGGATGAGCCCCTCGGTCCAGATAGCTTTATGGGCCTTCGTCCAGCCCATGATTTTCCTCTCCAATTAAGGATCGACTTAGATTCGGTGTGTGATCCACTTAAAAAGAACATTTAGACCGTGAGCGTAGTTGGTCACAATCCATTTTTCGCCACATGCTCTTTAAGTATTTAATATGTTATGAGAAGTTAAAGAAGAACTTCATAACAGTGCCAAGTGGACGAGGACATAGATTGCCAAATGCCACCAAAATTGGAAGGGAAAATTTTGAGTTCAAAATGAAACAGTTTTCTCCAAAAAGAATCTAAAGTGATTGAAATCTCAAATAAGAGTCCAATGTTACTATTTTAGTCTCAAACAAGGATCCAAATTTCAAATTTACAATCAGATGCATTTTTGTTCAAGAACATTTTTTTCCCTATATATTTTGTTTCTTTCTTCTTTCTATTTCTTTTGCTTTTTTTCTTTTTTCTCTTCATCTTCCTCAGGCACCTTCTTTGCTCTACATCACCTCCATCTTCATCACCATCATTAGCGCCTCTCTCTCTCTCTCTCTCTCTCTCTCTCTCTCTCTCTACCATCTTGTCATATGATTAGGACCGGCTTTTCTTCGGTGCGAGTCATTCAACCCCCGAAATGGTTCATAACTAATTCCACTGACCAAAAAAAGGATTGACCAAAAAAGGGAAGCTTACAAAAATATATCTTCTTTATCTTGATGTTTATTGCAAATTCAAGTGTAATTCAAGCATCTTCCTACAAGGCACAAAGTGTGCCCCAAAGATGTTGGATGAAATGCCCGAACTGGTTTATGAGCACCCGGTATCTGGAGCCTTCGGTTCCGACTAATCCGGATGCGAGCACTGTCGGACTCATAATGGGGGGCTCTCCCAACGTCGTCTACTCCATACACAAGGCTCGAACTTGAGACCTTGCTCTAGGGAACCCACGCTGTTGGACGCAAATTGCGCAACCCCGAGATCTCCATAACCAGAACGAGAACATGCATAATTGAGTAGAAAGATTAACGCACCTGTTTTGGGATCCATCGAACATAAAGCGGAAGCAGAAAAAAGGATTACCCACATATATCAAGGGGATCCACGCATCAAGTCCTTCTCCTCTATTGCCCTCCGTATCACTGGCTCAATGAGGCGGCCCCCCTCACGTTTAATGTTAGGTAAACGCCCCTTAGGTGAGGATACATGTGAGAATTAGGGTTAGAGGAGAGACTTGAGCACTATTTATAGAGTTTCCAGCCAGTCCCCCTCATTACGGGCCAGGCTCAACTCGGCCCACACTAGCCAACCCATATTAGACTAATTAATAAACCTTATATCTCTCTTTAGACCAACCCTGTTTTATGGTAACCATAAAAACAGTAAATTACAATATCAATTAATTTAGTCCACATTAGGAAAACTCTTACATTCTCCCACTTGGACTATATTAATTGAAATCGTACCGTATGTGCGCACATTTGGTCCAGAGATAATTCTTAATAGTCAATCCTATCCCATAAAGTCTTAAACACCGAATCATGGCGGTAACTGCGTGTATACACACAGAGCCTTCCATGGTCACGAATGTTCTCAACTTTATTGATATGGATTCAATATGGTAGTGTGTCAAATGGATAACGTCTCTCATAGAGAGATCCCATTTGTCAGTCACCATTCTCTTACCTTAGGTGTCACAAAAACTTGTGCCACAAGAGAATGCTTTATGGTTCCAATGAACCCACATATGTCTTGTCCTTATGGTTAACCTTTCTTTATGTATCACAAGACATATACACAAGGCTAATAACCGGATGCCCGGATGCCCCTAGCCTTCACTCAAGGTTTATACAATCCCTTGAGACTTTATCAATATGTATTCAACATAATAACAATACATTCAAAATATTTTATTGAATGCAAAAGTTGATACATATCAAACCGTTACAAAGTGTAACAAATACAGATGAAATCTTTATCAGAGTAAAGCCAAAATAGCTCCCACTAAACAACAGTATCCGAAGATACTCCTAGGCCCATGCTAATGACATGTCACTCAAATACACATGGGCGTAGGCCTTTAGTTAGTGGATCTGTAATCACATCATCTATGAAAATATGTTATATTATAAGTCACCTTTCTGTACCGTTTCTTTATGGTAAAAAATATTTGACCACCATATATTTAGACCCCTTGAGACCTCTGTAGTAAATAAATAATACTACAAATTTATTATCTTAATACAACCGTATAGGTCTATCCATAAAGTTAAAACAATCAACTCCTTTCATGAGGTTCTGGAGCCTAAAAGCCCAAGTAACAGCCTAAAAGAATGTTATTAACACTGCTTACATAGTAGAAGATGACATAAAACTTTATTTACTGCACTTACTGCTAACATAAATATGTATTCTGTTATTGATTGCATGTCATCAGAACAGCCAGCAAAGTTTATATCTAAATACCCTACTAACTGCAAGAATTGAACATGTCTATAAATTAGCATATAATCTCTTGTCTTCTTTAAGTACCTTTAAATCTTCTTGGCAGCAACCCAGTGATCACGTCTTGGATTTGATTGATATCTGCCTAGAAGTCCCGTCACAAAGACAACATTTAGTCTAGTGCAAATTCGAGCATACATTATACTTTTAAGTGCACTGACACAAGGTACACCATTTAATTAGATTTTATCAATATCTAAATAAGGACAATATGATAGATTTAGTACATCACCCTTAACAACAGGAGCAATTCCTGGCTTGCAATGATGTATATTGAATATTTCCAATATACAATCAGCAAATGTTCTCCAAGAAAATCTAATATAATATGGCAAAAACAATCCTTACAGACCTCAGTACAAATGATATAAGATGTCTCAAGGTCACAACTTGTAAGCAAAACATCATGTACATAAAGTATGAGTAAAAATAAATTTCCTCCCACTGACCTTGCAGTATATTGAATTACTTTGTTCTCAATTGAACAAAATAATAACACTATGAAACTTTAATAATATTGTCTGGAAACTTGCTTAAGACCATGAATTAGAACTTTTCAGTCTACATACAAGTTTACTTAAATCTGCTGCAAAATCATCCAATTGCACTATATAGATTTTGTATTTATTTGGCGTAACTCCATATCAAAATAAATTATTAATGCCACATTCACTCTTTATTGTTTATATTGAAGAAAGAAATATTTATTTCTTCAATATAAACAATTCACCCCTCTTTCAGAGTGAAAACTTTAGTTACCAATTTGGCTTTAAATTCCACAATCTTTCTTTGAAATTATTTTAATTTTGTACGTCAATTTGCAACTAATGAACTTGTAATCTTTAGGCAAGTAAGTTAGTTTCCAAACACTATGATGTTTCATAGATTGTATATCGTCTTTTATGGCATCTAATCACATACTTGATTGAGAATAAGAAACGACATTTATAAATATGTCATTACATCAACCATATAGTGGATATTGTAATCATGCTCTCACAAATAGACTATATAGTCTGATGGTATAACTGATCGTCTTTCCTTAACAAATCTCCTTAATAAAGCTACAACCACTTCATTCTGCACTTGAGAGGTTTAAGAAATTTCATTATAAACTATATCAAGAATAGTACCTTGAACCTCAACAAGTTTAGTCTATGAAACAGGAGATTCCACAATTGTCTGTATCACAATTATCTATTTAGGCAAAGACAAAGACACAGTGATTTTCCATCGTACTATTATCCTTAATAGTCTGAGAGCAGCTATCCTCGTCAAACTGTAGAAACTTTACAGTATGTGATACCATAATTCTTATATCTTCTTTAGGGTCTTAAAATCAATACCCTTTTGAACAATCTAGGTAAGATACAAAATAATTCCGAGTGAATCTAAATTCTAACGCATCTAGTATTGGATTAGATAATCTCACTTCTGCATAACACCTCTAACTTTAATATGATTCAAGTAATTTATGTCCAGTGTATAACTCAAAAGAAGTTGATGAAACAACTTTGATAAGAGACACATTTTGTATGTGAAAAAGTTGCTTTCATAATATCAGCCCACAAAAAACAGATAAATTAGTCTTACTAATCATACTCATCACCATATTCAATATGGTGCATTTATGCCTTTCGGCCAAATCTTTTTGTCAGAATTTTCAGGTATAGTAATTAAATTACCACCCCAGAATCTATCAAGTATTTGACAAATGACCCTTTAAGCTATTTCGCATTGTCATACTTGCCAAAATACGCATGGCCACTGTTAAATCTGACAACCTTTTAATCATATACGAGATGTATATGTCATTAAGACTTAAACACAATCTTTGCAGATGTGTCCTAATTTCAATATCAGACAAGACATAATTTCAAGCAACTAAGGCTTCCATCATCTTATAGCAGTGCAATCCGCAAGCAAACCTCTTTTCAAGTGTTCTCATGGACAGTAAACAAATTCTATTGCTCTTTTCTCAAGCAGCAAATCATATGTCCATAACTTAAAATTTGAAGCAGTAAAAACCTCAATAATAATGAAGTTATTAATTACAGAAAAGGTGACTGAAAATCAAGTAATGTATATAATTAGCATCATGTGAGCACTGTGTAACTTGACATACAAGTACACATCCAGAGAGTTACATGCATAATCATATAATCACCTTTGGGCAGAATACATGACATGCAGTTGTACACTCCCCACATGATAGCGATTATGAGAATATGTTCCAATTCTTTGTGAATTCATCACTTTTGGGCATATGAATCACTAGAATCAGTCACTCCTCCACTACACTATCATGTATCCCTCCATGAACTAATACACAATCACCTCCTTTGGGAGTATGATTACGCATTAGACCAGGAGACATCCCAATCATCATACGAGACCGAAATTTCTCAAACCCAATCAAGCGTGCCACTTTGGCGGTCACTACTTAATTGAATCATTGAAATTCTCTCATACTAGGGATATAAACTTTACTTCTCACATATACCATATATATGTGATTTTAACTTTAGTGATAGGGGCATCATATCACAAAAATCACATATCATGCTAATTACATTGCTTTATTCATTAATAAAAAATTAATCATATATATAGCGAACCTGAAAGACAGATTCCAATGAGATCATTGATCACAGTAACACAAGAAACTTCTCATAACAGAGAATAAAACATCTCTTATGTACCCCGATTACATATTACCAGAACAACATAAAAAGAATGCTGATTGAAAATATCTCCCACAAATTAACATCAATAGTAATACGGAGTATACCAAATCGACAAGCTTGACAGCTGATCCATTATCACTCATGAGTTCATAAGGCAAAAATGACTCAAAGGCCAACAACTGATTTATTAATCAATTTTAGGTAACAAATATCATTACTTCAACCAGTGGCCTATTAATTGAGTCAAACCAGAGAACCAAATATCTAAAATTTAACAGTAGATACTATTGCTCTGCATAAATGTTGTCATACTCCTTAACCATAAAAAATATTCAACTTGATAGACATTAACAAGTGACCAGATGAGTTCATGTACAATATGCAGTAACTTAATTGACATGCATTACCCACATTCAGCAGATGTGTTAATTAGTACATCAGTTTGGTCACGAGTCCTTAAGTCGTCTATCATTCAAAAATTACCAGTGTGTAAAGGAGTATACTTGAGTAACAAAAGTTTCATAATCTTTATTGTTTCTCATCAGCTCAATACATAGCTCAAATACAATCTCATACGAATTGTATCTCATTAAGCCAGCTTCAGTTCACAATAAAGTTTGATTTTTATTGATGAATCACACCTTTTTATTATGTGATAATATACTAGTAACCCATCACCTGTATTTCCAAAATCACAGAAAATACAAGAAAAAATACACAAAAATACACTAAAAATACACGTATTTAGGATTCCATATGCAATTTCACATCAATAAAACCATCAAAAATATAAAACAAATATACCACAAGATAGGAAATCACCATACGAGTCCAACGCCGCCAACCACGCGCCTTAATAATCACTCACGCGCCCGCACGCGCCGCCTGAGTGCGCGGCGCGCGTTCGACGCCCAGGCGGCGCGTGGGGGCGCGTGCGGCATCCCCCGGCGACACGCCACCGACCCTCTTGCTCGTCTCGTCTCCCCCAATCCAAATTTGTGATTTAATTTAATTTTTATTAAACAAAAAGTCTCGAAAATCACAAATTATGGCAAAATCAGTACCAATTAGGGCTAATCCATACAAATTAGGGTAGATCCGTACAAATTATGGTAAATCCGTACAAATTAGGGCAAAACCAATTGCGTTCGAGTTCTTGGGTTATGGTTGCTCTGATACCACATGTTGGACGCAAATTGCGCAACCCCGAGATCTCCATAACCAGAACAAGAACATGCATAATTGAGTAGAAAGATTAACGCACCTGTTTTGGGATCCATCGAACATAAAGCGGAAGCAGAAAAAAGGATTACCCACATATATCAAGGGGATCCACGCATCAAGTCCTTCTCCTCTATTGCCCTCTGTATCACTGGCTCAATGAGGTGGCCCCCCTCACGTTTAGCGTTAGGTAAACGCCCCTTAGATGAGGATACATGTGAGAATTAAGGTTAGAGGAGAGACTTGAGCACTATTTATAGAGTTTCCAGCCAGTCCCCCTCATTACGGGCCAGGCTCAACTCGGCCCACACTAGCCAGCCCATATTAGACTAATTAAGAAACCTTATATCTCTCTTTAGACCAACCCTGTTTTATGGTAACCATAAAAACAGTAAATTACAATATCAATTAATTTAGTCCACGGAAAACTCTTACACACGCTCCTCACCACTTGGGCTAGCGAACGTTGGTTATTCTGATGGTTGATTACATTATATGTGGTATTGTAAAGATCATAAAATGTGCATATTTACTCCTCCAAGATGATATACCAAGGAAATTTTTAATAGGCAATAACATCCTTGTTAGGCTATTAACATCTCACCCTCACCGTATCGCGTGGTCCTTTTAGCTTTGTTGAATGGAAATTTTATTGCAAATTAAGATTAAGCATTAATTAAATAGCTGCCACTTATAAAACTAAAATCAAGTGTACATATAAAATCAAAGGAAAATTCCAAATAAAGATCCAAAGTACACTCATTTTCTCAAATAAAAGTCTAAAGTAGTCATATCCGTTTCAAAGAAGAATTTGAAGTGATTATATTTGTTTCAAATAAAGGCCTAGCCTCATCGACTCACCGGCCGGCAAAAAATTCCGCTCGAGCAATGGTATTTTTCGTTAAAACACAATTTAATTTAGATTAAATTAGATTTTTCTTTGAAAATTAGATTAAAGTTTTACAAAAATTAAATTTAAAAAAAAAAAAGAACAGAGATGAGAGGAGGGCTCCCTCCCATCTCTATTCTTTTTTTTTTTTTTTAATATAGTTTGTTTTTTTATGAAAAAACATTAAAAAAAGATAAAATTTCAAAGACAAAATTGTCCTTATCATGTCCTTATCAAATAGTGAGTTGAGACCCTTCTTTGAGATTGATATGACCACTTTAGGTTTTTATTTGAAATAAAGTTCACTTCATGTCATTTTTTAAGAAAATGATAGCACTTCGAGTTCTTATTTGAAGCAAAATTTATTTTAAATCCTTATTTGAGAAGATGATAATACTTTATGTCTTTATTTGAAATTTTCCCCAAAACCAAATTAATTTTTAAATTTGACTTAAAGCAAGTTGTGAACTGACCTGGTGCTAGGGGTGAGTATTGGTCTAGGGTCAACCTTGGATCGACCCTGAACCGGCCCAACCCTGTCGGTCCTTGGTCCTAAGATTCGTAGACCAGCACTGTATTAGTTTGTCCTCCGTCCTAGGAGTTCAGGATCGGTCTAACCCGAACCAACCCTGACTCTATATATATATATATTATTTATAATTTTTTTATAAAGAGAAAACTTTAAAATAAACGGCATCAATAACATTAAACAATTATTTAGTGAGTAATTCAAGTAATTTTACATTATTCTTTAATAACTTATATTTTTAATGTCTTTTACGGTATCAATAGTCATAATTTACAAAAGAGGAAAATGTTTTTGTGAGGAGCCCTCACGGCATCCAAAAGGGCATAAACAACTTCTTACAGCATCCTCCTCTAGTACTTATTCTCTTATGTCTTATTTGTCTTCTTAGTCTTTAATTTGCCAAAATCGAGAGAAACAATTTCTCCACTCACCACTCAACACTAGCCTTGCTTGCTTTGGATCACTTGTGCCGCTTATCGCTCGATGCTCGCTTGGCTTGCTCCACGATCGACACTTGATGCTTACTCTATTCAACGCTCACCCCACTCGACCCTCACCGCTTACCTTTCTTAGCTGACCTCACTCGTTATCGAACACATTGGGTCGGTCCGGTCCTTGGTTCCCATTTCAAGGAGTACAAAAAATGAAATAAATAATTATTAGTTGGTCTCGGGTTGACCCTGGAATTGGATCGAACTCATTAGGTTGGTCCGGTTCTCAATCGCTCTTTCAACGAGTATGAAAAATGAAATAAAAAGTTATCGATTGGTCCTAGGTTAGCCTTGGAATCGGACCAAACCCACTGGATCGGTCCAATCCTCGATCCCAAGCTCAATAGGGTCGATCTTCAGTTCCAAAAATTGAGGACTAGCACTATGCAGGTTGGTCCTAGGGTTAGGGGGTGGATCGGCCCAACCCGGACCATGCTCACCTCTACCCGGGGCGAATGCGGATTTTGCTAATCAAGCTCTAATTTGTCAGATCGAAAGTTGCCAAATCGATTGACGTTGACCCAGTAATATGAACCCTAGCTGGCAATTTCTCCACGTGTATGTCAGATTTTCTTGCTTAAAATATTTCAGGAAAACGAACCGCAATTTCCATCGTCCAAATTAAAAATGTATATTTACTACACGTGTGAGAAACTCAAGGAGATCGAACCGGTTTTGCTTTTGTCTTTGGTGATTGAGCTGTAAACATTTCAAATGACGTACCATGTGAAGTATATTTATTATACGTGTGAGAAACCGAAGGAGATCGAACCGGTTATGCTTTTGTCTTACTTTTCATGTGTTCCAAATTCAAAAAAGAAAAAAAATGTGAATTGGTAGAACTTGTTGCATTGATTATTGGCAAATGGATTGAGAGATCAAGTCGTCTTATTTGTTTGTACAACCCCTCAATTAATTGGATACTAGAATCTAAACCTTACGGATGCACGGGACCACTTCAAATTTACTGATCCCCACCTTTCGTATTAAAATTCATTTAAAAAAGAAGAATAAATCACTTGCAAATCACATGTATAATTTAAAATAGCATAAATACGGAACATCATGAGTTGATTCATAGATTCATTGTTGGATGATTGACATGTAAGAAGAATTAAGTTACTATTTTACCTTCAAGTATACATTTCAACAATCCGAATGTGAGCATATGAAAGTTTTGTTATACGGTAAATATAACAATTATCCATATCAAAATCTATATTTTTTCTTTTCTTAAGTGAAATTATGTAATTTATTTACTGTTATATTATTTATCGAGACTGAATTTGTATATTTAAACCGACCTGGTAGAAGTGTGCCCGTACTTTGAATGTCTTATGAATAGGTCATCATCTCCAAGCAAATTAAGCGGAGTCCAAAATTTGGTGAAGTCTAATCTTGGATTAAAGATAAAATGAAGAAAATTCAAGTTTCCTACTTTGAGTCATCAAGTCACCTAAAAACATACAAAAACGAAATTTATCTCGATTAGTACACATCAAAGCAAACAAGAAGACCTTTACCAAAAAAAAAAGCAAACAAGAAGACTGTTTGGATATTTTCTGAGTTTTTTTAGTGAGTTCTCCATAAGATATTGTAAAATCATATTTGTAAGTTTACTTTTAGTATTATATGAGATTAGAAACACTTGAGAGTGATTGAACAATTGAAATTCTGTAATTTTTTGGATTTAGAGTGATTTTTTTTACGGATGATTCTTTACCGGGAATACCGACAATCGAACCAAACCACGTAGATCTTCCATGTCCTTATTGTCCTTTATTGATTTCTTTGATGCTTTATTTTTCTTGCATTAAGTTTGAATTGCAAGATCTATTGACTTCCTTATTAAAACATTTAGTAATTACACACATCTATCAAAGTCATAATGGAAACATGAGATGGTGAACAATCAATTTCATTTACATATAGTATTTAATTGATTTCTTATGGAGCAAAAAGCCAGCTCGCTGATAAGAACTGTGGAAGTGAATTTTTATAGTGAGCACATGGATCAAAATTGCTTCGTCGTCAGGAACCTAATCAAAGGATTATTAAAAAAGAAAAAGAAAAAAAATCAATACAACGAATCTGCACAAGAAAAAAGCCTTCATAATTGAGAGAATCTAATCACTAGAACGCAAATTACAATTCAGAAGAGGAGATGAATCAAAGCAAAAGGAGATTCATGCTGAGATTAGATCTCCAAGAAGTACAAAACACGACCTTAAGAGATTAAACATAATCATGTTAAAATTATTTAAAGCATGCATAATCAATCAATAAGGTCAATAAGGGAGACCACTTCTTTCTCACTTCACCCACTAGCTTCTTGAACTGCACTTCCAATGTTCTTGGCCACAGCTTGGAGGCGAAAATCAAGGAAAGACCTCATATCTTGGAGCCCCCAACCCTCAACTGGATCAGACACAAAGGACCATTCAATCATGCACCCAACCGTCTTACCATCCCCATCATTCATGGGCATCACTCTAATTGTGGCAACATAGGACTTTTTTTTTTTTTGGTAACCCAGGGAACCTCCGCACGCCGCTTCGCGGGGGAGAGTAAACCCTGGGGCGCCGGGGTCCCCACCGCTGACCCCTAGATACGCGGGTAAGTCGCGCGTTATGCATTGAAGCATCACGTCCACGAAGTTTCAAACTCCTCCCCTCCCGGATAGGGTACTAAGCTCAAACCAGCGCGGCCACCGCGGGCGGTGGTGTGGCAACATAGGACTTGATCCCAACATTGTTGTCCAAGACCTCATAGCTGAAGCACTTCTCACTGGGGTCCATCATGAGGAGACGCTCATTGACCCACTTGAGCTTCGGCGGATCTGAGTCATTGCCATTTGTGGTGGAGGCGACACACCGGACTAGGCCGGGCTGGCCCGGGACGCCCTCGACTAGGTGGCACGTGTCAAGTGTGGGAAGCCACTTGTGGATGTTGCAAAAGTCCGACAAGAATGGCCACACTTGGTCCGGTGTAGGCCCTTTCAGCTCAGCAGTGACCTTGCCTTCCCATTTTGGTTGGGTTTCTTCCGCCATTGAGATAGAGAGAGAGAGATGTTCCGTTTAGGGCAAAGATGGAGATATTTATTAGATAAAAGCCCAAGCTCGGGGCAGCTGGATTCCCTTTCTCATGGTATAAAAAAGTAAAAAATAAAGTAGATTAGAGTATTGAGGAATTTTCTATTAATTTGATGTATCATAATAAACTACATCGGCCTATTCATAGGTTTCACGAGAAATTGTCAAAGGTAACATATATTAATCAATATAATATATAATCAAATGAGATACTCGTGCAATCTTGAGAGATATAAAAATTAATAAAATATTCTAAGTATTTCTAATATAGGTAAATATCCTAATTATCACTAGCAAAAAAAAAGGGGGGGGGGATTTAGACCAGGTTCATAAGTTTCTAAATAAAATGAAATGCTCTTTTTCTTTTTCTTTTTTACATTCTGTGACTGAGGGAGAAGCATTCGGCCTTGTGCAGGGCCCAAGTGGCTTGACTGTCCATGCGTAGATGCTTTCAAAACTGGGAATACCCAGCGGGGCAGAAAAGTCTAATCGTAAATCTCAGATAAGATTTTAAAATATGCTTTGAGTGATTAACCAACCTTTCTCTGATTAACCAGTTTTAGGCCACCCTCTATCATTTGAGTTGTTTACCTTTTTCACCAATTTTTCTATTGAGTTAACACTTCTATTTGTCATGCTTGCTATTTTTTTTTTTTTTGAAATTTACCATCTCTTTTTGGAAACGACCAATCTCAATTAGAGAGTGATTACTAACATTTCTCTGATCAAATAACCAACAAATTTTGCATTACCAACATTTCTTTGAATTAGTCATCAATGTTTGTTTTTTTCCTTTTTTTGAATTACCAACTTCTGTTTCTCCAAAAAAAAAAAAAAGGACTCTCTAAACGTTGATCAAACTTTATTTACCCTTTTTTTTAATCAATGCCTTTAATTTACCAATTATTTTATAAATTTACTAACTTTTTTTGTGCGACTTGCTAAATTTGCTCCAATTAAATTATTGACTACTTTTGTGTTACCAACTCTCCTTTGAGTTGATCACCAGTATTAATTCATTATTTTGAAAACTTACCGATGTTTCTATTTGGTTCATCGCTTTTAAATTACCACTTCGTCAAGGTTGAAGAAATCTTGCAGAAGCCACCACATCCGGTTAGAACTACTGCCTCTCTTCGTCAATTAGCATTTTAGTAGTTGTTTTTTTTTTTTCTTTTTGGTCGGAAAGATATTTCATTGATTAATCCGGGATGCCGAATTACAACTAAACTGAAAGTCCAAACATAAAATAACATAAAGCTCCAGTGGGGGATGGGAAACCCAATTTCTTGGTAAAGAGTCGGTGTTGTGAGACTTGGCAATCCAATCTGCCGCGCGGTTGGATTCTCGAGCTTCATACCGCAATGTGACGTTCGGCATTTGGGCCAGCAATTCTCTGCAGTCCAGGACAGTCGGACGAGAGGCCCATGTCACTTCTGTTTGGCCCAAGATGGATTCCACGGCGTAAGTGCAGTCGCTGGAGATACACACGGGGGAAGAGAAGATCAGATGAGTTCGTGCGGCAGGTGGGAGTTCTGTCAGAGCAGTTCGTTGTCTTCTCAACCAAAGTAAAGCCTGTTGGACAGCTAGGGTTTCTCCCACTTGAGCCGATTGAGCTCGAAATTTCTGCGCAAAACCTCCGATACACACACCCGCTTCTCCTCTGCATATACCAGCAATAGATCCCTCTAATTTCTCGGCCAGCCAAGAGCAATCGACGTTGATCTTCAAGGAGCCCGGAGCTGGAGGCTTCCAGGTACGCGGATCTGATCTCGTTGTTCTTGTCCGTGGGTTCCATTTCTCGTAGAGCTGTTGAGAGAGACGGGCTTCATTAACGATCTGTTCTTGTGTTTTTCGCCTCCTGTTGAAGATCAAAGCGTTGCGGGCTTTCCAGATGAGCCAAAGGGTGGTCGCGAAAATCGCTTTTTGACTTACTGTGATGCCAGATCTGAGGTATTCACTCACCCATCGGTCTGTTCTTGTTATAGAGGTTGGAGAAACATCCATGTCAATATAATAATGCTGCCAAATCTTCCTTGTCCACAGGCAAAGTCCAAAGAGGTGTTCGTAGGACTCTGGAAATTGGTTACATAGTGGGCATGTCGGCTCAGGTATAATCTTTCTCCGGTATAGATTGGCTCTGGTAGGAAGGCCTTCGTTGCATAAACTCCACATGAAGTGTCTGATTCTGGGTGTCGTCTGTAGGAAGGCCTTCCTTCTGCCATTTTAGTAGTTGTTGAACCACATTGAAATACTGAAAGCATTTCTCGTCCGTGAGCGAAGAGACATACTTTGTAGTTGTTGACTTTCTCTCTCTTTGGCCCATTACACATGGGCCCAAAGATTAGATTCCGCCCCAAAAAATTCGGGCCTGGGTCGAGTCCATGGGCCAAACGGCCCTAAGAAAAAAAGGCATGGCCCATTGACCAGTCCTAGAGAGGAGTAGGGGTGAGCGGTTCCAGGTTCCAGTTCGGTTTCGTCCGGAACCTGGAACCTACCCTCGGGTACAGGTTCTTCATTTTTTGGAATCTAGAACCTGCTCATCATCGACCAAAAAAAAAAAACAAAAGAACCTACCCATCAGAACCAAGAACTTGGAACCTACCCTGTCACAGGTTCCAGAATCGGTTCCAGGTTCCAACAGGTTTTTTTTTTTTTTTTCTCTTTTCTTTTTAAGATTTGAACTATAACGAAGAAGGAAAAAGACAAAACTCCTATGGAATTTAAAATCCACATTACCATTTGCTAAACCCAAAGGAAAAAGGCAGAACTTAAATTTGGATCAATCTCCCTATTTGATTCCTATATTGCAGAGTTGATCAAACCAGAATGTGATACATAAATAACTGCTCATTAAAGTTATTGATCATATGAAGTATTTTGACAGCAAAGCATCTCAAAATTTAATGGTTTGGACCAACAATCCCCAGTGAAGATGTAGGATAGGCAGAAGATACACGAATTCACAAATTGAAGTATACTAAATGGCATAACAAGCAGAAGCAACCAGCCCAACAACAAGTTAGATATCTTTTATTTGCACAAGAGTTTTCATAACCAGTAGCCAAAAACTTTACCATGTTAGTTTGCTTAACAATGAGTATATACATTGTTAAGCAACGTAAGAATGTTGCTGTTGCTCCATCAAACATTGCAAGATCTTGCCCTGCTCCATCACGCATTGTGGGGGCTTGCGTTGACGTGCCTTCGACGAGGGAGTTGGTTTTCTTTGTGCCCTGTCTATGGAGGAATGAGACCTTGTTAGACATTCAAAACCAAAAACCTAGCAGAACTTTTACATCCTTCTCAGATTATGCATCGAATTGGTTTTTATGTGTTGGCAGCTCCTTATTTTGCTAATTCTTTGTACTGAGTTAATCTTTTGTGCACATCGGCGCCCACACCTGTTCAACACCGATTCGACCACATCCCCAAAACCATCGACTGGTCTATGAAAAGCATCGACCACTTGAGCTCGGCTCAAGCTCTAACCTTTCTACCTATAGACACGAAAATCAGACAAAACAAAGAAAACCCAGATAAAGATACCCACAAAACAGACACAGAGAGAGAGCTTACGAAGAAGAGGTCGAGGAGGACTTGATCGGGAAGTAGGGATAGATCGGAGAAGTGGGCGAGGTTGAGGATGGCCGACAGTGGAACAACAGCAGCGTCGTGGCCCCTCAGTAGCTTGTCGTTGGGACGCAGCACCCGCGACGGCGATAGCCGGCAGCATCGTCAAACCGCGCAATGGCAGAAACGGTCGCAGCTCGTCAAACTAGGCGAGGTGAAGAAGAGAAATGGTCGTCTTCCTTCTCTCTCCCCTCTTCCTCCCGTCTCGCGCCACGTTGAGGCCCTCCCCTATATGGCAATCCAGCTCAGGAGCGGCTCGCTCCTCCTCTCCTCCTCCTCCTCCTCCTCCTCCTCGCCATCCTCATCATCATCATCATCGCCATCCTCTTCCCTCATCCCTTTTGGCAGTTCTCTCTTTAATGACCTTCCTCAATTTGCAAGTCCGAAACCGGCAACCATGTCAGCACCCAACCACCCACCACCCTTCCTCCGCTTCGTCTTGCTCCCCTTTCCCTTCTCTCCGCCCCCGCATTCGCAATCGCTCCGTCCGCCACCTGAGAGCGAAGGAAGGGACCCAAAAATAAAAAATAAAAAAATAAAAAACCAAGAACCGCCGCCCCCCGAACCCTAAGAGTCTGAGACTCCCGCGATGCGCAGGGCCATGGATTTCGACCTGAACGTCGTCGACCAGTGTGGGGTCATCGGTGACTCGGGGTGGAGCGTTGTAGAGGAAATAGGAAGAAGGGACAGCAAAGAAGAGAAGAAAAACTAGGGTGGAGCGATGCAGGGGAAATAGAAAGAAGGGAAAGTGGCGAAGAGACGAAAAATCAGGTTTCTTTTAAGGGTACTCCCGGTCTCGGTTCCGGTTCCAGTTCAGCGAAAAATGGAACCGAGAACCAAACTGGACCCTCCAGTTCTTCAGTTCCCGGGTAGAACTGGGAACCGTGCTCAGCCCTAGAGAGGAGGGCCGCCATCTCCTAGACTGCAGCAACCCATCTACTTCTCTTGCGTTTGATTTTTCTTTGGAATAATTACACATATGGTTCATAAATTTTAGCCCGATATACAATGTCGTTTCTTAATTTTAATTTCTGAATTTTAACCCAATGAGTAATGTTATTTCTGCACTTTTTATTGTCTCCTGAATTTTTTCATAAATATTCAATTTAGTTCTCAAACTATATGAAAATGTCCATTATTATTTTTCTATTAAGTTGGGGTATAATAATCCACGTCTTAACGGTCATGTCCGTATTTGTTCGTATTTCTGTTTCTTTATTCAGCGGAAGGACCACCTCAAATAAAAAAAGTACATAGTGTAGGATCTAATTGTATAAAATAAAATAAAATTGAGGGACCGGATTGAGTCATTTGCGATAATCCAGAGACTTCTGATATCATCATCATCATCATCATCTTCATCATTTCGCAATGCTAAAAAAGCAAGGATCACTTTTCTTTGTTGGACTATAGCTTTAGCGTGCGGATTTGCATCATCAAGCTCTGCTTATATATCAAATTTTGTTTGCCCAATGTCAGATTTCATTTGTCATTTTTGTCCATGACGAGGCAAGTGGGTAAGATTGTCCATGCGTAGATGTTTTCAAAACTGGGGATTCCCAGTGGTGCAGAAAAGTCTAATCGTAACTATTAAATATAGATTTTAAAATATGCTTTGAATGATTAACCAACCTTTCTTTGATTAACTAATTTTAGGTCAGCCTCAATCATTTGAGTTGTTTACCTTTGCTTATTATGCTTACCAATTTTTTCTATTGAGTTGACACTTCTGCTTGTCCAGCTTGTTATTTTTTGAAACTTACCATCTCTTTTTAGAAACGACCAATCTCAATTAGAGAGTGATTACCAATATTTCTCTGATTAAGTAACCAACTAATTTTGCATTACCAACATTTCTTTGAGTTAATCATCAATTTTTTTTTCTTTTTTTGAATTACCAACTTCTCTTTCCGCTAACCAAAAAAAAAAAAAAAAGTCTCTAAACATTGATCAACCTTTATTTACCTTTCTTATCAATGCCTTAAATTTACCAATTATTTTATGAATTTACTAACCTTTTTTGGGCGACTCACTAAATTTTCTCCGATTAAATTATCAACTATTTTTGCATCACCAACTCTCATTTGAGTTGCTCATCAGTATTATAGTTCGTTATATTGAAAACTTGCCAACGTTTCTTTTTGGTTCATCGCATTTAAATTACCACTTTGTCAAGGTTGAAAAAATCCTGCAGAAGCCGCCAAATCCGGTTAGAACTACTGCCTCTCTTCATCAATTAGCATTTTAGCAGTAGTTAAACCACATTGAAATACTGAAAGCATTTCTTGTCCGTGCGCGAAGAGACATATTTTTGTTGTTGTTGACTTTCTCTCTCTTTGGCCCCTTACACATAAGTCCAAAAATTAGATTCCGACCCCAAAAAATTCGGGCCTGGGTCGGGCCCATGGGCCTAACGGCCCTAAAGACAAACGGCACGGTCAATGCATTGACCAGTCCTTGTGAGGAGGGCCGCCATCTCCTAAACTGCAGCTACCCATCTACTTCTCTTGCGTTGGATTTTTCTTCGGCATGATTACACGGATGGTTCTTAAATTTTGGCCTGATATGTAATGCCGTTCCTAAATTTCTTTATTTGCTCAATTCAATCCCCAAATTTTAATCCAATGAGCAATGTCATTTCTGCACTTTTTAATGGTTCCTAAATTATTTCATAAATATTCAATCAAGTCTCCAAACTATATGAAAATATCTATTAGTATCTTTTTATAAAATCCAGATATAATAATCCACCTCGTTAAAAGAAAAGGTGGATAATAATTTTTTTTCCAAATTGAACAAATTAAAAGAATTATTACATTTTAATTTAAGTTGAATCTCCTTATATGCATAACCCACTTGATAGAAGTACTCGATTGCAGTGACCTTGGCGTCATCAGGGCATTGCAAAGCATGTTGAGTGCCCGCTAGCCCCGGGTGACAATCCAACGGCAATCGCCACTTTCGCTTAAGCACACACGCACACAAAGAGAGGGAAAGAGAGACAATAAACTGGTGATGCTAGTGATGCGTCATCTAGCATCCCCATACATCTCTCTTAGCTGCGAAACCAACATGATTCTATGTTCCTGTCTTTTTCAAATTCCTACTTTGTAACCATGGAAGTTTCCTTCTCACATGGGAATGGGAATGTAAGGGGTTTGAATTCTCACATTCTCAGGAGGGTTGAAGTGGGAACGATTTAGTTTTAGGTGTGAGTTTCGACTCTCACGCCCTACAATGAGATAAAACAAAAGTCTGAGAGTGAGTGATAGAATATAAGTAGAGCAGGATCGACAAAAAAAAAAAATCCTCATTTGTAAATATCAATACTTTGTAATTTAATTTTTCTTATCTTTAGATTCTTCTTTCTTACTTTGTTTTAAAATTTATTAAACTCATGTATGACGCCATGTTGGTATTTAATAATGACTTAACGGTCATGTCCATACTTCTATCTCTTTATTCAGAAAGGACCACCTCAAATAAAAAAGTATATAGTGTAGGGATCTAATTGTATAAAAAAAGTTTGAGGGACCGGATTGAATAATTTGCAATAGTTCAGATACTTCCGATATCGTTATCATCATCTTCATGTTAACAAAGCAAGGGTCGCTTTTCTTTGTTGGGACCATAGCTTTAGCGTGCGGAATTGCGTCATTAAGCTCTGCTTATATATCAAATTTTGTTTGCCCAATGTCAGATTTCATTTGTCATTTTTGTCCGTGTCGAGACGAGTGGCCTCAAGTGCACGGTCGTTGATTTTATCTATTAGACGTTGATCACATTATAGATTATCCTACTTATCTAGCGAAAAGTCTTGTATTATTTTGATCTCTTCAACTCTTTGGTAACCAGAAAATAGATAGAGCCTAAATTACTAAAATCTACATTAACATTTTTTTTTCTTTTCCTAAGTAAAATTAAGCTTCATATTTGATATTAAATTACATTTCCAGTTTGAACCCCATGCGAAACTTGACAAGCCCACATTTTGGATGTCCTCTTAGTAGGACTTTATCTTCGAGCAATATAATGGAATGCAAATTTGTGGAGTCTAATCTTGGATTAAAGATAAAAAAGAATAAAATCAAGGTTTCTCAGTCTTAATTAAAAGTCACATGAGAACACTCGGTTATTGAACATTATGAAAAATAAGAGAAGTGTTAAGGTTTTCTTTCAGTAAGTGAGTTCTTTATACGAAATTGCGCGATAACACTTGTGTGTTTGTCTTGAGTGTAATCTTCGGCTGAGAAAACTTGATAATTGAGCAATTGTAACTTCAAATTCGTAATGAATTTCTTGTGACTAGCTCTTTCCATGGTAAGGCACCCACATATGATTTGAATCACTTAAATCTAGAGTGTCCTTATCGTACGTTGTTCATTTCTCCAGTAATTTTTCTTTCACATTAGATTTTAATTGTAATATCAGGTAACTTCCATGTTATTAGACAATATTTAGTAAAGTACACACATCTAACAAAATCATTATGAGAATTGGAGCAACTTGAGCTGGTCAAGGATTAATAAATAGATTGACTTATGAAGGAGCAAAAGCCACCCTAGTTGATCAGGACTGTGAAACTTCATGCTTACTGTGAGCACATGGGATCAAAATCGCTTCATCAGGCTCGCGTAAGATTTTTCGAAAAGGAATAAGTAGCCATCTCTATACCTATTAACCTAATCAATAGGCAAAATTACCAAAATAGTCCTAAACCTATTACAATTTTTCTAGTTCAATCCTAAAACTTTTTTTTTTTTTGCTAATTCAGTTCTAAATCTTTTGTATTTGTGACCACTCATCCACCCCGGCAATTATGATTGGTTGATATTAATGTGGACACTGGTTGACGTTAATGTGTCGATTTTTTAATATCTTTTCGATTTTTTATGTTTTATTTTTCTTTTTATTTTTAAATTTTCTCTTTTCTTCTTCCTCTGGCCGGTCTAGGGACTAGTTCGAGGCTAGGGCCGATGAAGTTGATTTTTCAATTCTTTTATCTTTTATTTCTCTTTTTATTTTTAAATTTTCTCTTTTAAAATTCCTCTAGCTGATCCAACAACCGGTCAAAGCCTAGGGTTGGTGAGATCGACCACACCAGCACTAGTGAGGGTGAGCCTTGGCCAACTTTGGCAAGGACTTACCATTGCAAGCGAGGGTCACTAGGCGAGGGCGAGGGTGAGCCTTGCCATTCGCCAACCTTGCCCAAATCTGGCAAGTGTGAGCCTCAACCACCCCTAGCGAGGGTCGCTAGGCAAGGTCGAGCCCGCCTAGTGCCATGATGGCAAGGGTGAGGGCTAGCCTCACTATCACGGGTGAAGGCTGGGTGAGGCTCGCCCTTACTAAATTTGGGTGAGAGCAAGCCTTGCCATGGCTAGGCAAGCTCGACCTCGCTCAACCATGGCAAGGCTCATGCTTGCCCGCACCAAATCAGCACCATGACGACGAGGGTGAGCGACACTAGGTGAACTCAATCTGGCACACCAACCCTCACTTGTGACAGTGAGCCTTGGCCACCCCCATT
Source organism: Eucalyptus grandis x Eucalyptus urophylla (assembly GCA_028830015.1). Lineage (NCBI taxonomy): Eukaryota > Viridiplantae > Streptophyta > Magnoliopsida > Myrtales > Myrtaceae > Eucalyptus > Eucalyptus grandis x Eucalyptus urophylla. The sequence continues at coordinate 43,583,967 of CM054190.1, forward strand.
AACATCATGGGTGATCGAGGCTCGCCTTCACGTGTTGGTGAGCCTCCCCAGTTGCTAGAGAGGTCAACCTCGCTAGCCCTAGCCCACAGGATGAAGAAAATATAATTTTTTGTTTTTTTTTTCTTTTTGAGAGAGAGAGAGTAGAAGAATTGACACATTAACGTTAGTCGGCCAAAATTGGCTAAATGGACTAAATTGACACAAATATAAAATGTTAAAATTTGATTGGAAACAAAAAAACAAGAAGAAGAAGAATGTTTGAAATTGAATTGGAAAAATGGCAAAAGATTTAGAATTATTTTGGTAATTTTCCCAATTCAATGTATTATAAAAGAAAAATAAATCAACATATGGAAAATTCACAAGTAGTAATCCTGCATAATTAATTGAAAAAATCTAATAATTAATTCTCAAATTAAAAGTCATAAAGGAAGATAAAGTAAAGAAAAAGGCAATTCATGCTGAGGTTAGATCTTCAAGAAGTAAATCATGCTGAAATTAGATCTCCAAGAAATGTAAAGCACGATCTTTAGAGATCAAACCCGATCCTATTGAAATCATTTAAAGCATACATAATCTATCAACAAGAGAGATCACATCTTTCTCCCTTCAACCACTAGCTTCTTGGATTGCATTTTCTATCTTCTTGGCCATAGATTGGACGGAAATATCAATTAAAGAGCTCAAATCTTGGAGCCCCCAACCCTCAACTGGATTAGACACGAAAGACCACTCAATCATGCACCCACGCATCTTGCCATCCTCATCATTCATGGGCATCACTCTAACTGTGTGGCAACATAGTTCTTGAACCCCATGTTGTTGTCCAAGACCTCGTAGCTGAAGCACTTCTTGCTAGGGTCCATCATGAGGAGCCTTTCGTTGGCCCACTTGAGCTTCGACGGGTCTGAATCGTCGCCTAACGCAGTGGAGGTACAGTACCGGATGGGGCCAGACTGACCCTGGACGCCCTCGATTCGGCAGCACGTATCAACGGCGGGAAACACCTTGTGAACGTTGCAAAAATCCGCCAAGAATGGCCACACTTGGTCTGGTGTTGGCCCTTTCAGTTCAGCTGTGGCCTTGCCTTCCCATCTTGGTTGGGTTTCTTCTGCCATCGATTGATGAGAGAGAGAGAGAGAGAGAGAGAGAGAGAGAGAGAGAGTCGTTGGTTTATGGCAAAGACGGAGACATTTATCAGCCCAAACATGTAAAAGCTAGATTCCAAGTCTTGTGTCTTAAAAAATTATAATTCATGTCACGTGGAATAAGATGGTTTAAGTGAGTAACTAGATATAGGAAGCTGTCCTGTCTATCATTTCTAGATCCTAGCTGTTTGCACGTCAATAGTTTAATAATTATCATGAATAGCCCAGTCTTGTCTTTTTCTAAGTGACTATTGCTAGAAGCTATTTCATGTTATATAAAAAACAACAATTCAATGAGCAAATCCTCTCCACATAGCTACATTTTTGCATTATTTGGAAACTCTTGGGAGATGGGCCGCGGTAGAATCTGCTTTGCTAACTAATATGTTCTTTTTGTTTGCTCAAAAAAAAAAAACTAATATGTTCTTTTTTACTCATTAGTAGAAGCTTATGGGCAGCATGATGTCATTCTCCATTGACTTAAGAGCCTACTATATTATTAATTAGGGACATAAGTGAATCATATCTCAAAGTAAGCACTAATAATCTAAGTAGGATATTTCAGTCGCCTAAAATTAACAAACCTGGTGAAAAAATTCATCACACAACTTTACTAATATTAAGATTGATTGTGCTTCCACTGCAAATTTTAGAACCTCTCATGCTCTCGTGCACTTACGCATGACACACACAAGCGCTACTGATCGATGAACACTGCGCATCTTTTACATTGATAATAGCCTTTTATTACAAGGACGTGTCTGAAGGAAAAACAGGACAAAAGGGAGTTGCATCACAGCAATGAAAGGCCCAAAACATTTATAAAGCAGGATACGCAAAATCAAGGACTACGGTTATCGGCCAATTTAATTCCCAAACGAATCCTCCATTTTCTTAGCCATGCCCTGTAAGCCCGCCTCATATACTACCCTCACCAAATCCTCCAAACGCCCACCCTTCCACCGAATTGACGGCGAACAACCACTCGATCATGCACCCACCTCCACCTTCTCCATCACTAGGGATGACCCTGACTGTGGACAGGAATGAAGTGAACCCAATGCTATTGTCTGCCATGTCATAGCTTAAACTTCGTCCGGTCAGATCTATCCTGACCAATCGCTCCTTGGCCTAGTTGATACGACGGTTCTCGCCAGCGTCATCAGTTTCTTTTGACGAGATGGAGAATCCAATGCAGTATCACACGCAACCGGGCATATCATTCTCGCCATCTATGCCGTGGCAATCGGGTAGGCCCGGGAGCCATTTGTTGAGGTTGAAGAAGTCCATGAAGAGTGGCCATATCTAGTCTGCACTGGCCTTTGAGACTCTAGCAAAGATCTTGCCTTCCCACTTGTGACCTAATTGGGACTCCATTTGGTTCTTGCTTTGGCACTCTTCTTTTATGCCAACATATACATGAGAGGAGAGTTCATGAGAGAGCTTACATTTATAAACTTTTGAGGATTGTACAACAATCTCCAAGTGGCAATTAATTATGGGTTGAGAAATTACTCTCAGTCATGACATAATAACAGGTACAACAAGATATTTAATAAATTACAACTCTTAGTCATTACATAATGAAAAGCAACGTTTTCGTATCTTTTACCAACTATTGTTTTCCTTTCTTATTAGTGCCTTCAATTTATCGATTATTTAATGAAATTACAAATCTTTTTTTGTGTGGTTTACCAACTTTTCTCCGATTAAATTATCAACTAATTTTAAATTGCCAACTCTTACCAACTCTATTTATTTATTTCTTTGTTAAATTTATCAACTTTTTTGTTTGGTTTATCACTTTTAAATTACCACTTGTGAGGAATGAAGAAACCCCGTAGAAGCGGTTATACCTGGTCAGGACTGTTGCCTCTCACTTGGCCACCAACCTTGCCTTCCCATTTTTTTTCTCTGCTCCCTGGCCATAGAAATCCACGGTTCATCAATTAGCATTTTAGCATTAGTTGAACAACATTGAAATACTGAATGCATCAGTTTTCAGGTTATGAGAAGGCATATGTCGGGTTGTCATGGGAATCAAAGTGTCGGACTATGCTGTTCTTAGGTTGACTTCAGTTGGTCAATTTGGAGTGGTCGCTATAGGGGCTCTTGAACATGTTGAAACAGAAACAGCACTTCTTGTCCGTGCGTGAAGAGGCATATTCTGGATGTGGCATGGGAATCATTTAAGCTCTCTCTCTCTACCCCCACGCCAAGCCCATTCCAAATGGACCAAACAATTAGATTCAACTCAAAAAAAAGTTTGGGCCTGGATTGGGCCATTGGGGGCCATGGGCCTAATGGCCGTGCCTGGCACCGCCCTAAGACGAATGGCACGGCCGGTTGCACAGTCCTAGTGAGGAGGGCCGCTGCCTCCTCAACCGCAGCTACCCCTCACCTTCCATTGCGTTTGGTTTTTTCTTTTGTTCTCTTTTTAGGACGTTTCATATTTATATTTTTTAAAAATTTGAAAGCAATTATTTATATTTTGGTTTCCATGTAAGAAGCCATGTAAGGTAACAAGTTGGCATTTAACGGCTCCACCAACATCTCCATTTATATTTTTAACAGCAGGACCAATCGAACAAAATGTTGTATAGTTTAGGGACCAAATTACTAAAAAGAAGAAAATGGTGGAGGGGCGTGATTGAACATTTTGAAAAAAGTTAAGGACATCTTGTGCCTTTATTCCTAAAAGATTAAAAAAAAAATGTTGATAGTTGAAAGAAAAATAAAGTTGTGAAGTAACTCAAACGAGAGTTGGTAATCCAAAATTAGTTGATAACTTAATAAAATAAAAATTGGCAACTCCTAATTAAAGATGGTAATTTCTGAAAAAGTGATAAATTCAAGGTGTTCCTAAGATATGGAAATAAAAATTTGCAAATGACATAAAATGTTGGAAAGTTTAAAAATGTCAAATAAATATTAATAAGTAACTCAAATAAAAGTTATTAATCCACTACTATGTGGAAATCTAATGAGAGAAAAATTAATAAGTCGTGTTAATTTAGTTTTGTAAACCCTAGAAAGAGTTATTAAATGTAAGCAGTTGCTATCCAAGGCAAATACATGTTGGTAACTCATTTAAGCGTTAGTAAATAACTCAAATGAGAGTCGATAACTTAATATAATTATAGTTGGCAAATTACTCTAATTTAGGTTGGTAATTTTATGTAAAAGTTAGTAAAACTGAACCATTTGTAAGTTATGTAAATAAAAGTCAGTAAGTTAGTGCTAAAATTGCTAATTTGCAAACTATAAAAACATTATTGATATCTGTAAAATGTTTGTAAGTTACCAATAAACTTTCTGGAAATAAAAAAATAACTATCAGTTGTTATATTATCAACAGCATAAGTACCACCAACATTTATCGGATTTCACTTAACTAAATCAAAGGACGCAAAATAAAATCAGCTGGGGAGATGAGTGAATACACTATTCTTTTTGAAATAGCCCTTTTTTTTTTTTTTTCCTTTAAAGTATTCAGGACGTCAACCGAACTAACGGCATTTTGCCCTCCTTCGCGCCCAAAATAACGGTTGAAATGGAGTCGAGGGGACTTGGGCTCGCTCTCACAGGCTCAACCTGCGCACTTCGTCTTCTCTTTGCTAAAGAAAGCAAGAAAAACCTCGGCCAAAAAGAAGACTGAATCATCCGATTCAGAAGAGATAAATTTCTCAGCTTTCCAGTTCTAAGAAAATCCCAACACACACATCATGCAGTTGTTCATTGGAAGGACAAGACTGTGAAGAAGAAGAAGAAGGCAGCTTCTGAATGATCGATACTATTCTATAGACAAGATAGCCATGGATGAGTTCATTACTCAGGTAAGTCACATAGGAATTCAGGGACTTGAAGATGAGAGCCATAGCAGCTCTCCTCCAATTCCAGAGGAGGTGCGTGATTTTTCTCGAAAATGTTTGGATATTTCATTGTTTTGGTTTGACTGAATCTGTTTGTGTGTTTTCCGCAAGTTTGCTGGATAAAGAAAAGGAAATGGCCCGTGAAGTCATCTTTGGTAATTTGAACATTTCAGGTTGTTCTTGTTTTTTTCTTTATCACTGAATGAGAAACTCAATTCGAAAGAGAAAAATAAAGGGAAAACGTTAATCTAATTTGGATTAATAGCTAAAACCCCAATTGGCAGAAAGCAGTATGTTAGTGGATAATCTTCAAGGAAGTTTCTGGCCATTTTCAAGGAAATTACTGCTCTGATGTAATTATCACAGATTAACACTTTAGGTCATCAACTACTTTTGCCCTGTTTGAGAATTCATGCATCCCCCGAAGACTGTGTTACTGATCTATAGTTGTAAAGAATTTTAGTTAAGTGCAGTTATGTCGATTATTTCGCCATATGCAAGCTTCAACTACATCATTCTGAAAGTTTTACTGTCTCAGGTCCAAATTGATGATTCTTCAATTTACAGAATAGAAATACAACTGGGTAAGGGAGCTACTGGGCTAGTATGTGCGGTGCCGTTCGACCCATTGGTCCTTCAACTTTGAGTGGTCAAACTGGCTTACATGCAGAGGAGCTATGGCCTTGAAGCTCTAACTCATTTTTCAGTTTTGTAAAGTCAATTTATGCTTTGCTGCTTAGATAATCAGTACAACACTCTCTAGGTAGCAGTAAAGTTTCAGCAGACATCCCAGCGAAGCTGACATTCCTCATGAGTGGAAAGTTTATGAGTGAGTCGCTAAAAACGTTTCCATGTTCGTTTTTTTTTACACTGGATTCTAGCAAATGAAATTGTATCAGTTATACAAATCTCACATCCACTTTCTACTGCATGTTGTGCAGTGATCTGGGCGAAAATCATAGCAAACCACTGCCACGGGTTCATTACAGGGGGCAACAAGGTGATTATGACATCCTGGTATTTGCAATTCCCTTGGAAAAATGATTTCGCATTTTTCTCAGATGCTTTAAGTCTTCAATGATCTGCCTCGCATATGCTGGTCATGGATTTGCTTGGACCGAGTTTACAAGTTCAGTTGGTCAATAACCCCCCATTGTATGCTCCCTCGTGAAGTGCCTACTCTATTGTTTCTCTTTGAAATTTGAATGTTGTACCGTGTTATGCATCTTTCTAACATTGATTCTTACCTTTTCCATTATATCAGCATGCCATTGGCGTCAGTTGCTTGTGTTGCTGTTGAGGCAATCTCTATTATCAAGAATCTGCACTCTAGAGGGTAATGGACAGTGGTTGTCCGATTTTGTTTCTGCTTTTCAATGTTTATCAGGGTTCCCTTTATTAAAGTATAGAGTCGATTACAAAAACCAGAGTCTTTTCTTGGCAGGTACATTCATGGGGACGTAAAACCTGACAACTTTTTGCTCGGTCCTCCAGGAACTCCTGATGAGAGAAAATTGTTCCTGATTGACGTTGGATTAGATATCTGCAGTTGCATATACAGATCTATATTGTAAGAAACAGAAATTAGAATACAATCTGTCTCATTGTTGCTTCATCATTCGCAGCTGTGAGATGGTGAGATCATTCTAGCAGTTCGCATATTAGGTACCATCAATCTCCAGATCATTTCAGGTGGGGTCCAAGTGGTTTTTACCATCTTTACACACAATGCCCAGTCTAATGAGCCTCCGCTCACAAATACACAACAGATTAACCATTCACTGCAGAGGAACGCCTCATTTTGCGAGCGTGCATGCTCATCTTGGTAGAGCAAGTAGCCAGAGAGATGACCTGAGTCACTAGCATACATGCTCCCTTTCCTTTTCCGCGGCCATTTGCCTTGGCATGGATTTCAGGTTTTGCTTTGCTTAAAACCAGGAAGATGATTTTCAACCTTACAGATGAATATGCCTTCTTAATCACTGCAGCTGTTTCAGGCGGACAATATGCCTATGCTTGTATGCAGGAGAAAGATGGCCACTCCTTTGGAAGCTCTTTGTCACTCTTGCCCTCCGCCTTTCCTGCAATCTGCCGAGGTTGCAGTAAATTTGAGATTTGATGAAAATCCAAACTGTGCAAGATATATTTCTCAGTTCCATGGGATAATTGATCAAAACCCATACGTTTGGCCTGTGAATGCTGATGCTGCTCGTGAGGTGCCATCTTATTCCTCTAAATATGTGTCTTTTGCAGTTTCTCCAGAAGCAAGATGTTTGTTAAATTCTCTAATCGGAACTCGTTCTCTATATGAGCCATATCTTTCTCTTTGTTTTGACATGCGTTTGTCAGTCAGATGAAGGCGGCGTGCCAACAAAGAGCTTACTAACACGAGGGGGGTTGATGAGATTACAATGGATAAGCATTTTCCAAGAACATCCACCCGTGAGGCAAAGGTTAGGACTTAAAGTGACCTACCTCTCACAGTTCCTTCTTTTTCAGTACCTTGAGTTTATTTTCAGATCATCGCACCTCAATTATTGACTTTAATTGTCCTGTGGACGATAAAGATGAAGTGTTCATCATCCCATCCACCCCTTTCTCTGTGAAGGATTTGCTACAATGGGGACAATGTGAACCTACCTTTATTCATTGAGGAGGCACATGCTGATGAAATGTATGTTAGCAGTGTGGCTTCCCGCTTCAATTTGTGGGCCATGGTTATGGATTCTGGCACTAGCTTCACTGCTCAAGTTCAGACTATTTCGCCCGAGTTTCTTCCCCAGGTTGCATCTGAGCTGCTGTAGGTCCCCATAGTCCCACGTTACTATTCTTCTAACAAATTGCATCAATGAAAAGAGGTACTCGACCTAAAAGGAACCAACAATACATCTAACCCAATCGATGGGATTCCCAATTGGGCGTGACTTGACTGCTTGATTTTGTTGTTGAAGAACTGGATTAGGAGACAGTGGGCAAGGAATTACCACATTAGTGCAATCGCTGGAGCAGATAATGGTAACACATTAGTTGTAATGTCCACGGGTTAGTCAGTGTATGATGCTTTAATCTCTATTTCCAGCAACAGCTGTTGTACCTCATCTATTATATAAGCTCCTCTTGATTTTACTAAATTCAGGACCTCAAAACTTTCACCAATCTTATCGTGTCACCAATACATTCCCTCACGCGAGGATTTAGAGGAAATGGGCGGTTGGTACTCATATGACGGCCATGGCCACTGTGGGAAGTAAGTGGGTAGTCATCATGTCCTCTGCCACCGGATTCGTCCACCAGGTTTTCCATTCTTTTGTGGTTCCTTTTTATGCTCCTTTCCAAGATTTATCTTTCGAAGTGCCTAAAACTGGAAAAAATTGATCTGATTTGGTTTCTTGCACTGAACTTTAAGGTTGTAGAGCTAGATTTTCAGTATCCGTGTGAGGCAATTCATGAAAGGTGGAAGCAAGGTTACTTCATCACTTCAGTTGCAGCTACTCCAGATCAGGTGGCTTTTATCTTCAGCATTCCAGGAGCAGTACCAGTTAGAGGACCCCAACAGGCAGCCCAGGCTTCACATTTTCCTGAAACAGTGGTGGCGGTGATTATATTTGGTCATTTTACAAGCATCTAACTTTTGGTTGCATTTGCTTTGATTCTATGAGATTCATATGGTTCTGATTCCCATCTTTTGCAGGAGAGTTGGCCTAGGAATTACTACATGTCCCTTCTTTGCTTCAGCAGACCTGCTTCGTGAACCACCAAATATGGTGTGTGCGCATTTACTGGTGTCTTCATGAGTCGTTGACATGCTTAACATGCAGTTTTTGCCATTTATATCCCGACTCATGGGAAGCAAGGGCTAACAAGCCACTGGTCGATCATGTACAGATATGAACCCACTTCCCCTGGCACTGAATAGAATTGAAAATGACCAATTCTTGTTTTACTTGTATGCATGTTTGCATTAAAGTTTCGCACATTTGTGATGCTTTTGAAACGTTTTAAGAATAATAGTAGGCCACAATCCGGTATAGTAGACCACAATCCGGTAATGAGAATGATGCAATCTGTAACTAGGTTCTTTCTCTTCAATGAGAACGCTCTGCTGATTTGTTACCTTAGTACTAGCTGAGACTAGTGTTACATGACGCAATCTGCATGTAATCTGATAGAATGAACGACATGCTATATGGCAAAACTTGGACTATAATTACAAGCCAAGTTGATAGGAGTCTCAGAGAACGGGGTTGTCAAAGTCCTTATCCAGATCTTAAAACTTTATGATAAGATGTGAACTTAAGGAACTGTCCCAAACTTGAACAGTATCTTGAGAGATATCAGAAGTTGATTGCCACAATCATCGGGACTCGATCAGGCTTGCTGATCTCGTTTGATCCGGGGTTTTAGAAACCACTCCAGCCAAAGGACCATAACAAACTCATAACTTCAGTGAAGACATCGATTTCATAAGAGAGGCTGACCTAGGATATGTCTCCCCCTCATCTATAAATGAAAAAATGCAACTGGACAAAAAGTACATGAATTTTTTTCCAAATCAAACAAATTCAATCTAGTTCATAATGAAAATGTCCATGATTATCTTTCTATGATATCAGTATATAATAATCCACGCCATTGAAAATAATGGATAATCATTTGTTTTCCAAATTGAACAAATTAAAAAAAAGAAAATTAAGTTGAATATCCCTACCTGCATAACCCACATAATTAGACGAAATTTAGTAGGGTACACATCTCTAACCAAATCATTATAAGAATTGGAGCAACTTGAGATGGTTAACAATTAATAAATGGATTGACTTGTGAAGGAGCAAAAGCCACCCCAGCTGATAAGGATTGTGAAAGTCAATGCTCACCGTGAGCACATGGGACCAAAATCGCTTCATCAGGTTGGTATAAGACTTTTTGAAAAGGAAGGACTAGCCACTTCAATACCCATTAACCTAATCAACGTATTATAAAGAAAAATAAATCAACATATAGAATATTCACAAGTAATTAGCCTGCATAATTAATTGAAAAAAATATAATAATCAATTCACTAATTAAAGTCAGAAAAGAAGATAAAGTAAAGAAAAAGGTAATTCATGCTGAGATTATATCTTCCAGAAGTAAATCATGCTGAAATTAGATCTCCAAGAAATGCAAAGCGCGACCATTGGAGATCAAACCTGATCATATTGAAATCATTTAAAGCATACATAATCTATCAACAAGAGAGATCACGTCATTCTTCCTTCACGCACTGGCTTCTTGAATTGCACTTTCTATCTTCTTGGCCATATATTGGAGGCAAAAATCAAGGTAAGAACTCAGATCTTGGAGCCCCCAACCCTCAATTGGATCAGACACAAAAGAACACTCAATAGTGCACCCACCCATCTTACCATCTCCATCACTCATGGGCATCACTTTAAATGTGGCAACATAGTTCTTGAACCCCATATTGTTGTCCAAGACCTCATAGCTGAAGCACTTCTCGCCAGGGTCCATCATCAGGAGCCTCTCGTTGACCCACTTAAGCTTCGACGGTTCTGAATCGTCGCCTGACACGGTGGAGGCGCAGTATCGGATGAGGCCGGGCTCGCCCTGGATGCCCTCGACTCGGTAGCACGTATCAATGTTGGGAAACAGCTTGTGGAGGTTGCAAAAATCCGCCAAGAATGGCCACACCTGGTCTGGTGTTGGCCCTTTCAGCTCAGCTATGGCCTTGCCTTCCCATCTTGGTTGGGTTTCTTCTGCCATTGAGAGAGAGAGAGAGAAAGAGGGGGAGAGAGAGAGAGAGAGAGAGAGAGAGAGAGAGAGAGAGAGTTTTGTTGGGTTTATGGGCAAAGATGGAGACATTTGTCAAATAAAAGCCCAAACGTGTGGAAGCTAGATTCCCACTCTTAGTTGACTATACATTTATAAAGTCTTGCGTCTAAAAAAATTATTATTCATGTCACATGGAATAAGATCATTAAAGTGAGTAGCTAGATCTGGGAAACTGTCTATCATTTCTAGATCCTAGCTGTTTACATGTCAATATCTTAATATTTATCATGAACAGCCGAGTCGTTTCTTTTTCTAAGTTAGTATTGCTAGAAGCTGTTTCATGTTACACAGAAAACAACAATTCAATGAGCAAATCCTTTCCTTATAGCTACAATTTTGCATTATTGGAAACTCTTGGGACATGGGAAGCCGCGGTAGAATCTGCGTTGCTAATTAATATATTCTTTTTTACTCATTAGTGGAAGCTTATGTACAGCATGATGTCATTCTCCATTGACTTAATAGCGTACTATATTATTTCTTAGGAACATAAATTAATTATATCTCGGAGGAAGCACTTATCTCTGATTCCATCGACGAAGCTAATCTCGTGATTAAAAAAATTGGATGAGTCCATTTCATCGTATGATGAGATGTTCAATTAGAAGCACAATCAAACAAAGGGAAAATTTTATAAAAATGGTGCCATGTCCCGAATCCAATGTAAAGTCAGTGAATAAACACAAACAAATATGGGGCGCAAAACCAGGTCGATTTCAAATTCCCACGGGTTCGTTTACGGGTGAAGTCTTTAGTTTATTGTCAGGATTAACTTCATTTTGTCACTTAAACCGGAACTTGCAGATTGAAATATCTGTAAATGGCATCCAGCATCGGGATTCTCTCTATCTGCTGATATCTTTCCATCATCGACTGCTTCACCATACAATCGAGCTAGGTTTTAGCTTTGTCCACCCAATGTTTGCTTATCGTTTCGATTTGGTTATTAGGAAATGGATTTTGAAGTCCCGTTCTTCTTTTTTTTTTAGTTTAAGATCATAAAATAAGAGTGTTCTTTGATGGCTACGAGGAGACCCGACGAGAGGGCCGGCAGTAGGTAGTGGTGACCGTAGTTGATGGATGGCCGTCCATGGTGGCCGGAACAGGCAGTGATGGTGACTCTGTTCAAGCTGACGAGCGAGGCGACTGGAACAATGTCATGTAAAGTATTTCAATCAGGCGGGTAGATAAAAAAATTTGATTGCGCAATTTTATTAAATTTAGAATTTGATTGTATTTCTACAGATGAGAATTTTTTTTGCACTTGCTCGTAAGGGTACAAGCAATATTTTATGCACTTATCCGGGAAGGACGAACACGACCGGTTCACGAACACCGCACGTCTCTTACATTATGACTGCCTTTAATTATAGCGACAGGCGTGAAGAAAAAACGGGGTAAAGAGGAGAGAAAAGATTGGCATCCTCCATGTTCTTAGCCATAATGGAAAGCCCAAAACCAATAGAAACCAAACAAAGTCAAAATTGTCAGCTAGTTTAATTCCCAAGTAAATACTGTTGGCTGAGTCTAACTTAATTTGGGGCCAGCTAGCATAAAACGAAAAGAAAAAAAATCTTAGATAATAATTTTCTTATACTTCTATTCTAGATAGATGACATGTTGATTATTGGGCATGATATTAAAAAAATCAAGAGCTTAAAAGATGAGTTGAGTAAAGCTATTAAAATAAATGACCTAAGCCCAGCCAAGCAAATCCTTGGCATAAAGACTTACTCGTGATCAAAAGAACAAGAAACTTTGGTTATCTCAAGAGAAATATACTGAAAAAGTGCTTGAAAAATTCAATATAAGCACATATAAACTTGTAAGTACTCCACTTGCATTAGTGTCTTACAAGTGAGAAAGAGAAAGAAGAAATGAAGAAAATTCATTATGCATTGGTAGCAGTAGTTCGATATATGATTTGGTTTGTACAAGACCTCATAACAATTGAGTAGTTTCTCTCAAATCCAAATAAAGGGCATTGGGTCACTGTTAAATGGTATCTTAGGGGTACTTCTAGATATTACTTATGTTATGGAAATATGAACCTTGAATTGAGTGGCTACTCGTGGTATTTGTAAGTACTAGTATAAACACCTAAAGGGGGTGAATAGGTGTGAAGACAATTGTTCGCAAAGAACAGTAGAAATATTTTACTTTTGAAACTGAGTTTAAAGAATAACAGACTTTGAGCGAATTTAGATTTTAGCAGTTAAATAGAACTACAAATAAAATAAAGGAATTTATAAAAGAGAATAAGAATACATAATTTATAATGATTCGGCTTAGATCAAGCCTACGTCCACTCTCCCACGCTGACAACCTCCTGGCTGGTTTCCACTATGAATAAAAAGAGAATTTACAATCTTGCGATCTCAACTTCACAGTGAAGAGTCTGTACTACTCTCTCACGAAGTCACACTATAAGTCTATATCATTTTTTTAGTACAATTTTAAGCTCAGTGTAAGAAGTAACAAGAAAATAGGAAGCTTCGGACTTTGGAATTTCTCTTTCACGCACACTTTCGAATGACTGGAGATGTCTCCTTAAATACTCATTCATGCCTTCTCGACCATTGGCATTTTCTAAAAGAATTCTTCCAATCAACCCATTGGACAAAATCAATTAAGGAGATCTTTGAGCCGTTTGAAGATTGTGATGAAAGCCCGTTAATCTTGTTCACTCATATAATCAGGATTTTTGGTTTCCACAAGTAGATTCTTTCCAAATTTACTATCTATCCGAAAAGATTTGAATTATCTAAATTGATTCCAATAAAGATAATCAATCTCATATGTGATATTTCCAACTAGAATACCATATATAACCTATACGAACCGAACTCTTGAAAAAAGAAAGATGATCCCTCATCTGGATAAATTTTCATTCTTCACTTGCGTTTAGTTTGGAATTTGTTAGAGTAGGCAGACTTCTAATATGGAACAGACTTTGACACTAAAGTCCGGTAGTTTTCAAACTTTGACACGGAAGTTTGGAAATCTTCATAATAGACTTTGGATAAGTTTTGTCAACTTCAAAACATAAAATGAGTTTTCTCCAATAGTATTGATTCTCGAAAACCCACATTGAGTTATATGATGACCTTCGTAGAGGGAGATATTTCTTGACAATCAAGATTGTAAAAATGTGTTGCTTTGTCTATGACCAAAACTGAGTATATTGTTATCACCAAAAGAGGTAAATAACTTTTTTGGATGTAGAAATTCCTACAAGAGTTTAGCTTGAAGTCAAAGAAGTTTATTATGTATTGTGATAATATGAGTACTATCTATCTCAACAAAAATTATGTGTTGCATTCAAGATCGAAACATAATGATGTGAAATATCATTGGATCTAAGAGAAGTTAGAAAAATAAGCTCTTCTTATTTGCGAAAGTCCACACTAATGATAATGGAGGCGTTGACCGTGGTGAAACTTGCCTCTTTTTGAAACAAAGCGGATATGATGGAACTTCCCACATAAGATGGAGGGGCAGATTTAATGGTTGGGTCCACTTCATGTGGGGCCTGACTAGCATAAAACTAAAAAAGGAGAAAAAGTCAAAAAGGAAAGAAAAGAGTAAGCAGGAAAAAAAAAGAAAAAAAAGCAAGCCGGTTGCTTTGTGCAAGTGAGCGGGGGAAGAGGGGGAAAATTGAGTGCCCATTTGAGAGAGCACCAAGAGATAGGCGAGAAAGAAGAAGAAGATAGCTAAGATTTTGTGGTCGCAATTCGAAGGCTAAACGTTGATGAAATTGGCTCAAATTTTAATATGTTATTTGTGAGATTGAGGTAACGAGTTGATTGGTCTTGTTCATTAAGAATCTCCTCCAAAGATTAGAGTTTTCTTACTTTGAATTTGTTAATCCACCTTTGTGATGAGAAAAGATGGTTGTAATATTAATGTTGAGTCTCTAATATGTGACTAGAGAAAAATACTTTGTGTATCATATTATTCTTAGTGATTAGTAGAAGTTTTTAAGCAGTCCATGATTTTTTTTGCTTTGGGTTTCCATGTTAAATACTTGGTGTTATTGTTGGCTCTTTTTATCAATTTGGCATTATATTACTTATTCCGATGTTATGTTGGCTGATTGTTGTTGGGGCTAAATTTATTTTGGTCGGTTTAGTTTCGGAGAAGAAACTGATTTAGGATTGAGTTTAGTTTTTAATGAACCGTTGCTCGGTTCTCCTCAACAAGTCCTCCATCATACTAGCCATGTATTGTAACCCCACCCTTCCACCATATTGACAGCGAATGACCACTCGATCACACACCCACCTTCGTTGTCTCCGTTGGCGAGGTTGATTTTGACTTTCGACACACATGAAGTGAACCCGATGTTAGGGTCAACATCTCATAGCATAAGCTTCGTCTGATTGGATCTATATTGACCAATCACTCCGTGGACCAGCTGAAGAGACGATTCTCGTTGGTGTTGTTAGTGCCTCTAGAAGAGAGGGAGAAACCGGTGTAGTATTGCATGCAATCAGGCTCGCCGTTCTTGCCATGGATGCCGTGGAAATCGGACAGGCCAGAAACGATTTGTGGAGGTTGAAGAAGTCCATGAAGAGTTGCCATATCTAGTCTGCACTGGCACTGGCACTGGCCTTTCTGACTCTAGTGGAGACCTTACCTTCTCACTTGGGACCTTATTGGGACTTCGCTTGATCCATGTTCTAATACTCCTTTTCATATGCCAAAACATGTAAGAACACAGAGTTAATAGAGAGCTAGATATATAGACTTTTTTCTTGGGAAACTACAACTTTCAGTCAAGGGATCGTGACCAGTGTAGCAAGTTAATTAAATTTTAAATAAGGAGGAGTAGGTAGAAAACACATTTGGTGATGAGACTTTTCTACATTTCAGTGTGCCAAATGTGCAAAATCATGTGAAGCTTTGGATCTCTCTGACAACCATGGGGAATTCTGCATCGAAGGTGAAGCTTTCTAGGCATCGACTAGTCTCTCGAGGACAACTATTCAAATGTTTGGCAGAAATCGAGTAATTGATTATTCAAATTGCTTTGGTGTGGTGGTTGACTGCACATGTTGAAGATAATAAGAAAAGTTTATATTTCAAAATCGTAATCAAGATACGAGGAGAATGAAGCAAGACGATCATATTATTCCATTTTCAAAAAGGCGGCTTTTCTTTGCGTGACATTAAAATTGTTAAGGAGTTGGCAACTGTAAATAAAAAAATAAAAATTGGTGAAGGACATGACAAATAATCTAAATTTCTGGTATTTATTAGTAACTTAGCAATACTTTTATGAATTTAACAACTCTTTTTTTTTTTTTATCGTAGGCAAATTATCAAATATTTTAATCTTTTATGAAATTTCATTTTTCTTCATTTCCGACGCCTTACTGAATAGTTTTTGGCTAGGTCTATGGCCAGTGTGAGAGCTGATTCATAGATTAATCATTTGATGGTTGACACATGAAATAATTTGGTTACATTTTGCCCTTCAAATATACATTTCCATAATCCAATTGTGAGCGTATGAAAGTTTTGTTACACCGGCAGGCAGATCTAATAATTATCCATATCAAAAAATATATATATTTTTCTTTTCCTTAAGTGAAACGAAGCACCTGTTTTTTTTTTTTTTTTGTCAGAAAGAAATTTCCATTCATTACCAAATAGATACATAAAAAAGAATTTCAAAAGTCACAGTACGAAAGCAAACCCATAGAGCTCCAAAATAAACAAAAAAACCAAAAATCAATACGTTTCATAAGAGCATAATTCACAGAGATCATCACAAGATTATCTTTGAAGAATAGATTTACAACTAGATCTAAGCAAAAAGATTGGCAACTAGTCATCAAATCACATAGTACCATCAGTGATAAGCCTATGTCAAGAATTCCATTTGTAATTACAACTTTGCCTTTTAATGGTGTGTGCGTAGGGTCAGCGTCCCCAACACCATCACCATACAGAAACAACATAAATATGTTGAAAAATATCAAATCTGACACTTGTAAGAGCGAGCTCTGTAGCTAATGCGAAGTGCCAAAACTTTGAATAGAAATACATTGAACGAATATAAAGTGTTGAAACATAAATATGTTGAAAAATATCAAATCTGACACTTGTGAGAGCAAGTCTTGTAGCTAATACGAAGTGCCAAAACTTTGAATGGAAATACGTTGAACGAGTATAGAGTGTCGAAACTGCTATGAATACCATTGAAACTGGAGACGAAACACTTATTCATTAAAACTCCAAAATCTTGAATTAGATCGGAGAGAAAAGCTCCCAAATATAAAATTGAGAGAGCAAAACTCCTAGATCTAAAACTAAATTGGAAGAATTAGAAAAGAAACAAAAGGAAAAAAAATGGAAAAGGAACTAGGAGGGGAGGGAGGGATTTAGATCAAATCCCCCCCCCCTCCAGAAGAGATGAAAAAAAGGTTTAAAGAAGGAAAGAGAGAGAAAGAGGAAGAAGAAGAGATAAATGAAGCAACTTATTTAGTGTTAAATTAATTCTCAAGTTTGAGCTTATATATGAAACCAATCCGATAGAAGTGTGGCCCACACTTTGAAGGTATTCTGAATTAGGACATTATTTCCAAGCAAATTTAGTGGAGTTCACATCATGTAACATAAGAACATAAAAAAATGAAAGTTTTCTCAATTAGTACACATCAGAACAAAAAAGAATAGTGTTAGTGTTTTTTCACTGCGAATATTTTTAGTGAGTTTTCTGTGAGAGATTGTAAAATCATACTTGCAATTTTGCTTTGAGTGTTATATGGGATTGGAAGCACTTGAGAGTGATTGAGCACCTATAATTCTGTAATTCTCTAGATTCATGGTAGATTTCTTTGCGGGTGACTCTCTTTGAGGAGTACGTGTTGAAACTCCAACCAAACCACATTAATCTCCGATGTTGTTGTTCTTTATTGATTACTTTGATATCTTCTTCTTTTCGTATTAGGTTTGAATTGGAAGATCTATTAACTTCCGTATTATTTCACAATGTTTAGTAATTATACACTTTGGACAAGGTCATTATGGAAACGTGAGATGGTGAACAATTAATTTGATTTACATATATTAACAAACTGGCTTCTGAAGGAGCAAAAGGCCAGCTTAGCTGATAAGGACTTCGGAAGTAAATTCTTGCAATGAGCACATGGACCAAAATTGCATAATCAGGTTGCCATAAGTTTTTTTAGAGAAGGGGGGAAAGATAGTGTTTTGGTGGGGGGGGGGGGGGGGGGCGCTCTATACTTGTAACCTATTCAATGGATTCTTAAAAGCCAAAAAGAAGAAAAAGTCAATATACAGAAACTTCACAAGTTCATGCTGAGATTGAAGCTCCAGGCATGCAAAACACAACCTTAGAGATCAAACAGTCATACTAAAAGTATTTAAAGCAATGCATAATCAATCAAAAAGGGAGCACATCTTTCTGCCTTCACCCACTAGCTTCTTGAATTGCACTTTCTATCTTCTTGGCCACATATTGGCAGCAAAAACCAAAGTAAGACCTCATAACTTGGAGCCCCCACCGCTCAACTGGATCAGCCACAAAGGACCACTCAATCGTGCACCCAATCATCTTATTATCCTCATCATTCACGGGCATCAATCTAATTATGGCAACATAGGACTTGATCCCAATATTGCTGTCCACGACCTCATAGCTGAAGCACTTTTCACTAGGGTCCATCATAAGGAGCCGCTCAGTGACCCATTTGATCTTCGACGGGTCTGAATTGTCGCCGGATGTGGTGGAGGCGACATATCGGACGAGGCCGGGCTGGCCTGGGACGCCCTCAACTTGGTGGCAAGTGTCAATGGAGGGAAGCAACTTGTGGATATTACAAAAATCTGCCAAGAATGGCCACGCTTGGTCTGGTGTTGGTCCTTTCAGCTCAGCAGTGAGCTTGGCTTCCCATCTTGGTTGGGTTTCTTCTGCCATTGAGAGAGAGAGAGAGAGAGAGAGAGAGAGAGAGAGGACAGTTGGGTTTATGGCAAAGATGGAGACGTTTATTAGATAAGGCCCAAACATGTGGTAGCTAAATTCCCCTTCTCTTGGTATACAATTCATTTGAGATATTCGTGCTTTGAAAAATATAATTTGTGCCCCATTGAGTCAGATGGTTAAAGTGAGTAACTAAATTTAGGATATTGTCGTTCAAATCTATATTCTGGTTGCATACACATACATCTCAAAGTCAATAACTTAATATCTATCCGGAAATTTCTATTTATCCGCTGGCGGTCTCTAACATGTTTCCCAATTATTATATTAGCCGAGTATTTTCATCTTTTTTTCCTCAGTAACAATTTTACAAGTTATACCGTTTTCCACAGAAGAACACAATTAAATTGCTAACATTTTCATCATGTTTACAACTTTGCAAACATGGTTTTATAATTATTTGGAAACTCGAGGGACTTGGGAGACTATGGTAATATTTGCTTTGTTGACGAATTAATTCTTTTCATCATAAGTGGAAGCTTCCATGTATGAGGGAAAATTACCCAAAAAATATTAAATTTATCCATTCTAATTTGGCAAAATTAGTTCTAAGCCATTTTAAAATTTTGTCAATGTGGTTTAATTGGCCAATTTTAGTAAGAAAATTGATGATGTGAATGCCGAACATCTTATGTGGCATAGCTAACACTGACAGGAAAATTTTGTTAATTTATCTTTTATTTGTTTGAATTTCACTAAATTTTTTATAACTGATTTTTTTTTCTTTTCTTTTTTTTTTCTTTATTGTTAAGGGCAGGAAAGGGGTTGCCAGCCACCGCCAAGGCTCGACAACCGCCACCAGCCACTGGGCGAGGACCTATGAGTCGTCACTACCCAATGGGTGAGGGCTCACAACCATTACTCACAACCAAGGGGCTCACACGACTACCACCCTTGCACGTGACTAGCGAGGGCCGCGAGCCTGCATCTAGTTAGCCACATGCTAGGGCAGCGAACCCTCGCCTGATGGCCAAGGTGGTCGTCGGGTCTTGGCTAGCCATTAACAATAAACAAAAAAAAGGAAAACAAAGAAATTAATGAAAAATTCCAGAAATTTTTCAAGTCCATGGTATCAATTTTTTTACCAAAGATTAGTCAGATAGACTAATTTGACAAAAATGTTAAAAATTAAATTGATTAAATTGAAATATTTAGAATTTTACAAATAATTTTTCCTATAGCGGGATTGAAAGTCAAACTCACTTGAAATACAGATAAATAATTGGGACAATTCAATTTTGGAAATAATATCAGACATACTTTTCAACTTCGAATGGGTTTTCGACAGGAAGAGGTGGAGGATGATCAGATCGGAGCATCGCGATGGGTGCTCCAGTCCCATCCATCTGCTGATATCTTTCTATCATCGATGGGTCCACCACGCTATTGATAGGTTTTGGCTTTGTGCTCTCGACTGTTTACTTACCGGTTTGATTTGATTAAAGGAAAAGGGTTTTGAAGAAGTTCGAATCCTCTTTTCCCAGCTCAAGACCTTCAAAATTGGAGTTTTCTTTGATGACTACGATGCGACTTGATGAGAGGGCCGATGCAGGTATTGGCGGCCGTAGTGGACGGAGGCCCATCTATGGCGTCTAGCACCAGCGACGGTCGATGATGGCGACAGAGAAACGATTGAAATAAGCCATGCAAATACGATGTTTCAGTCTCCTACAATCGTCGTAAGAAAATTTGATTGCCTGAACCTCGAATGCGATTGCACTTGTTGGAGCTTTCAAGGCTGGGTGGTCCACTTTACCGATGAAAATACGAGCACGACCGGACCACAAACACCGCACTCCTCTCTTACATGAATAATTGCCTTCACATGAAAACGACGCGCCTGAAGAAAAAACAAGCTAAGCAAGACTTTGCGTCACATCACAGAGATGGAATCCTCCATCTTCCTGCCCATGCCTTGCAACCCCACCTCATATTTCCTCACCAAATCTTCCAGCACCCACCCTTCCACCGGGTCTACGGTGAATGACCATTCGATCGTGCACCCGCCTTCGCCGTCTCCGTCACCAGGGATGACTCTGACTGTCGACGCATATGATGTGAACCCGTTGTTAGAGTCGACCATCTCATAGTTTAAGCTTCGTCTGAGAGTATCTACACTGACAAGTCGCTCCTTGGACCACTTGATGGGGCGATTCTTGCCGGGGTCACTCGTGCCTCCGGACGAAATGGAGAAGCCGGCACAATATCGCACGCAACCGGGCTCGCCGTGCTTGCCGTGGATGCCATAGCAATCGGAGAGGCCTGGGAACCATTTGTGGAGGTTGAAGAAATCCACGGAGTGGCCTGATCTGGTCTGCACTGGCCTTTGCGACTCTGGTAGAGACCTTCCCTTCCCACTTGTGACATGATTGGGACTTCATTTGATCCATGTTTTGGTGCTCCTTTTTATGCCAAAACATGCATGAAGAGAGAGTAAATACACGGCTTAAATATACACACAGATATATATTTTATTCATAGCAATATAATTAATAAAATTTCGAATGAGCTGGAGTAGGAAGGGAAAGCACATCTGGCATTGGCTGATCTCCTTAGGGCAACTATTTTAATGTTTGACCGAAATCGAGTAATAAATTATTCAAGCAAGAAACCTACTGGGTGCTTTGTCGTGGCTGTCGACGTAAGGAGTAGGGGGGTTCAGTTGTCTAGCTCAATTTACGTATTGGTTGTAATATCTCTTTCAAGAAAGTTGTCTTCACCGAAAATTAACTTTATGGTGTTAGACTTTTTATTTATTTATTTGGGTGAGTACGAGACGGTACAAAATGTTTTTGATAAATTAAAAAAAAAAAAAAAACTCTGTACTAGGTGAAGTTGTGGACGTATTCTAAAATTATATTGTTCGACACTTAAGAGCCCAATTGAGAGGGGCATCTTTCACTTGCTAGTGTGTTTCCTCGCATTTCTTTGAGAGCATACTGGGTTGTACTCTATGTAGCATCGACATGGACACGCGACATGCGACACGACACGACACGCCGACATGTCATTTATAAAAAAAAATAGAGAATTTCGATACATTCCGACATGTTATATATTAAATATATTTTTATATATAAATGCAAAAATAAATAAATAATAATAAAAAGAGCATAGAATTAATTTACACTAAAAATATAAATCCAGCATTTGTTAATATCATTCATTGTTTTAATTTGACATATATTGAACGAGAAATTCAAAAATTGCAAACATGAAAGAGTAAACTTGAAGGAACATGTCATGTTTTTTTTATACTTGTCGGAGATTAGTGAGATTTCTTGTAATCCTAGACAAAGTTTGGAGTTCATGATATAGACTAGCTTGGAGCTCCTCCACAAAACAAGGTTCGAGAAAAATGAAAATCCAGGACAAGAACTCTTGAAGTATGACCAAAAGAAAAGGAAACCACTAAATTGGCTACGGAAAATGTGTAAGATAACTCACAAGCCAATAACATAAACCAAAAGAGATAACTCGCAAGTGATGCTTGCGAGAGACGGAAATAAGCAAAAAAAAAATTATAACTTTTAAGTATGTGGGGGCAACGGAACGACGCCGACGAGATGAGAGGCATTCTAACCATCATCACTCATGGGAAGATCAGAACTTATAAGTGAGAAACTTGAGAGTAAGAATTTTCTTCTTTCCCTTTTATTTTTGTTATTTTCATTATTTGTTCATATATTTACATTTTGACCCTTGAGTATTGAAAATTTTTAAAATTGACCCCGTGCGTGTCGGAATTTCGGACTCGCGTGTCAAAGCGTGTTGGGAAGAGTTGACCATGTGTCCGACACTCCGACACGGTCAACGAGTGTTGGAAAATCCAAGATAAGACCTACAATTAGCTTTCCCTTGTTAAGAGAAACTCATATTAAGAACAAAAAATCAATTGAAAGTCATATTTGCTTTTCCTCAAAAAAAAAAAAAAAAACAAAAACAAAAACAAAAACAACAACAACAACAAGATAAGACCTACAATTAGCTTTCCCCTGTTTCTAGCTAGTAAGCATGGGATTTATCTTGTAGCTTTTTGCGTGTTTTGTTTTGTGAACAAGTGTTGGTAGTGTGGATGGGGAAACGTTTCTAGGTGTTATGAAGATACTTTCCAGTAGGAGATCCGATGCTAACTAGATCACCACATCAATGATTTCGAACAAAATTGAACAGATGGATTACATTAAAATACTGTCAAAAGATTTAGGATTAAATCAGCTAAATTGAAACGTTTATAACTAAATCGGCCATCGTATAATAGGTTTAGTATTTTTTTTATATGAGTTTTTAGAGAATTTGCATTTGGAGATGACAAGAGAATTAAACATATGATTTGAGAGGACTGACATAGAATAGTCATTTGTTCAATAGGATAAAACAAATGATTGCATCCGATTCTCCATATTTGATGATGACAAGAGAATTAAACAAATAGCTCAAGACAAGTAAACAAATGAGTGTCTTTTGTCCAAGAGGTCCAACGGAAGGGACGAGTACTTCACTCCTCTACCTAAGGAGAGGAAGGACTCTCTCCTAAAGAGAAGACCTCCCATTGGTCTACAAATATGTTTGCTCAACTTGCATCCTTGCAGCAAGTTTTACTATGGACAAGGAAGGAAGATAGTAATCATATGATTCGAGAGGACTGACATAGAATAGTCATTTGTTCAATAGGATAAAACAAAATATTGCATCCGATTCTCTGCATTTGATGATGACAAGAGAATTAAACAAATAGCTCTAGACAAGTAAACAAATGAGTGTCTTTTGACCAAGAGGTCTAACGGAAGGGACGAGTACTTCACTCCTCTACCTAAGGAGAGGGAGGACTCTCCCCTAAAGAGAAGACCTCACATTGGTCTACAAATATGTTTGCTCAACTTGCAACCTCACAATAAGTTTTACTATTGACAAGGAAGGAAGAGAGCAACCACTCAAAACTCATAGGTTAATGGCAAACAACATTCCAGCCAATCATTGTAGTCTGAGGTAAGCACTAGCGTCAAGCCACAACATCTCTTCACTGTTGTAGTCCAGCCTCCAATATATTGGAGGACTACAAGTAAAATCATGCAGTCTCGATTTCCTTTCCTAAAAAGGAACTTCCTATCTTTGATCATTTCCCCGTGTGTGTTCCATTACTCAAAACACCGTTTTGTCTCCTCAGCATAGATTAGGTGAACTCGTCCTTTTCAATGTTGCATTTGGAAACCATTGCCCCATTTTTGTTTACTTCGTTAGTTGATTAATGGGTTTATTCTCAATTCTCATTATTTGAGCTTTTGTACCGGTTGTCTAATAAGTAATCTACTGATTTTAATTTCAAGCAATGGAATAGAGCACGTGGCTCAAATTGCTGCAGAATACAATCAACAACTTGATTCCTTGGTGGAAGCCTTGCTTCAACTCATCAAGGATTGGCATGGCTATTCAAGTCTAGCCAACATTACCGGTGCACCTATCATTATGCTTATTTGTGTAGCAATCAAGATTGTTCGGCAAAAATTACTCTCCAAGATGGGAAGGCAGGATATGGACACAAGGTTCCAAATTATGTATGATCTAATTGCTCTAGCTCTCGGATGTGTTGCGTGCAGTCTGTTGATGTACATTCTGCTTGATGAAATACCTTGGTTGATTGATTTTCCTTGGGTCCTATTGTTACTAATCCTCTTTGCATTCATCATGAATCAAAGGATTAATTAGTGAACAGTGATAGTTTCCGATTTTCTAATATGGTGATGTGTATTTTATATGAATTGGTTTTTCCTTTGTAACCTTCCAACACTGGCTCGGACATGAACTTCATGGTGTATTTTTATCTTGAAAACAATGATAGTTTCCGATTATTTTTATCTAATAAGGCATTTATTTTTTCCGGCTAGAGAGGAAATAATTTAGAGTATATTGGCAACAATCACATTATCCTTATTCACTATTCTTACATTTTTACTTAGCAATTTCTATGCAACAAAATTTAAGCTAAATCAACTAATCGATAGCTCACAAGTTCTAAGTAGAGCAAGATGGACGCTTGATTCATGGTAGATTTTTTTGCGGGTGACTCTCTCTAAGGAGTACGTGTTGAAACTCCAACCGAACCACATTAATCTTTGATGTTCTTGTTGTTCTTTATTGATTTCTTTGATATCTTCTTCTTTTTGTATTAGGTTTGAATTGCAAGATCTATTAACTTATGTATTACTTCACAATGTTTAGTAATTACAAACTTTTAACAAAGTCATTATGGAAACGTGTGATAGTGAACAATTCATTTGATTTACATATATTAACAAATTGGCTTCTGAAGAAGCAAAAAGCCAGCTTAGCTGATAAGGACTTCGTAAGTAAATTCTTGCAATGATCACATGGATCAAAATCACATAATCAGGTTTCCACAACTTTTTAGAGAAGGGGGGAAAGCGGGGGACCTCTATACTTGTAACCTATACAATGGATTATTAAAAGCAAAAAAGAAGAAAAAATCAATATACAGAAAATTCACAAGTTCATGCTGAGATTGAAGCTCCAGGAAATGCAAAACACAAACTTAGAGATTAAACAGAGTCATACCACAAGTATTTAAAGCATGCATAATCAATCAAAAAGGGAGCACGTCTTTCTGCTTTCACCCACTAGCTTCTTGAATTGCACTTTCTATCTTCTTGGCCACATATTGGTAGCAAAAATCAAAGTAAGACCTCATATCTTGGAGCCCCCACCACTCAACTGGATCAGCCACAAAGGACCACTCAATCATGCACCCAACCATTGTTATAGATTAAGCCAAATATTTTTTAGGGGCTTTTTTGTCTTTTCTATCATATTTGCTTTTAGGTTAAAAGTGATACATTTATATTAGCGATGGCAAGACGTTAGCCGTTAAGACGCTGAAAAAGAAAATAGAGAGACAAGAAAAAGAGAGAAGAAAAAAATGAGTTTTTTTTTTTCTTTATGAGAATTCTCAATCTCTTTGTGCCCTGATTTTGAAAGAAGATCATTGTTGTATTTCAACTTTTTCTAAAGTCTAGTGGATTCATAGAGTGCCTCTACGTGGAGACGTAGCCTAGGTTTGGGTAACTTCGTTAACAAATTTTCTGGCGTGTTCGATTCTGTTCTTTTATTATTATATTATGCCTGGTGAATTGTTTGCAAGCGTTATTTTTCTGGAATCAACATGCAATTTCGTAACAACTGGTATCAGAGCCTGGGTTGGCTAATTGAGAATATCGATGGTTTTTCGGTGACGTTCAATTGAAAGCAAATAATATGGCAAAAGATAAAATCAGAATCGATAAGTTTGATAGGCAGGATTTCGGATGGTGGAAACTACAAATCAAGGATTATCTTTATCAAAAAGAATTCTATGCACCACTTGAGGGTTGGAAACCCGAGATGGCAGAGGTGGATCCGATAGCAGAAGTCGGATGGAAAATTCTTGATCGAAAGGCATTAGGTGAGATTCGTCTAGGGTTGACAAAAAAGACGAGATACCACACCGTGAAAGCAAAAATTGCAAAAGAAGCCATGGATATTCTAAAGAATATTTATGAAAAGCCATCCACATCAAATCAGATATTTTTGTTGAAGAAACTGGTTAATATGAAGTTATTTGATAGAGTTTCTATGACAGAACATATTAATAGTTTCACGCAGGTCACGGGTCAATTGACATCAAATGACATTTTTTTCTTTTTTTTACTAATTCAATTCTATTACTTTTTATATTATCACTAATATTTTATTAACTAATTTAATTTACTGTTATATCATCTATATAAAAATTCGAAATAATCCACAGGCATAAATTTAGATAAGAAGCTTCAAGCTTTATTATTTTTATGTTCTCTTCTAGACAGCTACAATACGGCAATGCAGGGAATTTCGAGCACCATGAAGGATGATTTAACTCTTGATGATGCTGTGAGTAGTGTCATGGATGAAGATATGCGAAGGAAAGTCTCAGGTGGAGATAACTTTTCTGCATCTACATCTTCAATGGCACTCACAGTGGAGAACCGTGGAAGAAGTAAAAGTAGA
Organism: Eucalyptus grandis x Eucalyptus urophylla; assembly: GCA_028830015.1. Lineage (NCBI taxonomy): Eukaryota > Viridiplantae > Streptophyta > Magnoliopsida > Myrtales > Myrtaceae > Eucalyptus > Eucalyptus grandis x Eucalyptus urophylla. Next base: position 43,610,870 of record CM054190.1, read on the forward strand.
GGAAATTTCAGCGGGTGTGGCAGATCACAATCAAAGGGTAAGAGACAAGTTGCAAAAGATGAGTGTTGATTTTGTTACAAAACCGAACACCGGAGGTTTCAGTGTGAAGCCTACAAAAAGAAGCAGCAAGATGAGAATCAATGAGCTAATGTGATTAGCAATAAATCTTTGTTAGATAATTTGTGTTTGTCTGCAAAGTTTGACTTGATGACAGATAAATGGTTTATTGATTTTGATGTTTATTTTCATTGCACCTCACAAAAAGACATATTTGATGATTATGGCAGTGGAGATTTCGGACAAGTGATGGTGGGAAATGGCCACATGTGTCCCATTGTTGGGAAAGGAACTATGATTGTGAACATCTCAGGTGGAGGACATCTAGTTTTGCATGAAACTAGGCATATTCTGGAATTAAAGAAAAATCTGATTTCAACCAGTAAACTTGACCAAGAAGGTTTGGTAATAACCTTTGGATGCGGAGAGTGGAAGATAACTTTAGGGGCAAAAGTAGTAGCAAAGGGAAAGCGTACGGTACACTTTACCTTCTCCAAGGAAACAATATCAAAGATATAGTTGCAACTACAATGCCTACAAATAATTTGTCTACTCCTTTGCATTATCGTTTATGATATCTTGGTGAAAAAAGTGTAAATTAGTTACACTTGAGAAAATTACTTCCAGATTTGCAAAAAGTTGAGTTAGATTTTTGTAAGAGTTGCATTTATGAAAAATAGAAAGTTGTTAATTTTCAATTGAATAGGCGACAAAATAAAGGCCATAAACTAGAGTTGGTTGATACTGATGTATGGGGACCTGCTAAGGAACTCTCTTATGGCGGTAAGAGATATTTTGTCACATTCATTGATGATGCAACAAGGAAAACTTGGGTCTATGCTCTTAGAAAAAAATCAGAAATATTCGGGATATTCAGAATGTGGAAGACCATGGTAGAAAAAGAGACAAGTGATCAGATTAAAGCTCTAAAGTCTAATAATGGTGGTGAATACACGAATAAGGAATTTGTAGAATATTTGAGTTGAGAAGGCATACATGGGTTAAAGAATGTTCCTAGAACTCCTCAAGAGAACGGTGTAGCTGAAAGGATAAACATAACTATTCTAGAACGTGCAAGATGCATGGGGCTACACACGAGTCTCTCGCTACACTTATGGGCTGCCACAATTGATGCAGTTGTTTATCTTATCAACAAAAGTCCATTTAGTGCGTTGGATGGAGAAATACCACAAAAACGGTGGTCAGGTAAAAAGATTAATTATTCACATCTAAAAGTGTTTGGTTATATTGCATATGCTTTAATTGATAAGGAATATAGGAAAAAACTTGATGTTAAGTCCCAGAAGTACGTCTTTATTGGATATGGTGGCGATGAGTATGACTATAGGCTTTGGGATTATGAGAATAATAAAGTCATCCGTAGTCAGAATGTGGTATTCCATGAAGAAAATATGTACAAGGATTGTTAGACAAAGCATAAGAAGGTAGTAGAACCAGAATATGTTGAATTAGACACAAGACCCATGAAGATGTTTTTAGTAAATCAAAGTGCACTTGAAATAGAGTTTCAAGATGAGCATATTATCAGTGAAGAGGTAGTTCAAGAGGAACTCAGTGATTCGGAGCAAACTAACAACCCTGAAGTACCTGTCTTGAGAAGGTTTACACGTGTGAGAAAGCCAAATGTAATTTTTGATTCATCAGTTAATATTGTTCTGGGTCATGTCTTATATACAGATTCAAGGGAACCAGAGACTTACGATGAGGCAAAGGTAGACACGTCTCACTTGCAGTGGGAGTGTGCTATGAAAGACGAGATGAGCTCGTTACTGCAAAACAAAACTTGGGAGTTAACCAAGTTGCCCACAGGTAAAAAAGTTTTATTAAACAAATAGGTGTACAAGATTAAGAATGAAGCAAATTGTAATATAAGATACAAGGCGAGATTTGTAGTCAAGGGCTTTTCTCAAAAAAAAGAAAAAAGGATCGACTACTTCGAGATATTTTCACATGTAGTGAAAATGACATTAATTAAAGTTCTACTGAGTATAGTTGCAGTTGAGGATCTTCATCTTGAGCACTTAGACGTAAAAATAGCGTTTTTACACGGCGACTTAGATAAAGAACTATACATGGCACAACCTAAGGGTTTTGAAGTCAAAGGTAAGGAGTACATGATATATCGCTTGAAGAAAAGTTTGTATAGCTTGAAATAAGCTCCACGGCAATGGTATCTAAAATTTGATAGTTTCATGAAAGAAAAAGGATTTGCACACTGTGAGTCTGATCACTATGTTTATTTTCGCAAGTATGATGATAGTGACATTGTGTATCTCTCTTTATATGTAGATGACATGCTGGTAGCTAGTTCCAATATAAAGAGAATCGTAGAAGTGAAGAAGATGTTATCATCACAATTTGCTATGAAAGACTTGGGAGAGGCCAAGATTATTTTAGGCATGAAAATCATCAAAGATAGGAAAAATAATAAATTATAGTTGTCGCAGGAAGACTATGTGAACAAGGTGTTAAAGAGATTTAACATTGACAAGGCAAAATCGGTTGCAACTCCTCTAGCAAGCCACTTCAAACTTTCTAAGGATATGTGTCTGAGCACTCATGCTTAAAAGATGAGATGGTGGTAATTCTATATGCATCAGCAGTGGGGAGTTTGTTGTATGACATGATGAGCACGAGACTAGACATTGCACATGTAGTAGGAGTTGTGTGTCAATATATGCAGAACTCAGGCAGAGAGCATTGGAATGCAATAAAATAGATATTGAGATATCTAGCAGGTATTTCTAATTACTAATAACATCTCTAGAGTTGCAGGGTTATGTAGATGCAGATCATTCGGGTGATCAAGATAGTGGTAAGAGTACCACTGGATATGTCTTTACAGTTGTAGGTACAGCAGTGAGTTGAGTATCTCAACTATAAAAAGTAATGGCTTTATCGACAACAAAGACAAAATATGTGGTGATCACATAAGCCTTCAAAGAAATCATATGGTTACAAGATTACATGGAGGAGCTACATCGAAAACAGCCAATTAGTACATTGTGGAGTGATAGTTAAAGTGCAGTGCACTTAGCAAAGAATATAGCTTATCACTCAAGGACTAAACATATCAAAAAGCGTTATCACTTTATCAAATTAGCGTTGAAAGATAATAAGTTAAAGCTACAGAAGATTAATGGCTTGAAGAATCCAATTGACATGTTGACCAAGGTAGTAGACAGAGAGAAGCTTATTTTCTATACTACTATCATTGCTATTACTCCATGTTGATTGATGGGAGTATTACAGAGGCACAAGTTTTTCAATTACTATTTTTTAAAGAAGATGGATGCAAAGTTGCTTGGTGCTTGAGTATGTTTGTTTTCAAATGAAAGATTGTTATAGATGAAGCTAAATATTTTTTAGGGTTTTTTTTTTTGTTTTTTTCTATCAAATTTGCTTTTAAGTTAAAAGTAATACATTTATATTAGCGATGGCAAGACGCTAGCCATCAATACACTGAAGAAGAAAATAGAGAGATAAAAAAAAAAAAAAAAGGAATGAGTTTTTTTCTTTATGAGGGTTCTCAATCTCTTTGTGTCATGATCTTGAGAGAAAATCATCGTTGTATTCCAACTTTTTCTGAAGTTTAGTGGATTCGTAGAATGCCCTTATGCGGAGACATAGCCCAGGTTTGGATGAACTTCATTAACAAATTTTCTGGCGTGTTATTATGTTTTTGTTCTTTTATTATTATATTTTACCTAGTGAATTTTTTGCGAGCGTTATTTTTCTAGAATCAATGTGCGATTTCGTAAAACCATCTTATTATCCTCATCATTCACGGGAATCAATCTAATTGTGGCTACATAGGACTTGATCCCAATATTGTTGTCCATGACCTCATAGCTGAAGCACTTTTCACTAGGGTCCATCATGAGGAGCCACTCAATGACCCACTTGATCTTCGACGGGTCTAAATCGTTGACGGATGTGGTGGAGGCGACGCATCAAACGAGACCGGGCTGGCCCGAGACACCCTTAACTTGGTGGCAAGTGTCAATGGAGGGAAGCAACTTGTGGATATTACAAAAATCCGCCAAGAATGACCGGGCTTGGTTTGGTGTTGGTCCTTTCAGCTCAACAGTGAGCTTGGCTTCCCATCTTGGTTGGGTTTCTTCTCCCATTGAGAGAGAGAGAGAGAGAGAGAGAGAGAGAGAGAGAGAGAGAGAGAGAGAGAGAGAGAGAGAGAGAGAGAGAGAGAGAGAGAGAGAGAGAGAGAGAGGACTGTTGGGTTTATGGCAAAGATGGAGATGCTTATTAGATAAAGCCCAAACATGAGGTGCTAAATTCCCTTTCTCCTTGTATACAATTCATTTTAGATATTCATGCTTTGAAAATTATAATTTGTCCCCCATTGAGTCAGATGGTTAAAGTGAGTAAGGGTTGTTTGGTAAAATCTATTTTTGTTTCGTGGAACAAAAATTTTTGTTCTTTTGTTTTGGGGGAAAAAAAAGAGTAGAAACGTGTTTGGTAAAACTTTTGTTCCCAGTAACAAAAAGTCCATGTTTTTTTTTCTCAAGAATAGATTTAAAACATAAATAAAAAGTAGAAAAAATAGCTTATTGTTCTCGGGAACAATTTCTAAAATCAATTTTTCTCTTTTATTTTTTCTTCTCTTTTCTTCTTCTTCTTCCTTTTGGCCGATCGCCAGCCTTGGCCATGGCTGGTGCCGGTGTTGGCAACTAGCCAGATGAGGGCCGGCGACCTCGCCGAAGTGTTGTTGGCCCTCAAAGCCACCAAGCCACGGCAAGGCTTGGCCTCACTAGGCTAGGGTGAGGCTGACCTCTCGTCGGCCGGTGCAAGGCTCAAGGTGAGGTCGACCTCGCACCGCTTGGGTGAGGTCGACCTCGCACCGCTTGGGGGAGGTCGAGCCTCGTGGTGGCTTGGCGAGGCTCCAACGAGCTTGCCGGACCTTGCCCAACCGGTCGGCGACTGTCGGCCGCCGCCGTGGCCGACAACCGGCCATAAAGGAGGAAGAAGGAAAAAAAATTTTAAAAAAAAGAAAGAAAAAAAGTAAAAATATAATAAAAATATTTAAAAATTAAAAGAAACAACAAAATTATACTATTTTATCAAATGCATTTCTACCACAGGAATAGAAATTTTTTGCAGTTACCAAGCGCGCCCTTATACTCAAAAATTGTTCCTAAAAACATAAACAAAAAAAAAAAAACCATTTATCATCAAAATTGTTTCCTGGAATAAAATCGTTACCAAATGCACCCTAACTAAATTTAGGAAATTTTCGTTCGAATCTATTATGGCGGCATACACATACATGTCAAAGTCAATAACTTAATATCTATCATGAAATTTCTATTTATCCACTGGCGGTCTCTAGCATGTTTCCCAACTATTATATTAGCAGAGTATTTTCATCTTTTTTTTTCTCAGTAACTATTTTACAAGTTATACCGTTTTCCACATAAGAAAACAATTCAATTGCTAACATTTTCATCATGTTTACAACTTTGCATCCATGGTTTTATAATTATTTGGAAACTCGAGGGACTTGGGAGACTATGGTAATATTTTCTTTGCTGACTAATTAATTATTTTCATCATAAGTGGAAGCTTCCATGTAATATGAGGGAAAATTACCCAAAAAGTCTTAAATTTATCCATTTCAATTTGGCAAAATTAGTTCTAAACCATTTTAAAAAATTATCAATGTGGTCTAACTAGCCAATTTTGGTAAAAAAGTTGCATCCGATGTGGCACAGCTAACACCGAGAGGAAATTTTAGGGGATTGTCAACCACCGCCGAGGCTCGACAATCCCCACCAGCCACTGGGCAAGGGCCCGTGAGCCCTCACTACCCAATGGGTGAGGACTCGCATGACTGCCACCCTTGCATGTGACTAGCGAGGGTTGCGAGCCTACATCTAGTTAGCCACATGCTATGGAGCGAACCCTTGCCTAATGGTCGAGGGGTTGTTGGGTCTTGGTTGTCCTTTAACAATAAAAAAAAATTAAAAAATAATGAAAAATTCCAGAAATTTTTCAAGTCCATGGTATCAATTTTTCACTAAAAATGAGTCCAATAGACTAATTTGACAAAAAGGTTAAAAATTAAATTGAGTAAATTGAAATATTTAGGATCTTTTAAATAATTTTTCCTATAGTGGGATCGAAAGTCAAGCTCCCTTGAGATACAGATAAATAATTGGGACAATTCAATTTGGAAATAATATCGGACGTACTTTTCAACTTCGAATGGGTTTTGGACAGGAAGAGGTGGAGGATGATCAGATCGGAGCATCGCGATGGGTGCTCCAGTCCCATCCATCTGCTGATATCTTTCTATCATCGATGGGTCCACCACGCTATTGATAGGTTTTGGCTTTGTGCTCTCGACTCTTCACTTACCGGTTTGATTTGATTAAAGGAAAAGGGTTTTGAAGAAGTTCGTTTCCTCTTTTCCCAGCTCAAGACCTTTAAAATTGGAGTTTGCTTTGATGACTACGATGCGGCTTGATGAGAGGGCCGATGCAGGTATTGGCGGCCGTAGTGGACGGAGGCCCATCTATGGCGTCTAGCACCGTCGACAGTCGATGATGGCGACAGAGAAACGATTGAAATAAGCCACGCAAATACGATGTTTCAGTCTCCTACAATCGTCGTAAGAAATTTTGATTGCCTGAACCTCGAATGCAATTGCACTTGTCGGAGCTTTCAAGGCTGTGTGGTCCACTTTACCGATGAAAATACGAGCACGACCGGACCACAAACACCGCACTCCTCTCTTACATGAATAATTGCCTTCACATGAAAACGACGCGCCTGAAGAAAAAACAAGCTAAGCAAGACTTTGCGTCACATCACAGAGATGGAATCCTCCATCTTCCTGCCCATGCCTTGCAACCCCACCTCATATTTCCTCACCAAATCTTCCAGCACGCACCCTTCCACAGGGTCTACGGTGAATGACCATTCGATCGTGCACCCGCCTTCGTCACCAGGGATGACTCTGACTGTCGACGCATATGAAGTGAACCCGTTGTTAGAGTCGACCATCTCGTAGTTTAAGCTTCGTCCGAGCGGATCTACACCGACGAGTCGCTCCTTGGACCACTTGATGGGGCGATTTTCGCTGGGGTCACTTGTGCCTCCGGACGAAATGGAGAAGCCAGCGCAGTATCGCACGCAACCGGGCTCGCCGTTCTTGCCGTGGATGCCATAGCAATCGGATAGGCCTGGGAACCATTTGTGGAGATTGAAGAAATCCACGAAGAGTGGCCAGATCTGGTCTGCACTGGCCTTTGCGACTCTGGTAGAGACCTTGCCTTCCCACTTGTGACCTGATTGGGAATCCATTTGATCCATGTTTTGGTGCTTCTTTTTTATGCCAAAACATGCTTGAAGAGAGTAAATACACGGCTTAAATATACACACAGATATATATTTTATTCATAGCAATATAATTAATAAAATTTCGAATGAGCTGGAGTAGGAAGGGAAAGCACATCTGGCATTGGCTGATCTCATTAGGGCAACTATTTTAATGTTTGACCGAAATCGAGTAATAAATTATTCAAGCAAGAAACCTACAGGGTGCTTTGTCGTGGCTGTCGACGTAAGGAGCAGAGGGCTCAGTTGTCTAGCTCAATTTACGTATTGGTTGTAATCTCTTTCAAGAAAGTTGTCTTCACCGAAAATTAACTTTATGGTGTTAGACTTTTTATTTATTTATTTGGGTGAGTGCAAGAGGGTACAAAATGTATTTGATAAATTAGACGAGGGAAACGAACATGAAAATAATAATGTTATGTTTTCAACAGGAGAATTTTTCATTTTCCGTGTAATTTTCTAAAGAGGTTGGAAATATAAAAATATTGGTAAAAAAAGTCCACGAAGGACCTCGTATCTTGGACAGCCCAATCCTCGACAGGATCAGCCACAAAAGACCACTCAATCATGCACCCAACCATCTTACCATCCCCATCATTCATGGGCATCACTTTAATTGTGGCAACATAGGACTTGAGCCCAATATTATTGTCCAAGACCTCATAGCTGAAGCACTTCTCACTAGGGTCCATCATGAGGAGCCGCTCATGGCCCACGGGATCTTCAACAGGTCTAAATCGTCGCTGATCGTGGTGGAGGCCATTTACCGCTCATGGCCCACGGCCCAGGTTGATGCCCTCGACTCGGTGGCATGTGTCGAGGGGGGGAAGCAACTTGTGGAGGTTACAAAAGAGTGGCCACACTTCGTCTGGCGTTATCTCTTTCAGCTGATCTTGCCTTTCCATCTTGGTTGGGTTTCTTCTGTCATTGAGAGAGAGAGAGAGAGAGAGAGAGAGAGAGAGAGAGAGAGAGAGAGAGTTGTTGGGTTTATTGCAAAGATGGAGGCATATATTAGATGAAACCCAAACATAAGGCAGCTAGATTCCCTTTCTCTTGGCGTAGCTAGATTCCCTTTTCTCTTGGTATACAATCAAACAAAGGAAAAAAGGAGTGAGACAAAGTTTTTAAAGCTTCTAAATAAAATGAATGAGTACGATTCTAAGATCATTACGATTAATCAAGTCAAGCAGAAACACAAAGTTGAAGTGGGAGATAACTTTTTCTTACATTCCGTGACCGTGAGCGAGAAGCATTTGACTTTGTGCAGAGCCTAAGTGGCCTGGTAGTCCATGCATAGATGTTTTCAGAATTGTGAATACTCAGTGGTGAAAGAAAAGTCAAATCATAAATGTTAAAAATTAAAAGGATAATATTATGAAAAACCTCAAAATGATATATGTGACAAGTTTATCATAGATCTAAACCGGTATACATTGCGATAAATTTATCCTTCACTAGTTTTCGTTAAATTTTATAATTAAATTTCTAAGTTGGATGACACATAACTGTTGACAAGTATAGCATCTCTTTGATCGAAGGAGTATTGAAGAAGTTTTCAGTTTCTCTTAACATTATTGCGAAAAGAGTAATCCCTAATTTGATTGGTGATGAGGGACTTCTAGCGTTGGAGACATGTCTCTCATTGATTCAATCACCCAAGTTTTTTCCCAACCACTAATGAAGTCTTTCTTTATAATAGAGAGTTTCTTCCGAAACCCCACACAACATTAAGGGAGCCATTGCCAAAAACGGGGACTACCCGAGCTAATGATGGAGGGAGTTCTAACCATGTTAACCACATTCTTTTGAAATAGCAATAAAAGTGTTTACACTAGTATCCAAAAATACATCTTTTAGTTCAAATTTCAAGTTTTATTTTCCATTTGTCACATGTGTACCAATTTTGTTTTTTCTTGGTATTAGTCAAATTTAACAAAAGGTAAATTTGTTACATATATATCAGTTTAAGGTTTTTGTGATTAGAAATTTAATTCTTGATAAATTTATCACATGTGTATTAGTTTGGGGTTTTTTAAGATAAAAAAAAATAGTTTATAGTAAATTTATCATAGGTGTACATGCTAGTTTAGGGTTTTTTTTCGTAGTATTAACCTAATATTAAAACATTAAAAGGTAAAAATCACTATAGCTAGACTAAATCTCGTGCCATTTATTTGTCAATGCAAACTTATAGTTTTTCATCTTTAACAATAAAGTTGAGTGTGGGGAATGACGAAATTAAAAAACTAAATTTACACTTCTTCCTTTAACTAATACTTTAAAAATAATTATGAAAGTGCAGTCAAATCATAAATCTTATATTTAATGTAATCTAGGACTTCTTTCGGCTCCATTCAATGTAAACAATGGAAATACTAATATGATAATTTTAAATAATTTTCTGTGATACGTGATGCTGATGTGGTATTTATTTAGTGTTACAATAGAAAGAAGTTGAAAAAAAAAGTGAGAGAAAACAATAAACCAAATTTGGAAAAAAAAAAAAAAGTAGGAGTCAAGTGAGGAGGCATGCCAACGCAGCGAAAGAATGATAAAAGCTTTTTGCCAAAAAATAAAATAAAAGGATGTTCTTGTAGGAACAATCAAAACTTGCAGATTGAAATATCTTTAAAAGGGTTTTGAAGGAGAAAAGGTGGAGTAAAATCGGACCATCACGATGAGTGCTCCCATCAATCAGTCGAGTTCTCTCTATCTACTGATATCTTTCCATCATGGATGGCTTCACCACATAATCAATAGGTTTTAGCTTTCTGCTTTCAAATGTTTGATTTTGTTTTGATCTGATTAAAGGAAAGGGAATTTGAAGAAGTTCCATTCTTCTTTTTCCATTTTAAAATGATAAAAACCTAAGAGTGTCCTTTGATGAATGCGAGAAGATTCGAAGAGGGGAAAAGAAAGAAGAAAAGCAAAATGATGAATAATAAAAATAAAACAAAATTGATTTACAAATTTATTGTTGGAAGATTGCTATGTGAAAGAATTTGGTTACATTCTTACCTTCAAGTATGCATGTCAATAATCCAATTGTGAGTGTGTAAAAGTTCTGTTGTACTAGTCGTGGATCTAAAAATTAGCCTTATTAAAATCTATGATTTTTTTTATTACTTTCCTATAAAAAGTTAAGCACCTTATTTAGTGCTAATCTATGCCTTGAATTTAAGCCTGTAGATGCAACTCCCTGGTAGAAGTATTGGCTGTATTTTGAATGTCCTCTGATTGGAACATTATCTCCGAGCAAATTTAGTGGAGTCCAAAACTTGATTAAGCTTGATCTTACATTAAATATAAAAAGATGAAAATCCAAATTTCCCAGTATGAGTAGTCAATTCGCAGAAGAACAGAAACAAAATTTTTCTCGGTTCGTACACATTAGAGCAACCAATAAGAGTGCTAAGGTTTTCTCTCTGACTTTTTTAAAGAGTTCTTTGTAAGAGATTATGAGATAAAAATTGCTGGTTTGTTTTCATTGTTATATGAATTGGACTAAGAAACACTTGAGAATGATTGAACAATTGAGCAAGTGTAATGCTATAAATCTCCTGATTCAAAATGGATTTTTTTGCGGGCAGCTCTCTTTAGGGAGTACATACTGATTTCAGATTGAACCATATAAATTACTATTGTCCTTTTTGTTCCTTATTGATTTCTTTGATATTTCCTTTTTGTTGCATTAGGTTTGAATTGCAAGATCAATTAACTTCCATTACACAAATCTAACAGAGTCAGTATGGAAATTGGAGCAACATGAGATGGTGAACAACTAATTTGATTTACATATACTAGTAAATTGGCTTCTGAAGGAGAAAAAAGCTAGCTTAGCTGATACGGACGGTGAAAGTCAATTCTCATAATGAGCACATGGGATCAAAATCGCTTCATCAGGTTGGCATAAGATTTTTGGAAGAGGGGGGACTAGCTACATCTATACTTATAACCTAACTAATATATTATGAAAAGAAAAAAATCAGCATATAGAAATTTCGCAAGAGATTAGCCGACATAATTAATTGAAAAAATTTAACCATCAATACGCATATAAAAAGTCAGGGAAAAAAAACAAGATGAAGCAAAGAAAAAGGAGATTCATGATGAGATTAGACTTCCAAGAAATTCAAAACATGACCTTAAGATATCAAACACAATCTTACTGAAATTATTAAAAGCATGCATAGTCAATCAACAGGAGGAATCGCATCTTTCTCAATTCACCCACTAGTTTCTTGAATTGCACTTTCTATCTTCTTGGCCATAGATTGGAGGCAAAAATCAAAGAAAGACTTCATATCTTGGACCCCCCAAGCCTCAACAGGATCAACCACAAAAGACCACTCAATCATGCACCCGACCATCTTACCATCCCCATCATTCATGGGCATCACTCTAATTGTGGCAACGTAGGACTTGAATCCAAGATTGTTGTCCAATACCTCATAGCTGAAGCACTTGTCACTAGGGTCCATTGTGAGGAGGCGCTCGTTGGCCCACTTGATCTTCGACGAGTCTGAGTCATCGCCAAACGTGGTGGAGGCGACATACCGGACAAGGCCCGGCTGGCCCAGGACGCCCTCAACTTGGTGGCACGTGTCGAGGGTGGGAAGCAACTTGTGGAGGTTGCAGAACTCCGCCAAGAATGGCCACACTTGGTCTGGTGTTGGCCCTTTCAGCTCAGCAGTGAGCTTGCCTTCCCATCTTGGCTGGGTTTCTTCCGCCATTGAGAGAGAGAGACAGAGAGAGAATTGTTAGGTTTATGGCAAAGAGGAGATACTTATTAGATGAAAGCCCAAACATTGGACAGCTAGATTCCCTTTCTCTTGTGGTAACTATGTTCCCTTTTTCTTGTTATACAATCAGAACAAACAAAAAAGGAATGAGACAAAGTTTATAAAGCTTTCCAATTAAAAAAGAATATGTACAATGTTATCGTAAACTCAGTCCACTGCTTTCAAAATATTACATGATAAGAAACCCAACATTGATTCTAACGTTTCCTCTAATTCATATGAGAGTCAGAGAACAACCAAAAATATTCGCATAAATTTTGCAATCCAAGATTGATTTAATATATCCATCGGTAGTTTAAACTTTGTTGTCAATATTTATAGCTTTGAGATTCTTTCTAAAGTTTATATATACAATTCTAATATGTCGTTGTTTTCTGCAAATTATTCACTGTCGCCGCCCTCCTCTTTTCTCGCATTCTCTACTCACTAACAGTAGTCCCCATTTCTATCTAATTAAGCAGACACATCGTTGCTTTTTCTTCCATATATTTTGTGACCGGGCTAGAAGCATTTGGCTTCTTGCAGGTAAATAAGGAGCCTCCTCAAGTAAAAGGCTAATTTCTGGTCAAGACTCGAAATTTATAAAATAAAAATAGATATGCAAAAAAACTTTCACATGATTTTCAACGTTCTAATTGCCCGTGCGCAGATGTTTCAGAACTGGGAATACTCATCGGTCAATAAGGGCGCGTTTAATAACAATTCTGTTCCCGGGAGTAGATTCTGATCAGAAATGATTCTTTTTTATTTGTTCCCAGGAATAGATTCTAAGCATTTTAAGCCGTTTGGCAACTGTCCAAAATTTCTGATTTTGGAATAGAATTGCATTTGGTACCGTGTTTATTGATTATGTTCCAAAGCAATTTCTTTTAATTTTTAAATAATTTTTATACTTTTTTCCTTTTTTTTTCTTTTCCTTTTTTTCTTTTCTTTTTTTCTTTTTTCTCATATTCTTCTTCTTCTTCAAGATGGTCGCCGGAATGGTGACCGGCCAGATGAGGGCCGGCAATCTCACAGGAGTGTCGCCGCCCTCAGTGAAGCCTGCCCTCATCGGCGAGGCTGAGCCGATGGCCAAGCCGGCCTCGTCGAGGCTGGGCGAGGCCTGCTTAGCCACCGGCGGGGTTGGGCGAGCCTCTTCGGGGCTAGGCGAGGCCCGCCTGGTCACCAGCAAGGCCCCCTTGGCCATCCGCGAGGCTCGGCCTTGCCAGATCTAGCAAGGCCGAGCCTCGCTAGTGGCTACGCTTGCCTCCAACGAGCTTGTCGGACCGGTTGCTAGCGACCGGCGGCGGTGGCAACGACAGACGGCAACAGTGGCGGCCGACGGCGGTGGCGGCAGCAGACGGCAATAGTGGCGGACGACGGTGGCGGCGGCGACAGATGGCAACGGCGGTGGCAAACGGCAACCGCAGGATGGCGGTCGATAAAAAAGAAGAAAAGAGAAGAAGAAGAAGAAGAGAAAATGGAATAAAAGAGTTGGTTTTAATTCTTAGATTTGTTTTCGGAACAAGAATCAACTTTTTTTTATATTCTCGATTCTATTCCAAAGCTACTTCTGGGAATAAAAAAAAATAAAAATTTGTTCCTGGAAACAAAAATTTTACTAAACGCGATTCTATTCTCAAACTACGTCCAGAAACAAAAAATCAGAATCAGTTACTATTGGGATGATTACCAAATAGGCACTAAAAGTCAAATCTTAAAAGTTAAATTTATTAGAAGGTCAAAAGTAGAAGTCCCTCTAGATCGATTAAATTTCTCTTTAATTCTATAATATGTGGCAATGTCTGGAATTAGGTAAGTCAATAAAGAAAAACAAACAAAGATGGGGTGCGAAATCATGTCAATTTTAAATTCAAACGAGTTTGTGTATCACTGAAACCTTTAGATTATTCTTTAGCTAAAACCTATTAATTAGTGTAATTAAGTACTTCTATTAGCTCTGTTCAATAAAAGTAATGGAACATGTGATACTTTTTTATATTTTTCTATTACACATATTGTTAATGTGGTGTCCACTTAATGCCATGTCAGAAAAGAAGCTGAAAAATAAAAATAAAAATAAAAAGCAAAAGGCCAAATTTGGAAAAAGAAAAAAAATAAGGGGAAAGAATTTTAAGGAAGAAGGGAAAAATTCGGGACAAATTAAAGGGAAAAAGATGTTTTTTTTTTTTTGATATTCAAGATCCGGCCTGGCACACCTTACAGGTGCTCACGGCTGCCACCGGCCCGACAGGCCAACAGAGACCACCATGGCCCCTCACTATATCTGGAGAGAGGCTAGCACAGAATTCCATCACCATGGCCCCTCACTTAAGACGTGTTAGCAATGCGAAAATTCGAACCCATTCTCTCGACATTGAGATAGTAGAGCCAAACCACCGGTGGGTTAAAGAGAAAAAGATGTTCGTATGGCACGAATCAAAACTTGCAGATTGAAATCCATCATCGCAATTCTCTCTATCTGCTGATATCTTTCATTCATCCCAATTCTCTCTATCTGCTGATATCTTTCCATCGTCGATAGTTTCAACACATAATCACCTAGTTTCAACACATAATCATCGGGTTTTAGCTTTCTGCCTTCAAAAGGTTTGCCTTTTGTTTTGATCTGATTAGAGGAGAAGGAGAAGGATTTTGAAGAAGTTCCATTCTTCTTCTTTTTCCATTTTAAGATGATAAAGTAAGAGTGTCCTTCGATGACTACGAGGAGACTCGATGAGAGGGCCGACGCAGGTCGTGGTGGCTGCATTGACCATAGTGGATGCAGGCCCGTCTAAAGTGGCTAGGGCGGTGATGGCGACTTTGTTCAAGGAAGAGGGAAAAAGAAAAAGAAAAAGGAAAATGATAATATAGAACAAAATAGTTTATGTACCGTTGTATGGATCCATATCAGAGAGAAGCGACTAAAATATTCTACGTAAGATTTTTTAGTCTAAAAATTTGATCGCACAATTTTACTAATTTTAAGATTGATTGCATTTTTACCGTAAATTTTGGAATCTCTCGTACGCTTATGAGTTGTCATCTACTGATGAACACTGCGCATCTTTTACATTGATAATAGTCTTTTATTACAAGGACGTGTGTGAAGTTAAAAAAGGACAAGAGGGAGTTGCATCACAGCAATGAAAGGCCCAAAACATTTATAAAGCAGGACATGTAAAATCAAGGACTACGGTTATCGGCCAATTTAATTCCCGAACGAATCCTCCATTTTCTTAGCCATGCCGTGTAAGCCCGCCTCATATACTACCCTCACCAAATCCTCCAGCGCCCACCCTTCCACCGGATCAATGGCGAACGACCGCTTGATCTTGCACCCTCCTTCACCTTCTCAATCGCTAGGGATGACCCTGACCGTGGACAAGAATGAAGTGAACCCGATGCTATTGTCCACCATGTCGCAGCTAAAGTTTCGTCCGATCAGATCTATACTGACTAATTACTCCTTGGCCCAGTTGACGGGGCGGTTCTTGCCGGCATCGTTAGTGCCTTCTAACTAGATGGAGAAGCCGGCGCAGTATCGCACGCAACCGGACACGCCATTCTCGCCGTGCATGCCGTGACAATCAGGTAGGCCTGGAAGCCATCTGTGGAGGTTGAAGAAGTCGTGAAGAGTGGCCATATCTGGTCTACATTGGCCTTTGTGACTCTAGCAGAGACCTTACTTGTGACCTAATTGGGACTTTATTTGATTCTTGCTTTGGCACTCTTCTTTTATGCCAACAGATACATGAGAGGAGAGTTAATGAGAGAGCTTACAAATATAGAATTTTGGGGATTGTACAACAATCTCCAAGTGGCAATTAATTGTGGGTTGGGAAAATTACTCTCAGTCATGACATAATGAAAAACAACGCTTTCATATCTTTTACCAACTATTATTTTCCTTTTTTATTTGGAGGAGGGGTCGCTATAGGAGCACTTGAACACGTTCAAACAGTTACAGCATTTCTTGTCCGTGTGTGAAGAGGCATATTATGGATGTGGCATGGGAACCATTTAAGCTCTCTCTCTCTTTCCGCGCCAAGCCCGTTCCACATGGACCAAAAAATTAGATTCGACTTAAAATAATAATAATAATAATAATAATAATAATTGGGCCTAGGTTGGGCCATTGGGACCCATGGGCCTAACCCGACCTTCGCTTTACGGCCGTGCCTGGCACCACGGCTGGTTGCACGGTCCTAGTGAGGAGGGCCGCTGCCTCCTCAACTGCAGCTACCCCTCACCTTCCATTGCTTTTGGTTTTTTCTTTTGTTCTCTTTTTAGGATGTTTCATATTTCTATTTTTTACAAAATTTTAAAGCAATTTTTTTTTTTTTTTTATATTTTGGTTTCCATGTAAGATGCCACATAAGGTAACATTCAACATTTAACGGCTACACCGACATCTTCATTTATATTTTTAACAGCAGGACCAATCGAACAAATATATTGTATAGTTGAGGACCAAATTGCAAAAAATAAGAAAAGGGTGGAGGGGCGTGATTGAACATTTTGAAAAAAGTCAAGGACATCTTGTGCCTTTATTCCTAAAAGATTATAAAAAAGAAATTGATAGTTGAAAGAAAAATAAAATTTTGAAGTGCCTCAAATGAGAGTCGGTAACCCAAAATTAATTGACAACTCCTAATTAAAGATGGTAGTTTCTAAAAAATTGATAAAATCAAGGTGTTCCTAAGATATGCAAAGAAAAAATTGCAAATGACATGAAATGTTTGAAAGTTTAAAAATGTCAAATAAATATTAATAAGCAACTCAAATAAAAGTTATTAATCCACTACTATGTGGTAATCTAACGGGAGAAAAATTAATAAGTCGTGTTAATTTAGTTTTGCGATCCCTAGAAAGAGTTATTAAATGTAAACAGTTGCCGACCAAGGTAAATACATATTGGTAACTCAATAATGAAGTTGATAAGATATAAATAACATTTAAGTGTTAGTAAATAACTCAAATGAGAGTTGGTAACTTAATATGACTATTGTTGGCAAATTACTCTAATTTAGGTTGGTAATTTTATATAAAAATTAGTAAATCTGAACCATTAGTAAGTTATGTAAATAAAAATTTGTAAGTTAGTGCCAAAATTGCTAATTTGCAAACTATAAAAATGTTAGTAATATCTTAAAAAGGTTTGTAAGTTACCAATAAACCATCTGGAAATAAATAAATAAAATAACTATCAGTTGTTATATTATCAACCGAACTAACGGCATTTTGCCCTCCTTCGCGCCCAAAAATAACGGTTGAAATGGAGTCAAAAGGACTCGGCCTCGCTCTCACAGGCTCACCCCGCCCACTTCATCTTCTCTTCGCTAAAGAAACCAAGAACGACTTCAGCCGAAAGGAAGACTGAATCATCCGATTCAGAAGAGATAAATTTCTCAGCTTTCCAGTTCCAAGAAAATCCCAACGCAGACATCTTGCAGTTGTTCATTGGTAGGACAAGACTGGGAAGAACAAGAAGAAGAAGGTGAAGAAGAAGAAAGCGGCTTCCGAATGATCGATACTATTTTATAAACAAGAGATAGCGATGGATGAGTTTATTACTCAGGCAAGTCACATAGGAATTCAGGGACTCGAAGATGAGGGCCACAGCAACTTTCCTCCAATTCCAGAGGAGGTGCGTGATTTTTCTCAAAAATGTTTAGATATTTCGTTCTTTTGGTTTGACCAAATCTTTTTGCATGTTTTCCGTGATTTTGATAGATAAAGAAAAGGAAATGACCGGCGAAGTCATGTTTGGTAGTTTGAACATTTCGGGTTGTTCTTGTTTTTTTCTTTATGACTGAATGAGAAACTCAATTCAAAAGAGAAAAGAAAAGGGAAACGTTCATCTAATTTGGATTGATAGCTATAACCCCAATTGGCAGAATGCAGTATGTTAGTGGATAATCTTCAAGGGAGTTTCTGGCTATTTTCGAGGAAATTACTGCTCTGATGTAATTATCACAGAATAACACTTTAGGTCATCAACTACTTTTGCCCTATTTGGAATTCATGCATCCCCAAAGACTCTGTTACTGATCTATAGTTGTAAAAACTTTTTGTTAAGTGCAGTCATGTCGATTATTTTGCCATATGCAAGCGTCGAGTACACCATTCTGAAAGTTTTACTGTCTCAGGTCCAGATTGATGATTCTCCAATATACAGAATAGAAAGACAACTGGGTAAGGGAGCTACTGGGCTAGTATGTGTGGGTCGACCAATCGGTCCTTCAACTTCCGGTGGTCAAACTGGTTTACATGCAGAGGAGGTACTGCCTTGAATCTCTAACTCATTTTTCAGTTTTGTAAAGTCAAATTATGCTTTACTGCTTAGATAATCAGTACAACACTATCTAGGTGGCAGTAAAGTTTCAGCGGAAACATCCCAGCAAAGCCGACATTCCTCATGAGTGGAAAGTTTATGAGTGAGTCGCTAAAAATGTTTCCACGTTCGTTTTGTTTACATTTGATTCTAGCAAATGAACTTGTATCAGTTATACAAATCTCACATCCACCTTTTACTGCATGTTGTGCAGTGATCTGGGTGAAAATCATGGCGTACCACTGCCACGGGTGCATTATAGGGGGGAAAAAGGTGGCTATGACATCCTGGTATGTGCAATTCCCTTCGAAAAATGATTACAAATTTTTCTCAGATGCTTTAAGTCTTCGATGATCTGCCTCACATATGCAGGTCATGGATTTGCTTGGACCGAGTTTACAAGTTCAGTTGGTCAATTACCGTCCATCGTATGTTCCCTTGTGAAGTGCTTACTCTATGATTTCTCTTTTAAATTTGAATGTTGTATCGTGTTATGCGTCTTTGAAATATTGACTCTTACCTTTTCTATTATTTCAGCATGCCATTGGCGTCAGTTGCTTGTGTTGCGGTTGAGGCAATCTCTATTCTTGAGAAGCTGCACTCTAGAGGGTAATGGATGGTGGTCGTCCGATCTTGTTTCTGCTTTTCAATGTCTATCAGGGTTCCCTCTATCGAAGTATAGAGTCAATTTAAAAAACCAGAGTCTTTTCTTGGCAGGTACATACATGGGGACGTAAAACCTGACAACTTTTTGCTCGGTCCTCCAGGAACTCCTGATGAGAGAAAATTGTTCCTGATTGACCTTGGATTAGGTTATCTGCAGTTGCATATACAGGTCTATATCGTAAGAAACAGAAATTAGAATACAATCTGTCTCATTGTTGTTTCATCATTCGCAGCTGGGAGATGGCGAGATCGTTCTAGCAGTTCGCATATTAGGTACCATCAATCTCCAAACCATTTCAGGTGGGTCCAAGTGGTTTTTATCATCTTCGCACACAATGCCCTGTCCAATGAGCCTCCGCTCACACATATACAACAAATTAACTATTTGCTGCAGAGGAACGCCTCTTTTCGCGAGTGTGCATGCTCATCTTGGTAGAGCAAGTAGCCGAAGAGATGACCTGGAGTCCCTGGCATACATGCTCCCTTTCCTTTTCCGCGGCCATTTGCCTTGGCACGGATTTCAGGTTTCGATGTGCTTAAAACCAGGAAGATAATTTTCAACCTTAGAGATGAATATGCCTTCTTAATCACTGCAGCTGTTTCAGGTGGACAATACGCCTATACTTATATGCAGGAGAAAGATGGGCACTCCTTTGGAAGCTCTTTGTCACTCTTGTCCTCTGCCTTTCCTGCAATTCGCTGAGTTTGCAGTAAATTTGACATTTGATGAAAATCCAAACTATGCAACATATATTTCTCTTTTCCATGGGCTAATTGATCAAAACCCATACGTTTGGCCTGTGAATGCTGATGCTGCTTGTGAGGTACCACCTTATTGCTCTAAATATGTGTCTTTTGCAGTTTCTCCAGAAACAAGATGTTTGCTAAATTCTCTGATCGGACCTCTTTCTCTATGTGAGCAATGTCTTTCTCTTTGTTTTGACATGCATTTGCCAGTCAAAAGGCGACATGCTACCAAAGAGCTCACCAGCACAAAGGGGGTTGAGGAGATCACGGTGGATAAGCATTTTCCAAACACATCCACCCGTGAGGCAAAGGTGAGGGATTAGACTTACCGCTACCAGTTCCTTCTTTTTCCGCACCTTGAGTTTGTTTTCAGATCACTATGCCTTGATTATTGACTCTAATTGTCCTATGGAAGATAAAGATGGAGTGTTCATCATCTTATCCGCCTCTTTTTCTGGGTAGGACTTTCCACAATTTGGACAATGTGAGACTAACTTCATGCATTTGGAAGGCATATGCGGATGGAATGTATGTTAGCAGTGTGGCTTCACGCTTGAATTTGTGGGCCGTGGTAATGGATTCTGGCACTGGCTTCACTCCTCAAGTTCATACTATTTCTCCCAGTTTTCTTCCCCAGGTTGCATTCGAGCTGCCTTTAATTGCACTTTCATCATGTACTGTAGCTCCCCGTAGTTCCACGTCGCTATTCTTTTAACAGATTGATCAATTAAAAGAGGAATTCAACCTAAAAGAAACCAACAATACATCAAGCCCAATCGATGGGATTCCCAGTTGCATGTGACTGGACTGCTTATTTTTTGTTAATGAAGGACTGGATTAGGAGACTGTGGAAGAGGAACTACCACATCACTGCAATCGCCGGAGCAGATAATGGTAGCACATTAGTTGTAATGTCCAAGGGTTAGTCAGTGAATGATTCTTTAATCTCTAATTCCAGCAACAGTTGTTGTACCTCATTGATTATATGAGCTCTTCTTCATTTTACTGAATTCAGGGCCTCAAAACTTTTGGCAATCTTATCGTGTCGCCGATACATTCCCTTACGGGTGGATTAAGAGGAAATGGGCACTTGGTATTTATGTCACAGCCATGGCCACTGCAGGAAATAAATGGGTAGTCATCATGTCCTCTACCGCCGGATTTGTCCACCAGGTTCTCCATCCTTCTGTGGTTCCATTTTTTCTCCTTTCCCTGATTTCTCTTTCGAAGTGTCTAGAGCTGGAAAAATCAATCTGATTTGGTTTCTTGCGCTGAAATTTAAGGTTGTAGAGCTAGATTTTCAGTACCCGTACGAGGCAATTCACAAAAGGTGGAATCAAGGCTACTTCATCACTTCGGTTGCAGCTACTAAAGATCAGGTAGCCGTTGTCTTCAGCATTCCAGGAGAAGTAAGAGGATCCCAAGAGGCATTCCTGACTTCACATTTTCCCGATAGAGTAGCCGCGGTGATTATTTTAGGCCATTTTACAAGCATCTAACTTTTGGTTGCATTTGCTCTGATTCTATGAGATTCATATGGTCTGTTTCTCATCTTATGCAGGAGAGTCGGCATAGGAATTACTACGTGTCCCATCTTTGCTACAGCAGAACTGTTTCATGAACCACCAAGTATGGTGCGTGCAATTACTGGCATCTTCACGGGTGATTGACGCGCTTAACATGCATTTTTGCCATTTATTTCCTGGCTTTAGGGGAAGCAAGGTTTAACAAGCCGCTGATCAATCATGTACAGCTATGAACCCACTTCCCTTGGTACTGTATAGAATTGAATACTGACCAATTCTTGTTTTCCTTGTATGCTTGTCTGCGTTAAAGTTTTGCCCATTCGTGGTGCTTTTGAAACGTTTTAAGAATAATAGTAGGCCGAAATCCGGCAACGAGAACGATGCAATCTGTGTCTAGGTTCTTTTTCTCCAATGAGAACGCCCTGCTGATCAATTACCTTGGAACTAGTTGAGACTTGCGTTACATAAAGCAATCTGCATGTAATCTGATAGAAAGAATCACATGCCATATGGAAAAATTTGGACTATAATTACAAGCCAAGTTGAGACGAGTCTCAGAGAACGTGTTTATTAGAGTCCTTATCCGGATCTTAAAATATTATGATTTAAGATCCGAACCTTAAGGAACTCTCCCGAGCTTAAATAAGATCTTGAGAGATATCCAAAGTTGATTGCTACCTCCATTGGGACTCGACCTGGCTTGTTGATCTCTTTTGAATGGGGTAAAAGTTGGTAAATCTGAGACATCAGTAAGTTATGTAAACAAAAAATGGTCAGTTACTACCAAAATTGCTAATTTGCAAACTATAAAAAGGTTGGTAATTATATAAAAATATTGTTAAGCTATCAATGAGTTACTTGGAAAAAAAAAAATTCGCCTATCATCAATTATCAACGGCTTTTTGCAAGTGCCATCAACATTTATTGAAATTCACCGGCGTGGCGACTTCGGAACGATAGAATTCAACAACGAAGCATGAAATCACTGAACCAAAATCAAAGGATGCAGAACAAAACCAGTGGGAGGGATGAATGAATAAACTATTCTTCTTGAAATAGCCCACCGTTTTTTTTTTTTTTTTTTGGGGTGCTTTTTAAGCATTTAGGACGTCAACCGAATTAACGGCATTTTGCCCTCCTTCGCGCCCAAAAAATAACGGTTGAAACGTAGCCAAAAGGACTCGGCCTCGCTCTCACAGGCTCACTACTGCCCACTTCATCTTCTCTCTGCAAAGAAACCAAGAACAACTTCAACCGAAAAGAAGACTGAATCATCCGATTCAGAAGAACGAAATTTCTCAGCTTTTCAGTTCTAAGAAAATCCCACACGCACATCTCGCGGTTGTTCATTGGAAGGACAAGACTGCAGGAGAAGAAGAAGAAGAAAGCAGCTTCCGAATGGTCGATACTATTTTATAGACAAGATAGCCATGGATGAGGCCATTGCTCGGTTAAGTCGCCTAGGATATATGGGACTGGAAGATGAGAGCGAAAGCGACTCTCCTCCAATTCCAGAGGAGGTACGTGATTTTTCTTGAAAATATTTTTATGTAATTACCATTTTATAGACAAGATAGCCATGGATGATTTCATTGCTCAGGTAAGTGGCATAGGATATCTGGGACTGGAAGATGAGAGCGAAAGCGAAAGCGACTCTCCTCCAATTCCAGAGGAGGTACGTGATTTTTCTTGAAAATATTTTTATATAATTACCGTTTTATAGACAAGATAGCCATGGATGATTTCATTGCTCAGGTAAGTCGCATTGGATATCTGGGACTGGTAAGTCGCATAGGATATCTGGGACTGGAAGATGAGAGCGAAAGCGAAAGCGACTCTCCTCCAAATCCAGAGGAGGTACGTGATTTTTCTTGAAAATATTTGGATATCTTGTTTTTCGGTTTGACTGAATCTTTTCTGTGTGTTTTCCGCAATTTCGATGGACAAAGAAAAGGAAATGGCCGTGAAAGTCGTCTTCAATAGTATGCACATTTCAGATTGTTCTTGTTTTCTTCTTTATGACTGCATGAGAAGCTCAATTCGAAAGGGAAAAGAAAAGGGAAAACGTTCATCTAATTTGGATTGAGAGCTAAAATCCCAGTTGGCAGAATGCAGTATGTTAGTGGCTAATCTTCAAGGGAGTTTCTCGCTATTTTTCAGGAAATTAATGCTCTGATGTAATTATCACAGATTAACACTTTATGTCATCAACTACTTTAGCCCAATTTGAGAATTTATGCATCCCCTCAAGACTGTGTTACCAACTACAGTCGTAATAAGTTTAAGTTGGGTCGATGATTTCGCTATATGCAAGCTTCAAATATGCCTTTAAATCCGTACTACATACTGGAAGCTTTACTGTCTCAGGTCCAGATTGAAGATTCTCCGATTTACAGAATAGAAAGACAACTGGGTAAGGGAGGTAATGGGGTGGTATATGCCGGTCGACCCATCGGTCCTTCAACTTCGAGTGATGAGCCTTCAACTTCGAGTGGTCAAACTGGTCCACATGCAGCGGAGGTACGGCCTTGAAGCTCTAATTCATTTTTCAATTTTGTAAACTCAATACTTGCTTTGGAGCTTAGATAATCAGTAAAACACTATCTAGGTAGCAGTAAAGTTTCAGCAGAAAGATCCCCGTGGAATCGAAGCCAACATTCCCCGTGAGTGGAAAGTTTACGAGTGAGTCACTAAGAATGTTTTCCATATTCGTTTTGCTTACATTGGGCTCTAGCGCACGTGAAATCGGACGAGTTATACAAATCTCACATCCATTTTTAACTGCATGTTGTGCAGTGATCTGGGTGAAAATCATGGCATACCACTGCCAAGGGTGCTTTACAGGGGGCAACAAGGTGACTATAACATCCTGGTATGCGCAATTCCCTGTGAAAAACGACTTCGCATTTTTCTCAGATGCTTATGCTTTCGATAATCTGTGTCGCATATGCAGGTCATGGATTTGCTTGGACCTAGCTTACAGGTCCAGTTGGTTGATAACAGTCCATCGTATGTTCTCTCGTGAAGTGCCCACTCTATGGTTTCCTTTTGAAATTTGAATGTTGTATCGTGTTATGTGTCTTTGTAATATTAACTCTTTATCTTTTCCATTATTTCAGCTTGCCATTGGCAGCAGTTGCTTGTGTTGCTGTCGAGGCGATCTCTATTCTTGAGAAGCTGCACTCTAGAGGGTAATGGATGGTGGTCTTCCAATTTCGTTTCTGCTTTTCAATGTTTACCAGGGTTCCCTTTATCGGAGTATAGACTTGATTTCAAAAACGAGAGTCTTTTCTTGGCAGGTACATTCATGGGGACGTAAAACCTGACAACTTTTTGCTCGGTCCTCCAGGAACTCCTGATGAGAGAAAATTGTTCCTGATTGACCTTGGATTAGGTCATCTGCCAGTTGCATACACAGATTTATATCCTAGGAAACAGATATTAAAACACGATCTGTCTCATTGTCGTTTCATTATTTACAGCTGTGAGATGGCGATGTCATTCGACAGGTTTGCATGTTAGGTATCATCAATCTCCGGACCATTTCAGGTGGGTTCATGTGGTTTTTATCATCTTTACACACAATGCCCTGTCCAATGACCCTCCGCTCACAAATATACAAAATTAACTATTTGCTGTAGAGGAACCCCTCTTTTCGCAAGTGTGCATGCTCATCTCGGTCGAACGAGTAGCCGAAGAGATGACCTGGAGTCACTGGCATACATGCTTGCTTTCCTTATCAGCGGTCAATTGCCTTGGCATGGATTTCAGGTTTTAATGTGCTTAAAACCAGAGAAGATGATTTTCAACCTTACAGATGAATCTGCCTTTTTAATCACTCTGGCTGTTTTAGGCAGAGGATATGCTAATATGCAAGAAAAAGATGGCCACTCCTTTGGAAGCTCTATATCACTCTTGTCCTCCACCTTTCCTGCAATTTGCCAAGTTTGCAGTAAATTTGAGTTTCGATGAAGATCCAAACTATGCAAGATATATTTCTCTTTTCCGTGGGATGATTGGTCAAAACCCATACGTTTGGCCAGTGAATGCTGATGCTGCTCGAGAGGTACCATCTTATTGCTCTAAATAAGTGCCTTTGCAGTTTCTCGAGATGCAAGATGTTTGTTAATAATTCGTTCTCTATGTGCGCCATATCTTTCTCTTTGTTTCGACATGCATTTGTCAGTCAATTGAGGGCGACGCGCCACCGAAGAGCTCACTAACACGAGGGGGGTTGACGAGATTACAATGGATAAGCATTTTCCAAGAACATCCACCCATGAGGCAAAGGTTAGGACTTAGAGTGACTTATCCCTCACAGTTCCTTCTTTTTTAGTACCTTGAGTATATTTTCAGATCATTGCACCTCGATTATTGACTTCAATTGTCCTGTGGACGATAAAGATGGAAGTGTTCATCATCTCATCCACCCCTTTCTTTGTAAAGGATTCGCTACAATGTGGACAATGTGAACCTACCTCTATTCATTGAGGAGGCACGTGCAGATGGAATGTATGTTAGCAGTGTGGCTTCCCGCCTCAATTTGTGGGCCGTGGTTATGGACTCTGGCACTGGCTTCACTGCTCAAGTTCATACTATTTCACCCGAGTCTCTTCCCCAGGTTGCATTCGAGCTGCCTTAAATTGGACTTTCATCATGTACTGTAGGTCCCCTTAGTCCCATGTCACTATTCTTTTAAGAGATTGCACCAATAAAAAGAGGCATTCGGCCTAGAAGGAACCAACAATACATCAAGCCTAATCAATGGGATTCCCAATTGGGCGTGACTTGACTGCTTAATTTTTTTGTTGTAGCACTGGATTAGGGAACAGTGGGCAAGAAATTACCACATCACTGCAATCGCTGGAGCAGATAATGGTAGCACATTAGTTGTAATGTCCAAGGGTTAGCCAGTGAATGATGCTTTAATCTCTATTTCCAGCAAAAGCTGTTGTACCTCATCGATTATGTGAGCTCCTCTTCATTTTACTGAATTCAGGGCCTCAAAACTGTCGGCAATCTTATCACGTTGCCAATACATTCCCTTACGGGTGGATTAAGAGGAAATGGGCACGTGGTACTTATGTCACGGCCATGGCCACTGTGCGAGGTAACTGGGTAGTCATCATGTCCTCTGCCACCGGATTTGTCCACCAGGTTTTCCATGCTTCTGTGATTCCTTTTTATACTCCTTTCCAAGATTTATCTTTTGAAGTCTAGAACTGGAAAAAATTTACCTGATTTGATTTCTTGCACTGAACTTCAAGGTTGTAGAGCTAGATTTTCAGTACCCGTATGAGGGAATTGATGAAAGGTGGAAGCAAGGCTACTTCATCACTTCAGTTGCAGCTACTCCAGATCAGGTAGCTTTTGTCTTCAGCATTCCAGAAGAAGAACCAGTTGGAGGACCCCAAGAGGCAGCCCAGACTTCAAATTTTCCTGAAACAGTAGTGGCGGTGATTATTTTTGGTCATTTTACAAGCATCTAACTTTTGGTTGCATTTGCTCTGATTCTATGAGATTCATATGGTTCTGATTCTCATCTTTTGCAGGAGACTTGGCCTAGGAATTACTACTTGTCCCTTCTTTGCTACAGCAGACCTGTTTCGTGAACCACCAAGCATGGTGTTTGCATTTACTGGCAACTTCACGAGTCATTGACGCACATAACATGCATTTTTTGCCATATATATCCCGACTTCTGGGAAGCAAGGATTAACAAGCCACTGATCGATCATGTACAGATATGAACCCACTTCCCCTGGCACTGTATAGAATTGAAACTGACCAATTCTTGTTTTACTTGTGTGCATGTTTGCGTTAAAGTTTCGCACATTCAGGAAGCTTTTGAAACGTTTTAAGAATAATGGTAGACCACAATCTGGTAATGAGAATGATGCAATCTGTATCTAGGTTCTTTCTCTCCACTGAGAACGCTCTGCTGATTTGTTACCTTAGAATTAGTTGAGACTAGTGTTACATGACACAATTTACATGTAATCTGATAGAATGAATGACATGCTACATGGCAAAATTTGGACTATAATTACAAGCCAAGTTGATAGGAGTCTCAGAGAACGGGGTTGTTAAAGTTCTTATCCAGATCTCAAAACTTCATGATAAGATCTGAACTTAAGGAACTGTCCTGAGGTTAAACAGGATCTTGTGAGATATCAGGAGTTGATTGCTACAATCATCGGGACTCAATCAGGCTGGTTGATCTCATTTAATTTGCGGTTTTAGAAACCACTCCAGCCAAAGGACCATAACATTACTCATAACTTTAGTAAAGACATCGATTTCATAAGAGAGGCTGGCCTTGGATTTGTCTTCCCTCATCTATCAATGCACAAATGCAACTGGACAAAAATACATAAATTTCCCAGAAGACCAGTTGAACTTCTGATTATTTTTTCTGCTATTTATCAAAACTAGGAAGGAAAAATAAGCCAACCGGATTTTAGTATTGGTGATCACTACAGATTGCAGAGCGTCCGTGAATGTCACCATGGACCAAATGAAAGACCGCCCACTGTGGGGACTCAACTTCTTAGCAGTGAGATTTGAAACTTGATCAAATTTATATAGAAGTACCACATGTCAAGTCTATCATAGGTAAAAGACGATCAATTCATGTAAAAGTAGGTCGGTAAAAGTTAATTGATAATCTAGTTTAAGCAATCAAGTTTTGAATGTTTCTCGTGATCCTATTCAAGATCAGGATAGTTTGTTAAGTTTTAGACATCTGATTTGTGATCTGGGTTGTATCTTAATAACCGTATTCTCGAGGGTCTTAGTGAGGAAGAACATTAGTAGGGGACAATGTCATTCTATTGCCAGGCTCTCTGGGAATTATTATATCGGAAAAGCTTCAAAAACAGTATGAATATTGGGGATCTCCTGCACATATGCATATATAGAGTGCGGGACACCTGGAGTGCCATAACTTGGCACGCCGGGACACTTAAGTGCCATAACTTTAAAATGGTACACTTAAGTGCCATCATCGGAGTAAAATGGGACACTTAAGTGCCACTCCGGCGAAAATCCGGCCAAATGGCTGACGTGGCGACTTTCCGGCGAGCTCGGTCCCAAACGGCGTCGTTTTGCACGCTGACGTGGCGGAGAAAATGCAAAAACGACGCCGTTTCGCGTCTACGTGTAAATAATAGTATATAAATTAATTAAATTAGATTTAAAATATTCAAAAATTTTTTAAAAAATAAGAAAAATTTAAAAATTTTTTAAAAAATAAGAAAAATTTAAAAAATTTTTAAAAATTAAGAAAAATTTTAAAAATTAAGAAAAATTTTAAAAATTAAGAAAAAATTTAAAAATTAAGAAAATTTAAAAAATTAAGAAAATTTAAAAAATTTAAAAAATTAAGAAAAATTTTAAAAATGTTAAAATTTTTAAAATTTTAAAAAATAAGAAAAATTAAAAAAATTAAAAAAATTAAGAAAATTTTAAAAATTTTAAAAATTTTAAAAAATTTTAAAAAATTTTAAAAATTTTAAAAATTTTAAAAATTTTAAAAATTTTAAAAAATTTAAAAATTTTAAAAAATTAAGAAAATTAAAAAAAAATTAAAAAAATTAAGAAAATTTAATTTTTTTTAATTTAAGAAAATTTTAAAATTTTTTAAAAATTAAGAAAATTTTTTTAAAAAATTAAAATTAAAAAAAATTATAAAAAAGTGGGGAGTGGGAGGCCGAACGGGGCGGCTCCATTGCCGCCACCGCCGGCTCCCTCACCGCCGCCACCTCCGCCGCCGCCGCCTCCCCCCCCCCCTTTTTTTAATTTTTTAATTTTTTTAAATTTTCTTATTATTATTTTTTTAATTTTTTAATTTTTTTAAAATTAAAATTTTTTAAATTTTATTATTTTCTTAAATTTTTTAAATTTTTTTTTAAATTTTTTAAATTTTTAAAATTAAAATTTTTAAAATTTTCTTTTTTTTAAATTTTTTTAATTTTTTAAAATTAAAATTTTTAAAATTTTCTTTTTTAAAATTTTTTTTTAAAATTTTTAAAATTAAAATTTTTAAAATTTTCTTATTTTTTAAAATTTTTTAAAATTAAAAATTTTAAAATTTTCTTATTTTTTAAAATTTTTTAATTTTTTAAAATTAAAATTTTTAAAATTTTCTTTTTTAAAAAAAAGTTTTAAAATTTTTTAAAATTAAAACTTTTAATTTTTTTTAATTTTTTTTTTAATTTTTATGCTGATTTGGAGCTCCGGCGAGCCACGTAGGCAAAAAATAATAATAAAATATTGCCACGTAGGATTTCCGGCAAGGGTCGCCGGAGGTGGCACTTAAGTGTCCCACTCGAAAAAAAAAGTGGCACTTAAGTGTACCGTTTTGAAGTTATAGCACTTAAGTGTCCCGGCGTGCCAAGTTATGGCACTTGTGATGTACTTCTGCCTGCATATATATAAGGAAAAAAAAATCCGGTTACTGTTCAATGCCTCACATGATTGATCAGTGGCTTCATCCTAAAAAATTGGGGAAAATTAGATGGCAAAAGATGCACGTAAAATGTGACAAGTAACTCAAGAAAACACTGGTAATGTGCAGTGGCGGCAGTGCTCGGTAGCTCACGAAATAGTTCAGCAGCAACAAAGAAGAAAAATACAGTAATACATAGCCCACCCTTCCTGCAAAATGATGAGAGAAGTCAGAAGCCTGGAGAATCAAAGTGAGTTCAACCTAAGCTAGATGCTTGTAAAATGGCTGAATACAATCACCACTACGTAGGTATCGGGAAAAGATGGGTTTGGGCCTCTTGCTGGTAATTCCCCAGGAATGCTAAAAACAAAGGCTACCTGATTCAGAGTAACGCTACCAGGATGAGGTCCGATACCTTTGGCTCCACTTCTCACCTCTCATGAATACCTTCATTAAGGACAATAGTCTAGCTCTACAACCCTGAAGTTTAGTGCGACGAAACGAAACCAATCAGGACACGAATCTTCAAGTAAAGCGGTGTGCGATTCCTAACACATGTTGCCGTCGTCTGCTGTGGCTAACATGTGATCATTGCACTGCGCACATGGAGTTCGTGTTGACCAGATATAGTATAGATGTCCACTTGCTGTGATGGCTCGACTCCAACTTCAGGATGTGGAGTCAGATACGAAGACTAGTCATTTGTCAAATGATCAAGCTTTTGTGGAGACATTCCTGGACAAGACCATCTCTCTTCTTACTGTACTCTTGCAATTGACCTATCTTCCTTGCAATGAAGGTTACAACTTTGAAAATGGATATTTAACTATTTGATAATTTTGTTTTGCACAGGTTCAAAATAAATAAATAAATGATAAAAATAACAATTGTCATTCTAACATTTTATATTATACAACTTTGCTAAAATATGTCTCGAGCTTGAACTCAGAAGCAAAATTCGAGTATGAAATAAAAACATATGAAGTGCAGCTACTATTTGTTGTCACAAGTCCAAATTTTGGTCAGAAAAGCAATAAAAAGGAATTCGTAAGCAATCGTAATAGAGGGATATTGGCTTAAGAAATGAGGATGACTTTGTGTAACTTACCCAATAAATTATCATAAGCAATCAGAGGTCAACCGAAATAACCGCATTTTGCCTTCCTTCGCGCCAAAACTGACACCTTCAACCTGGCACCGCCCACTCATTCTCTTCAAGAACCCCGATCATTTTCTCAAACAGAAAGAGAAAAAGAAGAAACAAGATTGAAGGTAAGTATTCCGCTTGATCTTCCCTTTCTCTTCAAAAGAAGATCTCAATTTCAACGCTCAGTTGAGACCTGTGGGGACGACGCGGCTCAGAACCATCAAGATTGGAGTAAAGCTGGGAGGGTAGATATGCAGCAGTTTAGCAAGGGAAGTTGTAAAGGTGATGAGGGCCATCGAGATGAGAACCAAAGCAACGCTCCTCCAATCCCAGAACAGGTATTTGCATTGGAGAAAGAGTAAAAATTGCAAGTCGAATCCCATGTTGATTAGTTCGCAAAGTTTTGGCCGTCCTTGACTTCTGGGTTTGAGAAATTCATTCCCATGAAGCAGTCAGTGTCTTTCTTGTTTTGATGTTGATTCAGCAAACTTAAACAGAGCAGAAGGAAAACATGACCAAGATTTTGGTGGGTCATCGTTGGCTATTCTTTCGGCCAAAGAGAAAAGAGGAAGATTTCATCTAATTCAGATTGCTAACTAGGATCCCATGCAAGTTCCATAAATTTTCTGTCGTCGGCTATTTTTGATCCATTCAAGAACTCCGTGCATCAGAGTGTCGGATCATAAATTACTGGCAGTTGTAATGAAAACAGTTCATCCATTCACCATGCAATTCGAAATATGTACTGAAAATTTGATCGTCTCAGGTTCAGATCGATGATTCCCCAGTTTACAGAATAGAAAGAAAATTGGGAAAGGGAGGTTTCGGGCAAGTTTACATCGGTCAAGCCATCAGTCCAACTTCAAGTGATCAAACTCGTGCACAAAAAGCAGAGGCATGGCTCTGAGCTCTAGTTTTATCATTTTCAGATATTTGTTACATTGGCACCGACAGTTTACATCATTTAACGCGGCACTATCTAGGTGGCCATAAAATTCGAGCATAAAGACAGCAGAGGATGTGAAGGTGGCATCCCTAATGAGTGGAAAGTTTATGAGTGAGTACTTTAGAATTATTGCGTGCTAGATTTGGCTATATCTTGCTCTTGCATGTATAATTGGATAAAGGTGTTGAATTTCGCATCTGCATTCTGCATATTGCACAGTGATCTGGGTGAGGGTCACGGGATCCCACTGCCACTAGTACATTACAAGGGGCAACAAGGAGACTATTATGTCATGGTATGTCCATTCCCTTCGACTTGGATTTTGTACTATTAGAATGCAACAATTTCAATGATCTTCTTCGGATATGCAGGTCATGGATTTGCTTGGACCTAGTTTACAAGCCCCTTTGGTCAACAACGTCCCAACGTATGTTTCCTTGTAAAGTTAACGGCTTTTAAAGTGTCTGCTCTTGAGGCTCTCTTAAACAATCTCTAATTCTTTTTCAGCTTCTGATGTTAGCTTTTTCCTTGGTACTACAGCCTTCCATTAGAAGCAGTTGCATGTATTGCCATTGAAGCTATATCTATACTTGAGAAGCTGCACTCTAGAGGGTAATAGATTACTAGCTTCCAGTCGCATGTTTGTTAGCATTTTCTTTATCAGTTGGTCAAATCAGTTTTTCGGAAGGCCAGACTATCAGAAACATATGCCAGTTCCGACCTTTTGTGATGTTTCTCATGTATGCTTCTTTTCCGGGCAGGTATATCCATGGTGACATAAAACCAGGTAACTTTTTGCTTGGTCCTCCAGGAACTCGTGAAGAGAAAACATTGTTTCTGACTGACCTTAGATTAGGTACCTGCCAATTGCATGAATACTTTATGCTAGAAATTAGTGATTGCAAAGGAGAAATGCACATGTCTCGTCATTTATTCATGACCTTGCAGCTACAAGATGGCAAGATCCCTCCACTGGTTCACACGTTAAGTACAACCAAACTCCAGGAAATTTCAGGTTCGGTCAAAATGATGTTAAACATCTTCACATGCACATACCACATGCCCTACCTTTTTAATCATAGTTCCATGCACCGGAAAAAAAAAAATTACTGCAGAGGAACAATTCTATTTGCAAGTGTGCACAGTCAACTTGGCAGAACAAGTACCAGAAGAAACGACCTAGAGTCTCTGGTTTACATGCTCATTTATCTTATCCGCGGCCATTTGCCTTGGCAAGGACATCAGGTTTCATTCCCTATACCTGGAGAAGATTTCTTGAACCATAAACCTGTATTGGTCTTTTGATCGCCACAGTTCTCTCAGGGAGAGGATACGTCTTTCCCTGTTTGCAAGCAAAAGAGGGCCACTCCTCCAGACACACTGTGCGACACTTGTCCTGAGCCTTACCTGCAGTTCACGACATTTGTGCTTAGTCTGAAATTCGATGAAGAACCAAACTACGCTAGATACATTTCTCTCTTCCGTGGGATCATTGGTCAAAATCCATATGTTTGGCCCGTGCACACCGATGTCACTCAGGAGGTAGTATCCTGTTCTAGTAAAAAAGCAATAGATGTTAATGAAATTTCTCATTCGAGCTCTCCTCTAATTGAGCCATGTCTTCCTCTTTCATGTGATACGCACGTATCAGGTACCATGGAAGCAAGTGCAGTTAAAAGACGATGACGAGCCATCAAAGAAAATACAGAAACTAACACGATGGATAAGCGTTTATGATGTGCATCCACCCATGAAGCAAAGGTGTGAACTTGCATTTCAGATTTATTTAGTTTTTCTGGGATTCCTTGAGTTCATTGATGACCTTCCTCTTTCTTGCAGATACTGCTCTAATTTGGATTATGTCGACCTGATCTTCCATATTGAGAAGGGACATGCTGAGGGAATGCACATCACCAGTGTGACTTACAGTTTTCGCTCTAAGTCATGGGCCTTAATAATGGATGATAGCGCCTGCTACACTGCTCAGAATTATGCTTTTTCATGCGGCTCTCTTCACAAGGTTCTGTTTGAGCGGCTTTGCTTTGGACTTTCATATATAGTAGATCCCAATAGTTGCATGTTACAATTCTGATAATACATAACTGGAAGAAATTTTGTATTAGACCCATTAGGAACATGGATACATCAACCTCTTATGGAAGGATTCTCAATTAGGACTGTCTTGACTGCTTATTTCCTTATTTGAAGGAATGGATTGAGAAACAATGGTCGGAGAACTTCTACATCACTGCAGTGGCTGGAGCAGATGACAACAGATTTCTAGTTGTAATGTCCAAGGGTCAGCCCATGAATGGCTGTTTCACCGGTTTTCTTGATAAACACACAGGGACCTGGAATATTCAGCAGTCTTGTTGTGTTTTTGAAATATTTCCTTTCAAATGGATCAAGAAGAAGTGGGCAGAAGGTCTTTACGTCACCGCCATTGCCACTTCCGGAAGCCAGTGGGCAGTAGTTTCAACCAAAGGAACCAGATTTACCGACCAGGTTCTTCTTTCTTCTCCTTTTCTACTATTACCCAATTACTCCTCATTTCAAGAACTTCCTTGGAAGTGTCTGGAACCGGAGGATTGCTCTGATTCAGTTTCTTGTGCAAAACTTTTTAAGGCCATAGAGCTAGACTTTCAGTATCCAGCCGAAGGCATTCGTGAAAGGTTGAAGCAGGGCTATCATATCACTTCGGTCGCAGCCAATCTGGATGAGGTTGCTTTTATCTTCAGTATTCCTGGAGGAGCAGCAACCGCAAGTGTAGAGCAAGAGATGCTTCAGACTTCCAATTTTCCTAATGATAGTGAGATCAAGGTGACTAGTTTTGCCCTTTTACCAGCATCTATTTGGCTGTATAACCTGTGCTTCACCAAAGCACTTGTTCTCATTTCTGCAGGAGAAGTGGGCAAGGAATTACTATATTTCTTCTCTTTGCTGCGGTTGAACCATTGCTTCGGCTACCAAGTATAAGTGCAATCAAGGATGTCTCAGCGAGCGATCACGACCACTCCGGATGCGTCTTTTGCCATCTATTGGCCAATTCTTAGGAAGCAGGTTAAACAAGTCACTGATCAATCCAATACAAAGTTGAATAATAGCCACTTCCTCTAATACCGAATGGAATTCATTGTAACTTCTTTACCATACTTTCGTGTAGGAAAATTTTTGTATTAATTCTGAAACTTTCAAGCTTAACACTTGGTAAATTTTGCCAGGTGATAACCAACTTTTCTCCAAGAGATGCAACATTTCTTGACAAAATTTCCGGTAGCCATTAGGACTTGATATTGTCGATTGTTGGCCTTGTACAATTTGATCTTCAGAAACCAGACCAGCCAAGGAACCATGACAGAATTCGTAACTTCAGTGAAAACATCAACTTTGAACCAGAGGTTGACCTAGGGTTGACCTTTATATATGCATAAATGCAACTAGACAAATTCCTGAATTTCCCCAAATGCAGTCTAGCTCTCTCCTGCCTTTGCACTTGAGGGCCAATTTCCACCTGGCCCGAGAAACATCTGATTTGATTCGTTCTCAATAGCCATGAGAGATGATCATTTTTTCCACCCGTACAGAGTAGGACATGCAAGCCAAATCATTTTTCAGCCAATACGGTGATCACAACATGGGTGAAAAAATTAAACAAATAAATAAAATAAACAAAGTCATCCGGCTCAGTGTTGGTGATCATTTCAAGTGATACATTAAACTATCAGGGGAGGAGAAATTTAGGAATATTAGCGTTGGATGGATCTGTCATCAAGGAGGTATACACAGAGAGGAACGACCCCTTCTCTGAATACCAAGCAAATTGCAGACAGATAGGATCTGAGTGCTCGGTTTTGCATCTGCTTGTCTGCTACAGTAGTTGTTTAAGTTTAATCAGCAAAAATATGTTAAAAATAGAGAGAGATGACCCGAGATGGTCACCTTCCGACAAACAATAGTTATCAGTTTAGGGCTGCTCTTAGTTCAAAGCAATAATGTTGCAAGATGCGGTCCAGACACAGCGTTGGTAAGCTAATCTGCAAGGGAGAACAATTTTGTTTTCAGGGCCGTATCATGCTGCCATGCACATATAGACCTCAAGATTCAGCTGCACTGACCGTGAATTTTGATCATAATTATTATAGCTACAACAGGATGGATGAACAAGTTACCGTCCTCTGCTATGGACAGTGCATGCTATGGACTTTCGTGTGAAGTTCGCCTTTGACCAGATACACCATAAATTTCCACTTGCTGTGGAGGCTATAATGGTTCATTCCTGCACAAGACCATTTCTCTTGCTACTTTACCATTGCAATTATCCCATCTTCTTTGCAATGAAGGTTAAAACTTTGCTTGCTTGACAATATAAATAAGAAAAAAAAAAAAAAAAACATAGGAGAAACCAACACCATTGCTTCTTTGTCGACACCTAAATCTTAAAGTCAAGCCTATTATTTTTTTTAATGTGGCCGAAAATAAGCTCACAAGAATTATGAGAGTCAAGCCGATAATTGAATTAGGCATAGGCTCGTTGCTGCTGCCTTGCATCGCTCCAGCACTGGTGATGGTCACACAGCAACTGTGGCGAGTGTTCCTAGTTGCTGCGCTACTCCAGTTCAACGTGTCCACCGGAGTGACCTGCACCCTCCTCGCACCGCCTCCAGTCGATCCCGACGGTGCTACAACTACTGTACCAACAATATGCGGCGTCGGAATATCAGCGAAAGCGAGCTCCTTATGGCCCCCACACCGAATCCTGCCCTTATAAGTTTTTTCTTGCAGATTCCTAGACGACGTTGCTATCCGACACTCCCCGAATCTTTGTGAGTACTGATTCACTGGGCGACTTTGTCTATGACCAGCAACTAATCATCGGCGTTCCTACGGTCCAACACCATGTCACTGCCACCGCCAGTCGAACCTCCGGCAAAGAACTCGGTCTTACCGACCCTGAGCAACAATACCAGGCGAACGTTCTTTACGTTGCTCCGTCGTCTCGTGTCGCTCACCACTTTCCATTTGGAAGAATTCTAACAAAGTTCCATTCTTTCTTATTGAACTGAGAGGGAGGAGACAACCCAGCCAAAGTAACTGTTGGTTTTTTGATGTATCAGTACTGCTGTTTTTAGACTAAAGTTTCTATGTTCTGTTTTTTATACTGTTCTAGTTTATTTTTCTCACTTAGTCAATTATGTTATGCAGTTGTTGTTGTGTTATTTAGGAAGTTAAGCACTCGTTCAGGTGCAGTTACAAGCTGAACGTGTGTGTGTGTGTGTGCAGTTATTTTTTTTTTGGTTTAAGTCGTGTTCTGTACTTGACTTTTTTATTAGAACTGCAGAAGACAGTTTCCATGCTCTGTTCTCTCTGTTTCCTCTGTTTTTTTCATCTTTCTTCCTCGATATCTATAGTTCTGGTTTTTTCTGCTTCTTTGCTGCTTTAATCAGAATCAACAGTGGTATCAGAGCATCAAATGATCTTGAGGGACTGTGAAGTGAAGCAAGTATTGTAGTGCAAAGAGGTTAGAGGGTGATGGAGACAGGTTCAAGTGGTTTTTCTGCGATGGCTTCTCCAGTATTTACTGGAGAGAATTATCAAGCATGGGCTGTTAAAATGAAAGCATTTCTGGAGGGTCATGATCTGTGGGAAGCTGTGGAGGATGACTATGAAGTTGCTCCACTTCCAAATAATCCGACCATGAATCAAATCAAGCTTCATAAAGAGAGAACCACAAGGAAAGCCAAGGCAAAATCTTGCCTGTATGCTGCTGTCTCGCCTACCATCTTCACCAGAATTATGAAGTGTGACTCTGCGAAGGTCATATGGGATTTCTTGAAGGAAGAATATGAAGGAGATGAGAAGATAAGAGGTATGAAGGTGCTGAATCTCTTGAGAGAATTTGAGAGACAGCAGATGAATGAATCTGAGTCAGTGAAGGAATACTCAGATAGGCTAGTGGGAATAGCTGATAAAATCAGAGTTTTGGGAACTGACTTGAGGGATGATAGGCTTGTTCAAAAGATCCTAGTGTCTCTTCCAGAAAAATTTGAAGCTACTATAGCTTCTCTGGAAAACACAAGGGACTTGGCTGATATAAAACTTGCAGAGTTGCTGAATGCTTTGCAGGCACAGGAGCAAAGAAGACTAATGACGAGAGAAAATCATGTTGAGGGGGCATTGCAAGCCAAAGTAAAGCAAAATGATGGAGGCAAAGGGAAGAAATGGATTCAGTTTAAGGGAAATGTTGCTGATTCGAAATTTTTACCAAAAGAAGGAAATGCCGGTGGATCTAGCAAATGGAAAAATAATAAAAGGCCATGTCAGTACTGTGGTGGAACCAACCATCAGTCCTTTAGATGCTGGAAAAGGCCAGATGCGAGGTGCAGAAGATGCCACAAGTTGGGTCATATGGAAGCTATTTGCAAAGGGAAAGCTTATCAGCAAACAGGAGAAGCACAAGTGGCAGTGAGTGAAGTTGATGAAGAGCACTTATTTGTTGCTTCAGCTGGTGAATATTCAGTCGAAAATAGTACATGGCTGATAGATAATGGTTGTACTAATCACATGACTGGCAACTTAGAGCTATTCAAGAGCATAAACAAAACAGTAAAGTCCAAAGTCAGAATTGGCAATGGACAGCATATTGAAGTTCAGGGTAAAGGTGTAGTTGCTGTTAAAGGAAACTAGGGGGTGAAGTTAATCAGGGATGTCCTCTTTGTGCCAAACATTGACCAGAATCTGTTAAGTGTTGGTCAGTTAGTGGAGAAGGGCTATATAGTGAAGTTCGAAGGAAGGGAATGTCTCATTAAAGATACTGACAGCAATGAAGTCTTGAGAGTTCAAATGAGGGATAAAAGTTTTGTGTTCAAGCCAAATGAGATGGAGCAGATGGCTTTGAAGTGTACAGAAGAGAATATAGAGCTGTGGCACAAAAGATTGGGGCATGTTCATAGGAGGAGTATGCTGGTTATGCAGAGAAATGGCCTGGTAGATGATTTACCAAACTTGAAGGAAGAGCTTCCACAATGCAGAACCTGCCTTCTTGGAAAACAAACCAGATTTCCCTTCAAAGGAGGAGTCTCGAAGACATATCAAAAGCTGGAATTAGTTCACACTGATGTGTGTGGACCTATGTCTAAACCTTCTTTAAATGGAAGCAGGTATTTTATTACTTTTACTGATGATCTGACTAGAATGAGCTGGATCTATTTTCTGCAAGCTAAGACTGAAGTAGCTGATGTATTTATGAAGTTTAAAGCATTAGTTGAAAATCAAAGTGGGAAGAGAATCAAAGCTCTCAGGTCAGACAATGGATCTGAGTATACAGCTAACAAATTCAAACTGATTTGTGAGCAAACTGGAATTGTACAGCAATTTACAGCCCCTTACTCACCTCAACAGAATGAAGTTAGTGAGA
This sequence comes from Eucalyptus grandis x Eucalyptus urophylla, assembly GCA_028830015.1. Taxonomy (NCBI): domain Eukaryota; kingdom Viridiplantae; phylum Streptophyta; class Magnoliopsida; order Myrtales; family Myrtaceae; genus Eucalyptus; species Eucalyptus grandis x Eucalyptus urophylla. The sequence goes on from CM054190.1 coordinate 43,650,317, forward strand.
GGAAAAATAGAAGCATTATGGAGATGGCCAGATGTTTGATGCAGGAAAAGAATTTGCCTAAAAGTTTTTGGGCTGAGGCAGCCAACACTGCTGTATTTCTTTTAAATAGATTACCTACAAAAGCTTTAGAGAAACTAACACCTCTCGAGGGCTGGCAAGACACTAAACCTTCTGTGAAAAATTTGAAGGTTTTTGGAAGTTTGTGTTATACTCATATTCCTGATGTCAAAAGGGATAAGCTTGATAAAAAGGCTGAGATTGGAATTTTTGTTGGATATAGCTCTCAATCAAAAGCTTACAGAATTTTCTATCCAAAGACAAGGAAGATTACTGTGAGCAGAGATGTTATGTTCTTAGAGGAAGATGAATGGAATTGGTTAAATGAAAGGAACACTGAATTGAAGCACTTTGAAAGACAACCTGAAACTGATGTGGAGACTAATGAAATTACAGGGGAAATGGAAGAAAGTATAGATGATGAACCTGTAAGAGGCACAAGGACACTTGCTGAGATCTATGAAAGGAGTAATGTGGCTGTGCTCGAACCATCAAATTTTGCTGAAGCCAAGGAAGATCAGAAGTGGTTTGCAACAATGCAGGAGGAGATGAAAATGATTCAAAAAAATCAGACTTGGGAATTGGTAGACAGGCCATTAAATAAGAATGTAATTGGAGTTAAGTGGGTCTTTAGGAAAAAACTCAATCCTGATGGCTCTGTTAACAAGTATAAAGCAAGGCTGGTTGTTAAAGGCTATGCTCAGGTATGGGGAGTAGACTATTCTGAAACTTTTGCTCCAGTTGCAAGGCTGGACACAGTAAGACTCTTGTTAGCTGTTGCAGCCGAGAAGGGTTGGACTATTTTTCAGCTTGATGTCAAGTCTGCATTTCTAAATGGTGAGCTTGAAGAGGAAATTTTTATTGAACAACCTAAAGGGTTCTGTGTTAAAGGGCAAGAAGAGAGTGTATACAAATTGCACAAAGCTTTATATGGACTGAAGCAAGCTCCAAGAGCCTGGTATGGAAAAATTGATCGATATCTACTGGATTTAGGTTTTAAAAGGAGCTTGAGTGAGTTCACTCTTTATATTAAGAAAGTGAATCATAGTGTGGTAGTTTTGTCTCTATATGTGGATGATCTTTTGGTAACAGGAAATGATGTTCAACTGATAGAAAATGTTAAGCAAGGCTTATTTGCTGGTTTTGAGATGACAGACTTAGGAAAAATGGCTTACTTCTTAGGTCTGGAAATCAAGCAAAGTCCTTATGAAATCTTCATTTGTCAGAGGAAGTACTTAAAGGAAATTTTGAAGAAGTTTCAGATGGAAGAATGTTGAAGTGTCAGTACACCTATGGCAGCAAAAGAGAAGTTGCAGAAGAGTGATGGAACTGAAGCTATGGATGTCTCGATGTACAGAAGTCTAATAGGTTGTCTCATGTACCTCACAGCAACCAGACCAGACATTCTATTTGCTGTAAGTGTTCTGTCCAGATTTATGAGTGATCCAAGTCAGCTTCATTTGATTGCAGCTAAAAGGATTTTAAGGTATTTGAAAGGAACCATGTTTTTTGGAGTGAAGTTTCGAAGGAGTCAAGAATTCAATCTACAAGGTTATTCTGATAGTGATTGGGCTGGCTCGATGGATGATATGAAGAGTACATCAGGGTACTGTTTCAGTTTAGGATCAGCTTGTTTCACTTGGTGTTCTAAAAAACAAGAAATTGTAACTCAATCTACTGCTGAAGCAGAGTTTATAGCTGCTACTACAGCAGCAAATCAAGTCTTATGGCTGAAGAAGATAATGAAAGATCTTTGGCTGAACTTCAATGAATGTATCAAGATCAATGTGGATAACCAAGCTGCAATTGCAATATCTCAGAACCCAGTTTTTCATGGCAAAACTAAGCATTTCAAGGTCAAGTTCTTCTTTCTACGTGAGGTGCAACAAAATGGTGAGGTCATGCTGGTTTATTGCAGATCTGAAGATCAACTTGCTGATATTTTTACTAAACCACTTCAAGCTGGAAGATTTGAAGCATTGAGAAAGAAAATTGGAGTATGCAGCAGCTACTGATCCAAGGAGGAGTTTGTTGGTTTTTTGATGTATCAGTACTGCTGTTTTTAGACTAAAGTTTCTCTGTTCTGTTTTTTATACTGTTCTAGTTTATTTTTCTCACTTAGTCAATTATGTTATGCAGTTGTTGTTGTGTTATTTAGGAAGTTAAGCACTTGTTCAGGTGCAGTTACAAGCTGAACGTGTGTGTGTGTGTGTGTGTGTGTGTGTGTGTGTGTGTGTGTGTGTGCAGTTATTTTTTTTTGGTTTAAGTCGTGTTCTGTACTTGACTTTTTTATTAGAACTGCAGAAGACAGTTTCCATGCTCTGTTCTCTCTGTTTCCTCTGTTTTTTTCATCTTTCTTCCTCGATATCAATAGTTCTGGTTTTTTCTGCTTCTTTGCTGCTTTAATCAGAATCAACAGTAACCACTCACCATCGTATTCAACACCAGGGTCCAAGAGGTTTACTTATCATCTCTCCGTGACACCTCAATAAGCTTTGCCATTGAAGTTTCACGGCCAAGACACCCAAATTCGGTCCCCGCAAACCCACCACCGTAGTACCCCCGGCCGAGAGCACCACACCTATGGCCACCGGCCCAGCCACAGCCAGAGCTAAACTGGAAAGAAATTATATGATATACCGATTTGATTTGAATATTTTATTGCCTAATTTGTGCTTATCAATATCTAATTTACATATTTTGAGTGATAAGGCATATCACAAATAGGATTATTTCCTAATTTGCAATGCACACATAATCGATGATCTAATTCTTAGATTTGAGATGGAATTATGGATTGCATGGAAAATTGATTATTTGATCTTTAAGGGTTAAGATGAAGTTATTGATTTTATTTGCTTCCATATTCAAATTGAATGGATAGTTATTGCTATCTTTTAGTTTATCTTTGATGATTGAGTGTTTATCTTTTTATTTGTTTTCCTTATCTAACAATATATAAAAAAAAAAAAATTGCTTTTTTTTTGGGTCCATAAATTGCTTGTTAGATTAGAATAGATTTTTTTATATAACATTATTTTTTTTATATAACATTGCACATAGATAGATTTTATTCTTTAAATCAGATTGCATGCTAAGATAATATCTATCTAGTTGGGATAATTATTTGATAAAAATATGATTTAATCTAAATTATTTTCTATGTTTAATTGAATAATATATCACTTTAGACCCTTACCAAAAAAAAAATAATACATATCTTTAGATAGTCTGATTTTTCATTATTTATTAATTATGAATAGAAAATAACAAAAATATTATGTGCAAATCATATAGGATTAGATGTTATAAATTCCACATCATCGCCATGTCACTATATATACCATATCATATATTCCATGTCAGCAATGCCATGTCATTTGAGGATTGCACGTTTATGTCATTTAATTAGAATTGCATGTCGTGTTAGAATTAGGTCAAGTCGCATGTCCATAGTACATCATCTATGTTCACCTAGATTAGAATAGCATATGATTATTTTTCATAAAAAAGAAATCCCCAAAAAGGATTAGCCAAGATTGCATAAACATTTAAATAGAATGTTTAGGCTAGATATTCATTTTCAATTAACATTGTGGCTTCGAGGTAAGTAAATTTCTTCTCTACTCTAGCAATTTAAAATCAATCCAAGTTACCTAACAAACCTTTTTTTTTTTTTTTAAATAAAAGAGAAAAAGTATCGAAAGAGTGTTGAAACAATCTAGCATAACCTAAGTCTTCGAATTCATTTAATTTTTGGTTTATAGAAATAAAGTATTCTCCCACACTTTACCTGCTTTCTAATCACTCCTTGCATGTTAGTGAATAAGGCTAAGTGTAGGCTAAGTGTGGGATAATACTTTATTTCTACGATGTGCCCGCCGATGGACTTGTAGTGGTGGCCAGCAGTGCCTTGCGATGTGCCCGCCGGTGGTGCTCGGCTAAGTGGGCTTGTCATGGTGATTACTCACGGCAAGACTAACCGTCTCAAGGTGGCATTCAGCTCAGCTGGATAGTCGCGGATCAACCTGCAAAACAGAGACAACGATAACGACCGTACAAAGATGCAACGGGGACGGCTGAAGCGAAGCTGGCTGGATGGGGACGAAGGTGCCAACGGGCAGGGAGCTCTCTGTCGCGCAAGACCAGTGACAATGGACATCTTGAGAGAGGGTGGCAGCTTCGTCACGTGGCTGAAGACAATGCTACGGCATTGTTGGGGCAAAGGCGACAACATATGATGTCGCCGGTGGATCAGCAAGCAGCAGCAGCAGCTCTCGCAGTTTGTGATGCAGGCAGCAAGGAGCAGGTTACGGTGGCTGGCATCGTCTTGGTGCAAGGCAACGACAAGTTTGTCGTCACAGCCAGGAAATCAGCAGTGCATCGCGGGCAGAGCACCTGGAGATCAAACAGCATAAAATTTCAAACAGGAGACAGAGTACTGTTATTCTCCGAGGAGACTATTAGCTTCACTTTAATTGCCAAGGTATCAAATGAAAAAACAGCCTTGTGAAGAGAGTACTGTTACGCTCACCATCCCACAATCGACTTTCTAGCTAATAGCTGTTCATTGAGTCTTCATGGCTCAAAAGATAATGTTCACAAGCCAATTAAAGAAACAGATAACTGTTTGCAATAAAGCCTATATATCAGATGATAAAATGAGGATGGTGATAAGTGAATGTATCCGAGAAGAAGAATTATATTCCCAAGGCAACTTGGCCAGATGACTGAGCTATTACCATGCCCCATCTTCTGTTGACTTGGCCTTAAAACTCCAATTCTATTAGTCTGCCATCTTTTGCCCCGCTGCTACTGAAGCAGCAACACAAATAAGGCACGTCTATCTACAAGATCATGCCATTACCAGTCAACTTTCAAAACTGCTACATCAGTGTAATCACTAGCAAGCCAAGAGGGAAAATCTCAAACTGGGGTCCGAGGTATGGGCTTGAGAGATAACTAGATCCCGCCCGCGTGCATGCTGCACACGCGCAGACTGCAGAGTGCTTCTAGCCTTTGTTGCTTTTGTGCGAGATAGGCATTACAGTTTCTCCCAAATTAATTCACATTCACATACACAGAAAGAAACCCATTAGTCTATTCCAATATAGCAGGAGTTGGAAGTTTCTTCACTTAACACTTCCCCAATTGATCTACGTTTTCAGCCAAAACTTGATGGAACATGAATTATTTAGAGGGTATCCTTGGAAGCCACTAAAGCAGAGACAAAACCCATTTCCGGCTTAAATATGTAGATGCTTCATACATCTTTGGAGGAAGGCTTACAAGTAAAAAGACTAAATTGCCCTTCGTTCCAATTTTTGCGGTAAATTGCATGACCGGTCATTTTAGCGAGGACGCCCTCGTGTATATTCCCATTCGGTTATCATAAGCATTCGGAGGTCAACCGAAATAACGGCATTTTCCCTATCTCCGCTTTCAAAAGTTCGTTCTTGGCCCCCCAAAAACTAACAAACTCTTCTCGCAGTGCCCGCTCATTCTCTTCAAGAACCCGAATCATCTTTTTCCAGAGAAGAAGAAACTAGAACTGGAAAGACTAAAACTCTGCTTGATCGTGCACGTCTCCTCAAAAGAAGATCTCCTCTATATCAACTCAGGCCCACACTGGTGGAGACGAGGCGGTTCAGAACCAGTCGAGATTGGATTAAAGCTGGGAAGGGTAGATATGGATCGGTCTAGAAGTCGACGTCGTCGAGGCGACCCTCCTCAAATCCCAGAACAGGTACTTGCGTTGTTCTTGGAAATGGGTGGTCTAGTAGAGGAAGTATAAAGATGCAAGCCGAACGCCATGTTCAATAGTTCGCAAATCTTGGGCTGTTCTTGCTTCTAGATTTGAGAAGTTCAATTCCAAGGAACAATCGGTGCCGTTCTTGCTTTTGCGTTGGTTCAGTAAAATTTAAACAGAGCTAAATGACGAAGAATTTGGTGGGTCATTTTTGGCCATTTTATCGGCCGAAGAGAGAAAAGTGGAAATTTCCATCTATTACAGATTTATAACTAAGATGCCCATGAAAGTTCTGTCAGCGACAATTTTGCTCCATTTGAGAACTTCATGCATTACAATATCAGATTACATATTACCGACAGTTGCAAAGCTTTTAGGTACGGTGCAATTTGTTCAGTAATTCACTATGCAAGTTCCAAATATGTACTGAAAATTCGATTATCTCAGGTTCAGATTGATGATTCTCCAGTGTACAGAATAGAAAGAAAACTGGGAAAGGGAAGCTTCGGGCAAGTTTATGTAGGTCGAGCAATCAGTCCTTCAATTCCATATGATCAAACTGGTGTGGAAGCAGCAGAAGTATGGCTCTCATTTTATCCTTTTCAGATAATCCGTTACATTGGCGCCATTACTTCGCATGATTTAACACAGCGCTATCTAGGTGGCCATAAAGTTCAAGCATAAAGACAGCAAAGGATGTGAAGGTGGCACCCCTCATGAGTGGAAAGTTTATGAGTGAGTCCTCAGAATTATTGCATGTTAGATTTCACTATATCTTGCTCTTGCATGTAAAATTAAATTAGGGTGTTGAATTTCACATCTGTGTTCTGCATATCGCACAGTGATCTGGGTGAAAGTCACGGCATACCACTGCCACGATTACATTACAAGGGGCAACAAGGTGACTATTATGTCACGGTATGTGGATTCCCTTCGACTTGGATTTTGTACTACTAGAATGCAAAGTTTTCAATGATCTTCTTTGGATACGCAGGTAATAGATTTGCTTGGACCTAGTTTACAAGCCACTTCAGACGACAATAGACCAACGTATATTTCCCCATAAAGTCATCAGCTTTTACAGTGTCTGCTCTTCAGGTTTTCTTAAACAATTTCTGATTCTTTTGTCAGCTTCTGATTTTAGCTCCTTCCTTGCTACTACAGCCTTCCATTAGATGCAATTGCACGTATTGCTGTTGAAGCTATCTCTATACTTGAGAAGCTGCACTCTAGAGGGTAATAGCTGACTAGCTTCCAATCGCATGTTTGTTCGAATTTTCTTTATCGAATGGTCAACTTGAAGTTTTGGTAGGCCAGACTATCGGAAATATATGCCAGGTCCGACTTTTTGTGATGTTTCTCATGTATGCTTCTTTCCTGTGCAGGTACATCCATGGTGACATAAAACCAGGTAACTTTTTGCTTGGCCATCCAGGAACTCCTGAAAAGAAAACATTGTTTCTGACTGACCTTGGATTAGGTACCTACCAATTGCATGAATACTTTTATAGCCTAGATATTAGTGATTGAAAAGGAGAAAGGCACGTGTCTCATTGTTTACTCATGACCTTGCAGCTACAAGATGGCAAGACGCCTCCACTGGTTCGCACATTAAGTACAACCAAACTCCAGATGATTTCAGGTTCAGTCCAAATAATTTCAACATCTTCATATGCACAGACCACGCGGCCTACTTGTATAATTACTGTCCCATGCACTGCGAAAAATTTGCAGCAGAGGAACAATTCCATTTGCTAGTGTACACACTCAACTTGGTAGAACAAGTAGCAGAAGAAATGACCTAGAGTCTCTGGTTTACATGCTCATTTATCTCATCCGCGGCCGTTTGCCCTGGCAAAGTCATCAGGTTGCATTCCCTACATTCAGTGAAGATTTCTTGAACCATACAACTGTATCAGTCTTTTCATCGCCATAGTTTTTCCAGGGAGGAGATAAAGCTTTCCCTGTTTGCAAGCAAAAGATGGCCACTTCTCCAAACGCCCTGTGTTTCTTATGTCCTAAGCCTTACCAGCAGTTCACCACGTTTGTGCTTCATCTGAAATTCGATGAAGATCCAAACTATGCTGGGTACATTTCTCTCTTCCATGGGATCATTCGTGAAAATCCATACGTTTGGCCTGTGCACATCGATGTTACTCATGAGGTAATAGACGTTAATGAAATTTCTCATTTGAGCTCATACTCTAATTGAGCCTTGTCTTTCTCTTTCATCTGATACGCACATATCAGGTACCACATAAGCGAGCACGGTTAAACGATGACAGTGAGCCATCACAGTTTATACGGACGGGGTTGAAAGTACAACAATGGATAATCGTTTACCGTGTGCATCCACCCATGAAACAAAGGTAAGGACTTGCATTTCAGATTTATTTATTTTTCTCTGTGGTACCTTAAGTTTATTGATGATCTTCCTCCTCTTCCTTGCAGATATTTCTATAATTTGGACGATGCCAACCTCAAATCACACTTTGAGAAGGGAGATGAGGAGGGAATGTATGTCACCAATGTGGCTTACTGTTCTAACACAAATTCATGGACCGTCATAATGGATGACAGCACCGGCTACACTGATCAATGGCTTGTTGGTTTTTCGCAACGCACTCCTCCCAAGGTTTTATTTGTGCGGCTTTACATTGGACTTTCATCTATATTAGACCCATTAAGAACATACATACATCAACCTCTTTGTGATTCTCAATTAGGACTGTCTTGACTGCTTATTTCCTTATTTGAAGGAATGGATTGAGAAACAATGGTTGGAGAACTTCTACATCACTGCAGTGGCTGGAGCAGATAAGGGCGGATTTTTACTTGTAATGTCCAAGGGTCGGTCCGTGAATGCTTAATTTCTATTTTGATGACTCCTTAGTAATGTCATCCTCGACCATTCACCAGTTTTTCTTGATACGCACATAGGGACCCATATCACTCGGCAGTATTTTCATGTTGCTAATACATTCCCTTTCGAGTGGATCAAGAAGAAGTGGGCAAAAGGTTTTCGTGTCACCGCGTTGGCCACTTCCAGGAGCCGGTGGGCAGTAGTTCTGTCCAGTGGAACCAGATTTACCGACCAGGTTATTCTTTCTTCTTCCCCTTTTCTGAGACTACCTGATTACTCCTCATTTAATGATTTTCCTTTGAAGTGTCTGGAACCGGAAGATTTTGCTCTGATCTGGTTTATTGCACTAAACTTTCTAAGGCCGTAGAGCTAGACTTTCAGTATCCTGAGGAAGGCGTTCATGAAAGGGCGAAGCAGGGCTATTATATCACTTCGGTTGCAGCCACTCCGGATGAGGTTGCTATTATATTTAGTAAATCAGAGGGAGTACCAGCGACTGCAAGTGTGGAGCAAGAGACGCTTCTGACTTACGGTTTTCCTGTAGATTTTCGGATCAAGGTGATTAGTTTGGCCTTTACCAGCGTCTATTTGGTTGCATTTGCTCTGCTTCACCAAGCACTTGTTCTCGTCTTCTGCAGGAGAAGCAGGCAAGGAATTACTATATTTCTTCTCTTTGCTTCGGTCTAACCCTTGCTTAAGCTACCAAGTACATGTGCAACCAAGACTTTCTTAGCAAGCGACACGACCACTCTGCATGCGTTTTTTGTCTTCTATTGCAGATTTTGTAGGAAGCAACTTCAACAAGTCTTGTCTAATGCCGTAAGAAATTGATTGAAACCTCTGTGTCATACTTTTGGGGAAGAAGTTTTTCATATTGATTCTGAAACTTTTCAAGCTTTAAAAAAGAAAAGTAGGCCTACAGTTGGTAAATTTTGCCAGGAGGTAACCAACTTTTCTCCATGACAGGCAACAGTACATAACAATGTTTGCATAACAACGTTTGCATAACAATATTTGCAGTATGCATTGGGACTCAATCGTATGGATTGTCGCTCTTGCATGATTGGAATTTCAGAAACCAGACTAGGCGAACAATCTCAACATAGTTCGTAACTTCAGCGAAAATGTTGACTTTGTACCAGAGGTTGACCTCACATTGACCTTACACATGCATAAATGCAACTGGATAAACGTTCCTGATTTTCCAAGATAAGTACAGTATCTTTTTTATACTAAACTACTTTGATCACAGCAAGGGAGAAAAGAAAAAGGTCAACTGGCTTATAGTGTCAGTGATCATTTCAAGTGATATGTTGAACTATCAGCTGGGGGATAAATTTAGGGAAATCAGGGTTGGAAGGAGCTGGCATATGAGAGAGAGAGAGAGAGAGAGGAACGACTTCTCTCTGGATATCAAGCAATTGCAGAAAAAGTGAGGATCTGAATGCTCGAATTTGTATCTGCTTGTTCACTCCATTGTGTCATTTAAGCTTAAACAGCCAAAAAAGCATAGAGAGTGATAACCCGAGATAGTTGCTTTCTGCCAAGCAACAGTCATCAGTTGAGGTCTGCTCTTAGTTCAGAGCAATAATGTCGCGAGATGCAGTCAAGACAAAAGTTGGTGAGCATAATCTGCAAAGGGACCAATTTCATTTCTCAGGGCCATACCGTTCTGCTCTGTATATTGTCCTAAAAAATTTGGCCTTATAGACTGCAAATTACAATCATAGTTATTACAACCATACTGCATTGAATGAACATGTTACCATCATCTGCTATGGCCTTATGGACTTTCACATGATCATCACTCTGCTTACATGAAGTTTTTCCGTCGACCAGATACGGTATAGATGTCCACTTCTTGTGGGGTCTCAACTCCAGCTTCAGTTTTTAGAGCCAAGACTCGAAAACTACTCAAGTTTGCTGAATGATCAAGCGGTTTGAGAGACATTCCTTGACAAGACCATCTCTCGTTACTTTGAAAATAATCATGGCGTTTAAATGATCATAGCGAGCCATCAAAGGAAATTCAAATGGGGTTGAAATTAACACAATGGATAAGCGTTTACCATGTGCATCCACCCTTGAAGCAAAGGTGAGGACTAGCATTTCAGATTTTATTTTATTTTTTTGGTAAAAGGGTAATATTGTATAGAGCTTTAACCAACAATTACAAAAGATCTGGCGACTTGCACTCAACAAGATAACAAGTCAGAGTGAGTGGAAGGGAGCTGAATGCAAAAGAAGTCCGCAAAGAGCAGAACAAACAAGCAAAGAACAGCCTAAACAACAGGCAAAGAGACCTAGCAAGAGGCGGGAGAATTTTTTTGGCAAAGGAGAATTTTTTTTATATTTGGTACCTTTAATTTATTTATAACCTTCCTCTTTCTTGCAGATTTTTCCCTAATTTGGATTATGTCAAAGCATACGGAAGGAACAGGCAGAGGGACTGTATATTGCCAGTGTGGCTTACAGTTCTCCCTCTAAGTCATGGACCCTATAATGGATGATAGCGCCGGCTACACTGCTCAGATTTATGCCTTTGCACATGGCTCTCTCCCCGAGGTTCTATGTGAGTGGCTTTACTTTGGACTTCAATGCATGGTAGATCCCAATCGTTGCATGTTAAATCTTGATGATACGTAACCAGGAAGAATTTTTGTATTAGACCTATTAGGACAGTCTTTACTGCCTATTTCCTTCTTTGAAGAAGTGGATTAGGGAATATTGGTCGAAGAACTATTACATCACTGCAGTGGCTGGAGCAGATGGCAGCAGGGTTTTAGCTGTAATGTCCAAGGGTCGGTCCGTGAATGCTAAATTTCTATTTCAATGCCTACTTAATAACGTTATACTTCACCCTTTGACTAGTTTTTCTTGATATAGACGTAGGGATCAAGAGTGTTCGGCAGTCTTATCATGTTACCAGTACATTTCGTTTCGAGTTGATCGAGAAGAAGTGGGCAGAAGGTTTTCATGTCGCTGCCATGGCCACTTATGGGAGTTGGTGGATTGTAGTTTTGTCCAAAGGAACCAGATTTATTTACTAGGTTCTTCTTTCTTTCTCGTTTTCTGAGACTACCCAATTACTCCTCCCTTCAAGATTTTCCTTTGAAGTGTCTGGAACCAGAAGATTTGGCTCTGATTCGGTTTCTTGCACTAAACTTTTAAGGCCGTCAAGCTAGATTTCCAGTATCCGGCCAAAGGCATTCATGAAAGGTCCAAGCAGGGCTATTAAATCACTTTGGCCGAAGGCATCTGTGAAAGGTCCAAGCAGGGCTATTATATCACTTCGGTCGCAGCCACTTCGGATGAGGTTGCTTTTATCTTTAGCAATATAGGAGTGCCAGCAACTGCAAATGCAGAGCAAGAGACGCTTCAGACTTCCACTTTCCCTGATGATAATATGATCAAGGTGACCAGTTCGGCCCCTTTACCAGCATCTATTTGGTTGCATTAGCTTTGCTCCACCAAGCACTTGTTCTCATCTTCTGCAGGGGAAGTGGGCAAGGAATTACTATATTTCTTCTCTTTGCTATGGTCGAACTATTGCTTAGGCTAACAAATATACACGCAATCAAGGACGCCTTCACAAATGACACAGACACTCTGCATGCCTTTTTGGCTGTCGATTGCCCATTTCTTAGGAAGCACCTTCAACAAGTCACTGATCAAGCCAGTATAGAATTGCATAATGGCCACTTCATCTGATTCCGTATGGAATTAATTGTATCCTCTTTGTCACACTCTTCTGCAAGAAAGTTCTAGTATTGATTCTGAAACCTTTTAAGCTTACCAACAACAACAAAGAAAGAATTAGGCCTCCATTTGGTAAATTTTGCCAACAGGTAACCAACTTCCATACACAAGATGCAACGCTTCTCGACAAAAATTTCAGTACACGTTAGGACTCGACGTTCTGGATTGTGGGTCTTGCATGGTTGGAGTTTCGGAAACCAGACCAGTCAGAGAACCACGGCTTAATTCATAATTTCAGCGGAGACATCAACTTTTTACCATAGGTTGACCTTATATATGCATAAACGTAACTAGACAAAAGTTCCATGAATTTCACAGAGAAGTCCTGCATCAGTTCTCTACTAACACTTGATCACAACAAGGGAGAGAAATAAAAGGGTCGACCAGCTTAGTTTCGGTGATCATTTTCAAGTGATGCACTAAACTATCAGTGGGAGGAGAAATTTAGTAGCATCAGGGTTGGAACGAGCTGTCATCAGCAAAGCGGATATGCAGGGGAATGACCCCTGCTCTGTATACAAGGCAGTTGCAGATGAAGTAAGGATCTGGGTGCTCGATTCTGCATCCGCTTGTTAGCAAACAAAGAAAGGATCAACAAAAATCTGTTGAAAATAGAGATAAACCAAGATGGTCACTTCCTGAGAAACAATAGTTATCTTAACCTTCAGGACTGTAGAGTCAAATACAAAAACTACTCGGTCTGTTAAACGATCAGGCGGTTTGGGAGACATTCCTGTAGTGAAGGTTAAAAACTTCAAGAATGGATATTTAACTCTAAGTTTACATCAAGCATTTTTTTTTTTTTTTGGTAAGTAAGAAGTAATATAAATATAAAAGGGGGGGGGGGGGGGGGCAGCAAAAAAAAACAAAGAACCGGCTTCCTTTCACTCTTTTGAGACTGTTCTTTTGGGGGCAAAAAAAAACAAAGGCCAAGCGGCCAAAAGACGACAAAAGAAAAACAACGATTGCCTTATTTACCGTTCACATTATACCACTTGGCACTCACTAAATCTAAAACTACCACTTTACATCTTGCCAGGATCTTTACTAGTGACAGCCGTGGAAGAGTTTAGATTAAGGTCGTCCATGGCGTCTGCATGCTCATGACCTCGAGGTCATCCCCAAGTGCGTGTGAGCTTAGATAGGAGCATTTTAGGGAGGGAAATGGCAGTTCCTGGTTAGAGCCTTGATAGCTACCGATGTCGTGCAATGCAAATGAGCTGCAAAACTCAGGGTAAACCGGAAATTTTCAGTAACAGGGGGTGAACAATGACATTAGCGTATCCCAAGGTTCTATATGAGCGGCTTACTTTTGAATTTCAATCATAGTAGATCCCAATAGTTGCCTGTTACAAAATACATACCAGGAAGAACTTCTGTATTTGACTATTAGGAGCATAGGTAAATCAACCTCGTACTGTGGGATTCTCGATTAGGACTGTCTTCACTGCTTGTTTCCTTATTTGAAGGAGTGGATTAGGAAACAATGGTCGAAGAATTACTACATCACTGAAGTGGCTGGAGCAGATGACGGCAGATATTTAGTTGTAATATCCAAGGGTCGGTCCTTGACTGCTTAATTTCTATTTTGATGGCTTCTGAGTAAAATTATACTTCACCATTTACCATTTTTTATAGATATATGCATAGGGCGGCAGAAGGTTCGGCAGTCTCATAGGTTTACCAACATATTTCCTTTAAAGTGGATCAATAAGAAGCGAGCAAATATTTTAACGACATTGCTATGGCCACTTCGGGAAGCCAGTGGGCAGAAGTTACGTCCAACGGACCCAGATTTACTGACCAGGTTCTTCTTCCTCCTCCTTCCTGGGACTACCCAATTACTCCTCATAGCAAGATTTTCCTTTGAAGTGTCTGGAACAGGAAGAATTTGCTCTGATTCTGTTTCTTGCGCTAAACTTTTGAGGCCGTGGAATTTGACTTGCGTTATCCAGCCAAAGATATTCATGAAAGGACGAAGCAGGGCTATTATAACACTTCGGTAGCTGCCAATCCGAATGAGGTTGCTTTTATCTTTAGTATTCCAGAACGAGTGCCCGCAACAAGTGTAGAGCAAGAGACACTTCGGACTTTCAATTTTCCTGATGATAGGAACATCAAGGTGATTAGTTTGGCCCCTTTACCAGCATCTATTTGGTTGCCTCCATATTTGCATGGATTTAGAAATGAGCCGACTTAATACGAAGAAACAAGAACAGTATACACATATTTAGGCCCGTCCATCAAAATCTCACTTGATTTCAGAGCAAAACCTGTCTAAGCTCAACATTTCCTGATACGGGTGTCTTTCATTTAAGCTTAGGCGAGGCTATCGGAGAGCTTTCGGAGAGCTTTATTTAGGGTGCGTTTTCCCAAAGCCCTAGGCCAATGTAAATACGGTTTGGCAAATTTTGTGGAGCATTTTGAAGAGATGCAATTGTATTTCCAAAAACTTTTAGAGTCCTTTAGCCATGGTCTAGAGATGCTTTAAGCTGTGACCTTCAAGCATTTCTGGAATGCAAATACATTTTTTTCCTTCCAATTCTACCCTCGCTTAACAAAATTGCAAAAATGTCTCCACCTCATGCAATGTCACACGAAAGTTTAGGTTGCCATTGAGGCCAGATCTAGCTGCAAGCAAGTTAGTCTAGCTCTGATCAACCTTGCCTAAAGTCACTTGACCTCAGCTAGCGTTGCTTGGGTCATGGGAACCTAGGCGACGGTTGCTTGGTCATATGACAAATTGACGATGAGGCCTGAGGTTGCGCAAACCAAGTGATGTCGCATGAGGTCCCGCGACCCCCAATCTATGCTTGAGGTCTTGTGAGCTTAGGCAAGGCTGGCTGGCGGCCAATTTGGCTCACCCACAATAGAGTTTCACCGGCAAATGGTTTGGGAACTTTTTATTTTAATAAAAATAGCAAATTTCCTTTGCAAAATGTAGTTTGTTTTTTTTTTAATAAAAAAAAAACGATATTTAAGCCAAAGTTACTTCTCAATGTGACTTGAATTACATTTTACAAAACACTATTTTCATTTTAGAAGAACTCTTTCATCTAAGGCTCCATTTGTTTCACAAAAAACATTATTCTCATTTTCTAGTATTTGGTTCGCTTAGGAAAATAAGTCAATGGAAAATGTCTTCCTAGTCAACAAAATAGATTTTTCTACTAAAACTTAAATTCAAGAAAATGATTTCCTTGTTCAAAAATCAAAAATAATTTTCCAGAAACTCTGCTCTTGAGCATGGGAACCCCAATGCTTGCTCCCAGGCCCTTGGCAACAGGGCCAAATCCCCAACACCCGAACTCGGTCCATCAAGGCCAATCCTAGGTCCATCTAGGCCGTGCTCAAACAATTTTTACAAATTTAAAAAAAATAACTAATAATATTTTCTTTTTTATTTTTCTCTTCTTTTTTTCCTCCTTCGCTGGCCATCGAAGAGGGCCAGTGAGCTCCAGCCTCGCCGACTTGGAGCGAGGTTGCACCTCGCCAGATTTAGCGGTGCAATGCTCGACCTCACCAAATCCCAACAAGGGCCAACCTCGGGCGACACTCAACCTCAACCTTGTCAGGATCAATGCTCAACACTTGACCTCAACCTCATTAGGCTTGACACTAGACCTTGACCTCAACCTCACTAGGCTTGACACTGAGCCTCAACCTCACCAGGCTCAACGCTTGACCTCAACCTTGAGTTCGCTGAGATCAGATGAGGCTTGAGCCCACCAACCTCAGGCGAGCTTACGCTCCCCAGATGTGGCGAGTTGGAGCCTTGCCCAAGGTTAGCCCTCGCCTATAGCCTATCACCGAGGCCTAGTGACCGGTGGAGGAAGAAGGAGAAAGAAAAGAAAGAATAAAATCAAATAAATAATTTAAAAAATCAACTTTTTTTAAATTACAAAAAATGTTGACATCAGCTCCGCCAGTGCCACGTTGTAAAGCTAGTGTCCACATTGGTAATTTTCAATCAAACAATGACACGGAAATTTTCTTTACCAAACAATGGAAAATATTTTTCAGTTTCAAGTCACAATCAAACATTAGAAAAAAAAATATTTTCCAAAATTACTATCCGAGAAATATTCTCCAAAAATGTCACATTTTTCGTGAAACAAATGGATAGAAAACATTTTTTGGAAAAATATTTTCCTCGTTTTTCAATGTTTGGTTCACTTAGGAAAATGAGTCAATAAAAAAAGGTTTTTCTATCAAAACTTAAAATCAAGAAAATGATTTTCCCTTTGAAAGAACTGGAAAATATTTTTCAAAATATATTCATAGTCTTAGGGTCCTTAGTTAATGAATATTATTTAAAAAATAATTTTAAAAAAATTCAAAATTTTTGTTATTTTATATTTTTTTTTTAAATTTCGAATTTTTAATTATTTTTCCTTTCTTTTTCCTTTCTCCTTCTTCCTCCAAGGGTCGCATGCCTCAACGATGGCCAGCAGCCTGACAACCAACCATGACACGAGCCAGTGAGCTCGAGGCTTGGCCAATTCAAGCAAGCCCAAGCTAACCAAGGCTTGCCAAATCCATGTGAGCTCACAGCTTGGCCGATCCTAGCAAGGTCGAGCTCGCCTGTGGCCTTCGCTGACCGATCATGGCAAAGGACTAGGGAAAAAAGAAAATAAAAAATAAAAAATAACTAAAAATTCAATTTTTTTTTAAAAAAGAAAAGACAAAATAAAAAAGAGAATAAATAATTAAAATTTTGATTTTTTTTTTTTGCCTAAGATATAGTCATGAGATTGAAATCATTTTTCAGTGAGATCCAAATATCAGAAAATATTTTCCATTATATATTACCTAATAAAGGAAAGCTAACCATATTCTTGGAAAATGCTTTCCAAGAAATTTTTTTTTCTTTTATTATTGAGTTTTTTTGTGAAACAAGCACACAAGTTTTTTGTATTTTCTGAGAGGCTTTCTCCCGTGTTTCCAAACCCTTTCTCTTAAGGGTGCGTTCGTGACTCTTGCCATTCTAAGATGGCAGGTTTATGAGCTACTCTAACTTCTAATGGCTTCTTCCATCCCCACAAACAGCATCATTAGCTTACGTACGGGATCAATTGCCTAGAGTGCATCTTATACTCTCCGACATTTTCTTCAGTGTTGAAACTAGATGGTTGAATCTTGCAATGCAATAATTTGAGTCTTGTTCACGCTTACAAACTATAACTTGGGTCATTATGCATATGCAGGTTGCCTTACACTAAACATTAAACAGTGAAACATGCTCATTATGGATTTAACTGTCGCAAATCCAACCGAAAATAATTTACACACTATCCACAAAATTCCTCATCTCTCATATTGACACATTTCTTTTCACAGCTTGCTTCCCAGCGAGCACCGACACTTGTCACCAATGTGGTGAATTAAGAATCGCAGGGTGCAGAATTAAGAATCGGAAAGGAGCATACCATTCGTCACCAATGTGGTAAATTACGCTTACATCAACACAGTAAATTCCAATTAAGCCTAGTTAAGTGGCTAACTTGGGTCAGTACACGTTAAAGCATTCCTTCGAGTAATTCAATTCGCCAAAAAAGGAGTTTGCTAGAAAGTGCTTTAGGGGCACATTCTAATACAATGATTGCCCTCATGACATGCACAATCAATGCTTTCGCTCATGTAAGTATCAAATTCCGTCATGACATCGAATATTTTCTATTTATTAATGCCATAATTTTACGTGTCCAACCTAATAATTTTGATTCCAAAACCCTTAGTGATAGAAGAGCAAAATCATCATATTGTAAAAGTATAGGTCAAAAACTTATTAGTGTTAGACCAATATAGATACTTGTGAAAAATAAGATCATGGGACAAAATATTGGTTATGCATAAAAAAAGGGGGGTTAATCACAAAATGGAAATTGTAATTGTAGGGGTAATCTTAAAAAGTGAAAGTAAAACAAATTACACATTTGGCTTAATTATATAGGTGAAATGTGAGATTGTGATTTTTATTTTTATTTTGGCTCTGTCTTACTCTAACTTTCAATTCACTATCAAACTTACTTTTATCCTGCCTCTTTGCAGAACACGGAAGTTGAAAACCACACCTAAAATTAAACATCCTCATCCCAACCCTTCATAAAAAGATGGAGATTCAATGTGTGAAGGATGGCCATTAAAATAAGCCACAATAGTGTATAAGATAAAATGGTGGTTATGAATGAAGAAAATGGGCGGTTATTCTAGCATATAGAAATTGTACTTGTCGGGGGGATTTCATGTAGCGACAAATGAAGTAATGACACTTTTAACCTAAATATATGGATGTCCTAAAAATATTCTTCATGATTCGTGTGCCTCTTTATATGCATGCCTTCTTTCTAGCAAAGTAGCACATCTCCCTATAATGAGCAGCCGAAAGCAAGTTGTAATGTTAAAAATTATCTTTGTGGACGTGTGGGTTTAATTTTTAGAGAGATTTATCGAGTGTGATTCCCATATATCATCTAACTAAGAACTTGATTTTCATTTTCCCCATCGAGACTTTGATTAATTAGATTACCAATATTATTTGAACTTGAGTGTCAGGTAAAAAAAAGTCAAGAACAAAATGAGAGATGTAGATCCCTATTGTGACTCACATTTAGTCTAACCAAATTAAGTGTAATAAATTTAAGAAATGATCGAAACCTCAAAGATATCACATTTACTATTGGAACTTTAAAAATGTTGACATTTTTATTTTGTTCTCATTACCAAGCCACATTTCCGAACTCACTATGTAAACTACATAACTTCTATGGCTGTGCTTGGTCATCTTAATGAACTGAAGTTTGATAAAATAGCATTTCATTGAAGTGAAAATCCTATAAATTTTACTCATTTTCAATTTTGTGTTTGAAAGATGATAGATAGATCTTGCTATGTACCATACCAGGTCAAGAAATTACTTAACTATGAAAAAATGAGGAAGTAGAGCATCAAATCAATATCAGTGATGTTAGCCGGTGCTCTCCACTTGTAGATGTGACTAAGCTAGATGATTTGAAGAACAATCAAATAGATTAATCCATCAAATGATATATCAAATTAAAAATAGACCTTTCTCCACATGGGACATATGCAGCACATTAAGAAAAGTTTGACACTTGCATAGTATTCCAATTTAATAAATCAATCTAACTATACTTTTTATTATTTTTCTAGAAAGTAATATTATTCATTGATCATTTAAAGAGCCGTAGGGCTTTATTTGTTGGAGAAACGGGAGGACCGAGTTGCACTCAATCCTATCCTTTCGTGGAGTCAGAGCACAGCATGGATAGAGGGCTGACCAGAGATTTAATGGCTAACTTGCAACCACTTTCATTAATGGCGGCTGGGAGATCCAAGTCCTTTTCGAGGTTGCTGGCAAGATGTGGCCACTGCTTCAATTTTGACCAAAGGCACTAAAGGGCCAAACGCTCTAAGTTAGGGATTTTAGTTGGGAATATCCTGGATTTTGACCACTCGTAAAAATAATGAAAATCTTGTCTCTATTTTGCGACGGATCGTACTAGACACAACCAGTAGTTTGGATTAATCAGTTCCTAAAACAGTATGAAGCGAGCATCGGCTTTCTAGACAATTCCACAACCATGTGTTGGAGTTTTGTTTATTAAAACAAAATAAGTGCTTTTTTCTTTATCTCACATAGAAAAAATGAGAGGAAGTGAGTCAATTTAAAAATGTAGGATTCCCTTTTTGTAGTTAAAGGAATGATTGGGTGGGGCTAGATCCCACCATACCCACGTGCGGATGCGTGATTATTTGGCGCACGTTGCGCACCCGCAGAGAATCATTGATGATAAGGAATAGTCCTCCTATAATTAATGAAACTCTCTAAAATAGAAAAAGAAAATAACTTAGGTAATATAAATGCATGTCATAGCGCAACATGAAATCGTAGTATTTAACAAAGTTAGAAATGTTCTTAATCAACTATCAAGAATTCTAATTTTTTATTATTCACATATCCATCAGCCCTCTCGTAAAAGGTTTCTAGATGATGATGAGATGTCCCTAAACATTATTTCTCACCGGTGAGCTTCCGTAGCCTAAGACTCTAGTAAAGGTGCGGCTCGATTGAAGAAAGTTCGACCAGAGTTCCAAAAGCGTCTGTCCTCCCTCCCTCTCTCTCTTCTGCCTCTCTCTCTCTCTCTCTAAAACGCAGAGGAGGAAAGCTACCTTAGCGTCGTCCACAGCCCCTGCACATCACCGTCGTACGTCGCTGGTCCTTAGCTGGTCCTTCCACCGGCTGTTTGTTTTTTATTTTTTCTTTTGCGCTCACCAGCGACTCCTCAAGCCCCTTTCTTTTCAATCAATTGAGCCGTGCACACCTCTTGAGCATGTAAGACTAATTTTAAATAAAACCTTATGATCCCGATCTATCATTCTCAAATAAATACGTATATAATTCGGGATCGATTTGCAAAAATATAAAGATCAACATACCTCCAGCTATTTATGAAAATTTGCAAATATGAAAAATTCTAAAACCTTGAACGGATCCACAAAGCATAATTTATGACGTTACATTACCAACGTATTCCATCAAAGCCGCTGTGATAATATATTATCAGGCAAATATCACGTGATAAATATGGATAATAAATTGAGTAATAAATCAAAATTAATTGAAAATACAATATTACGATCACATTTAAAATAATAACCATCCATTTAACTTTTGACCGTTTGGCCTGAGACAAACACTTTTAAAGAAGGGATGGCAGGGCTGCTTCCATGCATTAACATCAGGACAGGCGCGGCGCAGAAACAAAAAATAATGACAATAATAATAAAGAAAAGAAAAAAGTGATGTCAATAATTAACCAGGGCGGGGTCAAATTGCTTTCTGGGCCTCCCTCCTTCACATAGAATATTAAATATTTTCTTTTTCACCACCCCGGGCAGTACCCGACACGTTCCATCGGTACGCACGACCGTGTATATTTACATATCGGGTCCCAAATCTGTAAAAATTATTACGACAAAGATTCTTAAAAAGCAACCTCTTAATTTGGTAACACAAATGGTTTGAATGGATGGTAAAATTATACTTACCCAAATAATCCAAAATTTAGTCATCGTGCATGTATAAATATAGTAGCCCCGCAGTGGAAGTCTTTTTTTTTTTTTGGGCTGACTGTGCACATAATAGAAATTCTGGCTGAAAGAGTATATATTCCATATGTAGCTTTGACATTCAATTTATATACTAAAAACAGGTAATACAAAATAAACTTATAAGATAGTACTGAACGAAATAGATAAATAAATAAATAAATAAATAAATAATACCCCATGCGCACGCACTCGCACAAACATGTCCATGTAAGGTTGCAGAGGATGAAGAGGTTGTCTTGTTCATCATCCACTTTGTTTCTTTATGTAAACCATCCACAGCTCATCTCTACTTCCTCATTCTTATTATGGTTTGATGGGCGACAATTTTATTTATAAATGGAATGAGAAAAAGCAAAACAGAATTGATTATCAATGGAGCGTTGGAGAGCAATCAATGGAGAAATAAACAGCCACAACACCGATCTACCTATAAAGGCTATATTTCCATAGTTACCCCGAAAGTGATGCACAAATGGATGCAGAGGGCAGAATCAAGAATACGAAAGGAGCATACCACTTGTCACCAATGTGGTAAATTAAGAATGGCAGAGTGCAGAATTAAGTTATCAGAAGGGAGCATACCACTTGTCACCAATGTGGTAAATTACGTTTACACCAACACAGTAAATTCCAATCAGGCCTAGTTAATTGTCCAATTGGGGTTTCCTTCAAGTAATTCAATTTGCCAAAAAGGAGTTTGCTAAAAAGTGCTTTAGGGGCACGTTCTAATACAATGATTGCCTCATGATGCACAATCAATACTTTCATTTGTTTAGGTATTGAATTTCATCATGACATCAAAATATTTTCAATTATTAACGCCGCAATTTTACGTGTCCAACCTATTAATTTTGATTCCAAAAGCCTTTAGTGATATCATTTTCAAAATAAGAGGAAAATCATAATACTGTAAAGGTATAGATCAAAAACTTATCAGTGTTAAGACCAAATAATGGTTATGCATTAAAAAAAAATAGTGTTTAATCACAAAATGGAAATTGTAATTGTAGGTGGTAATTTTCAAAAGCGAAAGTTAGAGAAATTATACTTTAGGCTTAAATATATAGACAAAATGCAAGATTGTGAGATAAAAGGGTGGTTATGTACCAAAAAAAAAAAAAAAATTGGCCGTTACTCTAGTATAAAGAAATTGTGGGTAATTTCGTGCAGCAAAAAAATGAAGTAAATGACACTTTTAACCTAAATATATGGATGTCCTAAAAATATTCATCGTGATTCATGAGGCTCTTTATTTGCATGCTTTCTTTTCTAGCACAGTAGCACATCTCCCTATCACGAGCAAATGAAAGCAAGCTGCATGGGTAAAAATTATTTATGCGGTCAATTAGATTACCTATTACCCAGTCAATTTTTCAGAAATGAAAAACTTCAAAGATATAACATTTGATATTGGAACTTTGGCAAAATTTTGACATTTTAACTATGTTCTCATCATCAAGCCACCTTTCCGAACTCACTACATAAAATACCTAACTTCTATGGTTGTGTTTGGTCGGCTTAATAAACTGATGTTTGATAAAATAGCATTTGATTGAAGTGAAAATCCTATAGATTTTCTCATGTTCATTTTTGTGTTTGAAGGATGATGGATCTTGCTATGCACTATTCCACATCAAGAATGCAAAGAACATGTTCAAGTCTAAATTTCTTAAGCTATGGAAAAAAAACGAGGGAGTAGAGTACCAAATCAATCGTTAGTCAAAATAATGAGTCAAGTTGTCGGACTATTATCACCAATTTTAGCCAACGTTCTCTGTTCTCCAATTGCAGAGATGACTAATTTAGATTATTTTAAGAACAATTAAGTAGATTGATCCACCAAGTGATATATCAAATTGCAAATGGACCTTTAAACTAAAGGGTCATATGCAGCATATTAAGAAAAGTCTGACACGCGCATAGTATTCCAATTGAATAAATCAATTGAACTGTATTTTTCATTATTTTGCTAGAAAGTAATATCATTCATTGATCATTTAAAGAGCCATAGAAGAAGACATTATTTGTTGGAGAAACGGGAGGACCAGGTTACACTCCATCCCGGCCTTTCCTGGAGTTAGAGCTGAGCCTACATCGAGCGCAGAGCAGAGCATTAATGGCCAACCTGCAACCACCATTGTATTAAGCCTCGTCTGATAGGCTCAATCGGATCGCGTTGCACGCCCTCTCCTCCATGTCGGCCCAGTCATCATCAGTGATGGTGGCCAACTTGTTCAATCTTCCTAGAAGAACTTTTGATAAACTCAATTGAACTAAGAGATCATTCATTCTTCTCCGCCATAGTGTAAAATTATTTTTCCCAGTGAATCATTGATGTCAAATCGAATAGTCAAACCTTTTTCAGCCATTTAGTCAAAAGTCGCAATACAAGAACGGAGAACTTGGATTGCTTCGATATCAATTGTTGTGCAGAAGAGCACCCTCACTAGATGAGATGAAAAGTTGAAAAACAAGAATAATCAAGAACACAGAAATTTACGTGATTCGGTGAAAATCCACCTACATCCATGGGAGAGAGAGACAATTTCTTCTTTCTTGAGCATATTTAGATAAAGATAAAATGCTGAATAAATAGATCATCAGATCCCCACTTCCCTAATCCCAATAAGAAAGGAGTTCCACCCTAAAGATCTTATCAATTTTGAAACTAACTGAGAAATTTTTAGTGATTTTAGGGATATTATGAGGTTTTCTAGTTACATCGAATTAGGACTATTTCCCATGAAATCCGTCCAAATCTAGAAAATATATCTAGAGACGTATAGCCTACAAGCTCCAAGCCTTCCTAGACTTCCCGATCAACTTTTATGACTCTCTAATCGATGGAAATTTCTTGGAATTGAAGACAACATCAGCAAAGTCAAAAGAGGAGGCCTTATCAACTTTTCCGAGTCTCTAGCAAAGTCAAAGAGGAGACCATATCAACTTTTCCAAGTCTCTAATCGAGCGAAATCCCACGCGTTTGTGTCGCTGCTTGCTCTTTCCAACATGTAAATGCTATGCCAGACTCACGTTATAGCATCTTATATATAGTTAACAATCTCAACCCTTGACATTCCAACTCCAAGGCAATCTAGTGAAAGAAAAAGAGAGATCGTGTGTGCACTGAAAGCTTCAGCTGATTAACCCGAGCGATTTCGAGTTCACCCACAAGCTGCGAACAATGCCATCGATCACAAGCCCGAGAAGAAGGTCGCCATCCACGCCGTTGCATCAGCAAGCTTCCTTAGCATCTGAAAGAAGACACCGAGAGGAGAGGCTCTATGAAGCGTCGCTTGGCGGGTGCGTCGAGTTGTTAGCTCAGTTGCTGCAAGAAGACCAACTCATCCTAGCTCGGGCTTCTGTCACTTGCTTCGACGAGACACCATTGCATGTGGCCTGCATGCTCGGTCATGCACATTTTGCCAAGGCTCTTTTGGCTCATAAAAGGGATTTGGCTATGGAGTTGGACTCGCAGGTATGTCGAAGCGAAAACCTTGGTTGGGGTTGTTTGATATCCTTTTGTCAGATAAAACTGATCCCAGTCATCCTCGCAAACCAGATAATCGGTGCAATCGCAACTGTTTTGATTAGATTTTTGCAAGTTTTAGGCTTTTAGCCATGTGTAAAGTAATAAATTAACTATATTTCCATGGAATATCTCTACATAGATCAGCCTATCTTGCTTGTCAAATTAGATTTTGCACATGTACTGTAGCATTTTGTTTTCCAGTTTTCATGATCTGTGAGAAATCAAACCTATCATATATCTCAAGACAGAAATCAAGTCATGGGTTTCCAGGTTAATTCAGCCTGAAAGATCTTACAAGCATCGATGAATTTGAGCAGCTCGGTCTACTTGATTTGAAAATGCAATATATATAAATCACATGAACGTGTCCCTCAATAAAAATGCTCCATAGTCAAGCACTTTACCTTTGCAGGGACGTACGCCTCTTCACTTGGCATCTGCGAACGGATATGTCGAAATAGCAAGGGAATTGTTACAATCAGACCCCCTTGCATGCCTTGTCCATGACGAAGATGGGAGGACCCCACTCCATCTAGCCACGATGAAGGGCCGAATCAACATCGTGATAGAGCTGGTGAAGGCGAGACCGGAGGCGGCCGAGCATAGGTTGAGCCACGGTCAAACCACTCTCCATCTGGGAGTGAGGCATAATCGTTTGGAGACTCTGAAAGTCCTGGTGGAAATGGTGAGAGATGGCGATTTGGTGAATGCTCAAGATGATGAGGGTAATACCATTTTGCATTTGGCCGCAGCAAACAAGCAAATAGAGGTAATCCTTTTTGCTTCGAAATTGCGACGACGTCAGATATCGCATTCCAATTGAACATTTCGTGAAGATAAAATCCGACTCATTCTCATTTTTCTATAGACTCAAGTTTTCTGCGTTCAAACTTCAATGGATTTATCGATTGAAGAAATTTGCAAGAAATATCTTTGTTTGTTGTTTCTTTTATAATTGATAAGAAGCTCATCTTTTTGTGCAGACGGTGAAATATCTGCTTCAAAGAAGTGAAGTGGATGTGAAAACAGTGAATAGAAATGGCTTCTCTGCTCTGGATATAGTGGAACATTTTCCAAAAGATTTCAAAGTCATTGAATTGAGAGAACTGTTAGTACATGCTGAAGCTCAAAGAGCCATAAGATTATCTATAGCACCTCCCTCCACCAATACTCCTCCGGTAGAGTTGGTTCCGCCACCGTCTCTATCAGGTGAAATCAAGAAGCAGGAGGAAGACAAACACATTTAGAAGGAAGACAAACGCATCAAGAAGGAAGACAAACGCATCGAGAAGAAGCGCAATTCTCTGATGGTAATGCTTTAGCTAGATGTCTTGGAGTATTTGCTGATAACTTAGATCAAATCGATCATGCTATTACAATTAACATCATAGCTCACGGCTAATTAATTTAAACTCTATGTTTGTTTCATGAAAAATGGTCAATTCAGAAAATATTTTCCTAAAAATGATCATTTGTGTCGGTAAAATTAATAGTTATGCTTTCTTAAAAAGGTTTTCTACATATGTACTAAATTGCTCGTAATTAAATAGCCATGTAGAGAAAGAAGATGAGTAGTTACAATAATAGATGGCTTATGATTAAAAAGAAAAAAAAACAGAGGGTAATATAACAAATCTACTAGTGAGAAGAGATGAAACAAGTTGATGAATATTTAAGAAAGTAATGGCACTCAAGAAAATCTAAATGTGAAGCAGTTGGGTGATTTTCTGTTAATATCTATACTAATACATAAAGTAAAGAGGATTTCTAAAAGACTCAATCTTTTGTCTTCTCCAAAGATTCTCAACAACTTGAGGTCTATTTGGTAATCGTTTTGTTTACAGGAACAATTTCTACTTAGAAATGATTTTTTTTTTTTTTTTTTTTGTTCCCTAAATGAGTTTCTGAGTATTTGAAGATATTTGGTAACTATCCAAAATTTATATTTCTGGTATAGAAATGCTTTTGGTAAGAGTTTAAATTCTTTTGTGATTAGATTTTCTTTTAATTTTTTAATAATTTTATTATATTTTTCTCTTTTTTTCTTTGCTTTTTTCCTTTTTCTTCTTCTCCTTCTTCCTCTTTAGCCAATTGCCACCGACCGGCCAAATGAGGGCCGGCAACCTCGTCGGAGTGTCACCAACCCCTAGCAAGGCTGAGCGTTGCCAGCCGAGCCTCATCAGCAGCTAGGCAAGCTCGGCCTCGCTCAGACCTTACCAAGGCCAAGTGATGCCGCCCTTGCAGTGGCCTGGCGAGAGCGAGCCTTGTCGGTGGCTGTAATATAAGTGTGTTTTTTTTCCACACATTTAGTTATTAGATTTTGATTTTCTTTCTAACAACAATAGCAACCTTTATAAAAAGACGTTCAAATTTCGAAAAATCTTCATTTTTTTTTCTCACATATGTATATATTCATACACTTAGTTTTTTCACAATTTAATCCATGAGCTCTATTTCTATAGAGCTCGCCACGATTTTCTAGTAGTTACATAAATATAGGAAAGGAAAAGCCATCAATTGAATTTGTGCATTTGTTGGAATGACCAACTTTGACTCAATGATCTTCCTATGTATAAATATAGTCGAAACACTATTTCTTCATTCACAATCTAAAACTTTCTTTCACGTCACAACAGATAACTGCCACCGTGATCGCAGCCATGGCTTACCAAGCCGGCATTAGCCCTCCCGGCGGCGTGTGGGACAACGATCAGAAAGACAACAGCACCATCTTATACTACGCAGGAACATCGATAATGGCTGCAAACGATCCAAAGGGTTACCCAATGTTCTTGACATACAACACCATCTCTTTTCTTGCATCCCTTAGCACGATCTTCTTGCTCATAAGTGGCTTCCCCTTGGGGAAGAAGGTTCTGACGCGGATTCTGATGGCCACAATGTGGGTGACCAT
This sequence comes from Eucalyptus grandis x Eucalyptus urophylla, assembly GCA_028830015.1. Taxonomy (NCBI): domain Eukaryota; kingdom Viridiplantae; phylum Streptophyta; class Magnoliopsida; order Myrtales; family Myrtaceae; genus Eucalyptus; species Eucalyptus grandis x Eucalyptus urophylla. The sequence goes on from CM054190.1 coordinate 43,678,326, forward strand.
CATTTTCACGGCGCTGACTTACCTCCGGTCCATGCTGGCCTTCTTGCACGTGCACAGGAAACCTGAAGACGCGAGGTCGACCGGAGCGGCTAGCCCACCCACCCGAGCACCCACCTACGCTAGGGAATCCGAAAGTGTGGCACCCATCCCAGTGGCTGTGTTCTTCATGTTTGTTTTTCTCTGCGCTGTAGCCATTCTTTTTCTAGTTCATATCGTTCGATACCTCCGAAAGATCCGCAAAAGCTCAAGAAGTGGATATCAGCCTGTGTGAGTTGGTGCAGATCTAGGGGCAATATCAAGATCTAGTGTATTCATCTGGTGGGACAAAGGATAACTGCATAGTCTTGATGCCTGTGTTCTTTCTAATTCAATCCCTATGTCATAAGATCATTCTGAGTACCGCCAGCTGTGCAAACGATTTAATGAAACCACTAAACCAATCGCAGAGTCCATCTCGCATTGTTCTCGAGTTCTCCTCATCAGAGATGTCTCGCCCACGTAGCCGAATCTTTCTAAAGAGACTGGGAAGGCCTGGCCACAAAGTAATCTGATCTACTCCTATGTATGCCGGGAATTAGTAGGCAAAAGCAACATTGGGAGTTTTCTGTTTTTTATCCTCCGAATGGTCAGACAAATCTTCCTTCAAGGATCCAATCTCAGTCTGACCTGATACTTACTAGCATAGGTTGAGCCATTCTATGATTTGTCCCACACAGCTTCACCTCTTTCTTTCCAATTACACCAAACAACCAAACCCATCTACCTCAAATGAAAATAGAGGTGGACAGCGGGCGAGGCAGGCAAACATGGTGGAGATAGAAATGACGAGGAACGAGACGCTTATTTTGGATAGTTTCGTCCTTTTAAATCCTCTAGAGGTGGAAGGAGCCATTTATGAATGAATTTAATGACACCTTTTATTAAATTATTATTATTTAAAAAAGAATTGTTATTGAGTTTCTCTAGACACTTATTAAGCAATCAACTATGGACATTTTGTTCTCGCATTATGTGAAATAAATGCTTAGAAATTGATTTTTTAAACAAATATGCCTTTTTGACCCAAAAAAATTAAATAAATGTGACTTAAGATGCTCGCTAATCATCCATTTTACTCTAACCCTCTACCAAAATGTTTGGATAAGACCAATTATTTAGTAAATCTAAAAGACATATTAAATTGAATTTAGATCATTAAATCATGTAAGATCCATATGAGGCCAACCTTTTTCAATGGTTCAAATTTAGATCTTTGTATATTAGGTTGATGCAACAATTATATTGTATCCATCAAATTACACGGACGGTTGCCTTAGTCCATTTTTCAGTGCAAGTGGATTGAAGAGATGCGCCATAAGACAAAAGCCATCTCGGTCTAATTAGAGTACTTTAATGCTTATAAACTCTTTGGTTGACACCATCATTTGATGATGTTGTCCTAGAAATAAGAACTTTTGTTTCCTCTCTGCTCAATACACTCTGTTTCAAACCATCCACGCACTCTTGTTTAATCCTCTGCTGCTCCCGAACCAAGCCATGCCCATTGCAGAGCTCTTTCTTGGTGCCCTTCTTTCAGTGTTGTTCGAGAGGTTGGCCTCTCGCGAGCTGCTCAACTTTGCGCAACGCGAGGGGATTGATAAGCTGCTGAAGAAATGGGAGAAGATGCTGGTCAATATCAACCAAGTGTTGGATGATGCAGAGGACAGGCAACTAAACGGCGATCCCGAGGTGAAGTTGTGGCTCGAAGATCTCAGGAACTTGGCCTACGATATCGAAGACTTGCTTGATGAGTTCGCCATAGAATCCGTGGAAAACAAGTCCAAGGCAGAACCCGACACTAGCAAGGCATGTTTCCTTCTTCCGAGTTGTTGCTTCAAATATAACCCAAGAGCATTTATGTTCAACAACACAATGAGATCCAAGATAGAAGAGATGGATGGTAGATTACGAGACATCATAATTCTGAAAGATAGTTTGAGCCTTAAAGCGAATAATGGGAAGCGATCAACATACCTCCAACAGAACAAGCCGATTCCCACTACGCATTTGACAGAGCAATTTTTTGTTGGTAGAAAGGATGAAAAAATTGATGTGCTCGAATTATTGATCGAAGAAGAAGATGGTAGAACATGCACAGACATAAAAGTGATTCCCATCATAGGGATGCCGGGTATTGGGAAGACGGCTCTAGCTCAACAAGTTTTCAATGATGCTAGAATCTCTGGCTATTTTGATGTGAAAGCATAGGCTTGCATTTCCGACAATTTTGACATGCTGGCTATTACAAAGAATATCCTGCAAACAACCAACTGCCATTTACCCTGTGAAGGCAAGGCCCTAGATTGGCTTCAGAACATGCTCAGGGAAAACCTTTTGGGGAAGAAGTTTCTTATCATTTTAGATGATGTTTGGAATGAGAATTATGACAGTTGGACAACCCTCGTGAAGCCTTTGCAATATGGAGTGAAGGGAAGCAAGATCATTGTCACAACTTGTAACCTTGAAGTTGCTTCAACAGCCGGTGCTCCACCAATAATTCTCAAAGTGTTGTCATTAGATGCTTGTATGACTTTGTTTGCATTTCATGCTTTTGGAGCCAAAAATTTCGATCATCGTCCCAATCTTGAAGTACTAGGTAAGAAAATAGCAGAAAAATGCAAAGGGTTGCCATTAGCCGTGAAGACAATGGCCGGGCTGCTACGCACTAAAATCAATCGCCGTGATTGGGAAGATATATTGAACAGCAAGATTTGGGATCTACCAGAAGAAATAAATAACATCCTTCCAGATTTGAAATTTAGTTACCTCCATCTCCCTTCCCATCTGAGGAGATGTTTCGCTTATTGTGCTATATATCCCAAGGACTATGAAATCAAACGGGACGAGTTGATTCACTGGTGGTTTGCAGAGGGCCTGTTGGAGGGAGAAAAACGAAAGAGCTGTTGGAATACAGGTTTGAATTATTTCAACGAGCTAGTATCTAGATCGTTATTTCAAAAGTCGAGTAGCGATGGATCACGATTCTTGATGCATGATCTTGTGAATGACTTAGCAAAGCTCGTTGCCAGTGCAACCTATTTTGACTCAGGAGAGCTTGAGTTCGAGGGTGATCACAATAATGCTTCGTTAACTCGCCATGCCTCATTAATTGCCAATGATCACATTGTTAAAAAAAGAATCAAGATATATCTTGGGATGAAGGGACTCAGGAGTTTCATATCATTACGGAAGCAATCTAGGAATTATAATAGGTCCTTTTTAACCCATAAAGCACTACATGACTTGTTGTCGGGATTTAAGTACTTGAGGGTGCTTTTATTAAGTCATTATAGCATCAATGAGGTACCGAATTGCATTGGCAAATTGAGGCACCTAAGGCACCTTAATATGTCGTATAGTGATATTCAAACGCTTCCAAAGTCAATTGTTACACTATACAAGCTAGAAGCTTTGATGTTGCGGGGCTGTGAATATCTTATTGAATCACCTGAAGGTATGGAGAACCTAATCAATCTAAGATTTCTTGACATTGTTGACACTCGGAACCTAAGAGTGATGCCACTGAATATAGGTAATTTGGTGGGTCTTGAGAGGTTGTCCAAGTTTGTAGTGGGAGCGGAAAATGGGTCAAGGTTGAAGGAGTTGAAAAACCTTAAGAATCTTGGAGAGAAATTGTGCATCTCTAATTTGCATACAATTCAAGAAGCTGGAGATGCCAAGGATGCCAATTTACTCATGAAGGAAGGAATATGCCAATTGAACATGCAATGGAGTGAAAATTTTGAAAATTTCCGGAATGATGAGCTTGAGGCAAAGGTCCTTAACTTTCTTCGTCCTCACCAAAACCTTGTAAATCTGAAAATATCATACTATGGTGGCCTAGACTTCCCATCATGGTTAGGAAGTCCCTCATACTTTAACATCGTGTATTTACATTTACATGGGTGTCGCGAGGCCAAAGCATTACCATCACTTGGGCAGTTGTCTTCTTTGAAAGAACTCTACATCGAAGGTCTCCATGCAATATGCACGATAGGGTCTAAATTTAATGAAACGACAAGTCTTTTTCCATCCTTAATAACCTTGGAATTCAAGAACATGCTGTTGTGGGAGGATTGGTCTCATTGCAACAGCATTGAAGAAGTAGGAGTTTTATTCCCTCATCTTGAGCATCTCATCATTTCGGATTGTCCTATATTAATCGGAAGATTGCCTAGTTAGCTAAGCTCCCTCATAAAGCTCGAAATCAACTCTTGTCCGCATATGGATGCCTCTCCTCCATCATTAGCCTTCCATCTCTCAATTAATTGAACTTTAGAGGTTGTAATGAGAGGGTGCTAAAGAGTTTGGTAAATCTGACATCTCTAACTGCTCTTGTCATAGAAGATGTTGCTAGAGTAACTTGCTTGAATCATGAGTTTACAAGCTCCTTGATCAAGCTAGAGAAGTTGGAGATTGAAAGTTGTGAAGAGTTAATAGCCTTATGGCAAGATAGGAATATAATTCAAAATTTCACTTGTTTGAAGAGCTTGTTTGTCAACATTTGTCGGGAATTCATAACCTTTGTGGTTGGGGAAGGAGATGTAGAGCTACCTGGCAATCTCGAGACTATCAACTTGAGGGATTGCTTCAATTTAGAGAAGCTTCCAGGCAAGATGCACACCCTCTCTTCTCTTAGACACTTCACAATCAATAATTGTCCAAAACTTGTGTCCTTGCCCGAAATAGGTCTGCCAACATCTATGATATCATTAGATATCGAGGACCGCAAGATGTTGCAATCTTTATCGAGAGAATTAAGTGTTCATCTAGATGAACTAAGCAGCAGCAGTAGCAATACCCACAGTGACATGACCGCTTGTCTACAAGACTTAACAATCTCCGGATGCAATTCATTGCCAGCCTCTCCATTCAGCATGGGTAGATTTTTACCTGCGACCCTCGTGAGACTTGAAATTAGTTGCTGCAAGGGAGTGGAGTCACTCGCAGAGATAAATATAGATCATCTAAAGACACTTCAAGTGATTGACATTAGGAGTCTCCAAAATTTGAGAAGCTTACCTCAAAGCCTCCACACATTATCCCACCTCACTTCCTTGATGTTGTGTGATTGTCCTACTCTGGAGCTGGAGTGCTTCCCTTCTCTTCCTCCTGGGATCTCAAGCTTTTCGCTCTCTGGTTGTCCGAAGGTAAAATCGTTACCTAATCAGTTGCATCAACTTACATGTCTCTGTGATCTGGAAATTATTAGTTGTGAGAGCATAACGCGCTTCCCCCAACGGAGGATTGCCGCCCCAACTACTAACAATTCATGTAGCAAATTACGTGAATATGAAGCAGCCGGTGACCGAGTGGCTTACCCCACTCACCTCCCTTCAATTTCTATGGATGGAAAGCAGCATTGGAGGAGTAGGAGAGGAGGAGGATTTTGTGCTTCTGCTCCCATCCTCCATGCTCTCTCTCAAAAATTTTTACATGCAGAACATGGAAAGACTGTCCAGCAGTCTCCCTCCCTCTCTTCGAAACTTGTGGATCTTCAATTGTCCGAAGCTGAAGGAATTACCCCAAGATGGTCTCCCTCCCTCCTTAGAAGCACTCCAGATCCCAGGATGTGAGATTCTGGAGAAGCAATGCTCGAAACCGACCGGCCGTTATTGGCGTCTCATCCGTGAAATCCCGCAAGTTACATTCAGTTATTTTAATGCTAATTCTGTTACATGAAAGGGACCATAATACCCTTCACTTTAAAACAAAACATGGCCTCTTTTTCTTTCTGCTTTTTCTGCTCTTCCCTTCCCCGAGACTCGCGCCCATTCCACGTTTGGATTCACAGTTGTATATTTAATTTTACGTTTATTGATGTATATAAGCTGTAATATTGATGTGATCGATAAACCGTAGGTTGATATTCAAATGAAACTAATAAAGTGGGCTGCAGCCACCATCCACAAACTGTAAACAAGGGACTAGATTAAACAATTGAAAGTTTAGGGACTAAATTATACATTAGAAATAGTTCTTACATCATATCGAGCGAACTAAAAGCATAAAAACAAATCGCACATTGGGTCTAAGTTTAAAGACTAGTAGTTTCTCAAGGGATGATGAATAAAAAACATGTCATTCGAAATGATGAATAAACGGACGATGTGCACATATGTTCGTCTTGCAGTTTACTGTATCAGACATTCAAAAGCGATGGGCGAGAAGCAAAAACATATAATTGGGAACCGGTGATTTGATAAAGAAGACAAATACATGTTAGCCGTTATACAATGAATATGGCATCTAGAATTTGATTTACAGCCACCTGGGAAGCCCATACAGACCAGTACGGAATTTGAATGCAAGAGAATATTTTTCAGAAAGTACACAGATGATAACGAAACCCAACGTATATAGTCCGTGTAACGAAAGTTCAAGGAGTGCGTACGAAATAAAATTCCGAACATTGTTTTCTCAAACTCTCCATCTATTACTCGAGCAAAATAAATGTCATGATAAAGACCGACTAAGTAGTGAAATTCGAAACCAAGTGTGTGGGTCCTCAGTCCAAAACCAAGTGATTACAAGGGCTGCACGCCCGTGCCAGATTCGGGTGTTGCGGCCCAAGCTGGGTCTAGGCAAGGGCCACGATATCCTAGCTCGGGGTTGGCAGCCCTCACTAGATTTGGTTGAGGTACTGCACACCCTTACTTTAGCTGGTGAGAGGTCCTCGCTCAAAGCTGGTGAGGGCCACAACACCCGCCCCCAATGCCTACTAAGGTCGCTGGCCCTCAATTCGAAAAAAAGAGTAAAGGAGGAAAAATCAAAAGAAAAATATTTATAATTTAAAAAAAATTTTATATATATATGTTAGCGCCGATTGTACCAAGTAAGACTGCTGGCATCTACGTCACTAATTTCCAACATAAATTGATCAAATTAACTCAATTGGTAAAACGTAAAAAAAAAAAAAACTCATGATTGACTGGTTTAAGGTTGACTTGGCATAAATGTAATAGATTAAGAACTTGTATGGTACTCTTCCCTCATTTTAGGGCTGCTCTTAAATGTTGTATACACAACGTTGGTATGCTAATCTGCAATGTAGACCAACTTTGTTTCTGGGTGCCATACCATGCTGCCTCTGTATATAGTCCTTAACGTATTGACTGCAGAGACGGCGAATTACGCTCCAACCGTTATAACTCCACCATGATGAATGAACATGTCACCATCGCCTTCCATGGACACGTTTGCACCTCGGGCATGGAGTTTGCGATTGACCAGATACAATATCAACGTCCACTGGCTGTGGGGGCACAGTTCCAACTTCAGGACTGCAGAGTCAGATACGAAATACTCAATTTGTTTAATTATCAAGTGGTTGGAGAAGACCACCTGTCTTGCTACTTAACCATTGCAGTTATCCTATCTCCTTTGCAATGAACGTTAATCTTTGCTTGCTGACAGTATATATAAGTTAGAAAAAGAACCTTGTTAGCATCGCAACTTTTGAAGATACAAGAATTGCAATTTAGGTGGGCCTTTGATGATTTCACCTCATGGTCTGCCCATCAAATTTTTGCTATCCTGTTCTTGCTCATTAAGGAAAACTATATGGCATATATTAAGTCTAATCATAAAGTAAGTAAGACAGCCAACTTTCTGCTGGTTAACCCTTCTAAGGATAGACCAACCAAAAAAAAAGAAAAACCCTTCCGAGGGTAGCCCATCCCCATAAACATTTTCATACAAGAACCAAAACGTATGCTTTATCGCAGTTGCATATTAACATCTGCCCAATCAGTTGTATCAAGGAGCATCACAGCAAATACACATGTATTCGCAGATATGAGCGGTGCTTAAATTGAAAACTCCGCTATGTATATTATATACCAAAAATCTATCACCAAGCGCAACAGAGAACCATCAAACCAACAAAATTTGCCACTTCAACCGTTAATAACAGGTCCTACAGCTCCTACCAACCACAGACAGAAAGCAAGCTGAGAAGAAGAAGCAGCCTAATGAATCTCCGAGAACAAAGTTTGAGGATGAGATCATCTGTCACATCGACGTCCAGCACAATCTCCTCAAGCGAACTTTCTCCTGGCAAAAAGAAATTTTTATTAGCATAATAACGATAAAAAAAAAAATGACAATGGTGCATAATATCTGAGATACGGAAGCAGAATGTCAACCGTCATGAACACATGCCTCGGTGTTATCATGATTGTAGCGTATCGAGAAGAGGCACCTGCAGCCCCTAATATCATGCATTCTCCTCTGAATTCCTATGACGTGAGCATCATAATGAATTGCCTGATCCCTCCTCTCCTGAAGTTAAAGGAATTGTTAAAAAAAGAAAAGAAAAGAAAAAATCAGATAAGTGCCTTAATGGACAGTAAATCAAAATAAATTAGTAAATAAATGAGCTGCATCAATAAACACCTGGAAGCAGAGGACAAGGTCCCCAACTTTAACCTTGTCACATTCCGAACTGTCCAGCGGGACTGAGCGTTGCCTAATACCCTTTTTCACATTAATCCATTCATCCTCCTCAGCCCCAAACCCAACAAATCTGACAAGAACTTCCTTTAAGAAATGGCAAATTGTTAAGAATTTAGGCGACTAGTAAGACAAAACATAAACAGCTTGTTCGTTAAGATTCTTGTAGAGACACTTACAGCTTCACCTGAGTCTAGAAACCTGTGGCCAAGAAAATTATCAACATCATACCTGCATGGAGAAAAGTCTTTCAGCAACTCTCATACTCCAGTTGAAAAGGGAACTTCCATACATTTGTACATACACAACACAAGCAATAATGAATCTAACCCCAAATTCCAAGTGCACAAGATTAGTTATAAGTGATTTTTAGTATAAAATCACCAGACCAAGCAGTTGGCTTCTTCGAGGTGAGTTTAAACAGCATAAAATTTCATGACAGGAGGCAGACTACTGTCATACTCCAGGAGATTATTAGCTTAACTTCCATGGCCAAGTTATTAAACGAAAAAACAGCCTTGTCATTAGAGTACTGTTACACTCACATGAAATAATCGAGTTTTTAGCTAATAGCTGTTCATTGAACCTTTATACCTCAAGTAATGTTCATGAGAATAATATTAGGCTCCCACCACAGATTCGAGTTTTTAGCTAAAAGCTATCCATTGAGCCCTTATACCTTGAAAAGTAATGTTCACAATCTGATTAAAGAAACAAAAATGTTGGCAAGAAAGCCTTTATTTCAGATGAGTGAGCTATTACCATGCCCCATCTTTTGAAGACTTGGCCTCAAATTCCAATTCTGTTAAGTCTGAGATCTTTTGCCCTGCTATTGAAACAGCAACACAAATAAGGCACTCCAATCTACAAGATCATGCCTTTACTGGTCAACTTGAAAACTAAAAAAGTGTTTGAATTTGTAATCACTAGCAAGCAAGAGGAATATCTAAAACTAGGGTCCAAAAGGTATATTCAGCATCTGGCTTGACAGATAACTAGATCCTGCACACAAGCTGGACACAAGCAGAGTGCTTTTAGTCTTTGTTGCTTTTGTGCATGATGGACATTACAATTTTTCTCAAATCAATTCACATGCATATATATTAAAAGAAACACATTAGTGTATTCCAATCTTATAGGAGTTGTAAGACTTTCATTTGTAGAGGCAGTTACAGATGGACTTGGTATGTGGACAAACATGTGTAATGGAGGGTGACAATTAATGCCTAATGGAGGGGGAGAGTGATCAATTGATGCATTTGCGCACGTACACACTTCCCAAATTAATTTACATTTTCAGCAGAGACTTGATAAACTATGAATTATTTAAGCAGTATTCTTGGAAGCCACTAAAAGTACAAGAAAAAACCCATGTTTAGCTTAAATTTTATACATGTTTCATGAATTTAGTTAATCCTAACCTGTTTGACCCAACATTAAGTTAAGAAGCCGAATTACCACATTTTCCACATTCTATAACTTCACATTGCTACATCCAAGCATCCTCACCTATCTATGGAAATTTTTCCAATTCAACATTAGAGTGAAGGAAAGAATTATGTGGTGATGTAAAGTTATTTCCATAATTCACACTAAAAAACCAAGTATAAGCAAGGTATCTTCAGATGGAGAATATCTTCTCTCCACATAAGCTGGAGATACATGGGACTGCATTAAATGATCATCTATTAACCCACCGAAATAATCATGTGAATACAAATTTATCTGGATATATACATTTGAATGATGTGACAGGAGCATAAGAACCTTTAGGCATTTGAGAATTTCCATTTGTTTTATCAATAGGGCAATTTGCTGGTATCTCAGACTCGTTCTTGCCAGAATCAGGGGCAAAAGTAACTTTGTGTTGCTCTTGTTGCCTCTTCTCAAACCAACTCTGGACCTAGCATGTTCACACAGTGACACACGACCAGGAAATCTGCAATTAGATGTGAGGATAAAAAAGCTGAAGACCCACGATGCAAGTGAAAAATCTCAGTACCTCCATCCACTTTATCAAAGGCTTTCCAGCACGACCAGCAGAGCGACTGTGAGTACACAAGGACAAGACAGAAAATTAGATACCAAATGAGAAGCAACAGGATCAAAGTTTAAGGAAACCATGCATTCATATTGAGAAAAAAAAATGAAAGTTCAATTACATTTTACAGATAGAGAGATGTGTAAGCTTAAACTTACTTGAAACTTATTGCAAGTTTCTGACAAAATTCCTTACTACATGTCTCTTCTCCTGATTTTGCCAGCAACATCTCCAATTTCTCAATCTGCTTGAAAAGATTGACAAAAGTTATCAGCATCATAGGACTATGTCACAGTCGATATTAACACAAATAGAACACGGCCTAATTACATAAAAAGATGTGTATTTCATGATTTCTGCAATTTTACTCGAGCTTCAAACATTTCAGTTATATCCTAAACTCTCCAGTCAGTTTAAATATGCCTCCTGCTCACCCTACTCACCATCTGTCCTAAAAAGTTCTATCAGATCAAACTAAATATTACAAATGAGCGTCTCAATATCATTGTAGTAGATGAGACACCATGAGCTGAGATCAGAACCATAATGAGCAAGGCAGAAATTAAACCATTTAAGCGATTTCTATCGCAGGTGAAGAGTATCCTCTCTGCTCTAAAACCCAACAACAACAAAATAAAAATGGAAGACAATGTTCAGGGACCTTCAATCACGTCCTTTTAAGAGGAGCAAAGATCCTCTCAGGGGTGTATACACCTGCCTCGTAAGTAAAGCATCCACAGGACACTCAATGACCCTAGCAAAGAACTCTTTCCCAGGCTCTTTGCATTGCCAATGCAAAAATAAGCAAGGGCCTCCTTCTGACCTAGCTTTTGGTGAAAATTCAAAGGTTAATAAATGTTTAAAGGGAAATGTGAATGGGTTTCAACTTTAAAATGCATCTTTCTCCATCCTACTTCCAATCATCACTTGTCGATACGATGATTACAATCTACAAGTCCTTTCCTCTCCAGCTTTTCACCGAAAACAGAAATACTTACCGCCCAATACCTCCAAACAAGGCAAATATTCAACTAGGATCCCCTCAACCACTTCCCAAAAAGCTCAACGATCAGCTCATGAATCTTTCTTCACGAGACAACCCAACTATTATATCTGCCCGCAGTTTCATAAAATCACGAAAACACAAGGTACAAACTTATTACAGACATCAGAGCTAGCCGCATTACCGAACCTTCACTTCACAAACACGCGCAAACGCCATTCCGAACAAGCCCACACGAGTTTCCAGCATATCTCGAAGAACAAAGCCAATAATGTCTAGAGTCCATGATTCAAGCCTCTAACAGACCCCGACCCAGATGAAAAGAACCACGCGAGCAAAAGAAAAAACGACAAAGACCGCAACTTTACCTCGGCATTCGTGAACCCAGAGAAGGCCTCCCTGTGCCTGGGACGGAGGCGATCCATTCGCGCTTCCTTCAGCAAATGCGCATCACAGAACAACAACAACAACAACAACAAAGAAACACAAGATTTTGTCAACCTGGGATGTCCCAGGTCCCGCCAATCATTTCAGCAACGGGTATCTGGAAATGGGATTTGGACGGGGTTGCTGTCTGGCTATCACGGTGGTGACTGCTGCTAGAAATGGAAAAAACCCTAGAAAAGCCTAAGGACGGTAGGGGGGAAAACCCAGGAAAGGAAACGCCTTCACGAGCCGGTTCTCCTCCTGGCTGGCGCTCGGTCTGGCATGGAAATGGAAAAGGAATGATCCCCCCCGTTCCCCCCGGTCTTTCACCAAGTAAAAGACAAGGCTAGATGCGTTCCATCATTGTGAATGTCGCCATTAATGCGGAGAATGGTAATGAAATATATGTTCAAATTCTATAAAGAAAATAAAATAAAATATGAGACATTAGTTTATGGTTTTTTTATTGATGGTGACATAAGTATGAGGAAATATGTAGACCACTTAAAATAATGCGAAGTGACAAGACATGTGAATCCATAAAGTGATGGAATGTAAATTCCTCCATCTTGATGGTTGTCCTTAATTTTGTCAGAATGCTTCAATTTTGTGCCATTGGCTCTGTGTGAAAAATGCCAGCAAGTGATCTTTGCCTTGGTTTCTTCATATCTTTGCCCCCATTTTGTTTCCTATCGCTTATAAAGAGTTAGAGGTGGTTTCCCAAGATCGTCCGGTTCCATATTATTTAGGTTTCCGTTTTCATGGAATTTCTCCTTTGTATAACGGTAGTTTATCTTTTACACATGTAACAGATATACGATTCCAGATTTATTACCAAATTATGCATAAGAATTAACGGTCACCAATTTAGACATTTGCTAGGATTTTTTTTTTTTTTGGTCGCGGCATCTTTTAGATTTTTTTGGTCAGAACATTTGCTAGATTGAAAAGGTGTTAAAATGGCTACAAAAAGTAAGCTAGCAGATAAAGCTAGCCCGTGAGTATGCCGTGTAATTCAACCTCACGAGAGCTTTACTTATTTGTGCATATTTATATAGATGGAAAAGGAAACTTGTTGAATAATCATACGACTACTAATATTGACTACCTCAAAACTAAGGTTAAATGTGCTTAGTGCTACGCACCTTAAGATTGACTCACAGGTAAGGATTTTCCATACTTTTAGGTCTGAACAGTTGTGAGTTCGATTTATGCTTTAAGGAATTCATATTCAAATAAAGGTATATAATAGTGGGTTGCTCTAATTCATTTTTAGGTACTTGGGTTAATTAGAGTCATGCCCCCGAGATACAAGAGAGATGTGCATAAATAGATATTATCAAGTCTTAGCAAAAATACATAGAATGTGCTATGAATGCTTTGCAATTATGTGTAATTGAATCATTTTCTCTTTGATGAGATATAAACTATAATCGAAGGATAAATTCCCATTTCGATCCTCATTTTGAGATTATGGAATGATCCAAACTTTGCTTATTAGAGACATAGGGTTTGGCATTAGGCCAAACATTCCTAGTTATTATGCATTCTTTCAAGATTATGCTATGATAACAACTTTTTTGGTAAAGAGGTGAGTTTAACTCAATGCGCTAAAAAACGTACCTCCGACTCTGATCTACACGGTTTGCATTTTCGATTGGTTGCTCTTTTTATAACGAAAAAAATTCTCTTACTACTCTATTTTTTTAATTTATTTTTTTAAAGACAAAATGCATGAAATATATGATAATCTAGGAGTTAGAATATTTTGACATGTAAAATTGTCTATCTTATTTTTAACTTAAAAAAAGGAGGATAAGTATACTATAAGTCCTAAAAATTGTCATGAGAATTTGATTAAGTCTTAAAACTTGTTATAAAAATTTACTTGAATTTTAAAACTATCAAAAAAATTCAATTAAGTCACGAAAGTGCATTTAAGTTATAAAACCGTTAAAAAGTATAATCAACCTAATGATTTAATTGAATCATTTTGACAAATTTTATGAGTTGATTATAATATAATTGTACTTTCATGATAAATTTTAGGACTTAATTATAATTTTTAAAAAATTTAGAATTTAATTACATTTTCTTAATAAGTTTAAATTTTCCAATACAATTATCCCTAAACAGAAATAAAAAGAATTCCACTTCAGTCAAGGGTCCGGACAGAGCACCCGTGCCAGCCATATCCGCTCCATCCCACCCGTGGAGCTGGAGAAGAAGAAGAAGAAGAAGAGATGGCTCGCTCTCTTCTCTCCCACTTCCCCATCCTCTCCAACTCCACCTCCCCCCTCGCCTCCTCTCTGTACTCTCTCTCTCTCTCTCTCTCTCTCTCTACTGTATGCACGGTTCTCTGTGCTTGTATGTATTTGGGTGTGTGTGTTTGTGGGTGGGTGCGGGGACTGCTGCAATGTATGTGCAATGCCGTGTTTGAGCAGGCGTGCATGCGTAGAAGCAATGTGGGTATGGCCCTTTGCAATCTTGAAGCCATCAGATGGCGATTCCTCATTGCGTCATTTCTTCGAACAGGTCGTGTGCGATTGCGCCGAGCAAGTGCTTCCCAAGGCATCTCTTTGGCAGGCCCAAGGCCTCGAGCTTTCAATGTCTCTGTACCCTCTCGGTGTCCGAACCCGCTGTCCCAGAGACTTCCAGCTCTGTGAGGTACGCTTTATTTTTTTCACCTTTTTTTTTTCTCTGGGTGCTAAATTAATTGCCCAATTGGTTTCTTTGGGTTTCGTTTGGTGATTCTGGCTTCATTGCTTTGATGCCCAATTGATTTCTTTGGGCTCGTTCGGCTGTTTTCTATCTGTTGCTTTGACTTGGCTTGACTTTGGAGTGTGATTGAGTGCGGAGTTATGTAGCCCATTGATATGCTCATGGAGTTGCCCTACAGGAAAAGGATTGTTTCTGGAGTTCAGCCCACAGGTTCCATTCACCTTGGGAATTACCTCGGCGCCATTAAAAATTGGATTGAGCTTCAGGTTGATGTTGGTTTTCCTGTAAATTTTTGCCGTTTGTACTTGTTGTTGTTTCTTCATTTATTCACTCCAGGTTTCAATGCTGCAGAACTCATATGACACACTCTTTTTCATTGTGGACCTTCACGCGGTATGTTTTTGGTTAGTTCATAGTTTTCTCTGTTTGAAGATTATTAGAGGATATAAGGGTACTGGGTGATTAACCCTTCTTACTATTTGCATCTAGTGCAACTGAGAGAAAAGCAAGTCCATTTATGGTTTATTGTAGTAAAATTGACAGGAGGACAGCCCTCAACAGCATTATTTTTCCTGATATGCATGAGGTTTGTACATTTCCAAGGAAAAGGTCCCATTTCAATCAGATCTGTGATATTGTTGCTCATTTTCCTATAGGCTAGTGAACTAGATTGTGCCAGATCATGTAGGTTCATTATGCTATGCAAATCCAAAGTGTGCACCTTGATATTCCAAAAAGACATCGTTAGTGGTTCATAATGCTGTCTCACTGACCAACACTGAACGGATAAAAATTGTGGTTTTATATTTGGAGAAATTGAGTAGATGATGAGTGATTCACTTGAAGGAGTTAAACACGGAGGACAAATATTACGGGCAAGTTTTACATTAGTATCTAGGAGAATTCTCTTCCAGAACAACATAGCAGCATTGTGTCATAGGTCAATAGAAGATGTCTCTATCAGCCGGTTTTAGGCTTCTAAATAAGCTATCTAATGGACTATCATATTAACTATCAGTGAATGACACTGTAAAATTCAGAAGCTATACTAATGAGGACATTTCATACCCAGTAAACTTTTAGGTCGGCCAAGCTCTGGCCCTTGGACTGAGTCTTTTCTACTAGCTCCAGTCCTTGGACTAAGCTCTGATACCATGTAAAGGGAAAATTTTAGTTGTATTATTCAATAAAAGTCTATATAAACATTAAGGAATCACCAATAAAATAAGCCCTAAAGCCCTAAAGACCACTTTGTCCTTTTATACCTCTAACAGACCACTTCACCCTCTTATGCCTCTTAACACATAAAAAATTTTGCGGCATTTTTGCACCCTTCATGTCTTCCAATCTAATACAGGTGTGTCTCCTGTGCTTGTACTGTACATTCCTTGTTATTGGAGCCTTGAGACAGTTTCTTCCTCTAGCCTATCGTGAAACTACATGCTATCGCCATTGGAGTTGGTTTTTATTTGGTCCTGACATTTCTTTTCAGTATTTATCCTTCCTTATACCATTTTTCAATAACCCTGTTGGACAAGAACCAGGGATAGGGTTAACTATTGTCGTGCAATGCAATGACACTAAGAAGAAAAAATATAAAGAAATACACAATGGTGAAGGGGCAGGTGTGGAAGTCTGATTTATCAGACATGAATGGGCTTGGACATAAACATCAGGCTGGGCATGGGCTATGTTGGGGCTAGGTAAGGAGAAAATTCCTCAACATCATGCCCGAGCCTGCTTATGCCCACCAATTGATCGTATCTGAAAAAATTTGTGTTCATGCCGATATCTTTGTGTGATTTACGATCTTTTGATCCTAATAAGATATCTTCTAATCCAAATATAAGAATTAGAATGTGTGGGATGGAAAGGAAAACTCCAAGTTGCTTTCTTCATAGGCAGGCAAAAAATTTGAACCAGATATGGGAATAAATGTTTCCGAAGTTTTGTAAAATGCTTTCTAATGCCTGCTGAGGCTAGCTAAGACATTGTCATTTACAGATAACGCTACCGTATGAAACACAACAACTAGCTAAGTCAACTAGAGATACGGCGGCTATATATTTGGCATGTGGTGTTGACACTTCCAAGGTATTTTTTTCTCCCCTCCCTGCTTTAAAGCATTCTTTAATTTAAAGGAACAATCATCAATTATCTGCACTCCCATTCTACCTTTGATAGCATATGACTTGAATTGTCGTATACAGGCTTCTGTGTTTGTGCAATCCCATGTTCGTGCTCATGTAGAATTGATGTGGTTGCTGAGTTCAGCTACGCCAATTGGTTGGCTCAATAAAATGATCCAGTTTAAAGAGAAATCTCGCAAGGCGGTGCGTTTTAATTGTACGGAAGCTTCATCCTGATCGACATATTCTCCTTTACTTTTTACCTTCATATCATGTTGTGCATAAATTTGCTAGCGTTTTACTTGTACTGGTCCATTGCTGCTGTTATTGTCATTCTTCTTAAGTACCATGAGCATCTTGGTTGATTAGTCTGACAAAGGACTGGCAAGTTCGAGTATTGAGGAAGGAAGTTCTTCATGCAACTTAATGGAGGAAAAAGTCTCACCTTTTCCCCTCTATTGTAAAGAACTAATGTTAAGCTTCTGCAGTTAAGTGCTAAGTTGTGTGCCTTTAATTGACTTTTGTCATGTACAAGCCCTTACTCCTTTGGGCAATAGCTCTTGGAACCTCTTTGAACTCTGAGCCACAGGATCAATCATTTGCAACAATTTTAATATAAATTCCCTGAAATGATTTGATTCATCTATTAGATGATATATTTGTATTGGTGTAGCTTGACTGGTAATATTTCATAAACCTAGATATATCTCAAATGACCAAACATGTGGCAGCAACTCGTAGGTTTTGAGATAAATGTTAAGCAGACTCAGCAACCTAATCGGCATATAGACGATCTTTTGCTGTCATGTGCTTCTTTTATGTGTTATGAGTTAACAAAGTATTTTTTTCTTTTAATCTTAATTTCGACTTTACAGGGAGACGAAAATGTTAGTGTTTCTCTATTGACATATCCAGTTCTTATGGCTTCTGACATTCTCCTATACCAG
Source organism: Eucalyptus grandis x Eucalyptus urophylla (assembly GCA_028830015.1). Classification (NCBI taxonomy): domain Eukaryota; kingdom Viridiplantae; phylum Streptophyta; class Magnoliopsida; order Myrtales; family Myrtaceae; genus Eucalyptus; species Eucalyptus grandis x Eucalyptus urophylla. Next base: position 43,696,086 of record CM054190.1, read on the forward strand.
GTAAAAAACAAGCGATATATTGTTTTCTATTTGCATACTATATGAATTACAAAAAAATCAATAGAATTTATTTAGTTAGTCTGTGACAAGTGTCTATTTTTTTCTGTGCTTCCTTTTTATGGCTCATCTTGTTGAGTGCTCGTGATGTTGGTTTACTTTTAGAACTATCAGTGATCATTAGTTCAGAACATCCTCATAAGCTTCACCATTAGAGGACAATTTTGCAGTCTGACTTTGTCCCTGTTGGTGAAGACCAGAAGCAACATCTGGAATTGACTCGTGAGCTAGCTGAACGTGTTAACTACTTATATGGAGGAAGGAAGTGGAAGAAATTGGGAGGGTGAGGATTTCCATTTTTCCACCTTGATACTTTCGGAAATTCTGGATGTCCTTTCCATTCAGCTTTTTGATCCTTCATTGTCCTCACTGTTTGTTACAGGAGAGGAGGAGCAATTTTCAAGGTAAGTTTCATTCTGAATGCTGAATTCAGGCTCAGGTCAATATAGACAGTTCAAATTGCAGTGCTTGCTATTTCTGATATAGGTTCCAGAGCCCCTTATCCCTCCAGCTGGAGCAAGAGTTATGTCACTTACTGATGGTCTTTCCAAGGTCATGGAACCTTCTATATTCTCCAAAGAAGCTTTGGTTCAATATTTCTGCTAGTAAAATATTCAATTTGTTGAACAATAGATTCATAGAAGACCTTTTTCATGGGAACTCTTCTCAACATAACAGATATGCGGGCTTCATTCTTGCAGATGTCGAAATCTTCACCCTCTGATCAGTCACGGATCAATCTTCTTGACTCAAAAGATGTGAGTTTTCCCCTTGATAATGTTGTATTAATTTAAATTGTTGGCCACATATGATGCCATTGTGTGTGGCTGGTGACTGCCTTATGCATGTCAGTTCTCTGATCAGATAAATTTGAAGCTGCTTTGATATTTTGGTCATTCTCTATCTCTTTTTTTGTAGTTTTTTTTTTTTGGTGGGGAGGGGCCCTGGGGGGAGGGAGGGTTGGGGGCAGCAGAGGGAGGGGAGGGTCAGGCAGCCTTATGTCTATAGTTTGCTAATGCAGGATGTTGACAGATAAATTTGATGAGTATGTTGCTCACTTTTTCTGGCCATCCTTGAATTCAATTATTTGTCTTGTAGGTGATAGCAAACAAGATCAAACGTTGCAAAACTGACTCATCTACAGGGTTGATATTCGCTCCTTCAACTTTTATCATTTCTGCTGTATCAATGCTCTGAGATATTAAAATATTTGTTGTCAAAATTTGGAACATAAACATATAATTTTTTTCTCTGTAGTTCCTCTATAGATAAATGTTGTATATCATGATATCCTCTTAGTATGCTGTCTGCTGATCTTTTATCTTCTGCATTTTCTGGTTATCATATAGTCTGGAATTTGACAATCCTGACAGACCAGAATGCAATAATCTACTTTCAATATACCAGCTTGTTTCAGGAAAAACCAAAGAGGTAATGCAGTTAGAGTGTTACTGTTAACTTTATCAGTCATCGCTGCGTAATATGGTATTACATTTGTCATTGTCTTGAGGACTTGACAGTGGCTCTTAAGCTAAGATACAGTGCATCAGAAAGTTTAACTGGCATGTATTATATACCACAGGAAGTTGCAAAAGAATGCCAAGACATGAATTGGGGCTCGTTTAAGCCCCTCATTACGGATGCCTTAATTGATCATCTCCATCCCATTCAGGTGTCTACCTCATATCATTTGTCTTTTTAGATAATCCTGGTAATTTCAGGAGAATATTCTAATCTTTTACATCATTAGGTGGCAAAGTCTGATGTTCAGTATTTGACAGCTGTGATTTCAAACGCGTGACCGTTGACAGTTCTTACTTTTGTTGTGCTTGAGTATACATTGCATGGTAAGCTTGCCAAATAGTTGATAGTTCATCCTCTCTTTGTCAATTACAGGTCCGCTATGAGGAAATCATGTCTGATTCAGCCTATTTGGATGGTGTATTGGCTGAAGGTGCAGCAAGAGCAACAGAAATAGCAGATGCTACCCTCAATAATGTCTATCAAGCAATGGGGTTCTTGCGGAGATGAGAAGATTTTGATACATTAATAAGTTTTAGGAGCCCGCCCCTTGGTAGATAACATTAAAGCTCACTTCTACATGATTTACCAACATAAGTCTTCAGAAGATTCTTTTCAGCAATTTCTTGACTGAGAAAAAGCAATATATACATCCATTGATGTGCTAGCAAAGGTGTATCCATGTGGGTTCAAATTGCTGCCATTCATAATTTATTTGTTAATGCTCTTTCGACTGTGTTGTATAAGATTTTTGTAACTTTTCATTCTTGATAAATATGAAGGCTTTTGTAGTTGAAGAACTTTATCAACTCTCGCCACACTGTTCAACCTTTCTGGTTGTGAGCAGATTCTTGCATTGTGAAATTTAAATTTTAAATTTGGGACTTGTGATTATAGATGGTTTATTGGATCGAATCGGATTGCCTTGGGGACGAAACAATCACTTGCAATACAGCTTGTGGTTGAGTATGAGATAACCAGACTAACATTGACTTTGCGATGATGCAGATGTGGGAAATTTAAGTGTCATATGCGTGAAAAGATAGATATTATGTTATGAGGTTAGGCTGTATTCGATTAAGATAAAATTTAAGATAAGATAAAATCTTGCGTTTGGTGTCGACTCAAAACAGGATAACGTAGGAGATATAAGAGGGACATAGATCGAATAAAATTATTTTATGGAAAAGGTGGGATAAATGTTCATAAGATTTATAATATTCTAATAAGAAAGTTAATTTTCTCAAATTCTTAAATTAACGAAGTTGAAATTTTATTTTAATATAAATAATATTAGAATTATAATATAAGGAATTCAAAATAACAAAAAATCACATTATAGTTTTATTCAATTTAGAAAAAAATTGTCTGAAAAGAAATTTTTTTTCTAAATAAAAATATTACCAAACGAACCCTAAATTATCATAAATGCCATTATCATGGAATGGTAGACGTATGCATTTAGGAACCATTGATTCGGAAGGCTTTGTTTTGATGCATCTTAACTTTATCTACCAATGCATCATAAAGTTTGGTAGGACTAGTTTCATAGACTAATGTGGGTTCCCGTGAAGGTCCAATAACCAATGGCGGTTCCTAATTCAAGGTTGGGTTGCTTATCTGGATCATGTTCACGCCTAATACTTACATATATATATATATATATATTAATAAAAATAACATTTGCTTCCTTTACAAAACCTAGAGACGAGTTGAGTGTGACTAGGGTTAAGCTCTGCAACAGCAGTGAGCGAGAGATGGGTGAAGAAGAAGAAGACAGCTGCGATAAATCAGGCCCTGTGTTCAGAGACATAAGGCGTTACTACTGCGAGTACTGTGGAATATGCAGGTCCAAGAAGTCCATCATCACTTCTCACATCCATTCGCACCACAAGGTCCTTTCCCTTTTCTTTTTTACTCACTTCTCTCCGCTTCATTGCCTTCCCATGCTTCCTAAGCATCTGGGTTTGTTTTGGGCTGCAAGTTCTGATGCTACAATGCAGTAATTTCGATCAGCAATTGCTGTTTTCGCGTTGTGGAATGCGCTCGCCTAAGAATGTCATGATCAGGACAGCTGTGAACTGGTTTTCGTGTTTTCATGGTCTTTAACAGGGCGAGATGGAAGCAGCAATGGCTCAAGGGGTTGAGGAGAAGGAGGGAGCGAAAGCTAATGCCTGCGACGAATGCGGGGCGACGTTTATGAAGCCTGCGCACTTGAAGCAGCATATGCAGGGCCATTTGCTCGAGGTATATTGAGCTCTCTGTTTGTCTTACTGGAGTTCTTTTGTGTTCTTGACAATGCAACGTGAAAGCGGGTACCTTGAAAATATCAGTCAAGTTTCGATTAGATTACATCTGTCATTGAGGTGGTTGACAATGAGGTTCAGTTTGTAAAGTGGAGGGGTTATGATCGCGGTCGCACTAGTCTTGTTGAAGAGATAGTTTTGATGTGCAATGCTTGGTTGTGGTCTTTGCTTTTAAACTTTTCATATTTGTAGCTTCTAATGAGGTGTCGGAAATAGAATTCTGATATTGTTGTTGGGGATGTACATGATTTTCTGGGCTGTGGAATGTCGAATACCTAAAAATATAGTACCGTGAACTTGTGGAGCAGCATCACATGGAAGCACCTATAAGAAGCATCAATCTTTTACTCTGGTCTGGTTTTACAAATAGATTTCTATGATAAAAAAAGTTTTAGTTTTGGTCAAAAAATGGAGCTGATTAGTTCTTTTCCATTTGTCCACTGCAAGTTTACCCATACTGAAAAATTAGGACCTTGCAGGATAAAGTATGTTGGCTCATCTGATTATGACATGATAAAGGCGTGAAGCATTGGATCCCGCCATAAGGAACTCCAAAATGCAAGAGGCTGCATCCTTGTATCTTGATTGGACTAGTATCAGGTTGGGGGACCACCTGAGAAGATTCATCAAGTCAGCCTCGGTCACGCAAGTTTTATTTTGAGGTTCAAAGCATCATTCGTTTTGTTCTATTGATATATAGAGATTTGGTATGCTTTGTATCTGTGTCAATATTCTAAATCCATTTGCAGAGGCCTTTCAAGTGTTCTATAGAGGATTGCCCTGCCAGTTATAGGAGAAAAGACCATTTGGCTCGTCACTTTCTTCAGCATCAAGGCAAGATTTTCAGCTGTCCTGTTGATGGTTGCAATAAGTCATTTGCATATCAAGGGAACATGAAGAGGCACGTGATTGATATTCATAAGGATGAGCTACCATCAACGTCTGGTGAATTTAAGAGTCCGAAGCAGCATGTTTGTCCGGAGGTTGGGTGTGGAAAGGTTTTCAATTTTGCATCAAAGCTGCGAAAGCATGAGGATTCTCATGGTAAGTCACTTAACTATGAAGGTGTTTTGGTGAGCAAATGATGTCTACAAGGTGTTTAATGTGTTGTTCAATAGTAACATCAATTCAACTGCTGCAGTAAAACTGGAGACTCTGGAGGCTTTCTGCTGTGAGTGCATGAAATACTTCAGCAATGCTGATTCTCTGAAGGAGCACATGCAGTTGGATCACCAATTAGTCAATTGTGACATATGTGGGACTAGGCAGTTGAGGAAGAACATCCAACGCCATCTCTGCACTCATGAGAAGAAAAATTCGGCTGATTCAGAACTATTCAGATGTGATGTTGAGGGTTGTCTCCGCGTTTTTTCGACAGTAAGATGCAATCACCTATAAGTAGATTCTGGCTGTGCATGGAACATAATTGTTTGGAACTTTGAAGCTTGAGTTGTTTTATCTCGTAGCTGCTGACTGTACATTAGCTGATGTTCTTTTCTTGTTGACAGAAATCAAATTTACGTCAGCATGTGAAGGCCGTTCATCTTGAGGTGAGGCCATTTGTTTGCGGGTATAAGGATTGTGGCAAGAAGTTTGCATACAAGCACGTAAGAGACAAGCATGAGAAGACCGGTTGCCATGTTTACACTCCGGTGAGCCCTACTCTCTCATTCTCTCTATCAAAATTCAATTTTACTGCTGTTGAAATCCAGCTTTACTACATGATAGATGGATGATCCTTACACCTGGAAATTTTGGCTCCTTTGGTTCAGGGTGATTTTGAGGAGTCAGATGAGCAATTTCGATCAAGGCCCAGAGGTGGGAGAAAGACGAAATGTCCGACGATCGAATCCCTGCTGCGAAAAAGAGTTACTCTGCCTGGTGAGCTGGATTTCCTCTCGGAGTAGTGGCTGGAGTCCTTTCTCTTGGCAGCTGCCAAAGATAATGTATAGGAGCTGTGGTTTTTTGCCTTGGAGGCCGAGCTAAGGTGACATTCAGTCATCATCCTCCTGTGTCACTTGTGGTTAATACTTGATAGAGTTTTGCTACTGTTTTGTCAATAAAGACGAGAGCTGAGCTAATCCTTAGCAAAAAGTTCTTGTTCTGGAGCTATTGTCACCTGTACATCATGCAATATAGTAAAACTCCATTGGTGTCGTATTGATCTGTCATTGATCGCCTGATCCATGTTTATAGTTCGATCAGTTGAAATGTTTTGGTCGATATTTTCCTTCCTGAGATTGTTGAAGTCTTGGAAGTCGGATTTCCACTATCTTGTTTGGTAATGTTAAAAAGAAAATTAAGAATTGTCTATAAATATCGTATCTCTTAAGGTTTACAGAAAATATATGATGTGAAAAATATTTTCGTAAACTGTTAGCTCATATAACTGAAAATAAGTCGATGAATAATGTTTCATTATCAATTTTAATTTATATCTAATTTTTTCTTAAATTATTATTATTATCATTATTTTTGCAAAATAAACACATCTTAAGTACAACAAAATAAACACATCTTAAGTACATAAAATTTCTTACTTTTTTATTTAAATGTCGGGCCAATCCCAAGAAATATCATATACTCGTTATCTGGGGATAAAAATGAATATCCCAAAAAAATAATGAAGTTGCACATCGGGATGAAAGTGATCATGATTAGCTTTTAGAATATGCTTTTACAATATGTTCATTAGAAATTCTAAAACTTATTACGAAAATGCAATTGAATTATAAGACTTTTGAAAAATGCAATCAAATCATAAAACTTGTTTGGTGTAATCGAGTTTTTTTGTTTACTTTATCTAATTCGACTAACGGAAAATACTGATGTATTTTTTATTATTATTATCTTCTCTCTCCTATATGGCACTGATGTGCTCAATTCAATTTTGATTTTTAATATAAAAATTAATTAATTAATTAAAAAAAAAAAAAAAAAGCAAACCAGCGATGGCTTTACAAGCCCTTGCCATTGCTGCCCCATCATTACCAGGCCACCCATCATCATCATCGAAAAGGGCTAGCAATGGTGGGGGAAGGGTCAGCTAGGGTTGCTGAATATAGGCAACGGTCAACTAGCCGGGGCCAATGGCCTTCGCTGACCCTCGCCCCACCATCATCAGCCATTGATGGGGCAGTGGTGGCGAGAGCCTAAGGGCCTCACTAATTTGCTTCATTATATATATTTTTTTATTTTAGTTTATTTAATTTAATTTAATTATTATTTATATTAAAAATTAAATTCGAACCAAAACGGTATTGTTTTGTGCTTATCTTTCTTGTTTTGGCACGTCAGCACCACATTATAGAGAGAAAGTAATAAAAAAAAAAAGTCACGTCAGCATTTTCAGTTAGCCGACTGAATAAATGAAAAAACTCGATTGTATCAATTTGACAATTTTAGGATTTGATTACACTTTCAGAAAACTTTAGAACTTAATTATATTTTCATGATAAATTTTAAGACTTCTGATGAACATATCCTTAGCTTTTCCTAGTAAACTATTCTTTGTCACATAAGACATGGCTAATAGTGCTTAAGTGGTGCACCAATGTGGCGTGTTAATAAGTTCTAGATTTTTTTTTTTTAAATGACACAAAAAATTATGTTAACCAAATGATGTTGGCCAAAAAATGCTGGAAATTAAACCAATGTCTTAAGGGATGAAAAAACCGAAAAATGCCAATGAAAGTACCGAAACAGGTTAAATTATAGAGTCGTCTTCCTCGCATCATTGCCTAAGATCGTCCCTTTATGCCATAAAAAACACCAGAGCTACCTTTTTTTGGCACTGCCTTTTTGACTTATTGACCGTAAGAGGCATCTTGCTGTGCTTATCGAAACCTAGCAAAAAATTGATTTCCACCTATGTAACATGAACATATAATTCTTTCTCTGTAGCATATCATGATATCCTTCTAGCATGCTGTCTGCTGATCGTTCATCTTCTGCACTTTCTCAATATCATATAGTTTAGAATTTGACAATCCTGACAGACCAGAATGCGATAACCTACTTTCAATATACCAACTTGTTTCAGGAATAACCAAAGAGGTAATGCAATTAGAGATGGTACTGTTAACTTTATCAGTCGTCGCTGCATACTATGCTATGACATTTGTCATTGTCATGAGGATTTGACAGTGGTCGCTACACCACTTGGTAGATAACAAGAAAGCTCACTTCTACATAATTACCAACATAAATTTTCAGATGATTCTTTTCAGCAATTTCTTGACTGAGGAAAAGAAATATGTCTGCCAAAGGTTGTCTGTCATACATCCATTGATGTGCTCGGAAAGGTGTATCCATGTGGGTTCAAATTGCCTCCATTCATAATTAATTTGTTAATGCTCTTTTGACTGTGTTGTATAAGACTCTTAACTTTTCATCTTTCATAGATCTGAAGCTTTTGTAGTTGAAGAACTTCATCAACTCTTGCCACAATGTTCGACCTTTCTCGTTGGGAGCAGATTCTTAGTTATTGAGTGGCAAATGCATCGTGAACTTAAATTCGAATTTTGGGACTTGTGATTGTAAATGGTTTATTATATTGAATTGGCCTGCCATGGGGACAAAACAATCACTTGCAAATACGGCTTTTAGGTTTTGCAGGAGGTAATCAGACCAACTTCGACTTTAGAATGATGCAGATGTGGGGAATTTGAGTATCGTATGCTTAGGACTGCACAGAAGAGAGTTTGGACTGTTTGATCACGATTCCTTTTGGAAAACTCAGATGGCTATGTTCAAGAGAGGCTTTCTCATTTGAAGAATCAAAGTGCAGTTAAATTATATTCAGGAGGCAGAGAAACTGAGCTTGTATAGAGAACGAATTTGTAATAATGAACACGATCATTGACCTGATGAAAAGCAAAAAGGAGAAAAGGGAGAAAGCTCAAAAGAGGCCTCAAAAGTGTAAAGTGAAGGATGGTGTTTTATCAAGGGGCTCAATCATGCGTATATGGAGTGCATGCTGGGGGTCTACCACTAAGGAATAGACTCTTCTGCTAGTAATGATGTGAACGACGAATTTCATATTCAGTGAACACTTCAACAATGTATCAATTCATCAAAGAATTATGTTTTAGTACCTTGTTCAACATTGTTGCTCAGCACACCAAAGAATAAAAGTTGGCATCCCACCTACCTAAACGACGCAGACTCCCTTACTCCCCAAAAAATGTGCATGCGCGTGTGTAGAGAGAGAGAGAGAGATTTTCCAAGTTGTGACTTCTATTAAACACTGTACAAGTTTCATACAGACTCAGTCTTGACCTGTGCCTCAAGGACGCAAAAAGTATGATGATGCTCTCACTCTGTACTTGCCGAGTATGTATGGAAAGAGCAAATATTCAGGCGCTTTCAGATTATCAAAATAAGTTCCAATCAAATGAAGAGAACAAGCTCCTGATCCTACCTAAGTAGGCTAGTGCAAAGGATAAAGACTGCCATTCGTTATAATCGTTGAAAAAGAAGTCAAGCCTGTTTTGCACCGGGACACCATGGAAGAAAGTTGAGAAGGTTTATCAGAAAAGTGGACCCTTCAAGCGACGACTTCGAATTCTTCAAAATGGACAAACTGAAATCATTGCTACCACGCGTCACCCTATCTCCTGGGATCGACTTGAGTCGAAGGCTTTTGGAACTCAAATGCATCGCATGTGCATTGATGGTTCATTTGCTTATTCAGATGCCAAGTCGAGAATATACTCATTGTCTATGTCTTGGCATTATCAAAATCGCTGGTCCTGGTCCTATTTGAGCCTCTGTTAAAACTGAACAAGGAACAAAATTTTGTTTGAGCATTTTATGACCTTGCTTTCTCTTATTTTCTTTCAATTTGGAAGAATAAACATCTGGGTTGAGCTAAATAGCTCTAATCATTCAAAGTCAGAAGGCATGTGAGGCCAAGAACAAGAAGTTTGTTTGCATGAATTGATACCTAGTACATCAACAATATGATTGTACCTAATAATTTTCCTCTGTTCAAGATTTGGGTTTAAGCGAGCGTGCTTAATTTGTTGGGATTCCCAGCTAAATTAGAAACAAGCTGTCTTATCCTCAAGTCATGAATCAAGGACGTGACAACAACCACCAAGTGTAGTCCACATATAGTTAATTGCGCATGTAGAATTGCTTGCACTTCTCTAGTGCGGCTTCAGTTCTCGGCATTTGGAATCTCCATGCAACTGCCTCTTGCTGCTCTAAAACACGGTCCACTTGAGTCGAAGAGAAAGCTGAAAGAGCCCATCCACTGTACACTCCCACTGAAGCATGGCTGTGATATAACTAGGTTTTCTTGCCATCTGCATTGTAGGGGCTCTTCCTCTTGGTCGGTAGTAGAGTTGAGAATCTTCACAGGCTTAAAGTCAAACTCGTTTTGCTGCTGCCTGCAACGCATTTCTCTTTCAGTCAATTTCTGTTTCAAAGTATCTGAGAAAGGTTTGAGACTGAAACTAAGAAATTTATGTTTCAAGCTTTACACACATCCCCTGATGTCGACGAATTGTTTTCAGAAGGATTCTGATCATACTTTGCCTTTCATTCACTTTCTCCTGATAAACTGAGTTGCCAAAACTTTGTATTTCTCAAGCTCTTTTTTTCTCGTTAGGTTTGTCATCATTTAGACAGCACAAATGGATGTCTATTCTCATTTATGCAGAATGCCTGCTAAGGAGAAAGAAGGGTGCTTAGGAAACAATAAGACCGATGCAGGAGGGTCAAACGATAAGAACTTGGACCTCACTCTCGGTCCCCCCGGAGAAAGCTTTATTCAAGGAGCCAAAAGGGTGTTTGAAGACGCTGTAACTCATAAAGCAGGACATCCAAAGCTCTTGCATAAACACCCCTGCTTGAATCCCCCTTTGACAGACCAAAAAATTGAGGTGCTTGCTGATAGCAGGACATGCTGGACTGAGAAAACAACTTTGGCTTTTCGTAGAGTGATTCAGGAACTCAAGATGCAGCCCAATTCTTCGTACAAACAGTTCTCTTTAACCTCCCCGCTGAATGAGATGGTTGCAAAATCTTCACAAGAGTGTGTCTATAACGAAGCAGACTTGCTCAATTTAAACAATGAAGCCCTTTCAAGTCCAGTTATTCTGCCTGGAAACTCTCCAAAAAGGTTATTTTGCTAAGCTTGCCTTATGATTCTCCCTTGTTCCTACCCTTATCAAGCCAAATATTATGGGGACTTGCTTGGCCACGGAATTTGGGAAAACTTTAGTTTTTGGGGAAAAAAAATGAATGAGCATGCATTAGGATATACTAGGTTGTCTCTCTCATAAAGGATCAAAGATGTAGCAAAAATGAAGATGGATCTCCCAAAATTGAAAAGGATGTGCTATGATTTGATTGCAATTGAAGTGTGCTTCTTATCAGTGAAAAAACAGGTGAAAGAACTCTCTCCGGGGTAAGTATAAGGCACTAGCTCATTTAATACCATGCAAAATCAGCATATTCCTTGGGCTCCAAAAAAGCAAAATATCTGTATCTGTGAACTGTTTTGGAGATCCCAACTTGAGTATATTGGTCCTTTGTTTGCAGAATTCCACCCGGTCCAGTCGTTGGGTGGCCTCCATTAGGTTCCTTCAGGAAAAACATAGCAAACAACTTCTTGTGCAGGCAAACTTCTGAGTTGTCATCGAATAACTTTGGGAGGCAGGACAATTGTGAACGTCAATCAGAAGATCCAAACCAGCACATGTTTGTAAAGATCTACATGGATGGATTCCCAATAGGAAGAAAACTGAACCTCAAAGCCTATGACAGTTATGAGAAGCTCTCTGTTGCCATTAATGAACTTTTTAGAGGCCTTCTTGCTGGTAAAACCTCAAATTCTATGCATCTTAGTCCAAGAATGGTATTTGGTTAATGATGTAGCGCTCAAATATCTGTCCTCTCTTCTTGAAGACGAGCCTGATACAAGTCATGCTAAGTTTTTAATGTCCTGACCTTTCACTTTTCAGCTCACAGCTTTACCGGTGATGATACAAGTGCAAAGAGAGAGGACACAAATGCCGAAAATGGGGAATGCACTCTAGTTTATGAGGATAATGAAGGAGACAGGATCCTTGTTGGCGATGTTCCGTGGAAGTAAGTATTCTTCAATTTTTAGTGTTCACATCAACGAATAACCTGTGGTATATTTGTTGACCATGATTTGGTAACTCAACAAAGGAACATACAGCAACACCACCTTTGAAAAGCTTCAAAGCTGCTCATAATTAATCATCTATCCAAATACAGGTTTCTATTTTTTATTTGCTTGAATTGGAATCAAACTAAAAACGATTCCAACTAGTTTCATAGTCATCACAATCACCCAATTACATAAAAGTGCTCTCCCAACACAATCTTATCATTCTCTTGTAGTATGTTCGTATCTACTGCCAAGAGGCTGCGCATCTTGAAGAGCTCGGGTCACTCCGCTTCCCTGCCACGTGAGTTCCTTTTTCAGGTTCTTCTTGAACTTACCATAAATGGGTCGATTTCGTTCTCAGCTAATTCCTTGGGTTAAGATGGTTTTGTTCGTCTTTCAGTTGTAAGCAGTGATCGTCTTTCAGTTGTAAGCAGTGATCAAGAAAATAAACCTATTGATTCAGCAGCAAAAACTGGAAAATGAGGGAGACCTTGAGCTAATCATCAGGAGTTCGCAGATTCAAGGACTTGTATATTGTGCCTCCTAGTTTTTTCTGTTTTGGACCATCCATAAGGCTATTCTAGATGTTTGTGTGTTATTAGTTCTTGTCCATCTATTTGTACATAGCCATGCATTAGTTTATTAGGACTTATCAGCTGAAGCATATATGTAGTTACAGTTAGTTGTTTCTGCTACAAGTAAAATTCCCCTCGACAGAATGGATTTCAGTAATGATATCTCCACTTGGTTTCATGTTTAATTGCCATTCTTTTTCGGCTTTTTCTCAGTAAATATAATTCAATCGCATTTAGCACGTAACAAAGTTCATCTCCACTCCGATTCCTGCCAATTCTAGGATGTATATTCCACCTAAAACGGATGCCTCAATTGTGTTTTGATTTTTCATGTAAGTTTGGTGAACATTTAAGCATGCAGTTTCTCCATCGCATTCACATCTTTCAGAAGAAAATCAGGGCTTGTTGTTGACCGGGCACCTGTTTTATTCTCTCTCTTCCTAGAAACCCTTCTGTCAGCAGGAAAAATGACACTTGCCTAACTTGTCTCGTTAGTGTTTTTCTAGGTTTAAACTTCTCATAACTAAAGATTTCTACTGCATGAGTAAAAATTCTTGCTGCCGCTACAGATTTCTCTTTTCCACTTCGTTCTTCATGTTTTACCCATCCAAGCACGGAGCCCTTCTTACAGAAATGATGAACGTATGCTGTTATAGACATGGAGAACTCATGGCAACACTCTTCCCTTCTTTTAATAAGCAAATACAGGCACACAAAATCCAGTGCTGACATTAGTAAATCTGGGAAAAGAAACAAGAAATTGTGAGGTATAAATCCACCCTTGCATTTGACACAGAGCAGAGGACATGATTCCAGCAAGTTTAGGAAGAGATCTCGGCTTTGTTCGAATGGACACCAGATAAAAACAAAAACAGCAGCCGCCAAAGTCAAGCTTGCATTCAAAAAGCCATGAAGAAATTCGAGTTGATAAGATGGTTTAGTCCACGAGAAACAACTGCTGTTCCTTTGTTTGCTTTTTCCCCTCCCCTTCAATTATTAAAATATATTTTGGGCCCACAAAATATTTTATTTTTAAAATATGAAAGGATTGAACCTTCCTACGACTTTCTGATTATGCCCTTTGGCTTAATTGATCTTTGTCTTTTCAATTTGCATCAACTGCCTAAATGCATTGACTTCTTGTACTGGTTCTCTGAAATAATTGGTTTGGGAGAATGGCTAAGTTTGAGATCTACTTTTCTTTTCATATTTTTGTAAATTGGTCACATCGTTGTGAAGATGAAATATCAAAAGCCAAATTTCATTCCTTCGAATCCCATTCATTCTTTGTGCCGACGACTATTGAGTAATCTAATCTAATAAATCTTAGTAAAAGTGGCTTTTGAACATTCAATGCATTGACCCCTAAAATATTAGGAGTCTTTATGAAAAGTAAAGTTTGAAGGAAAATCTCGTGAAATCTCAATCCAGATATAAATATTTAAGTATATTAGCATATTTTATATGTGTAATAGAATAGACTATCTAATGTAATCTAACAAAAGTGACTCTTGAACATTAAATGCATTCAATTTAATAAAATAATTATTTTATTTTCTAATAAAATTACAACTTTTTTCAATTTTAATATACTATAGAAAAAGTGACTTTCAACATTAAAGAAATTCAATTTGGTGAGAATTCTTTTCTTTTCCAAATAAAATTTTATGAGTTTTTAAGAAAAGAGAAGGCTTAAAGGAAAATCTCTTAAAATCTCAACCTAAATATAAATATCTAATTAAATTGAAATACTTTATATGAGTAATTAAATAGACTATCTACAACATTGTTCGATATAAAGAAGTCTTTTCATTTTTTTTTTAAATCTCAAGAGAAGAGTATGTCAAAATATCAATATGGTCCTGAAATGTCACACATGCTTTATAATATCTAACATTATAAAGCGTAGGATTACATCCATGGGAATGAGAATATACTTATGCTTGAAATTAACTTTATAGCACGATAAATTGATGCTATGTGAAAAAAAAAATATGGAGAATGGGGAAAAAATAATCTATAGTAGTAGAATTGACTATATGATACACTATGTACCATCCAATATATAATAGTTGATAATTATTAACATGAACCGATTCTATAACATAGACTGTAAAATTACTTTGGCTCAATCCCATACAAAATGCATTTACATATAAGATTAGAGTGAAATTCACATAATTAAAAAACGACTAATGCTAAAAGCAACAAAATAATCGAGTTAAACTGAAAAAAGAAAGTAACATATGATAAATTTGGTTTTAGTAAAATAGGACATATAAAATATTTGGTGAGTGTGAAGTGAATTTATATATAAAATAAACGACTCTGCATCTTTCGAAAATACATATTATTTTATGCAGCATTTAATCGGATTTATGTAATTCCACTGCTACAGTCACAACTACTTTTTTAATATTCCAATTCAAAAGTTTTAGAATTAATAAATTTTATGTAATAAATACAGTTGAAGCCGCCCCCTGCTCTCAGCCACTAGTCGAAAAGACTTTTGCGAAATCCCATAGATTGGTCAAACAATCTCCTTTCTTTAGCGGTAAAACGAGAGACGCCTTCTAGAACAAGAGGTCCACCCAAAAAAAAAAAAAAAAGAAGTTAAGTTAAATTAAATCTAATTCTAATTAAATAAATTAACCTTATGCATTCGGCCAAAAAAAATTTCAAAAGATGTGACCTAATGCTACCAACCTAACGCATAAATGAAACACAATCATGTTATTTTCCAATATAAGTAGAATGGAAAAATTACCGTTTTTACCAAAGTCGGGTGGTCATCATTGCTAAATTACAAGTAGAAAATAATGTATAATCTTCTTTATTGTAGCTAAACTTTATACAAGAACTCTAATAGCCCTCAACCGTTAGCAAGTCATATCATGCATCATATACTTTGAAAAATTCAGACAAACTTACACCATGAGCACACGCCATAAAATTCATGTAAAAACTATCAAAACAAATAAAAAGAAAATTCGAGTTTCTAGAAATCACCGTTTAGATGACGTTCTTTTAAGGGACTAAAAAAGGGTACAGGTCTGACATGCTTGTATTTAATAAATTAACTTAACATATTGAAAGGATAACATCATATTGCCATAATATGCTTTTTCAAGATAATTTAAAAAGAGTGCCCTAATTTTGGAGTGCGGGACACCTGGAGTGCCATAACTTGGCACGCCGGGACACTTAAGTGCCATAACTTTAAAATGGTACACTTAAGTGCCATCATCGGAGTAAAATGGGACACTTAAGTGCCACTCCGGCGAAAATCCGGCCAAATAGCTGACGTGGCGACTTTCCGGCGAGCTCGGTCCCAAACGGCGTCGTTTTGCACGCTGACGTGGCGGAGAAAATGCAAAAACGACGCCGTTTCACGTTTACGTGTAAATAATAGTATATAAATTAATTAAATTAGATTTAAAATATTCAAAAAATTTTAAAAAAATAAGAAAAATTTAAAATTTTTTTAAAAATTAAGAAAAAATTTAAAAATTAAGAAAAAATTTAAAAATTAAGAAAATTTAAAAAATTTAAAAAATTAAGAAAAATTTTTAAAATGTTAAAAAATAAGAAAAATTAAAAAAATTTTAAAAATTTTAAAAATTTTAAAAATTTTAAAAATTTTAAAAAATTAAAAAAATTAAGAAAATTTTAAAAATTTTAAAAAATTTTAAAAATTTTAAAAATTTTAAAAATTAAGAAAATTTTAAAAAATTAAGAAAATTTAAAAAATTTAAAAAAATTAAGAAAATTTAATTTTTTTTAAATTAAGAAAATTTAAATTTTTTTTTAATTTAAGAAAATTTTAAATTTTTTTTAAAATTAAGAAATTTTTAAAAAAAAAATTAAAATTATAAAAAATTATAAAAAAGTGGGGAGTGGGAGGCCGAACGGGGCGGCTCCCTTGCCGCCACCGCCGGCTCCCTCACCACCGTCACCTCCGCCGCCGCCGCCTCCCCCCCCCCTTTTTTTTAATTTTTTAATTTTTTAAATTTTCTTATTATTATTTTTAAAATTTTTAAAATTTTTTAAAATTAAAATTTTTTAAATTTTATTATTTTCTTAATTTTTTTAATTTTTTTAAAAAAAAATAATTTTTTTTTTAAATTTTTAAAATTAAAATTTTTAAAATTTTCTTTTTTTTTTAATTTTTTAAATTTTTTAAAATTAAAATTTTTTAAATTTTTTAAAATTAAAATTTTTTAAAATTTTTTAAATTAAAATTTTTAAAATTTTCTTATTTTTTAAATTTTTTAAATTTTTTTAAATTAAAATTTTTAAAATTTTCTTTTTAAAAAAAATTTTTAAAATTTTTTAAAATTAAAATTTTTAAAATTTTCTTATTTTTTAAAATTTTTTAATTTTATAAAATTAAAATTTTTAAAATTTTCTTTTTTAAAAAAAGTTTTAAAATTTTTAAAATTAAAAATTTTAATTTTTTTAAATTTTTTTTAAATTTTTATGCTGATTTGGAGCTCCGGCGAGCCACGTAGGCAAAAAAAAATAATAAAATATTGCCACGTAGGATTTCCGGCAAGGGTCGCCGGAGGTGGCACTTAAGTGTCCCACTCGAAAAAAAAAGTGGCACTTAAGTGTACCGTTTTGAAGTTATGGCACTTAAGTGTCCCGGCGTGCCAAGTTATGGCACTTGTAGTGTACTTCTGCCCCTAATTTTGACTATGGTTGGATTCCCCACCACCCTATTTGTCTGAGCTAAAAAAACCCTAATTTGGTGGGGCCACCCTAAGATTTATTGTGACCCCTTTATTTTTATTTCTTGGAGTGTTGTCGCTTTTGTCAAACGTGTTAAGTGGAACCGTGATGGACTGAAACTCTTGTTTAGGTGGACTGGCCAGCAAAACCACATCACTATCAGCGGCCAAAACGTAAATAACCTCAATTTGCAATGCCATTTTGCTAGTGCAATTTGGACAATAACCTACGAACAATATAAATAAACCCCGAAACTCTTCCTAAGCTCGCCATTGTGGAACTTGGGAACTCCTCCCTTCTGTTTCCATTTGGTTGTCTTCGGCCAACCAACTTTCCTGGCAAAAGGAAGGGCGCGTAGCCGCCGGCGGGGCCAACCGGACCCGCTCGAATGTCGAAAATGCCCCTCTGTTCCCGAGAGCTCGGCCTCCTCCTCCTCCTCCTCTCTCTTCTCTCCATACCCTTTTGCGTAATTTCACAAAGCCAGGCCACAAGTGAGCTCACGGTCCTGCTGAACCTGAAGCAGCAATGGAGCAATCCACCTGCTCTCCAGTCATGGAACTCATCGTCGCCAACGCCGTGCGGATGGCCGGAGGTCAACTGCACCAGCAGCACAGTTACGGGACTCCTCCTCCGTGATATGAACATCACCGAGCCAATCCCGCCTTCGATTTGCGACCTCAAGAACCTCACTCAACTTGACCTTTCATGGAATTACATTCCTGGCGGATTCCCAAAGGCGCTGTATAACTGTTCCAAGCTCCAATTCTTGGACCTTTCTCAGAACTACTTCGTGGGTCCGATTCCTAGTGACGTTGACCAACTGTCGGGCCTCACCTACTTGGATGTTGGCGGGAACAATTTCTCCGGCGACATTCCGGTGGAGATCGGGCGCTTGTCGGGATTGCAGACTCTGTCCTTGCACCAGAATGAGTTCAATGGCACGTTTCCTAAGGAAATTGCGGACTTGGCCAATCTTGAAGTTCTGCAAATGGCCTATAATCATAAGTTTGTGCCTGCAATGATACCACAGGAATTCGGGCAGCTTAAGAAGCTGAGGTTCCTGTGGATGACTCAGTGCAATCTGATCGATGGAATTCCCGAGAGCTTCTCGAACTTGTCCAGTCTCCAGCAACTAGATCTGTCGGGAAACGCTTTGACAGGCAGAATCCCTGGTGGGTTGTTTTCTTTACAGAACCTGAGGTATGTGTATTTGTACCAGAACAAATTGTCTGGTGAATTATCCACCTCTATTTCATCGATGAACTTGATCGAGATTGATCTAGCAATGAACAACCTGACCGGCTCGATCCCTGAAGATTTAGGGAAGTTGCAAAGTCTGCGCCTCTTGAATCTGTACTGGAATCAATTATCAGGCCACATACCGGTGAGTATAGCCCAACTTCCTTTGTTGGGAGTTTTCAAAGTTTTTGGCAACAAGCTGAGCGGTGAATTGCCGGCCCAGTTCGGCCTATATTCGCCGCTGGAAGCCTTTGAGATCTCGAATAATGAGCTCAGTGGCGAGTTGCCAAAAACTCTGTGCACTAATGGTGTCTTGGTAGGCGTTGTTGCTTACTCTAATAATCTGAGTGGACAAGTTCCGGAATCGCTCGGGAACTGCAATAGTTTGCGGACAATTCAGCTTTCCAACAACAACTTCTCCGGCGAACTTCCTTCAGGCATTTGGACGCTGTTCAATTTATCAAGCTTGACGGTAAGTCAAAACTCCTTTTCAGGTGGCCTTCCGAGCAAACTTGCACGGAATTTGTCTAGAGTGGAGATCAGCAACAACAAATTTTCCGGCCCAATTCCGACCGAAGTCTCTTCATGGTCAAGTCTAGCGGTCTTGAATGCGAGCAACAATCTGTTCTCTGGCAATGTCCCTGAGGAATTGACCAGTCTTTCTCGGCTTATCGTTCTAGCGATGGATGGCAATAAACTTTCTGGTGAACTCCCTTCAAAGATCATTTCCTGGAAGTCACTAACGACCTTGAATTTGTCAAAGAATAAGCTCTCTGGCCAAATTCCTGCAGCAGTAGGTTCGTTGCCCGACCTGCTTGATCTCGACTTATCGGACAACCAATTCTCGGGCGTGATACCCCCAGAATTGGGCAAGTTGAGGCTCACTACACTTAATTTGTCCTCCAATCAACTCGTCGGTAGAATCCCAGACGGTTTCAGTAATCTAGTGTATGAAAATAGCTTCTTGAGCAATCCTGAGCTATGCGCTGACAATCCCATGCCGAACATCAGAAGCTGCTATGCCAGAAGCAGTAAATCCAACAAGGTCCCTTCGAAGTATCTCGCCCTAATTCTAGTTCTTGTAATTGCCGTGTTCATAGCTGCTGTTCTGTTCGCCTTGTTCGTGATCAGAGAGTACCGGCGGAAGAAGCTCAGGCAGGACCTAGCAACTTGGAAGTTAACTTCGTTTCAGAGGCTTGGTTTCACCGAAGCGAGCATCTTGTCCAATCTAACGGACAACACCCTCATAGGAAGTGGCGGCTCGGGCAAGGTGTATCGTGTAGCAGTTAATGATTTGGGCGACTATGTTGCTGTCAAAAGGATTTGGAACAACCGAAGGTTGGACTGGAGACAGGAGAAAGAGTTTGCAGCAGAAGTTGAAATACTCGGCTCAATCCGCCATTCCAACATAGTGAAGTTGCTGTGCTGCATTTCGAGCGACAACTCGAAGCTGCTCGTGTATGAGTACATGGAGAATCAGAGTCTGGACAAGTGGCTTCACAGGAACAAGAGAGCGTTGCCGTTGAGAGGGAACTCACCGCGCCATGCCATGTTGGATTGGCCTGTGCGGCTGCAGATCGCTGTAGGAGCCGCGGAAGGCCTGGGCTATATGCATCACGACTGCTCTCCCCCGATCATACACCGCGACGTGAAGTCGAGCAACATCTTGTTGGATTTCCAGTTCAAGGCCAAGGTGGCAGACTTTGGACTGGCCAAGACGGTAGCCAAGCACGGCGAGTCTCACACCATGTCGGCCGTGGCAGGCTCGTTCGGTTACTTCGCCCCCGGTAAGAGCTAAGAAATTATTCAGGGAAATTTTCTCACCTGAGAATAGCCTTCCCCTTTACCTTAATCATACAGCAAATTTTAAATTCGTGTTTTGCGTCGCAGAATATGCATATAGCACGAAAGTGAACGAGAAGATCGACGTGTACAGCTTCGGAGTCGTGCTCCTAGAACTGGTGACTGGGAGGGGGCCTAATAGCGGGGATGAGAACATGAGCCTCACAGAATGGGCGTGGAGGCACTACGGGGAAGGAAAGCCGATCGCCGATGCCCTCGACGAGGAGATCAAGGAACCATGTAACATGGACGAGATGACAACCGTTTTCAAGCTCGCGCTTGTCTGTACCAGCAGATCGCCGTCCACAAGGCCTTCCATGAAGGAGGTCCTGCACATCCTCCAGAGTTGCGGCCCCTCAGAAAGGTCTGGACGGAAAAGGGTCGGTCCCGAGTTCGACTTCACGCCGCTCCTCGGAAACCCAACGTATCTTTCTAGTTACAGACGTAGTAGGAAAGCCGACGATAACTTAGTCTACAGCGTGTAATCAGAGTAGTCGGCACGACGCAGAACTATGGTATTGACATAGTGTGACAAGTTTAGGACTTTCAAAGTGCCTCGATACACTGCATCCAGCGAGTGAAGAAAACCTGGAACTCCCTATAGATGGAGCAGCTACAGCCTTCGATGTTTAGCGACGCCGCTATGCAGATTTCTCGAGAAACAGGCTGATCTATGTACATAATAGCGACGGTCTTTTTGTTAATCAACTCGTGCTAGTATCATCTCTAGCTATGGCTGTCTCGCAACAGATTTCTTCATATGAAATTCTGGAGATGACACTCGAGTTTGATCTCTTGCGTGGCCTCTTGTTCTTGCTTTGAAGCCAGGTAATGCCTCACTCAAGATCAATCATCATATAACAACACTTCTTAATGTCCTTAAATCAGTAATTTCTCTGGCCATAGTTCCACAAGCTCCATCGATCAATGCGGAAGCAGCCGGAAATGCACCTGTCAAGGGTGCTGAATCTGCCTGAGAGACGTTTTCGTGCATCCATATGTGATGATTCTCCAGATCCCACCTAGTGTTTCCCCCCGTTTGTACAAAACCGGGATGCTGGCATTGTCATTCGCCATCAAGAGTGTTGGGGAGAACCCGGGGCAACAATCCACTACGAACGAAACCCAATCAAAGATCAATTTCTCCTCCAAAACTAAATCGACTAAAATCAACTTAGCCCCATCAACAAACAGTCGCATATATCCTCACAAAATGATAAGTAGACAAAGCCAAAACAACACCAAGGTTTAACATGAAAATTCAATACAAGAAAAAATAGTAGACTATCCAAAAACTTTTACCAATCACTAAAAATAGTAGGATATATAAAGTAGTTTTCTCTAGTTACACACTAGAAGATCTACATAAGTATTACAAGGCAATTTTCTCACCATAAATATGGATAAACATAAATGAAACTAGAAAACACTGATCATAATTGGAGAATTCGAAAGAGGTTCTCCACGAATGAGATCACTCAACTCGTAGCCCTCGGTTTCATGAATAACATACCCAATTTTGAGTCGATTCTATTGGCCTTCGAATGGGATCAAAAAGTTGCAGCTTTCTTTCTTCTCCTCTTCTCTTCTCCCCTGTTTTGGTGAATCTTCTGTTCTTTTTCTCACTTCGGTGGCACACTCGCACGAAGCACTCACTTCCTTCTCCTTCTTCACTTTTTGACTTTTCTTCTTTTTTTCTAATTTAATTTAATGTACTGACCAAAAAATTAATTAATTTAATGCTAGCTGGGCCCCACAAGAGGTGGACCCAGCCAACATAGAGGAAGCGCCGCTCATGCTCAGAGCTGATTCATGCTACACGAAAACGACAATGTCCTGAGCCGAAGTACGAGACCGAACCATAATTAAACAACAATGGATGCTGCTCGCGAATCAAACGAAGCCGACGAAGTGGCTTTCTTGCTGTAACCACACTTGCGCCGAGTATGCAACATAACAATAAACTTGGCCCCGGAAACTCCGAATCCACACTTAGGGTGTGTTTATTTTGCGAAAAACAATTTTCAGAAAAATATTTTTTTCATTTTTCAGCGTTTAATTCATTTAGGAAAATAAGTCAATGGAAAATGTTTTCCTAGTCAACGGAAAATATTTTCTTTCCAAAGCTTAAATTCAGGAAAACGATTTTCTCTTTAAAAGAATCGGAAAACATTTTCCAAAATGTTTTAATGTCCTTGCTTAATAAAAAAATTATTATTAAAAATAATTTATAATTAAAAATTTGAATTTGTTATTGTTATATCTTTTCTTTTCTTTCTCTTTTTTTTTTTGTGTTTTCTCTTTTCTTTCTTTGCCTGCGAATGTAAACTGTAACTCATCCTCCTCTCTCTCCTTCTCTTTCGCCCCCTCCCTTTCGTCACCGCCACCTCCTCCAACCCTAGCCCCTCCTGCGCTCATGTTGGCTTCGCTCTCTCCTCTTCCTCTTCGTCGGCATCTTCTACACCTTCAATCATTTTTTAACTCTTGTTGGCTTCGCTCCCTCCTCTTCCTCTTCGTCGGCATCTTCTACACCTTCAATCATTTTTTAAATGCAATCCAAACACTAAAAAAAATTTTCAGTCACGTATCACCAAACAAAGGAAAACTAATTATTTTCCTGGAAAATGATTTCTTGGAAAATATTTTCCAAAAATATTACATTTTTCGTGAAACAAACACACCCTTATTGTATGTAGCAATAATCATACCAAACAACCATTTGCCAATCTCGACACATACTTTACTATAGGATCATCTTGTAAATAGATTATGTATTCAATTCTAATTAGGTGTCTTTGCTACAATATCGATCATGAAAGCTGCTCGACGGACCAACATTTGCATGTCGCAAATGGGCAATGTTTGCATGATCATGCTGGCAGTCCGACTCATAACGCTCGACGATACAGCCTTGCCCTCTTTCCCTTTTCCTTGGGACTTACGATAGCAAGATTTTTCAAGACGCTGTGAAGACGAATTTGTCTGACACAGTACAGTGGCTCACCTATTGATCCTCAATCAGATCATCATGTTCAAACCTCTTGCTTGAGTGATTAGGGATGCGTGTTGCATAGTACAAACCTCAGGTAATTGGAACTTGGTCACATTTTTAATTAGTAGCTTTTCAATGCATGAAAGTCTGCATTTTAAAAAAAGTAATATTTTACGTACAAAAGGATACTTTTTGCCATCGGCTATCGACTCCTTTTATAAAAAAACAAAACATTGGAAAAGCAAGTTTTTCGTCGTGCTGTAATTTGGCCAGCTCCCTCTCTCCCTTCCTCCCACCCTCTGGTTTTGCACTTTTTTTGCGAGTGATAAAGAAAAATTCTAAATGAATTTAAAGTATATAGAAATATTTAATTTAAAAACGTAGATAAGAATAGTGCAAAGAAAGTGCAACAATCAAGAAAATGAAAAATTGAAGTTAAGAAAGAAATATAAACCACTAAGTATATAAAACAGAAAAAAAAAAATCTACTTTTAACATCTTAAAAAGGCAAAAACTAGTATAGAGAATTATAAAATAAATAAAGAAATCAGAGAAAGACGAGGCATTCCAAAAGGTCCGAATACATTACCGTACATGCACGAGATAGCGGATGACCGTACAAAGTGAAACGAATCATTTTCAAAAAAATCCAAGTGATTATTTAATTGAGTGTATGTGTGATAGATAAATATTATTATTTTTATTATTATTATCATTAGAATTAGAATTAATATCATGAAAAATCTCAAATTAATACTGTAAAAATTTACTACAAATTAATTTTTTTTATTACCAAAAATTCAAAGTTAGTAAATTTATGACAAATTAACCTTCTTTTAATTTCTGTTATCACGGAAAATCATATACCTGAAATGGAGAGTAAAATCCCAAATTTGGCATATCCATCAATTCTCATATAATTTAACGGATGGAGATTTGTTAAGAGTATATCAGTTCGAGATTTTTTGCGATAAAAAAATCAGATTATTGGTTTGGAAATCATTATCATTATTACTGGATATGTGTGAATTAGATGATAATTTAATGAAGAGAGAGGCTAGTGGGCCTAGTGGGTTAAGTTTTCTGTTTTGATGAAAGTAAACCAAACCTTGCAAAAAGCCAACCTACATGGAGATGAAAGCACGTGGCATACCGACATCACCCGGTGGGGGGAAAAACCTGGCCACCCGTTTTGAAGGGGCAGAAAACCGGGGTGGCATCTGAAACCCGGTCGCGGTCACACCATTTCTTGAAGCCAAAACCTCAACATTTATTTTCTACGTCTTGTCGCATATCTATTAATTTAAGGTTAGTTTGCGATAAATTTATTATGAATGTATCGATTTAAAATTTTTCGAGATATCAACACAACAAAAAAAAAAACTAGTGGTCTAGTGAGAAATTTTTAATTTTAATTAAAGATGATCAATTTTCGGCCCAATTCAATTCTACTTAGAAATTGGGAATTAGGTTGGGACTCAATTTTTGAAATCGAGAACCGATCCGGTCTAATGGAACTAATCACTTAACAAAAAAATTATAAAAATATTAAATTTATTACTATTTCAAGATTTATCGTTATTTTCTTAGTTTGTTCGGTCCGATTCCCTTCCGGAATGGAAAACAAGATCGAAAATGACCGATGAAACCGAAAATTGGACTAGCACCTCTGAGAACCTGTCGATATGGTCCAATCCAAACAATTCATTTTTCAGTCGGTCCGAGATGCTCACCCTAGTTTTGATGAAAGTGACTTTGGACATCGAGACGAAAGGACATTGCCTGACCGACGTTAGCCGGTGGGGGGCAAAACCCCGCCACCCGTTTTGGTTGGGGGGGCTAAAAACCGGGGCGACATCGGAAACGCAGGTCATGGCGACGCCGACGATACTCAAAAACCCTACGTATCTTTCTAGTTACAGGCGTAGTAAGAAAGCCGACGATAACTTAGTCTACAGTGTGTAATCAGAGTAGTCGGCACGGCACAGAACTATGGTATTGACATAGTGTGGAGTTTAGGACTTTCAAAGTGCCTCGATACACTGCATTTGCGCAGTCGGGGTACGAGAATCCAGCGAGTGAAGAAAACCTGGAACTCCCAATAGATGGAGAAGCTACAGCCTTCGATGTTTAGCGACGCCGCTATGCAGATTTCTCCAGAAACAGGCTGATCTATGTAAATAATAGCAACGGTATTTTTGTTAATCAATTCGTGCTAGTATCATCTCTAGCTATGGCTGTCTCGCAACAGATTTCTTCATATGAAATTCTGGAGATGACACTCGAGTTTGATCTCTTGCGAGGTCTCTTGTTCTTGCTTTGAAGCTAGGTAATGCCTCACTCAAGATCAATCATCATATAACAACACTTCTTTAGGTCCTTTAATAGGTAATTTCTCTGGCCATCGTCTAACAAGCTCCATCGATCAATGCGGAAGCAGCCGGAAATGTACCTGTCAAGGGTGCTGAATCTGCCTGAGAGACGTTTTCGTGCATCATATGTGATGATTATCCAGACCCCACCAAGTGTTTCCCCCCGTTTGTACAAAACCGGGATGCTGGCATTGTCATTCGCCATCATGAGTGTTGGGAGAGAATTCGGGACAACAGTCCACTACGAACTAGACCCAATCCAAGATCAATTTCCCCTCCAAAACTAAATTGGCTAAAATCAATTTAGCCACATCAACAACCAGTCATATATATCCTCATGAAATGATAAGTAGACAAAGCCAAAACAACACCAAGGTTTAACATAGAAATCCAATGCGGGAAAAAATCGCAAACTATCCAAAACTTTTAGGGCGTGCATGTTTGTATTCTTTTTTTCTGTTCATGAACAGATTTTCTGGTTTTTTTGTTCCCAGGAACAAAAAAAGAACAAAAACATGTTTATTTGCGTTTTTGCTCAAAATCTGTTTTTTTGTTCCCGGAACAAAATTGGAACAGAAATGAGAAACAAAAAAAAAACTTATTTTTTTGTTCTAGAAATACTTTTGAAGAACATTTTTTCTCTCTCCTTTCTTTTCTTCTCTTTTTTTCCTTCTTCTTTTTTCTTTGGCCGGCGATCGGCCGTCAAGGGTTGGTGACTCGGCCTCGCTTGGGGCCGGCGACGATCGGCCTCGCCTTGGCTAGGCGAGCTCGAGCTCGCCCAGATCCGGCGAGGCCGAGCCTCACCTGGGGCCGGCGACGATCGGCCTCGCCGGATCTGGGCTGGGCGAGGCCAAGCTTGCCTAGCCAAGGCAAGGCTAAGCCTCACCTGCACCGGCGACGCTCGACCTCGCCTTGGTTGGGCGAGCTCGAGCTCGACCAGATCCAGCAAGGCCGAGCCTCGCCTAACCACGGTGAGCCTCGTCGTGGCAGGGTGAGGCTGCCGGCCCCCGTCGGCCGGTCATCGACCTTGACATAGCCGGCGACCGGCCAAAAGAAGAAAAAAAGAAAAAAGAAAATAAAAATATTAAAAAATTAAAAGAAGCAAAAAAAAAATATAAATTTACCAAACGTGTTTCTATTCATTTTTTATTCCCAGAATAAGTTTACAAAATGCGTCTTTCTGGTAAAAAATTGTTCCCCGGAACAAAATTAACTTTTTCTATTTCTGTTCCCTGAAACAATTTTTTAACAGAAATACAAACAAACGCGCCCTTACTAGTCACTAAAAATAGTAGAATATATAAAGTGGTTTTTGTGCCTAGAAACAAAAAAAAAAGAACAAAAACACGTTTGTTTGCATTTTTGTTCAAAATCTGTTTTTTTGTTCCCGGAACAAAATTGGAACGGAAATGAGAAACAAAAAAAAGTTATTTTTTTGTTCCAGAAACACTTTTGAATAACATTTTTTCTCTCTCCTTTCTTTTCTTCTCTTTTTTTCTTCTTCTTTTCTTCTTTTTCTATTTTCTTTGGCTGATCGCTGGCCTCGGCCATGGCTGGCGACCGGCCGTCGAGGGCCGGCGACTCGGCCTCACCTTGGCTGGGCAAGCTCGAGCTCGCCCAGATCCGGTGAGACTGAGCCTCGCCAGGGGCCAACGACGCTCAACCTCGCCGGATCTGGGCGAGGCCAAGCTCGCCCAGCCAAGGCGAGGCCGAGCCTCGCTCGCGTCGGCGACGCTCGGCCTCGCCATGGCTGGGCAAGCTCGAGCTCAATCAAATCCAGCGAGGCCAAGGCGAGGCTGCCGGCCAAAAGAAGAAAAAAAGAAAAAATAAAGGAAAAAGGGAAAAATAAAATAAAAATATTAAAAAATTAAAAGAAACAAAAAAAGAATATAAATTTACCAAACATGTTTCTATTCAATTTTTTATTCCCAGAACAAATTTACCAAACGCGTCTTTCTAGTAAAAAATTGTTCCTCATAACAGAAATAATTTTTTCTATTTCTATTCCCTGAAACACTTTTTTAACAGAAATGCAAACAAACGCACCATTACCAATCACTAAAAATAGTAGAATATATAAAGTGGTTTTCTCTAGTTACACACTTGAGAGTCCACATAAATATTACAAGGTCATTTCCTCACCATAAAGATGGATAAACATAAATGAAGTTAGAAAACAATGGTCACGATGAGAATTTGGAAGAGGTTCTCCACGAATGAGACCACTCAACTCATAGCCCTCGGTTTCATGAATAACATACTCAAATTTGAGTCGATTCTGTCAATATTTGGCCTTCAAATGGGATAAGTGATCACAAAGTTGCAGCTTTCTTTTTTCCTTTCTTCTCTTCTCCCCTGTTTTGGTGAGTCTTCTGCTCTCTCTCCTCACTTCGGGGGCACACTCGCACGAAGCACTCACTTTCTTCTCGTTTTCACTTTTTGACTTTTTTTTTTTAATTTAATGCTAGGTGGGCCCCACAAGAGGTGGACCCAGCCAACATAGAGGAAGCGCCACTCGGCACGGCGCCGTCGGTTCATAGAGCTAATTCCCGTTACACGAAAACGACAATGTCCTGAGCCGAAGTATGAGACCGAACCATAATTAAGCAACAACGGATGCTGCTCGCCAATGAAACGAAGCCGACGAAGTAGCTTTCTTGCTGTAACCACACTTGCTCCGAGTATGCAACATAACAATAAACTTGGCCCTGGAAAGTCTGAATCACCAAATCCACATCTGTTGTATGTATCAATGATCAGGCCAAGCAACCATTTACCGGTCTCGACACATCCTTTATGGTAGGATCATCTTGTAAATGGATTCCGGATTCAATTCTAATTAGGTCTCCTCATTACAACATTGATCACGAAAGCTGCTTGACGGCAAATGGGCAATGTTTACACGATCATACCGGCAGTCCAACTCATAATGCTCGACGATAAAGCTTTGTCATCTTTCCCTATTCCTTAGACTTACGACAACAGGATTTCTCAAGATACTGCGGAGATGAATTTGTCCAACGTGATACAGTGGCTCGCCTATTGGTCCTTGATCAGATCATCATGTTCAGCCTCTTGCTTGAGTGATTAGGGATGCGAATTGCATAGTACAAACCTCAAGTAATTGGAATTTGGTCACGTTTTTACTAATTTTTCAAGGTTGAAAATTAGTAGCTTTTCAATGCATAAAAGTCCGCATTTTAAAAAAGAAGTAATAGCTTACGTACAAAAGGAAACTTTTTGCCATCGGCTATCTACTCCTTTTATAAAAAACAAAACATTGGAAAAGCAAGTTTTTCCCCGTGTTGTAATTTTGCCGGCTCCCTCTCTCCCTTCCTCCCTCCCTCCCTCTGGTTTTGCACTTTTTTTGCGAGTGATAAAGAAAAATTCTAAATGAATTTAAAGTAGATAGATATATTTAATTTAAAAACGTAGAAAAGAATAGCGCAAAGAAAGTGCAACAATCAAGAAAATGAAAAATTGAAAGTAAGAAAGAAATATAAACCACTAAGTATATAAAACAGAAAAAAAAAATCTACTTTTAACATCTTAAAAAGGCAAAAACTAGTATAGAGAATTATAAAATAAATAAAGAAATCAGAGAAAGACGAGGCGTTCCAAAAGGTCCGAATACATTACTGTACATGCACGAGATAGCGGATGACCGTACAAAGCGAAACGAATCAATTTCAAAAAAATCCGAGTGATTATTCAATTGAGTGTACGTGTGATAGATAAATATTATTATTTTTATTATCATTATCATTAGAATTATAATTAATATCATGAAAAATCTCAAATTAATACTGTAAAAATTTACTACAGATTAATTTTTTTATTACCAAAAATTCAAAATTAGTAAATTTATGACAAATTAACCTTCTTTTAATTTCTGTTATCACGGAAAATCATATACCTGAAATGAAGAGTAAAATCCCAAATTTGACATATCCATCAATTCTCATATAATTTAACGGATAGAGATTTGTTAAGAGTATATCAGTTCGAGATTTTTTGTGATAAAAAAATCAGATTATTGGTTTGGAAATCATTATCATTATTACTGAATATGTGTGAATTAGATGATAATTTAATGAAGAGAGAGGCTAGTGGGCCTAGTGGGTTAAGTTTTCTGTTTTGATGAAAGTAAACCAAACCTTGCAAAAAGCCAACCTACATGGAGATGAAAGCACGTGGCATACCGACATCACCCGGTGGGGGGAAAAACCTGGCCACCCGTTTTGAAGGGGCAGAAAACCAGGGTGGCATCTGAAACCCGGTCGCGGCCACACCATTCCTTGAAGCTAAAACCTCAACATTTATTTTCTACGTCTTGTCGCATATCTATTAATTTAAGGTTAGTTTGCGATAAATTTATTATAAATGTATCGATTTAAAATTTTTCGAGATATCAACACAAACGCAACGAAAAGAAGCTAGTGGTATAGTGGGAAATTTTCAATTTTGATCAAAGATGATCGATTTTCGATCTAATTCAATTCTAGTTAGAAATCGGGATTTAGGCTAGGACTCAATTTTTGAGATCAAGGACTGATCCCATCCAATGAAACTTAAGCACTTAACAAAAAAAATTATAAAAATACTTGATTTACTATTATTTTAAAGATTTATCGTTATTTTTAGAGTTTGCTCAATCCAATACTCTCTCCGAATCGGAAATAGGATAAAAATTGAACGATGGAACTGGGAACTGGGAATTGGACTAGCACCTTCGAGAACCTATCGATATGGTCCAATCCAAACGATTCATTTTTCAGTCGGTCAGAGATGCTCATCCTAGTTTTGATGAAAGTGACTTTGGACATCGAGATGAAAGCACGTTGCCCGACCGACAGCAGCCGGTGGGGGTCAAAACCCCGCCACCCGTTTTGGCTGTGGGGGGGGGCGGAAAACCGGGGCGACGCCGTTTCATGGGGCGGAGAACGTCAACCTTTATTCTCCGCGTTCCCTCTCTCCCTCTCTCTCTCTCCTCGCCATTCGTCCTTTCCTCGCATTTGCTAACCGGACAACTAGAAACATCGTCCCTGGTGCGTAGGAAAAGCAGCATCTCCGCAGGAACGAGATTCCCTCCTGCTCGAAATTCGTCGGACAAGAGGGCCGGGCGTGCGTGTATGTGCGAGTGAGGTCGGGATCGGATCTGGGTCGGCCGGTCTTGTTCTTGTTGTTGGTTCTTGCGGAGTGGGTCGGAGTAGGGAAGGGACGCGATGGGGTTGTCGAGTGGCGACGGTACCCGGATGAAGGTGGTGACTGGGGATGCTGGGTACGTGCTGGAAGACGTGCCTCACTTGTCGGATTACATCGCCGACCTCCCCGTACGCCCTCTCTCTCTCTCTCTCTCTCTCCGTCTGTGTGTCCGTCTGTGTGACATGCGTATGTTTTGATGTTCGTCGGGGGTGCTTGTGTCCTGTGCGATGGTGGGGCTTCTGGGTATTCGTTGATTCTGGTGATCGATCAAATGGGAGCTTCTGTCTGTGTCTGTGGAGCGAGATTTTGAGGTCTTACCTATCCAAGTTACTTGCTTTGCTGGTGATCTTGAAGTTCTTGTGTTTTGACGATTCTGGGTTTTGGTGAAATGTGGGTGTCTCTGACTGTGAGAGTGATAGCGGTCTTAATGCGATGACGGCTTGTGAATGCGAGCAGGCTTGTGTGTTGTGTGCTGTCTGCAGGAACTATCTTGTTGTTAGAGTTGTCGCGCGATAGTTTGATGGAGGGGATGTTGCACTGTTCATTGTGGTTTTGCTGCAAGATCAGTTGATAATCAATCAAAGTTTCTGTGCTATGAGAAAAATGAAAAAGCTCGATTTGAAGAACATAGAATCACCAGATGTGATTAATCATGTGCGGAATTTCTTTTCTGTCTTGTTTGATTAAACTACTTTGGCTATCAGTAAATGCCCGTATAATATAGGAATGTGAACTTTATGATGTGAGCATATATAAAACATCTTACTAGCAGGTGGAAGCGCACTCTGACTTCTATATGTGGTCTACCAGTTTGCATTTTATGATCATTTAAATATGGAAGTACTTGCTATCGTTGTTAACATTACTGATTTCATTTCCCTGCTATGTTTTTGTGCAACAGACATACCCGAATCCATTGCGGTCTAATCCTGCATATGCAGTGGTTAAGTGAGTAATTGTTATCTTCTAAACTATAGAGCTTATTTCTAGAGAGCTGAACTGCTCTGATGTTAATTTACATTTCTTGGAAAATGCTGATCTCTGTGCTGTTCTTTTCTTTTTCCAGGCAATATTTTGTCCACGTGGATGACACAGTTCCTCAAAAGGTAGTCTCTTGCAAGATTGATTTACCTGTCAACTAGAGTGCAGTATTGGTGTGATTATGTATTATTTTCAAACATGGGAGTGAAATGATGCACATTGTAGTTAGTTCTTGCTCCTCCTGCAACAGTTACAATGGCGGGTGAAGTTTGACTATTAGCTTGCGAAATAGACAAAGGCTTTATGAGTAAGGACTATGAGTAATGCAATTTAATAGCCTATTCTGACTAGTCCTTGGAACTGCATTTGTCTTAACTTGTAGGTTGTCGTTCACAAGGATGGCCCAAGAGGAATTCATTTTCGACGTGCTGGACCTCGCCAACAGGTATGTCATACACGTTAGGAATTTGTTGAACTCTTTGAAATTTCCTGACTTTTGTCGTTCTGTTGTCTAGGTGTATTTCGAGACAGATGAAGTGCACGCATGTATTGTAACATGTGGTGGTCTTTGCCCAGGGCTGAACACTGTGATCAGGGAAATTGTGTGTGGCCTTAATTACATGTATGGTGTCACCAAGATCCTCGGAATAGATGTGAGTATATGCTATGCTTGTGTGTCACAGTGGCCGTTTACTACATTTTATTGTTGTATGAATGTTATTCTTCATTCCTCTCCAGTTGTGTATGCTCTGGTTTCTGATTACTCATCTGTCTGTTGCTGGATTATATTTTAGGCATGTAATTAGCAAATGATGAATAAGATAAAGCATACTCAATTTCCTTATAGTCTTTGCAATAATTTGTCAATTTAGGTTGGTGAATTTTTTGGTAGATAAACTATATATATTTTATTTTGACAGAATAGTTAGCTTTGTGATGCTGTTTCCTTACTATGTTTGGCGCACTTTCCTAGGGCGGATATAGGGGATTCTACTCCAAAAATACCATAACTTTGAACCCAAAAGTTGTCAATGACATACATAAGCGTGGTGGTACCATTCTTGGGACATCACGAGGAGGCCATGATACTATGAAGATTGTTGACAGCATTCAAGATCGTGGGATTAACCAGGTGTGCAATTTAGGGGACTTTTGTTGGTTTCGTAAGCTCCAATATTTTGGCACATTTCATTCTCACAATTATGAACAGATGTTGTAGCTTTGGGATCACATCTTTATACATAGAATAAATAATAGCTGCATTTGGTGACCAGGTTTACATAATTGGAGGGGATGGAACGCAGAAGGGGGCGTCTGTTATTTATGAGGTAATATCCTATGCTGTATTGGAAAATTTATTTTCCTTAATGCATTTACTAGAATGCCATCTAGAATTATCCGAAGAATAATCAGCAGCGATGATTTCATTAGCTTCCTGGGATGTTGCCTGTCATTGGTCGACAAGTAAATTGGATTCTATTGCTTCAATCTTTGCTTCGCAAGCCATATTTGAAAACTCGCTTCAGGTGGCTCTGTGTAAACAGAAAGGAACAATACTTCCTGACTCTTTGTTTCGAGTTTTTAGATTACCTGCCAATGCCCGATTAGTCTTCTTATTCTCCATAAAAAATCCTCATGATTACTGTTATGTGGGAAGAAACTGCTTGATAAGTAGCATGTCTAAAGGCGGTCTCTATTAATACTTTCACCAACTTCCCTCCCTTCCCTTCCATAATGTATAGGTGCCACATACATACATATCTAGTGATGAAGAGGTTAATATTAGCTTTCTTTCTTCTTGTAACATGCACTCTACAACGCAGGAAATTAGGCAGCGTGGCCTTAAAGTCGCTGTTGCTGGCATCCCGAAAACTATAGACAATGACATCCCTGTACTTGCTCTGAACCTCTCTCTCGTTGATTTAGAGTAACTTAAAATGTATTGTTTAACCTGTCCGTTTGTTTTCTTCTACTGAACCAGGTAATTGACAAGTCTTTTGGATTTGATACTGCTGTTGAGGAGGCTCAACGTGCAATTAATGCAGCTCACGTAGAGGCTGAAAGTGTTGAAAATGGCATAGGTGTAGTCAAGTTGATGGGACGCTATAGTGGTAAGCTTAACATGTGTAAGTTACAAATTTTAGTCCAGTACAACGGTGGTGCTTCCAAGTGCTTTCATTCTCTTACCAAAAACTTTGTGAACTCATACATTATCAAGGCAACAATGTGTCAACTTTACATTTTCTGACCTAATTCTCTTTGGGATGCTCGTGCAGGATTTATAGCTATGTATGCTACCCTTGCCAGTCGAGATGTGGATTGCTGTTTGATTCCGGAGTCACCTTTCTTTCTCGAAGGGAAAGGTGGACTCTATGAGTTCATTGAAAAACGACTTAAAGAAAATGGACACATGGTGATTGTGATAGCTGAAGGAGCAGGGCAAGACCTAGTCGCAGAGAGCCTGCAATCCAATCAACAAGACGCTTCAGGGAATAGGCTTCTTCAAGATGTTGGTCTGTGGATATCTCACAAAATCAGGGTATTGCTCTTTTAATCCAAGATCATTAGGTAGACTTTTGTGGCATATTTAGAAACATTCATGTCTTGATTTTTACTGTGATATTATTGTTGTGCGCGCCTTTATATAATATTCTGTTGATCTATTTTCCTTCCAAATCAGCAATCATTCCTCAATGGACACTGACCATTTATCCAGTTGGATGCAATGCAAACTTATGTCCAACTTGCTGACAATTGTATTTTGGTGGTTTCAATAATCTTAATTTAAATATTTACAACCTCTTGTCCATTTTATTTCAGGACCATTTTGCCAGACAGCAAAAGATGGGCATTACTCTTAAATATATAGGTCAGGACCAGAGCCTTGAATTTCCATATGATTATTCATTGTAGTATCATCTCTAGGTAGTCTCAATAGATGTACGAATAGATTCTCATGTACGTTGTCTTTCGGCAGATCCTACATACATGATCCGCGCTGTACCGAGTAATGCATCAGACAATGTTAACTGCACACTTCTGGCGCAAAGTGCAGTCCACGGAGCAATGGCAGGTTTCACAGGCTTCACAGTTGGACTTGTCAATACTCGGCATACTTACATTCCTTTCAATGTAAGTTTGTCAGATATATCATTGCATATCATCGTTTCTACACTCTTGTCAGTTCATTTTAATGAGCTTGGACTCTTGGAAAAACCAAACATCCATTATCACTTCTGGCTTCATTCTCATCGGGAGGAGTTGAAGAGGCCACATGAGGAGATCCTTTTCTTTTTAAAGGTGTAGGATTGTGGAGGTTCTCAGTTGCTCCCACCCAAAATTGAGCCACCAAACAAAAGCAAACTAAAACTAAAATGTCAGGGTTCTATTTTCTTAGTTCTCTTCTTCCTCCTTTTATGCCCCCCGCAACTTCACCTGACCTGGATTAAAACCTCATTCCATTGCTTGCTCCAATCTCTCATTTTTTCACTTGATAGCAATATCTGAGAGGGGATGGTTTCTATAGCAGTTTGGACATCATCGTCATGCCTTTTCTTTCCTTTTGTGACTTCATGGATTTTTGGTGCAGCGAGTGACCGAAAGGCAGAACAAAGTTGTCATAACGGACAGAATGTGGGCCAGGCTTCTTTCTTCAACGAACCAACCCAGCTTCTTAGTGTTGAAAGATGGAGTTGAAGAAGCCAAGGAAGAGGAAGAACCCAGCTTCTTAAGGTCGAAAAATGGAGTTGAAGAAGCCAAGGAAGAGGAAGAACCCAGCTTCTTAAGGTCGAAAAATGGAGTTGAAGAAGCCAAGGAAAAGAAAGGACTGGATGTGAGGGAAGCGTAATTTAAGACATTCGCCTTAGTTCATAACCTGGAGAAGCAGGGATTCTTCTACTACAGTTACGTGTTAACACACCATTTGATATGGGTGTACCACTTTGTTTTACATATTGTAGTCAATCGGTGCTTTTCGTGCAATGCCTGAAACAGCTTTGAATTGTCAACTTATTTATCCTTAAATACTTTCCTGGGTCTTTCTTTGTCAATCCATTTTAAAAGTTTCTGCTGAGAGAATACGAATTCGAATGTCTTCACTGGCCTGTGGTCCATTCAAAATGGCAAAATGGTATGCTCTGGGCAGGGTTTCTCACGGAAAGCGTCGGTCTTCAAGGAGATCGTAGATATGGGGGTTCCTGGCAATGGTAATTGAATTTTGTTGCAGAAAGGACCCCTTTTTTAATTAACCAGGCATTCACTTTTGACCCCATTTATTTTATTAATCTGTGTTACGACGACCTAGGAGGAGAAATATATGGGTAAAACAATGACGTTTGCTGTGTCAGTTTCAGCATCAGATTAAGCTACCAAAGTTTCAGCGATATCGGGGCATGGAGCTTGCCCAATATATTTGTGCAGGTTGTTGGACCGAGAGTCGCACACAGCAACTGAATTGACGATGAAATTGCTCAAAGGCCGTCCTGGCCTGCTTCCTATGTGGCTCTTGATGAGTTGGTGTTTTCATGCAACATCGCGTTCCGTCGCGAGCCATGAATCCAACCTGCATCATTTCTTTCTGGAGGATGCGGTGCTACTTTCCTTAGGCTATGTCTGGTTCTGGAGCCATGAGCCTTTTCCATGGTAATAAAAAGCTAAATTTGTTGAACATGAAATGAACTTGAACTGAAAAAGAAATTCTTTCCCAGCGGCAGGTAAAAAATTCAAGAATTCTCTGTTCTTTCTTCAGCATAGCTTAGCTTAATAAAAAAATTTCAGAACGTTCATTCGAGCCAAAGTGTTCGCATTTGCCAGTGAAAAGGACGGCAGAAAAAAAAATTAATTGAATATGAACCAACGTTACAAGAATATACCGCGCATGGGGGACTCGTGCACAAATGTTCCCGATACATTTATCCAAACAGGTAAAAAGACCCCGAGTTCTCTCTGGAGCACTACTAGAACCCCCCAAAATTCATCGTATTGATATAATAATAATAAGACCACCGATCAGATTCATTAATCACATCAATGAGGTGAATCAACCTCTGTAGATGCCAGAGGGTTCTGCGTTTTGAATAATCCACGGATGCTCAAGAAGCTTGTGTAGAGGCAGGCGCTGTGACGAATCCTTTACTAGCATCTGTTATCAGTCGCAACAAATAAACACAAAAAATGGTCAGGTACCTGTAAAAGATTATGAGCAATCGCATTGCTCAGTAGTATCATGTATGGTTTAGCTAAATCAACTTCAGGTGTGGAAATTTTACCTGACTAATAAGGTCCTTTGCAGCAGAAGAGACAATCGGTTTCGAAGGGAACTTCAGGTCCACTTGCACAATCCTAGTTCAGGATGAAGAGGTACACAATCAGTCAAAATTAGCAAAGTGCATACTAAGTAATTTTATCTACACGTGAAAAATTGATGTTTACCTTCTGTATGTATCGGAATGTTCCTTTGCCTCAAATGGTGGAACCCCATACAGAAACTCATAGCATAGGACTCCCAAGCTCCATATATCTACATTGGCATCATGCTCTACACTCTCGACTGCAAATACTCTCAGAAAGTATTAGTCATGGAAATTGGTTGAGTAAAAATTCTCAAACTTGAGCGACATCCTTCTCTCAAACTTGATTGACCTCTTGAAGGCATGATTTAAGCATTAAGACATCAGTAATAGCTTACTCACCCATTTCCGGTGGAAGGTAGTCTAATGTTCCGCACATGGTTCTTCTACGATTAAATGTATGCACAGACCACCCAAAATCTGCAATCTTAAGCTCACCCTGACAATGAAGGAGACCATATAAAGCATCAAGAAGATGTAGAAAAAGTAATCAATCAAATTTAAGAAGATATGGTAACTAGTGATCACCTGAGCTCCAATCAACAGGTTCTCGGGCTTGATGTCTCTGTGAATAACATGCTTGCCATGACAATAAATGAGTGCCCGAGCTAAAGATGCAACGTACTGCAACAATTATGCTGTTAGGGACACAGCTTAACAAGAAGTTCTATAGATAAAAAAAACAAATTCTGCAAATTCATGGCTAGATGTCAGAATATTATCCATCGTGCATCAACCCATTTCTCTAAGGGAAATTTAGTAGCCATGATGAAAATAGATGGGTAGGAAAGATGCTGCTCAAATTAAGTGGAAAGTAAAGGGAAGCAGATGTAAAGGGTGTCTAGCAAGAACTTACAGTAGCTGCACGCCTCTCGCTGAAGTATTTACACTTTTGGAGTTCCTTATAGAGTTCTCCTTTGGCTGCATATTCTAGTATCAAGTAAACTCGTTTCTGCAATAATGTAAACTCCAGGAGTTAGCGGCTTAACCATTCGTCGTCCAAGTAAACACACACGTAAGAGTGCTCTTACAGCATGCCCCACCTGATCATAAAAATAACCGTAAAGTCGTAAAATATTAGGGTGTCGAAGATGACTCTGGATCTCCACTTCACGTCGCAGCTGATGCTCGACCTGAGACTGTTGCAGCTGGCTCTTGAAGAGGACTTTCAGTGCCACGATATGATTGCTCTAATCAGAGAAAACCATCTAAAAATTAGATTTCGCATGATACAGCAGGATACAATCCAGTGCAAAAGAAGCTAAAATACTTACTTGATCGCTCCATGGCAGAAATAAAAGTATGTAAAGGCATGGAAAAGTCGAGAATAATTGAATAGTTCTATGACTAAGTGACTAACCCTTTTCTCTCTTGCCAAGTAAACATGCCCGAATTTCCCTCGTCCGAGAGGCTTGCCGATGTCGAAGTCATTGAGCGTCCACCTCCGCTTCTCAGCCGCCGAAGCTTCTGAAGAAGACTGCAAAAAAAGTAAATTTGAAGCCCACAAGATCATTACTAGCCTGAATTTTAATAAGCAAAACTAATCGCACTCCTATCAGCAATCTAAAAATTCCATATTCACAATCCACGCCGAGAAAAAAACTGTCTCTTCATTCTACAGCTGAAATTCAGCATGATTTCTCCTTCTCCCGTGAAAGTCTATCCATGCTTTCAAGAGGTCGTCGGAGGTACAGATCACAGGACGGCCCACACCCTCCCGCCTCTCAACACCTCCAAATCTGAGCTCCTAACAGGCAAAATCTAAGGAAAGGCAAAACCTCCTCGGCGCTAAACCCTAGACCCCGCCGATTCATCCCGTCCGACGGATGACGGACGGCAACAAACCACGCACATCGGGAATCGACAGACACGCGGAGACGAAGCTAACGCGCGACGCGGATCGACTACGGCCTCGTCGGAAAAAGAAGGAAAAGCCCTAGATCGCGGCGCCGAATTCGAGCGACCAGCACGGGAAATGGTAGAGATAGAGAGAGAGAGAGAGGGGGAATGATCGAGGAGTCCGGATGGAGCGGGGATGCTCACCTTCTGCTGGGGCTGCTGCTGAGTCTCGGCAGCAATCGCCATTGGAGAGCAGCAGCGAGCGAGCGAGCGACGGAGAGAGAGAGAGAAAGAGATGGGGGAAGTGACGAATTGCTTTGGGGATTTTTTGGGGACGAAGAAGGAAGGTCAAATCGGGGGCGGATTTTGAATCGGCCCCTCGCAACGGTCGAGTTCGATTGGGCGGACACGTGGCCCAATCGTCTGTCAGATCGGCCCAATTATTTTTTTTTTTATTTTTCTCCGAAAAAAAAAATGCTTTCTTTGCGAGGAGCGTCCCAGCTGATGCGGTCCTTGCCGTTTACTTCGTTTGTCTTATTATCGCCGGGCCGAAAGACTCGTTCGATTTTTTAGAGATCCGAAAAGAAATAACGTAGGACCCACATATCCACGTTGGACTTTATTAAAATAATAATAAAAAAAGATAGAGAGCATATTTTCTCACATAGAATTGTACCGTAATTTTTTTATTTCTGGAAGAAGAAGTCTTTGATTCTATTTGACAAAATATCAGTAATAACGAATTCACCAAAAAGATAAAAAGTAGTAAGATTTAAGATCAAACTCAAATGCCTTGTGCTAACGAACCCAAAACCATCACCAATGCCAAACAATCTGTAATTTACGTTCGCACGCACCTCCTATTTCTAGGGATAATTAGTTTTGTGATTTCTTATCACTGGGTTTATTTGGAGATTTTTTTTTTCTCCTCATATAATTGATCACACTAACGGTGATGATACTTATGTAGGAATACTCGTAATGCAAGGATGATGCAAGAGTTGCTTGATTTTCATTGATATAAGAGTGTGATTTTGAGAGTATGAAAAGATTATCTCTCTCGTCCAAAATAGGCGAAAATGCACATGTTACATGAGTTTTACCGTTTTGCTAAAAAGTGCCCCTTCATACTCAACAAAAAGAAGTATTAATAATGCTTTAAAACTTGTGTTTTGTTATTAATCATGTGCTAAAAAGATAGTACATTTTCAACCCTCATATTGCTCGATGTGTGTTGAAAATTGTTCTATATCTTTAGGTTCTTATCTACCCCACCAGCATTCATTAACAACGCCTATATTACACCTAACCACCCAAAGAATCGGTCATCTGTGAGTTCCTTTTCTCTTATCGTTTGTTTGGACAGAGAGTCATGTGAGTTGAATGGTCTAAGTTCTTGTCTGGATCAGCTCATTTGGACCTACCGAAAAGAAATGTGATCATTCATACAGACACTTTCCAAAGTTCATACTCATGGAATATAGCTCACTTTACAGCCAGGAACTTTTCTCAGTGGCTTTTGTAAGCTTTATAGACACATGCTCTGTTCTACCAAGAATGGCCCATCCAATTGTGCAGTGGACAAGGCCGTTCTGCACGATTCATGTGCAGCTACTCTTCTTTATTCCACAGGATGAACCGATATCATCTCAATCCTTCCCATGAAACACAGTTCAATACCCTGCAATTATGACGCATTACCGGTAAAATGCATTTGCCATACTGCATTCGATTTTTCTCATTATGTTGTGGATCATGAAACCAAGGCTAAGGTCCGATGCTGTGGACACTTCAGATCTCGCTTTCCATCCCCAATCATTTCATTAATTTACCAAGTGCCCACTTCTACTCCAGTTGAAACCAAAATCAAGTCACTACTAATGTTTTTTAAAAGAAAAGTACAATACTTTTACTAAACTCCCCACTAGAGCAGAAGCTGCTGAACCAAGTTGATCAACAGCTCTTAAACCTCAATGCCACTTCAAAATAATG
Organism: Eucalyptus grandis x Eucalyptus urophylla; assembly: GCA_028830015.1. Lineage (NCBI taxonomy): Eukaryota > Viridiplantae > Streptophyta > Magnoliopsida > Myrtales > Myrtaceae > Eucalyptus > Eucalyptus grandis x Eucalyptus urophylla. Next base: position 43,737,232 of record CM054190.1, read on the forward strand.
AGAAAAAACAGACACCACCTCCTCGAAACATCACTCGGCTAAGAATTTTTTGAGACATCTTCATCAAGTGCCTGCTGAGTATGGCTTTTCGCCAGTAGAAATGGTGGGAGAAACGGCGGAATAACGAACGCCAACACCAAGCAGAGCAGAACCAAAATTCCAACAGGCCAAGCTTTGTGTGGGATCCCTAGCAAGAGCTCATCACAAACTGCCATAGGAGTCACCAAGGGTTCTGTCAGAAATTATGTAAATTTGCTTATGCTGCAAGTAAACAATAAACTGACGAAAATCCTGCTGATGGTTTGTTCTTGTAATAATAGCGAGTTCTACAAATCAGAAAGAAGCAGAGGATGATCATCAAGACCAAAAGGTAAGTGAACTTATATGATAACTAGCGAGATGCCCATGCCTTGCACGGGTCTAAGACTAAATTTGTTATATTATTCTACAAGATGTCTGCACCCTGCATGATTCCCAGATTATATTTGTTATATTATTCTAAATGTTGGTATCGGCGTGAATTTTTACGAGAGAAATAATAAGCAAAAAATTATAATAATATGAATAGTCATATCAATCAGATTCTCCACTAGATTTTACATGGAGTATTTTTTAAAGTGAATATTAATCCCATCATGTAGGTTTATCCTCCGATTAAAAGAAAACATGAAAGATGAAGTTGCAACATCCATTGAATCAGAACATAAGTACATGAAATATTTCAAGCATGTGAAATAATATGAAACAATGAGAAACATGAAAGCATAAATGATAATTTTTCCTTCATTTGTCGGAGTCTCATTTTGTGCCATCGACTTAGTGTGGAAAAAGCTAGCAAGTTAATTGTGTAGGATTCTTGAGAGTAAAACAGTTTCTTCTCTAAACTCCATTTTTTTGTCTTTCTTTGTAGAGGCTTAGAAGTGATTTCTTCAAGATCATATTCCAATTCCATCTATTTCGGTTCAGTATTTTATGGAAATTCTCCCTTTTTTAGTGACCATTAGATGTCTATCTTTCTGTTTTGGCAAGATAGATGGATATTTCATCATCCACAAAAATGTCTCAATTTGTATTTTGAAAGAAATTTGCAATATATCTTTCTCATTTAACTCTGTGTGCGTGTAGATTCTATTCTCAAATCAGACATCTGTTAGAGATGCAAGATGAATTTCATTAGTCCAGTGATATCAAAAAATTTATAGGACCATCCATAATTGCAGGGCCCGTTAAATGCCTGGTAACCAGTGTCTACAAGATTAGGGAACTCCACAACCTAAGTAATCCTGAGATTGCTGGAAGCTGCTAAAGACAATCATGTCATCACCTTATATGTAGGACTTCCACTACAAACACTTAAGTATTCTTCTCCTCAATCAAACCACTACTATCTAGCAAGATATCTGTAGACAGTGCAAGGTTTAAGGAGAAACATTGTCAGTTGAGTCTGCCCATATTTTTTTTGAGTTCTTCAACTATACACATGACAGTTGGTCAATTTATAAGAAAAATATTTTTGATTCATTACAGCATATCATATGTGCAAGAGGAAATTTCCATTATGTCTTTTGATAGTAAAACCAACAAGCCATGTGAAAGTACATGCAAAAGCATTAGTTTAGCAGCCATTGCAATGTCATTACAAAGGACTGCATGATGACTACACTTGGAATATGGTTATCTTCTCTTTTTAATTTGACAATGATTTAAATGGTAATTGCACAAACAATTTTACTATGAGTTACCTATATTATAGATGATGGATTCTCTCTCCTTTACATCTCGTATGGCAACAACTCCTTCAGGTTCTACAGTAGCCAGTACATGCATTCCACCCTGAACCAGAATGAAAGACTGTAAGGCTTTCAAATATCTAACAATGCAGACATAATTATAGATAGTGTGAACCTGATTCTGCATCAATTCAAGGCTCTCCGCCTTAAATATTATTTTCTCAGTGTTAAGTAATCTTCTGTTGAAGTTTGTTGCTGAGTCCGAATCACCCCTCATTAGTTGCAGAGAGAAGCAAGCAGGAATCTGTCATTCAACACAAAGCGAAAATATATCACCAAGTATAGAGAAAATTAAAAAGTAAATCCTTGAAAACACATTTACATACAGAAGCTGGATATGATATCTTCACTTCATACCACGTGTAAGGTTTGAGGCCCTCCAACTTATAAAGGCGAGATCCTCTTTGTAGTGGTAGAGATTCTTTCCATAGCTCCTCACCTACTTTTAGCACTGTCTTCTCAACCCTGCAGAATGGCCGGATGCCCTTCAGCTCAACTGGGCAGTCATGCAATGGGCTCTCATAAACAAACAGAATTTTGACTATACTGACGTATTTTCAAAAGCATAACAAACTCTGTCACCCGCAAAGCTGAGTGTGCAGAGCAAGACCACCAACGAATGTAGCTTAGCCAAATCCATTTCCACTAGGACACCATCAAATAACTTTGAACTTCATGGACCTGTGCACCAGCAAGTGTATTCAATCAAACAAAGAAAGCCAGCATCTCTTTCATTCTGAAACTGTAGCAAGTACAGGGAAAAAACCCATTTTTGTCAAGTGCATGATAAGCAACAGAAGTGACGCAGTTTGATACGATGATAACTAGACAAGTTCCTCCCAGAGACAAAAAGGTCAAACTTTTAGATCACAAGTCTCTCCTTAATGTCATATACCAAGCAACAAGGAAAAAGACGCATCCGCTTCACTAATAATTGCTTAAAGAGAGGTACCGTCCTATGTGGTAGCCATTGATTGGTTAATTCAATATGCGTGATATTATGTACAAATAAAAATGATGTAGAGGATCGATCTTACAGTAAGAGGGCTCCATCACCAAGCAATCCAAGTAAAAAGGGAAGAGATATGAAATGAAAATTCCGAAAGCAGGTGGTTTCGGATGTTATCGCTAGTTTTCAAAATCAATGGTAATTTATTAATTCCATATCGGTAACTTCCATCATTCTGTTAGAATACAGCAAATCGTCCGGCATGAAAATGGATACTATTATCCAACTCATTTCGTATAATATAATTTTCCCCACAATTCATGATCCAACCACCATGTCCATCACCTCACCCCCCATCATCCCCACCATAGCTCACCTCACAGACGCCAAAGATCACACTTCTCACAGAAGCATTTCAGCAAACACCCAAAATGCAACCTTCGAAATTCCTCCAGTGAACTCCGCACGGGATCGCCAACGAACGCCAAACATCCCGGACAACAAACTGTGCTCCGATAACAATTATAACAGCATGGTAGATAAGTTTTCAGTATTGGGTTCAGCGGAAAGAACATGGACAGACCGTTCTCCCTCTGCCTCAGAGACTATCAAAAGATTAGAATCTACAAGATGGAAAGAGCACATTACCACCAAGCTTGGGACTTTCGCGTTGCTGCTTCTCGGTGACGACGTACACCGCCTCCGGTTCAGAATCCTCACTATGCGTTCTGCAATGCGCTCTTGCTGCCTGCGCTACTTGCGGCGATGGCGCCTCTCAATTAATTGTGAATTACCGTCGAAGCAATTCCCATCGGATCCTCTTTCTTTTCTCCTGTCGGTAAGATATTTAGATCCATGTTTTATTTATTTAGCGAGCTAATCCAATGGGATTTAAATGGAAAATTACACGAACAGTCCCTAAACTTTGACATAAGGTGTAATATATAGTTTATGAACTTTAAGCTCAGCTTCACTTCGTGAATTCTCTTGATTGTAGGAACTACATAATGTTAAAAAAAAAAAAAAAAATAGAGAGAGAGAGAGAAAAAGAAATGAAAAGGATGTTCTCCAGCTTTGCATCCCAAATTTTTATATAGATACATAATTACATCTAAGGGTGTGTTTGTTTTGCAAAAAATAATTTCTAATTAAAAATTTTGAATTTGTTATTATTATATCTTTTCTTTTTCTTGTTTTCTCTTTTCTTTCTTTGCCTGTAAATGTAAACCCTAACTCTTTCTCTCCTCTCTCCTTCTCCTTCACCCCCTCCTTTTTGTCACTATCGCCTCCTCCAACCTCCTCTTCCTCTTTGTCGACATCTTCTACACCTTCAATCATTTTTTAAATGTAATCCAAACACCAAAAAATATTTTCAGTCACGTATCACCAAATAAAGGAAAACTAACTGTTTTCCTGAAAAATATTTTCCTAGAAAACATTTTCAAAAAACGTTACGTTTTCTGTGAAACAAACACATCCTAATAACAGTTTACAACTTGTCATATAATCTCATAAACCTCCATCCTCAATTAGAGCTTGGATTGGTGGGTTACTAGGAAAACGGTCCCATTTTATTTTCATCTTTGCGATTTTCCTTTTTTCTTTTTCTTTTTTTGTGGAGGATTCTTTCTTCAAATGCAAATTGTGGTTTTTAGTAACTGCAATACAATTACAAGGCTTAACCTAACAGAGCAACTCTGAAAATAACTTTACCAAAAAAAAAAACAACTCTGAAAATAACCACGCTAATTACTTGTGTCTAGCTAGAGTAAATCATAGCAATCTTTGCAAACATAAATCATCTTAAATAAATATCATTTAAATGTAGGGAAAGTTGTCCAAAAATTTCCAAAGTCCATTGCAAAGCAGCCAATTCAAAACCTTTCAGTTATGTTAATTTAGTCCTAAACCTTTTAATATTTACTAATTTAATCATAAACCTTTTTAACAAATTGTCAATACATTTTAACTAATTTTAGTCGGAAATCGTTAAAATAGCGGTCCAGTTGGCGACGGTCATCCTAAGTGGTACGATCAGCATCGACGTAGAGAATTTTTAAATGTTTAATAGATTTTCTGAATTTTTTTTCTTTTCTTTTCTTTTTCATTGTGCTAATTGGGCTACCGCTGGTGAGGTCACAACCCTCGCCAAATTTGTTCAAGGGCTCACATACCCTCACCTAGCTTGTGGTCGGAGAGGACTTTGTGGCCTATGCACAATGGCTGCCAACACATTAAAGAAAAAATGAAAAAAAAATTGATAAAATTTCTAAAAATGACTAAGAATTTCGACAAAAATTAAAAATTATTCACATCACACATACTAGTGGAATGCTGCAAAATGAAGCGAAGCTACTATGACTAAGGTCCTTTATCTTCATCATATCTCTATAGCGGGTCACTTACAATCCCAACTATTGATCCATGTGAATGTGACTATTGATTATTGTGATATTTGTGACTATCAAGCAATAAGACTGTCGGGACACCAGTGAGTATAATTTATCTGGTAAAGTACTTCATTCCATGCACACACTCACACAATGATTTCACATCTACTTACTTGATTCTCTCTATAACCTTATTGTAGCACTTCAATGTCTTGCAACGTCACTTTGGAATGCTGCCGAAATTGTAGGTATGCTTCTATTTTAGAAAGACAGTCTTTGTCTCTAGCCGTCTTTATCTCCAACCAAAGTTTCTGGCTTGTTTGTTTTTGACTTCTTTTATAAGTAGAAAAAAGTTCCCAGTTAATCGTCCACTAAGTGAGTTACATAAGCCCCCAAAGCCCTTTGGAAAAAATATTTTGTGTTTGGCATATGTTTTTGAAAGCCCATTTGTCCAATGCCAACATTCCCAATGCTGGGGAGGGGCTGCTCTGAGCATTGGCATTTTGGAGATGCGAATTTCATTATTCACCGAGTCACTGTTCATCGTCTTCTTCCCCGTCCATCTTCTTTGTCGTTCGTCTTCTTCTTCGCAGTAGGCGGCACTCAGCCGCAAGCGGCCAAATCTGGCCGCCGGGGGGCCAGATCTAGCCGCCGGGAAGCCTCGCCTAAGGTCACGCAACCTCAGGCGAGGCGGCCTGAGGTCGAGCGACCTCAAGCGTCGCTTGGGTCGCACAACCCAGGTGACGCCGCCTCCCCGCCACCACCACCACCATCGCCTCCCCAATTTTCAACGGCTAGTGGCAGTGGCGCTGGTGGTGGTGGGGAGGCGGTGATGGTGGCGGTGGTGGTGGTGAGGAGGCGGCTCACCGTTGCCTGAGGTCGCGCGGCCTCAGGCGATGCCGCCCGAGGTCGAGCGACTTAGGAGACGTTGCCTGTGGTCGCACGGCCTCAGGCGGCGTCGCCTGAGGTCGAGCGACCTCGGGTGGCATCGCCTGAGGCCGCGCGACCTCAAGCCACCTAGCCTAAGGTTGCACAACCCAGGCGACGCCCGAGGTCGCTCAATTTTCAGTGCCACCACAATTTTCTTTTCTTTTTTTCCTTTTCCTTTTCACCTGAAAATTGCTTTGCAAAATATACACTTCCAAACACACTTGACGGGCCCATACAATACTTATGCCCTTGGTTGAATAATATGTGGTTCCCACGTGATAGTTGATCCATAAAGTAGTTTGGCCACTATTTTAACTAATATTAGGTCAAGTAACCATAATATATCCTACAAAGAAGCAATCGTTTTCTGTTTCCTTTGCTAGCAGGGAGGGGGTCAATCTAAGAAAATTGACTTAAGGTCGAGGAAGGTCCTAACTGTAGAAATGCAAACCCACCCGAATCCATTGAGTTTTGCATATTCCTCGAATTTTCATCTGTTGGCTTGTAGGTCAAGTCCACGGGCATACCTTCAGTTCAGATACAAAAGAGCAGGTGAGAGTCAAGTATGATCTAACTGAAGGAAAGCAGTAATGAAGGGATTCGAGTACTGGTACTGACATTTGTATATCAATGCTTCTCAAGCACTGAGCCTGGTTCCACTGAGAAAGTGAGACTGCATCCTCGCCAACGCGCCCAGTATAGTGTGGTCTGTCTCTTTTGGGCCTTTCATGAGGAGGAAGCTAGGGTGTCGCTCAACTAGATAAAGGACAATATCTATCCAAGTTGGCCGGCAAAGTTGACCAGGAAAATCAGCCAAGTCTAGAATGAAGGGACAAAAACAGATTGAATTGATATAGAGTGATGGTGATCTTACCATGATGACCAGCGTAGATGAGACCTACAATGGATTCAATCGCATGGGGACTAATGCCTTCATCATCCTTATCCTTCCACACAGGACAGCATTGTGGAGGGCTGTGCGGCCTTTACAATCTTCTGTTTTGAGCACATCCAGACGTTGAGACGAGTTTAACCATGTTCTCAACAAATCGGTCTTGTGCATTTAAAGCCGCTATGTGAAGCACTGTTTCGGATCTGCCCGTTATAGCCGCTGTCTCTGAAGCAGGATCTTGTCGAAAAAAACTTTTAGCAGATTCCCAATTACCCTGGAATGCAGCTTGCAACAATGGTCGGTAACGGAGTCCATCCAACACCTCTTCCGATATTCCTGCAAAATGGACGAACTTTTCAGGCCATTTTGTTAATTCTTTTTCCTTGCAGAAACTGAAAAGTGTCTATGAGAAGAACAATTCAATCCAGATCCTACCCAAAATATTAATTTCACAATGAAATGACTCTTTCGAAGGATGACGCACGTGGAGCACCTCCAGATTGAGAAGGAGAAGGAGTTGATCCAACAGGAATGCGAACATCTTCAATATATGTAGGAGAAAGACTGAGCATAAAATCCTTGTCATACTGATTTTTCTTTTTCTTTTTCCTAGCCAAGGTCAGGGCTATGTGTGCTCGATGGCAAAGCAAACAAAAAGTACCATGACAAGATACAAGTTCTGGCATATTCTAAGACTACACCGCTTATACCATTTTCTTTTCTCGGTTGAAACTTGAAATGTACTGCTGGTGGTTCTGCATGATTCGAGTTCCCTTGTTGTTTGCTTGGTTGCGTCGCCATTGGGTTCCTCTCCTGGTTACAGTCTTTCAAGAACGAAGTAGATAGAGAATGCAAAAGAGACTTTCCACTTTCTTAGAAAGTTGAAGCTGTGATGTCAATTAGCTTAAGTTGCTGGGTCTCTTTATAGCTAAGCACAGGGCTTGACCGTTTCCAGAATAATTGGATCGTTTCTATATAATTTATTCAGTCATATATAGAAATAATGTGGTATTATGTTTCTGAGGAACAAGAAGGTGTTGAAAAATACCAAAACGTGGTCTGGACCATGTTTAGTTTAGAATGATGGACAACAACCTTTGGCTAAAAGATTTACTTTTGTTGACTTGAATACTTCTGTGGTTTCAGTCTACGCAGCATCTATCGTTTCAGAGCATAATCTTATGATATACCATGTGGTCAGCGTCAATGAGAAGTCGTCAACAATGGAAGAAGACAATTTTGCGTGTTCTTGATCAACTTATCAGTTAAATTATGTTTCAAGTTTACGAAACCTCCCCCATTCGGAGGATTTTGATTTGTTCAAAAGTGAAATTAGTTTCTGGAGATAAACAATGAAGCACCAACAGAGGATATAGAGGAGATGTCAATGTACAGCTTGTAAAGATTCATTGTCTTGATCGGTTAATAGAGAATCTTTTATCCAAGTTAGACGGGTTTGACTTGTCGGAGTTTCTTTATATTGCGTACAGAGGAGCACTCCCACTGGCTATACGAAAAAGAAGGGGCTTACGAGCATATTATAGATAAAAGCGAATAAAAGCGCCCGTTTTGCTTTTATTTTTGTATTGGCATTAAAACCGAACCACATAAATTGCTGGCGTTTTTTTATTGTTTCTTATTTATTTCTCTGTTTCACGTTAACTTAATTGCCAAATCATGTTAGTTTTCACATCAATTTTACGATGTTCTTTAGTAAAGACTCCGCGTGTTATGATTTTGATTCTATTTGCAGACGATAACCAAAGGCTACCCGCCAATAATTGATGCAAATATTAAACTTGAACAACTTGACCTGGATTATAGTACAACTCATGCGCACTATTGAGGAAGAGCCCTTGACGTCATATGCTAAGATTCTCCTATGTTTCTAGGCGGCTCTCGCGTGGGAATCCCACTGGGAAATTGCGCAAATGGCTAACTAAATATATACGTCTTATTCTCAACCAAATTCTGATGTGTCATTCCGATATTTTATCTTCCACGCATGCATGTCATTTTATGAATCAGATGTTGATCTTAACTTCTCCGAAATCTTTACAGCAGCTAAGAAATTGCTTAGATTTTATGCTTATTCAACTCATCGATAAAGACAAAGTGAGAAAAGGAGACGATTCGCGAATCTTGTTTGGCTTTTTGAGTGATGGATCCTATCCCTTGGCCAAAAAGAACTTGTTTTGCTGACTTGAATACTAGTATGCTTCCGGTCTACGCGCTTATTTCGTTTCAGAATATATTCTTACGATATACCATATGGTTAACATTGACGAGAAGTCATCGGTGATGGAGAAAGGCAATTTTGCGAGTTCTGTATGAACTTCTCTCTAGCTAGAGACTCCACTTGTCATGACATTGATTCTATATGCAGATGATAACTAAAGGCTACCCGTCAATAATTTCCGGAGTCCTGAAAATATTATACTTGAACCACTTGACCAGTACTATGGTGGTATGTGACATGCGCACCAATATGGAAGTTTCTGCGATGTTTCTCAGTCACTCTTATATGTGAATCCCATGGGGAAAGTCCAAAAATTACTTTTTAAATGTACTTGTCCCATTCTCGACCTAGCTATGTTTCGACTCATTCTCATGTTTTATCTTCCGTGGATAGCATCTTATCATTCCCATAATTTATGTTTAGTCTATTCATTGTCTAAAACAAATGACAACAGGCGTGTTTTGTTTTGTAAATTATCCCTTTGATACCATTTAATTGATAGAGGTCCATAGATTTACAAGAGAAACGATATTCAGGTCCTATGCCAAGTTTCTATGATGTTTTCTTTGGAAAAATGTTAAATATTATGAAAAAATAACAATTGTCAGAAATCTATTGAAAAAGATGACAAAATATTATCAATTATTTGAGATGCACAAGTACCGTCCTTAAGAATAACATCGCCCCTTGGAGTATGAAACTCAGTGTATAAGACTCTAACGGCTATTCTTTAAGATACATCAAATCTTCTTCTATACTTCGCATCGAGTATTGGAAGGAACATGAACAACGTTATATGTATAACCTAGCAAAGAAAAAAGAAACATTTGTAAAGAGAAGAAAGATTCTCGTTTTGATATATCGATATCTTTTTCCAATTATGTTCAAAGTAACTATTTATACGTAAAAGAAATAGAGAGCTGTTAACAAAGAGTTATAAATAAATTGGTAAGTAATGAAAGAGAATATGACTAATGAAGTTCATGAAGAAATAAATCAACCTTACAAAGCCATTATAAATCCATTATAAAGCTGGTCGCTATAAAATCATTACAAAATGATGGCCTTCATGGCTGTCTTAATTATTATCAAAGCCATCACTTTCTAATATTTCAGAACTGATGAAATATGCAATGGTTTCTCGATGACTCATATATGAATCCCATAGGGGAAGTGCAAAAATTTCTTATTAAGGGCTCGTTTGGAAACTTGGCAAATAGTATTTGATTATGTTCTTTTATTCCTGGGAATAGATTTGGAATTTTTTGTTTCTAGGAATAAATTTTGTTTTCAAAAATAGATTTGGAACAAAATCAATGAGTAAAAAAAAGTTACTTCCTCTTTCTCGAGAATAATTCCAGAATTAAGTCAACCCAAATTTCTTATTTCTTCTCTTTTCTCTTCTTCTCTTCTTCTTGTTCTTCTTCCTTCTCTCTTCTTCTTCACCGCCGCGGCCATCAGCCACTATCGCCACTACCACCATTCATCGCCGCCAGTCATTAACAACCAATTTGATGAGGTTTGACAAGCTTGCCAAAGGCTCGTCGAGTCAAGGCGAGGTCCGATGAGCTCACCGGTGGCTAAGCAAGCATTGCTCAAGCCTCCCCTGGCCACTGACGTGCCTTGCTTGGCTGGGCGAGGCTCAGCCAAGCCATAGCTATCTAGCAAGGTTGAGCCCCGCCGGCATCGAAGCGAGCTTAGCCAAGCCTCGCCCAGTTGTCGTGAGGCTCAACCAACAAGGCGTGGCCTCACTGGGGCCAATGACGCTTCGGTGAGATCGCCGATCCTCATCTAGTTGGTTGTCAATCATATCGAGGCCGACAACCAGCCAAAGCTTGAAGAAGAAGAGAAAGAAAAGAAAAAGAAGTAATAAAATTATTTTAAAATTAAAAGAAAATGGTTTGGATTAAAAATATTGAAAACGATACCAAACACAATTTTATTCTAGAAATAGAAATTTTAGACAATTATCAAACGCCTTAAAATACTTAGAAATTGTTCTCATGAACAGAATAAAAAAAAAATCATTTCTAACTAGAAATTTTTCTTGGAAAGAGAATAGCACCAAATGCACCCTAAGTGTACTTGTCTCATCCCCATATTTTATCTTCTGTGTATAACATTTTATCATTCCCATATTTTATGCTTAGTCTACTCATCGTCAAAATCAAATGAGAACAGGAGTGTTTTGCAAATTTCCCCTCGGATACCATTTCATTGGTCAAGTTACGTATATATCCAAGAGAAACAGTAATCTCGTAATTCTTTTAACATAGAAATTCTAAAAACAACTCAAACAACTTAAGTTATAGAATCAATTTCCCATTTATTCTGTCATGCGTGGTTGTTATCGAAACCCAAGGGTTCAGCCTGAGACCGAATGTGCGGATCAAAATTTGTTCAATTCAAAAGGGTACAGGGATCAAATTGAACAAAAAAATTTAAGATTTATATTAAATATTTGCTGTAAGTCCATCAACTATTTTAAATATTGTATTGCCTAGTCAAATTCAAGCATGTGAATAAAGTGTTGTCTTGTTACACATGCAACTTAGGAAAATTACTAAAAAAGTCATAATCCTATTGTATGGATGTTAATTCAATTTTAAACTTTTCATTTTAGTCAATTTAATCATAAACTTTTTGTCAATGTGGTTCTTCCGGTGTGATGAATTTTTGTTGGAAATTATTGACATGGATACTAGCAATTCTACGTGGCATGACTAGTGTTGACGTAAAATTTCAATTTAGTCAATTTTTTATTCTTTTTCTTTTCTTTTTATTTTCCTTTTCCATTTTTAGCCTATGGTTGATCTTAGGCCACAAGAGAGGGCCGGCCTCACCTAGGCAAGGGTCACCCTTTTTGGCCACAAACGAGGGTCATGATGTCCATGTTACCCAATGTTCCTAAACTTTTATAAAATGTTCAATCAAGTCTCTAAATAATTTTTTGTGTCTTGAGATCCTTAAATTCTCCATTTTTTTTTTTTTTTGTGTTTGTTTGTTCTAGTTTATTCTTCTATTAAACAAGCGGATGGAATTGCAAGGTGGAGTGCCACATCAGTTTATTTTTTCGAATTTTCAATATTTCACTAGTACACCATCAAGTATCTTTGAATTTCATGGGCCTTTGCACCGGCGAGTGCATTCAATCAAACAAAGCAAGATAGCATCTCTTCTTTCTGAAGGTATAGTACCAAGGAATAAACTTTAATTTTCTCGATTGCATGATAAGCAAAAGAATTGGCAGAGTTCGGTAAGTCGATAACTATACAAGTTCCTCCCAGAGACAAAAAGTCCAAACTGCAAGGTCACAAGTTTCCCCTATATCTCGTATCGCAAGCAACAAAGTTAAAAGTCACGTTTGCTTAGCTAATAATCCCCCAAAGGGAGGTACTGTCCAACGAGGTAGTTATCTATAGGTTAATCAAATACAAGCGATTTTTTTTTCTTTTGTTGGTTTTCATTCTATTGTTACTCTAACTCTCATTTTTAAACTTTTGTCTTACCTCTTTGTAGGGCATAAGAGTCGAAATCCATACCTAAAACTAAATCATCCCCACCCAATGCCCTTGAGAAAAGGGAGATTCGGACCCCCCACCTCATCTTCTCATGTAGAAAGGATGGCCATTAGGATAAACCCTAGTGATTAAATACAAGTGATATTACACACAAAAAATGACATAGAAGATAAATCTTATGGCGTTAAGAAAACAGAACCACCTAGCTGGCTTCGACTGCGTTTGGGAACTGCTTTCCCAAGGACCTTTAGACACCTAAAGGCCTTTTGGCCAAGTATCGGCTGTTTAGGAAAAAATTTTGAAACCCCATTGAGCTAAAGCCAGCCTTATGAAGGCTGAAAGCCTAAGGCACCCCAGGGGTGCCTTGGACTTTCAGCTTTGGCTTTGCCCTTCATTCTACTGTTCCCATCTTCTTCGTTGGCTGAGCTGTTCATCTTCTTCGTTGAGGCAAACAGATTGTGCAGGGCTGCTGACAGTGAGTGACGAACTAGCGAGAGGCGGGCGACGGTCCCGGCGACCGTCGCCGGTGGGTCACGCGACCTTCGGCGGGCCGCAAGATATGGTCGTGCAACCCAGGCGCAACTCAGATTTAGGTCGCCAGAGGTCGCATGACCTCGCAGCAAGCGCGACCTAGATCTAGTCGCCGAGAGGTCATGCAACCTCACGGCGATCAGATTTGGGTCGCGTCAACGCCAGAGGTCACGCGACCTCAGGCGCGACCCAGATATGGTCGCTGTGAGGTTGAGCGACCTCCGGCGGACCCAAATCTGGTCACCGGGAGGTCGCGCGACCTCGCGGCGACCAAATCTGGGTCGTGTCGGCGCCGAAGGTCGCACGACCTCCGGCGAACCCAGATCTGGGTCAGGCGACCTCCGTGAAGGGCCGCCGGGGGTTGCTCTACCCCAGGCGACCCCCGGCGGCTCTCGCCAAAGGTCGCCCGACCCCAGGCAGCCCTCGCCGGAGGTCACCGGCGGCCGCTTGCCTCATCGGCCAATTTTTTTACTTTTTATTTTTTATTAATCACCAAAGTTATTTGTAAATTTATCTTTCCAAACAACATTTTACACAAAGGTATTTCGTAATGGACTTTCAAACAACAATTTACCAAACACGGTTTGCATTTTGAAAATTACCTTTAACTTAAAGTCCTTTGCATTTTTTCAAAAGCTTTCTCCAAAAGTCTATCCAAATGCACCCTTCGTCACCAAGCAATCCAATTAAACAGGGAAGGGACATGAAGTGAAAATTTTGAAACTCCATGAGCTGAAACCGGGTGTTTCGGATGTGATTGGTAATTTTCAAAGTTAATCCTAATTTTTCCGAATCTGTTAGTAATTCCACAATGCTAACCTCCGTCATTTCGTTAGTAAACAGCAAATCGTCCGGCGTGAAAATGGATACTATTATCTAACTTTTTCCATATGATATAATTTTCCCTACAATCATGATCCAACCACCATGTCCATCATCCCACCCACCATCATCTCCACCACCCAGTTCCCCTCGCCGCAGCTGCTGCCACCAAAGCCACGGTAAATTTATCGCCGCCACCAGCAACCTAGTTAAGATCACACTTCTCCCAGAGCATTTCATCAAACGCACAAAATGCATTCTTCGAAATTTTTCCAGTAACACGGCGCGGGACTGCCAACGAACACCTATTATCTGGGGCAACAAAAAGTGTTCCTAAAACATCTATTACAGCATGATGGATAAGTTTTCAGTATTGGGTTCTGCAGAAAGAACGTGGACAGCTCGTTCTTCCTCTGCATCCGAGACCGTCAAACCATTAGAATCTATAAGATGAAAGAGCGTGTTACCAAAAAGTTTGGAGCGTTCGCGTTGCTGCTTCTTCACCTTGGAAGATAGCTCCTTCCCATTTCCACGGAGAGGGAGGGTCTTACCACGTCGGAGTCGATGAAGACGCGGAAGCAAACGGGCGTGGGGTGACAATTGCAGGAAGCTGAAGAAATGGAGGGCGGACGAGGCCAGGGCTGCTCACGGGCCGGGCTTGGAGTCAACACGATAGAGAAACGGAAAAAGGACACTGGGCAAGCCCAAAACCAGTTTTCCCAAGAACCAGACATCCGGGTTCCACTAATTCATCATAATTCAAGTGTTGGGATAATGACACAAACAGTCTTTAATTTTGGCCCGATATATAATTTGATCAATAAATTTTTAATTTGTTCAATGTGATCCCTAAACTTTAGCTCAACGTGCATATGTTGAATATTTTCATACAGGTCAAGGGTATTAAACATGCATCAAAAGTTCATGGACCACATTGAACAAATTAAAAGTTTATGGACTAAAATGCATGTTGGGCTAAAATTCAAGGACTACATTGAACAAATCAAAAGTTCATAAGCCAAATTACATATTTGGTCAAAGTTCATAGATTATTTGTGTCAATTTCCCATCAAATGTTTTCCATTTTTCGAAGAAAACTAGTGAAATAGAAAGAAACAAGAGGAGGTGGTGGAATGACATTCTTGATTCTGATTCTTCCCATAAGGAAACTATTAAAGTAATCAGATTTGGGCAAGGCTCATGTAACATACATGGTTCCACCAATGGTGTGTGGTGGTTTAATGGGGTGAAATTGAGTCAAGCTACTCGCGAGTGCCTCAGGTTTGACTCGGTGACTGCTCGAGATCTGCTCATCAGATTTCGGGTCAAGCTCGAGTTTGAACTACTCAAGTTTTTTATTCGTGCCAAGCTCAAGCGTGTAGTACATAGGCTCACGAGCTTAGTTGTTGAAATATATGTAATTGTTATGAAAATCGACACTTAACAAGCTTAGTTGTTGAAATATATGTAATTGTTTTGAAAATAAACACTTAACATTACAAAATTTTCAATCTTATAAAAGTCAAGCTCGAGCTTGTAATTTTCAGCACAATAGGCCTGCAAGCTTAATTGATGAAATATATGTAATTATCATGAAAAATAGACACTTAAAATTACAAAAAGTTTGAGCTCACATCACGTTTTTCTTTATAAATTGATCATAACTGAGCTGAGCTCAAGTATCTTAATTTTCCAATCATGTCCAGCTCAAGCACGATAGTTGATATTGATCAAGCTCGAGTTGGATTTTGAGCAATGAGTATGCAAGCTAAGCTCAAGCTTACAGTGTATTGGCTCGATGCAGCTTGATTATACCCCTAGTGGTAGGTAAGTGCAAGTCTCTTCATTAAGACAAATCAGTATGACTATGAATGTGCCATTTTCCTAATATTTGTCAAGTTGTTTTCTTAATTGTTCAAGGGGACACTTATTCTCTTTGATGTGTTTTTCATGTCATGAATCTATTGACTAAGTCTAAAAAAAAAAAAAAGTCACTCTTGGCAAATGACATTATTGTAAACTCTGGTGCCAATGCCATGTCTTTTGGGTCATGACAGAATATTGGGAACATGTCCTTGGGAGGTCAAACACAATCTCTCCTCTTTTTCTACCCCCCACCTTAATTTTGACTTTTTGACTGATGCTTTTTTCTTCTTCTTTTTTCCGTTTGCTTTCCTTTGTTGCTTTTGACTATTTCATCTTTACATGCTGGTTTTCTCTTATCAACACTCTTTCTTCGTTAAGTCATCCATTACAATTAAATTAACCGATCAAGTTTTAAACTTCTTTAGTCAATGGCCCTCCTAATCTTTTTATTATTTTATGCAACGGTCAAGAGGTATTCTCGACCAATTTTCTCACCCCTCCTAATCTTTTACTCAATATAACAGCTTTAGGACCATATTTCTAGATACCCTTCACATTCTTCTCTATAACATCTCCATGTTTTGACCATCCCTTTTTTGCTTTGGTAGATTTTTTTATTTTTTTTTAACTCAAGCTGTCCTCTTTCTCCTTTTCTTTAATGCTTCTCTTCTAAGCTCAGCTGGTGAAGTGTACATGGCGAAGTTGTCCTAAAGCTGCTTAAGCCATCATAGTTTAGGAAAGGACATTTGTAAATCTCAGTTCATCCAAAGATGATACCTTGCCAATTTATTATTATTATTATTATTTGGTGGTCTGATACCTTGCAAATTGGCTTTCTCTATCATGCAATACAGGAATCTAAATGGGTCACCACTTCCCGATACCATTGGCACAAGGCCCATCGTTTCGCTTGCCCCAAGTTTCCAAAAGCTGCTTGGACCAATGAAATTGGGTTTTCATTATCCAACAGTAATCTTGACGGAGAAGAGTGGAAATTATGAATCAGAACAAATTGGCTCGCATCCAATGACTCGATGGTGATATTGCTCTTGTCTTTGCACATCTTAGTCAATAACTATTCAGGAATTTCTGCATTGATTCATGCTAACTTGGGCAAATCATTGACCACCAGCGCATGCTTCCTTCAAAAATTAGTATAATAAACATTGTGCAGGTATAATTATCATTAGTTGTCAATGTTAATTGAAAGAATGTCAAAGGTTATGGTTGAGGTCAGCGCAGTCATATATTCCCTTGTTTTATGGGTTATGGAATAGTTTTTTTTTTTCATTTAAATATTTATGTAAAGTATAATTGATGCAATCTCATGTACACTCACGAAAATCTCGCAAGAAATATAGCAATTGCTTGACGACATGGTGATTTTCTATCATATGCATGGACATGGCGAAATTCATGCAACCTTACGTGCACGCTATAAATTAATTTTCCCACATTATCAATCACAAATAATTTCAATTTGAATCAAATTATTCAGGATTCGACTCACATCTCATCTAATCCACGAAAAGCAGGTGCATAAAAACCAACGCAAATATCATATTGACTTTCTTTTGCCCTACTTTTAAAGATAAATAGAAAGGGGTTTGAGAGACTTAAAATTCTCTCCTTTTGAAAGTTGCACAAGTGGATCAAACAAACTAAAGAAATGAGTAATGGCACAATGAACATACTTGCTAACAACTAGGTCCGCTCAAAACTTTTCTGTCCTTATCGTTGTTATTCGATTCGCTTAGAAAACGAACTCCTACTACTCCTCCTAGATCCTCCTCAATTCTTTATTACATAATATTATCAATCACTTCTCATTGTGAGAAATGAGAAATGCAAAAACGGGTCTCGATCATTATCCTTGTTGCGTAAAAAATCTTCACCCTCTTGCAAATTTTATAATGTAATAACAATCCAATCACATGATCTTTGCATTGTCAAATTGCATGGACCCTCCTATCTCTACGGATAAATGCTCCATGTTCATGTTTATCCTCTATGCCAAAACCTATTCCTACAAGCCAAAGGAAAGCAATAAAGTACAATGATTTTCATAGCAAGATACTCCACGTCACGTGACCGCACGGGCCAAGAAGTCATGCTTTATGCAATTAGCCCCTATTTTACTCGAACCAACAATTGGATTTGGAGACCTCTTCTCAAGACCCCAACTTGTCAACACTTTGAAAACCCTGTCGCCATTAGAGGCGACATAGGTTGAGCACCAGAGCGTATTTCGCGCTCCGAGGAGATTTGCTAGTTCAACAACTCCATCAAACGTAAAGTTAATAAAATCCTTAACATAACAAATAATCATAAGCACTTTTTCTCGCCCCCAATAACTGTTCAGCGACAAGGACAACCTAACCCGCAAGCTTTAGGTAAAACCATGATCGTCCACTTGGATTACTTGTATAAAGACGTGCAAGACAAGTTGAGAGAAAGATAGTCTCACAAGGGATAAAAGGCCATGCCCAACTTGCACTTAAGGTAAGATTTCATTCTTCTTTTTTTAACCAGATATCTTTGTGAAATTTCATGGGACCGACCGTGATTATTCTAAAAATTCAAATGGTTAGATAAATAAATTGTTGTAAAGATCTCTCTCATGCTTAGATTGGATTTTGATAAAGGAGGCAAATAAAGAATTTAGTAAGATTTGGACTTGAACCTCCTTCTCGGGTAATATGTAAAATTTTGTAGAACCGCAGTTAACTGTCTAAAAAACTTAAATCATCAAATAAAAAGGTAATTGATTATTCAATTATTGTAACACTTCCCCTCAAGCATAGATGGCCTATATTAAGCGACAAAAATATATAATGAGGGAGGTATATGAGGGGCTTTGAAAGATATGGACTCGGATCTCCTACTCTGATATTATGTAAGACTTTGTAAAATCACCGTCAATTGTTTTGAAAACTTAAACTTTTAGATAAAAGCATAGTTTAATATTTTAACAATGGAATATTGTTGAGGGGGTGTGAATTGGGTTCTTAAAAAGTTCAATAATTACTTCAAATAAAATATGATTTTTTAGAGGTTAACTTTGCCCCTTTAGAGAGAGAGAGAGAGAGAGAGAGAGAGAGAGAGTCCAAGATTTAAAAAAAAAAAAATCGATAGAAAAGCAAAGTTACTATGTCTCATAATTGAAAGCAAAAACCAATCCCGGGGGTCAATTATTAACACCATTAAACCACTAATGGAATCCCCAACTTTTACTTTTATTAAAGTAAAATTTCATTCTTTTTTATTGAATACTTATGAAATTTTGTGGGACTGTCATCGATTACTTAAAATACGTGAACTGTTAGATAAAAATGTGATTAAATATTTAAATATTATAATGGTCCCCTCATGTGTAGGCCAAATTCTAGCTAAGTATAAAGTGCAAAGATATATAGCAAGGAAGGCGAATAAGGAGTTTGGAAAATTTGGACTCGAACTTCCTACTTTGATACTATGTAAGATTTCATGGACCATTGCCAACTTAAGGTTTTAAATGAATGCATGATTTCATATTTAAGCATTGTAACAATCTTGAGAGAGAGATAGTCCAAAATAAAATAAAAAATAGAATAAAAAGCAAAGTTACTTTATCTCTCAAAGTTGAAAGCAAAAACCAATTCTGGGTGCTCAATCATTAACAACATCAAACCACAAATGTAATGCTCAACTTGCATTTTATTTAGGTAAAATTTCATTCTTTTTTTATCTAATACTTTGTGAAATTTTGTGAGACTGCCACCAACTGCTTAAAAAACTCAAACTATTATATAAAAGTGTGGTTAAGCATTTAAATATTATGATGTTCCTCACTCTCGTAGGCCAGATTTTAGTCTAGTATTGATCACAAAGATATGTAGTAAGGGAGGCACATAAGAAGGCTAAAAGGATTTGGACTTGGACCTACTACTTTAATATTATATAAGATTTTATGAGATTACTACCAACTTGAGCTTTTAGACGAAAATATGGTTTAATATTAAGCATTGTAACAATCTTGGGAGGGAGGGAGAGAGAGAGAGAGAGAGAGAGAGTCCACGATAAAATAATAAAATAAAAAAAGCAAAGTTACTATATCTCATAATTGAAAGCAAAACCCAATTCCGGGGGCTCAATTATTAACAACGTGAAACCACAAATGTAATGCCCAACTTGCACTTTATTAAGGTGATTTTATTTTTCTTTTGGTCCAGAAACTTCGTGAAATTTTATAGTACTGCCACCGACTGTTCTAAAAACTTGAATTGTTAGATAAAAACATGATTAAAAGTTTAAATATTGTAACTTTACCTTACATGTGTAGGCCGAATTTTAGCCTAGTATTGAGAGTGAATATATGGTGAGGGAGGCAAATAAAAGAGCTTGAAAATATTTGGACTTGAACCTACTACTCTGATACTATGTAAAATTCCGTGATACCTTAATCAACTATTCTAAAATATCAAACTATTATATAAAGGCGTCGTTGAAACATTTAAATATCGAAATGCTCCCCCTTGTGCCTAAGTTGGATTTTTGCCTCAGTGCGAGAATATATAATAAGGGAGGCGAATACGAGGGCTAGAAAAATTTAGATTCAGACCTCCTACTTTGATATCATTTAATATTTTGTTGGACCATTGCTAACTTAAGCCTTTAAGTGAAAAGCATGGTTTATATTTAAGTATTATAACAACCTTGAGGGGCATACCGGTTGTGTTTTCAAAGTTCGATAATTACTCCAAATAAAGTATGATTAACTAAAGATCAACTTTGCCCCTTTCTGACCGCGGAGAGACAGAGAGAGAGAGAGAGGTAGGCTCCCTATGATGCAAGTACAAAAAAAAAAATTTAAAATAGCAGTAAAACAAAAAATGGTTTGGTTGATTTGCTTTCATCTCTCTATCAATCACATTAACTTTTACAACTTGCGATTTAACTATCAATTTGTTTTTCCTTGCATACACGCCATATATTGGTGACAAAAAATAGGTATGGATTTTTCAACCGATTAATGTGGGCTAGAACGTGGATTTGGAGTCCTTTCGAGTGACGGGACCGAAAGATGGTCGGCTGAGAAAATGGATTTTATGCATGTTTTTCTAGGCAAGGCACCAATTGGAGAATGTCTCCGGTGCAAGTTGGCCAACTTGTTAGCATATTAATTAAATAGAAGGGGGTGAACATTATAAACGTAAATTAATTCGAGAGGAAGACCCCGATAGATAAAATTGAAAAATTAAGTGCTGACAATATAAGTAAAAAAATTTGCATGGTGAGTTGGTAAAAAGTTTTCTGATTATGATTGAAATTGTCGCTCAATACTATTAGTTCCTTACTAGACATGGAACTGTGATCATTATTTGTAAGTTTTAGTAGGTAGAGTTGGTAAAATAATACTTGGCTCACACTATTTTCACCATGTAAATGGCTATAACACGCATTGATTTGCTGAGTTGACGAGAACAACCTCAAAAGAACTAATTAGTCGATAGCACAAATTGAATGGGAAAAGTGCCAAAAAAGTCCTAAACCTTTTGTCTTTGTGCCGATTTAGTCCTAAACCTTTTTTTGGTGCCGATTTAGTCCTAAACCTTTTTACGTTGTGCCAATTCAGTCCTTTCCGGCCAAAATTGGCCGGAATTTGCTGACTAGACGCCGGCCGGCTGACGTGGCCCGATCGGTGCTGACGTGGACTATTTTTAATAATTTTTTAATATTTTTTAATTTTTAATATTTTTTTAATTTTTAAAAAAAAAAAAATTTCTCTTT
Source organism: Eucalyptus grandis x Eucalyptus urophylla (assembly GCA_028830015.1). Classification (NCBI taxonomy): domain Eukaryota; kingdom Viridiplantae; phylum Streptophyta; class Magnoliopsida; order Myrtales; family Myrtaceae; genus Eucalyptus; species Eucalyptus grandis x Eucalyptus urophylla. Next base: position 43,758,931 of record CM054190.1, read on the forward strand.
GTCTTCTCATCTTCTTCCTCCAGCCGGTTGCCGGACCTCGGCGACCGGCCAGAGGCGACGGCCGGCGAGGTCGAGGTCGACCTCGCCGGCCACCTCGCCAGTGGCCGCGAGGGCGGCCTCGCGCTGGGCGGCGAGGCTCGCCCTCGTCGGATCTGGCGAGGCTCGACCTCGCCAGATCTGGCGAGGGAGAGCCTCGCCCGCCCGGCGCGAGGCCGCCCTCGAGGCCTGGGTGGCGAGGCTCGCCCTCGCCGGATCTGGCGAGGGCGAGCCTTGCCCATGGCCGGCGAGGGCGAGCCTCGCCAGCTCGGCGCGAGGAGGCGGCCGGATTCGGTCCTCGAGGTCTTACGGAACCGAGGCCTATCGTCGTCCTCCTCCGACACGTCGACGCCCGGCGGCGTGGAGGCGAGCTTCGGGGCGCGCATCGAGAGCGCCTTCTCGATGATTTTCAGGCTCAGGTCTTCGTTCGCTTCCTCGTCGTCGTCGTCGTCGTCGCTGCCGCCGAGCGGCACCGCGGACTTCGGCTCGTGCTCCGCGTCGTCTCCTTCGCCGAGCTTCGCCACCGTCGGCTTCGCTCTCCTCCCCATGCTCCACGCGCCGAGCTGGCGGGGCTCGCCCTCGCCGGCCATGGGCGAGGCCCGACCCTCGCCAGATCCGGCGAGGGCGAGCCTCGCCACCCAGGCCTCGAGGGCGGCCTCGCGCCGGGCGGGCGAGGCTCTCCCTCGCCGGATCTGGCGAGGTCGAGCCTCGCCTGCCATGGGCGAGGCTCGACCCTCGCCAGATCCGACGAGGGCGAGCCTCGCCGCCCAGCGCGAGGCCGCCCTCGCGGCCACTGGCGAGGTGGCCGGCGAGGTCGACCTCGACCTCGCCGGCCGTCGCCTCTGGCCGGTCGCCGAGGTCCGGCGACCGGCTGGAGGAAGAAGATGAGAAGACAAAGAGAAAAAAAAAATTAAAAATTAAAAAATTAAAAAATTAAAAAATTAAAAAATTGAAAAATTAAAAAATTATTAAAAAATTATTAAAAATAGTCCACGTCAGCGCTGATCGGGCCACGTCAGCCGGCCGGCGTCTAGTCAGCAAATTCCGGCCAATTTTGGCCGGAAAGGACTGAATTAGCACAACGTAAAAAGGTTTAGGACTAAATCGGCACCAAAAAAAGGTTTAGGACTAAATCGGCACAAAGACAAAAGGTTTAGGACTTTTTTGGCACTTTTCCCCAAATTGAATGGTGAAAGCTGCTACTCATTAAAAATGCAAAAGTTGCACATTATCATGGAAATGCAAGACTGTTTTTTTTTTTTGGTGACCCAGGGGACCTAGGGAACCCGCGCACCGTACCAACACGGACAACCCGAAAGGCTTGGGGTAACAGCGGGTAAACCCTAGGGGTAACACGTGCTAGCCACCATACACGTGCCACCAGGTAAGTCACCTTGCGACGCCCGGGAATCGAACTCATCCCCTTGCGTTAGGGGGAGAAGCTCGCTGCCAGCAGCACCACCCAGGTAGATGGAAGACTGTTTGCATTAATTAAAAGGGAAAAAACCATCAAAAACCCCAAATTTTGCCTAAAGTGACAAATTTACCCAAATTTTTTTTTTTTGATATAAAAAACCCCGAAATTTGCTAACCATGACACATTTACCTAAAACTTTTTTTTGCGACATGAAAAACCCCAAAGTTTGCTAACCGTGACACATTTACCCCAAACTTTTTTTTTTTGTGTCACAAAAAACCCTAAATTTTCATTTGTGTGACACATTTACCCTAAATCATAAGGGCATTTTGGCCTTTTTACTGTTAAAAACTTTTTTCTTCTTCTTTTTTCTTTTTTTCTTCTTCTTCTCTCTTCCCTCCGCCGGCCAAGAAAAAACAGAAAGAGTAAGATGAAAATGCCCTTAATAGGGTAAATGTGTCACATTTACAAAGTTTGGGGTTTTTCATGTCATAAAAAAAAAGTTTGGGATAAATTTGTCACTTTGGGCGAAGTTTGGGATTTTTTGTGATCTTTTCCCTAATTTAAATAAAAATGTTTTATTCCACTACATTATTTTTTTTGTTTGTGTACGAATTTTATTTCCCCTTTGCTACTCAGTGATGTCCTCAGAGCTGAAGAATTGTACATCACAAGGAGTTATTAGAGATCGACGAATTTTAGAGAGACATTGTAAAATAAATGTACTTTATTATTTTTAAAAAAATTAAAATCCCGAGCATTAAATTTGTTAAAATACTCGAATCCTAAATGATTATTGTAAAAAAGCACAAACATGTAAGCTTCTTCTATTTGAACACAAAAGAAGAATAAACAAGGGTTTAGGAAAAGTTGATAAAAATCAATAGATTGATTGATCTACATTTAAGGCACATTTTTTCTCTTTTATCAATCTTACTAAAAATAATGTCCCAAAGGCTATTTTAGATCATTTAGATTTTAGTGCCTATAAAGCTATTTGAGGGGTAGAAATATCGCAAGCCTAATAATTACGGTTCGCTAATATTTCTACTGAAAGAATTAAGTAGCTTCTTCTTCAGTTAATGCATGGGGTGAATTTTTTTACTCGATTGAATCTTTTGAGCCAATGCTAAACAGAATTACAAGACAACTTTTTTTTTTTTTTGGAAGATGAGTATCTCTATCATCTAATAAATAAGTGTTAGCGGGGTTTTTGGGGGTACATCTAACATAAAAAAAAAAAGGAAAGGAAAGAAGGACTCCGCAAGTGTCATATAAAATGGGCCATAGCAAATATGGCTAATGAAAACCCCAACAAAAATAATTAAGCAACTGCTTAACTATCTCCATTCTATTAATCGAATTTTAATATTACTCTCTCTCTCTCTCTCTCTCTATATATATATATATACATCTATTTCTAGTAAGTATTTCACATTGAAATGGCCCCCACCAAATAGGCAAGAGAAGCGAGATGAGAGTAAGAGGACCACTGACGAACACAATAGACGACAAGAGCAACGTTGTGGATAATCATATACCTTTTTCTTATAAATAAAAAAATTAATGGCGAGTTTCTAGGACCAAATCAGAACCAAATCGAATTAAGGCAACTCTTAGTTCCTAAAATTTAGAACTAGTGATTGTCAATCTGGTTTTTGCGAGGCATGTCACCCAAACTAGTACTTTTTTTTTATTAGCAAGTGAATGATACTTGATCATAGTTTATCAGGCCTTACCCTTTTTTCATCGAGATTTTCAAAGAATGAGAATTTAGACTATACAACAACACTTGTAATTTTGCAGGGAGTAGGAAGAAAAGAAAAAGAAAGACATCACTGTTGGTTTCTAAATTCATCTGAGAGTTGAACCAGACCAATTTTAGGATCACGTGGGTCAATTCTCAATTCCACATATGGGGAACGGACCCATTATGGTCCGATTCATAATTCTAGGGTGAGAATCAACCCAAATTAAAATGGATTGTCCTTAGAAAACATCCACCCTTCAGAGTTCATTAATATAGCAAATAATAAAATAAAAAATATTTTCCTATTTTTCCACCAATAATTGTTCGTATCGCTTGAAATAATTGGTTAACGGAAAATTTTATATCAACGACAATAATTTATATCTAAATATTTTTATAAGCGGCAAAATAGATTATATAGCATCAAATATTTTTAAAATTATTTATTTTTCCGAAATAAATGAAATAGCAATGAACTCAACGTAAACTCACCCAAGAGTAACCTAAGCCACCCAAAGAAAACCATTGGAGCCCACCTTCTCATATGGGAAGGTGCGGAGTGGGGATGTTAAGCCACGGATGTCGGGCTCTTACGTTATATAAGGAGCCCGTGCAAAAGTTCGAGTGTAAAACGGACAAAAAAAATATAAAAACTAAGCAAAATAAAGAAGATCCCCAAAACCCTAAAAAGGAAAAAAAAATACAAGGCAAATCCTATCCACTTGCCACGTCACACAGAGGACGAGAGAGATAATAAAACGAAGTCAGCAGTGAGCAACCGGGACGAGGCCCACGCCCCAGGGGGAGGATCCTTATCCGCCAACCACGTGGCGCGCGATGCGGGGGGGTCTTCGGACGATCTCGTCACGTGACAACCCCCCCATCATCCCACCATCGATCACACACGTGGCGGGCCGTACGGACTGTCCGCACAGCAGTGGGTGGGGCTGGGGGGGGGGGATATTTATTTTGTTCCCCGCGGGGGCGTCGCCTCTCTTTTGTCGCGTAGCGGGGGGCCACGTGGGATTGGATTGGGGGCAGTTGGAGAGATCTCGGCCCTTGGCTCCCGAGATGGTGGAGCTGATCACGGGGGCCCCACCGCCACCCCCCACCCAGACGAGATCGTACGGCTCCGCACAGCGATTTTGTCTCGCTTTTTAACCGCTCACTACGTTGTCCGCTTGCGTAGGACGTCGAACTAAGAGAACCAGTCGCGGAAATTCCCTATAAGTCACGGCAAAATTTCCTGTAACCTGAAAATGGGGCTAAGTTCAGTGCACCGCGGTTTGAAAATGAGAGTTATGATGGAATGTCTTCATCAAGTGGACACTAGTTCTCCCTCCTTAATAGCCCCTCTCCCCCTTTCTCTCTCTCTCTCTTTCGTTTCTTTATATATATGTTATTTAAAAAGATTTTCAAGTAAAATTCGAGTAATAAATTTCACCAAAGAATGTCAATTCAAGTGGGGTCTCTTACCTCGGAACAATTCTTCCGCTTGTCTGGAGAATCCTTGAGCCTTTTAAGGACTTGTTCAGATCTAAGGAGATTCCTTATAAGTCACGACAAAATTTCCTGTGACTCGAAAACGAGGTTGAGTTTAGTCCACCGCCACTTGAAAAATTTGAGTTATGATGGAATGTCTTTATCAAGTGAACAATAGTTCTCCCTCCTTAATAGCCTCTCTCTCTCTCTCTCTCTCTCTATATAACATGAAAATATTTTCGCGTAAAATTCAGGTGATAATTTCACCAAAGAATGTTAACCCAAGCGGGGCCTCCCACCCTAAGGCAATTTTCTTGCATGTAAGACTTTTGAGTATTTTAAGGATCTGCTCAAGTTCAAGGAAATTTCGTATAAGGCACGGCAAAATTCCCTCTAACCTGAAAATGGGATTGAGTTTAGTCCGCTGCTTGAAAATTTGAGTTATGATGGAATGTCTTCATCAAGTGGACAATAGTTCTCCCTCCTTAATAGCCTCTCTCTCTCTCTCTCTCTCTCTCTCTCTCTCTCTCTCTCTCTCTCTCTCTCTCTCTCTCTCTCTCTCTGAGGAAGGATATCAAATAGCATGGAAGATAATTGTGGGATGGGAGGGTTTGAGACAAAACTTTGTGATTAATATCTAACAAACGCAGAATCTAGCAAACCAAATTGTGTCCGTTTTGTGTTTTCCCATAAAAACCCTTCAAAACTTTTTTTTTAATAAGTATAAATGAAATTAAAAAAAGAAAGGTTAAATTGATCAAAGGAAAGGGAGAAAAACGAGGAGGTAAAATAAAAAAAGTTAAATTATTCCAACTTCTCACTACTATTCTATCAAGAAAGCGCACTGCATGAGATCAATTAATTGTTTTTCTAGTGGATTTAAACCTCATTCCAACATTCTATGTCAGAAATTTGAAATGCTTCTCTCATTTAATTTTACTTTTTAATTTTCAAATAAATGTTTTTTTTTGTATTAAAAATCGCATGGTGTTAATCCAATATTTTCCTTTATGAAAAAATTTGTATTATTGAAGAAAGAGAAAATGATGTCAAATTCATTTGATTTCCTAGTGCAATTAGAAGTCATGAATTTTATTTTTAGCTTGTAATGTTGCATGATGAAAAGAACTAATCTCACACAAGGGTAAACCATAGCATGTGTATCAAGACTAATTGCTTCAATTGAGTCTAACATGATATGATTAATCGTTTGGAATCAACCATTCTACCTTTATAGTCAATTCCATATTTGACTCCTCCTAAAATACTTTCCTTTCTTCTAAATTACTTCTAATTGCAAAATTCTTGGCTAAATATATCCTTTTTTTTTCCTTTCTTCTCTGTCTTTACTTCTCCCTCCCTCTATTTCTAAAATTGGATTCTCAATTCTCATTAATGTCTTCAACAATTTCACACATTGAAATCACATTGAGTTAAAATAACATTTATATGTTCATCAATTGACTGAAAAAGAACTCTAGATAAAGACAAAAAGATCTCATCAAAACATGCCAAACGAATTATTGTCATTTTGTAAATTTACCCTTTTCAACCCCTAGATATGGATGATTGAGTATGTTTGATAGGCTTTTATGAAAATGCTAAGTTTTGTGATTATGCCATTCAACAGATAGGGTCTTTGCTCTCTAAATATGCGACCTTTTTTACTACGCAACAATTTGGGATGGAGTTTGACGTCGACTTGTAGACCCGACAATGACTGTACCCATGAGCTTACCGGTTGAGCCTCTTATCGGATGAGAACGGCATCTTCTTTTCTCTTTAATAATCTTTTATCCGGAGTTTAAGAAAGAAAATAGCAGTAACCAATTGCTACTTGCTTCCTACGTTGTCTGTTTGCGTAGGACATCGAAACAGAGAGCCACTCGCGGAGATTCCCTGTCACTCACGGCAAAAACCCTGTAACCCGAAAACGGGGTCGAGTTGAGTCCACCGCCGTTCGAGCTCCACGCTTTTGGAAATTCGAGTTATGATGGAATGTCTTCATCAAGGGGAGGGTAGTTTTACCTTCTTAATAGCCCTCTCTCTTGATCGTTCCTTGATTTCTTCAAAATATTTTCATGTATATGTTTTAAGATATGAAGAGATTTTCGCATAAAATTCGAATGATAAATTTCACCGAAGAATGTCGAGAATAAAAAGAGGAAGGATATTTGGTTCATAAACATGCCAAGATAAAATGGAAGGTATCATGGGAATGTTGGGGTTTGCTACAAAACTTTGTTATTAATATTTAACGGACGCATGATCTAGTAAATCAAATTGTGTCCCTTTTGTGTTTTCTCATTAAAACCCTTCGAAACTTTTTTTTTTTATAAGTACGGATGAAATAGAAAAATAAAGGTTAAATTGATCAAAGGAAAGGGGGTAAAACTAGGAGGTAAAACAAAAAAGTTGAACCATTCCACCTTCTTACTATTTTTCTATTAAGAAAGTGCACTCCATAAGATCATTTAATTGTTTCTATAGTGGATTTAACCTCATTCCAACATTCTATGTGACAAATTTGAAATGCTTCTCCCATTTAATTTTACTTTTTAAGTTTAAATTAATTTTATTTATTATTAAAAAATTGCATGGTTTAATCCAATGTTTTCCTTTAGGAAAGAATTTGTGTTGCTGAAGAAAAAGAAAGTAATGTCAAATGTTTTCAATTTCCTAGTGCAATTAGGAGTCATGAATTTTATTTTTTGCTTGTAATGTTGCACAACGAAAAGAACAAATCACACGCAAGGGTAAATTGTAGCGTGTGTATCAAGACTAATTGCTTCAATTAAGTCTAGCATGATATGATTAAATGTTGGAAATCAACCATTCGAACTTCATAGTCACTTCCATATTTGATTCCTTCCATATTACGTTCCTTTCTTTCGAATGTCTTTTGATTGTGAAATTCTTGACTAACAATACACTTTTTTTTTTCCTTTCTCCTTTCTTTCTATGTCTATTTCCCTCTGTATTTACAGTGGGTCACATTTGAGATGGAGATATTTCATCTGAAATTAGATTCTCATTAATGTCTTCAATAATTTCACATGTCAAAATCACATATATATTTGAGCTAAAATGTTATATGTTCACCAATTGGCTGAAAAGGACTCCATATAAGGACATAATTATCTCATCAAAACATCCAAACAATTTATTGTCATTATGCAAATTTATCCTTTTCAACCCTCCAGATACGGATAATTGAGTACCGTCGATAGGCTTTTGTAAAAATGCCAAGTTTGCGACTATGCCATTCAATAGATAGGGTTTTTGCTCTCTAAATATTCGACCTTTTACTCTGCAGCAATTTGGAATGAAGTTTGATGTGGATTTGTACACCCGACAACGACTGCACCCACGAGCTTGCAGGCCGAGCCATTTATCGGATAAGAATTGCATCTTCTTTTCTCTTTAATAATCTTACATCCAGAGTTTAAAAAAAAAAATAAAAAATAGCAGCAACAAAGTTCTATTTGCTTTTGTCTTTATAATATAGGTACCGATCCCCCAGTGTAATGTAAAGTTTGTTCTAATACAGATGAAAATACTAATGGTGCCTTGTTTCACACAAAATTCAAGATTTAGAAAATATTAAAAATAATAGCTTGTATTGTTTACAAAATTGGATAAATGAAAAATATTTTCTCACTTACTAAAATAGTTACTCATAAATTATCGTCGATAATGAAAATATTTTCCTTTGACTAATTTTTCCAAACAATATAACTAATCATTTAGTTAAAAAAGAATTTTCAATTCATTCTTTTTTCTCCACGAAACAAATGCATTTACAAAAAATTTAAGATTTGGAAAATATTTTCTTGTAAAATGATTGATTATATCTTTTAAAAAAATAGTAACTGAAAATATTTTTTTACCATTGAAAACAATTTATGATTAAATAGCTTCATGCATAATAATTTTTTTTTAAGCAATGCAAACGATGAATTTTTTAAAGAGATTCAAGCTATCATTTTTTTTTTTAAATGTTGTCCATATCATAGGTTTTCCATAAAACAAACACACTGTAAATTTGTAATTCATATAAAAAATTTAAGGTGTTCGTGAACAAAATAAGTAATCATTCAAATGATAAACATTTTCGTTCTAACAACACAAACATAGTAAGGGCCTATGCTGAATGAGAATTAGTCCGATACTCGAAATGGATCAAATCACATTAAAAATAAACACACACACACATATATAAATGCAGTAATAATTAGGAAAAATGACACAAATGGTCATTGAATTTTGGCTCAATGTGCAATGTGATTCTTAAACTTTCAATTTTTTTAAAGTGATTCTTAAACCTTAACCTAATTCTTTATATAGTCCATAAACTTTTAGTTTGTTTAATGTGATCCTTAACTTTTTGTTACATGTTTTGACTAGTTCTTAGATTATATGAAAATATTTAATATTGTCATTTCATGTTTAAAATAGTCCATAGACTATATAAAAATATTTAATATTGTCCAATTCTCATATAGTTTAGAGACTAGTTTGAACATTGCAAAAAATTCAGAGATTACGTTAAAGAAATTTAAAGCTCAGAGATTACATTAAGCATTGACTTAAGTTTAAGGATCACATTGAATAAATTGAAGTTTGAAAATCACATTATACATTGAATTTAAGTTCCGAACCATTTGTATCATTACTCCTAATAATTAACCTAACAACCGTTGCAATGCATTTATTTACTAAATTAACTTCCCAAAAATGCTTTCTTCCACTTTTTCCTCTTAAAAAAATATTTATTATCCCAGGAATCCACGTCACATCTCGCCCACACCCCCTCCCACCGTTTATCCCGTGATTTCGACAACCATCAGCCCTCCACCTATAAAATCCGCGTGCCACGACAGCAGTCCCTCTGTCTTATCCACAGACTCCCTTCAATCTCACCCGCCCGTCACCCTCGCCCCCGTCACCCGCCCGCCCATCCCGCCCTCCACGTGTCCCCCCAGGGCCCGGGCCCCCGTGCTCGCCCCGGTGACCCGATCGCCCGCCCCCCCGCAATATCTTAACCGCAGTAGGAAGTGGAGGCGGTAGATTTCGCGAACCCAACCAGGATTAACAATTAACCCAACCACGGTTACTTCCTCTCTCATAAAAGGGCGCCCCCCACTAACCCTCAGACCATCGCATCGCCTTGCGAAAATCGCCGAACTGGAGTCCCATCTCCGGCGAGTGAAACGATCGAGGAGGAGGAAGAAGAAGCGACGATGATGATGATGACGATGGCCGCCGGCGGCGGCGACCACCACGCCCGCTCCACCCCGACCGTCCAGATCCCCCCCGTGTGGGACCCGCTCGACGACCCGGCCACCGGCGGCTGCGGCGGGCCGTACTCACCGTACTCCCCGTACTCCCCGTACTCCGGCGGCGGCAATGCCGGCGGGGCCGCGGGAGGAGGGGAGTGCTGCAACGACCTGACGGCGCTGCGGCGGTTCCTGCCGTCGAACCACCACCAGGACGAGGAGGACGAGGAGGACGGGCGGGCGCCCGGGGAGGACGGCGTGCTGGGCTGCGACGAGTTCCGGATGTACGAGTTCAAGGTGAGGAAGTGCGCGCGCGGGAGGTCGCACGACTGGACAGAGTGCCCGTACGCGCACCCCGGCGAGAAGGCGCGACGCAGGGACCCGCGCCGGTTCTTCTACTCCGGCACTGCATGTCCTGATTTCCGCAAAGGTAAGGGAAACAGTAACATGCGATGCAGAAGCGAAAGATGGAAAAAAAAAAAAAACTGCATTTTCTCTTGCGGTTTTGTTTGGATCTGTAAATTTATCTGGATTTAGGGGGTGCCCAGGTTCTCCATTTTTGGTATTCGGCGATTTGTTTAAAAGAAGATTAAGTTTTTTACCCATTTTGGATTATTTTAAGGATTCTCGGTTGGATTAAGGAAGATGGGCGGTTTCGCCTTTTTATTTTATTTCATTTTTATATTATCGATGCAAAATATTTAGTGAATATTTGCAACATTCCGAGATTTACCAAACGAATAAAAATGATATCTTTGGGTAAATTTCCGATCGGTTTTGATCCGGGTAAAATGAGAGATTTTCGGCCAAAATGTCGATTCTGATTGTTTACATCATTTTAGAAACTTTCGTCGTGAATAGGAATTTTGGGTATCTGCGCGACGAAATTTGATTTGAGTTCCTCTTGATACGAGTGAGATTTTCTTGATTTTGTGCAGGCGCGTGCAAGAAGGGTGACTCGTGCGAGTTCGCTCACGGCGTGTTCGAGTGCTGGCTCCACCCGGAGCGATACCGGACGCAGGCGTGCAAGGACGGGCAAAGCTGCCGCCGCCGCGTCTGCTTCTTCGCCCACTCCCCCGACCAGCTCCGGGTCCTCCCCGCCCACCAGCAGCAGCAGCAGCAGCAGCAGCAGCAGCAGCACAGTCCCAAGAGCGCCACCGACTCCGAGTTCGGGTCCCCGGTCCGCCCCTCCGCGGCGGCGGCGGCGGCCTTCGACTCATACTTCACCAAGCCGTGGTCGGCCTCCTTCATATCCTCGCCCACCTCGATCCTGACCACCTCGTCGCCCCCGATCTCGCCCCCGACCAACTCGCCCCCGATGTCCCCGAACCAACGCGGCGGCTGCTGCGGGTCGCCCGGATCGGTGAGCGAGCTGGTGGCCTGCATGAGGAATATGCAGATCGCCAAAATGAAGATGAGCCCCCGCGGGCAGATGGGGGGGTCTCTCTTCGGGTCCCCGCTCCGACCCGGGTGCCACCTTGCGGCGCCGGTGACTCCCAGGGCCGAGTCTTCACCGCGGTACGGGCAACTCGGCGGTGGAGGCGGGCTCTTTGATCTGTGGGAGTCTCACCGTCGCCGCGAGGAGGAGCCTTCCATGGAAAGGGTCGAGTCCGGGAGAGATTTGAGGGCTAAGATGTACGCCAAGCTCAGCAAGGAGAATTCCCTCGATGGCGCCGACCTTGTCGGGACCGGAGCTAGTCCCGACGTGGGGTGGGTCTTTGAGCTGGTCATGTGAAGGCCGAAGAAGCACCTTCGAGTCCTCCCCGAGTCGACTTGGAGCTCGAATTTTGTTTGGGTCGAAACAAGTGATTTTTTGGGGCTGGTGGGCGGTGTTCAGCAATCGGGTGGCCTGTTGATTAATCTCTGACTCGGATGTGTGAATATATCTCGTGTTCATTTCCGTTGATGATGATGATTACCTTCCTTCTTCTCAAGGTGTAAATATTGGCTAGCGGGAGAGAGATTTCAAGTCTCTGTTTTGTGGTCCGATGACTTTCCAGTTACCTCTCTTTGTAAATGAAGTTCCAGTAAGCATTCTTAAAATATTCGCAATGCAATTGCAGATTTCTGTATAGGAAGAAACTAGAACGTGGAAGTTCGATCTGGGGTTTTGGCTTTTTTGGGGCTTGTATTGTTGATTATCGTTTTTTGGTCAAGTCCTTGAAATCTCTGTTTCGTCTCATTTTCTCGGATTATAAATGCTAATTTCCCTTTCATGAGTGCTCTGTTCTTTACTCTGCTCTTGGCTCTGTTCATGCTTTCTTTACTTGTTCGGACTCCAGTGAGAGGAATTAGTCACATCATTAGCACAGTGATTACGAGATCAAGAGTGGTGATTAAAGAAACATATCTCTCCACCCGACTCTGTCCCCAGCATGCGGAAAAGACCGGTTCAGCACCTGGGTTTATCTTCCAACTCCGTATAACAGATAAAGAAAAACCAGATGAGGTTCTTGATGTGGACGTGTTTGGGTCGAGTTGATAAGAGCGGATGATCCCCATCCTTATCTGCTAAAGCTTTTTCTCGCCTTTTCCCGGTTTTGAAAAATGGAAGATTTGATCACAGTAATTCAGGAGATCTTCTTTTGTCGTGCCACTGGCGTTTTGACTGGAGTGTGTTGATGATGATGATGATGAATTAGGTGGGGGAATGGGACAAGACACGGTCAAGCAGCGACCGTGTAGCATTGGCTCTCCCCCACCTCGCGAAACGGTCTGATCTGCGTTATCTTATGTACATTGGGTTAGTCTCGTCGTTTGAAATGAGTTTGTAATTTGAATTCGATTGGATTGTGTTCTAGAATCCGAGTGACTCGAGTGATTATTAATCTCATATTCAAGTAGGAAGTCGGAAAACGTAATCTTATGAATGGATGTATATCCATAAAAAGTAAAAGCTCGATTCAAAACTCAATACTTGGACCAAATTGAATCAACATATTCGAGTCAATATTGCGTGTTAAACGAGTTGGCTTAATTGAGTTTCGATTGCTTGACTTGATTTGATTGCAATTTTAATTATTTCAAATTTTGGTTCAACGTGACAAAATTGAACTGGAAAAATTCTTCCCATTTTCCAAGAAAAAGAGAACCATGTATTTTTTTTTGCTCAAATTTGCCTCAACGATGAAATCCCTCATGAAGTGGTTCTTCGATTTTATTAAGAAGGATAAGTTTCATAGCGATTCCTTATAGGAAGCATCGCAAGTGTACGCGGAAATCAATGATATACTTTAAAATGGAGATACAATATCGGAACTCATGCAAACACTTGTATTTATAGGGTGTTGGGAGGCATGGGGTTCCCGCTCCCCAATGATCCGTCAAAGGGTTCTTATAGCTTTAATTTATACTATATTGATAATTTTGGTTTGAGCCCATGAATAGTTTACTTGTGATATATAATTTTTCTCTTGCAATTGAGGGTTGAAACAGAGAGGTGGGATGTGCTAATTATAATGGAATTCTCTATTGGATTCTACTGGATGTGGCCTTAATTTATTATGAATTGGAATAAACCTTATATTTTGATTAATCTTTCTTACATTTATTCTCTATTTCATTGTGTTTGAATGCATGACCCTAACATAATTTTCACAGCATAATTGCCTACCACTAGTTCTTAAACAATTTTAATCATGCCTTCACATCTTCGTATCTTCATGTCACCATGACTTCTCATCTCCAGGTGGTTGCTAAATTTTGATAAATGCTTAGCTTCAGAATTACAAGAAGTTACAACAACACCTCTCCACAATAAGCTTAGGTAGTGCATGGGAACATTTTTGTTTCTCTATTCTTTTGTTCTTTTGCTCCTCAGAACAAAAAAAAGAATAGAAATCTGTTTGGTAATATTAACTAATTTTTCTATTTCCTATAATAAAAAAATAACAGGGAAATAGATTTGGAAAAGAAAAAAAAAAGTAAAAAAAAAAAAGTAAACTTCTTGTTCTTGAGAACAATTTCTAAAAATAAGCATTTTTTTTTATTTTCTCATTTTCTTTTCTTTTTCTTCCTTGCCGCTCCATGCAGGTTGCCATTCGCCGGCTAGTTGCCTCTCACCACCATTGGCTTAATTAAAATTAAAATAAAAAAGAAGAAGAAAGAAATGAAACAAAAACTGACCGATTCCCATGTAAACTCTAGAACCAATATGAGAATTGATGAAAAGATAGGTTCTAGGGTATGTAGGTTTTGGATTAAAAAAACTGAGGAACCGGTTCCAATTGATCTGGAGCAATCCTAAAATCGTTCACCCCTAGTTACAAGTCAATGATTTCATCTCAAGACACCAAATTTTGTTGTCGATAGCTTCCTTGGTTATCCATGCTCTTCAAGCTATCCACATTTATCTAAAGGGGCTTAAATATATGAAAATATTTCTACTCATCAAGTTGTCGACTGTTCTTTTCATCGATGACTTTTGCTCTTTACCAATCTCTATTCTTATCAACTAAGTCTGTAAAGTGATTTATGCGATTAGTATTCTAAACTTGTAAATGATGAAAGGATGACTTCCTTGTTCTCACCTTTCTCTTTAAACGACATTCAAAGGGGGTAGTAGAGAGGGACATGCCATGTGGGGACAAGACTTCAATTTCAAGATTCAATAAAGAAGCAAGGAAAAGGCCGACAAAGTAGGTGGCAGTTCCAAGATCTCGGGTTAATCTTTAATCCTTCTCCCATCAAACTCACCAAACCAAAGGCCCTAAAAAGCAATATACGTGCACCCGTACCCTCCTAAAGATGTCCCGATACAGCTTAATTTCTCGCACTTCTCGCATAAATGTCGCACTGCACAAAAACTTTTGTATGTCTTTTGTGTAATACGATCAATTGAGATTTGTTCTCTCACGAACTCTCCTGGGTTATCGGTATCTAAGAATTTGATACTCGGGAACTTACGAAAGTGTCAACATCTTAATTGCTCGACGTACATAATTATGTGTTTTTACCGAACTTTGTTTTTTTGTTTTTTTTTTTCAATCACTCGTTACTTGAGTGATCTTTTGAAGAATATAATTCCTGTGGAGCCGAAGAGATCAAGGGCGCAGGCTTGAATTCCGAGGTACAGTCAATTGGAGTTTCTTTTTCATAGTGGCGACGAATCATTATCGGCCGGAGGAAACTGAGGGAAGAAACATTATCAAAGCAAAAGAACAGGATGTCGTGTCTACCCAAATATAGTCACGATTTTGCGGTTCGAATCGATGCTACGAGTGGCGTAAAGCTAGAGGACGATATCCAATCCATGATCGCATTATTTCCTTCATCAAGAGCAGCTGAATGGTAGCGTCCCAAACGTGTGATGGCCCCAGTCGCCTTCCTTCTCGAGAAAGCAAAAACACAAAGAAGACGAAGAAGAATCGAATTCAAACGCCACCAACAGCAGAGACGAGTCCAAATCGTGGGAGGGCATCGCACGTCCGCGGGCGGTGGTTAGGCGACAATATCCAAAGCTGCTGTCAACTCAGCGGGTATCAAAATTATGGATAAGGGAGTCGTGACCACCTCGCTCCCGTCCCTTTCATGGGACTACAAACGCCTTTGTCGTTTTTGGACGGCATTGTCTCTCCTTTCGATGACACTTGCGATAAATCTATTAAAATCTTAGGATAAAATTGGATAAATGTGACATGTACGTAGTATCTTAATATTTTTTTATAACATGAAATTTAATGTATGGTGAAATGCGATGAGAATGTATCAATTTGAGATTTTTTATGATGTTGACTTTATGTAATTATTTATGAATCGCTAGATTTTATCGATGACTTTTTTTTATTGATTTTTTGTTTGGAAATTTTGTGGTGCTCCTCTCTTGAATTCCCACTCAGCTCTTCATTTTCCAAGTTGCTGTCCATTGAAGCAAACACCTTCAACGGCCACGTGGGAGATTTGGGATTCGGATAGGATCAAGAAAACCCCCAGGAGCATATCTCGAGTGGGGTTCTGAATTTTCCTGTTCTCAGATTTCATTTTTCTTATCTAATCTCGATTGCATATCTTGATTAGAGAGTCTCAAAGATTGATTGACTTTGAAGCTAGCAAATGATTGATGGACATGTCGAGAGTTTCATGTGATGTCTACACGTGGGGATTTTATCATTCTCTTGGATAGATATCATGTGGAACCCATGTATTATTTTATATATTGGGCCTGGATTTTATGTTTATGTTGGAAAAATATTGGTTACGAGAGTTCTCTTCTCGATTTTGCTATCTCGAGGACTGGGAGGAGAGAGGTTGTTGTTGCATCTTTGTAGGAGGGGGCCAGATCTCTGAATTTTGTAAAGGAAACCATCAATGAGGTGGGGGATGAACATGGAGTGTGTGGTTTGCCTCCAAAATGGCCATAGCTTTGTCTTGAATGGACCTAGTTGTGAAATTGATTTGATTGAATGAGATGGGATAGGACTAGGGTAGGATAACATTCTGCAAATCAAAATGTTAAGGATATGAATTTGACGTGTAAAAAAAAAAGATTACTAAAATATGTCACTAATTGTAAGTATGATGGATAAGGAAGTGGCTTATGTTCAAAATTTAGAAACCCAACAAATTCGAGGTATTATTTAGTGGACTGATAACGAGCATACAAAATTTACAATCAATAACTTTGTATTTTAAAGTACCTATAATATAATTAAGAAAGGAAACACTATTGGACACTAGTTGAATGAAAGATTGGCAATATGTTATGATATCTCAAGAAATATAATATAGCTATTTTGACATACAATATTTACTCGAGATAGTATTGTGACTGGAATATACGTCTTTAAAGAGAACAATATTGATGCTTTGGACTGTAGATCATAGAGAAAGTGACTTTCTGAAAGAGTCTTCCATTGAGTCATTTGATTTTGACATTACTAACCCATCTTTGATGAAATCGAGAGAAGGAGAGATGTGATAGGGCTAGATCTATCATCTAGAGGGGGTGAATACGTGACAATGCAGAATTGAAATAAAATTAAGATTATTGCAAGAGGACAACGTTTGGAGACAAGCTATGCAGTGCTCAGATCTTTTCAATGTGCAACAATCTATCACAAAATATAAGCAAGAGATAAAGGGATAGAAAAAAATTGTACACAACAAGTTTATAGTGGTTTGGTATGACAAATTTATGTTCACTCTCTCATGCTAACAGCTTATCAGCTAGATTTCACTATGATGAATCGATAATAAGTTACAAGGACTGAGTATTCATTATTCAAACTAGGGTGAAAGATTGTTTGATCTCACACTCATGATCTCTAAGAAATTACAAACTATAGCTCACAAAAGACAAATGTATTTTAAGCAAAAGACTATGTTGAATTTTGGAATTCAAAACTTTGATATTCTCTTAGCATCCTTTAACATTACAAGTTTCTTTTGTATTCCTCAATGTCCAAGTTGATTGTTGGACCCAAGCTCTAAGGATCATTCATCTAATAAATCCATTGAACTTGAATGTTGAAGAAGATCTAATTGCTTATTGCTAAGAATGAAGTTTCCGAAAAGATCTACTATCCATACAGCAGATAGGGTTTCCATAAGTTGAATCATTCCTTTAGAGAACATTCCATCTACAATTGATTGCCTTGTTGATAGATTGAGATATTCCAAATAAGTAATAATGTATTTAATATCTTCCTTTTAGACAATCGATATTTATAAGGTAAGGAATCTATGCTAATTTTCTAGCCGTAAGCACAATGATTCATAGTTGAACTAATATCCTTATTTCGTTGAGATTGAATATTAAGGATTCAATGCATCCTTGAGTTTGATAAGTAAATTTTGATGATAAATTTCAAAGTTTCCACCTAGAAAAGCTTACCATCGAAATCAAAGGACAACTAAGAAATATTTTGTCAATCTTCAAAATTAATTAGGGAGTTTTGCTTGACAAGATGATCCCCAATAATCAACCAAAATACCACTCAATGCAAATGCACAAAAGAAATGTCTTGTAGATCTATGAAGCACCGATACTGTCCTGGACTTTTCGTGTTGTGTAGGACACTCCAACATGTATCCGATAATTTTCAACATTTTTCAGCCCTCAGTTAATATGTGTTGACAAATTCGACACCTGGTCAACTCTCCCAATATTCTTTGACACTCAAGTCTGGAATTCCGACATGCGAGTTCGAAATTCCGATAAACACCGAGTCAATCATAAAATTTTCCAATAAATGAGGGGTCAAAATGTAAGTATGTAAAAAAAAAATAATAATAATAACAAAAGGAGCCAAAAATGAATTTACACTAAAAACATTAATTTACCATTTGTTAATACCATCCATAGTTTATTTGACAAATTTAACTCCATTCAAATTATCCATAAAACTTAAAGGTAAAAAAGAAAAGAAAAAAAAGCTATCAACATTCTAGACTTGCGTGTCAAAGCATGTTAGAAGAGACTTGATAATTTAGCATGTATATATAAAAATATACATTTAATACACGTGTCTCAACATGTTGGAATTATCTATTTTTTAAAAATAAAGTGTCGGCTTGTCATGTTGTGTCATGTCGTGTGTTGATATTGATATCGGTGTTGGTGCTACTTAGATGTAGATTCAATGCAGCCTTCTAATTGCACCATGCCGTCGTTCTTAGATTTGACCATTTTGGAATTGACATACCATGCTCTACAAATTGACGATGTGGTCTGTCATGTGCATTACAAGTGGACGCCCTCGATACTCATGCTTTTCAGTTTGCATTGCTAATTTAGGTGGGTAAACAAGAATATGCAACATGGGCGTTGACCGTTAAAAATGGGAACTTCTGCTCGTTGTACGTCGTGCACTGGACAGAAGAAATATTCATGTGAACAGGCTAATTGAAGCACTTGGGTTCTAAAACTAGCAGTCCAACAAGGTCGGGCTTTCTCTGCTAAAGCAGCTGTTCAGGCCCATGTAGCATGGAAGATGTCATGTTTTAGACACGGACTTAGACACGGACTTTCTTTCAGGTCGTCCTGCTTCTCTCCATATAAGCAACGAAAGCTCTCTATTCTCTATCATCGCCAAAGCGAAGGGGTAGTATGTAATTGAGTTGTTTTCACTTACCATACTTCAATGTCCTCTGCTCATAAATTTTAGTTTCTCATGGGGAGATACTTCTGATCGATTTTATGTAAAATTTTCATTTTTTTTTGGGTGGAATGTAAATTTATACGGGTCGTTGACATAACATGACGAGGAGTAATGCCACATAAAACCGTCTTCAGCTTCTCTAGAAGCTTCGTGAGCGAGTGGAGAGGATCGAGGTGAGCAAAGAATGCAACTGCCTAATTATGGGGCAAAACTAGAAGGGCACAAATGCATTTCTCACGAATTTCATGGATTAATTTGGTTTCTTGCAGATTGAGTTCGTCTTCAGGCAAAACGAATGCAACCCATGTCAAAACTACTTCATGCATTTCTCCAATATGATTTTCTGCTTGATGTTTCTTTATAGTTTTTCAGATTTTTTGTCCTTTTCTAGATTTTTACTTGTTGAAGTTTTGACAATAACCTTTTATATTATAAGTGCAAAACGACGTTGTTTTGTTGTTGATGTGGCTAAATAAGCAATATAAAAATTAATTAAATTAAATTTAAAACCAAATTTTACAAAAAAAAAGAGGAAGAAGATGAATAGCAGCTGAGGGCTTAGCTCTTGTTGCCGCCGCCTCCCAACCCTCGTCGGGAAGGATCGGCCACGGTGTCGGCCACCGTCACCGACCCCCTGGTGACTGTGGGGAGGTGAGGGCAGCGAAGGTTGAGCCTCAGTTGCTCTTCACCTTCTTCATTTTCCTTATTTATTTATTTATTTATAAATTTGGTTGTTAATTTAATTAATATTTAAATTCAAATTCAAATTTGTACCAAAACGACATTGTTTTTGCATTTCTTTGCTGAGTCAGCTCTCCGCGCGGGCTATGTAGGTGAGCAAAATTAATAAAAAATTACCACGTAGGTGAGCAAAATTAATTAAAAATTGCCACGTAGGATTTTCGGCGGGGTTCAGTGGAGATGACACTCAAGTCCAATTTTTTTAAAAAAATAATACTTAAGTATTTCTTTCCTAATTTTTGATAGTTTAGTATTTTTTTGTGTCAAGTTTTGACACTTGAACTATTCTTTTTTCTATATTTAGAGAAGATCACTGCCTAGTGAAGCGGCAAAAGTTTTGTGGTGCAAGCTAAAAGGTGCGTGTCTGCCTGTCCCATACATCATGCTCTCAGTCTTGACAAGTCAAAAGTACAGATATGGCATGTATGCCTTATGCCATCACCCTCTGCCACGTCCAACTCATGTGTTACATGTTAGGCCCACACACTTATCTTCGTGCATGCTATATTCTCCTTTGTGTTGCCAGCTTCTTTCCTTGATCAACGTGGGCTTCTTGAAGACACCTATCTTTGGCAGTTTGAGAGCTTCATGCATCATGCTTACTCTAGGCCAAAAAACTAATAAAAAAACAAAATCAATTTTACTTATTTTCTAACAAGGTCGGTGGCCTTCATCGGTTCCATCTGTAGTATGTTGGAGAAAGATCAAAGAGGGCGGCGGTGATGGAGTGTCAGTCGGTGGAAGTTGCAAAGCTTGGGGACTCGGAGAAGCACGGGTTCGTGGACAGCTTGTTGAAGAAGATCGAAGAGGACGATCTTCCACTTCTCCAAAAGCTTCTGGAGCGAGTGGAGAGGACCGAGGTTGAGTAAAGAATGCAAATTGTCTTAGTATAGTCAAATAAAAAAGGAGACGAATGCATTTCTCAGGAATTTCGTGAACTAGTTTGGGTTTATTGCAGAAGGAATTAGCTTTTGGGAAAAAACGAATGCTATCCAGAATGTGGTAACGAACGTGAGCATTTCTCCAACATGATTTTTCGTTTATCTTTCAGATTGTATAAAAAAAAAAAATGATTTTCGCGGCCATCTTAAAGACAAATGCTATAAGCAAAACACAATTATGAAGCTCGGAATCGTTTCGGAGTGAAAATAGAGAGGAGGCTTTGCAAAGGAGCAGCTGAAAGAGATGCGACTCCTTTACATCTGACGACATCTCGACTAAACCATGTAAAGAATGAAACTCAGAGCAATTCATGGGACTGCCCAGCAGTGCCATTTGCAAGCGAACCAGATAATGCAAATGTCGGTTTTGTTTTGCTCTGAAAGCTATTGGATTATCCGATCCATGAAACAACATTGTTTTTGTACGCTTCAATTAGGCATCGAGTGCCACGTTCTGGGACAAGCTAGCAATTCGAAAGCATTCTCACTAACTAACCAAGATATATAATCATCAGTTGTCAGAGAACACATATATCTAGCCACTACAGTGTAATTGCTAATTCGATGATATGGTTCCATGATCATATTCAGTATTCAGATCCTAAATTGATTACATAGCATCAATGTCAAAACAAGAACTGAGGCAATCAATAGAAAGAGGAAATGTTTCATAAGCAAAATAGTGGCAACACCTAGCTAGCTCAATCAACTGTTCACCAATTGAGGAACACGGATGATCAGGCGACACTTCTGGGAATCACCTTCAATGCGAACATGGAAATCTATTTGTTAATTCCAAACCACCGATAACAAAGGGCTAACTAAGCACAAGCAATTTGAAAGTAAGTGGGATTCTGAAACCACATTCACGTAAAGAGCACGGAAGGGTTTTGGACGTCATCTTCTTCTCCAAGCCGCCAAGACTAGTATTTTCTATGGAGTTTCCAATTTTATTTTTCCTTTTGAATTTCCTTTTCGTCTGTGTTGGTATGTAGGAGCATAAGTTCTTGATTTGTCTCTCATTTATCGCTGTACATTTTCAATGATAGAATAGAGTGGAAAAATGAATTTCTGTATATTACAGTGTGTATAATACTGATAATACAAGAGTTTATTTATAGGCCGTTCTAGGGAACTATCTAAATTAATAAAATATCACAATACCATAATCAAATGAATTATAATCGATATGAAATCGATTATAATCAATCAGGAAAATAAATATCTCTAACATCCTAAGATAAATATCTCTAACATCTCCCCTCAAACTCAAGGTGAGATAGAAGAGGTCAATTGGAGTTTGGAGAAAAGATCTTTAAAACGCTCAGGTGGATGTGCCTTCATAAAAACATTAGCCGTTTGATCAATTGAGGAGGTGGGAGCAAGACGAACATCGCCATGAAGCACATGAGAACGTATGAAATGACAATCTATTTCAATATGTTTGGTACTCTCATGAAAAGCATCATTATGAGCTATTTGGATGGCACTTCAGTTATCACAATGAATGACCGTTCCACCATTATGGTGAACTCCCATGTCTTCTAGTAACCACCGTAACCATAATAAGTCCGAAGTTGTATCGGCAAGAGCACGATATTCCGCTTCTGTACTCGATCAAGCGATAGTAGTCCGTTTCTTACTCCACCAGGAAATAAGGGACTTCCGTAAGAAAAAAACAATAGCCTATAATAGAGCAATGATCAAGAGGATCACCAACCCAATCAGCATTAGAATAAGCTATTAACTCTAAGGATGAGTTAGCAGAAAAGTGAAGACCATGAAAGAAGGTACCCTTGATATAGCAAAGAATCCGAAGAACAGCAGCAAAGTGAGTTGTCCGTGGCACAATCATGAATTGACTCACAACGTGAACAGCATAAGCGATGTCAGGGCGGGTAACGGTGAGATAAACCAAACCGCCAACTAATTGTTGATAAAGTGTAGGGTTTGGAAGAGGAGTCCCATCTTTTTCATCAAATTTGGCATTATTCTCAATGGGAGTGGTAGCAGTCTTGTTATCAGTAAGTCTAGCTCGAGAAAGAAGATCAGTGGCATATTTCGCTTGAGAAAGATAATAGCCAGAGGAATCTGAAGCAACCTCCAATCCTAAAAAATAACTAAGCCGTCCAAGATCCTTCAATTCAAACTGTTGACTCAAATACAGCTGTAGTTTTGTAATGCCTTCGTGATCATCGCCAGTAATAACCATGTCATCCACATATAACAGTAGCAAAATACTCCCACGAGATGTTCGTTGAACAAATAGAGCGTCATCATAGGAACTGTATACAAATCCAAGGCGTTCCATAGTAGAACTAAACTTGGAATATCATGTACGAGGAGCCTGTTTTAGTCCATATAATGCTCTATGTAGACAACACACTTTACCAAGAGTATGAGTATATCCAGGAGGTGGCTCCATATATACTTCTTCAGTGAGATCTCCATTAAGGAATGCATTTTTTACATCCATTTGAAATAGAGGCCATCGCTTAATAGCAGCGACAGCAAGAAGGCTACGAATATAAGTAAGACGTGCAACTAGAGCAAATGTCTCATCATAATCAATGCCATACTCCTAGGTAAAGCCTTTTGTTGCTAGTCAAGCTTTATAATGTTCCACTGTACCATCTGCCTTGGTTTTGATTTTGTACACTCATTTACAACCTATAGTCGACTTGTTAGGAGGCAAATCAACCAAATCCCAAGTATGAGAGTTTTCTAATACTTGCAACTCATCTGCCATTGCTTGCGGCCAAAGAGGATTAGTACGAGCTTCTCTATATGTGCGAGGCTCGTGAAAAGAAGCAATTGTGGAATAACAGTGAAAATCACGAAGCCGAACAGAAGGTTGACTTACGTGGGTGGAGCGACGAACAAAAGAGGAAGGAACTTCCAAAGGTGGATCCGTGGATGGCACAAACATATCAGGAGTTGCTGAAGTGGGATTTCCAGAGATACCTGCATCAAGATTTGGAGAGGACAATTCTAAAGAGGAAGATGTAGGAGTGTCATCTTCAGGGAACAGTTCGACATAAGGATTTGTGAAGAAACGAACATTTGGAACAATGGGAGAAGATGCAAAAGAATGTAAAGATGAGAACATTTTATGTTCCCAGAAGGAAACATGGCGAGACACACGAAGTCGATTGGATATAGGGTCCCAACATATATACCCTTTATGCTCAATGCCATAGCCAAGGAAACAACATATACGAGCACGAGGTTCTAACTTCGCGTATTCATTTGGAAGAAGATGCACAAAACATGCACTACCAAAAACTCGAAGTAGACTGTAATTAGGAATACTGTCATACAAGTGCTCATATGGAGAAATGTTACCAATAATAGGTGATGGAATACGATTAATAGTGTAGACAACAGTATGACAAGCCTCCCCCCAAAATTGTTCTGGACAAGATGTTGAGATTAGAAGAGTGCGTACGATATCTAAGATATGTCTGTGTTTACGCTCTGCTCGACCATTTTGTTGGGAAGTTCCTGGATAAGAACGATGAATAATAGTACCATTCTGAGAAAGAATTTTTAGAAACTCTCTGTCCTTATATTCCATGGCATTATCAATACGAAAAACCTTGATATCTCGAGAAAATTGTGTTTTGATCATGGCAACAAAATTGCCATAGATATGGGTAAGTTCATATTGATTTTTCATGAGATAAAGCCATGTATAACGTGAATAGTCATCAACAAAAATCACAAAATAACGAGAGCCTCCTATAGTGGGAGTAGGAGATGGTCCCCAAATATCCGAATGAATTAGATCAAAGGGAGCATAAGAGACAGATTCACTAATATTGAATGGTAAAGCATGATGTTTTCCTAACTTACAGAGAGACAATCAAAAATTTTATTGTCAACAGAACCTAGATGACCACTTGAAAGAAAATGACTTAAACAAGAAAAAGAAGGATGACCTAAACGAGAATGCCAAGTTTCAGATGAAACTGTGGTAGCACAACCAGTGAATGAGTTGGGAAGCTTTAAGGAAGCAAGCTCAAACAACCGTCCCACTTTACGGCATGTCCCAATTGTTTGTCTCGTCCTTGGATCCTGCACACGACAACCATTCGAAGAGAAATGAACATCAAAACCAAGCTCACATAGCTGACCCACAGATATCAAGTTTAAAGAGAGGTTAGGAACCATAAAAGTATCGGGTAAGGACAAGGTTGGTGTTGAAACGTTCCCTGTATGACTAACTATCATTTGAGAGTTATCAGCTGTGTGAATAATAGGTGTTTGTGAATTATATGATTATGACTTAAATAAATTGGAATGGGAAGTCATGTGATTACAACACGTAGAATCAAAGAACCATGAATCAGGAGTACCTAGAGTGACCGACAGAGCAGAAGGACTAGAAGTACTAGTTTCTTGAAGAATGGAATGAACCGTGGATCGAAGATCATCTAAAGATAGCGTGACAGATGAACTGTTAGAAGAATCCTCTATGACAGAAGCAGTAGTGGATGGGCGGCATGCAGCTGAACCTCTAAAACGGGATCGGTTGTGTGTTCCTATAGGTTGCTTGGATTGTAATTGATAACAGTTTGATGCACGATGACCAGGTCGACGACAGTGCGTACAATAAGGTTTGCGCCATGAGGATGAGCCTGAAGTAGCAAGTACTGCATCTGTAGGAGTGGAAACCAGTGGAGTAGCACGTTGTGCTTTTGAAGTCGCAAGGCGAGTTTCCTTAGTTAATAACTCTGAAACAACTACCTCAAGATGAGGTAAAGGATCCCGATGCAAAAGTGAGGCTTGCACAAGTTCATACTCATCATTTAGAGCCATCAGAAATTGCATATCCCGCATACGATCACGATATTCAACAAACTTACGAGCATCAATAGTCGAATCCCATGTTGGTTCAAATAAAGCGAGTTGGTCCCATATAGCATGCATGGAAGAAAGAAAGTCATTAATAGACTGATCTGTCTCTTGACACATGCGATGTAAGTTCCATAACAGTTGATATTGATGAGCAATATCTGATGTGGAATAACGACTAGTAAGAAGATCCCAGGCTTCCTTTGCTGTATTTAGACGACCGAACTAAAGTTTGATAGATGGAATCGAAGTATTTCGAAACCACGTGAGTATCTGGTGATTCTTGCTCTCCCACTCCTCCAATCGTTCAGCAAATTTATCATCATCCTCTTCGACGGCCTAACAAGGCTCGTGAAAACTTCTAGTGACATAACGCCAAAGCTTACGTCCCCTTAGAAAACTTGACATTTCTTGAGCCCATAGAATATAATTTGATCCATTTAGGATGGTCTGAATGGGCATTGAGACTTCTAATTTGTCCATGATAGGCTATATACTAGTAAACTCAATCGATTCTTGAATGAATTTGAGAAAAACTTATACTTGTAGAGTTGTATGAAGAAAATAAGGCTGAAAATAGACTAAGAACGTCGAAATACCTCAAGAACCGGTCTGGAAATGCCAAGAACCGGTCGGAAAACCCTGAGAACCGGTTGGAATTTGACTGAATCAGCCGGAAAACACTGCAAACCGGTCGGAATATGGCTGAACTGGTCAGAAAACCTTGAGAACCAGTCAGAAAATGGACGAACTGGTCAGGATAGAGAGCTAACCGGTTGGAAAATGGCCGAACCGGTTAGAAAACCGCATGAACCGGTCGGAAAACGCTGCAAACCGGTCGGGTCAATGCCGGTCAACGGATGTTGGTGATGAGGTCAACGGCTGTCGGCGACGAAGATGACGTGGGCTGATGTCACTCCTTATCACGGACGTTGCACGTGCAATGATGACGTCACTGATGCATGCATAGGTCACGTGCGAGCCGTGGCGTGTGTACCTCACGCGTGCAGAGGGTTGACCGACACGTGAGGGCACGTGGCTCACTTTCCGGCGTCATGGCGCGTGGATCTCACGCGTAGAGGCTTTGGGTGGCGCGTGAGGAGCATGGATAATTTTTCGACGACGTTTGTTGCTATTCTGGACTCGTGGGAGAATGTAGAACCTGTCTATGGTGGTTTTCGATTGAAAATTAGAAGAATTGTCTTCGAAAGTTCCACCTGCAGTCGATGGTGTCGGTGGTCGTCGGTAGTCCTGTAGCATGGCGGAGCGTGGTGGCGTGTGTGGCTTCTCTCCATGGTAGATGATGAATTTTCAAGGTGCTACGACAATAGCGACCACCTTCTCAAACAAAACCTCGCTCTGATACCATGATAGAGTAGAGTGGAAAAATGAATTTCTGTATATTGCAGTGTGTGTAATACTGATAATACAAGAGCCTATTTATAGGCTGTTCTAGGGAACTATCTAAAGTAATAAAATATTACAATACCATAATCAAATCAATTATAATCGATATGAAATCAATTATAATCAATCAGGAAAATAAATATCTCTAACATCCTAAGATAAATATCTCTAACATTCAAAAAGGGGTTCAACTAGGCTGATTTTGATTATTTTAAAGTTCTAGGTCATGGAGCGTGTACCAATAGGGCACATGGTGGTTGAGAGTGAACAAGATGCCTACGATTTTCACAACAGATAGTTGAAGTAAGTAGGGTTCGATATGATTTATGTAGTGCCCTTCCTCTTACCAATTGCTTTTTTATTTTAGTAATAATAAATATTACTTTGCGGATACTCAGTAATTTCACACATCGTAAAATTGGCTATCATTTGCATCTTTTTTTTGTTTTCAATGCAAATTGAATGTAGCTCAACAGACAATGTGCAAAATCCCACAATTTTCTGAAGAAGAGAAGAAGAATTGGATCAGATCCTCCGTGGTGGATCAAACTGTTAAGAATGATGAAACTGAGAAGACGAGTTTTGAGATTTCCTTTTGTTGCTTCGTGATGCAGAAGTTGAAGAGTTTTACAGGCAATGCGATCCTGATTGGCTTTTCATTTCTTCTGCCTCGTGGGATTGTGGTTTTACTAAATTTTTGTGTCGTGAATTTGTTCGTTGATAGGAATTAGCCGTACCGCTACTTTTTATTTTTTTGCTGATGCGACCTTATAGTAACTTGAATTTGGAGACTTTGTTATACGTGTTTCGAGTGAGTTTCCCTTTGGAAATGCATGACAGGCTAAAAAGGAAAGGCAGGTTTGAGCTTTTTGTTTGGTCTGTTACTTGATTTCATGTAGTGTGTTTGCTAAGTAACATAACATGAAGACGTGTATTCTCAAGAAGCTTCTTATTAGCGTTCTTATGTTTCTCTAAGTTCCCACCTCTGCAAAGTGACGCTTTTTGGATTTTCAATTTGCTTTGGATCATTTGAATTCTGCAGCTTTCCTTTTCTTTGTTGTGAGACTACTGGGGATAGTTGTTTCCCTGGACTTTAATGTGGAATCATTTTAACGAAGAGTCTGTTTAAACATAGAAGATCAGTTCCATCAATTCATAACCCCTTGCATATGTCGTTTCATAGCAATGACGACGACCAATTTTGGCATTAAATGTCTTAAAACATCTTCTTTCTTTCAGTTGTTACTTACTGGTGAGCAGATAAAAACTTATTTTGCCACTTATTTACTTGTAGCGTTGCTCTCAGTTGAAATATTTAAGCTATAAGGAGGCTAAGCGGTACACCTGTATGTCTAGTTTTCTAATAAGCGATGCAATGACAAAACTAGCCAATATATAACCCTTGTTGGCAAAACCCTTGATTGATAAAGCTTTTCCCAGCTTATTTCTATATGATGCTGTTTAATTTTAAGAATCGGCAATATTACTTCTTTCTTACTAATACATCCAACCGATAAAGTACCATACTTTGGGGCAGAGTAACTTCTGTCACTCCTCTTACATGACAAAAATTTAATTAAGAGTTCAATATGGACAAGTTAAGCTACATTGCTTTATTGCTTGTACTAAATGATGCAACTCTAACGTGTCATTTGATTGCTCACTCTTGAATTTAGCTGTGACTCATTGGCCCCCCACTGTATTTTTTGTCTGTCATCAAAATGTTCTGTGAAAATAAACAACATAAGCTAGGCCTGTGCATCTTCTGTAAAATAATGTGCTTTATTTGCTACTTGAATCTGAGGATGATTTTTTAATGGTTCTTATTAGCTAAAAGAATTTGATGCTTTCTGTTTATGAAACTTGAATGGACTGCAGAACATGTTATTTGATGCGGCAGCTCGTTAGAAGGGAGGGATATACTATCAACAATACCATTCGATTCCGTTTTCTGTATCTAGATTTTGTTGAGCCCTTTTTTTTTAAATCATTGTGCTTTCTGGACGTTTTCTTATTTATCTACATGACCCAACTAGTAATTTCAATCTTCCGACGTACTTGTACTTGTTCTGTTTGGTCTTCTGTATAACTCCTCCTCCTCCGCTTTAGAGAAGGAGAAGATTTGCCTTTATGGATTTCCAAGTGAGCAGTGGGAAGTCAACATACCTGCGGAAGAGGTGCCACTTGGGCCTCCAGAACTTGCCCTTGGATGCAAGAGAAGGACTGGTTGTCGTTGGTTGCAGTTCCAGTGACGCATGGCTACTTCTTCTTAGAAATTTGCGGAAAATCAAGATCCTGATTATCAGGATCGAATGCGGAGGCGTGTAAAATTATGTGCTAACCTCCAGCCATTGATAAAGTCGAGAACAGAGTGCCTGTCGAACCACCACAAGGAGGAGGAGGAGGAGGACACGCGGGCGCTGAGTTCCGGATGTACAAGTTTATGGTGCGAAAGTGTGCCCGCGGAAGGTCGCACGACTGGACGGAGTGAGAGTCCTTGGAAAAAGAAGTGCTAGCCTACTTCCATTGACTCTCGTGATCGAGGCATGTCCTTGTTTGCGGAGTTTTGGGTTTGAGGTGGGTTTTCGATCTCATTCAAGCCTTCACCTATTTAGGCATTAGGCTAATGTAGTAGGATGGAATATGATAAACCAGGCCACTGTTGAATCCTATTCAACTCTCTGCTTTTGGGTGAGTTGTCGGGACATCAGGTGATTAGTATATGCATGACATGATAATTCACACGGACTTACTTTCCATTGTAAGTCACTTTCTTTTGCAAGTTCTTTCTTCCACTGGCATTCTCCAATATGTCCAGATCTTGTGGTAATTAATAATATACAGCATTCTTCTTTTGCCACAGATGATCTTGCCATGAAAGATGCTATGCACACAGAGAGAACCAAAAAGAGTTGTTGGACCTCCCCATCAGCACTTAAAGGAGGTTGAATTTCACAATTATTATGGTCAACCTTGTGATCTCAAGCTAGTGAATTACCTTATCGACAATGCCATTGCTCTTGAGAAGTTAGTGGTAAATCCTTGTGACGAAGAATACTTCTCGGACTTGGACGAGTTGAAAAAAAGTGAA
Organism: Eucalyptus grandis x Eucalyptus urophylla; assembly: GCA_028830015.1. NCBI lineage: Eukaryota > Viridiplantae > Streptophyta > Magnoliopsida > Myrtales > Myrtaceae > Eucalyptus > Eucalyptus grandis x Eucalyptus urophylla. Next base: position 43,789,030 of record CM054190.1, read on the forward strand.
GGAACCTAGAGAACATGCTCTGCAATATCTCAAGGGAAAGTTATCTTCAAGAATTGAGCTGGTGATTAATTAACAAAACCAGAGCCTCATTCACTTGGCATCCATAGTACTGTTATGGTTGACTATTATCCTGCATTTTAATCCTCTTCCCCTGTTTAGACTTATTTTTGCGACTTTGGATATAATTTTGCTTATTAATTATTTGTTATTCCTAATTTTGTAATTTGGATTTTAAATTATGGAATCGACTCTTATGCGTTTTTACCCAATATGGAAAAGCGGCAAGGCCACGAATAATGGATGTTTCTGGTTTTTGTTTTAACTTTACAAATGGCTAACATCTTTTAAACATGAGGGAGGTAGGTAGATCACACGCTCTTTCAAACTCTGCTTTATTTAGATGTTCTTTTGATCACATTCAAAAAGACCACAACAACCCAAACACAAATGGCCAATATCGATGCACTCTTACAGCAAGCTTACGATGCATTCGCCAAAGCGGAGGGTGCCATGCATATGGTCCAAAGAAGACAGAGGCACATGTAAGTATCTACAAGACTTTATCCAAATTCTTTATTTGTGTTTTGCTCTAATAGATTTCATTTATGTTTTTAGCTCTAGTGAAGTAAATGAGGCCACAGCCATCTGCAATGCCGCTCGAGCAGAACTGGATGGGGTTGCTGAAATGATCTGACAAGTGGACACGTTGGTGCTGCATACCATTGGGCAGGCAAGGGCCTTCGTCTGCTTCATTCTAATGTTCAATAATCGATGCAATCTACAGAGTATGCAAATATCGAACAACATAGCTGGGCAACTGTAAAACAATCCTCCTCCTTTGAAAAACTAATTACTGACAAGCCAACCATCACTATACTCCTACTTGGAGACAATCACCCTTGTGTCACAAGCCGATCGTTTGGATTGAGACTATGCAATGACTTAGGCTCTCTCATTTGGGATCGTTGGAGTGCCTAAGTCAAGCTTTATTGGGAATTGCCAAGGCTAGCTCGGGCTCGCATAAATGTACTCACAAGTATCGCAGACATTTTGAATATAGTCCAAACCATGACCTTCACAATCGTCAAATTGGGATTTAAAGAGATTTAAAATATTTTAGATAAAGGATTATCTAGATTATGAAACATATTCAATTGCCAAAGCGAGGGTCGCAGATCTTTTGAATATGGTCCAAACCATAACTCTTCCTTAAGCCAAATCAAGTTTTGAAAAAGAGTTTCTAAGAAATTATTTTTGGAAACATCTCACTCACTTGCTCACTTGGATCATAGAGAGACAAGTTTGTAGAGAGACAAAGTTTTTAGAGAGAGAAGCTTTGAACGAGAAAATAAAAATTTGATTATGAAGTAGTTGAATGGATACAATGACGGGAGGGCACCCCTTCTTATAAGTGGCCTTTAGATTACAACCATTGATTGTTCTTCGATCTGGTGGATGAGATCGTACCATGTAACCTACCACCTATTGGCATTTATGTTGAGAGAGTTCTAGATCCTCGCACAATTACCACCTTGCCGGTGGGAACATTCCGGAAGCTCTTGGGAAAATTTGCATTGCATTTTCCGCTTCGTCGAACGCATCATAAGCCTGCTGCAAATGTGCAGCGATATTCATGTTGTTGGCCATTTGTGTTTGGGCTATTGTGGTCATTTTGAGTGTGATCAAAAAAATGTATAAATAGAGCAGAGTTTGAAAGAGTTCATTTTAAGTGTGATCTATCGGCCTCTCTCATGTTTAAAAGATGTTCACCTAATCTCCTCATGAACAATGAACATCCTCTTCCCGGATAAATTCCTCTTAGTTTCTTCAATTTTAATTTGAGCAAGGCGGTGTCGAATGGATAGGTCGGAGTCGGGTGGAAAATGGTCAAATCCAAATTGACCCATTTAATGTTATATTGATCAATCCATTTTTATGTAATTCAATTTTGATAACTCATACCTGACCTAATCACAACCCAATTCATACTCAACCGGACCCATATTATTAAAATATGATAATAACTTACACCCACGCACTTGTATTCTTATGCAACCCGCTATAGCCGGTAACAATGTCCAAGGGAATTCCCACGTTAATCTAGGCGCAACGTAGTAATATGATCAGGTGAATGTTTGTACCAAGTGAAGTGCACTATCATTTAGGCACACAAAAATTTGCTTTTGGCACACAAAAATTTGCTTTTGACTAGATTGACTAGATCGTAACTAGATAAATACGTTCTCCTCTTACTACCACTTTAATCACCAACAAAAAGGTGGAAGCACAAGAGAAAGATACACTAAAAACCAGAAACAACCATTATTCATGGCCTTGTCACTTCCCATATAACTTTAAAATCCAAATTAAAAAATTAGGAACAACAAATTATTAATGAGCAAAATTATATCTGCCGTCAAAAAAATAAGTCTAAACAGAGGAAGAGGATCAACGCAGAATAATAGCCAACCATAACAGTACTAGGGATGCCAAGTGAATGAGGCTCTAGTTTCGTTAATTAATCACTAGCTTAATTGAAGGTAACTTTCCCTTGAGCTGTTGCAGAGCACATTCTCTAGGTTCCTTCACTTTTTTCAACTTGCCCAAGTTGGAGACAAATTCTTCGTCATAGGGATTCTCCACTAGCTTCTCAAGAGCAATGGCATTATCGATAAGGTAATTCACTCCGGCACTGCATGTCCTGATTTCCGCAAAGGTAAGGGAAACAGTAACATGCGATGCAGAAGCGAAAGATGGAAAAAAAAAAAAAAACTGCATTTTCTCTTGCGGTTTTGTTTGGATCTGTAAATTTATCTGGATTTAGGGGGTGCCCAGGTTCTCCATTTTTGGTATTCGGCGATTTGTTTAAAAGAAGATTAAGTTTTTTACCCATTTTGGATTATTTTAAGGATTCTCGGTTGGATTAAGGAAGATGGGCGGTTTCGCCTTTTTATTTTATTTCATTTTTATATTATCGATGCAAAATATTTAGTGAATATTTGCAACATTCCGAGATTTACCAAACGAAGAAAAATGATATCTTTGGGATAATTTCCGATCGGTTTTGATCCGGGTAAAATGAGAGATTTTCGGCCAAAATGTCGATTCTGATTGTTTACATCATTTTAGAAACTTTCGTCGTGAATAGGAATTTTGGGTTTCTGCGCGACGAAATTTGATTTGAGTTCCTCTTGATACGAGTGAGATTTTCTTGATTTTGTGCAGGCGCGTGCAAGAAGGGTGACTCGTGCGAGTTCGCTCACGGCGTGTTCGAGTGCTGGCTCCACCCGGAGCGATACCGGACGCAGGCGTGCAAGGACGGGCAAAGCTGCCGCCGCCGCGTCTGCTTCTTCGCCCACTCCCCCGACCAGCTCCGTGTCCTCCCCGGCCACCGGCAGCAGCAGCAGCAGCACAGCCCCAAGAGCGCCACCGACTCCGAGTTCGGGTCCCCGGTACGCCCCTCCGCCGCGGCGGCCGCCGCCTTCGACTCCTACTTCACCAAGCCGTGGTCGGCCTCCTTCATATCCTCGCCCACCTCGATCCTGACCACCTCGTCGCCCCCGATCTCGCCCCCGATGTCCCCGAACCAACGCGGCGGCTGCTGCGGATCGCCCGGATCGGTGAGCGAGCTGGTGGCCTGCATGAGGAACATGCAGATCGCCAAGATGAAGATGAGCCCCCGCGGGCAGATGGGGGGGGGGGGGGGGGGGGTCTCTCTTCGGGTCCCCGCTCCGACCCTGGTGCCACCTTGCGGCGCCGGTGACTCCGAGGGCCGAGTCTTCACCGCGGTACGGGCAACTCGGCGGCGGAGGCGGGCTCTTTGATCTGTGGGAGTCTCACCGTCGCTGCGAGGAGGAGCCTTCGATGGAAAGGGTCGAGTCCGGGAGAGATTTGAGGGCTAAGATGTACGCCAAGCTCAGCAAGGAGAATTCCCTCGATGGCGCCGACCTTGTCGGGTCCGGTTCCGGTCCCGACGTGGGTTGGGTCTCTGAGCTGGTCATGTGAAAGGCCGAAGAAGCAGCTTCGAGTCCTCCCCGAGTCGACTCGGAGCTCGAATTTTGTTTGGGTCGAAAGAAGTGATTTTTTGGGGCTGGTGGGCGGTGTTCAGAAATCGGGTGGCCTGTTGATTAATCTCTGACTCGGATGTGTGAATATATCTCGTGTTCATTTCCATTGTTGATGATGATTACCTCCTTCTTCTCAAGGTGTAAATATTGGCAGGCGGGAGAGAGATTTCAAGTCTCTGTTTTGTGGTCCGATGATTTTCCAGTTCCCTCTTTGTAAATGAAGTTTCAGTAAGCATTCTTAAAATATTCGCAATGCAATTGCAGATTTCTGTATAGGAAGAAACAAGAACGTGGAAGTTCGATCTGGGGTTGGCTTTTCGGGGCTTGCATTGTTGATTATCGTTTTTTGGTCAAGTCCTTGAAATCTCTGTATCGTCTCATTTTCTCGGATTATAAAATGCTAATTTCCCTTTCATGAGTGCTCTGTTCTTTACTCTGTTCTTGGCTCTGTTCCTGCTTTCTTCCTTGTTCGGACTACAGTGAGAGGAATTAGTCACATCATTAGCACAGTGATTACGAGATCAAGAGTGGGGATTAAAGAAACATATCTCTCCATCCGACTCTGTCCCCAGCATGCGGAAAGACCGGTTCAGCACCTGGGTTTATCTTCCAACTCAGATAAAGAAAAACCAGATGAGGTTCTTGATGTGGACGTGTTTGAGGTGAGTTGATAAGAGCGGATGATCCCCGTCCTTATCTGCTAAAAGCTTTTTCTCGCCTTTTCCCGGTTTTGAAAAATGGAAGATTTGATCACAGTAATTCAGGAGATCTTCTTTTGTCGTGCCACTTGCGTTTTGACTGGAGTGTGTTGATGATGATGAATTAGGTGGGGGAATGGGACAAGACATGGTCAAGCAGCGACCGTGTAGCATTGGCTCCCCCACCTCGCGAAACGGTCTGCTCTGCGTTATCTTTTGTACATTGGTTAATTTCGTAGTTTGAAATGGGATTGTAATTTGAATTCAATTGGATTGTGTTTTAGAATCCGAATGACTCGAGTGATTTTCTTCTTTTGTTTTCGTAAAGGTGACTCGAGTGATTGTTAATCTCATATTCAAGTTGGAAAATGTAATCTTATGAATGGATTGCATATCCATAAAAAGTAAAAGCTCGATTTAAAACTCAATATTTGGATTAAGTTGAATCAACGGATTCGAGTTAAGCTTGCGTGTTAAATGAGTTGGCTTGACTGAGTTTTGATTGCTTGACTTGATTTGATTGCAATTTTAATTTTCCCAAATTTTGGTTCAATGTGACAAAACTGAACTAAAAATTATTTTCCTCATTTTCCAAGAAAAAGAGAGCCATATATTTTTTCGCTAAAATTTACCTCAATGATGAAATCCCTCATCAAGTGGTTCTTCGATTTTATTAAGAAGGATAAGTTTTGTAGCAATTCCTTATAGGTGTTGGTAATTTGTTTATAAAACAAATGAGGAGGTGTCTTGTCCCACATCGAAAAGATGTGAGTGCGCACCTGGACGAGATTTGGCACTAACCAACCATTGTTAATTTTATTTATTGAAAATTCGGATTTATTTTTATAAAAAATTAACTATAAAGTCTTGTTGAAACAGTGTGACTGTTCACGAAAAATTATAATTATTTTTTATTTATTTATTTTCGAATTTCTTATGTCTTTTCAACATAACTTTTGATACATACTTGTTCATTTTATAACCTTTCCCAAAAAGTTACATTTGTTCTTTTGTAATCTTTTGAAGAGTTGCCTTTATTCTAAAGACATATATAAGTACATTTGTTTTGAAATCAAATGATTATCTTCTTCCATTTTTTCGTCTTCTTTCGAAAGAAACTAGAGCCGTTGTTTTTAATTGTTTCCTATGAGAGACCCTTGAGAAATACTAAAATTGTTATCTAGTATTCTCATCCGAAACTTTGTTGTATCTTGAAGAATTTTTGCCAGTGATCATTAGCAACGTTGTGGGGCAAATAAATTCTTAAAGATAGTGATATCACGCCTCAAAGTCTGACTTGTTTTATTCGATCCGATTTCATTGTTCAACCCAATTCGAAGCCATATTTTTCCAACAATTTTAAGGATTTATTTGCATAACAATGAAGTCAGAGTCGGAGGAAGTACCAGCCTATGGTGGCTCACCATCAGCGGTCCGAAAGATGTCGTCCATGAATCCCGAATCTTCCTCTTCTTTTGCCCATCTCAACATGCCTCTCAGAAATTGGAAATGCGATGGATGGCGTGCAAAATATTATTATTTGCTTGTTCATCCCCACCGCCTCTATCAACAATGAAGTTAAAGTCAATCACCAGAAGTCAAAAAGTTCCTTCAGAGGCTTCGGGTCGTGATATTTGTGGCCTGGCTGTGTATCTCACTCGCTTGCGGGGCATGCTAGACGAATGATTTATCGCCAGTGGAGTGAACATTGCACGATTATCTGGTTCTCTTCGAGTCGGCCTCGGTCTAGTCTGCAGAGATTGTGGGCTTGTGCGAGGAGTGATGGAAGGGCGATCTGCCCGAGAAACAGAGGAAAGGAGACGGAAGAGAGAAATCGTGAGAGGTTGGCCACGATAAAAAGAGAAATACAATCCAAGAGCAGAGGCGATTAAAAAAGAAAGAAAGAATGAGATAAGTTCATCCAGGGAGAAGTTGAGAAAACGCCAAAGCAGAATTAGGCATGTTCTTTCCTTTGGAGTTTACGTTCTCTACGGCCCTTCTCCAAGCCGAAATCCGATGACCTGAAAGTTTCAAATGAGTTGGTCCTTAAACTTCCGGTTCCCGAACATACGAAGCACTTCATCTTTGCTATGAGGGAACCCGAGTCGCTGTCCGTGATTTACATGCTCGCCATGCAGAATTTGTCCGGGATTCCTGCCCGGAACGTTGAGTGTTTGATTAGAGAGAGAAGGGGGGCAGCGACTGTGTTCTGGGCTTTGTTGATTTAAGGCTATTGCTGAAATGTTATACGCGATTGTTGTTTCGGCATTGCAAATATGATCCTTGTCAAACGAATGAGAGAGACGCTCTGTACCAATCTCTCCTTTTACAGGATATCTCATTCTTTGATGGGGAAACATTGATTCATCGAGGAATGGGGCATTTACCAGCCCGAATTGGAAGAAACTGTCGAGGGAAGAAGCGTGCGGTTGTTCTTGATGATTTTTTTTAGGGGCAATGCTTCGAAAGGATTTCTCGCCCAATGGAGTAATTTAGGAATAAGGTATGGCATGTGGGCAACTAAAATGTGCTAAATTGGTCATCGGCTTATACGCTAAGGTATGCGATGTTTTTATCTCCATGTTTACATTATTTGTCATTGATGGTCTCATACAGGCTCTTGGTCTTGAGTCATCTTTTGGCAAGTGTGTTCAATTCCATATGTGAGAAATTTATGTGGAGAGGAGGTTCCTTGATAAGCTTCGGAAGATTTTATTTATTTATTTCATTGTTATCGTCATAACATCTTATGTGCAAGAGCCTTCTATGCAAAACTTGGCATGCAAAGTGGACAAAGGATTTTGGTTAATGATTGACAGTCCCATTTTTTGAGTGTAGCGTAAATTGGGATTTGAGAAGTGTAAAAAGTCCACTTCCCATGGGCAGACACTGTTAGAATGCAATCACTAATGCTTCCTTGCAGCTTCGCCAAGGAATTGAGTAGGAAGAGAAAGAAGTTGGATAAGATGATATCCGATGCCGGTGTGAAACTTCCCGAGAAGAATCGGGCGCTTGATGTCGAAGCGTCTTTGCCGAGTGAATTGAGCGGTGCCCCAGTTTGCGAAGATAATGGGGATCGAGTCGATGGTGAAGGCGATGGCCACGCCGATTCATCGACTGATTCCTGCGAGTATGGCGAGGATGGAGGTTCGGGTTCGGAGTCTGAGGCAAAGGTAATACCCCCGGCTCCGCAATTGCCACCGTCCTCTGGATCCATAGGCATTGCGGAGGAGTACGTCTCTCATCTGCTCTCTGTATATGGCTTCTTGAGGTCGTTTAGCGTCGCGCTATATTTGTGTCCCTTTGGATTGGATGACTTTGTCGGGGCACTTAATTCTTCGCTTCCGAATTCGTTATTGGATGCCATCCACGTCGCCTTGATGCGTTCATTAAGGCTTCATTTGGAAACCGTCTCTTCCGAGGGTTCAGAGCTTGCTTCGAAATGTCTAAGATGCATTGATTGGGACTTGCTGGATACTTTGACGTGGCCCATTTACGTGCTCCATTATTTAACTGTGATGGGTCATGTTAGAGGGCAGGAGTGGAAAAATTTCTCTGAGGATGTTTTGTACAGGGATTATTACTCCTTATCTGTAGGGTAGGTAAGAAGTTGTTGGTTCTTCAAATTCTGTGTGACCATGCATTAGAGTGTGCAGATATGAGAGCTTCCAGAATTTTAATACCATGAAGAAATGAGGTATGGCTCTGATTATACCTTTTAGGTTTCGGATTATATGATGTTGATTCCATTCCTAGAATTGCCCGTATCTTCTTTTCGCTTCTCTCAATTCTAGTTTATGCACTTTTGATACCTCCATACTCAATTCGCTCGCATTTACTGAATTTTTAGAGAATGTTCTTACATGCATGGGATGATATGTAGTGCTCTATTTATGGAGGCAATCTGGAGATACTGAATGGGTTTTTTGGGTGTCCCTTGTTTGGTTCTAATGTGTTCTATTTGCTGTCCTTGCCCCTCATAGATTTGATTCTAAGGAATAGCATAAATGAGCCAAGAGAGTAGAATTGCATTGGTTTTCTATTTTGATGTATGTATTTCATTGAGCATGAAATTTGACAATGCATAGTTTTGATTGGATGCCTCATGAAATATTCTTGTGGTGTGGGTATCCGAAGGGGACTTAAGTCATTGAGACTAAGAAGTATCTAGCTTTCATTTTCAAAATGAAATATTTAGGAGAAGCGGATACTATCTTAAGTATTAAAATTAAAAAAAAAATAGTGGGGGTTATTTTTTGAGCTAAAGTGATTACACAAAGAAGATGTTGCATAGATTTAAACATCTTGTTTTCAAATATATGATTACTCCATTTGATTCCCAGTGGAGAGTTTTTAATGTGAGTTCTATGGGTCTTTAATGTATGGATACATTATACTAGACCTGATATTACTTTTTGTATATGCAAGTTGAGTAAATACTAATAATCCAAATATAGAACATGCGAGAGTTATCTTATTGTTCTATAATAGTCCGGCTATATTAGAAGGATATGCCGATGGTAGTTGGATTACAAGTGTGAGAGATGAAACTTTTGGATGGATTTTCACATTACATGAATGTGTTGTTTCTTGGGTGAGCAAGAAACAAATGTGCATAATTCACTCAACTATGGAATTTGAATTGTTGCTTTAGCAAAATTTGGGAAAGAGGCTAAATGGACTATGAATTTGTTGTTGAATATCAATTTATGGCTTAGTTCTATGCCTCATATTTCTATCCACTATGATAGTCAAACTACTTTGGCAAGAGCTTATAGTAGCATCTATAATAGTAAGTCTAGACATATTAGTCTAAGATATGAAAATGTGAGACAGTTGATTATATATGGTACCATAATAATTGTCTATGTGAGGTTAAGTAATAATCTTGCCGATGCTTTGACAAAGTCTTTACCGAGAGACAAGGTAATAATGACCTCACAAGAAATTGGGCTAAAACCCTTTAATTGAAATCACCAATAATGGTGACCCGACCTTTTTCTAGAATATCACTAGTTACAAGGTTTAATGGGTAAGAACAAGTTATTGAATGTGATTGTTTGATATTGACGTAGCCTTAATATGAGAAATCAGTATCATCTGTTACGTTTTGTAGGTTGAATTAAATTCTTAATGAAGTATGATACAAATTATAATGTGTTGATAGTAACAGAAACACATGGTAGATACTTTACCTATATGAGCTTAGAAGTGGTGCCGCTTCTTATAAAAGTTAGGGTTGCTTTCTAGAGAGCTCATAAAACAGGATCAAGCACAAGGTCATAATAGTGCGGAGTAATATAGAACTTCTTGCTGAAACAAGAGGTTAGTGTATGTGCGGTATGTCCGGTTCTTATATAAATGTACAAGTTTAAAGCCGAGTTACTTGTCACTTTGATAGAGCTTTGAGATGCTTGCACTAAGTAAATGTCTAACTCGAAAGAGACCTTTATGTATGTATATTAATTTCACGGAAATTTTGGCTGTATATTTCTAACGTTTTATTTTTTGTTTTTGTTTTATAAACAAAAGTGGGGGATTGTTGGTAATTTGTTTATAAAACAAATGAGGAGGTGCCTTGTTCCACATCGAAAAGATGTGAGTGCGCACGTGGACGGGATTTGGCACTAACCAACAATCGTTAATTTTATTTATTGAAAATTCGGATTTATTTTTATAAAAAAATTAACTATAAAGTCTTGTTGAAATAGTGCGACTGTTCACGAAAAATTACAATTATTTTTTATTTATTTTCGAATTTCTTATGTCTTTTCAGCGTAACTTTTGATACATACTTGTTCATTTTATAACCTTTCCGAAAAGTTGCATTTGTTTTTTTGTAATCTTTTGAAGAGTTGCCTCTATTCTAAAGACATATATATAAGTACATTTGTTTTGAGATCAAATGATTATCTTCTTCCATTTTTTCGTCTTCTTTCGAAAGAAACTACAGCCGTTGTTTTTAATTGTTTCATATGAGAGACCCTGGAGAAATACTAGAATTACTATCTAGTATTCTCATCCGAGACTTTGTTGTATCCTGGAGGATTTTTGTCGGTGACCATTAGCAACGTTGTTGGGCAAATAAATCCTTAAAGATAGTGATATCACGCCTCAAAGTCCGACTTGTTTTATTCGATCCGATTTCATTGTTCAACCCAATTCGAAGCCATATTTTTCCAACAATAGGAAGTATCGCAAGTGTACTCGGAAATTAATGATATACTTTAAAATGGAGATACAATATTGGAACTCATGCAAACACTTGTATTTATAGAGTGTTGGGAAGGCATGGGCTCCCCAATGAGCTGCTAAAGGGTTCTTATAGCTTTAATTTATACTATATTGATAATTTTGGTTTGAGCCCATGAATAATTTACTTGTGATATGTAATTTTTCTCTTGCAATTGAGGGTTGAAACATAGAGGTGGGATGTGCTAATTATAGTTGAATTCTCTATTGGATTCTACCGGATGTGGCCTTAATTTATTATGAATTGGAATGAACCTTATATTTTGATTTCTCTTTCTTACGTTTATTCTCTATTTCGTTGTGTTTGAATGCATAACCCTTACATAGTTTTCATAGTATAATTGCCTACGATTAGTTCTTAAACAATTTTAATCATGCCTTCACATCTTCGTATATTCATGTCATCATGACTTCTCATCTCCAGGTGGTTGCTAAATTTATTTATTTGTTTATTTATTTATTTTTATTTTTTTGTAAAAGATGGTTTCTAAATTTTGATAAATGCTTAGCTTCCTAAGGCTATCTACAATTACAAGAAGTTACAACAACACTTATCCACAAGAAGCTTAGGTAGTGCATGTGAACATTTTTGTTCCTCTATTCTTTTGTTCTTTTGGTCCTCTAAGCAAAAAAAGAATAGAAATCTGTTTGGTAAGGTTAACTAATTTTTCTATTCCCTATAATAGAAAAATAACCGGGGAATAGATTTGGAAAAGAAATAAGAAGTAAAAAAAAAAAAGGTAAGCTTGTTGTCCTCAAGAACAATTTCTAAAAATAAGCCATTTTTTTCTCCTTTTCTTTTCTTTTTCTTCCCTGCCACTCCTTGTAGGTTGCCATTCACCGGCTAGTCGTCTCTCACCACCGTCGGCTGCTGCCACCACTGCCGCTGTCACTACCAACCATCGACGCTTGTTGCAGCCAACCTACTACTAACCTCCGGCTGGCGGCAGTTGTCGACGGCAACAATGGGCCGTGGGTGGAGGGTGGATGGCGGCGACGGCAATCAAACGTGTTCCTATTTTTTATTTTTATTTTTTTGTGGATTGTACTAAACACATTTCTATTCTTTTTTTATTATGATAATAAAATTTTTATATAGTTACTAAACTTGTTGTTTTACTCAAAAATTATTCCGAAAAATGGAAATAGAAAAGAATTATTTTCGAAAAGAAATTGCTCCCTTGAATAGAGATGTTATCATTTGCACCCTTAAATATTAAAAAAAAAAAAATATTACTGCTCAATAGTTATACATAGGAATAAGCATGGGTCTAGGGTAGAATCGGGAATTTCTATTAAAACCTACCTGTTCTAGGTTCCCACCATTATTGATATGATTCCTAATTCCAAAAATAAAAAATAAAAAATAGAAACGTTACTGTGTGGTTTGGTTCTTGATTCTTGGGTTAGAACAAAACTGCGAATCGAAGAGTTGACCGGGAACTAGGAATTGATGAAGTGGAATGAGTATATGTTGTTCAACTTAATTTAAAATTATTATTAAGTGATTAGCTATGTTGTTTGTTTTGATTTCGGGTGATTAAAATCTGGAGACATTTTTTTTTTATGGACAATAGAAGGCTAAAGTTCTATAATTTAAGTTTTATGTTACGTGTTATGAACTTTTGATTACTTATTTTATTTTGTGTGTTCATCTGTTTATGGATTGTTGTTATTGACAAATGGAAATTTTTATTGTTACATTCACTTTCATTTTGCTTAATTAAAAATAAAATAAAAAAGAAGAAGAAAGAAATGAAACAAAAACTGACCAATTCCCGTGTAAACTCTAGAACCAACATGAGAATCGGCTGACAAGATAGGTTCTAGGGTACGTAGGTTCCGGATTCAAAAAATTAAGGAACCGGTTCCAATTGACCTAGAGCAATCCTAAAATCGTTCACCCCTAGTTACATGTCCATGATTTCATCTCAAGACACCAAATTTTGTTGTCGATAACTTTCTTGGTTATCCATGCTCTTCAAGCTATTTACATTTATCTAAAGGGGCTTAGATATATGAAAATATTTCTACTCATCAAGTTGTCGACTGTTCTTTTCATGATGACTTTTTCTCTTTACCAATCTCTATTCTTATCAACTAAGTCTTATCATTTTTTAGTGTAAACACATAGTTGTATCTATGAAGTGATTTATGCGATTAGTATTCTAAACTTGTAAATGGTGAAAAGATGACTTCCTTGTTCTCACCTTTCTCCTTAAACGACATTCAAAGGGGGTAGTAAAGAGAGACATGCCATGTGGGGACGAGACTTTCAATTTCAAGATTCAATAAAGAAGCAAGGAAAAGGCCGACAAAAAGTAGGATGGCAGTTCCAAGATCTTGGGTTAATCTTTAATCCTTCTCCCATCAAACTCACCAAACCAAAGGCCCTAGAAAGCAATATATACGTGCACCCGTACCCTCCTAAAGATGTCCCGACACAGCTTAATTTCTCGCACTTCTCGCATAAATGTCGCACTGCACGAAAACTTTTGTATGTCTTTTGTGTAATACGATCAATTGAGATTTGTTCTCTCATGAACTCCCCTCGGTTATCGGTATTTGAGAATTTGGTACTTGAGAATTTATGAAAGTGTCAACACCTTTACTTGCTCGACGTACATTTGCTCTTCTACCTAACTTTATTTATTTTATTTTTTTCAATCACTCGTTACTTGAGTGATCTTTTGAAGAAAATAATTCCTGTGGAGCCGAAGAGATCAAGGGCGCAGGGTTGAATTCCGAGGTACAGTCAATTGGAGTTTCTTTTTCATAGTGGTGACGAATCATTATCAGCCGGAGGAAACTGAGGGAAGAAACATTATCGAAACAAAAGAACAGGATGCTGTGTATAACCAAATATAGTCACGATTTCGCGGCTCGAATCGATGCTACGAGTGGCGTAAAGCTAGAGGACGATATCCAATCCGTGATCGCATTATTTCCTTCATCAAGAGCAGCTGAATGGCAGCGTACGAAACGTGTGATGGCCCCAGTCGCCTTCCTTCTCGAGAAAGCAAAAACACGAAGAAGACGAAGAAGAATCGAATTCAAACGCCACCAACAGCAGCGACGAGTCCAAATCGTGGGAGGGCATCGCACTTCCGCGGGCGGTGGTTAGGCGACAATATCCAAAGCTGCTGTCAACTCAGCGGGTACCAAAATTATGGATAAGGTAGTCGCGACCATCTCGCTCCCGTCCCTTTCATGGGACTACAAACGCCTTTGTCGTTTTTGGACGGCATTCTCCCTCCTTTCCATGACACTTACGATAAATCTATTAAAATATTTGTTGCGATAGGGCGACCGATCGAACAAAATATAGACGGAAGAAGAGAAATAAATTGGACACCAAATTTACGTGGTTCAGTCGTAAAGACCTACGTCCACAATGAGAGCTGGTTCAGTCGTAAAGACCTACGTCCACAATGAGAGCAGCAGCGAAAGCGATACAAAGAGATTACACACTTAAGTCACTCAAACACTCTCTCAATATTTCTCAAACCTCAATTTAACCCTAAACCCAACTCACGGCACAAAATTACCACGCATTCAAACTCAAAATACAATACTCAACGTATGCTTGGTTTGCGTACACACGAAATCGCATATCTCTTCGAGCTTCGCGTGACTTCGTTGATCGGTGAATGTGCGGTTTCTTGGATCGTCGAACCTCTACGGCTTCTTGGATCGTCAAACCTCCGCGGCTTCGTAGGGTTTTCTCGTAGTGACTTTTGGCCGTCCCATGCACACACCCGAAAGAAGAAAGGGAATCCTTGTATATATACGTGTGTGTGTGCGCGTGTGTGCCCAAGGTCAAACTTTTGACCTTGGGCCCATCACTTTTAACTCTTCGGGTGCGTTTGGTTAGACATTTAGAAAGCCCCTTCAAACCTGAAAGCCCCTTGGAAAAAAGAAAAAGGGAGTGTTTGGCAACTATTTTCCAAGAAACTTTGAGTTGAAAGTTGGCCTTGAGAATACTGAAAGCTTAATGTTAGAATGCTTTCAGCATTTTCAGAATGCTGAAGGGCTCCATTAATAAAATTTCGTGGAGTTCCTTTTTTACCCTAAAAAAAGCATCGGAAACCCAAATTTACCCCCATATAAAAGAACAAAACCAGGGGTTTCACCTTACAGCTCCTCCAGAAACGCTCACTCTCCCGAGAGCCCCACGACGACGCCGACTTCAAGATCAGCTTGGATATCGAATCCACCTTCAGATCTGCCAACGACACTTCTCCAACACCTTCAGCATGTAAGCTCGCTCGCTCTCTCTCTCTCTCTCTCTCGCTCGATTCTTCTCCTCATTTGGGTTTGATGATCCAATTTGACTCCCCTGCTCCGCCTGTTTGTATCTCATCTGCTTTTGCTTCCAGGTTCCTTGTTTTTTTTTTCCATGCTCTCGCTAGTTGGTAATCGAGATCTGTGATTGTATAACCCATGGCAGAGTGCGAGGGTGAAATTCGGGGCGGTTGCTTTTTAGCGGTCGAATGCGTGGGAATTTGGAGTTCTCCTTAGAAAGCAAGGGTTTTGTGTTGTTTTGCGGGTTTCGCGAGCTGAGATTCGATCTGGGTTTTCGAGGTTGGACAGATTTTTAGTAGTAAGCGGCAAGGGCTGTGAGTTGTGGGTTGTGGGTCGTGGGTGTTTTTTTTTCGAATTTCAAAGGACATACAATTGGAGTTCTCTCCTCAATGTTTTGAATTTCAAAGGACAAGTTCACAAAATAGAAATACTGCATTCGCTATACTGTTGTTTTGATTCTTCATTTCTATCAAGCATTACCAACAGAAAACTTTTGCATTCATCCTTTATGTTGTAATTTTTATGATGCTTGGCCACATGAGCACTGATTCTGTCAACTTTATTGGGAGAAAGAGTTGCATTATGCTTTTGTAACCATGACTAGACAGTTGAGAAATGCAATCGTGCATGATTTTTAAGGCTGCTTTGTTTAGCTTGGAAGAGATGAAATGATTTGTTTTCTTTTCTTTTCAACCCATTGAGCTCACTGCTCACAAACTTGAAACCAATAAGATAATAATATTTAGACAAAATCCAACAACAATCATTTCTTAAAGCTTTGTTGTTGACTATAAATCATCATTCTCTTGTAAATACTAATATGTCAAAAATGCCAGTGATCAGCATCTCCATAATGCTTGTGAATTGTTTGAATCCCCATGACATTCTTTACTGTGAATTATTAGTTGGACTACTGTTGGACTACTGAACATGTTATTCTCCATATTAGATTTTGGACTAAGAGCATGCTCCACTTGAAGACTGAATGCATCGATATATTTCATGTTCATGTGTAGTGCAACTAAATGTGTAAAACTTGCTCTTCCCTTCACTCTTTGAGCACCACTTTTGTTGTGGTTGTATGAGTGGAAATTAGCTATGAAAATTTGACTTCTTTCTTTATCAGCTCTCGGAGGCTTGAAGTCAGTAGGGTGGAGTTGCTTCTTCAGGTTGGAGCATTTTGTGTGGCAGTTGGTGCGTTGATTGAAGGTACTTTTTCCATACGGTATTGGACAAATTTGTGTTTTTTTTTTTTTTTTATAAAGGTAATAGATATATTGACTTTAAACCAAAAGCTATACAGCTCAATACACAAAGACATGGCACCAAGAATTTACACTCAAAAGATCGAGTGGAAGGGTGCCGAGAAGGAGGAAACAACGCGCGAGAATCATAAACAAGAACCAAAAACAACGCCAACAAGGCAGCCAAAATGGCATTACCAACAAAAGGAAAAGGAGATCTCTTAAGCTTGGTGACCCGCACAGCTAAGCAGTAGCAAGAAATCATCTGCAGCAGACAGAGGCAACCCTCACATACTAGATGCAACTCCCAACTTCAACAATACCCACCCACCGAAGAGCAGCACAAGAGGCTAACTAGCCAACCGAGTAGCCCACAACTCTCAAGAACCGGCGAAGGCAGCAGCAACACCAAGAACCCAAACTTACAGGGGAATATCGGCAGAATTAAAAATGGACGGGTCCAATCCCCAGCAGTGTTGAATCCTCCTATTTCTATAAGTGTCTGCAACATTTCTGATATTGCACGTTTACGTGATCAAATAGTTTTGAATTTAGGAAGTAATTAAGGGTATTTGTAATTTTTAATGATAATGAGCTTCTTTCCTCAAAGCATATGTTATCATATTTTTATTGCAATGAGAGTAATTTTCTTGTAATTAAGAAAAAGAGCATGTGAATTTTTTCCATTTGATGTTTTTTAGCAAAAAAAGGAATTTTAATTTTAATAAAATTGTTTATACAACATCTTTAACATTGTTGTTAAATATAGATTAAAAAAGGCACAAACATTATTTTTTTTAAATTTTAAACAAATTAAAATTAAAATATTTAGATTAATCACCAAAGGAGCTTTGTAAATGTATTTTTTACCAAACAACATTTCTCTCAAAGTTGCATTTCAAAGCAGAATTTACCAAACAGTCTTTGTATTTCCTCCAAAGCCCTTTAGGCTAAAATGTTTTGTATTTTCCCAATGAACTTTCCAAATGCTGAACCAAACGCACCTTTCATGCAGAAGACTTCTTCGGCGTAGATTGGACGAGGAAACTTGCTCCTTTTAATTTTATTTCCTCCTTTTGTAATTCGTTCGCGAGTCCACCAAATTTCCCATTTTAGAAAACTCTCAAACTCGAGTCATATTTTAACAATCTCCACCTTGGCTTGACGTTTGAGCCAAATTATAATCGCTTCGTAAATATTCAAATTATGCTGCTACTTTTCCATAACCCCCGATGGGCTCAACCGCCACAGATATTATCCAAGTCCAAGTCTCGCTTGAACTTCATCATAACTGAGGACCTCATCAGAATACCAACTCCACATGCACATTTAACTACTCCGCAAGGATTTTCCGACGTAACCTCCTTAACCGCAGATAAAGCAAAACCATTGTTGCATCCATATCTATCAAGAGATTGAATACGTACCTTGTTAATTTCAGCAGTTACAGCAACCGTTGACTCTATAAGCTCCACATTGCTATAAGCACCATCTGTGTTGATTACTTTGCTAGTACCCATATACGCTACCTCAGGAATTTCTGGTCGCAACTCCACCTTAAGCTGAACACCGTCCAAATATACATTAACACTGCCACAAACACTCCTAACTAGAAGTATTTGAGACTCATCAAGGGTAACTTCTCTGCTGTTAACTAGTGAATTTATATCTGGGCACCACAACAGATCATCTCACTCACCTTGTCCATAGCCATGGAATATGCACCTTGCCCTCCAATCAAGCTTACCATCACTTACTCGAAAATAACATGGGCAACCAAACATTCTAAGAATAGAATAATCAGCAACGTTACCTGACAACACTTCTTCAGGAGTCTGACATTCAATAGTAGTTGATGGGGATCTATTCACCAGGCAGCTTATTGTACTAAGCACATCAGTTAGGATTCTCCTAGCAATACCAGCACTAGAGATAATTTTTTGGGTCATCTCTAGTAATGTTTTGCTCATCAATTCTGTAAATTATTGTGATTTACTGGCACTAGTGTGGTATTTCACTATGCCCTCTTTCATGCATAATTTATTTGCTAGCTCCGAGCAGAACTCTATGCTATTGTCAGTCCGCACATGCTTGATCGACTTACTAGTCTCCATCTCAATCAAAGCTCTTGACTACGAGATCCTGACACCAGCATCAAACTTGTGCATTGGCACAAACCTCCAAGTCTTCTACGAGCAGATGCATCCAACGTCTCTGGGCGAAACCTGTCATTGTCTCACCTTGAGGTTTATATAGGCCATCGTGCTTGATTTCTTTCATTATCACCAGGACACCTCGAACAACCTTTAGAACTCCACATTTTGAAGAATACCCGCAACCAGCTGAATCTATGGCACCTAAGGAAATTAAGTTCTTCTTCAATTCTGGAACATGCCTCACTCCAATCAATGTCCTCACGATATCATCATGCATTCTGAGACACCCACAATATCGCATTCAGCGTTGTTCCCTAACTGGACTTTACCACTACCCGTGCACTGATAAGTGATAAACTGATTTCTATTTGGTGTGACATAAAAAGAACAACCAGAATCCATAATCCATCAATTAAGCAATGAATCATTAGTGACAGACAAGACATAACCGGCGTTATCTGTTACAGCTGCAACATTATCTGTAAAATCAACCATAATTCCCTTACCCTTCTCATTTTTCAACTTAAGGCAATCCCTTCTAAGATGCCCCCTCTTGCCACAACTCCAACAGACAACATTACTAGTCCTAGATTGACTGCATCTGTTCATATTAGTACTACTCTTATCCACACGTGTTACAGATCTTCATATATTTTCACCTACTAAAGCAGTAGATACATGTTTGTCAGATTCTCTTCTACGAATATTCTCGCTCAGAATCAGATTTCGAACCCCATCAAACGTCAAACTTGTTGACCATGAGGAATTACTAACAGCAGTAATAGTAGTATTTCAACTATCAGGCAATAAGGATAACATAATCAAAGCACGTACCTCATCTTCAAAGTCAATCTCAACTGAACTCAATTGACTAATAATCACATTAAATTCATTGATATGATCATCAACTGACGCACCTTCGCTCATCTTCAAATTAAACAGAAGTCGCATCAAACAGACCTTGTTGATCGCAGAGGGCTTCTCGTACATATCCGATAGGGCTTGCATCAAATCAGCAGTGGTCTTCTCCTTTAGGTTGTTAAACGCAATGTTACGAGCCAACGTCAGCCGAATAACACTCATAGCTCGTCTATCCAGCAAATCTCAATCAGCTTGCTTCATCGTCTTTGGTTTCTCCCCATATAAAGGCAAGTGCAGATTCATCTGGTAAAGATAATCTTCAATTTGCATCTTTCAGAAACTAAAATCCTTTACATCAAATCTGTCAATTCTCACTTTTACTTCTTCTGTCGCCATCGATTCGCTTTAACTTAACCAAGCCTGGCTCTGATACCACTTATTGTGATTAAGGCGAGCGATTGAACAAATTATAGACGGAAGAAGAAAAATAAATCGGACACCAAATTTACATGGTTTAGTCATAAAGACTTACGTCCACAGAGAGAGCAGCAGCGAATTTCACTATAGATCAAGCGATACAAGGAGATTGCATACTCAAGTTACTCAAACACTCTCTCAATGTTTCCAAAACCCCAATTTAACCCCAAACCCAACTCACGGCACAAAATTACCACGCGTTCAAACTCAAAATACAATACTCTACGTACACCTGGTTTGCGTACACACGAAATCGCGTATCTCTTTGAGCTTTGCGTGACTTCGTTGATCGGAGAATGTGCCGCTTCTTGGATTGTCGAACCTTTGCGGCTTCTTGGATCGTCAAACCTCTGCGGCTTCATAGGGTTTTCTCGCAGTGACTTTTGGCCGTCCCACGCACACACCCGAAAGAAGAAAGTGAATCCTCGTATATATACGTGTGTGTGCGTGTGTGCCCAAGGTCAAACTTTTGACCTTGGGCCCACCACTTTTAACTCTTCATGCAGAAGACTAGATTGGATGAGGAAACTTGCTCCTTTTAATTTTATTTCCTCATTTTGTAATTCTTTCGTGAGTCCACCAAATTTCGCATTTTAAAAAATGCTCAAACTCGAGTCATATTTTAACAATTTTAAAGATAAAATTGGATAAGTGTGACATGTATGTAGTATCTTAATATTATTTTACGACACAAAATTTAGTTTAGGATGAAATGTGATGAGAATGCATTAATTTGAGATTTTTTATGACATTGATCCAATACGTAATTATTTATGAATCGCACTAGATTTTATCGGGGACTTTTTTTTATTGGTTTTTTGTTTGGAAATTTTGTGGTGCTCCTCTCTTGAATTCCCACTCAGCTCTTAATTTTCCAAGTTGCTGTCCATTGAAGCAAACACCTTCAACGGCCACGTGGGAGATTTGGGATTCGGATTGAATGAAGAAACCCCCAGGAGCATATCTTGATTGGGTTCTGAATTTTCCTATTCTCAGATTTCATTTATCTTATCTAATCTCGATTGCATGGACCTAGCTGTGAAATTAATTTGATGAAGTGAGATGGAATAGGATTATGATAGGATAGTATTACTTTCGAATCGAAATGTTATGAGAATTGAATTTGACATGTCAAAGACAAGATTACTAAAATAGGTGACTAATCAAAAGCAGATGGATAAGTAAGTGAATTATGTTCAGATTTATAAATCAAACTAGTTTGAGGTATCATTTTGTGAATTGACAATGAGCATACAACATTTAGAATTGATAACTTTGTATTTCTAAAGTGCCTATAATATAATGAAAAAAAAAACTATTGAATATCAACATAATAAGAGATATGATAATGTTATCATATCTCAGGGAATATGATATAGTTATTCCAACATACAATATTTTATCAAGATAGTATTGTGATTGGAACAAACGTCTTGAAAGAAAACAATATTAGTGTTTTGGACTGTAGATCAAAGAGAAAGTAATTTCTACAAGCGTTTTCCTATAGTGGACCAAGTGATAGTGGACCAAAATACCACTCCACGCAAACACGCAAAAGAAATGTGACAATGGCTATTACACCATGCCGTGGTTCTTAAAGTTGGCTATTTTGGAGCTGGCGTGCTGTGCTTTGCAGGTCGACAACACGGCCTATCATAAGTATTTCAAGTGGGCACCATGGATAGTTATGCTTTTCAATTTGTATTGCTAATTTAGTGGGGGAAACAAGAAGATGCAACGCGGGCATTGGTCGTTGATAAAATTGGGAACTTCTGCTCGTTGTACGTTGTTCTTAACTAGTAGTCCAACTAAATTGGGCTTTCTCTACGAAAGCAGCTCTTTAAGCCCATGTGGCATGGAAGACGTCATGTTTCAGACCTGGACTTTCTTTCTGGGTGTCCTCCTGCTACTCTCCATACAAGCAACAAAAGATCTCTATTCTCTATCACCGCCAAAACAAAAGGGATAGAAATTGTATGTAATTATGTGGTTTTCACTTACTATATACTTCATGTTCTCTGCTCATATATTTTAGTTTCTGCTGGTGAGGTACTTCGGATTGAGTTTATGTAAAAGTTTCATTTTCTTTCTTTGGGTGAAAAAATGAGTTTATATAAGTTGATGACACAGCAGAAGAGGAGCAATGCCGCATAAAACTGTATGAGCCATCGAGGTGAGCGAAGGATGCAACAGTCTAATTATAGGCAAAGCTAGAAGGCATCAAATGCATTTCTCATGAATTTTGTGGATTGATTTGGCTAATTGAAGAATGATTTCGTCTTAGGCAAAACGAATGCAACCCAGTTCAAAACTAATTCTAGATGGAGACTTCCAAAGTAAATTTCTGTTTGATATTTTTTCTTTTTCATTTTTCAGATTTCTGTCCTTTTCTAGATTTTTACAACATAAAATTTTGATCACAACGCTTTACATTATAATTGCCACATAAGATACCCTGTTTGCATTTATCTTTCATGGAAGGACCAACTCGAACATAAAAAATAGTTTGGTGACATCCAAAATTTCGCTCGACAATATAGCGAGTCCCAAACAATTAATGATCCATACTATGTTAGCAAGCTCGTCACGAGACTACACCATTTGCATCACCATCCCCGTCATCCGAGACAACTCAACCGCAACACTTCAAGCCATGCCAAGTTATCAATCGTGACACCTCAACGCCACATCATCACCGAACCGGACCAACTCAGCAGCACCCGTTAAGTCACTTCAGCCGAGCACACGCCACGCCAGCTCATTCTGTGCGGCCATGTAACCCCGCGACGCCACATCAGCACCAACGCACCACCACCATTTCATGCATGCCAAGCCATTTGACTTCTCCCGAGCGTGACCCCTACTTCCAGTTGGCTCCGTTGCTGCCTAGTCAATTTTCCCTCGCACGAAGACCAGCAGCAGCGACTTCAAGCGATGGTGGACGAAGCAGAGAACCGAGTATAAAAGGAGGAACAGTCGTTCCCTTACACCTTTCGGATTCCACCCATCTTCTTCACATTCTTATACAGTTCCTTTCTCTCTCCACACCGTGCGACACCCAAATTTCCGACGACTAATCTAGGCCAGCGAACGAGCCTCAATGGCGACGCCCTCAGTTCAGCCGAGCCCCTTGCACTGCCACCGTGTCCAGCTGCGTCGCCTCTCGGCTTGCTTTGGACAGTCGGAGAGCCAACCTCAGCTCGGAACTCCCAAGACACTATCGAGCCACGACCACAGTCTATCGAGGACTTGAGACAAGTGGATATCCCCATTCTATCCTCTGTCGGTCGATTGTTGTTTGACAAGGATGGTTTCCCAGAAGTCCCGTAGGCGTTGTTTGGATCCTTGTTTAATTCAAAGTTTTGATCGTATTATCTAGTTAAATTGTCGAGCTCGAAGTAATTGAGTTTGTGGTTGGACCGTAGAAGCATGGCCGCTCGATATCTAGCATGTACGAGATCTGAGATTGCAGAAAATTCGAACTAAGCTAGTGCTGGACTTAGGCTAGGTTCGGTTTAGCCCAATCCCAAGATTTTGATAATTTCGTACCCACTTAAGTGATGCGAATTTCATGGAGCATTCTTACGAAAGTCGTCCTTATTGGTTGCTCCACAACATACTTTAATTTCAGAATTTTTGGATTTCGTATGACAAAGATATATGTGAAGAACTATTGAATGTGAAATCTACTTTTAAGGGTATTGCACCAACCTCTTCTTGCTTTTCATTTTCCACAAAATTTGCAGCCAAGAGTTCTAACACGCA
The DNA here is from genome assembly GCA_028830015.1 of Eucalyptus grandis x Eucalyptus urophylla. NCBI lineage: Eukaryota > Viridiplantae > Streptophyta > Magnoliopsida > Myrtales > Myrtaceae > Eucalyptus > Eucalyptus grandis x Eucalyptus urophylla. The sequence goes on from CM054190.1 coordinate 43,812,855, forward strand.
TCCTTCATGGAAGTTGTAGAGTACACCCTATGTTACCACATAAAATTTCCATGATTTTTCGATCTCATTTGGTCGACGAAACATTTGCTTTCCTACCCCATCGCAGTCTGGAGATTCTTACTGTTTTGGGTGCAATTTACAAAGAACTGTATGAGCTGAATTGGACTTCGAGTTCTTCATGAAAAATGTCCCTTTAGATCTGGTCTACCTTATATTAAAGTTTTATTTATAATTTTTGAAACCCGTTTATCTAGACAACAACTGCCGTTTCTAAAGGTGTGTGGAACGCCTTATAAGGCTAGTCTAGAGCCTAGGATATGGGATTCTTCTTACAGTTCATCTAATATTAGCACGGGTGAGTTTACATTAGTTTAGGGGATAAAAATGAAAGAGAATTTATTAGATTCACGCTTGAGTCCTTGGATAATAGTAAAGTCAACGTGCTTTTAAATTAAATTATGGAATTGCTGCATCATAATGTGGATGTGTGACTGAGAATACCGTCGGTCTTTGAGACGACAATACCCTAGGTTGTAGTAGGGATGCCTAGAGGGATAACTTGGTTCCTCCAAATGCCTGGGGGTGTAACATGGGTCCTTCAAATGTCCTCGTGATACCAAATGGGTGCGAGATGCTCAGGGGTTAACAGAGTTCCTCGGATGATGATGGCAGTAGGAATTCCTATTAAATATAATCTTGATACTTCTGAATTGAGCTAATGATTATCCATTTGGAAAAGTTATTGTTTATATTGACCTGTCACATTACTTTGAAAAGGTTCTCGGGTAAGATGATGAAATGTACTTTATCTTGAGGTTTTCCTTGTTAGTACGATGATAGACCGGTTGACCATCTACTTGTTGGGTTTAAGCTCATTAGTTATTGACTTTATCTTTTCATATCAATAGACATCTCAGTCCCACCTGTCTCCCTTATGGTCCGTTATGGAGTATTGGTTGACTTCACTTGGCAAGAGGACAAGTTCATAAACCTTAGTTTCCCGAATATGGTTTTTATTCAAATCACGTCTCGTTTGGTCAGGGATAGAGGACCTCTAATGGGGGTTGAAAGGCATGTATGCCCGTATCAACAGGCGCATGATGGGTCCCCTATTGCTGTTCGTTGACGGATCAAGGGACAGAGGCAGCCTCATCGCATAGAAGGGAGGTAGGAGGGCAGCTGGATTTTCAAGAACTTGGAAGATTTTTGGACGGAGCCAAAGGCTGGGATTAGGCGACCATGATTAGGTGACCATGCACACAGCTAGGTTGGGATGGGATGACTAACTTATAGCCGGGTGCAGTTAGTAGTACTGACTTTTTGAATTCCCCAATGTACCCAAGTTGTTGCCTAATGTACCCAACTTGTTGCCTAATATATATATAAAAAAGAAAAGTGCCCCAATTGCAGAAGTCCTTATGTACTCCTGGATTTCTTTAGCCCCTGCTAAAGAAAAAGCTAAACAAGAAGATAACCACACTATTAGTTTTATATTAGCTGTAACGTGCTGGAGTTGTCACAAATTTAGTGATCCGATTACACAGAAATATTGAGAAATTTGATGCAACATTTTTGCAACAGTTCAGAGATTCCCGATACCTTACCCCTTTTTTTCTTTACAGTGCATGCAATATGGCTCGTCAATCAACTCACACAAGGTCAGCGTTGTCGAGAACTATTTCTGGTATGGTATTTTCTAAAGCTTTGAAGCTTTCGTAACTACTTGCCAACGCTATGGTTTTTGTAGAGAAGACGCCCGCATTTAATTATTTTTTTTCACACTGAAATGATAGAAAAGCTGCCGATAATATCCTCATTATTAACAGAGCAGTAGCTTCACATTTTCTTTATCCAATCAGCTAACAAACTATGACAAGCAAACGAATACGAATATCAACAAAAAAACCCGATTCAAACTAGTCCTGAAATTGCTCCTTTAAAATCATGAGTTAGAACAACTCCTGATGTTTTCCTTCGCGATCTTCTAGCCATGCCGCAACCTTGAATTTCTCGTAACGTGTCTTTGCCTTGCATCTTCAACAGATGTCACCCAAACATAGTCTCATAAGCACATGATGATTTTTGAGTCTCCGAAAGAAAAATGGAAGAACATTGGAGGATACTTCAACTTTACCTTGATTTAGTTTATCATGAACTCGATCTTATAACGTGTTTTTGCCTTGCATCTTCAACAGATACCACCCGAACATAGTTTCATAAGCACATGTTGATTTTAAGTCTCCGAAAAGAAAAATGGAAGAACAGTCGAGGACACTTCAATTTTACCTTGACTTAGTTTATCATGAACTCGATGTTTGAGGCTTAGTCTTGGCCGAGCTCGAACCCTTGTCTGTCCCTGATCTTAAACTTGAGCCCATTTCAGTTGCGCCCTTTCCTAAACTCAAAGTCGCATCCCTTCCTGGATGCACAGTTGCGCCTTCTTCTGAAGTTAACCCTCTGCCCCTTCCTATACTCAAAGTCGTGCTACTTCGTGGATTTGAAGAACCTTTGTCCACCCCTGATCTTAAACCTGCCCCCATTTCAGTTGTGCCCCTTCCTAAACTCACAGTCGCGCCCTTTCCTGAAGTTGAACCTCTGCCCCTTCCTGTACTCAAAGTCGAGCTGCTTCGAGAACTAGACGCTATGCCCCTTCCTGAATTTGAACATGTGCCCATATTAGTTCTGTCCCTAATTGAACTTGAACCTCTACACCTTATTGAACTCAAAATCGTGTCCCATCCTGAACTCAAAGTCACGCTGCTTCGTGAAGTTGAAGATATGCTCCTTCCTGAATTTGATGCCTTGCCCTTTCCTAAAGTGGAAGCTGCGTGGCTATCCAACCTCAAACCTTCGCTGTTTCTTGAACTTGAAGCTATATCCCTTCCTCTGCCTCTTTCTGCAGGACTCCTTCCTGGATTTGAACAACGATTGGTCCCACTTCCTCTGCCTGTTTTTGTAGGCATTCGGTCGGTCTCCATAGTTCTATCTCTATTCACCTGGACCATGTTGAAATTCCACATTAGTTTTGGGGACTGCACAATTAAGATGATAGTCCGAGTCTTCATCAGGACTTGAAACATCCCTTTCAGCCCCATCCTGAATATGGGAATGGAAAGCAGATTTGAATCAAGAGCAGACGATTAATTCAACATGCTTTGTTCCACTAAAATTTGGATGGTTTAATTATTAAATTAATTTAATAACTTTCCTTCTTTAAAATTTATCATCATTTGCTCTAAGCATTCCATACCATGCCCAGTAAAGCCAAGAAAAATAAAATAAAAAGGAGCAAGTCTCGCTATCCTAGTTCTGCATCAGGTTCTGTTTCTGTTTCTAATGTTAATACCGTTATTTTAGTGAACTTAACCTTCATTTTATATTCACATTAATTACAATAATCTTCTCTTTTTAAATAATTTTATGTACTTCACGTACTACTATATTTTAATTGTTAGATATTTATTTCAATTATAATACCGAATAAATTCTTTTTTTTCTTTTTTTCTTTTTTGCTTTTTGAAACTAAAAAGGAGTTCTATTTTCTACTTTTCGCATTCACATGAAAATCCCCTAACCACAGGACACAATGTTTTAAATCGGTCTAAGAACGTCTGTATGTTGTTGTGTTGTTTTCATATGTAAAAATATATGCTTCAAAATCAACTAGTGTCTCTTTTCGTCCATAAGTTGCATTTTTTAGTGAAATAATATGCTTACTCATCTAAAACTTACATCCTGATATAATATATGACTATTTGTTCAAGCAATATGCGCTTCCATTTACTTCGAAGTAATCATGTACTATAAAAAGATAACAATCCAGCGTGTTCGCTATTTGCAGTGGTGCTAAAAAGGCATTGTCAGCTACTCAAACCCACTAAAATACAAAGCGAGTCAAGCCCACTATATATGCATGAACCGGCAAAGCAGTACATAAATGTGACTCACAGTTATCGCTTAAACTAAAAGTGGATAGATCAGCTCTGAATTAAATTGCATAAACATTCCAACAAAATTATAAAGAAAGAGGCAAAACAAACATTCTAAGTATCTTTACTCAAGAGGCCAACACAACAAATTCATAGGAGGTGGATCATCATAATATCAAACATATATACCACAAATTAACTATGATCATAACTTATGATTGAAGTAGTATTACAACGCCAGTGTAAATAAAACTTTCTGGTAGTTGCTTCTCTGCTCTTTATTTGAAGCTTGTAACTACTCACTTTCTATATGAATGGATACATTAGTTAAGTTTCGAATCATTATTTTGTTTTTCTATATCCCACACACTGGACAATCCTTTGGAAACAAGACAAATGCATTTAACAGAGTAGAAATTTTTACTCTAGATAAAATAATCTAGATATAAAAAAGTTGAATCCACAAATCACAAAAATGTAAAGACATAAAACATAAAAATATATATGCACTGTATGTGCATGCACTGGCAAAACAACAAATAAACGCGTAACACAGTTTTTGATTAATCTGCAAGTAAATGGATTAGCCCTATATTAAATTGCATTAATTAGTCTAACAGGAATAACAAAGAACAAGGCAAAACAAATATTACAATTATGCTTACTTGAGAGGGAAACAACGAATTTACAAGAGATTAATTATCATAATATCAACATATATGCCACAAATTATCTGCCTTCATTCGCTTTCCCATGTGACAACACTTGGTAGAATCTAATGAGTTCTTTTTCTTTTTTTCTTTTTAATTTTCTTTTGTACAGAAATGAATTGGACAGTAATTTCTCATAGCGCATTAATGAGATAATCGAATTAAATAGTCCATAATTACCTTTATTACATGCACGATATTATATTTGTGCATTAATTGTGCCTATTGCAAAACTTAAAAAAGAAATAGTTGCAAAGGAATCATATAATGTTTTTGAAATCGATAATTTATGATCTATTATCTAGCATGTTATCTATGAAAGCAATTTTGATTAATTTTATATTTAGAGTGATTATATTAGTTTGCTAGCAATACTAAAGAACTAAGACTATCCAACACTCAAAAAGGAAGAAGAGATGAGTGACTAATGTAAGGAAACAAATCAACCACCTAAGACATTAGCGTGCAACAAAAAAGTGGCAACTTTGAAAAGGCAGATATCATGTCGCTAAAGAAAGGAGGATATTTGGCCTAAAAAGGAAGCATGCAAAAGTCCCACACATTGACGAAGAAGATGCCGTACCTGAAGAATCAATTCTTTATAGAGCTTTAGGATCCGCTGTCCTATTGAAGGACCAAAATCTATGATATGGTCTCCACAACTACTTATATAGACGAGGCAATTTTCTGGTATTTTTGTGCAAGATGCATCAATCAACGTTCCCAATGACGTGCACATTGCGACCTGCAAGTCTTTCAGAGACTCTAGCTCATCAAGGCCCTCAACATTAGTAAGTACATGGCAGCCATATATTATCAAACTCTCTAGGTTCTTCAAGTATAACAACCCACTTATTCTTGTCAAAGATTCACAATAACGAATGTCCAAGATTTTCAATGATTCAGAAAGATCCACAACTTGTATCTCAACTAGCTCTCGACACAATGATACACTCACTTGTCGTAGCTTCAGTAATTTCGAAGGAATGAATAATCTCTGAAGCCGTATACAAGAAAGGACTTTTAATTCTTCCAGTTGTGGAAGTCCCCCGAGTAAAATGTCTTCCACTTCACAATGACTGATCGATAGAGTCCGCAAATACTTCCAAATGCTGGTGGAGGACGGAAGCTGCATGAGGGTTTTTATGTCTAGGCCTACCAAATTGAGGAATTCTAGATGAGGAAGATAAGCCAACTCTAAAGGTCCAAGGACGCCAAGCAAACATAACATTAACTTTTTCAGTTTAAATAACCCCTCAATCCAACATAAATTGCATCCTATGATCGGTTTTGATATCTCTCCAACAGATTTGTAATTACTGAGTATCAATTCATCCAACCTAGTAAGATACGACAAATCAGGGACCGAGAGCAATGATTCAGATTGAATACGTAGACAAGTCAAACTTGTGGGAAATTTTGGCAACTCTTGAATGTCATGACAATCAAATAAGTCGACCATTTGGAGGTGACAAAGCATGTCGATTTTCCCTAGAATTCGGCAAATACCAGTGGACTTTAAATTTAGGATTTTTAAAGATGACAATCCTTCAATTCCATAAGGAATTTCACCTTTCATTCCTCTATACCCACAGAGAACTAGCTCTTCAAGATTTATCAACATGCTGATGCCTCTAGGTAAATGCCAAGCATGATTCTCATCATGTTCTACTACAAAACGGAGGACGCGTAATGATTTTAACTTTCCAATGGAGTTGGGAAGTTCCCTTATGTCCGTATACGATAAGTCCAACTCTTTCAATGAGGTTAAATTCCTAAGTGAGCCTGGGAGCTCTCTCACCTCACATCCCTGCAATGAGAAGCGCTCAAGCTTACCTAGTGCCCCCAGTTCATCAGGCAAATCAGTAAGATTCAGGCCCCCTCGAATCTTTAACTCAATTAAGGATTGTAGTTTTCCGATGAAACTTCCAATTTTCTTTAAACGTCGGGAATATTTAATAGTCAACCTCTCTAATTCCAAGCACTCAGAGAAGTTTGGGATTGTCGTTATACCATGACACCGCACGAGAGATAGAACTTTCAACTTCCGTGCCCCCTGTAAAAAGGATGGCATGTCAAGTGTAAGAACCAATGCATATTAACACTGGGACCATTACACTAGAATCAAAACATGTGATTTACCTTGATCAAGTTCCATGCTTTTGAATCATCTTTGAAGTCACTGGAGTCAAGTTTGAAAACAACAAGATCATTGAAATAGATATTGTCTGCATTGAAATCAGTTTTCAAATAAGAAAGACTCTCCAAAGAAATCCATTTCAACTTTGAATGACACCTTGCAAAGTCCCCAGTAAAAGATGCGAACTTTAACTTGAGGAATCTTAGGTTTGGAAACGTTTGAAACTCTTCATTTGTGATCTGCATCAACCCTGTATAAATATCAAGAGATCCTACTATCTCGAGTGCTTCAACTTCGTTCTTCCTCTGCAAGTGAAATTTTCCAATGGTGTGAATAAGTTAGTCAACTTCCAACCACTATGGTTTACAATCTTGAATGGATAAGAAAAAAAATGATAAAACATCCTAAATCAAGCAGGAATCATTTATCTTAGAATATACGTCTATTTGAATATCGGACATTTCTTACTTACCTCTTTGGTTCTTATTATTTTAAGGGCTTCTTCTTTTGCAATCCACACCCTACTTCGCTTGCTAGGGTCATTTGGACTTTCTTGATAGACGATTCCCCTTCCCATGTCTATGAGTTGATCATGCATCCAGAACATATCATCGTCCAATATCTTTATTAAGCACCTACTAGTAAGGACATCAATTCCTCTTACTGGATAAAAATCACAGTCGGTCCACATATAAATTGCATCAGTCTTCTTCTCATTGAAAAAGAAGCATGCTATATCAAGAAAAATTTGTTGCTGATGTTCATTTAGGTCGTCATAGCTAATCCTCAACTTCTCCAGAATCTCTTTCTCAGGTACATTCCTTAACTTGATCATAGTCTCTTTCCAAAATGCTTCGTCTTTCTTAGTAAGTAACGAACCTATCACTTCAACAGCCAAAGGAAGCCCTCCCACACTTGAGACAATCTCACTGGAAAGCGCATGATAATCATCGGAAGGAAAGGTTTTTCCAAAGGCATGCCGACAAAAAAGCTCAAGTGCAGAAGCATTATCCATCTTAAGCATCTCATACGGTATAATTTCATGTTTGAATTCCTGACCTTGCAAAATAGTCTTGTTTCTCGTTGTAATAATTATTCTAGATCCTGAATGTAATGAATTGTTCCCTATTAGTCTCTTAATATGGTCTTTATTATCAGCATCATCTAGAACCACAAGGACCTTCTTAGTGCTGAGTACTTCTCCAATCCACCTCATTCCTTGTTCAACATCTTGGATTCCTCCTACATATCTAGAATCAACAATGTCAGACAGTAGTTTTTTCTGCAATTGGACTATGCCATCCTCGGTCAACATCTTTTCTCGAACGTTCTCAAGAAAACTAGAACACTTTCCAAAGTGGCAAAGTAGTTCATTGAAGACAACTTTGGCGACGGTTGTTTTACCAATGCCACCCATTCCATAAATTCCAATGAGCCGCACATCGTGATGGTTGACATCTAATAACCCTGTCAAGTGCTTTACCCGATCATCAAGTCCGACTAAATGTTCAGGCACTAATCTTTGTTTCAGCTTCAGTTCCTCCAAAACCCTTTCAACAACCAATTTGACAATCGTTGCTTGGCTGCCATATGCAAAAGCACTTTCATTAGTTGACTAGATCTACCCACGCATCACACTTCGGATAGTCAAAACTTTAACTTGAATAGATTGAAGCACATCAAGGACCAGATCCAAGTACATTAAATAATTAGTATGGGCTAATTTAGCACGATTCACTTGACATGTTTTTCATATGTAGGTTATAGAAATGTTTGAAGACTATAGTATTACCTTACGCGGTAGCCAAAGTAACCAAGTGGTGGATACTATATTGTGCATCAACAAAAATTCGACATTTATAGCTAAGCCTAGAAAAACTTTCAGCACTTGTAACAGGAGAATCATGAAGAGAAATGCATCGCTGTACATTGAAGATTGTAGTTTGCTAGAGCTTCTAATGAATATTGAGACATGATTTTGCTTCACCAAATCTTAGTTTCCTTGGGTAATCATAGACAAAGCAGAGGATATAAAGTTGTATGAGAGCAGCGTTGGAGGTAGTTTTCAATACTTCCCGTTACAAAAAGAATAAAATAAATCATTTGACAGGAAACACCGTATTCCATACAACAAAAGGAAAAGAAGAAATAGGTGAGGGTCTTAAGAGAGCAATTACCTTTGATACTCTGTTACGATCTGTCCCTTGATTTCATCTACCTTTACAAGAGCCTTTGTCCATGCCTCGACTTCATCGGGAAATAACTTCTTTTGTTCCAGTAAAGCATCGCTATATAGTGGAGTTTTAAGCTTAACATCCTCAGGTTCCACGTGAAAAAATATGGGAAGTATACTTTTTTTACCCTTTGATTGAGACACGTTGTCTATTATGTGCGCAAGCTCACGGAGACACCATTTGCTAGAAGCATAATTCTGAGAGAAGATGGGTATATAAATCATAGAGTTGTTGATAGCACGTAGAAGGTTCCCACCAATCACTTCGCCGAGACTGAGTTCAGTGTCATCCATGAATACGCGGACTCCTGCATCTACCAAGCCATGGTAGAGGAAATCCGTGAATCCATAACGAGTGTCGGATCCTCTGAAATTCAGGAATACTTGATACTCGCCCCCTAATGCTCGTGCAGCATCACTACTCGATCCAGCCTCCGAGTTCGCCATAAGCTAGGAAGCTTATTATTCCGGATCTCTCTCTCTCCCCTGCAGAGAAAAGAAGTTGGCGTGGCGGGGCCTAGCTTAAGAAATTAAGCGAAGGCTTTCGAGGCAAGTGATAGAAATGTAGACACCAGTGAAGGTGCCCAGGACTTTTTAAACAAAGTTCCGAAATTTAAATAAGACTCATCGGGAGACTATAAAGGCCACCAATAAAAACAAAAAAATCCTTTTCTTTTCCCCTTAATTAAAGCATCCAATCCCCAAACTGCCGAGAAATCTCCAATCATTCCTATAACCTTTTTTTATTCGAACAAAAGAAGAAGTATATTATTTAGGAACTTGATAGAACGATCATTTTTTAAAAAATTTATGGGGCAATTATAATGCATAAAAAATTGTTTTCAAATTAAAAAAATAGAAATCTGGAAAAAAAAAAAAGTAACCTAAAAAATTTGTTTCTAAACGTTTTTTCTTTCAGAAATACACTTCAAATTAAAAGCGCGCCTATATTTTAGCACGTTAAGCCGCTTGCAAATTGCATGTGTGTGTGTGTGTGTATTTGGATGTTGAATTATTAAGAAAAAAATTGGGCCAAAATACCAGCGGCGAACTTTGCGCCCAACCTCGGAACCTACTTCCGGCGTCGCCACCCACAGAGTTGTCCGCGCCGCGTCTAGGCTGAGGCCGCTGCGTATCCAGGCAGAGCCGCCCCTCTGTGTCCAAGACGGAACGCTTCAGATCTGTGGACGAGAAGAAGAGGAACGAGCTGTCACCACAAGTGACGAGCCGTTCACAGATCTGAGCGCTCAGATCCTCGCTAGTAACGACGGCGGCGGCTTGTTACTCACGCCGACATCCGAGAGGTGGGCGCGGAGGTTGGAGCTCAGATCTGCGGAGGAGAGGCTGTCCGTGGCTGACCGCCGCTTTGCGTCTCCAGATGTGTGGACTAGCAGCTCTATCGGCCAAGGCACAGCCGCCGGGACGACGGAGGGGTGGACGCAGCAGTCCGCCGTCGCTCAACAGCCAGATCTGGAATTCTATTGCCGGGCGAAGAGAGAGAGAGAGACACTGAGAGACAGTGAGAGTTTTTATATCCTTCATTTTTTAAAACCCTTCGTCCTTTCTTGTCTTTTTCTTTTTCTTTTTCTTTTTCTTTTTTGAAAATGGGTCTGTCTCACCATCAAAAATAATCTTTAATGCACTTATTTGTTCTCGTAATACGGATTATGATATGGAGAAATTCTGCTTATAATTTGGGAATTTTGGCAACCCTGAATTTAGTGGATTCATTTCCTTTTTTATTTAAACTTTAATTTTTAATGTGCTTCAAATAAATATCTAGTCTGTTAGTTTATTTAGATATAAGATACAACATCTATTTTATATATAATTCTTGCATGCTAAAATACCCTAATTAAAAATATTAAATAGAGGCTTTTTCACATGCTACAGATCTTTGCCGCGGAAAATTATATGCACTCACCACTGATTTTATGAGTACATCTACTATATGTTAAGCACCTCTAACGACCACGTGGAGATTGGGATTCGGGTAGGAAAATATTTTTTAAATATTATAAATATTTTTATCTTGTATAGATATCACGTGGACCCCACATATTCTTTTGTATATTGGGCTTGGATTTTAGTTTATGTTGGAAAAAGATGGGTTGGGAGAGTTTAGTTCTTATTTTTTGGGGTAGAAATAGTATATGTGCACAGACTTTTGTACCGCACTCATTTGACTATTAAAACTTTTTTTTTTCGCTCATTTGAATACCACAAATTTAAAAAATCGATCATTTAAGTATCATTTCCAATTTGCCCCGTCAAAAATGCTAATGTGATTGCAGGAAAATATTTTTTTTATTATATTTTTTGAATTTTTATTTTTATTTTTATTTTTATTTTTTGCCTTTTTATCTTTAAGGTCCGCAAGGGTCACTATTGCCAACCATAACCGCCTTGCCCTTGGCCATGAAGGCCCTGGGCGAGGCCATCACTTTGGGCAACATCCAGCTTTCGGTGGTCATGAGCAACGTCGCCCAAACTAGGCAAGGGTCATCGCGGCCTGACCTAGAGCCTTCGCAGCAAGGGCGAGGTGGCCCTTGCCCAAATCTGACTGCGAAGGCCCTGGGCAAGGCCATTGGGGCCTCATCGACTGCTAGAGAGGTCGCGATGGCCCTTGCTTGCTCTAGGTGGTGTTGCTTGCGGTTGGCAAGGGCCCTCATAGTGTCACCCAAGGCCTTCACAGTCGAAGGCGAGTGAAAAAAAAAAAAAGGTTTTGACACTAAAAAAATAAAAAGCAACGTACAAATAAAACTAAAAAATTCACATAGGACATTTGATAGGAATTAGTAGTCAAGTGATTGATTTTTTTTCTATGCGACACTCAAGTGAATGAAAAAAATATTTTGAAATTCAAGTGAGCATTGTGCGAAAATTTTGGCACTACTGTACTTATGCCCTTGTTTTTGCAATCTCCAAGACTGGGAGGAGAGATGTTGTTGTGGCATCTTTGCAGGAGGGGTCCAGATCTTTGAATTTTCTAAAGGAAACCATCAATGAGGTGGGGGATGGGGGACAAAGATGGAGCGTGTGGTTTGCCTTGCAAATTGCAATGACTTTATTTTGAATGACCTAGTTGTGAAATCGATTTGATTGAGTGAGATGAAATAGGATTAAGATAGGATGGTGTGCATTTCGAATTGAAATGTTAAGGATATTGAATTTGACATGTCAAAAACAAGATTAATAAAATATGTGACTAATTGTAAGTAGATGGATAAGGAAGTGGATTATGTTCAAATTTAGATATCCAACTAGTTTGAGGTATTATTTTGTGAATTGATAATGAGCATAAAAAACTTAGAATTGATAGCTTTGTATTGCTAAAGTACCTATAATATAATGAAAAAACACTATTGAATTCCAACCAAATGAGTGATACGTATCATGTTATGATATTTATGGGAATATGATATGTTATGCTGATATATAGTATTTGCTCAAAATAGTATTGTGATTGGAACATACGTCTTGAAAGAGAACAATATTGACATTTTGGACTGTAGATCAAAGAGAAATTGATTTCTAGAAGTGTTTATCATCGAGTCATTCAATTTCAAATTAATAACCTATCTTTGATGAAATAGAGAGCAGGAGGGATGAACTTCACTCAGCAAGTGATAATTGACCAAAATATCACTTGACGCAAACGCATAAAAGAAATGTCATTATGTAAATTCAATGCAAACCTCTCCATAAGTCTAAAGTTGGCTATTACACCATGCCATGATTCTTAAAGTTGGCTATTTTGGAGCTGGCGTGCTATGCTCTACAGGTCGACGACAACATGGTCTATCATAAGTATTCCAAGTGGGCACCATGGATAGTCATGCTTTTCAATTTGTATTGGTAATATAGAAGAGGGAGAAGGAAAAGACCCGGGGGGGGGGGGGGGGTGGAACTTCTGCTCGTTGTAAGTTGTGCATTGGACCGAAGAACTATTCATGCGGACGGGCTAATTGAAGCACTTGGGTTCTTAACTAGCAGTCCAACAATATTGGGCTTTCTCTGCTAAAGCAGCTGTTCAAGCCCATGAAGGATGGAAGATCCCATGTTTCAGGCATGGACTTTCTTTCAGGTTGTCCTCCTCTACTTTCAATATAAGCAATAAAAAAAAAAGATCTCTATCATCCCCAAAATAAAGGGATAGAAAATGTATGTAATTAAGTGGTTGTTACTGCCCAGACTTCAATGGTCTCTGCTCATATATTTTAGTTTCTCCTGGTGAGATAATCCCAATCGAGTTTCTGCAAAAGTTTCATTTTCTTTTTTTGGGTGAAAGAATGAATTTACATAAGTTGATGGCATAACATGAAAAGGAGTAACGCCATCAAACCGTATGTGCTATGATGGACAGCCTGTTGAAAATAAATCGTAGAGCATAATCTCCAGCTTCTCCTGAAAGCTTCCTGAGCGAGAAGAGAGGATCGAGGCGAGCAAAGAATGCAACCGTCTAATTATAGGCAAAATTAGGAGTAGACAAATGCATTTCTCATGAATTTTGTGAATAATTGCTCCATTGCAGAAGTTCGTCTTTAGGCAAAAACGAATGCAATCTGGTTCAAAACTACTTTTAGATGGAGACCCATGCATTTCTCCAAATTGAATTTATGTTTGATGTTTCTTTTTCATTTTACATCATTTCATTCTTTTCTAGATTTTTACTTTTAAATTTTGAAAAAAAATTCTTATATTATAATTGCCACATAAGAGGCCGCATCGACATTAACGGCCACGTCAGTATCTATATTTAATGGAAGGACCAACTCAAACGATAAAAACAAAAAATTTTAGGGATCTAATTATATTAAGAAATGTTGAGAAATTAGATTAAATATTTTGCAACGACTCGAGATCTTTGAATTTCTTATTCCTTTTTTTCTTTTCCGTGCATATAATGGGGCACATCAATCAACTCACACAAGGTCAATAGTCTGTGCATTGCACGGAATTATCATGAACTATTTTAGGCATGACATTTTCTAGAACTTTGAAGCTTTGATCACTGCTTGTAAACACTACTCATTGTTGCAGGGAAGACATTTCGCATTAAAACATTTCTTACACACTAAATGATAGGAAAGCTTCCCGTGAGATCCTTATTAGTAACAGAGCAGTAGCTTCACATTTTCTGTATTCATTCACCTAACAAATCATGACAAGCAGAATATCAACAAGGAACCCGATTCAAACTAGTCCTAAAATTGCTCCTTCACAAATCTTGAGTTAGAACAACTCCTGTGGATGTTTCCGTTCACGATCTTCTAACCATGCTGCAACCTTGAAATCATAGTAACGTGTTTCCGCCTTGCATCTGCGACACAAATTACCCAAACATAGTTTCCTAAGCACATGTTGGTTTTGAGACTCACTAAAAGAAAAACGGAAGAACATTCGAGCAAACTCGAACTTCACCATGACAAATTGGTCTTGAGTCTCCTCTTCTTGAACTTGAACCTCCACCCCTTCCTGAACTTGAAGCAGGTCCCCTTCCAGAACTCAAAGCCTTTTCATTTCTTGAACTTGAAGCTGTGCCCATTCCTGGACAAAAAGCCCGTGCCATCTTGTGCACTTGAACCTTTACCGCTTCTTGAACTCAAACCTGTGCCCCTTCCTGAACGGAAAGTTGTGCCCTTTCCTTCATGAAGAGAAAGAATGGGCCTCTATTTCATCCTGAACTCAAAAGTCGTGCCCCTTCCCGAATCCACATCTGTCCTGTCTTGGGAACTCGAACCTGTGTTCCTCCCTGTACCGAAAGCCACGCTCTTTCATTAATTTGAAGCCGTGCCTCTTCCTGAACTCAAGGCCGTGCCACTTCTGGAACTCAAACCTCTACCCCTTCCTGAACTCGTCGCCATGCCCTCTCCTAGACTTGAAGCTATGCCCCTTCCTCTGCCTTCATTAGCTGGACACTTCCCTGAGCTCAAAGAACATCTAGCTCCACCTCCTCTGCCTCTATTTGCAGTTACTTGGTCAGTCACGACAGTCCTCTCTCTTCATCTGACCATATTAATCTTCCTGTAAGTATACATACGTTTGGAGTCTATTTGCTAGTAACAGGTACGGAGAACTTAATTTCATCCCTTCATTCTCAATCTGACGTGATCAGCATTGAAAGTTTAGAGAAATGACTACAATATTCGTATCGAGAAAGTAGTCTTTTGCTGATTTGTAAACTTTTCTTTGAAGCAAGCATGATATTTAACTTCCAAATTAATATGGGGAGCTAATTGAACCAATGGAATATTTAGAGATGGCGTTGACCGTTCAATAAAAGTTCAGGATCTAATTGCACCAATTAAAAATTCAAGAACAAAGTTAAATATTGGAGAAAGGTTCGAAGATTAATAGTGTCATTATATCTATAAAAAAGAAACACAATGAAACCCACTAGACTACAAATCCGATTGTTTTTTCTTATTCTCTCCTGAGGTTGGATTCTTGTTCCACCATGGAGTTCCCTCTCCATCAGGTGTAGCTCATGATTCAACGCACTTCTGGAATTAGTTAACACTCGCTTTATGTGTTTTGGCCCCCCGTGTCTCTTCGCAGGTTATGTGGTAAGCAACAAACGATTTTTGTCGGTTGACCTTACTCGTGGAAAGGTTAACTCTGAGCTATATCGCATTAACATTCTAACGCAAAATTGAAAGAAAGAGGCCAAAAACATATCCTAATTTCACGAGCAATATGAAAATGGATTCATAGGACGGACCCAGAATACGCAAAAATTAACGCAAATTTGATGGAAGAAAATGTCTGCACCTTGTCTGACTTGGATCCCAAGCGTGATGTTTTGCGAAGAATCTTCTCTATCTAGTTCTTCAAAGAGATTGGAAAGAAATTGCCTGAATCTTTGATAAACTCTCCATGCACTCTCGTATTTTGACATGGCAATAATCTGGTATATTTTGTGAGAGATACATCGATCAACCTTTCCGATGACTCAGCATTGTATGGCTCCCAAGAATTCCAGGAACTCTAGTTTGTCAAGGCCCCCGGCATCAGTTCATCCATCAAACTCTTCGTGTTCTTCAAGTTTGACAGCCCAGCTGATCTTCCTGGAGAAGCGCAGCCACAAGCACGGGTATCTTCTAATGATTCCAGAACACTCGCAAAATAAAGTCAAGACAAATTTCTCGAATCTCAGGTTGGAGTACAGCGACCCTGCGAAGCGAGAGCATATCAAACGGAGAAGACTAAGTGCTGTACAAGGGGTCGTAGGTCTAGTTTAGACAGAGTAAGCTTTTCCACATGCAAAAGAGAACCCAATGCTGTAGGCAGTGCAGCAACGATCATTGGGTTTGATGCCTATGCATAAATCAGAGAGTCCTGCACAACCTATATGAAATATAATAAGAACTAAGTTGTACGGAAAAAGTGAATATATGAATCACTTAGTCGAGCGCAACAACAATCTCCAAGAGAAAAAAGGACTTGCAAACGTGCCACAAAGTGTTGTGATATCATGAACAGCTTGAAGAGAGAAGAATAACAAAAATAAGCGTGCCAACACAAAAACTGAAGTATGAGTCTTCACCCTTTTAAATTTCTATTCATCAGTATGAGCATGTACGAGTACACATTCTTGACTCATCCCTCGTTTTTCACTGATACATTTTCAAAGTGCGATTCAACTGGCCTGATTTTGACCCTTTTAAATTTCTAGGTCATGAAGAATGTACCAACAGTCGGATAGTTTCCGAGAGAGAGCAAGATGCGCACGATTTTTACAATGACAAATGCTGCAAAAGTCGGGCTCAATGAGATTAATTCATACAGGGCTTGTTCTTTTACTAAGTTTTTTATGCACAGAATGACAAATTTCTCCCACTAGGTCGAGCCCACCAAGAAAGAGGTCACCAACCGTAATTCACAATAAAGGGTCACTAACGAAAAAACTCTGGAGACACATGTTAGCAACCCTTTATTGGAGACAGCAGATTGGCCATTGGAATCCGCGTCAAATAACCACTTGTTGGTTTTAAGTCTCCTCAAGAAAAATGTAGGAAATTCAAGGAAAACATAATTTTACCTTGACATATTGAGTCTCCATGGAAAAGTAATGTTGGTAACCTTGCATTGCCTGTAGGCGGGCACACACAGAATGAAGAACACGCAACTAAATATGTAATGTTACCTTAGATCTTCCGTTCGCTTCGGTGCTTGGTTGTGCTTTTGCCTTATTGTTCTTATCATGACCTCGACGTCTTAGGCTTAGTCTTGACCGAGCTTGAACCCTTGTCCATCCCTGACCTAATTCTTGCGCTCATTTTAGTTGCGCCCCTTTCTAAACTCACAGTTTTGCCCTTTCCTGAACTCAGAGTAGTGCCCTTTTCTGAAGTTGAACCTTTTCCCTTCCAGCGCTTTCCCAGGCTGAGCCGGAATTCTTTATTAGATTCGAAAAGAAAGGACAGGCAAAGCCCGAAGGCGGCTATCCCAGAACTCAAAGTCACGTTGCTTCGTGAACTTGAAGAACCTTTGTTCATCCCTGACTTTAAACTTGCGGCCGTTTTAGTTGTGTCCCTTCCTATACTCAAAGTCGTGCCCCTTCCTGAACTTGCAATCGCGCCCTTCTCTGAAGTTGAACCTCTGTCCCTTCCTGTACTCATAGTCGTGCTCTTTCATGAACCTGAAGCTATGCTACTTCCTGAACTTGAACTGGCGCTCATTTCAGTTGTGCCCCTTCTTGAACATGAACCTCTACCGCTTTGTAAACTCAAAGCCGTGCCCCTTCCTGAACATAAAGTTGCGCTCTTTTCTGAAGTTGAACCTGTTGGAGAAATCTTCTTGAAGTATTTTGAAGCTGACAAAACGTTTCCATCAGTCTAGTCTGAAGATTTGCAGACTCTGATATTTAAAGTCTGAAGACCTCCGGACAGCCAGACTCAAGACTCAAAGTCTATCCTCATTGATAGTCTCTAATCCGTTGAAGAAAGGTTATCCAGACTTGGATGTTTCGTTAAGGATTCAACCTTATCAACTGGAGAAGATCTCGTGGCTGGAAAAGACGTAACAGAATCATTTGATTGATCGAGATTGATTCGATGATTGAAGATTCGATGATTGCCTAAATATTCTTGGAAGGTTCTACTTATGGAAACCGAGATCCTGATTGTATGGGCGAACATGATTGATGGGCTATCGACACGTTCCTTTAATAGCTCGAACAATCTTCCTAATTGATTCCGTCCAACGGGT
Organism: Eucalyptus grandis x Eucalyptus urophylla; assembly: GCA_028830015.1. NCBI lineage: Eukaryota > Viridiplantae > Streptophyta > Magnoliopsida > Myrtales > Myrtaceae > Eucalyptus > Eucalyptus grandis x Eucalyptus urophylla. The sequence continues at coordinate 43,831,077 of CM054190.1, forward strand.
AGATTGGAGGAATTCCTTTGGTAAGTGCCAACGGTATGATGGCATAAAGGAGTATATAAGGAAGACGTTCTTAGTTGTTCGAGGTGTGCGCGATAAGAGAATTCCAAAGTCTGAAGCTCCTTGTTGTTTAGACAATCACTTTGAGCGAATACTTGTATACAAAAGAGAGTCTATATTTGTGAGAAACCTTGAGGAGGTGTGGTAGAACATCTACACTGTGGAATCAAGGCAAAGCTGTGCTGTAACTTCTCTTTTGATCATAGTGAAATCCAGCCGGTGGGCTGTCAGTGCGGAAGAGTGGACGTAGGCTTGGAATAAGCCGAACCACTATAAATCCTGTGTTCAATTTTCTCTTCCTTACTCTCTTTAACTTGATCGTATTTCATTTTGTTAATCAAGAGAAAATTTCCTTTCTATCGTTTGCCAAGAATCGCTTCCGTATCTCGATAAATTGTTTGTGCACCTATTCACCCCCCTCTAGGTGCTTATACTAGCTATCTCAGAACCTCTGCCCCTTCCAGAACTCAAAGTCACGCTGTTTCGTGAACTTGAAGCTATGCCCCTTCCTGAATTTGATGCCATACCCTTTCCTAAAGTAGAAGCCGCATCCCTGCCCAACCTCGAACCTTTGCCATTCCTTGAACTTGATGCTATACCCCTTCCTCTGCCTCTTTCTGCAAGATCCCTTCCAAGGTTTGAAGCACATCCGGTCCGACTTCCTCTGCTTGCATCACTCTTCACCTGGACCACGTTGAAGTTCCACATTAGTTTCGAGGACCGCACAGCTTAGATAATGCAAATATTCAATACTTACAGAAGAAAGGTCCCCTTCATCCTTTTAGCTTTGCAGGTGCTCTCATGATGTTCAACTCCTTCGCACCTTTGGCAACTCGACCAAACAACATCATTTTGATTGGCAAGTTCCCCACTCTCATCCTTCTCCTTCTTTCTCTTTTCCATAAATGTCGTTTTCCCTCCATTTACATTGTCAGAGTGCCCAATCCTTCCATCCCTCATTTGCTTCCCATTTCCCGTGTCCTCAAAATATTCAAATTGCCTGGCTTTGATTGGAAATCATCAATGGAGGAGATGCGATCAGTTTCCCTTTCACCCACAGACGCAGTGTCTGAGTCTTCATGAGGACTTGAAACGTCCTGCTCAGGCCCATCCTCGTCAGAATACACATCAGTCTTCACTGTCCATTCCTCCCTCAACATCTCTATCATCTCGTCATCGTATCCTCCCTCCCACTCAGTGTCAATCCCTCCCTCGACGTACAAATGAATTAATCTTCTTTTAGATGCAAATTGCACCATTTTTTTCACTTGCTCATCACTCTTGATCTCTGGGAGAAAGTTGTAGTAATCACCAGGTCCCTGGTACCACATTCTCTTTAAACGAAAACCAAAACCTTTAACGTCAGCAATCAATCCTTTATATGTCACTAAATCAGGAGTGACATTTTTGTTTTCCCTCTTTATTCCGCCAAAACACCTCGTCCACTGACTGGGCTTCTTTACTCCAAGGTGGAATATGATTGTGAAGGGATTCTTCAACTGCGATGTAACAAGTTCAATGTGAGAGCCAAACAACATATGTATTGGATATATATTAAACCTTTCTATTTATGTACCTGAAATCCAATAGGACGCAGACATCATCCATTAGTTAGAGACAGGTCTAGGATTAAATACTTAGATGTCCAGAGTAATATTAGTACTACTTATCCGAATTTTCTCTTATAAACTGATTTTGAAATTTTAATAAGTATGTGATATAAATTTAATTTAAATGTCGAATAAGTTAGATAATTATCTATCCAGGAGTACTATCTCATCACAAATTCCCTCTTTTAAGGGCAGAAAATATTATCAGAATGTTAGTGTAAATGAAACTTTCCAGTAGTGGCTTCTACACTCTTGATTTGAGGATTGTAACTACTTACTTTCTATATGAATGGAAACATAGTTTTAAATCATAATTTTGTTTTTCTATATCCCACATTCACCAGACAAACCTTTGGAAACAAGACATAAATGCACTAACAGAGTAGAGATTTTTACTTGATTTAGTGATAAAAAAATAATCTAGCGATAAAAAGTTGAATCTACAAATCACAAAATGTAAAGACATAAATCATAATACATATAAACTCAATTATTCTGCATTTTGTAACTACAAAAGTGTATTATTTTCTAATCTTCGAATGAAAATTCCATAACCATGGGACACATTGTTTCAAATCATTTTATGCAAGTTGTCGGTTGTTCTATACTTTCTTAATCTAAAGTCATATGCTTCAAAATTAATTGGTGTCCCTTTAAATTGCACTTTTTAGTGAAATAACATGTTCACTTGTATAAAAGTTACGTTGTGACATGACATAAGACAATTTGCTCAAGCAACATGTGCTTTAATTTACTTTGAAATAATCATGTACCATGCAAAAATTATGAATCCGCGTGGTGGTAATATGCTATAGTACTAAAAACGCATAGTTGACTAGTCAGGCCCACCAGTGGCTAAAAATAGAAAACTAGTCAAGCCCACTGCAAATGCATGCACCGGCAAAACAACAAATAAATGTGTAAAACAGCTAATGCTTAATTTGCAGGTGGTTATATTAGCTCTAAATTAAATTGCATGAACAGTCTAATAGAATTAATAAAGAAAGAAGCCAAACAAACATTCGAATTTTTTTACTCAAAGAGGCCAACAATAAATTCATAGGAGATGGATCATCATGATTTCAAACATATTTACCACAAAGTATCTGTCCCTTGTTCATCACTCATTTTCACATGTGACGACTCGTGTCAGAATCTATTGAGTTCTTTTTTCTCTTCTTTCGTATAGTTATGATCAAATCAATGGACATTAATTTCTCCACAACTCATTGATGCAACAATCGAATCAAACAATCCATATTTACTACTATTATATGTATAATTTCAAATGACTTTACCAGCAATATAAAAAACCAAAACTTTCCAACAGCAATGAGGCAAGTTGAGATAAAAGAGGAAAAGAGAACGTGCAACCTAAGTAATTGAAGTATAACAGAAGATGGGAACCTCAAAAGAGAGGGGAAAGATTGCTTTAGGAACTGCCAATATCCAACAACAAAAAAGGAAGTAGAGATGGATGGCTAATGTAAGGAAACAAATCAGCCACCTAAGAAAATTACGGTGCAACAAAAAAATGGCAACTTTCAAAAGGGCAGATATTGTGTGGCTAAAGAAAGGAGGATATTTGGCTATAAAAGGAGTTAAATCAAAGTCCCACACATTAATAAAGAACATGTCGCACCTTGCACGGAAAAGTCCCATCTATGTAACTCTTCAAGGACACACTCTGAGTCTTTTCGCCAGAATCTCCGATGAAGTCTCCACACTCCTGTATAGTGACTAGGCAATCATATGGTATATACGTGCAAGATGCATTAATCAAACGGCTTAATGACCAGCATCCCTGGACCTGCAAGGATTTTAGAGACTCGAGCTCATCTAAGCCCTCAATACATAGAAGTTCTTTGCACCAATCGATTCTCAATCTCTCCAGGTTCTTCAAGTATTGTAACCCACCTATTCTTCTCAGAGATTCACACATGGAAATGCTCAAGTGTTCCAATGATTCCAGAAGACCCACAACTTTTATATTAACTAGCTTTGGACAACATGTCACCTCCACATCCCGTAGTTTCGTTAGTTCCAAATGAATGGAAAACCTCTTAAGCATTTGACAATTTTGGATAGCTATCTTCTCCAGTCGTGGAAGTCCATCTAGAAGAATGTCTTCCACTTTACACCAATTAATCCGTAAATTTGACAAATTTCTGAATCTCGAGTGGGAGGACGGAAGCTGCACGAGGGATTTTAGGTCTAGGCCCACTAATTCAAGAAATTCCATATGAGAAAGAGAAGCCAATTCTGGAGGCACAGGGACATTTAGCAGATTTAAATTCAAACTTTTCAGTCTAGATAACCTCCCAATCCACCATAAATTGCATCTTGTGATTAGGTTTGATCTCTCTGTACCCCAAGATTCATCACTTAGTTGCAATGTAACCAAATTAATAAGGTTCGACAGATTAGGGACTAAGCGTAATGATTTAGATATAAGGAGTAGACAAGTCAAACTTGTGGGAAGCTCTGGCAATTCTTGAATTGTATGACAACATGATAAATTGAGTGTTTCAAGGTGACGAAGCATGTTGATTGTCCTTGGAATTCCATAAAGACGGCTGCTTTCTAAATTTAGGATTCTTAAAGATGACAATTCTCCAATTTCAATAGGAATTTCACATCTCATTCCATAATGCATAGAGAGAGTCAGCTCTTCAAGATTTACTAAAGTGCTGATGCCACTAAAAAACTGCTGAACATGAATAGTCTGCTCGTTGTACGTTGTGCATTGGACCGAAGAACTATTCATGCGGACGGGCTAATTGAAGCACTTGGGTTCTTAACTAGCAGTCCAACAAGATTGGGCTTTATCTGCTAAAGCAGCTGTTCAAGCCCATGAAGCATGGAAGATCCCATGTTTCAGACATGGACTTTCTTTCAAATTGTCCTCCTCTATTTTCAATAAAGCAATAAAAAAAAAAAAATCTCTATCATCCCCAAAATAAAGGGATAGAAAATGTATGTAATGAAGGGGTTGTTACTGCCCAGACTTCAATGGTCTCTGCTCATATATTTTAGTTTTTCCCGGTGAGATAATCCCAATCGAGTTTCTGTAAAAGTCTCCTTTTCTTTCTTTGGGTGAAAGAATGAGTTTACATAAGTGGATGGCATAACATGAAGAGGAGTAACGCCACATCAAACTGTATGTGCTATGGTGGACAGCTTGTTGAAAAAAATCGCAGAGCATAATCTCCAGCTTCTCCTAAAAGCTTCCTGAGCGAGAGGAGAGGATCGAGGCGAGTAAAGAATGCAACCGTCCAATTATAGGCAAAATTAGGAGTAGACAAATGCATTTCTCATGAATTTCGTGAACAATTGCTCCGTTGCAGAAGTTCGTCTTTAGGCAAAAACGAATGCAATCAGGTTCAAAACTACTTTTAGATGGAGACCCATGCACTTCTCCAAATTGAATTTCTGTTTGATGTTTCTTTTTCATTTTATATAATTTCGTTCTTTTCTAGATTTTTACTTTTTAAATTTTGAAAATAAATTCTTATATTATAATTGCCACATAAGAGGCCACATCGACATTAACGGCCGTGTCAGTATCTATATTTAATGGAAGGACCAACTCAAACGATAAAAAAAAAAGTTTAGGGATCTAATTATATTAAGAAATGTTGAGAGATTTGATTAAATGTTTTGCAACGATTCAGGATCTTTGAATTTCTTATTCCTTTTTTTCTTTTCCATGCGTACGATGGGGCACGTCAATCAACTCACACAAGGTCAATAGTCTGTGCATCGCACGGAATTATCATGAACTATTTTAGGCAGGACATTTTCTAGAACTTCGAAGCTTTAATTACTACTTGTAAACACTACCCATCGTTGCAGGGAAGACATTTCGCATTAAAACATTTCTTACACTGAGATAGGAAAGCTTCCCATGAGATTCTTATCAGCAACGGAGCAATAGCTTCACATTTTCTGTATTCATTCACCTAACAAATTATGACAAGCAAAATATCAACAAGGAACCCGATTCAAACTAGCCCTAAAATTGCTCCTTCACAAATCTTGAGTTAGAACAACTCCTGTGATGTTTTCGTTCACGATATTAACCATGCCGCAACCTTGAATTCATAGTAACGTGTTTCCACCTTGCATCTGCAACAGAAATTACCCAAACATAGTTTCCTAAGCACATGTTGGTTTTGAGACTCACTTAAAAAAATGGAAGAACATTCGAGGAAACTTGAACTTCACCATGACAAATTGGTCTTGAGTCTCCCCTTCTTGAACTTGAACCTCCACCCCTTCCTGAATTTCAAATAGGTACCCTTCCAGAAATCAAAGCCTTTTCATTTCTTGAACTTGAAGCTGTGCCCATTCCTGGACAAAAAGCCCGTGTCATCTTGTGCACTTGAACCTTTACCGCTTCCTGAACTCAAACCTGTGCCCCTTACTGAACGGAAAGTTGTGCCCTTTCCTGAATGGGCCTCTATTTCATCCTGAACTCAAAAGTCGTGCCCGTTCCTGAATCCACATCTGTCCTGTCTTGGGAACTCGAACCTGTGTTCCTCCCTGTATTGAAAGCCACGCTCTTTCCTTAATTTGAAGCCGTGCCTCTTCCTGAACTCAAGGCCATGCCACTTCTGGAACTCAAACCTCTACCCTTTCCTGAACTCGTCGCTATGCCCCCTCGTAAATTTGAAGCTATGCTCTTTCCTCTGCTTTCATTAGCTGGACACTTCCCTGAGCTCGAACAACCTCTAGCTTCACCTCCTCTGCCTCTATTTCAGTTACTTGGTCAGTCACGACAGTCCTATCCCTCTTCATCTGGACCATATTAATCTTCCTGTAAGTATATATACGTTTGGAGTCTATTTGCTAGTAACAGGTACGGAGAACTTAATTTCATCCCATCATTCTCATTCTGACGTGATCTGCATTGAAAGTGTAGAGAAGACAACGACAATATTCGTATCGAGAAAGTAGTCTTTTGCTGATCTGTAAGCTTTTCTTTGAAACAAGCATGATATTGAACTTCCAAATTAATATGACGAGTTAATTGAACCAATGGAAAATTTAGAGATGGCGTTGAATGTTTGTTAAAAGTTCAAGACCTAATTACACCAATTAAAAATTCAAGAATGAAGTTACATATTGGAGAAAGGTTCGAAAATTAGTTAGTAGTGTCATTATATGTATAAAAAAGAAACACACAATCAAACCCACTAGACTACAAATCCGATTGTTTTTGCTTATTCTCTCCTAAGATTGGATTATTGTTCCACCAAGGAGTTCCATCTCCCTCAAGTGTAGCTCATGATTGAACGCATTTCTGAAATTAGTTAACGCTCGCTTCATGTGTTTTGGCCCCTAGTGTCTCTTCGCAGGTTATGGGGTTAAAAACAAACAATTCTTGTTAGTTGACCTGCACGTGGAAAGTTTAACTCCGAACCATATCACATTAACATTCTAACGCAAAATCGAAAGAAAGAGTACAAAAACAAATCCTAATTTCATGAGCAATATGAAAATGGATTCATAGGACGGACCCAGAATACGCAAAAATTAACGAAAATTTGAGGGCAGAAAATATCCGCACATTGTATGACTTGGATCCCAAGAGTGATGTTTCTATCTAGTTCTTCAAGGAGACTGGAAAGAAATTGCCCGAATCTTTGATAAACTCTCCGCGCGCACTCTCGTATTTTGACGCGGCAATAATCTGGTATATTTGCGAGAGACACATCGATCAACCTTTCCAATGACTCGGCATTGCAAGGCTCCCAAGAATTCCAGGAACTCTAGCTTGTCAAGGCCTCCGGCATCATTTAATCCATCAAACTCTTCGGGTTCTTCGAGTTTGACAGCCCAGCTGATCTACCTGGAGAAGCGCAGCCACGGGCACTGATATATTCTAAAGTTTCCAGAACACCCACAATCACGAATGGATAAAAGTCAGACGAATTTCTCGAATCTCAAGTTGGAGCAGAGGGACCCTGCCGAGCGAGAACATATCAAACAGAGAAGACCGGGAGCTGTACAAGGAGTCGTAGGTCTATTTAGAGAGAGTAAGCTTTTCAACATGCGAAAGAGAACCCAATGCTGTCGGCGGCGCAGCGATGGTCATTGGGTTTGATGCCTTTGCACAAATCAGAGAGTCCTGCACAACCTATATGAAATATAATAAGAACTCCGTTGTACGCCAAAAAAGACTGAATTTTTGCTTAGTCGAGCGCAACGACAGTCTCTAAGAGAAAAAAGGAGGACTTGAAAACGTGCCACTAAGTGTTGTGATACAAAGAACATTTTAAAGAGTAACTTTGTCCGAGAACTGCACCAGAGAAACCCGAAAAAGAAAAGAAGAAAAACAAAAGGAAGCGTGCCAATATAAAAACTGAAGCACGAGTCTAAACTCTTTTGAGTGTCTAGTCATCGGCATGAACCTCGTCTCTCGTTTTTCATCTATATATTTTTGAAGTGTGACTCAACTGACCTGATTTTGACCCTTTCAAATTTCTAGGTCACGAAGAATGTACCAACAGTCGGATAGTATTCGAGAGAGGGCAAGATGCGTACGATTTTTACAATAACAAATGCTGAAAAAGTAGCGCTCAATGAGATTAATTCACATAGAGCTTGACCTCTCACTAAGTTTTTTATGCACAGAATGACAAACTTCTCCCACTAGGTCAAGCCCACCACAAAAGAGGTCACCACCACTTGAAAGTTCATAAATAGATGGTCACTTAAAAGAAAAAAACTTTGGAGACACGTGTCAGCAGCCCCTTTCTTGGAGACAGTAGATTGGTCAATCGAATCCGCCTCCCTTGACCACTTGTTGGTTTTAAGTCTCCCTAATAAAAATGTAGGAAAATTCAAGGAAAATAGAATTTTACCTTGACACGTCGAGTCTCCCCCGAAAAGTCCTTGGTGTCGCCCCCAAAGAATGAAGAACGTGGATACCTACTAAACATGTCATATTACCTTAAGATCTTCCGCTTACTTCAGGGCTCGTTCGTGCCTGCCGTATTGTCCTTATCATGATTTGGATGTCTTAGGCTCAGTCTTGGCCAAGCTTGAACCCTTGTCCATCCCTGATCTTAAACTCGTGCCCATTTTAGCCATGCCCCTTCCGGAACAAAGTCATCCTCCTTCCTGAGCTCACAGTTGCACCCCTTCCTGAGGTTGAACCCCTGCTCCTTCCTGATCTCAAAGTCCCGCTGCTTCGTGGACTTGAATAACCTTTGTCCGTACCGGATGTCGAGTTCATGCCCATTTTCGTTCCACCCCTTCCTAAACTCAAAGTTGTGTCCATTCTTGAACTCGAAGTTGTTCCCTTTCCTAATCTGCCCCTTTCTGTACTCATAGTTGCGCTGTTTCGGGAACTTGAAGCTATATGCCCCTTCCTGAACTAGAACTGGCGCCCTTTTCAACTGTGCCCCCTCTTGAACATGAACCCCCTCCTCTTGGTAAAATCAAAGCCGTGCCCTTCCTGAACTCAAAGTTACGCCCTTTTCTGAAGTTGAACCTCTGCCCCTTCCAGAACTCGAAGTCACGCTGCTTCGTGAGCTTGAAGCTATCCCCCTTCCTGAATTTGATGCCATGCCCTTTCCTAAAGTAGAAGCTGTGTCCCTACCCCGACCTCGAAGCATTGCTGTTTCTTGAAGTTGAAGTCATGCCCCTTGCTTTGCCCCTTTCTGCAAGGTCCCTTCCTGGGCTTGAAGCGCATCTGGTCCCACTTCGTCTGCTTGTATCACTGTTCACCGGGACCACGTTGAAGTTCTACATTAGTTTCGAGGGCCGCACAACTTTTTTTTTATTTTGGAATGTAAGGACTGCACAATGTAGACAACGCAAATATTCAATACTTACAGAAGAAAGGTCCCCTTCATCCTTTTAGCTTTGCAGGAGCTCTCATGATGTTCAACTCCTTCGCACCTTTGGCAACTTGACCGAACAACATCATGTTGATCGGCCCACTCTCATCCTTCTCCTTCTTTCTATTTTCCATAAACGTCGTTTTCCCTCCATTGACGTTGCCAGAGTATCCTTCCATCCCTCATTTGCCTCCTATTTCCCGTGGCCTCAAAACGTTCGAAATTGCCCGGCTTTGATTGGAAATCATCAACGGAGGAGGTGCCATCAGTTTCCCTTTCACCCCCACAGATGCAGTGTCAGACTTCATCAGGACTTGAAACGTCTCGCTCAGCCTCATCCTCGTCAGAATACACATCAGTCTTCACTGCCCATTCCTCCCTCAACATCTTCATCATCTTGTCATCGTATTCTCCCACCCACTCACTGTCAACTCCTCCCTCGACGTACAGATGAATTGATCTTCTTTTAGATGCTAGCTGCACCATTCCCTTCACTTGCTCATCACTCTTGATCTCTGTGAGCAAGTTGCAGTATTCACCAGGTCTCTCGTACCACATTCTCTTTAGACGAAAACCAAAACCTTTAATGTCAGCAATGTCACTGAATCAGGAGTGACATTTTTGTTTTCCCTCTTTATTCCGCCAAAACACTTCGACCACTGACTGCTTCTTTACTCCAACGTGGAATATGATTGTGAAGCGATGCCTCAACTGTGATGTAAAAAGTTCAATGTGAGAGCCAAACAACATATGTATTGGATATATATTAAACCTTTCTATTTATGTACCTGAAATCCAATAGGACACAGACATCATTCATTAGTTAGAGACAGGTCTAGGATTAAATACTTAGACGTCCAGAGTAATATTAGTACTACTTATCCGAATTTTCTCTTATAAACTGATTTTGAAATTTTAATAAGTATGTGATATAAATTTAATATAAACATCAAATAAGTTAGATAATGATCTACCTGGGAGTACTATATTATGACAGGTTCCCTCTTTTAAGGCGAAAAAATAGCATTAGAATGCTAGTGTCAATGAGACTTTTTAGTAGCGGCTTCTACACTCTTGATTTAAAGATTGTACTACGAACTTTCTATATGAATGGAAACATTAGTTAATTTTCAAATCATTATTTTCCTTTTCTATATCCCACATTCACTAGAAAATCCTTTGGAAACAAGACATAAATGCACTAACAGAGTAGAGATTTTTACTCTGATTTAGTGATAAAAAAAATACTCTAGATATAAAAAGGTTGAATCTACAAATCACAAAAGTAAAGACATAAGTCATAATATATATATATACATACATATATATATACACATATATATATATACATACATATATATATACACATATATATATATACATACATACATATATATATACATATATATATATATATATACATACATATATATATACATATATATATATATATACATACATATATATATATATATATACATATATATATATATATATATATATATATATATATATATACATATATATATATATATACACATATATATATACATACACACAACTGTTTTGCATTTTGTAACTAGAAAAGAGTTTTATTTTCTCCTTTTTGAATGAAAAATCCATAACCATGGGACACATTGTTTCAAATTATTTTTTGCGAGTCTGCCAGTTGTTGTATATTTTCTTAATCTAAAGTCGTATGCTTCTAAATTGATTCGTGTCACTTTAAATTGCACTTTTTAGTGAAATAATATGTCCACTTGTATAAATGTTACATTGTGACATGACATATGACTATTTGTTCAAGCAATATGTGCTTTAATTTACTTTGAAATAATTATATACCATGCAAAAGTTATGAACCTGCGTGGTGGCAATATGCTATAGTACTAAAAACGCATAGTTGACTAGTTAGGCCCACCGATGGCTAAAAATAGAAAACTAGTCAAGCCCATTGTAAATGCATGCACCAGCAAAACAACAAATAAAGGTGTAACACAGCTAATGCTTCATTTGCAGGTGGCTATACTAGCTCTAAATTAAATTGCATAAACAGTCTAATAGAATTATTAAGAAAGAAGCAAAACAAACATTCAAATTACTTTTACTCAAGAGGCCAACAATAAATTCATAGGAGATGGTTCATTATGATTTTAAACATATATACCACAAAAATATCCGTCCCTTGTTCATCATTCATTTTTCAGATGTGGCGACTCGTGCTAGAATCTACTGAGATCTTTTTTCTCTTCTTTTGTACAGGTATTATCAAATCAGTGGACATTAATTCCTCCACAACTCATCGATGCAACAATTGAATCAAATAATCCATAATCACTACTGTTATATGTTTAATTTCAAACGACTTCACTGGTAATATAAAGAACCAAAACTATCCAACAGCAATAAGGTAAAATGAGATAAATTAAGGAAAAAAAAAACGTGCAACCTAAGTAATTGAAGTATAACAGAAGCTGGGAACCTCAAAAGAGAGGAAAGATTGCTTTAGGAACCGCCAATACAACAAAAAAGGTAGTAGAGATGGGTGACTAATGTTGGGAAACAAATCAGCCACCTAAGAAAATTACGGTGCAACATAAAAATGGCAACTTTTAAAAGGGTGGATATTGTGTGGATAAAGAAAGGAGCATATTTGACCTGTAATGTGAAATTAAACGAAAGTCCCACACATTGATGAAGAAGATGTCGCACCTTGTACAGAAGAATCTCCTCTGTGTAGCGCTTCAAGGAGATATCCATAAAATCATTTTTGGCAGAGTCTTTGATGAAGTGTCCACATCCCATTACACAGACTCGGCAATCATCTGATATTTATGTGCAAGATGCATCAATCAACCTTCTCAATGAGGGGCACTCGAGAACCTTCAAGCATTTCAGAGACTCGAGCTCTTCCAGGCCCTCAACATGCGAAAGTACTTTGCACCATTGGATTTCCAACCTCACCAGGTTCTTCAAGTATGGTAACCCACCTATTCTTCTCAGAGATTCACACTGAGAAACGCTCAAGTATTCCATTGATTTTGAAAGACCCACAAATTGTATCTTAACTAGCTTTGGACAACATGTCACCTCCACATTCCATAGTTTCGTTAGTTCCGAATGAATGGAAAACCTCTTAAGCAATTTACAATTTTGGACAGTTATCTTCTCCAGTTGTGGAAGTCCATCTAGTGGAATGTCTTCCACTTTACACCAATTAATCTGTAAATTTGACAAATTTCTGAATCTCGAGTAGAAGGATGGAAGCTGCACGAGGGATTTTAGGTCTAAGCCCACCAATTCAAGAAATTCCAGATGAGAAAGAGAAGCCAATTCTAGAGGCGTAGGGACGTTTAGCAGATTTAAATTCAAACTTTTCAGTCTAGATAACCTCCCAATCCACCTTAAATTGCATCCTGTGATTAGGTTTGTTCTCTTGCTATCCCAAGAGCCATCACATAGTTGCAATGTTACCAAATTAGTAAGGTTAGACAGATTAGGGACTAAGCGTAATGATACAGATCTCAGAAGTAGATAGGTCAAACTTATGGGAAGCTCTGGCAATTCTTCAATTGAATGACAATCCAATAAATTGAGTGTTTGGAGATGATGAAGCATGTTGATTGTCCTTGGTATTCCGCAAATATTGGTGAATTCTAAATTTAGGATTCTTAAAGATGACAATTCTCCTATTTCAATAGGAATTTCACCTATCATTGCCCATTGCTTAGAGAGATCCAATTCTTCAAGGTTTACCAAAGTGCTGATGCCACTAGGAAACTGCTGAACATTAATAGACTGATTATGAATACTTTTGAAACGATTATCAATACTTGCGAAGCGCAAGATGTGTAATGATTTTAACTTTTCGATGGAGTTGGGAAGTTCACTTATCCTTGTATGAGATAAGTCTAACTCTATCAATGAGATTAAATTCCCAAGTGAGCTCGGTAGCTCTCTCAACTTATCACATCCCTGCAATGAGAGGTGCTTAAGTTTCACTAGTGCCCCCATGTCTTCAGGCAAATCTGTAAGACCACGGCAATTTACAATCTTTAACTTAATTAGCAAACGTAGATTTCCAATGAAGCTTTCAATTCGCTTTAGATTGTTGCATTCTATAAGAGTCAACTTCTCTAAACCCAAGCATTTAGAGAAGTTTGGAATTGTCGTTATGCCATGACATCTCGTAAGAGATAGAACTTTCAAATTCCGTGCCTTCTGTAAAAATGGACAGCATGTCTAGTGTAAGAACCAATGCAAAGAAACACTAGGACCATTAGACTAGAATTAAATCATGTAGTTGCATAGAAACACTAGGACCATTAGACTAGAATTAAATATGTAGTTTACCTTGATCAAGTCCCATGCTTTCGAATCATCCATGAAGCGATTTTCGCCAAGTTTAAAAACAACAAGATGATCCAAATACATATTGTTTGCCCTAAACTTGTGAAAAGAAGGCTGCCCAGAAATCCATCTCAACAAAGAAATCCATTTCAATTTTGAACGAGACTTTGCAGAGTACCCAGCATTCCTAGAATCTTGAAAAGAAGGCTGCCAAGAAATCCATCTCAACTTTGACGGACAGTTTGTGAAGTCCCCAACATAAGTTCCCTTGTATAACCTGATGAATCTTAGGTTCGGTAACCTTTCAAACTCTCTATTTGTGATCTCTATGGAGCCATAATGTTCAACTATCTCAAGCGCTTGAACCTTGTCCTTCCTCTGTAAGTGAAATTTTGCAATTTTGTGAAGAAGTTTGTCAACTTCCAACCACTATGTTTTATAGATTGAATGGGAACGAAAAAAATGATAAGCATCCTAAATCAAATAGAATCCTTTATCCTAGAATATACAACTTCTATTTAAAATCAGACATTTCTTACTTACCTCTTTGGTTTTAATGATTTCAAGGGCCTCTTTTGCAATCCACAGCCTGCTTCGCTTTCCATGATCACTTGGACTTTCTTGACGGACAATTTGCCTTCCCATGTCTATTAGTTGATCGTGCATCCAAAACTTATCATTGTCCAATATTTTTATCAAGCACCTATTGGTAAGGACATTAATTCCTCTTTCGGGATAAAATTGACAACTGGCCCACATGTAAATTGCATTGGTCTTTTTCTTATTGAAAAAGAAGCATGCTATATCAAGAAAAATTTGTTGTTGATATTCATCTAGGTCGTCATAGCTAATCCTCAACTTCTTTAGAATCTCTTCTTCAGGTACATTTCTTAACCTAGACAATGTCTCTTCCCAAAATGCTTTGTTTTTCCCATTAAGTAACGCACCGATCACTTTAATAGCTAAAGGTAGCCCTCCGGTACTTGAGACAATTTTATTGGAAAGCCCATGATAATCATCTGAAGGAAAGTCCCTCCCAAAGGCATGTCGACAAAAAAGCTGAAGTGCACGGCCAAAATCCATCTTTAGCATCTCATACAATAAAATTTCACCTTCTAATTCCTCAATTTGCAGAACAGTCATGTTTCTCGTGGTAATGATTATCCTAGATCCTGAATGTAATAAATTATTTCCTATAAGTTTTTTAATGTGCTCTTTATTATCAACATCATCCAAAACCACAAGGACCTTGTTAGTACATAGTGTTTCTCCAATCCTTCGCATTCCTTGTTCACTATTCTTGACTCCTTCTGCACATTCAGAATTAACAATGTCAGATAGTAATTTTTTCTGCAATTGGATTATGCCGTCCTTGGTCAACATGCTTTCTCGAACGTTCTCAAGAAAACTAGAACACTTTCCAAAGTGGGAAGATAGTTCATTGAAGACGGCTTTGGCAATAGTTGTTTTACCAATGCCACCCATTCCATAAATTCCAATGAGCCGCACATCACGACGGTTGACATCTAATAACTCTATCAAGTGCTTTACCCTATCATCAAGTCCGACTAAATGTCCAGACACTGATTTTTGTTTTAGCTCCAGTTTTTCCAAAACCTTTTTAACAACCAATTTGATAATCGATGCTTGGCTGCAATGAACAAAAGCACTTTCATTAGTTGACTAGATTTATTTCATACCCACGCATCACCCATGGGATTGTCAAAATTTAACTTGAATAGATTGAAGTAGATTACGAACATGATCCAAGTAAATGGAATTATCATAATAGGCTAATTTAGTAGAATTCGCTTGATACATTTTTCATATGTAATTATAGAAATGTCCGAAGACTATAGTATTGGCTTACACGATAGCCAAAGTTATCGAGTGGCTACTATAATGTGCATAAACAAAATTTCGACATTTATAGCTAAGCCTAGAAAAAATTCCAGCACTCATAATTGGAGAATCATAAACTAAGATAATGTAGAAAAATGTAGCGTTGTACATTCAACACTACGGTCCGCTCTCGCTTCTATTAAACATTAAAATATTGATTTTTCTTCGCCAAATCTTGGTTTCCTTGTTGGAACCAAAAGAATGATAAAAAAAACTTTTTAAGAGCACTAGAAATTGGAGGGAGAACTTTTTATTGAGAATACTTTTTCTTCTTGTGTATTCATGCTTATGGTTGATTTACGAGTCACGACTTCATCCCTTTATATAGTAATTGAAATTTACAAACGTTAATGATTACATTTAAGACATAACAACCCACAAATGCCAATGATGGGAATTTAATATAGAAGACAAGATAGCCCCATACATGGTTATCATAAACAAAAATCAAAACGTACAATAAATAAAATAACAAAAGTCTTTAATAACTTTCGTTCTTGGAGTCCATAGAGAAATGCTGCCAATCGTAAATCATAGCTTCCTTTTGTCGTCTATCATTGATTGGTTTGAGGCATTGTCAACAAAAAATCAATTTTACTGTTATTTCAACCTTGATATCGCAGAGGATGGAAAGTTGAATGAGAGCTGCAGTTGCAGGTAGTTTTCAATACTTCCCGTTACGAAAAGAATAGAAGAAATCATTTGACAGGGCAACATTGTATATCATACAACAAAAAAAGAAGAAATGGGTGGGGGTGTTACCTTTGGTCTTTTTTCACGTTCCATCCCTTAATTTCATCAACTTCTGCAAGAGCCTTTCTCCATGCCTCGACTTCATCAAGAAACTTGTTCGCGTGTTCAAGTAAAGCATCGCTATATTGTCGAGTCTTAAGTTTAACATCCTCAGGTTCCACATCGAGAAAAATGGGAAGGATACTTTTTTCGCACTCTGACTTAGATGTGTTCTCTACTATGTGCGCAAGCTCACGGAGGCACCATTTGCTAGAAGCATAATTCCGAGAGAAGATGGGTATGTAGATCTTGGAGTTGTTGATAGCACGTAAAAGGTTCCCACCAATCACTTCGCCGACGCGGAGTTCTTCTTCGTCCCTAAATACGTGGACTCCCGCATCTACCAAGCCATGATAGAGGAAGTCCGTGAATCCATAACGAGTGTCAAGTCCCCTGAAATTCAGGAACACTTGGTACTCGCCCCTTGATGCTCGCACAGCGTCACTACTCGATCCAGCCTCCGAGTTTGCCATAGCTACGAAGCTTATTACTTCCGGATCTCTCTCTCCCCTGTAGAGAAAAGAAGTGGGTGCGGCGTGGCCTAGCTTAAGAAATGAGCGGAAGCTTTCGAGGCAAGTGATAGAAAAGTAGATACCAGTGAAGGTGCGCAAGACTTTTTTAACAAGTTTCGAAATTTAAAAAAGACTCATCGAGAGACCATAAAGGCTACC
Source organism: Eucalyptus grandis x Eucalyptus urophylla (assembly GCA_028830015.1). NCBI lineage: Eukaryota > Viridiplantae > Streptophyta > Magnoliopsida > Myrtales > Myrtaceae > Eucalyptus > Eucalyptus grandis x Eucalyptus urophylla. Next base: position 43,848,309 of record CM054190.1, read on the forward strand.
AATAAAAAAATCCCTTTTTCTTTTCCCGTTAATTAAAGCATCCAATCACTAAGGGGGTGCATGACAAATCAAAATTTATGTTCCAAAAACAATTTTTCTATTCCAGACTTATTTCTAGAACGGAAATTCGTTTGATAAAATTATTTCATTTTTCTATTTCTGAAATAGATTTTTGTTCCAGAAATAGGTTTGAAATAGAAATTAAAAATATATATATTTTTTCTATTTCTTGAACAGAAATAAAAAATAAAAATTCTTCTCATCGTTCGTTTTTGCTATAAATCGGTCTTTCATCTATCGTTGTCGACCACTGTCCGCCAATCGCTGCCGCCCGCCGGACACCGGACGCTAGCCACTATCGATCTCTGCCGGTCGTCGAACGCCAGACGCCGGTCGCCGCCCACCATCCGCCGCCAGTCGTCGGCCGCCGCCGCCGGTTGCCGGTAGTTACTGCCGACCACCACCAGTTGCCGCCGTCCGAAAAGGGAGAAATTTTGTATCGTTATCAAATCAATTTTTATTTTGAGAGTAGAAATTGAAAGTCATTTAGAAATAGAAATAGAAAAATCTATTTATTTTCCAAAAATCAATTTCTGGGCAGAATGGCCTAAACCGCCGAGAAATCTCCAATCATGCCTATAACCTTTTTTGTTTCGAACAAAAAAAAAGTATATTATTTAGGAACTTAATAGAATGAACATTTTTTTAAAAAAATTATGGGGCAATTATAATGTATAAAAAATTGTTTATGAATTTTAAAAAATAGAAATCTAGAAAAAAAACAGTAATATAAAAAATTTGTTTCTAAACGTGTTTTTTCTTTCAGAAATACACTTCAAACTAAAAGCGAGCCTATATTTTAGCACTTTAAGCTGCTTAAAAATTGCACACGCACATATATATATATATATGTATGTTGAATTATTTAGAAAAAAATTGGGCCAAATTACCTGCGGCCAACTTTGAGCCCAACCTCGGAGCCTCCTTCCGGCGTCGCCGCCGGTAGAGTTGTCCGCGCCGCGTCTAGGCTGAGGCCGCTGCGTGTCCAGGCCGAGCCGCCCCTCCGTGTCCAAGACGGAACGCTTCAGATCTGTGGACGAGAAGAAGAGGAACGAGCTGTCATCGCAAGTGACGAGCCGTTCACAGATCGTCGCTAGCAACGACGGCGGCGGCTTGTTACTCACGCCGACGTCCGAGGGGTGAGCGTGGAGGTTGGAGCTCAGATCTGCGGAGGAGAGGCCGTCCTTGGCTGACCACAGCTTTGCGTCTCCAGATGTGTGGACTAGCAGCTCTATCGGCCAAGGCACAGCCGCCGGGGCAACGGAGGGGTGGACGCAGCAGTCCGCCGTCGCTCAACAGCCAGACCTGGATTCTATTGCCGGGCGAAGTGGTGGGCGAAAAGAGAGAGAGAAACAGAGAGATAGAGAGAGGCGGAGAGAAATTCTGCTTAAAACCCCTCGTCCTTTCTTTTCTTTTCTTTCTTTTTTGAAAAAAGGTCTGTCTCCCCATCTAAAATAATCTTTAATGCACTTATTTGTTCTCGTAATATAGATTATGATATGGAGAAATTCTGCTTATAGTTTGGGAATTTTGGCAACCCTGAACTTAGTGGATTCCTTTCCCCTTTCTTTTATTTAAAATTTAAATATTAATATGCTTCAGATGAATGTCTGGTCTATTAGTTTCATTTTGTTTTTTTGGTAAATCATGTTAGTTTCATTTAGATATAAGAAATAACATTTACTTTATATATGGTCCTCGCTAAAGATGAGCATGGTTCAGATGGACGATTTTATGGATCTACCCAAAAATCGAACCACCGGTCTGGTCCATATCCCAAATAGGTCCATGGAACCGATTTTATCAAGTTTCACGCCTTCAGTGCAACATTTTTTTTATAAACAAAGTAAAACCAAAAATAAAGAACTTCTCTATTCTTAATTGCAAGATTAGTAAAAAGACTTGACTCATATTAAAAATTGAGAGTTGATGCCGTGAGTCGATGGGCGTTAAGCTTGATAGTCAAGGTTGTGAGTGACAGATAGAAAGACGATTTATACGATGTTTCTCATGATCTAAATAATCTTTGGATAATATCAGGAAAAAATTCAAACTGATATAAATGTGACAAATTTAATATAAATTAATTTTTTGACTACTAAAAATCCCAAATGAGTACACACGTGACAATTTTTACCTCAATCTAATTTTTTGATCTTCTAAAATCTCAAACATGTACATTTGTGATAAATTAATTTTCATTAGTTTTCGTAAATTAATACCGTGAAAAGCCACAAACTGGAACGGGGGTAAAACTATAAATTAGTATATTACCACATGTCAACCAATTCAATAATTTCATGGTAAAATTTAATATAAACTAATGAAATTTTAATTTATCACTAGTGTAAGAGTTTGAAATTTTTTGTGGTATTAACCATAATCTTTAATGCACATTTTACGGATTATGATATAGGGTTACTAGTTTGGGATTTCTTATACTCCTTGACCTTTATATGTGTTCTTTTATGTCGTGTTCGGACTCTTTGAGCACTAACTAATTTCCATCAAGTTAATTTTTTCCTTCATATGTTTAAAAAAATGTTAAGAAGTGAATTTTTTTTTTTTGGCGGAATAAAGGAGTTTATTCAAGCATGTTTACTACCAACTACCTATAAAAGTGAATGTGTTTTGAACATTTTCAGCATTTTCCGATTTACACTTACCTATGTAGATGCCACAATCACGAGCTTAATGTCAAATCGATTGCCCCTTTTCCGCCATGATAGAGTCATCCAAATTGGTTTTTGGACAGGTGGAATAGAATGAAAGTCAACGATTGAAGTCAATAGAGAAAAAAAAGATAGGTCGTGTTTTGGAATATTATTATTGTCCTTCCAATTAATTAGTAGAGTGGTGTCTTTTAATCAGGAGTTGTATTTATAGTAATATTTTGTGCATTCGTGCAAGTGTTGCATCATTTTATAAGACATTAATATATGTGTAATTAATATTTTTTGTTAATTTACTGTTAAACGAATAACTATGAGAAAATCTTTTATGTTTAAGTCACATTCGCCCGGTCGCATTTTAGATCTTTTATCAAAATTCTAGTTGACTTCTTCTACGTTGCCATGAGTTTAAGGAGATGTTAGGAATAATTAGGAGATTCTTTATATATTCCTTAATTGTGCATATCTATAATCTATTGTAATCAATATTGTGATATCCTATTACATTAGATGATTAATTGTGATGGATAAGGAAATTTACAATTCTCTTTGGTTCTTATCTTTGAGTATACAAAATTTAGAATCACTGGCATTGTACTTCCTGAAAATTGACGTTTCAAAGCACATATAACATAGTTAAAAACCGCTATTGAAGACCGACTGAATAAAAGATATGTGTTGCATTATGATATCTTGAGAAATAGGATATAGTTATTCTGACATACAATATTGCTTAAGTTGGTATCATGACTTTTTTTCTTGGTCGATATTATGCCAACTCATTCAGCAATAATTTTTCATTTTATTTTAAGTTCACATGTCGTACATTAAAATGGTTCACATGTCGTACATTAAAATGGACTATATATGTACGATTGCATATATGTTAGGATTGTTTGTTCCCGTGTTTTTTGGTGTTAATCACTTGACAAAGACCAATGATTACTTTTAAATTGAAATTTTTAGGCTTCTTGGAAGACCATAAAGGCAAATCTGCTGCCATTTAGATAATTTTTTTTTCCTTTTTGGGCTTGATTAGATATGTGCAACCCCTAGGTTCAAGGTTGCATTTCCTAGAAATGAATCGAGATCCCACCATCTTAGAATCATATATAACATCCTATAAACGACTCTAGACTTGAATAACTTCATAGGCAGCCATTGTTGACCTTATGTTTGGCAAAGGACATCAAGGTGATAAGAGGGAAGGAACATGAGAAATTCGACATATATTATATTGTATTATCCCAATTAACTAGAGTACATAAAGTCACAGACTCGGCATTTTTGTGTGTGTAGAAGATTTAATTTTTAAGATGGTAGGATATCAATTGAAGATTTTGTTATTGTTAGATTAATAATAAATTATTTATGCACATAATTAATTCAGCCGCATAGATTGCGAGATGCAATTCAATTCACACCCAATAATGAGCTGAAAATCCCCTCGATATTGATGGGCACACTACAATTGTCATGTCAGTGCGGGAATCTTTCTCAGAAAAGTAAGAGAAATTTGTTTCCGGTCTAGTCTAGGGTAGAATCAAATTTGGACGCCTCATTGAACTTTGATTACAAAGTGTGGAGTTTATCTCCCTACACGCTTCAAGCATGTTCTGCCTTTCGCACATATTTGCAAGTTTTTGCACGTGCTGTGGATTGCTATTCACATTAATCTCATGTCCACTCCGTCACTCTATCTTACCTCCTCTGTTGAAGAGGTCAAAAACACAAAACGGATTGGCTAGTTTGGACTGACGTAATTGAACTGGTATCGACATGGGTCACACTCAATCGCGCAAGCAATGGACTATTTATAAACTTAAAAATGAAGTGGTCGTAGCTGAAATTTCCATGATGGCGCCTCGCCGGCCAACGCGTAGGGATTTTTTCGTTGACTACACCGGGGAGCTACATTCTTCGCAGCCAAAATGTTAACCAGCTCTTTAACTGTAATGTTCCCACGGATTCTTGGGCTAGCTTTTTATTTTTTTTCCTGGGTAAAAAAGAATGTGTTTTTTTTTTCTAATTGGAGAAAGTGACATTTATTGCATATGTATATGTACTGGATTTTGTCATTTGACCGAGCATATTCAATTCGACTAAGATGGGGCTCCATGGTGGCTAGTGGTCTGGTTTTTCAGAATTGTCAAAGCTTTCTCCCAGCGAAAACAGATATTAAAGATGAGGACCTAAATTTCATGACACAGAGAAGATATTATTCAGGGTTAGTGGATTGGGTCCAAACAGGTTTTTTCTTTTCTTCTTTTTCCTAGGGCAACCTGAACCGATATCATCTGTTAAATGGACTAGGCGTTGATAGTTCAAAAGTCACGTGCAGGCTCGATCCTCGGACAGCATGGACATGTCTATTCAACTTGTTGAATTGCCAAGCTAATTCTTTTTGATCTAATAATCTATAGTAAGCGTTCTTGGGAACTTACCACGGCATTGTCATTCCTGCTTGGCATCTACTTTTACTTTCTTCTTTTGAAGGATCGATTGATATCCGTATTGACATGGCATACCACAATTATATAGATCAATGCCTTTTCTTGATTCGGATCTTCCCTTGGATCTATCACGGTTGTAGGAGTGTCGAGATTTACTTCTTCGTCCATGCTCTAAGACAACAAGTTGTGGTTTAGATAAGTCGAACACTTTTCTCCCACGTCTCATACTCAAGCAAGGTAGATTTCGCCGCATCCAACTTTCCTTTTTCGTTAGTGATGGTAAGATGAGAGTTGTCATGATTGTCCCATAACTATCTGGAAGCAAACTAAGGAGGAACAATGCATGTAGCTTAACATTTGTCAAGCTTTGCAACTCATTCAAGAGATCCACCATTGGAGTGCCCTCTTGATATTTCAGTGCAACAAGCTTCTCGATACCGTTAAGCTTGTTATTTGCCAGTTTCCTCTCGTACAACACTTAAAGTTTCTTCCAAAGTGTTTTTTTTTTCTCGCGGCAATTTCATTCTCCACACGGGGATAAACATTGTCATCCAACTATTTCCTAATGAGACCTACATGTTGCCAATTTAGCAACCATCATTATCGATCAGTGTAGTTATGTGACATCCTAAAATTCGAGCCCTTTGAGGGATGAATGAATGTGAATTTCGTCAATGCATTGTTGGTTGATCTCACTCGGAATTGATCACTTCTGAGATACTGACCTTGAGAGGAAAGGCTAATGAGGACAAAACTCGTACGATTAAAGAACTCAACCTAGGAAAATGACTTGACCGTGAGACTTGTGTGAGGACGATCCTATAGATAGGCAGGTCGATTTCAAGGACAACTAAAAGTCAATTCGCGGACAGAACATAATGGAACGACGGGTAATTCTATTTACTGTCATCGAACCCTCGAATGACCCTATGTCGGTCCTCAGTAATCATGTACTTTGAAATAAGAATCTATCCGCCGTAAATTTATGTAGTCAAGGACGTCCATGTGTCGAGATGTCTTGAACGTGGTTTGGCATGAGTCGATTACATGTGAATCCTCAAAGCCGCCTATCAGTTTGAATTGTACCCAAAATGGCATTGGGCAAAATTGACATGGCATGAGAACTAAAGATTGGACTTCAAATTATCGGGAACGTTCAGGACGAACTTTGGATGATGCTACTTCGACAGTCGACAACATCAGTTAAGCCGAGTACTTGGAAAAATGGATTTTTGGACCAAGGAAGTGAGCCCATGAGGACGTGGGCCGAGAAAAGCCAGTGTGGGCCTTAGGCCCAAGGTGGGATAGCCACGATGGTGGGCCTAAGGCAAGAAAATGAGCCCATTGGGCCCAATCCACTATTTTCTCAAAGCCTATTACCTAGCCTTAAGCTCATTTGAGCCCAATCAATTCCCAAGCCCATTTCTATTCATTGCCCAGCCCATTTCTTAGGCCCTACATCAATTTCAACCCAAGGGCAGATGGGGAAATTGTGTAAGGTGGAATTGACCAAATTGCCCCTAAAAGCAACTGGATAAGAGTAAAGGAAGAGAGAGAAAGATGAGGTCATGTGCATGGGGATTTAGGGCATACTTGATAGCCTCCTAGAAGGGTGCAGCCAGCCCTTCAATCACCCTCTCTCTCTCCCTCCTTTGGCCCTCTCTCGACCAACCTCTCTCTCCCCTCGTTTTCCCTTTCTTATGGTTTCTGTTCCAGCATACCTTCCTTCAAAAACAGGAGTTGATTGTTGGCTTCTCGGACAAATCAGCTCGCGTGCCACCCATCATTATGCTCAGGACATCCAAACCATCCACTTGGAGTTGGTCGTTTGCCAGTTTGAGCCACCGGTTGACCCGTCGGCCGGCCAGAAGCCAGCGGCAGTCTGACCGCCTAGCCCTGTTCTTCTCCAGCTGACCTTCTTGCGAAAACTTGAGTTGTTTATTGCTTTCCTGTGAGAATCAGCCCACGCTCCACCCACCACCGTGTCCAGGAGGCCCAAACCGTATGGACTAGCCCGACCACTCGCCGAACGGAGCCACCGGCCGACCAGTCCGCTAGCGAGAAGCCGCCGCTCACCGGACCGCCTGGAGTCAGCCCGGTTTCGCCTGTTTCGCCTTTGCAGCCCGTTTTCTCCCATTCCGACCAAGCCTCCACCTAGCCCAGCCACTAGCAAGTCCCCCTTGACCCCCAAGTGCTGCCGTTCGCCGGAGCTCCAATCAGCCGTCCAACTCTTTTCCTCCTCTGATGTTCGGTTTCCAATGTTGCAGTGTGAAGTAGAGGCTGTTGTTGCTATTCTAAGCTTGGGACCACCTTGGATCATCGTGGTTGAGGTCCTGGTGCATAGCCTTCGTCATTGTCATCACGTTCATGTCTTCGGCCCGTTTAACATGTGAGTTTAGCTCCTAATCCGCCAATTAGAGCCTAAACTTGCTTAGGGTTAGTTTTAATTAGTGTCGATTCTAGTTTATGAGATTTAATTTAATATTACTTTATTTGCTTAATTGTGGCTTATGTGTTAATTAAGTTTGGTTAACTTTAATTGATTAATTGCTTGATTTAATTATTGTTTTAATGATTTTGGAATTAATTTATTAGTTATTAAATTCTAGAATTTTACTGTTCACGATATTGTTCATAATTACTATTCACATGCATTATACACAGTTACCATTCACGCGGTACTGTTCACAGCGTACTATTCACGTGCACTATGCACCCGAGAATGAAAAGTGTCTGATTTTATGTGTTTTGATCTTATGAAGTGATTTGAGTGTATACATGCATGGGCATCCGCATGAATTGATTGATTTTCACAAAAAAGGAAATATGATTTGTCCGAGGGACACCGAAATGGACCACAGAAAATGATTTGAAATATGTATATGCAAGCATTGTGCTTGGTGAAATGCGAATAGCTTGTGAGCAATGATCGAGTGATCGGTTATAGTCATGGCAAGATGACTATTGAAAGATGAGGTGACATAGGTTGTGTTGAGAAATTCGATTGGTTGTCAGCAAGTAAAAAGGACTAAGTGCTATACAATAGCGAGATTACGTGTGAGTTACCTCTAGTACCTTATACTATTACTTATTGTAATCAAGAGGTAAGTGTTACATGGCAAATTGAGTCGCATGAGAATTACCTCTAGAGTCTTGCAATATTATCATGCATAGTGAAGGGCTAAGTACTACACGATATCGGAACTCGTGTGAGTCAACTCTAGAGCCTTATACTATTGCTCTTTGTGGTCAAGAGCTAAGTACTACACGATATCAGAACTCGTGTGAATTACCTCTAGAGCCTTATACTATTGCTATTTGTGGTCAAGAGCTAAGTACTACACGATATCGGAACTCGTGTGACTCACCTCTAGAGCCTTGTACTATTGTTATAGGTGGTCAAGGACTAAGTACCGCACGATGATGAGATTTCGTGGGAGTCACCTCTAGAGCCTTGAGTCTGATATTGAGTTTGAAACGCTTGAGAGTTGAATTCGTTGTGCCTTATTATGGGATAAAATTATGTGGCATGGTATGTGACGTGTCATAACGATTTTACCTTAAAATCGGGACGCGTGTGATGGATCGATGCGTGATAGGTGGCATATTAATGTGCAAGAACGCATGAGAATCATTGCATCGTTAATTCCGGTCATGCATGAGTTGAGCACATTGTTTATAGCACGCACGAATGAATCGATAACGTGTAGGGTGGGGCAATGGCTAGGTGAGATTGCTTGTGACGCAACTCGTATGCGATTGATGAACTAGATCATTTAATGGGCATGTGCATTGCGTGTATTGTGCTGAGATTCAACATGCAGGGTATGACATACCAGGTAAGGTTGGTTGTTGATCTTTGGTTTGTTTGTGGGGTAGTTCTAAAGAGATATCCCGAGTTGAGTTGGTGTTCAAATGGGAGGTTAGGGGGAGGACTCGCTGAGATTTATATCTCACTAGTTATTGTATAACCAGGGTCCCTAGTGTGAAGAATCGAAGCTCGAACCGGAAAGGTCAGAAGCACAGGTGGCTCAATAGTTCTTTATGAAATAGACCTTCTGTATAAGCTTGAAGTGTTTATGAAAGTTTATTTGATTTGAAACTGGTTATCCTACTTTTCTATCCCATGTTTGTTGTTGTCAAAGGATTAGTTAATTCGCTTCCGCATGTGCAATAAAATGAAAAGGGCTGGCGATGAGTTCTAGGAATATTGCAAAATTCTATCGACCACCGATGGATGTCCGTGCGCTCAAGATTCGGGGCGTGACAAGTTAGACTTAGCCTTGGCACTTTATATGGACCATGCATTTCCTTGCAATAAAGAAAATCAAGAATCTTGCCTTTCCATGCTCTGCAGTTGGCACTATGTAAGCTGACACCTCCATACTTCACCTAGGAGTAGTCACAAACACCTAGTGTTCATCAAACCTCGTCGCCCTCTCCGTAATGCGCAATGCGGGACCCTGGGATTTATCTAATTCTGCAACATTGCTGACATTTTATTTGGCGCCGTAACTTAGAAGTACTTGTCGAATGCAGAAAGGATCGGAATCCCAGAAAGAGTATTCAAAGGCAGTGCAAGTGCAATCGAAGGTTAAGCTTGAAATGGAGCTGTGGGAGTCATGTTCGAGCGTAGAATATTACCAAATAGGGCCTTAAAGTCCCATACCAAAATCAAATATGGATAGGGGGGTGGGGGGGGGGGGGGGGGGAGAGAGGTATTCGGGCAAATATGATATGTTGGTTTAGAGGAATGGGGACAACCAGTCAAGAAATGATTATTGTCGTTATTTGGTTGTACCATGTCTATGTCAGAAGATAGAGCTCGTCGGTTTACCTAGATGGATGTTTGACAAAGGAACAATTTTCTAAGGCATCGTTGTCTTGCACTGTCATGAATGTTCCGACGTGCCAACTAATTCAACAATAATTTACCATTATTCACACAAATATAATATGTTGGTTTAGTGGAATGGGAATAACCAGTCAAGAAATGATTATCGTTGTTATTTAGTTGTACTATGTCTATGTCAGAAGATAGTGCTCGTCGGTTTACCTGGATGGATGTTTGACGAAGGAACAATTTTGTAAGGCGTCGTTATCTTGCACCATCATGAATGTCCGTTATCTCCTTTAAGGTCTTTTCCAATCGCAATGTTCCAACGTGCCAACTAATTCAACAATGATTTTCCATTTTATTTTAAGTTCACCAGCCGGTCGCACGCCAAAATGGATTATATACCTAGATGATTATGCATATAATAGTATCGTTTGTTCCCGTGTTTTTGGTGTTAACCACTTAATGAAAACTAGTGATTACTTTAAATGAAATGCCCCAAACTTTTCAACAATTTCAGATTTTTTAGACTCCTTGGAAGAACATAAAAGCACATCTGCTGCCATTTGGATGGATTTCCAATCTTTTTCTATTTTTGGGTTGATTAGATATGTGCAACCCTTGCAGGTCCAAGGTTGCATTTCCTAGAAATGAACGGAGGTCCCACCTTCTTAGAATCATACATAACGTTCTATAGACAACTCTATAGTTAAATAACCTCATAAGCAGCCATTATTCACCTTATATTTGGTATATGTTCGCAAAGGACATCAAAGTGATAGAGAGAAGGAAAATAAGAAATTAGACATATATTATATTGTATTATGCTAGTTAACTACAGTAGATAAAGTCACAAATTCAGCATTTTTTTTTTGTGTCTAGTAGATTTAATTTTTAAGATGGCAAGACATAAATTGAAAACATTTTTTTGTTAAATTAATAATAAATTATTTATGCACACAATTAGTTGAGCCAAATAGATTGCGAATTGCAATGTAGCTCACATCCAATAATGAACTGAAAATTCTATTGATATTGACGGGCACATTACAATGGCCATGTCAATGCGAGAATCTTTCTCAAAAAAATAAGGAAATTTTTTTTCTGGTTTGGTCTGGGGAAGAAACAAAGTTTGAGTGTCGTATTAAACTTTGATTATAAACTGGGGAGTTTATCTCTCTACGTGCTTCAAGCATAATGCACCTTTCGAATTGAAATATTATGAATATTAAATTTGACATGTCAAAAACAAGATCACTAAAATATGGGACTAGTTGTGACTAGATAGATAAGTGGGTTGTGTCAAATTTAGAAACCCAACTAGTTCAAGGCATTAATTTGTGAGCTGATTTTGGGCATGAATAATTTAGACTTGATAACTTTGTATTTCTAAAGTACCAATAGGCTGTAATATAATAAGAAAACACTATGGAATACCAACTAAATGAAAGAAAGGCATTATGTTATGATATCTTGGGAAATAATAATATAGTTATTCTGACATAGAACATTTGCTCAAGATAGTATGGTGACTGGAATATATGTGTTGAAATAGAATAATATTGGGGTATGGACTATAGATCAAAGAGAAAGTAATTTCCATAAGCGTTTTCCTTCAAGTCCTTCAATTTCGAAATTAATAACCTATCTTCAATAAAATCAAGATTAGGATAGATAACCTCACTTAGCATGTGGTAATTGACCAAATACCACTCGATCTAAACACACAAAAGAAATGTCACTATATAAATTCAACTGTGGGGGGGAAGGTGAGGGGGTCGCGAGGCTTCTAATTGCACCATGCCATCGTTCTTAAAGTGGCCATTTTGGAACTGGTGTGTCGTGCTCTACGAGTCAACAACATGGTCTATCATACGTATTTCAAGTGGGCACCATGGATAGCTTTCAATTCTTTTCTTTTTTTTTGGTCGAAACTGCCGATATATTATATTAAACAAGAGGAACAGCCTGATGCTACAACGTCGCTTAATACAATATCCTGGAAAAGAGAAGGAGGGAAAATAAGCCAGTTTCGGACCGGGCCATGATCCCGGTGGGCTTTGGCAGCCCAGTCAGCTGCTAGATTGGCTTCTATGCGGACATGCTGGAGAGAGAGATTAGGGCATCGAGAAAACAGATCGTGAAGAACCGCAAAGAGGTGACGCTCCGTCCATGGCGGCTGTTGCTTCTGTAGAACGATCTCTACCAGTAACAAGCAGTCAGATTCAACCAGTACGCGTTCGAGATGAAGCCCCTGCTGGATCAGATGTTGGATGGCCAGAATAAGAGCGAAGATCTCAGCTTGGAAGGCCGATTGGGCAGGAACGCTTCTCGTAAACACATCAGTAAGTGCTCCTTTAAAATTTCTGTAAATACATGCTACCGATCCTTGCTCGTTCCCTGGTAAAAAAGACCCATCAATATTGCATTTAAGAGTACCTTTTTCAAGAGGTTTCCATCTTCTATCTGGACTGACGATTGAGTTTTGAATCCGATGTGCAGAGGGCTGAAGAAGCTTGAATATGCTACTCTGGGCTAGGGCGTTTTCCACAGCTTGGATAGGATCCAAGGTTTTCTGCCTGAAGATTGCGTTGTTTCGTTGTCGCCAAATCTCCCACAGCAAATTGGTGAGCACTTCAAAATTAGGGGAAGTCTTTGGAAGAATTGCTCTGGCCGCAACCCACTCGTCCAGGCGACGCACAAAGGTAAGTGAAATTGAGATCCTGATCTTTTCATGATTCCATATATCTCGAGTCCAATTGCAAAAGAAAAACAGGTGTTCAATGGTTTCTGGAATGTTTTGGTTACACAGGGTGCAGTAGGGATTGGGGGAAATATGTCTGTTATATAGGTTTGCTTTAGTAGCAAGGGCATTTTTACAAGCTAACCACATAAAAACACGGGTCTTAGGAGCAGTTTGCATATGCCATATCTTCCTCCATAATTGAATAGGATTTTGATAAGAAGAGGAAGCTATATTGGGATGGTTTTGTTGGGTCGAAGACAGATGATGGTAACAGCTTTTAACTGTGAAGTCACCTGAGGAAGTTGCAGTCCAAACTAATTGATCATTTGGAAGTGAAGGGTTTATAGGTGTGTTTAATATTGCTTCACTGACCTGTGCATTAAAAAGGTTAGAGATAAGATCCTTCTTCCAAGCTGCAGTAGATGAATCCAATAAATCAGCAACTACAACAGGTTCACCCTCCGCTGCTATTCCTCCTATCTTACCATTTGGAAGCCAGATGTCTTCTCTAATGCTAATCTTGGAACCATCCCCAACTAACCAACAAAGTTTAGGAAGAATAGCATCTCGGCCCTTTAGCATACTTTGCCACCCCCATGAAGGTCTATAGCCTGATTTTGCACTTTGAAACGAGGAATTTCTGAAGTATAATCCCTTGAAAAGCTAACTCCATATAGCATTAGGTTGCTGGAAAATACGCCAAGCTTGCTTGCCAAGCATCGCCTGATTGAAATTGATTAGATCTCTGAATCCCATGCCCCCTGATTTTTTCGATTGCTTTAGTTCTGACCAGTTTTGCCAATGAATATCTGATTCACTGTTGTTCTTGCTCCACCAGAATGCTGATATCTTCTTCTCTATTAATCTGTAGAGTGACAGGGGAAGCTTAAAGATGGACATAGCGTACTGAGGTAATGCCTGAATTACTGCTTTCAGTAAAATCTCCTTGCCTCCTTTTGATAAGAATTTTTCCTTCCAACCAGCTAATTTAGCATTTAGTTTTGCCAGGATCCAGAAGAACATCTCACGTTTTGAACGTCCCCAATCAGAAGGGATGCCCAGATACTTTCCATATCGGCTCACCACAGGTATTCGCAGTTCTCTTGCTAAATTAGTTTGTAGAGTCATAGGACAGTTTTTGCTGAAGAATAGCCCAGATTTGTTCCTATTAATAAGCTGACATGTAGCTAGGCAGTATTGGTTTAGTATATTAGCAAGATTTTGGCATTCAGAAACTATGGCTTTGAGGAAGAAGACTGAGTCATTAGCAAAGAACAAATGAGATAACTTAGGACAAGCTTGATTAAATTGGATCCCCTGTAAATGACCCATATCCACAGCTTGCTTTATAACTGTTGACAGAGCATTGGCAAGTAAAATGAAAATATAAGGGGAGAGGGGGTCACCTTGACGAATTCCTCTGGCGGGCTGAAAATACGGGAGCTGTTCCCCATTAAAACGAATACTAAAAGAAGTCGTTGAGATACAAGCCATGACCATAGTGACCCATCTGTTAGTAAAGCCCAACTTCTGTAAATAGGCTGCTAGGAAATCACATTCAACCCTATCATAAGCCTTATGCATATCAGTTTTCAGAATAAGATTGAATCTTTTTGTTCCTGTTCTCACTTTAAACTGATGAAGCACTTCTTGAACGACCATTATATTATCTTGTATCTGTCTGCCACTTACAAATACTGCTTGTTCTTGTAAGATCAATCTAGGAAGCCAAATCTTAAGTCTGTTAGCCATAACTTTAGAAATAATCTTGTAAGCGAAGTTACAAAGACTAATGGGACGATACTGGTCGATGCTTTCTGGATGATGTACTTTAGGAACCAGGGCAAGAATCGTTCTGTTTAATTTAGGATGCATACAACCTGATGTAAAGAAGTCTTGAACTGTTTTGATGATTGCTATTTTGATGATACTCCAGTGATGCTGATAGAAAAGACCGTTAAGCCCATCTGGTCCAGGAGCCTTGGAAGCACCCAACTGGAAAGTAGTCTGGTATACCTCCTCTTCTGTTACCGTACGCATTAATTGATCATTCATTTCTAGTGTTACCACAGGTGGACATTGCTTTAAAAAGGGGTTGAAATCACGGTTTCCCACTGATTGATATAATTGAGAAAAGAAACCCGTTGTCATGGCTTTAAGCTGTTCTGGCTCCCTTATCCAGTTCTGGTTTGCATCTTTAAGCATACAAATTCTATTCTGTGTCTTCTTTGCACTGTACAGGCATGGAAAAATTTTGAATTTTTATCATCCCATTTCAACCAGTTAATACGTGAACACATAGCTCAGAACTGCTCCTCTTGATTCCACATATTTTGGATTTCATCTATAATTGAATTGGTTAACTCCTTATCTCCAGTCTGATAAGATTTCCTGTTAGTAATGATCTGCAGATGTTGCTACAACTGAAGAATTCGCTGATTGCAATTACTAAACCGAGACTTGCTCCAGCTAGCTAGCTTAACAGAAACTGTCTGCAATTTAGAGGCCAAAGAGGTATGACTGCTCTCCCATGCATGTTGAACCACCTCTTTACATTCGTGATGTTTACTCCAGAAAGCTTCGTAATGAAAAGTCTTTGCTGGCTTGACAGATTGATAATGAGTGTGCAGCATAAGAGGACAGTGATCCGAGCCGATAGGTGGAAGAGCAAGCACTTCTGCATAAGGATATGATAAACTCCAATCCAAGGAGCTGAAAACTCAATCTAACTTCTCCTTCACCAGAGCATCCCCCGCTCTATTATTAGACCAGGTAAATTCACACCCTTTACTTTCCAATTCTATTAAAGCACAGTCATTGATCAACTTCCGAAAAGATGTCATTCTAGAATAAATAGCTGGTCTTCTGCCTACTTTCTCCCAGGGGGATAGGAAATCATTGAAGTCCCCTACGCACATCCAAGGTAAATGATTTGCTGCATAGATTGACCTGATTGTATCCCAAAATTCCTGCCGAGCCTGATATGTTGCAGGGGCATGCAAGCATGTTAAATGCATCGAAGCAGCTGTCATAGGATCCAGAACTATGAGATCTACAAAATTCTCCCCCGAAGTAACAACAGTAACATCAAAAAGGTCAGTCCAAAACACTGCAAGTCCTCCAGACAAGCCTACTGGATCCCTCAAGAAAGAGTGAGAGAAGTGAAAACGACGCTGTAAGTTCTTCATAACTGATCCTACATTCTTTGTTTCCATTAAGAAAACTAAATCGGGCTTTTCAGAGGCTAACAAAGCCTTTAGGGCTTGAATTGTCAGGGGATTGCCCAACCCCTGACAATTCCAACTTAATAGTTTCATTTGGAACGCGGTGGCTGTTGAGGGCCAGCCGCCAAAGCCCAAGGAGAATGAGCATCTGCTACAAACACAGGGGTGTCCAACAGTTGAGTTTCATCCAAATCAGAAGAGTAATTATGTCGAGTCTCATAAGGGGAATATCTCTTAGTTTTCTTGCTTGATCCCACAGCTGTCTGTGTTCTAGGGATTTCTTGTTTCTTCTGTTGAGAAATATCCATGGAAGGAATCTGAATACTCTTTAACTTTGCTTTTGCAGGTACCAAGTCAGTTGTTCTCGTGACTGGATTAATAGTATCCATCCTAGAGGAAGTCCCTGATGGGATAACAGAAGTCGAAACAGGGGCCTCTGAAACAGGAACTATAGGAGGTAAAGCTGGGAGAGGGAGGGGCATAGTTGGAGGGGTTTCAGGTACGGTCTCTTCCATATGCTCTACATGAGTTATAGGATTGTAAAAAGCATCCCAATAGGGGCTAGGCTGTCTGACCTCTGCCCTCAGCCACGGGCCATAGACCATTGTCTCTCGACCCTCAAATTGAGCTTCCTCATAAGGATAGTCTTTACATGAAGCTGCATAATGCCCAAGCTTCCCACAAGAATAACAATAGTGGGATGATAGCTTTCAATTCGTATTGCGAATCTAGGGGGAAAACAGAAGATGCAACATGGGCGTTGACTGTTGGAAAAATGGGAACCTTTGCACGTCGTACGTTGTGCATTGGACCGAAGAACTATTCATGTGAACAGGCTAATTGAAGCACTTGGGTTCTTAACTAGGAGTCCAACAAGATTGGTCTTTTTCTGCTAAAGCAGCTGTTCAAGCCCATGTAGCATAGAAGATCCCATGTTTCAGACATGGACTTTCTTTCTAGCTATCCTCCCGCTACTTTCAGTATAAGCAATAACAAAAAGATCTCTATCATCACCAAAATAAAGGGATGGAAAATGTATGTAATTAAGTGGTTTTTACTTCCCAGATTTCAATGATCTCTGCTCATATATTTTAGTTTCTCCTGGTGAGATAATCTGAATCGAGTTTCTATAAAAAGTTTCATTCTGTTTCTTTGAGTGAAAGAATGAGTTTACATAAATTGAATGCATAACTTGACGAGGAGTAATGCCACATAAAACTGTAAGTACTATGGTGGACAGCTTGTTGAAAAGAATCGTAGAGCAGAGAGGAGAGGATTGAGGCGAGCGAAGAATGCAACCATCTAATTATAGGCAAAATTAGGAGGAGACAAATGTATTTCTCACGAATTTCATGGATTAATTTGGTCTATTGCAGAATTAGTTCGTCTTTAGGCAAAAACGAATGTAATCAGGTTCAAAACTCCTTTTAGATGGAGACCCATGCGTTTTTTCAAATTGAATTTCTGTTTGATGTTTCTCTTTTATTTTACATATTTTCGTTCTTTTCTAGATTTTTACCTTTTAAATTTTGAAAGCAAATTCTTATATTATAATTGCCACATAAGATGCCACATCAACATTAACGGCCATGTCAGTATCCATATTTCATGGAAGGACCAGCTCAAACAAAAAACAACATAAAATTAGGGATCTAATTATATGAAGAAATGTAGAGAGATCTGATTGAACATTTTGCAACAATTTGAGAACTTCCAATATTTTATTCATTTTTTCCTTTCTCATGCATATGATGGGCCTTGTCAATCAACTCACACAAGGTCAATAGCCCGTACATCGCACGGAATTATTAAGAATTATTCCAGTTATGACATTTTCTAGAACTTTGAAGCTTTAATAACTATTTGTAAAGACTACTCATCGTTGCAGGGAAGACATTTCGCATTAAAACATTTTTTACACTGAAATGATAGGGAAGCTTCCCATGAGATCCTTATTAGTAACAGAGCAGTAGCTTCACATTTTCTGTATTCATTCACCTAGCAAACTATGACAAGCAGAATATCAACAAGAAACCCCATTCAAACTAATCCTAAAATTGCTCCTTTACAAGTCTTGAGTTTAACTCCTGTGGATGTTTTCGTCTGTAATCTTCTAACCGTGCTGCAACCTTGAATTCATAGTGACGTGTTTCCGCCTCGCATCTGCAACAGAAATTACCCAAACATAGTTTCATATGCACATGCTGATTTTGAGACTTCTACAAGAAAAATGGAAGAGCATTCGAGGAAACTTGAACTTTACCGTGACAAATGAGTGGAGCTTCCTCCTCTTGAACTTGAACCTCTACTCCTTCCTGAACTTAAAGCGGCGCTGCTTCGTGAATTCAAACCTCTTCCGCTCTCTGAACTCAAATCCGTGTCCTCTCCTGAACTTGAAGCAGGTCCCCTTCCAGAACTCAAAGCCTTTTCATTTCTTGAACTTAGAGCTGTGCCCATTCCTGGACAAAAACCCCATGCCATCTTGTGAAGTTGAACCTCTGCCGCTTCTTGAACTCAAACCCGTGCCCCTTCCTGGACGAAAAGTTGCACCCTTTCCTGAACTTGATCCTCCATTTCATCCTGAACTCAAAGTCGTGCCCCTTCCTGAATCCACATCTGTCCTGTCTTGGGCACTTGAACCTGCGTTCCTCCCCGTACTGAAAGCCACGCTCTTAATTTGAAGCCATGCCTCTTCCTGAACTCAAGGCCGTGCCACTTCTGGATTTCAAACCTCTACCCCTTCCTGAACTCGACGCCATGCCCTCTCCTTGACTTGAAGCTATGCCCTTTCCTCTGCCTTCATTAGCTGGACATTTCCCTGAGCTCGAAGAACCTCTAGCTCCACCTCCTCTGCCTCTATTTGCAGTTACTTGGGGCGCGCATGACAACCATTCTGCTCCAGAAATAGTTTCTGGAACAGAAATAGATTTTTCTATTTCTATTTCTATTTCTAGAAGAGTTTCTAAGCAAAAATAATCGTTTAATAACGACACAAAATTTCTACTCTAAAAATAGAAATTCGTTTGATAACGACACAAAATTTCTTCCTTTCGGACGGCAGCGGCGACGACCGACAACCTTTAATATAAAAAATAAAAATAAAAATGATTTAGTAACAAAAAATAATGAATAAAATAAAATAAAATAAAATAAAAATAAATTTATTTTATTTATTCTATTTTATTTTATTTTACGAATAAATATATTTTAAAATGAATAAAAAAAATAAAAAAAAATTATTTGGCAAAACACTCAAGGCAAATAAAATTAAATTTATTAAATTTATTTTTAATAAAAATAATTTATTTTTATTTATCATAAATAAATTATTTTTAATAAATTTAATAAATTTATTTTTAATAAACTAAAAATAAAATGATAAATAAAAATAATTTATTTATTTTAATAAATTTATTTTTTATTTTTAAATGAATAAAATGAATATATTTTTATTTATTTATTTTTATTTTTAATAAAATGAGGAGAGGCGGAGGAGGAGGAGGAGGCAGAGACGTAGAGGAGATGAGGGAGGACTCACCGAAATTAGGGTTTAGTGAGAGAAATTATTTCTGATTTCTCTTCCAGATTTCAGAAGTAGAAAATTTTAGGGGGTGTATGACAACCCAAAATTTTTGTTCCAGAAATAGTTTTTCTGTTCCAGACCTGTTTCTGGAAGAGAAATCCATTTGATAAACCTATTCAGTTTTTCTATTTCTGGGATAGATTTATATTCCAGAAGTAGGTTTGGAAGAGAAATCAGAAGCTAAAATTTTCTATTTCTAATTTCTGGAAGAGAAATCAGAAATAATTTCTCTCACTAAACCCTAATTTCGGTGAGTCCTCCCTCATCTCCTCTACATCTTTGCCTCCTCCTCTTCCTCCGCCTCTCCTCATTTTATTAAAAATAAAAATAAATATATTCATTTTATTCATTTAAAAATAAAAATAAATTTATTAAAATAAATAAATTATTTTTATTTATCATTTTATTTTTAGTTTATTAAAAATAAATTTATTAAATTTATTAAAAATAATTTATTTATGATAAATAAAAATAAATTATTTTTATTAAAAATAAATTTATTATTATTTGCCTTGAGTGTTTTGCCAAATAAAATTATTTTTATTTTTTATTTTTATTCATTTTAAAATAAATTTATTCGTAAAATAAAATAAAATAGAATAAATAAAATAAATTTATTTTTATATTTTTATTTTAAAATAAAATGATATTTTTATTTTATTTTTTAATGATTTATTTTATTTTATTCATTATTTTTTTGTTACTAAATCATTTTTATTTTTATTTTTTATATTAAAGGTCGTCGGTCGTCACCGCCGCCGTCCAAAAGAAAGAAATTTTGTGTCGTTATCAAACGAATTTCTATTTTTAGAGTAAAAATTTTGTATCGTTATCAAACGGTTATTTTTGCTTAGAAACTCTTATAGAAATAGAAATAGAAAAATCTATTTCTGTTCCAGAAACTATTTCTAGAACAGAATGGTTGTGATTTCTCTTCCAAACTTATTTCTGGAATAGAAATCTATTCCAGAAATAGAAAAACTGAATAGGTTTATCAAACGGATTTCTCTTCCAGAAACAGGTCTGAAACAGAAAAACTATTTCTGGAACAGAAATTTTGGGTTGTCATGCACCCCCTTGGTAGTCACGAGAGTTTATCCCTATTCATCTGGAGCATATTGATCTTCCTGCAAGTATATATAAGTTTGGACCCTATTTGCTGGTAATAGGTACGGAGAACTTAATTTCATCCCTTCATTCTCAATCTGACTTGATCTGCATTGAAAGTTTAGAGAAGACAACAAGACAATATTCGTATTGAGAAAGTAGTCTTTTGCTAATTTGTAAGCTTTTCTTTGAAGAAAGCATGATATTCAACTTCCAAATTAATATAAGGAGCTAATTGAACCAATGGAAAATTTAGAGATGGCGTTGAATGATTGTTAAAAGTTCAGGACCTAATTGCACCAATTAAAAATTCAAGAACAAAGTTACATATTGGAAAAAGGTTTGAAAATTAGTAGTGTCATTATATATATAAAAAAGAAACACACAATCAAACCCACTAGACTACAAATCCGATTGTTTTTGCTTATTCTCTCCTAAGATTGGATTATTGTTCCACCAAGGGGTTCCCTCTCCCTCAAGTGTAGCTCATCATTGAACGCATTTCTGAAATTAGTTAACGCTCGCTTTATGAGTTTTGGCCCCTAGTGTCTCTTCGCAGGTTATGGGGTAAAAAACAAACAATTCTTGTTAGTTGACCTGCACGTGGAAAGGTGAACTCCGAACTATATCGCATTAACATTCTAACGCAAAATTGAAAGAAAGAGTACAAAAACAAATCCTAATTTCATGAGCAATATGAAAATGGTTTCATAGGACGGACCCAGAATACGCAAAAATTAACGCAAATTTGAGGGAAGAAAATGTCCGCACATTGTATGACTTGGATCCCAAGAGTGATGTTTCGCGAAGAATCTTCTCTGTCTAGTTCTTCAAAGAGACTGGAAAGAAATTGCCCGAATCTTTGATAAACTGTCCGCGCGCACTCTCGTATTTTGGCGGGGCAGTAATCTGGTATATTTGTGAGAGACACATCGATCAACCTTTCCAATGACTCGGCATTGCATGGCTCCCAAGAATTCCAGAAACTCTAGTTTGTCAAGGCCTCCGGCATCATTTAATCCATCAAACTCTTCGGGTTCTTCGAGTTTGACAGCCCAGCTGATCTACCTGGAGAAGCGCAGCCACGAGCACTGATATATTCTAAAGTTTCCAGAACACCCACAACCACGAATGGATAAAGTCAGACGAGTTTCTCGAATCTCAAGTTGGAGCAGAAGGACCCTGCCGAGCGAGAACATATCAAACAGAGAAGACCGGGAGCTGTACAAGGGGTCGTAGGTCTAGTTTACAGAGAGTAAGCTTTTCCACATGCGAAAGAGAACCCAATGCTGTCGGCGGCGCAGCGACGGTCATTGGGTTTGATGCCTTTGCACAAATCAGAGAGTCCTGCACAACCTCTATGAAATATAATAAGAACTCCGTTTTACGCCAAAAAAGACTATGAATTTTTGCTTAGTCGAGCGCAACGACAGTCTCTAAGAGAAAAAAGGAGGACTTGAAAACGTGCCACTAAGTGTTGTGATACAAAGAACATCTTAAAGAGTAACTTCGTCCGAGAACTGCACCAGAGAAACCCGAAAAAGAAAAGAAGAAAAACAAAAAGAAGCGTGTCAATAAAAGAAGTGAAGCACGAGTCTAAACTCTTTTGAGTGTCTAGTCATCGGTATGAACATGGATGAGTATGCATTCTTGACTTGTCTCTTGTTTTTCATCTATATATTTTTGAAGTGTGACTCAACTAGCCTGATTTTGACCCTTTTAAATTTCTAGGTCATGAAGAATGTACCAATAGTCGGATAGTATTCAAGAGAGAACAAGATGCGTATGATTTTTACAATGACAAATGCCGAAAAGGTAGGGCTCAATGAGATTAATTCACATAGAGCTTGACCTTTCACTAAGTTTTTTATGCACAGAATGACAAACTTCACCCCCTGGGTCAAGCCCACCACAAAAGAGGTCACCACCACTTGAAAGTTCACAAATAGATGGTCACTTTTTTTTTTAAAAAAAAAAACTCTGGAGACACGTGTCAGCAGCCCCTTTCTTGGAGACAGCAGATTGGTCAATCGAATCCGCGTCCCATAACCACTTGTTGGTTTTAAGTCTCCCTAATAAAAATGTAGGAAAATTCAAGGAAAATAGAATTTTACCTTGACACGTTGAGTCTCCCCCGAAAAGTCCTTGGTGTCGCCCCCAAAGAATGAAGAACGTGGATACCTACTAAACACGTCATATTACCTTAGATCTTCCGCTTGCTTCAGGGCTCGTTCGTGCCTGCCGTATTGTTCTTATCATGATTTCGATGTCTTAGACTCAGTCTTGGCCAAGCTTGAACCCTTGTCCATCCCTGATCTTAAACTCGTGCCCATTTTAGCCATGCCCCTTCTGGAACAAAGTCGTCCTCCTTCCTGAGCTCACAGTTGCCCCCCTTCCTGAGGTTGAACCTCTGCTCCTTCCTGTACTCAAAGTCACGCTGCTTCGTGGACTTAAAGAACCTTTGTCTGTACCGGATGTCGAGCTCATGACCGTTTTCGTTCCACCCCTTACTAAACTCAAGGTTGTGTCCATTCTTGAACTCGAAGTTGGTCCCTTTCCTAATCTGCCCCTTTCTGTACTCATAGTTGCCTGTTTCGTGAACTTGAAGCTATATGCCCCTTCCTAGACTTGAACTTGCACCCATTTCAGTTGTGCCCCCTTCTTGAGCATGAACCTCTACCTCTTTGTAAACTCAAAGCCCTGACCCTTCCTGAACTCAAAGTTGCGCCCTTTTCTGAGGGTGAACCTCCGCCCCTTACAAAACTCAAAGTCACTCTGCTTCAGGAACTTGAAGCTATGCCTCTTCCTGAATTTGATGCCATGCCCTTTCCTAAAGTAGAAGCTGCGTTCCTACCTGACCTTGAAGCATTGCTGTTTCTTGAAGTTGAAGTCATACCCCTTGCTTTGCCTCTTTCTGCGAGGTCCCTTCCTGGGCTTGAAGCACATCTAGTCCCACTTCCTCTGCCTGTATCACTCTTCACCTGGACCACGTTGAAGTTCCACATTATTTCGAGGGCTGCACAATTTTATTTATTTTTGGATTGGAAGGACTGCACAACGTAAATAATGCAAATATTCAATACTTACAGAAGAAAGGTCCCTTTCATCCTTTTAGCTTTGCAGGAGCACTCATGATGTTCATCTCCTTCGCACCTTTTGCAACTCGACCGAAAATCATTTTGATCAGGAAGTTCCCCACTCTCATCCTTCCTCTCTTTCTATTTTCCATAAACGTCGTTTTCCCTCCATTGACATTGCCAGAGTGCCCAATCCTTTTATCCCTCATTTGCCTCCTATTTCCCGTGGCCTCAAAACATTCGAAATTGCCTGGCTTTGATTGGAAATCATCAACGGAGGAGGTGCCATCATTTTCCCTTCCACCCCACAGACGCAGCGTCAGTCTTCATCGGGACTTGAAATGTCCCGCTCAGGCCCATCCTCGTCAGAATACACATCAGTCTTCACTGCCCATTCGTCCCTCAACATCTTCATCATCTCGTCATTGTATTCTCCCTCCCACGCACTGTCAACCCCTCCCTCGACGTACAAACGAATTAATCTTCTTTTAGATGCTAGTTGCGCCATTCCCTTCACTTGCTCATCACTCTTGATCTCTGTGAGCAAGTTGCAGTATTCACCAGGTCTCTCGTACCACATTCTCTTTAAACGAAAACCGAAACCTTTAACGTCAGCAATCAGTCCTTTATATGTCACTGAATCAGAAGTGACATTTTTGTTTTCCCTCTTTATTCCACCAAAACAGTGCGACCACTCACTAGGCTTCTTTACTCCAAGGTGGAATATGATTGTGAAGGGACGCTCCAACTGTGATTTAACAAGTTCAATGAGAGAGCCAAACAACATATGTATTAGTTATATATTAAATCCTTATGCTTATCTACCTACAATCTAATAGGATACAGACATCATTCATTAGTTAGAGACAGGTCTAGGATTAAGTAACACTTATTTGATTTTTCTTTTATTATCTAATTTTGAACTTTTAATAAGTATGTGATGTAAATTTGAATTAAACATCAAATAAGTTAGATAATTATCTATCTGGGAGTACTATCTTATCACAGATTCCCTCTTTTAAGGGGGGAAAGGGCATTAGAATGCCAATGTAAGTGAGACTTTCCAGCAGTGGCTTCTATACTCTTGATTTAAGGATTGTAACTACTAACTTTCTATATGAATGGAAACATTAGTTAATTTTTAAATCATTATTTTGCTTTTCTATATCCCACATTCACTAGACAATCCTTTGGAAACAAGACATAAATGCACTAACAGGTTGAAGCTACAAATCACAAAATGTAAAGACATAAATCATAATATATATAAATTCAATTGTTTTGTGTTTTGCAACTAAAAAAAGGTTTTGTTTTCTACCTTTCGAACGAAAAATCCATAACCAGGGGACACATTGTGTCAAATCATTTTATGCAAGTCTGTCGGTTGCTGTGTATTTTCTTAATCTAAAGTCATATGCTTCAAAATTAATTGGTGTCTTTTTAAATTGCACGTTTAAGTAAAATAATATGTTCACTTGTATAAAAGTTACATTGAGACATGACATATGACTATTTGTTCGAGCAACATGTGCTTTAATTTACTTAGAAATAATCATGTAGTATGCAAAAGTTATGAATCTGCATGATAGCAATATGCTATAGAGCTAAAAACGCATAGTTGACTAGTCAGGCCCACCGGTGGCTAAATATAGAAAACTAATCAAGCCCCTGTAAATGCATGCACCAGCAAAACAACAAATACATGTGTGGGACAGCTAATGCTTACTTTGCAGGTGGTTATATTAGCTCTAAATTAAATTGCATAAACAGTCTAATAACATTAATAAAGAAAGAAGCAAAACAAACATTCAAATGATTTTTACTCAAAAGGCCAACAATAAATTCATAGGAGATGGATCATTATGATTTCAAACATATATACCGCAAAGTATTTGTCCCTTGTTCATCATTCATTTTTCTCATGTGGCGACTGGTACCAGAATCTACTGAGTTCTTTTTTCTCTTCTTTTGTACAGCCATGATCAAATCATTGGACATTAATTTCTCCACAACTCATCGATGCAACCATCGAATCAAATAATCCATAATTACCACTATTATATGTATAATTTCAAACGACTTTACTGGCAATATAACGAACCAAAACTATCCAACAGCAATAACTCAAGTTGAAATAAACTAGGGAAAAAAAAACGTGCAAGCTAAGTAATTGAAGTATAACAGAAGCTGGGAACCCAAAAGAGAGAGGAAAGATTGCTTTAGGAACCGCCAATGTCCAACAACAAAAAAGGAAATAGAGATGGATGACTAATGTAAGGAAACGAATCAGCCACCTAAGAAAATTACGGTGCAACAAAAAATTGGCAACTTTTAAAAGGGTGGATATTGTGTGGCTAAAGAAAGGAGGATATTTGACTATAAAAGGAGTTAAATCAAAGTCCCACACATTAATGAAGAACATGTCGCACCTTGCACAGAAGAGTCCCCTCTATGTACCTCTTCAAGGACATTCTCCCAACAGGTCTGCCAGAAGCTTTGATGAAGTCTCCGCACTCCCTTATATTGACTACGCAAGCATCTGGTATATATGTGCAAGATGCATTAATCAAACTTCCCAATGACGGGCACCTGAGGACGTCCAAGGATTTTAGAGACTCGAGCTCATCCAGGCCCTCAACATGTAGAAGTACTTCGCACCATCGGATTTCCAATATCTCCAGGTTCTTCAAGTATGATAACCCACCTATTCTTCTTAGAGATTCACATTCTTGAATGCTCAAGTGTTCCAATGATTTTGAAAGACCCACAATTTGTAGCTTAACTAGCTTTGGACAATGTGTCACCAACACATGCCGCAGTTTCGTTAGTTCCCAACCAATGGAAAACCTCTTAAGCAATTCACAATTGTGGACAGCTATCTCCTCCAGTTTTGGAAGTCCATCTAGCGGAATGTCTTCCACTTTACACCAATTGATCTCTAAATTCGACAAATTTCTGAATCTCAAGTGGGAGGACGGAAGCTGCATGAGGGATTTTAGGTCTAGGCCCTCTAATTCAAGAAATTTCAGGTGAGAAAGAGAAGCCAATTCTATAGGTGCGAGGACATCTAGCAAATTTAAATTCAAATTTTCCAGTCTAGATAACGTCCCGATCCACCTTAAACTGCATCCTGTGATTAGGTGTAATCCACGCTCCGAAGAGCCATCACGTAGTTGCAATGTAACCAAATTAGTAAGGCTTGACAGATTGGGGACTAAGCATAATGATACAGATTTAAGAAGTAGATGGGTCAAACTTGTGGGAAGCTCTGGCAATTCTTCAATTCTATCACAAGGCAATAAATTGAGTGTTTGGAGGTGATGAAGCATGTTGATTGTCCTTGGAATTTTGCAAGTACTGGTGCGTTCTAAATTTAGGATTCTTAAAGATGACAATTCTTCGATTTCAATAGGAATTTCACCTGTCATTCCACGTTGCATAGAGAGATCAAGCTCTTTAAGATTTATCAAAGTGCTGATGCCACTAGGAAACTGCTGAACATGAATAGAGTCATTTGTATTTGCAAAATGCAAGATGTTTAACGATTTTAACTTTTCAATGGACTCAGGAAATTTACTTATGCTTGTACAAGATAAGTCCAACTTTATCAATGAGGTTAAATTCCCAAGTGAGTCTGGAAGATCTCTCAACCCATAACATCCCCTCAATGAGAAGCGCTTAAGTTTCACTAGTGCCCCCAATGTCTTCAGGCATATTTGCAAGACCTTTGCAATTTACAATATTTAACTTAATCAAGATCTCGAATGAAGCTTTCAATTCGCTTTAAATTGTTGCAATATGCAAGAGTCAACCTCTCTAAACCCAAGCACTTAGAGAAGTCTGGAATTGTTGTTATGCCCTGACACCAAGAAAGAGATAGAACTTTCAAATTTCGTGCCCTCTGTAAAAATGGACGGCATGTCAAGTGTAAGAACCAATGCATAGAAAAACACTAGGACCATTAGACTAGAATTAAATAATATAGTTTACCTTGATCAAATCCCATGCTTTTGAATCATCCTTGAAGCGATTTTCACCAAGTTTAAAAACGACAAGATGATCCAAATACATATGGTTTGCCCTAATATCCTGAAGAGGAGGTCGCCAAGAAATCCATCTCAACTTTGAACAACACTTTGCGAAGTACCCAGCATCCCTAGAATCAGGAAGAGGTGGACAAGAAATCCATCTCAATTTTGAACGATACTTTGCAAAGTACTCGGCATTCCTAGAATCCTGAAAAGGAGGCTGCCAAGAAATCCATTTCAACTTTGAATGACACTTTGCGAAGTCCCCAGCATAAGTTCCATTACGTAACTTGAGGAATCTTAGGTTTGGTAACCTTTCAAACTCTCCATTTGTGATCTCTATGGAGCTATCCATTTCATCTATCTGAAGTGCTTGAACATTGTCCTTCCTCTGCAAGTAAAATTTTGCAATTTTGTGAAGAAGTTCGTCAACTTCCAAACACTATGTTTTATAAATTGAATGGGAACGAAAAAAAAAATGATAAGCATCTTAAATCAAATAGAATCCTTTATCCTAGAATATACAATTTCAATTTAAAAATAGGACCTTTCTTACTTACCTCTTCAGTTTTAATGATTTCAAGGGCCTCTTTTGCGATCCACAACCTGCTTCGCTTGCCAAGGTCACTTAAGCTTTCTTGACGGACGATATGCCTTCCCATGTCTATGAGTTGATCGTGCATCCAGAACTTATCATTGTCCAATATCTTTATCAAGCACCTATTGGTAAGGACTTCAACTCCTGTCGTGGGAAAAAATTGACAATCATCCCACATGTAAATTGCATCAGTCTTCTTCTCATTGACAAAGAAGCACGCTATATCGAGAAAAATTTCTTGCTGACATTTGTCTAGGTCATCATAGCTAATCTTCAACTTCTTTAGAATCTCTTCCTTAGGTACATTCCTTAATTTGATGACAGTCTCTTTCCAAAAGGCTTTGTCTTTCCCATTAAGTAGCGAACCTATCACTTCAACGGCCAAAGGAAGCCCTCCCGTACTTGAGACAATCTCACTGGAAAGCGCATCATAACCATCCAAAGGAAAGTCTCTATCAAAGGCATGGCAACAAAAAAGTTGAAGTGCAAGAGCATCATCCATCTTAAGCATCTCATACAGTATAATTTTACTTTTAAATCCCTTATCTTGCAGAATAGTCTTATTTCTCGTTGTAATAATTATTCTAGATCCTGAATGTAATGAATTGTTTCCTATTAGTTTCTTAATGTGGTCTTTATTATTAGCATCATCAAGAACCACAAGAACCTTCTTTATGCTGAGTATTTCTCCAATTTTCCACATTCCTTGTTCACTATCCTTGACTCCTTTTGCACATCTAGAATCAACAATGTCAGACAAAAGTTTTTTCTGCAATTGGACTATGCCGTCCTTGGTCGACATCCTTTCTCGAACGTCCTCAAGAAAGCTACAACACTTTCCAAAGTGCAAAGATAGTTCATTGAAGACCACTTTGGCAACTGTCGTTTTAACAATGCCACCCATTCCATAAATTCCAATGAGCCGCACATCGCAATGGTTGACATCTAATAGCTCTGTCAAGTGCTTTACCCGATCATCAAGTCCGAGCAAATGTTTAGTCAATGATTTTTGTTTTAGCTCCAGTTTCTCCAAAACCTTTTTAACAACCAATTTGATAGTCGAGGCTTGGCTACAAAAAAACAAAAGCGCTTTCATTAGTTGACTAGATTTACACACGCATCACACTTCGGATTGTCAAAAATTTAACTTCAATAAATTGAAGTACATTATGAACGAGATCTAAGTAAATTGAATTATCAATATAGGCTAATTTAGTAGAATTCACTTGATATATTTTTCATATGTAATTATAGAAATGTCTGAATACTATGGTACTGGCTTGCATGATAGCCAAAGTTATTAAATGGCTACTATATCGTGCATGAACAAAACTTCGACATTTATAGCTAAGCCTAATAAAAGTTTCAGCACTTGTGACGGAAGAATCATGAAGACAAATGCAGCGTTGTTAATTGAAATTGTAGTTTGCTCTCGCTTCTATTGAATATTGAGACATGATTTTGCTTCAACAAATCTTACTTTCCCTGTGTAATCTTAGACAAAGTAGAGGATGTAAAGCTGAATGAGAGCAGCATTGGAGGTAGTTTTCAATACTTTCCCGTTACAAAAAGAATAAAAGAAATCATTCGACAGGAAACATGGTACTCCATACAACAAAAAGAAAAGAAATAGGTAAGAGTCTTAAAAGAATAATTACCTCTGATCCTCTTTCACGTTCCATCCCTTGATTTCAGCTACCTCTGCAAGAGCGTTTCTCCATGCCTCGACTTCCTCAGGAAACTTGCTTGCGTGTTCCACTAAAGCTTCGCTATATAGTGGAGTCTTAAGCTTAACGTCCTCAGGTTCCACATGAAAAAAAATGGGAAGGATACTTTTTTTATCCTCTAATTTAGACGCGTTGCCTACTATGTGCACAAGCTCACAAAGACACCATTTGCTAGAAGTATAAGTCCGAGAGAAGATGGGTATATAAATTATGGAGTTGTTGATAGCACGTAGAAGGTTCTCACCAATCACTTCACCGACGCAGAGTTCATCTTCGTCCCTGAATACGCGGACTCCCACATCTACCATGCCGTGATAGAGGAAGTTCGTGAATCCATGACGAGTGTCTGGTCCTCTAAAATTCAAAAACACTTGGTACTCACCTCGCAGTGCTCGTGCAGCGTCACCACTTGATCCAGCCTCCGAGTTCACCATAGCTAGGGATCTCTCTCTCTCATGAAGAGAAATGCTTGGGTGTGCCGTGGCCTAGCTTAAGAAATGAGCGGAGGCTTTCGAGGCAAGCAAGCGCCAAATACCTAACAAGCGATTGCCCACCCATCCGTGAAGGTGCGCAAGACCTTCGACCATGCCCACCTAGCGTTTTGCATACGCAAAGTAGACACCCGTGAAGGTGAGCAAGACCTTCGACCAAAAAATAAGAAAAAGGTGCACAAGACTTCCATAAAAAAAGGTGATCGGTTTGGTTCCAAGGTGGAACCGAGAGAACCAGTTCCCAAAATTAGGAACCGTGGACCGAACCAATCCAAACCGATCCATCGATTCAGTCCGGTCCCCAACAAAATCAGCACTTTTTTTTTTCACTAAAGAACGACCATGCTCCGAACAGGAATGATCAATTCAATTTGATTCCTCCAATAAAACTACTTACACATGTTTCCACATGCAAAATATTCAAACTTCTCTTACGTGAATATTAATCACGCTTTATGTGTTTCATGCTTAATCCTAAGCATAAAAGCTATGAAAAACTTAGCTAAAAATTGTTCTTGGCTTAGATTTTATAGACATTCTCTCTTCTATACTTTGAACGTTTAGTCAATGTAAGACTCTTTGAGGCTTGAAGTGCCTTGTCTTTTGCAAGAAAGAGAGAGTGCTTGCATGGGGAACTCTTGGAGTCTTGTCCCACATCAAGTAGAAGATTAAACTAATAAGTAAATTTTCTCTATAAATAAAAAAATAATAATAAGAGTTTTGATGGTCTCTTGGCCACATAAAAGATTGCTACCTTAATTGCAATTCTGATTGCAATAAGTTTCAATATATGATTCATATATTATATATATGTATATATGTATATAAATTATATATATAAAAAAATTGATCTAGTCTAGTTTGGTTCCTAATTCCAACCGTGGAACCGGACCGATCAACCGACCGCCGGTTTCAAGATTAGGAATTAGGAATCGGATTGCCGACCGTGGGAACTACCCGGATTTGGGCAGTTCCCGATGCACATCCTTAATAAAGGCCCACCTATAAAAAAATTCCTCTTTATATTCTCCTTAATGAAAGCATCTAATCCCTAAACTGCCAAGAAATCTTCGATCTTGCTTGTAACTTTTTGTTTTTGGGTGCACTTAGTTCCTAAATAATATACTTTTTTTTCGATCAGTTTAAAAGGAAAATTGTGGGGCAATCATTATGAATAAAAAATATTTCAAATTTAAAATAAAAAATAAAAATCTGATAAAAGACAGTAATCTAAAAAAATTGTTTCTAAACGTTTTTTCTTTCAGAAATACACTCCAAATTAAAAGCGGGCCTACATATATATATGTTTATGGATGCTGAATCATTTAGAAAAAAAAAAATTGGGCCAAATTACCTGCGACCACCTTTGAGCCCAACCACGGAGCCGACTTCCGGGGTCGCCGCATCTCCGCTGACACCGCTGCGTGTCCAGGCCGAGCCGCCCTCCGCGTCCAAGACGGAACGCTCAGATCTGTGGAAGAGAAGAAGAGGAACGAGCTGTCATCGCAAGTAATGAGCCGTTCATAGACTGGGAGCTCAGATCGTCGCTAGGAACGACGGCGGCGGCTTATTAGTCACGCCGACATCCGAGGGGTGGGCGTGGATGTTGGAGCTCAGATCTGCGGAGGAGAGGCCGTCCGTGGCTGACCGCCGCTTTGCGTCTCCAGATCTGTGGACTAGCAGCTCTATCGGCCAAGGCACAGCCGCCGGGAGGACGTAGGGGTGGACGCGGCAGTCCGCCGTCGCTCAACAGCTAGATCTGGACTCCATTGCCGGGCGAAGTGGTGGTCGATGAGAGAGAGACAGAGATAGAGAGAAAGAAATATATTTTCATTTTTTTTATTTCAAATAAATTCCACCTGTCATTTTTGAAAACCCTTCCTCCTTTTTTTTTTCCTTTCTTTTTTGAAAAAAAGGTCTCTCTCTCCATCTAAAATAATCTTTAATGCACTTATTTGTTATCGTAATGCGGATTATGTTTTGGAGAAATTCTGCTTATAGTTTAAGAATTTTGGCAACCCAGAACTTAGTGGATTCCTTTCCTTTTTCTATTTAAAATTTAAATTTTAGTATGCTTCAAATGAATGTTTCGTCTGTTAGTTTCATTTAAATATAAGATTTGACATCTACTTTATGTATAATTCTCGCATGCTAAATGCCGTAATGTAAAAATGTCAAGTAGAGGCTTTTTCACATGCTACGGATCCTTCCCGTGGAAAATTATATGCACTAGCCACTGATTTTACAAGTACATCTAGTACATGTCAAACACCTCCAAAGACCACGTGAGATTGGCGTTCGGATAGAATCAAGAAAACCCCCGAGGGGCATATCTCGAGTGGGGTTTTGAGTTCTGCTATTGTCAGATCTCTCTCTCTCTCTCTCTCTCTCTAATCTAAATCTCGATTGCATATCTTATTTAGAGAGTCCAGTACTTGATTGACTTTGAAGCTAACAAATGATTAATGGACATGTTGAGAGTTTCATGTGATGTTACACATGGAGATTTTATCATTCTCGCGTGTAGACATCAAAATGAACCTTATTTCAAATGATATGAAATGGTTATATTTGTTTAAAATAAAAGCCTGACTTTCTAGTGATTAAGGACATTTTCATCATTTTTTCCATCATTTTTCCTTTTTTTCTTTTTTCTTTCCTTCTTTCCGGTTCTTCTTCTTTCCTCGCCAATGGCCAGCCAGGCACTAGCGATGCCTGCAAAGGGTTGGACGAGGGTTGCCCTCACCCGATCCAATGAGGAATGGCCTCACCTGAGCAAGGCGACCCTCGCTCTAGGGAAGGCCACACCTCGCGGCTCGTCAACCACTAGTAAAAGCTGCAAGCCCTCATCAACAACGGTCAAGGCCACCCTCGCCAAATCTAGCAAGAGTCAGCTTGCAAGTGAGGGCTTGACGGCCCTTGCCCATTGCCGACAATGGTTGTTGTGCCCTCGCTAGCCCTAAATGAGGACTTGTAGGCTTTCGTCCACTACCGTCGAGTGCTTATAGGCCCTTTTCGGCCCTTAGGAGCGGCCAATGAGGGTCGCAAAGCCCTCGCCAGCCCTCATCGACCCATCCCAATGGCTAGTGAGGGTTGTTGAGCCCTCGTCAACCTTCGCCAACAGTTACTAGCCGATGCCAAAAAAGAAGAAAAGAGAAAAAAGAAAAATAAGATTTGGACGAAAACACCCTCGACCAATCGAAAAATTTAGCCAGTCGGTGACCGGCGAGGTAAAGCATTTATTTGAAACAATCACAGTCACTTTAGACCATTGTTTAATATAAGATTCATTTCGAAACTTTATTTAAGAAAATGATGGCACTTTAGGTCCTTTTTTTTTTTTTTTTGAATTTTGTCTTATGTTTATGTTGGAAAAATATTGGTTGGGAGAGTTCAGTTCTTGTTTTTCGATTAGAATAGTATAAGTGCTAATATTTTCGTACAACGCTTACTTGAGTGCTAAATTTTTTTTATTGCTCACTTAAGTGCTACAAATTTGAAAAAAAAACGATCACTTGAGTGCCACTTCTGATTTGCCCTACTTGAAAAGCTAACATGGCCACACGGAAAATATTTTTAATATTTTTATTATTATATTTTTTGAATTTTTATTTTTATTTTCTTTTAGGGTTGATGAGGATCACTAGCGACCCTCGCTAGGGGGGCGTGGGGGCACGCGTCGGGAGAGAGAGGGGGGAGGGACGCGCCATCGTTCTTAAAGTTAGCCATTTTGGAATTGACGTACCATGCTCGACAAATCGTCAAGTGGACGCCGCGGATAGTCATGCTTTTCAGTTTCTATTGCTAATTTAGGGGGTCAAACAAGAAGATGCATCATGGGCTTTGACTGTTGATAAAAATTGGGAACTTCTGCCCGTTGGACGTTGTGTATACCGAAGAACTATTTATGTGGACGGGCTAATTGAAGCACTTGGGTTCTTAACTAGTAGTCCAACAAAATTGGGCTTTCTCTGCTAAAGCAGCTCTTTAAGCCCATGTGGCAGGGAAGATGTCGTGTTTCAGAGATGGACTTTCTTTCAGGCTGTCCTCCTGCTTCTCTCCATATAAGCAACAAAAGATCTCTATTCTCCATCACCGCCAAAAAAAAGGGATAGAAATTGTATGTAATTAAGTGGTTTTCACTTACTATATACTTCATGTCCTCTGCTCATATATTTTAGTTTCTGGTGGTGAGACACTTCAGATTGAGTTTATGTAAAAGTGTCATTGTCTTTCTTTGGGTGAAAAAATGAGTTTACATGAGTCGATGACATAATGGAATAGGAGTAATGTCACATAAAACTATGTGCTCTCCAGGCGAGCGAAGAATGCAACAGTCTAATCATAGGCAAAACTAGAAGGCAGCAAATGCATTTCTCATGAATTTCGTGGATTAATTTGGTTTGTTGGCAGAATGTTTTCGTCTTAGGCAAAACGAAGGCAACCTAGTTCAAAATTAGAGGTGTCAAAAGTGTTGTCTTAAACTCATATATGACTCATTTAAATCATAAATGGATCATACATGGGTCATTTACATTTTGAAGTGGGTCATATATGGGTTATTTACATTTTGAAGAGACTAGTGGAATGGGTCTTAAATGGGTTAGACTTAAAAACCCATTTTTAACCCAAGCCTCACACTCTCGCTTTCCCCCTTTAACTTTATAATTTTTTTTTAATTTATAAAAATCGAAATTAGAATTATTTTTTATATTTCTTCTCTTTTTTTTTTTTTTCTTTTTTTCCTTTCTTCTTTGTCCTTCCTTAGCCGATGGCTTGCACAGTGACACTAGGCGACTCACCAAACAAGGCTCAAGCTCGCCGAATCTAGCAAGACTCAAGCTTGCTGGCATTGGGCAAGACTCAAGCTTGCTAGCGTCAGGCAAGCTCGATCTAGTTCGCCTCACCGACAATTGGCAAGGCTTGAGCCTCGCTGATCTAGCAAGATTCAAGCCTGCCGGCGTTGGTAGAGCTCAATCTCATCGACAATTGGCGAGGCATGAGCCTCGATGATCTGGTGGGCTTGGAGCTCATTGGCATCGGGCAAGCTCTAGCTCACCTACGATCGATCACCAGCTATCTTCATGGCCGATGGCCGATCGAATAAGAAGAAAAAGAAAATAGAAAATAGAAAATAGAAAAAAAAAATTGGCAATTCAATTTTAAAAAAATTAAAAATCAATTTTTTTAAAAAAATTAAAAAATTAAAAATTTGATCTTTTTAAAATAGTTTTTATATAATTATAAAAATTGTTCACTAAATTTGTGTCGAGTTAAAGTGTTTTAGCAATACCATTTTTAAAAAAAAATTATAAGAAATAAGCTTTTTTAGGTTTAATTAAAGGCTTTTCATATTTATTTTATTTTATTTACTAATTTTTTATTGTTTAATTTAATTTTTAAATTAGATGTAAATTTTTTATTCAAGTGACATGCATGTGAAAAGCTTCAAGTGAATTAAATGGCTAAGAGTGGATTAACCTAAATTGAGTCAAATAATAATGTGTTTCGATAATATGGATCAAGTCGGGTCAGGTATGGATCATCAAATTTTTTTTTTTTTGTCAATCATACTCTATTCTTATTGAAACTATATCGTCCCCACCCCCAACCCCCTGAGAATATGGGGATTCGAACTCCCACCTCCTTCTTCCATGTTGGAAGAGTGGTCACTAAAGACAAACCCCATTGATTATCAAAATTATATTGTATGAAAATGAATCAAAACGGATTAAATGGGTCAATATGAGTTGAAACATTTTCGACCCAATCCCACCCACTCATTTGACGGCCCTATTCAAAACTAATTATAGATGGAGACTTCCAAAGTAAATTTCTCTTTGATGTTTTTTCTTTTTCATTTTTCAAATTTCTATCCTATTCTAGATTTTTACAATATAAAATTTTGACAACAACCTTTTATATTATAATTGTCACATAAGATACCACATCGGCATTTATCTTTCATGGAAGGACCAACTCGAATGTAAAAGATAGTATAGAGGAGAAAGAAGAATGGAGGAAAAAAGAAAAGAAAAAAGAGAAAAAAAATTCAACAAATTAGAAAAATCTCAGAAAATTATGCATCACATAAAAAAAAAAAATTGAGGATCATATTAAATGCATTCATGTTCCTTTTATATACTAAGAATAATTTTTTTGTGTAATTACCAAATACATTCGCATACTCAGAAACTCGTCTAAGAAATATAAATGCAAAAAACTAATTCTGAACAAAAATTATTCACAGGAGCAGAATTGTTACCAAATTCACCTTTAATTTTTTTTATGACAAGATAGAAGTTGGAAAGTTAAATGAGAGATGGCAATTTTTAGTACTTTCCGTTACAAGAGGAATAAAAGAAATCATTTGAGAGGGCAACATTGTACACCATACGACAAAAAAAGAAGAAATAGTTAGGGGTCTTACCTTTGGTCCTTTTCACGTTCCATCCTTTATTTCATCAACCTCTGCAAGAGCCTTTCTCCATGCCTTGACTTCGTCAGAAAACTTGCTCATGTGTTCTAGTAAAGTATCGCTATATTGTGGGGTCTTAAGTTTAACATCCTCACGTTCCACATCGAAAAAAATAAGAATGATACTTTTCTTACCGTCTGACTTAGACGTGTTGTTTACTATGTGTGCAAACTCACGGGGCACCATTTGCTGGAAGTATAAGTCCAAAAGAAGATAAGTATGTAGATTGTAGAGTTGTTGATAGCACGTAGAAGGCTCCCACCAATCACTTCGCCAATGCAGAGTTCGTCTCCGTCCCTTAATATGTGGACTCCGGCATCTATGAAGCCATGGTAGAGGAAGTTTGTGAATCCATAATGAGTGTTAGGTCCTTTGGAATTCAGGAACACTTGATACTCACCTCTCGATGCTTGTGAAGCGTCACTACTCGATCCATCCTCTGAGTTCGCCATAGCTAGCAAGCTCGTTACTTACGGATCTCTCTCTCCCCCTAAAGAGAAGAGAGGTGGGTGTGGCGTGGCCTAGCTTCAGAAAAGAGCGGAGGTTTTCGAGGCAAGCGAGTGCCAAATACCGAACAAAACTCGGTCGGCCCACTTGAAAGTCAAATTTATTTGTCCATGGCCCACCTAGCGTGGTGCACAAGCAGAGTGGAATCCCGGGTAAGGGCGCAAGACTTTCGACCGAAAAAAAAAGGGAGGAGTACAAGATGCGGTTAAGGACATATTGGCACCATAAAGGCCTACCTATAAAAGATTCCTGTTTATATTGTCCTTAATGAAAGCATCGAATCCCTACATAGCCGAGAAATCTTCGATTATGCCTGTAACTTTTTTTGGGTCGGTGTTTTCAAATTGAAAGAACTAAGAATCTGATAAAAGACAGCATTCTAAAACATTTGTTTCTAAACGTCTTTTCTTTCAGAAATACACTTATATATATTTATTTACGGATGTTGGATTATTTATTAAAAAAATTGGGCCACATTACCTGCGGCCACCTTTGAGCCCAACCTCGGAGCCTCCGTCCGGCGTCGGCACTGGCAGAGTCGTCCGCGCCGTGTCCAGGCCGAGCCGCCCCTCCGTGTCCACGACGGAATGCTCAGATCTGGGGACGAGAAGAAGACGAACGAGCTGTCCTCGCAAGTGACGAGCCGTTCACAGATCTGAGGGGTCAGATCATTGCTAGGAACGACGATGACGGCTTGTTACTCACGCCGACGTCCGAGGGGCGGGCGTGGAGGTTGGCGCTCAGATCTGCGGAGGAGAGGCCGTCCTTGGCTGACAACCGCTTTGCGTCTCCAGATCTGTGGACGAGCGGCTCGCAGCCAAGGCACGGCCGCCGGGACGACGGAGGGGGTGGACGTGGAGGTCGTCCTGGACGCGGCACTCCGCCGTCGCTCGACAACCAGATCTGGACTCCATTGCCGGGCGAAGTGGTGACCAGGAAAAAGAGAGAAAAACCGTATTTACATTTTTTTTTTATTTCAAATAAATTCCACTTGTCACTTTTTTAACCCATAGTCCTTTCCTTCTTTTTTTTTTCTTTTGAAAAAAGTTTGTCACAATCTAAGTAATCGTTAGATTAATATTATCAAAATACCCCAAACTAATACAAATACGACAAATTTACTTCAAATCACTTTTTTTACTACTAAAATTTCCAAATTGGTACACATGTGACCAATTTTACCTCAATCTAATTTTTTGATCACAATCACAAATTTTATGATAAATTTATTTTTAATTAGTTTCCATTACAAATCAGAATGAATGATAGAACTCCAAAGTGGTATACCAATACATCCATCAACTATCATGTGTCATCAAACTTAATAATTTGATGGTAAAATTTAGCATAAACTAAATAAGTTTTAATTTGTCATGAATGTAACAATTAATAATTTTTTATGATATTAACCCTAATCGTTAATACACGTATTTGTTTTTGTAATACAGAATCAACGGATTATGATATGGGATTACTGGTTTGGGATTTCTTATACTCCTTAACCTTTATATGTGTTCTTTTATGTCGTGTCCGGGCTCTTTGGACACCAACTAATGTTCATCGGGTTAATTTATTCCTTTACATGTTTGAAAAACTGTGGAGTGTATTATTATTTTTTTTTTGGGGGGGGGGAGAGAATAAAGGAGTTTATTTGAACATTTTTAATGCCATCTACCCATAAAAATGAATGCGTTTTGAACATTTTCAGCATTTTCCGATTTACACTTACCTATGTAGATGCCATAATCACAAGGCTTAATGTCTCGAATCGATTTCCCCTTTTCGGTCATGATAGAGTCATCAAAATTAGGGTTTTTTGAGAGGTCGAATAGAAAGAAAGTTCAAACATTGGAGTCGATAGAGAAAAAAGAGATAGTTCGTGCATTCGAGCAACTGTTGCGTCTCTTCATAAGACATTAATACATGTGCAATTAATATTTCTTTCAATTTATTGTTGAACGAATAACTATGAGAAAATCTTTTATGTTTAAGTCACATTCACCGAGACACATTTTAGATCTTTTATAAAAATTCTAGTTGACTTTTTCTATGTTATCTTGAGTTTAAGAAAATGTTAGAAATAACTAGGAGATTCCTTATATCTTCCTTAATGGTGCAAACTTATGATCAATCATAATTGATATTGTGACATCCTGTTACATTAGATGATCAATTGTGATAGACATGAAAATTTAAAATTCTCTTTTGTTCTTATCTTTAAGTATATAAAATTTAGAATCACTAGCATTGTACTTCTTGAAAATCGATGTTTCTAAAGTGCATATAACGTAGTTGAAAAGCACTATTGAATACCAACCGAATAAAAGATATGCATCGCATTATGATATCTTGAAAAATGAAATGTAGTTATTCTGACATACAATACCACTCAAGTTAGTAACATGACTTATTCTGTCTTACAAGGGCACAATATTGCCCCTTCGAAGTTAGATTAAGAGAAAGTGATTTATAAAAGTGTGTTCCATCAAGTCATTCAATTTCAGGACAGTATACTTTTTTGTATAATTGGCACTTCTATTAAAAGTATAAACGGAGATGTTGACATGGCTGTTTAATGCTAATTTCCACCTTATGGGACAATTAAAACATAAAAAGTTGTTTTCAATATCTAACAAAAATATAAATTTTGGAAAGAAAAATCAAGAGGAGTAAAGGAAGAATGATAGTGCAATCAGGCGTGTAAATATAAGATTAATCATTTAGTCATATTAATGTGAAATTTAAAAAAGTTGACTATTTTGACACTTCTTAATTATAACATAAAAGTTTAGCTTATAAGACAATTTTAGAACAAGTAACTTAGTAGCAGCGCCAATGCTGATAATAATAATAATAATAATAATAATAATAATAATAATAATAATAATAATAATAATAACAACAACAACGCAAAAGGAAGAACAATTTTTTGTGTTGCTCTCTGAGTCTTTTTGTTTGTCCACCGGAAGATTAAAGTCCACCTTCAGAATCAATTATGGAGAAGGGGGTTGGTATTATTATATGTTACTTTAGTAGAATGGGAATAATTGTACTAGGTGAGGGGGTTGGTATTATTATATGTTACTTTAGTAGAATGGGAATAATTGTACCAGGTGATGAATGTCTGATCGAGGAACGATTATTTAAGGCGTTGTTGTTTTGGACCGTCGTGAATGTCCTTTAAATGAAGTGCCCGAAACTTTTTTTTTTAGTCATAAAGGCAAATATGCTGCCATTAAGATTAATTTTTATATTTTTTCTTTTTTGGCTTGATTAGATATGTACAACACCAAGAGTCCGAGGTTGCATTGCCTAGAAAGGAATCGAGACCCCACCTTCATAGAATCATATAAAACATTCTATAGATGACTCTATAGTTAAATAACCTCATAAGCAGCCATTTTTGACCTTATGTTTGGCATATGTTCGCAAAGAATGTCAAGGTAATAGAGGGAAGTAAAATAAGAAATTAGACATATATTATATTGTATTACCCTAGTTAACAAGAGTACATGAAGTCACACAAACTCGACATTTTCTTCTTTTTTTTGTGGTAGATTTAATTTGTAAGATAGTTTGATTTAAGTTGAAGATATTGTTTTATAATAATAATTTATTAATGCACACGATTAGTTCTCCTCTCGATATTGTAGGGCACACAACAATAGTCATGTTAGTGTGAGAATCTTTCTAAAAAAACTAAGAGATTTTTTTTTTTTTTGGATCTGATCTATGGTACAAACAAAGTTTGAACGTCTCATTGAACTTTGATTATAAAGTGTGGAGTACATCTCTATACGCACTTCAAGCATGTTCTGCCTTTGCACGTATTTGAAAGTTTTTTGCACGTGTTGTGAATTAACGTAAAATCTGAAGAAGTTGACCATATTGACACTTCTTAATTATAACATAAAAGTTTAGCTTATAAGACAATTTTAGAAAAAGTAACTTAGTAGCAGCACCAATGTTGATAATACTAATAACAACAATAACGTAAAACGTACACCAATTTTTTGTGTTGCTTTCAGAGTCTTTTTGTCCACCTCCAAAATCAAATATGGAAGGGGGGTAATTATTTTATGTTACTTTAAGAGAACGGGAGATTATTGTACTAGGTGATGGACGTTTAATTGAGGGACGATTATTTAAGTCGTTGTTGTCTTGGACCGTCATGAATGTGCTTTATCTTTTTTAGAATCTTTTCTAGTTGTAATGTTCTGACATGCCAACTAATTCAACAACAATTTTTCTTTTTATTTTAAGTTCACGATGATTGAACTATACATGTACGATTATATATACGTTAGTAATGTTTATTCTCGTGTTTTGGTGTTAACCACTTAACGAAGACCAAAGATTACTTTAAAATGAAGTGCCCCATAGTTTTCAACAAATTCAATTTTTTAGGTTCCTTGGAAGAACATAAAGGCAAGTATGCTGCCATTAAGATAAATCTTTTATTTTTTTTTTTGGCTTGATTAGATATTTGCAACCCCACAAGTCCAAGGTTGCATTTCCTAGAAATGAATCAAGGTTCTACCTTCTTAGAATCATATATAACGTTCTATAGGGATATGTTTGATAACGCTTATATTTTGAAGAACAATTTTTTTCCTATTTCTATTATTTAGAATAATTTTTTAGTAAGAAAACGTGTTTGGTAACAATACAAAATCTCAATTCTCATAATAGAAAAAGAATAGGAATGTGTTTGGTACGAATTATAAAAAAATTTGTAACGTAGTATTTCTTTTAATTTTTAAATAATTTTTTAGGAGTTGTTTTTCTTGTTTTTTTCTAATGGACTTATTTGTAGAAATTATTCCCAAGAGCAAGAAGTTATTTTTTTTCTACTTCTTGTTTTTATTCCAAATATATTTACCAGCAAATTTTTTATTCTGGGAAATAGAAAAATTAATTGATATTACCAAATGGATTTCTATTTTTTATTTTATTTTATTCTGGAGAACAAAAGAATAGAAAAGTAAAGAAACAGAAATGTTAACAAACATGCCTAAGATGACTCGATAGTTAAATGATCTCATAAGCAGCCATTGTCAACCTTGTTCACAAAGAATATCAAGGTGACAGAGGGAAGTAAAATAAAAAATTCAAACATATATTATACTGTATTACCCTAGTTAACAAGAGTGCATGAAGTCTCACAAACTCAACATTTTTTTTTTTTTGGTGGTAGATTCAATTTGTAAGATAGTTTGATGTAAGACATTGTTTTATAATAATAAATTATTTATGCACATGATTAGTTGAGCCAGATAGACTCCAAGTTGCAGTCTAATTCACACCCAATAATGAGCTGAAAATCCTCTCGATATTGATGGGCACATTATCAGTGCCGGAATCTTTCTCAGAAAAGTAAGATTTTTTTTCTGGTTTGGTCTAGGGTAGAAACAAAGTTTGGACGCCTCATTGAACTTGATTATAAAGTGTGGAGTTTATCAGTCTACACACTCCAAGCATGTTCTGCCTTTTGCACGTATTTGCAGCTGAGGATTGCTATTCACACTAATCTCATTTCCACTCCGTCACTCTATCTTACCTCCTCTGTTGAAGGGGTCAAAAACACAACGGATTGGCTGCTTTGGACCGACGTAATTGACCTGGTATCGACATGGGTCACACTCAATGACGCAAGCAATGGACTATTTATAAACTTAAAAATGTAGTGGTCGTAACTCAAATTTCCATTATGGCGCCTCGCCGGCCAACGCGTAGGGATTCTTTCGTTGACTACACCGGGGAGCTACATTCTCTGCAACACCAATGTTAACCAACTCTTTAACTGTAGTGTTCCCATGGATTCTTGGGTTAGCTTTTTATTTTTTTTCCTTGGGAAAAAAGAATGTGTTTTTTTTTCCTAATTGGAGAAAGTGACATTTATTGCATATGTATATGTACTGGATCTTGTCATTTGACCAAGCATATTCAATTCGACTAGGATGGGGCTCCATGGTGGCTAGTGGTCTGGTTTCTTAGAATTGTCAAAGCTCAGTCCTCCTAGCGAAAACAGATATTAAAGATGAGGACCTAAATTTCATGACACGGAGGATAATATTCAGGGTTAGTGGATTGGGTCCAAAGAGGTTTTTTTCTTTTACTTCTTTTTTCCTGGGCAACCTGAACTGATATCATCTGTTAAATGGACTAGGCATTGATAGTTCAAAAGTCACGTGCAGGCTCAATCCTCGGACAGTATGGACATGTCTATTCAGCCTGTTGAACTGCCAAGTCAATTCTTTTTTATCTAATAATATGTAGTAAGCGTTCTTGGGAACTTACCACGGCATTGTCATGCTTGCTTGGCATCTACTTTTACTTTCTTCTTTTGGAGGATTGATTGATATTCTTCATTGACGTGGCTTACCACAATTATAAAGATCAATGCCTTTTCTCAATTCGGATCTTCCCTTGGATCTATCACGGTCATAGGAGTGTTGAGATTTACTTCTTCCTCCATGCTCTAAGACAACAAGTTGTGGTTTAGATAAGTTGGACACTTTTCTCCCACGCCTCATACTCAAGCAAGCTAGATTTCGCCGCATCCAACTTTGTTTTTCCATTAGTGATGATA
The DNA here is from genome assembly GCA_028830015.1 of Eucalyptus grandis x Eucalyptus urophylla. Lineage (NCBI taxonomy): Eukaryota > Viridiplantae > Streptophyta > Magnoliopsida > Myrtales > Myrtaceae > Eucalyptus > Eucalyptus grandis x Eucalyptus urophylla. The sequence continues at coordinate 43,892,489 of CM054190.1, forward strand.
AGATGAGAGTTGTCATGAGTGTCCCATAACTATCTTGAAGCAAACTAAGGAAGAACGATGCTTGTAGCTAATCATTTATCAAGCTTTGCAACACATTCAAGAGATTCGCCATTGGAGTGCCCTCTTGATGTTTCAGAGCAACAAGCTTCTCGATACCGTTAAGCTTGTTATTTGCCGGTCTCCTCTCATACAACACTTAAAGTTTCTTTCAAAGTGTTTTTCTTCTCGCGGCAATCCCATTCTCCACACGGTGATAAACATTGTCATCCGACTATTTCCTAATGAGACATACACGTTGCTTATTTAGCAACCACCATTGTCGATCAGTGTAGCTAGGCTTAGCTTTGGCACTCTGCATGGGACCATGCATTTCCTTGCAATAAAGAAAATCAAGAATCTCGCCTTTCCATGTTCTGTAGTTGGCACTATGTAGGCTGACACCTCCATACTTCACCTAGGATTACTCACAAACACCTAGTGTTCGCCAAACCTCGTCACCCTCTCCGCAATGCACAATGCGGAGCCCCGGGATTTATCTAATTCTACAACATCGGTGACATTCTATTTTGCCGTAACTTCAAAGTACTTGTTGAATGCCAAAAGGATCGGAATCCTAGAAAGAGTATTCAAAGGCAGTGCAAGTGCAACCGAAGGTTAAGCTTGAATAGAGCTGTGGGAGTCATGTTCGAGCATAGAGCATAGGATCGCTTGATTTTGCAAGTTATAGAGAATTTGGCTAAGCTTTCCTGCTCGACTCTAATATCGATTTTAGCTGTATATTTTCTGTAGTAATTTCTAACTGTAAGTCCGTTGTACAATTGTCTGGCAGACGCTAATACGGCTGAAATTAGTCTTGCAATGGTAGCCATCCGTCTCTAGTAAACATCAAAGTTGTTGAGCACTTGAGTGTCTGTTTACATATACGGAAGACGATTTTCCATTCTTGAAGTAAATAGACCATTGAAAAAAGGCCAATTAGGAAGGATCACGCACCAGCAATGGCAGTGCTAAGAATTAGACGCAGAGATGCCATTTGCTTCTTCGTTCGACCTTCCTGTTTTTGGGTTGGATGTCTTTGATCTCACCTTTCATCCATCCTCTGTCGTTTCTTTTCGGTCATATGGCAATCACAGAATCTTTCTCTTCAATCACTCATTTTCTTATGGCTCATCGATTACTCGTTTTCTTTGAAGGGACATCAACTTTTCCGTCCTGACATTTGCGGGTGAGGTCACTTATCCACATATGACACAAAACAATGATCAAACCTTGGTATGGATCCAATCCACGTGTCTCTAATTCTGTAGAGTTGTTGCTTATGATTGATCCCTTCAAAGTGCCAATGAAATCCTATCATTATTGCAATGGCTGGATGGCTATGAGAAGATTGCAACTGGTCCACAGGAATATGTATAGTCTCTTCGTTCTAGCTTCATCCCCAATTCATGTAGAATTTGATGCATTTGTTCATTAACTAGTTTTTGTGTGAACATGATTCTGTGAGTTAGTCTTCTAAAGCAAATTCTTGAGGGAATACAACAGTTTCTATATATTGCTGGGACTAGAAATTGGGCTGTGCGAGTCGTGTTTGAGCATAGTGCCCGTGACAACTTAATTTTGCAAGCTACAGAGAGTTTGGTTAAGCTTGTGTGCTCGACGCTATTGTTGGTTTTAGCTGCATATCTTCCAAACTAATTTCAGAGCAAATTTGCAACTGTAAGTCCATTGTATGATTGCCTTACAAACGCAAACACAGCTGATATCAGTCTTGCAACGGTAGCCATCCGATGATAGTAACTACTAAAATTGCTGAGCACTTGGATGTCTGTTTACGTATGAGAAAGACAATTCTCCATTCTTGAAGTAAATAGACCTTTGAAAAAGGCTAATTCCGAAGGATCACGGACTAGCAATGGCAATGCTTAAGCATTTGACACCCAGACGTCATTGGCTTCTTCATTCATCCTACCGGTCTACCTATTCATTCTCCCTGCCCAAGATATAAACGTGGAGGAAGTTTTGGTTTTCTTGTTGGGTTGATGGCAAAATCAGTCAAAGCCCAAGGAGTGTTTCTAAAGTCTTTAGGGTGCAATGTCGAAGAAGAAACAGTGTCAACCCATCACGAGGATGATGGTGGTTCGATGGAAGTTGTAATCATAGCTATCAATGCACAGCTGAAACGCGTGATACAAGAAAGTTAAAGAAAGGTAATTCCAAATTGAAGACAATATTGGTTGTGCTGAGTGTGTGCTGCGTGTTCCCAGTTATTTCAGTTCACATGTGTCAGAAGGCTAAAGGGAAAAATGTGCTGAGTCTGCCATAGACTACGTTAGTAGACATTGTTTTGTGGGTGGGTAGGTATGAACAGTTGTAATAGATATTTTAATCGTGGACATGTTTTGCATAAATAAAATTCATTGAGCATTTTCCACATAGTTGCTGAACTTGCGTGCATGTTGACTTGCAGGTTTCTCCATGTCATACCAGATTGAGCCTAAGTTGGAAACCGCTATAATGAAGCTTGGACTGTGTTAAAAATGAGAGTATTTTGCCCAAATTACTGAGCTTGCAGCAGCATGTGTTCGCTAGACAGTAGTCTTACATCATCAAATACGGTATAACTAGGAGGATAAGGCCAAGCGAGCAATGTTGTGTTCAGCAATGCGGCAGAGGAAGCACAAAACATATTTCCTTTTTGTCTTTTTCTTGATTTCTTCGGACTCTACTTTCCTCCTCTTTATTTTTGGGGTTATTCTTGGCCAAACTCTATTTTCATTCTTTCTCTCTTTCTGCTCTAGATTTCCCTTCAGCATCAATTGTAGCAAGACCAAAGCAAGACCGAAGCAAGAACCAAAAAAGGGCTTAAACGATACACTTGGGCTTGGGCTTACTATTTTGCTCTTATTTATTATGATTTGCAAGCCCGGTTATTGAACTTTAATCATGGACATAAATCTTTTAGGTTTTATGTATTGATCCAAAAATATGTGGAGCCAGAATAAGGTAAGAAAATTGAATGGGGTGAGGCGACTCGGGGTGGAGAGGTCTAGTTTTAAGTATGAGTTTCGATTTTCATATTCCGCTGAAAAAGAGGAGAATTAGACTCTGTTTATTTTAGTTGATGCGGTCGGCTTTATTAAAGAATTCAAGTAGGATAAAACGAAATATTTTTATTTTTTTCTAACACAAGAATAAATAAATAGGAAAGTTCAAAGGCATTCCTCATCTGTCCACTCCAGTGATAGGGTGAAGGCATTGTTGGTTCTTTTATTTAAAGTGGCTTGCTAAGTGCTTAGCAAGTCACTTTGAATAAAAGAACTAGCATCAATGATGTCCCTGCCTTCACCCCTCGCGGCGCCATGGATCTTACCTCCATTGTCTCTTTCCTCGTCGACTTCATCGAGGTGAAATATGAGGGGAAGTTGACTTCACCCTTGGAAACCTGCTCCCGCATTTTTTGTTGCTGCGTCTTGCAAAACGGGCACCACCATCTAGCGGCCGCACTCCTCCTTGTGATGGAGCATCACATCTCCTCATCGACTTCACCGGTTCTATGTCAGTGGCTTCGCTCGCGTTGTTGCTACTCCACGACTCCTTCCACTCCATCCTCTGGTTGTTTGTGCTGCTCCTGTTGCTTTCCATGAGTCTGTTGCGCGGCCTCTTTCAAAAGCTTTGTCTGTGGTTTTACGACAAAATCTTTGCCATGATTTTCCGTGTGGTGCCATCTCGTCTATGGCATGGTGGAAGAGTGCTGCCACGCTTGAGGAAAAGTGCTAAAAAAGTCCTAAACCTTTTTTTGGTGTTGATTCAGTCCTAAACTTTTTTGCGTTGTGCCAATTCAGTCATTTCTAGCCAATTTTGGCCGGATTTTGCTGATTGGATGCCAGCCGGCTGACGTGAACAGCTTTTAATAATATTTAATATATAATATTTTTTATTTTTATTTATTTTTCTTTTTCTTTTTGTCTTTTTCCTCTAGCCGGTAGCCAAACCTCAGCGACCAGCCAAAGGCGATGGCCAACGAGGGTGAGGCCAACCTCACCGGCCACCTCACGAGCGAGGGTCAAGCCTCGCCCATGGCCAGCAAGGCTCGACCTCGCTAGATCCTACGGGGGCAGCTCGCCCATGGCTGGATCTGGCGAGGTTCTGGCCATGGGCGAGGTCGCCCCACCGAATCTAGCGAGGCCGACCTCGCCGGCCACCTCACGGGCGAGGCTCGACCCTCGCTCGCGAGGTGGCCAGCGAGGTCGGCCTTGCCCTCGCTGGCCGTCACCTCTAGCCGGTCGTCGGACCTCGGCGACCGGCCGAAGGTTAAAGACAAAAATAAAAAAAATAAAAAAATCTAAAATATTAAAATATTATTAAAAGTTGTCTACGTCAGCGCCGATCAGGCCACGTCAGTCGGTCGGCGTCCAGTCAGCAAAATCTGGCCAAAATTGGCCAAAAATGACTGAATTGGCACAACGTAAAAATGTTTAAGACTAAATCGGCACCAAAAAAAGGTTTAGGACTAAATCAGCACAAATATAAAAAGTTTAGGACTTTTTTTGGCACTTTTCCCCCACGTTTTCCACGTTCGGTTGTGGATCCAAGTTTCATGTTGGAAGTTTGAGCGCTATAGTTGTTCCACTGTTTCCTGCTAGGAAAAACTAATTTAAATTGTATGACCACTTTAAATCAAATGATTAGTACTTTAGGAAGCTAAGCTAGTTTTGTATAAGTTACACTTGGGGCAGGGGAGCAGGGGATAAGTAAAAACCACCTATGTATCGTTCCTATTCCTAGCCATGAACGGCAATGGACCTTGTAGCGACTAGATCTGTTTAAGATAGGCTAAGCCTTCAAAAGAAATCGGGATCTATCGTTATCAAAGAGATTGAAGATAACCTCAACAATTGTTATGACCAGTAGAATGGTCTTTTCTAGTAGCCCTACAGTGATTCTTCTAGAGGTTAAAGCTTCTGACCTCTTTGAAAACATTGTTAAATGTTGCAAATTTCCTTCTTTTTTCTGGTGAATCTCTTTGTAGCTTTCTGTTTGGCTAGTGGATGGATATGTGTCATTTTACATACTTTGCTGGTGTACTATGTTCTTGTTCATTTATCCATTGGATAAATTGATGCCTTGGTGAGGTGAGACAGCTACAATCTCAAAAGTTTTGATCTAACACTAACATCATCGAGTGATCCAAATCGAAATGAAAGATGTCAACTTTTTCCATCTCTCTCGCATATACACCATTAATGCTTACTAGCTATTCCGATGATAATATAGTTGTGGTCTGTCATTGCAGAATGTGGGAGTTGTTACATCATGTAGTCTTCAGTTTACCTCTAAGCGGCAACAGCTAGATCTTTGCTGTGGCAAATGCGTTAACTTGCAATCAAAGACTATGTTGTCTCCCTGGCTGATTTAAAATTTAAGCTGCCGAGGCCAGGGAAAGAAAAGAATGCTGAAATGCTGAGTTTTTTTCTGTAGGCTTTAGTTCAAGATTACTGAATTTTGGCAGACTGTAGATGATAGAATCGAACTTTTCCCATCTTCATGTGCTGTAGAATTTACAGTTCATGTATGCAAAGCTAGATAGATAATATGCAGATGCTTGAGACAATTCTGTACAAACTACACTCATCTGATGTTCATATTTGTGGAAATAATTAGACCAGCTAGCTTCCTGACAAGTTGGGAAAGAAAAAAAATAAGGAAATATACACTGATTACATAATGATTCTATGTCCTATTTTACCAAGCTAATTACTGATTAACTGAATCAATTATTGATACTCAGAATCAGTATTTCCATATTTCCAATGAGGGGTGAAGATAGGAACATCATTCGAATATTTTGTTGGAAAGATGAGTACCATGGGTCCTGGGGTAGGGACATCGTTAATATATTATGTATTTTAATTGAAAGGTTTTGGAGCTATTGTAGACAACTAATTGACAGACAACACCATAATGATTCTATGTCCTATTTTACCAAGCTAATTACCAATTAACTGAATCAATTATTGATACTCAGAGTCAGTATTTCCATATTTCCAACAAGGGGTGAAGATAGGAACATCATTCGAATATTTTGTTGGAAAGATGAGTACCATAGGTCCTGGGATAGGGACATTGTTAATATATCATGTATTTTAATTGAAAGATTTTTGAGCTATTATAGACAACTAATTGATAGACAACACCATATTTAATTGAAGATGCTTTTTGACCAATTGCTACATAAACACATATATGTTTTGACCTTATTGATTGAGAATAGTATTTGTGACTGCTGTTTTACCCATCTGTCTGTCCCCAACAATTAATTCTCGCTGACCACGTCCTATAGGGATCATCGAATCAATAGCAATAAGTCCAGTTTGAAGAACAATTAAATATGGTGTTGTCTGTCAATTAGTTGTCTACAATATCTCCAAAATCTTTCAATTAAATATTTTATTAACAGAATATGGTATTGACTTAAATCCTCCTTTACAACAGGTCCGAAATCTTTCCATGAAAATATATTATATATTAATGATGTCCCTCCTTCACCCCTCACGGCGCCATCGATTTTATCTCTATCCTGGTCAACTTCATCGAAGTGAAATACCAGGGGAAGTTGATTTCACCCTTTGAAACCCACCCCATCGCCATCGACATTGCCATCTACAACCTGTTCATGCATTTCTTGTTACTGCGTCTTGCTAATCGGGCACCACCGTCTAGCGGTTGCGCTCCTCCTTGTGAGGGAGCAGCATCGCACCTCTTCATCGACTTCACCAGTTCGATATCAGTGGCTTTGCTCGCGTGGTTGCTGCTCCACGACTCCTCCCACTCTGTCCCCTGGTTGTTTGTGCTACTCCTGTTGCTTTCTATGGGTATGTTGCGTTGACTCTTTCAAAAATTTTGGCTTTGGTTATACGAAAAAATCTTTACCATGATTTTCCGTGTGGCGCCGTCTTGTTTATGGCATGGTGGAAGAGCGCAACCACATCCGCTGCACCTGGTTGTGGATCTGCGCTTATTGCTGGAAGTTTGAGCGCCCTAATTGTTCGACTAACTGTTCCCTGCTTAGATAAAGTAATCTAACCACTTTAAAACGAAAGAATTAGTACTTTAGGAAGCTAGCTAGTTTTGTTTAGGAGGCGCTTGGGGCTTGTTGCAACTATATCTGAATCCATAAGAAAATCGCAATAGTACTGCACACTGGTATTATCTTCAATGAACAAAGCGTAAGGTGTGAATTGATGGAAGTTAATGGCAATCTTTTACTGTAGTGGAAGGCAATCTGTGATGATTAAGATTGCACTGCGCACAACTGCAAAAACCTAATTTACAGTTTAACCACGAAAACTTCTTCAATTAGATAAATAACAGTTTCAAATCCTTACCAATTGCTAAGAAACATAAATATTCCGGCTTGACCAAGCCTCTTAAAGGTGCATGCAGTGAGAGCCCCCTGTCTCATCTATGTCTTTTTGTCTGTTTCTCCATATTCTGCTCCTTTTTTGGGGTTCTTCTTGGCTAGACTCTGTTTTTCTTATTTTCGTTCTATCTGCTCTAGTAATTCCTTTGCGATGGCATCAACTGAAGCAAGACCAAAGAAAGTGCTTAAACAAGACACTTGGGCGTGGGCTTACTTTTTTGCTCTTATTTATTATTTTTTGTCAGCCTAGTTATTGAAACTTTAAGAGGAAAGTTAAGTTCAAAGGCGTTCCTCCACTCCAATTTCTTTTGAGGGCTTAGCCTATCTTAATCTGATTTAGTTGCCCTAAGGTGCATGACCATTCATGGCTAGGAATAGGTAAGATACACTGATGGCTTTTACTTGATCCTTGCTCTCCTTAAAGTGGTTAGATTACTTTATCCAAGAAGGGAACAGTCAGTCGAACAACTAGGGCGCACAGACTTCCAACAATAACTGCAGATTCACGACCGGGTGTGGTGGATGTGGTTGCGCTCTTCCACCATGCCATAGACAAGACGGCGCCACACAGAAAATCGTGGCAAAGATTTTGTCATAAAACCAAAGCCAAAGTTTTTTGAAAGAGGCCATGCAACAGACTCACGGAAAGCAATAGGAGTAGCACAAACAACAAGGGGATAGAGTGGGAGGAGTCGAGGAGCAGCAACCACGTGAGCGAAGCCACCGATATCAAACCAGTGAAGTCGATGAGGAGGTGCGATGATGCTCCATCACAAGGAGGAGCGTGGCCGCTAGACGGTGGTGCCCGTTTAGCAAGGCGTAGCAACAAGAAATGTAGGAGCAGGCTGCATATGGCGACAGTGGTGGTGACGGAGTGAGTTGTTGGAGAAATCTTCGTGAAGTGTTTTGAAGTTGACAAAACGTTTCCATCAGTCTAGTCTGAAGGTCTGCAGACTCTGTTGGTTAAAGTCTGAAGACTTCCGGACAGCCAGACTCAAGACTCAAAGTCTATCCTCATTGACAGTCTCTAATCCGTTGAAGAAAGGTTATCCAGAACTGGATGTTCCGTTGAGGATTTAACCTTATCATCTGGAGAAGATCTCGTGGCTAGAAAAGACGTAACAAAATCCTTTGATTGATCAAGATTGATTCAATGATTGAAGATTCGATGATTGTCTAAATATTATTGGAAGGTTCTACTTATGGAAACCGAGATCCTGATTGTATGGGCGAACAGGATTGATGGGCTATCAACACGTTCCTTTAATAGCTCGAACATTCTTCCTAATTGATTCCGTCCAACGGGTAGATTGGAGGAATTCCTTTGGTAAGTGCCAACGGGTATGATGGCATAAAGGAGTATATAAGGAAGACGGTCTTAGTTGTTCGAGGTGTGCGCGATAGATGAATTCCAAAGTCTGAAGCTCCTTTTTGTTTAGACAATTCCTTTGAGCAAATACTTGTATACAAAAGAGAGTCTATATCTATGAGAAACCTTGAGGAGGTGTGGTAGAACATCTACACTGTGGAATCAAGGCAAAGCTGTGCTGTAACTTCTCTTTTGATCATAGTGAAATCCAGCCGGTGGGCTGTCAGTGCGGAAGAGTGGACGTAGGCTTGGAATAAGCCGAACCACTATAAATCCTATGTTCAATTCTCTCTCTCTCTCTCTCTACCTCGATCGTATTTCATTTTGTTACTCAAGAGACAATTTTCTTTCTATCGTTTGCTAAGAATCGCTTCCGTATTTCGACAAATTGTTTGTGCGCCTATTCACCCCTCCTCTAGGTGTTTATACTAGCTATCTCATGAGTTTCAAAGGGTGAAGTCAACTTCCCTTGGTATTTCACTTCGACGAAGTCGACCAGGATAGAGACAATGGAGGTTAAATCCATGGCACCGTGAGGTGTGAAGGCAGGGACATCATTTGTTGTTCTTTTTATGGACAGTGGCCCTCAAAAGAAATTGGATCTATTTGTTATCGAAGAGATTGAAGATAACCTCAACAATTGTTACAAGGAGTAGAATAATCGTTTCTAGTAGCCATATAAAGGGTAGAAATTGTTCTTGAGGTTAAAGCTTCTGACCTGTTTGAAAACAATGCAAATGTTGCAGGTTTCCTTCTTTTTCTGGTGAATCTCTTTGTAGCTTTTTGTTTGGCCATCTGATCGACATGTGCCATTTTACATTCTTTGCTGGTATACTATGGTTTTGCTCATATATCCATATGAACTGGGATATATATATGCTTTGGAGACACGAGCACAACTGCAATTTCAAAAGCTCTGTTCTGACATCATTGCGTGATCCAAATCAAAATGAAAGATTTCTGCTTTTTCATCTGTCCCACATACCCCATTATTGCTTTCTGGCTATTCCAATGACAATAAAGTTTTAGTTTGTCATTGCAGAATCAGAGGTTATATCATATAGTCTTCATTTGACCTCTGAGTGGTGACAACTAGATCATGGTTGTGGCAAATACCTACAGATTCCTGTAGGAGGAACAAATCATATTGATTTTAATTTTCAGCAGGTTTCTTCATCATTTGATATGAACTTGGAAGTTGATCTTCTTCTCGGGTTTATAAAAGCCTGAATGCTTGTCGTGGAAAAAGATTCCTAGGAGAGTTATCATGATACCAAGTCAAATAATGAAGCTATGTGCAAGATCTACAGAAGAACTGAGAGACTGCAGGAGTGTCAAATGCTTATGCTAATTCACTAGCAGATGCTTAAAACTTGTAACCTTTAACTGGAGTGCAAATGTTACTGAAGAGACCAAAAATACTCTTGACAATCATTACAACAAGGACGATGGGGAGATGTTTCATTGTTTGATTCAAGATTACCAAAGATCCTAGTAGACCAAAAGATTTGGAAGTTTCTTCTTTGCTGAAAAGAGAAAAAGAGGCACAGTAATGAAAAATGGCGCTTTTGCTAGCATTTTCATATATTAACTCTTTATTATTACATCAACACGTGTCAAACGTTGTCATATGTCGTTTCTAGTTGCCAATAAAGTTATGAACTAGGATAAATAGATGCCTTGGAGATGCGAGAACAGCTGCAATACAGAAGCATTGTTCTTTCGTCACATAGTTATCCATATAAAATGAAAAATGTCAGTTTTTTTTTATCTCTGTCCCATATGCATGGATATCGCTTCCTAGCTATTCTGATGATCATTTTGTTTGAGTTTGTCATTGCAGAAAGACAAGAGTGGTTGCATCGTGTAGTCAGTAATTTTCCTCTCAGAGGTGACAACTAGATCCTTCTTGCTGTGAATGCGTCACCACTTTTCCCATCTTCATGTGCTGGAAAAGAATTTTCGCAGTTCATGAATGCAAGGCCCTATAGGTAGTTTGCAAAAGCTTGGGACTAGTCCATACAAAGTACTCACATCTGATATTCACTTTTCGAGGAAATAATAAGACCGGCAAGCTTCTTGACAAGTAGATTCATAATCAAATTATGCATCCCTATGCTAGTACTCCAACTCATAACATTGAGAACAAAAGTTTTACACTAAAAAATATGATATTATTTGCTTTGCTACAGAGAATAACAATCTCAGATGTCGAGTGTCCGCGCTAATCCCTGTAAGTTGAAACATCAAAAAGGAAGGTGGTCTCCTTCTTCCCAAATTCTTTTCTTCTCGATAAGTGCCTCCCCAACTCTGCAACTAACTAATGAGGTCCAACCCTTGTTTGAACTGGGTTACTGTTGTTACTGATCAAACAGTAAACAAGAAACAGAAAACTAGAAGCTATAGATTTCGAATGAGGAAGAGAAGCACAGAGAAACAGAACACGAACTTGCATACATCGGTTCTCTAAGGAAACTGTCAAGTACAGGACAACTTAAACAAGAACAACAACTGCTTACAAACCACACACATGTGCAGCATATAACTGCACCTAAACGTGCTAATTCACTTCCTAAATAACAAAAATACCAGCTGCATAATATAACCAACTTAGTAAGAAAAATAAACCATAAGAAGAAAACAGAACAGAGGAACATGAGTCGAAAAACCAGTAGCACTGAGACATTATAATCCAACAAACTCCTCCTTGGATCAGTTGCTGTTGCATGCTCCAATTTTCTTTCTTAATACTTCAAATCTTCCAGCTTGAAGTGGTTTTGTGAACATGTTTGCAAGTTGATCTTCAGATCTGCAATAAACCTGCTTAACTTCACCATTTTGTTGCACCTCACGTAGAAAGAACTTAACCTCTAAATGCTTAGTTTTGCCATGAAAAACTGGATTCTAAGATATTGCTAGAGCAGCTTGATTATCTACATTGATTTCAATATAGCCACTGGAATTCAGCCATAAATCTTTCATTATCTTCTTCAGCCATAAAGCTTGATTTGTAGCTGCAGTAGCAGCTATAAATTCTGCTTCTGCAATAGATTGAGCTACAATTTCTTGTTTTTTAGAACACCAAGAGAAACAAGCTGATCCAAAACTGAAACAATATCCATATGTACTCTTCATATCATCCATCAAGCTAGCCCAACCACTATTAGAAAAACCTTGTAAATTGAATTCTTGACCCCTCTGAAACTTCACACCAAAGAACAAGGTTCCTTTTAGATACCTCAAGATCCTCTTTGCTGCAATCAAATGAAGCTTACTTGGATCACTCATAAATCTGGATAGAATACTTACAGCAAATAGAATGTCTGGTCTGGTTGCTATAAGGTACATGAGATACCCTATCAAACTTCTATACATCGAGGCATCCACAGCATCTGTTCCATCAACCTTCTGCAACTTCTCTTTAGCTGCCATCGGTGTACTGACACTTCGACAGTCTTCCATTTGAAACTTCTTTAGAATTTCCTTCAAATATTTCCTCTGGCAAATGAAGATTTCATATGGACTTTGCTTAACTTCCAGACCTAAGAAATAAGCCATTTTTCCTAAGTCTGTCATCTCAAAACCTGCAAACAAACCTTGCTTAACATTTTCTATCAGTTTTGCATCATTTCTTGTCACCAATAAATCATCCACATAGAGTGACAGAACTACCACACTTTGATTTACTTTCTTGATATAAAGAGTGAACTCACTTAAGCTTTTTGCAAAACCAAAATCCTGTAAATATCGATCTATCTTTCCATACCAGGCTCTTGGAGCTTGTTTCAGTCCATATAGAGCTTTGCACAATCTGTATACACTTTCCTCTTGCCCTTTAATACTGAAACCTTCAGGTTGTTCAACAAAAATTTCCTCTTCAAGCTCTCCATTTAGGAATGCAAACTTGACATCTAACTGAAAGATAGTCCATCCTTTCTCTGCTGCAACAGCTAACAGAAGCCTTATTGTGTCCAGCCTTGCAACTGGAGCAAAAGTTCCAGAATAATCTACTCCCCATATTTGAGCATAGCCTTTCACAACCAGTCTTGTTTTACACTTATTGACAGAACCATCAGGATTGAGCTTTGTCCTAAACACCCACTTAACTCCAATCACATTCTTGTCTAGTGGCCTGTCTACTAATTCCCAAGTTTGATTTTTCCGAATCATTGTTATCTCCTCCTACATTGCTGCAATCCACTTCTGATCTTCCTTGGCTCTGCAAAGTTGGATGGTTCGAGCACTGCCACATTACTTCTTTCATAGATCTCAACAAGTGACCTTGTGCCTCTCATAGGTCGACCATCTATACTCTCTTCCATTTCCTCTGTAATTCCATTAGTCTCCACATCTGTTTTAGGCTGTCTTTCGAAGTGCTTCAATTATGTGATCCTTCCATCTATCCAATTCCATTCATCTTCCTCTAAAAACATGACATCGCTGCTCATGGTTATTTTCCCTGTCATGGGATAGAAAATTCTGTAAGCTCTTGATTGAAGACTGAGATAGCTAGTAGAAGCACCTAGAGGGGGGTGAATAGGTGCACAAACAAATTCTTGAGATACGGAAGTGATTCTAGGAAAACGATAGAAAGGAAAATACGATCAAAGTAAAGTAAAGGTTAGGGAAGAGAAAATTGAACACAAGATTTATAGTGGTTCGGCTTATTCCAAGCCTACGTCCACTCTTCCGCACTGACAGCCCACCGGCTGGATTTCACTATGAATAAAAGAGAAGTTACAGCACAGTTTTTCCTTGATTCAACAGTGTAGATGATCTACCACACTTCCTCAAGGTTTCTCACGAATATAGACTCTATTTTGTTTACATGATTTTGCTCAACAAATGAATTGACTAAGAACAAGGAGCTTCAGACTTTGGAATTCTTCTATCGTGCACACACTCGAACAACTGGAACGTCTTCCTTATATACTCCTTCATGCCATCATACCTGTTGGCACTTACCAAATGAATTCCTCCAATTTACCCGTTGGACGGAATCAATTAGGAAGATCATTTGAGCTATTAAAGGAACATGTCGATAGCCCATCAATCCTGTTCGCCCATACAATCAGGATCTCGGTTTCCATAAGTAGAACATTCCAAGTATACTTTGCCAATCATTGGATTCTTAATCTTTGAATCAATTATGATCAAACAAAGGATTCCGTTATGTCATATCCAGCCAAGAGATCTTCTCCAGTCGATAAGGTCACATCCTTAATGAAACATCAAGTTCTGGATAGCCTTTCTTCAACGGTTTAGAAACTGTCAATGAGGATAGACTTTGAGTCTTGAGTCTGGCTGTCCGGAGGTCTTCAGACTTTAAATAGCAGAGTCTGCAAGCCTTCAGACTAGACTGATGGAAACATTTTGTCAACTTCAAAACACTTCAAGAGGATTTCTCCAACAATCTCCCCCTTTTTGATGGTGACAAAACTTTCCTGCAGATTTGGAAAACTTTGACCTGCAAAACATTTCTCAAACACATGCATATCTTATAGAGATAAATGGCTAAATGAATAACACTAGAATTTGCAACCACAGAAAATAGGTTAGTCCAGTATGCAATAAAGCCATCCATAAGATATCAATAGTAGATAATAATAAGCAGTCAAATCCAAATCCCAAATCTAGTCTACATCCAGACACACAAGTCAAGTCAAAACAAACCACAAACCAAACAAACCAAAAGTTCGACAAATTTAAGTTCAAAGTTTTTCAAGTCCCACAACTCTCCCCCTTTTTGTCAGCATAAAAAAGATTGAGATGAAAATGGAGTCAAGAATGCTTGGGAACACGAATAAACTGGAAATCTCCCATCAACTGAACGATGCCTTCCAGCCTTTTCAAGTCTTCCTTTAGTTGTGCAACATCCTCACCCTTAGCATTAGCTTGAATCTGAAGATAAAGGGCTTGGATTTGATCATTCAATGAACCCGAAGAAGCTTGTCCTGCATTCTGCAAGTTCTAAACTTCACATCCCAATGCATATATCTGACCTTGCATCTCCAAGAGAATATCCATTACTCTGCAAAAGTCTGCTGAATTGTCGGTCTGCATACTGGCGTTGGCACGATCTGATGGAGTAAATGCAGACGATGGTAGATCAGCATAATCACGCAGATTTGGCGAAGAAACATCATGACCTTCCTCAAGAAAATGAGAGGCATAAATATTCTCTGGATCTGCTAGGGATCGACTGACTCCCTCACTGGTTGCAGGATTTGAGGACATTCCTCTTTTCTCTTGGTCTTCCCCTGTGTTCATGCCTTCAGGTGGAGAGTGCTCCTCATGTTCTCCTTCTTCTTGATCTCTTTTCTCTTCTTCTTCTTTTTCAACTCTCTCTTTCTCAGCATCTCTTTCTTCTTCTTCTTCTCTTTCCTCCGTTTCTTTTTCCTCTGCTTCTTTCTCTGCTCTTTCTTCTGTCTGCTGTTCTGACTCTTTTTCTGGAACAGATCGACTGAGATTCTTCAAAGCCATTGCAAAAATGGTGATGTTATCCTCATCATCTTCATCCTCAACGAGGAGAGCTCTTCTTCTCTTGGATGGAGCATCCATGGGCTCCTTTCCTTTTCTTTTTCCTGCAGAAGAGAATTGATGAGATTTGACTAGAGTCTTCTCCTTAAATTTCTCCAACGCCTTGCTTAGTTCCTTCAGACACATCTTGGTCACCATTTTCAGTCCTACCACCATATGATCGCACGATCGAGCACAAAGAATTTGCGGAGGCTGAATGTTCAGATGTCTGAATAACTTCGTCACAAGACCTGGATAAAGAAGTTGACCTCTGTCCTTCATCACAGCTCTATACATGTGGAACATAACAGTGTGAGGAAGTGAAAACCTTTTCCCAGTGATGATGGCATACATTAGCTTTGCCTCTGAACTTGAGACATCAGTCTTGGAAGTTGATTTCGGTCTGAAGCAATTGATTACAATTTTGTGCAGCAAGATGTTGAATGCACTCATCCTTGAATAGGAAATCTTTTCCTCTGTTCTCCTGTCCTTAACAAGTTCCAGTGTAGTACGAGCAATAGAAACTTTGATCCGTTGATATCTTCCTCTCTCAACTCCTAACACATCTGCCAGCATATCCATATCCACTACAAAGTCTTGATCTTTGACACTGAAGGAGAATCTATTCGCATCCAAGAAACTAACATTTGAATAGAAATATGCAGTTAGTTGAGGATAGGCCTCTGTGGTGTTAGAGCAGAATTTTTCAAGTTGAAGATGATCGAACTTTTCCCTCAAGTTCACATTCACAGCATCCAGAAAATCAAAATCCACACTCTTAGGGTTTATCACCCCACGCTTCAGCAATTTTGAGTATAGATCCTTCTGTTCCTTCGATCTAAACAACTCTCCCCTTTTTCCTCGATTTTCCGCCGCAACTCCCATTCTTGGTTGAAATTGGCTGTATAATTTGTCATCATCATTTCCATCTACTGGATTAAATCCCCAATCACGAGGATCACTTGGGATATTCGCAAGGGTTTCTTCTGCCACCCCTTTACGAGCAATTCCCAAACTTTTCATTTTTTGCAAAAAGATATATTCATTTCCATATCCTTTGTCCTTAAGAAAATCATCAACATAGTTCAATGGAGTACCAGTCCCTTTTAAAGCATGATACAGCTTATAAATAAAAGAGGGCCTTTGAACTCTTACAGGGTCTGCATCTTCAATGATTTCTTCATTTTGTTGATGATCAACATCTTGAGGACTAGATGGAGGAGAATGACGCTGCTGAGAATGTTGTGGGCTCTGCTGCTGATTTGGAGACACTTCTTCTTCAGTGAGATCGAAG
Organism: Eucalyptus grandis x Eucalyptus urophylla; assembly: GCA_028830015.1. NCBI lineage: Eukaryota > Viridiplantae > Streptophyta > Magnoliopsida > Myrtales > Myrtaceae > Eucalyptus > Eucalyptus grandis x Eucalyptus urophylla. Next base: position 43,909,091 of record CM054190.1, read on the forward strand.
TGCGTAGGCCCCTCACTCATTCGCCGTTGTCCCCTGCTTGCGATCCTCGAAGACTTTCTTGAAGACGACATCTTTCTTAGTCTTTGAAAGATTCCTTGCTTGACTTTCCCAAGAAAGATGACAACTTTTTCGAAGATTAAACAAGAGAAGAAAACAGGAATGGAAGATTGGTGCTTTTTAGGGTTTCGGAGTTAAGCGAAGAGAAACTGACTGTATATAAGACAGTCGAAAGGAGGGGATACCAATCGTCGTAATGGAAAGTGAAAATATGCCTTTAAAAAATAACTGCCTTTTTCGAAAAATGGTCATTTCAAAATAACTCCTTTTTTTTACAGGAAACGATGCAATAATCTCGTCAATTAAAGATAGCGGTTGAGATAACAATAATCAAACATGGTTGATAAACGTACCTTTTCAAGATGAGATTAGAGAGAGAATAACTTACAGTCAAAGTCTTGCCGTTAAAGTCTTATTTGTCTGAGTCTGAGAGTCTCTAGACTTTAACTTCTTCAAACCTCAAAATGTTGAGTCTGGAACGGATAATTTCAAATTGATTTTTCTCCAAAGGCTTTGTAAATATATCCGCCAGTTGGTTCTTTGAGTCAACAAACTGAACCGTAATTTCTCCATTTTGAACATGATCTCTAATGAAGTGATGTCGAATCTCTATATGCTTTGCTCTTGAGTGAAGAATTTGATTTTTGGTGAGATTGATTGCGCTGGTGTTGTCACATTTAATCTCCGTGCATGAATCTTCAATTCCAAAGTCTCTTAGCTATTGTTTTATCCACAGAATTTGTGAACAATAACTTCCAAGAGCTACATATTCTGCTTCTGCTGTAGAGAGAGCTATTGTACTTTGCTTCCTTGAAAACCAAGACACCATCCTGCCTCCAAGTAGTTGACAGGTACCTGAGGTGCTCTTTCTATCAACTCTGCATCCGGCTAAGTCTGCGTCTAAGTACCTAAGAAGAGTAAAGTCTCCCCTTTTTGCATACCAGAGACCGAAGCTTGAAGTTGATGCAATATATTTGATAATACGTTTTGCAGCATTTAAATGTGATTCTTTAGGGTCTGCTTGAAATCTGGCACAAATGCAAACACTAAACAAAATGTCAGGTCTAGAAGTAGTAAGATAAAGAAGTGAACCGATGATACTCCTGTATAACTTTTGGTCGACTATCTTTCCTCCTTCATCTTTATCTATCTTCAAGGAACTTGACATTGGTATATCGGCATTTTTGCAATTGTCCAGTCCAAACTTCTTCACAATATCATTAGCATATTTTTCTTGATGAATAAAAGTTCCTTCTTTCAGTTGTTTCACTTGAAGTCCAAGAAAGAAGGTTAACTCACCCATCATGCTCATTTCAAATTCATCCTGCATAGTCTTAGAGAATTTCTTGCACAGACTTTCATTAGAGGATCCAAAAATAATATCATCGACATATATTTGAACAAGTAGAAAACTCTTGCTTTCTCTTTTAAAGAAAAGAGTAGTGTCTACTTTACCTTTAACAAATCCATTTTCAATTAAAAATTTACTCAGTCTGTCGTACCAAGCTCGAGGTGCTTGTTTTAAGCCATATAAAGCCTTTTTGAGTCTAAATACTGAGTCTGGTTTCCTTGGGTCTTCAAACCCAGGTGGTTGTTCCACATAGACTTCCTCTTGGATGAATCCATTTAGGAAGGCACTTTTGACATCCATTTGGAATAACCTGAAATTCTTATAACAAGCAAAAGCAAGTAATAATCGAATTGCTTCTAACCTTGCTACCGGTGCATAAGTCTCGTCATAGTCTATCCCTTCTTCTTGTGTGTATCCCTTGGCCACGAGTCTTGCCTTATTTCTTATGACTTTTCCTTTCTCGTTCATCTTGTTCCTGAAAACCCATTTAGCTCCAATAACAGACTTACCTTTTGGTTTAGGAGTCAATTCCCAGACATCATTAATGCTGAATTGCCTGAGCTCTTCTTGCATAGCTTCAATCCAGCTTTCATCAGATAAAGCTTCTTCTATGCTTTTGGGTTCTATTTCAGAAACAAGAGCCACAGCACTAGACTCTTCACGCCTTTTGGATCTTGTGCGAATTCCTTCATTGATGTCGCCAATAATAAGATCTTTAGGATGATTGGACTTATGTTTCCAGTTGCTGGTTAATTTGTTAGATTGATGGTCACTTCCTTCACTTGAATCTTCAACAGTCACTTGTTGCTGATCCTTCAAAGTCTGAGCTAATTCCTGAGATTTAGACTTTGTAGAGTCTGGAGCAGGTTCAGATTCTTCAAGATGAGTCTGAATGGATTCATTTTGCATAGAATCTTGGAATTTAACATTCATTGATTCTTCCACTATTTGAGTCTTCTTGTTGTAGACTATGTACGCTTTGCTTGTGGTTGAGTATCCAAGAAAGATGCCTTCATCTGACTTTTCTTCAAACTTACCAACTCGATCATTTGCATTTTTTAGTATAAAACATTTGCATCCAAATATATGAAAATATGAAACAATAGGCTTCTTTTCTTTGAATAGTTCATAGGGGGTTTTTTCCAGAATAGGCCCTAGAAAAACTCTATTTATAATGTAACATGCTGTTGAAACTGCTTCAGCCCAAAAACATGAAGAGATGTTACTTTCAATTAAAAGAGTTCTAGCCATTTCTTGAAGTGATCTATTCTTTCTTTCCACAACTCAATTTTGCCCTGGAGTATATGGAGAGGACAATACATGCTGAAGACCAGATTCATCGCAGAATTTTGTAAAATCATGATTTTCAAACTCACCTCCATGATATGTTCTTATACTCAAGATAACATACCATTTTTCATTTTGAACCTTTTTAGCAAACTTTTCAAAGTAAGAGAAAGTTTCAGACTTACTTGCCAAGAAATATACCCAAGTAAATCGTGAGTAATCATCCACAATTACTAGGCAGTATTTCTTACCTCCAATGCTTTGTGTTCTAGTTGGTCCAAAAAGATCCATATGCAGAAGCTGCAGTACACGGTTAGTGGAAACTTGATTTATTGGTTTAAAGGAATTTCTTACATGTTTTCCCAATATACATGGTGTACATAGATCAGACTTTTAGTATGATAAATTGGGTAGACCACGAACAAGTTTCTTTGCTGAGATTTTGGCTATTTGCTTCATATTGACGCGCCCAAGCTTTCTGTGCCATAAGTTTGCTTCGTCTTGGATTGAGATTAGACATTGTGATTCATCTGGTTTCACATCCAAGAGGTAGATATTTCCATGTGTTCGACCCATGAATGACTGAGTAGAATCTTTACTAATTCCTAAACATATTCCCTCTTGAAAGTTGATTTTGAAACCAGTATCACATAGCTAACTAATACTGAGCAAATTGTAATTAAGCCCTTCTACTAAGGAAACATTGCTGATTGTGAGATTTCCAATCTTTACAGTTCCAAATCCCACAATTTTTCCTTTGCTGTTTCCTCCAAAAGAGACTTTTCCACCATTTACTCGAACAAGCTTTATGAAGTAATTTGAGTCTCCTGTCATGTGTCTTGAGCATCCACTATCTAGATACCATTTTACCTTTTTCTTGATAGTGACCTGCATTTAAAAAAGAAACTCAAACCTTCTTTGGTACCCATATTTTCTTGGGTCCATTGATGTTAGTATGATATGCGGTTTTTGCCCATACCTTTTTAACAGGTTTCCAAATCATTGGACATTCTTTTTCAAAATGATCTGCACTATTGCACTTTGAGCATCTGAGAGCATTGCGACCTACTAGTTTTACAAAGATCCTTTTAAAATGATTTTTGTAAGCATCTCTTGTGGGTCTTTGTTTGATTCGTTCATTTACTTTAGGAAAATCAATTAAAGGAATGGTTTCAGCAGTCATTCCCAAACCAGATTTATTGAAATAAGGTCTTTGAACAGAGAGTATTTTTTCCAGTTTCTTAGATCCTATAGAAAATCTTTTGGAAATATTTGAGATATCATTTTTCAAGAATGCATTTTCTTTTAAAAGATTATCTTCACTTTCTTTAAGAGAAGAAACATTCTTGTCTAAACATTTCACTTTTTCTTTCAAAATATTTTCCTGTTGTTTTAGAGCAGAATTTTCCTTCTTGAGTTCGGAAATTCTTTTAAGAGAAGTCTTAAGACTAAAACACAATTCATCAATGTATTTTGAAACCTTAATAGGGATTTTGAAGTTACTTACCTCAAATTCGCTTTCTAAATTTGAATCTGTCTCGGAATTTGAATCTGAATTCGATTGTGTCATCAGACATATATTGGCATAATCATCATCACTTTCTTCACACTCTGTATCACTTCAGGTTTCAGCTTTAAGAGCTTTTCGGTACTTTTCAGTATTTCCTTTCTTCTTCCTCAGAAGAGGACAGTTGGGTCTGATGTGTCCCTTTTTCTTACACTCAAAGCAGACTACATCTTTGTTCGATTCATCATCCTCAACAGACTTAGTCTGGTGCTTTTGAAAACTTTGTTTCTTTGGATTGAATCTTCTTCCTTTTCCGTTCAGCTTTCTGAATCTTCTTATCATGAGAGCAAGTTCCTCATCATCCATATCGTCTTCAGAATCTGTAACATCATAATCATCATTAGATTTTAATGCAATAGATTTCTTACCTTTAGGGTCTTCGTCTTCATTGATTCGTTCCACTTCATAAGACTAAAGAGTCCCAACCAACTCATCAACAGATAGTGGCATGATTCTTTGGGTCTCTCTGATTGAGGTCTTTATGTGATTCCAATCCTTCGAGAGTCCACGCAGTAGCTTGTTTACTTTCATGGGATCAGAAATTGGTTGACCTTGATTTTCAAGACCATTCACGATTTCTGTAAAGCGACTAAACATATCAGTTATAGATTCTCCTGGTTTCATTTTGAAGGCTTCATATTGACCGAGGAGAATGTTGATTCTAGTCTCTTTCACTCGATCGGTTCCTTCATAGGTAATATGTAATCTATCCCAGACTTCTTTAGCTGTAACACAAGAAGATATTCTGTTATATTCAGTAGGGGATAAAGCACAATATAAGGAATAAATTGCTTTTGCATCAAGAGCTTGTCTCTTGATTATCTCTTCCTAAGTCATTTCGCTAGACTCAACAGCATCTTTTCCTCTTTCTGAGACAGATGCAGCTTTAGGAATGATTCATTTTTCTACAACGTCCCATTCCAGAGGATCCTTTGATCTTAGGAACGCTTTCATCTTGTTTTTCCATATGTTGTAATCCTTTCCATCAAAGTAAGGTGGTCTGGTATTGCTTTTCCCTTCTACCAGCCCTGGAGCCAACATACTAGCCATGGATCTTTAACTCTGAAGTAAAACACTTCAAACAAAGTGAGTACACAAGCTTTGATACCAATTGAGATAGCTAGTATAAGCACCTAGAATGGGGTGAATAGGTGCACAAACAAATTCTTGAGATACGGAAGCGATTCTAGGCAAACGATAGAAAGGAAAATACGATCAAAGTAAAGTAAATGTTAGGGAAGAGAAAATTAAACATAAGATTTATAGTGGTTCGGCTTATTCCAAGCCTACGTCCACTCTTCCGCACTAACAGCCCACCGGCTGGATTTCACTATGAACAAAAGAGAAGTTACAGTACAGCTTTTCCTTGATTCAACAGTGTAGATGATCTACCACACTTCCTCAAGGTTTCTCACGAATATAGACTCTCTTTTGTTTACACGATTTTGCTTAACAAATGAATTGACTAAGAACAAAGAGCTTCAGACTTTGGAATTCTTCTATCGTGCACATACTCGAACAATTGGAACGTCTTCCTTATATACTTCTTCATGCCATCATACCCGTTGGCACTTATCAAAGGAATTCCTCCAATCTACCCGTTGGACGGAATCAATTAGGAAGATCATTCAAGCTATTAAAGGAACATGTCGATAGCCCATCAATCCTGTTCGCCCATACAATCAGGATCTCGGTTTCCATAAGTAGAACCTTCCAAGTATACTTTGCCAATCATCGGATCCTTAATCTTTGAATCAATTATGATCAAACAAAGGATTCCGTTATGTCATATCCAGTCAAGAGATCTTCTCCAGTCGATAAGGTCACATCCTTAATGAAACATCCAGTTCTGGATAGCCTTTCTTCAACGGATTAGAAACTGTCAATGAGGATAGACTTTGAGTCTTGAGTCTGGCTGTCCGGAGGTCTTCAGACTTTAAATAGCAAAGTTTGCAAGCCTTCAAACTAGACTGATGGAAACGTTTTGTCAACTTCAAAACACTTCAAGAGGATTTCTCCAACAAAGACTATATCCAACAAAGATCCCAATCTCTGCCTTTTTATCAAGTTTGTCCCTCTTAACATCAAGAACATGAGTGTAACACAAACATCCAAAAACCTTGAAGTTTTTCACAAAAGGTTTAATATCTTGCCAGCCTTTGAGAGGTGTTAATTTCTCTAAGGCTTTTGTAGGCAATCTATTTAATAGAAATATAGCAGTATTGGCTGCCTCAGCCCAGAACTTCTTAGGCAAGTTCTTCTCTTGCATCATACATCTGGCCATCTCCATAATACTTATGTTCTTTCTCTCATTGACCCCATTCTGTTGAGGTGAGTAAGGAGCTATAAATTGCTGCACAATTCATGCTTGCTCACAAATTAGCTTAAATTTGTTAGTTGTATACTCAGATCCATTGTCAGACCTGAGAGCTTTAATTTGCTTCCCACTTTGATTCTCAACTAAAGCTTTAAACTTCATAAATGCATCAGCTACTTCAGTCTTAGCTCGCAGAAAATAGATCCAGCTCATCCTAGTCAAATCATCAGTAAAGGTAATAAAATACCTGCTTCCATTGAGAGAGGGTTTAGACATAGGTCCACATACATCAGTGTGAACTAGTTCCAGCTATTGACATATCCTCAAGACTCCTCCTTTGAAGGGAAATCTAGCTTGTTTGCCAAGAAGATAGGTTCTACATTGTGGAAGTTCTTCCTCCAAGCTTGGCAAGTCATCTACCAAGCCATTTTTCTACATAAATAGCATACTCCTCTTGTGAACATGCCCAAGTCTTTTATGCCATAGCTCTGTATTTTCTTCTTTGCATTTCAAAGCCATCTGTTGCATCTCATGTGGCTTGAACATAAAACTTTTATTCCTCATTGGAATTCTCAAGACTTCTTTGTTGTCAGCATTTTTAATGAGACATTCCCTTCCTTCGAACTTCACTTTATAGCCCTTCTCCACTAACTGACCAACACTTAACAGATTTTGGTCAATATTTGGCACAAAGAGAACATCCCCGATTAGCTTTACCTCCTGGTTTCCTTCAATAGCAACTACACATTTACCTTGCACTTCAATATGCTGTCCATTGCCAATTCTGACTCTGGACCTTACTGTCTTGTTTATGTTCCTGAATAGCTTTAAGTTACCAGCCATGTGATTGGTACAGCCACTATCTACCAGCCATGTATTATTTTCGACTGAAGATTCACCAGCTGAAGCTACAAACAGGTGCTCTTCATCAACTTCATTTACTGCCACTTGTGCTTATCCTGTTTGCTGATAAGTTTTCCCTTTGCAAATAGCTTCCATGTGACCCAACTTGTGGCATCTTCTGCACCTAGCATCTGGCTTTCTCCAGCATCTAAAAGACTGATGATTAGTTCCACCACAGTACTGACATGGCCTTTTATTATTTTTCCATTTGCTAGATCCACCAGTGTTCCCTTCTTTTGGTAAAAACCTCGAATCAACAACATTTCCTCTAAACTAAATCCATTTCTTCCCTTTGCCTCCATCATTTTGCTTTACTTTGGCTTGCAATGCCCCCTCTACATGTTCTTCTCTCCTCATTAGTCTTCTGTGTTCCTGTGCCTGCAAAGCATTCAACAACTCTACAAGTTTTATATCAACCAAGTCCCTTGTGTTTTCCAGAGAAGCTATAGTAGCTTCAAATTTCTCTGGAAGAGACACTAGGATCTTCTGAACAAGCCTATCATCCTTCAAGTCAGTCCCCAAAACTCTGATTTTATCAGCTATCCCCACTAGCCTATCAGAGTATTCCTTCACTGACTCAGACTCTTTCATCTGCTGTCTCTCAAATTCTCTCAAGAGATTCAGCACCTTCATACCTCTTATCTTCTCATCTCTTTCATATTCTTCCTTCAAGAAGTCCCACATGGCCTTTGCAGAGTCACAATTCATAATTCTGGTAAAGATGGTAGGCGAGACAGTAGCATTCAGGCAAGATTTTGCCTTGGCTTTTCTTGTGGTTCTCTCTTTATGAAGTTTGATTTGATTCATGGTCGAATTATTTGGAAGTGGAGCAACTTCATAATCATCCTCCACAGCTTCCCACAGATCATGACCCTCCAAAAATGATGTCATCTTAACAGCCCATGCTTGATAATTCTCTCCAGTAAATACTGGAGAAGCCATCGCAAAGAAACCCCTCGACCTTGTCTCCATCACCCTTTAATTTCTTTACACTTTGATACTTGCTTCACTTCACAGTCCCTCAAGATCATTCATGCTCTTATACCACTGTTGTTACTGATCAAACAGTAAACAAGAAATAGAAAACCAGAAGCTATAGATTTTGAATGAGGAAGAGAAGCATAGAGAAACAGAACACGAACTTGCATACATCGGTTCTCTAAGGAAACTGTCAAGTACAGGACAACTTAAATAAGAACAATAACTGCTTACAAACCACACACACGTGCAGCATATAACTGCACCTAAATGTGCTAATTCACTTTCTAAATAACAAAAATACCAGCTGCATAATATAACCAACTTAGCAAGAAAAATAAACCATAAGAAGAAAACAGAACGGAGGAACATTAGTCGAAAAACCAGCAGCACTGAGACATTATAATCCAACAGTTACATCCTTTTTTCCTAGCAAAAAAGAGAAGAAGAAGACATAATTCTCTCTTTTTATCATATTTATCCTCTCCTACTAAGGCGTGCGTATTTTTATATAAAAACATCTCTTCAATAACTTTCGGTCTCCTTTATTGAGTACAAAACACCCACTTCCCAACCCTCTCTCTATTCAATCTCCTTTATTGACTAGACAAAACTAGACAAAACTATTATCTCTCTCTATGCGGGCGCTGGGTAATTTTCATGACAGCGATTCCATCTCCCTTTCTATGAGGGAGTTTCCAAGAGGCTTCAATGTTAACGCAGCAATGGTTGGACCATGGGTATCACACCCCAATCCTCCGAGCGCATGCTCATCTCTCAGCGGTTGATTAACTAACGACGTCCCAAGACGCATCGCTGACCCATTTATTTTAATACGCATGCGGAAACGAATAATTAATCCCCAAACAACAACAATATGGGATGGAAAACCAGGGCCAGAAGCTTCTGACCTGTTTGAAAACATTGCAAGTGTTGTGGGTTTCCTTATTTTTCTGGTGAATCTCTTTGTAGCTTTTTGTTTGGCCCTTTGATCGACATGTGCCATTTTACATTCTTTTCTGGTATACTATGGTTTTGCTCATATATCCATATGAAGTGGGATATATAGATGCTTTGGAGACATGAGCACAGCTGCAATTTCAAAAGCTCTGTTCCAACATCATTGCATGATCCAAATCAAAATGAAATATGTCTGTTTTTTCATCTGTCCCACATACCCCATTATTGCTTACTGGCTATTCCAATGATAATAAAGTTTTAGTTTGTCATTGTAGAATCAGAGAGGTTATATCATATAGTCTTCATTTGACCTCTGAGAGGTGACAACTAGATCATTGTTGTGGCAAATACCTACAGATTCCTGTAGGAGGAACAAATCATATTGATTTTAATTTTCAGCAGGTTTCTTCATCATTTGATATGAACTTGGAAGTTGAACTTCTTCTCGGAATTATAAAAGCCTGAATGCTTGTCATGGAAAAAGATTCCTAGGAGAGTTATCATGTTACCAAGTCAAATAATGAAGCTATGTGCAAGATCTACAGAAGAACTTAAAGATTGCAAGAGTGTCAAATGCTTCTGCTCATTCACTAGCAGATGCTTAAAACTTGTAACCTTTAACTGGAGTGCAAATGTTACTAAAGAGACCGAAACTACTCTTGACAATCATTACAACAAGGACGATGGGGAGATTTTTCGTTGTTTGATTCAAGGTTACCAAAGATCCTAGTAGACCAAAAGATTTGGAAGTTTTTTTTCTTTATTGAAAAGACAAAAAGAGGCACGCTAATGAAAAATGGCGTTTTTGCTAGCAATTTCATATATTAACTCTTTATTATCACATTGGCACGTGTCAAATGTTGTCATATGTCGTTTCTAGTTGCCAAAATAAAGTTATGAACTAGGATAAATAGATGCCTTGGAGATACGAGAACATCTACAATATAGAAGCTTTGTTCTTTCGTCACTGAGTTATCCATATCAAATAAAAGATGTCAGTTTTTTCATCTCTGTCCCATACGCATGGATATCGCTTACTAGCTATTCTGATGATAATTTTGTTTGAGTTTGATATTGTAAAATGACAAGAGCGGTTGCATTGTGTAGTCAGCACTTTTCCTCTTAGAGGAGACAACTAGATCTTTGTTGCTGTGAATGCGTCAACTGCTTCAGCAAATAATATTTATAAAGGCGGTGACTTCTTATGTGATGGATCCTGTATGTATCTAGAAGCTCTTGGATCTGAGTAATGCAATCTAAGATTGCTGTCTCACTGGCTTATTGGTTTTCGTCAAGCCCTAGAATTTTAGCTTCTGTCAGAGATTCAAGTTGCCAGGGCCAAGGTGAGATAAGAAGGCTGAAATATAGACTTCGTTTTTGGGAGGCTTTAGTTTAATATAACTGACTTTTGGTAGACTGCACATGTTAGAACTGAACTTTTCCCATCCTCATGTGCTGCAAAAGAATTTTTGCAGTTCATGAATGCAAGGCCCTATAGGTAGTTTGCAAAAGCTTGGGACTAGTCCATACAAACTACTCACATCTGATATTCGCTTTTCGAGGAAATAATAAGACCGGCAAGCTTCCTGACAAGTTGATTCATAATCAAAGTATGCATCCCAATGTTAGTACTCCAACTCATAACATTGAGCACAAAAGTTTTTTTTGGTAAAGGGTAAATATATAATTACTAGAGAACCAAGGAGCTACACAAATGTATAGCAATAGACCCTGGCACCAAGGCTTACACTCAGAAGACAACCAATCAAGAGAGTGGAAGAATGCCGGGGAAGGGGGGAGGGGGGGAAGGAGCTGCAGAAAGAGGACTGAAAGAACAACAGCTAGTAGCAGGCTAAACAGCAGCCAAAAAAGAAGAGAAGGGGAAAGACGAAGGCACCCGCACAGGGGAGAAGGAATTCAACCCAAAAACTGAAAGACAGCGAACTAAGGACACCATGGAAGCATCACAACTGAGGAGACCGGACGCCGCATCACGCAAGGGGAATATCTTGGAAGCACCGGAGATAGCCAGCAACTAGTGTTGAGCAAAAAGCGAACAGCCAACGAACGGGAACCCTCCGAGGGAAACGGAGAAGGAGGGAGGGTGTCCTTAGAAAACTTGCCGAGATGAACTGCAAAGAAACCAACCAGAATCTTGGAGGCATTGACCAGTAAAATGTAACGCCTTAGTCAAAGATCGAGGGATGGATACTCCAACTAAGTTGTAGTCTTCTATTACGGATCGTATCCGGGACCTTCAAAAAGGTAAAGGCTCTATCCTAGATAGCCTTGCGAAGATGTTCCTTTAAAGCCAAGAGGGATAAGGTTTGGTTGTGGAAGATGATGTTATTCCTCTCCTTCCAAATAAGGTAGCATAAGGCGGCAAAGCCAAACCGAGCCACCGATTGATAAAAGCTAGTGTTGGAGAGATGCTTGATAACCCAATCTAGGTTATCCTTCCACGTAGAATTCCGCCATGGGAGATTACATTTATTCGCCCAAAATGCACCAAGACTACCCGTAACCGAGCATCCGAAGAACAAATGATCAACAGAGTCAGGTCTAGAGGAACAAAACACACAGGAGGAAACTGGAATTCTCCCATGAGCAAACAGAATTACCTGGGCCGATAATCGATTGCGAGTGATCAACCATAAGTGGGTTTGATAACCGGGGGGGGGGGGGGGGGGAAGAGAAGAATTCCAAATGAATCTCAACCAAGGCACAAGTTGGCCCCTCGCCCTTAGAAGTGTCCAAGCAAAAGCCGTTGTAAACACCCCTAAAGAATGGCCCAGCCATAGGAGTCGGTCATCATTGTCGTTGAGGTTTGGGAGAGGATCATCCCAACCCATAATGGCTGCCGAGACTGCAGAGGGAAGGGGGAGGGCCGTAATACCAGCAGCAACAGAAGCAAGCCGAGGGATGCTAGAATAGTATATGTTAATCATTGAACCAAAAGGATGTAGATAATCCATTGCCTATGCGCCACATAAATTGATGTCGAATTAAGTCTCGAAGGCCTAGCAGTTTTTTCCAAGACCACGAGCATATAGTAGGCCTAGGGACGACCCAAAAATTCTTATGCTTGATGAAGTCGGAATGGATCCATTTGCACCAAAGCGATTCTTTATCAATAAAGAGGAGTCACAAGTGTTTAATCATTGAAGCGATATTACCAACCTAAATGGATCGGATGCCCAAGCCACCTTCCTCCTTGGATAGGCAGACTTCATCCCATCTGACCTTCGCCCCTCCTGAACCAAGGGTCGGTCCCTTCCAAAGGAATTGGCGAAAGATTTTCTCAATTTGTCTTGTGACCGAGGAGGGGAGGATGAAAACACTAGACCAATAAACCTGAATCAAGTGCAAGACCAATCTGATCAATTGCAATCTACCGGCCAGGGAGAGGAACCGGTTCATCCAGGATTGGATTCTAGAGGTTTTAGCATTCACCAAAGATATGCAATCCAATTTGCCCAGTCTAGATGAAACAATAGGTACACCGAGGTACCTAAAAGGGAGCGAACCCAATTGAAAGCCAGAGGTACTGACCATGGAATCTTTTAGAGCTTGAGAGCCACCCGAGAGAAAGATTTCGCTTTTGTTGAAGTTGGGCTTCAGCCCAGACCAGCTAGCAAAAGATTGTATCCCATCCAATAGCAGGCACAGAGAAGACATATTACCTTCGGAGAACAATAATACATCGTCTGCAAAGAAAAGGTGGGAGAGCCTAGTTGCTTTGCATCTCCAAAAGAATTCAAAGCCCACCTTGGAGGTTTGGGTATTGAGGATTCCAGTAAAAACTTCCATAACAAGAGTGAAGAGATACGGGGACATAGGGTCGCCCTGCCTGATTCCTCTCCCACTCGAAAAAAAGTCATGCAATTCACCATTAAGAGAAATAGAAAACTTAGGTGATTGAATGCAGGCCATTATGCGGTCAATAAAAACAGCAGGGAATCCGAAGGCCATCAAGGTAAGCCGGATAAAGTTCCAATCAATGGAATCGTAGGCTTTGCAAAAATCAACCTTGATAATACATTTAGGCCGATAAGGATCGTGGTGAAAATCACTAAACAATTCCTGGGTTAGCATAATGTTATCGCTTATACGTCTTCCTTTCACGAAAGCATTCTGAGGAAGACTAACTATGGAGGGGAGCACAGCAGCTAACCTGTTAGCAATAATCTTTGTAATACACTTGTATAGAGTGTTGCAACACGCTATGGGCCGAAAGTCATTAACCATCGACACATTAGGGACCTTCGGGATTAGAGTCAGGATAGTTGCATTGATCTCCTTTAGAAGCTGACCATTAATAAAGAAGTCCCGGATTGCCAGCAAGACCAATGGTCCAATAATCTCCCACGCCCGCTTGAAGAATTTAACATTAAAGCCATTTGGGCCAGGGGATTTACCAGAAGCAAGGGAGAACAGAGTAGACCGAATTTCCTCATCCGAAACAGGGCGAGACAGCTCCTCGATCTGTATATCATTGAGAGTGTGAATCAAATTCTCCTGAATCTCAGCAACCAAAGGCACCAAGGATGGTGGGGAGGCCGCCAAGAGATCTTGGAAATGAGAGAGAAAGAGCTGCTGTACCTCAGGCGGGTGAGAGACTAAACGGTCTCCATCATGGATTGAAATGATTATATTTCGCAGGTGGGATTTTTTGACGGAGTGGTGGAAAAATTTTGTATTTAGATCTCCTTCCTTAAGTCACCTCACTCTCGACTTTTGCCTATAAAACGATTCCTCTTGGAGGCGAAGGTCAGAAAATACTCGTAACCTCTCCTTCTCTGTATCCGCCAGGACCTGGTTAAATGGATCAAGTTGAATGGCTTCCTGGGCCAAAGAGAGCTGAGCTCTAGCTTCATCAATTCTCATAGATATGTCCGCATAGGCCATTCTATTCAGATGCTTAAGCCTGCATTTGAGCGCACGAAGCTTACAGCACAGGGAATACGTAGACGTACCAAGAAATTCAGAATTCCAAACCTGCGAGACCATGTCAAAGAAAGAGAGATGGCTCATCCAAAAGTTGAAGAACTTGAAAGGCTTGCGGGTATTGGGAACAGGCATGATTCTCACAACCATTGGGCAATGATCCGACACCCCCTGGGCCAAAAAGGATGCTTCCGACAACGAAAACATCGAATTCCAGGCTGAGTTGATCAAAACTCTGTCAATTTTTCTAAGCTTGCGGTTCGATCCCGAAGATGTTGCCCACGTGAATCTATTTCCCACATATCTCATATCATCCAATCCAGCTTCAGCAAGACACTCTCCAAAATCATTGAACAAGGGGATCCAATAATTACAAGAATCGGCTCTATCCAAAGCATCCCGAATCGCGTTGAAATCTCCAGCGATAATCCATGGCAAATCCGAGAGCAATAGACTAAGACGCATAAGCTCATTCCAGAGGGGTCTTCTCAAAACGAAAGAATGCTCCGCATATATAACAGATAGATTGAAAGAACTGCCGCTATTGAGACAAAGCAACCGACCATGAACAGCCTGAGCCGAACAATCAGAGATATCAAAAGAGGTATTATTGGGATTCCAACCCACCCATACTCTCCCCCTATGCGAATGAATGTAGTTGGAACACCACCGTCAACCCGGAATAAGGGCTGCAGAAACAGTAGAAAACGCAGCAGGAGAGATTTTGGTCTCTAAAATGCCCACACAACTAAGTTGTTGGTTCTCATAAAATGCCTAATTTCAGCTTGCTTAAGGGGGAGACTGAGACCTCTAATATTCCAAACTCCAAAAAATAGGAAACAAAAGATGGGAGGGGTTACCTCTTCCTTCCTCCTCATTTTTTAACCGAGGAGGGCATCGGCTTTGGGCTAGGTGGTATACTCGCATCAGCAGATGCATATCGAAGAGGTCATTTCAAGAGAGCAGGAGCATTTACCACAGGATCAGGGAGAGGTGGGGGAGGGATGGTCTCCTCCAGGATAGATGAGGCTACCACATGCGGTGAATCCGAGTCACTCCTACCCGAAGCAATTTCATCCACCACTTCTTCATCTGAGGATGATGAATCCGAAAAGGATTTCCCTGAATCTTGAGCTTGAATTGCCAGAGGAGGGGCCAAAGGGATATCAGGCATTAATTCGAAAGACGGAGGGGGAAGATCTACCTCATTTGTAGGTACCTGATTTACCATTTCGGGCTCCATCTGCTGAGTTGCAGAATCTTTATCACCTTTTGGCTGAGGGGGAACCATAGTGCGAGGTGAGGGAGGGGGTTCTCTAGTTGAATCGGGGGTCTGTTGTTACGCTTTCCCCGCACTTCCCTCCATTCATTAGCTGAACGAACCGAGCTTGGATTAGCAGCTGCAGGGCCAGATTTAGACTTAAGTTCACCAAGCGCAGCACATCTGTGACCAAAAGTGCAGCAGGAGGGGCAAATAGTTGGCACCCATTCATAATGAACATCCACAGAGCGATTTTCACCATCAAGGGAAAACTTAATGAATTTAGGAAACAAGCTCGATGCATCAATCTCCACACAAATACGGGCAAAGGCAACCATAGCCATATGTTCTGTTCTGTTGTCAACAAATAACGGCTTACCAACAGCACTAGCAAGAGTTCTCAAACCAGGTGCAGACCAACATACAACCAGAACATTTCTTAACCGGATCCATATAGGCACAGAGTTATGACAATCCTTCTTGAGCTCCATCTTAAGATGCCATTGATGGAGAATAAGCGGGATTTTTGCTACCGTAATCGGCCCACCTTCGAGAATTTTCCTCCTGAACTCCTCATTCAAAATACGCAGGTAATAGAAACCCATATCAGCCGCAATTACCTCAACTAAGTCATCACCCCAGGCATGCTTAAGGGTGTCCTGCGTCAATTGATAAGGAAGTCTCTTTCCAATATAGTATCCAATCAGACAATCCTCCCATTTAGGATGAGCAACTTGCATAATCTCAGGTGTAATCTGCGGCATTACTTCATTATCCACAACAGCAGGCGGGTAGTAAGACAATTTATACCCCTTAGTAGCTGAACGGGTAACTGCAGCCCACGTTCGAACAGGGGGTAGAACATTAGTCGATGGAGAGTCTTTGTGGGTTAGAGACGATTTAGCAACAACAGTAGATAGACCAGTTCGCACATTATCACGCATACCAGGGGGGATGAGGATGAACATCATTCGATTCATTCCCAGCACTATTGTTACTCTTCGGATCCTTGTCCGATGGTGGGGCGGAAACTTCGCCAATAGCAGAAGGTAGAGGGGCGAAGCCTAGGCGAGACCGAGCTTTCCTTGCTCTGCTTCGCCCTCTGCTTCGGGAGCGACCTCGAGCACCCCTAACAACCGAGGAAAATCGAGCAGGGGATGGACAAGAGGGAGGGGGGATAGAAGCATCCTTCGGGTCCGAAATAGGGCCCTTACCGAGAATGCTCGCATGAGCAGCGGACGAGGAAGCCATTCGAGCGCAGAATAGCTCACGCAAGCCAAACCCTAGAAGTTCAGATTGCGATTCCAGATTACAGAAGACATACCGTGGAAAACCATTCAGTGGGAGCTCAAATCGGGTCTAGGCATAGCTCGTCTTCGAAAATGAGCGTCAACAGAAGGCCAGAATGGTCGGAACCAGCGAAATCGCACTCCAGTGAACAGTACTGATCGCACCAGCTAGAGAGCGTCTGGGTGAACAGTAACCCGCGAAGGATTGGTGCCGACACAATTATTTCCCCTTTAACATTGAGCACAAAAGTTTTACACTAAAAAATATGATATTATTTGCTTTGCTACAGAGAATAACAATCTCAGATGTCGAGGGTCCGCGATGATCCCTGTAAGTTGAAACATCAAAGGAAGGTGGTCTCCTTCCTCCCCAATTCTTTTCTTCTCGATAAGTGCCTCCCCAACTTTGCAACTAACTAATGAGCTCCGACCCCTGTTTGAACAGGGTTAAATCCTTTTTTCCTAGCAAAAAAGAGAAGAAGAAGACATAATTCTCTCTTTTTATCATATTTATCCTCTCCTACTAAGGCGTGCATATTTTTATATAAAAACATCTCTTCAATTACTTTCGGTCTCCTTTATTGACTACAAAACACCCACTTCCCAACCCTCTCTCTGTTCAATCTCCTTTATTGACTAGACAAAACTAGATAAAACTATTATCTCTCTCTATGCGGGTGCTAGGTAATTTTCATGATAGCGATTCCATCTCCATTTCTATGAGGGAGTTTCCAAGAGGCTTCGATGTTAACACAGCAATGGTTGGACCATGGGTGTCACCACCCGATCCTTCGAGCACATGCACATCTCTTAGCGGTTGATTAACTAACAATGTCCCAGGACGTGTCACCAACCCATTCATTTTAATACACATGCAGAAGCGATAATTAATCCCCAGACAACAACAAGATAGAATAGAAAAACAGGGTCAGAATTTTTCGAAAACCACAACACACTTATATACATATCAAACTAAGTCATTTACAATATTAGCTTATATATACAAGGTTTGCAAAAAGGGGAGGGCTATGGATCCTCTAAGCATTTTCCATCTCTCTCGCATATACACCATTAATGCTTACTAGCTATTCCGATGATAATATAGTTGTGGTCTATCATTGTAGAATGTGGGAGTCATTACATCATGTAGTCTTCAGTTTACCTTTGAGCGGCAACGGCTAGATCTTTGTTGTGGTAAATGTGTTAACTTGCAATCAAGGACTATGTTGTCCCCCTGGTGGATTTAACATTCAAGCTACCGAGGGCAAGGAAAGAAAAGAATGCCGAAATGCTGATTTTTTTTCTATAGGCTTTAGTTCAAGATTACTAAATTTTGGCAGACTGTAGATTTTAGAATCAAACTTTTCCCATCTTCATGTGCTGTTGAATTTACAGTTCATGTATGCAAAGCTAGATAGATAGTATGCAGATGCTCGAGACAATTCTGTACAAACTACACTCATATGATGTTCATATTTGTGGAAATAATTAGACCAGCTAGCTTCCTGACAAGTTGGGAAAGAAAAAAATAAAGAAATATGCACTGATTACATAATGATTCTATGTCCTATTTTACCAAGCTAATTATTGATTAACTGAATCAATTATTGAAACTCAAAATCAGTATTTCCATATTTCCAACGAGGGGATGAAGATAGGAACATCATTCGAATATTTTTATGGAAAGATGAGTACCATGGGTCCTGGGATAGGGACATCATTAATATATCATGTGTTTTAATTGAAAGATTTTGGAGCTATTGTAGACAACTAATTGACAGACAACGCCATATTTAATTGAAGATTCTTTTTTACCAATAGCTACATAAACACATATTACGTTTTGACCACGTCCTATAGGGATCATCGAATCAATAACAATAAGTCCAATTTGAAGAACAATTAAATATGGTGTTGTCTGTCTGTCCCCAACAATTAATTCTCATTGACCACGTCCTATAGGGATCATCGAATCAATAGCAATAAGTCCAGTTTGAAGAACAATTAAATAAGGTGTTGTCTGTCAATTAGTTGTCTACAATATCTCCAAAATCTTTCAATTAAATATTTATTGACAGAATATGGTATTGACTTAAATCCTCATTTACAACAGGTCCAAAATATTTCCATGAAAATATATTATATATTAATGATGTCCCTCCTTCACCCCCTCACGGCGCCATCGATTTTACCTCCATTGTCTCTATCCTGGTCAACTTCATCGAAGTGAAATACTAGGGGAAGTTGATTTCACCCTTTGAAACCCACCCCGTCACCATCGGCATTGCCATCTGCAGCCTGCTCCTGCGTTTCTTGTTGCTGCGTCTTGCTAATCGGGCACCACCGTCTAGCGGCCGCGCTCCTCCTTATGAGGGAGCAACATCGCACCTCCTCATCGACTTCACTGGTTCGATATCGGTGGCTTCGCTCGCAAGGTTGCTGCTCCACGACTCCTCCCACTTTATCCCCTGGTTGTTTGTGCTACTCCTATTGCTTTCCGTGGGTATGTTGCGCGGACTCTTTCAAAAATTTGACTTTGGTTTTACAATAAAATCTTTGCCATGATATTTCGTGTGGTGCCGTCTCGTCTATGGCATGGTGGAAGAGCGCAGCCACATCTGCCGCACCTAGTTATGGATATGCGTTTATTGTTGTAAGTCTGAGTGCCCTAGTTGTTCGTCTGACTCTTCCCTGCTTGGATAAAGTAATATAACCGAAGTTTTTGAATGAGGCTACGCAACAAATTCACGGAAAGCCACAAGAGCAGCGCGAACCAGGGACAAAGTGGAAGCAGTCATAGAGCAACGGCCATTCGAGTGAGGCCACTGATATTGAACCAGTGATGTTGACGAGGAGGTGCGACGACGCTCCATCACAAGGAGGAGCGCGGCTGCTAGATGGTGGTGTCTGACCAGCAAGATGCAACACTAAGAAATGCAGAAGCAAGCTACACATGGCGATGCCAATGGCGACGTGGCGACGGGATGAGCTTCAAACGGCGAAATCAACTTCCCCTGGAATTTCATTTGGGTGAAATTGACGAGGATAGATATGATGGTTGTAAAATCCATCGCACGGGGTGGGAGTTCTTCGGTGCAGAGAGAGGTCCTGGAACTCAACGAAAAAGAACTCCCTTCGGAAAAAGAATTTTTTAAAAAAAGAGTTTTTGTCTTTTTCCCGAAAGGAGTTATCTTTTGTTGAGTTTCATGGCGTGGCCAACCCAAAAAAGGACATCAACCCACTAGCCACTAGCAAGAGAAACAACAAGAAGAAAACCCAGAAATGCATTATCTGCAGAGAGAGAGATGTCTGCTCGCGAGAGAAACGACAAGAAGAAAACCCAGAAATGCATTATCTGCACAGAGAGAGGTTAGCTCTTTTTCTTCTATGGTAAGCAACAGA
The DNA here is from genome assembly GCA_028830015.1 of Eucalyptus grandis x Eucalyptus urophylla. Taxonomy (NCBI): domain Eukaryota; kingdom Viridiplantae; phylum Streptophyta; class Magnoliopsida; order Myrtales; family Myrtaceae; genus Eucalyptus; species Eucalyptus grandis x Eucalyptus urophylla. The sequence goes on from CM054190.1 coordinate 43,929,410, forward strand.
TCTCTAGCTTGCTGTGCATAATTCACACGGGTTTCTATTTCTGCTTTGCCTCTGCTTCCTCGACCTTGATCCGATTGCTTTGATGTTCACAACAGAGCAATTATGGTGTAGAGCAACATTCTACAAGCCACTCCTGAATTCCCATGGCTCAGTCTTTGGTCATGGCCGGCACCGACTATCATTCCTCTTTGTGCGGAGCAACCGACAAGCTAGTGGATATGAGTTCACATGCTTCCGTAGAGGTGGAGTTGAAAAAATTGTCTTCATCGGTAATGGACTCCGCAGAAGGAAACCTCCCAGGTCATCCCCTAGTTTCTGATTTGGAGATCTCTGATGGGATTCTGGGGGGATCAGGTTTTGTAAACTCCAAAGACAACCTTTCTCCTGAAGGTGGTGGTACTACAATGAACTTGCTTCAATTATCATCATAACTTCAACGTGTGGAGGATCAAAGGCAACCCATCCATTTGAAGGAGCAAAATGATGTTTTTGGTTGTCCCAGCATCACTTGAGCATTCCAAGACAAGGTACAATGAACTGACCAGCACGTGCCACGCGCGTGCACGGGCACTGCGAGCTGATGTCACGATGACGTCAGCTGGCGCGTGCCACGCGCGTGTGAGCCGCCGCGCTCGCCTGGGAAACAAATCGGCGCATGCATCGCATGCACTTGGCGGAGGCCAAATCAGCACGTACAACGCACGTATGTTGCACGCGTCGATGACACCAGTCCCTTCCGGCCACGCGTGGCGGCACGTCCGGTGGCCTTCGGCGGCGATCCGCCACTTTTTTTTCTCGTATCGACGAGACCTTCGACCCTATGTTTTCAAAAACAAACTTTGATTTACAGAAGAAAAAAAAAAGGTGAACAAAAGGCGGGTGTCGGGATTTGTCCGTCCCCGGTCAGCCGACAACAATGTTTCACGAATTTCGACCACAAAAAATAATTCAGTAACATAAAAAGGGGATCGGGAAACATGAATTATGGCTCTGATACCAATGTTGGGAATACCTGAATCCCTAAAACGGATTCGACACTAAATCAAACCCCTAAAACGAATGCGGAAAACAAGCCCAAGAATAATATGTATCATTGATCAAAGATACACCACGAAATCAAACGTACCTTATTATCCACAAATTAAACACTAACATTGAAGTTTGAGGAAGAATTATGATCTCGTTCTACCAAGGAGCGTGTTGTTGCTGTTAGAGGGGAGAAAAATAGAACGTACTGTTCTTTTTTGTTTTCTTCTTAGAGAGAGAGAGAGAGAAACGTCCTAGGAAAAACTTCGGCTGTGGCTCGCGTGGCTGCTGCTCTATGATTGCTTCCACTCTGTCCCCTGGTTCATGCTGCTCCTGTGGCTTTCGTGAATTTGTTGTGTAGCCTCATTCGAAAACTTCGGCTGTGGCTTCACGAAAAACTCCTCCTCATGATCATCCGTGCGACGCGGTCTCCTGTATAGCGTGGTGGAAGAGCACAGCCATAGTCGCCACCCACGTTCGTGAATCAGCGTTCCATACTGGAAGTCTGAGCACCCCAGTTATAATTAAAGCTTCTGATGACTTTGAATATATTCCTACTCTTACAATTTTTTCCTTTCTTTTTTTTTCTTTTTTTATTTCTTTTTTTCTGGTGAATCTCTTTGTAGCTTTCTGTTTGGCCAGCGATTCAATATATATCTTTCCACATTCTTTACTGGTATACAATTGTTTTTCTTCATTTATCCATAAGAACTGGGAAAAATTACATGCCTTGGTGACGTGAGCACGACTGCAATTTCAAAAGCTTTGTTCTAACATCGTTGACTGATCCGAATCGTTGCTAAAATTTCCATTACGGTGCCTGGTCCGTGACTGCAGAGGGGATTCTTTCATTGACCATATTGGGGAGCAACATTCTCGGCAGCACCAATACGAACCCCAACTCTTTAACCGTAGTGTTCTCATGGGTTGTTGTGCAAGGTTGTTTTTTCTCCCCTAGGGAAAAAAGAGAATTAATGGTTTTTTTTCCGATTTCGAGAAAGTGAATATGATGTATGTGTACATGTACATGTACTTGTACCAGATCTTCTCATTTGACCGAGCCTATTCAATTCGACTAAGATGGGGCTCCGTGGTGGCTAGTGGTCTGGTTTCTAACTCTGCAACGGTGGTGACACTCTGTTTTGTGCCATATCTTAAAAGTACTTGTCAAATGCCGAAAGGATCGGAATCCCAGAAACAATATTCAAGGGCAGTGCAAGCGCAACTGAGGATTAAACTTGAAATAGAGCTGCGAGGGTCACGTTTGAGCATAGAGCATGGGATCTGTAAGGACCCGAGATCTGTAAGGACCCGGGCCCCATTGTATAATATTGTCCGCTTTGGACACTGAATCATCATGGTTTTAAAACACGTCACACAGAAGGGACCCAAGTTTTATAAAGGCTTGAGGCGATCTTAGTCCGTCCCTCCTTAGTCCGTCCCTCCGTACTGCCCTAGATCTGGATCGTCACATTCTCCCCCCTTAAGGCACAGGAGGCTCTCACTGTGGCCCCACACGCTGCGGGAGTCGGCTCTAATACCATTTGTAAGAACCCGGGCCCTACTGTGTAATATTATTCGCTTTGGACACTAAGTCATTGCGGCTTTAAAACGCATCACACATATTAAAGGGACCCAAGCCTTATAAAGGTTCCCAGGACTCCCCCATAAGTGATGTGGGACAGGAGGGGAGGAGGGATGGCGGCACGTCTGCGCCTCAGTCCCCGAACGTACACAGAAAGGGGACATTTCTCCTGTCCCACATCGCCTAGGGAGGGAGTCCTAGGCTAGCTTATAAGGCTTGGGTCCCTTTAATTGTATATACGTGTTTTCTTGGGATAGTATGGGCTGCCTCAAGAGGAACAAAACCGTGAAGATTTAGTGTCCAAAGCAGATAATATGTGTACAATGGAGACTCGGAATGTTACAAATGGTATCAGAGCCGACTCCCGACCGCATGTGAGGCCACAGCGAGGACACTATTCTGACTCCCAACCTCGTGTGGGGTCACAGCGAGGACGTTGTGCTCCCAAGGGGGGAAGAGTGTGATGGCCCAGGCAACGGTGCGCGAGGAGGAGGGATGGTGATGCTTCTGACTCCCGACCTCGTGTGGGGCCACATCAAAGACGATGTGCTCCCAAGGGAGGGAGAGTGTGATGACCCAGGCAACGGTGCGCGGGGAGGAGGGATGGCGATGCTTCTGACTCCCGACCTCGTGTGGGGCCACAGCGAAGACGCTGTGCTCCTAAGGGGGGGGGGAGAGTGTGACAGCCCAAACGACGGTGCAAAACATGCACAGGAAGGGGGTGCGTCTCTTGTCCCACATTGCCTAGGGAGGGAGTCTTAGGCTAATTTATAAGAGTTTTGGGTCCCTCTGATCTGTGTAACGCATTTTAAAACCATGAGGGAAAAGACCATGGCTGGGATGGCGGTTCGTCCGCATCAGGGCGAGTGACCCAAAGCGAACAATATTACATAGTGGGGCCTGGAATGTTACAAGATCACTTGATTTTGCAAGCTATACAGAGTTTGGTTAAGCTTCCCAGCTTGACTCTACTATTGTTTTTAGCTGTATATTTTCTGTAGTAATTTCCAACTGTAAGTCTGTTGTACAATTGTCCGGCAAATGTTAAGACAGCTGATATTAGTCTTGCAATGGTAGCCATCGGCTGCTTATAAACATCAAAGTTGCTGAGCACTTGAATGTCTGTTTACATATGAGGGAGACGATTTTCCATTCTTGAAGTAAATTAGACCATTGAAAGGAGGCCCGTTAGGAAGGATCATGCACCAGCAATGGCAGTGCTTAAGAATTTGACGCAGAGATGCCATTTGCTTCTTCGTTCAACCTTCCTGCTTTTGGACATGGATGTTAGATGTCTTTGATCTCACCTTTCATCCATCCCATCGTTTCTTTTCAGTCATATGACAATCACGGAGTCTTTCTCTTCAATCATTCATTTTTTTTTATGGCTCATCAATTACTCGTTCTCTTCGAAGGGACATCAACTTTCCATCCTTACATTTGTGGGTGAGTTCGCTTATCCACGTTATGACACAAAACAATGATCAAACCTTGGTATGGATCCAATCCATGTGTCTCTAATTGTGTAGAGTAGTTGCTTATGATTGATCCCTTCTAAGTTCCAACGAAATCCTATGATCATTGCAATAGGCCGGATGACTATGAGGAGATTGCAACCGGTCCACAGGAAGATGTACAGTCTCCTCGTTCTAGCTTCTTCCTAGCCCAATGCATGTAGAATTTGATGCGTTTGTTCATTAACTAGTTTCTGTGTGAGCATGATTCTGTGAGTTAGTGTTCGTAAAGCAAAACTCCTGACAGAATACAACAGTTTCCATGTATTGCTGGGACTTGAAATTGGGCTGTGTGAGTCGTGTTCGAGCATAGTGCATGGGACAACTTGATTTTACAAGCTACAGAGAGCTTGGTTAAGCTTCTGTGCTCAACTCTACTGTTGGTTTCAGCTGCATATCTTCCATACTAAATTCAGAGTGAATTCGCAACTGCAAGTCTGTTGTATGATTGTCTTGCAAACTCAAACACAGCTGATATCAGTCCAGGATGCACCGGTGCTGTTTGTAAAGAAGAAGAATGGGGTGCCCCGGTTATTTCTTCCAACAATACCCTTCAAATTTTAAGGTGGCGTGTGTTATTGCACTTCAAGCTAATTAAAAATTGGCAAACTTTTACTCTATGTATAGTTCTACTTATAGTTTGGGAATTTTAGCAACCCTGCATTTGGTGGATTCCATTCCTTTTTTTATTCAAAAATATATTTTAGTATATAGTGTCATTTAGATATAAATTATACATCTACTCTATGTATAGTTCTCACTTGTCATTTCCTAATTTGAAATGTTAAGTAGAGCCTTTTCACATGCTACATATTTTTGCCGTGAAACATTACATCCACTAACCACTGCTTTTGTATCAAATTATAAGCCCCGGTTGAGTTGAGTTGAGTTACCTTATATAAATTTTATTTTCTGTATTTTGAAACAAAGTATGAGAATAACTCTTGAAATGCTGGTTCGGGCTATATAACTTTTTAAAAGTTATTTTCTTCTCTTATTACATTTAAAGCGCATGTGATCTTTTAAAGATTCTTCGTATGAAAAATTATCGTACCGATAGGTGATCTTCTTGATGATTGTGTCGGTAATAAATATTCCTCTATGAGCCTTATCGATTTGCTATAATATTAGTTAATTGTTATTTATTTATTCTGTCAGATTCATTCGTTAATTTGACTTTGCTTATTTTATCTCTTTAAATCTTGTGAAAGAACTTGCCCACCGGGCGAAGGATTCCACACCACACAAAAGCAAACGAAAGTACGTCGTCCAATTGTAATTTCACATCCAATTCTTCATGTCACTGTTATTTTCATATCGAGCTTTAAACCTTCATTTCGTCTTCATTTTACATCAATGAGATCATGTATATATTAATTAATACCCTTATTTATTCTTCATGCTCTAATTTTTTTTTTAATATCGAGCATTCACCTGCATTGTTGTTATTAATATATTTGCAAGTGTCGTTATTAATATAATTTCGAGTGTTTTACTTGTATTTTTAAATGAAAAATTCTTGCCCTTTCCTTCATATTCATTTACCTTCTTATGTTTTCTTTAATGTCGTGTCTGGACCCTTCGAGCACCAACTAGTTTTCAAGGGGTTTTCTTTGTAACTTTACATGTTTAAAGAATTCAAAGGAGTCTATTTGAGCGTGTCTTATACCAGCTACCTATAAAAATGTATGTGTTTTGTGTTAGAATAAAAAGATGTTTCAACCACATGAACATAATATAAAATTAATAAACATAGCATACCCAAATCAAATGTAGCTGTTAGTGAGAGGATGTCTTCCCATGGATATAATCTTCACCACTCTCCTCTATAAAAGCTATGATGGATGTTTTTTTTTTTTTCTCTCATCAATTTTCTGGAAATGACATAAGCTTGATAACCGCATGCCTACATTCTCTACCGAAAAGAGATCTTATATAAAGAGACTGATGGGACCAACTCTACAGCTATAAAATCTCAACCTTCCATCAAAGTTTAAGATATGTATTACACATGATTAATTGGATGTCACAAATATATTGCTCATAATATATTTAACTAAATTGGGCATATATCAAATATTAAATAATAGACTTGATAAGCTACATAAATGGGTTGGACCTCGTCAAGTCCAACATTTTCAACATTTTCAACATTTTCAACATTTTCCGATTTACACTTACCTATATGGATGCCATAATCATGAGGCTTAACGTCTCAACTCGATTTACCCCCTTTTGCTCAAGATAGAGTTATCCAAATTGGTGTTTTGAGAGGTCAAATAGAAAGAAAGTTTAACATTGAAGTCGTGTTAGAAAAAAAAGATAGGTCGTGTTTGGGTTCTAGAGATGTATTTTACTTTATCATTGTTATAATTGTCCTTCCAACTAATTATTAGAGTGGTGTCTTTCAATCAAGAGTTGTATATATAGCAATATTTTTTGTTCATTCGCACAAGAGTTGCATAATGTTATAAGACATCGCTATATGTGCAATTAATATGTCTTTCAATTTACTATTGGATGAATAACTGCTAGAAAATCTTTCATGTTCAGTTACATCCACTCGAGCATGTTTTAGATCTTTTCTCCAAACTTTAGCTGACTTCTTCTAAGAAGATCTTAGAGATAATTAGAAGATCCTGTATATATTTGTTGGCTGTACATATCAATAATTGATAATAGCTAATCGTAATTGATATGGTAATATCTTGTCACATTAGATGATCATTCTATAAAATGTATAAATAACTTATGTACTCATTGTGATAGATAGGGAAATCATACAATTCTCTTTTCTTCTTATCTTTGAGTATACAAAAATTAGAATTAATAGCATTTTACTTCTTGAAAATTGATGTTTGCAAAGTACATATAACATTCCGACTTTTAAAAAAAAGTACATATAATATTGTTCGAAGACCACTACTGAATACCAACCAAATAAGAGATAGGCATTGTATTATGATCTCTAAATAAGATATTGTAATTCGGACATATAATATTGTTCAAGTTAGTATCGTGACTCGTCTGTCTTACAAGAGCGAAATATTACCTCTTTGGACTTAGATCAAGAGAGACTGATTTCCAGAGCGTGTTCCATCGAGTCATTCAATTTCGGAATAAATTACTTATCTTTGAGGAAATTAGCAGGAGAAATGGGAACTTTTGCGCGCTGAACGTTGTGCATTGGACGGAGATATTCATGTGACCAGGCTAATTTAAGCACTTGGGTTCTTAACAACGAGTCCAACAAGATTGGGCTTTCTCTGCTAAAGCAGCTGCTCGAGCCCATGTAGCATGGAAGATGTCATGTTTCGAACATGGACCTTTTTTTCTAAGTTGTCTTCCTGCTATTTTCAATATCAGCAATCCAAAGATCTCCATCATCCCAAAATTAAAGGACATAAAGTGTATGTAATTAAGTGGTTTTTACTTACTACACTTCAATCTTCTTTTCTCATGTGATTCTCCTTCACGATCTCTTGGTGAGTTTATGACTACAAACAGTTGATGCATAAATTGGGGTACTCCGGATTGAGTCTATGTAAAAGTGTCTTTTTTCTTTCTTTCTTTCTTTCTTTCTTTCTTTCTCTTTTTTAATCTTTTGGATGACAAAATGAGTTTACATAAGTGGATGGCATAAAATGAAAAGGAGTAATGCTAAGTCAAAGTGTTTATAAAGAATCAGTATTTAAACTGATAAAACCCCATGTGCTACCGCCACTATTTGTCTCTAAATAATTGATTGAGTTTGGCTCATAACCACAACTAATGATGATGGATCACATAAAATTTTGTACATTGGGTTTTGTAACTATTCCAATGTAATCCAATGTACATGACATGACTTGGTGTTGAAATACCAAATGTCACATGGTGGGAGAGGGAGAAAGACCACATCCATATTGATTGATCACTAAACCCACGAAGTATCAACATTTCCAAATTTTGACTCTGTAATACTCTTTAATTAGTGTACCAAATACAATTTGACCACATCCATATTGATTTGACGTCTAAACCTGGGAAGTATTAAAATCTCCAAATTTTGACTCTGTAGTACTCGCACCATATACAAATCGACTCACATGAGTTCCTCCTAGGATAGTATCCTAAGCTTAAACAACTTCTACTTCTATTGATCGTGAACCTTCCACGTATTCCCACCCTAGTCTAGTATTCATCTGAATTCTAGAAAACCATACAATGCATTGACGGGGATTATAAAGATTGGATCTTGGACTTGTTCGATATCAAAACAGAGCCTACATACACTTCGTTTATCGAATTTTTTAATATGATATTCGAGGAATATTCCTTGTCCTCATTCCCCAATTAATGTTAAATTAATTTTACCGCATGTAATTTCTGCATCATTCCCCTCTTTTCAATTCATGAGATGTGAACTCGATTAAACAATCAAGATGAAAGATGGACCAAGAGAACGTTCTAGAATATATGTTGAGAAGGTCAAGCTAAACGTGAGATTGATCCATTAAATTAACCGGGGTGTGAACATCACGTTTCCATGCATTCTCTCAGCCATAACAGGTCCTTATTATGTCTCGGTTCGCAAGTAATCGCGTGCTTAAGTAATCTGCAAAGGTTGACCGCGTTCCAATTTATGTAAGTTGAAAATTATATAAGATTTGAGGCTACTCGTGTACGCATACTATACCCTCTTTTTTACGGACAAATAGAAGACATGCCTCTGTCGAATGGTTCAACCATTTGACTATGTTGTTGCCAACGTTTTTCTTCATCATCTGAGGACGATTAGTTTAATTGGCGAAGCTAAATCAAACAAGAAACTGATGTCGTCCCATAAATGCTTTACAAACGCGTCCATGGTTGGACTTTTTATATGGCGCATATCTTGTCTCATTAGCTAATTTGCTACAGAAAGTCTCCTTAATTGCCATTTATAATATGGTTATGGCTTGAAAATTTGACTAGCTATCCAAATCATTAGCGACAGATGTGGGTTTGTACGGAAAAAAGAAATAAAAAAAAATTACATAAGTTGTATATTTCAAAAATGATCTTTTATCATTTTCCTTGACCATTGTGGAGGAGTATGTATTTCTTACTTCGCATTTTTACGATGCCACAACATGCAAAAACTTAGATTTTCATGCGTTGTTACTACTTGATGACATGAATCTTATATCTATTTTTTCTTTTCATTATAATCAATTTTAGGTGCAATCATTCTTTTAACATTGTCAATGTACCAATAAAAGTCACTTTTTTCTTCCCTTTTGTCAAGACGCCTTTTAACCTTTTCATTATCTCTTCTTCTTCCTCTTTTTCTAATTTTGGTAACTTGAACTAAGTTGAGAAAAGTCAAGTGACACACTTTTATCAGCACTACGCAAAAAAGTCAATCATGTGCTTTAATTCCATGCCACTATTAATCAAGAAAGGCACCTCAGAAGGCAAGGGCTTTTAAAATAAAATAAAAAAAGAGGCAAAGAAATTTGGAAAGGAAATGAATGTTCGCGAGCTGTCTTTATGGATCACTGAGATGCTTTTATGCAACTGTACAACTACCTCAAATAAGCAATTACCCAACATTCCATTGACACAAAAATCTTGCATCTCAGGAAAGAAAACGGCTGGCTTTGTGCATCTTCATTAAGGGAGGGAGGGAGGGAGGGAGAGGGAGCGAGAGGAGGGGAGAAGGACCAAGAAGCACCACTCACGACATGATACCTAGGAATACAATTTAGTTGGTTCGACAATGCGGTGGTTTATTTTCGCATGCAATATCAGAAGGCTGTGCTTCTCAGGTCTATGTCATTAAAAATTGGTAATGATTCCACGTGTGAATTCCTTGGAACAAATGCATAATGGCGCTCAATTGATGATTCAATGACTTATACTATCGACGGGCGGATGTACCTAACGACGATAATTATAATTACTTCCGCAAACCGTATCAAGAGAATAGTAAACAAGATTTTTTCCGACTTGTGGGCTAGTTCCCCTCTAAGTAGCCAGCTAATTGAGGTCGCACCCCCTCGCTATCAAATAACAGAAAATGAACTCAAGGATTTATGTCCAGTCAAGCCTACGACAACATCGCATTTGAGAAAGATTCATATTTCCTTCGAAAAGTACGAGCAATGTAAACATTCAATACAACCTCAAGTACATCACGTATTAGTCCCAAAAAGTAAAACAACTATATCATTTAGTGGTGACCATAGAAGTAAAGAGGAGAAGAAAAGGTAAGATATGAAATTAAGGCGGTGTGAATGAGCAATATTTTGCTGCTTCTATAAAAAAAAAAAGAAATCTATTAATGACAACGAGAGCTCTAGTGCCCTTCACAGAGGGAAGGGGAGAGAGGAGGGTCGTGCGGAGTCAAAGCTCACGGCACTATATACAACTTGTTTAATTCGGGGAGCTAAATCAAACAAGAAACTGACGTAGTCCCATAAACTTACGAACGCGTCCGTCGTTGGACTTTTTATATGGTGCATATCTTGTCTCAGTAGCTAATTTGCTACTGCAAGTCTCCTTAATTGCCATTTATAATGTGGTTATGGCTTGAAATTTGACTAGCTATCCAAATCATTAGCGACAGATGTGGTTTTGCATGAAAAAAGAAAAGAAAAGAAATTAAACGAGTTGTATATTTCAAAAATGATCTTTCATCATTTTCCTTGACCCTTGTGGAGGAGTGTGTATTTCTTAGTTCGCACTTTTACAATGCCGCGACATGCAGAAACTTAAGTTTTCATGCGTTGTTACTACTTAATGACATGAATCTAATATCTATTTTTTTCTTTTCATTATAATCAATTTTAGTTGCTATCATTCTTTTTACATCGTCAATGTATCAAATAAAAGTCACTTTCTTCTTCCCTTTTGTCAAGACGCCTATTAACCTTTTCATTATCTCTTCTTCTTCTTCTGCTTCTTCTAAGTTTGGTAACTTGAACTAAGTTGAGAAAAGTCAAGTATAACTTTTCAGGGCACTTTTTTAATCAGCACTATGCCAAAAAGTCGATCATGTGGTTTAATTCCATGCCACTATTAATCAAGAAAGGCACCTCAGAAGGCAAGGGCTTTGGAAGAAAAAAGAGGCAAAGAAATTTGGAAAGGAAATGAATGTTGGTGAGCTGTCTTTATGGACCGCTGAGATGATTTTATGCAACTGCACATCTACCTCAAATAAGCAATGACCCAACGTTCCAATGACACAAAATCTTGCATCTTTGGAAAGAAATCGGCTGGCTTTGTGCATCTTCGTTAAGGGAGGGAGGGAGGGAGATGGAGCGAGAGAGGGAGAGGACCAAAAAGCACCACTCACTACATGATATCTAGGAATACAATTTAGTTAGTCCGACGATGCAGTAGTTTATTTTCGCATGCAAAGTCATAAGCTTGTGCTTCTGATGTTTATTTCATTAAAAGTCGGTAATGATTCCACATATGAATTCCATGGAACAAATCCATAATGTCACTCAATTGATGATTAAATGACTTATACTATCGATGGGTGGATGTAGATAACATCGATAATTATAATTACTTCTGCAAACCATACCAAAAGATTAGTAAACAACATTTTACCGACTTGTGGGCTAGTTTCACTCTAAGTAGCCAGCTAATTGCGGTTGGACCCCCTTCCTATCGAATAACAGAAAATGGACTCGTGGATTCATGTCCGGCCAAGCCTACAACACATCGTGTTTGAGAAAGATTCATATTTCCTTCGGAAAGTACGAGCAATGTGAACATTCAATACAACTCAAGTACATCACGTATTAGTCCCAAAAAGTAAAACAAGTAAATCATTTATTGGTGACCATAGAAGTAAAGAGGAGAAGAAAAGGTAAGAAATGAAAGTAACGTGGCGTGACTGAGCAACATTTTGACTGCTTCTATATAAAAAAGAAATTTATTAATGGCAACGAGAGTTGTACTGCTCTTCACATAGGGAAGGGGAGAGAGGAGGGTCGTGCGGAGTCAAAGCTCCCGGCACTATATAGCCACCAACTTCTACACACCTCTCCCTCATCCAAGCCCGAGCCCCAGCTGAACTTTTCTCCGTAGCTCTTGCGTCCCTGGGTTCTCCTTCTCTCTCGCTCTCCCTCTCCCTCTCTCCCTCTGAGATCTCGCAGAGCCTGTGAAGAAATTAGTGCGAGCCGTAACGACGAAAGGTAGACGAGAGAGAGAGTGAAGGCGTGAAAGAGAGATGGGAAGATCGCCGTGCTGTGACAAGAACAACGTGAAAAGAGGGCCATGGTCGCCCGAAGAAGACGCCACTCTCAAGTCTTATGTGGAGGCTTTTGGCACTGGCAACAACTGGATTGCCTTGCCCAAGAAAGCTGGTTTGTCCTTGCTCCTCTCTTTCTTATCGTATCCCCATCACAAAATCCTATCTAATTATTATTGGTTTTCGCCTTTTTTTATCCGGTCTCGAGGGGAGACTCGATTCATTTTCTGTTTATCTTCACATCTTGGGTCCTTTTAGATTGTCTGCGTTTACATGTATGGGGATGTAGATCTTGAAAATCTTGATTATATTAATGCTTTTTTTCACACAACTGTGAGGAGTATGGTCATCTCCTTAGGGTTTGAGAAGTGCTCAGCCTTGCCAGAAAAAAAAATTGAACGTAGATGGCCGTTTTAATTATTTTTCTTCAGGTCCAGACCATATAGCACGCCTAGGCTCTAAGAAAGAGATCAATATACGTGCTCGATAAACCGCAAAATGCCTAGTTTTAACATACAAAAGATATATAGAAGATCATTTTTTTTTCCTTTTATCAAGGTGATTTGCATTTCATTAGTTTTCTTGCTTTATATCATATTACTGCTTCATAATTTCCGCAATCACCTTACCGAAACAGGTCTCCGGCGATGCGGCAAGAGTTGCCGGTTGCGATGGCTCAATTACCTGAGGCCCGGCGTCAAACATGGCGGATTTACAGAGGAGGAGGATAGGATCATATGCGATATCTACAGGGAAATAGGAAGCAGGCAAGTTTTTGGTTAATCATTAATTAACTCCCATCTATTTCCTTCCTTTGCTGGCTTACAATAGATTAATCAGGATTAGTTGTCTGTCGGCTAATTTGACCTTTGATTAGTGTAAATTACTAATGCAATTTGCCCCCACATTTGTTTTAATTTGGTCAGGTGGTCGATCATAGCATCTCAACTACCCGGACGAACAGACAACGACATCAAGAATTATTGGAACACCAAGCTGAAGAAGAAGCAGCATTTATATGAGAAGATCAATCCCACAAGTAACAGTGTCAATTGTGCTCCTAGCACCAAAGTTGTTGCTACTCCTGATGATCATGGCCTGGGACAACAAATGTTGCCCGTGCCGGACAAAGTACATTCGAACCAGATTAACAACATCGCAGCTTCGCAATCTCTAGGCACGGCAGCAATATTTCCGACATTCTACGATGCTCAGTACGGATCATCGTTGTACTATTGTAATGCAGGGTCCAACGCAGCATCTGAAATTGGAGGTGGAATGGCAATGAGCAGCGGAAGCAATGTTTCGTCATCAGCATCGTCGTCATCCCAAGACTATTATTCGGGCATCTCGAACAATTCACCTTCTCTGGGAGTAGACAGCGATTTCATTTCGATCACTGGTGACACTAATAGTATCAGAGAATCTGGTATATTGACGGATAACACGATGAATAATTTGTGGGACGTCGTGAATGAGCTATTATTCGACGAAGGGACTGGTGACGGAGAATTGTCGACAGCCACCTTGTATCCGAGTTTTGCTGAATCAAATGGTTACAGAGATTTCATCATGCCAAAAGGCGTGAACCAGTATAATGCTTTGATGAGCACATCTGAAGGAAGAGAACAACTAGAGAGTTGCAACCAGATGTGGAGAGATGGACAATGATGTATCAGAGAAGGCGAATTCTAGCTGGATAGGGGAATTCAATTTGTCATTCTTTTTTTTTTCTTTTTTTTAATGAATTTCTAGGGAATTTTCTTCTTCTTCTTTTTTCAAATCATTTGCTTGTCTTGATAAAACTAGTAAATGTAGAGAACAGATTCATATGCGCACATCAAATGACTTCTCAGGGAAAAAAAAAAAGAAATGCAAATTTGGGACCTGGTATGCTCCTGCTTTCTTCACCCATGAGATTATGTTGAAAACGATTGTCTTAATTCTTGCCGGTCATATAGACGAATACAAAGATTTAGTATAACCACCCATTACTTTATACGTTTGCTAAAACATTTGTGTGCCCACTTAATTACTAATAAATACATAACTTGTTATAAACTTTGGTTGGCCCCTCAAAGTGCTCATTCTGGGTATGTTCTTGATGTTGAGATAAGGAGAGAATCTCCAAGATGATATGCATTAATTATATGGATAGGAACAAAAAACTGAAAAGAAAAGAAAAATAAAGATAGATAACTTCACTCTGATTTGGATTCATCGGAAGCATACTTTTAGGTCAGTGGAAAAGCAATATAAGATGCACCCCTTGTTCATAATGCCAAACTAAATCGTCCCCACCTTCTCAGGGATTGGGGTGAGATGATTTAGTTTCAAGTGTGGGTTTCGACTCCCACATCCTATAATGGGTATAATAAAAGTCTGAGAGTAAGAGTTAAAATAGGAATAGAGTAGGACCGATAAAATAAAAATGTGAACAGCCCTAACTCAAGCGATGTAAATCCATCTCTTCCTCTCACACACACGCAAGCACGCACGCACGCACATGTTGTGAGGTCTCTCTTGACTTGGTCCTGTCTGCTTTGCTTGTGAGGAAGGTACGATGAACATGAGTTGGGGAGAATGACATAAGGTTGTCTGCCTCTTTCTGGGTATCCTGGGGTTCATGCAAGTTGCATGGGTTTTGTGACAGTTTCAAGACTCACACAACTTCTACATGGAACCTTTGATGTTTGATAAAGGAGGATAAAGCCAAGACTGTGAAGTTAGCGTATCGTGTCATATTATATCACAGGACAAGGTCCGGCTCCTTGAAAAGTGACAAAATGCGAGTGACAAAGGTGCTGAACAACCAATCTTGTCTTGAATCGATACAACAAGAACATACTTTGCAGTCCCAATCTCGTTGTGTATAATATGATCATCTTTCATTAGAGTGCGACTTGATTGTCATGCCCGTTTGTTGCTGTTTTTTTTCCCCAAAAGAAAAGGAAACTACTTCTCACTTTCCTGTTAGAATTTAAAATGTTATCTAAATTCTAAAAATTTGTGAAAATATTAGATGTGAACTTACGTGCAAATATTCATATGTTGAGAAAGTTTCAAAGCGCTTATTGTTAAAAATAATCAAAGTGCGTGAGCCACAAGATTTAAATAAGAAAAGTAAAAAGCAAGAGTCTCTCTCTAGATAAGCCAACATAGCATTTTGATTCTAGAAGGACAAAAGGTATTGAGCCAACCATACTTCGCTGAAACAAACTCATTTTGATATATAATCCATTGGCTAGATCGAGACTATTAATTGCTGGAAAACCGGTTTTTGGTTTCAAATGGGAACGAGACTTGGTAAGACGAAATAGAGCACTTATAGTGAAATCATCTGTGAGAAAAAAGACACCATGTTCGTTGACTCGAATGGTAATCTCGCACGAGCTTTCGAACCAGTCAATTTTGGGGGAGGGGGAGAGAGCGTGGATAGACCGAGTCAATGGAGTGTTCGGCTGGATAAACCAATATGATTCCTGCCTTTAGAAAACATTAGAGTTCCACACAAGCAAGAAATATCTTCTTAAGAAGAACATTGAAAAAGGAAAAATGCATCTTGTGAACGCATGCGTAGGTTAACATTCAAAACAGAGAATTCACTTTGACAATGGTGTTGCTATGATCTTCGACATCGACATCAATTGCAATGTTATTCGCGATTTTGGATTTTTGTTCAATGCATGCCAAGGCTAGGTGCATCAGCTGCATGTATCTAAACGTCGTATTCAAGCCACTTACCGTGCATTTGGTTAAGTTTTTGGAGAAAGTTTTTGGGAAAATACAAAGACTTTAAGTTAAAGAGGCTTTATGAAAAGCAAATATTGTTCGATAAATGGAAATTAAAAAGCGCCTTGAGAAGTAACTTTAAGAGATATACTATTTGGTAAAAACACATTTGAAATGTACTTTGATATGATTAATTTAATTTTTAAAATTTTTAGTTTGCTTAAAATTGGAAAAAGAAAACAATTATAGCAATTTTTATGGTTTGAATGTTGAAAGCAATGCAAAACATTGATAAAATTATAAATGCAAATAAAATAAAAATCACATTTATTTTTCAGTTAAGTAATATGAAAAGTTTCAATAGAGTATTGATACAAGTGAAACCCATGAATTGATTGATTCCTTTTCAAACGTTTTTGAGAATTTGCCCAGTCAATTAGTAAGAGAAATTGCTCCATCGTCTTTTTGGCATTTTGTAATTTAAATTCATAGCATTGCCACGGGTTATATATACTCAACTTTATACTTGTGGGATGTGTACATATTTCTGAGACAAACCTTGAGCTAATTGATGTTATATTCTATGCACAAGACAATCATCTCAAATAGAACTATTGGAAGGTATATCAGGCGAAGGCGAAGACCAGGGGTCCACTGATCGGTCACGTGGACAAATAACATTGTATTTTCTAGATGAATTAGGGACTTGACTCTAATCAATTGTACAATACATAGGAGATGGAAATCGTCTAGTCCAATTGCATTCATTCCCTGACAAATGCAGCTCGAAACTCATTTAGACCGAAAAAGATGCAACAAAAAAACAAAAACAAAACAACAAAGATATAGACTCTTTCACATATCCGAACAAGGCAAACCAAGGATCTGCTCCTATATGACAGCAAAGCACTCCTTGCTGGCTGGCTTCATGGACTTCTCCCCAAGCTTCCATTCAGCCAAGAAAACCTCGTCGGCATTATCCCGCACATACTGCAAGGCCTATGAAAACGAAAATCCACAATGGTGAAAATGATATATTTTCAGCCAATTGTGTAAGAGCCCTATTGCATATTATAATAGAGATGAACTCGGCTAGATGCAGAGGCATCATAATCAATTGATTTATCTAAAACAAAACATTTTTTGTATCTTAAAAGGTAATTAAAATCACCAACTACAGCTATTACACCTCTTGAATTGTTCTATATTGAAACAGGGTATGCACAACATGAAACAAGACCGTTAAAAATGAATACAAGCGCCCATGAATTCAGCATCGGGGAGGAATGTAATGGAAGAAGGTTAGCATCAAATTGAAAGATCCATTTAGTGTTACAAGAACATATGGGAAGTCCTAGAAAAAAGTCCCATTGTGCCAAAAAGAAAACATGCTTACCAAATTCTAGTACAGCCTTCAAGAATTCTTATATCAGGAACATAGCAACATTAATGAACAAAGGACCAATCCTATTGATTTCCAGAAATCTTAACAAAATCTACCTGAAATTATATGGGACAAGAGTTCCCAAAAATGCAGAGGTAAACTTGACCCAAAATTTCATGCAAAAAAATCTCTTAAATTTTTACAACCCTCCTTCAAATTAAAAGAGAAAAGAACACATAGAAAACATTACTGCTATGAAGTTTCTAAATTTATCACTACATTGGATAAAAAATGAAAACCTCTAGCACTTAGGACACCTAAAGACATGTGCAACAACCAAATTTATCTAGTCAAATGAATGACTAGAGCAAAGTCCGGACATGATTTAACACATACCACTATTAAAGGAAAGAAAATCACTATATGCTTCAAGGAAAAAAGCACACAAGCAGCATCCTTCATAATGAGAAGACAGTATGAGGGCATGATGGCATTACATGATTTACAGCTGAACTTTTCCTCACAATGGATTGGCTATAAACATCATCGAGAGCCCTCGTGCCTTGTTGCACAGTGTCATATTTTCTTCAAGATCTCAATCTCCATAACCCTTCCAAAAGTATCATCTTTAAGGAATGTAATGGAGTGTCATGTGGTGCTAACTTAGGTCTCCTCTACATTTATTACACATTCGTGCTGGTAGTATGAAGATCCTTAAACACTAACCTGACAGTCTAATTGAACTTCAAACGTAATGTCTGTGGTTTCCCTCTACCAAATATCATTCTATTCATACAAGACAAACCTCTAAATGCCTTCCCTATTCCTGTGCTGTTAAACTAAGAGTTTCTAAGAACTTGGCTCATATGCAAAATTAAGATAAGTACTATGTTCTGCAGCAAATTTCCATTTGATGCAGCTCTGGGAAAGAGCAATATTGCATATGACAATAAAAGATCGTACAGATGCCACAGACGAAAAACCAACATGTCATCAACACTAGACAACAATCAAAACTAGGAAATTTAACACGTCTTGTAATTGAATGGATCCATATTCCAAACAACATGCTCTTACAATTTTTAATAGATGGGAAAAGAAAAGGAGCAAAAAGAACAAGTTTCTGACTAAATAAGTGCCTAATGTACCAACAAAGTTCAATACAATTCAATTAGAGGAACAAGTCAATATGATAATCTTACAGGAAATAATGTTTTATATTCTCAACCTTCTCTTTCCTAAGAAAAATGGTAATCAATTGATTGCCATTGCAGTTTATTTAAAATAGCCAATCAAACCAAATCGTGTCTGAGCTAAATCAAAGGTAATTAAATTGCCAATTGAGTTGATTTGGACATTAGCGGCAAAGATTAGTGGTGAAAGTAAAGGTACCTTGCTGATGGAGCAGCAGAAAGAGAGGAAGCTATTGCAATAGAAGTTGCGCTTGTGCTTCTGCTAGAGGTGCTTCGCGAAGGTGACATTCCATTTCTTCGAAGCTCTTGTGAGTGTTGGATTTCGGATGAAGAAAAATTCTTGAGATTATTTTGGGCTTGGAGCCCAAGGGAAGGCTCCAAGGTCGTCACACCCAAGGCACAATGATGCCGGGGTCACGCGATCTCGACGAGCCTCACAACAACAAATTTAGAGCGACTGTACGACCGTCAACTAGGCGATTGGCAAGGACCATCGACCAAGCAACCAGAGGTGACCAAGCGAGCGATATGTTTCTAGCGAGATGCAAGGCGAATGACAAGTGCAAGCACGCTAGAAAAAAGAGGTGAGAGAAGAGAGAGAGACAGATCTAAGGGTTTTTATGTTAAAAAGGGTAGATGTGGAATTATGTTTAATGAGCGTGGATAAGATTGGAAATTTAAAAAATTCTTTAATCCAAATCTGTTGCATGCCGAAAAAGCCAAAATGCCAAAGCAGGTGGGAGGGGGGCCTTGAGTTAAAAGGCCTTGTAGAGGCCTTGGGAATGCTAGCATTGGCAAAATGGGCTCTAAAAATTCAATGCCAAACACACTAGCATTCAGCTATGGGTCTTTAGAAGCCTAAGGGGCATTGCAAGGCTGCTGCCAAACACAACCTTGACTTGATTGTTGAGCTAGTTGGTGTCGCCCATGCTCGACCAAGTTCATGAGCATTATCTCTTATTTAAGAAAAAGCGACTCGATTTTGGGCCTGGTGGAGCGTTTACAAATCACGTAGCTGTTAGTAATGCAACATGCTAAAAGCTGCCCCAAGGTATCGAGTCCTCTGGTGTTTTGGATGTAGCAGACTATTGGATACAAATAAAGGGCCACAGTTTCATGAACAGTAGTACTAGCACTGTGCCAAGTGAAACACTAATTTTTAGTGCTAGGCCAGTTTGTTTACACTCAAACAAAAGGTAACTTTTTGCTTTCTTATCAAAATCTAAAATCTTATTAAAATATTACAAAACTTTTTGGTCTTTCGGATTTAAAAACAATCAATTTCAGGAGCTTCGGAATTTAGAAAAAAAAAATTTGTCGAAGAGCGCGAGCGGCCCATGTTTTGATACAGCAGACAACTAAAAGTCATCAATCAAGGACATGCCATCATCCAACAAAAACATCGACCAAGTCTTGTCCCATTAAACAAGGTCTGCTACGAAGAATCTTCCCATGTCATTTTGTAAGTTCTAAATGATCAGCATGTCATAAATTGTGAAGTACGATGCCTTGAGAGACGACTCCAATGTCCAAAACTCTAACATTAAAAGAAAGAAGGTAAAACTCAGATTTTACCAGGCCAGAACAAATGCTTCCACCGCCAAGTGTATTTTCTATTGGTCTCATGCTAAACCACATGATTCTATCGACAGGTTAAATTAGCCAAACCAAAAGGTTTCATCCCCTCTCTCTTTTCAAATGAAGCCTCAGAACCACAGAACTTCTCGCCTTGATTCATCAAGAACAACTGTCATGTGCTAAATTTTTGCAGCAAATAAACTGAGATGGTTTACTTGAGCGTTCCAGAATGATGATATGAGTTCGAAAAGATGAAAAATAGAAAGCCGTTAGTAAAGGAAAAAAGGACTAAAGTGCGCAAGCAATTTACTCCTTTTTCATTAGAGCATACACTGGATAAGTAGCCGAACGTCCATATACATAGTATGACGCAATGGTTGCACAACAACTAGAAAGAACAGAGAAAGGAAGGAGGAACTACATTAATAGAAGTAGATGTAGTATAATGCCTAATCCATCTATGCAGCGTGTTATGACCAGTCTAAACTCGTTTCCAGAAGAAAAGAGCTGCAGCAGTAGATGGTCGATGGTACTGGAGAAAGAAGCGCTGATGTTTCTTCCGCCGTCATGATTATTTACACAATCTATTCTTATCATTGGTAACTGCAGAAACAAAAGGACAAGTAGATGAGAGGACGAATGCATATCTATCATCCTTAGTTGGGTCGGGGACTTTGAGAAACAAATTCTTAAAGACAGTGAAAAAAAGAAAGAGGCTAATGGGATGTGTATGGGAAAAAACCCAAATGATCAATCAAACCAAGTGAGGCATGCAAGAAAATGAAGCTGCAGGAACAACCATAACACCACGGACCTAAACTAGCTCAGATATTGTGTAATTAGGAATCAAAAGACTCTGTTAGCCAAGTGCCCCACACCGTCATTCACCAAGATGTGATGCAACTTCAGGAAAAGAAAACAAACGGAGGGCCACAAAGAAGCTTAACCAAGAAACTTGAAACGGATGTTATGGAATCACCTCTCTACAAAGCCATTTCTGCCTGCAAGGCAGCGAGCTCATCATCCTCAGGTGTGTTCTTCACTGGCTGAGGACGTGACGGCTGCTTGACTGCAGGAGCGTGCACTGGAGCAGGGGGAGCAGTTGTGGTAGGCTCGAGAAGCTGGTCCTCCAGCTCAGCCCCTTCCAATTCTTCGAGCTCCGCTTCCAGTTCATCCTGATATAGCAGTCAGAATTTACTTTAGCCACAAATATTCTATCAAGAACTTGTTTAAAAATAAGTCGCGTGACTTTTAGAGTTGCTACTTCATCGAAATCAGCTGCTGCACCAATCGGTGCGGACAAGGCCTCCTGAATCTGTTTCATGTTTTCAGTCTGATCGTTGACCTCGTCCATTGTTCTATCCAAGTCGTCGATGTTCCTGATATTTAAAAGGAATCACACTAAACCTTAGAGAAACAGTTAATGTAATGAGAGCATAGAAGCAGTATCTACACGTTAATGCATTTTTTTTAAGGCTTACGAAGGGATGAGAGAAGAAAAGGACACTCCTAGTGTTAAAAAACAAAAGGGCCTGATTATAGTACAAAGTACTTTAAATCAAAAAACTCTCTTTAGTGTCTCCCATCAGTTCATTTCATGTGGCCTCTTTCACAGGGTTTACCATCAGTACATTTCATAGTTTTTTATTCCTACACTTTTAGAACCGTCTGTGTTGTAGATCCATCAGTAATTCAATTTTAAGGGAAAAACACTTGCATTGGATTTCATCCAACTAATTACTAAATAGAGCCTCGATTAGATTTTTTGCTCTACTGGCAAAAACAAAAGCAGATTTGTTGCTTCAAATATGGTAAAATCTACCATGCAAAACAATGTACAGAAATCCAGGCACAGAATCTCCATTTTTTTTTCCTCTAGTAGATACAGGAAAATGGTACATACGTTGCCTTATGCATGGCCTTCATGGTGGCGGCTCCGCTTCGCAATGCATCTACAGTCTCTGTTGTGGCCTTGGCGCCTTCTAACATGATCATCTAACATTTTTAAAATGGAGCCATGGTTTGAGATTTTAGGTGTTTCCATTCTAAGCATAGAGACAGAGCATCCAAGTGGAAGTAAAATGGCCAAGCAGCAAGCATACCTGATCATGTATGCGCAACTGATAACTTCCAAGCTGTTCAATTTGTGTTTCATACATCTTTTTCTTCTTCAAACATTGAATAGCAGCTGCAAAATAACACCAATATGCACACTCACTGAGTGATTTAAGCACAAATGAGTTTCCAATCTACATCTCCACAATGGGGTAATAATTGGCAAGAATCTGAGACCAATTGGAGTTACCATGTCCGAACTAAAAGAGAATATGCTATCTCTAGCACCTTGTGACTTCATAATTGCTTGGTGCTGCTGAAGCTAATTATTTATCAGGAGGAGGACATTTAACCATGATAAGAATCAATGTCTCAGTTTAAACTCTATAACTGTACAGCACAACCACCATAGTGTTTTTCTGGATACCAACGGCACGAACAGAAAGAGAGAACATTTTTCAAAGGACAAGTCAACTAATTTCGGTTTCAGCATCAGACGATCCCCAGCTACAGTTTCATTATCCAAAATATCACATCTGAACACATTGCATGACCAAGGTTAAGCCACTGAAGAGTGATTGAGAATAACTCTGCATTATTTCTATCAATATTGGCTTTCCATCACATGGCAATTTAATCATTAAAGCATTTCAAATTCCCGTAGTTGAAGATCCAAAGAGAAGAACAATGGAAGCGAGCGGAGGTCATACCATTCTTTTTCTTGGCCTTGGTATATGTCTTGGCCCTTTCAACCTCCGCAGCAGCCTTCTTGGCGAGGAAGTTCTCCTTCTTCTCTAACATCTCGAGCGTCTACAATGATAAGTGGCAGAGGTAACAATCTGAAGAAGCTCTCCCACAAATTTCAGCACGATTTCCAGTTAATTGAATGGGTATAACATGTTATCCACATGGGATCAAGACAAAAGCAGTTTTGCATCTGTTACAGGGGCTTTACAGATGATTTTATATCACTTTGTAAATTAAAGAACCGAGTATCACATGTCTAGCTAGTAAAAAAATTAAAGAACAGATTGTTGGCTGCATCAAATCTATTGCTTCTCTAATTTCACCCACCAATTGAGATATAAATGGAAATTTACAATCTCAAAATCAAATAAATTCCACAAACTAAAACCATCCAACCGATGATAAATTACATGTAGGATGACCTAACCTGGGATGACCTGGAGCTGAAACATATCAGCGACATCAACTGATTAATGGGTCATAAACCCAGATCACGCTACGACTATTAACACGATGACCCTCCAGAAAATCTATGGTCCTCTGGACACCACCAACGAGAAAATGGAAAATCAAAATAAAAAGAACAGGAATAAAGACAATATCATAAGCAATCAAATTACTTTAAAGAATTAAACAGAAGGAAACGATCAGAATCCTACCTCGTTCAATTTATCTATCGTCGTTATGGCACTGGCAGTTGATTCCTTCTTCTTCGTAAACATTTTCTGAAACATGGTTGAAACCCTTTGTTCTTCAAGACCAGAACTTTCTTCTTCCCCGAGCCCAAGAAAGCTTTACCCGATTCCAGAAAGACTGCGACGACCAAAAGTGGGAGAATTTTATCAAATGGGTTGGAGTAATTTTCCGGGAATACCCGAAACCGAGGGCATGCGGACCTTTGTGGACCGATAGGTGAGCTTCCAAGAAACCCCTGTAAAAGTGTAACGTGACAGAGGAGAGGTGACTTTTGTGGACTTTTGCTGGTCCGCGGTGAGGATGACCCGTGTATTCCTTGCACCTTCGACGAAACGTCAGCTTCGGTGACGCAGGAAAAGGTCGTTTGGTTCACCAAATCATGTCGTTTTACGGTTCTTACATTAAAATTTTCTTTTTTATCTATATGATATTTACGGTGCGTTTGTTTTTTTTGGGTAAAGTTATTATTTTTTTGTTTAAAGAACAGTGCGTTTGTTAATCATTTTATTTTTGAAGATACTTCTTTTTTATTTTATTCTTGAAAACAATTTATGAATATTTGAAAGCATTTAGTAACTAATCAAAAATTTTATTTTAAAATAAAAATACATTTAGTAAAACCCTTAAAATTTAAAATTCGAACTATTTTCTTTTATAATTTATATAAATTTTTCTTTTTTTTCTTTTCTTTCTGCCTTTTCTTCCTCTTCTTACTCCAATTGCCAGACAAGGATCGACGACCTTACCAAAGCATCGCCAACCCTTGGCTACCCAAGCCACAACAACATGAGCTCGCCATGAGCTAGGCGAGGTTTAGCCTCGCAAAGCCACCACCAGGTTAGTGTTGCCCAGTCAAGGCAACATCAAGCCATGATGATTGCTTCGGTGAGGTTGCTAGCCATGGCCAAGGTTGGCAGCAGGCCAGAAGAATGAAGAAGAAGATGAAGAAAAGGAAAGAGAAGAGAAAATAAGAAAAATTAGGCTTAATTCTAGAATTATTTCCGAGAAAAAAAAAATTACTTTTTTTTTATTTCTTGATTTTGTTCTCGAAAACAAAAAAATTATTAAACATATTTTTGTTTTAAATATATTCCCAAAAACAAAATAATAGAATTTATTAATATTTGATCAGTTGTCAAACTCATCCCTAGTAAGGGAAAAAGCACATAAATTTTAGATTCGACGAGTTCCCTATTCAAATATTAAATAAAAAATGTTGTGTCGCAATACCTAATATGAGATCGTAAATAGTTCAAAATTTTCATGATCCGAGTTATCGATAAATATGATCTAACATATGAGACATAATTAATATAACATGATAGGAAAAGAAAATAATAATGTCAAATTAATATCCCTTTGAAAATTTACTATTTTGATAGACAATAAGATACCCACATGCTTATTAAAATATGTCCTAATAGATTAATTTTCTTTCTTGCTCTTCTAATACAAAATCTAACCCACTAGCTTTGGTTGGAGTGGCATTTCACCCACCGAAATGGCATCCTATACCTAAGGTCAGTGCTTGGGGTTTGATAACTTTCCTTTTCCATTTAAAAAATGTGACACGCACTTCATTATAACTTGCTCCATTTTACATTTCAAATTTTGATTTCAATTCTAATCAAGTGAGGTGCCACTTTGCTTGACCATCAAATCCAATAAACGTGTCAAATCACCAGGATAATCAGCTCAATAATCATGTCTGTCATATTAGCATAATCAACCAAGCAAGACAAGAGCTGTGATAAAAAGAGAGAGAGAGAGAAGCAATGAAGATGAATAGATAAGCATGTATATTTTAGCAGTGATGCCAAATGGAGGAGCTCTCCCACTACCCCTTTCCTGAGCAGGTGAACTGGGCTGGGCTTTGCTAAAGACCCAGGGCCTGCAAAAGAAAGTAAAAAAAGATATGGTGGGCTGGAGGAGGATAAAGTGCAAATGGGCTTCATCTGAGAATTGGATCCATCTGACGTGCAAAAGCAAATTTCTCCTACACCCTTCAGAGAAAATAAAACTATTTCCACACCCCGCTTTTTCCACTTTCCAAAATTTTCACATCCAACGTTGAGGATCTAAGCTTGTGCGATGCGCCACTTTAGTTACGCAATCTTAGCATCGATCTCTCGTTGTTCTCATCGATAGTGGACAAACGCGCTCGTGGTTTTTTCGATTCCTAAAGTTTGTAATTTTTTAATGAGTCGAGATCGAAAAGGAGCCCAAAAAGCGAGGGGGATCTTTTTTATTTATTCCGCGCTTGTGGGTGCTCTGCAAGCTGTCCTCCATGTCGAGGGAGAGAGAGCAGCGGGCTGACACACGGCGGCCAGCCGAGGCCCGTTCGATGGGGCTGAGAAATTGCAAAGAGGACGGCGATTGGCGGAAGGTGGGATCGAGGGCGACTGAAAGTCGGTCAAGCAGAACTCTCTTTTCCGCGATGCTCAACCAACCACGCAGTTCACGATTTCTCCCTGTCTCTCTGAGCAGCAACGACCGGAGAAAAGGGCAAAGAGAATTTGGGGGGGGACAGGACAGGCTATTTGAGAGTTGAATAAACCGGACAGGTACAGGTGGCTCCATTGAACGCCTCCCCCTTCCCGACCTTGCGCATCAGGGGAGAGAGAGAGAGGTGCTTGGTGGGTTTGACAGAAATCTAATTCCATGGCTTGGTTAGGTCGGTGAAAAAAAAATATTAGGTACAACTTTGAGGCCAACTCAGCAAAAAAATATTAATTCATTCACTTTTTGGGGTCTATTTGTTGGTCACGGTCTCCCTCTCTCACCCTCCCTCGCTGCCTCGCCCCCTCTCCTCTCGTCCTTCTCTCTCCTTTGCTGTTCTTCTTCCTTTTTTTTTTTGTCTCTCTTGCCCCACGGCTGCTGAGGTCGACCTCAAAGTCCAGAGCTTGGGATGGCCATGGCAGCTCAAGTTTGGAGCACACAAATATGGCCATTTTTCTTTTTCCGTCTATTGTACTAGGTCGCCGCATCCATGACTTTTCTCCCAACTATGGCTATTAGATCCAAATGCCAATGCCTGTGGACGATTAGTCTACAGTCTTGCAAATTTGTCTGTGGAGCTCGAGATTGAACCTAGAGCTCGAGGTCAAAGCAGCCATGGTCACTTAAGGATGAGCTTGACATCATGATTATCGTTAGAGGTGTACAAATGAACCAGAAACCATCCGAATCACCTGGAACATATTGGATTGATTTGGAACTGGCGATTCTTATGGGGACCGGTTCGGTTCTCAATTCCAATTTATTAAAATCGATAAATATCGATTTGGTTCTTGATTTCAAGCATAAAACCACCCATTCGTTTACTCAGACATGACCGATATATATATTTTAAAAAAAAGGAATTCCAACTCAATTACCTATCAATCATCCCTCTCTTCTTATTATTCTCTATCCTTTGCTGTACTTGCTTTTTTTTTCTTTTTTTCTTTTTACTTGTGCCTCATGGCCAAAGAGCTTGAGCCCAAGGCTTGCGGCTGGCGTGGCCACGGAGTTCAACCTCGAGTAGCTAAGGTTGCAAGCTCGAGATAAAATAACTAGAGGTAAATTCATGGAATTAAATGACGATTTTTTATTTCAATTTTTTGAAATCAGTCCTTAGTTAGCGATTCTCAATTCTAAAGTGAGAACTGTTCATTTAGACCACACTCACCTCAATTTATTGTACCTCAAGCTTGCAACCTTAGTTACTTGAGGTCGAGCTCCATCGCCGTGGCAGCCGCTAGCCTTGGGCTCGAGCTGTGTGGCCGCGGGCCGCGAGTAACAAAATAAAGAAAGCAAGTGTAGCAGAGGAAAGAGAAGGATGAGAAGACAGGGGGGAGGTCGTGACTGACAGGTGGGCCTACGTGTGATAAATGTTGCAAGGCGAATAGACTGATTTTTTGCTTAGTATGGGGTTAGAGTTGTGTTTAATATCTTCTATAGGTCGGCTTGATTGAAGCCATGGATTTCTTCTTGGATGACCGGAGGTTGCTTTAGGAATTGTGTAGTATTTTTGCTGATGTCTTAAGCATGTTGACTATTTATTAGTGTAAATACGACACACTCCGATAGTTAAGACGAGTCAAAAAACCAACAAAAGCACGGGGTTGTGGATGGAGCATCAACGGCTTTGATTTCATTTCTCATCTTGACCTCTCTATCTTTTTTGTCATTGCAATGTGTGTAGACCCATCAAAATTGTGGGTCGGGTTGGATTTGAATCAAGTCGCATTTGAGTTGAGTTGAAATTTAGCCAGGTCTAAACCAATTCATTTAACTCATTTTTATGCAATGCAAAATTTAGTGATTTATATTCGACTCAATTTATATCTAATCTACATTTGACTTGATTCGTATTATTAAAATACTTCCATATTTGATTCAATTTAAGAAAATCCATACCTAAATTAATGCGAGAGTGCAGAGTGAGTTAACGTAAGATCGAGTAAAGGCAATAAAGAGTGAAAAGAAAGTCACAGAGATAAGTTGTGTCTAAATAAACTGTAAATTCATTCAACACCCATATTATTTTAGCTTTTATATTCTAAACCCATTTTATGTTTAATTTAGTGAATATAATTAACTCAAAGCCTAGATCAAGAGATGGACGAATCGTGTGCACGGGACGAAATGGAGTGAGTCAGGCCTTGGACTCTAGTCATCAAGAAACCATTTCAACGGAATGGTAAACAGCTGTAATTTACATTTTGTTATTTGGGTAGCTTGTTTGTATGTGCAATACCTCTTTGCTTATTCTTATCCAGTGAGCCATCCCCTTATGATAATGATATACAAGGATCTTATGAATGGACCCTTAAAAGTGTAACTTAATCTTTAGGATAAGAAAAATAAAAATACAACAAATCAGGATAACGTTTCCAATCCCAATCTAATTTAATAAATAACTATTGGATAATAAACAATATGCAGGCTTCTATCACCATAAGTGGCGAGAGCGAAATCAAGTTTTTGCGAGCGATGATTTGATATAATTAATTAGTTCATTCACATCGGAGAATTAAGTCGAGTTTACGATAAGATTGGCATTCTTTTCAACGTGACCTTGGAAAAAACGTGGTTATGGAAGAACAATTTCTCGAAAATCCTCCGCCAATCGCGTTCGGTGTGGTGCGCGAAAGCTGATCCGGACTTAATCCGACGGTCCTGTTTCCATCATGATGGTGGGGGTTGACAGAAAAACAAACAAAACCTACGTTTAAAGCTAAACGTTGGACAAAGCGATGTCTTAATCTTAGGCAAGGAAGCCACGTCATCATATTAAATATCAAAAAGGGCGCTTCTAGTCCTGTCCAGACGGGCCCACGCCTACTTGCGCTTTTTGGCCACTTTTTCTCTCTCTCTCTCCTCTACCTTCTCTCTCTCTAAGGAAGACGATTGAATCGCTGTTGATCCTTATCTGGGCGAATCCCTAACTCTTCAACCTCGACCCCCTTTTCTTCCCTTTCCACATTCCCCTCCTCTGCTTTTTCCGTCTCCCTCGAATCTGTTCCTCCACTCGTCTTCTGCACTGGCACCGTAAGCCCTCTTTCCCGTTCCGTACAATCTCCTCTGTTATGATATCTGTGCTTGTGGAAAACGTGTGGTCTCTCCTGATCGAGCGCGAAGAACCGTTCTTGGCATCTGGGTCTGGCTGCGTCAGGGCTCTGCACGCGGGCATCGACGCTGGAGAGCTAGGTTGCTCGTGGGTTCGGGAGGAAAAGGTCTTTCGGCTATCTGGGTTCGTCTGGGTCTGAGTTTTGATTGAGTCGGTGTGAGGCGTCTGGAGCGCGAAGAATCGTTTTTTGGCTTCTGGGTCTGGCTGCATCGGGGCTCTGCACGCGTGGGTCGATGCTGGAGAGCTGGGTGAGTCGTGGTATTTGGAAGGGAGGGTCTTCCCCCTATCTGGGTCTGTCTGGGTCTGAGTTTTGATTAAGTGGGTTCGTGTTGTCTGGTGCTTTTTTTGTGTTCGGATACCCGGATTGGGTGGGTTTCTGTTTCTGCAAGAAAGGTAAGAGCCTGAAGTTAGATATCATGTCCAGTCTCTGTTAGAAGCTCTGGTGATTAGGTGTTGAGTTGGGGAGAGCGAGGATGAAGAGAGGGAAAGATGATGACAAGATCATGGGGCCCATGTTCCCGAGGTTACACGTGAATGATACAGAGAAAGGAGGGCCAAGAGCACCTCCGAGGAACAAGATGGCCCTTTACGAGCAGCTCAGCATACCTTCTCAAAGGTTCGGCTCGGGGATGTTGCCTCTCAATCCCAATAATAGCAGCAATTTGGTTTCTCCAGCATCTTCGAACCAGGTAAATGATATGATTGGTATTTCTTCCTTCGATTGTAGCGTGTTTGCTTTGAATTCATTACTGTTTAAGTCATGTCCTTGTGAAAGTATGCCTGATCTTTAGCCTGAAGTTACTGTTTTCTGTGGTAGGTAAGTTTTCAAGAAGCTGTCAGTTTGTCAATAGTTGCTATAGATATTGTAGATTTTGGTGATACACCGTTGTTCTCATAAGTGGTTGATCTGTGGTGTTGGGAAATCCGTTAATGGACTGGATGGAGTGATGATAATCGGTAGTGCTCTGGGATTTTAGTTTGTCGTGTCAAAAGTGAGTCACTTATCATCAAAACATTTATCTGGTGAACCTCTCTCTTAAGGTGTTTCCTTCTCTGGTGACCTTAGGGATTGGTGTACGTTTTGTTTTTATGTTAATGAATCGAACTATTCTTTGCACAAGAAAATGCTAATTGGGGTGAGTTTTGTCATTCTGGTGTAAGTTGATATGGGAGAACTATTACTTTTTACAATTCACCGAGACAACCATTCGATTTCAGGGGACTGGATCTGCCCGGAACATGTATTTCCCACTTCACTTGCCTCCTTCAACTCCAACTCATCTTTCTGAGAGATTGAATGCTGGCAAGTCGGGCGGGGCTAGTCCAGCTAATTCGCTGGCACGAGTGGAACAGAGAAAAAATGTTGGTGATGGAGATGATTTTATGGTTCCTGTATATGTTCAGTCAGGAACGGGTCAAGGTAAAAACAAGAATAGTAAGGCTGGGGATAATGCTTCAAATTATACAGCGAAGATGCAAAGCTCCTGCAGTGATGATCCAAAAAGATCTAGCTCAGTAGGTCTCAGTTCAAGACAAGAATCAAACTTAGATGGTTCTATAAGATCCTATAGGAACATAGCCACTGCAGAGAATGGTCGTAGATCATTGAAGGAAGCTGATGCACCTCGAAATCCGGTTCTAGCAAGTTTTAGCACATCCCGTGGTACTGATGCACAACTACGGCAAGGAAATGAAGACGGGTCACAATCAGATGAGCATGCACAAGATTTTGAAAATGAAGAAACTTCGAGAGACATTGAGAAGGGAATATCTTCCTGGTCAAGCCGTGATCCTCGTTTGGGAGAAACCCAAAGATGTCCACCTGAGCCTAATAGCTTTGGTAAGGAAAACTTAAATGAAACATGTGGCGCGTTGCTCATGGTTGACGCTGGCAGGAATGACGATGCATCCGAAGTCTCCATTGCAGATTCAGTGTCAGGCTTTGATATCTCTCCTGATGATGTTGTGGGGATTATAGGTCAAAAACATTTCTGGAAGGCCAGGAGAGCAATTGTCAAGTAAGTACCTTTATGCTTACCCTTGGATGGTTCATCCAGCTTTAAAATCTGAGGTTCTTATTGCCTTACTTTCAATTTTATGTGATTTTGTTCTTGCATGTAAATAAGAACTCCAAAGTACTCTTTTTAAATTGTCCTCTTTGGTTATGAAAGTTGAGTGGTCAGAACTTATAATGTTTAGGCTAAACTGCAAGATGGTCAAATTTTTAGGACATTGGATGCCATTCTCCCATTATTTTATTAGAATATATATTGCGTATCTCAGATTTGGTCATTATTGTGTGATTGCTTCTTTCTTAGTTGTTTTGATAATGAGCCTTGTTATGACGGTTAGACAACTCAATTGGTTACTTGTCCAGTCTTTCTAAACATTCAGATAAAAACTATTCTTCAACAATATGTTCTAACACGTTGTGATTGTTCTCCAAATGGTAAGGGAGAAATATTTTTGTTCATTTGTTCAGACTTATATCAACCATATGAGTGTACCCTTTCTTGGGTTGAACTATAACTTGATTTTCATTTGAAACCACTGGATTGTGCTGCGTATTTGGACTTTATCCATTCTTTTGCTTCAACATTTGCTTTTGCTCTTAGTGTTAATTTGTTAAATGGGTAAGGGACGTGCTGCAGCGTTGCTGCCTTCATATGTAGTATTGAATTTGTTTTCGATACTGAGATTTTGCTTCAAATTTCAACATTAGAGCATTAATTGATTTCAATCAGAAAACTGTAGTTCATAGATTTATAGTTGAGGAGAGTAACTAACGGTGTGGAGTCCCAGGGTCCCTCTGAGGTGGTATTTCATGTATTTAGCGGTGGATCGTCTGAGACCAGGTAGGTCGACTGTCCTATCTGGAGAATTTTTGCAAGGTGACCCTGAGAATGGTGGATCATCTCTCGTTCATTGTGCCTTCGCATTTTCTCTCTAGAAATACTCCTGTCTCCATCTTTTTTTCTGGTCTTGCCTGCCACATCGTGAGCATTCTCTAATAATGAGGGCATGGTGCGGCAGGGGACACGGCGGAGGGTAGTGCCGTGGTATGTCTGGGACCATTTCCAAGGGGTGAAAAATGATATCTAGCTTGATCTTGGTGGATATGGTGACCAAAAGGATTACGTTTCATGTTGCACCTTGGTATTTGTGTTATTGAATTGGGTGCCTATCCATTCTTCGTTTATACAATGTCTAGGTATAATGTTGCTGTAGTGTATATATGTGCTAACTCTATGTTCTTGTTGTACTTTTTCATAGAATTATTGTCTGATTTTAGCATATATATCAGCTGCAGTCCTAGCTTCTCTGTTGTGCACGATATTTGATGTAATGGTAGTTTCTGTTGAGATAGAAAAATAAAGAAAGAAAATTTAGGTGCAAGGGTATGGAGATATCGAGGCAATGTTTGAAGTGCTTTTGTTTTGAGTGCCTGCGATTGTTCTGTTACTGTCATTCTTAGTATTGGCTAGATTTTGGATGAGTTTAGTTGGATGCTTAATGCCTTGCAATGTTTAGATCTATGCTATTGACCATCTGATTTGATTGGAGTATTCATCTGTCTTTTTGTGTGCCTAAGTCAATGAATGTGTTATTGTCTCTGTTTTGACATAACTCCCTTTTACTCATTTCAGTCAACAGAGAGTGTTTGCAGTTCAAGTCTTTGAGTTGCATAGACTGATAAAGGTACGCTGGATGTCGCTCTTCAAGGAAATTATTTGGTGAAGTCTAGTAGTAACATATCTTTACAGGTACAGAAGTTGATCGCTGGGTCACCACATCTTCTGATTGAGGATGTTTCTGGCTTAGGCAAAACTTCTTTAGTCAACTCTCCTGCGAAGAAATTTTCCGAGGACCATAATGGTGGATATCCATCACAAACTACAAACCACAAAGAGGAGCAGGAGAAGCCTGGCCACCAGATGGAGTGTTCTGCAGAGAATGCAGTCGGGAAGACATCAATTTCTTCTGTCAAAAGTGCCAATCAGCTTTCAGATTATGGGCCTGGTATGAGAAACCCACCTCTTGCACCCATTGTGCCTGATGTGAAAATGGGCCCATGGGGTTACCCTCAGCCATCGGGGCAGCAATGGTTGATCCCTGTCATGTCTCCTTCAGAGGGGCTTGTTTACAAGCCCTATCCTGTGCCTGGATTGACGGGAACAGCTTGTGGAGGATGTGGGCCATACAACTCTTCTCCAATGATGGCGAACATCCCAAACCCTGCCTATGGAGTTCCACTGCATCCTCATCACCAAGGATTTGGGTTCCCTTCGGGTGTTCCTCCACCTGGCCATAGTTATTTCCCCACGTACGGTATGCCCGTCATGAGCTTCAATGTTTCGGGTTCATCTGTAGAACAAACGAACCGGTTTTCCCGACCTGTCCAATACGGTCAAACGGGCCAATTATCTGGAGGGGAAGTTAACAATCTGCAGCATCAGAATTCATCTAACTTACCTAAGCAGAGAAAAGGATCAGTTGCTCAGATCAAATTCCAAGCCAATAAAGACAGTGAGTTGCAGGTGAGCACGGCAAGCAGTCCTAGCGAGAAACCACCAGAGGGACTTGGGAATGTCCAATCCTCAGACGGAAAAGAAGCACTCCCACTTTTTCCAGTTGCTCCAGCGGTTTCTGAAGGGGGATCTCAGCTTCGCGAGGCGGAGCAGCCTACAAGGGTTATTAGAAGTGTGCCTCACAACGCTAGATCTGCAACAGAGTCTGTGGCTCGAATATTCAGGTCTATACAAGAAGAGAGGAAACAGTTCGACTCCATTTAGGGGCTCGGCTGACTATGTTTGTCTCTCATAAAGTCGTAAACTCGGAAACTCATTTGAGTTCTGAGCGTGAGAGCTTCTGTATTTGTGTTATATTCGTCTTTTGGTCCTTATAGATTGGTCTGTAAATTAGGTTATCCTATGTGGAAGTTCATAACCGGATTATATTTGTCATCTCGGTGTAAGTTGCTAGAGGTGTCTTTTGGTAAGGTAAATTTTGTTCCAGTGAATCGGTGCCTATATATCACTACAGTGTAACTTCCAATCGAATAGCCATCTTGTGTTTTGCCTGTTGCATCAGTAATTTTATCATTCCTTGTCTTTATCAAGGGAGTTGAGCTCATGACTGTTGGGTGCTGTAAAATCGCTCAACGATGACACGATTTCCCGGATTGATTTCGGCATGTCCTCGCTTGGTGCCCATAAGTAAATCTCGACTTTTGAGCAGTTCTTTGTTGTGGACGTATTAGTGATGCTTGATGAGGGAACTTTTGACCTATAGCATTTGTCATCCCTGGGGAACCGAAAGGGGATGTGTAGAGGCAAAAGCTATTTAACTACTACTGAAGGGGAGTTCAATAGGTTGTGACCCCAAATGAAATTCTTTGAAAGGACATTTTGTTTGCTACACTTGCATGACATTCGCATATTACTCATCATCATGGGCAGAAATGATTTTGTCCCGGTCCGCCAAAGTAGAACACGGGCTCGCCGACGTACCCATCTCTATGGTTGTTCCCATTGTAGCAGTACACTTCATCACTATAAACCCCAACCCACTCCGGGTACTTCAGTGAGAGTGAGAAGTCCACGATCCTAACGCGGTTGATGTAGCAGGCATGGCCATGGAGTGCCCCTGAGTACTCCCCACTTCCCATGGCAGTTCTGGTGTGAGGAGTCTTCTTCACCATCGTACTGTACACTTGACCTCCCCAGTTGACCATTATGGCGCTGCGCTTCAAGTAGAAGAAAAGGGATCCTGGAAAATACCCGAGGACCAGGTCGTTCGTGAGGCGTAGCCACCAGTTGGTAGAATGAGGATCCTGGTTCAATGATAACTATCTCTGCTCAGAAATAATATTTCCAGAAAGAGGACTCGCAACTTTTTAAGTTAAACCTGAATTAATGGGCGAACACGATTCAGATGAAATTGTAAAATGGTTGGAACGGTTAAGTCAGGATTGACATGAAGAGCAAATCGTTGTCCAAGGGAACACGGACACCTTTGGGCATTTGAATGTAACTAGCCCGCTCAAACAGGGATTTGCCGATCCGGTCTATTGCAAGTAAAGAAGGCAAAGAAGATTGAGAATTTAAGTACCAAGAAGATGCCGACTGATATTTGATATTGTTCCCGTTCAGAAGATATCGGACCTAGAGCAGAGCCGAGGGCCACCTCAGAACTAGTTTGAACGAACCCAGAACAGGTCAAATCGAAGCAGCCTGTGGAAACGCTTCCATCAACCTATGTAATAGAGGAAAAGGAAGATAAGCCAACCAATTAAACGGTTCAGCTCCGCCCAGAAGGAATGGTCTATCATGATAGAGAACTCACGGTCCAATGTGTGAAAAGCCGACTTTGCTTATCTCCATATAATTTTGGGTTCACCTGGGAATAGGAAAATCTTTCTGAGCTATCTCAATATATAACCAACAACTAACAGGTTGTAAGTAAAAGAGACCCCGACTGAAATTGAAAGACAGACCATCCATCCTGCTTCAACACTTTCGTACTTATTGCCGGGGCCACCCAGAAGCCATATCTGGGCCGTAGTGAAGTCATCTGGCAAATCAAGGTTTGGATTCCATAAGTTTATGTCACTGGAGGCTCCTATGTAGTTGTACCCTACTGTCACAAGGATTGCTTGCTGCACAAGAAACATAGTGAAATAATATTACTAGACCCTAAAATGTGTGAGGGAACAAGTTTCTGTAAGCAAGTCAACGAGGGGCGTTCAATTCAGTTGAAGGAATGCTTACATCACGATCTTTTGTATAAGGAAGAGAGACTCGGGTTCCATTTATGATCACATTTCGAACATTTTCATTGAGGGTTGAATTAGCCACGTAGTCTTGTGAATGAGGATGATACATTTTCCCAAATTGCTCGGGACTAGAAGCTCTCAACAAGTCTTGCCGCCGGACTCGTCGGATGGGAATAGTTCCCCGGGGACAACTTCCACTCTTTTGCCAAGTTTGAGCTATTACTGGTTTTGAGGACTCAATTTTTGTTGCTTTGTTTTCTGAAGGCAATTTAATGCTGGGTTCCATCTGCATTTTGAAGAAAGGATAGTAAATGAGGTTTCCAGGTAATCCCCGCACCCCCCCCCCCCCCCCCCCCCTTTCCATAAAAAAAGAAAAGAAAAAGAAAGGAAATATAAGGCTGCTTTCAATATGTGTGATGATAACGTGCAATCCGCTTGTTTGAGTTCCTGAGACTAGCTGATTTAATTAAAGTAAAAGCTATTTAGAACTTATGAGTCTTGAAAAAATGTTGTCATCAAAATGTCAATTGTAAGTAGGAGAGCTATGGTTAGGAAACGGGCCTGAATGACATGCTCCTTCATTGCGGGATGGTCGAAGGCTGGTTGTTTGTGCATGTCAACACAGTCGATGATATCTCCATCTGCACTCTATCAATAAAACCAAAATTGGACATCAGTCTGCAACTTAATTTACTGGGAGTGAACAAGCTTTTCATTCATTGTGTCCATTAAATAGCTAACGAACAAATGGGTGCCTTGAAAACTCACTTTCCTTTTGAGTGTCTGAGTAAGTGCGTGCGTGAGAGAGAGAGAGAGAGAAAGAGAGCAACTTTTCTGAAAGAACTCAAATTACAACCACATCCTCTACTTATCAACTCGAGCCAATGTATGAGTACTGTAGATTTGACTGCAGCAAAAAGATGGTCGCATGGTTGAAGTACGATGCAACAAAAATATTGAGGACATGGAAGAAAAATTTAACATTTCTTATATGGTGATTTGTGGGGATCCCATATATGGCATTACTTTCTGACCAAAACTGAAAAAAAAAAGAAAAACAAAAGAAAGAAAGAAAGAAAGAAAGAAAAAGAAAGAAAAGGAGAGAGAGAATAAAAGCATATCACGTATTCATATCATTAGTTCTATTTGGAATACAGAAAAATTGTCCTGGATCTTATGGCACATGTGCAGTTGATCACCAAGAGTGTAATCACTTTTTCCTGAAATGGCTCCAGAAAAACATGGGTTTTGTACCGAAAGCAAATGTTCAGCGATGGCTGTGGAACTGACTTTCATCACATTGTTATATGAAGAGACACCAGAAATGATTCAAAGATCGAGGTTTTATGAGATATTAGTGTAAGCTGATGCAAAGTAGCCGAAAATACAGAAAACACATCGGAGAATTTTGTTGCCCTCCAAACAAAAGAAGCTTTTCCGGGCCAAGAAATCAAGGCCACGTCTCCTATTTAATGTAATTCTCACAGAATGGTTTTTCAAACCATGAATCAGTATCAGCAGAAAGCCTATTCAAAGAGGCGTTGAAGGAGATATGATACCTGAATGCTCTTCACTGCAGGCTTATTGAGAAGCCTGAGTCTTCTATCAATATCATCCTCGTCCACCGCAGCCTCTCTATTCATTGATTTTCTTGATGCACTATTAGCCATTGTGGCCCAACACAATGCCATAGCCAAGAAGAGCATAAATCCCACTTTCTCCATTCTTCCTTCGGCTTCTCAGCAGGAAAATGACTGAAGGGGAAGCGATTAAAAAAGATTGAAATGACACAAAAAATGGAAAATGCAAAACCGATTCAATGTTTGTCCA
Organism: Eucalyptus grandis x Eucalyptus urophylla; assembly: GCA_028830015.1. Lineage (NCBI taxonomy): Eukaryota > Viridiplantae > Streptophyta > Magnoliopsida > Myrtales > Myrtaceae > Eucalyptus > Eucalyptus grandis x Eucalyptus urophylla. Next base: position 43,967,369 of record CM054190.1, read on the forward strand.
CGAAAGCCAGGAACCTTGCAAAATCCCAATTTGCCACTGCGATTGATCACTTGACACATTTGCTTCGGTTGAAACAGAAGGTACGCATTTACTAACAAAAAGCCAAATAGAAAGAAAAGACAATGATACACCGACCAGATTGTTTCTTGTGAATTAAGTCAAGATTGACTGAACTTTGACTTCTTCAGTTAACGTCAACACAGAAAAAGATAAACTTTTATGACTTTTCTGCCAAATACCATTGTGTTCTTCACAGATTGCAGCAATGCACGATAAACTGACTGAAAATGACCTGCACTGCAAGAAAATTTTCCAGGCATGCTGATTAAGAGCATGAATTTTCTCTTAGCAGAAAAAGATCAGGGATCTAAAGTATAATTTAAATATGGGAAGTGCCAGCTCGTCAAACTTCATAAAAGGCCTTGTGATTATGGCATAAAAATCTACGAGATTTATATTTTGGACAAATGTGGCTTTCTCTCTTTTTTATTTTATTTTGGTTGAAACATATCACTTACATTTAACCAGAGAAGTTAGGAAGACAACCACAATAAACTTCTAAACACACCAAATCCCCAAGGGATTAGATAGCCAATTAGAAGGGAGGTACTCTAATCTATGGGCTTCGGCAATCCAATCCGCAAACTGATTGGCTTCACGTAAACCTGTTGACCTGAAGTGCTTAATAGATGGGATGAGAATGGTTTACTTCCACACATTTAAGCCAAGCCAGCAAGCCCATACAATCTTCAATTACTGTGTTATGGCTTCACCCACATGAGTTTGTTATGGTGTTCCGGCCTGGACTTCACGTTTAACCTGATGAGAAGCATGCCTCCAGGTTTAGTTTAGCCTGCCGGTTGATCAGGTCTGAAATTCTAAGACATATAAGAAAGGCTTTCAATTGGTGAAAAGGAAACGGAAAAATAAGTGTCCTTTTTCTTTAAACTCTGTTCCTAACATCTGCCGTACCAGGGTCAATCTGAAAAATGTAGAAACTAGCAGCCGCGGTGTCTAGTCAGGGGCACAACCCATTCCATCCAGGACCTCCGAAATAAAACTCAGGATCTTCGATATCCCCAAGGTTAAACTCTTCTGTGTAGTGGTCAATCTCTTCCGGGAACTTCAGGATCATCGAGTTGTCACAGACCCGTACCCTCGTCACTTATTTGCTCAATTCTTAAGGAAAACTGCCTGCTGCCCATCCATGTCGAGGTGTGGGCCAAAAATTTCCATATTCTTGAGCTATACACTTCGCCTCCCCACTGCACGGTCTGTGCAGTTTGAGGTAGGTAGGGGAGTGGCTCGGGCAGGAAGTAACCAACATTCGTCTTCTCATCATATTGAACCCACCATTTATTGGTGTTTGGATCTGAAATTGCACGGAGAAGTCTTTGCCAACATCTTTCAATTCATCAAAGAAGCTAAAAGTAACTAATTTGTGAATTCTTCGAGTAGTATCTCAATGTGGTCATAGATCAGTACTATCTGACACTTAAGGGATAAAGTGTTATTTGATAGGGAAGGCCATCCTTTGTCCAGATGGGATGAATGGCCGTGCTGAGGGCCATCTTGCTGCTCGTTTGAACAAAACCAGGGCAAGTGAGATCAAAGCAGCCGATTTTTTTCCCAGAGTCAGCCTGATACACAGAAGAGGAAGATACAATGTTGGTTTTGCAATGTCATACCAAAGATAGGCCAAACAAAGATCAAGTCAAGGTGTGAATGGAAGCCCTACTTAGCATTAAAAAAAAAAGGAAACATTTGTCCCAGTGACTGCCAATGAGACCTGGTATATTTGTCATGTTCATTTAAATGGAAAATGAGTTTGGATGATGAGTTAACTGTCCAATATGCAAATACACAAGTCTTCCAGTTGACATACATGCCAGGATTCAACTGAAAAGTTTGGAATCGTTAGGTGTTGGGTTAGAATTACTGGAAAGCAACTGTCACAAAGCTATCACTTCGGTTAATCTGCAAAGGCCAAGATCTGATACTTGTTTGGGAGAAAACCAGAGATGTCCACCTGAGCCTAATAGCTTTGGTATGGAAATCTTAAATGAGATACGTGTTGCTCATAGTTGATGCTGGCAGGAATGGCGATGCATCCAAAGTCTTCATTACAGATTAAAAACATTTCTGGAAAGTCAGGAGAGCAATTGTCAAGTAAGTGCCTGTATGCTTAACCCCGGACACGTTCATCCAGTCTGAGGCTGTTATTGCCTTACTCTCAATTTTTTGTGATTTTGTTCTTGCATGTAAAAAAGATTCAAAGTATTCTTTTTAAATTGTCCAGTTTGGTTATAGAAGTTGAGTTTTCAGAACTTGTAATGTTCAGGCTAAACTGCAAAAAGGTCAAATTTTAAGGACTTTGGATGCAATTCTCCCATTATTCTCTCCTTCATTGTGCCATTGTATTTTCTCTCTAGAAATATTTCTGTCTCCATGTTTTCTCTTGTTCTTGCTTGCCATATTGTGAGCATTCAGTACTAACGAGGGCATGGTGCGGCAGGGGACATGGCGGAAGGTTGTCCGGTGACATGTCTTGGACCATTTCCGAGTGATATGGTGACCAAAAGGATTATTTGTCATGTTGCACCTTGGTATTTGTGGTGTCAGAAATGGGTGCCAATCCATTCTGCATATGCAATTTCTAGGTATAATTTTGCTTTAGTGCATATGAATCCTGACTCTATGATCTTCATAGACTATTTGTCTGGTTTTAGAACATATATCGACTATAGTCCTAGCTTTGGTATTGTGCACAGTACCTGATGTAATGGTAGTTGATGTTGTGATAAAAAAAGATAGACAATTTAGGTGCAAGGTTATGGAGATATCAAGGCAATATTGAAGTACTTTTGCCTGTGATTGCTCTGCTACTGTCATTCTTTGTACTGGCTAGATTTTGGATGAGTTTGGTTGGATGCTTAATGCCTTCCAATGTGTGGAACTCCTCATAAGGAGTTATAGTAGAATTTGGGTAGACTGTTGTTCATCCAGATCTATGCTATTGACCATCTGATTTGATTGGAGTATTTGCTTGTCTTTTGTATGCCTAAGTCGATGAATTTTTTATTGTCTCTGTCTTGACATAACTCCCTGTTACTTATTTCAGTCGACAGAAAGTGTTAGCAGTTCAAGTCTTTGAGTTGCATAGACTGATAAGAATACGCTGGATGTCGCTCTTCAGTGGAATTATTTGGCAAAGTCTGGTAGTAGTAACGTATCTCAATGCATTTACAAGTCCAGAAGTTGATTGCTGGGTCACTATATCTTCTAAATTGTGAGTGCTTCTGGCTTAGGCAAAACTTCTCAAGTCAACTCTCCTGGGAAGAAATTTTGCGAGGACCATAATGGTAGATATCCGTTATTGTAGAATTCGGGATGTTTGCTTTTTCCTCTTTTGTTGACTTTTCAAACCCTCTTTCTTTCTTTCTTTTTCTTTTTTCTTAAGCCCATATTTTACAAACATCCCAAACCCTGCTCATGGAGTTCCGATGCATCGTCATCACCAAGGAATCGGGTTGCCTTCAGGTGTTCCTCCACAAGGCCAGAGTTATTTCCCCACGTACGGTATGCCCGTCATGAGCTTCAATGCTTCAGGTTCATCTGTAGAACAAACGAACCAGTTTTCTCGACCTGTCCAATATGATCAAACACGCCAATTATCCAGAGGGGAAGATGACAACCTGCAACATCAGAATTCATCTAACACACCTATGCAGGGAAAAGGATCAATTTTGCAGATCAAATTCCAAGCCAATGAAGTCAGTGAGTTTCAGGTGAGCATGTCGAGCAGTCCTAGAGAGAAACGACCAGATGGACTTGGGAATGTCCGATCCTTGGAGGGGAAAGAAGCGCTCCCGTTTTTTTCCTGTTGTTCTAGGGGCTTCTGAAGGCTGATCTCAGGCTCATGAGGCGGAAGAGCCAGCGAGGGTTATTATAAGTGTGCCTGACGGGTAGATCTGCAACTGAGTCCATAACTCGAATATTCAGCTCTGTAAAAGAAGAGAGGAAACAGCTCAAATCCATTTAGGGGTTTGGCTGACTATGTTCGTCTCTCTTAAAGTCGTAAACTCAGAAACTCATTTGAGTTGTGAGCGTTAGTTTCTGTATCAGTGTTCTATTTATCTTCTGGTCATTACAGATTGGTTTATGTGAATTGGACATTCCTATATGGTTCATCGCTATATTACATTTGTCATCTAGGTGTAAGTCGCTAAAGGTGTCTTTTGTTAAGGGCGAAGTAAATTTTTTTCCAGTGAATTGACGTCCTATATATCGCTAGGATCTGACCAAAGAGCCTTCTTGTGTTTTGCCTGTTGCATCAGTAATCTCATCATTGTCTTTAAGATATTCGAAAAGCTTGTGCCTATTGGGTGCTATGAGTTCGCTCTGTATGATGCATGCGATAATGCATGAGGGTGGATCGTTTTTGGCATGTCCTCGCTTGGTGCTCATAAGTAAATCTCTCCGGCTTTTGGGCAGTTCTTTGTTATGGGCGTGTTAGTGATGCTCAATGAGGTAACTTTGGATCAAAAGTATTTGTCATCTCCGGGGAGTCTGAAAGGGATCTGTCGTGGCAAAAGCTATTTCACTTTTACTGAAGGGAGTTCAAAAGCCTGTGACGAGTGAAATTCTCTCAAAGGAACTTCTGTCTGCAATACTTGCATGACATTCACATATCACTCACTTACAGAAATTATTTTGTCCTGGTCCGCCGAAGTAGAAAACAGGCTCATCGACGGGCGTATCTCTATGGTTGTTTCCATTGTAGCAATACACTTCATCATTGTAAACCTGAACCATTTCAGGGTACTTGAGTGAAAGTGAGTAGTCCACAATCCTAACGTTTTTGATGTAGCAGGCGCGGCCGTGGAATGCCTCCGAGTACTCCCCGCTTCCCATGGCAGTTCTGGTGTGAGGAGACTTCTTCACCATCGTACTGTACACTTGACCTCCCCAGTTGACCATTATGGCCTTTTGCTTCAAGTAGAAGAAAAGGGATCCCGGAAAATACCCGAGGACCAGGTTGTTCGTGAGGCGTAGCCACCAGTTGGTAGAATGAGGATCCTGGTTCAATGATAACTATCTCTGCTCAGAAATAATATTTCCAGAAAGAGGACTTGCAACTTTTTAAGTTAAACCTGAATTAATGGCGAGACCCAAGTCCAATGAAATTGTAAAACAGTTTTGAGTGGCTAAGTCAGGATTAACATTGAGGGTGTGTTTGTTTCATGGAAAACAAAATGATGAAGGAAAATGTTTTCTGGGAAAGCATTTTCCAAAAATATGGTTTGTTTTCCTTTGTTTGGTAAGGTATAATTGAAAATGTTTTCTGCTATTTGGATCCCATTAAAAAAAAATAATTTCACACTTCATCACATGAATTTTTTTTCCCGCTTGGCTTACAAGGAGTGAGCTCCAGCTGTCGCCAGAGGCAGCGAGCTCACCAGCTGGCCGCTAGAGGCTGCGAGCTCACCCAATCTGGCAAGGCTTGAGCCTCATCATTGGAGGCCACGAGCCCACCCGATTTAGCAAGGCTTGAGACTCATCGACCTCGGGTAAGCTCAAGCCTTGTTGTTGAAGGCCATGAGATTGCTCGATTCGGTGAGACCAAAGCTCACTGGCCGTCCTTGTGGCCAGTGATGAGTGAAGAAGAAGCAAAAAGAGAAAGTAAGAAAAGAAAAAGAAAAATAAGCTAATTCGAATTTTTTATTTTTATTTTTAAAATGTTTTCCAAATATTTATTTTTTTAAAAAATAAAAAATTCAAATTCAATTTTTTAAAATATATTTTCATAAGAATAATTGTTTGTAAACCAAGCATCAAATCTAAGCTTTGGTAGATTCGAAAAACGTTTTCCGGTTCTTTCAAATGGGAAATCATTTTCCTGAATTTAAATTTTGTTAGAAAAACGTTTTCCGTTGACCCATTTTTTTGAGCGACCCAAATGCCAGAAAATGAAGAAAGCATTTTCCCTGAAAATGTTTTCTGTGAAACAAACACACCCTGAGTATAATCGTAATTTGTCGAATATTTCCCCACTTAGCTTTGTCGTGGTCATGCCCAAAGGGCAAATCATTGTCCAAGCGCACAGGGACACCTTTGGGTAGTTGATTGTCAAACTAGCCCGCCCAAGCAAGGATTTGTCAATCAGGTCTACCGCAAGTAAAGAAGGCAATGAAGAATTATAACTTACGTACCAAGAACAAGCCGACTGATATCTGATATTGTGCCCCTTCAGAAGATATCGGGCCCAGGGCAGAGCCGAGGGCCACGTCGGTACTAGTTTGAACGAACCCAGCACAGGTCAAATCGAAGCAGCCTGTGGCTTTGCTTCCATCGACCTGAGTATAAAAGAAATGGAAAAAACACGATCAGTTTAAGATTCACCTCCGTCCAAAAGAAATGGTCTATTACGATGGCAGAGTACTCACTGTCCAATGCGTGAAAAGTCGAGTCTGCTTATCTCCATATAACTTCGGGTTCACCTGAGAATAGGAAAATCTTTTTGAGCCATCTCAAGAGATAACCAACAACTAACCGGTTATAAGTGAAAGGGGCCTAGACTAAAACTGAAAGACAGACCATCCATCCTGCTTCAACACTTTCATATTTATCGCCGGGGCCGCCTAGAAGCCATATCTGGGCTGTAGTGAAGTCATCTGGCAAATCAAGGTTCGGATTCCATAAGTTTATGTCGCCCGAAGCTCCTATGTAGCTGAACCCTGCTGTTAAAAGGACTGCTTGCTGCCCAAGAAACATCGCGAAATGGCATTACTAGACTTTGAACGTGTGAGGGAACAAATTTTCCACGAGCAAGTGAACAAGGGGCATTGAATTCAGTTAAACGAATGCTTACAGAACGATCTTGTGTATAAGGAAGAGAGACTTTGGTTCCATTTATGACCAAGTTTCGAACATTTTCATTGAGGGTTGAATTTGCCACGTGGTCCTGAGGCTGATACATTTTCCCAAATTGCTCGAGACTAGAAGCTCTCAACAAGTCTTGCCGCTGGATTCGCCGGATGGGAATAGTTCCCTTAGGACAACTACCACTCTTTTGCCAAGTCTGAGATATTACTGGTTTTGAGGGCTCACTTTTTGTTGCTTTGTTTTCTAAAGGCAATTCAATGCTGGGTTTCATCTGCATTTGAAGGAAGAAAAGTAAATAAGGTTACCGAGAAATATCCCAAAAAGAGAAGAAAGGAAAAATCAGGCTGCTTTCAATATATAAGATCAAAATGTGCAATCCACTCATTTGAGTTCTCTGAGACTAGCTGGTTCATTTCAAATATGAGCTATTTAGAACTTTTCAGACTCAAAAAATGTTGTGACCAAATTGTCAATTATAAGTAAGAGAGCCAAGGTTTGGAATTGGACCTGAATGGCGTGGTTCTTCATTGCGGGATGGTCGAAGGCTGGTTGTTTATGCATGTCAACACAGTCGATGATATCTCCGTCTGCACTCTATCAATCAAACGAAAACTGGACATCAGTCTGCAATTTGATTTTGTGGAAGACAAGATTTGATTAATCATGCCCATTAAGTAGCTGACAAACAAATGGGTGTCTGAAACGGCACTTTTCTGTTGTGTCTGAGTGAGTGCGTTAGAGAGATGGATGGGTGCAACAAAAGTACTGGGGACATGGAAGAAAAATTTGACATTGTGATCCAATATATGGCATTACTTTCAGGCCAAAACTGAAAAAAGAAAGGGAAGGGGGGGGGGGGGGGGTGGGGGAGGAATGCATATCACATATTCATATCCTCAGTTCTATTGAGCGGTGAAATACAAATAGGAATACAGCAAAACTGTGCTGGATCTTATGGCACATATGCAGTAAAACTCCAAAAATGTTAATCACTTTTTCCTGAAATGGCTCTGGAAAAACGTGGGATTTGTACCAAAAGCAAATGTTCGACGGTGGTTCTGGAACTGAGTTTCATAACACTGTTATATAAAGAGACATGGCAAATGATCGAAAGATTGAAGTCTTATGATATCAGCGTAAGCTGATGCAAAACGGCCAAAATCCTGAAAACGGGTCGGAGATTTCTTTTGCCCTCCAAAACAAAAGAAGTCTTTTCCGGGCCAAGAAAGGCGGGTGTCTCTGGTTTGATGTAAATCTCACAGATTGGTTTTCCAAACCATGAATCAATATCAGCAGAAAGCCTATTCAAGAGGAGTCCAAGGCAATGTTATACCTGAATGCTCTTCACTGCAGGCTTATTAAGAAGCCTGAGTCTCCTATCAATGTCATCCTCGTCCTCTGAAGCCTCTCTGTTCATCGATTTTCTCGATACACTATTAGCCATTGTGGCACAACACAATGTCATAGCCAAGAGAAGCATAAATCCCACTTTCTCCATTGTTCCTTTTGCTTCTCAGCTGGAAAATCACTAAAGGGGAAGGGATTATAAAGGATTGAGATAACACAAAAAAGGGAATGTTCAAAAGAATGCAATGTTTATCCAAGAAAGGCAAAAACCTTGCAAAATCCCGATTCGCCACTGTAATTTGATCACTGGCCATATTTGCTTCGGTTAAAAACAGGAAGTACTCAACTGCCAACCTAAAGCCAAATCGAAGGAAAAGAAAAGGGTATCCTGATCAGTTTAACTGAATTAAAGATATGATAAGATTGAACTTTGATTACTTCAGTTAACATCAACACATAAAAAAGGTCAACCTTTATGACTTTTTCTGCCAAATACCACTGTGTTCTTTACAGATTACAGCAATGCACGAGAGACTGACCGAAAATGATCTCCACTGCAAAAATTTGCCGAGCATGCTGATTAAGAGCGCGAGTTTTCTCTTAGCAGAAGAATATCAGGGATCTGAAGTATATAATTCGAATATGGAAACTGCCAGCTAGTTATACTTCATAAAAGGCGTTGTGATTATGGTATAAAATTCTTGAGATTTATATTTTGGACGAATGAAGAGTCACCGATACGTATTTGTTATTGTGTTCCGGCGTGGACTTCATGCTTAACTTGATGAACGGGCTCCGGCCAGCTCCAGAGAATACAAGCTTGAGCCATGCCTCCAGGTTTACTTTAGCCCGCCGATTGATCAGGTCTGAAATTCTTAGACATGTAAGAAAGGCTTTCGATTTGGTGAAAAATAAACGGAAACATTAATGCTGCTTTTTCTTTAAACTCCGTTCATAACATCCGCCATATGAGGATCAGGCTGAAAAGCAAGAAACCAGCAGCCGCGAAGTCTAATCAGGGGTACAACTCATTCCGTCCAGGACCTTCAAAATAAACTCGGGATCTCCAATATAATCCCCATGAAGAGATGAAGTTTTTGGGGATTTTCACATCACATCTACGCTGCCAGCGGTACATGTTACTCCAAAAATGTTAACCAACTCAGAGGTTAACGGAAACCCAAAAATGAATAATAAATCCACATAATAACTGTAATTAAGTGCACTTATGATCCTGCAAAACTTCCTCTCCGTGTTAAATATGAATTTAAAAAAAAAAAAACCAACAATTTAAATTTGTAAAACATGGTAGACAAAGCTATTCAATTTTAATGACACAAACTTAGACACAATCGAGCACACAAATACCAGTGTTACCTTGTAACAAGATCTGGTCTGGCTTGAAATCAAATATCATCACATGTAGTTTTATACGGCAGTAAATATTTTCAGAAACTATTCATAGTTGATATATACAAACATGGCAGTAAATAAAACTCAAAATATACTTTGATGCCAAATCAACTAAGGGGCAAATCAACTAATGTCAAATTGATGGAAAATCTTGTTAGTTCTTTGGACATCCAGCATAGGACACATCACAAGGAAATTCAATTTGCATCAACTTTATTGACTAATTACAAATAATAACCTAGAGATTAACACATCACGATCTTCTATCTCTTCACTTGACAGTCAGCACATGAATTAGAGCGATGATTAACATAGTAATTTTCTTTTTTGGAGTGAACTGATCCAATAGAAAATGATGAAAGAGAAAAACAATGCGTAGAGTGAGAGTTGTACCTTTGATCTCACAATGACTAAGCTCAAGGAGAGTAACCCCATTCACAAACTACATAGAGACGGGTCAAAGATTCGAACTCATACTCGACATTCAAGCACGTCAAAGTCCTTCAAATCAGTCCATTTTCTTAATTTCAATTAACATGACAAAAACATCCACAGCGTCATTAAAGCATGGTCTATTAGCAAAAACAAGAATTCGGTATAACAACAAAACAGAACGTACCAAAGCTCAATTAAACGACACGCATGGTAACACTGATGGTGGCAGCGACGGCTGGAGCGGCGGGATTAGAGGCATCAATTGTGGCAATGGCTACAACAGTGGTAGCGGCAACAATTTCAGTTTGAGAATCAATAAGGCTATTATCCTTAAAATTGTTGGAAAAATGTTAGGTAATACGAAAACATAAGAACCCTTGGAAATCCTTTATTAAAATACGATAAAATAAAGTCAATCGTTTGAGGCTTGCAAGTATTGTCTTTAAGGATGATTCCATCCCTTGAAGTACGAAACTTGGTGCGATAGGTTCTAGCGACTATTCTCCCAAGACACAATGGGCATTATTCCATAATCCACATTGAATATTAGAAGGAACAGAACAATGTTGTTCTCCTTTTAATACAGTATCTCCCTTTTGACCGTGTTTTGAAGTTTTACTTTTATATTCAAATAAAAGAGAGCAGTTAGGAAACCATTATAAATAAAATGGTAATTATTGAAGAAGATAACTGCTGCATAGACTTATAAAATAATTAAGAGTTTACAAAGAAATAAATAAAATGATATAAAGCCGTTATATGGCCATTGCAAAACCAATGCAAATTCGTTACACGATGGTGACTTTCATGGCAGTCATAACTTCTAACAAATATTTGAAAACTGCTAAAGTATCCAACACTTGTGTTTGATATGAAAATGGGCCCTTGGGGTTACTCTCAGTCATTGGACGCCAATTCTGCAACATCTGAATTTATCTAACATATCTAAGCAGAGAAAAGGATGAGTTGCTCAGATCAAATTCCAAGCAAATAAAGACAGTGAGTTGCAGGTAAGCACAGCTAGCAGTCTAAACGAGAAACTACCAGAGGGACTTGGGGTATGTATAATTCTCAGAGGGGAAAGAAGCGCTCCCACTTTTTCCTGGTGCTCCAGTGGTTTCTAAACGGGATATCAGCTTCGCTGGGCAGACCAGCCAACAAGAGTTATTAGAAGCGTGCCTCACAACGCTAGATCTGCAACCAAGCCGGTGACTCATATATTCAGGTCTATATTAGAAGAGAGGAGACAGTTCGACTCCGTTTAGGGCCTCGGCTAAGTATGTTTGTCGCTCACAAAGTCGTAAACTCAGAAACTCATTTGTGATCTGAGTGTGAAAGTTTCTGTATCAGTGTTCCATTTATCTTTTGGTCATTGTAGATTGGTTTATGTATAGTAGCTAGTCCTATATGGAAGTTCATCACCATATTACGTTTTTCATCTCTGTGTAAGTCGCTGAAGGTGTCTTTTGATAAAGGCAAGGCAAACTTTGCTCCAGTGAATTGGCGTCCTATGTATCGCTATAATGTAACTTCCAATCGAAGAGCCATCTTGTATTTTGGTATGTTGTATCAGTAATTTCATCATTTTCTTTACTAAGGGAGTTGAAAAGCTTGTGACTATTGGGTGTGGCAAATTTGCTGTGTATAATGCATGCGATGACCTGTGAGAATGGATCATCTTCAGCATATCCTCGCTCGGTGCGCTTAAGTGAATCTGTGACTTTTGAGCAGTTCTTTGTTCTCGACGTTTTAGTGATGCTTGATGAAGGAACTTTGGATCTATGGTATTTGTCATCTCTGGGGAGTTGAAAGGGCATCTATAATGGCAAGCTGTTTTGCTTTTACCAAAGGGGAGTTCAAAATCTTGTTACTACAAATGAAATTCTCTGAAAGGAAATTTTGTCTGCAATACTGGCATGACATTCACATCACTCATGGACAGAAATTGTTTTGTCCCGGCCCGCCAAAGTAGAAAACAGGCTCATCGACGCGTGTATCTCTATGGTTGTTTCCATTGTAGCAATACACTTCATCATTGTAAACCTGAACCATTCCAGGGTACTTGAGTGAAAGTGAGTAGTCCATAATCCTAACATGGTTGATGTAGCAGGCATGGCCGTGGAGTGCCTCTGAGTACCTCCCACTTCCCATGGCAGTTCTGGTGTGAGGAGACTTCTTCACCATCGTACTGTACACTTGACCTCCCCAATTGACCATTACGGCGCTGGTCTTCAAGGTAGAGAAAAGAGATGCTGGAAAATACCCGACAACCAGGTTGTTCGTGAGGCGTAGCCACCAGTTGGAAGTGTGTGGATCCTAGTTCAGTGATAATTATCTCTGCTCAAAAATACTATTTCCAAAAAAGAGAACTTACAACTTTTTAAATAAAACCTGTAACATTAGGCTAGTGGGCCTCAAAAGAAGAAACGGAAAAAAAGAAGTTTTAAATTGCCCAAAAGAAGAAACAGAAAAAGAAGTTTTAAAGGCTCCAAAAGAAGAAACTGAAAAAGAAACCGAAAAGTCATTAAAGCAAAAGTAGAGGGGAGAGGGTTCGGTTAAACAGAAACTTAGAGTTTCCTCGACCAAAAAGATAAGAAAAAGAAGGAGAAGAAGAAGAAGAGAAAAGGGAAGAAAGGAAATAAGTTTTGGCACATGCACGCCTCGGATGCCTTACCAAGCCAACTTGACTCCATAACTCGGTAAGAGATCAAGCCCCTTAGGGCCTGCATGGTTGGCTTTTATTTCTGTTCCCAGGAACAGAAATTTCTGTTCTTTTGTTCCTGGGAACAAAAAAGGAACAGAAACGCGTTTGTGTGCGTTTCTGTTCCTTTTTTGTTCTTTTGTTCCCAGGAACAAAAAAGAAACAGAAACAAGAAACAAGAAAAACTTGTTTCTTGTTTCTGGAACACAAATCAGAAACAAAAAAGGAACAAAATTGTGTTCCTTTTTTATTTCTGATTTGTGCTCGAACAGGCCTCCTCTCCCCCCCGCGACGAGCTTCCTCCTGCGACCTGCGACAAGCGACGAGCGACGGGCGAAGAGCTTCTCCTCCGGCGACGTGCGACGAGCGACGGGCGAAGAGCTTCTCCTCCGGCGACGTGCGACGAGCGACGAGCTTCTCCTCCTCCGACCTGCGACGAGCGTCTCCCCCTGCGACGAGCGCCTCCTCCTGCGAGCAGAGAAATCCATCGTCTTCTCCGGCGCCTGTCTCCGACGAGCGCCTCCTCCAGCCGCTGCTCCTTCACCAGGTAAACGTCGTCACTGCTCCTCCTTCCCTGATTGTCTTCACTTCGGCGAGAGCTCGAGTGTTAGGGCTCGCTCGAGGAATCGCTTGCCCAGATCTGCGAGCCGCTTGCTCGAGCGAGTCTCGCAGATCTGGGCGAGCGTTGCTCCCCAGATCTGCGACAGCAGCTCGTCTGCTCGCTCGAGATCTGGGCGAGCGAGCAGAGCAGCGAGCTTCGCTGCTGCTCGGGCTCGGCTCGAGCGAGCAGAGCAGCGAGCGTCGCTGCTGCTCAGGCTCGAGCTCGGCTCGAGCGAGCAGAGCAGCGAGCTTCGCTGCTGCTCGGCCTCGGCGACGCCAGAGCCTCCGCGACGCGGGCCGCCCGCTCCACGGCTTCGTCTTCCTTCAGGTTTCGATTGTCGAGTTCCTCCCGCGCGCGCGCGTACTGAATCCCCGTTATCTGCGGTGCTACTTTTTTATGGTCCACGATCCATTCTCTTATTGGAGGCAGTTACATGTTTTAGTGTGTTTAATGCGTCATCCATGGAGAAATGTTGGTTTTTCTATATGTATTTCTTTCAGTTTTGTTTCTTTTATTCTGACAAGGATGTTTGTCGATCTTGTCTTGAAGGCACAACAGGGGTCGTGGACTATACCAACTATGAAGACATGAAGTATGCAGTAAGTCTTTTGCCTTTTTCATGGTTAAATTGGGAGGTTAGGATAGAGATTTATTTGCCCAAGCTTGTTGGGATCTGTCTGTCATTCTGTGAATGAGATTGTCTACATTTTCTTTGCAGATAAAGAAGCTTGATGATTCAGAGTTCAGAAATGCCTTTTCCCGGTCATACATTCGGGTATGACTTTTGACACTGTTCTTTTATCAATTACCATCAGGTGTACACCTGTGTGAATAGATTTATGTAATTTAATTTGCTTTCTTTTGTATGTTCATGTGCAGGTTAAGGAATATGATTCAAAGCGTGAGTCATCAAGAAGTCGTAGGGGCCGAAGCTATAGTCGCAGTCCTAGCCGCAGCCGCAGTCGTAGCAGGAGTGTGAGGTCTGGTTTTCTTGAATTGCGATACATGTATTTTTAGTTGTCTTTTAATTTTTCTAAACCCTTTTCATTTAAAATGCAGCAAGTCTCCAAAAACCAAAAGTACACGGCGTTCACCTGCAAGGTCTCGATCTCCTTCACGCTCCCGCTCCAAGTCACCCTCCTTATCAGGGTATGCTTGCTCAGGCTATAGTTGGCTTAACTGTGGTTTAGTCCTCCATTTAAAAGTGGTTATAATGCAAAAGGGCATATGTGAAGTTTCAATCTACAATATTTTCTTTCATAGAGTATGATTTTGGTGGGGATTTACCTGACTATGCTGGCGGCCAAGTCATGGAATCTTATATATTCCTCCTTTTGGTTCTCGAGTTTGATAATTATAATCTTGTTTTGCCAATGAAATACTGACATTGGTGCTTAGTGAATTTCTTTTCTCCTTTAAATTTTCTTCTGTTTAGTAATCTCTCAAGTTCAATCAGATGATGGGTCCGAGATGTTGATTTTTTCCCCAACTATTTGCACTTCAAGATTTTGTAAGACTTGTGTAGGAGGAATGTTTTGCTCTAACTATTGGCCTAAACTCCCTATTATCCATGGGTCTTTACTAATTCTAAGGTGTTATCCCCTTACATGTTCGTGTGGCTTGATATTATTTTGGGGATTATTTGATGGCTTTTGCTCATCATGATTAGGAGATCGATTTCCAGAATTTGAAAGTGTTTTTATCTTCATGGATCTAGTGCGAGTCTTGTCTGAACTGAAGTCAGCTAGCTTGTACTTTGCTCTCTCTTCATTAACTATTGCACGGTTGGGGGTGTCTTGGAACTTCTTTCCAAATAACTGCTCTTTTGCTTTCTGTATGAAAATCATCTGTTCTCTTTTTATAGATATGGATATGGATATGGATAAATGCGGCAAACTGGGGATTCAATATTAGGATCTTGGTGGGATATGGTTCATTTGCCTGCAACTATATGGTTTTGATGGCGATAAATATAGTAGTAACTAGTGATCTGTTTAAGTTTTTATTGTACAATCTTCTTTTTCTTTTTTTCCTCCCGAACTGGTATCTTGGTTGCATGAAGGTTGGTTTTTTTAGGTACATTATCTGTTTTATATTCATATTTCTGTGAGATAATGTTGGCATACTGCAGCGTGAGAAACAACTGAGCAAAAGCCCTAAGAAGCGCAGTGCAAGCAGGAGTCCTAGCAGGAGCAGGAGCAGGAGCAGGAGCAAGAGCTTATCTCGGTCTTGTCTCTTTTCCAGCATGATAGTTTTTATTAATGTTGTGCTACCCCTTTTTTGCGTTAATGGGAAAAATAATTTTGATATAGTTTGCTCAAATTTTAGCGGTGCTTATTGAGATTGCTTTGCCATCATTTTTTATGTGTGGGTGGTTGTGTGTTTATTGCCACTTGTGTTGATTGGTTTTCCTTGGTTTCTTCATTCGTCTATCAAAGGATGTTTATCAATTGATTGGTTCTCGCAGTCTATGCATTTACTTGTTTTTTGAAATGACAAAACTAGCGGTTCACTAAGAACAAGGAGGAATATTCCAACGTATACGTGAATATGATGTATTGATGGGTGTTGTTAGATCTGGCCTTTGCTGGCGTTCCTCGACACCATGACGAGTTGCTGTTCTGTTGATCTTTGTCCCACGATCCTGTTGTCCCGCGATCCTATTGTTCTATGGCAAATATCTCCTGTTGTTCTCAATTTGCGTTTTGTCCCGTATTGCTTGGATTTGGTCGAATATTAATATTTTCTGTGTGTCTCTATGAACCCTTGCGACTCAAGGGGAGAAAGACAAAAGGAAGAAGATGACGCCCGAAGAAGAGAACGTGTAGAGGGGTAGACTAAAGGGGAGGAGAAAAATAAAAGTGAAAGAAAAGAAAAGAACAGAAAAAAATAAAAAATAAAAAGGCACGTGAGAAGAACAACGTTGTCGACTTGTTCATTTAGTACATTCTTTGTGAATCTATAAGAACAACGTTGTTCGACTTTTTTTTGTAGGAATGTTGGGGATTATACATTATGCGAGATCCTTGATATCTTATGACTATAATGCTTCGATTTTTTCTCTTTAAGTTATGGATTTGCAGAGAATGGAGGGTGCTGTTTCGTTGTTGCCTTATTGCTTATTGTCTTGAATTTTTCTTTACTTAAGGTACATCCTCAATTGGTTGATTCATTCTCAAGTGAACGCTGATGCTTTGAGAACTTCGGTGGATCCATCCAAAGTTCCGCCTTGCCGGTGCCAATCCACGAAGACATACTCTTTTTCCCTTGCTCTGTTCCGAATTTGCCAGTCCCTGCCACATAAATCGCAATTTGCTGAATTTGGAGATCCGGAATATCCATGCGGACCTACAGAATTGGAGGTTGCAGATGATACATTGCATGATGCACCTGGAATAAACATGCTTAGGACAAGGATTGCAAATAAAATGGCGAGGGATCATAATATGCCTGAAATTTCATGACTTTGTGTTTTTGACTTTTGTAATTTTATTTTTAAGTATTCACTTATCAAATCCAATGTGATGAAGTTGAACAATGAACTATATTACTTCATTATTATGATGTTATGTATGAAAGGGTCAACGTAGAGATCTATGAAGTATTCTTCTTTTAGGTAGCTCTTATGGTGGGATTTTTACTTATGAAATTTTGTTCCAGGTATGCACATGATCATGTTCAAAATGTTTGTCTTTAACAACTATGAACAAAATTAAATTGATGAGCATTTCATTAGAGTTATAATGCAATACCAAGTTTACACTTTATTGAAAAAAAAAGGCACGTGAGAACAATTTGGAACAAAGTTTATTTATGAACTTTTCTTCAGAGTATGCACTTATAACTATGTTCAGAATGTTTGACTTTACTCACTATGAACAAAATTAAATTGATGAACATTTTATGATAATGAGAATTGAAAGTCAAGTTTACACTTTATTTTAAAAAAAAACAATAAGGAAAATTTTGGTACGAACTTAAAATATTTATTCCGTTCAAAGCAAATATGATTAAGTTTAGAATATTTGTTTTCACTTAATATGAAAATTAAATTGATAAGCATTTCATGAGAATGATAATTTAATACCAAGTTCACATTTTATTAAAAAAAACAATTGGAAAAATATTGGAACAGAAATTTTGTACATAACCAAACGTGTTTCTGTTCTTTTTCTATTCCAGAAACAGAATTTTTTAACAATTACCAAACGTGTTTCTGTTCTTTTTCTATTCCAGAAACAGAAATTTTATACAGTTACCAAACGCGTTTTTTTGTTCAGAAATTGTTCCCAGGAACAGAAACACTTTTTTCTATTTCTGTTTCCTGGAACAATTTTTAAACAGAAACGCAAACAAACGCGCCCTTATTTGTCCGATTGAAGTAATTTTTGGATTTAGGACTTAAATTCGAAATTTTTGGAAAACTGAGCGGCGAAGTCTAATTTTTGGAGTCGTTGAGCCGCGTATTTTTGCAAGAATGGTAATTTAGGGTGTTGTGGAGCCGTGGGATTTTACGGATCGTGATTTGAGCTTATGGTTTATCCAAAACAGAATTTCAAAGTTTCCCGCGCACAGTGAACGGTACGCGTCCAGCAGCTTTGGGCCCGTATTTTGTCATTTTCTTCGGCTTGATGTTGGGATGACCAATTTGGGATTCTTGTGATATGTGTCAAGGGCTCTCTATTGAATATAAGTACGTTCGGATCGGGGTTCGGAAGAAAAAGTTAAGGCTTGATCAAGTTTTGCGTTTAAACTTCATGTTGCAAATGGCTCGAACAATCG
This sequence comes from Eucalyptus grandis x Eucalyptus urophylla, assembly GCA_028830015.1. Taxonomy (NCBI): domain Eukaryota; kingdom Viridiplantae; phylum Streptophyta; class Magnoliopsida; order Myrtales; family Myrtaceae; genus Eucalyptus; species Eucalyptus grandis x Eucalyptus urophylla. Next base: position 43,985,533 of record CM054190.1, read on the forward strand.
CTTTGGTTATGCGATTTGTTAGCACTCAGAAGTCCTTTTGTTAGAGTTAAGGTGTAACTTAGTCATTTTGTAGTCGAGATAGAATTTTATTAGATTTTAACATTATTCTTCGGTTATTTGATAGGGCTTTGAGTTCGACGATACAAGTATCGTTTGTCGTTTGGTCGTAGACGATAAGGTGAGTGGTACTATATCTTCTTTGGTTTTATAAAATCATGTCTTGAAGTATATATATGTATGTATATTGAATTGAGAAGAGCATTTTTATTGCATAAAAGCCAGATCGAGCAATTACTACCCTTTAGTTAATTGTGAATATTTGAAAAGCACGTTATACAAGGTTTGTGGAGAAACATATATGAAATTGTTTTGTGATTGATTTATAAAAAGGTTTATGATGATTTGAGAGACGGATATGAAATGGATGATGGGCTATGTTGCAAAATGTTATTTGTTTGGTTTAAGATATTGATTTTTGGATTGGATTTCTGATATTGGAGAATGGTTATTTATGCTCAATATGACTGTGAATCCAGTGATGGATTTTTGGGGTATGCATACCAGGTTTAGGATATCCTTCTGGGCCTAGCCATCGGCTTTGTAGGTGGAGACCTTGCCAAGGGGGGAATCTTGGTCGCCTTGTCACAGGGCGTTGTGTCGTGACCATGGTTAGTATTGAGAAAAGATTGATCAATGGATAGACCATTGATATGTGTTTTTAATGGAGATTATTCAATGGATTCGACCATTGATACTTGAATTTTGATGGCGATTCAAATGAGTTTTCCATATTACTATAAATCTTGATGATAAGAAATAACTCTTATAAGATTCAATACTTATTTTATATATTGAGTTGGCTTACGAAGTTTTGTATTGTTTTGTATACATGCATAGTGGTTGTTCGATCTGCTTCGAAGATATGTACTACTCACTGAGCTGTGGTTGCTCATCCCATTCCTCCTTTAATCTTTTCAGGTTCCTCAGCTAGTGGCGAATAGAGCGAGTGCGCCATCGTGGGAAACTTTTGGAGAATTCTATTTTGTTTTTTTGGTATGGTTTAAGGAAGTGGTGCAAATGATCCTTACTAGTGGAATCGTTTAAGTTTTAAAGTATATCTTTTCTCTTTTTGATGAATTATAGAAACTCTGATGTTACAACCAATTTGAAGGTTTATCTGATATTTATATATATAAGTTAATATCAGTTTGTTGGTTGTGTTTGAGGCTGCGTCCTTTGTAAAGAAGGACGGCCGTGTCATCCCCATTCTTTGTAGTTTTTGGGGTGTGACAAAACCTGAATCAATGGGTGAACCCAATTCAGATGAAATTGTAAAATAAGTGGAGTGGTTTAGCCGGTTTTGACACATTTGGGAAGTTTAATGTCACTCGGCTTTTTTGTGGTCACGCCCAATGGGCAAATCACTCTACAACTAGCCCGCTCAAGCAAGGATTTGCCAATCAGGTTTACCGCAAGTAGAGAAGGCAAATTGAGAACGTAAGTACCATGAACATGCCGACTGATATCTGATATTGTGCCCGTTCAGAAGAAATCGGGCTCAGAGCAGAGCCAAGGGCCACCTCGGTACTAGTTTGAACGAACCCAGAACAAGTCAAATCGAAGCAGCCTGTGGCGACGCTTCCATCAACCTGAGTAAAAAAGAAATTGAAAAACAGAATCAGTTAAAGATTCAGTTCCGCCCAAAAGAAATGGTCTATAATGATGGCAGAGTACTCACTGTCCAATGCGTGAAAAGTCGAGTTTGCTTATCTCCATATAACTTTGGGTTCACCTGAGAATAGGAAAAATAATTTGAGCCATCTCAACAGATAACCAAAAACTAACGTGCTAAAAGTAAAAGAGGCCTTGACTAAAACTGAAAGACAGACCATCCATCCTGATTCAACACTTCCGAACTTATTGCCGGGGCCAGCCAGAAGCCATATCTGGGCTGTAGTGAAGTCATCTGGCAAATCAACGTTTGGATTCCAGACATTTATATCGCCGGAAGCTCCAATGTAGTGGTACCCTGCGGTCAAAAGGATTGCTTGCTGCCCAAGAAACATGGTGAAATGGTATTACTAGACACTGAACGTGTGAGGGAACAAGTTTCTATCAGCAAAACAAAGTGATCATGGGGTGCTGAATTCAGTCAAAGAAATGCTTACAGAATGATCTTTTTGATAAGGAAGAGAGACTTGGGTTCCATTTATGACCACGTTCCGACCATTTTCATCGAGGGTTGAATTTGCCACTTGGTCCTGAGAATGAGGATGATACATTTTCCCAAATTTCTCGAGACTAGAAGCTCTCAACAAGTCTTGCCGCTGGATACGTCGGATGGGAATAGTTCCCTCAGGACAACTTCCACTCTTTTGCCAGGTCTGAGATATTGCTGGTTTTGAGTACTTAATTTTTGTTGATTTGGTTTCTGAAGGCAGTGTAATGCTGGGTTTCATCTGCATTTGAAGGAATAATAGTACATAAGGTTTCGAGAAATACTCCAAAATATATATATATATATATATCAGCCTGCTTTCCGTATATAAGATCAAAAATTGCAATCCACTAATTTGATTTCTCAAGATAGCCAGTTCAATTCAAATATAAGCTATTTAGAATTTATCAGACTAGAATAATGTTGTGATCAAAATGTCAATTGTAAGTAAGAACGCTAAAGTTAGGAAACGGACCTGAATCACATGGTTTTTCAGCGCAGGATGGTCGAAGGCTGGTTGTTTATGCATGTCAACACAGTTGATGATATCTCCGTCCACGCTCTATCAATCAAACAGAACCTGGAATTAGTCTATAACTGAATTTGTTGGAAATTGGAAGTGGACAAGCTTTCATTAATTATGTCCATTAAGTAGCTAACAAACAAAGCTGTCTGAAACGTCACTTTTCTGTTGTGTCTGAGTGAGTAGGTGCGTGAGAGAGAGAGAGAGAGAGAGAGAGAGAGAGAGAGAACAACTTTTCTGAAAGAACTCAAATTGCCACTGCATCCTCTACTGATCTACTTGAACCAAAGGATGAGTACTGTAGATTTGATTTCCGCAAAAAGATGGGTGCACGATCTGCAGTAAGTCTCAAAAAATGTGGTCACTCTTTCTTGAAATGGCTCCTCAAAAACACCCGGGTTGCACTCATCAGGCCCAGAGAGAATTCAGAACTAAATTACACGGGTTTCATACCAAAAGCAAATATTCAAGGACGGCCGTGGATCTGAGTTTCATTACGTTGTTATATGAAGAGACACCACAGATGACCGGAAGATCAAAGACTCGCGAGATATTAGTGTAAGCTGAATGCAGAATAGCTGAAATCCTGAAAACGGGTCCGGAGATCTTTGTTGCTCCCAAAACAAAAGAAGTCCTTTTCAGGCCAAAAGATTATCAAAAGGGTGGTAAAAGCTAGCGTCTCACGGATTGGTTCTTCAAACCATGAATGAATACCAGCAGAAAGCCTATTCAAGAGGAGTTGAAAGCAATGCGATACCTGAATGCTCTTCACTGCAGGCTTATTAAGAAGCCTGAGTCTCCTATCAATGTCATCCTCCTCCTCCGAAGCCTCTCTATCTATTGATTTTCTTGACACACTATTAGCCAATGTGGCCCAACACAATATCATAGCCAAAAAAAGCATAAAGCCCACTTTCTCCATTGTTCCTTTTGCTTCTCCACATGAAAATGTCTGAAGTGGAAGGCATTAAAAAGGAATGAAATAAGCGATTTAAATGGGGGCCCTGATGGTGGGTTGCTGGGCTAGTCTCCTCCGAGGTATAGGGGCCTGACCCTCAGGAGCCTTTCAGACACGGGGGGTCCGTGGTGGAGTCCTTGGTTACCAAAAATAAATAAATAAATAAAAAATAACACAATATAGTGAATATTCAAAAGGGCTTTGCTAACATAATAGTCCTTAGACCACTGTCCTTTTGGTCTAAAATAGACTATCATTCTCACAGTACATAAAGATTGTAATGTAATCATTTCTCCTTTTTGTGCAAAATACCATTGTATTCTTTACAGATGCACGAGAAACTGATCACAAATAATCTGCACTGCAAGAAAATTTGCCAAGCATGCTGATTAAGAGCATGAGTTTTTTCTTAGTAGAAGAAGATAAGGGATCTGAAGTATAATTTGAATAAGGAAACTGCCAGCTCGTTAAACTTCAATAAAGGCACTGTGATTATGGTATAAAATCCACAAGATTAATTTTTTGGAAAAATCAGGCTTCACCCATACAAATTGTTACTGTGTTCTAGCCTGGACTTCATGCTTAACTTGATGAGCGGGCTAGGGCCAGCTCCAGAGAATACAAGATTGAACCATGCCTCCAGGTTTAGTTTAAACCTCCGATTGATCAGGTCTGAAATTCTAAGACATGTAAGAAAGGCTTTCAATCGGTGACAAATAAACGGGAAAATAAATGTTCAACATCTGCTAAATGTGGATCAGGCTGAAACACAAGAAACTTGCAGCTGCCATGTCTAGTCAGGGGCACAACTCATTCCTTCCAGGACCTCCAAAATAAAACTCAGGATCTTCAATATAATCCCCAAGGTATCTCACATCGTAACACCTATATTCATCTGTGTAGTGGTCAACCTGTTCCGGGAACTTCAGGATCATTGAGTTATCACGGACCCGTATCCTCTTCACGTATCCACTCGATTCTTCAAGGATGGGGAACTGTCCGCTGCCCATCTGTGTTGAGGTGTGGGGCGTAAATCCCCCAATTCTTGAGCTATACACTTCACCACCCCATTGCACAGTTTGTGCAGTTTGAGGTAGGTAGGCGAATAGCTCGGGCGGGAAGTAACCAACATTCGTCTTTTCATCATATTGAACCCACCAGTTGCCAGTGCTCGGATCCTGAAATCGCACAGAAAAGTCGTTACCAATGACTTTCAATTCGTCAGAAAAGCTAAATGTGACTAGTTTGTGAATTCTCCAGATAGTATCTCGATATGGTCATGAATCAGTACTATCTCACCCTGAAGAGATAAAGCGTTATCTGATAAGGAAGGCCGTCCGTTGTCGAGATGGGATGAATGGCCGCGCCAAGGGCAACCTTGCTGCTTGTTTGAACAAAACCAGGGCAAGTGAGATCAAAACAGCCGGTTTTTTTCCCCGAGTCAGCCTGATACACGGAAGAGGAAGATACAGTATTGGTTTTGCTCTGTCGTACCAAAGATAGGCCAAACGAAGATCAAGTCAAGGTATGAATCGAAGTCCTCCTTCATACTATTGAAGAAAAACAAAAATTTGTTGCAGTGACTGCCATCGAGACCAGGCATATTTGTCATGTTTATCTAAATGAAGAATGAGTTCAGATGATGAGCTTACTGTCCAATATACAAAAAACCGAGTCTTCCGGTCGCCATAGATGCCAGGATTCACCTAAAAAGTTTGGAATCATTAGGAGTCGGGGCAGAATTAATTTCCAGAAAGCAATTGTCACGTAACTATAACTAGATTAAACTAAATGATGAATTCACTTTGTTAAGTGGCGACTTGCACATACCGCCCACCCAGATTCGACACACTCATAATCTTGAAGAACGGCACTCTTTAGAGCGATTTGAGAAGTGGTCCATTCATCATCATATTCGACATGTGGGTTGAAAACTTTAATATCTCCTTTGGCACCAGTGTAACTATAACCTTCCGTGATCAATATGGCCATCTTATATACAGTACAATCAATGTCAAAAACTTAAGTGTTGGCATGTACCGTTAATATAAATCACCCCAAATAAAAAAGTGCGAATGCATACATACAGAGTGATTACTCTGAAGGAGGTTTTGAATTTTATTCTCATCCATCTCAGTGCCTCGATGGGAATTTTGAGCCTTCTTCCTTCCATACTCAACTGGCAAACTCGCTTTAGCCATGTTATTCTTCTGAATTCTTCGAATGGGTATGGTCCCCTTGGGACAGCTTCCCTTTTTTCGCCACAGCTGTGATGTCCTAGATATGGAGGAACTCGTGTCGATTTTCGTGAATGCTTCAGGCATTCCAGTCGTCATGATAGACGGATTGTCGCTCGGTGCCATCTAAATTACGAGAAGCAAGCTTGAAATATGATGAGAGCTGTGTGAATTTGTCACTACATAAAGGTCACCATTTGCTTCTTTGAAATGAGAAATGATTAACATCTCCCTCGTATATTTTATGTCAAAGATATAAAGGAGGAGGAGGAAAGGGAAAAGGAAAAAGGGTAAAGAAAAGAGAATAAAGTAACAAACTTTGAGTCCGACCTGAATTGTGTGATTCCTTAGGGCTGGATGACGAAAAGCAGGCTGCTTATAGATATCGATGCAATCAATGATGTCCCCATCTTCACTCTACCGGCACAAAGATAGTTGGTAGTCAAAGCCAGAATTTTCCGGCAAACATCTTAATGCAGATGATTTCATTATGCTCGCATTTCTTTTACTTAGGCCTGATTGCGATCTTAAAGCAAACCAATAGAGGACCGTGCGCAACAAAGTATCATTTAAGGCAATAGCTGGTCCAAACTACAGAACTGAAACTAGGCCTGTTCTTCGTGATCTTGGTTAAACAACTAAAATCTCATTTTCTGTCTCCTGTTTTGGTGCCTTTTGTAATATAGTCAAGCTATGGTCTTCTACTTCCAAGGTTTGGCTTTATGTTTAACAATCCTTCATTAGCTGCTCCGTGAAAAGTAATGACGAAACTGAGAGGAGTATGTGAAGTAACTGATATAGAAAGGGCCTAAAAATACCTGAATACTCTTTATCACATGTCTTTTGAGCTGGTTTATTTTTCCTTCGACTTCCATAGTCTTCTTGGATCGAGAAGTTGATGCTCCAGCCACAGCCCTCAAACTGATGCAAACAATTGCCAGTGTAATGCAGACCCTTTTCACATTGAGAACAGAAGAGAGCAGTCCGTTGCCCATTTTTATAAATTTATGTCTGAACTACTGAGTAATGTGAATAGATTTTGAGGAAAACACAACATGTCCAGGAAAGAGATGCTATTCTTTGTTGGTAAAAAGAAGGCAATCGCTGGCATGTGATTGAACTACATGCAGTAGCACAAAATGCACATGACTCACCTTCTTACCATCCAAGTCTCATTCATTCAAACTTTTGGTTCTTTTTTCACATGGTAACACGCAAATGCAGCAGAATTTGCGTGAACTGCACACAGTTTAGTGAAGGATCTCTGTAAACATTAGCTCATGAAAGATAGACCAGCCAATTGGATCGAAACTATCTCATGGCCTCACTTGAACGTGCAAAGTGCGCATGGCCAATCAAATCTCGATGCAGACCAAAAACCAAAATTTAAGCATAGGTTTTGTAGCTCATCTTATCCATCATCTGAGCAGACTTAGCCCTTCACATAGCCCACTCAAGCGAAGCCTAAACCAAATTCTTTTCTAGCCTGGACTGCCGTGCACACGAACAATTCCTTGTATGATGGCATTCGATTGTGCGGAGCCAGGCCAACTCTCCTGCTCGAGTCAAACCTGATGTAGCTCAGCCTCGAATCGGCGTGCTCCCTGCAACTCGTGTGTTTATATACAGTCGAAAGATGGGACAGTCGAATGGACTCTAGTGACTTTGAGATTGGACTTCATCATCTTCTCCTAAGATGTTAGCAATGCAAAGCGTCTTCGAATCGTAAAGTGTTAGCTTTTGCAATGAAATTGCCGTTAACTTCCATCGAACACAAGGAATGCTCAACAGCTTTTACCATAGAACTCGTTTAAACTTAGGAATTCTCACATGATTGTCTACTACAGAGTTCGTTCAATGCCTGACCATCGTCAAAGTCATCTTCCTGCATATCGAATGCGAGTCCTTTGGTTTAACCGCTGTACATGTATTCTATGGCATTTTGTTATACAATCTCACAAGGACGAGAGCTTTTGCAAATCTTTTCTATGTAATTTGCAAGGTTGTCATGTGTGACCATGGTCCCTCCATCCTAGGGTTGAAATAAAGTGATTCTAACGAACAAGAAAGAGAATATTCCCTCTTTTATGGTAAAGGATGATTAGTATTCTTACCTGATGTCCTATGTATTGACCACGCGCATATAATGTGATGATAACTTAGTCGAGGTCAAAATCTAGGATATTGCATATTATTTAGTATATAAGAGTCCATCAAAGGATAAAGATACCACATTAGGCGGTTTATAAATAAAGACCGTGCTTAATTGATCATATCTCATGCGTGAACACGAGTGTCCTCTTGGAGACTCCGCCCATGCGAAAGGGGCTATTAAGGGACAATAACAAAAACAAGTCCAAATTCTATTATACTTTCACCTTTTGCCGATTTTGGCTAGCATTGACATTTCATATTTTATATTTTATTTTTTATAACTTTTTTTTTTTGGTGGATTGAGGATCGGCAAAGGTGGCTAGTTGACCCTCGTTGGCCACTAGGCAAGGGCTCATGGGCCCTCACTTAGTTTGGACGAGGCCACGATGCCCAAATTAGGCAAGGTTGTTGCTTCCCTTGCCAAGATCCTACAAGAGTTGGCCAGCAACATTTGTCAAATCCTGAGTAACAAAAAAAAAAGTAAAGAAAAGAAAAAAGAAAAAAAAATTATTAAAATATTAATTAAGAATATCAACATTGGATATGCCATATAAGACAACTCGCCACTTTTGGTCAACATTGACATCGACCTTTCTATTAATTTTTCATTTTTATAATGCATTTTTTCTTTCTTTTTCTTTGCCTTTTTTTTTTTTCTTTTTTCTTTTGTGGATTGAGGATCAATAAGGGTGGTTGATTGACCTTCACTGGCCACAAGGCAAGGGCTCATGGGCCCTCACCTAGTCTGGACAAGGCCACAATTCCCAAATTAGGTAAGGGTGTCATGTCCCTCACTCAGATCCTGCAAGAGTTGGCCGACAACCCTTTTTAGCCCCTTAGTAAAAATAAGAGAGTAAAGAAAAGAAAAAAAAGAAAAAAATCATTAAAATATTAATTGAGAATATCCACATCAGTACTAATCAGGTCACATAAGACAGTCGGTATTTATATCAGTGATTTTTAGCAAAAATTGGCTAGATAAACTCAGTTGACAAGTTTTAGAGACTAAATTACACAATTAAAATGTTTTAAGATCGAATTAGCATTAGTACAATAAATTTATAATTTCTTGAATAATCTCATGACACATGACATCCTAACACAACACTATGCAAATCAAAGCGTATCTTTTATTGTCAATTTGTGGATCCATCCAAGCTACCCTATCCGGCCAGTTTCCTGGCCGAGCCCCTTCATTTCCTTGTACCTACCCCAGGGTTGGATACCTGGGGATTGGCATCGCGAGAATCTAGGGTGGCTACCCAAACCCTCCTTTGGAGGGTTGTGGTGTCTCAGCCAAGTGGGATGGAATCTTTTTCGAGGCCCGATTCTCGTCCTCTACCCGACCTATTCTTTGTGGTCAAAGCCTTTTAAGGTCTTACTTATGACAAAAGCTACCCTATGTGTCATTTTTATTTTTCTTGCCCTATTCTCGAAACTTGTATGGCCATGGTGTCCATTGTTGATCTCCGATTCCATATTTTTCGCACAAGAAATAATCGTGAAAAAATGACGGTTGTACACAAACATGACGGAGAAGCGAAAATTAATGCAATAGCTTAATTTCCAGAGCTCACCAAGATGTTGTATCTCTTTCTTGTCTTTATGAATAAAACTCCATTATTTTTTGTCAAAATAGATAATAAAGGCTCTTCACTCACTTTTGAACGCACACTCCAGACTATAAAAAAACAGAAAATCCAAGAAAAAATTGTCATACCATCAAAGCAACAAGTGAGAAATAACATTCCTAATACTCGCATAAGATCCATCAAATTCCACAATTCAAATGAATATTGATCGGTTGCGCTCGATTACTCTTTCAACATCTTATGTTCATGCACCGTTTCATCATATATGAACAATCTCATGTTCCACTATCTATCCAACCTTACCCTTTCATCTTATTTCGTGAGATTTCATCAATAGGGCCGTTCAGAAGCATTGATTAGACGATCAAACTCGAAAAGTCCGCACCTTCCAATGCGTTGACTTTGGCACAATCACGCCACATGCGGGGCTAATGCTTTCCACGATTGCATCGTTCCATCCTTAACTTCGTTCAACAGGTCGGGCAAAGACCCGTCCTGGCACGACTGAAACGTCTGGCCAATCCCGTAATCGCCGGTCCTTCCCTGTTGGAATTGTCTTTCCCGACGTAGCTTAGTCCGAGGAAGGGAGAAGCGTCAAGAAGTTCGCCCACCACCGCGTCGTCAAATCAACGAAAAAGCAAAAGGGGCCCGACAAAGCAAAAGCTCCTCTGCCCCTGCGAAATCGATCCCGCGGAGCTGCTCGAGAGCTCTCGGAAACTGAACTCCGAATCCGACATCAACAAGCCGGCAGTTTCCTCGCACACCCATGTTCTCTGTGTCTCTCTCTCGACAACCTTCCTGTTGAACTCGGGCTTTCGAGTGGAGACCGACCCAACTTTGCCTAACATCCTCGACTTCCTATTTGACCCCGGAAACCATGGCATCCGCGTGAGCACTGTGCAAAGTTGTCTTCTTTCCGCTGAATCTGGCGCGGTTTAGTGCGTGTAAAGCACCGGATCGTCTGCCCAGGTTTGATTCCCGAGCTTTTAGTCGATTTTGGGCGACAAAATCGAATCTTGTTGAGTGCCCTTTTGGAATTCTTGCCTTCTTTGTCCAGGGAAGGTGGTTCTGGGGCGTTATTTGCGTAGTTGGATCTGTACTAGTGTCTGGTTATAGAAAAAAACAAGGGCTTGCTTGTTTGTCAAAGTTGGCGAGACGGAGATTTATAGGATGATTGTCGGCAATATGAATTCGATGGAGTTTCGCGGTTTCGCGGGGTGTTTGTGGATCTGATGTTTTGCTGAAGAATTTCGGTACAAGTGATTTGAAGATATGCAAGGAAGGGCAGTATCGTCAGAGGAAGGCAAGGATCTTCCTGTGGCGAATAGGACGAACCAAACGAAGGCGTTGCCTCTGAGATTGCTTCAGTTATTTGTGCTTTTTCTGTTAGTGTGTATTGCATTTTCAGGCATTAGCATATACACTGTTCGGCGTTTTGGGATTCAAAGCATGGTGACGACTGCTAGGTCCAGTTTTCAGCCGTGCTATGAAGAAGCCAACAGTTTAGACCGTTGGATTCAGCCTCCGTCGGATCTGCTTCATAATATGTCCGATAAAGAACTATTTTGGAGAGCGACCCTTGTTCCTAAAATCAAGAAGTATCCATTCAGAAGAGTTCCAAAAATTGCTTTCATGTTCTTGACCAAGGGTCCATTGCCGCTGGCTCCTCTTTGGGAGAGGTTCTTCAAGGGCCATGAGGGGCTTTATTCGATCTATATTCATTCCCATCCATCATTCCATGCCCACTTTCATCCTTCGTCGGTATTTAACAGGAGACAAATCCCAAGTCAGGTATGATCTCTTCTCGTCTGGTGTGTGCACCTGTATGGATCGTTTACTTACTTTTCCAATATTTCAGTTGTCTGCTCTTTGTGGTATTTTAAATATATCAAGCACAAGAACAGCTTCTTGGTCTGGGTTATTTTGGTTTGGGTTCCTGTTTTGCTCTGGAGTATTAGTTTTTTCAAGTGGATGATGGTCTTGTGGAATTTCAGAACTCAAATCTATTTAACAAGGCACAATCTCCTGTCAGCTAGGTTGAGATTGAGGGCCGCATTTAGGTGATAGCATACCACTGGTAGCTGCCGTTATCAAATATGACTAGGGAAATACAATTTTGGGATACAAGTCAAGTATCGTGGCTCTCTTCCATATCTAACATCGCCATTGTTATCAAATATTGTACATGTAGCGTTTGTTGTTCTCTGGATGTGAACATTGTCTGCTGGCTAGAAAGTACTTTAATGCAGCCTGAGGCGCAGATAATGTGCGGAGTGTTTGAATTGCAGTCGACTACTGGCCACATATGGAGTAGCAATATGGGACATCGCAGTAGGAATTTTGTTGGACTGAGAATTTAATTGTGGGGTCAATATCTTCATGATTATGGAGTGTTCATTTAAAATTGCTGTTTTTAAAGTGTAAGAAAAAGGGAGATGGTTGGAATTGGTTTGGATTGATAGTTGTTGGTGGAGTCTTCTGTGCCTAGATGGTTGATACTCAACGCAAGGGAATATTTGTTACTCTGTTGAGTTCTGAGAGATAACCATGGCTCATCCATTAATTACATTATGAGATAATAGTTGCTAACCTGTCAATTGGGATTATCTGTATGTTTCCATATTTGGATTTTTTGTTTTGATTTGATCCTGCTGGAAAATTTGTGCAGCAGACAGTGTAGACAGGTTTTGTTCCTCTTTTTCTCATTCATATAAGTTGATTTGCCATTAGTGTTTTGGGAATATAAAGTGAGGATGACAATTGCCGGTTGAACTATGGCAGCGCCGGTTGTTCTAGGTTGGGCTTTCTTATTTAGAGGACTTATTCACTATATGATGTTTTGGAAAAGATAAATGCAAAGATGTGCGTTTTGGAGTATTTATATTGGATGGTAAATGCAAAGGAAAAAATTGTGCTGCATTTGATGGTTCCCTTGTGCTCTCTCTGCTTACATGTGAACAGTTAGTATGGGCAGCAAATCAAATATTAGCATTTTCAATCATGCTTTTGTGGTTACACTAATCTTCTTGCAGGAGAGGACTGAGGACAGTTTTTTTACGCTCATTTATAGGTCATACTTTTTGCATAGCTGTTCTATTTAATCTAAATTTCTCTGTTCTATTCAATCTTCTCACGGTTTGCTTCTCTTCTGTTCTTTTGTCCTTCAGGTGTCTGAGTGGGGCAGGATGAGCATGTGTGATGCAGAGAAAAGACTCCTAGCCAACGCATTGCTAGACATATCCAATGAGCGGTTCATTCTTCTTTCTGAATCATGCATTCCGCTGTATAACTTCAGCCTCATCTATCACTACATTATGAAGTCCGGATATAGCTTCATGGGTGCATTTGATGATCCTGGACCATACGGGAGAGGACGCTACAATTTGAATATGGCCCCCGAAGTGAACATCTCTCAATGGCGTAAAGGATCGCAATGGTTCGAAATCAACCGAAAGCTCGCGATAAACATTGTGGAAGATGCTACTTATTACCCGAAATTTGAGACTTTCTGTAGGCCAGCGTGCTATGTTGACGAGCACTATTTCCCTACTATGCTGACCATCCAAGCAGGACATCTCTTGGCCAATAGAAGTATCACGTGGGTGGACTGGTCGAGAGGTGGCGCTCATCCCGCCACATTTGGAAGGTCTGATATTACAGAAGAATTTTTGCGGAGAATAAGCAAGAACCATCGTTGCACCTACAATAAGCGAAACTCTTCAACGTGTTTTCTTTTCGCAAGAAAGTTTGCTCCGAGTGCGTTGCATCCTCTCCTTGAATTAGCTCCAAAGGTCCTCGGCTATTAAGAGATGCCAAAAAAAGAAAGCATTTCGAATTTGCCTTTATACACTCCATGCGTTGGGTGGTGCTCGAAATTGTTCGGGTCCCTAGTTTGCTTTCTTCGTTTGTACATGAGGCATAATCAGAGGCACCGCCCGGACAATGTAGTCTTGATGTACAGAGAGAAGCTAGCTTGTAGTTTTGACTTCATATTGAGATTTGTGCTAAAAATCGAGAATTATCTTTTCAAGAGTTGCTTCTTCTGCGCCATCCTGCTTCTGCAAGAATTGAGTCATTTGCTCTGTTCTCTGCAGTGGGAGAGATTTGAAAACTTGGGATGTGATTTTAGCGTTGTTGCCCTGTCGATATGGTTGTGGAAGACAGAACGGCATTGACGGCTCTCTGGCGTTCGATTTATTTTGCTAACCTTAGATTGGCCAAACTAGTTCTTACTCAAATTATTCAGGCAGAAGCACATGCCATTCCACTGTGAAATATTACGAGGGATACTTTGAAGTATGCCCAATTCAATGTTGCCCTCTCAGAACCGTATGAAACAATGAAGCAGACACACCACGCTATCAGGAATGGGCTAAGATCAGCCCTCACATCCTGCCATGCCTCCAATCTAGACTCTGCACAAAAAAGCATGAAGGGCAGAGGAATGGGGGAGACACAGCATGAACCGTGAAGGTGGATGAAGCAAATGGGCAATAGCTTCCTGAATTGAGAGCACTATGCTTGGCTCAGAGAGAGAGAGAGAGAGAGTGAGCAGATGCCCAGAATAAAGTCACATGTCATGTGATGTTTCATTTGATTTGACCCCAATGGCATGTGTGCCCGTTCTGGTGAGGGTGAAGAGAAAAGGCATATGCACAGACATGCAAATGAAGATGGATTCTTTCTGCTGAGGAACCCTCTATCGTCGACCACATCTTTTTGGCCTATGCTTATTCTGCACTCATACAGCTGTGCCTGGTCTGCAAATCTCACCCACCAAAGAATGTCACACTTTCATGATAATTGCAAAAAATGGGGAGAATAGAATCTCAGCGATGTGGGTACATGGTTGGACCACCCCAACCCCAAAAAAAGAAATTGTGTATCTCAGAGAGAGAGAGACAGAGACAGAACAGAGAGGCCATAAATATTAAAAAAACAAAAATGGGCATTTTGGCAGTGCCCTCGCTCCTTCGTAGTTCCTTGTCATCACCATGAGTCTGGGTCAAGCAATTGATTTTTGATTTTATTTTTTTTATTTTTTGCTTCCTTTTTGGGTCCTCAACTACATGGTTTTGGTAAAAGCTGCTTTCAGATGCTTTCTTGCTTTTACTCTTGGTTTTGCAGTTGGAACAGGGCTTAAGGATCAGATGTTGCAAAAATTGCAGTCCCGTGATGATTTAAACCCTCATTCCATGAAAGCCAGAAAATAGGAAAAAAACGGAAAAGGAAAAAACGAAAGGCCTCATCTCTTTCCTTGACTTGTCTATTTTCTCAAATTAATCCGATGACATTAAGAAAGATATAAGCTTGCATTTCTACAACCCTCGATCCAAGGAAAGGTCGTGACGAGAAAGAAAACAATCCATATTTGATCATATTCATAAACTCAAATCCTAATCGTTTCAAATCAAATAAATTTAATGCTATGAATTGGCGAGGTGGAAAAAATCTTACCAAAAATATGATATATCTTTCTATTGATCGAGTCCATTTATTGAAATGAGCTCTTTAGAATGCGTCCACGCTATAGCAACTCTTAATTTTCGTTGCTTCCAACGTTTCAACGCACTAACAATTACATAGGTGACCGAACCTGATCCGACCACTTCCGCGACCAGAAAAAACGACCCGCCGGAAGGTTCTGGAAACCGGGAACGAATAGGGGTCTCCCTCCAGCACATCGGATCTACTGTACACCTGTCACGTCGATTTTTTTATTATTTTTCGAAAAAAAAAGAAAGAGTGGGGGCCAAAAGAAGGAAAGAGCCGGGAAATCGAAGACGGACACGTGTCGGGCTCCTCTTGGCGTACAGATTGGTGCAGGGCATCTTCGCCGCACTCATGCCAGCACGATCGCGCGTGATTTGCACGACACGCGATGGCCGCTTACCTTCCGCACGCCGCCCCGCCCCACCCCCCCCCCCCCCGGCGGGGGAAATCAAGCCCCACTCGCCGCGATCCGGCGGTGTCCTCCACGCTCCGCGGCCGTCGGGGAGCGGCGGACGCGACCGGCCATTCATCTGGAACGGCGGCGCGTGAGGGGCTTCCGCCGCGAAACTGAAGGAGCCGGTCGCTTTCGCGGACCAGATCCGAAGCGTCAAACGGGGCACGACGTCGCTTTTACGACCCGGACCGAGAGAAAAAAAATTTAATTGCCAATTATTACTTTTCACCCCTCGCCCCACGCCAAAGACGACGACCCCCGTCGGACGTTTTTAGGCCGTCCTCTTTCCCCACCGAGACGCGTTCTCGCGCTTCTCTTCCTCGACCCCGAAACGACGAAAGGCGACTCGCGTTTTCCTTCCCCTCCCGAAAAATCCCTGGCTGGGCCCCGCCAACAGAAAAACCACAGCTATGGTACCAACGAAACCGCCAGCTGTGCACCCCGGGCAGCTGCCCGTGCAGCCCGCTCTCTCTTTCTATATATATAGGCGCTCTGCTCCGCCTTTAATTTTACTCTGCCTACGCTCTTGCACTCGAAAACCCTAGCTTTCTCTCTGTCTCTCAAGCTCTCCCAACCTCTCTCAAACCTCGAGATCGCGACAATGGCGGCCATGAAGTTCGCGAACGTGGCCGCGGTGGCCCTCCTCGTCGCCGCCATGGCGGTCGCCGCGACCGCCCAGGAGGCCCCGGCGCCCAGCCCCGCCTCCCCGGCCAGCTCCGTCACCCCGTCCATCCTCTCCGCCGGAGTGGCTGCCGTCGCGGCCCTCGTCTTCGGGTCAGCACTCAGGATCTGAAGCGGCGCGCCGATCTTCCGGAGCATGGGGACATAGATTTTTTTCTATATAGTTTCCGGGTGTCTGCACTCTATTATCACTAGTAGCCGTGGTAGGGATGATATATTTACGGCGGTGGTTCTGATGTGGGTTTTTTCTCTAGGCGATTTTTTTACGCGGTGGATCCGCGAGTCCCTTCCTTCCTCCTTCGTTGGCGTTGCTGCTGTGTGTTCTTTTGCTGGTTTGAGAGTCTTTTGAGTCGAGTACATACTCCTGGTGGTGCTTCTGCTTCTTAGTTAGAGAGAGTCTCGTGCACAGTCGTGATGATGTCATAGATCTATTGCTTTATCATGTACCTCAGACATATATATTTCCACATATATATTATTATAAATAACAGATTCGTTTCATGAAACTTCTCCTTCTTCTTCATCCTCCTATTCAATGTCGCGATCTTGAGGCGTGTCGTCTGTCGATGTGGTTATGGCTTCGAAAAAAAAAGGGTAGAATTCCACGGGAAAGGGACTTCCTTTCGGGAGTGGCGCAGTGAATGCTTCGTGGGTGCGTTTTCGAGCGTGGGATGAAACGCCAATGAAGGAAAAGCGATCCACCCGGTTCTTTAACTGCTGAGTAGGCTAATAATGACGGACGAAAATCTTTAATTATTAAGGCGCGTTTGCATGATGGGCGGTCGTGATTTTTTGTCCTGTTGCGAGTGCTTGTAGCTGTAGGGGTACGGCGCATCATGTCCGTCACATGCGTCGTCCGACTCCCTAGCCGGATGGGCCCGAACCGAGCCGCACGAAAATATCACTCATCGTTTGAACCAAATTTTCACGGCTCTTTGGCCGAAAGGTTTTTTTTTTTTTTTTGATTAAATGGGCTTCGAGATTTGCCATGTGAACGTCTAAATTGGAATTGATAGGATTCGCGGGGCCGTTCGGACCTTGATTTGGGCATGGTGTGTTTTTTTTCGACATGGGATACGGAGCATTGACGGACCCGTGATTTGCGTCGAACGTGGCACCCGCCCGAGATTCCCAATTAGTGCCGCAGAAGCGCAAAAAGGGTAAATTAGGAGTCACGATTCCACCCGGGGGAACTGGACTTTGCCTTTTCCTTCGCCTTTTTCTTCTTCGCGTCCTCTACTTTTTGAAAAATTGACCCAGGGGGATTCGCTTCGCGAATCCCCACGGGGAGCGCACATATTCGCCGACGTCGTTTCCCTCTTTAGCTTTCTCGCTTTCTCCCTCTCTCTCTCCATATCTCTCTCTATTCACCATGACGGATGATTCGCGGCCCGCTGAAGCCACTGTCCGTCTCTCTCTCTGTTCATCGATTCTTGTCTTGACTCCTCGGCCCCGCCGTTGCGATCGCGGGCCCCGGGACCGGTCCAGTAGCCATCACTGCCGCCGCCACCTGTCTGCGATCAGCGAAAGGTGATACGTTCCGGTCACGGGCTAGGCGAAATTCTTTTGAGATTGCCCCGCCACCTAAAACACTTTGATCATTCTTTAGATTAAGGATTGGAAAGGAGGGGCCCGAAGTAAAGTGTCCACAGATGACTCGGCGAGAGGCAGGTAGATCATCGCGATCCCGGATCCCCGGGGGCGGTAGGTAGGTAAGCTCCCGGAAATGGTCACTTGCGTGGTGTACGCGGGACGTCAAAAATGGCGATGCGTAGCGCGGAGGAACGATGTTAGGTCCGACATTTTGGAAGGGGTCAAAACAGGGGGCGGCTTCAATTAAGGATGATGACGAAATCTCGGTTCAAGGCATTACTTTTGATAAAACCTCGAATGAGCGCACTTCGGAAACGTAATCATCCGAATTTTATATGGTGCGGTTTGCTTCCATCATGGCGTGTTTTATGCGTGTGTGTGTGTGTGTGTGTTTTTTTTTTCAATTTCGCTTTTTATCTTGACAAAAGAAAGAATGACGTATAGGATCTTCATCGAATGAAAAGATTTAAAGAAAGAACCAAGGGGGATGTCTTCCGAATATCAAGATACGTCATTTATCGTATATTTATCATCTTAATCCTTACGTCACCTCTCTCTATTTCGATCTCTCGAAATTGCTTGTAAGTCGTAGAGCTTCGTCTCCCGAGATACTCACTAGACACGCAAGTTCAAAAAAAAAAAAAAAACAAGACTGTCATTTTCTGTGCATGACTTGTGTCGTATTATCGTGTGTAGTCAATACATTGAAAAAATAAGAATAAATTTCCAATAGAGAAGTTTTGATAACAAAACTCGTGAGAATTAGTCTTTTTTTTAACAGTTGGACTTCCTCGTGATATTCGCTAATGACGACCGAATATTGAATTTTCCCATCGAAAAACTTAAAAGACGTTTCTGACGATCTGATCAGTGAGACATCTCTGAGAGGAAATAATTGACCACGGCGCTTGCGGTCCCCACTACACGTGGAGCCCAAATAGGTCGTCGACGACCTCGTATTCGAGGTGATCGAAGCTCCTCGATAAACCGTACAACCTCATACGCGCATGGGCGCTGGCGCGAGCGAGAGAGATGCGTTGGAATTGGTAGCGGCTGTAGTCACAAGGGCTGCCACAGCCACCAATGATGCGGCGGCGGTGTTGGTGGTGGTTGAACATGGGAAGGGAGGATGGGTCTCAGGCTTTCGCTTTGCGATAAAGGTGTGTCTTTGGTTTCTTTCAACATCAAAGTGTCGATACCTCTTAAAAAAGGGACAAATCGAAGTTCCTAAACTAATATGAGGGGCTCGACGCATGACGCCATCTCGACAATTTAGCTATCAATTGAATAATGCATCAGACCACCAATCCCCTTTTAGGATGATGTTACCGGATTATGGGATCCTTTTCGCGTTGGAATTAAGCGCCTTCAACTCTTCGGAAAAATGCGAAGACAAGAAAGGTTCAGCAAGTCCGCGGTTCTCCCAAACATTTTTACTCCCTCTCCTCTCGCTCATCGACATCGACTTTGGCTAAGCGTCGTAACGTTTCAATCTCGCCACTTACATATGTTGCTACTACGAGAGCAGGAATTTGATGTGTGTGTGTGTGTGTGTGTGTGTGTGTGTGTGAGAGAGAGAGAGAGGTCATATATGGAGAGGATGAATCATTTCATTCTTTCCCCAAGGTTAAAACTGACGGATTTACAGAGTCTAATTATCATTTTTTCCCCATACTTTTCCTTTGTTGTTTTCGGACAAGAGTTCAAAAGAGCTCTCAAAATCTCATCGATCTCCGATGAAAGCTTAGCTTACAGATCCAACTCTTCATTCGGAATCCGAGTCCATGTTGCCCATAGCCTTCAATCCTCTCGGTCTCTACATCATCATCAATCATACACACAGAGAATCAGCAACGTTCCTCTTTGTTAACGGGGGCCCCTAATAACCAATTAAAGAATCTTCACATTTCCTAAAAAGTCAATATTTAACAAGTGCCTTTGTCATTTCGGACCCTCTAAAATTGAAGGAGCGATGTGGTGCTTTATTTAGTTTTGGCCAAAGCGCAAGTGACTTTTTAAAGGGAACCTTTTTTTTTTCTGCCTTGTATAAAAAATTCAAACGCAGTAATCATAGCGCTAGGAACGCGTATATAGAAGAAATAAGTGAAGCAAATGGAGTACCTTCTTGGAAATCTTCTTCTCCCGGACCTCATACCGTTCTAGGGTCAAGTCGCACAACCACGCCCCGGGGCTTACCAACTGCACATCGAAAACATTCGCCAACTCGTTTAGAATTTACAAAACCTCAATTTGTCAAATCAAAACGTATTCAATATGTCAGACCCAAAATTCAAAAAACGGAAGCCCTTCAGACAAAAGGACGACGACACTGCCACAAGGACACACCCCTCGAACGTGAGGAACAAGGTTAGAGGGTTTTGACAACTTATACGGTCGTTCTTTCCTCTTCCTCGAAGTTTACCCGAGGGACCGATGCGCAAGGACAGGACGACGACCCACACATATCACGAGGTCTTTCCCCAACAACATCCACAAAGACCCAATTGCAGAGCTGGCGGTCCAAACATTTTCCTTTCCATTTCCCTGCTTTTCTTTTCCAAGCTTCAGCTCAAGCTCGACCACGATTGATGAATTCACATGAACATATGTAACTCGGGCCGGCGAGTAGCTGCCCTCCTGGTCTACAAAAAATCAGATGGGCCGGGCCGGGCCGGGCCGCCCCACGCCGCACCGTGACAGCCCAGTCCACGACCAACCACTCCAATTTCGACCCAACCCCTATTCATCCATCATCATCACCATCAGCATCACCATTATAATAAACCCTAAAATCAGTCCTAAGACCAAACAGGAAGGAATCCCTCATCCGTGACTTAATGCGGAAGCCTCGCCCCCTCATTGGACGAAACAAAGTACACACCGTGGGGGGGCCCCCGACCGAACCCGCGCATTCGTCACCACGCCCCACGCATCGACCGACACGTGTGCGTCCCGTCCTTCCCCGGCTCCGACTTTTGTCCTCTCGCACGCTTTCTCCCCCGACAACCGCAACAACAAAAAATGCTTTCTTTTCCCCCAGCCAAAAAAAGGCGCCAGAAAACAAAAGCAAGAGGGGCCCCGCCATTACCCCCTTAAAAATCACAAAAAAGCATAAATCTCCGGCCCCACCACACGCACCACCCCCGACCTTCTTTAATTAAACCGATAGTAATGGAGATATTAAATTACCGACCCCCTATTTCCGCATTATATCTCAATTTCTTTTCGGCTAAAGCTACACTACCAAATTACCGCTAGTGATTTTCGGTTTTCGAGCCATTTCAGGTCGTGATATCTTAATAATTCTCAACTGGGTTCGACCGGAATTTGATCAAAAGATTGATGGAAATCGACAAAAGACTTTTTTTTTGGGGGGGAGGGGGGATTAGAAACGGAGTGGGGAATTGAAGCTCCGGTGGAGAGGCGAGGGGGATCTTACATTGACGGTCCGCTGCACCACCTTGGCCCTCTTCTTGGGTCTCTGAGGCAGCTTGGACCCCTTGAAGATGATGAAGTCCTCCTCCTTCTCCTTGTTCGTCAGGGCGATCACGAACTTGGGCGGCCAGACCGGGGGCGCCGCGTCCCCGCTCCCGGACGACGACCCGCCCCCGCCCTTCTTGCTGTCGTGCGCGGTCTCGGACGACGCGGCCGATTTGTTGTTGCTCTCATTATTGTGGTGGGGGTGGTGGTGGTTGGGGTGGTGATGGTGGTGGTGGTGGTTGCTGTTGCTGTTGCTGTTTAGATGGTGATGGTGATTGTTGGTGGTGGTGGTGGTGGTGCTGTGGTGGTGGGGATGGGGGTGGTGGTGGTTGGTGGCCTTCTTGTCGTGCGCACCCCTGTCCGGCGAAGAGAAGCCCCTAAGACCGCCGTTGCTCTGCCCTCGCATCGCACTAGAATTCTCCGAGTTCCTGCAAAAACCAAACGGAAAACCCCACTTAAAGCCACACACAAGCATATCAATGACACCACACCCAAAACACTCGCACCAAAAAAGCCACCAGACCCAAGTCAAGAAAGGAAGAAAAATATAAATCTCCCCCAAAAAAAAAGCATTTTTCGATCTGGGTAAGTTCACCTAATTACCGAAATGACCTCGGGTCCGATCTTAGATCGGTGGTGGTGGTGGTGGGTGGTGGTGGGTGGTGGAGGGGGACAGGCTCCCGAGAGGCTTTGCGTGAGAATCGGAGCAAGCGGAGGGCGTGGGGTGTGGGGTGTGGGTTCTCGATTTTGGCCTTTAGTTGCAGAAGACTTGACTTTTTCGGAGGTGTGTTCGTTTGCTTTTTCCTGGAAAGAACTGGGGGAAACGTTCGGAATTCCTTTCTCTCTGGAATCCTGGGGAAAAGATATTTGGAGCTGTGGCTATTCTCTGTAGCTATCTATCTACGTGCGCACATAATGCTTTGTTCTTCCCTTCTTTTCTCTCTCTCTCTCTCTTTTGGTTTTGGGCATATTTCGATATCAAGCGCTTTTCTCCCTTTTTTTTTTTTTTTTTTAACTTCTCTTTCTTTCCTTCCGAGGGGCTGTTGGAAAAGGGCTACGTGGAGGAGCATGTGAAAGGGTCGGGAAGGGGATAAAGTGGACCTGATCCCTAACCTCCGCTGGGCTCATGATAACGTGGGGCGCTTGACACGTAGCCAGGAGAGAGCTGGAACCCCCCGATCTAGTGCGGCCAGAACCAGAGCGGGCATCGCTAATACCCTCCCGGGTTAAAAAAGAGCCCGCAGCCCATCTACAGAAAAGTCAAAAGAAGAAGCCGAAAAGATGAAATGGAGACTCTATCCATGCGAAAATAATAGGGGATCAAATCGATGTGAAGGTTGGCCTCTCCCCATCATCATCACCACCACCATCATCGACGCCACCACGAAATAATTAGAGATCCATAAAAACGAAGAAACATCTTTTTCCAGCGCAAAACGCCTTACGGAGATGAGACCCATTTCGTGCGCGAGACGTCAAAGCTTTTTTGTGAAGAGGGAAAAGTCCAAAAAAAAACGACATTTGCGTATGAGCCTCACGCCTCTCCATCATAACACCACCACAAGAAGGGTCAGGCCCAGTTTTGATCTCTTGAAATCCAGGACCCCTTATACCCGCTGATTCCCTCTTTTATCTCCAAATGCATCCCCATAAAATAAAATGAAAAGAAAAAAAAGAAAGGGGAAGACGCTAAACAAATCGAGATTCCCTAAAGATGCCGTGCTAAGAAAAGAAACCAAAATCATCAAAAGATCAAACGTTAGATCTGCGCACCACCAGACATGTCGGGGGTCCTAAACGCGACTAAAAACTCATTCCACACCATACCCATATTCACATTTCACTACTTGCGCCTCCCGATTCGGCCTAATCACCAGAATCCACAACACCCCTCTTTGCTCGGTGGCCTATATAGATTCCCTCCCTCCCTCCATCCAACAAAAAGACGTATGCCATGTAGGAAATGATGGATCATGTTGGGTCAGTCCGTAAACAGTAGAAGCCCATGTTAAACAACGCCCCGCACTCAAAATTATTTTTCTTCTTTTTTAAACTCTTTGACAAAATGGGCGAAAAAGTAGGGCAAGAAAACATGCCGCCTCTAAACCACCCAAAAGAAAAGAGAGACTCCAAAGATAGAATTAGATCTCAAAGATCCTTCTTGGCTCATCCTCGCCCACTCAAAGATTAGATTAAAAAAACTCTTAATAAGCCTCGGGATCGCACCCACTTCCCTCCCACTACCGATGAGTGCCGCCGTGTCCAACTTCGATTTCAACCCCCCCAAAAAAAGGGAGGAAAACAAAGGAGAGAGCCAAGCCCAGCGCACCACGGCGTCGATCCATTATAGAAAACACAGCACAAGAGAAGGAGAGAGAGAGGCGGCGGCGGTACCTGAGAACGCGCTGAGGTGGCGGAAAGGGAGGAGAGGAGGGACGTTGACGCAGATTCAAGTACACATTCCCGTTCCCGTGATTGCTGGCCGCCGGGTTGGCCGAGTCCTTATCGGCCCCCCTCCCGACCCGCCGCTCCACCCGACCCTTGTGGGCCGCCGCCGCCGCGTCGTCCTTGGCTTGCACCTTCATGCACCGAGGCCGCTTCCGGGTCCCCCACTGCAGCACGAAGTCAGACGTCGTCGTCGCCGCCGCCGCCGCCGTCTGCCTTGTGGCCTCAGAGGCAGATCTCTGCTGCAGGCCCCCGTCGGCGGCGGCGGCGGCCCTGCCGTTGGAAGTGGTGGAGATGCCATTATTGCTGGCCCTCTGCGCGTCCTTTTCCATCTTCCTTTCCGTATTTATCCCTGCCCATTCCCCCCGAAAAAGTCTCAGCGGAAAATTCTTACAAAAACAAAAGAAGAAAAAATCGAAAAGGGACCGAAGAAATTCTCGTTAACTTAACTACGGTTCAACTTCCTTCAAATGTCTTGTGACCACCAAAAAAAAAAAAAAAGCTCAAAAAGATAAAATAGCTCTCGTCTGCAATTTATCCAGAACCAGAAAAATGAATGATTTCACCCACCCAAGAAAAACAAGACAAAGGAAAGGAAAAAGAAAAACACTCAAAAGACTCCAAAGATTGAAAGGCTTTGGCTCGCCCAAAACAGATGACGAAACAAGAGATCGGGCAATCATGAATCGAATAGAAAGAAAAGTCCCAGAGCTCATCCAGAAGAAAACCATGAAATTCAAGAGCGAGCGAGCAATGGTGATGAGCAATAGAACTTCAATTGGAATCGCCCAAACGATGGTAACAAAACCAGATGG
Source organism: Eucalyptus grandis x Eucalyptus urophylla (assembly GCA_028830015.1). Classification (NCBI taxonomy): domain Eukaryota; kingdom Viridiplantae; phylum Streptophyta; class Magnoliopsida; order Myrtales; family Myrtaceae; genus Eucalyptus; species Eucalyptus grandis x Eucalyptus urophylla. The sequence goes on from CM054190.1 coordinate 44,010,176, forward strand.
CTTCGTATGTGGAGCCAAAAAAATGAGGGGAGAGAGAGAGCAAGAAAATCTCTGACCAGCTCTGGTTAAATTCAAGAAAAAATGCAGGAAAAGAAGAAGAGGAGCCCAAGGAGCGACCAAGATGGCCCATTTGTTCAAAGAGAAATCCACATAATAAACAGCACCCTTCGATGGTAAAAACTGCTCATTTGAGCCGAGATGTTTATCTGCTCAGAGCTCGGAATCAGAAGAAGAAGACGAATCTCTTTCAAAGGGGACAAAGGAGGGTCCATGAAATTCAACGTATTGAAGATCCATCAGCAGAACATCAAAGAGAGATGAGGCAGAAGACCACAGAGAGAGACAGAGACAGAGAGGAAACAGACCCGGAAAAACTCGATTCGAAAAACAAGAAAGTTCTCAGAAGCAACGAAGTAATTCCAAAAAATTCCAGTCTCTGAAATGGCACGTCGCCAAAAGATTTCGTGCAAAATCAGCTCTTTCTCAAGAGCAAATGCACATCCCTGCTGGACGGCCACCGAGAAAGGAGGAAAGACACGGACGATGGAGGAATCCCGATGAAGACTGTCGCATTACCAGGAAAGTCCACAACTTCGAAGCTGATTAGCCTTCGCTCCGTCGACCCGCCTCCGATTCGAATCCGGTAGCTCTGATTCGGCCACAGGACTGCAGATTACAACGAAGAGAGACGCGAATTAGAGTTCTTCAAGAATCGAAGCTCGAAAAGAACCCACTGGAAAACAGAACAGAGCACAGAACTCACCTTCGTCTGCTCCGATTCGATAGTCCTTAACGGGCTTTTTCCGGCCGCGAAACCGGAGAGAACCAAATCCCCAGCTACCTCCCCCCGATTTCAGCTCCGGATTAGCCAAATTTCCTCAATTGATTATCGTTATCGCACCGTTTATTAGTTAGATTCACGAATTACAGGCGTGTCCGATTGTCCAAAAAAGCATGCTTCCGCGTAACTGGAAATCGCGGCCTAGCCACAGGGATTCGTCCAAATCACGACATTCCAGAGCTGAAATCGCCGACTCTCATGAACGGTTCCGGTTCTCCGATTCCGGAAGCAGCTGATCTGCGCGTAGGGAAGAACAGCCTCTCCCGCGTCGGCCGATCGGGAGGAGCACGCTCCCGGAATCTCTCCGGGAAACCGCTCGAGGACTCCGGAAATGCACCTGCGACGCGAAGAGAGAATCAGAACAGAGCCGGTCGAAATCAAGAAAGCCGCAAAAGAAACCAAAGCGAGAAGTGCGCTCGGAGGAGAGATCGAATCGCCTCCGTCTCCGGAAGCGGAAGAACCTCACCTGACTCCGGCCGGCGAAAACCGCCACGGGGCCGCTCCGCAATCGTCTCGGGACTGAGTCTCCGACTCGCTCCCCCGGAACGCTCCCTCCTCCTCCTCCTCCGACGACGACGACGACGACGATGTCTGCAACAGCGCGAAACGAACTGAGTCAGAACCATTCTCGCCCAGAGTCGCGAGAAGAGAAAAATCCACACACACACACACATCCAGTCGCCGGAATCCGGCCACGGACCTCTCTCCGCACTCCCCGTCCGGCCCGATTCAGATCCTCGACATTTCCTCCGGCGAACCCACCCTCCCCGCCTCCTCAGTTTCTCGGGAAACCGCGAGAAAACGAGAGAAAATTCGCAGAGAAAATACACTCTCTCTCTCTCTCTCCTTCCTTCTCTCTCTTTCTCGCTTTGTGCCGCGCCGTTGTAAAACGCGAGTTTTTATACCCGCAAGGTCCCCCCCGACGGCATCAACCGTTCGCGGCGATGGGATCCTGGCCGTCGGTGCCGCATCGGACGGCCGAGATCTGTTTCCGAGATCAGTCCCGTTTCCGCGGGTCCTCTCTTTCTCTATCTCTCTTCTTTTCGTAAATTTTCATTTTGGCCCCTTGCTGGCCACTCGGGTAACGGCGTTTGGCGGAGCTTGACGGAATCTTCGCCCGACGCCGTTACGACGTTCGGACGGTGTTTTTTCATTTTTTTTTAATAAATCGGGGGTCGGTCCATCATTGTTGCTGCTCTTGTATGAAAATCCCAACCATGCAATTTTTTATTTTTTATTTTCGAAATTTTTGCGAGACGTGTCGAGAAAAGATTTCTTATTTAATCTTAAACTTTTGTCGTTTTCGAATTCATTTTGATTTCTTTCGTCCGATTGTTTCGTTTATTATGAAGATCCCAACCATGCAATTTTTTTCCCGAAATTTTTGCTAGGCATGTCGAAAAAGATTTATTATTTTATCTTGAGCTTGTGTCATTTTCGAATTCATTTCGATTTCTTTCATCCAATTGTTTCATATTTTATGAAAATCCAACCATTCAATTTTTTCCCAAAATTTCCGCTGAACATGTCGAAAAAATATTAATTTTTTTTTATCTTAAAGTGTGTTATGTTTGAATTCATTTTGATTTATTTCATCCACCCAATCAATTCATTTATTTCAAAAGTTACCACTATCGTTGAGGAGTCTCAAACGAGTGTTATCGCAAAATGAATGAAACAATCGAATTTAATAACTTTTTATTGGCAGTCAACCTTTGATTAAGAAAACCATAAAAAATACACTCAATGCACCGAATCATCCTAGAATTAATGGGCTAACGATGAAATTGTTAACAAGAGAATTGCTTGCTCAAATTTGAAGACATGAAAAAAAAAAAAAAGTGAAACATTAATTAAGTACAACCTAGAACAATCTATCGTGACAAAATACTTTGCCTCATAAGTCCATTATCATTGTGATTACTTCTACTTATAGCACATGACATTACCAACTTTTCAGTAACAAAAAAAAAAAAAACGCAAAATAAACAAAATAATTGCAAATAAGGCATTCTTTCTTGTTCTCTGAACACTTGGCACGATATTTATGTATCACTCACTGCTTTCGAGGAAGGGAATCTAAGAAAATTTTGATGGATTTGGCTAATTATGATCAATTCTGCTCAAAAGGAGAGATAGTGGAACGGGCGATTTTCTCCCTTGTGGACCAATCCTTTTTTTAGCCCTTGGGAACGCTTTTTAGGAAAATAGCGATTAAACGGGCTGATCACATTTTCTGTTGAGTTAAAAGACTCTTGACAAAAGATCTTTTATTTTTATTTTTATTTTTTTTTGCGAAATTATGATCATTGAAAATTATTGAAGAATAGGAGATGTGACCCCGTCATTAATCAAATGATTGACCCAAAGATCAAATTGGGATCGCAACTAAGGGCTACCCCGGCCGATTAAGTTTTGGATTTATGAATTTTCTTTTTTTTTTCTTTTTTCTTTTAAAGACGGGAGGAAGGGGAAGGGGAATTATTATTATAGCCGAGGGTGCACGAATTTCCGTGCACTCTCCGTCGATTTGATCTCGCTGCTGCATAGCGTGCATACGAAGGGGGTGACTTCTCCTGCGTGTATATGCTCAGACGCGAGCTACCGTGCGAGCGGCTCTTCTGGAGCCGTTGGATCCAAAGTGTGGCCAAGTGAAATCGGACGGTTCGGAGGCGAAGAGGAGCCGCCCCCTGGCAGCCTGATTCGGCTCTTGGGGGATCAGCCTTCAGCAAAATTTAAATAGACACCTAAATCAGGGGAAAAAAAAGTATGATATCTCCGAGGTATGAATTATTTTTTCATATTATGTGTAATTAGCATATTGAAAATTAAAATTATTTCCTCATTCTATACAATTAATTAATGACTAGATTGCTCATTAACAGATCCGAAATGTCAAATCCCTCTATCACAATACAAAATTCCATGAAAATGTAGGGTTCTTGTAAGTTACATCAAGCTTTCGAGCCATTCGAGGGCTAAATTTAAGTTAGGACGTTTGTTCTTTCCTAAGAAACTTTCCGAATTTCTGGAACGTGGGTGGCAATATTATATAGTACTATAGTAGGTTTCGACCTTTGACTAGTAATCCAATCATGCATATTTCTATGCAGAAAATGCACAGCAGACATCCGATGATGCAATCATAGTGACTTCTTACATCCTCATAGGGTAAATTGAGTAAAAAACAACCGATCACGTTCACTCAACGGAACATATCGATTTTGTCTAGTTTTAATTGCATCTGTCAATAGACAATGTCTCATTTTGGTCACCCTTTCCATGTTTTTTTCTCAATTGCAGCTGAAATCAAATCTAAAGGCGCTCTCAAGAAAATACACGCGACACGAGTTACACAATAAGACACCACCGGAGGCATAAAAGTTAAAAAAAAATTTGACCCATAGGAGTCGGTCAATGCTTCTCATTTCCATCATAGAATCAATAGATTTCCAACTCTTTCCAAAGGACGACAACCCTTTTATGGAAAGAGGGATTATAATGCTTGCACGCCCGTATGGTCGAGAGACCACGACCACCTGCCTTCTCGAAGGTCGCTTAACAAACCCTTCGAGAGAAATTAAGCAATTATCGCTCTAACCGATTTCCTATAACACCATAAAGAAAGCGGATTATTAAAGTTATCTCTTCCCACCCTTTTTAAAGCAACAGGCGAACAAGATCAAATCCCGGCCTGTCCTCATCACGCGCGCATATACTTTTCCCCCCCGAGCCAGGACAATTTCGCATCGTCCCGTCCGCGGTGTTCACGACCATGTACATCTTCCGACGTCCGGACAAACACCTCTTCTGACATAATAAATGCGACATTTGAAAAAAAAAACACCGCTCGCCCAGCAAGGCGAAATCTCCATCCGTCCACGAGAGAAAAGGAGTGAGATGAGCAGATGATTCTGGAGGGAAGGGAAGAGGGAATCGAGCGCGTGCGTGGCTCCGGGTTTCCGCCCTATCAACCACGAAAAGACTGGGACGCGAATCCCATGTGGTGCAGCATCTTGCCAGGACGACAGGCTCCCGCAAATCCATGGAATCGTCAGGCTCGAGCATTGACCAAGCGAAAGCCGAAAGGGTCGTGGCCTCGTCTCGCAGGACAATCGCTAGAATCGGGCTGGAGGATTTTGACTGCAAGCGTTCGACCCACATGCAGCATCAATTATTTGGCAAAATGCGTCGAGCTTCCTTCCCTGTTCGGGCAGTACATCGGATCGCACAAAACGGGCACGGGACGATCACGAACGACCCCATTCGAGATAATACGGAAGGAATATAGATCTGTAGCGGATCTATCAGAATGGCGAAGCGGGACCCTCCGTTTGGAATGATTCTCACTACTGAGAGGAGCTCCAGGAAGCAGGATGGAATGTGAGCGCAAGCTTGGCCTGATGCCTCGGTCGTTTGCTCGGTGGGTCTGGACTCCTGCGTTGCAGCACGTGTTTGCAAAGGAGAGCGCATGTGTTTCGTCCCGTATTGGGAGAGGGATCCGCAATGAGTCTCGAATGCTCTCTGCAGTAAGCATGGGCATCGATCGCAGCTGTCGAGACTGGAAAGATTGCTCGATCATTGCGTCGAAAAATCCCCTTCCCCCATGGTGTAAGATTCAAGATCGATGATATAAAGAACAAATCATATCAAGATTGTAAGAGGCTCTCAAATGCAAATCTCAGCATCACAGAAATATATCAAACGTTGTTGGTTGAGAGGTCATAAGGTGATAATTACAGGCTTTTCAGGAAGCCCAGTCATCAACAAGAGGTTGTCCCGCAGATCGAACGGCATCCAGCACCTCCAGACCCTTTTTAGTTCCAAACAAGAGCTTTCCAGTGAGTGTCACACCGCGACCTCAATGCATCCGATCTGACATTGCCTCAAAAATTGCTTCTGCGCTTTGAGTTTCCGAGAAGGGCCCTCAGAGCTTAACGGAACTGAAACAAAGGCGGACGCAAAATCGGATTTTGTTACAGAAGGCTCATACATACAACCGTGACACGAGGGCGATTGACAATACCGAATTTTTATTTATTTATTTATCTTGTGAAGAAAAGAATGAGAAGATGAGTTGAAAGGAAGAGACAATTTTTCACTTACTTTTACGTCAAAGGTCAAAAGCTTATGGCTGAACAGTTTGTGGCTTTTCTAGTCAAGGAAGTCCTTTTAACTTGTCCTAACACTTTCAGCAAAGTAATCAGGGTTCCATCGACAGACTTACGGTTCTACTGTTCCCATTTTGCCAGACCACCCCTCAAGTTTCTTCAAAATACTACTGTAATCCCTTTTAGTAGCTCGTCCTTCAATTGATCCCGTGATTCTCATTAGGGAAACTACCCAAGAGAGGTAGCAATTGACCAGACAGCTGCATGTGACTACACCATCGAGAAGTCTATCCTTAAAACATTTAGCATGTGGGCGGTGCTATGACTAACATTTAAAGCGTGCAGTCCCAAACAAGACGAAGGGAGAGAGAAACCTTGTCCTAGAAAATGGAGAAGATCGGCATCCCACTGGTTAACAGCTTTCCGAGGAGGCCTTAGGGAGTTGTCGTCCGCAAAAGAAGAGTTATCATTTGCAGGATTTGTGCCCATGTACAGGAAGAGATCTTCCTTACTTAAAACCCCATATCACCATATTGCATCGACGGGGGAACCGTAGGCAGAGTTGTCATCAGCTGTCCTCTTTTTCACCTGCATATGCCAGCACAAAGAAATATCATAAGGACGAGAAGAAGAAGCACAGGGAGAGTGAAGAGCATCTTAAGCAGTCCAGGCAACAGTACGAAGTAACTTCTTCCATGTGCTTGCGCTGTATGAAGACCAAGAAATGTACTACAAAATTTACTCCCTTGCCGAAAAGACACTGGGAGCTCATTTTGCGTGATGGAAGCAAATCTTCTCAAAAATGAGAGGTAGAATAAACATTACTTTCTTCCTAATTGCTCAACACAATGACAGTAGCAATGTCCTTACCAGTTGGTATTGCTGGTGCAGAGATTCGGTTCGCAGGGTATGCACCTCGCTGTTCACAAAGGCATAAACAAAATGAATTATGATTGGCCTAAAACATAAGCTTTGATTTCTCAAGAGCCAATCAAAACGTATTAACCTGATCCAACCATTACAAGGGAATAGAGGCTTGTAAACTAGTACAAGAACACCTGGAATCACATTGAGCATGAATTTCATATGCATAAACAGAGTTGCAACGTAAGAAATATTCTGTCAAGTTCCATCTATACCATGGAAGTCATGTCCTTCCTCCTTTCTCCTTCTTTTGTTTTCAGCTGTCTAAATTTGCAAACATCGGATCTTCAAGATTCTTAAATGCCAGCAGATTAGCAATCTGCAATGGAAATGCTTTTTGATGCAAGTACACAGTGAGTTCATGCTTAGAAAAAAGCTAAAGCTACCTCGAAGTCCATATAAGCTAAAAAATTTCAAATGATAAATTAGGCAGTACTTATTAAGAAACTAGATTAGCAGATAACTATACACTCGTGGAAAGAAGATACCAATCAGCAAGCCCTAAAAATCTAACACGGGAAAAAAACTAACTATTAAGATAAGAACACACAGGCTTAAAAGGTAAACAATGGATGAGTCCTTAAAAAACCAGGAAAACGAATATTCAAAGGATTACTTGTATCTTCGCCAAAAGCCAAACATCAGAAAATGTACGAAGATCTTTATAGCATATAATTAACAAATACCATACGTATTATTACCAAGCATCAAGTCAAGGAAATTGTGCATACTTGACTGCCTCTTTAACCAATGAAATGCTGTTGTCTACATTTTCAAAATCATATAAAAGGAGAATGCGCTAATTAAAAATATCTCTGATCTTTCTTTTGAATTTCACAATTAAACAATGATAATTGAACCCAATCATGGCTTTTCATTTCGATCCCTTTATTCTCGATTTGCAAGACAAACATTCCAAAATTAGATCATTCGATAAAATTTAAACAACTGGGAATACATGCATCATGGTCATACACATTGCTACAATTCAACTAATGAACTAAGGATTGCCCATGACACACCGCAAGATAAATTATCAATCCCAAATTGGAAAAAAGGTCTATTCGAAACGGTGACTCCTAATCTAGAAATAGTCAAAAGGGTATGTGTTTCTCAACTAAAGTTATGAATGACAAAATAACGATTTGAGATTACCTGTCTTCCATCCAGGGAACACTATATAAGTCACCAAGACATGTCTCATATTCTACTGGAAGACTAGAACACTCTCCAGGGGAGGGCAATAGGTGCCCCGACTTCTCTCTTTTGCATTAGCTGCTGCTGTTGCATATATGTTCAAACCTTCTGGAAGAAGGCCCTCAACAATACTTCCCGATTCACAAGCTTCAAGGTAAAATACCAGTGTTTATAGCACAAAGGGAACAAAATGAAAAGTTTCTGACGACGTCACATATGAAGGAAAAGGAAATTGCTTTAGTGAATTTAAATTACCAAGCTTTCATAGGTCCCAGACACATGCTTCTTTTTGAAGACATCATCAACAGATAGGAGAGGGCTGGTGGGCATTCCTGTTAAACATTAATGTCATCCGAGAAATTATGATATGAACACAATTATATAAATCAATTCTAAATTGGGGAAGGGGTGCAAATGAGATATAAAGCCCAATCCAACTTCTATGACTTTAGTATAGAGATCTCAGTTCAGTTCAATATGTGCCATATAAGCACATGAAAGACATTCTACAACAAGTCATCTTGGGGAACTATTGAGTACAAGCCAAGCACACCGGGGCCACCATGACTAGTATACTAGATGGAAATAGTAACATCGGGACCACTATTCACAACCTTCCCATCGTCTACTGTGAGAGCAGTCTTGTTTCCAAGGATGATAGAGAAAAAGTTATTAACGTCAACATCATCTCCAGTGTAATCCTGCCACCAGAAAAAGTAACTAGTTACCTAAACATTTTGAAAATGGACCTTTGACAAATCTAGAGAAAACTTTTCATCCTAAACTAGTGATTAAGAATTTGAAAACAGACCTTTGGAACTCCATTAACATCATCGCCGTCTGGACTGTTAATAATAATTCTAGGCCTAGGGTTCTCTTCGTTTGTAAGCAATGTCGTCATACATAAAAACGACGATATTTTAATCCTTCCGCCCTCCTTTCTTCAAGAGCCAATAAGCACGGCAAACATTGGCCTGAAAGGAAAATGCACGAAGAGTGCGTATTATCAACAACTTGAAAAAAAAAAGTAGGACAAATGAAACAAGCAAAGGCATAAAGGAATCCAAATTTATTTCTGATGAGATTAAGATAAAAAAAAAAAAGCTGTTGTCTAGAAGGTAAAGCACTCCGTTCCTTTTTCTATTGTTGAAGCAATTTTAATTTGAAGGCACGAGAATATGAAGGTCCTAGCACAAGAAGAAATGAAATGGAAATACACCATATGAAAAAGTAGGGATGAAAATTGAAAATAAAGGTGGGCCCCTCTCACCATCATCATCACCATCAACACCACTGAAATAATTAGATCTCTTCTGATAAAGCCCCATCCAAATAAACATTTAAAAAAATAAATAAATAAACTTTCCAGCCACGAGGTTAGGCCCATTTTTATCTCGAAATCCACGACCACTTATAACCTCTGATCTCCTCTTCTCTCTCCAAACAAAAAAGAAAGAAAGAAAGAAATGGAAAAAAGGAGGGGAAGACGCTAAGCAAATCAGGATTCCATAAAGACGTCGTGCTAAGAAAAGTAAACAAAATCATCAGAAGATCAAAGGTTAGATCTGCGCACCACCAAACATGTCGGGGTCTCAAACAACGACTGAAACGCCAGTACACACTATACCCATGTGCACATTTCAACCACTCGCGCCTCCCGATTTGGCCTATTTACAAGGATCAACGACACGCTCTTGCTCGGTGGCCTATATAGATTCTCTCTCCGTGTCTCGATCTCTCGAACAGAAAACGCAGTGTCATGGAGGTAACGATGGATGATGTTAGGTCAGTCCGTAAACAGTAAAACCGCATGTTAAACGACACAACGCCTCCATTTCTTTCTTTGTTGCACTTTGACAAAATGGACAAAGAGAGAGACAAGAAAACATGTCTTCTAACTACCGCAAAGGAGCCTCTAAAAGATAGAATTAGATATCAGAGATCCTTTCTTGGCTCATCCTCGCCCACTCGAAGATACAAAAAACTCTCATCCTTCGGATCGTACCCATTCCCGCCACTACTGAGTGGTGCCGCCATCTCCACCTCCACCTCCACCCCTCGAAAAAAAGTAAAAAAAAAAAAAGAACAAAGCCCAGTGCACCAAGAGAGAGAGATGTGGGAGAGAGGCGGCGGCGGTACTTGCGCTGAGGTGGCGGGAAGGATCAAACAGCCACGAACATCAATCAGCAGAGATCGGGTCATCATCAATCAACAGAGAAAAGTTCCAGAGCTCATCTAGAAGAAAACCAAGAAATCCAAGAGCGAGCGAGGGAGCGATGATTATGGTTTGGAAACTTCAATCGGGAATCGTCCAAAACAGTGGTAACGAAACCAAAATGGCTTTGACCTATGGAGGAAGGGAAAAAAGAAGAGGAGAGAGAAAGAGAACGAGGAAATCTCTGGCCAGCTCTGGTTAGATTTCAAGAAACATGCAGAAGAAGAAGAAGAAGAAGAGGAGGAGCTCAAGGCGCCGCGACCAACATGGCTCGTTTTTCCAAGGAGGAATCCACGTGAACAGCACCCTTACTGCTCATCTGCTCAGAGCTCGAAATCAAAAGTAAGAAGAATCTCTTTCAAAGCCATCAAGGGGGGGTTCGTGAATTCAAACGCATTGAACATCCAGAGAGGGGTGAGGCGCAGAAAGAGACCAGGAAAAGCTCGATTCAAAAACAAGAAAGTTCTCAGTAGAAACGAGGCGAATTCCAGAAACTCCCGTCTCTGAAATGGAACGTCGCCAAAATATTTCGTGTAAATGGACTCTCTTTCTCGAGAGCAAACGCACGTCCATGCTCCACGACCTACTGAGAAAGGAGGAAAGACATCGGCCGGCGAAGGAATTCTGATCAAGATTGTCGCATTACACGAAAAGTGTTGAAATTACTGGCATTAATGACTGAACATAAGTTCACATGTTTCTTCTTCAACCTTCGACGTTCATGGTTGATTTAATGGATGTGTTCCTTAGCCCTCGCGCATCAGTCCTTGAACAGTTTTCTGGACGAATTAATTAATACATTAATGGACGTATTTCTTCAATCCCGATGCAACAAGCATTTATATATGAATTAATAGATGGACGGGACGAATTCCTTGATCCTTGTGTAGTAGATTTTACTGGCATTAAGGGACGTTGGATCTTCTAGAGTCTCCGCAATAAAAATGATTATCTGCTAAGTCTTTTTCAATTCGTGCCAGATATTATCAACTATTAGAATTCCTCTTTGAAAAAACACTCCTACAAGTGTGTCGATTTCTAGAAGTGTCCAATAAAGTTCTGTCTGTATGGTGTTAATATAAGCAGGTTCGAAGTGCTGCATCTTGGGAGGCATGTTTTGTGAAGCTGCTTAACATTATTGATAGGAACTAATCACCTTAAGGAGATTCCATTGGCCATATCTCACCTTGTATCAAACAACTTTGTATTTGGATCGTGATTTAACATCTTTATATATAAAGATTAATACAAACATTAGCTTGATCATTATTATATTATTGTTATCATTTTTCAAATTTATTTTTTTGGTTCCAACAGATAGAGTTACGTATTTTTTATATGTGAATATTATTTTTTTATTCTAATACTTAAAATTAATTTTTCAACAATCTTAAGGCGATTGGTCACGTATTTTCTTACTATTTGTTGTGTCTATTAGAAAATCAAGATGGCTAATAACAATCAACTACCAAATGATGTATGGAACATTTTTGAAGACGTTCCTATGATCGTTTCGATCACTACTGGTGGAGAGATTCATACCTCGAGGCTTGGTGTTGTGGCAGCAAATGTTGCAGGCCTATGGGTCGAGACCATACATGGTGGTGCGGGCACAAGTTGCTTGAGTGACATACTTGGGACTGTCTTTCAAAACATTACATGCCAAATGGCATATGGTCTAATTTTTGGAGAGATGGTTCAACAAGCTTTGCCTAGTTGGATGTTATCATATCCGATAACACCAAATTAGAAATAAAAAAACTTTACCCGTGTGGGCTTTAAGCAGTGGCTGTAGAAGATGTTCTTATGTTTGACCACGTTAAATTTCAAGTACTCATCAAATGTATGTCTGATAATTAGTCCATATGAGCAAGATGTCACTACCCTTGGGGTGTTGGAGGCTTGGAAGCATGGGAACTTCCCATGCCAAAATTATATCCTTAATTGTTAAGTAAATTTTCTTTATAATGTTTATTGTAACATTTGAATTGCTAAACAATTATGGGAGTCCATAGAAAAGGAATATAAAACTGAGGACATAGGCACCAAGAAATTCACAGTTACCAAATTCTTATATCCTTAATTGTTAAGTAAATTTTCTTTATAATGTTTATTGTAACATTTGAATTGCTAAACAATTATGAGAGTCCATAGAAAAGGAATATAAAACTGAGGACATAGGCACCGAGAAATTCACAGTTACCAAATTCTTGGATTTCAAAATGGTTGATTTTAAATCTATTATGAATCATGTTCAGGAATTGTAAATAATTTAAATAACATCTACATTGAGGAAATGTTACTTAGTGAGTCATTCCAAGTTGTGGCTATTATTGAGAAGCTACCTTCGGGCTGGTTAGACTTCGAAAATTATTTGAAGCACAAACGGAAAGAGACGAGCCTTGAAGCTCTCATTCTACGTCTTAGAATTGAAGAGGACAACAAAAGGAATGCAAACCCTCCTATTGAATCAAAGGCCAACATTACGGAGTCCTCAAATTCTAAACAAAATATGAAGAGGAATAAACATTTTCAAGGAAATGACAAGTAGAAGGAACAATGCATAAAATTCCAAGGGGCATGTTTTATTTGCAATAAGTCTGGTCATCGTGCTAAGGATTGCAAGAAGCACCTAAACAAAGGCAAGGATGGTGGTGGAGTAAAGTAGCCAAATCTGATAGAGTATGAAGAAAATGAGAAACTGACTATTACGGCGGTGTTTGAGGTATCATTAGTGTCAAACAATGCCAATTGATTGTTAGACACAGATGCCATAATTACATTGTGTGGATAAACACACGTTCTCCTTTTACGAGAAGGCTGAAGAAGAAGAAAAGCTCTACATGGCTAACTCTATAGTAGTAAAGATTGTTGGGAAAGGAAAAGTGATTTTGAAGTTCACCTCTAGCAAAAAAATTATTATGTTAAAATGTGCTCCATGTATTGGAAATTTAGAAGAATCTCATTTTTAGCTCCATACTACTCAAGAAGGGTTTCAAAATTGTTTTTGAATCTGATAAGTTTATACTTTCTAAAGGAGAGATGTACGTGAGGAAATTGTACTTCTATAATGATCTATTCAAAGCCAATGTGGCTGTCATTGATATAAACTCGAAATTCTTGTATCCAAAGATTATTAATAAATAAAAGTTGTTAGTTTATACTATTATGTCTCTTTTTTTATGGCATGGTAGATTAGGACACGTAAACTACAGTACAATGAAAAATGATAGCAAACTTATGGCTAATTTTGACTTGGATGCCCATTACAAGTGTGAAACTTGTGTTGAAACTAAGTTAGCTAAGAAGCCTTTCAAATTGATTGAAAGAACAAGTGAACCTCTACCACTAATTCATAATGATTTATGTGATTTAAAGTTTATAGAAAGTAGATAAGGAAATAAGTACGTCATCACCTTTGTAGATGATTATACTCAATTTTGCTATGTTTATTTGTTAAATAGCAAAGATGAGGCTATGAGCATAGTTATCAAGTACAAAAATGAGGTCGAGAATCAACTTAACAAACGAATCAAAGTGCATAGGTTTGATAGAGGAAGAGAATACAATTCTACTAGTTTTAGGAAGTTTTGTGCTAGTTTGGGGTAACTCTCCAAACAACTACACTTAACTCCACAGCAAAATGGAATTGTTGAACAAAAAAATAGAACTTTAAAAGAAATGGCTAATGCTATGCTCTTAAGTTTGGATTTACCTCAAAACTCGTGGGGGGTAGTTCTAATTACGAACTATATTCTTAATAAAATACCCCATAAAGAGATAGGTAAAGCTCTATATGAGTTTTGGAATGGAAGATTGTCGTCCTATAATTTTTTGAAAGTGTGGGGGTGCCTAGCTAAGGTAGCAATTTCTCCTCATAAACAAACTCGGTTGAAACCTAAAACGGTGGATTGCATATTCATCGATTATGCTTAAAGTAGCAGTGCATACAGATTTTTGGTTCACATATTTGATAATGCGGAAATCCATGTCAATAATATACTAGAATCGAGGGATGTTGAATTCTTTGAGGATATATATCCTGCAAAAATAAATCAAGGTGAATTATCTCAGAAAAGATTTAAAAAATTAGAATATGAAAATGAAGAATTTCAGGCCAAAGAAGTTGAACTTCATAGAAGCAAGAGGTCACGAATTGAAAAATCTTTCAAACTTGACTTTCTCACATACATGTAAGAAGGTGAGCCTCAAACTTTTCAAGAGGTAATGACAACTCTAAATGCTCCTTACTTGGAAATAAACTGTTGATAATGAAATTGATTCTATCCTAAGTAACTATACTTGGAAATTGGTTGATCAGAAATTAAACCAATTGGATGTAAATCGATACTAAAAAAGAAGCGTAGAGCTAATGGTTTCATAGATATGTATAAAACAGGACTTGTAGCCAAAGGGTTTAGACAAAGAGAGGGTTTAGATTACTTTGCTACCTATTCACGAGTAACAAGAATAACATTAGGTAGGATGTTAATTGCTATAGCTTCGCCATACAATTTGTAAGTACATCAGATGGATGCGAAAACTGTATTTTTGAATGGTGATCTCGATGAGGAGATTTACATAAAACAACTTGAAGAATTCAAGGTCAAAGCACTATAACACAAAGTGTGCAAACTTGTTAAATCATTATATGGACTTAAACAAACTCCTAAACAATGACATGAGAAGTTTGATTGTGTGATGATCTAATGTGGGTATAAAATCAATGAGTGTGACAAATATGTGTACACTAAATCCACGTTAATTGGATGTATACTCATTTTTCTATATGTTGATGATTTGCCAATTCTTGGAGATAATATTAAGGTTATCAAAAACACCAAAAATGTTCTCAAGAAAAACTTTGAGATGAAAGACGTAGGTACTGTGGATGTTATACTTAGCATCAAAATTAAAAGAAATTCTAATAGTCTAAGTTTAACACAATCTCATTACATTGAAAATGTAATTGAGAGGTTTAAAGGGTTCGGCATTAAAGATGTGTGATAATCTCTGTCTTCCACACCTAACTTTACGAAAGAATACTAGAGATGGTATTAGATAGCTAGAGTACTCTCAAGTAATTAGTAGCATCATGTACATCATGAACTAGAAAACTAAGTAGATACACTGGTAATCCTGGTCACGAGCATTGGAATGCTCTATTGAGAATGTTAGGTTATCTAAAAAGAATCAAACACTATATTTTGCAATATGGGAAATGTCATGCTATTTTGGAAGACTATTGAAATGCTAACTAGATTTTAGATCATGATAAATTGAAATCGACTAACAAATATGTGTTCACACTAGGAAGTGCAACAGTATCTTGGAAATCTTCAAAGCAAACTTTAATAACACGCTCCATGATGGAATCGGAGTTTGTTGCTTTGGATAAAGCTACTAAAGAAGCATAGGGGCTTTGACAATCTTTAGAGGATGTTCCATTGTGGCCAAAACCCGTGGTTACAATATGCATTTACCGTGACAATCAAGCAGCGACTACAAGGGCACATAATGTAATATATAATAGTAAGTCTAGACACATTCATCACAGATATAATACCATAAGATAGTTGCTCTCGAATAATGATTTCTTTAGACTTTGTAAAGTCAAAAGAAAATATTGCGGATTCACTAACAAAAGGTTTATCGAGAGAGCAAGTAAATTGCACATTGAGGGGAATGGGGTAAAAGCCTTAATTAAATAAAGAAATTTTAAGGTGGAAACCTCATTTAGCAATTGAAGTTCCCATGGACTAGGTTCAATAGGACAACGCAAATTGTGGATACTCTAGTGTGAACATTGTTCCCCACTCATATGATGCAAGTGATTCCTATAGCATTTTAAGGGCATGCTACGCATTTAATGATTCATATAACTTAGATTTCAAAATTCTAGTAAGATAAGATAGGATACCTTTGGTAGAAATGCCCCTATATGTGTGAAGCTAGCTAACTCCATGAAAATATTTAAAGGTTAGATTTTTTAAAACACACGTAAATCTCGAGAGGTTCGAGGCCAAAATAATGAACAAAACGAAGAACCAATCTTAACTTTGCAATACTTTATGTGAGGTTTATTGTTTGGGCTTATATCAACAACTGGCAATTCAAGGCTTAGTCCATTGATTAGTTAAGTTAGTCCAATAGGCTTTCACTAAAGACGGTTTAAAGTGAAAGCAAAGTGACCGCTACCTATCTTTATGCAATTTATCTCCATAGGCACACTTGGACTTCTGCGAGTCAAAATAAAAATATTTTGTTGAGCCATTGATGTGGGGGATTGTTGAAATTAATGATATTAATGGCTCACCATAAGTTCACACATTTCTTCTTCAACCTTCGTTAATGGATGAGTTAATGGAAGCGTTCCTTCCTCCAGCCCTCCCTCCCTCGTGCATAGTCTTGGAACAATTTTATGGATGAATTAATTTATGCGTTAATGAAGGCATTTCTTCAGATGCATCAGGTTTTGCAATAGTTTTGTGATGCATTTATAAACGAATTAATGGATGGACGCGTTAAAGGACGAATTCCTTGATTTTTGTGTAGTAGATTTTACTTGCATTAAGGGATGTGTTAATGACGGATCTTCTAGACTCTCTCCGCAACAATTCTTAGATAATCCTTATGAAAATGACTATCTTCTAAGGGTCTGTTTGTTTCACGGAAAATGGACAATTTCCGGAAAATATTTTCCTAGAAGTCATTTTCTTGGAAAATAACAATATTTTCTGGTATTTGGTTAAAACCTGAAAATGTTTCGGAAATTTTTTTCTAGTGTTCAGTAAGGAAAATATTTTCCGCTCCCTAGATTGGCAAGCGTGAGCGTCAAGCTCGAGGCTTGCTAGATCGACGAGCCAAGTTTGAGATCAATGAGCTTGAGGTTCACCTGATTCGACAACTAGCAAGAAAGAAGAAGTTGGGAAACAAAGAAAAGAAAAAAAAGAAAAAGAAAAGAAAAAGGAAATTAAAAATAATTTAAATTAAAAAAAATAATTCGAATAAAAAAAGAAAAGAAGAAGAAGAAAGGGGAGGAAGAAGTGAGGATTTGTAGAAGTGTGAGATAAGAGAAATCAAGTGAGAAAAATGTTTTCCACTTTTCAAAAATGAAAAACATTTTCGCCTACTTTAGAAGACATTTTTTTTTCCTTTGATGAAAACATTTTCTCCAAGGAATTCATTTTTCGTGAAACGAACGGAGCTTAAGTCTTCTGTAATTTGTGGCAAATAGAGTCATTCAAATATTAAAATTGCTCTTTGGAAAAACACTTATTCAAGAGTGCCGATTTCTAGAAGTGTTCGACAACGTTCTATTTGTATAGTGTTAATACAAACGGGTTTGAGATGCTGTATCTTGGCAAGCATAGTTTGTGAAGCTGCTTAACACCGTTGGCATTCAGTTAGTCATATCTCACCTCCTATTGAATTTCCTATAAATTTTATTACAATCAAACAATTTTGTATTTGGGTTGTGATTTAACATCTTTATATGTAAAGATTTATACAAATATTGACTTGATCATTATTATATTATTGTTATTATTTTTTCAGATTTATTTTTTTGGTTCCAACAAACAGAGTTATGTATTTTTTTTGTACGTGAATATTTTTTTTTTATTCCAATATGTGAAAAATTATATTTCACCAGAAAGACCCAACTTTGAAGCTGAAAAGCCTTTGCTTTCAAGAGGGCCTTGAAACTGTTCCAGTTTGAGTTTTTGGGGGAAAATGTCTAATTTCGTCTAAGATTGAGGGCTCTTCTGCAGACAATCTATACCACTTTCACTTATTAGAATCAAGCTGGAGTCCACATGCGTCATAAGTTATTTTCACAAACTATCATTCTTTCTTCCCCATTTGTATCAGCAGTCTGCAGAGCTACAGTACTTCAAATTGTGCGAAACGGGCACGATATCATCCTACATTCAAAGTGTCACGGCCCAAAAGAAAGCGTGTCCAAGAGGTTCCTACGGGACGGGCGTGACACATTCGACCCTCAGCTTATCCTATCTTCTAGGGTTTTCTCGAGTCTTCTAAAATACTCCTAGGGGCGGGCGGTAAAGTAATTGTACTGTTATGTAATAAATGCGAGTAGCCGGTAGTTGGGGAAATGTAATATCAACCGTTAGATCTAAGGGAGATCTACGGATACGGTTTGCCTTGTACTTGTATATAAAAGGGTCTTCCCCCTCATTGTAAACCATCTCATTTTTAAGTGAATATAAATCCAGAGCATCTCTCTCTAGAAGTCTCTCTCTAAGATCCTTGTGAGTGAGTGTTGAAAGGATGCTTAGGAGTAAAATCTTAAGGCTGCACGGGTGAGCTTACGTGTGATCGAAAGTTGATCGATCGGCCCGTGACACAAAGCATGTCCTTTCTCTTTTCCCCTTTCTTTGTTTTCAGCTATCTAAATTTGCAAACATCGAATCTTCAAGATTCTTAATTGTCGGCAGATTAGCTATTTGCAATGGAAATGCTTTTCGATGCAAGTACACAAAGTTCATGCTTAGAAAAACGAAGAGCTACCTCAATGTCCCTATAAGCTAAAAAATTAAATTAGATTAGTAGGTAACTATATACTCATGGAAAGAAGATACCAATCAGCAAGCCTAAAAATCTAACACGGGGAAAAACTTCCTATTTAGATAAGAGCACACAAGCTGAAAAGGCAAACAATGGATTAGTCCTTAAAAAACAAGCAACTCGAATATTCGAAGGATAACTTATACCAGTCAAAGGCCCAACACCAGAAAATGTAGATCTTAAATCTATATAATTAGCAACTAAGATACATATTTATTACCAAGCATCAAGTTAAGGATAGTGCATAATTGACAGCCTCTTTAACCAATAAATTTTTGTAGTTGACATCTTCAAAATCATCTAAAAGGAGAATGTGCTAATGGAAAATATCTCTGATCTTTCTTTTGATCTTTGCAACAAAACAACGAGAAATGGACTTTTCAACTGTGCTTTCGATTCCTCCATTCTCAATTTGAAAGACAAACAGTCCAAATTCAGATCATTTAATAAAATTTAAACAACTGGAAATACATGGACCATAATTATACACATTACTGTGATCCAACTTATGCATTAAGGGTTGGCCATGGTACACTGCAAGAAAAATTCTCAGTCTTCAATTGGAGAAAAAGTCGCCATTGAAACAATGACTCCTAATCTAGAAAGAATAAGAGTGCAAATGGTACATGTTTCTCATCCAAATGCATTAATGAGAAAGTAAGGATTTAAACCTGTTTTCCATCCAAGTAACACTATAAAGTCACCAAGACACGTTTCATATTTTGCCGGAGAATTAGGATGCACTCCAGGGTAGGTGCCCCAACTGCTCTCTTCTGCATTAGCTGTTGTTGTTGCATATATGTTGAAACCTTATGGAAGAAGGCCCTCAAATATACTTCCCGATTCACAAGCTTCAAGGTAAAATACCAGTGTTTATAACACAGAGAACAAAATGAAAAGTTTCTGACAACATCATGTATGAAGGGAACTGCTTTAGTGGACTTAAACTTACCAAGCTTTCACAGGTCCCAAACGCGTGCTTCTTTTTGAAGACATCATCAACAGATAAGAAATGGTTGGTGGGCATTCCTGTTAAACGTCAATGTCAACCATGAGATTCTGATATGAACACAGTTATATAAATCAATTCTAGATTGGGGAAGGGGTGCAAATGAGATACGGAACCCAATCCAACTTTTGACTTTAGTACAAATATCTCAGTTCAGCTCAACATGTGCCAGAGAAACGCATGAAGACAATCTACAACGAATGGAGGTCATCTTGAGTAACTACTGTACAAATCAAACACACCAGGGCCACCATGATTAGTATAGGAGATGAAGATAGTAACATCGGGACCACTATCCACAACCTTCCCATCGCCTACTGCGAGAGTTGTCTTGTTTTTAGGGGTCACAAAGAAAAAGTCGTTAACGTCAACATCCTCTCCAGTGTAATCCTACCACCAGAAAAGTAACTAGCGACTTGACATTTGAAAACAGACCTTTGACAAATCTAGACAAGACTTTTTATCATAATCTAGTGATTAAGCATTTGAAAACAGACCTTTGAACTCCTTCATGAACATCATCTCCAAATGGACTGTTAATAATAATTCCAAGCTTGGGGTTCTCTTTATTGTAGGCAATGTCATCATACATATAAATAACGGTATTTTCATCCTTCAGCTCCCATTTCTTCAAAGGCTTATATGGATGGCAAACATTGGCCTGAAAGGGAAATGCACAAACAGTGCACACCAGAAAATGTAGATCTTAAATCCATATAATTAGCAACTAAGATACATATTTATTACCAAGTATCAAGTCAAGGAGAGTGCATAATTGACAACCTCTTTAACCAATAAATTTTTGTAGTTGACATCTTCAAAATCATATAAAAGGAGAATGTGCTAATGGAAAATATCTCTGATCTTTCTTTTGATCTTTGCAACAAAGCAACGAGAAATGGACTCAATCATGTCTTTTCAGCTGTGGTTTCGATTCCTCCATTCTCAATTTGCAAGACAAACAGTCCAAAATCAGATCATTTGATAAAATTTAAACAATTGGAAATACATGGACCATAATTATACACATTGTTGTGATCCAACTATGCATTAAGGGTTGCCCGTGGTACACCGCAAGAAAAATTCTCAGTCTTCAATTGGAGAAAAATTCGCCATTGAAACGGTGACTCTTAATCTAGAAAGAATAAGAGTGCAAATGGTACGTGTTTCTCATCCAAAGGCATTAATGAGAAAGTAAGGATTTAAACCTGTCTTCCATCCAGGTAACACTATAAAGTCACCAAGACATGTTTCATATTCTGCTGGAGGGCTAGGATGCACTCTAGGGTAGGTGTCCAACTGCTCTCTTCTGCATTAGTTGATGTTGTTGCATATATGTTGAAACCTTCTTGAAGAAGGCCCTCAAATATACTTCCCAATTCACAAGCTTCAAGGTAAAATACCAATATTTATAACATAGAGAACAAAATGAAATTTTTTTAACAACGTTATGTATGAAGGAAACTACTTTAGTGGACTTAAACTTACCAAGCTTTCACAGGTCCCAGATGCGTGCTTCTTTTTGAAGACATCATCAACAGATAGGAAATGGCTGGTGGGCATTCCTATTAAACATCAATGTTAACCATGAGATTCTAATATGAACACACTTATATAAATCAATTCTAGATTGGGGAAGGGGTGCAAATGAAATACGGAGCCCAATCCAACTTCTGACTTTAGTACAAATATCTGAGTTCGGCTCAACATGTGCTAGAGAAACGCATGAAGACAATCTAAAACGAATGGAGGTCATCTTGAGGAACTACTCAGTACAAACTAAGCACACCAGGGCCACCATGATTAGTATAGGAGATGAAGATAGTAACATCGGGACCATTATCCACAACCTTCCCACCGCCTACTACAAGAGCCGTCTTGTTTCTAGGGGTCACGGAGAAAAAGTCGTTAATGTCAGCATCCTCTCCAGTGTAATCCTACCACTAGAAAAGTAACTAGCGACTTGACATTTGAAAACAGATCTTTGACAAACTAGACAAGACTTTTTATCCTAATCTAATGATTAAGCATTTGAAAACAGACCTTTGGAACTCCTTCATTAACATCATCTCTAATTGGACTGTTAATAATAATTCCAAGCCTGGGATTCTCTTCATTATACACAATATCATCATACATATAAACAATGGTATTTTCATCATTCAACCCCTCTTTCTTCAAAAGCTGATATGGATGGCAAACATCGTTCTGAAAGGGAAATGCACGAACAGTGCACACCAGAAAATGTAGATCTTAAATGCATATAATTAGCAACTAAGATACATATTTATTTCCAAGCACCAAGTCAAGGATAGTGCATAATTGACTGCCTCTTTAACCAATAAATTTTTGTAGTTGACATCTTCAAAATCATATAAAAGGAGAATGTGCTAATGGAAAATATCTCTGATCTTTCTTTTGATCTTTACAACAAAACAACGAGAAATGGACCCAATCATGGCTTTTCAACTATGCTTTTGATTCCTCCATTCTCAATTTGCAAGACAAACAGTCCAAAATCAGATCATTTGATAAAATTTAAACAACTGGAAATACATGGACCATAATTATACACATTGTTGTGATCCAACTATGCATTAAGGGTTGCCCGTGGTGCACTACAAGAAAAATTCTCAATCTTAAATTGGAGAAGAAGTCGCTATTGAAACGGTGACTCCTAATCTAGAAAGAATAAGAGTGCAAATGGTACGTGTTTCTCATCCAAAGGCATTAATGAGAAAGTAAGGTTTTAAACCTGTCTTCCATCCAGGTAACACTATAAAGTCACCAAGACATGTTTCATATTCTGCTAGAGGGCTAGGATGCACTCTACGGTAGGTGCCCCAACTACTCTCTTCTGCATTAGCTGCTATTGTTGCATATATGTTGAAACCTTATGGAAGAAGGCCCTCAAATATACTTCCCAATTCATAAGTTTCAAGGTAAAATACCAGTGTTTATAACATAGAGAACAAAATGAAAAGTTTGCCATGTATGAAGGAAACTGCCTTAATGGACTTAAACTTACCAAGCTTTCACAGGTCCCAAATGCGTGCTTCTTTTTGAAGACATGCCTAGTGGGCATTCCTGTTAAACGTCAATGTCAACCGTGTGATTCTGATATGAACACAGTTATACAAATCAATTCTAGATTGGGGAAGGGGTGCAAATGAGATATGGAGCCCAATCCGACTTCTAACTTTAGTACAAATATCTCAGTTCGGCTCAACATGTGCCAGAGAAATGCATGAAGACAATCTACAACGAATGGAGGTCATCTTGAGGAACTAATCAGTACAAACCAAGCACACCAGGGCCACCATGATTAGTATATGAGATGAAGATAGTAACATCGGGACCACTATCCACAACCTTCCCACCGCCTATTGCGAGAGCCGTCTTGTTTCCAGGGGTCACAGAGAAAAAGTCGTTAACGTCAGCATCCTCTCCAGTGTAATCCTACCACTAGAAAAGTAACTAGCGACTTGACATTTGAAAACAGATCTTTGACAATCTAGACAAGACTTTTTATCCTAATCTAGTGATTAAGCATTTGAAACAGACCTTTGGAACTCCTTCATGAATATCATCTCTTACTGGACTGTTACTAATAATTCCAGGCCTGGGGTTCTCTTCATTGAACGCAATGTCCTCATACATATAAACAACGATATTTTCATCCTTCAGCCCCCTTTATTCAAAAGCTTATATGGACGGCAAATATCGGCCTGAAAGGGAAATGCACGAATAGTGCACACCAGAAAATGTAGATCTTAAATGCATATAATTAACAACTAAGATACATATTTATTACCAAGCATCAAGTCAAGGATAGTGCATAATTGACTGCCTCTTTAACCAATAAATTTTTGTAGTTGACATCTTCAAAATCATATAAAAGGAGAATGTGCTAATGGAAAATATATCTGATGTTTCTTTTGATCTTTGCAACAAAACAACGAGAAATGGACCCAATCATGGCTTTTCAACTGTGCTTTCAATTCCTCCATTCTCAATTCGCAAGACAAACAGTCCAAAATCAGATCATTTGATAAAATTTAAACAACTGGAAATACATGGACCATAATTATACACATTGTTGTGATCCAACTTATGCATTAAGGGTTGCCCGTGGTACACTGCAAGAAAAATTCTCAATCTTAAATTGGAGAGAAAAGTTGCCATTGAAACGGTGACTACTAATCTAGAAAGAATAAGAGTGCAAATGGTACGTGTTTCTCATCCAAAGGCATTAATGAGAAAGTAAGATTTTAAACCTGTCTTCCATCCAGGTAACACTATAAAGTCACCAAGACATGTTTCATATTCTGCTAGAGGGCTAGGATGCACTCCGGTAGGTGCCCCAACTGCTCTCTTCTGCATTAGTCGTTGTTGTTGCATATATGTTGAAACCTTATGGAAGAAGGCCCTCAAATATACTTCTCGATTCACAAGCTTCAAGGTAAAATACCAATGTTTATTACACAGAGAACAAAATGAAAAGTTTGCCATGTATGAAGGAAACTGCTTTAGTGGACTTAAACTTACCAAGTTTTCACAGGTCCCAGACACATGCTTCTTTTTGAAGATATCATCAACAGATAAGAAATGGCTGGTGGGCATTCCTATTAAACGTCAATGTCAAACGTAAGATTTTGATATGAATACAGCTATATAAATCAATTCTAGATTGGGGAAGGGGTGCAAATGAGATACCGAACCCAATCCAACTTCTGACTTTAGTACAAATATCTCAGTTCAGCTCAACATGTGCCAAAGAAACGCATGAAGACAGTCTACAACAAATGGAGGTCATCTTGAGGAACTACTCAGTACAAACCAAGCACATCAAGGCCACCATGATTAGTATAGGGGACCACTATCCATAGCCTTCCCAACTGTTAAAAAAAGAAAAGAAAAAAAGAAGTAGACAAATGAAACAAGCGAAGGCAGCACAGAATCCAAATTTATTTTCGGACGACATTAAAAAAAGATTAGCTATTGCCCAGAAGTTAAAGCACTTTGTTCTTTTCTTTATTGTTGAAGCAATTTCAATTTGAGGGTACAAGAATATGAAGGTCCAACCACAAGAAGAAAATGAAATGGAAATATACCTATGAAAAAGTAGGGATGAAAATTGCTAATGAAGGTGGGCCTCTCCCCATCATCATCGACACCTCCATGAAATAATTAGATCTCTTCTGATAAACCCCTCTCCAAACAAACATAATAAATAAATAAATAAATAAATAAATAAATAAATAACCAGCCGCAAGGTCAGGCCCATTTTTATCTTGAAATCCAGGACCACTTATAACAGCTGATCCCCTCTTTTTCTCTCCAAATGCATCCCCTTAAAACCGAAAAGAGAAAGGACAAAAGGGTCGCCCTAAGCAATTCAAGATTTCATAAAGGATGTCGCTTTAAGAAAAGAAAACAAAATCATCAACAGATCAAACGTTGGATCTGCGCACCACCAAACATGTCGGGGTCTCAAACAACGACTAAAATGCCGATCCACCACACAATACCCATATGCCTTTTTCAACTACTTGCGCCTCCCGAATTGGCCTATTTACGAGGATCTACAACGCACTCTTGCTCGGTGGCCTATATAGATTCTCTCTCTGTGTCTCGATCTCTCGAACAGAGAACGTAATGTCATGGGGGTAACGATGGATGATGTTGCGTCAGTCCGTAAACGGTAAAACCGCATGTTAAACAACACGGCGCCCCCAATTTTCTTAACGCTTTGACAAAATGGACAAAATGAGAGACAAGAAAACATGCCTTTTTGACCACCACAAAAGAGCCTCCAAAAGATAGAATTAGATCTCAGAGATCCTTTCTTGGCTCATCCTCGCCCACTCGAAGATACCAAAAACTCTCGTCCTTCGGATCGTGCCCCCTTCCCACCACTACTTAGTGGTGCCGCCATGTCCACCTCCGCCCTCGAAAAAGAAAAAGAAAAGAACAGAGCCCAGTGCACCCCAGCTTCGATCCATTATAGAAACACAGCACAAACAGAGAGAGAGAGAGAGAGGCGGCGGGAAGTGAAATCAAGGTGCGAGCGAGCGAGCAGTGATGATGGGCTAGAAACTTCAACCGGGTATAGTCCAAACCAACGGTAATATATCCAAATGGCTTCACCTATGGAGCGGAAAAAGAGAAAAATGGGATAGAAAGAGAACAAGAAAATCTCTGGCCAGCTCTGGTTAAATTTCAAGAAACATGCAGGAAAAGAAGAAGAGGAGGAGCTCAAGGCGCAGCGACCGAGATGGCTCGTTTTTTCCAAGAGGAATCCACATGAACAGCACCCTTGCTGTTCATCTGCTCAGATATGGAAATCATAAGTAAGAAGAATCTCTCTCAAAGACAACAAAGAGAGATGAAGCACAGTTCTCAGTAGCAACGAAGTAATTCCTGAAAACTTCCAAAAGATTTCGTGTTAAATCAGCTCTCTTTCTCGAGAGCAAATATGCACAGCCATGCTCGACGGCTGCTGAGAAAGGAGGAAAGACATCGGACGACGAAGGAATTCTGATGAAGATTGTTGCATCACCGGGAAAGTCCCAACTTCGAAGTTGAGGGGCCTTTGCTTCGTCGACCGACCTCCAGTTCTAATCCGGGATTAGCTCCGAGTCGGTCACAAGACTGCAAATCACACAACGAGACGTTGTTCAAGAAGTCCTAAACTGCAAATATAGAAATTTCGATAAAACTTGAACAAGTTTTGGACGGGCAATCTGAGTGAATTTGGACATGGTCAGAAATGGCCTTCAAAACTGTTGGAGTTCTCAGGGGAAAATGTCTAATTTCGTCTAAGATGGAGGGCTCTTTTGCAAAAATTCGAAGCTTGAAAACTGTAAAACACGTCTAAAACTAGCTATCTACCACAATCTGTTTTGGATTATAAAAAATCAAATAATACATAATTATAATTGTTGTAGGGCTACTTTAAAAAAAAAAAAATGTGGTTCATAATAAGTTGTTATTTTCCTAGTAATTCAAAAAATATTATACTAGCAAAATCCGTTAATATTTATTTTGAATTTTATTAATTGCGTCAAAACAGGAATTGAATTTGAGTAGAGTGTCTTAATTGGTTAATCCGTGTTAATTGGGCCACGATTTAGGGAAATGACCTTAATAAAAGTTAAATGGCACTTCTCTAAAGCTTTAATTTTATATTGAAGTTATTCAATTTGGAGTTTGCTCGGTCATTCAATTGGATTAAAACCTAATTAGACAAAGATAGGGAAGAAAACAGAGAAGTGTCCACTCTCGGATCACTAAGGACACAAATGATAACCATTTTATTTCAAAAGTCAATTTATGATCATAAATTGCTTTTTATATCTTTATTCTCGGATGAAATTGTGAGAAAAATAAAGATCTCTTCCTGTAGATGGGCACAATTCCTTTCTCTTGTGGATGACAACTCCCTAAGGCCTCCTCGAAAAGCCGTTAACCAGCGGGATGCTGGTGTCACGGCCCAAAAGAAAGCATATCCAAGGCGGTAAAGTAATTGTACCATTATGTAATAAATGCGGGTAACTGATAGTTGAGGAGTTGTAATCTCCACCGTTAGATCTAAGAAAGATCTACGAATACGGTTTACTTTGTATTTGTATATAAAAGGGTCATCTCCTCATTGTAAATCATTTGAGTAATAGAAATCCAGAGCTTCTCTCTCTAAATAGTTTCTCTCTCTAGACGACAAACTCCCACGAATCCTTGGAATTAGGCTTGAGTATTGACTGAGCAAACAAAGGGCACTCTTAACAACAAATTCATAACCTCATCTTGCAAACAATTTATACCACTTTCAATTACTAGAATCAGGCTGGAAACAATCCATACCAATTTCAATTACTAGAATTAGGCTGGAGTTCACATGCACCATTTGTATCACCTGTTCGCAGAGCTACAGTACTTCAAATCATATCATCCTACATTCAAAGCATGTTATGTGACAAGCAAGTTGAGATACGTGCTTCCGAGTCATATTCACAGCGAAGCAATGACAAACAACCCATTCAAGATATACA
The DNA here is from genome assembly GCA_028830015.1 of Eucalyptus grandis x Eucalyptus urophylla. Taxonomy (NCBI): domain Eukaryota; kingdom Viridiplantae; phylum Streptophyta; class Magnoliopsida; order Myrtales; family Myrtaceae; genus Eucalyptus; species Eucalyptus grandis x Eucalyptus urophylla. Next base: position 44,038,113 of record CM054190.1, read on the forward strand.
GTAGAAATATGTATGTAGCAGATTTAAGCACGGCAAGTGGATCCTTAGTTCGGAATGATTCCCACTTCACTCATGCACTGAATCCCCTGCTAAGAGAGCTCCAGGGACCAGATGGAATGCGAGCACAAGCTTGGCCTGATGCCTCGGTCATTTGCTCGGTCCGGATTCCAACATTGCACATGTTTGCAAAGGAGCGCATGTGCTTCATCCCGTATTGAGAGAGAGATCCACAATGAGTCTCAAATGTTCTCACCTGCATTAAGTATTGGCATCATCACACTAGTCAAGACTGCAAAAAATACTCAATCGTTGTGTCAAAAAAACCAATTCCCCCAAAGTGAAAGATTTAAGATCAATAATATAAAGAACAAATCGAACTGACATAGTAAAAGGTTCACAATGGCAATGCAAATGTCAGCATCACTGAAATATATCAAACGTGTGTTGGTTGAGAGGTCATGAGGGAGTAATTACCAGGCTTCTCAGGCAAGCCCAGTCATCAACAAGAGGTTGTCCCGCAGGTCGAACAGCATTCAGCACCTCTGGACCCTTTTTAATTCCAAACAAGAGCTTTCCAATTAGTTTGACACTGTGATCTATATGCATCCGATGTGACATCGCCTCAAAAAATTGCTTCTGTGCTTCGAGTTTCCTAGAAGAGCCTTCAGGAGCTTTACGGAACTGAAACAAAGCGGACGCAAAATCAGATTTGGTTACACAAGGCTCAAAATCAGATTTGGTTACACAAGGCTCACACAACTGTTACATGAGGGCAATTGACAATACCGAATTTCTTCTTTATATAGTGAAACGAGAATAAGAAGATGAGTTGAAAGAAGGAGATGTAATTTTTCACTTACTTTTATGTCAAAGGTCAAAACCTACACAGTTTGACTTCTCTAGTTAAGGAAGTCCTTTTACTTCTACTAACACTTTCAGCAAAGTAATATGCAGATTTAAGGACCTTCAATTATCAGAAATCCATTGATAGACCTATGGTTCTACAGTTCCATTTTTTTGCTGGACCACCCCTTTTAGTAGTTCTTCATTCGATTGATCTTGTGATTCTCATTAGGGAAACAATCTAAGAGAGGCTGCAATTGACCAGACAGCTGCATGTGACAAAACCCTCAAGAATCTATCCTCAAACATTTAGCACCACGGAAACAATCTAAGAGAGGTTGCAATTGACCAGACAGCTGCATGTGACAAAACCCTTAAGAATCTATCCTCAAACATTTAGCATCTGGTGGTGCCATGACTTAAATCTAAAGTGTGCAGCCTCAAACATGACAAGGGAGAGAGAAACCTTGTGCCAGAAATGAAGCAGATCGGCATCCCGCTGGTTAACAGCTTTCTGAGGAGGCCTTAGGGAGTTGTCATCCACAAAAGAAGAGTTATCATTTGCAGGATTTGTGCCCATGTACAGGAAGAGATTTTCCTTACTTAACCCTATGTCACCAAATTGCATGACGTGGGAACCGTATGCAGTGTTGTCATTAGCTGTCCTCTTTTTCACCTGCATATGCCAGCCCAAAGAAATACCATAAGATGAGAAGAAGAAGAAGCACAGAGAGAGTGAAAAGCAACTGAAGCAGTCCAGGCAATATAAGAAGTAACTTCTTCCATGTGCTTGCACTGTTGCACTGTAGCACTGTATGAATACTTAACCAAGAATTGTACTACAAAATAGTAATCCTTGCTAAAAGACACTTGGGAGCTCAGTTGCCTGATGGAAGCAAAATTTCTTGACAACGAAAGGTAGAATAAACATTGCTTTCTTCCTAGTTGCTCCACACAATGACGGTATCAATGTCCTTACCAGTTGGTATTGCTGGTGCAGAGTTTCAGTTCGCAGGTTGTGCACCTCACTGTTCACAAAGACAAACCAAAAAAAAAAGGAAAAAGTTATAATGAACTTTATGGTTGTTAAACATAAGCTTTGATTTCTCAAGAGCCAATCAAAACATATGAACCTGATCCAACTATTACAAGGGAACAGAGGCTTGTAAACCAGTACAAGAACAACTGGAATCACATTGAGCATGAATTTAATATGCATATCCAGAGTTGCAGTATAAGAAATATTCAATCAAGTTCCATCTGATAATATGGAAGTCATGTCCTTCCTCCTTTCTCCTCTCTTTGTTTTTGGCTATTTAAATTTGCAAACATTGGATTCTTAATTGCCAATAGATTAGCAATCTGCAATGGGAATGCTTTTTTATGCGAGTACACAGAAGTCCATGCTTAGAAAAGAGAAAAGCTACCTCAAAGTCCATATAAGCTAAAAAATTTCAATAATAAATTATGCAGTACTTATTATGAAATTAGATTAGTAGATAAGTATATAATCATGGAAAGAAGATACCAATCAGCAAGCCCCAAAAATGTAACATGAGCAAAAACTTACTATTCAGATAAGAGCACACATGCTAAAAAGGTAAATAATGGATGGGTCCTTAAAAAACAAGGAATTCGAATATTCAAAGCATTACTTATATCTAAACCAAAAGCCCAACATCAGAAATGTATGAACATCTTAATAGCATATAATTAGCAACTACAATATATATTAATTACCAAGCATCAAATCAAGGAAATTGTGCATAATTGACTGCCTCTTTAACCAATAAATTGTTGTTGTCTACATTTTCAAAATAATATAAAAGGAGAATGTGCGAATGAAAAATATCTCCGATCTTTCTTTTGATCTTTGCAATTAAACAATGATAAATGGACCTAATTATGGCTTTTCAATTGTGCTTTCAATTCCTCCATTCTTGATTTGCAAGATAAACATTCCAAAATCAGATCATTCAATAAAATTTAGAAAAATGGGAATGCATGGACCATGGTCATGCATATTGCTACCATTCAACTAATGCACTAAGAGTCGCCCATGATACACCGCAAAATAAATTATCAATCCCAAATTGGAGAAAAAATCCCCATTATAACACTGACTTCTAATCTAGAAAGAACAAAGTCAAAATGTTATGTGTTTCTCATCTAAAGTCATGAATGAGAAAATAAGGATTTGGGATTACCTGTCTTCCATCCAGGCAACACTGTACAAGTCACCAAGACATGTCTCGTATTCTACTGGAGGGCTAGGATACTCTCCAGGGCAATAGGTGCCCCAACTGCTCTCTTCTGCATTAGAAGCTGTTGTTGCATATATGTTCAAACCTTCTGGAAGAAGGCCCTCAAAAATACTTCCCGATTCACAAGCTTCAAGGTAGAATACCTGTGTTTATAAGACAAAGGGAACAAAATGAAAAGTTTTACACAATGTCCTGTATGAAGCAAACTGCTTTAGTGAACTTAAATTACCAAGCTTTTATAGGTCCCAGACGCATGCTTCTTTTTCAAGACATCTATCAGATCGTCAGCATATAAGAAAGGGCTGGTGGGCATTCCTGATAAAGATCAATGTCAATCGTGAGATTCTGATATGAAGACAGTTGGATAAATCATCTTTAAATTGGAGAAGGGGTGCAAATGAGATATGGAACCCAATCCAACTTCTATGACTTTATTATAGATATTTCAGTTCAGCTCAACATGTGCCATATGAACACTCAAAAGACAATCTACATCCAATGGAGGTCATCTTGTGCAACTATCAAGTACTAACCAAGCACACCAGGACCACCATGATCAGTATAATAGATGAAGATAGTATCATCCGGACCACTCTCCAAAACCTTTCCACTGCCTCCTGTGAGAGCAGTCTTGTTTCCAAGGATAACAGAGAAAAAGTTGTTAACGTTAACATCCTCTCCAGTGTAATCCTGCCAACAGAAAAGTGACTAGTGACTCAACATCTGATAACAGACCTCTAGAGAACAATTTTCACCCTGAACCAATGACTAAGCCTTTGAAAACAGACTTTCAACAAATCTAAACAAAAAATTTCATCATACATTAGTGACTAAGCATTTAAAAACAGACCTTTGGAACCCCTTCATAAACATCATCTCCATCTGGACTGTTAATAACAATTCCAGGCCGAGGATTCTCTTCATTATCAGCAATGTCATCATACATAAAAACAATGATATTTTCATCCTTTAACCCTCCCTTCTTCAAGAGCTGATATGCATGGCAAACATCGGCCTGAAACGAATGGAGCATATTATCAACAACAGTAAAAAAATCCCAACCCAGGACAAATGAAATAAGCAAAGGCAGATAGGAATCCAATTTTATTTCTAATGGCACTGAAAAGCTTCAGCTGTTACCTAAAATGTAAAGCACTCTATTCCTTTTTTAATTGTAGAAGCAGTTTATATTTGAAGGTTAGAAGAATATGAGAAAGACATGGAAGGAGACTATAGGGAAAAATTTCTCCTTCAATTTAAGTCTCATAGAAGAGGAAAACAACATAAAATTCTATCTTCTTTTAGCAGATTCATACAAAAGGAAACTAAACTAGCATCTCCTTTGGGACTATGTTTATTGGTCCATGAAAGCATAGGAAAAGTAAAGAAACAGAAACATATCACCGTATAAGCTTAAAAGACTCGATTATAAAGCAGAAAGGTTGTGAATCAGAAAACACTATATCACTTCTGCTTCACTCACTCCTAACTAGCAATTAGATATGAAAATCCAATTTCCTTTCTTTTCTTTTGTATTCTCATCCCCTAGAAAAATCTTCCCATTCCCCATGCAAATTCAATCCGCCGAACACAACGTCCAGCAAATTCAGATACTCACGTGCACACTGAACTAATACTAGGAATTAGTACTACCCTTTGTCCGTTGAGTAATGGTAGAGCAAGGAAATGAACGAAAATAGCCCATATGCAACCGTTTTAGTGCCATCAATGAGCTAAGTTACAAAAGGCAATATCCTTGAAAATTTGCCTCCTTGGCCACGAAACATAGTAAGAGTCTAAGTAATTTCATACGGACCAGCACCGTTCAAATTTGAGATTTACCAGTAGTTGCAGCCAAAGTATACGCAAATGGACCAGGAGACTTTCTATTAAAATCATTATTCGAATCGCTAGAGTTACCATTACAACAGTAAACAAGTCAGTTTTTGCTTCCGATCCAAATTCCAGAGGTCTGAAATCGAAATACGTCGGAATTAGAATTTAAGAAGATTCTTGACTAGTTGGTTATTAGAAACCATCAAACACAAACACAAATACAAAGGATTAAGATTGGGTCAATTCTAGTGATATTACCTACAAAATCACTCCTCGCAAGATCACACACACAAAACTTAAAGAAAAACAACACCGAAACGAAACTACATCATTTCAGAACCTCGCGATTCAGCTCCAAATCGAGTCAAATCCACGATCACATTCATTAAATTAGACCGACGTAAAGGGGAGAAGGTCGTCGGATTCGAGCTGCGGCCCAGCAAGTTGGGAGAATCACCTGGTGACGGTAATTCCAATAACCGTTGGATCCAGCGATCAGGACCGCCCACCTCGTCCCGACAGAGTCGTCGTCGCCGCCGTCGTCGCCGGCGCGGAAGAACCTCGAGGCGTCGGACGGCAGCCGGATGACGTTGCGGCCGGCGGCAAGGCCGGCGGAGACGGAGAGGAGGAGGAGGAGGAGCGCGGCGGCGGAGGCGAGGCGGATCATGGCGGCGCTGCAGGTGGTCCGGGGATGTTGCTTGCGATTACGTCGAGCCGATGGTTATATTTTCGAGTGAGAGAGAGAGAGAGATAGAGAGAGTATGGGATTGGATAAAGCGGTGATTGGTGGGATTTCATCATTCGCAGCATCGACGGCTGCGATTGGGGCTGCGCCGGGGCCCACCTCAAAGGTTCTTTGGACGACGTGCCGCGGGGGTCGCTTTCTCCGTCCAATTCGTCGATGGGGAACGGAACGGACGGTCCAGATGGGACGATGGACGTCGACGAGGGCCGTCCCTAGGAAGGGGACGCACGGGATGATTCCCCGGGATCTCTGCCGCGCGACGGAACGTCCCGCGCGAGAAAGTTAGCTCGGGAACGGACAGGTGGCAGTGGGCAATTTCTAGGCTTGGCCGATTGATGGAAGTCCCTAAAATATCGGAACTTCCCAATAGATCACCGATTGGGCGGGTTTAGATTGATTTTCGCTTTTCAACTCATGTTTAACTATTTTTAGAATTCGGTTTCAATTCTCAATTCTCCGAATTCTTTTCTATTGCACGTTAGTAATCGGCGCTTAACAATTTTTCATATGGATACGATTTAGTGGGTGAGATTGTAGCTCGGTCTTTAACTTGAATTTACTCGAAGCTCGATGTCTCACAGTTTGTGTCTAGATACATTTTGGTGGATGGTGATGGGGACTTTTTTCATTTTCTTCTGGAGCTGGTAATTGTGTGGAAATAAGGGGAAAAATCGGAAGGAAACCAACACAAAAGGTCAAGGAAAGATTCCTTCCTCTGATTTGCTTTCGATCTACTGGCTTTATGGGCACGCCAACGAAGACGTCCTCAATCGGTTTGATGTGAAATCTTCGAACATCAGGGGTCACACCCAGCAGAATCATTATTGAGCAGAAGACAAATTGCGTGAATACAAGCGAAGGGCTGTCGGTCGGATCACTCTGCTTCGCCCGTCCCTTCCACTCTTCCTTTTCCTAAGCTAGCCGCCGGAGGGATGATAACGATGTTCGACGCGAAATTTTGATTGATTAGCTCACCGTAACACTCAAGGATTAGCGAGATCAAACAAGTGCTGGTGTGTCTTGTGTCTGAGAGCAACACGAGAATCGCGTAACGCATTGATTCACGTCGTTATCACCCGAAAATGATCGACAGGGACCCAGATATTTGTAGCTTGCATAGTCCATGTGGAACTGTAATAACATATCATGGAGGCACAAGACATTCAGTTGATAGGTTTACCAAAGGCAAACCTGGAAAGAACACTGGACGTCCGAGATACGATCTAACCCATGACTAAACATGATCAGGACATTGCAATTGAAATTTACAGGTTCTGTAACGTAAATATACATAACCTCACGAAGGGGGAGTCGTCCGGAAAACTTCGGAGCTCAGCTGAAGGTCATCAAGCTAATTGCAGTTGCAGATTCACTTCCAGAAAGACCAACAGCTGATAAAAGCTCTCAGACACATTGCAAAAGCCAAACATTTAAGTACCAATCACTAACCCACAAAACAGTCTTTTGCTCTCATTGGCGGGGCACAATCGCGCTCTCTTCGGCAGGTGTGGAGTCGGAAGCAGGTGATTTTTTCACAAGGGACTTGGGAATGTCGAGGTAGTCTTGAGGACATCGCTGTTGAGGGTGCGACAGTAGCATGCACATGTGACGAAAGAGGATGCGTGTGAGGCCCTGACCGCTCTCGTGGATGTGGCCTTCATATTCACTCACGTGTTCAAGCGCATCAACAAGGGCATCATAGACCTGCTGTGGGCAATTATCTGGTCCAGGCTTGTCGTGGAGGTAGATGACATCCAGAGTGAAAAGCTTTTGGTTAACTGGCCATTGGTGCTGAGGCTGTATGGATGATCTGCAGTATATGAGAATCTGATGCAACAGAAACACCTTAGCCATGTTAGATCTCAATAAGAAGGAAAAGCCTTAATATCACTAGTACAAATAATGTTCCAAAAGGGACAAAAAGAAGAGAATGAGTCTTCCTTTTTACAACGAATCTTTTCTCATAGGAGGTGATCAAAAACAGACGTGAGCTTAAATGGCAGAAAGAAATCTAGCAGTTTAACAGACTATGGCACTAACAAACAAGAAAAAAAGTTTTCGTAGACATTTGGGCAACTTACTAGACTGCAAAGCAGCTCTATGCTACAAATTAATAGAAGGGAAACTGATATACATGCCTAGGCATCGATTAAGCAAGAGGATAAGCACCTATTGCTTGGTACAGTCACCAGCCATCACTTACCACCCTGAAAATTCTATATTGCATGCGAGATTTCTTAGCTTCATGAGCCGCGATTCGGAATAGCTGAGTTAAATCTGCATGACCACAAGCTGAGGTGGCTGAAAGACTCCGAATTGCAGCAGCTGCAGACTCTACATCACTGCTGAACTCCTTACGGAGCTTCAAAATCGAAAACAAGGGAAAAAGATCAAACAAGTAATCATATATGTAATATTAAACAAAGGATTTGACAATTCATTGCCAGCTTTGTCTTGCTTTGGCTACGTGCTTGATCTACATAATAGTTACTTTGAATGGATACTGCATCTTGAGTTATGTAATGGATACTGCAACTTGAGTTATGTAAGGGATACTTGCAACAATATCGCATAGCACTCCAAAACACACCCAGGTCACAATGTCATGGCTGGGTTAAAAGCAGCTCTGTGTTAAAAGTAGAGCCTTATTCGTAACTGCACAATCTAATTTTGGGCTTCATTATTATTATTGCAAGCATGGCATACAAGTACAAACTGGCTCTCCCTCTCATCAATCAAACACCCCAGCTCCCTGAGGGTATTCTAATATAAATTAGCTACAGCACTTCATCCCTCGGCAGCAGTAGCGTTCACCATTTTGATATCATAATTTGGTAATTCATTTCACCTCTGCACATTCCCAGACAAGAGAACAGCTAAATACACAGACATGAATGGTCAGACCAGAATGCTTTCTAACAAGGATCAGCGGTGCAAACAGGAACCGAGTACTATCCAATGGAGGCATTCTGGGGTGTTGGGTATTTTTCTATGATTCTGTAGGCATGGGTTTTCATCTGGCTCAAAATATGCAGAACATGTGATCACAAACATTAGTGTTTCCATTCAAGAACTTCTCAGTTTGAGTGTACAAAGAGTTTATGCATGTGACGTCCAAAATTGAGCAAGAACGTCAGTCATCCATGAGAAACATAAAATCATGAAATCCTATGATCGCACCATATGACGCAATCTACCAAAATTCATTGTAAAAACAGCATCAAGCAAGCACGTTTACACTCTTTGTCATAAATAATTAGCTAAAAGGAGGGCAAGCCTTGAGTCCAATCCAAAAGAAATTTTCAGTGGCTGCAGGGAATCGGGCGTTCTATCACTAAGTCATTTCTGCTTCCTAGCAACTAGCGTTGCTCCAATATGCTAGCAATCGAAAGAAGAATTGGATTGGGAGCACAAGCAAGTGAAACCTGGATTTTCTAAGAAGTTGCCGATGGATACACTCCCACACCTCTGCAACTCCATCATTCTCCCACTTCCAATACGGAAGATGTATCTTACTCTACTGATCTAGTGACCTTCAAATCCGAAACTACATTGAGCAAATCACCTCATTCTAAAGGGAATCAATTCAACCCTAAAACGCACCGAAACACCACCATCAGGGACCCATTTCGCAGACGAAAATCAAAGCACGCCACAGAACCAAACCCCAGCGATCGCCAAAACTCTCGGGAACGCAACCAAGCACCCATTTTTCCAAATTCGAAAACTATATGGAGCAAATCACCTCATTCCAGAGCGAACCAATTCGACCCTAAAACGCACCGAAACACCACCATCAGGGTCCCATTTCGCAGGCCAAAATCAAAGCACGCCACAGAACCAAACCCTAGCAATCGCCAATCAAGAATCCATTTTTCCAAATTCGAAAACTACATGGAGCAAATCACCCCATTCTAGAGGGAATCGATTCATCCCTAAAACGCACCGAAACACCATTATCAGCAACGCATTTCGCAAGCCAAAACCAAAGCACGCCACAGAACCAAACCCCAGCAATCGCCGCAACTCTCGGGAACGCAATCAAGATCCCATTTTTCCGAAAAATCACAAGGAGGGGGGGAATACCCAGGAAGCGGATTTGGAGAGGGTGGCGAAGGCGAAGCGGTGGTCGGGGTTGATGGCGAGCTTGGAGTGGACGAAGAGGAGGAGGGACTGCTTGATGGCATCGAGGCGGGCGAAGGGGCGGCCGCCGGGGCCCGTCGCCTTCATCTCGACCAGGGACTCCGCGTCTACGTCGACGCAGAAGAGGATGTCCTCGCTGCTGATCCGCGCCGGGTTCAGCACGTAGCGCGGCGCCGCCGCCACCGCCGCCGCGTCTCCCTCCACTCCCTCCATCATCATCACTCTCGTCTCGCTCTCGCTCGCGGCTCGACTGAGAATCGCGATCGCTCGATTTCGGAGGCGCCGCAGTGACATGGGAGTATGCTTCCGGTGTCGTATCTGACACGTGGCGCGCTTTTATTATTTGACTTCTGATTATACGTGTGGATCGGATTGGGTACGAGTCGGGTCTGATCCGATCCAAGTTAACCAATTTGACCCGCAATGCAAATTTGGTGAAATATATTTGACCCACTCTTTCAAATCTAGTGAAAAGTTGTAAGTAAATTGATAGGAGAGCATGGGATGAGCGAGAGTGAGAAAGTATGAAGAAAGAGTTATAAAGATGGGTAAATCTTGTTCTATGCTTGATTATAGGTAAATTGTAAACCTATTTAACATTCATATTATTTTGCCATTATAAACTCATTTATGGCTCATTTACTAAATATATTAACTCATATAATAAAAAAAGCCCGTCAAATATGGGTTAAGGAATTGGTGTATGATAAATTTTGACAAGTCTACTTTTAATAAAAATATATTAATCGTTAATACAAAAAAAGACCAACCGTTGTTCGACAACTTAATCGATAGAATTCTTCATAATTAAGATGTTAATAGGAGCATAAGCTAATTACTTGGACTGTGCTTGCTTCAACTTTTGGGGGAAAGTTTCTGAAAAAATATAAAGGACTTTATACTAAAATGTTTTTCAAAATACAAATAATGTTTGATAAATTGTAATTTAAAAGTGTATTAAGAAACAATTTTGCTTGAAATGATATTTGAAAAATCATGTTTTTTAAAGGACTTTTACTATGCCAACCAAAAAAAAAGGACTTTTGCTATATATATATTTATAAAAAAAAAAGCCTCAAACAAGCAAATGGCTCAGCGGCCGATGGGTCAATTGAGCCAGATTTGGCATCGACTATTACCAAGGTCATCGAGGTAGTGCGACCTCTAGGGAGGACATTTATGAAATTATGAAAGTTTATCAATAGCAAAATTAAAAAGAAAAAAAAATGTATTAACATTCCAAAAATACGCAAAACCCAAAGTAGCTCTGGATAAGCCTTAGGTTAAAGGCCTTTAGAGTTTATGTCTTCCCAAAGCTCTCCAAAAACTTTGCCAAACACCATTTGCAAAAATCCGATTTTAGTCAACAGAGATGTCAACACTAAGTGCTAGAGCAAATAGTCGAAAAATGAGGTAGAGCAAGGGCGCATTTAGCAACTTGTCATATAGTAATTGATTCTTTATCTTTATTTATGGGAATAGATTTGGAACAAAATTCGTCTAGTAAATTTTTTGTTCCTAAGAACATCTGTTTGATAAATTTTTTATTCTCGAGAATAGATTTGTAACATAATCAATGAGTAAAAAAAAAATTACTTCTTTATTTTGAGAAACAATTCCAAAATCAAACCAATCTATTTTTTTTCTCTTCTTTTTTTATTGTTCTTTTTCCTTCTCTCTTCTTCTTCAAATGTTGCTGCTGCGGTCCACCATTGATTGCCAATGATTGGTTGGGCAAGGTCGATGAAGCTCACCAATGGCTTGGTAAGCCTCCAGCAAGCTCACTGGGCCTCGCCCAACCAAGGCTCAACTGAAGAGGTTGCTGATTCTTGTCTAGCCAATTGCTGATCATCCCGAGGCTAACAATTGACCAAAGCTTGAAGAAAAAGAGAAGAAAAAAAAAAGTAATGATATTATTAAAAAATTAAAAGAAAATTGTTTGGATTAAAAATTTTGAGGACGTACCAAACGTAATTCTATTTCAGGAATATAAATTTTGGACAATTATCAGATGTCTTCAAATGCTTAAAAATTGTTCACGAGAACAAAATAAAAAAGAATCATTTATAATAAATTGTTCTCGAGAACAAAATGGTTACTAAACACACCCCAAGTGAGCAACTCTGTCCACAAGAAAAAAAGCACATCAGGTAGCGAAGTCAATAACCTTGGATGTTGTAACCATATGTAGATGGAGCCACAGAGGGCATTTTTTAATTGTTAGTAACCATTGGTGTTATTGTCAATTGGAGTTATAAATGTCTATCTTGTATTTTTTGAGAAGGACCGCCAATCAATTTAAGAACGTGTTGTTCATTTTTACTTTGAACATATTTTACTCTTCCAAATATAACTTACAATTGCCCTCAATATTTGTACTTTTTAATTTTTTATCATTTATATTCCTGTCCAAAAATCAACAAAAGACGATTCACATCATCTAATGATTCAAAGTGATCCATCCATATTTTTTAAGGGTATTTTACCCTTTACGGTGAAACATATAAAATTACGTGAAAATGTTTGGATGAAAGCAATTTTCCTCCTCTCCAGCACGGTATCAACTGTCTCGAATATCAAGTAAAGCGAACGTTGTTGAAATCTCTTACCAGGAATCCTTAGTGGGGTGACGAGCTGCACAACCCCAAACGGAAACAACATTGGAGGAGTCTGACCTCGAAGTTTCTAATGATGAATTCATGACTGCTCCATCAATTGGCTTCAAGGATGTTCCAGTATTTAAGGTAAGTATGGAAGAGAAGGAAAGGTTACGTCAACCTTGGCGACGGTCACTAATTATAAAAGTGCTGGGTCAAATGCTTGGCTACAGTCTCATTTATAAGAAGCTCTTGCAACTTTATTCCCCAAAAGAGAATTAGTTATGATCGATCTAGCAAATGATTTCTTCATTGCCAAATTCTCCCTGCTGGAGGACTACCATTTTGTGCTAAGGGAAGGTCCTTGGATGATATTTGATCATTATCTAGCCATTCAAAAATGGGAACCCAACTTTGATCCTACTGAGGCTAAGATTGATCGGGTCACGGCTTGGGTTAGGTTTCCTAATATCTCCATTGAGTATTTTGATGAGGCCTTTCTCATGCGACTTGGTTTGTTAATCGGAAAGCCGTTGCGAGTAGATTCTACAATAGTTTTAGCTACAAGGGGTAAATTTTCTCGCCTTGTGGTGAAGTTGACTTAACGCACCCCTTAATACCTTGGATTTTCGTTGACGGCAAATTAAGATGCGTGGAGTATGAAGGCAGTCATCTGATTTGTTTTAAATGTGGATATTATAGCCATGTTTTAGATGAATGTGGACCTACGAGAAAGAAACTCTCAGAACGCTTTGTTGCCTGATTTCCTTGCCGCCAACTTGACAAAACCTCAAAAAGGGGATAGAGAACCTATGCAAAAATTTGGTCCTTGGATGGTTATGTAGAAAACTTGAAGGGGCAGACAACAACAAGTGAAGGAAGTACCGATTGATAGTCGGAAGGAAGGTGGAGAATGATGGAGATTCAGTTGTGCCAAGATCTCGATTCTTAGTGCTACCTCAAGAAAATGTATGTAAGGTTTTGCAAGGTCCCCCCAGTAGGAGGTAAATGCTACGAAGGAAGTGAACTCCTCTAGAGCTAAACATAAGAAGAAAGGCAAAGTTATAAACCTAGAACAACAAGGATTATCTACTAAAGATAAGAAGAAAGGCGAATTATAAACTTAGAACAACAAGGGTTATCTACTGAAGAAGATAATTTGGCACAATCTCAGCTTCACGAGCAAACGTTTGGAGATGATCAGGGTGGCGCCTCCACTCGGAATAAGTCCAACTTGGCACCAAGCAACTCGTTGATTCCATATTCTGCTACTTTGAGGTATCCCACTGGCCATGTCTTAAACATAGTGCTCTCCTTAAGCCCAAATGTGCCCCTTTCTTCGAAGGATGTTATTTCCTCATTACCTAAACCACTTGATGATTATGGTAGTAATTGGGGCACGAGTTCTTCTATTAATTCTTGTTTGTCAAAGGTGCCAGATACCTTTGATGACATTTTAGTCAAAAACTAGTGGAGACCTTGCAATGTCAAATGATCTGATGCTAGAAGACTCTATCTAGCTAAGGTACTCTTCTTTTCTTTCGAAGTTTCTATTAAAATGCATTTGTTAATGTGGAAATGTGAAGGAGAGGGGAACAACAAGTTCTTAGTGGTTGCTAAGGACTTGATCCGTGTGCACAAAATTCAGGTATTTATTGTTGTAGAATCGAGAGTAAGTGAAGTCCAAGCTACAAAAATAATAAAGAAGCTTGGCTTTGTTAATCATATTCTTGTTGAGGTTCAAGGCTTTTCGCAAGGAATATGGCTGTTATGGCATGACACTTCCTTTACTATGGAAGTAGAACAAATTGACCCTCAATTTATTCATGTCTAGCTGAGAGAGAGGGGCAATCGAATCTGGTGGTTAATTGCTGTCTATGCCAAACCAAACGAACTTGCTAAGGCACAGTTGAGAAGTCAGCTTGAACAAATAGCCACTGCAATGACAGATCCTTGGATGGTCATTGGTGATTTTAATGACATTGTGTTCCATGATGAAAAGAAAGGGAGGCACCAATCAACGTTGCAAAATGCATTCGATTCAGAGAATGGATTGATAGATATCACTTCATTGATCTTGGTTGGGTAGGTATGAAATTTACATGGCAGTGACCCGAGTTGAATGGTTATAACCAGGTATTCATGTGCCTTAATAGAGACTGTGTAACCTTTTCTGGAGAGTGCTGTTTGCTGAAGCTACAGTACAAGTACTTCCACGAGTGCGAGGACTCCTCAATTAAATTGGCCCTTTCATTTCGAAGCAGCTTGGTTAACGCATGCTTCATTTAATGATTTTGCGCAAATCCATTGGAATGATGCTTTGCCAATTGATGCTGCCTTAACCTAATTCCAAAATAAACTTAAGGAGTGGAACCAACACTTTTTTGGCAATATTTTCAAAAGAAAGAAGACATTGATGGCGAGACTTGGAGGCATCCAAAAGGCATTGGAGGTACGTCCTAATCCTTTCTTGGTGAATCTTGAAGCAAAGTTGCCAAAAAGAGTTTGTTGATATCTCAGTTCAGGAAGAAATCCAATGGTACCGAAAATCAAGATATAAGTGGCTGTAGTTTGGGGATGAAAACACTAAGTTTTTCCATTCTACTACAATCATTCGACGTCGAAGGAATAAAATTGATGCACTAAAGACCTCTAGTGGAGAATGGGTGTCTAACCAAGAGGAATTGAAAAGTATTATGGTGGATTTTTATAGAAATCTCTTCACAAAAGATGACCCGTCCTACTTCACCCGAAAAAAAAAAAAGATGACCCGT
The DNA here is from genome assembly GCA_028830015.1 of Eucalyptus grandis x Eucalyptus urophylla. NCBI lineage: Eukaryota > Viridiplantae > Streptophyta > Magnoliopsida > Myrtales > Myrtaceae > Eucalyptus > Eucalyptus grandis x Eucalyptus urophylla. Next base: position 44,053,315 of record CM054190.1, read on the forward strand.
CCTCAGTCGTGCTCTCACAATCTCAAGGCTTTCAAGTCTTGAATTCCTTGCAAGCTTCAGGTCTGGCTAGAACCGTTGACAAGGAAGAAGTCGACAGAGCACTTTCTTATAAAGCACCTAGGCCAGATGGTTTTCAAGTAGTCTTTTTTTTGGTTCCAGCATCAATGGCATCTGTTGAGCAACTATTTAACCAATTTTTTTATTGATGCTTGGTCAGGAAATTGTAATTGGGCTAAGATTAACAAAACACTCCTAGTGTTGGTTCTGAAAGTGCAGCAATCAGAGACAATCAACAATTTTCGACCAATTAGTTTCTCAAAGTGATCATCAATTAGTTTGTCAAAGTGATCATCAACCATTTAAAGGATATTCTACTACAACTTGTCTTGCCTAAGCAAACTAGTTTTGTTCCCAATAGAGTTATTCAGGATAATATTATTATTGTACAAGAAGCAATTCACTCAATGAGCAAATCCAAAGGGAAATGAGGCTACATGACTCAAAAATTGATTTGGAGAAAGTGTATGATCAACTGAAATGGTCCTTCATTGAGGAAACTCTCCGCTTGACAGGTATTCCAAACTCATTGGTTCAACTTATTATGAAATGCATCACCTCTTCTTTCGTGCAGATTTTGTGGAATGGGGAGACTATGGAGGCCTTCTTGCCATCCAGGGAAATACGTCAAGTGAACTCAAAATGGTAGAAACCTTTTTGTTTTGGACGGAGAGGACCGCAAATATCTCACTTAATGTCTGCAGATGAGCTTCTGCTATTGGTAGAAGCCTCAACAAAACAGATGAATGTCATCCTAGAGTGCTTGGAGGATTTCTGTCAAAGATCAGGCCAGATTGTCATTAAGGCTAAAACCAAACTTTTCTGCTCGAAGGATACTTCTCTAGGGCTGAAATGAATCTTAAGCAACACATTTGACATTGTCATATATTCAGATTTAGGCAAAAATTCTGGGTGTGCCTTTGATTCATAGAAGAACTTCTTCAAGGCATTTTCAATCATCATTAGAGAAGACAACAAACTAACTTAGTATATGGAACGTCAATGGCAGGACGCATCACGTTAACTCAATCTGCAATCATGTCTATACCTACATATCAAATGCAATGTTCTAAAGTCTTAACTCATGTTTGTCAACAGATTGAGAAAGGCTGTCGCGCTTTCATTTGGGGAGATACTAGAGACAAGCGTCGCATACACCTTCTGAATTGGAAGACTATTTGTAAGCCTAAAAATTGTGGTGGTCTTGGTCTTAGACCCCTTGAAGTGACTAATCAAGGTTTCTTGATAAAAGTAGCATGGGGCTTCCAGACACAGCCCCACTCTTTATGGTTAGAGGTTTTGTGTGCTAAATATTGTTCACAGCTATGGAATATATATATATATATATATATATATATATATATATATATATATATATATATATTTTTGGGTGACCCGGGAACTGCTGTATAGCTGGCAGTTGGCTACGTAAACCCGGGGCGGCACTGCAGGGGCCCACCTCTCACGACGTCGCAGGTAAGGGGCGCAATGCGAACGTCGGGAATCGAACCTTCCCCCTTTCGCAATTAGAGGGGGAAAGGCCCAAGCCAGCGCGCCCACAAGCGGGGTGGGTCACAACTGGGAATATTGTTGTTGCTAAACTTGGTGATTTGTTGTTAGGGAAAGAAATTATTAATGTTTGGCCAACTTTAGATGAAGGAACGTTGTGGAGCTTGAGAAAGGGAGAATATGTAAGTTTTTGGAAAGACGGATGGATTCTAGGGTTGGAGCCACTTATCAACATAGTTTCTACCCACCTACCTCCATTTGAGATGGACAAAAAACTTCGTGAATATGTATGGAATGAGAATTGGAACTTTTCGCTTTTTCAATGAATCTTACTAGAAGATGTAATCCTTAGAATTTGGGCTATCAAACTTCTGTTTGCATTTGATGGGAAAGATACTCTATTGTGGGAAAGTAATAGCGGTGGATCTTTCTTCATTAAGTCAGCTTGTGAAATTTTCACAGGGATCAACACTTAAGAAATTGATAGGATATGACCCCTTATACGGAAATCGAGAGGACCTCAACGTAATAGAACCTTTCCTTGGCTAGCGGTGCATAAGCATTTATAAACCAATGAATTGAAGACGTCTAGCAATCTAGGAGGTAATTCTTATTGTCCGCATTGTGAATCTTAAGTGGAAACAATGTTGCATGTTTTGTGAGATTGTCTATCATTAGGAACATTCGAGTTGATCTCGTCCCACAAAATTGTCTTGAAGAGTTCTTCTATATGAATGTTTCTAATTCAACTTAGTTGACAAGGGAGACTTAATTCCCACTATGATTGTAGTACTACTTTCGGTGTGAGCATGTGGCTTTTTTGGTAATGGCAAAACAAGTCTCTTTTCCAAGAAAGTTTGGTTTTTCCTTCCAACCCTATATAAGTAATCCTTTCACACGTGAAGGAAATCATTCCTTCGCCCATGATCAACTTGTCTACAAGTGGATCACATACTTCTCCCATTATGGTTGCTTGGGATCCTCCTCCACCAGGATGGATTAAATTGAAAACAGTTAGAGCATTTAAAGATAATCCTGGACTTGCAGGAGTTGGAGGATTATTCTGAAATGAAGAGGGAGACTGGCTGGGCTATTTTACCTCTTTTATCGGAATATATTCGTCTTTACAAGCTAAACTATGGGCATTATGGATGGAACTTACCATTGTAAAGCAACAAGGTTTCCACAAACTCATCATTGAGATGGACTCCAAAATTATTATTGAACTTGTTAACCCAAAGAGAATAGTAGATACACTGGTCCAACACTATTTAAGGATATTAGAAGGCTATTAAGCTCCCATTTTGAGTTCAAAATTCATTATATTTTTCGAGAAGGCAATCAACTTGTTGATATGCTTGCTAATGTTGGCATGGCGAAACGATTGAATAGTACGTTTTACTTGCAACCTCCTAAAGACTTATCTTATATTTTGCTTAGTGATAAAATTGGCATTATAGATTTAAGATGTTAATTTTTGTTAGTTTTGTACCCAAAAAAAAATCCCACCTACTTTGGTGCAGACAATCCATGCGGCCTGCCACGTCTGTCATTGATCGTGGGGAAAGAGAGGAGAAAATATTGGGTGAGTTTTACCCTCTAGGTAGGCTAGTGTGTATCACCATACAAAAGTCGACACGTGACAAATTTGGGCCCACCTGTCAGCGCCCACTCTTTCCATTAACTCCGTCTCTCTCCCATTTACTCTCTCTTCTCCCCTCAGTTTCTCCCCCTCTTCTCTCTCCACTTCTCTTTTCTTTTTTCTTACGTCTGCCATGACTCGAGCTCGAGTCGGCTCATGGCCGCTTCAAAACCGATTTCGGATCAACGCGAACTCTCTCCGTCTCCAAATCGGAACCACCGGAAGATCCATCGCGAGCGCTCCTCCTGCCGCTCCTCTTCTCATCCTTCCTCGACCTACTCCGCTCCTTCTCTCTATCCACGCATCCTCTCTCCTTCTTCCTACCGCTACTGCTGCTACCACCGCCGCTCCTCTCTCTCCTCCTATGCTTCTCCCTCCTAGAATCGCTCCGCTCCTTCCGTCGCTAGTGCCGCCGCCGCCGGGAGGATTCCTCCGAGGCATCGATTCCAACTCCGTTGTGGGCAGCTGCTCGGACACTGTCCCCTCCAAGCTTACGACGCCAGCTCCACCACCACCTACATTACTTCCATCTCCGACACTGTCCCCTCCATTGCCTTCCACCACTTCCCCGCCAAAACACTCCCCCCGAACTTCTCCACCACATCCCCCACCGTGAGACCCTTGCCCTCGAGCTCCTTCGCCTCAACAACCCCAACATCCATCGCGCCCTCACCTCTATCTCCAGAACCATGTCGTTCACGGCCTCATCATCGACTTCTTCTGCGTCGCTGCTGTCGCTGTCGCGCGTGAGCTCAACATCCCCTGCTACTACTTCTTCACTTCGGGGGCCGGTTTCCTCAACTTATTCCTATACGTCCAACTCTTCACGACAAGTTTGCCAAAAGCTTAAAAGACTGTGCCACCCCCATAGATGTCCTCGGCACACCGCCAATACCGCCCTCCGATGTTGCAGATCCGATGCAGGATCGCTACGATGAGGCCCACAAGGGCTTCTTGGAATCATCCTTGAAGATGCAGACTTCAGTCGGGATCCCACCGCTTTACTGCATCAGGCCACTGATCTCGAGCAGAGGAGACGACGATGGTGGATCTCCAGATTGTCTGACATGGCTGGACTCGCAGCCAAAAGGGAGCGTCGTGTTCTTGTGTTTCGGGAGCTTGGGCATCTTCTCGGTGGAACTGTTGGGGGATAATCGATCGAAGATGACCGAAGAAGAAGACTTCCTCCCTCGCTTTCTTTTCTTCTTTCCCACCCCACCTCTTCTCTCTGCTTTTCTTGTCTTTTCCCTTGCGTGTGTCAGACTAACGGGGGAAATTTTCTCGAAAAAAGAGAAGTAAGAGAGAAGAGGGAGGAGAAAATATTAGGTGCGCCCGGCGCTCCACGTCACCGTGCGCCCGCCCAATGAAGAGGCGACACATGGCTCCACGTGGAGGCGGGCCCACCATTATTTTCCGTCAAATTTTTGCACCCCTTCCCACTCTTCATTAAATGCTTCGGTCTTCTGCCGGGCCCACCATCACTTTTGAGAGAAGGTTTTGCGTCCCCCATCTCTCTCTTCATTAAATGCTTTATCGTTCTCTGCACACTTCTTCTCCCGCTCGCACGAAGAGCGCCCCTTCCCCTCTCTCTTTCAAAAATTTCTCTCTGTTCTGCATATTTTTCTCCATCAAAGCCGCATGACGCCCGCCCTCTCTCTTTTTCAAAAATCTCTCCCTCCCAAAAGCCCGCCCGTCGCCTCCGAGCTTGGCCGCCTTCGCCGTCGCCGCCAGGAGCCACTCGCTCCCTCTCTCTCTCCTAAGAGCCCCGCCGGTCGTAGCTAGGTCTTGAGTTCGTCGCGGTTGCCTTGCGGTCCTAACTCCAGCTGCTCGGTTTCATGTGGAGGAACGGCGGGCACGGACGGCGATGATTTGGTCGTCCTTGGTATGGAAGCGAGCTGCGACGACACCGCGGCCGCTGTTGTGAACGATCTCTTTCGCTCCTAAGAGCCGCGCCAGTCGTAGCTGCCGAGTCCCGACCTCGACCTCTGACCGCCTCCGCGTCTTGGTCGTGGTCGCCTCCGGTCCTAACTCCAGCTCTTCGGTAGAGGTTCGGAGGGTCCGAGGTGGGGAACAGCGAGGGGTTGGTGAGCTTGGAGAGGGATTTGAGAAGCCAGTTCTCGTCCTCCTCCAATTTGAAGAACACATTGCCCAGTTCTCCTTCCCCTTCCCCTCGCGTTCTCTTTCAAAAATTTTTGTTCTGCATTTTTCTCCATGAAACCTGCAACCTCATCTCTCTCGACCAAAAGCTCGCCAGTTGCCTCCAAGGTTGGCCGCCTCTACCGTCGCCGTCGGGAACCACTCGCTCCGAAGAACTCTTCCGGTCGTGGCTGGGTCCCGAACTCTAACCATCTTCCCCTCGGCCTCTAAGGTGAGCGCGGACACCCAAAAGCCCGCTGGTCGCCTCCGAGCTCGGCCGCCTCTGCCATCGTCGCCAGGAGCCACTCGCTCCGAAGAGCCTTGCCGGTCGTGTTTGGGTCCCAAGCTTCGACCATTTCTGCCTCGGCCTCTTCGACGATCGCGTACGCTCAAAATCCAGCCGGTCGCCTTCGAGCTTGGCCACCTCTGCCGGTCGCCTCCTAGCTTGGCCACCTCTGCCGTTGCCGTCAAGAGCCATTCACTCCCAAGAACCCCGTCGATCGTGGTTGGGTCCCGACCATCTCTGCCTTGGCCTCTTCAACGAGCGTGGACACCCGAAAGCCCGCTGCTTGCCTCCAAGCTCGATCGCCTCCGCTGTCACCACCAGGTGCTACTCGGTCCGAAGAGCCCCGCCGGTCGTGGCTGCGTCCCAAGCTCTAACCTTCTCTGCATGTGCCTCCTCGGTGATCGCCGACACCCAAAAGCTCACCGGGCGCGTCCAGCAAGGATTGAGGATTGGTTTTCAAAGCATTGGGGAGGTGGAACCAACAGTTCTATAAGAAGAAGAAGCAGCAGCAGCCGGCATTGATGCAGCGAGCCCTTCTCCAGCAATTTTGCAGTGTGTAGTAGGAGGACAAAACTTGAGTTTCACAATCGATTCAAAGCCTCGGTTCTAGTGGCTATCTGAATTGGGCAATGTGTTCTTCAAATTGGATGCTGCGCCATTTGCCTTTTCCTGTTTTGCTTCCACTCAACTTTAGATGTCCAGGCCAGAAGTTTGAGAACTTCTCACATAGCTGCATAGACCGCATTTGTGTCGCCTTAATTTTGCTTCTCATCAATTTTAATTTTCCATTTCTTCTTCTCCTACCTTTCTCTCTTGTTTTCCTTTCATTCTTAAGAATTCAGTTTCTCCGTTGCGCTTACACATTGATTATTCGACTGCTCATGGATCCATTGAAAACCAATACGCTTCATGGAGTTTTTTATCCAGCATTTGTGCTTATGCGTCCATCTTGATCTTGGCAAACATATCTCTTTCTTTAATTTTATGATCCCTTAAAACTGTAATGCTTCGCATGGAATCGACAACTTAGGCCGATGAAAACAAAAGTACAAGGACATAAAATACATTGCATATTCCGACTCAAGAGCGCTGCGCGCTAAAATCGTGTAGCGCATGATCTCGTTTCGCCACCTTCAACGTGGACTCTCCAAGTTCAGCTCAAGAAGACGGCTCTGGACCTCTTGCGCTCTCGATCACAGCGGCACCCACGAAGCCAATGTGTCTTCCGTCGCTTCCCTCCTCGCGCAATCTAGACAGCAGCCCGATTCGCCGAGCTCGACCCAAGCCCACGCCAAGATGGTGGCGACCCTCTTGTCCGAATGCGGTGACAAGCGAGGGTTGAGCCTGATACACGCCCATGTGATCCGCTCCCGCTTGTTGGACTCGAATCCCGTCGCGTTCCACTGGAACATCATAAGAGCGTACGCGAGGCTAGACGCCCTGAGAAAGGCGCTGCTCGTGTACGCGTTCATGGCGAGGGCGGGCGTTCCGCCGGATTCTTACACTCTTCCGATTGTCTTGAAGGCGGTGTGCCGATCTTTTGATTTTGAAGCCGGCAGGCTGCATGTCCCCGCGGCTGAGGAGCCGTGCCTCCTCTTCTCCGGCCTCCACCCAGACCAGCAACCACTGTCCCCCCCCGGCTGACGAGCAGCAGAACCCCGACTCGAAGCTCTTCTTCGAGGAGGACGAGAACTGGCTTCTCAAATCCCTCTCCAAGCTCACCAACCCCTCGCTGTTCCCCACCTCGGACCCTCCGAACCTCGACCGAAGAGCTGGAGTTAGGACCGGAGGCGACCACGACCAAGACACGGAGGCGGTCAGAGGTCGAGGTCGGGACTCGGCAGCTACGACTGGCGCGGCTCTTAGGAGCGAAAGAGATCGTTCACAACAGCGGCCGCGGTGTCGTCGCAGCTCGCTTCCATACCAAGGACGACCAAATCATCGCCGTCCGTGCCCGCCGTTCCTCCACATGAAACCGAGCAGCTGGAGTTAGGACCGCAAGGCAACCGCGACGAACTCAAGACCTAGCTACGACCGGCGGGGCTCTTAGGAGAGAGAGAGGGAGCGAGTGGCTCCTGGCGGCGACGGCGAAGGCGGCCAAGCTCGGAGGCGACGGGCGGGCTTTTGGGAGGGAGAGATTTTTGAAAAAGAGAGAGGGCGGGCGTCATGCGGCTTTGATGGAGAAAAATATGCAGAACAGAGAGAAATTTTTGAAAGAGAGAGGGGAAGGGGCGCTCTTCGTGCGAGCGGGAGAAGAAGTGTGCAGAGAACGATAAAGCATTTAATGAAGAGAGATGGGGGACGCAAAACCTTCTCTCAAAAGTGATGGTGGGCCCGGCAGAAGACCGAAGCATTTAATGAAGAGTGGGAAGGGGTGCAAAAATTTGACGGAAAATAATGGTGGGCCCGCCTCCACGTGGAGCCATGTGTCGCCTCTTCATTGGGCGGGCGCACGGTGACGTGGAGCGCCGGGCACACCTAATATTTTCTCGAGAGAGAAGAGGAGAGGGAAAGAGAGGCGTTGGCAGAAACGGAGGGGAGAGAGACGGAGAGAAGTGGGCGCTGACAGGTGGGCCCAAATTTGCCACGTGTCGACTTTTGTATGGTGATACATTTGGCCTACGTGGAGGGGGGATGTTACACAATGAGATCGTCCCTTGAACTTGCATTGCGTGCCACGTGGTTGGCGGATGAGGATTCCCCCCGGTGCGTCGGCGAGAAAGCGAGCGAGGTGAAGCAACGAGAACAATATAATCAAAGCTTCCTCTCTCTCTCTCTCTCTCTCTCTCTCTCTCTCTAACGTGGCAAGTAGATAGGATTTGCCTTCTCTTTTCTTCTTTTTTGGTTCTTGGGATATTCTTTATTTTGCTTTTTTCTTTGTTCTATTTTAGTCTAATTTTTAATTCACTCTTAAACTTTTATCCTATCAAAGTAGGAAATTGAACTCTCTAGCTTCACACATTCCCATGTGGGAAGGTGGAGCAAATCCCAATGATTTTTTTTCCTTATTTGTCCCTCAAGTGCATTTTGTTGAGTTCATTACTATTTCGTTTATTTTGAAAAAATAAATAATTTAAAAAATATTTGACGATACATGATTAATTGTGCTACTATTAAAGTTTACAAACAAAAAATATTTCCATCCTTTAGAAAAATATTTAGATATAAATTATTATCATTGATATAAAATTTTTCATTAAAAAATTATTTCAAGCGATACGAATGATTATTTGTATAGAAATATTAAATAATTTATTATTTGCTAAAATGGCAAATGTTTTCTAGGGACAGTTCGTTTTAGGGTGAGTTGATTTTCACCTTGGAGTTAGGGATCAGATTAGAATGGCTTCCTTCCCCATTTGTGTAAACGGGAATCAGCCCCACTTGATTTTAAAATCGGTCTGATCTAATTCTCAGATAAGTCTAGGAACCAATAATGATATCTTTCTTATTTTTTTCCTATTTCCCACAAAACTACAAGTGTTGTTGTATAGTTTAAACTCTTGATCTTCGAAAATGTCGATGAAAAAATGTTAAATGTATGATGAAATATGATAAGTATATTGACTTGCTAAAGAAAAAAAATCAGTTCGGGTGGCACACCTGGCAAAAACCAGATTGATAATTACCAATTCCAAATTTTAGCAACTGGGAGCCGCCTTGATTCGATTCAGTTCTGGAATTGGTCTGGCTCCAGCGCTCACCATTAATTTTTTATTTTTTTTTAAGAAAAAGGTGTATGATTATCCACATCGATGCCGTTGTCGTCTGCTGTGTTCCTCGCTCGTATCTTCTGAGTGGCCCTCTCACTCTCGTTTCGCTTCTCTTGCCTATTTGGTGGGGGCCACTTCAATGTGAAATGCCTAGTAGAGAGAGAGAAAGAGTAATAATTAAAATTGAACGATTGATAGAATGGAGATAGTTAAGCAGTTGCTCAATTATTTTTCTTGGCTTTTACACCATGGATGCCATGGCCCATTATATATGACATTTGCGGAGCCCATTATTCCCGAGAATAAAAATTTTACCAAACGCAATTCTGTTCCAAAATTACTCTCGGGAACAAAAAATCATAATCGAGTACTATTGGGCACGTTGCCAAACAGCCCTTGATCTATTCCAGAATTCTTGCTAACACTTTTTGATTAAATGATAGAGATACTCATTTTCCAAAGACTATGAGCCCGGGGCCACAATTAAGCAGTAAAACATTAAGAATTGAACATATAATGGGATCGAGCGTCTCATAATCTTATTCAGCATTGGCTCAATAGATTCAATTGAGTAAAAAGTTCACTTCATGCATTAACTGAAAAAGGAGCTACTTAATTCTTTCAGTAGAAATACTAGTGAGCCGTAATTATTAGGCTTCGATAATTCTACCCCTCGAATAGCTCCACGTGCATTAATATTTAAATGATAAAGGAGAAAAAAATGTGCCTGTAATGTAGATCAATCAATATATTGATTTATATCAACTTTTCGTAAACCCTTGTTTATTCTTCTTTTGTGTTCAAATCGACGAAGCTGCTTTTTTACAATAGTCATTTAAGATTCGAGTATTTTAATAAATTAAATGATTAGGATTCAATTTTTTTTCAAAAAATTGATAAAGTACCTTATTTTACAATGTCTCTCTAAAATTCAATCTCTAACAACTTCTAGTGATATACAGTTCTCTAGCTTTGAGCTCATCAGTGGTTAGAAAAGAGGAAATAAAATTCTTACACAAACAAAAAACAAAAACAAAAACATAACGGATTGGAATAAAAAATATTATTCCAATTAATACGAACAGTCTTGTATTTTCATGTGCGGCTTTTGCATTTTTAGTGAATAGCAGCATTCACTATTCCATTTGTGCTTTGATTAATTAGTTTTTTTTAGGTTATTCTTGTTAACTCAATAAATCAAGGTGTGTTATAGCCATTTAGATGGTGAAAAAGGGGGAGCCAAGTATTATTTTACCAACTCTACTTACTAAAACTTACAAATAATGATCGCAATTCCATGTTTAGTCAGGAATTAATAATATTGGTCGACAATTTCAATCATAATCCCTTACCAAAAAAAATTTCAATCATAATCAGAAAACTTTTTACAAACTTACCATAAATTTTTTTTTACGTAAATTGTCACCATTTATTTCTTAGTTTTATATAAAGGGGGTCTTCCTCTCAAATTAATTTACATTTATAATGTTTACCCCCTTTTATTTGATTAGAATGCTAACAAGTTGGCCTACTAGCACCGGAGACATTCTCCAAAGAAAAACATGCATACAAATCCATTTTCTCAGTCGGCCATCCTTCGGTCCCATCACTCGAAAGGACTCCAAATCCACGTTCTAGCCCACATTAATTGGTTGAAAAATCCATATCTATTTTCTGTCACTAATATATGGCGTGTATGCAAGGAAAAACAAATTGATAGTTAAATCGCAAGTTGTAAAGTTAATGTGATTGATGGAGAGATGAAGGCAAATCAACTAAACCGTTTTTGGTTTACTGCTATTTTAATTTTTAATTTTTTGGACTTGCATCATAGGGAACCTACTTCCCATCATGCCAAAAACAACCCCTAAAAATCTCTCACTCCCCCCCCCCCCCGGGGGGACGGTAAGAAAGGGGCAAAGTTAATCTCTAGTTATTCATATTTTATTTGGAGTCGATATACCTCTCAAAAGTGTTACAATACTGAAATACAAACTACACTTTCATTTAAAGACTTAAGTTGGCAGCGGTTTAATGAATTCTTATATATATATATATCAAAGTATGAGGTCCGAGTCCAAATTTTTCTAGCCCTTGTATTTGTCTCCCTTATTACATATTCTCGTGCTTAGGCCAAAATCTGACCTAGGCACAAGAGGGAGCATTTCAACATTTAATTGTTTTAAGTATGCCTCTATGTAATAGTCTGGACTTTTAGAATAATTGACTATGGTACCACGAAATCTTACATAGTATCAGAGTAGTGAGTTCGAGTCCAAATATTTCTAGGCTATTTGCCTCCCTTACTATATATATGCACTCAATACTAGGCTAAAATCTGGCCTATGCGTGTAAGGTAACGTTATATTATTTAAATGTTTTAAGAATAGTCGATGGCAGTCCTACAAAATTTCACAAAGTTTTTGGACAAAAAAGAATAAAATTTCACCTTAATAAAGTGCAAGTTGGGCATTCCATTTGTGGTTTCACGTTGTTAATAATTGAGCCCCGGAATTGGCTTTTGCTTTCAATTATGAGATATGGTAACTTTGCTTTCTTTAATTTTTATTTATCGTGGACTCTCTCTCTCTCTCTCTCTCTCTCTCTCTCTCTCTCTCTCTCTCTCTCTTTGGATTGTTACAATGCTTAATATTAAACCACATTTTCATCTAAAAGCTCAAGTTGGTAGTGATCTTACAAGATCTTATACAATATTAAAGTAGTAGGTCCAAGTCGAAATCCTTTTAGGCTTCTTATGTGCCCTGCTTACTATATATCTTCGTGATCAATATTAGACTAAAATCTGCCCTACGTGGGCTAGGGAACATTATAATATTTAAATGTTTAACCCCTCTTATAATAGTTTGAGTTTGTAAGCAATCGATGGCAGTCTCATAAAATTTTACAAAGTATCCGATCAAAAAAGAACAAAATTTTACCTTATGCAAGTTGGGCATTACATTTGTGGTTTAATGTTGTTAATAATTGAGCACCCATAATTGGTTTTTGCTTTCAATTTTGAGAGATAGAATAACTTTCCTTTTTAATTTTTATTTTGGACTATCTCTCTCCTAAGATTGTTACAATGCTTAAATGTGAAATCACGCATTCATCTAAAAACTTAGGTAGTGGTTTATGATATCTTACATATGGTGCATTTGATTCGGCATTTCTAATGGGTTTTTGGCTTCCAAAACCCCTTGGAGAAGTGTTGGACCGTTTGGCAACCATTTTGAATGAGCTTTCAAGTGATAACCAACATTGGTAAGGTTGAAAGTCTAATGTTAGTAGGGATTAGCATTAGATTTTCATCATTTGACCAAATGCCAAAACCCATTTTTTTTTCTAAAACTATCCTCACCAATTCTTCAAATTTCCGATTTTGTCCCTCATTATTTTTTTTATTAAAAAGTGACCAAACCCGTCACTGGTTTGGCGAAGGGTTATGGTTGCTGGCAAGCTAGATCTGATGTCGGTGGTCGTTGGTCAAGGTCGCGTGATTTTGGCGAGAGCCATTCGGAGGTCACACAAACTCGAGCAACCCAGGCAGTGTGCAACCCAGGCGACTATTGCCTGGGTCTCGCAACCTCAGGTGGCCCTCGCCTGGGTCATGCGAGGGTCACCTAACCTCGGGCAACCTTTAGCGACCGTTGCCAAGGTCGCGTGACCCTCGTCAGCATTGCCTAACCATGGATAACCTCGATTGAGAGCTGTCAGCGCCAGTAGACTGACAAAGAGTTTGATCTTTTTTTTTTTTAATTATATATATTTTCAATTTAAATAATATATATAACTAGTTTGTCTTTTGAGTGTAAGTTTTGGTGCCAGGACCTCCTTTTGTATAGTTTGGTTAAAGCTAATACATACTTACCTTACCAAAAAAATAATAATTAAAAACTAACATTAATCACCCAATTAGCTTTTTAAATGTGTTTTCTACTAAACTACATTCCTCTCAATGTTGCTTTTTAAAGCATAGTTAATCAAATGACCTTTACATTTACCCAAAACCCTTTAAGCTAAACTGCTTTGTATATCTCTAATGGGTTTTCAAAATACTGAACCAAATGCACCGCTAATATCATAATCAGAGCTCCAAGTCCAAATTTTTCCAAACTCCTTATTTGCCTCCCTTGCTATATACCTTTGCACTTGATACTTGGCCAAATCTAGCCTACATGTGAGAGGGAACATTATAATATTTAAATATTTAATCATATTTTTATCTAATAATTCAAGTTTTTAAATAATTGATGGTGATCCCACAAAATTTCATGAAGTATTTGGTCAACAAAGAACGAAATTTCACCTTAATAGAACAGTTTGAGCTTTTGGGGGAAATTGTCTAATTTCATACAAGATGGAGGGCTCTTTTGCAGACAATCTATACCACTTTCAAATACTAGAATCAGGCTGGAGTCCACATGCACCATAAGTTATTTTCAGAGCTACAGTACTTCAAATCGTGCGAAACGGGCACGAGATCATCCATTATTCAAAGCATGTTATGTGACAAGCAATTCGAGATATGTGCTTCCGAGTCATATTCACAGCGAAGCAATGACAAACAACCCATTCAAGATATATGGTAGGAATATGTATGTGGCAGATTTAAGCATGGCAAGTGGATCCTTGGTTTGGAATGATTCCCACTTCACTCATGCACTGAATCCCTTGCTAAGAGAGCTCCAGGGATGGTATGCGAGCACAAGCTTGGCCTGATGCCTCGGTCATTTGCTCAGTCCGGATTCCAGCATTGCACATGCTGGAAAATTTACTCCCTTGTTGAAAACATACTTGGGAGCTCAGTTGCCTGATGGAAGCAAATCTTCTAAAAAATGAGAGGTAGAATAAACATTACTTTCTTCCTAATTGCTCAACACAATGAAGGTAGCAAGGTCCTTACCAGTTGGCATTGCAGGCACAGAGATTCGGTTCACAGGTTATGTACCTCGCCGTTCACAAAGACATAAACAAAAAGAAATTATGACTGGCTTTATAGCTATGAAACTTGAGCTTAGATATCTAAAGAGCCAATCAAAAGACATAAACCTGATCCAACCATTTCAATGGAAAAGAGGCTTGTAAACGAGTATCAAGTACACCTGGAGTCACATTGAGCATAAATTTGATATGCACATCCAGACTTGAAATATAAGAAATATTCAGTCAAGTTCCATCTGATACCATTGAAGTTATGTCCTTCCTCTTTTCTCTTTTCTTTATTTTCAGCTGTCTAAATTTGCAAACGTCGGATCTTCAGAATTCTTGATTGCCGGCAGATTAGCTATCTGCAATGGAAATGCTTTTTAATGCAAGTACACAAAGTTCATGCTTAGAAAAACGGAGAGCTACCTCAACGTCCCTATAAGCTAAATTTTTTTATTAATAAATCATGTAGTAGTTATTAAGAAATTAGATTAGTAGGTAACCATATACTCATGGAAAGAAGATACCAATCAGCAAGCCCTAAAAATCTAACACGGGGAAAATCTTCCTATTTAGACAACAGAACACAGGCTAAAAAGGCAAACAATGGATGAGTCCTTATAAAACAAGCAACTAGAATATTCAAAGGATAACTTATACCAGTCGAACGCCCAACACCAGAAAATGTAGATCTTAAATCCATATAAACAGCAACTAAGATACATATTTATTACCAAGCCAAGGATATAGTGCATAATTGACTGCCTCTTTAACCAATAAATTTTGTAGTTGACATCTTCAAAATCATATAAAAGGAGATTGTGCTAATGAAAATTATCTCTGATCTTTCTTTTGATCTTCGCAATAAAACAATGAGAAATGGACCCAATCATGGCTTTTCAACTGTGCTTTCGATTCCTCCATTCTCAATTCGCAAGACAAACAGTCCAAAATCAGATCATTTGATAAAATCTAAAGAACTGGAAATACATGGACCGTAATTATACACATTGCTGTGATCCAACTTATGAAAATTCTCGATCTCAAATTGGAGAAGATGTCGCTATTGAAACAAGGACCCCTAATCTAGAAAGAATAAGAGTCCAAATGGCACGTGTTTCTCATCCAAAGGCATGAATGAGAAAGTAAGGATTTACACCTGTCTTCCATCCAAGCAACACTATACAAGTCATCGAGACATGTTTCATATCCTGCTGGAGGGCTAGGATGCACTCTAGGGCAATAGGTGCCCCAACTGCTCTCTTCTGCATTAGCTGTTGTTGTTGCGTATATGTTCAAACCTTATAGAAGAAGGCCCTCAAATATACTTTCCGATTTGCAAGCTTCAAGGTAAAATACCAATGTTTATAACACAGGGAACAAAATGAAAAGTTTCTGACAACGTCATGTATGAAGGAAACTGCTTTAGTGGACTTAAATTTACCAAACTTTCACATGTCCCAGACGCGTGCTTCTTTTTGAAGACATCATCAGCATATAAGAAAGGACTGGTGGGCATTCCTGTTAAACATCAATGTCAAACGTGAGATTCTGATATGAACACAGTTATATAAATCAATTCTAAATTGGGGAAGGAATGCAAATGAGATATGGAGCCCAATCCAACTTCTGTGACTTTAGTACAAATATCTCAGTTCAGCTCAACATGTGCCATATAAACACATGAAGACGATCTACAACGAATGGAAGTCATCTTGAGGAACTACTAAGTTCAAACTGAGCACACCAGGGCCACCATGATTAGTCTAGGAGATGAAAATAGTAACATCGGGACCACTGTCCACAACCTTCCCATTGCCTGCTGTAAGAGTGGTCTTGTTTCCAAGGGCGACTGAGAAAAAGTTGTAAACTTCAACATCCTCTCCAGTGTAATCCTACCACCAGAAAAGTAACTAGCGACTTAACATTTGAAAACAGACCTTTGACAAATCTAGACAAATCTTTTTATCCTAAACTAGTGACTAGACTAGGCATTTGAAAACAGACCTTTGGAACTCCTTCGTGAGCATATCTCTAACTAGACTGTTAATAATAATTCCAAGCCTGGGGTTCTTTTCATTGTACACAATGTCATCAGACATATAAACAACGGTATTTTCATCCTTCAGCCCTCCTTTCTTCAAAAACTGATATGCACGACAAACATCGGCTTGAAAGGAAAATGCACAAAGAGTGCACAATATCAACAATTGTTAAAAAAAGAAGAAGAAGAATTAGACAAATGAAACAAGTGAAGGCAGAACGGAATCCAAATTTATTTTCGGATGACATTAAAAAAAGATTAGCTATTGCCCAGAAGTTAAAGCACTCTATTCCTTTCTTTATTGTTGAAGCAATTTCAATTTGAGGGTACGAGAATATGAAGGTCCAACCAAGAAAATGAAATAGAAATATATCATATGAAAAAGTAGGGATGAAAATTGATTTTTAAGGTGGGCCTCTCCTCGTCATCATCGACCCCTCCATGAAATAGTTAGATCTCTTATGATAAAGTCCCCTCCATACAAACATAATTTATTTAAAAAAAAAAAAAAATCTTTCCAGCCTCAAGGTCAGGCCCATTTTTATCTTGAAATCCAGGACCACTTATAACCGCTGATCCCCTCTTTTTCTATCTAAATGCATCCTCTTAAAACTAAAAAGAGAAAGGACAAAAGGGCGCCCTAAGCAATTCAAGATTCCATAAAAGATGTCCCTTTAAGAAAAGAAAACAAAATTATCGACGGATCAAATGTTGGATCTGCGCACCACCAAACATGTTAGGGTCTCAAACAACGACTAAACCGCCAATCCACCACACTATACCCATATGCCTTTTTCAACTACTTGCGCCTCCCGATTTGGCCTATTTATGAGGATCTTCCGAAAGAGACGCTCAGAACATTACCTTCCTAGCATTATACAACATATGTAGTTATGATGTAACTGATGAGATAAGTAAAAAGCTTAAGCTTGAAGAACTTGCTATCGATAGAAGTTACTACTTGATCATTTAATCTTCCCAAGGCATTGAAGTAGAAGAAACCACTCGGCATAGTTTGGCTAACAAATAATCTATTTAAGTGCTCGCAAATTACATTTAAAGAGTAAATAACTTTTGCAAATAGATCATCACAGTTACAACTGTGAAACAAGTATAGACCAAAGAAATAAAGAAATTTTATCAGATTATTGAGATTCAAAATAAAATCTTTAGAAACCACAAAATTTACTAAATTCCAGCAATCACATTAACCCTAGGCCCCCAACACTAGAAAACTTCCCATGGAGCTAAATCATATTTCACTCATAGTGGAAAACAGATATAAAATGGTACAATAAGGAGCTCAATATATAGTCCAACTTTCTAAAAAACTAAAAAGAAAAAGAACCATTTACAATAGGGATAAGAAAACACATAAAACTGAGGAAAGAAGAGAGCAAGGGGAGGAGGCCATCTATGCCGTTCATCACTTTTAGCTTTCGTTGAAGCACATTACTTCAGGGTTCAACACCAAAACACCACACCAAAAGAAGATAGTTTATCCAAATAAGAATTGAATCAAGCAAGATGAACAGATTGTGGAGTACCCAAAAGAATCAATGGAAGCAATGTGGAACGAAAGAACAATGAATCCAAACAAGAACCAAGAAAAGATGAGATTAACAGCAACAAAAAGTGGGGGTACATGGGAAGCAAGACAGAAATTTTTGTTCGAAATCAAACTTTCAAAAACACCACCTTGACGCTCGCTACCCATGAAGAAAGTACCATGTAAAAACATACGCAAACTCCCCTTCGCCAAAACAACCGATCAATCCAAATTGATGCCGACGACCCAACGCACTCAAAGATCAAGCTTAGCTCATGGAACAAATCGAATGAGTAGCTCGAATTGCGAACTTGAAACAACCCACCTAACTGCCCACTTAGGTTTTGTGTCTCCAACGATCCAGTCTCAAGATCCTCAATTAAAGAAACCAAGAAGAAGAAGAAGAAGGAGAAGGAGAGTTCAAGTTTGAGGGAGGAAAAGAGAATCAACTCACCATTTCGCCGAGGCAATAGGACTCGAAGAGAGATGAGCAAAGTCAGAGGTTAATCGGAGAGGAAGAGAGAGCTGGAGGAGAGTTCGAACTGAGAGAGACAAAGACGAGATGGAGTCAAAGGAACTGAGATGAGATGGAGATTGGATTTGCTAGTTTCGAAAAAAAAAAATTCACATTAAAAATTAATATTATTATAATATAACCCGTTCGATCTAGGTGGGCGGGTGGGCGGATCACCCATGGAACTTAGAACCGGATCAGTACTTACAGGTTCCCATTAATTGGAAATGGGAACCGGACTGATTTCCTTAAGAACCACCAATTCTATGAGGTTCCAGTCTGGTTCCGGGTGGTCCAAGCCAGTTCCCGGTGGTCTGGACGAGTCCCGGTTCCTTTGCATAACCTAATAATATGTCCATCAAATGACGAATCATTAGTGATTAACAAGACAAAATCAACATTATTCGAATTACCATTAACTATAGCTGCAACATCATATGCAAAATCAACCATAATTCTCTTAGCATTTTCATTCTTCGGTTTTAAGGCAATTCCTTTTAAGATGTCCTCTCTTGCCACAGCTCCAATAGACATCATCACTAATCCTAGACTGACTATGTTTGTTTATGTTTATACTACTCCTGTTAACACAAGTACTAATTCTTCCTCTATTTTCATTTATTAAAGGAGTAAATACAAGTTCGCCAGATTCTCTTCTACGGATGGCCTCACTTATAATTAAATCTCAAACCCAATTAAACATGAAGTTTATTGACCTAGGGGAATTACTAATAGCGATAACAGTAGTATTCCAACTATCAGGTAATGGAGCTAACGGAATCAAAGTAGGTACCTCATCTTCAAAGTTAATCTCAATTGAACTCAATTAACTAATAATCACATTAAATTCATTAATATGATATGCAACTAACGCACGTTCGCTCATATTTAATTAAATAGACGTAACATCAAATAGACCTTGTTGATCGTAGAGAGCTTCTTGTATATATTCGATAGTGCTTTCATCACAAATTGGTTATGATTTTCTCCTTCACAATATTAAACGCAACGTTACAAGCCAACGTTAGCCAAACTACACCCATAGCTCGTTTATCTAGTAATTCCTAGTCAGCTTACTTCATTGACTCTAGCTTCTCCTCAAATATGGGCAATGGCAGTTTCATCTGGTAGAAATAATCTCTAATTTGCATCTTCCAAAATCTAAAATCATTCCTATCAAGTCTGTCAACTCTCACTTTTCATTTTTCTTTCGTCATCGATTTGTTTCAAATTAATCAATTCTTGCTATGATACCAATTATAGTGGAAAGCGAGCGATTAAATAATAAAATATACAAAATAAAAAATTAAATCTTACTCAAGATTTATGTGGTTTGGTTATAATGACTTATATCCATGGGGAGAGTATCAGTGAATTTCATTATAGATCAAATGATACAATGAAGATCATATACTCAAGTCACTTAAACACTGTTAGTGTTTTCCAAGCCCAAATTACACCTAATAACTCACGTAGAGTTTAACCCTCTAATTTCTCGTGAAATTATCACTTAATCTCATAAAAGAATTATACGCAAATCTTAACACAAAATTTAATTGGCTTAAACATCAATTCTTCTTGGATGTAATTGCACAAATAAGCTTTGCCGCACGAATGACACGAAGATAACCCACGCTTGTCAAGCACTCTTTCGGCACTTCAAGACTTCGTATCAACAATGGCGTGTGAGCGCTCCCTCAATCAGATTATATAAACTGCCAAGACAAGCCTACATGGGTGCGTTTGGGAACCACTTTTGGGGAAAGCCTTTAGGAAAATGCAAATACTTTTGAGTTAAATGTGTTTTCAAAAATGCAACCATGTTTGGTAAATTGTACTTTGAAAGCTCTTTGTAAAGTATTTTGAGCAAAATAGCGTTTGGGGAATTACATTTACAAATGATCTTTGTGGTAAAAAAAAAATTATCAAAAGAAAAATTAAAAAAAATTGACCAAAAGGGCAGTGGCCGCCGGCGACCTCTGGCGACCTCCGGCGACGCCGGATCTGGGGCAGCGAGGTCGCGCGATGCCGTCGCGACCTTCGGCAACCTCCGGTGACGCCGGATCTAGGGCAGCGAGGTCGCGGGAGGACCTCGCCGCCCCGGATCTGGGTCGCGGCGGGGTCGCGCGACGCCGCCGCGACCCAGATCCGAGGGCTGTGAGGTTGCGCGACCCAGATCGGGGGCGGCAAGGTCCTCCCGCGACCCTGCCGCCCCAAATCTGGGTCACGGTGACCCAGACCTCGTCGTGGGTCGCAGCGGTTGCGCCACCCCCCGGCGTCAGTCGTCTAGGCGACGGTCGCCGGCGACCGCTTGCGGAAGAAGAAGACTACCTGCCGCCCCAGATCTGGGTTGCGGCGACCCAGCCCTCGGTCGCGCCACCTCCGGCGTCGGTCGCACCACCCCCCGACGATCGCCGGCGTCCCTCTAGCAGTCGTCGGCCGCTCGCAGTCAGCCAGAACCGAACCCCCCAGAGAAGATGAATAGTTGCGATACAAGGGCAAGAATCGGAAAAACAAAAAATTCGCGAGGACAATTTCGAAATATATATATATATATATATATATATATATATATATATATATGAACAGTGCCCGTGTGGGCATGCCAAAAAAGCCGAAAGCCCAAGGCAGGTCCCCCCCTGCCTTGGGCTTTCCGCTTCACAATGCTGGCATTTAGGGAATGGAGGCTCAAAATTTTTTGCCAAACAGGCTAGCATTTGTCCAAGTATCTTTAGACTTCAAAGGGGCTTTGTGAAGTGGTTCCCAAACGCAACCATAGGCCTACTGCAGCATGGACACGTAAATCGCGTTCAAGATTCCAAATTTGGTCAATGGTCAGCACTTTCCGTTTTAGATTTTCCTTGGACCGACTTACTTGGATTTCCTTTTCTTGCTTTTCTGAACAAAATTCGGACTTCTCCGAGTCAACAACGATCCAAGTCCAAATACGGACTTTCCTCGTTGAGGCACATTCAATTATCCGGAACTAATATAAGCCAAACGTTATCCCTCTCGAAATGCTCAAAAACGACATCGCCACCGTGCTGCTCACCACCTGGTTCACCGCTGTGGCCAGGCTCATGCCCCAGGCCTGCAGCCTTGTCGGGAATATCTCGGACGAGTAGACTCAAGTGATGGGCCCGAGCCCTATTGAAAAGAGCGGAGACGTCCGCACAGACGGCCTCCACGCACAGCATGATGGCCCACATCGGCTTGGTCCCGGATCGCTTGAGGAACTTTGAGCCCAGGCCCAGGCCCAGGCCGGCCAGGGAGACCGCCATTCCAGCCGAGCCCAGCTTCAAGAGAGGCCTCCTCCCAAAATGATCCAAGAAAATAGCCGAAGCAAAGGCAAAGAATATCTTGGCAAGTCCCATTATGATAGTCACCCCTAAAGGCTGTTGGTTATTGCTAAAGTACACACGCGGCGGCATTCCTTAACGCCTGCATGACGAAGTTAAGTCCAATGGCTGCCATGAGAATCAGGCGGATGCGCCTCCGGAGGACCTCCTTCCAAAGCCCTGCCCGAGCCATCAGGCCAAAGCGGGCCCGTGGATCGATCAACTCCTTTGTCGGTCTTCATCTGATTTAGCCTCGATTCAGCTTCTACCTCATCTTATTCTTTTGATGTCTTGGTCAGCACCCTCTTCGCTTCTTCGAATCTGCCCTCCGTCACTAGCCACCTTGGTGACTCTGGTATCGTCATCACACCTGCCTGATCGCAATTGCGGGCACTCTGGCTAACCCAAGCATGAGCCTCCAACTTATATCAACCGGTAGGCTTATAAGGCATAGTTGGATACATACCCAAGTAAAATCCCAACATTGATAAAGACTTGAGGCAACGAAGACAGGAATCCCGGGTCATTGCTGGAGAGATCTTGGTGGTATAGACTGGGGGATCATGAGGGCGTACCCAACATCAATTCCCGGGACCACCCTCCTAGCCATTAGGAACATGGAGGATGGAGCAAGGTCCATCAGAAGTGCACTGATTAGGAACGTGGAGGCTGCAGGGACTATCATGTATCGCCGGCCAATCCAATCGGAGGTCCAGCCAGAGGCGAGAGATCCAACCAGCGAGACCGCATCGACACTCTACCTTCAGATCTCATCTAACAGTCGCACGCGAGGGTGACATTGGAGATGATGAACCGAGCAAAAACCCAGGCGTCGCGACCTTTGGCAGAAAACCAAGCACAAAAAGCTCAGAACTTCAACGGTTGGAGAAGAAGAACAATCATGAGCAAGGGCAAGCCAAGAATATGAAAATACCAGTTGAGGCAACTTTGGATGAAAAAAAGCGAATCAACCTTGGAAGCTGCCTTCCGAAAATGTTACAAGCCCAAAGCAAGTGAGGACTTATCTTGAGCTTTTAACTTTATCAATGTTAGCATTTCTTCAAAGTGGTACAAAAAAATATTACTCAAACGTCCTAGTTTTTTTTCAAGAGACTTTAGAGGGCTCAAAATCCATTGGCTATTAGCATGATCGTAGAGGCCTTCGTTCCAAGACTTGTCTCTTTTGAAATGCCACAAGAGATAAATTGCTACAAGAAGAAAGAGCTTACAAAGGGGTTTACAGTGACCAGGCCGACTGTATATAAAAAATACAGGTCTCTACAAAGTTGTAAGACCATGTATGGGGGCTAACGCTTGCTTAGTGCCGGAAGGTCAAGGAGTTTATATGTAATTCTCATGTCGAGGGAAGGTTATTAGTGTTACACGTGAGTAACAGGAATAAGCTGAACAAAGTAGAGAGGCTATGATTGTAGGGATGAGCATAGTTTTATTGTAGAACTTGGAACTAGAGAATTAGACCGGTGCGGGTTTGTTCTAGATTGTAGGATATACAAGATAAGTTCCAAGTTTCAATAAATGGGGAATTAGAGAACTTATTCCAACGGGTAGATTTTAGATTTCAAGTGAAACTTGATAGAACTTGAAATTGCTCACCTTCTATTCACAAGTACCTTTTTGCTACTTAAACCTGAATTAATTTGGCTTTCAACAATTGGATATAGCCACTGAGTCCTCATTTGGCTGTGGCACACTTAATAGGGTATAGAAAACTAGGTAAATTTTAGGGGTGAGCATGATTCCATGGTAGAATTTAGAACTTAAGAACCGGATCAATAAGAATCTGTAGGTTCCAGGTTCCAAGATATACATGGTAGATTTCAGGTTCCAAAAAATAATAAACTTGTTTAAGGGATAGGTTTTAGGTTCTTAATTGGATAGGTTTCAGGTTCTTAATTAGGTAGGTTCCAGCTATGCAAGAGGCATCTAGATCCTTCATAGAGCTATTATCTTATGATTTATTGAGGGAGGAACCTTGGCTTGTTCACACTTGTATGGAGAAAAAAAGGAAGTTTGTCAAAGTTTCGAGATCTATTTAGTGGGAGAGTAGCCATCGACAAAGATTTGTTCCTCTGTTCGGATAGAAAAAAGGGGTAGATCTTGGAAGGAACAAGTTCAGGTAAAAATTAGATTTAATCTCTGTTATTAAACGTCAAAGACTCTTTCCGCCTCCTCTCCATTACAAATTACAGGAAATAAAAAACAAGAGGAGACTATTACGGAACGAGATTAATGAATTTGCAAATAAAAAGAGAATTCGGAATTGTTACATACAATAAATAATTGGACCGAGCCAGAAAGGAAGTGTGAAGATAAGAGAGCAATCCCTGCAAACTCGGGCGCCACAGGCCACGCGAGAGGTCTGAAGGAGCTTAAGCCGTGTTTGATTGACTTTCGCATCTGTCATCACTTTCTATCTTCCTTTCAAAATATTTCAAAAAACTTCCAAAATAATAAAAAAAATCTAAAAATAAAAACTTAACCGTCCCCCCAAGTTGTCAATATTTTCATATTTATGGAATGATCTCTAAAACTCCCGTAATTACTTTTTTTTTTTGCCTAAAAATAGGAAATAAATCATAGTATTCCTAATTTGACATCCACCTTCTAAAGCTTGTGTGAGAGGCATATTCATTTCCTTTTTTTTGCTATTTTTTCTTAATTTCTCCACGTCAACAGAGAGAAATCCAAATATTTTCTCACAAAAATTGCATTATTTGTAGCCTAAAATATGTAAAATAACTTTAACTTAGTATGAGTTAATAACATGTTAATAGATCTGTCAAAAGCGAACTTCCAAAAATGGGAAAAAAGTCAAAAAGAACTAGAAACTATGCTCATTACAATATATTTACCTTGAATTTTAATTGTGACATAAAAAAATCCTAAAATTTATATTTGTGTAATATATTTACTTCAAATTATTTTTTATGATGCAAAAAACCTTAACATTGTACTTATATGACATATTTAACCTAAATTTGAGGTAAATATGTCGCAAGGATTTTGATGTCATAGAATTTTTTGGGGGGTAAATGTGTTGGGGGGTGAACAAAAGAAAATTTGAGGTAAATATGATTTAGAGTTTTCAGTGATTTTTGTTCTCTAAAATATTGAATTATTCAAATATCAAAAATGATTTTCCTTTTGCTTTTGGCTTTTTTGTGGGCTCTTCGCTGACCCGCTAAAACAGTGAAAAACGCGCACAGCTGGAGCCTGGGTTGAGCTAACCTAGAATCAAAATTTTCTATTATTATTATTATTATTATTATTATTATTATTATTATTATTATTATTATTATTATTATCTTTTGCTTTTTTTTATTCAGTCAAAACAGCAAATGTCATGCCTGTAATTATGGGTAGGCCGGCCCATTGAGGGTGCACATGACAAAATTTCTATTCCAGAAATTCATTTCTCAATTTCTATTCCCCGAACAAGTTTCTGAGCAAAGAAACCCGTTTTATAACGATTCAAAATTTCTATTTCTGGAACAGAAATCCGTTTGATAATAGAATAAAATTTCTATTTATAGGAATAAAAATTGATTAGATAATAATATAGGAAATCCTTAAATACAAAATAATAGTCGAAATAATACTAATACATTACAAAAGTTGAAAATACAATTTCATGGAAATTACGATATATTATTATCCATTGCCATTTTATTGGCAATGGTTTTCCTAAGCGTATTTATTTGGTTTCCATTCTCGGTCAATGTATCGTTTGCAAGCTCATACCGCGTAGGTTCAGACAAGTACTGCGGAAGCATGAATATGGGTGCCATCAATGGCGTCTATATAGCCTTATCATTTTATCAAAGACTAGTATTATACAAGATTATCAACAAAATATAAAGAAATATATGAGAATTCTATCTTGAAGTAACGTTTATGGTTAAGAACCAATTGGGAGAAGGTCGGTTTATTTTGATTATCAAATTGAATCAGTCCAATTGCTCATTCATAATTTCTTTATTGTTGCTCAATGAACCTTTGATGGCCCTTGCATAGCAAAGAGAGAGGTTCTCTTCGATCTCTTGCCTTCGAATTAAAATTCAAGATTGTGTAACAATTTAATTATTTTTATTTTGCAAAAATTTTGAATCCGTAAAGAAACAAGGTTAAATTTCTAGACACGTTTTTTATTCATCTATTGCGTAAGAAATTTTTCTTCGACTAGCCATGCGCGTGCTCTTTCTAGGAGGAAAGAGCCCCATTGTTTTTAAGTAAGCATTTAAGAACTTTGGTCGTTTATGAAAATTGGGGACCCATTCGAATGCCTTTCAACCTAAAGAGGAAGTTATAAAAAAAATTGAAAAAAAAAAACACGAGCAAAATAAAAAAAAAAAAGAAAATTAGCAATAATTTGTGAAGTTGTGGTTATGAGTGAATTAAGTTAGCAAAAAAGCACAAGGCTCTTTTATATGGTTTAATTTCAGCTTATGATTTCTATTTCAAAAACTGAGAAGTTAAAAATTTTAGCTTCTGATTTTTTTGATTTCTCTATTTCTGGAATAGAAATCTGTTTCAGAAATAGAGAAATCAAATTGCATTACCAAACGGATTTCTGTTCCAAACCTATTATAAGAAACAAAGAAACAGAGAAATCGAGAAATAGAAATTTGATCATGCGCGTTCTAAGTGGACAAAGCGCGTCATATGAGTCCCACTTCCCCTACCTCCCGAGAAAAATATTGGCTGGGTTTTACCCTCCCCGTAGGCCAAATGTAAGACCACTCAGCGATCGACACGTGATCGACTCATGGCTCCACGTAGGCAACGGCGTCAGAGGTTCAAAATTTGTGCACGCCACTCCTGAGACTCACCACTCTGACGCTATCTCTCCTCTGTGACTTGTCGACTCGTCCTCTCTCTCCTCTCTCTCTCTCTCTCCCCGTTCTCCGTTCCGTTGTGGGAGAACAAAACGCAGGTGCTTCTCTCCATATTCTCTTCCCCCTCCTCTGCTCTCTCTCCTCCGCTGGTTGCTCGCGACGCCAACCCGACGCCCTTTCCCCCTCCACCGTAGCCTCTGCTTTCACTCCTCCGCTAGTTGCCCGTGACGCCGACCCCCTTTCCCCCTCCGCCGACGCCTCTGCTCTCTCTCCTCCACTGGTTGCCCGTGATGCCAACGCCCTTTCCACCTCCGCCAACGCTGACGCCCCTTTGCTGGTTGCCTCCGTCGCCCCCGACTCCGACGCCAACACCACTCCGCCTTCGCCCCCGACGCCGTCGCCGACGCCCTTTCACCTCCCTCTCGCAACCTCTGCTCCGCTCTCTCCCTCTTTCCTCTCGTGACATTCTGCACATGTTTTGGATCGTTTCTTGGCCGCTTGGTTGCTGAGGGGGCGTGACTCGAGAAATTTTGAGTGTTGAAAGTCTGTAATCCATGTTGTACATGGTTTTCATTCGACCAAAGGTGCCTCAAATGGGTGCATCCGCCTTCGCGGTTCGGTGAGGTCTCGGGTATGCCCTCGTACTGCGTCTCTTCTTCCTTGCTCAGCAACATCGTACTGCCTCTCTCTCTCTCTCTCTCTCTCTGAGTGTGTCTCTGTGCATTCTTTCATCCACGAGGCAAGCATTTCGACTAGGGTTCAAGGGTTACGCCACCCCTTCTTTGAGGTTCGTCCGGGTACCTCTCATTTTTGCGTGAACCCGGTGTGAATGTTATAGTCTTTCTTTCCAGATGACAACCCTTTTCACTTTGATCGGTCCTTAAGCAAAAGCGACTGCTAAGCGACAATGCAAAGGCAGTTTTGAATCTTGGGTTTCGCTCTGTGATGCTAAGCCTTGCTATGGTTCCTTAAAAAGTTGCTGACTTTTTTGCACGTTGTAGCTTCGCGGCTGCTCCGAGATTCTGGGTTGGTCGTTTGTCTTTCTCGGAGCGAGCAAAATGGTGTCCAAAAGAGGCGTGTCGAATTCATCGACACCTGAGTTGGCGGCGACTTCTGAGGACAAGAAAGGGAAGAAATTGAAAGGATTGTTGGCTTCAGTTCCTAGTTCTACCAAAAGTCATGTCAAGGTATTGTTTTTTAATCAAACCTATCGTTCCACCCCTGTTTTGGGGACTTGACCATTTAGCATTCATTTTTTCTGCAGAAAAATTCTGGTGCAAGCATTGGTGAAGTCGTGTTGCCTAATAATGACCCGGCCAAAATTGAGGCAATGACATTTCACGAATTGAGAGCTACATTGAGGTGGAGATGAATTGTTTTAGTTGCAAGTGTGATAGTCGTTATAGTGTTTCCTACGTAACCTTTACAGTAAGCAAAAATCAAGTTTTTCTATTTGATGCTTGCAAGGGAGATTATTGAGCAGGGAAGTGAATATTACTGATGGAAAACCATGAGGTCTTGAGAATTTGCCTTCAACAAAGAGCAATTTGTTTATGAAAATGAAATTTTTTGCATCACGCTTTTTCTCAAAATGATAACGAAACCTGTAAGTCCTTTTTTGTCTTTCTATGGTTGTTTCTGAGGCTTGTAAATTGTTATCGTAAAGCATGTGGGAAGAGTACACGGAACGACTGGGTTGAAGGACTGGTTTCCTACCTCTTGTTGCAGTTCAGAGGCATTCTGATTTGTTACAGCGAGTGCATTTGACCCCAAGGAATTGTCATATTTTGACCGAGAATGTCGGAGTATGTATAGACATTCTGATGTTTTAATCTAGTTAATTGATATAATAATATGCTTGTAGTAGGGTTAGTCCATTTGCTTTGTGTCTATTCGAATGAAATGCTTCCCATCTTAAATAAAGATCACAGCCAATGATCAGTTAAGTTGCTTATGAGATATAATTAACATCTCAAGTGATGTTGGACGAATAATAAAATCGACATGAGTTGCACTTTGTATGCTGTGAGTTCTACCTGAATCTCTGCAGAAGCATAGTCACAAAAAAGAGGAGAGAATTAAGTCTTGATCTCTATTCAATAGATAAATAGCTGCTCCAAGCATAGAGAGAAATTATGTTACTTAGTTGAATATATTTAAGATAGCATGGTCCATAGACTCTGTGCTTTGAAATGGCATAGCCAAAATGTGACGAAAGATGATCAAATTGTGATATATTTTAAGCCCAAGTATAATAGTTTATATTATTGGGCAATTAGAGTTTTCTTTCATTATTGCGAGTGCTTTTTCTCACATCTATCTTCCTGGTACTTAGGACCTTACAGGGGAAGTCGCTCAGAATCTGCACGAGTATTTTAGAGCTGTATACAAGGTTGATCATATTCTACCTGGAATGACATCTTTCTGATGTGAATGACATTATCTTGCATGAATATCTCTAGGTTTGAAGTTATCTGACATGGCTTCATCCAGATGGTTACTGAAGCAGACATCGAAGAGTTTGAGGCGAACTATAGAGGTTCTGATTTTGAAAAGAATGATCTTAGATTCAAGGGTAACATGAACAGGTGGGGTTGATATGTCCTTTTTCCTCTCTTTTTTCCTTTCTTATAGATGCCTATCTGACATAAAAGTATTTGAAATCTTTTGTACTTTTTCCTTCACAGGTTTTTCTGTTCGATGCTCTGCTTAGATCCCAAGCATGATTACCACCGCTTTAAGGATATCATTGATGATGCAATAGCAGCAGGTTGGTTTTTTGACAATTTGATCTCTTCTTGACCGTTAGATTTACTCTTAAACCTCAGTCAGAATTTGAGACAGCAAGCAGGGCTGGGCTTCATTGTGTTTTATAGAGTTTAGTAACAGTGAGGTCAGTATGTAAAAAACAATTTTCTTTCACAATGATAAAATTTAGCACAGGTTGCTCATTTACTTTTATGGACAGCATCCTTTTTTGTCTTTTTATGTTTCTAAATAATGCTGGTCTGAGGATACTGGTGTTTAGTAGCCTAGATCTTATGTGTGCTTGATAATGTAGCGTGCACTATCCTGTTATAGTGCTTAATGCATGCTCTGTTTCTCTGTGTCCTACAGGAACGTTGAAGACAACCAAGGCATGCGAGAAGTGGGCAAAGCAAATTTCCAAAACTGAACCACCTACAGATCCTCTTACAAAGAGGGGGAAGTGAGTGACACAGCTGCACTGGGCTTTCTATTCTACATAATTTTTGCTTCGATTTCTTGACTGTACTGTTAGCAGTATGTTCTTCTTTTGAATTGGAATGCTAACCTTTGTTTCCCATTTCTGATAGAGCGAAGAAGAAGTCAGAGGATCTTCTTGCAATTATATCTTAGCACCGTAGCGAGCGAAAGGAGCATTTTGATTTTATGTTTTCATCTCTGGTGAATAAATATGGTGGTGGAATGCAGAGTTAGGAACCCAGTGAAGAAGAGTTTGAGGCTGCAAGAAAGAAACTTGAGAGCCGAAAGTCTGCCAAAAAGTCCAGGCAGAAATAAAAAGAACATGTGATGTAGCTTTTGATTGGATTAACTGTGTATAGCTTTGGTGCTTTGAGCACTCTCTTATGCTCCCAATTTCTGTAGCCAAAATTGGTGCGTTTGATTTTCCCTTTGTTTGGATGATATTTTGGGATGACAGATGCTCAATGCACTCTTGGTTTGTTTCCTTATCTTCGGGCAGCGCAAGAACTACATTTGTTGTAATATTGGAAATTGCTGCCTATAGTTTTGTGCATGCTTAAGTTACAGGAACTTTACTTTCCCAAATGGGATTCGACTACTTTTCTACCAAATGGCTGATCATTCTCCAGGGGTTCATTTGAACATTAAAAAGACCGCCAATGAATGTTCAGCAGCTTCTAGATGAAGAAAAACTAGAGAAGCTCAAGTTTTGGATTATGAATATGGTTTTATTCATTCTGCTTTCTTAATTTCATCAACACCACTTGTTTAATTTTGGTCTATCGCATAAGGTGATGGCATGAACGAATTGTAGTAAATATTATTTTAACATGAACTCAAGACATCGTTGATTATCCTTGAGAGATTAGTTTGAGTTGATTCCGTATTTATGCTATCCTTGAATAGAGGAGGGATGTACATATGATCTTTTGAGCAGAAGACTTGCTCAATATACTTCATCTCAATTGTCATAAAACAGTGGAGCCAGATTTTAAGTATATAAGACTGACTTGTTCTCAAATCTCTTTGTTAGCTCAGCAAAACAAAACTTGTTAATGCTTCCCACAAAACAAGTAGGCATCAAGCAATTTTAGGTTGCACTAAACTCTCAATTCTGAGATGAACAAGGTGAAAGCTTATGTGATTCAGTCAAAATTATCGATTGCAACTTCAGAGCAATGTCTTTGTCTAATCAGATTAGAACCGATCAAGATTTTAGTATAATGCCATGGCCACATCTTGGGGTTAGGAGCAATGTGTCTTACTTGACTAAGCTGGAAACAGTTGAAACTAGGTGTCCAGCGCAAGGACGATCAACGAGTTGGGAATTAGATATCCATTTTGTGCAGATTTTGTTTGCAGAGCCTAGGCCAGTTCACATGCTAAAATGCACAAGAGATGTGTTAAAAACTCATTTTACTTCTTGTCTTCTTCCAATCAATGATCTGTGCGAAAGGGTGGGGCCTTTTTTAATGATTAGACCAATGAAAGAATTCACTATGATTTGAGATGGAGCACTCGAAATTGTACATATAAAAGAAACTGTCATATAATCTAGTCAAAGGGGAATTGAGTGATCAATGATTTTTGTGTTCAGAGTGAATTATCCAGGTTTAAGAATGCAGAAGCCCCTGTTTACTATCTCTCTCACTCTATAGGAATCTTTATGGCAAGTGAAGATGCCAGACTCCAAAAGGTCCCATCCTTTCCATCAATAACTGAGACTTTTTTGGAAGTGCCACCACAGCCAATATATTTCTCAACTTCCAAGTGCCACATGGACATGCTGCCGAGGCAAGAACAAGCTAAGCTTGCAGCTTGTCCTGGTAGCATCATTGTCACGGGAAGCTTTGGCAAGAGTGGGAAGCACACAGTTGCTAGTGCAAGGGCTGTGCAAGGGTTGCTCTAGATATCAAAGTCTCCTCAATCGGAGTTCACCAAAATCCAATGCAACTGGTAATTCAGCTATGATGTTATTCAAAAGTTTTGGACCTACTGGGTGCACTGCTTGATGAAAGCAGGTGGATTTGATCGGGTTCAACTGCAGGTGCAGCAACTTCCTATAATTCAGCACAGATGAAAAGATCCAGCTACCTAGAGACCATGCAATAAAGACAAATCTCATGAACTGATTAAATCTAGACCTTTGGCCTATGCAGGTGGCCCTAATCCAAAGCAGTTTGCACTAAATAGATGAGATTAGACAGATGACCTCCGGTTGCTTTTCGAGATGGTGCATCAGCATCACTATTCTGATATGCATGGCTGCCCCTCTGATCATTGGACCACTGCCCAGGATGCTATTGCTAAAGGAAACCCCATCCGTCATCAAGGCAATAAGAATTTGATAACATCTTAGAATGTGGGAGCTACGTTGAAGGGTCTCAGACTTTAGTCTGATGCTAGTATGACTTCCTGTGAGCGCAGCATGCTAGCTAGCTCATGTCTTGAAGCTTCAGCATTGAGGACATTTTCTCATATGTAAACAGCATTTGCAACACAGCTCATGATAGCACAATTTATTTGTTGTTGGGTACGGAATTTGTGTCTCTAACGACGTGCCACTCGGAATCTCGGATGGATGGTGTCATTCTGGTTGTAAAAATTTGTGATTTGAAGTATTACTAGTTAAGATTTGGCAAATCTTAATTTGCTTAACACAATTTCCTTTCTGGCAAGCTTTTGGTATTCAAGTATATAATACAATAATTACAACATTAGATGTACTAAAGTGAAGCCATATCAAAAGTGCTTCTGATTTTCTGGATCATTTTCTCAGTCGATGACTTCTCATATGATGTGGACAGGTTTTGAAGAGTTACGGACTCATTGATGGGCAACAAGATGAAGCTTATGGTGAAAGATCGTTGAAGTTAACTCCTACATTGCACAAATGTGATATTAGATGGTTGTGTGCTTTTTGTTATCTTCTTGTACATAGACACAAGATCATTATGAGTAATGGAGGTGACTCCTCTCTGCAATGATGTTGCACTCTCCACTAATTTCTCTTCCCCTGCATGTTCAAAGGCTAGAGAGTTTTGTAGAATCAATAGCCAGTCGTTGTCTTTATCTATGTGGCGCTTTAAAACAAGATGTTTAACTGTGGTTTATCTGTGGCTTATGTATAGAAATGGTGTATACAATATTTTCTGCTTTGGATGCATGTGAATAGGCAATTGTTCTTCCATGGTAGGATGAGCTTGCAATTTTCAGCCAAATCGGCTCTTCACCTAGTGCCAGCCAAATTGGCTCTTCACCTAGTGCAGATGAACCTTTGTCAAGTTAGCATCAATATGCAAATCCTCACTTTTGATTTGCTCACGTAGACTTATTTGGACATGACATAATTGCTGAAGCTTCTTTGATAATGGTCCCTTTAAGTGACGCTCGAAAATGGTTAGGCCCAAATAACCCACAAAAACTCCAATCTTGTTCTTTAGTGTGTGGTTCATTTGCCCCATAGGCTACTTTTTGCAAAACCTAGAATATACAGTGTTAGGAATTTTCAATCAAACGTTTATAATTTGAATTTAAAAATCCTAAATCAAATATTTATAATTTCAAGCTAGAATTTGGTCGAAATTTCCCAAAGCCTCAAGAACATCTTTTTAGCAGCATTGGAAATATGCAACAACAAAATAAATTTAATGATATGTCAACATAAAGATTCATTTTATTCATCCTACAAATAAAATACACATACATTTACAAACAACTAAAACTCATGAACAACCCAAGCAACATATTCAAGTTTGCCAAATCTTTTAACATATCAAGTTTTAAAGCTAAAATTACTATAAACAACAATACAATCGACATTTTCAATTTTCAATCTAGAATTTTCTTTCAGTTTTGCTGCTATGGCGCTGCCCACTTATCATCGTGTCTACGTCCCTATCCAACATGACTTTCACTGGTCTACTCAAGAGATTTGATGGGACAGAAGCTACAGCAGTAAGGAACGCCGACCTTGCTTCTTTTCCTCCAAACCCACCACCAATTCTCTTGGTTTTACAAACGACTTTTGAGTGGCAGGCCGAGCACGTGAGCAACAGTCTTTTGATGGTGCCTGGGGCACTGCAGAGGAAGAATACTATCATGTTACTATTTACAAAGTCGAGTCCTGGAATCCATTTTCCACTTATAAAAGAACAAGGGTAACTAAAAACATGCATATAAATCTCTCATAATCAAACTTAGCAACTGAGTCCAAAGCAACAATTCTGTCCAAAACACTCATCATATAAACAGCCACACTAAGGAATGGCTAAATCCAATCCCACAGCAACCCATTACAACTGACTTCAGTTATCAAGCAAGTTGCTATCCACGTTTGGCAATTCAATCTGACTGCAGAAAAATTCAACATAAAAGAGCAAAAAGAACGTTGGTCAAAGGCCTCACTCACTTGAGTGGAGGAAAGCATGTGGACTTCATTTCCGCCATCCACTGTCCATATGAGGGTGCAATGTGTCTCCAAGTAAAAATGTTCCTGACCTACCACTTGAACCTCCCCCTGTATGACTTCGTAACATTCGCCCGACCGAAAGCAGAGATCCACGTCACCTTTTTGCGAAGACTTTCTGTGTTGGATGAAAGCTTTCAGCTTTGATGGCATCTTCTATTGAAAAGAGAGCCGAAAGTTCTTCATACTCCACATGAACCTTTCTTGCGGCTAGTTTCGCATTCTCATGTATCGGCAACAACTACCCCAATAACCTGCGACAAATATATGGAAACAAGAAGACTTCACATACAAAGTGGCAAGGAAGAGTAAAAAAACTGTAAAAACATTTCCTAGTTTGGTGGTTAACTCTTGAATTTTCAAGTCTTACCTCTTACCAAAAAAAAAAAACTCTTGAATTTTCAATATGAGGGTCCCAGTTTAAGTCATAAGTTCGATTTGTTCGGGGGAGTCCCAACCACATGTACAACATACAAAGATTGATTGCTATGATATACCTAGCCAACGCAAGTGACAGATTCTGAAGCGAATGCCTCCTCATCTGATATAACAACCCCCATCTCGTTTTTTGCTGAGATGTCTTTTGCAAGAAATATGCCGGTAAATCCAGGAGAAGATTTCGCTCCTCAAGCATCTACCGAAATTATACAGGCATGGGGTTTTCTGCTTAGCACTAACGCGGCATTTAGACCATCAGGCGGCAAGGGTGTGTCATCAGCATATTCCAACTCAATTGTGACCTGCAGAAATAATAGCAGATAAGAATGTGAAACAGTTATTCTCAGCATATGGAAAAAAGCAACTGATAGGAAATAAAAATTTACAGATCACATCATGATGACATCTTCATCGCACAACTATATAAAATGTAAGATGAAAAACCTTGCTCGCACATTAAACAATTGACACAAAAGTTTTTAGGCACATCAGTCAGGACCATGTGCAATATTAATATTAGCGTACTAAATACATCAGAGAATTTGCAGCAGGATAATTCACAAAACAAAGAAACAAAGATGTCCCGCCTAGAAAACAAAACATAATTGCAAAGAAGGAAATAGAAAAAGGAAATAAGGAAGAGTTAGAGATAGTCATTGAAGAATGCAAAACAGATATCCCCTGAGATCGGAAATGGCCATCCTTCATGAGCTTACTTAAATATTATCCGGTGAAAAACTAATGCGAAGTTATAAAAAAATAAAAAATAATAATAGTTGGAATTTTGGGTTGAATAAGCATCAAGAACTGTCACCGGTTAAAGATTGGTCACGTCAATATGGGAAGCGAAGACTAACTGAACATTCTGGCTTTATTTAAATTTGTTGTAGCAAGCAAATAGAAGTCTAAAGTTTGTGAACTAAATTTTGGGAAACGGATGCAGCCATTTCATGCATTCTTACGTGTGTATATCTTTATTTCAACATGTTTGTAGGCCACGAATTCATACTATTGGATGAAAGGAAGGTGCAACTGAATACCTGATTTGATGGCAATCACAGAAACTAAAATTGGTTTTGAGGAAAGTAGAACTAAGTCCCATGATTCAAATGAAAATATGCAATGTCAACCACACAAAAGATGCAAGAGTCTCACCGTTAGATTCCCAGATG
The DNA here is from genome assembly GCA_028830015.1 of Eucalyptus grandis x Eucalyptus urophylla. Classification (NCBI taxonomy): domain Eukaryota; kingdom Viridiplantae; phylum Streptophyta; class Magnoliopsida; order Myrtales; family Myrtaceae; genus Eucalyptus; species Eucalyptus grandis x Eucalyptus urophylla. The sequence goes on from CM054190.1 coordinate 44,089,191, forward strand.
TAGTACAGATACCTGTAGCCTTGAGGAAAGGTGGATCTCAGGGGATCCCACGGAAGTCCCCTGCTTCACAATTTCGTAATCCTGACTTCCAACAGCAGATGGTCTTTCAAATGGTTTTATGGCAGATATATGTGACAATGGTATCTCTTCCCTGATGGATCTCATCTCATCCATCTCCTGAGAAACCCAGAGGAAAAACTTAAAAAAGAAACTAAGTGATAGAGACTTTCGAAACTCAACCATCCCACCCGGAGCATCTTCCTTGATGATTATGTCACTCCTCAAAACTTCCAGAGCTCCTTGCAAAAGCTCCTGATTCCAAGTCTTTCCAATCAAGTACTCTTTGGTTTGCCTTGCAGCAATAGATAAAGGAGCCACTCCACCATAAACGATTGATGCATCTGCAACAACCAGATCATCATATTTTTTCTCAAGAAAAACACGCATTCCAGCATTTACAATGGCAATATCATCATCCCTCCTGTGAGCTTGCTTAAACTTTTTTACATACTCACATTAAAGTACTAGATTACAACAGCACTTTGTTAAGCACTCCAAAGTTTCCATTTCAAGAGGTTATCTTATTTCTCACCTAAGTAAGTCCTTTGCTAAACCCTAAACTTCTTTCATCAAGTACAGCATGACCTATTGAACACCGCAAATAACCAGCACATACTGAAAATGGATTCCAGGCGTAAGCCATTTAAACTATAGCTAATACATTCTGAATAGGACATTATCCTTGATATAGACCAGCAAAAGCATTGCATAACGTGTTGCAAATCATAAAGAATGCACGTGAATAACATGCTGCATATCAGATTGACAGAAAGAGAGGAGATGGACAAAGTCACGCAATATATTAGTTGTATCATATATTTATGACAGCAAAAACAATAGGCAGTCCAAACTCTCTTAACTTTACATCATCAACATGATATATGTACACCTCAGACCAATAAAGAATGCACACTCACATTAAAGTACTAGATTACAACAGCACTTTGTTAAGCACTCCCAAAGTTTCCATTTCAAGAGGTTCTCTTATTTCTCACCTAAGAAAGTCCTTTGCTAAACCCTAAACTTCTTTCACCAAGTACGGCATGACCTATTGAACACCACACATGGTAGCAGCTCTCACAGCTCTCTGGTCACACTAGACTGTAGCAACAAGTGGTTAGTACTTTCACCTTCTTGCTTGCCCATAAAATGCCAATTAATATACACCTTACCCCCTTCTAAGATTTTCACCAATTCAAATTGCTCCTAAGAAGCTTCACATGCAAAAATGGCAACCTAGGGGCGTTAGAGTTTAGCTTCCAAATAGGCATGGAAATGAATTATTGCAACTATGCAGAATGATGACCAAGAAAAAAAACAATGAAAACTTGCAATTTTGGGACCAAGTGAAAGCTTTGCCTACGGTAAAAATTGGTACCCATGTGATAACAACATAACTAATGACTTTTCAGGCATTGCTGAACTCCTATAAAATCCCTTCCGTAACCCCGTCAGATAGAGAGAAAGAGAGAAAAGAGAAAGCGAGAAATTACCTGGACAAGCCGGTGCCGGATCTGGGGTCGGAGGGGGGGCGTGGTGGTTTGCCGATCAAGCACTAGTTTGCCGCGAAGAGAGGGAGGGCAGACAAAGAGGCAAGGGGAGAGAAAGAGCAGGGGACGGACAAGTCGGGGCCAGATTCGGAGCCGGAGAGGTGACGCGTCGGTTCGCTGATCGGAAAGAGGGAGGGAAGAGAGAGAGGGAGGGAGGTCGCATGTCGGTTGGTTGCTCGCGATCGTCTCGCCGTTATCCTCCTGGTTCGTTGGTTGCTCACGGTGGTTCACCGGTCGGAAAAGGGAGGGTGGAGAGAGAGATGAAATCCATCGGACAGAGAGAGCAAGGATAGAGAGAGAGTGGCGTGGAAAGAAAACCAGGACTGAAATCTTTTTGAATTGGCGCCTCTTTTTCTCTGCGGAATGTGGATCCCACGATGACACGTGTCGCGCTCCCACCGCCTTCTTATTTGCCAAGCTGGAGCATAAGACGCACCTAATATTTTCTGCAAGCTCCGACTATAGATATGCATTTTTTTACACATACCCTCATAAATGAACGTGTCTCCACCTTGTTTGACCCCTATGAAAGATCTGGAATTTTTCTCTATCCTTAGCTCTCCTCTTGCTCCTCCTCCCTCCAGTCACCAACGCTAAGTCCAGGCCATGGACTAGCAGCGTCACCGGCCAAAGACGAGATGTTGAGTGTAATCTACTTGAAAAAGAGGTGCCTTTTTTTTTCTTATTTATTAGCCAAACAAGGAAGATGCACAGTGGATCTAAGGACGAAAACCATCTTCTTTGCCAGGCCTCAGATCTTGAAAAAAGAGCCATATATCTTTGCTTGTGGTCGGCCATGGACGGTGTCTTGAGCCAACCGCCTCAGGCACATGTCGCTCCTTAATGGCCATCATCGCTTTCGCCGACGTTGCGCCCCTTGTCCACGACCGTCGTCAATACGAGTTGGGGCGGCTTGACCTAGGCGCGAGGGACCCGCCGATGATGATTCCACTGGTGGTTGCGGCGAGGGGAGGTGCCTGCAACTCCAGCTAGCACACTTCATGGCTTCTCGGTCTGCGGCAAAGTTGTTGAGCTCTTCGCCAATAGTCATGGACGAGCCAAGATCTGGAGCAACAAACCAGATCTGGAGATAATCTCAGCATCCACTCTCTCCGTCGTCTTGCTGAATTTGGAATTGAGGCATGGGCGGATGTTGGGATTGTCAGATTCCCAAAAACCGAATTCGACACCAAATCGAACCCCTAAACTTGTGCGGAAGACGAGCCCAGGAAAAACACATGTATCATCGATCCTAAAGCACAGTACGGAATCGAGCGTACCTTGTTAGCCATAGATTAAATACCAATTAAACACCAACGCCGATATGAGGAAGAGAAAACCGATCCCGTTCGATCCGATGATATCAATTGGCCTTGAAGGGAAGATGGCGTTGCCTTGTCCTTACGGTTTTCTTTTAGAGCGTTTTTTAGGAAACATGAAAGAGGAACGTACGTAAAAATGCGTGGGCCCTAATCTTGTGCTCCAGGCTTTAGGCCCAACATGGGCGGATGGGCCAACTTAAGCCCATTACTTTAATAAAACCATCATCTCCCACTCGCACATGGTGAGCCGAATAGGATCCTCTTTACCTCTTTTCAACATTCATACTGGTGAATAATCCATATGACCAACATACTTTGAGAGCTCGTTGCTATACATCTGTTAGGAATATATAGTAGCTCATAATGGGCATCACACCCTGAGTAGATTTAGTATGCAGTACCCTAGATCGATTGATCACATTTATATCTCTGTTGATCTATTTTAAACAATGATATATATATATTGTATTCACAATTATGATTATCCCAAAGACAGTCATAATTGGTCGACCGGTGAATACAAAACCATAATGTGATTCTCCAAATTCGATCTTCCTCTTTCCTTCAAACTCTCAATTTCAGTTCAGCTTGCTTTTCTAGAAATGCCCCATTAAATCGAATCAACTCATGACCATTGGCAACATCCTTAGATAGTAAATACTAAATAGAAATATTGAGAATAAGTAAAAGTCCTGAGAGCACTAAAATTGAAGAACTCTTTTCTTCAAGAGTCTCACACGGCATAAAAGTTGAGATCAAACTTTTGCCACTCTTATCGGTCGTCTCATGCATACGTAGTATGAAATACGTATTACGATATTTACTCATTTCCCATTGAGCGTATGTCTACACCTTCAATATCGTACAAATGATAGTTCAGACATATCCAATGTCTAACTCGAGTTCACGAATATACTCATTCACAAAATTCATCAGAACTCACATTTGGCATCATAGACAGATAAAGTAAAATATGTTGGTTATTTTACTTTCGGACATAGTAAGTAAGTATTATGTCATCATCTTAACACTCAGTTAAGGCGACTTATGTATTTTAAGCTTGAGCTCTCGATTATCACATAGATAATAAGCTTAAAAACGGTCTTATCACTATTTATCACACAGTAAATAGAGGCGATTACCCGTGTGAGTGGGCTAATCTATATCTGTCCGACATACTTTCTCAACTTAAAGTAATGCATTAAGTATTAAAATGCATAAAGATCAAACAAAGATTCATAGGCATTAATAATGAAAAAACACAAGTTCATTGATGTGAACAACTCAGGGAAATTACAATATCCAGTACATCAAACTCTACGCAATCCTAGAGATTTTATATGACCATAAAATGCATCTCTAGGTATTGGCTTTGTCATAGGATCTACTACGATTTTATGCATAGATATGTACTATAAGTTCACATCCTTTCGTGCAACCATATCTTTGACAATGTTATACTTGGTATCTATATGTTTGGTCTTACCGTGATATTTTGGATCTTTGATGTACGCTATAGCTGCTTGGCTATCAAAGTTAACCAATAATGGATATAATATCTAAATTATCCAAAAATCTCTTAAGCCAAACTTCTTCTTGTACCACTGCTGATAATGCCACGAACTCAGCTTCCATCATGGACAAGGCTATACACGTTTGCTTCTTACTGCTCCAGGATATGGCGCCATTGTTCAGTAAGAAAGCAAATCTATAGGTAGATTTTCTTTTATCTAAATCTCCTCCCCAATCAGCATCTGAATAGCCTTCAAGTCGTAGATCCTTTCCCTGGTAATTCAACTTGTAATTGGCAGTTCCCTCTAGATATCTCGGTATTCTCTTAGCGGCCTTCCAATGTGCTTGACCTGGGTTGGATTGATATCTACTCACCATTCCAACTGCAAAACATATGTCAGGTTTTGTACACATCATAGTGTACATCAAGCTCCCAACAGTACTAGCATAAGGAACATGTTTCATTTATTCATTATCTTGTGGAGTTATTTGACACAGTCTATGGTTTAATCCTTCACCTTTTGCAATAGGAGTGTCTATGGATTTACAATCTTGTATACGAAATCGTTCAAGAACCTTATTTATATATGTTTCTTGCGAAAGAGATAACAATCTATTCGAACGATCTCTTGAAATCTTAACTCCAATAATGTATGCAGCCTCACCTATATCTTTCATCTCAAAGTTGGAAGATAACCAACTCTTCACAGCATTTACAAACTCCCTATTGCTTTCAGCAATTAGTATATCATCAACATATAATGATATGATTACAAATTGATCTTTGGATCTTTTGATATATACATAATGATCCTCATCTATCATTGTAAAATCATATGCCATTATGGCATTATGAAAACATATATACCATTGTCTCGACGACTACTTAAGGCCGTATATTGACCTCAAAAATCGACATACATTTTATTTTTGGCCTTTCACTATGAAACCAACAGGTTGTTCCATATATATTTCTTCATCTAATTCTCCATTGAGGAAATCAATTTTTATATCCATTTGATGTAACTCAAGATCCATACTAGCCACTATTGCCAGAATAATGTGAATTGAGGTAAATCTCACTACAAGAGAAAATGTTTCTTCATAATCAATTCCTTCTTGTTGGTTATACCCCTTCACCACAAGGTGAGCCTTATGCTTTTCTATCGAGTCATTAGCTTTTCGCTTTATTTTAAGAACCCATTCGTTCCCAATAGCTTTGCGTCCTTTTGGAAGATCAACCAGTTCCCAAACTTGGTTTGACTTCATTGACTCAATCTCCTCTTCCATTGTATGAATCCATTTTTCCTTACTATGGCAACTTAGAGCCTCATGTATATTTCTTGGCTCATCCTTATCTTGTGGAGCAATCATAAAAGTTTCCCCTTCAATGTCAAAACGTCGACGGGGAATACTTTGGCGACTTGTTCGCCGTATGGGAGATTGTACACTTTGCACATCATTCCCCATTATGCTCCCACTAGGATTAGATAATGATGACATCGTCTCATCATGTGGTTGTAATTGATAATGAGTTGAATTCAATTCATCACTTCTCATATTACTCCCACTTGGACGAACTCCACTAATATCATTATCTTGATCCAAGGTTTCGAATAGGGAGTAATCTTCCTCTATTTCGCCCTTCTTAGGAAATTCATATTCTAAGAATGTGACACCTCATGATTCAAATTCAGTTATACTCCCACTTTCCTGTTCACCTATGAACACATACCCTTTCAAGTGTTCCGAGTATCTTATGAAAATACTCTTCTTTCCTCTGGGACCCAATTTCCCAAACCTATGAGAGAACTCATAAGTATAGGCAGTACAACCCTATGGCTTAAGAAAACTTAGGTCTGGTTTTCTACCTGTATATAACTCATATGGAGTGGAAGTAATTGATTTGGAAAGCACCCGGTTAAGTATATAGGCAGCAGTTAACAACGCATCACTTCAAAAAGTGATAAGTAAGTTAACATGCACCATTATGGATCTAACCATTTCTAGTTGGATTATGTTTCTTCTCTCCGCAACACCATTTTGTTGAGGAGTATATGAATAGACAACTGTCTTTCTATTCCTTTTTCATCACATAATTTTCTGAATTTATCAGATAAATATTCTCAACCTCGATCGGATCTTAATACTTTTATTTTCTTGTCTAATTGATTTTTTACCAAGTTTATAAACCTTTTGAAACAACTTATTGCTTCAAATTTATGAGAAATCAAATAGACATATCTGAATTGAGTATAATCATCTATAAAAGTGATGAAATAAACATTCACATGCCTTCCTCTCGCATTCATTGGACCACAGACGTCAAAATGGATTAAATGCAGAGGAAATTCAGCTCTTTCACATTTTTCAAATGGTTTCCTTGTCGTTTTCCCTTCTAGGCAATGCTTATATATGGGCAAATCAACTTTTTCAATGTTACCCAACAAGCCCTCTTTGGCTAGTCTATTCATACGTTGTTGGCCAATATAACCAAGTCTAACATGCTACACATTCACATCATTATCATATAAATTAGGAGATGTGAGAAGGGAATAACAAACATTTGCATTAACATAGTCAATATCTAATGCAATAAAACCATCCAGAAAATAACCACAACCATAATAGTTTGTATACAAATACAAATCCACAACTCTATTATGGAAGTTCATATTAAAACCTAACTTGACCAATACTAAGACAGACACTAAATTTCGACGAATCTTCAGAGCATACAATACATCATGTAGGAATAAAGTGCGTCCACCACACATGTTCAGTTGGCAGGTGTCAATTCCTTTTACTTGAGCTCTGGAGTTGTTTCCCACATACCCACTTAGTTCCAATTGGTACTCGTCGGAATTCCACGAAAGATCCTCTATCCTTCGTTACATGGTCTGTCGCTTCTGAATCTACAGTTCACAAAGGATTAGACTCGGTTAAGAACACAGAACTCGACACATAGACAAAGTTCTTAAAAGCACAAGAGGTGTATACCTTCTTTGGCTCACAACAGTCGCGAGCATAGTGATCCTTCTTGTCACAGTTGTAACATTTCATCATTGTAAACTTCTTCGTTTGAGGACGCTTTCCTCTTTCATGTTGGTTAAACTTAGGTTTCTTCCATGAAGGACCTACTTCCTTGCATTTCCCTTTATCAAACCAGTTAGAACGTTTGCACTTGGAGTTCGAAGCTCCATGTGAGCTAAAACCAGCATGATAGATTTCAGCTTCCGACTTAGCTGCCAAGAGGCAATCCTCTTCCAGCTCAAGATGACGCACTGCCTCCTCAAAGGTTTTAACATTTTCATTATGGGTTAGGTACACCTTCATATGCTCCCAACTCTGAGGCAAGGAACGAATCACTGCTTGCACTTACTGCTCATCAGTGAGGACATGGCCAGTATCTTTCAGCTCATTAATCATGTTTGACATCTTTCTAGGATGTTGCTTCATGGTTTGACTATGAGGTTTCTTATAAGAGTCAAACCTAATAGTGAGCTGCCTCAGTCTGATCACTGAAGTATGACCAAATCTTGCTGCCAATACTTCCCACATTTCCTTGGCATTCTCAAAACGCCTAAACTCTCGCATGACGTCATTTTCTATGCTATTTAACAACGTAATGCGAGTAAGAGAGTTCTTTCTTTTCCATGCAGCAAAAGCTTCCTTATCTCTCTTGTGCTGTGTAGTGTTTCCTTCTTCAGGTTCTACCATGGTCAAGTTAAGAGCTTTTAGTACTTTTTGCTCTTCCAGCACATATTGGATTTTCATGTGCCAGATTTCATAATTGTCACCATTGAGCTTTTCACCTTTGTTCAGCTCAGCAACTATGCTCTTTGTGGCTGAAGCTATTGATCTGAACACATCAGATATATATGCACGAATTATTAATACCTATCATTTATACATCTATTTTGCACAGACCCATCATATTAATAAACAATTTCAAGTAAGGTTTTAGAATCAAAATGTTACTATGTTTCCAATCATCTTCCAAAAATCCTAACTTAAAACTATCATTAATATAATTGTCTTATGCAAAATAAATTCTATAAAGCTATAAAAACTTCTATGAATTACCCACAGCAGTCAACACTAACAAAAAAAATAAATAATATTTGACATCCAATATAATAATAATGCTTTCACGTAATACAACTAACATATTAATTACTACATCAACAACAATCGGGTAGTAAATATTACATAAGACGTTCACAAAGCACACTCAACAAAGGCCAGCCAATACATCTAACACCAAGTCAGTACACGAACTGGGAAAGATCCTCTTTTGTTCAATTTCTTGATCTTTTCCCTTGTAACAATCCAGTAATATTCATCTATAAAATCCATCACAATTTTCTTATATGAAGCGGCTCTTTTGACATCCCATATGTGATTTAACGCTCCTTGCCATTCTGGTGAAAGGGTGTTCATGAAAAATCGCACCATTTCAGATTGTGGTAAGGGACGACCATTCCATATGACCTTTTGAATTTTTCCGTTGACTTCAAGGACGTGATCAATTAAGTCACCACTCTCCCATCGATGATCAATCAGCTCAGCTATTAACTTAGAAAGCCTTTCCTTTTGTTCATCGGTAATTGCGCGAATAGGTGTGCGCAACCTAAGGGGAGACATTATTCCTGCAACAAATGCAAAACAAATAAGAGATCACATATAATCCACATAGACTTAATTGGAAAAAAAGAAACACATTCTTTTCCTCCTCCTTTTTTTTAGGTCAACAGTCAAAGTCAACGGTCAACGGTCAACTGTTGTCGAGCGGACCGGTTGGACTGGACGGATCGGTCAAACCAGATGGGCCGGTTGGGCCGGGTCGGACAGATCGACCTGGCACGTGCCACGAATGCGCGTGCGCGCCGAATGTGCGTGCGACCGCGCACGCGCCTTCCCTAGTGAATCAGCGAGTGCAACCGGTTCATTTCGGCTGCGCGTGGGGGCGCGTCCGGCGGCCGTTAGTGGCATTCCGCCACTCGTCGTGATCGTCTCAACGAGACCTTCCATCCTACACCATCAAAAATCGATTTCGACTTACTAAAACTCGAAAAAGTGGATGAACAGTGCTCGAGTGTTGGGATTTTCGCCCCGATCGGTGTCGGCCGATTATTTTCACGAAAAAATCAATAAGAAATCATCCATAAACATGAAAGGGGTTGGGAAAAACATGGAAAATGATTGGGAAACAAGAACTACAGCTCTGATACCAATGTTGAGATTGTCGGATTCCCAAAAATCGGATTCGACACTAAATCAAACCCCTAAACTTGTGCGGAAGACAAGCCCGAGAAAAACACATGTATCATCAATCCTAAAGCACATCACGGAATCGAGCATACCTTGTTAGCCACAGATTAAACACCAACGCCGATATGAGGAAGAGAAAACTGATCATGTTCGATCCGATGACGTCAATTGGCCTTGAAGGGAAGATGGCGTCGCCTTGTCCTTACTGTTTTCTTTTGGAGCATTTTTTAGGAAACAGGAAGGAGGAACATACGTAAAAATGCCAAAAGGTGCGTTCCTCCCTCTATTTTCTCCCTTATATATGTTCCCTCAAAAAAGAAACGTACCCCTTCATCATATCCCTCCATCCATGGGCCCTAATCTTGTGGGCTGGGCTTTAGGCCCAACATAGGCGGACGGGCCAACTTAGGCCCATCACTTTAATAAAACCATCAGCAGAGGAGACAACCAAATTGGTTTGATGCGGCACCGGCAACTCCAACTCCGCTAGTGGCGATGGCGGAAGGAGGGGCGGAGGTGACTTGGGCGGTGGAGATGGCGGAGCCCGGGCGGAGCAGAGGTCGAAGATGGAGGGGAAAAGAGAAAAAAATTAACTTTTTAATTTAATTTTTTTCAATGACACGTGTCAATTTTTAATTAAATATCAGTTTCGTGAGTGCCACGTTACTCCCGAACCACTGAATATTTTCTCCCATCGTCCATCGTCCTTTTCTTAGCCCCTCGTCCTTTTCTTATCACTCCATCGTCCATCGTCCTTTCTCCATCGTTCCCACTCCATCGTCTTCACTCCATCGTCCTTAGCTCCACTCCATCATCGTCCTTAGCCCCACCCCATCCGAACGGCTTTTCGCCCTGCAACGAAAGCCTTACTCCATCCGAACGAGTTTCCCCCTTTTGATGGCAGGACGCACCTTAGGCCCACTCCTTCCAAACGAGTTTCGGCCCGATATCGCCTCTTCCCTTGCCGGATTGAGACAATCCTGCAGGAAAGGAAGAATCACCAGAGAAGGGATCACCTCTTCCCGGAAGAAGACTCTTCTTCCACTTATTCTTGAAAGAGGTGATCTGTTAATATACAATGTAAAGGAAAGGAGATCTCTTCTTCTTCCACCATTCCTAAGAAGAGATCTCTTCTCCTCAAGAAGGGAATTCGGATTCCGAGAGAAAACTTGCGGTGGCTGAGGGAGAGCCTCGGGTTGTGAGTGCCTGGCACCGTCTTCTTTCAAGCTCCGCGCACTGCCCGGCATCAATACTTTTAGTCAATGCGCACTTCATCCTAAGCCATTTTTAGCCTTCTCAGAGGCGGATCTGCTCGGAGAAGAAGGGAATTATGGGCGCGTAAACAGTGGAGTCCATACCACCGGGGAAGAAGAGGTAGTAGCAGTGAAGCGACTGAAGGTGGGGGAGCGGACAGGGAGAGCGTGAGTTCCTGACTGGGGTTGAAATAACGAAGCCGAGTTCATCACCAGCATGCCATGTCTTTGGTTTGGATACTTCACGCACGAGTTGGTGCCTAACAACACCAACACCTTGGAGTTCCACATGCACGGTAAGCATGTTCGCCCCCCTCTTCCTTTGGCAATTCCTTTGCCAAACTCTTTCTCTTCCTCCGTTCGGCAACCACTTCGCCGGAAGCCAGTTTTTGGGGTTCTAATGCTTAATGGTTTTTTTTTTTTGGTCGATTAATGCTTAATGTTTAGTTGGAACGAAATGAGCGGTTTGGGAAATATTTTCCGAAAAAATAACGACTTTAAAAATTTTAATAAATGGATTTTTTTTCATTTTCCTACGGAAATAGTTAGGCATGGATTTCTGTAGGTGTTGAAAACATTTCGGAAGAATTTTTTAAAATTACCCATTTTTTGCTACCAGTGATTTTTTATTTTATTTTATTTTTAAAGAGAGCTTAAGGCAAATACTATAAGGCACGTAGCCCAGCACAGGTTAGCATTTTCTAAGTTAGGTCATTGTAAGTTTTAGATTTACTTTTGCCTTTCGTCTTTTATTGAATCAATAGTTGATTAAAACTATGTGAATCCTAGAGATTTCCTCTTGTATTATACATGAGAAATGTTCCCTGTGCAGGTCATCCTATGACCATACATGGCCATATCAAGGGAGCTAACTTGCTTGTGGACTTCGAATTTGAGGCAAAGGTGAAAACAAACTTATTTAATATGTACTTTAAAGAGTCCGTATTGATGTTTCAGACCTCAATTGGTCGCATTTGAAAGTATAAAACTATACCAATTTTTTTTTAATAACAAATCTTCATGTTTCGACTTGAGATATTTGACTTATAGCAGATTCGATCCTTGTATCTTCGGGAGCTCAAAGCACATAGCGATCGGGACCGTGGCTGCAGCTTCGCTGCTTCTTGCTGCGTCCGTCCAAGAGAGTGTCGCCAGACACTGACCGCAAATTGTATCTCAACTTGATCTTCACAGCCACTATCGTCACCGGAATCTTCCAGTCAGTCTTACGGTTCTACTTACGGTAGTATATATAGGAGCGATCGCACAAATTTTCTCCTTAAGTCATTAATTAGCAAAGAAGCTAATCTCATATTTTCTTTATTAAATCTATGAGCAGACGGGTTTGTCGTGGACTTTTTGACGCACTCGACAATCGTCGGTATCATGAGTGGAGCCGCGATTACAATTTGCCCGCAGCAGTTGAAGGGCCTCTTTGGACTGGCTTACTTTCACCACCAAAACGGACATGATCTCTGTCATGCATGCTGTGTTGAATAACCCACACGAGGTGCGCGACAAGTCAGTGATTAAATTATCTTATATCTCCATTCATTTGCTTTTCTTGGGTTTTAAACTATTTTACTAGGGACGATATGACAAAAAGTTCTGTGTACGAGAACTTAGATGAAAGGAACAGGAAACAAATAGACATGAAATTAAATGCATGAGATTCACTTAAATGGTTTCGTTATCTCCAGAGGTATTGAGATCATACTTAATATAGTTATGGACCGAACAAAGAAAATGATAGAAGTGTGACTAGAACGAAACACATATTTAAACATCGCTGGCCTCCTGTTGTCGATAAAGGGAGGGCTAAGGGAAGACCGTGAGGCAAACGTCTCGTCGAGCCCAACATAATACAGAAATCTATGCACATGGTAAATTTCCCCAGCCCAATAATTTCTATTCTTCTCTTCCCCAGAACAAAAAAAAAAAAAAAAAAAATAGAAACCTGTTTGATAACGGCAAGTTAGTTTTTTGTTCTCGAGAACAAAAAATTAGTCCGGGAATGGTTTTGGAATAGAAATGATAAGTAAAAAAAAGTTGTTTCTTGTTCCTAGGAACAAGTTTAAGAAATAAGTGAATTTTTTTTCTTTTATTTTTCTCTTGCTGACCGCCATTGACTGCCCTTGACCGCCACCTGCCGTGGCCCGCCGCCGCTGCTGTCGCTGGTCGTTGCCGCCGCCACCGCACGTTGCCGCTGACCGACCGTTGCCGCCGCCGTCGGACAACCGCCGCCGTCGCCGGTCATCGTTGGACGCCATCGCTGGTCAGCAGCAGCGTCCAGCGATGGCGGCGGTCTACCGGCAAAAAATAAAAAACAAATAAATATAAAAAAGAAACTATTTTTTACCAAACGCATTTCTATTTTTTTCTATTTCTAGAGTAAATTTTGTATAGTTACCAAACGGGTTTTTTTACATAGAAATTGTTCCCCAGAATAGAAATAGAAAAGAACTATTTCTGAAAAAAAAATAAAATTGTTCCCCGGCCAAGAAATGTTACCATGCGCAGCCCTAATATTGTGCTTTAAAAGCGATGGTTGGGAATTTACACTCTCCTTTATGTTAATTGGAAGCGTAAAAGATACTAAGGGTTTTTTCTTTTTAACCTCTTTTCTCGGAACATGCTGATTTAAAAACATTACTGTACTTTTGGGCAATGGAAAAGTGCAATGCACTTGGGTCCCCTTGGATGGTGACGCCTACATGCAATGCAAGAGGCCATCTAGATGTCAACGACTCTTGCCACCTCCTCCCAAGTATAAATTACACGAGGAAAAAAAAAACTGAGACTGTTAAAGGATGAGATAGATAGATAGGGAATTAAGGTCTTTAAATATACATGATAGCCAACTAAAAATTCATAAAATTGAATCAATGAATATCATGTATAGAAAGATTTGCACTAAGTTTTGGTAGAATTTTAAAGTGTTGCATGTGGTAACTAACGTCAATTGGATTGACTCAGAAAGGAAGTGAGAATACGCGAGCAATCCTAGCAGGCTCAGGTGGCAGGTGCGTGGTGTCATGTTGTTTGAAATAGTTGAGGATAAGAGATGTCTGAAGGCAATATGCAAGCTCAGAGCTCTCCATGGCAACATCATTTTACGATGAACGTAAAAAATGTTTTGAATTGATGGAGTTTAAGTATCTTTTCTCCTTCCTTAATTTTTTCCATTTGATTTATTGGTTTTTCCTTTTTAATTGAAAGGGTCCACCAAGCGGGATTCCAGTGGTAAAACGGCACCGTTACTCCTACTCCCAACTGAAAAAAGGAAAATAACAGCTATCATGAGATTTCTATAGACGCACGTTACGGTTGGCCCACTTGTCACCGGCGCCTTCTCCTTTTCCTCTCTATCTCTCTCTGTCTCCCTCATTCGAGAGGCCCTCCACCTTTCCTTTCACCTTTTCGTTCTCATTGAGAGAGGAGAAAGGCAACTATTTCTCTTCCTCGGGAGGCTCGCTCTTTGTCGTTTTGGGTGGGCGTACTGCGGGGTCCTTACCACCGGGGAAGATGCAGCAGTGAAGCGACTGGAAGTTGGGGAGCGGACAGGGAGAGAGTGAGCTCCTGTCTGAGTTTGAAATAATACGCTGATTTCTCAGATTCAAAAACCTTTGTATACACTTTCAGCAGGTCAAAGATACTGCGTAATTTTAGGGAAGAAATCGAGTCACTCCCTTATGTGATGCGAATATCGCCATAATTTTAGATAAGCAATTGAGTGGTTTGACTCAATAGGAGATCAGGTTGGATCAAGTTTCGTTGGGTAAGTTTTACTGTAACATTTGGGCTTTGTCCCTTTCTTTCGGTACCCAAAATGATGATGATTATAATAATAACTATACCTTTGTTTTAACAAATCTTAATGTTTCTGACTTAAGATATTGACTTATTGCAGAGTCTGAGCTTTGTACCGCCAATTGTGTACGCCATCTCCGGGAGCTTTAAGCATATAGCGATTGGAACCGTGGCTGCAGCTTCACTGTTTTTAGCCGCGACCATTCAAGAGAACATGTTGCTGGACACTGACCTGCGCTTGCATCTCAACTTGATCTTCATAGCCACTATCTTCACCAGAATCTTCCAGTCAGTCTTAGCGTTCTTAAGGTATATATCGGACCTATCGCACAAATTTTCTCCTTTACTTCATTGATCGCCAAAAAAACTAATCTCCTCTTTTCTTCATCAAATTTATGAGCAGAATGGGGATTGTTGTGGACTTCTTGTCGAACTCAACGATCGTCGGTATCATGAGTGGAACTGCGATTATGATATGCCTGCAACGGTCGAATTGCATCTTTGGACCGATTCACTTCTCCACCAAGATGGATGTGATATCTATCTCGCAGGCGGTGTTCAAGCACCAATACGAGGTCATGACAATTCAGTGATTAAATTATCTACATTCATTTGCTTTGCTTGGGTCTTAAGCATTTTTACCGGGATGATGCGACAAAAAGTTATGTAGACGAAAACTTAGATGAAAAGAGTAGGGAACAAAAAGGCATGAAATGAATACAAGATATTCCCTAAAATAGTTTCTTTATCATCTGAGGTATTATAAGATAAATGAGATCATACGCAGTATAGCTATGAACCGAACAAAGAAAGATATACATGCGGTGAATGATTAAAGTGTGACTAGGATGAACCTCCTTAAGATGACACATCTGTGGCTTCTTGTTGTCAGTATAGAAAGGCTAAGGGAAGATCAAAAGGAAAACGTCCTCTGAAGCCCAAAATAAGACAGAAAATCTTGGCTTGTGCTTCAAAAGCAATAGTTGGAATTTACACTCCTTTATGTTAATTGGAAAGCGGAAAAGATACTATGGGTTCGTTTTATTCTCTTTTCTCGGAGTATGCTGATTTCAAAAAATTATTGTACTTTCTTACCAAAAATAATAAAAAAATTATTGTACTTTTGGGCAATGGAAAAGTGCAATGGGCATGTTTCCCCCCTGCATGCAGTGGGGTCTCTTCAGAACCATGCAAGAGGCCCATCTAGATGCTTCGTAGAAGTAGCGTGTTCTGATTTCTTGAGGGAGGAATCTTGGCTTGTTCACAATTTGCTTTAGCTATTTGGCGTGAAGTCAAGAAGGAAGCTTGCTAGGGTTTCATGATTTGTTTAATGAAAGAGTAGCCATGGAGAAAGATTTGTTTTTGTAAATGTGAGAAGATACGGGGGATTAAGGTTTAATCTCGGAAAGAAAAAATTTAGGTAGAACTCAAATTCAAGCTCTGTTATTAGATGTCAAGGACTCTTGCCGCCTCCTCCCCTGTACAAATTACGTGAAAAGAAGAAAAAAATTTAAAAAACTGAGACATTTGGTGGAATTCGAAAGTGTTGCATATAATAATTAACGTCAATTGGACCATGTCGGAAAGAAAGTGAGACAGTAAACGAGCAGTCCTCGCAAGGCATAGAGGACCTAATCATGACTTAACTAAAATTTCGTAAGGCCAATCTTTACTTAATTATTTTTAATATTTTTTTTGGGTAAGAATCTTGAATTTAGTTGAGTCTATTTTCACTATCCAAGCCAAGATGAGGTCTAGTTTACTCAAGTGGCCTCCCTTTCAACATAAAATTCCAACATATAAATGGGAGGTGGGGGTTCGAATCCCCATCTTCTCAAGGGAGTTTGGAGTGGGGGCGAATTAGTTTCAGAAGTAAGTTTCGACTCCCACACCCTACAAGACAGGACAAAAGAGTAAGAGTTAGAATATGAATAAAATAGAACTGATAAAAAAAAAATTCAAGATGGGTCGGACAAAAAGAAAAAGTCGTGATGGGCGCGGATCCCAGGAGGAAAATTACGAAGGGCGTGATGAGTTGTGGGACATCACCCCCTATCTAGTGGGGTTCGCACGTCAAATGGTGTACGAAACCAGGGTGAATAGCGTTGCCTATCTAGTGGGGTTCGCACGTCAAATGGTGTACGAAACCAGGGTGAATAGCGTTGCCCACGGGCAATCACAACACGATAAGCGGAATAAGGTAGAAAGGCTATGATAGGATGAGCAGCTGCAGGCTAGCGGTGTTATGTTGTTTGAAATAATTGGCGGATGAGAGATGTCTGAAAGCAATATGCAAGCTCCGAGCATGGTCTTGCTATGTGGGAATCCATGTTTGGTCGATGTGCCTAGAGTACAATAGTCAATGTGAGGTTGCAACATGTCATGATGACATAAACTCACAAGGATGCTAATTGACATGAAAATGGGTAATTAGCTGTAAGTAAAGAATGAACAACAAAAGGGCGGTCCAACTTGGCCTAAAGTAGGATGTTCGGCTGCTTTATAGAATGGGAAAAATTCATCTTAGCGGTAGCTTTGTTTGACTACAAGATTCATAACATAGGTTTCCAAAATCTTCTAAGAGATATGACTTGTGATCATATAATAATCTATAATATTTTCGAAGCATAGCTATAAAAGACTATTTCATGGCAATGTAGACACTTTTTGGGTATGTAACATACCTGGTGGAACTAAAATTAGGGTTAACTCTTCCATCGGTGTCTAATTGTAGCAGGAGAAAGTATAGGATTAGGCGCTAAACATGAGGGTTGACTTTAGGCATGCTATTGACTTAACAAAGTAGGCTCACTTTCAGATGTTTTCCATTATTTGGAAAAAACCAAAAAGGTAACCAAATGCCCTAGCTTATCTTTAAAGCTCGCATCTTTGTCAAACTAATATTTAACTGTCCCAGAATTGTCAATTAAACTCATGTTCATGCAAGAGAATTAAAGTAAGATTATTTGTCCCAACGAATTCGGTGCTGTATATCACGGTCAAACCTTAACATGTGTATGAATGACTATGACATCACCCCTTATTTGGCTTCTACAAAGTAGGAAGCAAGTAGGGAGCAAGTCGGAAGACGCGATATTTTAGGGGGCGGTGTCCGCATCTTCGTTGAGGATATTGTCGCTGCCCCCCTCTTTTTTCTGGTCGAACTGTTGCTTGCTTGCTTGTTGCCTGCTGTTTTGTCTTTTATTTGGGAGTGACATCCTTATGTCAAAGATTGAATGAAGATTGGAGGGAAAAAGGATGATTAAAAGAGAAGATTAGAGAACAAAACCTAATCTTCACGTGATGCGTCAGAACCCGAATTATGGGGAGAATTCTGCATTCAAGCAAATTAAATTTCACCAAGTCACCACATGACCCAAACGCCAACCTTTCCAACCTTTCCCTCCCTCCCTCCCTCCCTCCCTTCTCTATTTAATAATTCCTATGAGCACTGCTTAAATCCTACACTATTTCCTCTCTGGCGCTCACTCTCAGTCTGAGTTTCTACATTAATGTTAACCCCACTTCCAGGCTCCTGGCCATGGCCGACGGCAGCCACCAACACGACAACGCTGCTGCTTGCCACCACCACCACCCTGGCATCTCCTATGCCGCCAGCTTCTTCTGGGTCCCCTTCGGCCAATTCTCCTTCGTCTTGGTCCACCATATTGACGAAGCACATGGCAGCAGTGGCGGCGGCGGTTTTGGTGCTGGCGCTGGTGCTGGTTGTGGTGCTGAAATACTGTCTAAATAGGAAGAACCGGAGAATGCAGCTTCGCTCTGCATCCCCTAACATTCCTCTCGGTTCCCCCATGTGCCATTTTACTTTTGAACAAGTGCATGAGTTCACCAGCCACTTCGCAGAGAGAAATCTACTCGGACGAGGTGGTTATGGGTGTGTGTACCGCGGAGTCCTTCCCAACGGGGAAGAGGTAGCAGTGAAGCGACTGGACGTGGGGAGCAGACAGGGAGAGAGTGAGCTTCTGAATGAGGTTGGAAAAATAAGCCGAGTTCATCACAAGCATGTCGTGTCTTTGGTTGGATACTGCACATAGGGGTCCGAGCGCATCCTCGTGTATGAGTATGTGCCTAACGGGTCCTTGGAGTCACACTTACGTGGTTAGTTCGCATTTTCAGTACCAATTCATGCTGCGAGCTTTTTATGTTGCCCCCTCTTTCTTTATTAGTCTTTTTTTGGCGTCTGATTTAGCATTTGGGGCTATGTGAAAAAAAGAAAGGGAACACTAATCAGAGAACTTGGCGCCTTTTGTGTTTCATGGAAAGGATGCTGATGGAAAGTGATCACTGCAGGAGGTCGACAGCCAACCCTAGCTTGGGAGGCCAGAATGGGAGTTGCTGTTGGCTCTGCCAAAGGATTGGCATATCCTCACGAGGATTGTAAGTTTCAGATGTAGTTTTGCCGTTCATCTTTATTGGATTAATAGTTAATTAAAACTGTGAATCATAGAGCTTTGCTCTTGTATATATGAGAAACTTTCGTTTTGCAGGTCATCCGACAATCATACATCATGATATCAAGGCAGCAAACATACTTGTTGACTCAGATTTTGAGGCAAAGGCAAAAACAAACTTATTTGATAAATTTAAGAATGGAAAGTTGATAGTTCCAACCTCAGTTGCTTAACTCTCGGAGCAAGTAGATTGCTGAATACCGAATGCTTGTTTCTCAGATTGCAGATTTCGGACTTCCAAAATCGGCTTCTGAATTGAATGAGGGTGAATCTAGGCCAGTGGGCACCTTTGGGTAAAGATTTGCTGCATTTGTATTTTGATTCGGAGGACAGGGATGTGAGCTGGTTATTAACCGGTCTTTAGATGTTTCCAAATGACTGTAAAATAAGCCATTGCCTGCTAGTTCACCTCGTGCTTTATTTGTTGAATCACAGTTTTCTGGGTACTTTCATGGTTTTTCCTTTTTCTTGGGAGGTACTCTTTATGGCTTGACTAGTTCAATCATGTTGAAGCACAGTTTATGTTCTTCCCTGCAGGTATGTTGCTCCAGAATACGCCTCAAGTGGGGAACTGACCCCAAAGTTAGATACTTTCTCCTTTGGGGTCGTGCTCTTGGAATTGATTACTGGTCGCAAACCTGTGGGTTCAACACATAATTCTTTGGATGATAATCTGGTTTATTCGGTAAGTCGGGCAATTCTCATGTTCACAATCGTAGCCCAAGCTACTTTACTGTGGGATTCGGAATTTGATGTTTTTCACTCGTCGAAGTCGCAATACTGAAATAGACATTGTCATGATTTACAGATGAGGCCTCATCTCACCCGACCTATCAGAGTGGCAAACTTAGACTCTCGTTGATTCTAGGCTGCAGAACAATTATAACCCCATTGAGATGGCTCGAATGATGGCCTGAGCTGCTGCTTGCGTGCGTGAATCGGTGCAGTGTCGACCAAAAATGAGTCTGGTAATATTTCAGTAGCCGGAGCTTAATCTTCTTTAATAGATGCGCACTTGCTACATCCATGACTAGCGACAGCTATTTTTGTTCGAGGACTCATGTCCAGTTGATCTAAAGATATGTTAGGTTATCTGGAAATAGGAAATCTGACAATCAGCTTTTGAAAAATTATGCAGATTGCTCGAGTCCTCGAAGGGCATCAATCTGCTACTGACCTTGATGATGGGACCGAAGCTGGGCCGAGTAACAACAATTACAGGGAACCAACAGGTGAATATGGCTTGTATGCATGTGGCTCGAGTAGCGCGGGTCCTAGCCGCCAAAAAGCGCAAGATCTGGAGATGTGAAGGATGGGGCTCACATTTTGCGACCTTGAATAGTTTGTAGACTTCCTTGTTTTTACGCTTTACCATGGATGGCAAGATAGGACTCGGACATATAAAAGAAAAAAAAAATCTGGTGTGATTAGTTTTGTATCCAAGGTTGTGTCCAGTAATTTGCCAAATAATAACAATTTATGTATTTTTGTTTTTGGGAATAGATTTGGAATATAAATTTGTTTGGTAAAATTTTTATTTGGAGCAAATTTTTTATTTTTTTATTCTCAAGTGGATCCTTAGTTCGGAATGATTCCCACTTCACTCATGCACTGAATCCCCTGCTAAGAGAGCTCCAGGGACCATATGGATTGCGAGCACAAGCTTCGCCTGATGCCTCGGTCATTTGCTCGGTCTGGATTCCAGCATTGCACATGTTTGCAAAGGAGCGCATGTACGTCAACCCGTATTCAGAGGGTTCAGAGAGTGATCCACAATGAGTCTCAAATGTTCTCACCTGCATTAAGCATTGTCATCATCACACTAGTCAAGACGGCAAAGAATACTCAATCGTTGTGTCAAAAAATCCCATTCCCCCAAAGTGTAAGATTTAAGATCAATAATATAAAGAACAAATCGAACTGACATAGTAAAAGGTTCACAATGTCAATGCAAATGTCGGCATCACAGAGATATATCAAACATGTGTTGGTTGAGTAGAGGTGTCAAACAGGTGGGTTAAGTCGGGTTTGGGTCGGGTCATTAATGGGTCAATTCAAATTAACCCATTAATCCATTTAACCCTAATGTAAATTTTTCGACCCATACCCGATCCGACTCATACCCGACCTGACCCATATTAATAAAATATTTCCATATTTAACCAAATTTAAGAAAACTTTTTTTTTTATGTTTTTTTAAAAAATTATATTACTAAAAAACTTTCAAACTTATTATATATATATATATATATTATTTTTTTTAAAAATGATATTGCTAAAATAGTTTTATACAACACAAATTTAATGGATAATTTTTATACTTTTTAAAATAATTATTTAAAAAATCAAATTTTAATTATTTTTTATTTTTTAAAAAATAATTTTTTAATTATGGGATTTGCTACCGTCAGATATTGCACTAGAAATGGAATAGAGGAGGCAGAGGTGACTACAAGGGAGGCAGTAGTAGCGCATGCGGATTCTTATTTTTATTTTTAAAATATATTTTTATTTTTTCTTTTTGGTTCTTCTTCTTTGGCTGGCCGTCGGCCATCGTTGTGGTTGGCGTTCGGCCACAGGCAAGCCTCGAGCTCGCCCGAGGCGAGTGAGCTTGAGGCTCGCCAAATCGGCGAGGCTGGAGCCTTGCTTGACGCCCGCGAGCTCGAGTCTCGCCAGATCCAGCCAACTCGAGACTCGTCGGCGTCAGGCGAGCTCGCGATCTAGTGAGGCTCGACGGCATCGGGCAAGCTCGAGCTCTCACCTTGCCGCATCTGGTGAGGCTCGAGCCTTGCTCGACGCTAGTGAGTTCGAGTCTCGTCGGATTTGGCGAGGCTTGAGCCTCGCCCGACCCCGGCGAATTCGAGTCTCGCCAGATCGACAAGGTTCAAGCCTCGCCAGGCGTCAGCAAGGCCTCCACCTCACCAAATTTGGCGAGCTTGAGTTCGCCTGACGCCGGCCAACTTGAGGCTCGCCTGGGTGCCGGCGACAGGAGGAAGAAGATAGAAAAAAAAAAAAGAAAGAAAAGAAAAGAACATGAAAGAAAAAAAATTAAAATAAAAAATAATTATAATTTCAGTATTCATAAAAAAATATTTTTGTAAGTTAAAGAGAAAAGAGAGTCTATCGACCCACTTAAAACCAAACCCATTTAAGACCCATTTAGTAAACCCATTTAACTACTTTTTGTCAAATCCAAATGACCCATATATGAGCAATTTATAATTTTGACACCTCTAGTTCAGAGGTCATGAGGGAGTAATTACCAGACTTTTTAGGCAAGCCCAGTCATCAACAAAAGGTTGTCCCACAGGACGAACAGCTTTCAGCACCTCTGGACCCTTTTTAATTCCAAACAACAGCTTTCCAATTAGTTTGACACTCTGATCTATATGCATCCGATGAGACAATACCTCAAAAAATTGCTTCTGCGCTTCGAGTTTCCTAGAAGAGCCTTCGGGAGCTTCAAAGAACTGAAACAAAGATGGACGCAAAATCAGATTTGGTTACACAAGGCTCACAGGGCAATTGACAATACTGAATTTATTCTTTATATAGTGAAAGAAGAATAAGAAGATGAGTTGAAAGGAAGAGAGGTAATTTCTCTTAAGGAAGTCCTTTTACTTCTACTAACACTTTCAGCAAAGTAATATGCAGATGTAAGAACCTTCAATTATCAGAAATCCATTGATAGAACCATTTTTTATTATCAGAAATCCTTTGATAGAACCATTTTTTGCCGGACCCCTTCAAAATGCTATATAGTAATCCCTTTAAGTAACTCTTCATTCGATTGATCTTGTGATTCTCATTAGGGAAACAATCTAAGAGAGGTTGCAATTGACCATGACAAAACCCTCAAGAATCTATCCTTAAACATTTAGCATCCGGTGGTGCCATGACTTAAATCTAAAGCGTGCAGCCTCAAACATTGGAAGAGCCCGAGTTGAGCTCGAACTCCGGCGGCATTAGGGTGGGTATTGCCAGGAAGATGACCATGACGAGGCCGAGAATAGTGGGCATGGCAAACGCAATACATGACAAGGGAGAGAGAAACCTCAAGCCAGAAATAAAGCAGATTGGCATCCTGCTGGTCAAAACCTTTCTGAGGAGGCCTTCGGGAGTTGTCATCCACAAAAGGAGAGTTTGTGCCCATGTACAGGAAGAGATTTTCCTTACTTAACCCCATGTCACCAAATTGCATGACATGGGAACCGTATGCAGTGTTGTCCTTAGCTGTCCTCTTTTTCACCTGCATATGCCAGCCCAAAGAAATACCATAAGATGAGAAGAAGAAGCACAGAGAGAAAGTGAAAATAACTGAGGCAGTCCAGGCAAAGATATACGGACCACAAGACTTTCTATTCAAATCATTATTCAATTCGCAAAAGTTATCATTACAACAGTAAACGCGTCAGTTTTGCTTCCGATCCAAATTCCAGATCCTATTGTTGATTCAGAATTCGGGTCAATTCCAATTTATTTGTAGTACAAACCTATACATCTCAATGTTCTACTATGTAGAGCGCTTTCAGTTCATTCTTTTTCATCTTCACAGATATTACCTACAAAATTACTCCTCACAACATCATACACAAAAATCGCAGAAAAACAACACCGAAACGAAACTTCATCATTTCAGAACCTGCGATTCAGCTCCGAATCGAGTCAAACCCACGATCACACTCATTAAATTAGACCGACGGAAAGGGGAAGAAGGTCGTCGGATTCGAGGTACGGAGCAGCAAATCGGGAGAATCACCTGGTGACGGTAGTTCCCGTAACCTTTGGATCCGGCGATCAGGACCGCCGACCTCGTCCCGACGGAGTCATCGTCGCCGGAGCGGAACAACCTCGAGGGGTCGGACGGCAGCCCGATGACGACCCCGGCGACGTTGCGGCCGGCGGTGACGTAGAGGAGGACGAGGAGCGTGGCGCCGGCGAGGAGGATCATGGCGGCGAAGGAGAGGCGGATCATGGCGGCGCTGCTGGTGGGCCGGGGGGGTTGCTTGCGATTACCTCGAGCCGATGGTTATATTTTAAAGTGAGAAAGATAGGGAGAGAGAGAGAGAGTATAGGGTTGGATATAACGGTGATTGGTGGGATTTCATCATTTGCCGCATCGACGGCTGCGATCGGGGCCGCGCCGGGGCCCACCTTAAAGGTTCCTTCGACGACGGGCCGCGGGATCGCTTTCTCCGTCCAATTCGTCGATGGGAAACGGAACGGACGGGATCGGACGGCTCAGATTGTTGCGTCGAGCTAAGGCCACTTTGAAGTTCGTATAAAATACGCTCCCCTCTCTCTCTCTATCTCTCTGTGTGCCCCACAAATCCTAGCTGTCCTCAGCGTCTCAGCCCCCTCTCCATCTCGCTCGCCAGCGTTCGTTCCGCTGCGTCCCTTCGAAACCTCGCGCCGCCGCCCGGAGGACTGATCATGGTGAGTGGGGTTTTTTCTCCGTGGTTCGTCTATTTCGGCCGATTGTCGCCGGTGGATCGCCGTTCGCGAGCTCTTGGAGTCTGGGACGGTCGATGCTGTTTCGGCGTGGCGCTCCATCATTCGGGCGCGCTGGGCCCATTCCATTAACTGAGGTGGAGCGGATAGGTTTTTCTCCGTCGTTCGTCTATTTCGGCCGATAAGCAGCAAGTCAGTGGGGTTTTTCTCCGTCGTTCGTGTGTTTCGGCCGACGAACAGCAAGTCATGAAAGCAAACCCTTGGAGGGTGGGCAGGATTGGACGTCCCGGATTGTTGCGTCGAGGTAACGCCACTTGAATAAAAATCATATGTCGGTTCTTTTTGGAACTGTAGGACCCTAACCTTCACTTGGTGGAGTCTCCTGCTCGTCCAGAAGTGCACATTCACTTGGCTGCCCAGCAACCGTACGGAGCTCATCTCATATTTAAGATATCATCTTAGCTGTGCATTCTCATTCCTCAAGTGCTTCATTCCTCAAGTGCTTATGAGAATGTAGACTTGGAGTTTAAAATTTCATTTGCTTATATATGTTATTTATATATTCACATTGGCGTTGAAACTTCGAATGCAGCCAGAATTTGATGGATTGCCTTTCAAACTCGAGTTCTGATTAGACATCTCGCTTTATCCTTCCGTTTGGTGCATTGCTGCCCAACTTCCTGTTGGTTTAATTTTTGCGTCTGACGGCCAGCTACTGTGCTTGCAGACTTGCTTTTGCTGCTGGTCAGCCATTTTCCGACGACGATGATGCAGTTCCGATGGAGTATGAACCGAGTACTGAGGATCTCCTTTTCCGTAGGAGTTGCTGCATTGGGTGCGCGTTTTTCTTGTTGGAGAGATTTAATAGTTTACACGTTTGAGCTCCAATGTGACTGTTCCATAGTCACTTTGAATTGATGTGGTGATCCATCTCATCTCAATGGTCTATGTTCAATCACGAGTGTGTTGAAGTGATCTTATCGTGCCCCTCTGATCTTTGTGCATGCCATGTTATATCTGCTAAGGGATTGTGAAATGCGGTCAAGATTTCTCCGCTAAACAGTCACGTTCATCTCACAAAAATCGAAACAAACAAGCTGAATGATCCCCAGAAGTCTGAGCTCACCCGGAGGAGAGGAATGAGACAGAGGTCGTTGAGCTCGTAGTCGATCACTCGGTCGACCTCCTTGAGAGCGCTCCAACCCTTTGCGATCAGCTCGATGGCCGTCTTGTTCCTTCCGTGCATGTCCCACTGCCAAAGCCACCAAAAGAAAAAAAAAATGAGCCCATTGAAGAAGCCAAGAGCAGGACGCCGGAGAGGAATATGTTGGAATTCGCGTACTCCCGGATTGAGCATGAAGAGGAGGCGGCCATGGCAGGTCGGCCTGAGAGAGAGTCTTGCGCAGAGTGGCCTCAACATGTTTGTGTTTATGCCTCAAAGAAACAGAGACCGGCTGGGCTGCGGGCTTGCTCTTTTTCAACCGTACCGTGGCTGACGGGAGGGGAGTTTGGGTAATTCGGTTACATTCATATGATCCGTGGCTGTCAATCGGGTTGCTGCAGCCCGTTGGGCCGTAACGGGCCGAACAGGAGACGGGGGCGAGAGGGAATGAGGGAGGCGATGCGTGACCCGCGGGAGATCGAAGAAGTGAGTTGTGAGCGTGACTGAGCGAGAGCCGAGAGGATGAGCCACAAGAATGGGAAATTAGCATTTTGACAATTCAAAATTACACATCCACCCTTGTTATCTTTTAAGAATATCTTTATAATATGGGTTATTACTACAAAAAACTTCAAATTCATACACTTGTGATATATTTACTTCAAACCCCCAAATTGATACACTCTGCACGAATTTATCATTTATTAATTTCCATTAAATATTAATATCAAATTGCTAAATTGAATGATACGCAACAGTTGACGATTGTATCAGTTTAGGATTTTATCTCGTATTTGTCATATATGTACTGGGTTGTGATTTTTCTTTATGGAAATTAATGGGGAATAAATTTAACATAGATTTACACAATTTGAGGTTTTTTCTAATTAAAAAATTAGTTTTGATTTCTCATGATAAAAAAATTCATTTGTGGTAAATTTGTCACATAATTATTAGTTTTGGGATTTATGTGATATTAGCCTTTTAGTAATAAAAATTATATGAAAAGAAACATTAATTTGGTTTGGTTAGTTCAGTCGCCCAAAATTGGCCGGTTTGGTCTGATTTCCATACTCACCCCTTATTGGGAAGTAACTATATTTATATCTTGATACCTTTTATTTTTTTAAGTCTGGATTTCTTTCCTTTTAAATTTCCACACATAATTATTTTAGAATAAAAATTAGAGGTGATTGATTTTCGGTCAGGTCCGGTCCTACCTAGGAATTGGGAGCTAGACTAGGAGGACTAATTTCTAGTTTATGAAATTGGGGATTGGTCTGATTTGGTCCAATGGAACCGATCATCTCACCTCAAACCCTAGATCAACCAAAACCCAAAATTGATCATCTACTTCAACCATCAATTCCAACTTCAAATCCATTCCGCAAAATCATGAATTGACCCAAGTGATGCCTCTATCAGCGGACAATTTTCGATACCGCGTGTGCCTCAAGAACCACGTGGTAAGCATCCAAGATGTCACAATCAACCAAACTAAGTGAGAGTTTGCACGTCACATTCAACTGCACAAATTTGCATAATAACAAACACAAACGCATGACACGAACGCAATAACATAGTTAGAACAAATTGAAAAGGCAAAGAGTTCAAAATAGACTTGAATAGAGCAAGAGAGGAGACAAGAGTCGAAATGAGATGCGAGAGCGAAAAGACCATCTAAGAATGGTGTGAGTGTCGAGAAGGACGCGATTCCCAAACTCAATCAAGAGAGGGAAAGACCAAAAGGTTGAAGAGTAAAGAGTGAAGAGCGAGGTGTGAGGCACTAAGGCGAGAGGGAAAGACTAAAGAGTGAGGAGTAAGCGAAGCTTGAGGCACTAAGGGGAGAGGGAAAGAGTCATGCGAGGTGACGGGAGAAGAAAAATATGGTTTTTGGTTGCTGTTTTAAGAAATTAAAAAATATATATAATCAATCTAGTCTAATTCTCACCTTAAAATAAAAAAATTAAACCAAAAATCATGTTCCAATTTTATAAAACCAGGAACCGGACCGAAATTCCTTAAAACAGCCCTAAACCAACCGGTTCGATCCGGTCCACATGACTCTCGATTCAATCGGTCATCTTACTCAGCCCTAGCAAAAATCAAGTCACATCGTGAAAAGAAAATGAATTCCATATCTTTTGGTCTTTCATTAAAAATAAACTGCAGTTGATACTTTGAAAACATCATCTGCTGTTTTGCCCAGTTTTTCAACTTCCCCCCTTCCGATCAGCAGCTACCAAGAACGGAAGATAATGAAAGAATCAAATTCGTAATCTCGCAATTCTCTTGACACATCGTATTCGCATTACTCCACATGACCAAGTCACACTGCAGATAAAGCAGTAACGTGCAAAATGATCAGTGATGGGGAAATGACTTGAGTAAAGCATATATCTGATTCAGCTGCTACCAATGTTCATTCACCGTTCATCTGAATACTAATGACTTCAGCAAGTTATTAATCTGGCCGCTGCTGCTCTCATGCGGGGACGGCAAAAAGATCACTAAATAGTAAGCGCAGACATTTCTTCGCACATGCCGGCCAGGGCAGGCCACATCAGATGGTGAAATGCAGTAACAGATCAATCAAAGAACTGCAAACATGAATATGTGCTGAAATGATCTCACTGGTGTGACAACTGCACCAAAATAATTTCCTATAATGATGTGCTCGAATGGGTAAATACAAGAAAGTGATGGTGTGCCAAGGGCGGTGCATCAGGCAGGACTAGCTGCGGAATGGCTCGAGCTGACTGAAGTGGGAACCAGCATTTGTCTCCAGGAACTCTTGCCCAAAATGTGGCATTCGAATGCACTGAACCAGGAAAATCGGTTCGAGCAATAGCAAACCGCGCTGCCAATTCAAATTTAAGTTGGAATCTTCATCTGTAGCCAAATTTTTATCTAATCGAGGTTGTCTAATCTATTCTGAATTTGCCATTTTCACTATCTTTTTTGGAATACACCATCAGTATATGTGAGGGAATTGCGTTAGTAGTGTGTGTCCGACAAACGTGAATACGAGCAATGGTCAGAGGTTCTTTACCAAAAAAAAACAATGGCCGGAGGTTTGTCTATAATCGATTGTGGCTTCCGAATTTGATTTTTTATAGCTTACATTGCAGGGATATTGAACAGAGGGAGTATCGAGGGATCTCGACGTCGCGGCCCTCCATGAATCGATGCGGCAACTCTCAAATTGAAGAGAAAGAGAGAATGTCTTGAAGTTGAAGAGAGGGAAGTGGTCCAGGCCAGATCTTGAATCATATGCAATTCACATGCACCGTCAAATTGTTGAACCAGTCGTTCTCTTGCTTCTGTCATCTAGCTTGCTAGCTTCTTTCAAGCTCATTTCTCACTTGCCTGTCACATGTTTCAACTGCAAGAAAGTAGCTTCAGGCACTTTCTTTCTTCTTGCCCAGATCGTGTTCCTTTCTTCTTCTTCTTTCATTCTCTAAGAAGAAAAATTTCTCCCGAAGTAAATGAGCAATTGAGTGCCCCAAAATCTGCCTATAGTTGCAGTCCAGTTGCTGATAAATGAAGTCCAAATCCTGAATGATATGTTTCTTGATGAAATTGAGGATGTGCTAATTTTAATGGGTGTATCTCTAGGAGTTTCTGCTTTATGGAGCTTGTGCCAAACTAACTCGAACAAGAGCTGGACCTTCAAGGTTGGCTGGTAAGCCGATGACAATTTGTCGCGTGTTTCGCAAATGCCTGTTGAAAGTCCGAAGGCAGACTTTAGCAGCTAGTATCTGCAGAATTAGAAATGAAAGCAACCTCCTTCGAATGAAGAGACATTTGCTCGAGGGTGTTTCTTACACAATTTCATCATTTTCTTGTTCATTAGAATGCGATTCTAAAGAAGTTCAAGATGAAATCACAAGCATTTGCTTCTCTTCTATGGTTTGTTGGCTCTCTTCTGTCGCATGGTAGTGGCACTTTAACCCTCGGAAGCAATGTCGTGGGGCAAATTTACTATGTGGGAAAGTGCTCTGTTTGATCGTCTGGTATTTGTACATCATCGTTCCACTGACGGATTGTCGTCTCAAAACGGAATCAGCCAAAATCCTCCATTCAGTTCATTTACAATGCGGGTTTTTTTTTTTTTTTTTGGCATGACCAAGTTGCTCCATGCTCGGAAATCAAAGAGCGACTCCACCAGCTTCGGAGCAGCGTATGCTCCACTCGTACAGAAAGCATACCAGAAACTGGTTCCTCGGCAGTTATGATCTCGACATCTACCGAGCAATAGATCCTCGATGACATCTCTTGAAGATAATTTTGCCATGAACTGCTTGTTTTAGCCCTTTTGCATGTTTTTACGTCTAACAAGGATTAAATATCGATGGCCCACTATATAAAATGGTCGCGGATACTTGATTAATAGAGCACATTCCCATCTCGTCCGGCCAATCTTCTCTGTTCGTACGTGTGATAGTGAAGAACGCGTAACTGTCTTGCTGTTCAGCAGTGGAAAAGAACCAAAACCAACATCATGTGTTGTGCCTTAGAAGTTAGAACACTGATCGCGCTCACACTAAATAAAAGTTTATGACTCAAATGCATGATTGATTAGGAAATTATTCCAACTTTAAGTTCTTCCCTTCAAAAACCTCGATGAAAATTTGAGGAAATTTTGCATATTTTGATGCCTACTTCCATTTATTTCCCGTCTTTTCCAAGAGGATAAAATGTGAGAAACACATCACGTGGCAATGATAAATGGTCTAATCAACAAATCGGAAAGTGAGATATACACACACTGAATATATCATCGGTTACAAGATTCATAAGATTGTCTCGATTTTAAGTTCATCTCCTTGAAAACCACATGAGACAAAAAAAATTGAGAAAATTTTATATATTTTAACGCCTGTTTAACCACTGGAGGTTCGCTCCCTTCCAACATGGAAGGGGGAGGTGAGGGGTTCAAATCCCCACTTTCTCAGGGGATGGGATGGAGACGAGTAAGTTTCAGGAGTGGGTTTCGACTCCTAAAAAAAAAGCCTGTTTTTGATCCCCTATTTTTCGGGAACATGTTTAACGTGAGGAATACATCGTGATAGATAGTCTAACTAACGAATGAGAAAGCGAGATATACACACGCACGCTTGACGCCAGGCAAGATGAGTCTTCGAAACCTCGCGCCGCCGCCGCCCAGAGGACTGATCATGGTGAGTGGGGTTTTTCTCCGTGGTTTGTCTATTTCGGCCGATCGTCGCTGGTGGATCGCCGTTCGTGAGCTCTTGGAGGCAGGGTCAGGGACGGTCGAGTTGTTTCGGCCTGGCTCTCCAACAGAGCATTATTCGGACGCCGGGGCCGATTCCATTAGCTGAGGTGAGGTGGAGCGGATATGGTGAGTGGTCGTTCGTCTATTTCGGCCGACACTCGAAATTCCGGGACGGATGGAAGGAAGGAAGGAAGCAGACTCCTCAGCCTCTCTTCCCCGCTCTCCCTATCTCTTTTGCTCCCGTCTCTTCGAAAGCGTCCATTTCATCAGACTGATCATGGCGGGTAGTACTCCTCCCCGCCTACGTCTCCTCCGATCGTCGATGTCTCGGACATTACACGGTGCATCGGTCGTTCGTCGGTATGACAGGACCGGTCACGTTCACGTCGATCCCGAATCGAAATCGGCGAAAGGGATGGAATCGACGCGCTTCTCTGTGGGATTTCTTTCCTTCTTCCTGATTCTTTCTTTGTTTTATTTTCTTTTTCCTGATTCTTTCTTTTTTCCTTTTTCACTGCCCTTCTCCTCGGGATATACACATTGACTCGGCTATGGAACTCATCTCTCTCTTTTCCCCCATTGGTTGTAATTTTAGGTAGGAAATTATCATCTTAGCAGCTAGTGCTTGTAGACTTGGAGTTTAAAATTTCACTTGCTAGACTTATTTATATATTCATTGGCGCACATGTTGAAACTTCGAATGCAGCCTTTAAAATTTCGCTTTGGTGAATTACTGTCCAACTTTTAATTATTTGTGTCTGACGGCCTTGCAGGGATGAGGTGGAGCCTGCTGATCAGCCTCCTCCCGACGACGATGAGGTAGTTTCGGTAAATATTGAGCTGCGCTAAGGCAGCCCCTTGAAGCTCATGTTGTGAAAACACTTTTTTGGGCAGCATCATTTATTGAAAAATGATGATTTGGTGACGTGTAGAATGGTGTGATTAAACTGAGTATCGAGGATTTATAATAGCTTCTTTTAGTAGCTCCTTTTCCTTCGACTTGCTGCACTGGGTGCGCGTTTTTCTTGTTGGAGCGGATTTAATATTTTACACGTTTGAGCTCCAATGTGACTGTTCTGTAGTCACTTTGAATTGAAGTATGTGATGATCCATCGACATTCTATGTTCAATCACCAGTGTGTTGAAGTAATCTTATTGTGCCCCTTCGATCTTTGTGCATGCCTTGGTATAGCTGCTAAGGGATTGTGAAATGCAGTCGATATTTGCGTAGCATGATCTTGTACCTTGAAAACGCTCACTTAAATATATTTCATGAGGAAAATTTCTTAGTCCCAAAAACATGAATGAGGGAGTCGTCATTGTATGATAGCTATACTGGAATTTGAGACAGGTTGAAAGCAAATTATTGTCCGTTTGTTTTGGTTAAATTTATCCATCAAATTACTGAATTGAGATGTGTTAGTTGCTTAGAGTACCAATTTGGGGGTTTTACTTTACGTTCGTCTATGGTATTTTGTGATATTGATCTAATTTAATTGAAATTATCGAATAATAAATTTGTCATAAGTGTATGGATTTAGAATTTTTGATTGTTAAAAAATTAGCTTACAGTAAATTTGTCACATTTGTATCATTGGTCAAAAAATTAGTTCGGCGTAAATATATCGAAAGTGTATTAATTTAAGGCTTTTTTATTATATTAACCCAATTACTTTCGCTTCAACAAAAGCAAAAAGCAATTTTTTCTTCTCTTCATCTTTGCTAGTATTAAAATAATATTCACCTTTTAAGAAGTTATAAATAAATTGTAACTGAATTAAAATCTATATATTGTTAAAATTTTAAATATTACTGTACGAGAAAAAGTCAAAGTACATTCATCACAAGAATTTAACTCGGTGAAAAAAGCAGAAAGTAAAGAGTCTATCTGGATTTGAGGAAACCGCCGTGCTATATGAGTATCTGAGCCTTTGCATGGATTAATTTCTCATTGCATATGGATAGCCCCGTTTTATGCGCGTAAAGAAGGATTAATTTCTTTGCATAGGGAAAGCCTTGTGTTATGCGCATGAAGAGGCTGCTTATTTTAAACATGGTAGGTTAGACAACTCAAAAAGCGAGATGAATTTGCGAAGAGATTCTTATATCCAATGCGACACTATATATGACACGAACTAAGGCTTCATGATCCATTAGGAAAATTGTCCAAAAAATTATAAATCTATAAATATTTAACTTTTTAATTGTATCAATTAGGTTATAAATCTTTTCACATTTTGCAAATTAAATCCATTTGATCAATTTTGTCCAAAGACAACATTGACCGCATACATGGCTCGACTGGCACTAACTGTAAAATGTATTAATTTTTTTTTCTAATTTTTTATTCTTGTCAGAAAAAAGGCGAGCACCGCCTCTCTCTCTCCTTCTCTGGATTTTTCCAGATTTCTCTTCCTCCCTCTGCCGCACCAGAATTATCTCCCTCTCTCCAGAATTTTCTCTCCCCTCTCTCCAGATTTTTTCCACCGACTTTTACACCCTATAAATAGGGGTTCTTGCCCCTTGTGTGTGTGTGTGAATTGTGAGGAGTGTGAGGAGTGTGAGGAGTGTGTGTATGTAAAGTGTGGGGTGTGTACGTGAGTGTGTGAGTGAGTGGGAGTAGGTGGCGTGAAGTGTAGAGTGAGAAAGAGTGAGTGGGTGTGTGCAAGAAATTGTGTTCATGTGAGGTGTGAGAGGTGTATGAGAGTGGTGTGTGTAAAAGAGTTTTGCAATATTGTTTATATAAAATAAAGCAATTGCTTTACTTGCACATCCACTTGATTTCTCAACAAGTGGTATCAGAGCAGGTTGTCGGAGGCCAAGCAAAGACAGTGGTCGGGGACCATTGTAAGTGAGTAGTCGGTCGAGGATCGTTGAGCCAAGGAGCGGAGTACGTCGGAGTTCTGCCAGTACACAATCCGGGATTGTGAAGTCGGTTGGTCTGGGACCAGGCTTACTTGGTATAGTGCTGGGCATTATACTCAAGTCATGATGGCGGATTTCTCGAGTTCGGTGAACGGCATGGAGAAGCTCAACAACTTCAATTATAATAATTGGAGTACCCGTATGCAGTATTATTTGCTTGGACAAGATTTATGGGATATTGTTGGCGGCAACAACACCACACCACCCACAAATGATAGTGATTTAAGAAAGTGGAACGTCAAGTCAGGTAAGGCTCTTTACGTTCTTGCCGTGACTGTTGATGATGAATTATTGCAACACATAAAAAGTGCGAAGACCCCGAAGGAGGCCTGGGATAACTTGGCAACGCTGTTTGCAAGGACAAATGATGCCAAGATGCTTGGAGAACGAGCTCCTCTCAATCTCGCAACAAAATATGACGGTGAGTCAATACTTTTCTAAAGTTAAATCTATTTGCGAAGAAATTTCAAAATTAGATCCTGAGAATGCCATCTCTGAGACAAGAATGAGAAGAATCATAATTCACGGGTTAAGGCCGGAATATAATGGTATTGTTACGGCCACTCGTGGATGGGCAAATGAGCCAACTCTAATAGAGTTGGAGAATATATTGGCCAACCAAGAAGCCTTAGATAAACAAATTTCTAAGGTCTCAATTAAGGAGGATGAAAATGCCCACTTTAGTAATAAAAGAGGGTTCAAGGGCCAAAATAGAAATGGAGCAAGTGCAAGAGATGGCAAACCATGGAAAATTCATGGAGAATGGCAAAAGCGAATAGAAGGAACTCGACCTCGGCCAGAGGGAGCTCGTCGAGACCGCGATAAGGACGAAAATGAAGAAAAGAAGAATAGAAGGCGTAATGGACGGTGTTACACGTGTGGCAAAGTAGGTCACTTTGCCAGGGATTGTCGGTTCAAAAGAGTTGAAGGAAATGTCGCAGCATCCAAGGAAAATGATAGCGAAGAAGAGTGGGATTTCCAAGCATCCTTTGCAATGGAGGAACAAGAAGATGCGATGGCCCTCATCACGGTAAGTGATAAATTGATTGATTATGAAGAAGATTGGATAGTCGACTCGGGGTGCTCAAATCACATGACCGGAGATCAAGGCAAGCTATCAAAGATGTGCGAGTACAAAGGTGGACGAGTAGTTGTCACCGCAGACAACTCAAGGTTGCCGATTACCCATGTGGGCCAAACGATGATGACACCCCGATTCAGTTCGCATCAAGTCGAACTGAAAAATGTGTACCATGTGCCAGGATTGAAGAAGAATCTACTGTCTGTGGCACAACTTACAGACTCAGGCAATTATGTGGTGTTTGGTCCTAGAGACGTTAGGGTGTACCGCAATTTGAGACCAACCGGTACACCAATCATGGAGGGGCGTCGATTAGAGTCTGTCTACGTGATGTCAGCTCAGACGGCATACGTGGACAAAACTCGAAGGAGTGAAACACCTGATTTATGGCATGCACGGCTTGGGCACGTGAGCTACCATAAATTAAAGGTGATGATGAAGAAAGGTATGCTAAAAGGTCTCCCCCACTTGGAAGTCCAAGAAGATGTCATCTGTGCTGGATGCCAGTATGGGAAGGCACATCAGCTTCCATATGAAGAGTCCAAATTCAGAGCTAAGATGCCTCTCGAGCTTGTCCACTCAGATGTATTTGGACCAGTGAAGCAACCGTCAGTCAGAGGATCAAAGTACATGATAACATTCATTGACGATTTCTCCAGGTACGTCTGGGTCGACTTCATGAAAGAAAAATCCGAAGCATTAAACAAATTTAAGGAGTTTAAAGCAAAAGTAGAATATGAAGTAGGCAAGAAAATACTATGCCTTCGCACGGATAATGGGGGAGAATACACATCAGATGACTTTACAAAATTTCTTCAAGAATGTAAGATACGTCGACAATTTACTTGCCCAAATACGCCACAACAAAATGGAGTTGCCGAAAGAAAGAATCGGCATTTGGCGGAGACATGTAGGAGTATGCTGCATGCGAAGAGTGTTCCACCCAAGTTTTGGGCCGAGTGTATGAAGACGGCAGCGCACGTGATCAATAGACTACCTCAAGCAAGGCTTGGCTTTATGTCACCTTATGAGAAGTTGTGGAATCGCAAGCCCACGGTAAGTCACTTTAGAATATTTGGGTGTGTATGTTATGCAATCGTGCCAGACCATCTTCGTAACAAGTTCGATAAGAAGGCAGTTCGTTGCATATTCGTGGGCTACGATGATCAAAGAAAAGGATGGAAGTGTTGTGACCCTAAAACAGGGAGGTGTTACACTTCCAGAAATGTGGTGTTCGACGAACTATCATCTTGGTCGACATCACAACCTAATTCAAAACAAGTTGAAGAACAGATTCGTGAAGGAATAGAAGAAAATGACGAGATTGATAAGAGCCAGTTAATTGAAGAGAAAAATGATAATGTAACTAGAAGAAAAGAAGTCAGAGCACACTCACCAGAAAAATCAAAGAGCCCATGGCGAACTGGTGTACATCCAAGAACTACAGAAGAGTTCCGACCAAGTCAGATGGAAGAACCTGAAGAGGAGGAATCTCAACTAAGGAGATCAACAAGACAAAGAAGACCAAATCCCAAATATGCAAATGCGGCGCTGACCGAAGATGTCAGAGTAGTTGAGCCGTCCACATATGAGGAAGCTTCGCAAGACATGGAATGGAGGAAAGCCATGGAGGAAGAGATACAAGCACTAAGAAAGAACGAAACATGGGACCTAGTACCGAGACCTAAAGAGGTACGTCCTATATCTTGCAAATGGGTCTATAAACTTAAAACTCGACCAGATGGGTCGATAGAAAGATATAAGGCACGACTAGTTGCTCGAGGATTCTCCCAAAAGTATGGCTTAGACTATGATGAGACCTTTAGTCCAGTGGCAAAGATTACTACAGTTCGAGTCTTACTAGCACTTGCAGCAAGCAAGTCGTGGAAATTATGGCAAATGGATGTGAAGAATGCCTTTTTACATGGAGAACTAGATCGAGATATATACATGGAGCAACCAGATGGTTTCAAAAGTAAGTTTCATCCAGATTATGTTTGTAAGTTAAAGAAAGCCCTCTATGGCTTAAAACAAGCCCCGAGAGCATGGTATGGGAAGATTGCTGAATTTCTGGTTCAGAGTGGCTACTTTGTAGCCCCAGCTGACTCGAGCTTGTTTGTAAAGGTAGAAGATGGCAAGCTTGCGATAGTATTAATCTACGTGGATGATCTAATCATCACTGGAGATAATGAAAAGGAGATATACCAAATCAGAACCAACCTCTCAGTGCGGTTCCAGATGAAAGAGCTTGGAGAATTAAAACATTTCCTGGGACTTGAGATTGAGAAGACCAATGAAGGATTATTCCTATGTCAACAGAAGTATGCACGAGACCTCCTAGACAAGTTCGGGATGCTTGATTGCAAACCTATTTCTACTCCAATTGATGGAAATGTAAAGTTATGTGCAATTGAAGGACAAGAATTGGAAGACTCAACTATGTACAAGCAATTGGTGGGTAGCCTTATTTACCTAACCATAACACGGCCTGATATTGCCTTTGCAGTGGGAGTAGCAAGCCGATTCATGGAGAAGCCGCGAAGGCCCCACTTAGATGCAGTCAAGCGCATACTAAGGTATGTAAAGGGTACATTTGATTTTGGGCTTCTGTATAGGAAAGAAGCATCATGTGAAGTTGTGGGCCATTGCGATGCTGACTTTGCTGGAGATCGTGACACGCGACGATCAACTACTGGATATATGTTTAGCCTCGGATCAGCAGTAGTGTCATGGTGTAGCAAAAGACAGGCAACTATGTCACTATCTACGACAGAAGCTGAGTATAGAGCAGCAGCAATGGTAGCACAAGAAAGTACATGGCTGGTACAGCTAATGGAGGATCTCCATCAACCAATAAATCAACCTACACGGATATACTGTGATAATCTGTCAGCCATAAGCTTAGCGGAGAATCCAGTTTTCCATGCGAGGACCAAGCATGTAGAAGTGCACTATCATTTCCTACGAGAAAAAGTATTACAAGACGAGGTAAAGATGGAGTATACCAAAACAGATGATCAAGTTGCAGATATCTTCACCAAAGGTCTAGGAGCTGTAAAATTTGAAGAGTTTCGAAGGCAACTTGGTATGACCACAATGTCCATGCTAAGAGAGAGTAGTCGGTGAGGGGGAGTGTCAGAAAAAAGGCGAGCACCGCCTCTCTCTCTCCTTCTCTGGATTTTTCCAGATTTCTCTTCCTCCCTCTGCCGCACCAGAATTATCTCCCTCTCTCCAGAATTTTCTCTCCCCTCTCTCCAGATTTTTTCCACCGACTTTTACACCCTATAAATAGGGGTTCTTGCCCCTTGTGTGTGTGTGTGTGAATTGTGAGGAGTGTGTGAAGTGTGAGGAGTGTGTGTATGTAAAGTGTGGGGTGTGTACGTGAGTGTGTGAGTGAGTGGGAGTAGGTGGCGTGAAGTGTAGAGTGAGAAAGAGTGAGTGGGTGTGTGCAAGAAATTGTGTTCATGTGAGGTGTGAGAGGTGTATGAGAGTGGTGTGTGTAAAAGAGTTTTGCAATATTGTTTATATAAAATAAAGCAATTGCTTTACTTGCACATCCACTTGATTTCTCAACAATTCTTTCTTTTGTTTTTTTATTCTTCTTTTCTTCCTCCTATAACCAGTTGTTGAGACCTTGCTGATCTTGGGTAGACCTCATTATGCTTGGGCGAGGCTCCACCTCGTTGGCCCTCACCTTTGGCTAGATCTCCACCATCGTCAAGGACCCATTCATTGATTAGAGGAAGAAGGGAAGAAAACACGTAAAGAAAAGAAAAGGAAAGAAAATCAAAATATTAGAATATTATTAGAAATGACTATGTTTAGCATCAACCACACAATATCATATGCTCAACATCCACGTCAATGATTTCAAATTGAAATTAGTCAGATAAACACAATTGGCAAAATATGACTCAATTAGCACAATTAAAAAATTTAAAACTAAATGGTAAAAGTGTAATAGGTATAGAGTGGCAAGCATGCCCTGGCTTCCAAAGTTGTGGGAGGTGATGTGATTCGAATGTCGGGGATGCTGCACGTGAATGATGCACTCAACCAACCAATCCTTTATGGGCCAACCAAAAAAGGGAAATCAAGTGCTCTCAAAACACGACATCCACCGTCAGTTCAATGATCTCGTGCCATTGTTAGAAGAATGTTTCGATCTCTACAAAGCGGAGCCACGCTTATGGCTCAGCCTAATGTAAGCAAATGCATTCCAATGTAATCTCGTCGACCTCATCAGCATTTAGTATGATCATAGAGCAGTTCGACCGGGCTATCGGCTGAAGACATCAAGAAGAAAAAGATGCCTGACCGAGGCCCATGGAACGGCTCATGTGATCACCGAAGGCCTTCTCCAAGCCAAGGCTGAAATCGTTGCTATAATGGTCAGAATGAATGTTAACATGAGAAACAATCTATCATAATCAGATGCAGAACAAACACACCCCGGCTGGGGAAAACATTCTACATGCGACGATTAAACAGCCATCAAGGAAACACAACTTTACTGGCCAAGATAAAAGGGACATAATCTGATTAATGAGTTAGATGCCATAGATGTTCTACATAGTTGAAACCTGGATAATTTTACTAGCACGTCTGAATAGAGAAGCTAAAGCAGAACACAAAATGAGTTAGCTAAGCTAGCAGCAAAAGTTTGAAAATTTAGTCAGCTAACTGAAGATCGCTCTTCCATTTTGATAGAAGGGAATGTCCATGCATGATAATCATTTAAATGGACGCAAATTAATGGCTAGAGGTGAGACCAATATGTGAGACAGACGAACATTCTCAGGAAACTAGAGCACCATCAGGAAAAAGCTTGCTTAGGTAAAGACTGACAATGGCAGCAAATCTCAGTTTTCCTTTGGACTAATATCCCTGCCATTCTCAAATGTTCCCAACTTTTTCCAGTATAGCTATCATGGTCTGTATAATTCGAGACAGGTTGAAAGAAAATTACATTATTTTATACAAGAATACACAGAAGTACTGGATACCGAGGTACATATGCTTTATGTTGACATCGGAGGTAAATACTGCTCGAAAAGAACCGCGACTCTTTTATGAACTCCCATCCCTTTCCCTTATCAATGTTCACCTTTAATTTCATACCTATCAAGTGGTGAGGCTCCGGCAATGAAGCAAAAGGATCTTAGAAGCAGGACAACAGTTAGTTCGTTATGAAGCAAGGACCCTCTTTTCTTCCTCTTCTAGTCTATTCAACCATTTAAATCCAAGATCACATCCTGCTTTTGCAGCTATCTCAAACTGCTTTCTAGCCATCTCTACTGGGTCTACTACAGGTTCATCCACACTCTTCTGTGATTTTCTGGCAGCTGAGCCTCTACCCGAAAAGAACTTCGTCAAAACTTCTGGAACTTGAACACCTGAAGCATTTTTGGAACGGCCAATGGGCAAATTCTCATCAAAAGATGATCTGTAAAGCTCCTGTTAGTGTCTTGCTCATTTTGAGGCCATCAAGATTTAGATCAAAGCTTCACTCAAGCTGAGAGAAGAGACACGTGAATTTTGAATCTTATGGAGAATGGACACAGCAAGAGAGATCATCACTTGTGTCTCATGGAAAAATAATCATCTGTGCTAGAATTTTGATTCGGAAGATGAGTGATAAAGGAAGAGATTTGACAGATGAAGAGGCAACGCAAAAGGTGGTGATCTGGGGAGAGTAAAAGAGCGCTCTAGACAAGTGATGCATGAAGAAGCTGAACAATAATTCTAGAAAAAAAGTAGGTCCCCCAATTCTGCAGTCATGCTGTTGAAGACTGTCCTTTTATTGAAGAGAAAAACAAATGAACAAGAGGCTTTCGTGCTTCCAAAATCTCAGCTATATTTTAAAAATCATTTTCTGTGCTTGGCAGAGATGATTTTTTATATGCATACCACAAATGTATCCAGGTTCATTTATCTTTCCTACATCAATTGAAGATGAGGATTTAAACAATTTTTGTGAACCGGATAGATCAGTAAGCTCTCCGATCACCATCATGTGTGAATCAAAGGGAGAGATGTGACTGTTAATTTGGAACTGTTCCCCCAACACTGTTTGAAAAATGTCCTCAAAATTGGACAGATAACTTGAAACTCTTGTTTCTCTTCTTAAAAGAGGCTGGATGGCAATCCCGCTTGCAAATTGAAGAATCCATGATATAAGTGGACCTTTGGTTGAACAAAACAAGGCAATCAAACGTAATCAAGACTGTATAAACGTATGCACTTTTTGTTTTTGTTCAAAAGCATAAACTCAAAGAATAAACCTCTAAGAAGGAGAGACCCATATGCTATGGCTGCACCAGCATGTCCCTGCATATGTTCACAGGAGAGTAAACTATAAGAGGACAGCATCTTCCCAATTTCTTTTGTACCAAACCCGAATATACATGCAAATAAATTGCCATGCATGGGCCTGCACTTGTGAAGGGACAATCAGAACTCCTCCCACAGATTTCTGTTAAAGATACAACATTATCTCGATTTCTATAATCCAGATGGAAAAACTAAGCCCTTCTGACAGCTAAGGTAGAAGTTAGCCAGACAAAATACAGTTGAATGAAAATTAGGGGGCCGAGCAGTAAAAGGAAAAGGAGCTGTCTTTCAAAGGCAGCTCTTTGAAATAGGTGAAGAGTTCTTATAATATCATCCAGCTTGTTTCTCTTTTTTATCTCAGTTCCTACATGTTTATGAAGAGAACAGAGAAGCTTCAGGGATGCTTTCTCTGGGTTCATTAGGGGAGATGACTATACCACTCATGTAGTTGACTGAAAACTACTCCTATCCCATAAATTCTTTAGGTAATTTCTAAGTACGAACTTATCCCTTTAACCAAGCTGTCTTGGTAAAATGGTTAAGGAAATTCCCTTTTCCCGGTGGATCTTTTCAAGTGAAGTCCAAAACTTTGCTTAAGTCCAAAACTTTGCTTAATTCCCCCAAAAGTATCCAGTACTAATAATTGCAAAAAAGTTAATAGCGTAAAAAAAGAGTGCAGAGGAACTATATGTCGAATACTCTATGCTAGCGGACACAAAACTTATCATGAATGCATCAACCTCTAAACCACAAGTTTTCAATTACATCATTTCATGAAGCGAAAAAAACTGGATGGTCACCTTCTCTGATGCCCTATGGAAACACCACATTGCTGAAGCAAGATCTTGCTTCACACAGTCCCCTGTCAAATAAACAGCTCCTAGAAGATAAAGAGCACCTGGATGCAGCTAGAAAATGACAAGCTTCGGTAAGATTGTAATTAATTAAAAGCACATTAAGTGCATATGAACTAAGAGAGAAACAAAAAAGAAAAGGCAAAAGAGAACAGACCTGGTCGACTGCCTTCTCCAAATAATAAAAAGCTTGTTGATCAGAGGAGAAGTAATCATGCTACACATAACCAAGCATATCACATAAATCATATAATAGGCCATTTTAAAGAGTGTAAGGGAAACAGCAACCAGATCATAGACAGCAGAAAAGGTAAATGAAAACTACTATAAGCTAATGGTGCAACAGAATATACATGAAAAATTGCTAACTACATTACAGAATATAGATTGGACTTATGTGGAATCATGTTTTTATATGTCAAGAATTACTTGTGTGTTAAAGATTAAAAATAATTTAACAAAAATGGAAATTAGAAAAATCGAGATGAAGTATTAAAATGAAAAGGCTAAAATTAGATGCATCAAATAGCAATTTATTAAAAAGAACTTCTTGAAAAGAATAAAATGAAAAATGAGGAGAGGTATTTAAAAAAAAATCCACCCACATCAATTCTATAATTCCATCACTCTCCTTCTAATACATCCCGAAAAGATCATCCTTGTCCATCTTATGTTATATATAGGAAAAGGAAAAAGAAAAACCCCATCTTCAATTCCCTAACTTTTTTATCGTGTTTCGTATTTGTGGTGTCGATCTTCAACTAATGATTTGACTTTTAATGTTCCACCGAACAAATATTGATAAGAGTTCCACGAAATTATTGGGCACTTATCGTGCAGAGGTGTTATGCAAACAAATCAAATAACTCCCTAGTTAAAGTTACCCTAGCATCTTCAGAACTAGTTAAAGCATATGAAAAAGATTTGTTAGCAAGACCACATTTCCTAATTGCCCTGCATCTT
Source organism: Eucalyptus grandis x Eucalyptus urophylla (assembly GCA_028830015.1). Classification (NCBI taxonomy): domain Eukaryota; kingdom Viridiplantae; phylum Streptophyta; class Magnoliopsida; order Myrtales; family Myrtaceae; genus Eucalyptus; species Eucalyptus grandis x Eucalyptus urophylla. The sequence continues at coordinate 44,132,452 of CM054190.1, forward strand.
TTGTGCCAACTTTTCCAATTCTCAGCTAGGCCCGGGAACCTTGAGGACATAAAGAAAAAGACAATATAAGGATTCTGTTATTATATGTTCGGCAATATCTGGTGACGTTCCATGATAGGGCAATGGCAAAGCCAGCTTTAAAAAGAGCAACGATTACCAGTTTGATCACTTTTTCCCAAAGCTATAACTAAAGAGAACTCAACCCAAGTTGCAACAAGTTTATCCAAGACACAAGCTACTCAGCCAAGTGTAGCAGTTGTATTTGAAGAGCAAAGAAAAAGATAACATAAACGAGTTCCATAACTTAACAGTGCACATCGTAGTTTCCATTATACTTGCATGTAGAAAATTTAGGTATACATGCCAAGTAGAAATTATTCTGATAATAGTTAAAAACAATAGTGGGTTCTCATGAAGCCCAGAGATATCCAGTTATGAACTAAAGACGCAATCAATAAGAGATAACTTAGGCAGCCACCAAGTACAAATGTCTTACTTCGACTCTTAGATGACAGCCTAATTCGTACTGTGCATCTGGATCACCCATATTAGCAGCTTTCCACCAGCAAGGCAGCGCCACTGTTATGGCAACACAGTCTTATAAGGAAACACCGTATGTATAAGTAGTAGCATACCACACCAAAGCATGACGATGCTTCCATCAAACCAATGATGAGAGGATATAAGCAAGGTTGCTAAGTTACATGGAATCTGTATGGAAAAGTGTCACGCCCCGGACCTCGAGCACGCGCACATCCCACTGCGGTCGATAGAAATGCGACTTCCCAGGACACGTCGCCGACCCATTCTTTTTAATTACACATGCGGAAGCAGATAAATAATCCCCAGACAAAACTCAATTGGAATAGAAAAGCAGGATCACATTTTTTTCTTTTCAAAACCAACCACATACTTTTTATACATATCAAACCAGTCAATTTACAGGACTAGGCTATTAACAAAAGATCTATGGAAGATCAGTCCTCAAAAACAAAGCTGTCCTAAGACCAGCTAGACAGGTCCATTCGCCAGCTCTTCGGGATCCACAGGCATCGGGGGCATCGGGTCTTCCACCAACCCATCTGGAGGATCAACAGCACTCTCACCTAGAGCGGCATCTATAATACCAGGAGGAATATCAAAACACCTAAGAGGGCCATCCAGGAATCCATCAGGTCTATAGCGATACCACGCTCTAAATCGATGAGGGACCCTACCAGGAAGGTTCTCATCAACCCAGATGGTAGTCACCACAAGCTCATAGACCCAATGACTTCCGGGATCGGCATAGTCAAAAATCCTCTCAGTGACCCTCACTGGTCTACCAAAAAGCTCCGGAGGATCTGCCATCTAGGGACCTGAAATATTATCCCACAACCGGGATGAGATGATGTCTCAACGAGTCCTACCCTCTAAAACTCGATTAGGAAGAAAATAAGCCCCAGGGTGCTCTAGCCACACAGAGAGAATAGAGGACTTACCTCGCCTTTGTCCTTCCTGCACATCAGTGCAACTCATACGTCGATAAATTCATACCATATATCAATTCATATCATCTATCAATTCATACCATCTATTCATCCATTAATAAATCACGGCTCACACAAGCTGATATAGATGGTAGCTCGCACAAGCTGATATATGCATAGATGATAGCTCACACAAGCTGATGTATACATCGATGCTCTCACAAGCTGACATATATAAACCAATTGCTCGCCAAAGCGGATAATTCAATAATAAACCAACTCATATCTCAATTCAATCAATCAATCAATCCAATCGATTCAAACTGATCATACAATTCAATTACGGTGCTAAAAACTAACACCGGGTATTTTTAAGTTAAATACCACAACTTCATCAATTTCACACAATTCCACACTTTTGGAATTATTAACCATAATCATCAATCACTCAATTTATCAATTTAAATATACAATTAGTACAAACCGACCGCACTGCTGCGATCAGCGCGAAATTCTAACGACCGGCCATCCCGGCAAAATTTTCGAAATTATTAAATAATTAAATTTAATTCCGAAAATTAAATAATTAAATATTATATTATAATAATATAAAATAATAAAATAATATTTAAAAATTCGAAATAATTATTTAATTAAAAATAATCAATTAGGGCTTAAATTAGATTACACTAATTTAAACATACAATTAGCCCTAATTAAACATCCCTTAAACTAATCATACAACTAATCTAATTTACATTAAAATAATATAATCTAACCACCTAACCCTAATTAGACTAATCTAAACACCCCTTAAGCATGATTAACTTGCTAAGCGAGGTTTAGAAGATAAACTCATCCGATTAACGATCCGAACGGCTCAAAACGACAAGGACAACGCGAGGGTCGATAGTCTCCAAGGCGGGCCTAGCTTTCGGGGTCGGGAAGCCGACCAAAACGGGCTAAACCTTTGCTGCGATACCCATTTTCCAGCTCTCTGTTCGCTGCTGGTTGAGGGTGGAACCGGCACCGGTTGGGGCGCACAAGGGCCAAGATGGACGGAGGAGACCAAACCGGACCTAGGCGGGGCTTCACGGTGGCCGGGGATGAGCTGGATGGCTCCGGCGGAGCTTTCCCAGATCTGAAATCGTTGCTGGAACAGAGGAGAAGAACCAGTGACTCGGCTTGCTGGAAACGAGCAAAGCGGGCTTCGGCGGGCTGTTCCGGAAGCTGGACGACGGCAGCAACTACTCAGGCGACTTCAACAACATTCGAGGAGCTCGGGAAATGGCGAAGAGGCCAGGGCGACTGGCGCGAACGGCTAGGACGCGCGAACAGCGCGCGAGCTGGACGGCGGGCGCGGGAGCTCGCGGGTGGACGGACGGCGGGCAAGCGGCGGCGATCGGAGACGGGCGGAGCTGCTCTAGTTCACTGGTCTGCTGGGTCTTTTTTTTTGAAGAAGAAGAAGAAGAAGAAGAAGATGGAGAGAGGAGGAAATGGTCGCACGACAAGGAGAGGGAGGAGAGAGGCAACGGAAGAGAGAGGGAGAGGAGAGAGAAGGGAGATGGGACCACTTTCTTTCATTTTCTTTTCTTTTTCTTTAATCCTCACACATGGCCCACCATGACCTCATGGGTGATGTCACCTTCCACTATCTCCCACAACCTCCTTCCAATGGGTTCAATTTCATTTTCCGCCGGGGTCCAATTCTTGTACACTTAATTTAATCAATTCTCAATCAATTCCATTCAATTGAAGCTCAATTAAACTAACCCATGTGTCCTCAGCCTTCTCATGACATTTCCCCGTCAAATGATCCAACTTGCATCCCGAAGATTTGATTAAAAACGGCCCTCTGACAATCCCGAACAAAAACGGCCTTACTTTGCTTTTCCGCTAAAAATCTCGGTTTGTAGAAAAATCTTCTGGAGATGAGTCGACGTTCTTTAAATGAATTGTGACATGCCAAAACCTTCAATTTCTGAATCCGGGTTTAAAATCACGGTTAATTTCAATCTGGCGCGATTTGAGCGCGTCCTAATCTACCGGGTAGCTTTTAGGAAATTTTCAGTGCAATTGATCGTGGTTGATTATTTTCAAGCCACGACATAAATCTTTGACACATTAGCGACTCCTGATTGTCGTGAAAATCTCGAGGTTTCAAATATGCGGACACAGGGTACCCAAAACAACAGAATAATCAGTTCAGTGCCGGTCGACGAGGATATTGAAATCAGGTGGAATCACCCACACTCTAATTACATATCTCGGTCGAATCGACCTATTACTGATCTCTGTTCGATTCTGACAGTGTCGTATTGATCCTTGCAGATTTATACGGTCGAGCAGTCGGTTCATGGTCAGATTCTCAAGCCTATTGCATTTAAATTCCTTAACGGCTTCACCAGATAGACTAGTTATCTCATGAGTGATCAGCTCGGAGAATTGAACTATAAGCGCGTCGATGAAAAGTCCGTCTCATTTAATTGAAAACAGAATCAGAAATTTGGGATGTCACAAAAAGTGCTCACCAGAAATGAAAACGAGAAGATGCCAGCTCACACCAGCACATTAAAAGGTAAAACAAGAGCAACATGTTTAAGCACAATGATCTTTCGTTATCGTGATAATATTTTTTCTACAATACTGCCAAAATATGACCTCTCCAAATTGAAAGGTTTCAACAAAACAAAAAGACAAAGTTATCCTGAGTTAGAACACCCTTGATTTTACCTTCCCATATGCATGCCAGTTGTTTCCACACATCACGGTGCTACATGAATGATTACCAAGAAAGAAAGATACACATTTCCTGACATAAGAAAGAACCACTTACACAGCTAAGCATTTCCCCAGAACATGGTACTTCAAATGCAGTTTAGCTAGCCAATACCTGGCATGGGTGTTTGAATTGTCGGCCTCAAGAGCCAACTCAAAGTTCTCCTTCGCAGTCTAATCAGAATTGAATAGCAGAGAATACGGGAATGCAAAGAAAAAGAAATATCAGTGCAAGTCATCGTTAACAAAAAGAGAAAAGGTAAGAACTAAAAGGGAAGTCTAATCACTAGATTAACATAAAACTTCACAGTCTTTATATAAGATAAGAATGAAAGAGCCGATACGGCGGAATTCGTGTACTCGCGGATCAAGCATGAAGAGGAGGCGGCCATGGTCGATCGGCTTGAGAGAGAGTGTTGCGCAGAGTGATCTCAACATGTTTGTGTTTATGCCTCACACAAACAGAGACCAGCTGGGCTGGCGGGAGAGGAGTTTGGGTAATTCGGTTACGTTCATTTGATCCGCGGCGGTTGACAGGGTTGCCGGGGCCCGTCGGGCCGTAACGGGCCGAAGTGAGTTGTGAGCATGACTGAGCGAAAGCCGACGGGATGAGCAGCGAGAATGGGACATTAGGGTTTTGAAATGCAAAACTACGTATCCACCATTGATTATCTTTTAAGAATATCTTTTTAATATGGGTTATTACCATAAAAAAACTTTAAATCGGTACATTTGTGATATATTTACCTCAAATTAATTTTTTAACCATAGAAAACCTAAAATCATTACTAATTTGGGGTTCTACTCTTCGTATATTATATGTGTACTAATTTGTGATTTTCCTTATATACGGATGATAAATTAGTCATAAATATATTAATTTGAGATCTTTTCTAATAAAAATACTATTTTTTGGTTGGTGATTTTTTTGTGATAAAAAATTAATTTTGATTAAATTTGTTACATACTTACCAGTTTGGAGATTTTCGTGATATTAACCCTTTTTAGTAATAAAAGTTATATAAATAAAAAAAAGTCGGCAAGGCCTTCTCACAAGTTGCAGGTTAGCGGGACTGCTGGGGCTCCTCCGGCGCAAAGACACAGACCGCCACCCCTTGACAAAGAGAGAAGTTAGATAACTCGACTTAGCAGACAAAAGTCAGGGGATTCTCGAGATAAGGCCGAGGCTTAAGTAGGGGAAAAAACAGATTCGTCCGGAGGGAAAGTCAATTGTTTGGATTGTCTCTTATTAGGGTTTTGGGGTTATCGTAAATTTAGAGGCTATTGTAAGCGAGGGTAACCCGATCATCTTTAAGAGAGGAGATTAGGGTTATTTGTCGATGTGTGTGGGTTTGAGGGTCATCGGTAAATAGAAGAAAGATGAGGGTGGAGCCTACAGTCGCCAGAGGTAGCAACAGGGTAAGACGGTCGTTGAGAGGAGAAAAATCCAGAATCGGGAAGTTGATGAAGGTGAAAGATCAAGGAACGAGCGGTGCTACAGTACGCAGAAGAACTACCACTCGGTAAGGAGGAACCCAGATCGCCTGGGAGGTTTTCACAAACCCAGCGGTTCAAAATTTTGACTTCTCTAGTTAAGGAAGTCCTTTTACTTCTACTAACACTTTCAGCAAAGTAATATGCAGATTTAAGGACCTTCAATTATCAGAAATCCATTGATAGACCTATGGTTCTACAGTTCCATTTTTTGCCAGACCAGCCCTCAAGTTTCTTCAAAATGCTATATAGTAATCCCTTTTAGTAGCTCTTCATTCGATTGATCTTGTGATTCTCATTAGAGAAACAATCTAAGAGAGGTTGCAATTGACCAGACCGCTGCATGTGACAAAACCCTCAAGAATCTATCCTTAAACATTTAGCATCTGGTGGTGCCATAACTTAAATCTAAAGCATGCAGCCTCAAACATGACAAGGGAGAGAGAAACCTTGTGCCAGAAATAAAGCAGATCGGCATCCTGCTGGGTAACACCTTTCTGAGGAGGCCCTAGGGAGTTGTCATCCACAAAAGGAGAGTTATCATTTGCAGGATTTGTGCCCATGTACAGGAAGAGATTTTCCTTACTTAACCCTATGTCACCAAATTGCATGACATGGGAACCGTATGCAGTGTTGTCATTAGCTGTCCTCTTTTTCACCTGCATATGCCAGCCTAAAGAAATACCATAAGATGAGAAGAAGAAGCACACAGAGAAAGTGAAAAGCAACTGAAGCAGTCCAGGCAATATAAGAAGTAACTTCTTCCATGTGCTTGCACTGTAGCACTGTATGAATACTTAACCAAGAAATGTACTACAAAATAGTACTCCCTTGCTAAAAGACACTTGGGAGCTCAGTTGCCTGATGGAAGCAAAATTTCTCAACAACGAAAGGTAGAATAAACATTGCTTTCTTCCTAATTGCTCCACACAATGAGTAGAATTCTACCTCCCTTTGGCAGATTCATACAAAAGGAAACTAAACTAGCATCCCCTTTGGGACTATGTTTATTGGCCCATGAAAGTACAGGGAAAGTAAAGAAACAGAAACATATCATCGTACAAGGTTGTGGATCAGAAAATACAATATCACTTCTGCTTCACTCACTCCTACTTAGTAATTAGATATGAAAATCCAATTTCCTTTCTTTTCTTTTGTATTCTCATCCCCTAGAAAAATTTCCTTTTTCCCATTAATTCAATCTGCCAAACACAACGCCTAGCAAATTCAGATACTCACATGCAAACCGAACTAATACAAGGAATTAGTACTACTCTTTGTCCATTAAGTAATGGCAGCGCAAGGAAATGTACGAAAATAGCCCATATGCAATCGCTTTAGCAGCATCAATGAGCTAAGTTACAAGAGGCAATATCATTGAAAATCTCCCTCCTTGGCCCCCAAATATAGTAGGAGTCTTAAGTAATTTTATACGGACTACAGAGTTCAAATTGTAGACAAAGATATACGTAAATGGACCACAAGACTTTCTATTCAAATCATTATTCGATTCGCAAGAGTTATCATTACAACAGTAAACGCGTTAGTTTTGCTTCCGATCCAAATTCCAGAGTTCCAAAATCGGAATACGTCGGAATTAGAATTTAAGAAAGATTCTTCAGTAGTTGTTGATTCAAAAACCATCAAACACAAACAATTAAGATTGGGTCAATTCTAGTGATATTACCTACAAAATCCAATTTCCTTTCTTTTCCTTTGTATTCTCATCCCCTAGAAAAGACATGCGGACCCCTCAAGTGCCACAACTTTGGCCAAATGGACACTTAAGTGCCATAACTTACGAAAGGTACACTTAAGTGCCAAAATCGGAGTAAAAGGGATAATCATTTGAGTGCCACTCTAGCCAAAATCCGGCCAAAACGCCAACGTGACGTCTTTTTGGTGAAGCGCGCCCAAAACGACGCCGTTTTGCACGCTGACGTGGCCAAAATGGCGTCATTTTGAATTGACATGGAAAAAAAATAATTAATTAATAAATTAAATTAAATTTATTTAAAATATTAAAAAATAATAATTTTAAAATTAAATTTAGTCAAAATAATAAAAAATTATAAAAAAATTATTTTAAAAAAAAAAAAGGCAACGTGGGGGAGACGGCTGAGGGATCAGCCCTCAGCCGCGCTAGGAAGGGCTGGCGACGGCGGGGGAGGGTCAGCCGGGGTCGTCGGGCCTTGGCCAGGGGTCGGCGACCCCGGCCGATCGGCGACTAGGGCTCGCAAGCCCTCGTCGCCGGATCTGGGGGGGCTTGCGGCCCTCGCCACCGGCTGGCCAGGGCCCGACGACCCCGGCCAACCCTCCCCCCGCCATCGCCGGCCCTTCCCGACGGCAGCGGGGCTGCGGCGAGGCGGCGGCGGCTGAGGGCTCTCAGCCACCTTCCCACGTTCCCTTTTTTAAAAATTTTTTAAAGTTTTTTAAATTTTTAAATTATTATTTTTAAAAATATTTTAACTAAATTTAATTTAATTAATTTTGTAATTTTTTTTTTACCATGTCAGCTCAAAACGACGCCGTTTTAGCCACGTCAGCGTGCAAAACAACGTCGTTTTGGGCGTGCTTCGCCGGAAAAATGCCACGTTGGCATTTTGGCCGGAATGGCACTCAAGTGATCCGTTTTTCTTCGAATGTGGCACTTAAGTGTACCTTATGGTACTTAAGTGTCTCTTTGATCAAACTTATGGCACTTGAAGCGTTCTTTTGCCAAAAATCTTCCCTTTCCCCATGCAAATTCAATAAACTCGACCGATGTAAAGGGAAGAAGGTCGATGGATTCGAGCTGCGGCCCAGCAAAATCGGGAGAATCACCTGGTGACAGTAGTTCTGGTAACCGTTGGATCCGGCGATCAGGACCGCCCACCTCGTCCCAACGGAGTCATCGTCGCCGGAGCGGAACAACCTCGAGGCATCGGACGGCAGCCCGATGACTTCCCCGGCGACGTTGCGGCCAACGGAGACGTAGAGGAGGACGAGGAGCGCGGCAGCGGCGGTAGCGAGGCGGATCATTGCGGCACTGCAAGTGGGCCGAGGGGGCTTGCTTGCGATTACGTCGAGCTGAAGGTTGGATAAAGCAGTGACTGGTGGGTGTCAGAAGACCAAGGAGAAAACGTCGAGAAAAGATAGAAGGGAAATAGGAGAAGAAATTTTGTATTCTCTGCATGTAATTTCTATTTTGTACAAAGTGTATTTAATTACAAAGAAAGAGATTAATAAAGAAAAAGAAATATTCTCCTATCTTTCTAATCCTAAAATAAACATGATTCTCTATCTATCAACAATTAAATACGATTTGATGAATCATATCTTTCAACAGCGGGCTTGCTTGCTATTTGTGTCTAGATACATTTTGGAGGATGATGATGGGAACTATTTTCATCCTCTTTTGGAGCAGATAATTGTGTGGAAATAGAGGGGAAATATCTCAAGGAAACCAACACAAAAGGTCAAGGAAAGATTCCTTCCTCTGATTTGCTGTCAATCAACTGGCTTTATGGGCACGCCAACAAAGACGTCCATGGATCATGTCGTACACGAGTCGGGTCGAACGTGATCTAACCCAAGTTAATCGATTTGGTCTGTTTTGATCCATTTTTGTATAATACAACTATAGTGAATATATCTAACCTACTCTTTCAAATCTAGCGAAAAGTTATAACTAAATTGAAGTGAGAGCATGAGATGAACAAGAGCAAGAGAGTATGAAAAAAGAGTCATAAAGATAGGTGAATCTTGTTATATGTTTGATTAGAGATTTCTCTATGAAAAATACGAATTAGTGGGATTAAATAAATTATGAACCCATTTAATATTCATATTATTTTGCTATTATAAACTCATTTAAGAATTATTTACTAAATATATTAACCCATACAATAAGAAAGCCCATCATATATGGGTTAAGGAATTGGTATATGACAAATTTTAAAAGGTCTACTTTAAATAAAAATATATATTAATTGTTAATGCAAAAAAAAAAAAATGGCCAAGCATTGTTCGACAACTTAATTGATAGAATTCCTTACAATTAAAATTTTAATAGGAGCATGATATATCTGATTACTTGGGCTGTGTTTGCTTTGACTTTTGGGGGAAAGTTAAGTTAAAAGATTTTTCGAAATGCAATTAGTGTTTGATAAATTGTAATTTAAAAGTGCATTAGGAAACAATTTTGCTTAAAATGGTGTTTGAAAAATCAAGTTTTTTAAAGGACTTTTACTATAACAAAAAAAGAAAAAGACTTTTACTATATTTTGTATTAAAAAAAAAAAGCCTCAAACTAGCAAATCGCTTAGCGGCCGATGGGCCAATCGAGCTAGATTTGGCACCAATTGTTGCTGAGGATCATCGAGGTTGTGCGACCTCTAGCAACATGAGGGGAGGACATTTTATGGAATTATGAAAGTTTACTGATAGCAAAATTAAAAGGAAAAAAAATGTATTAGCATTCCAAAAATACTCAAAACCCAAAGCAACTCTGATCCGCCTTAGGTTAAAGGCCTTTTGATCTTATGTCTTCCCAAAGCTCTCAAAAAAAATAGCCAAATTTGCGAAAGACCCAATTTTAGTCAACAGAGATGTCAACACTAAGTGCCGAAGCAAATAATCAAAAAATGAGTAGAGCAAGGATGCATTTGACAATTTGCTTAATAGTAACTGATTTTATTTTTCTGTTTTCGGGAATAAATTTGGGACAAAAATCCATAAAGTAAAATTTTTGTTCCCAAATGTTTATTTGGTAAATCTTTTGTTCCCAGAAATAGATTTGAAATAAAATCAATGAGTAAAAGAAAATTAATTTTTTGTTCTCAAAAACAATTCTAAAATCAAGTCAACCCAAATTCTTCTTTCTTTTTTCTCTTCTTATTTTCTCCTTGTTCTTCTTCTTTCTCTCTTCTTCTACAAACGCCACCGCCTTCGTCCATCGCCGCCGATCACCGACGACTAATTGGGTGAGGTCAATGAGGCTCATCGGTGGCTCGGTGAGCCTCCAGCAAGCTCGTCAGACCTCACCTAGCCAAGGCTCAGCTGACGAGGATATCGACTCTTGTCTAGCCGGTCACCGATCATCCTAAAGCCGGCGACTGACCAAAGCTTGAAAAAGAAGAAAAAAAATAAAAAAATAAAAAGTAATAAAGTAATAAAATTATTAAAAGATTAAAAGAAAATGATTTAGATTAGAAATTTTGAAGATGATACCAAATGCAATTATATTTTGGGAATTGAAATTTTTGACAGTTATCAAACGCTTTTAAATGCTTAAAAATTATTCCCAAGAAAAGAATAAAAAAGAATCATTTATTATTAGAAATTGTTCTCAAGAACAAAATAAAAATCAAACGCACTCCAAGTGAGCAACTCAATCCATGGGAAAAAGAGCACATCAGGTAGCAAAGTCAATAACCTTGGATGTTGTAACAATTTGTAGATAAATGTTACTAAACAGAAGGAGCCACATAGGGCATTTTTCAATTCTTAGCAACCGTTGATGTAATTGTCAATTGGAATTATAAATGTTTATCTTATATTTTTTGTGAAGGACCGCCAATCAATTTAAGAGCACATGTTCATTTTTACTTTCAACATATTTTACTCTTCCAAATATAACTTACAATTGTTCTCAATATTTGTACTTTTAAATTGTTTATCATTTATACTCCTGTCCAACAATCAACAAAAGACCATTCACATCATCTAACGATTCAAATTGATCCATCCATATTTTTAAGGGTATTCTACCCTTTATGGTGAAACATATAGAATTACGTGAAAGTATACGAGTGATCACCAGATTACGGGACTATGACAATGTGAGATGAATTACGAGGTGGCCACTGATTAAAAAAGATTAATAGTATTGTAGAAAAGAAGTAGGCCTTGACACGATCCGCTCATTGGATGGGCAAAAGTTTGCGTCAATGCTCCCCGATTCTCTTTGTTCTTATTAGGGGAATAGGTGATTTGCCTGGCTGCAAGGGTCTCCGGCAAGGGGATCCCACATTCCCTTATCTCTTTGTTATGGCTATTGATATCCATTCTAGGATGATTAATCACAGTTAGGGAAGCTCAAAGGCCATCCCACGTGTTCTGAGATTAAGTGGATTCATCTGGGTTTTTGCAGATGATATCTTAATGCTAACTGATGGGATGGGGCATTTTCCAGGCATTTTATCTTATTGTTTGACTTGAAATTGAGCCCTTAAAAGAGTGACACCATGCATCAGGTGGCTGGAGCTCTCAACTACAGGAGACGGTTCAATTAAGAGGGCCTAAAGTTGGTGAATTTGCTTGTATAATTACTACGTTTGGTTTACCCCTTATTTCGGGGAAACTCTATGATAAGGACTGTATTATCCTACCTAATAAAGTTCTGTAGCAGAATCCGGAGTCCAAGTGCAATAAAATCGACATATGCTCGTAGACTTCACCTCATCAATTTGACTATCTATGGCATTGTCCCTTAATGGTGTGGTTTCTTTCATTCTCATGGAGAAACTATTAAAAGAATTGTGAAGCGTTGCTCTGCTTTTGTCTGTTCGGTGACCTTAATCGATTGCCTGAGTGAAGAAGCAGTATAGGTTTCCAAGGCAGAAGCTTTTGAAGCATTCAAGGTCTCTGTGGCTAAGAGCTTTTCTTAGATTTGGAGAAGACATGAGACTAAGGGCGCGTTTGTTTGCACCGTGTTTCTGTTCCCAGGAACAAAAATTTCTGTTTTTTTGTTCCTGGGAACAAAAAAGGAACAGAAACGCGTTTGGGTGCGTTTCTGTTCCTTTTTTGTTTTTTTGTTCCCAGAAACAAAAAGGGAACAAAAATGAGAAACAAAAAATTCTTGTTTCTTATTTCTGAAACATTTTTGAGGAACAAAAAAGAAACAAATTTGTGTTCTCCTCTACGAGCCTCTCCTCTTGCAAGCATCTCCACCATCGTCTTCTCCGGTGCCTCCCACTCTCCGGCGTCGACAGCCGCCTCCGTCTCGAGACCATCCGGCTTCTCCACCGTCGTCCTCTCCGGCGCCGACAGCCGCTGCGAGCGTCTCCACCTGCGAGTGGGTGACGGAGCTGGGTCGCGGGTCGCTGGGCGGCGGCGACTGCTGCGGTGCGGGGCTCGGCTGTGGGGTCTCGAGCGGCGGACGTCTAGGAGCGAAGCGGCGAGGACGGCCGGTTGAGTCGTGGGCCGGCGCGGGGTCGACGATCGAGCGGATCTCGAAGTCGTGGGTCACGGAGCGGTGAGATCTGATGCGGCGATGGCGAACGGAGGCACGAAACCTGCAGATGCGTCGATCGGGCGTGAGGCGGAGGGGCGGTCGCCGATGCGGTGGAGGGAGACGACGATGTGGCTCTGGGTCACCATCGGCCCGGCGCGGCGAGGCCGACCTCGCGCCTGGCTGGGCGAGCTCGATCTTGCCCAAATGAGCGGATCAAGTGTGTCAACGCCTACTTCTTTTCTACAATATCATTAATCTTTTTTAATCACTGGACGCCTGTGGTAATCCATCTCACATTGTCATAGTCCCATAATCTCGTGATCACCCGTATACTTCCACTAATTCTATATATTTCACCATAGATGTTCTTCCACTAATTCTATATGTTTCACTATAGAGGTTCTTCCACTAATTCTATATGTTTCACCATAAAGGTTCTTTCCATCCCTATTTGTTTCACCATAGAATGAATATCAATAACCATAACAAAAAGATAAGGGAACGTGGATCCCCTTCCAGAGCCGAAACCCTCGCAGGAGCCGGAGATCCTCGTAACCAAGCAAGTCACCTATCCCCCGATAAGAACAAGAGCATTGACGCAAACTTTTGCCCATCCAATGAGCTTGAGCTTATTAGGCATGTCAAGGCCTACTTTTTTTCTACAATACCATTAATCTTTTTTAATCAGTGGCCGCCTATGGTAATCTATTTCAATCCATCTCACATTGTCTTAGTCCCATAATCTCGTGATCACCTGTATACTTCCACTAATTCTATATATTCTATATGTTTCCACTAATTCTATATGTTTCACCATATAGGTTCTTTCCATCCCTAACGACACTTGACATGAGACTAATGTCTCCTTTCATATAAAAAATGTTAAGTGTCGTTAGGGATGGAAAGAACCTCTTCATGGTTCAATACTTGGCACCTTTGTGGTATCCTTTATCATTTTCCTGTGAAGTTGTCCATGACTCCGGGCTCTCTTTCCAATGCCAAGGTTTGCGGATGGGATCTTGAATCATTCACATGGAGGTGGCCTGCAGCAAAGATCAGATGCCCCGGGTGTCTATTCAAGCCTCAATTTGGGAGGCTCTTGTTCCGAATTCAATGATGTTAAAGGCAAGTTTGATAGGTCATCAGAAATGCGGACCGTACCAGGTTTCTATATATTCTATATGTTTCCACTAATTCTATATGTTTCACCATATAGGTTCTTTCCATCCCTAACGACACTTGACATGAGACTGATGTCTCCTTTCATATCAAAAATGTTAAGTGTCGTTAGGGATGGAAAGAACCTCTTCATGGTTCAATACTTGGCACCTTTGTGGTATCCTTTATCATTTTCCTGTGAAGTTGTCCATGACTCCGGTCTCTCTTTCCAATGCCAAGGTTTGCGGATGGGATCTTGAATCATTCACATGGAGGTGGCCTGCAGCAAAGATCAGATGCCCCGGGTGTCTATTCAAGCCTCAATTTGGGAGGCTCTTGTTCCGAATTCAATTATGTTAAAGGCAAGTTTGATAGGTCATCAGAAATGCGGCCTGTTGTAACCGTACCAGGTTCACTTAGACTCTTCAGTAATCGATGAAATCACTAGCTGCTCAGCGACAAAGAGAAAGAACACAAAAAGAAAATGTAGCTACTTCGAATTTGAAGGGAACCATTTAAGGGTTGGCTCCCTCCAATCGTGAGAAGCAGCAATCTGTAGGCACCATGCAAAAGGTGTTCTGCTTCTCAATGTCAAACAAAACACCCGTGTCTGACTGGAGTGCCGACTCGCATACATCACAAGACAAAGCAAAATTTCACTACACTGGAAACGAGGAGCGGAAACGCATCGAATGCGGAGCCAAAATTGACTCCGCGAATCCGATCCGCACGAGCCCAGCGCATCCGAGGGGATTAAACAGATCGAGTGTGAAGAAACCCAGAAAAGATCCCCCGAGAATCAAAGACACGCAAGTGCATGCGCGAACCGGGGTTCGTGCGATACGGAACGAGGATGTGGCCGGGTATTGTGTCGTGGGACTACGGAGTAAAAGAGTCCCAAGGATCTTCAACCGGCCGAAGGTTTGCTGTCGGCTCCAAGCGGCAGACAGGCCACCATGGACGGGTGCCCGCTGTTGACTCGGATTATGGAGCCATGAAAACACTAGCGTAAACTACTACTGCTACTAAAGGGAGCGAATCGACAAGACCGCGCGTTTCTCTCCTGTAATTGAACCGCCATCTCCACGAGCAGCACAGCCTCGGCGGCCTGGAGCTGATGTCGACGAACGAGAAGAAGAGACGGGTCGGAGCTTGAGAAAACCCTAGCGCTTCGTGGTGCCATTTTTATAGCGTGTGAATCTGGAGCGAAGCGTCCCCCGCACGCTTCTCCTGACCCGAGCGACGTCGTTTCGTCGAAGCGGTGTTATTTCCAATGTTCATTTTGTACAACGTTCGAAATCATATGTCACAATTGAAATTGTTTTTTTTCTCCTGTTTTTTCTATGTTTTGCTTTTGGAAGCCGCCAGAAAATTCTTCCCTTCCCTTGCTCTTTTTGGACAAAACGGCAGGCACTGGGGTTAATGAGTAACCCTCTAAACAGCGACTCACTTGGATCAAAGTATAATATTTTCTACCATGAATAAAGACCTATGCTCTCATTAACCCTTTAAAAAAAACACAAAAATGGGCGTGCTTCATCGTAACCACGGCCAGGCAGACCCCATGTACAGCAAGCTCTACTCGTCCACATTTTTTTTCTTTAATTTACAAACCACGGCCATTCACGAGAAATGAGAACGTGCCAGACGATTGGTTTTGAAAACATTTATCCATTCACCGCGTAAAACACTTGTAAGCCAATCCTCGTATGATACGCAATCAGTGTCTCATCCATCGGCATAGGTTACCGAAATACCTTCGAGCAGTCACAAAAAACATAGGGTTCATAACATGAAAAGAGTACGCATAACATGCAGGCATCATACACAACTAATCCAAAATGAACAAAGCACAAAACATGGGTAGCAAGTATCCTACAGCATAAGTTGTTCTAAAACCATGAGACTAACTAATCTTAGACAACGGCGAGCACGGGAACAAAACTATAACATGACATCCCACATTTCCACTTGTAATCAACTCTGGGGCGACGTTTTCGCAGACGAGCTCTGTTGAGCACCCTGCGCACCACCACCCCCGGCACCAACATCAGCAGCATAAGCAGGAGGCTGCGGATAACCACCACTGTAGCTGTTATATGGAGGTGGCTGCTGCCCATAGCCCGGCTGAGGTGTAGGCGCTGCACCATAAGGTGGGGCTCCATATCCTGAAGGGGGACCACGTTGGGCAGCAGCAGCATCAGGCTGAGAGTAACCTGACGATGGTGGCTGAGACTGGGGATAGCCTGGCTGCCCACTAGGGGCCTGACTATAGCCTCCTGGTGTGCTTGGAGACTGTTGAGCTCCTCCATAAGCCGGAGCATTAGCAGGTGGCTTCTGGGCTTGGGGTTGTCCATAGCCCGCTGCATACGCAGCTGATTGGTTGCCATAGCCAGCTTGAGAAGTCGGGGGCATGCCATAACCTGCTTGACCAGTTCCCTGGGGAGGATAGCCAGCAAGGGTTGGGTTTGGTGGCTGACTGGCACCGTATCCTGGCTGACCGGCAGTTGAAGGCTGGACCGGTGGTGGTGCCTGAGCAGTATCCCCTTGAGCTCCATAGGAAGGAGTATGCCCTTCTTGCGCTGGATTTGTGCCATAGCCAGCAGCAGTGTTGTAACCTTGTTGCTGATCATAAGGAGGAGGCTGACCATAACCAGGCTGAGGTGCCTGATAACCACCATATCCATCCTGTGCATATCCTTGCCCTTGCTGTGGATAGGAAGTAGCTGGCGGCTGGTTGTAATTGTAACCCGAGCTATCTGCCCCTCCTGTAGGACCACTTGGGGTCTGCTGTTGCTGTGTTGGAGGCTGCTGGCCATAGTAATCATAACCACCACCCTGTGCAGTCTGCTGAGATGGTGGGACTGCAGACTGATCCCAGCTCGAGGGATATCCACCAGAAGTTGGTTGTGGAGGATAACCTCCATATTGTGGCTGAGCCATGTTATATTGGGGTGGAGCGCCTGGATACATTCCAGGTTGTGCATAGCCATAACCAGGTTGCTGCATTTGTGGCGGCCCAGGGGGAGCCCAGCTTGCAGGAGGTCTTGCCTGGTAACCTTGCTGAGGGTATCCTCCGGACATTGAGGAATTTCTCATACGATTCTGCAAGAAAAAGGATTTTTCATATGAACAGGGTTGATGCCTTCAATCCTCATGGAATGCAAAGGCAAAGAAAGGCATTGTATATACAACTTAACATTCACAAAAAAAGGAGGAAAATGTAACAATCAGCAGATATAAGCATAAAACACAAAAGCAATAAGTACAGTGTAAAAGCATTAAAGATCATTTTGTATCGAGAGAGTTGTGGACACCTACATACCGTATGGAGGTTGTAATTATTGAGTTACTCCAGCAGAAGTCCATCCACACCCTATTTTAAAGGGAATGGTACAAACAGAAGGCAAAAACTACAAAGCTACTTCCACTAAAAATAAACAGGCAAGGGCATATATAAGCTTCTTAGCAATATAGAAATGTTGAGGTCGTATAATTCTCTAATCAATGTGATCATCAAAGATTTCTAAACCCACAGTCAAGACATAAAAGATTCAGTGCACCCTATACATCACGATGCTATATATCATTGGGTGCTAAAATTTGTAAGAGCAAATTCAGGCAAGTAGGTGCCGCTGCACTTCTGCCAGACGAGCAGAATTGTTGCGTCCATGGAACCCAGGTGTTGCAACCGGACATTCCAGCAGGCATGGTGCTCGATGCAGCGATTACCGTAGTTACCACAGGAAGAAAACGTATCTTCACAGGATTATGAGAAAGTAGCATAAACAAGTAATAATTTGCACAATTCATGCCATAAAATGCCAGCTTTACAATACCGACATTGATGGCAAAACTTGTGAAGCCAATAAGTAAGACAACAATTTATGCAGAACCTCAGGATATTATCTCAGCAACTAACCAAAACATTGGAAAAGTTACCAGTGAGAGGATTAAGATATTTGAAATTGAGCTGATGGTCCAAAAATTAACTAATGAGTACTAGATATGGAGAAAATAGTTTCGGGGACTAACCTGATGGAAAACAGAATGACCAGAAACAAAAGGAAATTATAAAGACTTCTCAGCATTATAAATGCAACACAGTTCAGTGATGAACAATGTGTAAAACATTTTTAGTTTCCGATTAGTGCTTACTAACCAATAGCATACTGAGAATATCTCTAAATATAATGAAAGCGACTTAAATTCAGGAGGATAGCTACTTCAATCGTGATAAGGCAATCGGCTTCACAATTAAGCAATGCATCTAGCAATATCATAGCCCAACCCAATGACAACTTCATCACGGGTAACCACACTCAAGATTCATCATCCAATTGTGTTGGATGTCAACTCCAATGACAAATATCCCCGAAAAGATGATTTTTGCACCTTCCCCCCCACAGTAGCACTTCTTAAAAATGAGGTTGGAACCATACCAGAGCAATGTTGAAAAAACACCAACATAGAGTTCGATGTTGGTGTCACCAACAGTTGAAAAGACACTAAACCCTACAATATTTCCCAAGAATATCATCAGTAAATATTATGTGCAACCACTAAGCACTGTCAAGGCTAAAAATGGCAAATATCCCAATATCATGCGCTAGGAAATGACAACCCGACATTATGAGCTAGGAAGCAACTAATGACTCATGTCTGTGTATACCATAACTTTACACTATCCGCAGAACTTCATGAACCTGCAAAACCCTAGTACTAAGACAAATGAAAGCTCTACCCCAGAAACTGATCCGCCAAGCAGCAGTTATCCTCAGACATCTTGATAATCGTCCTCTATGATCACTTCATCAATAAATTATGATAAAAATATTGAAGACTGGTCCATCAATAATCTATCGGCAATCCACCTTATAACTCAATGATATGAAGCAGCTGAGAACAGGCAACCTTGATCCATGAAGTCACGAGTCAACGGTTAAGAGATGAAATTAATAGGAAGCGCATAGATTTACATCTGCTACAAAATACCAACAGATTGGACAGCAGATTGCAATCCCGTTAACACCCCAAACCATATTGAAAAACAAGCATATAACTCATGATGCTGGCAATGACTCAATCTCACTTGAAGTTTTTTCAAAACACAAGAATGACCCAAGACCTGAAACGGCAAAACCATCCTGAACTCAGAAGTTATTACCCCTTGCACCCTTCAGGATTTATAAAGTCCAATGATCGTAAGAAGCAATTGGAAGTGTGTGCCAAAAATTGCATCAGCCAGTATGCAGAGTAAGAGACGTAGTATGCAGAGTAAGAGACATACAAAAATTCAAACGAAATTCCCCAGTAGCTATAGGTTAGTGAAGGTGGATATTCATTGCAACGAACATGGTCACAGTTTCACCTGTGAAAAGTAGGAAGCATGCTCTGAAAGTCTAAGGCCCCATCAGAAAACCGGGATAGTTCAGAATCCAATAGCGACAAGGTTCCTCCGCAACCGCTTGGGTTTCCCATTCAACCATCGCCAAAAAACACAGAACCCATACACACACATGCATACTCGTATACAGAGCTATTGACATTCAGAATGATCAATACCACAGCAACCATAAAGTAAAAGCAACAAATGGAACCATCCACCGAATAGGCCAGATCAACCGAAGAAATTGTGCAGTGCCACTTTTCCTTTCCTTTTTGAGTTTTCTTACTTACTTGTTTGCTTTTCATCTTTTTTATTTATATTTATCTATTTATTTATCTCTTGTTATCCTCATCAGAACTGCAGTGGGGTTAACAAGAGAGCTAAAATCCTATCCTCTTACAATAATGGACAAAAGAATGGAATATGATTGTCCAACATAGGAAGCCGTTCTTCATGAAATGACTTAAGGCACTGAAAAAATTAAATATTGTACATAGAGGGGCTAGCAATTTTGTTCAGAGTGTGCAAATAACTAAGCTTCTAAACAGAAAGAACGAAAAAATGGCACATAGTCCTCAGCTCTTTCATTCCCAGTTGAACTCTATTTTTTCTCGGTGTGAAGTAGTCTACATCAACAACCAAATTGCCCAACAAATCTAGGTGGCAAATTTTCTAAATAGACCGAATAAAGAGACAGAAAGACATGTTCCACATGGCAACAATCATAGACCACACATACCTCACTAATAACTTCATTAACCAATTGTTTTGCAGCCTCAATCTGTTCACTTGTGCCATCAATATACAAATTCCTGTCAATTGCTGGATCACCAGGTGGAAGGTGTAAGGGTACAACCTGTATAGAATATAACAAAAGTTTGAAAGTTCAAAATCATTGCACCATTAAAGAAACAAATTTATCACCACAAGCTAATGCAAAAACTTCTAGTAAAATCTGTAAATTTACATCTAACAAACAAGCAACGAATATAAAAAAAGGAAATAAAAAAGATGAACTAAGTAGGAATAGAGCAGTAGATTTTATATTATACCTGAATACGAGCACCAGTCCTGGCTTGCATGTTTTTAATTGTCTCGCCACCTTTGCCAATAACTAATCCAACCTGAGAACAAGCCGCATATAGAACTATGGCAATTGTACATACATGAACCACTTAGATGTTCGAAAGACTTAAATATACCTTGTTATTTGGTATCTTCATCACAAATTGATCAGCAGATCCAGTCGGACCAGTTACTCTTTTAGAGATTATGCCTGAGCCCCCTGCTTCAGCCTGTGGGCATGTTCCAGGTCAAAATCAAGCACAACTCCGATAACAGCAAATAACAAAAAGGTGATAAACTGAAGAAAAAAAAAAAAGAAACCCCACCTCAGCAAGAACATCGTTTATCAATTGCTCAGCCTTGGCAATTTGTTCAGGTGTACCCATTAGTTCTACCGGCCTAGTCGGCGAATTGGGATCTGCGTCCATGTCGCGAGTGACCTGAATTTTAGCCCCAGACTGGAGCTGAAGATACTTGATGGTCTCACCAGCTTTACCAATAATTACTCCGACTCTGCCGTTAGGAATATCAATCTTTTTGCTTGTCCCCTGGCCATAGCTATATGAAACAGGAATCGCTGATGGTGTACTCATCATGGGCTTTCCATCTGAAACAAGTCGTAGATGCCAAAAAGTCACCGCACAAGCGTTTGAATCAAACATGTTGATAGAACGTTGGAGCACATCAACGAAAATTACAACAACGAAAAGAAGCACCAGAAGCAGCACATGGTGCACAAGCTTTCTATCAGACAAAAGCCGGAAGCATCGACAACTAGTGAATAGATGTCCCGCACAAGCATCATTTCACATGCTCTAACGGATGATATAAGCTGCCAATATGAATATGTCAAGAAAAAGAAGGACAAATCATGCATTTGGAAACGTTATCGAGTGAACTTTACACTCGAAATCCAGCGAAACGAGAGCCGACATTCAAACCGCACAACTGAAATCTAGAGGTCCTCCATCGACAGTGCATACGATTCCAGACGCATTAGAAACAAAGGCCTAACGCAGCAGAAAGGGGAAAATAACAGGAAAAAAAGAAAATTCCAATAAGCTTAAATCGCGAGACCTTTCTCGATGGAATCAAATCCACTCCCGTTCTCAACCCTAGCGCGCTTCACATCGAATCCGCTGCCGCCGCCGCCGCCGGCCGCCGCGGCTGCCGCGGCCGCAGCCGCCCCGGCGCTGGCGTTGAACAGGAGGCGGGAGGCGATCTCCTGGGCGCGCTGCTTCGCGTTCTGGACCTGCGCCTGCACGTCGTCGGCGGAGGGGGGAGGCGGGACGCTCTTGTAGGAGAGCGGGGCGGCGCCGCCGGAGTCGGGCGGCGAGGCGGAGGGGATCGGGCCGGAGGAGAAGCCGGTCGGCCGGCGGGGAGGGGGCGGGGAGAGGCCGGTCTGCTCCTCGTACTTGCGCTTGTTGATGCCCGCATCGGAGGAGTACTGAGCTTCGTCCGCCATTGGGGAGGGAGATTGGAGGAGAGAGAAAACCCTAGAAACGGAGATGAGAGGAGAGAGAATGGGGGTGCGGGGGTTTATATACGGTGTGAAGATCTCGCCCGTGAGATTTTTTTTATTTTTCTATTTTCGTTCTTTTTAGTGGTATTTTTATTTTATATCTTAGTTTTTAGATATTCATGCTTGTGGCCGGGTGTTAGTCAGATGCGCCCATGGATTTTTTTGAGGAGGTCGGTTTTGGGCCTCAATGAGGTCCGAAAATTGAGAGTGCTCGTCCGTTCTCGATTCTTAAAAATGAAACCTGTGTCCGAGCAATCTAATCTCTGAACCACTTGAACCAATTTTATTTTATTTATTTTATAAATGCTTCACGCACGCCTCTTCTCCTCTTTCGATCTTTTCCTTTTGCCCCACGATACTCGTGCATGTTCTTTTCTATCTGTTTTTCTCTTTTTCCGAGTCCCCTTCACCTTTTATAGAGATTGTCATATTCTCTCCTTTAAACTCAACCGCTTCCGTTAGGATACTCGGGAACTAGATTGAGCCAATCTAGTTCCCGATTTTGATCTGATTCTCGATTTTAGAGTAGAACTAGACCGAGTCAAGAATCGATCACATACATACATATCGGCATTGATTATATGGGAGCTTTTGCAATAAGTTTTTGTTGTTAAATTATTATAAACATTAATGTTATTATGAGAATTGATGATATGTGGTTATTATTATTATTTTTTATTTTAGAATTGCTTGGGTAATGGCACCATCCCTCTTAAAAAGAGACGATGCCTTCCCAGCCAAGCAACCTTCCCAGCCAAGCAATTTTCCAAAGATACCAGATGAATGCTTCCTTCAAAAAGTAGGAAGGAAAATATCCTTCGTAAGATGATAGTGACATTCCTTATAAGATTAAAATAAAATAAGGAAAAGGATTAACGTGAATAAAACCGATAAGATACCTATAACAATATAAATTTTATAATTCATAATTATTCACGCCATCACCAATTGAGTAAAGCTCAAATTGACCAACCATGACCTCAAGCTTCATGACTCAAAAAGATCTATTGGACACAATAGCTTTGAGCTTCATGACTTGAACCCATGATTGTTGCAAACTCAAATTAAGCAGTCATGGCTATGAGCTTGAATATTAAAATATTTGGTGTATTTCTATCACTAATTTCATTTAAGTTTGCAATAATACAAATATTTCATGACAACCATATCACGATAATGAAGTGACACTGAAGAAAAATCGAGTCCATGGCTAACCATTTAGTAAAAGAAATAAACCTTAAAATAAGAAGAAGAAGAAAGTCCAATGTATTCATGTTATGTGCCCATTGGGTATTTAGTATTCTTCATTTATGAATTCTTAAATGTCATTTATTTTATTTCAGACAATATTTCACCATAAAAAATTTGTAGTCTAAGTACCTCTTGGATTTCCTTTCCTTGAATAATGTTATTAGATTTGTTTCTTACACAAACGCAAAATCATGATTTGCTGCTCCGATTGCCCATAGTAGATAAGATAAAGTGGATGGCTTAGGTTGCACCATTACTTATCAAAAGTAACAGTGCGGTCATGCAAGCATCCTCCATTTTTTTTTTTTTTAGTAGTAGGAGTAGTAAACTAGTATGTTCTCGAAATTCAGTATCACATGATATTTAGATAAGAATTAATTGCGACTCTCCAAGTGTCGCCCGTTTATTTGATATTTCTCGCCGTATGCTTGTGCATCACGCAACCTTCCTTTTTCTCATTTTAGTCTCTCCCACCAGTAAACCGTCGCAGGTGGCCACCGCTCCACAACGCAGCACCGTCGATGTCGCCTCACATCTCGCGTCGTCGACCGCCACGCATGTCCTCAAGGCGTCGCTCGTCGCCGTTTGTCACGTCCTTGACATGCACGCGTCTCTATCCCTCTATGTTCTCTTTAGCCGTGCCGATCGAGAACTTCGGAAAGACCACAAATGGCTCGCCGGCCTTGGGCGACGCTACAACCGGCTCACCCAAGGCCCACCTTGCCGAAGCTGGCTTGGCGGCATCGAATCCAACGTCCCGAGCTTGGATCTGATTAGTGGCCGGTGGAGAGATAGATGGTGGGGGCTCGAGGGGGCGTGTTGGACCCTTGAGGCTGATTGACACGGAGAAGGGGACGATGGTAGGCGGAGGAGGAGGCGTAGGCAGAGGCGGTGCGCCTTGTTGGATGGTCAAAATCTCTCAATTATTTCTTTCACGAAACTTTATTTTTCCTCTTAACTTCTTTTAATCGCGGTGACAATTTTAAAGTTGACAAAATGAACTAATTTTCTAAATATATTTATTGTTCGATTAAGACAAAGACGAGGCAAAAATATTGAAATAGATAATCAAAACATCACATTCCCTCTATTTTGTCGATTAGATTTTCGTTTTTCATTTATGCAATCATGATCTTGTCTAATAAATAAAAGAAGGGTTTTCGTGCATTAATTATGTGGAATTAAATGTTCATTACAAGCCCTTCTTCTTATTAACTGAAGATTAGAGGTGTTAAATGGGTTATACTACCCATTTATGGACCCATGTTTACTTAAATGGGTCGGTCTTATTTCTCAAGACACCCATAATGAGTTTTAAATTAAAATGACTAAAATATATTGGTTTTAAATGGGTCTACTCTGTACCCATTTAAGACCCATTAAAAATACCCACTATCTAGTCTACCCTATTAGAGGTGGTAAAATTATAATTATTTTTTATTTTTCTTTTCTTTCCTTTTTTTTCTTTCTTCTTTCTCCGGTGGTCAGCACGGCGATAGTCGATGACCGGCCAGGCAAGCCTCGAGCTCGATGGATTTGGCGCCTCGCCGACGCACAGCGAGACTCAAACTCGCCGGCGTCCGGTGAGGCTCGAGCCTCGCCAAATCTGGCGAGGGGTGAGCTTGAGCTCACCCAACACTAGTGAGCCTCGAGCTCGCCAGAGGCCTCGCCAAATCTGGTGAGGGGTGAGGCTCGAGCTCATCGGCATCAAGTGAGGCTCGAGCTCGTCGGCGTCGGGCGAGGCTTGAGCTCGCTGGATCTAGCGAGCCATGAGCTTGCCGGCGTTGGTGAGTCGGGCAAACTCAAGGCTCACTCGTGGCCAGATGCTAGCCGTCATCGTGGTCGGTAGCCAGCCAAGAAGAAGAAGAAGAACAAAAAAGAAAAAAGAAAAAATATATTTAAAAAATAAAAATAAAAGTAATTAAAATTTTAATTTTTTAAAAAATAAAAAATAATTTAAATTTTTAAAAATTAAAAATAATTAAAATTCAATTTTAAAAATAATTATTTTAAAAATTATAAAAAATTGTCCAATAAATTTGTGTTGTATAAAACTATTTTAGCAATACAATTTAAAAAAATAATATATATAAGAAATAAGCTTAGAAGTATTTTAGTAATATAATCTTTAAAAAAAACATAGGAATAAGTTTTTCTAAATTTGGTTAAATATGAAAATATTTTATTAATATGGGTTGGGTTGAGTATGGATTGGGTATGGGTTGGGTCGGGCAAGGGGTTGGAAAATTTACATTAGATATAAATAGGCTATAAATGGGTTAATGGGTTAATTTGAGTTGGACCGTTAATAACCCAACTCAAACCTGACCCAACCCACCCATTTAACAACTCTAATCATTTACTCCATGATTACATTTTCTGTTCAAGAGATCTAGATAGAGAGAGAGGAGAAAATATTAGGTGCAGCTCTGATTTCAACGTGTACTCGTCCGAGTCCACTCACCGAGCGACACGTGTTGCTCGACGCCACGCTAGAATCAGAGTCGATTTTGGAAAATTGATATATTAGGGCGCGTTTGGCAACGATTCTGTTCTCGAAAGCTGATTCTAACTAGAAATGATTATTTTTTATTATGTTCCCGGGAACTGATTCTGAGTAAAAAATCGCGTTTGGTAACTGTTCAAATTCAATGGAGCTTTCTATCAAAAATCATGGGCAACTATAAAAACTGACCTGCTGCAACTTGTACTGGAGTTCTTTCAAACAGGGGTGCTTGACCACAAGCTAAACCAGACACATATTGTGTTGATCCCGAAAGTAAAAGGCCCTGAGACAATTAGTCAATACAGGCTCATCAGTCTGTGTAACTTCAGCTACAAAATTATTTCCAAAATATTAGCAAACAGACTCAAAAAATGGTTGCCACTTATCATTGAACCAGAGCAGGGAGCATTCGTCTCGGGGCGGCAAATACAGGATAACATCTTTATTGTCCAGGAAATTCTGCATCAGCTGCGAATAACCAAAAGGAAGACAAAACATCAGGCAATTGTAAAGCTTGATATGCAGAAAGCATATGACCGCATAGAATGGGACTTCGTGAGGGATCTAATGCTGCATATGGGATTCGATGCCAAATGGGTCTCCCTAATTATGCAATGCATAACAACAGTTACTTTCAGCTTAAAGATCAATGGTGAACCAACCTCTTTCTTCCATCCATCGAGGGGTCTCAGACAAGGCGATCCCCTCTCACCCTATATCTTCATCCTGATATCCAATGTCTTAACCTGGATGTTGAAGAAAGCATTAGCAGAAGGTACACTCAAAGGAATACAGGTAAATAAACATTGCCCTCAGCTTTCACATTTGATGTTTGCCGATGATGTTATATGTTTTCTAGATGGGACTCTTACAGAATGCCAGAACCTTGCCCTCATATTAACCCAATACTGCTATGCAACGGGACAATCAGTAAATTTGAATAAATCAGGGGTTTATTTTAGTGGACATTGCCCAGAAATTTTGAAACACAACCTGGCTACACAATTGCGAGTCCCTATACTAAAGAAAACAGGTCAATACTTGGGCATACCTACTGAGTGGGGACAATCCAAAAAATCGATGTTTTCGTGGATCCTGGATAGAGTAAACTCCAAGTTAGCGGGATGGAAAGAAAAAATGCTTACAAAGGCTGGTAAGGAAGTGCTAATAAAGAGTGTGGTGCAATCCCTACCTACCTATGCCATGTCCATATTTCAGCTGCCTGTTTCGATTTGCCGAGCTATAGAGCAACGGATTGCGTCTTTTTGGTGGCAGAACGGTGATGCGAAAAGAGGCCTGCATTGGAAAAACTGGGAAATGTTAAAAACAAGAAAAGATGCAGGCGGCATGGGCTTTAAGGACTTGATTACCTTCAATCGAGCCATGCTAGGTAAACAGGCCTGGCGTCTAGTTTCCTCTCCTTCAGATCTATGGTGCAGAATGATTAAAGGGATTTATTTCCCTCATGGAGATCTATGGAACGCGTCCAAGGGCAATCGACCATCTTGGGGCTGGCGCAGCTTAATGCTTGGCAGAGATACCATCAAAAGCAATGTTAAATGGTCAGTAGGGGATGGGAAATCAATTCGCATAAGAGAAGACAGGTGGCTATCACAAGGCATAATAGGTGGAATAGCAAACCACACAGAGCCTAAAATTGTGTCTGAACTGATCAATCCAGAATCCAGAGAATGGAAAAAGCAACTAATTGACAATCATTATGAAGAAAAAATTGCAAATGAAATTGTAGCAATTCCCCTACATCAGCAACCAATGCAAGACACACTAATATGGACAGGCAGTGGTTCTGGACAATATTCTGTCAAGAGCGGATATAATGAAGCAAGAAAAATCACTAGCCACACAGATCAGAACCGGCCATCATGTTCCTTTCAACTGCCACGAACCTTGTGGACACAAATTTGGAGTCTTGATGTGCCTCCAAAGGTTCGCTTCTTCATCTGGAGCCTATGCCAAAACACCCTCCCGACGAAGGAAAACCTATATAGAAGAAAAATTGTAAGCGACCCACGATGCCCGGTGTGCAGTTCGAGTATGGAAACTACAGAGCACTTGCTGTTTCTTTGTAAATGGACAAAGCGAGTATGGCAAGACCTGATTTTTGAGCAGATCGGGCCAAACAACAACATCAATCGCACGGATCAGTGGCTTCTAACAGCTTTCCGAAGAGATCAGAACTTACCCGCTCGTGAACTCATTAGTCTGATCCTGTGGAATATCTGGAAGGCGAGAAACAACCGGATCTTCCGAGCAAAGGAACCCCAACCAGCAGATCTGCTGTTAATAGCAAAGGAACAACAGTACACGCTCAGCACGGGTAGATCGACAAAAGGCGAGCAAGATCTCAATCAAAACTCACCCGCGCACTGGAGGCCTCCGGAAGGGCAAAACCTGAAGTTGAATGTAGATGCGTCGTGGAGACCCGGAGATTTCCTCTGCTCTGTCGCCGATATAGCACGAGATGCAGCTGGTAGGGTGCTCGACGGCTTCGCGGCAACAGCTAGGGTTTCCTCGGCAGCTGAAGCGGAAGCTCAAGCAATTCTTCACGGGATTTCGTTTCTGCACGAACTCAAGCCGAACCACGTGCGAGATCTTGGAAGTCCAACTGGAAGCTACTTCATAGAAAGCGACTGTTCTGCTGCAGTAGAAATGGTCATGGGCCGGGCCGCACACACATGGGACCTTAAAGAAATTGTTCACAGGTGTAAGCATGGGCTTCAGCGGGACAATGACTTCACGGTGATTTATAGCCCACGAGAAACTAATGCAGCAGCGGATTGGATTGCTCGACACCATCGACAAAACACCCTCCCACGTAATTGGGTGTCTTCCCCCCCTCTCCCCCTATGGAATATATTATGTGCAGATCTTTCCCCTTATGTGGTTTGTAAGACTTCTCTTAATTAAGTAATAGTCACTTCTATTTTGACCAAAAAAAAAAAAAACTGTTCAAAATTTTTAATTCTGGAATAGAATTGCATTTGGTACCGTATTAATTGATTCTATTCCAAATTAATTTTTTTGATTTTTAAATAAATTTAAAATAATTTCTTTACTGTTTTACTTTTTTCTTTTCTTTTTTCCTTTTTTTTTTCTTTTTTTCCCTTTTTTCCTATTCTTCTTCTTCTTCTTCATTTGGCCGGTCGCCGGACCGGCGACCGGCCAACGAGGGCCGGCGACCCTCACCGGAGCGTCGCCGACCCTCGGCGAGGTCCGGCGATCGGCCAAATGAGGGCCGGCGACACTCACCGGAGCGTCGCCGACCCTCGGCGAGGTCGGCCGAGCCTCACCAGCAGCTGAGCGAGGCTGAACGAGCCTCGCCTGTGGCCAGGCCGCCTCGCCGGGGCTGGCCGAGGCCAACCTGGCCACCAGCGAGGCTGGGCCTCGCTAGATCGGGCTAGGCCAGCCTCGCCGGTGGCTGGGCTTGACTCCGGCGAGCTCGCCGGACCTCGCCCTGGCTTGGCGAGCCTCCGGCGACCAGCGGGCGGTGGCGGACGGCGGCAAGCAATGGCGGACGGCAACTGAGATGATGAAAGAGAAGAACGAGGGTTTTACCGTTTTGATTCTTTTTCTGATTCTCGGACATAAAATCAATTTTTTTTTTATTCTCAAATCTTGTCCAAAATCGTTCCCGAGAACAAATTTGTTCCTAGGAACAAAAATTTTATCAAACGCGATTCTCGTCCCAAACTGATTTTGGGAACAAAAAATCAGAATGTGGCACTGTTTAACACGTTGCCAAACAGGCCCTTAGTTTCTCTCTCTTGCTGGCTCACCAGTCCCTCCGTTGAATTTGAAAAAGTGAAGCGCGAAGCTCTCTCTCCTTTGCACAATGCATTTATTACGGGAAACTTTTTCCTTTCCTTCTCAAGAAAAAGAAGCAGTTGTTCCTCTCCATTCTCATTTCCATTTCTTTCTCCACATGAAGGTTCCGAATCCAAAATTTTGAATCCGAAATTCTCTCTCTCCGCTCATTGCTACTCTGGCGTTCGTCAAGCGACCATTCCCCTGCCATCTCCGACGAAGCACATTACGACCGCCCCTGCTCCAGCGCTCGCTCGCTTCTATCTTTGTGCTCGTTGCTGCTCCGGCCAAGGAGGAGGAGATCCAAAAGATCGGGAAGCTCAACTCGGCGCTGGAGGAACGAGTGAAGTCACCATGCGTGGAAAACCAGATTTGGAGGACCTCGCCCAGGCCAACAAGGCCACCACCAATGCCCTCTACACCAACCTCAAGCAGGTCCTAGTGTAGGTCTGCGACGACGACCGCCCCCGCGGCAGGGCCTCCCCGGAGGATGAAGCGAACGATATTGCGTTGTGCTACAGGAGCAATTACGAAGTCAGGGAGGAGAGCGGGAGGTGGGCGGGAGGGAGGCGCAAGTTGATAAGAGGAGAGGGAGGGCGATGGCGACATGGTCCTGGAAGTGCGGGAAGGAGGAGGCAAGTGTGCCGTTGTTGCTGTGCAGGCACCTGTGTTTGTGAGCGGTGTGTGGGTCTTCCCTCCATTTTATCAATGGAATTGTATCCTGATGGCCATTCCTTTTTTCTTTTCTTGGTCAGATGGCCATACCCATTTTGCGAAGCAATGAAGTTGGTTCTCATAAGAGAACTTAAATGCTCAACTGGCGGACTTGAAGATAGACTGGAAAGAACTCACACAAGTCCATGACACCATTCAATTCCTTTTTTCCATCGTGCGAAAAATTGACATTAAAACCGATGAAAGAGATTAAACAAAAAAGACAGCTAACTCGAACCTTGATCAACAATTTCAAGTTTTCACTTTCAAGTGTCCATCTCTTTGGCATCCCCATTGTAATTGTTCTAAGTCGAGTATCATCGAACGAGACAGTCGATCAAAACAAGCTGTAGAAGGACCCTTTTGGGTGCTAATGGCTTAGCCATTCTTCATTTTCTACGTTGGCATGAACGCATGAGGCACACAAGCAGGCGAGGAGTGAAGAACGGGACAACTCCGACAAGTTCACAAGAAAGAAACTTTCATTATATCATTGCAGTAGACAAGGTGGAAAAAGAAGGTACGAGAGTACCTACGGTGATTGCTCTACGTGATCAAGAAGCACAAATATACAAGAACCATGCTACGCTCCTTGAACTGGGAAAAATGAAAAACTTAGACACACTGCCTTACAGTGACAGATCTCGACAGTCGCAAACCTTAGACATCTCCCTATCTTATTTCCTACATTTTAACTCAGCTCCTGGTTCTGAACTTGAAATCATCTATCGGGATGCCCTCACAAGGCGTCCTTTCTCCGCCGGACTCGTCAGTGGTGCTTAGTCCGCCCTTGCGGCCGATCTCTTGGTACCCTTCTTGCCCTATCTGATGTTTCCTCGTCTCCCCTCCTTTGTGCCTCCCTTCTTGCCTATCTACTCCACCACATCCACCTCGTCCTCCAAGAAGGCCTCACCGCTGGGGCAGTCGTCCTTGCTAACCTACACCAAGACCTGCTCGAGGTTGGTGCGGAGGGCATTGGCAGTGGCTTGGACGACAACCTCCAAATCTGATTTTCCACACACGGCGACTTCACCCGCTCCTCCAGTGCTAAGTTAAGCTTCTCGATCTTCTGGATCTCCTCCTCCTTGGCCAGAGCAGCAACGAGCATGGAGACAGAAGCGAGCGAGCGCCGAAGCAGGGGCGGCCGTAATATGCTTCGTCGGAGACGGCGGGGGAACAGTCGCTTGACGAACGCCGAAGCAGCAACGAGCGGAGAGAGAGAATTTCTGATTCAAAATTTCGGATTCGAAACCTTCATGTGGAGAAAGAAATGGAAATGAGAATGGAGAGGAACGACTGCTTCTCTTTCTTGAGAAGGAAAGAAAAAAGTTTCCCGTAATAAATGCATTGTGCAGAGGAGAGAGAGCTTCGCGCTTTGCTTTTTCAAATTCGATGGAGGGCTAGTGGGCTAGCAAGAGAGAGAAACTAATATATCAATTTTCCAAAATCGACTTTGATTCCAGCGTGACGTCAGGCGACACGTGTCACCCGGTGAGTGGACTCGAACGAGTACACGCTAGAATCAGAGTTGCACCTAATATTTTCTCAAGAGAGAGAATCTTTATAGGCCACCAGGCAAGAACATCTTGTAGATCCTCATAAATAGGCCGAATCGGGAGGTGCAAGTAGTTGAAAAAGACATATGGGTATTGTGCGGTGGATTGGCGTTTTAGTCGTTGTTTGAGACCTCGACATGTTTGGTGGTGCGCAGATCCAACGTTTGATCTGTTGATGATTTTTTTTCTTTTCTTAAAGCAACATCTTTTATGGAATCTTGAATTGCTTAGGGCGGCCCTTTTATCCTTTCTCTCTTCGGTTTTAAGGGGATGCATTTGGACAGAAAAAGAGAGGATTAGCGATTATAAGTGGTCCTGGATTTCAAGATAAAAATGGGCCTGACCTTGCGGTAGGAAAGATGTTTTTTTTTATATAAATAAATTATATTTGTATGGAGGGGGCTTTATCAGAAGAGATCTAATTATTTCATGGAGGTGTCCATGATGATGAGGAAAGGCCCACCTTCAAAATCAATTTTCATCCATACTTTTTCATATGGTATATTTCCGTTTCATTTTCTTCTTGTGGTTGGACCTTCATATTCTCGTACCCTCAACTTGAAATTGCTTCAACAATAAAGAAAGGAACGGAGTGCTTTAACTTCTAGGCAACAGCTAATCTTTTTCTAATGTCGTCTGAAAATAAATTTGGATTCCGTTCTGCCTTCGCTAATTTCATTTGGCTGCTTCTTTTTTCTTTTTCTTTTTTAACGGTTGTTGATATTGTGCACTCTTCGTGCATTTTCCTTTCAGGCCGTTGTTTGCCATCCGTATAAGCTTTTGAAGAAAGGAGGGTTGAAGGATGAAAATACCATTGTTTATATGTGTGATGACATTTACAATGAAGAGAACCCCAGGCTTGGAATTATTATTAACAGTCCAGTTGGAGATGATGTGATGTGAATTGTTGTGAAAAGATCGTTCTACGAAGGCTCGGATGGTGCGAATTGCAAACCTCAACCTCCAATCGAACTTGTGATTGGCAATCTTGGTATGAACATGACTTGCTGATGAACGCGTGTCGACCAACCAACGTTATAAACGCTAGAGCGAAAGAATTCGCTATCTCGCTCAATAAGTCGAATCGACCACCACAGGGGAATCTTGATAAGGTCAAGTCCTCAAAAGAACAATAGAAGAGAACCTCTTAATTCTTATCCTCAAAAATGAAATATATTTGTGTCTCAAAAAAATTCAGTTAGTCCTTAATATAGGCTTTTTAGCCGCTACACAAACCCTAAAATCAATCCTAGAAATCTAATGCGTCATATTCTAGAATATACCTAAACAAGAAGATATTTATTTTATTTTATTTGACTTTTTGACTTGGTCAAATATTTGGTGACCATATAATCAAATTGCGTTAAGATTTCCAAGATTCTTTAAGATTCAATCTAAGGTCATCTCCACGCCAAAGATTACGCCAAGATAACATAGTTTGTTTTCATGGGAAATATAACCTTCATGCCTATAGAATTTATCAAATGCAGCATGTTCACATGCTTCAAACACTCTCCCAAAGTCATCATCATTAGCATATAAGCCCTTGATATGCTCAAAACCTAAACACTTTGCTTCTAAAATAATTAAAATCGCATACCTTCGAGAAAGTGCATCAGCTACCACATTCTCCTTACATTTCTTGTACTTGATCACATATGGAAAAGTCTCGATGAATTCCATCCATTTGGCATGTCTTTTATTCAACTTTTGCTGCCCTTTCAAGTACTTCAAGGTCTCGTGGTCAGTGTGGATCACAAACTCCTTCGACCATAAATAATCTTGCCAAGTCTCCAAAGCTCGCACTAAAGCATACATTTCCTTATCATAGGTAGGATAATTCAATATTGCTCCATTCAATTTCTCACTGAAATAAACTATGGGATGCCCTCTTTGCATCAACACGGCTCCAATTCCTGTACTAGAAGCATCGCACTCTATCTTAAAAGTAGCACTAAAATTCGGCAAAGATAACAAATGAGCATTAGTCAACTTATCTTTTAGCAAATTAAATGCTTTCTCTTGCTCTTCTCCCCACGTGAAACACATGTGCTTCTTGATAACCTTGGTCAAAGGTGCGGCGATGGTGCTGAAATTTCTCACAAATCACCGATAAAAACTCGTCGATCCATGAAAGCTACGCACCTCTCCTATAGTCTTAAGCGTTTGCCATTCACGGATTGCTTTGACCTTTTCTTCATCAACTTGTATACCATCAGTACTAATGACAAATCTTAGAACTACTAATTTGTTGATAACAAAAGAGCACTTCTTTAGATTAGCGTACAATTCGGCCTTTAAAACTTGCAAGACAGCTTGAACATGTTCAATATGATCATCAGGGCTTTGGCTATATATCAAGGTGTCATCAAAATAGACAACCACAAATTGACCAATAAAAGCATGCAAAACATGATTCATAAGTTGCATAAATGTGCTCAGTGCATTAGTTAATCCAAATGGCACGACTAATCACTCATACAATCCATACTTAGTCTTAATGCAGTTTTCCATTCATCACCTTCTCTCATCCTAATTTGATGATAGCCACTTTTCAAATCGATCTTAGTGAAAATGCAAGAACCATGCAACTCATCCAACATGTCATCTAACCTAGGAATAGGATGTCGATATTTTACCGTAATGTTATTAATTGCTCGGCAATCGACACACATTCGCCAAGTTCCATCCTTCTTTGGCACCAACAAAACAGGAACAACACAAGGGCTAAGACTCTCTCTCACATGCCCTCGCTCCAATAGTTCGCTAACTTGCCGCTGAAGTTCCTTTGTCTCCTCGGGATTGCTTCGATATGCGGGTTGGTTAGGTAATGGTGCACAAGGAATTAAGTCGATTTGATGTTTAATGCCTCGAATTGGTGGTATCCCTCCAGGAAGTTTATCAGGAAAGACATCTTTAAATTCCTGCAATAAAGACACAATAGGACTAGGCAAACTTGGGTCAAGATCGTTAGTAAAAAACAAAACCTCATTGTACAAAAGTTCAAGCATTGGTCGGTCTAGAACTAAAGCTTTCCTCACATCACTCGATTTTGCATAAAAATTCTTTTTGCTTATTTTCTTTCCTCTCTTCTTTTCTCTTGATTTTTACCAAAATTTTCCTCTCAACCTCTCCTTTTCCTTGCATCTCAGACACACCACGCAAGCCCTCGGATTTCTCACCTTTTCTCTCTCTCTCTCGGCTTCTCGTTGTAACTTCAACCGATCTTGATACACCTTACTAGGTGTCATTGGTACCAAAGTATAAGTCTTTCGATTCATCACCAATAAATAACGATTAGTATACCCATCATGATGTACATTTTGATCATATTGCCATGGTCTTTCAAGTAAGATATGACCCGCTTGCATAGGTACAACATCACACTTTACCTTGTCCTTGTATTTCTCTATCTCAAATGAAATTCGAACTTATTTTGACACTTTCACCTCACCACTATCATTTAACCATTGAAGTCTATAAGGACTAGGGTGCTTTGTCATTTTCAAACCTAACTTATCCGCCATAGTACAACTTGCCACATTCGCACAACTATCTCCATCAATTATCATGCTACAAATTTTACCATTCTCCATACATCTTGTATGAAACAAGTTATCTCTTTATTAGTGATATTCCTCCTCATTTACTTGCACACTCAGAGAACGCCTAACCACCAATAAGTCTCCTTTTATAGCCACTTCTCCATCACTACAATCCTCCAATAATTGCATCTCATCATCATCTTCTTCCCTCTCACTTTTGGACTCAATATCACCATGTTTAGTCATGATCATCACCCTTCTATTAAGACATTGATTCGTCATATGACCAATGCTCAAACACTTAAAACATTTAATTTCACGAGTTCTAGTGTTAAGGTTTTCGATTTTACCTAAAACCGGATTTGTTACAACTTTACCGCTGCTCTCCTTCTCCTTTGAATTTTTGTTTCGGTGTTGTTTTTCTGTGAGCTTTGTGTATGATTTTGCAAGAAGTGATTTTGTAGGTAATATCACTATAATTGACTCAATCTTAATTGTTTGTGTTTGACGGTTTCTGAATCAACAGTCTATGTCTGCAACTGTTGGCGAATCTCAAATTTGAACTCTGCAGTCCATATGAAATTACTTAGACTCCTACTATGTTTGGGGGCCAAGGAGGGAGATTTTCAATGATATTGCCTCTTGTAATTTAGCTCATCGATGCTGCTAAAACGATTGAATATGGGCTATTTTCATTCATTTCCTTGCTCTACCATTACTTAATGGACAAAAAGAAGTACTAATTCCTTGTAATAGTTCGGTCTGCACGTGAGTATCTGAATTTGCTAGGCGTTGTGTTTGGCAGATTGAAGTAATGGAAAAAATAAAGATTTTTCTAGGGGATGAGAATACAAAAGAAAAGAAAGGAAATTGGATTTTCATATCTGATTACTAAGTAGAAGTGAGTGAAGCAGACGTGATATTGTGTTTTCTGATCCACAACATTTCTGCTTTATAAGTGAGTCTTTAAATCTTGTACAATGATATGTTTCTGTTTCCCTACTTTCCATGTATTTTCATGGGCCAATAAACATAGTCCCAAAGGGGATGCTAGTTTAGTTTCCTTTTGTATGAATCTACCAAAGAGAGGTAGAATTTTATGTTGTTTTCCTCTTCCATGAGACTTAAAGTGAATGAGAAATTTTTCCAATTCTTCTAACCCTCGAATATAAACTACTTCAACAATAAAAAAAAAAAAAAGGAATTGAGTGCTTTACATTTTGGGTAACAACTAAAACATTTCGGTGCTATTAGAAATAAAATTGGATTCATATATGCCTTTGCTTATTTTATTTGTCCTGCGTTGGAATTTTTTACTATTGTTGATACCGTGCTCCATTTGTGCACTTTGCTTTCAAGCCAATGTTTGCCATGCATATCAGCTTTTGAAGAAAGGAGGGTTGAAGGATGAAAATATCATTATTTTTATGTATGATGACATTGCTAACAATGAAGAGAACCCTCAGCCTGGAATTGTTATTAACAATCCAGATGGAGATGATGTTTATGAAGGAGTTCCAAATGTCTGTTTTCAAATGCTTAGTCACTAATTTAGGATGAAATTTTGTTTAGATTTGTCGAAAGTCTATTTTCAAAGGCTTAGTCATTGGTCCAAGGTGAAAAATTGTTCTCTAGAGGTCTGTTATTAGATGTTGAGTCACTAGTCACTTTTCTATTAGTAGGATTACACTGGAGAGGATGTTAACATTAACAACTTTTTCTCTATTATCCTTGAAAACAAGACTGCTCTCATAAGAGGTAGTGGAAAGGTTGTAGAGAGTGGTCCGGATGATACTATATTCATGTACTATACTGATCATGGTGGCCCTGGTGTGCTTGGTTAGTACTTGATAATTACACAAGATGACCTCAATTGGTTGTAGATTGTCTTTTCTGTGTTCATATGGCATATATTGAGTTGAACTAAAATATCTATAATAAAGTCATAAAAGTTGAATTGGGTTCCATATCTCATTTGCACCTCTTCCCCAATTTAGAGATGATTTATCCAACTGTCTTCATATTAGAATCTCGCGGTTGACATTGATCTTTAATAGGAATGCCCACTAGCCCTTTCCTATATACTGACCATCTAATAGATGTCTTGAAAAAGAAGCATGTGTTTGGGAAATATAAAAGCTTGTTAATTTTAAGTTCACTAAAGCAGTTTGCTTCATACAAGACTCTAAAACTTTTCATTTTGTTTCCTTTGTCTTATAAACATAGGTATTCTACCTTGGAGCTTGTGAATCGAGAAGTATTTTTAAGGGCCTTCTTCTAGAACGTTTGAACATATATGCAACAACAGCATCTAATGCATAGAAGAGTAGTTGGGGCACCTATTGCCCTAGAGAGTATCCTAGTCCTCCAGTAGAATACGAGACATATTATTGAGATTAAGCAAGCGATCGAACAATAATATAAATAGATGAAGAAAATAAATCGGACACCAGATTTACGTTGTTCAATCGTAAAGACCAACGTGCACGGGGAGAGCAACAACGAATTTTACTATAGATCAAGTGATACAAGGAAATTACACACTCAAGTTATTCAAACACTCTCTTGGTGTTTCCCAAACCCCAATTTAACCCAATACATTAATCTCTCTCTCGGCTTCTTGTTGTAACTTCAATCATCTTGATACACTTCACTAGGTGTCATTGGTACCAAAGTACAATCTACCAAAGGGAGGTAGAATTTTATGTTGTTTTCCTCTTCCATGAGACTTAAAGTGAAGGATAAATTTTTCCAATTCTTCTAACCCTCGAATATAAACTACTTCAACAGTAAGAAAAAGGAATTGAGTGCTTTACATTCTAGGTAATAGCT
Organism: Eucalyptus grandis x Eucalyptus urophylla; assembly: GCA_028830015.1. Classification (NCBI taxonomy): domain Eukaryota; kingdom Viridiplantae; phylum Streptophyta; class Magnoliopsida; order Myrtales; family Myrtaceae; genus Eucalyptus; species Eucalyptus grandis x Eucalyptus urophylla. The sequence continues at coordinate 44,170,772 of CM054190.1, forward strand.
AAAGCATTTCAGTGCCATTAGAAACAAAATTAGATTCCTATCTACCTTTGCTTATTTTATTTGTTCTGTGTTGGGATTTTTTACTATTGTTGATACTGTGCTCCATTCGTGCACTTTGCTTTCAGGCCGATGTTTGCCATGCATATCAGCTCTTGAAGAAAGAAGGGTTGAAGGATGAAAATATCATTGTTTTTATGTATGATGACATTGCTAACAATGAAGAGAACCCTCAGCCAGGAATTGTTATTAACAGTCCAGATGGAGATGATGTTTATGAAGGAGTTCCAAAGGTCTGTTTTCAAATGCTTAATCACTAATTTAGGATGAAATTTTGTTTAGATTTGTTGAAAGTCTATTTTCAAAGGCTTAGTCATTGGTCTAGGGTGAAAAATTATTCTCTAGAGGGATGTTATTAGATGTTGAGTCACTAGTCACTTTTCTGTTAGTAGAATTACATTGGAGAGGACATTAACGTTAACAACTTTTTCTCTGTTATCCTTACAAACAAGAATGCTCTCACGGGAGACGCTGGAAAGGTTGTGCAGAGTAGTCTAGATAATACTATATTCATCTATTATACTGATCACGGTGGCCTTGATGTGCTTGGTTAGTACTTAATAGTTGCACAAGATAATCTCCATTGGTTGTAGATTGTCTTTTGTGTATTCATATGGCACATGTTGAGTTGAATTGAAATATCTGTAATAAAATCATAGAAGTTGGATTGGGTTCCATATCTCATTTGCAGCCCTTCTCCAATTTAGAGATGATTTATCCAACTGTCTTCATATCAAAATCTCACGGTTGACATTGATCTTTAATAGGAATGCCCACCAGCCCTTTCTTATACGGTGACCATCTAATAGATGTCTTGAAAAAGAATGTGTTTGGGAAATATAAAAGCTTGGTAATTTTAAGTTCACTAAAGCAGTTTGCTTCATACAAGACTCTAAAACTTTTCATTTTGTTCCCTTTGTCTTATAAACACAGGTATTCTACCTTGGAGCTTGTGAATCGTGAAGTATTTTTTAGGGCCTTCTTCTAGAACGTTTGAACATATATGCAACAACAGCATCTAGTGCATAGGAGAGCGGTCGGGGCACCTATTGCCCTAGAGAGTATCCTAGCCCTCCAGTAGAATACGAGACATGTTATTGAGTTTAAGCAAGCGATCGACCAATAATATAAATAGATGAAGAAAATAAATCGGACACCAGATTTACGTTGTTCAATCGTAAAAACCAACGTGCACGGGAGGAGCAACAACGAATTTTACTATAAATCAAGCGATACAAGGAGATTACACACTTAAGTTATTCAAATCCCAAACCCCAATTTAACCCAATACATCAATATCTCTCTCGGCTTCTTGTTGTAACTTCAATCGATCTTGATACACTTCACTAGGTGTCATTGGTACCAAAGTAGAATCTGCCAAAGGGAGGTAGAATTTTATGTTGTTTTCCTCTTCCATGAGACTTAAAGTGAAGGATAAATTTTTCCAATTCTTCTAACCCTCGAATATAAACTACTTCAACAGTAAGAAAAAGGAATTGAGTGCTTTACATTCTAGGTAACAGCTAAAGCATTTCTGTGCCATTAGAAACAAAATTAGATTCATATCTACCTTTGCTTATTTTATTTGTTCTGTGTTGGGATTTTTTACTATTGTTGATACTGTGCTCCATTCGTGCACTTTGCTTTCAGGCCGATGTTTGCCATGCATATCAGCTCTTGAAGAAAGGAGGGTTGAAGGATGAAAATATCATTGTTTTTATGTATGATGACATTGCTAACAATGAAGAGAACCCTCAGCCAGGAATTGTTATTAACAGTCCAGATGGAGATGATGTTTATGAAGGAGTTCCAAATGTCTTTTTTCAAATACTTAGTCACTAATTTAGGATGAAATTTTGTTTAGATTTATTGAAAGTCTATTTTCAAAGGCTTAGTCATTGGTTCAGGGTGAAAAATTGTTCTCTAGAGGTCTGTTATAAAATGTTGAGTCACTAATCACTTTTCTGTTGGCAGGATTACACTGGAGAGGATGTTAACGTTAACAATTTTTTCTCTATTATCCTTGCAAACAAGACTGCTCTCACAAGAGGCGATGGAAATGTTGTGGAGAGTGGTCCGGATGATACTATATTCATCTATTATACTAATCATGGTGGCCTTGATGTGCTTGGTTAGTACTTGATAGTTGGACAAGATGACCTCCATTGGTTGTAGATTGTCTTTTATGTATTCATATGGCACATGTTGAGTTGAATTGAAATATCTGTAATAAAATCATAGAAGTTGGATTGGGTTACATATCTCATTTGCACCCCTTCTCCAATTTAGAGATGATTTATCCAACTGTCTTCATATCAGAATCTCACGGTTGACATTGATCTTTAACAGGAATGCCCACCAACCCTTTCTTATATGGTGACCATCTAATAGATGTCTTGAAAAAGAAGCATGTGTTTGGGAAATATAAAAGCTTGGTAATTTTAAGTTCACTTAAGCAGTTTGCTTCATACAGGACGTTGTCTAAAATTTTTCATTTTGTTCCCTTTGTCTTATAAACACAGGTATTCTACCTTGGAGCTTGTGAATCGTGAAGTATTTTTTAGGGCCTTCTTCTAGAAGGTTTGAACATATATGCAACAACATCTAATGTAGAAGAGAGCAGTTGAGGCACCTATTACCCTGGAGAGTATCTTAGGCCTCCAGTAGAATACGAGACATGTTGTTGAGATTAAGCGAGTGATCGAACAATAATATGGACAAATGAAGAAATTAAATCGAACGCCAGACAAGCTATGGGTGTTATTCGGCCGACCTTGCGACTGGAACTATTTTTTTTTAAATAAATTATGTTTGTATGGAGGGGGCTTTATTAGAAGAGATCTAATTATTTCATGGAGGTGTCGATGATGATAAAGAGAGGCCCACCTTCAAAATCAATTTTCATCCCTACTTTTTCATATGGTATATATCTATTTCATTTTTTTGGTTGGACCTTCTTATTCTCGTACCCTCAAATTGAAATTGCTTCAATAATAAAGAAAGGAATAGAGTGCTTTAACTTCTGGGCAACAGCTAATCTTTTTTTAATGTCGTCCGAAAATAAATTTGGATTCTGTTCTGCCTTCGCTTGTTTCATTTGTCTGCTTCTTCTTCTTCTTTTTTAACAGTTGTTGATATTGTGCACTCTTCGTGCATTTTCCTTTTAGGCTGATGTTTGCCATGCATATCAGTTTTTGAAGAAATGAGGGTTGAAGGATAAAAATACCATTGTTTATATGTATGATGACATTGCGTACAATGAAGAGAACCCCAAGCCTGGAATTATTATTAACAATCCAGTTGAAGATGATGCTCACGAAGGAGTTCCAAAGGTCTATTTTCAAATGCCTAGTCTAGTCACTAGTTTAGGATAAAAAGATTTGTCTAGATTTGTCAAAGGTCTGTTTTCAAACGTTAAGTCGCTAGTTACTTTTCTGGTGGCAGGATTACACTGGAGAGGATGTTGAAGTTTACAACTTTTTCTCCGTCACCCTTGGAAACAAGACCGCTCTCGCAGCAGGCGGTGGGAAGGTTGTGGACAGTGGTCCCGATGTTACTATCTTCATCTCCTATACTAATCATGGTGGCCCTGGTGTGCTTGGTTAGTACTTGATAGTTGCACAATATGACCTCCATTGGTTGTAAATTGTCTTTTGTGTGTTCATATGGCACATGTTGAGTTGAATTGAAATATTTGTAATAAAGTCAAGAAGTTGGATTGGATTCAATATCTCATTTGCATCCCTTCCCCAATTTAGAGATGATTTATCAAACTATCTTCATATCAGAATCTCACGGTTGACATTGATCTTTAACAAGAATGCCCACCAGCCATTTCCTATATGTTGACCATCTGATAGATGTCTTGAAAAAGAAGCATATGTCTGGGAACTATAAAAGCTTGGTAATTTTAAGTTCACTAAAGCAGTTTGCTTCATACAGGACGTTGTCTAAAACTTTTCGTTTTATTCCCTTTGTCTTATAAACACAAGTATTCTACCTTGGAGCTTGTGAATCGGGAAGTATTTTTTAAGGCCTTCTTCCGGAAGGTTTAAACATATATGCAACAACAGCATCTAATGTAGAAGAGAGCAGTTGGGGCACCTATTACCCTGGAGAGTATCCTAGCTCTCAAGTAGAATACGAGACATGTTAAGATTAAGCGAGCGATCAAACAATAATATAGGCAAATGAAGTAAATAAATCGGACAACAGATTTACGTGATTCAGTCGTAAAGACCTACATCTACGGGGAGAGCAACAGCAAATTTCACTGTAGATTAAGCGATACAATGAGATTATACACTCAAGTCACTCAAATACACTCTCGGTGTTTCCCAAACCCCAATTTAACCCAATACACTAATCTTTCTTGGATGTAAATCACGAATAAGCTTTACCGCACGAGAAACACGAAGACCCGCTATCAAGCACCTAGCGCCTACGGATGTCTTTCACAAACAAAGAACACCCACGGCACTCAGAGTAAATAGCACTTCAATATGTGGCTTCGCTCGGCTAGCGGCTTCAATGATCGTGTGCGGCTTCGTAGGATTTTTCTCTTTCGCAGCAAGCTTCATTTCTCTCATGGACGTGCGGTAGTAACACACTGAAAGAAGAAACCCTCACTGATCGTCTGCATTTATATATAAGTGTGCCCAAGGTCAAAAGTTTGACCTTAGGCCCCACCAAATTCCAATATTACATGCGGAGGAACTTCACGTGGGAGAGATGTTGAATTGGCTTCACTTGGGCCCACCTACGCTTGAATTCTCGCGTATGTGCAAAGAACTCCATCTTCACAATTCGGATCCCGCAGCAATTGAAGAAAACTTTGCTTCAATTTATTTTATATTTCTTCTACTTGGGAAATTTTATTGATAAATTCGGTTTAACAAATTGTTATCCGAATTCAAACTCGAGACATAATTTAACAATTCTCCACCTTGACTCGATGTTTAAGCCAAGTTGCAACCGCTTCGCAAAAATTCAAACTTTGCCGCTACTTTCCCATAGGCCCTGATGGGCTCAACTACAACAGATATTATCCAAGTCCAAGCCTTGCTTAAACTTCGCCATAATCGAAGACTTCATCAGAATACCAACTCCATATGCACCTTTAATTACTTCGCAAGGATTTTCCCATGCAACCTCCTTAACCGCAAATAAAGCAAAACCATTGTTGCATCTATATCTATAAAGACCGCCCACCTTGTTTGTGTTTGATGGTTTCTGAATCAACAACTAGTGAAGAATCTTTCTTAAATTCTAATTTCGACATATTTCGATTTCAGAACTCTAGAATTTGGATCGGAAGCAAAACTGACACGTTTACTGTTGTAATGATAACTCTTGCGAATCGAATAATGATTTGAATAGAAAGTCTTGTGGTCCATTTACATATATCTTTGTCTGCAACTGCCGGCGAATCTCAAATTTAAACTTTGCAGTTCGTATGAAATTACTTAGGCTCCTACTATATTTGGAGGCCAAGGAGGGAGATTTTCAATGATATTGCTAAAACGATTGCATATGAGCTATTTTCGTTCATTTCCTTACTTTACCATTACTTAATGGACAAAGAGTAGTACTAATTCATTGTGTTAGTTTAGTCTGCACGTGAGTATCTGAATTTGCTGGGCGTTGTGTTTGGCAGATTGAATTAATGGGAAAAATGAAGATTTTTCTAGGGGATGAGAATACAAAAGAAAAGAAAGGAAATTGGATTTTCATATCCGATTACTAAGTAGGAGTGAGTGAAGCAGAAGTGATATTGTATTTTTTTATCCACAACCTTTCTGCTTTATAAGTGAGTCTTTAAAGCTTGTACGGTGATATGTTTATGTTTCTCTACTTTCCCTGTACTTTCATGGGCCAATAAACATAGTCCCAAAGGGGGTGCTAGTTTAGTTTCCTTTTGTATGAATCTACCAAAAAGAGGTAGAATTTTATGTTGATTTCCTCTTCCATGAGACTTAAAGTGAATGAGAAATTTTTCCAATTCTTCTGACCCTCGAATATAAACTGCTTCAACAGTAAGAAAAAGGAATTGAGTGCTTTACATTTTAGGTAACAACTAAAACATTTCGGTGCTATTAGAAACAAAATTGGATTCATATCTGCCTTTGCTTATTTTATTTGTCCTGCGTTGGGATTTTTTACTGTTATTGATACTGTGCTCCATTCGTGCACTTTGCTTTCAAGCCGATGTTTGCCATGTATATCAGCTCTTGAAGAAATGAGGGTTAAAGGATGAAAATATCATTGTTTTTATGTATAATGACATTGCTAATAATGAAGAAAACCCTCAGCCTGGAACTGTTATTAACAGTCCAGATGGAGATGATGTTTATAAAAGAGTTCCAAATGTCTTTTTCAAATGCTTAGTCACTAATTTAGGATGAAAATTTGTTTAGATTTATTGAAAGTCTGTTTTCAAAGGCTTAGTCATTGGTTCAGGGTGAAAAATTGTTCTCTAGAGGTTTGTTATCAAATGTTGAGTCACTAGTCACTTTTTTGTTGGCAAGATTACACTGGATAGGATGTTAACGTTAACAAATTTTTCTCTGTTATGCTTGGAAACAAGACTACTCTCACAGGAGGCAATGGAAAGGTTGTGGAGAGTGGTCTGGATGATACTATATTCATCTATTATACTGATTACGGTAGCCCTGATGTGCTTGGTTAGTACTTGATAGTTGCACAAGATGACCTCCATTGGTCGTAAATTGTCTTTTGTGTGTTTAGATGGCACATGTTGAGTTGAACTAAAATATTTGCAATAAAGTCATAAAAATTGGATTGAATTTCATATCTCATTTGCACCCCTTCTCCAATTTAAAGATGATTTATCTAACTGTCTTCATATTAGAATCTCACGGTTGACATTGATATTTATCAGGAATGCCCACCAGCCATTTCCTATATGCTATCTTCATATCATAATTTCTCCTTCAAGATGTTAAACGCGACGTTACAAGCCAATGTCAGTCAAATAACACTCATAGCTCGTCTATCCAGCAAATCCCAATCAGCTTGCTTCATCATCTCTGGTTTCTCCTCAGATAAGGGCAAGTGCAGTTTCATCTGATAAAGATAATCTTCAATCTGCATCTTCCAGAAACTAAAATCCTTCTCATCAAATATGTCGATTCTCACTTTTATTTCTTCTATCGCCATCGATTCACGTTAACTTAGCCAAACCTAGCTCTGATACCAACTTGTTGAGATTAAGCGAGCAATTGAACAATAATATAGACAGATGAAGAAAATAAATCAGACACCAGATTTACGTGATTTAGTCGTAAAGACCTACGTCCATAGGGAGAGCAGCAGCGAATTTCACTATAGATCAAGCAATATAAGGAGATTACACACTTAAGTCACTCAAACACTCTTTCCGTGTTTCCCAAACCCCAATTTAACCCAATACGCTAATCTTTCTTGGATGTAAATCACAAATAAGCTTTGCCACACGAGAAACATGAAGACCCGCTATCAAGCACCCAGCGCCTACGAACGTCTCTCACAAACAGAGAACACCAACGGCACTCAAAGTAAACGGCGCTTCAATATGTGGCTTCACTTGGCTAGCGACTTCAATGATCGTGTGCGGCTTCGTAGGATTTTTCTCTCTTTCGTAGCAAGCTTCGTTTCTCTTGTGGACGTGCGGCAGCAACACACCGAAAGAAGAAACCCTCACTGCTCGTTTGCATTTATATATTTATATTCAAAAGTTTGATCTTGGGCCCCACCAATTTCCAATATTACGTGCAGCCACCAATTTCCAATATTACGTGTAGAGGAACTTCACGTGGGAGAGACGCTGAATTGGCATCACCTGGCCCACCTATGCTTGAATTCTCGCATTCGTGCAGGACTCCATCTTCACGATTCGAATTTCGCAGCAATTGAAGAAAACTTTGATTCAATTTATTTTATATTTCTTCTACTTGGGAAATTTTATCAACAAATTTGATTTAACAAATCATTATCCGAATTCAAACTCGAGACATAATTTAACAATTCTCCACCTTGGCTCAATGTTTGAGCCAAGTCGCAATCGCTTCGCAAAAATTCAAACTCTGCCGCTACTTTCCCATAGCCCCCGATAGGCTCAATCGCCACAGATATCATCCAAGTCCAAGCCTCGCTTGAACTTTGCCATAATCGAGAACCTCATCAGAATACCAACTCCATATGCACCTTTAACTACTCCGCAAGGATTTTCCAACGCAATCTCCTTAACCGCAGATAAAGCAAAACCATTATTGCATCCATATCTATCAGGAGATCGAATACGTACCTTGTTAATTTCAGCAGTTACAGTAACCATTGGCTCTATAGGCTCCACCTCGCTATGAGCATCATCTGTGTCAATTACTTTGCTAGTACTCATACTTGCTACCTCAGGAATTTCTTATCGCAACTCCACCTCAAACTGAACACTATCCAAATCCGTATTAACACTGCCACAAACACTCCTAACCAGAATTATCGAAAACTTATCAAGGGTAACTTCTCTGCTGTTAACAAGTGAATTTATATTTGGGCACCACAACCGATCACCCCGCTCACCTTGTGCATAGCCATGGAATATGCACCTTACCCTCCCATCGAGCTTACTATCACTCACTCGAAAATAACACGGGCAACCAAACATTCTAAGAATAAAATAATTAGCAACGTTACCTAACCACACTTCTTTAGGAGTCCACTATTCAATAGTAGTTGATGGGGACCTATTCACCAGGTAGCTTATCGTACTAAACACATCAGTTAGGATTCTCCTAGCAATACTAACACTAGAGATAATTTTTCGGGCTCGTCTCTAGTAATGTTCTGTTCATCAATTCTGCAAATTGTTGTGATTTATTGGTACTAGTACAGTGTTTCATTATACACTATTTCATGTCGAATTTATTTGCCATCTCCGAGCAAAACTCCATACTATTGTCAGTTCGCACATGCTTAATCAACTTACCAGTCTCCGTCTCGATCAAAATTCTCAACCGCATGATCCCGACACCAACATCAAATTTGTGCATTGGCACAAACACCCAGGTCTTCCTCGATTAGTTAATAGACTCTCGAATAGATGCATCCAACATCTCCAGGGCAAAATCTGTCATTGTCTCACCTTGAAGTTTATACAAGCCTCCGTGATTGATTCATTTCATTATCACCAAGGCACCTCAAACAACCTTCATAACTCCACATTTTGAAGAATACCTGCAATCAGCTGAATCTAGAGCACCCAAGGAAATTAAGTTCTTTTTTAATTCTGGAATGTGTCTTACTCTAGTTAATGTCCTCACAATGCCTTCATGCATTTAAATTTTAACATCACAAACACCCACAACATCACAGTCAGTGTTGTTCCCTAACTAGACTTTACCACTACATATGCACTGATAAGTGATAAACCAATTTCTATTTGGTGTGATATGAAAAGAACAACCAGAATCCAAAATCCATCCATTAAGCGATGAATCATTAGTGACAGTCAAGACATAATCGGTACTATCTGCTACAGCTGCAATATTATCTATAGAATCAACTATAATTTCCTTACCCTTTTCATTCTTCAACTTAAGGCAATCTCTTTTAAAATGCCCCATCTTGCCACAGCTCCAACAGACAACATTAGCAGTCCTAGATTGACTGTGTCTATTCATATTAGTACTACTCTTACCTACACGTGTTACAAATCTTCCTCTATTTTCACATACTAAAGCAGTAGATACAGATTCGCCAGATTCTCTTCTACGAATATCCTTACTCAAAATCAAATTTCGAACCCCGTCAAACGTCAAACTTGTTGACCCAAAGGAATTACTAACAGCAGTAATAGTAGTATTCTAATTATTAGGCAATGAGAATAGCAGAATCAAAGCACATACCTCATCTTCAAAGTCAATCTCAACTGAACTCAATTGACTAACAATCACATTGAATTTATTGATATGATCTGCAACTGACGCACCTTCACTCATTTTCAAATTAAACAGACATTTCAAATTAAACAGACATTGCATCAAATAGACGTTGTTGATCACAGAGGGCTTCTCGTACATATCTGATAGGGCTTGCATCAAATCAGCAGTGGTCTTCTACTTCAATATCTGATAAGGCTTGCATCCAATTAGCAGTGGTCTTCTACTTCAAGATGTTAAACGCGACGTTATGAGCCAACGTCAGCCGAATAGCACTCATAACTCATTTATCCAGCAAATCCCAATCAGCTTGCTTCATCGTCTCTGGTTTCTCCCCAGATAAGGGCAAGTGCAGTTTCATCTAGTAAAGATAATCTTCAATCTGCATCTTCCAGAAACTAAAATCCTTCCCATCAAATCTGTCAATTCTCACTTTTACTTCTTCTGTCGCCATCGATTCACTTCAACTTAACCAAACCTAGCTCTGATACCAACTTGTTGAGATTAAGCGAGTGATTGAACAATAATATAGTATGAAGAAAATAAATCAGACCTAGATTTACGTGGTTCAATCGTAAAGACCTACGTCCACGGGGAGAGCAATAGCGAATTTCACTATAGATCAAATGATACAAGAATATTACACACTCAAGTCACCCAAACACTCTCTCGGTGTTTCCCAAACCCCAATTTAACCCAATACACCAATCTTTCTTGGATATAAATCACGAATAAGCTTTGCTGCACGAGAAACACGAAGACTCGCTATCAAGCACCCAGCGCCTACGAACATCTCTCACAAACAAAGAACACCTACGGCACTCAGAGTAAACGGCACTTCAATATGTGGCTTCGCTCGGCTAGCGGCTTCAACGATCGTGAACAGCTTCGTAGGATTTTTCTCTCTTTCGCGGCAAGCTTCGTTTCTCTCGTGGACGTGCGGCAGCAACACACCAAAAGAAGAAACCCTCACTAATCGTCCACATTTCCAATATTACATGCGGAGGAACTTCACGTGGGAGAGACGCTTAATTGGCTTCACCTGGGCCCACCTACGCTTGAATTCTCGCATACGTGCAGAGGACTCCATCTTCACGATTCGAATTCCGCAGCAATTGAAGAAAACTTTGCTTCAATTTATTTTATATTTCTTCTAATTGGGAAATTTTATCGACAAATTTGATTTAACAAATCGCTATCCGAATTCAAACTCGAGACATAATTTAACACGTGTCTTGGTGACTTGTATAGTGTTGCCTAGATGGAAGACAGGTAAATCCCAAATCCTTATTTTCTCATTCATGACTTTAGATGAGAAACACATACCATTTTGACTTTGTTCTTTCTAGATTAGAAGTCAGTGTTATAATGGGGACTTTTTCTCCAATTTGGGATCGATACTTTATTTTGCGGTGTATCATGGGCGACTCTTAGTGCATTAGTTGAATGGTAGCAATGTGTATGACCACAATTCATGTATTCCCAGTTTTTTAAATTTTATTAAATGATCTGATTTTGGAATGTTTTTCTTGCAAATCGAGAACGGAGGAATTGAAATCACACTTGAAAAGCCATGATTGGGTCCATTTATCATTGTTTAATTGCAAAGATTGAAAGAAAGATCGGAGATATTTTTCATTAGCACATTCTCCTTTTATATTATTTTGAAAATGTAGACAACAACAATTTATTGGTTAAAGAGGCAGTCAATTATGCGCAATTTTTCTTACCAAAAAAAAAAAAAAATTATGCGCAATTTCCTTGATTTGATGCTTGGTAATTAATGTGTATTGTAGTTGCTAATTATATGCTATTAAGATCTTCGTACATTTCTGATGTTGGGCTTTTGGTTTAGATATAAGTAATCCTTTGAATATTCGAATTCCTTGGTTTTTAAGGACTCATCCACTATTTACCTTTTTAGTATGTGTGCTCTTATCTGAATAGTAATTTTTTGCCCATGTTACATTTTTGGGGCTTGCTGATTGGTATCTTCTTTCCATGATTATAGACTTATCTACTAATCTAATTTCATAATAAGTACCGCATAATTTAATATTGAAATTTTTTAGCTTATATGGACTTTGAGGAAGCTTTTCTCTTTTCTAAGCATGGACTTTTGTGTACTCGCATCAAAAAGCATTTCCATTGCAGATTGCTAATCTGTTGGCAATTAAGAATCTCGAAGATCCCATGTTTGCAAATTTAAATAGCCGAAAACAAAGAGAGGAGAAAGGAGGAAGGACATGACTTCCATATTATCAGATGGAACTTGATTGAATATTTCTTATATTGCAACTCGGGATATGCATATTAAATTCATGCTCAATGTGATTCCAGTTGTTCTTGTGCTGGTTTACAAGCCTCCGTTCCCTTGTAATAGTTGGATCAGGTTCATATGTTTTGATTGGCTCTTGAGAAATCAAAGCTTATGTTTAACAACTATAAAGCCCATCATAACCTTTTTCTTTTTTATTTGGTTTGTCTTTGTGAACAGTGAGCTGCACAACTTGCGAACCGAAACTCTGCACCAGCAATACCAACTGGTAAGGAGTCATTGATACCATCATTGTGTGGAGCAATTAGGAAGAAAGCAATGTTTATTCTACCTTTCGTTGTCGAGAAATTTTGCTTCCATTGGGCAACTGAGCTCCCAAGTGTCTTTTAGCAAGGGAATACTATTTTGTAGTACATTTCTTGGTTAAGTATTCACACAGTGCTACAGTGCAAGCACATGGAAGAAGTTACTTCTTATATTGCCTGGACTGCTTCAGTTGCTTTTCACTTTCTCTCTGTGCTTCTTCTTCTCATCTTATGGTATTACTTTGGGCTGGCATATGCAGGTGAAAAAGAGGACAGCTAATGACAACACCGCATATGGTTCCCACGTCATGCAATTTGGTGACATAGGGTTAAGTAAGGAAAATCTCTTCCTGTACATGGGCACAAATCCTGCAAATGATAACTCTCCTTTTGTGGATGACAACTCCCTACCCTAAGGCCTCCTCAGAAAGCTGTTGACCAGCGGGATGCCGATCTGCTTCATTTCTGGAAAAAGGTTTCTCTCTCCCTTGTCATGTTTGAGGCTGCACGCTTTAGATTTAAGTCATGGCACCACCAGATGCTAAATGTTTAAGGATAGATTCTTGAGGGTTTTGTCACATGCAGCGGTCTGGTCAATTGCAACCTCTCTTAGATTGTTTCCCTAATGAGAATCACAAGATCAATCGAATGAAGAGCCACTAAAAGGGATTACTATATAGCATTTTGAAGAAACTTGAGGGCTGGTCCGGCAAAAAATGGAACTGTAGAACCATAGGTCTATCAATGGATTTCTGATAATTGAAGGTCCTTAAATCTGCATATTACTTTGCTGAAAGTGTTAGTAGAAGTAAAAGTACTTCCTTAACTAGAGAAGTCAAACTATGTAGCCATCAGATTTGACCTTTGACATAAAAGTAAGTGAAAAATTACGTCTCTTCCTTTCAACTCATCTTCTTATTCTTCTTTCACTATATAAAGAATAAATTCGGTATTGTCAATTGCCCTCATGTAACAGTTGTGTGAGCCTTGTGTAACCAAATCTGATTTTGCGTCCGCCTTTGTTTCAGTTCTGTAAAGCTCCTGAAGGCTCTTTTAGGAAACTCGAAGCACAGAAGCAATTTTTTGAGGCAATGTCTCATTGTATGCATATAGATCACAGTGTCAAACTAATTGGAAAGCTCTTGTTTGGAATTAAAAAGGGTCCAGAGGTGCTGAATGCTGTTCGACCTACGGGACAACCTCTAGTTGATGACTGGGCTTGCCTGAGAAGCTTGGTAAGTACTCCCTCATGACCTCTCAACCAACACATGTTTGATATATTTCTGTGATGCTGACATTTGCATTTGCCATTGTGAACCTTTTACTATGTCAGTTCGATTTGTTCTTTATATTATTGATCTTAAATCTTACACTTTGGGGGAATGGGATTCTTTGACACAGCGATTGAGTATTTTTTGCAGTCTTGACTAGTGTGATGTTGCCAATGCTTAATGCAGGTGAGAACATTTGAGACTCATTGTGGATCTCTCTCTCAATATGGGATGAAGCACATGCACTCCTTTGCAAACATGTGCTATGCTGGAATCCGAACCGAGCAAATGACTGAGGCATCAGGCCAAGCTTGTGCTCGCGTTCCATCTGGTCCCTGGAGCTCTCTTAGCAAGCGATTCAGTGCATGAGTGAAGTGGGAATCATTCCGAACTAAGGATCCACTTGCCATGCTTAAATCTGCTACATACATATTCCTACTGTATATCTTGAATGGGTTGTTTGTCATTGCTTCGCTGTGAATATGACTCGAAACCACGTATCTCGACTTGCCTGTCACATAACATGCTTTGAATGTAGGACGATATCATGCCTATTTCGCGTGATTCTAAGTATTGTGGCTCGAGGCTCGCCCGTGGCCAGCTACCAGCCATCGTCGTGGCCGGCGGTCGGCTAAGAAGAAGAAGAACAAAAAAAAATCATATTTAAAAAAAAAATAGAAGTAGTTAAAATTTTAATTTTAAAAAAATTAATAATTAAAAATAATTAAATTCAATTTTTAAAATAATTATTTTAAAAATTTTAAAAATTGTTCATCAAATTTGTGTTGTATAAAACTATTTTAGCTATACAATTTTAAAAAAATATAATATATATATATATATATATATATATATATATATAAGAAATAAGCTTAGAAGTATTTTAGTAATATAATCTTTAAAAAAAAACATAGGAATAAGTTTTTCTAAATTTGGTTAAATATGAAAATATTTTATTAATATGGGTTGGGTCGAGTATGGGTCGGAAAATTTACATTAGACATAAATGGGTCAAAAATGGGTTAATGGGTCAATTTGTTCAGACCATTAATGATCTGACCCAAACCCGACCCAGCCCACCCGTTTAACAGCTCTACTGAAGATGAAGCCAAGAATATTCAAGCGTGCTTTGGAGAATGTAGCCCAAAAAGCAATTACTGCTTCATTGCTTGCTTATTCATGGGATAAAATTCACAATTCCTTCTCCTTCTATTTCACGAATGATATATGTCTATATACATTATGTTTAAATTATTATTATTATTATTATTATTATTATTATTATTATTACTCGCAGTAAAGCATAGTCGTTTTTTCAATTCTTTGTTGTGACCATATAAATATCATATTCGGCTCTCACGGTATATGTGCTTGATAAATGTATATTTATTCCTCGCCACTTTTTGTTGTTTTATGCCTTTGAATTACTTAATAGAAGTATCAAATTTACTAGACTAGACTAGCAACTATCGTGGAGACGTTACTTCTACTGTTAGTCTGTTACCTATTCACTTGTGGCTTCTCAAAGTTGTAATGATTAAAATTTGTTTTTTGTATCAAGATTATTTCCGCAAACATAGGCTCAAAAAATTGTTACGGTCTCTTTTTTAATTTTGATAATACAGTCAATGTGCTAAATATCTATCATTTATATAAAAAAAATTAAATGAAACAATTAATGTTGTTTATCGTAATTACTAACTTCCGTCAATCATATAATTATGGTTTTAGAAAAGTGTTCGTGGGGTGTTTCTGATGAGAATATTTCTTGCGTTAAATGAATTCGTTCAAATAAATAAAAGTATATTTGTAATCATTATTCCATTATACTTTAACAACCGAACCAAAAGAATCCCCGCCCTTATGCCAAAGGCAATATAATGGAATAATGATCAGGAATATACTTTTATCAATTTCGAAGCTTTTACTTTTAGGGTTGGTTTGATTTGCCAAAAATTTATTGTAAAAATCATTTTCCTACATTTGGATCGCTAAAAATAAGTAAACGAAAAGTATTTGCATAATTAGTGGAAAACTTAAACTCAACGAAATGATTTCCTCTCTAAAAATAAAAATCAATTTTCAAAATATAACTAAATCTCGATAGTTAGAACGAAGACCCTAACGTTTGAGTTTGGATTTACATAAATCACAAATGAGACATTGATAGCTACATGCAATTACTCAGCTTCTGCACTCAAATCACTAGCATTTTGGAACTAGTCCATTGAGTTTGAGCATAGGTCCTCATAAACTTGGTACAAGTCCTTCGAAGTTGAGCCAAAGACCTTGGTACCCATGCTTGCAGTTGAGTCCCGACTCTTGCACCCAAATCTAGGGACCTAGGTACCCATGCTTGCAGTTGTGCCTAATATGGTTATGTGATGCCTAGGCTTTGGGACCTTAGTGATTGGGCCCGAGTTGCTCAAAGCTAGGGACCTAGTAGAGAATGCTCAGGTTGGGGTCCTTTGACACTTGTGTTAGGACCTTGGTGGCGGCCCGGGTCTCTTGAGATTGGACCCAAGACCTTGGCCCTTGTGCTAGGATCTAAGGAGGTTGTGCCTAAATCATCAAGACCTTGACAACCAAGATCGAGTCCGTCGTGGCATCTAAACTCATGATGCTTTCAAGAGGTTTCAAATCGGGTGTTAGAGCACGTGGATGTCCTCTGGCAAGAGATGAACTTGGAATAGTTTCTGTCTTTAAAGTCAAAGATTAAAAAAAAAAAAACGAAAAAACGAAAAAAGTGATCACCCACTTATGTCCCTCTTTCAAGTACATTGGGTTCCTTTCTAGCTGTTCAAAAAACAAAAAAAGTACATTGGGTTCCTTTCTTGCTGCTCACTGGGCGTGCTCTAATATGCCGATATTTTTCAGGTCTCGTTTTATTATATTTCGAGTAGTAGAACAAAGAACAGGCAAGTTGGCTTCAATATATAAAAGGAAAAAAAAATTCTTTATTCTCTTTTTTTTGGTCAGAAAAAATTTCTTTATTCTTTTAGGGCGCTTATTTCAACCACTTATTGATAAAAGAATATAATGCATGTATAGCTTACATAATGTAGGGATAATAACCAAGGGGCCTCTGCTTTCCCAAGTTGGTTTTGTTGGCTTGTGGCGAGAAGGAGAGGAGTGTTGCCACTTGTGAAGGCCGTCCTTGGTAGTTCTCTAGCAGGGCGCCTAGCAAGATTGCGTTTTTTTACTCGAACATGCTAGTATGTGCACTCCCTCATTGTCTATATATGTTTTTTTTTCCTCATAAAGCATCGGCGATTTTACACAAAAAAGAAATTGAACATTGACAACTTTTCACTTCAAATTATCCCTTCATTAGATTTTCCCTAGAATGTCATTGAATATGTATTTCAACCATCTATCAATAAAAAAAAATATAATGCATGGATAATACACGTCTCTTTGGAAAAATAAAAACATAATTCTTAGTTCACCTTCAAATTTCTGCAAAATATCTAAAAATATTTTCATTTATGAGAAATGATTATTTGAAAAAAAATCGATTTTTTAAATTTTTGGTAAAACAAATCAAGTTAATTAAGTTTTTTTTTTTGGACAAAATCAAGTTAATTAAGTTCGTTCGTGCATTTCGTATCTTGAAGGTACCGAGTAGTGGCCACGATTACAAGGGATGGTGTACGATAATATTCTCCATCACATCATCTTGGACATGCCAGCCAATAGAAACTCAACACATGGCATCTTGTAGTAAAATCGACTTTGCAAAAAAGGATTTAACACAGGAAACGGTTATCTTTTTGTGTGGTACTTTCAAAGCTTTATGATGTTTTCCAACCAAAAAAAAAAAGAAAAGTTCGACATTATCTTCTGAGATAATAATCGTCGTGAAAATAATCCTCATAACAATAGTCCTTTCGGAAAACATACATGGGCACGTTAGTCCATTATCTAATTTATTATAAATTGATCTCGAATTAATTTTTTCTCCTCCCTCTCATAGAAAAAAAGAAAAAAAAGAAAATACACGCCATTCTCTATTTAAGCCCAAATTCAAAAAATTTGCCCGTTACCGAACTCTGCCCCCACCTTCCCTTCCCCCCCTTTCTTCTTCTTCTTCTTCCTTCCTCCCCTGCGCAGGCCCCGCAAAATTAGGGTTTCCAAACCGAGCAAATCGCCTCCCAAAATCCGTCCCCAATTCGCTCGAATCCCGCCGGAATTCCGACTCGGCATGGATCCGGCGACATCGACCGGCCGAAGCCCTCGCGATCCTCTCCACCCCATGCTGAAGGAGTCGGTCGACCGCTTCCTGCTGGAGTACCGGGGCGGATCGCCGGACTTCTCCGCCTTCACCTCCATCTTCTCCCGCCTGCTCCACAGCCTCCCCGACCCGCCCCTCGAGACCGTCTGGTTCTACGCCGCGCTGACCCACCACGCCGCGAAGTCGGCCGCGGCCGGCCGCGGCGGAGGCGGCGCTAGCGACGCCTCGGAGCAGGTGTCGAGGGTCAAGGACCTGTTCCAGCTGCTGGTGACGTGCTCCAGTTCGTGCAATGCGGTCAAGAAGGTGGCCGTGCTCGCCCCGGTGGTGTACGAGCTGTACTCCCTGGTGGTCGAGCGGCGGAGCTTGAAGAAAGAGGCGGAGGACTTGCTGGAGGTCGTGGTTAGTTACATCAGCATCTGTAGCGGCGGGGAGTTTGAGGAAGAGGATGAGTTGGAGCCCTTGAGTCCGTGCTTTTTGGATTTGATTCGTGTCTGGATGGTCGATAAGCCGAAGAAGGACGCGAAATCGTTCTTTCCGGTCGTCAGCGATGACGTTCGCATGGGGGTTTGTAAGGATTGCAGCACCGGCATGGGGCGCTTGGCTGGGGTTGTTATGGCCGAGGTGTTCTTGTTGAGGTTGTGCTTGAAATTGGACGCTCAGACACTGCGCGCCGAGTTGGAGAGGGATATGCATAGCTGGGCCGTCCAGACCATTGCTGGATTTAGGAACTTTTACTTTTTCGGTGAGAAACACGTTTTCGGGTTCGCTTGTTTTTGGATTTTTTTCAGGCTTGTAGTTCCATTTGCAATATTAAAGTGCCTCGTCACTCTGTCGGTGTAATGTGTCTGACCATTTTCAGATTTGTATATGTTTATGACCGAACGTTATTCCTGAGGTGATTAGCGTTCAACGGAGTTCCATAGTGCATGCAGGATTCCTATTATCGACAGAACATTGATTTAATGCGTCGTGAACTAGTCTGAGGCTCTGGTCGTGGCATCCACTGGCTACTCGATTGTGTTGAATACTGTATTTGTCCCTTTTCAATCAACCATTAATTTTTGTCAAATTAATACACTATTATTTGTCCTGCTTGATAATTCAATACCACCATTGTTTGATTTGATGTCAGGTACTCTTCTTAGCATGCTCTTGGATCCAGTTACACCCGTGACATTGCTGCTAGTAAGTGCATTTAGTGTTTTTTCCCCCTTAACCTTAAACTTAGGAGGCATGAAGCTTTTAATGTACCTTACTTTGTGAATTTCAAGCTAAATCAAGTCTCATAAAATCCCAATGGAGACACAACACTTGATCAGGATGGTAAAACACAAGTCATGTCATACAGACCTTTTGTCTTCCTTTGAGTTGCATGAAAGAGATAAATACTTACGTTTTTATCTTCATGGAGCTGGCTCCAGAGCAAAAGACAGTCATGTGTGCAGATTAGCTTGCACTAAGACTTTTATGCAAAATTAAAAGTACTAGTGCACTTCTTTAGACGAATGACTTTTAATGCCTGCTCAGTTGATCTACTTTGGACAAAGATACTTGTATCATGAGTTAAAAGGATCAGAGGCTCAATCTATGAGAGTTAAGTATATTGTTCATGCTTTTGATTTTTGCCGATTTCCTAGGTGAACTGCATTCACTTTTACACTTCATGGTGTGAACCAGATTATGTGGGAGAATCTGGTTATTTGGATGACATTTGAGGACACTGGGATTATAAAGGACCCCTTCATAAGCTGTTGTCTCATATTTGCTATACCAGTCTAAAGTTAAAACTCTAGATAACCTTGTTGTGGTACTTTTGGATTTGAAATATGCCTGAAGAAATCCTGTTGCTCTTGCTAATGGAGACATAGTTAATGTCCAACTCTTCTTATATACGCTTGGTAATTTTTCTCTCTGCAGAAATTCAAGGATGAAATTGTCTTACGAGAAGTCCTATATGATGCCCTGATAATGGTGAATTATCCATTTCTGAGCCCTCAAAATGGGAGAAAGCTTCGTGACGAGGTTTTGAAGAGCTCGGCTGTCTTGTTGTTGTTGGTAGCTGAAAGCGCCGTGCAATTCATTAGGTATGAGAGCATGAATACCACTCCTGCTTCACTACACTTGCTTATTTAATCATCACATGAGAGAGATGTGTTAAACTGGCTGTAGGGAAAATGGTGACCGTAGCAAAGTAGACTCCTATAAGGATGCAGTCTCTAAATCCTGCCTACCTTCCCAATTGCTCAAATGGGTGACTTGTCAAACTGGTCCAGGGAGAATAACCAGCAGACCAACAACATCGACTCCAGCAGCACTTATTAGTGAGTCCCTCTTATATCTTTATTTGCTTTTGATACTGTTTTCGATATCATTATCTGCTACGGCTCTTCTACCTTTTATGTGCTAAGTTGCTACAGGGGTCCGATTGTCCTAATGCAGAATTACTTGTTGACTACATACGTGATTAATGACTGTTTTAGCTGTAAACATTAAGAGGACTTAAAACAAGTCAGAGATTTGAAACATTTTCTCGTATTTCAGAGTGGCTGCTGATTGTAGAGGATCTAGGGATTAGAATCTTTGACAGTGATATTTTGAAGCTTCATGCGAAGGCAGTAGTTTGCAAGTCAAGAATAGAGTATGAGCTCCCAGACTTCAAGCTAAGAGGTGACAATTTTGAAGATGCTTTTGTCCTCTCCCCATATAAAGAGGGCATAGTGGAGGATACAATTGATGATGCTGACCTGGATATGGTTGATTCTGAGGATGCCACTTTCACGGCTTACACTTGTCCGGTAGTAGTGTTAACAAGTGATGGTACTAGAAAGCGCAAAGATGGGAGGAAGGAAGAAGGGAATATACCTGTTAAATTCCTCAGATCTCATATTCACGAGAATGTAGCAAAATGCAATGTCTTTCACTCATGTGTTGGTAATGGCTTAAGCAGTAGGAATGAGGAGTATAGTCCCATCCTCCAGGAAGATCCATTACGTATGGAACATTAAGTTCAAGAGGCGTGGCACATCCAAAGGCTATAGGATGTGTAATTTTGGTTTGGAATTCTTCTCTTTTGGTCAAGCTCGAGAGGCTTGCTCAGGCCCCCCCACTGCATCTTCCTTCAGCTGCGGAAAAGATGTTTTATCCTTCCTCATAGAAATATTCCTAGCGTGGCACTGATTCAACCTATGTTCGTTCCGGCTCTAAAGTTCTATCTTCGAGCTCGAAGAGGTTCTATGATTTGCATTCTGTGATCATTTTACCATCTTTGAGTCGATTGGCCATTTCTATACTTCCTCTCGGGCTGCACTTTTGTTTCTCGGCAGACCTTATTAGTTAATGGTATAGATCTCTGATAGTATGAGTGCATTGAGAAATTCTCCTATTTTGTTGCTAGGAGGAGCAATCCAAACCTTTCGAGAGCATGTGATCTCGGTCTTCCATTCCAATCAAATTACTGTAACACTATAGATAATACAAGAACATATTTACACAATCAGATTTGCGCTCTCTCTCTCTCTCTCTCTCTCTCTCTCTCTCTCTCTCTCATATGTTGAGGAGTTAGTTGATTCCCTGTGAATGTAAACTAAACGTAGCCCTACTAAATTTTCAATTCTCTGTGTCATGGAACTGTGGAAAGACCCATATTGGAGCAACGGTTGAAACTGATGACTGAGTGTATCAGTGAACTTCCGGCCCCTCCAAAATTTTTTTAAAAAAAACTGAATTTGAACAAGCCCTTTAGGCCCAAATCAGGAGAGCGGATCGGGCCCCTCTTCAAAAGATGTTGGGTATTGAAGCTTTTCAGCCATGGCTGGCTCAAGACAAACTTCAGATCCTGCCACGACCTCCTCATCTACTGTCATCCGATCGCTGTGGAGTCAGCAGATCAGGAGATCAAAACATTAGGGTGATCATGTCGGACTGCCGAAATTAGGGACCGCCCAAACCAAATTGACTTGGCCGGTTTGGTCCTGTTTCTGGTTCTATAAAAATGGAACTGGTGATTGTCAGTTTGGTTCTTGATTCCGGGGAAATCGGATTGGAATAGACCGACAAATCGGACTAACTCTTTTTAAGAAAAAAATAATATATAGTGTTTCATTTATTAAAAAAAGCGATAAACCCTAAAAATATTATCAATTCTAGTATTTTTTTTTTATGAAGTAGTCGGTTCCTAGTTTTTAAGGTGGAACCAGATTCAAAACCGATGGCCCTTACGAAACATGCACTAAATTCTCAGATGGATCATGCATCTCCCCACATGCAAAATCCAAACCACATCCCCTTCTCCGAGATCCCATCACACCCTATCTTAGCTCATCGAAGCTCTCCAACAGCTAGAGAACTTGTCCAGAAACGAAGGCAATCTGACGTTCCCCTCTCCTCCATTATGGTTCAATAAATTAAAGTATTGCGTCAACCCAGGAAAGAGGAGGAAACGTATTGCAGAGGGACACCGAAGCGGGAAGACAGATTGCGCACCATTCCCTGTAACGCAAGCAATGTGGAAGATGACTAGTTTAATTTTCCATATCGAGTCTCCAAAAAAAGATAGAAAAAGAAGAAGAACAGATGGCGGATGCCCAGTTGGCATCAAGGGCCGCCACGTGGCGGTCGGGCCGTGACTGCCATTAAGCTGTGACGTGAGAGGCAAGACAGCGATCTCTCACCAGCCTTTGTCTGGATGCGGGATTTCAAGCCGAGCAAAAAAGGGTTGAGAAGGGATTCAACCAAAATCTATCTCCGCCTCTGATTTTGCTTTGGTCAGTGGACCTTACCGTTCCTCTACTTATCATTAGTGGAAATAATGCCGCCGACACATTCCCCCCCCCCCTTTCCCTTTGATAAAATAAGGAGAGGGTTTTAGAGGGAGGGGAGGTGTCCAATCGTTAGGCCATCAATAAGGACAATTCACTTAAATGAAGTAGGAGGATAGTCCGGAAACAAAGGATCAGAAAAGGAAACAGCCTCCTCGTTTTGCTCTTGGTGTCCTAGGGAAGGATGCTATTTCTCGGAAAGTTATCTGACAAATCCCTGACCTAACCTTAAAAGTTAGTTAATATAATTATTTCGATCCATTTTGATCGAAAATTATTAATGTGAACATTAATTGTTCTAAATAGCACGATTGAGGCAATGGCTTTTGCAAATTTTTTTCTTATTTTCTTATTTTTTGGCTTTTTACTCCTTTCTTTCCTTTTCTTTTGCAAGGGTTACCATGCTGTTGTCAAATCTGGCGAGGTGAGGGCTTCAGCCAGGCTCAGAAGCCTCCATCCCCTCATCGACCCTTAATAGTGAAAAAATAAATGAAGAAGAAAAGAAAAAAAATCAAATCATAAAATTTTAAAAAATATACAAAAATTATCTACATGAGCATCGGTATCTACGTTAGTAATTTTCAACAAAAATTAATCGAAATGACTATATTTCCAGACAAAAAAAAATTAGAGCTAAATTTGTACAATTAAAAAATTTACGATTAAATTGATCACCATATAATAAACGTATGATTTTTCAAATGGTTATTCCTTTATTTATTTATTTTAATTTTCCCCTCTATTTGTTCGATGTACTATGCTCGCGTTCTGTATCTTTCCCTTCTTCTCCTTCATAATAGAGGGTTCGAGATTTTTCCAAATACTTGACTAATCTTTTCCTGAAGACGACGGCTCCTTCGCCCTTACGGACCTGTCCTCGATCTCGAAACCGGCTTGAAAGAATTCATATAAGTACGACGATCCCGACGAGACCGTAATGATTGGATGCGAAAATGGTTACGGTTTGGCTGAACCCTTGAGTTCGCTAACAAGGCTCTTTGAGGTGGGAATCACATGACCGACGCTTTCCACTTTCTTCGGATCAGAGAAAAAGCATCTGAGAGGGACAGAATGAGAAGGGACGAAATGGAAACAAGGCGGAAAAAAAGGTGAAAGGTCCGTGATGGATAAGGCAAAAAGAAAATTTACATGGGAAACGGGTTCGAATTATAGAGGAAAAAGGAGAATTCTCAATGTAGGAAAAAGGTGGACAAAATCTGATATCCTAAGACTATATGATTGGGTGCTTAAACCGAGTCGACTCTATAGTTGGGGAAAAGTAGATAGACATAGATATCTTATTCAGACTTCAAACTCGATTTGGGGAATCACAGAGTCATTTGACATAGACATTAATCATAGAAGTCATTTATGTAGCACTGACACTTTTCAAAGGTATTTGTGTCGTGTTTGACATTTCAATATGTGTTCGACACGCAATCAACAAGTGTTGAAAAATCTGACACATGGTTAACTTTTCCTGACACGCGAGTCTGAAATTTCGACAAGCACATGGTCAATTTTAAAAATTTTCAATACTTAAAGGGTCAAAATGTAAATATATGAAAAAAGAAAGAAAAAAAAGATGCAGGAATTTGGGTGCTGCTGCCATCATTGGAGGGGGGTGGCCTTGGCCGACCCGGGTGAGACCATCATCGGTTAGGCAAGGGCCGGCGAGGCTCACCTAGATCTGGGCGACGCCACGCCCTTGCTTGGGCCTAGCGAGGGTTGCCGGCTCTCACTTGGGGTCAACGAGGCCTCCCTAGGGCTAGGGAGGCTCGCCAGCCACAAGCAAGGCTTGACGTTGCCTAGATCTAGGCAACCCTCGCTTGGGCCTCGCTTAGGCTGGCGAGGGCCACCCGCCCTCTCACATAGGTTGCTGGCCCCTTTTGACGGTGGCAACAACATGCCTAGCCATCCATGACCCTGCCTTTTTTTTTCTTTTTTCTTTTTTTTCATGACTTTGCCCTTTTTTTTCCAATTTTGTTTTTTAAGAATTATTCCCAGCCACCCACATGCTTTTTTTTTTTTTTCACGACCTGCATTTTTTTTTCTAGTTTTGTTTTTTTAGAATTATTTTTGCTTTTTTAGTAGTTTTTTTACTATTTGTTAAATAAGATTTAAAGAAAAAAGTAATAAAAAATTACCACATAGAATAAATAAATTAATTTAGAAATACTACTTCAGCATTTTCAATCAAATAAATTGACAATGTTAACGGGAGGACTCAATTGCACCAATTTGATAAGTTTTAGGACTTAATTGTACTTTCCTGATAAGTTTTAGGATCTGTAATGCACATATCTCTAAATTTTTATAGATAATAGAATATGGATTGTTTATTTTTTCTTCAAGTTTTATGGATTATTGCAATGTAATATTGTTGAATTTGTCAAATTAAAATAATAAATGATATTAATAAATATTGAATTAATATTTTTAGTGTAAATTAATTAGAAGCTTTTATTAGTATTTATTTATTTGTGTATTTATATATAAAAATATATTTAATATATAACGTATCTAAATGTGTTGGAATTCTTTAATTTTTTAGAAATTACGTGTTGACGTATTGTGTCGCGGGGTTTTAGTGTCATGTCATATCGGTGTTCTATAAGAAGTCACGCAATCTGCTTGCATCGACATCGCGCTCGCTATGTTGCACTATTTATCATCACGACGCGTAAATGACTACACATGGCATGCCGCGTATAGACAAATGCTTATCGTCGTCGCGAGATGTCGGGCCGGTTTCTGCTTCGGGACACTGAAATCGAATCTAAACTTAAGAGGGGAGAGGGAGGGAGAGAGTGACAACACGCTGAACGGGGAACGCGCACAGTGTCGGTGGTGGGAGTCAACAGTGCCTGGCTACGCAGTGCCGAAGGGACAGTCATGGTTTGGTGACATGGGCGGGGGGGGGGGATGGAGCGGATGCGCGAAAGTCTCTTCACTTTTCTCGAGCGGAATGAGATTTCCCACGTGCACCTCGTTGAATTTAAGGCCATCGATTCCGTGTGTTGTCCCCTCCATAACACACGGCCCTACAACGTCTGTCGTTTTTTTGAGTCTTGACCCCCCCCCCCCCCCCCCCCCCCCCCCACAAAAAAAAGATGAAATGTTTAGCCTGGCCTCCCTAATTGATAAAATTAGGGAAAAAAAAAGTTGAAGGAGCATGAATCCCACAATTTTCGAAGTGTTTTGAAGTGATTAGATACGAAGAGTGAGATTAATTCCCTAAGTTCTTTTGCGATGGTTGCAGAGTTAGGTTAAAAAAAGTGGAGATCATTTCTCTTGTCCAAGTAGGTAGTGGGTCGATTTTGAGATGTGCATTGAAATTTATGTTGTGATAAATGAAATGGGTAGTTACCACATCCCAAAAACGTGGTCCTTTTGCCAAAAAAGTTTGGTGAAAAATTCTAGAAAGCTAATGATTGTAGTTAGTGTCCATCATGACTTGGCTTTTCTTGATTAATATATTACTATCGTAACAGATGAGACAACTTTCCCAACTGACCTAAAATATGCTGTGAAATGCTAGCATCATAATTGAAATTTGCTTGATGATGATCTGTCCCCTAAAATCAAATTCGGATTGTGTAAATGTTTTTCGTGAATCAAGATCTCTACGTCGGTTACCGACATTTACCATTCGGAAACTCGTGTGCGTGTCGTCGATTTTCGTATATCCTGTCGCTTTCGCCCTAAAAAGCAAGGCTTATGTGGGGTAAAATTAAAGTTTGATTGGCCCCCATTAGCATAATCATCATCGTGGTCGTCATCATCATCGTCAAATCCTTCATTTCCCCAAAAACCTATACTTTACCGTTCCTTTCTCCAGCAAGTCTCGATCAATAGGAAGTATCTTCACCAGCCATGCCCGGGCGTCTCATTCTTCATTAATCCATAAAAAAAGTAAGGATTGATGTAGACCTAATGGGGGGGGGGGGGGGTGGGAAATTCTCACTCTTCATTAAGAAGGGGCATTAACTATTTCATTCATGGGGGGGTGCCATAGGACCACTTGGTATCTTCCGTGTCAATCGACCCAATTTCATAAAATTACTAGAAGAACTTAGGATAGCGTGCAAATCAAAAGAATAATTCAGAAAAAAAAAACTGAGATCAATTGGGGTTTTCAGATTAATGTTCTATTGGTGGGCTAATCACATCAAATCTTTGCTGAAAGGCCTGCTTTCCAAGGGCTTGAAACCACGTGTTCTCTTAATTAAAACTGCAGGCAGGATTAATGAAAGAAAAATGTGGATTAATTAAGAGGAATGAGGAGTGTCTGGTAAATGGCAATGACAGATACCAACTTAAACAAATGAAAATGATGCCCTAGCCTTCAAATTGACCCCAAGCTTGAATCCAACCCGGATGGATGATGTCTCAACCAAAGGATCCGGCTTGCTCCGCGAGGAAGACTTGGCATCTTCAAAAACAATAATAATAATGAAAATAATAATCATAATACTGAATCCTTCATAAATCTATGGATGCCCACCATATTAAAATCTCATTAAAAAAAGATCAAAGGAAAAAGGGAAAAACTTAGATTGGAGTACGATTTTGTATATTGATTTATTAACAACACGATGATGCAATCTAGCCTTTGAGCCATTTAAATATGACAAATTAGACAATGATTCGATGATAGGCCGGTTTTACCAAACGGAAAGAAAATCAAGGGAAAAAAAATAGAGAGAAAATAAGAAGAAGATTCATCGCCTCTTGCTCTAAGAAAACTTGTTTGATGGGTATGAAACATAGTAGGATGGACCACTGTTGCGGCCATCAAGACCCGTGGCCGTTCATGTGGATCTCGCCCAATCTAATCACGGTTCCAATATTTGAAATCCTTTTAAGGTTTACGTGACAAATTTTTTCCCCCTTTATTTTCAAAGCGCATGGGCCCCACGCGGCGACCCGTGATTGGCTCCAAGCCCCGGCTAAGCAACAAAAAGTCAAAAAGTCAACCTGATTAACCGTATAAACCGACTCCCCAAGAGCGCCTTCCTCCTCCTCGTAATCCCGCTTAAGGCGTACCGACACGCCATACGGATCCACGTCAGCTCGGCGGGCGGGCCCCGGGGGGCATTTCCGTAAATGCGGGCCGGGGCTGTCGGCCCCGTTAACCCCGGTTAGGACAACCTAACCACGGGTCGGGGGTCGCCGGTCAACATCCTCCTCCTGCGGGGCCAACTCTCACTCTCCTTCTCTCTCTTCCTGAAATCGAGCGTCGGTGACTCGGCCGGGTCAACTCGGCGAGTCGGGGGAGCTGGTGTCTGCAGGAAGGAAGTGCCTTTACAGGAGAGAGAGAGAGGAGGAGAGAGAAGAAGAGGGGAGGGGAAGGGAAAGGGACAGGGTATTTAATCCATGGACGCCTCGCCAAATGCGTCCTCAATTTGAGTGAAATACACGTACCCACATAGAGAGAGAGAATCAAGAAAGGGAGAGAGGGAGGAGGGAGATGGCGGATTCGAGCGATTCGGTGTCGATAGACATGGAGACGTACTCCCCGCGAGGAAAGGTAGCCCGCATTTCCTCCGTCTCTGCTGTTGCGCATTGCGCGTCGGATGCGGTTTCTGGGTTTGGGTTTGCTCCGATAATGCAGGATGGTTTTCGCGATTTGCTTTGGACGAGGATGATGTGGGGAGTCGTGGGCTGGTCTCGGTTTTCCAACGTTTGCTTCGCGTGTTTTTGTTGTTGTGTTTCTTTTTTGGCCCTCTGCTTTTCTGGGTGGCATTTTCTGGTTTTTCACCGGTTGTGTTAACTGTGAATTGTGTTTTATGGAGTCCCCCGAGAGCGTTGAAGATCGTTATGTGAGTTTCCGGATTGGTTTCTGAGAGGGAATGATCAAAGAATGTGCATTTTTCCTTCCTGGGATTGACCCTCATGGGATTAGGAGCCATTTGGGTCTAGAATTAGTTTCGACTTTTATGGGCTTTGGGGATTTACTTTGATGGAAGCAAGGAATATAGTTGTTGCCCATGGTGGCCTCTTCCTCGGGTCTTTGATTGAAGCATGCCCTTCAAGCGATGACTTGCGGCTTTGTTCGCGTTGTCGTGTGATTGTCAGTAGCTCTGCCCTTTTTTAGGGGTGTAATTCCTCTATAGGAAGGAGCTGGTGTGGCTTTATGCCGTTTCGGTGTTGATAGAATAAATGATCGAGATCAGTTTGAGCTATGTATTTACAGTTTCTTCGAATGGAACATGTTTCGCATGCAATTGCAAACAAAAGTTGCTAGCTTTAGGAATAGGTTACTAGTTTTCCAGACAAGGGCCTGGTGTCTCTTTTTTTCATCACTGGGATCTCTTTATATCATGCTGAATTTCGTTCTCTCTTCTATTATAATTCTTTTTATGCATTGTTGCGAGATGGTTATTTCATTGACATCATTTCTTGGGTATTCATGTTCAGGAGCACCTCATAAGAACCAGTCAAGGTCTAGTGTCGGTTGCAGTATTGGGAGATCCAGACAAGCCAGCCCTCGTGACTTATCCTGATTTAGCACTAAATTGTAAGTGAAATGGAATTTTCGTTTTCCTTGTCTGGGAAATACTCTCTCTTTTCTCTCAAATTGTTTTTGCATTTTTAGCGAGGCAAGCTCTTTATAGAAAGCTTTGTTTGAGAAAACAAATTATCAATACCTATTACTCTGTGAAATCTTCACAGTTGTCCCTGAAAATGAAAAGAATTGTGCATGAAAACATAGCTTGAAAGCGAAGCCCCTGGAATGTAGGGGTACTTCATGATCTCATCCAGCCTTTTTCTAAAAGATACAATTGCTGTTTCTTCAAATTTTGCGACAAAGTTAAATGGCAGAAATTAGAAGAATTGTGATGGTGTACTTGCTATCTTCATATTGGCCAAATTTTTTGTTGCTTAGCATCTTTGTTGCTTATCAAGAGCTAAGTGGACATTGTTCTCTTCCCTGTTCTTTGCAGATATGTCTTGTTTCCAAGGACTATTCTTTTGCCCAGAAGCATATTCTCTACTGCTTCACAACTTTTGTATATATCACATTAGCCCTCCTGGGCACGAGGTGCGTGACAAATCACTGGCACTGTCTGGATGGAATTTATGCTTGGCTTTCTCTAGTTTCTGTTCCATTGAATGCCATGATTCACACCGTTTCTTATTTCGGAAAGTTTTCAAGAGGCATTGCAGTTAGGAGCTGCCACTATGAGCCCCGATGATCCTGTTCCCTCTGTTGATGACTTGGCAGATCAGGTTGCTGAGGTTCTCAACTTCTTTGGGTAATTACAACTTACATCTATGTTGAGTTTCCAATGGTAGCATGCTTTACAAAGGAAATGGCTACAGCTATTGCTCCATCTTAGTCAACTTTAAAGCTTATCTTGCAGGCTTGGAGCTGTGATGTGTATGGGGGTTACAGCTGGAGCTTACATCCTAACACTTTTTGCTGTAAGATGCATGCTTTTTTTTTTTTTTTTTTCTTTTTGGGTAGCATATGGAAATTTTCCCTTTTCAAGTTTTTAATATTCAACCTGAATGGTGTCCTCAAATTGACAGATGAAATACAAGCACCGGGTTATTGGTCTTATACTTGTTTCTCCTCTATGCACAGCACCATCATGGACAGAATGGTTGTTAAATAAGGTCTTGTTTTCCATCCGTTTGCTAATTTTGCTTGATGTTTGATTTTTTGGTTCTCTGACTTGGAACTTGTAACTTGTTTAGGTGATGTCAAATTTGCTTTATTTCTATGGCATGTGTGGAGTGATCAAAGAATTACTGCTTAAGAGATATTTTAGCAAGGTAATATTGGTCTTTATGGTCGGTCCTTGGGTCCTTTGGTTCCCTATTTTATCTGTGCTGATGGAATTTGCTGTTGGAGTCAGGAGTTGCGCGGTTGTGCCCAAGTACCAGAGTCAGACGTAGTTCAAGCCTGCAGAAGGGTATGTCCTTCTCCAACCTTTCGCTTTTTTGTTCATGATAAACTATCAATTGATTTGGAAGTGTGGATTTGTTTTATTGTAATAGTTGTGCTTGTAATGCTCGTCTGATACCAGTTGTATCAATGTTTCATATTGCAGTTGCTGGACGAGAGACAGAGTTCTAACGTTTGGCGCTTTCTTGAGGCAATTAATGGGTATAATCCTCATCAAGAGATATATTCCTTTCCCAGAAAATAGTCAACACACAAGTTAAAGGATAATGAAAAAATATGGTCACTTCCTCTGGAATAAAATTGTCTACATGGCTCAGTTCTTATGGTGAAAGTCATGTCATCTTTGCAAATTCTGTCACGAAAAAAGGGTCCTATTTATTTGCAAGAATTCTTCAAATTTTTCTATTTGCGCTTTCATTTTAAATGAAAACAGTCTTATTAATGCATTTGGCATAATTGGAGAACGAAAGTTTGGGAAGTTTTGTCAAAATTAAAGCTACGAAGTGATTGTAACTTTTTGGTGTTGGTGAATGCATCGTTTTCATTTACAGTGAAAAGATGGAGGATTAGAGTGTGACCTATCTTATAGTTTGGCTAGAAAACAAGTATTTGATAATAATATTTACCATTAAAAAAATAAAATTCATTTTATCGTACCACACGTTGTCGAGAAATTTGACTACATTGACTAAAAGCGCTAATCACCTTTATATCAATGAAAAACAAGTGAAATTTTCTTTTGAAACTAAATGAGCCTAAAGCATGGTTTGACGTGAACTCTTACCTTGTTCATTTTGGTTGGGCCTAAAGTTGTAATGTTGTCTTGCAGGAGGCCAGACATAAGTGAAGGGTTAAGAAAATTGCAATGTCGCTCGCTTATCTTTATAGGTGAGCACTCTCCGTTCCATTCGGAGGCAGTTCACATGACTTCGAAGATGGATAGAAGATATAGCGCGTTAGTAGAGGTATGTAATGGCTCTCTTATCTCGGGACCCAGCCTGCTGGATTGATTGAAAATGATCTTGATTAAAACTTGGATGTGTTTACAACTTTCTGGGATTTACAGGTTCAGGCATGTGGAACGATGGTAACTGAGGAGCAGCCTCATGCCATGTTAATACCGCTCGAGTATTTTCTCATGGGATATGGCCTGTACAAGGCTTCAAAAGTAAGCGTCAGTCCGAGGAGCCCTTTGAGTCCGTCGTGCATTTCTCCGGACCTCCTATCCCCTGAGAGCATGGGCTTGAAATTGAAACCAATCAAAACACGGATCTCTCTGGAAGTCTGAAAGGAGATGGGAGTGGAAGGTGCTGTCTTGCCTTTTTTCTTTTTTCTTTTTTTGTAATTTACATACTTCAAGAGTACCCATTTTCCATTGAATTGGACTGTAATGGTATAGGATCTAGAGTGTAGATAAAGAGAAAGAAGAGAGAGTCAGGAGGCAAATTTTGCAAGAAAGAACAAAGTCGATTCTTTCATTTGTAAGCGTAAACGATAGTTGAGGAGGGGTTCAGGATCTGTAAATCTCTGGAATAATCACTTATCTGGATCTTGGCAAGCAAATAAATTGCAAATAACTGGTTCTTCACAACGAGTTTTTACATGGGTTCTCATCTGATCCTACACTTTTCTTGTTGAAAGGTTATGTTTTGTTGATAGAACATGAGAGTTTGAAGGATTTATATTGCAGACACTGTCTAACTTTTCGCACAAGCAGCTGTAGAATCTATATATCAATATGCACACGGCATGAATTTGCTCGATGAAAGCCCTTTGCCGTCTGAACTTTGCTCGTGGAACTGATTTTTTACATCACTAACTTACGGCATCAAAATCCTGAGATGTTTGGGTTTTGAAAGTTCCATATTTTTTTTGATAGGCGAGTTAAGCATATGTCCCGTTTTCTCATAAAGTAAATGATAGTTGTGGTGTCATTTAGCATTGAGGCTAAATGAGAAAGAAGAAAAAGAAAGGACGGCAAAATCAAAGATGACATCATCTGAGATTGCTGGTGTTACGCTATGTCGTACCGTCAGTGATTTGTCATGGTGAAGCTACGCTAAGCTTTGCTTACGTTTTGTATAAACTATGGACATTCTTTAGTATATTGCTGTTCAGAAGTCATCTCAAATGAAAATAATGCCCTGTAGTGGGGCCCTTGGTCGATATATGAGATGGGAACTTTGCCCTTAGGATTCCTTCAACGGGACAATGACTCGATCAGTGGAACTTTTCAATCGTTAAGGTCAATAATCAAGAATATGAAGGACCGCCACATTCGATATAGATGGCCACATACCGATCGAGTTCGAGTTTTCATCTTTTCTTGGTTCGTCCATTCCAATTTGTCGTGTTCTAGGGGGGTCGGGATTCGTCTTCCATCAAATCTATTGCACGAACAATTCTCAATGATTCCCAGAAGTTTTTCTATTTGCTCTCGGCGTTATCTGGACACGCCTAATTTTTTTATTGAGAACATGAATGAATGACTAAGAGCATTGACTAAAGTGAATAGCCTTGCTTTTTCTTTTTTCCATAGGAACACAACAAAGATGGCCGGCTCATTTGCACCGTTTCTCGTTGAGGGACCATCACCGTACTGTCTATTTTCTTACGTCGTATCCTCCAAATTTAACAAGGCAACAAGAGGAAGGACAGGCCTCTTTTTCTTCTGATCAAATTCATAGGATTCTCTAATCATCCCACCATTCCAAAAAGGCATCAATTCATAGCGTTCTCACGTTGTATATCACTTGAACAGTCCATGCACTTGGGGATTAAAAAATAAGTACCAATAGAGTAAGGGGATTTGCATCCTCGCATGTGATCGGAGGAGAGGTTGCAAAGCCATGGAAATTCCCGACTTGAGCATTCTCTTCCCGGTCGGATGCCTAAGGTATACACCTTTCAAGTTGACAAGGTCTTGGGTTGAGATCTCTCCCAGGCAGGCAAACATGTCATGTGGATCGCTGGCCTATACCTTCTATACATTGCTGCATTGATACATGACTAAATCCAAAAGGCGTTCTTTATGATCGATAACCACTTAAGCAAATGCAATCACTCCTTCAGACAGCAGAACTGCCGAACCAGAGCGTTTTCAATTAGAAGGTGTCGAGAAGCATCCCTCTAATTGTCCTGCAACAAGCCAACACAACGGATAAGCAAACACAGTACAATTGCCTGAGGTAACTTTGAAGGCATAGAGGATGCACGACCGAAAACTTGTTGACGATATGTTTTCATAGCAAAATAGTCTGTAAATACTTGATTCGCTCACTTACCTTGTGTCTCCAAATTAATTCATGCGAAACTTTTGGATGTTGATGCTCCTCTGGATTTGGTTAGCACCACTGCTTCCATCCTCATTGTGATGAGCCTTCCTTCGATTCATCTCGGAATACATTTCCTCGATCATTGGTTTCCAAAGACGGACACGTGCGTTGATAAACCAATTGGATACCTGTTCATAACCCGAATAAAGCATCGACATTCAGGGAAAGAGGGAGATCAAAGCAGACGCTACTTCAAATCCGCTGGAACAAAGAGCCAGCAGATTCCAGCATGACTTTAATTAAGAAAGTGAGGAAGAAAGACTACTTGGCTTCTTGTCAGTCCGCTTTTGAGTGCCAGTAGATGCTTCTCGGCATCCTTGGGATACCTGAATTTTGTTGAGTGCTTAGCATAATCTCCACAGACAAACAAAAATTCCTATTTACCTAACATTCCGTGAATTCCAGTCCTAACAATAAAAAAGGTACTGTGAAGAGAGAGGACTCACGGGTGAAGAAAGTTTTGAAACATCCAAGCCCGTAGCACTGAGACGGACTTTTCCGGTAGGCCTCTCTGGGGTCTCCATAGTTGTTGGTCTTTCCTTTTGAGCTGCTGGAGTGCCCACTGCCTTTGTATGAATGAGGCCTCAAAAGATCTTGCCCGATCTCCTGTGCTTGAGTGGCCGAAATCCTCCCCCATTGCAAGGATATAGTTGCTGATCCTCTCTCTGAGGTTCTTGTACAGAATCGAGATGGTGTGAAGTGCGAAGCGGGTGTGTATCTTTGGGTCCAGTTCAGTCGCCGCGTGAAATGCAGATATCACTGTGTGGATCTCGTCCAAGCATTGGTTGTATCGGTCATCGACCTGAGGCAACATCACTGTCAAAGTCCATACTTAACTAACATAGCAGTTGATGTCTAGAGATGCTACGCTGAATCACATGTGGTGTATTGTACTAATGGCTTAAAGAGATGGAGTGTCAAATTCTTGTCGGAATGGCATAAATTCACAGAAACGGAGATCTGTGATCGGATGGTTACATTACAATAGCCGGTGACATCTATTTGTAAAGGCGTAAATCAGCTCGATATAGATTGTACCTGAACCTACCTTTAAATTATTGAGCTAGAATGCAATTTCAAGAGCATCATTTTTATCTCTTGTTTTACGGATTTATGCGATCTCCTGCCAAGTACTCTAACGTGTATGATATATCCTGCAAGTATCATCCCCGAAAACCTAATCATAGATCAAGTTAGATCAACATACCACTTGTAGCAGAGTCAACAACTGGGCTTTCTTAGCTTCGGCTTCTTGTCGCTGGCCAAAAACTTCAAGTTCTTGTCCTTCATCGACACGACAGTCTGATGAGAATTGCGACTTGCTAGTCCCACTCCCGAGCCCGCTACTTACATAACTGACCTTGTTTAGATTTTCCAGTGAATAGCTTGCTATCTGAGCAAGAATTTCCTGAATTCCACTCAAGTACTTGGATCCGGCTATGAGTTGTGACAACTGAGGTGCCCCGTAAGAGGCAGAACATAGAGAAAGCTCCTTATTGTTGCAGGAATTCAGTCCTGATTTGTATGCTCTTCTTTCATTTGAAAAATGGTGACTCGCACCGGCATTGCTTATCTCTGAGCACTGATCAGAGATATTCGGCAAATTAATTATCGAAGACTTTGATGAGGCAAGGCTGAGTGAGAGCTCATTACTGGAATTAGGGGGAAAATAAGCACAACCCATATGTATATTTAGGTTCCCGGATGATATCCATCCAACAGTATTTGTATTTCGGGCAACAGGATAAGGTGGACAGACAGTTCTTGATTGAAACCTGTTAGCATTCCACTTACACGTGCCGGCCGGTTCATCGTAGCTGCAAGTTCCCAATGACATATGCGAAACATTAGAGCCATCATTTGGTATATTCCCAACTTCTAACAGATCAATTGATGGCAATGAAATTGGCAAGCCATTTATATTTTCTTGGAGATCCCTTCTTGAGGCCAAAATTGCAGGAAAACAAGCAGGAGAAATTGGCATTGCTCCATTGAAGTCAGGAGCATTCCGAATGGCATCGATCCCATGAAAGGGAACCGACACATCGGAAATAAACTGTGAACCGGTTATTCCAGCTTGTAGA
Source organism: Eucalyptus grandis x Eucalyptus urophylla (assembly GCA_028830015.1). Classification (NCBI taxonomy): domain Eukaryota; kingdom Viridiplantae; phylum Streptophyta; class Magnoliopsida; order Myrtales; family Myrtaceae; genus Eucalyptus; species Eucalyptus grandis x Eucalyptus urophylla. The sequence continues at coordinate 44,207,006 of CM054190.1, forward strand.
TCACCGATCGATTCTCCTTGAATGTTCGAATGTATTGGATACCCGACTGTGTGGTCTGAGTTATTCTTGTTGAGTATATCTGACTGCAGGAAGGAGCTTGCAGATGCGTGTGCCGAAACACCATCCAGCAAGAAAGAGGCTCGGTTTGACATATCTACCGAAACATCAAACAAATTATGCTCCATTGCAACATCAACACATCAAAATTCTGACAAGGTCAGTTGAAGATCTTCAATCCTAGGATCTCACGTAACTTGGCTCATGAAGATGAGCTAGGTCCCAACCCTGTCGAAACCCTTTTCTTTATGCGAAAACTTGGCTCATGAAGATATTCATCTTATCTCAAAGTTCATTTCCCTGAAAAACATCAAAGTCACTTCGGTTACACAATAATGTGGAGGATGCAACATGACATCATAACCATTCAACCCATCAGATGGAACTGTGCAGATCACATATTCTGGTTGTAGAGAGATCATCGCACACTCAAATATCCCATTCGACGCTCTTCCAATTCAAAGTTAGAAACTTATGCCGAGCACTTCATCAATCACATCCCCTCGAAATCCAAGAAATGGAGTGAGAAAGTGCCTTTCATGTAAAGCAAGTGAGAAACAGTCAAACAAGACTGATCTTTTATCTCTCTTCTAGGTTTTCCTCTCCTACTATTACGGTAAATTGAAGAAAATGCAGGAAGCAGAAACCAGAATTTGGAGCAGTCATAAGTGCCAAGAAGTGAAGAACACACTATCGAGTCAAACCGACAAATATTTTAAGGAAGCAGGTATAGTCAAAACTACTAAATTAAGCTTCACCATGACAAACCTCTGATTTGCTTGCAGAGTAGCTATTTCCTTGACCAAAAAAGCAGAGAATGAAGTTGAGAATGCATGTCCCCGAGGCCTAATCACAAGGAGAACACCAACATGTGTAAAGATCTCATTAAGTTTCCACAGATAATTCCCGATACTCAGATTGTACCAGTATATCCCACCAAAAAGTTGTTTGTATTTTACTGATCGACATTGTATGGGTGCTTCCTTCATGGAATCTAAAACAGTCACAGCAATGCAAAATTCTCACTACTTCACATGACATTATTGGCCTCCCCTTCCTTTCTCCATAGTTAAAAAAAAGAACAAAAAAAAGCACAATCTGAGACCACAGGCAATGCAACTTTATTTTCCTTTATTAACAGAAAAGTGGTAAAAAAGAGAACATAGATTGTACCTGGGCAGAGAATTTGACACCCCCACCACTTCCCAAACACCTCAAGATGAAAAAGAAACATACAAAAGGTGGGGTTGTTTATCCTTTTAAAAATGCAATCTTTGCATGGAGAGAGAAGTAGGATTTCCTGAAAAACCCAAGCCCCAAGAAACAAAAGATTGAGAGCCTCTATGCTATTAAGGACGACTCTTTTTCCTCCTGCCCACAAGAAAACAAGCCAAAAGCACAAATGGGTTTTTCTTTGAATTATACAAACACTCAATCTCAGATGACCCCTTAAAAAGGAAGAAAAGGAGTGTCAAAAAGTCCAAAAGCAGGCTTCTGCACCAGGGTTGAATGAACTGGACCCATTTACTAAACACACTCTCACAGAGACTGGAGAGAGAGAGAGATTACTGTTGGTTGCAGTAGGCACTCATATATGTTACAGGCTTTGGAGGGCCCATTTGCTATCACAGCCTTGCTCTGATCAACTTTGTCCTCCTCACAACCCTTCACCATCTGCTGCATCATGTCTCTCTCTCTTCTCTCTCCTCCTGCAATCATCGCAATCAAAATATCTGGATTCTCTCTGTTCCAACTCCTGTTCATGGCAGGTCCTCTCAGCATCACCCACCATCCCCTCTCCCATCTCTCTGTTTTTAACCCCTCCTCAGAGATGAAAAAGAAAGTCCTTTGCTTTTTTTAGCCATTTTCGACAACAAACCCAATGCTGATGAGAAAGGTGAGGGAATGGGGTAACGAAAGTCTCGTGCTTTCTCCTCTGAATCCAACAGCCAAACCCATCAGACGCAAGAAAAAAACAAAACAAAAACAGAAGCGGAAAAAGCAAAACACCCCCATTCCCCACCCCAAAGAAAAAAAAAAGAATAAAAAAAAAGAAGAAGAGGGAAAGCTCTGTAGCTTCAGCAGCTGTACTTTTTGGAGAGGTATGCAGTGAGAGAAATGGATCAGAGACAGATGAGATGATGATGATGCAAGCAAAGGATAGAAAGGATGATGGTGAGAGAAAATCTCTGGTGAGAAGATCTTTGACGAACTTACGGGGGATAGCAATTAACGTGCTCCACCCAACTTCTGCATGGGACAATTTTTTCACCCCTGAAAAACTCTCGAGTGTGCATTCATTGCTTCGAGTGTTATCATACGCAATTATGAGGACTAACTCAGATTTTCCTCATGATGAAGGAAATGGTTATGTCAGGCTTCAGAACATTTTGGGTTCTGCCCGTGTCCTATGTTTCTTATTAATAAATAAATGGTGGTGTAAAAAAATCCAAAACACTCTTTATGAGATTGTCTTTGGAGATGTGTCTAGTACCTATTCCTCTTTTTGGAAATAATTTTTACTCGAAAATGATTTTTTTTATTTTTTTTAGATGATTTTTGAACATTCAAAAGTGTCTAGTTATAGTAAAATTTATATTTTTGAAATATAAATGCATTTACATTTTTCGCTTTTTTCCTTTTCTTTTTTTTTCTTCCTCCTCTTCTAGATCACCGACCTCGATTAGATGAGAGTCGGTGACCTCAACAGAGCCTCACCAGCCCTCGACCCCAACGAGGTAGAGTTTTGCTCGGCCATGGTGAGGTTTTTGGCATTTGGCGGATTGCCGCCATCATTGAGGTCAGCAATTGGCTCGAAGAAGAAGAAAAAAATAAGAAAAAAAAGAATAAAGAAAAATACTTCATTCTTTAGTTATTTTTGGTAACAAATAAACAACTCTTTTTTTTACTTCTTCATCATGTTTCTAATTAATTCCCATGAACAAAAATGTCACAAAATGGAATTTTTTTTTCCAATAAACAAAAGAATAGAAATAGTCATTATTAAGCTGGTTATCAAACAAAGCCTAAGATTTTTAGAGGAAATAAATAAACCCATCTTATGTAATTAAGAGAAAAAGGATGGATATTTCTCAGATAATTAATTTCATCGAAAAAATAAAAATCTTTTCTCATCAACATAGATTTTTCTATAATATTAGGGAAGACTATACTAATTTGATTTGAATTGGCTACGTTTTTATACATCTTATTTGTAGTGACTGTAATATAAGTGAATAGAGGCATCGCTTAATAATTTCTTTTAGGTTGTTTAGAATGGGTAACAAACTTTTCTATGGGTTAAGTAAGAAAATAGTTCATAATTGTATTGATTTTTGTCTAAACGTTATCTGATTGCGTTGAGAATAAAATTATCGCGTTAAGTATGCAATTTCAAGAAAAAAGTTATAAAAGATAACTTTTATTTCAAAGATCTTATTTTGAGTTTTCTTGACTGTGTTTGGATTGGGTTGACCCATTTACCCACTTTGTTCAACCGAGTTTTGATATCTATTTCATATATTAGTCGTGTTCTGATTGAATTTTCTAACATGATCATTAAATGGATCATGTTAGGATAGATTTAGTTAATGATGTAATTTTAATTTGGCATGCCACACGTGACTTATGAACACGAACAAGCGAAGTGAAGGTTTACTAAAATAACACGGTAACCTTTCACGCGTGGTGCCTTTTGTCATAGGCGATGCGCAGGAGTACACTGAGAAACCGAATCTCCACATCGGTATGCACGATCAAGTACAAAATGAAAAACCATTTTCCCTAGCACTTAAGAATCAATAAATCAGAGAAAAATAAATTTGTACAGCATGGACTAATAAAATTGAAAATAATCCAGACCAAACAAATTTATAATTGCAAACTCAATAATCTCACACACAATTAATATATCTAACTAATAAATGAAGAAGTTGCACATTGTGCAATTTAAAACTCTAAATCACGTAACTGATAAATCAAAGCATAGTAATTAGATAAAAACATTTCAGAATCATCACTTCTTCTTATAATTGAAAATAAAAAAATCGAAATGTTAAATCCTCAATCTATATCGTTGGAAGACCTTTATAATTTCAGTACTTCAAATAACAGTAAATACAAAATATAATTGAGGTTATTACAATTATAAATTCGGCACCCTAGAGTCCTATTGTTATGTGATTTTTTTTTTATCCAACCCGGTGGATCTCATTGGGTACCGGTCCATCTAAATCAACCCGTGCGACCTCGGCCAATTCTGACCCGATAACAGGCCCACGCATGCATGGACCTTGGTCAACCAAAAGCCCATAGAAGACTTTTTATTTTTTTATTTTTTTCTGTGGTCAGACCATAGAAGACCCATCTTTGTGAACATTTTCCATCGTTTGACGAAGGATGAACATTAGAGAGCAACGACCGAATTTCTCTTCTTCTGTTCTATTTTTTTTTTTTTTCCGGGGAACCCTATCCATTGACGCATTGTACAGGTTCACGAGCCGACTTAATCTTCCAAGACGCACGGGTCACCCCATCCCAATGCAGTAGAAATCAAGGGATGTAGTGAGCGTGAAGAACCGAAGCTCGCATCGTTTGACCGTCATGAACACTGATTTTTTGGACGTTACATTGCCTACACCTTGATGGCACTGATTTTTCCAGTGGCAGTCAAACAACACGTATAGGGTGTGTTTGTTTCGCTAAAACTTTATGATAATTGAAAATATATTCCATGAAAATCGTTTTAAAGGGAAAATGGTTAGTTTTCGCTTGTTTGGTGGTTTAGGGAAATCAATTTCCTCCTTGCCAGAAGGGAAAATCATTTTCCCTTGTTCCAACCTTGTTGCATTCAGTGAAAACATTTTTCGTAAGTTGATCAGTTTTCCGTTGTCCAAATGCTTAAACGTCTCCCCAAAAACGATTTCTATTTTTTCAAATATATAGACCCTCAATTTCATTGAAGAAGTCGGAAGGTTTGCGATCCACTGGCATTCATGCATAAGCGATACATACAGCAGTCAAACATGCATTCGGTGTCATCCACTAGTAAAGTCGAAGTGCAAGGATGGATAATAGCAAAGGTAGATAGATTTCGTCCTGTGGTAAGTTGAAAAAATGGGCGGAAACCGCCGTAGAAAAAGTGGCGATTTGGGGTTCGCCCGAAGGAAGAAGATGGGGACAATAAATGGAGGACAGGGGAGGCGCAGCAGCTTTAAAGTCTTTTTGAATGTGAAAAGTGGATAAGATAAGTTGACGTGCTGCAAAAGGTAGGCACTAGATACGATCAAGCTTCAATGTCACATGTTCTCTCCATCACGCTCACAAGTTTCCCAATGGAGCCCCGTCCACTTCGACTTTGAAAAAGGTATTTACATCCAATTGCCCCATCTCCTACTCTCTCTCTCTCTCTCTCTCTCTCTCTCTCTAGATCCATATTAATCTCTCACTTGGAAAAACATGTAAGACTTTATATGGTTGTATTGGTTTTGTCTTCCGCATCGATAGTTCTTTCTTTTGGAATCGGGATGAAAAGCATTCCGTACACTTTTGACGCACATGCACCCAGTAAATATCGACGCCGGATGGTGTTGGACCCCTTGTCTGTAGCCAAATTATGCAAGAATTGCTCAAAGGGTTATGCTTTTCCTTCCAATGGACTCTTTAATTTGCGGGTCATGTATATGAACACCATCCAAGCCTAAAATTCAATTCAAAGCAAATGCGGGCGATATCCATGTGTGTAATGCGAATGTCCAAAAGTCTGGTTCCAGTGACAGCTCAGGCGACGGAGGAAAAAGCAATTCTAGTTCGAGATCGAGAAATGTAATGTTATGTTAAGGGAATATTCTTACCTCGACACAAAATGGAAGAATCCGATGCAATCAGGAACGTCGGATTCACGTAAACAAACCCAAAGAGAGCACAAAGCAAAGGCTGAAGCTTTTGACCTCATTGCACACTCTCTTTTCAAACTTGAGTGCACGGAAACTGAGGTGGAAATTGGGACTACAAGGCACAAAATGGATAGAGCAGCTACTGCAAGTCCACAGAGAGAGAGAGAGAGAGAGAGAGAGAGAGAGATCTTTAGCATTTGAAAATAAGGGCAAGATAAGTCGGATTTGTTGCAGAAATGAGGTATCTTTCAACACTTCATATAAACCCAAGAAGAAAAAAGAAGCATTGATCACTACTAGCATACTTAACTTAGGTCTCTCCTTCTCAAGCAAACATTTATATCTCTCATGGAAGCAAAGTAAACCTCAATACGCCACGAACCCGATAAAAAAGGGAAAAAGAAAATCCCTATTAGCGATCGGCCCCCTCCACTCGGGGCGGAATCGGGTCTAGACAAGAATTTCACCTAATGAATTGATCGTTCGACGACCATATCAACCGTGCCCTCCATGCATGGACGCCACGGACACAACCCCGAGCTTCTGGAGATTCAGCTTTATGACGGTGTCGGCGAACATCTTCGTATCTTCGCCGGTGTTGCCCTCGGGGATGTCCACGACGTACGACTCCAACACCACCGTGTACACCTTCCCTTCCCTCTCGAACTCGTTCACCGACGTCACCGACCGGTAGTTCTGCAGCCGGTGCTCGCCCCCGACGACCCGGAAGCTCAGGACGTGCCGCTCGTCGTCCATGATCTCGAGCCGCTCGGTGCTCGTCGACGCCGGAAGGCCCGACACGACCGTGACGTCCCTCACGCACCCGACGTGCACCGAGGCTCCGCCGCCGCCCCCGCCCCGCATGTGGCAGCTCTTGACGAAGTGCTTGTACCGCTGCGGGTTGTCGAAGCTGCGGACCAGGGGCCAGACGTGCCGGGCGGGGGCCTCGATCTTCTGCGTGATGAGGGACGTGCACGTGTTGGGCGAGGGCTCGAACCTGTGGTAGGTCCGGATGACGGAGTCCAGCTCCGCGAGCTCCTCCGGGGTCAGTCCTTGAGGCGGGCTCGGGCTCCGGCTCCGGTTCGGCTCCATCTTCCAATCTCTATCCCTCTTTCTCCTCACTCCCTCCACTCGCCGGCTCCCTTCCGACACCCTCGCCGGCGCGAGATCGGAGCAAAAGAAGACTTAGCGCGCAAGAATAGAGGAGGGGACGAAGGAAGAGGAGGAGGAAGAAGACGACGCCGGAGAGGAAGGAAGACGAAGCCCTTTATGGCGGAGATGGTTAGGGCTGTTTCTTTCGGACAGATAGATACGCCCGTGGACCGCATTTATTTACAAACTCGTCAGCCGGTTTGTCGTCTCCTTTCCCTCTCTTTTTGCGCTTAGGAAACCGGACCTGAAATTAATTTTTACTATTTTTAAAACGATGGAATATGATTGGCGGGTTTGGGCCGCAGACATAACTATAACAGGAAATTTGCCTGCCCGATGCGGCATATTTTGGTTATTATATGGTTTGCTTTCGGAACACGACAAATGGGAATCGTTCAATTATAGACGCGTCGGGCCATGTTTATTTTTAGCCAGCTTGGGGCCCCGAGGCGCTGCTGCATTACTTTAGGGTGGTAAATTTGAAGAGTCGCAAGTATTTTATTCATCGAAGGAAGTGAGATGGTGACAGTTCACGTCCGTTGACCAATAATGACCCATCATCAGCCTTATATAACCTCACTGAGATTGGATAATATATATTATATTATATAAAAATAGAGAGAGAGAGAGAGAGAGAGAGAGAGAGAGAGAGAGTCTCAGAGATTTATAAAATAAACTGAGCCATGATATCAGACAAGCTGTTGGCGATGACCACGATGACCTACCATGTTGTGTGTGTGTGTGTGTGTCTTTTGAGCATCATCAATAGCATCATCAATATTTAAATCTAAGTGTGGACTATTTGGCATCGTAAGAAACAATGAAAGACATCACATGCACGGAAGATATAATTGATTTTCCCGGCGAAAAGTAGGAAACCCTAGATTGTGGTACTCGACTTATATAATGTTATCAACACATCATTCTAGGGTATTTACTATTATTCCAGTGATGAAAATATCTCAACGGCCATCCTTCCCATCCATGATGATTCTCTGTATCCGAGTCGACACCTTTACAAAAGTTTGAGGTTGCATGTACAATGAAGAGGTTTGATTCTTGCTTATTCACAGGTTCAATGAAGGTAAGATACGCACTACGCAACATCCATACCGTATAATATTTCTTAAAGCGCACCATACATTGACCAAAAACCTACATATACAATCCGTGAATTTTAGATAGGATTAATGAAGTTCGGAGATGGAAAAAGAGAGCGTGTTTGCGGGTGTTTCTTGATGTAGAGGAGGGATAAGATGGTAGTACAAAGAGGGAAGAAACCAGAAGAAGGAAGACTGAGACCGAGAGAGAGAGAGAGAGAGAGAGAGAGAGAGAGAGAGAGAGAAAGAGAGAGAGTTGTCGCCGTCGTTGAAGAGTTGGAAGGAGGAAAAAATTAGCTGCGGTATTCGCGGATCATGTGAGAGGCCCAACCAACTCTCGTGCGTGCGATGTCTCGTCGCTCCCATACCCTCCACTACTTTTCGCTCCCGCACACGGCCCCCCCTCACGCCGTCGTCCTCGTGCGCACGCCTGGGGCCATGCACACGGACAGATCATGATGAGTTTCGCATGAGATGTACACATGATTTGGCGCGATCGAGGTGATTCGGGGTCTCGCCTTGGCTTTTCATCATTTGGGTGGTCTTGGACTTCCCTTTTCTCGAAAAACTTTATCGAAGTTTTGAAACGCTTACATCGATTAATGGCGGTGCCGTTGCTGGCTCAAATATTCAACGAAGTCTTCATTGTTAAGATTTGACATACAATCATAATGAAATAGAAAATATAAGCGAGAAAGAATATTTGCAGACACGGGGTTTTATACTGGTTCATCCTTAAACTAGGATTACATCCAACGGAGAATTCTATTATAATTAGTATATCACACTTTTATGTTACATCCGTCAATTATAAGAGAAAAAAGATCATATTTACCTAATAATCGGATCCCCATGCTATCCTGTTAATGAGGAGTATGAACCACATCTCAACATTCATTGTACGGAACAAGAAAAATTTCTCCATGTAAATTATCTTATTTTCCATTCTATGATTTCATGTGTCGTTCTTCATTCTTGTAGACGAGAGGAGTTATGGCACTAAAAAAAATTCCTATGTTACTTTTTCTTGAGGCTTTTCTTGCCCTTTCGCACATGTATACCATATATCTAAAAGAGTTCTTCTTATTTCTCAGCGGCATGAACATAAAGGCTTGCTATCCCATACAAAAACCGTATGTGTCACGAGCTAGTTAAGGCTAATTAACAAATGCATGTGATTCTGAGTCAGAACATCTTAGAAATGATTGGTGAGATTTGAATGGGCTATGACCTCAAGTTCTTGAACTATAAATTTTTAGACACTCCAACCAACTACCAACTTGAGGAGTTCACCTAATGATCAATATAATAGAACTAGGGGAGAGAATTAAGATAGCTATGTTGCAAATGGACGGTCATTGCTTCACAAAAGTAAAATCTTCTCATACAATACTTATATTATGTGACATGTCCATACTGTATAATAGTATCGACAATGAAACAAATATTTGCATCAAGATAGTAACAAAGGAAGCCTCTCTTCAAAAGCTTTTATTAGCATTCCAGTGTTGCATTCAATGTATCATAATAGAAAGCAAATTCGAAGGCCAATTTGACTCTTAAAATTTCGCAAGAAAAGAATTTATGAAACTTGTGCAAATGATGAATAATAATGATGCAACACTATCAAACATGGAGCGAAATCATGTATAATTGGAAAGTAATCATGACAAATATAATTTTATTCTTAAAAATTTCTCATATTTTCCAAACTTGGAATTTAAGTCCTTATGTGACGAGAGTTTTTTTTCTCTTAAAGAGACCAAATCTCCAACCATCTATCTTTTCTTCCTTAATGCATTCATTATTATTTTCTATATTTTGTCTGTAATCACACTTGTGCCTGTATGCAAGTTCCTTCATTAGAACAAAATACATTTGCATTAATATCTATATTTTGTTAGTCTTTCTCATGCATTTTTTTTTTTTGGTTTTTGAAGCATAATGACTTTGTGGATCTCCCTAGAAGATGGGCCCTCCAGAACCCAATGTTACACCCACTGCAAGCCCATCTTTCGTCCAAGGGGTTAGTGTTTTCATGAGCTGGCCCAACCAATCGAGGCCCTTATGGTTTTTCTGTTCCCAATTTCGTTTCGATCATTATATTAACGACGTGATTAACTCATAATAATCATCACGAAAAATTTTCTTGCTAAAGAAGCGTTTGGACTTTTAACTAAACTTTGGCCATTACCTTACTTAATAACTCTAACGACAAGCAATATCTACAACAAAAGGATCGTTGTGATCATTGTCTTATCGACGGAAAGTTTGGTTGAGCCACACGAAACAAGCTCAACATTCTATTTCGAGCATGTTGGTTTTGGGAAGGCTGTTTTAGAATCATGGAACAAGTAATTACATACAAGTTAAACTCATCAATACTATTGCTTATTATGCAATAATCTAGATGAGCTAGAGATCAATTGCAAGACATGCTGTTGCTAGTTAGGAAAATGATCAAAAAAGTTCTAAATCTATTATACTTATACTAATTCAATTGTAAACCTTTTTAGATTTAGCCAATTGAGTCTATTTGGCTAATTTTAGCCAAAAATTGATGGCATGATTGTTGGCGGTTCTACATGGCACGACTGTCATTAATGTAATTTTTTTCTATAATATTTTAACAATTTTTTTGGCTTTTCCTTTTCACTTCTTTACCTTTTTTTTTTTTGTCTTAAAGTTGAGATGCCCTAATTGGATTTGGGTGTTGTGGCCTTTGCCATATCTAGGCGAGGCATTGAGCAAGGGTCACTAGGCCTCGCCTATGGCTAGTGAGAATTAGCTAGTGGCTCTTGCTAGCCCTTAGGAAAAAGAAGGTAACCAAGAGAAAAGAAAAGGCCAAAAAATTGTTAGAAAAGTTCAGAAGATTATTAAAAAATTATTTGAAATATTAACGCCAGCGTTGGTCGTCCTATTCGGCCGTGTTATATAAGACCGTCAGCGATTACCATATCAATTTTCTGTCAAAATTGGCTACATGGAATCAAATGGAAAAACATGAAAAATGTTTTAAATTAAATTGACATAATTAACATGTTTAGAATTGAATTAGTATAGTATAATAGATTTAAGATTGTTTTTGTAATTTCTTTGTTGCTAACTTCGTGACATAACTCAAGAAACTTGTATGTTAGGAGGGTCACATCACCTCTTATTTATCTCCCAAAAAATCAGTTCAAAAATAGAAGCCGTACTCCCAAGCTCATAAATTAACATGAAAAATTGAAAACGCCACGCAGAAATACATTTCAATAACCAGTCGTCACCTAGAAAACAAGCGGCCTTCAAAGAGTAAACAGAGTGGATGGTGAGGTAGCCTAGTGCTCTCTGGGTCAGCTAAGCTCACGTCATTTTCACGAAACATAGTATCGGATCGTACCATGAAGAACCATTATTGTAATTCCAGATTTAAAAGGTGGGAGACACATGCATGAATGCTACGTTGCGGTTATAACGCGTCTTAAAGCTAATGTATCTTTTTTATTGCTATTTTAATTTTCGTTATAATGATCTTATCTATAAGGTAGAATATTATTATATTGCAAAATAGCGCACAGATGGACGAGCCAAAGTCAAGGGGGAATTTATAAGGAGAAATAATTGCGTAACAATTTTTAATATATTGTGAGAATAATGATTTTTTTTAATCACAAAAAATCAAATCATAAATAATTATAAATTTTTATATGACCCATTTCTTTAAGAAATTATGACTCATAATCAACTGTTATTTTCATAACACCTAAATGACTGTTATGTTAGCAAAGTTCATTCATAAGTTGATGTAATATAGAAATAGTCTCGAACTTTTTTTTTTAGCTTTTAGAAGAGAATGTAATGATACATATTATAATATTACTTTCCCCATTAATGGGAAAAATATTAGTTTAATTTTTATAGTGAATGACGACATTGCCGAACAAGGACAGTTCTTGACATCATTCTCTGGTTGAAAATGGAAACCAATGGGCTGCATTTAATTTAATTAATAACAAATTACAGGACATAGGCAAAAAGAAGTGCTTCTATTATTATATATTGACAAAGTGAGAATGCTTGGAATATCAACCACGTCTATGCTGGGCCGACAATTTTGAATATGAATTATCACGTCTAGACACGATTGCGATGCAAATACCTAATTGATAGAGTTGACACGAATTCAACACACACACACACACACACACACACACACACACACATATATATATATATTATGAGCTTTAGAGTATAATTGATAAAAATACATCGTTTTGCACAATGACATGATTTGACAAAATAATAGAATCTGATCATGACAAGCATAAACGATTATGCTATTAGTGTAAAGATGCTTGAGAGATGTGATCAAAAAATTGCAACAGTTTTGTTCCCTTCATAGCCTCTAAGTATCAATTAGATCAATAGAGTCCAAAATGATGCGATAAACAGCAAATAAGTATTAAAATGTCTACACAATAAAATTCGTGGCATCAATTTCGCAAAGTAATTTGACCGGAAAACACTAAATTTTACCAGCTCATCAACCGCATAAATCTTGTAGACAGTCATGTCTATTGCATATAATGAACACGTGGAAAATGTTAGACTCATTAGATGGATTCACAAGATTAATTTACCAAATGACGTGTCAAATCATCATCTACTCTTGACCATGACCCACTTATTTGAAGGATTATTCGCAATTGAAAACGTCGCATTGCAAACCAATTTTGTTAGATCAGTCTTTAAGATTCGTACTAAGTCCATTTATTTCTCCCGTTTAATAAGTCCCTTTGGCGCATCGTCGTACATGATTTCCAAAAAGGCCGAGGCTTTTCATGGAAGGTAAAGACGGCACATCGAAAGTGGAGGAAACCTCAGCTTCGAGAGAGATGTACCCAGCAAAAGAAAATCATGAGAAATCGAATGAGACAAGAACCCTAAGGATTAGTAAGGATTAGTAGTATTTCGTCCTCTTTCGCTACCAAAACCAGGAGCCACCCCACTAATCACATCTTCCCCACTGCTGGTTGTGGTTCACCTACTTGTGATTAAAGAATAATAAAAGTTGCAGCACCAAACCACGCAAACCCCTAAAAAGTCCAATTATCCATTCGTTCCATTTTCACGTGGGTTCTTTTCTTAAGATGTGCTAATGGTCACGATTCGTGCTCTTGATTGGCGATTTGGGGTTTGCTAAGATTAAAGAAAAGGAGCGATGCGGTTGGGTCGTCTTTGGCCTTGTTTGACCTGTTGTAGTTCCTCTTGAACTGCTTCATCAGCTGATTTCTCCCTCACCAACCACTCTCCCATCGTTCCACCAAATTCAGTGACAATGAAATGTTTGCTGTAACCCTATAAAAATTGGGAGAAAACCCTAAGAACAATCTACGCCTAGAAAATCCATATGTTTACCAATTTTATACTTACCAAGACTGGTCTACGGATGTGTGGGTTGGACTACGAGTGAACAAGCGAGTCATATTCAAGAACCAATAACGGCTTGACATATCGTTTAGTAAATCAATTTTGTAAACCGTTTTTATTTTTTATTTTAAGTATGGCATTTTCCTAATATGTTAGCACATGAAAAACCTTTGACAAAGTAAATTAATAAAAAGCAAAAGTACAGAGAAATGGTTTATCTGATTGGGCACTTCCAAACTATCAAATTCAAACTTTTCTTCAACATAAAAGAATTAAGAATATATAATATAATATATTTATATATAGTAATTGATATTAGTTCTTAAACTTATGTTTAAGATGCAAAGATATCCTTGAATTTTCTCAACATGTTTATTTGTAATTTGGTTATCAAGAAGCGTATCAAATGTCATAAGGCACTTTGTAAAAGATATAATGCCACTTAACAAGACAAAAGCAAGTGAAGAAAGAACCAATGAAAAGGGCTAACTTTCTAAATTAGCCGGTAGGTGATTTGATCGTGTTAGGTATGATACGCATGAAATATAAAGTCAACCGGGTTAGAAAATTGCTCTCAACAAGATTTACAGAAATTAATGCCAATCCTTCATCGACTCATCTAATTTTTACAGCATAAATCATTAAATAAACTTGAATAAAATTTCTAAGAGAATTGAATATTCTTCATGTACAATCGAAGACGGAGCCAATCATTAATTGTAGAATGTTATTGTTTCTGGGAGAATTTTGGCATAGTCAGTTCTATGATATACCGAGAGATGAATCCTTGAGGCGTAATGAATCGTAACTCCCTACAAATCTACATAATTATTATGCAAAATGTCATAAGACACAAGATGCAAAAAGTTACATGATTTGCTGATGAGATTTAGCCAATTTTTCTTTTGTTCCATAATTATCGGGGAACTGAGGATCTATCTTAAAGGATCATTAGAAACAACGAACAAGACAAGCATAGTCCGAGGTCAGGAAGAAAACGTGGTGGTCCACTAGTCCCTAGAAATCTTAAAAACAAGTTGACACCATGAGAGGAGGACCATCCAGAGGGTGGGGGTTTTAAAGGACCCCTGTTAGGTCCACCGGACAGCTTCGACGAGTAGACAAAAAAGCATTTAAATATTTTGGCTAGAATCGAACGTCGGTCTTGTTTTTCACTCTCTTTCTTTTTATTGGGAAATTTAACTTCTTGTGATGTCTATAGTACACACGGGGCCATTAATTAATATAACCAAAGTTAGATACAACCGCACTTATAGAAATGCAGCGGAAGAGCGGTGCCGACGGTCGATCGCGTCGAATAAAGTTTGCCTCTTCGTTTCGATAGTGTTATCGGTACATAAGATTAGGAAAATCCGCCGGAGAAATTACTTGCTTCTGGTATTCAAATTTCTGTTTTTATATGTCGTCCCTGGCGCTTTAGGTTTTGGCATGGGGCGACTGGCATTTTGTCTAGGGCTATGACAGAAGGCAGTGAAAGCAGAGAGAGCAGCTTTCTGTTTCAGCAAGCAAAAGAGTCAAGACAAAAAGCTTGACTGAAGCAACACTCATGGATCACACGAGGCCACATCATCGGAAATCTACGTCACGCATAGCTCGCAGATTCAAAAGGTCGACGTCATCGCCCTTGGAAAAAGTCTCCGAGTGCATTCGAATTATGTGACCCCGGCTGGCATGCACCGTCGAATCGGATGGAGGCAGATGCCTTCTCCATCGCTAACGCCACGTCGCGATGGTGAAGATCGAGAGGCGGTGATCTTTTGGGTTCGGACGGGCTATCTTGTACCCGTGCACGGGTAGGAACGTAGCGAAATAAATTGAAGGACCACGTGCATGAAGTTATTGTTGGGGATAGGGTTAAGTGGTGATACCATGTTGTTGTTTTGTGGACGTTTTGTACATGTCTATTAATTTGCATGTGCACCCTGGAATTAGGAGATCGGGAATAACTCCCGAGAGGTCGCTTTTTGAATAATATGAAATCGTGACCAACATTAAGGAGTGTTTCTAAAAATAGAAAAAAAAGGAGTAGAGGAACATTTTAGAATTTCCAGCAAAAGTACAAGAGTAATCAGTATCATTCACCATCGATAAAAAGATCTTTTTTTATTGGCTATATTACCAATTTCGTCTCGTGTTCATGTCATGTCACCAAAATCAACATTCGAACTTTACATCCAATTGCGCACTTACTAAGAAACCGATTTAAATATTTTTTTTTTCTACGGTTTTCAATACAACAACTTCATTTCATATCATGTGCGATCGATTAACATCTCATAGCAAGCATGTCTTATAAAACGCCATGGGACCCGGTAAATAATGACCAGTATCCTAGGGTGCGTTTGGTTGCAAGTTGTTTCTATTCCTAGAAACAAAAATTTCTGTTTTTTTGTTCCTGGGAACAAAAACGCGTTTGGGTGTGTTTTTGTTCCAAAATTGTTTTTTTGTTCCCAGAAACACATCTGGAATAGAAACAAGAAACAAAAAAAAAAGTTGTTTCTTGTTTCTGTTGTTTCTTGTTTCTGAAACAAAATTGAGAAACACTTTTTTATTTTCTTCTTCTTTTTTCTTTCGCCGGTCGCCGGCCTCGGCCATGGCCGGCGACCGGCCGATGAGGGCCGGCGGCCTTGCCCAGCCACGGTGAGGCTCGCCGGCCCCCGGCGAGGCCAAGCCTCGCCGTAGCTGGGTGAGGTTCGGCCTCGCCTTGGCTGGGCGAGCTCGAGCTCGCCTAGATCCGGCGAGGCCGAGCTCGCCCAGCGGCCGACGAGGCTCGGCCTCGCTAGATCTGGGCGAGATCGAGCTCGCGCCGGGCTGCGCGAGGTCGGCCTCGCCTAGGTACGGCGAGGCTCGGCCTTGCCGGGGGCCGGCGAGCCTCGCCCTGGCTGGGCGAGGCCGCCGGCCATGGCCGAGGCCGGCGACCGGCCAAGAAAAAAGAAAAAAGAAAAAAGAAAAAAAAAAGAAAAAAAAAGAAAAAAAAGAAAAAAATAAAAGAAAATAGAAAAAATAAAAGAAATAAAAAAAATTATACAAATTTACCAAACGTGTTTCTATTTATTTTTTTATTCTCGGAACAAGTTTACCAAACGCGTTTTTTTGTTCAAAAATTATTTTCCGGAACAGAAACATTTTTTTCTATTTCTGTTTCCTGAAACAATTTTTAAACAGAAACATTACCAAACGCACCCCTAATATTCAAATAGAGTCTACGGAAAGTTCCTTACAAAGCATCGGGTAGGACAACCCGCATACTGTTTTGCTGTCCTCCCTCTGCTGCAAAATGGTTGGTGTATGAACATATTTATTACGCTTATGGAAATCTTGCTTGCTTTCTCACTCCTCCTTTATGCCGTTAATGTTGTAATTATATATAACGACAAGCTCGTCGCATGCTCTCTAAATACTGATTCGTCTCTCTCTCTTTCTGCCTGTGTGGACGCGAGAGAGGGAGAGATAGAATGGGAAGGAAATGCTCGCACTGTGGATTCATGGGTCACAATTCCAGAACTTGCGCGTCGATCCGGAGGAGGGACGCGAGCTTCGGCGGCGGCGGGAGAGTCAAGCTGTTCGGGGTGCAACTGGAGGCCGCTTACCCTTGTGGCGTGGCGTCGCGTCTCCCACTGAAGAAGAGCCTGAGCATGGACTGCCTGATGCCGTCCGTGCGCGTCCTCACGTCGTCTTCGCCGCTGTCTTCCGCGACCAATTCTTCTCTCTCTCTGCGCGCTGCCTGCGACGTCGGAGATCGTCTTCTTCGAGATGAGAGTCCCAACAAAGCGGCTAACAGCCCCAGTAATGATGGGTACGCCTCAGATGGCTTTCTTGGGCGAGCCCAAGAGAGGAAAAAAGGTCAGCTTTTGTCTGTCTGTCTGTCTGTCTCTCGCTGACCTGTCTCGTATGATGCAACTGTAGTCTTTCTTTGGATTCTTTGCTTTTCACGGGGGCCAAAGATTCGTAACATCTCAGCTCTGCAGATCCATCTGATCAGGCAAAGTCGTGAAGTTTCTGGTCGGGTTTTCACTCCCACCATCAATCTCTAACGAATCTTGAAGAGCAGGATGATTAGGGTTTCTCGACTGATGTTCTGATGAGATCAAGTGATGTGTGATGGGACAGGCCTGCCGTGGACGGAGGAGGAGCATCGGACGTTCCTGGTGGGGCTAGAGACGCTAGGGAAGGGGGATTGGAGAGGCATCTCCAAGAAGTTCGTCGGCACCAGGACGCCCACCCAGGTCGCTAGCCACGCTCAGAAGTATTTCCTCCGCCAGAAGAGCCTCCTCCCCAGACGGAGCAAGCGTCGTCCCAGCCTCTTCGATGTAACTCATCTCGACCCCCCTCAAGCTCTTTCCAAGTTAGAAGAAAAGCTAAATTAGCCACAAGTCAAGTCCTTTTGATATAATTAATCGCGATTAGCGATTTCTCATGCTCAAAGTCTTGCGATTTCCGCCACTAATTAATTATTTTATGCACCACTTTTGTTTATTCATTGTTTTGGAATATAGTAATCCGCTTGTTGGCGCACTAATTCATGTGTTTTTTGTCCCAGGTGGGGATGGAAAGATGCAGTGCTCGTCATCATGGACAAATCCCCAAGCCAAGTGAATCTTTCACCCCAATATGTCTGTTCTCGCCCCAATTTGGCTCAACCGGGCGAGATAGCAGAGCAAGAATGGTACTCCTAGCCTCTCCTCGTACATGTTCGTTCCGTGATCGCGAGATCCCGAGTTCAAATCTCGCTAACCATGCTTCGTCTGTGAGCGGGCGTCCGGCTTCGAATCCTAACTTGGAGCTGACACTCGCCTCCCCGAATCATCAGTTGGATCAAGCCTCTTCGATTAGGGTCACCTAAGTCACACGTTGAGTCGATGATGGACCGGTGTGATCCCATGTGTAATTGTATAATTCGATCTGCCTCGAGACAAGGATGTATGCGTTCGAGTTCTTCTAGAATTGTGCTAGCAAGCGCTCATGCACAATGATTGACCATAACGTGTAGTTATCTAGTTGTAATTAAGCAAAGTTCTTCTGGCACTAAATCCATTTTTCGGTTTTGATTCATCTGCAACAACTGTCTCCAACTTGTGAGCGCCGATCTTATGTCAAGAATTATTCACTCTCAAACCATTTCAGAAAAATTACTTGTGTTATCGCAACGAAATCGGTATGAGCTGATATAATAATGAGAATTGCTCAGAGTCAAATTTCAAAAAGAATCGAGATTTATTAAATAGGAAGGTGCTCGAAAAATGTACTTATGCATTGAGGGTGCCCAAAATCTTTATCTAATTTTTTTATATGAAGATTTTTTTTGGTCAGTGTTACATGAAAATTTAGTTATTTATTTTTTGTGAAACAAATGAAGTCTAAACCTTACTAATTATTCAATGCATAAGTTGTTGAAGAATATCAATTTGGTTGATTGAAACGAATCTCGGAAAAAAGCCTAGGTCCATGGCCGAGGCCAAGCCCAAGCCCACCCACTATATCAATCCACAAGTGTGATTAACACTTTCATTAGGGAGAATGATGTCAATCGACGAAAAAGAGAAGAAAACCAAAGATATTTGATCATGGAAAGCTGGGAAAATCGACGAGTTTCACATTGTTCTTTGCATGGTCCTAAAACAAAAATTAATTCATGTATTTTTAATTTGTCTAATTAAATAATTTTACTTTTATAAATTTTAATTACAAAGTATTAGGGATGTGTAAGGAAAAATTTAGGCAATGTAGATAATGTTGGAGCATTACATATATAGAATTTAACTAATGCATATGCCCAATTTAGGAAAATATTATCAACATCACACAACGACGTTTTGTCTAATAGTCACACCATTTAGATTTGGCCAAATTAAGTGTTGAGGAGACATGATGAGATAATTTGTGAAACAATAAGAACTTAATTAGACCGATTAAAAGTATAGGGATTAGATAAGAAAATGCATGAAAATATATGCAGTGGAAAGTAATTTTTCCTTAAAAATGAGTTAGCTGGTTGAATAGAATTGGTTGTTTTTGTTTTATTTCTCCTGGCCATAGAACGAAAAGTCTTGAATTCAATTCTCAAGCAACATAGGGAAAGAGATACAAAGAACCTTAAATTATACTTAACATAACACGTCTACCTCAATTTTTTTTTTATGACACAAAAACCCTAAACTTATATCCGTATGATATATTTACTAATTTTCTTTTTGTGATACAAAAAATCCTAAATGTATACTCGTGTGACACATTTATCTCAAATTTTATTTGTGACACAAAAAATCTCAAATTATATCCATTTTACGTAACACAGTCAATAGTGATGCGGATAATTTGTATAGTATTTTAATATTTTTTTGAATTTATTTATTTTTTCTCTTTTTTTTCTTCCCTTCTTCCTTCTCTGGTCGGTCCCCAGAGCATGCAACATTCAATATACATACAAGCATGCAACTAACTTATAATCCCACACAATCCCATCTTAAAAGTATATGTATTTTAACTACCTTCTATTAGTTAGATAATCATACATATTGATCACAAAAAACATTTTCAAAGAATAGGTAACCGAACGAGTTTTGAAATGAATGGCATTTGTACTTTTGCGTCCTCTTTCAAATGCTTATTTTCTAACTTTAATAACAAAGAAAAAGCTTCATTGTTTGACCACTTGTGGTCCATTTGGTATCACGTAGGGCCTGTTTGTTAACTTGCCAAATAGTGTTTATTTCTCTTCTTTTATTCCCGGAAGTAGTTTCGGAACATAATCACGTTTGGTAAAATTTTTGGTCTTGGGAACAGATTTGGAGTAGAATCAAGAATAAAAAAAAAAGTTGATTTTTGTTCCCGGGAACAATTCTAGAATCAAGTCAACCTAATTTTTCTTTTTCCTCTTCTTTCTTCTTGTTCTTCTTCCCTCGCTCTTGTTCTTCAAGTGTTGCCATCGTCGCCACTACTGTCTGCCGCTGCCACCGCCCCCCGCCGTCCGCTGCCGGTTGCCGGCGAGCTCACCGGAGGCTCGCTAGGCCAAGCGGAGGTCCAACGAGGTCGAGCGAGCTCGCCAATGGCCAGGTGGGCCTCCCCCGGCCACCGGTGAGCCTCGCCTAGCCGAGTGAGGCCGAGCTCGCCCAGCTGCCGGCAGAGCTCGACCTCGCTGAGGAGCCCCGCCAGGGCACAGCGAGGTTGAGCCACGCCAGTGGTTGGGTGAGCTTGGCCTCGCCAGATCTGGGCAAGGCCGCTCGCCCAACCAAGGCTTGGTCGAGCCTCGCCTAGCTGCCGACAAGGTGTGGCCGATGAGGCACAGCCTCGCCCAGCTGTCGGCGAGGCGTGGCCGATGAGGCACAGCCTCGCCGAGGGCCCGCGACGCTTCAGTGAGGTCGCCGGTCATCCCATGGCCGGCGACCGGCCACCTTGAAGAAGAAGAAGAAGGGGAGAAAGAAAAGAAAAAAAGAAAAAAATTATTTAAAAAAAAATGATTTGAAGTAGGAATTGAAATTTTGCTATATATAGAATACATATTTAATTTTGTATTTTAATTTATTATTTAGTATTTATATTTATAATTTATACTATAGTTTATTATTTACTATTTAATAAAAATTTGATTAGTTAATATTTTTATTACTTAGTATAAATATAATTAATCAATAGAATTTCTATGATTTGATAGAATTTTAGAATGGAATAGAATTTTAAATTCGAATTCTTTTGAAATTGAAAATATAATAAAATATAATATGATTTTTCATTCATAAGAAGACAATTTATATTGGTGAGTGATTCATGAGAATTCAATATCAAATTTACACTCATCTAAAAAAGTAATTGAAAAATAATTGGAATATAAATTTTATGTAGTTACCAAAGGTAGTTTTGTTCTTTTTCTATTCCAGAATTAGAAATTTTGTACAATTACAAAACGCGTTCTTTTGCTGAGAAATTGTTTCCGAGAACATAATAAAAAAAAAATCATTTCTGATCAGAAATTGTTCCTTGGAACATAATGGTTACCAAACGCGCCCTTATATTCCGAGGAACAAATTTTTTCAAAAATAGTCTTTTTATTTATTTATTCTATTCCCTCGAGCAATTTCTGAATAAAAGAAAACGTTTAATAATTATATAAAATTTCTATTCTCGAAATGGAAAAAGAGTAGGAATACATTTGGTACGACCTAATTTTTTTTTTTTTTGTAATTTAGAATTTCTTTTAATTTTTAATAATTTTTTAGATTTTTCTTTTTTTCCTTCTTTCTTCTCGGCGACTGGCGGTCGGCAATTGCTACCAGTGGTGGCCGGTTGGGGGAGAGGGTGGATGGTAGGGGGTGAGCGGTAGCAGCAACTAAGAAGGGAAAAGAAAGAAAATAACTTATTTTTTAAAATTGTTCTTGAGAACAAGAAATTAGTTTGAGTCCGTTTGATATTAATTCTGTTATGAGGAGCAATTTCTTTTCAAAAATAGTTTTTTTCTATTTTCATTCCCCATAATAGTTTTTCAGTAAAAAAACACATTTGGTAACTATATGAAATTTCTATTCTCAGAATAAAAAGAAAATAAGAATATGTTTGGTAATCCATAATTTTTTTTTTTGTAATGTAAAATTTCTTCTAATTTTTTAAGATTTTTTCTTTTTTTCTTTTCTTATTCTTCCTTGATCGGCTGGTAGTGGCCGATAGTGGCTGGATAGCAGGGGGCAGTGGGGGGCGATAAAGAAGAAGAAAAGAAAAAAGAAAAATTAACTTATTTCTAGAAATTATTCCCAAGAATAAGAAGTTACTTTTTTTTTTAATTTTTATTTTAAATCTATTCCCCGACCACATTTCTATTCCAAGATTAGAAAAATTAGTTGATAATACCAAATAGATTTTTGCTTACTCTTTGTTCCGGAGAACAAAAGAATAGCAAAACAAAGAAATTAGAACATTGCCAAACGAACCCTTGGGGGTCGGGTATCATTTCGGTTTGGGTTTTGGGTCTTTAAGGGGTTGGGTTTGAGTAATAAATCAAAAAATTGTCTTGCAATTATATTTACTTTTCCTATACTATACTTTAAATTTTTTTAGCTGTAGTTTTCATATTCATGTCGTCAATTGGATTCCGGCGGGTGTCTCTATCTCGGTACCGCATCTGTTGATTAAGTTTCTGGCACAGTTCAATACTAACTCTGGGTGTGCATGATGATCACTCTATTTCTGTTCCGAAAATCTGCTTGATGATGCAATTTCATTTTTTTTTTAATTTCTGAAACAAATTCGTAGTCTATAAATAGGTTTGGAGTAGAAATGGAAAGTAAATTTTTTTTATGTCTCTATCATTAGTTTAGAAATGAGAAATAAAAAAAAAAATTATTGCTCATTCTCTCTACTAGTTAGCCACTCACTAGCCGCTGTCACCCACTACCACCATCTGCTGCTGGCGATCGTCAGCCGTTGTCCGCCGACTACCATTACTGATTGTCGTTTGTCGCTCACTGCCATCGCCATCCACCACTCCCTAGTAAGGAGAAATTTTGTGAAACTCTATTTCCGAAACATAAATTTTGCATCATTATTAAACAAGATTTTGCTCATAAAATCATCCAGAAATAAAAATAAATAAAAAAAACTATTTCACTTTCAAAAATCAATTTTTTACCATAATAGTTATCATTCACACATTTTGTAACCCTAGTACTAGTAAAAGTACCAAAAAATTCATAAATCTATTGCTTTAGTACAAATTCAGTCTAAAATTTTAAGTTGAGCTAATCAATTCTAAAAAATTTCACATTGGTACCAATTCAGTCCATTCGTCAAATTTTGCCCCTACCCCGTGCTAACGTGGATATTTTTTTCTTTTTCCTATTCTTTTTCTCTCTTTTTCCTCCTTGAATCCCTGCAGTGGCTAGCGAGGCTCCGGCGAGGGTCGCAGCCACTACGGAGATCGAAGGAGGAAGAAGAGCAAAAAGAAAAGGAAAAAGAAAAATTAATAAAAAATTCGAATTTAAAAAAAAATTAAAAAAATTGCCATTTCAGCATTGACCACCGACCGATGTTCACGTTAGTGCTGGTTGGCCAAAATTAGTTTGATGGATTAAATTGATACAAATATGAAAAAATTTAGAACTAAATTGATTCCAATACAATAAATTTAAAATTTTTTTGGTACTTCCCTCCCTTGTGCCTTGTCGCTAATTAAATTTTGACTCGGTTTGGGATATTGCAATATCATTTGGATTATAGAAATTTGATTCTTTCTTGCATGAGGTTTCCTTTATTCATAATTGGCATAAAACCCTCATCTCTTTTAAGAAAAGTCGAAGAACGATTTTCGGTGAAAGTGAGATATCCTCCCATGTCTTAATTAGTTTTAGTAGGCCCAATAGGCGGGTGGCGACTCTTCATGTAAAATTTTGATAAGGTTAACTTGAACTCAAAATGAAAAAACCAATATCACGCTAATGACACCTAAATTTTGTCCTTTTTATTTAGGACTTAATCGCATAGTTAGTCTCTAAAAAAAGTCAAAAAAGTAAATAAATTTCATTAAAATGCATAGCATTTTCATTAAATTGCATCGCGACATTAGGAACATTTGCATTATTAGTATTAAAAATTTGAAAAAAGAAACTGTAACCGGACCGGGCTAGGCCCACCTTTAGCCCGCTCCTTCCTTCTTTTACCTTCTCCTTTTCCCCTTTTGGGCTGGCCCCGCCCACTTCTTCTTTTCCCTTTTTCCTTGGCCCTATTTTCTCTTCTCCTTCTCTGTCGGTGGACGCTGACTTCCCAACGAACGACAAAAAGGACAGAGAAGAACGAGGCGAGGACGGTACGATCGGTCTAGTAACAGCTGGCGTCGCGGCTTGAAAGGGAACGAGGAGAGAGCAGCCAACGAGGGGGGTTAGTCGGGTTTTGGGGGCTTCTTCTACAGCTAGAGGGAGAGAGCGAGGGGGCAACCGAGAGAGTGAGATTCGAGCAAGGGGGAGCGAGAACGACCGAGAGGGAGCGAGTGATATGGGGAGTGGGAGCTAAGCCAGGAAGTGAGAGCAAGTGAGATGGGGATTAGATTTATGCCAAGAAGTGAAAAACGTGAGCTTAGTGCCACCAGAGAGGCTTGCTCCCAACGAACGCAGACGCTTGCGGTTCCCATTTTAGGCGCCCATACTCTTGGTTAGCCCATGTTGTGTTTGTTTCAAATCGCTCCCGATGATCCCGACTCCGAGACGTGCGAGGTGACTAGACTAAGCCCGACATATCTCCAGTTTGCCATCCATTGGCCGTCATTGAGCCAAGTAGGGCCATCTTCGGTGATAATGCCCTCGGTTTGTCTCGACTTGACCAAGGCCACGGCTTGTCGTTCGCCAATTATGCTCGCGTTAATGCGAAGGGATCATTTCGGAGTGTAACTTGAGTTTTGTTTGTTAGCTATATGATCATTTCGAGTTGGGTTCTTGTCTCGGATGTCTCCAGATGGGTCGCCTTGGTTGACGCCTGCTAGTGGGGATGTAAATGATTTGGTTCAGTTCGGTTTAGTTTTTCAAAAAAATTGAACCGAACCAAACTGATAAGGAAATTTATTGAATTGAACCGAAATCCGATCCAAATCGAAATCGAACTAGACCGAAATCCCAATTCGATTTGATTTTTCGATTTTTACTTTTGTGTTTGTTTTTTTTCCTTTTTTTTTTATTTTTTTAAATCTATTTTTAATTAGTTTTTCTTATTTTCCTTTTCTTTCTCTTTTTTTTTCCCTTCTTCTTCTTCTTCATTGGCCGGTTGCCAGCTGCCACTGTGGCCGGCAACTAACCAATGAAGAAGAAGAAGAAAAAGAAAAAAAGAAAAAGAAAAGAAAAAAAATCAAAAAATCAAAAATATATTTTTAAAAAATAAAAAAAAAGAAAAATTTTAGATTTTATTGGTTTGGTTCAGTTAACCAAACCTATAAAAACCGAACCGGTAAAATTTTTTTGGTTTTTAATGAGAACCGAATAGAAAAAAACCAAATTTTTCGGTTTGATTTTCGGTTCGATTTGGTTTTCGGTTCGGTTTTTGACACCCCTACCTACTAGGCGTTAGGCATAATGCCGGAACTAGATTCGCTTTGGCATCATTCAGTTTCCGGCTTCTGTTTTGTTTTGAACTGTGTTTTAGTCATTGAACGTGATTCTGCTGAATTTCTAATTATTGTTTCGTTGTCAGAGGCGTCTTTCCTTTTGGGGCATTGCGTGCTTATCGGCCAGCGTAGTGCGATAGTTTTCGAACGTGTGTTTTTCAGCAAGCGAGGTTCTCTTTTGGTGCTTTCTTTGTAAGCCTTAACGTTGAGATAAATTTAAAAGAAAAGAGAGAGGAGAGAGCTTGAGAGTTTGATATATGGAAATTGATGCTGTGAAGAAGTTGGGGTTCTAGGAATGTGAACTGGGCGTGGAAGACAGAGAAGAAGAGGAAGAGGAAAATTAGTTCGTCGGGTGAGCTTGGTTAAATTCATTTCTAATGTAATTGTGTCGGGCTTGGGGGGTTATATTTGAGTAGGCTTGGGCTTGATGTGAGGTAGAAGTATTTGGGCTTGGTCTGGTTTGCGCCATTTGGAATAGTTTGGTCTTTTGTTTTGTGTTATTAAGTTGGGGACGGACTAGGCTCGATATAATGAGCCCAGTTCGTGTGAGGGCTGGGACGTGAGACCTAGGCCAGTGGATTTGGGTCGTGCCGACCCGGATTAGATCCGGAGACCTGACCCAAATCTCATTTCGGAAAAAATTAAAAAATGTCTTTATTACATTTTTTTTAAATTAAAAAATGCCAAGAATTTTTTATTCTTTTCTAAAATCAGAAAAAGCTTTTAAAAATAGATTTTTTTGGGGGTATTTTCTCTTAAAGTGTGGGGAAATCATTGACAAAAAAATCGACCTCAAAATCAAACAAACTCTTAAGGTTTTAATGTTTCCTTTTTAAAACTATTTATCAATTGGTTGCGCACTTTCAATACGATGACTATGGCTACCCTTTAGGCTAGTTTGGTGTTAACACCTTACGATCTGGTCATTTATTTATTGCATAGAAAATTATGGGTTAATTTTATCCTTGAAAAAATATTAATTACATAGCATATAATTTTAGATGCATTTATTTTTAATTTGCATTTATATTGGACCGGTGATGAATGGGTTTGAATTAGTGGTTCTGAGCTTTAAATTGACAAGTCGGACTAAGCCCACGAAGTGAGCAAATTGGCACAAGCCCCTTTTTTTAATCGAAAATCATCTAGTGAAATATAGGAATTTGAAATTTTTATATGACGGGAATTGTTTTAAAATATCTTCGGATAGAGCAGGTGTGGAAAATATTGCGAGCTCAACTCTGCAGGATTTGAAATTTCAGAAAGATCATTTTGCAATCCTAAATCGTATAAAAAACAAATATTGTGTTCGGAAAAAAAATCTTTTGTGGATATTGATTTGGAAAAATTAAAACCCTAATCCATAGCCTATATAAAAATAAAACGTGTAGGGTTTTAGGGGGCCACACAATTGATACAAACGGCCACATTGAGGGGAGCACATAATATAGAGACACATTAAGAGAAAAGAAAGAAGAGAGACACACAATAGAGACGAGGTGACTACCATCGTGAGAAAAATCTTCTGTTCTTCTTGCAGTCTGCATGATGAAGACGAAAGATACATGCTTGAGTTCACGATCTTTTTCTTCCTGGTGATCGCTCATCAAATTTGCAAGGCCACGTCCTCAAGGCGTCCTTCAAGTCTTGTTTGCTGGGATTCCACGATCTGCACATGGAGAAGGGTGGCAAGAAGAAGACAAAAAGGGGTTTGCTCATTAAAGAACAAATCATTGGGATTTTGTTGTCGCTCTAGTTGTTCCCTATCTCCAGCATTTGCTGCAATTCCGTCCACAAGCGCTCCACGAGTCCCTGGCGACATTGGGACGTCCTACCTGTTGCAGTCCAATAACCGAACTTCTTTGTCAACCGCCACCAATCCGTGAACGTCTTCAATTGTGATCAACAACTTGAGAGATCGACGTCCTTCACCACCGAGAACCCATGACGATTTGCTGTCCAGCCGAGGTGCGACCTTCGACGATGATCACACGCCAAGGAGCCTCCGATGATGATGGTCGAAAGCTCACGACGTTCAGATTTTGGCGGCTCTAACAAAGCTCCACTTGGCGATGCTTGGAGATCAACATGGAATGAGAGAAAATTTTCCACACGTCCTTGACATGCCCGAGACCTCCACCGATCCAGTTATTTTGCTTTCGTTTGAATTTTTATTATTGCAGGTCTTCCTTGACTGAATCTAGTCACTGCCCCGGCAATCCCAGCGAATTTCCGAGCAATACTTGTCAAGTGAATTTATGAGCAGAACTTGTCATTTGGCACCATTAGTAACTCCTTGACTGTGCACACCACATCGCTAAGCACCACACATCGGTCGTGAGTAGCCGTTTGAGGATCGGAATTCGGAAGCCGATATTGAATTAGGTGAAAATCTTATCTATTTTGATTTCTGAAAATTCTGTTTCTTTATTTGAAATACTTCTTGATGCATCATTGAAATCCCTGGATTTTTTATTCCATCTTTAGATGGAATAATTAATCACACGGAATAAAATTGCTTAAGATCAATTTATTGATTTTATTATCGAAATAATCAAGTTTGATTAGATATCATTTCCAAATTTGAATGATGGATAATATCTTTAATTGTGAATGATTTGGTGCTTATCTTTTAATTGTTTTATTTATCCCAAAAATCCAAAAAAATTGCATTTGCATGTCATGTAGATTAGGATTGATTTTCCTAGATAAAATTGCATGATAGAATAATTAGGTTTTTAATGCATGTTTAGATAGTATCTAGGTTAAGTAATATTTTTGAATTAAATTGCATGTCGAAATAGATAATATCTTACTTCAGTTAGATTTTTATTTTTAGCAATTTTAATTAAGAATTTTCATAAAAAAATATAAAAAAAGTCAAATTGCATTTGCATGTCATGTAGATTAGGATTGATTTTCCTAGATAAAATTGCATGATAGAATAGTTAGGTTTTTAATGCAGGTGTAGATAGTATCTAGGTTAAATAATATTTTTGAATTAAATTGCATGTCGAAATAGATAATATCTTACTTTAGTTAGATTTTTATTTTTAGCAATTTTAATTACGAATTTTCATAAAAAAAATATAAAAAAAGTCATGCCCATGTCATCTAGAATTAGGTTCATGTAATACACGTCATTTAGTGATTGTTGCTAGGTCCATTTGATTAGAAATTGTTTGTCATTAGAATTAGGTCATTTGGTTAATTTAGATAGCACATTTAGTTATTTGGACAATTTTCATTTTGAATTTCATGAAAAAGTAAAAAAGGAAACTTAGAAGAGTTGGAGTATTCTTTGCACGTCATTGCATACTACGGTAGGATTGCATGTTTAATTTTATTTTCTACTTAGTTATAGTTTTAGATAATTTTCTTAGGATAGACTGTATGCTTATATTTTATTTATGTCATATAGCCTAGGTCATATTGCTATGCCATATCATTTCATGTTAGATTAGTAACATTGCATTGCATATAGATTAGGTTCTCATTAAATAAGTGAAAACAAAAATCGAGTGACTGTGTGTTAATTAGAAATCATATCTAGGACTGTTGATGTGAATTCTGATCTAACAACGTAGATGCTTTCGTTGCTATGAGGTAAGTCCTGCATTTTTTTATTTGCTTTCTTGAGTGTTAAATTGGTGGTTTACGCATCTGCATGATCACCTTACATGTTAGAAAAGTGAATTAAAATTAATTCAAGTTGTCTGCAAAACATTTTTTCGAAATAAAAAAGAAATGTACCGAAAGGGCATTAGAAAAGTCTATTATAACTAAGTCCCCGTACCCAAAGTCTTTGGTTCGTAGAAGTAAAATAGTCTTTCATTATTTTACTTAGGTGTCTAATCGACCTACCTTAAACTGATTAGTGGCCACTCTCTTTTGCATGCTAAATATTTGAACTTAATTCGCAAAATGGTATGGGCTTGGGAGAGTCCGAGCTAAGTTAGACTTAATAGTCCATTAGCCTAATTTTAGGTGGTGTACCCAAAATTTAGGTTGCGACATTAGGATTGACAATTACTTATTTCTTAACACTAGATGCTTGTTTTCCCTACAACTTGGATAATGCTTACTTGCTTGCTGATTGTAATCACGCATCTGCACGATCATCTTATATGTTAGTTGATAGGTATAAAATCAATCCAGACCACTTAACAAAAATCTTTTGTTTTAAAATGAACAAAATTAGGTACTGAAATATCATTAATTTATCGACCCTTGATTCTCTAATTGCATGAGAAGTGAAGTACGCTCCCACACTTAACTTGATTTTTAGCCAATCCTAATAGGTTAGTGATGACTCATTTTTTAGAAAATTTTCATGACGTCAATTTGAACGCCTGATGTTGCGTAAGGTTTAGGCTTGAGAGAGCTTGCGTCTAAATCATAGGTCGTAGGTTTGTCCTTTAGGCAATATTTTTAAACCTATGTTTCCCTCCACATTGGGGGTAGGTCGCAACACACATGAGGTACAAACTTAGGAAATTCATCATTTGTGATTGACAAACAAATAACTCTTCCTTTTTGTATTTTTAATTTAATTTAATTAAAGATTTCGATTAAAAAATTTGGATTTAAGTCAAAATGACATTTTAGTTTTATATTTCACGTTTTAGTATGGTAATGTCACGCTAGAGAGAGAGAGAGAGAGAGAGAGAGAGAGAGAGAGAGAGAGAGAGAGAGTATTAAAAGAAATCACGTCAGCATTTTTCATTAGTTTAATTGGACGGAGATTATGGGAGGACTCGATTCCACTAATTTGGCAAGTTTTGGGATGTGATTGTACTTTTTATAAGTTATAGATATGCATTGCACCTTTGAGATAAGTTTTAAGACTTATAATATACTTATCCCTAGTAATTAATAGCAATGATGACCTTGTAGAACATTGAAATCCCTCATTGTCATCATATTTTTTAACTTATTCTTTATAGACTATAAACTGTGAACATGATTGTCATTTCGTGTTATGGATTCTAATTATTTAGGCAGATGTTACATACGCATATAAGTGAAGTCTCTGATTTATTATAGTATCTAATCACAAAATGTAAAAATTTATTTAGAGATAATAATTTTTGTAGTTTAACATAAACAACTATGACTACTTAAATAATAATTCTGATTTTTCTTTTGTCAATCATGGAGTAAGTAACAAACTTAAGCATTCTTAGTTATATAAAAATAATTATTTCCATGAGATCAATGATTGATAATTCTTGATTTTGGATAGCCAGGAAATCTTTAGGCTAGAAGGTGGAATAACTGTTCCATTTAAATTAGAATTAGATTTTGAGCATGTGCCATGTGCGTGCATGCTTGCTTTCACCGTCTTTCTTTTTATATATATAAACATTTGCAAGGCATTCAAAAAATGGAAAAAAGTACAAAACAAGTCATAAATCTATTGCATTGGTATCAATTCAATTTTAAGTCTTTTGATTTGACCAATTGGGCAAAGGTCCCCTCATTAGATTTGGTGAGGGGCGGTCTCGCCTAGCCATCACCGGCCCTCGCCAAAGGCCAACGAGGGCCGATCTCGCCTATTGCCAACAAGGGCCGCCCAGCCCTCATTGGCAACCAGCAACCTCCACTGACCATGGTGTCCCTGGCCTTGCCCTTGTTAGCAGCTAGCAACCTTTGTCGACCATCACGAAGGCAGGTGGAGGAAATTAAAGAATGGGAAAAAAAAAGGAAAGAAAAGAGTAGAAGGGAAAGAGAAGGAAAAAAAGAAAAAGAAAATGAAAAGGAAAAAGGAGAAGGAAAAAATCTTTAAAAAGTTCGAAAAAATTATTAAATATTATAAAAATATCTATATCAACACTGATCGTGCCACGTAGGACAACTGGTGTTCATCGTGCCACGTAGGGTAACCGGTGTTCATGTTAATAATTTCCGGCATAAATTAGTTAGATGGACTTTATCAATATCAATGTGAAAAAGTTTATGATTAAATTGATTTAATTGATCTAATTAATATATTTAAAGCTGAATTTTTACCAATACAATCGGTTTATGACTTTTTTTGTATTTCCAAAAATGTAAAGATGTAAATGCGGACAATCAAATTTAGTAACATATTTAATTGTGATAAACTTCCTACGATGGCACTCATAATTTCACCTAAAGCCATCCTCCTAATCATAATAATGTATATATCGCATTGCTTTCTGCTCGCTCCTAAGTCGATTCAAAGGAGAAAAAAATTTCTGGCCAACACCTTTTATTTTAATTATAAAAACCAGAAAACTCAAATTTTATTTTTTATGTTCCACTATGGAAATGAATAAAAAATGAAGAGCGTACATAATAATCATTTTATTTTTGTTCCACCATGAACGACGCTCACAGCCAGCCATGGACGACACTCATCCATGGCCGCTTTGGCCGAGAAGCTGGACCTCAAACATGGAGCTTGGGGTAGCCTTGGCCGCTCGAGTGGCCTTAAGCCATCCCACTGCAAACGAAGCTCGACGCAGTCCCCACGCTCCTCAACCACTCAACCTCCCGCGGAATCTCATGGTCGCATCCGGCAGCGTGCCATCCCTCCTTAACTTGAAGCAGCCATGAGCCGACTCGAGCTCGAGCCATGGCAGAAATTTTGATGGTTCAACTGATGGGCCCGGATTTATCACAATTCGTGTATGATTTATCGTATCATCCCAGGTGATGTATTAAATGAACTTAATATTTTCATGGCCGTCCAAAGCCTGTAACACATATGAGTGCGTACTGCAACCACACAGTAAAATCTCTCTCTCCAATCCGTGTGAGAGTGTTTAGTAAATGGGTCCAGTTCGTTCAACCCCGGTACAGAAGCCTGCTTTTGGACTTTTTGACACTCCTTTCTTCATTTTTAAGGGGCTATCTGAGATTGAGTGTTTGTATAATTCAAAGAAATTGTATAATTCAAAGAAAACCCATTTGTGCTTTTGGTTTGTATTCTTGTGGGCAGGAAGGAAAAAGAGTCGTCCTTAATGGCATAGAGGCTCTTAATCTTTTGTTTCCTGGGGTTTGGGTTTTTCGGGAAATCCTACTTCTCTCTCCATGCAAAGATTGCATTTTTAAAAGGAAAAACAACCCCACTTTTTGTCTGTTTCTTTTTCATCTCGCGGTGTATGGGAATTGGTGGGGGTATGAAATTGGGAAGTGGTGGGGGTGTGAAATTCTCTGCTCAGGTACAATCTATGATCTCTTTTTTACCACTTTTCTGTTAATAAAGGAAAAAAAAAAGTTGCGCTGCCTGTGGTCTCAGATTGTGCTTCTTTATTTTTCCCCCATGGAGAAAGGAAGGGGAGGCCAATAATTTCACGTGAAGTAGTGAGAATTTTGCATTGCTGTGACTGTTTTAGATTCCATGAAGTAGTGAGAATTTTGGCGATTTCCTTCTTGTGCTCGAGGGCTTTCTTGGAGGCCCCCGGTTTGGGTCGAGGTGACGGAGCCTGGTGAATATGACGACGCAGTTGAGCGCCGCACTGGCCGCGTACAACACCAGCTTCTCTAGGAACCTCGCCTCCGAGCCTTCCATGTCTGAGGGTCTCGCTCAGCAGGCCGACGCTTGCCAACGTTGAGGGGAGCCCAAAGAGGCTTGCTTCTCGTCCACGTGCTGCGTCCGCGATCCCAGGAATGCCGAAACGAACATCGGAGCAGCAAACGAGCGTAGAGAGAGAAGCGAGCGAGCGCCGGAGAGGGGGCGGCCATGATGTGGTTCATCGGCAACAGTCGGGGAATGGCCACTTGACTCACGGCGGAGGAGCAATGAGAATAGAGAGAAATTTGAGATTCAAAATTTCGAAACTTTCGTCCTCCAGGTCAGGTGAAAGAAATGGAGATGAACAGCCTTCTCTTTCATTCCTTTGAGAAGGAAAGACCGTAATAAATGCATTGCAGAGGAGAGAGGGCATTCGGGCTAGGAGGAAAGAGTGAGCGTGCGCAGGATAGGGAGGAGAGAGAGCAGAGTGGGCAAAGTGGCTGACGTGGAGGGTCCAAGGACACATGTCGATGTGCGAATGGTACCTAATATTTTCTGGCTATTGAGACGTCAAACGTACACGACAAGATTTATCCACTCTCGTTTTCGACATCAATGGCCTAGGTCATTCCCGCCTCCCCCCCCCCCCCCCCTCTCTCTCTCTCTCTCTCTCTCTCTCTCTCTCTAATAGGCGTCGAGTCCAGCGATTCCAGCGACGAAGTCTAGAGTTCCGGCGAGGATGGCATTGCTCTCAGCTCTTGAGACAGAGATCGCCATCCCGGTTTGCGCCGTCGTTGGGATCGCGTACTCCTACTCCCTGGCGCGGTGGTTCCTCAAGTCGCGCGATAGCGACTACCTCGACGACGAAGAGCGGTGCTTATACGCGGATAGGATGATGTGTGATCTGACAACGGGGGAGATCTCCGGAGGTGACTTTGTAAAGATCCTATAGCTTCACTACTTGTCTGCTTTATAAAACTGTTCACTAACAGATTTGTTTTTGGGTCAATCTCCCATCTGCCTGAGCAATAGTGACAGATTCGAGTCTTGTAATCTGATGACAGCTCAGCGAAGTCATGAGCTTCTGCTGCTCGTGGGGCGACTCATTTTTAGGGTTTGTAACAGCTGCTAGGGCTTTGAGCGGTGTATCTGAGTACAGTAGCATAATATTTACTCAAGTAGATCTCTTCTCACGAAGATGGCTCTTGGGCGGAGTGTTGACTGGTGTAGCTCTTGTCCTTTTGGCTTTGATAGCATTTTCGTTTTATAATTTACAGTTTCCTTCATATAGTTTAATATCATTACATAATCTATCCTTAAGGATAACATTTTTGGAAGTAAAATCCAAACACCAGAAAATTACTTCCCTCTCGTTTCCATGCTTTCCACCAAAAAGTTTTCCTTTAAACCAACGCATTCCAGGTCTAATAAGCCCAATCTTTCATATCCTCTTTTTGAGTACATACATAGGATTTTTCTTTGTACATTTGATTCATTTCCAGTTATCTATGTTATAGATTAAGATCCTGTTTGTTTGCGGAAATTTTTTTATCAAACAATACTTGTCTCATTTTTTGGTATTTAGATAGCTTAGGAAATGAATAAATAGAAAATCTTTTTATAATCAACGAAAAATCTATGCCCAATTTTAGGAATATGATTTCTGCTTTTAAAAGTCAGAAATCATTTTCTAAAATACGACTAGACATTGATGTTTGAACTAGAGATCTCAGCCCTTAGGCATAGGGCGAGATGTTTGTGCTTGAGCTCTTAACAGCCTTGGTCCCTTAAGGCTGAGCCCAAGACCTCGATGCTTATGCCTAGGCCTTTGCTGGTTGCGCCCAAGTCCCCGAGACTATGATTGTGAAGCTCGGCCTTGTGGCTGGGTGGAGGACCTCGGTAGCTAAGCTAAACTACCTCAGGCTAGGCTTGGGGCCTAAGCATTGGAGGTCGGATTCCATAAGAGAAAAAAAAAATATTGGTTTATGATTTATAGAAGTATCTATTTATAAAAATTTGATTCAATAAAATTTTATTTGGGTTGATTGCATTGCAAGTCTAAGATTTGTCATAAAAATACAATTGAGTTATAAAACTTGTCACAAAAGTGCAATCAAATTCTAAAAAATTCAAAATAATGTAATTAAGTTCTAAAACTTGTCACAAACATGTAATCGAGTCCTAAAATTTTCAAAATATTCAAATAACTAAAGGATTTGATTGAATTAATCTGAAAAGTTTTAGGTTATGATTACATTTTTTTTTTAAGTTTTAGAACTCAGTTGTACTTTCGTAGCAAGTTTTAGTACTTTTAATGCACTTTTTGAAAATTTTAAGACTTGGTTGCATCTTTGTGACAAATTTTATGACTTCCAATGTGCTTATCTCAATTGATAATATAGCGTGTGCAACTCGTGTCACACAAATAGTGCATATCTTTTTATAAAAATAAAAGCAAGTTCTTTTTTCTAATGATGGAAAATAATTTCCAATTTATGTTCGAATTCTAGCCGAAAGCTGAGAAATATTGTCATTTTCCAAAAAAAATCTTATTCAAACACAATTTTTAGAAAAATCAAATTATCTATGAAACAAACGAGGCCTCAGTAAATTTCTTTCTTCCATTTGTTTTTTGTTTGTTATAGGAAGCTTGGTATGTGCAACTATTGACACAAGGTAAAGTTAATAAAAATTAGGATAATTTTTTTTCTATGTAATTGAGTTTAGTAGAAGCATATTGTATTAAATAGGTGAATTGCTAAGGATGTACGACCATAAATTTTAAATGTATTTTTTCACTTCATCAATGAATGTTTTGAAAGGATTTATCATCACACGTTGTGATTTGGCATAGAACATTTCTCATTTTCGTGAGATTGTCATTCTTAATTTGTCATACTTTTGACAAAACACTTATTCTATAATGTTAGTTAAGAATACATGGGTAACCAACCTATTTCTCTACGGTTCTCTTTTGTGTTAAATTCTTGCTTCTCCTAACTTTCACCTAGAGAGAGGTGAATATGTGATTATTAACAATTAAAGTGGAATTTAAATAACCAAGTTCAATATCATAAAAGAACAAAGTCTGATGAAAAACTTTACAGTGATCAAATTTTCTGCAACTTCTGCAATGTCTGATGAAGAACTACGCAATGATAGACTTTATAGTGTGCAATAAACGGAATAAATGAAAGATTAAAGGATAGAGAAAATTACACACATCAATTATAGTGGTTCAGCTTATAATAAGTCTACGTCCGCTCTCCTACATGACAGCCTATTAGCCGGATTCCACTATTAAGAACCAATAAGATATTCCAAGATTTGAGCAGTGAATACTCAAACTCATGCGAATAACTCCTTACACGCACTCAACTTCTAAGTGATTATACAATATTACTCACAAAGACGAATGTATTTGATCAGAAATACTCTTCAGACTTTGGAATTATAAGCTTCAATTCTCTCGTGCTCTCACTCCCTTTAGCATCGAGACCTCCTTTTATACTCGTTCCTATCCAAGCTGACTGTTTGATATATCTCTCAGAGGATTATCCAGCCAATTTGCCTGTTGGCCTAGATTTTGCTTAGAACATCTGATCGTTTTAAGGACGCTAAGAGTAAAGCTTCCCGTAGATTCTACTGCTCATACAGCAGTTTGGAAACTACTTTCCATG
Organism: Eucalyptus grandis x Eucalyptus urophylla; assembly: GCA_028830015.1. Taxonomy (NCBI): domain Eukaryota; kingdom Viridiplantae; phylum Streptophyta; class Magnoliopsida; order Myrtales; family Myrtaceae; genus Eucalyptus; species Eucalyptus grandis x Eucalyptus urophylla. The sequence goes on from CM054190.1 coordinate 44,243,881, forward strand.
AGTCGAGTGCTTTAACTTGGAAAGAATGTTTCGCCTTAAGTATAGTTTTAGGAAAGTTGAATCTCCGAGAGATATTTGGAAAACTTTTCTTTTGACAGAATAAATAAGGAAGGAAATAATTAAGCCATGACTCTGGTAAGAAATCCAACTAATTGAATCTCCGAGAGATATATAAGGTAAGAAATCCAACTAATTGCCAGTAGCCATTGCACAACAATATTATCTTCTTCCTAGCCGTTTGACAGAATAAATAAGGAAGGAAATAATTAAGCCATGACCTGGTTTAGATTAATATCGTTTGATCAATTCCACCAAATTTTCTATCTGAAAAATACTTATCATCATAATCAAAGTCTTTACGCCGGATAAATTTTGTCAATCTTTAAAATCAATTTGGGAAATTTCCTCAACAATCCTTTCATTCATGTGACAATGTTTCATACCCATTACTTATTACTCTGATTTGAATAATCTTTAGAACTAGAGCATTATCAGTTCTATAGTAGTTTACCCTTCTCTTCTAGTTCTAACATATAGGTCCAGTTCTAACTTTAGTTATGATGTTTTTCCATAATCTCGGTCTAATTTTTGGTTCTAACCTACTGTTTATTGTGGGTCATAATATGTTTCTAGTTTCTTGTTTGTTTGTAAGGCTTTAATTTTAAAGTAATGTTTAGATGTGCTTACAACAACATTCTGGGTCTGGGACGTTGTAGTTAATTCTTTGCATTTCATCAAGTACTTTGCAGAACTGGGTACTTTCTGTCATCCCTTTTCCCATCTTGTCCTCCTCATTATGTTCTTGTCACTCTTCCGCCAGTGGGTTTTGACACTTGCACTGTCCGACTTGCCAAATGTGAATTGTAATAGACACCGTTTCATATTTTAAGTTACTCTTTTGGAGGCGCTGCAGGTTAGGCTTTCTTATTTCTTGACACTAGCTTGCACAAAACTAGGCAATGGAATGAAGTGACTGGATTTAACTGAATTATGCCTTCTTTCGTCACACATAAGTAGAATGTCAAGAATCAGATTGTTGCTTTATTTGCTTGATAGAGACTCAGAGAGGCTAAGTTATCATTTGTGATTGAACAGTGGCGAAAGCTTTTCTGTTGACGGAGTACCAGTATGGTGGGGTTTTCATGGTTGCTTTTGCGATCCTAATCTTCCTCTGCCTCGGCTCTGTTGAGAGCTTCAGCACCCAAAGCCGGCCTTGCAGGTTTAATCCTTCAAACGTGTGCAAGCCTGCACTTGCCACTGCCGTTTTCAGTGCTGTTTCATTCCTACTTGGTGCTTTCACATCGGTCCTCTCTGGTTTCCTTGGCATGCAAATTGCTATCTCTGCTAATGCCACGACTGCCTTGGAAGAGAGTAAGGGCGTTGGAAAAGGTTTCTTTTCTGCTTTCAGGACTGGTGCAGTGTTGGGATTTCTTCTTGCTGCTAGCGGTCTTCTCGTGCTCTATATTGCAATCAATCTGTTAAAGCTGTACTATGGCAATGACTGGGAAGGCCTTTTTGAGGCTATTGCCGGTTATGGTCTGGGTGGATCTTTTATGGCTCTCTTTGGAAGAGCCGCTGGTGGAATTTATGCCAAGGCTGCTGATGTTTGTGTTCATCTGCTTGAAGAAACTCAGCCTGAGCCAGATTTCCGAGAAGATCAACGAGACCCAGATGTATGGACTCTCTTACTGTAGCTCTATCTCCTAAGTTTATCACTCACTTTTAGTCATAAATGAGGTTGACCTTAATCATTCAGGTGATTGCTTATTTTGTTGGTGATATTGTCGGGGATATTGCTGGTACGGGGTCTGATCTTTTTGGCTCTTATGCCGAATCATCCTGTGCTGCCCTTGTTGTTGCTTCCATCTCTTCTTTCGGAAACGATCACGACTTCACTGCTATGTGTTATCCTCTGCTGATCAGCTCTATGGGTATTCTTGTTTGTTTGATGACAACTCTCTTTACGGCTAACTTCTCAAAAATCAAGGAAGTGAAGGAAATCAACCCTGCAGTGAGGAAGCAACTTATTATTTCTACAATTCTAATGACTTTTGGAATTGTTATTGTTAGCTGGATTGCTCTGCCCCCATCATTTACAGTTTACAACTTTGGGTTGCTGAAAGTTGTGAAGAACTGGTAAACTCTTCGATGATAGTTATATTTTTCTGATCCTAAATGCTGCTTCCTTCTAATGTTGGTCATGTGACATGCTTTAATGTCAGCGGACTTTTACTGGATTGGGTTAAAACGTTGAGCAAATGTAGTCGCTAATTATTGATACGATCTTGCAGGCAGCTGTGCTTCTGTGCTGGTGTTGGTCTTTGGGCTGGGCTAGTCACTGTTTTATTCGCTAAATTATACACCAACGATGACGTCAGGTGTTAAAAAATTGCCAAGTAAATGAATGATATGAATCTTTACTACTGTTGATGGTTATGTGCTGACCACTTAATGATCCTTTTTTCTGCAGCTCTTTCCAAGATTTTGCCACCGCGATTGTTGGTTTTGGCCTTGCCTTTGTCAAAATCCCAATTTTTGCTGCCATTAGCATTTTGTTGAGTTATAGAATTGCTTCCATGTATGGAATTGCTGTGGCTGCCGTTGGGATGCTAAGTACCATTGCCACTCAATTGGCCATAGGTGTTCACAGTCCCATCAGCGACAATGCTAAACGAATTGCTAAGGTTGTTTACTTTGACCGGCGAACCCTTAACGGTAGACTTCCGTTAAGCAATACTAGAGCTGCCATTTTGAAGGTAAGGCCAATCCTTGCATGTGAATATAGTATTGACACTGTACTGTTGTCTTTTTAGTAGTTTATTTTAATAAAGTCCGTAACATAGCAGAGTAGAGGGTGTCTGCGCGTAGGAACTTTTCATGAAATTATATTCATGTCATCTAGACTTAACACCATTATCCAATTATTTTCCTTTTCACCATAAATGACTAAATATGACGTTAGTTGTGCAAGTCTTTTTAAATTCTTGCTGGTGTGGTATGGTGTTTGGCTATAATCACCTTTCTTCCGTTTAGACACTCCGACACTCGGTTAACAGTTGTTGGAAAATCCGACACATGGTCAAAGTCTAGAATTTCGATATGCAAGTTTGGAATTCCAACATGTATGGGGTCAATTTTAAAAATTCAATTAATGAGTCATCAAAATATAAATATGAAAAAAATAATAAAAAAATAAATTGGGAAAACAAATTTAGTTTTCTTTTCTCTCCTGACTCTCACTTCTCGTAACACACAATTCACTTTTCAAGTTTGTTTTTTTTTCTTTTCTGATGCACTGACACACAAGTCATGAAAATGGATTGCTTGTTTTTTTTCTTCAAATTTTATGAATTATTGGTATGAAGTTGAATTTGTCGAATTGAAATAATGAATGATATTAATAAATGGTGGATTAATGTTTTTAGTGTAAATTCATTCTATATTATTTATTTATTTATTTATTTGTGAATTTGAATCAAATTAATTTGATTAAAATAACCATAAAAATGATAATTTATCATTTGTATATATAAAAAATATATATAATATACAACATGCAAAGATTTTCTATTTTTTTAGAAACGATATGTCGGCGTGTCATGTCGTGTTATGTTGTATATCGATGTCGGTGCTATTTAGATAACGCAAATTCTACTTTCTTGTAATTTAAATCTAATATTAGATGGACCTATTTCCGTCACTTATATGGTATGTAGGGATTCATCATTGAATCAGCTTCCCTGGTGTCTATCGCTCTGTTTGGTGCATTTGTGAGTCGTGCAGCAATTTCTCCTGTTGATATCCCGGCACCCAAAGTTTTCATGGGTTTGATCGTGGGCACCATGCTTCCTAACTGGTTCTCTGCTATGACCATGAAAAGAGTGGGACCTGTCGCATTGAAGATGGTTAAGGCGGACCTCGGGATGCACCAGCTAAGAGTGCACTGCAGGCTTTATAGGTCCCCTTACATGAGTGGATGCCTCGAAATTTCAACTGATGCATCTTTCAGGGGGATGATTCGACCTGGTGCCCTTGTCATGCTTACACCACTTATCGTTGGGACCTTCTTTGGAGTGGAGATGCTGTCTGGTGTTTTGGCTGGCTCTATTGGTTCCGTTGTTCAGGTAATCTTTCCCAAAGTAATCCATGTCAATCTATTTTGGTGGTTTATGTTGCTCAAGGTGCATCTCTCGATAGAATGCTGGTTAAACGGGGTTGAGATATCGTAGTTTCTTCATTGTTGAACAAAATTTGTGTAGGTTGGTGAACTGATGATTAATGCTCTTATCATCATATCTATGCATAATTAATCTCCTGATGCATATTTTTTGTTGGGCTTGGTATCAACAGATTGCAATTTCGGCATCCAACACTGGGGGAGCATGGAAGAAAACGAAGAAGTACATTAGGGTATGCAGCTGCTCCCAACTTCTCGAAAGCTAGTTTTTGTTGATGATACTCGTCTGTGGTGGTTCAGTGACCTGCTAAGAAAACTAGACTGACTTAACATATTTTTTTTACTTAATATCCTGAATTTGCTTCCAGGCTGGTGCTTCTGAGTACGCAAAGACCGAGTACGCAAAGACCCATTACCCTAAAGAAATTCACAGGGCCGTTGATAAGGGAGATACCATTGGCAATCCATTGAAGGACACTTCAGGCCCGCCACTAAACATCCTCATCCAGCTAATGGTGGTCGAGTCGCTCGTGTTTGCTCCCTTCTTTACCAGTCACGGAGGTCTGCTCTTCAAGATTTTCTAAGGGAGGGAACGGGCGACTTCCCTTTTGTAGCAACAGCAGCAGCAGCATGTCATCGACGCAATTTGCCCTTAAACATCTATTTCCGTGTTGTTTGCAACCTCTCTAGCTCCTCCACTGCTTCGGACAATTCGAGCAAGATCTTTTGAAGTAAGTTTTTGGATTATGCAAAATACTCGGTTTAAATTTGAAAAAAAAAACAATATCCAGAACAAGAATGAGAGGGGTGGTCTTGGCCATTCGAAGCAGGAATGCAACCTCGTGATGATTAGTCAAAGGCTGCGTAAACACTCGGGTGCTATATGGTGCTCCATCTTCGCTAACACACCCTACATAAAAGATGAAGCAGCGTTCAACAAAGACCGCGAATCAATCCGAAGTACACAAACCTTACTTTAAATATGGAGCAGTGTGCTAATACTGGAGAGACGATGCGCGAGCCGAAAAGCCAGGGCCATAAAGAAGAGCATCCATCGTGGAGCAAGGACTGAAGCCAATGCCGATGCCGGTGCTGGTGATCCAGTCCATGGAGCACGCAAATCAAGTTTTTAGGTTGGAAATACTAAGGATATTGATTAAGGGTGTTAAAACTATCCCACTTGAATAGACCTGCGAACATATTAAATATAAATAGAAAAGGAAACCCTGAAACACTAAACAGTTCCCTCCCTCCTCTTCACCTCGACCTCCTCCCTCATCTTCACCAGCAGTTCCGCCTCCTCCACGTCAACGTGAAAATCCAATAGAAGTTTCAAGCATCGTGTAGGCCGTTTCTTCTTCAGTACCCCCCCCCCCCCTTCATTTTGTTGAATCCAACGGATGTTTGCCTCGCACAAGATCTGAACTGGGAATGTTTCAATTTTCTGTTTTGTTGTGAGCCTGTGACGGAGGATCTAAAGGGACATAAAGGAAGGAAAGGCAAAAAAAAGGATGTGAGCCGCATGAAATTTGGTAAAATCACTGCCAATTGTTAGCTTGGTTTTTTTGCCTAATACTAAGCGTGGATATATTTAATTGGGAAGGCAAATGAGATCTGGAAAGATTCGAACTCAAGACTCCTAGTTCTGATACTATGTGAGATTTGATGCAACCACTGCTAACTGTTTTAAGCTTTTAGAATAATTGGTAGTAATTTCATAAAATCTTACAAGCTGAGACCCAAAACAAACATACCTAAACCATCATTTTGGTTGGGTTTTGTATGGTTCATGTCATAAAAACTATATATCGTTTGTGTTAAAACCAAACCGAACCGACCTATTGACACTTTTAAAATTGTGTTGATATAAAAAAATAATCTGGTCATCGATGCGCATGTGCCTGGCATGAGAGTGAGAAAACACGTGGCATTTGAGAAGAGACAAAAACAGTCACGGGTATAGCACATGAGCACCATCTTGTAGTATTAATCTATTGATGCGCACATGAACTAACACATGACGATCGATGATGATACTCTTTAATATCACGTGTCCAATTATTGAAATATGATAATAGATAGTTGGCGGTTAAAAGTATTTCGGATACCATTCATAACTTGATATCATCAAGACAGTTAGTACTGAGGATGCACGATGTGGAGGGAGAACTTCCTATTCGCAAGTCATGGAACATCATCGATGGCTACAAACTATCAACACATAATGAGGATAGGTATGGAAGTTACTTGAAGAAACACAACTGCCGAACATCGTCAAGGAATGATTACCACACCTTCATTATAAACACCACTGATTATCCAACAAAGGACCCTCGCATAAATTAAGCAAAATGTTATCTTTCAATTATCTTTACATTTCTTGTACTGTACTTTAAATTTCTTTAGCGGTAGCTTTTAGATTCGCATGGTCGATTAGATTATGGCATGTGTATTTATCTCGATACCGCACCATCTGTCACGCCCTAATTCTTGAGCGTGTGCCCATCCCTCGGTGGTCGATAAAAATTTGAGACCTCCCAAGACAAGTTGTCGATTGTTTCTTTTTATTGAACATGTAGAATCGATTAATAGATCTCCTGACAGTAATTATCTCGGGATAAAAAAGCAGAGCAACATTTCATAAAATCACACTTTTATAAACAACTGGGTTTATATACAAAAAGAGTCTAGATAGGAATCTACAAAATAATCGACTCTCGAAAGAAGCTATCCTACAATATACTAGTAGGACACAGACGCCGATCCTTCAGACTCCACCTCCACAAGCTCCAGGGCTTTGGTCCTCCAAGACCACTAACTAAGAACCTGAAAATGATTATACAATAACCAATGAGATAATGTCTCAACTCTAAACCCCGATTAGGAGGGTAATACGCCTAAAGCACCTTAATCACACAACCACACAATTAGAGCAGAGAACCTACCCCGCCTCAGTTCCTTCCTGTATGTTAGCACAGTTCATATCACAATGCATATAACAATTGAAATATCTCATCAACTCAATTACTCATGTGTATATAGTAAATTCATATACCAATTGGAATGTCTCAAATCACATCTCCACCAATCACCACACCTCAATCAATTATGCATTTCAAGTAATTACAGTCACATGAGCACGACCGAACCGTCATCACGGTGAATCCAACTGACAAATAGCGGAAATTATCCATCACATAGCGGATCTATCCGTCACATAGCATATCTATCCGTCACATAGCGGATTTAACTGACATACAGCGGATCTATCCGTCACATAGCGGATTTAATTGACATACAGTGGATCTATCCGTCACATAGCGGATCTATCTGACATACATCGGATCTATCTGTCACATAGCAGATTTATCCATCATATAGCTAAGCATCGTCTCACCCCATCGAGCATGATAAGATCTACCCCAAGACGGCTTTCCATATGAAAGCATTGTTCACCTGACACATAGCGGATGGCGAATTCTCCTAACTAGTACACAATTATCCACTCCCGGCCAATGACATTATGCTTCATACTTAAATTCCTCAATTAAAAATAATGTCATGGCCTATTTTCATCACGTTGATAATACCTGATAAAATAATTATTTGTTGGTACACGGTCGGCTTGAGCCAAAATTTTCATATCTTTACTTTAGAAAATCTCACTATTTATATAGTGTCTCAAAACATTTTTGGTGTTGTAAACCGACGCCCCGGTAATTTCTAATTAATTATTGAAATTACTTAATTTTAGGATAAATACCCAAAATTATAGTTTCCACTCAATTTGCACAATTCACACTCAATTGTAGAAATTAACCATGCCATTACAATCAGCACGAAATTCCGATCATTGGCTATCCCGGTCTAATTTTTTAAAAAATAATTAATAATTAATTAATTTCTAAAATTAATTAAATAATTCAATTTAATTTCTAAAAGTACCAACCTAGGCCAAAAATGGCTAAATTAAGTACCGATACGGGCCTAGAAAATTTCCAAACCATTCTAGATAAATAGCACATCCTATCTAGGCATTGATTAATTTAATCTAACCACCTAACATGCACAACAAAACTAATTAAATCACTAATATAATCTAACTAAACACTCCTTAAACGTCCTTAGCCTACTAAGAAGAGTTTAGCACATAAACTCACCGGTTTAATGCGGAAACCGGTTCACCACGATAGCGGCGTGACGGCGGTTGAAACCCGAACTTTTGGCGGCGCCGAGGGAAGCTTGGGCTGGGCCAAACAAGCCTTGCAAGGCCCACATCAACTGCTAGGCTTGGCTGAGCTTTAAGTGATGGGCTGACACGCTCGGGCTGGGCTGATTTTGCGGGCTGCAGTGGCTGAAATTCATGGGCTTCAAATGGGCTGGGCTTGCGAATTACAGATGGGCCGAAGACGTTGAAAATTTGCGGAGATGCTGGGTTGAATTGATGGGCCGAAGATGTGGGCCGTGGGCTTGATTTGTGGACTTCAAGTGGCCAGACCAAAGGCGGAAAATTGCGTGGCTGTTGGCTTCGTGGCTGCTGGGCTCGATTACAAATGGGCCGAACGGCGTGAGAAGAGGCCGCAGATGAAGGCGAGGAAGAGGGAGCTGCTTCGGTCGTGCGACAGAGAGCTGGGAGTTGACTTCGGTGGCTTGACTCGCTGGGGAAGAGGGACCCTGGGACGAGGGAGCTTGGTCGCTGCTTGTCTTCGTGGCAGAGGAGCAGCAGCGAAGAAGATCGGGCAACTGAGGCGGTCAACACTTGGGGCTTCTACTGGGGGAATTGACCGAGCGTGCGAAGGAGAAGAAAGATGGTGATGGAGCAGCTTCTGTCTTCGTGAGGGACGGCTGGCAGAGGAAAAGTGAAGGAGCTGGACGTCTTCTTCGATGGAAAATGAACAAACGATGAAGCTGCCAGGAAAAAAAATGCAAGAGAAACAGAACCGAAGGGAATGAAGCTGGCGTGCTCGGCGTGAGGAGGAAGCCACGGATGGGGGGAAGGAAAAGTTAAGATAAATATCCCATAATTTCATCATATCTTAGCCCCAAAAGTCCACATAATTATCCTCTTATATCCCCCAATTAAATCTTGCAAATTAATCCACAAAAATTCCAATTTGAAGCCAAATGTTGCACCCCAATGCCTAGTCCGAATTTACTTAATTTTGGACTTCAATTTCTTCCAAAATTTCCTCAATTTGACGTCCAATTTTGTTGAAGAAAAAGCCCACACAATTTCTACGAGTCCCTGTCACCAAATGATTCGGTAAGGAGGCCAAAAATCCACTCAATTTGGCCAATTTGAATTTCCGTTATTTTCTGACTCGTCCGAAGTGATTTTCCGTAAAAATCCCAAACTCGACAAAATTTCTCTGAAAGATGAGGCGATGTCTTATGATTGCATCGTAACATGCTCGAACGTCCGATTTCCGAAACCGAATTCAATTTCGTGGTTAAAATTGACCGAACGCGATTTTAGTCTGATCCGATCTACTAGATAGCTTTTAGGAATTTTACCGCGGTTATATTCCTTAACGGCTTCATCCAATAGATTAGTTAACTCGTGAGTGATTAGCTCAGAGAAAAATGATCATAGGCGCGCTGACGAGATGCTCATTTCATTTATTCAAGATGGGATCGAAATTTAGGATGTCACACCATTGGTTAAATTCCAATATCACATATTTATATTCTCAAGCTGTGTTGTTGATTAAGTTCGGACATAGTTCGATACCAACTTTATAACTCTTGGGTCTTGTCATCAATTAAATTCCAACTTGGTTGAGGATTGTATAGTATCATTTGGATTAACAAAGTTTGATCATTTCTTGTATGAGATATCTTCTATTCGGAGTTCACGCAGGACCCTAATTCCTTTTGATAAAAGTCGAAGAACGACTTTCGGTTAAACATATTTCCATCACAGGAACAATTCCGGCGACAACAGCTCGATAATCTTAAGCCTTTAATTAGATGACTGGTGCATATAAGATTCCGCAATAGCCTCAAAAAGATATAAAGCTCCACGTTCTCGTCAGTAATGTATGGAGAAAGCGTACCCACGAGTGTCTTTTTGAGTTTGGGTGTTGGCATGAGGGCAAGATTCGTCCTCCCGAGGACCCCCTCTAAATCCGAATCCGACACTTCACCTCAAAGGAACGAGATGATAAGAAAGGTCCAACATGCCTTGTAGGCATGACGTCGTTCAAGTTTTGTTCTTCCTACGATGTGGACTAAGGGCGTGTTTGTTTGTATTTTTTTTTTTTGTTTATGAACAAAAATCTTGTTTTTTTGTTTTGGGGAATAAAAAAAAACAAAAACGTGTTTGTTTGCGTTTTTGTTCCAAATCTATTTTTTTTATTCCCGGGAACAAATTTGGAACAGAAGCAACTTATTTCTTGTTTCTGGAACACTTTCAAGAAACAAATTTTCTCTCTCTTCTATTTTTCTTCTCTTTCTTTCTTCTTCTTTTTTCTTTGATCGGTCGCTAGCCTTGGCCATGGCTGGCGATCGGTTGTCGAGGGCTGGCGACCTCACCGGAGTGTTGCCGGCCCATGGCAAGGCTCGACCTCGCGCCGGCTGGCGAGGCTCGGCCTCGCCTTGGCCGGGGGAGCTTGGGCTCGCCCAGATCCGGTGAGGTCGAGCTCGCCTAGTCATCGGCGAGCTCGGGCTTGCCCAGCCAAGGCGAGACCGCCGGCCCTCATCGGTTGGTTGTCGGCCATGGCTGAGGCCGACGACCGGCCAAAAGGAAGGAAAAGAAAAAATAAAAAAGGGAAAATAAAAATGAAAAATGAAAAATGAAAAATGAAAAATAAAAAAAAGGAAAAATAAAATAAAAATATTTAAAAATTAAAAAAAACAAAAAAATTATACAAGTTTATCAAACGTGTTCCTGTTTTTTTTTCTATTCCAGGAACAAGTTTAGCAAATGCGTTCTTCTGTTCAAAAATTGTTCCACAGAACAGAAATAGTTTTTTCTATTTCTGTTTCTTGAAACAATTTTTGAACATAAACATTACCAAATGCACCCAAAAAATGTGAGTTGAATACAATAAGTCCGATCTAGATTGAGAATATAGGCCAATATGTATGAGGTTTTTCTAAACCGGGCCCTGAGGGCCGATCCAAATTTTTAACCTAGCCCGGACTTAAAGGGTCCGTATTATACCACTTTCAAATTTTGATAGATGAAAAAACCAATATCACACTATTAACATCTAAATTTTTTTCTTTTTATCTAAAACTTAATCGCATAATTAGTCTCTAAAAATGTAATTGTAAATTAAATCATTTTCATTAAAATGCATTGCGATTTTATTAAAGTGCATCACATATGGACATTAAGAACATTTGCATTATTAGTATTAATTTAAAAAAAAAACGGAGCCAGGCCAGGGTAGGGCCAGCCTTAGCCCGGCCCTTCCTTTGCCCTTTTCTTTTTCCCCGCCTGGGCCGGTCCAGCCCACTTCTTCTTTTCCCTTTTCCCCGGCCTGGTCCTATCTTCTTCTCTTCTCTTTCTCTGCCGTTGGACGCTGACTTGCCGACAAACGACGAAAAGGACAGAGAAGGATGAGGCAAGGACGATACAATCGATCTGGCAATAGCTGGCTTCGCGGCTTGAAAGCGAGAGAGGAGAGCGGCCAACGAGGGGGGTTAGTCGGTTTTGGGGGCTTCTTCTTCGGCTAGAGGGGGAGAGCGAGGGGGCAACCGGAAGAGCGAGATTCGAGCAAGAGGGCGCGAGAACAATCGAGAGAGAGCAAGTGAGATGGGGAGTGGGAGCTAAGCGAAGGAGTGAAATTCGTGCCATCGGAGAGGCCTGCCCCCAACGAACGGCGACGCTCGCGGTTTCCTTTTTCAGCGCCCATACTCTCGGTATGCCCATGTTCTGTTTGTTTCAAATCGGTTCTCCCGATGATCCCAGCTCTGAGACGTGCGAGGCAACCGGACTGAGGCCGACATATTTCCAGTTCGCCATCCAATCGCCATCGTCGAGTCGGGTAGGGCCATCTCCAGTGACAATGCCCTCGGTTTGTCTCAACTTGACTGAGCCCAAGGCTTCTCGTTCGCCATATATGCTCGTGTTAACGTGAAGGGATCGTTTCGGAGTCTACTTTGGGCATTGTTTGTTCGCTATATGATGATTTTGGCTTGGGCTTTTATCTCGGACGTCTCCGGATGTGCCCCCTCGGTTGACACCTACTAGGCGTTTGGCATAATGCCTGAACCAGATCTGCTTTGGCCTCATTCGGTTTTCGGCTTCTGTTTTGTTCTGAATTGTGTCGGGCGTGAGGGGCTATATTTGAGTAGGCTTGGACTTGATGTGAGTTAGAAGAATCTCGGCTTGGTCTGGTTTGCACCATTTGGACTCGTTTGTTCTTTCGTTTTTTATTATTAAGTTGGGGACGGACTAGGCTCAATATAATGAGCCCAGTTCGTGTGAGGGCCTGGGATGCGTGACCCAACGGATTCGAGTCGGTCCCGGATTAGATCTGGAGACCTTACCCAAATCTCATTTTTGAAAATTTTTTTAAAACATTTTTGTTAAAAAAATTAAAAACATTTTCGAGAATTTTTTTTCTTTTCTAAAATCAGATATATAGTTTGGGGGTAGTTTTCTCTAAAAGTGTGGGGAAACCATTGATAAAAAGATCGAGCTCAAAATCGAACAAACTCCTAAGGCTTTATGATAGGGTTTTAATGTTTCCTTTTTGAGACAATTTATCAATTGGTTGCGTGCTTTCAATATGATGACTATGGCTACCCTTTAGACTAGTTAGGATTGGCAATTACTTATTTCTTAGCATTAAATGCTTGTCTTTCTCCGCAACTTATCTAATGCTTACTTGCTTGCTGATTCCTAATTTAGTGATTGCGTGCCTACATAATCATCTCATATATTAGTAGATAGATATAAAATCAATATGGACTGCTTGGCAAAAAGTGAATAGGAGTAGGTATTGAAAATGCACTAATTAGTTAATTAGTATAATCAAGTCTTCGATTCTAGATTTTTTGATTGCGTAGGAAGTGAATATGCTCTCACACTTTATTTGGTTTCAAGCCGACCCCAATAGGCTAATAGCAACTCATTTTTTAGAAAATTTTCAAACCATCAATTTATATACCCGATGTCACGTAACGTATAGGCTTGGGAGAGCCCACGTCTAAATCATGGGCCGTAAGCATGTCCTTTAGGTAATACCTCTAAACTTATATTTCTCTTTATACCGAGGGGTAGGTCGCGACACACACGAGGTACGAACTTAGGAAAATCAACATTTGTGATTGACAAACAAATACCTCTTCCCTTCTAAATTAAGATTTCAAATTCAGGTCAAAATGACATTTTAGTTTTATATTTCACGTTTTAGTAAGGTAATGTCACATGGGAGAGAGGAAATATTAAAAGAAATCATGTCAGCATTTTCCATTAGTCTAATTGGACGGGAGTTAACAGAATGACTCGATTGCACAAATTTGACAAATTTTAGGACGTGATTGTACTTTTTATAAGTTAGTTATATGATTACATTACACTTTTGTGACAAGTTTTAAGACTTCTAATGTACTTATCCCTAATAAATAGAGGTGTTAAATGGGTAGAAAACCCATTTATCGACCCATTTATGCTTAAATGGGTCGTTAATGGGTCAGCCTTTTTTTCCCAAGACACCCACGTGGGTTTTAAAAATAAAATGACTGGGTCTTAAATGGGTCTACTATATACCCATTTACCAACCCATCAAAATAAACCCAGTAACCCATGAAGGCCATGCCCACGATTGACGATTCTACGACCCCCTCTTCGCTTTCGATTCACCGCCACCTCCATCGCCTCGTCACCGCTTGCCGCCGCCCATTGTCGCCTCGTCGCCGCTTGCCGCCACCCATCGTCGCCTTGCCACCGCCCATCGTCGCCTTGTCGCCGCCCATCTCTAGTGGCCGAGGTTTTCCGACAACTCAATCGTCAAAGTGTCACCACTAGCGGTAGGGTTCGGGTCGGCGAGGATGGAGGAGGGTTGCTCGTGCTAGTCAGCAGCGGGTGTTCCGAGAAGGAGGGAGGGAGTCCAGGGACTACTTCCAGCAGCAGCCGTATGGAATTTGTCCATTCAATCAATCGGGAATTTTAGCACCACGATCCGTCTCGCGGATCAGCTGGACTAGGGCGTTCCTCTCGATTTCGCGAAGCACGTCAATCGACATCTTCATTCGACATCGACTATAAAGGAAAACCCAAAGCATAATTGGGTTTTTGCTGCTGAGTCATGCAGGTCCGCAATTGTAATGCTTCCTGAGTTTCTGTCTCTGCTCTGTGATGTGGGTTGTGAGGACTTCTTGAAGATGAGAAGTGGGATCAGTACCCTTTCTTGAGCTTCCAAGGGGATGAGTTTTGTTTTCTTTAATTTCGCTTGGTTTGAGGATTCTTGACTTTACTTACCCCTTTCTCCTTATTGCTGTTTGTGTTGAGTTGCCTTTTTTAGTTGTGGCTTGAGGCTTATTATGTGACGACATGTTTGATCGATCACTGGTTGCTTAGTGTTGTCAATTCGTTTGCGGAAGTGGTGAATTTGCTCGAGTCGATTCGATGGTGGAAGTGGTTTGTTCTGTGCTGGGTTGATGTGTGTTTTTTCTACTACGAATTTGGAAGGGTGCCTGAATTACATTGTTAGAGTAGATTGTCTTTTCGTGTCAATAGTTCCATTGGTCTCATGGTGTTGCTAATGCCCATTTATGGTTTGTTATTGTCAATCCTGTTCCATGCGGATGATTTGTCCTGGACCTTTTTATTTGAGAGTTAGGTTGGAACATTTGGTTTTCTGATGCTGACTTGTAAGTTACATTGGTTGTGAGTCCACCATGTTAAGACACCTCATGTATTGAGGCAAATCAGTTGTTGCTGGTAAGATGTAGCGTTACCTATGTGCTGCTCCTACCATTGACAGCCATGTACTACAGTTGATCTTCATGGGGCGGTTTGTGGTGATTGCGAGTTGGGCTCTGATTCTTGTTTCTTTCTTTTTGCATTTTCGTTGGCTGATTGGTGGGCTTTTCTGTTTTGCAGATACTGAGCAGACAGAGCCATATGGATGAAGAAATTTACGATCAGCTGGTTTGGAAGGCTAAAGAAGAAGGGTATGACGTGAGCAAGCTCTACAAGACTCCACATAGCAATAGTCCACCGGAAGAAGAAGGACCCAAGGACACCAAAGGCATTTGGTGGATCAAGTCCGTTCTAGGAAGATAGGGGGAACTCGATTTCACAGCTAGCTTGATGAAGATGATGCAGCAGAGGCTTCATGGAGTTCTGAGTACATATGAGTTTTCATAAATAATCAACATATGATGTACCCCTGTTTTAAGTCAGATTGAAATCTTTTAGTCTTGAGACTACCATGCGTTCATTTTGTTTGATGTATATTTTGCTTTTGCTGTGTGCGGATATTGTATCAGTGATGAGAGATTGGCAATGAATAGGAGCTGTTCAATTATGAGATCCTTCTAGGATTCCTTTCCGCTTGACGGAGTGTGGGTCAGTGGCAAATTTCAATACTTGTGACCTCTTAAAATCAGTCTAGGCATAAAGGTGGCACCTATAGAGAATGTTGCATCAAAGTTATTTGTTCAATGCTCTCCGCAAAAGGGGCTCATGAAGATCTATAGACACTTGCTCAACTATCAAAGTACTGCACTAATATTCCTTAAATTCTTACATCCATTGAGACACATTCCATCTATATAAAAAAAAAAAATCTTTAGAAAAACCGGTCACTTGGCCAATTGGAAAAATGATACTAGAGAAGGATAGATTGGTTTCACTTTTTACGTTGGAACCCTTGTGAGAATACTTACATAATTTGCTCGATCATATTGCAGAATATATATATCCTCTGGAGCTCGTCGAGCGAGCTCGAGGCTCGCTTGTGGCCGATTGCTAGCCGTTGTCGTGGCCGGCGGCCAGCCAAAGAAGAAGAAGAAGAAAAAAGAAAAAGAAAAGTTATATTTAAAAAATAAAAATAATTAAAATTTTATTTTAAAAAATAAAAATAATTAAAATTCGATTTTTTAAATAATTATTTTAAAAATTATAAAAATTGTCCATTAAATTTGTATTGTATAAAATTATTTTAGCAATACCATTTTTTAAAATATATATATCTAATATCTATATATATAATAAATTAAGTTTAGTTAAATGGGTCGGGTATGGGTTAGGTATGGGTCGGGTCGGGTATTGGTCAAAAATTTTGCATTACAATAAATGGGTCATAAACGGGTTAAATGGGTCGATTTGGGTCGGACCATTTATGACCCGACCCAAACCCGACCGACCCACCCGTTTAACGGGTCTACTAATAAATAACAACTATGATCACCTTGTCCATTCTTCTATAGTAACATTGGAATCCCTTATCCTCACGATATTATTTAGCTTAATCTTTATAGAATACAAATTGTGAACATGATTGTCATTTTGTGTTTTGGATTCTAATTATTTAGGTAGACGTAAACATAAACATATAAGTGAAGTCTCAGGAAAATTGTCCAAAAAGTCTTAAACCTATTGCACTTTTGCCAATTTAGTCCTAAACCTTTTCACTTCTTGACAATTCAATCCATCCGGCCAATTTTGGCCGGAAAATGCTGACGTGGACACTGGTGATGCCACGTAGGACTGCCGGCGCTGACGTGGATAGTTTTTAATAATATTTTAATATTTTATTTAATTTTTTTGAAATCTTTTTTTTTGGCTTTTTCCTTGGCCTTTTTTGGTGACCGGCCACAGGCAACGACCGGCCACTGGCCACAGCTGGCTGGCTGGCCTCGCTTGCCACAGGCGAGCCCTAGCTGGGAGAGGAGGAGCACCAGCAAGGGGAGCCCTCGCCTAGGCGCGGCCCGGCAAGGGTCGCTTAGGCGAGGCCAACCCTCCCCCAGGCCAAGGCGGCCTCGCTGGGCAAGGCTGCCCTGGCCTCGGCGAGGGCCAGCCTCCCCAGATCTGGTGAGGGTAGCCCTCGCCGGGGCTCTCCCTAGCCTGAGCAAGCGTCGGCCTTGCTTAGACCAGATCTGGCGAGGCCGGCCCTTGCCTTTGGTCGGGCGGGTGTCGGCCTGTGGCCGGTAATTGGCCGTCGCTCGCCCGGCCAGGGGCGAGGCCGACGCTCGCCTGGGCGAGGGCGAGCCCTGGCGAGGGCTCCCCTCGCCAGATCTGGTGAGGTCGGCCCTCGCCAATGCCTGTTGACACTTAAATTTTTTGTAATTTGTTTAAGTGTTTATTAATTGCATTGGAAAATTAGAGATTAATTTCGAAGTTCTAACCCCTTAACAAAAACACTAAAATTGCATCACATATAGACATTATGAGCATTTGCATCACTAATTTTAAAATTTATCAAAAGAATTATTACAAAAATTTAAAAAAAAATTCGAAATTAAAAAAATAAAAAAAAAAGAAAAAGAAAAAGGAAAAAAAAAGAAAAAAGAGAAAGAAAAGTAATAAAAAAATCATTAAAAGGTATCGTGTTTTCATTATTGCACGACATATTGAATGGTCTTTATTTTTCCAAAATTGTCATATAAAAAAAAGTTAAAAAAAAAGATTCATTGAAAGGTATAAAAATCGAATGAGGCCGAGTATATGGGTCTTTCTTCGTGCATGGGCTTGCCCACATATCTTTTCCTTTTCTTTTTTCGCACTTGGGCTAGCCCATTTCATTTTATTTCAACCCGGCCCGTGCGCAGATCATCTTCCTCCCCTCACAACATCCATGCTTCTGCAAAAAAGGAGAAAAGAGGAGGGTACAAACAGAGGAGCAGAGGATCGCGAAGGTAGAGGACGGCGTGATCCCAGGGTCGGAGATCAAGCAGCCGTGACTGGCTGGCGGTGGCAGAAGCCATGCTTGCCTGTCGTTGGCCGAGCTTAAAAGGAAGAGCAAATAGAGGATGAGGGGGTTCTCGGCTGGTCTTTGGGGTCGAGAGAGAGCAAAGAGAGTAAACGGCGAGCCAAAGGGAGAGAGTGAGACTGAGAGAGCATTTCGCCGTTGCCTGAAGTGCGCTCGTTGCTCGCCGTCCGAACCAGGTAGGCTTCTTTAAGCCTTGTGCTTCTTTTCGAGGTCTCAGGTTGGAGCTCACGACCGACTAGTTCGTGCGAGCTCCGGCCCCATTGGTCATCTATGAAAGCTTTTCAATGTCTTAGTATATGTTGATAGACGTCTAGGTTTGTGTCGAGTCCATATCAAGCCGAAAATCCTTTGGTTCATTTGTGTGTGCTAACCGGTTGATGAAATGCCTGAAAGAGATTCGAGTCTGTAAGTATGTTGTGGCTGAAGATACTTACTGTGTTCACATCTGTTTGAGTGTAATATGTAAGAGTTTTCCTTATGTGAACTACATTAATTGAAATTGTAATTACCGTTTTACGGAGTTGGTTTGATAAGGTAAGGCATGAGGTTTTCTTAATGGTCGAATATGGGCCTGGCATTGTGTGGGCCGAGTTGGGCCCGGTCCGTGATGAGAGGGCCTATCCAAAACTCTATAAGTAGCGCTAAGGTCCCTCCTCTAGCCCTCATTCTTCCCTGAAGTCTCTCTCACCTCACATAAGGCAAACCGTGAGTGGTGGTCTCATCGAGCCAGGAACCGAGGGTCATAGAGGAGAAGATCTTTAGCGTTAAAAGCTCGGATTGCTGTTGAATCATCGTCATTCCGTATAAAGAACGATGGATTCCTAATAAGGTACACAAATTTTCGTATTCTGCTCCTACATGTTTGGTTTTCTAGCTATGTCGATCCTGGGAAGTTGCCTCGGCGGCCAACATTTGGTATCAGAGTCTTGTAAACTAGAACCCGAATTGTTGCTTTTGGCCCGTTTTCAGAAAATTTGTGCGTTGAAACTTGATTTTGAAAACAAATATGAATTCTTCTCATCAAGCTGAGCGTTTCGGTGTGTAGCACGCCTCTGGCGGAGCCCAAATGTGCCGGCGATGAGAAGTTTGGATTTCGCTTACCCTTGGGACGTTTCGCCCATTTTCATGAATTTTGGTCCAATGAAAGTGATTTTTTATTGCATATATGGCTTCTCCTCGTCCATACGAGCATTTTGGTGGGTGGAATGTCTCCAGAAGATGCCGGAAACGGCTGCATGTGCCTCCACGCGCTGAGACGGAGCTCGGAGGTGATGACACGAGCCGCCGCGCTGTCTGACCGCCACGCGGCTTCACGCACGTGGACCGCCTCGGCACTGATGACGTCATCCCATCGACTCGCCACGCCATCGACAGGTGTCGATAATGACATCACCGTCACGTGGCATGTGACGTCATCGATGATGTCTCCATTGACCAACTCTGGATGACCGAGTTGACCCAAACCGTTCGACCCTTGACTGGTCGGACCGGCTTCGGGCCGATTTCCGTGCGCTAGTGCGTGCGGCACGTGCGGCTCATGCGTTGCACACTCTAGCGACGCATGAGGGCGCGTGCGAGCTCTAATTGGAGCGTGGTTTGGACCGTTGTGCTTGTATGAATGTTCTCTACACTATTATGTGTAGATGTGTTATTTTTTATGATTTTATGAATGTGAAAATGCATGTGAAACCTTAAGGTACGTGTTTTCAAGGTTTTTTTTGCGTATTTTTCATGTATTTCTCTATGATTTTGGAAATATATTACAAGATCACATGTATATTATCACATAAGGAATGTGTAGAGTATCGATTCATTGATAACATGTATAAGGCTTAACATGTATTAATGAATAGATTAATGTGATTGGCATGATGTGTGATTTTAGTGACGAATTGCCTCTATCATCAAGTCTAAAATCACATGTGAGAGGTGGATGTGAGTCATAAAGTTATATCCCTGATATGAGAGAATTTCGATGATTCAGTTGGGTTATGACCGCTAAAGTGGCACACTTGATTGGATTTGAGAAACATCGGTTTTATATCATAATGGGATGTCTCTTGTTCTGATGCATGTTTATACTCCCAAAGGAGGTAATTGTGTGTTAGTTCATGGAGGGGTGCATGTACAGCATATGGTTGAGAAGTGACTGACCCTAGTGGTTTGTCGCGACCTCTTTTTTTCGGCGCCTGCAATCGGGTACGGGCACCTAAGGAGGCTAATGGCTCGGCTGGATTTATTAAGCCCGGACTCTCCCAAGTCCACCAATTCACGACTTAATGGTTTGAGTTTTTAACCTGTAAATCAATTTTAAAATGGATTCGCCACTAATTGATTTGGGGTGGGTTGATTAGAAACCCAAGCGAAGTATTGGGAGAAATACTCACTCTTGCACAACCAGAGAAATTAGGATCGGGGACTTGATTACACTAGTTAATCACTAATGCCCTTTCGGTACCTAATCTTGTTTAAACCCTGAGGTTTTTTGGATGTTCGATGGATTTTTCATGCATTTTTGGGAGGAAAAACATTTTTTGAGTCATTTTCTAATATTTGGACACAAAAGGGATTTTTTTGGTATTTTTTTGGAAAAATACAAGTCTTTTTGGCTTTTTCTGATTTTTTTGGTTTTTTCATTAATTTTTGGCTTTTTCTGGATTTTTTGGCATTTTTTGGAAAATATGAAATATTTTTTATTTTTTGATTTTTCGGAAAATAAAATATTTTTTAAATATTTTTTAATATTTTTGGAAAATAAATTATTTTTTTGATTTTTCTCGATTTTTTGGAAAATAAAACATTTTTTAACATTTTTTTAAAATAAAACATTTTTTGATTTTTTTGATTTTTTCGGAAAATAAAATATTTATTATTTATTTATTTATTTAAAATAATATAAAAACTGACCCGGGTCGGATCTGCGGGTTGGGTCCGACCCGGGCCGGCAACCCAAACGCGGGCCCGACTCAGATTTTTCGTCTTTTTTTTTTTTTATTAAAACGACACCGTGGCCGAGCGTTTGGGGGCGCCCGGGCCGGCCTGACGACCCGGGTTCCTAGCGGAACCCTACTCGGCCTCCGCCGCCCCCGGGATTTGCGGAATCCCTACCCGGTTCCCAATCCGGGTCCGACCCGACAACCCGGGGTCGCGACCCGAAAAATCGGGAACCCTAGGGTTTCCGAATCGCGGCGCCGAGGAGGGAGAGGACCGAGGCGCAGCGGCGACGGCGGCGGCGACGACAGCGATAACTGGACTACGGAGAGGGAGATGGCGACGGCGACATCACGATACCTGTTCGTGGCAACGGCGCGACGGGGGCGGCGACGACGGCGAGACCCACGCGGATCTCCTCTAGCTTCTCTCTCTCTCGGGTTCGCTCTTCGAGCTCCCCGAAGTCTCTCGGGGACCCCTCCGAGCTCACCACACCACGGCCGGCCTACACTCGAGCTCCTCGAAGTCTCTCAGGGGACCCCGAGCTCCGGTGGCCCCTCTCTCTCTCCCTCTGTTGCTTTGTGTCTCTGGCTCGTCGGGGATGGAGGGCCTATTTATAGGCTGAGGGGTGGCCGGTCGACGGAGCTCGACTGTCGGTTGCCACGACCTTTGCCGGTCGAACCGGCGTCCCATCCAACGCCAGCTGCCTCCTGCTCCGCGTGCGTCGTCGCTGCTTCTCCTCTCCGCTCCAGCATCGCGGTCCCCTGCGCGTGCGCTGCAACTGCGCGAGGAAGAAGAAGACCTGGCTAGGCCGGGCTGAGGCAGAAATGGGCTGAGGGCCCATGCGGAGGCTGCTTCTCCTCTTTTCTGTTTTTTTTGTTTGCTTTTATTTGTTTATTATTTCGAAAAAAAGACAAGATAAATAAAATAAAAACTTAATTAATAAGATAAAATAAACTTAATTAAAATTTGAGGCGTCAACATGGTTCATACACCCAAAGGTGGTGAATTTGCGAAAGGTCAGAATATATTCTCATGACCGCTGTCATGTGGAGCATATGCAATTGCATGTCATATATTCTGCTCAAATGTGTTTATATGATGATGCGTGTAACTCTCAGGACGTGTACTTATAAGGTTTTCAAGTTACACAATACTCACATGATTCCAATTATATATGCTACTTGTTATTAAGTTACATTATCTGTAATGACAACTCCATTGTTATTAAGGTTCCTATTAGTCAAATTTTAAATAGTGAAGATGAATTTTTATCATGTATGGATGCTGGTAGATGTTGATATTACACTTATTTTGAATAAAGCTAACAATCTCACTATTAGTGATATGAAATTAGAATGTATTCCTTGCTGCTTAAGAAATGGAAATTGAATTTGTCCATCATCCATAAGGCATTCCATTGAGGAACACTTGAAAATGGTTTTTACCAGCTGGCTGCTTTATTAGAAGGATGATAAAAGCCTTGATGACTTGAAATTGTGTCTTGTCTATTACCGAGATTGGTATAAATGCAAGGACTCTTCGACATAAGGTGGGATGGTTCTGATGAGATTAAGTATTACGTCCTAAAGATGGTAGATTTGAAGTCCAGAATCATACTCATAAGGGTATTCATAAAACTACCGGTCATTCTGACAATCTAATCTTAAGATAACACATTTTGAAAGAAATTGTGTCATTTACTATTCTTGTAGGAATAACTGACACATAAAGACATCATAATGATATAAGGCTTGATTGTCTAAGTGTGAGTCTAGAATTGATAATTCATTGGCATTCATTTATGAATTCAATTCCTATGAAAAGCCTCATTTGGCTCTTGGTGGCTAGATAGCGGTACAACAAATTATGTTGTTTATCATAAAGAGATTCATAAATCTAAAGAAGCCAAATCAGAATGAATCATAATTCATCACGGGAAACAACATTTAACGTCGTTTTAGTGGGAGATGTTTTTGACTATGGATACCAATTAGCATTTGACGTTGAAAAATACTTTTATGTACATTCATTTAGATGGAACCTAGTATCTGTATCATATTTGGAAGTGTACGGTTATTCTTTTGAGATAAAGAACAATGTTATTTCAATGTTTTATAAGTCAAAGGAAGTTGGATGCTACAATGGATCAAATGAATTGTACCAATTGTGTTTACCTCCCAAGGATATGTATGTCATTTTACAATTGAAAATGTTGTTTCCAATAAAGATTTACCTTAAGAATAGTCTTTTGCATTGTAACATGAATGTCTTAATTATATGTCTAAAGAAAAAGTAAAAAAGCTGATAATATTGATATTTAGTCTAGTCTTATATGTTACCTAAAGACTTGAGTAGATTATTGAAGAAGTAAGATGATTAAGATAAATAAGAAGACTGCAGTCTAAAGTCCTAACTTGTTAGAGGTCTTTGACATTGATGTTAATGACCATATATATAGTAACGTTGTATAGAAATTTTCATTTTAATGCAGTTATTGATGACTATACTTGATAAAAGAAAAGTCTGAATCCTTGGATAGATTCAAGTTCTTTTGGACTAAAGCTAAAAAACGGTTGTGATGAGTCTTAAAGATTGTCAGATATGACCACAATGGTGAGTATTTTGACAAATATGGCAATGCTGGATAGCTTAAAGGGCAATTTGTTAAATACTTCGAAAATTCGAGGATAGTAATTTAGTTTGCTATACCAAAAAATCTTGGAATAAATTGGTGTGACCGAAAGGCATAGTTCCACTATGATGAACATGACAAAGTATGATTACTTGGACTAATTTATTAGGTTTTCTATAGGGCGAAACAACCCAATATGCATTAAACCGTGTTACTACCAAATGTGTTCCATTCGCTCCCTTTTGAGTTTTGGATCAGACGTAAACTTGACTCGAATCATCTTAAGGTTTGGAGCGTTATGCAGAAGTTTGATTATATAATCCAACATTAAATAAGTTGGAATCTAGAACCACTCGGTATCATACCCAGATCATTTGAAGGGATATCGGGTTTTATTATCCCAATAAAGGTATAAGAATTGTGGAATCACAAACAGTAAAGTATTTAGAGTTCGACAAAAATGTAGATGATAGTTGCTCTTAGACTATTAAAGATAATAGTATGGTGGGGACCATTGTGTCTTTGGTTTTGTCTTTCCCTATATAGATAATTGTGGAGTCTTTTACACTATATATTAAGCTTGTGAGGTTCAGGATATTATTACTGATACGATTCCTGATGAAGTTTTTCAAGCCTCTCAAGTGCTAGATAAAATTATAGTAGCTCCACTCAAGAGATTTGTTACGGAAAGATATCAGTTATACCACCATACTATATAGTCTATCCGTAAAAGCATAATTACGATATCTGCTTTGTGGTCGAACTAGTGACTTGTATGTGCAACTGTTATTTCTTGTCCTCAGTTTGATCTGTGGTTAGACATAATGAAAAGATGAGATGTAATTTATAAAATGTTATAGTGTTTGGGAGCCTATTGAATTGGTTGAGGGTCACAAGCTCATCCGCTGCAAATGGATGTATGAGACTAAGAGTAATTTCAAGGAAAATATTGAGAAGTTTAAACTCAAATCACTAATAAAATGTTTCACTCAGAGAAAAGTTTAGTTTTTTCTAAAGATTATTTCATAGTGAATATGGTATTATTGACTCATTTTTATATGGAGTTACATTAGATATATGATTGTTATTGTGTTTCTCAATGAATACCTTGATAAAGAAGTCTATGTGGAATAACCCAAAAGTTTTGCAGCAGATGATTCAGGTAAGCTTGTAAGTAAACTGAAAACCCTTATTTATGGCCTTAAGAGAGACTGTAGATCAGACGATGCTTGAAATTTTATAATGTTATCACTTCATTCAGTTTTGCTAAAAATAAAGTAAATCGGTGTATATACTATAAGGTCAATGAAAGAAAATTTAGTTTTTTTTTTTTTTTTTCAGATTCCATGTAAGTGATAACTTACATGCGATAACAATAATGGATTACTACATAAGATAAAATGAATATTGTTGAGGATTTTTGACTTGAAAAACCCTGGTCAAGTACCTTTTGTCCTTGGTATTGAGATCTATAGAGATCGTTCTTGGCATATGTTAGATTTATCTCAAATTGCATATGTGGATTGTATTTTGAAAATATTCAATAAGCCTAGAGTTGCTGCTATTGTTAGGGCTGATAGATTGAATATCTGGTATTGTCCTTGTTCAAATTTTGAGAAAATCCAAATAAAGAATATACTTCATGCTAGTGCACTCATAAGTGTCATACATGCTTAAATTTGCATTAGGCTAGATGTTGCTTTTACAGCAAAACTTTTAGACAGATATCAGTCAAGTCTAAAACATGATCATTGGATTGCTGCCAATGATGTTTTGAGATCCTAAAAAGGACAAGAAAACTACATGTTGACAAATATGTTCAGGATCTAGAGCTAGTAGGGTATTCGAATGTAAATTTTACTAGCTATAAGGATGACAAGAAGTTGATAACATAATATATCTTTGTATTAACAAAATGTGCAGCGTTATGACAAAGTGTTAAACAGAAATTTATGTTATCCTCTATCATATAAACGGAGTTTATAGCATGCCTTTTAGCTGCTACTTAAGATATTTGACTTTGGAACCTCATTAAGGAGTTGATTATATTTGATATTATGAATAGACCCATACGGCTATATCAAGACAATAACTCCTCAGTGTTGTTTGTCAACAACAATAAGAGTCTCGAGGGGTCTAGATATATGACGGTCAGGTTTCTAACCATAAAGAAACAATACAAAATGGTGACACTACAGTAAAGCATATTTGTAGACTCACTAATTAAAGATTTTCGCCGTTATATACTTAAACGACATGTCGTGACATAGGCTAAGGAGCATCATTCAATGCTGTTATTTAGTGGGAGCTGTTTTGATTTTGCTCTAATAAAGCTTATATATGTTGCACATTCAATAAAGTGTTCATGAATGTGTGGTCAGCATATTGAATTGATTATATGTAATGAAAATCTCAAGGTATTGTGTAAGCCTTGAGTGAAGGCTGGGGCATCTGGTTATCAACCTTGAACATGTGTCTTGATTACACATAAAGAAATGTTAACAATAAATATAAAAAATATATGGGTTCATTAGAACCATAAGGATATTCTCTAGTGGCACATCCAGTTTTCTGTGACACTTAAAGTAAGAGAATAATGACTGACGAGGGAGATAACATATAAGGTAAAACTTTTTATGATGTGTTATCCGTTTGCCACACAACCATATTAAATCCATATCAATAAAATTGAAAGCATTCTTGACCATGGAAGGCTCTGTATAAATACATGCAGTTACCGCCATGATTCAGTGTTGGAGACTTTATGGGATATGATTGACTATTAAAAATTGCCACTAGATCAACATAAAGGTGCGCACATAAAGTACAGTCTCAATTAATATAGTCCAAGTGAGAGAATGTAAGAGTTTTTTTTATGTGGACTACATTAATTGAGATTGTAATTACCGTTTTACGGAGTTGGTCTGATAAGGTAAGGCATAAAGTTTTCTTAATGGTCGAATATGGGCCTGGCATTGTGTGGGCTGAGTTGGGCCCAGCCCGTGATGAGAGGGCCCATCCAAAACTGTATAAGTAGCGCTAAGGTCCCTCCTTTAGCCCTCATTCTTCCCTGAAGTCTCTCTCACCTCACATAAGGCAAACCGTGAATCCAAGAGATGTTAGTGCCCAAAGGATGAAAGTGAATGAAGGGTAATAATGTATTGTTTCCAACATTTCAATCCCTAAAGATTTTCGCACTAACATATTCTTTTACATTCTTTACAGGGTTACTGAGTCACCATGCCGTAGGTAAGTACCCTTCTTCTCGTTTTTTTTTCTTTAAAAAAAAGAAGAAAAAAGAAAAACAGAGAATTTCCATTACAAAAAAGAACGTTTGGTGCTTTCCTAGATAAGCACAAAATGAATAATTGAGAAAAAAATTTCCACAAACTTTTTGAGCATCCTTTTTATCTCAAATTTTTTTTCTCGTTTTATGGATTATTCATTTTGAATGAAATTTTCCTATGGAGACTGATCTACTCAGATGATCTTGATAGAGTGAAATTGAGACGTTAATCATGCCAAACAAGAAGTGCTTAGGATGAAGAAATGCAAGGTATTTCCAAACACGTCCTTCAAACACTTTTGAGAGTTGAGTGAAAATCGACATTCTCTTAGGACGAATGATTCATTCGCATTGAGCGCAAAGATCGAAATGATAAAGGCGTTTCTTTCATCAATCTCAAGCATCGTACTGATCTCTTGCTAGCCCTTTCAGTTGAATAAAGATGATCTTTCAAAATACCCCCGTCAATAACGATCTTACATTGGGGCAGCATAGGAGGTTACAGTCATGTTGTAGAGCGAAGGATTGAGAAAGATTCTATTACTTTCATTTGCATCAATCTTCTGGTGATAGCTTCAAGTGAATTCTCATCAGAGCTCAACTCATCCCAATGTGAATTTCCTTCTCTACTCAAACACTGATATCCATTACTTTAACCAATTTGGGCTTGATTATTTATTTCTAAACCTCGAGCGGTGATCATCTCCCTTCACTGGGGTAAGGCATAAGAATCGACCAAATACAATTGACAATTATGAGAAAATGTGAAAAACATATCGAAAGTCATAAGTGCTACAAAAGTTCAAGGAGCAAAAAGTTCGACAAACTTGGGGGCATGAAAAACAATGCTTGTCAAGAAAAAGAGCCAAAATGCTGCATCTTATGTAAAAAACAAATTATCAAAGTCCAAGTGCCAGCGTAAAAAAAATCATCGCAAGGACAAAAGAAATTAGAGAAAAAAGCAAAGCTCCCATATGGAAATGATTAGTCAATGGATTTTTGAGATGCGCTATATTTGAAAAGTCAAATGATTTTGAAAGATTGAGTGACTTAGTCACGATGCCATGATGATCACCAACTCTTAAAAACCCTATTGAAAATTTTAAGCCTTTCGAGCCTCTCTTGAACCAACATTATAACCCTTTTTCCGAGATCTCTTCTGATTGGGATGGTTTGAGTGAAAATGAGAATGCCACAAGGAAGCTATTGCTTGAAGGAGTGGAAGTAATTCTATCTTGTCTTATCTTCCAAGTTCTTGACTCGTAAACCTGACGAAGATCGCGACAGATGTTCATTTATTGGCCTCAAAGCGATAATTCCTTTGTGTAAGCCCTAACCGAGCCTATATTGCGGTCATTTCAAAAGACCATTTTGATCAATCAGATTGCGCTCATCGTGAATGTTTCTGAAGGCCTTTGACATGGGTTATGTGAGATACCATCAACAATTAGTTATTTCCCACGTGAATAGATGGGATCAAGCAGCCATTTTATCGAGAGTGTGTGAGAAGCCCTTTCTGACTAAGAAGCTCTAATTTGGCATGCTTAATGAGCCTTTTTCACGAGTCGTAGCTGTTCTGACAAGAACTTGATTCCCGGAGAATTTGATGATTAATGATACATTCCCGAACAAGATGACAGTTTTGGGCCACATGATGCTGATTGACATCAGATGTTTTTTTAAAAGCAGTTGGACTTAGCTTGATTAGTTTGTTCAATTAATGCTACAATATTGCCAATGCATCTTTTGATGAAGTCTCTAATGACATTTGCTCAAGTTGAGTTTGACAGGATTCCTTAGTGAAGCCATGCAGTTTTCAAGGGGTTAGCGAGTGCTTCCCTAAAAACCACAAGGTTCGTGGGTCTATCATTAAACCACAAGGTTCGTGGGTTCTTAAACCACACGGTTCGTGGGTCTATCCTTAAACCACAAGGTTCGTGGGTCTATCCTTAAACCACACGGTTCGTGAGTCTATCCTTAAATCACAAGGTTCGTGGGTCTATTCTTAAACCACAAGGTTCGTGGGCTATCCTTAAACCACACGGTTCGTGGGTTATCCTTAAACCACAAGGTTGGTGAGTTTATTCTTAAACCACGGGGTTGGTGGCTTTCCTAAACCACATGGTTCGTGGGTCTATCCTTAAACCAACCGGTTGGTGGGTTTATCCTTAAACCACGGGGTCGGTGGCTTTCCTAAATCACACGATTTATGGGTCTATCCTTGAACCATGAGGTTGGTGAGTTTATCCTTAAACCATGGGGTTGATGGCTTTTCCTAAACCACACGATTCGTGGGTTTATCCTTAAACCACGAGATTGGTGAGTTTATTCTTAAACCACGGGGTTGGTGGCTTTTCCTAAACCACACGGCTTGTGGGTTCATCTGAAAACCACACTCGTTCGCATTGGGTCGAAACCCGCTTTTACACGGTGAGACCTCCCTTCCAGTCAAAACTAATTACCACATAATAAGATTTTCTCATCTCAGTCAAAGGCTATTTTCTTACGAAGTAAGGTCGTCCTTTTATCCCCTTTTCTCATCGGCGGCCCCTAATCGTCATCATCCATGAACAAAATTTAGGTGTCTCTCGTCTTTGAAAGGAATCTCTTCGAGCTCCCATTCAAAAAGGGGCAGCTGTTAACACCTAAATTTTTTGTAATTTGTTTAAGTGTTTATTAATTGCATTGGAAAATTAGGGATTAATTTCTAAGTTCTAACCCCTTAACAAAAAGTTTTCACTAAAATTACATCACATATAGACATTAGGAGCATTTGCGTCACTAGTTTTAAAATTTGTCAAAAAAAATTATTACAAAAAATTTAAATAAAAAATTTCGAAATTTAAAAAAAATAATACAAAAAAGAAAAAGGAAAAAAAAGAAAGAAGAAAGAAAAGGATAAAGTTCAATTGCAAGGTCTGAGACGACCCAAAAAGTACTTGATCATGATGAACTTTGTAAGCTTACTTGGGTCTTGAGCATTTACTTGTAAGTATACGTAATAAATATAAAGTAGGGGTTATGATAAACCTGGAAGAAATATAAACTAAAGATAGTAATCTTTTACTAACGGGATCAAAAACCGGTTTTCTTTGACACAAGAAAGGAATTTTTCTTTGACACAAGAAAGGAATGCAGAAAATTCCTTTCTTGTGTCAAAGAAAAGACTAAGAAGAAGAAGGCGAATAATCCAAGTAAAAAAAAAATCATTAAAAGGTATCGTGTTTTCATTATGGCATGACATATTGAATGGTCTTTATTTTTCCAAAATTGTCAAATAAATTTTTTTTAAAAAAAGATTCATTAAAAGGTATAAAAATCGAATGAGGCCGAGTATACGGGTCTTTCTTCGTGCATGGGCTTGCCCACATATCTTTTCCTTTTCTTCTTTCGCATTTGGGCTGGCCCATCTCCTTTTATTTCAACCCAGCCCGTGTGCAAATCATCTTCCTCCCCTCACAACATCCACGCTTCTGTAAAAAAAGAGAAAAGAGGAGGGTACAAACAGAGGAGCAGAGGATCGCGAGGCCAGAGGATCGCGAAGGCAGAGGACGGTGTGATCCCAGGGTTGGAGATCAAGCGGCCGAGATAAGCTGGCGGTGGCAGAAGCCATGCGTGCCTGTCGTTGGCCGAGCTTAAAAGGAAGAGAGCAAAGAGAGGATGAGGGGGTTCTCAGCTGGTCTTTGGGGTCGAGAGAGAGCAAAGAGAGTAAAGGGCGAGCCAAAGGGAGAGAGTGAGACTAAGAGAGCATTTCGCTGTCGCTTGAAGTGCGCTTGTTGCTCGCCATCCGAACTAGGTAGGCTTCTCTAAGCCTTGTGCTTCTTTTTGAGGTCTCGGGCTGGAGCTCACGGCTGACCAGTTCGCGCGAGCTCCGGCCCCATTGGTCTTCTATGAAAGCTTTTCAATGTCTTAGTATATGTTGATAGACGTCTAGGTTTGTGTCGAGTCCATATCAAGCCGAAAATCCTTTGATTCATTTGTGTGTGCTAACCGGTTGATGAAATGCCTAAAAGAGATTCGAGTTTGTGAGTATGTTGTGGCTGAAGATACTTACTATGTTCACATCTATTCGAGTGTAAAATATGTCCCTTAGTGGATCTTGAGTGTTGCTTGTGCATATTATGTTGATCTTTACTCGAATCCGAGCGTTGAGTGAGCTCGTACGCCCCTTTTAGTTGCCGCACATCCAATGTTTGACAAAATGTCTCAAAGAGAACTGAGAAGCAACCTACGTTCAAACTCGATTTGATTTGCGTTTGTTCATATATATGTTGGACCATGCCTGTCTTTTATGTTTTCATGGCGATTTCATGCTTTTTTCGTGAAGTAATCAGTGTTTGAGCCGGGGGATGTTTGCATCCAAAAATGGTTTAGCAGCCGTTGGAGTTAGATGGCTTGTGTTGAGTTGCACCAGTCGGGGTGGTTTGGTGTTAGAAGGAATGCTAGGTGCTTTGGTTATTATTACTGTTCGAATTAGTTTTGGTAAAGAAACAAATTTTGGTGAGGAATGTCGCGAGAAAGGAGAAGACAGCCTTCGGGAGGGTTGAAGGCATGCAGGGGGGAAGCATGAAGGAGAAGAAGACCAAAAGAAAAATAAAATAAAAGAAAAAACAAGAGAAAAAGAAAAGTATGGAAAAAGTGAAAAAGTAAAACAAAATATTGAAAAAGAAAGGAAAAAGCTAGTATCAGGAAGGAGGAATCACAGGAGGGGGAGTGCACAGTGAGAAAAGACAAGTTAAAGGAATTTTTTAATTATTTTTTTAAAATCGAAAATGATTTTTAGAAAAAAGAAAAAAAATCCAAAAGTGTTGTACCCGGGTTTGGATTGGGTCCACTAGCATAACTATAGAAACTGGAGGTCAATCAGAGGAAGGAACGAGCCGGATTGGGTTTACCCAGTTCAAACCCATTTTCATGAAATATAATAATATTATATATTCAAAATTAAAAAAAAAATTGAAAATTGAAAAAAAAATCAAAAATTTCGAAAAATAATAAAAGTTCAAAAAAATTTTCCGAAAATTCAAAAAACTCAGAAAACATTAAAAAATTGACGCTTTTTTTAAAAATAAATAAAAATTAATTAATTAAATTTAAAAATTTAAAAAATTTTAAAAAAATTAATTTTTTTTTTTAAAACTAAAAAAAATTAAAAATAAAAATAAAAAAAATTGAAAAACTAAAAATTGCGGGGTTTGATTAGGAATTGCTATGTATTGCATTTTTAGTGTAGTTAGTCCTTTAATTGCTCGTATATTGACTATATTGTATGTTTAATCTACATGTTTAACTATGTTTGCAATTATTTAGTTACTTATGTTAATTTTACTGCAATTAGAATCTTGGTAGCAATGACTATTACTTTAATGATTGCGCACTCGCATGATCACCCCACATGTTAGTGAATAGGTATAAAATCAATCCAAATTGCTTGCAAAAAAAAAAATCATTTTGTTAAAATGAACAAGATTAGGTATTGAAATGGCACTAATTAGTCAATTAGTGTAATCAAGTTACCGACCCTAGGTTCTCTGGTTGCGTAGGAAGTGAGGTACACTCCCATGTTTCACTTGGTTTCTAGCTGACCCCAATAGGCTAGTGGCGACTCTTTTTGTACAAAAATTCCTAAATAATATCACAATGTCACGCGGTATATGGGCTTGAGAGAGCCCACGCCTAATCATGGGCCTTAGGCTCGTCCTTTAGGCAATACCCCTAAACTCGTTCCCTCCACCCGATGGTAGGTCGCGATAGGGCCAGGGCGGCCTCGCAGTCGCCCGGCCGACACCCAGCCAGGGCTCCTGCTCGCTCGGCCGGGCCTCGCCTATGGCGGGTGAGGCCAGTTGGCCATCGCCTGTGGCCGGTGGCCAGCTACCGAAAAAGGCCAAGGAAAAAGCCAAAAAAATAAAAAATAAATAAGGGAAAAAACAGAAAAAAAATGAAAAAAATTAAAAAATATATTAAAATATTATTAAAAATTGTCCACGTTGGTGCCACCAGTCCTACGTGGCACCGCTGGTGTCCACGTCAGCATTTTCCGGTCAAAATTGGTCGGATGGACTAAATCGGCAAGAAGTGAAAATGTTTAGGACTTAATTGGCAAAGTTAAAAGGGTTAGGACTGAATTGACAAAAGTGCAATAGGTTTAGGACTTTTTGGACAATTTTCCTGTGAAGTCTCTAATTTTCTATTACAATGTTTAATTATAATATGTAAAAACTTGTTTGGAGATAAATAATTTCATGGTTTGATATAAACAACTATGACTACTTAAATAATAATTCCGATTTTTCTTTTGTCAATCATGGAGTAACAAATTCAAGTAATCTTCGTTACATAAAAATAATTATTTCCATGAGATCAATAATTAATAATACTTGATTTTGGATAGACGGGAAATGTTTAGGCTAAAAAGGTGGAATAACAATTCCATTTAAATTAAAACTAGATTTTGCGCACGTGCCATGTGCATGTGTGTTTGCTTTCACCATCTTTCTTGTAATATATATGTATGTATATGTATGTATGTATGTATGTATGTATGTATGTATATTTGCAGTCAATATTGACATCCAAAAAAAGGGAAAAGTACTAAAAAAATCATAAACATATTGCACTAATACCAATTTAATATTAAACCTTTCAGTTTGACTAATGGAATCCTAATTTTTCACATTGGTACTAATTAAATCTATCAACTATTTTATGCCAGAAATTACTGACTTGGATCTCGACTATTTTACGTGACACACCTAGTGCCGAGTGGATATTTTTATTTAATATTTAATTATTTTTGGATTATTTTTAAATTTTTATTGATTTTTTCCTTTTTCTACATTTCTTCTCTTTTCCTTCTTTCCTTTTCTTCTTTTCCCTTTTTTTTTTTTTTTCCTTTCTTCCTTATTTTTCCTCCACCAGCCTCTGTCATGGTCGATGAGGACGAGGGCTAGTCTCACCTAGACAAGGCCCCTTGCCAATGCCAAAGGCCGACGAGGGTTGGGCAAGGGTCACCTCGCCAAATTTGGCGAGGGGCGACCTTGCCAATCTAGCGAGGGGACCTTTGCCCAATCATCACTAACCCTCACCAAAGGCCAATGAGTGTTGGTATCGTCTGTTGCCAATGAGGGCATCTCGACCCTCGCCCTTATCAGCAGTCAGCGACTTTCGCCGGCCATCATGGAGGCCAATGGAGGAAAATAAAGAAGAAAGGGGAAAAAAAAAGAAAGGAAAGAAAAGAAAAGAAGGAAAAGAGAAGCAAAAAAAAAAAAAGGAAAAGGAAAAAATCTTTAAAATTTTCAAAAAATTTGAAAAAAAAAATTAAATATTATATAAAAAATATCCATGTTAATGCCAGTCGTGTCATGTAAGACAATTGGTGTCCATATCGGTAATTTTCGGCATAAATTAGCTAGATGGACTAAATTAGTACAAATACGAAAATGTTTAGGACTAAATTGGTCTAATTAAAATGTTTTAAACTGAATTGATATCAATGCGATAGGTTTATGATTTTTCTTGTACTTTTTCCCCAAAAAATGTGAAGATGTAAATGTGAACAATCAAATTGAGTTATATATCCAACTGTGATAATCTTCATAGAATTTTTTAGAAACTTCCTGCAATGGCACTCATCGTAATTTCACCAAAAGCCATCCCCCAATTATAATAATGTATATATAAAACATAAAAAAGAAAAAGCTTCGCATTGCTTTCTGCTCGCTCCCAAAGTCAATTCAAAGGAGAACAAGTTTCTCGGGAGTTCCCATGCCTTTTCTCCTCCTCCTTTTCTTCCTCTTTAAGAGGCTATCTGAGATTGAGTGTTTGTATAATTGAAAGAAAACCCATTTGTGCTTTTGGCTTGTATTCTTTTGGGCAGGAGGAAAAAGAGCCATCCTTCATGGCATGGAGGCTCTCCATCTTTTGTTCTTGGGGTTTGGGTTTTTCAGGAAATCCTACTTCTCTCTCCATGCAAAGACTGCATTTTTAAAAGGAAAAACAACCCCTCTTTTGTTATGTTTCTTTTTCATCTTGTGGTGTTGTAGCGGGGATGTGAAATTCTCTGCTCTCGTACATTTTACCACTGTTTTGCCAATAAAGGAAAAAAAAAGTTGCACTGCATGCGGTCTCAGATTTTCCTCTCTCTCTCTCTCTCTCTCTCTCTCTATGGAGAAAGGAAGGGGAGGCCAACAATTTCATGTGAAGTAGTGAGAATTTTGCATTTCTGTGACTGTTTAAGATTCCATGAAGGAAGCATCCATATAATGTCGATCAGTAAAATACAAACAACTTTTTGGTGGGAAATACTGACACAAGCTGAGTATCGGGAATTATCTGCGGAAACTTAATTAGATCTTTACACATATTGGCGTTCTGCTTGTAATTAGGCCTCAGGGGGGACATGCATCCTCAACTTCATTCTCTGCTCTTTGGTTTTGGAGATATAGCTACTCCGCAAGTTAATTGGAGGTTTGTCATGGTGAATCTTAATTTAGTAGTTTTGACTATACCTACTTGCTTAAAATATATGTCAGTTTAACTCGATAGTGTGTTCTTCACTTCTTGGCACTTATGACTGCTCAAAATTTTGGCGTGGGCCGGCCTTGCTAGCGTCTGGCGTTGGCAAGGGGCGAGCTCACCAAATCTAGCAAGGCTCGAGACTTGTCGCCAGGGGCTGCAAGCTCACCAGCCTAAGGTGAGCTCAAGCCTCACTGTCCAAGGCTGCGAACTAGCCCGATCCGATGAGACTCAAGGCTCACCGGTCTCGAGTAGAGGTGGCAAATGGGTGGATCGGGTCGGGTATGGGTCGGGTCGAAAATGGGTCGACCCATATTTGACCCATTTAACCCGTTTTGACCCATATTCTTATAGTGTAAATCTTATGACTCATATCTGACCCGACCCATACCCGACTCATACCCGACCCATATTATCGAAACACATTTATATTTAACTCAATTTAGTTACTTAAATAAAAACTTCACACCAAATTTAAAAAGTAAATAAAATAAAAAATATGAAAAACCTTTTGTAAATAAATAAAAAATGTGAAAAACCTTTAAATTAAAATACTTTTGAAGAACTCTTAATAAGAGAAAGTTTGATGAGCTAATAATTGATATGAAAATAATATTTGTTTAAAACAAATCTTCTTGAATGCAAGAATACATAGCCTCTTAATCCTAATTGTTTTTGATTTTGGTTGATTTATTGATTTTAGTTCATCAAGTTAAAAATTACATTATGATGTTTTGAATTTCTATTTATCAATCTAAATAGCATCGAGTCTAAAAGTACTTTTCCAGTATATATATGGATATCTATCTACCAAATATCATTAAAAAAATTGACTTTTTTATTATTTTAAAACTTTTTGAAATTATTGTTATTATTATTTATTTTATTTTCTTATTTTCTTATTTCTCTTTTCTTTCTTTTTTCTCCTCCTTCTTCTCCATTGTTACTCCGTCGACGGTGACCGGCCAAGCCGCAGTCCGGCGAGATCAAGGCTCCGCCGTCTGGGCGAACCCGAGCTGCCGAGCTTCGTCGCGGTCGGTGAGCTTGGGGCTCGGCTGATCCAGGCGAGTCCGAGCTCCGTGCGGCCGGCGAGCTCGGGGCTCAGCCGATCTAGGCGAGTCCGAGCTCCGTCGCGGCCGGCGAGCTCGCGGCTCGCCAGATCCAGGCGACCCTGAGCTCGGCCATGGCTGGCGAGCTCGCGGCTCGCTCGATCCAGACGAGCCCGAGCTCTGTCGCGGCCGGCGAGCTCCCGGCGAGCTCGATACAGGCAAGCTCGAGCTCCGTCGCGGTTGGCGAGCTCGCGGCTCGCCAGATCCAGGCGACCCTGAGCTCGGCCATGGCCGGCGAGCTCGCGGCTCGCTCGATCCAGGCGAGCCCGAGCTCTGTCGCGGCCGGCGAGCTCGCGGCTCACTCGATACAGGCGAGCTCGAGCTCCGTCGCGGCCGGTGAGCTCACGGCTCGCCAGATCCAGGCGAGCCCGAGCTCGCCCATGGCCGGCGAGCTCGCGACTCGCTCGATCCAGGCGAGCCCGAGCTCGGTCGCGGCCGGCGAGCTCACGGCTCGCCCGAGCTCCGTCAAGGCGAGCTGCGGCGGCGAGTGGTGGAGGCGAGCGGAGGAGCGCTGGAGGCGAGCAGCAGAGGTGGGTCGAAACTCGAACGTCATTGAATCACTGAGATGTTTTTACGTTTTAAGTTTTGAAAATGGGTCGAAAATGGGTCAGAACGTGTGACCCATTTTCTGACCCATATAAAACTGAATTTAAAGTGGGTCGAATGTGGGTTATGGCCCATTACAACTTCATAACCCACATTTGACCCATTTATAAAAAATATGGGTGCAAAATGGGTCCATGACCCATTTTGCCACCTCTAGTCTCGAGTGAGGTCACGGCCTCTGGTGGCAAGGCTCGATCTCATTGCCAAAGGCCACAACTCGCCTAATCTGGTGAGCCGAGCTCGCCAGTGATAAGCTGAGAAGAAGAAGAAATATGAAGAAAATAAAAAAAAATTAAAATTAAAATAAAATCGATTTTTAAAAAATTTAAAAAATTAAAATTCGAATTTTTAAAATATATCTTTATAAAAAAAATTGTTTCATTAGCCAATATATTCAGAAAATGTTTTCATATCCTTTCAAAGGAAAAATTGTTTCCCTAAATTTAAACTTTGGTAAGAAGATTTTTTCCGTTGATTAGGAAAATTTAACTTATTTTTTTTTAAGCGAATCAAAGGCTGAAAAATGACAAATATTTTTGGTGAATAAATGCGTCACGCAAGTCGTATACCATACCGTATTCTCTCCGCGCGAAGACCTGCGGTGGGTGGAGTCAAGATATTGACGCGTCAAAATACACGGCGAGACTATGTCCACTCGCTTTTGACATCAATGGCCTAGGTCATTCCTCTCCCTCTGTCTCTTTGTCTGGCTCTCCGTAATAGGCGTTAAGTTCGGCGATTCCAGCGACGTAGTCTAGAGTTCCAGCAGGATGGCATTGCTCTCAGCTCTCACGTCAGAGATTGCGATCCCAGTTTGCGCCATGGTCGGGATCGCGTACTCCTACTCCCTGGTGCAGTGGTTCCTCGAGTCGCGCAACAGCCACCACCTCGAGGACGAAGAGCAGGACTTGACCAGCGTTAAGGCCGAGTGTGACAAGATGACGAGGGACGTCTCTAAAGGTGACTTCGTGAAGGTCCTATAGCTTCACAACTTCTCTGCCTTATAAAACTGTTCATTAACAGATTTTTTTTCCGGGTCAGTCTCGCATCTGCCTGAGCAATAGCGACAGATTCGAGTCTTGTAATCTGTTGATAGCTCAGCGAAGTCACGAGCTTCTGCTGCTTGTGGCGTGACTCATTTTTAGGGTTTGTAACAGCTGCTAGGGCTTTGAGCGATGCATCTGAGTACAGCAGCATAGGGCGTGCATGGTTGTGTTTTTTTTTTTTTTTCTATTTATGAACAAAAATTATGTTTTTTTGTTCCCGAAAACACATTTGGAACAGAAACAAGAAACAAAAAAAACCTGTTTCTTGTTTCTGGAACAATTTTTAAGAATAAATTTTCTCTCCCATATTTTTTTTTTGGGTTAATACATTGAAAAACCCCAAACTGGTACATCTGTGACAAATTTATCCAAAACTATTTTTTTGACCACCAAAAACCCCAAACTGGTATACCTTTGACAAATTTACCCTAAACTGGTACACTTGTGACAAATTTACTCTCTGTTAGTTTTAGTTAAATTTTCTTGTTAAATTATAAAGTTAAATCACACGTGACAATTGACCGGTATATCAATTTGAGATTTTACACTCTGTTTGTCATAGTTTATAATTTTTGTGATTTTTTTTGTGGTATTAATCTAATTTTTCGGAGGGTATATTAGTCACAAATTTACCAATTTGGGGTTTTTTGTGATCGAATAAATTAATTT
The DNA here is from genome assembly GCA_028830015.1 of Eucalyptus grandis x Eucalyptus urophylla. Taxonomy (NCBI): domain Eukaryota; kingdom Viridiplantae; phylum Streptophyta; class Magnoliopsida; order Myrtales; family Myrtaceae; genus Eucalyptus; species Eucalyptus grandis x Eucalyptus urophylla. The sequence goes on from CM054190.1 coordinate 44,282,746, forward strand.
GGGGTAAATTTGTCATAAATGTACCAGTTTATGGTTTTTTATAGTTAGTCGGGGTAAATTTGTCACAGGTGTACCAGTTTGGGGTTTTTCATGGTCAAAAAAATAGTTTGGGGTAAATTTGTCATAAGTGTACCAGTTTGGGGTTTTTTAAGGTATTAACCCTTTTTTCTTCTCTTTTTCTTCTTCTTATTTTCTTCTTCTTTTTTCTTTGGCCAGTCGCCGGCCTCGGCCATGGCCGGCGACGCTGTTGAGGGCCGGCGACCTTGCCGAAGCGTCGCCTGCCCCTGCCGAGGCTCGGCCTCGCCTTGGCTGGGCGAGCTCAAGCTCGCCCAGATCTGACGAGGTCGAGCTCGCCCAGCCACCGACGAGGCTCGGCGAGCTCGGCCTTGCCAGATCTGGGCAAGGCCACCGGCCCTTGTCGGCTGGTCGCTGGTCATGGCTGAGGGCGACGATTGGCCAAAAGAAGAAAAAAAGAAAAAATAAAGAAAAAAAGGAAAAATAAAATAAAAATATTAAAAAATTAAAAGAAACAAAAAAAAGAACATAAATTATACAAACGTGTTTTGGTTCTTTTTATTTATTTATTTCCGGAATAAGTTTACCAAACGCATTTTTTTGGTCAAAAATTATTCCTCGGAACAGAAATAATTTTTTCTATTTCTGTTCCCTATAACAATTTTTTAACAAAAACACAAACAAACGCACCCATAATATTTACTCATGCAGATCTCCTCTCACGAAGATGGTTGTTGGGCAGAGGGTTGAGTGGTGTAGCTCTTGTCCTTTTGGCTTTAATAGCATTTTCATTTTATAATTTACATTTTCTTTCATATAGTTTAATGGCATTACATAATCTATCCTTAAGGAAAACATTTCTAGAAGCAAAATCCAAACACCAGAAAATTACTTCCCTCTTGTTTTCATGCCTCCACCAAACAAGGGAAAATCAATCACTTTCCTCTAACGTAAAGTTTTCCATTAAACCAACGCGTAAAGTCTAATAGGCCCAATCTTTCATATCCTCCTTATGAGTACAAACAGAATTTTCTTTGTACATTTGATTCATTTCCAATTATCTATATGATAGATTGAGACCGTTTGTTTTGCAGAAAATTTTTTATCCAAAAATATTTGTCTCAATTTCTAGCAATTGGATCACTTAGGAAATGAATAAATATAAAATATTTTCATAGACAACGGAAAATCTATGCTTAAATTCAGGAATACGATTTTCATTTTTAAAAGTTAGAAATCATTTTCTCAAATACAACTAGACATCGATGTTTGAATTAGAGATCTCGGCATTTGTGCGCAAGGACCCAAATGCCCGTGCCTGAGTTCTTAGCAGCCTTGTTCCCTTGAGACTGAGCCCATGACCTTGATGCTCGTGCCTAGGTCTTTGCTGGTTGTGCCCAAGTCCCCGAGACTTTGATTGCAGAGCTCGGCCCTGTGGCTAGCCCCGATAGTTGAGCTAAATTACCCAAGGCTAGGCCTAGGGCCTAAGCACTTGAGGCTGTATTCATAAGAGGAAAAAAAATAATTTTTTATGATTTAGAGAAGTACATATTTATGAAAATTTGATTAAATAAATTTTTATTTGGGATAAGTGCATTTGAAGTCCTAAAACTTGTCATGAAAGTGTAATTAAGTCCTAAAACTTATCACAAAAATGCAATCGAGTCCTAATACTTACAAAAAAAAATGCAATTAATCCTAAAACTTGTCACAAATGTACAATCGAGCTCTAAAATTTTCAAAAAATTCAAATAGCTGAAGGATTTGATTGATATTATTGCACTTTTTCAAAGTTTTATGATTTATTTGTACTTTCGTGATAAGTTTTAGGACTTAATTGCATTTTCTAAAAAATTTAAGAGTAGATTGCACTTTTGTAACAAATTTTAGGACTTCCAATGCCCTTATCCCAATTGATAATATAGCATGTGCAACTCTTATATCGCACAAATAGTGCACATCTTTTCAAAAAAATAAAAGCAAATTTTTTTCTTTCTAAAAGACAGAAAATAATTTCCAATTTATATACAAATTCCAGCTGAACACTGAGAAATGTTGTCATTTTCCAGAAAAATCTCATGTGAACATAATTTTTAGAAATGTCAAATCATTTGCGAAACAAACAGGGCCTAGGTTAATTTCTTTCTTCCTTTTGGTTTTTGGCTGTTATAGGAAGCTTGGTTACGCAACTATTGACACAACGTAAAGTTGATAAAAACTAGGATAGTAATTTTTTTCTATGTAATTGGCTTTAGTAGAAGCATATTGTATTAAAAAGGTGAATTGCTGAGGATGTACAACCTTCGATTTTTAATGTATTTCTTCACTACATCAGTGAATGTTTTAAAGGGATTTATCACCATACGTTGTGATTTGGTGCAGAACATTTCTCATTTTCGTGAGATTGTCATTCTTGATTTTTCATACTTGTGACAAAACACTCTTTCTATAATATTAGTTAAGAATACATAGGTAAGGAACCTGTTTATCTAAAGTTCTCTTTTGTGTTAATTTATTGCTTCTCCTAACTAAAGTCCTTATATGCGACAATGTTTCGTACCTATTACTTATCACTCTGATTTGAATAATCTTTCGAACTAGAGCATCATCAGTTCTATAGTAGTTCACCGTTCTCTGCTTCTAGTTCTAACATATAAGTTCAGTTCTAACTTTAGTTCTAATATTTTTCCATACTCTCGATTCAATCTTTGGTTCTCACCTATTGTTTGTTGTAGGTCATAGCACGTTTCTAGGTTTTTTTGTTTGTTTGTAATGCTTTAATTTTAAAGTAATGTTTAGATGTATTTACAACAGTATTCTGGTTCTGGGACGTTGTCCTCAATCTTCAGTTCTTTGTATTTCATTAAGTACTTTGCAGAACCGTGTACTTTCTTTCATCCCTTTTCCCTTCTTGTCCTACTCAATATGTTCTTGTCACTCTTTCGCCAGTGGGATTTGACACTTGAACTGTCCAGCTTGCCAAACGTGAACTGTAATAGACACCATATCATCCTAAAGTTACTCTTTCGGAGGAGCTGTAGGTCAGGCTTTTTTTTTCCTTGGCACTAGGTTGCGCAAAACTAGGCAACGGAATGAATTAACTGGATTTGACTGAATTATACCTTCTTTCATCACCCATAAGTAGAATGTCAAGAATCAGATTGTTGCTTTGTTTGCTTGATAGAGACTTAAAGAGCCTGAGTCATCGTTTGTGATTGAACAGGTGTGGAAGGTTTTCTGTTAATGGAGTACTGGTATGGCGGGATTTTCATGGTTGCTTTTGCGATCATAATCTTCCTCTGCCTTGGCTCTGTTGAGAGCTTCAGCACCCAAAGCCAGCCTTGCAAGTTGGATCCTTCAAACATGTGCAAGCCTGCACTTGCCACTGCCGTTTTCAGTGCTGTTTCATTCCTACTTGGTGCTTTCACATCAGTCCTCTCTGGTTTCCTTGGCATGCAAATCGCTATCTATGCTAATGCCAGGACTGCCTTGGAAGAGAGGAAGGGTGGTGTTGGAAAAGCTTTCTTTTCTGCTTTCAGGTCTGGTGCAGTGATGGGATTTCTTCTTGCTGCTAATGGTCTTCTCGTGCTCTATATTGCAATCAATCTGTTCAAGCTGTACTATGGCAATGACTGGGAAGGTCTTTTCAAGGCTATTGCCGGTTATGGTCTTGGTGGATCTTCCATGGCTCTCTTGGGAAGAGCCGCTGGTGGAATTTATGCCAAGGCAACTGATGTTAGTGTTCATCTGGTTAAAGAGACTTGGCCAATTACCCTAGTAGATCGTGGATTCCCAACTGTATGGACTCTCTTACTGAAGCTCTATCTCCTAAGTTTATCACTTACATGTAGTAAATGAGGTTGACCTTAATCTTTCAGGTGATTTATGACTATGTTGGTGATATCGTCGGGGATATTGCTGGTATGGGGACTGATATTTTTGGCTCCTATGCCGAATCATCCTGCGCTGCCCTTGTTGTTGCTTCCATCTCTTCTTTTGGAAAAGATCACAACTACTCTGCTATGTGTTATCCCCTGCTTATCAGCTCTATGGGTATTCTTGTTTGTTTGATGACAACTCTCTTTACGGCCAACTTCTCAAAAATCAAGGAAGTGAAGGAAATCAAGCCTGCATTGAGGAAGCAACTTATTATTTCCACAATTCTAATGACTTTTGGAATTGTTATTGTTAGCTGGATTGCTCTGCCCTCATCATTTACAGTTTTCAACTTTGGGTCGCAGAAAGTTGTGAAGAACTGGTAAACTCTTTGAAGATTCTTATCTTTTTCCCATCCTAAATGCTGCTTTCTTTTGATGTTGGTCATGTGACAATGCTTTAATGTCAGCGGACTTTTACTGGATTGAGTCAAAACGTTGAGCAAATGTAGTCGCTAATTATTGATATGATCTTGCAGGCAGCTGTGCCTCTGTGCTGGTGTTGGTCTTTGGGATGGACTAATCATTGGGTTTATCACTAAATCATACACCAACGATGACATCAGGTGTTAAAATTGCTGAAGTAAATGAATGATATGAATCTTTACGACTATTGTTGGCTAAGGTGCTGACCACTTAATGATCCTTTTTTCTGCAGCCTTCTCCAAGATTTTGCCGCCGACAGTGTTGGTTTTGGCCTTGCCTTTGTCAATATCCCAATTTTAGCTGCCATTAGCATTTTGTTGAGTTATAGTATTGCTTCCGTGTATGGAATTACTGTGACTGCCGTTGGGATGCTAAGTACCATTGCCACTCGATTGGCCATAGATGCTTACAGCCCCATCAGCGACAATGCTAAACGAATCGCTAAGCTGGTTGACGGGAGAGCCTTTGACGGCATACTGTCGTCAAGCAATGCTACAGCCGCCATTGGAAAGGTAAAGGCAATCCTTGCATGTGAATATAGTATCGACACTGTACTGTCGTCCTTTTAGTATCTTATTTTAAGTCCGTAACATAGCAGAGAAGAGGGTGTCTGCGTAGCAACTTTTCATGAAATTACGTTCATGTCATCTAGATTTTACACACATTATCCGATTATTTTCTTTTTCACCATAAATGACTAGCATGACGTTAGTTGCGTAAGTCTTTTTAAATTCTTGTTGGTGTGGCATAATGTTTGGCTATGATCACTTTTCTTTCCTTTAGGTGCTGCCTTTTGTCTATCTTTCTTAATATTAGCCTAAAAAGCATCAACACTTTTCTAGAGTCTTTGTCTTGTATCGAACACTCTGACACTCTCCGACGCTCGATCAAAATGTATTGAATTTTTTGATACCTAATCAACTCTCCCGACACTCCCTAACACGCGAGTTTATAATTCTGACATGTAAGTTCAGAATTTTGACACGTATAGGGTCAATTTTAAAAGTTTACAATAAATGATAGATCAAAATGTAAATATATAAAGTAATTAATAACTAATAAACATAATAGATGAGGAAAGAAGAAAAATCCAGTATTCTATTCTCTTCTTACGCTCAACTCCCATAACAAACAATTCACCCCCAAGTTTATTTTTTCTTTCTATTCTTTTCTAACATGCTTTGACATGCGAGTCCAGAATATGGATTACTTTTTTTTTTCTAAGTTTTATGGAGTTAAATTTGTCAAATTAAAACAATGAATGCTATTAACAAATGGTGGATTAATATTTTTAGTATAAATTTATTCTACGCTCTTTTATTTATTTATTTGTAAATTTGAATCAAATTAATTTGATTAAAATAATCATAAAAATGATAATTTATCATTTATACATAAAAATATACATTTAATATGCAACATGTCGGAATTCTCTATCTTTTAAAAAATGACGTGTTAACATATTGTGTCGTGTCGCATGTCAGTATTGATGCTACTTAAATAGCTCTATTGGCAAATTCTACTTTCCTATTATTTAAATCTAATATCAAATGGACCTTTTTTCGTTACTTATCTCGTATGTAGGAATTTGCCATTGAATCAGCTTCCCTGGTGTCTATCGCTCTGTTTGGTGCATTTGTGAGTCGTGCAGCAATTTCTCCGGTTGATGTCCTGACACCAAAAGTGTTCATGGGTTCGATTGTGGGTGCCATGCTTCCTAAATGGTTCTCTGCTATGACCATGAAAAGAGTGGGACCTGCAGCATTGAAGATATTTAAGGTGGCCCCCCAGACGTTTAACAAACATCTATCAGGGAAACACCGGTATCATGAGAACCCTCACTATGCTGGATGCTTAAAAATTTCAACTGATGCATCCTTCAAGGGGATGATTCGACCTGGTGCCCTTGTCATGCTTACACCACTTATCGTCGGGACCTTCTTTGGAGTAGAGACGCTGTCTGGTGTCTTGGCTGGCTCTCTTGGTTCTGTTGTTCGGGTAATCTTTACCAAAGTAATCCATGTCAATCTATTTTGATGGTTTTTGTTGCTCAAGATGTATGGAATGCTGGTTAAACGGGGTTGAGATATTGTAGTTTCTTCATTGTTGAACAAAATTTGCGTACGTTGGCGAACTGATGATTAATGCTTATATCATCATATCTATGCGTGACTAATCTCCTAATGCATATTTTCTGTTGGGCTTGGTTTCAACAGATTGCAATTTCGGCATCCAAAACTGGTGGAGCATGGGAGAAAGCGAAGAAGTACATTAGGGTATGCAGCTGCTCCCAACTTCTCAAAAGCTAGTTTTTGTCGATGATACTCGTCTGTGGTGGTTCAGTGACCTGCTAAGAAAACTAGTCTGACTTGACATATTTTTTCCCTTAATTTCCTGAATTTGCTCCCAGGCTGGTGCTTCCGAGTACTTAAAGACCCACCCTGAAATGAGGACTCGCAGGGCAGCTGATGAGGGAGATCCCATTGGTAATCCATTGAAGGACACTTCAGGCCCACCACTCAACATCCTCATCCAGCTAATGGCAATCGAGTCGCTCGTGTTTGCTCCCTTCTTTACTACTCACGGTGGTCTGCTCTTCAAGATTTTCTGAGGGAGGGAACGAGCGACTTCCCTTTTGTAGCAGCAGCATCGTCATCCACTCAATTTGCTCTTAAACATCTATTTCCGTGTTGTCTGCACGACCTGGTAAACCTCTACAGCTCCAACACTCCTTTGGACAATTCGAGCAAGATCTTTTAAAATAAGTTTTTGGATTATGCAAATTACTCGGTTTAAATTTCAAAAAAAAAAAAAAAAACAACAACAACAAGAACAAGAATGCGAGGGTGGTCTAGGCCATTCGAAGCAGGCATGCGACCTCATGATGATTAGTCGATAGCTGCATAAGCACTCAGGTGCTATTGTTATATATATAGATACATATATCCTACATTTTGGCACTCATGTTTTCTGTTTAAGTAGCGATTATTCCATGTGTAGTTTTTTCCACGCTTCTTATCTTTTCATAACAACCACCCATTTGGTAATCATCTTGATGGGAGACGGTATATAAAACGAACAATCATTCATTTTTTAATTGTAATCATAAGGTTTAACGCAAACCTTTTCATTTTGCAATACGCCATCAGTATGCGAGGGATTGGATTTGTAGAGTGTGCCCGTAATTTCATCGAATCTCCATGAATTTCCGATGAATGCAAATTTGAATAATGGCTTAAGGTTTGTTTACATTTGATCATGTTCCGCATTTGTTATTTAATATCTAATGTTTGGTATCAAAGCCTATTTAGTGCCTCTGCCTTGTTTTTGTCGAAATTTTGGTGTATTTTCGTGGATTTTTTTAAAATAAACAATTATTCAGCCATTGTTGGGTCAAGAGGAAAATCGCCGATTTTGGGCAAATTCTAGCGACCCACCACTTGACCTCGGACCGGCATAGTCGCACTACCATGAGGAAGAATAGCTATTAAAGTATTTTGGCATATCGATGTTCGCCGGACCCTAATTAGATGGCGGAAGTTGGAATGGTTAAGGGTTTGCGTTGGTTTTTTTATTTTATTTTATTTGATTCAGGGTCAATTCCTTAGTCATTTTTGTTGAAACCCGGACTTATGTGGTCGTGCCGGTGTGGTCTTTAAAGCCCATCATTTATTTTGGTTTGAGATGGGCTGCTTGAGAAGTAACGGACGGCAGAATTGTGGTGGAACGACAAAAAAAGAAGAGAAAAAGCCTTTTGTTTTTGTTTTTTTTTTTTTTTGACGAAAAAAGCCTTTTGTTCGCTTGGAGGAAAAAGCGTGTGGGGCCACGCGTGCGGAACCACAAGCGCATGGGATCCACGCCTGCAGAACTACCTTAGACAGTTGCGAGCACGTGTGTTGCATGCGCTTGCACGGGCCTATATCGTGGATAGGTGTGCGCGCGCCATGCGTCGACGCAGAAGGCAAGCGAGTGACGTGCACGCGCCAGTGGACCTGCAACGCCACATCAGTTTACACTTTTGCCCTTCTCTTTTCTTGTTATTCCGATTCTGTCCTTGGCCGAATTAATTCACTATTTTGCCCCTTCGTGCATTCATTTACTATTTTGCCCTCTCATGCATTTTTGTGAATATTTTATGCATGAAATTAAATGTCCAATGATCCATATATTTTTAATTAGTTAGAGAGTAATCACTGCATCTTTAACTAATTAAATTGTATATTCAGAGCCTCCGAATTATATTTAGAAATGGACATTAATTGTAATTAATTATATTAATATGATGAATTTTATCACATAGGAATTTTTATTATATTGATATGATTAATTATGATGAAATATCATATTATTTTTCTTAATTTATGCACATGAATTAAGGAAAGGAATATAATATGGTAATTTCTTCATGATGTAATTATGAATCTATTTAATTAAAAACTTAGCCCACAAGCTATTTTTATGTTATGCGATTCATATTTGTGACATGTTTACATTGGTAAAATAGTATTTACCTATATCTTGCCTTAAATTTTGTAATATAAGCATGATTGTTTGATATGCAGTTTTGCAACCTATGAATTTGTCTGAATTCAAGTGTAATGTTCCCATATTGAATGGTGAAAACTATAAAGTGTGGAAGAAGTTAATTCTTCTTTAATTGGGATAGATGAATATTGACTATGCTATAAGGAAAGACGAAGCACCTGCTCCTACTCATATATATATAATACATAAAATGTGATCCCACATTTTGTGATCCATTTTTTCTCTTTACGAAGCAGTTATTCCACATACATTTTTTCCACATTTCGCACCTCTTCGTGATAATCACTCATTTGGTAATCGCTTTGATGGGAAACAATATATAAAAATAACCATTCATTTCTTTAGTGTAATCACAACATATAACATAAACCTTCTTATTTTGTAATACACCATTAGTACGTAAGAGGATTGAATTAGTAGAGTATGCCCATAATCTAAGTATCGACACTCTTGGTGAGCTTTTGTGTCGTGTTCGATACTCCGACATGTGTCTAACATACTCTAACTTACGGTTAATGAGTGTCAAAAAATCCGACACACAGTCAACTCTCTCCGATACATGAAGGGTCAATTTTGACACGCACGAGGTCAATTTTAAATATTTTAAATACTTGAAGGGTCAAAATATAAATATACAAAAAAGAAAAAAAAAGAAAAAAAAAAAAGAGAGATAAGGCTGATGGTTGGGCGCTATTGTTGTTGCCACCGTCGGAGGGGACCTGTGAGTGGCAGAGGGGGGTGGCCCTAGCTAGCTCGAGCTGGACAAAGGTTGGCAAGGCTCGCTCGGGCCTCGCCTAGGTCGGCGAGGGTTGCCCCCACTTCGCCACCTAGGGTCGGCGAGGTCACTGACCCCCTCCAATGGTGGTTGGGCATGCTGCTAACTGAGGTAGTGGTAGTGGCAGTGACGTGCCTAGCCATGACTGTGCCTCTCTTTCCTTTTTTTTTTTTTTTTAGTTTTGTTTTTTTAGAATTGTTTTAGTTTTTTTAAAAGTTTTATACTATGAAAAAGTATTAAAAAATTCCATATAGAATAAATAAATAAATTTAAAAATATCACTTCAGCATTTTCCTTTAAAATAATATTTTTCCCTCTAAGTTTTATGTATTATTGTAATAGAATGCAATTAAATTTGTCAAACTAAAATAAAGAATGATATTAACAAATGTTGAATTAATGTTTTTGGTGTAAATTAATTATAGGCTTTTATTATTTATTTATTTATTGATGTATTTATATATAAAAATATATTTAATTTATAACATGTCGAAATTCTCTATTTTTGAGAAATGATATGTCGGCGTGTCGTGTGTCCATATTAATGCTACATAGCCCATGATTTCATCAAATCTCCATGAATTTTTGACGAACGCAAATTCAAATAATGGTTGGAGATCTGTTTACATATGATCCTATTTTTTTGCATTTATTTTTTATGTCTAACAGCTATATGGTGCTCCACTGACACACCCAACCCAACGTAAAAGATGAAGCGTTCAACAAGAACCGCGAATCAATCCAAAGTACACAAATCTTATTTTAAATATGGAGTACTGTGCTAATAATGGGGAGACGATACGCGAGCTGAAAAGCCAGGACCATAAAGAAGAGCATTGACTGTGGAGGATGGACTGAAGCCGGTACGGATGCTGGTGCTGATGATCTGGTCCGTGGAGCACGCATATTAAGTTTTTGGATTGGACATATGAAGAATATTGATTAAGGACGTCAAAAATAGCCAATTTGAATCGACTTGCGAACATATTAAGGCTCCATTCGTTTCGCGGAAAATAATTTCTAGAAAAATATTTTTCGAATTTTTCGGCGTTCGTTTAACGGAAAATGAATTTCTTGTGGAAAATGTTTTCCATCAAAAGAAAAAAGTCCTCTAAAATAAGGGGAAATGTTTTTAACTTTTCAAAAGTGAAAAATATTTTCTTTACTTGATCTCTCTTATTCCATACATCTACAAATTCTCGCTTCCTCCTCTCATTTCTTCTTCTTCTTTTCTTTTTGTATTCAAATTATTTTCTAATTATTTTCTTTTTTAATTCAAATTATTTTTAATTTCCTTTTTATTTTTTTTATTTATTTTCCATCTTCTTCTTTCTTGGCTAGTTGTCGAACCAGCTGAATCTCAAGCTCGTCGATCTCGAACTCGCGCTCACTGATCTGGCAAGCCTTGAGCTTGACACTCACACTTGCCATTTTGGTGAGCGTAAAATATTTTCCTTATCAAACACCATAAAATATTTTCCGAAACATTTTCAGGTTTTAGTCGAACACCAGAAAATATTGTCATTTTCCTGAAAAATGACTTCTGGGAAAATATTTTCCGAAAAATAACTCATTTTCCGCGAAACAAATAGACCCTAAATATAAATAGGAAATGAAACCCGAAACTCTAAACAGTTCCCTCCCTCCCTCTGCACCTCGACCTCCTCCCTCATCCTCTCTGCCACGATCTCATCATCTTCACCAGCAGCTCCGCCTTCCCATATCAACATGAACATCCGATAGAAGTTTCAAGCATCGTCTAGACCCTTTCTCTCTCAAACACCTCCCCCCCCCCCCCCCCACCCCCCCTCCAAAAAAAAAAACAATTTGTTGAATCTATCGGATGTTTGCCTCGCACAAGGAATCTGAATTGGGGATATTTCAATTTTCTTTTTTGTTGTGAGCCTGAGACGGAGGATCTAAAGGGACATAAAGGAAGGAAGGAAAAGGAAATAAAGGGTGTGAACCATGTGAGATTTGATGAGATTACCATATCTTAGTCTGGTCTTTTTGCCTAGTACTAAGTGTGAATATATTTAATTGGAAAAGCAGATGAGACTTGAAAAGATTTGAACTCAGAATCTCTAGTTTCGATATCATATGAGATTTAGTGAAACTACTGCCAAGTTATTTTAAAAACTTAATTCTTTAAAACAGTTTATAGTGGTCTCAACATGCGGGGAAATCATTGATAAAAAAATTGAGCTCAAAATCAAACAAACTCTTAAAGGTTTTTGTAATATTCCGGGTCCCACTGTGTAATATTGTCCGCTTTGGGTCACCCGCCCTGGCGCGAATGAACCGCCATCCCAGCCACGGTCTTTTCCCTCACGGCTTTAAAACGCGTTACACAGATTAGAGGGACCCAAGCCTTATAAGTTAACCAAGACCTTCCTCCCTAGGCGATGTGGGACAAGAGAGGAGGCTATCACACTCTCTACCTCTTAACAGAAGAGCGTCCTCGCTGTGGCCCCACGGGCATCAAAACAGCATTCGAGCTGTGGTCCCACACGCGGTCGGGAGTCGGCTCTGATACCACTTGTAACATCCCAGGCCCCACTATGTAATATTGTCCACTTTGAGTCACCCGCCCTGGCGCGGACGAACCGTCATCTCAGCCACGGTCTTTTCCCTCACGGCTTTAAAACGCGTTACACAGATTAGAGGGACCCAAGCCTTACAAGTTAACCAAGACCTCCCTCCCTAGGCGATGTGGGACAAGAGAGGAGGCTATCACACTATCTCGGGCCCCACTGTGTAATATTGTCCGCTTTGGGTCACCCGCCTTGGCGCGGATGAACCGCCATCCCAGCCACGGTCTTTTCCCTCACGGCTTTAAAACGCGTTACACAGATTAGAGGGACCTAAGCCTTATAAGCTAATCGAGACCTCCCTCCCTAGGCGATGTGGGACAAGAGAGGAGGCTGTCACACTCTCCACCTCTTAACAGAACAGCGTCCTCGCTGTGGCCCCACGGGCATCAGAACGGCATTCGAGCTGTGGTCCCACACGCGGTCGAGAGTCGGTTCTGATACCGCTTGTCCCCACATCGCCTAGGGAGAGAGGTCTCGGTCAGCTTATAAAACTTGGGTCCCTCTAATCTGTGTAACGCGTTTTAAAGCTGTGAGGAAAAAGACCGTGGCTGGGATAGCGGTTCGTCCGCGCTAGGGCGGGTGACCCAAAGCAAACAATATTACACAGTGGGGCCCATGATGTTACAAGTGGTATTAGAGCCGACTCCCGACCGCGTGTGGGACCACAGCTCCAATGCTGTTCTGACGCCCATGAGGCCACAGCGAGGACGTTGTTCTGTTCAGAGGTGGAGAGTGTGATAGCCTCCTCTCTTGTCCCCACATCGCCTAGGGAGAGAGGTCTTGGTCAGCTTATAAAGCTTGGGTCCATCTAATCTGTGTAACGCGTTTTAAAGCCGTGAGGGAAAAGACCGTGACTGGGATGCAGTTCGTCCGCGCCAGGGCGGGTGACCCAAAGCGGACAATATTACACAGTGGGGCCGGGATGTTACAGTTTTAATGTTTCCTTTTTGAAATGATTTATTAATTGGTTGCGCACTTTCAATATGATGGCTATGGCTACCCTTTAGGCTAATTAGGATTGACAATTACTTATTTTTTAACACTAGATGCTTGTTTTCCCTACAACTTGGATAATGCTTACTTGCTTGCTAATTGCTATTCTAGTAATCACGCACCTGCATTATCATCTTATCCGTTAATTAGTTGATAGGTATAAAATCAATCCAAACCACCTAATAAAAATCTTTTGTTTTAAAATGAACAAAATTAGGTACTGAAATAACATTAATTTCTCGACCTTAGATTCTTTGATTGCATGGGAAGTGAAGTACGTTTCCACACTTAACTTGGTTTTTAGCCAATCCTAATAGGCTAGTAACGACTCATTTTTTAGAAAATTTTCATGCTGCCAATTTGAACGCCTAATGTTGTGCAAGATATAGGCTTGAGAGAGCTCGCATCTAAATTATAGGCCGTAAGTCTGTCATTTAGGCAATATCCCTAAATCTATGTTTCCCTCCATATCGGGGGTAGGTCGCAACACACGTGAGGTACAAACTTAGGAAATTCATCATTTGTGTTTGACAAACAAATACCTCTTCCTTTTTGGATTTTTTAATCTAATTTAATTAAGATTTCAATTAAAAAATTTAGATTTAGGTCAAAATGACGTTTTAGTTTTATATTTCACGTTTTAGTATGGTAATGTCATGAGAGAGAGAGAGAGAGAGAGAGAGAGAGAGAGAGAGAGAGAGAGAGAGAGAGAGAGAGTATTAAAAGAAATCATGTCAGCATTTTTCATTGGATGGAGATTACAGAATGGCTCGATTGCACCAATTTGACAAATTTTAGGATGTGATTGTACTTTTTATAAGTTATAGGATTGCATTCATGTTAGCATTTTTCATTAGTTTAATTGCATAGAGATTATGGAAGAACTCGATTACACCAATTTGGCAAATTTTAGGATGCGATTGTACTTTTTATACAGAGGTTATGCAATGTTTCATCTCTCTCTCTTCCCCATTTATTTTTTCCATACAAATGTGCCTGTTCTCCCTTAAGATAAGCAGCCATAAGGAAAAAAACTCTTCTCAACTGCCATTCTTCATGTCTTTGGCCTTCATTTCAGCAGAATTGGCCTCAGCGGCAGCTTCTACGACAGTGGATTAATGGCCTTTCTTATCTTAAACACAGCCCACACGGTCCCGATAGCATGTCCTGCAACATCTAGGCCATCATTTGCTGCATGAGCCGCTTGTTCTCCATACCTGCAATGTACAGAACAAAGTTAAAGCGCCATAAAACTTAAACCTTCTAACTTCATTTTGTTGGAGAAAAGAACAAAGAAATTTTGCTTGGGGAAAAAATATCAATTCTTATGCAGAGCAAATCAGAGGATATCTTGAGCAGCAATATGTTCAACTCATAGCAAGTTAGCAACTAATTTTGGTACTCCTCATTGGTCGTTAGGTACACTTGGCCTTTACTTGACTATTGGCCAAATGATTACGATCAGAAAAGGACCCGTCTCAAAAGCAATAACATAGTCATTGCCAAAAAGATGATTCCACAAAGACGGGACAGTAGTGCAATGCAACTTGCCCAACAATATGTATGATTACTCCAAGGAACATAGCCCGATTATATCAGCAACACCTACTACTATATACGCAAGTGGAGTCAGTAACTTGATCACATTGTGTCAATATACCTCTGTGAAACAAGTCCTGTTGTCGCCACTGATGTGGTTGACGTGACATTCTTTCTAGCAACTTCAACAGCATCGTGAACCTTATCTGCAACAATAGCAACAAAAGATCATTGTGAAGAAGACAACTGACCTAATTGATGGGAGTGTGGACAACCTGGTTTTAATTGTGCATAACGCTGCTGAAAAAATGACATGAAACCAGCAAACTAATCAAGACAGAATAACAAGCCTACATTAACTTGGCAGAGCACAAACCAACAAACTAAAAGTGATTGCTACATAAGTAGCATCTGACTGAGGAAACCAACAAACTAATTAAGACAGAACAACAAGCCCACGTTAATGTATTCCAAAGTTCCTATTCTCGACATGGTAATCGGATGCTATATGGCAGGTTTCGAACTCTTATCTAATTTATTTTGCCACGATGCCCTGCAGTTAAGAGCTTGCCCTTTGGTTTAATTCACAACTGAGTGCAGAGAAGCAAGCAAAGATGGACATGGAAACATGAATAACATTCAGCTTTCATCAGTTTCTGCTACAACATAAAAAATACAAGTGACCTACTTAAGATAGTCTCAAGCTATCCATCAAATGCTCCAAAACTGGCAAACATACTTTAAGTTGGCAGAGCACGAACTGGAAATTGAAGTGATTGCAATGTAGTCACATAGGGTTATCCAGAAATTGAAGTAAATCCAAGTCAAGACGAACTAGCAAAGCACAGATCAAAGTGACATCGTAAAAACCTTCATGCTGGCACAAAGTTATCTAGAAATCGTAAAAACTAGCAAACCCAATAGTCCAGAAATCGTTGGACTGAGGAAAAAGAGGCGAAGTGGCGAGCGGTGTCGAGAGTGAAGAGGTGAAGTAAGAAGGGCTTGTTGATAGCAAAGAGCTGAAGAGGTGAAGTGAGATAGGTTCGTTGAGAGCGAAGGATCCATCAAGAGTGAAAGAGAGAGGAGACGCGAAGGAGAGAGGAGCGTCTCTTTAGGATTTGTTTTAGAAGGGGTGAAAATGGAAGTATACTTGGTATATGAGGGGTAAAATGGGAAGTTTGACATTTTCATTAAGTCAAGACTCTGCGTTCCGAAAATACAACTTCTTAAGACATTTCCAACCTTGCATTTAGCTAAAGTCCTTTGGAGAGACTTAGAGATGCAATTGCATCTTCCCGGTTAGTAAAAAAAGTAGCCAAATGCCATTTGCATTTGGTTAAGTCTTTGTGAAGTCTTGGTAAAGAAAAAATAAAAAATAAAAGAAAAAGAAAATTAAAACAAAAGAAAATAAAAAGAGAAAAAATCATAGTTAACAAAAATATATATATATATTAAAAAAGAGATAATAAAAAATGTGGGCTGAGTACAATTAGTCCGGTTCGGACTGAGAATATAGGCCAATTTGTATGAGGTGTTTTGGGACCAGTCCAAATTTTTAACCTAACTCGGACTTATAGGGTCCGGATTAGACCACCTTCAAATCGGGTCACCAACCTAAGTCACATTTTCCAGAAATAAAACATAAAAATAAAAATTGAAAAATTGTTTAGAAATTTGACTTTAATTGGTTTCATTAGATTTGTAGCGTTAATACTAGTTTAGAATTAGTTTTAGACTTTTCTAGATTAGAATACTCATAGTTTAGGTTTTAATAAACATTTTAGTTTAGCATTAAAAATGCGAAAACCCTTTAAAAAATTGAACTTAATATTGAACAAGCTCTTAAGCCTTTACAATAGGTTTCTACATTGTTAGAATTGCGCATTTCCATTTTGATTACATACTTGAGCACTTTCAATTCATTGATTGTTTTCTTTTCCGGCACGGTTGGGATTTCAATATGGACACTTAGCGGATTAGACTCTTAATTGGTAAAAAGATTGCATGAACATCTTAGTTGACGAATAATCGAGTTTAGGTACCCAAAGAGCACTAGTTAAATAGCTAGTGTAATCAAGTTCCTGACACTAAATCTTTAGTTATGTTGGGAGTAAGATGTCCTCCCATATTTCATCTGGTTTCTAACCGACCTCAATAGGTTAGTCACAACTCCTCATATAAAATTTTGATAGAGTTAACCTGGACTTAAAATGAAAAAATCAATGTCATGTGATGTATGAACTTGGGAGAGTCTGCTTTTGTGATTGATAAACAAATAACTCTTTCTTTTTTTATTTTATCTAATTTAATTAAGATTCTGGTTAAAAATTTTGGATTTAGGCCAAAATGATATCATTTTAGTTTTATATTTCACATTTTAGTAAGGTAATGTCATGCAGGAGAGAGAAAATATTAAAAAAAATTATGTTGGCATTTTCCATTAATCTAACTAGATGGAGTTAACGGAAGGACTCAATTGCACTAAGAAGGACTCAATTGGACTAATTTGGTAAGTTTTAAAACTTGATAGCACTTTTTATAAGTTATAGGATCCTATTGCACATTTGTGACAAGTTTTATGACTTATAATGTACTTCTCCCTAATAAATAACAGCAATGATCACATTGTCCATTCTTTGACACTAACATTGGAGTCCCTTATCATCAAGATACTATTTAGCTTAATCTTTACAAATTATAAATTGTGAACGTGATTGTCATTTCGTGTTATGCATTCTAATTATTTAGGTAGATGTAAACATAAGCATATAAGTGAAGTCTTCTTCTTCTTCTTCTTCTTCTTCTTCTTCTTCTGCTTCTTCTTCTTCTTCTTCTTCTTCTTCTTCTGCTTCTTCTTCTACTTCTTCTGCTTCTTCTTCTGCTTCTTCTGCTTCTTCTTCTTCTTCTTCTGCTTCTTCTGCTTCTTCTTCTTCTTCTTCTTCTTCTTCTGCTTCTTCTTCTGCTTCTTCTGCTTCTTCTTCTTCTTCTTCTTCTTCGTCGGCGAGGGGACCTTGTGGCAAAGGTGGCCTTGCTCGGATGGTGAGGGGCCTTGTCTTGTTTAGGCAAGGCCGGCTCTCGCCAGCCCTCGGCGGCTTCTGATATTGGCAAGGCGAGGGGACCTTGTGGCAAAGGTGGCCTTGCTCGGATGGTGAGGGGCCTTGTCTTGTCTAGGCAAGGCCGGCTCTCGCCAGCCCTCGGCGGCTTCTGATATTGGCAAGGGTCCTTGCCAAAGGCCAATAAGGGCTTCCCAGTACTCACTAGCCCTAGCCCTACCAACCATCATGGAGGTTGGTGGAGAAAAACAAAGAAGAAGAAGAAAAAAAAAAAAAGAATGAAAGAGAAGGAAAAAAAAAAGGTATAAAAAGGAAAGGAAAAAAATCAATAAAAAATTCAAAAAATCGAAAAATTAATTAAATATATATAAAAATGACCACGTTAGCACCGATCATGCTACATAGGACAACTGGCGTTTATGTCAACAATTTTCAACATAAATTAGCTAGATAGAGTTAATTAGTACTAATACCAAAATGTTTAAGACTAAATTGGTCCAATTGAAATGTATATGATTAAATTATTATAAATGTAATAGGTTTAGAATTTTTTTTGTACTTTTCTCCCAAAAAAATGTGAAGATGTAAATGCGAACAATCAAATTGAGTAATACATTTAATTGTGATCATCTTCATAGAGTTTCTTAGAAACTTCTTGCGATGGCACTCATCGTAATTTCACCGAAAGCTGTCCCCCTAATTATAATAATGTATATATAAAACATAAGAAAAGAAAAAGAAAAAAGCTTCGCATTACTTTCTGGTCGGTCCAAAAGTCGATTCAAAGAACGAACAAATTTCTCGCATTCCCACACCTTTTCTTTAATTATAAAAACCAGAAAATTCAAATTTTATTTTTTATGTTTCGCCAAGGAAATGAATAAGCAACGAAGAAGAAGCCACAGATTTGCACCCATCATTATCAGTGCCTGAAATACATTAATACATTAAGTCATAATGAATAGTTCTACTGTATGTATTTTGTCAGAGGTTTGCGGATATTAGAGAAATCATGTTGTCCAAGATTTAGAAATTGAAAGGCCATGGCCAGTAGACATAGAACCAATGCATGATACAACAAATAAAAATGGAAATGGATTTGTTGTGGATATAGATACTAAATCTCCTTAATGTTGTGAATTGATCAATGAATGGTGCATTTGTTTGGCGGAAAACTTGATGATATAGAAAAATGCTTCCGATAAAGCATTTTCTAGGGATACGATTAGTTTTCCTTTATTTGATAATATATGATTGAATACGTTTTATGATATTTGGATCTCTTCGGAAAATTATTTTAATCTCATGACTTTATCTCAACAAAAAAATATTCGAACATTTTATTTTTTATTTCGAATTTTAAATTGAATATTATTTTTTCTTTTCGTTTTACCTTCTTCTCCTCCATTGCTCCTCTGCTGCCTCATGTGCCATCCCCATCTACTTCCTTTGTCGGCTCCTCCTCGGCTGGCTTGTGAGGGGCTAGCTTGAGTCTCGTTGCTGGGGGCCGCAAGCTCGCTCGATCTGGCAAGGCTTGAGACTCACCACTAAGGGTTGCACGTCAAGCAAGGTTGCTCGATCTGGCAAGGCTTGAGACTCACCACTAAGGGTTCCGCGTCAAGCAAGGTTGCTCGATCTGGCAAGGCTTGAGACTCACCACTAAGGGTTGCGCGTCAAGCAAGGTTGCGGCATTTGGCAACAAGGCTCAAGCCTTGCCAACTTGCTACCTTGATCTGGTGAGGCTCGCCACCAGAGGCTGCAAGCTTGCTCGATTTGGCGAGACTCACTGTTGGACGACTAGTGATAGGCTAAGAAGAAGAAAAAGAAAAAGGAATAATAGGAAAAAAATAAAATTGATTGTAAAAAAATAAAAAAATAAAAATAAAAATTCAATTTTTTTAAATATATCTTTATAAAAACGATCGTTTCGTTAGCCAATACATTCGGAAAATGTTTTCTAGTTATTTCAAAGGAGAAATCGTTTTCCTCAATTTAAATTTTGGTAGGAAATTCTTTTCCGTAAAGAAAATATTTTCTCAAAAAATATTTGTTACTAAACAAATACAACCGGAGTTTGACTAATCGCCTCTGATTATGGAGCATGAAGGACGTCGTATCCTAATACCACGGTCTCCAGGCGAAGATCAGGAGTCAACATATTGACGCGTCAAAAGGAAACGAGTCGACATATTGACGCGTCAAAAGAAAACGACGATGGCCTTGGTCATTCCCTCCCTTCCCTCCCCTTCCGTCCCCCATTCTCTCTCTCTCTAATAGGCGTCGAGTCCAACGACTCCAGCGACGTAGTCTAAAGTTCCGGCGAGGATGGCATTGCTCTCACCTCTCGCGACAGAGATCGTGATCCCAGTTTGCGCCCTCGTCGGGATCGCATACTCCTACTACCTGGTGCGGTGGTTCCTCAAGTGGCGCAATGGCCAGGGCCCAACATGGGTTCAGGAGTGGTGTGCTCAGATAAAGCAGGAGCTCTCGGAAGGTGACTTTATAAAGATCCTATAGATTCACAACTTGTTTGCTTTATAAAACTGTTCATTAACAGATTTTTTTTGGGGTCAATCTCGCATCTGCCCGAGCAATAGTGACAGATTCGAGTCTTGTAATCTGATGATAGCTCAGCGAAGTCATGAGCTTCTGCTGCTTGTGGCGCGACTCATTTTTGGGGTTTGTAACAGCTGCTAGGTAGGGCTTTGAGCGACGTATCTGAGTACAGTAGCATAATATTTACTCATGCAGATCTCTTCTCACGAAGATGGCTCTTGGGCGGAGTGTTGACTGGGGGTCGCCCACGTCCTTTGGCTTTGATAGCATTTTCATTTTATAATTTACAGTTTCCTTCATATAGTTTAATAGCATTACATAATCTATCCTTAAGGAAAACGTTTTTGGAAGTAAAATCCAAACACCAGGAAATTACTTCCCTC
Source organism: Eucalyptus grandis x Eucalyptus urophylla (assembly GCA_028830015.1). Lineage (NCBI taxonomy): Eukaryota > Viridiplantae > Streptophyta > Magnoliopsida > Myrtales > Myrtaceae > Eucalyptus > Eucalyptus grandis x Eucalyptus urophylla. Next base: position 44,303,560 of record CM054190.1, read on the forward strand.
CCGTTTTCATGCTCTCCACCAAACAAGGGAAAGTCAATCACTTTCCTATCACGCAAAGTTTTCCATTAAACCAACGCCCATTCGAAGTCTAACAAGCCCAATCTTTCATATCCTCCTTATGAGTACATACATAGAATTTTTCTTTGTACATTTGATTCATTTCCAATCATCTATGTGATAGATTAAAACCTTGTTTGTTTTGCAGAAAATTTTCTATCCAAAAATATTTGTCTCATTTTCTAGTGTTTGGATCACTTAGGAAATGAATAAATAGAAAATCTTTTCATAATCAACAAAAAAGCTATGCTTAATTTAAGGAATATGATTCACTTTTAAAAATCAGAAATCATTTTCTAAAATATGACTAGATATCGATGTTTGAACTAGAGATCTCAGCCCTTGGGTACAGGGACCCAAATGCCTATGCTTGAGTTCTTAGCAACCTTGGTCCCTTGAGGCTGAGCCCAAGACCTTGATGCTCGTGCCCAAGTCCTTGAAACTTTGATTACGGAGCTCAACCCCATGGCTGGGTCGAGAACCTCAATAATTGAGCTAAAGTATTGAAGGCTAGGCATGAGGCCTAAGCACCTAAGGCCAAATTCCATAAGAGAAAAAAATATCGGTTTATGATTTATAGAATTATCTATTTATGAAAATTTGATTAATCAAATTTATTTTGGAAAGTGGGTGAAAGTCCTAAAATTTGTCACGGAGGTGTAATTGAGTCCTAAAATTTGTCACAAAAGTGCAAACAAGTCTTAAAACTTTCAAAAAGTGCAATTAAGTCATAAACATTGTCAGAAACATGTAATTAAGTCCTACAACTTTCAAAAAATGCAATTAAGTCATAAAACTTATCACAAATATGCAATTGTATTCTAAAGTTTTACAAAAAATTCAAAAAGCTAAAAGATTTGATTGGATCAATTTAAAAAATTTTAAGATATTATTACACTTTTTAAAAGGTTTAGAATTTAATTGCACATATGTGACAAGTTTTATGACTTAATTGCATTTTCTAAAAGTTTTAAGACTCGATTGCACTTCTATGACAAATTTTAGAACTTTCGATGCATTTATCCCAATTGATAATATAGCATGTGCAACTCTTACATCACACAAATAGTGCATATCTTTTTAGAAAAATATAAGCAATTTTTTTTTTATAAAAGACAGAAATAATTTCCAATTTTTATTCAAATTCCAGGCAAAAGAAATTTTGTCATTTTCCAGAAAAAATCTTATTCGAAAATAGTTTTTAGAAAGGTCAAATTATTAGTGAAACAAACAGGGCCTAGGTAAATTTCTTTCTTCCATTTGTTTTTTGTTTGTTATAGGAAGCTTGTTATATGCAACAATTGACACAACCTAAAGTTAATTAAAATTAGGATAGTAATTTTTTTCTAAAGTAATTGGCTTTATTAGAAGCATATTGTACCAAAAAGGTCAATTGCTGAGGATGTACAACCCTCAATTTTTAATGTATTTCTTCACTTCGTCAGTGAATGTTTTGAAAGGATTTGTCATCTTAAGTTGTTATTTGGTGTAGAATATTTCCCATTTTCGTGAGATTGTCATTCTTGATTTGTCATATGTGTGATGAAACACTTAATTCTATAATATTAGTTAAGAATACATATGTAATGAACCTATTTCTCTAAAGTTCTCTTTTGTGTTAAATTCTTGCTTCTTCTAACTAAAGTCCATATATGTGACAATGTTTCATATCTATCACTTTAATTTGAATAATCTTTCGAACTAGAGCATTATCAGTTCTATAGTAGTTCATTGTTTTCTTCTAGTTCTAACATATAGGTTCAGTTCTAACTTTAGTTCTGACGCTTTCCATACTCGGTTTAATCTTTTGTTATAACCTACTGTTTATTGTAGGTCATAATATGTCTAGTTTCTTCTTTGTTTGTAATGCTTTAAATTTAAAAGTAATGTTTAGATGCGTTTACAAAAATATTATGGGTCTGGAACGTCGTAGTTAATTTTCAGTTCTTTATATTTCATTAAGTTGTTTGCAGAACTGGGTATGTTCTTGCATCCCATTTCCCATATTGTCGTACACATTATGTTCTTGTCACTCTTCCGCCGGTGAATTTTGGCACTTACATTGTTCAGCTTGCCAAATGTGAATTGTAATAGACACCATATCATCTTTTAAGTTACTCTTTTGGAGGCGCTGTTGGTTAGGCTTTCTTATTTCTTGGCACTATGTTGAACAAAACTGGGCAACAGAACGAAGTAGCTGGATTTAACTATATTATGCCTTCTTTCGTCACACATAAGTAGAATATCAAGAATCAGATTTTTGCTTTATTTGCTTTGTAGAGACTCAGAGAGGCTAAGTTATCGTATGTGATGGAACAGGTGTGAAAGCTTTTCTGTTCACGGAGTGCCGGTATGGTGGGGTTTTCATGGTTGCTTTTGCGATTCTAATCTTCCTCTGCCTTGGCTCTATTGAGGGCTTCAGCACCCAAAGCCAGCCTTGCAGGCTTGATCCTTCAAACATGTGCAAGCCTTTACTTGCCACTGCCGTTTTCAGTGCTGTTTCATTCCTACTTGGTGCTTTCACATCAATCCTCTCTGGTTTCCTTGGCATGCAAATTGCTATCTATGCTAATGCTAGGACTGCCTTGGAAGAGAGGAAGGGTGTTGGAAAAGCTTTCTTTCCTGCTTTCAGGTCTGGTGCAGTGATGGGATTTCTTATTGCTGCTAGTGGTCTTCTCGTGCTCCATATTGCAATCAATCTATTCAAGCTGTACTATGGCCATGACTGGGAAGGCCTTTTTGAGGCTATTGCCGGTTATGGTCTTGGTGCATCTTCCATGGCTCTTTTTGGAAGAGGCACTGCTGGAATTTATGCCAAGGCTGCTGATGTTTGTTGTCATCTGGGTCAACGGATACTACCGTTCGACCACGCAGCTGTATGGACTCTTTCACTGTAGCTCTATCTCCTAAGTTTATCACTCACTTTTAGTCATAAATGACGTTGACCTTAATCATTCAGGTGATTTGTTGTCATGTTGGTGATATTGTCGGGGATTTTTCTGGTACGGGGACTGATCTTTTTGGCTCTTATGCCGAATCATCCTGTGCTGCCCTTGTTGTTGCTTCCATCTCTTCTTTCGGAAACGATCACAACTTCACTGCTATGTGTTATCCCCTGCTTATCAGCTCTATGGGTATTCTTGTTTGTTTGATGACAACTCTCTTTACGGCCAGCTTCTCAAAAATCAAGGACGTGAAGGAAATCAAGCCTACATTGAGGAAGCAACTTATTATATCCACAATTCTAATGACTTTTGGAATTGTTATTGTTAGCTGGATTGCTCTGCCCTCATCATTTACAGTTTACAACTTTGGGTCGCAGAAAGTTGTGAAGAACTGGTAAACTCTTTAATGATACTTGTTGACACCTAAATTTTAACGGCCCGTTTAGTCATTAAAAATTAGGGTTTAATTTTATAAAAAAAATATATTAATTACATAGCATATAGATTTAGGTGCATTTTATTTTAATTGGCATTTTATTTATTGGACCGGTGGCGGATGGGTCGAATTGGTGGTTTTGAATTTTAAATTAATAGGTCGGACTAAGCCCATGAAGAATACAAATTGGCCCAAGCTTGTTTTCTGAAATTGAGATTTGAAATGAGAATTTTTTGGAATTTCAGAAAATCAGATTGTGATCTTATTTTTTAAAAATCAATAGAAAATATTTAGGAGATAAGGAGAATAAAAAGATTTTTGTGATTAAGAGGTTATAGAAATCTTCGAAATATCCCACGAAGATCACATTTTTTCTCGCTTATAAAAGGGCCGTGTACGGTAAAGCAGAGGGGGGCTTCTCTTCGTTCAAAAAAGTAAAAAAGAAAAATTCTCTTCCGGTGAAGAAAAACGAAAATTAGAGGTGGCAAATGGGTGGGTCGGGTCGGGTATGGGTCGGGTCGAAAATGGGTCGACCCATATTCGACCCATTTAACCCGTTTTGACCCATATTATTGTAATGTAAATATAATGACCCATACCCGACCCGACCCATATCCGACCCATACCCGACCCGACCCATATTGCTAAAACTTACTAATATTCTAAAAAACAAACCCGTGCTCACTTTAAGCTATATGCTAATTGGATAAAAACCTCAAATTAAATTAAAAAATAGTAAATAAAATAAAAATTATTAAAAAAACCTATAAATTGAAATATTTATGAAGAATTGGACTATACACATGCTTCTCTTATTTAAAGTAAGCATACTATTGAGGTCAAATTATTTACTCACAAATGAGTTCATCATCTTGATTAAGATATGAAGCTAACATTTCCAGCCTTTTGAGTAAGAAATTCGTATGGTGACCATACGAAGGATTAATTCTTCAGCACTGCAGAAAGATACTTCACTTCAATGTTTCCCCTCAATAAGACAGCTCCAAGACACAATTCTCAGCAACTCTACCAAGAACCAAATTATCTACCAAATAATAGATTGCCCCAAAACATAAGAGGCTTCAGATGCAGTACTGTTAAGGCATTCCACATTCAAAACCAAGCAATCGATTGAAGCAGCACCTACTATGCGCTTTTCAGCTTGCATGAGCTTGTCCGCGACAAACTGAGGACTCCCGAATTCGCCAAGGCTGGCAAGACGAACTGGACTCACCACCACTCCCACATTGTTGCTCCCCTTGGTTGGCTCCTCAAACAGCACAGTCGCCCCTGCTTTATCCACCTTCAACTACAACAAAAAACTAAACCAGCAAAGAATCTCCTCTTGGGGAATCTCCTCAGTGGTTGCTGACAAACTGGGGCCTGCAAAATAAGGGGGAATACGTCATAAACAGTGGGAGGGAAAACACGCCTTGGTAAAAAATGAATGGTTGGCCACATAAGAGAAAAAAGAGTAAGCCAGCTTCAGGCCAATGCAGCAAAAGACTTGGTTCAAAGGCAAATTCAGGCAAGAACAAGAGATATCATCTTGAAGATTGTCACAGACGGAAAATCCATAAACCATAGGCTAAGATCTAGACAGCAACATAAAAATCTCCAACTCAGCCGAGTGACAAATATGACATTGAACAACATCAATGCAGGAAATGAAAGATTGCCAAGAGAACCCAAAAAAATAAAGATAAAGCTCTGAAAAACAAACTCAATCTGATTATATGACTATGAAATAGTAAATTCATTGTAGTCGAAGCTTCCCTTCACATGGCTACTAAAATAGATAGATTAACAGGATATTTTCACCTGGAAAACACCATGCCGGAGTTGATCATATGAGTGTGCATACATCATTGCAGCAGTAGGCCACTGCATGTACCCAACATCACTTGTATTTTGATTCAATCCCGTCACTCCAAAAGAGTTCATAACAGCACCAGGAGGCATATAGTTAAGTGAAGCTTGAGGCCTTGGCATCTGACCAAGTGGAGTAAATCCAGCATCAAAATGCCCAAAAGGATGTTGAATCTTTTGCATGTTGAAGGGCACCAAACCAAAACTTTGACCAGCAGGGACATTCCTAACATACCTGTTCCAGTAAGGAATTCATCAAACAAAACTTTAATATTGAGATGGCATTGCATAATGCCATGTTGCAGCTACACAAAAACATATTTTTGGGACAAGGGAGAAGGCTAAGCAAAAAAAGTGTCATTGTAACAGTTACACAGCAAATTGACAGCATATGCTTGTAAGTAACTTTAACAACAGCTTTTCACAACAAAGTGATGAATACTAAAATATGTCACCACTTTTGCTGTGCTTCTTATGATAAATTGTTTTGAATGAGAAGTAAAACAGCTGATCAAAGGATTAAATCGAGGCTGAGATCAACTCCAGTCACATTGATCTCACGCTCAAAAAGAAGAATACCAATGGAACAGAAAAGACCATACCTTTCATAACTCTGATCATAATCTGGGTCAGAACAATCTTTTTCTCTGTCTCTAAGAATGGCTACCCTAGATTGTGTGCTGCCATCTCTAATGCCTGTATTCTTATCAACATCCACCATGGGAATCCTGCACACTTCATTATCATCTCTGTTCAGAGATATATTCCTCCGGTCAGTTGAGGTCTGAGAAAATGTATCATCTGAATCAGAACCACTTGGGCTACTGAAGATACGAGCACGTGCTCTATCATACTCCTCCTTCCTCTCTTCCACACTTCGCACTGGGCTTCTTTTCATCCCTGAGTCATTGGCTCCATTAGCAGATGCTTTACTAGGTCAAGGCCTGATAACAAACTTAACCTGTTCAGCCTTATCATCTTCCAACTATTTGGCAGGGTAAAGATAGTACGATAAAGTATCTTAATCTTATAGTACCATCAGGAATTGCATTGAAAACTTAAATAACACTGATACTACAATTATTTTTTTCAGTAACCGACTGTACTTAGATGCATCAGCATTTAATGTTAGGATATATATATCCGTGCGCACACACACACATACACACACATATCAGCACATTGTTAAGAACCTACAATATTGCAAGAACAAGACAAAAACCATTTTAACATGCTAGTCTGAATCTGGAGACAAAAGAGATAATTTAATAGTGAACTTTACAAATAAAAGAAAGTACCTAATGCAGATAGTCTTGGAAGTCGACAATGAGAGACTCGTCGTCAAGATCTTCCTCAGGCGGAACTCCAAATAACCAATCTCTGGTGCATAGCTCAGCCTCCACATTTTCAGGCGAAAGAGAACTACGATATTTATTTAGGATGCGTCCTCCAATGCTAAAGGCTGACTCTGAGGCAACCGTAGTGATAGGAATACTCAATATATCACGTGCCATGAGAGATAACTCGGGATATCGATGTGAATTAGCTTTCCAATAATCAAGGACATTGAGATCAGGGAATTTTTTTCTATCAACCCTGGGCTCCTCTAAATACAAATCCAATTGTGATTTAGTAGATTGTGAGCCAAAGTGTTCACTCTCAAATGCATCATACTCATCAAGATTGTCCCCAATGTTTTCGACAATGTCCTCAACTGAAATGTTACCTCGACTAATTGAAGATCCAAAACGATCATCTCTCGATGTAGAGGTCACATATTCATCAAAAAGCATATAAAGCTTTTCTCGAATGCTCAGTACAAATTCCACATGATCATCCATCTCCAACTTTGAATAGCAAAATTCTAACAAGTGTAACTTATAGCGAGGATCTAATACAGCAGCAAAAGATAAGACAACACTGTAACACTTCCAATATTTTTCAAACTTCTTTAGCATTGCCATAGCCATAGATCTAATAGCTACATCCTCACTATTCCTTGCATTTATCAAACGAAGCTGAATCTGCCATACTCCATAGAAATATAAATTCGCTGTGGGATATCTAACTCCGGAGAAGAGAGTAGTAATATCATAGAAAGGTTGCAACAAGAATGCAATTTTCTTGGCTCTAACCCAATCCTCAGGTGATGGACATGTAAGAAAGTTAGAATCAATAAGCTTCAAATGAGAAAATGCATGTTCAAAGACCAAAGCACCTTCAAGCATTAAGTACGTGGAGTTCCATCTAGTTGCCACATCTTGACGTACCTTTTTACCCGTCTTCAAGCAAGACTGTGTTATACACTCAACAAATTTTGCTCTCCTCCCTTGTGTAGCTCTCACATATTTGACAGATTCTCTAATATTTTGCAACAATCCATCAATCATCTTTAGACCTTCTTGGACAATAAGATTCAGAATGTGTGCACCACAACGTACATGAAAAAACTTCCCATCACACAACAAAGAGGATCTCATAGAAGGTGTACTTTTCCAAATATCAACCATACTGTCATTGTATGATGCATTATCCAAAGTGATACTGAAAATTTTCCTCTCAATGCCCCACTCTCTCAACAAAGTCAGCAATTTTTCCAATAAAATGGCGCCATTGTATGGAGGTGGCACATAGGAGAAGCACAAAACCTTTGCATGCAATTCCCAATTCTCATCAATGTAATGGGCAGTGACGGTCATATAATGATCAGTTGTCACAGAAGTCCACAAGTCAGAAGTTAAACATATTCTACTAGAAAGTGATATTATATTTTATTTCAAATTTCTCTTCTCCTTCTCATAAACTTTCACCACATCACTTTTTGCTGTATTCCTCGATATGTGCTTCACATTGGGATTAAGATAACTAAGCAACTCTCTGGTAGCCTCATGCTCTACAAAAGAGTATGTGTAATTGTGTTTGACTATTGCTTTTGCTAGCTTGCTTCTAAACACAGTTTGATCAAAATGTTCTGTGGAATCATCAACGTTGGCCTCTCGATTGGGACAAGTATGTAAATGACGCAACAAATTTTTTGTCCCATGGCTAGCCATGTAAGCTGATTTGCACCATTTACACTTGGCTTTTTTCTTGCCATCCTCATCTGCGAATTTTTCGAATTCAGACCATACAGTAGAAGTGCATTTTTTCGATTGTTTAGAGCAAGTAGAGTTATCTTCCACATCCTCATGAAGTAAGGATACAACTCTACGCCTCTTAGACCCTTCTGTTGTTGAATATTCTTCTTGATCCTCGTTAGATCTTGACATGTCAACTAATTTGTTAAAGAAAACGTGAATTAGAACAAGTCATTTACTCAAAGAGAATGACATGTTATATTTCTATTTAACACTAAAAGAAAACATCTCCAACTTTCATTCTCCTTTAAGAGTAGAGTACAAAAGAGAAAACATGCAAAAGAAAAAGGTTAGCCTCCACATTAATCAATCAACAAAAAGAAATAAACCAATAGCATATGATTTCAAGTCTTCAATGCAGAATCACGACAAGCATTGCAACGATGCAGAGAACTGTTCTTGTACTTGTGGACTCACGATGCACAATTCAACTTTGTTTTAGAAAAACAGAAGCTATCTCAATCATATGACATCAGGTTTGCAGAAGCCCTAGCCTTGTGAAATGCATATTGAGAGTGCTAGTATGAACAAAATAAAGGAGTTAGGGAAGAGAATAAGAACACAAGAAATTAAAGTGGTTCGGCTTAATCCAAGCCTACGTCCACTCTCCCATGCTAACAGCCTTCTTGGCTGGATTCCACTATGCAATCAACAAGAGATTACAACTTCGAGTGCAAACACTTAGTAGTAGATCACACTATCTCACTAAGTCACTCTTTTGGTATTTCTCTCACGATTACAAACGTTTAAGCTCTCAAGAGACAAGTATATGATCTAAAGTCGCTTAGACTTTGGAATTATAAATTCTACGCTCCGTCTCTTACTTGCTCATCGGTCCTTCATCTTCTTAAATACTCCTCCACTTCCAAACTACCCGTTGGACAGTATCCCGGAGAATCGTCTTCCAATATACCCATTGGACAGCTCTGTATCTAGAAGATTTGGTAGCCGTTGAGTGACAAAGGTAAAATCCCAAATTGATTCCGATCGCCCATACAAACGAAATCTTGGTTTCCATAAGTAAAGCTTCTTCGTATAGAAAGATCTTGTCTTCAAGATCCAATCGCCAATCAATTAGATTGAATCAATCAAATCAATCTTGATGTGGAATCCAAACCAGATCACTAGCCGTTGTATGATTGGGCTTGAGTTACGATTCATTGAATCTGGATGTAAAGTCTGAGTCTGTAGACTTTACAATATGAGTCTGTAGACTTTACAATTTGAGTCTCTAGACTTTACAATCTGAGTCTGTACCCAGTTCAACTTCAGCATAGAGTCTTGAGTCTGGCAGTCTTCAGACTTTGAGTCTCGAGTTCTGGCAGTCTTCAGACTTTGATAATATCCTCTACATGTTCTAACATCTGCATGGTCTATTACTCAACCATCAAACATGTTAGTAGCCTTTGATTTATTTTGTCATCTTCAAAACATCATAAGGGATTTCCCTAACACATATTCCAAAATGGGAGACAGGGTATTACAATATCACAAGAAGATAGTGCCTTTCAGATCTTTTAGGAACAACCAAACCCAGAACCCACAAAATAAAAAAGCAAAAGAGAACTTCTCCCAGAAAGGTTAACATGTTATTACTTCCCACGACTGCAAGGTCGAGAACAAAGGAACAGACTCGTAACACGACCTCTTTCTCAGGTGGCAAATATGCCAAAAAATCTGTCGACTATCAAAAACATTTACTGATTTGGTAGAGTACATATGAGATGATGTTTCTTCTTCACAAATTAGTAGCATATGTCTAATAATGGCTCCATTTTCAGATAAGCCAAAGAAGATTATGGATAAACTACTCGGAGAAATTCTTCCACAAGCAACAACCACTACGATTGATTATTTCAAGAGATAAAGAACGAACTTCGCCACTGTCCAATCACAAGTCTCCTGACTATAGCAATGATATTTAGAATGTTGATCTTCAAAAATAACCAGAACCACTCTGAAAGTATCACTGCTAATTTAGGAAATTCCACCTTTAAATGACAGTCGATATTAGTCAAAGCTCTATTTGTTCATGGACAAGTACATCTGCAGGAATTGACTCGGTAACAAAACTAACATAGATTGTGGCTTTATGGTACCGATGACTAACCTTTGAATTTTGAAATAGCTTGCCAATCAGTGATATCAATATCAACAATGGCAACAGCAATACAAAAAGACCCAGAGGGCAACCACAGGAGACGCCTCAAGGGGCACCGCAACTGGAAACAGAATTTCAGAAACCAAATAACATCTGCCTATGGGAACTACCGGATTACCATCCGCAATTACTGCCTGCATTAGAATAGCAAACAAAAAAAAAATTAATGCACGCTTGCTGAGTCATGATGATAAAATCATGCCGAGTCATGATGATAAAAAAAAAAACCAGCTACGCACACAGCTGAAAACGCCTCGTTTCGTCTCGATGATCGGTCGCTACATCTTCTTGATGAGCAACGATTCAGGATACCAACATCAACGCGAACCCAATGCCGCTTAATTCCAACATCCCCGAGACGAGAGGGCAGTACAAAGAGCAAATAGAAAGTCCCCCACCCGCACCAACGGAAAGGGAGAAAAAAAAAAGGGTTACCGATTGGTAGGCGGATTCGAGAGGGTGAGATCCAACGATCTCGCTCTTGACGCCATGGAGGCCGAACCGCAGGGCGTCGGCCCGGACACCTCCGATTTCGTGGGCGAGCCGCGGAGGCGAGCGGCGGAGGTGGGTGACGAAGCTCGTCGACCTTCGAGGGAGCGGCGGAGGCGAGCCTCAGAGGGGGGCGGCAGAGGCGACTCGGAGGCGAGCTGCGGCGGTGAGTGGCGGAGGCGGCTCGGAGGTGCTCGGAGGCAAGCGGCGGAGGTGGGTCGAAGATGAAGGTCGAAGACTTGAAGACTCGAAGGTGAAGGTCGAAGACGAAGACTGACGTTTTTTGAGTTTTAAAAATGGATCGAAAATGGGTCAGAGAGTGTGACCCATTTTCGACCCATATAAAATTGAACAAAAAACGGGTCGAACGTGGGTTAATAATTGTAATGGGCTATTAACCCATATTCGACCCATATATGAAAAATATGGGTGCAAAATGGGTCCATGACCCATTTTGCCACCTCTAACGAAAATCAAGCACACAAAAGGGGGAAGAGCTTCGGTTTCATTAGGGTTTGGGGGAAGGAAAGAGGGAAGGTTTGACTTTTGCTGAAAAAAGCAAAAAGCAAAAGCAGAACAGAGAGAGATGTGAGAGTGACGTGAAGAGAGAAGCGTGTGCAGCAGAAGAAAAAAGGAGAAAAAAAGAAAAAGGAGAGCACTGTTCATCGTCTCCTTCGTGCAGCCACCGCCGCGACCCGCTTGCTGAGCCATCGCATCTCTGTTCGACCTGTCCGCCGCACCTCCGCAGCCGCCGTTCGTTCCCTCGCGATTTGCAGCACCCGCGAGCCTCCCTCGCCACACGAAGCCCACGCCACTCGAAGCCCCGCCGGTGTCCGTCCGAGCTCTCCCATTCGTGCCGCGCCTACCCACGATCCCGACGAGTTGTTGCTGCCCAACGCCTCCCCGGCCTCGCTTGAACCGCGATCCACCTACTACTCGGAGCCGAAGACCCGTGCGCCGCCGTCGTCCAGCCTCCAAAAGTCCGAGCCATCCCTACCGCCGGCTGACCCACGATTCCGACCGCTCGCTGTCGCCCGAACCGCCCCCTGACGAACCCACTCCAGTCGCAGCGCTCGTCTCCTTCACGATGACCCAGGCGCCAACCGTCGCGACACCACCACCCGTTGCCCGACGCCGCTCGTTACTCCCGACGCCCGCGATCGCCGGTGTCTGTCGCCCAGCAGCCGAACCCAAGCCGAATCGCGGTCCGACCCGGCACCCTTGTCCGCGAAGCTACCACCGATTCACCTCCTCGCTGCTCACTTGCTGCTGTTTTCCTCTCGCCGGAGCTCTGACGATCATCCCCTAACGCCGGCAACTCCTCACCGGACCGGCCACCACGTGCTTTATATTTACTTTATTTTGTTTATATTATGTAGTTTAGTTATTTAATTGGATCCCAATGTTCACTTTATGAGTCTTGTAGGCATCATCCGCAGGGTCTTCCACATAATTATTATAATTATTAATTTGACCCGTAAGATGTCGGGTCATTTTTTTTAATTATTTTAATTCTTGGAATTTGTTGATAGTACTTTAATTGTTGAATCAATATAACTATTAATTTGATCCGTAAGAATTCGGATCAGATTTTTAATTATCTTGATCTTTTTGTTGTGATAATTAGGGTTAGGATAATCGTTAATTTGACCTGTGAGACAACATGTTATTTTTCTGATTATTTTAATCCTTTATTTGATTGAATATCTTGATTGTTTAGATTTAGTTGATAATTGCTTTTTTTTTAAAACCACTAAAAAAATCTAAAAATATTTGAATTAGGATTTAATTTGTTTTAGAATATTTTTCGTTATCTTGCATATCTAGAATAGGGATTTTATTCCGAATTTAGAAAATATAAAAACAAAAACAAAAAACAAAAAAAGCACATTCATTTAGGTTGTTAGTTTTATCATTCTTTGAATTGCATGTGAAATTTTAATTTCGAAATTAATATAAAAAGATAAAAAATATCATGCATATGTCATATAGAATTAGGGCATGCTCCGCACGTCATTGCATATTAGATCAATTACATGTTAGATTAAGATAATATCTTAGTTTAAATTATGATTTAATGTGACTTAATCCTTAGTTTAAATTAGATAGAATTTTAATCTAGCTAGATCATTTTTGCATTTTTAAATAGAAATATCAAATGCACGTCATTTAGTTTTTATTAGGTTCATTTAATTAAAACTTCCTCGTCATTAGACTAAGTCATTTAATAAATGTCGCATGACATATAACTCGCATACTAAATTGTATGTTGCGTGTCATTTTAGTATGTCATTGCATCGCATTACCTGTCATCATTTGATTAATTTAGATTGCATTTAATTATTGCATTTCTTCATGTCATATAGTTTAGGTCATGCTGCCATGTCATATTAGATTACATGCATTGCATAAGTCATGATTTTCATTAAATAAAGTGAAAACAAAAATTGAAATTGCGTGTTAATTAGAAATCATATCTAGGGCTGCTGATGTAAATTCTGATTTAACAATGCAGATGCTTTCGTTGCTTCTAGGTATGTTTTGCAATATTTAATTGCTTTCTTGAATGTTAAATTGGTGGTATGCGCACATGTATGATCACCTCACATGTTAGGAAGTTAAATTAAAATCAATTCAATTGCCAAACATTTTTTAAAATGAAATAAAAAGGTACCGAAAGGGCACTAGGATAGTCTGGTGTAACCAAGTCCCCGAACTCATAAATCTCTAGTTCGTAGGAGTAAAGTAAATCTCCCGTTACTTTACTTGGGTTTCTAATCGACCCACCAAAAATAGATTAGTGGCAACTCCTAGTTAAAATTAATTGCATGTTAAGAATTCAAACCTAAGTCGCGAATTGGTATGGGCTTGGGAGAGCCCGAGCTAAGCTTAAAGACTTAGTAATCCATTAACCTAGTTTTAGGTGGTGCACCCGAAAAAATTGGGTCGCGACAATATTTATCTTTTTTCTAATCCGAAATGCTGCTTTCTTCTATTGTTGGTCATGTGACATGCTTTAATGTCAGCGGACTTTTACTGGATTGGGTCAAAACTTTGAGCAAATGTAGTTGCTAATTATTGATATGATCTTGCAGGTAGCTATGCTTCTGTGTTGGCGTTGGTCTTTGGGCTGGGCTAATCATTGAATTTATCACTAAATTATGCACCAACGATGGCATCAAGTGTTAAAAGTGCTAAAGTAAATGAATGATATGAATCTTTACGACTGTTGATGGTTATGTGCTGACCACTTAATGATCCTTTTTTCTGCAGCTGTTTCCAAGAGTTTGCCGCCGAAAGGGTTGGTTTTGGCCTTGCCTTTGTCAATATCCCAATTTTTGCTTTCCTTCGCATATTGTTGAGTTATAGAATTGCTTCCGTGTATGGAATTGCTATGGCTGCCGTTGGGATGCTAAGTACCATTGCCACCCAATTAGCCATCAATGCTTACAGTCCCATCAGCGACAATGCTAAGATAATTGGCGGTCTAGGCCCTAGGGATGTGCTGTCGTCAAGCAATACTAGAGCTACCATTGGAAAGGTAAAGGCAATCCTTGTGTGGGAATATAGTATCGACACTATACTGTCATCCTTTTAGCATCGACAAATATTAAAAAAGTCCTAAACTTTTTGTATTTATACCAATTTAGTCATAAACATTTTTTTTGGTCAATTTAGTTCTAAACATTTTTATTTTATGCCAATTTGATTTTTTTTAATTAATTTTGGCTAGATTTTGTTGATTGGGCACCGGTCAGCTGACATGGCACGATTGGCGCTGACATGTATAACTTTTAATAATATTTTAATATTTTTGAATTTTTTTTTCTTTTTCTTTTTTTCTTTTTTCCTTTTCCTCCTCCTTCCTCCCGCCGATTGTTGGATCTCGGCGATCGGCCAAAGGAGACGGCTGGCAAGGTCAAGGTCGACCTTGTCGGCCTTTGGGAAGCCTTGTCAATAGCCGCGAAGGTGGCCTCATGTGGGGCAACGAGGCTCGCCCTTGCCAAGTCGACATGAGGACGCCCTTGTGGCTAGTTTTTTCGCCCATGGCTGATGAGGCTTCCCAGAGGCTTGCAAGGTCGACCTCGACCTCGCCGACCATCGCCTTTGGCTGGTTGCTGAGGTCCGGCAACTGGCTGGAGGAAGGAGGAGGAGAAGGAAAAAAGAAAAAGAAAATAAAAAATTCAAAAATATTAAAATATTAAAATATTATTAAAAGTTGTACACGTCTGCGCCGATTGTGTCACGTCAGCCAATTGGTGCCTAGTAAGCAAAATCTGGCCAAATTTAGCCAGAAAAGACCAAATTGGCAACAAGTGAAAATATTTAGAACTAAATTAGCACAAAAAAAAAAGATTTATGACTAAATTGATAGAAATGTAAAAGGTTTAGAACTTTTTTAACACTTTTCCCGGTGTCTGTGCGTAGGAACTTTTCATCATCTAGACTTTACACACATTATCCAATTATTTTCTTTTTCACCATAAATGACTAAATATGAAGTTAGTTGTGCAAGTCTTTTTAAATTCTTGCTGGTGTGGCATGATGTTTGGCTATAATTGCCTTTCTTTCCTTTAGGTGCTACCTTTCATCTATCTCTCCTAATATTAGTCTAAGAAGCACCGACACTTTTTGGGAGTTTTCGTGTCGTGTCAGACATTTAACACTCTCCTATACTCGGTCAATAGTCCAACACTGGTCAACTCTTTCGATACTCTCCGACATGCGAGTCTAAAATTCCAATATGTGAGTTTGGAATTTCAACATTCATGGGATCAATTTTAAAAATTTTCAATAAATGATGGATCAAAATGTAAATATATAAAAAAAACTAATAAAAATAATAAAATGAGAAAGAAGAAAAACCTAAGAAAAATCTAGTCTTCTCTTCTCTTATGACTCTCACTTCCTGTGATATACATTTCACCCTCCGCGTTTGTTCTTTTCTTTTCTTTTTCGACATGCTCTGACACGTGAATCTAGAATGTGAATTGCTTATTTTTCTCCCTCCAAGTTTTATGAATTATTAGAATGGAGTTGAATTTGTCAAATTAAAATAAGGGAAAATCTCAAATAATGACCTAAAGTGGAGCTATTTTCTCAAAAATTGACCTAAAGTGGACACTGTCTCAAATAAGAACCCGGAGTAGCTAACTTACTCTCAATTAAGGACCTGAATTTCTAATTTTATTCACAGTCAGAGGTACTTTTGTCCAAGAACATTGTTGTTTATTTTTTGTCTCTCTCTTTCTTCTTTCTTCTTTCTTCATCTTTCTCACTCTCTACATCACCTCCATTATCAGCCCCTCCATCGCTCTTTGTGTCATCTCGTTGTATGACCAAGATTGGGTTTTCTTTAACACAAGCCATTACAACGTAGTCCAACTCGTTGAAAATTTTAAATTTCGCTCCTCAAAATGGTTTGTAGACAATTCCACGAAGCCGAAATGAGCTTTCAAAAATAAGTTCTTTTTATTCCAACATTCATCGCAAATTCTAATCTCAAAGCCATAATATAAATCTACTTTTGCTAAGACTCAACTTCTTGTCCAACTCCCAAGCTATACAACTAATCCCTTTGGCGACGTATTTCTCTCACCTCGAGAGTGCATCAAACTCCACTTATTCCAAGCCTTCTGGTAACCCAGCAACTGCAATTTTTTGTGTTGTTTTTGGTCCTGCTTGCCAACAACAGAGTAGCAATATCCAAGCATTGCCAGATCGCCTTGTTTGACTAACTTATGCCTTTATTCAATTAACACTTGGTGATTAGTAATTTCACGCCAAAGAACAATTTCGTTGCAACTGGTGACTATTTCAACCTCAACAAGAGTTTGCCTCATCAATTTCAAATTTGGGTTTGCCTCTCTTGCGTAAATTCAATCTTTCAAAGATCCCCCTTCCCCTTTGCAATACCAATGGCTCCTTTCAACAATCCCTAGTTTGGAGACACCCACTCACACTCTTGCCATTCTCATTGACACAGCTCTTCTCCTCAATCGATACCCCATCTTGAGATTGATCATTAGTTGTATCTGACATCATTAACTGTAGAAATTGTTGTACTTCGTTGCCCCATTGTTGCCATTAACAAGTCCTATTCGAGCTCTCGACCTCATCGACCGCTGCCCTTGATAGAAAATCCAGCATTGTCGTCGTCAGATGGAGGTCAATTCGAGCTTTAGGATGAGCACAAGTGAGCCGAGATTTGATGCATCTTGAGGAACTAAGGATTTTAGTATCCGAGAAGGTGACCAGTAGCTAATAACTCCAATCCGACGTCTTGTCACTAGGACCAACTACGTGATGACATGAAGCTCATGAGGTCGTTGGTAGGGGCCCTGATTATGGTGTTGAAGAAGGAGGCCATGTAGGGCGAAGGAGGAGGTGTGAGAAAGATGAAGAAAGAAAAAAAAATTAAAGAAAAAATATTCTTGGACAAAACTACTCCAAGCTGTAAATAAGATTAAAAGTTTGGGTTTTCATTTGAGACAAAATTAGCCACTTTGGGTCCTAATTTGATACAGTGTCCACTTTGGGTCCTTTTTTGAAAAAAATGAACTCACTTCAAACTCTTATTTGAGATTTTCCCTTAAAATAATGAATGATATTAACAAATGACGGATTAATGTTTTTAGTATAAATTCATTCAAGGCTCTTTTTTTATTAATTATTTATTTATAAGTTGGATCAAATTAATCATAAAAATTATAATTTATCATTGTTTAATATATAATGTGTCCGAACGTATTGAAATTCTCTATTTTTTAAGAAACGATGTGTTTCATATTATGTCATGTCGTGTATCGCTTGTCGATGCTACTTAGATTGCCTTATTGGCAAATTCTACTTTCCTATTATTTAAATCTAATATCAGATGGACCTTTTTTCGTTACTTATATGGTTTGTAGGGATTCGCCATTGAATCAACTTCCCTAGTGTCTATGGCTTTGTTTGGTGCATTTGTGAGTCGTGCAGCAATTTCTCCTGTTGATGTCCTGACACCAAAAGTTTTCATGGGTTCGATCGTGGGCGCCATGCTTCCTAAATGGTTCTCTGCTATGACCATGAAAAGAGTGGGACCTGCAGCTTTGGAGATGGCTAACAGGATTCCTCGGGAGTCTGACCATTACCGTAGATGCTTCAAAATTCCAATTGATGTATCATTCAGGGGGATGATTCGACCTGTTGCCCTTGTCATGCTTACACCACTTGTCGTCGGGACCTTCTTAGGAGTAGAGATGCTGTCTGGTGTTTTGGCTGGCTCTCTTGGTTCTATTGTTCGGGTAATCTTTACCAAAGTAATCCATGTCAATCTATTTTGGTCGTTTGTGTTGCTCAAGGTGCATCTCTCGATAGAATGCTGGTTAAACCAAGTTGAGATATAGTAATTTCTTCATTGTTGAACAAAATTTGTGTAGGTTGGGTGAACTGATGATTAATACTCTTATCATCATATCTATGCATAACTAATCTCTTGATGCATATTTTCTGTTGGGCTTGGTTTCCACAGATTGCAATTTCGGCATCCAACACTGGTGGCGCATGGGAGGAAGCGAAGAAGTACATTAGGGTATGCAGCTACTCCCAACTGCGCGAAAGCTAGTTTTTGTCGATGATACTCGTCTATGGTGGTTCAGTGACCTGCTAAGAAAACTATGTTATTTATTTTTTTGTGACCCCACATTTTAGACCCAAATTTTCTCTTAAAGTTACGACTATTCGACATAAGTTTTTTCCACGCTTCGTACCCTTTCGTGACAACCGCCCATTTGGTGACCATTCGTGATGGGAGACGGGATATAAAAAGGAACGTACGTTCATTTCTGACGTGGGGCAATCACAAGGTCTAACACAAAATCCTCACATTTAGAATACACCATCAGTACGTGAGGAAATTTGGTTAGTAGAGTGTGCCTATTATTTTCTTGATTTTTCAGAACATTCGACGAACGTGAATACGAACAATGGCTGGAGGTTTGTCTTCAATTGATCCTGGCTTCCGCTTATGAATTTTTATGTCTATCATTTGGTATCAGAGCCAGGTTTAGTGCCTCTGCCTTGTTTTCTCGAATTTTTGGTGTGTTTTTCGGGCATTTTAGAGATGAACAGTAATTCGGATTTTGAGGCCAACAGAGAAACTCCCAAATTCCGGGCAAATTCCGGCGACCCACCCCTTGATTTCGGACCCGCACAGTCGCATCGCCATAAGGAACATTAGTCATGAGTTTTTCCGTTATATCGATGTTCGCCGGAGGCTAATTGGGCGGCGGAAGTCGCGGTGGTTGAAGGAATTGTGTTTTGGGAGATTTTCGTATGATTTTGGGGCCAATTTTTGCTCATTTTCGCCAAAACTTGAACCCATGTAGTCGTGCCGGCATGCTCTTCAAAACCCATTATTTATTTCTATCTAGGATGGGCTGCCAGAGAAGAAACAGGGCTGAAATCGCGGCTGAAAATGGCGAAAAACCGACGGAAAAGCTTCTGTTCGCGCGAGGAAGAAGGCGCGTGGAGCCCACGCGCGCGCTGCGGTTGCAGGCGCGTGGAATCCACGTGCCACACGCGCCCAACCGCTGCGTGCGTGGAATCCACGCGCGCGACAGTTGCCGTTGCACGCGCCTGTGCGCTGAACCGCGCGCGTGTGGGACACGCGCCCCGCGGATTCTAGCGTGTGCTCGGCACGCGCCTGAGCGCTGGATGCGTGCATGCTCGGCACGCGCCCGTCGTCTCCCACCCGCAGCTGCTTTTTCCTTTTTGCCCCATTCATTTTAAATTTTTGCAATCATGCCATTGACCGATTTATTTACTGTTCTGCCCTTCGATGTTTTGATTTACTATTTTGTCATTTCATGTATTTTATGAATATTTTGTGCATGAAATTAAATGTCCAATGGTCCATATATTTAATTAATTAGGGAGTGGCCACAGCATCTTTAATTAATTAAATTATATATTAAAAGCCTACGGATCATATTTAGAAATGGACATTGATTGTAATTAATTATAGTAATACGATGAACTTTATCCCACAGGAATTTTCATTATATTAATATGATTAATTAGGATGAAATATCATATTATTTTTCTTAATTTACCCACGGGGATTAAGAAAATGCATATAATATGGTAGTTTCTTCATGAAGTAATTATGAATCTATTTAAATTAAAAACTTAGCCCACGGGTAGTTTTTATGTTATGTGATTCATATTGTGACATGTTTACATTGGTAAAACATGATTTATTTATATTTGCCTCAAATTTTGTGACATAAGCATGATTATTTGATATGCAGTTTCGCAACCTGTGAATTTCTCTGAATTTAAGTTTGATGTTCCTATACTGAATGGTGAGAATTATAAGGTTTGGAAGGAGTCAGTTCTTCTTCAATTAGGGTGGATAGACATTGACTATGCTATAAGGAAAGACGAACCACCTGCTCCTACTGATTCGAGCACTCCAGCTGAGATAGCTCTTTATAACCAATGGGAGCGGTCCAACCGCGTTTGTGCCATGTTTATAAGAGCTAAGATATCTCCTAGTATTCGTGGTTCGGTTGCTCAGCATAGCAATGCTAAGGCTTTATTGGAGGCGATAGATGCGCAGTTTGAAAGTTCTGAGAAGGCGCATGCCATGACCCTGATTATGAAGTTTTCATCATTGAAGCACACTAGTGTTAGAGGTGTGCGTGAGCACATCATGCAAATGAGGAACATTGCAGCTCAGCTTAAAAACCTTGAGGTTGAGATATCTGAATCCTTCCTTGTGTATTATATTCTGAACACTCTCCCACAACAGTATGCACCTTTCAAGATCTCTTATAACACACATAAGAATAAATGGTCTATTAATGAACTCATGACCATGTGTGTTCAAGAGGAAGAAAGACTGGTTATGGAATTGGGAGAAAGTGCTCATTTGGCAACACAAGGAAAGAATAAGGGCTATGGCAAGCATAAGGGAAAAGGTAAAATACCTCCCCAAGCTGACATTAAGAAAGAATCCAAGTGTTTCTTCTGTAAACAGAATGGGCATATAAGGAAGGATTGTGTCAAATTTAAGGCCTGGCTCGAGAAGAAAGGTAATCCAATCTCTTGTGTTTGTTATGAATCTAATATGACTGATGTAAGTCACAACACTTGGTGGATTGATTCTGGATCTACAATCCATATTTCGAATTCCTTGCAGGGTTTTCAAAACCACAGGAAGCCAGTGGGAAGTGAACAAAGCATCTATTCAGGAAACAAGATGCGTTCGCATGTGGAAGCTATTGGGACATATAGACTAGTTCTCAATAGTGGTTTTGTTTTAAATTTGGAAAAGACATTTTATGTTCCTAGTTTTTCTAGAAACTTAATTTCAGTTTCAAGACTTGTACCTTTGGGATACTCTTTTAACTTTTCAGATTCAAACTTCTGTTTATCATTTAAATCTGAAATTGTCGAGAGTGGTACTTTGTCTGATGGTCTTTTTCGAATTAATTTACAAGACAATGCCTATTATGATGCGATGCATGTTCATGATAAAGCTGGTATAAAATGATGTGTTGTGAAAGAACATTCCTCTATGTTGTGGCATCGGAGATTGGGACATATCTCCATAGAAAGAATTAAGCGATTAGTAAATGATGGAGTACTCGGTACTTTAGATTTTACTGATTGTGATACTTGTGTGGACTGCATAAAGGGAAAGCAAACTAACAAGACAAAGAAAGGTGCCAAGAGGAGTATATAAATATTAGAGATCATACACACGGATATTTGTAGTCCGGATATGGACTCATGTGGTCAAAAATACTTCATCTCTTTCATAGATGATTACTCACGTTACATGTATCTCTATTTGATTCATTATAAGTATGAAGCATTAGATGCCTTTAAGGTATTTAAGGCGGAAGTAGAGAAACAATGCGATAAGCAAATTAAGATCGTGAGATCATATAGGGGTGGAGAATTCTATGGTAGATACACTGAAGATGGACAAGCACCTAATCCATTTGCAAGGTTTCTTCAAGAGCATGGGATAGTTGCCTAATATACTATGCCTGGTTCTCCGGACCAAAATGGCGTAGCGGAAAGAAGAAATCGGACCTTATTAGACATGGTGCGTAGTATGCTTAGCAGCTCCAAACTTTCTAAATTCTTATGGACTGAAACACTTAAGACGGCAGTGTACATATTAAACCGAGTTCCGACCAAAGCTGTCCCAAAGACACTTTTTGACTTATTTAAGGGTTGGAAACCGAGTTTGCATCATGTGCGCGTTTGGGGATGCCCGTCTGAAGTGAGAGTTTATAATCCACAAGAAAAGAAGTTGGACCCAAGGACCATAAGTGGGTATTTCATTGGATATGCCGAAAGGTCTAAGGGATACAGGTTTTATTGTCCATCTCACACCACTAGGATTGTGGAATCAAGAAACGCTAAATTTCTTGAAAATGACTTGATCTGTGGGAGCGATCGATCGAAGGACCTTGATCCTAAGAAAGATCATACAGATACTCAACCTTCCACCTCAAGTTTAAGATTGGTTGTTGCTCATAATGCCCCTTCAGTTCAACCGGCTATTGAACAACCAATCATTGAAGTTCCACAACCTGCTGATATTGATCTAGTAGATCCAGTTGTTCAGCAATTATCAGAAACTGTTGAACAACCAGTTGAGCAACACGCTCCTCAAGAGAATGTTAATGCAACATTAAGAAAATCTTCTAGAATAAAGAAATCAGCTATTCCTAGTGATTATATCATGTATTTACAAGAGTCTGACTACAATATTGGAGCTGAGAATGATCCTGAAACATTTTCACAAGCCATGGATAGTGATAAATCCAATTTGTGGTACAATGCCATGAAGGAAGAGATGAGTTCTATGGCATCTAACAAAGTCTGGGATTTGGTTGAGTTACCTGATGGTACGAAGGCCATTGGTTGTAAATGGGTCTTCAAAACTAAGAAGGATTCATTGGGTAACATTGAAAGATATAAAGCTAGACTTGTTGCCAAAGGATTCACTCAAAAGGAAGGAATCGATTACACGGAGACTTTTTCTCCTGTATCTAAGAAAGATTCTCTTCGTATTGTTTTGGCATTGGTTGCCCATTTTGATATGGAATTACATCAGATGGATGTGAAAACGGCGTTCCTCAATGGAGAACTAGAGGAGGAGGTTTACATGAAACAACCTGAAGGATTCTCCTCTAGTAAAGGTGAGCATTTGGTATACAAGCTTAAGAAATCTATATATGGCTTGAAACAAGCATCCCGCCAATGGTACTTAAGGTTCCATGAAGTCATCTCTTCATTTGGTTTTGTAGAAAATGTCATGGATCAATGTATATACCAGAAGGTCAGTGGGAGCAAAATTTGTTTCCTTGTACTGTATGTGGATGATATACTACTTGCAACCAATGATAATGGGTTGTTACATGAGGTGAAACAATTTCTCTCTAAGAGTTTTGACATGAAGGTTATGGGTGATGCATCTTATGTCATTGGCATTAAGATCTATAGAGATAGGCCTCGAGGCATTTTAGGACTATCTCAAGAAACCTATATCAATAAGGTCCTAGAGAGATTTCGGATAAAAAATTGTTCACCAAGTATAGCACCCATTGTGAAGGGTGATAGGTTCAATTTGAACCAATGCCCGAAGAATGATCTAGAAAGGGAACAAATGTACAACATTCCATATGCTTCTGCTGTTGGAAGCTTGATGTATGCTCAGGTTTGTACTCAACCTGACATCGCTTTTGCTGTGGGAATGTTGGGAAGATATCAGAGTAATCCAGGTTTAGACCATTGGAGAGTTGCAAAGAAAGTGATGAGATACCTTCAAGGTACCAAAGACTATATGCTTATGTATAGACGGACTGACAACCTGGAAGTGGTCGGTTATTCGGATGCGGACTTTGCGGGTTGCGTTGATTCACGAAAATCAACATCTGGATACATTTTTATGTTAGCTGACGGAGCCGTGTCATGGAGAAGTGCCAAGCAGACTTTGACTGCTACTTCCACTATGGAGGCTGAGTTCGTTTCTTGTTTTGAGGCTACCTCGCATGGTGTATGGTTGAAGAGTTTCATTGCTGGGCTTAGAATTATTGATTCAATTTCTAGGCCATTAAGAATATATTGTGACAATTCAGCTGCGGTTTTTATGGCTAAAAATGCTAAAAGTGGCAGTCGAAGTAAGCATATCGACATTAAGTATTTAGCCATAAGGGAACGTGTTAAGGAGAATAAAGTGGTCATTGAACACGTTAGCACTGAATTGATGATAGCCGATCTTTTAACTAAAGGCATGCCACCAATGAAGTATAAGGATCATGTAACTAGTATGGGAATAGGTCCCATCATGTAATTTGTCGTCATATGAACGATTTTTGTTGTATGAAACTCTTATTCAGTTATAATGTTGATTCTCAATTTTTGTGTACACATTTTGTTGTTTATGAGAATAACATTTATCCTTGGTTCTGGAATAAACATGGGGTTTATTCATTAAGATTTGTTGTCACATATAGGTTGACATTAAAGAAATGAGGTGCATTGTGATACATGGAAGATATTACTCACTCTTAGAGGACATGTCGCCATGATCCATGTGTTTTGTTTCTTTTCTTTAAGCATAAAGTTTTCGTGGAATTAGTTGAATGATTCGTATGATGAAAATGATGGGATCAAGTGGGAGAATGTTATTTATTTTTTTGTGATCCCACATTTTAGACCCAAATTTTCTCTTAAAGTTACGACTATTCGACGTAAGTTTTTTCCACGCTTCGTACCCTTTCGTGACAACCGCCCATTTGGTGACCGTTCGTGATGGGAGACAGGATATAAAAAGGAACGTACGTTCATTTCTGACGTGGGGCAATCACAAGGTTTAACACAAAATCCTCACATTTAGAATACACCATTAGTACGTGAGGAAATTTGGTTAGTAGAGTGTGCCTATTATTTTCTTGATTTTTCAGAACATTCGACGAACGTGAATACGAACAATGGCTAGAGGTTTGTCTTCAATTGATCCTGGCTTCCGCTTATGAATTTTTATGTCTATCAAACTAGTCTGACTTAACATATTTTTTTGCTTAATATCCTGAATTTGCTTCCAGGCTGGTGTTTCTGAGTACGCAAAGACCAAGTACGCACAGACCCATTACCCTAAACCAATTCGCAGGGCCGTTGATAAGGGAGATACCATTGGCGATCCATTGGACACTTCAGGCCCACCACTAAACATCCTGATCCAGCTAATGGTAGTCGAGTCGCTCATGTTTGCTCCCTTCTTTACTACTCACGGTGGTCTACTCTTCAAGATTATCTGAGGGAGGGAACGGGCGACTTCCCTTTTGCAGCAGCAGCAGCAGCATCGTCATCGACTCAACTTACTCTGAACCACTGATTTCCATTTTGTTTGCACGATCTGATAAACCTCTCTAGCTCCTCCCCTGCTTTGGACAATTCGAGCAACATCTTTTGAAATAAGTTTTTGGATTATGCAAATTACTCAGTTTAAATTTGAAAAAAAAAACAACATTAAGAACAAGAATGAGTGGGGTGGTCTTGGCCATTCGAAGTAGGAATGCGACCTCATGATGATTAATCGAAAGCTGCGTAAACACACGGGTGATATATGGTGCTCCATCTTCGCTAAAACACCCAACCTAAAAGATGAAGGGTTCAACAAGGACCGCAAATCAATCTGAAGTGCACAAACCTTATTTTAAATATGGAGCGGTGTGCTAATGCTAATAATGGAGAGATGATGCGCGAGCCGAAAAGCCAGGACCACAGAAAAGAGCATTGACTGTGGGAAGGACCGAAGCCGATGCTGATGTCGGTGCTGATGATCCAGTCCACGGAGCACGCGTATCAAGTTTTTGGATTGAACATACTAACAATATTGATTAAGGATGTGAAAAATACCCTAAGTAACACCGACATTGACACATGATATGCGATACGACACGGCACGGCACGACACATCATTTTTCAAAAAATAGAAAATTTCGACATATTGTGGCATGTTGTATTTTTATACATATATAATAAATTATCATTTTTATGATTATTTTAATCAAATTAATTTGATTTAAATTCACAAATAAATAAATAGAAGTATAGAATGAATATACACTAAAAACATTAATCCACCACTTATTAATATAATTTATTGTTTCAATTTGATAAATTCAACTCAATTTCAATAATTCATAAAACTTAAATAAATAAATAAAAACAATTCACATTCTTGCCTTACATGTTAGACGTGTCGGAAGAGCAGAGAAAAAAAAATTCAAGAGTGAATTGTGTATCACGGTGGACGTTATAATATAAATTCAAGAGTGAATTGTGTATCACGGTGGAAGTTATAATATTAGAGAATACTATGTTTTTTTTTTCTTTTTTCATTTATTATTTTTATTTTTACATATCTATACATTTTGACCCTCATTAATTGAAAATTTTTAAAATTAGTCTCGCGTGTCGGAATTCCGACTCGAGTATGGGGATAGTTGATCGGGTGTCGAATTTTTCAACATTTATTGACCGGATATTATAGAGTGTCGGACACGTGTCGGAGTATCCAACATGACACGAAGACTCTAGCTGATGGTTCTTCGCGGCGAATGGAGACCCGAAGAACCAGCCGTGACTCGTCGGTACGTTGCAAGCTCCCGCTCTTCCGGGAGGGAGCTTCGATTTGGAGCTCGCCTCCGTGCTGGCGATGAAAAATCCGGACTCGACTTCGTTTCCGCTTCGTTTTCCGTTTTCTGCGAAATGGGTAGCGCCCTATTGGCGGGATGGGCGCGCTCTTTTTTGTAACGGGGCGGTGATTTGAGCTTGGTGTTTTCTGGGCAGAGATCGAGCTCTCTGACGATCGGCGAGTGGATCTGCGCCGCTTGCATACCGCTCGTGTCGATAGCCGAGATCGTCGCTTTCGCCGTTGGCAGTTGCTGCGAGAACCTGGCGAGGCGCAGCAAGAAGGGTCGCTACCGGTTTGTTGCGGGGTTTGTTGTTAAAGCTGGACGGAGAGAATTCGGTGTGAATGCGTAAGTTATATACCTCTTCGTTATAGTAAATGGAGAGAATGCTACTCGAGCTTGCAGGGGCACGGAATTATCCGGTTGATTTTGCAGGAAAATTCGAAATTTTGTGTTGACCAATCCTGAAATTGAGAGTGGATTATGTTTTTTTAGGCTTCGCGATTTCTCGAGATTGCAATGCATTTGGTTGGTTTGGGTCGTTCGGAGGTGAGGATCTTCACTTTTGTTTTCTGCTTTGACTTCGTGGGTTACAGTTACGAGTAATGAAGTTGAAGCGCTGTATGAGTATGAGCTGCTCAAGAAATTGAGCAGTTCAATTATTGACGACGGCTTACTTCACGAGGTAGTTGAACTAAATCCAAATTACATACCAGTGGTTGATAGTAAATTCCTCTGTTACATGGTTCATATTTACTTTTATGTGCCAATAGCCGGTGATTCTTCTCGGTATTTGATAAGGTAGATGGTAGGACACATGCTCATTTTAACTCTTTATGTCGTGTCAAATACCAAGCAAAATATTGTGAGAAACTAGTGATGGGATCTAGTCTTGCCATTGTCACTTAATGACTGTCTTCATGTAGGAAGAGCTTCAATTGGCATTACTGACCACTCCCATGGGAGAAAATCTTTTCATTAAATCAAGGCTCAGCATGACTAAAATGCAACTTCTCAAGACACTTTCAACCTTGTATTTAGCTAAAGTCCTTTGGAGAGCCTAAAAAATGCAATTGTATCTCCCCAAAGTGAGTAAAAAACTTAGCCAAATGCCATTTGTATTTGGTGAAGTCTCGGTGAAGTCTCGGTGAAGTCTAAGTAAAGAAAAAGGAAAAAATAAAAGAAAAAGAAAATAAAAAGAGAAAAAAGAATAGTTAACAAAAAAATAAGATCCGATAAAAAAAAAGAGATAATAAAAAATGTGGGCTGAATGCAATCATTTTATAGGCCAATTTGTATGAGGTGTTTTCGAACCGGGCCTTGAGGGCCAGTCCGAATTTTTAACCCGGCCCCGATTTAAAGGGTCCAGGGCAGACTACTTTCAAATTTTGATAGGATTAACCAGAGCTCAAAATGAAAAAACCAGTTTCGCGTTATTAAAACTTAAATTTTACCCTTTTATCTAAGATTTAATAGCATAATTAGTCTCTAAAAACGGTAAAACGTAAAGTAAATCATATAGATATTAGGGGCATTTGCATTATTAGTATTAAAAATTTCAAAAAAAGGCAGCAGGGCCGGGCTAGGGCTAGCCTTAGCCCGGCCCCTCCTTTTCCTCTTCCTTTTTCCCAGCCTGGGCCGGCCCAGCCCACTTTTTTCTTTTCCTTTTTCCTCGACTCGGCCTTATCGTCTTCTCTTCTCCTTCTCTGCCGTTGGACACTGGCTTCCCCCAAAAAAGAAAAAAAGAACATTGGCTTCCCGACAAACGACAAAAAGGACAGAGAAGGACGAGGCGAGGACGGTACGATCGGTTTGGCAACAGCTGGCGTCGCGGCTTGAAAGGGAGAGAGGAGAGCGGCGGACGAGGGGGGTTAGTCGGTTTTTGGGGGCTTCTTCTTCGGCTAGAGGGAGAGAGCGAGGGGGGCAACTGAGAGAGTGAGACTTGAGCAAGAGGGAGCAAGTGATATGGGGAATGGGAGCTAAGCCAAGGACTGAAATACGTGAGCTTAGTGCCACCGGAGAGGCCTGCTCCCGACGACGCTTGCGGTTCCCTTTTTCAGCGCCCATGCTCTCGGTAAGCCGATGTTCTGTTTGTTTCAAATCGGTTCTCCCGATGGTCCTGGCTCGGAAAGGTGCGAGGCGACCGGACTGAGCTCGACATATCTCTAGTTCGCCATCCATTCACCGTCGTCGAGCCGCCGGGTAGGGCCATCTCCGGTGACAACGCCCTCGGTTTGTCTCGACTTGACTGAGGCCAAGGCTCGTCGTTCGCCATCTACGCTTGTGTTAATGTGAAGGGATCGTTTCGGAGTCTACCTTGAGCGTTGTTTGTTCGCTATATGATGATTCTAAGCTGGGTTTTTGTCTTGGGTACCTCCAAATGCGCCCCCTCGGTTGATGCCTACTAGGCGTTTGGCATAATGCCGGAACAATATCCGCTTTGGCGTCATTCGGTTTTTCGCTTATTTTTTGTTCTGAACTGTGTTTTACTCATTGAACGTGATTCTGCTGAATTTTTAATTGTTGTTTCGTTGTTAGAGGCGTCTTTCCTTTTGGGGCATCGCGTGCTTATTGGCCAGCGTAGTGTGATGGTTTTCGAACGTGTGTCTTTCAGCAAGCGAGGTTCTCTTCTGGTGTTTTCTTTGTAAGCCTTAATGTTGAGATAAATTTATTAAAAGAAAAGACAAGAGGAGAGAGCTTGAGAGTTTGATATACGGAAATTGATGCCGTGAAGAAGTCGAGGTTCTGGGAATGGGAACTGGGCGTGGAAGACAGAGAAGAAGCGGAAGAGGAAAATTAGTTCGTCGGGTGAGCTTGGTTAAATTCATTTCTAATGTAATTGTGTCGGGCTTGGGGGGTTACATTTGAGTAGGCAGGCCTGATGTGAGTTAGAAGAATCTAGGCCAGCGGATTCGGGTCGTGCCGACCCGGATTAGATCCAGAGACCTGACTCGAATCTCATTTCGGAAAAAAATTAAAAAAATGTCTTTATTACATATTTTGTTTTAAAAAATTTTTAAAAAAAATGCCAAGAATTTTTTATTCTTTTCTAAAACCAGAAAAAGCTTTAAAAATTAGTTTTTTTGGGGGTATTTTCTCTTAAAGTGTGGGTAAATCATTGATAAAAAAAAAAAAAAAACGAGCTCAAAATCAAACAAACTCTTAAGGTTTTAATGTTTCCTTTTTGAAACGATTAATCAATTGGTTGTGCACTTTCAATATGATGACTATGGCTACCCTTTAGACTAGTTAGGATTGACAGTTACTTATTTCTTAACACTAGATGCTTGTTTTCCCTACAACTTGGATAATGCTTACTTGCTTGCTGATTGCTATTCTAGTAATCACGCACCTGCATGATCATCTTATATATTAGTTGATAGGTATAAAATTAATCCAGACCACCTAACAAAAATCTTTTGTTTTAAAATAAACAAAATTATGTACTGAAATAGCATTAATTTATTGACTCTAGATTCTCTAATTGCATGGAAAGTGAAGCACGCTCCCACACTTAACTTGAACTGAAAATTTGAATGCCTGATGTGCTTGAGAAAGCTTGCGTCTAAATCATATGCTGTAGGTTTATCATTTAGGCAATATCCCTAAATCTATGTTTCCTTCCGTATCAGGGGTAGGTCGCAACACACATGAGGTACAAACTTAGGAAATTCATCATTTGTGATTGACAAACAAATACCTCTTCCTTTTTGGATTTTTTAATCTAATTTAATTAAGATTTCGATTAAAAATTTTGGATTTAGGTCAAAATGATGTTTTAGTTTATATTTTACGTTTTAGCATGGTAATGTCACGCGAGAGGGAGAGGAAGCGGGATTTAGGTCAAAATGATGTTTTAGTTTATATTTTACATTTTAGTATGGTAATGAAACACGAGAGAGAGAGAGAGAGAGAGAGAGTATTAAAAGAAATCATGGCCGGAGATTATAAAATGACTCACTCGATTGCACAAATTTGACAAGTTTTAGGATGTAATTGTATTTTTTTTATAAATCATAGGATTGTATTGCACCTTTGAGACAAGTTTTAGGACTCATAATCTACTTATCTAGAGAGTATTAAAAGAAATCATGGCTGGAGATTATAAAATGACTCACTCGATTGCACAAATTTGACAAGTTTTAGGATGTAATTGTATTTTTTTTATAAATCATAGGATTGTATTGCACCTTTGAGACAAGTTTTAGGACTCATAATCTACTTATCCCTAATAAATAATAGCAATGATCACCTTGTAGAACATTGAAATCCCTCATTGTCGTCATATTTTTTTCACTTATTCTTTACAGATTATAAACTATGAACATGATTGTCATTTCGTGTTATGGATTCTAATTATTTAGGCAGATGTAAACATAGTATTAAAACAAATCATGGACGGAGATTATAAAAGGACTCACTTGATTGTACAAATTTGATAAGTTTTAGGATGTGATTGTATTTTTTTTATAAATTATAGGATTGTATTGCACCTTTGAGACAAGTTTTAGGACTCATAATCTACTTATCCCTAATAAATAATAGCAATGATCACCTTGTAGAACATTGAAATCCCTCATTGTCATCATATTTTTCAACTTATTCTTTACAGATTATAAACTATGAACATGATTGTCATTTCGTGTTATGGATTCTAATTATTTAGGCAGATGTAAACATCCACACATAAGTGAAGTCTCTGGTTTGCTGTTATAGTATTTAATAATTTTGTAGTTTAACATAAATAACTATGACTACTTAAATAATAATTCTCAATTTCTTTTGTCAATTATGGAGTAACAAACTTAAGCATTCTTAGTTATATAAAAGTAATTATTTCCATGATTAATAATTCTTGATTTTGGATAGCCAGGAAATCTTTAGGCTAAAAGGTGGAATTACTGTTCCATTTAAATTAGAGTTAGATTTTGAGCACGTGCCATGTGCGTGCATGCTTGCTTTCACCGTCTTTCTTGTTTTATATATATAAACATTTGCAAGGCATCCAAAAAATGGGAAAAAGTACAAAACAAGTCACAAATCTATTGTATCGATATCAATTCAATTTTAAACATTTTAATTTAATCAATTGGGCAAAGGTCCCCTCATTAGATCTGGTGAGGGGCGGCCTCGCCTAGCCATCACCGGCCCTCACCAAGGGCCAACGAGGGCCGCTTTCGCCTATTGCCAATGAGGGTCGCCCAGCCCTCGTCGATGCCCTCATCGGCAACCAGCAACCTCCATTGACCATGGTGACCCCGGCCTTGTCCTTGTTAGTAGCCAGCAACCTTTGTCGACCATCATGGAGGTTGGTGGAGGAAAATAAAGAATGGAAAAAAAAAAAAAAAAGGAAAGAAAAGAAAAGAAGGGAAAGAGAAGGAAAAAAAATTTAAAAAATTCGAAAAAATAATTAAATATTATAAAAAAATATCCACGTCAACGCCGATCGTACCATATAAGACAACTGGTGTTCATGTCAATAATTTATGGCATAAATTAGTCAGATGGACTTTATCAGTACCGATGGAAAAATGTTTATGATTAAATCGATCTAATTAATATATTTAAAACTGAATTGTTATTAATACAATAGGTTTATGACTTTTTTTTTTTTGTATTTCCAAAAATGTAAAGATGTAAATGCGGACAATCAAATTTAGTAGCATATTTAACTGTGATAATCTTCATAGAGTTTTTTAGAAACTTCATGGCACTCATCATAATTTCACCTAAAGCCATCCCCCTAATCATAATAATGTCTATTGAAAACATACAAAAAGAAAAGCTTCTGCTCGCTCTTAAAGTCGATTCAAAGGATAACAAATTTCTCGGGAGTTCCTACACCTTTTCTTTTAATTATAAAAACCAGAAAACTCAAATTTTATTTTTTATGTTTCACTATGGAAATGAATAAAAAATGAAGAGCGCACATGATAACTATTTTATTTCTATTCCAAAAATAGATTTGGAATATAAATCTATTCGGTAACATAATTTTATTTTTCTTTTTTTTTTGGAACAAATTTTTTGTCTAAATTAAAATTTGGAACAAAAATAAGAAGTAAAAATTTTCTATTTCTTTATTTTTGAAAGAGAAATGAGAGATAAAAACTCTTTTTATCACTCGTCCTCTTTGCTAGTCGATCGCCAGCCCACTAGTAGCCACCATCTCTTGTAATTGCTTGAGAGGGAGAAATTTTGTATCTTTATCAAACGAATTTTTATGTCAGAAACAAAAATTTGCGTCCTTATCAAATGAATTTCTATCTCGGAAATAAAAATTTTGTGTTATTATCAACCGTGTATTTTTTCTCCAGAAACTCATCCGAAAGTAGAAATAGAAAAATCTATTTTTGTTTCAGTAATTGAATTCTAGGCAAAATGATTATCATTCGCACCAAAAAAAAAAAAACAACAGATTTGCACCGGTTGTCATTACTCCCCGCAATACATTAATACAATAATTCATCATGAATAGTTCTACTATATGTATTTTGTCAGAGGTTTGTGGATATTAAAGAAATCATGCTGTCCACAATTTAGAAAATGAAAGGCCATTTCTAGTAGACATAGAACCAATGCACGATGTGACAAATAAAATTGGAAATGGATTTGTCGTGGATAAGGTGCATTTGTTTTGCGGAAAGCCTTTCCCGGGAAAAACATCTCATTTTCTAGCTTTTGGTTCGCTTAGGAAAAAAATTAATGGAAAATGTTTCCAATGAAGGCTTAAATTTATGAAAACGATTTCCCCATTAAAAGAACTTGAAAGCATTTTCCAAAATGTTTTATTAGTCTTAGGGTACTTTTATAAAAAATTTATTCTTATAAAATAATCTTTCCAAAAAAAAAGATCGAATTTTAATTATTATTTTTAAAATTTTGAATTATTTTTATTATTTCTTCTCCTTTTTTTTCTTCTTTTCTATTTTCTTTTTTTTCCTTTCTTCTTCTTTCCCCTTCTTCCTCCGCTATTGACAACTACTGGTAACCCGATGAGCAGCCAAGATGTGAACGGATGAGCTCGAGGCTTAGCTAATCCAAACGAGCTCGAGGTTGACAACTAAGCTTCGTCAAGGCCAATGAGCTTGGGCTTCGCCGAGGCTAGCGAGCTCCTAGCTCAATCGATTTTGAGGAGCTCGTACTCTACCAAGGTTGGGGAGCTTGCAGCTCGCCCAATCTCAACAAGGCATAGCTTGCCTATAACCATCAGTGGTCGGTAGCGAAGAGGAGGGAGAAAATAAAAGGAAAGAAAAGAAAAAGAAAAAGAAAAGAGAAAAGAAGAAAATTAAAAAATTATTAAAAAATTATTTTTTAAAGAAAATGAAAATAAAAAGCAGAAATAAATTAAATTAAAATTAGAATTTAAAAAAAATTAAAAAATTTGAACTTATTTTTGGCTTGGAATAAAGTTGTGATATTGAAATCATTTTCCAATAATATTCAAACATCAGAAAACATTTTTGATCATATATTACTATATCGAGAAAAGCTAACTGTATTGTTGGAAAATATTTTATGGAAAAGTATTTTTCTATATTATTGACTTTTCTGTGAAGCAAATGCACCAAGTCATATATATTTTTCCAAGTGAGAGATTAATATGGATCTAGAGAGAGAGAGAGAGAGTGTAGGAAAAGGGCAATTGGATGCAAGCACTTTTTCAACGTCAAAGTGGACGCAACTTGTGACGTGATGGGGGGAACCATTCCAATTTATTGTGCCCATCTTCCTCCTTCCGCCAAACCCAAAATCACCACTTTTTCTACGGCAGTTTCCGCCCCTTTTTTCAACTTACCAGTTGACGTAGACCGAATCTCTGTCCATCTTGCTATTATCCATGCTTACACTAGTGGATGACACCACAGAATGCATGTTTGACAGCTGTATGTATCGCTTATACATGAATGCTAATGGATCATGGACCTTCGACTTCTCTAATGAAATTTAAGGTCCGTTTGTTTGAAGAAAAATCGTTTTTCGGACATTATTTTCTAACTTTCAGTATTTGGATGATGGAAAACTGATGTACTTACAGAAAACGTTTTCCACGCATGAATACAACAAGGTTGGAACAAGGGAAAATGACTTCTCCTTTTGACGAGGAGGAAATTAATTTTTCTAAACCATTAAACAAATGAAAATTAGCAATTTTCCCTTGAAAATGATTTTCATGGAAAATATTTTCAATTATCATAAAGCTTTTACAAAAACAAGCGTACCCTAAAAGTAACTCTCAGTGTTGTTCGACTGTTAACGGAAAAGTCAGTGTCATTAAAGGGCATGCAATGTAATGACGAGAAATCAATGTTATCAACAGTCGAACGATGCATGCTTCAATCCTTCACACTCACTCGGTCCCATAATCTCTTGTGTCGGGACGGGGCGACCCGCGTGTCTTGGAAGATTTCACCGGCTCGTGAACCTGTATGATGCGTCGCGGGATAGGTTTCGCCGGAAAAAGAAGAACGGATGAAAAGAAACTCGGTCGTTGCTCTCTAATGTTCATCCTTCATCAAATGCTGGAAAGTGTTCACACAGACTGGTCTTCTGTGGGCTTTTGGTTGAACAAGGCCCATCATGCGTGGGCCTGTTGTAACGTATTTTGTATTTACTGATATTCAAAGTACTAAAATTATAAAGGTCTTCCCACGATATAGATATTTGCAACTATAAGGAAAAGTGATAATTCTGAAAAGCTTTTATTTAATTACTATGTTTTAAATTATCGGTTACGTGATATAAATTTTTAATCGTGCAATGTGCAAGGTCTTCATTCATTAGTTAAATACACTCATTGTGTATGAGATTATTAGATTTGCAAATACAAATCTGTTTGGATTATTTTCAAATTTATCGGTCCATATTGTACAATTTTTTTTAATTTCTTAATTCTTAAGTCCTAGGGGAAATAGATTTTTTTTTTTTGGCACTTCATCGTGTATATTGATATGGAGAATCAACTTCTTAGTGTATTCCTACACATCGCCGCCAATTACAGAAGGCACTACACGTTGAGTTAATGTGAAATTTGAATAAACCTTCATGCGACTTGTTCGTGTTCATGAGTTGCGCATGTCATGCCAATTTAAAGCTATCAGATTAACTAAATCTATCCGATCACAATCCATTTAATAATTGTGTCAAAAAATTCGACCCGAAGCACAACTTATATATGTAATATTTATCAAAACATGATCGTATAATTGGGTAAATAGGTCAAATAAGGTTAATCCAATCTAAATGTGACTGAAAAAACTCGGAATAAGATCATTGAAATAAAAGTTAAATTTTATGACTCTTTATAAAAAAAAAAATGGATGTGCTTAACGGGTTACTGTTATTTTCAATGCAGTCAGATAATTGTTTAGACAAAAATCAATACAATTATGAAATTGTTTTCTTACTTGATCTATTGAAGACTCTATTGTTCATTCTAAACAACCTAGAAGAAATTAATGAGTGATGTCTCTAATTACATAGCCAATTTAATTCAAGTTAGTATAGTCTTCCCTTATATTATAGATAAATGAGAAAAGATTTTGGTTTTCAATGAAATTAATTATATGAGAAATCTTCATCCTCTAAGAGCGCGTTTGGTAATCATTCTGTTCTGGGGAACAATTTTTTTTATGAGAAATGATTTTTTCTGATTATGTCATTGGCAACAATTTCTGAGTAAAGAGCGCGTTTGATAATTTTTATAAATTTTTATTTTTGGGATAAAAATACGTTTGGTAGAATTGTTAGATTTTTTTAAAATTTCTTTTAATTTTTAAAATCCTTTTATTATATCACTGCATATCTCTCCAAAAAGTACAGCTGCTGAGGCTACAGAGTTTTCCTCCTTTTTTTATTATTCTCTTTTTCCTTTGGAGGGTGTCTTGCTTTTTCTGCTTCTGTTTTTGTTTTATTCTTTCTTTGCTTTTGATGGGTTTGGCTGTTGGATTCGGAGGAGAAAGCACGAGACTTTCGTTACCCCATTCCCTCAGCTTTCTCATCAGCGTGGGGTTTGTTGTCGAAAATGGCTAAAAAAGCACAGGACCGTCCTGCAAAGGACTGTCAAAATGGCTAAAAAAGCAAAGGACCGTCCTTTTCATCTCCGAGGAGGGTTAAAAACAGAGAGATGGACAGGGATGGTGGGTGATGCTCAGAGGACCTGGCATGAACAGGAGTTGGAACCGGGAGAATCCAGATTGCGATGATTGCAGGAGGAGAGAGAAGAGAGAGAGAGAGAGAGACATGATGCAGCAGATGGTGGAGGGTTGCGAGGAGGACAAAGTTGATCAGAGCAAGGCCGTGATAGCAAATAAATGCATTTGCCGAAAGAAAAGAGTTCTAGACTGCATCAGTTTCTCAAATAGGTGATAGAACCCAAACTTTTAGAGTAGGCTTGAATAGCTTAGTTTGCTGTACTATATAACATGTTTTGAATTAACGGCGTTCCTCCGACCATGTCTCGAGGAACGGAGGTTTGTGTCCGATTCCCATATGAGGATACAGATATGGCCGAAAAAAAATATTGGGTGCATTTAATATGGTACGCAGGAAACCACTCAGAGATTGACATGTGTTGAGCCGGGCCCACATATTGACTATTCAAAATTTCTAAACGACCCTCTCTCTTCCTGTTAAGCTCCGTCCCACGCTCGACGAAGCTCCCTCAATCACCATTTTCTTCTTTTTCTTTTGCCTTTTGAGGCCATGGACGACGCTTGCGCCGTGGGTTGCAATGTCACGGACCAGCTATGGACGACCTGCTTACGAGCACGCCGACGCTCATCCATGGCCGTCGTCGGCGTCCTCCATGGACGACGCTCGCGGCCATGAAGCTTGACCTCAAACACGGAGCTTCGGGTAGCCTTGGCCGCTCCAGTGGCCTCAAGCCATCTCACCGCAAACGAAGCTCGACGCAGTCTCCACGCTCCTCAACCGCTCAACCTCCCGCCGAATCACCCCTCATCCTCGCATCCGGCGGCGTGCCGTCCCTCCTCGACCTGAAGCAGCCATGAGCCGACTCGAGCTCGAGCCATGGCAGAAATTTTGATGGTTCAACTGATGGGCCCGGATTTATCACGATCCGTTTATGATTTATCGTATCATCCCACGTGATGTATTAAATGCACCTAATATTTTCGCGGCCGTCCAAAGCCCGTAACGCATTTGAGTGCATACTGCAACCACACAGTAAAATCTCTCTCCAGTACCCGTGAGAGTGTGTTTAGTAAATGGGTCCAGTTCATTCAACCCCGGTGCGGTGCAGAAGCCTGCCTTTGGACTTTTTGACACTCCTTTTCTTCCTTTTTAAGGGGCTATCTGAGTTCGAGTGTTTGCGTAATTCAAAGAAAACCCATTTGTGCTTTTGGCTTGTTTTCTTGTGGGCAGGAAGAAAAAGAGTCGTCCTTAATGGCATAGAGGCTCTTAATCTTTTGTTTCTTGGGGTTTGGGTTTTTCAGGAAATCCTACTCCTCTCTCCATGCAAAGATTGCATTTTTAAAAGGATAAACAACCCCACTTTTTGTCTGTTTCTTTTTCATCTTGTGGTGTTTGGGAAGTGGTGGGGGCGTGAAATTCTCTGCTCAGGTATACTCTATGTTCTCTTTTTTCTTTTACCACTTTTCTGTTAATAAAGGAAAAAAAAAGTCGCACTGCTGTGGTCTCAGACTGTGCTTCTTTTTCTTCTTCTTTTTTAGGTTTTTTTTTTTTTCCTATGGAGAATGGAAGGGGAGGCCAATAATTTCATGTGAAGTGAGAATTTTGCATTTCTGTGACTGTTCTAGATTCCTTGAAGGAAGCACCCATATAATGTCGATCAGTAAAATACAAACAACTTTTTGGTGGAAAATAATGGAACAATCTGAGTATCGGGAATTATCTGCGTAAACTTAATGAGATCTTTACACATGTTGGCGTTCTGCTTGTGATTAGGCCTCAGGGGGACGTGCTTCCTCGACTTCAGTCTCTGCTCTTTGGTCTTGGAGATATAGCTACTCCGTAAGCTAATTGGAGGTTTGTCATGGTGAATCTTAATTTAGTAGTTTTGACTATACCTGGTTCCTAAAATATATGTCAGTTTGACTCGATAATGTGTTCTTCACTTCTTGGCACTTATGACTACTCCAAATTCTGGCGAGGGCTGGCCTAGTCAACCCTGGTGAGGTCGTAGCCCTCTGGCGGCGAGGCTCAAGCCTCGTTGGCTCGCCACTAGAGGCCATGAGCTCACTTGATGGCAAGGCTCAATGCTCGCTGGCCGCCGGCCAGCAATGGGCTGAGAAAAAGAAGAAAAAGGAAGAAAAGAAAAGAAATTAAAATTCGAATTTTTAAAATATATCTTCATAAAAACAATTGTTTCGTTAGTTAATATATTCAAAAAAATCTTTTAAAGGGGAAATCATTTTTTTGAATTTAAGCTTTGATGAGATAACATTTTTTGTTGATTAGGATTATATTTTTTGTTAATTTATTTTCTTAAAAAAACGAAGGAAAATATATATATATATATATTTCATGAAACAATCTGTCAAGTCGTATGCTATATTGCATTTTCCAAGCGAAGACCTGCAATGGGTGGAGTCAAGATATTGATTGGGAGTGAGCATATCGGACCGTTCAGACTAGACTGGACCAGCTGATTTGGTCCGATTCCCAATTCTATAAAAATGGAATTTGTGATTTTAGGTCTGGTTCCCAGTTCCGGCGGAAACTAGACTGGACCGGACCGACTCTTTAATTAAAAAATATTTTTTTAAATTTATTAAAAATAGCAATAAACCTAAAATTGTAATGACTCTAATATTTTTTTTTTAAAAATTTATTTTTGCTAAGTGGCCATTTCCATCGAACCGGATTGGTTGGTCCGGTTTGGCTCCCCGTCCTAGGACTGTTCGGTCCGGTTTCTAGTCCCAAAAAATGGGAACCAGTCCTCCCGGTCAAGTTTCCAGTTCCCAAGTGGAATCGGACCGAATCGGAAACCAATCACCTCTTATATTGACGTGTCAAAATTACATGACAAGATTATGTCCACTCTTGCTTTCTACGTCAATGGCCTTAGGTTGTTCCCCCTCTATGTGTCTCTCTGTGTCTCTCTGTAATAGGTGTCGAGTCCAGCCATTCCAGCGACGCAGTCTAGAGTTCCGGCGAGGATGGCATTGCTCTCAGCTCTCGCAACAGAGATCACGATCCCCGTTTGTGCCGTCGTCGGGTTCGCGTACTCCTACTACCTGCTGCGTTGGTTCCCCAAGTCGCGCTATAGCGACATACTCGACCATGAAGAGCGGGGTTTAAACCGGGGTGATAATGATCAGATGTTGAGGTTTTTATCTACAGGTGACTTTGTAAAGATCCTATAGCTTCACCACTTGTCTGCTTTATAAAACTGTTCATTAACAGATTTTTTTTTTCCTTCGATCTCGCATCTGCCTAAGCAATAGTGACAGATTCGAGTCTTGTAATCTGATGGTAGCTCAGCGAAATCATGAGCTTCTGCTGCTTGAGGCGTGACTCATTTTTAGGGTTTGTAACAGCTGCTAGGGCTTTGAGCGACGTATCTGAGTACAGTAGCATAATATTTACTCATGCAGATCTCTTCTCACGAAGATGGTTTTTGGGCGGAGTGTTGACTGGTGTAGCTCTTGTCTTTTTGGCTTTGATAGCATTTTCATTTTATAAATTACAGTTTCCTTCATATAGTTTAATAGTATTCTATAATATATCCTTATGGAAAACATTTTTGGAAGTAAAATCCAAACAGCGGAAAATTACTTTCCTCTAGTTTTCATGCTCTCCACCAAACAAGGGAAAATCAATCACTTTCCTCTAACGTAAAGTTTTCCATTAACCCAACGCATTCTAAGTCTAATAAGCCCAATTCATATCCTCGCTATGATTACATACATAGGATTTTTCTTTGTACATTTGATTCATTTCCAATTATCTATGCGATAGATTAAGACCCCGTTTGTTTTGTAGAAATTTTTTTATCCAAAAATAGTCTCATTTTCTAGCGTTTGGATAGCTTAGGTAATGAATAAATAGAAAATATTTTCATAATCAACGGAAAACCTATGTTTAATTTTAGGAATGCGATTTGCACTTTTAAAAGTCAGAAATCATTTTCTGAAATATGACTAGACATTGATATTTGAACAAGAGATCTCGGCCCTTGGGTACACGGCAAGATGCTGGTGCTTGAGTTCTTAGTAGCCTTGGTCCCTTGAGGCTGAGCCCAAGACCTTGATGCACATGCCTAGGTCTTTGCTTGTTGTGCCCAAGTCCCTAGGACTTCGATTGTGGAACTCGGCTCTATGGCTGGGTTGAGGACCCCGATAGTTGAGCTAAAGTACCCAAGGCTAGGCCCGGGGCCTAAGCACCCGAGGCTGAATTCCATGAGAGAAAAAAAAATATCGGTTCATGATTATAGAAGTATCTATGTATGAAAATTTCATTCAATAAAATTTTATTTGAGATGAGTGCATTGAAAGTCTTAAAACTTATTACAAAAGTGCAATCAAGTCCTAAAACTTTCTAAAAAATACAACTAAGTCATAAAACTTGTCACAAACATGCAATCGAATCCTAAAATTCAAAAAAAATAAAAATAAATAGCTAAAGGATTTGATTGGACTAATTCGAAAAATTTTAGGTTATGATTGCACTTTTTTTAAAGTTTTAAGACTCGATTGCACTTTCATGACACTTTTTAGAACTTCCAATGTATTTTTTGAAAGATTTAAGACTCGATTGCACTTTTGTGACAAATTTTAGGATTTTCAATGTACTTATCCCAATTGATAATATAGCACATGCAACTCTTATGTCACACAAATAGTGCATATCTTTTCAGAAAAATAAAGGCAAGTGTTTTTCTCTAAAAGACGGCAAATATTTTCCAATTTATATTCAAATTTTAGCCAAACATTGAGAAATATTATTATTTTCCAAAAAAATCTTATTCGGACACAATTTTTAGAAATGTCAAATTATCTATGAAACAAACGGTGCCTAGGTAAATTTCTTTCTTCCATTTGTTTTTTGTTTGTTACAGGAAGCTTGGTTTATGCAACTATTGACACAACATAAAGTTAATTAAAATTAGGATAGAAATTTTTTTCTATGTAATTGTTTTTAGTAGAAGCATATTATATTGAAAAGGTGAATTGCTGAGGATGTACAACCTTCAATTTTTAATGTATTTCTTCACTTTGTCAGTTAATGTTTTAAAAGAATTTATCATCACACGTTGTGATTTGGCGTAGAACATTTCTCATTTTCGTGAGAATCTCATTCTTGATTTGTCATACTTGTGACAAAACACTTACTCTATAATATTAGTTAAGAATACATAGGTAACGAACCTATTTCTCTAACGTTATCTTTTGTGTTAAATTCTTGCTTCTCCTAACTGAAGTCCTTATACGTGATAATGTTTCATGCCTATTACTTATCACTCTGATTTGAATAATCTTTCGAACTAGAGCATTATCAGTTCTATAGTAGTTCACCCTTCTCTTCTAGTTCTAACATATAGGTTCAATTCTAACTCTAGTTCTGATGTTTTTCCATATTCTCGGTCTAATTTTTGGTTCTTACCTACTGTTTTTTGCAGGTCATAATACGTTTCTAGTTTCTTGTTTGTTTGTAATGCTTTAATTTTGAAGTAATGTTTAGATGTGTTTACAACAATATTTTGGGTCTGGGACGTTGTAGTTAATTCTTTGTATTTCATTAAGTACTTTGCAGAACTGGGTACTTTCTGTCATCCCTTTTCCCATCTTGTCCTACTCATTATGTTTTTGTCACTTCCGCCGGTTTTTTTGACACTTACACTTGTCAAATGTGAATTGTAATAGACACCGTATCATCTTTTAAGTTACTCTTTTGGAGGCGCTGTAGGTTAGGCTTTCTTGTTTCTTGGCGCTTGGTTGAACAAAACTAGGCAACAGAATGAAGTAACTGGATTTAACTGAATTATACCTTCTTTCGTCACACAAAAGTAGAATGTTAAGAATCAGATTGTCGCTTTGTTTGCTTGATAAAGACTCAGAGAGACTAAGTTGTTGTTTGTGATTGAACAGCTGTGAAAGCTTTTCTGTTCATGGAGTACTGGTATGGTGGGGTCTTCATGGTTGCTTTTGCTATCCTAATCTTCCTCTGCCTCGGCTCTGTTGAGAGCTTCAGCACCCAAACCCGGCCTTGCAGGTTTGATCCTTCAAACATGTGCAAGCCTGCACTGGCCACTGCCGTTTTCAGTGCTGTTTCCTTCCTGCTTGGTGCTTTCACATCAGTCCTCTCTGGTTTCCTTGGCATGCAAATTGCTATCTACGCTAATGCCAGGACTGCCTTAGAAGAAAGGGAGGGTGTTGGAGAAGCTTTCTTTTCTGCTTTCAGGTCTGGTGCAGTGATGGGATTTCTTCTTGCTGCTATCAGTCTTCTCGAGCTCTATATTGCAATCAATCTGTTCAAGCTGTACTATGGCAATGACTGGGAAGGTCTTTTTGAGGCTATTGCTGGTTATGGTCTTGGTAGATCATCCATGGCTCTCTTTGGAAGAGCTGCTGGTGGAATTTATGCCAAGGCTGCTGATGTTTGTGATCATCTGATTAAAGAGACTTGGCCAGATTACCCAGCAGAACATCAACGTTACGTACCTGTATGGACTCTCTTACTGTAGCTCTATCTCCTAAGTTTATCCCTCACTTTTAGTTGACGTTGACCTTAATCATTCAGGTGTTTGCTTATCATGTTGGTGATATTGTCGGGGATATTGCTGGTAGGGGGACTGATCTTTCTGGCTCTTATGCCAAATCATCCTGCGCTGCCCTTGTTGTTGCTTCCATCTCTTCTTTCGGAAAAGATCACAACTACTCTGCTATGTGTTATCCCCTGCTTATCAGCTCTATGGGTATTCTTGTTTGTTTGCTGACAACTCTCTTTACGGCCAACTTCTCAAAAATCAAGGAAGTGAAGGAAATCAAGCCTGCATTGAGGAAGCAACTTATTATTTCCACAATTCTAATGACTTATGGAATTGTTATTGTTAGCTGGATTGCTCTGCCCTCATCATTTACAGTTTACAACTTTGGGTCGCGGAAAGTTGTGAGGAACTGGTAAACTCTTTGATGATTCTTATCTTTTTCTGATCGTAAGTGCTGCTTTCTTCTAATGTTGGTCATGTGACATGCTTTAATGTCAGCGGACTTTTATTGGATTGGGTCAAAACGTTGAGCAAATGTAGTCGCTAATTATTGATATGATCTTGCAGGCAGCTGTGCTTCTGTGTCGGTGTTGGTCTTTGGGCTGGGCTAATTATTGAATTTATCACTAAATTAAGCACCAACGATGGCATCAGGTGTTGAATTGCCAAAGTAAATGAATGATACGAATCTTTACGACCGTTGATGGTAATGTGCTGACCACTTAATGATCCTTTTTTTCTGCAGCCTTCTCCAAGATTTTGCTGCCGAAAGTGTTGGCTTTGG
The DNA here is from genome assembly GCA_028830015.1 of Eucalyptus grandis x Eucalyptus urophylla. Taxonomy (NCBI): domain Eukaryota; kingdom Viridiplantae; phylum Streptophyta; class Magnoliopsida; order Myrtales; family Myrtaceae; genus Eucalyptus; species Eucalyptus grandis x Eucalyptus urophylla. Next base: position 44,347,838 of record CM054190.1, read on the forward strand.
CGCTGCCCTTGTCAATATCCCAATTTGTGCTGCCATTAGCATTTTTTTGTGTTATCGTATTGCTTCCATGTATGGAATTGCTATGGCTGCCGTTGGGATGCTAAGTACCATTGCCACTCGATTGGCCATAGAAGCTTACAGTCCCATCAGCGACAATGCTAAACGGATTGCTGAGATGGATGGCAATACTACAGCTGCCGTTGGAAAGGTAGGCAATCCTTGCATGTGAATATAGTATCGACACTGTACCGTCGTCCTTTTAGTATCTTATTTTGATAAAATCCGTAACACAGCAGAGGAGAGGGTGTCTGTGCAGAGGAACTTTTCATGAAATTACGTTCATGTCATCTATAACTTACACACATTATCCAATTGTTTTCTTTTTCACCATAAATGACTACATATGACGTTAGTTGTGTAAGTCTTTTTAAATTCTTGCTGGTGTGGCATGATGTTTGCCTATAGTCACCTTTCTTTCCTTTAGATGCTACATTTCGTCTATCTTTCTTAATATTAGCCTAAAAAGTAACGATACTTTTTGGGAGCTTTCATATTTTGTTGGACACTCTGACACTATTTGATACTTGATCAACAAGTACCGAATTTTCCGACATTTGGTCAACTCTTTCAATACTCTCTGACATTCAACATATGCATTTAGAATTATGACACACACGGGTCAATTTTAAAAATTTTCAATAAATGAGGGATCAAAATGTAAATATATAAAAATAATAAAAATAATAAATAGGGAAAAAAGAAAAATCTAGTATTCTCCACTATTCTGACTCTCGCTTCCCATCGTGTCATGTTAGACACTCTGACGCTCTCTGACGTTCGATCAACAAATGTCAAATTTTCCGATACTTAGTCAACTCTCAAAATGCTCTTTGACATGTGAGTCTAGAATTTTCAACACGTGAGTTCGGAATTCTGACACGCACGAGGTCAATTTTAAAATTTTTTAATAAATAAGATATCATAATATAAATATGTAAAAAATAAAATAATAATAATAATAATAAATTGCGAAATAAGAAAAATCTAATCTTCTCTTTTCTTTTGACTATCACTTCCTATTGTATCATATCGAATATTCTGACACTCGGTCAACAGGCGTCGGATTTTCTAACATCTAATCAATTTTCCTAATACAATATGATACGCAGGTCTACAATTTCGATATATGAGTTTGGAATTTCGACACGCATGGGTCAGTTTAAAAAAAAAATCAATAAATGAGGGATCAAAATATAAATATGTAAAAAAATAATAAATAATACAAATAATAAATTGGGAAATAAGAAAAATATAGTATTCTCTTCTCTTCTAACTCTCACTTCTCGTGACACACAATTTATCCCTCAAGTTTGTTTTTTCTTCTTCTTTTCCAACATGCTCTAATATACGAGTTCAAAATGTGGATTGATTGTTTTTTTCCTCCAAGTTTTATGAATTATTGGAATGTAATTGAATTTGTCAAGTTGAAATAATGAATGATATTAACAAATGGCGAATCAATGTTTTTAGTGTAAATTCATTCTAGGCTATTTATTATTATTTATTTATTTGTGAATTTGAATCAAATTAATTTTATTCAAATAATCATAAAAATGATCATTTATCATTTTATATAAAAATATACATTTAATATACGTATCCCAATGTATCAGAATTTTCTATTTTTTGAAAAACGACGTGTCAGCATGTCATATTGTGTTGCATGTCGTGTGTTGGTGCTACTCAAGTAGCCCCTATCAGCAAATTTTACTTTCTTATTGTTCAAGTCTAATATTAGATGGACCCTTTTTTGTTACTTATCTGGAATGTAGGGATTCGCCATTGAATCAGCTTCCCTGGTCTCTATGGCTCTGTTTGGTGCATTTATGAGTCGTGCAGCAATTTCTCCTGTTGATTTCCTAACACCAAAAGTTTTCATGGGTTTGATCGTGGGCACCATGCTTCCTAACTGGTTCTCTGCTATGACCATGAAAAGAGTGGGAACTGCCGCCTTGGAGATGGTTACCGAGGTTGGTCGGGCGTTTTGGGCAACAATTGAGGAACGTCACCGTGCTAGATACTTCAAAATTTTAACTGATACATCTATCAAGGGGATGATTCGAGCTGGTGCCCTTGTCATGCTTACACCACTAATCGTCGGGATCTTCTTTGGAGTAGAGATGTTGTCTGGTGTTTTGGTTGGCTCTCTTGGTGCTGTTGTTCGGGTAATCTTTACCAAAGTAATCCATGTCAATCTATTTTGGTGGTTTGTGTTGCTCAAGGTGCATCTCTCGATAGAATGCTGGTTAAACGGGGTTGAGATGTTTCTTCATTGTTGAACAAAATTTGTGTAGGTTGGTGAACTGATGATTAATGCTCTTATCATCATATCTATGCATAATTAATCTCCCGATGCATATTTTTTGTTGGGCTTGGTTTCAACAGATTGCAATTTCGGCATCCAACACTGGCGGAGCATGGGAGAAAGCGAGGAAGTACATCAGGGTATGCAGTTGCTCCCAACTGCTCGAAAGCTAGTTTTTGTCGATGATACTAGTCTGGTGGTTCAGTGACCTGCTAAGAAAACTAGTTTGACTTAACATATTTTTTTTTTACTTAATATCCTGAATTTGCTTCCAGGCTGGTGCTTCTGAGTACGCAAAGACCGAGTACGCAAAGACCCATTACCCTAAAGAAATTCACAGGGCCGTTGATAAGGGAGATACCATTGGCAATCCATTGAAGGACACTTCAGGCCCGCCACTAAACATCCTCATCCAGCTAATGGTAGTCGAGTCGCTCGTGTTTGCTCCCTTCTTTACCAGTCACGGTGGTCTGCTCTTCAAGATTTTCTGAGGGAGGGAACGGGCGACTTCCCTTTTGTAGCAACAGCAGCAGCAGCATGTCATGGACGCAATTTTCCCTTAAACATCTATTTCCGTGTTGTTTGCAACCTCTCTAGCTCCTCCACTGCTTCGGACAATTCGAGCAAGATCTTTTGAAATAAGTTTTTGGATTATGCAAACTACACTATTTAAATTCGAAAAAAAACAATATCGAGAACAAGAATGAGAGGGGTGGTCTTGGCCATTCGAAGCAGGAAGGCAACGTCATGATGATTAGTCGAAAGCTGCGTAAACACTGGGGTGCTATATGGTGCTCCATCTTCGCTAACACACCCAACGTAAAAGATGAAGACGCGTTCGACAAAGACCACGAATCAATCCGAAGTACACAAACCTTACTTTAAATATGGAGCAGTGTGCTAATAATGGAGAGACGATGCGTGAGCCGAAAAGCCAGGGCCATAAAGAAGAGCATCCATCGTGGAGGAAGGACTGAAGCCAATGCCAATGCCGGTGCTGGTGATCCAGTCCATGGAGCACGCAAATCAAGTTTTTAGGTTGGAAATACTAAGAATATTGATTAAGGGTGTTAAAACTATCCCACTCGAATCGACCTGAGAACATATTAAATATAAATAGAAAAGGAAACCCTGAAACACTAAACAGTTCCCTCCCTCCTCTTCACCTCGACCTCCTCCCTCATCTTCACCAGCAGTTCCGCCTCCTCCACATCAACGTGACCATCCAATAAAAGTTTCAAGCATCGCCTAAGCCGTTTCTTCCTCCCCCCTCTCTCTTCATTTGTTGAATCCAACGGATGTTTGCCTCCCCTGTTTGAGTCAGTCAAAAGATACCCCGTTTCACTTTCTTCCTATCTTCACTAACTATCTGAATAACACAGCAAGTCAGCAACAAGCAAGGTAAAGCAGTACCTGCTGCAGATGTATCTATAAACTTAAACATTAACATGGCACTGAATTCTACTAAGTAGAATCCAAAAAAAAAAAAAAACTAACCTTCGGACGTATGGGAGTCGACAATGGGGTGCCTATCGGTGGGGCTTGGGGAGGCAACGGCAGGAGGCGATGGCATCGACGGCATCCGCGTTCAGGAGCAGGGGGCGCTTCGCGGAGGATGGCATTGCTCAGGTCATTCGCCGCCCCACTCTTCTCCGCCCCGCGCCCCCTCCCCCTCTCTAATAGGCGTTGACTCCAGCGATTCCAGGGACGAAGTCTAGAGTTCTGGCGAGGATGGCATTGCTCTCAGCTCTCGCGGGCAGAGATCGCGATCCCGGTTTGTGCCGTCGCTGGGATCGTGTACTCCTACTCCCTGGTGCGGTGGTTCCTCGAGTCGCGCAATAGCGACGACCTCGACGACGAAGAGTGGGGCTTAACCATGGTTAAGGACAGGTGTGCTCTCAGATTAAGAGGAGCCTCTCTAAAGGTGACTTTGTAAAGATCCTATAGCTTCACCACTTGTCTGCTTTGTTCATGAACAGATTTTTTTTCCGGTCAATCTCGCATCCGCCTGAGCAATAGTGGCACGACTCATTTTAGGGTTTGTAACAGCTGCTAGGTAGGGCTTTGAGCGACGTATCTGAGTACAGTGGCATAACATTTACTCATGCAGATCTCTTCTCGCGAAGATGGTTCTTCGAGCTCCTGTCCTCTTGGCTTTGATAGCATTTTCATTTTAGGGATATATTTATTAGAAATATTAAAATTTAGCGCAGAAGTATAATAGAGTTCTTCTTAAACTATCAAAAAATTCAATAGAGTTCTCAAAATTATAAAAAAGCACAATCAAGTCTTAAAACTAATTAAACTATTTTAATCAAGTCCTAAAATTAACGCCGTCCATTTACATTAATAGAAAATGCTGATGTGACTCCTTTTTTAATATTTTCTCTCTTATGTGGCGATAATGTTTTTACCAAAATATTAGTTAAATAAAATAAAAAATTATTTCAAGAAAAAGAAAAAAAAATGAAACTATGGGGAAGGGTAGCCATGATCCTTGCAACTTTTTTTTTCCATTTTTTTAATAATTATTTAGCTTTTTAAAGTTTTTTTCTATTATTTAAATAATATTTAAAGCAAAAAGTGATTAAAATTGCCATGTATGAAAATAAATTAATTTAAAAATACCACGTTAGCATTTTCCTTTAGATAAATTGACCGTATTAACTTTAGGACTTAATTAAATTAATTTGATTAATTTTAGGACTTGATTGCACTTTTTGTAATTTTTACAATTCAATTATACCTTTGTGACATGTTTTAGGATTTATAGTGTACATATCCCTTCATTTTATAATTTACAGTTTCCCTCACATAGTTTAATAGCATTACATAATCTATCCTTAAGGAAAACATTTTTGGAAGTAAAATCCAAACACCAGAAAATTACTTCCCTCTCGTTTTCATGCTTTTCACCAACTAATTTCCTCTCATGTAAAGTTTTCCATTAAACCAATGCATTCTAAGTCTAATAATCCCAATCTTTCATATCCTCCTTATGAGTACATACATAGGATTTTTCTTTGTACATTTGATTCATTTCCAATTATTTATGTGATAGATTAAGATATATCATTTTCTAGTGTTTAGATAGCTTAGGAAATGAATAAATAGAAAATCTTTTTATAATCAATGAAAAACCTATGCTTAATTTTAGGAATACAATTTCCACTTTTAAAAGTTAGGAATCATTTTCTGAAATATGACTAGACATTGACATTTGAACTAGAGATCTCGGCCTTTGAGCACAAGGCCCTAATGCCCATGCTTGAGTTCTTAGCAGCCTTGGTCCCTTGAGGCTAAGCCCAAGATCTTGATGCTCCTGCCTAGGTCTTTGCTGGTTGTGCTCAAGTCCTCAAGACTTTGATTGCGGAGCTCGACCCTATGGCTGATCAAGGACCTTGATAATTGAGCTAAAGTACCCAAGGCTAGGCCTAGAGCCTAAGCACCCGAAGTCGAATTCCATAAGAGGAAAAAAAAAATATTGGTTTATGATTTATAGAAGTATCTATTTATGAAAATTTGATTCAATAAAATATTATTTAGGATGAGTGTGTTGGTAATTCTAAAACTTATCACGAAAGTTTAATTGAGTTCTAAACTAATCACAAAGGTACAATCGAGTCCTAAGAATTTCAAAAAATGTAATTAAGTCCTAAAACTTGTCACAAACCTACAATCGAATCCTAAAGTTTTCAAAAAATTCAAATAGCTAAAGGATTTACTTGGACTAATTTGAAAATTTTTAGGTTATTATTGCATTTTTTTTAAAGTTTTAGAATTCAATTATACTTTTGTAAAAGTTTTAGAATTTATAATGCACTTTCTGAATGTCTTAAGGTTCGATTACACTTTTGTGATAAATTTTAGGATTTCTAATGCACTTATCACAATTGATAATATAGCATGTGCAACTCTTATTTCACATAAATAGTGCATATCTTTTCAGAAAAATAAAAGCAAGTTTTTTTAATAATTGGAAAATAATTTCCAATTTATGTTCAAATTCTAGTCTAACACAGAGAAATATTGTCATTTTCCAGAAAAAAAAATCTTATTCAAACACAGTTTTAGAAATATCAAATTATTTATGAAATAAATGGGGTCTAGGTAAATTTCTTTCTTCCATTTGTTTTTGTTTGTTATAGGAAGCTTGGTATATGCAACTATTGACACGACGTAAAGTTAATTAAAATTAGGATAGAAATTTTTTTTCTATGTAATTGGCTTTAGTATAAGCATACGGTATTAAAAACGCGAATTGCTGAGGATGTACAACCTTCAGTTTTTAATGTATTTTTTCACTTCGTCAGTGAATGTTTTAAAAGGATTTATCATCATACGTTGCGATTTGGTGCAGAACATTTCTCATTTTTCGTGAGATTGTCATTCTTGATTTGTCATACTTGTGAAAAAACACTTATTCTATAAAATTAGTTAAGAATACATAGGTAAACAACCTATTTTTCTAAATTTCTCTTTTGCGTTAAATTCTTGCTTCTCCTAACTGAAGTCCTTACATGTGACAATGTTTCATACCTATTACTTATCGCTCTGATTTGAAGAATCTTTGGAACTAGAGCATTATCAGTTCTATAGTAGTTCACCCTTCTCTTCTAGTTCTAACATATAGGTTCAGTTCTAACTTTAATTCTGATGTTTTTCCATACTCTCGGTCTAATTTTTGGTTCTAACCTCCTGTTTATTGTAGGTCATAATATGTTTCTAGTTTCTTGTTTGATTGTAATGTTTTAATTTTAAAGTAATGTTTAGATGTGTTCACAACAGTATTCTGGGTCTGGGACATTGTAGTTAATTCTTTGTATTTCATCAAGTACTTTGCAGAATTGGGTATTTTCTGTCATCCCTTTTCCCATCTTGTCCTACTCATTATGTTCTTGCCACTCTTCCGCCGGTGGGTTTTGACACTTACACTGTCCAGCTTGCCAAATGTGAATTGTAATAGACACCGAGTCATCTTTTAAGTTACTCTTTTGGAGACGCTGTAGGTTAGGCTTTCTTATTTCTTGGCACTAGGTTGAACAAAACTAGGCAACGGAATGAAGTAACTTGATTTAACTGAAGTATACCTTCTTTCGTCACACATAAGTAGAATGTCAAGAATCAGATTGTTGCTTTATTTGCTTGATATAGACTCAGAGAGGCTAAGTTATCGTTTGTGATTGAACAGTTGCGAAAGATTTTCTGTTCACGGAGTACTGGTATGGTGGGGTTTTCATGGTTGCTTTTGCGATCCTAATCTTCCTCTGCCTCGGCTCTGTTGAGAGCTTCAGCACCCAAAGCCGACCTTGCAGGTCTGATCCTTCAAACATGTGCAAGCCTGCACTTGCCACTGCCGTTTCCAGTGCTGTTTCATTTCTACTTGGTGCTTTCACATCAGTCCTCTCTGGTTTCCTTGGCATGCAAATTGCTATCTATGCTAGTGCCAGGACTGCCCTTGAAGAGAGGAAGGGCGTTGGAAAAGCTTTCTGTTCTGCTTTCAGGACAGGTGCAGTGATGGGATTTCTTCTTGCTGCTGACGGTCTTCTCGTGCTCTATATTGCAATCAATCTGTTAAAGCTGTACTATGGCAATGACTGGGAAGGTCTTTCTGAGGCTATTGCCGGTTATGGTCTTGGTGGATCTTTTATGGCTCTCCTTGGAAGAGCCGCCGGTGGAATTTATGCTAAGGCTGCTGATGTTTGTGTTCATCTGGTTATACAGAGTCGGCCAAATTACCCAGTAGATGAGCGAAACCCAGCTGTATGGAGACTCTTACTGTAGCTCTATCTCCTAAGTTTATCACTCACTTTTAGTCATAAATGAGGTTGACCTTAATCATGCAGGTGATTCCTTATTATGTTGGTGAGATTGTCGGGGATATAGCTGGTATGGGGACTGATCTTTTTGGCTCTTATGTCGAATCATCCTGTGCTGCCCTTGTTGTTGCTTCCATCTCTTCTTTCGGAAACGATCACAACTTCACTGCTATGTGTTATCCCCTGCTTATCAGCTCTATGGGTATTCTTGTTTGTTTGATGACAACTCTCTTTACGGCCAGCTTCTCAAAAATCAAGGACGTGAAGGAAATCAAGCCTGCATTGAGGAAGCAACTTATTATTTCCACAATTCTAATGACTTTTGGAATTGTTATTGTTAGCTGGATTGCTCTGCCCTCATCATTTACAGTTTACAACTTTGGGTCGCCGAAAGTTGTGAAGAACTGGTAAACTCTTTAATGATACTTTATATTTTTCTGATCCTAAATGCTGCTTTCTTCTAATGTCGGTCACGTGACATGCTTTAACGTCAGCGGACTTTTACTGGATTGGGTCAAAACTTTGAGCAAATGTAGTCGCTAATTATTGATATGATCTTGCAGGCAGCTGTGCTTCTGTGTTGGTGTTGGTCTTTGGGCTGGGCTGAGCATTGGGCTTGTTACTAACGATGACATCAGGTGTTAAAATTGCCAAAATAAATAAAGGATATGAATCTTTACAACTCTTGATGGTTATGTGCTGACCACTTAATGATCCTTTTTTCTGCAGCCTCCTCCAAGATTTTGCTGCCGACAGTGTTGGTTTTGGCCTTGCCTTTGTCAAAATCCCAATTTTGCAGCCATTAGCATTTTGTTGAGTTATCGTATTGCTTCCATGTATGGAATTGCTATGGCTGCCGTTGGGATGCTAAAGTACCATTGCCACACGATTGGCCATAGATGCTTACTGTCCCATCAGCGACAATGCTAAACGAATTGCTAAGATGGCGCGCGGGAGAGCCCCTAAAATTGTACTGTCGTCAAGCAATATTACAGCTGCAACTGGAAAGGTAAAGGCAATCCTTGCATGTGAATATAGAATCGACACTGTACTGTCGTCCTTTTAGTAGTTTATATTAATAAAATCCGTAACATAGCAGAGGAGAGGGTGTCCGTGCGTAGGAACTTTTCACGAAATTACGTTCATGTCATCTAGACTTTACACACATTATCCAATTATTTTATTTTTCACCATAAATGACTAAATATGACGTTTGCTGTGCACGTCTATTTAAATTATTGCTGGTGTGGCATGATGTTTGGCTATAACCACCTTTCTTTCTTTTAGGTGCTGCCTTTCATTTTTTTTTTTTTTAATATAGCTTAGGAAACATCGACACTCTTCGGAAGCTTTCGTTGGTGTTGAACACTTCAATACACAATTGACAGTTGTCGAAAAATTGGACAACTAATCAACTCTTCCAACTCTTCCAACACGCAAGTTTAGAATTCAGATACGGGGTTAATTTTAAAAATTTTCGATAAATTGATGATCAAAATGTAAATATGTAAAAAATAATAAAAATAATAAAAGGAAAAAGAAGAAAAACTTAATTTTATTTTTTTTCTAACTCTCACTTCTCATTACACACAATTCACTCTCCAAGTTTATTTTTTTCTTATCTTTTTTAACACGTTCTAACACGTGAGTTCAAAATATGAATTGTTTTTCTTTTCTCCCCCTCAGTTTTATGGCTTATTTTAATGGAGTTGAATTTGTCAAATTAAAATAATGAATGATATTAACAAATGGTGAATTAATGTTTTAAATGTAAAAAGCTCTTTTATTATTATTCATTTGTTTGTAAAATTGAATCAAATTAATTAGATATATACAAATGTATATTCAATATACAACGTGTCGAAATTCTCTATTTTTTTAGAAACAACGTGTCGGCGTGTTATGTCTCGTCGTGTTGTGTGTGGGTGTCGATGCTACTTAGATAGTCCTAACAGCAAATTCTACTTTCTTGTTGTTTAAATCTAATATCAAATGGACCTTTTTTTCGTTACTTATTTGGTATTTAGGGATTCGCCATTGAATTAGCTTCCCTGGTGTCTGTCGCCCTGATTGGTGCATTTGTGAGTCGTGCTGCAATTTCTCCTGTTGATCTCCTGACACCAAGAGTTTTCATGGGCTTGATCGTGGGCGTCATGTTTCCTAAATGGTTCTCTGCTATAACCATGAAAAAAGTGGGAACTGCAGCTGTGAAGATGGCTAACTTGGTTTTTCGGAAGTTTGAGGTAGGAAGTGAGAAAGATTACAATACTAGATGCTTGAAAATTTCAACTGATGCATCTTTTAGGGGGATGATTCGACTTGGTGTCCTTGTTATGCTTACACCACTTATCGTGGGGACCTTCTTTGGAGTAGAGATGCTGTCCGGTGTTTTGGCTGGCTCTCTTGGTTCTGTTGTTCGGGTAATCTTTACCAAAGTAATCCATGTCTATCTATTTTGGTGGTTTGTGTTGCTCAAAGTGCATCTCTCGATAGAATGCTGGTTAAACAGGGTTGAGATATTGTAGTTTCTTCATTGTTGAACAAAATTTATGTAGGTTGGTGAACTGATGATTAATGCTCTTATCATCATATCTATACATAACAAATCTCCTGATGCATATTTTTTGCTGGGCTTGGCTTCAACAGATTGCAATTTCGGCATCCAACACTGGCGGAGCATGGGAGAAAGCGAAGGAGTATATTAGGGTGTGCAACTGCTCCCAACTGCTTGAAAGCTAGTTTTTGTCGATGATACTCGTCCGTGGTGGTTCAGTGACCTGCTAAGAAAACTAGTCTGACTTAACATATTTTTTTATCCTGAATTTGCTTCCAGGCTGGCGCTTCCGAGTACGCAAAGACCTATTATCGTGAAGAATCAACGATTCGCAGGGCAGCTGATGAGGGAGATACCATTGGCGATCCATTGAAGGACACTTCAGGCCCACTACTCAACATCCTCATCCAGCTAATGGCAGTCGAGTCGCTCGTGTCTGCTCCCTTCTTTACCACTCACGGTGGTCTGCTCTTCAAGATTTTCTGAGGGAGAGAACGGGCGACTTCCCCCTCGTAGCAACAGCAGCAGCATCGTCATCGACTCCATTTGCTCTTAAACATCTATTTCCATGTTGTTTGCACGATCTAATAAATCTCTCTAGCTCCCCCATTGCCTCGGACAATTTGAGCGGGATCTTTTGAAGTAAGTATTTGGATTATGCAAATTACTCGTTTTAAATTTGAAAAAAACAATATCGAGAAAAAGAATGATAGGGGTTGTCTTGGCCATTCGAAGTAAGAATGCGACCTCATGATGATAAGTCGAAAGCTGCGTAAACACTCGGGTGCTGTATGGTGCTCCATCTCTGTAATATTTGGCTGGTGGGGCCCAAAAGAAGAAAAAGAAAGATAAGTTGAAAAGTCAAAAAAGTAAAAAGGAAGGGAGGGGAGGGCTCGGTTAAAAAGGACAGCAGAGAGCTCCCTCGACCAAAAAGGAGAGAAAAAGAAGAAGAAGAAGAAGAAGAAGGGAGAAAAGAAGAAAGGGTTTTTGGCACGTGCATACCACGGATGCCTCGCCAAGCCGGCTCAACTTTATAATGCAACACCCGGATCGCGAGATCGAAGGATCGAATAACATACACGTTATTTGATTTTGGGGCATCCCCCAGGTGAGTAGTACTAATGTCATCTTTGGTTTTGTGTAACTCATGTACTAAGGTAAGATTAACCAACATATACTTGTGAGGAAATGAGGACCTATTTGTTATATATTGATGGATATAGTACTCGATAATTTTGAGTTATTGTGAGATGATTCGACAAATCTCTCTTGAAGGGTTATGTATGCTATTTTGGGTATAATCGATTTATGTGGTTATGTGATGACTATTGAAACATGATATGTGTTGTGTTGAGGAAATCAAATGTGTGGTAGTAAAGGACTAAGTGCTACACGACAACGAAATTTCGTGTGAGTCACCTCTAGAGCCTTGTAGTCAAGGGCTAAGTGCTACATGGCGACTTAAGTCACATGGGAGTCACCTCTAGGGTCTTGTACTACTGACATGCATAGTAAAGGACTAAGTGCTACATGATAACGTAATTTCGTGGGAGCCACCTCTAGGGCCTTGTACTATTGCTATATGTGGTCGAGGGCTAAGTGCTACACGATAATGCAATTTCGTGGGAGTCACCTCTAGGGCCTTGAGTTTGGATATTGAGTGTGGAATGAACCATTGATATGAGATAGGATGAGTTCATGCTGGTTTTGTTATTATGGATGAATGGAAAATTTGGCTATTTGATATAGCTAGGTTGAGGTAACATTTAACACATTTTGTTCTTGCAAGTTATCATATTTTGTTTGGCGATAATGAATCGTGCCTTGAGTTTTAAATAAGTAATGTGGAAGCTTGATATGATTTTATGATATATACTACTCACTGAGCTATGATTGCTTATTCCATTCATCTTCCATGTTTCAGGTCCCAGGGTTAGCAACTAGTAAGACGAGAGCGCTTTTGGAAAACTTTTGGGAGTTCTATTTTGGGTATGGTTTAAGAAAGTGGTGTATATAATCTTTGCTAGTGGTTGGACTGGTTAAGTTTTAAATGTATATTTCTTTTTGGTGGATTATAGAAACTCTAATGTTGCAACAAACTTGTTAAGTTATCTGATATGTATATATATAGCTTGAGATATACATAATTCATGGAAGGTTGGCCATGTCATCCCCATTCCTTGTAGTTTTGGGGTGTGACATTTTTGGTATCAGAGCCTAAGTTTTGATCTTCTTAGGTAGAGATATGGGACGTTGAGAGATTGTGTGATAGGTTTTAATGTGCTAACCATTTTGATACTAAGGTGTAATCTTATTCTTGAGTCCAGGTGATTATGCGTACCGACTCAGAGACACTTGCCTCGCTTCGTAGAAACAGCAAAGGCAAGTGAGTCGCTACCCCTAATACTAGAGATAAGCCTCAAGCTTCTCGAGGGGCAGCTTTAAGGAGGAGACTAGAGGACCAATTTGATGGGAGTCATGATTTGCATGAAGCTAGGGAAGAGCCCTAGGAGCCAGTTCCTCCGACTGAGTTCACGCAAGCGATGATTCACTGGTATCGTCAAGCGAAAGAATTAAGTGAAGGTGGAGTACCTAGCTCATGCACCTTTGCCCAATTCAGAAAGGCGGATCCACTTAAGTTTGATGGGAAGTTAGATCCTCTCAAGGCTGATGATTGGATTAGAAACATGGAGGGGGTTTTTAGAGCTGAGAATGTTCATGATGACCAAAAGGTCAACTTTGCCACTCGATGCTTAGAAGGCGAAGCTATTAGCTGGTGGGAAAGAACTAGACCGGCTCTCGGAGATAATGATGCGATCATTTCATGGAAGGACTTCACTGAGGCTTTTAACGCCCAATTCTTTCCAGAATCTTTTCAAGCGAAGATGAGAAGTGATTTTGTCAATATATCTCAAGGTAGCTTAACAGTTATGGAGTATGCGACCCGCTTTAATCGGTTAAGTAAATTTGAGGATGGTTTTGCGGCCAATGAAAGGCGTAGGGGTGAACACTTTCAACGTGGTCTCCGACCGAATATTCGTACTATACTCGTACCATTTGAACTAACAACGTACAAAGATGTTTTGAATCGAGCAATTAGGGTCGAGCAAGACATTTTGGAGCATGGCACGCAAGGAGCACCTCAACACAAGAGATTTAAGCCCACTGATTTCCAGAACAATCGTACTAGTGATAGCGGGAAGCAAAGAGATTTCAATCGACTAGATAGGTCTCGGAATCAAAGTGGTCAAAGCCCTTGTGCTACTTGTGGAAAACTTCATGGCGGTCGTTGTTATCATAAATTAGGAGCATGTTTTGTTTGCGGAAAAATGGATCACATGGCACGTGATTGCCCCACGAAGAGGAATAATCCTACGGATGGTAGGATATATTATATGTGTGGACAACCAGGACACATCGCACGCAATTGTTCTATGCAGAGGAATGCTCCTTCCATTGGTAGGCCCCAAGGGAACCCACAAAAACAAAATGCAAGTGGGAAAGTTTTTGCGATGACGAAGGAAGATGCTGAGGTGTCTAACGTAGTTGTTGCAGGTGATATTTCTATTACCTCACAACGTGCTTATGCGTTATTTGATTCTGGTGCTACGCATTCATATATTTCAACTGAATTTGCAAAGAAGCTTGATGTGTTACCTGGACCTCTTGAGTGTAAATTGCATGTCGATACTCCTACTGGTGATTTCTTAGTCGCTCATCATGTGTTCAAAAGATGTATGCTTCGGATTAATAATGTTGAAATGCCTGTGGATCTAGTAGAGTTAAATATTCGAGACTTCGATGTTATTATAGGGATGGATTGGTTATCTACATATCGTGCTACCGTTGACTGTTTTTCAAAGAAAGTGATCTTTAGACTTCCAAATCAACTCGAATTCTCTTTTTCGGGAGGTTGTCAAGACACTTTTCCAATGTTGATCTCAACTTTACAAGCGAAGAAACTTTTGAGAAAAGGTTGTTATGGTTATTTAGCTTGTGTAAAAGACACAAGTAACGTTATAAGGAAGTTGGAGAATATTCCTGTTGTTAGAGACTTTCCAAATTTGTTTCTTGAAGATTTACCAGGTTTGCCTCTTGATAGAGAAATGGAGTTTTGTATTGAATTGATGCCCGGTTCAACACCAATCTCTAAGGCACCATATCGGATGGCACCCGCTGAATTGAAAGAATTAAAAACGCAGCTGCAAGATCTTTTGGATAAGGGTTTCATCAGACCCAGTGTTTCGCCTTGGGGAGCTCCTGTTCTATTTGTGAAAAAGAAAGATGGTAGTATGCGACTTTGCATAGATTACCGAGAGCTTAATAAAGTAACGGTAAAAAACAAATATCCTTTGCCTCGGATTGATGATTTATTTGATCAACTTCAGGGAGCTAAGATATTCTCCAAGATTGACCTTCGTTCTGGGTATCATTAGTTGAAGATAAAAATAGATGATGTGCCTAAAACTGCTTTCAGATGAAGGTATGGCCATTAAGAATTTCTTGTCATGCCTTTTGGATTAACAAATGCGCCCGCTGCCTTCATGGACTTGATGAACAGGGTGTTCAAAGAATATCTAGACAAATTTATTATGGTGTTCATTGATGACATCCTAGTGTATTCAAAGAGTTTAGAGGAACATGAACAACACTTGAGGTTTGTCTTGCAGACTTTGTATGAAAAGAAGTTGTATGCCAAATTTAGTAAGTGTGATTTCTGGCTTGATCATATAGAATTCTTGGGTCATGTGATCTCGAAGGATGGCATATTAGTGGATCCAAAGAAGGTTGAAGTAGTTGTTAAGTGGAATTGCCCAACTAATGTTACAGAAGTGAGAAGTTTCCTTGGGCTAGCTGGCTACTATAGGCGATTTGTAGAGGGATTCTCAAAGATTGCTGGTCCACTTACCCATCTAACTCAGAAGAGAGTTAAATTTGAATGGTCAGACCATTGTGAGCGCGGTTTTCAAGAGTTAAAGAGACGGCTGGTATCGGCTCCTATTCTAACTTTACCTTCAGGAAGTGGCAGCTTCGTAATCTACTGCGACGCATCCAAAGAAGGTTTGGGTTGTGTTCTTATGCAAGATGGCAAATTTATTGCCTACGCTTCTAGACAATTGAAATTACATGAGAAGAACTACCCCACTCATGATTTGGAATTAGCAGCAATTGTATTTGCCTTGAAGATATGGCGGCATTATTTGTATGGTGAAAAATGTGAAGTCTTTACCGATCACAAGAGTCTAAAGTATATCTTTACTCAGAAAGAACTAAACATGAGGCAAAGAAGATGGCTAGAGCTTTTGAAGGATTATGACTTGTCCATTAATTACCATCCGGGTAAGGCTAATGTGGTAGCAGATGCTTTGAGTCGTAAATCCTTTGGAAATATGGCAACTTTGCTCACTTCTCAGAAGCCCATCCTTGAAGATATGCGGAAATTAGACTTGGAAGTATTGGTACGTCAGCTTGGTGCTCAGTTAGCTAACCTTCAAGTACAACCTATGTTGATTGACAGAATTAAGGCTAAACAGAATGAAGATCCACAATTACAAAAATTTAGAGAAGGTGTGGAAGCTGGAAGACAAGCGGATTTCAATTTACACGTAGATGGATCCTTGAGGTTTCGTGGTCGACTATGTGTTCCAAGGGACTCAAAGCTGAAAAAGGAGATCCTACAGAAAGCTCACAGCACTAGATTTTCAATTCATCCCGGAAGCACTAAAATGTATAGAGACTTAAAAGAAAACTTTTGGTGGGTCAACATGAAAAATGATATTGTAAAATTTGTCGATCAATGTCTAGTTTGCCAACAAGTGAAAATTGAGCATCAAAAACCAGGTAGACAATTACAACCTCTAGAAGTACCTAAATGGAAGTGGGAACATGTCACCATGGACTTTGTAGTTGGTCTACCGAGGACGCCAAGTGGTAAGAATGCTATATGGGTGATTGTTGACCGATTGACTAAGTCCGCTCACTTTTTGTCATATCGATTTGGCCTTTCAATGGAAAGATATGGCAAAGCGATATGTTAATGACATAGTGAAGCTTCATGGAGTTCCAATAAGCATTGTTTCTGACAGGGATCCCAGATTCGTGTCTAACTTTTGGAAGAGTTTACAAGGAGCATTGGGCACGAAACTCAACTTGAGTACAGCTTTTCATCCACAAACAAATGGACAGTCAGAGAGAACAATCCAGACATTAGAGGATATGTTGAGATCATGCATCATTGACTTTGGTGGTTCTTAGGATGAACATCTACATTTGGCAGAATTTTCTTATAATAACAGTTATCACTCTAGCATTAAAATGGCACCGTTTGAAGCTTTATATGGCCGAAAATGCAGAAGTCCTATTTGTTGGGATGATGTTGGTGAGAAAAGACTAACTGGCCCTGAATTCATTCAACAGTCAGCAGAGAAAGTTAGGCTAATTCGGGAACGCCTCAGAACGGCTCAAAGTCGTTAGAAAAGCTATGCAGATCTTAAAAGACGCAAATTAGAATTTAGTGTGGGGGATCACGTATTCTTAAAAGTTTCTCTTACGAAGGGTGTATTGAGATTTGACACACGTGGGAAGTTAAGTCCAAGGTATGTGGGACCATTCTTGATCTTAGAGAAAATTGGTGAAGTTGCTTATAAATTGGCTTTACCACTGGCGCTATCAGGTGTCCATAATGTGTTCCATATTTCTTTGTTGCAGAAATATGTGCCAAATCCCGAGCATGTGCTAGACTTTACCCCATTAAGATTACAGGAGAATTTGACATATGACGAACAGCCTATTCGCATTGTTGATAAGAAGGATCAGGTACTGCGACGGCAAACTATTCCTTATGTGAAGATACAATGGCAAAACCATACTGAGAGAGAGGCTACTTGGGAACTTGAGGATGAGGCAAGACGCAAATATCCTTACTTGTTTCATGATTGAAATACGTGTAAATTTTGAGGACGAAATTTTTTTTAGGAGGGTACAATGTAATATTTGGCTGGTGGGGCCCAAAAGAAGAAAAAGAAAGATAAGTTGAAAAGTCAAAAAAGTAAAAAGGAAGGGAGGGGAGGGCTCGGTTAAAAAGGACAACAGAGAGCTCCCTCGACCAAAAAGGAGAGAAAAAGAAAAAGAAGAAGAAGAAGAAGAAGAAGAAGGGGGGAAAGAAGAAAGGGTTTTTGGCACGTGCATACCACGGATGCCTCGCCAAGCCGGCTCAACTTTATAACGCAGCACCCGGATCGCGAGATCGAAGGATCGAATAACACACACGTTATTTGATTTTGGGGCATCCCCAGGTGAGTAGTACTAATGTCATCTTTGGTTTTGTGTAACTCATGTACTAAGGTAAGATTAACCAACATATACTTGTGAGGAAATGAGGACCTATTTGTTATATATTGATGGATATAGTACTCGGTAATTTTGAGTTATTGTGAGATGATTCGACAAATCTCTCTTGAAGGGTTATGTATGATGTTTTGGGTATAATTGATTTATGTGGTTATGTGATGACTATTGAAACATGATATGTGTTGTGTTGAGGAAATCAAATGTGTGGTAGTAAAGGACTAAGTGCTACACGACAACGAAATTTCGTGTGAGTCACCTCTAGAGCCTTGTAGTCAAGGGCTAAATGCTACATGGCGACTTGAGTCACATGGGAGTCACCTCTAGGGCCTTGGACTACTGACATGTATAGTAAAGGACTAAGTGCTACATGATAACGTAATTTCGTGGGAGCCACCTCTAGGGCCTTGTACTATTGCTATATGTGGTCGAGGGCTAAGTGCTACACGATAACGCAATTTCGTGGGAGTCACCTCTAGGGCCTTGAGTTTGGATATTGAGTGTGGAATGAACCATTGATATGAGATAGGATGAGTTCATGCTGGTTTTGTTATTATGGATGAATGGAAAATTTGGCTGTTTGATATAGCTAGGTTGAGGTAACATTTAACACATTTTGTTCTTGCAAGTTATCATATTTTGTTTGGCGATAATGAATCGTGCCTTGAGTTTTAAATAAGTAATGTGGAAGCTTGATATGCTTTTATGATATATACTACTCACTGAGCTATGATTGCTTATTCCATTCATCTTCCATGTTTCAGGTCCCAGGGTTAGCAACTAGTAAGACGAGAGCGCTTTTGGAAAACTTTTGGGAGTTCTATTTTGGGTATGGTTTAAGAAAGTGGTGTATATAATCTTTGCTAGTGGTTGGACTGGTTAAGTTTTAAATGTATATTTCTTTTTGGTGGATTATAGAAACTCTAATGTTGCAACAAACTTGTTAAGTTATCTGATATGTATATATATAGCTTGAGATATACATAATTCATGGAAGGTTGGCCATGTCATCCCCATTCCTTGTAGTTTTGGAGTGTGACAATCTCCACTGACACACCCAACGTAAAAGATGAAGAAGCGTTCAACAAGGACCGCGTATCTATCCGAAGTACACAGACCTTACTTTAAATATGGAGCAGTGCGCTAATAATGGAGAGACAATGCGCGAGCCGAAAAGCCAGGACCATAAAGATGAGCATCAACCATGGAGGAAGGACTGAAGTCGACGCTGATGCCGGTGCTGATGATCCGGTCCATGGAGCATGCATACCAAGTTTTTGGGTTGGGCATACCAAGAATATTAATTAAGGGTGTCAAAAAATACCCAATCCGAACCGATCTGCGAACATATTAAATATAAATAGAAAAGGAAACCGTGAAACTCTATAGAGTTCCCTCCCTCCTCTTCACCTTGACCTCCTCCCTCGCCCTTTTTGCCACGATCCCCTCATCTTCACCAGCAGTTCCGCCTCCTCCGATCAACGTGAACATCCAATAGAAGTTTCAAGCATTGTCTAGGCCCTCTCTCTCTCTCTCTCTCTCTCTCTCTCATTTGTTGAATCCAATGGATGTTTGCCTCGCACAAGATCTGAATTGGGAATGTTTCAATTTTCTGTTTTGTCGTGAGCTTGTGACGGAGGATCTGAAGGGAGAAAAAATGAAGGAAAAGGAAAAAAAAAAAAAAAGGTGTGAGCTGCGTGAGATTTGATAAGACTACTACTAACTATTTTAAAAGTTTAACATCTTAATTAAAGGTATAGTTTATTATTTAATTATTCTAACACTCCCCCTCATGCTTAGTATGATTTTTTAGCCTAGTATTTAGCATGGATATATTTAAGTGTGGAGGTAAATGAGGTCAAGAAATATTCGAACTTAGGATCTCTAACTCTCATATCGTGTGAGATTATTGTTAATTGCTCTAAAAGCTAAGTAATCCCACAAAATCTCACAAGCCAAAACCCAAATTGAACATGCCTGAACTGTCATTTCAGTTGGGTTCTGTATGGTTCAAGTCATAAAAACTATATATTGTTTGTGTTAACCAAACCTAACCGGCCTATTGACACTTCTAAAATCGTGTTGACACCAAAAAAAATCTGGTCATCAATGTGCACGTGCCTCGCATGAGAGTGAGAAAACCCATGGCATTTGAGCAGAGATGATAACAGTCACATGGATAACACATGAGCACCATCTATTGATGGGTACATGAGCTAACACATGACGATTGATGGTGATATTTTTTAATATCATGTGTCCAATTATTAAAATACATAACAGATGTCGCGACCTAAATTTTAGGTGCACCACCTAGGTTTAGGCTAATGGACTACCAAGTCTTTAAACTTAATCCAGGCTCTCCCAAGCTCATACTAATTCGCAACTTAAGGTTCAAGTATTTAGCATGCAAAAGATTATTAGCCAGGAGTCGCCCCTAACCGGTTTACGGTAGATCGATTGGACACCTAAGTAAAATAATGGGAGAATTATTTTACTCCTACAAACCAGAGACTAAGGGTACGGGGACTTGGTTACATTAGATTTCTCTAATACCCTTTCGGTACAATTTCTTTTTAATTTTTCAAAAATGTTTTTGCAAGTAACTTGGATACCTAAATTACTATCATGCAATGGGGTGATCACACGGATACTCAATCATTATTAAACACTAAATAAAATAAATTGCACCAAATGTATTCAACACACTAAAGCAAGTAATTATTTTTTGGGTTTTCTTTTATCTCAAAATCAAAACATGAATTCTAACTACATGACCTAATTTTACTAACAAACAAATTCTAATTAAATGAACCTATTATGCAAACTATGCACCTAATATTTTTTGTATTTTTTATTGAAATTCGGAATTAATAAAAACCCTAATTAAATTATCTAAAATGAATATTTTTCTAATTTATTTTAGGGGTTGATTTGACTTAAACCATATCCTATCTTAGAAAGCTATTTTTTTTAGAAAAAATGAGGTTATTTAAATGTGCAAACATTATCTAAAATCAATCCTAATCTATTCCAAAAATCATCTAAAAATGCAATCCTAATTTACTAAACCAACACACTCTAATGCAAGATTTGATTTTTTTTTATTTTTTTTTTTTATGTTTTTTAGTGTTTTTCCAAGAGAAGCAACTATATTTAAACAATCAAAATATTCATCATATAAATGGTTAAAATAATCGAAAAAAATAACATGTTGTTTCACAGGTCAAATTAACGATTACTCTAACCCTAAATATCACAACAAAATGTTCAAAATAATTAAAAATCTAATCCGAAGCTTTACGGATCAAATTAATAATTACAATAATTTTGGACAAAACCCTTGCGGATAATGCCTACAAAATTCATGAGTATTAACAACCATTTTTCCAATTTAAATAATTAAACTTAAAAAATATATATAAACAAAATAAAGTAAAGTAAAATAAAATAAATAAAAATAAAAACTACCTAATAGAGGTTTGGAAAGGGGTGCAGGTCATCGGTCTAGCAAGGAGAACTCCAACGAGGGGTGGCGGCGAGCAGATCGGCAGCAAGCAAACCAACGACGAATGGGGACGCTGGTCGGAGTAGCATGAGCAGAGATTGGCGCTCGGGCGGAGACCAGGATCGGCACAGCAGGGTGTAGTACCTAGATTTTGTGCTCGAAATACCTAGATCCAAACTAAGGTATAACGAGAAAGGTCGAAAAAACATTCACATCTAGAGTGAAATGTTTAGACGAAAATAATTAAGACATCCAAATCCAGACTGAGATGTCGAAATTTTTGAACCCGGAATACCTAGATCCAGACTAAAGTATAACAAGAAAAATTAAAAAAAAAAATAAAAACATTCACATCTAGAGTGAAATGTTTAAATGAAAATAATCAAGATATCCGGGCTCAGACTGAGATATCATGATTTTTGAAGCTCGAAATACCTAGATCCAGACTAAGGTATAACAAGGAAAATCGAAGAACAATCACATCTAGAGTGAAATGTTCAACGAAAAGAATTGAGACATCTAGATCCATATTGAGATGTTGAAATTTTGGAATGCAGTTTGTATGGAAATGCAAATGGTAAAGGAACCTACCTGGAATATCTTACATTCAAGAAGGGTAGAGTGATGTAAGGTAGTTGGCGTTACACGTCCAGGACCCGTACCTTTCTACGGTTACCTAGCGTTATAACATAGACTATCTGACCAGAACCCAAACTTTCTTTGGTCGCCTTAATCAGACTGAATCTGGAGAAAAATCTTTGGAGGGATAGCTCGATCGAGCTGAGTGTTGGTGCACTTGAAGGGGAATACCTATGCAATGACAAGTATTTAAGGTATGAATAGAGATATACTTACCTAGTAACATCTCTAATCCTTGGGGATATGTCTCCTACAAAATATGGTCATAGGAGAGGTAACATGCATTTGTAATCACAAACATGCATAAATCCAAGAGAGATTCATGTGTGACGACTTCTATTAATCATGCATCACCTAATTTTCATTGGGAAATATCTCAAAAGATTATTTCAATATGAACACATGAGTGTCATGGATGTGTCAAGTAAGGGATCTTTCAGTCAGAAAGGACTTTTCACTAATTCTCATTAAAATGGCTCTTTCATCCTGACTTTTGATGCAGGATTTCAACAATCGCTCTATCTCACCATCATCATACCAAACAAGGGTCTGAGCAATCTCACAAGTGATACGACCTTACCAATCTGAAAAGTCTTTAAAAGGGACCGTAATGTAGGCTCAGTCAACGGCTCAATAAGGGGGACTCTTCGAGTCGAGGCTATTAAAAAATGACATCTTGCAATTGTCTTGGAGTTTACAAGTCAATAAACATACGAAATGAAGCAGAAATTATCTTACTCGCACTTCTTCAAGCGATGCTTTCGAACATATGAACTTTTACGTTAATTCAAGTGCCATAATTTGAAGAAACTTTGCAAGGGACGTAACGTAGGCTTGGTTCATGGGTTAAGAAGTGAAATGATCATTAGGCTCAAGGATGTGTATAGGGGTCAAAGTTGATGATCATCTAGGCATTGTCACCGGTCTTCTTCTTTACTAGGGAGTGTCATTATAAATGCACTATTGATTTTGACTTCTTGAGTACTGCCTCATTGGGATTCAATTTTTGCAATTGATAGTCATCTATCTTGAATCTTTTTTTCATCTATGGGCATCGGCCTTGCTTTTACCAGGCACACTACTTTTTCGTGTCCCTAGTTTTCATGCATTTTTTCCTCACTTCTTTTTCATGGGCATTGGCCTTACTTTTACCAGGCACACTGCTTTTTCATGCCCCTTAATTCTATTTTGATTTCAATTCTTGCGTACAATGTATGTGTCAAGCAATTACACTTTGAATGACACTCAATCTTTTCAAGAGTCTTCGTCTGCCTTTTGCCTTGCCCCAATGTGGGGGATGATCACCAACTGAGTTTAAAGAAATGAAATTGCAGGTTCAAGTAGGCTATGCAAATGATATAAGTGTATATGATAGAGAAAGAAATGCTCTTCATCATCTTAAGGCACTTAAATTATCGCATTAATTCAATATAATAGCATGACTTGAATATTAATGCAAGTGAGAGTAAGAAATTCCTTTTCATTTTCCTCACCTCATGATGTTGTTTTACCTCCAACTTTCTCCAATGTGGGGTAGTTCTTAACAGGGGTAATTTAAAAAGCTCTTTATGTGTGTGGGATCAAAGGGCTAAATAATGGGTATACCTGTAGTATTTCAGGTAGAAAAAGAAATTGCATCTCATCATTTTGGTTGACGTACCCTTTGTGAGATCACCATTTTTTTCCTTATACGCATGGAATTTTTCCACACAACTCACTAGGATTAGTATATGAAATAATGTATGGAATAAGACTTGCCTTTCGTCATTCCAAAGTATCCCATTTGACACATTCAATTCATCTCACACAATTCACCAAGGAAGAAACAATGCAAGATTTGCAACAAATTGAATAATTCAATTCATCGAGGCAATTTATTCATTATAAAAATGCTTGCAATTCAAAACATGATACAACAAATTCTATTATGGGTAATACTTCTTGACAGTATTAAAATTAACTGGAGTGGAAAATTCACGACCATCCATTTCTACCAGGATCATGACACCTCCAGGGAGCACCTTCTTCACTATATATTGTTGACACCTAAAATTTTGATTATGTTATTAATTAGGCCTTAATCTTTTTTTTATTTTTTTCCTTTTTCATATAATAAATAATAAATAACAAAAACAACAAAAAATTCAATAAAAACAAAAAGAAAACAAGAAAAAACAAATACAGCCCCTCATTTTCTCTCGTGCAGGCCCCCACCGACCCAGCCCGTGTGACTCAGCCCAGCCGCTTCTCCCTTGTCTTCTTCCTCCTCTATCTTCTTCCCCAATCGAATAAGCAGCACTTGCCGAAGATGAGGACACGCGCGATGCCGGAATGGAGAGGGAGACGGCGGCGTACGATGGAGTGGATGCGTCTTCAATGCAAGGCGGCCTAGCTAGAGCCGCCTCGGCGGATGGGACGCCGGTTTAGCCGACGGAGGCCATTCGGCGTGCGAAGATCGGTGATCGAAGCTCCGTCGACCGGCCGCCCCCTCGCTTATAAATAGGCTTCTCCCGACGATGGCAAAGGACATGGCGAACTCGGAGATTTCCCTTGAGAGACTTTAGGGGAGATCAAAGAGTGAGCATGCGAGAGAAATCGAGTTGTGAGTTCGAACGACCTCCCTCTGAGAGACTTCGAGGGAGGTCGGAGGCAAGCGAGCCCGAAGGGGGAGAGATTTGAGGTAGGGGTCGAGTGAGAGAGAAAGCGGAGAAGGAGGTCAGATCTGGAACTCCAAGAGAAGGAGAGGTTGTCTGGATGTCGGATCTGGAAGGGGGAAGACTCGCGGTCGCCGTGCTGGACTCCTGCTGCATCGCCATAGCCCAGCGAGCGAATCCCTGCAGCTGGGCCAAGCCATGCCCCGACGCCACTGCTGCCCCAGATCCCGCCGTGCTGCTGCCGTGAAGCCCTCTGGTTCGACACCTCGCCGTTGTTGTTCCCTCAACACCGCTACTGCCGTTCCCAGACGTCCTATCGCAACCCCGTCGATGCCATCCTCAACGACTCGCCAAGACCCCCTGCCGTGTTGGGTCACCATCGCACGTCACACCGCCATCGTGCCATCGCCTACTGCGTCACCTCCATCGCCGTGTTGCCATCCTGCGACGCCCCAGCCATCCTTCATCGGCGCCGTCAAGAGGTAAGGAGAAGGAGAGCCTTGAATTTGGGTGAGCCGGGTCGAACGAAAGCCTCCATCGGGTAGGGTTTTGGTCGAAAGCCAGGTTGGGCGCACCTCACCCGGGTAGGGTTTCGGCCAGCTTGGGTCATTCGCGCGTGGGCCGAACCCTTTTTAGAAAATAGGGCTATTTGGGCTGGGCTTGTTTTTAAAAGAAAAACAAAACAAAACAAAACAAAAATCTCGGGACGGGCCTGCACAAGCCCGTCCGAGTCTTGGGCGAACAGCCCGAGTCAGACCCAACCCGAGGATCCGACCCGGTTCGTTTTTTAAATAATATAATATAATATAATATAATATTTTAAAATAAAAAATAAAAAATATATATAATTAATTTTCCCAAAAAATCCAAAAAATAAAAAATGTCCATATTTTCCCCAAAAAAGCCAAAAAGTCAGAAAAAGCCAAAAATGATTTATATTTCCAAAAAAAATATCAAGAATCCCAAAAAATGCTTTTTTTTTTTTTTGGTGACCCAGGGAACCCCCGCACGCCGCTTCGCGGCTGAGGTAAACCCTGGGGAGGCACGTGACCAAAAAATGCTTTTTATGTCCAAAAAAATGAGAAAAAGACCATAAAATGTTTTTCCTTCACAAATGCATGGAAATATCCCTCAAAAATAAAAAAAAATAAAAAAACCTTAGGGTTTAAATAGGATTAGGTACCGAAAGGGCATTACTGATTAACTAGTGTAATCAAGTCCCTAATCCTAATTTCTCTAGTTGCGCAGGAACAAGTATTTCTCCCGATACTTCACTTGGGTTTCTAATCGACCCACCCCAAATCAATTAGTAGCGACTCCTTTTAAAATTAACTTACAGGTTAAAAACTTGGACTATTAAGTTGTGAATTGGTGGACTTGGGAGAGTTCGGGCTAAAATAGACCTAGGCAAACCATTAGCCTCTGCAAGCCGCCCGCCTCTGATCGGGCGCCGAAAAAAAAAGAGGTCGCGACATATATGGACCATTGTAATTCAGAGCAAATTTGCCACTAGGATCTAGAAAGATTGGTAACAGCTTCCTTAGAACAAGATCATTTTCCTTGAAATGTCTCAGTTGTACCTTTCAGTTAAAGGGTCTGGCAACTCTCTGCTGATAAGTTTGGCCATGATAAAGAGCCTTTAGTCTTTTTTCATTAATTAAGTTCAACTGCTTAAATCTTTGTTACGTCTATTCAGCCTCAGACAACTCCACTTGGAATAAAACTCTCAAAGAAGGAATTTCCACCTCCACGGGTAGAACTGTCTCCATGCCGTACACCAGAGCAAAAGAGGTTGCCCCAATAGAAGTGCGAATTGATGTCCGTTGCGTAATTAGCGTGAAGGGTAACCTGTCATACTAATCTCGATAATTCTCGGCCATTTTAGCCAAGATCTTCTTAATGTTCTTATTGGCTGCTTCCACAACCCCGTTCATTTGATGGCGATAAGAGGATGAATTCAGATGCTTGATCTTGAACTTACTGAATAAATCATCAACAATTTTGTTGTTTAAATTTGTCCCGTTGTCAGTGATGATTACTTTAGGGACATCATAGCAAGCAATTATGTCACGTTTGATGAATGTCGCAACATTGCGAGCAGTGACACTTGCAAAGGACATAGCTTCAATCCATTTGGAGAAATAGTCTATGGCCACTAAAATGAATCGATGCCCATTGGAAGCCTTCGGGTTTAATGGGTCGATCACATCAATGCCCTACATTAAGAAGGGCCATGGCTCGAAAAACTGGTGTAGCTCAGTTGAAGGAACATTTATCTTATCACCATGGATCTAACAACGATGACAACTTCAAACATGCTGAATACAATCACTTTCTAGTGTGAGCCAATAGTAGCCTAATCTCATAATCTTCTTAGTTAACATGTGCCCGTTCATATGAGGGCCACACACTCCTTCGTGTACTTCTTGCATGATTTGAGTGGCTCTGACTGCATCTACACACTACAACAAGACTGAATCATGAGATCTCTTGTACAAATTCTCACCACTAACAAAGAATTTTGAGGTCATCTTCATGATATATTTCCTATTAGCCAGAGTACTTCTCTCAGAAAATTCCTGTTTTGGAATATAATTCATGATATCGCAATACCATGGTTTTCTATCAGTTTCTTCAGTCACGATCATACAATAAGCTGGCTTTGGCAAAACCTCTATTTTCAACGGCTTGACTTTTAATCCGTCTGTGACTTGCAACATAGATGATAAGGTTGTGAATGCATCCACGAATTGATTGTGAGACCTTGATAAGTATTCAAATGAAACTTCATCGAATTCCTTGACCAGATTCTCTAGATACTCATGATATGGGAGCAACTTGACATCTTTAGTCTTCCATTCACCTACGATCTGTAGTATGATTAGTGCGGAATCCTCAAACACTTTTAACTTGGCCACACCCATCTCGATTGCAGCTTGAAGCCCGAGGATGCAAGCTTCATACTTGGCTATATTGTTAGTGCATGGAAACATCAATTTCGCAGCTACTGGGTGGTGTTGTCCATCTAGGGATATTTAGAATTGCCCCAGTACCAGAACCAAACAAGTTCACAGCTCCATCAAAGAACATTATCCATGAGTCTTCATTTACACTCAAGACACGGTCATCTAGGGAATAGTCATCACTATATGAGACTCCTGGATTCTCGACCAATAGATCGGCGATCACTCGTCCCTTAATTGACTTTTGCGGCACGAATTGCACATCAAATTCCGAAATTAAAATTTGCCATTTAGTCAATTTACCCACCAAAGTTAGCCGATCAAGTAAGTACTCGATGGAGTCGTTCTCAATCACGAGGAACGTCTGGTAATGTAGTGTGTACTGTCGCAATCTTTGCAATACCCACACTAATGCGGCACAAGTCTTTTCAACATCAGAATATTTCAGCTTTGATACAGTGAACTTTTTACTTAGATAATAGATGGCTCGTTCTTTTTTATCAACAGGACTTTCTTGAGCCAACATTGCACCCAACGATTCACTATGTATACTGAGGTAGAGAATCAAAGGATGCCCTGGCAATGGCGGGACAAGCACGGTGGATTCATTAAGTACTGCTTCAACTTGTCAAATGCTCCTCGATTCTCATCATCCCAGTTGACTCGTGTATTCTTCTTTAAGAGCTTGAAGAACGGTTTGGCGGTTTCAGAAAGTTGGGAAATGAATCGAGCAATATAATTCAATCTCCCCAAAAGGCTCCTAACTTATTTCACCGTTGACGGGGGTTGCAACTCACATATAGCCTTAGCTTTAGACGGGTTTACCTCAATCTCTTTATTGCTCACAATGAACCCAAATAATTTACCGGATGTTGCTCCGAACACGCATTTAGTGGGATTTAGACGAAGCTTGAATTCACGGAGTCAATCAAACAATTTCTTCAAGGTTTCAACGTGGCTTCTTCCAGATTGGGTCTTCGCAATCATATCATCAACATAAACCTCGATCTCCTGATGCATCATATCATGGAATAATGCTACCATGGCTCGTTGGTAAGTTGCCCCTACATTCTTGAGTCCGAAGGGCATGACCTTATAGTGAAAGGTCTCCCACAGGGTGATAAATGCAGTTTTCTCATTGTCTTCCTCCTTTATCCTTATCTGATTGTACCCAGAAAAATCATTCATAAATGAGAATAGTTCAAATCCGGCAATACTATCAACAATGACATCTATGTGAGGTGCGGGAAATCACATTTTGGGCTAGCCTTGTTCAAATCCCGATAATCAACACAAACTCAAACTCGACCATCCTTCTTCATCACCAACACGATGTTAACTACCCATTCAGGATATTACGAGACTTCAATGAATCCGACTTTCAAAAGTTTCATCACTTCTTCCTCTATCTTCTTTGAGAGCTCGGGTTTAGTCCTCCGCAACCTTTGCTTCTTAGGTGGCATGTCCAAATTAATAGGCAAACAGTGCTCCACGATTGATGAGTTTAACCCAAACATGTCAGCGTAGGTCCATGCAAAAATGTCTTGATATTCCTTCAGTAACTAAGTTAGGCACTCGGCCTCATCTTTGGGGAGATTTGCCCTGATTTTCACTTCCTTGGCTGCTTCAGTATTACCTAAATTAATAGTGACAGCCCGCTCGGACGTAAGAGCCTTGGCTTTTTCATGTTATTCCTAGCTACATTGCACCTCGATGGAATTCTATATTGAATCTTCGGGATCATCATTATCAGCACTTGTTGCATTGTATTAGACCATTTCCACACCTTTGCATGCTATATGATTGTCCCTAAAGCGAGAAATAGAAGGATAAAAAAAAAAACAAACAAGGTAAATCATATTTTATTTTTTTGTGAATTTTTTTTCAAAATTTTTTTGCAAAAGCATTTTTTTTTTGAAACATTTTGATATGAGAAAGTATGATAAAGCCCAGGCCTCAGAGTTCTCCTTGGATTTTTCTTTTATTTTATCGGTTAAATATCATCACAGGGCTGGTTTGGTGTACCTCATCATGCTCTCAAAATAAAATTTATAATTTCATTGAAATTCATCAATCAATTACATTTATTAAATGGAAAATGCGATTCCAAAGCCCTAAAAAGAAGCGAAAAAGAAGAAATCGAAAGCAATTCCTAGAAAGCAATAAAAATTCCCATGCAAGGGAATGTGCGAAAGCGATACATAGGTTACTCTTGTGGGCCGGGCCCCATTTCTTCTAGAGGTCCTTCATCAATAGCCCCTACAAAGAGGTCATCGAATAGACTTGTGATTCAATCATCCATGACATCCCATCCACTTGGAACTATATTGCAGGGGTCAAAGTAAAAGTTAAGGGGAGCCAAATACTTCACCATATAGTCGAATTTTCCACTTGGTTGCCCTAGAGTATCCATCACTTCAGCTTCATCTTGCATCATAACTGGAGGACCAGGGAACGTCTAATGAATGTTTGGAGGTAGTAAGCTTTGCCTCCCTCGCCCTTGCACAGGTGATGAGTTATGCTTTCCCCGTCTTTGCCTTCTAGAACTTTCTTCACATATTTCATGATACCTTAATCCAACAGATTGAGACCTCTGAGGGGCTTCAATGGAGTTTCGAATACCTTGACCCCTTCTTCCAAGACCATGGCCAGGAACAAAGCTATTCTCAACCATCACTCTTCCCACCATAAGGGCATCATTTGAAACTTCAGGAGTGGACGATGACGAATCTCGAGAAGCATATATGGTGGACACTAATTCAAATGAGTGATAACCTTATTCGAATTCAACATCTGGCTCGACATGGGGGATAATCGTCTCATGATAAATCCGATGCTCCTCCTTACCATAGACAGTGACCAACTTCCCTTTGATCATGAACTTCACAACTTGATGCAGACTTAAAGGCACCGCTCCAACAATATGAATCCAGGGACGACCTAATAGAAAATTAAAGGTTGTAGGGATATCCATTACTTGGAAGGGGACATTGAAAACAACCGGCCCTATTTGCACATCGAGGTGAATCTCCCCAAGCACCTCTTTCTTTGTGCCATCAAAAGCTCGCATAGAAGTCTTTGCAGCATGTATCTTGGACGAGTCTACCTTAAGGCGATGAAGAGTGGCCAGCGAACATATGTTTAGGGCAGACCCATTATAAATGACCGCTTGGGACACATGAGAAGCCTTGTGCTTAACAGATATGTAGAGTGCTTTGTTATGCCCCATACCCTCAAGAGGGAATTCCTCATCAGAAAAAGAAATCATGACCAATCCAACAAAATCCTCAAGCTTATCTGCCTCAACTGTTTCTGGTACACAAATTTCACTCAGCACCTTCATCAACAATTTTTTATGCACAGGGGATGTTAGCAGGAGTTCGAGCAAAGAGATCTGAGCGGGCATTTTTCGTAACTGGTTGACCACATTATATTCACTTGCTTTAATTACAGCCAGAAATTCCTTAGCCTCTTCGTCAGTGGCAGGCTTTGCAGGTTGAGCATTAGTTTGAGCATAAGTTCGACCAGACCTTGTAACGATGTCAACATCTAGGTCATAAGACCAAGGCACCGCTTTGTTGTTAACATACTCATATGGCTAAGGTATCTCAATCACTATCTCCTCATCGGATGCATCTTCCAATGGGGGCATATCCACAAGTGATGGATCTATCTCTTCCTTATCATCATCAAGTGCAGCCTGCTCCTCCTCCTAATCGATAATGATATGGGAAATATGAGAAATTATGCAGTTATGGTCAGCATACACGATGATACCATCATCCCCCATTTTGGCAACCTTCTCTCTCATCAATGACAGGGGAATGTTCTCATGACCTGGATAATATCTAGTTCTTACCAGCCCATTGTAAGCATCCACCACATGCACTTCGAGTTCTTGATTCGACCAGCATCATGTTCAAAAATAGCATTCACCCTATCCTCATGTTCGGGTAGAGGATTCTTCTTGACATTGGGTTGAGCGGTGTTGAAGGCAAACGCCTTGGTGTCCAATAAGTTTTGGATTTTATACTTCAAAGTCATGCATTCATCAGTCGAATGTCCTACTTCCCCCATATGGTACTCGCATTTCTTGGAGAGGTCGTAGTTAGAAAATTTTTCAGCATTGGGTTGCTTTGGCTCATAAGACAGCAACCCCTTCTTTTGAAGGACCTTTAAGACCTGGGACAGAGGGCCAGGAAGAGGAGTGAACTACCTCTTAACAAATTGCCGAGGCGTAGTTGATTGGCCTCCACCTTGCTAATTCTTAGGGACATGAACAATCGGAGACTTGCTAGGTTTTGTATATGCAACATTGACTTCTGTACTAGGTTCTTTATCTTTCTTCATGGTGAACCTCTTGCCTTGATGGGTCGGTTCGTTAAACCATCCATCTCTTAGCCTAATCTCAATCTGTTCACCCACCGGGATAAGTTGGTTGAAGTTCTCAACGTACATGCTAACCATCCGGTTATGGAACTCAAATGGGAGAGTCTTGACGAACAACTTCATCAGCTCCTTGTTAGTAGGCTCAGGAGTGATTTGAGTCGCTGGATTTCACCACCTCACAGCATATTCCTTAAATGACTCACTTTTCTTCTTCTCCATCCGCTGAAGATCCTCTCGGGAATGTGTGATGTCCATGTTGAACTTATATTGTTTGAGGAACGCGTTAGCCACTTCATTCTAGGTGTTGAGAAGGTTTACATTCTTCATTATGTACCAGTTCAGTGCGAGCCCAGTCAAGCTTGCATGAAATGATTGAATCATGAGAGGCTCATTCTTGACATATTGGGCCATGCATACGCGGTATATCTGCAAATGAGCTTTTGGACAGGTTGTACCATCGTATTTCTCGAACTTCTGCATTTTAAACTTCTTTGGCATCCTAACCTTCTCATACACGGACAAATCGAACGTGAGTGAACTTTGTGACTCTTGCAATTGCTTCACTTTCTCCTCAAGTCTCGCAAAGCGTTCATTTTGTTCCTTCTTAGGGACATTGTCAGGCTTTGTCTTCTTAGCAGTGACTAACGATGGGTCATCTTCCAGCTCGGGCATGTCATCGTCACCCATGTGAGCGTTGTTTGCTTGCTTCGGGATAACTATTTCGGGAAGAGCAAGTGGAGGATTCGAGTTCACCTGGAGGGATTGAATTTGGGCTGTTATAAGCTACATAGAATCAGCTAACTGTTAGAGTTGATTTTCCATGGTGGACATACGATCACGCATTTCATTTTGGTCGGCCATTTTAGCTCTTGATCGCATAACAATAGGCAAGCGTGGCGGATCCGTTGTCACCTAATATAATAAAAGTAATGTAAGAACTAATGATAAGATAGGAAAATGGCCCATGACAATGGTCTAACTGCCTGATTTTATTTGGAATTTGAACCAAATTCCCTAACAATGAACTAAGAATTGAAATTAAAGTCCCTAAACATCGAATCTAAAAATTGGGAACATTGAACTAGAATTTGAAATCAAAGTCCCTGAACATTGAACTACGAATCAAAATTTAATAAATCTTATTTTATATGCTTTCAGGATCCTAACGCCTTGCGAAGCTTCTTATTTTCAGCTTCAATCATTTCCACTTTCCATTTAAGATGCTCAATTTGCTCTCGCTAAGTAGGCTTCTCAGTCACATCAGGAACTACTGGACGCAAGGTAGTAGGAATCCAGTGTTGTTGGATGTAGAATGCTGACGCATGGTGAATCTCCTCCTTGCCTTTTAGTCTCTTGGGCACCAAAATCTTCTCTGGATGGCATTCATTCTATGCAACAATTATCATCTAGATCTCGTTGAAGTAGTCATAGTTTGTTCGAATAAAATGAAATTGAAATAACTCTGTCTTGAGTGGCAGAGGAACTTCTTGAAGAGCTTTGTACTGACGAACTACCCTATGTGAATAATAAGAAGTCACACCGGAAAGGCCCAACAACGAGATTGGCTTATCATGCTTGTGATAGAAACGAGCCTCCTCAACTCGGAACCATTTAGTATGCCATAAGAATGCCTTAGGATTAGGATCTTTCAAAAAATTAATCCAACGGGTGTACTGTTCATTTGGGGAAAAACGTTCTAACACTGCAAATTTTTGTATGGGGTGCCTAAAATCGTCAATCTTAAATTGTTTCATAAGGTGCCCAAACCCTCTTATGTAGGAGAAAAAAATCATATTTGCAAAAGTTCAGGGAGGGCACGTATGGTCCTTTCCTCATTTTGTTTGAAACAGGTTAATGACAAAAATGTTTCAGCTAAAACCATATTGACATAATTTAACCCATCGCAAATATAATTAACCACCCATGAAATTGAAGGATTAATGGCATTTTTTTTATAAGGAAAAACAATTAGTCCAAAAAATGCTAACAGGAAAATCCTAGCTTTTGAAATCATTGACTGGTTTGCAAAACATTCTTCCAAAAATGAAAATGGGCATGCATAGTAATTGGCTTTAACAACCTACCTTCCTTACCGCTTCAGTCTTGATTTTTAAAAATTGTGATAATTTAAAAATAGAATCAATACCAATAGGCGGCATAATAAGTTCATTTTACAGGGACATTCCAATGGCAACACTATATTCCTCTAATGTTGGAGTTAGCTCATACTCACCAAACATGAAAGTTGAAGCTTGTGAACACCAGAAATGGGATAGCGCCTATATAACACCGGAGTGGATGCTGATATCTAACAATGGGAGAAATCGGGTGATCCTAGCTTTCATATATCTTTGGCCGTCTTGATCTAACTAGTCCAACCACATTTTGAGCTTTTGTTTTTCTTTTTTCTTTTTTTCGAGTGGAAATGAATTGTACATTGGTTTTCCTCATTGCACATAAAACAAGATTGACGACGAAATCTATTGTCATGGACCGACAAAGTTGCAATAAAGTAAGTAAATTGCGGAGTGAGAATTAGACAACTTACTTTCACCGGAAATGGATGACAATCACATAGACACACGCATGAAATGTGAGGCTCGATTTCTATCTAGATGGCTTAACAAAGTGGAGCTAAGAGGATGATCCGACCGCTGTAATCTCGCGTAACGTGTCAAGTCCCCCTAACTTCAGCTTAGTCGAATGTAATGCCTAATAATCATGCAGTCTCACGAATATGGACAAACACTTTCGACACCATGAAAAACTTTTGAGGAAGAAAATGTCAACCTTTATATAGCAATTTCGCTTTGGAGGAAGTGTCATTCTCAATAGCATCCTAAAAATCCTATCTCAGCCCAGGTCTAACAACAGGTTGTGTGTGCAATAATATAGTGCTAAAAGTAATAAAACATACATAACAATTTAAATGCAAACAAAAAAATCATTAATCCAAACACCTCCCTGCAAGATAAAGGTTAGCAAATATTACTCCCCTTATACCTCCTATTTGTAAGAACATTTAACACCTTAGAAAAGTTAGGAATGTACTTGGTGTCCTTGCTGCAAAAAAAAAAAACATTTTTAAAAGAAAAAGAAAAATTGGCCTAAGTCCATTAAGTGTTTTAACACAAGTCCCCAGTGAAGTTGCCAAATTGTCGCGACTTAAATTTCGAGTGCACCACATAGGTTTAGGCTAATGGATTACCAAGTCTTTAAACTTAAGGATCAAGTATTTAGCATGCAAAAGATTATTAATTAGGAGTCGCCACTAACCGGTTTACGGTAAGTCGATTAGACACCTAAGTAAAATAATTCTTAGTAAAATAATGTGAGAATTATTTTAGTCCTACGAACCAAAGATTAAGGGTACGGGAACTTGATTACATTATATTCTCTAATGCCCTTTCGATATCATTTCTTTTTAATTTTTCAAAAATGTTTTTGTAGGTAGCTTGGATTTATTTTAAACTAAATTACTATCATGCAATGAGATGATCACACGGATACTCAATCATTATTAAATATTGAATAAAATAAATTGCACCAAATGAATTCAACACACTAAAGCAAGTAATTATTTTTTGGGTTTTCTTTTATCTCAAAATTAAAACATGCATTCTAACTACATGACATAATTTTATTAACAAACAAATTCTAATTAAATGAACCTATTATGCAAACTATGCACCTAATATTTTTTGTATTTTTTTTATTAAAATTTGGAATTAATAAAAATCCTAATTAAATTATCTAAAATGAATCATTTTCTAATTTATTTTAGGGGTTGATTTGACCTAAACCATATCCTATCTTAGAAAACTATTTTTTTTAATGAGGTTATTTAAATGTGCAAACATTATCTAAAATCAATCCTAATCTATTCCAAAAATCATCTAAAAATGCAATCCTAATTTACTAAACCAACACACTCTAATACAAGATTTGAATTTTTTTTTTAATGTTTTTTAGTGTTTTTCCAAGATAAGTAACTATATCTAAATAATCAAGATATTCATTAAATAAATTATTAAAATAATTAAAAAAAATAACATATGTTATCTAACAGGTCAAATTAACAATTACTCTAACTCTAAATATCACAACAAAATGTTCAAAATAATTAAAAATCGGATCCGAAATATTACAAATCAAATTAATAATTATAATAATTTAACAATTAAAATATTATTAAAATGCACAAAAATTAATATAATTAAAAAAATGATTCGACATCTTATGGATCAAATTAATAATTACAATAATTTTGGACAAAATCCTTGCGGATAATGCAGATTCATGAGTATTGACATCCAATGTTTCAATTTAAATAACTAAACTTAAAATATATATATATAAACAAAATAAATAAAATAAAATAAATAAAATTAGAAATAAAAATAAAAACCACCTAATAGAGGTTTGGAAAGGGCTGCAGGTCGTCGGTCCGGCGAAGAGAACTCCGACGAGGGGCGGCGGCGAGCAGACCGGCAGCAAGCAGACCAACGGCGAATGGGGACGCTGGTCAGAGCAGCACGGGCGGAGACTGGCGCTCGGGCGGAGACCAGGATCGGCACAGCAGGGTGAAGTCGCGGTGGGCTTCGGCTCCGGACGGCGTCAGTGCGGCGAGCAAGGACGTCGGATCGCAATCGGGTCGACAGAGGCAAGCAGACCGACGGTGTGGCTCAGGATCTGAGGCATCGGGGAAGAGCAACACGCGACAGTGACTGACTGGTGTCGCGAGGCTGGCCGAGGCACGAGGACTGGGGACTCGTGGGTTGCTGGTGCCGGCGCAGGTAACTCGGGACTCCAGCGCGGTGGCGAGCGGCGCCGGGTAGTCGCGGACGAGTGGCAGAACAGGGTAGGAGCGGCTCCGGCGTCGGGCTTCACGGACAGCGACCGTCGGAGCAAAGCTTCGGGCGACTGGTGGAACGTCGGCGGTGGTCGCGTGCGGGGCCTGCAGCGCGGCGGCGCGAGAGCAGAGGCGGGTCGCGGCTGGGCACAGCGCGGGCGCGGATGAAGCAATGGCCGGTTGCAGACGCGGGCAGCGAAGGTGAAGGAGACCATGAACAGTAAACGTCCAATCACCCCCCTCTTCTGCCTTCTCTGCTTTTACGCTTCCTCCTCTTTCTTCCCTTCTCTCTCTCACTTCACCTTTTGACTTTTGTGTTTTTTTTTTTTTTTCTTTTCGACAAAGAGAAGCCTCCCCTTTCTCACCCTACACTGTTACTTTTATAAGTAAAAATAAGTGATCTTTTTTTTTTGGTAAAATAAAAATAAGTGATCTTCGTAGAATATTTCATCTCATTTTTCAATATATACGAAAATAGCTTATAACCTCCCGATTACAAAAATCCTCTTATTTTCCTTATCTCCCAAAATATTCTCCATTGATTTTATCACATATTACTAAAGATAAGATTGCAATGCGATTTTCTTAAATTCCAAAAATTCACCGTAATATCATATCAAATCTCAATTTCTTCACAGGATAATTAATTAAAAAAAAAACAACGAGTTTGAGCCAATTTGCACTTTTCATGAGCTTACCCGACCTACCCAATTAAAATACAAAAAATGTAAATTAAAAATAAATGCATCTAAATCTATATGTAATTAATATTTTTTTTCAGGGATAAAATTAACCCATAATTTTTTATGCAATAAATTACTAAACGGGTTGCCAAATTTTAGGTATCAACAACAGACATTTGATAGTTAAAAGTATTTCGAATACGATTCAAAACTTGAAACCATCAAGATGGTTAGTATTGAGGATGCACACTGTGGAGAGAGCGGTTCCTATTCGCAAGTCATGGAACAATCTTTGATGGCTACAAACTGTCAACACGTGTTAAGGACAGGTATGGAAGTTACTTGAAGAAACACAACTGCCAAACATTTTCTAGGGTGGTTACCACACCTTCACTATAAACACCGCCAACTATCTAACAAAGGACTCTCGCATAAATCAAGCAAAATGTTATCTTTCAATTATCTTTGCATTTCTTGTATTGTATTTTAAGTTTTTTTTAACTATAGCTTTTAGTTCGCATTGTCGATTAGATTCTGGCGTGTGTCTCTATCTCGATACTGCACTATTGATTAAATTCCGACATCGTATATTTATATTTTCAAGCTGTGTCATTGATCAAGTTCTGACAAAGTTCGACACCGACTTTATAACTCTTGGGCCTTATGGTCAATTAAACTCCAACTTGGTTGGGGATTGTATAGTCTTGTTTGGATTAACGAAGTTTGATCATTTCTTGTATGAGTTATCTTCTATTCAGAGTTCACGCATGACCCTAATCTCTTTTAATAAAAGTCAAAGAACGACTTTCGGTTAAACATATTTCATCGCAAGATAAATTCCGGCGACAACGGCTCGATAATCTTAAGCCTTTAATTAGATGACCGGTGCATATAAGATTCCGCAATGGCCTCAAAAAGATATAAAGCTCCAGTTTCTCGTCATTAACGTATGGACAAGGCGTACCCACGAGCCTCTTTTTGAGCTTGGGTGTTGGCGTGAGGGCAAGATTCGTCCTCCCGGGGGCCCCCTCAAAATCCGAATCCGACACTTCACCTCAAAGGAACGAGACAATAAGAAAGGTCCAACATGCCTCCTGGGCGTGACGTCGTTCAAGTTTTGTTCTTCCTATGATGTTGACTAATCAAACATCTGGGTGCATTTATTTACTTAATAAATATTTTCTTAAAAATAATCATTTATATTATTTATGAAAATATACGAATAAATAATGTTTAGATATTAAACTGACATGGTTTTTCTTGAATTTGGTATGTTTATCTTTTAGCTTGTATCCCCAAAAAATAAATAATTTTAAATTATTTTATAAAATAAATGTACATGTCACTTAAAATAATTAATTAATAAAAAGTATTTCCATTATCGATAATAATTGACCCTAGAAGTCGTTATCAAATGGATCCGCAGACAAAACGCCCTCCTTTGCTTCCACATGCAGTCTAATTATCTTCGTGTTAGTAGTATACTAACGTGCCAATCATTGCTAATTCATTATTCTTGCGGTGTCTCTGGACAAAACAAGCAGGTTTGGCTTTGCTGGCCTTGGTCATTGACTCCCTTTAAAAGAGACAGAAAAAAAGAACAGAACACAAAATTTCTACTTTTCTTTTCCCTGAACTTTCGGACTTTCCCTAATCAAGTCTCCTATACATCTAATTTTGTCTACTCAAATCCTTCTATTTTGATAAATTTTTGAATCAACTCGCCCCACACCAAATGTGACCAAATTTAGTTGATATCGCTGTCGGGTGATGCCCAAATATTGTGTGGATAGGATGGGTGGACAGCCACATGAACGTATATGGAGAATTTAGCTAATGTAGACATTATTAGAATGTGACATGGATAAAATTTAGCTAACAGAGATGTTCATAATGAAAATATTTTATCCATGTAACATGATAAAGTCATCCATATCCATGCCAATTGAATTCGGCTAAATTTAGTGCTGGAAGGACTAGATGAAAGAATTGAAGACGAACCAAAAGTGAAGGAATTTGATCAGAAAAGAGTCAAAATAAAGGCTCGGAAAGTTATTTTTTTTCCCTTTGAAAGGAGTTGGGCAAATTAGAGGTTTAGAAACGTACAAAGCCACTTAAAGATGCATAAGTCAATTATTGGGTTAAATCAAGGAGTCGCTTGCTTTGTTAGCAAGACACTCGTGTTTGCTAACATAAAGAAAAATATTCGTTCTTCATGAGTAAAATAAATTATATACATATAAAACATATGTCGTATTCTACTCAGGTAGAAATCTTTGGTGCCTGTCTGAATTTAGTTTTACTTCATATTTACTTCGAATATTGTAGCTCATGCACTTTGATATTTAAATATTGACACGTAAAATTAATAATAATTTTCATAATCATTTGAATTTCGAATATGTTTTAAATTTTGAAAGGAAAGCAAGTTTTTGCTTTTCTTCAAGTGCAAACAAACAGGACCGAAGACATAATTAATGTCTTTTGCCAGGACAATTAATAGTGTAACATCTGTACCGCTATAATTCATAAGCCGCCAAAATAGGATAATTTTTTATTTCAAATCCATAGAGATAAAATAGTATTATTGCGATTTCACATAGACAACGAAAGCTAGTAACAAAATTCAATTATCAGATATGGCGTTCTCATGAAATAGTGTAATTTAAACGGCCATTTTATCATATATAAATTATTATTTTTCGTAGCACTGCTGAGTAGATCGCAATAATAAATTTAATTTTTTTATGGACTTCAAAAAGAACGATAATACTATCCCGACCACATCTCAGATCGTATAATTTTCTATCCCATATATAGTTAAATATCCCCCCTTTCCAAGTAACCAAAAAAGATGCACAAACTTTAATTCGAGACATAGAAAAATCAATAACTAAATTATCTATCCATGCGATGTTGATGAAATTCACTCGCAATTCTTGATCTGAGGCAAGGCACGATTAGTTCGAAAACCCCAACTCTTTCAATTCGAGGGCTCTTGATCAACTCGAAACCACATCATTCCTTCTTATCCCTTTTCGCATCGTTTGTTTTTATTTTTTTTTATCTATCCTACTTTGATTTTCAATTCATTCTCAGGCTTTCTTGTTTTTTTGTGAAATGCGGATTCGAAACCTACACCTGAAATTAATATCCCTACCCTAGTCCGCCAAGATGGTGGTAATCCAAATGGTCATCCTCATCCGTCCGCCTCGCCAGCTACGCCAGATGCAAACACGTTCGTAAACGACAAAAGAAGTAAAACAAAGAGAGAAAGAAGATGCCATCTTTTCTAAGGTCGAGAGGCGGTTGTTGCATTATTCGTGTGGGCGCCAAGGATGTCGGCCTCAGCTTGTCCCGCGCGACATCATTGGTGCCGAGCTCCCTCTTCTTCACGTTCCTGTCCTTCTCCCGCGTGGCTTTCCCCGTCGTCCGTTCTCCATCACAAGCTCCCGGAGAGCACAGCAAAAGATCTCCTTCCCGAGACCACACCCCACCCAATCTCTCTCTCTCTCTCTAGCTGATGGTTCTCCGCGACCGCGAATGGAGGCCCGAAGAACCAGCCGCGACTCTTCGGTACGTTGCCCGCTCCGAGCTCGGTCCCGCGCTGTCGATCCGGGGGAAAAATCCGGGCTTGACTTCGTTTCCGCTTCGTTTTCCGTGTCCTGCGAAATGGGTAGCGCCCTTTTGGCGGGACGGGCGCGTTGTTTTTTGTAACGGGTGGTGATTTGATCTTGGTGTTTTCTGGGCAGAGATCGAGCTCTCTGACGATCGGCGAGCGGATCTGTGCCGCTTTCATACCGCTCGTGTCGATAGCCGAGGTCGTGGCTTTCGCCGTCGGCAGTTGCTGCGAGAAGCGGGCGAGGCGCGACAAGAAGGGTCGCTGCTACCGGTTCGGCGACGTCAACCGCCTCGCCAGCGAGACGAGATGTGAGTGCCTTTTGTTGCCGTGTTTGTTGTTAAAGCTGGGCGGAGAGAATTCGGTGTGAATGTATAGTTATATATCTCTTCGTTAGTAAATGGAGAGAATGCTATTGGAGCTTGCGGAGGAATAGAATGATCCGGTTGAGTTTGCTGGAAAATTCGAAATTTTGTGTTGAACAATCCTGAAGCTTCGTGATTTCTCGAGATTGCAATGCATTTGGTTGGTTTGGGTCGTTTGGAGGAGGAGATCTTCACTTTTATTTTCTGGTTTGGCTTCGTGGATTGCAGTTACGAGTAATGAAGTCGAAGCGCTGTACGAGCTTTTCAAGAAATTGAGCAGTTCAATTATTGACGATGGCCTAATTCACAAGGTAGTTTGAACTAAATCCAAATTACATA
Source organism: Eucalyptus grandis x Eucalyptus urophylla (assembly GCA_028830015.1). Lineage (NCBI taxonomy): Eukaryota > Viridiplantae > Streptophyta > Magnoliopsida > Myrtales > Myrtaceae > Eucalyptus > Eucalyptus grandis x Eucalyptus urophylla. The sequence goes on from CM054190.1 coordinate 44,389,934, forward strand.
CCAGTGGTTGATGGTAATTTCCTCTGTTACATGGTTGATATCTACTTTCATGTGCCAGTAGATGGTGATTCTTCTTGGTACTTGATAAGGTAGATGGTAGGATATATGCTTATTTTCACTCAGTATGTTGGGTCAAATGCTGAGTGAAATATTGTGAGAAACTGGCTGAGCTTGCCAGCTATGTAGCTGGTGATGGGATCTACTTTTGCTTTCGTCGCTTAATGACTGTGTACGTGCAGGAAGAGCTTCAATTGGCACTACTCAGCACTCCTAAGGGAGAGAATCTTTTCCTAGATCGGGTAATGCATCTCCTTCATCTGTATGGCACTAATTATAATTTTTCACGAAAGATGGATCAATTGATTTGTTCATGGATCATGGCAATGTAAGGACATCTGGTTGATAATCTGATAGCACTTATGGGTCCATACTTTGGGGGATATAGCATATTACACACTGATTACGTGACGAAAGTTTCTGTCTTGTTCTATTTCATCTCTGAGATCTGCACATCTTATTAAAATTGGATGGGTGAATTATGGGAATGCCTCTGCTGCTCCAGGAGATCTTTTGTTGTGTGATCTGAAAATCCTTCAAAAAACAATGTGGAGGGACTTTTGGCCAAATAGTTATTTGGTTCCTCCCTGGTGTTTTGTTCTTTTCCAGAAGTCAGAAAGGCGTTCGAATGAACAATAAAATGCTGCTGACTCCTTTGTGAAGAAAGCTAATGGAAATGGTTTCTTCATGTTCTTTTAAAATAGGTATAGAATTATTCTTTAAAAATTGCCTCTTGTCTATCGGACATCTTGGATTATCGTCAGGCTCAGCACCTCTCTCTCTCTCTCTCTCTCTCTCTCTCTCAAAAACACACACACACACACGCCCATGCTTTCTTTGTTTTAGATGTGTGGTAGAAATTCACTCTGATGGCTTCGTTAGTGAATGTTGTCATATTAATTTGATGATAACTTCATTTTTATGCTTTTGCATTTAGGTTTTTGATCTATTTGATGAGAAGAAAAATGGTGTCATAGAATTTGAAGAATTTGTCCGTGCTCTCAGCGTCTTCCATCCCTATGCTCCTGTTGAAGAGAAAACAAGCTGTAAGGGCTTGCAAAAAGTTTGCCAAATCAATTTAGTACAGGTGGGCTGTTATTTATTTGATGAATGGTCCTTTTATTGCAGTTGCATTCAGGCTGTATGATCTACGACAAACTGGGTTCATTGAGCGAGAGGAAGTGAGTATTCTTTGCAAACTATCAAATTCTGATGTTAAGAGAATCTACTAGAACGCTCACTAGCCTTATCTGAATGTCAGGTTAGGCAAATGGTTCTTGCCATTTTGAAGGAATCTGACATGAAACTATCAGATGAACTTCTTGAAGCTATACTTGATCGAGTAAGTTCAGGTCTGAAAATTTGTTCATTCTTTTGTAGAGTATACTTCTTAGGCCAATACTAGGTATGGTAAAATTGGTCTACAAAGTAGGTGTACCAAGTGATGTGACAGCATGAGTGGACATTTAATGGATCGTCTTCGACATATAACAACCATATGCCATATTACTTAGCATACTATTTCGTAAAATCATTTCTCTATTCTTTTTTGGGTGTTTGTGCCCTTTGCAGACATTTGCAGATGCAGATGCAGACAAGGATGGCAAGATCAATAAGGAAGAGTGGAAAGCCTTTGTTCTTCGAAACCCTTCTCTGTTGAAAAATATGACTCTTCCTTACCTGAAGTATGCAATCCCTTTCTTTCATTCTGTACGAGTTCATGCTGTCTCAATTAAGAACCCCCTTCATCGCATCCTTTTCATGATAAAGAATTAAAATTAATTGCATTTACCATTTTATCTATAAGCACTTACTCTAGAATATACCATTCTGTATGACTTTCAGGGACATCACCACTGTATTCCCAAGTTTTATCTTCAACACTGAGGTCGAAGAGTAAGGTGTTTGCCACACATTATCTCACACATTTGACCATTTCAGCAGGGTAGAGCTGTGATGAGAATCTCAGTTTGAATTAGGCTTGAGAAGAACTCTAGTCCGACTTGCATTTTCTGCAGAGTTGCTGGGGACCAGGATGTGTGTACCCGGAGATTGAGGTAAAGCAGGCTGTGATGGCAACTTAAGAAAGATGGTTGCTGATGAATGGCCGACTGGTAGGGAACATCTTTTGCCATTTTCTTGACTTGTCCAGATGATTGGCAGACAGATTGGGGCTCAGCAGAACTGGCAAATTGGAGGCTTCCGAAAGTAAAGACTACTATGGCATTTGGAGGGGGGCCGACAAATGTAGCTGCTGCTTCTATGTCAGAAGCGAAGCAAAGATTATTTTTGCATGTTTTGTTACCGGCAATCAAGAAGAGATTCTGGGAGGGGCGGTAGCGAAGGTGATGTTTGAGCAACGCAGATTGAAATTATTATTATTATTTTTTAAATTAAAAGTGTTTTGAAGAAAAATTGGGACTCGGGAGAGATCACATTCTTGCTGGGGTTTTATGTTTTTCACCAAATTGTCTGTTTTCTAGATAGGTTTGCTTTTTGTATCTCACATTGCAGAGTAGGTTTACTGCAGCACCTAAAAGCTTCGGTGCACCGTATGTTGGTGAGGGTCTTATTAACAAGAACTCGAAACACTTGTTTAGTATGCTTAATTTATAATGATTTTTCAGAACATCCATTCGCATTATTTGAATACAATTGATGCATGTGCAATGACCCAGGCCGGTGGTGAGTACGTTTTAGGCTATTCTGTCAGAATCGGTTTCTGTTTCGAGACTTGGAACTTACCCTATTTGCCCGGAATCGATCTTATGTGTTCTGTTTGGTTCTAGAGTTTATTTTAGAACTTTTTTTTTTCTTTTGTTTAATTTCTTATAGCAAAATAATATGAAGAACAGAATGGTTCAAAGTAAAAGACCAACGATGTTGAACGAGCGAGGAGGAAGGTAAGATGTGAGCAAGTGAGCAGGAGTCCTAAAGTGTTGAGTGGGGTTGAAGAGAATACAAAAAAGAGAAAATATGCCAAGAGAAAAATAAGGTATTTAAGTTTTATAAAATTGGTTTCGATCCAGCTAGTCTGGTTCTAGAGTGGTTTCTCACTCTGAACCAAGAACGAGACTAATTCTCATCAGGTCTAAAACTTTAGAATTTAGAATTGGAAACTGAATCCATTTTTAGGATAGTCTGATATGTTCCCAGTTGATCTAATTGTACAATCCTACCAATTGGTAGGCTTTTAGGATAGCCAAGAGAGAATGAATGAATTATTACACATTGAACATGGAAAGAGCAATTTTAGATTATATATGAAACTAAAATGATATTGAGTAAGAGTTGGGATGGTTAATTTCTTAGAAAAATATCTATTTGTATGCCTGAGGTGGGCCAGAAAAAATCATGCCTGGAATGAGTTATTTTAGGAATGTCATAACATTGATCAATGACAATTACATACAAAAACGCCTGCACAAAGAAAGGACCGCGTGTGCAAGTCCTTCCTGCATCTTGCCGGCATGGGATTGTTGTATCAAGCCTTAGGAGTAACGAATGAGGCGCTAGGAGCGCGCATAATAGCCAATGTCAAATAGGGTTATGGATCAACTAACTAAGATATATAAATTGCTTTATAATAAATCAATTCTCTAACGTGAGACTAATCTAACACAAACTAAACATGCATCTCGACATAAGCTTTTAATCGAAAATCCTCAGTATGCTCTTATTTACATTTAAGGGACTCGACGGCATTTTCCTTTAGTCCAAGAGCCACTGCAATACCAAATAATATATACGATCCATCTATAATTGATCAGTCTTATAAATACATTCATAGTACTATATCATAGTGTAAATATGTTAAGATGAGATCTAGCTCCTTCCTCAATTTGCAGCAGACATACAAACCAATTGCCCATGTCAGAAAAGAAAACAAATTTCTGCAACATGGTAAAAAAAAAAAAAAAAGAAGGTTAAAAAGAGAAGTGTATAAAAATGAAAAGACCGCTTCAACCTCACGCTAAGTTGCTGCTGCATACTGCTCAAAATCTCTCTCTCACTCTGCGCGACGCAGCAATGGCGGACAAGCCGAGCCGAGCTCTGGTGGTGTACGGCGACGGCCTCGCTTCGTCCGTCGAAGCATCGCACGCCCATCTCCATTCGCTCGCCTCCAAGGCTTGCTGCGGCTTCTTGAGCCTCCCCAATTCCCCTCCCTCAGGTCCTCCTCCCTCTCTCTCTCTCTCTCTCCCCGAATCTCATCTGTGATTGATTGGAGATGATGGTGTCCCTTCATTTCGTGGAGGAGAAGTTTGGATTTTTCGTATCTGGGTCGGCTGTTCAGCTGGTTTCGTGCATGGGGGGATTGGTTTTTTTCTAGCTGGAAGATGGCTTTTGAGAACGATCGCTCTGATGCCACCTACGCGTCTCTTTGTAGCTTAGATGATGATTCTCAGACATTGAATTAGTGAAGGGTCGCTTTCTTTTCTCGGACGTTCGAGACGGCGAGAGAAAAGTGATGGATTCTTGTACCCATTTTTTTAAAACTCATTATCCTACTGATTCTGTTCGACCACTCTGCCAAATTTTCTTTCTTTTTGCCTTTTGAGTTCCGATGGTTTGCCGCAGTGATGATTACTGCAATTTACATGGGTTTAGATTGCAGAAAGTGAGGATGACAGAATCGTCAGAGAATTCGCCGTTCTTCTGGATGCATTCGACGCTTATGTTCGGAAGGTAATGTTTACATCTCCGTGATGTTAGCCCTGTTGATTTCGGCGAATATTCGAAGCACGGTTTTTTTTCCTATGATCGCGATGGCATTGCATTTCCTGTTAAACTTTTCAGGGCAAGGAAAGCGATTGTGATACGGGGAGTCAGGGGACAGCATCGATCCCAACGGTCTCGGAAAGGCAAAATTGATGCTCCATTTTTCCTACTGATTCTATTATTGATAGTATATATCTACAGATATTGTAGAGGTGACCCTGAGCTGTAGTTTTCCTGATTTCAGATTTATGGGGATGAAGGCTGCTATAGTGACAAGCAATCCAAGTTCGAGATCTTTTGGCAACAAGCTTGGTATCAGTGTTTTCCAATTCGAGCAACTGATAGACAAAAAGCACTCTGTTGCTGATGGACCCATAGATGCTGTCTCGTACGGATTGCTGAAGTTACTTGGATTCCAAGAGGGGAAGTTGATGGATACAGGGTATTTTAATATTGTATTTGTGCATATTGGAGCTGGTGAACCGGTGGATGGGGAGGCAGATGAGGATGTTAACTATGGCATAGAGTATGTGAATGCTTTGGTTGGTAGTTTAATGCATGTTGCTCAACCTAGATCCGAAATCAGTTCCCGCCTGCACTTGTCCGTTGTAATGAGCTATGGAGATATCTCAAAATTTGATTGCTCCCATCTATCGACCTTGGTGTCTAAGGACAATGCGGACTCTCGTCTGTTGAGACTGTTCCCTCGTCAGAGTTATACTATGAGAGGAGAGAAACCGAGGGAGGATGTCAGGTATCTGCAATTTGGTCCCCACCATGCCAGCAGTATTTGGTGTTGGCCACTATGACACTCCATTTCTAACCCTAAATTTTGATCAACAGGCACCATTGCCCCATGCTAATTGCTCAATGGCAGGATGCTGTAACCCGCAGGGATGCAGCTGAGACATTCTCATTTGAGGACTTTAAGGAGGTAACAATCAAGAACTAGAAATTAGTGGTCCTTTTTCATTCAATTTATCATGGAGGTTATTCTGGTGTTCCCACTACTCAACGTTTGGTTTTACTAGAACCCGAAGGCTAAAGATGATGAGACTGAGAGGCGGAAAATAATTTGGCATAAAAAAAAAGAAGAAGAATTGCGGGGATTTTTCTCTCCAATCTTCAAATTTAACCTCATTTGCAGGAGTTTATCCTCAACTTTGCTTGGTACTACCATTTTACCCTTCCTCATATTTCCTGATGTGTCTAGTTTATTCCTGTCCTGTGCAGCATGGTGGCAATTTGGTAATACCTGCGGACAGGTTTCTGCACGAGATCGCATTTAAGCTTTGGAAGGCTCCTAAATACGGGGCTTGAACATAGATCATGTGGAAAGTCCATTTCTATGGGATGACTCCAAAATCTAGATGTACGCCAGAAGACGAGGATGAAACTCTCCTTTTGGCCTTTTCCTTTCCCTTCCAATTAGAGTCTTTTTAGTTCTTAACTTCTCCTTCCCAGGTAATGGAAATGGGAAAGTTCCCTGCTCGTCAAGATGTTCTATTTTCGTTGCCAAAAAAAGATGTTCTTCAATGGGACCTGCAACATTTTTCTTTGCAAACATGTTGTTGGATGGGCACGATTGGATTTAGTAGGAGTTCTGTGCAACAACCCCGGATGATTGCAAGTTATATCGGCTTAGAAGAAGCCGAATAAAAGTCCAAGCTGGTATCTTTGCATATTCCTGGGGAATGTGTTTGTTCAAGTGAATCAGGTGGTTAAAATGCGCAGTACTCATCTTCTAGTACAGCAAACTTTTTCATACCAACACGAATATCGCGTTTTCACACCTTCGACTTTGCTTACTGCAAACTATGTGAACCATGATTTTTCACAATAAGCAGTCGTTCACATTTTCAAAACATTTTCGAAGCCTTATTATTTTAAATTTAAAACCGCTATACAAAGCCAAGGCCATCATGTTGCTCTAGTTAGACTCAAGGATCTATTCCAAAAAAAAATGGAACTCTTGCTTCAGCCGTAAAAATCTAATATATAGTAGTTTCAGTTCTTCACAAGGCCTTGTCATCTGCCGTCCATCAACACAAACCCAGGAAGACACATTCAACACGTGATCCTTTACTGTGGACATGAGAAACTTACACTGTGAATCTTCTGTACCTTTTCTTCCCTCTATAAGGCGAGGTCAATATTGGTGATGCTAAAGGTCTATCAAACCCTTGAACCAATAATTACCCAACAAAAACCACCCGAGAAGGAGCATTGAGAATGAGAAGAGGCCAATTATGAATGGCCACCCTACCAGCACTAAACCCAAACAAAGCACCGACATGAAAGGTAGGAAAGCTCTCATGATCGACATTACACTGACCCATTGGCCCTTAAACAGCACCAGAGTTGCCACATTTATCATGTTCCATTCCATCGATCCGCCATAACAGAGACGGTTCAAACAGTTGGCTGCAAATGAGTGGCAGTTGCAGGTGAAGAGGTTGTATGTTTTGTGCTCGAAGTGGCGCGTGCTCAATCGCAAGGCATCGTCCCAAGTAATTGCAGCCCCATATTCTCTGTGCTTGAAGCCGTACATACACGTATGTTCAGCTAGATTCGCTGGAAAGCAACACTGTTTCAAGGTTTCAAGTCGACAGCATGAAGTTAATATACTTTTGAAGCATTAATAAATGAGAATAACATAGGCATATCACCAAAACTAGTGCTCATTATAAAAAAGGAAAAATTACTGTGCGAGGCAACACTTTGAAAATGGTCCTAATTTTGATTTTACTCACACATAATACGACCACTTGTAGTTTTATCGAAGTACAGAATGAAAGTATACCTGTTTTCTGTCAAGTTGGATGTACCTGGCCACTGCACCAAATGCAAAGCTATCAACATTCACTAAATTGGAACCAGAAAAGTCTAATAAAACTCCGTCTTCCCGACAAATCCCAACATGTCCGATGAAAGGAGCCAACCATGAGACCACCGGTAGTGGTGTCCAAACTAAACAGCATGGAAATTTGTCCTTTGTAGGATCTATTTCATCCAATGGCCAGAGCTCATGCTGAATCCCGGGTCTCAAACCCATATGCTCGATATCAAAAGCGGCTTTGAGCTCCATAGATGCAGAATATGTCACATGTGGCAGACGAATTGGTGTATCCATACCGAACAATCCCTTTGTCAAAAAACAGCACAAGACACGTGAACTTGCAAATAGCCTGTAGCACTCTTATAGAGGTCTGCACAGCATCTAAACCTCATGAAACCTGAAATAGATTGATAGTAACAAAATTTATAAACATATGCATCACTTTTCCTGCTTGCGTAATTTTTAATAGGAATGAACTGCTAGATATACGTTTTCAGTGTCTAGAAGGATAATCTCAACCAAAACTCAAAAATTCGGGAAATGAGTCTATCCTTGCATGAAAGATTGACTTGGGATTTAGGAAGAGAAATGACAGCAAATATTAACATATCAAATGCCCCAGCCATATTTTTTGCAGAGAAAAGGATCCTGCAGACCATCACAACACCAAGAAGTAGGCCTAGGTAATTTATTGTCTGTATCCACCAGCTTCTCCGAATGGATAACACCTCAGAGATGTAAAGTATGGCTCCAATAAGCATCTTATCAGCTGAGCCTCTCACTCTGCTGTAGCTCAAGGTTTTTCCAACACAAAAGATGCATAAATCATCACACTAGTTTGATTTACTCTGCAAACTTAACCTCCTCAGACTGAATCACACTCAAGGTTGATAGATGTCTGCTCTGAGTTGAAAAGTCATCACGAGTTAATTCTAGGATTAACTACAACACAACAATGACAAATGCACCTAAGATCTCCTCTAGTGAAAAGAACAACCAGGTCTTTTCATCTGCCAACCAAGGACGAAATAACCATGAACGAACACAAGTTCTCATTGATGGAAATACCAATCAACCGGCTCTAATTGGTAATTCCGACGCTAATTACAGGAAATATACTCAGCTATCTAAAAGGAAACTACAACTTACAATTATGTGCAAAGACTCCGCGGAGCTTGAGGAATTCCAAAATGTGACCAGGAACAGACAAGCCTTTTTCTTTTGCAGTGCAGCCCTTAGACAATTTTTATCCAGCGACTGACAAGCCTAGGCCCACAAAACAGGACTCTCTTTGACTAAGAATGCGAGACCACAAAAAATGGCTGTACTTTTCTAGCTGGATAATTACAAACACGACCCCTGCCCCTGTTATGTCACCAAGTTTTCCTCACTTCTTGTTCTCTCTAGAGACATCGATCACGCGAAGGAAAGAGCGTTCAAGAATCAAACTTTAGCAACACTCGTCTCATTTCACGGCAATCAGATCAAGACCCAGAAAGGCAACACGCATTTCATAACACATACACGAAAAATCAGGACAAGTCCTCACGGAATGCAATCAAATCAAGAATCTTGAAAAAGAACAGCTCACAAGCAACGGCGGCGCGCTCCTCGCCTTCCCGGGACAACGATCCGATCAGAGCCGACAATGAAGAGCACCCACGCCGCCCGCGACGCGAAAAAAGGCCGACGACGAACTACTTCCCTCGCCGCGGCTGCAAGCTACCCTTCCCGCCGTCAATGGCGACTATAGAAAAGGACAAAGCCCCACCCCCGCCTTGGGATTTCAGCAAGAACGGACAAGAACCCACGAAGGAAACTTAATTCCTGAACTTGCCAAATTCCCAATGAAAAAATCCAGAATCGGGCCGCGCTTTAAATCACGGGAGGTGGTCGCCCCCCGTATTCAATTCTCGAAAATAGGACGAACGGAGAGAAGTCGGGGAAGGTGCATGAACCGGGGCCCATTTCGGTAATTCCCCCCCCCCCCCCCCCTCCCCGAGGCGGGCCCCGCCCGGGCACACTTTTACAGGCTCTCCGGCGCCTGCAAGTCAGCGGCTTTTCGGATGGATTAACGTCGTCGGTCGTGGGTGCAGGAGGGGGGGAGAAGGACAGGGGACGAGGAATTCGTGGTCGGGACGGTGGAAAAGCAGCGGGCGAGGAGGCGGGGGCGGAACGGTCATTTCGCTGCCGCCCGGCGAAGGTTCGGCGTTCCCCATGGAAGGAAAGCCATGGATGAGCACCGCTGACGTCAGGTGAATCACGTTTCTTTCTATGCTGATTTGTAGCGATTTCAAATTATGTCGTGCACGACTGCAAATAGTCATTCAATGACTAGGGGGATTGAATTTAGGTCTAACGATATGAAAAAAACCTAAATTATTAACATCGTGACAAATTTACTTTAAATCAACTTTTTGACTATCGAAAAGCTAAAACTGATGTATATGACAAATTTGCCCCTATTAATTCCCATCAAATTGGATTAATAACGCGAAAGATCATGAACATGTACAATTGTGATTGGTACAATGCCACGTCTGATAGAATTCAATGAAGGATAAACTTATTATAAATGTACTGATTTAAGATTTTTATTGATCAAAAAATTAATTTAAAGTAAATTTATCACAAATATATTAATTTTGAGTTTTTTTTTTTTTTTTTGTTTCTTTTGTGACATTAGCATTGAATTTAGACCTAGCATGAGTGGCATCCTCACCGACTATAGTAATTAACATGTGGTTTCAGTGGTTATTTGACCATTGTTAAGCTCATCTCAGCATTCAATTATACGATGATAACTTTTTTACCGTTCGAAAGACCAATTTGACAACTCTTGATCCTTTATTGTTAATTGGTTGGAAGGTGGCGTGTCGGATCAAACTGCAAAGTCCTTCAAATCCGACGAACAACCACGAACTTTTATTTCACGATCCGTAATTTCCCGTAGGGCTATAATTGACGATGATTTCGTAAACGGGTTACTAACTTCACGTTGATTGCTTTCATTTTTTTTTAATTAGCTACGCCCTAAACTTGTTGGTAAATCATGGACCCCTCTGTTCGGTTAATAATTGCTCACCGGAAAACCTTAAATTCCTGATGGAAACATCAGTGAAGAAGAAGCCCGTTCACTTCTGTGAATAATTTTCATGCATCAGCTGCATTTGCTCCTGGAGCTGTGCATCTTCCGTTCTCTTTGGCTCCATATCTCCCTTCATTTAGGGATACTACATGGAGGCAACTGTATATACCATGTATAAATTCCGGCATAGTGTCTACAATGTACAGTTTCTATGCGATTAGGGACGATGGTACTTATCAATCGACATCAATACCGGGTTCACCGCAGAATGCGTCTGGTTCAAAGGACCGGGCTGACTCATCCCTGTAAACTCCCGGTATGGCTCTTTCTCTGCTCTCCTCGAGGCTCTTGTTGAAAGCCTTTTGGCTCTCCTCAATGTTGATGAGGAGGAAGACGCATGCGAATAAACTCACCGCGAGTGTCACGAGAGTGTACTTCAATTTACTGAGCACGGGCTTAACCTGCACGATCAAACATCACGATGTATTCTAAGTGACAGATTATAAGATTCGCTCATTGCTATTCTTCAATATGGCAGCAGTTGATCAAATGCATCTTTGGACACACAGAAAAGAGAACATGAACATATTTGATAATTCAAAGATATCACAGCACCAAATTTGCCCAACCCCAACAAACTAGATGGGAATAATCTGAACCATTGAGCAGGCATGTGTGCGACTGCATGGACTGCTTATTTTTTGTCGATCAGATATTAAAAAATTTGTGAGAAAGACCAGTGAGTTGCGCGATGCAGTATACATACTCACCGAAAATGAACCGAGAAGCCTGTCACGAGCCAAGACTTCTGCTGTTTTCACCCATACCTGTTCAGAAAAACAGAAATTTGATCAGCTCAATCCTATTCATATATGAAAGTTAGTGATGGAGAAACAGCTTCACTTGATCCTGATGTACTATTGAGAAGTCAGGAGTTCAACTAGACCTGCAATTCAACTCCACGGTGACCGCACTCTCGCCTGAAACGACCAAAACACAATGATCTCTCACAAGAAGCTAATTCGACTTGTTTTGCTATTTACGATGCTAAAGAACTCTTATCCCGTTCTGCATTCTTTCTCAAATTAGCAGATAGCCACCATCACTTAATGCACTTCTCACTCGAGTTTTGCATTAATACTAACAGCAAAAGTCATGAGAATCAACCACTCATAACCGCCATGTAAATATTGCCCGTAATACTATATCTCAGCTAAGCTAGAAAGCTCTTCAAACAGAAGCTCTTTGGTCAGCAAAGAATTCTGCTCCATGTCAACTGTGGCTTACTATTATCCAAGATTATATACAAATGTATCACTCACTACTTTATCATAGTTGCTCTAGAAAACATTTAAAGCAGGTTTCTTCTCCCGAATGAACATTTGATTCACACCTTCAGCTTCATAAGATTGGAAAAATAGGCTAGGAGGCTAATATATATTTCTGTACAACGCCACTTCAAAATGTGACAGACTCTACCACAAGAAACTGCATACTTCTTAGAAAAAGGGGAAAAGAAAAGAACAAAATTTCATGCTGGCGATGCAGTTATGTATAATGATTCCCATCGACATTGCCACAGAAAAGGGCATTTACCTGGCCGTCGTACCACCCAGTCTCCTCATCTGAAAGTGTAAATAGGCAAATAGACCATTAGTTCACCAATTTTATACGTCATTGGAAACCAAATTACAACACTAACTATGCCTGCACAAGGTTTCCAAGAAGGCGGATTCACAAGAAGAAATGGAACCAAGCACATCCTATAGACTTTTCTCAGCATGACCAACAAGCACCCAATGGAATTTAACTGTCCTTGCTGGAAGGCACAGCAATTCGTTGCAGCAAATTTCCAAGAAACCAGACGACCCCAATTCACAAGAAGAAATGGAAACAAGCACATCCTATAGACTTTTCTCAGCACGACCAACAAGCACCCAATGGAATTTAACTGTCCTTGCTGGAAGGCACAGCAGTTCGTTGCAGCAAATTTCCAAGAAACCAGACGACCCCAATTCACAAGAAGAAATGGAAACAAGCACATCCTATAGACTTTCCTCAGCACGACCAACAAGCACCCAATGGAATTTAACTGTCCTTGCTGGAAGGCACAGCAGTTCGTTGCAGCAAATTTCCAAGAAACCAGACAACCCCAATTCATTATAAAAAGATTCTACTTCTTTCAAGTAATGATACCGGCTTTTTCATCGTTATGTGAATACCACCTTCCATGCTAGTAGATTTTTCTCCGCCGATTGATAATTCTCCTGATTTCGACCTAACTTTCCTGCGATTAATTTACCCACATGACAGAGACTATAAAGGAGAGAGAAGAGAGCAACTATTACATTCAACGGTGGCACTGAGCAAGCGATTCCCAACATAAGCCCAACCCAGATACATCCTCACAACAGCCAAAGTGACCACCACAAACCCACTTGAAACCGCACCCAGAATCCGCTTCACCGCCTCAGATTCGGGTGATGGAGCCCCTAGCCACGCGACCGGCAATCCGACCAAGAGTGCGAAAGAAGCACCCGTCACGAACAGTCTCGAACAATACTCAACAAAGTCACCAGCAGCCCAAGAAAAAGGGAAGGAAGTTGAGAGGTTTTGGTATTCATTGATGGGCTGTTGCTCCAGGGGAACAGGGCACTCTGTTTCTGAAGGGGTGTTTCTGCCATTTCTGAAGAAGGAGGAGGGTATTCGTGGGAGGAAGGTTTGATTTCGGTGGAGTCCGTGAGAGGGCCTGGAGGTTCTGAAGAAGGAGATGAGGGTGGTGGGGGAGTTTGTGGAGGGAAAGAAGAGGGTTGGTTGGGGTGGAGGTTGGTTTGATGAGAGGTGAAGGGTGATGGCCATGGCTCCGTGACTCTCTCAGATTTGTGTCAGTGTGTCTGTTTTGCTCAGAGTCAGAGATTTGGATAAGCTCCTCTTGTGCAGATATTTTTAGTGTGTCTGCGTTTTGAGTACTCTCCTTGAAATTGGGGATTTGATCGATTTGAGATTCATTAGACTTGTAGGTGGTGTATCTGCTCCCATTTCGAGTCAAAGATAAAGATGGATAAATAGACAGTATTGATTGGGATTTTGTAGTGACTGATGTGGTCAAATTCATAGAAAAATTATTTGCTAATTGTCAGAAGTGAGAAGCAAAAATGTCATGATATAGACAGTTCATCAATAATATCATTATGACTTTTAGAGTTATGCTTGATTACAATACCAAATCAAATACGACGAGAAGTGGGGTTTAAGTTAAGTCTTGGCTAAATCTTGGAAATCTTAATGCCATAATGCCTTTCAAATCCTCCTAGTCATTATCCGATTGCAATAATTCTTGGTAGGAAGAATCCCCATGTTGTGGCCTCTTTCTATGACCATCATCCTCACTAGAACACATAGATAATGGAAAGGAATAAGCAGGAGTGGCTACAATACTTGGAATTTCACGGAGGGTGGTGATGATCAAAATCCTTTTTCTAATCTCTGCAAAGAACCAAGGAGAAAAATAGCTGAGCCATTTTAGTGGATTGTCAATTTATTTGTTGGTAAGAAAATTCATTCGTGAATTTGTTGCCATTGAAAGTGGGCCAACTCTTATGTCGTCAATTTCAATTTTCTTTTTCTTAACTAAGCTCAAATGTTGAACTAGTATTAAAATGATTGAATATGCTAATAAGGACTATTTAAGCACGGATCGAATCTAAATATAGTGCGATATATCGGAATATTTATTAGAGTGCCGAGTGATGTTGGGTATTTTAAGACTTTCGGACATAATTTGCATACTAAATGATGTAGCAAACTATATAAATAAGTTATATAAAACTTCAATAAGAATCTGCCGCATCAACGATATATTGAATTTGTAAATCAGTAGTAATACACCTAGAATTTATGTGGCTTTTCCCGGGACTGGTCCTATCATGCATCGAACCTTTTAAACTCTAATTTATTTTGTTTTTATACATCTTCATCAGTATTTAAGAACACTGATGCAGAAGGATCAGATAATTGTTTCATGGGGTGCTACTTCTCGTTGTGATTGCTGTGACAGTGAACTTCCTTAAGCAGCCAGAGCCACTCACTTGACTTTCAGCTCAAGTGCAATACTAGCTACCCACGTCCCTCATGCAGTTCACTCTAGAGAGTCAGGGCTTGTTATAGGAACCCAGAGACGCATGCAAAGGTTTTAAGCCAAATAAAAGAGATTTATTCTAGGCCATAAAAGAAAAGGCAACAGAACATGATGCTTCCACAGAACTCAAGCTCAGATAATGGATGACATAAAATATACGAAATTGATAAAGAAGGAAATCTAAGTAAACATGACCATTAGTGCCCTAGGAAAGTCAATCATATGGCTACGAGATCCTGCAGAGGAGATTCTACTGCATTGCTTTGCATGCATCTGCTTACATGGACATTTAGGTCATCGGCACAGCCAAACGCGGAATAGGGGTTAGAGAGAGGAAGAGCATGCACAGCAAAATGCTTAACTTACTAGTTGCAACAACTGTTATTGAGAATGTATCGAATTATCATCATCATCATCATCATCACCATCAATGACAACTAGATAGAAGTAGAAGCAGATGAGGGCATGAGAAGTTTATATACATAGAGTTTTTTTGTTCCTTTTTTGTTTGGCTTTTCAGCCTTTTCAACCCTTCTTTCCTGGGTTTCAAAGAAATTCTGCTGACAGCACAGGAGGGCTGAGTTTCTACGCGGTAGCTGCAGCCGGCTCTTCGGTATATTGTGATGCTGGGAGGAGGGTGCAGGTAAGGTTGCGGTCTCCATAGACATTGTCAACACGTCCTGCAGTATAAATAACAAAATCTCTTACAACAAGATGCAGGGAAAATGCTGATTATAAGAATGAGTCAACACTTGGAAACCAATCTTGTCCCAAGTCCTAATCACAAGATCTACAGGGAGTGTCAATGATGGAGCTAAGGTGAGCACAGGAAGATAAGAAAAACCGAATTAAGATCTATAGTTTAGCCTGGGGATTGAGAAATTTCTTAGTATTTAAGTTTAAACTGCCAGGCAGGAAATATAAACAGGTGAAGTTCAATCTAAAGAAACTTTTGGGTTATCACAGGATCAAACAGTCCATGAGCAAGAGATTATGGCATCAAAGCACCCTATAGGAAAAGTTAGTATCTCTGGCAACATCAACTATCTATTGTGCGTTCATTTTAGAGAGCCAAAATTGGAAAAGTTGCAAACTTCAGCATTTCTTGCTGCTTAGTCATGACTGTTGAACTTATAAAAAATTTAATTCTGCCTAGTGAGCAAGCTGATGCATGCCACAGAAGAATGGCTCATGCGGACTATGCTGACTTCCTTAACCATGTCACATATAATCAATTAATACGAATGTTTTATTCCCAAATATACCTGTACTTGGCCAGAACTTGGAAGTACGGAGCCACGAAGCAGGGAAAGCTGCATAGTCCCGAGAATATGGTTTGGTCCATGCATCTCCCATGAGCAATGATGGTGGATGAGGGGCTCCCTGCATTTTTCATTTTTCAGCTCTATGAACATTCTACGGTATTATTCTTTACCAAAAAAAAGAAAAAAAAGAAAACATTCTACAGTATTATTCTTAGTGTAATTTGTTAGATAGGTCCGGTTTTATAACACATGTGTTATATATGCCTAGATTAATGTAAAGATAAAGAATCTCACCTTCAAGACATTATTGTGGATATCAGCTTTGCCCTTTTCGATCTCGGCAATTTCTTCCCTAATCGAGATCATAGCATCACAAAATCTGTCCATCTCAGCCTGAAGAATGGAGAAGATTCATCTGCGTTATGCACTAACTAAGCCTTTTACAAAGAGGATAAAAACACATACACTGCTAATACCTTGCTTTCACTTTCAGTGGGTTCAATCATGAGCGTGCCAGGTACAGGCCATGACATGGTTGGCGCATGGAATCCATAGTCCATAAGACGTTTGGCAACGTCTTCAGGTTCAATTCCAGCAGTATTCTGAAAAATGAAAAAGAAAAAAGAAAAAAGATACTTGTATGCAGAAAAACAAATCAAACAGGTGATTGACAGTAACAACCATAGGGCAGAGGACTACCTTAAAGCCTCTTAGGTCAACAATGAACTCATGAGCAACTGTTCCATTGACTCCACGGAACAATACTGGGAAGTAGCTCTGAATGACAAAATCATAACTGAATATCAAATTGGTAATCAACAATAATGAATATGAACAGATACTGTTTTCCACCTTCTTCCCTAGGATGGAAAGAAATGGAAGTCAATTAAAATAATTAAGGGAGGATAAGGAACCTCCAAGCGCTTTGCCATATAGTTTGCATTTAAAATAGCAATCTTTGATGCATCAGTAAGACCCTTAGAGCCCATCATGGCAATGTAAGTGTAGGAGATTGGTAAGATTAATGCAGAGCCCCATGGTGCAGCAGAAATTGTTCCAAGCGGGTTGGTCTGGTCTGAGGCGGGTATACCACCTGTTGGGACCTACAATATGAAAAGGTAGACTTAGCCCTTATCACACACTTGAGGAGGATACTGAAATTGAGTATCCAAACAGAAACCTACAACAGGATGTGAAGGCAAAAATGGTGCCAGGTGTTTCTTTACGCCAATGGGGCCCATCCCAGGACCACCACCTCCATGAGGAATACAGAATGTCTTGTGGAGGTTGAGATGGCAAACATCAGCTCCAATAAACCCGGGGCTTGTCAAACCCACCTGCAAGCATTTGTCTAGAATTTGAGAGGGAGCATTATGACTGATGCAAATAGCCAGAAGGGAAAAAAATCATATGCATAAAGAGAGAAGCTTCCATCCCCAAGCCTGGAAAATATCAGGAGCCGATAAACGCTTAAAAGGATAGTAAATTGTCGAGTGCGAAAATTTTAGGTTAGGTTCAAAAAGAAGAGAATGCACCTGTGCGTTCATGTTAGCCCCATCCATGTACACTTGACCTCCATTGTCATGAATAATTTTACATATCTCATCAATGCCTTCCTCATACACACCATGAGTGGAAGGATAAGTAACCTGAATTTTTGTCATGCAACTCACATTAAAAATTAGGTCAACACATGAATCATATGATGATTACAGAAAAGAACAAAAAGAAAAGAAGTTTCATTTTGCATGAAAATCCTCACCATAAGGGCTGACAAGTTATCCCTATTTACTTCAGCAGCCTTCCTCAACTCTTCAATGTTGATATTGCCCTTGGCATCGGTTCCTACAGCAACTATTTTCATGCCACACATCGCAGCACTTGCTGGATTTGTCCCATGAGCTGAGACAGGTATGATACACACATTACGGTGATGGTCGCCTCTTGCCTGCAACATCCATTCGGTGCATTGATTTAAGCCTGATCTACATATGCATAAGCCTTATTGTATGCAAGAGCAATAATTCGAGGGGGCACAGATGAAAGTTGGAAGAATATGCATAAGCTGAGATTAAAAGACAGAGTATAATCCTCAGGCACTTTTAAAGAGTAATATTATAGCCTCACGTTGCCCAGTACTATATGTAGCAACAAAGTATGTCCTCTACTCCAAAAGCTGATGACCTTCAAAAGAAGTAGAACAGTATGCAGAATCGCATAGGCTAAAAATTGAGTCTAAGGAAAATGAAATTTCCACAAGGTTAGCCAAATGCCTTCAATAAAGTTTTCGCCGTATTAAAAAACGAGCATTTTTTTCCCAGAAACCATACTGATTCTCTGTCCTTGACTAGAGTAAAGAAAAGAGAGTCCCCTAAACTTAAATTTGTATTATCAATCACTGGCCAACAATACATGTTAATAACTTTGAGGCTTAAGCTCCAGGTCAGAGCATGTCCGAGATAGAACAAGCAAATGACACTAATATTGGTAAAGAGAGTTCAAAGGGGGCAATAGGAGAAGTTTTGCCTTATTTAAAAATCATTCTCCTAGTCAATAATTAGCCATTTCAACGCTAGCATCTGCAGTCTGCTTGACATTTAAGAGGAATCCAGCACAGTGATAGATGAGACAGTACCAAGTGATACGCACGGATGACCATGAGTCCTGCATACTCTCCAGCAGCACCAGCATTTGGTTGCAAGGAGAAAGAATCAAACCCAGTGAGGGCACAAAGCAGGTCACCTAAATCTGTGAACATTTCCTTAAGAAACCAAAAAAATAAATTGCAATAAATTTTTGGAAAGAGAATCAATACATTTTGAGAAAGCTGTGAACTTCTGCTTGACAAATTTATTTATTTAATATGTACCTGATAACCTTGAGCTTGCTCAATCGGGACAAAAGGGTGAATGTCAGTGAAACCAGGCCAAGTCACCGGCATCATCTCAGTGGTAGCATTCAATTTCATTGTACAAGATCCCAATGGAATCATACTGTGACACAGGGAGAGATCCTTTGATTGTAATCTGTGGATATATCTAAGCAACTCATGCTCTGTGTGGTACCTAATGTAGAGAAGATATAATAGTCAGAATGGCTTAAAGTTATTAGCCACAAGTAGTGCATACTACATGAAAATGTTTATACGTGTTAAAAATCGGATGGGACAGGATAGGACTCTCTCGGATCAGCCCGGATGGGACTGCAGTCTGAACCTCTGGTGCAAGAGATGCAGCACTAAATGGGACCTGTGAGAAAATGTGGATAAGGAAACAATGATTAAACAAGATGAAAAGAATAAAAAATAACTTGAGCTACTCAGATGTCAGAATAGAAGTTCGATAAATTACTCACAGGCTTGCCACAAGCGAAAACTTTGAAAAGCTTATCAACATCATCCAAGGTGGTGGTCTCATCAAATGCAACAGTGATCTGAAATACAACAGAACTCCAATAAACTTCACAGGGAAGTACAATATGTTTCTCTGGAGGGTTGCAGCAAAGGAAAGATACTCACAGTGTGCTTATCTACAATCCTCAAATTGATCTCATTCTTGTAAGCAGCATCAGCAATTGCATTGGCATCAGCACACTTAACCTTCACTGTGTCAAAGAAAGGAAGCTCCTGAACTTCCATCCCAAGTTTCTTTAGACCTAGAGCCAATGCTCCTGCTAAACCATGGACTCGCTGAGCAATGGTCTTGAGGCCTTCAGGACCATGATAAACAGCATACATAGCAGCCATGTTCGCAAGCAATGCCTAGACAGGATGAGAATTAATCAGAGAACTTGAAATTAACTCCATAAAAAAAGAGCCACTTTTAAAAGCTGTGCATCTGAAAGCAAAATTGCAAGCTACCCAGTAACCAGTAAGCCTCGCCATAAATATTAGGCAAACAAACTTTAGATTATTTCCTCAAACTCAAAAGCTCTACTGCAACAATCGAGAGAGAGAGAGAGAGAGAGCACAGACATTCTAAGGTGTCAAAGATACCATACCTGAGCAGTACAGATGTTGCTAGTAGCCTTGTCTCTGCGGATATGTTGCTCTCTAGTTTGCATTGCCATACGCAGAGCAGGTTTTCCAGAAGAATCAACACTAACACCAATAATCCTTCCTGGCATCATTCTCTTGTACTCTTGAGAAGTAGCCAAAAATGCAGCATGAGGACCTCCATATCCCATTGGTACACCAAATCTTTGGGCTGAACCCACAACAATATCAGCCCCAAATTCACCAGGAGGCTTTAACATGGTCAGAGCCAGCAGGTCACTCGCCATGACCACTTTAACCCCATGAGCGTGCGCATTCTTCACAAACTCTGCATAATCCAACACTTCTCCTTCAGTACCAGGGTACTGAACCAGAACGCCACAAACATCTCCCGACTTGTAGTCGATGTCCTTCAGATCGGCAGCAACTACTTTGAGGTCGAACCCGTCAGCCCTTGTCTTACATATATCAAATGTTTGGGGGTGACAGTTGCTGGCAATGATAAAAGTTTTTTTCTTTCCCTTTTGAATGTTGTTACACATAGCCATTGCCTCTGCAGCAGCAGTCCCCTCATCGAGCAATGAAGCATTTGACATTGGTAATCCAGTGAGGTCTGTGATCATTGTCTGAAAGTTGAGCAAGGACTCTAGACGCCCTTGAGATATCTCAGCTTGGTAAGGCGTGTACTGCGTGTACCAAGCTGGATTCTCCATAATGTTCCTCAATATAACAGGAGGAACAGAGGTGTTATAGTACCCCATCCCAATATAAGACTTAAAAACTTTATTTTTCAACTCCAAATTCTTCATGTGCGCAATCATCTGACTCTCGGTCAGCCCTTCATCGAACTTAGAAAACTTCATCGAATCCAAACGGATCGATTTCGGCACAGTCGCATCGATGAGAGAATCAAGATTATCAAACCCACAGTACTCCGCCATTTTCGTTTGCTCCTCGGGTGTTGCCGAATTGTGGCGGCGAGGGAAGGTGTCATTTGGTTTCAGTGCCTCAACGGAGATTGATCTAGCTTGAGACCCGACACCATAACTAGTACTACTGGATGAGACGTGCCTACCCACCGACGTATCTAATCTAGAACTCCTGGACACCGAACCGTGAGGAACCAACGACGAGACATACCTCGAAGGCGTGAATATTACAGGTGACGAAGAGCTCAACAAAGATTCGTCCTGCCGATATTGCTTCGACTCGGAAACCAGGCGCTTGAGGATCGCCCGGTTCGCCAACCGCCTCGCACGTTCCATGTTCTTCGCGAAGTCGAAACAGAAACGAGGACGAAGCAACCGGGCTTACGTTCAGCTGGACGAATCAATATGGGGTTGCCCACGAATGCTCTCAAGTTGCTATCCTCTTTGTCATTCCATGGCTGAACGGAAGGGGTGCAAGGCTGGTTGGTGTGTGCTGGTTTTTGAAGAAAATATGTGGGAATACCATGTAATCAATTGAAGTATAAATAAGACTAGCGATAAATAAAAATTTCAGGAATTCAGATTTCCAAGATGCGGTGGTGGTGGCAATGAGAAGGTGGGCGGGTGATTGGGCACACCCACTGAGATGAAAAGGACAGTTTTTAACGATACCCTTTGCATGCTACGAGATAAATAAAACGAATGGAAGGCGTTGAAGCGAGAGCGGATTGAGTTTCAATGGATCAAAACGCTTCCCTAGCCATTTCAAGAAAGTAGGCTGCCAGGAAAATCCCTCCTTTCCTTTTATTTCTGGCCCGGAAAATACCTCAGCTTTTTTCCTGGGAAAATCTCAGAAGACCTTCGGTGGCTGATTCTCTTACACATTCAGCTTATCCCCAGCCCCGCCTCACACGTATTAGCTTTCAGGAACGATTGTGAAAACGGCGGACACGCATTGATCTTTTCCTTCGCCTGATTTTCCTACCTTTGCTGGGTTTTTGCCCCCAGATTTTCTCGTTTTTTCAATTATAATATTGACTTTTTATCAAAAAGCATATCGAATTTATGTTATTTATTCGGTGAATGGTAATAAATTATGGGATATTCAAGGTCCTAAAAAGCTTATCCTGCCTAGATGTCTGTGGCCGACATTGTCGCATGTAACTTCAAGGTGCTTGCTGCTGACTCGGACTTCCTGTCCTCATTCTGGAGAGCAGTACTCGTGTGTTTCGAGCGTACCGTAACCCATATCATCAACAGTTGAATTACGCAAGTGTCTTGTATGTGTAAATGAAGTGAATTTAGTCATATAAAGAATGAAAATAGCATCATCCTAGATTAACTGATCTATTATAGATCCCATCTATGAAAGTTAGGACCTTGCAAATAACCACAAAAACCATCTTCACCTCACACCAAACCTTGCATCACATATGAAACCTTCAATTTGGAACGTGCAATTCATTTTTTCACACTTACCATTATAGCTTTGTAAGTGAAAATTACCATTTACTTTTCGAAAGTACCCTTACCGCTTTTTGACTCCATCTACCAAGAAACCCTCATTCACAAAGTCTAGATCCTAACATCTAACCTTAGCTTGACCACCGCTAGTTCCTTCATGTCGCCGGTCACCACTGTCACGGCCTTTGGGTTACTTACCTCCTCCATTCCACCCCTCGGCAATAACCCAAGCTCTCTCTAAAGAGAGGACCGAGGGACGTAGCGATGTGGCAGACAATGGTGGTTGGTAGGGATGATCAAGTTTAGGATGGGTAGATTCCAAATTTGGATCCTGCATCCGACCTTATTACAATTGGTTTCCCTTTTTTAGACCCAATACTTAACCCTATTTACACCAGACCTTGTTTTGGAACTATTCTATTTTTCCGATTCGATTCCAGGATCAACCCTGTTTCCATTGGACCGGTTCCCCTTTTGTGCACAATATACTTCCCTCCTAATCTTGCGCACTCTCACAAGGCCTAGTTCTCCACAAAAGAATAAATTTGTCCTTCTTTAGTATAAATATGTTGCTGGAGTGAAACTCTGACAACAAGAACAGAGAAACCGTGCCTGCATCCAACTCCAAATTCGAAAAGGAAGATTTTAACAAAACACCAATTCGATTCCTATTTCCAATTTCCGCATTTTAAAGCCCCCTCCTCAACACAAACGACACTCCCAAAACGAGAAACCAACATCCACATTCAGGTTCCTGCCTTTCCACTTAACCGATCATAACACAAAACGAGAGCCAAAATCAGCGAACCTGAGGGGGCATATCACAATGTGGGGAGCGCAAAGGAGGAGGAAGAAGGAGAAGATCCGGGATTTATGTACGACATCCGGAGGACTGCCCGGTCACGGAAGAGGAATGATGAAGGACGAGCACCATGCGCATTCGTGAGAAGAAAAACGCCATGCAAGTAAGATTAGAAATTGCTTACAAAACCGGTTACCAAACAAGTCCGGTCAATCCGATTCTCAGGTGGGTATTCACTCATAATTGAGAACTGGACCAATTCAAATTAATTTTAAATTTTGGGAACCGATTTCAGGGCCAACTTCAATGGGAATTGGTTCTTGGCCTTATTTTCCAAATGGACTAGTCCAGTTTTCGAGTAGACTTGGTCCGGTTACACACCCCTAGCGGTTGGAGGTGGAGGGGTAGTGGCTGCTAGCTGCATATGGCGATGGATGGAGGTTAGGCACTTGGGAGGAGGGTGGTTTAAGGGTAATTTAGTCATTTCATCTCCTAGCTCTACTATGCAAATTAGGAAATTTTCAAAAAAGAGATTGAAAGTGATTTTTGAGTCAGAAATGAGGAGGGACTTTTAGTATTTTTTATTAGACATTTCTAGGAACTAGCTAGGAAAAAAAATAATAATTACACAAACAAGCACGCAGAGAAAATGTTAAACAATATTTTAAATGTATAAAGCAAGAGAAAAACTTTTAGATTTTATTATTTGAGATAATGGATTTGTATGGTTATGGAATGCAAAATATTTGAACCCAAATTTAGATATGATAAATAAATAATATAACTTGTTGGGTGCGCACAGCAGAAATTACCGTACTAATTGTTGAGAAAGATCATGAACACAATCAAAGGAAACACAATCATTTATTAGAAGCACTCTCTATGAAATTGGTTGGAGAAGTTACATTAAAATGGGAGCCAAGCACAAGAACATAAATGAGAACACTTGGGTATTTTTAGCCTTCACAAGAGGGTAGTCACTACCCTTAATTCATTTTAGAGATTGCGGTTTACCCCCCTTTGTTCTTTCTAGATACCCCCCCCCCCCCCCACCCGACCCGACCCGACCCCACCCCCCAAACGCTTAATTCTAGATATAGGTGGCTCACCACCCTAACATTATTCTAAAGATTAGTGGTTCATCCCGCTAAAAACATATAGAATTAACTATAGAAGAGAGGAGGTGAATCTTCATAATAATTCCCACCAAGTATGATAAATCCATCATATAAAAATTAATAAGCTGCCCTTTCATTTACAAATTTTGTACAAAAGCTTGATGTCGATATCTTCCTCTAACTTAGTTTCGTTTGTAGTAGAAATACCAAGAATAGTGAAAAATATTTACGTAAATTTGATTTAATAAGTGATGCAACAAATTATAATTGAGTATTGAAAGTGAGGTGGACGCACCAAGAGGAGCTTGGCGAATTACTCTCTACACTAACTTTTTAAACTGGTCTTAGAATCTCCATGTTCTTTTTTTCTATGTGTACTATTGTATAAAGTAAAGAAGACATTTTACTTCCAGGAGATCTCAATTTTTATTTTCTTTCCAGGCTGTCCATAATTACTAATTTCACAAACATTGCACCTTTTGACAAATGAGTGAGCTAATGAATTTGTTTAATATCTCACACGTCTCACTATCAATCTATTTTATCCAAAAACAACCTTCCTAATGGGATCTCAAATCTTCAAATATTAATGTTTGTCTTTATATTATTATACATTTCCTTTTGTATGTTGTGAACTCTTATCAATACTTACTTTCCTTTAATTAATAATTCAAATATATAGCAATAAAATGATTTTACTAAATCTTGCAAATAACATTTTGTACGCGTACGCAATGCTTGTGCTTATTTGCTATAAGTACTAAGACAACTAGAGACGGATAGAGGTGCAACTAGATCCTAGCAACGGCCTGGTTTAATTAGGTAGAATGAGGAAGCCAAATAAGGTCAAACTTTTGCCAATTTCAGCACCTACCGTGTAGCCAAAAGAACGGGAAAAATGATACCATGAGAGTTAAAAGACTCCTCAAGATGTGCTATTTTCCTCGTGAGTTGGTATATATCAAACTTCTAGCTGACTTTTCAGAAAGGAGCTTCTGAGTGACATTGTGAGCAGCCGGTGCTTCCACCACCCAAATCCAAAGATTGTCGCCAGATACCTAACGCAAAAAGGAACAACATTTAAAGGATGAACCAATTAAAAAGAGCCATGCAACGTGGGGAACATAAAATCACATCTCACCAAACGCAAAAGAGGGTGGGTAATGAGCATTATGTTCGGTTTTGATTCATTGGGGAATGAATTTCGTTCAAGACTGTTGTTAAGGAGGTCGATACCGGAGCGTTAATTATTTCCGAGATCTGTTTTTTGTTATTACACGCTTGGAAAAGGAATATCTTTCGGACATTCAAGTCCTTCGTTAAATGAAATTATGATGTGCTCCATATTGAGGTGCACTTGCAAGAATGTAAGGGAAGAAAATCTGCATTAAGACTGCGATGTAAGGTTGAGTAGTTAATATATCATAATTGATATATAACTCATTAGTTTAATCTTTTGAGTAAGGGTGAGTTAAATTGTATATATTGACAGACTCAAGATTTGAACTTCCTTTTGTTGATTTGCTGGAGTGAAAGTATCTTCTGTCACACCTCTCTAACAAGTAGTATTAGAGCTGATGATTTAGGTGGGCCCAGCCTAATTTTTGTAGCTTGGTGTATGATGAATATCTCAAGGAAGGAATCTCAGGTGTGACTCCCTAATTGAGGCGGGCGAGGTGTTCCTCAACTTCCCACAAAGCTTAGTTGTGTTAAGGTGATTGAGGTGGAGTTCAAAGGATTGATATTGTCCACACCAAAATTCGACAACATTTGTCAAAAGCTGGCTGGGCTAAGATGGAAACTCAAGTTGTGATATTGTTAGTGCAGAAAGAATGCCTGGATCAAGAGGAAGCAGTCTTTATGCAAGAGACTCACATGCGAGGGGGGAGAGTTACACAAAAAACGTTTCATATCATGGGTGTGATGTGAGATAAAATAATTAATATATTTTAGTTGATATATAATTCATTGGCTTAAACTGATATTTGTTTAAATATGTTGATGAATTTGGACTTAAACTCTCTCGATGGTTTTCCCAAACGAAGGTATTGAATTTCTACTACACCTCCTCCCCATCACATTAGACCTGCTTGTATGAGCTTAATTGATTATCTTTACTTTTTTGTTTTAACGTTGAATGAATATTAATATAAATCTTACCTTTGCATTTGTTTTCCTTTTTTGGCAAAAAAAAAAAAAATGACCCCTTCATTTGAAAAAGGGCAATCCCTTTTACTCTTTTTTTTTTTTTTAATCCAGAGTTTTCCTGCTTTTGTTTTTTGGTTGGTTCTACTCTACTCATATTCTAACTCTCAGACTTTTGTCTTACCTCATTGCAAAGTGTGGGAGTTGAAAACCCTAACCCCGAGAAAATGGGGATTCGAACCCCTCCCCCCCCTCCCCCCCTCCCCCTTCTATGTTGGAAGGGTAGTCATTGAGGCAAACCCCAGTGGTTAAGTTTTTTTGCTATTCGCTAATGCAAGAAAATATCAGAGAAGAATATCTCTTGAAGGGAATTATCGAGCCAGACTTTCTTTTAAATCTTTTAAATTCGTTTCATATAAGAAAATGTCTCTTAAATCCCAATTCACTTCTATATATCATGCATACTATAGAACTTGTGAATTATATTCTCAATTAATCGAACCATAGTAACAAGCTAGCATACTGGAACAAAAGCTCTAAGTGTTTCCTCTGTAGTGGAAACAGTGTAAAACATGCAAACTTTAGAAATTTCTCCATTGTTTTGTGACTAATAATGATTTCAAGCTATCTTGCTTCAAAACAAAGAAAGTACATATTTACACAAAAAAATCCTAAATAGTTCGTAATTAACCCTAATTGATAACAAAGTCCAAAATTCACAGGTAAAAGCAAGTGGTTCGGAAATAATTAATTAAGAGTCAGTTTGGTAACGCTCTTATTTCTCTCAATTTCTGTTATTTTGTTTTTCAAAACAAAAAAAGAACATAAATTCGTTTGATTACGTTAACTAATTTTTCTATTCTCTGGAATAGAAAAGTACTAAGAGAATAGATTTGGAAATAAGAAATAGAAAAAAATAGTTTCGTACTTCATGGAATATATTCTAGAAACAAGTCATTTTCTTTCTTTGACTTTCTTTTCTTCTTCTTTCTCGCCGCCTACCATCCACTCTCTCTTGCCACCGATTGTTGGTTGCCGTCGGTCGCCAGTTGCCAGTTGCCAACTGCCAATTGCTGGCCACTAGATACCACCACCATCGACTAGAGGAGGAGCAAGAAGAAGAAGAGAGGGAAAAAAGAAAAATCTAAAAAAATTGTACATTACAAAAAAAATTGTGGATCATACCAAACATATTCCTATTTTTTATTTATTTCAAGAATATAAATTTTGTATAATTACTAGACGCGTTCTTTTACTTAAAAATTGTTCTAGGGAATAAAATAAAATAAAAACTATTTTTGAAAAGAAATTATTCCCCGAACAGAATTTTTTTTTTTTTTGGTAAAGGTAATAAATATATTGAGCTTTGGTCAACTGTACAAAAAATCCAGCTCCAAAAACATACACAATGAAAGGGAGCCAAAGAAAACCATCAAGGAACCCACAGTAGACAACAAAGCTAAAGCAACACAAAACAAACAAGCCAAGAACAACCAAGAACCTCGACACAACATATAGTGGTTGGGACAAAAAACGAACATAACCACGATCCAACAGCTCAAGGAGGAGTAGGCATCAAAGCAAAAACTGAGGAGTCAAAACGCCAAGCTCTTTGAAGTCTCTTGTTTCTTTGAGTAATTGGAACATTTTTGAAGGTAAGGGCTTTGTCTTTAACAACCTTGATGAGGTGATTCTTCAAAGCCGCAACCACCAAGTCTTCACCACAAAATATAATACTATTTCTCTTCTTCCAAATCAAATGACACAGCGCACCAAAAGAGAAGTGCGCAATACAATGGAAGAAATCCTTACCAGAGAGAAAATTTTTTGCCCATGTGAGATTGTCCGACCAAGAGCTATGTCGCCATGGAAGGTCGCATCTAGTAGCCCAAAAGTAAACGAGAGTAGTCGAGGTATGACACTCAATATCAAAAATGTTACTCAACAGATCCTAAATAGACCAATATCAGAAAATAATCCTACTCATGAAATGGTGGATTTTGTGGGGGGGAACAATTTCAAATGGGATTCGGATTAGTTCTAGTTTCATAACTCCTCTTGATGAAAAAAAAAAGGCTTATTGACTTAAGAACACGCAAATTTTTGTTCGCGGCTTGCCCTATTAATTTCTGCCCGTTCACATCTCTTCAAAAAGTCATCAGCAATAACCTCTGCATCAAACACCTCCACTTGGGGAAAAACACACTCTTGAGTTGGGTCCAGACCTTCAAGATATAACAACTTCTCATCTGGGGTAAATATGCATGAACACAGAAATGTTTATGAAGTGAAGGGTAAAGGTGATTTTTCTATTGCTGAATGAGCAGCAGTAGTATGCGTGAACATTATTGCCTGAACCACGGCAAAGTCCTACTTCTTTGGCTTGTCTCCACGAATGCTTCGAATCGAACATCATTGTGCAACTAAGATTCGGAGTCGACCCAAAAGAACACCGTCGTCATTCTTTCAGAAACAGGCTGAGGTACTCAGTGTCACGATCAGATTTATGGATTTGGAAACTTGTGAAGCCTCACGATTTCTCAGAAAAACCTTGTTGCCACATGCTGTCTGAGCTTTCGTACATGTGTTGCCTCGGATGTGATCTTCCAACCTGCAAACTTACTTTGATACGGATTGCCTTTGGTTAAAACGAAGATAGATGGACGTATATCTTGCGAAGAATTCGCTTATGTTGCACGAGGATGAAAAGCAAGAATAGAGACGAAGCTCAATTCTCAAGAAGTTCTTCCATATTTGTGAAACCCTAGAGCCTAACTAGAAAACTGATGAGCAAAGACAAAGCTAAAAATTCTAAAGACGTAACATTTTACCTAGTCAGATTATTACTTAAGAAAATGAATCATAATGCCTAACATTCAAAATAGTATTTAACTTTCTGGAGATTTGCAAAATAGAGAAACAATATCAAACCACGATCTTCAAAATCATCAATCCTGCGTCTATCTTATTGCTTGTCGAATTAAGAATAATAATTTTACAATGCCGAACTCCCTTGCGAGTAATTAAAACATTGTTTTGAAGAAAGAGTTTAAGTACTGCACAATACATTCATATGACAAGATCGAATATTAGGACTTCTACTCGCATCTTGACAGGAGCTTAATCAGCTTCTTCCTATTAAAAAGAGGAGGAGTTAAAAAAAAAGTGTAAAGAAACTTGCATTGACGCTCAATTTCTTAATATAAACTCAAACAAGTATAGAAATTGCATTTGTTTTAAGTGCGTATTCATTATTTCAATCTTGTAAACTCAAATAGACAAAACTATTCCTGCCTTGCAATGCAGGGAACTCTCTCTTCCCTCTCCCTCTCAATGTCTATAAAAGACACAACAATAGCACAACCAAACAAATTCACAAAAAAACAAGACAAATCTAGTAATAAATGCAGAAATTAACCGTGAACAAAGCCACAAGATAATTCCATCAGTAGTATTGCAGCTTCGGCTTCATCTTGTGGAAATGCTCGTAGAAATGCCGAACTTTTGCTCAACCCTAGGGTGAAATCCCTGAAAAAGAGGTTCTTTTCACCATGAGAGGAAGAATCGGCTTGGCTGGTGAATTGCTTGCTTTGTTTCTTGCATATTTGTCCAGCATGACTAGGGCGAGATTTCTTTTCCTTGTTGTGCCCTTTCAACCGCATTGAGGTTGTATCAGTAGTTGCAACTGCTGCCCCTCCAGCAGCAGCCGCTGCAGCAGCTTCTGCCAAGGCTCTTCTTGCCTTCCTCTGGCGAATCCCGCATGCATTGCAAAGAGACTGCACTAGCGAAACATTATTAAAAATTGACTTATCTTCTATGAGATACAAAAGTAATCACATGACGAAGTTATCTATCCTCAATGTACAATGCATATTTGTATCTCGTATAAGTTTCAATTAGATCCAACTAATAAAAATTGTTAAATTAATAGCAAGGAGGCAACTTCTAACATGTTTTTCATAAGCAGTGTCTTAGCCAGGGTGATTAACATAGTCCAGAATTCCCAGAATTTATTAAATATAAGACTACTAAATGGAGTTACATGCACACTAAACAACCTAACTGAAATTTGATTTGAACAATGATCCCTATATATGTAGACATTCACCTGATCATGTATTGTAGAAATGAAACTTTACTGTGAAGCCTTTAATCCAACCACACTTAGTAACATAAGAAGCATGGATGTGACAAGTCTCTATTTGTTTGGCTTACAAATTAGGCCACAAAACATGTAACCGTGTGATTCCAAATTGGTCTGCGAAGGGGGCAAAAAGAATAACCTTGGGGCCTCGAGGACCACTCCTCCAAAGAGGGGTTGTAGTTGTGTTGCAATCTGTACACACTCTTATGGCATTGTTGCCGTTGCTTGAAAACCTAATCTCAGTACGATCTTGTCGATGATGGTTCTTAGCAAACTCGTTCGCAAATTGCATACTCTCATCTTCTGTAGATCCGTTGCCATATGTTGTGTTCTTCATCTTCTGCAGGATCCTCATTTTCAAAGGCATCCATTTGATGCCAAAATCTCTGTTGACCTCCTCCCCGTCTTCACCGTTGAAGGAAAAAGATTTTTGTTGTCCTCGCTTGCTAGTTTCACTTTCACTAACCATCGGCTGGAGCAAAGATGAAGATGAGAAGAGCCGCATGTGTTTGGATGCGCCATGTCGATCAGCCTAAGAGTTATGAAAAAGATCATGAACTCAAGAAACCGAGTAATTCAACAAAAAAAAAAAAGGATTGTAAAATGAAGAAAGCATAGGTTTAAGTAAGTATATATTTCAAGGTGGATGGATTGGTACAACGAAGGATTAACCAGCTCTTGTGAATCAGTTAATTAATTTATAGATCAAAATAAATCGAAATAAGGAAAAACATAAGAAGATGAAATCCCTTGCTGTATATGTGATTCTTCTTTTGCTTTGTAAGCAAATCATCAAGCTTTCAGGGATCACAAATTAGGAACGTAACACACAAGCCGATCATGAACTGCTACTTGTAATCGAATAAAAGATGATCGCAGTTATATGGATCAGTTTTATATGTAGACTCGCTGTTCAGAAGTAAATAAAGAGTCTTGAAAAATTAAATTGAATATGGAAGTGCTGAGAATACTGCTTGCCTGTTCCACAGGAGTTTCTGATCTTCCACATGGTTTGTGACTTTGATCTTCAGTTTCATTCGGAAGAGAAGCAGATAGCATAGAGGAAGAAGGTGGTGATGATGGCGGTTCTTCATGAGGTGAAATGAAGAACTGCAAGGTCTGATCTACTTTTCGCTCCAAAAGAGGAAAGGAAGGAGCCTCAGGAGGGTTCAGGTATACAGGATTCATGAGAGAGAGAGAGAGAGAGATAGAGATGTATCACTTGATGACCTTTGTACCCCAGAAGCAAAGTGGATGCCGAGGGATATTAGACAGTTGAATCCATTAACGTCTAAAAACCCTCAAGTTTATATATGGGAAAACGAGAGAGAGAGAGAGAGAGAGAGAGAGAGAGAGAGAGAGAGAGGAGGTGTTCTATGGTTGAGAAAGGAATAATACCGTTTAACACTCAAGTGATATGTTGAGCTTTGCATCATTAATGTAAAACAAGCAATAGCTCGAACCTATCACGGTTTTGGAACAAGCTATCAATATCATACTATGAGAAGTTTCATCGTGTAAACTTAATTTTTTATTAGGTCAAGTCAATTGCATTAAAAAAAAAAAAAAAAAAAGGAGATTTGAGACTTAGATCGAATCCCACCACAGAAACACAAGTTTCCATAAATCTTTACAATCTAATCACTTTGTCCAGCACCCCATATTTACATAAATAAGTCTCTAAGTTAATTTTCTCTCTACAGCTGAAGGGTAAATACATTATTAATTAGTTTAGTAATGAATATCAGCTTGTCACACAATACAAATACAAAGAAAAATATCTTCTTCTTCTTCTTTTTTAAGAAGGTTGTCAAGGAGGGAGAGAGGCAGCTAAGAAGCGGGCCTGAAGGCATTCACGTGACTTCATGTCGCCCAAAGAAACAAAGGATACAGAGAAAGACAAACATAAAGGAGGTGTAGAATGCTACTACTCAGGCCCCAGTATGACAAAACCCTATCTCTACTGATTCATCCCCACCAGTTCAATTCCCATTTTTTTCATGGCCGTTGGTAAATATACAACATGTAAATATGGGGTGCTGGCCGTTGGTAATGAATATCTTGCTTTCATCATGATCTTCAGAGACAATTTGGTTTTTACCCCTCCTGCACATGATCACATGCTTCTATTTGGCCCCATAGTCCCCACACTAACTGATAAAAAATCAATCAATGCGTTTCTCTCTCTACTCTCACGTTTCCGTTTCCACAACTTGGGACTCGGCTTCATGAAGATCCCGGAAGATCAGATTTCCAAGGCACAAGGTGACCTACTGCAAAAGAAATTCCATTGAAAGCCAGACACAGCTCTCTCCTATAGCTGGGTGTAGCAGATGAGCAAATAAAAAGAAACCTGTAGATTAAGGTATTATTATCACGTGGTGACTGTGTTAATTGGCTACCTGGACTGGGAACTTAATGGTCTTGGAAAGTTTGGTATCACTTGTGATCCCACACGATGAATTTTGAGAAGAAAGATCCGAATTTGAAGCTTTTCTGAAAGTTCATGTTATGATGATCAAGCCAGAGAGATTAGATTGGAGACAGGAGAATGTAGTCCATTCTCCATGAAGGTTTGAATTTGTGATTTGTGTATGGGATTTGTGTAATACGTAAGATTAGGGTTTCTGAGAGAACTTCTGATTTGTTGTGTATTTCAATTCCTATATAGTAAATTTTTCATCCTCTACCTCCACGACCGAGCCCTATTAAATGAACACATCTTGATCATTGTGTTTCCTTACCATCATAAAATAATCTGTCATATCAAAGTCCACTTTAATGCATCTAAATAGCCTTATGCTTTTTTTTTTTTTTTTTTGCATCAGTAGGTTGACATCTTGGTGATCTAACCCTTGTTGACTAATTCTCATGTGTCCTCACTAGAGTAATAATTCTCGTGGTGATGTAAATAAAATATGAAATATTGAGGATCTATGAGATAAATGAAATGAAGATGGGTAGAGAGATCTTCATGCATGGGGCAAGCAATCTCTGACCTTAGTCTTGCCAAAAAAACATAATGTTTTGTGCAGGCTAATGGACAGGGACACCCTTCCTCCAGTCCCCCATCGTCTTATTGCTTCCTATTGCCATCAAAACAGCGAAAGAGAAAGTCAAGAAAACAAAATATTTCCAACAAAAAATAAAAGCACTAAAAATTGAAGATTTTCAAAAGAACATGGCGTGAAAAAAGGAATTTATAGATTTTTATAATCTGTCATTTGGATTTTTTTGTCTTTTATTTCATTAATTTCCTCAGTGAACAGATGTACAGGCTCAAATAAAGAGATGGTAGAAAATAATGGCAAAGAGCTGCACAATGATGATGTGATGCTCTTTCCCTTTATGCAATGCTATACCAAAACAAGCAAGTGAGCCAGGTGACGCCCAGAGATGCAAAACTAGGGTTCTACCTTGATACCGATATAGAGCCTCGAGTTATGGTCCATACTCTAGAAGCGTTCAAGAATCAGAGGTCGTCCGGCCCTAGACGGCCTTCCATTTTTACATGTTACGCTCCAAATTAGGAGGGTCTCAATACTTGAGTCCTCAATGGGCCGCCAATCACAACCGATTCACCAAAATCTATTTATGCTTCACGCATCAAATGTTTTCCGGTCGTCCTTCCTCCAGGTCATCCTCTCCTCTGAGCTAAGATCATCCAAAGCCTCATTCGGTTCATGCGAAATGTCTTTTCAGGAGATGCTATGAGATACCAAATCTTCAGAAGGAGTTAAACATGTTCCAAACTTTATCCTCGCTACAGAGGCCGATATTAGCACTGATTGGTTTGGTTGCCCTTGCATATCCTCGGAGTGAAGACAAGACTGAAGTGATTATCAGCAGCAATCTGCACCACACGCAAGAGAACTCTCGCATGCGTTTGAACGTCAATCTCATCGCATACTGATTAAAAAGATAGAATTTGGTTGACCCGAGATGGTTTAGAGACCAGATAGTTCGGGTGGTGATGAAGAGGCGTGCTACGTTGGTGTCGCGAGAGTCACAATTGGGGTTTGGCATGTTTCGGATGAGGGGAGATTAGCAGAGAGATACGGCGACAAAGACATAAGCCACAAGATCACACCGGAGAGAAGAATGTGCTTGAGGAGTTGTTGTTTTCAGCCCTCTTTGGATTTTGCTTCGCCACTGGGTCCATTTGAGACCCAGGTCCAACTCCATTGGCCCACTCTCTCTCTCTCTCTCTCTCTCTCAAACATATAAGAGTTAACAGCCCGAAAAATACAAAACAAGCACACATGTGATAAATTTACCAAAAATTAATTTTTTAATAATAAAAAACTCCACACTAGTACATCCGTGACAATTTTATCTTTCGTTAGTTTTTGTTGAATTTTACCATCAAAATTGCCGAGTTGAATGACACGTGGCAGCTAATGGATGTACTAATTTAGAATTTTACCTTCCGTTTATCACATGTGTATTGGTTTGTATAAATTTATCACAGAGTTTGAAGTTTTTAGTGATCAAAAAATTAGTTTGAAGTTAATTCTGTCACAAGTGTACCAATTTAAGATTTATAATAATCAAATAATTAATTTAAAATAAATTTGTTACATGTATACAATTTTTTTTAAGTTTTTTTTTTTTTGTATTAACCAAATAAATAACTATCTGTATATCAACTTCTACTTGCTTCACCCGATCAACAGATGAGATTCGCTAGGCTCACACAGACTAGATTGGTACTTGGCACAAAGTGAGCGTGCTTAGGCAAGTTGTTCTTGTTCTTGAGTCCAGCCTGCCTACCTTGGCCCCTCAGGTCAACTCTCTAGATAAATTTTATTGATTTTTTTTCAAGCATAAGCGAGCATGGACAAGTATCTTCAAGGCAGGCACAGGGAAAACCTATCCAATGATAAGTTCTAACTACTTGCATGCATGCATTATGTGCATGCGTGCTCTGATGAGCATTTATTTGTGTCAACCAGCCAAGCGAAAGACTTATAGATGTCAACTGTCATCCTCTCCATTCTAAAAATTTTAGAAAAGCGATATGATTCGATATGTTGGTAGAATTTAATTCGAGAATTCAAATTGTGACACTCCCACTTCAATTATTCATTGGTTTTTGAAAAAAAAAAAAGAGGACAAACAATACAAAGAAGGTTTGCTCTTTGGGCAAAAACAAGATGAATTCAATTGCTATGAATCAAAACGGAGAAGTGAAAAAACTGGTCAGGCAATCAAAGGGAAACGATCATAGAGCAGGAAGGGCTTTTATGGCCCAACATGGTGCAGCTAATTCAGCCCAATGGCTTAGTGGGCCGACAATACATCTTAGTGGACGTGGGTTGTTTTAGGAACTTATTTTTTTGAAAACAAAAAATATTAAAGTTCGCTAGATTGGATCGACGGCAGGTCGGGATCGGCACTCGTCCAAAAAGTCCTTGTCCAGACTCACCCATAACATATGAAAATTATATTTTCTTCATAAGATGACCGGGCATAATTGGGCCGGCCCGGCACCAAGAGGAAGTACTCTTGTCCAAGCCCGCCCGAACCGTGCTTCGATTCGAGCTGCTCTCAGGCCCATAATCACTTGGTCAGGTATAAGCAATGCTCTTAAGAAGTTTATTAAATCTCATTTCGCTCTTATTTTTCAAAATTGAGAATTTTCTTGTAGTGGTTAGGATTAATTTTTTGGTAATGCATGTATATTCATTCTCAATATATCTCCACAAATAACTATTAACTAGTGCTATGGAAATTTGTTAACGAAACTCATTCATAATGTAGCTCTTTCATTTCAGTTTTTGCCAATTCTCGTACATGGCATACCATCACATCAATGATAAAGTTGATCGTAAAAACTATATTAGAATTTCACATAAATATTTTTAATTAAATTGATAAAATTTAAAAATTTAAAACTAAACTAGCATCCGTATGATAAATTTATGATTGATTTTACCATTTCCTTGATAGGTGAATCCTCAAAATTTTGCTGGCAAGTCACAACGTAGTATAGTGTTAATATGGAAGCTGCGGCCACGGCATACGCTTTCTATCGTGGGAACTGGACGCCTCATAATTACTGTACAAAGTAGGTTGGAAGTATAATTCCTGAAGCATTAAAATCTATATTTACAGCACCACTCGCAATATCCAAAATAAATAAATAAATAAATAAAGGGATTGAGCAACCACTCTAGCATTCTGATAAACTTCATAGCTTGTACAACACTAGGGCACAGTCAGATTAATAATGTTGGTTGGAGCGTCACCTCAAGGAGTTGGATTTTAATGAAGATCGCCAGTGGATGGAAAGTACCAAAGTTGCATAGGTTTCCTTTAATTTTGAGGTCCTCCTTCTGCGTGAAATATGCCATTTGTGTTTCTGCCCGTTCCTCTTGGGCTACACTCTAGCTACCGGCCTAACATAATCGCAAAGTGATGGTAGTTCTCGATTAGTGTATCGTTGAGTTTTGGACGGCGACTCGAGTGAGGACTAAAGTCCGAAAATGTGGATAGGTCCGGGGAGGTTTGGCGAGGTGTCGGGAGTAGACAAGGAGGGTCGGGGTCGGGGTCAGGTCGGGGTCGGGGGCCTAGGTGAGGGCCCAGGATGCTGCCCGGCCACAAGGCTGGGTGCCGAGGCACATACACTCGGGTTGCTGGTTGCCCGGCATGCCTCGGCTAGGCACGCCTCGGCTAGGCACTTGGATACGCACAAGCGCACTGGCCGTAAAAGCGGCCGTTCTGGTCTGGCGGGGCCGTTGGGAGATGCCGCAAACTCAATGGGGACTCGTTCAAAGCCCCCTCTTTTTTTTTTTTTTTTTAGGGTTGTACGGACATCACACATCAAAGTATCTTGAGACTGTTTTTTTGGGGTTCTCTTTATGAAGTAAAAGATTGTGAGAAATTGTCTTAAATAATGGATGAGGGTTGATTGGGTGTATTCGAGACTGAGGACTGAGAGATGCATAAATTTAAGCTTGCAATCTCCTTGTTCATAGTAGATTTGTCGATATTGTCTTCTCGTGGATATAAGTCTCAACTTCATAATGAACGGCATAAATCTTACTGTGTTTATTTATCTGATTCTCATTTGTTATCTCCTTTAATCTCACTATTCATGTGAACTGTTGGACCCTATTCTGCAACAGTTCTTAATCTTGTATTGTCCACGAGTCTCTCAATTAATTACCTAAAATCCATCCTCAAATAATCATTAGCTTCGTATGTAAGGTTTATCCACTTAATTTTATTGTTTTTATCTTGGGAATAGGTCTTCATTTCCAACAAAAATGATGCTAGAGATATAAATATGTTATAAAAATTATCTAATCAATTATAAATTTATTGTATGGATATCTATTCAATTTCTTTTTTTTTTAATATTGTGTCAAATTTTAAAGTAATTCTTCTAGTCAATTTTATGAAATGTGTAGCATTAGGAGTTGGTTTTATTCTTTGCTTGTATCCCAATCCCCACCTTTCTTTTCGCCAGAATTAATATCGGTGGGACCATGTCATTGCATCTAGCTACTATAAGCTATAGTCCAAACAGAAAATAGTGTGGTCTCCATATGATTATGGCTAGGTCAAATCCAACACTGAGAAAGATATTTTCCTTTATTCTGCTTGCAATTAATTTTGTCCTCTAGAATATATACAAAAATTAATACATACGCACACATTACTCCAACAGATATACAATGAAAAGACATAAGTCATAGGTTGACTTAAATATGGAGAGTCAAACTTTATATTTTCGGCCCTTTTATTTGAGGTAAAGTAAAATTTTTTTTCTCATTTTCCTATCAAATTTTAATATACTGTTCAAATTTCAAAAATTTACATAGAATTTTTGAAATAATTTCTAATTTTTTGGGTCTTTTAGGAAAGAATCAACCCGTGATTGTCACGAAAGATTTTGCTTAAGTAAAAATTAAAAATAAAAATCAATCCAAAGATAGCATAATCGTCACGAGCAGCCTTATGACTACTAAGCAATTACTTTGGAGAGAATAACATGGCCTTTTGTCTGAGAAAAATCAAAACTAAGTGCTCTAAGTAAAGAATCGTGTGAAATTTTGAGCTTTTTGGAAAATTCAATATGAAGTTCATGTTTTTTTGAAAAGAATGATCTATGTAGACTATTAGACTGAGTCTACGTAAGTAGAATTTTGTACATATCCAATTGAAAGCTGTCACATCATCCAATGTTGGTGAGTCGGTTGATGTTGACATTATAGCGGTTGTACTTCTAGAGTAATTATAGAGATTGGTTTAGTAGTTATAGAGATTTGACCTGCAAGTTTGAGTTACATCACAGGTAGTTTTGACCAATGATATATGAGTTAGGCAAAAGGCATTTATGCGAATCTATCGGACCGTCTAAGTGAACTACTAGTTTAATGCCGCCACTGTTGGATTGTCATTCTGACTCGTGTCTATCTAGCTCAAGAATTGATGAGCTGAAGGCTACTCGAGTAATAAATGGGTTTTCTTGTCATATAGTTGAATCTCAATTCGGCTGGATAAATATGCGAAAAATAAGTGCTTTTTGTTTATTTGAATATTAGCACGATTGAAGGTACGGATGAGCATATTTCCGATCCAACCCGAGAATCGAATTAGATTAGATGGAACAGCTAGTTTCGGATGATTTCTATGGGGCACCAATCCTTTTCCTAATTCCAACAATTGTGAATCAGCAACAACCAATTTGGTTCCCAGTTCCGCTCGAGAAACTAGACCAAATGGGACCAATATGCCTTAACTTGCCCTTTTCTTTAAAAAAAAATAATATATTATTATTTATATGTATATTTCTTCTCCTAATTTTCTAAACTAAAGCTACATCGGGCCTCTTGCACTTGTTAACCTTTTTGGGAAAAGCCCACCAGCAGCAGATGTTTGTCTTTCGGCAAATGTGAACGTTACTTTTGTTCTGGTGCTCCATAAACACATCCCAACAATCATGCTCCTAAAACAGATGCAAACATTTATTTAATGAATAAATCGAAAATAATGCTCTTTTTTTTTTTTTCCTTTTAATGTTGGAAAACTTTTGCTTGTAGTGAATACAAGAGAAAAAAGAAAAAGAAAATGACCACCGGTTCCTAAATCAACTCTTAAATCAGTCTGAACTAGTCAATTCAGTTTCATGATCGAATGGACCACTTCCCGATTCCAAAAGTTGAAAATCGACATTGCCTGGTTAGATCCCAAGTCTCGGGATGGGAATTGACCAACACTAATCACCCCTTGTCGATAGCAATATTAGGAAATTTCATATAATAATTAAAGTAGGAGGTTTTGAGCCAAAACAATTCCAATCTTTTTAGTCTATTCTCCATCTCTCCTATCATTAACTAAAATTTATAGAACAATCAGTAGTGATTCTATAACATTTATCATATCTTATGTCGACTTAGCCTAAATTTGAGAAAGCCTTCGCGCTAGGTGCTTACACTCTAGAATTGCTCAACAATACAAGAAAGGGATAAGACATAGGTACATCACCCTTGCACATTCTTTTAGACAATCTCTAGAAGTACAGACTCGTGTATCTTTGATAATCAAATTACTCGATGGGCGTCAAAGGCGGAAAACATCACTTTCCATCAGGACCGATCAGATGCTACAACGATTGGGAAACTGTGAAAGCACGTCGAGAGGTACATGGAGATCAGTAGGGCGACCGACGACGAGAATACAACGAGTGTTATGGAGAATAAAGACGAGTAGGAGTGGGGTTTTTAAGTGCAATGTGTTATGGACTCTTGTCTTTTTGCACCGGAATATGATACCAAAACTGAACTGCGCAAAAATGTAAAGGAACCCACCTACCCCTAAAAAAAGAAAAAGGAAAAAGGATTTAAGTCTCTCTGTCCTACCTTCACCAACTCGGACCTCAAGCTTCATCTTGAAAAAACCAAAAAAAAAAAAGCTTCATCTTCATTTGTTTTTTTTTTTCCATTTACTATCATAAAATATTACACATATTGATTTTGCAAATAGGAAAAGAGTAAACGCTACGAAACCTGCTCCTGCAATGGCTCGAGCCCTAGTACCTATGTAGCACCGACACGGGACACGACACGAGTGTCCGACACGACACGACACGTCGACACGTAATTTCTAAAAAATAGAGAATTCCGACACGTTGCGACACGTTGTATATTAAATGAATATTTTTATTTTTAATTAATTTGATTCAAATTCATAAATAAATAATTAATTAAAAAAGAGCCTATAATAAATTTATACTAATAATATTAACAAATCAATTCATTTGAAATTCAAAAGATATATTTATAATTAATGCGACATATTTTTTAAATTTTAACAAAAGTTGTCGATGAAACTAAAAATTAATAAGAAATTAAAATCAATTTATTTAAATAAATCCATGATTTTCTACCATAACTAAAATTTATCATTATTCAAAATTTAATATTTTTATTTTTCGAAATCATTTTTTAATTTTATTTATTTAATTTCCCGGTTAAAAAACTATCCCCAAAATTCAACTCTTCTCCTTTTCCCTCCACCCTACGTTTATTTTAATTTTTTTCCCTCCCCCACTTGACAGTGACAGGTGAGCTGTCACTTCCCCACCCCCCCCTCTTCTCTCGCACGCCATCAGACGATTCAGACCTCATTTCTTATTTTTTTTGAATTTCTTTATGAAAAACCCTAGCAGCCGCCGAGCCCTCCTTTTCCTATTCTCCTTGCCGCGCCGCACCACCCCCTTTCCTCCTCTCCTCTTCCTCTCGTCACCGATCCATCGCAACAGTGGCGGCCCTCACCTCTCTCTGGCCGTCTCTTGCCGTCGCGGTGGTCCGTTCGTGACTTCGTCTCGCCGGCGGGAGTTTGCCTTCTCTCTTTTTTCTCTCCGTTCGGCTCTCTCTCTCGCCGTCGTGGTGGTCCGTTCGTCGCTTCGTCTCGCCGGCGCTCGCAGCCTCTGCTCTGTCTCGCCGGTGCTCGCGACCTCTGCTCCCTCGCCCTCCCTCGCCTCCATCCTCCATCATTCTTCCGGACACGCGTGGACACGCGTGTCGATAAAAGTTGACTGCGTGTCGGAAAATCCGACACGCGTTGACCGCGTGTCCGACCGTGTCCGAGCGTGTCGAGGTGTCCGACACGCTCCGACACGTGTCGGACACGACACGGAAGCATGGACCACGTGTCCGTGCTTCATAGCCCTCCAAGACCCTCCATGAGCGGGACCCAGCTGAGCGCCTTCTCCAGCCACTCGTCGTCCATCTCCACCCCGTCGCCGCCGCCGCCGCCGCCGCCGCCGTCAGCCTCCCCCGAAGCCTCTCCACCGCCCGAAGGCGGCAGCGACGGCGACGGCGACGGCCTGCTGCTCAGCTCCCCGGCGCAGCACGCGAAGTGGACCCCGGCCATCACCGTGGACGCCGTCTCCGAAACCGACGCTCCGCAGTTCCCGTTCTTGCCCTTCTCCTCTACAAACGTGGGCGGCGGCGGCCGCCGGGGCGCCGTGGCGACGCCGGTGGAGTCGTTCCGGCCGGCGATCTCTTCGTACAGCTCGTGCATTACTTTCTCCACGAGCTCTTCCTCGATGGGGAGCTCCGGGGAGAGGCCGCCCTCCTCGTCGGAGTCCGCGAGGAACCCGGTCAGGGCCCCGGCGAAGCCGCCGCCGCCGCCGGCCGCCTCGGGATCCGGCCTCTTCTCGGGGCTCAGCTCCATGCCCGTCGTGCGTGCGCAGAAAGGCGAAGGGGGAAGAGGCAGAGCAGAGAGCGACTTGCGGAGAACCGAGTATTATCTAGAAGCGACGCGGCACTTTTTGTAGGGCGAGCTGCATGGGGTGCCACCGTGGCACGCAGGGGGTGACACGTAGGACGAGGGGGGGGCGTGGAGGGGGTGACGTGGCGTCATTAATGACGATGAAGACGATTGGGTGGTCCGGGACCACCACGTCAGCGTGGTCCCGGACCACTCACACGGCGCCACGTGTATGGGGAGCGCAGACAAAGGACTGAAACCGGGCCCACTTCTCTGACGCTCTCTCTCCTCTTTCTCTCTTTTGTCCCCCTCCC
The DNA here is from genome assembly GCA_028830015.1 of Eucalyptus grandis x Eucalyptus urophylla. Lineage (NCBI taxonomy): Eukaryota > Viridiplantae > Streptophyta > Magnoliopsida > Myrtales > Myrtaceae > Eucalyptus > Eucalyptus grandis x Eucalyptus urophylla. The sequence goes on from CM054190.1 coordinate 44,432,674, forward strand.
CTCACATGTGGCGCCATATGAGTGGTCCGGGACCACGCTGACGTGGTGGTCCCGGACCACCCAATATTTTCTCGACGCAGTAGCAGAGAACCATATGATGTTTCAGCGTTTGCAGGGAGAGTTCTTGTTTTGTCGCGACTTGGACTGAGGGGGTAGGTCGGTCTTTGAGTCAGGAGTATGATTGCTCTGGGGAGTAGAGGAGGAACAAAAGCTGAAAATTTCAGGTGCTCCCAATTAATATTTTTTAAAAAAAAAATTTAGGGTTTGTTTGCCTGATTGTACTAAAAGCCAAATATTATCTAAAAAATTGCACAAGGGATCTGAATTTTGATTTAATATGTAACGTGAACCCTAAACTTTAACCAAATATAGTTCAATGTGGTCCATAAGCTTTTTATAGATGTTCATTCTAATTCCCTAAATTCCATCTAATTTCCGAATTTTCTGGCTTGGTGATACCATAATTTCGAGGATTATATTGAATAAAGTAAAAGTTCAGAAATAACATTACACATTAGATTGAAATTCATGAATCATATTGAACAAAGTAAAAGTTCAAGGACCACTTTGCATATTAAGTCTAATTTCAAGGATAATTTACATCATTTTCCTCAAAATATTTTTTATTTTCTTGTTAAAATTGAAAATATTATCCTTAGTTTATATGATATACATTAGGAGATTGTTAAAGGTGGGGTTTCCATACACTTTGTTAAGCACTCAAATAAGGAAACACTACAGAGATTTAATGTAGTGCTTTTCTCATGTATTATGTGTAATCGATGTCCTAAATAATTGAAACATTTATGTATATACTATATAGTATGCTTGATAAGTGCTTGGTGGACATTTGTTATCAAGACCATCCGTTCAAAAAAGTCTAACTACGTATCTCGGGAGATTTGGACAAAAATAATAAAAACGTAAAAATCACTTCAAACAAAATCTTAAATGTTATCCTTATCGTTTAATTTGAGTTAGGTGCGAGTTTTATTAAATCTAGCTTATCTTTTTCCCCAAAATTAATTGTCAGGATTGCTTTAAAAAATATGAAAAGCTCTACTACAAGAGTACCCAATATTTTTTCAACAAAAGTAGCCAACAAGCAAGCACCTGGTGAATAATAATCGAGCACATCCACATACGAGAGCGCGATGCATACATCAAATTTGTTTGGCCCCGAGTGAAACTTGCACGATTTGACTGCTCATGTGTATTGTGTTTACACAAGTCTAATGTGTGAGGCAAGCATTGATCTAATTAGAGGTTACCATTATGTTCGTAAATTCCCGGCTATGCTCGTAATTAGTTCACGTATCAAATGTGTGTTTCTTTGGATGATGCATGAATAATTAAGTTTCAATTTGATGGAAAGATGAACATAACTTACTGATAAAACCCTATTTATGATATTCACTCGCTAAAAATTTCGGGGTGGGTTCTTAGTCAATACGACTTTGGCTAGACATAGAGCAACCCTCAACTTTTACGTTATTTACTCTTTAACCAGTCCTAGAATGGGAAAAAGGGCGCGATTATAGCGGCACTAATGCATCGGCTCCCATCACTCTTGGAATGGGAAAAGATCCAAGTCTATTATTGATGCTCAACTTTCACCCACCATTATAATTGACTTCACTTGGAATCATTTACTCTCCATTTAAGGTATGTAATTGTGAATTATGATGCTTTTTGGCCCCTCAAATCAACGAGACACTTTTAGACAGACAAAATTGAAAGTCAGGCTTCCAATTCCACTAATCCTCATTCAATTTCATTGCCAACCTCTTGCCATTAAGAAACACGACATGACTCCTCGCTCCTCATTGATTCTGCCAGCAAGATCGTACGTGGGGAACTCACACCATTCATAGGTGTCGGACTATTAGATGTTAATGCACTTGATTAAGCACTGGAAGCATCCCAGCACTTGGTCAATGAGGGCCAGCCGAGATGATGCAGAATCCAACTATTCTTCAATCAACAGAAGACTAAACTTCGTGTCATTTATGAGATAATCATGCGTACACCTACTCTGTTTTTGTCCCTTGCTTGTCTTTCTTGTAATGTCGATCATCTTGATCATGACTTATCATTGTAATTGAGGGAACATCATTAAAGACAAACGTATGCCCTGTAAATTCAAGGTTGCAACCCCTGATGGATAGAACAAATGCTTCTAATGCATGACCGAGAGTACTGATCCATCAGACAGGATACAGTAAGCTGCAACTAGCACCACTATGTGAGAGGTTGAATATCCAAAGAATGGTGCTCGCGAAGCCGTTCTCAAGTTTTCAGAAGTATAAATTTCATTCCCATGGGGGCATCGGGGACCCGGTCCCCAAGCAATAGTTACATTTAGTCCGTTAGTATCATATAGCAGCCTGACAGCTTTGTGTTAATACAGTATTCAATACAATTCCCACAGACCCAAGAGTTTGCTGTTTCATGGAGTTGCAGGCTAGGCTTCGATATGGTCATCTCCACAAGGATAATCTCCAAAACAATGGCATTATGGAGAAACGGGTCGCAGCTATACCAAAAGGCCGATTGATGGAGGCTAAGAAGTAAACCAATCCTCCAAGATATGGTGAGTTCAAGCTTCACAGATTTTACTAGTCAGTCATCGTCCGAAGGCAGCGTAGGGCTTTTAGAACACATATCAATCTTGTGAAGCTCTTTCATCTTAGTGACCGGACGGCATAAACCTGGAGATTTCCCCACTTTGGTCATTTTTTTTTATTTTTTATTTTTGGTAAAAGAGACGCTAAAACAAGCAATGAAATTGCAACTCTTTTACCTGAGCACTTTGGGATGTCCCACACCGCAATTGATGTAGGTGTACATCGAGGATCACATATTGCTCGGTTGTCCTCATGATATGCGTTCATAGAAAGCATCCATGAACCAATAGTAACATCCTCATTGCTAAACATTCTCAAGCTGAGAGCCAAAAATTGCACTGTCTCAGCTGTAGAAGAAACTTAGAGACGAGAATCAAAAAGCTGCTCTAGATGGAAAGAGACACGTAACCATGTAATCTACAAAAACAGGAATGGGTGGTGGGAGAATGAAATGAAGATCCAAGGAAAATACAGAAATTTGATGAGTACATCCAAGATGACACACTTGTCGTCATGTCCGATATGAACAGTGATGGTAATCCAATTAAGCCACAAGAGAATTATCTGGAAATTGGATTTCCATATGCTAAAGAAGCTTATTAACCACCAGAAATGCAATTGTCCACAGTGCTTTGCTCTGCTTCGTTTGAATATAGAAGTTTATCAGGGACATAAATACATCAAGATCATAACATGGATGTAAAGCAGTCCAGTCTGTGAATTAAGAGTGTAGAGCGTCCAACTATCTCTCTTGAATTCACCTAATAAGAGAAGTTCGACAATTGGAAAGAAAAAAGGAAGAAGAAGAACATGGCAGGAAAAAAAGTTAATACTAAGAGAACTAACGGGCAGCACAGATAAGTTGAAATGATGTACCTATTATTTCTAGCAGTAGCAAGTGAAGCTACCACTTCTGCGGACAGAACATATATAGGGCCATATGCATGCAAGAAATATTCATTTCCAATCAGATGGCCTGATTTTTCATACCTGAAAGGTACATATTAACAAATTAAAAAGTCTCTAGACAGGACGAGGCCCAAATACGCATCCCCGAACACAACCAAGCCATACAAAAAGAAAAATTTTCACAACTCTGTAGAGTGTAGAGCACGCACCATTTCAGTTTCGGGTCAGTTATGACTGGCCCTTTCTTCATACATCCGATGTAAGTAAGAGAATGTTTTCGCTCTCTAGCTAATAAAGTTGCAAGACGATCTGACACGTTGGGAATCTATCATTAAACTGCATCGGAGCCAAGGACTACTACTCAAAGAGATTCACACACTTAGATATACCTGGACGCAGATATATATCATCATCCGCTTTGACATAATATTCTGCTTCAAAAAGTTCAAATGCTGCCTTAAAATATGCCAGCCTGACAGGTAGACCATTACCAGATAAGCTCTCATGATTCATAATCATCAACCACGCTGCACATAAAAAGTAGCAGCTCTTACGTCTTGTATGGGAGCAATAAATATTCTTCTTCAACGTCAATGAGCATAAAATCCTTATACTCATCGACCTCTTTTTGAAGTCTGGCCATCTTCGTTGCATCCTTTGATCGCCCAATCACAAATCTAAAAGATAAACCAGTAGCTTGCTCCAACCTAAAAGGATAAGATCAATGAAGGAGTCTATGCCACAGATGGGAACATGCAAAGGAAAAGAGTAATAAATATTATTTGCAGTTTGCACCAAGTTATCTGCTAGCTGAGTATAGCTTAGAGCTTCCAACGTCATCTCCCCAATTGCAGAGTTCCATATTAAACTATCAAATTCTACACATAAATCTTACCTGCGAACATTTGGCCATGAACAAGAATGTCCCACATTTACATTTATTACGCCTTAAACTTCCTAAAAAGAATGTCCCACATTTTCATTTGTTAAGCCTTTCACTTCCTAAAACCCAGGGAAATAACACATTTTGCAGAGCATATTTGCTTCCTCTATGAACTAGGAGACAGTTGCACTCTAAACCTCAGTCTACTTGTTTAAAAGTAATGTAGCACCGTATTGGCTATTGCTGAACATTGATTTTCTGTAAAGCACTCTGGGTCATCACATCACAACAGAATCGACCATCTTCAAATACTAGCTAAAATCCCAAAAGCCAAGCTCAAAGCTATAGTATAAAAAACTGACAATGCGATCCCCATAATCTGATCTTGTTTACATGTAGCATTGTCTTGGCTATTTCTGAACACTGATTTACCGTAAAGTACTCTGGATCACCACATAACAACAGAATCAACCATCTGAACACACTAGCTAAAATACCAAAAAAACCGAGCTCAAAGCTATAGTACTAAAAACCAACAATGCGATCCCCCTAATCTGATTTTGAAACCTGCCCTGAGCACACAATCGACGAAAGATGAAAACTTTACATGAACCCAAGATCAAGTACCTCAAAAGCCCATCAGGGTCAGAAGCAAGCCAAGTGCTCCTAATAGCAGCTCGGCGATCGAAGGAATTAAACCCAGTCTGAATGCCGACAATACCCAGAAGCTTGGGACGATCCGCCGCCGTAGCCAACCCACCGTTGCCGCCATCGCCAAGCTTCCTCGAACGGGAAGCCGAATAGAAAGCCCGGAAAGCGTCCACGGTCCTCCCGCACCGGAAGACGGGCGAGGGCCTGGGCCGCCGGAGAGCATAGAAAGAGAAGGAGACTCCGGCGATGCCGATCACCAGGGAGACGACCGAGAAGGCGACGACGGCCAGGAGAATCCGGCGGGAGTACGGAGGAGCGGGGGCGGGTTTCTGGGGCTTGATGGGTTTGGAGGTGTAGGAGGGGGCGGCTGCGGCGGCGGATGACGGCGGAGGAGAAGCGGAGGTGCGGTGGAGAGGGAGGAGTGGCATTTCGGTAATTGCCAGAGCTGGATCGCCGGTGAGATGGATGGGATTGGAAGGTGTTCTTGATTTGTTGTCCTTGTTGTTGTTCAGTCGCTGGATGAGCTCGAGGGGAGATGGGGAAGTACCATCTTACTTAAGCTTCACTTCTGTTCTCTCTCTCTCTCTCTCTCTAGAAAGCTCTGGCAGCCATTGCAGTTTTGAGTCTTTGACACTGTGCAGTTCGAGATTGACTAGGAATTTTATGTCTTGAACATAATCTGCACTCTGCAGCAGATGCATTGGCACGCTCGATATTGGGTCACAGAAAATGGTACATCATCAAATGGTTTTTTTTCCTCTGTTCTTTCTTGTCCAAACCCTCGTTGTCAAGTTACCTAAATACGTGATTTTTGGATCTGTCACGAGAAATTCATGACAGCAGGAGATAGACTTGAGACCTTTTGCTTCTCGGGACGGAAGGTACAAGCACTTTTTGCGCCAACCCTAAAAGTTCATACTAATGAGTGCTTAGAAAGCCGATCTTATAATTATGGACAAACAAGAATTTCTTGATTGTCTTGAGTGTACTCACAGAATGCTTCGCGATATGGAACATGATGGTTTCGGGTGTGAGGATTCAGGGAATATCTTATCATGATACGGTTGCTCCTTTGTGGCATGCATCATCATGGGGCGATGCAGAAAAATGATTTGAGTCGTAGCTCGACATCAACTGAACTTGTTCTTGCATTTCCTAAGGTCCAACTTATTTTCTGCAGAGATCCAAAACGTCAGAAGAAGTAGCTCGATGTCAACACCGAAGCACCAGCTTTCGCCCCTGTGGCCCAAAATGAAAAAGGCTCGTCGAGTTGCAGGAAGGTACTGTCCTCGATCATTGGGCTTTGGTCCAAGACTACAAGTTGAATCAGAGTCCAGCTCGAACATATCCGTACGACCTGGTGAAGTCAACTTCGAGCGTGGCATGGAATCAAAGCCTCCGAGCGTTTCGAGCGGGCAAGTCCAAACACATGCGTCCATTCAGCCGCGACAATCCACCTCACGAGTGACCCACAGAGACCACCCCTGGCGATGACCCTACCACCCCCGCTCGGCCCTTTTCTTTCCCCACCACCAGCCTCCGTAGGAAAAGCAGAAAAGCCGAGAAAAGACTACTATTACTATTAGCAACAACCAATAAGTTCTTAAAAATCAAGCAGCCAAACATAAACAGCCCGCATGGCCAAGCATAAAGGAATATCCCACCCAAAATAATAGCCTCCCTCTTTATATTGGCACCCACCTTTCCCTTCTGTCCAACACCATCATCTCTCTCTCTCTCTCTCTCTCTCTCTCAACCTTTCTTTGGTGAAGCAGAAACCATGTCTGATGAGGCATCTGCAACGCCGCCGACTCCTTCACTCTGGTCCACCTTGAACAGCTGGTTATCCCCTCCTGTTCTCTTCCTGGTGCTCAACCTCATGATTGGCACCATTGCCATCACTTCACAGTTCGGTTCTGCTCACGGACGTACCCATGAGCACCAAAAAGATCGCCAAGAACACGAGACCCACAAGTACCCACCAGCCCCTCCCTTGGCTAGACCTCCCTCCATTTTCCAGAGACTCAAGTCCACCATCTTCTTCTGGAACAGATCCCAAGAACAACCCGCTTGGCCCACTGCCATGAAAGCCCCTGAAATGGAGACCCACCAGCACCACACATTTCAAGAACCAGAACATGAACAGATGGAAGAACAAGGACCAGAACAAGAGCAAGAACAAGAGCAAGAACAAGAGCAAGAGAATCCATCTCACTTTGCCAGATCTCCTTCCATCCTCCAGAAGCTCAAGCCCTCTGGCCTCTACAGCCACATAGTGATAGAACCGACTGCACCGCTTACTCCAAGCCCAACTAGGAATGTCAATTACCCAAATCTAGAGCCGTTCCCTCGCTACAATTTTCGGCAAGAACAAGCGCGGGCGCAAGAACGGCAGGGAGAAGAAGATGATCGTGCCGATGAAGCTGAGAGTGAAGCGGAAACAAATAGGTTGCCCAGAACCACCGTGAGGAGATCTGCAAGCGTGAAGAACCCAATTGTGCATATCGACGAAGATGATGAAGAAGAAGATGGAGATTTCCTCGAGAGACGCCGGCCGGCGAGCGCGAGAGAAGGGACGGGCAAAATCAACGGTCGTGCGGACGAGGAGGTCGATGCCAGGGCCGATGACTTCATCAACAGGTTCAAGCATCAGCTGAAGCTGCAGAGGATGGAATCCATTACTAGGCAAAACTGAGGAGATCAGAATTAGCAGATAACCAAGAGTCAGCTCGGACTTTGGATCAGTGTCGGTGTGTTTGAGGTCTTTAAGACGTACATCTTTTTGTACTCCTTTTGAACTCTATCATATATATATGCTCCTTTTTCACTGGCGTTCTTCTGAGATCGGTGTACATTATCATGCGATATGCGGATCTGGATCAAGAAGAAAAGCAGGAGCAAGATTATCTTGCAGAAACCCTAATAATGCCCGTCGTATATTAAAATGATTCTTGAATGAATGATTCCTCATCATGAATAATGGGAACATCCCTTAGCTGTTACATGCGTTCACTTTACTAAATCTTGATTTGGCTATAATAATCTTGTCTTTTGGCATGAGTAAAGATGATTACTTAAGTATAGTCTCTATAGTCCGGACCCAGCTAATAAGCAAATTGCACTATTCTATCTATATATAAATATCAAGGATAAGATCCTACTCATGCAAAACATAAAGCCTGAGTTGATGTAAATCTGATTACGTAAGAACTTATTAAATCCACTATAGTTAACTCGTTGATTTCGTCCTAGACCTAACCCGCATTTTTTATTTGGCATTTAAACAGATTTTAATTAGGTGCATTACATGGTTGCTTGCGTGGCTATCGCCTTTTATCCGATTCAGATTGATATCAGCATGATTGAGAGGATTTCAGCTGCAAAAATTAAAGAGTCCTGGCCAAAAAATAAAATATTAAATACAAAAGAAAGCAAAAAAGTCAATGAGGGTGTGCCTTGAATCCACATCAGCAAGTTATGTGGAGGTAACCTACGCTTGAAATTGCCACGTCAGACCTCTGGCGGCAATATTGGACGGAGTGTTAATTGGTATAAATTTTGGTTTAGAGTACAAGTGGGTGATTTTTTATGAGGAGAAAAAAAAATTCATGTAAAAATTGAGACCGGATATAATGTTGGTGTTTAAAAAATCGATCCTATAATGAGACTGCTACTTCTTACTTCTAGGTTTGATGGAATATAGTCTTTTTGTCCATTATTAAATTGGCAAATTCAGCGTCATCTCTCTACGCAACATAGATTGAACAATTAATTACACAAGTACCTATCAAAGAAATTTCTGTGCAGTTTCTTTCGGAAAGATTTAAATTTTTAGCAATTGGAAATATGATATAATTCATGTACCCTCTACATCGTATGTCAGCATTTTGACCAAGCTAGTTATAAAATATTCATGTACTCGTTGACTCAACATAGCCTAAGCTTCTCTCATTAAGCTTAGCATTGGACGTGTTCAAGGAGAGCCGAGGCTAAACCTCGTCATGGGCCTGTTGGTGTGGCCCTATGAAGAAGTCGAGTGGGCTTGCACATTGGGCTTTGCTTTACGGCCCATTTCGGCCTTCCTGGGGCTCGAGTTAATTAGTTAATTTTTTTTTTTATTTACTAACCTTATGCTTATTGCAAGCTTAATTCGACAACATTCCTCAAGCTGGCAGCTAAACTTTAACTTGAAGGGTGTTTCATGGTCTCGGAGTTTATTTAATGCTTGATGAATCTAAATCTCCCAGATAATGGCGGGTTGGAGTGCCTATGAAAGTCCTTGAGGCGGCGATTCTTACTATAATTTACCGGTTGTCCATATCAAATTGTATTATATTATTTCACCATTAAATTTTTAAATTTTTACAATTTAATCCTTAATCATTGGGGATTTCAATGTAGTTCTTCCTCTAATTTTTGGAGAAATCATGGATGTGGAGATTCAGTCATCATCGGCCATCCTATGTGATAATCTACTGTGTTAACGATTTTTGACAAAAATTGATTAAAAGAATTATATAAGAATTTCGCGTAAAGGTTTAAGACTAAAATCGGCAACATTGAAAAGTTTAGCAATGAATTAACATTCTTAAAATAGATTTGGGACTTGGACAATTTCTCATGGGTATTTACCAACAAAATCCCAAACATATAACACCCATACCAATTCAATCATAAATTTTTTAGGTATACATTTCAGTCCTAAATATTTTGACAATTTGTTTATTTAGTCTTAAATTTTTTTTACGATTTGCTAATTTACTCTTTCTGGCTAATTTTGACCGGAAGTCATTGATGTGGTTATTTAGTTAACGTTGACCATCTTATATAGTACGATCGATACTAACGTGGATAATTTTGTAAAACTTTTATGAATTTTATTTTTTTCCTTTTATTCTTCCTTCTTTTTCTTTTTTTATTTTCCTAAACCTAGGTCAATGAGGGCCCTCACCGATCACAGGCAAGGGCCTCTATGTCTCTGCCCAAATCTGGGCGAGGGTCACAAAGTCCTTGTCCTGGTCTACGGAAAGACTACAACACCCTTGCCTTGGTTTGCGTGAAGGCTGCTACTCTTGCTCATTGGTTGGCGAGGGCATCATGGCCCTTGCTTGGATTTGGGTGAGGGCGTTGCAACTCTTGTTAGTGGTTGAATAGGGCGGCGATGCCTTTACCTCAACCAAGCAAGGGTTGTCGGCCCCTGCTTGTGGCTAGCAAGGATTGGCTGACATGACTTCACCGGCCTAGAGTTAGAGAAAAGAAGAAAAGAAGAACAAATAATAAATTCCATGACAAAGATTTTGACTAAAAACTGGTTGGAAAGACTCAATTGGTGCAATTGAAATGTTTAGGACATAATTGACATAATTACAATAAGTTTAGGATTAAATTGGCTAAAATTTAGAACTGAATTGGTGTGAATATAATAGATTTAGGGTTTTATTTATAAATTTTTCAATTTATCATGTGACATGACCAAATTGCGACTACATTCATGTTCTACGATTGGCGTTACCCTCAATTCAGGGTGATGTTCGGTGGAATTTAGCAGTAAGATGTTCGCATCATGCCCCCCAGAAAGGGGTCGCCTCTTGCATTTTTCCACTCTGTATTTATTACAAATTAATGCGTCCATATTCGATCTTAGTATCGAGAGTGAGCCGGTCGGGACTTTAAGCAGTCACATTCCAACCAAAGACTTTACCAACCAGCGCGGCGTTTATAAGAAGCGATTAATATTGTTGGATTTCTCGATCGTTTACAAAAATAATAATAATAATATTAATTTCGAAAATGTTTTCCTAAATATGATTACCCGTATCGTTTACAAAACTGAATAAATTGAAAATATTTTCATTTACAAATTGTTGTTAAAAGTGAAAATATTTTTTATTGACTAATTATTTTAAGTGACCGAAGCTATTATTTTTAGCAAAATATTTTTGATATCTTCAAAATCATTCATTTTTTACGAAACAAAGTGAACCTAGATCTCTCATTTTTCTAATCAACATTTTTTCTACTAACCAAAATACACAAAAGTCAAGAATAATATTACAGATACGATAAGATTAATCTACTAAAGTCATTTTCCGACAAAAAAAAAAAAAACTACTAAAGTCATTTGAAGCAAAAGAAGGAACCTGATCTAGTCATCAAAACAAGTGTAGCGGTAACTTGTAATATATATATATACTTTCAGCACAGACCGGATTTATTCATATCATTTAAAGGTGTATTTTCCTAATTATGAGTTTTTTTAAGAGGACTAGTTAATGAAATTTTAGCTACCTTATATGTTGTCATTTGTTAGCCTATTTTCACCTTAGTTGCTATTAGGGGTGTGCAACCAGACTAGATATACCCAGTTCCCAGACCAACCCACCCGGAAAATGGGGTCGGGAACCGGTTCCCAAAATTTGAAATCGGTTTAAACCGGTCCGAGAACAGGTTCCGAGTGATTACCCACCCAGAAATCGATTCCTGGACCGGTTTTGAAATCGGCTCCCGGACCGATTTTGTAAGTAGATGTTCAAAACCCTTTTTTTCCCGCGATTTCTATTCTTACTTTCGTAATTACACGATGTTTTTCCTCTTGACTCTTTCAAACACGCACGACACTCCTCCTTTGTCATTCCTCTTCCTCACTTGCTTCCCCCCCTCACCGGCTCCCTCTCGCACTGTCCGATGGACGGACGTTGTTCATCACCATCACATGAATTGGCTCGCCTAATTTCTCTTTTGTATGAGGAATTATGCTTGCATAAATGAGCAGCTTCATATAGTAGTTGTAGGAATAAAACTAATATTAGACTCATGTTTGTTGCTAATTTTTTTCCTTATGATTTTATTTATTATAATTAGTCTTCTAGATCCTTAATTTTTCGTTTAGTCAAAAAGTTTATGTATTTATTTATTACAAGTGTTTAATGTTTTAATACAAATTAGGAGGATTACGTTATTTTCTCACATATTAATATAAAATTCAAAATCGTATAGGATATCGGGAGATTGCAAAACAGGTTCCAGTGGAAACAGAGTTGATTTTGGAACCGGATCAGAAAAACAGGATGAGTCGGATATAGGGTCTAATACAAATAGGATCTAGTATAAGGTTTAGAAAAGAGGAACCGGTTATAATAGGGTCGGGTACAGGGTCCAGGTCTAGACCCTACTCACCCTGCACCCAATCACCCCTAGTTGCTATAGTGCCAAGCATAGATTCGCGAATATGAATCTTGATGACGATCGATTCTAAAATTTTAAAGAATGCATTATTACACTTTACTAAGTTTCATAAAAGCATTTTGGAGACATGAACATACCCGTTTCATTTAAATGATTTCGATATTTTCAAAGTCAATGATATACAGATAAATTTTCTTATTATTTATTATGTTTTGGTAACGAGTAGGCCTACTTTAGGTACAAAAGTCTTGGCCCATTAAATTCTTAATTAATCTTGAGTGTCAGATAAAACATAAGCCGAAAAACCAAAAGATAACTAGAGCATTAAGTCTTCTTTTTTTTGTACTCAAAGATGTAAACGACGGCATAGATTTCGTGTGTCTAATTCCGCCAAAATAAGAAAAATCTGGCATCCATTGATGGAAAATAAGAGTTTGACAATCAAAAATAGGAGGAATTTATAAAATCCATAGAATTTCGGAGGAGGTTTGTAGACAATCGCTGTAATGCGAACCTCAAGACTAGTATGAAAGCAAGCTGGAGATTCAAAGGATGCACTTATACTCAATCAAATGGCAAGATCTTCCTTAATTTATTCAAGTCTAAAACCATTTCCTTTTAATTTACTAGATTCTCGATTTCATGAGTTTGTTCTAAACTCACGCCATCTATTTTAGCTGCTCAATCTTAGTTCATATTCCATTCTAAAACCCTATAATTTCTCTTATGAATAATACATGGATTAAGCGTTTTTCATATGTAATCCTTGCGGATCAGTCATGTTTAGAAATCTTCCTAGAGAGGGCTAACATCCCCCATTTTGCAGATTTGGAGGGAAAATCTCTTTGTTTGTCCTAAACAAGCAAATCCCACAAGATTGGTGTCATCATTATTGCTAATTACTATTACTACTCGAAGGACGCTGATTAGCAACACCGTTTCCAGAGAAGCTTCCCCCATCCTCCAAAGCAACTTTACTCGAGTGGGATTTGATCCATTGACTTTGGGCGTAAGGTGAATGCGGGCAAATGACTTAGAGATTAGTCCTTCTGATCATGGTTTAATCCCACTTAAGAAGTGCCACGTGGCGGAAACCCAAGAGGCTGTCGGTGGGGTGGTTCCTTTGCTTTTACGTGCAGCTGTCGGATTACGCGCAGGAAGTTTCTTACCAGGTGTATTTACCATAAAGACCATTTTGTCCTTTACCCATTCTAGGGTTTGACCTTTTGTCAACTAATCTTGTCCTCTGGTGACAATATTTGACGGAAAGAAATTATGAAAAAAATTACCTCATCTCTTTAATTCCTATTATTAAAGAGGATATCGTGTAGAGAAGATGGCTCGATCAAATATAGGAAGTCTTATATCATAACGTGCGAGGAAAATGGCTGGATCGAGACTAAAAGGTCTACAGTAGATTAGAAGAATGAGTTACCATGTTCAAAATCTAGACTAACTATTTGGTATTTCAAAATTTAAGTGTCGAATATGTTAGATCCGAAGTATGAAATAAATTTTACACTATAATAATAGTATAAGCAATTTGTTGGACTCAAACATGTTTTTTTAAGCACATGAATGACCTATATCTAATAATGAATTTATAATTTCATTTCTCATGTCCGAAGTAGAAGGGGCAATTCTCCACACAACATGGCAACACAACTCAAAGTTCAACACAAATTCATCGAGAAAATCGAGTTTAATATGATAACATTTAGCTTTAATTCTAAATTGACACGAATTAACACATTTTTTTGCTTAATTTAAAAAAAAAGGCATATGGCAATTACGTTGGCCCTGTCCAAAAGACAAGACCCCTAGTATAACAAATTCTTGTTGCTCATTAAAAAAAGCAAAAAAAAAAAGCATATGGTTCTTGTCAAAAAAGATTTAAGAAGGGATGACAATGAAAGAGCGATTCCACACTTGCCTTGGCCTAAGAAGTAAGAATCATCTCTTCCTTTCTTTCTCACTTCTCACTTCTTCACTCTCCTCTCTCTCTCTCTCTAAGCCACCGTCCAAAATGGCGGACAGAGTCCACCCATCGGCCAAACCCGCCGCCGCCGCCGCCACCACCAACGGCGCCACCGCCGCCGCCACCACCACCACCGCCACCGCCAACGGTGCTCCCACAACCGCGTTCCCCGCCGCCAACGGTACTCCCACCAAGCCCCAGCTCTACCGCCCGTACCGCCCGCAACCCCCCAAACGCCGCCGCCGCCGCCGCCGCCCCCGCTGCAGCCTCTGCTGCTGCTGCTTCTGGACGATCCTGCTCCTCCTCTTCGTCGCCCTCCTCGCCGCCATAGCCGGCGCCGCCCTCTACGTCCTCTACCACCCCCACCGCCCCGCCTTCTCCCTCTCCTCCCTCCGCACCAACGCCCTCAACCTCACCACCGCCTCCGACGGCTCCGCCTCCAGCCTCACCACCCTCTTCAACCTCACCCTCATCTCCAAGAACCCCAACTCCCACACCTTCACCTTCTTCTACGACCCATTCCTCGTCTCCCTCTCCTCGGCATCGGGCTCCGTCTTCCTGGGCAACGGCTCGATCCCGGCGTTCGCGAGCTACCCCAAGAACCAGACGACCCTGAGGGCGGTCGCGTCGGGGAGCACGGAGGACGTCGACGCCGAATCGGTCGCTGCTCTGAGGTCGGATCTGAAGAGGAAGAACGGGCTGGCCCTGGAAATTCGGATGGACACGAAAGTGAGTGTGAAGGCGGGCGGCCGGAAAAGCAAGAAGGTCGGGATCAGAGTCGTCTGCAGCGGGATCAAGGGGGTGTCGGCCCCGAAGGACAAGAACGCGACCGTCGTCGCCGACGTCGCCGACTCCAGGTGCAAGGTCGATCTCCTGATCAAGATCTGGAGGTTCACTTTCTGATCTCGAGAATCGAAATATTTTTTTCTCCTCTTTTGTCCTCTTCTTTTTCTTTTGTTGTTTCTAGCAAATTCCTTTTTTTTTTAGAATTTTCTGAGGATTACTAACGGATCAATCATGGTGTTCAAGGAGGAGAAAAAGAAAAGAAAAGAAAAAGATTAGTGCATCAAGAAAAGAAAGGGTAGATTATCTTATTTGCTTTTCCGAATTTTATTTAATTATGTCGGTGTGATAGGGTATAGTTTTCGGCACTTCTTTCCTTAATGGAAATTGGAAATTGCTTTAGGAGCCGTTGTTTTAACCCTCTGACCCACAAAGGAAGGGGCCAAAAAATAGAACGTGTGTTTGCTAACCCTATCGTCGGGTGTTACGGTCGTGAAGTATTTTTCTATCAATTCTCCGAGGATTGTAATTTATTATCAATAATATCATGTTTCAAGAGTCCATGGTCGGCCGAGAAAAAGCGAAGAGGAAGGAAGTGCTCGTTTGAGGTGGCCAAGAGTCGTTATCACGCATCATGGTAATTGCTAGGGTTTTGTCTAGGTCGATAATGTCTTTTGCTTTCAGCTCCATTTGTGTACATATGAATGGTTGTCCTTTATCGGATGAGCTGTTCTTTCCCACTATAAAGTAGTAGTGCGACGCCCCTTGCAGCACACAGAGGCTCATCCAAGATGGTTCTTTCTGGCCTTTATAGATGTCGTATTCTGAGCGATGTGGCGAGCAAACTTGTTACTGCTTTCCGGCGAGGCTAAGGGAGGCCGGAGCTATTACGACTCGAATTGATCGTTCTGTGGCCCGGCGTGGGGCTAACCGGGTCATTGTTTAATTATTAAAAAAAAAGATCGGTCATGGATGCCAGATTTATTTACGGGATACCGCCCGCAGCGAAAGCAAAACGCTGAAATCTAGGCTATCACTCAATAAATCAAAAGTCAAAAGTCAATTCTTGGGTATTTTAATAGACATCTAACCCCGGATATGCTCGTGGGATGGGGATTTCCAAGCTTTCGTATATCCTCTTCTTTGCGTGATTTAAGGGCACGTTTCGTTCAAAAACGCTCTTCGAAGCATTTTAGTTATAAGGTTTCTTTTTTTCACGAAAGGAAATTATTTTTAGGTCTTTTGTACACTAGTTCGGGTGTGTTATTTTAATTTCAGATCATTTGTGTCTTTTTCACGGTTTTTGTTCTGAATATAATTCGAAATCAGGAGATTATAAATCTACCACGAGATTATCCTTTTCATTGTCATTCTCCTCCCATGTCTTTCATCCAAATCTCCACCTTTCAATTGAAAAGCACAAAAATAACCACAATTTGTTCATTTTAAGTTTCTTTCTTTTATCATTTTTGTTTTCGAATTTAAGAAGATTTTTGAAATGAGATAGGCTACGATGGGTGTTATCCAATTAAATGCATGAGTCGGTAAATAGTAAACTTAAGTTCAAGTCAAACATTTCGATGAACATCATGACCTTATAGAGAAGGAAAAGTACAATTAAGATTGATATTACCTCAAATAAAAATCACATGAATAAATTCAAACCCATTTTTAATGAGCTGCGAGAGTAGAGTTATATGTTCAAATGTTGGAGTAGTATCTATTTTTTTTTTCCGAAGAGTAATTATTCGATCGAATGTGTATGTACATCGTACGTCTAATTAGATTTTCCTTAGGTTGTTGGCGTTCTTTAATGAGCCATCGACGGTAAAATGATTTTATCCAATTCGTAATGTCTTCTTTTTATTTTTAATTTTCGACCAGTAATTTTGTCGAGTGGGTAGTGTCAAATCAGCGTGTCGTGACATTTTTTGTAACTGAGATTGGCCCAAAAATTCCGCTTTTTTTTTTTTTTTTTAAGTTGGGCGTGCACGTGGTCCCTGAGGATGCGTGTAAAAGTCGGTCGAAATTGAAGGGGGCAGTTGGAATTTTGTCAGAAATTGTCTCTCTCTCTTTAGTAAATTATTATTATTATTATTATTATTATTATTTACATATCAATATGTAAACTATTCAATGAACAAGAGAGGGAGGTCTTACTTTTTTTTTTTTTTTTGATCGAACGAGGGAGGTCATACTTAGAAGCCATCGTCGCTCGTGGGTCTCTAAAAATAAAGTACAATCTAGCCAGAGGTCCCACCTAGGCTTACGATTGGACAGATGATGGAAATCCATGCAGCTTTGTGCTTTATTCATGTTCTTTTCACGTGTTTCATGCAATTTAAAATGAATTAATACTTACAAAAAATTTCAAAATAATATATTTATAATAAATTCATCTTAAATTAATTTTTTATTGATCAAAAATCTTAAATTAATATACTTATGATCAATATCTAGAAACGCAAAACCAGTCAATTTGCCATATTTGTTAGTTTTCGTTAAATTAGATTAATGTCACAAAAAATCATAAATTAACATATCTACAATAAATAATGGTAAAATCTCAAATTAGCACATTAATTAACTGTGGTTTATCATCAAATTTAGTATTTTTTAATACAATTTTAAAAAAATGACAAAGGGGTAATTTATCACAAATGTATCATTTCAGGTTAATTTGTTATAACTATACCAATATAGAGTTTTTAGTGGTATTAACCCATTTAAAATTAGATTAATACCATAAAAAAATCCTCAAATTATATCACTATCACTTAAATACCTCGAACCTTTTTTATATCACAAAATCTTAAACTTGTCCACTATAATACAAATATCTCAAGATTTTTTAATGTTTATATATACTCTGTTTTAGTGCCATCCAGGGTAAACTTGTTTTTTTTTTTTTTATGTCAAAATCTAGGGTACATTTGTCATACATGGGTAATGACACCAAAAAAAAAAAAAAAGTTTTTGATATTTATATCACAATAGACATAATTTGTGATTTTTTGTGGTATTTTCCCCTTAAATTTTTAATTATCTACAACATTCATTATCACTAGATAAAGAAATATGATGCCACTAAACAAATTATATTAATAGAAGAAATTCACTACATTGATTCATCCCACTTCGACATTTAGTATAGAAAATGAGAGTTGAACTATTTGTTTATATATCTACTTAAAAAAAGTGTAACTCATTTTGTTGAATTTTTAATCCAAAAGAAGATTATACTTAATTCTTTATTCCATAATATATATATATATATATATATATATATATATATATATATATATTTGTTTGAATTGGCATCCAATGCATCACATGTTATTATTAATTCTAAGTGGTTTCAAAATATATAAATATCTCCGTCTGTATCATTATTAAACAAGTTCGCAACGATCTAGATGATGAACTATAGGTTCTGAACAAAAAAAACCAAAGAAGATGAACGAGGCCAATTTAGGGTTTTTTGCCATACTTTAGTTCAAAACTAGTTGAGTTTTGACTTTAAGCCAAAGGTTGCTTTTAGTAATACTATTAACCCTAAATGGACAAAAAAGAAGAAGAAGGTAATTGTCATCATTTAATACCGTCACAAGTAGTTATCTCACGCACCACTCAATTTAATATTTCAAATTCAAAACCTCCCATCTAAATTTTGCTTAAAAAAATTAAAGATCAAATCTATATCTATTTTCATTTTTTTGTACAAGCCTCACATGCACCCATTTACACGTAGAGAATATAAAGCTAAAAACAGCTTTAAATCGAAGTATCTTCCATCATCTAAATAAAGTAAAAGTGAATGATTAGGGTGACTATTACTTGACATCGTGACGCATTTGTCAAGGAGTAAGGTCGAACTACCAAAACAAACACACAAGAAATCTCGTAACTTAAAACTATTTTGTAAATTACTAAAAAAGAACAATTTAGTGTTAGCCCCGACCGTTTATGTCAGTAATTTCTAGCTAAAATTAATCAAATGAACTCAATTGACAAAAGATGAAATATTTAAGACTCAATTGCCAAGATTAAAAGGTTTATGACTGAATTGGTAAAATTGCAATAAATTTAGGATGTTTTGAACAATTTTCCCTTAGTTTAAGAAGCTATAAGCATGGTAATTTGAAAGTCTTAGGTATTTGAAATTGGAAAATGATAAGCTAACAATACTGTTAGTCTTCAATAACAGACAGTGGCTTTTCCACCACAAATTTTCTCAAAGAAACCTATTGACTTGTTTGATGGTTTTTTTTTTTTTCTTTTTGGAGAATAAAAATTGGAAAGTCACATTGTGAGGAATTTCTTTAAATTCCACTTGGTGGGTTTGTTAGCCCACCAAGTGGAATAAAAAGGAAACTTATTAACATCATTAATGTTAGATTTTTTTTTTTTTTACATTAAGTGCAAAAAACAATTTATACATTTTTATTTCAAGAGAAAATAAACGCAAAATTAATATTAGCAACAACACCTATACGAAACATTTTTCACACTTGTAGGTTTTCTAGTCAATAACTTGCTTGTTTTAACAAGAAAATAGCTAAAAAAAAGTTTGCAGCCCAAATTGAAAGACCTAGGCTAGTGGATCAAGTTCTTTCTCACCTAAACCAAAAATTAGCATTCCAAATTGTTGATTTTCAACAAATTTATCAGTTTGTGGGGATGGAAAACTTATTGGTAGGTTATTTTATCCCTTAAGTACTTCGTGAATTTTTTGGATCATTTAAAAGTGAGAATATTTTTTCTTGTATGTAATTCATGCATACTTTTTCTAGGGGGCGGGGATTTGATTGGAAGAGTATTACAAGGGAAAACATTTCTAATGCCATCAAATAGATTGTGACATTATTCCTTAAATAAAATAAAAACACCAAAACCCTCCCTCCCACGGCTCTCCAATCCGGTTGCCCACCTTTCACAAATTGAAAATTGTGGTCAATATCCAACCGTTAGATATTCAGCATGACGGTACCATCATGCTAGCGGGATCCATTTGGCATTACGTAACAAAAGTTGGCAAGCTATTTAGATGCCTGGTGCTAATTTTGACAATCATAAAAGAGCCACTTAACACTAGACAACTACAATTAATAAAAGAAGGAAAATTTTGGCCCAAAAAATCTGAAAATATTAATATTTAAAATTTAAACTTTTCTAAAATTCTTGTAGCTGAGATGATTATGTGATCTAAAGATCTAATGTTGTAATATGTCCATCCATGGAAGCAAAAATGATAATACACCATTATGGAACTTAAAAAGTGATATCATGAAATACTATTGTCTCCATATAAGGAAGCAAAATCAAGAGATTTCAATCTCAAATAATAATTCAACGAAGATCTCGTATATTTCAATGGTACAATATTAAAACGGGCAATATCACTATCTTAAATTAGGTTAAAAATTCAATACAATCGTGATTCTTAGATCTATGCCTTTTTACTTATATAAAAAAAATAAGGAATAATTACCAAAAAAGTCCACACGTTGTAGATATGCCAATTTATTTCTAAATATTTTGATAGACTAATTCAGTTCTAAATCTTTTGATCATTTACCAATATAGTCTCTTTTTTTTTCTTTTTTTTTTTTTTTGGTGTCGCCAACCATCTGGGCCACTGGCATTCTAGAGCTTTGAAATGAAAATTTGATCCGTGAAACCATCTTTTCTTTTCCAAAGAAAAAGCTTTGCTGAACCATCTCCCTACCCAATTGTCTATAAGCATAGATGATGGGAGTCCATGCAAAGGGAATAACAACCCACAAAGCAATACACATGAAAAGATATTTAACGGAAGGTAGAAAACAGAATAGGTGGCATATCAATATAGTCCGCATATGAAACAATAAATCTATGTGAACGATATTGAACTTTCATACACATTCTAACACGATATCATCATTCACGAAATAATCACGTAATAAAGTCTAATCCAGCCTGACATGCCCGAACTTTAGATTACTAATCTCGACATTGTTATAACAGTAAGCTCCGAGCTGTGAAGCAAAGCGAGCAGCTGATGAACACGCCGGAGCTCGGACTTTTCATCCGCCAAACACTTACGGCCAAGTCGAAGATCATGCGATAGCCCTCATTTTGGACTCGAAGAGGATTGTCTCCATGGCGGTCTTACGAAGCTCGCTCAACTGGAACATCAGTCGCCCATCTGATCACTTCATTTATTGCAAAAAAAAAAAATTAAACAAAATAAAAAATTGCCTTCTGGAGAATTTTATAGAAAGGAATAAAAAATATGAAGATGTCTTTAACTCTTCTAGTTTTAATAGCAAAAGTTATTTATAACTGTGATTTTTTTCCCAAACAGCATTTAACCAAAGTAGCTTCTTAATGCACTTTCACAAAACACATTTATAAACACTATTTGCTTTTTGGAAAAAAAAAACCCTTTAACCTAAAATTCTTTGCATTTCTCCAAAAAATTTCTCCAAAAGTCAAACCAAACACAACCAATAATAAACATCTTACTATTTTGGCAAAAGTTGAAGTGGAATATAACTAAAAAGGGGAAAAAAAGTCCAGATGAAGCAATATATTTTAATTTACGCCCACAAGAGATTTGTCCAGCATCTACTATCGCATGCATCTAGTGAATAAATGCATAGATAAGAATGAAGGAAAGAATGGAGTGAATCCAGACGGAAGCGATTTATGAGGCATAAATGAATAATACGCAAATAATAGTGGAATATATTGAATGATTTTTTCTGCCATAGATTTCATGAATCATTATCTTTAAATTCTAAAGGAAAAATTATATAATTAGTCATAAACCTATTATATAAATATCAATTTAATAATCAATTTTGTCAATTTAACCCTAAATCTATATGTAAAATTCCAATATAGTAATTTCGGCCAATTTTTGTTAGAAATTGTTAAGCTTAGCCATAGTCTACGGTCCTACCTAATACATTGCAATTTCTAGTAAAAATTAGCTGACTTAATTGGCAAAATAAAACTTTTAAAATTGATTTGACATCCGTATAGTTAGTTAAGGACTGATTCTGACCCAAAAAAAAAAAAAACAGTTAAGGATTGATTAGATAACTTCCCTAAAGTTGAGAATAATTCGAACAAAAACTTATGACCTATGTTGGCTATTATTCTCATAAGAAAGCTAACTATCAACCTAATTCATCTATTTGACGATAAGATGCCATGACACTCTTATCAACTTTATAATGGGGAACGACGAAATTAGAATTATTTTTTTTTTGAACAATCGTCCCAAGGCTAGTCCTTCCGACAAGAGAAAATAATCTTTTCAAAAATTTCTCCTCAGCTGTATTAATTCATTGGAAATGAGATAAAACTGTATATATATAAGTAGCCAAGAAAAAGAACGATAATTTCATGCGTAAAAATAATTACTTGCATTGGTTGAATCTTTCACAGTGAAGAAAATGCCTTCTTGAGAGGAGGACTGGAAAAGCAACCGAATCCTTATTAATCTTTAATTGATCGTCCGTCGAGCTCGTCCCTTGCAATGATAGGCCTGTGCCACACGATTTATAAACTTAAGCAGATCATCATCATCATCCATATATGGAAATATCATAACATAAATCTTTAGAAAGGCCAAAGTTATGAAGGCATAATTAGATTTTACACATTCAAATCCAAGGTTGAATACAACGTAAGAGACAATATGAACTGTAAAATATATTATGGAAAGATATTTAAGTCTGATTTAGTTAGGAATATTGCACCGATTAACTAACTAAAAATTTTCCAAATATATATAATATTGGCAAATTACAACTTGCATTGTCATTAGGCTAATTGGGTTCCATCTCTTCACTGAAGTCCATTAAATCCAAAAGCCTAAATTGTTTTTCTGGCATCGCGAATTATGTAATGTGGTCTAACTCCACGACATAACATTTTGCATCAAAGTTCTATACTCGAAGAAGAGAAACATTGGAGCAAAACTGATCATTTCATTTCTTACCTATTTTGCTTGTCAATTTGGTCGAGCGATTTGAGTTCAAGAAAGTTCGATGGCTGATCTCTCTCGTAAGATCCGGCGAGAAGCTGTGAGTTCGCACCTTCGTCTTTTTTCAGGGACTTATTATTGGGGAGACACAACTGCGAAGCCATCGAAATCGGATCGAGCTCTAGCGGATTATTGTACATCGAGCTCGTCCCTTCCATTACCGGGACTGTGCTGCTAAAATCATTGTAGAAGGGATCAGAACGAACGAGCTTATGAAATAAAATCAGTGCCAATGAACGTTTGATTTTTGAGACGTACAACATAGTGACAGGAAATCAATTTTATTTCGAACATTTTGTTCATTTTGATCAGAAGCAATTTTTTAAATTGAAAGATGACAAGACATTTTTATAAAGGCAAATTCCGAATTTCAAAATTAAGTGAAAATATTGTTCCACATTTCCAGTTAAAAAAAAAAAAAAAAAACACTCCCTTATCAACGAATCTAGAGAAATATATGCATGCCAAGTTGAGGATCGAACCTGATTATCTGTTCATCAAGAAAATTCAGTAGCCGGTCGCCTTGGCAAACACGATTCGCACCCGAGGGTTCATCGACTCGACATGATGAAGTCGACGCTCCGATATCGTCCGTCACGAAATAGTCACGCATCAAAACCTCTTGATCTTCACTCGATTTTTGCGCCAACCCTAGATCGTTATCTTCGACATTGTTATCAGTACTAAGCTCCGAGCCGCGAAGCAAGGCGAGCAGCTGATGCGTGTGCCTGAGCTCGCACTCCACCAGCCGGACCCTGGCGGCCAGATCGCGGATCATGCGGTAGCACCCGCCGACGCGGTCGAAGGCCCTCACGTTGGACTCGAAGATGATGGTCTCCATGGCGATCCTGCGGAGCTCGGGCGGGAGGAGCCTGGTCAGCTCGTTCATGTTCCTGAGGCCGTAGAGGGAGCGGGCATTGGCGAAGGTCTGGGGGAGGGCGGCGGGGAAGAACTCGGCCCATTGGCAGTCGGGACGGCACTTCCGGCGCTGGTGCCGGCACGCCGCACACGCCCGCGAGTCGGGCTTGCTGGCGCTGGCGGTGGTCGGCATGGCCCTTCTGGCCGTTCGTTTGCTTTTAATTGTGATAGGGAGTGATTTGCGGGGGGGAGAGAGATGCAGAATATCTGTGCGTGGGAAGTGGAGCAAGTGAAGAGAGAGAGAGAGGGGGAGAGATTTCATATTAAGTAACCGAAAGGTGTTGTGTGTGAAATGGTGGATATGGAGAGAGAGAGAGAGAGAGACAGGGAGAGGCGGTACGTGGGGGGGTGTTTGTTATTGATATTTGGTGCATCTCTTTGAGCTATTTTGACTGAATGTTCTTGCTGGTTGGTTATTGGCTCTTTGGATATCTCATCCTTGTATCTTCCCATCCAAGCAAGACAAGGGTTAAGACTTTTCTTTTTCTTTCTTGCTTTTTCTTATAATTCATTCATATTTATCTTCCCATCCAAGCAAAACAAGGGTTAAGACTTTTCTTTTCTTTCTCGCTTTTTCTTATACTTCATTCATATTTCCAAAAATATGTTGATCATCCCTCTCTGTTAAAGATGAGTAGGAGAGTAGGAAGGGATGTCAATTTTTGGGTTCCAAATATAAATATATAAATATGTGTGTGTGTGTGTGTATATATATTTATGTTGCAATTCGTATTTAAAATCAATCTCCTTAGCTTTACCAAGTAATGTTGTTTTAGCAAATGTTTAATCTGAGAAAATCTCTAATTTTGTATCCTAAGGGCTTATTCAATATAACTGATAAATTAAGTGTTTTAAATATGAGCACTAAGGAATTCAAGTCTTGCGAATGAAAAAAAATATTATTTAGATGGATTATTATTGCTTCCTTGCCAAACAAGAAATTGCGAGCATAGGTTTTAACAAATTTGATTGGTAAGATTCTAAATATCATCAATTACCTTTTCCACTTGATGAATTAAGTAACTCTTTCTTTTCTTATTTTTATGCAAAGTGATTTTTTTTATTAATTGAATCTTTCTAAGTCGATGTTAATTTGTTGATCGACCTCGCTTAATCTCATTAAGTGCTAAATTCTTTTTAATTTTCAATACTTAATCGTGTTATTAGACAGACTTTCTTTTGCATATCTTAATAACTATCCCTAACAAATCTTTAACTCTGCATTTCTAAGTCTTATCCATTTTTTGGTAACAAATCTTATATTGAGTTATGCTTATTTTGGTACTAAATGTCTAAAATTAATTTTTTTATACGTAGATTCTATTTCGAAATTTCCATATAATATGTTTCTAAATATAATTGTTATAGCGCGCTCTTGAAAGAGTATATAACACATAAAGATACCTATCTCATATATCAGTTAATAACATTAGAAGATCAATTTAGCAGCCTCATAGTTGACAAATAAATGAAAACTAATGCATATTTGGCAAAAAATTATTATTCCATAAGATCAATAAATAAATAAATCAAATCCATCATCACAAAGAAATAAGGTCACATGACATGCTTTCCCTAATAAATGAATAAAATTAAATTAGCCATCATATAAAGGATAAGATATTATACCTTTGGAGGTTATATGTCTCCTAGGGTTTCTAAAGCCATCTAGAATATTTCTAAGGATGAACGATTTGGCAAATATATAATGTTCTAGAGAATTTTTGTCATAAATGTTGGTGATTGATAGATGGGAATATACAATTTTCATCGTCAGATCAAGAGAAAATTTATGGCTGTAATGAGAAGAACTCTTGTATAAATAGTTATTGTAGAAATAGTTCCCTCCCTATTTATACAAGAGTTCTTCTCATTAGAGCCGTATATTTTCTCTTGATCCAACGATGAAGATTGCATCTTCCCATCTATCAATCACCAATGACAAAAATTCTCTAAAACATTATATATTTACCAAATCGTTCATCCTTATAAATATTCTAGATGGCTCTAAAAACCCAAAATATTTCTTAGGATGGACGATTTGGTAAATATATAATGTTCTAGAGAATTTTTGTCATAAATGTTGGTGATTGATAGATGGGAAGATGCAATCTTCATGTCAAATCAAGAGAGAATCTATAGCTGTAATGAGAAAAACTCTTGTATAAATAAGGAAGCTCTCTCCTTCATTTGTCTCACCAACACTTGAGCAATAAAAACATTCTTTTCCAAATCTTTTCTCCCTAAACTTTTTAAAAACTTAATTGTAAATAGGAGACACTTATGTCCTTATTAAAAACTTAGTTGTAAATAGGAGTAAATAAGGTTATGATCACCTTTGTTCAGTTTAATAACTAGGTTATTCCACCACATGCTGAAAATTATGGTTAAATCTCTTTCCTAACAATAAAGGTGGATGGAGTGTGACTTTACTTAAGAACTGAGCTGAACACTTCAGTACAAATTGGCTTAGAATTCAAAGTTCATAGGTGTTGATACCTAAATTTTGGCATTCAAATTAGTAATTTGTCGCGTAAAAAATTAGGGATTAATCCCGCCCCTAATAAAAATAATTTCTATTAAATTACATAGCTTATAGATCTTAGGAGAATTTGCATAAATATTACCAGGTTTACTGATTTTTTTATTTTATTTTATTTAAATTATTATTATTATTAACAATGAATTAATTATCTTTTCAAAAAAGAGCAGGGCTGAACCGGGTTGGGCGTGACCTGCTCCTCCTTCTTTTTTCTTTTCCTTTCTCGGGCCTAAGCCCAACCCATTCATTTCTTTTTTCTTTTTTCTTTTTCCTGGCCCAACCTTCTTTGTCGGCTCGACCTCTCCTCTTTTCTTTCCCTCTTCCTCCTGTCCTTGACGATGGCTACAGGAGCATGAAGCGAAGGTATGGGGCAGAGCATGGTAGAGGGGTTTGACCAACTAGAGTTGGTGGTTAGGCCAAGTCGAAGCCATGCGCGCTTGTCGATGGTCATTAAAAAAGAGAGGGAAAGAGATGGCAGAGGCCAAGAGTTGAGTCCGGATTGAAGGCAAATAGAGTAGAGGGCGAGAGATGAAGAGAGACGAGAGCCAAGAGGAAGCATAGAAGAAAGAAAGCCAAGAGCGCTTCTGATGCCCAAATCCTATCCATCGCCAGGCGATTTCGCATGGTGCGGGGCTTAGGACTTGATTTTTTAATTGGATTTCGGCTAAGATATGAAGGATGAGTTGACTTTTGAAGAAGGCGAGACGCAGTTCCGAGCATAAATGGGTCAAGACTATCAATAAAAAAATAAAATTATCCATCATAAATAGAATAATATTAGATGTTGTCCCTGAAGCTGAAAATGGTGCGCCAGACCTAAAGCAACAATAGCAGGACCTGGCTGCTGATTGCGTGTATGCATAACGAAATGTATAATAAGTGATTATTGTTATTATTTAAAGGTGGTATGGACAACCCTTATGACAGATTACTTTATCGTAGAGTCCTTTTGAATTAGTTGTTTTCTCCGATATAATTTGTTTGATGAGTATTTTTTTTTTTATTAATTTGCTAATTTATATGTAAAATATGTGTTATCATCTTATTTACATCATGTTCACATTATTTGTTTGTTAAATTTGTGTCATTATGTTATAGAGAAAATTCCAAATAAGGACTAAAGTGAGGCCATTTTTCAAAAAGAGGGCTCAAGGTGTACTTTATTTCAAATAGTCTAAAGTCATCAAATTTGTCTCAAGTAAAGGCCTGATCTCGTAAGCTGGCCAAACGTTCATTGGCCAATGAGCAAGTGATTTTTCTAGCGATTGGAACATGGGCAATTTTGTTAAAAAAAAATACGATAGAAATAATAAACCCTAAAATTCAGAAAAACACCAAATTATATTTTTTTTTTCCTTCTTTTCTTCCCATCTTCTTCGTTACTTTTGTGAAGAGATGCATTGTTAGCGAAAATACCAAGTCCATATGAGAATTGCAACTTTTCGGAATATATGACTATTCGTGGTATGTCGTTTAATCAACTTTTGAACAAGCAGTCATGTATTATTAAAAGAAAAAATGAATTCTGCTGAAAAAATAGAAAAGAAAATCGAGAACGTTTGTGATGAAATGATGACCGCAAGTTGTCTGATTTAACCGAATTTAAACGTGAAACGGTGTCTCATATTGCAACGGTGAGAGGCTGTATGGTGGTCAGAAATGAAAGGTTGTCTTAGTTTAATTCATATAAGAAAAGGGTGTCTATCACTTTAAAAAGTTCGAGGATTTGTGCCTTTGATACGATTTGTATCGTTGAGAATGAACTACCGCGAGAATACACACTATTGCGAGCAAAATCTGTTCTAAAGATTCTTAGAAAAAATATATATCAAGTATCAAAACTTAACACGATTGACACATAAGTGCCAAAACAAGATATGCTTTAAGTGTCATTTTTTTTTTTTTTAAATTGAACAATTTGGGTGTGTATGGTAACGTTTTTGTTTCCAAGAACAATTTCTGTTTAGAAACCATCATACGAGTTTTTGAGTATTTGAATGCGTTTAACAACTGAACAAAATTTCTATTTCCGGTATAGAAATGCATTTCGTATGACCCCAAATTTTTTTCGTGTCTTATAATTTCTTTTAATTTATTGATAATTTTATTATATTTTTCTTTTACTTCTTCTTCCTCTAGTTAGTTGCCGGTAGCGACCAACTAGAGGAGAGTTGGCAAGGTGACCTTACTTAGATCTTGCGAGGTTGGACCTTACCCAACCACCACAAGATCGGCCTTGCTAGATTTGGGTGAGGTTGGGCCTCACCTGGCCACGAGAGGCTTGAGGGGACCTTGCTGGTGGCTGGTGCTTCGCCAGGCCTCATCTAGCCAATCACTGGCCATCGCTGAGGTTAGTGACTGGCTAGGAGAAAAAAAAAGGAAAGAAAAAAAAAGGTGTTTTTCTTAAGTTGTTCTTAGGAATACATAATCAATTTTTGTTTTGTTTCCATTCTAAATTTATTCCCCGAAATAAATAAATAAAAATTAGTAAATAGATTTATGTTCCATTTTTGTTCCGAATATCAAAAAAACAAAATAAAGAGAAATTGGAGCATTACCAAACGTGCTTTTAAGTGCCAATTTCAATGAGGCTTGCCGGAAATTTGACGTGATATTATTTTTATTGATAAAATCGATTTACGTGGTTGCCAGAAATCTGATGTGGCTCGTCGAAAATCTAACGGGGCTTGTCGAAAATTCAACAAGGCTCACTATTGGCACTTAAGTGTTTATTTCTTCTCTGATTTTGGCACTTAATTATACATTTTAGAATTTTTGGCACTTATGTGTCCACTTATACTAAATTTTGGCACTTAAGCTCAGAGATTCTCATACCTCGAGAGGCACAAGAACAACTTAAACTTGATGTCATATTATCAATCTCATGCAGGAATGGTTTAGAGACTTGGGATATTCAATTTGAGACGGAAGAAAAACTTTGTGCAGATCAGATCGTAATGCCTCGCCCATATTTTCTTTACGAGTTCGTGTTAAGATTCCACAGGAGCAATGCAATTTGCATTGGCGGCCAATGCAGCCAGATTCGGCATTGGGGAAGGCCTTGATCCGACCGCACATCGATCGGCTAGGCCACCATCTGCAGCTGCTCTTCATCTCCTTGAGACTTCACTTGGGCAATAGGGCCTCTCGTGCTCTTCGCTGTGAATCGTTAGGATGTTCTTTGCATCATCGTAAGCCGTTTCCAGGGGACACCCGGACCCCTGGAGTGCCAAAAGTTGACACAAAGAGATACTTAAGTGCCAAAAGTTACGAAAGTGACACTTAAGTACCAAAATCGAAGTAAAATTAATTACTTAAAGTGCCATTAGTGAGAAAATCCGGCCAAAATGCTGACGTAGCAATTTTCCGGCGAGCTGCACACAAAACGACGTCGTTTTGTATGCTGATGTGGCTAAACAGTGTCAAAACACGTTGTTTTGGTATAATTCGAATTTTAATATAATAGTTAATTAAATTAAATTTTAAAAATAAATAAATAATTAATTAATTAATTTTAAAAAAGGGGGGAAGGAGGAGAAGAGAGGCTGCCTGAGGGCTCCGTTTTTTTAAATAAATATAAATTATTATTTTTTAAAATTTTAATTTAATTAATTTTTATTTTATATTAAAATTCAAATTATGCCAAAATGACATCGTTTTGGCCGATTTAAATGATCTATTTTGGCCAACTATAGAAACGACGTCATTTTGGGTGAATTAGAGCTGACTCAGCTCTCCGGTGAGCCATGTAAGCGAGTAATATTTAATTGCCACGTATGATTTTCGACCGATTTCGTTAGAGGTGGCACTCAGGTGTCCCACTTTTCTGCAACTTTCGTAACTTTTAGTATTTATGTCCCTTTGTGCCAACTTTTGGTACTTGAAACGATCTTTTACCCTTCTTGATGGGGAACCAGGACTCGTTGCTGATGCTCTTCCCATCGTCATCGTAATTGTGGCTTACAAGCCCCGACGTCATCGCTCATGCCGAGCTTCGTAACCATCGACCTAGAGAAATAAGTGGCCCACCGAGATCCATGCTAGCTCCAGAAGTCACCTTGTCTTCTCCAGAAACGGGCTTCCGTGACACGCCAGGTCCATGTAAAGGTTGAATTTCGCGAGCAGCAACTTCCGCGAAATGCTACTCAGTTCTCTTGCGGCGGTGGCGTGACCATGCTGAGAGCGATGTCTCGGCAGATCACGGTCGCCTCTGAATCTGATTGGCCCCCTCGGTGTAGATGTTCACGAAAGCATGGGCTTCCGTCACATAGCATTCGTACCCGTTTATAGAAAAGATAGATTGTCTGTTTAAGGTCCGTTGATTGCTGAGAATAATTCAGTTAGTAAGACCTACCGAACGGGAGCGTGATATTTAATAGTCTATGACATAATTTATGCCAATAATTCCATAATGCTGACCTCGCAAGAACGTGGATTGAATTTTTATTGAGAGACGTCCAATATTTAAAAAGATGGCACGCGTGACCATCTCTCGTCTCCAATCCTAAGAGAAGGCGAATTCTTTAACGTTGTATGATTAAACTAATGGACAACAAGGCAAAAAGAAAAGTCTAAATGCTTGACGTCTTTTTGCATATAATGGTTCGAGGGAGGACCCTACTCTTGTCCTGCTTTGGAGAACATGGCCACCACACTTTTTCTGGCCATTGGCTGCTTGTGTTGTGCTCTGTTGAGCAATGGAATCGGAGCTGAACTCAAAGCATCACAGAGCAGATCTTTTACAAATTCAAGAGCGCAACCTTACAGAACCTCCTATCATTTCCAATCTTCTCGGAATTGGTTAAACGGTATGAAGTTTATCATATCGCCTCTAATCTGTTCATTCTTTTATTGATGTTTAATCGAACCTTCTCTCTCTCCCCCTCTGTTTTCCTTTTCTGTGCTGATGCTATTACGAGACACGTTCTGAATCTGATCGTGGAGAGCGCAAATGGGTGCTTTTTTGTCCTGCAGATCCTAATGGTAAGCCTTGCTGATTTTGAGCAATATCGTTGTTCTGTTCCATCTTTTAGTGCCTACTGATGACTAGAGCTTAACCCCAGCATGTTCAAACGACGTGTTCACTGCCCACCAGAAACAAATTACAAAAGAATAAAAAGAATTAGTGGCAAAATAGAGTTTGAAGAATTCTTGAATGTTCCAATCATATCCTGACTTTGATTGATCTAATCAGGTCTCATGTATTACAAAGGGGTTTACCACTTGTTCTACCAGTACAATCCTCACAGCGCGCTCTTTGGTGACGGTATAGTATGGGCGCATTCGGTTTCGTATGATCTAGTTAACTGGGTTCACCTTAATCACGCCCTCGAGCCAAGCGAACCTTTCGACATCATCAGTTGCTGGTCAGGTTCTGCTACTATCCTTCCAGGGAACAGACCAGTCATTTTGTATACAGGCATAGACGCAAATTATAGTCAAGTGCAAAACTTGGCGATTCCAAAGAATGAGTCTGATCCCTTCCTACAAGAATGGGTCAAGTTCTCTCTGAATCCAATTATTGTTCCTCCCAAAGGAATTGAACCGGACAATTTCCGAGACCCGACGACCGCGTGGCAGGGTCCAGATGGTAAATGGAGGATCATAGTTGGAAGCTGGAAGAACGATAAAGGAATGGCAATTCTTTATCAAAGTGATGACTTCTTCCACTGGTCTAAATCCGAGCAACCTCTTTTCACATCGAGCAAAACCGGCATGTGGGAGTGCCCGGACTTTTTTCCAGTATCCACAGAAAGCACGAATGGCGTGGACACATCGATCCTGAACGCAAGCACTAAGCACGTGATGAAGGCAAGTTTCAATAGTCACGATTACTATGTGCTAGGCACTTACAAACTTGAGCTGGAAAGGTTTTTACCAGATGATGACCTTGCGGGATCTAGTATGGACTTAAGATTGGACTACGGGAAGTATTATGCTTCCAAATCGTTCTTTGACAGTGCGAAGAACCGGAGACTACTGTTTGGATGGGTTAACGAGTCAGATAGTACAGAGGATGACATAGCAAAGGGTTGGTCTGGACTTCAGGTGAGTTGAGTTGCATAACGGAAATTGCGATTTAATCTGGTTGAATGCTAATACGAATGAATATATCCATATTCATGCGTAGCCCGCAACTAGACATGTTTGAAATTTTATTTGGCAGGCTCATGTGTAGAAAAGTCAGCTCACGAAGTAAATTCATTTGTTTTGCAGGCATTTCCAAGAGAAATTTGGCTAGACAGAAGTGGA
This sequence comes from Eucalyptus grandis x Eucalyptus urophylla, assembly GCA_028830015.1. Lineage (NCBI taxonomy): Eukaryota > Viridiplantae > Streptophyta > Magnoliopsida > Myrtales > Myrtaceae > Eucalyptus > Eucalyptus grandis x Eucalyptus urophylla. The sequence goes on from CM054190.1 coordinate 44,465,440, forward strand.
AAGCAACTGATACAGCGGCCTGTGGAGGAAATCGAAACTCTGCGTGACAAAAATGTTGGTGTTAAGTCTCTGGGACTCGACGGCGGTTCAACCTATGAAGTTTCAGATATCACTGCTTCACAGGTGCCTGAATGGACCTATTGCATCTTATAGTCATCTCGAATTGTTTATTTCATATATATGACGCCCTTGCTCTAAATTTACTTCTCTCTGTTTTTCAACGAAGGTGGACGTTGAAGTTGCCTTTGAATTGCCCAAATTGGAAGAAGCTGAGCTCATGGATCCAAACTGGATCGACCCCCAAATTCTGTGCAGCGAAAAGAATGCATCAGTTAGTGGCAAGTATGGACCGTTTGGTTTGTTAGCTTTGGCGACGGAGGATTTGGGAGAACAAACGGCGATATTCTTCAGAGTATTCAGAGGCCAAAACAGATACGTAGTCCTGATGTGTAGTGATCAAAGCAGGTAAAATGCGGGATAGCTTTTTGCGAGCTCTTGCCTTTGTCTTTTTAAAAATTTCCTTGTACTGCGAGTTCATTGTAAAAGATTGGCTATAACAGGTCTTCGTTGAGGAACGAGGTTGATAAGACCACATATGGAGCTTTCCTTGACATAGATCCCCAAGTCGAGAAGATTTCCTTGAGAACCTTGGTACGTTTGTCCGCAATTTTATGGCCTCTGGCCGTCGCTTTGTCGTCTGATGATTACTTCTGAACAATTTTGCAGATAGATCACTCGATTATTGAGAGCTTTGGTGGGGCTGGAAAAGTCTGCATCACCAGCAGGGTGTATCCAGTGCTGGCTATTGATGAAGCGGCTCGCTTGTATACTTTCAATTATGGAACTCTTAGTGTACGAGTCGAGCAACTGGATGCGTGGAGCATGAGGAAAGCCCGTATTGGTCATAGAGAAAGTTTGAGCTATGGAGAACCATCGGCATTTCGGTGCGAGAATATCTCATCTGCCGGATCTGAGGAGGGTCAATCCTGTGCAGTGTAGCCGTTACATCATGAGGAATCCGCTTCCAAAATTTGAAATGCCCAAAGCGAGACTGATTTTAGTGTTTTAATCCATGTTTTCCCACCATGCTTTATGAAGTGCCTTGAGATGTATCTGCAGATTCGCTGCATTATTTCCTGACCACGCAGCAATCGTAAATAAATAAAAAGTTGTGCTATTTTAAGTTTTTTGTAATACAGAATCAATATGGATGGTATGCTTCTGCAAAATAGTCTTCTGCTCCTTCTTTATTTTTGCCTGGGAAAAGAACCTTACTAGTTGGATGGGTGATACCCCCGGTGAGCACCAGGAGAAGCAGTATAAAAATAATTTCTCTGAATCACTGTCGACCCTTGAGCTGCTATGGGTCACAATGCTCTTGTGAGTCTCCAATCTTAACACATATCTTTGTCCAATCAATCACGAGCCTCATTATGATTCATAATATAAGAGTTTAAAAAATGCTTAGCAAAACAACAAACGAGATGAACTTAAAATTTGCTATCTGAAAAGCATCCCTTAAACTTGGACTTTGTCAGGTAGAGTCTGGCTTCAGTAATCTATTCGTAGACTGTTTTTTAATTGCTTGCTTGATTGATAGTCTTTGGTCTCTCCCAGAAAATACAAGCGGATCTCCATGTGCATTATTCCCAAGTTGGCATTGAAGTCACACTGCCCTAAGTATTAGAAAATTGTCCTGTTAATATTCTAAGAATTAAGAAATACATGTTGCATAACTGGTCCAAGAAATGTGGTTTTTTATATGCAAGTTGTTGTCAGATCTATTTCTCCGAACACCCTTTGATGTAAACAGAAAAATGCTTAAACGTAGACTGAGAAAAACTTGCTAACCTGGAGATTATTGGCAGTTGTTCCAGAAATGAAATTGTTCCTGATATATGTTGTAGGATTATTCTGTGCAGGAGTTGGATATGGAGCTGAAGTTGGAGACTTTGATCATGTTCAAAGAAATCTTCAATCCGATTCTACAGATCAGCCTTACAGAACTGGATACCACTTCCAACCTCCGAGAAACTGGATGAACGGTGCTTTAATATATACCCTTCTCTTGGAACTTCTTTTCTGTCTTAAGGCCAATGAGTTGTTGATTCTTGATTTGACTCTGTTCCTGGCTTTGTGCTATCCGGCGCAACTCCATATTTTGATGAACAATGACATGACACTGCAGATCCAAATGGTGAGTTCTTCCAATCTTTTAGCATCTCATTGGTGTTAAAAGTCGCATTGAATGTGTTAAGAAAGACAAGACAGAGGCCTTTACAAATAAATCAGTAACTTTGTAAAGAGTAATTTTTATTTCTTTTACAAGTAAAATCATGTCGTTCTACAAGAAAGGTTGACATTCAATGTATAAAGATAGAAGTTAACTGCTGTGTTGGCTTTATGAAATTTCTTTGTACATCACAGGACCAATCTATCACAATGGAGTCTACCATCTGTTCTACCAGTATAATCCATACGGTGCTGTGTGGGGTAACATAGTGTGGGCTCATTCAGTATCTTACGATCTGATCAACTGGGTGAACCTGGAGGATGCAATTTATCCGACGGGGCCTTTTGATGTTAATGGATGCTGGTCTGGTTCGGCGACCCTTCTTCCTGGGGGCAAACCTGCCATATTTTACACAGGGAGCGACGTGAAGAGCCGTCAGGTCCAAAACTTGGCAATGCCCAAAAACACATCCGATCCATTGCTCCGCGAGTGGGTCAAATCAACTCATAACCCGTTAATCACTCCACCATATGGAACTGATCCTAATTTCTTCAGAGACCCAACAACTGCCTGGCAAGGCGAGGACAAGGCATGGCGCCTTCTAGTTGGAAGCCAGATTAAAGGTCGAGGGACTGCGATTCTTTACAAAAGCAAAGACTTTGTTAGCTGGAGTATGATAGGGAGCCTGTTTAATTCGTTGGCCGAGACCGACATGTGGGAATGCCCGGATTTTTATCCTGTTGGTATTAATAGCATGAATGCGGTGGAAACCTCAGAGCAAGGGGAGTGGACCAAGCATGTGCTCAAGGCAAGTTTCAACTCTCACGACTATTACATACTCGGGAACTACGATATGAAAACAGACAGATTCTCTGTTGAGAATGACTTCACCGTTTCAAGTTCGGGCTTGCGTTATGACTATGGTAAATTCTATGCTTCGAAGACGTTCTATGACAGCGCAAAAGAGAGGCGTATTCTGTGGGGCTGGATAAATGAGTCCGATAGCAAGTCATCTGACATTAAGAAGGGATGGTCAGGACTTCAGGTACTTCTGATTTTCCTTAGTTCAGAAATGAACTTGACCTAAGGATCTATTTAAGCTATGTTCCTGCAATCATTATCAGTGATTAATTGGTTGGCAAAAAAGCAGTTTTTCCCGCTTCACCTTGAGACAGTAGGAAAGTACATTTATTGTACTTGTCATAAGTAGTTCGATTAAGTGGTCTTGTTATAGATAGATTGAATTTGTGGACAGACTGATGATTTCTGATCTATATTTGTATTATAGACCAGGTTAGTTGCAACATTCTATCTAGTGTTTTTATAGTTGAAACTAGTTCTCCATTAATGGAAGCTTATCAAATCGCTTTCTTTCTGTTTCCTAGTCGATTCCTCGGAACGTCCTTCTTAGTAAATCGGGAAAGCAATTAGTGCAATGGCCTATTAAAGAAACAGAGAAACTCCGTGCTAAGGAGGTGACTGCTTTGAGTAAGGATCTGAAGGGTGGATCGGCAGTCGAAGTTTTAGGCATTACAGCTGCGCAGGTGATTAGTTCAACACATTGAGATAATGTGTAATTATTTACATTCGCTCGTAGTAATCAGAAGTATTAAACTTACTGCTTTTTGCTATAATAAAGGCGGATATCGAAGTTTCATTCGAGACCACCGATTTAGCCAAGGCTGAGACCATAGATCACAATTCGGTCGATCCGCAACTGCTCTGTTCTAGCAAAACAGCATCTGTTAGAGGCAAACTCGGCCCGTTTGGTTTGTTGGCTCTAGCTTCTGAGGATCTGAAAGAACAAACAGCCATCTATTTTCATGTTCTGAAGAAGAATGGAAAATTCGTTGTGCTGATGTGCAGCGACCAGAGCAGGTAGGTTTACGGTTCAGGTTCAATTCTCTGCGCGTTTCTGCATATATTCTCTGATCTGATCTTGAGGTTAGCAGGTCGTCATTAATGGGAGGCCTTGACAAGACCACTTACGGAGGATTTGTCGACATAGACCCCCGTCATGAGAAAATATCTCTCAGAAGCTTGGTACTCCCACTTTCCATTCATTTATTTTTCATTAATCTTGCTACTTTGACGCACTTCATAGGTCAAAGAAGAATCTTCCTCTATCACAGTCGATGGTCCTATGTTAATGACATCTCATATGCCTTAGACAATGACAAAAGTAGGACTCAATCAATGCGATATTCTTGGGCATTTCCATTCGTCTCTTTTTCTGTGACTTTCCCCTAGTGCAATTACTCGTTTCTTGTATTATCGACACACAGATTGATCACTCGATTGTCGAGAGCTTCGGTGGCAAAGGGAAGACTTGCATCACTGCGAGGGTTTATCCAAGCTTGGCCATCGGCAATAAAGCTCACCTATATGTGTTCAACAATGGAACAGTCGGTGTCAAGATCTCAAGACTCAGTGCCTGGAGCATGAAAAATGCTCGGATTGCTCCAATCAGCAAACGAAGAAAGCGAAAAACCAGTAACTAAAAAATCAATGTCACTCTCTAGCCTCCACTGCTGTTTCACAACCCAAATTGTGATTGAAATAAGGACAAGAACCAAGTAAATGTTTTGCTTGCTTCTCATCTAACCGTTCTTGAGGTCACACTTTACTGCTCATTGCAGACACCACGTACACATCCTGTTCCATCAAACGTTAACAGCACATCGTTTCCTTTTTATTTGGAACTCTCTCTCTCTCTCTCTCTCTCTCTCGAAAACGAAGTGACCTATGCTAACACGTAAAACAGTGATTTCGGCTGATTGAAGCCATGCTTTTTGAAGATGTTCTAGAATCCAGCTAGGGGAGGTGTCAACTGAACGCACTAGAATTTGAAAGCTCAGGCGAAATGGGCCTCAGCCAAATTCCTTTGTCCATTACCAGAAGGAGAAAACCGGAGGGCGCATGGTGAAAACAAGAATTGAAACAAAATCAATAAATGAAACTGGGTCCCCAAGAAAAAGAAGCCAAAGCAAAGTCATGACCTCACCTCCCTCGAAAAGTGGAGGGGGGGGGGGGTAAAAATACAACCGCTTCAAGTGCTAAAGTGCTCGAAAGAAGCTTTTGGAACCGTTTTCTTAGGCTAAGTGGAAGGCCAAGCCCCACCATTAACAAACTTTGGGTGGGGTCGGGGACATCATCTTTTCCTCCCTTTGAAAAGAATAAGAAAGGACAAGAACAACACCAATACAAATTGTTTTATACTTTCTCTGCATACTTGATGAGTGTGTGCCTGTGCCTGCGTGTGTCTGTGTGCTCTCCACTGTTCCCCCCCTCTCTCTCTCTAGAGAGAGAGAATCCATCACTAGATTCTTGCAAGTTCTAGGGTCGTGAAGAAGATTCCAACCTCTTCAGTGTCCAGGAGGGTGGTGCTGCACCGCGGCCAATGCATGGCTTCCACGTCTGGAGCCAGCAGCAAATTGGAGTCAGCAGCTGCAACTGAGGATTCTTTTTAAATTTGCTGGGTGCGCAGGGGGTTTTGCTTGGCTTCTTCTTCACCTGAGGGTGTTTCTGCAGAGGTTGCTGTCACGTAGTGTCTTTTCCCGAACCAAAGGTGGGGAGCTTGGGGGCCCAACTGATGTTGGCGTGAGGTTAAGCCGTAACCTAATTTGACACCTCTCGCATCCCTCCCTCCTTTTGCCATAAAAGGGAAAAAAGACATCCTTAAAGAAGAATTCATGGTATCAATATACAACTATATAAAAGAAAAACCTATGTGGAGGAGTGTGCATATGGACTAAGAATAGTTTTTACCGGGCACGGTGCACGCCTTTCTGCTTTCCAAAAGTTATCGCGACTTTATTCGAGCGTTCGACAAAATTTCTAAAGTTAGAATCCGGCGGAGCCGAAGTGATGTAAAAACTGATTTCTGAAATCTTTTTAATCACTATGTTTCTCGAAGTAAAATTTGTAATCCTCCTTTTGTTAGAAATTTGGGAATCCTCTGCGAGTGTTGCAGTTATAGCCTTTTATTGGAGTTTTCTCTATTATTTCTAATATATATTTATTCGGACGACTCATGGCTACATCATAGTAGATGCAAAACGTAAAAAAGATTCAGAAAATTTGTCATCTTTTTCGCAAATAAATAAACAAGAATTCTGATAAACTTCATCACCTGTCCAACACTATAAACTCACAGATACATTCACTATTGGCAGCACCACCACATGCTAAAAGCATCAATATAGAACACTACAATATTGCCAAAAGTTTGTTTTATTCGCATTTTTTTTATGTCATAATACTTATTTTCCTTAAAAGGGGAAAAAATGACAAAAGAATTATGGTCCATGACGCACTGCAGAATATTGTCTGGTGGTTTGGTGACAAAACTGGGTTAAACTTGCCCTAGGTTTAGGTAGTTTTTTGTTTGTCATGTTCTCGAGAGAGAGAAGTATTCAGCGTCCTTAAATCTTTATTAAACTTTTGACCAAAAAAAAAAAATCTTTATTAAACCGACTTTCCTTTTTTTTTACTAATAGAATTCAAGTTTCACATAACACGTTTTTCTTAAATAATAATTAATTATACATAGAGCGCTTGCGAGCAAATGAAAAATTAATTTATTTTCTTAACTCATATCACACGATATTTCTCTTTTCTTTTCTTTTTTCATTTTCTCTTTTTGCTTAAGTTCACGTCAAAATTCACATGATTGTTGGAGCGTGGCATCGTAACACGTAGGAAAGACATAAAATCTTTCTTTCTTGCATGAAAAAACAGCAAAGTATCTGGCATTCTAGGTCTAGAAAAAACCCTTTTTTTCTGCTGGGGAATAGATTCGAGAACTTATTAGTCAAAGTATGGCAGATTTTGGAGCTCAGTGGGGCATATATATACCTCATAAGCGTGACATACAAAGCAACTTTTAATGGCTAGAAGGAAGCCAAAAGAAAAATCTGCAGAAAAGGAGAAAAAAAGCTATGCTGTGGTTACTTGATTGCCAACTTCAAAACACATTCTCTTTTTTTCATTTTTATTTAGTTTGTTTAGTTCGAGAATCTGGAAACCCTAATCATGGGTTCCACCCTTTATGACTAGACGAATCTAAGACCTCATGTTTGAAAGAGAAAGATACCATTTCTTAGTCTCACAAGACGTATTACTGCTTTCCTCTAATTTTTATATCAGATCCATCGTTGACGTCACTGTATTCTTTTTTAACGTAAAATGTCATCAGTTTTCGCAACATGTGTAGCGTAGGAACACGTATAGAGTAAGTCATAAGTAAGGGTCCTTGGCTAGGTTTAAATTTTATTGACGTGTTGTAAAATTAAAAGTGCTTGTCTATATAAATATAATGATAATGAGCTTCGCAATAATTGTCACCATATTGTATATTACACGCTTTGGATTCCTATATAAACCCCAAACTGGATCTATTTAAGAGAAAGCAAAGTGACCCTTTTAGGGCTTGGAGATTTTTGCAATTATTGGACGAACTTTATCTTAATATGTTGATGGGGTATCACCCTACTTTGTCGTGGTCGCGGAGTATTCCAAACCAATCCTCGATGCCTCCAAGATTATCTCACGTTAGCCCTACGACCCACAGAATCTTGTCCAATACATGCTAAAGCAAAGGAGGCAGAATTTTAGTTGCTATGTAATGTTCACAAATAATAAATGTTCACCTATAATTGGTATTGTCTATGAGATATATATGATCATACTTATGTCACGAACAAAAAGGAATTATAACATACATTAGCGATGTGAAAAAGGTTTCCACAAACGACATCGATCATTAACTTGACGATCGGTGAGAGACTGGGATTAGAATTCTCAAATCAATAGTGAATAAGATCGATCGGGCAATTTTTTCTTTATATAGGTGGTGTATGCTCTAGTTTTTCATTAAAAAGGAGAAAAAAAAAATTATCTTTATCACTTTTATAAGAATGATACTAGGAATTTTGACCGATCTATAAATTAATATAGCACATGACCCGCGAGGTGGAAAAAAAGAACATTTGAATTCGATTAATGAGTTCGATAATAAGAGTATGCTATATTAATCACTAATCAGTATACCGAATTTACAATTAGGAGGGAATTCTATGGTTCTTTTATCAACTATCAATCCCAATCGACTTGCAATAGCACCGCAATTAAAATTCGAAATCACATGCTCGAGAATTGAGAAAGATTTGCATATCGGTCCAATCAAAAATCAAATACAGAAAATTTATCACTAGACAATAAATAAGAATTCATTGGTGATAAAAGACAATATCTCATACACGTGCCACCGTACACGTGTGTTCAGATGATTCTTCTTCTTCTTGTTCTTCTTCTTCTGCTGCTATTTCTACTGCAACTTACAGTTTTGACCATCGAATCAAGCTACGGCAAACTACAACCAATACAAATATTCTGCTTTTGACCTAATAATGGAAATCATATCATCCTTTTCTTGCATCCTACATATGAATATCAACTCCAATCTAATAGATGGAATCTCGTACCGGGTCGGAATCCAAGTCCCACGTTTCCCGAGGTCACAAGCTAGAGGACGCCGACCTCGGCGAGCTTGGGCACGAGGTGGCCGCTGAGGTGGAGGGCGACGAGGGTCTCGAGGCCGCCGACGCAGGTGCCCCCGATGAAGACGGCGGGCGGGGGGTTGGGGCCGGCGGTGGGGATGGCGGCGATCTCGTCGTCGTCGAGCTCGATGACGGTGGGGTTGACGCCGATGGAGGCGAGGAGCTTCCTCATGACGTGGCACATGCAGCAGGAGGAGCGGCTGAAGATGATGACCGGGTGCTCCGATATGAGGCGCTGGATCCGGGTCTCCGCCGACTCGTCCATGTCGATGGAGAGGGACGAGGCGGAGCCGGCGGCGGACGCGGCGGCGGCGGCTGCGGCGGTGGGGGTGGCGAGGTCGAGGCGCACGACGTCGTCGGAGCAGAGTCCTTGCATAATAGCGGACGACGCGTCGCCGGAGAGTAGAGAGAGAGAGAGACAGAGGGAGGGAGGGAGGGAGGGAGGGATTGTCAACGGAGAGAGGGCGAGTGGGAGAGTGGGATTTCTGGTGAATTTTATATAAGAGAGAGAGAGAGAGTGGAAGGTTGCTGATGACGTCACGAAGTTGGGAGTACTGTGTACTGGTGAATCGGTGATGGTATTTTTTTCCTTTTTTTATTTTATTTTCTTTTCCACCTCATATTGTACTGTACAGTTTGCATTTGAAGTCTAATCGATGAGTCATACGGTCAAACTCAACTCTCTTTTTTTTTTTTTTTTTTCTGTGGGTTATTTCTCACGACTGTTTTTTTGGGTCATAATTTTTTGCGACTTTTAGATTCTCAAGTTTTTCACCCTCTAACGTATTTTGTGAACAAATAGAGCGTTCATCAGGGGCAGTCGATTTTAAAGTGGGTATATTCTAAATTAAGAATATAGAGTCTACATGTCGGAATCAATTTTCTTAGGAATCGACTAATATCGATTTGGCTAGTTATAGGCAGATTCAAAATTGACCGGAGAACTTGGTTTACATTTTCTTTTCTTTTTCTTTTTTTTTTTCAAATTTTGAACAAATTTTAAGTAATATAGTTGTCATGTTACCAAAACATACCACGTGAATAATTTGGGGCATAATGATGAAAGCATTGATGGATTTCCTAATCCAAGTTTAAAACTCATTTGGGTTATCTTTTCTCACACAAGCTTACAAAAAAGCTACATGCCAATCCTACTCGAGAACTGAAATCACGGTACAAAATTGGGAATTGAATTGCCTAAGATGGGAAAATTGTCCAAAAAGTCATAGACCTATTATACTTTTGTCAATTCAATCATAAATCTTTTAATTTTATCAATTGAATCATAAATCTTTTTATCTTTTACCAATTGAGTCTATTTGGTCAGATTTAGTCAAAATTCGCTGACGTGGATGACCATTGCTGACGTGTTACTTTTTTAATAATATTTTAATGATTTTTTAATGGTTTTTCTTCTTTGTTTTTTTTTACTTTTCTTTGCTTTTTTTTTTTTTTTGGAGTTAGGGTTAGCAAGGATGGCCAGCTGACCCTCATTGGCCACAAACAAGAGCTAGCGACCCTCGCTAGCCATAGGCAAGGGCTTGGTAGCCCTCACTAGCCCTTCCCCTAAGGCCAACGAGGGCCACCAAGCCCTCCCCTAGCCAGATCAAGTGAGGGTGTCATGTGCCCTCGCTTTGGCCGGTGAGGGCCGTGAGGCTAGCCACTCTTGCTAGCTCTCTCTCAAAAAACCTTTATAAAAAAAAAACCATGAAAATTCAAAAAAAATTAAAATATCATTATAATATAATTTAAAAAAAGTGCAATGTTAGCATTGGCCATCCACATTAGTGAATTTGGTTAAAATTGGTCGAATGAACTCAATTGACAAAGGATGAAAATGTTTATGACTAAATTGATAAAAGTGCAATAAGTTTAAGACTTTATAGACAATTTTCCCGATCAAGATTGATTTCCCAATTTTTCATCCAGAAGCCTACCAGGTCTCTGAAAAAAAAAATGAGAACCAACCTAGAACTAATCGGATGAAGCCGGTTCGATTCAATTGTCAGACTGAACTCATCAGGTTGTTAGCCCTTAGTGTTTGTAAGCTCAATGTAGACTTGATTTAAAACTTGAGCTACTCAACCCCCACAACATAATTATGATGACCTCAAGTAGCCTAATGATATTCATTGAGTGATTTTCAATTAAGGTTCTTTTCTCTCTCTGTCGGCAAAGTCCCTCGTCTCCCAAAATTAATTCCCTCTTTTGAAGCTCTCATGTAGGCCCTCAGCTTCAGAAACTGAAATTGAACGCCTATTTAGTTTTTTATTTTCTTTTTTTTCCTATTTTGATTGTCTTTTCTTTTCTCTCCCGATCTGTTTTGGGAGTTTTTGTGTGTGTAAATATATTTCTGCAACTAATTGGGTGAACATGGAGACTAGTTTAGTCAACAGATACTAAAAAGGATGTTTGTGACGTGGTGCACAACCTCTTCAATATTAGGTCGGTCTCCTCTCCCGATATAGATTTAGGTCTAGATCTAGGAGTTTCTTACAGGTATTTGATTTGTGATCTTTCAACATATTGATATTGGTGCATTTGCACGGAAATGGTGATGAGGATGTTAAACTTAGATGTGCATCGCAAGCCGTTACAAATGAAGTGAGGGATCTCGGCATGTGCTCATCATTGAATTTGGTGATCGACCATTGAACATTTATTGTGACAGATTTGTTCTTGAGGGATGAGAATGTCCCTCTAGCCACAAACTTTGATTTGTTATTTGCATTTTGGAATTTGTTAGTTTGGCAATTATTTGAAATTCACTAGGCTTGAAAACCTTCTATAATTCTTGAGTATTATTTTGAAAAATGAATGGAATCTTGCCTTTTGATAATAAAAAAAAAGAAAAGTAGTCTAAAGATCCAGCTTGAGCTCCTCACAGGCATCTTGCGTCTTAACTCATTTTATGGCCGTAGCCAGTAAAGTTGCATGGGTTTACACGAACAAGATCGTTTTAGATAAGCCATCGTGGAAGATCTCTTTTCCTTTAGGCTTGATTAGACCCCACGAATTCACCCAAACTTTCTCATCTACGGGCATCAGATAAGGAAACATAGGCTGTGTTTGGTCGACCGGATAAAAACCAGGATAGGATATGTTTTATCCTATCCCGTGTTTGGTAGCTGTCTAGGATGGGATAAGGTCGGATATAGACTGGATATAGACCAGATAAAAAAATCCGAGGGGGGGGGGGGGGTGAGATAAGGTCGGATAGGATTTCTTTTATCCGAAACATAAAACCCTATGCTTTTTTTTTTCTTTCTCCGTCGTTCACCCACGACTCTCTATTTCCAAAGTATCGACGTTGAAGCCTTCTCCTTGTAGCTCTCTGATTCTCATTGAAATTTTACGAAAGCCTTCTCTCTCCGCCAAGGTAAGACCCCCCTGTCCGCCAACGATCGCCCGCCGATGGCCCTCCCAATCGATTCCCCCCCACCACGATGTTTTCCCTGCTTCAATTGCGCCCTGGCTGCCGAGGCCGCCAGCGTCCCGATCGTCCTTGTCGCGCCGTCGGGTCCGGGCGGTCACGGCCCGTTTCGGCGCAGCAGGGATGCGGGGGAAGTATGTGAATTCTTCTATTGTTGTGTTTTTGACTTCTTTTTTTTTTTTGTGGGATTGGTAGTGTGGTGTCCCTTTTTCTTTTTTTCTTGCAATTATGGGGGGTGGGATTGATTGAGGCGAATGTGGCTCATTGCTTGCGAAAATTGAAGCTTTTCGGTTTTTTTTTTGGTGATGATGACTGATGAAGTTCGCCGCACTTGTCAAATGCATCCGTCTGGGCATTGCGATGATGAGTCTTTCACTTGCGTCAATTGGGTTTGTGATGATGACTGATGAGGTTCGCAATCTTTTGTCGTTCTTCGCAGAATGAGTGGGTTCATTGATGTGGAGCTCAAGGTCCGTGACTATGAATTGGATCAGTATGGCATGGTGAACAATACAATCTACGCGAGCTACTGTCAACATGGTGAGCCTCGTAATTTCTAAGTATGGATTGGATTGTTGCGTGAGTGGGCGAACGGTCTTGTGCTTTGCATATGCTGTTTTGAGGTCAATCTGTAGCGCATTTGTTGTTCTATCATCAGTGTATGTATTGAGTGTCGATGATATTTGCTTTAGTGCGAGAAGGAATCGATTACTTACCTAGACATATCCGACTTTAAATCCGTAGTTTACCAAATAGTAGATTGGATAGGATATAGGATATCCGACTTTAAATCCATAGTTCACCAAACAATTGATGGGATATGAAGAAATCCATGGATTTCTTATCCTATCTTATCCAGTTATATCCCGTTTAGAAATCCGGACGACCAAACGAGAATGTCCCTAGCGAAAGAATTTACGCTTGTTACAGGGAATATACCGCATTGAAACCAAACTTCCAGCCACTCATTTAAACCTCGAGGCCTTATAGCCCAAAAAAAAAAACCCATTTAAACCTTAACGTTTTCATTTTATAAGCTACGCAATTGTCAAGAAAAGGCGCACAATACACTACACTTGTTTCACGAAAAATGTGACATTTGTGAAAAATATTTTCCAAAAATTATTTATTAGGAAAATGACAATATATTCTAGTATTTGGTCGAGATCTGAAAATGAATAGGACAATATTTTTTTATAATTTGATAAGAAAAATCTTATTTGTTTTTCTAAATAAATATATATTATCCGACGACAATAACTTGCACATGGGTAGTCATAAAACCCGGCATTGGTGCTAGGGTCTCAAGCCTGGATCCCCAACTTCCACGCACAAGCACGACACTGGTCTTGGGTCCACCAAAACCAAACCCAAGAACTTAGTGACCGTGCTTAGCTCCCTAGCACCTCGGTCTAACGGCCTAGGGTCAATCAAGGTCGTGCCTAGGTCTATCGGGCCGAATCCCAAACCCAATGCTTGAGAATTGATCCCCTACTCACGAACTCGAGTCCATCGAGGTCAAGCCTGGGACCTTGGCACACATGCTCGACTCCATCAAGGCCAAGCCTTGGTCCCTCGACCCCCGAGGCGAGGCCCAACACTAATGGACCAAGGCATGAGCATAGGAGACTAGAGCAAGGGCATGGGAGTCTTGGCCTTAGCAATGATGGATTCGAGCATGGGCGTCGAGGTCTGAGGCCCGCCCTCAACTAACCTAAGCATGAGCTTCAAGGACCTAGGCCTGGCCTTTATAACCGGGCCCCATGTCCCAAGCATGGGTAGCGGTGTCTCAGGCCTGGCCTTGATGGACTCAAGCACAACCTAAATGGACATGGGCCTAGGCACTGCGGACCTTGCCCTGTTGCCAAGGGCTCAAGAATGAACGTGGAATTCTCATACCCAAGTATAGAGTTTATGGTCTAAGTGCTGATACCAAATCAAATTTTGGAAAATAATTTCTAATTTTTTGAAAAAAAATCATATTCCTAAATACAAGCTTTGGTAAGAAGGAAAGCCCATTCCGTTGGTTAGGAATATATTTTTCATTGACGCATTTTCTTAAGAAATTTAAACAGCATAAATAAAAAATATTTTTCATTGACTCATTTTCCTAATCAATTTAAACGGCAAAAACTAAGAAAATTATTTTCCTAGAAAATATTATTCGTGAAATAAACGGAGCTTAAATCATGTTCTCGTGTCACTAATAATAAATGTCATGGTCAATCATCCAAGTTTTGTCCCGCTATGTCCATGAGGTTGATGTGTTGTTTCATGATTCTTGGGTAACCGAAAGTGTGCTTCCTCGGTCATAAAAAAAAAGTAGTTATTCATGATGCACAATGTATCAAGTGCAATGCCATCTTTCCACATTTTTATTCTAAATTTTATACTATTTATGAGACGAGATGTGGTGCAAACTTTATAAGCGAAAATCACACCGAATTGAAAAGTAGGTACTGCATATCAATATAGATCTAACAACGCCATAAAAGCAGGACTGAATGAGCTAGCATGCATCATCACAAGTCAATGAACCGTATACATTACCCCAACAATCTCCCTCACAATAAGGACAATTTTGTAGCTTTCCTATTAGGCCTTTCTCATGAAGTACATCAGCCGTTGAAATTTACCCCCTCTAAAGTCGTTACTAAATCTAACCGCAATCCGCCGGGACGCTAGGCCCTACCCCGACTCCCCTCTAAAGTCGTTACTAAATCTAATCTCAATTTAGGAAAGGGAACATTGTTGGGGGGAGAGAGGGGGGAACCAATCGCGGTAATTATAAAAAATGTACGGTGGGCAAAAATGGGAAAACACCAAAAAAGCAGGGGGCGAAAGTTGATTTCCCCGCAAAGTGCCAGGCGAGGGGGTCCTCGTCGTACCGCGTCCTTTCGAATGCATCCCGTCTTCTGCCGTTTCACTGGCTCGCCGGTGCCCAAAAAGGAAGGGGCGAGCCGAGCCGAGCTCGAGCCGAGCCGAGCTCGAGCCGAGCCGTTAAACCAGACAAACCACCCCCCTGCCTCGTCAAGCAGTTTCGAAAGTTCGATGACGTAAGCCGTCGCGAGCGAAAGGGGGGAGGGCGGGCCCCGGTGGCTGACGTGGGCCGGGCGCGCCCTCCCTTCCGCTTTTTTAATTTTTTTTTCTTTTTTTTTTCCTTTTGTGCCTTCCAGGGAATCGCAAGGGGGCTGCACTTTCCTCGTCATCACGGGCGCCCCTGCGGCTTACACGTGGCAGGCGCGGTTCCCCCTCTTTCCTTCAAGCATGGAGTGGGGGAGGCGGGGAGGCTAGTGGGACCCCCCCCCCGGGGGGGTGGGGGGGGGGGGGGCGGGGTCCAAGTGGATGGTCTTTTCAAGAGATGCCACGTCATCGGCCGAGAACGTGCACCCCTCGGATCTCGTTGATGATGTTCGGGATCCATTCTGAATTATTGGGGCATCCGATCGAATTAGACGGGAGGGAAGAATGGTGGGAGGTGGTGCTCTCGACTCGCACTAGGAGTGGCAAAATAGATGTAAACGATAAATGTGTTAGTCAACAATTTAATGAATCTTATATAAGTTTTAACTTGATCATAAATTGTCGAAGGTACCCTCACCAGACTTAGAAGAAAAAAAGGAAAAGGAAAAGAATAAAGAAAGTAAAAATATATAAAATTCAATTTTTTGTCTACTAAGTAAATTTTAAAAAAAAATCTTAAGAAACAAGTTTTCATTGATTGAGTTAAATAAAAAAGCTTTTAGTAATATGAGTCAGGTCGGTTAAGATCGCTAGATTTGTATCAAATGAAAATATGTCAAAATCAGTTAAATGGATCAATTTAGGTTAGATTTTTTTTTTACATGACTCGATCCATATATTAAACAGGTATATCTCTCTTTAATATAGTTAGCTAGAGTCTAGACATACATGATTTGATGAACTAATTCATGGGAATCATTAATGTTTTTCTTTCCTCGTGATGTCATGAATAATACTTTTTAATTTGTTGAAAACAAGTTGTGTCTTCAAAAGCCACGTATAAATGTGATAAAGAATTGAATTGAGGCACCGATACCATATCAACTTTGAGCACATCGTGCTCGTGTATGTGTTGCTTTTTAGAAGATATTGGAATCCCATGTCTTTGCATGATAAGGTGCACAATCACTTTTACCCTTATCTATTTCTATGATTTGGAGCATTTTGCCGAAAATAAATCGACATGTTCTCCCGATTCCTAATGATGTTGGTGATTTTACACTAACAATCATGGTGAATCATATTAGTTATGTTCTGTCCAAAAGTAGCAATTTTTAACCTCAATTTCTCGCTTAAAAGTCATGTGAGTTCAATCTCTAGTGTTCACAATTATATGGCTAAGTTTTGTGAATCACCAGTTTACACGACTTCTCGGTTTCTAATGATCACGACAGATCAAAGTTAGTATATAATGATCAATTCATGTGTGGTCAGGAATATCTTATGACACATAGTTACTCGGGTTTTTAAAAATTGAAAAATCTCGGAATATGTCGCCGACCTTGCTTCTCTCACCAGTATTACGTAATGGCCCATTGATCCTTGGTCTCGACAGCGGCGTGTGTCTCCTCTGCTCACGCTTTCGAACCCAAGAGGCGCGAGCCAATCGCCGCGCGCCACGTGTCGCCCCCCACGCTCCGAGATTCCAACAGGATCGCCTGGGGGGGTGGCTTGTGGACCGTGGGCCCCCGCCATCATGGGCGGGTCTTGGTGTCCTTCAACCTCCGCCGTTGATGGTGGCTGCGAAGAGATATATATATGTATATCGGTGTCTGCCACATGTTACAATAAAGAGAAAGGGGCTTAGTAGTAGGCATTTCGTTGCATCATCAAAGTCGCAATATATACTGCAGGGCCCACCCCCCCCTCCTCATGCCCGATGTCACTCCATTTCATTTCACCCGCAAAAGAAAGGGAGCCGAGGAAAGAGAGAAAAAAAGGAATCTTGCTTTATTTTCGAGGTTTTCGCCACCTAACTCGAGAAATAATTCTTAGACAAAAAATGGGTCTTGCCACGTGGGATAATAGTGTTCTAATCACTAGGGTCTAGTAGGCATAATAATTAATTCTAGTCATCTTTGCATTTGAGAGTGGTTTAGTGAGCTTTGGATGGTTGCGAAATCCCATCATGGTCAAACTCAATTGAAATGACTTGGGTCCCGTGATTTAAATGTTGCACCACTAGAACATAATGTCCATTTAGTTCCTGTCGTAAACATGCTTTCGAACTGACCGACGATCATTAAATTTAACTGATCATCGCTCGCTAAGGCTCCATTTATTTTGCGAAGATGAAAACGATTATTTGTATCGTTTGTAATAATTCATAAACTAAAAATATTTTTATTATCAAATAAATTTTTTTCGTTCATTCATTTTTATAAACAATATAAGCATTATTTTTAGAAAAAGTATTTTTCAGATCATTTATTTTTTTGCGAAATAAAAACAGCTTGATTGCAGATTAAGGTTCTTAAGAATAGCATCCTTGTGGTTCCTTCATATCTTGGTTTTGGTCTAGTCAATGCCTTAAGGCGCGCTGGAGAAGGAACCGATTTGAGTAACATTTGCAAAATGAAATTGACTTTTGGGCCTAAAGTTGTCCCCAAGTTGACACGTTAAGGAATGAAAGTAAAAAGGACAATAAAAGAAATAAAAACGATGGTGACCAATGTTGATCGCAAATAATGCGATGGAGGGTGGACCAAGGAGTGTCCAATAAATAAATAAATAAATGTGTGTGCATATATGTGTGTGTGCATTTATTTAATTTTTTGGCTAAAAAGTGTAGACCTTGCTCATCTGAATTTACACAAAGTCAAACCCCCAAATTCACGACACAGTTGCAAGGCTTCATGATCAACTTGGCTCATTTTAGATTCTGCCTTATCTTTGGGAGATTCATGTGTAGAACAAGATCTCAAAAAGAATTAGAGCCATCTAGCAGAATTTCTTGAGCTAGGAATGTATCGAATCCATCTTCGATCTTCACATGGACGACTTGTCTATGATTAAAAAAAAAAGAATAAGAAACAAAACAAAAATTGCTTTTCCTCGACTTTCCAGTTGATTAATGCGAGACGTCTCTACAACCGTAAGTTTCATTACATCACTCATTTCTAGTCGAAATATCTAGATACTCAAAATAAATCGGTCTTTTATATGAATATAACCAATTTAAAATCGCTTTTTTTTTTGGAGAAAAGAGGAAGACAAAAGCGACTATATTATATTAACCAAAAATCATTTTTAAAAAGAAAAGGAAATGCCATTCTTGGAGGCAATTAGAGGGATAACCTTGCATAATTCAAGTACATACGCCCAAAACAAAACAAAAATAATAATAATAAAAAGGTCAAATGTGGGGTGGGCATCATTTGGGCAAGTGGGCTTTAGCTCGAGCAGCCTCCCACGCTGTTCAACAAAATAATGGCCATTTTCTCTTTATGCTCCTTAATTTTATGCTTTTTCCTGTTCGAGAAAGGCGATGACGAAATAATACATTAGGTAAAAAGCTTCCGAGAAATAATAATAATAGCAATAATAGTCAATTTGCACGCTTTTAGCTTCCAAGCACTGTCACCTCCTTCGGCCGGTTAAAAAAAAAAAAAAGGGCAGTGGGAGCTCAATCATGACAAAGGAAATTAGGACAAGACAACTATGTGTGCACAAGATTAAAATAATTTTTTTTAATTTACTCTTTATGACATTAATTCCTTCGACCACAAGTTTCAAATGTCAGCTTCAAAGCTAACATGGCATCGGTTGTTATGTGGTGGATATTCCGTATATTCGATAACTACTAATCCATCTTCCTTAAATAAAGTCGCTTGGGATTCGCGTCAGATGAGCTGTAACAGCGTGTAGTTTAGATCACCGGCATAATGGTGTTATTGACATGGAAAAAAGTCCCAGGTAGCGAATAAAATTTAGGTTGTATGACGAAATTTCTTAGGTATCTCAGAGAGAGAAATACGTTACTCTGCACTAGACTAAAGCCACGTCAGCTCTATCCATTTGTTGTTGTCTACGTGACAGAACTAAAACGAAAGATTTTTTCTTTTTAATTATCGATACAAGTTTGGAATACTGGTGACGCTACCTTTCGGTGTAATTATTTTGTTAAGAATGTCAGCCCTAATTATTTAAACTTTACAGGTCATATGCTTTACACCCAAAAAAAAAAGGTTCGATGTGATTTGTCATATTACTTATACTCGATTTGTTTCACGGAAACTAAATGATTTGGAAAATACTTTTACTAGAAATATTTACTTGTATCACTTAAAGTAATTAGTTAATGAAAATTATTTTCATTACTGATAAAAATCTTGTCTTAACATTTTTGTAAATGAGGAAATATTTTTTGTTCATTTATTTTGGTAAGCAATACAAGTAATTATTTTTGGGAAAAAATTTTCCAAACCATTCATTATTTGCAAAATGAACATAATCTTAGCACGCAAGTTTCACTAAAAACATTTGACACTAGCTTTTTTTAAGGAATTGAAAGTGCTGTCGCGTGTTATTAACAAATGAATGCGTACATAATTGCTACATAGGAACAGAAGTGACGAAATATGCTGCTGTCATGTTTTATTCTGGGAGTATATTCGGATTTATGGGAGCATGTTCTATCTGACCTCATCGGAAACCGAAAAAGAAAGGTGCATATCATTTAATAATTCAATATCGGTTTTTTTTTTAACGATTTATTGTTGTTTTATCGATTCCTTGCGGAAGAAAATAGTTCCTTGACATCTCCACTTTTGAAAATAAAATTTTTATGATACTTATCTATTGACATGTAATGTTTATAATTTTGAACTTTTTTTTTTTTTTGGCTAGTGTGTCAAATGATGATCATGTCCCAAATTTCCATATCATAAAACGTCTCACAGAAGTAATAGCAACTAAAATGAAGTAGAGAAGATATGAAAGGAGGAGCGAGCGAGCGATAATATCAAACATAGGTCGAAGGGCATTAAGTTTCTTTAGGTCTCTAGAGGCGAAGAGGCACGTAGTGAGTAAAATCGAAGCTGATCAAATTTGACAATCTTAGCATATGATAAGTTCTTATAAGAACACAAAGGAAATGACAGATTGTCGTGTGCCATCAGGGCATTGCTTAACATGAAGCCCGCTAGAAAGGAGTTTAGGTCCATCTTCCTGGACGAGTCGCGCTCCGAATCCACCATGCCAAAACCCTCTAAAAGTCCAAAGGGGCACAAATGCCGAATACAGTTTTGGAAAATCTCATTCTCAGATGAGTTAGCAACTTAGCATAGATAGAGAAAAATGAGCATTAATTCTCCTTTTTTGGGCCAATTTTCTCTTTGGGTTTGCAAGACGTTCACTAGGCCCACCAATTAGGATAGACAAGTGTGGAAAGTTTGGGTCCATCTTGCAATGTTTTTGTTGGGTTCACGATGGAGTAGATCGGTTAGCTCCTTTGTTGCCAAGCCCAACTCAAATTTTTTTCATGAAGCGTAGAGCCCACGTGGCCCTTTCGAGTGATAGCTTTGCCAGCGTGGGCACGTATCACTTGATGATACGTGTGACATGGTCCTTTCCTATCCCCATTTACTATCCTAGAAGTCTATCAGGAACCGTACCTTATCCAAGCCCTTTTGCCTTGACAATTGCTCTCTACCTTGATTAGATCGGGTAGGAGCCTAGTCCATTCAAAAGCCACACATCTACTAGGGAGAATCTTGCTCTATTGCCATAAAAAATGATGTGATGTTTTGGGGGCGGGTCTTGACTCATAAGTCATGGAGCAGGACCTCTCCAACCAATTAGGGAGTTTAGGATGTCACGAAATATCCCATGTAAAGAACTTATCT
Source organism: Eucalyptus grandis x Eucalyptus urophylla (assembly GCA_028830015.1). NCBI lineage: Eukaryota > Viridiplantae > Streptophyta > Magnoliopsida > Myrtales > Myrtaceae > Eucalyptus > Eucalyptus grandis x Eucalyptus urophylla. Next base: position 44,486,536 of record CM054190.1, read on the forward strand.
GATTGTTAGTGTTGACTTGTGTTCTTACAACATTTCTCCCATTTGATGTGAGATTCAGTACATTCTTGCCCATTTCGTCGCATCTTGTTCAAACCATTTCGCTTGGACAATCAGTCCTCACCCCTCATCGAATCAGGTATGGGCCTAATTCGTCCATCAAACCATACATTCATCGAAAAAGAAATTCGGTTCAGATAACATCTATAATGACGCGGTTCATTTTATATGGGCCAAGTCTCAAAACCAGCACTCTTAAGTAATTAGACAAGAAAATCACCATTCAAGGGCAAAATTTGACTTATGACCATCCAACAAGATCTTTCCCAGTCCATGTTGAACTTGGAATGCCACAGCTACCACTTTTAACTATGTAAGGAATTGTTGTTCGAAAAAAAAAAGAACTATGTAAGGAATTACTTAGTGCCATAATTTTTCACCTTGTCACTCCACCAAAAAAGGTTGCCATCCCATGACAGGAGAGAGACAGAGACAGAGACAGAGACAGAGAGAGATTGTGGGACCCCATATATATAATTTTCACGGCTCTGAATTTTCCACTGGGTTTATCCACAAAGTACCGTCGTCCCCCGACAGAAGAGAGAGGGATTTCCCGGGCCCCACAAATCCAATTTCAACTTCCCCGAATTAAAGACGAAGCCCTAAAAAAATGAATCCTCCCTTCGTCTCGGGCCTCGTCTCGGCACAGCCCGACATCTCGCGAAATTTCTAGAATTTTCACTCCCCGAGTCAAAACCTTAGACCGGAACCAGCACAGCCATCCGTCGGAAGTTTCTCACACTCTCTCCGACACAAAAAAGCTGCCACCCAACGCCGCCGTGTCTCTCTCTAGAATTCTCCTCTCCCGTTCTTATATATTACCTCGCTTTCTCTCTCTTCATCCCCGACAATCCCGTTCTCCTCCGTCTTCTCCACCGCACTGCCACTTACCAGAGTCGCCACCGCGCTCTCTCTCTCTGCCTCTCTCTAACACTGCTCACCACCCACGCCGACAATGGTACCAAGATCAAGAATCACATAGCCGACCGGAAGAGAAAAGGAACCCGAGAAACGCCGCCGCCGCCGCCGCCGCCGCCGATGGAGAGGGTGATCGTGATCAAAGAAGAAGACCGAGACCAAGAACGTGAAGATGTGATCGTGTGCTCGACTGGGTCGTCGTCGTCGTCGGGGGGCTCGGCCGCTGCTGCTGCTCCGAGGCCGATGGAGGGGCTCAACGAGGTAGGCCCGCCGCCGTTCCTGATGAAGACGTTCGAGATGGTGGAGGACCCGTCGACGGACGCGGTGGTGTCGTGGAGCGGGGCGAAGAACAGCTTCATCGTGTGGGACTCCCACCGGTTCGCCTCCACCCTGCTCCCCAAGTACTTCAAGCACGGCAACTTCTCCAGCTTCATCCGGCAGCTCAACACTTACGTAAGTGTTTGATCAAATTCTCCAGTCGCACCTACCTTTTATTTGTGTCTTTAGTTCGTCGATTTCGGGGAATCCGGTACTGATTTTTTCGACATGTTCATGCTCTTGAGTTTGTTTTAGCCTTTTAGGACAAATGAAGCTTCTGGTTTTGGAGTCTGCTAGAGTTGATTTAGCAACCGAACTGCATTAAGATCGAGAACAGGAATTTCACTGGATGAAAGTTTTACTAGAATTTTCCAATTAATTTTGATTTGCTTTGCTCTCTTTATGAAGCATCCATCGCCTAATTTGGTGTGGTTGAGATGATCTGTTTGTTTGAATTGTACTGTAGCTTGAGTTGTTCTGCTCAGATGACGAAACTGCCAAAACTTGAACATTTCCTCACAAATAAAGCAGGGGAAATCAATCGCCTATGAAGTTTCACTAACGTATGAAAATTTATGCAGGGATTTAGGAAGGTGGATCCAGACAGATGGGAATTCGCGAATGAAGGTTTCTTGGGAGGGCAGAAGCATCTGCTCAAGACCATCAAGAGGAGGAGGAACGTCCCGCAGAATCAGCAGCAGCATGGAGCCACGGCCTGCGTCGAACTGGGACAGTTCGGATTGGAAGGCGAGCTCGAGAGGTTGACACGAGACCGCAACTTGTTGATGTCTGAAATCGCGAAGCTGAAGCAGCAGCAACAGCACTCGAGGGAGCTGATTGCAGCCATGGAAGATAGGTTGCAGAGAACAGAGAATAAGCAGCAGCAGATGCTGACTTTCCTCGCCAAAGCGCTCAGTAACCCATCTTTCGTTCTGAACTTGGCACAAAGAAAGGAATTGCAAAGTCTCGGCATCGGAAAGAAACGGAGATTGACTGCTAGCCCGAGCTTGGAGAATTTGCAAGCAGACCAAGATCTAGAAGAGCTGGTGCCGATTGAATCCGATATGGAGACACTTCTCTATGGTGCCTTGGAGAATGAATCAAGCATCGACATTGAAGACCCACTTGGAAGTTCGATGCCAGGGACCAACGGTGATGAGCTGGATTCTGTGAACGAGACGATCTGGGAGGAACTATTGAATGAGGACGCAATCCCGGAGGAAGAGTTGCCACTCGGCGACGAATCGGATTTCGAGGTGGATATGGAGGATTTGGTCGAGAACCCTCCGGATTGGGGAGAGGACTTGAATGAGCTGGCGGACCAAATAGGTTATCTCAGATCGAAGCCATGATCGATGTCACTGAACTAGTCCTCCTCTGCAACACCATTCCTGACTATAATGAAGATTTGTGGTAGGTCAAATAAATCCATGTCCTTTATAAGTGTGTTATTAAATATGTGTGTGTGTGCTAGTCTGGCTTGTCATCTAATAGGAGAGTGTTGAGCAGGAGGGAATGGTTGAAGTTGCAGAGGGGGCCGAATCAAATGTTGCTTGAATGCTTTGCTGGTTTCTCTGTATCCTTGATAATTTTTTTGATTTGTCTAGCATTCTGATGGTAAATGGTACTTTCTTTAGGTGGGTTACTTCTGAATTTGTTCTTGCTGCCTTTGATTTTCTTCTTCTTTCGATTCATTTTTGCAGGGGAACTCAGTTAAAAGACTCGTTGAAGCCACCAAATTTACACGCCCAGATCATGGTCCCTCCAATTTGTTTCATTCATCCCACCAAATCTTAGATGTATAGATTTGTTTGTTCATGTAAATTTTGGTTGATTGAACCAGTAGAGTCATGTTAAAAAAGTGGCCGTTCTATATATATATATATAAATTTCTGGCCTATCTCTTTGTGGCTTTCTGTGGGAATACATACTGCAATTAATGTGGAAATTAGGTAAAAATTGGAAGATGGAGAAGAGATTGTTGATCCAAAAGAAAGAGCTCTTGATAGGACAAAGAGTACAAGGGGATGAAACAGGTGGGAGAATTGTTCTAAGGTGAGAGATTTCGCAATGTCATCCCCGTATTCCTTCTCTGTCAGGAGGACAAAAATAGATAGGGACTTATAGGGTTTCATGGTGGTAAAAGGTAGACATCACATTAGGATTTCAATTCTAATTACTGCTGGGTAAGTAGATATAATAATCTCCAATGCTTGAGGTAAGTAAGGGTAAATAAAAAGTCCACTTTCAGACAAGCATGCCTAAGTCACTGAACCGACAGACTTGTTTGATACCCTCGGTTCAGTTCAAGCAACTATCCCGTCGCTCTCGGCAAAGTGACAGGACACATTGGACCACCAAGTTGTTTCTAACAAACCAAATGACCTTCTCATCCGGTTTATACCAAATTAAGGAAAGGGCATCTAAATAAAGGATGAAGAAAGTTTTTAACTTTTTTTTTCTTTATATAGAAAGTAACGTTATAATATTCTATGCAAAATAAAAATAAAAATAAAACTAATAATATAATTTATGAACAAGAACATATTGAATTTTGGTTATAATGGTTCAGTTGATTCTTCATTAAATGCAAAACTAGATGGAAAGGGCCCGATCGTTGCTGCTTGTTCAGGTCGCTAGAGTCTTTAACTGGGTGATACTCTTGGGTACTTTCATCTTCTTTGATTAATTAAGAGGTCAATTTTTTTAAAAGGGTAAATGCACTGAAAATCCTAAAATTTTTCATGAAAATACAATTAAATATTAAAACTTTTCAAAAGTGTATTCAAATCTGAAAACTTGTCAAGTTGATTTAATCAAATCTTTTTGTTAATTTTATTCAATTAGGCTAATAGAAGATAATGACGTAGCATTTAAAAATTTTTCTCAGGACATGTGGTGATGATGTGGCACCCACTAAGTGCCACATCAAAAAAATATGCAAAATTAAAAAGAATAACAGACTAAATTAGATAATAAAAAAATGAAACAACTAATAAAAAAAAAACACAAACTTTAAAAAAGGAAAGATAATGTGATGCCTTAACTGGCTATTGTGGCTGCCCATTGTTAGAAATGACCAATAAAGATCGCCTGGGCCTCACCAATGGCTGGTGAGGTCGCAAAAAAAATGAAACAACTAATTAAGAAAAAAACACAAACTTTAAAAAAGGAAGATAATGTGATGCCTTGACTGGCTATTATGGCTGCCCATTGGTAGAAATGACCAATAAAAAGATCGACTGGGCCTCACCAATGGCTGGTGAGGTCGCCAACGCTGGATGAGGCCATGACAAACCTAGCGAGGGACTGGCTTACCCAAATCTGGAAGGGGGCTTGACCCTCACTCAAATCTTGAGTGACTCATGTAGCCTTCACTTGGGGCCGATAACAGTCACCCAACCCTAGGCAAGGTCATGGAAAAAAAAAAGTAGTGGTTCAGTAGGACTCAGCCCATTAGACCGTGGTGGGCCTGGGTGGCACCAGCCCGTTGTCCTTCCACTGTCGAGAGCGGGAGGTCTTCGCTGCTCTGTTAAGCCAGCCTGACGCGGACCCCTCCACTTTAGGACCCACGTTGCCTAGGCCTTCGCCCGGACCGCATGGTTCAACTCTCGGCTTGGAACGGGCGGGCCAGCAAATTGCCACATCAGACCCGGTCCAGTGGATCCGAGCCCATGTTCCACCACCTTGATGCCCCCACTCGGGTCACAAGCCCTCGTTACTGAGCTCGGCGAACACCTTTCACGTGCACGGAGCTTATTAACTGTGTTTTATGCATTCGACTTTCCGATGTGGGATAAGTGGGCTTCTTCATGTTATTTCATTTGACGAAGCGCAAAACATCGCGACAGAGTGGCTGTGCCGTCGGCTAAAGGAGAAATGTGACGGTGAGGGCCGTCACGAATGAGTTTTCCTCTACGCGAAGGTGATGAAGGATGCGAAGAAAAGGCAGTGCTGGGGTGAGAAATCGTCCCGTGAAAAAGCTTGAGCAAAGAGAGCTCTTTGGTAGGAGTGGAGGAGGAGAACAGCTTTTCGAGTCTTATTCTGGACTGGAGATGCCCCCCCACCCATCCTGTGAGACTTTTCCATTACTCAAATGCTGACTGGGGCGGAGATCCTGATTCAAGGAGATCAATTTCAGGTTTTTGTGTCTTTACTTTGCTGTCTTATGCTTGTGTTGGCATATTCTAATAGGAATGAGCCATATCGGAAATGGCCAGCAAAGTCAGCATCTTACCCTGCAAGCACCGCATCTAGGATTCTGTAATCACTTTTGTATTTGGTCTATATCTAATTCGGTTCTGTCCTTGTGTTCTAACCCCTTGTGCATCGGAACCGATGAGTGCATTTCATGATGAACTGTGGGTAGGAAAAACAAAGAGTTTTGCTGCATTCGATTGCTTTCAATGTCATCTGCATGATCAGATGTCCCATTAAATGGAATCGTAGCCAACAGCGTGGATTCCCGTCTGGTTAAGGCGTGGATTAGGAGAACTTCTCTTCACACGACAAATCTTTCAACATTCACCAGCCATAAAACTGTCTTTTTGTAGATTGCGCTCTTAATAGCCGAGACTGAACTCGACTGCACAGTTTCACCATTTTTGGCTGGATTGTCGGCAAGGTCTCGAAGAAAGCCATGGCCTGAGCAGGAAATCAAACGCCTATTTGCGATTCTGTAAGACCATTGAAACTGGAGCAACTCAGGACCTCAAAGCTTCCCTGCACCTTCTGAATGAACCTAAACCTTCTATTTTTATTTTTATTTTTCTGGTAAAAGAATATAGAACACAGTTTTGAACATCCTAGCACGCAGCAACATGTGCTCCATCATCGTCGTTAACAAGAACATAAGCTTAACAAAAAGAACCTTAGATAATTGCATCCACTCTGTACAGCACAATCGGCTACATTTTCATTTTAAGAATACCTGAGTGAATGTATCCAACGCATGTTTGGTTTTAGGATGCTCAAGTTAGATGATTTTGAGAATACCTGACTGAACCTGTGGGACAATCCCTTAAGTCATAAGCATCGCCCCAAATCCAATCCTCCCACCTCTTAAGAATTTCAGTTGACTCTGCTACATCTTCGAACGCGAAAAATTACAGAAAGAACTGTTTACAGGTCAAATGCACCGAATTCTTCGAAACCAACAAGTTGTTGAACTTACATTACCCACAAATAAAAACCAAAAGCCCCAAAAAGGACAACTACGTGAATCTCTAAAAATACAAGCAATTCTCCCTCTCCATCACCTTCAAATTCCTGTCCAACCTGGTCGTCTGATTAAGCGGCCTTGAGAAATTCATCATCGAGGGCTCGCAACCGGCACCACTTTTCAAATCCCCATTGCCACATAACCCAGCTGAAAGTGCGAGAAACTGAAACTCATCCATGGATTGTCTCTGTACCCTCCTTGACAGATGACTTCCAGTCTTCTGCTTTGCCTTGGTAGATTCGGTCAAGTTCATATAACTTGGCTTCCCATGGCTACTACCATTCAATTTCTCCGATGTCACGCCATTGTTTCCTGAGGCCGGGGTCATAGATGTACAGAATGAAGATGAAGGCGAGCTCTCATCACAGAGGTAGTCAGAACTCGGGCTTGAGGATGACCGAGTGGCACGTCCAGCTAGGGGAGGCTTCGCAGAAATTCTAGTGGTCATGTTATTCCTCCGAACTTTAACAGAAGGTGGTTCAGAAGATTTCGATTGTGCAACTAGAGGAGAGTCTGAGAAAGTCTTCGAAGCGGCAGTTGTTTCCAACAGATCAGAGTGGGATTCTTCCATCAGTCTGGTCTCCCATGGCTTGGCCGACATCCACCGTTCTAACCAACTCCAATTCCAGCTATTTTTGTCAAACTCATATGACTTGAGAGCAGGCACTGACCCAAGTGGTCTGGAATTTGCATCACCAATTGATTTCCACTGCCACAAATGCAAGCATTATCCAAGAAATTACTCAGCATGCGTATGCCAGAGATTAGGTTGCAATGCTATATGAGACTAGAATGTCATCAGATGTTAATCTAGTTACCTTTTGAGTAAGGGCGTATGCAATTGCTCTATCTCTTTTGAAAGCTCCTTCTTGCCTCATTTGTAACTTTGCTTTGACATCTTCAAGCGTTCCCTTACTATCACACCACCCTTCCTGAATGGTAAAGATGCATAATTTAGACTTCTGAGTTCATGAAGTTTCTTAAATGCAAAATAATAGAAAATTTGTGATAATCTTATGTAAATTTATATGCTTTCGGATACTTGATACCTCAGCTTGTTTTAAGAGATCGGCCTTGCTTCGATGCTCATCAAGAATCCGTTGCACTGCCTGGCCCTCGACGGACATTCGGACACGGCGTGCCCTCACTCGGGCCTGGACTCGAACAAGAGCCTGCATGCACCTCAGTGTGACGGCCGCCTGCTTCCTCACTTGTCTCCCACGAACCAAAGCTTGAAGCCTCACGATTCCTTTCAAGGCCTTCAATGCCCTTCTAGCCTGCATTTTAAATACACAGATAAAACTAAGAGAAGCACCCATTGCCAGATAAATAAACATTGTTGTTTGTCCGGCATAATCTTATCCGAGCTCATCTCATTACTGCCTAGAACATCATATGAAATTTTCAAAAATCAACTGAGGATTCAGAGAGACAGCAACTGCAAGCCGGTAATGCTGCTCTGTGGACTATACAGGGGGGTAAGTATGCAACGGCAACCCAAGTGCAACAAGACCCGCTGCTTTAAAATCAAATCACATCCCTTCACAATCTCATAAAGTGGGTGCAAAAAAAAAAAAAAAAGAAAACCGTTGCTTAATGATTCAGGAAAAGCTACAAATGTTATGATTAAACCAATATTTTCTCAATCAGAGAATGCAAATCTGAATCAGCTAAAGTGAAGGGACTCAGTCAACAGACAATTTTCACACTTTTTCAGCTTTTCAAGATCAAGCATCATCATAAGAAGAGTAAACACTTTCAGCAATAGAGTCCATGAGCAACCCACTCACCAAGAATCCACGGAAAGTGGTCTGTATCCTAATGGCAGCCCATTCCTGCCTCACAACCCTGAAGTCCTTCGGAGGAGCTCGAACCACTGTTGCCATTGCAGCAGAAAAGGCATTAGCAAGTGGTGATAAACCGTGGTTAGACCCCTCGGATGCTGCATAGTGCTTCCCTTTAAATGCACTCCATGAAGACCCCAGATCTCCTGATGGGCCCCTCCACAGCTTCCATTTCTTGCCCTTAGAGCTTCCCTTTTGCTGTAGAGAAAGAGATAGAGAGGATGAGCTTAGGCCTATAAAACAGTGTGCAAAACCAACATCTGGAAGCAAGATCAAAGACATCAAAGTTTTGAACTTTTCATAAGCGTGATGATTGAGACATACATGGTCTTCTTTCTCGGGCTTCTTGTGACCTATAAGAGCTTTCACCCATTTTCCAGAAGCACCCATTTGCGCAGATACTCTAGCTTCAGAAGCGAGCTCGCAACACCTTAAAAATCAAAACTTTCTTTGGCAACGCGATCTTTAACCCTGACAATGCAGATGAAAGCTCACATGGAGGAAGAGGAGGTTCTGCTATGCAGGAAAATGACTTGGAAGAGAGCTCCAGAACCCAGTTTCAGACTAGAAACTGAAGTGACAGAGAAGGCGTGAAGCAGTCAAAAGGGTTACAGAAGAAAGAGAAAGGAAAACAAGAAAATGGGTAACAATAAAGGTTGAGAGTTGAGTAACTATAAAGCTTCATGAAAAGCAAAGATTTGTACTGGGAAAAGAGAAGAGTAGATGGTGCCACATTTAAAATCAGAGAGAGAGAGAGAGAGAGGGTGTGTGTAGTTACAGAAGTGGTGGCTTTCGGGGGTCGCGGTCGTGGGTTGGTTTTGCGGTGCGTGCAGACAGTAGTCAGGCCAGGCCAGTCCAATGCTCCAAAATCCAACGAACCGTTTGGGGGGTGGCCATGGGTTTTGAAATTCAAAAGCAATAAAATGGACACAAAAAGGCATCGTCCCGCTCGAATCCCTGGCCAATGCCACGCCAATAGTTTCTGCTCCTGCATTATTTCTATTCGTCTCGGCATCTGAAAACTCAGCAGCGTGCCACGTCCTCCGGAAGGGAAAGATAAAATATAAAGAAAAAAGGTGATTTTCTCTTCATGGAAAGGCACGTCCCCTTTGGCGCAGTAGAAAAGCGAACCAAAAAGAAGGGGACAAGAAATCAATCAAGTCAGTGCTGTCAAAGATCCGGGTGCCTTTCTTGCTTGAACGAGGGAAGGGGAGAGGGGCCTCACGACTTTGATTGCGCACGATTTCTTGCCCTTGTCAAAACGTTGGCAGCGCCTTCGAATTTTGAGCGAGGTAATCAGAAACAGTATGTGCTTGGATTCGAGTTGGGACTTGGGGGGCCACATTGTTGATGAAGACAGTAAATTTGCCCATTTTCATTCCTGTGGGCAAAGAAATAAAAAATGGTGTCCTCTTCATTCAATGTATAATGCATATGCCCTCCTATGTTTATTGATGACTTGGGTGTACAATGGTTTTAGGGCATTTGACTAATTTGTAAGGATCACAATAGGTCTTTACGTTACATTTTAATAACATTTAGAACAGAATGTCCTTAGAAATGATCGTAAAAAATTATCTTCTCTATACCCAAATTCATGACTGTACTTCCATGGCTGGCGTTTGGTCTCATAATCTTTGTTGCTCTTGTGTGGTTTTCAATTGTCCTAAGTTTTAGAATTATGGTTTGTACTTGATGGAAAGACTCATTTTGTTATTTTTATTTGATTAATAGAATGTGGTTTTTCGAGACATAATTCCAAAGGTCCATCAAGATCTTGATAACATTAATAGGCAAAAATATGGTGGATCTATCGTATCAACAATTTAATGCTATGTCTAGCTATGTCTATATGTGAAATCTATGTAAGTGAAAACACTTCCTAATGTCGCCATATATATATATATATATATATATATATATATATATATATATATATATATATGTATTACCAAATGATTTTAGTTGAACGATTGGATGCATTTATTGAATAATTTCTTGATTGTGCATCGAGTTTCATGACATAGTTGTCCACACTCCACAGACTACTGTCTTTCTTGTCACTATTACAATGTTTTAGCACTCGTGGTGATTCTTATTTTCATAATGTCATTAACAGAAAGCTAAATCTCCATGTGTGGCAGGAGGCGACAAAAGAAGATGAAAATTTCTTGAATCATAGGATTCTGATGAAGGAATTCAACCTTATTCAGCTTCATATTCAAATCATCCTGTCGGGTACTGTGCGCCGAGGAAAGGGACAAGAAAAAGGTGAAAAATTTTCGAACACTGGGTGCAAATTATGTTGTCGTCCCTCGTGATTAAATAAAAACGGTTTGGATTTTCTACCTGTGTCAGGCGTTGACGTCTTGGGCTCACTGCTCTCCCTGTTGCTTTGTCGCTGTCCCTTGGATGAACGTGATATAATATCGGAAATGGTCCTCACATGCTCAATTGAGATGTTTGAAGAATTCCATCACATTCGGCATTAATTTCAAGAACCCTAAAATGCAACTCCATATAGGCTTTTCATAAAATTCAGTTGATGACAACATGTGAGGAGGAGGGTGTCTCGACATCGACTGCACCAGTGAAAAGTGTAAGGAGAGCGTGGAGCAACATTTCAAACCACGAGAAGAAGACAACTACGTTAGGTGGCCTTCGCAAATTCCCATGCCCCACCTGTTGTGCGATGACTCCACTCATAATCAGCAGCACATGCTCAAGTAGTATTTCCGAGTATCTAATCCCACAGAAGTCTACCATGCTCAAATTCTTAAACCCGAATGTCCGTCACGAAATCTGCAGGGTTTGTCGATTTGGGCAGTCTTGAGAAGTTCGTTGGCACACGCTAGTCGTCGCAGCAATTCTCCGTGCAGAACTACGGAATTTTCGACCTAGATGATGGTACAATAGATGAAAAAGGATACCAACATCAATGATTTTACCTGCTCTCAAATCTGCTGATCGCCAGCCAAAAAAAAAAATTCTGCTGATCAAATCCATGGTACAATTACTTAATGACACATCACAGATGCCCTTTTTGGGGACCAACTCCACTCGCATTAAGCCACAGAAGAAAAGGGAGACAGAGACCAGCCAACTCATAAACTGGAGCCCCTTCACACATGCATCTCCGAAAGAGTCAAAATGGCGACTTTATGGCCTTTTCTGAGCATGACATGGATGTATCAGTTAAATGCATGGTCCAGTGTTCATTCAAATCGGCAATACTTGAAACTCTGGGCACTGCATAATATTTTTGTGGACCTGTGTCCACCCATGAGTTCACCAATGCACATTTCTTCAGCAAAAGGAAACTCCTTTGTTAAGAGGAAGCGCCACATCGAGCTAACATATTTGTTGGGCGAGTTGCTAAAGAAAATAACTAACCTCTTTTGTCGGTTCACCATGCGACCAGTGTTAAATATACAGTCTAGGGTGATAGCGATGGGCTATTGCTAGCTAATGTAGCGCAAGAGTTTCAAGATAAACTTCCATATCATTCAACGAAAGAAATCTCCAGAGTCAATATTGTCTGACAAATGTAATTGGAACAGAAAAGTGTGGTACTTCGGAAAAGATGAGGTGAGTTCTCTCAAAAGAAGGAATGAACTCTAATATTTCATGCCCTCCTGAAAATGGATAGGCAACGGACTATAACTGTACACCCTACCCTTCAAAAGAATCAGCGCAAAACAGGTCATGCACAAGAATGTGAGCGAGACTTTATCACACATAAAGTTGAACTGTGCTAACTCCGTATTAGCTTCAAGCCTTCTCTTTAGAAGGTGAAGATATCAGATGGTGCAATGTGGCAGCATGGATGACAGCACTTGGGGTGGTATCTTTGGCATGGACAGATCCTGAGCGTCTCAGGCCAGAATTTCGACCAACTCCACTTGGGACAAGTTGTCGTAATCTCCGTGGGAGGAGTCGAACCAGCCGTGCTGAGCTCACAAGCAAAACCACACCTACAATGATGAGCAGCCTGCACAAGGAAATTTACTTAAGGAACATCATCAAGACTGCAATGCATTGGTAACTTCAATGAGCAGTTCAAACCACCCAACTGATAAGTATTGCTAAAGAAAGAAAGCAAACGCGCCACAGACTATCAACTTGGCTCATGGCTGAACTCCCTAAGTTTTACACTCTTCCTAACCATTTGTATGAGGTATCATCTATTCATGCATATGTTACCTCATGTAGCATCTGCATACAAAAATTAAGATCACACTTTTCTTTCTCCCAATAGTTATTTAACTGAATTGAAACTGGCTTTCAGAAAAAGCAAATCCTACAACGTTCACATACTTCAATTTACCATATTGAGGAAAGGAAAGAAATGTGGTGAGCTTACGCAATTTAAACGATCAAGGGTTGAAACACAGACTACATGTACAATGTGTTCTTCTGAAAATCAGAGGTGCCTCCACTTACCATCCAAGCAAAAGTGAAAGTCGTGCCGCTGGTGCTGAAGGCAACTTCTCACCCAGTGCCAACATGCCGGCTAACACACCACTCACAATTGATGCCACCGCAGCACATGTAGATACGACGATTGCTCTCCCATGCTTTAAACCACGAGTCTATTGAAAAACACCGTTTCACTCATTCAGACAAGTATAATGAAATTACACCCACTCTATGCAGGTTCACCACAGAGAATGTACAAGCACAGAAAATTCTAAAAAATGACATTCATATTGACCCAATGTCCAATAATAGCATAAAAAAGGGAAAAACTATTCATCTTTGTCATAAAATAAGTACAAAAAATACAGTGTGATTAAGATATTGACTAGACTAACGGCAAATTATACTTCTTGAAAAGCTACAGAATTTAGATCCAATGTCAACACCATATGAAATGACTGCCATATTGACAGGCTGAACACATACCTGGTAGAAAAACCCTGTACCACTACAAGAAATGCTGATTCCAATGCATATAGGAACTAGCATCTTAGAGAAACCTTGCTCCATGAAAAGAAACCCCATCTTGGATACTACAGAAGCCATCCTGCAACCAGAGGTTCATTTCATGATTTTGTTTTCCAAAACAAAAAATAAAGAAGAGAAGCAAATTTAAATAATAAGGCACAATTTACTTTCTGAACTTATTTTGCTTTTGAATGGGTTTAAAGTCTGAACTTAATTCTGCTTTTGAACACATTAAAGCTCCATATTGATCTTAAACAGTGCAGCATTCCAATGTCTCATAGTCTTCCAAGATGACCTCATTGACGAGAAGGTGTTAAGTCAATTAAACTCAAATCGATTAGTCTCCAAATCAGTGGTGAGTATATCAACAACATTGACAAGGGAAACTGCAAACCTATGGTAGATTCACTCTTGGCACAATCTCTTGTGCAATAGGTGGATGGCAGATATGAATAAATTGTTAGTGAAGCAAAAGGAACAGAACTCATAAGTGCTGAGGTCAATATAGATCAGTACCCAAACAGAATGCCAGATTCCAAGCCAAATATAATTTCTTCAACAACTTCATATTCCATCTGCTCCACAAGACAGAGTCACGAGAGATGTTGAGCGTCAGATGCCTATATAGCACTCAGTGAAACAGCACACTCACGGATACTTTAATTCGCGTTGACCCATCTTACCATCTCTTGCTCCCTGCGATGTCGTCTAAAAATGCGAAGCCACCCATTAAGCAGTACCTTTTCCAAATAATTCCATTAGGTTTTTAACATTGGAAATTAATCGAAATATAGTTTACAGAAGATGTGTGCCTAATCAGGCAGCCCAAAATAAAAAGCAATTGATGAAGTAATTTGTATCTTTTCAGGAGTGATACTAGTAGATCCAATCAAAAGCATCAACTGAGTCATATTATCCTTTTATTATAAAGGCAAAGAGTAGGGAAAGGTGTCACTACAGAATATTCAGGATATCCTACACACGTCAATTACTAACTTCAGCAGCCAAAGAAAGTACATGCTAGATTAGCATATTAACACCCAAACCTCTTCTTTTTTAATCTTATGCTTCAACTGATCTGAGAAGGCCAAGAAGCGCTTTCAAAATGGACAGGGCACATCTATAAAGCGACAATCATAGGTTTGTATGGATCCATGCATTGCACTTACTTCTCTACAGTTTAATGTGTGTGAAAATGCAAAACACGAAAAAGTCTCAATAACAGACATAAGTACCAAACTCCGAAATAATGGACCTGAAGTAATAAATAAGTTCGCATATTCGACATCATGTAACATGTAACAAATTTGACACAGCCAAAAATGCCTAAATGTGTAATTATACTGAAAAGACAAGCCAATTATATGGTGCCTAGGATAGAATACCTACAAACAAGACTGCCACTATGAATGCTAGCCATGGCAAATGGAAAATCGATATTGCAGAAGCCACTTGCTCCTCACCTCCTGCCCCAACTCCTGCAAATAGAAATCCATGTGAAAAGTGCATAGTTGCTAGTCATCAGAGCAAAGAAAAAACAGGCATGTCTTTATTATCTAAAAGAATTTCAATGCTGCTGCAAATTAGTCCAGAATGATGTTGTGAAAACTCACTTTTGGTGGACAAGAAAGAATCAGAGAAGGGCACAAATATAGTTATGTTTCTCTTTCATATCTTTTTCTCTTCTTGATTTGGCAGGGAAAACTGAGAGTGGGTTGGAAAACTATGCTCATATCTAGGCAAAGAGCCAGGTGAGCCCTTGGGTGGTGCCACGATGTACTCCTTTTATTTTATTTGGCAAGTTACTACTACTAATATTTTTAACCAAGGATACATACATCCAAAAAATCTACCTATAGAGGCTAAGCATCCCACCACTTTGCAGCAATCTTACCAGTATCAGAGACAAAAACAAATTATGAAATTCTTTCTGATACGTATTATAAAAAGAAAGACAATAAACTCATGTTACCTATGGCACCAATTCCCGCCAATGTGATCCCCATCCAGTCAACTGCATTCATGACTTCCTTCAAATAAAAATGAGAGAACACTGAAAGAATAGCTAGTCCACAACCAGAAACAGGCTGAATAACAGATACCTGTAATCACAATATAGTTAGCAAAATGAGCATATTCAACATTCTCTCACGTGTCTACATGCACACATAGGCACCAGAGCCCAGGCACATCACTGCAGAGATACAAACAAATTTAAGACGTAAAAACAGGACAAAACTTGACTTTAGAGTCGTCGATAGGTAAGTCGCCCCGACTCCAGTATGGACTTAGACCATTACTTGTGTAAGATAGGGACATTCACATGGAATCGTCACACAAGCATGGACTTACTGGAGCCTGAGATAGAGCTATCAACATCAGCAATGCTCCAAATATGTCCATCAGAAACCCAACAGCCCAATCTCTGTTGGAAGCATATGCCCTAATAACCTACAAAAAGGGAACAGATTCAGTCAGCCAACAGCCAATGCTAACAACAACTCAATTTCCTCGTCAAAAAGCCTACCCAAAGTTGCTAATTGCACAGGAAATGCATTCCATAACTAAAAGATCGACTACGGCACGGCAATACAATACTCTTAACTTCTTTAACTTCCAGGGAAATCATGGAAGTGGATTAAAATGTAGAAATACCAACCCCATCGAGCATCCCAATGAGAAAAAGCAATACTTTAGCATAACAATTCAACAGGGCCGCGATTTCCTCAAATCCCAATAGAAACAACAAACAAACATCGAACCTCGACAACCCATTTGCTAGAATTCACATATGGATACGCCAATAACTGCCATCCTAACAGCCAACCCAGTTTTCCTCGCGCGATACGCAATGCAATCGAACCCAAACACAATCTTTACCAACAACACGATCGACCCAAGAAGCCCCCGAATGGAGAAAGGCGAGGGACGAAGATGCGAGGGGCCGACCTTGAGCTTGAAGGAGAGAGGGGGCAAGATGACGGTGCCCTTCTTCTGAAGAACCTTGCCGATGTTGTTGCCCGCGGTGGCCACCAACGTCAGACAGATCGACTCCCACATCTCTCTCTCTCTCTCTGTCTTTCTCCTCCGTCTCTCTATCTCTCTCGAAAAGAAAAGCGACCCAGAAGCGGGGAGAAGGAGGAGAAGGGAGATGGATTTGCAAGATCTGTGCTTTCGTGATTTGGATTCGGTAATATACCGTTCGAAGGTTCTGATGTTTCACGTTACCTCCACACTTTCTCTCTCCTTTTCTCTCGATTTTATATACGGTGTCAGCTGATCTGATGCACAGCGAAGGCGCCTTAAAATGGTACGGCCAATTTCAGTTTTACCCAAGAAAGGGAAAGAAAAAAGAGATAATTTTCTTTTAAATTTTTTTTTGATCGGGTCCTTTTACTATGAATTTTGTTCATCTGCAATCTGCTTGTGTATTAGCAAGAGTATTTGATCATTTCAATCGATTTTAACCATCATTATGATGCACTCGAAGTTTTCGTTTAGGAAAGATTTCTTATGTTAAAAATGATGATCAGATCTTGTAATTATGGGCATTTGATTATAATTTAATTTGAACTTCTTGAAACTTTTCAATGTACTAAAGATTACGGGGAAAATTTCAAATGAGGATGTGAAGTATTCTCATTTTTTCAAGTAAAGGCTTGAAGTAGATGCAATTACACATAAAAGCTCAAGGTGACCTTATTTTTTAAAATAAGAATCTGAAGTGAATTTTGTTTCAAATAATAATTTAAAGTAGCTATGTCAATTTCAAATAAGGATTTAACTTTCCAATTGGTCAAGAGTATTTTCATCTTTTACCTTTTTTGATTTTTTTTCTTTTTTTTTTCTCCTTTTTTCTGGCTATCCATTTCCTCTTTGCTGATGGTTGGTAGCTGATCATCAGCGATACTCAAAAAGGGTTGGGCAAGAGTCAACCCTCACCAAGTCTCGGTGAGGCATTTCACCTACAACAGGTGAGAGCTTGGGCAAGGCGATCCTTGCCGACGCTTATCGGAAAGAAAAGAAAAGAAAAGAAAAGAAAAGAGAGAAGATAAAAAAATTTAATTTAATTTAAATCGTCTTTTGACCAAAATGCCCTTGATCAGTTGGAATATTTAATTGGTCGGCGATCGACAAGGTCGGACCTTATTTAACATTGTCATAGTTACTTAAGGCATTTATTTGAAATTAACATAACCACTTTAGATACTAATTTGACATAAGGTCCACTTTAAACTTTTATTTGAGAAAATGATGGCACTTTATAGCCTTATTTAAAATTTTCCCAAGATTATACACCTAAGATGATATAACCCATTTACATATTTCCTTGAAAACTGTAAACAAATTTTCTATATTTAAATCGAAAGGAAAGTCATGCATAGAAGTAATAGATGTTGCTTTCGACCAAACATCACTAAATGCCAACCCTCTCTTCCTATGTAAAGCCTTAATGATCTAACTGATCACCTTATTAAGTGGATAACAATTGACAACTAAATTCCCATAAATTTCCTATAATTTGCTTTAATTCATATGTAAGTTTCACCTCAAATTGAATAGTTACAGGAGAAAATTCCAAATTAGGACATGAAGTGTTATCTTTTTCTTAAATAAATGTCTAAAATGGATATTGTTTCAAATAAAAGTTCAAAGTGTTCTCATTATTTCAAATAAGATCTGAAGTTATCATATCAATATCAAGGAAGAGCTTGTAATCATTGTTTAGTAAGAACAATGTCATCTTTTAATTTTTTTCCTTTTTTCTTTTTTTTTCTGTTTTTTCTTTCCAAAAAAACAAACTGAAAAAAAAAATTAAAAAGAGCACACATGGTAGGGATGGCTCCCTCCCGCTTTTTTTTTTCTTTTCATTTAAAATTTTTAATATAATTTATTTAAATGTGAATTTAAATTATATTTGGAAGAAAATATCCCTCATTAGTTGGAATTTTTTGTCGATCGATGAGTCGGTGTTGCTAAGCTATTATTTCAAATAGCCATAATCACTTTAAATCATTCTTTGAGACTAATTGGCCACACGCAAGGCCGGGGTTCGAATTCCCAACTCGTCACAATGTGTGACTTAAGTGGGGTGCTGTGGGTGGTGGGTCCCCGTGCTAGTGCCCTCCCGGGTTTACGTCGCCAGCTACCGACTGTATGGCAGTTCCTGAGTATTAGAAAAAAAAATATATATATATGGTCACTTTATGCTCTTATTTGAAACAATGTTTACTTTAAGCCATTATTTGAAAAAAAAAATGAGGACACTTTGAGTTTTTATTTGGAATTTCTCCTAGTGTGTGTATATATATATGTGGTAGAGAAACCCCAATCAAATGAGATATTTTGGTCATCTTCCTCAAATGCCAAGTTGCTAACACATCTTAAGGGATTGGTTTCAATCTATTCTTTCTAGTGTGAGCCTCGAATATTAGTTAATTTTTTGAGATGCTAGACCATTAAATGATTTATTTACGAATTTTATGGTAGTGGTCAAATAATTACATGACCTATGAAAACAAAATTGGTGACATGACCTCCATTTATTTTGAGCAGAAGAGTTCCTTAACCTAAATCACATCAAACGACTGCTAATTTAAATAGGTCTCAAAGGAGAAAAACTAAAGTATTTGGCCATCCTGTTGAAAAGGTTGCTTGCAATTTGAATCCCATGTATGGCATGGCAAGCATTGAAGCAGAAGCCATTGCTGGAATCGCTTACCGCGCTGCTACACCAATCAGTAGAGCCACAAGCACAATGTTATGGTCCAAGAAGTTGGAGATGTCGAAGAATGAGATGAAATCGATATGCATATCCCGCCTTTGCTTATTAGAACAGTTGCCGACATTCAACATGTTGATCTTGGCAAAGATTTTGCTAATGGCTATTGCTAGGCTGAACCCGTGTTCCTGCTTAAGAAACTCAGCTGCGTCATTGGAAAAGTGACGGTCGAATGTTGACCAACTGTATTTGAAACATGCTGATAGATTGCGAGAAGGTTATGGGGGATATCTAGTGATCCAGGTTAACCAAAAGAGTACTGGTACAGAAAAAAAGGCAAGGGTTCATGGACAACAGCAGAGTATCGTGGAATGATGCAATTGAGAGTCGACCTATGTTAATTCTGAGAATTGGTAATTGACTGTTTCAATTTCAGATAGTAATGGAATGTCTCAGGCATGGACTGTTCCATTCTTGAGCCTTCAGGGTTATCTGGGCAATGTTTCGACAGGTAGACATTAACCCCCCATGTTAACTTCTTCACACTTCACAGTCTCACTGAGCAAACACATTTCAACAACAATATCAAGCATAGATCAAGATAACACTCTTTGCTGGTAGATTTCTATGGCAAAAGTGACAAGGAATTTAAAGCGCATGAATGGTGCACAAACTGGTGTATCAGATTGTTTGACGGCCTCCTTTCAATAGAAGATAGCAAGATATAAGGAGGCATAGAATAATTCTGGGTTTGCGATGAATCTAGTCAAGCAACTGAGTCAATCGATGATGGTGTCAATAAAGAAAGATTAAACCTGGCCATATGGAGCACTCAGAACTTACTACATCAAGCCGTGACAGTTCAAAAGGCACATGAGATTCAAGACAATTTCACCAATGGGAGAAAAGACTGAATAAGTACACTGGGATGTATCATGTACCAAAATTGTATAGCGTTTTACATCCTATTTACCAACCAGGGCGAGCAAAAGCATAGAAACAGACATATATCAGCTGGAACATGTTCCACTATAATTGGCAAAACAAAAGAGGAAAAGAGTGGAATGTGATAATTTACCAGTATACACTAGACTTGATGACAATGTTTTCAGGAGGGTACCCAGTTATAGCTAACTCTCCGACAAGACAGGCCTTGCTTATGATGAATCCACCTGAACTTAATCGATAGTGAACATCAGATAATTCAAGAAAAACAAAAGAATTCGTCCTTGAGTTGCTGCAGGAAAGATCACTTTGACAGTCCTTTGACAGAGAAGGTTGTGTTCATGGACATCAATAGGCAATATCGGTGATCAATCATGAAGAAGTACACCAATTCACAATGAAGGATGTCACGGCAGTTGTTAAACTACTTCAACGAGAATGAGAACCTGAACAGGAAAATGGAGAACAGATGAGGGACTTCCTAACAACGATTCCACAGTGCAAGTCTAGCAAGAAACCAAAGACATCACCTAGTCGTAATAACTCATTCTGCAGAAACTACAGGTTGAATCAAAAGGGGTGAATGAAATTGCTTATACCGAGTCAACTGAAACAAGACACGCCAATAGATTTTAGGCCCTGGGAGAAGATTGCAAACGATTTGATTAACAACTACCCGTGCCACTAATTTACAATTCATGCCAATTTTCCAATCAACACACCGTAGACTCATGATTACATCCTTCCAGAGTGAAAGAGACCTCCTTTTGGAAAATCAAAGACTCATCATAAACATATTACAAAGAACCAAATTTGCAGACCAAAAAAGGACTCAACAAAACCCCCCAACATCAAATTTCTCACCACCAACCATAAAACACCCGTGTGTACCTATCCTTGAGCCACCTGAAGCTCTTCCTGACAGACCCTTTCACCTTGCCTTCAACTGCATACATCTTGTAGCTAGCCACCCTCTTCTTCCTCTGTAACTCAGGGTCGCTGAAGCTCCATGACTTTGAGGTTGACCCGGATGTGCTCTTCCCTTTCTTCAACTTCAAATCCCTGTTGAAGTTGCTGTTGCTGTAAGCGCCCCACACGTCTGTCTGTGCATATGATGCGCTGTAGCACCTGAGGTCGCTGTGTGATTGTGGCGGCGGCGGTCCATAGTATGGCTGCAACTGCATCATATTGGGTCCTCCATAGGACTTTGATCTGTTGTGATTGTAGTTGTAATCAGCCATGGATTACAAGACTGCAGCCCTGGTCGGGGTGGGTGATGAGTGATGGGTGTTGGGTCTTGAGTCTTTGGTTGTTTCTTGAAAAATTCAGAGTTTGAGAAGGAAAAGGGAAGAGAGAGAGGCACAGGGAGGCGATGAGGATGATTCCGTGATAGAAGAAAATGTGGTGTCCAACCAAGATATTGACTTTCTGAGTATGGCAAGGCTGCCATAGGTTTGGATTTTTCCTCCAGAAAAAAGGATGACATTCTTGGAGGTCCCCTGGGAGACTTTGGAGATGGCTTGTTGAATTATTGATTATCTGTACATGCTGACCATTCCTGCCGATTACCAGTCTGTTTCTTGTTTTTGACTAAGTCAGAGGAGGCATCTGGAATATACTATCTTGTTCAATTGCAGTCGTTTAAGCAAATGAAAGAAGTGTGGAAAGAGAAACTTCTCTGATTGGTGACAGATGCTCGGATTGCTTTCACGGGGGGATATTTTATGCGGTCAATAATAGAGAGGAAGGGTGTAAAGTTGGGGTTACAACTCTTATGTTCTTCTGTAGATTCATTTATCTAAACCTATCTAGCAAACTATATTAAATATATACGTACATATACATACATAGGTGCGTACATACATATATGCCTGTGTGTATATCATGCTTTCTTTTATTGCAGTTTCGATATTTTCTTGATACGGCGTGCACAATATTTCCGCATGTTCGAACTAATAATCAAGCGGTCGGTAGCATCGGTTTAGTAAAAAATGATGAAATTCACAATCTTTTCTATCTGCTTTGGATGAATAGCTGTCATGAGCAGACTTTCCTCTACGTATCTTGAAGGGTTTGATACGTAAGTGTATATTTCGCAATATTTAAACAAAAAAGATTGTCATTTAATAAATTGCTTATTGAAAATGCTATAGATGACAGAATGGGCGGTGTTTTTTAAAAGACACATATTATATTCTGTCATCAAGCTAAGCCTAGATGACAGAACACAAGCTTCACCAAAGGGGGACAAGTCTATATGTTTAACTAAGGAGAGATAATGCATTAGCTAAAGGGACGACAGCTACAAATGCACCTCAATCAAAACTAATCTCTTGTACACATAGTGCTTCATAATTATTTAACTGCGTACCGTACACTACCTACCCACGTAATTATTAATTCGAATTTAGATGAAGACAAGTCATAGTATCTTGCCTATGACTTTATAGGAATAGTTCCGATACAAAATTTTATATCTTCCCTTGACGAATTGAGCCAATCTCATTTCAGTTCAATTAATTGAGAGTCGGCGATTCTCACTTTCAGTCAATTACGTTTTTTGGTGAATCTTATCGTCGAGAAAAAATCTCCGTGTTGTGACACGGGCAAAGCGTAGTTCTCCAACCTTGACTGACGTGGAATTTGGGCGTTGGGATCACGGACGTAAGCTTTAAAAAATAAAATCGACTGCGGTTCTTGACTCATTCTCAAAGGTTGCTTTCAGGGACATGAAAATGGAAGAAAGCATGGTACGAGCAGAATGGGCACAAAGAACTCCTTGCGTATAATTGGGCCCAAGGACAAACCCCGGACGCTGGCACTACAGGCCCAATATCATCAAGCCCAAGACATCGTGGGCCTCAAGGCCCATGTTAACGCGCGTTACCGAACTGCCAGAGGTTTCCTTCTCCCTTCTTCGTGGATTGCATGCTGGGTGTAATAACAAAATCAGTCTACGAAAAATTGGTCAAAGCGAAAGAAAAAGTCCGGAAATCTTCTTTGTTTCCTCTTATCCTGTTTTATCCGAGTCTTTATCATGACGACCAAACACAACCTGAAAGGAGAAAAGCAAGCCTTGATCATTTGAAATGAAATGTAGTCAGATTTTGCGAGCCTTGATCGATTTTGAACTCAGCTTTGATCTTCGGCCTTTTCTTTAATGGGAAGACATGAACATGAGGTTGTGGATCTCTGAATCTATTGCCTGGAGGGGATTGGGACAATTGGAAAGCATCCAGAAAATGCGCCCATTGGAAAAGTTGTCCCTATTGGCTCTTTTTCTTGTAGTGACGAGTTCTCCATATTTCTAAACTTCAATTTATCTCTTGATTTGTAACTAATGTGATATTATGGAAGACTAAAAGAGACTGTGGTCGTGATTAGAAACGAAATGCAACGGGCGCTCATTATGGGAGTGTTACATGTATTTTTTTGACAAATTGGGGTCGTCAGAAACTCAATGGTTTTAAATATTAAGGTCCAACAGAGGATAATCGATAGTTGAAGTATCAAATTTGACTTCAAATCAAAAGTGAATAGATTATGATATGCCATGAAACCTCAAGGGCTCTGTAGAATTCTAACTACTAAAGTAGATCAGGAACAAATAGGGGAATTATATGAAAGTTTATTGAATCAGAACGGATGGCGTATATTCTTGGACGCCATACTCATTTGATGACTAAAATTGAACATAAACTTCTTCATAGATACAATTAAAGTATGCAGAGAAAGTAAAAGGCTTACGAAGGATGACTGGAAAGAACAAAGACAGGTGTTAGAACCAGGAAATGTAATCTAATTCAAAGTTCAAAATTCAAGCTTTAGGCAATATCTAATCTAAAGTGATCATTATGAATGACCTTCTTGTCTTTAGAATATAATGTCTTGTTTGCTAGCGAATGCCTTGATCGATGCTTTGTGTTGATTGGTAGTTGTGTATTGTCTGTATTTGTTTATGGTTTGATTGGCCGTATATCTTTTACTAGCCATTTTGTTATGTGCCCTAAGCTTCCCTTGCAAGAGTCTCTAACTACCTTGACTTGTGTGCTACTTAAGGATGATTTGTTAACTTTTCCCAATTCCTTAGCTGTGATTATCCCTCGATGGATTTTCCTTAACTCAATCTCAACTTCTATGTGTGCTTCAAGTCAATCAATCATAACTCCATGTTATGTACTTCACCAAAAATCTACCTATTGAATACTCATGATCGATGAGCTCATCATGCATTCCATCTATGGGCCTTATGGGTCAATCATATGATTTAGCTTTCATGATTGATGAGCTTATGTGGCATTCCATCAATTGGGCCATAGGGCCAAAAAAGTATTTCTTATGGTCTAGTTTTGGACCATTAACTTCTTTATATATAAATCTAGATTTTGAGCCCCGAGCAACCAGGGAAGAAAATCCTTTAAATAAGGAAACTTTTCCTCATAGAGAATGCCATAAGCCAACTTTGTACGGGATTTGACTATCAATTAACAAACACTAGATGGAATAGAAATTCTTAACAAATTCCAACAAGAGCCAAAAGTGTGACAATAATTTACATGGAATGGTTTATTTAAGTACTTGACTAAGTGGGGGTGAATAATGATACTTCTTGTTTATACACATACATTGATGCCCTTCTTTTAAATTTTCATCTATCATGTCATGCACTCAATTTGTTTATGAATGTGGGCTTATTCATGAACGTATTTTGTATTTTATTGGGTTTTATTTTCCTTGGCCACTGAATTTTATGTGTTCTTCTGCCAACATCTTTGGATCTCTCCATACATGCCCCCATTCCTTCACCACAGTCCGAAATACTACCGAAAGCATTTTGTCTACTGCGAATGCAGCTCTCGGACCAAAAAGACAAAGGAGCCACAAGACAAAAATTCAATCAATACCCTTGAATGTCTCAAAAATATGAAAATGACCATTCCAATCAAATTGGCAGGACACGGTTTCTTTTTAGTCAGATAACGAATGGTTAGGGTTAAGCCGACAAGAGACTCATCCCCACGATTCCACGTGGACACTAACTGTACAAAGGTCACGCCATCATCAAGAAAGGCCCATTCTCGGCAAGTTGCCGAAAGTGAGAGGAGAAAGAAGAGGATAGAGTGAGAGAAAAAGATGCCAGTCATGCCACGATCCGCACACCGGAGGTTACTCTAAGGTTAAAGGTGTTGCAATGGCCGAAGCAAAGATCAGATGCTGATCTCTATCAATCATTTCAATTTCTTGGTGACGCAAGAGTGTGCGCGTTGCTGCTCCTTTGTGAACAAAACAATTCTAGGGACGGTAAGCAAGCATAAGATCTATTTAGAATAAGAAAAGTCCCATTGTGATTGAGGCCATGCAAGGTCTTCCATATCGTTCCTCCACTACGAAAAGAGAAACCCTAAATCTTCTTTTATATGAATCACATGCTTGTATCACATCCACTTTCCTAAAAGGAAAGTTGCTTTTGTGCATCTTAATGAGGATTTGCAATTAATGCCAATTATTAATTTAAAACATGTTTATGCGAGCAATATTTATTAAATGACACAAACGCATATTGAGGATCAGTAATCACTTTAACCACAATATGATATAAAAAGCTGACGAATAATATACTTTCTCGTCACTTACCATTATCAAAAGAATATATTAGTTCAAATGAATTCCAAAAACCGATAGGGACTTGTTTCGTACTCGTTAACGATGTGTAAGTGACCACCTATATCTGGTTAGATGGAAAATGGTTGAGATTATCATTACTATCATTAGATATAATCATAATATTTCACTTTAAAGATAAAAATGTTGAATATTCCTGACGAGCGCTTATGAAAGTGTTGAGGGTAATTGCAGTAAATTTCAAGAGAGAAAATGATGTAATAAAAACAACTCTCATTATTTGCATTTTCTCTGGGAAAAGAATAATAGAAGTGCTACAGTTTTCGCACAACACTCATTTTAGTATCAAAACCTTTTGACGGATCACTTCAGTGCTACATAGAAAAATGACCACTTTAGTGCCTTTCAACCACAAAATCCAGCAAGAAAAAAACATGGCATGCCTTTTTTAATTAAATAGGACCAGCAGATTCTTCGTCATTGATGGGCTATCACTTCAACCCGAACTCAAAACGGAAGATTTGAGCTTGAGTTCAAGACATTGGCAAAACGCCCCTGATCTTAATATAGGTATGGCGTGGGGAGGCTCTTCACCGAAATTGAAGTAAAAGATGAGAAGAAAGAGGTGAAAACTTTGCACAGCATGAAAATTTTGCCCTAATCTCACTCGATCATCTTTGTTACTCAATTTAAAAATTTTGTATCTTGCCGAAACGAATTTGAGCTACTTGTCCTAGTCATGCTCTTCATTGCGAGATTCAGCTCTTAAATTTGCCCCAAATTATGTAGTCCAAATTAGGATTAGAAGAAGAGTGGAAATGTCTTGATTTGTCTGAATTAGGGTTTAAATTTGAGGGAGTAATCATTTAAGGCTACTAATGCTAACTCAGAGCTCTGATGAGCCAAGTTGATCCGAAAAAATGATAAAATATATTGGCACATCATATTTCAGCCTTCCAAATCGGAGATGACACTTATACGATTGTTTTTTTATAATTAAAGTGGCACTAAAGTAATATGACGAAATTTATGACATTTTTATTGTTTTTCCCCCATTTTCTCTTAATCATTAGATTTACCGTACTAAAGATGGCTGATTGCATGATGACGATGGAAGAAAGGATGCAATTCGTTGCAATAAACCCTAGTGTGAGTGGTTGAGCTCCTTAATTCTTAACTTTACGATTTAAGCATCAAATCCTGAGGACAAAACAGATGCTCAGGTTGTGTGGGGAATTTAGGAAAGACAAAACGTCCGACGAAAGCCACGCGTTGGTGATGATTGGTAGGAACAAGAAGTCAAAGATTCTTATGCCTCAACTTTCTCGATTAAGTTAATTGCCTAATTATCAGAAAGCATCTATACTTTAAGCAGCTTTAGTTAGCGCCACATTATATACGTTTGCTTGAACTAAGTGTTCATGTACGTGCATTACTTCCACTGGAACCTTCTCCCTTTGCTTCAGAAGGTGGGGACGGGTCAACATTAGAGATGATTTGATTAATTGATTGATGCTTCCAACATATCCAATAGCTTTGTTCTGTTCCTTCGGAAAAGGGGGGAAATTTCAAATTTTTTATGGTGCATCTTCCTTGTAATAGCCATTCAAAGGAAGGGGGGACATTCTGTTGAGAAAAGCTTGTGATTCCCAGAGTGCTAAAGATGGGTCTCTTTCCATTTTGGTACCCCATTATTTGATTCCATTTACATTACTTGTGGCCTATGTTTGGGGGCTTAAGTAAAGCCTACTTCTGAAAACAGGTTTTGATTTTCCCCTTAAAAAAAATAGAAAAAATTATTTTACAAAAAGTTGTTTATATATATGTTTCTAAGGATGTAGATATTCCATATCAAAGTAGAAGTGAAATTTAAAATGCTTAAATAAATATAACCAACCATTGAAAATAAGGCGAGACCAAAACTTCTACATTTGTATTTAAATATTGTGAAGATATTTATGATTTTCTTTTTACATAGGGCTTAGGGGCCACTGTCAGCACCCCTCAATCCATCATGACCATCAGCACGGGAGATTTTGCAAGAGTACCACCAAATGCTTTAAAAGTTTAAGACTAAAGTGTATAAATATACAATAAGTGAAATAAATTGAATTTGACATGCAGAACAATATAAAATTTTGTGGGATTATCAATTTTTCAAAAAATTTAAGCTATCAGATAAATATTTATTTCAAATACTTTAACACCATATTGAGCAAGTCTACTAGCTACGAAGCATTGACACTTTCTGAGGGCTTTCGTGTCATGTTGAATACTCCGATATATGTTTGGCATTTTTTAACACTCTTCGACACTTGGTCAATAATTGTCAGAAAATTTGATATTTGTTCAACTCTTCCGACACTCCCCCGCATGCGAGTCGAGAATTTTGATAGAGTCAAGAATTCTAATATTCGAGTTCGGAATTCCGACATATGATTTTTTGACATGCATGGGATCAATTTTAAAAATTTTCAATTAATGAAGAGTCAAAATGTAAATAAATAAGAAAATAATAAATAATAAAAATAATAAAGGGGAAAAGAAGAAAAACCTAATAATCTCTTCTTTTCTGACTCTTCCTTCCAATGAAGCACAATTCACCCCCAATTTTTTTCTTTTCTCTTTCAATACACTTTGACATGCAAGTCTAGAATATAGATTACTTGATTTTTTCCCCTCTGAGTTTTATGGACTATTGGAGTGAAATTAAAACAATGAATGATAGTAACAAATTTTGTATTGATATTTTTAAGGTAAATTCATTCTTGGCTCTTTTTTATTATTTATTTATTTGTGCATTTGAATCAAATTATTTGATTAAAATAATCATAAGAACAATAATTTATCATGTATATATATATAAATACATTTAATATACAATGTGTCAGAATTCTCTATTTTTTTGTAAACGATGTGTTGACATGTCGTGTCATGTTGTGTCGCGTATCAATGTTGGTGCTACTTAGTTTATTAGCTAGGGTTTGAGTAATTTATGTTATAACCTTTGTGGAGTTTAAATTGCTAAAACGATTGTCTACTACCTAATGCAACCCTTGCGTTCTCCTTTTATTCGAGTTTCTAAATACCCAAGTGGAGTGACTTTATACATACATATATATTACTTAATTTTCCTAAATAGTCTTTTAAAATTGCATGCTTGGTTTTGGAAGCTTTCATTCTTTCTGCATGGGCTGGTCTTTCTCTTTTTTATTGTTAAATTATATCTTGAGTTTAAATTTTTACAAAACTCAATTCGTCGGATAAATTTGGCTAAATATCCAAAATGTGATCGCACAAATTAATCCAATTTATATATTTCTTGTGCGGAGATTATGGATAGTGGAGGATTTGTTATTTTGTTCGAGATAAATCTCAAGATTTAGTCAACAAGATTTATTTCTTCTTTTTTCTAGGTTTGACCGGTTGACCAAGAAGTGGACGCCTCTCTTTATTTGTGAATACAAAAGTCGGATAAGAAACACAAATAAGAGAGAGCTCTTCCAAAAGCTGCGCACTGTGGACTCCAAAGGGTTTCTTGAAAAAACACCGCACGAGAACACAACGTGAAGAAGCCGCAAGCGCGTGCAGAGGTGCTCTTGATTTTGTGGGTTTTCGAGTTTATGACACCTGGAGTATCAAAACTTGATACAGAGGAATACCTAAGTATCAAAAGTTAAGAAAGTGACACTTAAATGCCAAAATCGAAGCAAAATGTCACTTTGACTAAAATCCGGCCAAAATACTGACGTGGCGATTTTCCATCGAAGGAAGTGCAAAACTCTGTATTTTGGCTGGATTTTGGCTAGAGTGGCACTTAAGTGATCCATTTTGTTCCAATTTTAGCACTTAAGTGTTACTTTCATTACTTTTGGCATTTAAATGTCCCTCCGTGCCAAATTTTGGCACTTGGGGTGTACTTTGTTCGAGTAAAACTTTTTCTTGGACTTGAAGTGTGGTGATTTTGTATCGTGAGTTTTACATCTAAATTAAGTTGTTTATCTGTAAACACTTTGGATTTAGACTTAAATTTAAGTGTAGGGAACATTTGAGCATATGAGCAATTGTAAACTCTGATTTTCCGGTTATGGTGGATTACTGCCGGCCCTCTTCATGAATGTAGGTGCCGATATTCGGATCGAATCACGTAAATCTCTGATGTTTTTATTATTTCTCATTTATTTCTTTAAAGATTTTGCGTTAACGTAAATTGCAGGATCATGTCATTTTCACGTATTTTATTTCAACAATAATAATTAGTAAAAGAGAGTAAAAGAAAAGGGTAGAATTAATCATGATCTTATTTGCCTCTATAGCTAAGAGATATATCAGGTTGTATAACATCCTTCAAAATGGTCACGACGAGTGGTGGAAATTCATCGTTTGATGCGGTACATGTGCAAGCATCTATACTTTAAGCAGCTTTTAGTTAGCGCCGCATTATATACGTTTGCTTGGACTAGGCGTTCATGTTCCATTGGAACCTTCTCCCTTTGCTTTAGAAAAGTTGGGGACACGTCAACATTAGGGATGATTTGATTAATTCATTGATGCTCTCAACATATCCAAAGGCTTTGTTCTGTTCCTTAAGAAAAGAGGAAAAAATCCAAATTCTTATGTTGCATCTTTCTTGTAATAGCTATTCGAAGGAAGGAGGGACATTCTGTTGAGAAAAGCTTGTGATTCCCAGAGTGCTAAAGTTGGGTCTCTTTCCATTTTGGTACCCCATTATATGATTCCATGTACATTGCTTGCGCACTATGTTTGGGGGCTTAAGTAAAACCTGCTTCTGAAAAAGAGGTTTCGGTTTTCCCCTTCCCCCCCCAAAAAAAATAAAAATAAATAATAATAATAATAATAATAATAATAATAATAATAATAATATTATTATTATTATTATTATTATTTTTTTTTTTTTTAGGAGCTTCATAGCATTCAGATTTATTTTACAAAAAACGGTTTATGTATAATATATGTTTCTAAAAATAGAGATGTTCCATATCAAAGTAGAATTGAAATTTAACATGCTTAAATAAATATAACCCATTGCTGAAAATAAGGTGTGGCCAAAACTTCTAAATGTTTATTTATACAAATATTGAGAAGATTACCTAATATTTATGATTGTCTTCTCACCTAGGGGATAGGGGCCACTGCTCGCATGCCTTGGTCCATCATGTTTAAAAAGTCTAAGACAAAAGTGTAAAAATATCTAATAGGTGAAACGAATAGGATTTGAATTTTGAACGACATAAAATTTTGTGAGATTACTAATTATTCAAAATATTTGAGCTGTTATATGAATATATAATTTAAATACTTTAGCACCATATAGGGCAAACCTACTAGCTAGGATTTGAGAAATTTATGTTATAACATTTGTGAAGTTTAGGTTACTAAAGTGATTGTCGACTACCTAATGCAGCCCTTGCGTTCTCCTTTTATTGAAGCTTCTAAAAACCCAAGTAGAGTGACTTAATATATACATACATAAAATATTACTTAATCTTCCTAAATTGTCTTTTAAACTTGTATGCTTGGTTTTGGAAACTTTCACTCTTTTTGCATGAGCAGCTCTTTCTCTTTATTATAATTAGTAAGGGTGAACGGTTCTAGGTTCTGTACAAGTTTCACCTAAAATTTGGAAGCTACCCTGCATTTTTTGGAATCGAAAACTTATCCCATTAAAAGTTCCAAGGTTGGTTTCAAGGTCTACCCAGGTACCACTCTTATTATTAATTAAATGATTGTAATGACTTATTAAATTTAATAACCATTACTTGCTATTACAATTCACTAATCATAACTTATATTTAAATATGCAAAAAAATATGAAATATGAACAAAGTAAAAATCTTAGTTATAAATTGGAAGCTTGGACTAGTGATTCCAAATTATACTCTTATTGTCGAACGCCATAGAATACCATAAGATCACTAGAAGACATAAATTAAGAAAAACACAAAAAATTATTCCAGATTCTAGATTCCAGGTTCCACGTTCCATCAACCTAGAATCTAGAGCCTACCAATCAAGATAAGTTCCTCAATATTTATAATGTGGAACCTATCCTATATACCTTGGAACCTGATGTTGAATAGGTTCTCACCGGTCCAATTCTCAAGTTCTAAATTTACCCCTAATAATTAGCATGAGAGAGTGTAAAAGAAAGATGGAGAATTGATCATGATCTTATTTGCCTCTACAACTAATAGATGTATCGAGTTGTATAACATCCTTGAAGATGGTCACGATGAGTGGTGGAAATTCACCATCTGATGCAGTACATGTGAAAGGTCTCAAAGAGATGTTTTTCAAGGAGAAAAAAAAAAGAAATTAAGTAATTTATGACTTTTTGCTTTTCGTGCACTGTATAATTGGAAAAGCTAGATTTCGCACATGAAGTTTGAGAACATACAAGACCGTTTGTCTTGGCCTAACTATTGGTCATGCTACGGAAGAAAAAATTATTTGCCAATTATGCGGCCTAGTGGCATATGGTCTGGCCTTAGGCCAGTGTTTTATTGTAATTCGTAGACAACAAATGATGCGTGGCCATA
This sequence comes from Eucalyptus grandis x Eucalyptus urophylla, assembly GCA_028830015.1. Lineage (NCBI taxonomy): Eukaryota > Viridiplantae > Streptophyta > Magnoliopsida > Myrtales > Myrtaceae > Eucalyptus > Eucalyptus grandis x Eucalyptus urophylla. The sequence goes on from CM054190.1 coordinate 44,518,690, forward strand.
TTCTTTTCTAGATCCTGCAAGTGCAGTTATGATTAATTACTGAGTTTTTTTTTTTTTTGGGCTAATTGAAGGATTATATGTATATAGATTTTTTATTTCTTATTATGCTACAATTCGCGTTTGATGTGTAAAATCTTGATGCATATATCGCTTATTCTTGCCCCTTAAAAATGATCATATATGCCAACCATTCTTAATTTTTAAGTAACAAGAAATGAGACGGCAAGGAAATATAATATTTTCTTCTATCCAAATTTTACTCTGAAATATAATAAAGAACCGTAAATTCCTGTTCAGATATGTACCCACCAAAATGAATCTTTAATATCTTCACCATTAATCTTTCTCAGGATTGGTAATATAAGTCCAAAGATATACATGTGGAACTGATAATGTGATGTAAAAGTAAGAGGAAGACCACCGGGCAGGGACACAGTTGGAGTTGCGGTTTCAAATCTTTATATTTTATAGAAAGAGATAGAGAGAGATGTGTCATAGAAGCTAGGGTTTGGAGAGATAAGATTTAGAATCACAAGATGCATTGGTAAACGGTAACTGAGTAAATGAGTCTGGCTTGATCTTTCTGGAAAAGAGATCAGATTCAGAAAAGATGAAGACTTCCTTTGCTCTCTCTCTCTCTCTCTCTCTCTCTCTCTCTCTCTCTCTCATGGACGATGATAATAAGAAAAAGATAAGGAGAATAGGAAGGGGAACCCACCTTTATTCCCTCCCCGTCTTTCTCTATCTATATAAAGCTCCATGAGTACAGCTTCTCATCACATCAACAAAGCCAAAGCCTCTCATTGTTCTACACTAATGGAACAGTAACAAGGGCTTTGAGTTTGAGAGTGCAGTGTCAAAATTAGGGCTTTTAGTTTTGTTTTTGTGCAAGTAAGGAAGGGAGCTAGCAATCAACAGTCGAATGGTTCTTGTGTTTGTTCCTCTTTGACCTTTGAAGGGTAAGGGAGGTGACAGAAGAGAGTGAGCACACATGGTGTTTTCTTGCATGGTCATGCTTGAAGCTCTGTGTGCCCACTCTCTATCTGTCACCCCACCACTCTCTCTCTCTCTCTCTCTCTCTCTCTCTCTCTCTCTCTCTCTCTCTCTCTCTCTTCTCTCTGTGGCTCGGTCGCTTGTGTGTCTGTGTTTCTTTAATCTAAATGGTTGCCTTTTAGGATTAGGAAGTCGGACTTTAATTTCACAGATCTTACGGAGAAAAATCGATGCGTGAGGATGTTTTTTTCTTTTTTGGTAAAGGATGCTTGAGGATGTTTCAACAAATTAATTCAAAATTCAGCAAGGTATAGCAAAACTTCCAGGCCTTTATGACTCGCACTTCTACTTGCAATAGTGTTTTTCTTTTGCAGTAGTTTTCTTGCACCAAGTTCAGCAAAAACCTTGGCTGGAGAAAGAAAGCATATTTTAAACAGTGCCCAAATCCATGGGACCTTGGTTTTCGTCAGATGGGGTGTTCTTCAGTGTAAGCCCTAACGGTATGTCTGTTTGTCTATGTTTTTTCGTGTGTGTTTTTCATTTTCCCTTCCCAGCATTTTTTTTTTAACCTAAGATTATAATCTTTGTCTACCTGTTCCCTATTTATTGCATAATCATATACAAAAGAAATTAAATTAGATATAGCGAGGGAGTCAGAAGTTGTAAACATGTGATAGGGAGTGAAAGGGCCATCATAAACTCTTCTGCTTCCTGTACATGTATGTCTTTTTACTGTTGACCTCCTCTGGGACTGCACAGGCTGTTACCAACAGGTGTTGCTTGCTGCATCACTATCTCATTCCATCTGTAGGGGTTGTTCAGACTGGCTGCCAGAAACTCTACTATCCTAATTTTCTTTTTAGATTTTTCTTTTTGCCGTACTGAATTTGTGTTCCTGATCCTGTCTTTTTTCTCATGCTACGGGAAAGAATATTGCTAATGAGTGCGTGAGGTACTCTTATTAAATATGCTTAACGAGGAAACGATCGATCCAAATTAAGCATGTTTAACAAGTGCAAGGCTTTTTTAACAAATCCTTATAATTTAGGGACTGAACTTTACTTTTTAGATGCAGAGGGCTTATTCTCATATTCATTCGTGAAAATTGATGAATAATGGAGACTGATGATATCTCCAGAAAAGATGAACCCAAACAGTTTATTCTTGTGGAGACATGCTGAAGAAAGATGAACCATAAGAAATGTAGAACTAGGGTTTTTAAATGTTCATAAAGATGTTTGTATTGTTTGAAAAAGCTTCTTGTACGTTTTGGCGGTTGCACAAGTTTAGTGTATTTGCATTGAAGAATGAACCCTGATCTCTTTCAAAGTTCTGCCAATTTATTTAATTGTCTGTAACCAAACACAGTTTCTTTAGATTGTAGCTGGATTTATCCTTTGTGTTCAAAGTATCGTGTCCCTGCATAATGTGCTCATAATTGCAAGAAATACATTCAATATTTCGCCAAGACAGTGCTAAAACATCTTAAGAACAAATTAATTTCATTGGATCTTTAAGATGTAACTTTCTTTAGGGGCTTCTGTGACTGACCCATTACTATAAATTGGTGACCGGACCCAGCTGAAAGTCCTTGTCCCTCTAGTCTGGTACATGATGGAATTGCTTTCGTGGAAAGAATCTATCTATTGATTATGCCAAATAGGGTCGGAGCCCTCAGACAACAAGAGAGTTTAACTTGTATCAATGCCTCCTCTATTGATGACTTCGTCCAGAGCTTTTGATCTTCTGCTCCTTATGCAGGTTCAAAAGTTTATGTTTACTTAAAACTTCTTTGTATTGGCTCTTTTCCAAAATCGAGGCATTCGCAACCTTAAGCTTGCTTCAGTACATAGCTCAAATCAGATCCAAGATCCACAGTGAAGGCAAATTAAAGAGAAACCAACAATACAGTACCTCAAGAATTAAACAAGCATATGTTTTAATTGGAGGCATCTTATAACAGCCACATCACCATGATAATGAAAAAAAGTTTCGTGGACAATGTTTCCAACTATACCAAACTGGTCAGAGCACAAATCAATGCAACTGAATCATTTTGCTCTTGAAGCCAAAGATGATTCTAATGACAATAAGAAATTTCCTTGTTCCATGTTCCATGTGGCAAAGCCTTGTATCAGTTCAGCAACAAATAAAAATCAATGTTAGGAGGCAGATGCACAAACCGGGGACGAGGTTTAACAAACGTCCGGTCAAGACCATAAAAGAATAGAATACGAACCCTGAAAAGAATCATCGCTTGATCTGAAAACCCATGATGATAATGCCGTACTAACCTATACTCGTCGATAGCGCTTTAGCGAACCAAGAGCCGACAACTCCCTGAGGTGCGTTACCAGAAATTCTTGCCAGCCACCTCTCTACTAGTCTAAAACCGTACAGGGAAGCAGCGGACAGTATAGATGGTTAATCAACTTGGCGCAAAATGTGGCAGAGAATAACCGCCGCTACCTGGTCCCCTTCATTTGCCCCTGTTGGATGAGATCAGTTCCCTTGCAACGGCTAAAAGATGCAAAATTGCCTTGTCCAAAAAAAAAAAAAAAAGAAGCAAAATTGCTTCAGGCATATATGTGACATCGGTGCCTATGGTAATGTTGAAGCCTTAATCGTTCACTTTTTTGATTGCTTATGTTCGGTCCCCATCTCCCCGTTCCAGGCTTTTAACATTGAATATATTAAGGAAAGGAGGAGCGACATTTGAAGTGACGTTTTGCATCAACAGGTCGAGGGTCTTTGTATCTCCATCAATAGCTATCACTTATGAAACATTATTATTATCCGTAAATTTTCGTGTCGTATCGAACACTCTTCGACACTTGATTAATATGTATCAAAAAATTTGATACCTAATCAACTTTCCCAACATTTTTTGACACTCGAATGCGAGTTTGAAATTCCGATATGTAATTCCAACACGCATTGAGTTAATTATAAAAATCTTCAATAAGTAAGGAATCAAAATATAAATATGTAAATAATAATAATAAATAATAATAAATAATAAATACAAGGGAAAATAAGAAAAATTTAATCTTTTCTTCTCTTTCAACTCTCACTTTCTATAATACACAATTTATCCCTTGAGTTTTTTTTTCCCTCTTATCTTCTAACATGTTCTGATACACTAGTCTAAAATGTGGATTACTTGCTTTTTTTTCCAAGTTTTATGGATTATTAAAATGGTGAATTTATGAAATTGAAATAATGAATAATATTAACAAATGGTGGGTTAATGCTTTTAGTGTAAATTCATTCTATATTATTATTATTATTATTATTATTATTATTATTATTATTATTTGTGAATTTGAATAAAATTAATTTGATTAAAATAATCATAAAAATGATAATTTATCATGTATATATAAAAATATATATTTAATATATGATATGTCCCAATGTATCAAAATTCTCTATTTTTTTAGAAATAAAATATCGGCATATCGGGTCGTGTCACGTGTTGATGTTACTTAGGCTACCACGAGGTCGGCATATCTAAGCACCACCATCGAGCATATGCCTCTGCAACCACGGCCTAACTCCAAGACCCTTTTTCCTGATACAATGTTTGGGTTTCTAGCTAGGACGGAGGCCATCAATCGAGCCAATTCCAAAAGCATCAACCCGATCAACTGGCATGTGTTGACACTCTTTGGACAATACTCTAATGCTAAAGTTTTCGCCGTTAAGACCGACTTGAATTATTTGAGTGAAAAAATTGGCAGAAACAGGTGTCAATGTTCAAGACAGTATATGGTGTGATTGTTTTAGCATTCATAAAGCCCTTTAAGCAAATGCAAATGCTATCCGGCAAAATTTTATGGGAGCTTTGGGGAGATGCAATTGCATTTCCAAAGCTCTCTAAAGGCTTTTGACCTGAGGTAGGTCCGAAGGTAGTTTGAAATGTATCATTTCTGGAATGCAAATAGAATTTTTTCATTCCAACATTGCTCTCACTTAACTTTCATAATTCCGGAAATGTCCACAAAAACCTTAATTTTGCCTCAGTTATTGGTGAGCAACTGGTGAGCGGCTATCAATTAACAAAAAATTATTGCAAAGTACAATTTTTAGCAAATGGCATTTACATCAAAGCTGCTTTCTAATGTGTTCTTAAAATACATTTTAACAAACACTATTTGTATTTCCAAAAATGTACTTAACTCAAAGGCTTTTGTATTTTCTCAAAAACATTTCTCTAAAGTCAAACCAAACGCACTCTAAATAGAGACCTCAGTCTGCAGATAAATTCCTTAAAAGGTGAAAATCCATTGATAACTTGAAAGCATATGCAATGAGTTGAGGCAGCATACCTTATTTCTTGATCCATATTATGAAAATATAGACAGCATTACTAATGAAAGGAACCTTTACCTCATTGTCAGAAGAAGATGAAATTCCAAAAATGTCAGCTGCAACGCCCTCGGATATATCAACCTCAATATTCTCAACAGGCTCCTTTGAAGCGTCCGATGACATGTTGGATTCAGTATTTTGGGAGAAGTCAGCTTCAGTCTGCTACAAAAGTTCTCAGCATCTGAAGGCAATATACAGCTTGGATCCATCGTCTGAAATCAAACGCATCAAGGCAGACAATCATACTGACAAAAGCAACAGAACACTTCCTGAAATCAACATTAAATTTGAATGACATACCGATTCATTACCAATTCTCCAAATCGATTCTCAACTTGTTTGCAACCCAAACCGATCTCCTTCACGTCGAATCCATTGTCCTCGAATGGACTTGGTTAGAATTCATTAGAGAGATAGGATGAACGCTGTTTTGAAAAAGAAAAAAGAAAAAAGAAGAAAAATAAAGGGCGTCTGGATTGGCTCATTGAGAGGAAAAAGGAGAAGATTGCATCCACAAACGGATAACAGGAGCAGGCAGTGCCATCACCTCTGACTCGAAAGTTCTAGCTAATTATTTGATCCTTGCAAGTACACCTTTCCCAAAAAAAAAAAAAAAACACAGTACACCTTTCCTGTCAGCAAAACAAGGAGACACAGGAAGATGTGTAAGATATAGTAAAAAAAGATTGAGCAGCAGCACTTAAAAATTTGTCGGCAGATATATTTTCTAAATAATAAAATGTCATCTGAAAGAGCAACCTGAGCAAGATCACCGGTGGCATCATCACGGAACAGAACGTGACCCTTTGGCTGGAAGCAAAAACACTACATCGCAGTAATATCTCCTCTCGCGATAGTACCTTGACTGATTAGAAATCAGTATATTACCAATTTAATTCTGAAAAACAGGGAGGTCTCCTGCTTTGAGAACCTTTCTTATATTCTGCAATTCTAGATGCATCTTCTCTGGAGACACCGCAGATAGCACAAATATCTTTTCGATCAGCTATTCAAACTGCACAAGCAACTGACCAAGCAAACTCCAGATTAATAACATAAAGTATGAGCTAGCAGTAGCAGTTCATTAAACTACCAAGATGAATTGAAGTGAGGTCGTTACTTCCTTTTAATTGCCATGTAACAATGTCAACGGAAGATGGAGGAATTTGCTGGCTCAAGTCATCAACGGTCAAATCATGGACAAATGGACTAATTCGTGTTTCTATGAAGTTTTTATGCATCTGTAATGAGCAAAATGAAAGGTCATTTCATTAAAAAGCAATACTAAGAGCGCGTTTGGTAACGTTTCTGTTTAAAAATTGTTCCAGGGAACAGAAATAAAAAAAAAAAGTGTTTCTGTTTCGGGGAACAATTTTTGACCAGAAACACGCGTTTGGTAAACTTGTTCCGGAAACAATTCCTTTTTTTTTTTTTTTAATTTTTAAATATTTTTATTTTCTTTTTCTTTTTTTTCCTTTCTTTTTTCTTTTTTCTTTTTTCTTTTTTACTTCTTTTGGCCGGTCGCTGACCGACAGCCTCACCCAGCCACGGCGAGGCTCGCCGTGGTGGGGCGAGGCTCGGCCTCGCCTTGGCTGGGCGAGCTCAGGCTCGCCCAGATCCGGCGACGCTCGGCCTCGCTGGCGTGGGCGAGGCCGAGCCTCACCTTGGCTAGGCGAGCTTGGCCTCGCCCAGCCCGGCGCGAGGCTCAGCCTTGCCAGGGGCCAGCGAGCCTCACCGTGGCTGGGCGAGGCCGCCGGCCCTTGCCGGTCGGTCGTCGGCCATGGCCAAGGCCGGCGACCGGCCAAAGAAAAAAGAAAGAAAAAAGAAGAAGAAAAAGAAAAGAAAAAAGAAAAGTGTTTCTAGATTTTGTTTCAAAAACAAGAAACACCTTTTTTTTTGTTTCTTGTTTATGTTCCAAATGTGTTTCTAGGAACAAAAAAACAGAAATTTTTGTTCCTGGGAACAGAAACACGGTGCAAACAAACGCGCCCTAAATGTATCCTAAACATTGTCAATCTAACAAAAAGCAAGATTCATTTTCTCTCAAGGGTTCATGTTACTATTAACAAGTCCCTGATAATTTCGATCATTTGATGAAATACAGTCGAACTTGGCGAGTCTCACAATCTATTTTGAATATGGTTTTGCTACTTTGGCCTCTCATTTATGGCAAGACGTGCACACGAGGTCGTGGATCTCTAGATCCACCGGCTGGAGTGGATTTGGGACGGAAGCATCTTGCTAAGTTGATAAGGGACGTGCGGAAAACATGTCCTGCCCTAAAAAATCTCCCTATCAATGGCAGAAGAACATAAATCTCCCTATCGATGGCAGAAGAATAGCCCAAGTGCCATAACTTGGTACAGGAGGACACTTAAGTGCCATAACTTTAAAATGGTACACTTGAGTGCCAGTTTTGAAGTTAAATGGAACACTTAAGTGCCACTCCGGCGAAAATCTGGCCAAATGGCTTAAGTGGCGACTTTCCGGCGAGTTTGGTCCAAAACGGGTCGTTTTGCACGCTGACATGGTGGAGAAAATACAAAAACGACGCCGTTTCATGTCTACGTGTATCTAATAATATAAAAATTAATTAAATTAGATTTAAAATTAATTTTATTTAAAATATTTAAAAAAATTTTAAAAATAAGAAAAATTTTAAAATTTTAAAAAATTTTAAAAATTTAAGAATTTTTTTTTTTTAAAAGGGGGGAGGTCGAACGGGGCGGCTGAGGGTTGAGCCCTAGACGTCGCCGCCTCCCCGTTGTCGCCGGGAAGGGCTGGCGACGGAGGGGGGAGGGTCGGTCGGGGTCGTCGGCCCCCGGCCGACCAACGGCGAGGGCTCACAGGGCCGGCGACGGCGGCGAGGGCTCGGCCCTCAGCCGCCCCGTTCGACCTCCTCCCCCCCCCCCCCCCTTTTCTTTTAATTTTTCTTAAATTTTTAAAAATTTTAAAATTTTCTTAATTTTTTTTAAATTTTTAAATTTTCTTAATTTTTTAAAATTTTAAAATTTTTCTTATTTTTTTTAATTTTTTGAATATTTTAAATAAAATTAATTTTAAATCTAATTTAGTTAATTTTTATATTATTATTTACACGTAGACACGAAACGGCGTCGTTTTTATATTTTCTTTGCCACGTCAGCGTGGAAAACGACGTCGTTTTAGACCAAACTCGCCGGAAAATTGTCACGTCAGCCATTTGGCCGGATTTTCGCCGAAGTGGCACTTAAGTGTCCTATTTTACTCCAATATTGGCACTTAAGTGTACCATTTTAAAGTTATAGCACTTAAGTGTCCCTCCGTGCCAAGTTATGGCACTCCAGGTGTCCCAACCTCCCCTATCGACTATGGATGCTAAAGAAGGGAGTGTTACGTGTAATTTTGTCAAGTCATGATCAATAGAAACTCAATAATTCGATGATTGAAGTTTAAGTATCAAATTTGACTTCAAATTAAAAGTAAATGGATTTTCGTATGCCTTGAAATCTCAAGGACTTTGTGGGGTTTGAACAACTAAAATAATGCGCAAATAGTAAATTAGGAACAAATAAGAAGATTGAATAAAACTTTGTTGGATCACAATGGATGGCTTGTACTATTGGATTTATGCTCCTTCGATGACTAAGAAACATATGCTTCATACTGTGGATCACCGAAGTGCGTAGAGAAAGTAAAAGTTTTACAAGTGGAAAGCTTTTATATATATATAGACGACTGCTAAAACTGGAAAACCTCTATTTCAAGTTTGCATTCAAAGTTTAATCAAAATCTAATCTAGATTTTATTACAAATGATCTTCCCATCTTCGAAATCTGTTGCCTCTTTTGCTTGTGAATGCTCGATTGATGCTGTGTGTTGATTGGTTGTTTTGTATTCTCTGTGCTTTGTGACTCGATTGCTTCTGTTTCGTTTATGAGCCATTTTTTATGCATCTTGATCTTCCCTTTAGGGGTGAGCAACAAAAATCGTTCTGGACCGAATTGGCAAATTTTGGAGGCAATGGTTCGGTTCTCAGTTCTATGTAATTGGAACTGGTGAATTTCAGTTCCATCCTTGGTTTTAGGTATGGAATCGCCCACCCAGATCACCTAGACTGAATCATTTTTTTTAATTTACATTCTTTTTATTTCTTACAACTGTAAAAAAAACCCTTAATATCTTCACAAACCTCTCTCTTTCATGCCTCTTTCCCAAATGCGAAACTAAACTCTAATCACATTCTCATTCTTCACACCTCTCGCTCTCGTTTACACTCATGCTTACGCCTCTCTTGCTTTGTTTTTGGCCGATCATGATCACAATCGCATCTCACCATTGTAAACATCCAAAGCTCTATTTTTTGGCCGATCTACGCTCTAGATAATCATGCCTGCACAGTTGACTAGTTAAAGTTGTAGGGCTATAACCGTTTCTCGAGTATATATAAGAATTCGAATGTAAACTCTCGACTTGCATCTTGTGGCCGTCGGAGCAGAAGAAAAGATCTAAAAGCACCTGCAACACCAATATGGTGATTTTTAGTTTACAGGGATACTGCAGAAAACATTTTGTCTACAGCGAGTGCCGCTCTCAGAACAAAAAGACGAGCCGCAGGACAAAAATTCAATCAATGCACTCTAATATTTTTAACTTTAGAATATGACCATTCCAACTAAATTGGTAAGACTTGATTTCTTTTATATCAGATAACGTATGGTTGGGGTTAAGCCAACAAGAGACTCATCTTCACGATGCCACGTGGACACTAACTGTGCAAAGGTCATGCCATCATCAAAAGAGGCCCATGCCTAGCTAGTGGGCGAGAGTGAAAGAAGAAAGAAGAGGACATGATGAGGGAAGATGCCAACGATGCCATGATCACCACACCAAAGGTTGGACCAAGGTTAAAGGTGTTGCAATGCCTGAAGCAAAAAATCAGATGCTTATCTCTTTCAATCATTTCGATTTCTTGGTGACGCAGGTGTGCGTGTTGTTGCTACTTTTTGAACAAAACAAAGTGACAGCAAGCAAGCATACGATCTATTTAGAATAAGAAAAGTCCCATTGTGATTGAGACCATGCAAGGTCTTCCATGTCGTTGCTCCACTACCAAAAGGGGAAACCTCGATCTTCAATTATGTGAATTACATGCATGTATCATATCCACTTTGTTAAAAGGAAAGTTGCTTTTGGTATGATGGGGGATATATAATTAATGCCAACTGTTGGTCCAAAACATGTGTATGCGATGTTTATCAAGTGACCCATGCATATATTGTCGATTGGTTCGTTGTAATCAATATTACTGTTGCGGCAGAAAAATAAATTTCTGTCGTTTGGTATAAGCATATGATGAATGATAAACTCTCTTGCCACTTACTATCATCAAAAGAATATGTTAATTCAAATGAATTCCAAAACCATAGACTTGTTTCTTACTTATTATCAATGTTTTGTAAGGGACCATCCGAATCTATTAGGTGGAAAAAGCTCGAGATTAGCAGTTATAATCTCTCTAGAGTTAATCGAATCTTTCATTTTTGTTGACACAAGGAATTGTTCAGTTCTTTGACCGTCAACTCAAACTGGATAAAATCGAGCAAGACATGGTTGAGGCAGAATTTGCTTAATCTTGTTGGTCGACAACTATAGGTAATTGATCAAGGCGATATAAGAGAAAATTACGGAGCGTTGAATCACGAAGTGGTGAAACTTAATTCGGTTGACTAAAGAACCGAATTGGAAGTGAAGATTGATGGATCAAGAACGAGATAAGTGTTCAAGTCATGAAGCCAATAATTGCAGCTACAATCATAACGGCCCGTTCATACGTGAACCCAGCATGATCACCAGTTCGCAGAGCCGTAAATATCGAAAGCCATGAATGATAATGGCCGAGAAACATGGACTCTTATAACCATCAGGAAGAGGGTTTGCAAGCTGCGCAAGAAACCTGCAACAAACCAATGAACACCAGTTTTTAGATAATTTCAGCTTTCTTTATAACTATTATTAACTGTTGCTAGTAGTTCTAAGTATTAGAATTGTAATTCAAGCAGATTACCGCCAACAAATCAATGAACACCGGTTGTTTAATTTTATCTTTTTGTTATCTACACATTCTAGTACTGCTTTACATGATTGGTCATGATAGCCCATAATTTTGTATCTTTAATTTTCTCATCAATTTATATTTCCTGTCCAAAAATCAATAAAGGACCCTGCAAGTTCTTTGTCGATCTCCATATTGATTCACATTTGGTAATGTGCTTTATCGATACTTTTTGGAAAAATAATTTCCTTTTATTTTGTTTGTTCAAAATGGTGAAAAAATTTGAAAAGTATAAACAATGGATGTTCCAAACGGGTGATTATGAAGGTATGGAGGGATGTCGGAGCGAGACAAAATAAATTTCATGAGATAAAAGGATGCAAGAAGCATACTCCCACCATTTGCATTTTCTCCTAATCGGTGAATATATTATACTAAATTCGCATGACTGCGTGATGATGAAAGCAAGGATGCAAGTAATTGCAGTAGTGCAAGTGGTTGATCACCTTAATTCTAAATTTTACGACTTCAAGGATCAAAACCAGAGGACAAGACATATGCTCATGTCGTGTGGGGAATTTAGGAAAGGCAAAACGTCCCACGAAAGCCACGCTTTGGCTGTGATTGGTAGGAACAATAAGTCAGAGATTCTTATGCTTCGAATTTCACAATTTAGACTAAGATTATTTTTTATCAGAAAGCATATATACTTTAAGCTGCTTTATTCAGCGCCGCATCATATTATGTTTGCTTGAACAAAGGGATGGGACCCTTTTTCCCTTTGTTCGAGCTGGTGGGGAGGGTTCAATGTTAGGGAATTTGATGAATTGATTTTCTGCTCCCTACATATCCCGAATAGCTTTGCGTTGTTCCTTCAGGAAGGGAAAATCCAAATTATTTATGTTGCATCTTTCTTGTGATAGCCATTCAAAGGATACAGGGGACATTCTGATGAGAAAAGCTTGATTCCTAGAGGGGGAGGCTAAAGATGGGTCTCTTTCCATTTCGATACCCCATATGTAGTTCATGTACATTTCTTGTACAGTATGTTAGGGAGGCTTAAGCAAAACCTGCCTCTAAGAACAGTCTTAGGATTTTGCGATTAACACGGAAATCATTTTTAGGTTTGCAATAGCATTCCGATTCATTTTCAAATTGTTAAATGTATACGACTCTATGTTTGTGAAAATAGAGATATTCAATATCAAGCACAAGTCAAATTTAAAATGACTAAAGCAGATGCAACCAACCACCGAAAACAAGGTGAGACCAAAAACTTTTAGCTAAATGTTTAAGTATATACATCTTGAAAAGATTAACTAATATCTATGATTTTTTTTTTTTTAAAGTAGGTGGCAGGGGCCACTGCTAACCCCCCTCAGTCCATCAAGATCGCAAACACTTCTTAGTTGTGATCGACATACAAATATTAGTTTTTGCAATGTCCTATATGAGAGATTTTACTAGATCACTAGTTTAAAAGTTTATGACTGAAGTGTGGAAATAAAAAAATATGGGAGATGGATAGGACTTGAAAAGATTTGAATTTAGAACTCTTGATTGATAAGTTGCAAAATTTTGTGAGATTAGTATCGATAAATTCAAAAACTTAAACTTCTAGAAGAATTACTATATTAGGTGAACCTACTAGCTATGGATTGAGTGATTTTTTTTCATAACGTTCATAGAGTTTAGATGGTTGAAAAAGGAGTATCGGTCGTTGACTACCTAATGCAACCCTTGCCTTCTCCTTTAATTCCAGCCAGGGATCACCCAGGTGGAATGGCCTATATGAATAGTCTAGACTTGTATACTTGGTTTTCGAATCTTTCATTTTTTCTGCATGGGCTGCTCTTTCTCTTTGTTATAGTTAGCAAAAGAAAGAGCAAAAGACAGGGCGAGTATCGATCATGGTCTTACTGCCTCTATAGCCAAGAGATTAATTGTACAATTGAAGATGGTCACACTTGTAAGCGGCGGACATTCACCTGTTTGATGTGGGACATGTGTAAGGTCTCGAAGAAATGCTTTTAAGAGGAAACGGAAGAAAGGAATGATGTGAATAATCTAGTTAAAATAATCATTTGTTTTGAGCACTCTATAATTACAAAAAACTAGTGGCACCTGAAGTTTGAATTCATGCTAGACCATTTGTGTTAGCCTAACTACGGGTCATGCTACTGAAAAAAAAAATGAAAAAAAAAAAAGAGACTCTTTGCAAGGACTAGTATACAAAAGATTATGCGGCCTTGCTGCATATGATATGGCCTGTGTTTTATTGTAATGGGTAGACAACAAATTGTTGGGAAATAAGAAAAGAATATATGTGTAGATGCCCAGATAATTTTTCCCACTACTATTTCTATGAAAATTTAATAAGATAAAATATTGAATGAAAGCAGATGAATAATAAATAACCCTAGAATGAAAGCAGATGAATAATAAATAACACTAGAATTTTAACGTGAAAAACGTCTAAGGTGAACGAAAAAAAATCACGAGAATTGTATGATATAAAAATGACGTAAATTTATCTTCTAATCTCTCGTGATTGTGTATATATGAAGATCACTTTGATTTCTTTCACAATCTCCCTTGATTTTCTAGATGTGAAAGATCACGTTGATTTATCTCCCAATCTCTTTTGATTTTTTTTTTCCTTTTTATTCTTTCATTTTTTATTCTTTTTTTTTTTACACACTCACTACCATACATATTCTATTACAGTATACATAATTGCATTGGCCTCTCCAATTGAGAGTGACCTACTCAACACAAATGATGCATGACCATAGTCTTCTCTTGATCCTACAAGTGCAGTGATAATTACTTAATGACTAATTTATTTGGCTAAATGAATGGTCACGTGTATGTAGATTTTCTATCTTCTATTATGCTTCAATTCATGCCAAATGCATAGAATCTCGATACATTTTTCGTTTGTTGTCTCCTAAAAATCATCATACACACTAATCATTCTTCCTTTTAAAGTAACACAAATTGAGATGGTAAAGAAATATAAGATTTGCATCCATCCAAATTCTAAACTATAATATTATAAAAGAATCTAAAATTTATGTTCTATATATAGCTCCCCACCAGAATGAATCTTCAGTTTTCTTCACCTTTAATTTTTATCAGGATTGGTAAGATAATTCTTCCAAAGATATCCATGTGGAACTGATTATGTAATATAGAATGAAAGAGGCAGACCATCAGGCAAGGACACTGTCGGAGTCAGTGTTCCAAATTTTGAGAGAGAGAGAGAGAGATGTGTCGTAGTAGCAAGGTTTGAAAAGAGAGCAGATAAGATTTAGAATCACAAGATGCATTGGTAAACGGTAACTGAGTAAATGAGTCTGGTTTGATATATCTGGAAAAGAGGTCAGATTCAGAAAAGATGAAGACCTCTCTCTCTCTCTCTCTCTCTCTCTCTCTCTCTCTCTCTCTCATGAATGAATGAATGAATGATGATAATAAGAAAAGAATAAGAAGAGAATGGGATGAGGAACCCACATTTATTCCCTCCCCGCCTTTCCCCATCTATATAAAGCCCCATGGGTACAGCTTCTTCATCTCATCAGCAAAGCCAAAGTCTCTAATTGTTCTACGCTAATGGAACAGTAACAAGGGCTTTCAGTTTGAGAGTGCAGTGTCAAAATTAGGGTTTTTAGTTCTATGTTTGTGCAAGTGAGGAAGGGAGCAATCAATCAGTGGTTGAATGGTTCTTGCGTTCGTTCCCCTTGAACCTTTAAAGGGTAAGGGAGGTGACAGAAGAGAGTGAGCACACATGGTGTTTTCTTGCATGGTCATGCTTGAAGCTCTGTGTGCTTACTCTCTATCTGTCACCCCACCTCTCTCTCTCTCTCTCTCTCTCTCTCTCTCTCTCTCTCTCTCTGTGGCTTGCTCGCGTGTCTGTGTTTCTTTAATCTTCATGGTTGTCTTTTAGGATTAGGAAGTCGGACTTTTATTTCACAGATCTCCCGGAGAAAAATAGATGCTTAAAGATGTCCGTCCGACTCTCTATATTCAACAAAATAATTCAAAATTCAACAAGATACAACAAAGCTTTCAGGCCTTTATGACTCATACTTCTACTTGCAATAGTCCTTTGATTGGCAATAGTTTTCTTGCACCAAGTTGATCAGCGAAAATCTTGACTGGAGAATAAAAATATTATATTGTACAATACCCAAATCCTAGGGACCTCAGTCTTGGTCAGATGGGGTGTTCTTCAGGGTAAGCCCTAACATTATGTCTGTTTGTCTATGTTTCTCGGTGTGTGCTTTTCATTTTCCCTTCCTAGAATGTTATCTTTTTCCCTGAGATTAAAATCTTTGTCTACCTGTTTCCTATTAATTGCATAATCATATACAAAAGAAATTAAGTTGGGGAGAGAGAGAGAGAGAGAGAGAGAGAGTCAGAAGTTGTTAACATGTGATGGGGAGTGAAAGGGCCATCATAAACTTCTTCTGCTTCCTGTACTTGTGCGTCTTTTCACTGCTGATACCTCTTCTGGGAGTGTACAGGCTGTTACTAACAAGTGTTACATACCGCATCACCATCTCGTTCCATCTGTAGGAGGTTGTTCAGACTGGCTGCCACAAACTCTATCATCCTAATTTTCCTTTTTTTTCCTTTTGCTTTACTGGGTTTGTGTTCATTTATTGTCTTTTTTAATGAATATTGTTAAACGAGTGCGTGAGGTACTTTTATTAAACATGCTTAACGAGGAAACCATCGATTCACACTTAGCATGTTCAACAAGTGCAACGCTTTTTTTAACAAAATCTTTATAATTTAGGGCTGTGCTTTACTTTTTAGGTACAGAAGGCTTATTCTCATAATCGTTTGGAAATTTACAAGTGGTGGAGATTGATGATATCTTTAGAAAGATGAACCCAAACAGTTGGGGCCAAAGTCTTATGGTGACATGCTGGACAAGAAAAATGAAACTGAGGGCTTTCAGATGTTCGGATAGATGTTTGGATTGTTTGAAGAAGCTTCTTGTACAATTTGGCAAGTGCACAAGTTAGTGTTTTTGCACTGAAGAATGAACCCAGTTCTCTTTCAAGTTCTACCAATTAATTTGATTGTCCGTAACCAAAAACAGTTTCTTTCGATTGTAGACGGATTCATCCTTGTTCAAAGTCTAGTGCAGCAATAAATTCATTCAACATTTCGCCTAAACAGTGCTGAAACATCTAAAGAACAAGTTAATTTAATTGGATTTTGATGTTATGTTCTTTGGGGTCTTCATTACTTTAAATTGGTGACAGACGTAGTGCAAGTCCTAGACGCTCTAGCATCGGTTTACGATCGAATTGCTTTCATGGAATGAATCTATCTATCAATTATGTCAGCTAGGGTCAGAGCCCTCACAAAACACGAGTGTTTAACTAGTATAAATGCCTTCTCTTTTCACTTTGTCAAGAGCTTTTGATCTGCTTCTCCTTATTCTGGTTTAGAAGTGTTTGTTTATCATAACTTCTTTGTATTTGGTTTGAAATGTATTTATCAGAATTTCTTTGTATTTATTTATGGCTCTTTTCCAAAATGAGGCATTTGCAAAGCCGTAGCTCAAATCAAATCCAAAATCCACAGAAAAAGGCAAATTAAAGAGAAACCTACGATGCATTCCCTCAAGCACTAAACAACATACGTTCTAAATGTAGGCATCTTATAACAGCCACATCACCAATTAATGAAAA
This sequence comes from Eucalyptus grandis x Eucalyptus urophylla, assembly GCA_028830015.1. Lineage (NCBI taxonomy): Eukaryota > Viridiplantae > Streptophyta > Magnoliopsida > Myrtales > Myrtaceae > Eucalyptus > Eucalyptus grandis x Eucalyptus urophylla. Next base: position 44,535,802 of record CM054190.1, read on the forward strand.
AAGTGTCATGAACAAAGTTCCCAACTCTACCAAGCTAATCACGGTCTATATACATAGATATAGGAAATCCTGCAACACAATTCAATGCAACTGAATCATTTTGCTCTTGAAGCCAAAGATGATTCCACTAACTACAAGAAATTTCCTCAGTTCTTGTTCCGTGTGGCAAAACCATGTATCAGTCCAACAACCAATAAAACTCAATTAAAGAAGGTAGATACCTCAAACCAGGGACGAGGTTTAACAAACATCTGGTCGAGACCACAAGAAGAACAGAATACGAACCCTGAGAATCATTATCACTCAATCTCAAACTTCATGGTGCTCAATGCCATACTAAAACTATAATTGTCAATGACACTTCAGCAAATCAAGAGCCGACAACTCCCCGAGATGACTCACCTGAAATTCCCTCAGGCCACCTCTCTACTAGCCTAAAACCATTCTGGGAAGCAGCGGCACAAAACGTGGCAGAGAATAAGTGCCAAAAAGAGGCAAAATTGCTTCAGGAATATATGAGACATCGGTGCCTATGATGATGTTGAAACCTTCATCGTTCACTTTTTCTTTTCTTTTAATTGCTTCTTTATGGCCCCTATCTCCCCACTCTAGGCTCTTAACAATCGATTAAATAAGGAAAGGTAGAGCGACATTTGAAGTGACGTTTTGCGTCAACAGGTTGAGGGGCTTTGTATCTACATCAGTTGGTACCACGAGGTCAGCAGATCTAATAGCCACCATCGAGGAGATGCATTTACAACCACAGCCTATAACTCCAAAACTTTTTTTCCTGAAACAATGTTTGGTTTTCTAGCTTGGACTGTGGCCATCAATTGAGCTGATTCCCAAAGAATTAACCCAGTTGCCTTGCGTGTGTGTTGAGATTCTTTGGACAATACTCTAATGCTAAAGTTTTCCCCGTTAAGACGGACATGGAGACCTCAGTCAGCAAATAAATTATTTAAAAGGTGAAAATCCATTGATAACTTGAAAGCATATACAATGAGAAGAGGCAGAATACCTCATTTCTTGATCCATAATATGCAAATATAGACAGCATTACTAATAAGAGAAACCTTTACCTCCTTTCAGCAGAAGATGAAATTACAAACATCTCAGCTGCAACCCCTTCAGATATATCAACCTCAATATGCTCAACAGGCTCCTTTGAAGGATCCAATGACATGTTGGATTCAGTATTTTCTTGACTGGGGAAGTCAACTTCAGTACTGCCTGGATTGCTGCCAGAAAAGTTCTCAGCATCTGAAGGGTAAAATACAGCTTGGATCCATCATCTGAAATGAATTGCAACAAGACGACAATCATACCAACAAAAGCAACAGGACACTTCTGAAATCAACTTTGAAAGTGAAAAACATACCGATTTATTACCAACTCTCTAGATCGATTCTCAACTTGTCTGTTGGCCTCAGATAGACTTGGTAAGAACTCATTAAAGAATAGAATGCACGCTGCTTTGAAAAAGGAAAAAGAAAAAGAAGCAAAGAACAGAGCGTCAAGATCGACTCATTAAGAGGAAAAAGAAAAAGATAGCATCCACAAACAGATCGCAGGAAGTGAAAATGCCATCACCCCTGACATAAAAGTTCTCGCTAATCATTTGATCCTTGCAAGCGAACCTTTCCTGTCAGCAAAACAGGTAGACACAGGAAACTGTGCAAGTTTTAGTAAAAGAAGCGTGAGGCCGCACTAAAAAAACTGTCGGCAGATTTCTTTTCTAGACAATTGTTAAAATATGATCCATTTTTGGAAAATTCCAGAACACACCAGACTACACATGCTTAAGAATTAAGCATACTTAGTAGAGAAGGAAAATGTGTACAGCAATTCTACGTGAGCAGCAAGTATACGTATGAAGGAAGAAGTCAGCTGGAACTTGGTTGAAAAGTCAACAAAAGTGGCTGGAAGTTGCAAAGAATAGAAAAATGGAGAAAAAGGGAGAAGCAACGAGAAGACCCTGAAGAAGCCGCAACAAGGAGAAGCTAAAGAACGCAAGATGAATTTTATATTGATCCTTGTACAGTGCCAAAGTCGGTTGCAGCTTGTAGTCGGTGAACTTGTCTATAAATAGGCAAGAGTACTCAGCCTAGAAATGAAGAATGACAACTAGAAAAATGAGAGTGAACGTGAGATGAGAGAACCAAAAACTAGAAACTAAGTAACAGCCCTTCATTATCCTTTGTACCTCAAAAGTTCTTGAATAAAATTCAGTTTGTGCCTTCATTTATTTTTCATTTATTTCTCACTCCCTTGCCATATTTCATACACACTTGCGCACACACACACACACATGCTTCCGCAATAACCAACAACAATAAAATGCCATACTGAATGAGCAACCGGAGCAAGATTTTTTTTTTTTTGGTTGAACAACCTGAGCAAGATCACCAGTGGCATAATCATGGAACAGAACGTGACCGTTTGGCTGGAAGCAGCAACACTACATAGTAGTTATATCTCCTCTCAGGATAGTAACTTGACCGATTAGAAATCAGTTTATCACCTATTTAATTCTGAAAAACAGGAAGGTCTCCTGCCTTGGGAACCCTTCTTATATTCTGCAAAACTAGATGCATTTTTCCCTGGAGACACTGCAGATAGCAAAAATATCTGCTTTAGGTAACTGATCGAGCAAACTCTAGATTAATGGCTTAAGTATGAACTAGCAATAGCAGTTCATTAAACTACCAAGACGTTCTGAAGTTAGGTCATTACTTCCTTCTAATTACCATGTCACGGTGTCAACGGAAGATGGTGGAATTTGCAGGCTCAAGTCATCAACGGTCAAATCACAGGCAAACGGGCCAATTTGTGTTTCTTTGAAGTCTTTATGCATCTGTATTGAGCATAATAAAAGGTAAAGCAATGCTAAATGTATCCTGGACCACGTCCATCTAACAAAAGCAAGATTCGATTTCTCTCAAGCGTTCATGTTGCTATTAACAAATCCCTAATAATTTTCATCGTTTGAATTAAAATATAGCCAAACTTTTCGAGCCTCGATCTATTTTGAATTTAGTTTTGCTCCTTTGGCCTCTCATTTATGGCAAGACATGCGTATGATGTCGTGAACAGGTCCACCGCTTGGAGAAGATTTGGGACAATTCGGAAGGCGTCCCGCTAAATTGATAAGGGATATGCACGAAAAACACATCCACTTGAAAAATATCCCTATTGACTCCTTTTCTGGCGGTGACAAAGTTGTCTATAATTCTAAATTTTAATGTATCTTTTGATTTGTTAACTAATTTGGGATTGTGGGAGACAAAGGAGATTATGGCCATGATTAAAGGCGACATAAAAGGGATGCTCAATATGGGAGTTTTAGGTGTGCCTTTATCAAGCCGTGATCACCAGAAACTCAATAGTTTCGATGATTAAAATTTAATTGTCAAATTTGACTTCAAATTAAAAGTAAATGAATTGATGTCACAACGACTTTGTAGTATTTGAACTACTAAAACAAAGTGCAGATAATAGATTAGGAACAAATGATAAACATATTGCATGAAACTTTATTGCATTACAACAGATGGCTTATATTCTTGGATGCCATGCTCCCTTGACGACTACATACATAAACTTCTTAATGAAGATCCACTGAATAGAGCAAGTAAAAATTTTACAAATGGAAAGCTTTTATAAACATAGGCCAGTGCCAGAACCGAGAAACCTAATCGATTTCAAGTTTGCATTCAAAGTGCAAACAAAATCTAATCTAGATCAATCTATTACGAATAATATTCTCATCTTTGAAATATGATGCCTTGTTTGCTTGTGAATGCCTCAGTTGATGCTGTTTGTTGATTGGTTGTTGTGTATTCTTCGTGCTTGTTTATGCCTTGATTGCTCCTGCTTCTTTTATGAGCCATTCCATTTTGCGTCCTGATCTTTCCCTGCAGGAATCTTTAACTGTCTTTCCTTGCGCACTGTTTTTGGCATGATTTGTAAATGCTCCTGAATCCTCAGCCCATGGTCATCTCTTGGTCGACAGACTCTCCTTTACTTAACCTTTAACTTTTATTACATTTCCAGTCAATTTATCGTGGGTAAATAAATCACGATCAATAAGTTCATCAGGCACTCCATCGATGAGTCCTATAGTCAATTGTAATGTTATGGCCTTAATGATTGATGAGTCTAGTAGGCATCAATCAATTGGTCCCTATGGGTGCAGTGTATTTGTCATGACCCAGTTTTAATCATTAACTTCTTTATATTTGGGTCTAAACTTTGATTCCAGTGTCAACTTAGAAAATCCTTTAAACAAGATCTTTCCTCACAAAGAGTGATTTAAGCCAAATTGCTAAAGTTTTGACTATTAGTTAACAAACGCGAATTGGGATATAAATTCTTAACAAATTCCAGCAAGAGCCAAACATGTAACGATAATATACATGGAACGGTTTAATTAACTGCTTAACTAAATGGGGGTGAATAATGATACTTCTTGTATATACACATACATGGACGCCCTTCTCTTATACCTACATCTATAATATCTCACGCACACAATTATTCTTTATAAATATGGGCATATTTGTATAGGCCTTTTGTATTTTATGTGGTTAATTTTCCCTTGGCCAATGTTTTTTCTGTGTCCTTCTGGCAAAATATTTGATCTGCCTGTGCATGCCCCCATTCCTTCGCCACCACCCGAAATACTAAAGAAAACATTTTGTCTAGTGCGAATGCAGCTCTCAAACCAAAAAGACAAAAGAGCCACTAGACAAAGTTCAATGAATACAATTTAACATTCTCAATTTTTAAATATGTCCATTCCAACTGAATTTGCAAGACATGATTTCATTTATATCAGACAATGGAAGGTTGGGGTTAAGCCAACAAGAGACTTATCCCCACGATGCCACGTGGACACTAACTCTGCAAAGGTCATGCCATCATCAAGAGAGGCCCATCCTTGGCTAGTGGCCGAAAGTGAGAAAAGAAAGAAGAGAGGATAGAATCAGAGAAGAAGATGCCCATGATGCCATGATCACCACACCGGATGTTGGACTAGGGTTAAAGGAGTTGCAATGGCCGAAGCAAAAGATCAGATGCTTATCTCTATCAATAGTTTAAATTTCTTGGTGAAGCAAGTGTCTGTGTGAGTGTGTGTTGTTGCTCCTTCTCGAACAAAACAATTCTAGTGATAGCAAGCAAGCATAGGATCTATTTAGAATAAGAAAATTCCCAATGTGATTGAGGCTATGCAAGGTCTTCCATATCATTTCTCCACTATAAAAAGGGAAATCTAAATCTCCTTTTATCCACTTTGCTAGAGGGAAGTTGCTTTAGTATGTCTCAATGGGGATTTGCAATTCGTATCAAATATTAGTGTAAAGTATATTTATATGAGCATTATTTATCAAGTGACACAAGCATTTATTGAAGATTGATAATAATTTATTGCGGTCACCATTATAGCAGAAAAATCAGTACCTGCCATATGGTACAAAAATCTGATGAGTCGTATACTCTAGTGCCACTTATTATCATCAAAAGAATATGATAGTTCAAATGAATTTTTGAAACAGATAGGGACTTGTTTCATACTTGTTATCAATGTTTGTAAGTGACCATCTTAATCTAGTTAGATGGAAAAACGGTCAAGATAAAAGATGACCATAATCTCTTGTTTTGAAAAGTATAAATGTTGAATTTTCCCAACGGTTGCTCATGAAACTATTGAAGGTAATTGGAGTGAGACAAAATAAATTTCAAAAGAAAAAAATGATGCAACATCTCTTAATTGGTAAACTATTGTACCAAAGTCGGATGGAAGAAAGGATGCAATAAAGCCTAGTGAGTGTTTGATCACCTAAATTCTTAACTTTACTACTTTAAGCATAAAATCCTGAGGACAAAACAGATGCTCAGGATGTGTGGGGAATTTAGGAAAGACAAAACGTCCCACAAAAGCCACGCGTTGGCTGTGATTGGTAGGAACAATGTCAAAGATTCTTACGCTTTATATTTCCCAAACGAGTTAATCATTTAATTATCAGAAGGCATATATACTACGAGCCGCTTTATTCTGCGCCGCATAATATATGTTGACTTGAACAGAGGGATTGGACCCTTTTCCCTTTGTTGGAGAAGGTGGGGACGGATCAACGTTAGGGATGTTTTGGTTTATTGTTTTCTGCTCCCCACGTATCCCAATAGCTTCGTGTTGTTCCTTCAGAAAGGGAACATCCGATTCCTTACGTTGCATCTTTCTTGCAATAGCCATTCAAAGGATATAGTGGACATTCTGATGAGAAAATCTTGTGATTCCCAGAGTGCCAAAGATGGGTCTCTTTCCATTTTGATACCCGCTATGAGGTTCAATGCACATTTATTGTACGATAGTTCAAGCACATTTCTTGATACCCACTATGATGTTAAGTAAAACCTACGCCTGAGAACAGTTTTTGGTTTTAGAAACATTTTTTAGAAACATGTTTGTATATAAGTATATGTTTCTGAAAATCTAGATGTTGGATGTCAAAGTAAAAGTCATATTTTAAAGTGCTTAAAGCAAACAAAATCAACCACCGAAAACAAGGCAACACAAAAACTTTTTGGCTGTATACAAATCTTGAAAATATTACCTAATATTTATGATTTTTTTTTTAATTTAGTGAGCAGGGCCACTGCTAGCATCCCTAGCATCATAGTTGCAGTACCTACAAATCATAATTTCATAATACCGTGGGAGATTTTACAGATGGTTGTTTTAAAAGTTTATGACTAAAGCGTGGAAATCTATAATAAGGGAGATGGAAGAACCTGAAAAGATTTAAATTCATAATCTGCTTATTCAAAATAATGCAAAATTTTGTGAGCCACTATCAAGTATTTTAAAAGCTTGAATTATTAGAAAAATGCCTGGTTTAGTATTTGAATACTTTACTAAGTTAGGCAAACCTATTAGTTACAAATTGAATTATTTATGTTATAATATTCGTAGAGTTTAGATCGTTTAAAAAGGAGTGTCAATTGTCAACTACCCAATGCAACCTTGCCTTCTCCTTTAATTCGAGCTTGGAATCACCCAAGTGGAATGACTTACATACATGCATATATATAACTTAAGTTTCCTAGATAGTCTAGATTTTTTCAACTTGTATACTTGGATTTGGAAGCTTTCATTCTTTCTGCATGGGCTGCCCTTTCTCTTTGTTATAATTTGCTAAAGAGGAAGCAAAAGAAAGATTGAGTATTAATCATGGTATTATTGCCTCTATAGCTAAGAGATATATCAAGTTGTACAACATTCTTGAAGATGGTCACACTTTCAAGCGGTGAAAATTCACCGTTTGATGTGGTACATGCGCATGGTCTCGAAAAGATGCTTTCGGGGAGAAATGGAAAAAGTAAATAAGTGAATGATCTAATTACAATAATCATTTGAGAATATTTTCTTGTTGAAGCACTCTTCAATTACTAAAAGGTAGTAGCAACTGAAGTTTTATGGGTCATGCTACGGAAAGAAAAACGAAAACCATTTTCAAAGAGGAGTATACAAAAGTTTATCCGGCCTTGAAGCATATGGTTTGGCCTTAGGTCAGTGTTTTATTGTAATGCGTGGACAACAAATGATGCATGACCATCGTCCTTTCTAGATCCTACAAGTCCAATGATGTTTGATTTTATTTTTTTTCGGTCATTACAATGACGATTGACTACTTACTCTATTTTTTGTTGGGCTTAATGAAATATTATAATGTACAAAGGTCTTCTATCTCATTATTATGCTGCAATTCGTGCCACATGCATGAAATCTCAATAGATTTGCCCAGTTTCTAATTTGAATAGACTGTAAAATATGATAAAGAATCTAAAATTCCTGTTCTCTCGGTATGTACCCACCAAAATAAATCTTCAGATTAATTCACCATTAATCTTTCTCGGTATTGTTATGGAATATGCTTCCAAAGACATACATGTGAACTGATGATGTGATGAAGTAAGAGGAAGACCACAAGGCAGGGATACAGTCGTAGTAGCTAGGGTTTGGAGAGAGAGGAGATAAGATTTAGAATCACAAGATGCATTGATAAACGGTAACTGAGTAAATGAGTCTGGTTTGATCTTTCTGGAAAAGAGATCAGATGCAGAAAAGATGAAGACTTCCTTCTCTCTCTCTCTCTCTCTCTCTCTCTCTCATGGACGATGATAATAAAAAAAAAATAAGAAGAGAATGGGAAGGGGAACCCACATTTATTCCCTCCCCGTCTTTCTCCATCTATATAAAACCCCATGTGTACAGCTTCTTCATCTCATCAGCAAAGCCAAAGCCTCTAATTGTACACTAATGGAACAGTAACAAGGGCGAGTTTGAGAGTGCAGCGTCAAAATTAGGGTTTTTAGTTTTATCTTTATGCAAGTGAGGAAGGGAGCAAGCAATCGATGGTTGAATGGTTCTTGCGTTTGTTCCTCTTGAACCTTTGAAGGGTAAGGGAGGTGACAGAAGAGAGTGAGCACACATGGTATTTTCTTACATGGTCATGCTTGAAGCTCTGTGTGCTCACTCTCTATCTGTCACCCCACCTCTCTCTCTCTGTCTCTCTCTGTCTCTCTCTGTCTCTCTCTCTCTCTCTCTCTCTCTCGGGTATGGGTGTGGGTGTGTGTGTCTGTGTCTGTGTCTGTGTCTGTCTGTGTCTGTGTCGTTTTAATCTTCATGGTTGTCTTTTAGGATTAGGAAGTCCGACTTTCACTCACAGAGAGAGAAGTTGTAAACATGTGATGGGGAATGAGTGAAGGGGCCATCATAAGCTCTTCTGTTTCCTGTACATGTATGCTTTTGACTACTGATGCCTCTTCTGGGACTGCACAGGTTGTAAACATGTGATGGGGAGTGAAAGGGCCATCCGGAATGATCGGGCATAAAGCGTTTGTAGTTAAATCCCAGAAATATTTACTGGTTCCCCGGGGGAATATGTTGGTCTAGCAGAAACAATTAGAGGGTCTAAATTGATTAGTCGCTTGAATTTAATCCAAAAAAGTCTTCTGCTTCCTGTACATGTGTCTTTTGACTGCTGATACCTCTTCTGGGACTGCACAGGCCGTTACTAACTAGTGTTGCATGCTGCATCACCATCCCATTCCATCTGTAGGAGGTTGTTCAGAATGGCTGCAGCAATCTCTATTTTACTAATGTTCTTTTGTATTTTTCTTTGTTAAAAATTTTGATGTATGTGTGTGGGTGCATGTGGTTTTGATATGGATGATTGTTTGTGTTTTGAATTTGTGCAAGTGTGTGTAGGTTATGATTTGTAGAGGACGGACAAGGTCCGAGTTATGATGGTTGAAGGGACACAGTTTATTCAGCACAATATAGTTTGATGCAGGTGTTGGTGGAGGAGCATCTTGATATGGATTTTCATACTCACATTACATGAATGATTCTAAGCTCTATTTATGGGAAAATCCGCCGATATTAGACATGGGACAATCTTCGCATGTTTTTCACCAACACAATTCTAGATTTTTAGACATTTCTATTCAACTTGGACACCACTCTTGACTCTTCTTCACCGCCTAAGCCTCTCTTTGACTTCCTTTTTTCTTCTTCAATAAGTTCTTGACTGCTGGAGTTTGATAAAGAAAATTTGCTTCATTCTTTCAGCTGCTTGCCAATGAAAACGTGTTTCCCACGCACGTAGATTCTCTAGCTTGTTCTAGGATTTTCTCTGGTACTTTTCACAAAGTCTTCAAGTTCAACTTGGACTCTTCATCTTTTCTTCTAGAAAATTTTTTTGCCCATGTAGTTGGCTTCAACTTTGACAAGTAATTGTCTAGCTTTTTTGCTCAGTTTGGTGTGTGTTCATGATACTGTCCTTTTTCTCATGCTACAAGGAAAGAATGTTGTGAACAATCTGGTCTCAGGCCTTCTACTGAACATGTTTAATAAGGAAACATTCAATTTTCAAAGTATCAATTATGCATCTCACCAGAATAGTCAGTGCATTAAATATTTTAAGTTTTACATTAAGCCTGTTTAACATGTCCAACTTTTTTAACAAAATACTTATTATATCGGGACCTAACTGTACTTTACAGTCACAGAGGGCTTGTTTTTTAATTCATCTTTGAATTGAAAAATGAAGCAGGTTGATGATATCCCCAGATCAAATGCAACAAAACAGTTTGGGCCAAACTCTCGTGGTGAACTGTGGAAGTGAAAGTCTGAAAGACATGGGATCAGTTTTTTAGTTTCTTATGTTTCGGTGGGTGCACAAGTTGGCGTATTTGCAGTGAAGAATGAACTGAGATCTCTGTCAAAGTCTTCTGCCGATTTCTTCCATTGTCTGTAACCAAAGAAGTTTCTTTTGACTGTAGCCAGATTTATCTTTTTAATGTTAGAAGTCACCCCCCGCAGATTAAAGTGCTCCTAATATCAAGAAATGCAATACCTGTTTTGCTAAAACAGAGTTCGACCATCCTAAGAACAAGACAATATAATTGGATCGACCTTTTTCAATTGTCCATGGTATGGTAGGTGTTAGCCGAGTTGATAACTTGACGGAGTCAATTTTGCCTTGGGAAACATAAAGCAGCAAGTTCAATTCCAACTCGGCATAACCGAGGAGTTATACATTCGTCCTGGGTCTCTTTTGTCGCAATGAGGATGATTTGTGCATGACCGAATTCGAAGGTGAACATGATATGATATACTGAACTTGACCTACAATGTCATTCTAGATGGATCTATATTGAAAAAACCAAAGAACCTTACATATAATAGCAATCACTAAGCTCCTTTTAAGCAGGGCTTGCTACGTGAATTTCTTACAACATTGTATTATATTCCATGCCATTTTAGCAGCCAAAAAAAACAAAGCCTATCACCAATAAGTAATCAATGATCTTCCTTCACATTATATGTTCTCAAATGTTTCTAGGAAAAGCTGCCCATGCATCGCAAGATCTTCAGGGGTTTCTGTGAGTGACCCTATTACTTCAAATTGGAGACCAGACGTACTGCAAGTCCTACTCCCCCTAGTATTGGTATATGATCGAATTGCTTTCATGGAAGGAATCTATCCATTATGTCCAGTCGGGTCAGAGCCCTCAGGCAAGAAGAGGGTTTAACTTGTATCGATGCCTGGTCTTCTCATGACTTTGTCTAGAGCTTTTGATCCGAGGCTCGTTACTCTGGTTTGAAGCTTTTGTTTACTTAAAACTTCTTTGCATTTGTTTATAGCTCTATTCCAAAACGAGGCATTTGCAACTTTAGGCTTGCCTCAGTCCAACTCAAATCAAATTGTATAGAAAAGGCAATTATAAAGTAATTCCCTCAAGAATTAAAAAAGCACATGTTTTAAATGTTGGCACTTATACAGCCACATCACCATAAGTTTCATAAACGTGTACAAAATCCAGCAACACAAATCAATGCAACTGAATCATTTTGCTCTCGAAGCCGAACATATTCTATTCATTACAAGAAATTTCCTTGGTTTTGTTTCGTGTGGCAAAACCATGTATTTGTCCAACAACAAACAAAATTCAATAAAAGAAGGGAGATGGCTCAAATCCGGTACCAGCTTTAACAAATGTCTTCTCAAGACCCAAAAAGAACAGAATATGAACTCTGAAGATCATTGTCACTCAATCTGAAAATACATGATGCTTAATGCTGTACTAAAACTATACTTGTCAATTCCACTTTCAGCAAACCAAGAGCCGACAACTCCCTGAGATGAATTACCAGAAATTCCCACTGGCCACCTCTCTACTAGTTGAAAACCATACCGGGAAGCAGCAGAGAGTATAGATGGTTCATCAACTCGGCGAAAAACATGGCAGAGAATAAGTGCCGATGCCTGGTCCTCTTCATCGCCTCTGTTGGTTGAGATCAGTTCTCTTGCAGTGGCAAAAAGAGGCAAAATTGCTTCAGGAATATATGTCACGTCGGTGCCGATGATGATGTTGAAACCTTTGTCGTTCACTTCTTTGACTGCTTCTATATGGCCCCTATTTCCCCATTCCAGGCTCTTAACAATCAATTTATCAAGGAAAGGTGGAGCTATATTTGAAGCAACGTTTTGCATCAACAGGTCAATGGTCTTTTTATCTCCATCAGTTGCTACCACGAGGTCAGCAGATCTAACGGCCACCATTGAGCAGATGCCTCCACAACCACAGCCCAACTCCAACACCTTTTTTCCTGAAACAATGTTTGGGTTTTGGGCCAGAATGGAGGCCATCATTTGGGCCGATTCCCAAAGCATCAACCCAGTCGACTTGCATGTGTGTTGATACTCTCCGGACAATACTCTTATGCTAAAGTTTTCCTCATTAAGACTGACCTGAATTGTCTGAGAGGAAATAATAACAAAAACTAGTGTCACTGTTCAAGACAATAGATATGGAGACCTTCGTCTGCAAATAAATCCTTTCAAAGGTGAAAAAACCCGAAATCATATGCAATGAAAAGAGGCAGAATACCTCATTTCTTGATCCATAATATGAAAATATAGGTAGAATTAGCAATAAGAGAAACCTTTAACTCGTTGTCAACAGATGATGAAATTCCAAACACGTCAGCTGCAACACCCTCAGACATATCAACCTCAATATTCTCAACAGGCTCCTTTGAAGCTTTCAATGATATGTTGGATTCAGTATTTTCTTGACTTGGCAAGTCAACTTCAGTACTAGCATGATTGCTGCTAGAAAGGTCCTCAGAATCTGAAGGACAAAATACGGCTTGGACCCATCGTCTGAAGTCAAATGCAACAAGATAACAGTCATACCAATGAAAGCAACAGGAAAATTTTCTGAAGCCAAATTAAAATTAAAAACATACCGATTCATCACCAACTCCCTAGATCGATTCTCAACTTGTTTGCAACACAGACCAATTTCCTTCACATCAAATCCATTGTCCTTGAATAAACTTGCTAAGAATTCATTAGAGAAATAGAATGCACGCTGTGTTGAGGAGAAAAAAAGAAGAAGGAAAAGAGCATCAAGATTGGCTAATTAAGAGGACAAAAATAAGAGATAACATCCACAAACAGATCACAGGAACTGACAGTGCCATCACCCCTGACATAAAAGTTCTCGCTAATCATTTGATCCTTGCAGGTAAGCCTTTCCTGTCAGCAAGCAGTTAGACACAGGAAAATGCATAAGATAGAGCAAAAAAAGGGTGAGCAGCTGCACTTAATAAATTGTCAGCAGAAAAGAAATTTCTAAATAATAAAAGGTTATAGTGAAAGAGCAACCTGAGCAAGATCGCCGGTGGCATAATCACGGAACAGCACATGGCCCTTCGGCTGGAAGCAAAAACAGTACATTGCAGTTACATCTCCTCCAGTGATAGTACTTTGTCTGATTAAAATCAGCATATTAGCAGTTTTATTCTTACAAAGAGGGAGGTGTCGTACCTTGAGAACCCTTCTTATATTCTGCAATACAAGATGCATCTTCTCCGGAGACACTGCCGATAGCACAAATATCTGCTTTACAATCAGCTAGTGAAACAGCATAACTAACTGCCCAAGCAAACTCTGAATTGATAGCACAAAATATGAGATAGCAGTAGCAGCTCGTTAAGCTACCAAGATGTACTTAAGTAAGATCATTACTTCCTTTTAATTACCATGGTCACAATGTCAATGGAAGATGGTGGAATTTGCTGGTTCAAGTCATCAATGGTCAAATCACAGACAAATGGACTAATTTGATTTTCCTTGAAGTCTTTATGCATCTGTAATGAGCAAAAAAAAGGTCCTGTCATTAAAGAAATGCCAAATGATCCTGAACTATGTCAATCTAACAAATGCAAATTTTAACCACATCCAATGACATATACATCCAAATTGTACATCAGACCTTCTGGAACTCATATTTGGATGGAACAACTAGCAGGGCTTAATTATTGATGATAAGAAGCTAGCAAATGTAGGTTTAGGGATCATATATTTGTAATTTGGCACTGACATCCAATTTTTCCCAAGAACCTGATCCTCACGCCCCCACAACCCCCTCCAAAAAAAATAAAAAAATTGTCCAGCCCAGCAGTCCAGCAGGTGGCATGTGAGCTCAGAAAACAGCGATCAGACCTTAAAGCAAACAAAGACGCAGATAATGACAAGAAGAAGAAATCAAACCTTAACCAAATTAACAGCACGTGGTGAGAAATCACAGGCATGAACAAAAACATCTGGGTATGTAGCAACCAATGGAAATATAGTGTTTCCAGTTCCACAACCAACCTGCACAGACCATTAGCATCAATCTTGATTAATGCAACCAATAATTTAGACCCGACAAACACCATTTATCTGCAATGAAGACAAGTTCTCAACATAACAGACCAACAAAAAGTGAAAGATTTTCTCCATACAAACCATGGAGTAATCTTATGATTGGAAAATTTATCGTATGTAATAAGTGTAACGCCGTGTGCAGAAAATAAACACGGCACCAGTTGCTTACCTCCAAAATAATCCTCTTCCCTGCTCCCTGACAAAAATAAGAATCTGTTGAATGAAAAGCACTAAACAAAATCTCCACCATCCAATAAAACTCCCAACTTTGCAAAGTGAATTACAGATAGCAAAAGCTTTCTCAACTCACAGAGAAATAGTGGCCCCATTCCTTGTCCAAGTAGTGCCGATCTTTAAAAAACTGTTGAGAGAGAGGGAGGGAGGGAGGGAGGTGACATTAACAAAACAAGCAACAATAGCTAAAGCAGCAAAGGGCACAAAGAATGAACTGAGCAGCTTGAAAAAAATAAAGTCATAACTTAACAAGCAGCACCAATGCTCCTATCAATTTACTTGCAGACCAATCAATCACCCAAAAGATCTAAACTTCAAACCAGACCAAAAACAATTAAAATAAAAAACTCCATCTCAATCAGAAAGCAGGCACAAGAATTATGGCCAGAGCCAGCGAACCTTGTCCTGGTGTCTCTTGTAGAAGATATCCCAATACTTCTTAGCCTCTCTCTCGTACTTGTCTGCAGAATCAAAACGAACCCAGAAGAGAAAGATCGCATTTTTAGCACCATTTTCAATCAGAAAAAAAGAGGCCACAGATTGAGGAGAAGGGTAGAGCGTTTGAGACCTCTCCAGAAAGGGGAAACTCCTGTGGCCGAAGTGGAGTATATCTGGATCTTGGGGTCGGGTTCTTGCTGCTCTGGACTCGCTTGGGCATCGGATGACATGGCTGGCGAGGCACTGCCTGGAGAAAAACTCTGTTTTCTTCACAGGTGAGGATCGGATTCTGATGGGCGTGGGGGTTTGGAGGCAGGGTTCTCAGGGTTTGGAGTCGGTTCACTGTGCAGTCGTCAGAAGAAGTCCTAGCTTTTTCATCCTTTTTTTTTTTTTTTTGGGGTTCGAATTTTCATCTTTATTTAAAAAATTCAAAAAAGTATGCCTCAAATTTCACTTAGTGGCCCAAAAAAAAAATTTGCTTTTACCCGAGACAAAACCTCTCATTTTGAAAAGACCAAATTACTCTTTTTGCAAATTCCAACCCATAAAACTCGAGCCAATTCCATAAAAAAGCATCAACTTTAAGTGTTGTCCCAAATCTGACTCGAACTTTATTTTGTCTCAAAAAAAAGTACGAACTTTAGATGTTATCTCAAATCTGGTCTAAACTTTATTTTTTCTCAAAAAAAAGTATAAACTTTAGATGTTGTCACAAATCTGACCCGAACTTTATTTGAGACAAAATAAAGTAAGTCTATTACAAATAGGCTTCACATCTCTATTTAAATACAAGATGCATATGCTTTTACTATTTAATCTTCGGCATCCAACCCAGCTTTTGACATTGCAAATAGCTTGCCAATTGTTAATTGATCTAACGACCTTAGCTATGTGTCTCGTCTCCTAGAACTGAAGCTGCTGAATTATTTTTCTCCATGAAAATCATCTGTAAAGTTCACCTCATTGGAAAGCAGACTTAAATTTAACACTTTCCCCAGACACTCGAATGCAGCATCGTTTTGCAATGTTAGATATTGCTGACGTGGAAATGCCATGTCGGATGACTGTGGAATGAGGGTTAACGGAAAACCAAATTTAGGACACAAGCGAAAGTTTGTGCTTTTTTTTTAGACAAAATAAAGTTCGGGCCAGATTTGGGACAACACCTAAAGTTCGTGTTTTTTTTTTTAGACAAAATAAAGTTCGAGCCAGATTTAAAACAACACCTAAAGTTCGTGCATTTTTATGGAATTAGCCCCCATAAAGCTCTCACGAAAGGCTAGTCTTTATCATCCCAATTTTATTATGGGTTACAAGGTATGAATATCATTCACATGTAAATCGAATTAAATGTAAATATAAGTGATGTTCATTTTTATAATCATCAATCCGAAGACTAATTTGTGATAAATTTCTCTAATTGGGGACGAAGGAACACATGGCCCTAAAATTTGACTAAACGAGCAGCAATAATTGGAATGTCCATCAACAATTTCATAATGAGCCCATTAGTGGAGGAAAAGATGCATATACTACATGGAGTAAATGCAACTGTCTTTGAACTTTTATAATACTAGTGTGGACTTGTATTCAAATATGAGTTACTATGGCTCTAGATATTTTCTTGATGGTTTTATTATATTAAATGTTAACTGTGGTAATGTTGAGATTTGTTATTCCCTATTTACATCTTCTAACTTCTATGATAATGATGTGAATATATGGTAATGCTAAACTTGATCATATTGGCCAATAACAAATGAATAAATTAACCAAAGAGAACTTATTAGGCAATTTTAATAAAGTTGATTTGTCTATTTGAGGATAAGAATAGTTCAAGTACCATAATTTTCATACGGCATTCACTTAAGCGCCATAATTTTTTTTTATCACTTGACTGCCATCGGCGATTTAGATAGTCGGAAAATCCAACTTGGCATTAATTTATTATATATAGGCTAGCTTGACTCGCCAAAAATAATCCAATTAGCAAATACTAAATGAAACGGCATCATTTTGGCTCTATTGGTAAAAATTATACAATATATGTACGGAAAATGATTTGCAGCTCGCCAAATCCTCTGTTTTTTTTTTCTATTCTTCTCCATGGTTGAGTCGTGGTTTCTCAACCAAGATTTAAAAGGAGCAAAATTTTTGGAAGAGATGTTCAAGCGAGGAACTTGAAAATAGGGGAAAACGTGATTTGAGAGAAGGAGTTGATTAATTAGGAAAGCTTAAAAGTGAAAGGTTATTGAAAATCAAAAAGAGGCTGAACTAGGAACAAGATGAGTTGGCAAAATAGATGGAAAAAAGAAAAAGAAAAAAAAAAGCAGTATTACTTAAGAAGAGATCTTTGATGCTGGGGAATTTCCTCCTAATGTAGTTAATATGGCTTCTCCATTACCTTATTTCTCTGTGATTTGCAAGATTCCAGCAAATACCATGGCGATTTATGTCATAAACCTAACAATTTCTTTGCGATTCCTCCAAATCAAGCGTAACTCCTTATATCACACCGATACACTTGTCACCATCTCAATCTCACCTAAGCCGATTCAACTAGTCCCCATTTTACTATCTCGTAAGCTTGAAATGTCCATTGTTGATCTCAAGATTGAAACTCTTTGTTGTAAAAGTGTTTCCTTTTCTAGAATTAGGGTTTAATTGTAAAATGAATGTGGTGAAGAAAGGGCCAAAGCGACATCATTTTTGCCCTTTCTTGCCACATAAATCAAAGATTATTCAAGTCAAACTTAAATGTCTTTTTAAAAAGCCATGTGGTAATAAAAATTTAATTTGAAATGTAATGTAGGACAATTCACCGGAATTGGCATTCAAAGTGAACGATTTTTCACTTATTTGACACTTAATAGATTAAAAAAAAGTTATGACACTTAAGTGAATGCCATATTAAAGTTATAACACTTATGTCGTTCTTATCCTACATAATTGCAAGCATTGCCTAGTAGGAAAAATAATAAGGAAACCATTTACAAAATGAACAAGAGCTGAGCTTTCTTTACAATTAATATCTTCTAACATTTATGATTCAATGAATGTAAGAGGAAGACATGGAATTGTATATTTCATCACATTTATATATGATTGTACTAGATTTGGATATATCTATTTGATTTTTCATAAATCTAAAGCATTAAGTTGCTTTAAGAAACTTATGAGCTTGGTTGAAAAACAATCAGATAAGAAAATAAAAGAGTTAAGATCCGATTGAGGTTGAAAATATTTATATGATGAATTCAAAAAATTATGTGATGAAAAAAATAAAAAAATAATTATCTATTCCATATACTTCTCAATAAAATAATGTTGTGGAAAGGAAAAATAGGACCCTATTAAAAATGGTTAAATCTATTATGGTACAAGCTAACTTACCAATCACTTTTTAGAGTGATGTTTTATTAATTGTTACCTATACACTTAATCATGCATCTTCAAAATCGGTCACTTTTACTCCATATGCGTTATGAGCAAGTAGAAAACCTTATTTGGGTTTTCTTACACCTAGGAATGTGCTATCTATACTCGTAAACTACTCACCGTTTGAAACATTAGATCAAGATAATGAACTTAATGAAGTTCTCCCAAGCGGGAGCAACGTGAGAAGTGATGAATTAAATTCTACTCAGTCTCAATTATAATCACCTGAATAAATAATATCGTCATTATCTAGTTTAAGTGGGAGCTTAATGAAGAATAATGTACTAAGTATACAATCTCCCATATGACAAATAAGTCGCAAAAGCATTCCCTATCGACATTCTGACATTAAAATGAAACTTTTATTGTCGCTTCACAAGATGAAGATAAGCCAAGAAAAAAAGTTCTGAACATTTTGTAATTGTGCCAATTTAGTTCTAAAATTATTTTTTTGGCCAATTGAATCATAAATATTTTTATAACTGTGCAAGTTTAGTTGTTTCGGCCAAAATTGACTAACCAACGCTGGTGACAATTTTTTAAATAATATTTTATATTTTTGAATTATTTCATGAATTTCCTCCCTCCTCCCTCCTCCCTCCTCCCTTTGGCTCCGGCGACTAGTAAGCTCTTGCCGGTCGCCAGACTAAGGCGGCAGGGCAAGCTTGCCTCGTCATCACTAGGTGAAGGTGAGCTCGCCCAACCACAAGTGGGGCGAGCCATCGCCTGATCTGGCAAGGCTCACCTCGACATCGCTGAGCTAGGGGCAAGGACTTCCTCGCCGTCATTGGGCAAGCCCTCGCCAAATTTGGCAAGGGCGAGCTCGCCCACTCGCCCAACAACGGTAGGGGCTCGCCTCGCCAGTGGCTCGGCGAGCTTGCCCAGCCACCTCAACCCAGTCGCTGAAGCCAAAGGAAGAAAGAGGGAGGGAGAAAAAAAAAAGTGAGAAAAAAATGTGAAAAAGATTTAAAAGTTAATAAAATAATTCTAAAATGTAAAATATTATTAAAAAATTTGTCGTCGACACCATCCGGCTAATTTTATTCGAAGGACTGAACTTTGACAATTGTAAAAGATTTAGGACTTAATTGGTCAAAAAAATATGTTTATGACTAAATTGGCATAATTGCAAAAAGTTTGACTTTTTTAATAATTCTCCTAAAAAATGGATATTTGTAATGGAAAAAGAAATAGAGTCAATGAAATTAAACCAAGTTTGGGAATTTGTTGATCTTTCAAAAGACGTAAGGCCATTGGGAACAAGTGAGTTCTCAAAACAAAGCGTAAAATTAATGGCTCAATATAAAGATATAAGCTTGCCTTACGGCAAAAGAGTGTAAGCAATAAGAAGGAATTGATTATAGAAATTTTTCCTTATATAATGAAATTTGCTTCAATTCGCCTTATTCTAGTAATAGTGACAAGTATGGATTTTAACTCACATCAAATTAATATAACTATTTTTTTCAATGGAGAATTTAAACAAACAAAAAAAACTTATGTGGAACAACCCGTTGGTTTTATTTTAAAAGTATGAACAAAATGTATGTCGACTTTTAATATCAATATATGGTCTTAAGCAATCTTCAAGACAAATATATATATTCATAATACCATAATGGCATATGATTTTACAATGATTGATGAAAATCATTGTATATATATCAAAAAATTCAAAAATCAATTTATGGTCTTATCACTATATGTGGATGATATACTAATTGTTGGAAGTAATATGCAATTTGTTAATTAAGAATTTGTCATCTTTCAATTTTGAAATAAAAGATATAGGTGAAGCTACATATATTTTTGGAGTTAAGATTTCAAAAAATCGTTCATAAAGATCATTGTCTATTTCGTAAGAGACTTATATAAACAAAATATTTGAACGATCGTACACAAGACTGTAAACCCATATATACTTTTATCACAAAAAATGAAGGATTGAGTTATAGACTACGTCCTAAAACTTCACAAGAGCGGGATCAAACGAAACATATTCCTTATGCTAGTACTATTGGAAGTTTAATGTACAATACAATGTGTATAAAACTTGACATATGTCTTTAGTTAGATTAGCGAGTAGATATCAATCCAATCCAGGTCAAATACATTGGACAATTGTCAAAAGAATATTGTGGTATCTGAATGGTACTATTTATTATATGTTAAGTTATCAAAGAAGGAATCTGCGACTTAAAGGCTATTCAGATACTAGCTAAGGATGAGATTTAAATGAAAGGAAATCTACTTATGGATTTGTATTCATATTGAATTATAGCGTCATATCTTGGAGCAAAAGAAAACAAATATATATAGTCGTATCTACGATGGAAGTTGAGTTTGAATCATTTAGATGTTGTTAAGAATACCGCAAACTCATTGTTAGTTAATTAATAGCTTACGCCAAAGATTCGAAATATCATTGCAAGACCAAACATATATATACTAAGTATAACTTTATGAAAGATATGATTGCACGAAGAGATATGAATTTACAGTATATATTTACACATAGAATGATAGTGTAAATCCTATGACGAAGCTAATTCTTAGAAATGTTTTACATGGGCATATAAAATCTTTAGGATTGCGTAGAAGTTAATGTACTGAATATCGTAATTTCCCTATATATTCACAAATAGTGAAGTTTTCTATCATTATTAATGCATATGAGTTTATTTGATATTTATGCATCTTAATGCTTAGTGCATTATGTTAAGAAAGTACGTCGAATAGATAAAAGATTAGCTTATTCACACAGGTAATTGCCTCTATTTAGTGCGTGATAAATAGAGATGGGAGAATTTTAAGCTTAACACTTAAAAATAATTGAAAGTTCAAGCTTAAAATATAAATATCGCATTAACAGAGCATTAAAATGAGGTCATACAATTTATTATGTCCGAAAGTAAAATGACCTACATATTTTATTTTATTTGTCATTGATGCTAGATGTTAGTTTGATGGATCCTTTAAAAGAAGTAGAATGGTGAACTCTGGTAGACATTGTGAATGCCTGAACTACCACATGTACAGTATTTAATATAAAGACATATGCTCTATGAGGAAGCAGTTAATACCATAATATGTATTTCATCATACATATGCATAAGATAACCAATAAGAGTTGGCAAAAGGCAAAAATTTTGATCTCAACTTTTAAACCGTATAAAACTCTTGAAAATAAGAGTGTTTATTTTCATCATCGACGTGTTTCTCAAATGTGTCTCTTTTGTTACTCAATAATTTGGGGAAAATTGTCCAAAAAGTCATAAATCTATTATACTTTTGCCAATTCAGTCATAAATATTTTAATTTTGTCAGTTCAATCATAAACATTTTCATTTCTTGCCAATTGAGTCCATCGGCCAATTTTGGTCGAAAAATGTTGACGTAAACACTAATGTTGCCACACAAGGCCATTAGCATTGACATGGACAATTTTTAATAATATTTTATTTTATTGATTTTTTTATTATTTTTTATGTTTTTTTTTCCCTTTTTTGTCTTTCTTTTCTTTTTGGCTTTCTTCTTTACCTTTGCCGATGGCCAGCCATAGCCAACCGACTAGCCTCACCTGCCACGGGGAAGCTCAACCAACGAGGGCTAACCCTGATGAGGGGAGCCCTTGCCTAGGCACAGCCCGGCAAGGGTCACCTAGGCGAGGTTGGCTAGGCCAGACCGACCTACGCCTAGGCTAGGCGAGGCCGACCTAGGCCCAGGCCAAGGCAACCTCGCCGAGCGACGGCAACACTGGGCGAGGCCGCCTTGGCCTGGGCGAGGGCTAGCCTCGCCACATCTGGCAAGGGGAAACCTCACTGGGGCTTGCCTTTACCCAAGCAATTGTCAGCCTCGCCTAGACCAGATCTGGCGAGGCCGCCCTAGCCTGGGCATAGGTCAAACTCACCCAAGTGACCCTTCCCAGGCTACGCCTAGGCGAGGGCTCCCATCGCCAGGGCTCACCCTCACCCAGCCATTGCTATGGACAGCCGGCTACTGAAAAAGACAAAGAATAAAGCCAAAAAGAAAATAAAGAAAAAAAAATATTTAAAATATTAAATATTATTAAAAATTATTTACGTTAGCGCTAGCGGTTCTTCCTAACACCACCAGCGTCCACATTAGCATTTTCCGGTTAAAATTAGCCAGATAGACTCGATTGGCAAAAAGTAAAGAAGTTTATGACTGAATTAGTAAAAGTATAATATGTTTAGAATTTTTTTGACAATTCTTCCCAATAATTCGAGATATGTAATGAGGAATTCGTTTCCATCATTTCCTACAGAGCAAATCTGAAGCAGAGCTTCTTCCAAGTGGCGAAGTAGTCGAAATCGATGGGGAGGTGGGAAAGATGGAGGAGCGGAGACTAGTTCGAGCTTTGCGCATAGTCGAAGCCCAGCTCAAAATCTCTTTTGTTGGATCTTTTTAAATTTTCTGAAAAACACTAGGATGCTTTGCTGAAGATTCTTAACGAAGTACATATACTGGTCAATTGGGGGAGTTCGTTGGATCCATATTGTCAAAAGACCAAATTTCCTTCATTGACGTACGAAAGTTTTGTATATTTCTATGAGATACCACGATAAGGCTCTTGCCAGAGTGCTGATTGACAATAGCTCCGCATTGAATATATGCCCTATAGCCACATCCATCATTTAGGAGTTGACACAGAGAAAATTTGAACTGCGAAATCAACCGTTTGTGCTCTCGACCTCCATCACACAAGCGAGATGGCAAAGTCGTAAATAGATGAACAATTTTGCTGAAGTGAGGAATGTAATTCGTAATTTTACAGATAGAATTATATCTTTTGTAATAGGAGTGAAAATCAAGAATATTTTTTGGTATCTTCTGTTTTCGTTCTTCACGTTTCCACGTATCTGAGTCATCCCTATTGGGTCGTCCCAATGTAAAAACCGAGCTCGAGTCAGCATGACCATCTAAGATACGACCACCACTCGAATCATTTTTGTCAGATTTAACGAATTGAAAGGACTAACTGAGATGCCATGCCTCGAAAAAGTAGGTCCAAGACGTGATCAGAGATTTGATTCATTATGTAACCATCAGATCGCGACACAAGGCTTTCTTTTCATCGGTGCAAAAGTTGCCACATTCTAAACGTTAAGGCCCTGTTTGTTTATTTTTGTTTCTGTTCTTTGAAACAAAAATTTCTATTTTTTCTTTACCAAGAAAAAAAAAATCATGTTCTTTTGCTCCGAAGAATAAAAAAAAAATAGAGACGCGTTTGGTAAAATTTTTGTTCCTGAGAATAGATTTAAAACAGAAACAAGAAATAAATTAAAAAAAAAATTATTTCTTGTTCTCGAAAACAATTTCTATAAAAAATAAAAATAAAAACTCAAAACTCTTCGTTTGTTTATTTCTCTTCAGCCGGTGCCCTCTTCAGTTGGTGCCGTCCGTCTCAAGTCCCTCCTTTCTCCGGTGTCTCAGCTTCTCCACCATCATTCTCTCCGGCCAACGAGGCCGGGCAACCTCGTCGGAGCGTCGCTGGCCCTTGGCCAGGCTCAACCTCACATGGCTAGGCGAGCTCGAGCTCGCCCAAATCTAGCAAGGCCGAGCCTTGTGCTGTCTGGGCGAAGTCGAGCCTCACCGGTGGCCTGGCGAGGCTCGCCTGGCCACCGAGGCCACCAGCGAGGCTCGGCCTCGCCCAGCACGTAGCCGGCCGTCGACGACCAGCCACAAAGGAGATAAGGAAAAAAAAAAAAAGAAAAATATGAAAAATATTATAAAAATATTGAAAAATTAAAAGAAACAACAAAATTGTATGAATTTACCAAACTTATTTTTGTTTCTAGAATAGAAGTTTTTTTTACAGTTACCAAGCGCGTTCTTATACTAACAAATTATTCCCGGAAACAGAAACAAAAAAAAAACTATTTCTGTTCAAAAATTGTTCCCCAAAACAGAAACTTACCAAATGCGCCCTAAGATGATCAATCCACTGAGCAGAAATTTTCTCATAACCAAGCAAAAGCAAAAGGATTTTTCACTGCAATCCCTATTTCAGTTTGCTTCATCGCATCAAAATAACTCATGCGGTTTTTCATTCTCCAATGCATACAATTCATCAGTCCGTACATCAAACTCAACAATCTCCCGTTATATTAGTAAAACCGGTTCAGACGAAGCTTATCTGATACGAGGCTTCATATATTTCTTCAGTTTCAGCTACCTCAGACATTTATGGTTACTGGTTTCCACCAGCATCGTCCAGTAAACAATCCAAAACTGAATGAGACGTTAACAAAGGAGAGAATATGGCTAGACGGAATCCATGAATTGCCTGTAAGTTGCTGCATGTTCACTATGAGGCAATCTCATCTCATGCTACATTTCTTCTATCATGGCAAAAAGAGAAGCTTTGAATACATATGGACAAGTCTAATTCTATGACCACATATAACTTGTGAGACCCATATTGAAACAATGGAAAGAATATAGAACTGCAAAAACAACAGGCACCTTTTTTTACGAGACTCGGATCTCAATCTATTCATTCATCTTTTGGATCAGCCTCCAAAATTGTTTTTTCTGTTTCATCCACGTTGCTAGACCGGGCCTCCTCGGAATGTGGAGAAGCTCCATTCTCTAGAATGGGTAATTCACCATTCACAGATGTGGTTCTTTCTACAACAGGTGTCGAGGTTTTGGGTACTTCTACTGCGGGAGAAACTGTTAACAGACGGCTGAGTCCATCACACAATCCTTTCGCATCCATGACAAGAGCCACTCCCCCTGGATAACATCGCCCGAAGCAAGTGGCACAATGAGGATAAACAACCTGAAAAGGAAAAGAAAGAAGATTAGATCCCAAAGGTGCAAAACTAATTTTTGAACAGTGGGGTGGATGACCACTAGTGTCAATACCTCGATAAATGCTCGGCAAAGGGAAAGAAAAAGGCTAGATTCGTTTTCTCTCAGTATCTGAGTTGCATTATATCTTAATAGAGACTCGGCCACTTCTCGCAATCCCTTAATTAATTCTTGAGCAATGATATGCTTCAAGCTAATCGGGGCACAAGGGCGTAGTTCGTTCATTGCCGCAGATACACCTACAACCACCATAGTCAAGAAGTTAGCACAGGCAACAAACCCCAGAATACCTCTACAAATATCTGTTTACATTCTTCAAACATATTTCCATCCTAAAAATACACTCACCATTGACAAATACAGCAAGAGGAGGATGTTCCATCAGATGAGATGGAGGAGTGACATCCTCTTGACCATCTTCTGTGACACTGTTGGCTGAAAAACCAACAGATGGTAGAGGAACCCAACGATGTGAATTCAGGACCAACTGGGTCAACAAAACTAAGATGAGAATCACTGCGCTTAATACTTTCACTATATCTCCAGTAATAACATATAAGTACATTTAAATGTGTGTTTTGCAAACATCACACTCATCCATGCACCTGAAAATTTTCGACTGCAGTGCTCATATTTTTCGAGAACAGATTAAGAACCGCCCTGCATGGTAGACCAAAGTCAAACTTTTGCATGAAGCTAGTGAAAAGCCAATAAGCAGCAGGAAACAAAGATGAGATATATTTTACTCTTCAAACAGTGATGGAAGTAAGCCTCGAAAGTCGAGCCCAACCCAGCCAAGGCCCATAGCACAGTACTGCAGCAAAAGTAAACTTATCAACTTGGGATGCAATAGAACTTGACTATTTGCACGAGATCATCAAGAATAGCAGAGAACTAGAATTCACCATTCATGAGCAGTTCTCTGTGTTACTTATCTTTTTAGGCAAGTATGTAAGAGAATTATCAACAAAATAAATAAAGAATTGCCAGCCCATGCATATAAAACCAAACTACCATATATCTCACCATGCATTGATCCAATATATTTGATAGAGAACCTCCTTCAGTTATTTTGGGTAGCATGACTTTCAAAGTTTTGAGATGTGAGGTAATCTGATGCATTGCCCAGTTAAAAAGGAGGCCACCATCGTAGTTTTCTTCACTTCCTGACGTATCATCAGCGAATATTGCCCGATATTGATTAACCACATCAAAAAGATGCATCCTATGACAGTTTATCATGCCTTTTAAGTACTCATAAGGGCTTCTCTGGTCCAAGTCCTCGAGAATCCCAGTAAGCCAAGCCTCTCTACATCGTAAGAACTGAAATACAAGAAAGAAAGAAGAGAGAGAGAAGTGAGATATAAGTAAATTGTCTAACATGCAAAACAGAATTAATAGAACCACTATATTTCATCTACTGAGTTTGACATGCCCCTTGTGAAACTTTAGACGTCATGAAAAATCTAAATGCAACATGAAATGATCCCATCGTAATAAATGCAGAACAGGTTTTACCTGCAACCGCATTTCATATTCACTAAAAACTCCTATTCTGCGTAGATATCCAATAATCCGGAGGCATTCAGGTAACTGTCAAGGAAAATGGGTAAAATCAAATTCAGAATGCTAAATCCATGCATAGATATCCAGGTGAAGCAAGATATGCTCAATACCAAATAGGCAAGGTTACCTGAATATTTGACTTGAGTTTCAGTAGGAGCTGTGAAAGAAGAGACTGAGTGGTTTGCTTAACCTCAGCTGCCAATGATTGAATCACAGGTAATCTTGGACAGAAGCACAAAGCCACAGCAAGCTAATTAGATAAAAGTGATACTTAAGGCATAACTCACAGCAAAGTGATGAGAGAAACTCACTTGGGGTGCATTGTTGAAAGTTTGCAGACAAATGCTTCTAAATCAAGAGCTTCATCATAGTTTCCATTCCTCACACATCTGCAGCATGTTTAGAGTCAGTGCCTATCAAAGACTAATTAGTCAAGGGGCGAGGTATAACATTTTCTCAGGGCAAGCCACTCAAGGGCCAGTAATTTTCTGCTTGGGAAATGGCGGAAAATGAAGGATATGAAAATTTTAGTGGAAAGTTTTGAAAAAAATTAAAACTTTTGTGAGAAGGGAAAGGAGAAAAAGATTTAAAATAGAGGGTATTTTTTCTTTTCATTTTCTTCTCTCATGGTGCTTCCCGGCATATCATTAATGTTCACATATCAGCATATACTTTCCTCAGAAAATTTGTAATTACTACCCTCCAAAGAGAAGCCATGCAAAGGAAGAGCTCCAATGCTATCACAGAAGGCAAGGCTAAATTGTCTTCAGATTGCAAATTTATTGAATACCCAACAAATACTTCCCATTCCAAAAGGTTAAGATGTCAGACTCCTTGCTTTTAAGAAATGAGGAATTCTTTGTTGGTCTAAGCTATCCAGCAATTCTCTCGGCAATGGTCTGGGATAGCATCCTACTATGCAGTAGTCTCCAGTCAAACCTTCTAGACCTCCAACTTAGATGCTTTGATTATTCTAATAAGACCGATCATGTTCAATTTTTCAAATGCCTATCGCCAGATACCCAAAATGACAAAAGACCATAGGTTGTAGTGCATGTCCTTCACAAATAAGTTCAAAATTCTTTGATCTACATATCAATCAACTAGAACAAACTGAAACAGCATGCAGACAACTCTTTACTCTATGACAACGTAACAAAGCTCACATAGCCAGAGAAGAAACAAGCCATCTAAATGACAACATATTAAGCGGTTCGCCAAATGTCCCATGAGACGCATACAATGAGATCAAACCAATGATTGACTTATAAATTTGGCAAATACATACGTGTCCATGAGTTGAGGAATTTCGAGTAAGTCAAGCAATGTACTGTGATTGCCAAGCAAAGTCTGATTCATCTTCCTCTTCTCCAAAATTTGTTCACCAGATTCAACAAATTCAGTGCAACCGGAAGTGAGCTTTGGTATCTCACTTATCTGCAAACAGATAGAACACCATCATCCCCAACGACCATTCACCATACTGGTCAAAATTCGATTTCTCCACAAAAATGCAAAACTTCGGATGCGAGCAAGTATTGAAATTTGAAACAACAGAAAGTGCAGAAGCAGGCGTGCGTCACCACAGCACATAGAGCACAATTCTCGACAGCACTCGAAGCTAAATCAACAGAAGAAAGCGAGAATTACGAGAGACTCGAGATGCTTGTCGATAGACGAAACTTCTTCCCGGATCGCGAGCAACGCGTCGGCGGCCGCGATGAATGCCCTGTAATTGCCGACCGCGACTTCCTGCATTTGCCTCTGAATCCGCTCCGCATCCACCCGGAGCAGCTCCGGTTCCTGCAGTTTCGAGCACACACACGACGAATCAGCCGCTTCCGCGGATCAAAAACGACCGCGTCCGGCGCCGAACGGGCCGGAGATTGTCATCATCATCATCATCATCGTCATCATTCGAGACGGCACCTTGTGGAGGCGGTCGAGGGTGAAGGAGAGGAGCTCGGAGACGTACGGCTGCTGCGCCGCGGAGGCGAGCGGGAGGAGGAGGCCCGCCACGGCCTCCGCCTCCTCCCCGTTGTCCGGCTCCATTGTGCCCCGGGTTTTCCTCGGAGCTCCGGCGGATCGGGATTCGGACGATGCGGTTCGGAATCGAGGGAGGTCCCGTCGACGGGGATCTAGCGCGCGAGGCGGCGATCCGGCGGGCGGACTGAACCAGCTCAGGCTCGAGCTTCCATTGACGATGGATCTGAAACTTTCTTCCTCTGCGACGAACCGGTCTGAGATGTCCCGTGGCCTTGCTGGTTCTGGTCGCCATGGTTGAGGCTGGGAGGAGTTAGATGGGCTCCCGTTCATGGGCCTCTTCTGGCGACTCTCACGTGGGCTCAAAATTGGGCTTTGGCCCACCTTGGAGGCCCATTTAGACCTGTCGACTCTTGTTTAATTGGCCCAACACATAGTCCCAGTTGGGCCTGTCAATTCTTGTTCTTCTTTTTTTTTCTTTTTCTTTTTGGGTTTGGAACTCTTGTACAAGTTGTCTAGCTCGTTTTTTGGACTCGTATTAAAATGGGATGAATGTATGAAAAGTCCTAAAATTTGTCACACAAAGGTATAATTGAGTTTTAAAATATTAAAAATATGTAATTAAGTTCTAAAGCTTATCATAAAAATACAATTGAGTTTTAAAACTTTCAAAAAATGCAACTAAATCATAAAACTTGTCAAAATAGTTTAATCAAGTCCTCAAATTGATTACACTTTTTGAAAGTTTTAGGACTTATGTCACTATCATGAAAAATTTTAGGACTCGATTGTACTTTTTTAAAGTTTTAAAACTCGATTATATTTTCATAATAAGTTTTAGAACTTAATCGCACTTTTTAAAAATTTTAGGTCTCAATCGTATTTATTGGACTTAACGCATGGATTTTTGTCACAAATTCTAGTTGAAGCTCATCGGTTTGTGCTTCCTCGGTCATGTCAAGTCTCGTTGAAAAGGGGACACTCTACGTCGTGCAGAGCGGACAAGTCACTCGTCGGCAACGGGAGCTTCCCTCAGCAAACGACTCCAGCTCACACTTCGAAACGATCGCCTTTGACCCATATAACCAGTCGCGGTTT
Organism: Eucalyptus grandis x Eucalyptus urophylla; assembly: GCA_028830015.1. Lineage (NCBI taxonomy): Eukaryota > Viridiplantae > Streptophyta > Magnoliopsida > Myrtales > Myrtaceae > Eucalyptus > Eucalyptus grandis x Eucalyptus urophylla. Next base: position 44,565,690 of record CM054190.1, read on the forward strand.
AATATATTCTATCTTAACTTTTATATAAAGCGCCGTGATGCACAAGAGAAATTACAACTTCCTTTTGGTAATTGATTTATAGCAAATTTGTCATCCAAAGTTAACGCGAATACATGCACGATGTGAGTTTCCCTAGCCATCATTTCTTGACATCTCTCGGTGCCCGATTGCCAGTCGCAGAAGCAACTTCTTCTCCATTCAACACGGCAGTCATTGGAATAAATCAGAAAAACATCCATCAAAATGTAGTACTTTACATACTGCTCATTCGTAATCCACACGTACAGAAAAAATATCCATCTCACCCCGTATTGTAAAAGAAGCTGAAAATCATGAAAAGCAATATGCCATATAATTACAGAGACGATTTCACCCCCCCTAAAAGAACCTCCAACCTGTCAAAAGGGCCGGAAAGGGAGAAGAACATGGAGGAGCAACAAGGTACATGAGTAGGCAGGAAGAGAAGATTTGAAAGCAGCATTTGCGGAATAGTAGTAATAGAAAGGAGAGGAGATATTATTGTGTGATGAAATTATAGGGGAGTACGGCTTTGACGGCGGCGGCGGGGGCTTATCGGACTTGTAAGGCGGCGAAGGGGGAGCACCCCACACGGGATATATATTGGGTGGCTGAGGCGGCGGCAAAGGGGGAGGACCCCATACGGGATACATTTCGGGTGCCTGTGGCGTCGGCGGCGTCGGCGACGACGTAGGTGGCGGAGGCAATGAACGCGGTGGAGGCAATGGCGGGTTAGTGTAGACATATGGAGGCGGAGAGTGAGAAAGTGGCGGCGACGGCAACGGTAATAGCGGAGAGGGAGGAAGAGTGGGATATGACTTGGACGACAGCGGAGGCGGCGGCGGCGAGCAGATGGTGGGGCATGTCGGGCATTCGCTTATGCACAGAATCCCGTACGCCGGCTCTCCAAATGCATCCTCGGATTTCACTCTTGCCGCGACAGCGATGAGTCCTATGAAACCAATGATCTTCACAAACCCTAATGACCTTCTAATGACGGGAGCCAAGCTCTTTTCTTGTCCCATCGTGTCGCATGAATGCTGTCTGAGAACTTTGCTTCTTCTTATAGCAAAGCGAATTGCACCTCGAACTCCCCTTTATGCTTTGTTGATTCTTGAAACTTATAGGAGGATCGGAGCAGGCTTTGCTGTCACACAGCGGACAGCCTCAGTTTCCATTTTTGTCGAAGTGAAAAAGATGATTCTTTGGTCAAAAGCCAACAGAGAAATATACTCGGACCCGGTTAGCTTAGCGATTAATCAACGGATTTGTCCATGTAAATCAGGCTCACGACCCGTCATGTTAATTTCCTGTGCCACGAGATGCTAATAATTCCACTTTTGGACCGCCCAGTAGAGTCTTGGCTCGCGTTTTATGTCATTTGGGACGATGGTAAGGTGCTTGATAGGCTTAAAATTGACTTATTTAAAGATGGTTTCCTCGATATCGGAAAAGAGAAAAACGTTAAACATAAAGATTTGAATAATGCATGATGGATCAAGCTCAGGTTCACTTGGCTCATGGTACATGGTCATTGGTCCCTCCTGTAAACTTTTTAGTCACAAGCATGAGAATCTGTTGGCCTTTGCACTCTTCATACGTTAAGGATGTGATTCTTCCAAGACTTCAATCTAAAACCTTTCCATTTTTGAAAATGGAAGACATTTTAAAAGACATTAAGTCAATTCTCGATTAATCCAATAAATACGTGTCATCTCACCTTCTTTTGTTTTGAAATCCGCCTTTCAAAGAATTAGTCACGAAATAAATTGTCACGAGCACATGCACGAATCATGAAAAACCTAAAATCACCACGATCAATCTCAGGTGCCACACAATACAGCGATCGTGGTACTCTAGTAAAGTTGCGGCAACTCTATCATGAAAATACCTTTCTCCAAACATAATCCATCTTCAATTGCTTTGGCCAGATGAAAGAAAGACAGGCTATTCTTGGAGTGATGCTTTCTTCTCACTTCGATTCAGCACCCACCTTTTTGCCCTCCTCTGCTTCAACGAGATGTGTCTTTCGAAGGTTTTGGCTTCCAAAGTTTCACCTTCAAGTTTAAGCGCACCTTTCTGGATTTGCAATGATCAACTTTCTTCAAGGCCTTACGGTTTTTTTTTAATTAACAGGAATTTCTCAGATGATTAAACCACATCGCACTCTATCCTTAGCTGAAGCGCCAAGAAATGTGCAAAACCTTTAAAAAAAAAAACAAATATATAAAAGCCAAAAACATGAAATCTTTGTTGATAAGAGTCTATTTAATAACGTGCCAAACAATACATGATTCTATTCTTTTGTTCTCCGGAATAAAAACATAACAAAATTCTATTTGATAACTTTTTTATTCCTAGGAATAGATTGGGAATAGAATCAATAAATAAGAAAAAGTTACTTCTTTATTGGTGGGAACAACTCTAGAATCAAGCCCAAGCCATTTTCTTTTTTCCTTCTCTTTTCCTTTCCTCATTTTCTTCTTTTTTTTTTTCCTCTTTTCTTTCCTCTAGCCGATCACCAGCCATGTGGTCGATAATCAACTAGACAAGAGTTTGTGGCAACTGGCTAGAGGAAGAAGAAGAGAAGGAAAAAGAAAAGAAAAATTTAATAAAATTATTTAAAAATTAAATGAACTAAGTCACAAAAAAAAAAATTAAGGGTCATACCAAACACATTTTTATTTTGGAAATAGAAATTTTGAATAGTTACTAAACGTATTTAAATACTCAGAAACTCGTATAGGGTACACAATTAGAAAAATTATTCATGAGTAGAAATTATTTTCTAAAACAGAATGGTTATCAAATATACTCTAAAGCTTTCTTCATTTTATTAATTACAATAGGATTGAATATTGAAACCTAATTCCATGTTGTTTATGAACCACTCGACTTTTGGCCTATTATCTACTTTTTGCATGATATTCTACTCGATTGCGTCTTCCCGTTCAATCACAATAGAGAAAAAGAAAATAAGTTCGAGTTCAATTGTAACGTCATTGTCTTTTCTACAACTATCGAATGAACTTGTAAACAGAATTAGCACTCAATTTCATCAAAAACCCACGTACATAGAAATATAATAAAGTCAATCTTCACTTCTTTACAGAAAAATGGAAGTAACAAAGATTTATAAACCATACAACTTGAATATGTAAAGAAAAATGAATTTTAATCAATATTTTGACCAATGACTGATCAAAATCCGGCGTGGTCCCTGTCGCATCATAAATATCACATGCTTGTCGAAAACCCATGTATTATTTAATGAATAACATTACAGTTTGTCCATGCAGAACAACAGATCTCGAAAAAAAATTTAAAGAAAAGGGAACCTAACCACATTATATAATTATGAACTGCCTCATGTCTTATATTAGCCCATGTTATTTATTGATAGTGGGAATGGGAAGGCCTTTTTCTTTTCCATTTAATTTTATTTCATTTTTTTTTTTTCGTTGCATGAGGAATAAATAGAAAAAAAAAAGAAAGAAACACAGCAAATGTCAGAAGACAGAGAATTAAATAGGAGAGGAATCCCAAGTAGCTTCAAACCGACCATGCACTTTGGGGCCCACAACGTGTCGCATGAAATTTAGTGAAGCAGGAGCCAGTGGGTCCCGCGGCTTTCCGTGGTTTTTGTCCTCGACGCCCAGCCACGATGGATGTCCAATTTAAGATTTTTTTTGGGAAGGACAAAGATATTATTATTAAATGGCGCTGTTCATTATATATGTAAAGAATTAATTATTGAGAATATTACAATATATGGATTTTAATGAGACTGAGAATTAAATTGTTCTTGCCAGGCTACACCGTTTGCTGTGGATTTCTTCTCATGTATCGGTCTATAAAATGATAGACATAATAATAGATTATTAATTGGAGAGATTCTTGTTCGAGGATAAGATTTATTATGCCTTACCAACTCTTCAACACGACTACATACGAAAAGTTGTGAGATGTATATCTCTAGCCAATTCTCATAATTGCGACGTTTGTTAAGAAGAAGAAAATAGGCTGATGTAGCTTAGTGTTAAGGATAAAATATGTACCACTATCTTTCTCAATATGATTAGCTTATCAAAATAATTCCACTCTATTGGAGAATTAATTACACATCAATATTGCCACACATGACAGGTAATGCACTTTCAACCAATAAAATAATTGAAGTATAGTATGGTGCATTTGAGTAGGGGATGCATATCTATTGTTCTATTGTGGATCCATCTATTGTATCCATTTTGAGATCGTGACAAGTGTCTACTAAATTCTAATTTGCATCATACTTAATTCAAATCCCCCTAGCCACTTCTGAGTCTAATCTTTGTGCCTCCCCTAACCATTGCCATCAATGAATCTGCAACCATAAATAGGACAACCAATTGTTGTGCATCCAAGCTATTTAGGGCATGTTTGGTAACATGTCAAATTGTGCTTAATTCTATTATTTTGTTCCACTAAACAAAAAAAAAAGGAACAAAAATCATTTTGGTAACTTTTTTATTCTCAAAAAGAAATTTATTCTTATGAATATATTTGGAATAGAATCAAAAAGTTACCAAAAAAAAAATTAATTCTTTGTTCCTCTGAACAAGTCAAGAATCAAACTTTCTTTATTTCCACTTCCAGAAACCGAATAAGGAAGAATTCATTCAGAAGATCAAATGCAAATTTTGAAAATTTTCTTCAACGCAGTTATAACTGAGCCCAAGAAGAAAAGAATAAAAAAGAAATCTATTGGAATAAAAGAAATAAGTAGAAAAGTTCCTTCATGGTCATACAAATTAATCAACCACTTGGAACAATAGGAGGGAGAAAATGAAGAAATCGTGGCCAAGGATCATCATATTTGTTACAGAAAAATAAAACCAAACATGTACTAATTTTTACTGATAACGAGCAAAATACCGATGCTAATAGCAAAAATACTAATAATCTTGATCAACCAAATCATTTTCTTTTTTTTCTCTTTTATTTTATTTTTTCATTTTCATTTTCTTCTCCTTCTCCTTTTTCTTCTTCTTCCTTTAACCGATTACAGCCTTGACCATGGTCAATAAGAAGAAGAAGAAAAGGAAAACAAGAAAAATATAATAAAATTATTAAAAATTAAAGAAATTTTAAGTCACAAAAGAATTTAAGAATCATATCAAACATATTTCTATTTCAGGTATAAAAATTTTGAATAGTTATCAAATGTTTTTAAATACTCAGAAACTCATCTAGATAAAAGAATTAGAAAAAATCACTTATGAGCAGAAATTGTTCTCGAGAATGAAATAATTACCAAACGCACTCTTAATCACCTTCCATAGTCTTTTTATTTGCTCTATCTCCCCGTGCATCCAAGTTGAGGCTGACTCCTCGCCTTTCCTTTCCTTTCCTTTTTATTTTCTTTTAAGCTCACAGTTGTTTCTCATCTTGACAGCTAGTTTTCCTTGGTAAAATCTCAGCCTCATCCTCGAGACTTGAAGCCATGGACAAGCCGTCGTCGTTCACTAGATTTAAAGCAGTATCGTCTTTGGCCCGGGAAGAGCTTGACATCGCACCAAGCTCAGCCGACAGCAACAGCAACAGCAATGAGCACAAACAGAGAGTTTCGGAAACAGAGGGAAGAATACAGAGGGACAAGATTGCAAGGACGAAAGTAGGAAAATGGAACTTACCCTTTGGGCACAGCTGCAACGACAAGTTGACGGGGAAAACCGGAGGTTGCGGTAACTCGGGCAGCAGAGACGACACGATTGTTGAAGAGACAAGGGAGGATTAGATTTTAGATTTTCATCTAGTACAGATGAAACTATAGCGAGCGCCGTATATTGTCATCTCGTGCTTGTAGATAGGCTGAGGGGACTATAATTGGGGACTCTGGATTTGCACCCGATGGGGTGGGTAGTGCAATTTCAACTGACCAATGAAATATCAGTGAAAAGGCGTGGTGCGATTGAGTAGTTCAAATCAATAATCAATTGGCACTCGAATCATATACACGATTGATAGGTTAGATTATGGGTCCCCCATGCAAAGGTAATGGCATTTGCGCCCCTCATTTAGCACCATGCGTATGGTGTGCAATGTGTCATTGATTAGACAAGCAGAGCAAATCTTGTTGGGAATCAATTAATTTTAATAGGGCACATTGCCTATTGGAAGAAGGGCCTTTGTGACATTGATTGCAAAATGCAACACCTCGAGCACTCATGACCCATGCTGCATAAGCAAACACAATAGACTACGAAATTCCACCCTCCCCTCTAACGCATTCATCCCAACTAGGCCTAGCTTCGAATTTAAAAGCCGATTGGAACTTCGAAATCGACGCGAAGCGACGAGTTAGTCTATTAATTTGTGTCAATCTTCATATGCAAAAACCTCACATATCTCAATTTTCTTCGCGCTTATCCCAAATCAAACATATACATTTGAGTATATGACGATCTAGTTCACTATTTGTTCGTCTTAAGAATATTCTTGCCTTTGGAGATGTTTTGGGGGAAATCCTTTGGGAACATGCAATGGATTTTAGGCAAAAAAAAGGGGTTTTTTTTTTCTAAATGTAAATAATGTTTGGCAAAGTATTAAAAAGATGTTAGAATGTAACTTTAACTTAAATATCGTTTGGAAAGAAAAAAAAAACATTTGATAAAGAATTTTTTCTTGTTTTACCGGTGGAACTCAAGCTGTTGGCTAGCCAAATCGGTGGTAGGTGGCTAGATCTAGTCCCGCTAGCCTTGCTAGCCATTCACCGATGGCTAAGGCCTTCGTCGACAACGTTAGGATTATCGAGAACATTTCCATTATTGTGAAACTATAAACAGGGCAAAATCGGAAAGAAAAAAAAGGTCTATTCACATCCTCAAAAATACTCAAATCTCAAAGTAACTCTCAACCAACTTTGGCTCAAAAGCCTTTGAAAATGCAATTGCATCTTTCCGTAGCCATAAAAAAGAATTTGTATATGCCTAAACGAACTTCGGCGCTGAGAAGTGCAGCCATTATGGAATTTGAGCATCAAACGCCGGCTCTGGCGCGTGGGGGGAGAGCAGGGCGAGGGGAAACTAGTACATGGAGGGATTGACACGTCGCAGTCCGGGTGCTGAGAATGGGGTGAAAGTTCAGGATCCTGACTGCGACTCCCGCCTTCCCCCAAAAGAGGCCCACCACCTAACCGCGCGTGGACCCAGTCGCCGACGCCCCATCCTTTTTCTCTTTTTGCGGGGCCCAAAAGTGGGACAACGATAATTGAGCCAATCTTGAATCTTTAGTCGATTAATGAAACGTAAGCAGCAACTACAAAGAAAGAAAGACACCTCATCTGAAAATTAAGATATTTTCCTTCTTCTTTTTTTTTTTTGGCTTTTGAGAAATGTTAAGATATGCTCAGACAAATCTTACTGATTTTTTAAAGTTCTTTTTTAGAATTGAGTGTTGAAATAAGGGAGACTCGCGTTAGGTATGATTGGCTTATTTGAGCATCCAATATGGAATCGGCACATTATTAGTCAGCTTTATTTATCATATACGAGTTAGCCTGCTTGTCGAGAATTGTTATAGGGTAAGTGATTTTTTTCGCTTTTGTTTTTTAAACTTTTTTGACTGCATCATTTGAAATTTAGCTTTTCAAATTTACCAAAGATAATAAACATTGGAATTGTTTAACATAATAAAACCCATTTTTTCTGTCCTCGCGTCTACTAGCCTGTTAATATACTCTTAAATAAAATCCTAATAAAAAACGGTTTTTTGTGATTAATGCCTACCTTTCTCAAGGAAAGAAATATATATTATATTTTGTGGTAATTTGAAGACAACTATTGTCGCCTTTGAGTGTTTCAGAGATTATACCAATTATTGACATTAAAAAATATAAATGTATCTCAGTCACTATTATTATAAAACTGAATATTCGTGCCTGGGGACAAAAAAAATCTAGAAAGCATCCCCCTCAAAAGTTTCCGATGCAAACATTGCCAGTTCAGTTTGCGGTGGATTGAGGGTCAAATTGAGTCGCCTTAAAGCATGAGAGGATGCCAGACAGCTGACAAGAAATGCTCTGTTTTCTTCTTTTTTTTCCCTTTTTTTTTCTCTCCCCACTTTTTCAGGAGACAATAAACAAATCTGGACAGTATTTAAAAAATGGGGGAAAAAGGAATAAAAAAAAGAAAAAGGTGGTGCTGGAGGAGATAAATAATGTGGGAGAGGGGGGCGCTTCAACATTCTGAGTTGGACATCTGCAGCAGAAAAGGGAAAAAAAACAAGGAAAGAGGGAAGATGTGAGTTGGCCTGTGGATTGATCTTGGGTTGCTCTTTAAACCCTCTTCCCCTTCTTGCATCATATCATCTTCCCCCGAGTTGTCGCAATTAAGATGTACACTTAAGAATCTACTGTGAGGGCATTCATCTCTCTTCCTTTTGGAAGCAACAGGAAAGTGGTCACACTTTTACACAGAGAGAGAGAGAGAGAGAGAGGGAGAGAGAGGGGACTGGGGAGGGAGCTCTTGTCAGACCATAAAAAGCTAAAAAAGCATATATAGGGGAGTGGGTAGGGAGGATTTTATGCGGATTGAGAGCTCATCAGCAAAAGGGCACGAGTGAAATCTAGTAAAGATTGTACTTTTGCCGGAAAGGTACGATTTTTATGCCTGTGAAGAAGGAGATCATGGAGGACATAGTGGAGGAGGAGGGCGAGAACGGCGGGAACGGCGGAGAGGAAGTGCTGGGCTCGAGCTTGACCATGGAGAAGGTGGCTGCCGCGAAGCAGTACATAGAGAACCATTACAGGACCCAGATGAAGAACATTCAAGAACGGAAAGAAAGGTAATGCTCGAGAAAGGGGGGAAACAAGCGTGATAGTTCGTAGGTTCTTCTTTTCTTGGTTGATGCTCTGTTCGGTTGCGGGGAGAATGTATAAAATAAACGAGGGTAGCTGGAAAAGTCGAAAATCTTGGATTATGATTTTGCTCGGGTGAAGAATTGAGTTGAGGAAAGTTCGTGTACAGCGAGTCTACCGTGTATCTCTAACTTGGAAAACAGTTGACGGAATTAGATTCAGTTCGTTTGATTCATTGTTTTGGTTATGATCTGTTTGGTTGTTGAGAAAATGTAGGAAACTGGAGGAAACCCAGTTTGAGTACTAGATTTTTTGGGCTTAAATGAATTGTCTTGATGGTTCGATCTTTAAAGCTCTTACCGATTTTGGTTTAGTTTAGGGTATGCCGAGATGCGCAGGATGAATAATTATTATCTTATAGGAGCTTAAGAAAGACTGATTTTTTTCCTCTACTGATGATATCATGGGTTGTCAGGTTAATCATATTATTTTGCCAAATCTTTAGGTCTGCTTTTTATCACTGCTACTGGACCTGTCTAGTGAAAGTGGAGAGCATTCGATTTGTGTTTGTGCAGCTTATTGAGGCGTCTTTTGAGAAGATTTTTGGTAAAGAGAAAATGGTCTATTTGAGTTTCTCGTAGAATAGCTCCCTTTTTTCTTTTCTTTTGTCAGTCATGTTCATAATCGTAATCAAAGCATCTCTATTCTTATCCTTTTTCCGTACTTTGCTTGAGACTCAAAGTCTGCATCGTTAGGCATGAGTTCGTGGTGTGATGTGCGAGTGGATGTCATCAGCTTTCGGTCGTCGATCTCAAGTATTCTTTTGGGGGATTAACCTGTGCTATTATGAGTGTGATCATTACATGTTAGGGGAATCGTGATTCAAGATGCATAAAAAGTGCCTAATTTACATGTTTATATGGCAGGAGATGGGTGTTGGAAAGAAAATTAGCTTGTTCAGATGTTCCCAAGGAAGTGCAAATCAATCTGATAAAAGATTTGGAGCGGAAAGAGACAGAATATATGCGACTCAAAAGGAACAAAATCTGCGTGGATGATTTTGAGCTTTTGGCAATAATTGGAAGGGGAGCTTTTGGCGAGGTAAGATAAGTCAATCAATGAATATTTATCTGCATCTTTATCCTTCTCTGAATGTCTCCTCATGCATTGGGAGCTGAACCATGTTTTGTGTACTTTCTCGATTTCAGGTGCGATTATGTCGGGAGAAGAAGTCTGGCAATATATATGCAATGAAGAAGTTAAAGAAATCCGAAATGCTTAAGAGGGGGCAGGTGAGATGAGACATTTTAACTGTTGATGTAAGTGTGGTACGGCTTACTGTTCTACTGTTAATGATTTGTTTGCATGAGCTACTTAAGTATAATACGGTTTATACATGTTCGATAATATTCCTGATAAAGTCTTATGGGCATGTCACTAGCTAAAACTAACATGTGGCCTTGCCTCCAAATGAGTGTCTTAGAATCAAACTGTCTGCTGTTTTATTACTTGTTAAGCACACGTCAAATTCACCACTAGTGGCTGCTCCAGTGGCCGTCCTTCCCACTTGGGAAGGGAGAGATGGATGGGGAATTTTGAGTCCCCAACTTCTCAAGGGGGTTGGGGGTGGGGATGATTAGTTTCAAGTGTGGGGTTTGACTCCTATGCTCTGCAAAAAGAAAGAGCAAAAGTTAGAGAGTGAGTTGAGAGTTAGATTAGAACATACACTAAAAAAGAAAAAAGAAAAAAAAAGCACATGTCAAATTCATTTACTAGGCCTTGGAGCTTTGCGTTGCCACCATGTTTTTGCCACTTTTTCTTTGCTGCAAATGTCACCCATAAAATTGACAGATTTTTAAGGTACGGTGCATATAGAAGCAGCCTGAAGTGAATTTCCATGGGATTAAGTTGCATAATGGATATATAAGCTGCTAGATCCTTATGCTAGTAATTCAATGTCTCTTGTAACATGTCATGACTCACAGACCAGCTAGTGATCATTCCTCACTAAGAATGACTCTGGGTGCATATGGAAATAGGTCAATACTCATGAGCACGTGAGAAACTGTATTATGTTCTATGCAAGAAGAAGCTTTCGCATTTTGGGAACTGATTCCAGAAATTTTTTCTTTGAGCTCCTTGTATATTTTAAATTATTTGTGTTTCAATTGTTTGCCTACCCAATGATCTTTTAACTTAGTTTGCATATGTCAATCAGTAGTTTATCAAACTACTATGCTGGAACTTACGCACCTGATTTTTAAAAATGATTGGCCACCTATTTAGCTATCTTTCTGGGTTTGACATCTTTTCTAACATACTGCCTTTGTGACTCTATCATGTCTGTCTGAGGTTCCATTCTTCAAGTTTTTACACTGCTGAAGTACTGATATAATGAAAAAAAAAATACTGATATAATGATAATTGTAGGTGGAGCATGTGAGAGCAGAGCGGAACTTGCTGGCTGAAGTTGCCAGCCAATTCATTGTAAAACTGTACTACTCATTTCAGGATGCAGAGTACTTATATTTGATTATGGAATATCTGCCTGGTGGAGATATGATGACCTTGCTTATTAGGGAAGACACATTATCCGAAGACGTGGCCAGATTTTACATAGCTCAAAGTGTTCTGGCAATAGAATCCATTCATAAACATAACTACGTGCACAGGTTAGAAAACAGAGACAACATCATAAATTGAATTGCACTTCCACAGTTTGAGAGCTGTCTGGTTTGTGTTTGAAGGGTTATCTTTTCTCACTTGTTCACATTTTTTTTGTTTTAGAGATATCAAACCTGACAACCTTCTCCTCGACAAAAATGGTCACATGAAGCTCTCTGACTTTGGCCTTTGCAAGCCTCTTGATTGTACAACTTTATCTGCTATTCATGAAAATAAGATGATGGAAGATGAAGAATTGGCAGAGCCAATGGATGTTGATCATTGTTCAACTGGTACAAACTACGGGAGGAGCTGGAGGAGCCCTCATGAACAGCTTCAGCATTGGCAGATGAACAGGAGGACTTTGGTAGGGATATTACCTTGAATATTCATTTTTTGAATGTAAGGTATCCCCTTAAAATTTGACAGCATGCAACTTTGAAAATCTATTTCTTTTTCTTTCATTTTCATATGTGTGTTTCTTCTAATTATTGACCAATTGCAAGTCAGATCATGGTTCCAGGGAAAACCAATGGTAACGTTCATATTATTGACCTGTATAGAACGTTTACAGAACATATTGGCAAAGACGGAATAAGTTCCAATCACCTAGGGTGTGCATGATAAATTTCTACTTCTCTATTTCTTTGTTTCTCTGTTCCCCTTGGAACAGAAATCTGTTTAGTAACGCAATTTAATTTTTCTATTTCTGGAATAGAAATCTTTTCCAGAAATAGATTTGAAGAATAAATCATAAGCTAAAAATTTTAACTTCTCAATTTCTATTTCAGAAATTGGCCAGAAATCAATTTCTCTATTCTAGAAATTTTGTTATGTGCACCCCTAGAGTGATGCTTTTCCATTTTGGTCCTTAAGAACATGAATAATAATTAACCATTCTCTTAAACCATCTTGCTTTTATTTTTCCCTACTGCTTTTGTTCAGAAGAAACAGAAGTGTTTTCTTGTAAACTTGATGTTTCATGCTTTTCAAATCAATTCATTAGAAGTAATGCAGTTACTGTGTTCCTGAGGACGCATGTACGCACATGCACACACAGAGGTTTGATCTAGACTTTTCATGAAAATTGTCATGAAAACTCTAATGCTTTTTACCATCTTGTTTTGAAGGCTTTTTCAACAGTTGGAACACCAGATTATATTGCTCCAGAAGTACTACTGAAGAAAGGATATGGCATGGAGTGCGACTGGTAAGTATTGTGCTCATCCATTGCTGGCCCTTTTTTTTTAAAAATGAAGTTTCATTATGACATGAATGTTGACTTCATATTGTTGTCATGTCACAATAGTTAATTTTTATATCTCTGCATTTGTTGCAATACATTCACTTTCAGGTAACCAGGTTATATTCCAAATTATGACTTGCACATGCCAAGGGTTTCTTGTCTCTTAATTATGTTTCCAGTCAGATTAATTGTTTCTTGATAAATGTGGAATTTCATTGCATCCTTCCTCGTTCCATTTGTGTTTTGATATCTGGTCCCTATTTATTTAACCTTTCTTGGGTTTCAGGTGGTCACTTGGAGCAATTATGTATGAAATGCTTGTTGGATATCCACCTTTCTACTCAGATGACCCACTAACTACATGCAGAAAAGTAATTTTTTGCGATACTGAGCTTCTATCATGATATCTAAAACCTTCTCTATCGTGAATTTGTAATGCTCACATTCACTTATGTGGAACATCAAGGAGGAAAAGTGAGGAGGTGGCCCCAAAAAAAGGAGGGAATGCTAGGACAGATTTTTCTTACACATTTTGCCAATGTTGTCAGATTGTTAATTGGAGAAATCAATTGAAATTTCCGGAAGATGCAAGATTGTCCCCTGCAGCAAAGGATCTCATTTGTCGGTTGCTTTGTGATGCTGAGCATAGGCTAGGTTCTGGAGGAGCAGAGCAAATCAAAGTAATTATCTGAATTGATCAGTCTTTTGGTTGTCACTTACTCTCTCTAAGCAAGTTTCATTGTACTAGGCTCATCCTTGGTTCAGCTCTGTCCAGTGGGATAAACTTTATGAAATGGAGGCAGCATTCAAACCAGAGGTCAATGGAGAGCTTGACACTCAGAACTTCATGAAATTTGACGAAGTAAAGACTGAACTGTTTCTTTTAATGTCACCGAGAGTACTTTCAGCTTAAGATAACTCCTGTTTGGTAATTTATGAAGACTACCGGCAGAATTACCTTGTTGCACTTTATTTAATTTTATTAGTGCTGCTAAACTGCTAAACTCCTTCCACGTTTTCAGCATTTTCTTTTCCAAGTTTCATTATTATCAATCATTAGAGATTTCTTTACTACATCTGTTTTATAAGTCATTATATTCTATAATAATTACTTGCTTTTTGGATGTTGAATTAGTTGGATCCTCCAACATCTTCAAGAACTGGATCAGGACCCTCCCGGAAGGTTTGACTGCTTAAACAAACACCTTTTGTGTTATTTTTTATGGCCCTCTGCAGTCTTGCCTTTAGTTATTTCCATCTCCTGAATTTTCTGTTAAACTTGTCTTTCATGAGTTCCAGCTGCTTTTGACACCCAAAGATCTAAGCTTCGTTGGCTATACATACAAGAACTTTGATGCCGTGAAGGGGTTGCGTCGTGCTTTTGGTATGGATTCTTTCTTCTTAGTTCATGTTTCATGTTTGCTCTGATTTGTATTCACATTTAGTAGCCTATCAGGTTGAATGTAGCCAGATACATATGCGATAATATATCCTAAATAACCATGAGCAGCTCCCTAGCGTGAGTAGTTCACCAATAATGCCCAAAGATTCAATAGAGTAGAGTGGAATAAGGAGGCAAAAATCAGGAGGAATGATGAGAAGTGTTTGGTAACATTGTTTTGTTGGTTTAGAGTGCCTACTGAGACATGGGACTGGCTATTCTTTCTATAGTAGGTAAGTCAGTTCTTTGAGGTGCACATAACGTTCAGAACGCAGTTTAAACAAGGCATTGCTAAAATATGACATTTTAAAGTGAAAATGAGAATGCAATTTCGTGTTTCATCAAGAAGCTCAACTTAAAAAATTAGGGCTTGACCTAAAAAAATACTTCCAAACTATAGATCTGCTTTGGATTCTATATTGGCTTTCTGTTGAGTAGCCTTGGGCAAATGGAGAAAAGCCAAGTAAGGTTTTGAGGTGTTACCCCTTTTATTGTTTGGAAGAAGCTTAGAGAATAGAAGAGGAACGACCATCATAACTCATGCTGTTGTGCAACTGTTTGTGCCCATAGTTTTTTATTTTTTTGGTTGAAATGCCAATAGTTTAGTTGTTCTTGAAACCCATAAACAATTTACCAGGCTTGAGAAGGTCAGCTATTATTGGTCTAGTTAAGGTGATGGAGCTAATGACTACAGATTTTTATTTATTTCTGAGCACTTCATAGATAGCTACAAGTTTGAGGTATTAACCATGAAGCGAGGGGGGGAAGCACAAAGATGCATCATTTTTTCGTTTCATTGCATCCAAGGGCATGTATTTATCTTTTGGTATTATACTGGAGGAAAGGTAATGAGGCTCAATGTGGCAAACATAATTTGTTTACTCTTGCCAAGTAAGGAAGAAGAAAGGCCATCTATTAGGTGTATTTTACTTTTATATGCGGATGTCTATACCACTTTTTGTGAGCTGATTTGTTTGGTTATGCGCATCATTGGAGGATGTTTGCACTCTGTACAAGTACACTCCCTGTATGTATCGGGAATAATGTCAGTTGGGTGTTTTATTGAAGTTGCGTGCTTAAATGGGGTTCTTCATCCAATACCATGATTTCTATTTCCTTTGTTGATTATTGACCTCTTGTCTGTTGCATGTAGGTGATCCTAGGGCTCCACACAGTTCCAAGGTGAGCACCAACGAGACGGAGGTGCAAATGCTGGAAGCATCAGGCGATGCCATGTTACCATGAACCAGCATGATGGCAATTTTCTCCGTGCTGCCGTCGCCTTCGCCTCTTTTAGCTGTGGTAGATGAACCGGTGGGCACTAAGGAGGTTTTCATTAGAGAGTTTGTATATTCATTCTAGAACAGAGATGGTGATCAAACATGTGCTGACTGCCCAGGTTGGTATAGTGACACCCTTGCCTTCTCTAGTGGCAGTTTCTGATACTTCACTACTAATCATGAACTTACCTATTGAGCGTTGCCCTTCTTTTTGAACATCTGAAGTTGTTGGAAGCATCAATGCTATTAAATTTTCTTCAATGTTGTCTGCATCGGCTTCATCCCCTAATCATTTTGCCCCACTGTTTCGGGGACATGCAATCGGTGATTGGCCCGTTCGATAGAGGTTGGGTCGAGTGCATGGAATTTTCTTTTAAATCCCCTAATCCCGATGCCGATGATCCTGCTTCAATCGGATGACGAACGTGAGCTACCGAGCCTTTCGAAATCAAGCATTGGCATCTGCTTGTCTTGTTTGGTTTCTAAAATTGCTGAGCTAAGGCTGCATCATCTTGACTTCACCAAGGGGTGGTTGGGTCATTGGCTGTGTTGACATTATCTTTTTAGACATATAGATTGATGGAATCCTCCAGAAGTGGAGAAAGGGTGCCTGGTTGGTCCCAACTCAAAGCAAAATGCTTTTTTTTTTTCCTCCTTCCCCAGCACGTGAAGCTCAATTAAAGAACCAGGTTGGCAATCCAAAAGAAAGAGAATGACTTCCTCTGTGGTATCAAAGTCGTGGGCGCCATTGGCCAGTTTACAGAACGTGAATCTGACTTTTTTTTTTTGGTTTGTATTTGGCCAAGAAAAAAATTGGGACTTTTCGCCGTATTTCCATACTTCATGGGGTCCATGGATCTAGCAAATCTTTCTGTGAAAATGACAAGTTTGGACCAAAATATAAATATATATGTATAAAATACATGTGTGCATACATACATACATAGATATAGTATTTCAATTTACATACCATTTTATTACTTTGCTATTTCCATACTTCATGGGGCCCATGGATCTAGCAAATCTTTATGTGAAAATGACAAGTTTGGACCAAAATATTAATATATATGTATAAAATACATGCGTGCATACATACATACATAGATATAGTATTTCAATTTGCATAACATTTTATTATTATTTTGCTATTTAAGTACTTTTCCTTCAAAATATTAAGGAAAATTGTTGACCTTGAAATATTTAATCCAAAATGACTTCATTTTTGCTGACTTAGATCTAATCAATTAACTTACGCATTTTGAGACTTACTAGTGACACGAGTCATTTTGATACAAATTCTCTATGTTTGGGTATTTTGGTCTAGAGTTACGAATAGAATTGATATGGTATTAGGTAATCTTATCCCTATATAATAATAGAAACACTTTTAGTTTTAAAAATGCAAAACAGAAGACCTTGGGATCTTTAGCCGTTTTGAATCTCTAGGAGCACCTCAGCTATTATACTAGAATTGGGGTCAAACTTTGACCAGAAAAGAAGGGTGAAGTTCACCAAAACGTGGAAAATTAAATGCGCCCTTTATTTTATAAAACTAGGAAACCGCTAAATCACATGAAAATCTGGTGGAAACTCACCTAAAGCGCGATAAGATTGTCACGTAATAAACAAATACTTCCCAACAAATACCTTATATTTTATATTATTGAGGTCCATCATCGATTTCGCTCGAGTCTATTATCCTTTTCATCTTCTCGCCCTTTTGCCCCTCATGAAATCCAATTAATTACCCCATTTGGAAGCCAATCAGGCCAGGTTTTGACTTTCATTGGAGTCATTCTAGAACCAAAGCCAAGTCTCTCTCAGTACCCAATATAATACAAACCCAAGTCAAAAGAAAGCAGTGCCTAATTTCGTAAGAAAGACTGACAATTACATCAAAATCTCTTTCTATTTCACTGCAGACGTTGTCACGAGGGGGAGCCCATGCCTCCCCCACCAATCAACTCCCTATCTTTTTGCTATAATTAACTTCTAGAAACAGACAAAGGACCTTTTTCCCTTCGACCCATGGAATTCCTCTTGTTTCCATCTCCTTGTTTGGTAAAAGCAGCAAAAAGCTCCCTTTCCAAAAGAAGTTACCAAGGAACTGTTCTAATCAGTCTTTTTTCTAAAGTGATTTTGACCGGTGATGGAGTTTTATCTGATTGAGGGCTGATTGCTTGGGCACCATGTGCTCACCAGCGATGGGCACACGCCAGGAGTTTTCTTTTTCTCCGGGGTTCAAATTATTTGGGTGCATGTGAGGGGGGCAGTATAAGATTTTATGACAGTGATAAGAAAGGTGAAAATGCCAATAGCAATAACGACATCAATAATAGCAAGTGACTCCTCCTTTTCGTGGATTGGAGTCACGGAGAATTTCTCTTTAAGGGGTCAGTGGCGAGAGAAGATTGGAATAAGAATAATGTGTCATAGACTATATATGAATTTTCTGGATAAAAAGATGGGCATGAAAATAATATGAAAGATTTCGTGAGGATGCGAATCGGAAAGTAACAAAAAGATGATTGATCAAGATCTCTATATTTTATACAACTAACTATTTAAAGTACTTTTTAGATGACATGTCTGCCCGACTTAAAATTTAAACACATAGAAGAAAATTAAGATATAAGTCTAGCATAAAAGAAAGCTGTGAATGACCCACGAGACCCTAAGAATGATACGCACAAAGTTTTCGATTAAGGCGATTAGATTGCATGTCGAGGTTTTTTCGGGAATCAAAGCTCGTTCATAGAGAGAAAGGGAACCATCCCTGATACGTTAGATCATACCGGGGAGAGAAAGCGAACCACCCAACGGATTTGACTTGCCCACAGAAGGAGAAATGGAAGTGAACAGTTCCCATATGAAAAAGAAAAGATGCTTGCTTCAGGAAATTTCACATCTGCCAAAGGGACTCTAGTGCCTGACAATAATGGGCAAAACCTAAACCAAGAGGGAACATTGTTTTCCCTTCCTTGATTGTGTGCACACAAAAGGCAAAGAAGGTCCCTTCAAGCAAGGCAAAGGATGGAAATGGACAGAGAGGGACAGGCACAGGATTGGAGAAAGAAAAAGCAAAAATGGGATGAAAATGGGTGGAGATGCTTTAACTTGCTCTTCCAGATCCGACACGTGTAACATATCTCTCTCTCTCTCTCTCTCTCTGAACACACGCACTCGCTCTCTCTCTCTCTCCTGGGTCTCCTCTTTTTCTCCGTTTTAATATCTTCCCTTTAATTATTTCACCCGCTGCTGCTTCAGTTCCTCTGTGGTTCCTTTCCCTTTCAGTTCTTGAAAAAAGAGAAAGGAGTGAAAGTTGAGTTCTTTTAACTGTTGTGATCGTATTTGAGCTGTTGTATTGTGATTCTTGGCAACGTCCGAGCCTGGTTGCGTGGTTCTTCCCTGAAAGCTTCTGGCTTTAAGATTTCAGATTTTAGAGGTCTCTGCAAGAGGTGTAGAGAGAGAGCGCGGAGGAGGCGCTTTTTACAGTTGAAGAAATTTGGTAGCAAGTCTTTCTTTGCCTTTCCTACAAGTTCCTTTTCTCGTTTAATTGTGATACATATGCGAGAGATAGAAAAGAGAGGTTAGAGAGAGAGAGAGAGAGAGTCAATTTGCAATAGGTTGAAGTGGGTTGCCTCAGATCCAGGGAACTCAAGTAGTAAGAGGAAAAGGGCAATATCTTTTTAGGGTTTCCCTGTGATTCTTGGGACTTCTACCCTTTTCTTGGCTCACTTTCTCATGACCCTTTCGCTTTCTCTTTCTTGTGTTTGGAGATAAGTGGTTGGTTTCAATTATCGGGTTTTGTTCTGCAATCCTTGCTTTGAGGATTTAAGACCATCCTTTCTTTTCTGGTTATTTCGCTTTCATTGTAGTTGATGGATGTGGATAAAGAAGACTCCAGAGAAGGGGAAGTTGATAAGGCTTTATTAGAGGTCTACCGTACCTGTCTGGTTTAAATTCTCTACAGGGCCAGATATAATTACCCTTTTGCATTTCTCAACACTTTTCAACTTCAATGTCGGCAAGCATGGACTAGCTTCTTCTCTGGTGTTGGCTCTTGGGCATGGAAAATGGACAGTTGAATAGTGCAGATGATCTTTCTGAATATTTCTTAGAGAGTGATGAAGTTGATGATTTAGTTGAAAAATGGAAGGTTGTTTGTTTTCTGAGGGGTTTGAGGGAGACTTTTTCTTTGTTTGGGCGAAGGATTTTGATGTAGGAGATGTCTCTGGCGGATTTGGTGCTATTTAGAGTAGATTATTCTGGCTCTGATCATACAAGAAGGGTAAGCGACATGGACATGTCAAGGTTAAATTTGATGGCGAATACTTCAGGTTCACTGTCCGATTCTGTGATGAAGGATACAACAGAGGTGGTTTCTGGTGAAGAAGATGACTCTAGCTGTGGTGATTTGGATAATGAGGTTAGGATTGTAGCAGTGTCAGTTCCAGGAGAGGAAAAAGGTAACGAAATACCTTTGCTGGATATGATGACTGATGACAAAACTGACTGGATGGCTACTGGTGAAGTGATTGCCCAGGAAAGTGAAGATGATTCCTTATCATTGGAGGGTGATCGATTCCTTGATAGTTCGTGTTCTCTTTCAGTGACAAGTGAGACTAGTAGCTTATGTGCAGAAGATTTCCTAATTGTTGATGCTAATTCTGAAATAGAAACACCTAGGTGCTTAGATGTTGAGAAGAGTGTTTGCAGTGTCAATATTCTTGCCAAGGCGCCTGAAGTGGAGGAGGTGAATGTAGAGAGAGAGATGACCAATGGACCTCTCTCTGTTGCAGTAAGCCTCGAGGAAGATGTCAGGAGCAGTTTGAGTTCCCAATCTTCTGCTGTTGTAGTTCAGTTGCCCCAAGGCAAACAAGTGAATGCGACTGTTGGGCGAAGTGTTTTTGAGGTGGAATATGTGCCCCTTTGGGGATTCACTTCGCTGTGCGGCAGAAGACCTGAGATGGAAGATGCAGTCGCAATTGTGCCTCAGTTTCTAAAGATTCCTATCCAGATGCTGGTTGGTGGTCCAGCCCTTGATGGCATCAGTGATTATGTGAGTGAGCAGACTGCTCATTTCTTTGGAGTTTATGATGGACATGGAGGTTTGCAGGTACTTCATTTTTATGTTTTATCTGAATAATTGTCTTTTTTGGAGTATTTTCTTAAAATTTTAGTAACCAACTTATAAAAGAAAAATTGTACCTCTACAATTTTTTTTACTTATCGAGTTGTTTTGTTCATTTTTAGGTTGCGAATTACTGTCGAGAGCGTGTTCATTTGGCATTGGCTGAGGAAATAGAGTGCGTCAGGGATCACTTATCTAATGGCAATTTAATGGATGGTTGCCAAGAATTATGGAGGAAGGCATTCACAAAGTGCTTTGTTAAGGTTGATGCAGAAGTCAGCGGCAAATTCAGCACTGAACCTGTTGCCCCGGAGACAGTTGGCTCTACTGCTGTTGTTGCGATGATCTGTTCATCACATATAGTTGTGGCAAATTGTGGAGATTCCAGAGCAGTTCTTTATCGTGGAAAAGAACCCATTGCACTTTCAGTGGATCATAAGGTAGAAACCTCCTACTGAGCATCTACATGATTGAAGTGTGTTAGTTTTTTTAATTTCATTTTGGTTAATCATGCTTTGGCAGCCAAATCGGGAAGATGAATATGCTAGGATCGAAGCAGCCGGAGGAAAGGTGATTCAGTGGAATGGTCATCGTGTCTTTGGTGTTCTGGCAATGTCGAGGTCTATTGGTAAGAAACTTTTTCGTAGCCTCTTTTTGATATTATATTTTCCTGTAAAAAGGGCTTGATTTGTCTATTTGATTTTTTCCTGTTCCCTCGGTCTCCCACTTTAGATGGGACTTGAATTGCCGACTTTTTTCTCTTAACATGATCATGCTGTTGAAGAGCTAACCTGTGGAGGAAGTCTGCGTATCAATATGGATCTAATGGCTATACTCAGCTTGTTTAGTTAGGAAAATAAATGTGATCCTATCCTAGCAAAATGTCCCTTTACTTGCTGGCAATAAGTTGGAGTTCTTGTGATGATAATCTCTATATTTGATCCAGTCTCTCCTTCTTTACATGTTTAGGTTAAAAGTATGTCCAAAAAATTGATAGAGAACTCTTTCTGTGTTGAATGTTGAAAGTAGAAACCATCCAGTGCCATATCAAAGGTCCATCAAAATTTATGAGCTTACGTTGTAATAAGTGTCTACTGTTTACCTGTGACCCCAGACTTTGTTTGGTCTTAGTCTTGTTATTCTTTTTTTAATCTCATCTTGCGAAGACAAGGGCCGCTAGATATTATCCTCACTCTTTGGAATTGACTTTGTTCTGGCTCCACTCTGTTAATTGAGCATCTCAACTCTTCAAATTTTCTTAGGATTCTCTTCTGTGGAGTTCTGTGTTTTAGTCAATGTTGATTGTCTTGAAGGAAGTTTATTGGCTTCCTTTCCAGTTATAAATTGATTTTCACATGCTTTTTGGTTGGGAGTTCCGATTGGAGGATCATTTGTGGTCAATCTTTCTACTCTGAAATATGAAATTTCATATTCATTCAGGATTCTGCAATACTAGAACTTGACCTAAGGTCATAAAATGACCATGAATTGACACAATCTAGTGGTCAGATAGATGTGAAATCCCCAAACAGATATGTGTGCTACCTGATCGATTACTGAGTGGGACTATCTTTTTGGGCTGTAGGTGATAGATACCTGAAACCTTGGATCATCCCAGAACCAGAAGTGGTGTTCGTTCCCCGGACAAGGGAAGATGAATGCCTTGTTTTGGCAAGTGATGGTTTATGGGATGTGATGACAAATGAGGAGGCATGTGATTTGGCTCGAAAGAGATTACTTCTATGGCACAAGAAGAATGGGGTCACGCATCTTCCCAATAAGGGTGAGGTGGTGGACCCCGCAGCTCAAGCGGCAGCTGAGTACCTCTCCAAATGTGCTCTCCAAAAGGGAAGCAAGGACAACATCACAGTGATCGTTGTAGATTTGAAAGCTCAAAGGAAGTTCAAGAGCAAGACATGATTCGTATACCGGCTTCTTAATATTGATTCTTGTTCTTTGACTGTAGTATATAAAGCTGCGTAAGGTCGGATAAGGTTAGCCCCTATGTTTTTATCCCCGGGCTTTACGATTTACGAGAGTATTGTTCTTAATGTACTGCGGGAACATGCTCCCTTGCTACACACTGCCTATTACTGGCTTCTGTACATGGCAGCTAATATTGGTTGTAGTGACTGAGATTGTGATGACCTCGCTGTTTTGACATTGCGAGCAATTACATTCATCATAGTTGGGTAGATCTGGAGGATTCAACGAGGACTTTGTGTTATGTTAATAATGTGTGGTACATGAATTGAAAGAACAATTCTGATGCTGAGAAATAGCCTGAAATAGGCGGATACCTCTTCCCAGAGTTTTCACAATCTTCCATGTTCACAATGGCATACTTTTAGGTTACTTTGCGAGTGCAGAGAAAGATAAGCTCAACTAGTTAATTTTTTCGATGTTTTAGCAGTGCTCATCTGCAATAGAACACCATATTAAGTTTCTTGCAGTGCAAGCCATAAGAGAGTACCCATGCACTGTTGTATTACTGGATTTGGGCAATGATAGTTTCATTAGCCATTCATCACTGGCTAATCAAAGGGTAAAGAGAAGCACTGGGCTCGGCTGGACTTCATAGAATTTGCTCATTCCTCCAGAGGATGTACGTTCGAGAGTGGCAAAATTTACGCTTTGGGGGTAGTAGCAGAATGGATTGAACATTCAGACACTTGAAGCATGAGCATGTTTATTACATTCACAAATATTGAGATAAGTTAAGCATAGACAAGGATAAAATATCACTTTACATGTTTTCCTTACAAACCATTAAGCATCAAACCATAAAAAAGAGAATCCTAGCTCTACCCATATAACAGCTCATCCACCGTCTCGGCAATATTTTCTTCGTTCTGAATGCTTTGAACCCAGTGTGCATTGATGTTCACCCGCTCGATGCTCTGCTTCAGTGTCCTTGCAATGGAAGACTGCGAGCGGGTTGCAAAGAAGTCCTCCACTTCCCTGGCTTTCTCAAATGATGCAAACTAGACAAGTGATGAAAAAGCAGGGTCAACTCAAGGAATTGACCACGTTCGTTGCATGACAGACAGAAGGGAAAAATACCGTATCGAAGAACATTAGCATGCAGTCCTAGAAAACACACAACTTTTGCCATGAGTACAGAGCTAACTATTCGTTCGCTTTTACTGAAAAAATCCTTCCCCCTTTTAAGATGTTTGAACCCACACGAACCCACACGGGCGCGCAAGTGATGGGATGACATACCGATGAGACAATTGAACTGACAAAACGTCTGATGAGAACCCCAGAACTCCATATTTTTGCAATGTACTCCCAATTTTCCTGCATTCAATGATTGATCTATTAGAGAAGAATGCCACATTAGATAAGGCAGAGAGCATCAAATATTATAAGGCAAAAGCAAAAACTCTTGAAAAACCAGAAGCAGCAACAAAAAGAATAGGAGAAGTTACAAATGCTCTCAATTCTTCGTTTCAATTGTAGTTTTTGCAATAAGCCAGCAACAATCTATGTTGTATCAGCTCAAATCCAAGGAAAGCATAATTGGCTCGTTTAGGTAAAATAAATAAGAAGTCAATGTGGTCCGCTGGCATTAATGGAATTACCTTCAGCCAATTCCAAGCGGTTTCGCGTCCTTCCCAGCAAACTGCAAGCCCAAAGACAGCATCTTGACTGCGATCCTAATTAACAGCAACAGCGTGAAATTTTAGTTTCTCCCTTTATGATCGAACAATAGGTGAGCTGAATAAAGGAGACTTCAAGGAACTAACATGACATATGTATGTTCAACTAGTACACAAGCCAGAGTACCTCAGAAAACAGTATGAAGCCGAGCACTTCAAGGAAGATATTTGGATCTGGACAAGAGGCCAATGACTCTACAGAGACAAAAAGGGGGAGACTTTAGCAAGATGAGTAGCAGACAGTTGCAATACTCGCCCAAATGACATCTAAATACCTAAAATGCGAGTTTTCTCCTGGCTCAGGTCAGTCTCTTCGTAGACTCTCAGCAAAGATTCAAAACCTGATCTGTTTGACGCATTCACGGTTTGCATCACAGCCACATAGGCTGCCTGTAAAATCAGGTAAAAGAATGCATGCAGAGGCTTTAGGACATGAAGAAATACAAAGCAACAGAAAATGCATCAGATTGCACTACCTTTCGGATGTCAGGAGAAAGGAGAGGTGTGCTCCTGTCATTTAAGAATGCATGAAAGCGCCTGCTAGCTTCCCTCAGTGTGGGTTCATCTCCGAACTTTGCTAGGGCGGTTAAAATTTGTCCTCTCAACATAGCATCTAAATGACTCTCACCCTCTTTGGCCTCCCAACCAAGCTTCCTGCCACGAAAATGCAACAAAAAAGCTAATGACTGAGCCTCTCTTTTTCGCAATCACAACTCGACAAAATTTTTATCAGAAAATGACTTCTTTAGAACATTAGGTAGTTCAAAATCTAAAACTTCACTAAGAGTCTATCAAAGACTGAAAGTATCTCTTGAAAATTTGGCATCACTTAAGCAGACTTCTCACTACACATCCAAAGAGAACTAGACAAATTAATCTCGACAAAGATCATCAAGATAGTTTTTCGGCTAATACATCAAGAAGTAAAGGTTGAAAAGAAAATTATCACGAGTAAGTTTCAGCATAAATTCAGCAGTCTTCCAGTAAGAGAACCCACCTTATAGATAATAGACATCGGGGTAAAAAATTGGTATGTCCTTCCAATTTCTTGAAATGAATTTAATTTACCTCGCCAAAGAAGCTTCTTCTTTTTGGTTTATTTGTTATCATGATGTAAGAGCTGCAAAAAAGTAAATACAAAATTCTACCTACAAGGCTATGCTAGATGCATAAGAGTAGCTGAACTTACTCTGCAGAGTGTTGGAAAAGAATGATGAAAAAATGTCTTATGGAATCCACCAATTCAGGGGTAGCATCTGCAGCAATTCTTGCAATTTTGTAACTTATCTGCCAATTAAGAGAGTAAAATCAGTCACGAATATATCATCTCAACAAAAACCCATAGTGATATTCTCTCCCAATCCAAGTTCAGACACAATATATATAAAGTGAGAGTAGAGTTATAGCTGAACATACACTTATCAAATTCGATAACACAGTATAATCAAGTTCTTCTCCGTAAGCCGCCATTAAAGTGAGCAAAGAAGTTAAGGACTGCTGGCGAGCCATACAAAGAGCAAAGGAATCATCCAGTATACCTGTTACAAGCATGCCACAAGTTGGTTAGCCTGAATTTTAGGTTAAGAAGAGAGATGAAAAATGGGGGTGGGCGGAAGATGTTCGAATATTGGAAGAAATAATAAAGGTACCAAATCTGTCTGTTGCAGATAACATTTTAGTCTCTATGGCATATCTTAGCTCGGCTTGAAGATCCTCGTCGTACTTTACCCTATAGAATCCCGTCTGGTCGACATTAACTTTTATCCATGCTTCATTTTCCTCTAAATCAATAGATGCGGATTTTGTTTCCAACAGAAAACTTTGGCACGCATCATACGAGCCACAACAAAATATTATTGGCACAATCCACTGTCCATCCCCATGGGAACCGCTTAACAAAAATTGTGACTGCCATTATTTATCAAAGTCATGTCAGTCTGCAGCTGGTTCGCTGTATGAAGATTGGTAATGTACAAGACCAAAAAAAAAAAAAAAACTTGAAAGAAGTATAACATTTTAGAACCTGTTCGAACTCTAACTTGTTATCATTGATTTTGACGGAAACCACAGGGTATCCTTTCTGCTTGGTCCATGAATTCATTAGCTTGTTCACGGGTTCGCCTGATCCCTCCTCGAGTGCAGTCCAGAGGTCCTCTGTCTTTGCATTTGAGCAAGCATGCCTCTTTATGTACGCAGCTAGTGATCTCTATTTTTACAAAAAGATGTCCGTGTTAAATCTTCGAGAAAATCCAATACAAGCAATGTCTGCAACGGAAGTGTACTATACACAGCAAAACATGGCAGAAGAACGTTCGCATCAATAATAATTCATATAGATGATAATTTAATTTGCGAGTTCACTGTGTGAACCCGTAATTCAATAAGTTAACCAGAAGATATGATAGAATAAGTTGGAGAATCTTTCTTATTTCACTTGTACAATTTAATCTCATCAACTGGATTCTGTTATATTCCAAATCAATCAAACAGTAGTCTTATTAAGCCATAGTGCATTTGCGGACTGGGGGGCTGTAAAGGCCAGTTGTCAAAGGATAACATTACCGTAAGCAGTAAATTGCAAACTTGAGTGCTCTGACATTTAAGTAGCGCGTAAATTATAGAAAGTGTCATGAAATTTTTTAACCCGAGCTTAAGTTGAGACTATGTCTAGATGAAGGCTTTGTTTAGGCAATAATACCAAGAAAAAGAAGCCAATTCCAAGCGATTTAAGTACCTCATCAATTTTATAGTCTCATAATGTGAGCACAAAAAAGTGAAGCGCAATCCAGCTCAAGTTAAGCATCCAATATCAGGTCTACTAATTAAGTCAAGTTCAGAAATATCACTACATTGTTTCTGCTCGAGTCAGTGAAACTGCTAGTAAAGCTTTTGAGATGCAGATTTCTTCCTCAGCATCATGTCGAGAACTTACTTATTCTCTTGATTAAATTACATGGCAGAAGACCATACACTTTTATCTTGGAGAACTCCTCAACATTCCTTAAAGAAAGGCCTTCTAGTCAGTTCATTCTCTTTCTGATTCTATAAGCAAATTTCACATGTCATCTACACGAACTCTCCAGACAGTTACTGAGAGATCATCATAAGCTGAAAGGTAAAAGAATTACCTGAAAACATTCAGCACCAAGATAGCTCTGAAGCATCCGGATCACAGATGCACCCTTTCTATAGCTTATTGCATTGAAGATTTCACCGATCTCGCCAGCAGGGTTAATCTCCACCTGAAGGGGAAAAGTTTCTTCAATTCAAGGACTTCCATATATCTTTAGAAAAGGAAAAGTTTCTTCAATTCAAGGACTTCGATATATCTTTAGAAAAGGAAAAGAAGTTTTTGCTTACCTCGATTGGGTGTGACTCAGCAAGCTCATCCAGTCTCAGCCCTTCAACAGATTCTTGAAGGAACTGAGTCCATGATTCCCACTCAGGAAAAAGGCGATCAGTAGCCAAATAGCTCACCTAAGCCAAACGCATGTCATATAAAGCATGCATGATTCAATACACAAAGCAAGGTCACTTACCCAAGTAGCAACTCCCTCGTTTAGCCACAGATGAGTCCACCACTCCATGGTAACAAGGTTACCGAACCACTGGTGAGCCAGTTCATGGGTAACAACTATTGAGACCTTAAAGAAGCCAGACAAAAGTGTCAAACGTTTATGCAAATTGGTGACTACTGTGAGATTTTGTGGGACCATTATTAATTATTTTAAAAGCTTAAGCTGTTAGATGAATGTGTTTTTTAATATGTAATTGTTCTAATACTCTCCCCCACACTTAGTATGGTCTTTTTACCTAATACCAAGAGTGGACATATTTAATTGGGGAGGTAAATGGGACCTGAAAAAATTTAAACTTAGAACCTTCAGCT
Source organism: Eucalyptus grandis x Eucalyptus urophylla (assembly GCA_028830015.1). Taxonomy (NCBI): domain Eukaryota; kingdom Viridiplantae; phylum Streptophyta; class Magnoliopsida; order Myrtales; family Myrtaceae; genus Eucalyptus; species Eucalyptus grandis x Eucalyptus urophylla. The sequence continues at coordinate 44,593,866 of CM054190.1, forward strand.
CTGATACCATGTGGAATTTAAAGCTTAAGTTGTTAGATGAAGATATCGTTTAACATTTAATTATTCCAACAACCACACATATGAAACTTTCCAACTTTGAACAGCCAAACTGGATATTGAAATATAGTCAACAAATTGTAATTTACATTACCCTCTGCTTGTTAGCTGCTGCCGAGTGCTGCTCATCATAGAGTAGAGCTGTTTCACGATAAGTAACTAAACCATAATTTTCCATGGCATCATAAGCAAAATCTGGGATAGCAATCATATCCAGTTTCGAAAGAGAGTATGGCACAGCAAAGTATCTGGATTTCGTTCAATTTAGTGATAGTCAACTACAGATAATGATCGTAAGTGCTCAGAATATTAGAGTACTGACAAATGCAATTCACTTAGAGTTAAGCGGGCCGGAACTAACAGACATTATATAAGTCTGATAAGGACATACTCTCGGTAGAATTCAAGCGTCTTGACAGCAACATTTAGGGCAAATTTTCCCTGATTTTGCTTCCCGACTTGACAGTATACCCGCACCTTTACTCCTGCCAAGGCAATGAGGCAGATATAAGAACAATTGGGCAAAAACAAAAGGGGGAAAAAAAAAGAAAAAGTCCTTCCTTGTGCACCAGATTTTCCACACTAATCACTAGATAAACGGAATTTCTTATGAGAGCAAAGCTATAATTAGTGATTTTACCATCAGATGTATGATCTTCAACATAGTCAAATAACCCAACGACAACCGCGACCAAGTATGTCGACATAATGGGTGATTCTTGATAAAAAACCGTCTTAACGTGTCCTTCCACCTTTTCATCAACCGTGGGCATGTTGGAGAGAGCTACCAGATCAGCCGGCACATCTAAAGAAATTTTGAACGTCGCCTGTCACACCATTCAGCAAAATCAAGTGAACGAATCAGGTAACATCGATAGATGCCTACCTAAAAAATTACACTCCAAGAAGTACAAACAGTATTTAAAGTCAGATCATTAAAGAGATTGGCAACCTTATATAGACCAAACTAGCGGAACTATTGAGGGTGTATCAATCATATGAGGAAAAGAATGACACCTCCCTCGAAGGTTTGTACCGCCATTATAGGCATGGGAAGATCGTTAGGACAGTTGCACATAAACCACTCCTGTAGAGGAAAGATAATAACCTTGCATGCAGGCTCATCCCAACATGGAAAGCATCGCCGAGCATCAACTGGCTCAAACTGAGTAACCGCCATATTCTTCTTCTCTCCATTGTGCTCGTAAGTACTGCATAGAGTGCATTAGAACTCAAGTGCGTGAATTTGGCTGTCCACGACTAATAAGGTCAGACGTGTGCTTTTAAATAAAGATTTGGTGACAATACTAGCAGTGCTAACATCTCATAATCCAGTAATTCATTCAAAAAACTAATGAAGTGGCATATCTTACAATTGGTATGGAAGTACCTCTAGTCAATGTACAGCGGATAGGCATAAATTCAGAAACAGTAATAGAAGATGCATAGTGATGTCCTAAATGATGCAGGGCAGACAACCAACGAAACTTTTGAAAGAAAAAGGAGCAGAGGAAGCAAGTGGTTGCATGAAGCTTGGTCTTCATTTGGTCAAATAGCATGCAAATCCAATTGCTTCACAATCCCTGTTGCACAACCAAATAATGCCGAACATCATCATGTTCTGTGTTTCCTAGAAAAAAATTACCTTCTGTAGAACCCTTTCATCTCATCATTAAGAATTCCGTCAAAATCGATAGCCAAAACTCCAATCCCAGTAGGCAGAGTCTCGGGGAACTCCAAAACCAATATCTCATCTTCCCCAACCAAGTCAACTTTACAAGGCTCAAACACCTGCTCAGCATTTCAATGTCGTCAACTCACTTTGCACCATCTGATCCTCTACGTACCAGTTAACACAAAATAAGATAGAAACTAAAATCTCAGAACTCGACAACCATGGCTTTCACCATTAGCCAACCCATAATCTCAATTTTTTTTCACATTAAAATGCATTCATCACTATAATTAAAAATATATCGAAATTCATAGATAATTAGAAAGAGTAAAGCAAACACGGGAAAAAAAAGGATATCGGGGAGCCTGAGAACACATTTGCATCATAAATAAGGATTTTAATGGGCATTAAAATGGGTGGCTACGAATTTTCATAGACTGGGTTAAATAAAAATGTATTTTTATTAATACGGATTGAACTGGGTATGGACCGGCTAAGAGGTACTAGATTTGTATTGATATAAATCACTCAAAACGAGTTAAATGGACTGGACATTTTCGACCCGACTTGCTTATTAGACTGACCTACTTCTAAGAGACTGGAGGTACGCAAAGTTGTATGCTTTGCTTTGGATGAATAATTCACGACTAAACCAAGTGATGGCTTCTAACAGAATCAGCTATTGCGAATTCTCTCGCAACCGAAGCCTCGATACGCATCGCGGAAAAGAAAATGAGATGCGATTCTACATTACTAACCTTGGTGCGGAATCGTTCAAGTGTCGGAAAGCTAAAAAACCAGGTCCACAGTCGTTGCCACCATTGCCACAGATAATTCAGAACAGCCGAAGGGAAGAGAGAGAGAATCGTTGAAGATGACGATGGTGCTGAACCGAGAACCGGACTGGTTCTTCCTGGAGCCGGCCTCAAATAGGAGGAGAACGCTTTGCGGGTGAAGGAAACAGTCTCGTTCTGGATCGACAGGTCGGCGGCGTTGAGGACGATGAATTTGGTCTCGCTGACGATGTCGAGGTCGATGGCAACGGAGCCGGAGAATTTGCAGGTGGCGAGGTCCGGTTTCAGCCTTATGTCGTATCGCTTCGGTGACGCGAACTTAGGGAGGCGAGGTTGGCCTTTGAATTGCTCCATTTTTGCGTTGATGGGAACTTTGCGCGGCGACGTCACATCTCAATCTCTGCAGTCTCTCTCTCTCTCTCTCTCTCTCTCTCGATCTCGAAGTGAGCGAGGAAGAGGACGAGCGAGAGAGGAGATTTATAACGTTAGTTTTGCATTTGAAAATTTCTTCTTGCATGGCTTGTACGTGAGAAGTTACGTGCATTCGTGTGTCTTCATGTCGTCTTTCTTGTTCATTGGCACCTATTTTCTACGTTGATATATTTTAATTGTTGTTCCACATTCGTCGTTAATAATTTATGATATGGACTTTAAATAATCAAGCTAAATTATATGTCATTTTAGAAATTTAGTTTGCTTGTTATCGTGGATTAAGAGGATAATTATGGTAATGTATCGGTTTTGTTAGATTTGTCAATTAGTCATCCGTTTTATGCTCTACTTGGACTTTCAATGGACAAGGAAAATGTAGACTTATGATTTGCGATAACATTGTACGGACAAATCCCCCCCCCCCCCCCCCCCCCCCCCACACACACACAACAACACAGAAAAAAAAAAGAAAAAAAAAAGGAAAAATCTTACCGGTCGCCATTGAATTATTTTTCTAACGTAGGTGTTCTCGATGACACAATGGGTAATTGATCTTTCTAAGGAATATGGCCCCGCGAGCAAAAGCAATAAAAGGAGTTAAAGAATCAGCAACTTTAATTTAAAGAATGATTCACTAAGGAATGAGAAGATAGGGAATAGATGCAAAAGAAAATATGATCTCTTTCTTGAGGAGTTTGTGTTGCTTCTTATTGGACGGAGCTAGAATAAGTGAAAACTAGCACACACTCAAAGCACTAGATGTTAGATGCTCTTGCTTAACTTGCATTTTGAGTCTTTAAAGAAAGTGGCATATATTATTCTATTGTCAGGTCAAGATTGCAATGCTTAATTAATCAATCTTTTATTTATAAAATTATGTTTGACCTACGCCAGCCTTCAATTGTGCAAATTTCAATAATAGTAAACTCTGTCATTCATCATCTTAAGGACCGCATCATCCTTTAAGCATGTGAAGCCATTGATGTATGCACTCATGATGCTCTCATGGTAGGTTTCTTTCAACTTGGTATGCTAATGAGTCCCCTCTAGTTTATCACAACCTTTCAAACACAAATATGGACCCTTATTGATTTGCTCTTCTAATACACCCTTAAATTTACCTGAAATATCGCAACATAACTAAATTTTGAGCGTAATGAAATGGGCCGAATCTACAGTAAATTTTATGAGATTACCTCATTTCCATACATGCCATTTGACTAAATTCAACGAAGTCATAGAGTTGGTCATTTGATTTCTTGCCACTAACTGAATAACCCCAAAAAGATGTAAGATGAATAGTATAAGCAACCATAACTCCGTGGGTAGTACAAACTTTTCTAACTAGATCAAGTAACCTTATGCACATTTATAAAATAATATCATAACTCAATTATCTCAAATCCAATATATGGTGCAATTACAAGATTAAGATGAGTGATATCACTTCAACTTAACTATATAAGAGATATTCATTTAATCAATAATATCTAAACATGCATTAATGGTCTAGTCTATTAATCAATCCTATATTCATTATCCAATTGAGATCACTCTTAATGCTCGTGACAAAGGAGACTAAGGCACTCATTGGCAATATCTACATCTACAGTAGTCGATAGTGTGGTTCATAAAGATATTCTAAAAACAATATGTATAGTCAACCCCACCATGGGTTCTAATCATAGCTAGCATGAGCATAATCCATAAACATTATTCTCCAATAAGTCCTAAATCAAATTCATAAATTCATCTCATAAATTAGAATACATTTCATAAGCTATTTCAAAATTTATTTCATAAACCAAGTTCACAAATAAGAATATATATACATATATATGTGTACACACACACACACACACACACACATATATATATAACACTCTTTCGTGGCACATTCCCTATAAAGTTTCTCAAATTATTTATAAATATAAAAAATTAATAAATGCCAAATCTACATTTCATGCAACAGATCTGCTTGTAATAACTCATAATATATCAAATCTTCATCACTTTCGACACACGAGTCTACATATTCGTTGAAGAAATAGACATAACTCACTTGGGAAAATCTAAATCAAATCACAAAAGTTTTCTCAAACCAATGAACTCAAAATCCTATCAATTAAGTTAAAAATGATATCAAAATTAAGCAAAAATCTAATTTAATTATTACTTGAGTAAACCAAGTTCATCCACTGACAAAAAAACTTCCACGCGCTGTGCCATCCATGAAACTTGCCCATAGCGGGCATTCAGTGCTGTCTACTATGCGTAACTTATGTGTGAAACTCTAAAAGTTCTTTTAAACCAACTTGTAATTCGGAATTAATTTCTAATAAGCCTCATAGATACACAATACTCCAAACTATCATTTTCATATAATTTTACATCTTAATGATTTCTTAATGGAACATTGCAGTTTGGAATTCACGTAACTCTGAATTTAAGCTTTAGTTCCGAAAATTCCTCTGATTTGATGAAAGTAGAGCTTGAATCCTAACTGGACATTGCGAATCGAAAATATCCGACCCGTCAAAAGGTCTGAGGAATGTAAGTGCAAAATTTCCACCCTTTTCTCTTCAGTTTCCGCTCCCGCTGAAGGCCTCTCTCTTTCCTACTTCCTCTTATCTCTCGATCATCCCTTTCCTGCGGAGCATAAGGCCAAATTAGATGGGCTTTGGGCTGGTTTTGCTGGGCCAATTTATTACAAAATTGGCATATACCTCTTCCTCGAATTTTTAAGCTCTTCCATGTTCACAAGTGCGGGGAAAGGTATGCTTTGCTAGTAAATTTTCTTCGATGTTTTAGCAGTACTCATTCGCAATAACACCCCATATGAGTTTTCTCGCAGCGAGAGCCATAGGAATTAGGGTATTGGTTTTGGCAATATGACAATGTTTGCTTTCAGTAGCCATTCATGTCTTACTCATTAATAGGCAGAAGTAGGCAGAAGTACAGCGCAAGTGCAATAACTTGGTACCGAGAGACACTTAAGTGCTATAACTTTAAAATGGTACACTTGAGTGCCAGTTTTGAAGTTAAATGGGACACTTAAGTGCCACTCTAGCGAAGATCCGGCCAAATGGCTTACGTGGCGACTTTCCGGCGAGCTTGGTCCAAAACAGCGTCGTTTTGCACGCTGACGTGGCGGAGAAAATGCAAAAACGACGCCGTTTCGTGTCTACGTGTAAATAATAATATAAAAATTAATTAAATTAAATTTAAAATATTCAAAAAATTTAAAAAAATAAGAAAATTTAAAAAATTTAAAAAATTTAAAAACTTTAAAAAATTTAAAAAATTTAAGAAAAATTTTAAAAATTTAAAAAAAATTTAAAAAATTAAGAAAAATTTAAAAAATTAAGAAAAAAAGGGGGGGGGGGGGGAGGTCGAACGGGGCGGCTCCCTCGCCGCCGCCACCTCCCCGCCATCGTCGGGAAGGGCTAGCGACGGAGGGGGGAGGGTCGGCCGGGGTCGCCGGCCCCCGGCCGACCGACGGCGAGGGCTGCGAGCCCTCGTCGGATCGCGGTGAGGGCCGCGATCCTCGCCCCAGATCTGGGCAAGGGCTCGCGGGCCCTCGCCGCCGATCGGCCGGCCTCGCTGGCCCCTGGCTAGGGCCCGGTGACCCCGGCCGACCGACGGCAAGGGCCCGCGAGCCCTCACCCAGATCTGGGATGAGGGCTCGTAGCCCTCGCCATCGGTCGACCGGGGGCCGGCGACCCCGACCAACCCTCACCCCTCCGTTGCCGGCCCTTCCCGGCGACGGTGGGGAGGCGGCGGCGGCGAGGGAGCCGCCCCGTTCGACCTCCCCTTTTTTTTTAAAATTTTTCTTAATTTTTTAAATTTTTCTTATTTTTTTTTATTTTTTGAATATTTTAAATCTAATTTAATTCATTTATATATTATTATTTACACGTAGACACGAAATAGCGTCATTTTTGCGTTTTCTCCGCCACGTCAGCGTGCAAAACGACGCCGTTTTGGACCAAACTCGCCGGAAACTTGCCACGTCAGCCATTTGGCCGGATTTTCGCCAGAGTGGCACTTAAGTGTCCAATTTTACTTCAATATTGGCACTTAAGTGTACCATTTTAAAGTTATGGCACTTCAGTGTCCCTCCGTGCCAAGTTATGGCACTCCAGGTATCCCAACCTCCTCATCAATAGGTAAAGAGAAGTATTTGACTTAGCTAGACTTTATGTGATTTGCTCGTTCCTCGAGAAAAAGAATGTTTGAGAGTAGCAAATCTTGCCCTTTCAAACAACGGCGGAATGGACTTGTTTATTGCATTTGCAACTATTGAGGTAAGTTTAAGATAGAAACATATGAAATGTCACCTCACATGTTTTGTGGACAAATAGTCAAGTGTCACGGTCCATGATTCTCCCGTACTCATGAACCCTTGAGAGCGAAGCTTGGGATTATCGAGTGAAGAGTGAGGATGCAGAGATGATGAACATAACTAGTCCGTGAGAGTGATGTTAGGATGATTTGTGTTAGGTGTTCTAGGATATAAGAATTATATTACTTATGAGCTCTAAAGGCGGAGTCGGCCTCCCATGTATAAATTGATCAAGAGTTGATGCCGCTCTCTTGATGAGACCATGGCAAATTGAAACCAGTTGTTGAGCTTAAAGAGATATGTTGTCTCGCTCGATGGACTAAATGTTCGAGCTAAGCTGCAAATGATACAATCTCATATAAGGAAGCTATAGGCCGTATTATTCGCTGGAACAATTATAGAAGAAAGGTTGGCTTGGCGAATTTCACTTACTAGGAGCCGCATGGGTTATTCTACCGCCAAAAAACTACCAACTCATGACAAATGGTATCAAAGTCAAGATCCCTCTAGTAGGTCGGTGATTCAAGGGAAAACTTGTGGTCTTCCAGGTCTTATGAGGGCGAAGAGTGATTGCTGGGGCTAGGAGGGCTCGAATAGCTTGTAGCTCTCGTCTAGCTTCTAGGATGGCAATGGGGCACAAGAAGGAACTGAATTGCTCGCCAGGTGGGGACAACGTTCTTAAATCAATTGGCAAATCTCAAGAGGAGGTTTGCGATCACATTTCCAACAGAGGGGACCCTCTGTTGGCTTGCAGAGATCAAGAGGAGCTTAGTAGGTGAAAGAATGTGCTGCCATACTAGTGCAGTTGGCTAGGGGTGCCACACTTGTTGGCGAGCACAAATGACTAGAGATTTGTGAACAATTTTGATCGTGGAAAGCAACTAATGGAGTGGAGTGGCCTGCTCTGTTGGGCAAGCATTGCTATCTATGTAAGTCCCAAGGAATGGCATTGATGGTTAGGGAAACGCAAAGAAGTGACAGAACAGCTCGTATTGGGGGCGTTGCGGAATTAAGTGGGTGAGTTTGTCATGGTCCGTGATTTTCTCGTACTCGTGAACCCTTCAAAGTGAAGCTTGGGGTTATCAAATGAAGAGTGAGGATGTAGAGAGGATAAATACAACTAGTTTGTGGGAATAACATTAGGACGGTTGGTGTTAGGAGTTTTAAAATATAATGATTATATAACTTAGTGGGGTTGGCCTCCCATGCATGAACTGGTCGAGAGTTGATGTTGCTTTCCTAATGAGGCCATGGCAGGCTAAAACCAATTATTGAACCTAAAGAGATATGTTATCTCATTCGATGGACTAGATGCCTGAGTTTAGCTTAGTGTGGTACGATCTTGTATAAGGAAACTATTTGTTGTATTGTTCCTTAGAATAACTATAGAAGAAAGGCTGACTTGGCGAATTCAACTCGCCAAACGCCACACGGGTTATTTAGTGGCCAAGGAATTGCCAACCCGGGACACAAGCATCACACCGTTTAAAAAAGAGAATCCTAGCACTTCCTATGTGCAAGCTCATGTACTATCTCGGCAAGATATTCCTAGTTCTAAATGCATTGAACCCATTGTGCATTGATGTTCACCCACTCAATGCTCTACTTCAATGTTCTTCCAATAGAAGGCTTCGAGCGGGTCGTAAAGAAGTCCCCTACTTCCCTGGCTTTCTCAAATGATGTAAACTGGAAAATTAATGAAAAAGTAAGGGAGCTCAGAAATTAAGTGACAATATTAACAGTGGTAACATCTCATAATACAGTATGGAACTACCTCTAGTCAATGTATAGCAGATAGGCGTAGATTTAGAAATAGTAATAGAAGATGCATACTGATGTCCTAAATGATGCGGGGCTTGGTCTTCATTTGGTTTAATAGCATGCAGATCCAATTGCTTTAGGATCCCTGCTCCACCATCAGATAATGCTAAAGATCATCATGCTCTGGGTTTCCTAGAAAAAAAAAGTTACCTTTTGCATAACCCTTTCAACTTACCATTAAGAATTCCATCAAAACCCATGGCAAAACTCTAGGTAGCATCTTGGGGACCTCCTAAGCCAGTATCTCATCTTCCTCAACCAAGTCAACTTTACAAGGCTCAAACACTTGCTTAGCACTTCAATCTTGTCAAATCACTTTTATCCCGCCGATCCTCTATGTACCAATTAACACAAACTATAAACTAAAATCTCAAAACTAGACAAGAATAGCCATCACCACAAGAGGCCTTGGACTTCTGGTCGGTTGAGAGACCGTAGGTGGAAGCCAATAGGTAGAGTGCTACCTGTGAGGGCTGTCCTTGGTAATCCCCCAATAAGGTGCTCTGTAATTGCGTTCCTTATTTTAACGTGTAGGTGTTTATATGCCTCACATCCTTTCAATTGGTTGTGAATATTTTTCTTCCCCACGACCAAGGAATACCAACGATTTTACTCTAAAACAAAGTTGAACATTGATAACTCTTCACTTTAAATGATTCCTATACCACGTTCTTGCTGGAGGGTCATTAAATGTGTGAGCCAACCCATAATCTTAATATATATATATTTTTCACATTAAATGCATTCATCATTGGAATTAGAAAATATATTAAAATGCAAAGAAATTAGAAAGGATAAAGCAAACATGAAAAATAAATAAATAAATAAATAGCTAAGAACATAAATGCATCATGAATATAAATTTAATGGGCTTTAAATGAGTTGGTACAAATTTTCATAGATTGGGTTTCACAAGATGTATTTTAATAATATGAGTTGAGTCAGATATAAATGGACTATCAGATACTAAATTAATAATGTGTATAGATCCGTCAAAATATGTTAAATGAGTTTGACCCCTTTCGATCTGACTCATTCATTGGTGGCTTTATTTCAAAGAAGACCCAAGGTATGCAAAGTCGTATGATTTGCTTTAGATGAACAATTCACGACTAAACCAAGTGATGGCTCCTAACAAAGTCAATTACGGCGAATTCTTTCACATCCAAAAACCTAGATATTAGGTGCGTAACAAAAAAAGAAAAAATCAAAATCGAGAACCGCTCTGATCGTCCGGAGAATCTCGGATTGATTTTAGGTTGTTCTCATGGGTAGGTAAATTGGAACTTGGAACCGGACCATCTCGGTTCTAGCATGGATCAGCCCAGCTGAACTATCCGCTTATGATGCGGCCTACTACTGGACTGGTACCTATTAAAATATATATATATATATATATATATATATATTTTTTTTTTTTTTATGTCTCGAAATGGAATTGAAACCCAACTTCTACTTCCTTTACCAGTTACCTCCCTCATGTTTTCCCAGTCGCAGCTGTAAAGTCCTATTAAAAATCTCATCTTTTTATTATCTCTGAATCGAAGGAACACGAGAGACTCCACTCCATCATCTTCTTCCCGATCATGATCGCTTGATCTCGCGCTGCTTGTCCCCAGCTCGAGACCTCCCGGGCCGGGCGCGATGATGAGGCTGTTCAACAGAGGCGGCAGGGACGATCCCTCCAGCGCCTCGCCGTCGCCGCCGCCGCACGCGCCTTCCCCGTCGTCCTCGCCGGCGTCGCTCGCCGGGCCCGCGCGGCCGATCCGCCTCGTGTACTGCGACGAGAAGGGGAGGTTCCGGATGGATCCGGAGGCCGTGGCGGCGCTGCAGCTGGTGAAGGGGCCGATTGGGGTGGTCTCCGTGTGCGGCCGCGCTCGGCAGGGGAAGAGCTTTATTTTGAACCAGGTGAGCGCTTTTCTCAATGCGCCATTGTCTCGGCGGTGGGTGTGGAGTTTGTCGGTGTTTGGCGATGGCTAGGGTTTGAGCTCACTCCAGCGTGATTAGGATTCGAACTGCTTGAGCTTCTAATCGCAGTTATAGAGTGACGAGGGCTGACTTTACTAGGTTTTGTAACTTCATTCTGCTTCATTCTGCTGGGCTCTGAAGTAATTCCTGTTTGCGGAATCCGGATGGGGATGAGTTAGGTGTCATGTTTGATAGTGGTTTATGTACTTTGAAAGAGGAGTTATGGCGAGCGTTATTTGCGTTGCACAAGTGTGAAGGTGAAACACTGTTTTGTAGGCTAGGTGGAGGCTAGGATATGTAAATTCTAATGTAATTTGGCTTGAAATGGATTTCATATGCCTGATTGCTGGTTTTTTTTTTTTTTTTGGTCCCACAAGTTTAGGCCTCATCTAAATAGTAGTTTATGTGTTTCATAATTGAAATTCTGGCAAGCATCTAATGGTGGTGTCACAGTCAGCTTTTGTAAACTCAAATAGTGATGTGAGAGTATGTTTATAGTAGTCTTCATTTGTGACTAGTTAAGGTTTAGTTGTCTTCGTTTGTGGCAAGTGCCATATAAATGCATGTGGTAATATCCTTCTTTGATTTCTATGCAAGATATGTTAAATGGGCTATTACTAACTTATCTATTTAGCGACACGCTCCTTTCTCTGAATGTATGAATTGTTATGGTAAGGTGAGAGCAGAATCATTCTTTGGTATACATTAAGATATAAATAATCTGGAGAATGGTGGACAGTATGCTCTACTAATTGTACCATTGATGACTGGAGCCTGGTTGAAGGTCTTTGTAAGACTGAAAGTCTCCTTTCACTGAATTTATGAATTGTCGCGGCGAGGTGAGAGCAGAATCATTTTTCGAAATATTAAGACAACCAGTTCTGGAGAATGATGGTAAGTTCCATGCTACAGGATCCACTACTAATTCTATCATTGACAATCAGAGCATGGTTGAACGTTTTGCTAAGGTTGAAGGTCTTGATGACGCAAATGACACTAGAAGTGAAGAAAAAAGATAAATTTCATTCCAAACAGCAAGTTCAGAAATTTTAAGCTTAAGCATCGAACGTTAGATTTCCTACTGCTGCTGCTTTGGATAGGTCCTTATATGACCCCCAAAATAACCTTAAGATGGCACCTAGCTATTAGGAATCTCTCATTTTAATGAGATGGAAGTTCTTACAATTGTAGTGCATTAAAGATGTAGGAATTGCTGGCCTATTCAAACATCTGAATGAAAAGCATGAGGTTAATATTATGAGAAGATACTGATGAAGTCATATTGGGGACAATATTGCATAAACAAATAAAGTTATGCTAAATGTGATCAAGACAGAAGTTTCTAATAAAAAATCACTAAGCACAGTAAAACATGTTCTCTCTTCAGCAGCCTACTGCAGGAAAATAAACAAATCAGTCATCTCCTAGATTGTGTTTAAATCTCTTTTTTCTTTAATCTTCTTATTAGTGTGCTAGTTCTTCCATTTGCTGCGATTTCTGCTTTGGTTCTGGTTGTACAATTCTCTATTTTGGCCTGTGTAGATGATCCGGTGAAGGTGCTATGATATTTATTATGATGTTTATTTTGTACTGTAGCTTCTTGGAAAGAGTAGTGGATTCCAAGTAGCATCAACCCACCGGCCATGCACTAAAGGGCTTTGGTTGTGGAGTGCACCGTTGAAGAGAATAGCTCTTGATGGAACCGAGTATAATCTCTTACTTTTGGACAGTGAAGGGATTGATGCTTATGATCAAACGGTACGCCAAGTTCAGTGAACTGAGAATTACTTTGATTGCTGATTTGATTGTTGTAGAATGGTGACATATTGTCCTGTTAGACTTTTTCTTCACCCCAACAATAATTCTTATGGTTGTCCTTGTACTCTCTTTTTCACAGGGAACATACAGCACACAAATATTTTCTTTGGCCGTCCTCTTGTCTAGCATGTTCATCTACAACCAGGTTGGTAAAGTCTTGCAAAGTTATAGTGATATTGCTTTCAAGTCTTAGATGTTTAATATTTGTTTTATTAGCTTTAGTTATAAGTTGCTGATCATGTCTTAAACTTTTTCCTTTCTCTCAGCTGTATTACTGCTTTGCTGAAGTAGACTTCAAACTACAGTTTTGCGTCTTCTTACTACCATTTTGCTTGTGTATAACTTGTATTCAGATGGGGGGGATTGATGAAGCTGCACTGGATCGGCTGTCTCTTGTCACTCAGATGACTAAGCATATTCGTGTGAGAGCGTCTGGGGGGAAGAGTGGTGCTTCTGAGTTGGGACAGTTCTCCCCTATCTTTGTTTGGCTTCTGAGAGTAATTCCCCAAACTATTCTGCTGCTTTTTCTCTGGAAACTGGAATTGTGAATTTAGACTAGGTGATTGTTTGGGTACTGAACTATTGTTTTTGTTGCTACATAATGTAGGACTTCTATTTGGATTTAGTGGAAGATAATAGGAGAATAACACCACGTGACTACCTGGAACTTGCATTGAGGCCAGTTCAAGGTACTCGAAGAGATATAGCTGCCAAAAATGAGGTATCATCTGCTTTTTGTTTTTACCCTTTTAGTGTGAGATCCATGAATAGGAGCTCCCTTAAACATTATGTCTGATCTTATTTTAGCCTGGTTTATGTGAGGCAAATGTCCTTCTATACTAGTGGCATGTTTCCATAGACAATTGTGTGTTTGTGTCATTCTAGTTATCAGTACTACTTGAACTTGTTTGGTTGCAACTGACCTAACTGTGTGCTGTAATAATTTAGAGTAGGCAAGCAAACATTTATTGGAAGCTTTAGCCTCCCCCAACAACACCCACCCACCCACACACAAAACAGCTTTGGGAGTAGATGATTGTTAAATAACAAATTCCTTCATTTCTATTTGGATTGTAGTTAGACCACTTGCTTAGAAACTGATTCATTATAATGGTTAGGCTAAAAGCTCCTTTTGTCATGTTCTAGTTTTAAAGGAATTTAATGTGATGCTTCTTCAGTGCGTCATCAGTTTCTTCTTTGCCCGGTTCCTGCTTGTGTCTATGTATACATCTGTGCTGTGGGGTTACCTGCTACTACTTTTTTAGTGTTTCTTTATGTCGTTAGAGGTTGTAAACTTTTAAAGAAATGCTTTCCAGATTCGGGACTCTATTCGAGCTCTATTTCCAGATAGAGAATGTTTCACCCTCGTGCGACCTTTGAATAATGAACATGATCTCCAGCGGCTTGATCAAATATCAGTGAGTATCTTGTCATTGTCAGATGTGCTTTTATCTACTTCAAATATTTTTCAGTCTGTAGTTTTTAGTTCATGCTTTGTATTTGTGATGTTGGATGCAGATGGATAAACTAAGGCCTGAGTTTAGGTCTGGGTTGGAGGCCTTGACAAAGTTTGTGTTTGAGAGAACAAGGCCCAAGCAAGTTGGGACCACTGTCTTGACCGGTCCTGTTCTAGTGGGTATCACGGAGTCTTACTTAGAGGCCTTGAATAATGGTGCAGTGCCTACGATATCATCTTCATGGCAGGTTGGTAATATCTTGAATTTCTTTATGTTTCCAATATAAAAACTTGGTCAGTCTCCCGAACTAGGTTGGATCTGAGTAGGCGTGATAATTTTCTTTAAAGATTTGCACAACAATCTTGAGAAGTGTTAAATGAAACCACCAAGTGACTTCTGTGGCATTTGCAATTTGTACAACTAGTCTGCCATGTTTAGTCATGATATGGAGCCCTTTGGAATCCCCTTGTGCCCCTATGCCTTTGTTCTTTTTCTATTTATTTTTCCTGGGGTGGTTGAGGTTGAGGATTTTTTTTCACAAGTTGACTTATGAGTACATGGGTGTCTGCAATGAAGGGCTCATTTGATAACATTAAAATATGAGTGCAGAAATTTAAGTACTGAATATGAAGTGCTAAAGTCTTTTAAGTACTGAAAATGAAAATAAGAGGTTGTTTGATAATTAAAAATAAATTTTACTAGTATTTTACCGAACATCAAATAGTGAGCATTATTGGAAGGTTTTGGTTATATGATTGGGTAAGGTTTTAATTTCCATGGAATATTGTATCACTTGAGCCATTAACTACATAAAGTGATTTTTACGCAAAACACTAGTTGTGTAGTTAAATATGATCAACACACTTGATGACATCAAGTATTGGAAAAGTATAATTTTCAGAGATTTAATGTGGTTATCAAAACACACCCTAAGAGAAAGAATCCTTTATATATTGGTGCATTTTTTTTCATCTTTACAATATAAAAAAGGATAAATTATCAGGTAATTTAACAAGCCTGGCTATGAATTTTTATAAATTAAAATTAAGGTAATAAAGATGAGCATTTGATTAATTTTGGGCAATACGATGGCACACTTTGTGTCACTAGAAATAGAAAAAAAAAAATCTTTTTCATGAGCTTCTATTAAAGATTTGAGTTGTTTCATATTAATGAGCTAAGGAACTTCTCCACTTTGTCTTGATGACAGAATCTTTTTCATCTTGCAAATTGACATGTCTGTCCTAAATCTGTGTTTTTCTGTTTATTTCTATAATGCATTGAGTTAAGTCTAAAATGGTTTTGTCATCTTTTGATAAGAATTATCAATTATTAGCAGAACAAAGCTAAAGAGCTGTTTGGTGCTGATCGTCACTTAACTTGTCATTGTTATCTATTGAATGTGCAATAGTTATGTTTTCACTCTTATTCTACCTCTTATTATTGCAGAGTGTCGAAGAAGCTGAGTGCCGTAAAGCTTATGATTCAGCTACTGAGGTTTACATGTCTACTTTTGACCGGTCGAAGCCACCGGAGGAAGTAAGCAACAATTTGCCAGAGAAATGAATGCTCTATTATTTTGGTATATTCCTAATTTCAGTTAATGTAGGCTGGCATGAGGGAGGCTCATGAGGAAGCAGTACAAAAATCATTAGCTGCATTCAATGCGAGTGCAGTTGGTTCTGGTTCAGCAAGGAAGAAACATGAGGAGCTTCTCCATAAGTTCTTCAGAAAGGCTTTTGAGGTGGTGCCTTAAGTCACAAAATGCTAACTATTTTTCTGCTGCAATGAAGTGGAATCTTTAGTCCTATTTTATCATGGGTGGCTCCCAATATTTGGTTCTATGATGGTTATTACATTGGGGAAATTACATCTCTATGGACTCTGTTTATTTTTTTCCTTTGTGCTTGTGATTAGGTGGTTGCATTGGGTTTGGTGTTGATATGGTTGTTTTTTTTGGGTCACCACTTCGTTTGATTTGCTCCCTTTGATGTGCATTGTCACATCAGATTTTGGAGATACATATACCACTAGGGACAATTGGTCTAAGAATTGATCTATGGCACAGAAAGTGCAAAAATTGAGTGGCCAACATAATTGAAAATCTTGTTTACCAGGATTTTGAAAAGCTTTAGTCTCAAGTTGAGTTTGATGCGGTTAGAAGATGATGCTGGCATCGGTAGATAAGGTTTAATTGAAATATTTTCCTTTCATAAAAAAGCTGTGGTGTGTTGACTAATTATCGTTAATGATGATGGTCTATTTTTGTTAGGTTTTCTGTTTTTTTCTGTACTAGTACCAATAACTTAAGCAATCCCTTCTTGACTAAACCGGTCCATGCAGGATTACAAGAGAAATGCGTTTATGGAGGCAGACTTGCATTGTTCACATGCTATACGGAGCATGGAAAAGAGGCTGAGAGCAGCTTGTCATACACCTGATGCTAATATTGATAATGTTGTCAAGGTTAGTAGTCATGTTTGTTGCTATCTATAAAGGATATTCCTTTTTCTCTTTTTCATTCTTTTTTATGTATACCTTATAGTATGAGCTTGAATATGTTGTTTTGTTTGTTTATGAGATTGGGCAATTGTTAACTTATCTTGTATTGATGTCTCATTAGATCAAATTGCTTTTGACAATCAGAGCCTGTCTTAGTTTTACAGCATTTGGGCTGTGTTTCAATAATACAAAGTTGTCTTTATCTACTGAAAAATTCATCGTGATTTTGAACCTGTTCTTTCCATGACCCCCTTAATTGAAACAGGAGTCCAATAATCTTGTAGAATATTGTAGAAGAGATGAGGGTATTTGAGAAATTATCCATGCTTGTACCAAATGCAAACGAGGTCCGGTTCCAAATGTAGGGGAACTGTGATGTATTGACCATTAGTGCGGACATGGAGTGTGGTATATCAAAGATTATTCTCTATCTAACGCTAAAGTTGGTAGGCTATCTATTGGTTGATCAATCTCATAAAACGCAGAGAGCTTTTATTTTAAATCTGAGTGGCTTTCGAGTTTACTGTTGCAAGCAAGTATAGTGATGCTGGGAGATGAGATTCTCTTCTCTTTGCAAAGCATTTAGTGTGGAACAAGTATAATAGGGGTTTGAAAGGCCACTTTGTATTCTATTGCGCGGATCTCTGGTTCTACAATGTCTTAGCTCTTGTTATGTGATAAGAGTTGCCCATTACAGATCAGAAACCCCAAAATGCCAAGAGATGATTAAATCATTGTCAAAATTTCACTCTTTCAATAGATATTGCATGGTATGACTAGGTGTAGAATTATGGGACCACTGCCAACAATTTAAAAAGCTTTATTAGAAGAAGGTGCAGTTTAATATTGGAATGATTTAACATCCCTTCATGTAAAGACTGGTGTTTGCCTTAAGAGTAAAGCGTGGAAATATATATTGGGGGGTAAATAAGGAATTAACAAAGATTCGAACTTATGATGTTTTGCTTTAATACTATGTAAAATTTTGTGGAACCACTTTCAACTGTTCCAAAAGGTTAAGCTATTAGATGAAAGTGCAGTTTATATGTAAATGGAGAAATAAACACATCCTCACCTATGTCCCAAAGTTATATTTCATAGATTTACTGAGAAATTAACAAATCAAGCCCATATGACGTAATTTGAGGTCTAAAATAAATGTTACAATTTTTTATGGTTGTTGTGCCCATCATATTTTGGAAAAGTATGGATTGTCGATGTCATTTTGGGCATAATCTTGAGTGTTCTGTATTGATATTTTGCAGGTTCTTGATGCTCTTTTGTCAGAATACGAAGCATCATCTCATGGTCCATCAAAATGGCAAAAGCTTGCCATGTTCTTGCAACAAAGGTTTTCCCTTTATTCTTTTAACCTGTTTTCCAAGTTTGTTATCTCCGTCTGTATCCTTGACTTACTGCTTTCAAACTACTCAGCTTGGAAGGCCCAATACTAGACCTTGCGAAAAGGCTAATTGATCGGGTTGGATCTGAGAGGAGTTCTTTGATGCTGAAATGTCGGGCCATTGAAGATCAGGTGGGGTTGCTTAATAAGCAACTGGAAGCCAGTGAGAATTACAAATCTCAGTATTTAAAGCAATATAAAGATGCCATCAGTGATAAGAACAGGCTTTCTGATGATTATTCAAGTCGTATAAGTAAATTACAGAGCACTTGTAGTTTACTTGAAGAGAGGTCTTCTAGCTTGCTGAAAACATTAGAATCTACAAAGCAAGAATCTTTGGACTGGAAAAGAAAATACGAGCAAGTGTTGTCTAAACAGAAAGCTGAGGAAGACCAGGCTAGTTCTGAAATTGCTATCCTCAAATCCCGGAGCAGTGCTGCTGAGGCAAGACTGGCTGCTGCTAAGGAACAAGCTCAGTCAGCTCAAGAGGAGGCAGAGGAGTGGAAAAGGAAGTATGATATTGCTGTTAGAGAAGCAAAAGCAGCCTTAGAGAAGGCAGCTATTGCACAAGAGCGTGCGAATAAGGATACACAAAAGAGGGAAGATGCTCTAAGGGAGGAATTTTCCATTGAATTGGCTGCTAAGGTCTCTCTCTCATGCACACTTGCATTTGTATTGGTGCAAACACATGTAGCTTTCTTCTTGTGCCTTGTGCCCTATAATAGTGGAATCAATGTGTTTACCATTTCTCGATGATAATGCAGGAGGAAGAAGTGAAGGAGAAGGTGGCAAAAATGGAGTATGCTGAACAGTGCTTGATCACCATAAGGTCAGGGCTGAAGGTAAGCTCATATCATTTTGATTTAGGAGCGTTGAAAATTGACGGCGAAGATTTTACTGCTGGTTTCAGGGTTTGGCACATTTTTTAATAAACATGTATAGGAAAGCAACTTGTTTATTTGAATTTACCGTTCTAATAACTTCTTTATTGTCTCCATCAATCCTGGTCTCTAGGACAATTTCTCCAGTTCATCTTTTTGCACTTTCTTGTACTTGATGATTGATATGGTTTCCAGGCTGCTGAGTCAAAAATAGAGAATTATGATGTGGAGATTATGTCCCTGAAGAACGAAATCAGAGCGTTGAGTGAGAAGTTTGAAGCTGCAAATGCTAAAGCCCTATCTTTTGAAAGAGAAGCTAGAATTGTGGAGCAGGAGAAGATCCATCTTGAACAGAAGTACTTATCTGAGTTCAAAAGATTTGAGGAAGTTCAGGAACGGTGCAGAAATGCTGAAAAAGAAGCCAGAAGATCTACTGAAATGGCTGACAAAGCACGAGCAGATGCAGTCACTGCCCAAAAGGAAAAGAACGATATTCAAAGGCTGTCGATGGAGAGACTGGCTCAAATTGAGAGGGCTGAGAGGCTTATTGAGAGTTTAGGGAGAGATAAAATTGCATTAGAAGATCAACTTAAGGAAGCACGTATGTCAGAGACGGAGGCCCTCTCAAAAGTCACCTTATTAGAGGCAAGAGTTGAGGAAAGGGAGAAAGAAATTGAGTCCTTGCTGGATTCAAATAATGAGCAAAGGGCTAGTACGGTTCAGGTCCTGGAAAGTCTCCTCGACACTGAACGAAAGGCTCGTGCAGAAGCCAACAGCAGAGCAGAAGATCTCTCAGTCAAGCTACAATCTGCGCAGGCAAAAATTGATTCCCTCCAACAAAAGTTAACTACTGTTCTTATAAATGAAACTGCATTGGACAGCAAGCTCAAGACTGCTTCTCTCGGGAAACGGCTCAGAGCAGACGATGGTGAAATTGGTATGGACTCTGTTGAAGATATGGATATTGATAAGCCCTCCAGAGGAAATAAGAGGTCTCGAAGCACAACCAGTCCCCTAAAGCACATTCAGCCAGAAGATGGTGGATCCGTGTACAGAGGCGATGAAGACAACCACAGCAACAAAACATCGCAGGAGGATTATACCAAGTTCACCATGCTCAAACTGAGGCAAGAACTCACGAGTCACAATTTCGGTGCCGAGTTGCTCCAATTGAAGAATCCTAACAAGAAGGACCTCCTTGCACTATACGAGAAGCTCGTCCTCCAGAAGTCGTGAACATTTTTTATGTACAGGGAAGCGCATGTGACTTAAAAAAAAGAGTTTGAGTTGTAGATCAGGTATGACATAGGGTTAGCGTTTTTCATTCTGTAGATTCTTTATTTGAAATTCTCTTTGGGACTAGTCCAAAATATTATCTTGAGCGAACTCCCTTTTCCATGCAAGCATAGGCTCTGCGCGAGTGTGATGTCAGGCTTCTCCGTCAGTGTTGTTCTCTGCTAGTGGTTTTTGATAGTTTCCATGGTGCCCTTTGACAAAGACTTTTGTATTTGGCGTGCTTGGTTTTCTGGCTTAATGCTTCTTTGTGTTCGTGTGCCTGTGCATTTTTTCGGGCCAACGACAGAGTGTAACAAGTAATTGTAGGATGAAAAACTATTCTCTTGTTGCCTGTAAGGAAAGGAAGGTCTAGCTTCTGCTTTTTTCAATGGATGAGAGTGCTCCTGGTCTGTGTACGTTTGGCTTTTCTCATTTCCGGATGGTATTGCATCACGATCCAGGTTTTTTTTTCATGTCATAAGCATGACCTTACACCCAATAGAAAATGCCCCTGTTGTCCTGTGTTGTATTGAAATGACCTGTTTGTCAATAACTGTACTTTCCACTTAAATTTCACATTATTATTATTCTTCTATTGTTGGTGAGACATGTAGGCATGATGCATAAATAACTGTTCCTTATGCAAAATTAACCATGGAGCTACTCAACCAACTTTTCCACTGTACAAAACTTAGCTCAGTTGGCCAGTTCTCCTTCCGAGCATCTGGAGGTGAGGGTTTCGATCCTCGCTCTTGGTAAGTATGGAAGCCGGGTTAAGTGATGACCCGTCTAGCCGGGATGTATAAGGATGGTGGGTCTGCAGAAGTGGGTTGGGTTTGGGGTCATTCCCTATAAACCTTCCAAGGTTTCAGAGAGGCTTGGGAATTTATGGGAAACCCATACTCTCGATATATTTGACTATCAAAATGTTCTTTGCTTCCTTATCCCTTAGGGGGCAGTGTAAATATGCAAAATTAATACCCCGTTAGGATTTCTAGCTGCTTTTGGGATTTTGGAACTTACGCTTCTTCCATTAACTTCTCGATGTTGCTTATAAAATTAAGACGACCGTCATTTCACAACAAACTTGTTTCTTGATTTTAGAATGTTTATAATCGTCGGGCTTAAATTCTTTCAATCTCATATTTTGAGACTGTAGGCTTCTAATTGAAGATTTAAAATACGTAGATTAAAAACTATGGATTCCTAAATCGAACCCTACATTTGAGAATTTGTATAGCTCTGAATTTATAGTTTTTAACTCTGAAAATTCCTCCGATTAGATGGAAACAGGGCTTGAATCCTTGCCAGACATTGCGAATCGGAGTTATTTTGATTTATTGAGACGTCTGAACGTGTATGCACAAAATTTTCTCTGCCCCCTGTTTGGTATCTTCTCCCTTTGTCGAAAGCCTCTCTTTCATCTTTCCTTTTGTCTCTGGTTAATCCCTTTCTTATTTCTTCTTATTTTTAATTTTTAATTTTGTTCTTAGGCGGTTGGAGCGTAAGGCCAAATTAGATGGGCTTTGGGTTGGATTGTGCCGGGCCCATTTATTACAAAATACCTTTTTCAGAAGTTTTTAAGCTCTTCCGTGTTCACAATGCCAGACTTTTACCTAGGTTGCTTTACATGTGCGGCGACAGCTACGCTGTCCAAGTCAATTTCTTCGATGTTTTAGCAGTGCTCATCTGCAATAACACAGGTTTTCTTGCGGTGCGAACCAGAAGAATAACACACCACCTGAGGTTTCTCGCGGTGCGGACCGGAAGAATTTTAGGTTACTGATTTTGACGATGATTGTATCAGGAGCCATTTATGACTGGCTAATCAAAAGGTAAAAAGAAATATACGGCTCAGCTAGACCTAAATGTAATTTGCTTGTTCCTCGAGAGAATGGACGTTTGAGAACCGCAAATCTTGCCCTTCGAGACAATGGCAGAATGGATTGAACATTCGCACGTTTGAATGATGAGCTTCTTTATTGCATTCGCAACTATTGAGGTAAGTTCAGGATAGACACAGATGAAATGTCATGTTAAATGTTTTGTGGACAAGCAGTAAAGCATCAAATCATAAAAAAAGAGACAACCCTACAAGCAGTGAAGCATCAAATCATAAAAAAAGACACAACCCTCCTACTTCCTGTACGCCAGCTTCTTCACCGCCTCGGCAAGATTTTCTTCTTTCTGAATGCTTTGGACCCATTGTGCATTGATGTTCACCCGCTCAATGCTCTGCTTCAGTGTCCTTGCAATAGAAGGTTTCGAGCGGGTTGCAAAGAAGTCCTCCACCTCCTTGGCTTTCTCAAATGTTGCAAACTGGACAAATAATGAAAAAGCAGGGGAACTCAAGGAATTGTCAATTGACCACGTTTGTCCCATAAATTCAAACATAAGGGAAAAATAACATAAACAAAAAAATTTCAATCCTTGAGAACAGGCAGCTTTTCACGAGAGAGTTGCTTTAGAAAAGTTTGAACCCACACGAACACATATGGGCACACAAGCGATAGGATTACATACCGGTGAGACAATTGCACTAACAAACCGCGTGACAAGAAACCCAGAACCATATGTTTTCCAAATGTTTTCCCAATGTTCCTGCAATCAATGATTGAGATAATAGAGAAGAATGCCAGATCAGATACCGCAGAAAGCATCAAATGATATTTGGTACAAGCAAAAACTCCACAAGCAACACAAGAAGAATTAAGAGTTACACATGCTCTCAATTCTTTGTTTCAGTTGTGGATTTTGCAATAGCAAAAAATAATCTAGTTTGTATTAGCTCAGACCCAATGAGAGCATCATTGATTCATTTAAGGGATATAAATAAGTATTCAATATGTTCCACTGGCAATAACAGAATTACCTTCAGCCAAGTCCAAGCAGTTTCACGTCCTTCCCTGCAAACAGCAAGCCCAAAGACGGCGTCTTGACTGCGAACCTAATCAAAACCAAAGGTGCAAAGTTTTAGTTTCTGCCTTTTAGATCAACGCATGGTGAACTTAACAAAGGAGGCTTCGAGAAAATTATGAAGGTATATTCAACTAGTACACAAGCCAGAGTACCTCAGGAGACAATATGAAGTTGAGCACTTCAAGGATGATATTAGGATCTGGACAAGAGGCCAATGAACCTACAAAGACAAAAAGTAGGCAGATTTTAGGGGAGTATCAGACGGTTGCAACACTTATCCAAATGACATTATATACCTAAAATGCGGGTTTTCTCCTGGCTCAAGTCAGTCTCTCTATAGACTCTCAGCAAAGATTCAAAACCTGATCGGTTTGATGCATTCGCAGTTTGCATCACAGCCACGTAGCCTGCCTATAAAAACAGGTAAAAGAATGGGTTCAGAAGCTGTAGAATATGAAGAAATACAAGGTAACAGAAAATGCATGAGATTGCACAACCCTTCGGATGTCAGGAGGAAGAAGAGGAGTGCTCCTGTCATCTAAGAATGCATAAAAGCGCCTGCTCGCTTCCTTTAGTGTGGATTCATCTCCAAACTCTGCCAGGGCAGTTAAAATTTGTCCTCTTAACATAGCTTCTAAATGACTCTCACCCTCTTTGGCATCCCAACCAAGCTTCCTGCCAGGAAATTGCAGCAAATAAAGACAATGATAGAGCCTCACTTTCACCATCACAACTTTGACTAAAAACTTAACAGAAAACAATTTCTTTAGAACATTAGATAGTCCAGAATCCAAAACTTCACTAACATTCCAACAACGGCTAAAAGAATTTCTTGAAACTTTAATATTACATAAGCAACTTTTTCACTACACATCCAATGACCACCAGACAAATTAAACTCGAAAGAAATCATCAAGATGGTTTTCCAGTTAACTCATCGAGAAATAAAGGTGGAAAAGATAATTATCATGAGAAATTTCAAGCATTAATTCAGCATTCTTCCAGTGCTCTTACTTAAGTGAATCCACCATAAAGATAAAAGTCATCCGGGTGAAAATTGGCAAAGCCATCTAATTTCTTGAAATGAACTTAATTTACCCAGCCAAACAAGCGTCTTTGTTTTGGTTCATTTGTTATCATGGTGTAAGAGATGTAAAATGTAAATTTGAAATTCTACAATAAGGCTATGCTAGATTCATAAAAGTAACTGAACTTACTCTGCAGAGTATTGAAAAAGACCGATGAAAAATTGTTTAATATAATCCATTAATTCAGGAGTAGCATCTGCAGCAATTCTTGCAATTTTGTAGCTTACCTGGCAAAGAAGGAAGTAAAATCAGTCTTGATAGCATTATCTTAACAAGAATCCATAGTGAGAATCACCCAATCCAAGTTCAGACACACAATATATACATATAAAGAGAGAATCCTGTTACAGCAGAACATACACTTATCAAATTCGATAGCACAGTATAATCAAGTTCTTCTCTGTAAGCAGCCATTAGAGTGACCAAAGAAGTCAAAGACTGCTTGCGAGCCATGCAAAGAGCAAAGGAATCATCCAGTATACCTGTTACAAGCATCACATAAGTTGGTTACGCTGATCTTTTAGGTTGGACAGAGAGAAGAAAAATGGGGGCGCGTAGAAGATGTTCGAATATAGGAAGAAATAACAAAGTTACCAAATCTGTCGGTTGCAGATAAAATTTCATTCTCTATGGCATATCTTAGCTTGGCTTGAAGGTCTTCATCGTACTTCACCCTATAGAAACCTGTCTGGTCCACATTGACCTTTATCCAAGCTCCGGTTTCCTTTAAATCAATAGATGCGGATTTTGTTTCCAACAGAAAACTTTGGCGCGCATCATATGAGCCACAACAAAATGTTACTGGCACAATCCACTGTCCATCCCCAGGGGAACCGCTTGATAAAAATTGTGACTGCCATTATCATCAAAGTTATGTCACTTTAGAGCTGGTTCACTCTATGGAGATTGGTAATATACAAGACAACAAACTTCAACTTCAAAGAATTATAACATTGTAGAACCTGTTCGAACTCTAACTTGTCATCTTTGATTTTGATGGAAACCACAGGGTATCCTTGCTGCTTGGTCCACGAATTCATTAACTTGTTCACGGGTTCACCTGATCCCTCCTCGAGGGCAGCCCAGAGGTCCTCTGTCTTTGCATTTGAGCAAGCATGCCTCTTTATGTATGAAGCTAATGATTTCTATTTTCACAAACAGAAAAAATAGATGTCCATGTTAAATATCAAGGAAAATCCAATACAAGTAATATCTGAAACGAAAGTGTACTATACGTAACAAGATATGGCGTAAGAACATTCACATCAACAAGGATTTAGATAGATCATGATTTAGTTAGCAAGTTCATCTCGTGAACCCATAATTCAACAAACTAACTGAAGATATGAAAGACCGAGTTGTAGAATCTTCCTTATTTCACATATTCAGTTTAATCTCATCAACTTAAATCTGTTATATTAAATAAATCAAACAGAATCATTACAGGCCCAGGAGTTTAATGTTAGAGCATCTGATAATTGACTCAGCACAGTAGTTTTATCAAGCCATAGTGCATTTGCTGATTGGGGGCCAGCAAAATACAATTGTCAAAGGATATCATTACCATATGTGGTAAATTGCAAGCTTGAGTGCTCTCACACCTAAGTAGAATGTGCATTATATAGAGTATTTTATTTAATATTTCGAACATAAGTTGAGATTACATCTAAATGAAGGCTTTGTTTGGGCAACAATATTGAGCAAAAAGAAGTCAATCCCAAATGATTTGAGTAGCTCATGAATATTATAGTCTCATCAAGTCCAGAGCACAAAAAAGTGAAGCAAAATCCAACTCAAGTTGAGAGTCTAATACTGAGTTACTGGACATTGTTTCTGCTTGAGTCAGTGAAACTGCTAGTGAAGCATTTGAAGATTAGATGTCTTCATCAGCATCACGTCAGCAACTAACTTATCCTCTTGATTAAATTATATAGCAGCAGATATTACACTTTTGTCTTGGAGACCTCCTCAATAAGTAACCCTCTGGGCAGTTACTGAGAGATCATCATAAGCTGAGCATAACAAGAATTACCTGAAAACATTCAGCACCAAGATAGCTTTGAAGCATCCGGATCACAGATGCACCCTTTCTGTAACTTATTGCATCGAAGATTTCATCGATCTCACCAGCATGGTTAATCTCCACCTGAGGAGGAAAAGTCTCTTCAATTCAAATACTTCAATGCTTACTGCGCAAGGATATCTTTTGAAAAGGAAAAGATGTTTATGCTTACCTCAATGGGGTGTGACTCAGCAAGCCCATCCAGTCTCAGCCCTTCAGTACATTCTTCAAGGAACTGAGTCCATATTTTCCACTCAGGAAACAGGCTATCGGTAGCCAAATAGCTCACCTAAGCCAAGCACATGTCATGCAAACAAGCACGATAGCAAAATAAAGGACAAAACAACAAAGCAAGGTTACTTACCCAAGTAGCAAATCCCTCATTTAGCCACAGGTGAGTCCACCACTCCATGGTAACAAGGTTACCAAACCACTGGTGAGCCAGTTCATGAGCTACAACTGTAGCAACCTTAAAGAAGCCCGACAAAAGTATCAGATGTTTATGCAAATCAGCAACCACACATATGAAACTTTCCAACTTTGAACAGCCAAACTAGATGGTGAAAGGTAGCCGGCAAATTGTAATTTACATTACCCTCTGCTTGTTAGCTGCTGCGGAGTGCTTCTCATCATAGAGTAGAGCTGTTTCGCGATAAGTAACTAAACCGTAATTTTCCATGGCACCGGCAGCAAAATCTGGGATAGCAATCATATCCAGTTTTGGAAGAGAGTATGGCACAGCAAAGTACCTGGATTTCATTCAATTTACCAATAGTCAACTAAAGACAATGATCATAAGTGCTCAGAATGTAAGAGTACTAACAAATGCAAACTACTCTGATAGGAACATACTCTCGGTATAATACAAGCGTCTTGACAGCAACATCTAGGGCAAATTTTCCCTGATTTTGCTTCCCGACTTGACAGTATACCCGCACCTTTACTCCTGCAAAGAATGTAGCAGATATACAGACAATTAGACAAAACAGATGGAATTAAAAGGCTTTCCTTGTGCACAAGGCTTTCCACACTAATCACTAGATAAACAGCAGTTCTTAAGAGAGAAGAGCAATTATCAGTGACTTTACCGTCAGATGTATGATCTTCGACATAGTCAAATAACCCAACGACAACTGCAACCAAGTATGTGGACATAATGGGCGATTCTTGATAAAAAACTGTCTTAACATGTCCTTCAACCTTTTCATCAACAATCGGCATGTTGGAGAGAGCCACTAGATCAGATGGCACATCTAAAGTAATTTTGAATGTAGCCTGTCACACCATTCATCAAAGTCAAGCGAACTCATCATGTAACATCAATAAATGCCCACCTAAAAGATACATTTCATGAAGTTCAAAACAGTATATAAAATCAGATCATTAAAGAGATTGGTAACCTCATATAGACCAAACTAGCGGAACTATTGAGGGTGTATCAAACATCTAAACAAAAGAATGACACCTCCCTCAAAGGTTTGTACCACCATGGTATGCATGAGAAGATTGGTAGGACAGTTGCAGATAAACCACTCATGTAAAGGAAAGATAAGAACCTTGCACGCAGGCTCATCCCAACAAGGAAAGCATCGCCGAGCATCAGCTGGTTCAAACTGAGTAACCGCCATATTCTTCTTCTCACCATTGTGCTCATAAGTACTGCATATAGTATATTTGAACTTAAGTGAGTGAATTGGCCATACAAAATTATTAAGTAAAACATATTCATTTAAATCAGAAATTAGTGAGAATACTAACAGTGCTCTAGCATCTCAAAATTCAGTAATTCATTCAAAAGAACTAAGTACCTCTAGATCAATGTATAGAAGACAGGGATAGATTCAGAAGTAGTAATAGAAGACAGCACAGTGATATCCCAAATGATGCAGGGTAGACAACCAATGAAATTTTATAAAAAAAGAGAGCAGAGGAGGCAAGTGGTGGCATGAAGCTTAGTCATCCTTTGGTTAAATAGCATCCCAATCGCTTAAAAATCCCCGTTCCACGATCAGATAATGCTGAAGATCATCATGTTCGCGTTTTATTGGAAATAATTACCTTCTGTAAAACCCTTTCATCCTATCGTTAAGAGTTCCGTCAAAACCGATAGCCAAAACTCCAAGCCCAATGGGCAGCGTCCCGGGGAACTCCAAAACCAATATCTCATCTTGCTCAAACAAGTCCACTTTACAAGGCTCAAACACCTGCTCAGCATTTCAATATCATCAAGTCACTTTACAACACCAAATCCTCTAAACACCAAGTAACATAAAATAAGATAGAAACTTAAATCTCAAAACTTCACAACAACAGTCTTCACTGTTAGCCAACCCATAATCTCTCTTTTTAATTTTTTCCAAATTAAAATGCATTCATCATTAGAAAATAAATTCAACGATGCCATTTTACATGCTGAATAAACAGAAGACGAAAGGGAACCGATAAATCAAATCAAAAACTCCATTTAACCAACCCAAAATCAAAACGAGAACTTTGAAGAAGCAACATCGCAAGTCGCATACAAACAGAGAAAGGCCCATCTTCCTGCTATCCTTAAACACGTCGCAAACCTCCTTCCTTCCCCAAAAAAGTTCACATTTTTAATGAAAATAAATAAATAAAATTGAACAAAAACGTCTACCCAGAGGCTACGTCTTAGGCACGTAAACTCGTATTCTTTGCTTTAGATGAATAAATTCACGACAAAACCAAGCGATCGCTCCCCCACAAAATCAGCTACGATTTCGCGAAATCTCTCGCGACCGAAGCCTAGACAGGGCACGATACGGCGATTCTCTCTCCACCGCGGAACGCCGGGGAGATCGAGACGCTTCACCTGGGAGGACGCTTTGGAGGTGAACGAGACGGTGCCGTCCCGGATTGTCAGGTCGGCGGCATTGAGGACGATGAACTTGGTCTCGCCGACGACGTCGACGTCGACGGCGACGGTGCCGGCGAACTTGCAGGCGGCGAGGTCGGGCTTGAGCCGTATGTCGTACCGCTTCGGCGTCGCGAACTTGGGGAGGCGAGGCTGGCCCTTGAATTGCTCCATCTCCGGCGGCGATCGGATCTCCGTTGCGGCGGCGACGTCGCAGCTCAGTCTCTGCACGCGCTCTCTTTCTCTCAGCGGATCTCGAAATGAGCACAGAAGATGAGCATCCGCGGAAATTTATAGAGGTAAGTTTTGGGTCCTACAAATTACAACTTGTACTGTTCAAAAAAAAAATTTAATTCCTGTAAAAATTTCAAATTGGTACATTTACCACAAATTTATCCAAAATTATTTTTTTGACCACAAAAAACTCCAAACTAGTATATCTTTGATAAATTTACCCCAAATTAATATTCTTGTAATAAATTTACCCTATATTAGTTTTGATTAAATTTTATTGTCGAATTATTAAATTAAATGACACGTGACAATTGGCCTGTATAATTTTACATTCCGTTTATTACAATTTAAAACTTTTGTGATTTTTTATAATATTAATCCAATTTAATGGAGGGTATAATACTCTGAAAAACCCCAAACTAGTACACTTGTGACAAATTTACCCCAAACTATTTTTTTGACCACCAAAAACCCCAAAAGAGTATACCTTTGACAAATTTACCCCAAACTGGTACACTTGTGACAAATTTACCCTATGTTAATTTTTGTTAAATTTTATTCTCAAATTATTAAGTTAAATAACACGTGACAGTTAATCGGTATACCAATTTAGGATTTTACACTCCGTTTGTCACAATTTACAATTTTTATGATTTTTGTGTGGTATTAATCCAATTTAGCATAGGGTATATTTGTTACAAATTTACCAGTTTAGGGTTTTTTGTAGTTGAATAAATTAGTTTAAGGTAAATTTGTCATAAATGTACCAATTTAGGATTTTTTATAGTTAGTTGGGGTAAATTTGTCACAAGTTTACCAGTTTGGAGTTTTTCATGGTCAAAAAAATAGTTTTGGGTAAATTTGTCACAAGTGTACCGGTTTGGGGTTTTTCAGGATATTAACCCTTGTTACAAATTTACCAGTTTAATGTTTTTTGTGGTCGAATAAATTAGTTTTTGGTAAATTTATCATAAATGTACCAGTTTAGGGTTTTTTTTTTTATAATTAGTCGGGATAAATTTGTCACATGTGTATCAGTTTGGAGTTTTTCATTTAAAAAATAATAATTTTGGATAAATTTGTCACAGATATACCAGTTTGGGATTTTTTAGGGTATTAACCCTAAAAAAAAAAACTTTTAACTTGTAACGAAAATATAATCGAATTTAAAATTTTCAAAATATCCTAAAACTTATCGTCAAAATACAATAAAAAAAATTAATCAATTGAAGGAGTTTTAAGAATTGATTGTATTTTCATGATGAGTTTTAAAATTTAATTAAATTTTTTAAAAGTTTTAGAACTAGTTGCACTTTATTAAAAAGTTTAAAAACTTCCAATGTACTAATTCCTAAGTTTTATAACTGTAAGTCTCGCAATTGAAATTCCTAAAACAACCTCCAAATTTCAAGATCAATTTCAATTTTGCCATAATTTTTTTTTTTTTGTTTCGTAAAAGGTTTCAAACTTACACTCTAATTCCAATTCTACCCACACATTTTAAAATTCACCACTAATTTATTCAAAATTGACATCAAAACCAATTAGAAGTTCATTATCAAAATTTACGTTTTCATCAACACCCTCATACTGGGAAGAATGATTGGAACCTTCTAATGTTGATAATATTGGAGATGTCAATGGGTTTTTGGATGCATCGTTAAATTTGACACTAGAGTAAAAGTTAGGGTTTTTTACAAGACCAAAAAAATAGGGTTAATACCCTGAAAAACCCCAAACTGGTACACTTGTGACAAAGTTACCCCAAACTATTTTTTTGACCATAAAAAACCCCAAACTGGTAAACTTGTGAAAAATTTACCCCGACTGACTATAAAAAACCATAAACTGGTACATTTATGACAAATTTACCCCAAACTAATTTATCCGATTGTAAAAAACCCTAAACTGGTAATTTTTTGTTAAATATACCATATGCTAAATTGGATTAATACCACAAAAAAATCATAAAAATTGTAAACTGTGATAAATAGAGCGTAAAATCCTAAATTGGTATACCGGTTAACTGTCACGTGTCATTTAACTTAATAATTTGAGAATAAAATTTAACGAAAACCAGCATAGGGTAAATTTGTCACAAGTGTACCAGTTTGGGGTAAATTTGTCAAAGGTATACCAGTTTGGGGTTTTTGGTGGTCAAAAAAATAGTTTGGGGTAAATTTGTTGCAAGTGTACCAGTTTGGGGTTTTTTAGGGTATTAACCCAAATATATATATATATATCGTGACAAAATTGAGATTTAACATAAAGTTGATGATTTTTTTAAGGAATTAGCCCAAGGTTTTTCTGACATTGGCTGGCATGCCAAAAGTCCCGTGAGCTTGCATGCTTATATATATATATATATATATATATATATATATATATATATATATATATATATATATATATATTCTATTTTGACAAGCTTTGATTTTTTTTTTCTCTCTAATTCACATTCGTTGTTAATGATCTCTTATTCGGATTTTGAATAATCTTGTTGGAAGATACGTCATTACATGAGATACATATCATTTGACTTGATTTGTTGATTGAAATTTAGTTTGTTTTGTCGTGAATGAAAAGGATCATTATGAAAAATGTATTGGATGCCACTAATTATTCTTTTATGATTACTTCAATGAATAATTTAAGAGATATCAACTATCCATTAGTCGCCTTGAGACATAATTGTACACTAAACATAATAGAAAATCCAGAAAACATGAGCTCATGCATAAATTGGTGGTCCGTCCATTAATTCCTTACGTTGACAAGAAGGCATGATAAGCCGAATGAATGTATATGCAAATGGAGACAAAGGACATATCAAACACATATTGAAACCAAAATTCTTCCTTGATGTCAATTAAGATAAAATTCTAAACAGAAAAAAGAAAAATAAAAATAAAACAATTACTAGTTGCCATTGAATGATTGTTCTAACATAGGTTTTCTTGAAAATCCAATGGAAATAATTGTTCAAAAGGTCTAAACCTATTATATGATGGTCAATTCAGTCATAAATCTTTCAAATGTGCCAATTAAGTCTTCAACTTATCATACGCTAGGCAATTCATTCTTAAATATTTTGACGATTTGCCAATTTAGTAACATTTTAACGATTTATCAATATAGTCATTTCGGATAGTTTTGGTTGGAAATCTCCGAATGACTATATTGATAAATTATTAAAAGATTATAATTAAATTGATAAATTGTCAAAAGTTTAGGACTAAATTAGCACAATTAAAAGATTTATGACTGAATTGACCACCTTACAAAAGCAATTGGTTTAGAATTTTTTGGACGATATTTCCAAACCCAATGTGTAGTTCACGTTTGCAAGGAATATGGTTCCACAAGAGTAAAAGCAATGAAAGGAATTAAAGAGTTAAGACAACTTTAGTTTAAAAGAGGGTACGATAATGACTAAGGAAGATACGGGAACAAATGCAAAGGAAAAATCTCAATCTCTTCTTGCTTGAGGAGGTTGGGATGCTTCCTATTTTGGTACTGCTTCTCCATCTCCCCGTGAAAGTACTAGAATAAGTGGGATTGACAAGCACTCAAGTTCAAGTACCAGGCATGAGATGCTCCTACCCAACTTTTGCATTTTAAAATCTGTCAAAATGTGGTACCATATTGTCTCATCAAGGTTGTTTATGCTTAGTTAATTAAGTTTATCTTTTATTTATTCAATCTCTGACCTAGGCCAGCCTTAATTTTGTGCATATTTTACAATCTTCCCAATTACACCCGGTTCTCTGTTTCTTGCCCACTAAGTTACTCATTTCAATAATAGTAAATTCTTTCACTCATCATCTTAAGGACTAGATCATCCTTAAAGCATGTGCAGCCATTGATGCGTGCAGTCATGATTCTCTCATGGCAAGTTTCTTTCAACTTGGTCTGCTAATATGTCCTCTCTAGATCTATTACAACCCTTCTAACACAATGACAACTTTTCATTGATGTACTTATTCAAATTGCACTTAAATTTAGTAGAAGGAGCACAACATAGCCAAATTTCCCGCACAATGAAATGGACTAAATCCGGCCTCATATCTTATAGAATCACCTCTTTTCCATACATACTTTTAGAATGAATTCGATGAAGTCACAATATTGGTGCTTCGACTTTTTCCAGTCATCTTCTATCTCTGACCTAGGCCAGCCTTACTTCTTGTGCATATTTTACAATCTTCCCTTAACACCAGGTTCTTTGTTTCTTGCCCACGAAGTTACTCATTTCAATAATAGTAAATTCTTTCATTCATCATCTTAAGGACTAGATCATCCTTTAAGCATGTGCAGCCATTGATGTGTGCAGTCATGACGCTCTCACACCAGTGTTTTTCCAACTTGGTTTGCTAATATGTGAGAACCATTTGTTGATTTACTTTTTCAATTCACACTTGAATTTACTAGAAGTATCATGACATAGCCAAACTATGAAATTGGTCGAATCGGGCATTGGATTTTATAAAATTACTTCATTTCCATACATGCTCTG
The DNA here is from genome assembly GCA_028830015.1 of Eucalyptus grandis x Eucalyptus urophylla. Classification (NCBI taxonomy): domain Eukaryota; kingdom Viridiplantae; phylum Streptophyta; class Magnoliopsida; order Myrtales; family Myrtaceae; genus Eucalyptus; species Eucalyptus grandis x Eucalyptus urophylla. Next base: position 44,627,990 of record CM054190.1, read on the forward strand.
ACTGAATTTGCCGAAAGTCATGGTCTCGATGCTTTGACCTTTTTGTAAGTTATCTTGTTTGTCCGTAAAACTCGCCAGCATCTCCTTATAGCTTGTAAAAACATCGGTTTAAGTGAAAAACGAAATGGCTGAACATAAACATATTTATGCACATAAAGCAGTCACAGATGGCGATTTCTTTATCTAAATCAAAATGGAACAAGCAACCATAAACCAGTGGCTAGTGCTTCCCTTTCCCCCCAAGAAAGGTCAAAACCCTCCAGTCGGATTGCGAGTCTCCCCTCATTTTGGTCGATAGTATTCTATTACTTGTTCCAAAGGTTTTGGGCTTCCTATCGAAAAGCCCAATATTTTGAAGTGGGCCACGAACGAGTACGGAAGGCCCACAATGGGCCCACCTGAGTTCTCTCTCTCACTTTAGAGAGAGAACAAGACAGGGCGAGCTTCCTTCTTCATTGGAAAACTACGTTGAAGATTTCTTGGGAAGACGAATGGGGATCATCCGAGAGAAGAAGCCCAAATCTTCTTCTTCTTCTCCGTCATCGACGTCGCCTTGCGCCGATCTGAGAGCCGCCTATCACAATTGCTTCAACAGGTAAAGCCGCGAATCGGCGCAGTCAACTGAAAAAACCATGAATTCTTTGTGTTTTCCGATGGTCAATAACCCCCCGGGCTAAAACCCTAAACCCCCCCCCCCCCCCCCCCCCCCCCCTTCAAAATGGCTTCTTTCGGTGGTCTTCAGGTGGTACTCCGAGAAGTTCGTGAAGGGTCAGTGGCAGAAGGAGGAGTGCGTCGCCGAGTGGCAGAAGTACAGGGCTTGCCTCTCCGTAATCCTCGTGATTCTTGCTTTTGCAGAATGCGATTTCCTTTTATGTTGATTGTACTTTGCCGTGAATTGCAATTTTTTTCTTTCTTCTGTTTGATTTTTGGGGGTGTTGTGAAGGAACATTTGGAGGACAAGCACCTGAGCCGGTTCCTGGAAGCTGAAGCCCTCGACAGCACCGCAAGGGCCGACTCGGCGAGCGTGGTGGATGGTGCAGAGACTAATTCATGAGATTGACGATGTGTCGAGCGATAAGATATTGAACTTGGATGGTGATTTTTTGAGGTAGTAATTTGTCATTTGATTTAGGAAATGATTTACCTGTTTGATTGCTTTAGATATCCAAGTTATTCTAATTCTTCCTAAGCGGTGTCTATTTAATATAGTAGAGAAAGAAGAGGCTGGTTCATGGAATTAGAGGCAGGACAACATTAATGAACGAAGAAGTAAGTGACTATTCATTTGTCACTGCACTAAGCATGAAAATGAGGAACTCGATTGAAAGGTCTTGTGCAGAGGTCCAAGCAGGGGCAGTGCTGCTCGTTATGCTACTTTAGTAATGTCTTTTTTCCAGATGATGCAGAGTTTTCTAAACTAGGAATTCTAGAGACATGTTTAGGGGTTTGTGAAGCTCATTTCTTCGGCAAAGCAATGGCATTATGTTTATCGGGAGTCTCTTTTTCTGTATCTGTTTTGTCGACAGAAGCCCTTAAGAATCAACATTGGTGAAAAAAGTGAAAAATAAGGACGATTTTGTGTATTGATGCATCGATTCTTTTGCAAGGTCCACTTATGTAAAATAAAAAGGTAGTTGCCTTGGTGAATTCTAGGCCTGAACTGAAATTAAGTGTATCAAGCATGTAGTGGTTTCTGGATTGGTCTCCTGACCGAGACTTCTGATTTTGTGGCTCCTGAATGAATATTCAAGGTGATATCACTTGTTTTTCCTTAAGGGTTTTTGCATAATTCGTGTGCGCCAATAACTGCTGAGAAGAGGAGCTGTTATCGGGAGGACATTCACTTAGTGACCAATTAATTTCTTTATGGATATCCTAGAAATTTTCTTGTGAACTTTTGGAACCTTGGAGTACAGCAGCCATGCTGGTGGTGTCAGTAAGCATACAGCAGGAACCATCTCTCTCAAGGATGTATGGCTTTCTTCTAAATCAGATTAGCTCACAAGGCTAGGCGACATGATACTCTAAGGGTTGTGTTGACCATCTGAAGATTCTAGTAGGTAGATAGGCCTTGGAAGTGGGTACAGGAATTTCTTGTTTTGAAAATAGTAAATCAGCCTGTTGTATTTTATCCAGGTTCAACCCCAGTCAACTTCTCTTTTCTTTCACTTTCTTTGGTAGAAACGATACATCTCTATGTTACGTGACAGTGTTCTCACATTTATTCAACACCTCTAGAGTTCAAACTCGAGAGAATTATTCTCTCGTCAATTTTCCGAATTGTGACCGGTTTGTCTGAGTCTCGCTGCTGCTCCTCCCTGCTCCCTTCTTTTCTCCTACTTTGGGGCGACTTACTGGTGGAGTAGATCTGGAAGTGTTTGATGTCGTGATGGCCTGGAGAAGATTCTTTTTGAGGTGAATATTGCACTTTTCTGTTAGTACCATATCCCTTGACAGCAACTTTTTGTTCCACAAACGACGTTGCATGGAGCGTAAAGTAACTGCACCATTCTTTAATCTGACCTATCGAACAGTTTGAAGAGTGAAAGGACCATAGCAGCATCTGCTCACATACGAGTGAAATCACAATAGCGGCATCTGCTTACATACGATTCTTCAGGCAGTGGATGTACATATGAGGAAACATATGAGGAAACAACTGTCCATGATCGTAAGCATACCATCGCTAGTCACGGATCACATACCCTGCTCTTCCTCTGATAATATGTTCTGTTCTTCAGTGGTGACTACTGACTATTGAAGAACATGTCATCCATGCGTAGTGGGTTGTCTCTCCACTGCTTCTGGTCATATAATTTCTCCAATTGAATCCATCTTCTAGCGTTTCGGTTCCGATTTTGTTCCAATAGAATGAATTGTCAAATCCTTCGTCCGGTTTTTTCTCCAAATGCTTTTCGGGAACAGGGAATGCGAACTCGTCAGAAGAGAACATCAGGGCTGGAAATTACGTGGAGCCTTCTCGTTTAGGATTTCCATTTGATAGGCATTTACGGATTAGCGAACGGGCTGAATCAAGTGCATATCATGGCCTCTCCGGTGAGCATTGCTTTTCATTTCGGATCGGATGAACCCGAAAAACATGGAGGGGCTCTAATTTAATATTTCGGATAACGAAACTCTGTGCCGAGCAATGAGAATTTGATTCAGGGCAATGCAATCACAGCAAATCTCACGAAGTCATAAAGAAATGAAATTGCCACATCGACGACGACGCATTTCCAAGCAAGAAGGATCACAGCGTGCCATTTTAAGTTGCTTTTGTCCATGTCGAGATTACGATTCATGAAGAGTAAGATCAGGCAAAAGAAGATACGAACGAGTTCAGAATACAACACATCCACCGATATTCATTCATCATAAGCACGAGCCAAACATCAAACACATAGCCTACTAACCATAGCACCTGCGCTTCGACCCAAAAAAAAGGAAAAAAAAAAAAAAACATAGCACCTGCGCAAGAACCTGCAAGTTCCGTGCGCAAAACACAAGAACAACCTTCTTAAAAGCAAAGCACGCCCATCGTTATTCTTCCTTCCCAATGAGCATCCTCATCGGCACACCCGTAGCTCAGCTCCGCGGGCCCACTTCAGGCGATCTTGACCTCGATCGTCTTCGGCTTCTTCGGCTCCGGCGGGGGCAGCTTCTCCACGGTGACGGTCAGCACCCCGTCGCGGCACACCGCCGAGACGGCCTCCGTGTTGGCGTTCTCCGGCAGCACGAACTTCCGCATGAACTTGCCGACCCGCCGCTCCATCCGCAGGTACTTGGCGCCCTCCTTCTCCTCCTCGCGCCGCCTCTCGCCGCTGATGACCAGCACGTTGTCGTCCTCGACCTGGACCTTGATGTCCCCGGAGCCGAGGCCGGGCATGTCGACGACGAAGGCGTAGGACCCCGGGAGCTCCTTGACGTCGGCCGGGGTGGCGGCCATGGCGCGGGCGTCGCGGACGTAGGTGCGGGTGGGGGCGCTGGCGGACTTCTCGGCCTCCTCGGGGACGTCCATCAGGTGGTGCAGGGTGGCGAAGAGCGGGGACTCGAGGCCGGTGAGGCGGAAATCCATCGTCGCGCGTCTGCTGCTCGGTCGGTGAAGCTGGAAGAAGGAGATCGATTAGGGTTTTGAGAGATCGATTCGAAGTTGAAGAGCTACTGATCGGAGTTTGGATCGATGAGGAAGGAGGTGGGGAGGGGGGAGTATATATAGGTTGGCGGTTTGGAGAAGTTCGAGAAGAATCGAGGGGATGGGGCGGGAGGTTCGAGACGGTTCCAGGTCACTACTGGGATTCCTTCTAGAAGCCTAGAGAGTACTAGAAAATTCTGTAGAACATTCGGTTATTCGGCCGTTGGGAACGGCTTCTGGCTTAGCGTCTAATTTCTTCAATTCGATGATTTTCGTTTGTTTACTATTTAAATCGAACTTAATTATCGGTATTATGATGATGCACCCGTTATCTTTCCGAAATTATCATAGACCGTTCTTAGCCTTACTTTTTTGCGTACGGATATAAAAGAAAATATTCATCGAGCACACGAGTAACTCGTGGGTGACTGCCGGCATTAGACGTAATTGATGTGTAAAACTAGATGGAGGTTCCTTCCATTTCAAGTAGGTAACTTTTTGCTAAGAAGGTAATAGGAGTCATTGATTCTTACTCCAGTCCGGTCCAGTTCTATTTAAGAATCATAATCGGACCGAGAGGACCAGTTTTCATTTTTTGGGACTTGAGATTGGGAATCGGAACAAATAATCCTAGGACCGGGAATAATCATTTAGCCAAAAATATAAAAAAAAAAAACAAAAAACTGGAGTTATTATAATTTAAAGATTTATTTCTATTTTTAAGAAATTAAAAAAAATATATTTTTTAAAAAAGAGTCGGTCCGTTTCCCCTTGGAACTAAGAATTAGATCGAAAATCATCAATTTTATTTTTATGGAACCAGGATCTGGATTGATACCTTGAGAATAAGGCCAAATTGACTAGTTTGATCTGGTTTGGGCGATTCCCAATCTTGACGGTCCAATATTCTCACTCTTAGTAGGTAAATTCTCCCATTACTTTTTTGGTTTATAAAAAATTACATTTATTAGAAATTCAAAAACTCATCGTAAAAGTCCAAAAAAAAAAATTCCAAAACTTTAAAATAATGAAATAAGGCCTTAAATCTTGTCCAAAAAATGTATTGACAGCATTTTCGTTAGCTCCGTTTGATTTAAGTGGTGGAAAATTTAACAAGACATTTAAATAATTGATAATTTAGTAATTTTTTTTTTTGGTCACACACTATATTCAGCTTCGTCAAAAAAACCATTTTCGTGCCATAAGAAAGGCAAGTCTTTTGACGTTCTCTTAATTGATTTAGATATCAAAATTTGAAAAATCAAATAAAGCAATATCATTGCCTACGTGGCACAAAGTTCTTTTGAAAGTGTCCTCCTTAAGTTTAAAGTCTCTAATCACTTGGGATTACTCAATTGGCTACCATCCTCACATGGTAAGGTAAAGTCGAGGGTTCAATTCTTTATCTTCTTAATTTCAAATGTGAAGTTCGATTTTCACGCTTTACAAAAAGGCAGGACAAAAATCCAATAATAAATTGAGAGTTAAAATATGAGAGATAATTTTTTTTAAAGAAGAACATACCAGCTAAAAAATTTATTCTAAATTTTTCAGTCACTCATTGATTGCATTTTTCGGACATTTTTTAAGATTTGGTTAATTTTTATCCTCAATTTTAGAATTTCTAATGTATAGCTTCTAAAAAATTAAAACATGGATATATGTAAGATATTGTACACGTTCCAGTAGCTGCATATTGAGATCAACCAAATCAATCACAGCAGAAAAATATCCAAGGAAATGGACACGATTGTTCTTCTGTTGACTTTTCTCTGTCCAGATTCTTGAGAGCAGCCTGCAGCATACTTCTCTTCACCCTCAATCCATCACAGTATTCTCTCTCCGGCAAGCAACGTATCATTTCCTAAATCTCCGGTCATGAGATAAGAATCATAGAATGCACAGCACATTTCGAATTCGACCCATGAACTGAAGACGGGTACGTTTCTTGTCTCCCGACTTTTGTTCTTTGCTCTGTCTATCTGCAGAGTCTTCTCGGAGAAAATTTGCATTGGTTGAGAGAGAATTTCGCGCGACATCTAGTTGATTTCTTAGTGATGTTGCCGTCGATGCGGGTCATATCGACCAGACCATGTAAGCCTAGGAAGTCTGAACTCTGGTTCTGCCGCAGGTTTTTCCACAGGAGACGGGACGCAAAGCACATGTTACCTTTGCCCATGTATCAGCTTGGCACGTGAAACTGGGGGTTTTGATGAGTTCTCATTGGGCTTTGCTTATTTCCTTCGGTTAAAAGAAGCAAAAGCTAGACATTTCTACTCTTTTGATCTGAAACATGCGCTGATTGTGTTGGTGAAGCAGAAAGCCTATGGAAGTATTAAGGAAGGAGGGTCTGTTCGACTTCAAGAATCCGCTGGTTCTGCCGGAGAATCCTGCGAGGGATGAGTCGGTGTATATCGATCCGGTGTCGGATTGTAGCATCTACAGAGTCCCGAAGTCGATACGCGATGGGTACGAAAAGGCATTCGGCCCTCGATTCGTTTCGCTCGGGCCATTTCACCATCACATCCAGGATCTGCAAGCATCGGGGCACAAGCAAAGTTACTACGATGACTTCGTGAGAGAGAGCAAGCTGAGCGTGCAATACCTGTTCGAGTTTGTCAAGGGAAGGGAAGAAGCCATTCGCAAGTGCTATGCAGAGACGATCGTGCTAAACAGCGACGATCTTGCAATGTGTATTCTACAGGACGCCATTTTCGTCGTCGAGATCTTATTGAAGAACAGAGATTGCAGCTTAGTAGGCGAGAACGACCGGATATTCAAAAAGCCGTGGCTGATTCACGACATCAAATTCGACATGTTGAAGATAGAAAATCAGATCCCTTTCGCCATCCTTGAGGACCTCTTGGCACTGCATCAATCAACCAGAGAGTCTGATGATGAAAGGCTCTCTCTTGGTGTTCTCACACATGAATTCTTCAAGTTGCAGTTAGGAGGCATAACAGAGATAGCAGATGACCTTGCCAAATTCTCCTCCATGAAATCAAGGCACTTTGTCGACGCGCTCAGAAACTATAACTCGCCATCGGTGAGGCCGTCGTGGCCTAAGAAAGATCTCAAGAGTCTAGCCACTCCTAGCGTGATGGAGCTAAGCCAAGCTGGGGTCAAGTTCCACGTTGGTTTGGGGAAGAGTTTATTCGACGTACGATTCTTCAATGGAACGCTTGAAATCCCGAAACTGAACATATACTTCGGAGCAGATGTACTATTCAGAAATCTCATCGGCTTTGAGAAATGCAACTACCGCGAGAACTACATTAACGACTACATCATCTTCATCGGTCTCCTTGTTCACTCTCCGGCGGATGTGGAGATGCTGGTGGAGGAAGGAATTATCGGCATCAGTACATGGGACAGCAAAGAAGTTTTTGGGCTCATCAAGAGCCTCGTGAAAGGAGCGAGGTTCCTTCCAAAGGATTTCTACTTCTCTGGTCTCTGTGCCGAGCTGAACGAGTACTACAGAATCCCTTGGCACAGGTGGAAGGCAACGCTGAAGCGAGACTACTTCAACAGTCCGTGGTCCATCATATCGGTCATCGCAGCCGTCATTCTTCTCGTGCTCACTACGGTACAGACAGTGTTCTCTGTTATTTCTAAATAGGTCCTGTCCAATTTGAAAGTTCAAACGCACCTACACGCTCTGTTTTTGGCCGTCCCCTGTAGTCAACTTTACTTCTTCTAAGCAGATGAACACAAACCTCAATAATGTAAAAAGACGAGTATCTGAATATCTCAGAAATCTTTCTTTTATAGTCATGTAGAATGAGGATTTGTCCCTCACATGGAATTTTTCTGCGTCGTGATGTTTCTTCTGTACTTTCCACGGCTAGCAAATCAATTCAGATTAGCCATACAACTTGAAATTTCAAAAAGAGTAATGGAAGACGAGCTACGAAGTCTCAGAGTAGACTCGTGCAAAAACTCACTTGATACAGTGTTGGCAAGAGTATCGTATGTAATGACGACAGAGACAGGACTTTTATACATCAATTCTAAGTAGCCCATCTTCATCAAGAAATTAGAGTTCGTGGTGCTCATTCTCTTCTACAACAGGTGAAGCTTCTCGCTCCTTTCCTTTCAAGCGCCCATACTTCCCTGAAAACCAACGAACCATTCGAACGACGTTTCCTAAGAAGACGATCCCCATCAGGCATAGCCACAGAAGCACAGAAACTCTAGTCACTGTGTTCAGAACCCCTCTGTTATCTTCCGGTGTCATATGTATCCACGCGATGAAGTAGGTAATAGTAAGTGCAGTGATAGCGATCCACATCGTCACCATCTGGGTCCACATCCACCTCCTTCTTTTAATAGGGAGTCCACTGACCACAAGCAGAATTATGCTCAGTGAAGAAAGAAATGCAAGCGTGTTGAAGATCATGAACTGCCCATATGCCTTCGGGAGAGCGGTGGCCATCACGGCCATTCCCACATGGTGTGATTTCTCCGTGCCATTCTTCGCAGGGTCTGCTGTAAAGTCATCCTGCCAGAAGCCTCCAGGTGGTGATAGCGTGGCTTGGAATGCCACCGTCGCAATGAGTGAAGCCACCACGATCAGGGCACTTCTTTTTCTGCCCAGCCAATCTGTCTGTTTGCGAGCCTTAACCGGTGGCTTAATATCACTGTTCTGTTTGATATAAGGCTGTGCTATTGGAATGGCCTGGATTGTGTCGCGACCCAAAGATGTTTGATACATTATCGAAACTCCGGCTCTCTGTAGGAGCTGCTTGATCTCCATGTCTCTCAAGTCTCTTGGACCTTGTGATAAGACATCCAGTGCTGTCAATCCCTTCACATTTTGGACGTCTACTGCAATGTTGGTGCTGGAGAGCAAATACTTAATCATCTGCAAAATTTTCAGCCATTCTTTTTTAGAAAAAGGCATACACCAACATATGTTAATCAAAGTCACAAGTCTCTCTGTCATAGTGCCAATTCAATCAATTGAATGCTTTGGACAAAAGATACTGTAAGCAGAATCTTCAAGTTTATGCGAAGGATAATGTCCCCATAATGCTAATCCCAAATATGGACCAACCCGTAGTTGTCATGTTCCAGTTCATATTACTGCGGAAACAACACAACTTGGATAATCACATTGCACAACCCATTTATCCACAAAGAGCTTCATTTTTTGTATACGCCTTAAAAAGCTTCGCTTGATAACATGGGGAAGTTATGTGCACGTGTTACCTGCACTTAAGTATTTGCTGTTGCTTGCAAAGTTGAGTTCAGCATTAGCAGTTGTCCATGAGACTCATCAGTTCAATGTTGCCATTTCGGGCAGTAGATTAAATTAATAGAATCATATCTGATCAAGTGCATCAAGACATAGCAAAGTCTCCTCTAATCTTATTTCTCCAGTGCTCAGGACCATGTAAACTAAAGGATCACCTAAAAAAGCAACCAAATCCTCAACTTTCTTTCTCAAAAAAGAAGAACAGATTACCCTGCCCGAAGTGATCTATCTGACAATAATCCCAAATTAGGAGTTTTATTCATTTCATGCCTTATATTCATGTTCCCATTTGAATTGCTAATCAACTTCTCATGATATTATCAAGTAGATCAATGAAAATCATATTAAGAATGTATCAATTCACATAAAATTAGATCCTGATTGGGCTGCTTCCTCCTCAGAACATCGCATTTCAAATGGTGTTCTGTTAGCAGATCATCTCCAGATTTACTCTCTCTCTCATTGCCTTTTCAGTCAACTCAACTCAGCTATGTTTGACCAAAAGGGGGCACACATGAACCTGCAAGCAAATTCTGAACTTCCTATGCAATTCCCACTTCCTAGCATCATCAGCTCCACTTCCAATTCAATTTCAAGCACATCAAGTTAAATCAAGAACGCCAAGAATTACACACACAAAACCAACAAGAAAAAAAAAAACAGCTTTCTCACCTCCAACTGCTCCCTGGCTACAGCAAGATGCAAGATCGTGTTCCCATCCTTATCCCTACAACCCACGAACTCATCGTTCCTCCCAACGCAGTCCACCACCACCTTCAACGCCTCCACTCTGTTGCTCTTCACGCAGAGGTGAAACGCGCTCTCCCCCTGACTCGTCACCATCCGGGCCGACTCGGGCTTGGCCCGGATCAACTCGGCAATGACCTCGGCCCTCCCTTTGATGGCGGCCAAGTGGAGAGGCGTCCTCCCCTCGCGATCATACCGGAGGCACCCGTCCGGGTCGACGGCCAGGAGGGCCCTGACGATCTCCACGTCGCCCTTCGCGCACGCCACGTGGAGGGGCAGGGAGCCCCGCGAGTCGGGCTCCTTGGCGAGCTCCGGCTTGTGGGTGAGCAGGTGTTTGGTGAAGGACGCGTGGCCCGAGAGGCAGGAGACGTGCAGGGGCGTGCCGTCGGGGGACGAAGAAGTGGGCTTGTGGAGGATCTGGGGGTCTTGCAACAGCAGGTCTTGGAGGGCCGCGAGGTCGCCTTTCATGGCGGCTTCGGGGAGCTTGTTCATGGCGCTTGACGCGTGCTTCTCGACGCGGGAGAGGCTCACGAGCTGCATCATATCGGCGGAGGGGGAAGAGGGAGAGGGGATGGATGGCGTTTCACCCTCAAGAAGAAGACGAAGAAGAAGAAAGTAAAAGGAAGCTGCTGAGGAAAATTCAGAGAGGACCCAGGTCTGGAAAAATGGCGTCGACTGCGCGTTCCTCACCTTTGGTGGAGGGCCCGCCTCAAGAATATCATTGCAGAGGGAGAATGGTGGATCATCATCATCTGGTCTAAGAATTCGAGGAAAACAAGAATTACTGGTTTGGAAGGTTCTATAGGGAGGTGAAGTTGTCAAATGAAATCTCGTTGAAAGCGGGACTTCCTGATTGGCTGGCAGCAATCAAGATTGCTTTTTTTCTTTTTTGTTCATTATTCTTTTATTGATGGCAAGCCAAGTCCGGCCGCCCATCTTGGACCAGAGTACAGAATGACCAACTCTGGTCAAAATCTATTAAAGAAATCATATTGTCAAACAAACAAAATGTAGCTCTAACCTGCTTGTGAATTTTTCAGTTGGTGTTGTCACATTGTGCAAAACCAGTCACTTTTTTTCTAATTGCAGACCAATGAACCACAAATTCTAATTGTAGATCGCCACATTGACGCACCAAAAAGAAGAAAAAAAAGGAAAATAAAAAGGAAAAAGAAAGGAAAAGAGGAACACTTGCTTTCATCCAAGGATAATAAGGAAAACATTGCTTAAAGCAACCTTCTCATTTGGTACTCATGCTGATCACATTCAGCAGATCACTGCTGTCTATGAGAGTCTCTCTCTCTCTCTCTCTCTCTCTCTCTCTCTCACACACACACACACACACACACACACACACACAAGGATCACCAAAGGCAAGAGAAAAGGGAAAAAATGGATATTCCGAGGGAGTCATGATATTTAAGATATCTGCAAATGAAACAGCCTGGATTGTGAATGTAAATGAAGAACAATATTTCACCTTACTGAAGCAAACTCACTAAGTTTGTCTTAGTTCATTGTTTTTAACTTCTTTTTGAAAACTAAGGTTCGTCTTCAACAACATATTAACCTGCCTGCTACAAGTAGCACTTCATACTCTTTTTCGAGAACATGATCATTTGATTCGCAAAATCCAACTCTATATCAAGATTCGCAATTATAAGTTTAGGCGCTAGCAACTGAAATATCCAATATAGGACCATAGAAAACTTGCCTGCATCGATTTTGTATGTCATTGTACTTTCTTTAGGCCAAGTCCAATAATTGTTCTCCGTGGCAGAAGAGACTTTTTGTCTGATGAAAAACTCAAGAATCATACAGTAGCCGCTGCTATCGCATTGCTAGCACTTTCTGTGCAAATGCAAATTGTTAATTTGTAGAACTTATGAGAAGTATTAGATGAAAAGTCAATTCAGCGCTATATATGTGATCGAAATTCTTATCTTTCGAAATTTTTTGTCGGTATATAGGTTCAATCAGATGAATCTTAAAATGAGGATCGCCTTTTGCTTATAGGTACGAAGACATCATGCACGCACAAAGTCAAACAGAACAGGTCTCATCGATCAGCAGCATCTAGAGCATCTCATTTTGTAGGTTCTACTCAATGAAATTTCAAGTTTAATTTCAGACATCCAAGACAATTTAACAACCAAGTTAAGGTTACCCCGCATCTGGTTTTTCAACTTCTTTCTCCAGAAATATGAACTATTTGTGTCCCATGATCTTAGCGTCTCATAAGTAGTCTGCGTGACAGTATCGCACGAAACAAGTAAGATATTGTCTTCTATTTTTAATCATGTCAATCAACGGGGCAATCTCCGGTGGTGAGTTTCCTTGAGACTAGAGGACAACTATGCATTTGATGTGAAGTTTTGCATTAGCATATCGTTAATCATGAATGAATCTCTTTGTCCAAGTGATTAACCTGAAAACCAGCAATTCTGGTCGTACGTACTTGAAACCTTTTAAAATCTCACCATGGGAAGTGCTCTCTGATCTTTTGAAGTGAATGAGTTCTCTCTTAATGGAGACAGCTTCCCATCAGTTCCAGGTCTAAGTGACAATATTGTCCGAACAAAGCTAAAATTTGTTGTTATTGCAGAGTGATTAACAGCTCCTCCCAAGACAGTAATGACGAAACCCTGACAATTCCTGTTGCAATGATAATTGTAAGTTTTTGTCGTTGGAAGTTCTTTAGGATTTCAATTAAATGATGGTCTCTTGGTTTGTACTGCATCCGCCGGCACTTCGTCCAATCAATCTTTGCTTTTGGAAACTTAGCTATGGGCTCCCGGGAGGACCTCTATTCAAGATTTTATTCAAAATTAGCTTAAAGTTCTACATCTTGGGAATAGTGGGGATTTACTCTGGATATAAATGCTTCGGTTAATATTGTGGACTGCTTATTGTTGATATTCTTTGGAGTTCTACATCTTTAGCCCAAGGTAGGTTTGGAGATATTTTGAAATGGTGCATTTTTTAGAATTGAAATAGAATTTTTTTCTTTCAACTTTGCCTTTCACTTAACTTTCATAATTTTTAAAATGTCAATGAAAACTCTAACTTCACCTTAGCCATAGGTGAGCGGCTGACATACCACCGGCGTTCGGTCGGTGTGCCACTAGAGAGCTGTTGTCAGCGAGTTCTGCCATCAAATGGTTTGTGATTTTTTATTAAAAAATCTAACAAAACATCCTTTACAAAGTATAGCTTTTACCAAACGGCATCTATGTGAAAGTTGCTTTACAATGTGTTTTTAAAGTACATTTTAACAAATACTACTTGTATTTTTTAAAACCCCTTTAACTTAAAGACTTTTGCATTTTCTCAAAAACATTTCCTCAAAGTTGAACCAATCGAACCATAAGTTCTTGCATTTCGTTAATGAATTTCATACCGAAATTATTTAAGAGCACCTGGCAGGATCTTCCTGGCCGAATGACCAGGTCGACACTTGTGCTTGCTCAAGGATAAGATAGACGGAAGAGCTCCTTGATTTGAAATCATATCTATTTGACAGGAAAACTTTCTTTACCGTGACTGGCGCCGCAGCTGGAGAAGAAATTATCCGTAGATGGTTGAAGAAAATGGACTTCTCACGACCCAGGCTCAACTTCAGCCCGAGTTTCCGAGGCGATAATGGTACACTTTTGCCGTTGGAAGTTCTTTAGGATTTCAATTAAATGACGGTCTTTTTGTCTGTGTTGCATTTGCTGGTAACGAGTCCAATCAATCTTCGCTTTTGAAAACTTAGCTATGGGTTCTCGAAAGGGACCTCTATTCAAGACCTTATTCAAAATTAGCTTAAAGTTCTACATTTTGGGAGTAGTGTGGGTTTATTTTGGATGTAAATGCTTCGGCTGATTTTGGAATGCCGCATATAGAAATTTTTTTCTTCCAATTTTGCTCTTACTCAACTTTCATAATTTTGAAAATGTTCACGATAACCATAACTTTACTTCAACTATCGGTGAGCGGCTGGCGTACTACCTGCTTGCCGCTGGTGTGCAGTTGGTGTGCCACTAGTGAGTGACCATTAGGGAGTTCTGCAGTCAAATAGTTTAAAATTTTTTAATAGATTTTTTATAAAAAAGTTTTAGAAAAAATCCTTTACAAAATATAGTTTTTACCAAATGGCATACGTCAAAATTGCTTTCCACTGTGGTTTTAAAATTCACTTTAACAAACACTACTTGTATTTTGAAAAACACTTTAACGCAAATGCTTTTGCATTTTCTCAAAAACATTCCCTCAAAGTTGAACTAAAAACACCCTAAGTTCTTGCGCTTCATGAATGTAATGGTTTTGATTTTTAATTGTGGAAATGAAACTAAAACAATCCAATGCTCTGTTGGGGATCGGGGGAGGGAAGAAGATGAAAATGAATAAGATCATTGCGCGTGAATCTAGTGAAATTCCAAAGTGGAAGAAAGTGGAGGAGAGCAGTCTGTTTAGAAAACTCTGTTCTCAGTGAAAATATCAGTTGAGAAAAAAATTCGTGCAAGGAGAGAGCAGAACAGAGGACATGCGAAACATCTGGCCTTTACTATTTGATTTTGAGGGTGGGGCTCATCCTCTGCATTCCTTATATTCACTTCCTCCTCTTGTTACTGATTAGTGATTCCAAATCTCCAAGATGGGCGTTTTTGCTGCTGCTCCTTAACGGCACTCTCGATTCTCTTCTGTTCTCTATGATCCTTGTGCTTTGCTCTTTTTTAACTCTGTAAATTATAGGTCCTTTTTGCTTCCGCTTTCCCACAACATCTCAAGAAGCAAAGACAGCTGTGGAGGGCACACCAATGCGTAAATCACTTGTACTTTTTGTTATATCTGAATAAGTTTCCTTACTTTTAAATAGACATATTTTTCTTTCATATTATTCCGTTAGATGTTCTCTTTTCCTTTTGTCTCTAGTGCAATAGTATATGTTCTTGCCCAAGCAATGTAGATCTAAACCTAAAAAGTGATTAGTGCTCTTCAGGAGAAAATAATGCCCCCGATTTCGGGCAAAATTACGTACATGCCATTGCGAGGCAAGTGTTTTGCATGTGGGAGTTCATAGCAAAATAAATAATCAAGAAGGTTGATGATCCTGTTGGGAAAGTCATCTCCTTTGTTACCTCAGCAATTGAGTTAGAGGGTCATCCTTACCTGTGAAGTCTCTAACTCCAACTCCATTGGAAAATTGCTACTCAACTCATGATGTCCCCTAATGTAAGGTTCACTCCAATTGAAATTTCATGTAATACGAAAACGAGCAAAAATGAAATAAATGAACAAATGCATGAATAGCTAAAAAGAAGGCTTAATGCGATTTTAGATTGTGCAGCCCACATAAGTGGTCCTGCATCCATGCCGCGACTTACATCCGCTAAACCCAAACCTGCCGGCCCATGTAATTTGATCCATAAAGTTTTGATTAGTGTTTGGGCTCGGGCTCAACAAATCGGGAAACTGTGACCATATACGTACTTTGCACATGAGTTGCACGTCCATTGCTCAAATGAGTGGAAAAGAATAAATACTTTATTGTCATTTCTTTGATCCGGGACGAATATCTTCAATTACGACCCGTACTTTTTAAGTCCATTCCAAGACAGTAATGATGAAACCCTGACAATTACCAGTGCATCATATTACGTTCCGCAGTACAAAGGATTTATGACGCAGAACTTAATGTATAAATATCAATCTTACAAACAACATCACTATACTTTGACAATTGCATAGCAAGCAAGCTCGCAAATAGTCTGCATAGAGTACTTGTCTAGAATAGGTATTCAACAATTGTTACTCCGAAAACGTAAGTGCAATGACAAAATTTGTTTACTCAACAAATCGAGTGAAAAAGGACTTACATTGACACAGAACAAAATGATAGAGAAACAGTTTCTTCTTAACTGGGGTAGCATAACCAGTAGAACTTAGCATATTTTTCTCTGTTTTTACTAAACGGCAAATTTGAAAAGGAAACACGAAATTGAAAATCCTCGAAAAAATAGCAGTATTGGTGATTTGGAGAAGAAAAGAAGTCCAAAATATTCACTACAGCTCACATATTTGTCACGAGCGTAGCACATATCCGCATTAATGCCCGACAATTTCTAGCATTAGCAAGCTCGGTTTTCGATCTAGAATCTTGTCAACGAATTTCACATTTATCCAAGCACTGCTGCTTTATGTAACGGAGTCTTGTGGAAAGACCGCACCTTACGTCTGTACATAATCAGTTTATCGTCTTTGAGCAAACCGAGCAAAGAAGTCGCATCTCCTTCAGCTGCTGCTTTGTAGAGCCTCTGCGAAAGTCGACTCCTTCAGAGTCGAACATCAACATCCTCAATTGTCCTCTTGATTTTTCTTTTTGTTTCCGGTCATGTATTTTTCCAGATTTTGATTTACTCTTCAAATGTTGAAAACAATTATTTCTATTATAATTGCCTCATAAGGTGCAATGTCAGCATCTGACGGGCGCACATCCGCATCTTCGTTTATAATTTTCATCGAAGGACCATCTCGTCGAACGAAAAAGTATACAATTTTTTTTTTTTGACGAGAAACAAAGCTAATATTATTAGATAGTAGGCGAAGGTAGTACAGCATGAGCATCAGTACAAAGAAGATCCAAAAGAGCAGAGGGGGGACTAGACACCCAGTTGTTAGGAAGAAAATCAAAACGCCGGGCTTTTGCAACCCAGTCAGCAACTCGATTAGAATTCCTACTGCAGTGAGCTAAAGAAAGACCCAAAATAGTTTCCAATTTGTGCTTGGCCCGGTCCACAAGAGGTTGCACTGACCAATTTAGAGTAGAGGACGACAATAGACTATCCACTAGCAACCGACAATCAGATAAAAGAATAAATTCTTTTTCTGGGGATTTAGGGATTAGGGTTGAAGAGATAAAATCTAGGGTTTCAACCAAAGCAACGGCCTCCGCTTGCTCAGCCGAACCTACCTCAATATGCTTTGCAAATCCATCTCGAATCCTCCCAAAAGAATCTCTGCAGACACAAGCAATAGCAGCCCGAGGTCTTGATCTTGGATGGTGAGGACGAAAAGGAGCAGATCTGGTCTGCGAAGAGTTGAAGACGATTTCTTAGCTCAGCCATGCCACACTAACCGGTTTCTCTCTGTAGAGATATCTAAAAGTAATAATCTTCCTAGCTATGGAAAACTTGGAGATCGGAACAAGCGGTGGCGGTGCACGGACATTAAGAGGGGAGTACCATGTGTTCTTGAGTTTTAGAGGATCGGATTGTGACATCCCAGATTTTCGATCATGTTTTCTACTGAATTAATCGGGCATTTCATTGACGCGCCTATAGGGCTTTTTTCAGAGCCGATCACTCTCGAGATAACTAGACTATCTAGGGAAGCTATTAAGGACTTTAAAGCAAATAGACTTGAGAACTTGATCGGGAATCGGCTTCTCGACCGTGCTTATTGTTGGAGAAAACTTCCTTATCTGTTTTGAAGTTGACAAAATATTTCCATCATTCTAGTCTGAAGACTTGCATACTCTTTCGTCAAAGTTTGAAGACCTCCAGACTCAAGATTTAAAGTCTGCCCCCACTGATAGTTTCCAAACCGTCGAAGAAAATATTTATCCAATGATGAAGACTTATCCAGATACAAGTATATCTTTAAGGATTTGGTTCATATGGTTGAAGAATATCTCACGGTTGGAGATAGCATCTTGTGATCAATTATTCTTATTGAAATCAATTTGAATATTTAGATCAGTTGATTGGCGAAGTATACTTAAAAGGTTCTACTTATGGAAACCTAGGGTGTGCATGGAAACGCTCCAAAAAAGTGTTTCCGGCACACTTCTGTACGGAAAGTGTTCCCGGGAACAAAAAAGGAACAGAAACGCGTTTGGTTGCGTTTCTGTTCTTTTTTTGTTTTTTTGTTTCTGGAACGAAATAAGAACAGAAAAAAGAAACAACAATTTGTTGTTTCTTGTTCCAGAAACAAAAATGAAGAAACATTTCCGGCGAGCTTCTTCTCTCTCTTCTTCTTCTCTTCTTCTTTTCTTCTTTTTTTTCTTCTTTTCTCTTTCGCCGGTCGCCGGCCTTGGCCATGGCCGGCGACCGGCCGTCGAGGCTCGGCCTCGCCCAGCCAAGGCGAGGCCGAGCCTCGCCCAACCACGGCGAGGCTCGGCCTCGCCGAGGGCCGGCGAGCCTCGCCGTGGCTGGGCGAGGCTGCCGGCCCCGTCGGCCAGTCGCCGGAGGCCGGTGACCGGCCGAAAAAAGAAAAAATAAAAAAGAAAGGAAAAAATGAAAAATAAAATAAAAATGTTTAAAAAATTAAAAGAAACAAAAAAAGAATAAAATTTACCAAACGTGTTTCTGTTCATTTTTTATTCCCGGACCAAACGTTACCAAACGCGTTCTTTTGTTCAAAAATTGTTCCCCGGAACAGAAACACTTTTTTTTGTTTCTGTTCCCAGGAACAAAAAAAGAACAGAAACGTTACCATTCGCACCCCTAGATTCTGATTGTATGAGCAAGCAGGATTGGTGGGTTATCATCACATTCCTTAAATAACTCGAGATCTTCCGAATTGATTCTGTCCAACAGGAAAATTGGAAGAACTCTTTTGGAATGTGTCAACGGTTATGATGGCATAGAGGAGTATATAAGGAGGATGCTCAAATTATTCGAGTGTGTGCGTGAAAGAAAAATTCCAAAGTTTGAAATTCTTAGTTCTTTGCTATTACAATATTGTCGAGTTTAAACTGTACTCAAAAGAGAGATCAAATACTTGTGAGACCTTGAGGAAGTGTAGTAGAGCCTCTACATTGTGGAATCAAGGACGTGATACTGTATAATCTCTTTTGGTTCTTAGTGGAATCCAGCCAGTGGGCTGTCAGTGCGGGAGAGTGGACGTAGGTTTGGTCTAAGCCGAACTACTATAAACCTTGTGTTCCAATTCTCTTTACCTAATCTCTTTACTTAATTCGCAGTCTTATATATCAGCTTACAATCTTTTATATCTTTAGTTTACCGTTTTCATATAAGTTGAAATTAAGTTGTTAAGTTTTGCAAAAACTTCTTTAATACCTATTCATTCCCCTCTTTAGAGGCCATTACAGCACAGTTAAAAATCGATTTGAGATCAGAGATAAGTCTGTTCGACTGAGATGTGTGGCCAATTGTGGGTGACTCCACTAAATTGGAAAATTCTCATCGACCGGCACTAATATAATTTTATTATCGTTTTGGTACCCTATGTCCGTAATTGAATCCTCGAGATTTTCACGATAATCGAGTCGTCATTGAGTCAAGTGGGTTTACAGTAGCTAAAAGAAAATTGACCACGGGTCATTTGTCTTAAAAAGTTCTGAAAACTACAAAGTAGTCTAGGTTATGCTAAAAATGTATCGAATGGAAATTAACCGCCAATTCAAGTCCGATTTCAGAAATTGAAGATCCTGTCATGTTACAATAAATTCTAGGACTCACGACTCAGTCTCAGAAGATTTTTCTAAAAACTGAGACCTTTTGGGAAAAAGATGTCGCAAGGTCGTTCTTGTTCATAAAATGCCGGGGATTATTTTTTATGGCAAAATTGAGAAGAGAGATGGATTCAAGGGCGAGAAAAATTGTCAATTGAAACATAGATGTGTCAATTGAATTTGCAAATGCCAAATGGGATTGATTGAGAAGCTTTTGATGTTTAATTGAAGCAAGATCTTGAGAAATTCGTAGCACCCTTGGACCCAACACTTTAGACCTCCTTGAGCTTCTAGAAAGGGGCTTTTGGTCATGGAAATTGGCTGGCTGGCCAGCTAGGGAGAGGACCGGTCAAAAGGAGGGGAAACATGAAGATAAGAAGAGAGAAAGAAGGCCCCACCAGCAGAAGTTGTTCCCTCTCCTCCCTCAGCTTCTGTCGATGCTTTTTCCCCCTCCGCAACTTCTGCTTTCCCTCATTTCTTTCACCGAAACAATTGTTGCCCCATCTCTCTCTGTTTCACCGCCACCAACACCTGCCCATCTCTCGACTCACCAATCAGCTGCACGTCTGCCCCTCTTCCACTCACTCTCTCTTCCTCACGACCACGGAAGCTCCCACCTTCGAAGACTTTGCTGCCAGGCGTCTCAGTCAACCACCGATATCTCTCTCCTTTGATTCTGCCGCTCCACTTCGGTTCATCTTCGTTCCAACTGCAAGGAGCGAAGCCACCTCCACCAAATTGTCTTTTGCTGCCAAGCTCGGTCAACCAGCGAAGCTGGTCCTGACCTTCGTAACTCCACGCGTCTTCTCCAACAGCTCACCCGAGCATTGAAGCCATCGAAGCAGCTGCAGCGACACCAGTCTGCCTCCTCCAGCTCGTGTCTTCGGCGAGTGAATTCCAGCAAGGTCCGTTTCCCTTGCTGTTCGAAGACCCACCGAAGAATTTCCCTCGGGCAGCCCATCACTTGGCGTTGAAGTCAGGCCCACGTCCACGAGCCCAAGCAAAAATTTGCTCAGTCCAACAAAGCCCAATTCAGCTTTATTTCAAGCCCATCTCAGCCCAAGTTTTAAGCCCAGTTCATGTAATTCCAGCCCGTTTAGTTTGGCCCAATGATTCAGCAAGCCCAAGCCCGCGAAGAAGCCCGAAGCCAAGCCCATAATTTTTTGTGGGCTTGCAAGGCCTTTTGGCCCGATCCAAGCCCGCTGGTGTCGTCGCAAGCCCAAGTTCGGCCGCCGTCATGGTGATCCGATCTCCGCTTTTAATTATCTTTCAAACGGGTTTACCTCGTCCGGCGAATTTATACAGGAGGAACATTGGCAAAAAGGATCCCAAAAACAGTGACCATAATTGTCTTTATAGTAATGAACAGGATGTCCATTACCATCAAAGTGTCTAACATGCTTTTTTGAATCTGGCTCGGAAATGGATGGAGGAACACATGGTTCAATCATGAGCAGGGTTTGGAAAATAGAAGGACTTTCTTCCTTTTCTTTGCCAAATTTGATGGAAACAGTTCCATCTTTTTTCCTTACGAACTCTGAGTCCGTAGATTGGACGGGTTTGTTGTGCTGATGTAGCTTCTCATAGTTGGTAATCCATGTCTCTGGAAGAAGCTTGGCTAACTTCTCCTTTGGAATCTGTCTGGGAACATGGATGCAGGATGCCTGATCATTTTGCATGGAGATGAACAAGGCATCTTCATTACCATTGTTGAAGTTAAGATCAAGCGCATGGTTCTGCACTCGATAAACCATATGGTAATGTAATGTTGCAGCTACAGAGTCAGCAGTTTGAGGGGCTCCAGTGAGTTGAAGTTGAACTTTCATAAAAGAAAGTAACTGAGGATCTGAAAGGGCTATGT
Source organism: Eucalyptus grandis x Eucalyptus urophylla (assembly GCA_028830015.1). NCBI lineage: Eukaryota > Viridiplantae > Streptophyta > Magnoliopsida > Myrtales > Myrtaceae > Eucalyptus > Eucalyptus grandis x Eucalyptus urophylla. Next base: position 44,649,450 of record CM054190.1, read on the forward strand.
TGAAGTTGGGATATAGAGTGATAAAGACCGTTCCTGCATTCAAAGTAGTTTGAACAGTACCAATGCAAGCATGCTGATATTGCAAAAATCTGGTATCTAGTAACGCTATTCTTGCCACAACTGGCAAACCTTTACGACCATGGAACGTGAGAGCAAGACGAACAGCTCCATAATGGACATGAGTGTATCCCTGTTGAGCCCATTGTCTGGGGAATTCTGGAGGAATCTGAAGAGTAACAAAGTATTCCTTTTTAGTGGCAGGAATAGGATGTTGGTCGAATTTGGAGGACTAGACGTACTCCTTTACTTGCTTTGGGCTTTGATGAATCAGCTGGCGGATGGAGCGGATTGGTGAAAATGAAGAGGTTGGTTTTGCAAAAGCAGAATAAGGGTTCATGAGGGGAAGATGGGTTTCTGAGATCTTGGTTTCATCACTAAGAGAGACTTCATAGAGATAGTCTATCTTTGAAGCATTAGAAACACGGAATTCTGGAGGTGTTGAGGATGAAGCTGAAGGTGCTAGAGTAACAGATGCTTCGTGAATCTCTGGTTCTGTGGACATGATGAGAGGAGATCTTCTCAGCTCTGGATTCTCCTTCAAGCGCATGGAATGGATAGTGTTAAAAACGGAACCATGGCTCTGATACCATGAATGGACCTAGACTTAGAACCAGGGAAGGAGAGTAAATTTCCTGCAAGTATGCATCCCACATGGGCGAACCTAGCCCTTCAGGGACGGCCTGTTAGCAGAAAACCACTCAGCCCTTTAGTTCAGAGCCTAGAGACACTCAGAGATGCCAGGATGGAATCGTTTCTAACCTACCCAAGCTGCATTTCTTGAAGGATCCTACCAGGCTAGAGAAGAAGAGGAATTTAGAAAGCCATAGAGAGATTTTCACAAAGCACACACTTTACTTCAGGGGACTCTGTCCAAAACATTACACCCTCCTTGCCTTATATAGGCAATAAGAGGTCACAAGGACACACACAGGGACCTAGCTCACGGGTCCGGAAACAAACAGGGCACCGAAAGGGAATTATTCGAACACATATGAACAGTGACTGTACTGTGAACAGTACTTTCCCTAGCCTAGTGCTACAGTAAAAGTGAACAGTGCTTTGCTACAGTGAAAATGTACGGACTCAACGGTCACGTCCGTCTCGAGCATTGTAGCTGCAAACTGAATCATCCGAGTTTTCTTCTAGGAGATGTGCCTCATATTTTTGTTCAAGAGCTTCAAGGTCTTATGGTGAGAGAATCTGATTCAGCCTTCGTGATGAGGATGCTTGTTCATGAGCCCAATGTGATGCTTCTTCTTCAGCCCAATTTGTATCTTCATCTTGCTGAAGGTCAACAATTCTTGGCTGAGGCCAGTTGGATGGTTCTGCATAAAAAGATGTGTCCATGCTTTGGAATTGTTCGTAGGGGTCCTGGGACAGAGGTCCTCCAAAGCGTGCATAGGGGTCTTGGGTGGATTGGACAATGTCATCTTCGTTTGTCATTTCAGGCTCTTGGGACGATGAGGCTTGTCTGCATTGTCCCAGTGCTTCCTTAGCTTCTGGTGCTAGGTCATAATGATCCCATGTAGTGGGTGCATTATTCCAAACGTCTTCGGGAATGGTCTTGTTTTCCTGGCATAAGACTCTCTAGAGTTCTCGATATTCTCGTTCACAAATTCGAACAGATCTAGGATAAGATTTGTAAATCCGGGATTCTCGGCTGTTCAGGTTAGGTTTATAGGATGTAGTTCCTATTTCCAGAGGTGCATCAAGAATACTACCATTATTTCTGCAAAAGTTCCAAGGGCGTCGGAAAAATAGGATGGTATGGACTTCAGGATCTGGTGTCATGGATCTCAGTTCTTTTTCCAAGTCTTGTTTCCAACATGTAGGATGATAGAACCAATTTAGAAATTCTAAAAGATTTCTATCACATTCTTTTTCAATGTTTCTTCCGAGCAAGAATATCCTTGTGAGGTTAGCAATGAATCTTCTGGTTGGGATTTCAAAGGCTATTAGGTACTTATTGGTTAAGTACCATAATAACGTTTTGAGCTGTTCAGGAAAATCATCTTCTTTCCAGATAAGAGGATGAATGAATGGATAATTCATGTTTAACCCAAAAGGATAGAGAATCGAACCTCCATTGAACCTGAATAGGTCTGTATGGCTTTGCCACATGAGGTTCTCCAAATTTTCAGCAAGGCTGTCGTTCTGGATTTGTTGAATAATCTCCTGGGGATATTTCCAGCTTTGCAAATCCCTGATGTTCTCAATTTTGTATTTTACTCCATGGTTGAGCATATGGAAAGCTGGCCTTTTGATATACATGTTGATCTCGGCTGGTGCCTTTGGTCTTGATAAGAAATCAGCAAGCACATTCTTCTTTCCAGGAATATGCTTAGTTTCAAATGAATATTTTGAAAACCATTCAGCCCATCTAAGCAGTTGGGAGTTTGGAATTTGCTTTTGTTTAAACTTGGTCATCTGAGGGAAAGATGCCATGTCTAATTCTACCAGAAAGTGGTGGCCAATGAGGTGGAACTCGAATTTTTTGATTCCATTTTTGACTGCTAAGATTTCTTTGAAAGTGGAATGGTAATGCATTTCAGCTTGGGAAAACTTTCCACTTTTATGAGCACAGAGGAGTCTCTTACCATCGATTTCTTCAAAGAGGACGGCTGCCCAGTATTCATCACTGGCGTCAGTTTGGAGAATTCTTTTGCCTGTTGATGGTATTTGTAATGGTGGGAGATTCTGCATAATCTCCTTAAGTTCTGCTACTGCTTTGGTCTGAGTTTTTCCCCAAGGTGGGGAATTCTTCTTCAGCATGGATTGCAAAGGGATCAGAAGTTTTGCAATATTTGGGACAAAGACCCTGAGATAATTGATTATCCCGAGAAATTGCTGAACTTGCTTTGTTGTGAAATTGTCCTGAGGAAACTTCAATAATTCTTGAGCTATATGCGACCCTGGGTAGTATGTACCTTTGCTAAGGTGCATACCAAGAAATTCAATCTCTGTCTGGGCAATATTCATCTTCCTTTGGGAAAGCATAATGCCATGCTTTTTTATGATTTCTGCAAACTGCTCAAGAAGTTGACAATGTGACTGCTCATCAGGACTGTAGAGCAGGATATCATCGATGTATACGGCCGCACTTGCTAGAATTGGTTGGAAAATGCGACACATGGCCTTTTGAAAAAGGGATGGTGCTACTTTTAGGCCAAAAGGAAGAACTTTCCATTGGAAATGCTGGTTCGGGATACAGAATCCTGTTTTGGATCTATCTTCAGGATGGATGCCCAATTGCCAAAATCCGGCTTTGAGGTCGAATTTGGAATAGATGTGGGCCTTGGTTAGACCACTGAAGAGAGAGTCTCTAGATGGTAAAGGGAATTTATCATCTTGGAGGAAAAGATTGAGAGGTTGATAGTTGATTACCAATCTCATTTTTCCTCTGTTATGCTCGGCACGTTTATTGACATAAAAGGCTTCACAAGCCCATTGTGAGTCAGAAACTTCAATAAGGCCTTGTTGTAAGAGTTCCGAGCATTCCCTTTGAGCTAGAACTAAATGTTCTGGCTTCATTCCCATGTGGCTCGCCTTGGTTGGGTTTATGTCTTCATTCTTTTTAAAAGGAAGACGAACAAAGAACTCTGGGTTTTGCCATAAAGGATGAGGGCACTTTTGAGCAAATTCTGCATGGGATTCTGAACAGGATTCCAATAACTTTTGCATAATCGGATCTAGTAGACTCATTTGAATAGAAAAGAGTCTCTGGATATTGACAAACTCAGAGAATTGATCTTTATACCTAAGACCTTTTCCAGGAATGATACGAAGCTGGGAGATTTGAGTCATAATGTCCCACCCAATTATCAGGTCTTTATTGGGAAGGTTAGATCCAAAAATTTTTGCAGTTATGGAGCATTGCGGGAAGAACTGGATAGTTATAGGAGTAGTTCTGACATTTGTGGAGAAAGTATCTCCTGACGCAGAATTGAAGTATCGGACGTAGGGAGTCCAGAATTCTTCAGGCAGAATTTTGGTGTCCAGAATTGAACAACTTGCTCCTGTGTCAATGAGAGCAATGACAGTGATAGGTTTGGCAAACTTTGAGGTGAGGATTTTGACTGGGAAGTGTGGACAATGAGTTTGACTTGAAAATATGTCAAAGTTTGGTTCTGGGGATGATGGTGATATATGAAAAATATCTTCAGACTCTGAGTCTGACTCAGTTTCACTGGAAGTTTGGTAAGAGGGGATGGCACAAAGAGTTTGTTCAGATGGTTCTTCATCAGCGGAGAACAAGGATTCAATATCATCATTCTCAAGAGAAATACCTATTTCGTTTTCAATATGATGGATTAGATGATTCTGACCTTTTCTCGCTGGAGGACAACTTTTGGCGAAATGTCCTTTCTGATTGCAAATGTAGCAACGATTTGATTTTTTGTGGCTTGTGCGATCCTTTCTTTTGCGTAGGTATCACCATTTCTTCTTTTTCCGGAAATGCTTGGAGCCATGTTTGGATTTCTTTATCCAAAACTTCTTGTAGTGTTTCTTCTTGCGGGAGTACTTGCCACATGTTCCATCACAGTCTTTTTTGGAGCATTTGATCTTCAACTCTTGTCTGGAGCAGGCTGCTTTTAGATGTTTGTCATCTGTGATGTATGTCTGCACCATCCTGCGCTTCAAGCATAATTCTTCTAGACATATATGGATTTCTTGCTGTATTTCTCCCAAGGGAATATTTTGAATCTGCCTTTGTTTTCCAGAGAATGATCTCTCAACCATCTGGGATAGTTCTTTCGGGATGGAAGTAAGGAAAACATGCTTCAGATTTGGTTCTGCTCCTACTTGATAAAAGGTTTGAAGCATTAACTTAAAATGCTTATCAAGGTGTTTCTTCTGGAGGGAGCAGCATCGTCTTTCGAAAAATTCTCTCTTTTTTATCTCTATGAGATCACCGGGTTTTCCCACAAAGACATGATATAACAGAGTGATAGCATGGCTGAAAGTGGGTGACATCAGGAAATGGAGCTGGTCTTGTTCTGAAAGGGATTGCCACCAGTGCTTCAGGCTTCCTGTGAATCTTGTAACAAAGTTGTACAATACGTCATTCATATCATGGTTGGTGATAGCCTGGGTGTTCATCCAAGCATGGAATTCTTCAAGCCTCAACGGCCACCTTTGATAAGGTATATCATCAATGGTGAAGAATTGTTTTGATGCTGTGGATACCTGATGAGTGGGCTTGCTTGTCTGGCCTATTTCTGGGTCAGAATAATCTGATTCCATATCATCGTCTGGGGAGTCAGCCATGAATATTGATGAGGTAACTGGTGCAACAGGGAAGGTATCAACTGAAGAGGAGGAAAGGGATACTGAAGACTCTGTTTCAGTATCCTGAGAGGTTTGTTCTATTGAAAGAAAAGTCTGTTTTTTCAAAGGATCAGGTTGTTGGATAACAGAGTTAGGTTCCTGAGTGCCTAAATCCTTTAGAAAAGATTCTAGTGGATTTGATAGCATCATCTGTTCTGGCCTATCTCTTATAATGATGGAACTTGATCCTGTAGGTGGTGTTTTTTCCTTCCCCTTTTCTTTCTGCATGGTTTTGAGGCGATTTCGCAAATCTGCCATGTCTGGTTCTCTTCTGTAAGGTTCTGTTGGGATAGTGGCGAAAATGGATGTTTGTGGTGGTGGAGGTAAATATCCAGTTTTAACAGGAGGTGCTAGAGGATCAAATGGTCTGAACCTTCCTTCTTCAAGAAGCTGGATTTGGTTTTTGAGCTTTTCTATTTCTGGCTTTGGATTTTCAAGATAATGGTACCCAAGATGTTGTCCTGATTCCAAGGCATGAAGCCTCTTTTGGAATTCAGAGAGTATCTTCTTGGTACTTTCATCATATCTTCGGAGATCTTGTTGCACATTTCCAATTTTGGAGTCAATTGCTTTGAAGGCATTGTTTTGTGCAAGCAGAGTCTCTGATTGCCAATTGAGGACAGCTTCAGCAGTAGGGGTTTTTTTCTGTCTTCCATGTTCGTCCACATCAGTGGGAGTAGAGATTTTGGGAACATGTCGGTATCTTCCCTGAGAATCAATAAACTCTTCTGCAGCCGGGAAAGAGAGTTTAGAACCTTCTTTGACTAGAGGCGGAAAGTCAGCATCCTGGAACATGGCAATAGAAGAAGTGGGTGGTGCTTCTTCTGGAACCTCGAGGGGGTAAGAATGCTTCTTAGCCCACTTAAGGATTGGCTTATAGAATGGAGAGAGGGTTTGTTTTTTCTGGGATGGAGGTGGTGGTGGTGTTTTTGGTAAGTCTTGCAAGGCTTGGGATGTAGTACTGGACTCTGGTGATGGCGATGGTGCATAAGAAACCATGAATTGGTATTTGTGGCTTTCACCAAGAGTATCGATGGATGTATCTCCATCTAAGTACTTTTGGAACATCTTATCCTTTGGTTTTTGAGCTTTTCTATTTCTGGCTTTGGATTTTCAAGATAATGGTACCCAAGATGTTGCCTTGGAATAATACTTTCTTAATTTGCTAATTATGCTTAAAGGTTGATTAGCACTTAGGTGGTTAGATTATAATAGATTAATGATTATTAGATAATTGTGATGCATGTTAGACAATCGAATTGTGCAATGAACAAGTAGAGACATACTATTATTTATTGAATACTTCTCAGGATTTTTCCCGACCCGTTTCAGGCTCTAATTAGGCATTACATGCCTAAATTGGATTTATTGTATTTATTTATTAATTTTCCAAATTGATTTAATTATTTATTTATTTTCTGAAAAATTAGGCAGGGATAGCCAACGACCGGAATTTTATGCTGATTTTCGTGGTGCAGTCCGTTTATTTATTTGAGCTCTATGTTGTGTGGAATTGAATTAATTGTGGAATTTTAGGAATTGTTCCTAATTATGTTGATTTTAGTAATTGATCGATGAATAATCGGGTATCAGTTGTTAGTGCCAAAATTGTTGTGGTAGGATACCGATCATAATGGAAATGGTGGAAATAAAAGTGATTATGTGTGTGGTGGTTGCTGGCTCAATGACTAAGTACGTCATTTAGGAGAATGAGCATTTTGTGTATAGTGGATCAATGGTAGGTTATACATCACCTGGGAGAAGGCGCGTGGGTTCGATGAGTTGGTCTATCACCTAGGAGAATGCATGTGGGCTCGGTGATTAAGTTTGGCATCTTGAAGAGACACATTGGCTCAGTGACTTGATGCATTGCTTTGGAGAATGCATGTGGGCTCACCGATTCAGTATGTCATCTTAAAGGGCACGTGGGCTTGGTGACTTGATGCATCACCTTGGCGAACTAGTGCCTTAGAAAGTGCACGTGGGCCCAATGCTTAAGTATGTCATTTTGGCGAATAGGTTGCTTTGGAAAATGTACGTGGGCTCGGAGACTGGGTATGTCATCCTAGAGAACGCACGTAGGCTCGACGTCTAGATGTTTCATTGATTGGAATGACTTGTAATCGACTAGGTCGATTAATCGAGATATCGATTTGTGATGTGATTGCTTGGGTGCCTATTGAACTGTGCTAATATGCAAGTGGAATCTAAGGCCAAGGTAAATACTCTGACCTGTGTGTGCATAGGCAGCCTGTACGGCATATTGGTTTACTAATCGAGTCTTAGGGGGTAGAACTCGCTGAGACGTTGTCTTAATGGTTATTGTATACTCATTTCAGGCCCGTAGATGAGCCTGAGGAGGAGGAACCAGAAGAGGACGATGAGCCAGAAAAAGGTGAAGAGCTTGAAAGAAACGAGCTTAGTGAAGAAGAGTTTGAGGAGGATCGGGATGCTGATCCCAAGTACGACCCGAATGAGGATTGAGATCCCATCCTGTTTTGTCAGATCCTGTTTATATGTGAATAGGCGTTAGACCAAACCTATGTTAATAGTATTGTAAGATACTATGAGGTGCTTATATAAAAGTGTGGTTGTGAATTTCAGTATGAAAAATATGGTATGCTTTTCTATTTCATTGTTTTATTGTTTGTGGATTTATAATTGCTTCCGCATGTCCTTATTTAAAATGAAAGAGTCGGCGATACTTAGTTCTGGGATATTGCATTTAAAATCGACCAAGCTGAAGGATGGGTGCGTCTCAGAGGATCGGGGCGTGACACGGATACTCATTACACATTCACCGACTTCCTCTACGACCGCTTGGTAGATGCTGGAGTCCATGTTTTTATGGACGAAGAGAAGCTCCGTGTCGATGAAGTGATTGGTGAGAACCTTTTATGTGCTATCAACAACTCTACACTTTACATACGCATCTTCTCTCGGACTTATACTTCTAGTAAATGGTGCCTCCGTGAGCTTGCGCACATAGTAGACAACGAATCCAAATCAGAGGGCAAAAAAAGCATGCTTCCATTTTTCTTGATGTAGAACCTGAGGACATTAAACTTAAGACTCGACGTTATAGGAAAACCTTTAAGAAGACGAGGAGGAGTTTCCTCACGAAGTTGAGGCGTGGAAAAGAGCTCTTTGATAGATAGATGAAATTAAGGGATGGAACGTGAAAAGGGAACAAGGGAAATACGCTTTTAAGATCCCTTCCTTTTTCTTATTTTTCTATTTAGGGGATAGACGCTGCCTGTCAAATAATTTCTTATAAATATCCATGGAATATATTTAAAATTACCTCCAATTGCTGTTCTCATTTAGCTTTACATGCTCTGCTTTATTTTACACATCTTGTAGTGCGAACTTTATATTACACAATTTTGAGTGCTCCTCAAGAAACACCAATTACACAAGGAAACCAAGATTCTCTAAAGAAAGATCATGTCTAAATATTCAATAGAGCGAGAGCATCCTGAGAACTTGTAAAGAATGAGAGGACTGTCATCTTAGGCCCTCGAGCTCCATGGAGCTTGCGAGAGGTCCAAATCATGGCCGTGCAACCTTGATAAGGAGGGAGGTTGGGGGGGGGGGGGATGGTTCTAGGGTGTTAGAACTTCGCACTGGTACAAGCACCGGGCAGCTAAGGATGGGTGGTAGCTGAAGGTCAACAATGACAAACAAACCAAGAAGAATGGTGAAATTTGGGGGGAAACACACGGTGCGGGGGGTGTCGTAACTTTGCATTTGTACAAGCACCATGCATCTAAGGATGAGCGGTAGCTCAAGGTCATTAGTGAGCCGACCTGGGGAGAATGATGAAATTTATATTAAGAAGAGGATGACAATTGAATTAATAAGTTAAGGCCACAAAAGCAACTCGAAAAAAATGGTGAAAAGTTGGAATTCAATTTGCATATTGTGACACGTGGAGATGCAAGTAGATTTGTGTGGACAATGGTTTTAGCAATTTCTCATTATTTTCATTTTCACCTTTTTCTAGGTTTGTCCTAGGCAAACTAGTAATCACCCATCTAATGAAATCCAAAGTAATACAAATGTTACAATAGTTATATTGCTGGCGTTGGGAAATAGTGGCAGGTTTTGGCTCTATATTTTTCTTCACCAAATATGGATGACGCTTCATTTGTCCACATTATCTCGGTTCATGATTCTCCTAGGTGCTAAAGTTTTTCTAGGCTTTGCTATATATGCTGAATTTTTGCTTATGCATGATATAGTAGACACTCAATCACTTTGGCCATCATGTAAGCCGATAGTACAGCTTTTAGAAACTTCTATAATCATATATGGAAAACACATCAAGTAAGTTGTACTCCTGATTATTCACTCTATATAGATATTGTTTGTGATGTACCCCAATCTTTTCCAGCCAAAAGTTTGACAATAAGTGTGTGATGCATGGGTATGAAATTAATCTAGTCAAACTAATGAAACTGCTCTTGTACGTGGCAGCCAAGCAGCGATTGTGAAATTGATTGTTGAGAAGGTTTTGGAGGAGCTGGAAATAAAACAAAAACCAGTGACTGAACCTTTAGTTGGACTTCATGATCGGATAAAAGACTTGACAGAGTTGTTAGATATCAACCATGTTGATGTGCCGCTCATTGGAATTAATGGAATGGGTAGCATTGGTAAAACAATTGTTGCCAAGGTTATCTTCAATCAACTATTTTCTCACTTTGGAAAGAGTAGTAGCTTCCTTGAGCAAGTTTGAGAAAGCTTGTTGACTGAGGATGGCATAGTCCAATTGCAGGAGAAATTACTTTCTAACATTGTTGATTCTGAATCTATAGAAAAACTCAAGGATAGTGAAGAAGGAGTGCGGAGGATTGGAGAAACACTCTGCACTAAGAAGGTCCTCGTAGTTCTTGATGATGTTGATGATAAAGAGCACATTAAGAAATTAATGGGAAATTATTCATTACATTCAAGATCTAGGATAATCATTACAACGAGCACCGCAACTATTCTGCAAGTTGAGGGATTCAAAGGTAAAATTCTACAATATGAGATGCTAAAGATGAATTATGGTCTTGTACTTTGGCTTTTTTGTCCGCATGCCTTTGGTAGAAACTTTCCTTCGAATGATTATCATGGGCTTTCAAGTGAAATTGTCTCAAGTACGGGAGGGCTTCCTTTGCCTATTAAAGTAAGAGGTTTGTTACTTAATGGGAAAAACAGAGCATTTGGGAAGAGACATTGGTCAAGTTAAGGAATATACTTGAGGAAGAGATTCTAAAGAAGTTGAGGATTAGCTATGATGACCTAGACGAATATCAACAACAAATTTTTCTCGATATAGCATGCTTCTTTTCCAATGAGAAGAAGACCGATGCAATTTACATGTGGGTTGGTTGTTAATTTTACCTCGAAAGAGGAATTGATGTCCTTATCAATAGGTGCTTGATAAAGATATTGTACGATGATAAATTCTGGATGCATGATCAACTATAGACTTGGGAAGGCAAATCATTCGTCAAGAGAGTCCAGATGACCTTGGAAACCAGAGTAGGTTATGGATTGCAAAAGAGGCCCTCTAAATCATAAGAAATGAAGAGGTAAGTGAGAAACATCCCAATATATGTTTAAGATCTTTATAAAAATTTTCCCACTCATTCAAGTTGTAAACATAGTGGTTGGAAGTAGATAGACTTCTTCACATTGTGGAAAAATTTCACTTGTAGAGAAAGGACAAGGTTCAAGCGCTTGAGATAGATGGATTGAATGACTCCATAGAGATCACAAATGAAGAGCTTGAAAGGTTACAAAACCTAAAATTCCTCAAGTTAGGCAATGGAACTTTTGTTGGGGACTTCACAAAGTGTCATTCAAAGTTGAGATGGATTTCTTGGCATTCTCCTCATCAAGATTTTAGGGCAGACAATATGTATTTGGAGCATCTTCTTGTATTTAAACTTGACATGAATGACTTCATGGATGATTCGAAAGCATGGGAATTGATCATGGTAAATTAGATGTTTCTAGTGTAGTTGTCCTAGTGTGTGCTATGCAAGGGTTCTTACACTTGAAATGTCATCCATTTTGCAGAAGGCACATAAATTGAAAGTTCTAGCACTTACCGGGTGTCATGGCATAACGACAATCCCATACTTTTCTAAATGCTTGAGTTTGGGGAGGTTGACCCTCGCACATTGCAGTAGACTAAAGAGAATGGGAAGCTTCATTGGATATATACATATGTTAATTGAGCTAGAGATTGAAGTGTGCACAGGTCTTACAGATTTGCCTGAAGAAGTGGGGGCACTAGTGAACCTTATGCGCTTCTCGTTGCAGGGATGTTCTAGGTTGAGAGAACTTCCAGGCTCATTTGTGAATTTAATCTCATTGATAGAGTTAGACTTATCATGTACGAGCATTGCCAAACTTCCAGATTCCATTCAAGGACTAGCGAAACTTGAGTCTTTTCTTCTAACAGACACGAGGATAAGGGAACTTCCCTCCATTGGGAAGTTCAAATCATTAGGCATATTGTGTTTATTAATAAATGGATCATATTCTCCAAAGCATCGTGTTTGGCAGTTACCCAGTGACATCCACATGTTGGAAATTCTTGAAGAGCTAGATCTCTCTAGATGTTATGAGGTGAAAGGGGAAGTTCCTGTTGGAATTGGAGGATTGTCATCTTTAAGAATCCTAAATTTAAAGTATACTCATATTTGTGGAATTCCAAAGACAATCAATAGGCTTCATCACCTCCAAACACTCAACTTATCAAATTGTAATGAGATTAAAGAGTTGCCAGAGCTTCCCACAAGTTTGACCTGTCTACTTCTTTGATTTAAATCATTGCTCTTAGTCCCTACTTTGTCAAATCTTACTAATTTGGTTGAACTACAACTAAGTGATGGCTCGCATATTAGAGGCAAAACAAACCTAAGCACAAGATGCAAACTTAAGTTGGATTGGGAGGTTATCTAGATTGAAAAAGTTAAAATTAAATATGCATGACGTCCTTGCACCTCCAGAGTTGGCTTCTCTTTCTTGTCTAGAAGAACTTGTTTTGGGATGCCTAGACCCAAAACCCTTTGTGTAGCTTCCGACCTTCTATAGGAGTTTGAAAAATTTGTCAACTTTAGAGATCTATTCTTGTGAAGTGGAAGACATTCCACTCGAGGGACTTCCACGACCGGAGACATTACATGTTGAATTTTGTGTACGGCTTCACATATTATCCATTCCTTTGGAACTAAGGAAGTTGCGGAAAGTGCGCGTTTCAGAATGTCCAGAGCTAGTCGAGATACAAGTTGGGGGTCTTTTGAAGTCATTGGAGACCTTATGCATTTCTGAGTGCAAATCTTTGACAAGAATAGGTGACTTATCATACTTGGAGAACCTGGAAATTTTGGAAATCAAACAATGCTATGTGCTTACTGATGTCGAGGGCCTAAATGAGCTAGTCACTCTAAATTCCTTGAATGTCGGAGGGTGCACATCATTGAGAAGATTTGATGATGTATCTTGCACGAATATGCCAGATGACTGCCTTGTCAAATTAAAGGGGTGTGGAGACCTTATCAAACATTCTACTTAGATTGACCCATCTAAAATTTCTTTGAAGCATTACAAAGAGAAGATTCTTCTAGATACATCAAACGTTGAATCCAAGTCAGACAAGGTGCGACATCTTCTTCATCAAAGTAGACATTCGTGAATGCATGGGTTTTTGTAGATTTATTTGTTCTAATTTCAGTTTGATGCTACAATTCGGTGATACTACACAAACTGTAAAAGTTAACTACTGCTTTGAAATTTACACGGATAAAAACATTTATTTAATCAAAAGATGAAAATTTATCAGAGATGATCTTTAAATAAATTCAAATATATTAGTGTTCCATCAATATGTTCTTTGTGATTTGAAATGTTGTTTTATAATATATACACAAATACAAGTATTATAAATTGTATTTTAAAATCTATTTCTTGTTATATAATTGAGTGTTGGATATTATATAATAGGGAATGTGCACTACAAGTCTCAAAATTTATCGTGATGATGTAATTGAATTCTAAAATTTTTAAAAAGTGCAATCAAATTCTAAAACTTATTAAATTTGTACAATTGAGTCATTCCGTTAACACCGTCAATTTATTTAATGGAAAATGCTAATGTGACAATTTTAAATTAATTTATCTCTCCTATATGGCATTTTTATTACTTTTTTCTTTAAATATTATTTAATAATAAAAATAAAACTAAAAAATTTGAAAAAAGCAAAACTGGAATAAAAGGTAAAAAAAGGGGCAGGGGATCGTGGCTGGGATTTTGTTCGTAGTACAAACGATGAGAAAGGTACCTTTTTTTTTTCTAAGTAAACTTAGGGACAAGAGAAACCAATTTGAGATAGAGCTTTATTTAGAGTGTGTGGACGTAACATTTTCCGTACATCAAGGAGATTAGTCGAGTTGCATTTTAGGATAGCCCCATATTATCCAAGAAAGAACTTGCAGAAAGAGTTTTCCCCACCCTTCTTCCAGAAAAGAATTCCGTAATGAGACACAGCAATTATTTTACTTTGCTTACTTCTCTAAAGATTAGTATCCTTAGTCATGAAGTTAAGACCTTCCAGTCCTAGGTAGATAATTATCTAGGTTGACTGATCTTTAATTTAACTTTACATCACATTTTTCTTAAAATGTTGGAACTTGGATAGATAAGAACCACATAACTAGAATCCCCATTCCACTTAGCTCTTCTAGTATTTAATTCTCGATCTGTCTCTGCAACTAGTGAATGCGCTATATCAATATCATGAATATTTACTATATAAGGTTTTTGGTGATCAGGAGACGGAGCATGTTCCTGCAAATAGAGATGTAGAAGGCGCGATTAGATTTGCTTCAAGCTCGGGGGGGGAGGGGGGGGGGGGGGGGGGGTGGGGGGTGCACTTCCTTGAGTTCCGGAAATGGCGCAGCTTTCAGCTCAGGAAGCGCTAGAGGTTTGAGTTTGCAAAGCGGCTTTGACTTCAGGAAGCAGTTCAGAAAATTCAAGACTCCAGCATGCTTCAGAAGATTGTGAAATGGCGCGGCTTTCAGCTCAAGAAGCTGTAGAGGTTCGAGTTCCTGAAGCAGCTTTGACTTCAGGAAGCAGCCCAGAAAATTCAAGACTCCAGCATGCTTTAGAAGATTGTGGAATGGTGCAGCTTTCAGCTCAGGAAGCGGTAGAGGTTCGGGTTCATGAAGCGGCTTTGACTTCAGGAAGCAGTTCAGAAAATTCGAGACTCCAGCATGCTTTAGAAGATTGTGAACGTAATCATCCACACACAGAGGAGTTGTCAGAGGAGAGATTTCAGCACCAGCTGCATCAGATTGAGAAGCTTGAAATTGGGGTTTCTTGTTATAATTCTTCAACTGAATTAATACTGACAATATGTGAGCTTCCGCCATATCGTCATTATGCATTTTATGACTATCTGTTCTCTTTCTTGGTGAACATTGATCAAGTGGACGGGCAGAGGTGGTTATTCAACTATTTTGTGTCACAAATAGTAATCGAAGTCGTTTTGTTAATTACAGTGTACCTCTGATTCTTCCAGAGACGTGAGCTAGTTGATGAACATGGTTGCCTCATTGAATTTTGCTTGAAAATCGTAAATTGTCAGGAGATTGGATGCAATAAGTTATGTCTCCTTGCACTCTGATTCTTCCCAAGGTCTCATGAGCAGCTACTACTCAGTGTCCTGAACTGGTCCTAGATGACAGAGTGACACTCTGCCAGTCCAAATAAAGATACATGCACACTGAAAACTTAGTCGAGCACAATGGTTTTCGACACATTCTAAGTGATGAATAAGATTAGCTTAAGTCTTTCCGATCTCTCTCTAAACAGGCTATCCGTTAGGACTTCTGGGTAGTGATCACTGTTCAGACTTCGAGGATATCAACACTACTTCATATAAGTAGATAGCAGCTCCTGCACCTTGTCCCCAGAAATCTCATTCTCTTAAGCTCGCCAAACCTGGCAATTTTGTTCCCGAGGCACAAATTAAAACTTTCCAACCGTACCTCAATTTTACGTAGACTGCCATATTGAAGACCCCCACGAACGTCCCAGTATAATATACAACATCGACCCCGACAAAAGAACTGTAGCATTACACAGCCTCATCGTTGGAATTCCCCATGTTGCATGACCATTGTGTCGGAAGAATTTTCCTCTCCCCCGTTAGTATCCGAGTTTGTGGACTGTCTTTAACAGCAGGCATATCGCATGCCCCAGAAGAAGCAGAACTCTGAGTCCGATTCACACGAAGATTCTAAATCAGATAACCTTGGAGATTGAATTCCTTTGATGAGACGGTGTGAAGATTACTATTGTGAAGACATCGGTGAGTGCTAGGGACAAGATGGGGACACCCATGACCACATAAGGATCTACACATAAACACATTTTTGCCTTGAAGGAAGACAACTTACAAGTAGCGAAATAATGCTATGGGGTGGAATGAAACTCGTATGTGTTCTTATTTTCCAATGCAAGATACTTTCCCCATCTCTCACTTTACATGTCTTCTGAGAACAATTGCCAAATCCTGGAATCAGTTTTTGTTACTCACGTGATATATCTATGAGAAACGTGGGATTGCACATACATAGTCAAGCAAAATGAAACATAATTGATTTGATACTAAGCTTTTTATGAGCATCAAACATTAAACTTGCAGGTGGTGATATTCTTATTTTGGGTGCATTTATTATGTGTTAAATTGATGACATGAAAAACATTTTTTACAAATGAGTAGGTTGTATTGCTTCCAAAACTGAATACATTAATGACAAATATGTGTGTTATTAACGAAAATATTTAGATATAAATTATGGATGATACTAAAAATATTTTCCAGAGACTATATCTTAGCGATAAAAAGATCATTTATAGGAGAATAGTTTCCAAATCATTGATTATTTGTAATGTAGATACCCTCTTCTTTATTCTAAGAACTCCCTTATGTTAATAATAAACTCTTTTAATTACAGTACTAGGATTTATTGGGAAAATTACCAAAAATGTTATAAACTTATTGCACTTGTGGCAATTTAGTCATGAACTTTTCAATCTGGCCAATTCGATCCTAAACATCTAATGTAATTCATTTGGCCAATTTTTGCTAGAAAAAGCTAATGTGGTTGTCAAGCATTCTATGCCGCACGGCCGGCATTTGATTAGTTATGACGTGGACAATTTGTACAATTTTTTAATATTATATTGTAATTCTTTCCCTTTTTCCATATCTCTTTTCTCTATTTTTATTTTTTAAATAAGGCCGACGACCCTCATCGACACCTAGTGAGGACATTGTGGCCTTCGCCGAGGCCCTTGCCAAGATCCAGGTGAGGGCGTTAGGCCCTTGCCTAGACCAGACGAGGGTTGGCCAGCGACCTTGCTTGCCTAGAGTTGGAGAAAAAATGAAAGAAAAAGAAAAGAAAAGAAGAAACAACACAAAAGAAAAAACAAAAAAAAAAATTAAAAAAAAAATGGCAAAAATTTCCCACGTCAACGTTGATGGTCCTATAGGTTGACTGTGCCATGTAGGATGACCAGCATTGATTAGACCGCCACATTAGTGATTTCCGAAAAAAATTGTCAAAAAATGACTAAATTGACAGATTGTCAAAAGATATAAGGCTAAATTGATATAATCGAAAGGTTTATGATTGAATTAACCGTTGTATAATAATTTTAGGTTTTTTTGGACAATTATCTTGAGGAAAATTTGGCAGAGTTTTGGCACAATTTGACCATCCCCTCTTTCTCTATGTTCATTCAACATATACTCTTAACGATCATTGCAATTCATATGTGATCCCTCTTTGACTGCTTCACATTTCCACGATTTCCTCTATTTCCACAATTTGAGTTACTCCTAAGGTAATCGTGTGTCCTGCAGTAAATGCCCCTTCATTCACGACTCAATCTTTTTGCAGCCGTTCCAGGTCTTTAACTTAAAGGGGGCGAGGTAACCTTTCCCTTCCTCTTAGCTAACTAGTTAGCAATATAGCTCAGATCAAAGTCATGCCAAACCACCTCCAGGTGAAGTTAAAGTGGATAAGCTTCGGATTGAAGTTGGGCCTATTATAACTGGACTATACTTTGTTGACAGTTGAAATCTCTTCTCAATATTTGGGCCATAAATGTTCACCACCAACAGTAGCTAAAGAATAATGTTGTGAAACTTTGGGAGCACCAACGAGAGTAATATGATAAGAACTATCATTTTCATCTCTCATTTTACTAGTACTTTATCTTATTGCATTTCATATCATATACTTCCACTGAAGAAATTATTTTATCATTTTGATGCCGTGCATCATGCGATTGATAAAGCTACTTTGATCTTAAAGTGAGCCCACCGGCAAAGACCCAAATTAGTCTTGGTTATCTTCATTTTTTTGCCAGTGAGGGTTCCCACATTATTAGCTCATAGTGAAGAGAACTATCATTTTCATTTCTCTGCTTTTACTAACACTTTATGTTAGTGCACTTCATATCATATTTCCACCGATGAAAATGTTTCATCATTTTGATGGCGTGCATCACGCTTTTGATAAAGCTACTTTTGATCTTAAAGTCAGCCAACTGACAAAGACCAATTTAGTCTTGGTCGTCTTCACTTTTTAACCGGCACAAAACCACCTTTTCCTTCGGAGACTAATGACGTGCATCACTAATTTAATAAAGCTACTTTTGATCTTAAAGTGAGCCAACCAACAATGACCAATTTAGTCTTGGTCATCTTCACTTTGATCTTGAAGTGAGACTAATGAGGGTTCACAAATCATTAGTTCATATTGAAAACCTCCACTCGGTTCTAGCTCCACGAACCCACCTTTTCCTTTGGAGAGAATCTTTTCTTTTTTGGTCTCACTCAATCTCTCTTTTTTATGTACAGCAGTACGCAGTGTTGCTACATGAATAAAAGATTAGAAAAAAAATATAAAATTTAGAAATTTGCAGCCTCTAATATAGACATAATTAAAGATCCATCCCCCCATTATTCTTTACATCCTAAGTCTAACATCTATACATTTGTTTGTCAATGTAACAACGAACAAAACTTTTACTGAGTTGAAGACATCCATAAGTAAGAGAAACAGAGATAAAGAGTAATATATATGCATGTGACCGAGAGAATGCTAACAATCTCATAAAACTGACAATATATAATTTGATAGATACAATAAGTTCTCTATACCGTAAAGCCATTATTAGCACGCGCTCACTAAACACAAATCACAGATCTCTCCTCTTCAATCACATGGTGTCTTGTCGCTACCTTCTAGTGATGCCAAGCGATTGTCGAAGCCAAGATGATCACCACCACCACCGGTCACTAGGTTGGTCCAACCACTCATCCCCCCTCCCTCCCCCTCTCTCTTGTGCGTACTTGTGGCTGACAAATCCATTTAAATCCTTTATAACATTGGGATTTTTATGAATAATGCCAGCTTGTACATATTATAGTGGACAATACATCAAAATAAGAAGGGAACAAAAGTATCCTTCCGATATTTTTTTACGATTTTAAGTTTGTATAGAGATGCGTTTCAAAAGCACTAGAAGCAATTCCGCTATGAAGTCAAGGCGGGGCAAAGATGCTCCTACCCAAATAGGTGCAATTGAGGGATGGAACCTAAATGACCATGATGCAGCGAGATGCTTTGCCAAATCATTTCCGAAATCATTGGCTTTTCTCCAAATGAAAAGAGAAACATCCATTAGAGAGAGATAATTACTAACAGAAAGATTAAAGAAAATATATCAATAATGAAACAAAAAGATAAGTGCATAAACCTTAAGGTTTGGATGATTTGTAGAGTGATACATGTAAGGTAGTTTGTTGGTCATTCATTGATTTTAGTAGGATTCAAACATAAAAAAAGATATGTTGATAGAATTTTTATTAGGTCTACTATTGGCATAACAAATAATTTACACTTCATTGGATAATTAACATGTTGATGATTTCCATTACATAGCTATCTCGAAGCACACGTCACATGTTTAGTGTTAAATCCGTTAGAAAAAATTACATTAGTATTGGATATAATAATAATCCTTAGAGAATTAGGCAGATGCTCATTCAACATTGAATGTTTGAGATATAAGCTTTGTCTTAAGGAAGAACAGAGCTTTTGTGTATGAGAGAGATCATTCTATAAATGAAGTAGAGTGTAGTAAAATTTAATGCAATTGTCTGATGTATTCAATTTTGGAAAGAAGAGGAAATGCAAATCACGTACTAAACTTACTAGTTAAAAACAAACACCGTCTAAATTACTGTTGGAAATACAAAGAAATGTGTCGATTAGAGCATATTGTCTCGAGAAGAGATGTCCGCATTTATTTTAAAATATATATTACTGTAAATTAGTTCTATCAATGCGAAAAAGAAATTTCTATTCAAATGTATTCTTTCAAAGAGAGGTGCCTATTCGTGCAAACTTTAAGAAAACGCAACTGAACAATTATGAAGAAAAATGTTTGCCGTGCAATAATAGAGTAATACCCTAATTGTCGGATCTATTTGTCTTAGACTAGAGGAATGAGAGATTTGAGAGTAGCATAACAAACGTAGTGTTTCACTAATAAATATAATCTAAACTATATTTAATGGGAAGAGATATGTCTGTTAAAGTTTAAACACATTATTTTGAACAGAGATGTAGGTTTAATCAATAAACTATTTGAAGCACACGCATCATTTCAATGAAATAAACTAACCTCTAGCTATTATGCTTCAATTCTCAACTCAATATTGAGGGTCCGTTCGTTTTGCGGAAAACAACTTCCGAGAAAACATTTTCCGGAATTTCCGGTGTTCGGATGGCGGAAAATAGATGGTAAAAAAAAATGTTTTCTTATCAATGGAAAAAGTCTCCTCTTAACATTGTGGAAAATGATTTCCTCTTTTGAGAAGAGGAAAACATTTTCCATAACTTCTTTCACCTTATTTCTTTTCATCAACACATTTATGCTTTCTTTTTCTTTTTTTAAAAAATCAAATTTTTAATTTTTTTTCCTTTTCTTTTTTTCCATTTCATCTTCTTCCTTGGTGGCTGGTCACCGGCCACAACAGCAGCCGGTTGCGAGCTAGCTTGAGGCTCACCCCAGGCCGACGAGGCTTCGCCTAGCCCAATCTGGTGAAGCCAAGCTCGCCCGAGCTTTGCGAGCTCAGGCCTTGCCAGATTGGGCGAGGTAGAGCCTCACCAGCCTGGGGCGGAGCTCGGGCCTCACCAGATCTGGCGAGCTAGGAGGGGCTTGGGCCTCGCCCCAGCTCGCCACAGGTTCGCCGGGCTTTGGTGAGTTGCGAGCTCACCGGATCTGGGGTGGAGCTCAAGCTCCCGATCCAGGCGAGCCCGAGCTCTACCGCCAAATTCGGCGAGCTCGCAACTCACCAAAGCCCGGCAAAACTCTGGTAAACTTGGGCGAGATCGGCCGAGCCTCAAACTCGCTGGATCTGGCGACCGGGTCTTGGTCAACTGCCAGGCAGCCAGCCATCGTCAGGCATGCGGCGGCGGAGGAAGGAGGAGCCGGGAGGAAGAAGGAGGAGGAAGGAGGAAGGAAAAGAAAAAGGGAAAAAGAAAAAGAAAGAAATAATAAAAATATAATAAAAATTTAGATTTTTTTTAAATACAAATAATTAAAAATTCATTTTTTAAAAAATATAAAAAAAAATAAAATTAATTTTTTGGTTAATTAAAAATATTAAAATTCAATTTTTGATAATTTTTCCCAAACAATTAAATTAGCTAATGAAAGGTAGAAAATATTTTCCATTCGAAATTTAGGTTTCGGCCGAACACCAGAATTTTCCTGGAAAATGACTTCTAGAAAAATATTTTCTGGAAACATGATATTTTTCGTGAAACAAATGGACCCTAAGGCTTTGGACTAGTGCGTCTCTTTTGCAAATTGAGTTCCAGCTGTTCTTGTTCCAATTCTTCCAGGTTGGGCCGTGTGGTTCTTATGAAAATACAGCATAAGAAAACCACTTAAAATGTTCTTTTAAAATAAAATACGACGATTACTTATACATAGTGGAGCTTATATTTCTAGACTAAGCGTTCATGCCATAAATGAACGACACGTGTTAAGTGGCGATACTTGATATAGTGTTGGTATGTTATTATTGGGGTTGCGGTCGCAATATGACTAGGAGTAATTAGGACTATGTACATCCATATTCACCTTTTCTATTTCTTTTTTTGTTTTCCTTGTGTCCCTTTCCTACGTTCTAGGACAATTGAAGACTAATCATTTACTCATTATTTGTTTCACATTCTTTCTATTTCCTTCGACATTACATTCATACGCGGAGGAAGAAGGGAGAGATAACTAACCCTAAATGATTGTAGAAAGTTACGATGAGGTAGGCTTGTTCGGTTTGGTTCTTTGCATATGTACAAGTTTTTCACAAAATATTTTGTGTGTCCGACATATTTTAATCAAGATGTCTTACCAATGACCTTGGGTAGTGTTTACAAGTAGTCATTAAAGCTTGTTTTAGGAAAATATCATTCCTGAAATAATTGTCGATAATCTCGTGCATTACACAGGCTGTTGATCTTATGTAAGTTGATCGACAAGCCTTATCATACACATACAATATATATATATAAAGTAGAGATGTTGGAGCCCCTAAACTGTTACAAAATGTGTAATTAGGCCTTCAACTAATTTTCAATCAAACAAACTAGTCCCTGAATTGCCACGGCTGCTGACTATGCAATCGGATGTTGCAGAGGGTGGTGAGTGAGGCATGGAGGCGGAAGAAGAAGATGATATTCACAGAGTGATTGACATTCGTGAGGTCATGAGAGCTTGTGAAGGCATATGTTATCCCCATGAACACGGTTGATGGTGCATTTGTTTGGAAGGAGGAATAATAAGGGCTAGCCCATGGGGCCACAAGTCTTAAAATTTGTTACAAAAGTGCAGTTGAGTCTAAAAACTTGTCACAAAAATATAATTGAGTCATAAAAATTTTAAAAAGTCCAATCGGATCCTAAAACTTCCAAAAAGTGCTAAAACTTGTCATGAAAGTCCAACCAAAGTTTTAGGACTTTCGATACATTTATCCCTACCTTTTTATTTTTATTTTTTTGTAAACTTAGGGGCCGGAGTTACCAATTTGAGATAGAGCTTTAATTAAAGTAGATGGACATGACGTTGTACGTGCATCAAGGAGATAAATTGAGTTGTATATCTGAATACCCCACATTATCGAAAAGAGAACTTCCAGAAAGTTTTCCCAATCCTTCTTCTAAAACAGAATTCCGTGATGAGATAGAGCGATTCTTTTACTTTGGTTACTCCTCCGCAGAGTTACAAAGTGAGACCTCCTAGTCCTAAGTAGATAACTGTTTAGGCTGACTGATCTTTAATTTAACTTTTCATCACATGATTCTTAAAATGTCGGCACTTGGGTACTAAGAAAACCACATAACTGTAAATCCCATTCGACGCTGCTATTCTAGTGTTCAGTTCTAGATCTGTCTTTGCAACTAATGATTATGCCATATCATGACTATTTACTATATAAGGTTTTTGGGTGATTGCATAGACAATATACGAAGGTGATCAGGAGACAGAGAATGTTCCTGCAAATAGAAATATAGGAGGCGCGACTAGAGTTGCTTCAAGCTCAGGGAGGGAGTTCAGGAAATGGCACGACTTTCAGCTCAAGAAGCGGTTCACAAAATTCAAGATTCCAGCGTGCTTTAGAAGATCGTGAACGGAATTTTCCACAACCACAGGAGTCATCAGAGGAGCAATTTCAGGACCAACTGCATCAGCTACCGCCATACTGTCACTATGCATTTTATGACTAGCTGTTCTCTTTCTTGGTAAACATTGATTGTGCGGATGGCCACAGGTAACAAATAGTGATAGCAGCTCCATTTTGCTTAGGAAGAAATTTCCTCTCCCTTGCTAGTATTCTGAGGTTGTCGACTGCCTTTAGCAGCAGGCGTATCACATGCCCCAAAAGAATCAAAACCATCAATATATCAAGTACTGTGATAGACATATATATATATATATATATATATATATATATATATATCGATTCTGTAAATTTCTTTTTGCATTTTTAATATTATTAATGTGATATATTTATGAGAAATGCGACCTTGAATCTATGAGTTTGGACATAAATTGTCAAGTGGAAAGAAACATAATTTATTCAATGATTTGCATCATATGAGCATCATTTATTAAACTTGCAGGTAATTATACATTCTTATATAAGGTGCATTTATTATCCTGTAAATCAATTAATTGAGAAACATTTTTTTCGAAATTGATTGTTTGTATCACTTATAAAAATAAAAATGGTAATGTTAAGTTAGTGAAATATTTATGCATAGATTGTGGATAGAAACAAAAATATTTTCCATTGCCTAATTTTTCTTGGCAATCAAGCAATTATTTTTAGGATAATTCTTTTCCAAATCATTGATTTCCAGTGAAATAAATGCATCTTTATTTATCCTTAAAACTCCCCCTATTGGAAATAAACTCCCCTAATTACACTACTGAAATTTATTTGCATGTTCCGGAATAATGAACTCAAGAAATTGAGCATAATGGAGGGAAAATAATGAACCTCCCATTTAAACTGCAAGAAGTTGCTTGAGTGACAACAAGTCTCATCATCTTAGCATAGGATTCTTGGAAGTGAAAATTGTGCCTTGGGTTCTTTATCTCTAAAGTTGCGTATTATTTGCGCACTTGAAAAGCACTCTTGAAGACTTTATTTAAAGCAAATGTAAA
Organism: Eucalyptus grandis x Eucalyptus urophylla; assembly: GCA_028830015.1. Classification (NCBI taxonomy): domain Eukaryota; kingdom Viridiplantae; phylum Streptophyta; class Magnoliopsida; order Myrtales; family Myrtaceae; genus Eucalyptus; species Eucalyptus grandis x Eucalyptus urophylla. Next base: position 44,673,661 of record CM054190.1, read on the forward strand.
GATAGAGGAGCAAGTCTCAGCTACATTGGTGCATGCGAGCCCAACTCATATGCAATGTCAAATCAAGCGGGTCCTACATAGAGTTCATCTTCTCTGACGGTGCATGCTAATTGGCCTCACATGTACCAACCAAGAATTTATTCCAATAAAGAGGATTGTTATTGATATGCATCATTAGGTAAACCACCCGAGGAAAGTGTAGTGAAATTGGCAAATAGAATTGCTTTTCAAGTCATAAGTGCGTATTATATATATATTCATCGTACTTAATGTATGGAATTTATATAAAAAGATAAGAAAAATCGAAATCAATCATTGTTTGGATTTTCGGTTTGATGCTATGTATTTTTAGCTATGGCAATTTAGGAAGCTATTACATTGCATAAAATTGTCCGAATTATTTTCTAAAAAGCCAAATGTCCTGATCCATTGCGCATGGAAGGTAAATGTTTGCAATTGGAATGTTGGGCAAACATATAGTAATTATGAATATCTTTCTGATACCTATAAAATGTCTAGTTTGCTATGATATGCACATGTCTTGAGATTTTCTTTTAGAATCTAAAACACACAGCAAAATATAATTTTCCTTCTACATTTTTTTTCAATATTGTAATATATTATTTTTCATAATTTAATTAATGTAAGCCAATAATCACTGATATAAAAAGTGTTAGTTAACAGCATTTTGTCTATCTACTAGATGTTAAATGCAAAAACTTATTTGATTGCTCATATAATATATATATATATATATATATATATATATATATAATATACCGATTATGTAAATTTATTTTTTGATTTTTAATATTATTAATGTGATATATCTATGGGAAACCCAACCCTGAATCCGTGAGTTTGGACATAAATCTTCAAGCGGAAAGAAATATGATTTATTTGATGATGTGCATCATATGAGCATCATTTATTAAACTTGTAGGTAATTTTACATTCTTATATAAGGTGCATTTAGTATCCTGTAAATCAATTAATTGAAAAACATTTTTTCAAAATTGATCGTTGTATCACTTATAAAAAAAAAAGTAACGTTAAGTTAGCGAAATATTTATGCATATATTGTGGATAAAAACGAAAATATTTTCCATTGCCTAATTTTTCTCGGAATTTTTCCATTGCCTATTTTTTCTCATAATCAAACAATTATTTTTAGGATAATTCTTTTCCAAATAATTGATTTCCAGTGAAATAAATGCATCTTTTTTTTATTCTAAAACTTCCCCCCCCCCCCCCCCCCCCGGTTGGAAATAACTCCCCTAATTACAGTACTGGAATTTATTAGCATGTTCTGAAATGATGAACTCAGAAGAAATTGAGCATAATGGAGGGGGAAAATGAACCTCTCGTGTAAACTGCAAGAAGGTGCTTGGGTGACAACAAGTCTCATCATCTCAGCATAGGATTCTTGGAAGTGAAAATTGTGCCTTGGGTTCTTTATCTCTAAAGTTGCGTACTATTTGCACTCTTGAAAAGCACTCTTAGAAACTTTATCTAAAGCAAACGTAAAGATAGAGGAGCAAGTCTGGGCTGCATTGATGCATGCGAGCCCAACTCATACGCATTATCAAATCAAACGGGTCCTACATAGAGTTCATCTTCTCTGATGGTGCATGCAAATAGGCCTCACATTTACTGAGTGTAACCAAGAATTTTTTCCGGTAAAGAGGATTGTTATTGATATGCATCATTAGGTAAACCATTCGAGGAAAGTGCTACAAAATTGGCAAGTAGAATTGCTTTTCATAGTCATAAGTGTGTACTTTATATATATATTTTCATTGTCAAAAGAAAAGAAAAATTAACAAAAAAATCAAAAAAATATCTAAAAAATAAATTAAAAAATTTGGTCAGCACTAACCGTGTCACTTAGAATGGTTGACGTTTACGTCAGTAATTTCTGACCTAAATTAGCCAACGGATTGAATTGGTTCTAATATAAAAAGGTTTAAGACTAAATTGATGTCAAATCAACATGTTTATGAGTTTTTTGGTACTTTTCCCCCATAAGTCTCCCACATCTGTAATGTTTAATTCAAGTAGTAAAAATCATACACTAGGATTGCAAAGGTTCAAGGTTGACAAACTTGTAATGACAATCTAAACTACATAACAATAAATTCACAACAAAATGCTCATTACAGGTGTGTATTTTTCAATTGACACATTCTCAAGATTTCGGCAGGTAAGATAGGTCTTTACATTGTCCTAGCCTTTTTAGCGTTTCTTAGGAAGAAAAAAACCATTAAAATTACGTTGATGGGTAACCGGTTATTTTCCTTTTATGCGTTTTTTTTTCTTTTCATATTTTTGATCTTTGATCTACTTTTTTGCACTAATTGCGTTTCATTTAAGGTCATAGCCGCGCAGCCCCAATCTTCTTTGCAACCCGTTACAAGTTATCCAGTTTCTGAGGATATTTTACGATTAATATCGGTCTGTTACTTTTCGATGAAGCTACCTTGATATTGAAGTGAGCTGACCGACAAAGACCAAGGAAGTCTTGGTCGTCTCCCCTTTTTTGCTGGTGAGCAGTGACACATTCACTTGGCTAGTTTATATCGAAAGCCTCAGCTCAAATAGACACACACACCATTATTTTTCTTTAGAGAGAGATCTGGAAGAATCTTCCTAGCCATGGCAAACTTAGAGGCTGGAACAAGTAGTGTTGTTGCACGAACATCAGGAGGTGTGTACCAAGTGTTCCTGAGTTTTAGAGGACCAGACACTCGGCATGGATTTACAGATTTCCTCTATCACAACTTGGTAGATGTTGGAGTCCGTGTATTCAGGGACGACGATGAACTCCGCGTTGGTGAAGTGATTGGTAAGAATTTGCTAAGTGCTATCAACAACTCCATAATCTACATACCCATCTTCTCTCGGACTTATGCTTCCAGTAAATGGTGTCTTTGGGAGCTTGCACATATAGTGGACACTGTGTCTAAATCAGAGGATGAAAAGAGTATCCTTCCCGTTTTTTTCGATGTGGAACCTGATGATGTTAAACTTAAAACGTCAATATATAGCAAAGCTTTATCGGAGCATGAAAAGAAGTTTCACAACGAAGTCGAGGCATGGAGAGTGGCTCTTGCAAAGGTAGGTGGAATCAAGGGATGGAACGTGAAATCAAGGTAAAAATCCTTTAAGATCCCTACTTCTGTTTTTTTTTTTTTTAAGAAGATGGAAGGTTGCCCTGTCAAATGATTTCTTTTATTCTTTTTGTTGATGGAAAATACTGAAAACTAACTCCAATTGCTGCTCTCCTTCAACTGTACATGGACCCTGTATTTTTCCTTTTAACCATTTTTTCCTCTTCACTGTCTCCTAAGGCTAGCAAATATTCAAGAGCACCCTTTTACATTTATTGTTTGGGATGAATACCAAAATCAACGACAGATTTTGCATCCATATTGATCTGCCTCGAGCTCTGCAGAGCTCGCTGGAGGTCTTAATCGAGGCCGGGCACCACGCTGGTATGAGCATCAGACAAGTAGACAGCGGTCGTGAATAGGCGGTTGAAGGTCGAGTGTCACGGATTGAGAAAAGTGCTGAGGGTAATCTTGATAAGAAAATGGCAATTGAATTAATAAGTTATGGCGAAAAATGCAATTTGAAAAACATTTGAAAATTGGGAAGTCAATTTGTAATATGACGAAATGTTGAGATAGATAGAAGCTGACATGTGTGGAAAATGGTTTTTGCAATTTCTCCTTAGCATTATCCTTTCGACCTTTCTTCAGGGTTGTCTTAACTCTTAGGCAAACTATGGATGAGTTGGGGCGCAACATGACAGTGACATAGCCCCACATGACATTTCTGTCTTGTTTTGGGACTCATCGAATGGCATTTACATTAACAATTTAATATGCTTATCATCATTCATCAATAACACTTTATATCGCGTAATTTGGCTATCAATCAATGAATTTAGAATTAACACCTAGTTTGCATTTGGGGGTGCCCATTAGCTTCTCCAATGCAAATGAGCTGTTTCTGCATAATTACTGGCAATCTCTTATGGTGTTGGGTTATGTAGTCAATATGACCAATGTGCCGCTGAGAATTTTAGAGTTTTGTTTTTGACCTGAAGATGGAGTTGTCGGAAAGCAAACTGACTGGCCTCTCTATTATGTTTCATATTAATAAGGAAGTTTAAGAAGAATTCCGAAACTATATCTTATCTTAGTTAAGGTGCAAGCCAAAGCCCAAGTAGATGGTCCAAACTTTGGAATGTATGTACTTGATGGTCTGGAAAATCAAGCCTGTGTTATATGCTGCCAATCTACACACATATCTTCATTCCTTAACCACCAAGTTAACCTCATGGGAGTCAGGCCTCTCGATATTCCATTTTGAACCATTAGTGTGACACAGCTCTTTAAATGCCATTATACTTGACATAATCAAATCCATAAAAGACATACATGCATAAGTTAAGCCAATACGGATGTTTTGTGCTCTCTCTTTTTTTCTTTTTTCTTTTTTCCTTTTTTTGTTGGGGGGAGGGGATAAGATAATATTTTCCTCAACAAACTGTAGTGTCTAATGGATGACGTTGCCATTTGGTAACTTTTGTCCGTGTAAGCCATTGCTATTGTCTTCAGAAATTTCTATAATCAATAATGCACAACATATCAAGTGAATTCTACTAAATTAGCATGTATTGATTGTTCAATGTCATTATATATCTGTCCAATGTGCTTCAATCTTTTTCATGTTAAAATGTTGACAATCCCATGTGTAATGCATGGGTATAAAATCAATCTAGTCAACTAATGAAAGTGCTTTTGTACATGGCAGCCAAGCAGAGATTGTCAAATCGATCGTTGAAAAAGTATTGGAGAAGCTAAAGATAAAACAAAAATTGGTGACTGAAAATTTAGTTGGACTTGATGATCGAATAAAATACTTGATAGAGTTATTAGATGTCAACTCTTATGATGTGCGGCTCATTGCAATTTATGGAATGGGCGGAATTGGTAAAACAACTATTGCTAAGGTCATCTTCAATCAATTATCTTCCCACTTTGGAAAATGTTGTAGCTTTCTTGAGGATGTTCGAGAAAGCTTGTTGACCAAGGAGGCCATGGTCGAGTTGCAAAAGAAATTACTGTCTGACATTGTTGGTTCCAGATCTGTAGAACAAATCAAGGATAGTGAAGAGGGAATGTTGAGGATTGGAGTCACACTCAGCACGAAGAAAGTCCTTGTGGTTTTGGATGATATTGATAATAAAGAGCACATTAAGAAACTAATAGGAAATTCTACATTACATTCAGGATCTAGGATAATTATTACATCGAGAAACATAGCTGTTATGCATGTTGAGGAATTTGAAGGTAAAATTCTCAACTATGAGATGCTAAAGATGGATAATGGTCCTGCACTTGAGCTTTTTTATCAACATGCCTTTCATGGAGACTTTCCTTTGGATGGTTATCATAGACTTTCAAGACAAATTGTCTCAAGCACGGGAGGGCTCCCCTTGGCTATTGAAGTGATGGGTTCATTGCTTCATGGGAAAGACCAAGAAATTTGGGAAGAGACATTGGAAAAGTTAAAGAAAGTACCTGAGAAAAAGATTCTGGATAAGTTGAGAATTAGCTATGATGACCTAGACGAACATCATAAACAAATTTTTCTCGATATAGCATGCTTCCTTTTCAATGAGAATAAGACCGATGCAATGTACATGTGGACCAATTGTCAATTTTATCCCAAAGGAGGAATTAAAGTCCTTATCGATAGGTGCTTGGTAAAGATTTTGGATAATGATATGTTCTGGATGCATGATCAACTTATATCATTGGGAAGGCAAATTGTCTGTGAAGAAAGTCCAAATGACCCTGATAAGCGGAGTAGGTTGTGGAATGCAGAAGAAGCCCTTCAAATCATGGCCACTAAAGAGGTTAGTAAGGACGCGTTTGGTAATATTTATGTTCCAACGAACAATTTTTGAACAGAAATATATATATATTCTTGTTTCTGTTCCTGAGAACAATTTCTGAGTATAAGAACGCGCTTGGTAACTATAAAAAAATTATATTCCAGGAATAGAAATGCATTTTGTAAATTTGTATAATTTTGTAGTTTCTTTTAATTTTTCAGTATTTTTATTATATTTTTCCTTTTTTTTTCTTTTTTTTTTCCTTCTTTCTCCTTTGTGGCCGGTTGCCGGCCACAGTGGCGGCCGACAATCGACTGGGTGAGGTCCGATGAGCTTGCTGGAGCCTCGTCAGGCCACCAGCGAGGCTCAACCTCGCCCAAGCGGCACGAGGTCGACCTCACCAAATCTAGGCGAGCTCGAGCTCACCCAGCCACGACGAGGCTCGGTGTCACCGGGGGTCGGTGACGCTCTGGCGAGGTCGCCGGCCAAAAGGAAGAAGAAGGAAAGAAAAGAGAAGAAGAAAAAAGAGAAGAAAAAAGAAGAGAGAGAAAAATTATTTCTCAGAATTGTTCCAAGGAACAAGAAGTAAATTTTTTCTATTTCTTGTTTTTGTTTCAATTCTATTCTCGGGAACAAAAAAAATAGATTTTTTGCTTCTGGGAATAAAAGTTTTACCAAACACGTTTCTATTATTTTTGTGTTCCCCATAACAAAAGAACAAAAAATTTTGTTTCAAGGAACATAAACACTTTTTAACAAACAAGGCCTAAGAATTCCCTTTTTGTTTAGGACCTTTATCATTTTTTCCTACCCATTCGAGTTTTAAAACATAGAGGTTGGAAGTTGACAAACTTCTTCACATCATTGCAAAATTTTGCTTGCAGAGGAAGGACAAGGTTCAAGGGCTTGAGATCCGTCAACCATTTGAGATTACAAATGAAGAATTTGAAGGGCTACCAAAACTAAGATTCCTCAATTTACACAAAGGAACTTTTGTTGGGGACTTCACAAGGTGTCGTTCAAAATTGAGATGGTTCTCTTGGCATTGTCCTTTAGAGAAGGATTTTAGGGCTGATAATTTTTATTTGGACCAACTTGTTATTTGTAAACTTCACCGAATTGACTTCAAGGATGATTCAAAGGCATGGGACTTGATCAAGGTAAATTACATGTTTTAAAATCTTGTTCGATAGCACCCTTGTGTATAATGCAATGGTTCTTACACTTGACATGTCATCCATTTTTACAGAGAGCACATAATTTGAAAGTTTTATCTATTACTTTCTGTAATGGCATAACGACAATCCCAAACATCTCTAGATGCTTGGCTTTAGAGAGATTGATTCTTGCTAAATGCTCCGGTCTAAAGAGAATTGAAAGCTTCATTGGAGATCTACAATCGTTGATTGAGTTAGAGATCAAACAATGCAATATTACAGATTTGCCAAAAGAAGTGGGGGCACTAGTGAAGCTTAAGCATTTCTCATTATTTGGATGTCAAAGTTTGAGAAAACTTCCAGACTCAATTGGGAATTTGACCTCATTGACGAAGTTAGACTTATCAGGTACGAGCATTGCCAAAATTCCAAATTGCATTGGAAACTTAAAATCCAAATATTTGTAGTCTGAAATTTGATAATTTTTCTTTTGACAGGGACGATAATAAGAGAACTCCCCAACTCCATCGGAAAGTTAAAATCATTACGTGTCTTTCATTTTTTACCAATAAATGGACTTGATTATAGGGAAGCTCATAGGGAAGCTCATGATTGGCAATTACCTAGTAGTTTTGGTTTAGTAAATCTTGAAGAGCTGAATCTCTCCGGGCATTATAAATTGACAGGTGAAATTCCGATAGGAATTGGAGAATCGTCATCTTTAAGAATCCTAAATTTAATGGGCACCCGCATTAGCAGAATTCCAAGGACAATAAACATGCTTCATCACCTCCAAACACTAAACTTAACAGAATGTCATAAAATTCAAGAGTTGCCGGAGCTTCCCGCAAGTTTGACTACTCTACTTCTTGAATCTTACTCACTGCTCTCAGTCCCCAAACTGTCAAACCTTACCAATTTGGTTGAACTGCAACTGAGTAAAGGCTATTTGATGAGAAATGAATCAAATAAAATCTCAGGATGCAACATATGGGGGGTTGGGAGGTTATTTAGACTACAAAAGTTGGCTATAATACTGCCAAATGTCCCTGCACCTCCAGAGTTGGCTTTTATTTCTCATCTAGAAGAGCTTACTTTGGCTCGCCTAGACCTAGAATCCTTCGTGCATCTTCCATCCTCTCTGCGGAGATTGAATTTGGAATTCTTTAACATTAGGTGGGCAGAGTTACTTCCCTCTCGCTTGAGATTGGGAAATTTGTCAACTTTAGAGTTTTGTGATGTTGAAGTAGAAGACATTCCACTCGATGGACTTCCACAACTAGAGAACTTAACTATTAAACGTTGTGAATTGCTTCAGAGATTATCTTTGGAATTAAGGGAGCTACAAGAAGTGCACGTGTCATCTTGTCCAGAGCTAGCTGAGATACAATTTGTGGGTCTTTCGAGATCATTGAGATCCTTCACTGTTATATATTGCATATCTTTGAGAAGACTGGGTGGGTTATCATACTTGAAGAACCTTAAAATTTTGACAATCAATTGGTGCACTGTACTTTCTAATGTTGAGGGCCTTCACGAGCTAAAGTCTCTGAATTTCTTGGAGGTGACACAATGCCCCTCATTGAGAAGGTCAAATAGATTGAATGCTTCTACAAACATTCCAACTCATTGCCACATCAAAATTAAGGATTGTGATGACTTTATCAAAGATTTTACTTTCGGCTACTCTAGAAGCTCTTTGAAGCGTCATAGGGAGAAAAACTTCCTACATGCATCACATCTCAAGTCCAAGTTTGCTAAGGTGCGACATCTTCTTCATCAATTTATAGTATATGTGTATTGACACCTAAAATTTGGCGACCCGTTTAATCAATCATTAATTATATAGAAAATTATGGATTAATTTTTAACCCCTAGCAAAAATAATTTTCATTAAATTGCATGATGTATAGACATTAAGAGCATTTACATTAATAGTAATATAATTTTTAAATAAAAATTATATTACTAAGAAAGAGAGAAAAAATTAATTAAAGAAATTATTTAAAAAATAGAAAAAGAAAAGAAAATGGGAAAAGCTAGACCGGGACGGGGGCAGGCCGGCCCGGCCTCTTTCTCTTTCCTTTCCTTTCTCTTTCTATTCGCCTGGGCCGGCCCACTTTTCCTTGCTTTTCTCAAGACCGGCCCAGCCTTCTTCCTCTCCCTCTCTTTCGCTCACGCGTTCTGTAGATCAGAGAACGACGTACGCGAACGAAAGGACGGTGAGACAAGGGAAAGCGGAAGAGGTCGCGCGAGACGTCTGGTGGGGTGCCAGGCCGGCAATCGCAGCTGGCAAGGCAAGAAGCCACGCGGACCAGCCGATGCTTAAAAGGGACAGAGGGGGCGTGTGTAGAAAGGGGGATTTTTTTTTTTGGGGGGGGGTTGTTGGGTCTGGAGAGTGACATTGGACACTGAGAGAGGGAGGCCGTGAGCGAGAGGGTGAGGCCGAGAGTGAGTGAGTGTCTTCCGGCGACGGACACGCTTGAGTCCCGGCCGGCGACCCCGTCGACGTTCCCCTCTTCCTCGCGTCGAGCACACGGTACGACCCGATCGTTTTTTCTTTTTTTTTTTCCCTTATTTGGAGTCGACTTTCCGAGGATCCTGGCCCGGAGACGTCGCAAGGCGGGTGGCCTTAGTTCGATTTGTCTCGAACTCGCTTGCCGTCTCCGAGCCGAATAGGGATTTTCGCGGACAAAATTCATTCCCTTGCACCACTGTTGTCTGGCCCCGTTTTGGCACAATCACGAGACTCTAGCTATTTCTAGTCAATATGCGTGTTGGGTTTGAACGAGCCATTATCTGTTGATTTCGAGCCTTATTTTTCGATTCCCTTTGGATCCTTGGTGTGAGTTCTAGTTCAGGAACGGTCTGTACTGTTTCCTCAATCTTTGCTCGCAAAATGTTTGTTAAAATGCCCAGCATATGGTTCGACCTGGTTCTGGCCTGTTTTGAGCATTTATGGGCACGTGTGTCTTCTTGGAAGGAGCCATCTATTGGTCGAAGAATTTACGATTTCAGTTAAAACCTTTCCTGTTGAACTCAAATCGGCACATTGTCTTTTTGTATTTGTTTCCCGGTTGCTATTTTGTTGGATGCGCCCGTTGGAAGTTTGAGTTTTGTTTGATGTTTGGCTGCGAGCGTTGGCCTTGAGCGAGTAGTGGTGGAGATGGACGGCTGGCCGGTGGTTGGAAGTCGCTTGCTATGGCGGTCCGGTGAGGGTCGTATTGGTCAACGACGAGAAGAGTTTCTTCACGGTGTAGTGTGGTGAGTCTCTTCAGTTTGTACTGAGCAAGAGCAAGAAGGGGGCGTGGAGAAAAGCAGAGAAGACACGGGCTTATTTAGGCTGGTGAACTGGGACTTCTTCGGTCTAGTTGGTACGGGCTAGGCTTAGTAGTAAGGTTCGGATTGGGCTTGTTTGTTAGTACGTTGGGGTTTAGAGAATTAGGTTTAGGTGTATTTTAGGGCTTTGGTCGGACCGAGCTTGGTATAAGAGCCTGGCACGCGTTTTGAGACCCGGGTCGGGTCCTGACCCGGACCAGATCCGGAGACCCGATTCGGGTCCCATTTTAGGATTAAAAATTAAAAAATTCGAAAATTTTTATTTTTTTCTAGAATTCATGAAAAAGTTGAGAAATTAGATTTTAAGAAGTATTACTAAATTTTAGTATTAATTCCAGTTTAGAACTAATTTTTCATAAAAATGTAAAAAATCTTTTGATAAAAATTGTGTTCAAAATTGAACAAACTTTTAAGGCTTTATGATAGGATTTTAATGTTTCCTTTTTGGAGGCAAATGCTCTTGATTGCACTTTTAATATATTGATTATGGTTTCTCTTTAGCCAAGTTAGGAATGATATGTTCCTTATATTGTAGCTTTAGATCCTTATTTTCCCTTATAATTTATTTAATGCTTTCTTGTTTGTTGATTGTTATTTTAATTATTGCATGCCTGCATGATCACCTTAGATGATAGTTGATAGGTTTAAAATCAATCTAGACTCCCTGATAAGCATTTTTTTAAAAATGAACAAGATTAGGTACCAAAAAGGAATTGGTTGATCAATTAGTGTAATCAAGTCCTTAGTTCTAAATTCTGTAGTTGTGTAGGAAGTAAATTATATTCCTATGCCTCATTTGATTTTTAGTCAGCCCCAATAGGCTAGTAGCCACTCCTCATTAGAAAATTCTTATAACGTCAATTTGAATACCTCAATATCACGCGATGTATGAACTTAAGAGAGTTCACGTTTAAAACAAGGGCCATATGCCTGCTTTTTGGGCAATACTTCTAATCCTATATCTTTTCCCCTCCATATGGAATAGGTAGGTCGTGACAATTTGCATGGATGTGTGGGTTTGAAAAATTAATTTGTTATTATTTTGGTTTGATGCTATAATCAAATTGTCAAAAGTTAAATATTATTTTGAAATCTACATGGAGAAAAAAAGTATTTTTTAATCAAACACGAAAATTTATTTGAGATGATCTGTAAATAATTTCAAGCACATTACTATATGTTCAACATGTTCTTGTCAATTAGAAATGTTGTACAAATAAAATAAATTCACAAATAGAATGATCTTTCTAATGTTGAGGGCCTTCAAGAGCTAAAGCCTCTGAAATTCTTGGGGTTGAGATGGTGCCCATCGTTAGGAAGGTTGATTGATGCATCTTCAACAAATATTCCAGATGATTGCTTCGTCATAATAATGGGGTGTGGTGTAGATTATACTCCAGGCTACCCATCTAGAAACTCTTTGAAGCATTACAATACATCACAGTTTGAATCTAACTTAGCCAAGTTGCGTCATCTTCTTCATCAATTTATAGTTGACGTCCATGAATGCGCCGGTTTGAAAATGATTTGTTCTTATTTTCGTTTGATGCTATAATTCGGTAAAAACTACACAGATTGTGAAAAGTTAAATATTATTTTGAAATCTACACGGACAAAATTATATTTTTTAATCCAACACGAAAATTTATCTGATGTCTTTAAATAACATCAAATACATTAGTGTCCCCTCAACATGTTCTTGTTAATTTGAAATGTTGTATAAAAAGATAAATTCATAGATAAAAAATAATGGAGTGTTGGATATTACGTAATCCGATATGTTTATTTTGATGTAGTGATGTTTAGCAATAATTACCTTTTTGAACTTTGACATAGTTGCGCAATAGCCTGCAAATTTTGTAAAGTTATGGATTATGGTTGAGCATGGCCTTAAGGTAGAATCTGGAATTTGAGAACCGGACTGGTGGAAATCTGTCCAATTCTAGGTTCCAAAGTACGTAGGGTAAGTTCTATGTTCCAAAATTGGAGAATATGTTTTGACAGGTAGGTTCTAGGTTTTAGTTTGGTGGAACCTAGAAACTGTAATCTAGAATCTGGAATAAGTTTTTGTGTTTTTCTTTATCTATGTCTTCACTTAGTCTTGAGGTATTCTATGGTATTTGATGATGAGTATATAATTTGAAACCACTAATCCAACTTCTACTTTATTAATGTTTTCAGATTTTTCATGTGTTTAAACATAAGTTATGGTCAGTCATGTGTAGTGGTAAGTAGTGGTTATTTAATGTGATAATTAATTGCAATCTTTTATTTAATAATAAATGTAGAATATGGGTGGACTTTGGAACCTATAACAAGATAGATTGTAGGTTCCAAAATCCATAAGGTAGGTTCTAGGTTCCAAAATTCATAGGTAAGTTCCAGGTTCCACTAAGAAACCTAAAACCGCTCATCCTATTATGGATTACCCCATCATTGCCCCCACCCAAAAAAAAAAAAAAAAAACTTTGATTTATATTGCATCAATTAACTTTTCAATCTACATAACCATTAAGTTGGGGTGGCAAAATGGGTCCATGATCCACTTTCTGAGTCATATTTATTATTAATGAGCTATGTGTGGATTATAAAGATATAAATGTCCAGTTAAAATGGATCCAAAAGGTTTAAGCTAAATTTATATGGGTCGAAAATGGGTTAGAACCGAAAATGGGTTAGACATTCTAACCCATTTTCGACCCATTTTCGACCCATTTTCGACTTAGGTGGGTAACCTAAAAAACAAATTGCAAGAGACTATTTCATGTGTCGGGCAGTTTATGAAATTTTACTTATTTTTCCACCTTGCAAGATATAAAGTAATCTTGGGAGAGACACTTGGCAAGACCCAGATAAAGCCTTATTTTGAGTACGTAGAGGTGGTAGTTTATGTGTATCAACGGGAATTAGTCAATCCAAATGCTAGCACTATAATATTCATAGAATACGTTTTTTATTGATGCCGTTATGAAGTAATTATAGCAATATATGATGTTTAATTTGAATGTACATCACATACTTATTTAAAGTTTAAAATTACTTAATAAAAGAAAATTCAAATAAGTATTATTCATGTTCGACTGGACATTTGAGTGTTTAATCCTAAATCTTTCTCTCACTAATTAATAATATCTGTGTCGTACTGTATTTGGGCAAATATGCAATAAGATTTAAAAATATATCCAATCGGTCCTTTGGCTTTCTCATTGAACTTTTTACATCGCAGATTTCCTTCACTATCAGATTCCACCTAGGGGTAAAGAAGTCCGGTGATGGGTTTGGGTTTGTTGGTGGAGTAAAAAGGGAAAAAGAAAATGTCACCTCTAATTTAGTGACATATGAAGGATTGGTTGCTGATGTGAAAAAATTTGGCTTTCGTTTAAAGAGAATTTGGTATGAGACTCCTTGTGTATACAGTGATTTGCTCATAGAGATCAAAAGTGATGAGCAAGTGAAGGGACTAGTTCAACTAGCATCTACAAGAGGATTGATTTATTTGTACGTTGAGGGTGGAGTTGATAGTGAGTGGGAGGGAGAATACGATGACAAGATGATGGAGATGTTAACAGAGGAATGGAGAATGAAGAGTGATGTGAACTCCGATGACGATGAGGCTAAGTGGGACGTTTCACATTCTGATGAAGACTTAGACTCTGCATCTACGAGTGAAAGCGGAACTCATGGCACCTTCTCTATTGATGATTTCCAGTCAGAGCTAGGGAGTATTGAATGTTTTGAGGCCACATAATCAATTATAAGAAAAGATCTAAAACGGTGTTTAACTTCGTAGACAACCTAGATACGAGGAGAGTGCTGAAGATGCGATTGTTGAATGTAGATGTGTAGATGGATGATTGGGGGCAGCTAAGAAAGTGTTGGGTACGAAGATCCACATAGAGACTGTGGTTGTTGTGAGTGGCTTGTGGGAGTTAAGTCAAGAAAGCGCATCGAAGTGCATCAATATTTTAATGCTCAAATCTATAAGTAGAAGTACCTCCTTTGTTGCATGTTATAAAATCAACTAGGTTGTCACGATGCACTGGTCTAGAGGTGGAGCATTTAATCTATGCTTCACATGTTGTACTATTGAGTGTTGATATAATAATGAGCCTGGCCTTTCACATATTATTGGAAGAATGTATATGACTAATCCTGGTATGCATTGCGATGCTGTGAAATTGATCTTTCAGGTTTTGTTGGCAACAACATTAGGTTATGTTTTAAAGAAGATCCAAGTGTGTGAGACTTTTCGAGTGTAATTGAAGTCTTGAAAACACTTGAGAGTTGTGTATTTTGAGTGATTATAGTCCCCTCTTGTTGATTTTAGTGGAACATCATGTTGATATCTCCCTGTGAAGTAGATATGCCTAGTCAAATAACATAGATCCACAATGTCAAGTTTATTTTCTGCTTTTACTTCTCACTTGATTGTTTGCACTCGTTTAATGCTTCCACCTTTTCGGCTAACATTAGCTTTTAAATGGATTTTCCATTTAAGAATAACTGTTTATTTAAATTTAATCAAATGGCACAGTAGTTTATTAAAAAAAATCAAATATAACAAGATAATGACAGTTGCCTTTCATCGGTCCTAGCTCGTTAATTTTATCTGGTGCATTGAAGCCAATCACAATGCCACTTTTAGCGCCCACCCAACTGAGAAAAGAAAAATTTTCTGACTAATTGTAATAAGGTGGTTTAGCAAGTTTGAATAGGCAGAGTGAAGACATTCATAAAAGCAACATAAGTAGAGACAAAAGCTCAATAATCCCACCTTCAATTTTGACCCTATTCCTTCACTTAAAATGATCCCTTGCCCTCGTTACGGGAGCACATCAGTGGTGCCTCAACATTGCACTTGCCCAGGACAAGCTGCTAAACCTTAAACCTGCAAGTCCCAGCCCATGTTTGTTGTGACTATGCAGACTCATTTTATAAGAGATGATATACAACAAAAATAAACTTAAACATCTTAATGACTCGTTTTTTTTTTAATGATCGGCATGAGCCTCTCGATGTAATATGTTGATGTGATAGAATATGTGTAAACAATACTAAACACCTCACTTGAATCCATTTCTCTCCCTCTTGGAGGGAGGAGAAAAATAAAACACCCCTCTCTCTCTCTCTCTCTCTCTCTCTCTCTCTCTCTCTCCTCTCTCTCTCTCTCTCTCTCTCTCTCTCTCTCTCTCTCTCTCTCTCTCTCTCTCTCTCTCTCTCTCTCGAATCCATTTCTCTCCCTCTTGGAGGGAGGAGAAAAATAAAACACCCTCTCTCTCTCTCTCTCTCTCTCTCTCTCTCTCTCTCTCTCTCTCTCTCTCTCTCTCTCTCTCTCTCTCTCTCTCTCTCTCTCTCTCTCTCTCTCTCTCTCTCTCTCTCTCTCTCTCTCTCTCTCTCTCTCTCTCTCTCTCTCTCTCTCTCTCTCTCTCTCTCTCTCTCTCTCTCTCTAGCAACTCTAGTCCATTTCTACCACTACATATTCTTTTAGTCCATTGTTTGTCATCACTTCCTCTCCCAATTAAATTCTAATTTTTTTCCTCTATCTTCGTATAAGTTTTTGGTAGATCTCAATCTACTTGACAAAAGGAATTCTTGTGTTGTTTAATCCATAGATGTGGAATTGGGATCAGTTCAGTCGTCCGGACCTGAGATTAATTTGAAGTTATACAATTAAAACATAACACAGAGGAATTATACACCATTTGCTGATAATTTTGGTGAGAATTATGAAATCACAACCAACTATTTTAAAACTTAAATTCTTAGATAAATGCATAATTTAAACATTAAGTAAAGCATTTATGTAGTATTTTATACCAATCATGGGTCCTAGGATTTAATTCTTGACCAAGCTAAGAAAATAGCTATTCATGCATCACAAGGGCGTAATTGGAATAAAGAAAATATGCAAACAACAATCCAACATTTGCTTACAATGATTTAAATACAATCTCTTTTTTTTGTTTTCTTTTAAAGATTTTCACATATCTTATGGAAAAACTACCCCAAGGCTATTTTTAAGCTTTTTCTGATTTCTTTGGAAAAAGAATTCTGGGATTTTTTTAATATTCTTTTAAAAATATATATATTTTTATTTTTAAAATATAAAAAATAATATATATTATATTATATAAACAAGGGGATCCAGGTCGGGTCTCCTCATCTAGTTCAGTCCGAGACCGACCCGGACTCGCCAGCCCAGGTCTCAGGACTTGGGCCCTCGACTGGGATGGGCTCAGCACGTTAGGCCCAGTTTGGCCTAAAGAAAAATATTAAAAGGCAGGCGGAAGTAGCCCAACCTGAGAACATTCCAAACCAGAATTAAACTAATTCAGCCCAGCCCTCATCTCTTATCCTAGGCCCACTACGCCTAGTCCCAATGAGCCTAACAAAAGCCGATTCATTAAATCCACACAAACCTCCCCAAGCCCACCTCATTCCCTATTTCAGCCAGCTCAAGAACACTTAAAACCTACACAAGCCTAGCATGCCGCTCTTGGTTTTGCGTGCTCGGGGATGACCAGAGACGAGCAGCCTCGAGCTGGTTCGTCCTCGACCGCGCCCCGGCCGCTATACCGGCACTGTCACTCCGTCGATCGCTCACGCCGACCCGTGAGACCAACTCGCCACCCGACTTTTGCGATTAGCCACGAAAGTTGTTGATCCCCAGAGAACTCGTCCTCGGTCATCAACGGATAAGCACTATCGAAGCAACACGCATAGGAGTATGCCAAAGAAACGGCCCATGACAGCACTGATCAACGAGATAAGGTCTCGCCCAGGACAAACTCAGTAACTGAAGATCAAAATAATGCTACGTGAGCTTCGGGTAAGGCAAAAACAGCGGCTATTCTTACGGAACCGTCTCGAGGACATTTTATCGAACATTTAATATACACAAAATTAGGGGCAAGGAGCGAGGACGACCGAGCTCGAGCTCGAGCTCGAGCCGGGATTCCGAATGAACTACATACCAGTCCCCCAAAACTGTAGCGCGCGCACAAATGGGGCCAGAACTCGCGCGAACCGGACAACGTCATCCCGGTCCGGCGAGCCCGAAATAGAGCACAAAAAGGGGTACGAGCGTTCGGATGAAGGAGCCCTACCCGGCTCAGCAGCGTCGGATGGTGGGCGAGCTCGATAGATCGGGCTACGCTCGTCCACCTCGCGCGTCTCCGAGCCGGGATCCTCGGGAAATCGACGCTCGAAAGAAAGACGAACGAAGCTGAACCAAAACCTACCGTGAGCTCGGCTTGGCGAGAGGGGTAACGTTGGCGGGTCGTCGGCCGGGTTTCGCGTGTGTTTGTCGACAGAGAGCCCTCACTCACTCTCAGTTCCGCACTCGGCTCTCTCCGCTTACAGTGTGCCTCTCGCTCGGATCTCTCCTCCCTCCTCCCCTTCTCATCAATCTCTCCACGAGCCTATTTATAGGCCGAGGAGGCCGATCGGCGGTGGTTCTTCGACCGTCGGTCTTCGGCGTGCTGACTGGCCTCCCCTGGCCTAACCGGCGTCTCATCCGCCTGTCACCTCCGTCGCGTCCGCCTGCTCTGGCGTTCGCCTTCTCCGCTCCTTTGTCCTTGGTTGCGTGAGGCTCTTCTTCTTTTCCTTCCTTCCTTCCTTTCTTTCTTTCTTTCTTTCTTATTTTTTTTTCCTTTCTTTTTTTAATATTAATTTTCCTATTTATCGGAAATAAATCAAAATAAAGGAAAATGAAATAAAATTTAGTCAATGCAGATAATATAAATAGCTAAGTGATATGAAATTTTTTAGTTAAGGTCAAATTGATCTTTACTTTTTTGAACTTTAAATATTTAATTGAAATTTAAATGTCAACGGTACTCGACTTCACAAGTCCCCATTTTGGCTTTTGCTCAGCGAGCACATCCCACAAATGACTAGAGCAATTTGGAAGACCAATGGCCTAAAAATTGCATCGCTGTCTTGAGTCACTATATAATAAAATCAGATGCGTAAGTTATGGGAAGACTATATAAACCTGCTCGCATGCTAGTTCCCCCAGGCAGGCCTAAATCAAGTTGGAACGTGTGATGTTGACAATAGTTGTTAAGTCAAGTCTCCAACTTATGCGTACAATTAATCCTCCAAAAAACTCTTCACTAATGTGGAAATTGAGTGTTCTTTTTTCCTTTCTTCTTTGTATTGGGGGGCCAAAATGGGAGATGAGTTTTCTGGAGCACGTTATACACTAAGGATACATTCAAACAAATTTAGGTGTTGGCTGATTCATTTGGAAAGCCAACTGTATGTAAGTTGATTAGGATTATATACCACTATGATTTGATAATTCAGTGCAAAGGTAGTAGTTGAATGTACCATTGGGAATCTAGATTGAGACACTGCTGGTGTGAACTCGGTGCTCTCATTGTTGTTTAAAGCTCTGAAAGGCCACCCTACTTGGATTTAATGGGTTTATTGGATTTGGTCATTGGAATCATTTTGCTAAGTGCATTGTTCTTGTTGCGTTGCATATGCTTTTGAACGCCAGGGCCAGAAGATAACATTATATTATGACCCCTGAGCTATAGAGGAGCAAATGTCTGTCTTGGCTTTCTTTGTAATATACGAGCTAGCTACGAGTCACTTCATTATTTGCATAAGTTTTCATTGCACTATGCAATGGTTAAGTTCCAAGATTCTAATGATCATATGTTGTCTAGTGGAAGGAGGTTCTATTGTTGGAGGTGATGGTTTGCCAATTTTCTACAACACACTAGAAATTGATGAGTTAGTACATTGCCATTTGAATCAGTTGCTTGTAATGGCTAGTTGAGTATAGGACTAGTTCACTGCCATAGGTTGTTTATTGTGGGTGGCTAGCTCAACATTATGTGCTATGTATTGGCCAATTTAGTGTTAGACACGGATATGGTTGCTTTGCTATGTGTTGTGCATTGTTGAATTTAATTTGATGTGCTGTGTTTGAAGGCCTCTGTTTCACATAATTTATAGTGTTTCCATTAAATCAACTATTTGCTATATGTTCTGCCGTGCATTGTTTAATTTGAAGTTCCCATCCAAAAGCGTGCACTATTGGAATTTGAATTGATTGCTTGTATTGGGCAAGTTGATGATTGCGGTTTTTTTTTTTTTTTTCAAATGGATTGATCCTAAGTCCTCATTTCATGGCAGAGAAGTGACTTTGGATTGATCAATGAAAAGAAAGCACTAGTAAATGGAATTGGAAGTATGGAAGTTAGTTGAAAGTATCTAAGGAAAAAAGTCCACATTCTCAAATGCAACTAGAAAAGAGTAAGCAATAGCACAACAAGATAAAAGTAGAAGTGTCTTCATTGGAAACAATAGTAAAAATCTATTTTGGAAGCAAAGGGAAAATGATCTCTGTCCTGATAAAAGTAGAAGTGTCTGCATTGGAAACAATGGTAAAAATCTATTTTGGAAGCAAAGGGAAAATGATCTATTTGAGAGGCATAGTTGTATCGAAAGGATTGATGTGCCAACCTTGATGTTGAAGTTGGACCTAAAAAAAAAAAAACAACATTTTTTTTAGATTAACAACAATGTTATATTAGGTATGGTTGTGTTGTTTGTCTATCTTTTTTGCTTCTTAGTAGTGTAAGTGGAGGCTAGATGTGAGGCAAGACCAAGGTTATAATGCAAAAAAATATGAAAGTGTGTTAAGCTGTATTAGCAAATCCAAGTTCAACTGTGTTCAATGTATTAGTGAATCCACATTCAGCTGTGTTCAATTGTCTGTAGAGAAAGATGTCATGTTCCCTATACTGCATATTTACTTTAGATTCCTGTAGTAATATTGTCGTATTATCATGTCGCACAGACTAAAAAGGTAAAGGATTTAGGTCCTTAATCATTTAATAATTGTGGTCGTCCTAATTGGAAGGGAAAAGATTTGCTTGGAGATGAAGAAAATAAGAAATGGAGCCACCATGCATTCACAAATAGAATAACTATCTCTAATTATATGCTTCCAATGAGGTCTAAAAACCTCTCTTCGCTTAGAACTTGGATGATTACAATAGGAAAAACCAAGTGGACAAGTTGGTATGTGGTTAAGAAAAAAGGAATAAGAGGAAATCACAACCAACTTAAATGATGACAATAGAAAAACACCAACTAGACATTAGCTACCAAGATGGTATATAGTTCAGACAATAGAAAAAAGAGGAAATTTACGACCAACTCAAATCATCACAATAGATCCATCACAGAACAACCATCATAGCCATATGTTGTTGCTCCATTAGTCTTTGTAGTGGTTGCCATACCAAGTCCTTCCTTCTTATCTCTGTGCTATAAAGAGATTAGAAGAAGATCAGCATGCTCAATCTTGGAATCATCGGTAAGAGCATTCCACAAGAATCAGTTTCCCAAATGCTTGCAAACCAATATCATGTTGAAATTGAGAAACTTTACACAGTGAATTCCTCAGAAAAAGCTTCACCAGATAATTGTGATTTTAAAAGCAATATCTAGGAATTCTCAAAGTCCAAAAACACCCTTTTTTTTTTACTTCTAAGTTTTTAACTAGAAGGACTATATTGGTAAATTGTTAAAATTATTATGACGAAATTTTGTCAAATTGAAAAATTTATAATTGAACTAAAATCCATATCTCCCTCCTCAACAAGACAGTGATATGGATATAACAACATTTATTTAGATTAACTACACAATGAAAAGTGAATATAACAGCTTGTGCTCCAAGACCACAAAACAAGACAACAACGTTGCAACGACTTCCTACTAGCCACCCCGGAAGCTATGGAATAGAATTTGGGATCTACCTACCCCCCCTATGGAATAGAATTTGGGATCTACCTACCCCCCCCCCCCCCCCCCCCCCCCCCCCCCCAAATGAAAATCTTCCTATGGAGCTTATGTCAAGATACAATACCGACAAAGGAAAATCTGTTCAAGAGAATAATATTACTTGACCCTTTATGCCCTCTATGCTCAAAACATCTAGAGACCGTCGAACACCTGCTTTTCTTCTACAAATGGGCTTGAAATGTTTGGTCAAACCCACACCTCAACCTCAACAACAGCACAAGGATAGCAACTGGAATGGACAAGTGGTTGGCAGAATTTTTTGAAGCAAGACCAAAGTCACCAGAAGAGGGATTAGTGGCGGAAGTGCTCTGGCAGATCTAGAAAAATCAGAACAATTAGGTCTTCCATGGTAAGCTCCCACAACCGGATGGCATTATCGAAGCAGCCCAAGCACAAAGCCAAGAGTTTCAGCCAATGGAATCCACGCACATGAAAAGAAAAAGCAAGATGCGGCATCTACCTACGAGATGGGAGGCACCGGACAGCCAATCTTTGAAGCTGTATATCGACTACTCGTGAGTGGACGGAGAGATGCCAAGCTCAGTCGTAGGGATCTTGTGCAATTCAAACAGCGTGATCGTTGATGGCTTTGCCAAGGAGATCCATGCTTCCTCACTGCTGCAAGCAAAAACCCTCGCATTGTTGCACGGTTTGCAGCTTTTGAACTAGAGAGAAGAAGTTCACATGGGGGTTGGAATCTAGAGTGTGAAAGTGACAGTCTTCCGTTGGTGGAGTTGGTCATGGGCCGAATAGAGGCGTCTTGGGCTATGAAGGAATTAATTCAGGAGTGCAAGAAGCTCTTGGCCCAAACAACCTGTGTAAATTTAAGCCATTGTCCTAGAGAAGCAAAACAACCCGCAGATTAGGCTGCATAAGCCCACTGACTCAAAACACTTCCCCCAACCTAGATGTCTGATCCCCACGGTGCCTTTGGAACATTTTATGTTTGGAACCCTATCTATCATATTTTTGTAATCCTCATTTTAATGAATGAATGAACGCACTATTTTAGACCCCAAAAAAAAAAAAATTAGGATCCATATGATAGGTTTCAATTTTGGTTTTCTTGATAATTATCCCATTGTAAAGTCAAATCCTCCAAAAACCGTTCACTTCATGTTGTCAAGAGCTCTTTACGTGGGAATGGATTGGATTCCAATCTTGGGCTTGCATAGTACAAGATGCACCAAGCCCCAATAGTATGTTGAAGCACGTCATGCGTCTGTAATTTAAGATACATTCAAATAACTCTTTTAATATAGCCAATTTAATTCTAAATATTTTGACAATTTGCTAATAGAGTCCATTCATCCAACTTTTGCTAGAAATAATTGGCATGGTCGTTAAGCATCTTACGCAACACAGCTAACACCTAACCGAAGCTAACGTGGACAATTTGTGCAATTTTTGAATATTATATCTTAATTTTTTCCCTTTTTTCCATATATCTTCTTTAATTTCTTTTATTTTTTTTTAAATGAGATCGTGGATATCAAGCGAGGACATCGTGACCTTTGCCCAAGCCCTCCCAAGATCCAAGCAAGGACTCTGGGTCCTCGTTTAAGGTTGGTTGGCAACCTCGCCCACCCAAAGTTAGAGGAAAAGTGAAAGAACAGAAGAAAAAATTTCAAAAAAAAGTTCTAAAGATTGCAAAACTTCATCATGTTAACGCCAATCGTCCTACGTATTGACTGTGTCATGTAGTACAACTGACACTGACTAGACCGCCATATTAGCGATTTTTGACAAAAAATTACTGAAATGACTAAATTGGCAAATCGTCAAAAAGTATAGGACTAAATTAGCACAATCTTTGATTAAAAAAATTAGCACAATTGAAAGGTTTATGACTAAATTGGCTGACATACTATAGATTTAAGATTTTTTGGACAATTATTCTGAAAAATTGGACAGAATTTTGGCATTTTTTTTTTGGTGTTTTGGCATAGTTTGAGCGTCCCCTCTTTCTCCATGTTCTTTCTATATATACTCTCAGTATTTCCATTAACAATCATTGCAACTCATGCATGATCCCCGCTCGAATTGCTCCACATTTCCATCTATTTCCATGATTAAAGTTACTCCTAAGGTAATTGCGTGTCATGCATTAACTGCCCCTTCATTCAAGATTCATCTATTATGTAATTATTCTAGCGCTTAACTCAAACAGTGCGAGGTACCATTTCCTTATTATAATCGAAATGGCTAGCAACACACCTTAGATCAAAGTCATGCCACACCACATCTAGGTGAAGTTAAACTAGATAAGCTTCAAATTGAAGTTGGGCCTGAAGTTGGGCCTATTATAACTAGAATTCTTATACTTTGTTCATAGTTGAAATCTCTCCTCAATATCTGGCCCATAAATGTTCATCATCAACCGGAGTTAAAGAATAATGTTGTGAAAATCTCTAAAAGGGCAATAATAAAAAAGTAAGAGTACTAATGATAGTTGTGCGATAAGAACGGTAATTTTCATCTCTAATTTTACTAGTACTTTATCTTATTCGTTTCATATCATGCTTCCATTAAAGAAATTATTTCATCATTTTGACATCGTGTATCACACGATTGATAAAGCTACTTTTGATTTTTAAAGTGAGCCAACCGACAAAGACCAAGTTAGTCTAGGTCGTCTTCACTTTTTGCTAGTGAGGGTTCATGTATTATTAGTTCATAACGAAAAATGTTAAGAACTATCATTTTCATTTCTCTGCTTTTATTAAATGCTTTATCTTACTGCATTTCATATCATATTTCCACCGTTGAAGTTGTTTCATGATGTTGATGGCGTGCATCATGCATTTTGATAGAGCTACATGTGATCTTAAAGTGAACTGACAACAAAGACCAAGTTAGCCTTGGTTGTCTTCAATTTTTTGTTCGTGAGGGTTCACACATTATTAATTCATATTTAAAAATGTTAACTATCATTTTCATTTCTCTGCTTTACTAACACTTTATCCTATTGCATTTCATATCATTTTTCCATGGATGAAATTGTTTCATCATTTGATGGCATGCATCACACGATTGATATAGCTACTTTTTATCTTTAAAGTGAGCTGATCAATAAAGACCAAGTTCGTTTTGGTCTTCTTCACTTTTTTTGCTAGTGAGGGTTCATGCATTCATATTGGAAAAAGTTGACAACCATCATTTTCATTTATATGATTTACTAACACTTCATTTTACTACATTTCATACCCGATTTCTACTGATGCAATTGTTTCATCCCTTTGATGGCATGTATCACACGATTGATAAAACTACTTTTGACCTTTAAAGTGAGTTGACCGACAAAGACCAAGTTAGTCTTGGTATCTTCACTTTATTACTGGCAAATTCATACATTATTGGTTCATAATGAAAACCTCCGCTCAGTTCTAGCCAAACAGTCATAGACCTAGATCCATCTTTTTCTTAAGAGAGAGAGAGAGAGAGAGAGAGAGAGAGAGAGAGAGAGAGAGAGAGACTTTTCTTTTTGGGTCTCATCCAATCTCTATCTATCGTGTACAGTAGGTGCACGGTATTGCCACGCGCATAAAAGATAACAAAGTAGAAATTTGCACCCCTAATATAGAGATAATTACATATCCCATCTGCCCAACTTACTCTTTACATCCTAACTCTCACGTCTTTACATTTGTCCGTCATGGTGACCACCTACAATACTTTTGCCGAGTTGAAGACATCTGTAGATAAGAGCAACAAAGATAAAGTAATAAATAGAGCGTGTGACTGAGAGAGTGCTAACAATCTCATAATAGTGACAATATAATTTGATAGAGATTATAAGTTCTCTAGACCATAAAGCCATTGTTATCACGCAACTGAACACTCTTTACACGTCTCTCCTCTCAGTTGTATAGTGTCTTGTCTCTACCCTCTAGTGATGCCAAGCGATTGTTTAATCCATGAGATAACCACCACCACTAGTCACGAGGTTGGATCGACCGCTCATCCCCAATCTCTCGCTTGCACATGCTTCTAGTTGACAAATCCATTAAAATCCTATGTTTCGGCACTTTTTTTTTTTTTTGCTTTTGATAAAGTATATGATTTTTTTTCCAATGTTGAGCGAAATGTCAATTGCTACTTCATTTTTTTTTTCTCTTTTTGTGAATAATGCCAGCTTTTACATGTTACAGTGGACAACACACTAAAATAAGAAGGGAACAAAATTATTCTTCCCATAGTTATGACAATTTTAAGCTTAAGGCTTGGCTCTATAGAGATGTATTTCTAACGCACGAGAAGCAATTTCGCTAAGAAGTCAAGGGGGGACAAGATGCTCTTACCCAAATAGAAGCAATTAAGTGATGGAACCTAAATGACCAAGGAGTGGCGAGATACTCTACCAAGTCATTCCTGAAATCATTGGCTTTTCTCTGGATGAAAAGAGAAAAATTCATTAGAGAGAGAAAATAGTTAACAAAAAAATGAAAGAAAATATATCAACACAATGAAACAAAAAGACAAGTGCATAAACCTTAAGCATCGACAACTTAATAAAGGTTTGTATGATTTGTAGAGTAATACATGTGAGGTAATTTGTTGATTATTCATTGATTTAGTAGTAGGATTCAGACATAAAGAATATATATGTTGACAAAATTTTATTTGGTCTATTGTGTCATTGCAGAGGTCGAGGGTTCAAACCCTCTCGTTGCTAAAGTGTCTAAAGTGGGGGGTCCTGGTGTTGGAGTCCTGGGCTAACCTCTCCCGAGGTTTACGTCTAAATAACGTCTTGCGGCGAGGTCCAACGGTGTCACCAGGCACTAGAGGGTCGTGTGATCCCCAAAGGGTGATCTCCGGCGGTTCCTCGGTTAACAAAAAAAAAAGAATTATTTATGCTTTAATGTATAATTAACATGTTGAAAGTTTCTACTACATAGCTATCTTGAAACACACATGTCACATGTTCAATGTTAAATCTGTTGGAAAAATTTACATTGGTATTAAAAATAATTATAATCCTTAGTGAATTAGGCATATGTTCATTCAACATTGATATATATATATATATATATATATATATATATATATATATATATATATATATATATATATATATATATATATAAAATATCAATGGAAATGAGAATGTCATGAACTCAAAGGTTTTAGATATAAGCTTCGTCTTAAGCAAGAAAAGAACTTTCGTGTATGAGATATCATTCTATACATGAAGTAGAGCTTAGTAAAATTTAATGTGATTGCAGGATTTATTCAATTTTAAAAAGAAGATGAAATGCAAAATACTTACTAGACATACTATTTAATAACAAACACCATCTAAATTACTACCGAAAATACAAAGAAATGTGTCTATTAGAATAGACTATCTTGAGAAGAGGTCTCTGCATTTATTTTATTCAAAAAATATATTCATCTCTACTGTGCTTGTTTCCTATATTTGTCAAATTATATTTGGTGGTCGGTGCTACTAGAGGGTGAGATGAAAAGAGAACATATGAGAAAGAATTTTGTTACACTTCTAACAATTTATCCATGCTTATCTTTATTTGTGTTTCTTTTGCAATTAGCAAAGAGTACTGAAAATTGCTGTTTTTGTGACGAGGGTCTTTCTAGTTCACCCCTTGTTTATGTTGTTTGAGGTGCTCTGTCATGCAATAGATAACATATCCGAATTCTGCACTATGCCATCTGAGAGATCTTATATTGGGCAGGCTTATCCTTTTGTCGGTATTCCTCATGCTAGGATGCTTCTACCTTTTAACATAGCAGCAGCAGAAGGGCTCGTTCATGTAAAAGCTAGGCAGTATCACGAGATTTCGAGATGAAGACAAGCACGTGCTAAGCTTGAAAAGCAAACATCAAAGTTAGAAAAGTGAATTGCCTTTTTTATGCATGTTGATTTGGAAGCTCCTTCCGGACTTTGCTAGTTATAAAAATTAATTATAAAGCTCTTTTTTTTAATTTTTATTTGAAGGTGTTCCGCTTGTGTTTGCTTCCATAGCCACATGTTATACTATCATTAGATGCTTTTTTAGGAAATTCTATTTTGTGGGAAATAGTTTGACTACAGCCCCGTTTGGTTCGGCTTTGGGAATGGGCTTTGGGACTCTAAAGTCCATTGGCCAAATGTAAACGCGTTTGGTTTGATTTTTGGGGCGACTTTGGCAAGATGCAATTACATCTCCAAATGACTCTAAGGGTCCTTAGTTCAAAGCAGGTCTAGAGGTCCTTTGGGAACTTACATTTTTGGAATGCAAGTTTCGGTTACTGTTCATCTTCTCCAGTGGAGAAGCCAATCGGAGGTCAACGACCGCCGGCCAAGGGGTCGCGCGTGCCAACGACCGTCGCCTGAGGGTTGCTCCACCCCGACAATTGTCGCCGAACCTCAGGCGGCCGCCTGGGTCGCGCTCAAGCGATTGTCACCTGGGTCGCCCAACCCCAATGACCGTCTAGGGGCCAGATCTGGCCATCCGGCTGCCAAATTCGACGGTTTGGTGGCCGGACTTCAAAAAAAAAAAATACAATTTGTTTTTGTTTTTTTTTTATTTAATAAAAGTTATTTACAAATGCAAATTTTACCAAACGATATTTGGCCAAAATTGTTTCTCAATGCAAATTTTACCAAACGTTATTTGCATTTTGGAAAACCCCCTTCACCCAAAGGTATTTGCATTTTTGCAAATGCATTCCTCAAAAGTCGAATCAAACGGGCCCTACATGCTCCATCTTCGTTATAGCTTTTGCAGCTATCTCAGCATTTAATTCATTGGGGATAAACTTAATTGATATCTATTCTTTGCTCGTTCTCTGATATGGTGTCGTTCCTCTCCCTTGTCTTGGTTTAATTGGATCTACAGCCGTATCTTCATGAGTCGCGGCACCAGCTGCCATGAGAAGAGCCAAAGGAAGTGGAGGCCTGTTTCTTGATCCACGTAAAATCAATGCTTCGAATGATGTAGCTGAAGAGAAGGGCACAAATTCTGTTCCTGCTCTATCTACCAATCTGCCAGTTCATTGGGGCTCTGTTTGGCACCTAACTCCTCTGAAATCTAAAATTCATCTAGTAGTCACATGGCTGGAAGGTCGGTGGTGTCAATAGTTCAATGTGATTGAGTTTTCAAGAAATCCAAACCGAACCAAATTATAGGGGTGAGCGGCTGAATCAAACCAAATCGCAATCTGAACTGAATACGACCCAAATGAAAACCTAATTCGATTTGGTTTTAGTTTTCTCTTCTTCTTTCTTTTCTTTTCTTTTTTTTTAATGAGAAAAACTGTTGATAGGAATGCATTTTAGTCTCTAAGCGAGCAATTACCATTAAAAATAATTTTTTCCCTCAAAAAAATGAATATATGTAAAAGCTATGTATGTGCTTCTTCTTTTTTCTAGTTTCCTCTGGCTCATGAATTACTGTTCTTAACGAGAAATTTTCATACATGATACTAGTATATATACTAGACTGAATTTTGGTATGGAAATAAATGAGTTACATGTGAATCTTGCTCCACTAAATCTGACAACTTGATTGACCTTTGGCAAATGTATTAGCCACTTGAAATACTTGCTCATGTTGGTCCATGCTGCTTTTATTTACTGTCCTTGGAATTCAATCATTTATCCATCACGTCATGTTTGTACTCATTTGTGGAATTTATAGCTCATCTTTATCATTTCGTACACAGTGGACTAGTCCATTCTTAACTTTTCCAAAACCTAATGAATGTGGCCCCTTTCTCCATTATTTGTGTACCTCCTCCACTTTTTTATGGGGCCATCGACAATGGTCGGCAGATAACTTACAAAATCTAAATGCTTGAGGATGTAACTCAACTAATATCAAGATAAGGATCAAGACCAAATGAATCCTCATTCGACAGATCAATCAAATTAGTACTTTTAAAAGATTGATTGTTTAATGATGATGCTATGAAGGACTGACTCAACATTTACTCTTAATAGGCGTGAAGGACGAGGGAGACCCCCGTAAATAAATGAATAAAGAGGGAGGTTCGTCACTTGCATTACATTGCTTAACCTTGACTTGTTCATGCTATCATCCACGGCCATTTAAATGATTTATAAACTAAATTTTAATATTGCATTGAAGAATTTTCCTTTTTGTCAATGTTTACGACAAGAACGGTGCATGAATCGATGGTAATTTTGATTATCTTTTTGATACCTATAAAAAGTCTAGTTTCCTACGATATGCACGCAACTTAAGATTTTCTTTCGAAGTACAAAAGACACTGCGAAATAGGAGTTTCCTTCTTCATTTTCATTTCGATATACTACTATACTATTTTTCATATTTTAATTAATTAAGCCAATAAATTGATATGTTACGGGTTAGTTAAAAGTTATTTACTTGACTATTTAGCTATAGTGATGGATGGTGACAATTGATTAAGTGACGCTTTTTATCAATCAAATGTGATCTTGCATTTCAAAATGCTGGTATAAGCCTAATTTAAAGCTGTTGGATTTAAATCTATCAATGGCAAATCGGCAAAAAAACGTTTCAAGTGCCATAACTTGGCACAAATGGACACTTAAGTGCCATAACTTACGAAAAGTACACTTAAATGCCAAAATCAGAGCAAAATGGATCACTTGAGTGTCAATCCAACCAAAATCCGACCAAAACGCTGACGTGTCAATTTTATGGCAAAGCGAGTGTAAAATGGCATCGTTTTGGTGCTGGCGTGGTAAAAAATTTAATATAAAAATTCATTTAATTTAATTTAAAACTAAATTTATTTAAAACATTTAAAAAATATTAAAAAATCAAATATTAAAAAATTTTAAAAAGTTTTAAAAATTTTAGAAAAATTTAGAAAAAATTTAACAATTTTAAAAAATTTAACAATTTTAAAAAATTTAACAATTTTAAAAAATTTAACAATTTTAAAAAATTTAACAATTTTAAAAAATTTAACAATTTTAAAAAATTTAAAAAAATTTAAAAATTTTTAGAAACTTTGAAAATATTTCAAAAATTTAAAAAAATTTGAAAAATTTAAAAACTTTGAAAAATTTAGAAAAACTTTAAAAAAATTTAAAAAAAGGGAGGCAGCCTCGGCTGACCCTCCCCAACCTTCCGATGATGGCGAGGAGGCGGTGGTGGCGAGGGCTCTGCCCTCAACCGCTGGCTGCCTTCCTCCTCCTCCTCCTCCTTTTTTTTAAATAAATACAAATTATATTATTATTTTGTTTTAAATTTAATTAAAATAATTTTTATATTATATTAAAATTCAACTTATGCCAAAACAACGTCGTTTTAGCCAATTTAAGGGCTCTATTCTGGCCAACACCCGAAACGACGTTGTTTGGTGCTGATGTGGTAAAAAATTTAATATAAAAATTAATTAAATTAAATTAAAAAGAAATTTATTTAAAAAATAAAAAATAAAAAATTAAAAAAATTTACAAAATTAAAAAATTTACATAAAAATTTTGAATTAGGAGGCGGCTGAGGGCTGAAATTTTTTGTAAAGTTTGTAAATTTTTTGTAATTTTTAAAATTTTTGTAATTTTTTGAAAATTTTAAAAAATTTTGTAATATTTTTAAAGTTTTTAAATATTTTAAATTTATATTTTTAAATGTTTTAAATAAATTTAATTTTAATAATTTTTATATTATATTAAAATTCAAATTATGCCAAAACGACGTCGTTTTGGCCGATTTAAAAGTTCTATTTTGGCCAACACCCAAAACGACGTCGTTTGGGGTGAATTCGAGCTGACTCAACTCTCCGGCGAGACACATCGGCGAGAAATATTAATATTTTAATGTCACGTATGATTTCCGGCCAACTTCGCCGGAGATGGTATTCAGGTGTCCCACTTTTTTTAAAATGTGGCACTTAAGTGAACCTTTCGTAAGTTATGGCACTTAAGTGTCCATTTCTGCCAAGTTATGACACTCCAGGGATCCGCGTGTCATGGCAAATCTAACAAACTGGCGATTGCAAAAACAAACCAAAACTTTTTATCTAGTTTTAGCTCGACCACAAAGTGATCAAACTTCTGCAAAACAATTTTTTCAAGATGTATCGAGGGTGAATGTATGTTTAAAAGGTATGTCAGCTTTTGAGATCAAAATATGAGATAGAAAATGTTACTTCAACCTAAATGCCAGGGAAACTAAAGCATGTGAAAAGTAAAGTGTGAAGATTAAAATTGAAGGAAACCAAAAGGAAAGTTCTGAAATCAAAGGAAAATTAGAGCGGTGA
Organism: Eucalyptus grandis x Eucalyptus urophylla; assembly: GCA_028830015.1. Classification (NCBI taxonomy): domain Eukaryota; kingdom Viridiplantae; phylum Streptophyta; class Magnoliopsida; order Myrtales; family Myrtaceae; genus Eucalyptus; species Eucalyptus grandis x Eucalyptus urophylla. The sequence goes on from CM054190.1 coordinate 44,705,113, forward strand.
CCATTGAAATTAAACTTAAAGTGCAAGCACTGTAAAAGAAATCACTAAGAAACTTCACTAAAATTGAGATATCCTCAAAGTTACAAACACATTGATGCTAAATTGCAAACATTGAAATGAAAGCTACACCATTATTTACAATGCATATGAAGAATAACAACCTTTAAAACTAAAAATGAAATTGAAAGACGTTAGTTTAACATAGAAAATGCTTCAAAGGAAAATTTAGCAGAGTTTTGGCAGAGCAGAGCTTGAGTGATCCCTCTGTCTGGGATTACCTTCGACGGTTATTGAAATTCATGTGTGATCCTCCTCTTAGCCACATTATATTTCTAAGATTTGCGCTATTTCCACGATTTTAGTAACTCCTAAGGCAATCGTGTGTCCCATAATAAATTGCCCTTTCATTCGTGATTTAATCTAATTATGTAACCATTTTAGCTCTTAATTCAAATGGGTCCAGGTACCCTTTTACTTAGTATGATCGAAATGATAGCCTATACACCTCAAATCCATGTGAGGTCAAAAAATTTCCAGACAAAGTTAAACCGGATAAGCTCCATATCGAAGTTGGGCTTAATATGACTTGACTCCTCATAATTAGCTCTGCTCTCCTAACTCATAAAGATAATTGAATCATTCTTCGGTGTCTCAGCCATAAATTATCACCAACAGAAGCTAAACAATAATGTTGTAAAAATTTCTAAAAGAGGCAGTGCTGAAAAATTAAGAGCACCAATGAGACTATTGATAGTATATTGAGAACTATCATTTTCATTTCTCTACTTTACTAACAGTGTATCGTACTGCATTTCATATCATATTTCCACCGACGAAATTGTTTCATCACACAATTGATAAAGTTACTTTTAATCTTTAAAGTAAGCCGACCAATAAAGACTAGATTAGTCTTGGCCATCTTCACTTCTGGTGAGGGTTCACACATCATTAGTTCGTAGTGAAAACTTCCACTCAATTGTAGCCCCACAGACCTTCCTTTTTCGCTAGAGAGAACTTTTTTTCGGTCTCACTTAATCTCAATCTATTATGTACAGCAAGTGCATAGTGGGTGCACAGTGTTGCTACGTGCATAAAAGATTGGAAAAAATTAGAAATTTGCACCCCCTAACATGGACATAATTACAAATCCCATCCCCTGTATTTCCCGAGTTTCTCTTTACATCCTGAGACTAAGATCTTTGCATTTGCTACGTGTATTGGAATGCGCGGTGATTTTGTTGGGATTATAGGGGATGGTTGGTTCAGTCTTTGCTTTCTACCTGAAGACATTATATAATTTCTATGGACTGTGTGGTGAATTTTTTTTCATTTATTTCTTGTGTTTGGTTTTAAAAAGCTTTGGAATGCCAAGTGAGTCTCTATAGAACCTAATATGTAGTACATTGCAGAAAAGGAAAAGACTAATGAGAGCATATACTGGAAACCAGAGTTTCGTTTGTTGGATGAAAAGAGGTGTTGGTTGCCTCGTAGTTCATTCTACGTCTCACAAAGTCAGTGGCCAAATTAAGAACCATTCCAAAATTGAGGATTACAATACCACGTGACCCGCTCTTCTTTATTTGCCGTTGATACGCATGACCTTTTACATCCATAAAAAATTACATTAAAAAGGAAATGCACGATCTTTCAGTTTAGAGGAACCAAACGACATGGCGTGTTGATTGGAAGGAAACAGCGTAGGCGCTTGGTAGTGAATGTCTTTATTTCCCAGGGAGTCTTTAAAAATTTCCCTATCTTGTTAAAAAGTCTTGGACAGCTTCACCGGTGTCCACTTGCTAATGCACAACTTTAGGTGGGAAGGAGCTTTGCTAGCATAATAATTTTTTAATTACTTCTTGTGAGAATAACAACTTATTATGAGTCCCAAATTCTTGAAGGAATGGATCTCATAATAATTTAAATTATTTGTTATTTGATTTTGTTGTACTCTTAAGTACAAGATGCAATTAAGTCCTTAATCTTTCAATTGGCTCTATAAGTCTAAAACCTTCTTCGAAAAGTGCAATAAAATATTTCAACAAATAGTACCTAAAATTGCCCATGCATCACTCAAAAAATTAGCATCATCCTTAAATTGCACTTTTCAACCTAATTTTAGGATTTAATTGCAATTCTTTTTTTTTTTTTTTGTAAATGTTGTGTACTTAATCGAACCAATGATTATGACTCAATTGCACTTGTTGCTAAAGGCTATGGACTTGATTAAACCACTTGAATGGGTCATGATTCAATTGCATTACATACATAAGATCTAGTATTTGTGGTGCGACTTTACCCCTCAAGGAAGCATCCTCAAAGATACTAGAAAGTGACGGAACTGGACTAAAGTTACGCGTATAGTACATGAATATTCTTCCCTTTTTCCGCCTAAATAGCAATATTAAGGGACTCAGCCCGTATCCCCCTTCTCCGTAGATTTTGGTCCCAGCATATACGGAACGTGAAAATCATGTCCAAGTCGGTGCTTCAAATTCTTTTGCTTCTGGTTTCCCTCACGGTACAAGCATCAGGAGCTGCACCTCGACTTACAAGGATTGGCTGTAAAGAAAAATGTGGGATCATCACCATTCCATTCCCCTTCGGAATAGGAGCCTGTTGTTTCTTGAATGACTGGTACGAGATCAACTGCCAGAAAAACAATACGGTCATCCTAAATAAGATTGGATTGCGAGTTCTTAACATTTCACTCCCTGATTACCTTGGATCCGTGAACGGCATGATTAGCGTCCGTCTTCTTTTAGTTTACTCAAATGCAAGCTGCGGGGGTGACGGACGTGTGCAGATGAATTTGAAAGGAAGTCAATTTTTCTTCTCTTGGACTAGGAGCGTCTTGATATCGGTGGGTTGCAACACCCTGGCGATAGTAAGTACTCCAGAATCAGCTGTTGCCGGTTGCGGGTTGAAATGTGCTGGAACGGATACCAACATTAGCCGGTCTAGTGCTTGTTCTGGAGGAATGATTGCAGCCGGACTACACTCCCCTTTAAACTTCAGGGCTTTAGTATGGATTTTAAAGTAAAAGGTGAACATCAGGGGTGCAAGAACGCTTTCTTGAGGTCTGACTTTACAGGTTTATATGATTTGAAATTGAATGAGGCCGTTCCAGTGGTGCTGGCACAGGGGATTGCGAACAACACTGACTATGGACGTGACTTAGTTGCAGGATCGTGTATTAAGTTGGGTCCTTGTGACTCCGGCGTGGTCAAAGAGCCAACTGTCTCACGAGATTGCAGAAAAGGGTGATAACTCTTAACACCAAGAAAACAATTTCGAGATTGAGAGAGGCGACTCAAATTATGCAATTGTAATCGGAGTGGTATTCATCTCAATACCAAATCTAATGTCATTAACAGGGTCCTCAACAAAGGATCCTGAAAACTGATCTATGTTGATGATGCTCCATTCTTTCTCAAAACAAAATGACGACAAACTTATGTCCCCAGCAATGGGAAAAAATACACCCGGCTTCTTAGATTAATATACTCTACCCATCAAGCGTTGATATTCCTATCCTCGGGGAAGCATCCCCAGAGATGCTAGGAAGTAACAGAGCTGGAAAAATTATGTGCACAATACATGAAAATTAAGGGAACCAGCCCATAGCCCCTTCCTCCATAGGTTTAAGTCCATCAACTTACCAAACGTGAAAATCGTGTCCTTCGTTGTGGGGGAGACTCCTCATGGTCACAATGTGCAACTTTTTGTGACTCAACGTTCTTTAGATATTGGCCAAAACTTTTCTTTGGGTTAAAATATTAAGCAAGACTTAATCTTTATATTTTTTAAAATAAACAATAGGGAGAGAATTACCCAAAAAGTCCTAAATTTATTACGATTGTGTCAATTTAGTCTATTTAGCCAATTTTGGTCAGCCTACACTAACGTGGACAATTTATAATAATATTTTTTCGATTTTTTATTATTTTTTCTCTTCTTTCTTCTTTTGCTTCTTTTCCCATGGTGGTTGGCGAGGCTTGCTAGCCACTAGGTGAGGACTGCAAGTGAGGCGGCTTTGCCTAGATCCAAGTGAGGGCCAAGGTCCTTATTAGTAGTCGCCGAGGGCTTCATGGCCGTTGCCTGTTGGTTGGCGAGTCTTACTAGAGCCTCACTGGCCACTGTGGAGGAAAAAAGCAAAAGAAGGAAGAAAAGGAAAAAGAAAAAGAAAAAAATTAATAGAAATTCAAAAAAATATTATATCATTAAAAATTATCAAAGCTAATGCAGGCCGGTTAAAATTGTCTGGATGGACTGAACTAGCACAATTACAAAAGATTTGGAATTGAATTGGCAAAAAAAAAAGTTTAGGATTCAATTGGTATAATTGTAATAGGTTTAGGATATTTTTGGTAATTTTCTCAAAAAATAGGCTCTCTTGTCTCTCTATCCCCTCAACGCTGAAAATAAAAAAATAAAACAATGCCAAGAGTTCGGAATAATTTACGCAGTATGATCCAAAGCATTAGCAAATTAATTAGAGTATTTTAAAGCAAAAATCATTTTGGTTTTCTTCAATCCAAGAGCATGGGACACAACGTCTTCCACTGTGGAAGGGAAAAAACATGCCACATGATTCTCGTTCATCTTCTACTTTTTTTTCTGGAGGGCCAACAATATTCCCAAGCGCTGTTATGGATGGCTTGCGCAAATAAAGTATTGGGCTTGTTCCAGGATGTACCGCACTCGAGAAAAATGAAAGTGATTTTTGCTTCAACAATGAGAGAGATATGACAATCCAACGTCGCACCACAATTAAAGAAATTAGAAAGCAATCTCTTTTGCTTTAATAAAAGTGAGATTTGCTTTCACTTTTCTAGATTGAAAAGATGCCAACACCCATTTCATTAGTCGTAGGATAAATTAGTCCAATGATTTTGCCATTCAAAAAGAGATTTTTGTTGTGAAAAGCGGTTTTCCTTCTCAAAAAGGAGAGGGGGAAAAAAGTTGGAACATGAGAGCTGTGTCATCGAAAGTTGTTTCATTTGAGACAACGAGTTGATTGTGTTCATCTTGATAGAGCAAAAATTATTAAACTGATACTTACCCCAAAAAATTATTGAATGGATATAACTTTGCTTATAGGCGTTAAAAATTATCGAGTAGAATCTTTTTTTTTTCTTTGCTCAGTTTTAATGCGTTTAAAGGGATCTACAGCAAAAGATCTTGAAGAGTCACCCATCTCGATAATGTTCCCAATGTTTCTCATGAGAAAAATGATGACTAAATTATCTACAAACAATTGGAGAAGTCACAATTGGCTACTTTAATTAGTGTTCTCCACCTATGAAGCTTCGACATTTCTGTTCTTAAGGAAAGGCGGACAAGAAGTCCAAAATCTTGTATATGGAATACAATCAAGTCCTAAATTCAATTAAGTCCCAAACCTTCGTCAAAAGTGCAATTGAATCTTTTTGATGAACAATATCTAAAATCGTTTCATGTCACTCAAAAAGTGTTTATAAATTGCACTTTTCAACATAATTTTAGGATGTAATTGCATTTTTCAATAAAGGTAGAGGAATTAATTTAAAATCAGTTGAAAAGTAAAGCACTTAAATTGCATTGTTTGCTAAAGGTTTAGGACTTGATCGAAACAATTTAAAAGTTTAAGATTGAATTACATTCATATAAGATTTGGGACATTTAAGACTTGTAATGCAATTTTTTTCCCTAAGGGAAACATCTCAGAGATATTAAGAAGTAACAGATGGAATAAAGTTATGCGTACGGTACGTGAGAATTTTCCCTTTTTCCACTTCAACAAGAATATAAAGGGACTCCGCCCATGCCTGCTTTCTCCATTAATTTTTGATTCATGCACTTACGAAACTTGAAAATCATGTCGACCTCAGTGTTTCAAATTCTTCTGCTTCTGGTTTCCCTCAAGTTGCAAGCATCAGGTGTTGCACCTGGACTTGCGAAGCCTCACTGTCCTGATACATGCGGGGACGTCCCCATTCCCTTCCCCTTCGGAATAGGAGCCGGGTGTTTCTTGGATGAATGGTACCAGATCGTCTGCCAACAAAACAACACGGTTCCCATCATGAAGAAGATTGGATTGCAAGTTCTCGACATTTCACTCCCTGATCGATACGAAAATGGCATGATTGACGTTAGCCTTCCTGTAATTTACTCAAATGCAAGCTGCGGAGGTGACCGACGTGCTGCGAGGGTAAGCTTGGAAGGAAGTCAATTTGTCTTCTCCCAGACAAGGAATGCCTTTACATTGGTCGGTTGCAACACCCTGGCCACAGTGAATACCACGCAATCAGCTTTTGTCGGTTGCAGGTCGAGATGTGCTGGAACCAACACCAGCATTAGCTGGAATAGTTCTTGTTCCGGGAGGGATGGCTGCTGCGAGACTATGCTCCCCCTTAACCTTCAGGGCTTTAGTGTGGATCTCAAAGAAGAAGATGGACATCAGGGGTGCAAGTACGCTTTCTTGAGGTCTGACTTTACAGGTTTCTATGATTTGAAAGTGAATGAGACGGTTCCAGTGGTGCTGGAATGGGGGATTGCGAACGATACTGACTATGGACGCAAGCTTATGTCAGAGACTTCTTATCCTTCCGTATGTCGCACATACAGCGTTGACAACAGTGAAGTGCTATTTACACAGTGCTATTGCACACGGGAGTATGGTGGTAACCCATATCTTATGGAAGGATGCAAAGGTAACCCATTCCGTGCTATCACGTTCCGTATTTTTTATTTTGATATTTAATAGGGAATGTGCTTTCACATTCCGTATTTAGGGGCATCATACAGTGAAGTGGTTTGTTCATTTCCAGATTTTTCTGAGAAGAACGCATTCACACTGTATAATGATTGTATACATGCTTTTCTACCTTCTTTTTGTTAGTTTTTCCGCCCAAGATAACACAAAGTGAACGCACTTTCAAACAAAATTGATCAAATTACATTGATAATAATTTACTGGAATTACAAGGGAACAGGACAGTCCTTTAGTTACAAGCACAATATTTTAGCCATGGAATTAACAATTTATGAGGAAATGTGACCTACTATTTTCCGTAATTTTACTCAAGGAGATCGCATTCGCTGTTAATATATTTGCTTCTGGTTTCACAACCATCAGGAGCTGCACCTCGACCTCAAGGCCGTGACTGTGCTGAAACATGCGGGAGCGTCACCATTCCCTTCCCCTTCGGAATAAGAGCCGGGTGTTTCTTGGATGACTGGTACCAGATCGCCTGCCAACAAAACAACACGGTTCCCATTCTGAAGAGGATTAAATTGCGAGTTCTCAACATTTCACTCCCTGATGAAGACGTGGATGGCATGATTAACGTTAGGCTTCCTGTAATTTACTCAAATGCAAGCTGTGGGGGTGACGGACGTGGTGCAATGGCAAGCTTAAAAGGAAGTCCATTTGTCTTCTCCCAGACAAGGAACATCTTTACAGTAGTCAGTTGCAACGCTCACGTGATAGTAAAAAGTACAGAATCAGCTGTTTTCGGATGCCGGTCAAAATGTGTCGGAGCCAACTTCACCAGTAGCAACTATAGTGCTTGTTCCGAGAGTGAAGGATGCTGCCAGAGTTCGCTCCCCTTTAACCTCCAGGACTTTGGTGTGGATTTCGAAGAAGAAAGCGGAGATGAGGGGTGCAAGTATGCTTTCTTGAGGTCTCATTCAGCTGTTTATGATTTGAGATTGAGTGATACGGTTCCAGGGGTGTTGGAGTGGGGGATTGCAAACAATTCCACGTATGCACTTGACCTTATCGAGAAAGGATACTATCGCGAAAGTAAATCTTTCACCTGTACAAGATTTAAAAGTTTGAGCAGTGAAGGAGAAGGAATTATATATAGATATATAAGCTACAGCGTCGACAGTGGTGAAATACTATCTGCGCAGTGCCGTTGCCGTACGGGTTATCATGGTAATGCCTATCTTATTGGAGGATGCAAAGGTAACATATTTCATGCTATCACATTGGGAATTTAAGTGCACCATACAGCGAAGTGACTTGTTCATTCCCAGATATTCCTCTGAGAAGAATTCATACACGCTGTTTAATGATCACATTTATATTTTATTTATTTTTGGCCCAAGAATGCACAAAGTGATGCACTTTTAAACAAAATTGAACTTATTATATTGATAAAAATTTACTGGAAATAAAGGGGAACAGGACAGTCCTTTTGTTACAAGCACGATATTTTAGCCCTGAAATTAGCAATTTTATGAGGAAATGCGACCTACTAGCCTCCTTAATTTTACTCAGGAAGATGGGTTTTGCTGCTAATATATTTATGATATCATTTGTCATCAGGTATTGACGAATGTAATTCATGGTGCCCCGGGATTTGTGTGGACACAGGGGCCTCCTTTCGCTGCGTCAGTGGTGGAAAGACCAAGTTCATTCTTATTGGTAAGCAGATCTTTTAACCTAGAATTTTAGACCGATTCATGCTGGCGAATTGCTAGAAAAAGAACAGCATAGCATAAGTTATGTTCAGAAAAGGTACATAAATAAGATTTACATTACCCTTCGTTCTAAAATGATTGTCCATTTGCTTGGCGATGATTATAGATAAGTTTCCATCAATAGAACCTATCAAGACAACCTCAAAACTTTCTTCGTGCACGAATACTTATATTTGATAGCTAAGACAGCACTTAGAACTTTTCTAATGTTGCCGCTTCAAATCTATCAAAAGATGACCAAGGTTCCTACTTACTCTTGTGGTATTTGAATTGGAATTATTACAATCATAATCAAGATGAATGCTGGTAGGAATTTTTTCACTTTCATCAATGGTTTTCTCATTTCCTAGTAAGGGAGATTATTTGTACAATCCATATGTATGTATAAAATATCACCTGATGGAACTTAGCAGGAGACAAATTAATTATTCAAGGTTGTTAAGAAAAATCCACATGAAAGGAGCTCAGATTAATTACTCTTATATAATTTCCTCTTAATCAGATTCACTAAAATATTTTATGATAAGACCTTATAGATACAAGAAGGGTGCATTTTTTGGACTTTTGCCCCTTAATTTTTTTGTAATGCAGGAACTGGGGCAGGCCTTGGGGCACTACTTTTGTGTCTTGCCTTATGGGGGCTGTACAAATACATCAAGAAGAGAAAAGAAATCAAGCTCAAAGAGAAGTACTTCATTGGTCTTTTGCTGGAAAGTGAGCTATCTTCAGCCAAAGGCCATGTTGAGAAAAACAAATTGTTCAACTCCAAGAATCTAGAGAAGGCTACTGACAATTTCAACAAGGATAGAATACTTGGGCAAGGTGGACAGGGTACTGTTTACAAAGGAATGTTAACAGATGGAAAAATAGTTGCTATTAAGAAACCGAAAGCAATAGATGAGGGCAAAGTCAAACAATTTATAAATGAAGTCGTCATTCTCTCACGGATCAACCATAGAAATATCGTTAAGTTATTGGGGTGTTGCTTGGAGACAAAAGTCCCACTTTTAGTATACGAGTTTATACCAAATGGGACTCTATACCAATATTTGCACGACTCAAATGAGGAATTTCATGTATCATGGGACACACGCCTACGAATTGCAGCTGAAATTGCAGGAGCAATATTCTACTTGCACTCGGCAGCCTCGATTCCCATTTATCATCGAGACATCAAGTCCACCAATATCCTCCTAGATGAAAAATATCGAGCAAAAGTGGCAGATTTCGGTACTTCCAAGTCTATTTCCCTCGATCAAACTCATGTAACCACGTTGGTGCAAGGGACTATTGGCTACCTAGATCCCGAGTATTTCCAAACAGGTCAATTTACAGACAAAAGCGATGTGTATAGTTTTGGAGTTGTTCTTGTTGAACTATTAACGGGACAAAAGCCAATCTCGTTGCTGAGGGAACAAGAAGGCAGAAGCCTTGCGGCCTATTTCATAATTTCAATGGAAGAAAATCGGCTGTTCGACATTGCGGATGCTCAAATTTTGAAAGAAGATAAGAAGGAAGAGATTGCAGTAGTTGCTAACCTTGCGAAAAGATGCTTGAACTCGAATGGGAGGAGCCGGCCCACAATGAAAGAAGTGGCAATGGAGTTAGAGGTGATGAGAAAGTTCCCAAATCCTTTGGGTATTCAGCAAAATCAAGAGGACCAGGAGGCAACTGAATCTTATGTTGCTGCATGTAAATCCAGCAAGTCAAACATCGATGTGGATGTCACTACATTTTCGGATGCGCGGCCATTCTTACCTAGTGAGACGTGGTGAAGATATGTTTTGCCTCTTATACTTAAGAGTTATATTGCTGCATTTGTCATGGAAATCAGTTTTCAGAGCAAAAGATAGAGAAAAGAGGGAAGGGAGGAAAGCTTGTTAGTTTACTAATAGGAGGATTTTGGTTAGTTATTTATTGTTAATGAACTTATTCTCAGTGTTTGGGATCAATGAACTATTAAGCCATGCAAATCCCAAGTTTATTCTAGTCTTGTAATTAGCATAATGCTATGATTTCAGTTCATCTTGAGATCTTTGAATACTTGCTATCAATTCGATTGTTGCAAAACTTACGTCAATCATGCAATGGCCCAGCCTTGGTGATTCAATTAGATTTGTACTTGCTAGGAAGCAAAAACAAGAAAGGCATTTCCCTTCCGGGAAAGAAGGCAAACTTGCATCTGCCTTCCCCGTCCAGCTCTTCCCTGAAGATCACACTGAATTGCCGATGGCATAGGGGGATTGTCACCAACTGCCGATGCTTTGACTGCTTAGACCTCACTACATGATTGATCAAACTCACCACCCAAACTACATATATCAACATCAAAGAACCCCACTAGTTGCAAAATTATCTCTCCCGATCTTAGCCAACATTTCTCAACCGAAGATTGCATGACGAGAGTGAAGGTTTAGCTTCATAGGGAACGGTGACGGATGCACACAGCACAATCAACAGACACATCAGCTCAAACAACTAAGATAAGACTAAGGTTGGTTTTGTGAGATAGTAGTGTTTGATTAAATGCCCTTAAGGAACGTAAGTAATGTTGTTTGTAGAATAAAATTCATAGGGATCATAAATTAGTTTTATATCTTCACCATTGATGTTGACATTCGAATTTTTGTAGACATTTTAAATATTCATATATTTTGCAAAAATATAAAAATTTATAAAAAGATAAAAAAGCAAAAAAAAAAAATAGAAATCATAAAAAGATGATGATGATGATGATGATGATGATGATGATGCTGATGATGATGATGATGTTGTTGTTGTAATAGTGATAAAAAAAATGCATGAGAGTGGAAAAAAATGATGAAAAAATGAATGGGAAAAAGTTGAGTAAGCTGGTGTAGCACGGCCCATTCTTTTATTATTTTTGAGCCCACCTTTTTATTTTTCTTCCAGCCCATTATTTTGGCCCATCCGAAATTAAATAAAAGAGAGGCCTAGCCCATCATCCTTTTTCTCTCATTTGCACACAAGCGAGCGCACACACATACACCCACACACATCGGCAATTAAGAAGTACCGACACTCTCTAGGAGCTTTTGTGTCGTGTTAGACATTCCAACACGTGTTCGAGACTCTCGAACATTCTCCAATACTCGGTCAATACGTGTCGGAAAATCTAATATCTTATCAACTTTCTCGACACTCAAGTCAAAATTCCAATATGTGAGTTTTCGACACGTGATTCCAACATGCAAGGTTAATTCTAAAAATTTTCAATAAATTCATATCAATATATATATCCGTGTGTGTGTGTGAAAAATAAAAATATTGAAAGAAGCAAAATTCTAGTTTTCTCCTCTTCTTACTCTCACTTCTTGTGATAAACAATTCACCCATTTTTTTTTTTTGGTAAAGACAATTCACCCAAGTTTTTTTTTTTTTTTTGGATGCTGGAGGAACCGCCTCAGCCGGTAGCCGAAGCGTAAACCCCCAGGTGCCTTAAGCGGGAGGAGCCACCACCCTCGGTAGCACACTTAAGATGCCAAGTAACTCCACCAGCCCCCTTGTGTTGCAAGAGCTTCGAACCTCTCCCCTCCCTCGCAAAGGATCATTGAAGCCTACCCAGCGGAACCACCACGGCCGGTGGTGACAATTCACCCAAGTTTTTGTCTCTTCTCTTTTGAAAAATTTGACATGCGAATCCAAAATATGAATTGCTTATTTTTTCCCTTTCAAATTTTATGAATTATTGAAATGGAGTTGAATTTATCCAATTGAAATAGAGAATGATATTAATATATGATGGGTTAATTTTTTAGTATAAATTTATTCTAGTTTTTTTTTTAATTTGTAAAGTTGAATCAAATTAATTTAAAATGATAATTTGTTAATTGCAATGTGTCTCAACGTATCAGAATTCTTTTTTATTTATTTATTTATAGAAATAACGTGTCGGCATGTCATGTCTTATTGAGTGTTATGTGCTCATGTTAATGTTACTTAGGTGGAAATGGTGCCAGTCTAGTGATGCCGGCAGAAGGAATATTCCAACTATCATCAGAGGTAAGGGTGTGCAAAAGAATTAGGATCTGCCCGGACTGCCTGGAACCGAATCGGAATCGCCCGGAACCGGTGGTTCTTGAGGGAACCGGTCCAGTTCCCAGTCCCAATTTATGGGAACTGGTGGATACTGATCCAGTTCCCGGTTCCATGGGTGGATCCGTCCACCCGCCCACCCGGACCAAACCAATTAATCTTTAATATTAAAAAAAAATTGAAATTACTAATTAACAAACCCAGCATCAAAAGGATCAACAAAGTTTTGAGATACACCATCTTTGTCACATTTTTGGTTGGGGTTGGTGTGTTATCATGAAACTTCCTACCATCAGTAGCATGTGTCCGTCTGCTCTGCTGTAAAGATTCATTTACTTCTTTTTCAGAGGATTCATCAGCATTTGAATCTCGACTCTTGCCTTTAATTTTGAAGAGTAGCATTGTATCCATCATCTCGGATAGCTCAGTGTCGATGTCATCAACATACACTGCTGTCTGCTTGTTACTCCTCTCATCTTCAAATTATTATGAATCCTCCCTCTGGTGGTTCTTCTTTCCCCTAATTCCACTGAGAAGCAAAAGGTCAATTTCATCCTCCTCCAAGTTAACCACATTCAGTGATTTCTTTTCCTTAGACCATGAGTTTACTAGAAACTTTTTAGTATATTACTCAATATGAAGAGTTCTCATTGTGGGATTTAGAAAGTGATATTATTATTATTATTGTGAGACCAGTTCCATGGATCCATCCAGGAACCGGACCGGACCGGCAGTCCGGTTCCCGGGTGGATCTATGCAACAAACAGGTGGATCCCGGTTCCAATTTTTCGGAATCGGTCTTTAGCAGGCGGTTCCTAGGTTCTAGGTTGGAAACCATCCGCTTGGACCATGCACACCCCTAATCAAAGGAGTGGAGGAAGGCGGCAACGAGAGGGGCGTGAGTGTGGGGGGTGTTGCGCGGGGCAAAAAAAGAGGAGATAATGGCTCAGTTTGTCACGCCCCGATCCTCGGGGACGCGCCCATCATTCTACTTGGTTGATTTTAAAGTGCGATATCCCAGGACTAAGTATCACCGACCCTTTCTTTTTAACTTGCATGCGGAAGCAGTTTTAAATCCCCAGACAATAAAACAATAGGATAGAAAAGCAGGCCATATTTTTCATATTGAAATTTACAACCACACTTTTATTAACAGCACAACTCATAGTATATTTACAATACTATTTACAGCAAACAAGTCGCACACCTATCTACACTAAGACAGGGTTCACAAAAGAGATGAGATCTCAATCCACACTCGGGTTATACTCAAGATCCTTCTCTGGATCATCTTTTTCTTCAAAAGTCTTTCTCCCCGTCAGGTTCCTCCTCCTTAGCTTCTCCTCAGGGTCCTGAAATGGTTATTCAATAACCAATGAGACCACGTCTCAGCGAGTCCTACCCCCTAAGACCCGATTAGTAAATTAATACGCCAAACGGTTGCCTAAGCACAACACGAGTCAGAGGACTTACCTTGGCCTCAGTTCCAACCTGCAATTCAAGGTTAAACACAGATATTCAAACAATTCACGACATCTGATCAAGCACTGGTCAATCGATTAAGTCGATTACATGTCGGTCAGACCTTCTCTAGGTTATTCCCACTCATACCACGATTTCCCAGTGGTGTACTCATTCACCAAATCACATGTGTTTCTCGGGCGTCGTTTTCGCCAATGACATACCGATCACCGACACCGTGCGTTCTTTAAGGCGCCGTTTTCACCAGTGATATCCTCGATCACCGAACCACGTGTCCTTTCTAGGGCGCCGTTTTCGCCAAGGTGACATCGGCTATAGACAACATCGTGAGTTCTTTAAGGCATCGTTTTCACCAGTGACATTTCCTTAATCACTGAACCACGTTTGTCTATAAATCATTTACGTGCGTTCTTTAAGGTGCCGTTTTCGCCAGTGATACTTCCAATCACTGAACCACGTATGTCCAATAATATTGTACCTGATTGGTCTCAACCAATAATGTTCTCAATTAACTCTCACCATTCTCCCTACTATATAACCCATCAACGTACTGGCGCTATATATCCATGCTCGGCCATTACCAATAAAATACTCAATAACAAACAATTTAGGACAATTCCTCAAATTTCACAATTTAAATCAATTCCATAAAATTGAAGCTCAATTAAATAAACGGACTGCACCATGACAATCAGCATGAAATTCCGGTCACCGGCCATCCCGATTGAATTTCCGGAAAAATAATTAATTAAATAATTAATTTCGAAAATTAAATAAATAAATAATAAAAAACCAATTTAGACTTGTATTGCTTGATTGGAGCCCGAAACGGGTCAGGAAAAATCCCGAGATACATTCAATAAATAATAGAGCATTTCTACTCCCTAATGGCTATAGCTAACCACCTAACATGCATCCTCAAGTCACTAATTTAATTGTTCTAATCTAATCTAACCACCTAATTGCACTTAATTAAATCTAACCAACCCTAAGCATAATTAGCAAACTAATAAATCATTAGTGAGTAAAACTCACTTGCACTAAACGAAGGCCGGGACACCGAGACGACGACGCAACGGCGGCCGAACTTGGGCCGGGCCAAGAACTTCGCAAGCCCAAAGAAACTTTGGACTTCAAGATTGGGCTGACTTCTTTAATTACTTGGGCTTGAAAATACTGAATTGAGGGTTGCTTGCTGGGCCAGAATTAAACTGAAAATGGGCTGATCTCTTGGGCTGAAAACTGCTGGCTTTGCTGGGCTTCGGAGCTGAATCTGCTGCTGTGAAATTTCAATTGGGCTTGAAGACTGCAAAATGGGCCGAGGCTTCTGGCTTCGCTGGTCTGCAGATTTGGGCCGAAGACTGCTGAGCCAAAGACTCGTGAATTCACGGCTTGTTCCGTGTTTTGCCGCGGCTTGCTGGCAAGCTGATCCACAAGCGACGATGGGCGCGGCTGAAGACTACGTCGACGTCGCTGCAAGCTCTTTGGTCAGCAAGGCTTCACGGAGAGAAGTGTTGATCGAAGGAGTTCCAGCTGAGGACACGTGAAGGCCAGCTTCGACGTTGGAGCAGCTTCTGCCGTGAGCTGTCTTGACCGGTGTGTTGGCAGCGTGAGGGCACTCGGTGGATCGCGCGGACGAAGTTGGCGGAGACGGAGGGAGAAGCCGTGTACGCGTGGAGACGGCCTTATTCGGTTGATGGAGCTGCACACGAAGGAGACACGAGCTGGCGTGAAGACACGGAAAGGAGGGGCGCTGGATGATTCGGTTTCGGTGGAGGGAAGACGTGGACTTTGCTTCAATCAACAAATGGTGAGGAGACACGGTGGACTGGCAGATGCGTTGGGGTTTCACGCTGTGTTGATTGCTGACCGAAGACTGTCGCGGACGCGTGGAGAGAAGAAAGCGTGGCACGGAGCTGCTTCGGTGTTGCCTCGGCGTCTTCAAGCAGCTGCGGTTGTGGACGATTTTGTCAGGCGTGAAGACACGATGCAGCTTCTTCGGTGATGAATGGAGCAGTGAAGTGGAAGATGGACGCATGGAGTTGAGGGCTTCGGTGGGATCTTGGCGTCGAAGCCAGTCAATTCTTTTTGTTGAAATGGACTGTTCGTGTGGCAGAGGGATGAACGAAAATGGAGAAACACTTTGGTGGAATTCGTGGGCTTCCTCGGTGAGAGAGAGAGAGATCACGAATATGAATAGGAACGGAGGAGAAGGCGCACGTGAAGGCAGTCCAAGGGGCCCCATGCCATTAATTCTTATCCCATCCATTTATGATCTTGTCTCCCCATTACTTTCCAACAAAAATCTACCAAAATAATTCAATTTTGATGACAAAAAAAATGCTGTCCAAGCATAATTCCGAATTTCACAACTTAGTCTTTAATTTCTTTAATAAATTCCTAAATTGAGGTCCAATCTCAATGAAGAAAAATCCCAAATGATTTTCTATAAATCCACGACACACAAAGGCTCGACCTGAGAGTCCAATTTTCCATTAATTTAGCCAAAATGAATTTCTGTCAAATTTCCGCGACGTCCGAACCCAATTTTCCGTAAAAATCTCAGGACCTCCGAAAATCTTATGAGACTGAGTTCATGCTCCTAAAATTTATTGTGACATGACAGAGACTTCAATTTCTGAAATCGGACTTGAATTTTCAGTTAATTTCAACTTGGCGCATTTTTAGCGTGACCTAGGCTATCGGGTAGTTTTTCAGAACTTTTTAAGGCAAATGACCCGTGGTCGATTTTCTTCGAGCCACTATGAACCCACTCGACTCAATGGCGACTCTTGATTGTCGTGAAAATCTCGATGATTGAATTACGGACACAGGGTACCAAAACAATAAGAAAATCAGTCTAGTGTCGGCCGACGAGAATTTTCTAATTCAGTGGTGTCACCCACGATTAGCCACATATCTCTATCGATCCAATCTATCTCTGATTTCAAATCGATTTTTAACTGTGCCGTAATGACCTCTAAAGATGGACACGGTCGAGAAGCCTATTCCTGATCGAGTTCTCAAGTCTATTGCCTTAAAATTCCTAATAATTTCCCCAGATAGTCTAGTTATCTCAAGAATGATCAGTTCTGATAATAGCCCTATAGACGCGTCAATGAAATGTCCGATTTATTCAGTAGAAGATAGGGTTGAAAAATCTGGATGTCACACAGTTTGTGGGGAGCTGGACAGAGAAAAAAAGAAAAAAACACGCAAGGGAGCCTTTCCTTCAGGGAGAGAGAAGAGAACAAGAGAGAGGGAGGAAAGGCTGAGGAGAGAACGTTTTTGGTTTATTTCTAGAGTGACAAAAGCGAGGTCGCCGGAGCTCATTCCAAAGCCGATCAAAGGTCCATCCGGCGTTGTCCTTCATCATTTCAATTTTTCTTCTGTAGTCGTGGAGTGGCTTTAGCCAGAACTCTCTTGCCATTGCTGACCAAGGTCTCGACTCATTTGATATACCAGGTAAGATTCCCCTTTCTCAAAGCCCCTGTCTCATCCTGGTTTTTGGCAAAAAAAAAAGAACCGCCTGGGTTGATTCATGCTCTCGGCGAAATCTTGTTAAACTGGAGTAATTTCATGTCGAGCTATAATGCTTTGAAAGTTAATGCATCATGTTTATACCCATAGATGCTTCGAATTTGAACCCACAATGCAAGTTCATTAATGAACACCGACTACTCAGTGTATTGCTTAAATGAAAGCCAAAATGTTTGAGAAGCCCGAACTCGAATGGAGAATTTTAAGTGATTCGTGATAGACTTGTAAGAATTTTCTTGATATGGACCACATTAATTAAGATTATAATTATCTGTTTTACGGAGTTGATCTAATAAAGTGAGATATAAATTTTCTTAACAATCGAATATGGGCTCGGCTTGTGTGGGCCGAATTTGGCCCGGCCTGTGATGAAAGGGTATGTCCAAATTTGTATAAATAAGCTGAGGTCCCTCCCCTCACTATTGCGATTCAAAACCACATACACCCACTCTCTCACATAAGGAAGCAAGTGGGAGGCGGTCTCATCGCACCAGGGTATCAAGGGTCATAGGGGAGAAGATCTTCACCGCAAAGACTCGGATTGCTATCGCTTTACTCTAAGAACCATGTAATCAAAATCAAGTGCACAAATCTTCGAGTTTCTAGCTATGTCAATCTAGGGAAACCATTCTGATGGCTAACATTTGGTATCATAGCCTGCATAAACTAGAACTCAAATATAGGGAGTTGCCCGTTTTGAAGAATTTATCCACATGAAACTTGTTTTTAACTGTATATTCTGGTTAATCTTATTGAGCCGAGTGCTTCAGTATCTGTTATGCCTCTCGCCGAGCCCAAATCAGCCGCCTATGGCTATTTTGGACTTGACCTGAGCTTGGAAGGTTTTTACTTGTTTTTTGTGATTTTTGGTCCAATGAAAGTGAAACTTTATTGCATAATCAGTTTCTACTCATCCATACGAGTAAAATGGTGGGTAGATTGTCGTCAAACGATGCCGAAAACTGCCTCACACGCCAACACACGCCCAAGCAGTGCTGGGAGGCGGCGACACGCGCCGCCACGCAACCTCGCGCGCACGTGTGCGCGCACATACGCGCCAGCACATCGGCCGCCTTAGCTGGCATGACGTCATCCCACCGCCTTCGCCACCACCACCGCCATGGATAGGTGTCTAGATGACGTCACGTAAACCGCCTTACATGCGATCGCCACGTGGCGTGTGACGTCACCGATGACGTCACCGCGGACCCGACCCGGGTGGACTAGTTCGACCAACCCAAGTTGACCGGGTTGACCTGACTCGGTTGACCGATTTGACCAGTCGGACCGTTGACCGTACGACCCGTTGACCAATCGGACCGGATTTGGACTGGTTTTTGGGCGCCAGCACGTGAGGGCGCGTGTGATGTCCGTTTGGCGCGTGGTTGATATGGACGCACTCGTATGTCAATTTCCTATCTTGTGGTGTATTTATTTTCTTTTTTTGATGCCTTTAAGGATATGAAATTGTGCGTGAAGTGATAAAGACGTGTTTTTTGATGTAATTTTGGAATATTTCTGCATGGTTTGGGAAATACAATTGCATGCTTGGGATTATATCATCACTTAAGGAATATGTATAGTGTTGATTTATTAGTAGTGTGTATTAGTGGATGGAGCAATACAATTAGCGTGACTTGTGATTTTAGTGACAAATAGCCCCTGTCATCAAGTCTAAAATCACTTATAAAAGGTGAATGTGAGTCATAAAGTTATATCCCTGATATGAGAGAATTTTGATGATTCAATTGGGTTGTGACTGTCAAAGTGGCACACTTGATTGGATTTGAGAAACATCGGTCTCACATTGTAATGGGATGTCTCCTGTTTTGATGCATAATTATACTCCCAAAGGAGGTGATTGTGCATTAGTTTATGGAGGGATACATGTACAGCATATCGTTGAAAAGTGACTAACCATAGTGGTTCATACACCCAAAGGTGATGAATTCGCGAAAGGTTAGAGTATATTTCCATGGACCGTTGTCATGTGAAGAGTATATAATTACATGTCATGTATGCTGCCCAAAGGTGCTTTATATGATGATATATGTAGCTCTTGAGATGTATGTTTAGTACTCACATGATGCTAATTACATGTATTGCTTGTAAAATTAGTCACATTCTTTGTAAATGGCAATTCCATTGCTATTGAGATTCTTACTGGATTATACTTCAAGAGATGGAGAGAGGATTTTCAGTTTGGGATGGAGTTGGCAGATGTTCATGTTGCTCTCATTGAGAATAGGCCAGTAGACCTTACTAATGCCAGTACAGAAGTCCAGAAAGTACGTTTGCTACATGGGAAAAGAGTAATAGAATTTGCTTACTCATTAAGAAAAGGTCAATTCAGGAGCATTTGTTGAGTGGCTTGCCAACTGACTATGCTATTAAGAATATGATGGAAACCTTGGAGGCTAGGTATCGTGTCTCTTCCAATGCTGAGATAGGTACACTTATGCAATCACTCTTCAATATGAAGTATGATGGTTCGATTGGAGTTAGAGATTATGTGCTGAGAATGGTAAATCTTCAGTCGAAACTCCGAATTCTTCAGGTTGATATCCCTAAAACTTGCATAGTGCATCAAGCATTAAACACTCTTCCTCCTGATTTTGAAATTATCAAGACAAACTATAGTTTGCAAAATGAGTCTTGGTCAATCAATAACCTTATAGTTAGAGTGGTGGCAGAGGAAGAGAAACTGAAGAAAGAAAGAGAGCATCTTGCCTTGTATGCCTCTAGTTCTGCTAGCAGAAAGGGTAAATGGATTGCACATCCTAGAGGAAATCCTAAACCCATAGGCGCTTATAGCAATATAGCTCCTAAGAGAGGAAATCCTGAAGCTGCTGGCCCTTCCACCACTATGGCTCCTAGAAAGGCACTTTTTAAAAGGGAGGATGTCATTTGCTACTTTTGTAGGAAGAAGGGACACATAAAGAAACACTGCGATAAATATAAAGCTTGGTTGTCTAAAAATGAACATAAAGGTAATGGTTCTTTGGCACTTGTCTATGAATCCAACCTATCTAAAGCCCCATCCAATTCTTGGTGGCTAGATAGTGGTGCAATTAATCATGTTGCATTTACCATATATGGATTCATAAACAGAAGGATGCCAAATTAGGATGAATCAAAGCTCACTGTGGAAAACAACGATAAAACCGATGTTGAGTTCGTGGGAGATGTCATTTTGATTTTAGATACTGGTTTTAATGTGATATTAAGAAACACCTTTTGTGTACATTCCTTTAGACGAAACTTAGTTTCCGTATCATGTTTAGATATGTGTGGTTACTCTTTTGAAATAAAGAACAGTATTGTATCTATGTTCTTTAGCTCAAATAAGGTTGAGTGCTACAACATGTTTAATGGATTGTACAAATTGTGTTTATCTCTCAATGATATATACATCGCTAATACAGTTGAAAATTTGTTCCCAAAAGACCTCTACCTAAGGAACAATCTTATGCATTATGGCATAAACGACTAGGTCATATATCTAGAAAAAGAGTAGAAAGGCTGATAAAGACAGACATCCTGCCTACTCTTAAAGGTGACCTAAAGACTTGCATAGACTGTTGTAGAGGAAAGATGATTAAGATAAAGAAGAAAACCGTAGTTCGAAATTTTGGTTTACTAGAAGTCATTCACACCGATATCAGTGAACCCTATATTGCAACTTTGTGTAGAAAAGTTTATTTCATCACATTTATTAATGATTATTCTCGGTATGGTTACATTTTCCTGATTAAGGAAAAGCCGGAATCTCCTGACAAATTCAAGATTTTTCGGACTGAAGTTGAGAAACAGTTATGAAAAGTAATAAAGGTAGTTAGATTTGATCGAGGTAGAGAATATTATGGTAGACATGGCAATGTTGGGCAAATTAAAGGGCCATTTGCTAAATACTTAGAGGATTCTGGGATAGTGGCTCAGTTCACTATGCCTAGAAGTCCTGAACAAAATGGTGTGGCTGAAAGGCGCAATCGTACTCTCACAGATATGGTAAGATGTATGATGAGTAGGACTAATCTGGCTGATTTTTTATGGGGTGAGGCTTTAAAAGCAGCCATTTATATATTGAATCGTGTTCCTACCAAAGCTATTAGATTGACTCATTTTGAGTTATGGACTAAATACAAACCAAGTTTGAATCATTTCAAGGTCTGGTGATGTCTTGCAGAAGTAAGATTGTATTATCCAATATTGAGTAAGTTGGAGGCTAAAACCACTCGATGCTACTTTGTATCTTACCCAGATCATTCAAAGAGATATCATTTTTATAATCAAAGTGGAGGAACAAAGATTGTGGAATCACAAACGGCCAAATTTCTGGAATTTGATGTAGCCTAAGAGCATGATTGCTTACAAATTAGTGAACATGACAACATGATTAGACCTGCTATGTTTTTCTCCTTACCTATGCGGACAATTATGGAGCCTACTGTGTCATAAACTGAACCTGTTAACACTACGGATCCTATTGATGAAACGGCCACAGATGAAGTCCTTCAAGTTCCCCAGGCTTAACATGAGCTTACAGTGGCTCCACTTAGGAGGTTTGCTAGAGAAAGGCGTTCAGCTATACCACCAGACTATATAGTCTTTTTAAGAGAACATGATTACAATATAGGTTACATCACAGATCCAGTAACTTATATGGACGCTGTTTCATGTCCTCAATCAATTTTGTGGTTGGATGCAATGAGAGATGAAATGCAATCTATGAAATATAATGGTGTCTGGGAGTTTGTTGAATTACCAGAAGGTTGTAAACCCATAGGTTGCAAGTGGGTTTATAAGACTGAAATAAATTCAAAAGGAAAGATTGAGAAATTTAAAGCCAGACTTGTAGCCAAGGGCTTCACTCAAAGAAAAGGGATAGACTTTGAAGCAACACTTTCTCCAGTTTCTTCTAAAGATTCCTTTAGAGTAATCATGGCGCTAGTAGCTCATTTTGACATGGAATTACACCAGATGGACGTTAAGACTGCTTTTCTAAATGGAGATCTTGATGAAGAGGTTTATAGGTTTATATGGTGCAACCCGAAGGTTTTACAGCAAATGATTCAGATAAGTTTGTATGTAAACTGAAGAAGGCTATTTCTCAAACAAGCTTCTAGACAATGGTACTTGAAGTTTCACAATGTTGTTACTTTTGGTTTTGTTGAGAACAAAGTAGATCAATGCATATACTACAAGGTCAGTGGGAGGAAATTTATTTTTCTTATACTTTATGTAGATAACATTTTGCTTGCAAGTAGCGATATTGGATTGCTACGTGAAACAAAACAAATGTTGTCAAAGAATTTTGACATGAAAGACCTAATTGAGGCATCATTCGTTCTTGGCATTGAAATCCATAGGGATCGTTCTCGTCGTGTATTAGGTTTATCTCAAAAGGCATATGTTAATCGTATTTTGGAGAGATTCAACATGCAGGATTGCAAGCTAGGAAACGCTCATGTAGTTAAGGGTGACAAGTTGAGTCTCTCACAGTGTCCTCAATCAGATTTTGAGAAAAACCAAATAAAGGATGTGTCTTATGCTAATGCACTTGGAAGTATCATGTATACTCAAGTTTGCACCAGTCCAGACATCGCTTTTGTGACAGAGCTTTTGGGCAGATATCAGTCGAATCCAGGACATGATCATTGGGTTGCTGCCAAAAATTTGGGATCATCACCATTCCATTCCCCCTCGGAATAGGAGCCGATTGTTTCTTGAATGACTGGTACGAGATCAACTACCAGAAAAACAATACGGTCATCCTAAATAAGATTGGATTGCGAGTTCTTAACATTTCGCTCCCTGATTACCTTGGATCCGTGAACGGCATGATTAGCGTCCGTCTTCCTGTAGTTTACTTAAATGCAAGCTACGGGGGTGACGGACGTGAGCAGATGAACTTGAAAGGAAGTCAATTTGTCTTCTCTTCGACAAAGGAACGTCTTGATATCGGTGGGTTGCAACACCCTGGCGACAGTAAGTACT
Source organism: Eucalyptus grandis x Eucalyptus urophylla (assembly GCA_028830015.1). Taxonomy (NCBI): domain Eukaryota; kingdom Viridiplantae; phylum Streptophyta; class Magnoliopsida; order Myrtales; family Myrtaceae; genus Eucalyptus; species Eucalyptus grandis x Eucalyptus urophylla. The sequence continues at coordinate 44,728,657 of CM054190.1, forward strand.
ACATAATCAGCTGCTGTCGGTTGCAGGTTGAAATATGCTGGAACCGACACCAACATTAGCCGCTCTTGTGCTTGTTCTGGAGGGATGATTGCTGCCGGACTACACTCCCCTTTTACCTTCAGGGCCTTAGGGTGGATTTCAAAGAAAAAGGTGGACAACAGGGGTGCAAGCACGCTTTCTTGAAGACTGACTTACAGGTTTATATGATTTGAAATTGAATGAGACCGTTCCAGTGGTGCTGGAACGGGGGTTGCGAACAACACTGACTATGGACGTGACTTAGTAACAGGATCACATACTAATTCGGGTTATCATGACTCTGGCTTGGTCAAAGATCCAACCCGTGTCACGGGATTTGCGGACAAAGGTGATAACTCTTAACACTAAGAAAAAAATTTCGAGATTTAGATGGGTGATTCATATTACGCAATTGTAATTGGAGTAGTATCCATCTCAATACCAAATCTAATGTAATTAACGGGGTCCTCAACAAAGGATCCTGAAAACTGATCTATTTTGATAAAACTCCATTCTTTCTCAAAACAAAATGATGACAAACTTATGTCCCCAGGAACGGGAAAAATTACACTCGGCTGCTTAGATTGATGCACTCTACCCATCAAGTTTTGATATTCCTATCCTCAAGGAAGCATCACCAGTGATGCTAGGAAGCAACAGAGCTGGAAAAATTATGCGTACAATACATGAAAATTAAGGGACCCAGCCCATAGCCCCTTTCTCCATAGGTTTAAGACCATCCCCTTACCAAACGTGAAAATCATGTCCTTCGTTGTGGGGGAGAGTCCTCATGATGACAATGTGCAACTTTTTGTGATTCAACGTTCTTTAGATATTGGCCGAAAATTTTCTTTGGGTAAAAATACTAAGCAAGACCTATTATATATGCATATATATATATATATATATATATATATATATATATATATATATAAATAGGGAGAGAATTATCAAAAAAAAGTCATAAACTTATTGCAATTGTGTTAATTTAGTTCATTCGGCCAATTTTGGTCTGCTAGTACTGATATGGACAATTTTTTATAATATTTTCTATTTTTTAATTTTTATTTATCCTTTATATTTTCTCTTCTTTCTTCTTTTGCTTCTTTTCCCATGGTGGTTGGCAAGGCTCACTAGCCACTAAGCGAGTACCACAGGCTAGGCGACTTTGCCTAGATTCAGGCGAGGGCTACTATCCTCGTCAATGGTTGGTGAGGGCTTCGTGGCCCTTGCCTAGTAGGTAGCGAGCCTCACTTTGAGCCATTGTGAAGGAAAAAAGCAAAAGAAGGAAGAAAAGGAAAAAGAAAAAGGAAAAGAAAAAATTAATAAAAAAAATAATAATATCATTAAAAATTGATCACGTCAGTACCGGCAAGCCAAAATTGGCTAGATGGACTGAACTAGCATAATTACAAAAAAATTAGAATTGAATTGGTAAAAAAAAAAAAACTGTTTAGGATTGAATTGACATAATTACGATAGGTTTAACATTTTTTTTTTGTAATTTTCCCAAAAAATAGGCTCTCTTGTCTCTCTATCCCCTCATCACTGAAAATATATATATAACACAGTGCCAAAAGTTCGGAATAATTTACACAGTATGATCCAAAGCATTAGCAAATTAATTAGAGTATTTTAAAACAAAAATCAATTTTAGTTTTCTTCAATCCAAGTGCATGGGACGCAATGTCTTCCATTATGGAAGGAAAAAAACATGCCACATGATTCACGTTCATCTTCTACTTTTTCCTGGAGGGCCAACAATATTCCCAAGTGCTGTTATGGATGGGTTGCGCAAATAAAGCATTGGGGTTGTTCCACGATGTACAGCACTCGAGAAAAATGAAAGTGATTTTTGCTTCAACAACGAGAGAGATTACGACACTCCAACATCGCACCATGATTAAAGAAATTAGAAAGCTTTAATAAAAGTGAGCTTTGCTTTCACTTTTCTAGATTGAAAAGATGCCAAAGAATGGTGGTTGTCGTAGGATAAATCAGTCCGATGATTTTGCCATTCAAAAAGCGATTTTTGTTGTGAAAAGCAGTTTTCCTTTCTAAAAAGGAGAGAAAAAAAAGTTCGAACATGAGAGCGGGATCATCAAAAGTTCCTTATGAGACAACGATTTGATTTTTGTGTTTATCTTGATAGAGCAAAAATTATTAAACTAATATTCTTGCCCAAAAAAATTATTGAATGGATATAACTCTGCTTCAGGTGTTAAAAATTATCGAGTAGAATCTTTCTTCTTCTTCTTTTTCTCTTTGGCTCAGTTTTAGTGTGTTTAATGGGATCTACAAAGAAAGATCTTGAAGAGTCATCCATCTCCGGTGTTTCTCATGAAAGAAATGATGACTAAATTATCTTCCAAACAACTGGAGAAGTCACACTTGGCTACTTAAATTAGCGCTCTCTACCTATGAAGCTTTCACATTTCTGTGCTCAAGGAATGGTGGACGAGAAGTCCAAAATCTTGTATATGGAATACAATCAAGTCCTAAATTCAATCAATTCAATTAAGTCCCAAACCTTCTTCAAAAGTACAATTGATTCTTTTCGATGAACAATATCTAAAATTTTCTCATGTCACTCAAAAAGTATTTATAAATTGCAACATAATTTTAGGATTTAATTGCATTTTTCAATAAAGGTAGATGACTTCATTTAATAAATTGAAAAGTTCAGTACTCCAATTGCATTGTTTGCTAAAAGTTTGGGATTTGATCAAAACAATCGAAAAGTTTATGATTGAATTGTATCCATATAAGATTTCGGACATTTAGGACTTGTAATGCTATTTTTTATCCCAAAAGGAAACATCTCGTAGATATTAGGAAGTAACAGATGGAATAAAATTATGCGTACGGCACATGAAATTTTTTTTCCCATTTTCCACTTTAATAACAATATTAAGGGACTCCACCAGCACCTGCTTTCTCCATAAATTTAGGTCCATGCACTTACGAAACTTGAAAATCATGTCGACCTCAGTGTTTCAAATTCTTCTGCTTCTGGTTTCCCTCACGTTACAAGCATCAGGTGCTGCACCTGGACTTGCGAAGCCTAACTGTGCTGAAACATGCGGGAACGTCACCATTCCCTTCCCCTTCGGGATAGGAGCCGATTGTTTCTTGGATGAATGGTACCAGATCGTCTGCCAACAAAACAACACGGTTCCCATTCTGAAGAAGATTGGATTGCGAGTTCTCAACATTTCACTCTCTGATCGATACGTGGATGGCATGATTAACATTAGCCTTCCTGTAATCTACTCAAATGCAAGCTGCGGGGGTGACGGACGTGCTGCGGGGGTAAGCTTGGAAGGAAGTCAATTTGTCTTCTCCCAGACAAGGAATGTATTTACATTGGTCGGTTGCAACACCCTGGCCACAGTGGATACCACAAAATCAGCTTTTGTCGGTTGCAGGTCGAGATGTGCTGGAACCAACACCAGCATTAGCTGGAATAGTGCTTGTTCCGGGAGTGATGGCTGCTGCCAGACGATGCTCCCCCTTAACCTTCAGGGCTTTAGTGTGGATTTTAAAGAAGAAGGTGGACATCAGGGGTGCAAGTACGCTTTCTTGAGGTCTGACTTTACAGGTTTATATGATTTGATATTGAATGAGACGGTTCCAGTGGTGCTGGAATGGGGGATTGCGAACAATACTGACTATGGACGCAAGCTTATCCAGCAGTCGAAAACTGTTTATCCTTCTATATGTCGCACACAAAGCGTTGACAACAGTGAAATGCTATTTACACAGTGCTATTGCACACGGTGCTCTTGCACACGGGAGTATGGTGGTAACCCATATCTTATGGAAGGATGCAAAGGTAACACACTCCATGCTATCACGTTCCCTTTTTTTTTCATTTTGATGGATAATACGGAATGTGCTGTCACATTCCGTATTGGGGGGATCATGCAGTGAAGTGGTTTGTTCATTTCCAGATTTTACTCTGAGAAGAACGCATTCACACTGTATAATGATTGTATGCATGCTTTTCTACCTTCTTTTTGTTAGTTTTTCTGCCCAAGATTACACAAAGTGAATGCACTTTCAAACAAAATTGATCAAATTATATTGATAATAATTTACTGGAATTACAGGGGAACAGGACAGTCCTTTAGTTATGAGTACAATATTTTAGCCATGGAATTAACAATTTATGAGGAAATGTGACCTACTAGTTTTGGTAATTTTACTCAAGGAGATTGGTTTGGTTGTTAATATATCTGCTTCTGGTTTCGGAACCATCAGGATCTGCACCTCGACCATCAGGAGCTGCACCTCGACCTCGAAGCCCTGACTGTGCTGAAGCATGCGGGAGCGTCACCATTCCCTTCCCCTTCGGAATAGGAGCCGGGTGTTTCTTGGATGACTGGTACCAGGTCGCCTGCCAACAAAACAGCATGGTTCCCATTCTGAAGAAGACTGGATTACGAGTCCTCAACATTTCACTCCCTGATGAAGACGTCAATGGCATGATTAACGTTAGTCTTCCTGTAATTTACTCAAACGCAAGCTGTGGGGGTGACGGACGTGGTGCAATGGTAAGCTTAAAAGGAAGTCCATTTGTCTTCTCCAAGACAAGGAACATCTTTACAGTAGTCGGTTGCAACACTCTAGCGACAGTAAAAAGTACAGAATCAGCTGTTTTCGGATGCCGGTCGAAATGTGCCGGAACCAACTTCACCATTAGCAAGTATAGTGCTTGTTCCGGGAGGGACGGATGCTGCCAGAGTTCGCTCCCCTTTAACCTGCAGGACTTTGGTGTGGATTTCGAAGAAGAAAGTTGACATGAGGAGTGCAAGTACGCTTTCTTGAGGTCTGATTCAAGTGTTTATGATTTGAGATTGAGTGATACGATTCCAGTGCTGTTGGAGTGGGGGATTGCAAACAATACCACCTATGCAGTTGACCTTGTCCGGCGAGGAAACTATGATGTTACTTTCTCCTGTACAAGATTTGAAAGTTTGAGCAGTGAAGGAGAAGAAAGTATACATAGATATAGAGGCTACGGCGTCGACAGTGGTGAAATGCCATATGTGCAGTGCCATTGCACCGAAGGGTATCGTGGTAATGCCTATCGTATTGAAGGATGCGAAGGTAACATATTTCATGCTATCACATTGGGAATTTAAAACAGCGAAGTGGCTTGTTCATTCCCAGATTTTTCTCTGAAAAAAATTCAAAACACGCTGTTTAATGATCCCATATATAATTTTTTTTTTTTTGGGCCCAAGAATGCACAAAGTGAATGCACTTTTAAACAAAATTGAACTTACTATATTGATAAAAATTTACTGGAAATAAAGGGGAAAAAAGACAGTCCTTTTGTTACAAGCACAATATTTTAGCCCTGGAATTAGCAATTTATGAGGAAATGTGACCCACTAGCCTCCTTCATTTTACTCAAGGAGATGGAATTTGCTGCTAATATATTTATGATATAATTTGTCATCAGATATTGACGAATGTGAAGATTCAAATAGGTGCCACGGGACTTGTGTCAACACACCAGGCTCCTTTCGCTGCGTCAGTGGTAGAAAGACAACCAAGTTCGTTCTTATTGGTAAGCATATCTTTTAATCTAGAATTTTAGACCGCTTCATGCTGGAGCATTGCTAGAAAAAGAACAGCGTAGCATAAATTATGTTCAGAAAAGGTACATGGATAAGATTTACCTTACCCTTCGTTTTAACATGATTGTCCATTTGCTTGGTGATGATTATAGATAAATTTCCATCAATAGTATCTATCAAAGCAACCTCAAAACTTTCTTCATGCCCTAATACTTACATTTGGTAGCTAAGACAACACTTAGAACTTTTCTAATGTTGCCGCTTCAGATCTATCAAAAGACAACCAAGGTTCTACTTGCTCTTGTCATATTTGAATTGGAATTATTACAATCATAATCAAGGTGAATGCTGATAAGAATATTTTCACTTTCATTAATGGTTTTCTAATTTCCTAGTAAGGGAGGGCAGTTAGTACAGTCCAGATGTATATGTAAAAATATCACCTGATGGAACTTAGCAGGAGACAAATTAATTATTCAAGGTTGTTAAGAAAAATCCACATGAAAGGAGCTCAAGTTAATTACTCTTATATGATTTCCTCTTAATCAGATTCACTAAAATATTTTATGATAAGACATTATAGATACAAGAAGGGTGCATTTTTTGGACTTTTGCCCCTTAATTTTTTTGTAATGCGGGGACTGGGGCAGGCCTTGGGGCACTACTTTTGTGTCTTGCCTTATGGGGGCTGTACAAATACATCAAGAAGAGAAAAGAAATCAAGCTCAAAGAGAAGAACTTCAAACGTAATGGTGGTCTTTTGCTGGAAAGTGAGCTATCTTCAGCCAAAGGCCATGTTGAGAAAAACAAATTGTTCAACTCCAAGGATCTAGAGAAGGCTAATGACAATTTCAACAAGGATAGAATACTTGGGCAAGGTGGACAAGGTACTGTTTACAAAGGAATGTTAACAGATGGCAAAATAGTTGCTATTAAGAAATCGAAAGCAATAGATGAGGGCAAAGTCGAACAATTTATAAATGAAGTCGTCATTCTCTCACAAATCAACCATAGAAATATCGTTAAGTTATTGGGGTGTTGCTTGGAGACAAAAGTACCACTTTTAGTATACGAGTTTATACCAAATGGGACTCTATACCAATATTTGCACGACTCAAATGAGGAGTTTCATGTATCATGGGACACATGCCTACGAATTGCAGCTGAAATTGTAGGAGCATTATTCTACTTGCACTTAGCAGCCTCGATTCCCATTTATCATCGAGACATCAAGTCCACCAATATCCTCTTGGATGAGAAATATCGAGCAAAAGTGGCAGATTTCGGTACTTCCAAGTCTATTTCCCTCGATCAAACTCATGTAACCACGTTGGTGCAAGGGACTTTTGGCTACCTAGATCCCGAGTATTTCCAATCAAGTCAATTTACAGACAAAAGCGATGTGTATAGTTTTGGAGTTGTTCTTGTTGAACTATTAACTGGACAAAAGCCAATCTCGTCGCTGAGGGAACAAGAAGGCAGAAGCCTTGCGACCTATTTCATAATTTCAATGGAAGAAAATCGGCTGTTCGACATTGTGGATGCTCAAGTTTTGAAAGAAGATAAGAAGGAAGAGATTGCATCAGTTGCTAACCTTGTGAAAAGATGCTTGAACTTGAATGGGAGGAGCTGGCCCACAATGAAAGAAGTGGCAATGGAATTAGAGGTGATGAGAAAGTTCCCAAATCCTTTGGGTATTCAGCAAAATCAAGAGGACCAGGAGGCAACTGAATCTTATGTTGCTGCATGTAAATCCAGCAAGTCAAACATCGATGTGGATGTCACTACATTTTCGGATGCGCAACCATTCTTACCTAGTGAGACATGGTGAAGATATGTTTTGCCTCTTATACTTAAGAGTTAAATCACTGCGTTTGTCATGGAAATCAATTTTCAGAGCAAAAGATAAAGAAAAGAGGGAAGGGAGGAAAGCTTGTTAGTTTACTAATAGGAGGATTTTGGTTAGTTATTTATTGTTAATGAACTTATTCTTAGTGTTTGGCATCAATGAACTGTTAAGTCATGCAAATCCCAAGTTTATTCTAGTCCTGTAATTAGCATGATGCTGTGATTTCAGTTCATCTTGAGATCTTTGAATACTTGCTATCAATTCGATTGTTGCGAAACTTACGTCAATCATGCAATGGCCCAGCCTTTGCGATTTAATTAGATTTGTACTTGCTAGGAAGCAAAAACAAGAAAGGCGTTTCCCTTCCGGGAAAGAAGGCAAACTCGCATCTGCCTTCCCTTTCCGGCTCTTCCCTGAAGATCACATTGAATTGTTGATGGCATAGGGGGATTGTCGCCAGCTGCCGATGCTCCGGTTGCTTAGACCTCACTACGTGATGGATCAAACTCACCACCCAAACTACATATATCAACATCAAAGAACCCCACTAGTTGCAAAATTATCTCTCCCGATCTTAGCCAACATTTCTCGACTGAAGATTGCATGACGAGAGTGAAGGTTTAGCTTCATAGGGAACGGTGACGAATGCACACAGCACAACCAATAGACACATCAGCTCGAACAACTAAGATAAGACTAAGGTTGGTTTTGTGAGATAGTAGTGTTTGATTAAATGCCCTTAAGGAACGTAAGTAATGTTATTTGTAGAATAAAATTCATAGGGATCATAAATTAGTTTTATATCTTCGCCATTGATGTTGACATTCGAATTTTTGTAGACATTTTAAATATCCATATATTTTGGAAAAATATAAAAAATTATAAAAAGATAAAAAATCATAAAAATAGAAATCATAAAAAGATGATGTTGTTGATGATGATGATGATGATAATGATGATGATGATGTAACAGTGATAAAAAAAATGCATGAGAGTGGAAAAAAAATGATGAAAAAATGAATGGGAAAAGTCGAGTAAGCTAGTGTAGCACGGCCCATTCTTTTATTCTTTTTGAGCCCACCTTTTTATTTTTCTTCCAGCCCACATTATTTTGGCCCATCGAAATTAAATAAAAGAGAGGCCTAGCCCATCATCCTTTTTCTCTCATTTGCGCGCAAGCGCGCGCACACACATACACGCACACGCAGCAACAACTAAGTAGTACCGACACTCTCTAGGAGCTTTTGTGTCGTGTTGGACATTCCAACATGTGTTCAAGACTCTTGAACATGTCAATACGTGTTGGAAAATCTAATATTTGATCAACTTTCTTGACACTTAAGTCAAAATTTCAATACGCAAGTTTTCAACACGTGATTCCAACTTGCAAGGTTAATTCTAAAAATTTTCAATAAATGCATATCAAAACACATATATGTGAAAAATAAAAATAGAGAAAGAAGCAAAATCTAGTTTTCTCTTCTCTTCTCTTCTTACTCTCACTTCCCGTGATAAACAATTCACTCCAATTTTATTTTATTTTTGATAACCAAGAACTCCACCACTAGCCTCTCGTGCCTGGACGGCACCGAAGGGCCGTGCCCCTATATCTCGGGGAGACTAGCACACCATAGGCCCCCCGTGCCTGGACGGCAACCGAAAGGCCGTACCCCTATACCTCGGGGAAACTAGCACAGGACCCCAACACTATCAACATCGGCGATGAAAAAGAGACTCTTAACTAACACAGTTACCCACAGTTGGGTATTCACTCCAAGTTTTTTTTTTTTTTTTTTTTTTATACCCAGGGAACCCTGTATAGCCGGCAGCTGGTGGGTAAACTCTGGGGCGACGCTAGCGAAGGACCCACCACCCCGACGTCGCGCTTAATATCCCATGCGTCCTGCGGGATTTGAATCCCTCAATCCTGGGTAGATGTCATGGGGGCTCTTATCCAGCTAGGCCACCGTAGGCGGTGGTAATATTCACTCCAAGTTTTTGTCTCTTCTTTTCGACAAATCTGACATGCGAATCCAAAATAGGAATTGCTTTTTTTTTCCCTTTCAAATTTTATGAATTATTGAAATGGAGTTGAATTTGTCCAATTGAAACAAATAATGATATTAATAAATGATGGATTAATGTTTTTAGTATAAATTTATTTTAGAATTTTTTTTTTTAATTTGTAAAGTTGAATCAAGTTAATTTAAAATGATAATTTATTAAGTATAATGTGTTCTAACGCATTATAATTTTCTTTTTCTTTTTTTAAGAAATAACGTGTCGTATTACGTGTCGCATGTTGATATTGATGTTATTTAGGTGGCAATGGCGCCAGTCTAGTGACACCAGCGGAAGGAATATTCCAACTGTCATCAGAGAAGTGGAGGAAGGCGGCAGCGAGAGGCGCGTGAGCGTGGGGGGTGAAGCGCGAGGCAGAAAAAGAGGAGAGAAGGGCTCAGTTTGTCGGGGGGATGGACAGAGGAAAAAAGAAAAAACACGCAAGGGAGCCATTCTTTCGGGGAGAGAGAAGAGAACGAGAAGGAAGGGAGGAAAAGCTGAGGAGAGAACGTTTTTGGTTTATTTCTAGAGTGACAAAAGCGAGGTCGCGGGAGCTCATTCCAAAGCTGATCAAAGGTCCATCCGGCGTTGTCCTTCATCATTTCAATTTTTCTTCTGTAGCCGTGGAGTGGTTTTAGCCAGAACTCTCTCGCCATCGCCGACCGAGGTCTCGACTCGTCTGATATACCAGGTAAGATTCCCCTTTGCCGAACCCCCTGTCTCGTCCCGGTCTTTGGCAAAAAAAGAAGAAAGAACCGCCTGGGTTGATTCATGCTCTCGGCGAAATCTTGTTAAACCGGAGTAATTTCATCTCGAGCTATAATGCTTTGAAAGTTAATGCGTCATGTTTATACCGATAGATGCTTCGGATTTGCACCCAGAATGCTAGTTCATTAATGAACTCCAACTACTCGATGTATTGCTTAAATGAAACGCAGAATTTTTGAGAAGCCCGAACTCGAATGGAGAATTTTAAGTGATTCGTGATAGACTGATATGGGTTTAACATGAAAATGTGTTGATTCCAGCCTTTATGCATCATGTTCAGTCCGTAGGTTGCAATAAATTTCGCCCCACAATGCATGCTTCAAGTCGCATATCAACCGTTTGATAAAATCTCTGAGAGAATGCCGAATATTGATTCATCATTGAATCCCGAGATCCGTTCGTGTTCGTTTCTGGGTTGGTTGAATCTGCTCTGATATTCTTTTTTTCTCTTTGTCTGGCTATGTGATTCTATGGGAACGATCGATCGCCGGCCAGCGAGCCAAGAGTCCCCCTTTGGCCGAAGCTCACACTCCACATCGGCGAATCCTGCTGTCCAGGGCTATTCTAGTTAGGCCGTTCTCTCCATATTCGTGTATTTATGTTCGCTTGTTTTTCTGGCTTGCTGATTTTAGAAGCCATGGTTCGCTTTGTTTTTGTTTAGGTGAATTTGTTTTGGGTCGCCGGAGTAGACGGCCGGTGATGGGCCGGCGGCGGTTAGGGGTAGACGATAGGCCGGCGAGTGGTGACCTGAGTGGACGACCATGGAGGGTAAGGGCTCGGCTGCGGCCTGAGGTTCGGTGAAGATGAATTTGCAGGCGGTGAAGGAGATGCTCTCGCCTCTCGGTCCACGAAGAAGAATGAAGGTGCAGGAGAAGAAGACAAAATAGGGAAGAAGACAAAAGGAATAAAAAGAATTAAAAAAGGAAAATCAATAAAAATTCCAAAAATCTAAAAATACATTAAAAAATCGTTTTATAGTCCGACGCCGGTCGGATCCGGATAGACGGGTCGGGACAATGGTCGGATTAAGTAAACCCGGTCCGAACCCGTTGCCTAAATATAATAATAATAAAAATATTAAAATTTCTAAACAATTGTAAAAATCATTATAAATTTCAAAAAATTGAACATATTAAAAAATTCCCGAATTTTTAAAAAAATTTAAGATTAAAAAATTTAAGAACTCAAAAAATCCCTAAAAATTAATAAAATATTTTTAAATTCGTAAAAAATATATAAATCAGAAAAATCATTAAAAAATCAGAAAATTATAAAAATCATTATATAAATTTACTTAATTAGAAAATTTAGAAAATTCAGATATTTTCAAATTAAGAAGATTTAGAAAATTCAGATAAATCATAAAAATCACAAAAATTTAAAAATTCTAAAAAACCAGAATATTCATAAAATTTTAAAAAATTCATAAAATCATAAAATTTAGGAAAATTAAAAAAATCATTAAAAATTCAGAAAATTCAGAAAATTCACATAAATTCAGGAAACATTCCAGAAAAATACAAAAACTATGAAAATTGGAAAACTGTTAAAAAAATGAAAAACCAAAATTGGCCAAGTCTCTAGGACTTTATAATAGGGTTCTTTGTTTTGAATTGTTTTCTCTTTTTTAGAGATCGTTTAGGATATTTATGTTTTTTCTTTACAATTATACTTGGTCGTGCTTCTTTAATACCTTGGATGTTATTTTCTTTGTTTTAAAATGGTTAGGACGAAACCTACAATTCTCCAATAGATTGCCATGACCTAGGTTGCACCGACACGGACACGCGACACGCGACACGACACGACACGACACGCCGACACGTTATTTCTCAAAAGTAGAATTTCGACACGTTCCGACACGTTATATATTAAATAAATATTTTAATATATAAATGCATAAATAACTAAATAATAATAATAATAAGAGCCTAGAATTAATCTATACTAAAAACATTAATCATACATTTGTTAATATCATTCATTGTTTTAATTTGACAAATTCAACTACATGTCATTGTAATAATCCATAAAACTTGGAGGAAAAAAATAAGTAATCCACGTTTCATTATTAAATTTAAAATTTAACAATAAGAAAGAAAATTCAACATTCCATCATCAAATATAACAAAAGGTCATTCATCCATATTATCTACTTCTTCTGAAAAAAAAAAAAAAAAAAACACTCTCCGGCTCATCAAGTGAAAAATTTGCAATTTCTAGCACCCAACATCTTCAAATGAGTATTAGAAATTTGTTTTAGCTTTTATTATTATTTATTATTATTTTTTATATATTTATATTTAAACCCCAAAAGTTTTGGAAAATTGTAAAAATAATCCCGTGCATGTCGAAGTCACGTGTCGGAATTTCTGACTCACGTGTCGAAAGTAGTTGACCACGTGCCGGAGCGTGTCAAAACGTGTCGGAGCGTGTCTGACACGACACAAGGGGTCCTGGAGAGTGTCCGTGCAACCTAGGCCATGACGTTAGTTAGCATTCTATCAAGTTAGGCACTAGAAGGACATCGGTCTTACGATTAGTGTAATCAAGTTCTCAAATCTTGAATCTTTGGTTGCAAAAACTATAAGATATCCTCCCATGTTTTATTTGATTTCTAGCCGACCAAAAAAGATTAGTAGCGGCTCCCGAGTCAAAATTTATATAGGATTAATTGATCAAATAATGAACATCTTATGTCGTGTGAAATATGGGCTTGGGAGAATTCATTTTTATAATTGATGAATCATTTGCAATGTTAACAATCGAATGGTCCATCCGTGATCATCATTTATATGGACCATTCGATTCATCTCATAAGCAAGTATCTTAAACCTAATTTTACCCTCGTTGGAAGGGATTAGTCGTAACAACTTGAATTATAAATTGAGTACAAAATCGTGGAATTTACACTCTGGATTTTTTTCGTAGTTCGAACGATTCGGGACACTGCTTTTTGACAACATATCCTTGTGTTGTCTAATTCTTGTATTTTCGTCTTGAACTTCACAATTACCAAATTCTTTGAGTAAGAACTTTTCTATTAAGATGAAGGTATTGGAATATCAATTTGGAAGAGATGATGGAAGCGGGAGTTCATTTTGGTGATTTTATTTTTACATGTGCATTAGATCTGTTCCATGAAAAACATTAAAAACTGTGGTTTTTCTAAATTTTATCTACTTTTCTATTCAATTGATTATAGATTCTATGTTTATTTGATAATCACCTTCAAAACTACAAGTAAGAAAGAGGGATCGTGACCAATATTGGCTTCTCTTTTTCCGATGTTTTTCTTTTTTAACTCTGGCATATGTTTTTCTCTTTGTGAATACTTTATTTTTTCAAAAGTTTGGTTTATAATGGAAAGTTTCATAAATGGTCTCACAGCTCATAGTATATTTCTCTGAAACCCAAATCTTCTTCCCAAAAAAGTTCAATATCCAATTAATTGGGCCTCTCTTGCAGCCAGGGCCCCCTTAAGCCCTGATCCATTCCCCAGACGTAGAAACGACAATGAAAAGGAATTGGCAAAGCGTGGCCGACCGACGAGCATAATTGGGAATCGAAATCTCAAATTGGAATACGAATTGTCCATGGTCATACTTCTCTCTCTCTCTCTCTCTCTCTCTCTCTCTCTCTCTCTCTCTTCAATCCTACTCAAGTGCGTTTCGTTCAACATTTTGAAAAGCCCATTAGGAAAATACAAAGCAGTTTAACCTATATAATTTTGAGTACATGCAAAGGCCATTCGAAAAACTACATTTTAAAAAGCAACTTTAGAAAAAATATTATTTGATAGAAAATGTATTTGAAAAGCCCTTTAGGTGATTTATATTAGTTTTTTAATTTTTATTTATTTAAAATTGAAAAAAAATAATGTATGCAACTTTTAAAACATAAAAATTGACAATAATGCTAAAAAGAACCAACTATATTCATTTTTTTTAAATAAAAAAGGACCAAAGCTTTCACCGAACCATTGTCGGTGAGCTAATTTGGCGATAGTGGCTGCCGGAGGTCGCCTGACCTCAAGCGACCCTCGGCAAGGGTCATGCGACCAAGTAGAGTGCGACCTAGGCGACCACTACCTAGGTCTCGTGAGGGTCACTCAACTAACTGCTTGGGTCGCACATTGCCTAGGTCATGCGACCTTCATGCGACCTTCATGCGACCCTTGCCAGGGTCATGCAATGGGCGACCTCGACCGACAATAACTGTAGCCAGATCTGGTACGCTAATAGCCATAGCCCTTCGTCGATTCAACGAAGGGTTTGGTCATTTTTTAATTAAAAAAAAAATAACAAGGGACAAAATCGAAATTTTCAAAAATTGTTGAGAGTAATTTTGGAAAAGAAAATGAGTTTCAATATTTAGTCAAATGTTGAAAGCCCAATGCTAGTAGGACTAACATTGAGTTTTCAGCCTTTATTATACTAACTTTCACGTGAAAGCCCCTTAAAAATAATTGCCAAACGATTCAATATTTCTCTAAGGGGCTGGCCGCCAAGAATGCTTAACCAAACGCACTTTCTGAAAAAAGAATATTCCAAAGAGGCCTCAATGGGTCTTTGTGATCTCTTGAGGAAGAGAATTTTTCGACCTTTCAACCCAATTTGAACTAGCGGACTTCAAATTGGCCAGTAGCACATTGCAATCATCCACAACAGGATATAGGGCCCATAAGCTTTCTACTTTTCTAACTTAGGAGCTCCGCCAGAAATCTACTGTCGGTCTCTATCTCTACAAAAAGATGATCCACTTTTTCTTCTTTAAGTAGAGGTATGCACCAAAAACCGCTTGGATTGGATTGGACCGGCCACTTTAGGGTGGTTCCCATGGTCGGTGGTCCATAGTTCCAAGGTGGGAAGAAGACCGGACCAATTTTTCTATATATATTATATATAAAGCTTATTGTAACCGAAATTGCAATTGAGGTAGCAACTTCTCATGTGGTCAAAAGACCAATAAAATTCTTCTTGTGACTCTTTATTTATAGAGAAAACTTACTTGTTAGTTAATTCTTCTATCCAGTGTGGGACCAAGGCGAGACCTTCATTGCTCATGTTCTCACACTATTTGTCTTGCTCCCCTCACTTGCAAAAGACAAGGCATCCAGGTCTCCAAGAGTCACACATCGACTAAGTACTTATAGCTTAAAAGAGAGATTGTCTATAAAATTCAAGTCAAGCACAACCTCTAACCATATTGCTCATGACTTTTATGGTTATGTGTGAAACACATGAAATGTGATTGATATTCACGCAAGTGAAGTTTGAATCTTTTGCACATGGAAACATGTAACCGATGGTCACTCGCTAGTGGAAAAAAAATAATGCCGGGACTGGACCAAACCGGTCTGGTTTGGTTCCTGGTTCTACAGGGAACCAATCACCTCTATCTTTAAGTGAAGAGCTCGGAAGGCAGCTAGGGTTTTGTTGGTCAACGCCGTATCGAGTTGAAACGTCCAGGAAGATGGACGAAGACGACGGACGCGATGCGGTTAGCAATCTGCCGGACTTGGTGCTCCTCCATGTTCTGTCCTTCCTGCCCACGAGAGACGCCGTCAGGACAGTGATGGTCCTGGAGTTCCGTCACCCCTAGACTTCTACCTGCCACTTGTCTTTCGATCACAGTCCTTACCACGACTGCAAAAAGTTGGAGACTGCTTTTGAAGTGAACGACAGATTCGTGAAATTTACCAACCACATGTTGAATCTACACGAGAACCCCATGATCGATTCGTTCTGTCTTAATTTGAACTGTTCGTCTGAGGTGCACCCCTGTGATCCTGAATATGAGGACTATGCAACTCCAGAGAGGAGGAGAACGTGGAACAAACTGGATACGTGGATTCCTTTTGCAGCGAGGAGAAAGGTTAAGTTCCTCGATTTGGACTCTTACGGTGTGCTTGGGAGTTCCGACATTGTCTTTACTTCCCACTTAATTTTTACGTGCTGCCCAGCATTGTCCTTAGGTGTAGCAGCTTAGTAGAGCTGAATCTGGCTTCCTGTGTGGTCAGACTGGTGGCGGGACGGGTCTAGCTAAGGTCGCTTAGAAAATTGTTTATGAGGAAAATCGACTTCACTGACGACAAAATGGCTGACATACTATCTGGTAGCCCGTTGCTGAAAGAATTGTCTCTTGAAGATTGTTATGGTCTCCACGAGCCCAAATTCTGTTGTGGCCCATCTATTGAAGAGTTAAATTTGGAGAGATGCGGTGGCCTTGAAAAGCTTGATCTTACACGATCAGATATCAAACATTTAAAAATTGATCCCTATGGGGGAATCTGGAGCTAGTTTGTCCAAATGTGAACATTCTGGATATTGCTGGGTATCTGATTATGTCAAGGTGACTGATGTGTTATCACTGGTTGATACATCCCTCTGCTTCAGTGATTAAAAACTAGATCCGCCTGGAGAATATTGTGAATTCAGACTGCTGCTGGAAAAGCTCAGCTGTAATACTTATTTTATGCCATGCGATTGGTGCATACTGGTATGGTTTCTCTGCTGTTGCTCTGACCTATTTTGTCATGCTTTGAGGTACTTTTGAATGATTTGGGTGCTGATCCTTCAGGTAAGGAGTATTACTATTTGTTTGATAGGATATTCTCACATTTCAACTGTCCTAAATTTGTAGAATAGAAGTTGGGTAAACTGATTTTGGATGGGTTTTACTTGAAATGGACAGTGGCTGTGCCGTTTCTCTGCTTTGGCTTATGTGTTATGTTGCTTTTTTTAATGCTTCAGTTCATGAGGTATTGTCCTAGATGAAGAGTGAAAGAAAATATTATTTACTTAGGCGGGTTTCTTTTATTTATGCCCACCTAAACTTTTATAAGGTGGCCTTCCTTGCATCTGCCGGCCTACGAACTTTGAGCAATTGTAAACTATTATTATCCGTAATCTACTCTTGTAACCAAAAACTACAGTTTATTAGGTGCCTGTCTTCCTTGTGTGTCCCCATTTGTTTTCAATTTTAGTGTGACATCTATCACTCTTTTAAATGTTCATGTCCATGCTCTTGTAATTTGTCTTTCCAATATTCTACATAATCTGATGAATTTCCTAGCAAGACTCTGAATTCAATGGTATCTTAGGGGTGCATGACAACCCAAAATTTATGTTCCAGAAATAGTTTTTATGTTCCAGACCTATTTCTGGAAGAGAAATCCGTTTGATAAATCTATTCAGTTTTTCTATTTCTGGAATAGATTTCTATTCCAGAAATAGGTTTGGAAGATAAATCAGAAGCTAAAATTTTATACTTTTAATTTCTGGAAGAGAAATCAGAAGCTAAAATTTTATACTTTTAATTTCTGGAAGAGAAATCAGAAATAATTTCTCTCACTAAACCCTAATTTCG
Organism: Eucalyptus grandis x Eucalyptus urophylla; assembly: GCA_028830015.1. Lineage (NCBI taxonomy): Eukaryota > Viridiplantae > Streptophyta > Magnoliopsida > Myrtales > Myrtaceae > Eucalyptus > Eucalyptus grandis x Eucalyptus urophylla. The sequence continues at coordinate 44,746,312 of CM054190.1, forward strand.
GTAAGTCCTCCCTCATCTCCTCTACGTCTCTGCCTCCTCCTCCTCCTCCGCCTCTCCTCATTTTATTAAAAATAAATCATTTAAAAATAAAAATAAATTTATTAAAATAAATAAATTATTTTTATTTATCATTTTATTTTTAGTTTATTAAAAATAAATTTATTAAAAATAAATTTATTTATGATAAATAAATATAAATTTATTAAAAATAAATTTAATAAATTTATTTTTATTTGCCTTGAGTGTTTTGCCAAATAATTTTTTTTTATTTTTTTTATTCATTTTAAAATAAATTTATTCGTAAAATAAAATAAAATAAATTTATTTTTAGGGATATTTTTATTTTATTTTTTATGATTTATTTTATTTTATTTTATTTTATTCATTATATTTTTGTTACTAAATCATTTTTATTTTTATTTTTTATATTAAAGGTCGTCGGTCGTCGCCGCCGTCGTCCGAAAGGAAGAAATTTTGTGTTGTTATCAAACGAATTTCTATTTTTAGAGTAGAAATTTTATGTCGTTATCAAACGGTTATTTTTACTTAAAAACTCTTCTAGAAATAGAAATAGAAAAATCTATTTCTGTTCCAGAAACTATTTCTGGAACATAATGGTTGTCATGCGCGCTCTTACTAATTCACTTCAGTCAGTCCATACATACGCAGGCTCTTGAGCATCCACAATGTATGTCCTGTATCAATTTTCATTTAATGTCAGTCCAATTAATTCTTTTTAAATTAGGTATTAACTATGTGGGAGTTGACAAATCAGCCATGCCCATTCGCCTGGAAACATGTGACACTACAAATGCACCTGAGAAATCTGTACGTCCCAGGCATTTGTAGCTTGTTGAGGAACTCTCATTTTCTTGAGACACTATCTATGTTTATCCTGGAAGAGATGACAATAAAGCCAAGGTATAAATGCGTGAATTGTAAAATTTTATTGGAATTTTCAGATTTAAAAGTGACGGAGATTAAAAAGTTGCTTTAAATTTCTAGCTTGCCGAAGCAGGGTGGAAGCTTGCATTTGAGTTCAATGGCTATAGTTACTGGAGTTCAGTGGACGTCACATTGCCACGAGCACCAGCTTAAGCATGTTAAGATATATGGTTATGTACTAGAGACTGATGTCATTGAGCTCTTTGAATTTCTACTCAGGAATGCACAGGTCTTGGAGAGAATGGAGATTTCTACCAAGAAGACTCTGCAGCGAACAGGTAACAAGTACATGTTCGCTAGTGACATTGGTTGTCCATAAAAGAATTATCGTACATTGGATGCGCTGCTAGAGTTCTCACAGAAGTTGTTAAGTTTCCCAAGGGTCTCAACACGTGCGGTATGACACCTGGGTTAGACACTGGTATTGGAATTGTGTTCACGCCTTTCTTTTGGACAATCCTCGATGTTTCTATGTCGGGCATGTCTTACATTTGGTAGACTTTACAGAAGTAGTCGGCCTTGATGATGAATTCGCCCTTTGGCCCCAGGTTTACGAATTCGCCACATCCACGACTCGATACAAGCAGCTTTATGAATAATTTGAGGGTGGATGTGCCCTTTTTTTCAAAGAATGTTTCTCATGACAGCTTTTCTTTTCATATTCCCAGCTCTTGCAAATAGTTTGGCTAAAATTTTTGCAGTATAAATTCACTTGAACAATCTATTGACACCAGTTACAAGCTGTTCATTAGTAGCCTTCGCTCTTGCGGCTGCTGTCTCTCTCTTGGTTTTTCATTTTAGTAGGTGCCATTTTTTTTTGTTGTTTTACTTTTCAGTTTTACCTACCATTTCCTTATCTCGAAAGGAAGTCAATGCAGTTCCACATTCTCGAGTGCTGCCCCCGAATGATTGGTATGTCGACATCAATATTATCAATACAATCCTAATCTACAGTGTACCATAAAATATTGAGTTGTGCAGTCCTCCAAGTTCGTATCTTTTCTTAATGTCTACCAGAAAATTGCCATTAAATGTGCTCCTCTTACAAATTAACAGGATCATTTTGTCCCTTATTTGACGCGTGAGAGTTCTTTTTTCTTTATAAATAACATGAGTATCCAACTTTGTATCTTTACTTAAGGCAGTATGGTAATCAATCCCTTATACCCTTATATCCTTATACCACGAATTGCGTGAAATCAGTCCAACTTTGTATCTACTTCATCCCCTCCTGACATAGGTTTCCGAGGAGACTTTTCATAGTAACATGTTTGTACTTCCTTTGCCGCAATTCCATGATAACAAGTGGTGTTCTAATATGAGATTTTACAAAATGAGCACTCCCACATTGTTTTCTGGAAACCTGACGGGAACAATGCCAGTTTTGTTTAAAGTGCAACTGAATGGAATTTGATTTCTGAACCAAATAGAGATTTTCAACTTGATCGGGCCGTCTCGATTTGGTTCAACATTTGAACAAAACTTTTCCTGCTTGATCTATATTTCGCCGTAGTCCTAGTTGCTTCTTCGCACTCTTCTACGTACTTTCCTTGAATTGGTAATCGCAATATTATGGGAGCTCACATATCAGCCATGTCCATCTTTAAGGCATCAACTGCTTCCGAGCAAAGCGACATGTTACTGGTATTTCTAGCTCATATGGGAATTTTTATTGTCTCGAGACCTTCACTATTTGTGCTCATCCCGAATCTCATCACATATTTATGTGTGACTTTTCATTCAATATATCCTAAGTGCTGGAGATGAAAGAATAGCTTGCATTCAAATTTCAGCTCGCTAAAACAGGCTGGATGTGAGCACATGACATCGACGATGAAAACTAGTGCCTCAAGCAATAGCTTAAGGATGTAGAGATATATGTCATTGAGCTCATCTAGTTTCTACTTGAGAATGCAGTGTTCTTGAGAAGATGGAGAAAATAGTAACTTAAGTTTCTAAAATAGTTGAAAAAATAAAATACAATTAAATTATGAAAAATACATTATCTTTTCAATTAAGTTAAATTAAAGTTAGTAACAATTTCTACTCTTTTTTCCCATGAGTTAACTGAACCATCCATGTTACTGGCTACTTTTTACTATTCTTGCTCCTCTTTGATTTCCCCAAACCAAAGACAATTCACATGTGAATTATTTGAGCACTCTGCCGTGGACCGGACTGGAACTGAAAACGTTTGACATGTGGAAGACGAATCATCCATGTTCTCGGCACACGACATCACTTGACTTTTTTCTTGTTGCATTCCAGGTGTTTTCGTCCCGATTGGGTTCAGACTTCCAACCCTGTTTCTGACAAATTTATGTTTAGGCCCGGATTTTTCTATCAGATCCATTTCTAGTTTCTTGCGGTGGTTTTGATCACATTTTAGCGGTGTATAATGCATAGACTCTTTTATATCCATCTTCTGAAATCCTTTTTTTCTGTTATGTCTGTATGATTTGCGGAGTCTGTCCAGGAGTAGATCATCTACGGAGGGCAATAATGTTGTCGTGGAAAGCAGCAACACAAAAAGTCGGAATAAAAAATGCGTATCCCAAATACTTTTATTTGTCTAAAAGACTTTGTTATGTTAATTGACCAAACAAAACACCGAAATTAAAAATGGGAGTGTAAGCACAGGAATCAAAATCGCAAAAAAGAAAAAAAAAAAACCTTTACCAAAATCCTCAAAACTACAGGCACACTGATGCTCTGGAATAAAAGCTACATTGGCATTCGCAATGCGCATATAACAAACTTTAACACTAAAACTACAATGAAAAGACATTGGCTCAAAAAGAAATGCTTCGAGATGAAAATTTAGCGGATGTTTGGCACAACTTGACCATCTGCTCTTTCTCTGCGTTCTTTCTATTTATACTTTTGGGATTTCTGTGACATCCCGAATTTCGACCCCGTCCCGAATATATGAAATGGGCATTTTGCCGGCGCGCGGTCATTTTTCTTTGAGTTGATCACTCATGAGTTAACCAATCTATTAGGTGAAGCCGTTAAGGGATCTAATTGCGGTAAAATCCCTAAAAGCTACCCGATAGATCGGATCGGACTAAAATCGCGTTTGATCGATTTTAACTACGAAATTGAATTCGGTTTCGGAATTCGAACGTTCAAGCATATCACAATTCATTTATAAGATGCCGTCTTGTCTTTCGGAGAAATTCCGTCGAGTTCGGGATTTTTTACGGAAAACCGATTCGGATGATTTGGAAATTAATGGAATTTTGATTGGGCCGAATCGAAGGGAATTTTGACTTCCAAACTGAGCTATTTGGTGTTGGGGACTTGTAGAAAATTTTATGGGCTCTTTCCTTGGAAAATTTGGACATCAATTGGGGAAATTTGAGCAGAAGTTGAAGCTCAAATTGATGTAAATTCGGACCTAGGCTTGGGGGTGCAACATTTGGCATCAAATGGGATTAATTGTGAGAAATTTATTCAAGAAAGTATTTGGGGGACACCTTGGATAAGTTTAAAGACTTTTTAGACAAGTTAATGATGATTTGGATATTTTAATTTGACTCTTCCCCATCCACCGGCTTCTCTTTCATTTCCCTCGGTGCTGCCCTCTCCACGTCGGTCCCTCTCTCCTTTCGTTCCTTCAAAGACCGCCCGCAACTTCTGCTCTCTCTCTCTCTCTCTCTCTCAGATCACCCCACGGCGCCAGCAGCTACTTCTCCATCCTGTCGCCCCACCATCTGCTGCCTCCTCTGCCGTTCCACCGAATTTTCCTTCTGCTTTGCCGCATGCCAGCGTCCCTCTGCACGCGTCCCTCTTCCCCAGCGAGTCAAGCCACCGAAGCAGCCCCACCGAAGTCCAAACTCTTCTCCATCTGGTTGACCGAAGCTACTCCAGCTTCTGCCGCAGCTCCACGTTCGCTTCTCTTCCCCCAAGCAACGACCAAAGCTGCTGCCATCCACCATCACCTGTCCCCCACCGACGTTCCTCTTCATCTTCCCTGCTTCTCTCGGTCAAAACCCCAGCGAAGCCTTTCTGCCGAAATTGACTCCAACGTTTCTTCATCTTGCCGCGTGCGTCCGCTTCTCGACCACCTCACATGCCTGCAGCAGTCCACGATTCCAGCAAGCCCAGAGGCCAGCACTGTGCGGCCCAAATCTACAAGCTTCAGCCCAGCGAATTCCACTTGAAGCCCAGCTTTGGCTGTGGAATTGTTAGGCTTCTCGGCCCAGCCCATCTCAGCACAAGAGGGCAACCCATCTTCAGTCAAGCCCAGCAAGTGTCACAAGCCCAGCTCACATTTGTTCAGCCCAGGTTTCGGCCCAGTCCAGTGAAGCCCAACAAAATCATAAGCCCGCGATTTTGAGGCCCAAGCCCAGCGTCTGCAGCAAGCCCAGTCCGACGCAAAAACAAATCTCAGTTGGGCTGAGATTTGTTGGGCCCATTTTAGGCCCCGCCCAAGTGTCCGCCGATGCCGCTGAAAATTTGGATTTCCGCCGCCATCGCGATGTTCCGGTCTTCGCTTTGCCAAGTGAGTAATCTCACTAATCCTTGCTTAGTAGACTAATGATGCTTAAGAGTTGATTAGATTTAATTAAGTGCAATTAGGTGGTTAGATTAGCATTGATTAGTGATTATTAGTTAATTGCATTGCATATTAGTTAAGTGGTTAGTGTACTTAGCTAGAGAGTTGCCTATACTATTTACCGTGCATCTCGGAATTATTCCCAATACGATTTGGCTTCTAATTAGGCATTACGGGCCTAAATTGGATTTATCATATTTATTTATTAATTTTTCAAATTAATTTAATTATTTATTTATTTTTCGGAAATTAGGCAGGGATAGCCGACGACCTGAATTTTATGCTGATTATCGTGGCGCGGTCCGTTTATTTAATTGAGCCTTATTTTGTGCTGAATTGAATTATCTGTGAATTTGGGATTTATTCCTAAATTGAATAAGGTTGGTTATTAATTGAAAAATAACCGGGTATCGGTTAATAATGCCAAAAATAATTTTGTAGACTATAGAAAATGTGGAAGTTATGGAAAGAAAAATATTATATTTTGGCTAAGACCAGTTGTGTGCCCACGCACGATATTTTATCGAGTATGATAAAAGATGAAAAGAAATGCTGTGTGACGTGACTTGGCGACTATTACATCGCTTTGGCATGTAGGATGCCTTAGAGAATGCACGTAAATTGTTGAATACTGATCATGCCTGTGTGGCGATAATTGATCATGCATGTGTGGTGTAGAACATGCCTGTGTGGAGTAGATCGTGCCTGCGTGGCCGTACTTCTATGTGTTGAGTATCGTGCCTGTGTGGCTGCAAGTAATTGGAATGCCTAAGAGCATGCACATAAAGTGTTTATTGTACATCACGTTGGCGAAAACGACGCTCGAGAGCATTAATGTAGCTTTGTGACTAAGTATACTATTGGATATTATATAGTGTGGAGTGAGATGACCTAGAAATAGTCCTGACATGTAATCGACTAGGTCGATTGATCATTGCTTTGATATGATGTCGTAATCTGATTGATTGAATTGAAATGACCGGTGAATGGTTCGATTGACATGTAATCGACTAGGTCGATTGATCAAGATATCGATCTGTGATGTGATTGCTTGGGTGCCTATTGAACTGTGCTAATATGCAGGTGGAATTTGAGATCAAGGTAAGTCCTCTGACTCGTGTGTGCATAGGCAGCCTGGTTAGTGTATTGGTTTCCTAATTGAGTCTTAGTGGGGCAGAACTTGCTGAGATGTAGTCTCATCCTAGTTGTGGGACAACATTTCAGGCCCGTAGATGAGCCCGTGAAGAAGGAACCCGAAGAGGATGATGAGCCGGTAAAAGATGAAGAGCTTGAAGGATGTGAGCTTAGTGAAGAAAAGTTAGAAGAGTATCAGGATGATCCTGAGTACGACCCGGATGAGGATTGAGATCCCATCCTCTTTTGTGAACCTTGTGTTGTGTATATAGAGTGTGACTAGAATGTTATGAATAATCTTGTGAATAGACTTTGAGTTATGCCTCGTATAAAGGTTTGGTTGTGGATTTCAATATGAAAAATATGGTCTTGCTTTTCTATCCCCTTGTGTTATTGTCTTGGGATTTATAACTATTTCCGCATGTACTTAATAAACGAAAGGGCCGGCGATACTTAGTCCTGGGATATTGCATTATAAAATCGACCAAGTAGAAGGATGTGTACGTGCCCAAGGATCGGGGAGTGACAATTTCTTTCCACGCTGGTTGGAATTCACGCAAGATTCCCAGTTTTGTCGCTCCATATTTCCTTAATTCCACGACATTTAGAAACTCCTAAAGCAATTGGGCATCCTGCAATAACTTCCCCTTCTTACTTTAAATCTAACAGAAAAGGTCACCGATGCAGCTCATATTGAAGTCAGGTCACACCCTCCGGTGAAGTTAAATTAGATAAGCTCCAAATCGAAGATGGGCTTAAGGTGTGTTTGTTTGAGTGAAAGAATTTTTCACGACTTAATTCTCTAGACTTTCACACATTTGATTTGCTACAAAATGATCGGTTGATGGAAAAACCATTTATAGTAAAAGGAAACATGTTTAAAATTAAGTAAATAAATTCCCTGTCTTGAAAAGTCGACAACACTTTCCTGGGAAATGATTTCTTGCAAAGTAATTTCTTTTATCATGAAGTTTTTCTTGAAATAAACACACTTTTACTGTAATTGGACTCCTTATACCTTCTCCTCAATAACTGGGCCATAAATGTTCACCCCCAACAAGAGCTAAAGAATAATTAAGAGTGGTGACAAGTAATATGATACAAACTATCATTTTCATCTCTCAATTTACTAATACTCTATCTTACTGGTTTTCATGTCACATTTTTGCCAAAGAAATTGTTTCATCATCTTCATCCTATGCATCAAGCAATTGATAAAGTTGCTTTGATCTTGAAGTGAGCTGACCAACAAAAGATCAAGTTAGCCTCAGTCGTCTTCACTTTTTCTGCTGGTGAGGGGGGCACATTTACTTGGCTAGTTCATATCGAAACCTTAGCTCTGTTCTTATCTAAAGCTATACGCAGCAACCTTTTTCTTTAGAGAGAGAGAGAGAGAGAGAGAGAGAGAGAGAGAGAGAGAGAGAGAGAGAGAGAGAGAGTAGTTATGCTGCACGAGCATTTTGAAGAAGCCAAATAACGGGCCTGTTTGGTTCGGCTTTGGAGAAATGCACTTGGGAGAATGTAAATACCTTTGAGGTAAAGGGGTTTTCCGAAATGCTAGACTGTTTAGTAAACATATATTTGAAAAACCCTTTAGTGTGACCAAATTAAGTTATTTAGTTTTAGTATTTTTAAAATTGCAAAAAAGAAACAATGACTATATAACATTTTACATTTTCATGTTGAGAGTAATGTAAAAAATATATATTAGTAAATTTATTTAAAAATTATATTAAAAGAATTTGATTATAGATTAGATGCAAAACTCAACTTTTGGCCTAGGGTTCTTTTAGGTTTATTTTCAACTTTGAATAATTTTTTTAAATTATTGTAGTATTAATCATCTTCGTTAATTAATGATCATTCTAGTGTATTAATAAAAAGTTGGGCTATTGATTGTCAAAAGATAAAAATGACAAAAAAAAAAGGTGAACCCAACATTTGCAAAGGGTTTTTATTATTTTTTTAAAAAATAAAAATAAAATCCAATGAAACTCCGTCGTCGATCAACGGCGGTTGGGATGTGGGGAAGATGATTGGTTTTAAAAAAAAAGAAAAAAGAAGTCAACGGATGAATACTAGATGTGGACTTGCATTTCAAAGGCCAGCATTTGACTAAGGACACCTTTAAATACTGAACCAAACACCTAAATTTTTTCCCAATGGGCTTTCAGCCCCGAAAGCCCCTTGGGAATGCTGAACCAAACGGGGCCAACGTCTGTGGCAAATCCTAGAGCACTGCCAGACAATCAGACAACGGACTTCACTTTGCCAATTCCCAATAGCACTAGTCCAGAATCTATATAGAAGTTGCGTTGAAGAAACAAACTTGCAGCAACTTCAATGGTGTTAAATATTTCATCGTTGACATGTACGGTGCCGTTTGGATTCACATATTTATTTTGTTGATAATCGATGAAATCAATCGTCTTGTTTATTAATTTTATATATTTATTTCACCTTGATAGGTGAAGACACTGGGATAATTATTCATATATGGCTTGCTTGGGGTATGTATCAGAGCTGCTTGCTATTTTATCTTGAATTGAAGAGACCCAAAAGCAATTTATAGAAGTCCATCCCCGGCAATTTGTCTCTATTGACTCTTGAGAAGTGAACTTTGTGCATGTACATGCGTGTATATGAATATTACTGGCTAAGGGATGTTGACATCATTAATCATTATCGATAGATCTTAGACTAATTTGATTTCTGGAAATGTTTCCTGATCATCAGTTCCTCAATTGGTGAACTATTGATTGAGCTAGCTAGGTGTAGCCATTAATTTGCTCATGAAACATTTCCTCTTTTTATTAGTCGGCTCAGTTCTTGTTTTGGCATTGGTGCAATGTAATGAATTTAGGCTCTCAATATGAACCATGGACCATATCACCTAATTAGCAATTACACCATAGTGGCTATACATATATAAGAAATGATTGATTGATATTCTTTAATTTACTGTGAGAATAATAATTTGTTCTTTGTTAAATGTTATGACACTGCCATCAACTATAATAAAAACTTAAGCTCTTAAATAAAGGAGTGGTTTAATATTTTAATTACAATAAATACTTCCTCTCACGCTTAGTCTGATTTTTTGGACATATTTAATTGGGGAGGTAATTGAGGCCTAGAAAGATTTGAACTCAGGTGCTCCAACTCTAATACCATATAAGAATTTGGTGGAAATACAGTTGACTATTCTAAAAGTTTAATTTGTTAGATAAATGAATGATTTAATATTTTAATTACGCTAATAAACACTTCATGCAGGAAAATTACCAAAAAAGTTCTAAACCTATTATAATTGTGCCAATTCAGTTATAAACTTTTTTTTAGCCAATTTAGTCATAAACCTATTACAATTGTGCCAGTTTAGTCCATCTGGCCAAAATTGGCCGGCTGACGCTAGCTAACATGACAATTTTTTATTTTATTTTTTTATTTTTTTATTTTATTTTTATTTTATTTTTATTATTTTTATTTTTTTATTTTTTTTCCACCTTCTCCTTCTAGCTGGCCGGCGTTGGCCGGCGAGGCTGACCTCACCGACCACTGGTGAAAGCAAGCCTCGCCTAGGGACTGCAAGGCTACCGTCGCCAAATTTGGCAAGGCTCGGCCTCGCCTAGTGACGACGATGTCGCCGTCGCCAGATTTGGTGAGGCTCGACCTCACCCAGCCATGGCTAGGTTGAGCCTCGCTGGCCATCGGCGAGGTCGACCCTTGCCTTGGATCTGGCGAGGGTCAACCTCGCCAATGTCGATGAGCTTGGCCCTCGCCATGGCTGAGCAAGGCCAAGCCTCGCCAAATCTGGCATGGCCTTGCCCAGTGAAGGTGAGGTCGGCCTCGCCGACCCTCCCTCGCCTCTAGCTGGCGGCCAGAGGAAGGGGAAGGTGGAAATAAAAAAAGAAAAAAATTCAAAAATATTTAAAATTTTGAAAAAATAAAATTTACCATGTCAGCTTTCGCTGGACAATTGGCGTCCATGTCAACGCTGGTCAGCCAATTTTGGCCGGATGGACTAAACTAGCACTAATTGTACTTTGTAACAAGTTTTAGGACTTAATTGTAATTTTTGAAAGTTTTAAGACTTAATTGCATTTTCATGACAAATTTTAGGACTTCCAATGCAATTATCCCTAGTTTTTTTTTTATGCTTCTATTTTATTAGTGGGATTGGCGCATATCAAGGAGAGAAGGAGGAGACAACCCCAAACCTATTTATGACTCAAATTGGTGAATTTGTTTTAATTTAGCATTATGTTCTTTTTAATTTTCTATGTTAGTTGAGTTTTAATTATGTTCTAAATTTCTTCCATTAGAGCTATAATGGATCTAAACCATGATTAATTGAATTTCAAGACTTGTTTATGCAATATAATTGTTCTTATTGTAGCATTCTCTATCATGATCTTAATGCTTTTACAAGTTTGGCCAACTTTTAAATGATTTTTTTTATGTATGCATCATACCGGATGAAGATTGTATGCATGAGCACTAGTGATATTGAACCATAAGTTAAATTTAGGACAAGGTATACTAGATTGTTTGTGTGGTTACAGTAGTAGATCTAGGTTGGGACGATTAAATTTGGGAATTTCTGCAAGAACTTAATGCTTTTAGGTAGTTTAAATTCACCTAAGGTTAGTATGGGTTAACATACTTAATTACGGATTATTAGACCAAGGTTGGCTTGTAATCTAACTTAGGGAAATTTCACCAACACAATTGGGAATTAATTTGTTGCATGACACATTAAGAGAATTGATTATGAGTGGTTAAGTGAAGTTGGATGCTCTAACGCTTAGTGATCTTGGTTAAAATCTTGAAATTTGTCTTCTTAATTTTCGGTTTACTTTAGATTAGGTTTATTGCAATTTTAATTAGCTTTTGAATCCTTTCAGTTTTGGCTCTTTTATATTTCAGTCTTTTAATTGGTTTAGTTCACATTTTACTTGTCTTTTCGACTTGGTTAGCTAAATTTTTGCATTGATTACCTTCGGTAAGTAATTGGATAATTAGAGACAATCTTGGTGGGAATGATACTCACTCATCAATTTATTACTTGTCGATATTGTGCACTTGCAATTCACCTATTAAGTTTTTGGCGCTGTTGCTGGGGATTGATTTAATAAATTTTTAAGTACTATTGGTATCAAGTGATTCTTGATTTAGACTAGCATTTATTTTATTTTTTAAATTTATTTCTTTTGTAGGTCAAACTCACCTCTCTATAAATGATGGGAGGAGCATCACATCACCCGAAGCCAACAAGAGACCTTGAAGAGTTTGTTCCTAAGATTGAAAGAACCTTTTTTATGAGAAGAAGAGAGAGAGCACAAGTAATCTCCATTGCAATGGCCAACAATCAAGAAGACGCACCTCCAAGGAGAACTTTGAAAGATTATGCTACACCAACAATTCAAGAAGCATAATCAAGTATAAGGAGGTCGACGGTGCAATCCAATAATTTTGAGATTAAGCCATCCTTAATTCAAATGCTTCAAAATGCAGGGCAATTCAATGGATCACCTAATGATGATCCAAATCTACACTTGGAAGCATTCCTTGAAATTTGTGACACTGTTAAATTCAATATCGTTATTGATGATGACTTTAAGTTAAGATTGTTCCCATTTTCTCTTTGTGATAAAGCTAAGACTTGGTTGACTTCCCTTCCTACGGGCTCTATTACCACTTGGCAGGACTTGGCTAAAAAATTCCTAAGTAAGTATTTTCCTCATGCAAAATCTACCAAAATGCGTAACGATATTACTACATTTATGCAGATGGATGGTGACCCCTTTTATGAAGCATGGGAGAGGTTTAAGGAGCTACTTAGTGAAAAGGGCTAGTATGAACACCTAGAGGGGGATGAATAGGTGTGAAGATAATTTTTACAAAGAGTAGTAAAAATATTTTGTTTTTGAAACTGAGTCTAATGATCAGTAGACTTTAAAAGAGTTCAGACTTTAACTACAAAATTGAAGTACGAATAATGTAAAGGAGTTTAGGGAAGAGAAAGGAACACAAAATTTATAGTGGTTCGACTTAGATCAAGCCTACGTCCACTCTCCTATGCTGACCACCTTCTGGTTGGTTTTCACTAAGAATCAAAAGAGAATTTACAATCTTGTGGTCTCGATTTCACAGTAAAGAGTTTCTACTGCTCTCACAAAGTCTTTCTTTGAGTCTCTCTCTCTTTTGAGTACAAATATGAGCTCAGTGTAAAGAATAACAAGTAAGTGGGAAGTTTCAGATTTTGGAATTCTTCTTTCACGCTCTCTTTCGAACAACTAGAGAGTCCTCCTTAAATACTCCTTCATGCCTTCTCGACCGTTGGCACTTTCCAAATGAATTCTTTCAATCAACCCGTTGGACAGAATCAATCAAGGAGATCTTCGAGCCATTTGAAGATTGTGATGAAAGCCCGTCAATCATGTTCATTCATACAATCAGGATCTTAGTTTCCATAAGTAGATTCTTTCCAAAATAACTTGCTATCCGAAAAGATTTGATGTATCTATATTGATTCCAATGAAGATAATCAATCTCTTAGGTGATATTTCCAATCAAAAGGCCATATATAACCTGTACAAACTGAACCCTTGAAGAAAGAAAGATAATCCCTCATCTAGATAAGTCTTCATCTTCTCTTGCGTTTAGTCTAGAGTTTGTCAGAGTGGGCAGACTTCTATTGTAAGATAGACTTTGACACAAAAGTCTAGCAATCTTCAAAATATAACTTAGATAAGTTTTGTCAGCTTCAAAACAACATATGAGTTTACTCTAACACTAAGAAAATGCCCACACCATGGACTATCAGTTTGATGCAAGTGCACACATTCTATAATGGAGCGCATCCCACCGATCGAGCTAGTCTAGATGCGGCAATTGAAGGCACTTTGCAAAACAAGTCACCCAAAGAAGCTTTTGATCTACTTGAGGAGATGGCAAGCAATAGCTACCAATGGCCAGCTAAAAGATACCAAGCTCGAAAGTTAAGTGGAGTTCATGAAATTGGCACCAATAAGGCTTTCAATGCAAAACTTGATGCATCAAGCAGGATGATTGCCTCTTTGAAAACTCATGGAGTATCTTGTGAATTTTGTGGTGGAAATCATATTAGCACCGATTGTCAAGTGGGTAACCCTTATGCTAGTTCTTCTGAACATGCTAACTTTGTTTCGAATTTTAACAGGGGTCCTTAAAACAATCCTTATTCCAACACTTACAATCTGGGATGGAGGAATCATCCTAATCTATCTTGGGGAGGTCAAAATCAACAAGGACTGAGAGCACCACCACCACTCATCGAGAAGCCGAATTCCAACTTGGAGGACTTGGTTGCCAAGCTAGCCCAAACTGTGGAAAGGCAAGCCTGAGCCATGGAAAAACAAGCTCAAACTGCACAAGATTTCATGAGAAGCACCAATGTAAGACTCCACAATTAAGAAGCGTCAATTCGAAACATAGAGAAGCAAGTGGGGCAATGAGCTCAAATAATCAATGGGAGACAAAGTGGTGCCTTACCAAGCAATAGTGAGAGGAACCCCATAGAGAATGCAAAGGTAATAACATTGATGAGTGCTTAAAGAGTGCAAGAGTGAGATTAGGTGGACCATTGCGGACATAAAAGGAATAAACCCTTTGATTTGTATGCACAAAATTTTGATGAATGAGTAATAAAAACTGGTCATCCAACCAAAAAGGAGGCTCAATCCGAAAATGTAAGAAATTGTGAAAGCCGAAGTGATTAAGCTACTCGATTCAAGTATTATCTATCCAATTTCTGATAGTGATTGGGTAAGTCCCTTGCAATTAATGCTGAAAAAGGAAGGTATGATTGTTATAACCAATGAAAATAATGAATTAATTCCAGTAAGAACGGTTATAGGTTGGCGAGTTTGCATGGATTATAGAAAATTGAATGATGCCACTCATAAGGATCACTTTCCTTTACCTTTCATTGATCAAATGTTAGAGAAACTTGTAGGGCGTGAGTATTGCACCCGATGATCAAGAAAATACTACATACATTTGTCCTTACGGTACATTTGCATAGAGAATGATGCATTTTGGTCTTTGTAATGCACATGCTACTTTTCAAAGATGCATGATGGCTATTTTTTTTTGTCATGATAGAGAAATTCATTGCGTGGCATCCTAAATTTCATAATGATCCCTAGATACACTACGGCCCATGACTAGGTGATGGAAGCACCATCGGACTATATTATAGTCATTAGACCAATGGATTACAATTAAGCAAGGGCCGAGCATTGAAGGACCATTGTTTTGTTGGAAATGTATCATATGCTCATGTGTGACCAAGGTTATACTAAAAGATAGATTGATGAGAAATTTTCTATACTTGGCCGTGTACCCTATGAATCGAATTACCCTTGATTAATGTTGTGATATGATATGGCCATGCGAATATTTGTGATTATGTAATTATAAGCGGGGATTAAAGTGGAATATTGGGAGCAAATGTGGGCTGGATACTTAAGGCCCAAAACTCCCAAGACAGCCCACATTTCCTCTTCATTCGGTCGACCAAGGCTTGGCCGAATGAGGCCACCTCCATGCAAGAAATCAACAAGTGGCAAGAGGGACTGCATGAGGTGTCGCCGCCCCTTGCTTCCACCAGAGATTTCCCATGCAAATCTCATGATTACTAGCTAATTAAGAAATTAAAAAAAAAAGGGTGGAATGAACGAGGAAGCAACCGAGGGAGAGAGTGACCGAGAGAAAGAGAGAGAAAGTCCGAGAGAAAGAGAGAGTTCGTGAGGGTGCATCGGCGAGGGAAAGAAGGAAACCAGCCCTGCCGTGAGCACGCCTGCTGCCGCCGTCGACGCCGCCTAGCTTCGCCGTTGATTGAGCCGCGCCCGAAGTCTGCAAGTCACTATTTTGCTTGTTGTGGTTGTGTTGGCTTAAGGCAAGTTGAAGTCTACTAATCTATGTTATGTAGTGCTATTGATGTCTTAGAAAGTGCATTGATAGGCTAGATTGTTGGATTTTGATGCCGAATGATGATTTATTGAGCGATTGAGACTGTTTTGAGGCTAAAGGGTTGAGGAAACGTTCGGATTTTTCATACCTGGTTTCGATTTCTTTGGACTTCATCCAAAACAGATTTTATGACTATGAGATCTTGATAAATTCGGCCATTGATTTGATTTGAGAAAGAAAAACCTCCCAATTCGTATTTGAAGTTTTACTTACCACGGCACCGGCCTCAATTGTTTTAAGAAAATGTACGGTGCTTTCATATTTGAAATTATGTATCAATTCTTTTGAAACCATTAGAGATCGGGTTGACATTCCGGACTTACTATACAAGTTTTAAACTCATTTATCATTTTGAACAAAACCTGGCCATAGTCCAATTTGGAAAACCTCCCGACTTGTACTGAAATTTCTACTTACCGAGGCAGCGTTCATCAATGATTCAAAAAGGAAAAGAATATATTTTTGGTGCCTTCGAAATTATAAATCTTTGCACAAACCAATCTTTGAAAATCTTGAAGTTAAGAGTGTAGCTTCGAATTACTCTTTTGGAATTTGGCCGTGAGGCACAAGTGCAACCCGAGATTTTACACATGGATTCTTGAAATGCTTTGAAGGTGAAACATGGAAATGGATTTATGAACTGATATTATGTTGCTGAAATTTTGTGAATGGATTTCTTTGACATAGAAATGGCATATGATTTCAAAGCCTGTTGTTGTTGCATTGAAAGTGTTTTGGTATTAAAATAAATTAAGATGTTAATGCTGCCGTTGGACCCTTGGGTCAACGATGCCCCGGGAGTCGGGATGCCCAGAGGTTCGAATGAGTCGATGCCCTTTGGATGCCTGGTTGTATTATGAATACATGCCCATAAGTTTTCCCCGGGGGCATCGGGATGCCCGGTAGTAGGTCAGTACGTAAATCCGGAGGGTAGGGGTAACCATGTCTATGGCGCCCCGGCGATTCCTCATGATGCCAGTTGGGGTGCCACACATTGAGATTTTCACGGATGATTTCTCTGTTTTTGGCACATCTTTTGATTCATGTTTGCATAATTTAGCTTTAGTGCTACAAAGATGCGAAGTGACTAACCTTGTGCTAAATTGGGAGAAATGTCATTTCATGGTGTAGGAAGGGACAGTGTTAGGCCATAAAATCTCTACTAGAGGTATTGAGGTGGATCAAGCCAAAATTAAAGTTATCTCCAAATTGCCACCCCCTCCTTCTATGAGATTACTTTGAGGATTTTTGGGATGTGTAGGGTTTTATAGGTGATTCTAAAGGGACTTTTCCAAAATTGCAAGACCACTCACAAATTTTTTTGAAAAAGATGTTGAGTTTGATTTTAACTTTAAATGTTTGTAGGCATTTGAGACCTTGAAGGAGAAGCTAATTTCGGCTCCTATAATGACGCCTATAGATTGGAGCTTGCCTTTCGAATTAATGTGTGATGCTAGCGATTATGCCGTTAGAGTTGTGCTTGGTCAAAGAAAGGATGGAATTTTTCAAGTCGTACATTCTACTAGCCGAACCTTTAATGGAGCCCAATTGAATTATGCCACCACTGAGAAGGAGCTTTTAGTAGTTGTTTTTTCTTTTGATAAATTGCATTCTTATTTGATCGACTGTAAAGTGTTTGTGTATACTGATCATGTAAATTTAAAGTATTTGATGGCAAAGAATGATGCAAAACCAAGGTTGATTAGTTGGATCTTGTTGCTTTAAGAGTTTGATTTAGAGATTAAGGACAAGAAAGGGACTGAGAACCTTGTTTGTCAGATGCCCATAGTGAAAAGGTACCAATCTTGCATGACTTTCCTGATGAGGCACTCTTTTCCATGAAAATCGAAATTCCATGGTATGCAGATATTACGAACTATTTGGTAAGTGACATCCTTCCCTTGACTTGAATTATCAACAAAGGAAGAAGTTTCATTCCAATGTTAAAAACTACTTTTTGGAGGATCCTTACTTGTTTAAGGTATGTGCTGATTGAGTTATTAGATGTTGTGTTGCTAACGAAGAAATCCCTAACATTCTTTTTCATTGTCATAATGGAGAGGCGGGTGGTCACTATGGTGCCACCAAGACTGCTACTAAGATCTTACAATGTGGATTTTATTGGCCTACTCTTTTTAAGAATGCAAATGCTTATGTTTCTCATTATGATAGGTGTCAAAGGATGGGGGATCATATCTAGAAGGTATGAAATGCCCTTAAACAATATTATGATGTGTGAATTATTTGATGTTTGAGGCATTGACTTCATGGGTCCATTTTCACCTTCTCCCGGTAATACTTGCATATTGGTTGCTTGTGAGTATGTGTCTAAATGGGTAGAGGCCGTGGCTTTACAGTCTAATGATGCTAGGGTTGCTTGTAATTTCTTGAAAAAACACATCTTTACTCGATTTGGTACACGTAAGGCCATTATAAGTGAGCAAGGCACACACTTCATGAATAAATGATTTGAGTTACTTTTGCATAAATATGGAGTCACTCATAAGGTAGCTACTGCTTAGCATCCCCAAACTAGTGGTCAAACTGAGATATCTAATAGGGAGATAAAGAGAATTTTGGAAAAGACTACGAACACTAATAGGAATGATTGGGCAAGAAAACTTGATGATGCTTTGTGGGCTTATAGAACCACTTTCAAAACTCCTATTGGTATGTCACTTTTTTGGCTTTTGTATGGTAAAGCATGTCATCTACCTGTTGAGTTGGAACATAAGGCATATTGGGCTTTGCAGAAACTTAACTTTAATATGTAGGTGGTAGGTGAGAAAATATTGCTTTAGTTAGATGAGTCGAAAGAGATGTGCAATGATGCATATGAAAGTACAAGAATTTATAAGGAGAAAACAAAGAGATGGCATGATCGACACATCTTAAGGAAGGAGTTTCATGTGGATGAAAAAGTTTTATTATATAACTCTCGTCTTCATTTGTTTCCAGGTAAGTTGAAGTCTAGATGGACCGGTCCTTACACCATCACTAAAGCATTCCCTTTTGGAGCTGTCGAGATTACTAATGAAAATGAGGGGACTTTCAAGGTGAACGGTCATAGGCTCAAGCACTACTATGGAGGAGGTTTCGATGCCCAAACATCTTTCATCACCTTGGTTCCACCTACTTAGAAACATGGGAAGAGTTCGGCTGCAAACCATAAAGTAAGCGCTTCTTGGGAGGCAACCCAAGTTTCTAATCTTCTATTTCTTGTGTTTGTTTGGTTTGTGTATTGTCTTAATTTTTTTAAAAAAATAAAAAAAAATAACTTTTCTGGTGACAAATTTTCTGCTTTCTAGGGATTGCCATGTGCAATAGACGCAGAAGAGGGGTCAAATATGCAAGGCTATGCGACTGCGCAACCAAGAGATTTTTTTCGAGCATCCTCTAATCACAGACCTAAGTCAATCATCACCCTACTAGGCCTAATTCAACATGGACAATTGGCATCTTCACATATCCAGGGGAATATTTTGAACATTACTCTACTCTAATTTGGTTGCCTCATTGTTCATGTTTAATTCTTTATTCTTAAGCATTGAGGACAATACTTCCTTTTAAGTTGGGGGTTGGGGATCGAAAAATTTTCAAAAATTTTTGTGCAAAGATTTTTGCTAGTTTTGAAAATTTCTAGGCTTGTTTGAAAATTTTGATTTTTGAAGCAAACTTTATAGGAGATGATGACTTTCAAACCTAATTTACAAGATTGATATATCTTTCATGATTATGAGTTGTTGCGACTTTTAGGGGGATATAAATCTTGTTTAGCTTGAGATTGATATATGAGTTAGTCTTAATTTTAATTGTGCAATCCATATTTTGAGCAGTTATCCTTACTTTTTGAGTTATGTGTCCCTAGAAAAGATCAATGGGAGGTATGTGATTTTCTAGAACTCGCCTAAGTCTTAGAATTTGTTTGATGTTCTCTTGAAATTAATATGCTATGCTCAATCAAGAAGGTGATATAGGCATTGTCACGCCCCAATCCTCGAGCGCGTGCCCATCCCTCAGTGGTTGATTAAAATACAACATCCCAGAACGCGTCGCCAACCCATTCATTTTAATGCGCATGCGGAAGCGAATAAATAAATCCCCAGACAATACAAAAATGTGATAGAAAAGTAGGACCACGATTTTGAAAACCACAACACACTTATATACACAACAGACTAAGTCATTTACAGTATTAGTTTATATTCACAAGTCTACCAAAAACAAAAGGGCTACAAGTCCTTTAAACGTTTGAATCCTCAACCGAAGGCTTTGGGATCTCTGGCTTCGAGGAACTCGGGTCTACCACTGAACCACCAGGAGGGTCAATCGTACCCTTGCCAAAAGCGATCTCTAGCACCGACATAAGAATCTCAAATTCCAGTAGGGGACCTTCTCCGGGTCCATTTCGCCCGTAACGATATCACGATCTGAATTGATGGGGTATCCTCCGGGATAGACCTGCATCAACCCAGACAATGGATCTCACGAGTTCGTAGACCTAGGCCTCTTGGCTCCTAAGGAGGGGAATCTGAGAGATCTGTTCAGTGACCTTCTTCGGCTGCCCGAAATGTTCAGGAGGAGCAGCCATCTAAGGTCCTAAAAATATTAAGCCCACGACGGAGTGAGATAATGTCTTAGCAAGTTTACCCCCTTAAACTTTGATTAGGAAGGAAATATGTCTAAAGGCTGTCTATGCACACACAAGAAAAATGACTTACCTTGCCTCAGTTCCTTCTTGCACGTTAGTATAAATCATATACTCAATTAATTCAAATCAAACCATTGATCAATCGAATCACTCAATTCGATACATACAATACCATCTGTAAATTCAATCGATTCGAACATTGCTCACCCAAGCTGAAACAGATGGTGAAGCTCACCAAAGCTTAAAGATATACCTATAGTACTGCTCCCCAAAGCTGATATCTATATTGCTCATCAAAGTTGCTATGCAATAATGCTCACCGAAGCTGCCATAAAATCTTGCTCACCGAAGTTGAACTACGATAAATTAATCCTAGCTAAGGATCTTGTGCTTTGCACACCGAAACCTCAATTAAATAACAACTTGGCCCAATTTCATCGTGTTAAAATACATCGGATAAAAATAGTCGTGTGTGGGTACATAGTTGGCCTGAGCTAAAAATATAATATCTTTACTTTAGAAAATCCCACTATTTATACAGTGTCTGAAAACATTTTTGCATTGTAAACCAACGACCCAGTAATTTCTAATTAATTATAGAAATTACTCAATTTTAGGATAATTACCCAAAATTACAACTTTCACTCAATTCGCACAATATAGCATTCAATTAAATAAACCGAACATATCATTGCAATCAGCACGAAATTCCGATCACCGGCTATCCCGGTCTAATTTCCGGAAAATAATAATTAAATAATTACAAAAAATAATTAAATAAATGCATTTAATTATAAAAAAATAGAGACTTAGGCCGGAAATGCCTAATTAAACACCGAGATGGGTCAGGAAAATTTCCGAACCAATCTAAATAAATAATACAGCATGTCTAGTTGCTAATTAAGCCGATCTAACCACCTAACATACATAAACAAATATTTAGATTACTAATCCATTCTAACTAACTACCTAAACCATATTTAGTCTAAACTAATCAACCATTAAGCATAATTAACTCCATAAGCAGAGAGTAGTGAGTAAACTCACTGGTTTTGAAATTTGATGAGTTCACGGTGTTAGCAATGCAAAGACGGACGACAAACTCCGAAGCGGGGGCACCCTACGAGGCCCGAAAGCAATCCGAAATAGGTCTCGATGCCCACGGAGGCTTGCTGGCTTTGGCTTCTAGTTGATGGGCCAAGAGAGTGAGTTGGGCGATGGTTTGGGCTGGAACGGCGAGAACGGGCAGCAGTGGGGCTAGGCAACCAACGGCAACAACGAGGCTCCGGCTGAGCTCGACATGACCTGAGGAGGCTCGGGGGATGGACTGGGCTCGCGGGACAGCGAGCTGGAGGTGGATGGTCAGACGGCACACAACGGGCGAGCGACGGCGAACGGCGGGCCTGGTAGTGGTTGGACGGGCGTGCGACGAGCAAGGGGAGGGGCTGCTTGGTTTTTCTCTGCACTTTCAAAGCTTCAAGATGGCTGGAAATGAAGAAAGCAACCTGGATGAGGAAGAAAAGGGATAGCAAAGGCTTGGAGGGGACCACTTTGCTTCCATTCTATCTCTTTGTCTCTTGAAGAGGTCCCACCAAGCTTGGCTGGCTTCCTCAGCCATTTTGTAGACCAACAAGTTTCCCTAGGAAGCCATTCAAGTGGTCCAAAGGTGGTGGTGGCCATGGCATACGAATTTGGGCACAAATTATCCCAAATTGAACAAATTCCTCTTCAATTGGACTTAAACCGGTCCCTATAAAATCCACTGAGGTGTCTTCAACCAAATTGACATTTTTCCTTGTCAATAGAACTAACTTACATCCCAAAAACGCAATAAAAAACTATCCTCTAAATTGTCCGGACAAAAACGACCCTATATTGAATTTTCGCCAAAAATCTCGGTTTGCAGAAAAATCTTCAGAGGAAGAATCGACGGTCCTAAGATAAATTGTGACATGACTGAACTTTCAATTTTTGAAATCGGATTCAAATTTGCTGTTAATTTCAATCTGACGCGATTTTAGCGTGACCTAACTTACTGGGTAGCTTTCAGAAATTCTTAGTGTAATTGACCCGTGGTTGATTATTTTCAAGCCACAACGTACGTCTTCGACACATTGGCGACTCTCAGTTGTCATGAAAATCTCAAGATTTCAAATACAGACATAGGGTACAGATATGACAAAAAAAATCGGTCTAGCGCTGATCAATAGAAATTTTGCAATTAAGTGGAATCACTCACACACTAATTACATACCTCAATTGAATTGACCTATCTCCGGTCTCTAATCAATTTTGACAGTGCCGTAATGACCCTTGCAGATTAGCACAGTCGAGCAATCAGTTCCTAGTCGAATTCTCAAGTCTATTGCGTTAAAATCCCTTAACAATTTCACCTGATAGACTAGTTATCCCATGAGTGATCAATTTAGGGAAAATGACTATAGACAGGTCGATGAAAAACCCAGCTTAGCTAATCGAATACAGAACCTGAAATTCAGAATGTCACAGGTATTCTTTGGATCGTTTAAGCCTTTCAAGCCTACCTTGTTAATTGATCCCTAGTAACCTCTTGAGTTTTTATTTGGCCTATTTTTCTTTGATAATCTTATAATGTTGATCCAAGTTAAGTGTATTACCTTACCCTATACCCCATAAGCATGTTATTCCTTAAAGTTACTTGAATGGTTATAAATTCTTGATGTGTCTGAAGTTGCTAAAGCTTGAAATAGTCATGAAAAGTAAATATATATATTGGCAATGAAAGAAAGAAAAAAAGAAGATAAAGGTTTAAGTGCAAGTTATAAAGCGGAAGTTGTTTACTCCAGTACTGCTTATACAGATCCCCATCACTGACTTTCAACTTGAGTGAGCCTTTTGGATACCCAATGAGTTAGCATTGCATTATGAGAGGGACTAAAGGAGGAACTTCGCCGTAAAGTGTGGAAAGAGAAGTAATGGAGGCTTTAAAGCGTTAAGTGTTTGTGAATTGCATGGCTAAGAAAGTGTAAGTAGATGGAGGATATGTCTTGAATCCTATTTAATTCAAATGCTTTGAGAATTGATATGTTTATGGGGTGTGTTAAGCTCAAATCCTTTATATCCTATCATTAGCCAAGGCATATTATAAGCCTTAAAGACCTATTGATTTTTTATTGGTTATTGGTTTTCATTAATAGAGAGAACTGAAAAAGCAAACTTGTGAGACTTGGTTAGTGGATTTTGAGTTTAGGGTGTTGCATATCAACTTGATTTATTTGAGTATACATGATTTGAAAAGTCACGGATCACACACACGGATTGCATGGTTAAAGTAGATATAGCTTATGTATTGGTTTTGGGTTTGATGGGATTTATGTTTTCTTTTAAGTTGTGATTTCAAATAATTGTGAATGAATGGTAATAATTAAAGATGAGGATAGTCTGTTTCTACTATTTGCTCGAGGACTAGCAAATCTTTAAGTTGGGGGTAATTGATAACTTTATTGTAGATAGAGTTTTTTTTACTAATTTAAGCTTGATATTTCCTAAGTTTTGCTGGATTTTGCATGGATTTATTTGCTACTAATGTAATTTTATTGGGTTTTGTGGGAAATATGACTTTCGGATTCATAAGGATACCTCAATATCTTCCGGAGTATCTCAGCATCTTCCAGGATATCCCAATATCTTCAAGAATATTATCTTTAAGGATATCTATATCTTTAAGAATATTTCAGTGTCTTCTAGAATATCTTATCTTGAAGAAAAAGCCGGCCAAGATTAAAAAAAAAAAATGGTGGATTTGACCATAATTGAGGCCAGGTTCAAAGAAAATCAAGGATCTAAATCTTAAGAAGATAAACTCCTAATTTGCCAAGGAGGCCTATTCAAGATCTAATGGGAGGCAAACCTAGGGTAGATTTTTGGAAGCTATATAAACCCCTCTTGTGCTGCATATTTCAATTATTATTCTAGAGGAGCTTTGGAGCCACCACCAGTTTTAGGTTTTCTTAGTTAGTTTTTTTTTTTTTTATGCTTCTATTTTATTAGTAGGATTGGCGCATGTCAAGAAGAGAAGAATGAGGCAACCCCAAACCTATTTGTGACTCCAATTGGTGAATTTGTTTTAATTTAGCATTACGTTCTTTTTAATTTTCTTTGTTAGTTGAGTTTTAATTATGTTTCAAATTTCTTTTGTTAGAGCTATAATGGATCTAAACCATGATTGATTGACTTTCAAGACTTGTTTATGCAATATAATTGTTCTGATTGTGGCATTCTCTATCATGATCTTAATGCTTTTAGAAGTTTGACCAACTTAAAAATAATTTTTGATGGATGCATGATACCGGGTGGAGATTATATGCATGAGCACTAGTGATATTTAACCATAAATTAAATCTAGGTCAAGGTACACTAGATTGTTTGTGTGGTTACGATAATAGATCTAGGTTGGGACTACTTAGATTAAATCCGGGAATTTCCACAAGAACTTTATGCTTTTAGGTAGTTTAAATTCACCTAAGGTTAGTGTGGGTTAACATACCTAATAAGGGATTATTAGACCAAGGTTAGCTTGTAATCTAACTTAGGGAAATTTCCCCAACACAATTGGGAATTAATTTGTTGCATAACAAGTTAAGAGAATTGATTATGAGTGGTTAAGTGAAGTTGGATACTCTAACGCTTAGTGATCTTGGTTAAAATTTTGAAATTTGCCTTGTTAATTTTCAATTTACTTTAGATTAGGTTTATTTTGCAATTTTAATTAGCTTTCGAATCCTTTCAGTTTTGGCTCTTTAATATTTCAGTCTTTTAATTGGTTTAGTTCACATTTTGCTTGTTTTTTCGACTTGGTTAGCTAAATTTTTGGATTGATCACCTTCAGTAAGTAATTGGATAATTAGAGACAATCCTAGTGGGAACGATACTCACTCATCACTTTATGACTTGTCAATATTGTGCACTTGCAATTCACCTAAGACACTTGGTTCGAAAAAGCCCTTGTCTAACAGTTCCTATAACTGCACTTTCAATTCCTTAAGTTTTGCCAAGGCCATTCTATATTGAGCCTTTGAAATTGGTTCTGTCCCTGGAATTAACTCAATCACAAATTCAATTTCACATTCTAGGGGTAGTCCTAGCAATTCTTCAAGAAATACATCCGGAAATTCTCTTATAACCAGAATGTCTTCTAATTTCCTTTCATCTCGCATTTGGTCCTTAACTATTGCCAAATAACCTTGACATCCTTCATCGAGCAGTTTTTGTGCTTCTATCGCCGTGATTAGGGCTACTGACAAACTAGACTTTGCCCCATGAAACTCAAAACTACACTCATTAGGTGGATTAAACTGAATCACTTTCTCATGACAGTCCACCTGAGCTCGTTGTTTACTAAGCCAATCCATTCCTATGATGGCATCAAAGTCGTATATATCCATCACCACTAAGTCTATTCTTAGATCTTGTTCTTCTATAGAGATCTTGTAGTCCTTGTAGACCAACGAAGAAAATACCACACTCACTAGTGCATAGAGATACTAAGAACAGTTTCAAGTGTTCTAACTTCTAATTCACGTAGCCACTTATACTGATCATATACAAAAGAATGTGTTGCACCCGTGTCAAACAAAATGTAAGCCTTCTTGTCATTCAGAGAAATCATGAGATGACGGTTTTGAAGGCCTACACCTCCTCTTGGGTAACCATACACACCCTTCCTTGAGCTGGGGGCCTTTGATTTGCTTGGCTAGCTGGACCATTCCAAGGTTGTTGTACTTGCTGCTCATTACCCACATTCAATTGCTACCTCTCTTTCGGACAATTCCTTTGGATGACCAAGTTATCCACACCCAAAACACTTCAGAGGTTCTGTGCATGGTCCAGGTCCACGAGTGTTGCCATACCTCCCGCAAGGACCATTCTTATAAGGCATCCTCCCCCATAGGTTGATCCCTTCCATTCTTTCCAAAGTTTCTTTTCTTCTTCGCCTCCCATGGTGCTCCATGAGAGTGATAGGGCCTTTTACCATGACAGATCTCATTGGTTCGTTGGTCTATCCATCCATCACTCTCAGCCTTTTCCCTGATCAATTCTTATTCCACGAGCTGGGCTCGCTTGTATATCTTAATATAATCCTTAATATTGAAAGGTACTAACTGCTTTTCAATATAAGTCCTTAAACCTTTCAAGAATCGCTTAGCCTTTTCTTGAAGGTCCTCAACCACTCTAGGAGCCTACTTGGAAAACTCAAAGAATTTAGCCACATAATAGTCCATAGTGAGTTCTTTCCGGCTCAGTTCAACAAACTCAGTCATCTTTCGGTCATTGGCACAATTCGAAAAATGCTTCTTGTAAAAAGCTTTCATGAAGTCGTCCCACGTTCCTACCGAATCAGGTAGAAAGATGGTGTCTTGAGATGCTCTCCACCAATACTTCGCATCCCCTCCAACTGGTACCCCACCAAGACCATCTTCTCTGCATTGTTACAATCAAGCAGTTTGAAGATTCATTCCATACAGTCAATCCATTTCTCCGCCTCTCTAGAGTCTCCTATTCCAGAGTAAAATTGGAGGTTTCAGTTTCAAAAACTGTTCTACGAGCCCCTGGGTTGCAATAGAGGTTGGACCTGAGGTTGAGGTTGGGATTGGGGTTGTTGTGTTTGCCTTCCCATTATAGTTGTCAGTATCATATATATGTCTTCCATTCGTGGTTCAGCCTTTGAAGTAGAAGCATCGGCTCTTAGTCTATCGGTACGGGCCATTTTCCTTGTTTTGCCCGAATAAAATCAATGACAGTAGGTTGCTATACAATCAACAAACAGCACAAAACTTGTGCTCATATAGAGTCAAGAGTGGCTTTTGTCGCTCGTTGATCCATAAACTTTCTATGACATCTTCTAGTCCTTATTCTATTCAAATGCCTTATCACTCCATCTAATCCTTAAGCTCCGATACCACACAAATGGGTAGCACGTCACATCCACCATTCCTGGCGCGGGCAACAACTCCTTTCATTCCAACTCGCTCTTTTAGAAAAACAACGCAGTGAGTATCGACTGCAAACTCGCGATACTTTCAAAACCTAGAAATGAATAAGCGGAAGCAGAAAAAGCAATAAAAGAAAGAGAACAACTGTAGAACTGGGGGACAACCATCAAGCTTCGTTTCTTTCTTGCGGCAGGCTTATTTATATACAGAGAGTTCAAGCAAGTTTCTCAAAAAAACAAAAGAAACGGGGCTTTAAAAAAAAACAAAAAAACAAAAGAATAGCAACCCAGCATCTGTTAGAGAAATCCTCGTGAAGAGTTTTGAAGTTGACAAAACGTTTCCATCAGTCTAGTTTGAAGGTCTGCAGACTCTGTTAGTTAAAGTCTGAAGACTTCCGGACAGCCAGACTCAAGACTCAAAGTCTATCCTCATTGACAGTCTCTGATCCGTTGAAGAAAGGTTATCCCGAACTGGATGTTTTGTTCAGGATTTAACCTTATCATCTGGAGAAGATCTCGTGGCTGGAGAAGACGTATCAGAATCCTTTGATTGATCAAGTTTGATTCAATGACTGAAGATTCGATGATTGTCTAAATATTATTGGAAGGTTCTACTTATGGAAACCGAGATCCTGATTGTATGGGCGAACAGGATTGATGGGCTATCAACACGTTCCTTTAATAGCTCGAACAATCTTCCTAATTGATTCCGTCCAACGGGTAGATTGGAGGAATTCCTTTGGTAAGTGCCAACGGGTATGATGGCATAAAGGAGTATATAAGGAAGACGTTCTTAGTTGTTCGAGGGTGCGCGATAGAAGAATTCCAAAGTCTGAAGCTCCTATTTGTTTAGATAAATCCTTTGAGCGAATACTTGCATACAAAAGAGAGTATATATTTGTGAGAGACCTTGAGTAGGTGTGGTAGTACATCTACACTGTGGAATCAAGGCAAAGCTGTGCTGTAACTACTCTTTTGATCATAGTGAAATCCAGCCGGTAGGCTGTCAGTGCGGAAGAGTGGACGTAGGCTTGGAATAAGCCGAACCACTATAATTCATGTGTTCCAATTTCTCTCTCTCTACCTCGATCGTATTTCAATTTGTTAAGAATTGCTTCCGTATATCGAAAAATTGTTTGTGCGCCTATTCACCCCCCCTCTAGGTGTTTATACTAGCAATATCAGCATCTACATGATTGCCCTTCCCTGGCCTCGTCCTATAGAACTCTCTCTCTCAAGCTATTCGCCTATCATGCCATCTATCCACCTCCATCTCAGATTTTGGCTGCCCCCCTCAATGGCCTACCTATCGTGTAGGACCGCCTCTATCGTGGCCACCACTTTGTAGTGGGAGTGGTCCCACCAAGCGTCCACCAACACGGCCATACAGGGCCACAAATCGAAGAGCGATGGAGCCTATAGGCACTTCTATGTCCACGATCATCAAGCCAGCGACTTGGAGGAAAGTGGCTCCGGGCACGTGAGGGTCTTCCACCTCGTCACAATACTAGGAGAAACTCACGGGCGTGCCATACAGAACTTGATAGGAAGCAAGCGGGATCAACTTGACTCAACCTGGAAAAATTGTAAAATCAACTTAGGTGAGTAAAACTCAGCAAGTGGAGGATCCGCTAACTAGGTATAAGCATAAAACCACTAACAAATAGGGTGACACAACTTGCTTGAGAACCTTTTTATAAGCATCATCAGTAAAGGACCCTCAACCATGGACCCTTCTTGAGATCAAAAACACAATAATCACAACTTGCTTAAGAACCTTACTATTCGCGTGGGTGGCCTCTACCAAGCTCCCACAAACGATGATGTATACCAATAATATCATTTCTCATTAACAAAGAGTACAACACACATGGGCAACATTAAAAGCATCAATACAAGCTATTATATGCACATGTCATCAGGTATGCCACCACACATCATAGTATAACAATGCATGCACATGATCATCCATAGACAGCCATTGTCCTCACAACAAACATACGTGGCTCCTCGAGGAGTCTAGCTGCCACCATCTTTTGCAAAGTTAGGGCATAACCCATCTAGGCATCGTGCACCCTATCTGGCATCTCAAGGCATCCCTCGAGGAACTTATGCCTGTTGGAGAAATCCTCGTGAAGAGTTTTGAAGTTGACAAAATGTTTCCGTCAGTCTAGCCTGAAGGTCTGCAGACTCTGCCAGTTAAAGTCTGAAGACTTTCGGACTGCCAGACTTAAGACTCAAAGTCTATCCTCATTGACAGTCTCTGATCCGTTGAAGAAAGGTTATCCCGAACTGGATGTTTTGTTCAGGATTTAACCTTATCATCTGGAGAAGATCTCGTGGCTGGAGAAGACGTATCAGAATCCTTTGATTGATCAAGATTGATTCAATGACTGAAGATTCGATGATTGTCTAAATATTATTGGAAGGTTTCGCTTATGGAAACCAAGATCCTGATTGTATGGGCGAACAGGATTGATGGGCTATCAACACGTTCCTTTAATAGCTCGAACCATCTTCCTAATTGATTCCGTCCAACGGGTAGATTGGAGGAATTCCTTTGGAAAGTGCCAACGGGTATGATGGCATAAAGGAGTATATAAGGAAGACGTTCTTAGTTGTTTTAAGGAGTGCGCGATAGAAAAATTCCAAAGTCTGAAGCTCCTATTTGTTTAGATAAATCTCTTGAGCGAATACTTGTATACAAAAGAGAGTCTATATTTGTGAGAGACCTTGAGGAGGTGTGATAGAACATCTACACTGTGGAATCAAGGCAAAGCTGTGCTGTAACTTCTCTTTTGATCATAGTGAAATCCAGCCGGTGGGCTGTCAGTGCGGAAGAGTGGACGTAGGCTTGGAATAAGCCGAACCACTATAAATCCTGTGTTTGATTTTCTCTTCCTTACTCTCTCTACATCGATCGTATTTCAATCTGTTGCATACGTATTTGAGAAAAATAGTTTGTGCGCCTATTCACCGCCCCTCTAGGTGTTTATACTAGCAATATCAATTGGTATCAGAGCCTGTGTACTTACTTTATTTGAAGTGTTTTACTTCATAGTAAAAGATCCATGGCTAGTATGCTAGCACCAGGGCTGATGGAAGGGCAAAGCAATACCAGACCACCTTACTTTGATGGAAAGGATTACAACATCTGGAAGAACAAGATGAAAGCTTTTCTACGATCAAATGATCCTCTGGAATGGGACGTTGTAGAAAAAGGAATTACTCCTACCACTGCATCAGTCTCTGAAAGAGGAAAAGAAACTGAAGAATCCAGCGGAATGTCTCAAGAAGAAATAACCAAGAGACAGACACTCGATGCAAAAGCAATTTATTCCTTATATTGTGCTTTATCACCAACTGAATATAATAGAATATCTTCTTGTGGTACAGCAAAAGAAGTTTGGGACAGATTGCATATTACCTATGAAGGAACAGATCGAGTGAAGGAAACAAGAATCAACATTCTTCTCGGTCAATACGAAGCCTTCAGAATGAAACCAGGAGAATCAATATCTGACATGTTTAGTCGTTTTACAGATATTGTGAATGGTCTTGAAAATCAAGGTCAACCAACTTCTGATCCCATGAAGGTAAACAAGCTACTGCGTGGACTCTCCAAGGATTGGAATCACATAAAGACTTCGATAAGAGAGACGCAGAGAATTATGCCACTATCTGTCGATGAGCTGATTGGAACTCTTCAGTCCTATGAAGTGGAAAGGATCAATGAAGATGAAGATCCAAGAGGTAAGAAATCTATTGCATTAAAATCAAATGATGATTCTGATGTTACAGATTCTGAAGAAGATATGGACGATGAGGAGCTTGCTCTCATGATAAGAAGATTCAGAAAACTAAACAGAAAAGGAAGAAGGTTCAACTCAAAGAAACAAGGCTTTCAAAGACAGCAGACCAAGTCTGTTGATGATGAGGAACCAAACAAAGATGTAGTCTGCTTTGAATGCAAGAAAAAGGGACACATCAGACCCAACTGTCCTCTTTTGAAGAAAAAGAAAGGAAAAGCTGAAAAATTTCGAAAAGCTCTCAAAGTTGAAACCTGGAGTGATACTGAGTGTGAAGAAAGTGATAATGAATATGCCAATCTATGTCTGATGGCACAATCAGACTCAGACTCTGGAACAGACTCAGGATCAGACTCAAACAGTGAATTTGAGGTAAGTAACTTTAAAATTCCTGTCAAAGTTTCTAAATATATTGAGGAATTATGCTTTAGTCTTAAAACTTCTCTCAAAAGAATTTCCAAACTAAAAAAGGAAAACTCAGCTCTAAAACTAAAAGAAAATGTTTTAGAAGAAAGAGTTAAAAGTCTAGACGTGTCTGTTTCCAATCTTAAAGAAAATGAAGAAAATCTTTTAAAAGAAAATACTTTTTTAAAAACAGACTTATCTAATATATCAAAGAAATTTTCTATGGGATCTGAAAAACTTGAGAAAATTCTTTCAGCACAAAGACCTTACTTCAATAAGTCTGGTCTAGGTATGACAGAAGAAACAATTCCCTTGATTGATTTTCCTAAAGTAAAAGAAAGAATCAAGAAAAGGCTTTCAAGTGAGATTTACAAAAATCACTTCAAGAAAGTTTTTGTTAAACCCGTAGGAAGAAATTCTCTTAAATGTTCAAAGTGCAACAGTCCGGATCACTTTGAAAAAGAGTGTCCTATGGTATGGAAACCTATTAAGAAAGTATGGGCTAATACTGTTTATCTTACTAACACCAAAGGACCCAAGAAAATTTGGGTACCAAAGAAAGCTTGAGACTCTTTGTTAAATGCAGGTCTCCATCAAGAAACAGGTAAAGTGGTATCTTGACAGCGGATGCTCAAGACACATGACAGGAGACTCAAATTGCTTTATAAAACTTGCTCAAGTAAATGGTGGAAAAGTTTCATTTGGAGGAAACAGCAAAGGAAGTATTGTGGGATTTGGAACCGTGAAAATTGGAACTCTCACAATAAGTAATGTTTCCTTAGTGGAAGGACTCAATTAAAATCTTCTCAGCATTAGTCAATTGTGTGATACTGGTTTCAAGATCTTCTTTCAAGAAGGAACATGTTCTGGAATCAGTAAAGACTCTACTCAATCTTTTTTGGGTAGAAGACATGGAAATATCTATCTTCTGGATGTGAAACCAAATGAATCGCAATGTCTTATCTCAATTCAAGACGAAGCAAGCTTATGGCACAAAAAGCTTGGACATGTCAATATGAAGCAATTAGCAAAAATCTCATCAAAGCAGCTTGTTCGAGGTCTACCAAAATTGCCATACCAAAAGACTGATTCATGCACTCCATGTATTCTGGGAAAGCAGGTAAGAAATTCTTTTAAGCCAATAAATCATGTCTCTTCTAATCATGTTCTACAGTTGCTGCATATGGATCTCTTCGGACCAACCAGAACTCAAAGTATTGGGGGTAAGAAGTATTGCCTAGTAATTGTTGATGATTACTCCCGTTTTACTTGGGTATATTTCCTTTCAAGTAAGTCCGAAACCTTTTCGTATTTTGAAAAATTTGTTAAAAAGGTTCAAAATGAAAAGGGATGTGTAATCTCTTGTATAAAAACAGATCATGGAGGTGAATTTGAAAATCAAGATTTTACAAAATTCTGTGATGAATCTGGCTGTAAGCATGTGTTTTCCTCTCCATATACTCCTCAGCAAAATGGAGTTGTGGAAAGAAAGAACAGATCTCTTCAAGAAATGGCTAGAACTCTTTTAATTGAAAGTAAAATTTCTTCTCGATTTTGGGCTGAAGCTGTTTCAACAGCTTGCTATATCATCAATAGAGTCTTCTTAAGATCTATTCTTCAGAAAACCCCTTATGAGTTATTCAAAGAAAAGAAGCCTATTGTTTCATACTTTCATGTATTTGGTTGCAAATGTTTTATATTAAAAAATGCAAAAGATCGAGTTGGTAAGTTTGAAGAAAGATCAGATGAATGTATCTTCCTTGGATATTCTACATCAAGCAAAGCTTACAGAGTCTATAACAAGAAGAGCCAGTCTGTAGAGGAGTCAATGAATGTTAAATTTCAAGACTCAATGCAAGATGAATCAAGACAGACTCATCAAGAAGAGTCTGAACCTGCTCCAGACCCTCCAAAGTCTACAACTCAAGAAGCATCTCAGACTCTGGAAAACCAGCATCAGGTTGATAGTGAAGATCCAAATAAAGAAAGAGATCATCTACCAGACAAATCAACGAGTAACTGGAAGCATAAGTCCAGTCATCCCAAAGATCTTATAATTGGCGAAATTAATGAAGGAATTCGCACAAGATCCAAAAGGCGAGAAGAGTCTAGTGCTGTGGCACTCGTTTCTGAAATTGAACCAAAGAGCATAGAAGAAGCTTTATCTGATGAAAGCTGGATTGAAGCTATGCAAGAAGAGCTCAAACAATTCAGCATAAATGATGTTTGGGAATTGACATCCCAACCAAAAGGAAAAACTGTTATTGGAGCCAAATGGGTGTTCAGAAACAAGATGAACGAGAAATGGAAAGTCGTACGAAATAAAGCAAGACTCGTGGCCAAGGGATATACGCAAGAAGAAGGAATAGACTATGATGAGACTTACGCTCCAGTGGCAAGGTTAGAAGCTATTCGACTATTACTCGCGTTTGCTTGTTATAAGAATTTCAGGTTATTCCAAATGGACGTCAAAAGCGCCTTCCTAAATGGATTTATCCATGAGGAAGTTTATGTGGAACAACTGCCAGGGTTTAAAGACCCAAAGAAGCCAGACTCAGTCTTCAGACTGAAAAAGGCTTTGTATGGTTTAAAGCAAGCACCTCGGGCTTGGTACGACGGGTTAAGTAATTTCCTATTACAAAATGGTTTTGTTAAAAGGTAAAGTAGATACGACTTTATTTATCAAGAAGGAAAATAAAAGTTTCTTACTTGTTCAAATATATGTGGATGATATTATTTTTGGATCCTCTAATGAAAGTCTGTGCAAGAAATTTTCAAAGTCTATGCAGGATGAGTTTGAAATGAGTATGATGGGAGAATTAACATTCTTTCTTGGTCTTCAAATAAAACAATTGAAGAAATGAACTTTCATTTTTCAAGAAAAATATGTTAATGATCTTGTCAAAAGGTTTGGACTGGAGAATTGCAAAAAGACCGACATACCAATGTCAAGTTCTTTAAAGATAGACAAAGATGAAGAAGGGAAGAAAGTTGATCAAAAGCTGTACAGGAGCATTATTGGATCACTTCTTTATCTTACTGCCTCTAGACCTGATATTTTGTTGAGTGTTTGCATCTGTGCTAGGTTTCAATCAGATCCTAGAGAATCCCATCTCAGTGCTGCCAAACGCATCATTAAATACGTCGCTTCATCATCAAGCATCGGTCTTTGGTATCCTAAGAAGGGAGACTTTAAACTTCTGGGATATTCAGACGCAGATCTGGCCGGTTGCAGAGTTGATAGAAAGAGTACTTCAGGAACTTGCCAGTTGCTTGGAAACAGAACAGTGTCTTGGTTTTCAAGGAAACAAAGTACTGTGTCTCTTTCAACAACTGAAGCAGAGTATGTAGCTCTTGGAAGCTGCTGTTCGCAAATTCTATGGATAAAACAACAGCTAAGAGATTTTGCAATTGAAGACTCATGCACGGAGATTAATTGCGACAACACCAGCGCTATCAACCTCACCAAAAATCCAATTCTCCACTCAAGAGCGAAGCATATAGAAATTCGACATCACTTTATTAGAGATCATGTTCAAAATGGAGATGTTTCAATTCAATTTGTTGACTCAAAGAATCAGCTGGCTGATATACTTACGAAGCCTTTGGAGAAAAATCAATTTGAGTCTATACGGACCAGACTCAATATTTTGAGGTATGAGGATATCAAAGTCTAAAGACTTTCAGACTCAGGCTTACAAGACTTTATCAACAATCTTGTCTCGACCTTCAGACTGTAAGTCTTTCTCTCTCTCCAATCTTATCTTGAAAAGGTACGTTCATCAGACTGTGTTTAAATTGTTGCCGTATATATTACATCGATTCATTTTCAAAACGGAAGTTATTTTTGAAATAGCTATTTTTACGGATAAAATCAGTTATTTTGAAAAGGCATATTTTTATTTCCTTTGTGACGATTCGTTTACTCTTCTTTTTAACCGAACGAGCACTATCGATTACTCTTCACTTGTCTATTCACTTTACTCTCAAAACCCTAGAAAGCATCGATCCTCCACTCCCGTTTGTCTTCATCGCTAAATCATCAAAAAGTTGTCATCTTTTCTGGGAAAGTCAAGCTAGGAAACTTCCAAACACTGTTAAAGATGTCTTCTTAACGAAAATCGTCAAGAATCTCAAACAGGTGACCACAGAGAATGAGTAAAGGGCCTACGCACTTCGATCTTACTGAAGATGAAGTTTCTCCAGATCAGCATCCGAGCCCACAACATTCTCAACAGCGTCATTCTCCATCATCTAGTCCTCGAGACGTTGTTCATCAGGAAGAAATCATCGAGGAAGCAAACCCCGTAAGAACTCAAAAGCCTGCTTTTATCTACAAGTTATATCGTGCTTTAAAAGGAATTCGTACTCCTTTGAACTATATTGATAGTTTTGTTAAAGAAAAAGGATATAGGAACGAATATATTTTTCTGAAAAGAATGGAAAGTTTGGGAATCGCTCGTAAAGGGGTGGCTGAGGAAACCCTTGCGAATATCCCAAGTGATCCTCGTGACTGGGGGCCAAATCCTGTAGATGGGAATGATGATGACAATCTGTTCAGTTTATTTCAACCGAAAATGGGTATTGCGGCTGAAATTCAAGGAAAAAGGGGAGATTTGTTCAGATCAAAGGAACAAAAGGATCTGTACTCGAAATTGCTGAAGCGTGGCGTAATAAACCCTAGGAGTGTGGACTTTGATTTTATGGATGCTGTAAAAATGAACTTGAGGGAAAATTTCAATTATCTTCAACTTGAAAAGTTCTGTTCTGACTCAACTGAGGCTTATGTTGAATTGACTGCTTACTTCTATTCAAATCTTAGCTTTTTAGATGCGAATAGATTTTCCTTCAGTGTCAATGAACAAGACTATGTTGTGGATATGGATATGCTGGCTGATGTGTTAGAAGTTGAGAGAGGCAGATATCAACCGATTAAAGTTTCCATTGCTCGGGCCACACTTGAATTAGTGAAGGACAGGAGAACAGAAGAGAAGATCACCTACTCAAGGATGAATGCATTCAACATTTTGCTTCACAAGACTGTGATTAATTGCCTTCGGCCAAAATCAACTTCCAAAACTGATGTTTCAAGCTCTGAGGCAAAGTTGATGTATGCTATCCTCTGTGGAAAGAAGTTTTCTCTCCCTCATACTATCATGTTTCACATGTATAGAGCGGTGATGAAGGACAGAGGTCAACTCCCTTACCCAAGCCTTGTTACGAAGTTATTCAGACATTTGAATATTCAGCCTCCGCAAATCTTTTGTGTTCGATCATGCGATCATATGGTGGTAGGACTGAAAATGGTGACCAAAATGCGTCTGAAGGAACTGAGCAAGGAATTGGAGAAATTCAAGGAGAAGACTCCTGCCAAGTCTCATCAACTTTCTTCTGCTGCTAAGAGAAAAGGGAAGAAGCCCATGGCTGCTCCATCAAAGAAAAGAAGAGCTCTCCTCGTTGAGGATGAAGATGATGATGATGACATCACCATCTTTGCAATGGCTTTAAAGAACTTGAGTCGTCCTGTTCCACAGAAAGAATCGGAACAAAAGACGAAAGAAGCAGAGAAAGAGGAAGAAGAAAGAGAAGCAAAGGAGAAGGAAGAAGAAGAAAGAGAAAAAGAGCAAGAAGCAGAGCAAGAAAGACCTGAAGAAGAAGGAAGAGAAGGAGAACTTGAGGAAATCTCTTCTCCACCTGTAGGCATGAAAACAGGGGGAGTTCAGGAGAAAGGAGTGACATCTTCATTTCCAGATGAAAGTGAAGGAGTCAGTCGTTCGCCTGCAGACCTAGAAGATGTTTATGCATCTCAATTTCCAGAGGAAGGTCTTGAAGCTTCATCGCCCAACCTGCGAGATTATGCTGATCCACCATCGTCTGCTTTTACTCCATCAGAACGAGCAGAAGCAAGTACTCAAACTGATAATGGAGCAGATTTTCGCAGAATCATGGATATTCTCTTGGAGATGAAAGGTCAGATATATGCCTTGGGATGCGAAGTTCAAAGCTTGAAGAATGAAGGTCAAGCTTCTTCCTGTTCATTAAATGAAAAGATGCAAGCCCTCTCCATTCAGAATCAGGCCAATGCCAAGAGTGAGGAGGTTGTACAGCTGAAGGAAGACTTTAAGAGGCTGGAAGGCATTGTTCAGTCTATGGAAGATTTCCAGCTTGTCCGCGTTCCCAAGCAATCTTGATTTCATCTCATCCTTTTTAAATGATGACAAAAAGGGGGAGAGATGCATGATTTGAAAAACAAAACTTTCAATCTTTTTATTTTGTTGGATTGTGTTTAACTGTCTGTTTGTTTTTGACAGACTTTGACCTTGTTTTGTGTCTGGATAAGAACTGCCTAGACTTGGATTTGACTGCATCTATTTATCAATATTGATATCTTATGAATGGCTTAATCATATATTGGACTAACCTATTTTCTGTGGTTGCAGATTCTAGTGTTATTCTATTAGTCATTTATTTTCATAAGATATGCATATGTGTTTGAGAAATGTTTTGCATATCAAAGTTATCCAAATTTGTAGGAAGGTTTTGTCACCATCAAAAAGGGGGAGATTGTTGGAGAAATCCTCGTGAAGAGTTTTGAAGTTGACAAAATGTTTCCGTCAGTCTAGCCTGAAGGTCTGCAGACTCTGCCAGTTAAAGTCTGAAGACTTCCGGACTGCCAGACTTAAGACTCAAAGTCTATCCTCATTGACAGTCTCTGATCCGTTGAAGAAAGGTTATCCCGAAATGGATGTTTTGTTCAGGATTTAACCTTATCATCTGGAGAAGATCTCGTGGCTGGAGAAGACGTATCAGAATCCTTTGATTGATCAAGATTGATTCAATGACTGAAGATTCGATGATTGTCTAAATATTATTGGAAGGTTTCGCTTATGGAAACCAAGATCCTGATTGTATGGGCGAACATGATTGATGGGCTATCAACACGTTCCTTTAATAGCTCGAACGAGCTTCCTAATTGATTCCGTCCAACGGGTAGATTGGAGGAATTCCTTTGGAAAGTGCCAACGGGTATGATGGCATAAAGGAGTATATGAGGAAGACGTTCTTAGTTGTTTTAAGGAGTGCGCGATAGAAAAATTCCAAAGTCTGAAGCTCCTATTTGTTTAGATAAATCTCTTGAGCGAATACTTGTATAGAAAAGAGAGTCTATATTTGTGAGAGACCTTGAGGAGGTGTGATAGAACATCTACACTGTGGAATCAAGGCAAACCTGTGCTGTAACTTCTCTTTTGATCATAGTGAAATCCAGCCGGTGGGCTGTCAGTGCGGAAGAGTGGACGTAGGCTTGGAATAAGCCGAACCACTATAAATCCTGTGTTTGATTTTCTCTTCCTTACTCTCTCTACATCGATCGTATTTCAATCTGTTGCATATGTATTTGAGAAAAATAGTTTGTGCGCCTATTCACCCCCCCTCTAGGTGTTTATACTAGCAATATCAATGCCTTGTTCCCTAGCTTCTGGAGAGCGCCTAGTTCCTCCCTCACTTACTAGCCTCTCCAGGCATCCTGCACCCAAGGCATTTGGTAGGAATCGAATCCTTCACCAGGCAACCGAAGGGCACCATGTTAACCCCTTCAGGCATCTCGCACCCAACCTAGCATCACGAGGAACCCCTGAGAGTCCTACAGTACCCACCCTCAAGCTTCCGGAGGGCACCGCATTACCCCTCCCAGGTATCTCACACCCGAGGCATCATCATAACGAGGATCAATGGTAGTTGATTGTACCATTACCATGGTGCAGCAATTCAATAATCCAATATCACATAAGGCAATGCAATACTATTTGCAAGTAAAAGGAGCAAGCCAATCTGTCCATACATTATTTATCTAACTAACCATCAGCACTTTCCAACTTGATGTCTATTGTATTACTGGGAAGTTGTACTTGTGGTCAACAGAAAAGAATATGTAAATTTAAGATGCAATCCAAATGTCCATAAATTCTAGCATGCACAATAAATCATCCAAATCTTACTATAGGCCCTATACAATCTGGGACTCTTGCGGGTTAAAATCCAACTCATTCTTATTGCGATGGAAGGAGCTAATGAATTACTACGATATTACCCATTCTGACGATCGTCGTTTTCCTATAAGTCAGGTATGGGTCCTAGATTCCAATAGGCTCGGCAAGGAGGCACTATGGCCAATAGCTTCCCACATCTTCATTTTCCTTAATTTTGTCAATCTACTTCCTAGACTAACTAATTCAAATTGACTATAAAGCTGGAATTAAGACAGCGAGGCCTAGAACTCATCCGAGTGACATAGACCAAGTTGTTTCATCACCTCCTCAACCGGATTTGACTCAACGTACTACAAAACAGAGTAATTCGAAGTTGAGAAGTTTTCAAACTAACTTAGGACCACTTGGTTCGAGCATGCTAGCTGTCCTAAGGATAAAGAAGGTTCGAGATAATCCACACATGACTTCGGCATCCCCTCAGCCTCCATCCGTGTGGATTCCGAGGTCCTGTCACTACCGGAGCTCCCTCGGCGGCACTAAGCAGTCCCTAGTTAAACTCTAGTCGCACACAAACTACCTCGAATTATGAAGTTGGTCCGGGGAAATCCAGATAGGGTTCCAAAGTTTCCCGAGTCTCTTGATCTCCCCAACTAGTATAATCCCAAGCTGAAATTGAGTCCAACGAAGCTTGATAACAAAACGGGGTCTATTGGCTGTCAACTGAGCAAATCTCGACACCTACAACTCACCAACACTGGCCGACAGCATCAGAGATCTACTCGGTTCAAGAGCGGCATTCTGACACCCACCTTCGGACTCAACAGCTACAGCAATCCATAGATCGCACATGCAAAGCTATAAGAAGCTTATCCGTGCACCCTAGACCCTAAGGACAGCTCCTCTTGTTCCCAACCCAGTTCTGGACAGAGCTTCGACACCCAAATTCCACACCTAAACAGTGAAAACAAGCGCCGATTTCCACATGCATAGCTAGGCGGAGCTAATCCGTATAATCAAGACCTTAATAGCAGCTCTAGACTTGTACCAAGTCAATTGAAACTCCACCTACCTGGCTCGTGCTTACGGGGGAGAGAGAAGAGATGCCGGACGAGCTGAGGGCTTCGTGGTCAGCTATGGTGGCTCCGAAGCAAAGGCAGAACAGAGTTGGTCGCTGCTGGGCAAAGGATCCAAAGCTGTAAGGGTTCTCATGACCGGGTCTGGTTCGAGTGAAGTGATGGTTTTATATGAGATGGGCTTAAGGCCCGTCCGCCCAAGTTGGGCCCAAAAAGCCCGGCCCACGGGAATACGGCCCGTGGATGGGGGAACATATAAAAGGGAGGAGAGAGAGAGAGAGAACGTACCTGTTGAAGAAAAACAGAAAGTGAACGTACGTCTTTTTCTTCTCACGCTCTCTCTCTCTCTCGCTTTCTCTCCCAAAAGGAAAACAGTGAAGCGCGAAGGCGAATTTGCTTCACCGGATCGAACAGGACCAAGTTTCTCTTCCTCTATCAACGTCGGTGTTTAATCTGTGGCTCAAAAGGTACGCTCGAACCCATGGTGTGCTTTAGGATCGGTGATACGTGTTGTTTTCCCGGGCTCGTCTTTCGCATTGATTTAAGGGTTCAATTTAGTGTCGAATCCGCTTTTCGGGGATCCGTTATTCCCAACATTGGTATCAAAGCCCTAGTTCACGTTTTCCCGACCTGTTTGATGTTTTTTGATTGATTTTTCACGAAAGTAATTCGGTCGTACGGATCGGGGCGAGAAATCCCGACACCCGAGCGCTATTCGCCCATTTTTCCGAGTTTTCGTAAGTCAAAATCAAATTCTGATGGCATAGGGAGAAAGGGGTCGTCGAGACGAGTCTGGCGATATGTCGAACGCCGCCGAGAGACGCTGCACGTGCCCACACGTGCAGCTAGAAGCCGCTGCGCGTGGGCGCGACGCGCCCAGAAGCGCTGGCTCGCCCAGCGCGTGCGCCACACGCGCCGACCGACGAACCGGTAGGGTGACATTAGCACGACGACGGTTGGCCGGGCGGTCACCGGCCGGCGACCCAACCGGCGACCCGACCCGACCCGAACCGCGGACACATGCCGTCGGTTCGCCCGATCCTGCCGACCGGTCCAACCGGTCCGACGACCGACGACCTGACCATTGACCGTTGACCCGTTGACTATTGACCGTTGACCCAAAAAAAAGAAAGAATGTGTTTCTTTTTCAGTTAAGTCTATGTGGATTATTTGTAATCCCTTATTTGTTCTGCATTTGTTGCACGAACAATGCCTCCCGTGAGGTTGCGCACACTTGTTCGCACAATTACCGATGAACAAAAAGATAGGCTGTCTAAGTTGATAGCTGAGCTGACTGATCATCGATGGGAGAGTGGAGACTTAATTGATCATGTCCTTGAGGTCAATGGGAAGATTCAACAGGTCATATGGAATGGTCGTCATATGCCACAATCAGAGATGGTGCGATTTTTCATAAACACTCTTCCACCCGAATGGCAAGATGTGTTGAATCGCATATGGGATGTCAACGGAGCTGCTTCATATAAGAAAATTGTGATGGACTTTGTAAATGAATATTACTGCATTGTTACAAGGGAAAAGATTAAGAAATTGAACAAAAGAGGATCTTTCCCAGTTCGTGTGCTGGCTTGGTGTTAGATGTATTGGCTGTTTTCTTAGTTAAGTGTGCTTTGTGGACATCTTATGTAATGCTTATTACTTGATTGTTGTTGATGTAGCAACCTATATGTTAGTTGTATTATATGAAAGCATTATTATATTGTATGTCAATTATCTGTTGTTTTCTGTTATTGCTGGTTGCTGTGGGTAGTTAACTGTGGGTAGTTATAGAAGTTTTTGTAACTTCATAGAATTTATTTTGCATAAGACAATTATATTAATGATAGTTTTAAGTTAGGATTTTGGAGAATGATTGGAAACATAGTAACATTTTGATTCTGAAGCCTTACTTGAAATTATTCATTAATATGATGGGTCTATGCAAATAGGGATGCATAAATGATAGGCATTAATAATTCGTGCATATATGTCTGATGTGTTCAGATCAATTGCTTCATCCACGAAGAGCATAGTTGCCGAGCTGAACAAAGGTGAAAAGCTCAATGGTGACAACTATGAGATATGGCACATGAAAATCCAATATGTGCTGGAAGAGCAAGAGGCACTTGAGGCTCTTAACCTGACCATGGTAGAACCTGAAGAAGGAAATGCTGCACAGCACAAAAGAGATAAGGAAGCTTTTGCTGCATGGAAACGAAAGAACTCTGTTGCTCGCATCACGTTGCTGAGCAGCATGGAAAATGATGTCATGCGAGAGTTTAGGCATTTTGACAATGCCAAGGAAATGTGGGAGGCATTGGCAACTAGATTTGGTCATACTTCAGTGACCAGACTGAGACAGCTCACTATTAGGTTTGACTCCTATAAGAAGCCTCATGGTCAGACCATGAAGCAACATCTTAGAAAGATGTCAAACATGATAAATGAGCTGAAAGATGCTGGCCATGTCCTCACAAATGAGCAGCAGGTGCAAGCAGTTATTCGTTCCTTGCCTTAGAGTTGGGAGCATATGAAGGTGCACCTGACCCATAATGAAAATATCAAATCTTTTGAGGATGCAGTGGCCATCTTGAGCTGGAAGAGGACCGCCTCTTGGCGGCTAAGCCGGATGCAAAACTCTATCATACTAGTTCTAGCTCAAATGGAGCTTCGAGCTCCAAGCGCAAGCGCCCTAACTGGTTTGATAAAGGGAAAGGCAAGGAGAAGGTCCTTCAGGGAAGAAACCCAAGTTTAACCAACATGAAAGAGGAAAGCATCCTCGCATGAAGAAGCTTGCAATGGTGAAATGCTACAACTGTGACAAGAAGGGTCACTATGCTCGCGACTGTCGTGAGCCAAAGAAGGTATGCACCCCTTGTACTTTTCAGAACTTTACTTTTGTGTCGAGTTCTGTGTTCTTAACTGAGTCTAATCCTTTGTGGACTGTGAATTCAGGAGCGACGGACCATGTAGTGAAGGATAGAGGATCCTTCGTGGAATTCCGACGAGTACCAACTGGAACTAAGTGGGAAACAACTCTAGAGCTAAAGTGAAAGGAATTGGCACATGCCAACTGAATATGCGTGGTGAACGCACTTTATTCCTACA
Source organism: Eucalyptus grandis x Eucalyptus urophylla (assembly GCA_028830015.1). Taxonomy (NCBI): domain Eukaryota; kingdom Viridiplantae; phylum Streptophyta; class Magnoliopsida; order Myrtales; family Myrtaceae; genus Eucalyptus; species Eucalyptus grandis x Eucalyptus urophylla. The sequence continues at coordinate 44,789,974 of CM054190.1, forward strand.
TGATGTATTGTATGCTCCGGAGATTCGTCGGAATTTAGTGTCTGTATTAGTGTTGGTTAAATTAGGTTTTAATATGAACTTCTATAGTAGAGGTGTGAATTTGTTTTTGGATACAAATTACTATGGTTGTGGTTATTTTCTGGATTGTTTCATTGTATTAGATATTGATTATGTTAATGCAAATGTTTGTTATTCCCTTCTCACGTCTCCTAATACATATGATAATGATGTGAATGTGTGGCATGCTAGACTTGGTCACATTGGCCAATAGCGTATGAATAGTCTAGCCAAAGAGGGCTTGTTGGGCAACATTGAAAAAGTCGATTTGCACATATGTAAGCATTGTCTAAAAGGAAAAACGACAAGGAAACCATTTGGGAAAGGTAAAAAAGCTGAATTTCCTCTGCATTTAATCCATTTTGATGTATGTGGTCCAATGAATGTGAGAGGAAGGCATGGGGCTGTTTATTTCATCACATTTATTGATGATTATACTAGATTCGGATATGTCTATTTGATTTCTCATAAATCTGAAGCAATAAGTTGTTTCAAAAGGTTTATGAACCTTGTAGAGAATCAATTAGACAAGAAAATAAAAGCATTGAGATCCGATCGAGGTCGAGAATATTTATCTGATGAGTTCAGAAAATTATGTGATGAAAAAGGAATAGAAAGACAGTTGTCTATTCCATATACTCCTCAACAAAATGGTGTTGCGGAGAGAAGAAACAGAACCCTACTGGAAATGGTTAGGTCCATGATGGCACATGCTAACTTACCTATTACCTTTTGGAGTGATGCGTTGTTAACTGCTGCCTATATACTTAACCGTGTGCCTTCCAAATCAGTTACTTCCACTCCATATGAGTTATAGACAGATAGAAAACCGGACTTAAATTTTCTTAAGCCATGGAGTTGTGCCGCCTATACACATGAGTCCTCTCACAAATTTGGGAAATTGGGTTCCAGAGGAAAGAAGAGTATTTTCATAAGGTACTCAGAACACTCGAAAGGATATGTGTTCATAGGTGAGCAGGAAAGTGAGAATATAACTGAGTTTGAATCACGAGATGTCACATTCTTAGAGGATGAATTTCCTAAGAAGGGCGAAATAGGGGAAGATTGTTCCCTATTTGAGACCTTGGATCAGGATAATGATGTTAGTGGAGTTCGTCCAAGTGGGAGTAATATGAGAAGTAATGAATTGAATTCAACTCATTCTCAATTGCAACCGCATGATGAGACGACATCATCATTACCTAATCCAAGTGGGAGCATGATGGGGAATGATGTGCAAAGTGTACAATCTCCCATACGGCGAACAAGTCGCCAAAGTATTCCCCGTCGACGTTTTGACATTGAAGGGGAAACTTTTATGGTTGCTCCACAAGATGAGGATGAGCAAAAAAATATTAATGAGGCTCTGAATTGCCCTAGTAAGGAAAAATGGATTCATGCAATGGAAGAGGAAATTGAGTCAATGAAATCAAACCAAGTCTGGGAACTGGTTGATCTTCCAAAAGGACGCAGAGCTATTGGGAACAAGTGGGTTCTCAAAATAAAGCGAAAGGCTGATGGCTCAATAGAAAGGCATAAGGCTCGCCTTGTGGCGAAGGGGTATAATCAACAGGAATGAATTGATTATAAAGATACATTTTCTCCTGTAGTGAGATTTACCTCGATTCGCATTATTCTGGCAATAATGGCTAGTCTGAATCTTGAGTTACATCAAATGGATGTAAAGACTGCTTTCCTCAATGGAGAATTAGAGGAATAAATATATATGGAACAACCTGCTGGTTTCATAGTGAAAGGCCAAGAAGAAAAAGTATGTCGACTTTTGAGGTCGATATATGGTCTTAAGAAGTCATCAAGACAATGGTATATACGTTTTCATAATGCCATAATGGCATATGATTTTACGATGATTGATGAAGATCATTGTGTATATATCAAAAGATCCAAGGATCAATTTGTGATCATATCATTATATGTTGATGATATACTAATTGCCGGAAGCAATATGGAGTTTATTAAGACTGTCAAGAGTTGGTTGTCTTCCAACTTTGAGATGAAGGACGTGGGTGAGGCTGCATACATTCTTGGAGTTAAGATTTCAAGAGATCGTTCGAAGAGATCGTTGTCTCTTTCGCAAGAAACCTATATAAATAAGGTTCTTGAACGATTTCGTATGCAAGATTATAAACCCATAGACACTCCTATTGCAAAAGGTGAAGGATTGAGCCATAGACTGTGTCCAAGGACTCCACAAGAGAAGGAACAAATGAAACATGTTCCTTATGCTAGTGCTGTTGGGAGCTTGATGTACGATATGATGTGTACAAGACCCGACATATGTTTTGCAGTTGGAATGGTGAGTAGATACCAATCCAATCCAGGTCCAGCACATTGGAAGGCCGTTAAGAGAATACTGAGGTATCTGAAGGGAACTGCTGATTATAAGTTGAATTACCAAGGAAAGGATCTGCGACTTGAAGGCTATTCAGATGCTGATTGGGGAGGAGATTTAGATGAAAGAAAATTTACCTCAGGATTTGCTTTCTGAGCAATGGCACCATATCATGGAGTAGTAAGAAGCAAACGTGCATAGCTTTATCCACGATGGAAGCTGAGTTCGTGGCATTATCAGCAGCAGTACAAGAAGGAGTTTGGCTTAAGAGATTCTTGGATCATTTAGGTGTTATTGAGAAAGCTGCAAATCAATTATTGGTTAACTGTGATAGCCAAGCAGCTATAGCATACACCAAAGATCCAAAGTATCATGGCAAGACCAAACATATAGATACAAAGTATAACTTTGTAAAACATATGGTTGCACAAAAGGATGTGAACTTACAGTACATATCTACGCATAGAATGGTAGCAGATCCTATGACAAAGCCAATACCTAGAGATGTGTTTTGTGGTCATGTAAAATCTCTAGGATTGCTTAGAGTCTGATGTACTGAATTGTAATTTCCCTGAGTTGTTCACATTTATGAACTAGTGTTGTTTCATTATTAATGCCTATGAATCTTTGTTTGATCTTTATGCATCTTAGTACTCAGTGCATTACTTTAAGTTGAGAAAGTATGTCAGACAGATAAAAGATTAGCCCACTCACACGGGTAATCGCCTCTATTTACTGTATGATAAATAGAGATGAGACTGTTTTTAAGCTTATTATCTAGGTGATAATCGAGAGCTCAAGCATAAAATACGTATGTTGCCTTAACTGAGTGTTAAGATAAGGACATAATACTTACTATGTCCGAAAGTAAAATACCCCACATATTTTACTTTATCTATCTAAGATGCCAGATGTGAGTTCTGATGAATTTTGTAAAAGAGTAGATACGTGAACTCAAGTTAGACATTGGGTATGTCTGAACTATCATCTGTACAGTATTGAAAGGTGTAGACATACGCTCCATGGGAAAGGAGTTAATACCGTAATATGTATTTCATATTACGTATGCATAAGCCGACCAATAAGAGTGGCAAAAAGTTTAATCTCAACTTTTATGACGTGTGAGACTCTTGAGGAAAAGAGTTCCTCAATTTTAGTGCCCTCATGACTTTTACTTATTCTCAAGATTTCTATTTAGTGTTTGTTATCTTAGGATGTTGCCAATGGTCATGAGTTGATTCGATCTAATGGGACATTTCTAGAAAAGCAAGCTGAACTGAAATTGAGAGTTTGAAGGAAAGAGGAAGATCGATTTTGGGAAATCACATTGTAGTTTTGTATTCACTGGTCGACCAATTATGACTGTCTTTGTGATAATTATAATTGTGAATACAATATATATATATATATATATATATATATATATATATATCATGTTTAAAAGAGATCAAGAGAGATATAAATGTGATCGATCGATCGATCTAGGGTACTGCATACTAAATCTACTCAGATTGTGACGCCCATTATGAGCTGCTATATATTCCTAACAGATGTATAGCAACGAGCTCTCAAAGTATGCTGGTCGCACGGATTATTCACCGGTATGAATGTTGAAGAGAGGTAAAGAGAATCATGTTCGGCTCACCATGTGCGAGTGAGAGATGATGGTTTTATATGAGATGGGCTTAAGGCCCGTCCGCCCAAGTTGGGCCCAAAAAGCCCGGCCCACAGGAATACGGCCCGTGGATGGGGGGACATATAAAAGGGAGGAGAGAGAGAGAGAACGTACCTGTTGAAGAAAAATAGAAAGTGAACGTACGTCTTTTTCTTCTCACGCTCTCTCTCTCTCGCTTTCTCTCCCAAAAGGAAAATAGTGAAGCGCGAAGGCGAATTTGCTTCACCAGATCGAACAGGACCAAGTTTCTCTTCCTCTATCGGCGTCAGTATTTAATCTGTGGCTCAAAAGGTTCGCTCGAATCCGTGGTGTGCTTTAGGATCGGTGATACGTGTTGTTTTCCCAGGCTCGTCTTCCACATTGATTTAGGGGTTCGATTTAGTGTCGAATCCGCTTTTCGGGGATCCGTTATTCCCAACATGAAGGAAAGATAATGGAGGAGGGAAGTGTTGGGGTGTTGACGAAGAAGGAAATGAAGTGATGGTGGAGTGGGCGAGTGGGTCTAAGAATCTGCTGGTTATATTCTAGTGACAAGGTTGGATTGAGCAATACCAGAGGCGAACATGGCAGCCCATGACAATTTACTTAGCGAGGAAAGGGTGAGTGTTTCTTGGCTAATTGGAAATTTTTTTAGCCAAAGATATGCTGACTAAAGAAAAAAAATCCGTTGATTTGGTTAAACGATCGGCGGTGGTGAATGGTGACATTGGTGGCCTTGCGATGGAGCAAATGGAAACAAAGTCAAGGCCCAAAAAGAAAGTAAGAGTCTCGCATAGAGAGAAATGTTGCATCACGACAAGCACGCGTTGGCTAAGTGCCAATACAACGAGACCGTTCCGCAAATCGACCAAAATCTTTAAATTACGGTTCAAAATATAAGATTCCCAAATTAAACACAAAGGAAAAAAATTAACGTAATCTAATTAAAAGAAACATCATGGCATAAATAGATAAATTATAATAAAGTAAAATAATTGCAATTACTTTTTTTCATTAACGAAAATAATACTTTTGCTAATTGAACAACATACCTAAATTCCCATTGGATCCAAAGTTAAAATATCCCAGTAATATACAACCCAGGTTAGTCGAAAATCAGGATGTCACATTTATATGCAGTTTATGGCTTGGTTTCTGAATCCACATCGGTTGTGTGTACTTATAAGCATGAGAATTAGTTGTATAAGGTTTTGGAGTAAATAAATTGATGTTATTTCTCTACTGTCGTGCTTTGTCCGTGGCAAATAGACTTGTCCATGCTCGCTGAGGATCGGGCTTTCACATGAATTTTGGAACTATCAAGGCCAGGTCCATTTAATAGATAATATCAATTGGGGTTGGCCCAGAGAAACCACTCTATTTGGACTCTATCCACTAGCCTTGAGTCATCTTCCACATATCACTAAATTCAGGTCCTTATTTTGATTTCTGTATTCATGGGGTGAACAGGAGCTAGTGGCCACCATCAAGCCAAATCTTGGTCGAATCGAATATGCTCGGTCAAACGACAATATCCAGTACTTATACAATATATTTTCACTTTCTCTAATATAAGAAAAAAATATTGTTTTTTCCCTAGGAAAAGAAAAATAATTCCAAGAAGGGGGGACCTCGGTTCATTTATAGGAAATGCGACCCCCAATGACGGAGGTTGCTCGTCCCTTAACTAGCTTTTTTTTTTATATATGAAAAGTCCAGAAAGTTACATGTTCAAAGATGGTCAAAAGTGGCATCGCAAGTGCTAAGATTCGCGGCCAGCATTGTTCACGAGGAGGAAGAAGACAAATTGAGAATAGAAAATGTGCGACGAGAGCGCATGGGCTGGCTAAAAAGTTGCTAAAATTTGCCAATTTAAAATTGGAATCATCACGTCCACCGTAAATTTAATTTTTTTTAACATCTTCATCTTTTCTTTTTAGGTCGATACATTTTCATCTTCACATAGGGGATAAAAAATAAGTTCTATTACACAATTATCTCTAAATAAATGTGTATCATATCCAGATGTGGATATATAAAAGAAATCCTTTACATTGCCATTGAAAATGATATAGAAGAAGAATACGAGCGAAATCCCCAAACCATACATATTAAATTTTTTCTTTTTTTTGTCTGATTTATGGACATGTATTGTATATCTAGAAGCTAGCACGTTCTTTAGAAAAGTTTCACATGACGGTCCAATATTCATTTGCGCATTTGCCTTTATCTAGGAAGTTTAAAAAATTGAACTTGTTAAAAAGTGTCAGGAACTTCATTCAAAGTAATCCTCGATCCTAATTAAGTGGACCTATATGTTTTGAACGATAACAGCCTTCACCGGTTTTGCTAATAAAGAGCATTAGCTAGAAAAAAAAACAATAGAATTTTTATCTTAAGGTGAGCCAACCATGTTCATGGGTATTGGTTGGCTAGTTCATACTGAAAACATCAGCTCCGTTCTTAGCTAAACCCACACCACATCCAACTTTTTCTTTAGTGGAGAGAGAGAGAGAGAGAGAGAGAGAGAGAGAGAGAGAGAGAGAGAGAGAGAGAGGAATATACAAGTATATGCTTCGCTTTTTAACATCTTCATCTTTTCTTTTTTGGTCGATACATTTTCATCTTCACATAGGAGATACAAAATAAATTCTATCACGCAATTATCTCTAAATAAACGTGTATCATATCCAGATGTGGATATACAAAAGAAATCCTTTACATTGTCATTGAAAATGATATAGAAGAAGAATACGAGCGAAATTCCCAAACCATACATCTTAAATTTTATTTTTTTTTGTCTAATTTATGGACATGTATTGTATATCTAGAAGCTAGCGCGTTCTTTATAAAAGTTTCACGCCGACTTAACCACATAGATCTAAGTTTCAACGAAAACAGCCAAGAAATTGGCCTTGAATCAAACAAAATTCTCCTTATGCAAACCCTTAACCACCGCAACTTCTGCCACTCGATTATCCTCTAGCGATCACCAATATGTTGGATTAGCTAAATGCTATTCTTCCCCATGGTGGTGCGACCAGAGGGGTCCGAAGTTAAGCAATGGGTTGTGGGAATTTGACCGGAATCGGTGACTTTCCTCTTGGCCCTAAAATGCCCGATTTACTATTCATCTTGAAACCTCACGAAAATACACCTGAAACATGACATAAACAAGTCAGAGATACTAATATGCTCTGATACCAAATATTAGACATAAATTAATGATTGTAATCACACAATGAAGAACAAAATTCCAGCATTGATTAGAATCATATGAAGAAAACAGGATTGATAATAAACTGACCTCTAGCCATTATTTGAGTTTGTGTTTGTTAGAAATCCATGGAGATTCGATGAAATTACGAGCACACTCTACTAACCCAATCCCCTCATGTACTAATGGTGTATTTCCGAATAAGATGATTTATGTTAGACTTTGTGATTGCCCTTACGTAAAATGAACGTTTGTCTTTTATAAACCACTTCCCATCAATGTGGTTACCAAAAGGGTAGTTGTTATGAAAGATTGTAAACATGGAAACCGTACGATGGATAACCATTACTTAAAAGAGAAAAGTGAGAATAAGTTTTTTATTTTGAAAAACCATATCCCTAAAAAATGTGGGGATCACGTTATAGATAATAAGATGCCCATTCGACATTAAAATAGGGAAAAACAAAGTTGAAATGAAGAATGTTCTAAGTACAAAGGTTTGAGATATAAGCTTCATCTTTAGCAAGAAGAGTAATTTTTGTGTAAGAGAGATTATTTTATTCAAACATATTGTCCCGAAAAAAGGTTTTCAGATTTAAATAATTTTAAAAGATATTATCTAAACTACTTCAAGAAATGTGAAGAGAAGTGCCTATTCAAATGTATTGTTTCTGAGAGAGGTCTATTCTTGCTTATATAAAGCAAATATTATTTTAAGGACATATCATCTAAACAATTTCGAAGAATCAATGCTATTTGTCTTAGACTGAAGGAACTAGAAATTTGGGAGCAGCATAACAAATTTATTCTTTCGAAAACAAATATAATCTAAAATACCATTTAATTCAAAGGGATATGTGTATTTACCGCTCAAACACATAATTTTGAAAAGAGGTGTTAGCAGAACGAATCAACTATCTAAAACAAGCGTATTGTTTCAATGAAATAACTAACCTCTAGCTGTTATGATTCAACTTTCAACCCAAAATTAAGGGTTAGGATTTTGATGTCTATGAGGTGAATGGTAGAAATCATGACAAAGAGACCACCTAAAAGAATGTAATATAACATATACAAAAAAGAGAAGAGAAGTGTTTTTTTTTTTTTTTTTTAGTGTAGCGTCTTAAACAGAAGCATATATTCGTGCAAATATACAATTATGTTAAAATAAGTAATTTCCAGCTTGAAGGAATGAACTTCATTCAAATGTATGAAAGATACAAAAAGATTCATTGTTATGGACATTTTCTTGCTCTCTAATTTTCCTATGCGCGGTCCTTTTTTTCTTTTTCACATGTACCTTTGCTTTGTCCATAGTAAGGACGGATCATCCGGCAAAACGAATCAGAAAAGCTCGATGAAGATTGCCGATTTTCAAGTTTCAAGCCACTAGAGAGTAAGAAATTCTGGAAAAGCTCGCTGGCATTTTGTCACAACAGAGGCAGATTGATTAATTAACAGGTAAAATCCGGCTATGTTTTTTCTTCAGCCCAGGTGCACTTCACTTGACGTCAAAGACAGAACTTCTAGGGCTTGCTTGGTAACAGACAAAATACTAACTGATTATTTTATTTTTTCATTCCCCATAACAAAAAAAAAAAAAAGAATTCATTGGATAACTTTTTTTGTTCCTGTGAATAGATTTAGAATAAAATCAAAAAGTAGAAAAAAATTATTTATTTTTTCCCAAGAATAATTCCATAATCAAGTCCATTTGTTTCTTTTTTCTTTTTCTTCCTTTCCTTTTGCCTTTTCTTCTTCTCCTTCTTCCTTTGGCCAATCGCCGACCTCAGCCACGTTGGTGACCTTGTCAGAGCGTCACCTGCCCCCAACGAGGCTGAGCCTCATTGGCCAAGCCTCCTTGGGGGCTAGGCGAGGCTTGGCCTGGCCTTGGCTAGACAAGCTTGACTTTGCCCAAATCTACTGAGGTGGAGCTCACCCAGCTACTAGCAAGGCTCGACCTCGCTGAGCCACCACAAGGTCGGCCTCGCCAAGGTCCAATGACATCGTCCAAATGAGGGCTGATGATGGCAGTTGGACAAAGCTCAACCTTGCCTTGGCTAGGCGAGCCTCACCCAAATCTAGCAAGGCCAAGCTCGCCCAGTTGTCAGTGAGGCTTGACCTCGCTAGGCCACCACTAGGGCGGCGTTGCTCATCCTTGGCGAGGCCAACCTCATGGTGGCTCGGCGAGGCTTGACCTCCCCAGTGACTGGGCAAGCTTGGCCTCGCCAGATCTAGGCGAAGCCAAGCTCGCCCAGTCAAGGTGAGACCAAGCCTTGCCTAACCATCAAGAAGGCTTGGTCAACAAGGCTCGGCCTTGTCAAGAGCCGGCGACGCTCCGACGAGGTCATCGATTAAAAGAAGAATGAGAAGAAGAAAATGAAAAATTAAAAAAGATAAAATTATAATAAAATTATTAAAAAATTAAAAGAAATTCTAAATCACAAAAGAATTTGAGGTCTTATCAAACACATTTCTATCTCGGGAATATAAATTTTGGATAGTTACAAACACCTTCAAATGTTCATAAACTCATCTAAGGAACATAATAAATAAATAAAAAAATCATTTCTAAGCAAAACTTGTTCCTGAAAGCAGAATGATTACTAAATAGGTCTTTAACACAAAAGTCTCACATGATAGTCCATTATTTATTTGCTAATTTGCCTTTATAGTGGTGTTTAAAAATCTTGAACTTTGTTCAAAAGGGCCTGACACTTCATTCGAAGTCAACCTCGATATTAGTTAATAGACCTATATGGTTTGGAGAAAAGAAATACCTTCACTAATACAGAGCATTAGCTGGGGGAGAAAACAGTGAACTTTGATTTTAAAGTGAGCCGGCCAAGATAATGGGTATTGGTTGGCTAGTTCATACCGAAAACTTCAACTTAGTTCTCAGCTAAAGCCACGCACTTCCACCTCTTTCTTTAGGATGGAGAGAGAATAGACAAATATACAAGTTTTGCTTCTCAAAAAAGAGAAACAGAACCACTTTACCACCGATGAAATGAGAGAAAGTCAATTAAATCCTATGATAATTGTAATTGCTTAATTGAAAAAAAAGAAAAGAAAAAAAAAGAAGCAATGCAGTCACTTACTGCGAAAAGATATGGAAATATGATGAAAGCATCTAATGACAATCAAACAAACAAAGCCATGACATACTTTGAATTCATTTGAAGGAGACGTATCAAATTGGTTTCAACAAGATTCCCAAATTAGTCTGTATATCCTGAGAGTATCATCTTTACTTTTGCATGTCAGTGTAACAATTAGCAACACTTTACATCCATGGATAAGAGAAATAGAGATAGAGTCATACATAGAGCGTGTGACACAGAGTGCCAACGCCCTCCTGGTAACGACGATGTCATTTGATAAAGATAATAAGTTCTTTGAACCATAGAATCATTTTTGTCACACGCCTGTTAAACACTAATCACAAAACTCTCCTCCTCAGCCGCATAGCATCTTGTTGCTTCCCTCGCCAGGTTGGATCGACCACTCATCCGTCCCTTTCTCTCTCACTCACAAGGTTGTGGCTAATAAATCGATTTTAATCCTCTGTAATATTAGAATTTTTTTCTCTTTCGGTAAACTATATGATTTTTTTTTATTTTTTTTGCATGTTGAACTAAATCTTAATTGCCATTTTTTAAAATTTTGTTTGTGAATAATTCCATCCCGTACGTGTTATGGTGGAAAATATGTGAAAATAGGAAGGGAACAAAAGTATCATTCCAATAATTTTGATGATGTTAAGCATTAGAGTTGGCTGTACAGGGAAACATTTCTGAAGCAAGACAAGCAAATTTCACTATAAAGTAAAGTTCGACAATTAGTAATCTATCGAGTCATTCGTGAAATCATTGGCTTTTCTCAACATGAAAAGAGAAACACTTGGTAGGGAGAGATAATAATAACAAATATGTTGAACACAAAATATCAACAGAATGAAATAAAACGTTAAGCGCAAAAATCTTAAGCATTGACTAATTAATCAATGTTTAAATGATTTGTAGAACAAAACGTGTGTTATTGTGTTGGTCACTCATTGATTTAAAAGTTGAGTTCATGTGTAAAGAAACGATATGTTGAAAGAATTTTTTTCAAGTCTATTGCCAATGTAAAAAAGAATTTAAGCTTTATTGGATAATTAACATGTTGATGGTTTCTATTGCATAGCTATCTTGAAGCTCATAGGAAAAATTACCGAAAAGGTAATAAACCTATTGTAATTAGGCCAATTCAGTCATAAACCCTTTTTTTTTTGCCAATTGAGTCCTAAACCTTTTGTAAGTGTGTCAATTTAGTCCATCTATTCAATTTTGGCTGGCCAACACTAGCGTAGACAATTTTTAATAATTTATTTTTTTTGGTTTTTGATTTTTCCTTTTCGTTTTTCTCTTCTTTCTTCTTTTGCATTCTTTTCCCACAATGGCTAGTGAGGTAAGGGCCGTGAAGCCCTTGCCAACCGCCAACAAACATCATGGTCCTCACTCAGCCTCACCCAGATGTAGGTGAGGCTAGGGGGCCACAAGCAAGACAACTTTGCTTAAATCTGAGCAAGGATAGCCTAACCATGGCCTTGCTTGCCATGGGCGAAGGTAACCTCTCTCGCCGAATGTAGCAAGGCTTGACCTTGCCATCACTAGGTGAGGGCGAGCTCGCCCAAATCCAACAGTGGGGCAAGCTCACCCTCACCCGGCAATGGTGAAGCAAGCCTCGCCAATGGCCGATGAGGTCTCAAATCACTAACCGGCCTTCACCTTTGGCTGATTGGCTCAGTTCAATGATTGGCCAAAGGAAGGAGGAAGAGGGGGGGGGGAATAAAGACAAAGAAAAGGGGAAAAAAAGGGAAAAAGAAAACATAATTAAAAATTTTGATAAAATATTAAAATATTATTAAAAATAATCAACGTCAACGTTGGCTAGCCAAATTTGGCCAAATGGATTGAATTTGAATAATTACAAAATGTTTAGAACTGAATTGGCCAAAAAAATAAGATTATGACTAATTTGGCATTCTTGCAATAGGTTTAGGAATTTTATAGTAATTTTCCCAAAGCCCTCGTGCCATATATTCAATGGTAAATGTCTAAAAAAATAGTTTATGTTGGTATTGGCTATAACAATCCTTAATGAATTAAGAAGATGCTCATTTGACATTGAAATAGGGAAAATATAGTTGAAATGAAGAATGTTCTAAATTCAAAGGTTTGAGATATGAGCTTAGTCTTTAGCAAGAAAAGAAACTTTTGTATACGAGAGATTATTCTATACTTGAAGTAAATCGTAGTAAAATTTAATGTAGTTATGCGAAATGCTAAAAAAGAAGAGGAAATGCAAATCACGTAGCAAGTATTCTATCCAATAACAGACATCATGTTAATCACTTCCGAAAATACAAAGAAATGTGCCTATTCAAACATATTATTTCAAAAAAGGTGTCTAGATCTAAATAATTTAAAAAGATGTTTGCCTAAACTACTTCTAGAAATGTGGAGGATGTTTCTGTACAAATGTATCGTTTCTAAGAGAGGTGTCCACTCTTGCAACTAATAAGAATATATTATTTAAAAGAAACATATCATCTAAACAATTTCAAAGAAACATGTTTTGTCGTGTAATAAGAATACGAAAAAGACACCATGATTGTCGGAGCTATTTGTCTTAGACCGGAGGAACAAGAAATTTGAGAGTAGCATAATAAATTTACTGTTTTAGGAAACATACATAAGCTAAACAACTATTTCATTCGAAGAGATATGCCTATTTACAGCTTAAACATATTATTTTGAAATGAGATGTTAGTCCGATGAATAAACGATTCAAAACATGCGGATAATTTCAAAGAAATAAACTCCAATCGATTATGTTATTTCTCCATAGGAGTTTTCAAAGTTTAGTGTTATTTATTTTCCCTTTAATTGAAAATACAAATTCAGATGCCAGAATTTTGCATTTTGTTAATAATCAATTTCTATTCTGTATATAGGGAAAAACGCTTATGAGCCTCCATTTGAAAAAAAAAAAAAAGAATAGGAAAAAACATGATAGACCGTTAACATAGAATAATACAATAAGCTAGGATTTTGTCCTCAAATCGAAGATTGATTTGGGTCAAATCTGTCATAAAAAAAAACATTGGGACCAATATTGAATAGTACAATAGTACAGATACAGGACCATTTTGTAATTTGGCCAAATTGTCCATTAGCGTTGAAGGCCCATTTTCTAAACTCCCAAATTACATCAGCAAAACCACGTTCAAAGAATATCGTAATCCTCTACTATGGGCAAGTGGAAAGATACAAAAGTTTTTTTTTTTTTTTTTTTTTGGTGCTGGAGGAACCGGATTGCAGTCAACAACCGCGCCGTAAACCCCCAGGTGACACGTAAGCAGGAAGACCCACTACCCCTGGAGTCATATTTTAAGACACCTAGCGCTTCTCCTGGATTTTGAACCCTTCACCTCTAGGCTAAGAATCAGCAGTGTCTTATCCAGCGAAACCACCGTAGCCGGTGGTAAAGATACAAAAGTTCATGAGAAAGAGAATCCATAAAAAAAAAATGTACCATAATATATACAAGAAAGAGAAGAGATTTGCGTTTTTTTAATGTACTGTCTCGAAGAGAAGCATATGCTCGTGGAAATATTCATTGTGTTAGAATAAGTAACACTATATGTTGCAAAGAAGAATTTCATACAAATGAATAAAAGACGTAAAAAAAGATTCATTGTTAAGGACATTTGCTTGCACTCTGAATTTTCCTTTGCACGTGCTTTAACCTTCTTCTTTTTTTATTCTTCTGCACATGCTCACGTTGACCTTTGCTCCGCCCCATGATAAGGAAGAATCATCCAGCAAAGTGAGTCAGAAAAGCTCGATGAAGATCGCCAATTTTAAACCCACTCGAGAGTACGAAAGTCTGCAAAAACTGGCTGGCATTTTGTCACGGAGGCAGATTAATTAATGAACAGGTAAAATCCAGCTATGCTTTCTCTTCATCCTAGGTGCGCTTCACCCGAAGTCCAAAACAGAATAAAGAAATCCGCTATACCGCACCCCGTTTTAACTATTCAATCTTCTCAGAATTGGGTTCCCCGTGTCCACCATGTTAAGCTACAAGAACCATATAAGACAAATCCATCTTACTGAAACGATCAGAAAAGAGACAAACAATTACCGACCTCTTGTTAGGCGTTGCCCAAAACTACATGTCAAAAATGAAAAGGAAACTTTAGGAGCGAGTTGAAGTGCTAGGAATATATATTTTAAAGATGGCTTCATTTTGGTGAGCTTAAATTGCTAAGTGTGAGGGCCCAATATGATTAGGGTTGCTGTCGCAAAATGACTAGGAGTATTAGGACCATGTACATGCATATTGGCCTTTTTTTTCCCTTTTGTTTTCCCTGTTTCCCCTTGCTCTGTTCTAGAAGAATTGAAGACTAATCGTTACTCATTATTTGTGGCACATTCTTTTCTTTTCTTTTTCCTCCTACATTACATAGAAGCGTGGAGGAAGAAGAGACAGATGGAGTGACCCCATGTGATTGCAAAAATTTATAATGAGGCAGGCTTATCCAGTTTGGTTCTTTGCATATGTACAACTCTTGATAAAATATTTAGTGTTTACAATATATTTGTTGTAAAGTGTCTTACTTACAACAATTAATGGTGTTAAAGTAGTCATTAAAGCTTCAAAGCTTTAGAAAATATCATTCTTAAAAATAATTCTTGATAATACCGTGCAATTGGCCGTGTGGAAGTTGATCAAGGAGCCTCATCATATATGCACACAAAAAAGACAGAAAGGTAAAGTTACGAGGAATCTCAATTGCTCAATGTTTAATTAGGCTCCTCAACTATTGTTGGTATCACAATCATCGATCGAACAAACAAGGAGCCGTGCTGACAAAGATGGCGACGCAGACTGGTGATGCAGGGGAATGATCTTGATTGGGCAAGAGTGAAGCATGGAGAAGGACCTTTAGGGAGTGAGGGGAGAGCCTATGGAGGCATACTTTTGGCGAGATAAATTTGCCAAATCATGATAAGATTGAGAATCAAGATGCAATATGCAATAACTATATTTACCATAAACTATATTTACCATAAAAACTATAGGCTATGTTTAGCAACTATGATGCGCTCTTCTTTGTTTAAAAAGAATGAATCTCCCCCAGGAAGCTAAGAAATTATGAGAATTTCCGCCGTGGATGAAGGCTTCGAAGAAATTTTCTCTTGGTCGACTAAACCACGTAAAACCTTGTTCATCTTTCATTCTCTGTCTCTTTCATCTTTGTATTAATGCACTGTATGGTATCAGAGCACACAAGAACGATATCAAGCTCCTGCTCTCACTGCTGCTTCATTGGTTGTTGCTCATTGTCTGTATAATCAGTTAAGTTCTCTTGTTCTTGTTCATTTTGCACAATGACGAGCACTTTTGTTACAACCGAACTGGATCATTCTAGCTCGAATGAAATGAGCACTCGACTCACATCTATCCTTTTCAATGGTCGCAATTATCTCCCTTAGCCTCTGGAGGTTACAATCACTCTTGAAGGCAAATCAAAGTTGGGGCATATTAATGGCTTGATCACCAGTGATCCTAAATATGCTGAATGGCAAGCTGTTGACAATCTTGTCATGTCATGGATTTTTAAATCCAGGATCCTCAAATCTACGAGATTTTTGCATATTCTAAGACTGTGAAGATCCTATGGGACTCTCTTCGTGATATGTATGGACATCCAGACAATGCTTCCCGAATTTTTGAATTGCAACAAGAGATTGCTCATATTGAGCAAGCCTCCAGCCAATCTTTTACTAAACATCTTGGCAATCTCAAGCGGAAATGGGACGAACTCCGACAGTTATCATCCTCTAGTTCAATCAATTGATATGTAAACTCACCGAGAAGAACAAGATTGCATATTTCAGTTGCTCAGTAGTATTCGACCTGAATATGTCACTCAAAAAGTGCTCAATATAATTTTAGGATTTAATTACATTTTTCAAAAAAGGTAGAGGAATTAATTTAATCAGTTGAAAAGTAAAGTACTTAAATTGCATTGTTTGCTAAAGTTTTAGGACTTGATCGAAACAATTTAAAAAGTTTTGGATTGAATTACATCTATATAAGATTTCGGACATTTAAGACTTGTAATCCCTAAAGGAAACATCTCACAGATATTAAGAAGTAACAGATGGAATAAAGTTATGCGTACGGTACATGAGAATTTTCCCTTTTTCCACTTCAACAAGAATATAAAGGGACTCCGCCCATACCTGCTTTCTCCATTAATTTTTGGTCCATGCACTTACGAAAGTTGAAAATCATGTCGATCTCAGTGTTTCAAATTCTTCTGCTTCTGGTTTCCCTCAAGTTGCAAGCGTCAGGTGCTGCACCTCGACTTGCGAAGCCTAACTGTCCTGAAACATGCGGGAACGTCACCATTCCCTTCCCCTTCGGAATAGGAGCCGAGTGTTTCTTCGAGGAATGGTACCAGATCGTCTGCCAACAAAACAACACGGTTCCCATTCTGAAGAAGATTGGATTGCGAGTTCTCAACATTTCACTCCCTGATGCAAACGTGGATGGCATGATTAACGTTAGCCTTCCTGTAATTTACTCAAATGCAAGCTGCGGGGGTGACGGACGTGCTGCGGGGGTGAGCTTGGAAGGAAGTCAATTTGTCTTCTCCCAGACAAGGAATGTCTTTACTTTGGTCGGTTGCAACACCCTGGCCACAGTGAATACCACACAATCAGCTTTTGTCGGTTGCAGGTCGAGATGTGCTGGAACCAACACCAGCTTAAGCTGGAATAGTTCTTGTTCTGGGAGGGATGGCTGCTGCCAGACTATGCTCCCCCTTAACCTTCAGGGCTTTAGTGTGGATTTCAAAGAAGAAGGTGGACATCAGGGGTGCAAGTACGCTTTCTTGAGGTCTGACTTTACAGGTTTATATGATTTGAAATTAAATGAGACGGTTCCAGTGGTGCTGGAATGGGGAATTGCGAACAATACTGGCTATGGAGACAAGCTTATCCAGCAGGCGAAGATTCCTACTTATCCTTCCGTATGTCGCACACAAATCGTTGCCGGCATTGAAATGCTATTTACATGGTGCTATTGCTTAGGGGGGAATGGTGGTAACCCATATCTTATGGAAGGATGCACAGGTAACACACTCCATGCTATCACGTTCCATTTTTATTTTATTTTGATAGATAATATGGAATGTGCTATCACATTCCGTATTTAGGGGCATCATACGGTGAAGCGGTTTGTTCATTTCCAGATTTTTCTCTGAGAAGAACGCATTCACACTGTATAATGATTGCATACATGCTTTTCTACCTTCTTTTTGTTAGTTTTTCTGCCCAAGATTACACAAAGTGAATGCACTTTCAAACAAAATCGATCAAATTATATTGATAGTAATTAACTGGAATTACAGGGCAACAGGACAGTCCTTTAGTTACAAGCACAATATTTTAGCCTGGAATTAACAATTTATGTGGAAATGTGACCTAGCTTTGGTAATTTTACTCAAGGAGATTGGTTTCGCTATTAATATATTTGCTTCTGGTTTCACAACCATCAGGAGATGCACCTCAACTGCGAAGTAACTGTGCTGAAACATGCGGGAGCGTCACCATTCCCTTCCCCTTCGGAATAAAAGCCGGGTGTTTCTTGGATGATTGGTACCAGATCGTCTGCGAACAAAACAACACGTTTCCCATTCTGAAGAAGATTGGATTGCAAGTTCTCAAAATTTCACTCCCTGATAAAGACGTGGATGGCATGATTAACGTTAGTCTTCCTGTACTTTACTCAAATGCAAGCTGCGGGGGTGACGGACGTGGTGAACTGGTAAGCTTAAAAGGAAGTCCATTTGTCTTCTCCCAGAAAAGGAACATCTTTACAGTAGTCGGTTGCAACACTCTACTGACAGCGAATGGTAAAGAATCAGCTGTTTTCGGATGCCAGTCAAAATGTGCTGGAACCAACTTCACCATTAGCAAGTATAGCGCTTGTTCCGGGGAGGACGAATGCTGCCAGAGTTCGCTCCCCTTTGACCTGCAGGGCTTTGGTGTGGATTTCGAAGAAGAAAGCGGAGATGAGGGGTGCAAGTACGCTTTCTTGGCGTCTGATTCAGGTGTTTATGATTTGAGATCGAGTGATACGGTTCCAGGGATGTTGGAGTGGGGGATTGCAAACAATACCAAGTATGCACTTGACCTTATCCAGCAAGGACGGTATGGCTATAATAAATCTTTCTACTGTACAAGATTTAAAAGTTTGAGCAGTGAAGTAGAAGGAATTATATATAGATATAGAAGCTACAGCGTCAACAGTGGTGAAATATTATCTGTGCAGTGCTATTGTCTTGAGGGGTATCATGGTAATGCCTATCTTATTGGAGGATGCAAAGGTAACATATTTCATGCTATCACATTGGGAATTTAAGTGCACAATACAGCGAAGTGGCTTGTTCATTCCCAGATATTCCCCTGAGAAGAATTCATACACGCTGTTTAATGATAACATGTATAATTTTTTTTTCTTTTGGCCCAAGAATGCACAAAGTGATGCACTTTTAAACAAAATTGAACTTATTATATTGGAAAAAATTTACTGGAAATAAAGGGGAACAGGACAGTCCTTTTGTTACAAGCACGATATTATAGCCCTGGAATTAGCAATTTTATGAGGAAATGCGACCTACTAGCCTCCTTAATTTTACTCAGGAAGATGGGTTTTGCTGCTAATATATTTATGATATCATTTGTCATCAGATATTGACGAATGTAATTCATGGTGCCCCGGGACTTGTGTGAACACAGGGGCCTCCTTTCGCTGCGTCGGTGGTGGAAAGACCAAGTTCATTCTTATTGGTAAGCTGATCTTTTAACCTAGAATTTTAGACCGCTTCATGCTGGCGAATTGCTAGAAAAAGAACAGCATAGCATAAATTATGTTCAGAAAAGGTACATAAATAAGATTTACATTACCCTTCGTTCTAAAATGATTGTCCATTTGCTTGGTGATGATTATAGATAAGTTTCCATCAATAGTACCTATCAAAACAACCTCAAAACTTTCTTCGTGCACTAATACTTATATTTGATAGCTAAGACAGCACTTAGAACTTTTCTAATGTTGCCGCTTCAGATCTATCAAAAGATAACCAAGGTTCCTACTTACTCCTGTCGTATTTGAATTGGAATTATTACAATCATTATCAAGATGAATGCTGGTAGGATTTTTTTCACTTTCATCAATGGTTATCTCATTTCCTAGTAAGGGAGATTAGTTGTACAATCCAGATGTATGTATAAAAATATTACCTGATGGAACTTAGCAGGAGACAAATTAATTATTCAAGATTGTTAAGAAAAATCCACATGAAAGGAGCTCAGGTTAATCACTCTTATATGATTTCCTCTTAATCGGATTCACTAAAATATTTTATGATAAGACCTTATAGATAAAAGAAGGGTGCATTTTTTGGACTTTTGCCCCCTAATTTTTTGTAATGCAGGGGTTGGGGCAGGCCTTGGGGCACTACTTTTGTGTCTTGTCTTATGGGGGCTGTACAAATACATCAAGAAGAGAAAAGAAATCAAGCTTAAAGAGAAGAACTTCAAACGTAATGGCGGTCTTTTGTTGGAAAGTGAGCTATCTTCTGAAGGCCATGTAGAGAAAAACAAATTGTTCAACTCCAAGGATCTAGAAAAGGCTACTAACAATTTCAACGAGGATCGGATACTTGGGCGAGGTGGACAGGGTACTGTTTACAAAGGAATGTTAACGGATGGAAAAATAGTTGCTATTAAGAAATCGAAAGCAATAGATGAGGGCAAAGTCGAACAATTCATAAATGAAGTCCTCATTCTCTCACATATCAACCATAGGAATATCGTTAAGTTATTGGGGTGTTGCTTGGAGACAGAAGTCCCACTTTTAGTATACGAGTTTATACCAAATGGGACTCTATACCAATATTTGCAAGACCCAATGGAAGAGTATCATGTCTCATGGGACACACGCCTACGAATTGCAACTGAAATTGCAGGAGCCTTATTCTACTTGCATTCAGCAGCCTCAATTCCCATTTATCATCGAGACATCAAGTCCACTAATATCCTCTTGGATGAGAAATATCGGGCAAAAGTGGCAGATTTCGGTACTTCCAAGTCTGTTTCCCTCGATCAAACTCATGTAACCACGTTGGTGCAAGGGACTTTTGGCTACCTAGATCCCGAGTATTTCCAATCAAGTCAATTTACAGACAAAAGCGATGTGTATAGCTTCGGAGTTGTTCTTGTTGAACTCTTAACAGGACAAAAGCCAATCTCGTCGCTAAGGGAACAAGAAGGCAGAAGCCTTGCTACCTATTTCATAATTTCAATGGAAGAAAATCGGTTGTTCGACATTGTAGATGCTCAAGTTTTGAAAGAAGGTAAGAAGGAAGAGATTGCATCAGTTGCTGACCTTGCGAAAAGATGCTTGAACTTGAATGGGAGGAACCGGCCTACAATGAAAGAAGTGGCAATGGAGTTAGAGGGGATGAGAAAGCTCCCAAATCCTTTGGGTATTCAGCAAAATCAAGAGGACCGGGAGGCAGCTGAATCTTATGCTACTGCATGTAAGTCCAGCAAGTCAAATATCGACGCTGATGTCACTACATTTTCGGATGTGCAACCATTCTTACCTAGTGAGACCTGGTGAGGATCTGCTTTGCCTCTTACACTTGTGAGTTATATTGCTGCGTTTGTCATGGAAATCAGTCTTTAGAGCAAAGAAAGAGAAGAGAGAAAGGAGGAAAGCTTGTTAATTTACTAATAGGAGGATTTTTGGTTAGTTATTTATTGGTAATGAACTAGTACTCAGTGTTTGGGATCAATGAACTATTAAGTCATGCCAATCCCAAGTTTATTCTAGTTTTGTAATTAGCATGATGCCGTGATTTCAGCTCATCTTGAGATCTTTAAATACTTGCTGTCAGTTCGGTTGTTGCAAAACTTACATCAGTCATGCAGTGGACCAGCCTTTGCAATTCAATTAGATTTGTACTTGCTGAGAAGGAAAAACAAGAATGACGTTTCCCTTCTGGAAAAGAAGGTGAACTTGCATCCGCCTTCCCCGCCCGGCTCTTCCCTGAAGATCACACTGAATTGATGATGGCATAAAGGGATTGTTGCTGGTTGCCGATGCTCCGACTACTTAGATCCTCACTACGTGATGTATCAAACTCACCACCCGAACTACATATATCAACATCAAAAAACCCCACTAGTTGCAGAATTATCTCTCCCAATCCTAGCCAACCTTACTTGTTTCAATGGCAAAAACAGAAACAGTAAAAAATCAATCGCGCATTGACCAACTCGTATATAAGAGATATTTACTCCTCATTCTAAGCATAGAAGATGTTGGATGCTCTTTTTTCATATTTCCATTGATTTTGTCACGATAGTAGTGTTTGATTAAATGCCCTTAAGGAACGTAAGTCATGTTGTTTGTAGAATAAAGTTCATGGGGATCATAAATTGGTTTTATGTCTTCATTATTCATGCTGACATCCGAATTTTTGTAGACGTGTTAAATATCCATTTATTTTGCAAAAATATAAAAATCTATAAAAAAATATAAAAAATAAAAATCATAAGAATATGATGATGATGATGATGATGATGATGATAATAAAGAAGTAATAGTATTAAAAAAAATGCATGAGAGTGAAAAAAAGAAGAAGAAAAAGATGAAAAAATGAATGGGAAAAGTCGAGTGGGCTCGTGTAGCACGGCCCATTCTTTTATTTCTTTTTGAGCCCACTCTTCTATTTTTCTTCCAGCCCATTCTTTTGGCCCATCCGAAATTAAATAAAAGAGAGGCCCAGCCCATCATCCCTTTTCTTTGCGCACGCGCGCCTGCACACGAGGGAGGGGGTGAACCCAGCGGCAATGGTTGACAAAAAAAAAAAAAAAAACCCAGCAGCAATGGCGCCATTCCAATGACGCCAGCAGCGATGACGCCAGCAGAAGGAATATTCCAGCTGTCGTCACTCGTCAGAGGAGTGGAGAAAGGAGGCAACAAGAGGGGCGTGCAAGGCAGAAAAGGAGGAGAGAAGGGCTCAGTTCGTGGGGGGTTGGCCAAATAAAAAATAGAATAAGTATATTAGATGTGTCAAAAGTTATATATGACGCTCACTTTAGTATTAAAAGTTTTTGTTTGTTCAATTAAGTGCTAAATCAGAAGAAAAACAATTACTTTAATACTAACGGCAAAAAATTTCAGCCAAATTGATTAAGTGTCATTTATAATTAAAATTATAATATGACTTGGCAAAATTTTTAAAAAATCCGATCCACGTGATATTTCCACATGGCATGCTTGGCATTAAAGTAATCTTTGTTTAACAACGACTAATACTGAAGCGATCACTTTAAATAAAATTTGTCACTCAAATGCTCACTTTTAATAAAATTACTTACTTAAATTATCACTATTTACAACTTTTGGATAACATCGTTTAGGGGTTATATGTTGACTAGGCAAACTGGCAAGCCACATAGGACTGAAAAATTAATAATATATAGACACGTCGGATTTTCGGCAATCCGAACTAGAGTTGACACTTAGATGATCATTTTTTTTTTTTAAAAGTAGTACTTAAGTAATCTGAAAAAATCTTTAACACAAAAATGAGCATCGTACACAAATTTTAGCACTTTTAGTGTTCTTATCCCGAGAAAAAATAAATGCAAGAGAGCCATTCTTTCGGGAAAAAAAGAAGAAAACAAGAGAGAGGAGAGGCTGAGCAGAGGACGTTTTTGGTTTTTCCCTAGAGTGACAAGCGAGGTTGCTGGAGCTCATTTCAAAGTCGATCAAAGGTCCATGCAGAGTTGTCCTTCATCATTTCAATATTTTGTCTAGAAAATTTCAAAAAAGGACCCAAAATGTCCTCATTTTCTTAAATAACGACTGAAGCGAACCTTATTTTAAATAAGAGCATGAAGTGCTATTACTTATCTCAAATAAAAATCTGAAGTGAATTTTTTTTTTTAAATAAAGGCTTGAAGTGACTATGTTTATTTTAAGTAAGGGCCTGATTTTTTGGCTATCAACGGTATTTTCGTCATTTACCATTTTCCCTTTTTTTTCTTTCTTTTTTCCTTTTTTCTTTCCTTTTTTTTTGTGGTTCTTCTTCCTCTCTGTCAACGGCCGATCGGCCAACCACTCGTGATGGGTTTAGAGGGCTAGGTGAGGGTTATCCTTGCCCAATTCAACAAGGGCCACCCATGCCAGCCGTAGGTAAGGGATGGCGTCGCCTCAATGAGGCAACCCTCACGGCCATCCAAGAGGTCGACCCTCACCGGCCACAAGTGGGGGCTCCACAACCCTTGCTAGCGGTCGGCAAGGGTCGTTGAGCCCTCACTAACCCCAAGCGAGGCTGATACTCATTAGATTTGGTGAGGGTGGCTAGTGCAGGCTTGCAGGCCCTCACTCACTGTTAGTTAGTGCTTGCAAGCTCTCGTCAATCCTTCCCAGCAACCGAAAAAGGTGGCCCAGCCCTCATCGGCCCTTCCTAGCGACTAGCGAGGCTGATGTCAAAAAATAAAATGAAAAAGGAAAAAGAAAAAAATTGGCTGAAAATGCTCTCGACCGATCAAAAAATGTAGCTAGCTAGCGGTCAACGAGGTCAAGCCCTTATTTGAAATAATCATGGCTACTTGAGGGCATTATTTGAAACAAGCAAAGTCACTTCAAATCCATATTTGAAATAAAATTCACTTCAGATCTTTATTTAAAAAAATGATGACACTTTGGATTTTTTTGGAATTTTCATGGAGTGGCTTCAGCCTAAACTCTCTCTCCATCGCCAATTGAGATCTTGACTCGTCTAATATACCAATACTAAGTAAGATTCCCCTTTCCGGAACCCCAAAAAGAACCGCCTGGGTTGATTCATGTCTTGGCGAAATCTTGTTAAACCGGAGTAATTTCATATTGAGCTATAATACTTTGAACTTGGAATGCAAGTTTATTAATGAACACCAAATACTCGATGTATTTCTTAAATGAAACACAGAATGTTTGAGAACCCCGAACTTGAATGGAGAATTTCAAGTGACTCGTGATAGACTGAGATGGGTTTTGCATGAAAATGTGTTGATTCTAGCCTTTATGCATCATGTTTAGTGCATAGGTTGCAATAAATTTCGCTTTGGAATGAGTGCTTAAAATCGCATATCAATCGTTTGATAAAATGGCTGAGAGAATGCCAAGTATTGATTCATCATTGAATCCCGAGATAGATCCGTTCATGTTTGCTTCTGGGTTGGTTGAATCTGCTCTGATATTCTTTTTTCTCTTTGTCTGGCTATGTGATTCTCTGGGAACGATCGATCGCCGACGAGCGAGCCGAGAGTCCCCCCTTTGGCTGAAGCTCTCACTTCACATCGGTGAATCCTGCTGTCCAGGGCTACTCTTGTTAGGCCATTCTCTCCATATTCGTGTATTTATGTTCGCATCTTTTTCTGGTTTGCTGATTTTAGAAGCCATGGTTCGCTTAGTTTTTGTTTTGGTGAATTTGTTTTGGGCCGCCGGAGGAGACGGCCGATGATGGGCCAGCGGCAGGTAGTGGTAGACGATAGACCAGCCAGTGGTGGCCTAAGTGGATGACCATAGAGGGTAAGGGTTGTAAGAGTTTTCTTTATATGGGCTACATTAATTGAGATTATAATTACCGTTTTATGGCGTTGGTCTAATAAGGTAAGGCATAAGGTTTTCTTAATGGTCGAATATGGGCGTGGCATTGTGTGGGCCGAGTTGGGCCTAGCCCATGATGAGAGAGCCCGTCCAAAACTCTATAAATAGCGTTAAGGTCCCTCATCTAGCCCTAACTCTTCCAAAATTCTCTCTCAACTCACCTAAGGTAAGTTGTGAGTGGCGGTCTCATCGAGCCAGGAATCGAGGGTAATAGAGGAGAAGATCTTTGGCGTTAAAAGCTCGGATTGCTGTTGGATTATCATCATTCCGCATAAAGAAAGATGGATTCCAAATAAGGTACACAAATCTTTGTATTCTCCTCCTACATGTTTGGTTTTCTAGCTACGCCAATCCTAGAAAGCCGCTTCGACGGCCAACATTTGGTATTAGAGCCTCGTAGCCTAAAACCTGAACTGTTGCTTCTGGCTCGTTTTCAGAAAATTTGCATGTTGAAACTTGATTTTGAAAACATATTTGGATTCTTCTCGTTAAGCCGAGTGTTTTGGTGGGTGGCACGCCTCTGGCGGAGCTCAAATGCACCGGCAATGAGAATTTTGATTTTTGCCTACCCTCGGAATATTTCGCCTGTTTTTGTGAATTTTGGTCCGGTGAAAGTGAATTTTTATTGTATAAACGGCTTCTACTCTTCAATACGAGCATTTTGATGGGTCGAACGTCTTTAGGTGACGCCGGAAACGGCCGCACACGCTCCCACGCGCCGAGACGAAGCTTGGAGGCGGTCCCACATGCCGCCTCACGCGCGCGCACGCACAACAACGCGTGGCTCACGCGCCTGCACGCCCGCGCATGCACGCCAACGCGTGGCTGACACACGACTTCGCACACGCGGACTGCCTGAGTTGTCTCGCCACCGCCAACACATGTCGGCGGATGACATCATGATGACGTCACATAAGCCGCCTTACGTGCGACCACCACGTGGCATGTGACGTCATCGATGACGTCACCACAAACCTGATCGGTTGTTGACCGGGTCAACCCGACCCAGGTGGACCGGGTTGACCCAACCCCAGTTGACTCGACCCGGTTGACCGAGTTGACTCGACCCGGTTGACTGTTGACCGGTTCGATTCGTTAACCGGTCAAATCAGTCGGATCGGCTTCAGGCCGGTTTCTGGACGCCAGCGCATGCGGCTCACACGCCGCACACTCTAGCGGCACGTGAGGGCGCATGTAATGTCGGATTGGTGCGTGGCTTATACCGTTGTGCTCGTATATATGTTATCTACACTATTATTGGCTTATTTTATATAAGTGATGATTTTATGAATGTGAAAATGCATGTGAAACCCTAAGGTACGTGATTTCGGGGGTATTTTTTACGTATTTTTCATGTATTTCTTTATGGTTTTGGAAATACATTACAAGCTCACATGTATATCATCACATAATGAATGTGTAGAGCATCAATTCATTGATAACATGTATAAGGTTTAGCATGTATTAATGAATAAAGTAATATGATTGGCATGATATGTGATTTTAGTGACGAATTGCCCCTGTCATCCGATCTAAAATCACATGTATAAAGTAAATGTAAGTTATAAAGTTATATCCCTGATATGAGAGAGTTTCAATAATTCAATTGGGTTATGACTGCCAAAGTGACACACTTGATTGGATTTGAGAAACGTCGGTCTCGTATTTTGATGGGATGTCTCCTGTTCTGATGCATGTTTATACTCCTAAATGAGGTAATTTTATATTAGTTCATGGAGGGATGCATGTACAGCATATGGTTGAGGAGTGACTGACCCTAGTGATTCATACACCAAAAGGTGGTGAATTTATGAAAGGTTAGAATATTCTCATGACCGCTGTCAAGTGGAGAGTATGCAATTGCATGTCATATATTCTGCCCAAATGTATTTATATGATGATGCGTTTAACTCTTAGGACGTGTACTTATAAGGTTTTCAAGTTACACAATACTCACATGGTGCCAATCATCAGTTATGGCAACTCTATTGTGATTGAGATTCCTATTGGTCAAATTTTAAGTAGTGAAGAGGATTTTCTATTAGGGATGGATGCTGGTAAATGTTCAAATTACTCTTACTTTGAATAAGTTAAAAATCTTTTTGTTAGTTATATGGAATTAGAATGAATTCCTTGCTACTTAGGAAAGTGAAATTGAATTTGTCCATCATCCATAAAGCGTTCCATTTATGACCACTTGAAAATGATTTACCAACTGACTGCATTATTAGAAGGATGATGAAAATATTGGTGACTTGAAATTGTGTCTTGTCTATTACCAAAATTGGTATAAATACAATGACTCTTCAATATAAAGTGTGATGGTTCTGATGAGGTTAATGATTACGTCCTAAGGATAGTAAATTTAAAGTCCATAATCATACTCATAAAAGAATTCATAAAACCACCGGTCATTCTGACAATCTGATCTTGGGATATCACCCTTAAGATAAATTGTGTTATTCACTATTTTTGTGGGAAGAAATGACACATAAAGATATTGTAATGATATAAAACTTAATTGTCCAAGTGTGAGTCTAGAGTTAATAATTCATTGGCATTTATTTATGAATTCAATTCCTATCAAAAGCCTCATCTAGTTTTTAGTGGCTAAATAGCGGTGCAACAAATTATGTTGTTTACCATAAAGGAATTCATAAATCTAAGGAAGCCAAATTAGAATGAATCATAACTCATCACAGGAAACAACATTTAACGTCGTTTTAGTGGGAAATGTTGTTTTGACTAAGGATACCGGTTAGCATTTGACGTTGAAAAACACTTTTATGTACCTTCCTTTAGATGGAACTTAGTGTCCGTATCATGTTTGGAAATGTACGGCTATTCTTTTGAGATAAAGGACAGTGTTATTGCAATGTTATCCAAATCAAATGAAGTTGGATGTTGTAATGGGTCAAATGAATTATATCAATTGTACTCATCTCCCAAGCATATGTATGTCATTTTTACAGTTAAAAATGTTGTTTCCAATAGAGATTTACCTAAATAATAGTTTTATGCATTGTAGAAGAAAGATGATTAAGAAAAAGAAGAAAACTACAGTATGAAATTTTGAACTATTAAAGGTCATTCATATTGATATTGGTGACCAAATATGGTAAAGTTTTATAGAAATATTGACAACTATTTTCTCTTGATTAAAAAATAAATAAATAAATAAATAAAAGGGGTCTGAATCTTTGGATTTATTCAAATTTTTTAGTATTAAGGTTAAGGAACAGTTGAGATGAGTCTTAAAAATTATCAGCTATGATCGTGGTGGTGAGTGTTTTGACTATGGCAATACTAGATAGCTTAAAGGGCCATTTGTCAAAAACTTAGAAAGATTCTTGGATGGTAACTTAGTTTACTATATCCGAAAATCTTGGAATAAATTGGTGTGGCTGAAAGGTATAATTCCACCATGATGAATATGATGGTGAGTATGATTACTTGGACTAATTTATCAGGTTTTCTATGGAGCAAAACAGCCTAATATGCATTAAACCGTATAACTACCAAATGTATTCCATTGACTCTTTTTTAAGTTTTGGATCGGACGTAAACTTGACTCGAATCATCTTAAGGTTTGGAGCATCCTGCAGAAGTTTGGTTATATAATCTAACATTAAATAAGTTGGAATCCAGAACCACTCGATATCATACCCATATCATTTGAAGGGATATCAGGTTTTATCATCCCAATAAAGGTATAAGAATTATGGAATCATAAACAGTAAAGTATCTAGAGTTCGACGAAAATGTAGAGGATAGTTACTCTTAGACTATTAAAGATAATGGTATGGTGGTAACCATTGTGTCTTTGGTTTTGTCTTTCCCTATACAAATAATTGTAGAGCCTTTTACTCTATATATTAAGCTCGTGAGGTTCAGGATATTGTTATTGATATGATTCCTGATGAAGTTTTTCAAGCCTCTCAAGTGCTAGATAGAATGATAGTAGCTCCACTCAAGAGATCTGTTACCGAAAGATGTTCAGTTATATCACCATACTATATAGTCTATTTGTAAGAGCATAATTATGATATCTACTATGTAATTGAACTACTGACTTGTATGTGCAACTATTATTTCTTGTCCTCAGTCTGATCTGTGGTTAGACATAATAAAAAGATGAGATGCAATTTATAAAATGTGATAGTGTTTGGGAGTTTATTGAATTGGTTGAAAGTCACAAGCTCATCCACTGCAAATGGGTGTATGAAACTAAAAGAAATTTCAAGGGAAACATTGAGAATTTTAAATTCAAATTACTAATATAAAGTTTTCACTCAGAGAGAAGTTTAGTTTTTTCTAAAGACTATTTCATAGTGAATATGGTATTACTGGCTCATTTTTATGAAATTACATTAGATAGATAATTCTAATTATGTTTCTCAATGAATACCTTAATAAAGAAGTCTATGTGGTATAACCCAAATGTTTTACAGCGGATGATTCAGGTAAACTTGTGTGTAAACTGAAAACCCTTATGCATGGCCTTAAGAGAATCTATAGATCAGACGATGCTTGGAGTTTTATAATGTTATCACTTCATTCAGTTTTGCTGAGAATAGAGTACATCAATGTATATACTGCAAGATTGGTGGGAGAAAATTTAGTTTTCTCAAATTCCATGTAAGTAATAACTTGTTTGTGATAATAATATTGGACTACTGCATAAGATAATATAAATATTGTCGAAAAATTTTGACTTGAAAAACCCTGGTTAAGTACCTTTTGTCCTTGGCATTGAAATTTATAGAGATCGTTTTTGGCATATGTTAGATTTATTTTAGATTGCATATGTTGATTATATTTTGAACATATTCAATAAGCTAGGAGTTATTGCTGTTGTTAAGGCTGACAAATTGAATATTTGACATTGTCCTTGTTCAAATTTTGGGAAAATCCAAATGAATGATACACTTTATGCCAGTACACTTAGAAGTGTCATACATGTTTAAATCTGCACTAGACTACATATTGCTTTTGTGGCGAGATTTTTAGATAGATATTGGTCAAGTCTAGGACATGATCACTGGATTGCTGCCTATGAGGTTTTGAGATTCTGAAAAGGACAAGAAAACTATATACTGACAAATCTGTTCAGGATCCAAAGCTAGTATGATATTCGAATGCAAATTTTACTAGTTATAACAAGAATTTGATAACATAATATATCTTTGTATTAGCAAAAGATGCAGTGTTATGACAAAGTGTTAAACATAAATTTATGTTATCCTCTATCGTATAAACGGAGTTTATAGCATGCCTTTTAGGTGCTACTCAAGATATTTGACTTTGGAACCTCATTAAAGAGTTGACTATATTTGATATTATGAATAGACCCCATACAGATGTATCGAGACAATAACTTTTTAGTGTTGTTTGTCAACAACAATAAGAGTCTCAAGAGGTCTAGATTTATGACCGTCAGGTTTATGACCATAAAGAAATAATACATAATGGTGGCACTACAGTAGAGCATATTTCCACAGATGATGTGGTTCTAGACCCACTAATTAATGTTTTTCGCCCTTGTGTACTTGAACAACATGTCGTGACATGGGCTAAGGAGCATCATTGGATGCTGTTATTTAGTGGGAGCTGTTTTTTATTTTGATCTAATAAAGATTATATATATTGCACATTCAATAAAGTGTTCATGAATGTGTGGTCACCATATTGAATTGCTTATATGTAATGAAAATCTCAAGATATTGTGTAAGCCTTGAGTGAAGGCTGGGGGCATCTGGTTATCAGCCTTGAACATATGTCTTGATTACATATAAAGAAATGTTAACCATAAAGATAAGACATGTGGGTTCATTAGAACCATAAGGATATTCTCTAATGGCACATCCGGTTTTCTGTGACACTTAAGGTAAGAGAATAGGGACCAACAAGGGAGATAACACATAAGGTAAAACTCTTTATGAGGTGTTATCCGTTTGCCACACAACTATATTGAATCCATATCAATAAAATTGAAAACATTTGTGACCATGGAAGACTCTATGAATACGTGTAGTTACCATCATGATTCGGTGTTTGAGATTTTATGAGATAAGATTAACTATTAAGAATTACCACTAAACAAACATAAAGGTGCGTACATAAAGTACAATCTCAATTAATGTAACCCAAGTGGGAGAATGTAAGAGTTTTCTTTATATGGGCTACATTAATTGAGATTGTAATTACCGTTTTACGGCGTTAGTCTAATAAGGTAAGGCATAAAGTTTTCTTAATAGTTAAATATGGGTCTAGCATTGTGTGGGCCGAGTTGGGCCCAGCCCGTGATGAGATGGCCCATCCAAAACTCTATAAATAGCGCTAAGATCCCTCCTCTAGCCCTAACTCTTCTAAAATTCTCTCTCAACTCACCTAAGGCAAGCTGTGAGTGGCGGTCTCATTGAGCCAAGAATCGAGGGTAATAGAGGAGAAGATCTTCGGCATTAAAAGCTCGGATTGTTGTTGGATCATCGTCATTCCACATAAAGAAAAATGGATTCCAAATAAGGTACACAAATCTTTGTATTCTCCTCCTACATGTTCGGTTTTCTAGGTACGCCAATCCTGGAAAGCCGCTTCAACGGCCAACAAGGGCTTGGCGGTAGCCTAAGGTTTGGTTGAGGTCCCCTGGTTCGGTGAAGATGAATTTGCAGGCGGTGGAGGACATTCTCGGTCCGCGAAGAAGGATGAAGGTGCAAGAGAGGAAGACAAAATAGGGAAGAAGACAAAAGGAATAAAAAGAATTTAAAAAAGGAAAATCAATAAAAATTCCAAAAATCTAAAAACACATTAAAAAAATCCTTTTATAATCCAAAGCAGGTCGGATCCGGATAGACGGGTTGGGACAATGGGTCGAATCAAGTAAACTCGGTCTGAACCTATTGCCTAAATATAATAATAATAAAAAATTTTAAAAATTTTAAAAATTGTAAAAATCAATATAAATTTAAAAAACAATGAAAATATTAAAAAATTCGGAAAATTTAAAAAAAAATTAAAAACTCAGAAAATCCCAAAAAATTAATAAAATATTTTAAAATTAGTAAAAATATATAGATCAGACAAATCATTAAAAAATCAGAAAAATTATAAAAAAATCATTATATAAATTTAAAAATCATTATATAAATTTACTTAATTAGAAAATTAAAATTTGATAAAATTTAGAAAATTCAGATAAATCATAAAAATCATAAAAAAATTTTAAAAAATTCTAAAAAGCTAGAATATTAATAAAATATTAGAAAATTCAAAAAATCGTAAAAAAATTTCGAAAAATTCAAAAAAAATCATTAGAAATATTTAAAATATTTAAAAATTCTGAAAATTCATAAAAAATCATAAAAAAATTCCAGAAAAATATGAAAACTATGAAAATGGGAAAATTGTTTAATTGAAAAAGGACTTTATAATAGGGTTCTTTGTTTTGAATTGTTTTTTCTTTTTTAGAGACCATTTAGGATATTTATGTGTTTTCTTTGCGATTATACTTGGTAGTGCTTCTTTAATACCTTGGATGTTATTTTCTTTGTTTTAAAATGGTTGGATGAAACCTAGAATCCTCTAATAGATTACCATGGCGTTAGTTAGCATTCAATCTAGTTAGGCACTAGAAGGACATCGGTTTTAAGATTAGTGTAATCAAGTTCTCGAATCTATAATCTCTAGTTGCATAAATAGTAAGATATCCTCCCCTATCTTATTAGATTTCTAGCCAACCACAAAAGATTAGAGGATTAATTGATCAAAAAAAGAACATCCAATGTCACATGAGATATGGATTTGGGAGAATCCATGTTTATGATCAATGAATCATTTGCGGTGTTAACAATTGAATGGTCCATTCCTGATCATCATTTGTATGGACCATTCGATTCATCTCATGAACAAGTATCTTAAACCTAATTTCACCCTCATTGGAAGAGGTTAGTTGCAACAGCTTGAATTACAAATTGAGCACAAAATCGTGAAATTTACACTATGAATTTTTTTTGTAGTTCAAACAATTTGGGACAATACTTTTCAACAACATAAGATCGCCTTAGATATGCTCCTTGGATTGTCTAATTCTTGTATTTTTGTCTCGAACTTCACAGTTACCAAATTCTTTGAGTAAGAACTTTTCTATTAAGATGAACGTATTAGAATACCAATTTGGAAGAGATGATCGAAGCAGGAGTTCATTTTGGTAATTTTATTTTCACATGTGCATTAGATCTGTTCCATGAAAAACATCAAAAACTGTGGTTTTTCAAAATTTTATCTACTTTTCTAGTCAATTGATTATAGATTCTATGTTTATTTGATAATCACCTTCAAAACTACAACTAAGAAAGAGGGATCATGACCGATAGTGGCTTCTCTTTTTCCGATGTTTTTCTTTTTTAACTCTAGCGTATGGTTTTTCTCTATGAATACTTTATTTTTTCAAAAGTTTGGTCTATAATGGAAAGTTTCATAAATGGGCTCTCAGCTCGCGGTATACTTCTCTGAAACCCATATCTTCTTCCCAAAAAAGTTCAATATCCAATTGATGGGCCTCTCTTGCAGCCAGGCCCCCCTTAAGCCCAGATCCATTCGCCAAGCATAGAAACGACAATGAAAAGGAATTGGCAAAGCGTGGCCGACCAACGGGCATAATTAGGAATCGAAATCAAAAATTGGATATATCTCTTTCTCTCTCTCCCTCCCTTTTTTTATGATCCTACTCAAGTGCGTATGGTTAGTATTTTGAAAAGCCCTTTACGAAAATACAAAGCAATTCAACCTAAAGGACTTTGGGTAAATGCAAAGACTGTTTGATAAATTACGCTTCAAGAAACAATTTTGAGAGAAATGTTATTTGATAGAAAACATATTTGAAAAGCCTTTGGGTGATTCATATTAGTTTTTTTTTTTAACTTTTATTTGTACTCAACTTTTTAAACATAAAATTTGATAATAATGCTAAAAAAATCAAATATGTATAATTAAAAAAAAAAAATTACCAAAGCTTTTGTCGAATGATCGTCAGTGAGCTGGATTTGGCGACAGTGGCTACCGAAGGTCCCTTGACCTCAAGCGACCCTCGGCAAGGGTCATGCGACCAGGCCACGCGTAACTTAGGTGACCACTGCTTAGGTCTTGCGAGGGTCACTCAACTGACGGCCTGGGTCGCGTGCCACTTGAGGTCATGCAACCTCCATGCGACCCTCGCCAAGGTCATGCAATGGGTGACCTCGACCAACGGCAACCGTGGCTAGATCTAGCTTGTTGACGGCCATAGTCCTCCATTGATTCAGCAAAAGGTTTGGTCCTTTTTAAATATAAAAAAAATAACGTGGGACAAAATCAAAATTTTCAAGAATTCTTGAGAGTAATTTTGAAAGAACAAATGAGTTTCAATATTTAGTCAAATACTAAAAGCCCAATGCCAATGGGTTTTCAACCTTTTCAATATTGGCTTTCACTTAAAAGCTCCTTAAAAATAATAGCCAAATGATCCAATATAAAAGCTCCTTAAGAATGCTAAACCAAACACACTTTCTGAAGAAAGGATATTCCAAAGAGGCCTCAGTGGGTCTTTGTGATCTCCCGAGGAAGAGAATTTTCCGGCCTTTCAACCTAGTTTGAATTAGCGGACTTTGGATTGGCCAGTAGCATCTTGCAATCATCCACAACATGATATAGGGCCCACGGGCTTTCTACTTTTTTAGCTTGGCAACTGTGCCACAAATCTACTTTCAATCTTTATGGGCGTGTTTGGCAACCGGCCAAATAGTGTTTGATTTTGTTCTTTTGTTTCCAAGAGTAGATTTGTAATAGAAAATTGTTTGGTCAACTTTTTGTTTTCAAGAATAAATTTGTTCTCAGGAATATATTTGGAGTGGAATTGAGAAATAAAAATATATATATATATATATATATATATATATATATATATTCTTTATTTCCAGGAACAATTCTAGAATCAGTCAACCAAGATTTTTTCTTTTCTTTTCTCTTTTTATTTCCTTCTTGTTTTTCTTCCTTTTCTCTTCTTCTTTCACTGCCACAACCATCGGCCGCCGCCGCCACCGCTATCCACCACCGTCAGCTATTGAAGCTCACCCAGCCATCGATGAGGCTTGGCCTCGCTCAAGCCTCCCTCAACCATCGGCGAGCCTTGCTTGGCCAGGCGAGACTCGACCGAGCCCTAGCTAGGCTAGGCTGGGCCAGGCTCGACCTCGCCCAAATATGGCAAGGCCAAGCTCACCCAGCCACTGGCGGGGCTCAACCTCGCCGACCACCACAAGGTCTAGACTTCTCTTCTTTCTTCTTCAAAGTCACGATCAATCTTAGGTTGAAATCGGAAAATGTCCTTTTTCGCATCCGAAAGCCTTGGTTCAAATCCAGCTCGTGACAAAGGGAGAAATCAAAGTCTAAAACGAGAGCCTAGCCCCGAAGCAAGGGATTAAGGAAATCGAGTAGGAGTAGGCAAACTACGAGCTGCTAGGGAAAGCTTTGGAATGTGGCTGAGAAATGAGAATAAGTTCCACAGCTCAAGCTAATAATAGACTCAGGAGGTGGTGGGCTATCGAAGAGAGTAGACCAAGATTTGACACTCGCTCGGCCCCTTATGGTTGCAAGAGCATGCATTTCTCCCTCGATGGATTGGGGCTTTCTAAGTTGGCACTGCGCTCATCGGTTGCTTGTTTTGCTTGCTTTACCTGAACAACGAGGTGAAAGACTGCCTTTTCTCTATTCTATTTCACAGGCTCGATGAGATCAGTAATACTCTTTTTTAATAAGTAAATAAGATGAGCAGATAGATTATGTAATTGGGGATATCTGCAAGTATATCTGCAAGTCAAATCCAATCCTTGGAATGTAGATTCAAAGGGTCGGGTCCGCATTAGTTTAAGGTGCTTGTGCTCCTTGGCCTTTGAGTTGGACTTGACTTTAACACTTTCATGAAGGAGGTTTGTGGAGAAGTTGTTTTTTTGTAGCTGCAGCCTCGCCAAGGTCAACGAGGCCGACCTTGCGGTGGCCCGGCAAGGTTGAGCCCTGTCGGCAGCTAGGTGAAATCGAGGCTTAGCCAACAAGGCGGGGCCTCACCAAGGGCTGGCAACCCTTCGACGAGGTTGCCGACCCTCGCCTAGTCAGTTGCTGGTCATCCCAAGGCCGGTGATTGGCTGAAGAAGAAGATAAAAGAAAAAAAAATAAAAAAAAAATAAGAAAAAAATAAATTATTTAAAAAATAGAAGAAAATAGTTTGGATTACAAATTTTGAGGATGATGTCAAACGCAATTATATTTTGGAAATAAAAGTTTTAAGTAGTTACCAAACATTTTTATACGCTTAGAATTTATTTTTGGAAAGAAAATAAAAAAATTTATTTTCAATAAGAAATTATTCTTTAAGAACAGAATAGTTATTTATCTCTACAAACCACCGCCTGTGGTGGCCCAGTTGGATAAGGCTCCCATGACCCTTTGCGTAGAGGGGAAGAGTTCGAATCCCGCTGGCCGCACGGGATCTTAAGCGTGACGTCGGGGTGGTGGGTCCTCCGCTAGTGTCACCCCAGGTTTGCCCTGCCGGCTGCCGGCTGTACGGGGGTTCCCGGGTCACCAAAAAAAAAAAACAGTTGATCCACTTTCTCCTTCTTCAAATACAGAAGAGCTCGGAAGATGGCTAGGGTTTCGGTGGTCAACGCCGAAGCGAGTTGAAACGTTCAGGAAGATGGACAGACATGACGGACGCGATGCGATTAGCAATCTGCCGGACTCGGTGCTCTTCCATATTCTGTCCTTCCTGCCCACGAGAGACGCCGTCAGGACTCAGGACATTGATGGTGCCGGGGTTCCGCCATCTCTGGACTTCTACCCGCCACTTGTCTTTCTATCACTATCCTTACCACGACTGCAAAAAGTTGGAGACTGCTTTTGAAGCGGACGACAAATTCCCGAATTTTAGCAATCACGTGTTGACTTTGCACGAGAGCCCCACCATCGATTCGTTCCGTCTTAATTTAAACTGTGCATCTAAGGCGCACCCCTATGATCCTAAATATGAGGACTCTGCAACTCGAGAGAGGAGAAGAACGTGGAACAAACTGGATACGTGGATTCGTTTTGCAGCAAGGAGAAAAGTTAAGTTCCTCGATTTGGACTTCTTACGGTGTGCTTGGGAGTTCCGACATTGTCTTTACTTCCCACTTAATCTTTACGTGCTGCCCAGCGTTGTCCTTAGGTGTAGCAAACTTAGTAGAGCTGAAGCTGGCTTCCTGTGTGGTCAGACCGGTGGCGGGACGGGTCCAACTGAGGTCGCTTAGAAAATTGTCTATGAAGGATATTCACTTAACTGACAGGAAGTTGGTTGACATACTATCCAGTAGCCCGTTGCTGAAAGAATTGTCTATTGAAGTTTGTCATGGCCTCCATGAGCCTAAATTCTGTCGTGGCCCGTCCATTCAAGTTTTAAATTTAAAGGA
This sequence comes from Eucalyptus grandis x Eucalyptus urophylla, assembly GCA_028830015.1. NCBI lineage: Eukaryota > Viridiplantae > Streptophyta > Magnoliopsida > Myrtales > Myrtaceae > Eucalyptus > Eucalyptus grandis x Eucalyptus urophylla. The sequence continues at coordinate 44,827,521 of CM054190.1, forward strand.
ATGCGGCAGTCTTGAAAAGCTTGATCTTACACGATCAGATATCAAACATTTAACCATTTGATCAGTATGGGGATCTGGAGCTAGTTTGTCCTAATGTGAGGATTTTGGATATTGCTATGTGTCTAAATTATGTCAAGGCGACTAATATGTCATCAGTGGTTGATACGTCCCTCAGCTTCAGTGATTATTTTATATGTCCTTACGGAAAATATTGTGAGTTTAGACTGCTTCTGGAAAAGCTCAGCCGCAGTCCTTATTTTATGCTACGCAATTTGTGCATACTGGCATGGTTTCTGTGCTTTTGCTCTGACCTATTTTGTCTTGCTTTGAGGTACTTTTGAATGATTTAGGTTCCGATCCTTCAGGTGAGGAGTATAACTATTTTTTGATTGGATATTCTCACATTTCAACTGTTTTAAAATTTGTAGAATAGGAGTAGGGTGAACTGATTTTGGATGGGTCTTACTTGAAATGGACAGTGGCTGCGCCGTTTCTCTGCTTTGGCTTCTTTGTTCTGTTGTTTTTTTATGCTTCAGTTCATCAGGTAATGACCTAGATGAAGAGTAAAAGAAAATATTATTTACTTAGGCTGGGTTCTTTTATTTATGCGCACCTAAACTTTTATAAGGTGGCCTTCCTTGCATCTGTTGGCCTTTGAACTTTGAGCAATTGTAAACTATCATCCATAACCTATTCATGTAACGGAAAACTACAGTTTGTTAGGAGTCTGTCTTCCTTGTGTCTTTGTTTGCTTTGTGGCATTTTGTGGACGATATTGTTTTTACTTTTTACGTGACATGTGTTACCATTTTAAATGTGCATGTACATGCTCTTGTGATTTGCCTTTCTAAATATTCTACAATAGCTAATTATAAATTTCCTGACATGACTCTGAATTGAATGGTATCATATAATTTCATTTCAGTCAGTCCATACATACACATGCTCTCGAGTGCCCACAATGTTTGTCCGATGGTAATTTTCATTTAAAGTTTGTCCAAGTAATTCTTTTTAAACCAGGTATTAACTAAATGGGAACTGACAAATCAGCCATGCCCATCTTTCGCTTGGAAGTATGTGACACTTCAACTAAAAAAAAAAAAAAAAAAAAACTGCGTCTGATTAAGTGGTACCTCCCCGGCATCTCTAGCTTGTTGAGGAACTCTCATTTTCTAGAGAGACTCGCTATCTATGTTCATCCTGGAAGAGGTGAAGATGAATCCGAGGTATAAATGCTTGAACTGTAACATTTTGTTGCCATATTAGAACATGGAATTAATGGAGATTGAAATGTCACTTTAATTTTCTAGCTTGCCAAAGCAGGGTGTAAGCTTGTATTTGAGTTCAATGGCTTTAGTTACTGGTGTTCAGTGGACAGCACATTTCCTTGTCTGGAGGACCAGCTTAAGCATGTTAAGATATATGGTTATGTACTGGAGCCTGATGTCATTGAGCTCATTGAATTTCTGCTCAAGAATGCACAGATCTTGGAGAAAATGGAGATTTCTACCAAGAAGACTATGCAGCGAACTGGTAGCAAGTAAACGTTCTCCAGTGACATTGGTCGTCCATCAAAGGATTATTGTACATCGGATGCGCTGCTAGAGTTTTCACAGAAGTTGTTAAGTTTCCCAAGGGCCTCAACACGTGCAGTAATTCACCTGGGTTAGATACTGGTATTGGAATTGTGTTCACCCTTTCTTTTGGACAACCCTTGATGTTTCTATGCCAGGCATGTCTCACATTTGGTAGACTTTACAAAAGTAGTTGGCCTTTATGAGGAATTCGCCCCTTTGCCTCAGGTCTATGAATTCGCAACATCCACGACTCTGTACAGGCAGCTTTATGAATATTTTGATGGTGGATGTGCCGTTTTTTTTCGAAGTATGTTTCTCTTGATGGCTTTTCTTTTCATATTCCCAGCTCTTGCAAATAGTTCGGCTAAAATTTTTGCAGTATAGATTTACTTGAACAATCTATTGACACCAGTTACAATCTGTTCATGAGTAACCTTTGCTCTTGCGGATGCTGTTTCTCTCTTGGTTTTTCATTTCAGAGGCTGCCATCTTTGTTCTTTCACTTTTCAGGTTTAGCTACCCATTTCTTTATCTTGAAAGGAAGTCAATGCAGTTCAACATTCTTAGTGATTACTATCAACATCAATATCAGTACAATCCGAAGCTACTTTATACCATAAAATATTGAGTTGTGCAGTCCTCCAAGTTCAAATCTTTTCTTGATGTCTACCCTAAAATAGTTATTATATGTGCTCTTCTGGCAAATTAACAAGATCATGATGTCCCTTATTTGACGTGTGAGTTCTTTTTCCTTTATAGATAACATGAGTATCCAACTTTGTATCTTTACTTAAGGTAATTAGGAGTCGACCCCTTATACCCTTATACTATGAATTGCATCAAATCAGTCCAACTATGTATTTACTTCATCCCCTCCAGACACAGGCTTCCAAGGAGACTTTCCATAGTAACATGTCCATCGAGCATTGACCGGTGTACCACGCACTTCCTCCGCCACAATTCCACAATAATAAGCGGTGCTCTATTATGAGATTTTACAAAATAAGCACTTCCACATTGTTTTCTGGAAACCTAACAGGAACAACGTCAGATTTGATCAAAGTCAAACCAAATGGGATTTGATTTCTGGACCAAATAGATAGTTTCAACTTGATCAGGCCGTCTCCATTCAGTTCAAAATTTGAACAGAACTTTTCTCACTCGATTTTATTAAGTCGTAGTCCAGTTGCTTCTTTCACACTCCTCCACGTACTTTCCTTGAATTCGTATTCTTTGTATTCTGGGAGCTCCATTTTAAAGGCTTCGATTGCTTCTAAGCAGAGCGACACCTCCCTGAGATTTCCACCTCATACAGGAATCACGAGATCCTCGCTAGTTGTGCTCATCTTGGACCTCATCGCACATTTACATATGAATTTCCATTCAATCCATCGCAAGTGCTGGAGATGAAAGAACGGCTTGCATTCAAATTTGAGCATGCTGAAGCTGGCTGGATGCAAGCACGTGACTTTGATGGCGAAAACTAGTGCCTCGAGCAATAGGCTTAAGCAATATAAAGATACGGGGATATGTCATTGAGCTCATCTAGTTTCTACTTGAGAGTGCGCTGATCTTGGAGAAGATGTCAAAAACAGCAATTTATGTCTCTGCGTTTTTTTCCCATGAGTTACTGGGTCACCCAGGTTACTGGGTGCTTTTTTTCCTTTCTCGCTCCTCTTCGATTTCCCACGCTTTTTTCCTCACGGAAAAGGAGGAGGTTGAGTTCTGATTTTGGGTGGTTCCCGGCAGGCTTCGTCACTTGGCTTGTTTCTTGTCGCTCTCCAAGCGTGTGTAGAATGTACTGCCTGGGTTCAATCGTCCAACCCCGTTTCCAACATATTTCTGTTTAGCCCCTGATTTCTCTATCAGATCCATTTTTTGTTTGCTGCAGTGGTTCTGATCACATCATAGTGTCCTGGAGTAGATCAACTTTGGAGATCAATAATGTTGTCGGGTAAAGAAGCAATGCGGAAAGTTTGAAAGGGCCATAAAGATGGTAGAAATGGTGTAATCAGTAATTTCCTGGACTTGGTCCTAGTCTACATACGCAAAAATTATCTTTTGATCAGTGTGCTTACCAAAATTGGGTAGAGCAGACAGTGCACAATGGTCTCGAGCGTGATGGCAAGTTCTTAAATTTCACCAGCCATGTATTGAGCCCTGCACGAGAGCCCGACAATTGCTTGGAGAGTTGCCTGTTGGAAAAATGCTAGGGTCTCCAGAAGCTCTAATTCGATTGGCACCCGTCAATTGAAGAATTGAACCTCGACATGTGCAAGGGTTGAAGAAACCTGATCTTGCTTGCTCAGCCACAAACAAATTAACTGTTGTTGTTGATACTAGCAGTCATGTAAAAAAGATAGTCTATGCTTAAATTAGGACTTTGCAGATTTCTGGGTCGACGAAGTGTGTCAAGTTAACCAGTTACTAATCTCTGATTGATGCATCACTCTACTTCGGTTATCACCTCAAATGTTCTTGAAAGGCATACTGCGGAGTCAGAGTGCTTCTCCACTATTGCTCTAACCTCATTTATCTTGCTTTTGAGGTACTTTTAAATAATTGAGCCGACAAAGTCACATAACCGGGGGTATTGAGCTGACATGTCGGTTATGTGACTCCGTGAATAGCATAGGCCAGCCCAATAGGAGCCCTTGTGAGCTCCACCATCTCACCCTAAGCATGGGAAGCTATACTATACATGCCTACTTGATAGTAGCCACATTGAAATATATGACGGCGAGTCTATCTTCTCCCCCGGTGGCCCCCTTGTTGCTAGGTGAACATTTTTCTTCCCACCTAGCTGGGAATAACCCCACATTTTACGTCTCAGAGTTTAGACGAAATAATTTAAGGACGTGTTTAGTTCCCTAGTACTTTTAAATGATTCAACTGGGAGTCCTTGAGAAGAAGTAATACTCTCTATTTGACTGATTTTTCTCGGATGATTTTGAAACTGAGTTTAATGTCCAATCTATTTTAGTCTCTTCATTCTTATTGTCCTGAGACTATCGATGAGGTAATACGAAGAGGTAGTAAGGAAAAAAGCTATTCACTCACACCAGCGTCCGTTTTACTCATCCTGCCCTTAAACTTGTCTTTGCATGCTTCCCCTCATGTAACTCAGACATTGTCGAGGTTTTTCGTGCGTCAGTTTTTGCATTGCTATGAACATGTCATCCTTTCACAAGCAATTCATATTTTGTGGTCTCATTCATTGATATATGCTGTCATTTGCAACCGTTCAAGTGAGTATGAGATCGGCTCTCTTGAATTATTTTGTAATGCTCCAAATGCACAGTTTAATTAGGTGGCTTGAATGTGTTGAAGATATGGAAGAAACCGTACAATCTTGATCTTCCTTCACTAACACGCTTTGCGACATGTCCATTGTTTTATTCCAGTGGTGTAATATCCGCCATGTCTCTTCCCTCTATATTGACCAAAATCAGACACACAAAAGGTTGAATTCAAGTTGATGCTTTTGACTGATAAAAAAAAATAATAATAACGTTGTCGAAAGTCGGTTTATGTTTTCACAGTCGCAATTAAGTTGAATTGTCCGACTTCCTTTCCTATGAATCTAAACAATTCTTTCTTCTATCAAGTATTCTTTTATGCAAATTGACACGACAGCCATGCCCATTATTTGCACGAAATCTTTCGAGGCTTGAACTAAGTCAAACAAAGTGGCACCACCATGGGAACTAAGCATATTGAAGAGTTTCCATATTCTTGAGAAACTCACTCTGTACGTTTAGACCAAAATACATAAATCCTTTAGAACAAGTTTATTTTTTAATTTTACTTCTCGCTCGGTTGTTTACATTTGTTTCACACTTCCGCTGTCTCACATAACATTAGCTTTTAAAGTGGATTTTTCTTTAAGGAAAAATTACATATATATATCAATTTAATCAAACGGCACATTATTTTATACAAACAGAAACTCAAGTAGAAAAATACGATAGTTCTTGCCTTTCATCAATCGCGACATAACTTTCAGCGCCCACCCTGATAAGGAAAGTGACGGGACCAGTGAAATTTTCTTGACTTTCTCGGATTAAGGAAGGCAATTTATTAAAGTTCCATTGGCTGAGCGAAGGGGCACCATATGCAACCCATGTAAAGACAAAGAAAACTCAATCGATCCCACCTTCCATTTTTTATTATTTTAACCAAAACCCATTCGCTCGAAGCGATCCGTCGCCCACAGTTGCGGAGGAAATCAGCGGTGCCGCCTCGACACTGGACCTGCACAGGGCGAGCAGCTGAACCTCAAACCCATCAAATCCCAGCCCAAGTTTTCCGCCCGACCAACACATGTCCCCTGCTTCGATCGATCCTAACACCTGGCTTAAATCCATTTCTTGAGGGAGGAAATATAACTCTCTCTCTCTCTCTCTCTCTCTCTCTCTCTCTTTCTAGTTTTCTGGAGTCTGCCTTCTGTCTCACTCTGTGTACTCTTGAAAAAGTGGGAATCCTTTTGTCCCCACGTGAAATCAGTCGCCTGTTGGATGAAAGACCATGTTCATCATGGTCCACGGTTTTTGTCTCTTGTGAGAAACCATCTTTTTAAATCAGGTTTGTCCATCGAAGATCGGGAGTCTCTCAACGCCTTCTCTGTGTGAACCTCGTCCGTTTCCGAAAGCCCTCTTCATAATCCTTCTTTTCTCTTCCAATACCTCGGTCCAATAATTAGAGCAACTCTGCTTCTTATCCACACTGCTATTATTTTTGTCCATTGTTTGTCATCACTCCCTCCTCAGATCAAACCTTTTTTTCTCTCTCCATCTTCGTACAAGTTTCTGGTAGATCTCCATCTGCTTAACACAAGCGATTCTCAATCCGCATAAGTGGAATTGGGATCAGTTCAGTTGTCTGGACTTCAGATTCGTTTGAGTTTGTACAGTTAAAGCAGAGCAGAGGAATCATTTTTTTTTTTTTACGAATTTGCTTCAAGAGATGAGCTTGGGAGCTACAGAGGAAGGTTCAGCTCCAAAGATTCAAATCCCAGCAGATGTGGATTGGCATATGCTTGACAAATCAAGATTCTTCTTCCTTGGAGCAGGTCTCTTCTCAGGTGTGTCGGCTGCTCTCTACCCAGTTGTGGTGCTCAAGACGAGGCAACAAGTCTCACACGCACAGGTCTCTTGCTTCAAGATGTCGTTCTCCATCATGAGGCATGAAGGCCTGAGAGGATTTTACAGGGGGTTTGGGACGTCCCTGCTGGGCACAATCCCAGCGAGAGCCCTCTACATGGCTGCCCTTGAGGTCACCAAAAGCAGTGTTGGTTCAGCCACTGTTAAGCTAGGGCTCTCAGACACCAGTGCCTTGGCCGTTGCCAATGCCGCGGCGGGGGTAAGCTCAGCCATGGCTGCTCAGCTGGTGTGGACCCCAGTCGATGTGGTGAGCCAGAGATTAATGGTCCAAGGCCAAAAAAATGGCTTCACTAGCAAAGGGCTTAATTGGTCAAGGGGGTTTTGGTTCTTGTAGGTACAAAAATGGTCTTGATGCATTCAAGAAAATACTATGTGCTGATGGTCTGAGAGGCCTATACAGAGGATTTGGGATTTCAATTTTGACATATGCACCTTCAAATGCAGTTTGGTGGGCTTCTTATTCTGTGGCCAATAGCTCATTAGAGGTGGTTCTGTGGGCAAAAGTGGTGAAAGAAGCCGAAAAGACTGCTCTTCTCTTCTTATGGCCTTTCTTTTGGGGCTGAGTCAAGGTCAATGCCGACGGTGGCCGTGCAGGGTCTGAGTGCAGCAATGGCAAGTGGGGTTTCTGCAATAATCACCATGCCGTTGGACACAATCAAGACGAGATTGCAAGTGTTGGATGTAGAAGAAAATGGCAGAAGAAGAGCACTCACTACTATGCAGGCTGTGAGGAGTTTGGTAAGGGAAGGTAGGTTTAGTGCTTGTTACAGAGGGTTGGGACCAAGATGGGCTTCGATGGCCATGTCTGCAACAACCATGATCACCACCTACGAGTTCCTGAAGAGATTATCTGCTAAAAACCAAGAATGCTTCGGTTCTTGATTGAAGGATTAAATTGAAGCAAAAAAAATGAGATCGCATAAACTCTTCTCTTTCCTTTTTAGATAGATATTCTCAGATTTCCTTTTAGATAGACGTTCCCATAATGGCATAGAGAAGAGGGCTCGCCGGATGTAAATCAATGATTCGATCAATATTAGCTATTGGGATTTTATCTTATGTTTGCCCCAGCTTTTCATTACTCATAATTTATAACAATACTAATGCAGTTGAATAAAGTACCAATGCCTGTTAAATGGAGAGTCATGCTGCTAAAAAGTTATTTTTGCAGCAGATGGTTGAATAAAAGAAGATACAAAGGAGGAAAGACCAAGGGGCTAAACTTGATTTTATTTAGTTCCAACTATTCCATATGATGATATATGATAAAATTCTTTTGTCCTTGAGAGCTACTGTTATTGCAGATATGAGAAGTTGCGTCTGTTCTGTGCACAGCTTGAGAATGTACAGATCAACTCCAAGTTGGACCCTCTTAAGACCTGAAGAGTCATAGCTACTTACAGAACTTGAATGAAGAGGCGATTTAAATTAACAAATCAACACCTTTTCCATGTACCAATAGCTACCATCCCCGAGTTTTGATAACTCCTATTGCCTGCTGAAAGACAGGGACGATTTTTGTCAAAATAAGCGTCGGCTTCTTGTTTGTCAGCATGCTGCAAACACTAAGCATTTACATATGAACATCAAGATATTGACGCTCGAATATTGTATTTGTTTCAAGCTCATCATGTTCAGATGTTTAAGTCTTATCATGCATGTAATGGGGATCTAATAGAGTCTACCTGCTGCAAATAAGAAGTTCCATTTTCCCAATTTTCCTGTTTTAGAAAACCCAAAGAAGCTGTACCAAATTAAATAAACAATGGGAGAGGTGAACAGGGGTTTTTGGAGGAAAGTGGTGCATGGATGAGAACTCCCATTGTCTCTGAATACCTCCAAAGAAGTGACGACTCAAGTCCTCGTAAGAACCGAAAAGAAGCCGTACAAGAAAATCACACAATTGAATCCAGGTTATAGCTGTTCAAAAAAAAAAAAAAAATCCAGGTTATAGGAAATATCTTCTTAATGTTATCATCAAACCGAGTGGCTGATTGGCAGAGTTGAAGGCTACCTGATATCGGACAAAAGAGGAAAGATGTGGAATTCACCTCCAATTTTACTGGCCTCACCAAGAAACAAAAATCCTCAATTTATTAATGCAAAAATTATGGGTGGTTTCAAAATAAGTAAGTTCAAGACTAGATATTTTAAACCAAATTTATAAAAATTGATTCCCAATTTTTGAAATCAAAACCAAACCCATTAATTTCAGAATTGTCCCGGAACATAGACCAACGCCAAGGAATGGCTAATGAAATTTCTCATCCCTATCTTTAACAAATGCATAATGAAACATACTCCAACACCAAAGAATTTGCAATCTTTTTCCACTGACTATTCATCTCTCACATGCAGAGTACATTATAGTATAGTCTGTTTAAGTGTGACATCCTAGAATTCGACCACGTCCGATTTTATGAAATGGGCATTTTGTCAATGCGCATATGGTCCTTTTTCTCTAAGTTAGCAATTCACGAGTTAACTGATCTATCAGCTGAAGTTATTAAGGGATATAAACGCGGCAAACTCAAGAATTCGATCGAGAATCGATTGCTCGATCGTGCTAATTGGCAAGGGTCAATACAACACCGATATGAGCGATTAGTGGTCGGATATATGTCGATTTGATGGAATGATGTAATTAAATTGTGGGTGATTCCACATGATTACGAAATTGGTGTCGAATGGCACTAACCCGGTTATCGACCATGGGTCAAACGCGATAAAATCCCTAAAAAATATCTGGTAGGTCAGGTTGCACTAAAATCGTGTCCAGTTGATTTTAACCACGAAATTGAACTTGGTTTCGGGAATCGAATGTTCGAGCATGTCACGATTTACTTTTAGGATCTCGTCTCATCTTTCGGGAAATTTCTGTCGAGCCGGGAAATTTGCGAAAGAATCGATTTCGGACAAAAGAAATAAAGGAAATTCGGATTGGGCTGAAGAAGGGCATTTTCTACCACCAAAAATGGCTTAATTAGGGAAATTGAAGCTAAATTTTGATTGGAGGAGTGATTGACATTAGGGACTGAAGACTTTCGGGGATTGCAATCATCATTTTGACATTTTGCTAGGTTTCTAATTGGTTGAAGTATTGACTTTGGCTTTCCCCTCTCTTCTCTCTCCTATTTTCTCTCTATCTTCACGTGCGTGCACTTGCCCCCCTACTAAGCCGACTTCCCCTGCAGCTTCTCCTTCCTTCCCCTTTTATTTTCATTTCCACGTTCCCTTCCTCCTTCATCTGCATAATTAGACATTTTTTTTGGTGGCTTTTGCCCTAAAAACAACTAGCAACACTATTACCAAGTTGAAGATATCCATATGCAAGAGAAATACAGATAAAATCATGCATAGAGCGTGTTCCCAAGAGAGAGCTAACCATCTCATAGTAAAGATAGTCCCATATAATTTGGAAAAGATAATAATTTCTGCGGACCATAAAGTCATTGTTGTCACACACCTTCTAAATACTATTTACATATCTATCCTCCTCGGCCGCATAGTGTCTTGTTGTTACCCTTTAGTGAGGCCAACCCCCTATTGAAGCCGTGATGATCACCGCCATCATTTATCACCATGTAAGGGTGAGCATAATTCCGGAATTGAATCGAAATCGGAGAATCGGATCCATGGGAACTGATCCTATTCTAGGTTTTAGAGTGAGAGAGTTCGATTTTCGGTTTCACTTTTCTAAGAACCGCCGGTTCCCAATCCGGTTCGGTTTTATAGGAACCGAACCGAGAACTGGAACCGGACCGGAAACCCTAAATCCCTGATTACATTCTCCCGTTCCCCAACTCAATTCCATTTCTCTCCACTTTCACCTCTGTCCCTCCTTGCACGACGTTGAGCCCTTGTGCGACGCTGCATCTCATCTCTGTCACGCTGCTTCTCCGACTCACTTTGTGTCCACTTCTCCATCGTTGCTGTCGCGCCGAGCCCTTCCTTTTGCTGTCACCACTGCCGACCGCTGCTCAGATCCGAGGGGTTTAGTGAAGTCACAGTGAGTCCACGCTTTTATTCCCCACGCTTTCTTGTCTCTTTTAAGATCGACCTCGACCTCCATTAATTCCTCTCCCTCCTCAGACCAAAACCACGAAAATTGCGTTACCTGCGCCTCTCTCTCTCTCTCTCTCTCTCTCTCTCTCTCTCTCTCTCTCACTACAGCAACCATCATCCAGCAGGTAAGCTTGTTGCTGGATCTGCTCGATTTCGTGCTTAATTCGATTGCTGAATCTGCGTGTGTGCGTACAATTACGCGTGTGTTTTGTTTGTCAAATTGGCTTGAGGCTGGTTGTGTATGTTGCCGGCCTTTGTTGCTGCTGATTTTGCGTTTCGATTGGTTCTGAGTGCTCGGGATCAAGGCCTGGAGTTATTTCGATTGTTGCCTTCTTTAGCTCGATGCTTGGCTACGATTGGTCTAGGGCTTTCGTAAATAGGATTGGATATGTTGCTTTGTTAAGATGATTGACTGCACGATTGTTGGTACTTGGATATTTTTGAATTCATGTTGGATGACCAATGTTGAGCTCGAATGAGTACTTCCTTAAAGGGTGCTATCTGGTGATTTTAAGTAAATGATTTGTAGAACCTTGGGGTATGGTCGATGAGATTATCTGCTCAACATCTAGTGATCTTGAGCAACTGACTATTCGAGTGAAGCTCCCTGATTTGGGCAAGAGCTAGGATAAGAGATGGAAGGATCTTGGTCATTTGCTTGTCATGCATTACTGAGTAGATTTCTTCAATAAGTTTACATTTTCCCTTTCCTTTCCGATTGTTGTTTGGCTGGTTTTGTGGGCTGGATTCACCTCTGTCCCAAGGCACAATTTGTCCTGATTGCCCTGGAGTTTCTGGGATGAAATCATTTTCATGCTGTAGTTGGTGTATTAGATGCAAGAAAATGCTACATTGGCTTGAAATTTGTTTTGCTGTTTTGTAAATGTTTGATTTTTATTTTGAAATTGCTAATGATGTTGTGCATATGTGAAGTTGACATATCAAGATAACATTCCCTAGTATCCCAAGTATCTTTGCTGTTCATGGCGTCCAAACTATTGTCACTGGATTAGGATATCAGTCCACTTGATGGATGCTTGTTGAAAGGTACCCCAAAAGCTGTTTAGTTCTCCTGCAGGCTTACTTCTTGCTGTCATAGTTCTTTTTCCTGCATCCCATTTTGTTTGTTGTCCTGGATATTTTCTTGATCAACATGCTAGTCCCTTGTGAATTCTATTGCGTAAGTTTAATGTATAATATCAAACCACTTGGTTAAGGAAGACACTAAGTTTCCATGAGATAGGACTTGCCTATCTCTTTGGCAATGTTTTGTTTATTATACTTTATCTTGTTATTTTATCTTCATTAGCCAGTACTTTTGTTTTATAGTCTTATAGGTGAAAGTTAACAATATCTTTCAAGAATGTCACGACTTCTCATTTTAATTGTATTTATGTCAACTATAATGCCAGGAAAACTAGTCTTTGTATTCTCTTTGGTGAATGATGAGCTTGTTTAGTACTCAATAGACCTAAAACGCTCTAGAGTTATTTGGTTGACTGAATCAATAAGAAGCTTTTATTTTTATTGTTGTGTTCATTTTTGTTTTGCTTAACAAAAAAGGAAAAAAAGAAAAAAGAAGAAAAGAACTTGTTAGATCCAAGATCTATAATAGGGTAGGTTCCAGGTTTAAATGGGTGGGTTTCAGGTTCCAAAAAATGAGGAACCTGTACCTGATGGTAGGTTCTAGGTGGAATGTTAGATTAGAAATATACAAGTAAATTTGATTTTAAATTGAGCCGGCCAAGTTTGAGGTATTAATACTCATTTGCCTAGTTCATATCCAATATCTTGGCTCATTTCTTAGCTAGGCCACGCCACACTAACCTCATTTTCTCTTCAGGAAAGAGAGATATCTGGAAATTAATAAGCTTCCTAATTATGCAAAACTCAGAGGCTGGAACCAGCAATGATGCTGTACCAGCATCAGGAAGTGAGTACCAAGTGTTCTTGAGTTTCAGAGGGCCTGACACTCGTCATGGATTCACAGACTTCCTCTATCACGACTTGTTAGATGTTGGAGTCCATGTATTCAGGGACGATGATGAACTTCGCGTTGGCGAGGTAATTGGTGAGAACCTATTAAGTGCTATCAATAACTCTATAATCTACATACCCATCTTCTCTCGGACTTATGCTTCCAGTAAATGGTGCTTGAGGGAGCTTGCGCATATTGTGGACAATGTGTCTAAATCAGAAGATGAAAAGTGTATCCTTCCCATTTTTCTTGACGTGGAACCTGATGATGTTAAACTTAAAACGCCAATATATAGCAATGCTTTATTGGAACATGAGAGGAAGTTTCCTGATAAAGTCGAGGCATGGAGAGCGGCTCTTGGAGCGGTAGGAAAAATCAAGGGATGGAACGTGACATCAAGGTGAGATCCCTGCTTATTTCTTCTTCTGTTCACTTTTTTTTTTGGCTGTTTTGGAGGATACAACATTGGCCTGTCAAATGATTTCTTTTATTCTTTGTTGGCTTTTTAGGGAATATAATGAAAACTACCCTGCACTCATTCAGCTCTACATCCTCTGCTTTTAACATCTTCCCTGAAATATTCCCCCGTGGTGTCAATACCTTCGATGACATGGATCTCCATATTCCTTCTAACCATTTTTTCCACTTCACTGTCTCGTAAGACTAGGAAATATTCAAGAGCACCCATTTGCATTTATTATTTGAGATGATTACCAAAATCAAGTTCAGATTTTGCATTCATATCAGTTTCCATTTCCCATTAACGGGGGGAAAAGACAGGAAAAAAATTCAGAAACGGCATCCGGTGCCGGCTTTGTTTTACACATTTCTAAGTGCTTCTCAAGAAACACCAAATATCCGAGAAAATTGAGATTCGATGAAGAGAAATCATGTTTAAATATTCAATAAAAGCAAGAGCATTTTGAGATAAAGGATGACGGGGCTTTCGTCTCGGGGACTCGAGCTCTGCGGAGCTCATGGGAGGTCCAAATCGAGGCTGGGCAACCTTGATCTGGACCAGGCCGGAGGCGATGACTGTTATCAACCTCTGACATGAGGTCGGCGGCCACACAGGGGCCTTCGAGGGGTGTAGCCTCGCGAACAGAAGGGTGAGAGAGAGAGAGAGAGAGAGAGAGAAGGGACACGCGGCGTGGGGAATTTTGGAAGTTCGGAAGAGTGATGAGGATCCTTTTTTAATAAGAAAGTTAGGGCAACATGTGCAATTTCAAAAGAAAACGTAAAAATTGGGGATTCGATTAGCATATCGTCAAAATATGGAGATGCGAGTTGAAGTGCGTGGAAAATGGTTTTAGGGATCTATTTTTATTTCCGTTTTCACCTTTCTTAAGAGTTGTGTCAGGAAAGATAAAAAGCGGCGAATTAGTAATCACCTATTTAATCTAATCCAAAGTAATAAAAGGTGGAGATGAATAATGGGCCACATGGCTCGAACAATGACCTATTTGGTGAGTTGCAGCCCAACGTGGCAGTGTCGTGGCCGTAAGTCATTTATATCTTGTTTTGGGGGGTCATCGCATGGTCTTTATATTAACAAATTAATATGCTTACTATAATTCATCAATAACAACACATAATTCGGCTGTTCAATTGATAAATTTAGATCTAACACATATTTTATATTAACAAACCAACTGTGTGCTTTTATACCATGCGGGCGCCCCATTAGCTTCTCCAAAGTAAATGAGCTGTTTTTGCAAAATGTTTTAGAGTGGGCAAGCTTTTGGGGTTACGTATGTGATCAACATGCCGCTCTAGAATTCCGGATTTTTAACCAAAAGATGGAGTTATTGGATAGCAAACAGACAGGGCCTCTCCATTTTGTTTTAATATTGACAAAGAAGTCCAACTAAGATAGGTTAATTACGAATCTATGACTTATGCTTAGGTCTATGACTAGGTAAGATGCACAAGTTAAGTCAATAAAAATATTTTGGGCTTTTTTTCCAGGATTATAGTTTTTTTGTCAACCAAACTACAATGTTCAATAGGTGACGTTGCATTTGTTTACATTATCTCGGCTCATGATTCTCCCATTGCGATTGCTGAAATTTTGTCCAGGCCTGGCTAAATGCTAAAATTTTGCTTATGCACGATTCGGTAGACGGTATCTGTGGCCATCGTGTAAGTCAATACTATTGTCTTTAGAAATTTATATAATCATAGATGAAAAACATATCAAGTGAGTTATACTAATTTAGCCTATAAGTTATTATTTGTACTTAAATACCGTTTCGATGCATTTCAAATCTTTTCAAGTTAAGATTTTGGCAATCCCACATATGGTGCGTGGATATGAAATTAATCTAGTAACTAAAGAATGCGCTTTTATGCCTTGCAGCCAAGTGGCAATTATCAAATTAGTTGTTAAAGAGGTTTTGAAGAAGCTGAAGATAAAACAGAAATCAGTGAGTGAACATTTAGTTGGACTTGATGATCGGATAAAAGAGTTGACAAAGTTATTAGATGTCAATCACGATGATGTGCGGCTCGTTGGAATTTATGGAATGGGTGGCATCGGTAAAACAACTATTGCCATGGTTGTCTATAATCAATTATGTTCCCTTTTTGGGAAGTGTTGTAGCTTCCTTGACAGCATTCGTGAAAGGTCAACTAAGGAGGGTATAGTCTCATTGCAGAAGCAATTACTATCTGACATTGGTGGTTCTGGAACTATAGGAGATATTAGCAATAGTGAAGAAGGAATGAGGAGGATCGGACAAACACTCAGCAATAAGAAGGTCCTGGTGGTTTTGGATGATGTTGATAAGAAAGTGCTCATTAATAATCTAATAGGAAATTCCAAACTATATCGAGGATCTAGGATAATTATTACAACAAGAGACACTTCTGTTCTAGAAGTTGAGGGATTTAAATGTGAAACTCAACAGTATGAGATGTTAAAGATGGATGATGGTCCTGCACTTCAGCTTTTTGGTCGGCATGCCTTTAGTGGAGACTTTCCTTTGGATAATTATCGCCAACTTTCAAGTGACATTGTCTCAACTACGGGAGGGCTTCCACTAGCTATTCAAGTGATAGGTTCATTCCTCAATGGGAAACACCGAGAAATTTGGGAAGAGACATTGGAAAAGTTAAGGAATGTTCCTGCGAAAGAGATTCTAGAGAAGTTAAGGATTAGCTATGATGATCTAGAAGAACCTCATAAACAAATTTTTCTTGACATAGCGTGCTTCTTTGTCAATAAGAATAAGACCGATGCAATTTATATGTGGACCGATTGTCGATTTTATCCCAAGGGAGGAATTCAAGTCCTTACCGATAGGTGCTTGATAAAGATATTGTATAATGACAAGTTATGGATGCATGATCAACTCATAGCACTGGGAAGGCAAATTGTTCGTGAAGACAGTCCAGATGACCCCAACATGCATAGTAGGTTGTGGATTGCAAAAGAGGCTCTTCAAATCATACGAAACAAAAAGGTAAGTTAGAAATGTCTCATTTTCAGATAGAAGTCGTATATCCTAGGATTGGGGATTCTTTTTTTCTTTTGTTAGGAACTTTATCAATTTTTTTCCTTCCCATTTGAGTTGTAAAAATTGTGATTGGAAGTTGACAAACTTCTTGGTGTCATTGCAAAATTTCACTTGTAGACAAAAAGCAAGGTTCAAGCGCTTGAGATATTTACAGATGGTACCCCTATAGAGATTAGAAATGAAGACTTTGAAAGGTTACCGAACCTAAGATTCCTTCATCTAGAAAGCGGAACTTATGTCGGGGACTTTGCAAAGTGTCATCCAAAGTTGAGATGGTTTTCTTGGAGTAATCCTTATTCGTGGAATGTGAACAAATTTGATTTGGATTTTAGGGCGAGCAATTTGCATTTGGATGAGCTTGTTGTTTTTAAAGTTGACCACATTGATTGCAAGGATGATTCAAAAGCATGGGACTTGATCAAGGTAAATTACATGTTTTAAATTCTAGTCTAATAGCTCCCTTGTGTACTATGCGATGGTTCTTGCACTCAAGATGTCATCCATTTTTACAGAAAGCACGGAATTTGAAAGTTCTATATATTGGTCAGTGTGATGGCATAACATCAATCCCAGACATCTCTGGATGCTCAGCTTTAGAGAGATTGACTCTTCATAATTGCTTCAAGCTAAAGACAATTGAAAGCTCTATTGGAAATCTACAATTGTTGATTGAGTTAAAGATTAAAACGTGCTTCAATTTTATGGATTTGCCAAAAAAAGTGGGGGCACTGGTGAAGCTTAAGCGTTTCTTCTTGAATGATTGTGAAAGGTTGACAGAACTTCCAAGCTCATTTGGGAATTTGACCTCATTGACGGAGTTAGACTTATCAGGTACTCGCATTGCCAGACTTCCAAATTTCATTGCAATGTTAAAATTTAAATATTTACAGTTTGAAACCTAAGAATTTTTCTTTTGACAGGCACGAAAATTACTAAACTTCCCAACTCCATTGTACAATTAAAATCTTTACGGATCTTGCGCTTTCTGTTGAGGGGACGCCCGTTTTTAGATTATTCAAGTCATGATTGGCAGTTACCTAGTGGCATCGGCACTTTGGTAAATCTTGAAGAGCTTAATCTCTGTAGGCATTATGGATTGAAAGGTGAAATTCCTGTTGGAATTGGAAATTTGTCATCTTTAAAAAAACTAAATTTAGGAGGGACTTGTATTTGTAGAATTCCAAAGACAATTAACAAGCTTCATCAACTCCAAACCCTAAACTTGAGTTGTGAAAATATTCAAGAGTTGCCGGAACTTCCCACAGGTTTGACTTGTCTAATTCTTCGATCCCCATCATTGCTCTCAATCCCTAATCTGTCAAAACTTACTAATTTGGTTAAGCTGATACTAAACGATTGCTCTTATCATAGAAGCAAATCAAACCTAATCTCAGGATTCGACTTAAGGTGGATTGGGAATTTATCTAGATTGGAATGGCTAGAGTTACATCTGCAAACTGTCTCTGCACCTCAGGAGTTGGCTTCTCTTTCTCATCTAAAAGAGCTTGTTTTGACAAACCTAGACCTGAAACCCCTCGTGCAGCTTCCATCCTCTTATTGGAGTGGGGAAAATTTGTTGACTTTAAACATCAATTCTTGTGAAGAATACATTCCACTCGAGAAACTTCTGCGACTTGAGAATTATACTGTTCAATATTGTATACGGCTTGAGAGATTATCCATTCCTTCCGAGTTAAGAAAGCTACGGAAAGTGATTGTGTTATTGTGTTCACAGCTAGTTGAGATACAAGTTGTGGGTCTTTCGAAATCATTGGAAATATTGGAAGTTTCTTATTGCGAATCTCTGACAAGAATAAGTGGGTTACCAGACTTGAAGAACCTGAAGCGTTTGCAATTCAAAAATTGCATTACGCTTGCCAATGTTGAGGGCGTAAATGAGCTAGATTCTCTGAGATGCTTGGTAGTTCGCAGTTGCAATTCATTGACAAGGTTGATTGATGCATCTTGCACAAAACTACTAGATTATTGCATCGTCGACATATCGTACTGTGCATACCCTATCAAAGACGCTCGGGACATGCCCGTGAAGCATTACAGAGAGATTCTTTCAAACAAGGTCCGATATCTTCTTCATCAATGTGTGGGAGTTTGGTTTAATTCCTTTTTAGTCCAAATATTCTCGTTCCACGCAGTATCCGCCCTTTTAGAGTTGCCATTTTTTTGTTGCTCTGTAGCTGATTTATTTCCGTCGTTTTCCGGTGTTGGATATTTGCGGTTCCTAGAGCAATCTTTCCTCCCTCTTCTGAGGTTCCCATTTTGTGTCGTCATTTAATTACTTAGGTTGCATATTTTGTTGCTATCTTAGTCACTTATCTCTACTCTCCTTTTGATGTTGAATAGTTTTGTTCTTTAATATTGCCAGTAAACTCATTTAATCATTCTTTATATATTAATCATCAGAATTGCTTTCATAAACAAGAAATTAGATAATTGATCACCAATTATTGATTTCAAAAGCATCATATGATGATTTTCGTCTCCTATTTTTTATTATTATTTTGCAATAGGATGGGAATTGAAAAGAGCAATTGATAAGAAGGAACAAGTAAGAAAGAAGCATTGTAAGCGTTTGTAGTCGCTGGGTTTAATGAAAAGAAACAAGCTAGAAATAAATTAAGACATTAATAAGGCAACTCTACACGTAAGGCAATCTACAAATAGGAGGTATAAACAGAAGAAATAATAACCACCAACTCTAGCCTAGTATTAACGGACTAAAAGTAAATACATTACTTCACTAAATTTAGCATTCATGTACCAAAGACAATCTTTTGACATAAATTGTACAATTTATTAAGGTACCATTATTTTATGCAATAAAGTGCAAAAGACCATCTCACGTATGTATGAAATTGTAATTATTTTACCACCTTAACTACAACTTGTTAGCAAGATAACCATTGTAAGGTACAAAATAATCTTAGGAGTGACACTTGTCAAGATGTGGATAAATTTTTTTAAGTATTTAGATGCGGTAGTTTTTATGTGTATTGGTAGGAATAAGTCAAGCTAAATGTTACAATACTCAAAATGAAATTTTAAAAATTTTCTATTGATGCCATTTTTGAATAATTATAGCAATATAAAGAAAATGTTTCACAAGTGACCTCATGATTTAATGGTTAGTGAGAAAGTTAATAGTAAATGTCCCCAGTCAATAGTGAAAAAACCGCTGCTAGAAAATTTTATTTCCACTGGCATTTTAATTTTCTCCTCTTTTCCCTTTAAAAAAGGGGATATGTGATAAGATAGTGTTCCTAGGTAGATAGTTATCTAACTTTTTCGATGTTTGATTTAAATTTACATCACATATTTATATTTGTGCTGGTTGGATTTTGAGTAAATATGCAAAAAGTTCAGTGTATATCCAATAAATATGTTGTTTGGCTCTCCCACTGAAATTGTTACATCACAGGATTCCTTCACAATCCGATTCCACCTTGGAGTAAAGATGTCCAGTGGAGGGTGGTTTGGGTCTGTTTGTGGAATAGAGAGAGAAAAGGAAGGTGTCGACCCCGATTCATTGACATATGAAGGATTGATTGCTGAAGTAAAAAATTTTGGCTTTCATTTCAAGAGAATGTGGCACGTGATTCCTCATATATATTTAAGCGAGATCAAGAGCGATGAGCACGTGAAGTACATGTTAGGAACCACAGCTAGAAGAGGAGAATTCTTTTTTCATTTGTTCGTTGAGGGAGAGATCAACAGTGGGAGGGAGGGAGAATACAGAGAGGAGATTATGGAGATATTAAGGAAGGAAGGGACAATGTGGACTGACGTGCATTCCGATGAAGATAGGGAAGAGTGGTGCAGGTTTTTACCTCTAGAATTGGACTCTGACTCTGCGCCTATGGGTGGCCAAAGCGGAACTCATGGCACATCCTCTATTGTTGATTTCGAGTTAGAGCGGGGCAATGCTGAATGTTTTGAGGCTACAACATCAATTGCAAAAAAAGATTTAGACTGTGTTAAAAAACAGGTGGAGCTTCACAAAGAACCTAAAGATGAGGAGACA
This sequence comes from Eucalyptus grandis x Eucalyptus urophylla, assembly GCA_028830015.1. Lineage (NCBI taxonomy): Eukaryota > Viridiplantae > Streptophyta > Magnoliopsida > Myrtales > Myrtaceae > Eucalyptus > Eucalyptus grandis x Eucalyptus urophylla. The sequence goes on from CM054190.1 coordinate 44,847,860, forward strand.
ATAACTTCGAAGCGTTGTGGAGAGGACATTTTTCTAAATACTTTAAACAAGGTGAGACATATTTTTGGGAGAAGAATTGTCCAAAAAGTCCTAGACCTATTGCAGTTTTGTCAATTCAGTCCTAAATCTTTTAACTTTGCTAATTGAGTCTTGAACTTTTTCATTTCTTGCCAATTCAGTTAATCCGGCCAATTTTGACTGGAAAATGCTGACGTGGACACCGGTGGTGCCACATAGGACTGCTGGCATTGAAGTTGACAATTTTTAATAATATTTAATATTTTTTAAAAAATTTTGAATTTTTTTATTTTTTATTTTATGTTTTTTTTCCTTTTTATTTTTTATTTTTTGGCTTTTTCCGGTGGCCGACCACTGGCTGAATGGCCTCGCCTGCCACAGGCGAGGCCCGGTAGGGCGACAGCGACCCCCAGTGAGGGTTGACCTCGCCAGATCTGGCAAGGGGAGCCCTCGCTGGGGGTCGCCCTCGCCCAGGCCTCGCGGTGGCCAGCCAACGCCCGGCTAGCCAGGGGTGATGCTTGCCTGGGCGAGGGCCGGCCTTGCTAGATCTGGCGAGGGGAGCCCTCGCCGGGGGTCGACCTCGCCTAGGCGAGCGTTGGCCTCGCCCCTGGCTGGGCGGGCGACGGTTGGCCATAGGTTGACGCCCGGCCGGCCAGGGGCGAGGGCTGGCCTTGCCAAATCTGGCGAGGGGAGCCCTCGCCTAGCCGAGTGTTGGCCTCGCCTAGACCAAATTTAGCGAGGTTGGCCCTCGCCCTTGGCCCGCCGGGCGTCAGCTTGTGGCCGGTGGCCAGCCGTTGCCCCCCCGGCCAGGGGTGAGGCTGACGCTCACCTAGGTGAGGGCGACCCCTAGCGAGGGCTCCCCTCGCCAGATCTGGCGAGGTCGGCCCTTGCCGCGGCTAGGGTGCCCTCGCCGGGGGTCGCCGTCGCCCAGTTTGGCCTCGCCTGTGGCGGGCGAGGCCAGCCGGCTGGTGGCCGGCCACCGGAAAAAGCCAAAAAAAAAAGAGAGAGGAAAAAACAGAAAAAAATTCAAAAAATTCAAAATTTTTTAAAAATATTACAATATTATTAAATATATTAAAATATTATTAAAATATTAAAATATTATTAAAAATTGTCCACATCAGCGTTGACAGTCCTACGTGTCAACGTCGGCGTCCACGTCAGCATTTTCCGGCCAAAATTGGCCGGATGGACTGAATCAGCAAGAAGTGAAAATATTTAGAACTCAATTGGCAAAATTAAAAGGTTTATGACTGAATTGGCAAAACTGCAATAGGTTTAGGGCTTTTTGGACAATTCTCCCCATATTCTTCATCTATGTGTTGGATTTTCGTTTAATTCCTTTTTAGGCCAAATCTCTTTCTTTCTTTAGCCACACAAATATCCACCCTTTCAAAAGTTGTCATTTTTCTTTTTGTTGCACCGTTAATTTCTTAGGTGGCTGATTTGTTTCCTTGCATTAGTCACTTATCTCTCTATTTACCTTTTTGGTGTTGGATAGTCTTAGTTCTTCAATATTGCTAGCAAACTAATATTATCTCTTTATATATTATTTCGTCAAAATTGCTTTCACAGATAACATGCTAGATAATAGACCTCAAATTATTGATTTCAAATACATTATATGATTTCTTTGGCAACTTTAAAAAAAAAAATTGCAATGAGCATGATTAATGCCTAAATTTAATATTTTACATATAGTAAAAGTAATTATGGACTATTTGATTCGATATTTTCATTAATGCGCTGTAGATTAATTATGTCCAATTCGTATATGTATGGAAGGAAATAAAAACATAAGAACTCATTAGATTCTACCAAGTATTGTCACATGGGATACAAATGATGAAGGTAGATAATTTGTGGTAAATATTTTTAATATTATGATAATTTATCTCCTATGAATTTGTTGTTTTCCTCTCGAGTAAAAATAATTGGGTCATTTGTTTTTCCTTTTTCTTTATTATTTCTGTTAGACTATTTATGCAATTTAATATAGGGCTAATCCATCCATTTGTAGATTAAGCAATAACTGTGTTACACATTTGTTTGTTGTTTTGCCAATTCATGCGTACACGGGCTTGACTACCTCGCTATTTTTTGCCAACAAAGACTTTGACTAGTTTTTTTTTTTTTTTTTGGGGTCTGAGAGCTTGACTAGTTGACTATGCGTTTTTAGTACTATAGCATATTGCCACCATGCTAGATTCACGTCTTTTCGTAATACATAATTATGTCAAATAAATTAAAGCACATACTGCTTGAAAAAATAGTCATATACCATGTTAGGATGTAATTTTTATACAAGTGAACATATTATTTCTCTAAATACTGCGACTTATAATGAACAGAGACACTATTAATTTTGAAGCATATTACTTTAGAATGAGGAAGAATACAAAAAAAAAAAAGATTTAAAAAAATGTACCCTGTGATTATGGATTTTCATACGAACACTAGAAAATATAACTCCCCATTAGTTCCAAAAGCAAAACAATGGAATTTATAGTAGTATTATGAATTAAATTAATAGCTAACATGAAAAGATAGTAGTACATGAAGTACATAAAATTATCTACAGAGAGTAGATTATTGTAATTAAAGTGAATATAAGATAAGTTGTGCCTCAAACTCGGGAAGGGGTCCTGCAGAAAGAGGCAGAGGGAGAGATACAACTTCAAGTTCAAGAAACGGCAAAGGTTTGAGGTTGGGTAGAGATGCGGCTTCTGCTTTAGGGAAGGGCAGTCGATCAAACTTAGGAAGGGACATAGCTTCAGGTTCACGAAGCAGCGCTACTTCGAGTTTAGGAAGGGCCAGAGGTTCAACTCCTGGAAAGGGCACAAATTTGAGTTCAGGAAGGGGCGTGACTTTGAGTTTAGGTAGGGGTTCAAGTTCAGGAATGGACACAACTAAAATGGGCATAGCTTCAAGTTCAAAAAGGGGCATAACTCCAAGTTCACCAAGCAGTGCGACTCTGAGTACAGGAAGGGGCAGAGGTTCGACTTCAGGAAAAGGCACGGCGGTGAGTTCAGGAAGGGGCACAAATTCGAGTTTAGGAAGGGGCATCACTAGAATGGGCACAAGTTTAAGATCAGGGACGAACAAAGGTTCAAGTTCGGCTAAGGCCGAGCCTCAAACATCGAGGTCACGAGAAGAACAATAAAGCTAGCGTGAACAAACACAAAAGCAAGCTAAAGATCTAAGGTATTATAACATATTTAGTAGATATGCACGTTCTTTGTTCTTTGTGTGTGCTCACCCACAGACAATGTAAGGTTACAAACTCTACTTTTTGGGGAGATTCAAGACCAATATGTCATAATAGAACTCTATTTTTCTTGAATTTATCTTCATTTCTCTTAAGGAGACCCAAAACCAACAAATGGTGATGGGACGTGGATCATCTATCTCCTTCCATGTGCAAATCTGATGTCTCCATTCTGCTATAAGAGTTTCCGGTTCCTCTTTTCTGACCTCTTCCCTGGTTTTATTTCCATTCTCTTAATACCAGGTTTACTCCATTCTTCTTTCTTGCCACTCAACGTTATACGGTGATGTTGTAGTGTTCTCTCCTAGTTTTAATCCAACCACAGGAGGATGATTGGATCTTTGGGGTTTTCCATAGGTCATAATATAAGTCATTTAAATAATTTTCTACGTCATTTATTCTTCCTTGTTTTAATCTTTGCAGAATTTCAGATTTACTTTCTTTTTGTTATTTCTACGTATCATTCGTCTTGGCAAACCTCTCTTTCTCTTGCAGTGTATTTTTCTGCAGACTATTTTCTTTGGTTTTCATTTGCTTCTGAAAGGAAATCTTTTTTTAAGGTTTTGCGGTCTATTTTAAAGGAAGTGCTAATGATTTTATTTGGAAATCCGAAATAATGAGCGAGGTACATTTGCTAGGATGAATAGTCGTAGATGCTTTCTCTATCAATGTAGGATCAATCTTATAAGTAGGACATGCTACTTGTTCTTCTGTTTATCTAATTCAATTGCAATTTGTTCACTCAATCTATTTTTCCGGGATAAGTGACCATGATGATTTAGAAGGTATTTCATATGAAATTCTTGTCCAAATTATTTCTTTATTTAACTCTCCCATATTCAATTTTATCTATCTACTTTTATTAAACTTAATTTATATTTCTCAATCTTTACATTTATTAGAAAAACTACCATAAAAAAAGTTTAAAATATGTTTACTGTGACTCCAACTCTCAAACTTCATTTAGGATCTTTAAAAACTCCAAATTTGTACTCGCTAAGCACATGTACTCTCCATCGTAATCGTGTCAAAGATTATCCTAAAAAATCCTACTGCTTACGTAGACGACAGAATGCAAGAGAAGCTGATGTGGCGCCGTGAAAACAACGACGTCGGTATGGTGGCTGACGTGGACTACGAGGGCGCCGTTTTGCGCTCTCTCGGTCTCGGTTGCTGAAGTCAATTTGGGCCAAATTTCTTGGGTTCGTGGTTCGTGTCTGCCCTCTCTCTCCCTCGGTTCCTTGCCAAATTCGTGGCCTTTTAACCAAGATTTATCCAAATCGAGCTTCGATTCAACTTGGGCGACTGATTACGAGTTCACATGGTTCCAAATCCGTGGTTGTTCCTACTGTCTGGTGTTTTTCTGATTCTGGGTTTCACCCCCTTGTCTTGCTCTTTGGTTTTGTCATTAACAGAGTTTGTGCATTTTTGCCTCTTCAAGATTCCCGTGAGGAGTTTTTTGCTTCATGTCCAGTACTTTATAACCCCTCGAAAATTGCGTTTCTTACTCATGCGACATGTGGTTCTTTATCTTACATGCTCATTGGAAGAGATGGATTATATTTTGCATTGCTCAATTTTGTCAGCTCTTTAATTTTCTTATATCTTTGGTACATCCAAATCTTCCCAGTATTCTGTAATTTGATCAGGATTATATACCAATAGGATTTGATAATTCAGTGCAAATGTAGTAGATGAAGGTACCGCTGTAAACCTGAGACTGAGATATTGCTGGTATGAACTTGGTGCTCTCATCGTTGTTTAGAGCTCTGAAAGGCCACCCTACCTGGATTTAATGGGCTTACTCAATTTGTTTGTCAGAATCATTTTCCTGAGGGCATTGTTCTTGTTGCGCTGCATATGCTTTTGAATGCCAGGGCAAGAAGATTACAATAGATCAAGGCCCCTGAGCTACAGAGGAGCAGATGTCTCTGTCTTGGCTTTCTCTTTAGTTATTCACTAGCTATGAGTATACTTAAAACGGTCTCACTTTCAAATTGTTGTGTTCCATAATTTGCTGATGATCTTATGTTGGCCAGTGGAAGGAGGTTCCATCGCTGGAGGTGATGATTTGTTGATAATCTGCAAATAGATTTGGGATTGATAAGTTACTCCATTGTCATTTAAAACGGTTGCTTGTATTCGCTAGTTGAGTATAGGACCAGTTCACTGTTATGTGGCGTTCATTGTGGGTGCCGTGCATCGTTGAATTTGAATTTGTTGTGCTTGTGGGAAGGCCTCTGTTTCACATAATTTATAATATTTCCAATAAATCAACCTGATTTCCTATGTGTTATGCTGTGCATTGTTGAATTTGAATTTTCTGTTGAGTAAAGTGTGCACGACTGGAAATTAAATTGCTTGCTTGTATTGGACAGGTTGTTGATTGCAATTTTTTCAAACGGATTGATCCTAAGTCCTCAGTACATGACAGAGAAGTGATTTTTGGATTGATCAATGAAAGGAAACCGTTAGAAAGTATGGAAGTCAGTTGAAAGTATCTGAGGAGGAAGTCACATTCTCAAAATGCAGCTACAAAGGAGTAAGCAACGAATCAATAAGATGCAAGTGGAAGTGTCTCAACTAGAAGTGAAGGAAAAGGGACCTAGTTCTCTTGAGAGGCTTGATGTGCACAATGCAGATGTTGAAGTTGGACAAAAAACACCACTTACGTTGCCTTAGATTGGCAACAATGTTGGATTGGGGATGGTTGTGCTGTTGTCTATCTGTTGCTTCTAGGTAGTGTAAGTGGAGGGTAGATGCTAGGCAAGACCAATGTTATGATGCAAAAAAAGGTGAAAGTGTGTTCAAACTGTATAAGCAAATCCAAGTTCAACTGTGTTAAGTGTATTAGTGAATCCAAGTTCAACTGTTTTCAATTTTCTTCAGTGAAAGATATCTTGTTCTGTATACTGAATATTTATGTCACATTCCTGTAGTAATACTGTCATGTTATCATGTTGCCCAGACTGAAAAGATAAAGGATTTAGGTTCTTAAGCTTTTAATAAATATGGTGGTCCTGATTTGAAAGAGAGAGATTTGGTTGAAGATGAAGAAAAAAGAAACAGAACAACCATGCATTTACAAACAGAACTACCATCACCAGTTATATGCTTCAAATGAGGTCTGAAACCTCTCTTCATTTAGAACTTGGATGATTACAATAGAAAAAACCAACTGGACAAGTTGGTATATCAGAATGCAGAAAAGGAGGAAATTACTATCGACTTAAACAATTACAACAGAGAAAAACCAACTGAACATTAGCTACCGAGTTGGTGTAAGGTTCAGTCAACAGAAAAAAGAGGAAATTACAACCACCCCTAATGAGCACAGCACATTCATCACGGAGCCATCACAGCCATATAATGAGTCCATCCTTCTCATCTCTGTGCTACAAAGAGATTAGAAAATAACAAAAAAGATTAAAGCATCTCCATCTTGGACCCATCAGTAAGAGCACATGACAAGAACCAGTACTCCCATATACTTGCAAACAAATATCTTGGAATTGATTAACTTGACACAGTGAAAACTACGGAAAGGGCTGGACCACTGTAAATTGAAAAACAAAAAACAAGTCATGCTGATAAAGGAAGCATCTCCAGGATTTTTCCAGAGTCCAAAAGGATCTGTATTTTAAAACTTGTACGTTTTCAGCCAGGCCACCCAGTTGCAATGGTTTGGATGACAGTACTGACAAGTTGAAGTCTAGCAACATAGAATAATTTGCTAATAGTACCAGAGTCGAACTTACTAGGAAGTTTATCAAGCAAAGGCTTACAATCCACCACTGAAAGCTCTCTTGAAACAAGGGGAACAACCAAGTATCTTATAGGAAGTTTGCCTGTCTTAAAATGAGATAATTCGAGTAAATCACTCTGCAAATCATCAGGATACCACCTGTAAATAGAGCAGTGTTAGATGGATTGAGTTTTAGTCCGGATAGATTTTGAAATCTATCAAAAAAGAGAGCACAGCCTCTAGAGATTGCTTGTCACCATTTAAAAAGAAAGAGCAAATCATCAACAAAGGCCTAATGAGTAAGGCGAGTTCTTTTTCACATGAAGGATGGAATTCAAATGCACCAGAAGCAGCAGCAACATCAAACAATCTAGAAAAGGAGCTCAATAGCCATAACAGAATAAATATGTGACATAGGATCACCCAACGAAGCCCTTATTCCCCCGTATGATTCAGAGTGGAGAACGTCAAGGGCCCCTGGTCAAAGGTGATGAAAAAATCAAAGGTTATAGAAAAAACACAAGCAAAGATAATGGACATGAAAATTGTATCTATCCGTCAGAAGCCCACCATAGGAATGATACAAATGACATAAACGGTCCCTGAACAGTGGTCCAATTAAGCAGTAATGTAAATAATGTGGTCGAATTGCTTCATGGGTGCTTAGTACTTAGTATCCCTTTTGAATTACGATTAGAAAATTTGTGCTGCTTCCAGTATTGTGAAATCGGAATTATTGGTGATACGAAGTACATAAGTGAGATCATTCACCGTGGCATGGTCTCCTTTTGCTCTCACGCTGTTTCCAGCTTGAGGCTCTTATTGAAGCTGAAAAGCAAGCTGCTTGGGATCTGATCAAAGAAAAGAGGAAACGCAGGGCATTGTTAGCACTGAAGAGGAAAAAGGCAAGGGAAGATTTATGAAACAAGTGGATGCATGGGTTCTAATGTTGAGCGACAGGTAAATCTCTACTTCTGTGTATCGCTTCTTCAGCAAAAGGGTAGCTTCATTTTTTCCAATCTATCCAGTTTGAGGCCTCTGACAAGCTGTCAACTTTATAATGGTCACGGTTCTTGCCATTTATAATGAGTTGCGTGTTCAGTTGGCAGATATCGAACCTGCAAGCAAGCAGAGGGCCTTCATTGAGAGCCTAAGGTCGGGACCGAAGCAATCAAAGCTTTTCAAAGCGAAATCATTACTCCATTTCTTGAGGGAGGGAAAGGAAAAACTCTCTAGTTTTCTGGAGTCTTGCCATCTGTCACGCTGTGTACTCTCATATGAAATTGATCGCCTGTTGGAGGAAGAGCATAATCGTCCTCGTCGTCGTTGTCGTCGTCACCATCCGTGGTTTTTGTCTCTGGCAAGAACCATCTTTTCAAATAAGGTTTTGGCCGTCAACGATCAGAAACCTCTCGATCCCTTTCACAACCTACTCCTCTTTTAGTCCACCGTTCGTTCGTCATCACTTCCTCTTCGGAGTGACCTCTGTTTCTTCAGGCAGCAGAAGAGACTGAGGGATGGCTACTATTCCAAGACTGATATCAGTTGTGCTAGCGTTTGCCAGACAATCATACAACGGACTTAACAGTTGCGAATTCGCAAATGCAATTAGTACAGAAGATATACAGCTAAAACCATCAGTAAAGTCGAGCACGAAAGCTTAACCAAACTCTCTGTAGCTTGCGAAATCATGTGATCTCATGTTCTATGCTCGAACATGACACCCGTAGCTCTCCTCCAAGCTTATACTTCGGTCGCACTGTTGCCTTCGAATACTTCGTCTGAGATTCTGATTCTTTCTGCATTCAACAATACTCATTTATGTTACGGCACAAAACCAAATATGACCTGTGGTGCGGAATTTGATTAATCCCAGTGCTCCATGTTTTGCATTATGGAGGACTGACGAGGTTCGGTGAACTAGGTGTTTGTGAAAATTCCTTGGTGATGTGTGGAAGTGAAAACCAGCATAGTGGTCAGCCTAAATGGTGCCAACTACAGAACATGGAAAGGCAAGATACTTGATTTGCTTTATCGCAAGGAAGTGCATGGTCCCATAGAGTGACGAGACCAAGCCTGATTGCACAGGTCAGCAATGGTAGTTGCTAAATAGGCAACGGATAAGTTTCATTAGGTAATGATTTATCACCATTTGGAGAATGAAACATTAGGAAAACACCATTGAAGAAACTTGAAGTGTTGTGTGAGAGGAAATTGGCCAACAAGAAGCTTTATTTTTTATCAAGAAGCTTGGCGCTTTGAAACATATCAAGAGGGCACTCCAATGACAGATCGCTTGAATGAGTTGCAAAGCTTGATAAATGAACTTGTAACTATGGAGATGGCGTTTGATGATGAGGTACCAGCATTGTTCTTCCTTAGTTTGCTTCCAGATAGTTATAGGATATTGGTGACGACTCTCATCCCATCAGAATCTAATGGAGAAGTGAAGTTGGATGCAGAGAAATTTTAGCTTGCTTGAGCATGAGGCTCGGAAGAAAAGTGTGGGACTCCTCTCCACCACAAAACTCTTGTTGTATCAGAGCATAGAGGAAGGAGTAAATCTCAAGACTCCTACAACCGTGATTGGTTCGAGGGAAGATCCAAGACACTAAATGGCATAAATTGTTATAATTGCGGTAATCCTGGTCACATTACACTACCGCCGTTAGTTCCCATGAAGACTTCTCTGTTTGTCTACTTGCAATGGTGATTGTTTTGCTGTAGCGAACTGCGAGTTGGATTGGGGTCATAATAGATTGCACTGCCTCATGTCATGCACCCCAGGTGTTATTTTCTATGTGTCATCAAGATGTTGCAAAAATTGTGGGGCTTGGTGATGTATGTCTTTAAACTAGCTTGGGAAACAAACTAATAATGCTCAAGCATGTGAGGCCGCATCTTTGGTTGAACTCGAGTTCTACTAGAAAATTAGATGATGACAAGTTGGAAAGTCGGTCCAAGGATGAGACTTTGAAGCTTGTCAAGGAACTGCTCATTCTAGCAAGGAGGGGGAAGTGTTGTGCTCACCACTGCATCCAAGCTAAGGTGTGCAAAGACCAAATTCATGTCATGGGAGAAGTAGTGACATTTGATCCATGGCATATGAGACTCGATCATTTGAGTGACTAAAGCCTCGAAAATTTTTGCAAAGAAGGAAAATTACTATGTTTAGGGGAAAGTTACGAGGGATAAGATCTCAAACTTTTTGAGAAAATAAGAAACATTATTATCATTTGGGGAAAATTATGAATGGGAAAAGAAAGGTGTGATGAGGGGAGTAGAGAAATCATAAGAACTATAAAAATACTATCATTGAAAGAGCGTTACAATGTTCAACAAAAAAATTAGATCAATGATGAATAGGAGAAAAAAAGTACAAATCCATAGGAAAGTTATTAGTGGAAATGATGATATTAGTTACTAATGAATCACAATATAAATAGAAATTATTTTGAAGAAACAAAATTGTAATAACTTGAATGAGGGTAAATAATTTATTTTTCGTAAGTAATATATTATTTGGATTATATAATTCATTTTTCACGAAATAAATGGAGCTTAGATTATTCAGCTGACTTGTTGGTGCACAAAAATAAAATCTTCCCACGAGCATATATATATAGATGGAAGTTGTCTAATAGTGTATAAGGACGCCTGCTCTTTCATGTGCCTTTTCTTTTCTCGGGACGTTTTGGAATTATTATTATTATTATTTGTTTTGGGGGGAGGACATATTTGCCGAAGTTGGTGCCATTTTTTGGAAGTATCATAGTAGGTAAAGAGGGGAATGCAATCGTCACGGCGTTTCTGCTTTCTTCTACGGGCTCCTTAAGACGCCACTACTACATCTCCATTACCTCTCAATTCCTTCGATCGTCGACAAACCATGTCCGCGTGATGCACGTTACCCTCCTCCGTGCAGCAGCGACTGAACTGGAGTGACGAAAATGGAGGTCAACTTGATTTTCCAAAGCAATCGGTTTTGAATTTGTAATGCCAATCGAGCACAATGTCAAAAATAACGCTTTCAATCTTCTGCCACTGCCTCCGTTTGCCTTCAGGTACTCGAATGACTACCCTTTATTACCGAAGATTGGTTTGTTGCTATGTTCCGCACCAATTGTTTGTCGAAATTCCTGACTAGTTTCATCGAGGAAACCCCATTTTAGAGCATTATCCTGCGATATCTCTTTGCTTTTAGTTTTATTTTTTATTTTTTATTATTTTGCGTCCAATATCTTGAGTGTCCTCCAGGAGAACTGCTATAGCGGGCGATGATATCTCTATGGAAAGTAGCAAGTTGAAACGTCGGAAGATGGACAGAGGTGACAGACGTGATGCGATTAGTAATCCGCCAGACTCGGAGCTCCTCCATATTGTGTCCTTCCTGCCCACGAGAGAGACCGCAAGGACAGCGATGGTCCCGAGATTCTTACCTCTGGACTTTTATCCGCCACTGGTCTTTTGATCACCGTGCTTACCGCAACTGCAAGGAGGAGGACCCTGCTTTTGAAGTCGATGAGAGATTCGTGAATTTTAACGACGATGTGCATGAGAACCCCACAATTGATTCGTTCCATCTTAATTTAAACTATGTGACTGAGGCGTACCCTGATGACAATGATCCTTAATGGGAGGATGGTATAAATGAAGAGACAAGAAGGTGGAACAAAATCATTACGTGAATTCGTTTTGCAGTGAGGAGAAAGGTTAAGTTCCTTGATGTGAACTTCTTAGGGTGTGCTGGGGCAATCCCGGATAATCTTTGCATTTTGCCCAGCATCGTTTTTTAGGTGTAGCAGTTTAATAGAGCTGAAACTGGCTTCCTGTGAGGTCAGACTGGTGGGACAGGGCCAACTAAGGTCGCTCAAAAAATTGTTTATGAAGCAAATTGAATTGAGTGACCACACAATGGCTGACATACTATCTGGTAGCCCGTTGCTGAAAGAATTGTCTCTTGAAGATTGTTATGGCCTTTATAAGCCCAAATTCTGTAATGCGCTATCTATTGAGGTTTTAAATCTGGTATTTGCCGGTATCAAAAGGCTTGATCTCAACCAATCAGATATCAAACATTTAATCTTTGATGGCAGTGGGCATATGGAGCTAGTTTGTCCTAATGTGAAGATTCTGGACATTGCTGGGTGTATAGAGAATATCAAGGTGACTGATATGTCATCGCTAGTTAATACGTCCCTCTACTTCAGTCATTATTTTAGATATTCATACAAGAAATATCGTGAGTTCAGATTGCTTCTGGAAAAGCTCAGCTGCAGTCCTTATTTTATGCCATGCTATTGGTGCATACTGGTATGGTTTCTCCGCTATTGCTCTGACCTTATTTGTCTTGCTTTGCGGGACTTTTAAATGATTTGGGTCCTGATCCTTCAGGTAAGGAGTAATACCATGTGTTTGATCAAATATTCTCACATTTCAACTTTCCTAAAATTCGTAGAATAGAAGTTGGATAAGCAAATTTCAAATGTGTCTCATTGGACATGGCCAGTGGCCATGCTGTTTCTCTGCTTTGGCTTCTATGTTCCGTTGCCCTTTTTATGCTTCAGTCATGAGGCAATGTCCCGGATGAAGAGTAAAGAAAAAAAAAGTTATATACCTAGCCTGGGTTCTCTTATTTGCACACCTAAACTTTTATACGGCGACCTTCCTTGCATCTGCTGGCCTATGAACTTTGAGCAAATGTAAACTATTATCCATTATCCATAATGCTAAGATTGTTAAGTGTCTGTCTTCCTTGTGTCCTTGTTTGTTTCGTGGTATTATGTGGGCAATATTTTTCACTTTTTTTGTGACATCTGTTACCATTATAAATGTGCATGTCCATGCTCTTGTGATTTGCCTTTCTAAATATTCTACATTATCTGACAAGACTCTGAATTGAATGGTATCATATAATTTCATTTCAGTCAGTCCATACATACGCATGCTCTCGAGTACCCACAATGTATATCCGGTACTAATTTTCATTCAAAGTCGGTCCAAGTAATTCTTTTCAAACCTGGTATTAAGTATATGGGGGATGACAAATCAGCCATGCCCATCTTTCGCTTGGAAGCATGTGATACTTCACTGCATCCGAAAAGGCGGTACCTCCCTGGCATTTCTAGCTTGTTGAGGAACTCTCGTTTTCTTGAGACACTCACTATCTATGTCTACCCTGGAAGAGATGAGGATGAATCCGAGGTATAATACTTGAACTATAACATTGTATTTGCATATTGGATTTGGAATTAACGGAGATTGAAAAGTTGCTTTCAATTTTTAGCTTGCCAAAGCAGCTGGAAGCTTGCATTTGATTACGATGGCTTTATTTATTGGAGTTCAGTGGACAGCGCATATCCCTGCTTCAAGCACCAACTTAAGCATGTTAAAATATATGGTTATGTACTTGATCCTGATGTCATTGAGCTCATTGAATTTCTATTTAAGAATGCACAGGTCCTGGAGAAAATGAAGATTTCTAGCAAGAAGATTCTGCAGCGAATAGGTAGCAAGTACATGTTCTCCAGCGACATTGGTCGTCCATTAAAGGATTATTGTACATCAGATGCGCTGCTAGAGTTTTCACAGAAGTTGTTAAGTTTCCCAAGGGCCTCAACACAAGTAGTAATTCGCCTGGGTTAGATACTGGTATTGGAATTGTGTTCACCCCTTTCTTTTGGGCAACCCCCTTGATGTTGCCCCTTGATGTTTCTATGTCAGGCATGTCTTACATCTGGTAGACTTTACAAAAGTAGTCGGCCTTTATGATGAATTCGCCCTTTTGCCTCAGGTATGAATTCGCCTCAGCCACGACTCGGTACAGGCAGCTTCATGAATAGTTTGATGGTGGATGTGCCCTTTTTTTTGTCAGAGAATGTTTCTCATAACAGCTTTTCTTTTCATATTCCCAGCTCTTGCAAGTAGTTTGGCTAAAATTTTTGCAGTATAGATTTACTTGAACAATCTATTGACACCAGTTACAAGCGGTTCATGAGTAGCCTTCACTCTTGCGACTGCTGTCTCTCTCTCTCTGTTTTTCATTTTAGCGGATGCCTTTTTTTGGTTGTTTCACTTTTCAGTTTTGCCTACCATTTCCAAAACTAGAAAGGAAGTCGATGCAGTTCAACATTCTCGAGTGCTGCCCCCGAATGATTAGTATCTCGACATCAATATCAATACAATCCTAATCTACAGTGTACCATAAAATATTGAGTTGTGCAGTTCTCCAAGTTCGTATCTTTTCTTAATGTCTACCCAAAAATTGCTATTATATGTGCTCCTCTTGCAAATTAACAAGATCATTTTGTCCCTTATTTGACGCGTGAGAGTTATTTTTTCTCTATAAATAACATGAGTACATGGCTTTGTATCTTAAATTTAAGGTAGTTTGGTAATTAATCCCTTATACCCTTAATACTATGAATTGCGTGAAATCAGTCCAACTTTGTATCTTCTCGATCCCCTCCTGACACATGTTTCCGAGGACACATTTCATACTAACATGTTCGCAGAGCATCGATCGGTACACACACTTTGCCGCAATTCCACGATAACAAGTGGTGTTCTAATATGGGATTTTACAAAATGAGCACTCCCACATTGTTTTCTAAAAACCTAACGGGAACAATGCCAGATTTGACCAAAGTGCAACCGAATGGAATTTCATTTCTGAACCAAATAGAGAGTTTCAACTTGATTAGGCTATCTCGATTTGGTTCAACATTTGAATATAACTTTTCCCACTTGATCTATTACATCATAGTCCGAGTTGCTTCTTCACACTCCTCCATGTACTTTCCTTGAATTGGCAATCATATCATGGGAGTTCACATATCAGCCATGTCCATCTTTAAGGCTTCAATTGCTTCTGAGCAAAGAAACACGTCTCTGGTATTTCTAACTCGTATGGGAATTCTTATTGTCTTGAGACCCTCATTATTTATGCTCATTCCAAATCTCATCGCGTATTTACGTATGAATTTATATTCAATATATCGCGAGTGCTGGAGATGAAAGAACAGCTTGCATTCAAATTTCAGCTCGCTAAAATAGGCTAGATGCAAGCACATGAAATCGACTGTGAAAACTGGTGCCTCAAGCGATAGCTTAAGCATGCAAAGATACAGAGACATGTCATTGAGCTCTTCTAGTTTCTACTTGAGAATGCATTATTCTTGGAGAAGATGGTGAAAATGGTAATTTAAGTTTCTAAAATAGTTTTTTTTTTTTTTGGACAACAGTTTCTAAAATAGTTGAAAAAAAATGAAATACAATTAAATTGTGAAAGCCACGGAATTTTTTCAATTAAGTTAAATGAAAGTTAATAACAATTCCTGCTCTTTTTCCCCCTGAGTTAACTGAATCATCCATGTTACCGGCTACTTTTTACTATTCTTGCTCCTCTTTGATTTCCCCAAACCAAAGACAATTCTCATTTGAATCATTGAAGCACTCCACCGTGGGCCGGACTGGAACTGAAAACGTTTGACATGTGAAAGGCCAATCATCCGTGTTCCCGGCACACGACATCGCTTGCCTTTTTTCTTGTTGCATTCCAGGTGTTTTTGGACAATGTCCCGACTGGGTTTAGACTTCCAACCCCGTTTCTGATATACTTCTGTTTAGCCCCGGATTTTTATATCAGATCCATTTCTTGTTTACTGCGGTGGTTTTGATCACATCTTAGCGGTGTACAAATGCGTAGACTCTTTTATATGTTTCTTCTGAAATCCGTTTTTCTATTATGTTTGTGTGATTCGCAGAGTGTGTACTGGGGTTGATCACCTGCGGAGGGCAATAATGTTGCCGTGGAAAGCAGCAACACAAAAAGTCGGAATAAAAAATGCGTATCCCAATTACTTTATCTTTGTCTAGAAGACTTTCTTTATGATACAAAATTATGTTTATTGACCAAACAAAACACTGAAATTAAAAATGAGAGTGTAAGCACAGGAATCAAAATCACGAAAAAAAAAAAAAAAAAAAAACCCAAAATTGAAATATCCTCAAAATTACAGGCACACTGATGCTCTAGAATAAAAGCTACATTGGTATTCGCAATGCACATAAAAATAACAAACTTTAAAATTAGAACTACAATGAAAATACATTGGCTCAAAAAGAAAATGCTTTGAAATAAAAATTTAGCGGAGGTATGGCACGACCTGACCGTCCCCTCTTTCTTTGCGTTCTTTCTATTTATACTCTTGGGATTTCTTTCCACAGAGGTTGGAATTCACGCAGAATCCCCACTCTAGTCGCTCCACATTTCCTTAATTCCATGACGTTAGAAACTCCTAAAGCAATCGCGCGTCCTGCAATCACTTCACCTCCTTGCTCTAAATCTAATCAAAAAGGTCACCGATGCACCTCGTATTGAACTCAGTCACACAACCCTTAGGTGAAGTTGAACTAGATAAGCTCCAGATCAAAGATAGACTTAAGGTGTGTTTGTTTGACTGAAAAAAAAAAAATCGCGACTTAGTTCCCTAGACATTCACGCATTTGGTTTACTACAAAATGATCAGTTGACGAAAAACCATTTACAGTAAAAAGAAACATGTTTAAATTTAAAAAAATTAAATACCTTATCTTGAAAAAGAAAACAACATTTTCTTGAGAAATGATTTTCTAAAAAGAAATTGCTTTTATCATGAAGTTTTCCCCGAAACAAACACGCTTTTAGTGCAACTTGACTCCTTATACCGTCTCCTCCATATCTAGGCCATAAATGTTCACCACCGACGGGAGCTAAAGAATAATTAAGAGTGGCAATGAGTAAAATGATACGACCCATCGTTGTCATCTCTCAATTTACTAATAGTATCTTATTGCATTTCATGTCATATTTTTGCTAACAAAATTGTTTCATCATCTTCATCCCGTGCATCATGCGATCGATAAAGTTGCTTTGATCTTGAAGTGAGCCGACCAACAAAAGACCGAGTTAGTCTCGGTCGTCTTCACTTTTTTGGTGGTGAGGAATGACGCATTCACTTGGCTAGTTCATATCGAAACCTCAGCTCTGTTCTTATCTAAAGCTATACACAGCAACCTTTTTCTTTATAAAGAGAGTAGTTATGCTGCACGAGCATTTTGAAGAAGCCAATGACATCTGTGGCAAATCCTTGAGCACTGCCAGACAATCAGACAACGGACTTACACTTGCCAATTCACAATGGCACTAGTCCAGAATGTATATGGAAGTTGCTTTGAAGAAACAAATTTGCAGCAACTTCAATGACATTAAACATTTCATTGTTGATATGTACGGTTGCGTTTGGACTCACATATTTATTTTGTTGATAATCAATGAAATCAATCGTCTTGTTATTTATTTACATATTTATTTGACCTTGATAGGTGAAGACAATGTGATAAGGATTTATATATAGCTTGATTGCAGGATGTATCAGAGCGGCCTGCTATTTTATCTTGAATTGAAGAGACCCAAAAGCAATTTATAGAGTCTATCCCCGGCAATTTGTTTCTACTAACTCTTGAGAAGTGAACTTTGTGTATGCACATGCGTGTATATATATGAGTGTGTCAATATTACTAGCTAAGGGATGTTGACATCATTAATCATTATCGACAGATGTAAGACTAATTTGAGTTCTAGAAATGTTTTGTGATCATATGTTCCTCAATTGGTGAACTATTGATTGAGCTAGCTAGGTGTTGCCACTAATTTGCTCATGAAACATTTCCTCTTTTTATTAGTCGAGTGAGTTCTTGTTTTGGCATTGGTGCAATGTAATTAATTTAGGCTTTGAATATGAACCGTGGACCATATCACCTAATTAACAATTACATCCTAGTAGCTTTGAAAATGATTGGTTGACAGTCTTCAATAACTGTGAGAATTGTGGGATTCATTCCTTTAAGAGTTGTTATTCTCAATTTCTCATAGTAGTCTAAAAATTGTTATGCTAGCAAAACCATACATATATATTCCTTGATAATTGATGATTGTATATCTTGGTTAGTTGATGAGAATGTTGTTGAATTGCCAGCTTGTTGATGAGCGTGGCACTCAATGCCTACTACTTGAAGCGACCAAAATCAACGATGTTTCAGGATTAGATCATCCAATAGCTTTCAAAGAAAAACAAAATGGTCATTTAGATTATTTGATTTGCTTGCGGTTGCTTTTGTCGGTGAGCCGGTCTACTCTTTCATTCTTAACATGATGGAGGTGAGATGGTGTCAGATCAAACAAAGAAGGTGCATCTCTTTCAGATGCTGCTTTGCAGAGCCACCTCTTTATTTCACTCCGAAGCAAATTCGGGCTTCATAATTGCATTTTGCTTTTAGCATTTGGCTTTGAGACAACCACGAAAGTCAACTCCTTCTGAGTCGAACATCAACATCCTTAACAGAACCGTTGTTTTGTTGACCAATGGAAATTCTTTAATTTTTTTGACCATGTCATTAGCCCACAAAAACAATATGACATTATTAGTTCATATATCGACACAAACGAATTTTTAGATCATGTCATCAGCCCACAAAAAATTCTTTAATTTTTCGAACTCATCCACCATATACCGGTTCATTAGCTTTTCTTGAGAGCTTGGCGATTACACAGAATGCTAAAATTACAAGGACCGATTTCATCAATCAACTTATAGATTGAATTGGCGGACTCTAGTTTGTTATTCCTTACAACATGATAAAGGAGTCTCTATTTTATGATATTATTCTTCAAATAATAACTCCCATTGTACTTTAAGTTACATTAGCCTCACATAGTAGCACAGTTCCCTTATGTGAGCTTGCAGATAAAAAGCTTCATCAATTTTTAGTCGTAACATGGAAATATATAATGGAAGGCAAATAAGGGGTTTGGAAAAATTCTAGCTTAACCCTGTTAAATTTTATGGAACCGTCGTTAACTATTCTAAAAATTTAAGCTATTAAATGAAAGTATAGTTTACTATTATAATTACGCTAATACTCCCCCTAATGCTTAGTTTGGTCTTTTGGACATATTTAATTGGGAAAGCAAATGAGGTCTGGAAAGATTTGAATTGAAAACTTAGTTTAATATTTTAATTACACTAATATTCCCCCTCACGCTTAGTTTAGTCTTTTGGACATATTCAATTGAAGAGGTAAATGGGGTCTACAAAGATTTGAACTTACGATCTCAAGTTCTAATACCACGTGAGAATTTGGTGAGAACATAGCCGACTAATTTAAAAGCTTAAACTGTTAGATGAATGCGTGATTTAATTTTTTAATTACTCTAACAAATACCTCATGCTCTAATAGCAAGTGAGATCGTGCGACCAGTGTCAGCTATTTAAAAGTTCAAACTATTAGACGAATGCATATTTTAATAGTTAAATATTCTAATAATGTAGAGCCTATTGGTCAAAGAGAGCCCATCAAGATTGAATTTTTTTTTCCTGGTTGGACATCAAGAAATAAATGACTTGGTCGTTATTCTGGACAAGTAGTAAATTGCCCTGCATGGCTTGACAAGTCAAACACGTATTCAAATTCAATTTTATATGGACAATTTCTTCTTGTAAAATTTTGATCAGGAAAACTGAACTTAATCGGTCCGGCAAACATCATTGTTCTAACTTGAAATCAGAAAGGAAATTTAGGACATGACTACCAATGGCCAGTAGGTAAATATCGAACACTTATGCTAGATTTAAAAGGATAAAACCAACTTGCAAAGAAAAAGGCAGTGTGAAAGTGTGTATATAAAAAAATAACCAACTCTTTGTTATCGATAAATGATGGGACATGATCGGTTAATCAAAAGTGATACAAGCAGATATTTGAAGGACATGAGTTAATGGACACCTACATCAAAGGGTAATCGACAACGAGCAGGGAATGACCGACGAATACCATGGCTTAGCTACAAAGCAAAGGAGTGGTAAGTCGTCATGAATTTTACCATGCATTGGGCAAAGTAAAAATGCAAAAGTGCACGTTTAACTAAAATGCCAAATGACGGTACCAGCATCAAGTGGCAGTTATCTCACTGAGATGGAAAATTATAATTGCTTATGGATATGGGTTATTCATGTGTGGAAATAGAGCCTAAAATGTTGGAGAACGCAATCGTAATTATTAGTGGGGTAGTAACCATTTATATGTAACCATTACTTTATAGACTATAAATAAATACCCATTATATGTATTGCAGTATCTCTTCCAACTCCCTAACATCAAGTCAATTAAGGTTATACGTTTGTTCACGACAATTTCCTTTTGTTCTTCATGCATTTAATTTTTCCGCACCTTAAATTCACTCATTTTTCATTTACTTTAAAATTTCAGGTCTAGCAATTCCTTGTTCAAGATCGACACGAAACCCTTTTTAAAAAAAAAAAAAAAAAAAAAACAAGATCAATTTTTCGATGAAAGATATTTCGCTTCTGGGGTAAATTCACATTCTCGGTGAAACAGGAAGTATTGCCTTTTATTGTCTAGGAGTATGAACTCTCCCTGGGGGATTTTAACGCTCAGTTCGATTTTCATGAAAATATCTGGATATAGGTTTCTCATTTTTAGCAAAAATATAAAAAGTGCGGCATGTCTCCTCCCAGTACTTTATCCTTCTCTCGATTTCATTCCCAGCGCATTCGCATGCTCAAAGCATTTGCGTCTTTTGTTCTTGCTTTTCCCGAATATATTTCCTAATTTCGTTCCCGGGTGGAGGATTCGGGCGAACTTTCGAACTGCACATGGCGGATTGGGTCTGAAATGCCTGTCGCTGCGTTCGGTGCGTGGGGTATGCTTTAATGGGGAACGCTGGCGATCCATTGATTGAAGGACATTCTCGTGGAATGCATATATGCCGCGGTTGATTCTGTTTGGCCCGTTCCGTGCTCTCTCCGTGGCATTTGTTCATCGATTTGATCAGAATCTGCCACGAGAGAGAGGAAAGGATTAAGAAGCAAATGGCGGGAGGGAAGCTCCATACATGGAGGTTCTACAGTGAGTGCTCTCAGGCCAGGATCATCAGGACAGAGGCATGATGAGGCGGTAGACATTCAGCTCTGCACCGAGAAAGTATGGGCGATGTTGGCTGTTGTTTTTCGCTACGGTTAGATTTTTCCCGTCGACAGATAAAGTATATTTCCATGTCTTCGTGGATGAGAAGGGTTATTGCCATCAAAGAATTCCACTAAGGCTGCTGTTGAGGAAACACAATTTGTCGAGTTTTAACCAGCTTTCTATTGCTACAGGACTTAGGCTGCATATTTAGTGCTTGTCCCGGCGAATGCTGATTGGGTTTCCGCTGGTAACTTCTCAGCTCGGTTCAATAACATTTAGAGCATGCGAGTTCGCCCAATGGCGAGGGGTGCATGAGTCTCCGGTAGTGTTCTATGGGTCTCCAAATGGGGTGCCTCCAAAAAGGCCATCTAGCTTGCTGCGATTGCTGAATGAGATACAGGTTGATTTTGTATGCTATGAATTGATTTTCAAGCGTAAAATGGACTTTAGAAAGAAAGCATCTCTCCACGTGATTTGTCAATTATTAATCTCATGGAGATGGTTTATGATTTTCTTCTTGATATCTGTTTATCTGTTATAGCCAATCCCCAAGTTCCAGGTTTTGCTTTTAACTCTTGATTTTTTCTATGAGTGTCGAGCAGTAGAGGTAGGAGGTGATAAGGACAGGGTGGCGAAATGAGTGTTGTATGTAATGTCATGGAGTGCATAATAGCGCTAGTACTTGAAAGAAGCATTTGGTGACATTACTTAGAACTTCTGTCTATCACTTAACGTAACAGTATTTGCTTGTCATTTGGGTTTTTGAAATCTAAGTTTGGCTCGACCATCAACGAATTCTTTGCCAGGGTCTTCACTTGTGCTTTGATTTGGAGTTTCATAAGAGGGAAAATGCTGACAAAATGGAGATGAGATGGATGATCTTCTGATATTGGTTGTCTTGGAGGTGTGGATTGACAAGTACTCAATCCAAGGAAACTGAGAATGGGTAGTGAAGCTCGATTCTTCAACTGAAGGTAGCTGACTTTGTATCTCGCTACTTCTATTAACCATCATTGCATCAGTAGTCATGGGTGGTGTATGCAATACACGCTCACATACTATGAACTTCATCTTTATGCAGTTGGATATCTTGACATAAATTTTTGTAGACACCCAATCAAGTGAAAGGCTGTCTTGTTCTTTTTCACGGTGCCTTCCAGCTACAAATTTCCCTTGTTCTTCATGAGATCTTTCACATTTGATGCGAGAGAACTGTGTTAGGTTTGTTGAAGAACAGCAGCTTTAAATGGAGGTCTCTGATACGTGTGTGATCCATCTTTGTTTGAGTGGTGACTTACTTTAACATTTCATTTTTGAGGAATATTGCACTTAAAAGCAGTTACGAAGATGGAAATAAAAAAAAAAAAAAAATGTTATAACTTTGAATGATGCACCTCTTTTGGAAGTCGAGACAACTTTGATTTCATGGATAGGATTGACCGGGAACATATTGCATGTTGTGCTTATCTTAGATTGAGCTATTTAGGCAACATTATTCAATTGATCTTTTCCAATTGGGGACAAGTTCAGTATGGTACTTCTTTTGAATGAGCATCAAGTATTGGAGCTGCATTGCACGCTATCTAGATGTTTTCCTTGCCGCGGTGATTTTCCCTTTTTCCCCTCTTTGAAGCCAATTATCCTACCTTGAGTCACAATTTCTAGGCGTGATGTTAGAGAGAAGGGGCAGCTGAAGACTGCTTATAATTTCACAGTGCTGGGTCACTGGAAAGTACTGGTTGAGTGATGTTACCGGCACAGCTAAGATGATTTATGCATAGTACACTAGACTGTGTCAGATTTGTAGTGAATTTGAGATTCAGGCAGGGAAGAATCTGTGACTTGATAAGTCAGCATGTGCATTATGATTACTCCATCTTCCTATTAATAAAACACTAGGAATATCTTGTGTTATACGTTTTTTTTCCCTTGTCTATGTTAAATCTTTCCATGGGATATAACAAGTTTACTGTGATATCAATAACAGCACTGCTTGTAAGCAGAAAAGTTTTCTCATCATTTGATACCAAAGACTGCTTTTAAGGACAACTCCTATGCGGGTGCATTAATTTTGGAGGTGTGCTCTGACAAGAAGCTTTAGTTAATGTGTGGTAAAGACAATTGCAAATTCAATTATTCTGTGTAAATATTGTTATTGCGCCTTCCAAGTTAGCCATCTGTTTTGAGATAGTTTATCCATCTCTCAAGATTAACATATATCTTTGACTCCTGCATACTTACTTTACAGCCATTCTCACAACTTTACTGAACTATTGGAACTCTGTGTGTGCATGTGTGTGTGTGTGGGCGTTTTCTTTTGTTTTGTTTTATTTTTTACTTTTGGGTGGGTTGGGGGTGGGGTTCCGGTTGATATGTTCATGCATGCACACCTTTTTGGAGAAATATAACATTGCATGCAACCATGATGTTCTTATGATGAATTGACAGGTATGTTCACAGATTTCTAGTGCAAGGGAGATAGACAGAAGATATGAAAAGTTGTTTGTCAAGAAAGATTCCAGCCCATCGACAGGTCAGATATTTGTGGACACTGCTGTCTAGTGTCTATTCAAGGAATCGATGCTTTTCTTTGGCTCTATGATCCAACGCAGGCAAGAGTTTATGTCCTTCTGCTGATTGGGCGTTTCAAATGCAAGGACATGTTATGTTACTCCTTGTAATTGAGGTTTAGAGGCTCATGAGGCATCTTTGGAACATGGGTGTGATGAACTGTTCCTAGTTCGCTCAAAATGTTCCTCAAAGCTACCAGCAAAGGGTTCTTTTATGCCTTTGTTTCATTTGAGAAGGTTAGATTAACACATGAGAAAATGTGCATGTGACAGAGAAGAGAATTAATTGTGATAGTGCTTGAAACAGTGGTGACTCTCTATCCCAGTTGCTCTTTAAAGGTTCATGTGCTCATTGACACTAAAAAATGCGTTTATTCTCTCCTGACAGCATGAGGAGGACATGATCATGGCTTCTTTGATCTGCATTGTGGATTTTGGTTGTCAAAAGCTCCTAGTCTGCAAATAGTTAGATTGTGGAAAGAAACTTCAGTTTGATACAGAGGTAGTTACAAATTTGAATTAATTCTTGTATCAGGTCCCTTTATGAACTATATTCATATGATCTGCTGTACTTTTTATTATCAGCAAAAATATTAATCATCTTGAGGTGGTGGAGCTAATTTCAGGAAACATCTTTGCATAGGTGGACTAGTGTGCTAGAACTGTGTGGTGTCTCGTGTGATGGACTTTTTCTCCCCTATGCAGGTTAATATTGATTTGGGAAGATACTGTCTTGCTTCGCAAGAACTTAATTTCAACTCTTTCATTAGTGATAGTTCAGTGAATCATTTCACTGGAAAGTCACCTTTCCCAATGTTGGATAAATTTATGTAGCCTCAATTGAAACTGTATCGGGTGATCGCTATAGTTTTATTTTCAAATAAACAGAGTGATGAAACATTTCAATTGCTTCATAGTTCATAGAATTCTACCTGAGACTGTGTATGTTATTAAAGTTGCTAACCTTACCTAAAAGAATTTTAATGGGACTGCTATGTCCTATTTGAAAAGAAACTATTGATTGGCACTTTACCCTTTCATGCGGAGCAGCATCAAGAAAATGATCTGGTTTTAAAGGCCTATCGTTTCTTCTCCTTTTCTCTTGTAATGCTCATGAATCTGTCGTGCTATAGGTAAAATTCGAAGCTGGTACTAGTTCTCAGAGCATGAACTCATGGTTTCTAGCTTGTCAAGGAACAGGTTCTGTGAGAGGATAGGCAGATAGCATAGAGCATTTGCGGAATATGCTATGTCTTTTCAATGGGAAATTCCTTGTGTTGAAACGTGCTCTGTGTCTACCTTTAGTAGACACCAGCTTATTTTTTTTCCCCACTTTGATTGGCCTAGTTATCTATGTTGCGGACCTGATTCGGGTTGTATATTACCAGAAATGTCACGGTCTTGATTGCAAAGTTTCTAAAAATTTCTGCCCAAGATTTTTTTTTTTTTTTATTCTCTTTTGTGCGAAAATGAAAGTAAAGTGAGCTTAGTAATAGCCCAGGTTACTGCTGTCCGCTGCGTCTGATTCTGGAGGATACTATGCCTGATTTATCAACATTCTTTGATTCTGGCATATCCTCCTAATGTAACTAATAACGTGGTTGACATTGATGAAAACACGACAAATTGCTCCCCTATGGATGCCTGGTGGCTTGAAGCCATAAGAGTCGCAAATACTATAGAAAACCAACAGGTCATGGAGTACGACCACAAGGCAAGTTATCCCACTTTACTTATTTGTGCAAATATTTTAGGATCGTTCGACAGGTCATTTGAAACAAGGACTGGCGGGTGGATGTAGAAATTAATACACCTCAGGGTGAGCTCTGAGCTTGAGCTTGACCATTCGAACGGCTCAAAGTTGCAATTATTTGGGAGGAAAGTCGATCCGTCTCAGTTCTTCAGCTTGCAGACTTGAACGAGGGTAGCACTTCATGGATCCTTTCAATTCAATCGCATCAGAAAAGGAGCATCAGACTGAAAGTAGTCGCCATGAAGATGTCGTTATCGACTAAAGCACTCTGAGTTCCGATGTTTGGTTTGAAAATTACTTTTGCTTGGCAGACGGTAGTACTTCAGAAGAGCCATGTTATTCAAGACGAATTATCAGGTCGTGAATTCATTCTGACTGCTCATGGATGGCAATTAGGAGTGTGCAAAAGAATCGGGATCTGCCCGGATAACCCGGAACCGGACCGGAACCATCTAGAACCGGTGGTTCTTGAGGGAACCAGTCCAGTTCCAGTTCCAATTTAAGGGAACCAGTGGGTATTGGTCTGGTTCTCGGTTCTATGGGTGGATCCGCCCATTCGAACCGGACCGATTATATTATAATAATATATTGATTTTTAATATTAAAATAAATTTCGAAATTACTAATTAGCAAATCTAAATTTTAGGGCTCCATCTCCTCTAATGGTTTCCATGTTTTAATAAGAATTTAATGGAGTGTGTAAGCTGCCTTTCAACAACTCAACAAATGGCTCATTCAAAGAATACTTTCGGGACTCACAAATAACAATATGTTTAAGAATATGTGGAATACCAGTGGAATTGTTTCTACAAAAAAAATTCGGTAAAGCAAATGTTGTAAGAGATTAAGCATTGTTAGAGAATAAAGAAAAAAATGATCTACATATGACAATCATCTAGAATCTTTGAACTTAAAGAATATTTTAGATTTCAACTAAAATGATTCAAAAATAGGAAAAAAAAAAAACCTATTTCTCTTCTTTGGTAGTGTTTTCCAATAAAATAAAGAAAAATGGTACCCTTAAATAAGCTGGTTCGATTTAAAGAAAAATATTACTTGATATAAAAAGTACTCACGACGGGATTTAGAAAACGATATTATTATTGGTGAGATCGGTTCTATGGATCCACTCGGGAACCGGACCGGAGGGTGGATCCATGCAACAACGGGTGATTCCTAGTTCTAATTTTTTGGAATCGGTCCTTAGTGGGCGATTCTCGGTTCCAAGTCGAGAACCGTCCACCCGGACTATGCACACCCCTTATGGCAAGAGTGTCATTTTATGGACAATTCTTGGTTTATCATAAAATATAATATAAGAAACACATAAAATATATTAAAATTAAAAAATCGAAATATATATAAAAAAAATTCATATACTTCTAAAAATTCAGAAAATCACGAAAATTTTAGAAAATTCGGAAAATCCCTGAAATTCAAAAAATTTCAAAATTCCAAAAAAAAAATTCTTGAGGGAATTAAGAAAAATTCTTTAAAAATAGTTATTTGGGTAATTTTCTCTTAAAAAGTGGGAGCTTTTTGATCTAAAATTTTGCTAAAAAATTGAACAAGCCCTTAGGGCTTCAATCTATCTAAGGTTTCGTTTATTCTTAGAAGCGAACACTCTTGATTGTGTACTTTCAATATGATGATTATGACTTCCCCTAAGCTTGGTTAAGATTGGCATTTATTTATTTCTTAGCGCTAGATGTTTGCTTTTTATTGTAGTTTATTTAATGCTCTTTGGTTGTTGACTGTTATTTTAATGATTGTGCACCTATATGATTATTTCATATGTTACTGGATAGGTTTAAAATCAATTTAAACTATCTTACAAAAATATTTTGAAATGAACAAGATTAGGTACTAAAATGACACTAGTTGATTGATTACTGTAATCAAATCTTCGACCCTAAATTCTCTAGTTATTTAAGAAGTGATATACTTTCATACCTCACTTAGTTTCTAACCGACCCCAATAAATTAGTGTTGACTCCTCATTAGAAAATTCTTGTGGCGTCATCTCAAATACAACAACATTGCGAGAGGTGTGGGCTTAAGAGAGTTTGCGCCTAATCACGAGCCATAGGCCCATCATTTTGGTAATATTTCTAAATCTATTCTCCCCCCCCCTTCCCAAGGGATAGGTCATGACAGTTAAAAATTAATTTACTTGAATATCTAGTTATATTGATGGATGGTAACACTTGATTGAGTGACATCTTTTTATCAACCTTTTGCGATTTCATAGTATTCAAGATGTTGGTATAAGCCTAATTTGAAGCTGTTGGAAATCTAGCAGATTGGCAATTGCAAAAACAAACCAAAAGTTATTCTCTAGTTTTAGCTTGACCGCAAAGTGATCAAAACGTCCAGAAAGCAAATTTTTCAAGATGGATTGAGGATGGATGTATGTTTAAAAGGTGTGCCAGCTTCCGAGAGCAAAATATGACATAGAAAATGTCACTTCAACTGAAATGACAAGGACACTAAAATACTTGAAAAGTAAAGTGCGTAGATTGAATTGAAGGAAATCGGATGGAAATTGTTAGAATCAAAGGCAATCAAAGGAAAATTAGTGTGGTGACCACTAAAATTAAAATCAAAGTGTAAACAGAAGAAAACAAATCATTAAGAGAACTTTGCTCTATTTCCATGATTTTACTAACTCCTAAGGCAATCGAGTCTCCTACAATGAACTGTCATTTCATTCATGATTTAATCTAATTTTGTAACCACTCTAACTGTTAGCTCTAACAGCTCGAGGTACCCTTTCTTAAGTTTGATTGAAAGGTCAACAATACACCTCATCGAAGTTATGTCGCACAACATCCATGAGAAGCTAAACAAGATAAGCTCCATATCAAAATTGGGATTATTATAACTTGATTCCTCATACTTCGTTTTGCTCCCCTAACTCATACTGATAATTGAATCTCTCTTCAGTATCTCAGCCATAAATTATCACCACCAATAGAAGCTAAAGAATTATGCAGTAAAAATTCCTAAAAGAGGTGGTGCTGAAAATAAAGAGCACCAATGGGAGTAAAATATGTTGATACTATCATTTTCTTTTCTCTACTTTTACTAACACTTTGTCTTATTGCATTTCATGATATATTTCCATCGATGAAATTGTTTCATCATTTTGATGGCACGCATCACGCGATTGATAAATGTGAACTGGTCAACTCAAAACAGCATTTGTCCTCCTCTTCATTTCTCTCTCGAATTACCGATCCCTTGCTTTGTTTCTAGAGCTTTGAAGCACAAGGAAAAGAACCCCACTTAGGCCTTTGATGTCCAATGTGAACTGTTCAACTTCAATGGCCTCCTTTGCTTCTTTTGGGGGTCCATTCCGATGAGCACACACAGAGCATCGACCCATTATTTATTTAGTGGCCAACAGCCAAACCTGATAATAGGTTTGAATTAAAATACTGAGAAATAATGCATGGACGATCAACCTCGTTGAGATTTCCCAGAGGAATAAAGAATGCACGATAATGGAGGAATTAATTCAGTCTGAACAAATAGTCGTCGCGAGTGCACTCTACTGCCCAATCCCTAAGATAGGAAAGCTTTAAGCTTATAGATGGAAACAATTTTGACACTAGTCTAGCTTAAATATGAAATTTTTATGTCACGAGCCTTAATGCACCAGCCTCTGTCAGTCGATGCTGATTGAAAGTCCTCACGAGACAAAAAGAAAAAATGAATGACATTGATCTTATAATGTGCTGAGGAAGAAAGATCAAGTCAATCTTGGTTCGTCTTCACTTTTTTGCTGGCTAAGGTTCACACATTATTAGTTCATATTAAAAAGCCCCACTCAGTTCTATCCCCACATAACCACCTTTTTTCTTCAGAGACAGTCTTTTTCTTTTTTGGTCTTACTCGGTCTCTCTTTAGTATATACAGTAGTGCACATTGTTGCAACACGCATAAAAGTTTAGAAAAAAATAGAAAAAGATAGAATTTGCACCCCCTAATATAGACATAATTACATATCCCATTCTCCCAAGTTATTGTTTACATTCTAAGTCTAAAATCTTTCTATTTGTTTGTCATTGTAACAACTAGAAAAGGCTTTTACTAAGTTAAAGATATCCATAGATATGAGAGACGGAGATAAAGTAATACATAGAGCGTGTGATTGAGAGAATGCTAACGATCTCATAATAATGACAATATAATTTGTCAAAGAAGTTTTTTGGGCCATAAAGTCATTGGTTTCACACAACTAAACACCATTGACACCTAAATTTTGGCAACCCGTATGATTACTCATTAATTGCATAAAAAATTAGAGATTAATTTTTAACCCCTAGCAAAAATAATTTTCATCAAATTGCATGACATATAGAAATTATAAGCATTTGCATTACTAGTATTAGAATATTTTTTTTAACGACATTAGAATTTATTAGTTAGAAAAAATTATTATTAATTAAAAAAGGGAGCAGGGCTGGGCTTGCCCAGCCCCTTCTCCTTTTCTTTTTCCTTTTCCTTTCCCCCTACTGGGCCGGTCCATCCTCCTTTTTCCCTGGGCCAGCCCTCTCCTTTTCTCTCTTCCTCCCTTCCTCTGTCTTGGACACTAGCTGAAGGACGACGCGAACGAAAGGACGGCATGACGGAGACAAGGCAGAGTAGAGGGCGTCGCGTGAGACGTCCGGTCGGGGGCAGGCCAACAGCAGCAGCTAGCATGGCTGGAGGCCATGCGCACTGGATGGCTTTAATAGGGAGAGAGGAGCGAGCTCTTGGAGGGGGATTCGTTCGAAAAAGATAGAAATTGAGAGAGAGAGGGGGGGGGGGGGGGGCAGAATTCGCCTCAGCTGGGCGTTGCTCAGCCGTCCTCGACGCAAATTGACATACCATGGTCAGCATGGATGGTGGTCGTTGGAGGAGGCGGTGATTCTTGATTTCGTATAGGATAGTTGGCGTTTTGTTGTTCTGGTTTTAATGGACGTCGATGGTCCTAGGGCCGTGCGAGGAAGACAACAGGAGTAGGACTAGAAGGCAATAGGAATAGGGGTGAGGGGAGGATATGGGTTGGGTCAAGCCTAATGATTTTTGGGCCAAAATAGGTTTTACGAGCTTGGGTTTATTCCCGATTTTGATTTTGGGTTTGACCCGGCCTTGGAAATGGGGGCCGAAGCTGGATTTTGTTGGATTTGGGCTTATTTGAGCTTAGTGTGTTTTGGATTCTGGATAGGATTGATGGGCTTGTTAAATTAGCTTTGGTCCGAACTTGATCCATTGGGATTGGGCATAGGTAAATGCTCGAGGAATTGGGCTTAATTCTATGAGTTGACCCCAATTCTTGTTTATAATCAATTAAAGCCTTATTACGTGGAAAGCCCATTTCCTGTCCTTGAGCCCAGATTCGTGTGACCTGCGGTAGCGCATCTTCCTAGGTCCCTATTTTCGGAATAAAAAATTATTTTTTAAAATTATTTTAAAATATTAAAAAATTCCAAAAAACTTTATTTTTTTCTTAAATTTATGAAAAAGCTTAATATTTATATTTTAAATATGTGAAAATCCTTAATAAAAAATTGTGCTCAAAATTGAACAAGCTTTTAAAGCTTAACAATAGGGTTTGAATGTTCTTAGAGATGAGTGCTTGGTCGTTATTTAAGCGTTTCTCTTTCAATTATTAATTGATTACATGCTCTCAATATATTGATTATTGTTTCCATTTTAGCCTAGTCAAGAATGACATTTTTCTTATTTCTTAGCATTTAATTCTCACTTTGCCTTGCAACTTATTTAATTCTTTATTGGCCGTTGATTATTATTTTAATGATTGCACTCGTATAATTACATTAGATGTTAGTGAATAGGTTTCACATCAATCAAGACTACCTGACAATTCTTCTTTCTCAAGGAGCAACATTTCCTCTCAAAAATTTTTCTTCTAGCGGGACATCTTCAAGGGTCATCCCTGGTTCAGAACTCGGCCTCCAGGAAGGACTCGCAGGTCGTGATGGACCAGAGGAAGAGGAAGAGGATGATCCAGAACCACGAGTCCAGATGAGGAAGCAGGAGCACCTGGATAATCTGCCGGATCAGGTCGCCCAGCTGAACAAGGAGAAAACACCGGATGGGGACCAACATCAACATCACCGCACAGGCACAGCATTACTTGAGCACTTGAGCATTTAGGCTGAGAACTCTGTGCTGGGAGCCCTGGCGGGTGAGCTCAGCCACGGGTTGGAGTCACTAGATGAGATCATCGAATTCTTGAATGCGAGCAACGGAGCTTTGGATTTGGGGTTTCCCACGATGCCAAGAAGCTGACGAAAGGGAATCTCACCGCTCATTCGAGCAGGTGCTTGCCACGTCTCATTATAGGGTTGGTAGTGAAATTTGTCTTCTTTTAATTTTAGATTTTAGATTTTATTCATTTAGGAAAAATGGATAATTTTAAAAATATTTTTTTAAAGATAATTTTTATATCACTTATAAAAATGAACGAACCAAGAATAGTTTCATCTTTCATGAAAAATATGTTGTTTAATTGTTTTTATCATTCATTTTATCTTTTTTAGCATGAAATTATTATTTGAGAAAACTTGATGATTGGTGCGGACATGGGACAAAGCTATGAGCCATTGTACGGATGGACAATTAAAGATAAAGTTAGTATGCTCCGAAGAATCTCATAAAAGAGAGGCGAATTACATTCAAAATTAGCATTATTCATGAGTAAATTTTATCTACAGTGACCCCCTCACTCTAATGCTCCAATCATGCGATTTTTCAATGTTCTTGACATTTATTTTTCTTTTTTTTCCCCATTTTAATTCACTTTCGTCAATTTGTGTGCGGAAGTTTATATTTGCTCATTCATTTGCCTCGGGCTAACCAAAGACCTAGTTACGGTCTAATTAGGCCCTGCAGCTATTTAATCACAAACTGGACAATTGTACGTTTTATAAAGTCTCTACCTAAACCCCTAATATCAAGTGAATGACGTTATTCGTTTGATCACTGTAATTTCGTTTGTTCTTCATGCATTTGCTTTTTCAGCACCTTAAATTCTAGTATTCATCTTTCATTTACTTCAAATTTCGAGCCTATTAATTTCTTGTCAAATCAACGCAAAAATCATTTCACAAAAAAAAAAAAAAAAACCAAAATCAAACTTTAGATGGAAGATATCTCACTTCCTAAGTAAATTTGCATTTTTTGGTGAAATAGAATGTATTGTCATTTTTTATTGATAGAATTTTTAAATATTAAATCATATTTTAGCCTAGACAGTTCCATCATATCCCACACTTATCTAGGAATATGAACTCTCTCTAAAGGATTTTAACCCTCAGTTTGATTTTCATGAAAAATTTTGGATATAGATTTAGTTTCTATAAAAACATGACTTGGGTTGGCAAAAATAAACACGATTCAATAAATGCCTGAATGCACATAACGTGTTGTAGTCCCTAACATGCGCTGCAAGTTGCATATTTTAGTATAGACAAGCCAACCCTGATTGTTCAAGTGCTTCTGGCGCGTCTCTCCTCCCAGTGCATTCGCATGCTCGGAGCCTTTGCTTTCTTTGTTCTTGTTTTCTCGGTTAGATTTGCTAATCACGTTCCCGATCAATGGAAAATTCGAGTGAAATTTCGAACTGCACATGGTGGATTAGGACTGAAATGTCTGTTACTGCGTTCAGTGTGGTATATTGCTTTAATGGGGAATGCTGGCGATTGATCGACTGACGGATATTATGGGGAATGCGATTAATGCTGCGGTTTATTCTGTTTTGGCTATTCCGAGCTCCCTTTGTGACACTTGTTATGGATTTGATCAGACTAGGCCACGGGAGAGAGAGAGAGAGAGGAAGAGATTTAGAAGGAAATGGCAGGAGGGAAGCTCCGTACATGGCAGACTCTACATTGAGGACTCTTACGCCAGGATCATCAAAGAATCAACTAAGGCTGCTGTTGAGGAAGGCCAGTTTATTGAGTTATAACCAGCTTTCCATTGCTATAAGACTCAAGCTCCATATTTAGTGCTTGTCCTGGCGAATGCTGATTGAGTTTCCATTTGTAACTTCTCAAATTGGCTCAACAACAATTAGAGCACACAAGTCCAGCCAACGGCGAGGGATGCATATTTCTCCAGTGGTGTTCTACGGGTCTCCCGGTGCCTCCCAGAAGACCATCTAGTTTGCTGCGATTGCTGAATGAGACATGGGTTGATCACGCTGCACAATGTTCATAAAAGCTAAGGTCCTCGTATGTTTTATCGTATTCCCTGCACATGCGCTTTGCTTCCACTTCAGTGACTTTTCCTTTAAGACATCTGGCTTTGTATCTTCCTTGCTTTTCCATTAGAAACGTCACGATTCTCCTGGACAACCTGCATCTGAGGTGGAACGTTTTATGTCCTGCTTTTGCTTTCTTCTTCTTCTATTTTAATTGGAGTGCTCATACCTTCAGGATCCCACTTTAACACCTGCACCGCGTTTGCATTTGATAGTTGCATAACCAGTTTCCTTTTTCTTTCAACCGTATGAAGAATATATGGACCACATTCCCAAGGCAAGGGAAAGCAATAAAGTTTGCTTAGGGTCATCCTCAGGTTCGTGTGTCCAGCTACCAAGACCATTGTAATGGCCAGAAAAGATTGTACTTTCTTACCGGGAGTTCTAGAAGAGGTGGTCATCAATTAGGTACAAAAATATGGATCCAAAGTTACGCCACCATTATGAAGTATTTTTAACTCTTACACTAGTGATATTTCGGTGAATTACTTCATTGGAAAGTTGCCTTTCCCAATTTTGGACAAATTCATGGTCCGTGGCCTCCATTGGTGGTACCATATTGGGTGATTGCTATCGTTTTATTTTCAGACAGAGTGATCAGTCATTTCAATTACTTCATACATAGTTCATGGATTTCTACTTGAGACCGTGTAGGATATTAAAGTTGCTTACTCTTTTCCAAGGAAGACAGTTAAGTTATATCTAGCTTTTCTGAAGTGGCAGACCTGAAAGAATTTTAATGGGACTGATATGTCCTATTTGAAAGGAAGTTGTTGCTTGGCACTTTCTCCTTCCATACGTAATGTCGTCAAGAAAATGATCCGGTTTTGAAGGCCTATCGTTTCTTCTTCTTTACTCCGGTGATGCTGTGTCACGGTCTCGGTAAAATTCAAAGCTGGTGTTGGTTCTCAGTGCATGGACTTATGGCTTGTAGCATGTCGAGGAACGGGTTCTATGAGCGGATAAGACGAGGGCATAAAAGCAATCACGGTATATGCCATGTCTTTTCAATGAGAAATTTCTTGTATTGAATCGTACTCTTTCAGCCTACCTTAGTAGACATGAGCTTATTTTTTCTCTATCCTGACTGGCCTAGTTTTCTATGGCAAAGGTACAGAAAATTTCTGCCCAACATTTTATCCATTTGAAACCCTTTTTCTTTTGTGTGTGGAATTGAAGGTAAATTGAGCTTAGTAATAGCCCAGGCTAGTGCTCTCCGCTGCATCTGATCCCGGAGGATATCGTGCCTGATTTATCAGCATTCTTTGATTCTGGCAATTCCTCCTGGCGTAACTAATAATGTGATTGACAATGATGAAAACACGACAAATTGCTCATAATATGTATGGATGGTTTTCTATAGCGTTCGCGACTCCTATCTCTTTCCGTCTCCCCTGCATAATTTCTGATCAACTACTCTTCCTCTTTGGTTCACCTTCTTCCTCCATCTGTGCGTTTCCCCTCTCTCGAGCTTTTTTGGCCAGTCGAAATTCGAAGCTCTCGAGTGCTGACATAGCCCCAGCAGAGAGAGAGAGAGAGAGAGAGAGAGAGAGAGAGAGAGAGAGAGAGAGAGAGAGAGAGAGTTTGTGCAATATTAAATTCCACAACCATTGATTTTACTATTTAATAGAAATTGACAACCGATTTAATATGAAAGAACAACAATCCGTGTACTTGGCTGTCATCCGTCAATTTTGGTTTAGTGTACGTCCATCTCATGCCATCTTAACCATTGGGGACTGGGCGCTATAGCAGTGTCCATGGAAGGAAAATGACGAGTATGCAAAATTAGAAGAAGGACAGGGATGAGATCGGGGAATTTGCCAACCAAAATGTTGTCGTCTAGTCGAGTTGCCAAAGTTGCTAAGGAGTGGAACATGATGAGAGATCCTGCAAAGCTACAAGTGAAGTTGAGGATCAAAATGACCTTTCTTCTGCAAGTACCGAAGATTTGCATCGTCTTAATTGTGCAGTCCTTAAAGCTTTATGTGGAATTGCAACGTGGTCCAGGTGAAGCAGGATAGAACTCTGACGATTACTTGCAAGAACAAGCAGAGGAAGCAAGACAGGTGCTTGAAATCCTAAAAGGGATCCTGCAGGAAGAGGCAGAGGAGGGGGTCCAACTTCAAGTTCAAGAAACAGCAAAGCTTCAAAGTCGGTTTAGGGATGTAGATTCAACTTCAGGAAAGGCGAGCCATCAAATTCAGGAAGGGGCATTACTTCGAGTTCACGAAGCAGTACAACTTTGAGTTCGGGAAGGCAGGCAGAGGTTCGACTTTAGGAAAGGGGAACAACTAAAATGGCGCAAGTTTAAGATCAGGGACAGACAAAAGTTCAAGCTCAGCCAAGGTTCGGAGCCTCAACCATCAAGGTCATGATAAGAACAATAACGCAAACTCGAACAAGTACTGAAGCAAGCAGAAGGTCTAAGCTACATTCTTCAGCGTCCGACTAACCTTCATTGTTTATGAGTGCCCATGCCACAGGCAATGCAAAGTTACATACTCTGCTTTTCAGAGGAGTCTCGAGACCAATTTGTCAAGGTAAAATTCTATTTTCCTGGATATTTCCTACATTTTTTTTTTTTCTCAAGGAAACTCGAAAATAACAAGTGGTCATCAGGGACCCGGATCAGTTGCCTTCTTCCATGGGCCAATCTACCTGTCTTCACGAAAAGGGAAGCTGACACGTGTCTTCAGAGTTTTCCATGGCATGTTTTCATTCTGAAATAAAAGTGGTGAGCCTAACGTTGTGGACAAATTTGTGCATGAATTCTTTTACTAACTGTTCGTTCTAATTTCATTATTTCTTCCATTACTTTATTTTCTTTTTCAATGAAAACGCATGTACTGGTGACTTTAAAAAACAGAGGACCGTCACCTGCTCCCGAATTTCATTTCTTGGTCACCTCCAACAATTTTAGTTTCTTGTTTCAGCATATGAATGTTAAGAACATAATTACTTCGATTTATGATCCAACATGCACTAAAATTAAGGTTTATTAAATGAAACACCAAACCCAATATAAAAAAACTAACAAAAAAGAAGTTATACTAAATAAAATTATTACCAAAACAATAAGTGCACTGGAAACTTAGTAAAAGGGCAAGCACTATATGAGTAAATCTCATCAAGCCCTACTTCATCACCATGCTTATTGTAAAAGTTATAGGCATCTTGCTCACTCTTAAAAACCATGGCAACCACATTTCACATGACCTAAAAATTTAAAAGGATCAAATCGGCCCAATTGAATCACATTTCCAGTATATATCAATGAAAAATGAGAGATGAATCAAGAACTTCTGCTCATACATCATACTCATACAAATGAATGGAAATCTACTTCTGTTCATTGACTTACTTCCTTCGTTAGCAAGATTTTGGGCCACTAGAGAAAGGTTAAAACATAGCGCCCAAAAATTTCATTAAAGCATGAGTGTAACACATCGACATGAACGCTTGACAATCTCTTCACTACTCCAAGATATATTTGAGCTGTCGCGAGATGTAGGGTTGATAATTTCTAAGAATTTGACTCTCGAATTCTCGTTCCAGAATCTCGTCCACGAATTTCACCTGTCCAAACAATGCTGTTGTATGTAATGGAGTCTCACTATAAAACCACACCATAAATGCTATCAAGAATTAGTGGATCGTCTTTGAGCAAATCGAGCAAAGAAGTCGCATTTCCTTCGGCTGCTGCTCCATAACGCCCCCTCTCCATTTTCACTTCTAAACGAATCCGAGCTTTCACAATTCCGTTTTGCTTTTAGCTTTCGGCTGACGGCTTCGAAAGTCAACCCCTTGTGAATCGACCATCAACAAACCATCTTTTTGTTAACATTTCAAATTTTTTTTTTAAAAAAATTGTTGACCAAGTCATCAGCCCAAATAAAAAAAATAGTACGACCCGATTTATTCATACGTGGGCACAAATGAATGTGGTTTTGATTGTTGTACATCATGCGTACCAGCGTGCTTTCACCAGAGAAAACATATACTTTCAAAAGTAATGTATATACTGATTTGTACATTGCTTGTCTCTTGGTATGGGATGCATAAGCTTCTATGATGCATGGAACTTGTCTTTTAGTTTAATGCAGGGCTGCAGTATCATTAACAATACCAAGTATGTTTAAAAGTTATGTCTATGCCAATTCCTACGCAGTTTGCGGCTCAGTTTCTGGATCCGACATCGATTTGTGTGTGCTTATGAGCATGACAATTAATTTTATAAGGTCTTGGAGTAGATGAATTGATGCTATTTCGTCTACTGGCATGCTTCGTTTGTGGCTAAAAGGTAAAGAGAGCCATCGGCACTTACTATGGAATACTGGATCAAGAGAATTG
The DNA here is from genome assembly GCA_028830015.1 of Eucalyptus grandis x Eucalyptus urophylla. Taxonomy (NCBI): domain Eukaryota; kingdom Viridiplantae; phylum Streptophyta; class Magnoliopsida; order Myrtales; family Myrtaceae; genus Eucalyptus; species Eucalyptus grandis x Eucalyptus urophylla. The sequence goes on from CM054190.1 coordinate 44,885,870, forward strand.
GCTTGGCGGATAGGCAGGCCCAAAAGATATGTCCATACTCTCCGAGGTCGGGCCTGCACATGAATTTTGAACTGTCGGTGCCGGGTCCATTTGATTGACAATTTCAATTCGGGTAGGCCGGGCAAAAACACTCTCATTGGCCCAACAGGTAAATCGCAATTCCAACTAGTGCAAAGGCACGTCATGGCTGAAGCGCGCATATAGAAACAAACTCCTTCCGTTCCGTGGGCCAATCTGCTGTCTACTGGGAAGGGGACATTCACACGTCTCCAGATTTTCTATGAGCGTCCCTTGACTTCGAAATACAAGTGGTGACTTTTTCTTGGGAGAGGATTGCTAGAATGTATTCATTATTTTAACGTATTGATGCATATATGTTTTGTATTCCAAATTAGTATAATATCCTTTTTTACCCAGCACCCGGTGATACTCTTTACTTGTTTAATATATATGGATCCCATCTTTTAATGTCTTGTTTAGGACGTGCGCTCCTTCATTTTGAAATACAAGTGGTGACCTCTTCTGCAGTGGGCCTGGATTGAAAATTTTGTCCATTAATTCTTTTACTAACTTTTCATTCTAGTTTCTTTAATCCTTCTATTCCTATATTTCTTTTAGCGAAAGGACATTCACCGGTGATTTCAACAATAGTGGACCATTCGATCAAAAAAAGAAAAAAAGAAAAACAATAGTGGACCGCACCTGCTCTTGAATTTCATTTCGCGATCAATTCAATCAAATTTAATTTCTTATTTCGGCATTTGACGTGAATGCATAATCTCTTTCATTTACTGGTGTCTTGAAAAATAGTGGACCATTACCTGCTCTTGAATTTCATTTCTTGATCACATTGAATCAAATTTAATTTCTTATTTTAGTATATTTCGTTAAAGCGTAATCTCTTCCGTTAATGATCCAATTTGCGCTAAAAATTAAGGTTCATTAACTGAAACATTTAGAGAATCCTGTGCATAACATTCTCTATAAAAGGGTAAGCACCATATGAACAAAGTCCAGCACACCCTACTTGTTTCGGGCATCTTGCTCACTCTAGAACACCATGCCTACTGTCAATATGTACATCATGTCCTATAAATTTAACAATGGTCAAAATAAGCCAAGTTGAATCACATTTTAAAAATGCACCACGAAAAAATGACAGACGAGTCAAGAATTTATGCTCCTACATACTCGTACAAAATGAATAGAAAATCAGAAGGAAACACGAAATTGGAAACTCGCGAGAGTACAAGTATTGGCGGGTTAGAGAAGAAGACGACGTCCGAAACCCTTCCGCTTCTATTAAGGTACTGGGGCCACTAGAGAAAGGTTAAAACATAAGGCCTACGAAATTCATTAAAGCCCAAAACGGAGCTCGCACATTTTTCACCGCCACAGCAAGTTCCCTCTCTCGAAGCTTTCATCGGACACGTGTCCGCTGATCCATGTCCGTGGATTGGACGAGCGTTCGATGCGGATGTGGTTTTAGTATGCCATTTTCTTTCGAACAGGTCGTGCTGAATTAGCCCTTTGTTATTGGTGGGTTGGAATTAATAAATAGATTTCCATATTTACATTGAATGTAGAGGGTAAAGTCTCCGTATAGCTGAATTTAAGGTGCCGAGAATTTCATGAATCTATTAAAGAAATAAATTCTCATTGCCTGAAAACTATAATGAAATTAATTTTTAAGTGAGAAAGCCGGCTATATTTTTGCAATATTTTATGCAAATAGGCTATTGAGACTTTTATCTCCCACAAATGTATGATTGCCCTTTTCTATACTTGCTTAACTGCCGTTTCCTCAAAATTACCGAATTACCTCATCAATGGAAGATTCTTATAGAGTAGGTTCTAGTTAATTTAGCTATCGATTTTTTCCTTTATATAGACATTTATAAGATCTTATAATGTTCAAAGTGAAGAAATATTTAGCAGCTTAAATAATCGTAAATGTTTGATGAGATATATTTGCTAAAAGTTTTAAAACTTATCATGGAAGTTTAATTGAGTCCTAAAACTTATAGAAAGTGCAAGTTAGGGACAAAAGTCATTGGATTGTACTTCAAAGGAGATAGTTTAAGTTTGTGAGTGTAATTGGAGTCTTTTTTACACTTGAGAATTGTTTGTTCTGAGCGATTGTAATTTCCTATTATTGATTATGAAAAAACAACTCGTCAAATCTCTTCATGGATTAGACACGGTCGGCCGAACTACATAAAACATTTATGTCAAATTTATTTTCTGCTTTTATTTCTTGCTTGATTGTTTGCATTTATTTCCCACTTCGGTCATTTCACATGACATTGGCATTTAAAACGGATTTTTCCTTTTTATTACCCAAAACTAGCAAATCCCGCCCAAGTTTTCCATCTAACCGACACATGTCCTCTCCCATCAATAATTAGGAAAAAAGATTATTAACTAAGTTCATTTGTAAATGAGGATATATGACGAAAATAAAATTAAATATTGCGATGATCTCACTTTTCTTATCGCTGGACGTGAACCTGATGACATCTCAATTTATATATGCGTGATTTGATAAAATATGCATAAACAATACTAATAACCTCGCTCCATTTCTTGAGGGAGGACAAAAAAAAAAAAAAACTGTCGAATCCCTAAGTAGTAAGCACCGCCACTGCTAGTGACGCGATCCTTTACTCTCTTTTTTTTGGTCATGTCGCAATCCTTTTCTGAATTGGCCATTTTCTAAAGGTCCATTTACTTAGAAAGAATGGAGAATTGTCTATCTCATGTGTCAGCAGAGATCCAAGAGCTCAACAAAATTTTATTTGTTTACCAATTGACGGATGGCTACCCTTGCAAGACTTACATTAGCTGTGTTAGCGCTTGCCAGACACTTGTACAACGGACTTACAGTTGTGAATTCGCAACGAAATTAGTACGGGGGATATATCGTTCAAACAACAGGAGAGTACTTTTAGGTTATGGCACAAAACGAAATATCACCAATGGTACAGAATTGGATAAATCATAGTGCTCCGCAGTTTTGCATTATGGAGAGGGTGACGAGGTTCGGTGAACACGTGGTGTTTTTGAAAAGTCTTTGGGGAAGTATTGACGTGAATACCAGTTTGATGGTCATCCTAAATAATGCCCACTACAGAACATGGAAAGGCAAGATGCTTGATTTGCTTTTATCGCAAGGAAATGCATGGTCCCGTAGAAAGTGACGAGGCTAAGCCTGATTACACAGATCGACAAGCATTGTTCTTCCTTGGTTTGCTTCCAGATAGTTATGGGATGATGGTGACAACTCTCGTCCCATCAGCATCTAGATGAAAAGAAAAGTTGGATGCTCCGAAATCTGGTTTGCTCGAATATGAGACTCGGAAGAAAGGCGTGGGACGCCATTCAACCACAACTTGTCTCAAAACTTAGAGAAAGGATTAGATCTCGAGACTTCTACAACTGTGATAGAACCAAGTCAAGAAAAAGCATAATTGTGGAAACTACGGGAAGCCTGGCCACATGAAGAAAGAGTATCGATCCTCAAAAAGAAGAAAGTAAAAGCAAATGCCAAGCATGAGGAGAATGACACAACCGAGGTAAGTTCCCAAGAAGATTTGTTTGTGATGGTTTTATTAGTGATGGGCTTAAGGCCCGTCCGTCCATTTTGGGCCTAAAAGCCCGGCTCACGAGAATAGGGCCCATGGATGAAGGGGTACGTTGCTATTTTTGGAGGCACGTATATAAAGGGAGGAGAGAGAGGGAGGATGCACCTTTTGGCATAAGGCACGTACGTTCTCTCCCTCTCTCCCTCTCTCCCTCCAAAAGAAAATCAAAAGCTTAAGGCGACCCGTCTTCCCTTCAAGGCTAATCGACGTCATCGGATCGAACGGGATTAGAATTTCTTCCTCGATTTTCAGCATTGGTGTTTAATCTGTGGCTAACAAGGTACGCTCGAATCCGTAGTATGCTTTAGGACCGGTGATACGTGAATTTCCCGAGCTTCGCTTCCGCATTCGTTTTAGAGATTCGATTTAGTGTCGAATCCGGTTTTCGGGGATCCGTTATTCCCAACATTGGTATCAGAGCCCTAGTTCACGTTTTCCCGACCTTTTTGATGTTTTTTGATTGATTTTTTGCGAAAGTAATTCGGCCATACGGATCGGGGCGAGAAATCCTGACACCCGAGCATTGTTCGTCTTTTTTTTTTGAGTTTATGTAAGTCGAAATCAATTTCTGAAAGCATTGGGACAAAGGGCTCGTCGAGACGAGTCCGGCAACAAGTTGTGCGCCGCCGGGCGACGCCGCACGGCCAAAAGCCGATGTGCGTGGGCACAACGCGCCCGAAGTGCTGGCATCGGCCAGCGCGTGCGCCACACGCGCCGGTGCCGAACCGACACGTGCACGCTGGCGGCCGGCGAACCGGCATGTACCGGTCGGTGAACCGGCGCGTGCTGACGTCACCGTGACGTCACGATAACCGCCGGGATGACGTCATCGATGACGTCATCGCCGACGACCCGACCCGACCCGACCCGAACTGTGGACGCTTGGCACGTGCCCGGCACATGCCAGCTGACGTCTGCGTGACGTCAGCCAGCGTACACGCGTGGCACGTGCGGTCGGTTCGTCCGACTGGCCGACCGGTCCAACCAGCCCGACCGGTCCAACTGGTCCAACCGGTCCGACCCGCGCGCTCGTTGACCCGTTGATCGTTGACCGACCGTTGACTGTTGACTGACGACTGTTGACCGTTGACCCAAAAAAAAGAAAATTTGTTTCTTTTTTCATTTATGCCTAAGTGGATCATATGTAATCCATTATTTATTCTGCATTTGTTGCATGAATTTTGGAAAATTATGTATTTTCCCTTATGTGCATTATGGATTATAAGTGATCCATTTTTAGTTCTGCATTTATTGCAGGAACTATGATGCATTATGCACGGATACCTGCAATCCCGAGAACGGACGAGGGAAATGCAAGACTTAAAAGGCTGATGTCAGATTTAGCTAATTATCGGTGGCATGACGGTGATTTAGTATCACATGTGGTCAGGGTCAATCAGATGATACAGGAAATCATCTGGAATGGTTATCTTATGCCGGATTTTGAGAATGTGCCGGCTTTGATAAACACTCTTCCACCTGAATGGCAAATAGTGTTAGATCGGCTATGGGAGGTCAACGTGGTCCCGGGTTATAGAAGGCTAGTGGAAGCTTTTGTAAGAGAGTACTATAGGATTGAGTTGGCCAAAACGTCAACCCTTAGATTGAGCGCCACATGGCGTAGAGTAAATGCGCCTTGGTGGTGACATGAAAGCTCTCCAAAAGTTTTTCCATGGTTGGCAAATGTGCCTTCAGTTTTCTCAGATGTTTTGACTGATAGATTAGAAGGGATATTCCCTATTTATTTCTTAGATTAATTATGAGATGTTTTATGGGTGTAAATATCTCTTTCCATGTTGATATTTTTCTCTGTATATATTGTTTAGTGTAATGTATAGTTGTATTATGTGAAAGCATTGTTATTCTATTGGATGTTAGATATTATTTGCTTTCTGTTATTGTTGACTGCTGTGGGTAGTTGATAGAAGTTTTTGTAACTTCATATAATTTATTTTGCATAAGACAATTATATTAATAATAATTTTGAGTTATGATTTTTGGAGGATGATTGGAAACATAGTAACCTTTTGATTCTGAAGCCTTACTTGAAATTATTCATTAATATGATGGATCTGTGCAAATAGGAATGCATAAATGATAGGCATTAATTATTTGTGCATGTATGTTGATGTGTTTAGATCGATAGATTAAGTAATTAAGAACGTAATTGCTGATATGAACGGCAACAATTATGAAATATTGAATATGAAGATTCAATATGTGCTGGAAAAGCAAGAAGCACTAGAAGCTCTTGACCATATTATGGAAGATCTTGAAGATGTTGTTCGCTACTTTGAGCTGGTAGAGAACCGCTTAACGGCATTTGAGCCGAAAATAGATATTTGCAATGCTGGTTCTAGCTTAGAAATGGCTTTAAGCTCTAAGCGCAAGCGTATTGATTCGTTCAATATGTGGGAATGCAAAGGATCAAGTCATTATTGCAAGAAATCAAGAGTTAACCAACACAAGAGAGGAAAACGTCCTCAAGTGAAGAAAATGTCAAGGATAAGGTGTTACAATTGTGACAAGAAGGATCACTATGCTCGCAACTGTTGTGAGCCGAAAAAGGTAAACACCTCTTGTACATTTGAGAACTCTGACTATGTGTCAAGTTCTGAATTATTGGCTGAATCCAATCCTTTGTGGACTGTAGATTCAGGAGCGACAGACCATGTAAGGAAGGATAGAGGATCCTTCGTGGAATTCCGGTGAGTACCAACTGGAACTATGTGGATCTATGTGGGAAATAACTTCAGAGCTGAAGTTAAAAGGATTGGCACTAGCCAATCAAACATGCGTGGTGGACGCATTTTGTTCTTACATGATGTTCTATATGCTCCGGAGATTCGTCGAAATTGAAGTGTCTGTTTTGATGTTGGTTAAGCTTGGTTTTAGTGTGAACTTTCATAATAGAGGTGTAGATTTGTATTTGGATACAAACTACTATGATTGTGGTCACTTTCAGGATGGTTTTATTGTACTAAATGTGGACTGTGGTGATGTCAATATTTGTTATTCCCTTGTTTCACGTCTTCTACTTCATATGATAATGATGTGATTATGTGGCATGCTAGACTTGGTTATATTGACCAACAACGTATGAATAGACTAGCCAAAGAGGGCTTGTTGGGCAATATTGAAAAAGTCGGTTTGCCCATATGAGAGCATTGCCTAGTGGGGAAAACGACAAGGAAACCATTTGGAAAAGGTAAAAGAGCTAAATTTCCTCTGCATTTAATCCATTCTGACGTCTGTGATTTAATGACTGTGAGAAGAAGGCATGTGACTGTTTATTTCATCACTTTTATAGATGATTATACTCGATTCGGATATGTCTATTTGATTTCTCATAGATCTAAAGCATTATGTTGTTTCAAAAGGTTTATGAACTTGGTAGAAAATCAATTAGACAAGAAAATAAAAGCATTGAGATCCGATCGAGGTCGAGAATATTTATCTAATGAGTTCAGAAAATTATGTGATGAAAAAGGAATAGAAAGACAGTTGTCTATTCCATGTACTCCTCAACAAAATGGTGTTGCAGAGAGAAGAAACAGAACCCTACTAGAGATGGTTAGGTTCATGATGGCGCATGCTAACTTGCCTATCACTTTTTGTAGTGATGCGTTGTTAACTGCTGCCTATATACTTAACCGGGTGCCTTCCAAATCAGTTATTTCCACTCCATATGAGTTGTGGAAAGGTAGAAAACCGGATTTAAGTTTTCTTAAGCCATGGGGTTGTGCTGCCTATACACATGAGTCCTCTCACAAATTTGGGAAATTGGGTCCCAAAGGAAATAAGAGTATTTTAATGAGATACTCCGAACACTCGAAAGAGTATGTGTTCATAGGTGAGTAAGAAAGTGAGAGTATAACTGAATTTGAATCACAGGATGTCACATTCTTAGTGGATAAATTTCCTAATAAGGGCAAAATAGGGGAAGATTAGTCCCTATTTGAAACCTTGGATCAAGATAATGATATTAGTGGAGTTCGTCCAAGTGGGAGTAATATGAGAAATGATAAATTGTATTCAACTCATTCTTAATTACAATCACATGATGAGACGACATCATCATTATCTAATCCTAGTGGGAGCATAATGGGTAATGATGTGCTAAGTGTATAATCTCCTATACGGCGAACAAGTCGCCAAAGTATTCCCCATCGACGTTTTGACATTGAAGGGGAAACTTTTATGGTTGCTCCACAAGATGAGGATGAGCCAAGAAATATTAATAAGGCTCTGAATTGCCCTAGTAAGGAAAAATGGATTCATGCAATGGAAGAGGAAATTGAGTCAATGAAGTCAAACCATGTTTGGAAACTGGTTGATCTTCCAAAAGGACGCAGAGCTATTGGGAAGAAATGGGTTCTCAAAATAAAGCGAAAGGCTGATGGCTCAATAGAAAGGCATAAGGCTCGCCTTGTGGCGAAGAGATATAATCAATAGGAATGAATTGATTATGAAGATACATTTTCTCCTGTAGTGAGATTTACCTCAATTCGCATTATTCTGGCAATAGTGGTTAGTATGAATCTTGAGTTATATCAGACGGATGTAAAGACTGCTTTCATCAATGGAGAATTAGAGGAAGAAATATATATGGAACAACCTGCTGTTTTCATAGTGAAAGGCTAAGAAGGAAAGGTATGTCGACTTTGGGGGTCGATATATGGCCTTAAGCAGTCGTCAAGATAATGATATATACGTTTTCATTATGCCATAATGGCATATGACTTTACAATGATAGATGATGATCATTGTGTATATATCAAAAGATCCAAATATCAATTTGTGATCATATCTTTATATGTTGATGATATACTAATTGCCGGAAGTAATATGGAGTTTGTCAATAATGTGAAGAATTGGTTATCTTCCAACTTTGACATGGGTGATGTTGCATACATTCTTGGAGTTAAGATTTCAAGATTGTAAACCCATAGACACTCATATTACAAAAGGTGAAGGGTTGAGCCATAGACTGTGTCCAAGGGCTCCACAAGAGAAGGAACAAATGAAACATGTTCCTTATGCTAGTGCTGTTGGAAGCTTGATGTACACTATGAAGTGTACAAGATCTGACATATGTTTTGCAATTAGAATGGTGAGCAGTTACCAATCCAATCCAGGTCAAGCACATTGAAAAGCCGTTAAGAGAATATTAAGGTATCTAAAGGGAACTGCTGATTATACAATGAGTCATTAAGGAAAGGATCTGTAATTCTAAGGCTATTCTGATGTTGATTATGGAGGAGATTTAAATGAAAGGAAATTACCTCTGGCTTTGTTTTCTTACCGAATAATGGCATCATATGTTGAAGTAGTAAGAAATAAACGTGTATAGCCTTGTCCACGATAGAAGTTGAGTTCGTGACATTATCAGTAGCAGTATAAGAAGGTGTTTGGCTTAAGAGATCTTTTGGATCATTTTGGTGTTATTGGAAGTGCTGCAGATTCATTGTTAGTTAACTGTGATAGCCAAGCAGCAAAAGTATGCACCAAAGATCCAAGATGTCATGGCAAGACCAAACATATAGATACCAAGTATAACTTTTGTCAAGGATATGATTGCACGAAAAGATGTGAACTTAGAGTACATACTACGCATAGAATGGTAGCAGATCTTATGACAAAACCAATACCTAGAGATGCGTTTTGTGGCCATATGAAATCTCTAGGATTGCGTAGAGACTGGTGTACTGAATATTGTAATTTCCCTAAGTGTTCACATTTGATGAATTTGTGTTTTCATCATTAATACTTATGAATCTTTGTTTGATCTTTATGCATCTTAATGCTCAGTGCATTATTTTAAGTTGAGAAAGTATGTCGGACAGATATAAGATTAGCCTACTCACACGGGTAATCGTCTCTATTTACTGTGTGATAAATAGAGATGAGACTATTTTAAAGCTTATTATCTAGGTGATAATCGAGAGCTCAAGCTTAAAATATGTATGTCGCCTTAACTGGGTGTTAAGATGAGGATATAATACTTACTATGTCCGAAAGTAAAATAACTTACATATTTTACTTCATCTGTCTATGATGCCAGATGTGAGTTCTGATAAATTTTGTTAATGAGTAGATACGTGAACTCAAGTTAGACATTGGGTATGTCTGAACTATCATCTGTACGGTATTGAAAGTGAAGACATATGCTCCATGGGAAAGGAGTTAATACCGTAATACGTATTTCATACTACGTATGCATGAAACGACCAATAAGAGTGGCAAAAAGTTTGATCTCAACTTTTATGCCGTGTGAGGCTCTTGAAGAAAAGGGTTCCTCAATTTTTTAGTCCCCTAATGACTCTTACTTATTCTCAAGATTTCTATTTAGTGTTTGCTATCTTAGGATGTTGCCAATGGTCATGAGTTGATTCGATCTAATTGGGCAATTCTAGAAAAGCAAGCTGAACTGAAATTGAGAGTTTGAAGGAAAGATGAAGATCGATTTTGGAGAATCACATTGTAGTTTTGTATTCATCGGTTAACCAATTATGACTGTCTTTGGGATAATCATAATTGTGAATACAATATATATATATATATATCATTGTTTGAAAGAGATCAAGAGAGATATAAATGTGATCGATCGATATAGGGTACTGCATACTAAATCTACTCAGGATGTGATGCCCATTATGAGCTGCTATATATTCCTAATAGATGTATAGCAACGGGCTCTCAAAGTATGCTGGTCGCACGGATTATTCACCGGTATGAATGTTGAAGAGAGGTAAAGAGAATCATGTTCGGCCTACCATGTGCGAGTGGGAGATGATGGTTTTATTAGTGATGGGCTTAAGGCCCGTCCGCCCATGTTGGGCCTAAAAGCCCGGCCCACGAGAATAGGGCCCATGGATGAAGGGGTACGTTGCTATTTTTGGAGGCACGTATATAAAGGGAGGAGAGAGAAGGAGGATGCACCTTTAGGGATTCGATTTAGTGTCGAATCCGGTTTTCGGGGATCCGTTATTCCCAACAGTTTGGTTTGTCTACCTGAGATAATATTTGTGTTGATTTCTCTGCGAAGATGGATCAATATGATGTTGCGAAAATTGTGCGGATTGGTGATGTTTGTGTTCAAATTAGCTTGGGCTAGAAACTAATGCTCGAGCATGGGAGGGCATACTGTAAACCTTCGGTTGAACTCGAATTGTACCAGAAAATTAGACAATGACGAATTGGATAGTCGGTTTTTGAATGGGACTAAAAAGCTTGTCGAGTGCTTGCCCAATATAGCAATGAGGAGGAAGAGTTGTGCTCTTTACCGCACAAGAGCTAAGGTCTGCAAGGACCATATTCATGATGTGGGGGAAGCAGTAACGCCTGATCTATGGCACAAGAGCTCGTATGAGGGAGAAAGGCCTCCAAATTCTTGCAAAGAAGGAACTCATCTCAAATGTAAAAGGATAATTAGGAATGCCAGATGAAAGTTATAATTGATTGGGTAGATCACAAACAAATAGAAAATTTACTGTTAACGGAGGTAGATTACTATTTTCTATGGAATACTACAAGCTATAGGACCTATATCACGAAGACGAACCGGAGATTATGTCCTTTAAGGAAAAGTTACGAAAGGATATTTAACTTGTAAATTACTAATAATGAGGACAACAACGAAAGTTACAGGAACGATGAACGAAGTAATTTGCTACCGAACAGGGGAGGGAAACTTACCGTGGAGGAAGTTGACTATGTTTAGGGGAAAGTTAAGAATGATAGGAACACAAATTTTACGAGAAAATGAGGAAAATTACCATCACTTGGGGATAATTACGATGAGTCTAGAACTATATAAAAAAATTACCATAATTGGAAGAACGTTAAGATGTACAAAAGGAAATTAGGATCAATTAGGTAATTTACTATAAATAGGAGAAAAATACTTGCGAAGTCCATGAGTAGGTTATGTGGAAAGAATCATAATACTCCCTAACAAATTACGACGTATATATCGAAATTGCCCCAAAGAAACAAACTTGCAGCAACCTTCAGTGACCGTAAATATTTCATTGTTGGTAATCGATTAAATTAATCCACTTGTTTATTTATTTGTTTATTTGACCTTAATAGGTGAAGACAACGGGATAAGGATTCATAAATATAGCTTGCTTGCGTATGTATCAGAGCTGCTTGCTATTTTTTCCTGATTTCAAGAAACCCAAAAGCTATTTATAAGAAGTATGTCTGGCAATTTGTCTCTACTGATTCTTGAGAAGTGACCTTTGAGTAAGTACATGTGTCTATCTATCTATCTATCTATCTATCTATCTAAATATTACTAGTTATGCGATGTTGACGTGTATTCCTCATTAAGCTTATCAACATATCATGGACTAATCTGATTCCCAATATGTGAATATTACTAGTTATGGGATGTTGACATGTATTCCTCATTAATCCTTATCAACAGATTATAGACTAATTTGATTCCCAGAAATGTTCGCTGGTCATCTATTCCTCAACTGGGGAACAATTAATTGAGCTAGCTAGGTTTTGCCACCATTTTGCTCATGAAACATTTCCTCTTTTTATTAGTTGCCTCAGTTCTTGTTTTGGCAGTTCTTGTTTTGGCATTGGTGCAATGTAATAAATTTACGTTCTCAACATGAACTGTGGACCTTATCACCAAATTAGCAATTACACGATATATATATTTGATGATTGTATATCTTGGTTGCACGCTGTTGAAATGTTAGCTGGTCGTCCAATGTGGCACTCGATGACTACCTGAAGTGAACAAAACCAATGATCTTTCATGGATCACATCATCCAATGGCCTTCAAGTAGAACAAAACTATCATTTAGATTATCCGATTTGCTAAGTTGCTTTTGCTGGTGGATCAGTCAATTCTTTTGAGTTTCATTCTTAACATGATGTAGTCAAGATGATGTCAAATCGAGCAAAAAAGTTGCATCTTTTTCAACCGTTGCTTTGTAAAGCCACCTCTCTATTTCACTCAAAACCATCGTTTTGTTGGCAATGGAAATTCTTTAAATTTATTGACCACTTCATTAGCCCACAGAAACAATATGACATTATTAGCCAATATATCAGCACAAATTATTGTAGTTTTGATTGGCATATAACATGTATAGATAAAACCTTATGCATTATAGTCCACAAGCATACTATTGTTGGTGAAAGTATATATATTTAAAAGTTATGTATATGTTAGATTCGTACACTGCTTGCAGCTTGGTATGGATGGATAAGTGAATAAAATACATCTTTTGGCTTATCATCATGCTCCTTCATTGGTAACGATACCAACATGTGAACTAATTTTATAAGGTTTCCAAGGAGATAAATTGACCTTATTTCGTCTACTTGCATGCTTCGCCCGTGGGCCAAAACAAAGTTACTTATTATGGATTATTATTGGGTCAAAGGATTGGCTGGGCGGCTTGACAGGCCCAACAGACGTGTCCATGCTCTCCGAGTATCGGGCCTGCATGTGAATTTTGAACCCGTGAAAAGAGAACAATACAGTTAAAAGAGTTGGAGTTCATGCTGGTGTCGCAGAGAATGTAGCCCCCCCTCGACATGGTCAACCAAAGAATTCCCTCCGTGTTCGACTACAAGTTGCAGTAATTGAAGTCGCATCTCCTTCGATTTCTGCTTTGTACGGCCTCCTCTTCATTTTAGCTTCTTAAGCTTCGAAGGAATCGGGCTTCGTAGTTGCGTTTTGCAGGTCGCATTCGGCTTTAAGATGGCTGCAAAAGCCAATTCCCTCTGAATCGAACATTAACATCCTTAACAAGAAGCATCGTCCTGTTGACATTGGAAAATTTTCTAAATTGTTGACCAGAGTCATAAGCCCAAAATAATAATAACAATAATAATAAGATGCGATTAGTTTGTATATTGGCGCAAATGAATGTAGTTTTGAGTGGGATATATCCTGTGTGGATAAAATTCTATGCATTTTAGTCTACAAGCACATGGCTACCACTAAAAATAATTTTTCCCCTAAAAATATATATACTTAAAAGCAATATATGTGCTGATTTTTTCTAGCATCCTTTGGCTCATGGATTACAGTTCTTAATGAGAAATTATGATACATGAGCGTAGTATATACACTAAACTGAATTTTGGTACAGAATTAATGTGATGAGTTCCACTTAAATTTTGCTCCACCGGACCAAATAGCTCAATTGAACTTAGTGAACGTGTTAGCTACTCAAAATACCTACTCGTCAATGGTCATGTTGCATTTATTTAACGTCCTTGGAATTCAATTATTTATCCATCACGTGATTACTGGGTGGAATTTATAGTTCATCCTTATCATTTCGTACATAGTGAACTTGTCAATTCACTCCAACTTTTTCAAAAACCCAACGAATATATGTGGCCCCTTCCTTCATTATTTGTGTACCTCCTCCACTTTTGCGCAGAGACAAGTACCAATCACATGTCTATGTCGGTTTTATCCATCCCGTGATGCTGGTGCTAGATGGAATTTATAGTTCATCTTTATCATTTCGTACATAGTGGACTTGTCAATTCACTCCAACTTTTCCAAAACTCAATAAATATATGTGGCCCCATCCTTCATTATTTGTGTACCTCCTCCACTTTTGCGCAAAGACAAATATGAATCACATGTCTATGTTGGCTCCAAAACGCGTGAAGGACAAATAGTAATATAGTACTTATCATCATGTGATGTTAGTACTATATCGATGTGGGATTCGCGTCTTTTCATGGTACATGATTTTTTTAAAGTAAATCAAAGTACATTTTACTTGACGAATGGTGGTATATAATATAGGATGTAACTTTTATACGAGTAAACTTAGGGTGCGAATGGTAACGTTTCTGTTCTTTTTTTTGTTCCAGGGAACAGAAACAAAAAAAAGTGTTTCTGTTCCGGGGAACAATTTTTGAACAAAAGAACACGTTTGGTAACGTTTGTTCTGGGAATAAAAAATGAATAGAAACACGTTTGGTAAATTTTTATTCTTTTTTTATTTCTTTTAATTTTTTAAACATTTTTATTTTATTTTTCATTTTTTCCTTTCTTTTTTATTTTTTCTTTTTTCGGCCGGTCACCGGCCTCCGGTGACCGGCCGACGGGGCCGGCAGCCTCGCCCAGCCATGGTGAGGCTTGCTGGCCCTCGGCGAGGCTGAGCCTCGCCGTGGTTGGGCGAGGCTCGGCCTCGCCTTGGCTGGGCGAGCTCAGCCTCGCCGAATCTAGGCGAGCCCGAGCTCGCCCAGCCAAGGCGAGGCTCGGCCTCGCCCGCGCCAGCGACGCTCGGCCTCGCTGGGGGCCGGCGACGCTCCGGCGAGGTCACCGACCCTCGAGGGCGTCACCGGGGGCCGGCGACGCTCCGGCGAGGTCGCCGACCCTCGAGGGCGTCGCCGGCCCTCGACGGCCGGTCGCCGGCCATGGCCGAGGCCGGCGACCGGCGAAAGAAAAAAGAAGAAAAAAAGAAGAAGAAAGGAAGAAGAGAAGAAGAAGAGAGAGAAAAAACGTTTCTTCATTTTTGTTTCTGGAACAAGAAACAACAATTTGTTGTTTCTTTTTTTTGTTCTTATTTCGTTCCGGGAACAAAAAAAAAAAAAAAACAGAAACGCAACCAAACGCGTTTCTGTTCTTTTTTTGTGCCCGGGAACAAAATCCGTACAGAAGTGTTCCAGAAACGTTTCTTTGGAACGTTTCCATGCACACCATTATTATTTCACTAAAAAGTGCAATTTATGACAAAAAGAAACACTAATCAATTTTGAAGCATATTACTTTAGATTAAAAAAATACAACCACATATAGACTTTCATAAATGGATTTGAAACAATGTGTCCGATTGTTATGGATTTTTTATTTGAAAAGTAGAAAATAGAACTCTTTTTCACTTCCAAAATGCAAAATACTTGATTTTATATTAACGTTATAATAAGCAAAAAAAAAAAAAAAACTAACATTAAAAGATAGTAGTCGATGAAGTATGATAAAATTATCCAAAAAGAATAGATTAATGAAATCAAATTAGAAACAAGATGGAGAATGAAAGTTCACTAAAATAAAAACATATAAAAAGAAGAAAGAGAAACGGAACTTTATACGGAATAAGACTAGTAAGACTCCCCCCCCCCCCCCCCCCCCCCCCTCTTTTTTTTTGGCTTTACTTGGTATGGTATGGAATAGCTAGAGCAAATGACGATAAATTTAAAAAAAAATTAGTAAATCAATCTAATAATTAAACTATCTAAGCCGTTTTGGAACAAAGTATGATGAGCTAAGAGCACCTTCATTCCTATCTGTGTACATACCTGGGTAAAAGAATCCAAAAAGACCCTTCCTTCTGGTAGATTGCAAGGAGAAATATGTGAGGTAGTAGTAAGTCCGGCCTTTATGCTCTCTCTTTTAACATGGTTTTTCTCTTAGCTTTTGACCACTTCCTCCTTTTCCATTGAAGCAGTCGTAAATTGCAAATTGCTTCATCAATCGTATAATATTATAAACGTGACATTCAATTACGTAGATGCTAAGACTAGATCACATGGAACTAACTAGCTGGCTGCGCCATTGGTGAGGGGGTGCTGTTGAGATACTGTAGCTGGTTGGGTAGGTATAATATCTACTGCTGAAGTAGTGATGTCTTTCCAAGAATCTCCTTAACGTTATATGCATATGTCAACAGTAGACACTTCCTAGGACTCAGGTATATGGGTAATTGTGCAGGTAAGCTTGAAATGTCAATTTGGAAAAGAAATCAAAGATTGACGCTCAGCTTTGCTTCTCACGCATAGGGCGTTGTGATGCTTCCAATCATATATCTTGACTTTAGGTCTTCTAGGATCTCTACGGTGCTTGTTTCTTATGTTTGTCAAGTTATATTTGGTGTTTGGTGCTTGGTGCTTGGTGCTACTAGAGGGTGAGAAGAAAAGAGAATATATGAGTGTTTCTTTTGCAATTAGTAAAGAGCACTGAAAATTGCTGTTATTTGTGCCAAAGGCCTCTCTTGTTCACCCCTTGTTTATGTTTGTATGAGGTACTTGGCTCTGTCATGCAATAGATGACATATCTGAATCCTGGATTATGCCATCTGAGAGAGCTTGGATTGGGCAAGCTTATCCTCTTGTCGGTATTCCTCATGCTCGGATGCCTCTGCCCTTGACCTGGCAGGGGCAGATGGGCCTGTTTATGTAAATACTTAGCAGTACCACGGGATTTTGGGATGAAGATAAGCACATGCTAAGCTTGAAAAGCAGCCGATCAAAGTTAGAAGGGTGAATTGCCCTTTTCATAATTGTTGATTTTGGAAGTTCCTTCTGGCCTTTGCCAGTTATAAAAATTAATTAAAAAACTCTTTTTTTTCTCCGATTTGAAGATTCCGCTCGTGTTTGCTTCCTTAGGCACACGCTATCTTGTCATTAGATGCAATTTTTAGGACATTCTATTTTTTGGGAAATAGTTCGACTGCACACTTCATCTTCGTTACAGCTTTTGCGGTTACCTCAGCATTTAATTGACTGGGGATAAACTTAACTGATATCTTTGCTTTGCTTGTTCTCTGATATGGTGTCATTCCTTTCTCTTGTCTTGGTTTAATTGGATCTATAGCCGTATATTCATGAGACGCGGCACCAGCATGCCGTGAGAAGAATCGGGAAGTAGAGGGCGGTTTCTTCAAGTAAAATCAAGGCTTCGAATGATGCAGCCGAAGAGAAGGGAACAAACTTGGTCAGGCTCTGTCTTCCCAATCTGCCAGTTCATTGGGCTATGAACCTTTGGCACCTGACTTCTCCTAAACCTGGAATTCATCTATTAAACACATGGTAGGAAGGCCGCAAGAAGGGTGTCAATGCTTCAATTTGATTTAGATTTTCAGCAAATTTGAACTGAACTAACCGTTAAGGTTAGTGGCTGAACCGAACCGAACTATGACCCAAACTAAATACGACCCGAACAAAAACCTAGTTTGGCTCGATTTGCTTATTTGGTTTTGTCTTCATCTTTTTTAATGATAGAAATGCCTTTTTTTTTTTTTTCCTAATTTACTTGTCTAGTGTTTGCTTTATTTTTATTTGGGTGGGGGCAGGGGATTAGATTAATCTGGTCTAGAAAAAATAGGGTAAAAGAACAGCTAAAGTAATTTACATAATTATGACCAAAATCAAAGGGTAAAAGATTGGGTGGTTATTCAATGAGTGCATAATATGTATCGTAAGAGCAATCTAGGAGAGTTAAAAATAAGAGGGAAGACACTTTATCATTTAGGTAACTCAATTCGCTTGCAATTGCTTTTATTGGTGGGCCCGTCAACTCTTGAGTTTCATTCTTAATATGATGTAGTCGAGATGGTGCCAGATTGAGCAAAGAAAATGCATCTCCTTGAGCTACTGATTTCTAAAGCCACCTCTCTGTTTCACTCCAAAGTAAATCCAAGCTTCATAATTGCATTTTGCTTTTAGAATTTGACTCTAAGACCGCGACGAGAGCCAACTCCTTCCGAATCGAACATCAACATCCTCAACAGGAACCATCGTTTTGTTGACCATTGCAAATTCTTTAATTTGTTGACCATGCCATTAGCCCGCGAAACCAATGACATTATTACTTCATATATGGGCACAAATTAATGTAGTTTTAATTGGTGAATATTATGTGTAGATAAAAGCTTATGCAGTTTAGTCCACAGGTATGCTGTTACAAGTGAAAACATATATATTAAAAGTTATGTATGTGTTAGATTCGTACGCCGCTTGTGGCTTGATATGGACATGCAAGCTTCTACATTTAATATAATGTCTTTTAACCTATTGTTGTGCTCTGTCATTGGTAACGATACCAAGTGTATTTAAAAGTTATGTCTGTACTTATTCATTCGAGGTTCGCAGCTAGATTTTCTGGATCTGACATCAGTTGTGTGTACTTATAAGCATGTGAGCTAATTTTAAAAAGGTTTCGGAGGAGATAAACTAACGTTATTTCGTCTACAGGCATGGTCAATCAAAGAATTTCCTCCATGTTTCGCTCACAAGTTGCGATTGAAGCGTATCTCCTTCGATTTCTGCTTCGTAATGCCTCCTCTTCATTTTCGCTTCTTAAGCTTCGAAGGAATTAGGCTTAGTAGTGGCGCTTCGCTGGTCGCATTTGGCTTTAAGATGGCTAAGAAAGCCAATCCCTTCTTCTGAATCGAACATTAACATCCTTAACAAAAAGCATCATCCTCTTGACATTGGAAATTTTTATAAATCGTTGACCAAATCATAAGCCCAAAAAAATAATAACAATACTAATTTTATGACAAGTGTAATTCATACATCTGTGCAAATGAATGTAGTAAATGAATGTAGTTTTGAGTGGGGTATATCATGTGTAGATAAAAGTAGTCTACAAGCATGCGGTTACCAATAAAAATAATATATATATAAGTTATGTATGTGCTGATTTTTTTTTCTAGCATCCTTTGGCTCATGATTACTGCTCTTAATGAGAAATTCCAGTATTATATATACTAAACTGAATTTTGGTACAGAAATACTGATAAGTTCCATGTGAATCTTGCTCCATTAGATCTAATAGCCTGATTGAACTTAGTGAACGTGTTAGCTACTTGAAATACTTGCTCATTGCTAGTCGATGCTACTTTTATTTATTGTCCTTGGAATTCAATTTTTTATCCAACATGTAATGTTTGCACTTGTTCGTGAAATTTTTTTTTTTTGTGAGAACTTGTTCGTGGAATTTGTGGTTCACCTTTATCAAGAATCTTTGTTACGATTCTAACAATTTATTCATGTTTATCTTTAATTGTGTTTCTTTTGCAATTAGCAAAAAGTACTGAAAATTGCTATTATTTGTGATGAAGGTCTCTCTTGTTCGCCCCTTGTTTATGTTGTATGAGGTGCTCTGTCACGCAATAGGTAACATATCAGAATTCTACATTGTGCCATCTGAGAGATCATATATTGAGCAGGCTTATTCTCTCGACTTTTTCTTCATGCTAGGATGCTTCTGCCTCTTAACCTGGTAGTGGTAGGAGGACCTGTTCATGTAAATGCTAGGCAGTATCACAAGATTTCGAGACAAAGACAAACACGTGCTAAGCTTGAAAAGCAAACATCAAAGTTAGAAAAGTGAATTGCCTTTTTTATGCGTGTTGATTTGGAAGCTCCTTCTGGACTTTGCCAATTATAAACATTAAATATAAAGCTTATTATTATTATTATTATTTGAAGCTATTCTGCTCGTGTTTGTTTCCTTAGCCACATGCTAGACTATCATTAAATGCTATTTTTAGGAAATTCTATTTTGTGGGAAATAGCCTGACTGCATACTTCATCTTCGTTACAGCTTTTGCAACTATAATAGCGTTTAATTCATTGGGGATAAACTTAATTGATATATTTTCTTAGCTCGTTCTCTGACATGGTGCCATTCCTCTCTCTTGTCTTGGTTTAGTTGGATCTACAGGCGTATCTTCATGAGTCGCGGCACCAGCATGCCATGAGAAGAGCCAAAGGAAGTGGAGGGCGGTTTCTTGATCCATGTAAAATCAATGCTTCAAATGATGCAACTAAAGAGAAGGGCACAAATTCTGCTCCTGCTCTATCTCCCAATCTGCCAGTTCATTGGGCTCTGTTTGGCACCTGACTCCTCTTAAATCTGGAATTCATCTAGTAGTCACATGGCTGGAAGGTCGGTGGTGTCAATAGTTCAATGTGATTAAAGTTTTCAAGCAATCCGAACCGAACCAAATTATAGGGGTGGGCGGCTAAAGCAAACCAAATCGCAATTTGAACTAAAAACAACCCAAATGAAAACCTGATTCGATTTGGTTTAGATTTTTCTTTTTTTTTTCTTTTTTTTTAATGAGAAAAACTGTTGACAGGAATGCATTTTAGTCTATAAGCGAGCAATTACCATTAAAAATATTTTTTCCCTCAAAAAAATGAATATATGCAAAAGCTATGTATGTGCTTCTTCTTTTTTCTAGTTTCCTTTGAATTACTTTTATTAGTGAGAAATTTTCATACATGATAGTAGTATATATACTAGACTGAATTTTGGTATGGAAATAAATAAGAGTTACATGTGAATCTTGCTCCACTAAATCTGACAGCCCGATTGACCTTTAGCAAATGTATTAGCCACTTGAAATACTTGCTCATGTTGGTCCATGCTGCTTTTATATACTGTCCTTGGAATTCCATCATTTATGGATCACATGATGTTTTTACTCATTTGTGGAATTTACAGTTCATCTTCATCATTTCATACACAGTGGACTAGTCCACTCTTAACTTTTCCAAAACCTAATGAATATGTGGCCCCTTCCTCCATTATTTGTGTACCTCCTCCACTTTTTTATGGGGCCATCGACAGATAACTTACAAAATCCAAATGCTTGAGGATGTAACTCAACTAAATCAAGATAAAGATCGAGACCAAATGAATCTTCGTTCAACAGATCGATCAAATCAGTACTTTAAAAGCTCGATTGTTTAATGATGGTGCTATGAAGGACTGACTCAACATTTACTCTTAATTCGTGCATAGACATGTACGAATCATGTGTCTGCATCAGTATAGCTGCACATCACTCGTCAACGAGAGAGCCAACCCCAGAAAACGCGTGAAGGACGAGGGGGCCCCCCGGAAGTAAATGAATAAAGAGGAAGGTTCGTAACTGCGTTGCATTGCTTGACCTTGACCTGCTCACGCTATCATCCACGGCCATTTAAATGTGTTATAAACTAAGTTTTTATGTTGCATTTAAGAAATTTTCTTTTCGTCAATGTTTGCGATAGGAACGGTGCACAAATCGGTAGTAATTTTTATTATCTTTTTGATACCTATAAAAAGTCTAGTTTCCTACAATATGCACGCGACTTGAGATTTTCTTTCGAAATATAAAAGACACAGCGAAATAGGAGTTTCCTCCTTCATCTTCACTTCGATATTCTACTATATTCTTTTTCATATTTTAATTAACTCAAGCCAATAAATTGATACGTTATGGGTTAGTTAAAAGTAATTTACTTGACTATTTAGCTATAGTGATGGATGGTGAGAATTGATTAAGTGACACTTTTCATCAGTCAAATGCGATTTTGTATTTCAAATCTGGTATGAGCCTAATTTGAAGCTGTTGGATTTAAATCAATCCATGGCAAATCTAACAAACTGGCGATTCCAAAAACAAACCAAAACTTTTTATCTAGTTTTAGCTCGACCACAAAGTGATCAAACTTCTGCAAAACAATTTTTTCAAGATGGATCGAGGGTGAAGGTGTGTTTAAAAGGCATGCCAGCTTTTGAGACCAAAATGTGAGATAGAAAATGTTACTTCAACCTAAATGATTGGGAAACTAAAGCATGTGAAAAGTAAAGTGTGAAGATTAAAATTGAAGGAAACCGAAAGGAAAGTTCTGAAATCAAAGGAAAATTAGAGCGGTGACCATTGAAATTAAACTTAAAGTGCAAGCACTGTAAAAGAAATCACTAAGAAACTTCACTGAAATTGAGATATCCTCAAAGTTACAAACACATTGATGCTAAATTGCAAACATTGAAATGAAAGCTACGCCATTATTTAGGACGCATATGAAGAATAACAACCTTTAAAGCTAAAAACGAAATTGAAAGACGTTAGTTCAATATAGAAAATGCTTCAAAGGAAAATTTAGTAGAGTTTTGGCAGAACTTGAGCGACCCCTCTATCTGGAATTACCTTCGATGGTTATCAAAATTCATGTGTGAGCCTCCTCTTAGCCGCTTTATATTTCTAAGATTGAGATGAGCGACGCAAATTATGCAATTGTAGTCGGAGTGGTATTCATCTCAATACCAAATCTAATGTCCTCAACAAAGGATCCTGAAAACTGATCTATGTTGATGCTGCTCCATTCTTTCTCAAAACAAAATGATGACAAACTTATGTCCCCAGAAATGGGAAAAATTACACTCGGCTTCTTAGATTGATGTACTCTACCCATCAAGCTTTAATATTCCTATCCTCGGGGAAGCATCCCCAGAGATGCTAGGAAGTAACAGAGCTGGAAAAATTATGTGTACAATACACGAAAATTAAGGGAACCAGCCCATAGCCCCTTTCTCCATAGGTTTAAGTCCATCAACTTACCAAACGTGAAAATCATGTCCTTCGTTGCGGGGGAGACTCCTCATGGTCACAATGTGCAACTTTTTGTGACTCGACGTTCTTTAGATATTGGCCAAAAATTTTCTTAGGGTTAAAATATTAAGCAAGACTTAATATTTATATTTAGAAAAAGGAGAGAATTACTCAAAAAGTCCTAAACTTATTACAATTACGTCAATTTAGTCCATTTAGTCAATTTTAGTTAGCCGACACTAACGTGGACAATTTATAATAATAATTTTTTTGAATTTTTATTATATTTTAGTTTTCCTTTTTGTCCTTTTTTTTTTTTTTTTTTGTCTTCTTTCTTCTTGTGCTTCTCTTCCCATGGTGGCCGGCAAGGCTTGCTAGCCACTAGGCAAGGACCGCAGGTGAGGCGGCTTTGCCTAGATCCAAGCGAGGGCCGAGCTCCTCATTTGCAGTCATCGAGGGCTTCATGGCCATTGCCTAGTGGTCGGCGAGCCTCACTAGAGCCTCACTGGCCACTGTGGAGGAAAAAATCAAAAGAAGGAAGAAAATGAAAAAGAAAAAAATTCAAAAAAATTCAAAAAAATATATATCATTAAAAATTGCCAATGTCAATGCCGGCCAGTGTAAATTGGTTGGATGGACTGAACTAGAACAATTACAAAATATTTGGAATTGAATTGACAAAAACAAACGTTTAGGATTTAATTGGTATAATTGTAATAGGTTTTAGAATTTTTTTGGTAATTTTCCCAAAAAATAGGCTCTCTTGTCTCTTTGTCCCCTCATCACTGAAAATAAAAAATAAAACAATGCCAAGGGTTCAGAATAATTTATGCAGTATGATCCAAAGCATTAGAAAATTAATTAGAGTATTTTAAAACAAAAATCATTTTAGTTTTCTTCAGTCCAAGTGCATGGGACACAACGTCTTCCATCGTGGAAGCAAAAAAACATGCCACGTGATCCTCGTTCATCTTCTACTGTTTTCTGGAGGGCCAACAATATTCCCAAGTGCTGTTATGGATGGCTTGCCGCAAATAAAGCATTGGGCTTGTTCCACGATGTACCGCACTCGAGAAAAATGAAAGTGATTTTTGCTTCAACAATGGGAGAGATACGACACTCCAAAATCGCACCACGATTAAAGAAATTAGAAAGCAATCACTTTCGCTTTAATAAAAGTGAGCTTTGCTTTCACTTTTCTAGATTGAAAAGATGCCAACACCCATTTCATTAGTCGTAGGATAAATTAGTTCGATGATTTTGCCATTCAAAAAGAGATTTTTGTTGTGAAAAGCGGTTTTCCTTCTCAAAAAGGAGAGGGAAAAAAAATTGGAACATGAGAGCTGGGTCATCGAAAGTTGTTTCATTTGAGACAACGATTTGATTTTTGTGCTCATCTTGATAGAGCAAAAATTATTAAACTGATACTTACCCCAACAAATTATTGAATGGATATAACTCTGCTTCCAGGCGTTAAAATTATCGAGTAGAATCTTTTTTTTTTCTTTGCTCAGTTTTAATGTGTTTAAAGGGATCTATAGCAAAAGATCTTGAAGAGGCACCCATCTCGATAATGTTCCCAGTGTTTCTCATGAAGAAAATGATGACTAAATTATCTAACAAACAATTGGAGAAGTCACAATTGACTACTTTAATTAGTGCTCTCCACCTATGAAGCTTTGATATTTCTTTTCTTAAGGAAAGGCGGACAAGAAGTCCAATATATGGAATACAATCAAGTCCTAAATTCAATTAAGTCCCAAACCTTCTTCAAAAGTGCAATTGAATCTTTTTAATGAACAATATCTAAAATCATTTCATGTCACTCAAAAAGTGTTTATAAATTGCACTTTTCAACATAATTTTAGGATTTAATTGCATTTTTCAATAAAGGTAGAGGAATTAATTTATTCAGTTGAAAAGTAAAGTAATTAAATTGCATTGTTTGCTAAAGGTTTAGGACTTGATCGAAACGATTTAAAAGTTTAGGATTGAATTACATCCATATAAGATTTTGGACATTTAAGACTTGTAATGCAATTTTTTTCCCTAAGGGAAACATCTCAGAGATATTAAGAAGTAACAGATGGAATAAAGTTATGCGTACGGTACATGAGAATTTTCCCTTTCTCCACTTCAACAAGAATATAAAGGGACTCCACCCATACCTGCTTTCTCCATTAATTTTTGGTCCATGCACTTACGAAAGTTGAAAATCATGTCGATCTCAGTGTTTCAAATTCTTCTGCTTCTGGTTTCCCTCAAGTTGCAAGCATCAGGTGCTGCACCTGGACTTGCGAGGCCTAACTGTCCTGAAACATGCGGGATCGTCAACATTCCCTTCCCCTTCGGAATAGGAGCCGGGTGTTTCTTCGAGGAATGGTACCAGATCGTCTGCCAACAAAACAAGACGGTTCCCATTCTGAAGAAGATTGGATTGCGAGTTCTCAACATTTCACTCCCTGTAATTTACTTAAATGCAAACTTGGATGGCCTGATTTTCGTGGATGGCATGATTAACGTTAGCCTTCCTGTAATTTACTCAAATGCAAGCTGCGGGGGTGACGGACGTGCTGCGGGTGTAAGCTTGAAAGGAAGTCAATTTGTCTTCTCCCGGACAAGGAATGTCTTTACTTTGGTCGGTTGCAACACCCTGGCCACAGTGAATACCACACAATCAGCTTTTGTCGGTTGCAAGTCGAGATGTGCTGGAACCAACACCAGCTTAAGCTGGAATAGTTCTTGTTCTGGGAGGGATGGCTGCTGCCAGACTATGCTCCCCCTTAACCTTCAGGGCTTTAGTGTGGATTTCAAAGAAGAAGGTGGACATCAGGGGTGCAAGTACGCTTTCTTGAGGTCTGACTTTACAGGTTTATATGATTTGAAATTGAATAAGACGGTTCCAGTGGTGCTGGAATGGGGGATTGCGAACAATACTGACTATGGACGCAAGCTTATCCAGCAGTCGGAGACTGAATATCCTTCCATTTGTCGCAATCAAAGCGGTGACGGCAGTGAAATGCTATTTACACAATGCTATTGCATACGGGCGTACGGTGGTAACCCGTATCTTACTGAAGGATGCAAAGGTAACACACTCCATGCTATCATGTTCCGTATTTTTTTATTTTAATAGATAATACGGAATGTGCTATCACATTCCGTATTTAGGGGCATCATACAGTGAAGCGGTTTGTTCATTTCCAGAATTTTTTCTGAGAAGAACGCATTCACACTGCATAATGATTGCATACATGCTTTTCTATCTTCTTTTTGTTAGTTTTTCTGCCCAAGATTACACAAAGTGAATGCACTTTCGAACAAAATTGATCAAATTACATTGATAATAATTAACTGGAATTTCAGGGGAACAGGACAGTCCTTTAGTTACAAGCACAATATTTTAGCCATGGAATTAACAATTTATGTGGAAAAGTGACCTAGCTTTGGTAATTTTACTCAAGGAGATTGGTTTCGCTATTAATATATTTGCTTCTGGTTTCACAACCATCAGGAGATACACCTCAACCGCGACGTAGCTGTGCTGAAACATGCGGGAGCGTCACCATTCCCTTCCCCTTCGGAATAAAAGCCGGGTGTTTCTTGGATGATTGGTACCAGATCGAATGCCAACAAAACAACAGGGTTCCCATTCTGAAGAAGATTGGATTCCAAGTTCTCAGCATTTCACTCCCTGATGAAGACGTGGATGGCATGATTAAAGTTAGTCTTCCTGTAATTTACTCAAATGCAAGCTGCGGGGGTGACGGACGTGGTGCACCGGTAAGCTTAAAAGGAAGTCCATTTGTCTTCTCCCAGAAAACGAACATCTTTACAGTAGTCGGTTGCAACACTCTACTGACAGCGAATGGTAAAGAATCAGCTGTTTTCGGATGCCGGTCAAAATGTGTCGGAGCCAACTTCATCAGTAGCAGTTATAGTGCTTGTTCCGAGAGGGAAGGATGCTGCCAAAGTTCGGTCCCCTTGAACCTGCAGGGCTTTGGTGTGGATTTCAAAGAAGAAAGCGGAGATGAGGGGTGCAAGTACGCTTTCTTGGGGTCTCATTCAGGTGTTTATGATTTGAGATTGCGTGATACGGTTCCAGGGGTGTTGGAGTGGGGGATTGCAAACAATACCAAAGATGCAATTCACCTTATCAAGCAAGGATTCCATCGCTATAATGAATCTTTCACCTGTACAAGATTTAAAAGTTCGAGCATTGAAGGAGAAGGAATTATATATAGATATAGAAACTCCAGCGTCGACAGTGGTGAAATACTATATGCGCAGTGCCGTTGCCGTAGGGGGTATCATGGTAATGCCTATCTTATTGGAGAATGCAAAGGTAACATATTTCATGCTATCACATTGGGAATTTAAGTGCACCATACAACGAAGTGGCTTGTTCATTCCCATATATTCCTTTGAGAAGAATTCATACACGCTATTTAATGATTATATATATATTGGCCCAAGAATGTACAAAGTGATGCACTTCTAAACAAAATTGAACTTATTATATTGATAAAAATTTACTGGAAATAAAGGGGAACAGGACAGTCCTTTTGTTACAAGCACGATATTTTAGCCCTGGGATTAGCAATTTTATGAGAAAATGCGACCTACTAGCCTCCTTAATTTTACTCAGGAAGATGGGTTTTGCTGCTAATATATTTATGATATCATTTGTCATCAGATATTGCCGAATGTAATTCAAGGTGTCGCGGGACTTGTGTGGACACAGGGATCTCCTTTCGCTGCGTCAGTGGTGGAAAGATCAAGTTCATTCTTATTGGTAAGCAGATCTTTCAACCTAGAATTTTAGACCGCTTCATGCTGGAGAATTGCTAGAAAAAGAACCGCATAGCATAAATTATGTTCAGAAAAGGTACATAAATAAGATTTACATTACCCTTCGTTCTAAAATGATTGTCCATTTGCTTGGTGATGATTATAGATAAGTTTCCATCAATAGTACCTATCAAAACAACCTCAAAACTTTCTTCGTGCACTAATACTTATATTTGATAGCTAAGACAGCACTTAGAACTTTTCTAATGTTGCCGCTTCACATCTATCAAAAGATAACCAAGGTTCCTACTTACTCTTGTCGTATTTGAATTGGAATTATTACAATCACAATCAAGATGAATGCTGGTAGGAATTTTTTCACTTTCATCAATGGTTTTCTAGTTTCCTAGTAAGGGAGGTCAGTTGTACAGTCCACTTTGTGTAAAAATATCACCTGATGGAGCTTAGCAGGAGACAAATTAATTATTTAAGGTTGTTAAGAGAAATCCACATGAAAGGAGCTCGGGTTAATCACTCTTATATGATTTCCTCTTAATCAGATTCACTAACATATTTTATGATAAGACCTTATAGATAAAAGAAGGGTGCATTTTTTGGACTTTTGCCCCTTAATTTTTTGTTATGCAGGGGTTGGGGCAGGCCTTGGGGCACTACTTTTGTGTCTTGTTTTATGGGGGCTGTACAAATACATCAAGAAGAGAAAAGAAATCAAGCTTAAAGAGAATAATTTCAAACGTAATGGCGGTCTTTTGTTGGAAAGTGAGCTATCTTCTAAAGGCCATGTTGAGAAAAACAAATTGTTCAACTCCAAGGATCTAGAAAAGGCTACTAACAATTTCAATGAGGATAGGATACTTGGGCGAGGTGGACAGGGTACCATTTACAAGGGAATGTTAGCAGATGGAAAAATAGTTGCTATTAAGAAATCAAAAGCAATAGACGAGGGCAAAGTCAAACAATTTATAAATGAAGTCTTCGTTCTCTCACAGATCAACCATAGGAATATCGTTAAGTTATTGGGGTGTTGCTTGGAGACAGAAGTCCCACTTTTAGTATACGAGTTTATACCAAACGGGACTCTATACCAATATTTGCATGACCCAAAGGAAGAGTATCATGTATCATGGGACACACGCCTACGAATTGCAACTGAAATTGCAGGAGCCTTATTCTACTTGCATTCAGCAGCCTCAATTCCCATTTATCATCGAGACATCAAGTCCACTAATATCCTCTTGGATGAGAAATATCGGGCCAAAGTGGCAGATTTCGGTACTTCCAAGTCTGTTTCCCTTGATCAAACTCATGTAACTACGTTGGTGCAAGGGACTTTTGGCTACCTAGATCCTGAGTATTTCCAATCAAGTCAATTTACAGACAAAAGCGATGTGTATAGCTTCGGAGTTGTTCTTGTTGAACTCTTAACAGGACAAAAGCCAATCTCGTCGCTAAGGGAACAAGAAGGCAGAAGCCTTGCGTCCTATTTCATAATTTCGATGGAAGAAAATCAGTTGTTCGACATTGTAGATGCTCAAGTTTTGAAAGAAGGTAAGAAGGAAGAGATTGCATCCGTTGCTAACCTCGCAAAAAGATGCTTGAACTTGTATGGGAGGAACCGGCCTACAATGAAAGAAGTGGCAATGGAGTTAGAGGGGATGAGAAAGCTCCCAAATCCTTTGGGTATTCAGCAAAATCAAGAGGACCGGGAGGCGGTTGAATCTTATGCTGCTGCATGTAAGTCCAGCAAGTCAAACATCGACGCCGATGTCACTACATTTTCGGATGTGCAGCCATTCTTACCTAGTGAGACGTGGTGAAGATCTATTTTGCCTCTCACACTTGTGAGTTATATTGCTGCGTTTGTCATGGAAATCAGTCTTCAAAGCAAAAAAAAAAAAAGAGAAGAAAGAAAGAAGGAAAGCTTGTTAATTTACTAATAGGAGGATTTTGGTTAGTTATGTATTGGTAATGAACTTATTCTCGATGTTTGGGATCAATAAACTGTTAAGTCATGCCAATCCCAAGTTTATTCTAGTTCTGTAATTAGCATGATGCCGTGATTTCAGCTCATCTTGAGATCTTTGAATACTTGCTGTCAATTCGGTTGTTGCAAAACTTCATCAGTCATGCAGTGAACCAGCCTTTGAAATTCAATTAGATTGGTACTTGCTGAGAAGGAAAAACAAAAATGACGTTTCCCTTCAGGAAAAGAAGGTGAACTTGCATCCGCCTTCCCCGCCCAGCTCTTCCCTGAAGATCACACTGAATTGCTGATGGCATAGAGGGATTGTTGTCGGCTGCCGATGCTCTAGCTGCTTAGATACTCACCACGTGATGTATCAAACTCACCACTCGAACTACATATATCAACATCAAAAAACCCCACTGGTTGCAGAATTATCTCTCCCGATCCTAGCCAACCTTACTTGTCAATTTTCAATGGCAAAAACGAAACAGCAAAAAATCAATCGTGCATGGACCAACTCGTATATAAGAGATATTTACTCCTCATTTTAAGCATAGAAGATGTTGGGTGCTCTTTTTTCATATTTCCATTGATTTTGTCACGATAGTAGTGTTTGATTAAATGCCCTTAAGGAACGTAAGTCGTGTTGTTTGTAGAATAAAATTCATATGGATCATAAATTAGTTTTATGTCTTCATTATTGATGTTGACACCCAAATTTTGTAAATGTTTTAAATATCCATTTATTTTGCAAAAATATAAAAATTTAGAAAAAAAAGAAAAAAAAGCAGAAATCATAAAAAGATGATGATGATGTTGATGATGATGATGACAAAGTAATAGTAATAAAAAATGCATGAGAGTGAGAAAAAATGATGAAAAGATAATGGAAAAGTCGAGTGGGCTGGTGTAGCACGGCCCGCTATTTTATTTCTTTTGGAGCCCACTCTCTTTTTTCTTCCAGCCCACTCTTTTGGCCCATCCGAAATTAAATAAAAGAAAGGCCCAGCCCATCATCCCTTTTCTCTCCTTCGTGCACGCGCGCCCACACACGAGGGAGGAGGGGGGGGACCCAGCGGCAGTGGCGCCAGTCCAGTGACGCCAGCAGCGATGACGCCAGTCCAGTGACGCCAGCAGCAATGATGCCAACAGAAGGAATATTCCAGCTATCGTCACTCGTCAATGGAGTGGAAGAAGCAACGAGAGGGGGCGTGCAAGGCAGAAAAATAGGAGAGAAGGGCTCAGTTCATGGGGGGCTAGCCAGAGAAAAAAATTGGGATAAATTTATTAGAATGGCCAAAAGTTATGTACAACATTTACTCTAATACCAAAAGTTTTCGCCAACTCAATTAAATGTTAAATCGGAGGAAAAACGATTATTTTGATGCCAACCACGATGAATTCTGGCCAAATTGATTAAATGTCACTTATAATTAAAATTATAATATGACTTGACAATTTTTTTTTAAAAAATCCAATCCACGTGACATTTTCACGTGGCATGCTTGGGACTGAAGTAATCCTTTTTTAACAAAGACTAATACTAAAGTAATCACTTTAAATAAAATTTATCAATCAAATGATCACTTTTAATAAAATTTGGTACTTAAATTATCATTATTTACAATTGTTGGATAACATCGTTTAAGGGTTATATGTTGACTAGGCATGTTGACGAGTCACATAGGACTGAAAAATTAGTAATATATAGTCATGTCAGATTTCTGATAATCCGGACCATAGTTGGCACTTAGATAATCATTTTTTAAAAAAAGTAGCACTTAAGTAATTCGAAAAAGAAAATTGACACCAAAATGAACACCATACATAATTTTTAATGTTTTTAGTGTACTTACTCTAAGAAAAAGTAAACGCAAGGGAGCCATTCTTTTGGGGAAAAAGAAGAAAACAAGAGAGAGGAAAGGTTGAGGAGAGGACATTTTTGGTTTTTCCCTAGAGTGACTAAGGTGAGGTCATTGGAGCTCATTTTAAAGCTGATCAAAGGTCCATGCGGTGTTGTCCTTCATCATTTCAATTTTTTGTTTGGAAAATTTCAAAAAAATGGCCCAAAATGCCCTCATTTTCTCAAATAAGGATTTGAAGCAGACCTTATTTCAAATAAAAGCTTGAAATTCTATTACTTTTCTCAAATAAAGACTTGAAATGAATCTTTTTTTTTTAAATAAAGGCTTCAAGTGGCTGTGTTTATTTCAAATAATGACCTGATTTTTCGACAATCAATGATATTTTCCTCATTTACCATTTTCCCTTTTTTTCTTCCTTTTTTCCTTTTTTTTTTTTGTTTGCCATTGGTTCTTCTTCCTCTCTACCATCAACTAACCATTGGTGATGGCCATAGAGGGCGGGGCGAGGGTCATCCTTGCCCAATTCAACAAGGGGCCACCCATGCCAACCACAAGTAAGGGACAGCCTCGCCTGGGTGACGCAACCCTTGCCCTGGGGGAGGCTACCCTCACGGTCATCTACAGGGTTGACCCTCGCCGGCCACAAGTGAGGACTCCACAACCCTTGCTAGCGGTCGGGAAGGGTTGTCAAGCCTCACTAACCCCAAGTGAGGCTGATACTCACAAGATCTGGCGAGGGTGGCCGATGTGGGCTTGCAAGCCCTCACTCGTTGTCAGTGAGTGCTTGTAGGCCCTCGTCAACCCTTCCTTGCAGTTGACGAAGGTGGCTAAGCCCTCGCTGGCCCTTCCCAGCGACTAGCGAGGCTGATGTCAAAAATGAAAAAGAAAAAAGAAAAAAAATTGGCCAAAATACTCTTAATTGATTGAAAATTTTAACTAGCTAGCGATCGGCAACATCAAGCCCTTATTTGAAACAACCATGATTACTTAAGACTCTTATTTAAAACAAAAAGACATTTTGGGTCCATATGTAAAATAATGTCAACTTCGGGTTTTTATTTGAAAAAATGATAGCACTTTAGATCTTTTTTGGAATTTTCCCTTTTTCTTCTACAGCCGTGGAGTGGCTTTAGCCTGAACTCTCTGGCCATCACCGATCGAGATCTTGACTCGTATGATATACCAATACCAAGTAAGATTCCCCTTTCCCGAACCCCAAAAAGAACCACCTGGGTTGATTCATTCTCTCGGCAAAATCTTGTTAAACTGAAGTGATTTCATGTTGAGCTATAATGCTTTGAACCCGGACTGCGAGTTTATTAATGAACACCAAATACTCGGATGTATTTCTTAAATGAAACACAGAATGTTTGAGAACCCCGAACTCGAATGGAGAATTTTAAGTGATTCGTGATAGACTGATATGGGATTAACATGAAAATGTGTTGATTCCAGCCTTTATGCATCATGTTCAGTCTGTAGGTTGCAATAAATTTCGCCCCACAATGCATGCTTCAAATCGCATATCAACCGTTTGATAAAATGCTTGAGAGAATGCCGAATATTGATTCATCATTGAATCCCGAGATCTGTTCTTGTTCGTTTTCTGGGTTGGTTGAATTTGCTATGATATTCTTTTTTTCTCTTTGTCTGACTATGTGATTCTATGGGAACGATCGATCGCCGGCGAGCGAGCCGAGAGTCCCCCTTTGGCCGAAGCTCTCACTCCACATCGGCGAATCCTGCTGTCCAGGGCTATTCTAGTTAGGCCATTCTCTCTATATTCGTGTATTTATGTTCGCTTGTTTTTCTGGTTTGCTGATTTTAGAACCCATGGTTCGTGTAGTTTTTGTTTCGGTGAATTTGTTTTGGGTCGCCGGGGTAGACGGCCAGTGATGGGCCAACGATGGTGAGGAGTGGATGATAGGCCGGCGAGTGGTAGCCCGAGTGGACGACCATGGAGGGTAAGGGGTCAGCGGCGGCCTGAGGTTTGGTTGAGGTCCCCTGGTTCGGTGAAGAATGAATTTGCAGGCGGCCAAGGGGATGTTCTCGCTGAACATGGTCTGCGAAGAAGAATGAAGGTGCACGAGAAGAAGACAAAATAGGGAAGAAGACAAAAGGAATAAAAATAGTTAAAAAAAAGGAAAATCAATGAAAAATTCGTAAAATCTAAAAATAAATTTTAAAAAATCGTTTTATAATCCAATGCGGGTCGCATCCGGGCATACGGGTCGGATCAAGTAAATGCGATCCGAACCCATTCCCAAATATAATAATAATAATAATAATAATTATTATTATTATTATTAAAAATTCTAAAAAATTGTAGAAATCATTATAAATTTCAAAGAATTTGAAAATATTACAAATTTCCTGAAATTTTTATAAAATTAAAAACTCATAAAATCCCTAAAAAATTAATAAAGGTTTTTAAATTCGTAAAAAATGTATAAATCAGAAAATTCATTAAATAAACCAGAAAAATAATTAAAATAATTAAAATAATTAAATAAATTTAATTAATTGAAAAAGTAAAGAATAGAAAATTCAGATAAATCATAAAAATCATAAAAAAATTCAAAAAAAAATTCTAACCCAGAATCTTCATAAAATTTTAGAAAATTCAGAAGATCATAAAAAATTTCAGAAAATTCAAAAAAATTATTTCAAAATATTTTAAAGTTCATAAAATTCAGGAAAATTCAGGAAAATTTCACCAAAAAAATTAGAAAATTGGAAAACTGTTACAAATTGAAAATCCAAAATTGGACGAGTCTTTAGGACTTTATAATGGGTTTATTTGTTTTGAATTGTCTTCTCTTTTTTAGAGACAATTTAGGACACTTATGTATTTTCTTTGCAATTATACTTGGTTGCGCCTCTTTAATACCTTGGATGTTATTTTCTTTGTTTTAGAACCGTTAGGATGAAACCTAGAATTCTCTGATGGATTGCTATGGTGTAAGTTAGCATTTAATGGGATCCTCTGGAATGGGACGTTGTAGAAAAAGGAATCATTCCTAAAGCTGCATCTGTCTCAGAAAGAGGAAAGGACATGGTTGAGTCCAACGAAATGAGTCAGGAAGAGATAATCAAGAGACAAGCTCTTGATGTAAAAGCAATTTACTGTTTATATTGTGCTTTATCACTTACTGAATATAACATAATATCTTCTTATGATACAGCCAAAGAAGTCTGAGATAGATTACACATTACCTATGAAGGAACCGATCGAGTGAAAGAGACAAGAATCAACATTCTTCTCGGTCAATACGAAGCCTTCAGAATGAAACCGGGAGAATCTATAACTGACATGTTTAGTCGTTTTACAGAAATCATGAATGGTATTGAAAATCAAGGTCAACCAATTTCTAATCCTATGAAAGTAAATAAGCTACTGCGTGGACTCTCCAAGGATTTGAATCACATTAAGACCTCAATTAGAGAGACTCAAAGAATCATGCCACTGTTTGTCGATGAGCTGGTTGGGACCCTTCAGTCTTATGAAGTGGAACGAATCAATGAAGACGAAGATCCCAAAGGTAAAAAATCAATTGCATTAAAATCTAATGATGATTATGATGTAACAGATTCTGAAGACAACATGGATGATGAAGAACTTGCTCTCATGATAAGAAGATTCAGAAAGCTGAATAGAAAAGGAAGAAGATTCAATTCAAGGAAACAAAGTTTTAAAAAGCAACATACTAAGTC
The DNA here is from genome assembly GCA_028830015.1 of Eucalyptus grandis x Eucalyptus urophylla. Lineage (NCBI taxonomy): Eukaryota > Viridiplantae > Streptophyta > Magnoliopsida > Myrtales > Myrtaceae > Eucalyptus > Eucalyptus grandis x Eucalyptus urophylla. Next base: position 44,920,984 of record CM054190.1, read on the forward strand.
TACTAAAGATGATGAATCAAACAAAGATGTAGTCTGCTTTGAATGCAAGAAAAAGGGACACATCAGACCCAATTGTCCTCTTTTGTGGAAGAAGAAAGGAAAAACTGAAAAGTATCAAAAGGCTCTCAAAGCTGAAACCTGGAGTGATACGGAGTATGAAGATAGTGATGATGATTATGCCAACATATGTTTAATGGCACAATTAGACTCAGAATCAAACTCCGAGACTGATTCAGATTCAGAAAGTGAATTCGAGGTAAGTAATTTCAAAATCCCTATTAAAGTTTCAAAATACATTGATGAATTATGTTTTAGTCTTAAGACTTCTTTTAAAAGAATTTCTGAACTCAAAAAGGAAAATTCTGCTTTAAAATAACAAGAGAATGTTTTGAAAGAAAAAGTGAAATGCTTAGACCGGGATGTTTCTTCTCTCAAAGAAAGTGAAGATAATCTTTTGAAAGAAAATGCATTTTTGAAAAATGATATTTCAAATATTTCCAAAAGATTTTCTCTAGGATCTGAAAAACTGGAGAAAATACTTTCTGTTCAAAGACCTTATTTCAATAAATCTGGTTTGGGAATGACTGCTGAAACTATTCCTTTAATCGATTTTCCTAAAGTAAAAGAAAGAATTAAGCAAAGACCCACAAGAAATACTTACAAAAATTATTTTGAAAGAAACTTTGTAAAACCAGTAGGTCGCAATGCTCTTAGATGTTCAAAATGCAATAGTGCAAATCATTTTGAGAAAGAATGTCCTATGGCTTGGAGACCGGTCAATAAAGTCTAGGCAAAAACCGTATATCAGACTAACTCAAAAGGACCCAATAAAATATGGGTACCAAAGAAAGATTGAGTTTCTTTTTAAATGTAGGTCACTATCAAGAAAAAGGTGAAATGGTATCTGGATAGTAGATGCTTGAGACACATGACAGGAGACTCAAATTGCTTCATAAAGATTGTTCAAGTGAATGGTGGAAAAATATCATTTGGAGGAAGCAGCAAAGGAAAAATAGTAGGATTTGGAACTGTAAAGATTGGGAATCTCACAATAAGCAATGTTTCTTTAGTTGAAGGGCTCAATTACAATCTGCTCAGTATCAGTCAACTGTGTGATGCTGGTTTCAAAATCAACTTTCAAGAGGGTATTTGTTCAGGAACCAGTAAAGACTCTACTCAGTCTTTCATAGGTCGAAGACATGGAAATATCTACCTCTTAGACGTGAAACCATATGAATCGCAATGTCTAATCTCAATCCAAGACGAAGTGAACTTATGGCACAAAAAGCTTGGGCATATCAACATGAAGCAGATAGCCAAAATCTCAGCAAAAAAGCTTGTTCGTGGTCTACCCAATTTATCATACCAAAAGTTTGATCTATGTACACCATGTATATTAGGAAAACAGGTAAGAAATTCATTTAAGCCAATAAATCAAGTTTCCACTAATCGTGTACTGCAGCTCTTGCATATGGATCTCTTCGGACCAACAAGAACGCAGAGCATTAGAGGTAAGAAATATTGCCTAGTAATTGTGGATGATTACTCACGATTTACTTGGGTATATTTTTTGGCAAGTAAGTCTGAAACTTTCTCTTACTTTGAAAAATTTGCTAAGAAGGTTCAAAATAAAAAGGGGCATGTTATTTCAAGTATAAAAATAGACCATGGAGGTGAATTTGAAAATCAAGATTTTGCTAAATGTTGTGACGAATTTGGTTTACAGCATTTGTTCTCTTCTCCATATACTCCCAAGCAAAATGGAGTTGTGGAAAGGAAGAATAGATCTCTTCAAGAAATGGCCAGAACTCTCTTAATTGAAAGCAATATTTCTTTACGGTTTTGGGCTGAAGCAGTTTCAACACCATGTTATATTATCAATAGAGTTTTTCTAAGACCTATTCTAGAAAAAACCCCCTATGAATTATTCAAAGAAAAGAAGCCCATTGTTTCATATTTTCATGTATTTGGATGCAAATGTTTCATATTGAAAAATGCAAATGATCGAGTTGGTAAGTTTGAAGAAAAGTCAGATAAAGGCATCTTCCTTGGATATTCAACCACAAGCAAAGCGTACAGAGTCTACAACAAGAAGACTCAAACTGTGGAAGAATCAATGAATGTCAAATTCCAAGATTCTATACATAATGAATCTATTCAGGCTCATTTTGAAGAGATTGAATCTGCTCCAGACTCTATAAAGTCTAATTCTCAAGAAGCAGCTCAGACTTTGAAGGACCAGCAACAAGTGAATGTTGAAGATTCTAGTGAAGGAAGTGACCATCAATCTGATAAATTAACCAGCAACTGGAAACATAAGTCCAGTCATCCAAAAGATCTTATTATTGGTGACATCAATGAAGGAATTCACATAAGATCCAAAATGCGAGAAGAGTCTAGTGCTGTGGCTCTTATTTCTGAAATAGAACCCAAGAGCATAGAAGAAGCTTTATCCGATGAAAGCTAGATTGAAGCTATGCAAGAAGAACTCAGACAATTTAGAGTTAATGATGTCTGGGAGCTGACTCCTAAACCAAAAGGTAAATCAATTGTTGGAGCTAAATGGGTTTTCAGGAACAAGATGGATGAGAAAGGAAAAGTCATAAGAAACAAAGCTAGACTCGTGGCCAAGGGATACACACAAGAAGAAGGGATCGACTATGACGAGACTTATGCACCGGTAGCAAGGTTAGAAGCAATTCGTTTATTACTTGCATTTGCGTGTCATAAAAATTTTAGGTTATTTCAAATGGACGTCAAAAGTTCTTTCCTAAACGGTTTCATCCGTGAGGAAGTCTATGTGGAACAACCACCAGGGTTTGAAAACCCAAAGAAACCAGACTCAGTATTCAGAATCAAAAAGGCTTTGTATGGCTTAAAGCAAGCACCTCGAGCTTGGTACGACAGATTAAGTAAGTTTTTAATTCGAAATGGATTTGTTAAAGGTAAAGTAGACACTACCCTTTTTATTAAAAGAGAAAGCAAAAGCTATTTACTTGTTCAAATATATGTGGATGATATTATTTTTGGATCTTCTAATGAAAGCTTGTGCAAGAAATTCTCTAAGACTATGCAGAATGAATTTGAAATGAGCACGATGGGTGAGTTAACATTCTTTCTCGGGCTCCAAGTGAAACATCTGGAGGAAGGAACTTTCATTCATAAAGAAAAGTATGCAAATGATCTTGTCAAAAAGTTTGGACTAGACAATTGCAAAAAGGCTGACATACCAATGTCAAGTTCCTTGAAGATAGACAAAGATGAAGGAGGAAAGAAAGTTAACCAAAAGCTATACAGGAGTATCATCAGATCACTTCTTTATCTTACTGCCTCTAGACCTGACATTCTGTTTAGTGTTTGCATTTGTGCCAGATTTCAATCAGACCCAAAAGAATCTTATTTGAATGCTGCAAAGCATATTATCAAGTATATTTCATCAACATCAAGCTTTGGTCTTTGATATCCAAAAAGGGGAGACTTTACTCTTCTTGGATATTAAGACGCAGACCTTGCTGGATGCAGAGTCGATAGAAAGAGCACCTCGGGTACTTGTCAACTACTTGGAGGCAGGATAGTGTCTTAGTTTTCAAGAAAGCAAAGTACAGTAGCTCTCTCTACAGCAAAAGCAGAGTATATAGCTCTCGGAAGTTGTTGTTCACAAATTCTGTGGATAAAACAACAGCTAAGAGACTTTGGAATTGAAGACTCATGCACAGAGATTAATTGCGACAACACCAGCGCTATCAACCTCACCAAAAATCCAATTCTCCACTCAAGAGCAAAGCACATAGAGATTTGACATCATTTTATTAGAGACCATGTTCAAAATAGAGATATTTCAATTCAATTTGTTGACTCAAAGAACAAACTGGTGGATATATTCACAAAGCCTTTGGAGAAAAATCAATTTGAGTCTATCCGTATCAGACTCAACATTTTGAGGTATGAGGAAATCAAAATCTAAAGACTTTCAGACTCATACATACAAGACTTTAAATTAGTCTTGGTACGACCGTCAAACTGTAAGTTAGTCTCTCTTTCTCTCTCTCGAATCTTATCTTGAAGAGGTACAATTGTCAAACTGTGTTAAATTGTTGCTATATCTAATCGACGAAATTACTGCATCGTTTCATTTTCAAAAAGGAAGTTATTTTTTAAATGACTATTTTCGCGGAAAAAGACTTATTTTGAAAAGACATCTTTTTATTTTCCTTTGTGACGTTTCGTTTATCTCTCCTTTTTTTACCGATCGTGTACTGTTGATTGCTCTTCACTTCACTCTCAAAAACCCTAGAAAGCATCGATCCTCCATTCCTGTTTTATTCCCTCGTTTAATCTTCGAAAAAGTTGTCATCTTTCTTGGGAAAGTCAAGCAAGGAATCTTCCAAAAACTAAGAAATATGTCGTCTTCAAGAAAGTCTTCGAGAATCGCAAGCAGGGGACCACGACGAATGAGTGAGGGGCCTACGCACTTCGATCTCACTGAAGAAGATGTGGCTCCAGAACAGCAATCGAGCCCACAACATTCTCAGCAGCGTCACTCTTCTCCATCTAGCCCTCAAGGCGTTGATCATCAACAAGAGGAAGAAATCATCAAGGATGCAGACCCTGTAAGAGTTCAAAAGCCCTCTTCTATTTATAAGCTGTATCATGCCTTAAAAGCAATGCGTACTCCCTTGAAATATGTCGATGATTTTATTAAAGAGAAAGGGTATGGAAATGAATACATCTTTTTGCGAAGAATGGAAAGTTTGGGAATTGCTTGTAAAGGGCTGGTTGAGGAAACTCTTGCGAATATCCCGAGTGATCCTCGTGATTGGGGACTGAATCCTATATATGGGAATGATGATGACAATTGTACAGTCAATTTCAACCGAGAATGGGTATTGCGGTTGAAAGTTGAGGAAAAGAGGAGATTTGTTCAGATCGAAGGAACAAAAGGATTTGTACTCGAAATTGCTGAAGCGTGGGGTAATAAACCCTAGGAGTGTGGATTTTGATTTTCTGGATGCTGTAAATGTGAACTTAAGGGAAAAATTCGGTTATCTTCAACTTGAAAAGTTCTGCTCCGACACTACAGAGGCCTATGCTGAACTAACCGCATATTTCTATTCAAATCTCAGCTTTTTAGATGCGAATAGATTTTCCTTCAATGTCAAAGATCAAGACTATGTTGTGGATATGGATATGCTTGCAAATGTGTTGGGAGTCGAGAGGGGAAGATATCAACCGATCAAAGTTTCTATTGCTGGTGCTACATTGGAACTTGTCAAGGACAAGAGAACGGAGAAAAGATTTCCTACTTAATGATGAGTGCATTCAACATCTTGCTTCATAAGATTGTGATCAATTGCCTTCGACCAAAATCAACTTCCAAAACTGATGTTTCAAGTTTAGAGGCAAAGCTGATGTATGCCATTCTCACTGGGAAAATGTTTTCTCTTCCTCACACTGTTATGTTTCACATGTATAGAGCGATGATGAAGGACAGAGGTCAACTTCCTTACTCAAGTCTTGTGACGAAGTTATTCAGACATCTGAATATTCAGCCTCCGCAAATCTTTTGTGTTCGATCATGCGATCATATGGTGGTAGGACTGAAAATGGTGACCAAGATGCGTCTGAAGGAATTGAACAAGGCGTTGGAGAAATTCAAGAAGAAGACTCCACTCAAAGCTCATCAAACCTCTTCTTCATCAAAGTGGAAAGGAAAGAAGCCATTGGTTGCTTCAAAACCGAAAAGAAGAGCTCCTATTGTTGAAGATGAAGATGATGATGAAAATCTCACCATCTCTGCAATGGCTTTGAAGAACTTAAGTCGTCCCGTTCCAGGGAAAGAATCGGAACAAATGGTGAAAGAAGCATAGGAGAAGGAAGCAGAGGAGAAGGAAGAAGAAGAAAGAGAAGCTGAGAAAGAAAGAGTTGAGATAGAAGAAGAAAGAAGAGAAGAAGGAGAACCTGACGAACACTCTTTTCCGCCTGTAGGCATGGAAACAGGGGGAGATCAAAAGAAAATGGGGAAGTCCTCATATCCTGACGCAAGTGAAGGAGTCAGTCGCTCACCTGCAGACCCATATGACGTTTATGCCTCTCAATTTCTAGAAGAAGGTCATGAAATTTCATTGCCAAACCTGCGAGATAATGTTGATCTACCATCGTCTACATTTACTCCATCAGATCAAGCTGAAGCAAGTACTCAGACTGATAATGCAGCAGATTTTCGTAGAATCATGGATATTCTCTTGGAGATGCGAGGTCAAATTTATGCCTTGGGATGCGAGGTTCAAAATTTGCAAACTGCGGGCCAAGTTTCTTCATGTTCATTGAATGATAAAATCCAAGCCCTCACTGTTCAGACTCAGGCCAATGCCAAGGGTGAGGAGATCGCACAGCTGAAAGAAGACTTGAAAAGGCTGGAAGGTATCGTTCAGTCTATGGGAGATTTCCAGCTTGTCCACGTTCCCAAGCAATCTTGACTTTATTCCATTTTCATCTCAACCTTTTTAATGCTGACAAAAAGGGGGAGAGATGCAAGATTTGAACAATTTAACTTTTAATCATGTGGTTGGTGTGTTGAACTGGTTGTTAGATTTTGTGGATTGTTTTGATCTGTTTGACTTTGTTTTTGTGCCTGGATGAGAATTGAACTAGACTTGGACTTGATTGCTTTTATTAATTACCATTGGTATCTTATGGATGGCTTTATCACTTATTATACTAACCTATTTTCTGTGGTTGCAGATTCTAGTGTTATTCATTTAGCCATTTATCTCTATAAGATATGCATATGTGTTTGAGAAATGTTTTGCAGGTCAAAGTTGTCCAAATCTGCAGGAAAGTTTTGTCACCATTAAAAATGGGGAGATTGTTGGAGAAATCCTCTTAAAGTATTTTGAAGTTGACAAAACGTTTCCATCAGTTTAGTCTGAAGGTTTGCAGACTCTGTTATTTAAAGTCTGAAGACCTCCGGACAGCCAGACTCAAGACTCAAAGTCTATCTTCATTGACAGTCTCTAATCCGTTGAAGAAAGGTTACCCAGAACTGGATATTTTGTTAAGGGCTTGACCTTATCAACTGGAGAAGATCTCGTGGCTGGAATAGATACAGCAGAATCCTTTGATTGATCGAAAATGACTCGAAAATTAAGGAATCGATAATTGCCTAAATATTCTTGGAAGGTTCTACTTATGGAAACCGAGATCTTGATTGTATGGGCGAACAAGATTGATGGGCTATCGACATGTTTCTATAATAGCCCGAATGATCTTCCTAATTGATTCCGTCCAACAAGTAGATTGGAGGAATTTCTTTGATAAGTGCCAAAGGGTATGATGGCATAAAGGAGTATATAAGGAAGACGTTCTAAGTTGTTGAGGTGTGCGCGTTAGAAGAATTTCAAAGTCTGAAGCTCCTTGTTGTTTAGACAATTCCTTTGAGCGAATACTTGTATACAAAAGAGAGTCTATATTTGTGAGAAACCTTGAGGAGGTGTGATAGAACATCTACACTGTAGAATCAAGGAAAAACAGTGCTGTAACTTCTCTTTTGTTCATAGTGAAATCCAGCCGGTGGGCTGTCAGTGCGGAAGAGTAGACGTAAGCTTGGAATAAGCCGAACCACTATAAACCCTGTGTTCAATCTTCTCTCCTTACTCTCTTTACTTTGATCGTAAATCATTTTGTGAACTCTTTCTACGGATGCCTAGAATCGCTTCCGTATCTCGATAAATTGTTTGTGCACATATTCACCCCCCTCTAGGTGCTTATACTAGCTATCTCAACGAGAAGTGCAGCGTATCACCGACTCATGTTCCTTTTCCTTTGGTCTTAGGCTTTGCCGCCTTCCAGAATAAGTTTCATCCCCTTGAAGCAGGTAGTTTCATGATAAAGATTGTATTTGAAGCAGGTCGTTTCATGATAAAGATTGTATTTTTTTGTTCATGCATGTGCCATGAGTCTGATCTGTGGAGAAGATCTATGTATTTGTAAGGATTTTGTTAACTGTTCTCTAGGGGCAACTCTTAAGTAGTTGATTAAGAAATTTTTATGGTTTTCAATTGGATGCACAGATTGTTCTTGTGGTATTTTTAATTTTTTCTTTGGAAAGTGAATCATATTAAATAAGTATGCTTAACAAGTGCCCTTTTGTTAACAGTGCTCTAAGGAGACTTACTAAGTAACTAAAAAGGAAATTTTGTAGTTTCCAATGCATTAGCATGTTATTTCTAATTACTATTTTGCAAAGTGAATTATTCCAAATTAAGTATGCTTAACATGTCAATGCCACTTTTGAGTTCATGAGATTGCTTTCATTTATGTATTTGTTTTGTTTTCTCTACCAACTGCGATTGATGTGTTGGCTAATCGCGCCTTAGTTTCTATTCTGATATTAGGTGAAGAACTTCAGAGTTGATGAACTAATGGAATTTTATAAGGTGGGTCCTCAATAGCTGCTCCTTTTAATGGTCTTTTTATAACTGTCATATTTGTTTTGTTACATATATCTTATGCTTGGAACTTGCTTATTCAGTGTGCTAGTTGATATCTTCCTGTAAATGAAGAATTATGTAATAATTCCTCCTTTTTGCCATGTTGTTTTACCTGTTTTTCGCTACTTTGTTGCAGTCAGATTTGAAATTGAAGAAGTTCTTGCACATAATAGAGAACTCGCCTGTGTTTCCTGTTATCTATGATTCAAAGAGGTATCTTGGTTTCTTCATACACTTTTTTTTTTTGTAATGTGAGTTCCATGTATAAATATGAAGTGTGTATATTGATGTTAAGGGAAAATAATAAATAACCACTTAAATGTAATGATGTGTTGACTTAGTTTTGATTCAACCATTGCCACTTAAGTCATTAATATTGCAACCTTGAGTTATTTGGGGGTTGATCGATGCATCGGGTTCAATTTGCAAAGAGAAAATAATCTAGGCCTTCAAGCATCTTCTGCCACATTAAGCCACTAAGTGCTTGGTCTCGTTTATGAGTTGAAGTGAGATCAATTGTTCTGTTTAGGTGTCACTAGTGTTCTCAAAAGCACTGGAGTTACCTGGGCAGGCACCCAATGTGGCGACTCCAAAAGCACCTCAAGTAAGGCTGGTCATTCTCTCAGGCATTCCCTCAAGGAAAAAGATGAAATTAGGTCATGTTCTTTGACCCTTTTTGTTCCTTTCTCTAAACAAAACTGAGAAAGGAGGTATATTATTTTAGTAAAAGGGTGAAGTTTTTAGAAAAGCAGCTGTCGACTCTACATTAGCACAGTCGGAGACTTCCAGAGCCTAGTCTTATGCTTATAACATTACTTTTAAGAGAGCCAGGGAAAAAGGTGAAAATGTGTCGTCTTTTATACATCTTTGCTTTTCTTTGAACATTGTCTTTCCTTTGTACACCTTTACACTGAACTTAGCAGTCCATTCTTATTTCATCTCTCTCTCCACTGGTTGCTAGGTACCATATCGGGAAAAAGAACTTTTGCATGCGGTATCACAAAATTTGATATGGGAAAGCAAGTGCCTAATGTCAATAAGAAAGATGCTATAATGTAGTACAAAAATTAATTTTTTCCGAAATATCATTTCATGACTTAAGATCTACCTTGCTAATACATTCTTTGGGTTCATTTAAAGAAAAGGTTAAAAGAATTTCTTGCTAAAGGATTCATCCCAAACTTTTAATGTAACATGTCCCTTATTTTAGGCTAGGGCCTTGCTTGACAACAGTGGATGATATTTTCTTTTATGACGTCCTGAATAATTAGAAATGATACAATTAGAAATGTATTAATTAGGCAACAACCAATTATGGTTGACCATGAAGCTGTTTATCCTGTTTGAATAGGGGTCAGCTTTTTAAAAAGATTGGTTTCAAATTTTTTTGCACATGGGGTTCTAATCTAGCTCATTCAGGTCCTATGATATTTGGTTACTCCAATTGCGGATAGATTACACTGTTTTCATGCTATTTAATTATACTCCAGATTGATTTCACAAGCCCAAATGAAAGTCAGCTTAGTGGTTGACATGAAAGAAATTCTCTCCAACTTCATTTCTGCTGCCTTTAGTGATAATGTATCGGTATGAGAGTGCAATAGGAGTCTCATGTGTTCTGGTGGGAATTTCTCCTATCCATCATGCTCACAAGAGGAAGCATAAAAGGAATGCGGTTTGTCAAGTCGGTCATTTTATATGCAGAAACTTAGTTAGATCATTGATGTTGTTAGAATGTTTTGGTTGCTTAGGAAAATCTACATTGTATTATTAAGTGTGAGTCCAGTTATTAGTTTTTCAGCTGCAATAATTCTCCATATTGCGATATATTTCATATTTTCTATCAGTTCATTTATATCTTCCATTCTAATTGTTTTGGCCGAATTTTAATTTGTAGCTCCCTCCTCATACAAATCATATTCGACCGTCGATGATCAAGGTTGAAAAGGACCTGAAGCTTTTAGATATCAGGACCGTTGATGCGCTCGAAATAGTACAAACAAGGTACAACCAACATATTTTGCCAGCAGGCTATCATTGTTTTAATTAATTCTCTTGAGGTTCTTATGGTACCTATGACCCCTAGCACTGTGATCATAGTGTTATCTGTGGGTTTGTTGCCTGGCTATGCTATTGATTTGTTGATCATTGTGTTAAGATTTTCCTTTGGAGTTAGCTGGTTAAAAGACCCTTACATAAACAGACTGAAAAGTTAGTGGCTTTCTTGTTCTTTCAGCAGTTTAATTTGAACATGGGACATGTTTTTCTTGTGAATTACTAAATCTAATTGCTTTTTGTTTGGAGCTTTTTCTGCCATCAAATTTTACCTTTTTGGAAAAACTGATTAGACCTTGGTCCTCATTGATGCAGTAATAAACCAAAGCTTGCATATCTTTCAAAGATTTTGATTGCACTTTTAAGCTATGGCGGGGCCCTAATGAATTTCTTTTGGACATGGTGGAGAAAGCTTTCGGAGATGCAAATAGTGTCTTCTCTAGTAAACGAGCAGCTCTAAGAGGTAGTATTCTTCTGAACATTTGGACTGTTGAAATATTGTCTATTCTTAAAATAGTCCAAAAAGAGATTTTTCTCCAATTTTTTTTCTATACTTGGATGTGCTTCTTTTAATTTTCTTGATTCGAAATATGCATAAGTAAAAAAACACATCTCTATTCATCTTTGCTGCTTTTACTTCCCTTGGGTGCGTATTTCCTTCAATTGCTATTTGATGTGTAAACATTTTCCCTCGTGTTTTCCTTTTGTTCTTTTACAGTATGAACAGTTTCAGTGAATCATGGTGAGGATGGTTTCACTGCGGCCAGAATGATCGTATCTGGGATTCCTCTGGACGAAACATACCTACAAAATCGTCTGTCCATCCTGATGAATGATGAAAAGAAGAGTTTGAAAGGAAGAAGGATTCCTATTCCAGATTCTTACTATCTAATGGGGACAGCCGATCCCACAAGAATTCTTAAAAGTGATGAAGTTTGTACAATTGGTGGATTATGAAGTATGAGAACATCCTTTCTCGCCTCTCGAACTATCCGCTCATCAACTTTGCTGGAGATAAAAGAACCCAGTGCTTACCGGAGGCCATTGTTGGTGTGAAAATCCATGATGACCTTACTGTGGATCCTTCACTGATGAAGGGGATTAAGAGCATCCTCGATTTCAGACACTTCCTTGACCGTGCTTACCAGCCACGGATAAAAGGTTCAATACTAGACAAGGAGCAAGGGGTACAGCTGAAACTGAATCAATCGGCTTCAGTGCCAACTTTGGGGCAATCGATGAAAATTAATAAAGACGACCAAAAACACCGGGTGAAGAAACCGAAGCTAGTGATATTATCGCGCAGTGGGTCCAGGGCGTTAGTTAACGAAGACTGCTTGGTTAAAATGGCAGAGGATATGGGGTTCAGAGTAGAAGTTTCGCGGCCTAAGCAAATGACTGAACTGGCGAAGATGTATCGCTTGCTTAATAAGAGCGAGGTTATGGTTGGTGTACACGGGGCTGCTTTGACCCACTTCCTTTTCCTGAAGCCTGGTTCTGTGCTCATCCAAGTCATTCCTTTAGGGACGGATTCACCAGCTGAGACATGCTTTGGTAAACCTGCTAGAGAGCTTGGTCTCAAGTATATTGGCTACAAGATTTCGCCTAGGGAGAACTCACTGTATAATGAATACGATAAAGATGATCCAGTCCTTACGAATCCAAAGGGTGTGACTAGGAAGGGATGGCAATACACTAAGGATATCTATCTCGACTGACTATTCCTTCAAAATAATAAACGGGCAAATTAGCTACAATCAAACAACTGACTTGTTTAAGCTTTGCTAACTACTTCCTTCTCTTCACCTTCCTTAAATAATTGTCGATATTTCTTTCCATTGACTGAATGGTTGAAACTTGAATAAAGTACACTCATCTGTGAATCAGTTTTTCAGGTTCATCATAAACTTGTAAAGAAGGCATTTTTTAACAATTTGGTGAACTGGATGACTTGTTAATGATGCTCCTCTTAACCTTCACGTCTGTATTCCTGACAGTAGCACTTTTGGGTAAATCTAAGGCAATGGCCATCTGCTTGTTTGCATCTTCAACTAAATTAAGCTGAACTTCAAAGATGGGCATGGGATCCTGTTTTGGAAAATGAAACATGGAAGTTGTTGCTATAGTTGTGTGTGTGTTTTTTTTAACTGACTAGCCCCTCAGTTACTTTGGAGGTTTATAACTGAATAAGTAAACTATGTATGATCCATATCACGCAAGGTGTCGCTGGATAAACTGAGGAATCGCGGTTTCAGGGCCTGTGAAGCTATTATAATCAACTATACTAAAAACAAGAACACTTGATTCTATAGTACCACATTGGTGTCACGTTATATGAATGTCATGCTATAATCTTTGATTTTTAGCTAGCTATACAATAGAAGAGCAGCTGGTTTATTAGCAGAGGCACCTGTCATTTCCTCCATTTCTGTTAAAAGATGCCGATAGTTTTGATGACTTAAGTCAGAGATTCAGAGAACAATGGGCAAGAGCAGTTTGAAAACATTGCCATAGAAATTTCGGGCATTATTTGAAGTACATAAGCAGTGTGTTAAACCAAAAAATTGCTATTGCGTTTGTTGGCTAACTCTTCAGTCTTTCCCTCGTCAATTCTCAGTGTCTCATCTATCATGTCAAAACTTCAGTCAGCTTCGAGTCAAAGCATCACTTCGCTGGTCATTGAACACTAAATTTCGCCATCTATAGCTACAGCCAACGCTTTGCTATCGTAGATAATGGGTGGACTGGAGGAGGCGTCTTGGCATTCCTTGTGTCTTTTACATCTTATTGAAGAAACAAAAACAAATAATCAGATGATGGACATAATGAGATGAAATATATACTGTGAATTAAATTTAATTATGCTGATTCTGCTTACTGGAATTAGTGGACTTGCCACCCAGAGAAGACCAGCGAGACTGGTCTGAACCAGCACCTGTTAGTGATTGTCTCCTAAGTGTCCGTGTGTTGGCTGCAATTGCCAATACTCCATTTTGTGTCCGTGTGTTGGCTGCAATTACCAATACGCCATTTTTAATGCAAGTAGTAGAGCCTCTGACAGGTGAACTAGCTTCTGTCACATTTTTTTGGTTCCTGCAGTTGCATAGAAACCAAGTCTTAATGGCAAGATAATGATGTGAGCAAATTCTCATATTACCTGTCATTTTGGAATTTTTCAGTTGCATTTGTGTATTTCATACCATACTAAATTTTTCCAATTCAGTGTTAAGACTAGAGAGTTAAATATTTCACTGACCTCCTTTCAAATCCATTGATGAGCTTCCTCCCTATGGTGTGCAGCGATTTCCTTATGTGAGGTTCCTTGCCATTCATGCTTTGAACAAGCAAGTTGGGCGTTCGAGGATCAGTACAAATAGTGCGCTCTCCTTGCATAACAATCTGGATCTCATTTTTGCCAAATCGACAGATCCAGCCCCCTAGAATTGTAATGTTGATTATTGTCAGAAAGGCATCTGAAGCATAGAGATTACCTAAGTACATTTACCTGCTCTTCGAGTTGCATGACCTCACTGGTCTCTTTGTTCATGCGTGCAGCACCAAAGTTCAACCGTTGAAACTCTCCGGGCAAACTTCAAGGTACTCATTGATTCCCCAAATGAATCTCTCTCAGGGTTCACATGAGCCAGCATCAATGTCTTCGCATTTCCTCCTAAAATAAAATGCATAAAAGCAATGTCACCATTACCCAAGGATCATAATCAGAGTATGGATCATAATCAGAGTATCTCAATTCTATTAATTGCTCACTCTGGGAATTAGTAATTTTATCCTAAAATGAAGCTTCAATGACACCTGACAAAGTTCGAAACTTCAAAATAGGTACCTAGGGAATCTTGCAGCAGAAGCGTAAGTTTGCTATTGCGGTAAGGAACATGGGAGTTTTTCTGGGCCAAAGCTGTGATAACATCTCCCAGACAAGACAGACCGGTTAATGTATTGTGCCTCCTTCAGTCTCTCTCCTGTGACTTCAGATTTATCTACCCGTTCACTTCCTGCAAGATCAACCAAATGCAGGCAACTGCGGAGGATGGATCCAGATACATCTTTTCCTTGAACATGTACTGTCAGCACACTGCAAGGATGCATCCCATGGACATCAGTATCACTCTCTTGAATAATCTATCTATTGGAAACTCCATCAAAATTTATTCCAAAAAGAATGGGAAGGAAACTCTGCCTGTCCAAAAACTGACCTATGAGACCGGCTACTTCTATTGTTCAGTGCTGTAGAACTGACGACACGATTCACATCACCGAGTTTCATTAGGTTGACCACATCAGCTGTGGACTTGACAGAATGCATGGTAGCATCTGGAAGGCTCAAGCCACCGTCACTGGTACAGCTTCGAATCTCTACTTTGTGCATAGTCAAGGAACCCAAATTTACATGTCAGAAACTTAAGCTTTCTTCAGTATTTTTATCTACTTATTTGACATCAAATGTATCTATATTAGACAGAATAATCCATTTCAAAGGATATCTTGAGGATGCTGAAATTCCCCTGTACTAAACAATTACACCGGATAAATAAATGGACAACTAAGGCCCCTAAGCTGGTTGGCTTTGGGTGAATGCCCAGGCCTTGAGATTACTTACTTTCAGCTAGTCACAAAAGTGCAGCTCCGCTTAAGTTCTTACCATTGTATGTGTTTTACCCGATCCAGTTTGACCATAAGCAAAGATGCAGACATTGTAACCATCCATAACTGATCTAATCAAAGTTGAGTATCCATGTACACATCATCTGCAAAGAGGGCCACATGGCAAAAAACAATTTACGTTGTTATTTAGGAGTTGAACATCAACTTGCAGGACAATCACTTGGCCAACAATAGACCCTTAGACAGTAAGATGAAGTGTAACAATACCTTGAGTAGCAAGTGGACTGAAAACCCGATTAAACTGAAACACTTTCCTTCCATTTTATGGGGTTTTGAAGGGTCAACAATCACAAGTGAACCATCTTCTCCAATAAAATCTACCACATTTTTGGCTTCCGCATTAAAAATGTGTCTAATTCTGCAGTATACTCGTATATTTCCTGTAAAGATTCTTGTCAAATTAAACTCGTAACATTGGAAATAAAACAACGAAAGCTCCTTTACTTAAAAGCAACTGACCCATGGACAAGCATATACTTCTGCGGATAAATGCATACTGCTCGAAAAATTGAGTTATGCGATCCAATTCATAAACAAATAACTCTCCTTGAAAAAAAAAAAGCTGACCTTTTAAATCCTCAACCATGTTGTAAAGGTTTCGATTTTCCTTCACCACTTTATGATATCCAAGGGCAGCAGTAGACATCTCCTAGACTTGATTGCCTGATCCATTGGAAAAGCAAAAACACATATTAATGCTCAGGAAGGATGTCACCCGTAGCTTTTATTCTCCTTAATAAAATGCAAAAGCAAAAAAAAAGATCGTAACAAGATCCCATAGATTCATTCTTCAAGTTCAAATTTGAGATTTATTGCCAAATCTTAGGGAGCATATTAATGACAATGGCCTCAATCTGAGATAATAACATTCAGCGGAGGAGCTGTAATAAATAAAGTATATAGACGACACTCATCTAAAATGGTTGACATTCAATGCAAAAGGACAAGGAACATGCAGCTCCATGTCCTCAGCCTCGCCTGTGCTCAGAAAAAAAGAACTAATTAGACTTCTGCTTTTTAGTCTACTTTTCCTACCTAGCTGTTTTAGATCTCTCTGAAACTGGAACTGCAGATCTTCAAACTCCCTTTTTGTCTTCACCAACAAAGTTTTAAGATCCTGCAAGATGCAAATATTAGACTTTCTCGTCCTTTACAATTGTTGACGGGAACATGAAATCACGTTAACTTAAAGACCTTGCTTTATTAGTCTATCCTGCAAGCAAGTTTAAATGAAAATTGAAAATATCTATTATAGTCCCAACCACCCTTACTAAAATCTTTTTATCAAACAAAATCTTTCCAATTCATTTTGCAAAAATCGGCAAAAGAAGTCTGCAAGCTTTTCTTTCCTAAAGATTTTCTGCATCATATAGAGAGGCACTCACCAAAAGTTCTATCTCTTGCATCTCAAATACATTTCGATGATCGCAGTTACCCTCTTTCGAACAGGTTCTGCAGCACTATGAACAAGAAGAGTGCAGAGGCATCAGATTACAAATTCTCCACGGTGATAATAGCTACTTAATTGCAAGCAGAAAGATATTCAGGTAACCATATGTACTAAGAACTAATTTCTAGCTTCTATAATCAAGCGATAGTTGACCAATGAGCCGTTTAATTTTTTTCTTTTCAGAGTACATAATAGAAAGAGAATGCGATACCCATTCCAATAAGGACAAAACCCACACCTGATCGTGCCAATTGACCAAAAAGTCATCATAAAGCATCAACTAATGTGATAACAAGAGCATATTAAGGGAACATAATATGTCACGCCCCGATTCTCGAGCACGCACACATCCTTCTCTTGGTTGATTTTAATATGCGATATCCCAGGACTATATATCGGCAACCCTTTCTTTTCTTTTAAGCACATGCGGAAGCAGTTATAAATCCCCAGACAATAAAACAATAGGATAGAAAAGCAGGGCCATATTTTTCATATTGAAACTTATAACCAAACTTTTATACAAAACACAAATCATAGCACTTCACAACGTTTTACTCTGTCTCTAATCACATCAAAAGGGATATTTAAAAAGAAGACAGAATTTCAGTCCATTTGGGCCGTACTCAAGGCCCCTCTCAGGATTATCTTATTCTTCCAAAAATCATTTTCCTTAAGATTCACCTCCGAGTTCTCCTTCTCGGATTCCTCCTCCTTAGCTCCTCAGCGGGGTCCTGAAATGTTTTTTTCCCAAACTGGGATGAGACTACGTCTCAGCGAGTTCTACCCCACTAAGCCCGATTAGTAAACCATTATACTAAAGGCTGCCTAACACGCATAGGTCAGAAGACGTATCTTAGCATCAGATCCCACCTGCAAGTCAGTACAATTCACAATAGGCACTCAAGCAATCATATCACTGATCGAAGCATCGATCAAATCGACCTAGTCGATTACAAGCCAACAAGACCACTCACGGTCATTCCCATTCAATCAATCAATTCACGACATCAAATCAAAGCAATGATCAATCGACCTAGTCGATTACATGTCAGTCGGACCATTTTCTGGTCATTCAAGCTATTGCTATACAGAGTCCCACTTGACAACATTCAATATTTAATGGTTTTACGGTCCCACTCGACCACTTTCAATATTCAATGGCTTTACGGTCCCACTCGACCACTTTCGAAATTCACTGGCTTTACGGTCCCATCCGACCACTTTCAATACTCAATGGCTTTACGGTCCCACTCGACCACTTTCGATACTCAATGGCTTTACGGTCCCACTCGACCACATGCTCTTTAAAATGTCATTTTGAATCAGCTAGCCCATGTGCATTCTCCAAGGCGATGCATTAAGTCACCAAGCCCACGTGTCTCTTCAAGATGCCAAATGTACTCATTGGGACCACGTGCATTCTCCGAGGTAATGCATCAAATTACTGAGCCCACGTGTCCTTTTAGATGCCACACTTAATCACCGAGCCACATGCATTCTCCAAGGCGACATACTTCGTCACCGAGCCATGTGCATTCTCCGAGGCGATATATCTAATCATCGAGCCACGTGCATTCTCCAAGGCGACATACTAATCATCAAGCCACGTGCATTCTCCGAAGCGATATACCAAATCACCGAGCCACGTGCATTCTCCGAGATGATGTACTATTCACCGAGCCACGTGCCTTTCATGATGATTCATCCCATCTCTAAAGTAATTATCCGCAACCTTAATTCGTACTCAATTTATACAAATAATCAATTTAGGAACATATCCTAAATATCCACAATTAAATCAATTTGGCACAATTCAAAGCTCAAATAAATAAACGGACTGTGCCATGACAATCAGCACGAGATTTCGGTCGTCGGCCATCTCAAACTTAATTTCCGAAAAATAAATAAATAAATAAATAAATAATTTCGAAAATGAATTATTTAATATTAAACATTCCGTTTAGCTCAAAATAAGGTCCAATTAAATAAACAGACTTCACCACGGTCATCAGCATAATTTTCTGGTCACGGGCCATCCCGGTTGAATTTTCAGGAAATAAATAAATAATTAATTAATTTCGAAAATTAAATAATTAATATTAAAAATTCAATTTAGCTCAAAATAAAGCCTGATTAAATAAACAGACTTCACCACAGTCATCAGCATAATATTCCGGTTCCGAACCATCTCCCTTGAATTTTCGGAAAATAAATAATTATTTAATTTAATTCCGAAAATTAATATTTAAATGCCCAAAAATCTCACTTAGGCCCGAATCGCCAAATTGAAGCCCGATTAGGGGTCCGAAAATTCCTGAGATACTTCCAATAAATAGTAAACCACGTCTACTTGTTAATTGCGCAATCAATTTATCTAAATCACATCACAATTGACTAATAATTGCTAATTTATTATAATCTAACAACCTAAACATAATTAATTAAAAATAAACCAACCTTAAGCATAATTAGCTAACTAATCAAGGATTAGTGAGATTACTCATCAAATCGCGCGCAAATCGGATCAATCCAATGGCGGCAACGCGAGGAACGATTCTTCCCAAAGCACGGCTCGGATTTGAGGCCCGGAAACGGCCCAAAAGCGGCCCGAAGGTGCTGGAAACCCATTTCGCAACTTGCTGGGTTGCTGCAAAACAGAGGGGAAAAAGAGATGGTTGGGGGCAGCAAGGGGTCGGGAAGGTAGGCGGCGGCTTGGCGAGGCCGAGCGGTGGCCCACGGTGGCCGGAGGTGGCTGGATGGGGCGGAACACGGGATGAGTAGAGGCTGAACGGTGCACGGCGAGGACGGCACGCGCGAAGGGGCGGTGACGGAGCACGCGGCGTGCACGGGCGGCGGTGCGGCGGCGGGACAGGCGTCCAGGAGGCGGTGCGGGTGGCGACAGCTCCGACGAGTTGCAACCGTGCGGTTTCTTCTTCCTCGTTTCTGGTTTTCTGCCTTCGTTCGCTGGTATGCACGAAGAAGAAAGAAGGAAGAGGGGGTGACGAGAGAGAGAGAAGGGGAGAGAGAGAGAGAGAGAGAGAGAGAGAGAGAGAGAGAGAGAGAGAGAGATAACCTTTTGACTAGTCAAAGGTGAAAAAGAAAGAGAGAAGAAGAAACCAATTTGAAATTGGCAAGGGGCATTGGCGGTGGGGAGGGGGATTTGCACGAGAGAAAAGAGGGAAAGAGAGAGAGAGAAAAGAAAGAGAGAAGGAGAGAAAAGAAAAGAGAATGGAGAGAGAGAAAAAGAAAAAGTAAATAACTTTACTTTTCTTATTGAATTTTCTTCTCTTTCCCTTTTTATTTTCTTTTGATCTTCAATTTTCCCCCGATAATTTCTTTATTGAAATTTCGGACTCGTCAATAATTTGACGGACGATGAGACATGATCCTAAAAATGAATTGTGACACGCTCGAATATTCGATTCCCGAAACCAAATTAAATTTCATGGTTAGAATCAATCAAACGTGATTTTAGTCCAATCCAACAAATTAAGTAGCTTTTAGATATTTTACTGCAGATACATCCCTTAACGGCTTCACTCAATAGGTTAGTTAACTCGTGAGTGATCAGCTCAGAGAAAAATGACCGTAAACACGTCGACGAAATGTCCATTTCACTTTATCGAAACGGGATCGAATTTCAGGATGTCACATAATATATATAAATTTCTTGCACAAATTATCTCATGCCAATGGACAACACTATATGACAAAGGCAAGAAAAAGGATATCGGTAACTGCAGCTTAACTGCAGGGGAGTAAGTTCACAAAGATGACATACCTTGGATCCTCAAGTGGACAAATCCTCTAGGGGTGAGAATGTTGAAAACAACCTGCCTCTTTCTTTTAGTAAATCTCCAAAGACTAAATCCAACTGAAATTGGATGTTGAAACAATTCATGTCATTTGTGATTATGATAGGAAACAAAAACCATTAGTATCAAAAAGTGAAAACTTAACAAACTCAAAGTTTCTCATCCCTATATCAATTATATTGGGCAGTAGATTTGAGTACAAAATGTTTCCCTGATCGTTGAACATGACATTTAGTTCAACAAAGAAGATTTGCTGCTTATTTTATTTGTAGGAAAAAAATGGAAATGCCACTCCTGTGACGTTTAATGCACTGTATTTCTTGCATGGATGCAAAGGAAGCACTAGAAAACAACAACATATTTACCCCTCTGGTTAGTCTTACAACTATAATTTTAATCTCATACACATCAAACAGGCACAAAAAGCGTGTGCAAAATTTCTACAGGCGATATTTGCTCTATCTATGCGATAGAAGAAAGCAATGCCTTCCCACTCAATCTACAAGCTGTGTGATTTGTACTTGTTGGAATGTATTAGGAAATCTTCTAGAATTTCTCCCTGATTATATTACGTGATTATATTACGTGATATTATGTAATTTTTTTATTCTGTTAGCTATAAATTAGATATTGATAGATATTAGAGGCAACTTAGGATCTTTATCTAAATAGGTTTCTTACCTAATTTAGGTTCTCTGTTCGTGTATTTGTACTCATTGTAATCTCTCTATGAGAAATAAGAAAACAGATTCTTTTCTTCATGGTATTAGAGCCCAAAGGTCCTTCATCTATTCACCTCGAGTAATTTTTTTTTTCCGTTCGATCACTATGTCGGACGAATCATCAACCACCCAGTCTAACCCTCCATCACTTCTTACAAAGTCCACCGAAGCTCATCCCATTCAGATCACTTCCATAAAGTTGAATGGTGATAATTTTCTCCGGTGGTCTCAATCTGTTCGAATGTATATACGGGGTAGAGGAAAAATTGGCTATCTGACTGGAGATAATGCAGAACCAGCGACAGATGACCCCACTTGGGCTGTCTGGGATGCAGAGAATTCAGCGATTATGACGTGGCTAACCAATTCCATGGAAGAAGATATTGGTGCAAATTATCTGGGCTATTATACCGCAAAGGAACTCTGGGATGCAGCGTGTGAGATGTATTCAGATTTGGGTAATCAATCTCAAATCTACGAGTTAACCTTGAAGCTAGGGAAGATGCGACAAGGAGAGGAAACTGTCACAAAATACTTTCACTCCTTGAAACGTTTGTGGCAGGAATTGGATGTATTCAATGATCATGAGTGGATGTGTATTGAAGATGGTAATCGATACAGGAAAATTGTAGAAGCAGAACGTATTTATGCTTTCCTAGCAAGGCTTAGAGATGAGTTTGATGAAGTAAGGGGCAGAATACTTGGGAAGCAGCCTCTTCCACCTATTGGAGAGGTCTTCTTAGAGGTTTGGAGAGAAGAAAGTAGACAGGGAATAATGCTGGGCAAGTTAGCTACTGGCGGAAAGGATGGATCATTGGAAGGTTCAGCATTAACTATATTTGAAGACAAGAAGGGCCATGTTCCTACAACAATAGTTTCCGAGGCAAATGTAAGCAAGATCCCCATTAACTTGCGAAGATTAGATGGGAAACCTCATATTTGATGTGATTTTTGCAACAAACCCCGTCATACAAGTGAAGCAAGGAGACCAACTTCATTTAGCCGTGACAATAAGTCTTCTCAGCGTATGCCTCCTATAGCTAATGAGGCCACTACATTCTCTTTCAGCAAAGAACAACTAAACCATCTTCTGCAACTACTTCAGGCTGGGTCCGTATCGGGTAATCCTACTGCTTCGATTGCCCACCAAGGTAGAAATCTAAATGCCCTCTCTTGTTGTTCACAATCTGTACCTTGGATCATTGATTCAAGGGCATCCGGTCATATGACTAATCTTCCATATTTGTTCAAATCCTATATTCCTTGTCCTGGCAACCAAAAAATTCGGATTGCCGATGGGAGTTTTTCATCTATTGCAGGCAAAGGATTAGTTCCACTTTCTAAGTCTATTAAACTTCATAATGTACTGCATGTTCCTAAGTTAGCCTGCAGCCTCTTGTCTGTTAGTAAACTTTCTAAAGAGTCTAATTGTTGTGTTGTCTTTTTTGCTTCCCATTGTGAGTTTCAGGATCAGATCTCGGGAAAGACGATTGGCAATGCTAGGATGAGGGATGGTCTCTACTATTTTGAAGAGTTTGTCTCTAATAAAAAAGCTCAGGCGTATGGAACTTTTAGTTCTTCTCCTGTTCAAGAACAAATAATGGTTTGGCATTATAGATTAGGCCATCCTAGCTTTGTATATTTGAAACATTTGTTTTCTCATTTGTTCAAAGATGTGGATGTTTCTTCACTACATTGTGACAATTGTCTTTTTTCTAAAAGTCATCGTACTCATTATAATCCAAAACAGTATCGTGCATCATCTCCTTTTTACTTAATCCATAGTGATGTTTGGGGTCCTTCACCCATGCCAACAAAAACCGGAAAATGATGGTTTGTTACCTTTATAGATGATCATACCCATTTATGTTGGACATACTTGATGAGCGCCAAATCTGAAGTTGAGTCATTGTTCAAAAAATTTTATCAAATGGTTATGACTCAATTCCGTACTACTATTAGTATTCTTCGTACTGATAATGGTACTGAATATTATAACCAATTTTTGGGGATTTTTTTGACAGAAAAAGGCATCCTTCACCAGTCGACCCGCCGAACTACACCCCAACAGAATGGCATTGCTTAACGCAAAAATCGCCATCTCCTTGAAGTATCGCGTGCCCTCTGTTTTTCAATGCATGTGCCTAAATACTTATGGGGGGAAGCTGTACTAACAACATCTTATCTAATTAATAGGTTGCCTACTCGGGTATTAAATTACACTACTCCCTTAAATTGTTTCAAAAAAGTGTACCCCACAACTCGTATTTTTTCTGATATTCCTCTAAGGGTGTTTGGTTGCACTACATTTGTCCATCTCCCAATTCAGTGTCGATCTAAATTAGATCCTTGGGCTGAAAAGTGTGTGTTTATAGGGTATGCACCTAATCAAAGAGGTTACAAGTGTTACAATCCACATACTGGTAAAACTCATATCACTATGGATGTAACCTTTATCGAGTCACAACCGTTTTTTTCTAACAAATCTCTTCAGGGGGAGAATGGTGAAGTTAGTGAAGAGATTAACTCTCCTGTCCTTCCTACTCCTTTGTTTGAATCTTCGAAAACACCTCTACCAAATCTTGATGTGTCAAGGATAGGGGGAGAAAAAGTTCAAGATCACAATGTGATCAACAAGCCCGAGCTTCAGGTTTATACTAGAAGGAAAACTCTTCAAAATATTGCAGATCAGAACTTTGTCCTGGAGCCTCATCCGTTTGCAGCCCCGAGAGATGATCTCTTGCCTTCGTCATTAGGTGATCTGTAGTACTCTTTTTCCCTCCATTCCTATCTTAAATTCTGATACTAATGCTTCTAATCTTGATATGCCTATAGCTCTTAGAAAAGGAGTTAGATCATGTACTAAGCATCCTATATCAAAACATGTGTCATTCCAAAAGTTGGCTCATCATCATAGAGCATTTGTGTCAAATCTGTCTCACATATCTATTCCTAGAAATATCCATGAAGCTTTGAAGGATCCAAAGTGGAAGATGGCTGTTGAGGATGAAATGCTTGCACTTAAGAAGAATGGCACATGGGAGTTGGTTGATGCACTAGAAGAAAAAAAGATTGTTGGCTGTAAATGGGTATTTACTGTAAAATGTAAACCCGATGGGAGTGTTGAGCGATATAAAGCAAGGTTGGTGGCAAAGGGGTTCACTCAAACTTATGGAGTAGACTATCAAGAGACTTTTGCCCTAGTTGCCAAGATAAATTCTGTTCGAATTTTACTATCTTTGGCTGCTACATTTGATTGGCCCTTACATCAGTTAGACGTGAAGAATGCATTCTTGAATGGTGACTTGGAGGAAGAAGTGTTTATGAGTTTACCACCAGGTTTTCCAGAAACTGAAGGCAAAGTTTGCAGATTAAAAAAGTCGCTGTATGGACTTAAACAATCTCCAAGAGTGTGGTTTGAACGATTCGGGAAGGTGGTTAAAAGATTTGGCTATCACCAAAGTCAAGGAGATCACACTCTATTCTATAAACACTCAAAGGAAGGTAAGCGTGCAATTCTAATCGTCTATGTTGATGATATAATATTAACTGGTGATGACAAAGTTGAGTTGGAAAGCTTGCGAGGAAAGTTGGCTGAGGAGTTTGAAGTTAAGGATTTGGGTGTCTTGAAATATTTTCTTGGAATATAATTTGCGAGATCCAAAAAGGGCATTTTTATAAACCAATGCAAATATGTTCTTGATCTGCTCAAAGAGATAGGTCTATTAGGATGTAAAGCAGCAAAGACCCCCGTGGAACCAAATATGAAGCTTGAACTTGCCAAGGCTGAAGAAGTAATAGACCGAGAAAGGTATCAAAGGCTTGTCGGTCGACTTATTTACTTATCTCATACTCGACCTGATATATCGTTTTTGCTGTAAGTATGGTGAGTCAGTTCATGCACTCACCAGGGCCAAGGCATTTTGAAGCAGTATATAGAATTTTACGCTACTTAAAGGGAAGTCCTGGTAAGGGTCTAATGTTTGAAAAACATGGACATCTGGAAATTGAGGTGTTCACTGATGTAGATTGGGTTAGAAGCAATATGGATAGGAGATCTACTTCAGGCTACTGCACGTTTGTTGGTGGTAATTTAGTCACTTGGAAGAGTAAAAAGTAGAGTGTGGTGGCAAGAAGTAGTGCTGAAGCTGAATTTCGATTAGTAGCACATGGTGTATGCGAAGTTATGTGGATTAAAAGTATCTTAGATGAACTACAAATTCCAAGTTCCATACCAATGAAAGTATATTGCGACAATAAGGCAGCAATTGCAATTGCTCATAATCCCATGTTACATGAACGGACAAAGCATGTGGAAGTTGATAAACACTTCATCAAAGAAAAACTTGATAGCGGACTAATTTGTATGCCGTATATTTCAAGTGATGATCAGGCTACTTGTTGGAGAAATCGTTCCAGAATATTTTGAAGTTGACAAAACGTTTCCTTCAGTCTAGTCTGGGTATTTGCAGATCGTCTAGTTTAAAGTCTGAAGACTTTCTGACTACCAGACTCAAGATTCAAGACTCAAGATTTGAGACTTAAGACTCAAGACTCAAGACTATTCTCATTGATAGCCTTTCTGATCCAGTGACGAAGAAATCCAGAGCCGAAGTATATGGTTGAGGATTTAATCCTATCGTCTGGAGAAGATCTTTTTGGTTGGATAACTACAACGGATTCTTTTGTTCGTATCTAGATCAATTGAAGATCCGATGGTCGACGAAGTATTCTTGGAATGTTCTATTCTTAGAAACCAAGATCCTGATTGTCTGGGCGAACAGGATCGATGGGCTATCGTCAGGTTCCTTTTATAGCTCGAATGATCTTCTTAATTGATTCCGTCCAACGGGTAGATTGGAGGAATTCCTTTGGTAAGTGCCAACGGTATAATGACATAAAAGAGTATAAAAAGGAAGTCGTTCTAGTTGTTTAAGAGGATGTGATTGATAGAAAAATTCCAGAGTCTGAAGCACCTTAATTATTAGTCGATACAGTCTGAGCGAAATTGTATACACAGAGAGTGTCTATACTTGGTGATACCTTGAGCGAGTGTGGGAAATCATCTACACCGAGAAATCAAGGAAGATCAACACTGTAACATCTCTTTGTTCATAGTGGAATCCAGCCAAATTGGCTGTCAATGCAGAAGAGTGGACGTAGGCTTGAATCAAGCCGAACCACTATAAACCGCGTGTTTAATTCTCTCTTTCCTTACTCAGTCTTACGTTGATTATTACTCTTCGCAAATCCTTCAATTGTCTAAGTATTGCGCAAGTATACAGAAATTATCAAGAAAAATCTTTGTATACCTATTCACCCCCTCTAGGTACTCGTACTAGCAATATCAATTGGTATCAGAGCCCGTGTTCTTACTTTGTTTGAAGTGTTTTTACTTCAGAGTAAAAGATCCATGGCTAGTATGAAGCAATACAAGACCACCCTACTTTGACGGAAAGGATTACAACATCTGGAAGAATAAGATGAAAGCTTTCCTACGATCCAAGGATCCTCTGGAATGGGATGTTGTGGAAAGAGGAATCACTCCTACTGTTGCATCAATCTTTGAAAGAGGAAAAGAAACTGTTGATGCCATCGAAATGACTCAGGAAGAGATAAACAAGAGACAAGCACTCGATGCAAAAGCAATTTACTCTTTATATTGTGCTTTATCTCCAACTGAATATAACAAAATATCTTCTTGTGTTACAGCAAAAGAAGTACGTGATAGATTACACATCACTTATGAAGGGACAGATCGAGTGAAGGAGACCAGAATTAACATTCTCCTCGGTCAATATGAAGCCTTCAAAATGAAACCTGGAGAATCTATAACTGACATGTTTAGTCGTTTTACAGATATTGTCAATGGTCTTGATAACCAAGGACAAAAAATTTCTGATCCCATGAAGGTGAACAAGCTACTGCGTGGACTCTCTAAGGAGTGGAATCATATAAAGACTTCAATAAGAGAAACGCAAAGAATTATGCCTCTATCTGTCGACGAGCTAATTGGAACTCTTCAATCATATGAAGTGGAACGAATTAATGAAGACGAAGATCCAAGAGGTAAGAAATCTATTGCATTAAAATCAAATGATGACTCTGATGATGCAGATTCTGAAGATGATATGGACGATGAGGAGCTCGCCCTCAAGATAAGAAGATTTAGAAAACTGAATAGAAAAGGCAGAAGGTTCAACTCAAAGAAACAAAGTTTCCAGAGACAGCAGACCAAGTCTGTTGATGATGAGGAACCAAACAAAGATGTAGTCTGCTTCAAATGTAAGAAGAAGGGACACATCAGACCCAACTGTCCTCTTCTGAAGAAGAAAAGAGGAAAAGCTGAGAAGTTTCGAAAAGCTCTCAAAGCCGAAACATGGAGTGATACAGAATGTGAAAAAATTGATAATGAATATGCCAACATATGTTTGATGGCACATTCAGACTCAGACTCAGATTCTGGATCAGACTCAGATAATGAATTTGAGTGGAAGGACTCAACTATAACCTCCTCAGCATTAGCCAACTGTGTGATATTGGTTTCAAGATCTCCTTTCAAGAAGGAAATTGCTATGGAATTAGTAAAGACTCTACTCAGTCTTTCATGGGTCGAAGACATGGAAACATTTATCTCTTAGACATGAAATTGAATGAATCTCAATGTCTGATCTCAATCCAAGATGAAGCAAGCTTATGGCACAGAAAGCTTGGCCATGTCAATATGAAGCAATTAGCCAAAATCTCATCAAAGCAGCTTGTTCAAGGTTTACCCAAATTACCATATCAAAAGTCCGATCCATGCACACCCTGTATTCTGGGAAAACAGGTAAGAAATTCATTTAAGCAAATAAATCATGTCTCTACTAATCATGCACTACAGTTGCTGCATATGGATCTCTTCGGACCAACCAGAACCCAGAGTATTGGAGGTAAGAAATACGGCCTAGTAATTGTGGATGATTTCTCTCGCTTTACTTGGGTATATTTCTTTGCAAATAAGTCAGAAACCTTTTCGTATTTTGGAAAATTTGCCAAAAAGGTTCAAAATGAAAAAGGATGTGTTATCTCAAGTATAAAAAAGATCATGGAGGAGAATTTGAAAATCAAGATTTCACAAAATTATGCGATGAATCTGGATTTAAGCATGTGTTCTCCTCTCCATACACTCCTCAGCAAAATGGAGTTGTGAAAAGAAAGAATAGATCTCTTCAAGAAATGGCTAGGACTCTTTTAATTGAAAGCAAAATTTCTTCACAATTTTGGGCTGAAGCTGTTTCAACAGCATGCTATATCATCAATAGAGTCTTCCTAAGACCTATTCTTGAGAAAACCCCCTATGAATTATTCAAAGGTAAGAAGCCTATTGTTTCATACTTTCATATGTTCGGTTGTAAATGCTTTATATTGAAAAATGCAAAAGATCGAGTTGGTAAGTTTGAAGAAAGATCAGATGAAGGCATCTTCCTTGGATATTCTACATCAAGCAAAGCCTACAGAGTCTTCAATAAGAAGAGCCAGTCTGTGGAGGAGTCAATGAATGTCAAATTTCAAGACTCTATGCAAGATGAACCCAGTCAGACTCAATATGAAGAGTCTGAACATGCCCCAGACCTTCCAAAGCTTACAACTTAAAAAGTATCTCAGACTCTGGAAGACCAGCGTCAAGATGTTCATGAAGCTTCAAATAAAGAAAAAGATCATCATCCAGAAAAATCAACCAGTAACTGGAAACACAAGTCTAGTCATCCTAAAGATCTTATTATCGGCGAAATTAATGAAGGAATTCGCACCAGATCCAAAAGACGTGAAGAGTCTAGTGATGTTGCTCTCATCTCTGAAATTGAACCAAAAAGCATAGAAGAAGCTTTATCTGATGAAAGCTAGATCGAAGCTATGCAAGAGGAGCTCAGACAGTTCAATATTAACGATGTCTGGGAATTGACGTCTAAACCAAAAGGTAAAACTGTTATTGGAGCCAAATGGGTGTTCAGAAACAAGATGAACGAAAAGGGAAAAGTCGTACAGAACAAAGCAAGACTCGTGGCCAAGGGATACACGCAAGAAGAAGGAATAGACTATGATGAGACTTACGCTCCTGTAGCAAGGTTAGAAGCTATTCGTCTATTACTTGCGTTTGCTTGTTACAAAAATTTGAGGTTATTCCAAATGGACGTCAAAAGTGCTTTCCTAAATGGATTTATCCAAGATGAAGTTTATGTGGAACAACCGCCTGGATTTGAAGACCCAAAGAAGCCAGACTCAGTCTTCAGACTGAAAAAGGCCCTGTATGGTCTAAAGCAAGTACCTCGAGCTTGGTACGACAGACTAAGTAAGTTCTTATTACAGAATGGTTTTGTCAAAGGTAAAGTAGATACTACTTTATTTATCAAAAAGGAAAATAAAAGTTTTTTACTCGTTCAAATATATGTGGATGACATTATCTTTGGATCCTCTAACGAAAGTCTATGCAAGAAATTTTCTAAGTCTATGCAGGATGAGTTTGAAATGAGTATGATGGGAGAATTAACATTCTTTCTTGGCCTTCAAATAAAGCAATTGAAGGAAGGAACTTTTATTTACCAAGAAAAATATGCTAATGATCTTGTCAAAAGATTTGGATTGGAAAATTGCAAGAAGACTGATATACCAATGTCAAGTTCTTTGAAGATAGACAAAGATGAGGAAGGGAAAAAAGTTGATCAAAAGCTGTACAGGAGCATCATCGGTTCACTTCTTTATCTTACTGCTTCTAGATCTGACATTTTGTTGAGTGTTTGTATCTGTGCTAAGTTTCAATCAGATCCTAGAGAATCTCATCTCAGTGCTGCAAAACGTATTATTAAATACGTTGCTTCATCTTCAAGCATTGGTCTTTGGTATCCTAAGAAGGGAGACTTTAATCTTCTGGGATATTCAGACGTAGATCTGGCCGGCTGCAGAGTCGATAGAAAAAGTACTTCAGGAACTTGCCAGTTGCTTGGAAGCATGACAGTGTCTTGGTTTTCAAGGAAACAAAGCACTGTAGCTCTCTCAACAACAGAAGCAGAGTATGTTGCCCTTGGAAGCTGCTGTTCACAAATTCTATGGATAAAACAACAGCTACAAGACTTTGGGATTGAAGACTCATGCACAGAAATCAAATGTGACAACACCAGCGCAATCAATCTCACCAAAAATCCAATTCTTCATTCAAGAGCAAAGCATATAGAAATTCGACATCACTTCATTAGAGATCATATTCAAAGTGGAGAAATCTCGATTCAATTTGTTGATTCAAAAAGTCAACTAGCGGATATATTCACAAAGCCTTTAGAGAAAAATCAATTTGATTTTATCCGCTCCAGACTCAACATTTTGAAGCTCGAAGAAGTTAAAGTCTAGAGACTCTCCAACCTTCAGACTTAGAAAGTTGATGACTGTCAGACTCAAATCTCTCGGACTCAGACATTGATGACTATAGACTGTAAGTTGTTATCTAAACTCGAAAAGGTATGATCTTTCGTTCAGTTATTTTGTAGTCGTGAAAATTGAAAAACTTGTCTTTTCAAAAGGATTAATTTTGGCAATTATCGATTTCGAAAAGAGGTATTCGTACCCTTTCCTTGTACCGATTGAACTTCCCCTTTTCAAAACTAAGTTATATATATACAGTTTTCACCTTCAATCCTCAAAACCCTAAAAGCATTCTCCTCTCAAACTGGTTTCTACTTCGAGTTCATCCTCGAGAAAGTTGTCATATTTTCTTGGGAAAGCAAGCAAAGAAATCTTTTAGAGACAAGAAGGATGTCGTCTTCAAGGAAGTCCTCAAGAATCGCGACAAGGGGACCACAGAGGATGAAGGAGGGACCTACCCACTTCGATCTCACATAAAAGGAAGAATTATCGAGTCAGCATCAGAACCCGACTCATTCTCCACCACGTCACTCAACGCCTTCTACCCCACAAGGTGCCGGTCAACATCCAGAAGAAGAGATAATCGAGGACGCAGACCCAGTAAGAGTCCAAAAACCCTCGTTTATTTACAAATTTTACCGTGCATTGAAAAGTACTACGACTCCGATGAAATATGTGGATGATTTTCTTAAAGAAAATAACTATGGGAATGAGTACATTTTTCTGAAGAAAATGGAGGATTTGGGAATTGCTCCCAAAGGTAAAGCAGAGGAAGCACTCGCAAATATTCCGAGTGACCCTCGGATGTCGGGCCCAAATTTGACTGATGGGAACGACGATGACAAAATGTTCACTGATTTTCAACCGAGATTGGGTGTTGCGGCGAAAGTCAAGGGAAAGAGGATGCAGTTATTCAAATCGAAAGAACAGGAAAATTTGTTTTTCAGACTGTTGAAACGAGGGGTGATAAACCCTAGGAGTGTCGACTTCGATTTTCTGGATGCTGTGAATGTGAACTTGAGAGAGAAGTTCAGTCTGCTTCAACTGGAACGTTTTTGCACTGACACCACGGACGGATATGCACAACTGACTGCATATTTCTATTCAAATCTTAGCTTTATCGATGCGAATAGAATATCTTTCAGTGTTCGAGATCAGGATTATGTGTTGGATGTGGACATGTTGGCGGACATAGTTGGAGTTGAACGGGCACGATATCAACCAGTCAAAGTCTCAGTTGCTCATGCCACAATGGATCTTGTCGAGGATAGAGATATTGAGGGAAAAATCATCTATTCAAGGATGCGTGCCATCAATATTGTGTTGCACAAAATTGTTATCAATTGTATTAGACCGAAGTCTACATCAAAGACTGATGTGTCTAATTCCGAAGCAAAATTGATGTACGCAATCAACTCAGGGAAGAAGTTCTCTCTTCCTCACACTATTCTCTTTCACATGTACAGAGCAATGTCGAAAGACAAGGGACAATTGCCTTATCCAGGTCTGGTGACCAAGATCTTCAGACACATGAATATTGAACCTCCACACACTCTCTGTGTTCGACCGTGCGATAAGATGGTGGTAGGTTTAAAGATGTTGACAAAGATGCGTCTGAAAGAACTTTCTAAGGCAATGGAGAAATTCAGAGTGAAGACTCCAGTTCCGTCTGCTTCTAAAAGAAAGGGAAAGGAAGCCATTGGTACTCCATCCAAAAAGAAGAGAACTCTCATCTTGGAGGATGAAGATGAGGAGGAAGATCTCACAATCACTGCCTTGATTAGGACAAGACGTTCTGTTCCCCAATCAACAGAGCAGCAGAAGAAACAGAGAGAAGAAGAAGAAAAAGACAAGAACAGAGAAGAAGAAGAGCAGAGAGAGAAGGACAAAGAAGCTGAAGAAGAAGGAGAAGAAGAGCAAGAAAAGTCTGCAGCTGAATCTGGAGAGAAGGATACAGAAGAACATGATCATCACTCTTCCCCTCTTGATGTCCTAGAGACAGGGGGAGTTGGCGAGCAAGAAAGGTCCTCACCTCATGCTGCCAATAGTGAAGGTCTACGACAATCTCCAGCAGCCCCAGAAGAATTTCAGGCTTCTCAATTGCCTGAAGAAGGTCACGATACGTCAGAACCAAATCTGCAAGACTATACAGAAGCGCCATCGTCTGCATTCACTCCATCGGAAAGAGCAAATGCAAGTACTCAGACGGACAATTCTGCAAATTTTCGTCGTATCATGGATATTCTTCTGGAAATGCGTGGCCAAATCTATGCTCTGGACTGTGAAATCCAAGCCTTGAAGAATGCTGGACAAGCATCTTCAGTCACCCTGCAGGATAAAATGAAAGACCTCGCTCTGCAACTTCAAGCCAATGCCAAGGGAGATGAGGTAGCTCAACTAAGGGAAGACTTGAAGAAGCTAGAAGGAGTAGTCCAGTCCATGGGAGATTTCCAGATTGTGCGCATTCCCAAGCAGACATGACATCTTTCTCACCTTTTTAATGTTGACAAAAAGGGGGAGAAGCAATTTGAACCAACCAACCAACCTTTTTTCTTTCAACTTCCTTTACTTTCTTGAACTTTACCTTAAGTTTTTTTTTTGACTTGAGCAATCTTGGTGTGAACTTGAACTTGACTGAATTGGCTGTGGATTTTAATGCTTGACTGTGTGCATTCATATCAAGTGTCGTTATATGATATTACTCATGAAAGACTAACCAATTTTCTGTGGATGCAGAGTCTGGTTGCTTTATTAATCTTTATGAGATTGCCATATTGCTTGAGAAATGTTTTTGCAAGTCAAAGTGGTTCAAATCTACAGGAAAGTTTTGTCACCATCAAAAAGGGGGAGATTGTTGGAGAAATCGTTCCAGAATATTTTGAAGCTGACAAAACGTTTCCTTCAGTCTAGTCTGGGTATCTGCAGATCGCCTAGTTTAAAGTCTGAAGACTTTCTGACTACCAGACTCAAGATTCAAGACTCAAGATTTGAGACTTAAGACTCAAGACTCAAGACTATTCTCATTGATAGCCTTTCTGATCCAGTAACGAAGGAAATCCAGAGCCGAAATATATGGTTGAGGATTTAATCCTATCGTCTGGAGAAGATCTTTTTGGTTGGATAACTACAACGGATTCTTTTGTTCGTATCTAGATCAATTGAAGATCCGATGGTCGACGAAGTATTCTTGGAATGTTCTATTCTTGGAAACCAAGATCCTGATTGTATGGGCGAACAGGATGGATGGGCTATCGTCAAGTTCCTTTTATAGCTCGAATGATCTTCTTAATTGATTCCGTCCAACGGGTAGATTGGAGGAATTCCTTTGGTAAGTGCCAACGGTATAATGGCATAAAGGAGTATAAAAATGAAGTCGTTCTAGTTGTTTAAGAGGATGTGATTGATAGAAAAATTCCAGAGTCTGAAGCACCTTGATTATTAGTCGATACAGTCTGAGCGAAATTGTATACACAGAGAGTGTCTATACTTGGTGATACCTTGAGCGAGTGTGGTCGATCATCTACACCGAGAAATCAAGGAAGATCAACACTGTAACATCTCTTTGTTCATAGTGGAATCCAGCCAAATTGGCTGTCAGTGCAGAAGAGTGGACGTAGGCTTGAATCAAGCCGAACCACTATAAACCGCGTGTTTAATTCTCTCTTTCCTTACTCAGTCTTACGTTGATTATTACTCTTCGCAAATCCTTCAATTGTCTAAGTATTGCGCAAGTATACAGAAATTATCAAGAAAAATCTTTGTATACCTATTCACCCCCTCTAGGTACTCGTACTAGCAATATCACTACTGACATTATGATCAAGGGATTACATAGAAGGCAATTCATTTGTCTAGTGAACAAGCTATCTATGGAAGACATCTTCAAGCCAGCTTGAGGGGGAGTGTTGGAATGTATTAGGAAATCTTCTAGAATTTCTCCCTGATTATATTACGTGATTATATTACGTGATATTATGTAATTTGTTTTTTATTCTGTTAGCTGTAAATTAGATATTGATAGATATTAGAGGCAACTTAGGATCTTTATCTAAATAGGTTTCTTACCTAATTTAGGTTCTCTGTTCATGTATTTATGCTCATTGTAATTATCTATGAGAAATAAGAAAATAGATTCTTTTCTTCAGTACTCTTTCTACCTTCTAGTGCATTTGTGAAGAAATACTTAATAGATGTGAGGCATATAGGCAATGAGCAACCAATGTTGCTATGAAAGAAAATCAAACTTCTTACCCCGGGGTGCTTGCCTTGAGGTTGCTCCTCCAAATGACGTGAGATTATTTTCATGAAGAGCTTGACTGAATCCTATGACAGAAGAAAACAGAAGAAATATCAGGAACCAGGCTTGCACTTTCGTAATGATTTTGTCAAAGTCTGACTTCTTACCTGTGTAACATTAGCAATGGTGGCAAAAAGGTTCCTGTCAACGTTTTCCTTCACCTCAACCATATATTCAGTGAATAACTTGACTATTGATCCTATGATACCGAATGAAGCACCGAAAGATTGTCAATGGGGGAAAAAGTGAAGGCAATTGAGGACTAAAGTGACATGTAGATTCCATGTTCAACCAGCAACGTAACTAGTCAAAACTGGTACGATCTTCCAAGGACAACAGGACGTATACTTATTTTAGGCTTTGCAGTTTTGATCAAGTCATGTAAGAATACCTATTATTGTAGTTGCAGAATATCTCTAGTGAGGTGTTTCCATGCACATCAAAATCATTTATTCATCAAAAAATTAAATTTCAATTGCCCATATTCCCATTAATATTTATCTTCTTTTTGCCATAAACGAAACAACATATTATTCCATCAAAGAGAGCCTAGGCATTATAGTGCTTAGCCTACATAGAAGAAATGAAGGTTGTGACATGTGAAGTAAATTACCCTTCAAATCTTCCACTTTCGTGCTCCCTCGCTACTCACACATTCGCTGGCAACTAAACAACCCAACAAGATGCAGAAACAAACCATTCGGGATTTCGACTGCGCATTCAGAAACCAGCCCATGAGAGGGGAGGAAGAAGGAAACTCACCGATCGAGAGAGAAACGCATGAACCCCGCCCAGGTCCACAGCAAGCGGGAATCTTTCTCCAGCCCGTGCCTGTCTTTCTTCTTCGTGCTGTTGACCCCGCCCAGGTCCGCCAAGATCTCCCTCGCGACCGAGCAGCCCAGCGTCAGGGACAACGCTCGGTCAGCGGCGGGGAGCCTAATGCCGCTTGGGAATGAGACTGAGGTCGCCTCCCTCCTGCTGGAGGCCGATGGCTTCGTGGCGAAGGCCGGCGGGAATCCTTCTCTAGCCCGCACCTCTCCTTCTTCTCCGCGTCGTTCGAGATCTCCCTCGCGACAGAGCAGGCCAGCGTTACGGACAGCGCCCGGTCAGCGGCGGGGAGCCTAGTGTTGCTCGGGAACGAGACCGAGGCTGCTTCCTTCCTGCCGAAGGCCAATGGCTTCGTGGCGGAGGCCGGCGGGACGGGGAGGACGCGTAGATGCCGAAGACCGAGGATGCCAGAGGCAGATGAGGCTTTTGGGGGAGGGAGCTGGAGGCAGACACAAACCTTCTGCTCGATCTCTGAGGGAACAATCGGAGGTGGAGGGGGTTGGGACCCGACTGCGATTGGTGAGGCTCCGACGTGCCAGAAGCAGATTTTGGGGGAGGAAGCCGGAGCCGGAGCCGGAGGCGGACACAAACCTCGTACCCAATCTTCGCGGGAACAATCGGAGGTGAAGGGGGTCGGGACCCGACTGTGACTAGTGAGGCTTCGACGTGCTAGAAGCAGATGACCGACGAGGCTTTTGAGGAGGCGGAGCCGGAGATGAAGGCGGAAGCGGTCTCGATCGTTCTGTGTTTGTTCTCCCGCGAGGAGAGAGAAAGTGAGAGAGAGAAAAAATTGCAAAAGATTCAATTGAGGAGAGAGAATGGTCTTTTGGGCGAGAGCTTGCATGACTTGTCTTTTCTTCTGTCAGCGAGCCGAGCCGAGCCGACCGAGTCCTTTCATTAGCGAATCCCACATGACAGGTGTCGGTATCTAAATGGTATATGCGCGCCACGTCATTTGATAACGTGGCGCGCACGAACCACTGAATATTTTCTCCTTGTAGCCAGGCCTCCCTTACACCCAAATCCACTCGCCTAGCGTGGAAATGACAATGAAAAGGTATTGGCAAAGCGTGGCCGACCAACAGGCATAATTAGGAATCGAAATCTCAAATTGGAATATACTTCTCCTTTAAAGAAGAGGTGTCTACATTTGGGTTCGAGTGTATCTCATCCTCGAGTGGCGCCCTCCTCAGCTTTACGACCTTGTCGAATGACAGCACCCTTCTCAGCCCCTCCACATTCCCCTGTAGCACCGCCGCCACCAATGCCCCCACCTGGCTGTTGTTCCACACATGATACATTACTAATCTCATGCATGGAGTCAGTGAAGAGAGCGGTGATCGAGGGAGGCGCACTCAATGTTGGTAGTTTGTTTGCAAAACAAACTAAAGAGGTGTCTTGTATCACATTAAAAAAATACGTGGACTAAATTTGGCATTAATTCTCAATTATTTATTTTTATTTTTATTTATTAAAATTCGAATTTATAATTATAAAACAACCTATGTGTATAATAGATTAACGATTTTTTTATTATTTAATTTTTAATTTATTATTTTTGCTTAATGATTATTAGGCACTCTTACAACTGAAGCTAAGGGCCAAAGAGACCTTTCTTTTGTAAGTCTTGAATATTTGCATCTTCTGTTGCGATCCTAAGACTAATGTGGAATTTGGACGTGATCCCGGCGAAGAGGGATAGAACTATGGAGACTGACCGACTATGGGCAAAAGGAAGCAAAGGGAGCGAGACCTGATGTGCTTCAAACCTAAGACGGGATCCTACGAAAAGAGGCAAAGCAAGGGGTGTAGCTTCAAGTTCAAGAAACAGCGAAGATATGAGGTCAGGTAGGCACGTAGCTTCTAGTTCAGGAAAGGGCAAAGGCATCGAATGGGAAGGAGAATAACTTCAAGTTCACAAAGCAGCGGGATTTTGAATATGGAAAGGGGCAAAAGTTCACCGTCAGGAAAGGGCACGGCTTGGAGTTCAAAAAGGGGAATGACTTTGAGTTTAGGAAGAGGCAGAGGCTCTACCTTAAAGGTCCAAGTTCAAGAAGGGAGGCACAATTTTGACGGACAAAGGTTGTTCAAGTTCGGCCAAGGCTGAGCCTCAAACACGAACAAGCATTAAAGCAAGTGGAAGATTTAAGCTACTATGACATATTTAATAGATATGCATGTTCTTCAATCTCTGTGCAGGCAATGCACGTTTACTATTAATTTGTAATTGATATGTATTATGGGGTCATTATGTAATTACGTTATTTTATGTTCTCGGACTGTAATTAACTGATTTTATAAATACATATCTTGCAATCCTAATTGGGGTCAAACCACCATGAACACTCTTTTATAATTCTCTCTACTCTCTGTGACTCTTCAAACTCTACCTTTCGAAGGAGACTCCAGGCCAATATTTCTAGGTAAAAATTTTCTTCGGCTTTTCCTACCTATAACCAACAAGTGGTCATGGATGTGGATCATATGCTCCTTCCATGAGTTAATATGTTGTCTTAATTCTGTTACAGGTGTTTCCGGTTCTTCTTTTCTGGCCTCTTCCCTAGTTTTATTCTCATTCTATTAAGTTGTTTATCTAATGACTGCAAGAACAAAATACTTTAATTATCTTATTTTCTTGCTACATTTAGTTCTTCTAAAACGGCAGGTTTACTCCATTCTTCTTTTTGGCCATTCACCATTTGTGGTATCGCTTTAATGTTCTCTCCTAATTTTGATCCAACTATGGGAGAATGATTGATATTTGGAGTTCTCCATATACCATAATGTAAGTTGTATAGTGATTTTCTATGTTATTTATACTTCCTTCTTTTACTCTACGTAGAAACCAATGGAAGAATTTCGGATTTACTTTATTTTATTTTATTTCAACATCCCTTTTGAAAATAATTGAAAAGTTGCATCATTTCCAATTACTAACATCGTTTTCCCAAGTACCTTAATTGCATAATCTGTATATTAAAAGGTTCCTCTTTTCTTATATAAAAGTACATCTATTTGTGGTATATTCCAATTATCTAAACTTTTCTCAACATATGTTATCATTAATTTCTCATAATTCTTAAACTTATTTTGCATATATTTCCTAGGACTAGAACCTATGTATGGAATAAATATAACTACCTTCCAACAAATTACTAATATCAGTCTTGTTGTGTTTTATCTATTCAAGGATTTATAAACTTTTCTTGTCCTAACATAACTTTTAACCTCCTAATAGTTACTTTCATGGGTTATGGGCCTTGGTGATAATCAAATGAGACAAGACTAAAGCTAATTGTTGTTAGTTTATGACTCGTTATATTTAACACTAGAAATTCCCTAAAATTATATAATGGCTAACGAAAAGTAAGGAATGGATATAAGTCCCTTCCAAGAAAATATAATTTTGATAGGAATTCTATAAATATTTAGAGTTGTGCAGAGTAAAAAAGTGATAACAAGATTAAGTGTTTTGATAATGGCTAACAATTGGCCGAATTTATCCCAACTACAAAAGTTAAGTGCTTTTATCTGTCCCTCATTTATTGACAAAAGCTGGTGCAATATGGTATGACCCTAACTATTCTTTGAATTTGCAAACTCATGCCATGATCTACCGAAGGCTCCACCAAGAGCTTCAAAGCCTCCGCGTTATTATGCTTCCCCCACAATGATGAATGGCGTCATCGTTTTCAGCCCTATCACGCCTTGCGCTCGGTCTTGCTCAAACTAGCTTCGTGATTTATCAGATCGGCCTTTCCACAGCCGCCATATTAAGAGGATAAAGACCTCCACCATGATCTAAACGAGAATCAATGGATCATCTCTTAGCAAGGGCAGCAAGGAAACTGTATCTCCTTTAACCTCATATTCATACAGTCTCCTCTTCATTTTCGATCTGGATATAGACCCGAGCTTCATTACAGGACTAATATATCTTGCTATAAGATGGCAGTGAAAGTCAACTCCTGATTCCGAAATTAAATATCAGCTCCCTTGGACCTCAGAATTCATCAAATTTGTTGAACACTAGAAGTCATTATTGATTAATGAGTTGTTGGTTACTCCGTGAATCCTAGAGCTACATGAGTTAAGTAATCTTCTTTTAAATTCTGCACGAACCACTTCATAGGAGCGTAAGACTAGAATGTGAAATAATTTCAATGGTACATTCAAAGTGGAAGAAGAATATGCTATCTAAGGAAGTCAACCGAGACTTGGATTAAATTACTTGCAGAACTCATGCATTGTCATTGTTTGTATGATTTATCATAAGCACATCACTGCTACAATGAAACAAGCCCATCATTTTCCTTCGTAAGTCAAAGCCTAAATCTCATCCCTCTCCATTTAGGACTTGTCGCGACCTCTTCGAGCCCTTTCGTAGGTGCAGAGGTTAATAGATTGCTGAGTCTAGACTTAATTCGAGCTCTCCCAAGCTTACTAATTTGCGACTTATGATCCGAGTTTTTAATGAATAAGCCATTTTCATTTATGAGTCGTTACTAATCGATTTGTAATGAATCGACTAGAAACTCAAGTAAAATAGTGAAGAAAATATTTTACTCCTACACAACCAAAGAAATTAGGATCAAGGACTTGATTATACTAATTAATAAACTAATACCCTTCCGATATATTTTTTTATTTAAACATTAAGTAATGTATTTATGCAGTATTTTATACCAATCATGAGTCTTGGGATTCAATTTCTAACCAAACTAAGGAAATAGCTATTAATGCATCATAAGGGTGTAATTAAAATAAAGAAAATGTGCAAATAGCAATCCAACATTTGATTACAATGATTTAAACACAATTTCTTTTTTTTTTTCTTTTAAAGATTTTCACATTCTTAAGGAAAAACCACTCAAAGGCTATTTTTAAGCTTTTTCTGATTTCTTTGGAAAAAATTTTGTGGGATTTTTTAAAATTCTTTTAAAAAATATATATTCATTTATTTTTAAAATGTTAAAAATAATATAATATATTATATAAAAAGGGGATCCAGGTCGAGTCTCTGCATCTGGTCCGATCCGAGATCGACACGGACTCTTCAGCCCAGGTCTCAGGACTTGGGCCCTCGACCGGGCTGGGCTCAGAATGTTGGGCCTAGTTCGGCCTGAAGAAAAATATTAAAAGGCAAGGAGAAGTAGCCCAACCCGAGAACATTCCAAACCAGAATTAAACTAATTCAGCCCAAGCGTCATCTCTTATCCTAGGCCCACTACGCCTAGTCCCAATGAGCCGAACAAAACCCAATTCATGAAATCCACACAAACCTCCCAAACCCCACTATGACATCCTAAAATTCGACCCCGTTTCGATAAAGTGAAATGGGCATTTTGTCGACGTGCCTATGGCCCTTTTTCTCTGAGCTGATCACTCACGAGTTAACTAACCTATTGAGTGAAACCGTTAAGGGATGTATCAGCTGTAAAATCCCTAAAAGCTACCTAATTGGTTGGATTGAGCTAAAATCACGTCTGATCGATTTTTAACCACGAAATTGAACTCGATTTCAGGAATCGAATTTTAAGCGCGTCATAATTCTTATTTTTAGGATCTTGTCTCATCGCTCATCAATTTATTGACGGGTCCGAAATTTCAATAAAGAAACTATCGGAAGAAAAAATTTGAAGACCAAAAAGAAAATTGAAAGGAAAATTGAAATAAAGAATTATGCATTTCCTTTTTTCTTTTTCCTCTCTCTCCCTCTCTTTCTTTTCTTTCTTTTTCTCTCTTTTATTTCTCTCTCCTCTCTCCTCTCCCCTCCCTTTCATGCGGACGCCCTACCCACCGCTCACTTTCTCTCTCTCCTCTTTGACTAGTCCAACCCTATCTCCTCTCTCTCTCTCTCTCTCTCTCTCTCTCTTTCTTTTTCTTCTTCTTCCTCCCCATGCATCTGAAGAAGCGAACCAGAAGAGGAAGCTCGAGCAGGAGCCGCATGATCGCAGCTCGCCGAGAACCGCTCGCCGCTCATCCTGCCGCCGCACCGCCGCCCGTGCCCGCGCGCCCGCTGCCGTCCCGCCGCCCGCGCACGCCCAGGCCGCACGAATCAACCCTGTTTCGCCTCTATTCTGCACCGACCAGCCACCGTCCGGCCACCTCCGGCCACCGCCTAACCCCGCCGGACCATCCCCGCGACCCCCTCGCCCTCCGCCGGCTTCCCCTCGCCACCCTAGCCGCCGGAGTGGCCCTAATCGGCTCCATCCAGCAGACCCACGAAGTGGGTATCCAGCACTTCGGGCCCGCTTTTAGGCCGTTTCCCGGCCCCGAACCCGAGCCGTGCTTTGGGAACAATCGTTCCTCGCATCGCCGCCGTCGGATTGATCCGATTTGCGCGCAATTTGGTGAGTAATCTCACTAATCCAAGATTAGCGGCTAATTTATGGTTAAGATTGGTTTAGATTTAATTAATTATGTTTAGGTTGTTAGATTAGAATAAATTAGTAATTATTAGTCAATTGTGATGTGATTTAGATAAATTGAATGTGTAATTAGCAAGTAGACGTGGTCTACTATTTATTGGAAGTGCCGTGGGATTTTTCCCGACCCTTAGTGGGCTCCAATTAGGCTTTTCGGGCCTAAGTAGAATTTTTTGGTATTTAAATATTATTTTTCGGAATTAAATTAAATAATTACTTATTTTCCGAAAATTCAACTTAGATGGCCTGGAACCGGAAAATTATGCTGATGACCGTGGTGAAGTCCGTTGATTTAATCGGGCTTTATTTTGAGCTAAATTGAATTTTTAATAATAATAATTTAATTTTCGAAATTAATAAATTATTTATTTATTTTCGGAAATTAAGATTTTGATGGCCGACGACCGAAATCTCGTGCTAATCATCGTGGCGC
Source organism: Eucalyptus grandis x Eucalyptus urophylla (assembly GCA_028830015.1). Classification (NCBI taxonomy): domain Eukaryota; kingdom Viridiplantae; phylum Streptophyta; class Magnoliopsida; order Myrtales; family Myrtaceae; genus Eucalyptus; species Eucalyptus grandis x Eucalyptus urophylla. Next base: position 44,963,580 of record CM054190.1, read on the forward strand.
AGTCCGTTTATTTATTTGAGCTCCACGTTGTATGGAATTGAATAAATTGTGATATTTTAGGGATTTACCCTAAATTGATTGGAATTGATTGAGATTGAATTGTTGATTGGTACATGGCCAAGTATGTTATTTAACATTTATAATGCTTTGTTGAGTTGATTTAATTATTTGATTGAGAAATCATTGGCATCGGTTGTCGATATTGAAAGTAAATTGGTAACCATTTGAAAAAGGACACGTGGGCTCGGTGAATTGGAATATCACCTGGAGAATGCACGTGAATTCAGTGGTTGAATATGTCACCTTGGTGAAAAGGTCACCTGAGAGAATGCACGTGGCTCGGAGAGTGGCTCGGAGACTCGGTATGTCCTCCTAGAGAATGCACATGGGCTCGGTGACAGAGTTTGGCATCTAAAAGGGCACGTGGGCTCGGTGAATTGATGCATCACTTTGGTGAGATAGCACCTAAGAGAATGCACGTGGGCCCGGGCATCGTAAAAAGGGCACGTGGGCTCGGTGAATTGATGCATCACTTTGGTGAGATAGCACCTAAGAGAATGCACGTGGGCCCAGGCATCTAAAAGGGCACGTGGGCTCGGTGACTTGATGTATCATTTTGGCGAAGAGGTCGCCTTAGAGAATGCACGTGGGCCCAAGGTTCGAGGCACGTGAACTCGGAGACTTGGAAGGTCGTCCTAGAGAATGCACATGGCCTAGCTTTTAAATATCCCATAGTGGGGATTGAATTGTATAATATGTAATCGACTGGTTCGATTTGTTTGAAGTGAATGGGTGTTTATTGTGAATTGTACTGACTTGCAGGTGGGATTAGAGGCCAAGGTAAGTCCTCTGTCCTGTGCGTGTTTAGGCAGCCTTTAGTATAATGGTTTACTAATCGGGCTTAGTGGGGTAGAACTCGCTGAGACGTAGTCTCATCCCAATTTGGGGAAAACCATTTCAGGACCCCGCTGAAGAGCTGAAGAGGAGGAATCCGAGAAGGAGAACTCGGAGGTGAGATCTGAAGAGAAGGATTTTTGAAAGAAGAAGACAATCTTGAGAGGGGTCTTGAGTACGGCCCAGTTCGTCTAAGTTTCTATCTTCTTTTGAGATCTCCTTTTTGATGTGAATAGTTATGAAGTGATTTGTGGTTTGTATAAAAGTTTGGTTATAAATTTCAATATGAAAAATATGGCCCTGCTTTTCTATCCCATCGTTTTATTGTCTGGGGATTTTAACTGCTTCCGCATGTGCTTAAAAATGAAAGGGTCGGCGATACATTGTCCTGGGATATCACATTATAAAATCGACCAAGTGAGACGGATGTGTGCGTGCCTGAGGATCAGGGCGTGACACCCACTCATTCCTTATTTCAGCCAGCTCAAGAACACTTAAAACCTACACCAGCCCAGCATGACCAAAGATGAGCAGCCTCAAGCTGGTTCGTCCCCGAGAGCGCCCCGGCCGCTATACCGGCGCCGCTGCTCTGTCGATCGCTCACGCCGACCTACGAGACCAACTCGCCACCCCCCTTTTGCGATTAGCCGCGAAATTCGTTGATCCCCAGAGAACTCGTCCTTGGTCATCAACGGATAAGTGCTTTCGAAGCAACACGCATAGGAGTATGCCAAAGAAACGGCCATGACAACCCCGATCAACGAGATAAGGTCTCACCCAGGACAAACTCAGTAACTGAAGGTCAAAATAATGCTACTTGAGCTTCGAGTAAGGCAACAACAGCAGCTATTCTTATGGAACCGTCTCGAGGACGTTTTATCGAACACTTAATATACGCAAACTGAGGGGTAAGGAGCGAGGACGGCCGAGCCCGAGCTCAAGCCGAGATTCCGAATGAATTACATAACAGTCCCCCGAAACCGCAGCGCGCACACAAATGAGGTCAGAACTCGTGTGAACTAGACAACGTCAGCCCGGTCGGACGAGCCCGAAATAGAGCACAAAAAGGGTACGAGCGTTCGGATGAAGGAGCCCTACCCGGCTCAGCGGCGTCAGATGGGAGGCGAGCTCAATAGATCGGGCTACGCTCGTTCATCTCCCCCCTTCCTTTTCCCTTTCTTCTTCTTATTGAAGGGCCAAAATGGAAGACGAGTTCTCAGGAGCACGTTATACGCTCAGGATACATTCAGACAAATTTAGGTGTCGGCTGTTTCATTTAGAAAGTCGATTTTGTTTTTATTTTCTCAGTGTTTCTTAAGCAAAAATAATATTTGAATGCACCGAGACATAAACGTTCATTAAACGTAGATATTATAGACAATGTTAGGAATTTTCAGGTGCTATTTGTTCGTTTGTTCCACTAGGCATACCTTTCACCTGTAGGTGTGTAGCTGAAACACGTGGACTCATTCGAACTAACAAAGACAACAAATAATTCCAGAAAAGAAAAATGATACATCGGTTCCCGGTAGCATTTCGAAGTAAACTTACCCTTCTTTTTCAAATACGGGACAATGCCATTGGTATATATTGGACCTTAGCAAATTTTATTAATAAAAGAAGAACGAAGTTTTAAATGGAAGAGGTATGGATTTGTTGGACACCAAATTTTCCTCAAATAATATAAATTAATAATATACAGATACGTGTTGATTGTGAATAACAAAAAAACTTCTCTTATCAAAATAATAAATTCTATTAGCGGTTGAAATGTAGCAAGAAATTTGACTTTGTTTTTATTTGGATGTGAATTGGGATTAAAGTCTGAGACATTTGAAGCAAGCCAAAAGGTTTAGAATGCGTGACGATACATTTTAGATGTCCTAAATCAAGTGGTGGACATCCGAATTAAATGGTGAGGCAAGACGAGGCTACTATGGATACGAATTGCAGATTTTGATGTCTAGAGGCAAGATTGGAAAATTGGCCAGACTCACTAGATATTCGTGTGACGTCTCAAATTTATGTCTTGCTATATCAGCAAGCCATGTAGGAATTTAATTTTTCAATAACCAAATTTAGTGAGTGAATTAGGGACGAAGACATTAGCATATGCCTTGTACGGTTTATGTATGCGCCCAAAGTTGCACTTAGGACATAATTAGTCTTTTAATACACCTATATATATTATATATGTGGCCGGCCCTATTATTATTTTTTATGGGATATAATTTCTACAATTTCCCTAAATTATGTTGCCGCCCCTATAGCCCAATAGAATTGCTAGAAATTGAGTTAAATTTGCTAAATAGGCTAAAGATAGCCTAATGATGAGCTGCCTCCCTCTCGATCCAATTAAAGTTTATGCAAGAGGTGTATTGAGTAAGACACCTCCCTCTTCCTTCCCTTGATCGGCCGACCCTCTTCTCTCTCTCTCCCTCTCTCTCGCGCGAGCTCTCTTCCCCTCTTCCTCACCGAACATCTCTCTCTCGTTTCCTTCCATTTTCCTCTAAGGATTCAAGGTCTTCTTCAAGGAAAGTAGGTCTAGAGGTCAAGAGAAGCAAAGGCAAGGAAAAGTGGCTTTCTTCTACTTTTCTTGATCTTTTTTAGGCTCGTTTTTGCTAGAATAGGAGCTGTTCTGCGTTGCTTTTTGCTTGCATGTCCTTGTTAGCGTGAGTAGATGTAGAGAAAGTGAAATGATAACTTAGTTATGTTGTGATTTCGAGATTTTGAGGTAGCGAAGCATTGCATGTCATTTTCGTGGCTTATATAGTCTTGCATGTGAGTTTCGTGTGTTCGTTTCGCCCTCACGTACGAAGTGGTTGATTATAATTGAAGATGGATATTGCATGTGGCTTAGGACTTCTGGTTTTGGTGTGTTTTGAGCAAACGGCCTCGTAAAGTGCAAGTTTTTCCTGAGTTCGTGTACTGTAGTTCGGATTTCCAAAACTGAAATTGCTAGACCTTATCTGTTTGTTAATTTTGTGGAGCTTGCTGTGATTCGAATTTGATGAGAATTTCTTCATGAAAGTGTGCTAGGCATCTTGATGTATAACATACTTTAATTTTTAAATTTTTCTGAGGTGGTATGGTTGGTATGAAAGCTTAGTCATTTACCGTGTCTGATCTGCCTACTGCAGTAAGAACATAAACCCAATTGTCTTTCTGAATTTTTATAAAATTTTTCCTTTTGATTTTGGACTTTCTTCTTCATAAAAGTTGTAGAGGACATTCCGATTTATAACATATCCAATTCAAAGTTTTTTGACATGTTTAGGGCTGTGAGATGAGTATATCGGTTACTCTGTTCCAGTGAACCAGATTCTTCTTTATTTTGTACGATTTGCTGCTCTTTATACAAATTGTTTTGGACTTAGTTTCCTCATGAAAATTTTTTGTTAAGGTCTTCTTTATAACATATTAAAATTTTAAAAAATTTCGAGTTCATTCACCATGGTCTTAGCTTTGATTCCTTTGACTACGCAAATCTGTTCATTTCTGCCTTTGATTCAAATTGCATTAAATTCTTTAGGAAGGTGATGGAATCTTGCCTGGTGACCTACTGATGACGATAATGGCATTTGATAGACTTTAAAATGGTGCATTTTGATTGCCATGCGGTACCATTTACTTGTGGAAATTGGGTAAAAACATAATAGGATGGAATCTGGAATTTTGGGTTATATGCGGTTGACTGTGCTGTGAAGGCAGTGAATCGTGCGCAGTGGCATAGTGCCCATCCTAGTGTCATGTGTGTTGAATAGGATGCATTTTATGGTGTGCAATGCTTTGTCACTACATGAACGTGCTATGCCTACAATGCATGAGATGGATTGTGATATATGATGCCCAAGGTTGGTGAACCTTGGATGCCCAACGATAGCCCGGAGGGGATGTTGGAGGTGAATGCCTTGGCTAACAACCAAGATGACCTGGTTGTAGTAGGGATGTCTAGGCTGGTGATAAACCCCAGAAGTCTTGACGATCAACTCAAAAACTCAATGATGGCCTAGAGTGGATATCGGAGGTGAATGCCTTGGCTAACAACCAAGATGCCCCGGAGTAGGGATGCTGCAATATGGGAACCGTAAATGGGAACTGTAAATGCCTGGTTAGTGAACCAGAGGTGACTGCATGAGCCGCCTACATGGACTAGTTGAGCAGTGAAATGGGGATAGACCCAATGATATTGTGCATGATAAATATGAAGTGTGATGTACCCATTGCATGGTAGTGTGACGCATGTGATTGTATATGATGCGTGTTGCGTTAAATGCATGTTGGCACTACTCATGCTACTGGAAATGGTCTAGAGTATGTTATGTGCTCATACTTAGGTGCTTACTTGCTTGGATATTAATTGTGTCCTAGGAATCAAATGTCAATTAGATTGAGTGGTTTATGAGCGTGTTGCGTTAAATGCATGTTGGCACTACTCATGCTACTGGAAATGGTCTACGGTATGTTATGTGCTCATACTTAGGTGCTTACTTGCTTGGATATTAATTGTGTCCTAGGAATCAAATGTCAATTAGATTGAGTGGTTTATGAGCTCGCTGTTTCTCTTGCTGAGCGTCAGCTACTCCTGTTGTTATTTTTCGGATTGATAGCTATGCTGTCGCTCCCCGCATCCCCCATCTCTCATTATGGAGTGCCCATAACGTTAGAGGGTAAGCACCACAAATTGACGGACCTGCACTTTCTAAGCATGATGTTTGTTCGATACACGACTGTCTTGTTAGTGAACATAGGATAGCTTGATCTAATTTCCTATTGTTTTGTGCCATATTCGTGGTAGTGGACGATTGCCTGCTAGGACCGATTCCATCCCCTGAAGCTCCTAGTGCAGGTGGTGATGGGAGGGACTTGGAGGATTAGGAGCTAGAGTAGGATAGAGTGCAAAGGGGTCGTGCTTGTATTTTGATACGGACGAGAAGCTTGCTATAGCAGGGTTTAGGAAACAAGCACTTTTTTTTTTCAATTTCTCCCAACTTAGGTTTTTCCTTTTGATGTATAATCCGCCACCTGATGTACATATAAGTGTGATAAATAATGGAAGCATGATTCCCTTTACTATTGGTATTTTCAGAGGCGTGTGTATAGTTCCTGTTATAAATGCTAACCTTTAGAAAAAAAAACTTCCGCTTGCGTGATAACTTAATATAAATAAAGAACAGAGATTAGTAAGAGGTGGATTGGAACGCCACTCTTCGACCATGGACACAGTGAGCAAGAGTGAGCAACTTCGAATGTCCGACCAAGCTATCGCTAAATATCTAAACTGGACGAAATGGCCGAAAGCGGGATTTATACTAAATGCGAGCTTATTTTGCACTAACATCAAGTTTGACTTAAGAGAGCTCAGAAATCGTCAAGGAACGTGAGTGTGTGAGTAAACACTTCGTGTCTCTTTCATTTGACTATGTGAGACTTTTTAAGTATAATTGGGAACTGGAAAACATTTGAGAGTTGTATGTTTCGAGTGAATGTAATTTCCTCTTGTTGATTATAGTTGTTGGGAATAACGGATTCCCAAAACACCGGATTTGATACTAAATCGAATCCCTAAATCAATGCGGAAGCGAAGCCCAAGAAAACGACACGTATCACCGATCCTAAAGCACACCACAGAGTCGAGCGTACCTTTTAATCCACAGATTAGACACCGACGCCAATGGAGGAAGAAATCCGGTCGAATTTGATCCGATGAAGCCTTGAAGGGAAGAATTGAAAGCCGTATGCCTACTGTTCCTTTTGAGAGAGAAAACACGCGGGAGAGAAAAGACGTACGTGAATTCTGATTTCCAACCAACGTCTTCTCTCTCTCTCTCTCCCTTTTATACCCCATTCTCTCCATGGGCCCTATTCCCATGGGCCGGGCTTTCTGGGCCTAGCTTGGGCGGACAGGGCCTTAAGCCCTTTAATTAAATAAAGCTTTCATCTCCCACTCGCACAAGGTGGGCCGAACAGGATTCGCTTTACCTCTCTTCAACATTCATACCGGTGAATAATCCGTGCGACCAGCATACTTTGAGAGCTCGTTGCTATATATCTGTTAGGAATATATAGCAGCTCATAATGGGCGTCACACTCCGAGCAGATTTAGTATGCAGTACCCGAGATCGATCGATCACATTTATATCTCCCTTGATCTCTTTTAAACATGATATATATATATATATATATATATATATATATATATATATATTGTATTCACAATTATAATTATCACAAAGACGGTTATAATTGGTCGACCAGTGAATACAAAACTACAATGTGATTCTCCAAAATCGATCTTCCTCTTTCCTTCAAACTCTCAATTTCAGTCCAGCTTGCTTTTCTAGAAATGTCCCATTAGATCGAATCATCTCATGACCATTGGCAACACACTAAGATAGCAAACACTAAATAGAAATCTTGAGAATAAGTAAGAGTCCTGAGGGGACTTCAAAATTGAGGAACTCTTTTCCTCAAGAGTCTCACACGTCATAAAAGTTGAGATCAAACTTTTTGCCACTCTTATTGGTCGTCTCATGCATACGTAGTATGAAATACGTATTACGGTATTAACTCCTTTCCCATGGAGCGTATGTCTACACCTTTCAATACCGTACAGATGATAGTTCAGACATACCCAATGTCTAACTCGAGTTCACGTATCTACTCATTTACAAAATTCATCAGAACTCACATCTGGCATCATAGACAGATAAAGTAAAATATGTGGGTTATTTTACTTTCAGACATATTTAGTATTATATCCTTATCTTAACACTCAGTTAAGGCGACATACGTATTTTAAGCTTGCGCTCTCGATTATCACCTAGATAATAAGCTTAAAAACAGTCTCATCTCTATTTATCACACAGTAAACAGAGGCGATTACCCGTGTGAGTGGGCTAATCTTATATCTGTCCGACATACTTCTCAACTTAAAATAATGCACTGAGCATTAAGATGCATAAAGATCATACAAAGATTCATAGACATTAATCAATGAAAAATAAAATTTCATAAATGTGAACAACTCAGGGAAATTACAATTCAGTACATCAGACTCTACGCAATCCTAGAGATTTTACATGACCACAAAACACATCTCTAGGTATTGGCTTTGTCATAGGATCTACTACCATTCTATGTGTAGATATGTACTGCAAGTTCACATCCTTTCGTGCAACCATATCTTTTACAAAGTTACACTTGGTATCTATATGTTTGGTCTTGCCATGATACTTTGGATCTTTGGTGTACGCTATAGCTGCTTGGCTATCACAATTAACCAACAATGGATTTGCAGCTTTCTCAATAACACCTAAATGATCCAAAAATTTCTTAAGCCAAACTCCTTCTTGTACTGCTGCTGATAACGCCACGAACTCAGCTTCCATCGTGGACAAGGCTATGCACGTTTGCTTCTTACTGCTCCATGATATGGCGCCATTGTTCAGTAAGAAAGCAAAACCTGAGGTAGATTTTCTTTCATCTAAATTTCCTCCCCAATCAGCATCTGAATAGCCTTCAAGTCGCAGATCCTTTCCTTGATAATTCAACTTGAAATCAGCAGTTCCCTTCAGATACCTCAGTATTCTCTTCACGGCTTTCCAGTGTGCTGGACCCGAGTTGGATTGGTATCTACTCACCATTCCAACCGCAAAACATATGTCGGGTCTTGTACACATCATAGCGTACATCAAGCTTCCAACAGCACTAGCATAAGGAACATGTTTCATCTGTTCCTTCTCTTGTGGAGTCCCTGGACATAGTCTATGGCTCAATCCTTCACCTTTTGCAATAGGAGTGTCTATGTGTTTACAGTCTTGCATACGAAATCGTTCAAGAACCTTATTTATATAGGTTTCTTGCGAAAGAGACAACGATCTCTTCGAACGATCTCTCAAAATCTTAACTCCAAGAATATATGCAGCCTCACCCATATCCTTCATCTCAAAGTTAGAAGACAACCATCTCTTGACAGTATTAACCAACTCCATATTGCTTCCGGCAATCAGTATATCATCAACATATAATGATATGATCACAAATTGATCCTTGGATCTTTTGATATATACACAATGATCCTCATCAATCATTGTAAAATCATATGCCACTATGGCATTATGAAAACGTATATACCATTGTCTTGATGACTGCTTAAGACCATATATCGACCTCAAAAGTCGACATACCTTTTCTTCTTGGCCTTTCACTATGAAACCAGTAGGTTGTTCCATATATATTTCTTCCTCTAATTCTCCATTGAGGAAAGCAGTCTTTACATCCATTTAATGTAACTCAAGATCCAGACTAGCTACTATTGCCAGAATAATGCGAATCGAGGTAAATCTCACTACAGGAGAAAATGTATCTTCATAATCAATTCCTTCCTGTTGATTATACCCCTTCGCCACAAGGCGAGCCTTATGCCTTTCTATCGAGCCATCAGCCTTTCGCTTTATTTTGAGAACCCATTTGTTTCCAATAGCTCTGCGTCTTTTTAAAAGATCAACCAGTTCCCAGACTTGGTTTGATTCCATTGACTCCATTTCCTCTTCCATTGCATGAATCCATTTTTCTTTACTAGGGCACTTCAGAGCCTCATTGATATTTCTTGGCTCATCCTAATCTTGTGGAGCAACCATAAAAGTTTCCCCTTCAATGTCAAAACGTCGACGGGGAATACTTTGGCGACTTGTTCGCCTTACGGGAGATTGTACACTTTGCACATCATTCCCTATTACGCTCCCACTTGGATGAACTCCACCAATATCATTATCTTGATCCAAAGTCTCAAATAGGGAGTGATCTTCCCCTATTTCGCCCTTCTTAGGAAACTCATCCTCTAAGAATGTGACATCTCGTGATTCATATTCAGTTACACTCCCACTTTCCTGCTCACCAATGAACATATACCCTTTTGAGTGTTCTGAGTATCTTATGAAAATACTCTTCTTTCCCCTGGGACCTAATTTCCCAAATTTGTGAGAGGACTCATGTGTGTAGACAGCACAACCCCATGGCTTAAGAAAACTTAAGTCCGGTATTCTACCTATCCATAACTCATATGGAGTGGAAGTAACTGATTTGGAAGGCACCCGGTTAAGTATAGAGGCAGCAGTTAACAATGCATCACTCCAAAAGGTGATAGGTAAGTTAGCATGCGCCATCATAGACCTAACCATTTCCAGTAGGGTTCTGTTTCTTCTCTCTGCAACACCATTTTGTTGAGGAGTATACGGAATAGACAACTGTCTTTCTATTCCTTTTTCATCACATAATTTTCTGAACTCATCATATAAATATTCTCGACCTCGATCGGATCTCAATGTTTTTATTTTCTTGTCTAATTGATTTTCTACCAGGTTCATAAACCTTTTGAAACAACTTATTGCTTCAGACTTATGAGAAATCAAATAGACATATCCGAATCGAGTATAATCATCAATAAAGGTGATGAAATAAACAGCCCCATGCCTTCCTCTCACATTCATTGGACCACAGACATCAAAATGGATTAAATGCAAAGGAAATTCAGCTCTTTTCCCTTTCCCAAATGGTTTCCGTGTTGTTTTTCCTTCTAGGCAATGCTTACATATGGGTAAATCAACTTTTTCAATGTTACCCAACAAGCCCTCTTTGGCTAGTCTATTCATACGTTGTTGGCCAATGTGACCAAGTCTAGCATGCCACACATTCACATCATTATCATAGGTATTAGAAGATGTGATAAGGGAATAACAAACATTTGCATTAATATACTCAATATCCAATACAATAAAACCATCCAGAAAATAACCACAACCATAGTAATTTGTCTCCAAAAACAAATTCACACCTCTACTATAGAAGTTCACATTAAAACCTAATTTAACCAACATCAATACAGACACTAAATTCCGACGAATCTTCGGAGCATACAATACATCATGAAGAAACAACTTGCGTCCACCACGCATATTCAATTGGCATGTGCCAATTCCTTTCACTTCAGCTCTGGAGTTGTTTCCCACATAGATCCACTTAGTTCCAGTTGGTACTCGTCGGAATTCTACGAAGGATCCTCTATCCTTCGCTACATGGTCCGTCGCTCCTGAATCCACAGTCCACAAAGGATTAGACTCAGTTAAAAACACAGAACTCGACACATAAGCAAAGTTCTGAAAAGTACAATGGGTGCATACCTTCTTTGGCTCACGACAGTCGCGAGCATAGTGACCCTTCTTGTCACAGTTGTAGCATTTCACCCTTGCTAACTTCTTCTTGTGAGGACGCTTTCCTCTATCATGTTGGTTAAACTTGGGTTTCTTCCCTAAAGGACCAGCTTCTTCCTTGCCTTTCCCCTTATCAAACCAGCTAGGGCGCTTGCGCTTGGAGCTCGAAGCTCCATTTGAGCTAGAACTAGCATGATAAAGTTCAGCATCCGGCTTAGCCGCCAACAGGCGGTCCTCTTCCAGCTCAAGATGACGCATTGCATCCTCAAAGGTTTTGATGTTTTCATTATGAGTCAGGTGCACCTTCATATGCTCCCAACTCTGAGGCAAGGAACGAATCACCGCTTGCACTTGCTGCTCATCTGTGAGGACATGGCCAGCGTCTCTCAGCTCAGTTATCATGTTTGACATCTTTCTAAGATGTTGCTTCATGGTCTGACCATGAGGCTTCTTATAGGAGTCAAACCTGATAGTGAGCTGCCTCAGTCTAGTCACCGAAGTGTGACCAAATCTAGCTTCTAATGCCACCCACATTTCCTTGGCATTGTCAAAACGCCGAAACTCTCGCATGACGTCATTTTCCATGCTGCTCAGCAACGTGATGCGAGCTAGAGAGTTCATTCTTTTCCACACAGAAAAAGCTTCTTTGTCCTTTTTGTGCTGCTCAGTGGTTCCATCTTCAGGTTCAACCATGGTCATGACAAGAGCCTCAAGTACTTCTTGCTCTTCCAGCACATACTGGATTTTCATTTGCCAAATTTCATAGTTGTCTCCATTGAGCTTTTCACCTTTGTTCAGCTCAGCAACTATGCTCTTTGTGGCTGAAGCCATTGATCTGAACAAATCAGACAAAATATGCACGAATTATTAATGCATATCATTTATGCATCCCTATTTGCATAGACCCATCATATTAATAAATAATTTCAAGTAAGGCTTCAGAATCAAAAGGTCACTACGTTTCCAATCATCCTCCAAAAATCCTAACTTAAAACTACCATTAATATGATTGTCATATGCAAAATCAATTCTATGAAGCTACAAAAACTTCTATAACTACCCATAGCTAATTACCCACAGCAACCAGCAATAACAGAAAGCAACAGATAATTGAATTCCAATAAAACAATAATGCTTTCAATCAATACAACTAACATATCAGTTGTTACATCAATAACAATCGGGTAGTAAACAATACATTATATGTCCACAAAGCACACTTAACATACATCAGCCAATACAACTAACACATAGTCAGCACACGAACTGGGAAAGATCCTCTTTTGTTCAATTTCTTGATCTTTTCCCTTGTAACAATACAGTAATATTCATTTACAAAATCTATCACAATTTTCTTATAGGAAGCAGCTCCGTTGACATCCCATATGTGATTTAACACATCTTGCCATTCAGGTGGAAGAGTGCTTATGAAAAATCACACCATCTCTGACTGTGACATAGGATGACCATTCCATATGACCTGTTGAATTTTCCCGTTGACTTCAAGGACGTGATCAATTAAGTCACCACTCTCCCATCGATGATCAGTCAGCTCAGCTATCAACTTAGACAGCCTTTCCTTTTGTTCATCGGTCACTGCGCGAATAGGTGTGCGCAACCTCAGGGGAGGCATTGTTCCTGCAACAAATGCAGAACAAATAAAGGATTACATATAATCCACATAGACTTAATTGAAAAAGAAACACATTCTTTTCCCTTTTTTTTTTTTTAACGGTCAACGGTCAAGTCAACGGTCAACGGTCGTCAACGGTCAACGGTCAAGTCAACGGTCAACGGTCAAGTCAACGGTCAACGGTCAACGGTCGTCGCCGATCAGCGCTCGTCGGTGGTCGGACCGGTCGGACCGGTCGAACCGGACGGACCGGTCGGACCGTTCGGGCGGACCGGCCGCACATGCCGCGCGCGTGCGCAGGTTGACGTCACGCAGACGTCAGCGGCACATGCCACGAGCGTGCCATTGTCAGCGGGTCGGGTCGGGTCAGTTCGCGGGTCGGGTCGCCGCCCGGCCAACCGACGTCATCGCTGACGTCATCGATGACGTGAGCCCAGCGGTTACTGACCGTTGGGTGACGTCATGCTGACGTCAGCACGCGTCGGTCTGTGGACCGGCGCGTGCCGGTTCGCCGGCCGGCGGCGCGCACGCATTGATTCGCCGGCCGGCGAGTGTGCCGCACGCGCCTGGCGATCGAGCGCTTCCGGGCGCATCGCGCCCACGCGCAGCGCCTTCCGGCGGCGCGTGTGGGCGCGTGCGGCGTCTCCTGGCCACGCTCGAGACATCTCCAGACTCGTCTCGACGTCGCCTTTCTCCCAGTGCTTTCAGAATTTGTTTTTGACATTCGAAAACTCATGAAAATGGCCGAAGAAGTCTCGGGTGTCGGGATTGCTCGCCCCGATCCGTACGGCCGAAGTTCCTTTTGCGAAAAATCAATCAAAACACATCAAATTGATCGGAAAAACGTGAACTAGGGCTCTGATACCAATGTTGGGAATAACGGATCCCCAAAACACCGGATTCGATACTAAATCGAACCCCTAAATCAATGCGGAAGCGAAGCCCAAGAAAATGACACGTATCACCGATCCTAAAGTACACCACAGAGTCGAGCGTACCTTTTAATCCACAGATTAGACACCGACGCCAATGGAGGAAGAAAATCCGGTCGAATTTGATCCGATGAAGCCTTGAAGGGAAGAATTGAAAGCCGTATGCCTACTGTTCCTTTTGAGAGAGAAAACACGCGGGAGAGAAAAGACGTACGTGAATTCTGATTTCCAACCAACGTCTTCTCTCTCTCTCTCTCTCCCTTTTATACCCCATTCTCTCCACGGGCCCTATTCCCATGGGCCGGGCTTTCTGGGCGCAGCTTGGGCAGACAGGGCCTTAAGCCCTTTAATTAAATAAAGCTTTCAATAGTAAAGCATCATGTTGATCTCTCCCTATGGAGTAGGCACACTAGGTCAAATAATGTAAATCCTGTGTCAAATTTATTTTCTACGATGGTTTATTGATTGATTGTGCTTGTTTCACGCTTCTGCCATTTTTGAGTATTAGACTCGTATCACAGTTTTTATGTTGTTGATGACAAGCAATGCTTGTGATTTCGCTAATTAGAAAAAGGGCCAAAATCAGCTCATTTAAATCAAATTTAGAAAACTTAGAAAAATGACGAGCATTGTATGAACAAAATCTTATAAAAACCGACTTCTTCAGCGAGTGTATCGTACAAATCTTAGGCATCTTGTTCACTCTTGAATGCCAATCCAACTGTCGGTACCAACCCTCCCCCCCAACCCAAACACAAAAACACAACAATGACCTAGAAATTTAAAATGGCCAAAATTAGCTCATTTGAATCAAATTTCGAAATGTATCAATGCAAAATGAGAGCCAAATTAAAAACATCCTCCATAGTTGTTATAGATGATGACAATGATGTGTTCACTCCTCGTTTCCCTATACCATAATATAAGTTTCCCTATACCATAATATAAGTTATTTAGATAATTTTCTACGTCATTTATACTTCCTTGATTTAATCTATGTAGAATTTCATATTCATTTTCTTTTTGTTATTTCTACGCATCATTCTTCTTGGCAAACCTTTCTCTTGCGGTGCATATTTCTGCAGACTATTTTCTTTGGTTTTCATTTTCTTCTTAAAGGAAATCTTCTTTTAAGGTTTTGCAGCCTATTTTAAAGGAAGTGCTAATAAGTTCATTTCGAAATCTGAAAACATGAGTGAGGTACATTTGCTGGGATGAATAGTCGTAGATGCTTTTTTCTACCAATGTAGGATCAATCCCATGAGTAGGACATACTCCTTGTTCTTCTGTTTTTTTCTAATTCCATTGCAAACTATTCCCTCAATTTCTTTTTCTGGGATAAGTAAGCCTGATGATCTAGAAGATACTCCATATGAAATTTTTGCCCGAATTATTTCTTTTTTTAGCTCTTCTCATCGATCTACTTTTACTAAACTTAATTTCTATTTCTCAATCTTTACATTTACTAGAAAAAATACCATAAAAAAATTTTAAAATATGTTCATTGCAACTCCAACACCTTCAAATTTCCTTTCAAGATCTTCAAAAACCCTAAGTATATACTTGCTTGACACATGTACTCTACAATTCTGTTAAAGATTATCCTAAAAAATCCTATTGCTTACGTGGACAACAAAATGCAAGAGAAGCTGACGCAGCGCTGTGAAAACAATGATGTCAAAATGGTGCCTAACATGGACTACAAGGCGCCATTTTGCACTCTCTTAGGGCCTGTTTGGCAAATTTTGTTTATGTTCCCCAGAACAAAAAATTCTGTTCTTTTGTTTCGTAAAACCAAAAAAAGAACAGAAACGCATTTGGTAAAACTTTTGTTCCTGGTTCCCACGAACAGATTTGGAACAGAAATAAGAAGTAAAAAAAAATTGTTTCTTGTTCCCAGGAATAATTCCAAAAAACAATTTTTCTCTCTCCTTTTTTTCTTCTCTCTCTTCTTTTTTTCTCCTCCTCCTCCTCCTTGCGAGTCCACCCAAGGCCACCAGCGAGGCCGAGCCTCGCGCTGGCTTGGCAAGGCTGCCGCGAGCTCACCGGAGTTGCTGTGGCCGGCAATCGGCCACAAAGAGAAAGAAGGAAAAAAAAAAGAATAAAGAAAGAATACATAAGAAAAAAAGGAAAAATAAAATAAAAATACTGAAAAATTAAAAGAAACAACAAAATTATACAAGTTTACCAAATGCATTTCTATTTCTGGAATATAAATTTTTTATAGTTACCAAGCGCGTTCTTAAACTCAAATATTGTTCCTAAGAACAGCAAAAAAAAAAACTATTTCTATTAAAAAAAATTGTTCCCTAGAATATAATCGTTACCAAACGTACTCTTAGTCTTGGTTGCTGAAGTCAATTTGGGGCAAATTCTAGGGTTCGTAGTTCGTGTTTGCCCTCTCTCTCTTGGTTCCTTCTGTTTAACCAATATATATCCAAATCGAGCTTTGATTCAACTTGGGCTATTGATTACAAGTTCACATTGTTCCAAATCAGGGGTTGTTTCTACTATTTGGTGTTTTTATGATTGTGGGTTTCGCCCCCTTTGCTTGCTCTTTGGTTTTGTCATTACTAGAGTTTGTGCATTTTTGCCTCTCCAAGATTCCCGTGAAGAGTTTTTTGCTTCATGTCTAGTACTTTTTAACCCCTCCATATTGCGACTCTTACTTCTGCAACATGAGATTCTTTATCTTACATGCTCATTGGAAGAGATGGATTATATTTTGCATTACTCAATTTTGTCAACTCTTTAATTTTCTCATGTCTTTGGTGCATCTACACTTGCCAGTATTCTGTAATTTGATCAAGATTATATAGAGATAAGATTTGATAAGTCAATGCAAATATAGTAATTGAATGTACCACTAGGAACCTGGGATTGAGATACTGTTGGTGCGAACTTGGTGCTCTCATCATTGTTTAGAGCTCCGAAAGGCCACTCTACTTGGATTTAATGGGCTTATTGGATTTGTTTGTCTGAATCATTTTGCTAAGTGCATTGTTCTTTTTGCGCTGCATATGCTTTTGAATGCTAGGGCCAAAAGATAACAACATATTATGACCCCTGAGCTACATAGGAGTAGATGTTTGTCTTGGCTTTCTCTTTAATTATTCGAGCTAGCTACGTGGCACTTTGTTATTTCCATAAGTTTCTGTTGCACCATGCAATGGTTAAGTTTCGAGTTTCTAATGACCATATGTTGGCTAGTGGAAGGAGATTCTATTGTTGGAGGTGATGGTTGGTCAATTTTTTGCAACAGATTAGGGATTGATGAGTCAGTACATTGTCATTTGAAATGGTTGCTTGTAATGGCCAGCTAAGTATAGGACCAGTTCGCTATCATATGTTGTTCATCGTGGGTGGCTAGGTCAGCATTATGTTGTATATTGGGCAGTTAAGTGTTAGACAAAGATATCTTGCTTTGCTATGTGCTGTGCATTGTTGAATTTAATTTGTTGTGCTATGTTTAAAGGCCTCTGTTTCACATAATTTCTAGTGTTTCCATTAAAATCAACTCGTTTTGTTGTATGTTCTGCTGTGCATTATTCAATTTGAAGTTCCTCTCCAAAAGCATGCACTGCTGGAATTTGAATTGCTTGCTTGTATCAAAACAAGTTAATGATTGTAGTTTTTTCAAATGGATTGATCCAAAGTCCTCATTTCATGGCAGAGACGTGATTAATCAATGAAAATAAAGCGTTGGTAAATAAAATTGGAAGTGTGAAAGTTAGTTGAAAGTATCTGAGGAGAAAGTGCACATTCTTGAAATGCAGCTAGAAAGGAGTAAGCGATAGGATGACAAGATATAAGTGGAAGTGTCTCCACTGGAAGCAAAGGTAAAAATCTATTTTGGAAGCAGAAGGAAACTGAACTATTTGAGAGGCATAGCTGTATTAAAAGGATTGATGTGCCCAACCCTGATGTTGAAGTTGGACCCAAAAATATATATAACATTTGTTTAGATTGAAAAAAACGTTGAATTGAGGATGGTTGTTTTATTTGTCTATCTTTTTTGCTTCTTGGTATTGTAAATGGAGGGCAGATGAGGCAAGACCAATGTTATGATGCAAAAAAAAATTGAAAACTGTGTTAAAATGTGTTAGCAAATCCAAGTTCAACTGTGTTCAATGTATTAGCAAATCCACATTCAACTGTGTTTAATTGTCTATAGAGAAAGATGTCATGTTTCCTATACTGCATGTTTATTTCAGATTCCTAGAGTAATACTATCATATTATCGTGTCACACATGTTGAAAAGGTAAAGCTTTTAAAAACTACGGTCGTCCTAATTGAAAGGGGAGGGATTGGCTTGGAGATGAAGAAAATAAGAAATAGAGCAACCATGCATCCACAAACAGAACAACTATCACCAATTTTATGCTTCCAATGAGGTCTAAAAACCTCTCTTCATTTAAAACTTGAATGATTACAATAGGAAAAAGCTAGCGGACAAGTTGGTATACTGTTCATAAAATAGGAAAAAGAGGAAATTACAACCAACTTAAAAGATTACAATAAAAAAAACACCAACTAAACATTAGCTACCAAGATAGTATAAGGTTTGGACAAAGAAGGAAGAGGAAATTTACAACCAACTCAAATGATCACGGCACATCCATCATAGAGAGCCATCATAGCCATATGTCGTTGTTGCATTGGGCTTTGATGTGGTTGCATACCAAATCCTTCCTTCTTATCTCCGTGCTACAAAGAGATTAAAAGAAGATCAGCATACTCCATCTTGAAATCATCAATAAGAGCATTTCACTATAATCAATACCCCCAAATACTTGCAAACCAATATCATGTCAGAATTGAGTAACTTTACATAGAGAATTCCTCAAAAGAGCTTCACTAGATAACTGTGATTTTAAAAAAAGTATCTGAGAACTCTCAAAGCCCAAAAGCACTTGTCTTTTTTTAAAACTTTTAATTTTTTAAGTAGGCCGCCCAGTAATTTGCAATTCTATCCAAAATTAGTTGAAATAACCATATTGATAAATTATTAAAAGTATTATGACTAAATTTTGCCAAATTGAAATATTTATAATTGAATTGTGATCCATTTAATAGGTTTCAATTTTTTTTTTTTTTTGTTATCCCATTGTAAAGTCAAATCCTCCAAAAACCATTCACTTCATGCGGAAGTTGAGGAGTTTTTTTTCCTCCATCTTCTTTTTATTGGGGGGCCAAACTGGAAGTTAAGGGTTGTCAAGAGCTCCTTATGTGAGATTGGATTGGATTCCAATTGTCACGCCTCGATCCTCAGGGACGCGCCCATCCTTCCATTTGGTCGATTATTAAAGTGCGATATCCCAGGACTAATTATCGCCGACCCTTTTTTTTTTTTATTACGCATGCGAAAGCAGTTATAAATCCCCAGACAATAAAATAATGGGATAGAAAAGCATGCCATATTTTTCATATTGAAATTCACAACCACACTTTCATTAACAGCACAACTTATAGTATATTTACAATACTATTTACAGCATAAAAGTCTCGCACCTATCTACACTAAGACAGGGTGCACAAAAGGGATGGGATCTCAATCCACATTTGGGTTGTACTCAAGACCTCTCTCTGGATCATCTTCTATTTCAAAATGCTTTCTCTCCTTCAGGTTCTTCTTCCTCAGCTTTTCCTCAAGGTCCTAAAATGGTTATTCAATAACTGATGAGACCACGTCTCAGCGAGTCCTACCCACTAAGACCCGATTAGCAAACTAATACGCCCTGAGGGCTGCCTAAGCACATCATGGGTCAAAAGACTTACCTTGGCCTCAGTTTCCTTCCTCCAAGTCAGTTCAAATAATAAATACTGATAATCATAGTACCCAATCAATCAGATCAACTTAACGATCAATCGACTCAGTCGATTACATGTCACCAAAACCATTACATGGTCATCCCGACTCTTCATTCTTGACTCTGAATCACGACTCTATAGGCATAATTTATTTTTAGTGGAATCACGACCCCACTCGGCAAATTTTCTAGACTTGGTGGCATCACGGCCCCACTCGGCAAATTTTCTAAACTTGGTGGCATCACGGCCCCACCTGGCAAATGTTCTCAACTTGGTGGCATCACGGCCCCACCTGGCAATTTTTCTCAATCTGGTGGCATCACGACCCCACCTGGCAATCTTTCTCAATCTGGTGGTATCACGGCCCCACCTGGCAATCTTTCTCAATCTGGTGGCATCACGGCCCCACCTGGCAATCTTTAATCCAACTCACAACCTCACACAGTTACTTTCCCTTCAAGTACCGACATTTTCCCAATTTTTGGGATAAATTCTCATATTCACCAATTTCACTAAAATTTCATAATCTGATGCTCGAATAAATAAATAGAAAGTACCATTGGAATCAGCACAAAATTTCGGTCATTGACTATCCCAGCCTAATTTCCGGAAAATAAATAAATAATTAAATATTTACGAAAAATATTAAATAAATGCAATAAATCCAACTTAGGCCCGTTATAGCCTAATTGGAAGCCGATACGAACCCGGAAAATTACCGAGACTCGTTCCATAAATAACATGGCATGCCTACTTGCTAATGTCTATTTTTAACCACCTAACATGCATAATTAAGTCTCTAATTTAATTGATCTAAACTAATCTAACCACCGAATTGCATTTAATTAAATCTAACCAACCCCTAAGCGTAATTAGCAAACTAATAGAGCATTAGTGAGAAAAACTCACTTGATATGAGCAAAGACCGGATCACCGCAACGGCGACGCAACGGTGGCCGAAATCGGACTTTCGACAACACCGGTGGGCTTGGACCGGGCCTTGGACTTGGCCCAACAAATCTCAGTTGAAATGAGATTTGTTCTTGCACTAGAATGGGCTTGCTCTTGGACTTGGGCCTAGCTGCGATTGGGCTTCAAAAACTGGGCTTGAAGACTATAATTGCTTAAAATGGGCTTGAAATAAAACTGAATTGGGCCTGTCTTCGCTGGGCCCGAAAGACTGAAATTGTTGGGCTTCCAACTAATTGATGCTGGGCTGGAACCTAGTCTTGGGCTAAAGATACACGGACGAGGGGAACGTGCGGCTGCTTCGGTCTTCGCTGGAAGGTGCTACCACTTCGATTGACGATGGAGAAAATTTTCGGGCAGCTTGCTGGCTTCTGTGGCCGACCAACCTCGGTGGAGTCGTGGCTTCAAGCGGTCAACGATCGAGAGAAGTTTTGCTGGAGACTTTGCTGGATTGACCAAGGGAGACGCGGTTTCAATCATGGGTTGCTGGAACTTGAAGACACGCGTGAAGGAGCTGCGGTCTCCCCTGCTGGCGGTGGAGAACGATGTCGCTGGACTGCTGGCCGAGCTGGTGACACGTGCGGGCAGCTTCAACGAAGTTGATGGGTCAACGGTGGAGGCTTCACGAGTGAAGGTTGACTCTGCGGCTTCGTGGACACCTACTGCTGGACACGCGAAGGAGAGGGAACAGCTGGCGTGGACGCGTGAAGAAGCAGCTTCACTGGCTTCGGTCTTCGAGGGCTTCAACTCGGTGGAAGCTGTTGACCGAAGATGGGCAGCTCGTGGACGAAGATGGAGTCTTCGCTGGCGCGGCTGTTTGCTCGAGTTGAAGACGCGGACGTGAGGAGCAGCTTCGGTTTCTCTCTTCCGCTGGCTGAGGTCGTCGAGTGGAGGGGTAGAGGAGAGAGAGCGAGAGTGACCGGTTGGTGGGGTGAGAGAGAGATGGATAAGAGTGAGAAGTGAGGGCTCCACAAAGCCTTGATTTTCCACAACAAATATCTTTCAAGGCTATCCTAAGCCAAGTATAATCTCATGGCTTCCAATGATCCACCAAGACACTCTCCAAGACTTTCCAATTGGTCCAAAATGGCTAGGAGGGAGGGGGCTACGAATTTTAAAATCTCAGCTTCAATTGGACATTCATCCCATCCAAATTTCATCTTAATTGGCCCTCACAAAATCAATTGGTTATCCATCAATTACCCCAGCATTTTTCCTCACTCAAGAATCCACCAAAAATCCAAATTGATACCAATGTTGCACACCCCATCTTAAGATTCGATTTTAACTAAGTTCGAACTAAATTTCAATTCCAATCTCTCCAAATTGAGGTTAAATTTCGATGAAGAAAAATCTCAAATGATTTTCTATAAATCTCTGACACTCAAAGGCTCAGTCTAGAAGTCAAATTTCCCATTAATTTAGCCAATCTGAACTTCTGCCAAATTTTCCCGACGTCCGAACCCAATTTCCGTAAAATTTCCCGAATCTCCAAAAAATCTTCTGAGACTGAGTCGATGCTCCTAAAATTTATTGTGACATGGCCAAAACTTTAATTTCTGAAATCGGACTCGAATTGGCGGTTAACTTTCATTCGGCGCGTTTTTAGCGTGACCTAGACTATCGGGTAGTTTTCATAACTTTTTAAGGCAAATGACCCGTGGTCGATTTTCTTCGAGCCACTATGAACCCACTCGACTCAATGGCGACTCTTGATTGTGGTGAAAATCTTGAGGATTCAATTATGGACGCAGGGTACCAAAACAATAAGAAAATCAGTCTAGTGTTGGCCGACGAGAATTTTCTAATTCAGTGGTGTCACCCACGATTAGTCACATATCTCTATCGATCTAGTCTATCTCTGATTTCAAATCGATTTTTAACTGTGCCGTAGTGACCTCTAAAGATGGACACGGTCAAGAAGCCGATTCCTGATCGAGTTCTCGAGTCTATTGCCGTAAAATTCCTTAATAATTTCCCCAGATAGTCTAGTTATCTCGAGAGTGATCAGCTCTGAGAATAACCCTATAGACGCGTTAATGAAATGCCCGATTTATTCAGTAGAAGACAGGGTTGAAGAATCTGGATGTCACACCAATCTTGGGCTTTTATAATGCAAGATGCGCTAGTCTCCAATAGTAAGTTGAAGCACGTTATGCCTCTAGAATTCAGGATACATTCATATAACTCTTCCAATATTACTAATTTAGTTCTAAACATTTTGACAATATACTAATATAGTCAATCCGACCAACTTTTGTTAGAAATAATTGGCATGGTCGTCAAGCATCCTATATGGTACGGCCAACACTCAACTGATGCTAACATGGATAATTTGTGCAATTTATTAAGGGTTAATACCCTAAAAAATCTCAAACCAATACACATATGACAAATTTACCCCCAAACTTTTTTTTCATCACCAAAAACCCCAAATTTGTACACTTTTAACAAATTTACCTCAAACTAGTAAATTTGTGATAAATTTATCTTTTATTAGTTTCTATTAAATTTTACTATAAAATTACTAAGTTAAATGACACATGACAATTGACTAGTGTACCAGTTCGAGATTTTACTCTCCGTTTGTCACAATTATACAATTTTTGTAATTTTTTATGGTATTAATCCAATTTAACGAATGGTATATTTATCACAAATGTACAAGTTTATAGTTTTTGACCGTCGAATAAATTAGTTTGAGGTAAATTTATCACAAGTATATCGGTGTAGGATTTTTTATGGTCAGTTAGGGTAAATTTGTCACATGTGTACCAATTTAAAGTTTTTCATGATAAAAAAAAATTAGTTCATGGGAAATTTATCACATGTGTATCAGTTTTGAGTTTTTCAAGATATTAACCTATTTTTTAATATTATATCTTAATTTTTTCCTCTTTTTCCATATATCTTCATTTATTTCTATTATTTTTTTTAAATGAAGTCATAGACATCACGAGAGGGCATCGTGGCCTTCACCCAAGCCCTTACCAAGATTCAAGCGAGGGTGTTGGGCCCTTGTTTAGGGTTGGTTGGGAACCTTACCCACCCAAAGTTAGAGGAAAAATGAAAGAAAAGAAGAAACGATTTAAAAACAAAAGTTCAAAAAATTGCAAAAATTTCAATGCCAATCGTCCTACGTACTAATCGTGTCACATAGGACAACTAGTGCTGACTAGACCACAATATCAATGATTTCTAATAAAAATTTATCAAAATAACTAAATTGGCAAATCGTAAAAAAATATATGACTAAATTGGTGCAATATTTTAATTAAAAAACTTGCCAAAATTAAAAGGTTTATGATTAAATTAACTGCAATATGATAGGTTTGAGATCTTTTGGACATTTATTACGAGGAAAATTTGGTAGAGTTTTGGCACAATTTTTTTTTTTTGTCAGTGTTTTGGCATAGTTTGAACGTCCCTTCTTTCTTTATGTTCTTTCCATCTATCTTCTTGATATTTCCAATAACAATCATTACAACTCATGCTTGATCCCCACTTTGATTGCTCCACATTTCCATGATATCCTCTATTTCGACGATTTAAGTTACTCCTAAGATAATCACGTGTTATGCAATAACTGCCCCTTCATTCAAGATTCAATCTGTTTTGTAATTGTTCTAGCGCTTAACTCAAACAAGGCAAGGTTCCCTTTCCTGACTATAATGGAAAAAAAAAATTATGAGAAAATAATGGAAAAGTCAACTGGGCTGGTGTAGCACGGCCCATTCTTTTATTTCTTTTTGAGCCCATTCTTCTATTTTTCTTCCAGCCCATTCTTTTGGCCCATCCGAAATTGAATAAAAGAGAGGCCAGCCCATCATCCCTTTTCTCTCCTTTGCGCACGCGCGCCCTCCCACGAGGGAGGGGATGAACCCAGCGGCAATGGTGCCAGTCCAGTGACGCCAGCAGCAATGACGCCAGCGGAAGGAATATTCCAACTGTCGTCGCTCGTCAGAGGAGTGGAGGAAGGAGGCAGCGAGAAGGGCGTGAACAAGGCAGAAAAAGAGGAGAGAAGGGCTCAGTTCGTGGGGGCTTGGCCAGAGAAAAAAAATGTGATAAATATACTAGAATTGTCAAAAGTTATATATGGTGCTCACTTTAGTATCAAAAATTTTCGTTTACTCAATTAAATGCTAAATCAAAAGAAAACAATTACTTTATTGATTAAGTATCATTTATAATTAAAATTAAAATATGATTAGGCAAAATATTTAAAAAAATTGGTCCACGTGATATTTCCACATGGCATGCTTGGCACTAAAGTGATCCTTTTTTTAACAACGACTAATACTGAAGTGGTCACTTTAAATAAAATTTATCACTCAAATGATCAATTTTAATTAAATTAGGTACTTAAATGATCACTATTTACAACTTTTGGATAACGTCGTTTAGGAATTATATGTTGACTAAGCATATTGGTGAGCCACATAGGACTGAAAAAATAATAATATATAGATACGTTAGATTTTCGGCAATTTGGACTAGAGTTGGCACTTAGATGATCATTTTTTTTTCAAAAAAGTAGTACTTAAGTAAATCGAAAAAATCTTTAGCGTTAAAATGAGCATTTTCCAAAACTTTTGACACTTTTAGCATCCTTACCCCAAGAAAAAATAAACGCATGAGAGCCATTCTTTCAGGGGAAAAAAAAAAAAGAAAACAAGAGAAAGGAAAGGCTGAGGAGAGGATTTTTTGGTTTTTCCCTAGAGTGACAAAAGCGAGCTCATTTCAAAGTCGATCAAAGGTCCATATGGCATTGTCCTTCATCATTTCAATTTTTTGTCTAGAAAATTTCAAAAAATGACCCGAAATGCCTTTATTTTTTCAAATAAAGACCGAAGTGGACTTTATTTCAAATAAGAGCTTGAAGTGCTATTAATTTTCTCAAATAAGAACGTGAAGTGAATATATATATATATATATATATATATATATATATATTTATAAATTAGGTCTTGAAGTGGCTATGTTTATTTCAAATAAGGGCTTGATTTTTCGGCGATTAACGATATTTTCATCATTTACCATTTTCCTTTTTTTTCTTCCTTTTTTTTTTCTTTTTTCTTTCCTTTTTTTTTTTTTTGGTGGTTCTTCTTCCTCTATGTCAATGGCCAATCGGCCAACCACTGATGATGGCCATAGAGGGTTGGGCGAGGGTTATCCTGGCCCAATTCGACAAGGGCCACCCATGCTAGCCATAGGTAAGGGACGGCCTTGCCTCGATGAGGTGACCCTCACCTTGGGGGAGGTTGCCCCTCACAGCCATCCATGAGGTCGACCCTCGCTGGCCACAAGTGGGGTCTCCACAACCCTTGCTAGCGGTCAGCAAGGGTCGTTGAGCCCTCGCTAACCCCAAGCGAGGCTGATAATCACTAGATTGGGTGAGGGTGGCTGGTGTGGACTTGCAAGCCCTCACTTGTTGTTAGTGAGTGCTTGTAGGCCCTCATCGATCTTTCCTAATGGTTGGCAAAGGTGGCCGAGCCCTCGTCAACCCTTCCCAGCAACTACCGCGGCTGATGTAAACAAAGAACCAAAAATGCTCTTGATTGATCGAAAAATTTAGCTAGCTGGTGATTGGTGAGATCAAGCCCTTATTTGAAATAATCATAGCTACTTGAGAGCCTTATTTGAAACAACCAAAGTCACTTCAATCCCATATTTGAAACAAGATCCACTTCAAGTCCTTATTTTAAAAAAATGATGACACTTTGGATTTTTTTTGGAATTTTTCATTTTTCTTCTGCAGCCATGGAGTGGCTTTAGCCTGAACTCTCTCACCATCGCCAATCAAGATCTTGACTCGTCTAATATACCAATACCAAGTAAGATTCCCCTTTCCCGAACCCCAAAAAGAACCGCCTGGGTTGATTCATGCTCTTGGCGAAATCTTGTTAAACCAAAGTAATTTCATGTCAAGCTATAATGCTTTGAACCCGGAATGCGAGTTCATTAATGAACACCAAATACTCGATGTATTTCTTAAATGAAACACAGAAAATTTTGAGAACCCCGAACTCGAATGGAGAATTTCAAGTGACTCGTGATAGACTAAGATAGGTTTAACATGAAAATGTGTTGATTCCAGCCTTTATGCATCATGTTTAGTCCGTAGGTTGCAATGAATTTCGCTCTAGAATGCATGCTTAAAATCGCATATCAACCGTTTGATAAAATGGCTGATAGAATGCCGAGTATTGATTCATCATTGAATCCCGAGATAGATCCATTCATGTTTGCTTTTGGGTTGTTGAATCTGCTCTGATATTCTTTTTTCTCTGTCTGGCTATATGATTCTATGGGAACGGTCGATCGCCAGCAAGCGAGCCGAGAGTCCCCACTTTGGCTGAAGCTCTCACTCCACATCGACAAATCCTGCTGTCCAGGGCTATTCTAGTTAGGCCATTCTCTCCATATTCATGTATTTATGTTCGCTTCTTTTTCTGGTTTGCTGATTTTAGAAGCCATGGTTCGCTTAGTTTTTGTTTCGATGAATTTGTTTTGGGCCGCCAAAGTAGACGGCCGGTGATGGGCCAACGGCGGTGAGGGGTGGATGGTAGGACGGCGAGTAGTGGCCCGAGTGGACGACCATGGAGGGTCAGGGCTCGGCAGTGGCCTAAGGCTTGGTCGAGGTCCCTTGGTTCGGTGAAGATGAATTTGCAGGCGGTGAAGGAGATGTTCTTGCTAAGCACGGTCCGCGAAGAAGAATGAAGGTGCAGGAGAAGAAGACAAAATAGGGAAGAAGACAAAAGAATTAAAAAGAGAAAAATCAGTAAAAATTCGAAAAATTTAAACATACAAACATCATTAGGAAAATCCCAAATAGGAACCCGGAGTGTCTTTCTTTTCTCAAAATATGAGTTAAAAGAGAGTCTGTCTCAAATAAAGACTCAAAGTGATCATTTAGTCTCAAAGAAGAATCTCACTCACTAGCCAGTGAACAAATGCATCTCCGATGCATATTCCGGTGGCCTGATCATGGGTATTTTTGTCCAAAAAACTTCTTTTTTTATTTATTTTCGATTATCCTATTCTTTTTTTTTTTCTTTTTGGGTCAATGATTGCACCGTTCATCATCTTCTTCATCCATGTTCATCTTCTTCTTAAGAACATCAGACTTGGGAAGGGCTAGTGAGCGCCGGCTGTTGATAAGGGCCGGTGGCAAGGGTCGCTAAGCCCTCGCCGGCCACGGGTGAGGGCTTGTAGGCTAACCCTTGCCAGATCTGGCAAGGGTGGCCTTAGTCGCCGTGGCGAGGGCCGTCGAGCCCTTGTTGGCTAAGAATGAGGACTTGCAGGCCCTCATCAACCCTTATCAATGGCTAATGAGGTGGGCAAGCCCTCGCCTTAGGCCGGCGAGGGGCGACCTCCCCCGCCTCCGCTCGCCACTCCACCGACAACCTCTTCTTCTACCAAAACTATGACCGAGATGCCCATGTCACTTTCTTCATCCCTTCCTCCCACCACCGCTCCCAGATCAACGGCTTCTTCAACTACCCCTTTTGCCATCGAAGACCTCCTTGTAGGGCCTCGATTTGGACAGCCCCCCTCCCCCATGGCCAGTGAGGGCTCGATGGCCCTCGCTCGCTACCAGCGATGGGTGTACAGCCCTCACCACTGTCGACGATGGGTGTCGAGCCCTTGCTTGCCCTAGGCGAGGGTCAACCTGTAGGCCCTCGCCTTGCCCTCGCTCGTTGTTGGCGATGGGCGTCAAGCCCTCGCTCGCTGCCGATGATGGGCATCAAGCCATTGCCAACCCTTACTAGCAACCGGCGCTTGCTAGCCTTTCCCCAAGTCCGGTGTTCTTGATCTGGGCAAGAAGAAGATGAACAGGGAATGAAAAAGACGATGAACAAGACAACAAAAAATGGAAAAAAAAAAAGATATTTGGATGAAAAAACCCTAATCAAACCACCGGAATATGCATCAGAGATGCATCTATTCATCGGTCGGCAAGTGAGGTCCTTCTTTGAGACTAAATAACTACTTTGGGTCCTTATTTGAAACAGAATTCACTTCAGGTCATCTTTGAAGAAAAGAATGGCATTTTGGGTCCTTATTTAAGATTTTCCCAAGATCCTTTTATAATTCAACGCAGGTCTGATCCGAATAGATGAGTTGGGACAGTGGGTTGGATCAAGTAAACCGGTCCGAACCCTTCCCCCAAATATAATGATAAAAAAATATTTAAAAACTCTAAAAAAATCGAAAAAATCATTATAAATTTCAAAAATATTAAAATTTTCAAAAAATTTATAAAAAAAATTAGAAAACTCAGAAAATCCCTAAAAAAATAACAAATGTTTTTAAATTCGTAAAAAATATAGAAATCATTAAATCATTAAATAAATTTACTTAATTAGAAAATAAAAAATTGATAAATTTTAGAAAGTTCAGATAAATCATAAAAATCATAAAAAAGTTAAAACTTCTAAAAAACAAGAATATTCATAAAATTTTAGAAAATTCTGATAATCATAAAAAAATTATGAAAATTGGAAAACTATTAAAAATTGAAAATCCAAATTTGGACAAGTCTTTAGGACTTTATAATAGGGTTCTTTGTTTTGGATTATCTTCTCTTTTTTAGAGACCTTTAGGATATGTATGTGTTTTATTTGCGATTATACTTGGTTACGCTTCTTTAATACCTTGGATGTTATTTTCTTTGTTTTAAGATGGTTAAGACCAAACCTAAAATTCTTCGATAGATTGCCAAGGCATTAGTTAGCGTTCAATAGAGTTAGGCACTGTAAGGACATTAGTCTTAGGATTAGTGCAATCAAGTCTCGAATTTAGAATCTCCAGTTGTACAAATAGTAAGATATCCTCCCGTATCTTACTCAATTTCTAGTTGACCAAAAAAGACTAATGGCGGCTCCTGAGTCAAAATTTATATAGGATTAATTAATCAAAAAATGAATATCTGATGTCGCACGAGATATGAACTAGGGAGAATTCATATTTATGATCAATAGATCATTTGTGGTGTTAACAATCAAATGGTCCATCCGTGATCATCATTTGTATGGACCATTCGATTCATCTCATAAGCAAGTATCTTAAATCTAATTTTATCCTCCCGAGTCAAAAGGGGTTAGTCATGACAGCTTGAATTATAAATTGAGCACAAAGTTGTGGAATTTAAACTACAGATTTTTTCATAGTT
Organism: Eucalyptus grandis x Eucalyptus urophylla; assembly: GCA_028830015.1. Lineage (NCBI taxonomy): Eukaryota > Viridiplantae > Streptophyta > Magnoliopsida > Myrtales > Myrtaceae > Eucalyptus > Eucalyptus grandis x Eucalyptus urophylla. The sequence continues at coordinate 44,993,206 of CM054190.1, forward strand.
TGAACTATCTCAGACACTACTTTTCGACAACATAAGATCGCCTTAGATATGCTCCTTGGGTCGTATAATTCTTGTATTTTCATCTTGAAGTAAGAACTTTTCTATTAACATGATTTTATGAAAAACATCAAAAACTATGAGGAAGAGGGATCATGACCAAAACTACAAGTGAGAAAGAGGGATCATGACCAATATTGGCTTCTCTTTTTCCAACGTTTTTCTTTTTTAACTCTGGCATATGTTTTTTTCTCTGTGAATACTTTATTTTTTCAAAAGTTCGGTTTATAATGGAAGGTTTCCTAAATGGTCTCACAGCTCGTAGTATACTTCTCTAAAACCCAAATCTTCTTCCCAAAAAAGTTCAATGTCCAATTAATTGGGCCTCTCTTGCAGCCGAACCCCCCCTTAAGCCTAGGTCCATTCATCTGGCGTAGAAACGACAATGAAAATGAATTGGCAAAGCGTGCCCGACCAACGGGCATAATTAGGATTCGAAATCTCAAATTGGAATGTGAATTGTCCACGGTCATACTTCTCTCTCTCTCTCTCTCTCTCTCTCTCTCTCTCTCTCTCTCTCTCTCTCTCTCTCTCTCTCTCTCTCATCAATCCTACTTAGGTGCGTTTGGTTTAGCAATTTTTTTTTTGTCGGTCCTACTTTAATCCTACTCTAACACTCACTCTCAGACTTTTGCTCTGCCTTCTTGCAGGGCGTGAGAATCGAAACCCATTAGGGGAATGCAAAATAATTTAGCTTAAAGGGTTTTGGGCAAATGCAAAAGCCGTTTGATAAACTTCGTTTGAGATGTAATTTTGAGAGAAATTCCAAACACTTCGCTGATTTGACAAAGAGCTACAGCCGCCAGTGAGCCAAATTTGACACCGGAGGTCACCTAACCTCAAGCAACCCCTGGCAAGGGTCACGCGACCCAAGCGAGTCACTCGATTGGCGGCCTGGGTCGCGCATTGCTTGGGTCACTTGAGGTCATGCAACCTCTACGCAACCCTTGCCAAAGATCGCCCAATCATTATCGTAGGTTGACCTCAACCAACAGTGACTGTAGCTCTTTATCGATTTAGCAAAGAGCTTGGTTCTTTTTTAATAATAAAAAAAATGATGAGGGATAAATTCGAAATTTCGAAGAATTTGTAAGAGTAGTTATGAAAAAAAAAAATGAGTTTCAATACTTGGTCAAATACTGAAGCCTAATTCGAGTTCCTAATAGTATTTGGTTTTCGGTCTTTCTAATGTTGGCTTTTACTTAAAAACTCTTTCAAAATGATTACTAAATGATCTAATATTTTCCTAAGGGGCAATTCCTTAGAAATACTAAATCAAACGCACTTTCCGAAGAAGGGATATTCCAAAGGGCCCAGTGGGTTTTGGTGATCAAGAGGAGGGAGGAAGAGAATTTTCCGGCCTTTCAACCCAGTTTGAATTAGTGGACTTAAGATTGGCCAGCGGCATCTTGCGATCATCCACAACAGGATATAGGGCCCACGGGCTTTCTGCTTTTCCGGATTAGGAGCTCCGCCACAAATCTACTGTCGGTCTCTATCTATACAAAAAGCTGTTCCGCTTTCTCCTTCTTCAAGTACGGAAGAGCTCGGAAGACGGCTAGGATTTCGTTGGTCAACGCCGGATCGAGTTGAAACAGTTGAAACGTCCAGGAAGATGGACAGACACGACGGACGCGATGCGATTAGCAATTTGCCGGACTCGGTGCTCCTCCATATTCTGTCCTTCCTTCCCACGAGAGACGCCGTGAGGACAGTGATCGTCCCAGGGTTTTGTTACCTCTGGACTTCTACCCGCCACTTATCTTTTGATCACCGTCCTTACCACGACCGCAAAAAGTTGGAAACTGCTTTTGAAGTCGATGACAGATTCGTGAATTTTACCGACCATGTGCTGACTCTGCACAAGAGCCCCACGATCAATTCGTTTCGTCTTAATTTAAACTGTGCATCTGAGGTGGACCCCTATGTTCTGAAAATGAGGACTTTGTAACTCCAGAGAGGAGAAGAACGTGGAACAAACTGGATACATGGATTCGTTTTGCAGCGAGAAGAAAGGTTAAGTTCCTCGATTTGGACTTCTTACGGTGTGCTTGGGAGTTCCGACATTGTCTTTACTTCCCTCTTAATCTTTACGTGCTGCCCAGCATTGTCCTAAGGTGTAGCAGCTTAGTAGAGCTGAAGCTGGCTTCCTGTGTGGTCAGACCAGTGGCGGGACGGGTCCAACTGAGGTCGCTTAGAAAATTGTTGATAAAGGATATTCACTTAACTGACAGAAAGTTGGCTGACATACTATCTAGTAGCCCGTTGCTGAAAGAATTGTCTATTGAAGATTGTCATGGCCTCCACGAGCCTAAATTCTGTCGTGGCCCATCCATTGAAGTTTTAAATTTAAAGGAATGCGGCAGTCTTGAAAAGCTTGATCTTACACGATCAGATATCAAACATTTAACCATTGATCAGTATGGGGATCTGGAGCTAGTTTGTCCTAATGTGAGGATTCTGGATATTGCTGTGTGTCTAAATTATGTCAAGGCGACTGATGTGTCATCACTGGTTAATACGTCTCTCAGCTTCAGTGATTATTTTAGATATCCTTATGGGAAATATTGTGAGTTCTGACTGCTTCTGGAAAAGCTCAGCCGCAGTCCTTATTTTATGCTATGCAATTTGTGCGTACTAGCATGATTTCTCTGCTTTTGCTCTGACCTATTTTGTCTTGCTTTGAGGTACTTTTGAATGATTTGGGTTCTGATCCTTCAGGTGAGGAGTATTACTATTTGTTCGATTGGATATTCTCACATTTCAACTGTCCTAAAATTTGTAGAATAGAAGATGGGTGAACTGATTCTGGATGGGTCTTACTTGAAATGGACAGCGGCTGTGCCGTTTCTCTGCTTTGGCTTCTGTGTTCTGTAGTTTTTTTATGCTTCAGTTCATCAGGTAATGTCCTAGATGAAGGGTAAAAGAAAATATTATTTACTTAGTCTGGGTTCTTTTATTATGCCCACCTAAACTTTTATAAGGTGACCTTCCTTGCATCTGCTGGCCTATAAACTTTGAGCAATTGTAAACTATGATCCATAACCTATTCATGTAACTGAAAACTACAGCTTGTTAGGTGTCTGTCTTCCTTGTGTCCTTGTTTGCTTTGTGGCATTTTGTTGACGATATTGTTTTCACTTTTTACATGACATGTGTTACCGTTTTAAATGTGAATGTACATGCTCTTGTGATTTGCCTTTCTAAATATTCTATGATAGCTAATTGAAAATTTCCTGACATGACTCTGAATTGAATGGTATCATATAATTTCATTTCAGTCAGTCCATACATACACATGCGCTCGAGTGCCCACAATGTATGTCCGATAGTAATTTTCATTCAAAGTCGGTCCAAGCAATTCTTTTAAAGCCAGGTATTAACTACATGGGAACTGACAAATCAGCCATGCCCATCTTTCGCCTGGAAGTATGTGACACTTGAACTGCGTCTGAATACGTGGTACCTCCCCGGCATCTCTAGCTCGTTGAGGAACTCTCATTTTCTTGAGACACTCACTATCTATGTTTATCCTGGAAGAGATGAAGATGACTCCGAGGTATAACTGCTTGAACTGTAACTTTTTGTTTGCTTATTAGAACTTGGAATTAATGGAGATTGAAAAATCACTTTAAATTTCTAGCTTGCCGAAGCAGGGTGTAAGCTTGCATTTGAGTTCAACGGCTTTAGTTACTGGAGTTTAGTGGACAGCACATTTCCTTGTCAGGAGGACCAGCTTAAGCATGTTAAGATGTATGGTTATGTACTGGAGCCTGATGTCACTGAGCTCATTGAATTTCTGCTCAAGAATGCACAGGTCTTGGAGAAAATGGAGATTTCTACCAAGAAGACTCTGCAGTGAACAGGTAGCAAGTTCATGTTCTCCAGCGACATTGGTCGTCCATCAAAGGATTATTATACATTGGACCTCACAGAAGTTGTTAAGTTACCCAGGGGCCTCAACAAGTGCAGTAATTCACCTGGGTTAGATACTGGTATTGGAATTGTGTTCACCCTTTATTTTGGACAACCCTTGATGTTTCTATACCAGGCATGTCTCACATTTGGTAGACTTTACTGGGCTTTATGATGAATTCGCCCCTTTGCCTCAGGTCTATGATTCGCAACATCCACGACTCTGTGCAGGCAGCTTTATGAATATTTTGATGGTGGATGTGCCATTTTTTTTTTAAGTATGTTTCTCTTAACAGCTTTTCTTTTCATATTCCCAGCTCTTGCAAATAGTTCGGCTAAAAACTTTGCAGTTCAGATTTACTTGAACAATCTATTGACACTAGTTACAATCTGTTCATGAGTTGGCCTTTGCTCTTTACAAAAGTAGTTGGCCTTCGCTCTTGCGGCTGCTGTTTCTCTCTTGGTTTTTCATTTCAGAGGCTGCCATCTTTGTTCTTTCGCTTTTCAGGTTTAGCTACCCTTTTCTTTATCTTGAAAAGAAGTCAATGCAGTTCAACATTCTTAATGATTACTATCAATATCAATATCAGTACAATCCGAAGCGACTTTGTACCATAAAATATTGAGTTGTGAAGTCCTCCAAGTTCGTGTCTTTTATTGATGTCTGCCCTAAAATCGTTATTATATGTGCTCTTCTTGCAAATTAACAAGATCATTTTGTCCCTTATTTGACGTGCGAGTTCTTTTTCCTTTATAGATAACATGAGTATCCAACTTTGTATCTTTACTGAAGGTAATTTGGTAGTCAACCCCTTATACCCTTATACTATGAATTGCATCAAATCAGTCCAACTATGTATTTGCTTCATCCCCTCCAGACATAGGTTTCCAAGGAGACTTTTCATAGTAACATGTCCATCAAGCATTGATCGGTATACCACGCACTTCCTCCGCCGCAATTCCACGATAATAAGTGGTGCTCAAGTATGAGATTTTACAAAATAAGCACTTCCAAATTGTTTTCTGGAAACCTAACAGGAACAACGTCAGATTCGATCCAAGTCAAACCGAATGGGATTTGATAATTTAAACAGAACTTTTCTTGCTCAATTTTATTAAGTCGTAGTCCGAGTTGCTTCTTTCACACTCCTCCACGTACTTCCTTGAATTGGAATTCTTTGTATTCTGGGAGCTCCATCTTTAAGGCTTCGACTGCTTCTAAGCGGAGGGACTCCTCCCTGGTATTTCTACCTCACACAGGAATTCTTATTGTCACGAGATCCTCACTAGTTGTGCTCATCCTGGACCTCATCACATATTTACATACGAATTTCCATTCAATCTATCTCAAGTGCTGGAGACGAAAGAACGGCTTGCATTCAAATTTTACGTCTCTGAGTTTTTTTCCCATGAGTTACTGGGTCATCCAGGTTACCGGGTGCTTTTTTACCTTTCTCACTCCTCTTCGATTTCCCACGCTTTTTTCCTCACGGAAAAGGAGGAGGTTGAATTCTGATTTTGGGTGGTTCCCGGCAGGCTTCGTCACTTGGCTTGTTTCTTGTCGCTCTTCAAGCGTGTGTAGAATGTACTGCCTGGGTTCAATCGTCCGACCCCGTTTCCAACATATTTCTGTTTAGCCCCTGATTTCTCTATCAGATCCATTTCTTGTTTGCTGCAGCGGTTCTGATCACATCATAGTGTCCTGGAGTAGATCAACTTTGGAGATCAATAATGTTGTCGGGCAAAGAAGCAATGCGGAAAGTTTGAAAGGGCCATAAAGATGGAAGAAATGGTGTAATCAGTAATTTCCTGGACTTGGTCCTATTCTACATACGCAAAATTATCTTTTGATCAGTGTGCTTACCAAAATTGGGAAGAGCAGACAGTGCACAATGGTCTCGAGCGTGATGGCAAGTTCTTAAATTTCACCAGCCATGTATTGAGCCCTGCACGAGAGCCCGACAATTGCTTGGAGAGTTGCCTATTGGAAAAATGCTATGGTCTCCAGAAGCTCTAATTCGATTGGCACCCGTCAATTGAAGAATTGAACCTCGACATGTGCAAGGGTTGAAGAAACTTGATCTTGCTTGCTCAGCCACAAACAAATTAACTGTTGCTGTTGATACTAGCAGTCATGTAAAAAAGACAGTCAATGCTTAAATTAGGACTTTGCAGATTTCTGGGTCGACGAAGTGTGTCAAGTTAACCAGTTACTAATCTCTGATTGATGCATCACTCTACTTCGGTTATCACCTCAAATGTTCTTGAAAGGCATACGGCGGAGTCAGAGTGCTTCTCAAGAAGCCAAGAAGTAGTGTGTGCTTTATGCCATACACTTGTTGTATCCTGGTAAGGTTTTTCCACTATTGCTCTAACCTCATTTATCTTGCTTTTGAGGTACTTTTAAATAATTGAGCCGACAGAGTCACATAACCGGGGGTATTGAGCTGACATGTCAGTTATGTGACTTTGTGAATAGCATAGGCCAGCCCAACAGGAGCCCTTGTGAGCTCCACCATCTCACCCTAAGCATGGGAAGCTATACTATACATGCCTACTTGGTAGTAGCCACATCAAAATATATGACAGCGAGTCTATCTTCTCCCCCGGTGGCCCCCTTGTTGCTAGGTGAACATTTCTTCCCCACCTAGTTGGGAATAACCCCACATTTTACGTCTCAGAGTTTAGACGAAATAATTTAAGGACGTGTTTAGTTCCAAAGTACTTTTAAATGATTCAACTAGGAGTCCTTGAGCAAGAAGTAATACTCTCTGTTTGACTGATTTTTCTCAGATGATTTTGAAACTGAGTTTAATGTCCAGTCTATTTTAGTCTCTTCATTCTTATTGTCCTAAGACCGTCGATGAGGTAATACGAAGAGGTAGTAAGGAAAAAAGCTATTCACTCACACCAGCGTCCGTTTTACTCATCCTGCCCTTAAACTTGTCTTTGCATGCTTCCCCTCATGTAACTCAGACATTGTCGAGGTTTTTTGTGTGTCAGTTTTTGCATTGTTATGAACATGTCATCCTTTCACAAGCAATTCATATTTTGTGGTCTCATTCATTGATATACTCTGTCATTTGCAACCATTCAAGTGAGTATGAGATTGGCTCTCTTGAATTATTTTGTAATGCTCCAAATGCATAGTTTAATTAGGTGGCTTGAATGTGTTGAAGATATGGAAGAAACCGTACAATCTTGATCTTCCTTCACTAACTGTTAGGGAAATCCCTTATGATGTTTTGAAGATGACAAAATAAATCAAAGGCTACTAACATGTTTGATGGTTGAGTAATAGACCATGCAGATAATAGAACATGTAAAGGATATTATCAAAGTCTGAAGACTGCTAGACTCAAGACTCAAAGTCTGAAGACTGTTAGACTCAAGACTCAAAACAGACGCTATGCTGAAGCTGAACCAGAAGACAGACTCTATGCTGAAGCTGAACTGGGTACAGACCCAGATTGCAAAGTCTACAGACTCAGATTGTAAAGTCTGAAGACCCAGATTGTAAAGTCTCAAGACTCATATCGTAAAGTCTAAAGACTCAGACTTTACATCCAGATTCAATGAATCGTAACTCAAGCCCAATCATACAACGGCTAGTGATCTGGTTTGGATTCCACATCAAGATTGATTTGATTGATTCAATCTAATTGATTGACAATTGGATGTTGAAGACAAGGACTTTCTATACGAAGAAGCTTTACTTATGGAAACCAAGATTTCGTTTGTATGGGCGATCGGAATCAATTTGGGATTTTACCTTTGTCACTCAACGGCTACCAAATCTTCTAAGATACAGAGCTGTCCAATGGGTATATTGGAAGACGATTCTCCGGGATGCTGTCCAACGGGTAGTTTGGAAGTGGAGGAGTATTTAAGAAGATGAAGGACCGATGAGCAAGTAAGAGACGGAGCGTAGAATTTATAATTCCAAAGTCTAAGCGACTTTAGATCATATACTTGTCTCTTGAGAGCTTAAACGTTTGTAATCGTGAGAGAAATACCAAGAGAGTGACTTAGTGAGATAGTGTGATCTACTACTAAGTATTTGCACTCGGAGTTGTAATCTCTTGTTGATTGCATAGTGGAATCCAGCCAAGAAGGCTGTTATCGTGGGAGAGTGGACGTAGGCTTGGATTAAGCCGAACCACTATAAATCTCGTGTTCTTATTCTCTTCCTTAACTCCTTTATTTTGTTCATACTAGCACTCTCAATTGGTATCAGAGCCAAGTGCTCGGTTTATAAAAGTGTTTTTACTTTTGAGCTAAAGATCTTTTATGGCTAGTATGTTGGCACCAGGACTTATGGAAGGGCAAAGCAACACAAGGCCACCATATTTTGATGGAAAGGAATATGACGTATGGAAGAACAAGGAAATCTATGCTTGATGGCACATTCAAAATCTGAGTCTAACTCAGACAGAGACTCAGAATCAGAGTCTGATTCAGAACCAGACTCAGAATCTAATGAGGAAATCAAGGGGGAGAAATCGAATCCAAAACAAAAGGAAAAGAATCGTGATCACATCAAAAAGGCAACAAATTGAGGGGGAGCTTTGATCAATTATGGAAAAATCTTTTTTGATTGATCGTGATCTTATTATGGATGGAAGGAAAGGTAATTGTGTCAGAATTTATTCTACAAAATCCGGTTAGTGCATCTCTTATTACCTTTTGTCATTAACAAATCTCATATTGATATTATCATTTTATTATGACAAAAATGGTACGTGAATTTTATGATGCATCCGTGATTTTTATTGAATATTTACTGATATGATCGAAGTGAGCTATATTGCATATCTTTAATATTCGATAAAAGCTGATTTTTTGGAAATTGTGATTCATGCAAGATATTTGTTATCATTCTCTACGTGAATCCATTATTATCACTTTTTGATTATGACAAAAAGGGGGAGAAGATATGAATATGCATATGTGCTAATTGGTTGATATTATCTATGGCATAATATTGAGCTGTGATTATTTTCTAAATATTATTATGCTCAATCTATTTGTTATCTTCTGATATCCTTTGATTTAAATTAATAAAAGCATGTTTACAAATCTGCATATTCAGAGATTGTTTTGTCATCATCAAAAAGGGGGAGATTGTTAGGGAAATCCCTTATGATGTTTTGAAGATGACAAAATAAATCAAAGGCTACTAACATGTTTGATGGTTGAGTAATAGACCATGCAGATAATAGAACATGTAAAGGATATTATCAAAGTCTGAAGACTGCTAGACTCAAGACTCAAAGTCTGAAGACTGTTAGACTCAAGACTCAAAACAGACGCTATGCTGAAGCTGAACCAGAAGACAGACTCTATGCTGAAGCTGAACTGGGTACAGACCCAGATTGCAAAGTCTACAGACTCAGATTGTAAAGTCTGAAGACCCAGATTGTAAAGTCTCAAGACTCATATCGTAAAGTCTAAAGACTCAGACTTTACATCCAGATTCAATGAATCGTAACTCAAGCCCAATCATACAACGGCTAGTGATCTGGTTTGGATTCCACATCAAGATTGATTTGATTGATTCAATCTAATTGATTGACAATTGGATGTTGAAGACAAGGACTTTCTATACGAAGAAGCTTTACTTATGGAAACCAAGATTTCGTTTGTATGGGCGATCGGAATCAATTTGGGATTTTACCTTTGTCACTCAACGGCTACCAAATCTTCTAAGATACAGAGCTGTCCAATGGGTATATTGGAAGACGATTCTCCGGGATGCTGTCCAACGGGTAGTTTGGAAGTGGAGGAGTATTTAAGAAGATGAAGGACCGATGAGCAAGTAAGAGACGGAGCGTAGAATTTATAATTCCAAAGTCTAAGCGACTTTAGATCATATACTTGTCTCTTGAGAGCTTAAACGTTTGTAATCGTGAGAGAAATACCAAGAGAGTGACTTAGTGAGATAGTGTGATCTACTACTAAGTATTTGCACTCGGAGTTGTAATCTCTTGTTGATTGCATAGTGGAATCCAGCCAAGAAGGCTGTTATCGTGGGAGAGTGGACGTAGGCTTGGATTAAGCCGAACCACTATAAATCTCGTGTTCTTATTCTCTTCCTTAACTCCTTTATTTTGTTCATACTAGCACTCTCAATTGGTATCAGAGCCAAGTGCTCGGTTTATAAAAGTGTTTTTACTTTTGAGCTAAAGATCTTTTATGGCTAGTATGTTGGCACCAGGACTTATGGAAGGGCAAAGCAACACAAGGCCACCATATTTTGATGGAAAGGAATATGACGTATGGAAGAACAAGGAAATCTATGCTTGATGGCACATTCAAAATCTGAGTCTAACTCAGACAGAGACTCAGAATCAGAGTCTGATTCAGAACCAGACTCAGAATCTAATGAGGAAATCAAGGGGGAGAAATCGAATCCAAAACAAAAGGAAAAGAATCGTGATCACATCAAAAAGGCAACAAATTGAGGGGGAGCTTTGATCAATTATGGAAAAATCTTTTTTGATTGATCGTGATCTTATTATGGATGGAAGGAAAGGTAATTGTGTCAGAATTTATTCTACAAAATCCGGTTAGTGCATCTCTTATTACCTTTTGTCATTAACAAATCTCATATTGATATTATCATTTTATTATGACAAAAATGGTACGTGAATTTTATGATGCATCCGTGATTTTTATTGAATATTTACTGATATGATCGAAGTGAGCTATATTGCATATCTTTAATATTCGATAAAAGCTGATTTTTTGGAAATTGTGATTCATGCAAGATATTTGTTATCATTCTCTACGTGAATCCATTATTATCACTTTTTGATTATGACAAAAAGGGGGAGAAGATATGAATATGCATATGTGCTAATTGGTTGATATTATCTATGGCATAATATTGAGCTGTGATTATTTTCTAAATATTATTATGCTCAATCTATTTGTTATCTTCTGATATCCTTTGATTTAAATTAATAAAAGCATGTTTACAAATCTGCATATTCAGAGATTGTTTTGTCATCATCAAAAAGGGGGAGATTGTTAGGGAAATCCCTTATGATGTTTTGAAGATGACAAAATAAATCAAAGGCTACTAACATGTTTGATGGTTGAGTAATAGACCATGCAGATAATAGAACATGTAAAGGATATTATCAAAGTCTGAAGACTGCTAGACTCAAGACTCAAAGTCTGAAGACTGTTAGACTCAAGACTCAAAACAGACGCTATGCTGAAGCTGAACCAGAAGACAGACTCTATGCTGAAGCTGAACTGGGTACAGACCCAGATTGCAAAGTCTACAGACTCAGATTGTAAAGTCTGAAGACCCAGATTGTAAAGTCTCAAGACTCATATCGTAAAGTCTAAAGACTCAGACTTTACATCCAGATTCAATGAATCGTAACTCAAGCCCAATCATACAACGGCTAGTGATCTGGTTTGGATTCCACATCAAGATTGATTTGATTGATTCAATCTAATTGATTGACAATTGGATGTTGAAGACAAGGACTTTCTATACGAAGAAGCTTTACTTATGGAAACCAAGATTTCGTTTGTATGGGCGATCGGAATCAATTTGGGATTTTACCTTTGTCACTCAACGGCTACCAAATCTTCTAAGATACAGAGCTATCCAATGGGTATATTGGAAGACGATTCTCCGGGATGCTGTCCAACGGGTAGTTTGGAAGTGGAGGAGTATTTAAGAAGATGAAGGACCGATGAGCAAGTAAGAGACGGAGCGTAGAATTTATAATTCCAAAGTCTAAGCGACTTTAGATCATATACTTGTCTCTTGAGAGCTTAAACGTTTGTAATCGTGAGAGAAATACCAAGAGAGTGACTTAGTGAGATAGTGTGATCTACTACTAAGTATTTGCACTCGGAGTTGTAATCTCTTGTTGATTGCATAGTGGAATCCAGCCAAGAAGGCTGTTATCGTGGGAGAGTGGACGTAGGCTTGGATTAAGCCGAACCACTATAAATCTCGTGTTCTTATTCTCTTCCTTAACTCCTTTATTTTGTTCATACTAGCACTCTCACTAACACGCTTTGCGACAAGTCCATTGTTTTGTTCCAATGGTGTGACATCCGCCATGTCTCTTCCCTCTATATTAACCAAAATCAGACACACAAAAAGTTGATTTCAAGTTGATGCTTTTGACTGATAAAAAAAAAAATGATGATGATGATGTTGTCGAAGTCCGTTTATGTTTATGTTTTCACTTCTTTTCCTATGAATCTAAACAATTCTTTCTTCTATCAAGTATTCATTTATGGGAATTCACACAACCGACATGCCCATTATTTGCACGAAATCTTTTGAGGCTTGATCTAAGTCAAACAAAGTGGCACCACCCTGGGATCTAAGCATATTCAAGAGTTTCCATATTCTTGAGAAGCTCACTACATACATTTAGACCAAAATGTATAAATCGTTTAGAACAAGTTTATTTTCTAGTTTTACTTCTCGCTCAGTTGTTTACGTTTGTTTTACACTTCCGCCATCTCACATAACATTAAATTTTTAAAGTGGATTTTTTTTCTTTTAAGAAAAATTATATATATGTATATCAATTTAATCAAACGGCACATTATTTTATGCAAACAAAAACTCAAATAGAAAAATGTGAGAGTTCTTGCCTTTCATCAATCGCGACGTCACTTTCAGCGCCCACCCTGATAAGGAAAGCAACGGGACCAGTGAAATTTTCTTGACTTTCTCGGATTAAGGAAGGCAATTTATGAAAGTTCCATTGGCTGAGTGAAGGGGCACCATATGCAACCCATGTAAAGACAAAGAAAACTCAATCGATCCGACCTCCCATTTTTATTATTTTAACCAAAACCCATTTGCTCGAAGCGATCCCTCGCCCACAGTTGCGGAGGAAATCAGCGGTGCCGCCTCGACACTGGACCTGCACAGGCCGAGCAGCTGAACCTCAAACCCATCAAATCCCAGCCCAAGTTTTCCGCCCGACCGACGCATGTCCCCTGCTTCGATCGATACTAACACCTGGCTTAAATCCATTTCTTGAGGGAGGAAATATAACTCTCTCTCTCTCTCTCTCTCTCTCTTTCTAGTTTTCTGGAGTCTGTCTTCTGTCTCACTCACTCTATTTACTCTTGAAAAAAGTGGGAATCCTTTTGTCCCCACGTGGAATTAGCCGCCTGTTGGATGAAAGACCATGTTCATCGTGGTCCACGGTTTTTGTCTCTTGTAAGAAACCATCTTTTTAAATCAGGTTCGTCCATCAAAGATCGGAAATCTCTCAACGCCTTCTCTGTGTGAACCTCGTCCGTTTCCGAAAGTCCTCTTCATGATCCTTCTTTTCCCTTCCGATACCTTGGTCCAATAATTAGAGCAGCTCATCCTCTTATCCACACTACTATTATTTTTGTCCATTGCTTGTCATCACTCCCTCCTCAGATCAACCTTTTTTTTTTTTCTCTCTCCATCTTCGTATAAGTTCCTGGTAGATCTCCATCTGCTTAACAAAAGCGATTCTCAATCCGCATAAGTGGAATTGGGATCAGTTCAGTTGTCTGGACTTCAGATTCGTTTGAGTTTGTGCAGTTAAAGCAGAACAGAGGAATCATTTTTTATTTTTTTACGAATTTGCTTCAAGAGATGAGCTTGAGAGCAACAGAGGAAGGTTCAGCTCCAAAGATTCAAATCCCAGCAGATGTGGATTGGCATATGCTTGACAAATCAAGATTCTTCTTCCTTGGAGCAGGTCTCTTCTCAGGTGTATCGGCTGCTCTCTACCCAGTTGTGGTGCTCAAGACGAGGCAACAAGTCTCACACGCACAGGTCTCTTGCTTCAAGATGTCGTTCTCCATCATGAGGAATGAAGGCCTGAGAGGATTTTACAGAGGGTTTGGGACGTCCCTGCTGGGCACAATCCCAGCGAGAGCCCTCTACATGGCTGCCCTTGAGGTCACCAAAAGCAGTGTTGGTTCAGCCACTGTGAAGCTAGGGCTCTCAGACACCAGTGCCTTGGCCGTTGCCAATGCCGCAGCGGGGGTAAGCTCAGCCATGGCTGCTCAGCTCGTGTGGACCCCAGTCGATGTGGTGAGCCAGAGATTAATGGTCCAAGGCCAAAAAAATGGCTTCACTAGCAAAGGGAGCTTAATTGGTCAAGGGGGTTTTGGTTCTTGTAGGTATAAAAATGGTCTTGATGCATTCAAGAAAATACTATGTGCCGATGGTCTGAGAGGCCTATACCGAGGATTTGGGATTTCAATTTTGACATATGCACCTTCAAATGCAGTTTGGTGGGCTTCTTATTCTGTGGCCAATAGGCTCATTAGAGGTGGTTCTGTGGGCAAAAGTGGTGAAAGAAGCCGAAAAGACTGCCCTTCTTATGGCCTTTCTTTTGGGGCTGAGTCAAGGTCAATGCCGACGGTGGCCGTGCAGGGTCTGAGTGCAGCAATGGCATGTGGGGTTTCTGCAATAATCACTATGCCGTTGGACACAATCAAGACGAGATTGCAAGTGTTGGATGTAGAAGAAAATGGCAGAAGAAGAGCACTCACTTCTATGCAGACTGTGAGGAGTTTGGTGAGGGAAGGTGGTTTTAGTGCTTTTTACAGAGGGTTGGGACCAAGATGGGCTTCGATGGCCATGTCTGCAACAACCATGATTACCACCTACGAGTTCCTGAAGAGATTATCTGCTAAAAACCAGTAATGCTTCGGTTCTTGATTGAAGGATTAAATTGAAGCAGAACAAATGAGATCGCATAAACTCTTCTCTTTCCTTTTTAGATAGATATTCGCAGGCCTGTTTGTTTGTGTTCCTCGTGTGTGTTTATGAACACCATTTCTTTTTTTTCTTTTTTTTTTTTTTTTGTGTTTTGGGGAACAAAAAAAGAACAAAAATGCGTTTGTTTACGTTTTTGTTCCAAATCTATTTTTTTGTTCTCGGGAACAAATTTAGAACAGAAACAAGAAACAAGAAAAATTTATTTCTTGTTCCCAGAACACTTCCGATGAACAATTTTTCTCTCTCCTATTTTTTTCCTCTTTCTTTTCTTCTTCTTTTCTTCTTCTTTTTTCTTTGGCCGGTCGCCGGCCTCAGCCATGGCCGACAACCGGCCAAAAGGAAGAAAGAAAAATAAGAAAGAAAAGGAAAAATAAAATAAAAACATTAAAAAATTAAAAGAAACAAAAAAATTACACAAGTTTACTAAACGTGTTTCTGTTCTTTTTCTATTCCAAAAACAAATTTATCAAACGCGTTCTTTTGATCAAAAATTGTTCCTCAGAACATAAATAATTTTTTCTATTTCTGTTACCTGGAACAATTTTTTAATAAAAATGTTACCAAACGCATCCTCAAATTTCCTTTTAGATAGATGTTCCCATAATGGCATAGAGAAGAGGGCTCGTCGAATGTAAATGAATGATTCGATCAATATTAGCTATTGGGATTTTATCTTTTGTTTGCCCCAGCTTTTCATTACTCATAATCTATAACAATGCTAATGCAGTTGAATAAAGTACCAATGCCTGTTAAAATTGAGAGTCATGCTGCTAAAAAGTTCATTTTTATGGCAGATGGTTGAATAAAAGAAGATACAAACGAGGAAAGACCAAGGGGCTAAACTTGATTTTATTTAGTTCCATCTATTCCATATGATGATATATGATAAAATTTCTAAGGTATATCTACATCTAATGGGAAACAATTCTTTTGTCCTTGAGAGCTACTGTTATTGCAGATATCAGAAGTTGCATCCGTTCTGTGCACAGCTTGAGAATGTACAGATCAACTCCAAGTTGGACCCTCTAAGACCTGAAGAGTCATAGCTACTTACAGAACTTGAATGAAGAGGCAATTTAAGTTAACAAATCAACACCCTTTCCATGTACCAATAGCTACCATCCCCGATTTTTGGTTAACTCCTATCGCCTGCTGAAAGACAGGGACGACTTTGTC
The DNA here is from genome assembly GCA_028830015.1 of Eucalyptus grandis x Eucalyptus urophylla. Lineage (NCBI taxonomy): Eukaryota > Viridiplantae > Streptophyta > Magnoliopsida > Myrtales > Myrtaceae > Eucalyptus > Eucalyptus grandis x Eucalyptus urophylla. Next base: position 45,009,116 of record CM054190.1, read on the forward strand.
AAAATAAGCGTCGGCTTGCTATTTGTCAGCATGCTGCAAACACTAAGCATTTCAGTATGAATATCAAGATATTGATGCTCGAATATTCTATTTGTTTCAAGCTCATCATGTTCGGAAGTTTATGTCTTAACATGCATGTAAGGGGATCTAATAGTCTTCCTGCTGCAAATAAGAAGTTCCATTTTCCCAATTTTCCTGTTCTAGAAAACTCAAAGAAGCTGTACTGAATTGAATAAACAATGGGAGAGGTTGCCTGGGGTTTTTGGAGGAAAGTGGTGCATGGATTCTACTCCCATTGTTTCTGAATACCTCCAAAGAAGTGTCCACTGAAGTCCTCGTAAGAACCGAAAAGAAGCCGTACAAAAAAATCACATAATTGAATTCAGGTTGAAATATCTTCTTAATGTTATCATCAAACCGAGTGGCTGATTGGCAGAGTTGAAGGCCACCTGAAATCGGACAAAAGAGGAAAGATGTGGAATTCACCTCCAATTTTACTGGCCTCACCAAGAAACAAAAATCCTCAATTTATTAATGCAAAAATTATGGGTGGTTTCAAAATAAGTAAGTTCAAGACTAGATATTTTAAACCTAATTTATAAAAATTGATTCCCAATTTTTGAAATCAAAACCAAACCCGTTGATTTTGGATTTGTCCTAGAAATAGAATATAGTCCAACGCCAACGAATGGCTAATGAAATTTCTCATCCCTATCTTTAACAAAATGCATAATGAAACATACTCCAACACCAAAGAATTTGCAATCTTTTTCCACGTACTATTCATCTCTCACATGCAGAGTACATTATAGTATAGTCTGTTTAGGAGTTCGAGGAATTACATTTAATATGGAATTTGCTATTTTAATTGAGAATAATTCTTAGAGTTAATATCCTGAAAAACCCAAAAATGATACATATATAACAAATTTACCATAAACTAATTTTTTGACCATCAAAAACCAAAAACTGGTACACGTTTAACAAATTTATTCCAAATTAGTACACTCGTGATAAATTTACCCTATATTAGTTTTTGTTAAATTTTGCTGTCAAATTATTAATTTGGATGACACGTAATAGTTAATTAGTGTACTAATTTGGGATTTTACTTTCTATTTGTTAAGGTTATACAATTTTTGTGATTTTTACTATATGTTAGTTTCCGACGAGGGTAACCAAGCCATGGGCTGCCACCCATTGGGGCGACCTCACCAACCCTCGTCAGATCTGGGGGAGGGCCACACCCTCGCCCCAGATTTGAACGAGTGCACACAGGCCCTCACCGTCGGTCGGTTGGGGTCGCCAGCCCCCGACCAAGGTTCGACAGCCTCGGCCGACCCTCCCCCACCTTTCTAGCGGGAGTAGGGAGGTGGCAGCGGCGAGGGCTGAGCCCTCAGTTGTCGATTGCTCCCTCCTCCTCCTCCTCCTTTTTTTTTAATATTTGTTTTTAATTTAATTTAATTAATTATAATATTAATTATTTACTATGTTAGCATCAAAATGACGTCATTTTGACATTGTTTAGTCACATCAGCGTGCAAAATAACGTTGTTTTATACTAAACTCACTGGAAAATTGCCATATCAGCATTTTGGTTGGATTTTCTCACCGTTGGCACTTAACTATTCATTTTGCTCCGATTTTGGCACTTAAATATTCTTTTGTGCCAAGTTTTGGCACTCTTGGTGTCCTTATGACCCATTATTTGTATACCTCCTCCACTTTTTTGTGGGACCATAGACTATAATTGGCAAATAACTCACGAAATTAGAGCGCTTGAGGATGTAACTCAACTACTATCAAACTACTAAATGATTCAATCCATCAAATTGATACTTTAAAAGCTCAATTGGTTAGTGACAACGCTATTAAGAACTAACTCAACATTTACTCCCAGTTTGTGATAGACATGTACGAATTATATGTTTGTGTCGGCATAATTGCTCATCACTGGTCCAAGAGAGATCCGACCCCAAAACACATGAAGGACCAGGCATGTCATTTACGTTGCATTGCTTGACCTTGACTTGTTCACGCTCGTACCTGCGGCCATTTAAAATATCTTATAAATAAGATTTTTATTTTTCGTTTAAGAAATTTTTTTTTTTGGCCAATGTTTGCAATTGGAATGTTGCAAAAATTGATAGTAACTTTGATATATCTTTTTGATACCTATAAAAAGTCTTAAAATATAGGTTTCATTCTTTGTTTTCATTTCGATATTCTACTAGATTCTTTTTCATATTTTAATTTAACTTAAGCCATTAAGTCACTGATATGTTACGAGGTAGTTAAAAGTAATTTACACAACTATCTAATTATATGGACATATGGTGAAAATTAACTAAGTGACACTTTTTATCAACCAAATGCAATCTAGTATTATTCAAAATGTGGGTATAAGCCTAATTTGAAGCTTTAGGATTTAAATCAATTTATGGCAAATCTAAAAAAATGGCGATTGCAATAACAAACCACAACTTGTTCTCTAGTTGTAGCTCGACCACAAAGTGATTAAACTTCCACTAAACAAATTTTTCAAGATGGATTGGGTTGAATGTGTGTTTATAAGATGTGCCACCTTTTGAGACCAAAATATGACGTAGAAAATATTACTTCAACCTAAATGACAGGGAAACTAAAGTACGTGAAAGGCAAAGTGCAAAGATTGAAATTGAAGGAAATCAAAAGGAAAGCTCTGGAATCAAAGGACATCAAAAGAAAATTAGAGCGACGACCACTAAAATTAAAATGAAAGTGCAAACATAGAAAAAGAAATCACTAAGAAACTTCACCAAAATTGAAATATCCTCAAAGTTACCAGCACATTGATGCTAAATTGCAAACATTGAAATGAAAGCTACACTGTCATTTCTCAGTGCACATGAAGAATAACAGACTCTAAATCTAAAAGTGAAATTGAAAGACGTTAGTTTAGCATAGGAAATACTCCGGAAGGAAATTTGGTGAAATTTTGGCATAGCTTGAGGGACCCCTCTTTTTCTGAGTTCTTTTTATTTATACTCCTGGGATTTCGTTTGACGATTATCGGAAATCATGTGTGATCCTCCTCTCTAATTGCTCCATATTTCCACGATTTTAGTAACTTCCAAGATAATAATTGTGTCCTCTAATAAATTGCCATTTTATTCATAAATCAATCTAATTTTGCAACCACTCCAACTCTTAACTCAAACAAGTTGAGGTACCCTTTCCTTAATTTGATCGAAATGGTAACCAAAACACCTTAGATCGACATGAGGTCACGCAATCTTCAAATGAAGTTAAACTAGATAAGCTCCAAATCGAAGTCGGGCTTAGTGTGACTTGACACTTCAAACTTCTCTCTGCTTTCCTAACTCATAGCGATAATTGAATCACTCTCCAGTATCCTAAACATAAATTTTCACCTCAATGGAAGCTAAAGAATACTACTGTAAAAATTCCTAAAAGAGGTAGTGTTGAAAATGTAAGAGCACCAACGAGAGTAATATGTTGAGAACTATCATTTACATTTCTCTGATTTTACCATCTCTTTATCTTACTGCATTTCACATCATGTTTCCCCCGATGAAATTGTTTCATCATTTTGATGACATACATCATGTGATTGATAAAGCTACTTTTGATATATAAATTGAGCTGACCGATAATGATCCAGTTAGTCTCGGTCGTCTTTACCTTTTCACTGATGAAGGTTCACGTGTGATTAATTCATATCGAAAACCTCTCATTTAGTTCTAGTCCCACAGACCCACCCTTTTCTTTGGAGTCTTTTTTGGTTTTACCAATCTCTCACTATTACGTACCATACATGCACAGTGCTACAGACGTAAAAAATTAGAAGAATTAGAAATTTGCGCAACCTATTATAGAATTAATTACAAATCCCATCCCCCAAGTTAATCTTTACATCCTAACGTCTTTACGTTGTCATATTAATAAGGAAAAAAGTTACAAAAAAAAAAGCCAAATTAATCTCAATATGACACATTTAATCCAAGCTTGTATCTATGTAACATATTTACCCATTCTCAAAGTTCCATTCGATGATTTTCAATCAAACTAACATCATTAGCCTCGTGTGCATCATGTCAACATCGTTTACTTTTCGGCGTTTATGTAGATAGATTTTTAATAGTTCTCATTGACGGAACTTTAAGGGATGGTAAATATATCACATAGTTAATAGTTTGGGATTTAAAGTGTTACGAAAAGAAAATGTCTAGAGTATATGTGTCACGATAGGCATAATGAGACTTTTTTGTTTTTGGTGGCTTTTACCCTAAAAACAACTAGCAACACTTTTACTAAGTTGAAGATATCCATATGTAAGAGAAATAGAGATAAAATCATGCATAGAGCGTGTGCCCAAGAGAGAGCTAACCATCTCATAGTAAAGATTATCCCATATAATTTGGAAAAGATAATAATTCCTGCGGACCATAAAGTCATTGTTGTCACACGCTTTCTAAATACTATTTACATATCTATCATCCTCAGTTGTATAGTGTCTTGTTGTTATCCTTTAGTGAGGCCAACCCCCTATTGAAGCCATGATGATCACCGCCATCATTTATCACCATGTAAGAGTGAGCATAATTCTGGAATTGAATGGAAATCGGGGAATCGGATCCATGGGAACTGATCCAATTCTACGTTTTAGAGTGAGAGAGTTCAATTTTCGGTTTCACTTTTTTAAGAACCGCCGGTTCCCAATCCGGTTCGGTTTATAGGAACCGAACCGAGAACTGGAACCGGACCGGAAACTCTAAATCCCTGATTACATTCTCCCGTTCCCCAACTCAATTCCACTTCTCTCTACTTTCACCTCTGTCTCTCCTTGCACGACGTTGAGTCCTTGTGCGACGCTGCATCTCCGCGCTTTCTTGTCTCTTTTAAGATCGACCTCGACCTCGACCTCCATTAATTCCTCTCCCTCCTCAGACCAAAACCACGAAAATTGCGTTACCTGCGCCTCTCTCTCTCTCTCTCTCTCTCTCTCTCTCTCACTACAGCAACCATCATCCAGCAGGTAAGCTTGTTGCTGGATCTGCTCGATTTCGTGCTTAATTCGATTGCTGAATCTGCGTGTGCGTACAATTACGCGTGTGTTTTGTTTGTCAAATTGGCTTGAGGTTGGTTGTGTATGTTGCCGGCGTTTGTTGCTGCTGATTTTACGTTTCGATTGATTCTGAGTGCTGGGGATCAAGGCCTGATCTGATAATCTTGGAGTTATTTCGATTGTTGCCTTCTTTAGCTCGCTGCTTGGCTACGATTGGTCTAGGGCTTTCGTTAATAGGCTCAATCGGATATGTTGCTTTGTTAAGATGATTGACTGCACGATTGTTGGTACTTGGATATTTTTGAATTCATGATGGATGACCAATGTTGAGCTCGAATGAGTACTTCCTTAAAGGGTGCTATCTGGTGATTTTAAGCAACTGATTTGTAGAACCTTGGGGGTATGGTCGATGAGATTATCTGCTCAACATCTAGTGATCTTGAGCAACTGACTATTCGAGTGAAGCTCCCTGATTTGGGCAATAGCTGAGATAAAAGGTGGAAGGATCTCGGTCTTTTGCCCGTCTTGCATTACTGAGTAGATTTCCTCAATGAGTTTACATTTTCCCTTTCCCTTCTGATTGTTGTTTGGCTGGTTTTGTGGGCTGGATTCACCTCTGTCCCAAGGCACAATTTGTCCCGATTGCACTGGAGTTTGTGGGATGAAATCATTTTCATGCGATAGTTGAAGTATTAGATGCAAGAAAATGCTACCTTGGCTTGAAATTTGTTTTGCTATTTTGTAAATGTTTGATCTTTATTTTGAAATTTCTAATGATGTTGTGCATATATATGAAGTTGACATATCAAGATAACATTCCTAGTATCCTAGGTATCTTTGTTGTGAAACGAACGGAGCCTAAGTCTAAAACTGAAATTGAAAGACATTAGTTCAGCATAGGAAATGCTCCGAGAGGAAATTTGGTGAAGTTTCGGCATAGCTTGAGGGACCCCTCTTTTTTTGAGTTCTTTTTATTTGTACTCCTGGGATTTCGTTTGACGATTATTGGAGATCATGTGTGATCCCCCTCTTTAATTGCTCCATATTTCCATAATTTTCTTTATTTCCACGATTTTAGTAACTTCCAAGATAATAATTGTGTCCTGCAATAAATTGCCATTTTATTCATGAATTAATCTAATTTTGCAACCACTCCAGCTCTTAACTCAATCGAAATGGTAACCAAAACACCTTAGATCGGCATGAGGTCACACAATCTTCAGACGAAGTTAAACTAGATGAGCTCCGAATCGAAGTCGGGCTTAGTATGACTTGACACTTCAAACTTCTCTCTGCTTTCCTAACTCATAGCGATAATTGAATCACTCTATAGTATCCCGGACATAAATTTTCACCACCAACGGAAGCTAAAGAATACTACTGCAAAAATTCCTAAAAGAGGTAGTGTTGAAAATGTAAGAGCACCAATGAAAGTAATATGTTGAGAACTATCATTTACATTTATATGATTTTACCATCTCTTTATCTTACTGCATTTCACATCATATTTCCCCTGATGAAATTGTTTCATCATTTTGATGGCATGCATCATGTGATTGATAAAGCTACTTTTGATATTTAAATTGAGCCAATCGACAATGATCCAGTTAGTCTTGGTCGTCTTTACCTTTTCACTGATGAAGGTTCACGCGTTATTAACTCATATCGAAACCCCTCATTCAATTCTAGCCCCCCAGACCCACCATTTTCTTTGGAGTCTTTTTTGGTCTCACCAATCTCTCACTATTACGTACCATAAGTGCACAGTGTTGCTACACACATAAAAAATTAGAAGAATTAGAAATTTGCGCAGCCTTTTATAGAATTAATTACAAATTCCATCCCCCAAGTTAATCTTTACATCCTAAGTCTAACGTCTTTGCATTTGGTTGTCATATTAATAAGGAAAAAAGTTACAAAAAAAGCCAATTAATCTCACCATGACACATTTAATCTAAACTTGTATCTATGTGACTTATTTACCCTTTCTCAAAGTTCCATTAGATGATTTTTCAATCAAACTAACTTCATTAGCCTCGTGTGCATCATGTCAACATCATTTACTTTTCGGCGTTTTTGTAGATAGATTTTTAACAGTTCTCATTGACGGAACTTTAATGGATGGTAAATGTATCACACAGTTAATAGTTTGGGATTTTAAGTGTTACAAAAAGAAAATGTCTAGAGTATATGTGTCACAATAGGCATAATTAGACATTTTTTTTTGGTGGCTTTTGCCCTAAAAACAACTAGCAACACTATTACTAAGTTGAAGATATCCATATGTAAGAGAAATAGAGATGAAATCATGCATAGAGCGTGTGCCCAAGAGAGAGCTAACCATCTCATAGTAAATATAATCCCATATAATTTGAAAAAGATAATAATTTCTGCGGACCATAAAGTCATTGTTGTCGCATGCCTTCTAAATACTATTTACATATCTATCTTCCTCGGCCACATAGTGTCTTGTTGTTACCCTTTAGTGAGGCCAACCCCCTATTGAAGCCGTGATGATCACCGCCATCATTTATCACCATGTAAGGGTGAGCATAATTCCGGAATTGAATGGAAATCGGAGAATCGGATCCATGGGAACTGATCCTATTCTAGGTTTTAGAGTGAGAGAGTTCGATTTTCGGTTTCACTTTTTTGAGAACCGAACCGAGAACTGGAACCGGACCGGAAACCCTAAATCCCTGATTACATTCTCCCGTTCCCCAACTCAATTCCATTTCTCTCCACTTTCACCTCTGTCCCTCCTTGCACGACGTTGAGCCCTTGTGCGACGCTGCATCTCATCTCTGTCACGCTGCTTCTCCGACTCACTTTGTGTCCACTTCTCCATCGTTGCTGTCGCGCCGAGCCCTTCCTTTTGCTGTCACCACTGCCGACCGCTGCTCAGATCCGAGGGGTTTAGTGAAGTCACAGTGAGTCCACGCTTTTATTCCCCACGCTTTCTTGTCTCTTTTAAGATCGACCTCGACCTCCATTAATTCCTCTCCCTCCTCAGACCAAAACCACGAAAATTGCGTTACCTGCGCCTCTCTCTCTCTCTCTCTCTCTCTCTCTCTCTCTCTCACTACAGCAACCATCATCCAGCAGGTAAGCTTGTTGCTGGATCTGCTCGATTTCGTGCTTAATTCGATTGCTGAATCTGCGTGTGTGCGTACAATTACGCGTGTGTTTTGTTTGTCAAATTGGCTTGAGGCTGGTTGTGTATGTTGCCGGCCTTTGTTGCTGCTGATTTTGCGTTTCGATTGGTTCTGAGTGCTCGGGATCAAGGCCTGGAGTTATTTCGATTGTTGCCTTCTTTAGCTCGATGCTTGGCTACGATTGGTCTAGGGCTTTCGTAAATAGGATTGGATATGTTGCTTTGTTAAGATGATTGACTGCATGATTGTTGGTACTTGGATATTTTTGAATTCATGATGGATGACCAATGTTGAGCTCGAATGAGTACTTCCTTAAAGGGTGCTATCTGGTGATTTTAAGTAAATGATTTGTAGAACCTTGGGGTATGGTCGATGAGATTATCTGCTCAACATCTAGTGATCTTGAGCAACTGACTATTCGAGTGAAGCTCCCTGATTTGGGCAAGAGCTAGGATAAGAGATGGAAGGATCTTGGTCATTTGCTTGTCATGCATTACTGAGTAGATTTCTTCAATAAGTTTACATTTTCCCTTTCCTTTCCGATTGTTGTTTGGCTGGTTTTGTGGGCTGGATTCACCTCTGTCCCAAGGCACAATTTGTCCTGATTGCCCTGGAGTTTCTGGGATGAAATCATTTTCATGCTGTAGTTGGTGTATTTGATGCAAGAAAATGCTACATTGGCTTGAAATTTGTTTTGCTGTTTTGTAAATGTTTGATTTTTATTTTGAAATTTCTAATGATGTTGTGCATATGTGAAGTTGACATATCAAGATAACATTCCCTAGTATCCCAAGTATCTTTATTGTTCATGGCGTCCAAACTATTGTCACTGGATTAGGATATCAGTCCACTTGATGGATGCTTGTTGAAAGGTACCCCAAAAGCTGTTTAGTTCTCCTGCAGGCTTACTTCTTGCTGTCATATTTCTTTCCTTTTTCCTGCATCCCATTTTGTTTGTTGTCCTGGATATTTTCTTGATCGACATGCTAGTCCCTCGTGAATTCTATTGCGTAAGTTTAATGTATAATATCAAACCACTTGGTTAAGGAAACACTAAGTTTCCATGAGATAGGACTTCCTATCGCTTTGGCAATGTTTTGTTTGTTATACTTTATCTTGTTAATTTATCTTCATTAGCCAGTACTTTTGTTTTATAATCTTATAGTTGAAAATTAATAATATCTTTCAAGAATGTCACGACTTCTCATTTAAATTGTATTTATTTCAATTGTAATGCCAGGACAACTAGTCTTTGTATTCTCTTTGGTGAATGACAAGCTTGTTTAGTACTCAATAGACCAAAAACGCTCTAGAGGTTCCTTATTTGGTTTACTGAATCAATAAGAAGCTTTTATTTTTATTGTTGTGTTCATTTTTGTTTTGCTTAACAAAAAAGGAAAAAAAGAAAAAAGAAGAAAAGAACTTGTTAGATCCAAGATCTATAATAGGGTAGGTTCTAGGTTTAAACGGGTGGGTTTTAGGTTCCAAAAAATGAGGAACCTGTACCTGATGGTAGGTTCTAGGTGGAATGTTAGATTAGAAATATACAAGCAAATTTGATTTTAAACTGAGCCAGCCAAGTTAAAGGTATAACTACTCATTTGCTTAGTTCATATCCAATATCTTGGCTCATTTCTTAGCTAGGCCACGTCACACTAACCTCATTTTCTCTTCAGGAAAGAGAGAGATCTGGAAATTAATAAGCTTCCTAATTATGGCAAACTCAGAGGCAAGAACAAGCAATGATCTTGTACCAGCATCAGGAAGTGAGTACCAAGTGTTCTTGAGTTTCAGAGGGCTTGACACTCGTCATGGATTCACAGACTTCCTCTATCATGACTTGTTAGATGTTGGAGTCCATGTATTCAGGGACGATGATGAACTTCGCGTTGGCGAGGTAATTGGTGAGAACCTATTAAGTGCTATCAATAACTCTATAATCTACATACCCGTCTTCTCTCGGACTTATGCTTCCAGTAAATGGTGCCTGTGGGAGCTTGCGCATATAGTGGACAATGTGTCTAAATCAGAAGATGAAAAGTGTATCCTTCCCATTTTTCTTGACGTGGAACCTGATGATGTTAAACTTAAAACGCCAATATATAGCAATGCTTTATTGGAACATGAGAGGAAGTTTCCTGATAAACTCGAGGCATGGAGAGCGGCCCTTGCAGCGGTAGGAAAAATCAAGGGATGGAACGTGACATCAAGGTGAGATCCCTGTTTATTTCTTCTTCTGTTCATTTTTTTTGGCTGTTTTGGAGGATACAACATTGGCCTGTCAAATGATTTCTTTTTTTCTTTGTTGGTTTTTTAGGGAATATAGTGAAAACTACCTCGCACTCATTCAGCTCTACATCCTCTTCTTTTAACATCTTCCCTGAAATATTCCCCCGTGGTGTCAATACCTTCAATGACATGGACCTCCATATTCCTTTTAACCATTTTTTCCCCTTCACTGTCTCGTAAGACTAGGAAATATTCAAGAGCACCCATTTGCATTTATTATTTGAGATGATTACCAAAATCAAGTTCAGATTTTGCATTCATATCAGTTTCCATTTCCCATTAACGGGGAAAAGACAAAAATAAAATAAAATTCAGAAACGGCATCCGGTGCTGGCTTTTTTTAACACATTTCTTGGTGCTTCTCAAGAAACACCAAATATACAAGAAAATTGAGATTCGATGAAGAAAAATCATGTTTAAATATTGAATAAAAGCAAGAGAATTTGGAGATAAAGGATGACGGGGCTTTCGTCTCGGGGACTCGAGCTCTGTGGAGCTCATGGAAGGTCCAAATCGAGGCTGGCAACCTTGATCTGGACCAGGCCGGAGGCGGCGACTGTTGTCAACTTCTGATATGAGGTCGGCGGCCACACAGGGGCCTTCGAGGGGTGTAGCCTCGCGAACAGAGGTGTGTGTGTGTGTGTGTGTGTGTGTGTGTGTGAGAGAGAGAGAGAGAGAGAGAGAGAGAGAGAGAGAGAAGGGACGCGGCGTAGGGAATTTTGGAAGTTCGGAAGAGTGATGAGGATCCTTTTTGATAAGAAAGTTAGGGCAACATGTGCAATCTCAAAAGAAAACGTAAAAATTGGGGATTCGATTTGCATATCATCAAATATGGAGATGCGAGTTGAAGTGCGTGGAAAATGGTTTTAGGGATCTATTTTTATTTCCGTTTTCACCTTTCTTAAGGGTTGTATCAGGCAAAATAAAAAGCGGTGAATTAGTAATCACCCATTTAATCTAATCCAAAGTAATAAAAGGTGGAGATGAATAATGGGCCACATGACTCGAACAATGACCTATTTGGTGAGTTGCAGCCCAACGTGGCAGTGTCGTGGCCGCAAGTCATTTATATCTTGTTTTGGGGGGTCATCGCATGGTCTTTATATTAACAAATTAATATGCTTACTATAATTCATCAATAACAACACATAATTCGGCTGTTCAATTGATAAATTTAGATCTAACACATATTTTATATTAACAAACCAACTGTGTGCTTTTATACCATGCGGGCGCCCCATTAGCTTCTCCAAAGTAAATGAGCTGTTTTTGCAAAATGTTTTAGAGTGGGCAAGCTTGATCACATGCCGCTCTAGAATTCCGGATTTTTAACCAAAAGATGGAGTTATTGGATAGCAAACAGACAGGGCCTCTCCATTTTGTTTTAATATTGACAAAGAAGTCCAACTAAGATAGGTTAATTACGAATCTATGACTTATGCTTAGGTCTATGACTAGGTAAGATGCACAAGTTAAGTCAATAAAAATATTTTGGGCTTTTTTTCCAGGATTATAGTTTTTTTGTCAACCAAACTACATTGTTCAATAGGTGACGTTGCATTTGTTTACATTATCTCGGCTCATGATTCTCCCATTGCGATTGCTGAAATTTTGTCCAGGCCTGGCTAAATGCTAAAATTTTGCTTATGCACGATTTGGTAGACGGTATCTGTGGCCATCGTGTAAGTCAATACTATTGTCTTTAGAAATTTATATAATCATAGATGAAAAACATATCAAGTGGGTTCTACTAATTTAGCCTATAAGTTATTATTTGTACTTAAATACCATTTCGATGCATTTCAAATCTTTTCAAGTTAAGATTTTGGCAATCCCACATATGGTGCGTGGATATGAAATTAATCTAGTAACTAAAGAATGCGCTTTTATGCCTTGCAGCCAAGTGGCAATTATCAAATTAGTTGTTAAAGAGGTTTTGAAGAAGCTGAAGATAAAACAGAAATCAGTGAGTGAACATTTAGTTGGACTTGATGATCGGATAAAAGAGTTGACAAAGTTATTAGATGTCAATCACGATGATGTGCGGCTCGTTGGAATTTATGGAATGGGTGGCATCAGTAAAACAACTATTGCCATGGTTGTCTATAATTAATTATGTTCCCTTTTTGGGAAGTGTTGTAGCTTCCTTGACAGCATTCGTGAAAGGTCGACTAAGGAGGGCATAGTCTGATTTCAGAAGCAATTACTATCTGACATTGGTGGTTCTGGAACTGTAGGAGATATTAACAATAGTGAAGAAGGAATGAGGAGGATCGGACAAACACTCAGCAATAAGAAGGTCCTGGTGGTTTTGGATGATGTTGATAAGAAAGTGCTCATTAATAATCTAATAGGAAATTCCAAACTATATCGAGGATCTAGGATAATTATTACAACAAGAGACACTTCTGTTCTAGAAGTTGAGGGATTTAAATGTGAAACTCAACAGTATGAGATGTTAAAGATGGATGATGGTCCTACACTTCAGCTTTTTGGTCGGCATGCCTTTAGTGGAGACTTTCCTTTGGATAATTATCGCCAACTTTCAAGTGACATTGTCTCAACTACGGGAGGGCTTCCACTAGCTATTCAAGTGATAGGTTCATTCCTCAATGGGAAACACCGAGAAATTTGGGAAGAGACATTGGAAAAGTTAAGGAATGTTCCTGCGAAAGAGATTCTAGAGAAGTTAAGGATTAGCTATGATGATCTAGAAGAACCTCATAAACAAATTTTTCTTGACATAGCGTGCTTCTTTGTCAATAAGAATAAGACCGATGCAATTTACATGTGGACCGATTGTCAATTTTATCCCAAGGGAGGAATTCAAGTCCTTACTGATAGGTGCTTGATAAAGATATTGGATAATGATAAGTTATGGATGCATGATCAACTCATAGCACTAGGAAGGCAAATTGTTCGTGAAGACAGTCCAGATGACCCCAACATGCATAGTAGGTTGTGGATTGCAAAAGAGGCTCTTCAAATCATACGAAACAAAAAGGTAAGTTAGAAATGTCTCATTTTCAGATAGAAGTCGTATATCCTAGGATTGGGGATTCTTTTTTTTCTTTTGTTAGGAACTTTATCAATTTTTTTCCTTCCCATTTGAGTTGTAAAAATTGTGGTTGGAAGTTGACAAACTTCTTGGTGTCATTGCAAAATTTCACTTGCAGACAAAAAGCAAGGTTCAAGCGCTTGAGATATTTACAGATGGTACCCCTATAGAGATTAGAAATGAAGACTTTGAAAGGTTACCGAACCTAAGATTCCTTCATCTAGAAAGCGGAACTTATGTCGGGGACTTTGCAAAGTGTCATCCAAAGTTGAGATGGTTTTCTTGGAGTAATCCTTATTCGTGGAATGTGAACAAATTTGATTTGGATTTTAGGGCGAGCAATTTGTATTTGGATGAGCTTGTTGTTTTTAAAGTTGACCACATTGATTGCAAGGATGATTCAAAAGCATGGGACTTGATCAAGGTAAATTACATGTTTTAAATTCTAGTCTAATAGCTCCCTTGTGTACTATGCGATGGTTCTTGCACTCAAGATGTCATCCATTTTTACAGAAAGCACGGAATTTGAAAGTTCTATATATTGGTCAATGTGATGACATAACATCAATCCCAGACATCTCTGGATGCTTAGCTTTAGAGAGATTGACTCTTCATAATTGCTTCAAGCTAAAGACAATTGAAAGCTCTATTGGAAATCTACAATCGTTGATTGAGTTAAAGATTAAAACGTGCTTCAATTTTATGGATTTGCCAAAAAAAGTGGGGGCACTGGTGAAGCTTAAGCGTTTCTTCTTGAATGATTGTGAAAGGTTGACAGAACTTCCAAGCTCATTTGGGAATTTGACCTCATTAACAAAGTTAGACTTATCAGGTACTCGCATTGCCAGACTTCCAAATTTCATTGCAATGTTAAAATTTAAATATTTATAGTTTGGAACCTAAGAATTTTCTTTTGACAGGCACGAAAATTATTGAACTTCCCAACTCCATTGTACAATTAAAATCTTTACGGATCTTGCGCTTTCCATTGCGGGGACGCCCGTTTTTAGATTATTCAAGTCATGATTGGCAGTTACCTAGTGGCATTGGCACTTCGGTAAATCTTGAAGAGCTTAATCTCTCTAGGCATTATGGATTGAAAGGTGAAATTCCTGTTGGAATTGAAAATTTGTCATCTTTAAAAAAACTAAATTTAGGAGGGAATTGTATTTGTAGAATTCCAAAGACAATTAACAAGCTTCATCAACTCCAAACCCTAAACTTCAGTTGTGAAAATATTCAAGAGTTGCCGGAACTTCCCACAGGTTTGACTTGTCTAATTCTTCGATCCCCATCATTGCTCTCAGTCCCTAATCTGTCAAAAGTTACTAATTTGGTTAAGCTGATACTAAACGATTGCTCTTATCATAGAAGCAAATCAAACCTAATATCAGGATTCGACTTAAGGTGGATTGGGAATTTATCTAGATTGGAATGGCTAGAGTTACATCTGCAAACTGTCTCTGCACCTCAGGAGTTGGCTTCTCTTTCTCATCTAAAAGAGCTTGTTTTGACAAACCTAGACCTGAAACCCCTCGTGCAGCTTCCATCCTCTTATTGGAGTGGGGAAAATTTGTTGACTTTAAACATCAATTCTTGTGAAGAATACATTCCACTCGAGAAAATTCTGCGACTTGAGAATTATACTGTTCAATATTGTATACGGCTTGAGAGATTATCCATTCTTTCCGAGTTAAGAAAGCTACGGAAAGTGATTGTGTTATTGTGTTCAAAGCTAGTTGAGATACAAGTTGTGGGTCTTTCGAAATCATTGGAAATATTGGAAGTTTCTTATTGCGAATCTCTGACAAGAATAAGTGGGTTATCAGACTTGAAGAACCTGAAGCGTTTGCAATTCAAAAATTGCATTACGCTTGCCAATGTTGAGGGCGTAAATGAGCTAGATTCTCTGAGATGCTTGGTAGTTCGCAGTTGCAATTCATTGACAAGGTTGATTGATTCATCTTGCACAAAACTACAAGATTATTGCATCGTCGACATATCGTACTGTGCATACCTTATCAAAGACGCTCGGGACATGCCCGTGAAGCATTACAGAGAGATTCTTTCAAACAAGGTCCGATATCTTCTTCATCAATGTGTGGGAGTTTGGTTTAATTCCTTTTTAGTCCAAATATTCTCGTTCCACGCAGTATCCGCCCTTTTAGAGTTGCCATTTTTTTGTTGCACTGTAGCTGATTTATTTCCGTCGTTTTCCGGTGTTGGATATTTGCGGTTCCTAGAGCAATCTTTCCTCCCTCTTCTGAGGTTCCCATTTTGTGTCGTCATTTAATTACTTAGGTTGCATATTTTGTTGCTATCTTAGTCACTTATCTCTACTCTCCTTTTGATGTTGAATAGTTTTGTTCTTTAATATTGCCAGTAAACTCATTTAATCATTCTTTAAATATTAATCATCAGAATTGCTTTCATAAACAAGAAATTAGATAATTGATCACCAATTATTGATTTCAAAAGCATCATATGATGATTTTCGTCTCCTATTTTTTATTATTAGTTTGCAATAGGATGGGAATTGAAAAGAGCAATTGATAAGAAGGAACAAGTAAGAAAGAAGCATTGTAAGCGTTTGTAGTCGCTGGGTTTAATGAAAAGAAACAAGCTAGAAATAAATTAAGACATTAATAAGGCAACTCTACACGTAAGGCAATCTACAAATAGGAAGTATGAACAGAAGAAATAATAACCACCAACTCTAGCCTAGTATTAACGGACTAAAAGTAAATACATTACTTCACTAAATTTAGCATTCATGTACCAAAGACAATCTTTTGACATAAATTGTACAATTTATTAAGGTACCATTATTTTATGCAATAAAGTGCAAAAGACTATCTCACGTATGTATGAAATTGTAATTATTTTACCACCTTAACTACAACTTGTTAGCAAGATAACCATTGTAAGGTACAAAATAATCTTAGGAGTGACACTTGTCAAGATGCGGATAAATTTTTTTAAGTATTTAGATGCGGTAGTTTTTATGTGTATTTGTAGGAATAAGTCAAGCTAAATGTTACAATACTCAAAATGAAATTTTAAAAATTTTCTATTGATGTCATTTTTGAATAATTATAGCAATATAAAGAAAATGTTTCACAAGCGACCTCATGATTTAATGGTTAGTGAGAAAGTTAATAGTAAATGTCCCCAGTCAATAGTGAAAAAACCGCTGCTAGAAAATTTTATTTCCACTGGCATTTTGATTTTCTCCTCTTTTCCCTTTAAAAAAGGGGATATGTGATAAGATAGTGTTCCTAGGTAGATAGTTATCTAACTTTTTCGATGTTTGATTTAAATTTACATCACATATTTATATTTGTGCTGGTTGGATTTTGAGTAAATATGCAAAAAGTTCAGTGTATATCCAATAAATATGTTGTTTGGCTCTCCCACTGAAATTGTTACATCACAGGATTCCTTCACAATCCGATTCCACCTTGGAGTAAAGATGTCCAGTGGAGGGTGGTTTGGGTCTGTTTGTGGAATAGAGAGAGAAAAGGAAGGTGTCGACCCCGATTCATTGACATATGAAGGATTGATTGCTGAAGTGAAAAATTTTGGCTTTCATTTCAAGAGAATGTGGCACGTGATTCCTCATATATATTTAAGCGAGATCAAGAGTGATGAGCACGTGAAGTACATGTTAGGAACCACAGCTAGAAGAGGAGAATTCTTTTTTCATTTGTTCGTTGAGGGAGAGATCAACAGTGGGAGGGAGGGAGAATACAGAGAGGAGATTATGGAGATATTAAGGAAGGAAGGGACAATGTGGACTGACGTGCATTCCGATGAGGATAGGGAAGAGTGGTGCAGGTTTTCACCTCTAGAATTGGACTCTGACTCTGCGCCTATGGGTGGCGAAAGCGGAACTCATGGCACATCCTCTGTTGTTGATTTCGAGTTAGAGTGGGGCAATGCTGAATGTTTTGAGGCTACAACATCAATTGCAAAAAAAGATTTACACTCTGTTAAAAAACAGGTGGAGCTTCACAAAGAACCTAAAGATGAGGAGACAATAACTTCGAAGCGTTGTGGAGAGGACATTTTTCTAAATACTTTAAACAAGGTGAGACATATTTTTGGGAGAAGAATTGTCCAAAAAGTCCTAAACCTATTGCAGTTTTGCCAATTCAGTCCTAAATCTTTTAACTTTGTCAATTGAGTCTTGAACTTTTTCATTTCTTGCCGATTCAATCAATCCGGCCAATTTTGGCTGGAAAATGCTGACGTGGATGCCGGCGGTGCCACATAGGATTGCCGGCGTTGAAATGGACAATTTTTAATAATATTTTAATATTTTTTAAATTTTTTTGAATTTTTTTGAATTTTTATTTTATTTTTTTATTTTATGTTTTTTTCCTTTTTTTTTTTCTTTTTGGCTTTTTCCGGTGGCCGTCCACCGGCCGGCTGGCCTCTCCCGCCACAGGCGAGGCCCGGTAGGGCGACGGTGACCCCCAGCGAGGGCTAACCTCGCCAGATCTGGCATGGGGAGCCCTCGCCGGGGGTCGCCCTCGCCCAGGCCTCGCGGTGGCCAGCTGACGCCGGGCTGGCCGGCCAGGGGTGATGCTCGCCTGGGCGAGGGCGAGCCTCGGCGAGGGCGGGCCTCGCTAGATCTGGTGAGGGGAGCCCTCGCCGGGGGTCGACCTCGCCTAGGCGAGCGTTGGCCTCGCCCCTGGCTGGACGGGCAACGGTTGGCCATAGGCCGACGCCTGGCCGGCCAGGGGCGAGGGCCGGCCTTGCCAAATCTGGCGAGGGGAGCCCTCGCCGAGGCTCGCCCTCGCCTAACCGAGCATCGGCCTCGCCTAGACCAAATCTGGCGAGGTTGGCCCTCGCCCTTGGCCGGCCGGGCGTCAGCTTGTGTCCGGTGGCCAGCCGTCACCCCCTCGGCCAGGGGCGAGGCCGACGCTCGCCTGGGCAAGGGCAACCCTCGGTGAGGGCGCCCTCACCGGGGGTCGCCGTCGCCCAGTTGGGCCTCGCCTGTGGCGGACGAGGCTAGTCGGCTGGTGGCTGGCCACCGGAAAAAGCCAAAAAAAAAAAAAAAAAGAAGGAAAAAACAGAAAAAAAATCAAAAAATTCAATTTTTTTAAAAAATATTAAAATATTATTAAAAATTGTCCACGTCAGCGCCAACAATCCTACGTGGCACCGTCGGCGTCCACGTCAGCATTTTCCGGCCAAAATTGGCCAGATGGACTGAATCGGCAAGAAGTGAAAATGTTTAGGACTCAATTGGCAAAGTTAAAAGGTTTAGGACTGAATTGGCAAAACTGCAATAGGTTTAGGGTTTTTTGGACAATTCTCCCCATATTCTTCATCAATGTGTGGGATTTTCGTTTAATTCCTTTTTAGGCCAAATCTCTTTCTTTCTTTAGCCACACAAATATCCACCCTTTCAAAAGTTGTCATTTTTCTTTTTGTTGCACCGTTAATTTCTTAGGTGGCTGATTTGTTTCCTTGCATTAGTCACTTATCTCTCTATTTACCTTTTTGGTGTTGGATAGTCTTATCTCTCTATATATTATTTCGTCAAAATTGCTTTCACAGATAACATGCTAGATAATAGACCTCAATTTATTGATTTCAAATACATTATATGATTTCTTTGGCAACTTTTTTAAAAAAAAAAATTGCAATGAGCATGATTAATGCCTAAATTCAATATTTTACATATAGTAAAAGTAATTATGGACTATTTGATTCGATTATTTCATTAATGCGCTGTAGATTAATTATGTCCAATTCGTATATGTACGGAAGGAAATAAAAACATAAGAACTCATTAGATTCTACCAAGTATTGTCACATGGGATACAAATGATGAAGGTAGATAATTTGTGGTAAATATTTTTAATATTATGATAATTTATCTCCTATGAATTTGTTGTTTTCCTCTCGAGTAAAAATAATTGGGTCATTTGTTTTTCCTTTTTCTTTATTATTTCTGTTAGACTATTTATGCAATTTAATATAGGGCTAATCCATCCATTTGCAGATTAAGCAATAACTGTGTTACACATTTGTTTGTTGTTTTGCCAATTCATGCGTACATGGGCTTGACTACCTCGCTATTTTTTGCCAACAAAGACTTTGACTAGTTTTTTTTTTTTTTTTTGGGTCTGAGAGCTTGACTAGTTGACTATGCGTTTTTAGTACTATAGCATATTGCCACCATGCTAGATTCACGTCTTTTCGTAATACATAATTATGTCAAATAAATTAAACCACATACTGCTTGAAAAAATAGTCATATATCATGTTAGGATGTAATTTTTATACAAGTGAACATATTATTTCTCTAAATACTGCGACTTATAATGAACAGAGACACTATTAATTTTGAAGCATATTACTTTAGAATGAGGAAGAATACAAAAAAAAATGATTTAAAACAATGTACCCTGTGATTATGGATTTTCATACGAACAATGGAAAATATAACTCCCCATTAGTTCCAAAAGCAAAACAATGGAATTGATAGTAGTATTATAAATTAAATAAATAGCTAACATGAAAAGATAGTAGTACATGAAGTACATAAAATTATCTACAGAGAGTAGATTATTGTAATTAAAGTGAATATAAGATAAAGGATCAAGTTCACAAAAATTAAAACATTATAGTTAGAAATAGAAACGGAACTTGATATGGAATTAGAATAGCAAGACTGTTACTTTTTTCATTTTTTTTTTTTTTTTGGGTTGTACTTGGCATTATGGAATAATTAGCGCAAATGATGATAAATTTGGAAGAAATAAAATTAGTACATTAATCTTCTGTAAGTACTGAAGATTTGCATCATCTTAATGGTGTACTCCTTAATAATTATGTTGAATTTCAACGTGGTCCAGGAGAAGAGGGATAAGACTATAGAGACTGATCGAGTCCCTGCAAAAACAGGCAGAGGAAGTGCGACAAGTTGTGCCTCAAACTCGGGAAGGGGTCCTGCAGAAAGAGGCAGACGGAGAGATACAACTTCAAGT
Organism: Eucalyptus grandis x Eucalyptus urophylla; assembly: GCA_028830015.1. Taxonomy (NCBI): domain Eukaryota; kingdom Viridiplantae; phylum Streptophyta; class Magnoliopsida; order Myrtales; family Myrtaceae; genus Eucalyptus; species Eucalyptus grandis x Eucalyptus urophylla. Next base: position 45,029,690 of record CM054190.1, read on the forward strand.
TCAAGAAACGGCAAAGGTTTGAGGTTGGGTAGAGATGCGGCTTCTGCTTTAGGGAAGGGCAGTCGATCAAACTTAGGAAGGGACATAGCTTCAGGTTCACGAAGCAGCGCTACTTCGAGTTTAGGAAGGGCCAGAGGTTCAACTCCTGGAAAGGGCACAAATTTGAGTTCAGGAAGGGGCGTGACTTTGAGTTTAGGTAGGGGTTCAAGTTCAGGAATGGACACAACTAAAATGGGCATAGCTTCAAGTTCAAAAAGGGGCATAACTCCAAGTTCACCAAGCAGTGCGACTCTGAGTACAGGACGGGGAAGAGGTTCGACTTCAGGAAAAGGCACGGCGGTGAGTTCAGGAAGGGGCACAAATTCGAGTTTAGGAAGGGGCATCACTAGAATGGGCACAAGTTTAAGATCAGGGACGAACAAAGGTTCAAGTTCGGCTAAGGCCGAGCCTCAAACATCGAGGTCACGAGAAGAACAATAAAGCTAGCGTGAACAAACACAAAAGCAAGCTAAAGATCTAAGGTATTATAACATATTTAGTAGATATGCACGTTCTTTGTTCTTTGTGTGTGCTCACCCACAGACAATGTAAGGTTATAAACTCTACTTTTTGGGGAGATTCAAGACCAATATGTCATAATAGAACTCTATTTTTCTTGAATTTATCTTCATTTCTCTTAAGGAGATCCAAAACCAACAAATGGTGATAGGACGTGGATCATCTATCTCCTTCCATGTGCAGATCTGATGTCTCCATTCTGCTATAAGAGTTTCCGGTTCCTCTTTTCTGACCTCTTCCCTGGTTTTATTTCCATTCTCTTAAGTACCAGGTTTACTCCATTCTTCTTTCTTGCCACTCAACGTTATACGGTGATGTTGTAGTGTTCTCTCCTAGTTTTAATCCAACCACAGGAGGATGATTGGATCTTTGGGGTTTTCCATAGGTCATAATATAAGTCATTTAAATAATTTTCTACGTCATTTATTCTTCCTTGTTTTAATCTTTGCAGAATTTCAGATTTACTTTCTTTTTGTTATTTCTACGTATCATTCGTCTTGGCAAACCTCTCTTTCTCTTGCAGTGTATTTTTCTGCAGACTATTTTCTTTGGTTTTCATTTGCTTCTGAAAGGAAATCTTTTTTTAAGGTTTTGCGGTCTATTTTAAAGGAAGTGCTAATGATTTTATTTGGAAATCCGAAATAATGAGCGAGGTACATTTGCTAGGATGAATAGTCGTAGATGCTTTCTCTATCAATGTAGGATCAATCTTATAAGTAGGACATGCTACTTGTTCTTCTGTTTATCTAATTCAATTGCAATTTGTTCACTCAATCTATTTTTCCGGGATAAGTGACCATGATGATTTAGAAGGTATTTCATATGAAATTCTTGTCCAAATTATTTCTTTATTTAACTCTCCCATATTCAATTTTATCTATCTACTTTTATTAAACTTAATTTATATTTCTCAATCTTTACATTTATTAGAAAAACTACCATAAAAAAAGTTTAAAATATGTTTACTGTGACTCCAACTCTCAAACTTCATTTAGGATCTTTAAAAACTCCAAATTTGTACTCGCTAAGCACATGTACTCTCCATCGTAATCGTGTCAAAGATTATCCTAAAAAATCCTACTGCTTACGTAGACGACAGAATGCAAGAGAAGCTGATGTGGCGCCGTGAAAACAACGACGTCGGTATGGTGGCTGACGTGGACTACGAGGGCGCCGTTTTGCGCTCTCTCGGTCTCGGTTGCTGAAGTCAATTTGGGCCAAATTTCTTGGGTTCGTGGTTCGTGTCTGCCCTCTCTCTCCCTCGGTTCCTTGCCAAATTCGTGGCCTTTTAACCAAGATTTATCCAAATCGAGCTTCGATTCAACTTGGGCGACTGATTACGAGTTCACATGGTTCCAAATCCGTGGTTGTTCCTACTGTCTGGTGTTTTTCTGATTCTGGGTTTCACCCCCTTGTCTTGCTCTTTGGTTTTGTCATTAACAGAGTTTGTGCATTTTTGCCTCTTCAAGATTCCCGTGAGGAGTTTTTTGCTTCATGTCCAGTACTTTATAACCCCTCGAAAATTGCGTTTCTTACTCATGCGACATGTGGTTCTTTATCTTACATGCTCATTGGAAGAGATGGATTATATTTTGCATTGCTCAATTTTGTCAGCTCTTTAATTTTCTTATATCTTTGGTACATCCAAATCTTCCCAGTATTCTGTAATTTGATCAGGATTATATACCAATAGGATTTGATAATTCAGTGCAAATGTAGTAGATGAAGGTACCGCTGTAAACCTGAGACTGAGATATTGCTGGTATGAACTTGGTGCTCTCATCGTTGTTTAGAGCTCTGAAAGGCCACCCTACCTGGATTTAATGGGCTTACTCAATTTGTTTGTCAGAATCATTTTCCTGAGGGCATTGTTCTTGTTGCGCTGCATATGCTTTTGAATGCCAGGGCAAGAAGATTACAATAGATCAAGGCCCCTGAGCTACAGAGGAGCAGATGTCTCTGTCTTGGCTTTCTCTTTAGTTATTCACTAGCTATGAGTATACTTAAAACGGTCTCACTTTCAAATTGTTGTGTTCCATAATTTGCTGATGATCTTATGTTGGCCAGTGGAAGGAGGTTCCATCGCTGGAGGTGATGATTTGTTGATAATCTGCAAATAGATTTGGGATTGATAAGTTACTCCATTGTCATTTAAAACGGTTGCTTGTATTCGCTAGTTGAGTATAGGACCAGTTCACTGTTATGTGGCGTTCATTGTGGGTGCCGTGCATCGTTGAATTTGAATTTGTTGTGCTTGTGGGAAGGCCTCTGTTTCACATAATTTATAATATTTCCAATAAATCAACCTGATTTCCTATGTGTTATGCTGTGCATTGTTGAATTTGAATTTTCTGTTGAGTAAAGTGTGCACGACTGGAAATTAAATTGCTTGCTTGTATTGGACAGGTTGTTGATTGCATTTTTTTCAAACGGATTGATCCTAAGTCCTCAGTACATGACAGAGAAGTGATTTTTGGATTGATCAATGAAAGGAAACCGTTAGAAAGTATGGAAGTCAGTTGAAAGTATCTGAGGAGGAAGTCAGATTCTCAAAATGCAGCTACAAAGGAGTAAGCAACGAATCAATAAGATGCAAGTGGAAGTGTCTCAACTAGAAGTGAAGGAAAAGGGACCTTGTTCTCTTGAGAGGCTTGATGTGCACAATGCTGACGTTGAAGTTGGACAAAAAACACCACTTACGTTGCCTTGGATTGGCAACAATGTTGGATTGGGGATGGTTGTGCTGTTGTCTATCTGTTGCTTCTAGGTAGTGTAAGTGGAGGGTAGATGCTAGGCAAGACCAATGTTATGATGCAAAAAAAGGTGAAAGTGTGTTCAAACTGTATAAGCAAATCCAAGTTCAACTGTGTTAAGTGTATTAGTGAATCCAAGTTCAACTGTTTTCAATTTTCTTCAATGAAAGATATCTTGTTCTGTATACTGAATATTTATGTCACATTCCTGTAGTAATACTGTCATGTTATCATGTTGCCCAGACTGAAAAGATAAAGGATTTAGGTTCTTAAGCTTTTAATAAATATGGTGGTCCTGATTTGAAGGAGAGAGATTTGGTTGAAGATGAAGAAAAAAGAAACAGAACAACCATGCATTTACAAACAGAACAACCATCACCAGTTATATGCTTCAAATGAGGTCTGAAACCTCTCTTCATTTAGAACTTGGATGATTACAATAGAAAAAACCAACTGGACAAGTTGGTATATCAGAATGCAGAAAAGGAGGAAATTACTATCGACTTAAACAATTACAACAGAGAAAAACCAACTGAACATTAGCTACCGAGTTGGTGTAAGGTTCAGTCAACAGAAATAAGAGGAAATTACAACCAACCCTAATGAGCACAGCAGATCCATCACGGAGCCATAACAGCCATATAATGAGTCCATCCTTCTCATCTCTGTGCTACAAAGAGATCAGAAAATAACAAAAAAGATTAAAGCATCTCCATCTTGGACCCATCAGTAAGAGCATATGACAAGAACCAGTACTCCCATATACTTGCAAACAAATATCTTGGAATTGATTAACTTGACACAGTGAAAACTACGGAAAGGGCTGGACCACTGTAAATTGAAAAACAAAAAACAAGTCATGCTGATAAAGGAAGCATCTCCAGGATTTTTCCAGAGTCCAAAAGGATCTGTATTTTAAAACTTGTACGTTTTCAGCCAGGCCACCCAGTTGCAATGGTTTGGATGACAGTACTGACAAGTTGAAGTCTAGCAACATAGAATAATTTGCTAATAGTACCAGAGTCGAACTTACTAGAAAGTTTATCAGGCAAAGGCCGTCTTATAGGAAGTTTGCCCGTCTTAAAATGAGATAATTCGAGTAAATCTCTCTGCAAATCATCAGGATACCACCTGTAAATAGAGCAGTGTTAGATGGATTGAGTTTTAGTCCGGATAGATTTTGGAATCTATCAAAAAAGAGAGCACTGCCTCTAGAGATTGCTTGTCACCATTTAAAAAGAAAGAGCAAATCATCAACAAAGGCCTAATGAGTAAGGCGAGTTCTTTTTCACATGAAGGATGGAATTCAAATGCACCAGAAGCAGCAGCAACATCAAACAATCTAGAAAAGGAGCTCAATAGCCATAACAGAATAAATATGTGACATAGGATCACCCAACGAAGCCCTTATTCCCCCGTATGATTCAGAGTGGAGAACGTCAAGGGCCCCTGGTCGAAGGTGATGAAAAAATCAAAGGTTAATGAAAAAACACAAGCAAAGATAATGGACATGAAAATTGTAGCTATCCGTCAGAAGCCCACCATAGGAATGATACAAACGACATAAACAGTCCCTGAACAGTGGTCCAATTAAGCAGTAATGTAAATAATGTGGTCGAATTGCTTCATGGGTGCTTAGTACTTAGTATCCCTTTTGAATTAGGATTAGAAAATTTCTCCCGCTTCCAGTATTGTGAAATCGGAATTATTGGTGATATGAAGTACATAAGTGAGATCATTCACCGTGGCATGGTCTCCTTTTGCTCTAACGCTGTTTCCAGCTTGAGGCTCTTATTGAAGCTGAAAAGCAAGCTGCTTGGGATCTGATCAAAGAAAAGAGGAAACACAGGGCATTGTTAGCACTGAAGAGGAAAAAGGCACGGGAAGATTTATGAAACAAGTGGATGCATGGGTTCTAATGTTGAGCGACAGGTAAATCTCTACTTCTGTGTATCGCTTCTTCAGCAAAAGGGTAGCTTCATTTTTTCCAATCTATCCAGTTTGAGGCCTCTGACAAGCTGTCAACTTCATAATGGTCACGGTTCTTGCCATTTATAATGAGTTGCGTGTTTTTTTTTTTTTTTTTTGAACGAGTTGCGTGTTCAGTTGGCAGATATCGAACCTGCAAGCAAGCAGAGGGCCTTCATTGAGAGCCTAAGGTCGGGACCGAAGCAATCAAAGCTCTTCAAAGCGAAATCATTACTCCATTTCTTGAGGGAGGGAAAGGAAAAAACTCTCTAGTTTTCTGGAGTCTTGCCATCTGTCACGCTGCGTACTCTCATATGAAATTGATCGCCTGTTGGAGGAAGAGCATAATCGTCGTCGTCATCGTCGTCGTCACCATCCGTGGTTTTTGTCTCGGGCAAGAATTATCTTTAATCTATTGGAAATTTCCTATATTATGGGCTTACATTAATTAATTGATTTTCTATTTTAAATAATCGGGTTAATGGATATTCTAATATTTGTTAAACCCTAAAGTGATCTGATTAAATTGGGTATTGTCATCTATTATTAACAGGCCTAGTTGAGCAGGAAAGTGTAGGCAATTGTGTTTGACTGAAGCCCGTAATGGGAATGGCCCAGTTGACACGCTATTGATTAGGGTTTGCTAGGTTCCCTCTCTAGCCTATAAAAGGGTAGGTTATACCTATCGGTTGCTTTAATCCCATCGAAAGCTGCTATATCGAAATAGGTCATAGAGAGGAAGATCTGGTATTCTAATAGATCCCTGATTATCAGAGTGATCTAATTTTCTTCAAGTAAAGCAATGGTTCAAATAGGTACGCTTTAATTCCGTTGTATTTATTGATCTTGGTGTTTTACAATCATGTATGGATCCATTTGTTTTTAATTGATTAAATAATATTCTACATGTGTTATCAGAGCAGATCGTATATGATTGTAGAACCCAAATTTTCTTTTTATGGAAAAATTCGAAACCCTCTTCTTTGAGCCGAATATGGGCATTATTTTTCCGTGTAGATTTTTTGCTTGATTAATCCCGTAACCATAGGGCTTTTGTTCTACATGTTGAGATCTTTCCAATCATATATAATTTTCATAATTCTGTTGAGAATTGAGAGAGAATTTTAGATTTGACATTCTAGGGTTTGTATGTGAAAAAGTTCTAGAATTTGCAAATTACTTGCAATCGATTGATGTATGATGTAAACCGTTGCATGGGTATTGTTATATATTTGTTTTAGTATCTTTTGTTGTATTGAATTGAGTTTTTAGGGTTTAAATTTAGGAAATTCGAAATTTGGCCATGGGAGCTTTAGATCTGAAACTTTGAGGCTTGTATGTGGTAGATTCACTTGGTTTTTCTTCATTTAATTCATTGTAGTTAATTATATTGATGTTTTATGCAAGTCCCATGGAGAAATTTCATCAAAAACCATGTTAATTTGTGCCTTCGAAGCTTCGGGTTGAAACTGGGTCATGCGACCCGGTTTTCTGCAAATTCGTGACCCGGCTGGAGGTTGAAGAAGACCTCCAGCTTGGCTGGGCCATCGAATTGGGCTCACGCCCATTATAATAAATAATAATAAAAAAAAAGGTTCTGGGCGTCAGCCCAGAACCATAAACAAATTAAAAGGTTCTGGGCTCACGCCCATGAACCGAAGTAAAGAGGTACTGGGCATGAACCTAGAACCAAAAATAAATGGGTTTGGCCCATTTTTTGTTTTAATTCGTGGCCCACCCGCATGGCTTGCGTGCGGGCCGGGCGCACGTATGACACGCGAGTCTGGCCCGCAGTCTAATAAGGGCTGCTCGCAGGTCCTAGGCCCGCGGGAGTCCGAAATATTTAAATAATATTATAATAATATTATAAAAACTTTGTGGCAAAAATTGTTGTTTGAAAGAATGCAATATGATCTTTGGAAACACATGTTGTGAAGTGTTTCATATTGTTTGATGAATTTTGGGCATAAATTTTGGAGTTCCCTATTGATAAAAGATTAATATATACAATTACTCGCCCAAAGGGAGTTATTATGTATATTAATTTGGAAAAATAGCATGAAATTTATACCCATATTTAAAAGATGGGGATGTATAATTGAAAAATATTTATTTGCCCAGAGGGGATAAATGTTTTGAAAATTATATGTAATTCCCCTCTATGTTGATATTATGGAGATGTATGATTTAAATGATTTGTCTGCCCAAAGGGGATGGATCCTTGACAATTATATGTAATTCTCCTGTTGTTGCTTTATAAATTTCATGCTGGGAAAAATAATTGTGCATTATACACTCTGACCAAATGGGAGTTTATGATGTACTAATTATTTTTGTCGAGTGCCCATAATTGATCTTATTGCATCATGTGTGTCAAACAGTTATCTTTGCTATAAATAACAACAATGCCACGGTTGAAATGTTAATTGGATCGAACTTCAAGAGATGGAAGCAATATATAGAGTTTGCTTTGGGCATCGTCGATATGGACTTGGCTCTACGTGAGGATGAACTTGCCAGGCCCAATGATCAAAGTACTGCAGATCAAAAGGCCCATTATGCTAGATGGGAAAAATCTAATCGACTGAGCCTCATTGCTATGAAGAGGTCTATTGCCGAGCATCTGATTAGTGGTTTGCCGGAAGATACGAATGCCAGATAGTTCCTTGAAGCAGTGGGAGAAAGATATAGAGTCTTAGATAAGGCTGAAGCTGGGAACTTGCTGAGTGAGTTAACGAACATGAGGTATGATGCTGCTGTGGGTGTTAGAGAATTTATATTAAAGATGGTCCACATTCAGTCCAAACTGAAGGCCCATGAAATTGTTCTTTCTAAAAATTATATTGTGCATCAAGCCTTAAATGTTTTGCCAGCTGAATTTAGCCAGATTAAGACTGCTTATAATGCTCATAATGAGACATGGAGTGTTAATGCCTTGATTACTAAGTGTGTGACTGAGGAAGAGAAATTAAAGAAGGAAAAGTATGAGTCTGCCCACTTAACTACCAATGCCAAGTTAAGTTCATATAGAGGCAAATGGAAGCCTAAGGGGTCAAATGCTCATGGCCCAAAGAAATGGCAAGACTTTAGGAAAAATGAGAACTATGTGAGGAATGGAGATAAGGATTTTAAATGTTTTCACTGCAAGAAGCAGGGTCACAAGAGAGCCAATTGCTACAAATTTCGAGCTTGGCTAAAAACAAGAAAAGAAAGTCACCAAGGTGAGTCGTTGGTTTGTTTTGAATCAAATTTGGTGCTACTGTTCATATGACTACTACCTTATAGGGTCTCACAAATCTAAGGAGTCAAAGTCTGAGCGAGTCAAAGCTTAAAGTTGGAAACAATACTGGAGTTGATGTGGAGTGTATAGGGACAGTTGTTTTGAATTTAGATTCTGGTCTTCAGCTTGTCTTGAACAATGTCTTTTATGTTCCTAATTTTAGGAGAAACTTAGTATCTCTTTCTTCGCTTGACAAAGCTGGATATTGTCTTCATTTTGCGAATTAAAGAGTGGATTTGAGTTATGATTCCAGAATTATTGGGAATTGTGTTTTGTTTGATGGATTATATCGATTATCCTTATCTCCTGATAGACCATATTGCTCTTTCAATGTCGAGAATGTTGTTGCTAAGAGATCTTTGATTAAAGATAGATCTTCATTGCTATGGCATAAGCGATTGGGGCATATCTCAAAAGAATGGGTAAAGCGACTTATCATGGCTGATATTCTCCCTCCTCTTGACTCAGATGATATTGAGACTTGTATTGATTGTGTAAAGGGAAAATTAACTAAAACAAAGAAGAAAGGCGCTACTCGCAGTCAAAGTCTATTGGAGATAATTTGTACTGATATTAGTGGGCCATACTCAACCACCTTGTGTGGAAATAAATACTTCATCACATTTATTGATGATTTCTTCCGTTATTGTTATCTTTATCTAATTAAGGAGAAGACCGATGCTCTTGACATGTTTAAAGTGTTTCGTACTGAAGTTGAGAAACAATTGGGAAAAATTATCAAGATTGTTAGGTCTGATCGTGGTGGTGAGTATTATCGGCGATATACTGAGGCTGGACAACAAAAGGGACCGTTTGTAAAATATTTGCAGGACTGTGATATTGGTGCTCAATATACAATGCCTAGGAGTCCTGAGCAAAATGGTGTAGCTGAACGGCGAAATCGCACACTCATGGAGATGAAACGAAGTATGATGGGTAGTTCTAATTTGCCTGAATACTTATGGGGTGATGCGATTAAAACGGCAACTTATATATTGAATCGTGTACCTAGTAAATCAGTGCCGAAAACACCTTTTGAATTGTGGATTGGGAGGAAACCTAGCTTGAATATTTTCGAGTTTGGGGTTGTCCTGCAGAGGTGAAAATTTATGATCCTTCTCAGAAGAAGACTAAATCCAGGACTACTAGATGTTACTTTATTGGATATCCTGATCATTCTAAAGGGTATAGATTTTATTGTTCTACTCAAGGCACTAGAATCGTTGAATCCCAAACTGCCAAATTCCTGGAATTAGATGTTGCTGAAAAGAGTTCTTCTCAATCTTTCGAAATGGAAGAACCAAATAAAACGGTCTCTATTCCATTGCCCATCTTGCATGATGATTCTATGCGAGATCCCAGCAGATTGGAAATTCAACAGGAAGCAAATATTGAAAATATGACGGTAGATCCTCCCATTACAAATGAAATTCCCTAGATGAATGATGTAGCTCCAGAAATGCCTGTGCGAAGACCACGGCGACAAAGAAGACCAACGCTTTTAAATGATTATCATGTCTATCTTGGAGAAGCTGATTTTGACATTGGAAGTGTAGTTGATCCGACGACCTTCAAAGAAGCTCTTAATAGTGATCAGGTAGATAAATGGTTAGGAGCGATGAATGACGAGATGATATCCATGTCAACTAATCAAGTATGGAAACTTGTTGATTTACTTGATGGGCATAAACCAATCGGTTGCAAATGGGTATTCAAAACCAAGAAAGACAATAAGGGCAACATCGAGAGATTCAAAGCAAGGTTAGTCGCAAAAGGGTACATATAGAGAGAAGGTATTGATTATAATGAAGTCTTTTCCCCAGTATCTACTAAAGACTTTTTTCAGATAATCATGGCTTTGGTGGCTCATTTTGATTTAGAGCTTAACCAAATGGATGTCAAGACGGCTTTTCTAAATGGAGATCTGAATGAAGAAGTATATATGCAGCAACCTGAAGGGTTCAAAGAAGCCGGAAATGAGCATATGGTGTGCAAACTGCAAAGATCCATCTATGGTCTCAAACAAGCATCACGTCAGTGGTACTTAAAATTTCACAAAGTTGTGAGATCATTTGGCTTTGAAGAAAATAAGTTTGATCAATGCATCTACATGAAAGTAAGTGGGAGTAAATATATTTTCTTAGTACTTTATGTAGATGACATTTTACTTGCTAGCAGTGATGTTGATCTATTGAATGACACCAACAAATTTCTATCTACAAAGTTTGATATGAAAGATCTTGGGGAAGCCTCTTTTGTTCTAGGCATTGAGATTCATCGTGACAGATCTAAGAAGGTTCAGGGATTATCTCAGAAAATTTATATAGATCATGTTTTGAAAAGATTCAATATGCAGACCTGTAAGTCAGGTGAAGCTCCTGTTGTGAAAGGAGATAAATTGAGCATAGATCAATGCCCCAAGAATGATGTTGAAAAGGAAGTCATGAAAAATGTTCCATATGCTAATGCAGTTGGCAGTCTTATGTATTCACAAGTATGTACCAGACCTAATATTGTTTTTGCTGTGAATACTCTTGGAAGATATCTGTTGAATCCAGGTCAAGAACATTAGGTTGCAGCTAAGAAGGTGATGAGATATCTACAACAAACAAAGGATTTCATGCTCGTTTATAGCAGAGTTGAGGACCTAAAAGTGATTGGATATTCAGATGCTGATTTTGCTAGTTGTTCAGTTGATAGAAAATCAACTTCTGGATATATTTTTATGATGGCTGGAGGTGCTATTTCTTGGAAGAGCACAAAGCAAATCATGATTACGAACTCTACAATGTATGCTGAGTTTGTAGCGTGCTACGGCGCGTCGGTTCAAGCAGTTTGGCTCAGAAATTTGATCTCAGAATTGCGTGTTGTGGACTCTATTGCTAGACCTATGGTGATCTACTGTGACAACACTGCAGCTGTGTTTTATTCCAAGCATGACAAGATTAGTAATGCGTCCAAACACATGGAGATCAAATATTATACCGTTAAGGACTTGGTCAAAAATGGAGACGTTGTAATTGAAAATATCAGAACTGAGTCCATGTTGGCTGATCCTCTAACAAAAGGCTTACGACCCATTTTGTTTAAAGAACATGTAAAGAATATGGGTGTTTTAGAATCTTTTGATTTCTTTTATTAGTGGGAGTTATGTAGTTTGTATTTCTGGATATTATAGTTATATGCAAACTGATAATGCTTTTATGATGTCTATTAAAGCATTTATTTTCAATGATTGTTGTTATTGATTCTATTGTTATCCTTTCTTCTGTTGATTGAGAAATGGAAATATAAAACAGTATCTTTAAACAAATTTTAGTTTAAAGATGACTGGATGTCACTGATTATGAGATCTCATATTGGATTGTGACATAATTGTGCAATTTCTTGTTGTTTAGAAATCGCACTGAGGCAATTTCATGTTGTTTAGAAATTGCGATAATGTAATTTCATGTCGTTGAGAAATTGCATTGAGGACCGATAAGAAATAGTGTATATCTTGATCACATGTTGGCACTATTTCTTACTACACTACTAGGCCCATGATCCATGAAAATGTAATACTTATTATATGTGATTATGGAAGGTCTTGTGTTGTGGTATTTTCTTAACATATTGATCTCCATAGTCCTATATTGAGGTTATATAGGATTGGATTGGTATTGAGATGCCATTATTGGAATATTATTTTAAAAGTTGTGGCCACATAAAACAAAATTTTAGTTATTAACCCGATAGTGTCGTTTTCAATATAAAATCTTTTTCAAAATAAAATAAGTTAATTAATGTAGCCCAAGTGGGAGAATGTTGGAAATTTCCTATAATATGGGCTTACATTAATTAATTGATTTTCTATTTTAAATAATCGGGTTAATGGATATTCCAATATTTGTTAAACCCTAAAGTGATCTGATTGAATTGTGTATTGTCATCTATTGTTAACGGGCCTAGTTGAGCAGCAAAGTATAGGCAATTGTGTTTGACTGAAGCCCGTAATGGGAAGGGCCCAATTGACACGCTATTGATTAGGGTTTGCTAGGTCCCCTCTCTAGCTTATAAAAGGGTAGGTTATACCTATCAGTTGCTTTAATCCCATTGAAAGCTGCTATATCGAAATAGGTCATAGAGAGGAAGATCTGGTATTCTAATAGATCCCTGATTATCAGAGTGATCTAATTTTCTTCAAGTAAAGCAATGGCTCAAACATGTACGCTTTAATTCCGCTGTATTTATTAATTTTGGTGTTTTACAATCATGTATGGATCCGTTTGTTCTTAATTGATTAAATAATATTCTACATAATCAGGTTTTGGCCGTCAACGATCAGAAACCTCTCGATCCCTTTCACAACCTACTCCTCTTTTAGTCCACCGTTCGTTCGTCATCACTTCCTCTTCGGAAGAAACAGAAGAGACTGAGAGATGGCTACCATTGCAAGACTGATATCAGTTGTGCTAGCGTTTGCTAGACAATCTTACAATGGACTTAACAGTTGCGAATTCGCAAATGCAATTAGTACAGAAGATATACAGCTAAAACCATCAGTAGAGTCGAGCACAAAAGCTTAACCAAACTCTCTGTGGCTTGCAAAATCATGTGATCTCATGTTCTATGCTCGAACATTACGCCTGTAGCTGTCCTTCAAGCTTATACTTCGGTCGCACTGTTGCCTCCGAATACTTCCTTAGAGATTCTGATTCTTTCTGCTTTCAACAATACTCATTTATGTTACGGCGCAAAACCAAATATGACCTGTGGTGTGGAATTTGATTAATCCCGGTTGTTGACACCTCAATTTTTAGCATGTTTATTTTATTAATTAAGTTTTTATTTTTTTTGTCTTTTTTAGACATAATAAATAAATAACAAAAAAACAAATAATAATAATATAATAATAAAAGCAAAAAGCAGCAGCCCCCTTTTCTTTCTTTTTCACACGACTTGGCCCCACCCCCTTTTTTTTCTCCTTCTTCTTCCTTCTTCTTCTTCCCTCTTCTTCTTCCTCGCTCCTTCTTTCTCCGCCTTTGTAGTTCACGCGCAGAAGATGACGACGCGCGCAAAGGACGGCCTACGGCCGAGGAGAGTAGGCCGACGTCGGCCGGAGAAGATAAGATCGCGAAGCGCCATCAATGCCAAGCATGCTTCGCTGGATGAGCTCGGATGGGACGCCGGTTCAGCCGAGGAGAACCGCCCGGCGCGCGAAAGGGACCGGTGGTCGAAGCTTCGTCGACCGGATTCCCTCACCTATAAAAGGGCACCACCTTCGTCGATGAACAACACGAGCGAGCTCCGAGATCTTCCCACTGAGAGACTTCGGGGGAGGAATCGAAGAGCGAGCGAGAGAGAACTCGAGTCGCGAGCTTGGCTGACCTCCCACTGAGAGACTTCGGGGGAGGCCGCCGGCGAGCGAGTCCGAGGAGGTTAGATCCGGCCGGTGGAGGCTCGGATCTGGCCGGAGTGAGAGAGACCCGAGCGCGAGGGGTTAGATCTATGAAGAAGGGGGCTGAGCGAAGGGAAATCAGAAGGGGGAGGCTCGGATTTGTCCACCACCGTGCTGTGATCCCTCCTCGACGCCGTCGTCATCGTTCAATCGCCACCGACGAAACCGCCTGCGCCCACGGCCCCGATGCCGACCAGCCACGCCTCCGCGCTGTACTCCCTCTGCAGACAGGTATCAGCCATCGCCCGTCGTTCGTTTCTCCACTTGAAACCCTGGTCGTCGTCCCTGGCTATCGCCGTAGCTTCGCCGTCGCTTCCCCCTCGAGAAACCAGCAGCCACCCGTAGATGTTGCCGCCGTCTTTTCTAAGAAAGCCAGCAGCCGCCTGTCGTTGCCCTAGTCGTCGTTGCCGTGGAAGACCGTCGCCGCTGCCGTGGACAGTCGTCGCTGCCGTCGTCGACGCAAGCCGCTCGGCGCCGCGTTTAGGCGAAGAAGAAGGGGAGTCGCGTCGGGTCGAAGGCGGGTCGGTGACCGGGTAGGGTTTTGACCGAGAGCGGGTCGGGCGTGGGTCTCGTTCGGGTAGGGTTCCAGCCAACTTGGGCCCTTGTGCTTGGGCCGGGTCCTTTTTGAAAAATAGGGCTATTTGGGCCAGGCTTGTTTTTTTAAAAAAAAAGAGAAAAAAAAAACAAAACAAAAAATCCTGGGCCGGGCCCGCGGGTCACGAACCGGGTCGGTCCCTCCCGGGAACCTGACCCGGTGCGATTTTTATAATATATAATAATATTTTAATATAAAAAAGAATAAAAAGAAAAAAGGCAAAAAAAATCCGAGTCGGGCCCGTCCTCATTCGGATCGCTGGCCCGGGTCAGACCCAACCCGCGGATCCGACCCGGGTCAGTTTTTATATTATTTTTAATATAAAATAATATTTTAAATAAATAATAAATGTCTTATTTTCCAAAAAATCGAAAAAAAATTATTTTCCAAAAATATTAAAAAATTAAAAAAATATTTTATTTTCCGAAAAATAAAAAAAATCAAAAATATTTCATATTTTCCAAAAAATGCCAAAAATCCAAAAAAGTCAAAAATTCATGAAAAAGCCAAAAAAATTCAGAAAAAGCCAAAAAGACTTGTATTTCTCCAAAAAAAAATACCAAAAATCCCTTTTATGTCCAAAAAAAAAATAGAAAAAGACCCAAAAATGTTTTTCTCCAAAAAAATGCATGGAAAACCCCTCGAGCATCCAAAATGCGTGGAAAAATCCCTCGAACATCCAAAAAGCCTCAAGGTTTAAACAAGATTAGGTACCGAAAGGGCATTAGTGATTAACTAGTGTAATCAAGTCATCGATCCTAATTTCTCTGGTTGCGCAGGAGCGAGTATTTCTCCCGATACTTCGCTTGGGTTTCTAATCGACCCACTCCAAATCGATTAGTGGCGACTCCATTTTAAAAATTGATTTATAGGTTAAAAACTCAAACTATTAAAGTCGTGAATTGGTGGACTTGGGAGAGTCCGGGCTTAATAAATTCAGCCGAGCCATTAGCCTCCTTAGGCGTTCGTACCCGATTGCGGGCGCCGAAAAAAAAAAGAGGTCGCGACACCGGTGCTACATGTTTTGGCATTATGGAGAGAGTGACGAGGTTGGTGAACACTAGGTGTCTGTGAAAATTCCTTGGTGATGTGTGGAAGTGAAAACCAGCATAGTGGTCAGCCTAAATGGTGCCAACTACAGAACATGGAAAGGCAAGATACTTGATTTGCTTTATCACAAGGAAGTGAACGGTCCCCAGAGAGTGACGAGGCCAAGCCTGATTGCACAGGTCAACAATGGTAGTTGCTAAATAGGCAACGGATAAGTTTCATTAGGTAATGGTTTATCACCATAGTTTCATTAGGTAATGGTTTATCACCATTTGGAGAATGAAACTTTAGGAAAACACCATTGAAGAAACTTGAAGTGTTGTGTGAGAGGAAATTGGCCAACAAGAAGCTTTATTTTTTATCAAGAAGCTTGGCGCTTTGAAACATATCAAGAGGGCACTCCAATGACAGATCGCTTGAATGAGTTGCAAAGCTTGATAAATGAACTTGTAACTATGGAGATGGCGTTTGATGATGAGGTACCAGCATTGTTCTTCCTTAGTCCTCTCCACCACAAACCCTTGTTGTATCAGAGCATAGAGGAAGGAGTAAATCTAAAGACTCCTACAACCGTGATTGGTTCAGGGGAAGATCCAAGACACTAAATGGCATAAAGTGTTATAATTGCGGTAATCCTGGTCACATTACGCTACCGCCGTTAGTTCCCATGAAGACTTCTTTGTTTGTCTACTTGCAATGGTGATTGTTTTGCTGTAGCGAACTGCAAGTTGGATTGGGGTCATAATAGATTGCACTGCCTCATGTCATGCACCCCAGGTGTTATTTTCTATGTGTTATCAAGATGTTGCAAAAATTGTGGGGCTTGGTGATGTATGTCTTTAAACTAGCTTGGGAAACAAACTAATAATGCTCAAGCATGTGAGGCCGCATCTTTGGTTGAACTCGAGTTCTACTAGAAAATTAGATGATGACGAGTTGGAAAGTCGGTCCAAGGATGAGACTTAGAAGCTTGTCAAGGAACTGCTCATTCTAGCATGGAGGGGTAAGTGTTGTGCTCTTCACTGCATCCAAGCTAAGGTGTGCAAAGACCAAAGTCATGTCATGGGAGAAGTAGTGATATCTGATCCATGGCATATGAGACTTGATCATTTGAGTGAGTAAAGCCTCGAAAATTTTTGCAAAGAAGGAAAATTACTATGTTTAGGGGAAAGTTACGAGGGATAAGATCTCAAACTTTTTGAGAAAATAAGAAACATTACTATCATTTGGGGAAAATTATGAATGGGAAAAGAAAGGCGTGATGAGGGGAGTAGAGAAATCATAAGAACTATAAAAATATTATCATTGAAAGAGCGTTACAATGTTCAACAAAAAAATTAGATCAATGATGAATAGGAGAAAAAAAGTACAAATCCATAGGAAAGTTATTAGTGGAAATGATGATAATAGTTACTAATGAATCACAATATAAATAGAAATTATTTTGAAGAAACAAAATTGTAATAACTTGAATGAGGGTAAATAATTTATTTTTCGTAAGTAATATGTTATTTGGATTATATAATTCATTTTTCACGAAATAAATGGCACTTAGATTATTCAGATGACTTGTTGGTGCACAAAAATAAAATCTTCCCACGAGCATATATATATATATATAGATGGAAGTTGTCTAATAGTGTATAAGGACGCCCGCTCTTTCATGTGCCTTTTCTTTTCTCGGGACGTTTTGGAATTATTATTATTATTTTTTGTTTTGGGGGGAGGACATATTTGCCGAAGTTGGTGCCATTTTTTTGAAGTATTATAGTAGGTAAAGAGGGGAATGCAATCGTCACGGCGTTTCTGCTTTCTTCTACGGGCTCCTTAAGACGCCACTACTACATCTCCATTACCTCTCAATTCCTTCGATCGTCGACAAACCATGTCCGCGTGATGCACGTTACCCTCCTCCGTGCAGCAGCGACTGAACTGGAGTGACGAAAATGGAGGTCAACTTGATTTTCCAAAGCAATCGGTTTTGAATTTGTAATGCCAATCGAGCACAATGTCAAAAATAACGCTTTCAATCTTCTGTCACTGCCTCCGTTTGCCTTTAGGTACTCGAATGACTACCCTTTATTACCGAAGATTGGTTTGTTGCTATGTTCCGCACCAATTGTTTGTCGAAATTCCTGACTAGTTTCATGGAGGAAACCCCATTTTAGAGCATTATCCTGCGATATCTCTTTGCTTTTAGTTTTATTTTTTATTTTTTATTATTTTGCGTCCAATATCTTGAGTGTCCTCCAGGAGAACTGCTATAGCGGGCGATGATATCTCTATGGAAAGTAGCAAGTTGAAACGTCGGAAGATGGACAGAGGTGACAGACGTGATGCGATTAGTAATCCGCCAGACTCGGAGCTCCTCCATATTGTGTCCTTCCTGCCCACGAGAGAGACCGCAAGGACAGCGATGGTCCCGAGATTCTTACCTCTGGACTTTTATCCGCCACTGGTCTTTTGATCACCGTGCTTACCGCAACTGCAAGGAGGAGGACCCTGCTTTTGAAGTCGATGAGAGATTCGTGAATTTTAACGACGATGTGCATGAGAACCCCACAATTGATTCGTTCCATCTTAATTTAAACTATGTGACTGAGGCGTACCCTGATGACAATGATCCTTAATGGGAAGATGGTATAAATGAAGAGACAAGAAGGTGGAACAAAATCATTACGTGAATTCGTTTTGCACTGAGGAGAAAGGTTAAGTTCCTTGATGTGAACTTCTTAGGGTGTGCTGGGGCAATCCCGGATAATCTTTGCATTTTGCCCAGCATCGTTTTTTAGGTGTAGCAGTTTAATAGAGCTGAAACTGGCTTCCTGTGAGGTCGGACTGGTGGGATGGGGCCAACTAAGGTTGCTCAAAAAATTGTTTATGAAGCAAATTGAATTGAGTGACCACACAATGGCTGACATACTATCTGGTAGCCCGTTGCTGAAAGAATTGTCTCTTGAAGATTGTTATGGCCTTTATAAGCCCAAATTCTGTAATGCCCTATCTATTGAGGTTTTAAATCTGGTATTTGCTGGTATCAAAAGGCTTGATCTCAACCAATCAGATATCAAACATTTAATCTTTGACGGCAGTGGGCATATGGAGCTAGTTTGTCCTAATGTGAAGATTCTGGACATTGCTGGGTGTATAGAGAATATCAAGGTGACTGATATGTCATCGCTAGTTAATACGTCCCTCTACTTCAGTCATTATTTTAGATATTCATACAAGAAATATCGTGAGTTCAGATTGCTTCTGGAAAAGCTCAGCTGCAGTCCTTATTTTATGCCATGCTATTGGTGCATACTGGTATGGTTTCTCCACTATTGCTCTGACCTTATTTGTCTTGCTTTGTGGGACTTTTAAATGATTTGGGTCCTGATCCTTCAGGTAAGGAGTAATACCATGTGTTTGATCAAATATTCTCACATTTCAACTTTCCTAAAATTCGTAGAATAGAAGTTGGATAAGCAAATTTCAAATGTGTCTCATTGGACATGGCCAGTGGCCATGCTGTTTCTCTGCTTTGGCTTCTATGTTCCGTTGCCCTTTTTATGCTTCAGTTCATGAGGCAATGTCCCGGATGAAGAGTAAAGAAAAAAAAAATTATATACCTAGCCTGGGTTCTCTTATTTGCACACCTAAACTTTTATACGGCGACCTTCCTTGCATCTGCTGGCCTATGAACTCTGAGCAAATGTAAACTATTATCCATTATCCATAATGCTAAGATTGTTAAGTGTCTGTCTTCCTTGTGTCCTTGTTTGTTTCGTGGTATTATGTGGGCAATATTTTTCACTTTTTTTGTGACATCTGTTACCATTATAAATGTGCATGTCCATGCTCTTGTGATTGGCCTTTCTAAATATTCTACATTATCTGACAAGACTCTGAATTGAATGGTATCATATAATTTCATTTCAGTCAGTCCATACATACGCATGCTCTCGAGTACCCACAATGTATATCCGGTACTAATTTTCATTCAAAGTCGGTCCAAGTAATTCTTTTCAAACTTGATATTAAGTATATGGGGGATGACAAATCAGCCATGCCCATCTTTCGCTTGGAAGCATGTGATACTTCACTGCATCCGAAAAGGCGGTACCTCCCTGGCATTTCTAGCTTGTTGAGGAACTCTGGTTTTCTTGAGACACTCACTATCTATGTCTACCCTGGAAGAGATGAGGATGAATCCGAGGTATAATACTTGAACTATAACATTGTATTTGCATATTGGATTTGGAATTAACGGAGATTGAAAAGTTGCTTTCAATTTTTAGCTTGCCAAAGCAGCTGGAAGCTTGCATTTGATTACGATGGCTTTATTTATTGGAGTTCAGTGGACAGCGCATATCCCTGCTTCAAGCACCAACTTAAGCATGTTAAAATATATGGTTATGTACTTGATCCTGATGTCATTGAGCTCATTGAATTTCTATTTAAGAATGCACAGGTCCTGGAGAAAATGAAGATTTCTAGCAAGAAGATTCTGCAGCGAATAGGTAGCAAGTACATGTTCTCCAGCGACATTGGTCGTCCATTAAAGGATTATTGTACATCAGATGCGCTGCTAGAGTTTTCACAGAAGTTGTTAAGTTTCCCAAGGGCCTCAACACAAGTAGTAATTCGCCTGGGTTAGATACTGGTATTGGAATTGTGTTCACCCCTTTCTTTCGGGCAACCCTTGATGTTGCCCCTTGATGTTTCTATGTCAGGCATGTCTTACATCTGGTAGACTTTACAAAAGTAGTCGGCCTTTATGATGAATTCGCCCTTTTGCCTCAGGTCTATGAATTTGCCTCAGCCACGACTCGGTACAGGCAGCTTCATGAATAGTTTGATGGTGGATGTGCCCTTTTTTTTCAAAGAATGTTTCTCATAACAGCTTTTCTTTTCATATTCCCAGCTCTTGCAAGTAGTTTGGCTAAAATTTTTGCAGTATAGATTTACTTGAACAATCTATTGACACCAGTTACAAGCGGTTCATGAGTAGCCTTCACTCTTGCGACTGCTGTCTCTCTCTCTCTCTGTTTTTCATTTTAGCGGGTGCCTTTTTTTTGTTGTTTCACGTTTCAGTTTTGCCTACCATTTCCAAAACTAGAAAGGAAGTCGATGCAGTTCAACATTCTCGAGTGCTGCCCCCGAATGATTAGTATCTCGACATCAATATCAATGCAATCCTAATCTACAGTGTACCATAAAATATTGAGTTGTGCAGTTCTCCAAGTTCGTATCTTTTCTTAATGTCTACCCAAAAATTGCTATTATATGTGCTCCTCTTGCAAATTAACAAGATCATTTTGTCCCTTATTTGACGCGTGAGAGTTATTTTTTCTCTATAAATAACATGAGTACATGACTTTGTATCTTAAATTTAAGGTAGTTTGGTAATTAATCCCTTATACCCTTAATACTATGAATTGCGTGAAATCAGTCCAACTTTGTATCTTCTTGATCCCCTCTTGACACATGTTTCCGAGGACACTTTTCATACTAACATGTTCGCAGAGCATCGATCGGTACACACACTTTGCCGCAATTCCACGATAACAAGTGGTGTTCTAATATGGGATTTTACAAAATGAGCACTCCCACATTGTTTTCTAAAAACCTAACGGGAACAATGCCAAATTTGACCAAAGTGCAACCGAATGGAATTTCATTTCTGAACCAAATAGAGAGTTTCAACTTGATTAGGCTATCTCGATTTGGTTCAACATTTGAATATAACTTTTCCCACTTGATCTATTACATCATAGTCCGAGTTGCTTCTTCACACTCCTCCATGTACTTTCCTTGAATTGGCAATCATATCATGGGAGTTCACATATCAGCCATGTCCATCTTTAAGGCTTCAATTGCTTCTGAGCAAAGCAACGCGTCTCTGGTATTTCTAACTCGTATGGGAATTCTTATTGTCTTGAGACCCTCATTATTTATGCTCATTCCAAATCTCATCGCATATTTACATATGAATTTATATTCAATATATCACGAGTGCTGGAGATGAAAGAACAGCTTGCATTCAAATTTCAGCTCGCTAAAATAGGCTAGATGCAAGCACATGAAATCGACTGTGAAAACTGGTGCCTCAAGTGATAGCTTAAGCATGCAAAGATACAGGGACATGTCATTGAGCTCATCTAGTTTCTACTTGAGAATGCATTATTCTTGGAGAAGATGGAGAAAATGGCAATTTAAGTTTCTAAAATAGTTGAAAAAAATGAAATACAATTAAATTGTGAAAGCCACGGAATCTTTTCAATTAAGTTAAACGAAAGTTAATAACAATTCCTGCTCTTTTTCCCCCTGAGTTAACTGAATCATCCATGTTACCGGCTACTTTTTACTATTCTTGCTCCTCTTTGATTTCCCCAAACCAAAGACAATTCTCATTTGAATCATTGAAGCACTCCACCGTGGGCCGGACTGGAACTGAAAACGTTTGACATGTGAAAGGCCAATCATCTGTGTTCCCGGCACACGACATCGCTTGCCTTTTTTCTTGTTGCATTCCAGGTGTTTTTGGACAATGTCCCGACTGGGTTTAGACTTCCAACCCCGTTTCTGATATACTTCTGTTTAGCCCCGGATTTTTATATCAGATCCATTTCTTGTTTACTGCGGTGGTTTTGATCACATCTTAGCGGTGTACAAATGCGTAGACTCTTTTATATGTTTCTTCTGAAATCCGTTTTTCTATTATGTTTGTGTGATTCGCAGAGTGTGTCCTGGGGTTGATCACCTGCGGAGGGCAATAATGTTGCCGTGGAAAGCAGCAACACAAAAAGTCGGAATAAAAAATGCGTATCCCAATTACTTTATCTTTGTCTAGAAGACTTTCTTTATGATACAAAATTATGTTTATTGACCAAACAAAACACTGAAATTAAAAATGAGAGTGTAAGCACAGGAATCAAAATCACAAAAAAAAAAAAAAAAAAACCCCAAAATTGAAATATCCTCAAAATTACAGGCACACTGATGCTCTAGAATAAAAGCTACATTGGTATTCGCAATGCACATAAAAATAACAAACTTTAAAATTAGAACTACAATGAAAATACATTGGCTCAAAAAGAAAATGCTTTGAAATAAAAATTTAGCGGAGGTATGGCACGACCTGACCGTCCCCTCTTTCTTTGCGTTCTTTCTATTTATACTCTTGGGATTTCTTTCCACAGAGGTTGGAATTCACGCAGAATCCTCACTCTAGTCGCTCCACATTTCCTTAATTCCATGACGTTAGAAACTCCTAAAGCAATCGCGCGTCCTGCAATCACTTCACCTCCTTGCTCTAAATCTAATCAAAAAGGTCACCGATGCACCTCGTATTGAACTCAGTCACACAACCCTTAGGTGAAGTTAAACTAGATAAGCTCCAGATCAAAGATAGACTTAAGGTGTGTTTGTTTGACTGAAAAAAAAAAAAAATCGTGACTTAGTTCCCTAGACATTCACGCATTTGGTTTACTACAAAATGATCAGTTGACGAAAAACCATTTACAGTAAAAAGAAACATGTTTAAATTTAAAAAAAATTAAATACCTTATCTTGAAAAAGAAAACAACATTTTCTTGAGAAATGATTTTCTAAAAAGAAATTGCTTTTATCATGAAGTTTTCCCCGAAACAAACACACTTTTAGTGCAACTTGACTCCTTATACCGTCTCCTCCATATCTAGGCCATAAATGTTCACCACCGACGGGAGCTAAAGAATAATTAAGAGTGGCAATGAGTAAAATGATACGAACTATCGTTGTCATCTCTCAATTTACTAATAGTATCTTATTGCATTTCATGTCATATTTTTGCCAACAAAATTGTTTCATCATCTTGACTCCTTATACCGTCTCCTCCATATCTAGGCCATAAATGTTCACCACCGACGGGAGCTAAAGAATAATTAAGAGTGGCAATGAGTAAAATGATACGAACCATCGTTGTCATCTCTCAATTTACTAATAGTATCTTATTGCATTTCATGTCATATTTTTGCCAACAAAATTGTTTCATCATCTTCATCCCGTGCATCATGCGATCGATAAAGTTGCTTTGATCTTGAAGTGAGCCGACCAACAAAAGACCGAGTTAGTCTCGGTCGTCTTCACTTTTTTGGTGGTGAGGAATGACGCATTCACTTGGCTAGTTCATATCGAAACCTCAGCTCTGTTCTTATCTAAAGCTATACACAACAACCTTTTTCTTTATAAAGAGAGTAGTTATGCTGCACGAGCATTTTGAAGAAGCCAATGACATCTGTGGCAAATCCTTGAGCACTGCCAGACAATCAGACAACGGACTTACACTTGCCAATTTACAATGGCACTAGTCCAGAATGTATATAGAAGTTGCTTTGAAGAAACAAATTTGCAGCAACTTCAATGACATTAAATATTTCATTGTTGATATGTACGGTTGCGTTTGGACTCACATATTTATTTTGTTGATAATCAATGAAATCAATCGTCTTGTTATTTATTTATATATTTATTTGACCTTGATAGGTGAAGACAATGTGATAAGGATTATATATAGTTTGCTTGCAGGATGTATCAGAGCTGCTTGCTATTTTATCTTGAATTGAAGAGACCCAAAAGCAATTTATAGAAGTCTATCCCCGGCAATTTGTCTCTACTGACTCTTGAGAAGTGAACTTTGTGTATGCACATGCGTGTATATATATGAGTGTGTCAATATTACTAGCTAAGGGATGTTGACATCATTATTCATTATCGACAGATGTAAGACTAATTTGAGTTCTAGAAATGTTTTGTGATCATATGTTCCTCAATTGGTGAACTATTGATTGAGCTAGCTAGGTGTTGCCACTAATTTGCTCATGAAACATTTCCTCTTTTTATTAGTCGAGTGAGTTCTTGTTTTGGCATTGGTGCAATGTAATTAATTTAGGCTTTGAATATGAACCGTGGACCATATCACCTAATTAACAATTACATCCTAGTAGCTTTGAAAATGATTGGTTGACAGTCTTCAATAACTGTGAGAATTGTGGGATTCATTCCTTTAAGAGTTGTTATTCTCATAGTAGTCTAAAAATTGTTATGCTAGCAAAACCATACATATATATTCCTTGATAATTGATGATTGTATATCTTGGTTAGTTGATGAGGATGTTGTTGAATTGCCAGCTTGTTGATGAGCGTGGCACTCAATGCCTACTACTTGAAGTGACCAAAATCAACGACGTTTCAGGATTAGATCATCCAATAGCTTTCAAAGCAAAACAAAATGGTCATTTAGATTATTTGATTTGCTTGCGATTGCTTTTGTCGGTGAGCCGGTCTACTCTTTTTGAGTTTCATTCTTAACATGATGGAGGTGAGATGGTGTCAGATCAAACAAAGAAGGTGCATCTCTTTCAGATGCTGCTTTGCAGAGCCACCACTTTATTTCACTCCGAAGCAAATTCGGGCTTCATAATTGCATTTTGTTTTTAGCATTTGGCTTTGAGACAACCACGAAAGTCAACTCCTTCTGAGTCGAACATCAACATCCTTAACAGAACCATTGTTTTGTTGACCAATGGAAATTCTTTAATTTTTTTTTACCATGTCATTAGCCCACAAAAACAATATGACATTATTAGTTCATATATCGACACAAACGAATTTTTAGATCATGTCATTAGCCCACAAAAAATTCTTTAATTTTTTGAACTCATCCACCATATACGGGTTCATTAGCTTTTCTTGAGAGCTTGGCGATTACACACAATGCTAAAATTAAAAGGATCGATTTCATCAATCAACTTATAGATTGAATTGGAAGACTCTAGTTTGTTATTCCTTACGACATGATAAAGGAGTCTCTATTTTATGATATTATTCTTCAAATAATAACTCCCACTATACTTTGGTACATTAGCCTCACACAGTAGCACAGTTCCCTTATGTGAGCTTGCAAATAAAAATTTTCATCAATTTTTAGTTGTGACATGGAAATATATAATGGGAGGCAAATAAGGGGGTTTGGAAAAATTCAAGCTTAACACTGTTAAATTTTATGGGACCGTCGCTAACTATTCTAAAAATTTAAGCTATTAAATGAAAGTATGATTCAATATTATAATTACGATAATAGTCCCCCTAATGCTTAGTCTGGTCTTTTGGACATATTTAATTAGGGAAGCAAATGAGGCCTAGAAAGATTTGAACTGAAAGTGTTGTTTAATATTTTAATTAAACTAATATTCCCCCTCACGCTTAGTCTAATCTTTTGGACATATTCAATTGAGGAGGTAAATGGGGCCTGAAAAGATTTGAACTCAAGATCTCAAGTTCTAATATCACGTGAGAATTTGGTGAGAACACGGTCGACTATTTTAAAAGCCTAAACTGTTATATGAATGCGTTGTTTAATATTTTAATTACTCTAACAAACACCTCATGCTTTGATAGCAAGTGAGATTTTGTGTGACCAGTGTCAGCTAGTTAAAAGTTCAAACTGTTAGATGCATGCGTATTTTAATATTTAAATATTCTAATAATGTAGAGCCTATTGGTCAAAGAGAACCCATCAAGATTGAATTTTTTTTTCCTAGTTGGACATCAAGAAATAAATGACTTGGTCGTTATTCTGGACAAGTAGTAAATTGCCATGCATGGCTTGACAGGTCAAACACGTATTCAAATTCAATTTTAT
This sequence comes from Eucalyptus grandis x Eucalyptus urophylla, assembly GCA_028830015.1. Classification (NCBI taxonomy): domain Eukaryota; kingdom Viridiplantae; phylum Streptophyta; class Magnoliopsida; order Myrtales; family Myrtaceae; genus Eucalyptus; species Eucalyptus grandis x Eucalyptus urophylla. The sequence continues at coordinate 45,056,003 of CM054190.1, forward strand.
ATGGACAATTTCTTCTCGAAAAATTTTGATCAGGAAAACTGAACTTAATCGGTCCGCTAAACATCATTGTTCTAACTTGAAATCAGAAAGGAAATTTAGGACATGACTACCAATGGCCAGTAGGTAAATATCGAACACTTCTGCTAGAATTAAAAGGATAAAACCAACTTGCAAAGAAAAAGGCAGTGTGAAAGTATGTATACAAAAAAATAACCAACTCTTTGTTATCGATAAATGTTGGGACATGATCGGTTAATCAAAAGTGATACAAGCAGATATTTGAAGGACATGAGTTAATGGACACCTACATCAAAGGGTAATCAACAACGAGCAGGGAATGACCAACGAATACCATGGCTTAGCTACAAAGCAAAGAAGTGGCAAGTCGTCATGAATTTTACCATGTATTGGGCAAAGAGAATATACAAAAGTGCACGTTTAACTAAAATGCCGAATGACGGTACCAGCATCAAGTGGTAGTTATCTTACTGAGATGGAAAATTATAATTGCTTATGGCTATGGGTTATTCATGTGTGGAAATAGAGCCTAAAATATTGGAGAGCGCAATTGTAGTTATTAGTGGGGTAGTAACTATTTATATGTAACCATTACTTTATAGATTATAAATAAATATCCATTATATGTATTGTAGTATCTCTTTCAACGCCCTAACATCAAGTCAATTAAGGTTATTGTTTGTTCACGACAATTTCCTTTTGTTCTTCATGCATTTAATTTTTCCGCACCTTAAATTCACTCATTTTTCATTTACTTTAAAATTTCAGGTCTAGCAATTCCTTGTTCAAGATAGACACGAAACCCATTTGAAAAAAAAAAAAAACAAGATCAATTTTTCGATGAAAGATATTTCGCTTCTTGGGTAAATTCACGTTCTTGGTGAAACGGGAAGTATTGCCTTTTATTGTCTAGGAGGATGAACTCTCCCTGGGGGATTTTAACGCTCAGTTTGATTTTCATGAAAATATCTGGATATAGGTTTCTCTTTTTGAGCAAAAAAAAAAAAAAAGGTGCGGCATGTCTCCTCCCAGTACTTTCTCCTTCTCTCGATTTCATTCCCAGCGCATTCGCATGCTCAAAGAATTTGCTTCTTTTGTTCTTGCTTTTCCCTAATAGATTTGCTAATTTCGTTCCCCGGTGGAGGATTCGGGCGAACTTTGGAACTGCACATGGTCGGATTGGGTCTGAAATGCCTGTGGCTGCGTTCGGTGTGCGGGGTATGCTTTAATGGGGAACGCTGGCCATCCATTGATTGAAGGACATTCTCGTGGAATGCATATATGCTGCGGTTGATTCTGTTTTGCCCGTTCCGTGCTCTCTCCGTGGCATTTGTTCATCGACTTGATCAGAATCAGCCACGAGAGAGAGAGGAAAGGATTTAGAAGCAAATGGCGGGAGGGAAGCTCCATGCATGGAGGTTCTACAATGAGTGCTCTCAGGCCAGGATCACCAGGACAGAGGCATGATGAGGCAACAGACATTCAGCTTTGCACCGAGAAAGTATGGGCGATGTTGGCTGTTGTTTTTCGCTGCAGTTCGATTTTCGGGTCGACAGATAAAATTTATTTCCATGTCTTCGTAGATGATATGGGTTATTGCCATCAAAGAATCCCACTAAGGCTGATGCTGAGGAAGCATCATTCGTCGAGTTTTAACCGGTTTTCTATTGCTATAGGACTCGAGCTGCATATTTAGTGCTTGTCCCGGTGAATGCTGATTGGGTTTCCGTTGGTAACTTCTAGCTCGGTTCAATAACAATTAGAGCATGCGGCTTTAGTCCATGGCGACGGGTGCATAAGTCTCCGGTGATGTTCTACGGGTCTCCACTTCGGGTGCCTCCAAAAAGACCATCTAGTTTGCTGCAATTGCTGAATGATATACAGGTTGATTTTGTATGCTATGAGTTGATTTTCACGCGTAGAATGGACTTTAGAAAGAAAACATCTCTCCACTTGATTTGTCAATTAATAGTCTCATGGGGATGGTTTACGATTTTCTTCTTGATATCTATTTATCTGTTATAGCCAATTCCAAGTTCCAGCTTTTGCTTCCTGAAGGCTTTATTTAATTTGGGCTTAAGGCATGTCCGCCCAAGTTGGGCCAAGAGAGCCCGGCCCACGGGAATATGGCCCGTGGATGGGGGGAGGTATAAAAGGGAGAGAGAGAGAGAGAGAGAGAGAAGACGTCTGTTGGAATTAGAAATTATGCACGTCTTTTCTCTCCGCGCGTTTTCTCTCTCAAAAGGAACAATAGGCATACGGCTTCAAATTCTTCCCTTCAAGGCTTCATCGGATCGAATTCGACCGGATTTTCTTCCTCAATCGGCGTCGGTGCTTAATCTGTGGCTAAGAAGGTACGCTCGAATCCGTGATGTGCTTTACGATCGGTGATACGTGTTTTCCCGGGCTTCGTCTTCCGCATTGATTTAGGGGTTCAATTTAGTGTCGAATCCGGTATTTCGGGGATCAGTCATTCCCTACATTGGTATCAGAGCCCGCTTTCATGTTTTCCCGATCTTGTTTCGTGCTTTCTAATTGATTTTTCGCAAAAGTTCTTCGGCCGTACGGATTGGGTGAGAAATCCCGACACCCGAGCACTGTACGTCCTTTTTTCCGAGTTTGCGTAAGACGCAATCAAATTCTGATGGCATAGGAAGAAAGGCGACGTCGAGACGAGTTCGGGGACAGGTTGTGCGCCGCCGGGCGACGCCGCACGCACCTACACGCGCGGACGGAAGGCGCTGCGCGTGGGAACGACGCGCCCGGAAGCGCTGGCTCGCCCAGCGCGTGCGGCGCACGCGCCGGTCGGCGAACCGGCGCGTGCGCGCCACCGGCGGCGAACCGGCACGCGCCGGTCCGCGGACCGACGCGTGATGACGTCACCCAACGGTCAATAACCGCTAGGGTGACGTCATCGATGACGTCAGCACGGCGACAATTCGCCGGGCGGTCACCGGCCGGCGACCCGACCGGCGACCCGACCCGAGGGACGTCAGCACGCGCGCCGCACGTGCCGGATGACGTCTTCGTGACGTCATCCCGCACACGCATGCGGCACGTGCCTCCGGTTCGCTCGAACCGGTCCGACCGGTCTGTCCGGTCCGATGACCGTTGACCGTTGACGACCGTTGACCATCGTTGACCGTTGACGACCGTTGACCCGAAAAAAAAAAAAAAAAAAAAAAGAGGAAAAGAATGTGTTTCCTTTTCGATTAAGTCCATGTGGATTATAATGTGATCCCTTATTTGTTCTGCATTTGTTGCAGGAACAATGCCTCCCCTGAGGGTGCGCACACCTATTCGTGCAGTTACCGATGAACAAAAGGATAGGCTGTCTAAGTTGATAGCTGAACTGACTAATCATCGATGGGAGAGAGGTGACTTAATTGATCATGTCCTTGAAGTCAACGGGAAAATTCAACAGGTCATATGGAATGGTCGTCCTATGTCACAGTCAGAGATGGTGCGATTCTTCATAAACACTCTTCCACTTGAATGGCAAGATGTGTTGAATCGCATATGGGATATCAACGGAGCTACTTCCTATAAGAAAATTGTGATGGATTTTGTAAATGAATATTATTGTATTGTTTCAAGGGAAAAGATCAAGAAATTGAACAAAAGAGGATCTTTCCCAGTTCGTGTGCTGACTTGGTGTTAGTTGTATTGGCTGATATATGTTGAGTGTGATTTGTGGACATATTATGTAATGATTACTACCTAATTGTGTTAATTGAAAGCATTATTGTTTTTATTGGATGTTCTATTATATATTGCTTTCTGTTATTGCTGGTTGCTGTGGGTAATTAGCTGTGGGTAGTTTTAGAAGTTTTTGTAGCTTCATAGAATTGATTTTGCATAAGACAATTATATTGATGATAGTTTTAAGTTAGGATTTTGGAGGATGATTGGAAACATAGTGACCTTTTGATTCTGAAACCTTACTTGAAATTATTTATTAATATGATGGGTCTATGTAAATAGGGATGCAAAAATGATAGGCATTAATAATTCGTGCATATTTGTTTGATTTGTTCAGATCAATGGCTTCAGCCACAAAGAGCATAGTTGCCGAGCTGAACAAAGGTGAAAAGCTCAATGGAGACAACTATGAAATTTGGCAAATGAAAATCCAGTATGTGCTGGAAGAGCAAGAAGCACTTGAGGCTCTTGTCATGACCATGGTAGAACCTGAAGAGGGAACCACTGCACAACACAAAAGAGACAAAGAAGCTTTTTCTGCGTGGAAAAGAATGAACTCTCTAGCTCGCATCACGTTGCTGAGCAGCATGGAAAATGACGTCATGCGAGAGTTTCGGCGTTTTGACAATGCTAAGGAAATGTGGGAGGCATTGGCAGCTAGATTTGGTCATACTTCGGTGACTAGACTGAGGCAGTTCACTATCAAGTTTGACTCTTATAAGAAGCCTCATGGTCAGACCATGAAGCAACATCTTAGAAAGATGTCAAACATGATAACTGAGCTGAGAGATGCTAGCCATGTCCTCACAGATGAGCAGCAAGTGCAAGCAGTGATTCGTTCCTTGCCTCAGAGTTGGGAGCATATGAAGGTGCACCTGACTCATAATGAAAATATCAAAACCTTTGAGGATGCAATGCGTCATCTTGAGCTGGAAGAGGACCGCTTGTTGGCGGCTAAGCCGGATGCTGAACTCTATCATGCTAGTTCTAGCTCAAATGGAGCTTTGAGCTCCAAGCGCAAGCGCCCTAACTAGTTTGATAAGGGAAAATGCAAGGAAGAAGCAGGTCCTTCAGGGAAGAAACCCAAGTTTAACCAACATGAAAGAGGGAAGCATCCCCGCATGAAAAAGCTTGCAAGGGTGAAATGCTACAACTGTGACAATAAGGGTCACTATGCTCGCGACTGTCGTGAGCCAAAGAAGGTATGCACCCCTTGTACTTTTCAGAACTTTACTTTTGTGTCGAGTTCTGTATTCTTAACTGAGTCTAATCCTTTGTGGACTGTGGATTCAGGAGTGACAGACCATGTAGCGAAGGATAGAGAATCCTTCGTGGAATTCCGACGATACCGACTGGAACTAAGTGGATCTATGTGGGATATAACTCCAGAAATGAAGTTAAAGGGATTGTCACCTGCCAATTAAACATGCGTGATGGACGCATCTTGTTCCTACATGACGTTCCATATGCTCTAGAGATTCGTCGAAATTTAACGTCTGTTTTGGTGTTGGTTAAACTTGTTTTTTATATGAACTTCCATAATAGAGGTGTAGATTTGTGTTTAGATACAAACTACTATGGTTGTGGTCACTTTCTAGATGGTTTTATTGTACTGAATGTTGACTGTGGTGATGTCAATATGTTATTCCCTCGTTTCACGTCTTTTACTTCATGTGATGATGATGTGAATATGTGGCATGCTAGACTTGGTCATATTGGCCAACAACATATGAATAGACTAGCCAAAGAGGGCTTGTTGGGCAATATTGAAAAAGTCGATTTGTCCATATGTGAGCATTGCCTAGTAGGGAAAACGACAAGGAAACCATTTGGAAAAGGTAAAAGAGCTAACGTTCCTCTGCATTTAATCCATTATGACGTTTGTGGTTCAATGAATGTGAGAGAAAGGTATAGGACCGTTTACTTCATCACTTTTAATAGATGATTATACTCGATTCGGATGTGTCTATTTGATTTCTCATGAATCTGAAGCATAAGTTGTTTCAGAAGGTTTATGAACCTAACAGAAAATCAATTAGACAAGAAAATAAAGGTATTAAGATCCGATCGAGGTCGAGAATATTTATCTGATGAGTTCAGAAAATAATGTGATGAAAAGGAATAGAAGTACAGTTGTCTATTCCATATACTCCTCAACAAAATGGTGTTGCGGAGAGAAGAAACAGAACCCTACTAGAAATGGTTAGGTCCATGATGGCACATGCTAACTTGCCTATCACCTTTTGGAGTGATGCATTGCTAACTGTTGCGTATATACTTAACTGGGTGTCTTCCAAATCAGTTACTTCCACTCTATATGAGTTATGGACAGGTAGAAAACCGGACTTGAGTTTTCTTAAGCCATGGGGTTGTGTTGCCTATACACATGAGTCCTCTCACAAGTTTGGGAAATTGGGTCCCAGAGGAAAGAAGAGTATTTTCATAAGATACTCGAAACACTCGAAAGGGTATGTGTTCATTGGTGAGCAGGAAAGTGGGAGTATAACTGAATTTGAATCACGAGATGTCACATTCTTAGAGGATGAGTTTCCTAAGAAGGGCGAAATAGGGGAAGATTGTTCCTTATTTGAAACATTGGATCAAGATAATGACCTTAGTGGACTTCGTCCAAGTGGGAGTAATATGAGAAGTGATGAATTAAATTCAACTTATTCTCAATTGCAACCACGTGATGAGACGACATCATCATTACCTAATCCAAGTGGGAGCATGATGGGGGATGATGTGCAAAGTGTACAATCTCCCATACGGCGAACAAGTCGTCAAAGTATTCCCCGTCGATGTTTTGACATTGAAGGGGAAACTTTTATGGTTGCTCCACAAGATGAGGATGAGCCAAGAAATATTAATGAGGCTCTGAATTGCCATAGTAAGGAAAAATGGATTAATGCAATGGAAGAGGAAATGGAGTCAAAGAAATCAAACCAAGTCTGGGAACTGGTTGATCTGCCAAAAGGACGCAGAGCTATTGGGAACAAATGGGTTCTCAAAATAAAGCGAAATGCTGATGGCTCGATTGAAAGGCATAAGGCTCGCCTTGTGGCGAAGGGGTATAATCAACAGGAATGAATTGATTATGAAGATATATTTTCTCCTATAGTGGGATTTACCTCGATTCGCATAATTCTGGCAATAGTGGCTAGTATGGATCTTGGGTTACATCAAATGGATGTAAAGACTGCTTTCCTCAATGGAGAATTAGAGGAAGGAACATATATGGAACAACCTGCTGGTTTCATAGTGAAAGGCCAAGAAGAAAAAATATGTCGACTTTTGAAGTCGATATATGGCCTTAAGCAGTCGTCAAGACAATGGTATATATGATTTCATAATGCCATAATGGCATATGATTTTACAATGATAGATGAGGATCATTGTATATATATATCAAAAGATCCAAGGATCAATTTGTGATCATATCATTATATGTTGATGATATGCCAATTGCCGGAAGCAATATGGAGCTTGTCAATACTGTCAAAAGTCGGTTGTCTTCCAACTTTGAATTGAAGGATATGGGATAGTAAACCCAAAGACACTCCTATTGCAAAAGGTGAAGGATTGAGCCATAGACTGTGTCCAAGGACTCCACAAGAGAAGGAACAAACGAAATATGTTCCTCATGCTAGTGCTGTTGGGAGCTTGATGTACGCTATGATGTGTACAAGACCTGACATATGTTATGCAGTTGGAATGGTGAGCAGATACTAATCCAATCCAGGTCAAGCACATTGGAAAGCCGTTAAGAGAATACTAAGGTATCTAAAGGGGACTGCTGATTATACGTTGAGTTATTAAGGAAAGGATCTGCAACTCAAAGGCTATTGTGATACTGATTGGGGAGGAGATTTAAATGAAAGAAAATCTACCTCTGAGTTTGTTTTCTTACCGAATAATGGCACCATATGTTGGAGCAGTAAGAAACAAAAGTGTATAGCCTTGTCAACGATGAAAACTGAGTTTGTGGCATTATCAGCAGTAATAAAAGAAGATGTTTGGCTTAAGAGATTATTGGATCATTTAGGTGTTATTGGAAGTGCTGCAGATTAATTGTTGGTTAATTATGATAGCTACGCAGCAAAAGCGTACACCAAAGATCCAAAATATCATGGCAAGACCAAACATATAAATACCAAGTATAATTTTGTCATGGATATGATTGCACGAAAATATGTGAACTTAGAGTACATACTACGCATAGAATGGTAGTAGATCCTATGGAAAAGCCAATACCTAGAGATGTGTTTTGTGACCATATGAAATCTCTAGGATTGCGTAGAGGTTGATGTACTGAATATTGTAATTTCCCTAAGTGTTCACAATTTGATGAATTTGTGTTTTCATCATTAATGCCTATGAATCTTTGTATGATCTTTATGCATCTTAATGCTCAGTGCATTATTTTAAGTTAAGAAGTATGTCAGACAGATAAAAGATTAGCCCACTCACACGGGTAATCGCCTCTATTTGCTATGTGATAAATAGAGATGAGACTGTTTTTAAGCTTATTATCTAGGTGATAATTGAGAGCTCAAGCTTAAAACACGTATGTCGCCTTAACTGAGTGTTAAGATGAGGACATAATACTTACTATGTCCGAAAGTAAAATACCCCACATATTTTACTTCATCTGTCTATGATGCCAGATGTGAGTTCTGATGAATTTTGTGATTGAGTAGATACGTGAACTCAAGTTAGACATTAGGTATGTCTGAACTATCATCTGTACGGTATTGAAAAGTGTAGACATACGCTCCATGAGAAAGAAGTTAATACCGTAATACGTATTTCATACTACGTATGCATAAGACGACCAATAAGAGTGGCAAAAGTTTGATCTCAACTTTTTTTATGTCGTGTGAGACTCTTGAGGAAAATAGTTCCTCAATTTTTTAGTCCCCTCAGGACTCTTACTTATTCTCAAGATTTCTATTTAGTGTTTGCTATCTTAGGATGTTGCCAATGGTCATGAGATGATTCGATCTAATAGGGCATTTCTAGAAAAGCAAGCTGGACTGAAATTGAGAGTTTGAAGGAAAGAGGAAGATCGATTTTGGAGAATCACATTGTAGTTTTTGTATTCACTGGTCGACCAATTATGATTGTCTTTGTGATAATTATAATTGTGAATACAATATATATCATTGTTTAAAAGAGATCAAGAGAGATATAAATGTGATCGATCGATCTAGGGTACTGCATACTAAATCTACTCGGAGTGTGACGCCCATTAATGAGCTGATATATATTCCTAATAGATGTATAGCAACGAGCTCTCAAAGTATGCTGGTCGCACGGATTATTCACCGGTATGAATGTTGAAGAGAGGTAAAGAGAATATTGTTCGGCCCACCATGTGCGAGTGAGAGATGAAGGCTTTATTTAATTTGGGCTTAAGCCTGTCCGCCCAAGTTGGGCCAAGAGAGCTCGGCCCACGGGAATATGGCCCGTGGATGGGGGGAGGTATAAAAGGGAGAGAGAGAGAGAGAGAGAGAGAGAGAAGACGTCTGTTGGAATTAGAAATTACGCACGTCTTTTCTCTCCCGCGCGTTTTCTCTCTCAAAAGGAACAGTAGGCATACGGCTTCAAATTCTTCCCTTCAAGGCTTCATCGGATCGAATTCGACCGGATTTTCTTCCTCAATCGGCGTCGGTGGTTAATCTGTGGCTAAGAAGGTACGCTCGAATCCGTGGTGTGCTTTACGATCGGTGATACGTGTTTTCCCGGGCTTCGTCTTCCGCATTGATTTAGGGGTTCGATTTAGTGTCGAATCCGGTATTTCGGGGATCAGTCATTCCCTACACTTCCAACTCTTGATTGTTTCTGAGTGTCAAGCAATAGACTGAATCAAAAGCCATAAGTAGAGGTAGGTAGTAATAAGGACAGGGTGGCGAAATGGGAGTTGTTTGTAATGTCATGTAGTGTATAATAGCGCTAGTACTTGAAAGAAGCATTTGGTGACATTACTTAGAACTTCTGTCTAACACTTAATGTAACAGTATTTGCTTGCCATTTGGGTTTTTGAAATCTAAGTTTGGCTCGACCATCAACAAATGTTTTGCCATGGTCTGCCTTGTCACTTATACTTTGATTTGGAGTTCCATAAAAGGGAAAATGCTGATAAAATGGAGACGAGATGGATAATCTTCTGATATTGGTTGTCTTGGAGGTGTTGCTTGACAAGTAATTAATCTGAGGAAACCAAGAATGGGTAGTGAAGCTAGATTCTTCAACTGAAGGTAGGCTGACTTTGTATCTTGCTACTTCTATTAACTATCATTGCATCAGTAGTCAAGGATGGTGTATGCAATACACACTCACATACTATGGGCTTCATCTTTATGCTGTCAGATATCTTGACATAAATTTGTGTAGACACCCCATAAAGTGAAAGGCCGTCTTGTTCTTTTTTACGGTGCCTTCCAGCTACAAATTTCCATTGTTCTTCGTGAGATCTTTCACATTTGATGCGAGAGAACTGTGTTAGGTTTGTTGAAGAAAAGCCGCTTTAAATGAGGTCTCCGATACATGTGTGATCCATCTTTGTTTGAGTGGTGACTTACTTTAACATTTCATTTTTGAGGAATATTACACTTAAAAGCAGTTACGAAGATGGAAATAAAAAAATGTTATAACTTTGAATGGTGCACCTCTTTTGGAAGTCGAGACAACTTTGATTTCATGGATAGGATTGACCGGGAACATATTGCATGTGCTTATCTTAGATTGAGCTATTTAGGCAACATTATTCAATTGATCTTTTCCAAATACTTCTTTTGAATGAGCATCAAGTATTGGAGCTGCATTGCACACTACCTAGATGTTTTCCTTGCCGCGGTGATTTTCCCTTTTTCCCCTCTTCGAAGCCAATTATCCTACCTTGAGTCACAATTTCTCGGCGTAATGTCAGAGAGAAGGGGCAGCTGAAGACTGCTTATAATTTCACAGTGTTGGGTCACTGGAAAGTATTGGTTGAGTGATGTTAATGGCACAGCTAAGATGATTTATGCATAGTACACTAGACTGTGTCAGATTTGTAGTGAATTTGAGATTCAGGCAGGGAAGAATCTGCGACTTGATAAGTCAGCATGTGCATTATGATTACTCCATTTTCCTATTAATAAAACACTAGGAATATCTTGTGTTATACGTTTTTTCCCCTTGTCTATGTTAAATCTTTCCATGGTTTATAACAAGTTAACTGTGATGTCAATAACAGCTCTGCTTGTAAGCATAAAAGTTTTCTCGTCATTTGATACCAAAGACTGCTTTTAAGGACAACTCCTATGGGGGTGCATTAATTTTGGAGGTGTGCTCTGACAAGAAGCTTTAGTTATTGTGTGGTAGAGACAATTTCAAATTCAATTATTTTGTGTAAATATTGTTATTGTGCTTTCCAAGCTAGCCATCTGTTTTGAGATAGTTTATCCATCTCTCAAGATTAACATATATCTTAGATTCCTGCATACTTCACTTTACAGCCATTCTCACAACTTTACTGAACTATTGGAACTCTGTGTGTGTGTGCATGTGTGTGTGTGTGGGCGTTTTCTTTTGTTTTATTTTATTTTATTTTTTGGGTGGGTTGGGGGTGGGGTTCTGGTTGATATGTTCATGCATGCACACCTTTTTGGAGAAATATAACATTGCATGCAACCATGATGTTCTTATGATGAATTGACAGGTATGTTGTTCGCAGATTTCTAGTGCAAGGGAGAGAGACAGAAGATATGAAAAGTAGTTTGTCAAGAAAGATTCCAGCCCATCGATAGGTCAGATATTTGTGGACACTGCTGTCTATTCAAGGAATCGATGCTTTTCTTTGGCTCTATCATCCAATGCAGGCAAGAGTTTCTATCCTTCTGCTGATTGGGCGTTTCAAATGCAAGGACATGGTATGTTACTCCTTGTAATTGAGGTTTAGAGGCTCATGAGGCATCTTTGGAACATGGGTGTGATGAACTGTTCCTAGTTTGCTCAAAATGTTCCTTAAAGCTACCAGCAAAGGGTTCTTCTATGCCTTTGTTTCATTTGAGAAGGTTAGATTAACACATGAGAAAATGTGCATGTGCACATAGAGAAGAGAATTTATTGCGATAGTGCTTGAAACAGTGGTGACTCTCTATCCCAGTTGCTCTTTAAAGGTTCATGTGCTCATTGACACTCAAAAATGCGTTTACTCTCTCCTGACAGCATGAGGAGGACATGATCATGGCTTCTTTGATCTGCATTGTGGATTTTGGTTGTCAGAAGCTCCTAGTCTACAAATAGAGTTAGATTGTGGAAAGAAACTTCAGTTTGATACAGAGATAGTTACAAATTTGAATTAATTCCTGTATCAGGTCCCTTTATGAACTATATTCATATGATCTGCTGTACTTTTTATTATCAGCAAAAATGTTAATCGTCTTGAGGTGGTGGAGCTAATTTGAGGAAACATCTTTGCATAGGTGGACTAGTGTGCTAGAACTCTGTGTGGTGTCTCGTGAGATGGACTTTTCCTCCCCTACGCAGGTTAATATTGATTTGGGAAGATTTTGTCTTGCTTTGCAAGAACTTAATTTCAACTCTTTCATTAGTGATAGTTCAGTGAATCACTTCACTGGAAAGTCGCCTTTCCCCATGTTGGATAAATCTATAGAATATGTAGCCTCAATTGAAACTGTATCAGGTGATCGCTATAGTTTTATTTTCAGATAAACAGAGTGATGAAAGATTTCAATTGCTTCATAGTTCATAGAATTCTACCTGAGACTGTGTATGTTATTAAAGTTACTAACTTTACCTGAAAGAATTTTAATGGGACTGATATGTCCTATTTGAAAAGAAACTATTGATTGACGCTTTACCCTTTCGTGCGGAGCAACATCAACAAAATTATCTGGTTTTGAAGGCCTATCGTTTCTTCTTCTTTACTCCTGTGATGTTGATGAATCTGTCACAGTATCGATAAAATTCAAAGCTGGTACTGGTTCTCAGTGCATGGACTTATGGTTTATAGTATGTCGAGGAACAGGTTCCATGAGCAGATAAGAAGAGTGCATAAAGGCAATCACGGTATATGTTATGTCTTTTCAATGAGAAATTTGAGAAATTTCTTGTGTTGAATCATACTCGTTGAGTGGTTCAACTTGAACCTACCTTCGTAGACGCGAGCTTATTTTTTCTCTATTCTGACTGGCCTAGTTTTCTATAGCAAAGGTACAGAAAATTTCTGCCCAACATTTTATCCATTTGAAACCTTTTTTCTTTTGTGTGTGGAATTGAAGGTAAAGTGAGCTTAGTAATAGCCCAGGTTACAGCTCTCCGCTGCATATGAACCCGGAGAATATCGTGCCTGATTTATCAGCATTCTTTGATTCTGGCTGATGTAACTAATAATTTGGTTGACAATGATGAAAGCACAACAAATTGCTCATAATTTGTATGGATGGTTTTCTATAGCATTTGCGAATCTCATCTCTTTCCGTCTCCTCTGCATAATTTCTGGTAATTTCTGGTCAACTGCTCTTCCTCCATCTGTGCGTTTCCCCTCTCTCGAGCTTTTTTGGCCAGCCGGCACAGCCCCAGCAGAGAGAGAGAGAGAGAGAGAGAGAGGGAGGGGGAGGAGAGAGAGAGATTGAATATTAAATTCCACAACCATTGATTTTACTATTTAATAGAAATTGACAACCGATTTAATATGAAAGAACAACAATCCGTGTGCTGGGCTGTCATCCATCAATTTTTGGTTTAGCGTACGTCCATCTCATGCCATCTCAACCATTGGAGATTGGGTGCTATGGCAGTGTCCATGGAAGGAAAATGACGAGTACGGAACATAGGAAGAAGGACAAGGATGAGATTGGGGAATTTGCCAACCAAAATGTTGTCGTCTGGTCGAGTTGCCAAAGGTGCAAAAGAGTGGAACATGATGAGAGATCCTGCAAAACTACAAGTGAGGTTGAGGATCAAAGTGACCTTTCTTCTGTAAACACTGAAGATTTGCATAGTCTTAATCGTTCACTCCTTAAAGCTTATGTGGAATTGCAACGTGGTCCAGGTGAAGAGGGATAGAACTTTGACGATTACTTGCAAGAACAAGCAAAGGAAGTGAGACCAGATGTGCCTGAAATCCTTGAAGGGATCCTACGGAAAGAGGCAGAGCAAGGGGTACAACTTCAAGTTCAAGAAATAGCAAAGCTTCAAGGTCGGGTAGGGACGCAGCTTCTACTTCAGGAAAAGGCGGGCCATCAAATTTAGGAAGGAGCATACTTTAATTTCACGAAGTAACGCGGCTTTGAGTTCGGGAAGGTGGGCAGAGGTTTGACTTCAGGAAAAGGGAACGACTAAAATGGGCGCAAGTTTAAGATCAGGGACGGACAAAGGTTCAAGCTCGGCGAAAGCAGTAATGCAAACTCGAACAAGCACTGTAGCAAGCAGAAGATCTGAGATCTAAGCTAGTACAACATCTAAGTAAATACGAACGTTATTTGGTTGCCACGGGCAATGCAGAGTTCCATACTGTGCTTTCCGGGGGATTCTCAAGACTAACATGTCAAGGTAAAATTCTATTTTTCTACTTTTTTTTCTTAAGGAGACTCGAAATTAATAAGTGGTTATCTGAGTCACGGATCAGTTGCCTCTTTCCATGGGCCAATCTACTTGTCTTCAAGAAAGAGGAAGCTGACACGTGTCTTCGGAGTTTTCATTCTGAGATTGAAGTGGTGACCTCTTCTGTGGTGAGCCTAATCTTGTGGATCTAGACTGAAAATTTTTGCACATGAACTCTTTTACCAACTGTTCATTATTTCTTCCATTCCTTTTTATTTTTTATTTTTCAATGAAAATGCGTGTACTGGTGACTTGAAAAATAGAGGACCATCACTTGCTCTTGAATTCCATTTCTTGGTCACCTCCAATCAAATTTAGTTTCTTGTTCCAAAAGCATAATCTCTTTGATTTATGATCCAACATGCACTAAAATTAAGTTTTATAAATGGAACACCAAATCGAATATAAAAACTAATGAAAAAAATTTAGATTAGATAATATCATTATCAAAACAATAAGTGCACCGGAAACTTGATAGAAGGACAAGCACTATATGAATAAATCTCGTCGAGCCCTACCTCGTCAACATATTTACTGCACAAGTTGTAGGCATCTTGCTCACTCTTGAACACCACGGCAACCGTACTTTTACATGACTTAGAAATATAAAAGGGTCAAATCAGCCCAGTTGAATCACATTTCCAAAAAATATCAATGAAAAATGAGAGACGAATCAAGAACTTATACTCGTACATACTCATCCAAATGAATGGAAATCTACTTCTCTCGATTGACCCGTTTCCTTGGCAATTGAGATATTGGGCCACTAGAGAAAGGTTCAAACATAAGGCCTAAAAGCTTCATTAAAGCCCACATATTTGTCATGGGTGTAGCACGTCTGCGTAAACGTTCGGCAATTTCTTCACTACTCCATGATGACCCTTAGATGTCGAGGTGCAGGGATGACAATTCCTGAGAATCGGACTCTCCTGCAAGGTCAAATTCTTGATTCCGAATTATACGTGTCCAGACAATTCCGTTATATGTAATGGAGTCTCACTGTAAAACCACAACATAGACCTATTCAAGAATTAATGGACTGTCTTTGAGCAACTCGAGCAAATAAGTCGCCTTTCCTTCGGCTGCTGCTCCATGAAGCCTCACATCCATTTTCACTCTGAAACGAATCCGGGCTTCCATAATACCGTTTTGCTTTTAGCATTTGGCTTTAAGATGGCCGCGGAAGTCATCCCCTCGTGAATCAAACATCAACATCCTCAAGAGGAACCATCTTTTTTTGGACATTTGAAAAATTCTATAAATTTATTGACCAAGTCATCAGCACAAAAAAATAATATGAAATGATTTCGGCCCAAATGAATGTGGTTTTGATTGATGTACATCATGTGTACCGACGTGCTGTTACAATTGAAAATAAATACGTTTAAATGTTATGTATGTACTGATTTTTATGCCACTTGTGGCTTGGTATTGATGTATAAGCTTCTACAATGCATAGAATATATCTTTTAGCCCAATGTTATGGTCTGTTATTGGTAACAATACCAAGTGTGTTTAAAAGTAATGTCCACGCTGATTGATATGCGGTTTGTGGCTTGGTTTCTAGATCTGACATCGGTTGTGTGTACTTATAAGCATGAGAATTAGTTGTATAAGGTTTCGGAGCAGATAAATCGATGTTATTTTGTCTACTACCGTCCTTCGTCCTTGGCTAATAGCCCTGTCCATGCTCTCCGAGGATCGGGCCTTCACATGAATTTTGAACTATCGAGGCCGGGTCCATTTAACAGACAGTATCAATTTGGGTTGGCCCAGAGAATACACCATTTTGACCCTATCCACTAGCCTTGAATCATCTTCTACGTGTCATTCAATTCAGGTCTCTAATTTAATTTCTGTATTCGTTGGGTGAATAGGAGCCAGCGGCTACCATCGAGCCACATCTCAGTCGAATCGAGTATGCCTGTCAAATGACAATATCCACTGGAAAGGATTGATGTGCCAACCATAATGTTGAAGTTGGACCCCCAAAAAAAAAATGTGTTTAGATTAACAACGATGTTATATTAGGGATGGTTGTGTAGTTTGTCCATCTTTTTTGCTTTTTGGAAGTGTAAGTGGAGGCTAGATGTGAGGCAAGACAAATGTTATGATGCAAAAAAAGTGAAACTAAGTTAAACTGTATTAGTAAATCCAAGTTCAACTGTGTTCAATGCATTAGCGAATCCACATTCAACTGTGTTCAATTGTATGTTGAGAAAGATGACATGTTCCCTATACTGCATATTCATTTCAGATTCCTATAGTAATACTGTCATATTATCATGTCGCATAAACTGAAAAGGTAAAGGATTTAGGTCCTTAAGCTTTTAATAACTAAGGTCGTCCTAATTGGAAGGGGAGGGATTTGCTTGGAGATGAAAAATACGAAACAGAGCCACCGTGCATCCACAAACAGAAAAACTATTGCCAATTATATGCTTCCCATGAGGTCTAAAAACCTCTCTTCACTTAGAACTTGGATGATTACAATAGGAAAAACCAAGTGGACAAGTTGATACGTGGTTCAGAAAATAGGAATGAGAGGAAATCACAACCAACTTAAATGGTGACAACAAAAAAACACCAAGTGGACATTAGCTATAAAGATGGTACATGGTTTAGACAATAGAAAAAAGAGGAAACTTACGACCAATTCAAATCATCCCCATCACAAAACAACCATCATAGTCGTATGTCGTTGTTCCATTAGTCTTTGTAGTGATTGCCATACCAAGTCATTCCTTCTTATCTTTGTGCTACAAAGAGATTAAAAGAAGATCAGCATGCTCCATCTTGGAATCATCGGTAAGACCATTTCACAAGAATCAATACTCCGAAATACTTGCAAACCAATATCATGTCGGAACTGAGTAACTTTACACAGTGAATTCCTTGGAAAAAGCTTCATCAGATAACTGTGATTTTAAAAGAAGTATCTGGGAATTCTCAAAGTCCAAAAGCACTTGTTTTTATTTTTTTAACTTTTAAGTTTTTAACTAGGCCACCCAGTAATTTGCAATTTTGTCCAAAATTAATTGGAAGGATTATATTGATAAATTGTTAAAAGTATTATGACTAAATTTTGCTAGAATGAAAAATATATAACTGAATTATCCTCCACATAATAGGTTTTCATTTTTTTTTAAAATATAATTATCCCATTGTAAAGTCAAATCCTCCAAAAACCACTCATTTCGTGCGGAAGTTGAGGGTTTTATTTTTTATTTTTTTCCTTTATCTTCTTTTTACTGGGGGGCCAAAATGGAAGTTAAAATTGTCAAGAGCTCTTTATGTGGGATTGGATTTGATTCCAATCTTGGACTTGCATAGTATAAGATGCACCAGGCCCTAATAGTATGTTGAAGCACGTCATGCGTCCATAATTCAGCATACATTCAAATAACCATTTAAATATGGCTAATTTAGTTTTAAATTTTTAGACAATTTGCTAATGTAGTCCATCTGGCCAACTTTTGCCGAAAATAATTGCCATGGTCGTCAAGCATCCTAGATAGCATGGCTGACACCCAACTGACACTGACGTGGACAGTTTGAGCAATTTTCAAATATTATATCTTAATTTTTTTCCTTTCTTTCCATATATGTCCTTTAATTTTTATTTTTTAAATAAGGTCGTGGACATTAGGCGAGGACGTTGTGGCCTTCGCCCAAGCCCTTGCCAAGATCTAGGCTAGGGCTCTAGGCCCTCGTTTAGGGTTGGTTGGCGACCTCGTGCACTCGAAATTAGAGGGAAAAAAAATGAAAGACAAGAAGAAAAAATTTCAAAAAAGTTCAAAAGATTGCAAAACTTTACCACGTTAGCGTCAATCGTCCTATGTATTGGCCGTGTCACATAGGACAACTGGTGCTGAATAGACCGCCATGTTAATGATTTCTGACAAAAAAATTGCTGAAATGACTAAATTGGCAAATCATAAAAAGTATAGGACTCAATTGACACGATCTTTTGATAAAAAAAAATGGCACAATTGAAATGTTTATGACTAAATTGGCTGTCATATAATAGATTCAAGATTTTTTGGACAATTAGTCCGATGAAAATTTGGCATAGGTTTTTTTTTTTTTTGGGTTGGTGTTATGGCACAATTTGAGCGTCCCCTCTTTCTATATATACTCTCAGTATTTCCATTAACGATCATTGCAACTCATGCGTGATCCTCACTCTAATTGCTCCATATTTTGATGATTTTCTCTATTCCCACGATTTAAGTTACTCCTAAGGTAATCGCATGTTATGCAATAACTGCCCGTTCATTCAAGATTCAATCTATTCTGCAATTATTCCAACACTTAACTCAAATAGGGCGAAGTACCCTTTCCTTACTACAATCGAAATGGCCAACAACACACCTCATTTCAAAGTCATGTCACACCACCTCTAGGTGAAGTTAAACTAGATAAGCTTTGAATCGAAGTTGGGCCTATTATAACTGGATTCCTTTGCTGATAGTTGAAATTTCTCCTCAATATCTGGGCCACAAATGTTCACCGCCAATTGAACTAAACAATAATGTTGTGAAAATCTCTAAAAAGGTAGTACTGAAAAAAATAAAAAAAAGAGTACTGGTGAGAGCTATATAATAAGAACTGTAATTTTCATCTCTCATTTTACTAGTACTTTATCTTACTACGTTTCTTATCATGCATCCTTAGAGAAATTATTTCATCATTTTGATGTCGTGCATCCCATGATTGATAAAACTACTTTTGACCTTTAAAGTGAGCCAATCAACAAAGACCAAGTTAGTCTTGGTCATTCTCACTTTTTGCTAGTGAGAGTTCACACATTATTAGTTCATAATGAAAATTGTTAAAAACTAGCATTTTCATTTCTCTACTTTTGCTAATATTTTATCTTGCTGCATTTCATATCATGTTTCCATCGCTAAAGTTGTTTCATGATGTTGATGTTGTGCATCATGCATTTTGATAGAGCTATTTTTGATCTTAAAGTGAACCAACCAATAAAGACCAAGATTAGTCTTGGTCGTTTTCACTTTTTTGCTAGTGAGGGTTCACACATTACTCATTCATATTGAAAAATGTTGACAAATATCATTTTCATTTCTTTGCTTTACTAGCACTTTATTGTATGCATTTCATATCATATTCTGATCGTTGAAATTGTTTCATCATTCTAATGGCGTGCATCACACGATTGATAAAGCTACTTTTGATTTTTAAAGTGAGCCAACCGACAAAGACCAATTTCGTCTTGGTCGTCTTCACTTTTTTGCTGGTACACATTATTTGTTCATATTCAAAAATGTTGACAACTATCATTTTCATGTATTTGCTTTACTAACACTTTATCTTATTGCATTTCATATCACATTTCCACCGATGCAACCGTATTATCATTTTGATGGCATGCATCACGCGATTGATAAAGCTACTTTTGATCTTTAAAATGAGTTGACCGACAAAGACCAAGTTAGTCTTGGTTGTCTTCACTTTTTAGCTGGCAAATTCGCACATTATTGATTCATATTGAAAACGTCCACTCAGAAAACGCCCACTCAGTTCCGGCCCCACAGTCATAGACTCAGACCCATCTTTTTCTTTAGAGAGAGAAACTTTTCTTTTTGGGTCTCACTCAATCTCTATTTTATTGTGTACAGTGGGTGTACAGTGTTGCCATGCACATAAAAGATGAGAAAAGTAGAAATTTGCCCCCCCAGTGATCCCATCCGCCCACTTTACTCTTTACATCCTAACTCTCACATCTTTGCGTTTGTCTATCATAGTGACCACCGGCAATACTTTCATCGACTTCAAAGACAAAGTAATAAATAGAGCATGACTGAGAGAGTGCTAACCATCTCATAATAGTGACAATATAATTTGGTAGAGATTATAAGTTCTCTAACAGTAAAGTCATTGTTATCACGCATCTAAACACTATTTACACATCTTTCCTCCTCAGTCAATATAGTGTTTTGTCATGTAGATTAGAATTGATTTCCTAGATAAAGTTGCACGATAGAATAGTTTTTCAAATGCATGTAGTATCTAGGTTAGATAATATTTTTTGGATTGAATTGCATGACGAGATAATTTTCTAGATTAAGATAGGATTCATATTAGTCTATTCCTAACTTAAAATAGATAATGTCTTGCTTTAGTTAGATTTTGATTTTTAGCAATTTTTAATCACGAATTTCTTAAAAAAAGTACCCCCAAAAAAAAAAAATCATGCCCATATAGAACTAGGTTCATGAAATGCATGTCATTTAGTGATTGTTGCTTGGTCAATTTAATTAAAAATTGTCCGTCATTAGAATTACGTCATTAGGTTAATTTAGATTGCACATTTAATTATGCAACAATTTTAATTTCGAATTTAAAAAAAGAAAAGAAAAAAAGAAAACTTAGAGTTAGGGCATTCTTTGCACGTCATTGCATACTAGGGTAGGATTGCATGTTTAATTTTCTACTTAATTATAGTTTTAGATAATTTTCTCTAGGATATGTTGCGTGCTTATTAAGGAAAACACAAAAAAAATATCATACTTACGTCATATAATTTAGGTCATATTGTTATGTCATATCATTTTATCTAGATTAGTAGCATGCATTGCATAAAGCTGTCTGTCAATGTGATTGCGTGTTAATTAAAAATTATATCTAGGATCATTGATGTGAATTTTGATTTAACAAATTGAAAAGAGAATTTCCATAGTGATTTTACCTACTTAACTAACCAATTTCATGTGGAGATTTGTCAAGATGGACAATTCATTGGAGTGATATCTAATGCTTAAGAATACGAAATGAGACGTATCAGGATGATGAAAGGCAAGCCTTATCCTATACATTGTCCTCTACCTATACATTTGTGAGATGAGTGTAAAAGTTCCATATCCACAAGGTAAATAGTTCTCTCGCAAAAGGTACGATGACCAAAATGATGAGGAGCAATTCATTTCTCTATTCCAAGCACCACAGGTGATCCATTGTTTAACCCTTTTGAGTCCCATACACTTGTGGAGATTCTTTTCAAATTACCCTTGTCAAGAATCACCCCACATCGGGGCAAATTGAAGGGTAAGATGGCATCATGAGATGAGGAAAATGGAAAGAAATTTTCTTGCTTTCACTTGCATCAATCTTCAAGTGGTGTTATTACATTGAATTCATGTGGTAATTTCAGTGCCTTAGGATGATAAGAGCATTTTTTTTCTCTATCCTACATACTTATATCATTTGCATAGCCCACTTGAACCTGCAATTTCATTTCTTTAAATTTAGTTGGTGATCATCCCCCACACTGGGGCAAGGCAAAAAGCAGTTGTTCAAACAGTATGGATGCATATAGATGTTTGGGGCCTACCCAATGTCCATTGCCTAGAAACTCACACTACTACATCACCCTCATTGACGACTTCACAAGGAAGGGATGAGTTTATTTCTGAAAAATAAATTTGATGAGTTTGCTACTTTTAATTAGTGAAAATTCGAAGTGAAGAACAAGACCATTCTAAAGATTAAATATCTAATTCCACCAATGGTGGTACCCACAATAGCATAAAGTTCAAGGATTTTGTGCATAGAATGGAACTAGAATAACAAGAACAGCTCCCAATAGACCACGGCAAAGCGCACTTGCTAAGAGGACGAACAAGATCTAAATGAGTATGCAAGAAGTATAATTAGAAAGCAAACAAAAGTTGGTAAACAATAAGAAAAGTTGGCAATTAAAACAAATTGGCAAAAAGAATTAGTAATTATAAAAGTATTTATTATTTATACCGACAAATTACTAGAAAATCAAGTGGCTAGCAGTTTTTCTCGATCAAAAGTCTTGTTTTATATGTTTGCCAATTCTTTGAAAAATTTACCAACACGAATGGACAATCCCTTTTTCGAGAACGGACCAATGGAATCCTCGTGTCCATTTTATAATACCCTACGTAGGTTCTCTTTATTTCTATCCTTCAAGATTGGTTGCCACTTTCTATTTTATTATATCAATGTGCTTCTTTTTATGGCTAGTGTGAAAAAAAAAATGTTTTGAAGAGTTCAAATTTCATCTTCCCCTGATTTACTATCCTAGTACTCAATATGGAACCAGCAAACTAGTAATCAAAGTTCTTATAACACTGGCCAACGCAGCTGAGATCAGGAACGGCGGCGAACGGCGGCGACAGAACAGTAGCTTGATCGTCTCCAGCCCCCTCAACCGATTCTCTTTTATCTTCTCGAACCGAAATCTGTTAATCTTTCGGTGACATCACGTGCTCCTCCCGTGCCGTTACAGAGAATCTCTCGTCTCCAGCTACGCAACATCTTCTAGATTCTTCGAGGTTTTACTTCCGTCACGTCTCCCTTCTATCCGTCCCACGAAAATCCCTCTCACCCGCACATCTTCCAACCGCATTATCCTTTTTTTTTAAAAAATAAAATTCCCTCATCTCATACTCTGTTATCGTACAAAAAAATGCATTTGATTTAATATGACTTTTGAGTTTCCTAGATTTTTGCCAATTGTTATGCATGCCTGGCTTTTAAGTCAAACCGAAGTCTCACTTGATTTCCCCTTGAAACATTGAAGAAAAATTATTTGCGTTTCACTACAGAAAAAAAGAGGGAAATTCGCCTTTTCACTTAAAACCAAAACACTGGGTCGGTAATTGTTAATTAGGAGGGTGCACTAACGGATAAAATGAAAATCAGGTGGACTATTTCCCTATTGAATCATGATTGTTATGACAAAATCAATACTTTGGTTCTCAATATCTTTGGTCCCTTAGATAGTAAATGCTTAGTAAATGCTTTGCTATCAAATAAATGATGTAGTGATATGATCGAGGGACAATGTAGCGACTTCCTAACTAGTTTTGAAAGCAAGGTCTTGAGCTAATTATGCATGACGAAAGCCTATGAGATGGCAAATATGCCCTGATAGATTAGAACACTACCGACAAAGCTTCCAATGACGAAGTTCCAACTATTAGAAAAGAATTTCGATGTCAAATGAATAGAAACCCTGTGTTCCAATACTAATTATAGATTTCTTGGTCCTAAGTTATAAATGAAACTGATGAGAGTGTGCCATTTGAAAGTAATGTTTTAATATCAGGTTGCCAATGAGTAAGAGGCACATTGGAGAAAACATGGATGCACCCCCAAAATAATAGTATTAAAAAACCAATTACAAATTTTTTGACACGTATTCTTAAATATAAAGATAGATACATGCCTTAATGATACCTTTTCTTATTAATAGCTTTCACTGGACCTCGAAGATGGTTGGGTATTGTTTGCACAAAAATAAACTGTGACAAATGGAGAGTAAAATCCTAAATTATACCAGTCAACTGTTTTTTTTTTTGGTGACCCAAAAAACCCGCGCACCATACCAACACGGACAACCCGAAAGGCCCGGGGTAACAGGGGGTAAACCCTGGGGGCGACACGTGCTAGCCACCACAAACGTGTCACCGGGTAAGTCACCTTGCGATGCCCGGGAATCGAACTCCTCCCCTTGCATTAGGGGGAGAAGCTTGTCGCCAGCAGCACCACCTAGGTGGGTGGTTTTACCAGTCAACTGTTACGTGTCATTTAATTTAATGATTTAATAGTAAAATTTAACAAAAATTAATAGGGGATAAATTTGTCACGAGTGTACTAATTTGAGGTAAATTTGTCAAATATATACTCGTTTAGGATTTTTAGTGTTCAAAAAATTAATTTGGGGTAAATTTATTTCATGCGTACTAATTTGAGATTTTTAAGGGTATTAACATATTCCCATTGTAGGCTTTTTTTTCATCTGACACCCTCACAAGAGTTGTTTAACAAAATAGATAGAAGAGAGTAGAAAGAAACGCCAAAGGACAATCATTACTAGTTCAATAATCGATCATGACAAAAGCTAACAACTGTGAAGCTTAAACGAATTTTTTTATATTAATTAAAGGAAAAGTCCTACTAAAATAAGGGAATCAAATATTATATTAAGATATAGCAGACAAACCTGTAAAACTCATCCTTTACTTTTATTTTTTTTGGGTGGAAAAAACTGATCCTTTATTCAAAAGCAAATCTGATAAAGATTCTAGATTTCCATTCTACGCCAAGGAATGAGGGGTCTCATTTTGGCTTGGTTTGCGTGTGGAATTCTGCTCAATGAATCACTAATGGATTTGCACGGAAGAAGTCGGATAGATCGATGCCTGTGTGAAGGAGAACGAGGCAAACTCTGCCCATCGTTTTCGCTTTAAGATAGTTGGACCCGTTCTCCGCGAAAATGACATTTTTTTTCGTTGAAGAACATTGCGAAAATCTTCAAGCCACAATGTTGAATTGTTGATTTGGTGTTCCTGTGTTTTCTAAGGCGGCTATTTCACTCGTCTTGCGTGCACTTTAAGTTGTTTCATGGATCGAAATCTCATGTATTTTTTTTTTTTTTTGAACAGGAAATCTCATGTACTTGATCTGTAAGGACTCCGACAGATATGAATCTCCTGTTAGGTTTCGATGCAACGCTGCTCACTCGTCTTGTAGCTGAGAAATCAATGGGCAGAGGCTTACGAAAGTGAATGCAATATACTGAATAAGAAGCAGATGGGCTAGCTACTAGCGTGTATTTTACATGACAGATCATATGAAGACCTCACGCAAAATCAAGATCTAGAGATATAAATGCCTTATTTCACGCATTTTGACTTGTCTATCAGTGATACGATAGACACCAAGTCTTGGCGTGCTACGGCTCATTAGGCAAAACCAACAGAGGGCGGACGTTTGAGTTTTTGCAAATGTCTCGACACATACTAAGTGATACAGCAGACTGCTATTAAGGCGACCGCTGTTTTAGCCCGTTAATTCAATGATCATGTCCAGGAAACCCCAAAAACTTAGCTGTTCTCAAAAAGTGCAGTGAGTAAGCTATGGGGTTTCCTCACGTGTTGTTGCCATAAAAACATCGTTGTAAAGCAAGAGAAACGAGGCTGGTCGCTCTGGAGATCTAAGGTCATTGTGAATAAAGCCGAAAACTTGAAAAAGAACATGTCTCGAGCAAAAATAATTAAATAAATTGAATTACGAGGGAGGCTACCTGTTTTTTTCCCCCCCTAATAACTAATATCGATTGGATGATATCTAAGGTCATTGCCGCATGATATCTCATGAAAAACATGTCAATAGCGAGACGCAGATGTTCCTAATTCCATGTTTTTGTTCACCTCATTTGACTTGCAAAGGCACGTATTTAAAAAAATAATAATAATTTACTTAACTAGAGACCAGGAAACGAAGACCTTGACTATCTCCACCGCAGATGAGCAGTATAGCTGATCCGCAAGATTACCACTCCACGTCGCCAAACTGATCGAGTGCTTCTGTCTGTCGCATTGCTTGATTAAGAAGGTAGTTAGTATGGTAATAAATGATATAGTCATTAACATCAATCAAAAGTCAAGTCGATTGACTTCTATACCACGCTACTGGCTGCGTAGAGCGGGAAGAGGGAAAATATGGCCCGACAATATACGAGGAGATACAAGGTTTTAAGTGATGATAGGGTATTGTTTGTCGAGAAACGTTAGTTAGAAATAATTAGTTGTCTCAGAAAATCGTCAACCGTATTATAGCAGGGCTAATCAACAGGTAACAATTGTGAAAGCAGCTTTCTTCTCATATAGGTTGTACCGACATGCGACACGAACATACAACATGACACGACATGACACGTCGACACGTCATTTATCAAAAATAAAAAATTCCAACACGCTATGACATGTTGTATATTAAATAAATATTTTTATTCTTAATTAATTTGATACATACAATGAATTTACGCTAATCATTCAACATATAGTACTTTTATTTTTTTGAAATTACTTTTTAATTTCATTTAATAATTTTTTTGATTAAATAAAAAGTCCCCTTGGGGGTCTACTCCCAACCCCCCCCCCCCTTCTTCCGCCCAAACTCCCTTTTTTCCCTCGTCTCTTTCCCTACCCCTAAATTTTTTTCACTTTTTTTTCCCTCCCCCACCACCTAACAGGCTTCACTTCCCCCTCCCTCCAACACGCCAAGTCTCCTTTTTATTCTTTTATTTTTATTTTCCTTCTCAAAACCATAGTAGCGCCTTCTTCTCCTCCTCCTTGCTGACGAAGACTTGATCAATAAAAACACCAGCATTCGCCGAAGGAGCGGAAAAGGGAGTAACCCAGAAAAAATTTCAGTGAAAAAGGATCGGAAAAGAAGGCGGCTCACGTTGAATACGGTGAAAGTGACTTCCCAGGGATGGAATGCGCGGTCCTTGTGCAGTGAGAGGCTGCACACCGCCGCGAACTCCTCCTCCTCCTCCTTCCCCTTGTCGCCGCCGCTGCCACCCCACTCGACAACGCCCCCCTCCCCCATGCGCGCCTCCCTTGTGAAGTTCCTCCTCACGGCCCTCGCCTCAATCTCTGCTCTTTCTCTGGCCGTCTCTCCTTGTCGCGGGCTCGCCTTTGCTCGGCCTTGTCTCTGCTCCCTCCCCTCACCTCCAGCCTCCATTCAGACATGACATGGAAGCACATGTAACGTGTCCGTGCAACATAGCTTCTCATTAGGAATCCAGAAAAGGGAAAACAAAAGACATCGAAACCATATTGCTGATGGTTTTCCACGACTCGAGAACCTAATATGAATTGCAGAATTTTCCTGGATGTCCATAGCGTGCCGTTATGATGTCCTGTCCAATGTTGACAATTCATCCGCGTCCCCAACTTCTACCTTCCCCGGTCAGTCCAGCATTTCTCAAGCCTTATAAATACCTCCCATGCGCAGCTTAGTCTCCAAGTAATCAAGCCGCAGCCACCGTCTCATTTCCAAGTTAATCCCCATGAGGGCGTCAAAAACTCTATGCTTAGGGTGTCTACTCTTCCTCATCGGCATTCTCAGGTGTAAAGCTTGGGCCCAGTACACTTTTGTGGTAAGTTCGAATGAGTGCTCTACCGACATTTCTACATTGTTATATGCATGCAAACAATGGTTGGACCGCGTTGCTCAAGTGTGTGAGATATTACAGGTCGAAGAAACGCCATACAAGAGATTATGCAGCACGAAGAACATTCTGACCGTGAATGGGCAATTTCCTGGGCCAACTCTACACGTGCACAAAGGCGATACCATCATTGTTGATGTCTATAACAAGGCTAAATACAACATTACCATTCATTGGTATAAATAGTGTTTCTCAGCTTTTACATTATGAAGCATCGTCTTGAATATAATTCTATAATTAGCATCTGAGTATATTAGTTGCGGTTGTTAGATAAAAGTGACTTTTTATATGTGAAAGTAATTTATGTGTCTTCCTTGTCATAAGGACAATCCCCGAATTTAGAGTATATAGGCACTCAAAAGTCATCGGGCCTAGCCCACCCCTTTTCAAACCATATGAAGAGCATGTCCTTTTTAGTAGATTTCTTTGTACATTACTAGCTTTTTTCAACTACTTTTTGTTACCTTGTTCTAATAGATATGGTTCTTGAGAACAAAATCTAAGCGTCATCCAATGGCTGCTTAAAAATTTGTCCTAATTGAATGGCGGATGATTTTACTATAGGCACGGTGTGAAACAACCAAGATATCCGTGGTCCGATGGACCAGAGTATATAACCCAATGCCCAATACAGTCAGGAGCTAAGTTTAGCCAAAAGGTGATGTTCTCCACAGAAGAAGGGACCTCATGGTGGCATGCTCACAATGACTGGTCGAGCCACCGTGCATGGAGCCATCGTTATTTACCCAAAAAAAGATTCAAGCTATCCTTTTCCGAAACCTGATGCTGAAGTACCTATTATATTTGGTAATTCACAAATCTGGTTGAGTAATTAACATGTGCTTGTTGGCTAATACATTTTCATAAAAAAGTATAGTGCAATCAAACATAATTTATCTTTGATCATTCAAATTTTTCAAACATAACGATATATGTGCAGGAGAATGGTGGAAGAAACCGATAATGGAGGTCTATCATGAAATGCTCAGAATCGGAGGAGATCCAAATGTTTCAGATGCTTATACTATCAATGGTCAACCTGGAGATCTTTACCCATGCTCAATGCAAGGTCTAAGACGCCATGTCTAAACTCTCCTTCTTTTTGTCATTGTTCTTCCACTCCTTACATGGTTTTTGACAAATCATCAAGTAAAGGCAATAAGGTTGCCTAGTGTGATAGAAATTAATGGTAAAATTTAACTTCACCTAATACACCTATTGTTTTTTATTTTCACATATAATTGTCTAGATACTTGCTTGCTTTGTAAGAGATTCCCATAGTCTTTAATGCATGCGTACACCGACATGTAAGGATTTGACCCTTCATCTTCTTGCTTTGGAAAGCCATATAACATTCCAGGAGCTGTTGCCGTCCTCCTATTATCATTTTCTGTTCTTTAATATGAAAAATGTCGGTCTCATTTCTGATGCAGATCCAACTCCCACCAAAGGCTGTTGAACAATAAATTACATTAATTGTGCCATAAATTCAATCATTGTTGGTTTACCATGCTTAGATGGATTGTTGCCCAAATGGAATATTCTAACGGTGGGACTTTGTGGTTAAACTATCTTTGGCTTAGACATTAAATATCGTATCTTCTCTACAGTTTTTCTTCCGTATGTTTGTAATTAGGTAAGGCCTAATTTTGTTTCAGATACTTTCAAACTAAGGGTTGAGCAAGGCATGACATATTTGCTGCGAATAATCAACGCGGCGATGCAAGACCTCCTCTTCTTCTCCATTGCCAATCACAGCCTCACCGTCGTCGCAACGGACGCGAGCTACACTAAGCCCCTAACGAGAGATATGATCACAATATCTCCCGGTCAAACCATCGACGTCCTCCTTAAAGCCAACCAAAACCCCGACCACTACTATATGGCTGCTAGGGTTTACTCTAGTGCTCTCGGTGTGGCTTACGATAACACAACCACCACGGCTGTGGTGGAATACTCTGGAAAGTACACTCCAACCTCGCCACCTCCTTTGCCGCAACTTCCTTATTACAATGACACATCCGCGTCGGTCAATTTCACTGGCAGCCTCCGAAGCTTAGCAAACGAGGAGCACCCCATCGATGTCCCCAAGAATATAACCAATCATTTCATCTTCACGATCTCCGTTAACTCATACTCGTGTCCAAACAATTCCTGCGCTGGCCCCAACGGGACCCGTCTCGCGGCAAGCGTGAACAACATAAGTTTCGTGAACCCCTCGATTGACATCCTCCAAGCTTATTATTACAGCATCAATGGCGTGTTCGGAACCCGGCTCCCCAACTTCCCACCATACGTCTTCAATTTCACGGCCGATGACTTGCCGCTGGACCTGGAGACACCAAAGCGCGGGACGGAGGTGAAGGTATTGAAGTATAACTCGACCGTGGAACTCGTTTTCCAGGGGACAAACGTGGAGGCCGGGACCGATCACCCAATGCATCTGCATGGATATAGCTTTTATGTCGTTGGTTGGGGACTTGGGAACTTTGACATCAAGAAGGATCCTTTAAACTATAATCTAGTGGATCCACCTTTGCAGAACACCATTGCGGTGCCGAAGAACGGATGGGCTGCGATCAGATTTAGGGCGGACAATCCTGGTGAGTTTGTGTTTGACTTTGACGCTGTAATTGTGTTAATATCTATTGGTATTATCTTGGCACTATTCTTTTCCGTGCTTGTGTCTTTCAACCTGTGCTTAAATTTAATGTCATACAAAGTCATTTATACAGATATCTACTGCGTAGATAGAAAATTACTGATACTTATTGTGACAAAAATGGGCAGGAGTGTGGTTCATGCACTGTCACATAGAGCGGCATATGACTTGGGGCATGGACACGGCGTTCATCGTGAGGAATGGAGTTCCCCTGAACACCCACTTGCTGTCGCCACCACCGGACATGCCGCCTTGTTGAATCCCCTTCGCTTTTCGTCCATTTCGGGGGAGACCTGATGAAGACACTTATCATCGCCGGCGATTCACATTTGATTTTTTCGTGCTTCCATATAGTTTCGCTAATATGCCATCACAATAACCTTCACGTGATGGTATCGATTTGGATGCCAATGCGCCCCGCGGTAGAACTAGTCTTTTCTTGCAATAAGATGGTCGTTTATTTATCCATTTATTAGGATCCGGTCCCACCTCTCTATCTCTTTCACAATGTTATTACATGAAGTGTGTTGGAAGAAAGTCGGTGGAAGACGACTTACCTATTTCTAGTGCTCACTCAACAATTTACTCTGGAACGATCGTTGAATTGCAAATGAATCACGAACAAAAATACTTCACGTTGGTCTGAATGCAATCATGAGGAAAGCATTCGATTTTCACAGCATAAATGCCAATTGTTTTTATCAAGAAGAAATGGAACGCCTTCTTTTTCTTTTGATGGAAAGGGGAAAAGAAAATGAGAGGAATTTCCGAACGTACGTTCTGCCAACCCCCTCAATGGTTGTCTCAGGAGTCTTTTAGATGCCACCTTCATACCCTTTCAAATGGTGTCTTCCATCATAGCATATCAAAATGAAATGGTGCGTTCTCATCGCATCCCATCATGGACGTATTAATAAAAAACTACAACTCCCACTCGAATATAATGGGCTTGATAGCACTCTATCAAGAATACAAGCCATTCAGCATTCATTAACTTTACAAAACAATTCATACTGACAAGTAAGCCGTGTGACTAGTGAGTACACTTGCACTTGGGAGCTCAAATTTTGCATTTATTAGGGATGACATAATGGCTACAATCCTAAAATGAAATAAACAATAGATGTCTCATAGTGCCCCAGACATATTTTGTTACATCAATCTAAGTATACTTATCCCTTAAAGGCTATACTTGACTATTCTAAAAAAAAACACCATGTATTTACAATTATATCTGCAACTACAGAAGGCGATATAAGCGGTCGACCGATAAATACATGTGATAGATGTAAAACAACAATAGTTTTCCTTCGCATTGATGTCTCTCTTCATTTCAGAACAACTGCTTTCCTAGACACGTTCCATAAAGCCATATCTATTCATGATTGCCGGTAACATGCTAAAGTAGTAACATTGATCTTTCACTTCGAGAACATAGTCAGAAGTAACATATGGCACAAAATGAGGTAAATTATAAATTACCTCAAGGGCTCACACGATGAGTAAATAGGGATAATTTTACTTACCTTCCCTTGATGGTCGAACAATGCACATGTAGTATGAATTACATGCTATAGTGGATTTATCTTTCTATAAGAGCATATGTCATTTATTAAATATATCCACTATACGGATCTTAGCCTAAACATAGTCACGTACTTCTCATGTACTCATGTTTAGCTTGAGTGCTATATCAGCTCGTTTTCTATAGCGCCCAATTAAGTACTCGCATCTGGCATTTATTTGTACATAACGTCTTATCTCAACGTGCTAACTATAGCAATTGAGGTGATTGCTCGTGTGAGTGAGCCAATTATTGCCTGCTGACATACTTTTCAATAATATATGTGTGTATGTGCTAGTCTCATAATGGATTTGTACTTATTAATAAAATATCAAGTCACTAATAAATAAACAAGTACAATACATATGCTCACATATATATAAACCAATGATCTTCTACAATAACATATATCACATTCTACGCAATCCTAGTGACATCCTGTGGGTCAAGAATATGTCTCTAGGAACAGCCTTTGTAAATGGATCAACAACCATTCTATTAGTTGAAATGTATTGTAGGATCACTTCTTTCTGCGCTATAATATCTCTAATGAAGTTGTTCATTATGTCAATATGCTTCGTCCTTTCATGATACTTGGGATCTTTTACATAGGCAATGATTGCTTGACTATCACAATAAACTATCATTGGTCTTGGAACCTCAGTGAGAGTGGCTAAATTTTCCAAAAAACGTTTTAGCCATACTGCGTCTTGCACTGTGGTAAATTCAGCCTCCATAGTAAACAATGCATTGCATGTTTGTTTCTTACTATTCCAAGAAATTGCATCTCCATTGAGCAAGAACGCATATCCAGAAGTCGATTTACGCTCATCCAGGTCTCCACCCCAATCAGCATCTGAATAGCCTAATAGGTATAAATCATTTCCCTGGTAACAAAGTCGATAATCCATGGTGCCTTTCATGTATCTCAGGATCCTCTTCACTGCTTTCCAGTGTGCTTGACCGGGATTTGATTGATATCGACTTACAAATCCCACGGCATAACATATGTTGGGTCGAGTATACATCATGGCGTACATCAAACTTTCGACTGCACTAGCGTAATGAACAGTTTTCATTACTTTAATTTCTTCTAGAGTCTTAAGACACATCTCAGTATTTAGGCCTTCACCTTGCATGACAGGGGTACAATGGGATTACAGTGCTTCATATTGAAACGTTCAAGAATCTTCATAATATAAGACTCTTGTGATAAAGTAAGGAGTTTCCGTGATCGATCCCTTTTGATTTTAACTCCTAATATATAAGCAGCTTCTCTCATGTCATTCATTTCAAAATTGAAGGACAATCATTCTTTTATGGTGATAACCAAAACCTTATCATTTCCAGCCACTAGAATATTGTCCACATAAAGTAATAAAATGACAAATTTATCTTCGGACTGCTTGACATATACACAGTAATCTTCTTCGATCATTGTGAAATCAAAAGTTGTTATGGCTCGATGAAAACGAAGATATCACTGTTTAGATGATTGCTTAAGGCCATATATTAAGCAATGAAGTTTGCAAACTTTATACTCTTAACCTTTAGTTATGAAACATATTGGTTGTTTCATATAGATTTTCTTATCTAGTTTTCCATTGAGAAATGCCGTCTTTACATCCATTTTATGTACTTCAAGGTCCAAATGTGCAACAATGGCTAGGATAAGGCGTATTGAGGCAAACCTTACAACTAGTGAAAATGTTTCCTCATGGTCTATACCCTCTTGTTGAGTATAACATTTCACCACAACACGAGTCTTATACTTTTCAATGGATCCATCCGCCCTTCACTTAATCTTAAAGACCAGTTTGTTTCCAATGGCCTTATGATGAGAGAGCCTCTTAAACAGTCTTAGGCTCAGCATCGTCTTTTTGAGCAATCATAAATGCTTCACATTCAATCTCAAAATGATGATAGGGAATACTTTTACGATTACTTTTATGCAATTGAATTTCTCTTGAATTCAATTCGTCAGATGATGCAACACTCCCATTAGGTCTTGTGTGTTGAGGTAAATCTTCATTTCTCTCTACAACATTAGTGGGTGTATTCTTAGGATCTTCCATCTCATATAATTGGAAGCCCTTAAGTACACTTTGTTAGCAAGTTAACAATTGCAAGATACAAAGTAATTTTAGGAGTGAGACTTGTCAAGATGTGAATTAAGTATTTTAAGTGCCAAGATGCAATAATTTGTGTATCAATAGGAATTAGTCAAGTTAAATGTCAGCACTATAATATTCAAAAAGAAATTTAAAAATATTTCTATCGATGCCATTTTTTGAATAATTATAGCAGTATCGAGAAAATGTTTCACAAGCGACCTCATCTACCCTTAATTTAATGGTTAATGAGAAAGTGAATAGTTACCGTCCCCCAATCAATAGTGGTAAAAACCATTACTAGAAAGTTTTAGTTACAGTGGCATTCCAATTTTCTTCTCCCCCTCTTAGAAAAGGGAATATGTGATGAGATGGTACACCTAGGTAGATAATTATCTTACTCGATGTTTAATTTAAATGTACATTATCACATATTTATATTTGCGCAAGTTAGATTGTGGGTAAATATGCAAAAGTTTGGTGCATATCCAATAAATATGTTGTTTGCCTCTCCCATTGAAATTGTTACGTCTCAGGATTCCTTCACAATCCGATTCCACCTTGGAGTAAAAAAGATCAGTGAAGAGTGTTTTGGGTCTGTTCGTGGAATAGAGAGAGAAAAGGAAGGTGTTGACCCCAATTCAATGACATATGAAGGATTGATTGCTGACGTGAAAAGTTTCGGCTTTCATTTCAAGAGAATGTGGTACGAGACCAAGGATCCTTATAAAATTCAAAAGGAGATCGAGAGGGATCAGGACGTAATTGAAATGTTGGACGAGGCATGTGGACAAGGATTCATTATTCATTTGTACGTCGAGGGAGGGGTCGATAGTGAGTGGAAGGAAGAATACGATGAGATGATGATGAAGAGGTTAAGGGAGGAACGAAGAATGAAGACTGACATGTATTCCAATGAGAATGGGGCTAAGGGGGACGTTTCATGTCCTAATGAAGACTCAAAACTCTGCAACTGTGGGTGGTGAAAGCGAAACTCATGGCAACTCCTTCATTGATGATTTCGAGTTAAGGCGGGGCAATGCTGAATGTTTTGAGGCTACGATGTCAATTGCAGAAGAAGATTTAGACAGTGTTAAAAAATAAGTGGAGCTTCGCGAAAAACCTAGAGATGAGGAAACAATAACTTTGGAGCATTATAGAGAGGAGATTTTTCTGAATACATTAAACAAGGTGCAACATCTTCTTCATTGTGTGGGATTTTTGTCCAATTCCTTTTTAGGCCAAATCTCTTCCTTTCCTTAGCCACACATATATCCGCCCTTTTAAAAGTTGCCATTTTTTGTTTGTTGCACTGTAATTTCTTAGGTGGCTGATTTGTTTCCTTGCATTAGTCACTTATCTCTACTTACCTTTTTGGTGTGGGATAGTCTTAGTTCTTTAATAGTGCTGGCAAACTAATATTATCTCTCTATATATTACTTCATCAAAATTTCTTTCACAGATAACATGCCAGATAATAGATCACAAATTTATTGATTTCAAAACAATATATGATTTCTTCGTCAACTATTTTTCTTTTTAATTTTGCAATTGACACAATTAATGCACAAATTTAATACTATTCATATAATGAAAATAATTATGAACTAGTTGATTTGATTATTCCATTAATGCGCTTTGAAGAAATTAATGTCCAATTCGTAGTTGTATGAAAGGGAAAAAAAACACAAGAACTCATTAAATTTTGCCAAATGCCATCACAAGGAAAAACAAATGATGAAGGTAGATAATTCGTTGTGTGTATATGAATTTGGTCGGTATGTACATATATATTTAATATTATGATGATTTATCTCCTATGAATATGTTGGTTTCCTCTCGAGTAAACATAATTGGATCATTTGTTTTGCCTTGTTCTTTATTATTTCTGTTAGACTATTTATGCAAATTAATATAGGGCTAATCCATCCACCCGCAGATTAAGCAATAAATGTGTTACACATTTGTTTGCTATTTTGCTAATGCATGCATATACAGTGGGCTTGACTATTGAGTTAGGACGTAATTTTTATGTCAAAGTAAATTAAAGCACATACTGCTAGGGAAAATAGTCACACATTGAGTTAGGATGTACCTTTTATACGAGCAACATATTATTTCACTAAAGACTGACTATGATGAAAAGAGACTCTAACTAATTTCGAAGCATATCACTTTAGAATAAGGAAGAATACAAAAACATTAACACTTTCATAAACTGATTTAAAACAATGTGTCCCATGGTTATGTATTTTTCATTCAAAGGGTATATAATAAAACTCCTTTTTAGTTACAGATTGCAAAATACTAGTATTTTAACTGAAATAGATAATTAACATTGGAAGATGGGTAGTACATGAAGTACCATGTGTAACTAAAGTGAAATAAGATGACGAATTAAAGTTTGCTAAATTAATAACATAAATAATAGAAAGAGAAATGAAACTGGATATAGATTTTGGTTAATTACAATTTCAGTCCTAACCTATTGTACGGATTCCAATATAGTCCTAGATATTTCAATTGTTTCAATATAATTCTATATCTTCCGGCCGATCATTATCGTCTTACATGGCACGATCGGCGATCTGACATGGAAAAAATTTATCGAAACAACGTTGTTTTATTTGGAAGAATGTGCAACATATAACAAAATAAAATCAACTAAACCACAAAAATCCCCTAATGAACTCCCCTAATTTGCCGACAATGTCCATTTCCATCGGAATCGCCAATTTCCTCAAACCGAGCCATAGTTTGCCATCACAATCGCCAATTTCCACTCGACTACGTCAACATCTAGAGAAGAGATTAGCTATCTTGAGATTTTGCAACAGAAACGATAAAGAGCGCTCATGTTAGGTGTACATTGAAGTTGACAGCCTTCAATTTTTTTTACAAAAACCAGAAGAAAAAGACAAAAAAAAGGGTCTAAAGGTAAATATTTCGTTGCGGTCTCTCTAAGTGTATTGCCTTTCTCTTTCTTATAATCTGTTTGTTTTGAGAGACTATTGCTGGTGCTGCTAGTGAGACCATATTGGCGCATGTTAATGGGATTGTAAGTAGTGGTTTTGTTTGAATTTTTAGTTTTTACTGGCTTTTTTGGTTCATTGTGAATTCTAGTCATGTTTACTCAAGAGAACAAGTGCTAAACACGGCAAGAGGCAGAGAGATGATGATCACGCAAGCCACGCCAACACCACAACAAAGAACTCTACTCGTGGTCAGCAGAGTGGCATTCCCCATCATGTTACAAGAAGGACAACAAGACAAGCAGCCAAAAAACAATCACCAGTTGAAGTAGCAGCACTTCCCATTGAAGCTGTAGGTCCATCAAGAAAGAAGAAAAAGAATGATAGCAAGCAAGCCAATCCTATAAGAAGAAGTGCCAGGCTTATGAAAGGCACAACTGGAGGGACAAGTGATATCGTGCATCTAGATCGATAGTCACCTGAGATGTTTGACTGGATTGTGAGATCATTGTAGTGTGACTTTTCTTTTTTTGGTGGATTCTGGGTTCAGTGAACTAGTATGGTTAGATTGATGACATGCTTATGATGTATTGCTTGCAAATATGCTGCTTTTAGCAATTAACACGACTACCTTTTGTGATCCCTCTCTTATTGCAATCTGCTTTCTCTGTTTCATTGCTGAATACACATCGGTTGATTAGATGATGTTATACTAGATTGTCTATAGAACACTTGCTGTTGCAAGCCCAGTTGTTTATGCAAAACTACTATTTTTTTTTTAACACAGTCCTAGCTCCATTATACCGATTTCAAAAATCTAGGCTCAATCTGTTATGACAGAGAGGAGCCAACAAGTCACGTATATGCAAGTCCAGTGATATGTGCAATGTTGTGCGGAAGAACACCCTAACTAAATGAGAAAAGTAAACAAGAATAATCAAGAACACGGAGATTTATGTGGTTTGGTGAAAAAATCTACCTACAATCTTCAAGCCTTTCTAGATTTCCCGATTGAATTTTGTGGAATTCAAGACGACATCAGCAAATCTCCACCTTTGACTTGAATAAACCACAAGCCTCCACTTGAACCAAGAAAACAAATATATCTCTCCCTCCACCGTACCTTCGCAAAGGTACGCCCGCACCTGGATTGGTGCGGCCTCCATCAACTTCAATGATGAGTGAGGGAAATCAAGTCCCTGCAGGACTTGAACTTCTCTGTAGTAACCATCTTCGTGAGCATATCTGCGAGATTATCTTTAGTATGGATTTTCTTCAAAGCAATGCTACCATTCTTTACAAATTCTCGAATTTTGTGGTATCGAACTTCAATGTGTTTCATTTTGGAATGGAACACTTGATTATTTGCAAGAGACATATTGCACTCTATCTATTGCAATATAATGTAGCACTTTCTTACTTTATACCAAACTCTGTGACCAAACCAGTTAGCCATATTCCCTCCTTTGCAACCTCAGTTACTGCCATATACTCAGTTTCGGTTGTGGACAATGCTATAGTAGGTTGAAGCATTGCCTTCCACAAAATAGCTCCATTGTCAAGAGCAAGGACATATCCCGTGATGGACCTTCGCTTGTCCAAATCACTAGCAAAGTCTGAATCAACATAACTTGCTAAATCGATTGATTATCCATTGGAACTGAACATTAAACCCATTCCGATAGTTCTAGCCAAATAACAAAAGATCCACTTAACAGCTTCCCAATGCTCCTTACTTGGATTGCTCATGTATCGACTGATGAGACTCACCACATGAGCCAAATCTGGTCTGCTACAAACCATAGCATACATGAGGCCCCCTATTGTGTTGGCATAGGGTACTCGAGACATATTTACAACTTCCTCATGTGAAACAAGGCATTGTTTCTCAGATAATTTGAAGTGATTTGCTAAGGGTGTACTAACCGGTTTAGCTTTACCCATGTTGAACTGCTCCAAGACCTTCTCAACATATTTCTTTTGATTTACCCAAAGCTTACTTGCATGTCTATCTCAAAAGATTTTCATGCCAAGGATCCTCTTCGCAACACCAAGATCCTTCATATCAAACTCACTACTTAATTGAGAGTTTAAGGAAATAATGTCTCTCATTTTTCTTGCAGCAATCAACATAGAGCATCAACAGAATAAGCGACTTATCATCCAAAACTTTGTAGTAGACACAAGAATCATGCACACTCCTCATGTAGCCAATACAAAGCATAAAAGAATCAAACCTTTTATTCCATTGCCTCGAAGATTGCTTCAAACCGTAAAGTGATCTCTTGAGCAAACAAACATGATCCTCTTTCCCTTCCACCTTGAAGCCTTCGGGCTACTCCATATTAATTTTATCCTCCAAGTCACCATGAAGGAATGTCGTCTTCACATCTAGTTGCTCAAGCTCCAAGTCATACATGGCTACCATAGCTAGTAAAACACGAATTGATATGTGTTCTACAATTGGGGAAAATATCTCGCTGTAATCAATCCCCTCCTTCTGTGCATAGCCCTTAGCAACAAGTCGGGCTTTGTATCTCTCTTGCTCTTTCTCCATTGCTACTTCCTTTCTTTGAAGAACCAATTTGCAACCAATGACATTTTGATCCTTGGGCTTCTTCACAAGTTCCCATGTCTCATTCTTTTGTAATGACTCCATCTCATCCATCATTGCGGTCATCCACTTTTCTTTGTGATCACTTTCCAAAGCTTCATGGTAGGAGCTTGGATTGCCAGAGCCTATGGTAAGGGCATAAGCAACCATATCCTCAAAACCGTACCTCTTCGGTGCTTTGGGAGTGCACCTTCCTTGACTCGTCGCAATGGTACAAGGAACTTCTACCGTTTCTTTGACTTCAGGAGCCTCATCGGATGACTCGCCATTCTCTACGGAGTCTTTGGTTTCAAGCTCCACCTTAACGATAGATTTATCACTCTCCTCTTCAGCAGCCATGCGTGGCACGCAGCTTGACTTCAACGTTGCAGATTCATCGAACATAACATCCCTACTCGTCAGAATTTTCTTCTTACTTGGATCCCATAATTTGTAGCCTTTCACTCCTTTCTCATAACCGAGAAATATGCATTGTTTGATTTTGGATCCAACTTCGAGCGCTTCGAGCTTTGCACATGTACAAAAGCAAGACAACCGAATATTCTTAAATTAGAATAATCGACAATTTTACTAGTCCATACCTCTTCGGGAATTTTGCATTTAATTGCAGTTGATGGAGACCGATTTACAAGATAACATGCCATGTAGACAGCTTCTGCCCAAAACTCCTTGCTCAGTCCCACATGTAGCCTCATGCTTCGAGCTCTCTCTAATAAGGTCCAGTTCATCCTTTCCGCTACGCCATTCTATTAGGGCGTATCCGGAACTGTGAAGTGACGTTTAATCCCTTCATTCTTGCAAACCTCCATGAATGGTGTCGATTTGTACTCTCCTCCTTTGTTCGATCTCAAGCACTTAACCTTCTTCCCCGTTGAAGTCTCAAAATCAGCTTTTCATTCTTTGAACTTTTCAAAGACTTTACTTTTGTGTCGCATGAAGTAGATCCAAACTTTGTGAGAGAAATCATCAATGAATGTCACAAAGTATTCCTTCCCTCCTTTTGACTTTACTGGTGAAGGACCCCATACATTTGTGTGTACATACTCGAGCACGCCCTTGCTTGTCTGAGTTGCAACATTGAACCGTACTCTGCATTGTTTTCCAAACAAACAAAATTTGCAGAAATCTAATTTGCAAGTTTTTATACCTTGGAGTGCATTCCTCTTGTGAAGCTCCATCAATCCTCTTTCTCCCATATGCCCGAGATGCATATGCCATAGATAGGTGTTATCTATCTTCGTGCTAGCATCCATGGACACAGATGCTCCACCTTGCACTATGGTTCCTATAAGTCAATATAGATTCCTGTGCCTTTATCCCTTAAGAACAACCAAAGCTCCCTTAATCACCTTCAAAACTCCACCTTGAGCCGTGTACTTGCATCAATTGGATTCAAGTGCTCCCAATGAGATCAAATTCTTCCTTAGACCCGGAACATGATGCACGTCTGCCAAGGTTCTAATCATGCCATCAAACATCTTGATTTTCACGGTTCTAGCACCCACAGTCTTGCATGAAGTATCATTCCCCATGAGAACTGAACCACCATCATATGCCTTGTACTCATCAAAGGCTTCTCGATGAGGACACATGTGAAAAGTGCATCCAGAGTCCATGATCCACGAATCTTCAAAGATGTCCTTCCCCGACAATATGGACAAGACGTTCCCATCATTGGTCTCAATGCTGTTAGCTATACTTACCTCATCCAAGCTCTTCTTCTTTTTCTCGTTCTTATTTGGACAAAATCTCTTGGTATGCTCTTCCTGATTGCACCCGTAGCATCTTCCTTTGAACTTTCCCTTGGATTTTGATCGACCCCTACTACTCAATCCTTGATCCGTTGATCTTCCTCTTCCTTGATTGCTTTTCTCCTTTGCAAAGAGTCCCTATCCCGAAGATTTTGAACTACTTGCCCTTTTTCGAATGTCGTTTGAAATTAGGGCAGCAATCACCTCTCCGATCTCCAGGGTTTCCTTGCCATAAAGGAGTATAGTCACCAAGTGGTTAAACGAATCCGGCAACGATACCAATAGTATAAGCGCTATGTCTTCATCCTCAAACCTTACCTCCAAGCTTGTAAATTCACTAATAATTTGATTGAACATGTTGAGGTGTTCCAACAGATCTCCTCCTTCACTCATCTGAAGTGAATACAATCTCTTCTTCAAGAACAACTTGTTCATAAGAGATTTCGTCATGTGAATGCTTTTGAGTTTGAGCCATCGCTTCGGAGCAGATTTGATTTCTGCTACATATTGAAGGGCCTCATTTGATAGGTTCAATCGGATTGTGCTGCATACCCTCTCCTCCATGTCATCCCAATCATCATCAGTGATGGTGTCCGACTTGTTCAATCTTCCCAAAAGAACCTTTGATAAATCTTGTTGAATCAACATATCCTTCATCCTTCTCCGCCATAGTGTAAAATTATTCTTCTCGGTGAATCGTTCAATATCAAATCGAACGGTTGAACCTTTTCCAGCCATCTAGTTAGAAGTCGCAATACAGGAACGGAGAACTTGGATTGCTGTGATACCAATTGTTGCGCGGAAGAACATCCTAACTAAATGAGAAAAGTAAACAAGAATAATCAAGAACATGGAGATTTACGTGGTTCGGCGAAAAAATTTGCCTACAATCTTCAAGCCTTCCTAGATTTCCCAATTGAATTTTGTGGAATTCAAGACAACATCAGCATGCAAAATGCTCATTAAATTTCATTTATGCAAAACATGTCCACGACTAGAAAACAAGTATTAGAACAGCTTATACATGCCTAAACACAAAACAAACTCTACTAACATAGTTTTGGGCAGACTCAACACATCCTTCCCTTTAACCTTCCCACACATGTGAGCTAAAATAACTAAGGACACTCAACATGATCCATATTGTCTTCAATCTGGATGTCTTCCTATAACTTTGCCCCTTCTTGTTTCAAACATTGTTTGTGTTTGTTCCCCACTTCAGCCCTTTTGCATACCACTAGCTTTCGAAAACGGGTTTTTCATTTTAAGAAAAACCGTTGATTCAAATATAATCAAATGGCACATCATACATAAGAAACACTCAATTAAGTATGATAATTGTTGCCTTTCATTAGTCGGACCTCGTTTATTTGGTCCGGTGCTTTAAAAGGGAAATCACGACGCGGCTTTTGAGCGTCTGCCTTGATAAGGAAAGTGACGGGACTAGAAAAATTTTATTCACTTCTTGGATTAAGGAAAGTGCGGAGGAAATCGGCGGTGCCTCAACATTGCACCTGCACAGGACTAGCAGCTGCACATTATTAAACCAGCAAATATGCCATTATTACCTAAAATTCATTTTGTAAATGACAATGTACAAGGTGAATAAAATTAAATATTGGAATAATCTCGCTTATCTTATTGCTAGACCTGAGCACGATAACATCTCAACACTTGGTTGATGTGATAATATATGTGTAAACAATACTAACAACCTCACTTACTCCATTTCTTGAGGGAGGGAAAGGTAAAACTCTCTAGTTTTCTGGAGTCCTGCCATCTGTCACGCTGTGTACTCTCATATGAAATTGATCGCCTGTTGGAGGAAGAGCATGATCGTCGTCGTCGTCGTCGTCACCATCCGTGGTTTTTGTCTCTGGCAAGAACCATCTTTTCAAATCAGGTTTTGGCCGTCAACAATCAGAAACCTCTCGATCCCTTTCACAACCTACTCCTCTTTTAGTCCATCGTTCGTTCGTCATCACTTCCTCTTCGGAGCGACCTCTGTTTCTTCAGGCAGCAGAAGCGACTGAGGGATGGCTACCATTGCAAGACTGATATCAGTTGTGCTAGCGTTTGCCAGACAATCATACAATGGACTTAACAGTTGCGAATTCGCAAATGCAATTAGTACAGAAGATATACAGCTCAAACCATCAGTAGAGTTGAGCAAGAAAGCTTAACCAAACTTCTCTGTAGCTTGCGAAATCATGTGATCTCATGTTCTATGCTCGAACATGACTCCCGTAGCTCTCCTTCAAGCTCATACTTCGGTCGCACTGTTGCCTTCGAATACTTCGTCTGAGATTCTGATTCTTTCTGCTTTCAACAATACTCATTTATGTTACGGCACAAAACCAAATATGACCTGTGGTGCGGAATTTGATTAATCCCGGTGCTCCATGTTTTGGCATTATGGAGAGAGTGACGAGGTTCGGTGAACACTAGGTGTTTGTGAAAATTCCTTGGTGAAGTATGGAGGTGAATACCAGCATAGTGGTCAGCCTACATGGTGCCAACTACAGAACATGGAAAGGCAAGATACTTGATTTGCTTTATCGCAAGGAAGTGCACGGTCCCATAGAGTGACGAGGCCAAGCTTAATTCCACTGACCAACAATGGCGGGCTTTGGCAACCCTGTTTGCAGGAGAATTGGCCTCGCTCGCGGGAGCGATGAATAATTTCAGTGGACATCAGATTGGTCGGCAGCATCTTGCAATCAAGTACAGAAGAGCTCAGGTGGTCAACGCCGTATCAAGTTGAAATGTTCGGAAGATGGACAGAGATGACGGACATGATGCGGTTAGCAATCTGCCAGACTTGGTGCTCCTCCATATTCTGTCCTTCCTGCCCACGAGAGACGCCGTGAGGACAGTGATGGTCCCGGGGTTCCGTTACCTCTGGACTTCTACCTGCCACTTATCTTTCGATCACTGCGCTTACCACAACTGCAAGGAGAGGAAGACTGCTTTTAGAATCGATGAGAGATTCGTGAATTTTACCGACTGTGCGTTAACTCTGCATGAGAACCCCACAATTGATTTGTTCAGTCTTAATATAAACTATGCGGCTGAGGTGGACCCCTATGATCCTCAGTATGAGGGTGGTATGACCGAAGAGACAAGAAGGTCAGACAAAATCGATACATGGATTCGTTTTGCAGCGAATAGAGAGGTTAAGTTCCTCGATTTGGACTTCCTAGGGTGTGCTAGGGAGTTCACACATAATCTTTACAGGTTGCCCTGCATTGTTCTTGGGTGTAGCAGCTTAGTAGAGCTGAAGCTGGCTTCCTGTGAGGTTGGACCAGTGGCCGGATAGGTCCAACTAAGGTCGCTTAGAAAATTGTTTATGAAGAAAATTCACTTAACTGACAAAAAGTTGGCTGAAATACTATCTCGTAGTCCATTGCTAAAAGAATTGTCTCTTGAATATTGCTATGGCTTTCGCAAT
The DNA here is from genome assembly GCA_028830015.1 of Eucalyptus grandis x Eucalyptus urophylla. Classification (NCBI taxonomy): domain Eukaryota; kingdom Viridiplantae; phylum Streptophyta; class Magnoliopsida; order Myrtales; family Myrtaceae; genus Eucalyptus; species Eucalyptus grandis x Eucalyptus urophylla. The sequence continues at coordinate 45,100,483 of CM054190.1, forward strand.
CCCATTTCTGTAGTGCCCCATCTATTGAAGAGTTAAATTTGGAGGGATGCAGTGATTTGAATAAGCTTGATCTTACCTGATCAGATATAAAACATTTAACCATTTATTTCTATGGGGATCTGGAGCTAGTTTGTCCTAATGTAAAGATTCTGAATATTGCTGGGTATATAAGGTATATCAAGGTGACTGATATGTCATCACTGGTTGATACGTCCTTCTGCTACCATGATTATTTTAGCTATCCATATGGGGAATATTGTGAGTCCAGACTGCTTCTGGAAAAGCTCAGCTGCAGTCCTTATTTTATACCATGTGATTCATGTACACTGGTATGGTTTCCCAGCTGTTGCTCTGGCCTAATTTGTCTTGGCTTTGAGGCACTTTTGAATGATTTGGGTTCTGATCCTTCATGTAAGGAGTATTACTATTTGTTTGATAGAATATTCTCACATTTCAATTGTCCTAAAATTTGTAGAATAGAAGTTGGGTGAACAGATTTTGAACGGGTCTTATTTGATATGGACAGTGGCTGTGCTGTTTCTATGTTTCAGCTTCTTTGTCCTACTGCGTTTTTTTTTATGCTTCAGTTCATGAGGTAATGTCCTACATGAAGAGTAAAAGAAAATATTATTTACTTAGGCTGGGTTCTTTTATTTATGCCCACCTAAACTTTTATACAGCAGCCTTCCTTGCATCTGCTGGCCTATGAACTTTGAGTAACTGTAAACTTTTATCCATAACCTATTCATGTAACCAAAAACTACAGCTTGTTAGGTGTCTGTCTTCCTTTTGTCCTTCTTTCCTTTGTGCTATTTTGTGGACGATATTGTTTTTCACTTCTTATGTGACATTTGTTACCATTTTAAATGTGTATGTACATGCTCTTGTGATTTGCCTTTCTAAATATTCTAAATTGTATCATTAAAAATTTCCTGACAAGACTGATTTTTTTTTTTTGGGTCAAGTACAAGATCTGAATTGAATGGTATCATATAATTTCATTTCAGTCAGTCCATACATACACATGCTCTCGAGTGCCCACAATGTATGTCTGATACTAATTTTCATTCAAAATCGGTCCAAGTAATTCTTTTTAAACCTGGTATTGACTAAATGGGAACAGACAAATCAGCCATGCCCATCTTTCGCCTGGAAGTATGTGACACTTCTACTGCGTCTGAAAAAGTGGTACCTCCCTGACATTTCTAGCTTGTTGAAGAACTCTCATTTTCTTGAGACACTCACTATCTATGTTTATCCTGGAAGAGATGAAGATGAATCCGAGGTATAAATGCTTGAACTGTAACATTTTGTTGGCAGATTAGAATTTGGAATTAATGGACATTGCAAAGTTGCCTTAAATTTCTAGCTTGCCAAAGCAGGGTTGCAGCTTGCATTTGAGTTCAATGGCTTTAGTTACTGAAGTTCAGTGGTCGACACATTTCCCTGCCTCGAGCACCATTTAAGCATGTTAAGATATATGGTTATGTACTGGAGCCTGATGTCATTGAGCTCATTGAATTTCTACTTAAGAATGCACAGGTCCTGGAGAAGATGGAGATATCTACCAAGAAGACTCTGCAGCATGTTGGGGGGGGGGGGGGGGGGGGGGGGGGGGGGGGAACCGGTCCAACTTTGTATTTTCTTTATCGCCTCCTGACACAGGTTGTTTCCGAGGAGACTTTTCATAGTAACATGTCCATCAACTATCAATTGGAGTCAGAGTGCTTCTCAAGAAGCTGAGTAGTGTGCGATTTATGCCATACACTTGGTGTTTACTCGTATGGTTTCTCTGCTATTGCTTTAACCGCATTTATCTTGCTTTTGAGGGACTTCAAAATGATTCAATTAGTACTCCTTGACCAAGAAGTAATACTCTTTTTTTGACTGATTTTTCTCAGAGGATTTTGAAACTGGGTAAAATGTTCCATCTATTTTGGTCTCTTCATTCTTGTTGTCCTGAGAGTATCAATTGATGAGGTAATACGAAGAGGTACTAAGGAAAAACTGTTCACTTACACCAGCATCTGTTTTACTCATCCTGCCCTTAAACTTGTCATTGCATGCTTCCCCCCTCATGCAACTCAGACATTGTCGAGGTTTTTTTGTGTTTGTTTTTTGCATTGTCATGAACATGTCTTCTTTTGGCTAGCATTTCGTATTTTGTGGTCTCGTTCGTTAATATATTCTGTCATTTGCAGCCATTCAAAAGACTACGAGATTGGCTCTCTTGAATTATTTTGTAATGTTCCAAATGCGTAGTTTAATTTGGTGGCTTGAATGTAGCGAAGATTAGGAAGAAACTGTACAATCTAGATCTTCCTTCACTAATACGCTTTAAGGCATGTTCATTGCTTTGTTCCAGTGGTGTAATTTCACTCTCACTTGCAAAATTCTTAATCTGCCACATCCCTTCCCTCTAGATTAACCAAAATCAAACACGCTAAAAGTTGATTTCAAGTTGATGCTTTTTGACTGGTCAAAAATATATAAAACAATGTTGTTGAAGCCAGTTTATGTTCTCACGGTCCTAATTAAGTTGAAGTGACCGACTTCCTGTCCTATCAATCTAAATAATTCTTTCTTCTATCGAGTATTGACTATATGGGAATTGATTCACAGCTGCCATGCCCATTATTTTCATGGAAGCATTTGACGCTTGAGTCTAACAAAGTAGCAACTCGCTCGGACTTCTAGCATAATTAACTTCTCACACTAAGCCAAACTATTACATAGATAAGATGAAAAAATAGGCAGTAGCCCTAAGACAGGGAGATTTGTATTATGCTTTCTTGCATCATAGCTAGCATCCGTCAACAATTATTGGTTCAGTTACCACCGGCAAACTCTATTATCACTGGTCAAGTGTATTCTATTGTGCAATATTCAATTTTTCGCTCTATAATCTTGTTTTGTCTCATTTCTTGCTGGCGTCATGTTTAGGGGTGTGCAACAGGTTTAGTCCAACTCCAGCACCGGCTAGAATCGGTTCTATTCTTGGCTCCAAAATCCTAGAATCCGCCATTACTATTTGTTTGGTCCCCGGTTCCTTCTTAGAACCACCAGTTCGAATCCAAATCTATATATATATATATCGTCGGAAGAACGTTGCGTAGAACAAAAGAAAACTCAGACCAATGATAAATAGGAAAGTAAAAATTGCAAGTATATAGGAAAATTACAGAAAAATAATGATAATAGTCACTAACAAATCACAATGTATATTGAAGTTGCTTTAAAGGAATAAAATTGCAGCAACTTCAATGATTTGTAAATATTTCATTGTTGATAAGTAAGGTGCTGCGGAGTGATATACTATTATTTATAATCAATGAAATCAACATGACTTGTTTATTTATTTATCTAAATATTTCTTTAAGTGATGATTATGCTTGGTTACACAACTTCAAGGTTAGGTCTTAGTGCTGAATTTGTACTCTGTTACATTAGTCGTCCATATGAAAGTTGTTAAATTGCCAGCTTGTCATAGAACATCGCACTTGATGCGTACCTGCTAATGAATGGGAGTACTTGAAGCGAATGAAACGAAGATGTTTCATGGATCAGATCATCCGTTAATTTTAGGGCGAAACAAAACTGCCATTTCAGTTAATTGGTTTGCTTGTCATTGCTTCTGCCTGGTGGACCTCCATCAATTGCTTTTGAGTTCCATTCTTCACAAGGGATAATCAAGATGGCGTCATTTTGGACGATTGACAACGTAATTGCACTTATGGACGACTAAGGTAAAAGTGGCCAAAATTGTCTCATGGTGTGCCTTTTTTGGAACATCTGATAATTGTCTAGTGGGTGTTTATGTACCTGCGTTCTCTTAACGTCTTGGAATTTGTTTTGCCAAAGTTGTACTAACCAAAAAAGCTTGTGCCTTCTTTAATAATTAGCAAATTAAGATAAAAGGAACCTAATCTGCAGTCCTTGACTCACGAGGAAGTCTAATATGGTCTGGGTCAAGAGGGATCGAAATGTCAAAACTGACCAAATAGTAGAAAATAGAGGCAGAGGAGGTACGACCACTGACCAGAGGTGCTTCAAGCTCAGGAAGGGGTCCCGCAAACGGAGGCAGAGTAAGGGGCATAGTCTCAAGTTCCGCAAAAGGGCACGGCTATGAGTTCATGCACACAGAGGTTCAAGCTCGGCAGGAGCAGAGCCTCAGATATGGAGGTCCTGATGAGAACAAGGACCCTCAGATGGGAACGAGCATTGAAGCATTTTGTTCATTCCAGTGCGCGAGCTAGCTGATCATTGTCTCGTCAGATCTTTAAAAAACGTCAAATTTCGGCGAATGGATGGATCGAGTTAATGTATTATGGCAACTTGGGTTCTTCTGTTGGACTCATGAGCGGCTACTCTTTGGTGTCATGAAATAGAGCCCTACCTGACCCAGTGACACTTTGCCAGTCCAAGCAAAGCTACGGAAGTACTTAGATTCTTATTCTGGCGCAAAGGTTTTTGGTGAAGGATAAACTTAAGCCTTTTTTCCTGGTAGTTTCTCTTAAGACAGGTTATGCAATAAGAGTTCAGAGTAAATGTCACTTGTGCAGACTTTGCGGATATCAACGACACCTAGTACAGTAGCTGGCAGATCCACCATCTTTTCTACACACAGCTCATTCTTGGAAGCAAATCAAACCTGTCAATGTGAATTTGAATGTTCCTGAGCCACAAATGAACATAGATCCTAGTCAACTCGCTTAAATCTATCAAGATCTGTGCTGTCCAAAATTGTTACTTAGTGTTATTGATTTGATGCATCATGATTTACGTTGAATTAATCCCAAGAAGAGTACAATAGAAAAGAAAAGGCACTTGGTAAATTTAACTCATCTGCCGCTGGGAAAGAAGATCCGCATATGTGCTGCCGGGCAACCGCCACATCACGGTCAAGCAAAAACTAGTGCTAACCTAGTGGAGGAATTAAATTATATGCTTTGATTTGGTTTTATTACTTCTTCCTCTGTGCACATAAATCCAACTGACAAAGTATAGCAAGAGTAAAGAATTACAGGGCAAGCAGCTATCTATACCTTAAGCCCATCAAATCCCAGCCCAAGTTTTCTGTCTGACCGACACATGTCGCCTGCTTCGATCGATAGTAAAACCTCACTTAAATCCATTTCTTAAGGGAGGAAATGTGACTCTCAATCTTGAAGGAATCTGCCTTCTGTCTCCTTCAGTGTACTCTTTAAAAGAGGGGTTCCTTTTATCCCTTTTGAAGAAACAAAACTGTAGCAACTTCAATGACCGTAAATATTTTATTGTCATAAGTAATGTGCCGTTTGGATTCATTAATTTTATCGATAATCAATGAAAAATCAATCAACTTCTTAACTTATTTACTCAGATGTTGCTTAGGTGATGGTAAATTTGGTTGCATCACTTCCAAGCTAGGTCTGAGTGCTAATGTTGTTAAATTACCAACTCATTGCAGAAAAGTGGCATTGATGCCTACCTATTTGTAGACGGAGTTTTTGATGTGAACAAAACTAGTTCTTATAGAGAGAAACAAAACCGTTATTAGGTTCCGTTCATTTCACAGAAAATAATTTCTAGAAAATTGTTTTCCAGATTTTTCAGCATTTGTTTTATAAAAAAGAAACTTGCCAAGGAAAATTTTTTCCGCTATTAAAAAAAATCTTAAAAAGTGGGGAAAATATTTTTCACTTTTCAAAAGTGAAAAACATTTTCCATAATTTCTTCTACCTCACTTTCTTTTACTAAACATATTTTCATTTTATTTTTATGTTTTCTTTTTCTTTTCTTTTTTTTTAAAATTGAGCTTTTAATTTTCTTTTCCTTTTTCTTTTTTTCTTTTCTTTCTTTTCTTTCTTTCCTTTTCTTCTTCTTCTTTGGCTTTAACCGGTCACCAACCGCAAATTAAAAAGTAACACAATGATTTAAAAAAAAAAGATTGAAAATGAGTATATGCAATAAAAGATTTTCCTTACTGTATGGCAGAAATTATTTTATGGTTCATTTTCAAATTTCAAACTAACATCAGAAAATATAGTTGTTTTCTTGGAAAATAGCTTCTTGAAAAATAATTTCTAGAAACGTCACATTTTCTGTGGAAAAAAATGAAGCCTTAGATTATCCGGTTTGCTTTAGTGTTGCTTCTACTAGGTTGTGCTTATAGATAACAAAGGGGGGAAAAATCTGCCAAGGGCATATATATGAAAATTGTCCAAAGGGTGTAAAAGTACACGTGTTCTTTCATGTGCCTTTCCTCCGGACGTTTTGGAAATTGTTTTTGCCAAAGATTTTTTTAATTTTTTAATTTTGGAGGATATTTTTGCCAAAGTTATCCCTCTTGGAAAATATTTTGCGATGATATCTCCTCTGGAAAAGAAGGAAGTTTAATCGTCTGACCAGAAAGAAAAAAAGAAAAAGAAAGGAAGTTTAATCGTCTCGGCCTTTTTGCTCTCTCCTTCGATCGAAAACAAACAATGTCCGCGTGATTCACTTTACTCTCCTCCGTGCAGGGACTTAACTGGAGTGACGAACATGGAGGTCAACTTGATTTTTGAAAGCAGTCCGGGTTGAATTTGTACGCTAATCGCATGCAACGTCAAAAACAACGGGTTCAATCTTCTGCCACTACCTCCATTTTCCTTTAGGTACTTGAATGACTACCTTCTTATCACCGGAGATTGGTTTGTTGTTATGTTCCACGCCCACTGTTTGTCGAAATTCCTGAGTAGCTTCATTCGAGGAAACCCCATTTTGTGTTTGCTATTTTCGGGTTTTACGTCCAATATGTTGAGAGCGTCTTGCAGAGTAGGGAGGAAGAGAGTTTTCCGGGGATAGGTTTTTGGCAACCCAGTTTGGATTAGCGGACTTCAGACTGGCCGGCGGTGTCTTGCGACCATCCACAACAGGATATAGGGCCCACGGGCTTTTTACTTTTCCGGATTAGGAGCTCCGCCGCGAATATACCGTCGGCCTCTATCTCTACAAAAAGCTGATCCGCTTTCTCCTTCTTCAAGTACAGAAGAAGAGCTCGGAAGGCAGCTAGGGTTTCGTTGGTCAACGCCGTATCAAGTTGAAACGTCCAGGAAGATGGACAGAGACGACGGACGCGATGCGATTGGCAATCCGCCCGACTCGGTACTCCTCCATATTCTGTCCTTCTTGCCCCCGAGAGACGCCGTCAGGACAGTGATGGTCCTGGGATTCCGTTACCTCTGGACTTCTACCCGCCACTTGTCTTTCGATCACTGTCATTACCACGACTGAAAAAAGTTGGAGACTGCTTTTGAAGTGGACGACAAATTCGTGGATTTTACTGACCACGTGCTGACTCTGCATGAGAGCCCCACGATCGATTCGTTCCGTCTTAATTTAAACTGTGCGTCTGAGGTGGACCCCAAGATTCTGAAAATGAGGACTATATAACTCCAGAGAGGAGAAGAACGTGGACCAAACTGGATACGTGGATTCGTTTTCCAGCGAGGAGAAAGGTTAAGTTCCTCGATTTGGACTTCTTGCGATGTGCTAGGGAGGAGCTCCCATGTATTCTTTAATTCCTACTTAATCTTTATGCGCTGCCCAACATTGTTCTTAGGTGCAGCAGCTTAGTAGAGCTGAAGCTGGCTTCCTGTGTGGTCAGACCGGTGGTGGGATGGGTCCAACGAAGGTCGCTTAGAAAATTGTTTATGAAGAAAATTGACTTAGCCGACAACAAAATGACCGACATACTATCTGTTAGCCCTGAACCCGAGCAGGTCCTTAAACTGCTCCCTCCATCGGAGCCAACCCAAGGAGGTTAAAGACGGGTAATGGTAAACTGCCGGGGTTCCCCCAAGGCTTGAACCACCCAACCCCTGGGCCTGACCAAGCTCTACTTCCCCTATGATGGCAGGGCGCGCATCTTGGAATGATGGCAGCTGGTTCAAACCCTTACTGAAAGAATTGTCTCTCGAAAATTGTTAAGGCCTCCACGAGCCCAAATTCTGTTGTGGCCCATCTATTCAAGAGTTAAATTTGGAGAGGTGTGGAGGTCTTGAAAAGCTTAATCTTACACGATCAGATATCAAACATTTAATTATTGATCACTACGAAGATCCGGAGCTAATTTGTCCTAATCTGAAGATTCTGGATATTGCTGGGTGTCTAGATCATGTCAAGGTAACTGATATGTTATCACTGGTTGATACATCCCACTGCTTTGGTGATTATAAAATATATCGAGAATATTGTGAGTTCAGACTGCTGCCGGAAAAGCTCAGCTGTAGTACTTATTTTATGCCATGCGATTGATGCATACTGGTATGGTTTCTCTGCTGTTGCTCTGACCTATTTTGTCTTGCTTTGAGGTACTTTTGAATGATTTGGGTGCTAATCCTTCAGGTAAGGAGTATTACTATTTGTTTGATAGGATATTCTCACATTTCAACCGTCCTAAATTTGTAGAATAGAAGTTGGGTAAACTGATTTTGGATGGGTCTTACTTGAAATGGACAGTGGCTGTGCCGTTCGTCTGCTTTGGCTTCTTTGTTCCGTTGCTTTTTTTATGCTTCAGTTCATCGGGTAATGTCCTAGATGAAGAGTAAAAGAAAATATCATTTACTCAGGCTGGGTTCTTTTATTTATGCCCGCCTAAACTTGTATAAGGTGGCCTTCCTTGCATCTGCTGGCCTATGAACTTTGAGCAATTGTACACTATTATTATCCACAACCCGCTCATGTAACCGAAAACTACAGTTTATTAGGTGCCTGTCTTCCTTGTGTCCCCGATTGTTTTCAATGTTAATGTGACATCTATCACTATTTTAAATGCGCATGTCCATGCTCGTGATTTGTCTTTCTAATATTCTACATAATCTGATGAATTTCCTGATAAGACTCTGAAGTCAATGGTATTATACCAATTCATTTCAGTCGGTCTATACATACACATGCTCTTGAGCATCCACAATGTATGTCTAGTACTAATTTTCATTTAATGTCAGTCCAATTATTTCTTTTAAAATTAGGTATTAACTATGTGGGAGTTGGCAAATCAGCCATGCCCATCTTTCGCCTGGAAACATTTGACACTATAAATGCATCTGAGAGAGCAATACGTCCCTAGCATTTGTAGCTTGTTGAGGAACTCTCATTTTCTTGAGACACTCACTATCTATGTTTATCCTGGAAGAGATGACAACAAAGCCAAGGTACAAATGCTTGAACAGTAAAATTTTATTGGAATCCTCAAACTTGGAAGTGACGGAGATTAAAAAGTTGCTTTAAATTTCTAGCTTACCGAAGCAGGGTGGAAGCATGCATTTGAGTCAATGGCTATAGTTACTAGTTCAGTGGGCGGCACATTTCCCTGCCTCGAGCACCAGCTTAAGCATGCTAAGGTACATGGTTATGTACTGAAGCCTGATGTGATTGAGCTCATTGAATTTCTACTCAAGAGTGCACAGGTCCAGGAGAAAATGGAGATTTCTACCGAGAAGACTGTTGTTCTCCAATGACATTGGTCGTCCATCAAAGGATTATTGTACATCGGATGCGCTGCTAGAGTTTTCACAGAAGTTGTTAGTTTCCCAGGGGCCTCAACACGTGCAGTATTACACCTGGGTTAGATACTGGTATTGGAATTGTGTTCACCCCATCCTTTTGGACAACCCTTGATATTTCTATGTCAGGCATGTCTTACATCTGGTAGACTGACCGTCAGTGATAATGAGAAGAACCTTCTTCAGGTGACCTCCTCGAGGCACTTTACAAAAGTAGTCGGCCTCTATGATGAATTCGCCCTTTTGCCTCTGGTCTACGAATTTGTCACATCCACGACTCGGTACAGGCAGCTTCATGAATAGTTTGATGGTGGATGTGGCCTTTTTTTTTCAAAGAATGTTTCTCAAAACAGGTTTTCTTTTCATACTCCCAGCTCTTGCAAATAGTTTGGCTAAAATTTTTGCAGTATAGATATACTTGAACAATCTATTGACACCAGTCACAAGCTGTTCATTAGTAGCCTTCGCTCTTGCGGCTGCTGTCTCTCTCTTGGTTTTTCATTTTAGTGGGTGCCAATTTTTTTGTTGTTTCACTTTTCAGTTTTATCTACCATTTCCTTATCTTTCGAGGAAGTCGATGCAGTTCAACATTCTCGAGTGCTGCCCCCGAATAATTAGTATATCGACATCAATATCAATACAATCCTAATCTACAGTGTACCATAAAATATGGAGTTGTGCAGTCCTCCAAGCACGTATCTTTTCTTAATGTCTACCCGAAAATTGCTATCATATGTGCTCCTCTCACAAATTAACAAGATCATTTTGTCCCTTATTTGATGAGTGAGAGTTCTTTTTTCTTTATAAATAAAAGGAAGCGGCATTCAAAAACATATATACTAAAGCTCTAAATGTTTATTCAATTTTGAATCCAATTTCATCAAAATATTTTCATATTTTTTATGCGAAACTAATTCTAAACTAGAATTATTAAAATCTAGTAAAACTACTCAAAATCTACTTTCTAAAATTTTCCTAAATTTTTTATTTTTCATTTTTCCAAAAAGTGAGACTCGAATCAATTCAAGAGATTGGACCTTGTGCCAATTGTGTAAAGACGAGCATTAGGTCATGTTGAGCTTTTCTAAAATGACATTATTTCTCTTTTGTTCACAAGAGTAAAAAAGTAATCTTTTTATGTTTCTTATTTTTTTTATTTCAAATCTATGCCCTGGCCACTAATTTGTTCTAAGGAATAGAAAAATTAGCTGATATTACCAAATGTAATTCTTTTTTTTTTCTATTCTAGGAAACAAAAGAATAGAAACCTAGAGAAATAGAAACTTTACTAAACAGGGTCTAAGTTGAAAATGGGTGGCACTTAAATGTATATTTTGGAAGTTTTAGCATCTATATGTCCTCCCATGCCAAGTTGTGGCACTTGGGGTGTTCTTTGTATAAATTGGCACAAATGCAGAAAGTTTATGACTTAATTGAAAAAAAAAACAGTTTATGATTGAATTGGTATAATTACAATAGATTTAGGACTTTTTTGATAAGTTTTCCCAAAGAATAATGCCCCTTCATGCTTACCACCAAGGAAAAAAAAACAAAAAAATTAAACGCATGTACCCGAAATTCATTGAAAATTAAAGAGGTGGAGGAGAATTGTTTGTTTGTAGATGTGATGTTTCTAAGAGGAAAAATTCTGTGAAAAGATGTTTGTGGCCTCCTCTTGACCGGGGATCGCTCTTTTTCATGTGCACGCTCACAGATGAGTCCTTCTTAATGCCTTTCCGGGCTCTCGCCACCTAAAGCATCAATAACTCGACGCCGCTCCAGTGCATCCTCCGCGGAATCACGATGGAGGTGGAGGTGATGGTGATGACTCGAGGGGTTTTGCCCACAAATTGGGGCTTTCGATTCCACTGAAGGACGAACCTGGAAGGGTCTGTTCTTGACGGTTGGTGAAGGCTTTTTACCGGATTGCTCTTGCGGATATAGTTGGTGTGATTTTTCATTTTTCTTTCTTTTTTGAAAAAAAAAAAATTAAGCATCAGGTGAAAGCAGGAAGAAAATGAATTGAAGAGATGAAGAACGAAGAAGATGAATAAAGAAAAAAAGAAGAAAAAAAAAACATGTGAACAAAAATGCCCCCATTATGGTGGCATGAGATGCACATGCTTTGCCAGTCTCTTAATTGGAACTAAATTGTCATTTGATGCTCTTTTTTGAAACAATAACCTGACTTAAGGTCCCTAATTGAATTTTTTTCCCAAAAAATTGGTCAAAGTTTTACATTATTATTGTTATTATCCGCATTGGCGCTGCTACTAGGTCACTTCTTCTATAAACGTCTTAAGGATTCTTTTTTGTCAAAGTAGTCAACTTTTTTAGATTTCATATTAATATGACTAAATGATTCACTTCAAGATCAAAAACTTTAAGCGAAACTCTTATTTTTACATGCCTGACTGCACTCTCCTTCACCTACTCCTCTTAATTTTTCTTTTTTCCCATATTTATAATTTTTTAAGATATTGAAAACAGTTTTTTATATTATAATTGTCCCACAAGGTGGAAAGTCAGCGTTAAACGGCCATGTCAACATCTCCATTTAGTATTAATAGAAGGGCCAATTATGTTTAAAGGGAATACAGTTTGATTATTACAAGAAATTTAAAAAGAAAAGCATTAGAAGTGTCACAATCCCACATGACCCTCTTTTCTTTTTTCATTTTTTTTTATCAAATCCTCTTTTCTTTAGGGTGCATATGGTAATATTTCTATTACCAAAAACAACTTTTGTTCGGAAATAGTTCATTTTTATTACTATTCTCCAAACAAGTTTTTGAGTAAAAAGACACTGTACTTGCATAAAAATTTTATTCTTGAAATAAAAAAAGAAAAAAAAATTGCGTTTAGTACGACTTTAAGAATTTGTATTCCTAAATTTTTTATTTAATTATAAAAATGTCAATGGAGACTTAACTATTCATGTTTGGATAAGAGTGGACTTTTGTAAGGATTTAACTAATCAAGATATTCTAATATGGTCTCAAAAAATCCAATGTAATAATTAGTCAAAGATGGATGACTGGTAATAACAGCAAAGAGTCCCATTGATTTAAAATTCATAATATAAGATGTTGATAGCAAAACTTTAGGCATTACAATAAACAAGTACATAGATATTTTGAGTTTTTTTAGCTATAAAAAGAAGAGCAAATGTTGCTTGGTGGAGTAGGCAAAGACAAAACAACTAAGATGGTAGCGACCTCATCAAACCTTCAAGCAAATGACATCAGAAATCCATGGAAGCATAGGTTTATTCGACTACTATAAACACAAGACAAATGGTAAAGCAAAAGACTTGTTCAGAGCCATCTAATTTTCTATTAAAATAGGATTGCGGATGATCTTAAATGATGTCTCCAATAGAATCTTAAGGGAAGAAAACATCTTTTAGCAGAGTCATCAAGCTGCTGCGACCTAACATTGTCTTTAAAAGAAAACAACATTCAAATATCCATATGGTAAAGCCCTAAGAACTAATTTATTCAATTTTGAATCCAATTTTCATCAAAAGATTTTCACTTTTTTATGCTAAACTAATTCTAAACTAGAATTAACACTTAAATCTAGTAAAACTACTCAAAATCTAATTTCTAATTTTTTCTTAACTTTTTGAATTTGTTTTATTTTTTTGTTCCAAATGGGGACCTGGATCGAGTAGGAAACTCTGTGCAGATGTAGGTCTCACCCGGACCTTGTGTCGATTGTGTAAAGACTAGCATTAGGTTACGCTAAGCTTATTTCCCTAAAATGATATTTCTCTTTTTATTTCTGGGAACAAAAGTAGATTTTTTTTTATTATTTATTTCTTATTCCTATTCTAGATTTATTCCCTAAACACTTTTCTATTCTGGAGAATAGCAAAGTTAATTGACATATACAAATAGATTTCTACTCTCTTTTTTTTGGGAAAAAAGGGGAAAAAAAAGAGAAATAGAAATGTTACATGCAATTGATGCACATTCCATACATAAAAAATTAAATTATAAAGAAAACGCACGACTCTTTTCACCTTAGAAGAACCAAACGACATGGCGTTGCTGGGGGGAAGGAAAGAGCGCTCGCGCTTGGCATTGAATGTGCCGAACATGCGGCATATTTCATCCTGCTGCACCGTCTCCCGATGCTCAAGTGCTTCATCTGTCATCCAAAATCTCTCTCTCTCTCTCTCTCTCTCCTTCTTCCCAAACCCCCCCCCCCCCCTCTTCCTTCCTTCCTCCTCCTCCTCTCTCTCTCTCTCTCTCTCTCTCTCTCTCTCTCTCTCTCTCTCTCTCTCTCTCCTTCTTCCCAAACCCCCCCCCCTCTTCCTTCCTTCCTTCCTCCTCTCTTTTCTTTCTCTTGATTTTCCTTTACCTTTTATTTAATTTGTTGTTTATTTTCAAGTTCTTTTTAAAAAAATTAAAACAATTTTTATATCATAATTCCCCCATAAGGTGCAGCATCAACATCTAGTGATGACATCGCATCTCCATATATAATTTTAAGTGAATGACCAACTCAAACAAGAAGTATGCAAATAATATAAAGTTGAGACTTCTTTACTGCAAAGGAAAACTAAAGTCTGATTGGCCTTTATGGTCTCTCAATGAGTCTTTAAAAATTCCAAACTCATTAAAAAAGTCTTGGACAACTTCACCGGTGTCCCCTTGATAATGCAGAACGTTAGGTGGGAGATAGCAAATAAATTTGATTTTAAAGTAAGCCGGCAAGAATTAAAGGTACTGGCACTCATTTGCCTAATTTATGTCCAAAACCTCACCTCATTTCTTAGCTTGGCCACCCACACCAACCTTTTTTCCTCTTAAGGTAGAGAGAGAGAGATTTTTCTGGAATTAGTAAGCTTCCTAGCTATGGCAACCTTAGAGGTCGGGTTGAGTAGTGATGCTGCACCAACATCACAACGTGAGTATGATGTGTTCTTGAATTTCAGAGGAAAGGACACTCATTATGGATTCACAGACTTCCTCTATGAATACTTAGTAGATGCCGGGGTCCATGTGTTCAGGGATGAAGAAGAACTCCCGTTTGGTGAAGTGATTAGTGAGAAACTTCAACAAGCTATCAAGAACACCATGATCTACATACCCATTTTCTCTCAGACTTATGCTTCCAGTAAATGGTGCCTCCGTGAGTTGGTGCTCATGATAGACTACGTGTCCAAGTCAAAAGGTGAAAAAAGTATCTTTTCCATTTTTTTCCACGTGGAACCTGATGATGTTAAACTTAAGAAACCACTTCATGAAGCTGATTTTAGGAAACACCGGGAGAACTTCGGTGATGAAGTCGAGGCATGGAAAGGAGCTCTTAGAAAGGCAGATGAACGAAAGGGATGGGTCATAAAAAAGGACCAAAGGTAATTCTCTTTAAAGATCCCTACCTCTTCCATCTTTTTTCTGTTTTAGGGGATACGACGTTGCCTGTCGATTGACTTCTTTTATTCTTCTTAAACGGAAAATACTGAAAACAACCTGCAATTGCTGTTCTTATTCAACTTTACATCCACTGCTGTTAGCATCTTCCGTGAAATTTTCCCCTACGATGTCAGTAACTTCAATAATAAATCAACTTCCCTGTCTCGTAAGACTGCAAAATATTCAAGAGCACCCATTTGCATTTGCTATTCGGGATGATTACAAATCAACTTCAGATTTTGCACCCATTTGGATCTGCATTCTCACTAACCTCGACCCAAAAAATAGAATTTCCCCCCGTGATATGAATATCAGTTTTCATTTTTTATTAACGGAGAAAAGATAAACGAAATTAGAGATCGCATCTGGTGACAACTTTTATTTTACGAATTTCTGAGTGCTCCTCAAGAAACACCAATTACACAAGGAAATTAAGATTTAGTGGAGAAAGTTCATGTCTAAATATTAGATAAAAACGACATCATCCTGAGAACATGTAAAATATGACGGGAGATCAACTCAGGGCCTCGATCTGTAGAGCTCGCCGGAGATCCAAATCTAGGTCAAGCGACCTCCATCTGGACCGGGCTGGAGGCGACGACCGCTGCCAACCTCATCTGAAGTCAGCAATGGCGCAACCATAGACAGCGGCCGGGGACAGGCGGGGGCTGAAGGCCGATAGTGATAGGTGGAGGAGAGTGACAAGGGTAAATTTGACAAAATAAATATGGCAATTGATTTAATAAGTTAGGGGGACATATGCAATTTGAATATATATAAAAAAATGTGAAAGTTGGCGATTCAAATTTTATATAATAAAATGTGGAGAGGCAAGGTGATAAATGTGGATAATGTTTTTTGCAATTTCTCGTTAGTTTTTATTTTTCATCTTTCTTCATGGTTGTCTCAACTCTTAGGCAAACCAAAAAGCATGGCTATAGTAATCACCCATCTAATCTAATCCAAAGTAATAAAGGTGGACATGAATACAGGGCCACATAGCTTGAATTTGTATCTTGTTTTGGTTCACTTGGGGCACAACATGGCAGTAACGTGGTCAAGCGTGGCATTTGTATCTTGTTTTGGGAGTCATCGCATGAAATTTTTATTAGCAACTTTATATGCTTATCATCCCAACACATAATTTGGCTTCGATTAATAATTTAAACGTAGCATATAGTCAAATTAAACCCTTCTATTCATAATTATAGCATGTAGGTTCCCATTGGCTTCTCCAATGTAAATGAGCTTTTTTTTTTTTTTTTTTTTTTGCCTAGCTTTTTAGAGTCGGCAATCTCTTATGCTTTTGGTTGGAAGTCCATGAACCCGACATGCCGCTTGAGAAGCTTGTGTTTTTAAGAAAAAGATGGAGTTATTGGGAAGCAAACTGACTAGGCCCCTTCATTTTATTTTTATATTAATAATGATGTCCACCTTCGGTAGACTTATCCTACTAACTCTATGGACCAGGAAAGGTTCAAGCCAAAACCAAGGTAGGTGACCACAATACAAGAATGTATCCATTTGAGGGAGTGGAGAATCAAACTATGTGTTGTATGCCTAATCTGCACACATATCTTCATACTTTAACCGCCAAATTAACCTCATGATAGTCTCTGCTTCTCAATTTTCAGTTTTTGAATAAATCTTAATGTGACGCGGTTTTTTAAATGCCACTATACTTGACATAATCAGATGCATAGAAGACTAGCATGCATAAGTTGAGCAATACAAATGTTACAACAACTATATTGCTAGTGATGGAAAATAGTTACAGGTTATGGGATTATATCTTTCTTCACCAAAATTCAATGGATGACGTTGCATTTGTTTACATTATCTTGGTTCATGATTTTCCTGTAACGAGTGCTGAAGTTAGGCTCAGCTATAAATTCAAAATTTTACTTACACACGATATAATAGCCACTTGGTAACTTTGGCCATCGTATCAACCAATACTATATTCTTCAAAAATTTCTTTAATCAGGTATGACAAACGTGTCATGCGAATTCTATTAAATTAGCCTATACTAATTATACAGTGTACATAGATATGCCTCTAATGTACTTCAATGTTTTCAAGTTTTGATTATGAGAATCCCACTAGTAATTCGTGGGTATATAATTAATTTATTCAGCTAATGAAAGTGCCTTTGTGCATGGCAGCCAAACAACAATTCTCAGATTGGTTGTTGAAAAGGTTTTGGTGGAGCTGAAGGTAAAACAAAAATTAGTGACCGAACATTTAGTTGGCTTTGATGATCGGATAAAAGACTTGACAAAGTTATTAGATGTCAACCAAGATGATGTGCGGCTCATTGGAATTTACGGAATGGGTGGTATCGGTAAAACAACCGTTGCCAAGGTCATCTTCAATCAACTACCTTCCCACTTTGGAAAGTATTGTAGCTTCCTTGAGGGCGTTCGAGAAAGGTCGACCAAAGAGAGCATAGTCCAATTGTAGAAGAAATTGCTATATGACATTGTTTCTTCTGGGTATGTCGGAAAATTTGAGGATAGTGAAGAAGGAATGAGGAGGATTGGAGAAACACTCGGCAATAAGAAAATCCTTGTGGTTCTAGATGATGTCAATAAAAAAGAGCACATTAAGAAACTAATAGGAAATAATTCGTTATATTCAGGATCCAGGATAATCATTACAACAAGAAACACAACTATTCTACAAGTTGAGGGATTTAAAGGTGAAATTCTACTATATGAGATGCTAAAGATGGATGATAATCTTGCACTTCAACTTTTTTATCAGCATGCCTTTGGTGGAGAATTTCCTTTAGGTGATTATCATTGGCTTTCAAAGTGAAATTGTCTCACACGCAGGAGGGCTTCCTTTGGCAATTACAGTGATAGGTTCGTTACTAAAGGAAAAGGATGAAGAATTTTGGAAAGAGACGTTGGTTAGGTTAACGAAAGTACCTGAGAAAGAGATTTTAGAGAAGTTGAGGATTAGTTATGATGACCTAGACGAACATCAGCAACAAATTTTTCTCGATATAGCATGCTTCTTCTTCAATGAAAATAAGACTGATGCCATTCACATATGGACCGAATTTTATCCAAGAAGAGGAATTAAAGTCCTTATCGAGAGGTGCTTGATAAAGATATTGGACAATGATAAGTTGTGGATGCATGATCAACTAATAGACCTAGGATGGCAGATTGTCCATGAAGAAAGTCCGGATGACCTTGGAAAGAGGAGTAGGTTGCCGATTGCAAAAGAGACCCTTGAAGTCATAAGAACTAAAGAGGTAAGTAAGAAATGTCTCATCTTTTAGTAATATTGTATATCTAGGGATTAAGGATTCTTCTTTGTTTAGGATCTTTTATCATTTTTTACCCATTCGAGTTGTAGAATATAGTGGTTGAAAGTTGACAAACTTATTCACATCATTGCAAAAATTTCATTTGTAGAGAAAGGACAAGGTTCAAGCCCTTCAAATAGACAGACGGGATGCCATAGAGATTACAAATGAAGAATTTGAAAGGCTACAAAACTTAAGATTCCTCAAGTTACATAATGGAACTTTTGTTGGGGACTTTGCAACATGTTGTTCGAAGTTGAGTTGGATTTCTTGGCAACCTCCACTTCGGGAGTTTGAGGCGAATAACATGTATTTGGATCATCTTGTTGTTTTAAACTTGGCAAGAAAGACTTCACAAATAATTCAAAAGCATGGGACTTGATCCAGGTAAATTAACTGTTTTAACTCTAGTCTAATAGTTCCAGCGTGTACTATGCAATGGTTCTCTTACTAAACATGTCATTTATTTTACAGAGGGCACAAAATTTGAAAGTTCTATCTCTTACTGACTGTGATAGCATAACGACAAACCCAAACTTCTCAATATGCTCGGGTTTAGAGAGGTTGACTCTTAGAAGGTGCAATAGGCTAAAGAGAATTGAAAGCTTCATTGGAAAGCTACAGATGTTGATTACATTAGAGATTGAATGGTGCCCATGCCTTACAAATTTGCCTAAAGAGGCAGGGGCATTAGTGAAGCTTAACCGCTTCTCATTGTGGGGATGTCCTGGGTTGAGGGAACTTCCAAGCTCTCTTGAAAATTTAACCTCATTGATAGAACTAGACTTATCAAGTACAGGCATTGCCGAACTTCTAGAGTCCATCAAAGGACTAGTGAAACTTGAGTATCTTCTTTTGACAGACACGGTGATAAGGGAACTTCCCAACTTCATTGGAAAGTTAAAATCATCACGCTTATTGTGTTTATCAAAAGATGGATTATATTCTCCACAGGATCATGTTTGGCAGTTACCTAATGGCATCGGCATGTTGGAAAATCTTGAAGAGTTGGATCTCTCTGGGCATGATGAAATGAAAGGTGAAATTCCTATCGGAATTGGAGAATTGTCATCTTTAAGAATCCTAAATTTAGAGGGAACCTGTATTTCTAGAATTCCAAGTACAATCAACAAGCTTCATCACCTCCAAACACTTAATTTATTGGATTGTCATGAGATTCAAGATTTGCCAGAGCTTCCCACAAGTTTGACCTGTCTACGTCTTAAATCTAATTCACTACGATCATTCCCCAATCTATCAAACCTTACTAATTTGGTTGAATTGGGACTAAGTGATGGCTCTTCTTTTACAAACAAATCAAACTGGATCACAAGATGCAATTTAAGTTGGATCGGGAGGTTATCTAGATTGACA
Source organism: Eucalyptus grandis x Eucalyptus urophylla (assembly GCA_028830015.1). NCBI lineage: Eukaryota > Viridiplantae > Streptophyta > Magnoliopsida > Myrtales > Myrtaceae > Eucalyptus > Eucalyptus grandis x Eucalyptus urophylla. The sequence continues at coordinate 45,120,130 of CM054190.1, forward strand.
AAGTTAGAGTTAGATCTATTAAACGTTTGTGCACCTCCAGAGTTGGCTTCTCTTTCTTATCTGGAAGAGCATACTTTGGGTGACCTAGATCTAAAATCCATTGAGCAGCTTCCCTCCTCTCTGCTGAGTTTGGAATTACAATTCTGTAGCATTAGGTGGGCAGAGTTGACCACTTTATTGTTCGGTTATAGCGAAGTGGAAGATCTTCCACTCGATGGACTTCCACAACTGCAGAAGTTAACCGTTTATCATTGTAAACTGCTTCTAAGATTATCCATTCCTTCGAAATTGAGGAAGCTACGGCAAGCGAGTATCTCATCTTGTCCAGACCTAGCTGAGATACAAATTGCAGGCCTTTTGAAATCATTGGAATCGTTCTCTGTTTATAGGTGTGAATCTTTGGGAAGAATAGGTGGGTTATCATATTTGAAGAACCTGGAGAAATTGGAAATTGGATCTTGCAATGCACTTACTGATGTTGAGGGCATAAACGAGCTAGAGTCTTTGAAATCCTTGAAGGTCATAGTGTGCAAATCATTGAAAAGGTTGATCGATGCATCTTGCGCAATTATACCAGACGATTGCCTCGTCCATATATTGAGGTGTGGAGAGTTTATTGATTCTCCTTCGAAATACCCATCCGGAATCTCTTTGAAGTGCTACATAGAGGAGATTCTTCTGGATACATCAAACAAGGTGTGACAACTTTTTCATTAATATACAATGGAAGCGCGTGGATTGACTTGTTCTAGTTTCAATTTTTGCTATAATTCAATAAAACAACACAAATTGTAAAAAGTTAAATATTACTTTGAAATTTACATGGATGAAAATATATTTTTTAATCCAAAGATGAAAATGAATCGGATAGATCTTTAAATGATTTCAAATGCATCAATGTTCCTTCGACGAGTTCTTTTTAAATTGAAATGATCTCTGGTGTAAATTAAACAAATACACAAACACAAGTATTATAAATTGTAGTCTTAGATTTTCTTGTTATAAGCCGGAGGCTCGCCGGGGCTGGGCGAGGCCTGCCTGGCCACCGGTCAGGCTAGGCGAGCCCGGCCGGTGGCTAGGCGGGCCTCGCCTAGCCCCGGCGAGCCTCGGCCTCGCCAGATCTGGCGAGGCCTCGCCTCGCCGGTGGACAGGCGGGCCTCGCCGGGGCTGGGCAAGCCCGCTTGGCCACCGGTCAGGCTAGACGAGCTCGGCCGGTGGCCAGGCGGGCCTCGCCCAGCCCCGGCGAGGCTCGCCGGACCTCGCCAGTGGCTGGGCGAGCCTCCGGCGAGCTCGCCAGTCCGGCGGCCGGTGAGCCTCCGGCGAGCTTGCCGGCGACCGGCGGCCGGCGGCGGCCGGCGGTGGTGAGCGGCCGGCGGACGGCGGCGGGCGGCGGTGGGTGACGGTCGCGTGATGGCGGAAGGAAAGAAGAAGAGTTTTATCGTGTTGATTCTTTTTTTGATTCTCGGACGTAGAATCAATTTTTTTTTTTATTCTCAAATCTACTCCAAAACTGATTCTGGGAACAAATTTGTTCCCAGGAACAAAATTTTTACCAAACGCGATTCTCGTCCCAAACTGATTCTGGGAACAAAAAATCAGAATTAGTCACTGTTTGGAGTGTTGCCAAACAGGGCCTTAATTTCTTGTCAAATCAACGCGAAAATCATTTCACAAAAAAAAAAAAACAAAACAAAAAAAAATCAAACTTTAGATGGAAAATATCTCACTTCCTAAGTAAATTCGCATTTTTGGTGAAACAGAATGTATTGTCATTTTTTATTGATAGAATATTTAAATATTAAATTATATTTTCGCCTAGACAGTTCCCATCATATCCCACACTTATCTAGGAATATGAACTCTCTCTAAAGGATTTTAACCCTCAGTTTGATTTTCATGAAAAATTTTGGATATAGATTTAGTTTCTATAAAAACATGACTTGGGTTGGCAAAAATCAAACACGATTCAATAAATGCCTGAATGCACATAACGTGTTGTAGTCCCTAACATGCTCTGCAAGTCGCATATTTTAGTATAGACAAGCCAACCCTGATTGTTCAAGTGCTTTAGGCGCGCCTCTCCTCCCAGTGTATTCGCATGCTCGAAGCCTTTGCTTTCTTTGTTCTTGTTTTCTCGGTTAGATTTGCTAATCTCGTTCCCGATCAATGGAAAATTCGAGTGAACTTTCGAACTGCACATGGTGGATTAGGACTGAAATGTCTGTTACTGCGTTCAGTGTGGCATATTGCTTTAATGGGGAATGTTGGCGATTGATCGACTGACGGATATTATGGGGAATGCAATTAATGCTGCGGTTTATTCTGTTTTGGCTATTCCGTGCTCCCTTTGTGACACCTGTTATGGATTTGATCAGAATAGGCCACGGGAGAGAGAGAGAGGAAGAGATTTAGAAGGAAATGACAGGAGGGAAGCTCCGTACATGGCAGACTCTACATTGAGGGCTCCCACGCCAGGATCATCAAAGAATCAACTAAGGCTGCTGTTGAGGAAGGCCAGTTTATTGAGTTATAACCAGCTTTCCATTGCTATAAGACTCAAGCTCCATATTTAGTGCTTGTCCTGGCGAATGCTGATTGAGTTTCCATTTGTAACTTCTCAAATTGGCTCAACAACAATTAGAGCACGCAAGTCCAGCCAACGGCGAGGGATGCATATTTCTCCAGTGGTGTTCTACGGGTCTCCCGGTGCCTCCCAGAAGACCATCTAGTTTGCTGCGATTGCTGAATGAGACATGGGTTGATCACGCTGCACAATGTTCATAAAAGCTAAGGTCCTCGTATGTTTTATCGTATTCCCTGCACATGCACTTTGCTTCCACTTCAGTGACTTTTCCTTTAAGATATCTGGCTTTGTATCTTCCTTGCTTTTCCATTAGAAACGTTACGATTCTCCTGGACAACCTGCATCTGAGGTGGAACGTTTTATGTCCTGCTTTTGCTTTCTTCTTCTTCTATTTTGATTGAAGTGCTCATACCTTCAGAATCCCACTTTAACACCTGCACCGCGTTTGCATTTTGATAGTCGAATAACCAGTTTCCTTTTCCTTTCAACCGTATGAAGAATATATGGACCACATTCCCAAGGCAAGGGGAAGCAATAAAGTTTGCTTAGGGTCATCCTCAGGTTCGTGTGTTCAGTTACCAAGACCATCGTAAGGGCCAGAAAAGATTTCTTGTACCTTCTCACCAGGAGTTCTAGAAGAGGTGGTCATCTTTTATTTGCTTTTTTAGGGTGCCTTTGCTAGGGATTAGTGTTTAATTGTGATATTCTCTTCAATTAGGTACAAAAATATGGATCCAAAGTTACGCCACCATTATGAAGTATTTTCAACTCTTACACTAGTGATATTTCAGTGAATTACTTCATTGGAAAGTCACCTTTCCCAATTTTGGACAAATTCATGATCTGTGGCCTCCATTGGTACCGTATTGGGTGATTGCTATCGTTTTATTTTCAGATAAACAGAGTGATCAATCATTTCAATTGCTTCATACATAGTTCATGGATTTCTACTTGAGACCGTGTAGGTTATTAAAGTTGCTAACTCTTTTTCAAGGAAGACAGTTAAGTTATATCTAGCTTTTCTGAAGTGGCAGACCTGAAAGAATTTTAATGGGACTGATATGTCCTATTTGAAAGGAAGTTGTTGCTTGGCACTTTCTTCTTCCATACGTAACGGCATCAAGAAAATGATCTGGTTTTGAAGGCCTATCATTTCTTCTTCTTTACTCCTGTGATGCTGATGAATCTGTCACAGTCTCGGTAAAATTCAAAGCTGGTGCTGGTTCTCAATGCATGGACTTATGGCTTGCAGCATGTCGAGGAACGGGTTCTATGAGCGGATAAGACGAGAGCATTGGGAAATTTGCCAACCAAAATGTTGTCGTCTAGTCGAGTTGCCAAAGGTGCTAAGGAGTGGAAGATGATGAGAGATCCTGCAAAGCTACAAGTGAAGTTGAGGATCAAAATGACCTTTCTTCTGCAAGTACTGAAGATTTGCATCGTCTTGATTGTGCAGCCCTTAAAGCTCTATGTGGAATTGCAACGTGATCTAGGAGAAGCGGGATAGAACTCTGACGATTACTTGCAAGAACAGGCAGAGGAAGCAAGACCAGATGTGCTTGAAATCCTAGAAGGGATTTTGCGGGAAGAGGCAGAGCAGGGGGTACAACTTCAAGTTCAAGAAACAGCAAAGCTTCAAGGTCAGTTTAGGGATGCAACTTCAACTTCAGGAAAGGCCAGCCATCAAATTCAGGAAGGGGCATTACTTCGAGTTCACGAAGCAGCACAACTTTGAGTTTGGGAAGGCGGGCAGAGGTTCGACTTTAGGAAAGGGGAACAACTAAAATGGGCGCAAGTTTAAGATCAGGGACGGACAAAAGTTCAAGCTCAGCCAAGGTTCGAAGCCTCAACCATCAAGGTCATGATAAGAACAATAACGCAAACTCGACCAAGCACTGAAGCAAGCAGAAGGTCTAAGCTACGTTCTTCAGCGTCTGACTAACCTTCATTGTTTATGGGTGCCCATGCCACAGGCAATGCAAAGTTACATACTCTGCTTTTCAGAGGAGTCTCGAGACCAATTTGTCAAGGTAAAATTCTATTTTCCTGGATATTTCCTACACTTTTTTTTTCTCAAGGAGACTTGAAAATAACAAGTGGTTATCAAGGACCCGGATCAGTTGCCTCCTTCCATGGGCCAATCTACCTGTCTTCACGAAAGGGGAAGCTGACATGTGTCTTCAGAGTTTTGCATGGCGTGTTTTCATTCTGAAATAAAGGTGGTGAGCCTAACGTTGTGGACAAATTTGTGCATGAATTCTTTACTAACCGTTCGTTCTAATTTCATTATTTCTTCCATTACTTTATTTTCTTTTTCAATGAAAACGCATGTACTGGTGACTTTAAAAACAGCGGACCATCACCTGCTCTCGAATTTCATTTCTTGGTCACCTCCAATCAAATTTAGTTTCTTGTTTCAGCATAAGAATGTTAAGAACATAATTACTTCGATTTACGATCCAACATGCACTAAAATTAAGGTTTATTAAATGGAACACCAAACCAAATATAAAAAACTAACGAAAAAGAAGTTATATTAAATAATATTATTACCAAAATAGAGGACCGTCACCTGCTCTCGAATTTCATTTCTTGGTCACCTCCAATCAAATTTAGTTTCTTGTTTCAGCATAAGAATGTTGAGAACATAATTACTTCGATTTACGATCCAACATGCACTAAAATTAAGGTTTATTAAATGGAACACCAAACCTAATATAAAAAACTAACGAAAAAGAAGTTATATTAAATAATATTATTACCAAAACAATAAGTGCATTGGAAATTAGTAAAAGGGCAAGCACTAGATGAATAAATCTCATCGAACCCTACTCAATCAACATACTTATTGTAAAACTTGTGGGCATCTTGCTCACTCTTGAAAATCACGGCAACCGCATTTCACATGACTTAGAAATTTAAAAGGATCAAATCAGCCCAATTGAATCGCATTTCCAGTATATATCAATGAAAAATGAGAGATGAATCAAGAACTTCTACTCATGCATCATACTCATACAAATGAATGGAAATCTACTTCTGTTCACTGACTTACTTCCTTGGTTAGCAAGATTTTGGGCCACTAGAGAAAGGTTAAAACATAGCGCTTAAAAAAAATTTCATTAAAGCATGAGTGTAACACATGTCGACATGAACGCTTGACAATCTCTTTACTACTCCGAGATAAATTTTAGCTGTTGCAAGATGTAGCGTTGATAATTTCTAAGAATTTGACTCTCCTACAACCTCGGATTCTCGTTCCAGAATCTCGTCCACGAATTTCACGTGTCTAAACAATGCTGTTGTATGTAATGGAGTCTCACTATAAAACCACACCAAAAATGCTGTCAAGAATTAATGGATCGTCTTTGAGCAAATCGAGCAAAGAAGTCACATTCCTTTCGGCTGCTGCTCCATAAAGCCCCCTCTCCATTTTCACTCCGAAACGAATCCGAGCTTTTACAATTCCGTTTTGCTTTTAGCATTTGGCTGACCGCTGCGAAAGTCAACCCCTTGTGAATCAAACATCAACAAACCATCTTTTTGTTGACATTTCAATTATCTTTTTTAAAAAAATTGTTGACCAAGTCATCAGCCCAAAAAAACAGTAGGACCTGATTTATTCATACGCGGGCACAAATGAATGTGGTTTTGATTGTTGTACATCATGCGTACCGGCGTGCTTTCACCAGAGAAAACACATACTTTCAAAAGTAATGTATATACTGATTTGTACACTGCTTGTCTCTTGGTATGGGATGTATAAGCTTCTATGATGCATGGAACTCGTCTTTTAGTTTAATGCGGGGCTGCATTATCATTAACAATATCAAGTGTGTTTAAAAGTTATGTCTATGCCGATTCCTACGCGGTTTGCGGCTCAGTTTCCGGATCCGACATCGACTTTGAGTGCTTATGAGCATGACAATTGATTTCATAAGGTCTTGGAGTAGATGAATTGATGCTATTTCGTCTGCTGGCATGCTTCGTTTGTGGCTAAAAGGTAAAGAGAGCCATCGGCACTTATTATGGAATACTGGATCAAGAGAATTGGCTTGGCGGATAGGCAGGCCCAAAAGATATGTCCATACTCTCCGAGGTCGGGCCTGCACATGAATTATGAACTGTCGGTGCCGGGTCCATTTGATAGACAATTTCAATTCGGGTTGGCTGGGCGAAAACACTCTCTTTGGCCCAATAGGTAAATCGCGATTCCAACTAGTGCAAAGGCACGAGATGGCCGAAGCGCATATAGAAACAAACTTCTTCCGTTCCGCGGGCCAATCTGCTGGCTACTGGGAGGGGGACATTTACACGTCTCCAGATTTTCTATGTGCGCCCCTTGATTTCGAAATACAAGTGATGACTTTTTCTTGGGAGAGGATTGCTAGGATGTGTTGCTTATTTTAATGTATTGATGCATATATGCTTTGCATTCCAAATTAGTATAATATCCTTTTTGCCCCACACCCAGTATACTCTTTACTTGTTTAATATCCATGGAATCCCGTCTTTTAATGTCTTGTTTAGGACGTGCGCTCCTTCATTTTGAAATACAAATTGTGACCTCTTCTGCGGTGGGCCTGGACTGAAAATTTTGTCCATTAATTCTTTTACTAACTTTTCATTCTGATTTCTTTTTTTTTTTTTTGGTAAAGTAACTTTTCATTCTGATTTCTTTAATCCTTCTATTCCTATATTTCGTTTAACGAAAGAACATTCACCGGTGATTTCAACAATAGTGGACATTCGATCAAAAAAAGAAAAAAAGAAAAACAATAGTGGACCACACCTGCTCTTGAATTTCATTTCTCAATCACATTCAATCAAATTTAATTTCTTATTTCAGCATTTGACGTGAATGCATAATCTCTTCCATTTAATAGTGTCTTGAAAAATGGTGGACCATCACCTGCTCTTGAATTTCATTTCTTGATCACATTGAATCAAATTTAATTTCTTATTTTAGCATATTATGTTAAAGCGTAATCTCTTCCGTTAATGATCCAAGTTGCGCTAAAAATTAAGGTTCATTAACTGAAACATTTAGAGAATCCTGTGCATAACATTCTCTGTAAAAGGGTAAGCACCATATGAACAAATTCCAACACCCTATAAAATTTAACAATGGTCAAAATGAGCCGACTTGAATCACATTTCAAAAATGCACCATGAAAAATGAGAGGCGAGTTAAGAATTTATGCTCCTACGTACTCGTTCAAATGAATAGAAATTCAAAAGGAAACACGAAATTGGAAACTCGCGAGAGTACAAGTATCGTCGGGTTAGAGAAGAAGACGACGTCCGAAACCCTTCCGCTTCTATGAAGATACTGGGGCCACTAGAGAAAGGTTAAAACATAAGGTCTACAAAATTCATTAAAGCCCAAATACGGAGCTCGCATAATTTTCACCGCCCCAGCAAGTTCCCTCTCTCGAAGCTTTCATCGGACACGTGTCAGCTGATCCATGTCCGTGGATTGGACGAGTGTTCGGGATTCTCTCGGACGCGGATGTGGTTTTAGTATGCCATTTTCTTTCAAACAGGTCGTGCTGAATTAGCCCTTTGTTATTGGTGGGTTGGAATTAATATATAGATTTCCATATTTACATCTAATGTAGAGGGTAAAGTCTCCGATTTAAGGTGCCGAGAATTTCATGAATCTATGAAAGAAATAAATTCTCATTATCTGAAAACTAGAATAAAAGCAATTTTTAAGTAAGAGAACCCAATATATTTTTGCAATATTTTATGCAAATAGGCTATTGAGCCCTTTTATCTCCCGCAAATGTATTATTTACCCTTTTCCATACTTGCCGAACTGCCGTTTCCTTTAAAATTACCAAATTACCTCGTCAATGGAAGTTTCTTATAGAGTAGGTTCTAGTTAATTTAGCTATCAAATTTTATTTTATATAGACATTTATAAGATCTTATAATGTCCAAAGTGAAGAAATATTTAGCAGCTTAAACAAGTGTAAATGTTTCATGGGATATGTGTATTGAAAGTCTTAAAACTTATCACGGAAGTGTAATTGAGTTATAAAACTTACAAAAAGTATAAGTTAGGGACAATATACATTGGGTTGTGTTTCGAAGGAGATAGTATGAGTTTGTGAGATCTTTTGAGTGTAATTGGAGTCTTTTTTACACTTGACAATTGTCTGCTCTGAGCGATTGTAGTATCCTATAGTTGATTATGAAAAAACAACTCGTTGATTTCTCTTCATGGAGTAAATATGGTCGGCCGAACTACATAAAAAAAACATTTATGTCAAGTTTATTTTCTGCTTTTATATCTCGCTCAATTGTTTGCATTTATTTCCCACTTCGGCCATTTCACATCAGCTTTTGAAATGGATTTTTCCTTTTATTACCTAAAACTAGCAACTCCCAGCCCAAGTTTTCCATCTGATCGACACGTGTCCCCTCCTATCAATAATTAGGAGAAAATGTTTTTAACTAAGTTCATTTGTAAATGAGGATATATGGCGAAAAAATAAAATTAAATATAGGGATGATCTCACTTTTCTTGTCGCTGGACGTGAACCCAATGACATCTCAATTTATACTTCCTTGATTTAATAAAATATGCATAAACAATACTAACAAACTCACTTTCTCCATTTCTTGAGGGAGGACTAAAACAAAAAAAAAAAACAAAAAAAAAAAACTGTCGAATCCCTAAGCAGTAAGCACTGCCACTGCTAGCGACGCGATCCTTTACTGAATTGGCCATTTTCTAAAGGTCTATTTACTTAGAAAGAATGGAGAATTGTCTCTCATGTTTAAGCAGAGATCCAAGTGCTCAGCGATTTTAATTGTTTACTAATTGACGGATGGCTACCCTTGCAAGACTAACATCAGTCATGTTAGCGTTTGCCAGACAATCGTACAATGGACCTACATTTGCAAATTCGCAATGAAATTAGTACAAAAGATATACCATTAAAACCAACAGAAGAGTACTTTTTAGGTTATGGCCCGAAACAAAATATCACCAATGTCGCAGAATTGGATAAATCTCCATAGTCTGCGTTATGGAGAGAGTGACGAGGTTCGGTGAATACTAGGTATTTGTGAAAATTCCTTGGTGAAGTATGGAGATGAATGCCAGTATACTGGTCAGTCTAAATAGTGCCTACTACAGGACATGCGAAGGCAAGATGCTTGATATGCTTTATCGCAAGGAAATGCACGGTCCCATAGAGAGTGATGAGGCTAACCCTTATTACACAGATCGACAAGCATTGTTCTTCCTTAGTTTGCTACCAGATAGTTATGGGAAGGTAGTGACAACTCTCATCCCATCAGCATCTACTGGAAAAGAGAAGTTGGACATGGCGAAATCTAACTTGCTCGAATATGAGACTCAGTAGAAAAGCGTGGGACTTCATTCAACTACAACTTCTTGTCTCAGAACATGGAGGAAGGATTAAATCTCAAGACTTCTACAACTGTCATAGATCCAAGTCAAGAAAAGGCATGATTGTTGAAATTGTGGTAAGCCTGGCCACATGAAGAAAGACTATCGATCCTCAAAAAGAAGAAAGTAGAAGAGTAAATGCCAAGCATGAGAGGAATGACACTACCGAGGTAGGTTCCCAAGAAGACTTGTTTGGTTGGTCTACTTGTGATAATATTTGCGTTGATTTCTTTGCGAAGATGGGTAAATATGATGTTGCGAAAATTGTGGGAATTGGTGATGTGTGCGTTCAAACTAGCTTGGGCAAGAAACTAATGCTCGAGCTTGTGAGGCACATTACGGACCTTCAGTTGAACTCGATTGCTGCCAGAAAAGTAGACGATGACGAATTGGAAAGTCGATTTAAGGATGGGACTTCGAAGCTTGTCTCACCCATTGTAGCAAGGAGGAGAAAGAGTTGTGCTCTTTACCACACACGAGCTAAGGTCTGCAAGGACAATATTCATGATGCGGGAGAAGCAGTAACACTAGATCTATGGCTCATGAGACTCGATCATATGAGGGAGAAAGGCCTCCAAATTCTTGCAACGAAGGAACTCATCTCAAATGTAAAAGGACAATCAGGAATGCCAGATGAAAGTTATGATCGGTTGGGTAGACTACAAACAAAAAGAAAATTTACTATTAACGTAGGTAGATTACTATTTTCTATGGAACATTACGAGCTATACGAGCTGTAGAAGTCATGAAGACGAACTGGAAATTATGTCCTTTAAGGAAAAGTTACAAAAGAATATTTGATTGGTAAATTATTAATAATGAGGACAATTACGAAAGCTACAGGAAAGTTACGATGTACGAAGTAATTCGCTACCGAACAGGGGAGGGAAACTTATCGTGGAGGTAGTTGACTATGTTTAGGGGAAAGTTAAGATTGATAGGAACGCAGACTTTACGAGAAAATGAGGAAAATTACCATCACTTGGGACAATTACGATGAGTGGAGAACTAAAAAAAATTACCATAATTGGAAGAATGTTAAGATGTACAGAAGGAAATTAGGATCAATGAGGTAATTTACTATAAATAGGAGAACAAAACTTGCGAAGTCCATGAGAAGGTTATGCGGAAAGAATCATAATAGTCACTAACAAATTACAATGTATATATCGAAGTTGCTCTGATGAAACAAACTTGCAGCAACCTTCAGCGACTGTGTATATATATTTTATTTTTTTGGTGACCCAGGGAACCTCCGCACAGCCGACAGCTGGGAAGTAAATCCTGGGGAGGCACGTAGGAAACCACCACCCACGTACCCCGGGTATGTCGCTAATGACCCGCCTGCCCCCCTGCAACTTGCGTTGCAGGGGCTTCGATCCTAGGCCTCCTCGGTGGACGTCACCAGGATCTACCAGTGGAGCCACCACTACGGGTGGTTCAGCGACTGTATATTTCATTGTTGGTAATCAATTAAATTAATTGACTTGTTCATTTATTTATTTGACCTTAATAGGTGAAGACAACGAGATTCAGATTCATATATATAGCTTGCTTGCGTATGTATCAGAGCTGCCTGCTATTTTTTTCTTGATTTGAAGAAACCCAAAAGCAATTTATAGAAGTATGTCTGTGGCAATTTGTCTCTACTAATTCTTGAGAAGTGACCTTTGTGTGAGTATATATATGCGCATGTGTGAATATGTGAATATTACTAGTTATGGGATGTTGACGTGTATTCCTCATTAAGCTTATCAACATACCATAGACTAATTTGATTCCCAATATGTGAATATTACTAGTTATGGGATGTTGACATGCATTCCTCATTAATCCTTATCAACATATCATAGACTAATTTGATTTCCAGAAATGTTCCTTGATTATCTGTTCCTCAGTTGGTGAACAATTGATTGAACAAGCTAGGTTTTGCCACCATTTTGCTCACGAAACATTTCCTCTTTTTATTAGTTGCCTTAGTTCTTGTTTTGGCATCGGTCCAATGTAATATAATGTAAAGACCAAAGACAATATATAAAATATAAAGTAAGAGTATGCATAAACAAAAACCAAACATGAAGGTGATCTAAACCTGTATTACATAAACTGAAAAATTACATGTATTGAAAAATACAGAAACTAAGGCATCAAGTCATCCGCTAGGGCGGTAAGCCGCACTTCATGGAGTATTGATATTTGTATTACAAGAAATGGTTAACCAACTATCATGTAAGCTGGTAACTGTGTATGAAATATGCTAGATGTATTTGAAAACAAACTTACTTTGTAACTAGGGATACAAGGTAAGAAGGCTTGAGGCTTGAAGGGAAGAGGGTTTACAAGAGGGTGAGGATGAAGAAGAGAGAAGTAAGATCTAAAAATTTCGAGTCTCCTTCTTCTATGCCGAGAGGGTGTATTTATAGGAGGTGCTACAGTGAAAGTGCTACAGTGCTGAACAGTGTAACTTGAACAGTACTGAGTGAACAGTACAAAGTGAATAGTGAATAGTGTATGCCTATCATGTTACAGTGTATAGCATTTGTGCCGATGTAACAGTGTTAGCATGTGATGTCTTGAGTTTAATCTCTGTCTAGGTTGATCTCGTAGTAGCCGACTTCATTGGTGTTTCCACTGTGATGTGACTATGAGGATCCGTCTGTATTGTCTTGAGATTTGGAAGATCCACATTGCGATCCTTCCGCTTCGAAGAGCATTGTTATGAGGATGTTACAGTATTCTTCCTTGCTCTGGATTGCAGCCAGTGCTGCACTTGCAATGGATTTTTCTTGTAGAAAAGATGTATTTGATGGGACTGTGGTTATTTGATTTTTCTGGCTATTTAGCCATGCTTTAACCGCAGTCTTAGATCCTTGTTCATGGCGTTTGAATCCATCCCACCATTTTGTCTTGTATTGTTGGACAAGTATGGGTATTAAATGGGTGGATGTGTTGTATCCAAACTCCCAAGCCGTTACCCATGAAATTTTGAATATTATGAAAAAATGCATAAGGCATGGGAACCTTGAATCATGTTGATTTGGTACATAGAGTTTACGAAATGTTTGGTATTCTTGATTGACTGTCGGGTGTAGTATAATGTCCAAAGGACCAAAGAAATCCCACCAGGAGCTAAACCAGTTTGGTAGGCTTTGTCGTGGGAAGTTATTTTTGAAGAAAACTAACCAAGTATGTTGGAAATTTGTATTTTGTCTGTAGAAGACATTTCACCAGGCTTGTTAGTAGTCCCAGTAGGTATACGGGGAAGAGTATGGTAGGATTTGGGTAAGTTTGGTTTGGAATTTTCTGGGTGTATGAGGTGAATCCCCCAATGTAAGGGGTGTATGACTTTGCTGATAGAAATAGTGGAGTATAGGATGTTTTCTGTATTGGTTTTGTCAGTAAGGTGAGTAAACCTTGCCAATTCTATTTCCACTAGGATTTGTTCATAATAGGCAAGAGTTTTGTTTGGGTTATGTGGTTTGAAAAACCAATTTTTTGGAAAGATGTCTTTTGCGAATTTGATTGGATCCTCGTCGTAGAATCCATCTTCTACAGTCAATATTTTTTGAAAAAATGTTTTGGGGAAAAATTTTGATCTTTGAGAATGAGGGGTTGCCTGTGACCTAATAACCACCTCATTTGAAATTCTTTTGTTTTCCACTTGTTTTTGTGTAACAAGTGGGGAAGGATTGTTGCTTACCTCAATTGCATCAGATGGCTCTTTCTTTACGGGTTTTTGTAAAAATTGGGCTAGTAATAGTAGTGTTTCTTTGGGTAGTATGGCAGCTAGTTGATTAAAGGCATGTATATGTTCATGTGGAGGTTCTTCTTTTGAAGGTGTATTTGGTATTGGGTGTTGTTGCAAAAATGGCTGATTGTTTTCTGCCATTTGGAGCCATGTCTTGATGTTTGTCAAGCCTGTTGGCTTTGGTGGTGTATTGGAGGAGGTTTCGGCAATGGCTTTGCCTTTGCCTTTATCTTTTTTGGATCTTGGCATTATTGTATCCCTTGTAAAAATTCTTTTGTGAGAAAATTAGGTAATGAATTTGAAGAACCATTTATAAATTCAATGTCGAAATTGAATACTGAAAGTATGGCTTGCCATCTGGCAAAAATCTGTTTTGATGCAATGTTTAAAACATCTTTTTGTAAAACGTGTTTGGCTGATTTGCAATCAATTCGTAAGAGAAATTTTTCATTTAATAAATCTCCTTGGAATTTTGATATAGATAAAACTATAGCAAGTATTTCTTTTTTGATTGTTGAATAGTTTTGTTGGGTAGGATTCCAATGTTTTGAAATAAACTGAACAACTTGTTCTTTGCTATTATTGACTTGTTTAAGAATGCCACCATATCCTATTTATGATGCATCTGTCTCAACTATTTCTTTGCATGTTATATCTTTAACACGAATCTTTATTTATTTGACAATGTTAGTATGGACAAAGGTCCATGGTAGAGGATCCTTTTGTAGCCGTTGGTGTAAGGGTTCACAAAGGATATTTATATTGGGAAAGAAATCTAAAATATAATTGAGACAACTCAAGAACCTCTGTAATTGAGTTTTGTCTTCAACCTCATCTGGGAATTTATCTATAAAAGAGATTGATCTTTCTATGGGAGTGATGGTGCCTAAATGAATGTAATGACCTAAGAATCTAATCTTGGTTTTGAAGAGTGCAATTTTAGTAGGAGAGGCTACAAGACCGTTTTGTATGATTATTTTTATAAAAGTAAATAAATGTTTGAAATGATGTTCTATATTAGAAGAGAATACTAGAACATCATCTATATAAACTATGATGTATTCTGAATAAGGATTAAAAATTTCATTCATAATTCTTTGGAATTCTGAAGGGGTATTTTTTAGGCCGAATGGCATAACATTCCATTCGTATTAGCCAAAAGGGACTGTAAAGGCTGTATTGTATTTATCTTTTTCACTGACCTGTATTTGCCAAAATCCTGACTTCATGTTAAATTTTGAAAATAATTTTGATCTACAAAGTCTATTTAACAATTTTTTTTTATTGGGTATTGGATATCTTATCCACCTAAGGGCTGTATTAAGAGGTTTATAATTAATAACTAACCTGGGAACTCCTCTTTCTAGTTTAGCATTTTTATTGACATAAAAAGCAGAGCAACTCCATAGTGATTGGCTTTTTCTTATGAGTTTTTTTATTTAAGAGGACTTGTATTTCTATTTGGCAAAATTTTAGTTCTTGGTTCATTTGTGTAGGACGAGCTTTTGTGGGTATTTTGTTTTCAGAAAAATCATGTTCGTACCACCCGTGGTGGCAGTGTAGTGGTTGAGCTTCAGTTCCTTTCGGGAGAGGTCTGGAGTTCGAATCCCTGCGTCGTCTGCCTTGTTGGAAAGGAACCCACGACTTGCCCGGGGCAGAAAGGGTGGTGGTGACTCTCCTGCTCCTCCAGGGTTTACTTCGCCGCGAAGCGGAGGTTCCCTGGGTAACAAAAAAAAAAAAATCGTGTTCGTAGGGTAAATCAACAATATGCTTATTTCTTTCCCAAAAAGCATTGGGTAAGGTAGAGCATATGATTTTTTTTTTTATGTGTTTTTGTAAAGAAGCTATTTTTTCTATAACATTTGGCTTTATAAGGTTTTCTTCTATTCTTTTGAATTATAAATCTTCTTTTAAGAATTCAAGCTGGTTTTCTTTGTTTTTTATAAGACAATTTATTTCAGAAATAGAATGCTCTTGTAAAATATTTAGGCTTCTTTTTTGTGGTTTTGTTATGAAGTTGAAAGTGATTTTTCTGTTTAAAGCATGAGTTTCAATGCTTTCATTAATAACCGTAAAATGTTGGATTAATTGTATGAAAGGTGTTCCAAGGATTACCTGTTGCCTCATATTTTTGACTAAAAGAAAAGATGTTTTGTAGAACATTTAATCTTTTATTATTAAGGCTTTTGATAATTTGTATTGTATATTTAGTTTGTCTCCTGAGGCTGATTTTAAGGATTTTGATGTTTTATCAAAGTATATTGTTGGAACAATGCATTCTTTGATACAATTGAGATCAGCTCCTGTATCAAAGAGTGCTATTGTTTCAATAATAAACTCATTGTTGATTTTTATTATAATATTTATTATCCATTTTCTAGATGTTATTTCTGTTAATAACATAAGAAAGGCTAGGTCCGAAATGTCAGAAGTATTGGTGATTTCGTTTTGGTCTTCTAATTTTGTCTTTTCTTTTATGACAATGGATTTTATAGAAGAAATTTCTTGTTTCATTTCTAACTGTGTTATTTTCAAGGCTTGTATTTCTAATTTTTGTTGTTTTATTTAATTTTAAAGGTCATTAATATTTATGGGTCTAGACTGGGGTTTTTTGTTTCTATTTAAAATGTCTTTTAGATTGTAAGAAGTATTAGGATTAGAAACAATGTTCATCGAGGAATTAAGTCTTTCTAAGTATTCTTTTTTGGCTTCAGGGTCGGTTATTTTGTCACCTATGCTAAGAAGAAATTATTCTTCTTTTGTTAAGATGTTTATTTCGGGAATAGGTTTGTCAGGAGAGGCATCTTCATAATCAGAATCGGAAGAGGTTTCTATTTCATTAATCTGAAGACCTTCTTCCTCAAGAAGTTCATCAGAAGAAGTATCACCATTTTCTATGAGGATGTTGTTTAGCTGGTAAAGAGTATTGTCATCTAAAGAAAGTTCATTCAATTTCTTGTTAATCCTACAATATTTTGAAATATGACATTTTCTACCGCAAGAATAACATTTGATGTCTCTAAAAATTTTCTTATCCGTTTGAGGTTTATTCTGGTTAATATGGTGTCTACATTTATTCCTATGAGGCTGAGGTTTGTTGTGATATCTCTTTATTTCTTTTTCAGAAGGACAAGTCCCTTTACATTTTGGCTTTGTTTTTTCATTATAAGAGGGGTCGTATTGAGCACAGAAATCTCCTAGGCTTCTATTGGTGAGAGATTGTTCTTCTTTGAGTTGTCTTTGTAATTTGATTGTATTACACATTTGTGTTTCCTGTCTATAAACGTAGGAGACTATTTCTCCATATGAAAGAAGATCATAAGAAATTTGGCCACTATACTCTTCTCTAATTCTATCTCTAATTTAGTCACCTATAATTTGGGGTAAACCTGCTAAGAATTTTTCTTTCCAAAAAGGTTGATTGCAGTCAGGTCTAATAAAAACCCTTTAAAGGAAGAGTTCTTTGTATTCTCTAAATCTCCCTAAGGATTTACAGCGCATATTGGATAAGAGATCTTGGTTCCTATCTCTAATATGTGAAGGGTCTTCTATGAAGTGTTGTGAAATGGAATAGATAAAAGTATTGACCGCATCTTAGATGAGATGTCCTTGATCATCATCCATGCGTTGGCCAAAGTCATCGATTTTATAGGCAGTTAAAATTTGTATTCTTTGTTCATCGGTCAAATAATTATCCCACAATTCTTTTAGTTGTCCAGTAAATCCAGCTACTAAAAGATTAGCAACAGCATGATCAGAAACATCTTGCTGTGTTTTGTAGGCATTGGCAAGTATTATCATGTTATTTAAAATATTCATGATATTGCTTTCGACAACACCATCTATATTTCATTCATAAATAGCATCAGGAGAGTATTTATTCTGTATTTTTTGTGACGATTCTTCTTGGGCGATGTCTGGTGGGGTAGCTCTACTATAATAAAGTTTTTTGGGTTGCCTCCAATTGAGTCTATTTACCTCATCGACTGATTCATTATCAAAGTCACTAGAGGGTTTGGTCAAGGTGCTAATAGTAGGTTCGTCTGGGGTGTCTTTAATAATTAGTCCTTGGAATTTAGGAGTGTCTAGGATAAGAGTAGGCTCTAGCTTTGATTTCCCTATGAGTTTTTTCTTTTGTTCTATGGCTTTGGCAAACTCTGGACTAAGGTTTTTTGGAAATTCAAAGGCTTTGAAAATGGGTTTTTTGAGTGTATCAACTTGCGGTGTGAAGAGTTGAGTAGGATTCTAGATTGTGGATTCTATCCTGTTCAACTATTTTCCTATGGTAACCAAATGTTGATTAGTATAATTGTTTTGTTCAATAACTTTGTGAGTGTAAAGAGAGTCTCCTTTGTCTAGAAGCCTAAAAGGAGTAGCTGTTACCTCACTATCTCCATATTGTATTTTTATTCTCCTAAAGGAAGAATGGTTGGACTCTATGGTTTCCCCATTATCAAGTTTCCACTTATAATGATGATCTAAAACAATTATTTCTTTTGGTTCGAGGAATTGTTCTTCTAACCAATCAAAGAAAAATATATGGACTTCATATTTATATACGTAGTCGTAATATTTTTGTTTGGTATCTTTTGCTTTATCAGCAAAGGTTTTGAAGAACCATTCTCTGATTTGTCTGTTATTTTCATAATTGAATTTTTTATTAAGAAAAGCTTTGTTTGGTTCAAAATGTTTTTCTAAAACATTAAGCTCGGCATCTATCATTTGCGAATAAGTAGGAGAATGATGAGGAGAATTTGTATTTTCTAGGACTGGTTTAGGCTGGTTTTGTTGGTAAACTGGCCTGGAAATCCCTGATCTATTATCTAAACCACTAATTTCCAGTTCAAGTGGTGTCTCATGATTACTCCTACTAGTAGAAGGAGGTAAATGTGTAGTATCACGTGCAGAAGTGTTTCTACGCGTATTTGGAGGAATGGTAATTATAGGAGGAAGATTGTGATTAAGATCTATGGACCTTGTATAAGAAGTATGAAAAGAATGACTAGATCTTGAATTGAAAAATCTTCTAGGAAATCTAATGGTCACTCTTCCTTCTGGATGTTGAATGACATTAGTCGGATCTATATTTTGAACAACTTGTTGGGGAATTTGGTTTTCTAATTCCCATTGTTCTTATAAAGTAACTTGGTTCCAATTGATAGACCTAGGAATTGTCGTATTTGCTCTAGAAATGTCAGTTTGGAGGAGAAGTGTTTCTCCCCGTGGACTATGTTTGAAAGCATTTTCTCCAAAAGCGGAGGACATGGCTTTATAATGAATTCTATAGACAATGGCTAAAGAAATAGATCCATCTACCACTTTGTAATTATGGGTTTTAATTTGGAGTATGAGGGCTCTAAGAATGTTCTTATCTTTGAGAGAAACAGAGAAATTGGGGTAATTGTCAAAATGTATAGGTCCTTTGTAGAGACTTATCTCCACAATACCGAGTATAGACTCATCATAATTTAAGAGACGTGAATCTCGTAAAACTAAAAGAATAGAGGTATTAAGACCTTTTTTTGTAAGAGGTTTGACTCCTACCTGAACTAGTCCTATATGAATGTAATTGTATTTTTGTTTATGCTTTTGGATGGATTCTTTGTTTAAAATATGTATTTTTCATAGGAATTAGAAAGATGAACATATCTTTCTTCGGTGGCTATGACATAGTCTGATTTCTTGAAAATTTTCAATTTGATTGTTTGTATATTTCCTTAAGCTGTATTTTAGGAATTTCCCAATTTTCTATAGATTTGTTGAAATCTTCTATTCTTACTTCTTCTCTATGTATAGGACTTGGATCTAAGTCCATTTGTAATAGAGAACTAGAGGAAGATGTAGATCTTCTATGCAAGCTCATACTTAAGATCAGAACTATTCCTTTTTTAGAACCGTTACAGAGCTAAACCAACAGTCTAACAGCCACTCGGGGACTTATGGCCTAGATCACTCTGTAGAAACAAGAAGGATGCCAACAAATGGCTCTCGATCTATGAGTATGTTCTTACAAAGACTATCTATACCTTCCCACTGGCTCTCTTCTTTATCCTCACCCTCTTGTAAACCCTCTTCTCTTCAAGCCTCAAGCTTTCTTACCTTATATCCCTAGTTACAAAGTAAGTTTTTTTTCAAATACATCTAGCATATTTCATACACGGTTACCAGCTTACATGATAGTTGGTTAACTATTTCTTGTAATATAAACATCAATATTCCCTGGAGTGCGGATTACCGCCCTAGCGGATGACTTGATGCTTTAGTTTCTGTATCTTTCAATACATGTAATTTTTCAGTTTATATATTACAAGTTTGGGAAAAAGCCACGAAAAACCCTGAACTTTGCCCAAAGTGACACATTTACCCCAAACTTTTTTTTTGACCGTGAAAAACCCCAAACTTTCCAAACCGTGACACATTTACCCCAAACTCTTTTTTGTGACGTGAAAAACCCCGAACTTTCGTTACATGACACATTTACCCCAAAATTAGAGGGCATTTTGGTCTTTTCATTTTTAAAAATTTTTTAATTTTTTTTTACTTTTATTTTATTTTTTTCTCTCTCCCCTCCACCGGCTGGCCGGCGAAGGGAAGCCGGCATCCGGCGAGGGCTGCCCTCGCCGGCGTCGGGCGAGGGTCGCCCTCGCCGGCCTCGGGCTAGGGCGGCCCTCGCCGGCCTCGGGCGAGGGCCACCCTCGCCTGCGTCGGGCGAGGGATGCCCTCGCCAGATCTGGCAAGGGCCGTCCTCGCCCGACGCAGGCGAGGGCAGCCCTGCGTCGGGCGAGGGTGTCCCTGCCCTCGCCAGATCTGGCGAGGGCCGTCCTCCCCATCACCGGTGAGGGCCGCCCTCGCCTGCGTCGGGCGAGGGGTGCCCTCGCCAGATCTGGCTGCGTCGGGCGAGGGTGTCTCTGCCCTCGCTAGATCTGGCGAGGGCCGTCCTCGCCCGTCGCCGGCGAGGGCCGCCCTCGCCTGCGTCGGGCGAGGGTGTCACTGCCCTCGCCAGATCTGGCGAGGGCCGTCCTTGCCCGTCGCCGGCGAGGGCCGCCCTCGCCTACGTCGGGCGAGGGTGTCCCTGCCCTCGCCCGACGCCGGCGAGGTCGCCGGACGCCGGCTTCCCTCCGCCATGGCCGGCGGAGGGAAGAAGAAGAAAAAAAAGAAAAAAAAGAAAAAGGAAAAAACAGAATAAAAAGACAAAAATGCCCTTGATGGGGTAAATGTGTCACGGTTTGGAAAGTTTGGGGTTTTTCACGGTCAAAAAAAATGTTTGGGGTAAATGTGTCACTTTGGGCAAAGTTCAGGGTTTTTCGTGGCTTTTTCCCTACAAGTTTAGACCACATTCATGGTTAGTTTTTGTTTATGCATACTCTTACTTTATATTTTATATATTGCCTTTGGTCTATACATTATATTTAATTCTCACAACTTTATTTAGTTTTTATACAATCTTTATACATTCTCTGTTTTTTATAGATCTTATAATCTTTTATACTTCCTTGTTCTCTCATATAGTACTCCTAATATATATATATATATATATATATATATATATATATATATTCTCTAATAATTGATTATCATATATGTAACAACCCCAACTCCAGGTCGCATGGTTATCATTGCAATGTCTCAAGCACGTTGTTGACCCATTTCTTTTTAATTTTCGATTTAAGCACATGCGGAAGCATTACAACATCAACACCCGACCACAATACAACACAACAAACAAGTAGTCAGGAAAACACTACACAAAACATATCGCTACATACGCTAGTATATTTACAAGCCCTTTTTACAAGCATCTCCTTTTTACATCATCCTCATATATTTGTATAGACCAAGGGAATTTCTATCTCCTTTAGCGTAACTTCAGCTCCCAAAACTGGTGTGAGGCTTCCATACCTACAAGTCTGAAAAACAAGAGGTGAGTCCAAGACTCAATAAATAAAAATCCCTAATCCTCTATTAAGATGACATCTTGTCATCAAATCTAGCATGTACAGTACTCGTATTACAATATCGATGGTAGATTGATAGCAATATTACTGCTTCACTTCAACTACATATATGTCCTTTCGGTGTAACTTTCATACGTGCTTACCTTAGGTTTATCCATGAACACAGTAAGTTACAGAGTAATAAATATACCGGCATGCATAAAAGGTTCATTAACATACATCCTAGCTCAACCAGAGTATCCCAGCTCAATCGAGGTATCTAGCTTCAAGCTAAACTTCCAGGCTCGACTAAGGAATCGTGGCTCAACGGAGGCACCCCGAGACTAGCTCCCCCGAGGCATCCGGGCTTAACCCAGACATCTTAGCTCAATCAAGGCATCTCGTTCTCACGAATGAGGCATTGCTACCAACACTATGTGATGACGGTTTTCTTCTTTCATTGAATGATCACATATCATGTGTCGCACAAGTCGGTTTATTATCTTCCATCTTAACCCACACATACAAGGCCTAATGGCATGCTCAAACAAGTGCATGTCATGTATTACGATACCGCCACTATATAATATGCCAGGTACAATTCATGAAGCATAGCCTGAACCGCCCTGTCTAGACGCCGACCCTCCACCAAGTGAGGCTCAAATCGATACGCCTCAATCTCGATCCATGACCAAATGAGATTCATGTCCCCGGCATAAATCAATCAACACATGAGCAAACCATACAAGATGGAGCGACATGTAAATGACTACTCATGGGTAAGCACACAAGTAAACTCAATGACGTAGCATCTTGCCTTAGCCAAGGTTTAGGAATTCTACTTACCTTTGATGAACTAAGGATGGTTTTGCCAAGAGTTGGATGTGTAGTGAGGCGGCAGCAAGTGTGCTTTACAACTTCTTTAGAAGGGCTCAGGTTCAATCAAGGTCAACCTAGTGCTCTAAGATCAAGGTTTGTAAAAATGTGCGTGCCAATCATTAAAAACCAGAACATAAACATGCATTATTAGGCCTTAAAATCATTCATGTAACGCACAAATGGCATGAAAATCACACACGACCTAGAATTGATGTGACAAGTGATTTGGATAATCATTTGAGCTTAAGTCAGTATGCGAAAATGTCATACAATTCAATATCAATACAAGATGATCTAAGACTTATAATGACATATTTGAAATTTTCTAAAAGTGTAACTAGTACAATTGTGACATGATTTTCACATACGAATGACATTCAATTATGGTGAACCACATATGCACACAAAACTTGTAATGTGTAGTTCAAAAGTTAAGGCATTAACATGATTTTTTTTTCTTTAAAAGACCCAAACAAGCATTAGAAAGCATGCACATGATAAGACTTTAATCCTATATCAAGATCCGAAAGCATGCTTAATTTCAGTCATTTAAGAATGTGCACAAATTCAACCAAAAATTTGACATAGATGAGGGTGTGAGCGTGAGAATGAGACCAAAGTGGGAGAAGCGGCGAGAGAGGGTGGGGGTGCGAGAAAGAGAGAGAGAGAGAGAGAGAGAGAGAGAGAGAGAGAGAGAGAGTGTGTGTGTGTGTGTGTGTGTGTGTGTGTGTGTGAGTGAGGGAGAAGTGGGGGTATGGAAATAAGGGGATGAAGCCTCTATTTATAGGCAAACTCATTATTATTACCCATTTGAAAAATATTTAACATTAGAAACAAAGTCTTTACAATGGATAAATTTTGTCAATCTTCAAAATCTCTTAGGGAATGTCTTCCAACACATGTTGTGCTGCATATGGATTTGAATGCCAGGGCAAGAAGACTATAATAGATCAAGGCCCCTGAGCTACAGAGGAGCAGATGTCTCTATCTTGGCTTTCCCTTTAGTTATGTGAGCTAGCTACGAGTATACTTAAAACGGTCTCACTTCCAAATTGTTGTTCAATAATTTAGTTTCTAATGATCTTATGTTGGCCAGTGAAAGGAGGTTCTATAACTGGAGGTGATGGTTTGTCGAGAATCTGCAAATAGAATTCGGATTGATAAGTTAGTCCATTGTTATTTAATATGGTTGCTTGTATTTTCTAGTTAAGTATAGAACCAGTTCACAATTATGTGTCGTTCATTGTGAATGCCGTGCATCATTGAATTTGAATTTGTTGTGCTATATTTGGAGGCCTTTGTTTCACATAATTTCTAGTGTTTTCGATAAATCAACCTACTTTTCTATGTGTTATAATGTCAATTATTGAATTTGAAGTTGCTCTAAGCTAAAGTGTGCACTACTAGAATATGAATTGATTGCGTGTATTGGACAGGTTAATGATTGCGGTCTTTTCAAATGGATTGATCCTAAGTCCTCATTACGTGACAGAGAAGTGATTTTTTGATTGATCAATGAAAAGAAACCTTTGGAAAGTATGGAAGTCAGTTGAAAGTGTCTAAGGAGAAAGTCCACATTCTTAAACGTAGCTAGAAAGAAGTAAGCTACTGAACAAAAAGATACAAGCAGAAGTATTTCAACTCGAAGCAAAGGAAAAAATCTATTTCAAAGTCATAGTTGTATTAGAAGGATTGATGTGCACAATGCTAACGTTGAAGTTGGACAAAAAAACACAACTTATGTTGCCTTATGTTGGCAACAATGTTGGATTGCGGATGGTTGTGTTGTTTGTCCATCTCTTTTGCTTCTGGGTAGCATAAGTAGGGGTAGATGCTAGGAAAGACCAATGTTATGATGCATAAAAAGTGAAACTGTATTCAACTATATTAGCAAATCCAAGTTCAACCGTGTTCATAAATTGTGTTCAATTATCTGCAGAAAAAGATGTCATGTTCCCTATATTGCATATATATTTCAGATTCCTATAGTAATACTATCATATTATCATGTCACAGAGATTGAAGATGTAAAGGATTTAGGTTCTTAAGCTTTTAATAACTACGGCATCCTGATTGGAAGGGAAGGGATTTGCATGGAGATGAAGAAAATAAGAAACAGAGCCACCATACATCCACAAACAGCACAGCTATCACCAATTATATTTTTCCGATGAGGTTTAAAAGCCTCTCTTCACTAAGAACTTGGATGATTACAATAGAAAAAACCAAGTGGACAAGTTAGTATATGGTTCAGAAAACAGGAAAAAGAGGAAATTACAACCAACTTAAATTATTACAATAGAAAAACACCAACTGGACATAAGTTGCCGAGATGGTTCAGGCAACAGACAAAAGAGGAAATTTACAACTAACTCAAATTATCACAGCACATCTATCACCGAATAGCCATCATAACCATATGACGTTGTTCCATTAGTCTTTATAGTGGCTGTCATACCAAGTCCTTCATTCTTATCTCTATGCCACAAAGAGATTAAAAGAAGATCAGCATACTCTATCTTGGAATCATTAGTAAGAGCAATTCACAAGAATCAGTACTTCCAAATACTTGCAAACCAATATCATGTCAGAACTAAGTAACTTTACACAGTGAATTCCTCGAAAAAAAAACTTCACCAGATAACTGTTATTTTAAAAGAAGCATATGAGAATTCTTAGAGTCCAAAAGAACCTTTTGGGGGGGGGGGGAGATAAGTTCACTAAAAGTTTTAAAACTTATTATAAAAGTGCAATCCAGTTTTAAAACTTGCAAAAAATGCAATGAAATCCTAAAACTTATCAAATTAGTGCATACAAGTCCTTTCGTTAACACCGTCAATTTATTTAACGGAACATGCTGACGTGGCATTTTTAAAATAATGTCTTTCTCTTACTTGGCCTTTTTTATTATTTTCTTTTTCGAATCTTATTTAAATTAGATTAAAAAACTAGAAAAAACTAACATTTTATTTAAGGGTCACGCTGATAGCTGCCACCGCTGCCACCCATGGCCGAAGGGGCCGGCAAAGGTGAGGGCGGCTGACCCTCGCCAACCCAAGGCGAGGCCTCACTAGCCCTTAGGGCTGGTGACACTTGCTAGGCTCAAGCTTGGGCGCTTGGATCTGGGTGATATCGATGCTCGCTGAGCTTCACAAGCATTGCCGGCCCGAGGTGACAACAACGTCGCCTAGATCTAGGTGCTACCCAAATCGATGCTTGAGAGGCTTGGGCGAGTGTCGGCTTCACCTAGATCTGAGCGCCTGAGCTCAAGTGTAAGGGTCATCGGCCCTTGCCTAGGGCCAGCGAGGCCTTGCTCGAGGTTGGCAAGGGCCAGCCACCCTCACTCAAGGCCAACGATCTCCACTGGCCCCTCCGGCGATGGGTTGTAGTGGCAGCAACGCCCATTGGCGTGGCCCTGCCTTGCATTCTCTCTCTCTCTCTCTCTCTCTCTCTCTCTCTCTCTCTTTTTAGTTCTGTTTTTTCAAATAAAATTTTATCTTGTTTTTATTTTTTATCTAATTTAAATAAGATTAAAAAAAGAAACTAATGAAAAATGCCAAGTAGGAGAAAGAAATTGATTTAAAAATGCCACGTTAGTATTTCTGTTAAATAAATTGACGGTGTTAACGGAAGGACTTAATTGTACTCATTTAACAAGTTTTAGGATTTGATTGCACTTTTTACAAGTTTTAAAATTGAATTGCATTTTCACGATAAGTTTAAGGACTTCTAGTGAATTTATCCATATTTCTTTTTAACTTGTTAGTTTTTAACCAAGCCACCCAGTAATTTGCAATTTTGGGAAGGACTACATTGGCAAATTGTTAAAAGTATTATGATTAAATTTTGTCTAATTGAAATATTT
Organism: Eucalyptus grandis x Eucalyptus urophylla; assembly: GCA_028830015.1. NCBI lineage: Eukaryota > Viridiplantae > Streptophyta > Magnoliopsida > Myrtales > Myrtaceae > Eucalyptus > Eucalyptus grandis x Eucalyptus urophylla. The sequence goes on from CM054190.1 coordinate 45,146,566, forward strand.
AGAATTGAATTGATACCTAATAGGTTTTAAATTTTTTTTTTGTGGTAATTATCCCGTGGTAAAGTCAAATCCTCCAAAATTGTTCATTTCATGCAGAAGTTGAGGGGGTCTTTTCCTCTTTCTTCTTTTTATTGGGGGGGGCAAAATGGAAGTTAGACTTCTCAAGAGTTCCTTATGTAAGATTAAATTGAATTCCAATATTGGGCTTGCATAGTACTAGATGCGCCAGACCCCAATAATATTTGAAGCACGTTATGCGTTCAAGAGCTAGATACATTCAAATAACTCTTTTAATTTGGCTAATTTAGTTTTAAGCTTTTTGACAATTTGTCAATGTAGTCCATCCATCCAACTTTTTCCTAGAAATAATTGGCATGGTCATCGAGCATCCTACAAGGCACAACCGACACCCAACTGGCGCTGGCATGGACAATTTGTGTAGTTTTTTAATATTATATCTTAATTTTTCCCCTTTCTTCCATATATCTTGTCCTTTATTTCTTTTTATTTTTTGAATGAGGTCACGGATACCAATCAAGGGTGTCATGGCCTTCACCCAAGCCCTTGCCAAGATCCAGGCCAAAGCGTGGGGCCCTCATTTACTGTTGTCGGCAACCTTGCTCGCCTAGAGTTAGAGGAAAAATGAAAAAAAAAAAAGAATTCAAAAATTTGCAAAAATTTACCACATCAATGCCAATCGTCCTATGTACCAACCGTACCATGTCAAATGAGTAGCGCTAACTAGACTGCCAATAAATAAATTGGCAAATCATCGAAAGGTATAGGATTAAATTAGCACAATCTTTTGCTAAAAAATGATTAGCACAATCCAAAGATTTATGACTAAATTGACCAATGTACAATAGGTTTAAGATTTTTTAGACAATTATTCCAAGGAAAATTTGGCAAACTTTTTGCATAGTTTGGGCGTCCCCTCTTTCTCTATGTTCTTTCTATATTTACTCTTGGAATTTCCATTAATGATCATTGCAATTTATGCATGATCCCCTCGCTAATTGCTCCACATTTCCATGATTTCGTCTATTTCCATGATTTAAGTTACTCCGAAGTTAATCGCGCATTTTGCAATAACTGCCCCTTCATTCAAGATTCAATCTATTATGTAATTGTTCTAGCTCTTTACTCAAACAGAGCGAGGTACACTTTCCTTACTTTGATCGTAATGGCCAGCAACACACATCAGATGAAAGTCATGTCACACCACCTCTAGGTGAAGTTAAACTGGATAAGCTCCATATTGAAGTTGGGCTTAGTATAATTGGACTTCTTGAACTTCACTGATAGTTGATATCTCTCCTCAATATCTAGGCCATAAATGTTCACCACCAACTGAAGCTAACAAAAATGTTGTGAAAATCTCTAAAAGAGGTAGTACTGGAAAGGTAAGAGCACCAATAAGAGTTATATGATAAGAACTGTAATTTCCATCTCTTATTTTACTAGTACTTTATCTTACTGCATTTCATATCATACTTCCACTGAAGAAATTATGCATTTCATATCATATTTCCACTGAAGAAATTATTTCATCATTTTGATGCCGTGCATCCTGCGATTTGTAAAGCTACTTTGATTCTAAAGTGAGCCCACCAACAAAGACCAAGATAGTCTTGGTCGTCTTCACTTTTTTGCTAGTGAGGGTTCACACAATAGTAGTTTATATTGAAAAATATTGAGAACTATCATTTTCATTTCTCTGCTTTTACTAACACTTTATCTTAGTGTATCTCATATTATATTTCCACCAGTGAAATTGCATCATGACGTTAAAGCCAAGCATCACGCGTTTTGATAGAGCTGCTTTTGATTTTAAAGTGAGCTGACCAACAAAGACCAAGTCTTTACCAAAAAAAAAAAAAAACAAAGAATCAAGTTAGTCTTGGTCGTCTTCACTTTTTTATCGGTGAAGGTTCCTACATTATTAGTTCATATTGCAAAAACTCCACTCAATTCTTGCGCCACAGACCCTCCTTTTTTCTTTAGAGAGTCTTTTCTTTTTTGGTCTCACTCAATCCCCTCTTTATTTTGTGCAGTAGTGCACAATATTGCTACACGCATAAAAGATTAGAAAAAAATTAAAAATTTGCACCCCTAATATAAACATAATTACGGATAACATTCCCCAAGTCATTTTATACATCCTAAGTCTAACATATTTATATTCGTTTGTCGTTGTAACAGCTTTTACCGAATTGAAGATATCCATAAATAAGAGAGACAGATAAAGTGATATATAGAGCGTGACCCACCAAGAAAATGCTAACAATCTCATAATAATGACAATATAACTTGGCAGAGATTATAAGTTCTCTGGACCATAAAGTCATCGTTATCACGCAACTAAAAACTATTTGCAGATGTCTCCTCCTCAGTCGCATAATGTCTTGTCGCTGTCCTCTAGTGACGCGAAGCGACTGTCGAAGCAATGATGATCACCACCACCACTGGCCACTAGGTTGGACCGACCGTCCCCTCTGTCTCCCCTCTCTCACTGGCACATGCTTGAGGCTGACAAGTCCATTTAAATCCTTTATAATACTGGGTTCTTTTTCTTTTGATAAAGTATATGATTTTTTTCCATGCTGAACAAAATGTTAATTGCTAGTTCCATATTTTTTTTGTGAATAATGCCACCTTGCACATGTAATAGTGGATAGCATGTCGAAATAAGGAAACAAAAGTATCCCGCCCATATATTTGAAGATTTTGAGCTTAAGGCTTGGCAGTAGAGAGACTCGTTGCTAAATCACAAGAAGCAATTTCACTTTAAGTCAAGGTAGGGCAAGATTCTCTTACTCAAATAGTTGCAATTAAGGGATGGAACCTAAATGACCAAGGTGCCATAGGATGCTTTACCAAGTCATTCCTGAAATCATTGGCTTTTCTCTGCACGAAAAGAGAAACATTCATTAGGATAATAATAAGAAACAGATTAAAGGAAATATATCAACAAAAATAAACAAAAAGACAGGTGCATAAATCTTAAGCATTGTCTAATTAATAAAGATTTGGATGATTTGTAGAGTGATACATGTAAGGTAGTTTGTTGGTTATTCATTGATTTAATAGTAGGATTCAAACATAAATAAAAGATATGTTGACAGAATTTTTATTAGAACTACTGTCGGTGTAAAAAATAATCTAACTTTCATTGGATAATTAACAGTTTAGAAACCATTAAATAATTGTGTCGTTTTCCTTTTGTAGTCTCCGAAGAATCTTAAAAATTTCCAAATTTGTCAAAAGATCTTGGACACCTTCACTTGTGTCTACTTGCTAAAGCAGAATGTTAGGTGGGAAATAGACAGCTAAATTTGACTTTAAAGTGAGCCTACAAGTTCTTTGGGTATTGAAGCTCACTTGCCTAGTTCATGTCCAAAATCTCAGCTCATTTCTTAGCTAGGCCACGCCAGGCCACGCCAGGCTGACCTTTTTTCTCTATAGGATTCATATGCATCTTTTGGAATGATCAACTCAGAAGAAATTGAGGGTTATGGAGGAAAAAATAATGAACCTCTCGAGTAAAACTGCAAGAAGTTGCTTGAGCAAGCCTCAGCATCCCTGCATGGGATTCTTTGAAGTGAAAGCTGTGCCTTGGGCACTTTACCTGAAAGCACTCATGGACACTTTATTTTAAAGCAAATCAACAGATAGAGGAGCATCTATTCTCACATGCATGGTCAAATCAAGCGCGTCTCGCGTGAAGTTGATTTTATCTTACTGTACATGCTAATTGCGCTCATATATACCGAGTGCAACCAAATATTTTTTCAAAGGATTCTTACCAATATGCATCATTTGGTAAACTGTTCGAGGAAAGTCTTGCAAAATTGGCAAATAGAACTGTTTATCTTAGTCATAAGGGTAGCATCTATTTCTCATTAGATATAAAAAATTGATATCAATCATAGTCTGGGTTTTCGGTTTGGTGTATTGTTTGTTTAGCTGTTTCAATTTAGAAAGCTATTCCATTGCATACAATTGGCTGAAAATTTATTCAAAAAGACCAAATATCCGGATCCATTTCACATGGAAGGTAATTGTTCGCAATAGGAATGTTGCACAAATCAATGGCAATTTTGATCCATTAGGGGTTGCCCCAATAGCCATCTTTCCCACTTGGGAAAGGGGGAAGTGGCAAGTTCAATTCCTTACCTTCTTAGGGAGTTAGGGTGGAGACACGTGAATGGGGGAGTAGGGTTTTGTAACCTGCGCACAACACATACTACACACATGGGCTTGTTAAATAAATATAGGATAGGACTAGACAAAAAAAAAAAAATAGTAATTTTGAAATTTTTTTGATACCTATAATATGAGCATCTATAGAATTTTTAGTCGAAATATAAAAGACACCGAAATATGAAGTTTCTTTCTTTGTTTTTATTTCGATATTCTACTCGATACTTTTTCGTATTTTAATTAAGCGAAGCCAATAACTCACCGATATGCTACGGGGCGGTTAAAAGTAATTAACTATCTGATTATGTTGATGGATGGTGATGATTAAGTAATGCTTTCTATCAACCACGTGTAATTTCGGCTCCGTTTTTCATTGATAATGAATGATTTGTAAAACATATTCCTAAAAATGATCGTTTCTATCACATACAAAAATGAATAAACAAAAAATATTTTCATCGTCACTGACATAAATTGTTGTCGATAATGAAAATATTTTTTAATTAACTAATTATTTCAAGTTATATTTAAGAGATCATCTTTAGGAAAATATTTTCCAAATATTTCGCAAAATAAATGGAGCCTTTTTAGTATTCCAAATGTTATTGTAAGCTTAATTTGATGCTGTTGAGTTTAAATCAATCTAAGGCAAATCTACTGGCGATTGGGAAAACAAACTAAAAATTTTGCTCTCTAGATTTATCTCGATCACAAAATGATCAAACTTCCACAAAACAAATTTTTCAAGATGGATCGAGGGTGAATGTGTGTTTAAAAAGCATACCAACTTCTGAGAGCAAATTATGACGTAGAAAATGTTACTTCAACGTAAATGACAGGGAAACTAATGTGCTTGAAAAGTTTAGTGTGAAGATTGAAATTGAAGGAAATCGGAAGGAAGGTGTTGGGAGATCAAGGGAAATTAAATGGAGACCACTGAACTTAAAATTGAAGTGCAAGGATAGGAAAACAAATTAGTAAGAAACTTCACTGAAATTGAAATATCCTCAAAAGTACAGACACATTGAATGCTTAATTTTTTATTTTTTTTATATTGGTCTTACTCTATTCCTATCCCAACTTTCACTCTCAGGCTTTGGGAGTTGAAATCCACTTCTAAAACTAAATCGTCCTCACCCAACCCCCTGAGAATGTGGGGATTCGAACCCCCCCACCTCTCCCTTCCATGTTAGAAGGGTGACTACTGATTGAATGCTTAATTAGAAACATTGAAATAAAAGCTACAATGTCATTATGCACAGGAAGAATAACAAACTTTAAAACTAAAACTGAAATTCAAAGACATTGGTTTAACGTAGAAAATGCCTCAAAGGAAAATTTAGCAGAGTTTTGGCCCAGCTTGAGCGATACCGTTTCCTCTGTGTTCCTTTTGTTATACTCCTGGGATTTTTTCGGACAGTCATTGGAATCATGTGCGATTCCCCTCTCTAGTTGCTCCATATTTCCATAATTTGCTCTGTTTCCACGATTTTAGTAAATCCTGCGCCTTCATTCATGATTTAATCTAATTCCATAATCATTTCAGCTCTCAACTCAAACAGGTCAAGGTACCTATTTCTTAGTCCAATCGAAATGGTAACCAATTCACCTCGAGGTCACACAATCTCCGGATGAAGTTAAATTGGATAAGCTCCAAATCAAAGTTGGTATCATAACTTGACTCCTTGTACTTCGCTCTAGTCCCCTAACTCATCTTGATAATTGGATCTATCTTCAGTATCTCGGCCATAAATTGTCACCACAACCAGAAGCTAAAGAATAATGTAGTAAAAATTCCTAAAAGAGGTAGTGCTGAAAATATAAGAGTACCAATGAGAGTAATATGAGATAAGAACTATCATTATCAATTCTCTGCTTTTATTAGTATTTTATCTTCCTGCATCTCATATCATATTTCCATCGATGAAATTGTTTCATCATTTTGATGGCGTGCATCACACGATTGATAAAACTATTTTTAATCTTAAAGAGAGCCGACCAACAAAGATCAAGTCTTGGTCATCTTCACTTTTTTGCTGGTGGGGTTCATACATTATTAGTTCATATTGAAAACCTCCACTCGGCTCTAGCTCCATAGACCAACCTTTTCCTTTAGAGTCTTTTTTTTTTTTTTGTCTCACTCAATCCCTCTTTATTTTGTACAGTAATGGACAATGTTGCTACGCGCATGAGAGATTAGAAAAAAATTAGAAATTTGCACCCTTTAATATAGAAACAATTACAGATCCCATCCCCTGGTATTTCCCAAGTTACTCTTCACGTCCTGAGACTAACATCTTTACATTTCAATTTTCTACGCGCTTTGGAATGCGCAGTGGTACGCATGACCTTTTATATCCATAAAAAATTAAATTAAAAAGGAAACGCAGGACCCTTTCACTTTAGAGGAACCAAACGACATGGCGTGTGGATTGGAAGGAAACAGCGCACGCGCTTGGCAGTGAATGTGCTGAAAAAGTTTAAGAGATGTGATTGAATATTTTAAAATAATTAAAAAAAAAAACCGATGTCTTTATTTCTAAGGGAAAAAAATATGTCTGATTGGCCTGTATGGTCTCCTAGCGAGTCTTTAAAAATTTTCAAAACTTGTTGCAAAGTCTTGGACACGTTCCGGTGTTTACTTGCCAATGCAGAACATTGGGTTGGAAAATATACAATTAAATTTGATTTCAAAGTGAGCCAGACAAGTAATATAGGTATTGGCACTCATCTGCCTCGTTCATATCCAAAAACCTCACCTCATTTCTTAACTTGGCCACCCCACACCAACCTTTTTTTCTCTTAAGGTGTTCTCAGCTATGGCGATCTCAGAGACCGGATTGAGTAGTGATGCTGCACTAGCATCACAAGGCGAGTATGATGTGTTCCTGAATTTCAGAGGAGAGGACACTCGTTATGGATTTACAGACTTCCTCTACCACAGCTTGAATGATGCGGGAGTCCATGTGTATAGGGACGAAGAAGAACTCCCTGTCGGTGAAGTGATTAGCGAGAAACTTAAACAAGCTATCGAGAACACTGTGATCTACATACCCATCTTCTCTCGATCTTATGCTTCCAGTAAATGGTGCCTCCGTGAGCTAGCGCTCATGGTAGATCACTTGTCTGAGTCAAAGGGTCGAAAAAGTATCCTTCCAATATTTTTTCATGTGGAACCTGACGATGTTAAACTTAAGAAAACACTATATGAAGCTGATTTCAAGAAACATGAGGAGGTTTTTGGTGATGAAGTCAAGGCATGGAAAGGAGCTCTTAGAAAGGTAGATGAACGCAAGGGATGGGTCGTGAAAAAGGACCACAGGTAATATTCTTCATTTTTTTTCTGTTTTAGGGGATACCACATTGCCCTGTCAAGTGATTTTTTTTCTTTTTCTTAACGGAAAATACTGAAAACAACCACCAATTGCTACTATTATTCAACTTTACATCCTCTGCTCTTTAACATCTTCCCTAAATTTTGTCCCCTGCGAAGCGATGTCAGTAATTTCAATGACATGGATTTACACATTCCCGCTAGCCATTTTTTTCCTCTTCTTTCTCTCGTAAGGCTACGAAATATTCAAGAGCACCCATTTGCATTTGCTATTTGAGATGATTACCAAAATCAACTTCAGATTTTGCACCCATATTGATCTGCGTTCTCACGGGCTTCGATCCATAAAAAAAAATAGATTCCCTCGTGGTAAGAATATTAGTTTTCATTTTTTTTTAATTAACGGGAAAAGACGAACGAAATTAGAGACCACATCTAGTGCCAACTTTTATTTTACGCATTTTTTAGTGCTCCTTAAGAAACACCGGTTGAACTAAGATTCAGTGAAGAAAGTTCATGTTTTAATACTCAATAGAAGCGGAAGCATCCTGAGAACAAGTAAAGAATGACGGGCCGTCATTTAGCGGCCTCGAGCTTTGCAGAGCTCGTGGGAGGTCCACATCGAGGCTGGCCAACCTCGATCTGGACCAGGCCGGGGGCAACGACTGTGGCCGACCTCTGATCTGAAGTCGGCAATGGTGCGAAGGCCTCCAAGTGATGGGGCTGTCCGCACAGAGGGATGGGAGAGAGATAGAGATAGAGACAGAGAGAAGGGACACATGGTGTAGGGGATGGTGAAACTTCGCGCCAGTACAACCGGACCAGTAGATACCGGTCGAGGATGGGCGGCCACTGAAGGTCGATGGAGGCAGGTCGAGGAGAGTGGTGATGGAAATTTTGATAAGAAAATGGCAATTGGATTAATAGGTTAGGGGGAGATATGCAATTTGAAAAAAAAAACGTGAAAGTTTGGGGATTCAATTTGGATATTATAAAATGCGGAATGCGAGGTGGAAATGAGCTATGGATGAGTTGGGGAGAGTGGTGATGGAAATTTTGATAAGAAAATGGCAATTGGATTAATAGGTTAGGGGGAGATATGCAATTTGAAAAAAAAAAAAAAACGTGAAAGTTGGGGATTCAATTTGGATATTATAAAATACGGAAATGCAAGGTGGAAATGAGCTATGGATGAGTTGGGGCCAACATGACAGTGAAGTGGCCTCACATGGCGTTTATATCTCGTTTTGTGGGTCATCGCATGGGATTTACATTACCAACTTGATATGCTGATCATCATTCATCAACAAATACACATAATTTGGCTGTCAATTAATTAAATTTAATGTAACAGACGGTGAATTATAGCATGAGAGCACCCATTAGATTCGCCAATGTAAACGAGCTTTTTTTGCACAATTTTTTAGTGCTGGCAATCTCTCATGCTTTTGGCTATGCAGTCAATGTGCCCCACATGCCGCTTGAGAATCTTGGATTGTTATAGTGACAAGGAAGTCCTCCTTATTTTGGTAAATTCCAAAACTTAGTTATCTTACTGATTCTCTGGATCTAAAAAGGGTCCAAGCCAAAGTCCACAATACATTGCCCAAAATTTTCCCACTTGATGGTGTGGAGAATCAAATTTGTGTTGTGCGCCTAATAAACACATGTATCTTTGCTTCTTCACCGTCAAATTAACCCAATGGGAGTCGGAGTCTCTCAATTTTCAATTTGGAACAAATCTTAATGCAAGCCAGCTGTTGAAATGTCATTACACTTGACATAATCAGATCCATAGAAGACTTACCTGCTTTAATTAGGTAATAAAAATGTTCTCATGGCTATTTTGCTGGCGCTTGGAATTAATTACAGGTTTCTGGATTATATTTTTCTCCACCGAAATTCAATGGATGACGTCGCATTTGTCTGCATTATCTCAATTCATGATTCTCTTATTAAGAGTGCTGAAATTTTTTTTAGGCTTAGCTATAAATGCAGAATTGTTTGCCTATGCACTATGTAGTGGCCACTTGGTCATAGGTCATAGTATTAACCAATACTATAGTCTTCTCAAAATTATATAATCATATATGAAAAACATATCATGTGAGTTCCAATAAATTAGCCCATACTGATTATTTATTGTATTTAGATAACTTTCATGATATACTTCAATATTTCAAGTTAAGATTTTGACAATCCCACAGGTGATGCGTGGGTATCAAATTAATCTAGTCAACTAGTAATATGGCTTTTGTACAATGCAGCCAAGCAAAGATTGTCCAATTGGTTGTTGGAAAGGTTTTGGAGAAGCTGAAGATAAAACAAAAATTAGTGACTGAACATTTCATTGGATTTGATGATCGAGTAAAAGACTTGATAGAGTTGTTAGATGTCAACCAACTTGATATGCGGTTCCTTGGAATTTATGGAATGGGTGGTATCGGTAAAACAACTATTGCCAAGGTTGTGTTCAATCAACTATGTTCCCAATTTGGAAAGTGTTGTAGCTTCCTTGAGGGCATTCGAGAAAGGTCAACCAAGGAGGGCCTAGTCCAGTTGCAGAACAAATTACTATCTGACATTGTTGGTTCTGAATCTGTAAGAAAAGTCGAGGATAGTGAAGAAGGAATGAGGAGGATTGAAGAAACACTTAGCAATAAGAAGGTCCTTGTGGTTCTAGATGATGTTGATAAGAAAGACTACATCAAGAAACTAATGGGAAATTCCAAACTATATCCAGGATCTAGGATAATCATTACAACGAGAGACACAACTATTCTTCAAGTTGAGGGATCTGAATTTAAAATTCAACAATATGAGATGTTAAAGATGGATGATATTCTTGCCCTTCGTCTTTTTTGTCGACATGCCTTTGGTAGGGACTTTCCTTTTGATGATTATCGTGAGCTTTCGAGCAAAATTGTCTCACTAATGGGAGGACTGCCTTTAGCTATTGAAGTGATAGGTTCATTACTTAAGGAGACAAAAGAAGAAGAATTTTGGCGAGAGACATTGGTCAGGTTAAGGGAAGTACCTGAGGAAGCAATTCTAGAGAAGTTGAGGATTAGCTATGATAACCTAGACAAATATCTGCAACAAATTTTTCTCGATATAGCATGCTTCTTTTTCAATGAGAAAAAGACCGATGCAATATACATGTGGGTTGATTGTCTATTTTATCCAAAAAGAGGAATTGAAGTCCTTACCAAGAGGTGCATGATAAAGATATTGGACAATGAAAGGTTTTGGATGCATGATCAACTGATAGACTTTGGAAGGCAAATTGTCCGTCAAGAGAGTCCAAATGACCTTAAAAAGCGGAGTAGGTTGTGGATTGCAAAAGAGGCCCTCGAAGTCATAAGAACTGAAGAGGTAAGTAAGAAATGTCCCATTTTCAAATGGAAGTTGCACATCCTGGGATTAAGCATTCCTTTTTTGTTTAGAATCTTTATCACTTTTTTCCTGCCCATTCGAGTTGTAAAATGTAGTATTTGGTAGTTGACAAACTTCTTCACGTCATTGCAAAATTTAACTTGCAGAGGAAGGACAAGGTTGAAGCGCTTAATATGGATGGACTAGATAACCCCACGGTGATCACCAATAAAGAGTTTGAAAGGTTACAAAACCTAAGATTTCTCAAGTTAGGGAATGGAACTTTTGATGGGGACTTCGCAAAATATCGTTCAAAGTTGAGAGTGATCTCTTGGCATTCTCCTCATCGGGATTTTAGGGTGGACAATATGTATTTGGATCATCTTGTTGTTTTTAAACTTAATGCTAGTGGCTTCACAGATGATTCAAAAGCATGGGACTTGATCAAGGTAAATTACATGTTTTAGTTCCAATCTAAAAGTCCCAATTTGTACTATGCAATGGTTCTTACACTTCACATGCCATCCATTTTTACAGAGGGCACACAATTTGAAGGTTCTATCTCTTACTTCATGTGATGGCATAACAACGATCCCAGACTTCTCTAGATGCTTGGGTTTAGAGAGGTTGACTCTTACAGCCTGCCACAAGCTAAAGAGAATAGAAAGATTTATTGGAGATCTACAGTCGTTAATTGAGTTAGAGATTACGATTTCCCCTAAACTTACAAATTTGCCTGAAGAAGTGGGGGCATTAGTGAAGCTTAAGCGCTTCTCATTGTCGAGATGTTATGGGTTGAGACAACTTCCATGCTCACTTGGGAGTTTAACCTCATTAATAGAGTTAGACTTGTCAGATACGAGCATTTACAAACTTCCAAACTCCATTGGAGGACTAGTGAAACTTGAGTCTTTTCTTCTGAGAAACTCTTGGATAAGAAAACTTCCCAACTCCATTGGAAACTTAAAATCGTTACGTGTATTGCGTTTATCAAATTTTTTGGGGCATCATGTTTCACAATTACCTAGTGACATCAGCATGTTGGAAAATCTCGAAGAACTGGATCTATCTCGATGTCTTGGATTGAAAGGGGAAATTCCTGATGGAATTGGAGCATTGTCATCTTTAAGAATCCTAAATTTAGAGCACACCCATATTTGCAGAATTCCAAGGACAATCAACATGCTCTGTCACCTCCAGACACTAAACTTATCAAGTTGTCATGAGATTCGAGGGTTGCCAGAGCTTCCTACAAGTTTAACCTATCTACATCTTGTATCTAAATCATTGCTCTCCATCCCGAATCTGGCGAACCTTACAAATTTGGTTGATTTGCAACTTAGTGATAGCTCCCAAGGTATAGGGAATTCATACCTCCTCACAGGACTCAACTTAAGTTGGATTGGGGGGTTATCTAGTCTGCAAACTTTACATCTGGAATTGTTAGACGTTCCAACACCTCCAGAGTTGGCTAATCTTTCTCATCTAGAAGAGCTTCATTTATGTGGCCTAAACCTAGAAACCTTCGTGCAACTTCCATCCTCTCTGTTGAGATTGCATCTAAATTGCTTTGGCATCTGGCATGAACAGTTACTGCACTTCTCTTTGAGATTGAGAAATTTGTGGACTTTAGAGTTGGATAACGTGGAAGTGGAAGAAATACCACTTGACGGACTTCCACAACTGGAGGAATTACACGTTCTCTATTGGGCAGAAGAACACCACAAGTGCCATAACTTGGCACGCCGGGACACTTAAGTGCCATAACTTCAAAACGGTACACTTAAGTGCCACTTTTTTTTTCAAATGGGACACTTAAGTGCCACCTCCGGCGACCCTTGCCGGAAATCCTACGTGGCAATATTTTATTATTATTATTTGCCTACGTGGCTCGCCGGAGCTCCAAATCAGCATAAAAATTAAAAAAAAATTTAAAAAATTAAAAAGTTTTAATTTTAAAAATTTCAATTTCAAAAAATTAAAAAAATTAAAAAAAAAAGAAAATTTTAAAAATTTTAATTTTAAAAAATTTTAAAAATTATAAAAAAAAAGAAAATTTTAAAATATTTAATTTTAAAAAATTTTAAAAATTAAAAAAAAAGAAAATTATAAAATTTTAATTTTAAAAAATTTAAAAAAAATTAAAAAATAAGAAAATTTTAAAAATTTTAATTTTAAAAATTTTTAAAAAATTTTTTAAAAAAAGAAAATTATGAAAATTTTAATTTTAAAAAATTAAAAAAATTTAAAAAAATAAGAAAATTTTAAAAAAAATTAAAAAAATTTTAAAAATAAAAAAAAATTTAAAAATTTAATTTAAAAAAATTTTAAAAAAATAAAAAATAAGAAAATTTTATAAATTTTAATTTTAAAAACTTTAATTTTAAAAAATTAAAAAAAAATATTTAAAAAAAAGAAAATTTTAAAAATTTTAATTTTAAAAAAATTTTAATTTTAAAAAAATTAAAAAATTTAAAAAAAATTAAAAAATTAAAAAAAAGGGGGGGTGGGAGGCGGCGGCGGTGGAGGTGGCGGCGGTGAGGGAGCCGCCGACGGCGGCAAGGGAGCCGCCCCGTTCGGCCTCCCACCCCCCCCCCCCTTTTTATAACTTTTTTATAATTTTATTTTTTATAATTTTTCTTAATTTTTAAAAAATTTAAAATTTTCTTAATTTTAAAAAAAATTAAAATTTTCTTAATTTTTTAAATTTTTTTAAAATTTTCTTAATTTTTTTAATTTTTTCTTAATTTTTTTAACTTTTTCTTAATTTTTTAAAATTTTCTTAATTTTTAAAATTTTCTTAAATTTTCTTATTTTTAATTTTTTTTAAATTTTCTAATTTTTTAAAATTTTTCTTAATTTTTAAAATTTTTAAATTTTTTAAATTTTTCTTAATTTTTAAAATTTTTAAATTTTCTTAATTTTTAAAATTTTTTTAAATTTTTTTAAATTTTTCTTATTTTTTTAAAATTTTTGAATATTTTAAATCTAATTTAATTAATTTATATACTATTATTTACACGTAGACGCAAAACGACGTCGTTTTTGCATTTTCTCCGCCACGTCAGCATGCAAAACGACGCCGTTTTGGACCAAGCTCGCCGGAAAGTCGCCACGTCAGCCATTTGGCCGGATTTTCGCCGGAGTGGCACTTAAGTGTCCCATTTTACTCCGATGATGGCACTTAAGTGTACCATTTTAAAGTTATGGCACTTAAGTGTCCCGGCGTGCCAAGTTATGGCACTCCAGGTGTCCCGCACTCTTCTCTATTGTCAACTACTTCGGCAATTTTTCATTTCTTTGGAATTAAGGAAGCTACGGGAAGTGCAGGTGTCTTATTGTCCAGAGTTAGTTGAAATACAAGTTGTGGGTCTTTCGAAATCATTAAAATCCTTTTTCGTTGTTGGGTGTGAATCTCTTAGAAGAATAGGTGGGTTATCCTACTTGAAGAACCTGGAGGTATTGAAAATCAAAAGGTGCAATGTACTTTCTAATGTTGAGGGCCTAAATGAGCTAGAGTCTCTACGATCCTTGGAGGTCACAGAGTGCATGTTATTGAGAAGGTTGATCGATGCATCTTGCACCAATATACCAGATGATTGCTTCATCCATATAAATAAGTGTGGAGACTTTATCAATTCTACTCGAATCTACCCATATAGAATCTGTCTTAAGTATTACAAAGAGGAGATTAACAAGGTACGACATCTTCTTCATCAATATGTAGTAGACATGCGTGAATGCACAGTTTGAAGATTGATTTGTTTTAATATTAGTTTGATGTTATAATTCAGTAAAACTACACAAATTGTAAAAGGCCAAATATAATTCTAAAATTTACATGGACAGAAATATTTTTTAATCCAACAACAAAAGTTTGGTAGAGATGATCTTTAAATTATTTCTAATCATTAGTGTTCATTTGACATGTTCTTATTAATTTGAAATGTTGGTTTGGATAAAGTAAATAAGTACATAAGTAAAACTATTATAAATGGTAATTTAACTATTTATTTCTTGTAATATAATTGAGTGTCAGATACTGTGTAACATCATTTGTGTTTTTTTTTTTTAATGTCGAAATGTTTAACAATTAATTGTCGACTTGAACTTTGGCACTGTCCTGCAATGAGCCCACAAACTTTGAAAACTTATAAATTAGCCCTCCACCTTCGCACCACCCAAAAAAACTTTGATTTATTTTGCATCCATTAGCTTTTCAATCTACATAACCTTTAAATGTTAACTAAAATGGACTCACTCAATTTTACTGACCGGATTTCCTATTTAACAATGCATCATTCTCTATTTTCTTGCTTCAGAAGCAATGTAGTGGAAGTGAACCTACTCAAAATGAGACCGCTTTCAGTTAACATTTAACTGCCATACAAACGGAAAAATTAATATCTGAAACAATAATAGAAGTTTTTGTAAGTAATTTACAGCTTTTCAAAATTTGCATGCTACCGCGCAGCAGTGCCAAAATTTAGGTAGGTCATGTGATATTTTGAAAGTGCATAGTTATTGTAGGGAACTAGTTCATGGGTATTTTAAGCAATTACCTCTAACATTTAACATAAGGCTAGCCATACCTAATATCTTCTGTTAAGCAAATAGCTAAATATTGTTGCTTAAATACTTTTTAGAAAAGAAAATTCCTAATTAATAGTAAAAATGCACGGGGAATTCGCATTCTCGTATTTTGTCAATATCTAAATTAAACCATACTCTTTAGGCCAAATATCCTCCTTTCTTTAGCCACACAATATCCGTCCTTCTAAAGTTGCTAGTTTTTGTCACACCGTAATTTCTTATATGGTATCTTTTTTTTTAAATTTAGTCACTTATCTCTACTTGCCTTTTTGGTGGTGGTTAGTTTTGGTTCTTTAATACCGCCAGCAGCCTCGTGTAATCATTCTTCAATAATTAATTTTAAAAAATTGCTTTCATAGATAAGATATCAGATAATAGATTCCCAATTATAGATTTCAAATTCGTCTTTGTCTACTAATTTTTTAATATTGCAAGATGAAAAATTAGTGCACGATCTAATATCAAGCATATAAAAATAGTAATTATGAACTATTTGATTCAATTATTGCATTAATGAGCTGTGGAGAAATTTACGTCAAATGATTTGATTATAGCTGTACACGAGAAAAAAAAAAAGTAGAACTCGTTAGATTCCGCCACTTGTCATCACATGAGAAAATTAACGATGAGCAAAGCCCAGCTAATTTTTGGTATATATGTTCGATATTACGATGATTCATCTCCTTTGAATTTGTTGTTGGCCTCTCGAGTAAAAATAATTAGGTTGTTTGTTTTGCCTCTATCTTCATAGTTCCATTAGATTGTTTTGTAATTTAATTCAGAAATAATATATCCGCTTGCAGATTAAGCAATAATGTGTTATGAACAAAAGTTAGTTAATACTACCGGCCGCGGTGGCTCCACTGGATAAGACTCTGCTGATCCTCAACGAAGAGGTGAAGGGTTCAAAACCCAGGGGAGGCGCTAGGTGTATTAAGTGTGACTCAGGGGTGGTGGGTCCTCCTGCTTAAGTGTCACTTGGGGGTTTACGGCGCGGCTATCGGCTGCAAGCCGGTTCCTCCAATACCAAAAAAAAACAAAAAAACAAAAAAAAAAAACAAAAGTTAGTTAATTTGTTTTGCACCTAATTACTTAACTCAGAAACAAACTCAGGATCGTCCACCTTAACTGGTCGATATAAAAGACCCTCCTGAAGCCAACTGTCTGATATGCTCTCCATTCCCAACCCTCTACCTACCAAAGGTTCTGCCCGTTCTAGAATTTGCCATTCCTAAGATGCTCGATTCCCTTTCTGCTGCGTGCCAAAAGTATGTATGAGGGAAATAAATTGCTTAAAGTCTTGCCGCATAAAGTGTTAGGACGAAAAGCTATTCTCGAAGATTGCTTAGCAAGCATAGCTCTGTTAAAGCTTGACGGATCCTTTTTCTGCCTTACCAGAGCCTCCTAGTTTCTCTAGTGTATTTCAGTTCCAATTTAAGATAATTTCACCAAAATGGAATGCTTTTTTTTTTCTCTCAATTGCCCTGCAAATAGAAATTGGGATTTTGAATTTTGACATGGTATAGGTTGGCAGTGCATGTACTATTGCTTTAATAAGTACTTCCTTCCCTTCTCTTGATAGTAACTTTTCATTCCACCCTTAAAGTTTCAAATATTTTTATACAATAAATTGCAAAAAGCTTTCTCATGTGTTGGGCAGTTTATGAAATTTTAATTACTGTACCGCCTCTACCACAGTTTTTCATTGATAGCAAGATAAATATTGCAAGAGGCAAAGTAATCTTAGGAACCACACTTGTCAAGATATGGATGAAGCCTTTTTGGAGTGCATAGAGGTGATAGTTATGTTTATCAATGGAAATCAGTCAAGCTAAATGTTAGCACTATAATATTTAAAAAAGATTTCTTTGAAAAATTTTCTATTGACTCCATTTTTTGAGTAATTATAGCAGTAGAAAGGGCAAAAGAACGCTTCAAGTACCTTAACTTTGCACAAAGGGACACTTAAGTGCCATAACTTACGAAAAGTACACTTAAGTGCCAAAATCGGAGTAAAATTGATCACTTGAGTGCCAATCCGGCCAAAATCCGGCCACAACGCTGACGTGTCAATTTTCCGGCGAAGCGAGTGCGAAACGGCGTCGTTTTAATGCTGACGTGGCCAAAAATTTAATATAAAAAATAATTTAAAACTAAATTTATTTAAATATTAAAATATTAAAAAATGTTAAATTTTTAAAAAATTTTAAAATTTTAAAAAATTTGTAAAAATATTAAAAATTTTGTAAAAATTTTTAAAAATATAGAAAATTTTAAAAAATTTTGTAAAAATTTAAAAAAAAATTGTAAAAATTTTAAAAAAAAAATTGTAAAAATTTTGTAAAAATTCTATAAAAATTTATAAAATTCTATAAAAATTTATAAAATATTAAAAAATTAAATAAATTAAATAAATTAAAAAGAAATTAAAAGTTAAAAAATAAAAAAATTCAAAAATTTTAGAAAATTTTAAAAAAATTTCGAAAATTTTAAAAAAATTTCGAAAAGTTTTAAAAATATTAGAAAATTTTAAAATATTTAAAAAAATTTAAAAAAAATTAAAACATTTTAAAAAATTTAAAACATTTTAAAAAATTTTAAAAAAATTTTGAAATTTTTTTAAAGAAAATGAGGCGGGCCCGGCCAACCCTCCCCCACCTTCCGGCGACGGCGGGAGGCGGCGGCAACAAGGGCTCCGCCCTCAACCGTTGGCTGCCTTTCTCCTCCTCCTCCTACATTTTTTTAAAAATAAAAATAAATTATATTATTGTTTTGTTTTAAATTTAGTTTAATTAATTTTTCTATTATATTAAAATTCAACTTATACCAAAACAACGTTGTTTTGGCCGATTTAAGTGCTCTAATCTGGCCAACACCCGAAACGACGTTAATTTGGTGCTGACATGGTAAAAAAATTAATATATAAATTAATTAATTTTAATATAAAAATAAATTTATTTTAAAATTTTGCAAAATTAAAAAAGTTACAGAAAAATAATTTAAAAAAAAAAAGAAAAGGGAGGCGGTGAGGGCTGAAATTTTTTGTAACTTTTTTAAGTTTTTGTAAATTTCGTAAATTTTTTAAATTTTTTGTAACTTTCTAAAATTTTTTGTAAATTTTTGAATTTTTTGAATTTTTTTTAAATTTTATGTAAATTTTGTAAATTTTACGTAAATTTTGTAAATTTTTTATAAATTTTGTAAATTTTTTGTAACTTTCTAAAAAATTTTGCAAATTTTTAAATTTTTGTAAATTTTTAATTTTTTGTAAATTTTTAATTTTTTTTTTAAATTTTTAAATTTTTTGTAAATTTTGTAAATTTTTTGTAAATTTTGTAAAATTTTTGTAAATTTTGTAAATTTTTTGTAAATTTTGTAAATTTTTTGTAAATTTTTGTAAATTTTTTTATTTTTTATTTTTTTAATGTTTTAAAGTTTCTAAAATTTTTTAATTTTTTTAAAAAAAATTTAAATAAATTTATTTTAAATTTAATTTAAATAATTTTTATATTATTATCAAATTCAAATGATGTCAAAACTACGTCGTTTTGGCCGAATTCGAGCTGACTCAGCTCTCCGACGAGACATATCAGCGAGAAATATTAATATTTTAATGCCACGTATGATTTCCGGCCAACTTCGCCGGTGATGGCACTCAGGTGTCCCACTTTTTTTAAAATGTGGCACTTAAGTGTACCTTTCGTAAGTTATGGCACTTAAGTGTCCCTTTGGCCAAAGTTATGGCACTCCAGGGGTCCGCACGTCCAGTAGAAAGAAAAAGTTCCACTAGCAACCAAATCTATCTTTGATCTAATGGTTAATGAAAAAGTCAGTAATTATAATCCTTAAATCAAGAGCGGGAATAACCACTATTGAAAAGTTTCATTTACATAGGCATTCTAGTATTTCTTCCCTTTTTCCCTTAAAATAGGGATTTGTGATGAGATCGTACTCCCAGGTAGATAATTATGCGACTTATTTGATGTTTAATTTAAATTTACATCACATACATATTAAAGTTCAAATTTAGTTAATAAAAGAAAAATCAAATAGTACTACCCATATTCCATTGGACATGTGAGTATTTAATCATAGATCTATCTCTACCTAACGTATTATGTTTGTGCCGTATTGCATTTCAGGTAAATATGCAAAAAGGTTTAATTTATACATATGTTGTTTGGCTCTCACGTTGAACTTGTTCCATAACAGATGGAACATCCTTTCACAATCGCTTTCAACCTGAGAATAAAGAAGTCCAATTGTTCATACGCTAACACTCATTGGGAAAAGAAAGATCTCACCCCTGATTCAGTGACATATGAAGGATTGATTGCTGACTTGAAAAGTTTCGGCTTTCTTTCGAATGGAATGTGGTACTATTCTCCTGGTAAACGGAGCAATTGGTGCACAGAGATCAAGAGTGATGAGCAAGTGAAAGAAATGGTGCAACTAGCATCCACAAGGGGATTGGTTGAGATAGAAGTCGAGGCACAGGTTGATAGTGAGTGGAAGGGAGAATATAATCATGCTATGATAACGATATCTAGAAGAGCATCCACACGGATTGAATTATATACCCACAAGGATGGGGCTGAGTCGGACATTTCAAGTCCTGATGAAGACTCAGATTCTGCAACTGTGGGTGAAAGCAAAACTGACGGCACCTTCTCCATTGATGATTTTCATTCAGAGCTAGGCAATGCTGAATGTTTTGAGGCCATGGGAAATGGGAGGCAAAGAAGGGACAAAAGGATTGGGAACTATGGAAGTGTCGATGAAGGGACAACGACGAGTATGGAAAATAGGAATAATGACAAGGATGAGATTGGAGAATCTGCTGACCAAAATGATTTTGTCTGGTTTTGTTCCCTAAGCAACGTCACTATTAGCACGGGAGGGGCAGGGACTCTACTTCAGGAAAGGGGACAATGGGGAGTTCAGGAAGGGGCATGACTAGAATGGGCACGAGTTTAAGATCAGGGACAAACAAAGGTTCAAATTTGGCCAAGGCTGAGCCTCAAACATCGAGGTCATTAAAAGAACAATAAGGCAAGCATGAACAAGCACAGAAGCAAGCGGTAGATCTAAGGTAATATAACATATTTAGTGGATGTGCACGTTCTTCGTTCTTTGTATGTGCTCACCCCACAGGCAATGCAAGGTTACAAACTCCACTTTTTTGGGGAGATTCGAGACCAATATGTCATAGTAGAACCCTATTTTCCTTTTTCATTTCTCTTAAGGATAGTGACAGGATGCGGATCATCTGTCTCCTTCCACGGAAAATTCTTGTCTCCAAATCTGCTGTCTCCATTCTGATATAGATGTTTCCGGTTCTTTTCTGACCTCTTCCCTAGTTTCATTTTCCATTCTGTTAAGTAGCAGGTTTAATACATTCTTCTTTCTTGCCACTCGTCATTTTATGGTGATGTTGCAGTGTTCTCTCCTAGTTTTAATCTAACAGGAGGATTGGATCTTTGGGGTTTTCCATATGCCATAATATAATTGTCTAAATAATTTTCTATGCGTTTATACTTCCTTGTTTTACTCTATGTAGAATTTCAGATTTACTTTCTTTTTGTTGTTTCTACATATGATTCTTCTTGCTAAAACTTCCTTTCACACGGAGTGTATATTTCTGCAGGCTATTTTATTTGGTTTTCATTTTCTTTTTGAAAGAAAATCTTCTTTTAAGTTGTTGCCATCTATTTTAAAGGAAGTGATAATGAGTTCACTTGGAAATCTGAAAACGTGAGGGAGGTTGTCCTCGGGTACCGTACATTTGTTGGGATGAATAGTCGTAGACGCTTTCTCTGGCAATTTAGGATCATCCTATAAGCAGCACATATTATAGACTCTACTGCTCAATTTTATCGATCTACATTTGTTAAATCTAATTTCTGTTTTTCCTTCTTTATATTTACTATAAAAAATATCATAAAAAATCTTAAAATATATCTATTGTAACACAAATACTTTCATAAAAAAATAAAAATATGCATTACAAACCCCAATCTTATATCCGTGTAACGCATGATTCTGTCACTATGACTTATGTGGACAACATAACGCAGACAGAGCTTGAGACAAACCTGGGCTTCATTATTAGACATATATCTTGCTAGAGATGGCCATGAAAGTTATCTTCTGATTTCAAAATTAAATATTAGCTCCCTTTATAAGATATCTCATTAAGTTGACATAGGAAATCCATTAAATTTGTGGAACACTGTAAATCATTGATTAATGAGTTGCCGTTCAATAGTCGGTGATTCTCAGTGCTTCGTGAGTTAAAGTAAGCTTCTTTAAAATTCTGTATGAGCCACTTCATAGAACCAT
Organism: Eucalyptus grandis x Eucalyptus urophylla; assembly: GCA_028830015.1. NCBI lineage: Eukaryota > Viridiplantae > Streptophyta > Magnoliopsida > Myrtales > Myrtaceae > Eucalyptus > Eucalyptus grandis x Eucalyptus urophylla. The sequence continues at coordinate 45,168,413 of CM054190.1, forward strand.
AAGACTAGAATCTGAAATAATTCACATGGTACATTCATAATGAAGGCAGAATTTGCTATCTGAGGACGTCAATCAAGACTTGGATTAAATTATCTGTGGAACCTATGCATAGTCTCTGTTTATAATTTAAATAATTAATCAAAAACACATATCACCGATATGATGAAACAAAGCCTATGGTTTTTCTTCATAAGTCATAGCATAAATCTCATCCTACTCTATATGACACTTGACCTTCACAGCTCCTTTTTGGCTATTGCCGTCGTATCTTCGTACTTTAGCCAGTATACTAGAGTGATTTGGAAGATCATTGGCGTGGAAAAGTTGCATCACTGTCTCAAGTAATTAGGTAATTAAAACCAGATGAATAAGATATGTAAAGACTATATATAAACCTGCTACCATGAAAGTTCCCATAGATAGGCCTAAACCCAGATAGACCTTGCCTCCAAACTTATATTTGTTACGTTGACAATAGTTGTTAAGTCAAGTCTCCAAACTTATATTTGTACAATTAATCCTCCCAAGGCTCTTCACTTCATGTGGAAGTCCGAGTGTCATAATTTTCCTGTCCGCTTGTCTTTTGGGGGGCTTCTTATGTGGGCTTGGATTCCAATCTTGGGCTTGCATTGTACAAAATGCGCCAGGACCCAATGGTTTGTTGAAGCACTATGTTCACCCGGAATACATTCAGTTGGGGTTCCGTTTTTGATTCGTTTAGAATGTCGAGTTTTAATTTTTTAATTTTTATTTTTATTTTATGAGTGTTTCTTAAGCAAAAATAACATTTGATTTGGCCGAAACATAAATGTTCATTAAATATAGATGTTACGGACTTGTTTGTTTAATCAAGATAGGGCATAAATGTTACATTAAATTTTTTATTTTTTATTTGATCAGCACTTCCTTCTAGGGAAGTTCCCTAGAAGACTTGTTTGTTTTGTCTCCTTGTGATGATGATGGTTTGTGGTAGCAGGAGTTGGATTGGGTCATGGATGGTGCTGCCTCATGTCTTCCACCCCACGTGTTGATTTCTTTGTCTTACAAGGCGTGAGATTATAGTTTTGTGAAGATGGGCAATTCTGATGTTGCGAAAATTGTTTATGTTGTCTAGAAACTAGCTCGGGCAACAAACTAATGCTCGAGCATGTGAGGCAAATTCCAGACATTCGGACGAACTTGATTTTTACCGGAAATTTAAATGATGACGGATTGAAAAGTCGGTTCAAGGATGGGAGTTGGAAGCTTGTCAAGGGGCGTCTCTCACTTAAGAGGAAGTGTCGTAACTCTTTACTGCACACAAGCTAAGGCGTACAAGGACCAAATTCATGCCGTGGGAGAAGAAGCAACACCTGATCTAATGGCATATGACACAATGTATACTAAAGTTGCTTTGAAAAAAACAAATTCAGCAACTTATGCTTAGTTGAATCATATTTTGAAATTATATAAAAGGAGAGACAATTCAAGAACTTATGCTCCAACATACTCGCACAAATAAATAGAAGTTTAAAAGGAAACACAATATTGGAACTAGCAAGAAAATGGAAGTATTGGTGGATTATTTAAAGAATAAAAATTTACTCAAAGCTATTCCACCTATCAAAACATGACTTCTTATGGCACTCAAAACCAAGTTAAGACATCATGCATCGTGATGCACTAGGGATACAACCAGACAAGTCCGATCATCTAGTCCAACCAAGCATCAAAAAGCATGTTATGATGAAAGAGATAAAGAAAGGCACAAATTTTCGCCATAATAGGCATGCAACATAAGAATTCACTTTTTGCATCCAGCGTTAGCTCATGGAACAACAACCGATCAAAAGTGAAACTCACGAGAAAATAGAAGTATTGGCGGCTTGGAGAAGAAGACGACGTCCCAGACCCTTCCACTTCTGTTTATTGACTTCCTTGTTATTCAGATATCGGGCCACTAGAGAAAGGTCAAAACATAAGGCCTACAAAATTCATTAAAGCCCACAAGCAGAGCTCGCATTTTCACGCATGCTCTCTCTTTTGAAGCTTTCACTCGGACATGTTCATGATTCTCTCGCATATGAGGCTCGATGTGGCTAATTCAATCTCCAATAATGACCTAAACTCACCGACCGGCCGAATGTCCCCAGGCCCAACGTGCAAGCGATTTTTACTGCTACCGGAACGTGAATTCTTTTGTCCAAAAAAATTATGAACAAAAAAATTGCAAGACCCACGATTAAGAAAAAACACAATTTATTTTTTTCCTCTTTTCTTCCGGTCTTGTTACCTTAGGAGACAGCCCATAGCTACAGACCCAAAAAAAAAAGGGCCTCCGATGCCATAAGCACGACCTCCTTCACTGTCACTGTCGGATCTCTTTAGATACTTCTTGACTGGGGTTGAATTCACCGCCAGATCTCTCCAGGTAATTGCGGGGGAAGAGATTGCCAAAGTGAAACCGGATCTCCTTTAGCCTCCTCAGCACCTTCGCGCACGAGATCCTCGCCAACCTTTCCCAGTCTTCGTATCTTCCTGTCTTCTTCCTTTCTTTCCAATTGCTGCGTACTGACCCCACCACTCTCTCTTTATTCGTAATTACACTCTCACACTGAAACAGTGGTCTCTGCATCCTAACTGTGTAGTTGAATGCTCTTACGTCGGTAGTTTCGGTAGTTTCATTCTGCATTTTATACTAACAAGTACCGTGTTTTAATTTGAATGTGGCTTCAACCGATTTGGCTCAAGCATACCGTTTTATTGGCAGCGTCTTTGACCCGAACACCTCTAGTCATGTGCAGAAACCGAAAAATATGGATCTTATGGACGTTGAAACAGAATGTGCTCTTCTGCTCTTCCTACTTTTGGGAACTATTTCCTTGGTCACTTGCTCTACCAGGAGTTAAGGCTCTGCTGTAATCCTTAGGACTAGTGTCCTAATTGATAATTGAACGGCTTCAGAGTTTTATATGAACTATAAGACCTTTAAGATTTAGTGAGAAACAGCTAAACTGTGTGAATTGGAGGCTAAGCTTTTTCGGTTCAGAGAACCCAGGCGTGAGCATGGATACTGGACCAGCTTGACAACAAATTGTCTAAATCGCAGTCTGATAGCTGGGGTAGGGCAGCAACCAGCGGCCACAGAATTAGACACGAGACCCCAAGTCTTAACCTTATTCAATATTCTTTCCTAATTTCTCGTTCACACTAGAAAAGTTGGTGCCAAGTGGTTAAAGGAAAGGCTAGCTGTGATTCATGACTATTCTTTGCTTTTCCTTTTTCTTTTCTTGGTTCTTTTTTATGATAAAGACCCGATGCTTTAGTTCGATCAAGTGGGGGAGGGTGCAAGTATCCGTCGTTTATCCCAATTTATTAGGTGCACGAAAATGACACTCTCCACTGAAATTGAATCGAAATCTATTTATTATGGAAAAATGTGGCACCCGTGAATGATCCAAACCCAAAAGCAGTCGACAGTAGCTAATGGGAAAAGACTTGGAAAGGGTGGAGCATGTCTCACCCCCTTCATCTATATGCACTCACATAGCTGTAAGACATAATTGAACAATTCTAATCATGCACTGAAGAATAGAATTCAAGCATCGATTAGAATCACATATAGAAAACAGGACGTAAAATAGATCTGACCCCCAACCATTGTTCAAATCATCTCTCTAAGAAAAAGTTCGGAAATGCTAAGAAATCACACGAGGCGTGTCAATTTTGAATGCCTAAATAATTTTCAAAAGGTAGGAAAAAGTTAAGACCTCCTAGTCCTGGGTAGATAATTATCTAGATTGACTGATCTTTAATTCAACTTTACATCACATTTATCTTAAAATGTTGGAACTTGGCTAGATAAAGAAAACCACACAACTAGAATTCCCATTCCACTTAGCTCTGCTAGGACTTAATTCTCGATCTGTCTCTGCAACTAATGATTGCGCCGTATAAGGTTTTTGGTCATTGCATAGACAATATATGAAGGTGATCAGGGGATGGAGGATGTTCTTGCAAATAGAGATGTTGGAGGCGCGACTAGAGTTGCTTCAAGCTTAGGGAGGGGCACTGCCTTGAGTTCAGGAAATGGCGTGGCTTTCAGCTCAGGAAGCGGTAGAGGTTCGAGTTTGCGAAGCGGCTTTGACTTCAGGAAGCAATTCAGAGAATTCAAGACTCCAGCATGCTTTAGAAAATTGTGAAATGGCGCGGCTTTCAGCTAGGTTCGAGTTCATGAAGCGACTTTGACTTCAGGAAGCAGTTCAGAAAATGCAAGACTCCAGCATGGTTTCGAAGATTGTCAACGTAATCATCCACACACAGAGGAGTCGTCAGAGGAGAGATTTCAGGACCAGCTACATCAGATTGAGAAGCTTGAAATTGGGGTTTCTTGTTATAGTTCTTCAGCTGAATGAATACTGACAATATATGAGCTTCCGCCATACTGTCACTATGCATTTTATGACTAGCTATTCTCTTTCTTGGTAAACATTGATCAAGTGGACGGGCAGAAGTGGTTTTTCAACTATTTCGTGTCACAAATTGTAATAGAAGCCAGTTTGTTCATTATAGTGTTCCTCTGATTCTTCCATAGACGTGAGCTAGTTGATGAACGTTGTTGCCTCATTGAATTTTGCTTGAAAATCGGAATTTGTCTGCTATTGTCTTCTTGCACTTCTGATTCTTCCCTAGGACTCGTGAGCAGCTACTACCCAGCGTCGTGAACTATTCCTAAATGACACAGTGACAATCTGCCAGTCCAAATAAAGTTGCATGCACACTGAAAACTTAGTCCAGCACAATGGTTTTCGATACATTCTGAGTGATGAGTAGGATAACTTAAGCCTTTCCAATCTCTTTCTAAACAGGCTATGCGTTAGGACTTCAGGGTAGTGATCGCTTGTTCAGACTTCAAGGATATCAACAACTCTTAGCTAGCAGCTCCTGCATCTCGTCCACAGAAAGCTCCATCTCTTAAGCTTGCCAAGCCTGGCAATTTTGTTCCCAAGGCACAAATTAAGGATCTCCAAACCGTAACTCATTTCTACGTAGACTACCATACCGTAGACAACTACAAACATCCCAGGAATATGCAACATTGACCCCAAAAAAGGAACAGTAACCTTATACAGCCTAACCGTTGAAATCCCCACTTGGTGCATGACCGTTATGTTGGAAGAATTTCCTCTCCCTCGCTAGGATCCCAAGGTTGTGGACTGTCTTTAACAGCGAAGTATCGCATCCCCCAGAAGAAGCAGAACCCTGAATCCGATTCACACAAAGATTTTGAATCAGATTACCTTGTAGATTGAATTCCTTTGGTGAGATGGTGTGAAGATTACTATTGAGAAGACATAGGTGAGTGCTATGGACATAATGGTGACCCACATTATCACATAAGGATCTACACATAAATACTTTTTTGCCTTGAAGGAAGGTCACTTACAACTGGCAAAATGATGCCGATGGATGGAATGATTGGACATACATTGTCAAGCAAAAACAAACATAGTTGATTTGATAATAGCTAACGTGGTCGTTGGATGTCCCACAACATAGCTAGTATTGATGTGGATAATTTGTGCAATTTATTAACATTATTTCAGAATTTTTTTTTCCATTTTTCTTTTGTGTTTTTTCTCCTTTTTTTTTTTTCTTTTTAAATGAGGCCATTGGCACTGGGCAAGGGCGTTGCGGCCTTTGCCTAGGCCCTCACCGAGATCTAAATGAGGGCATTTGGGCGAAGCCCTTGCCTAGAGGCAAGGGTTGACTGGAAACCTCGCCCACCTAGACTAGAAGAAAAAAAGAAAGAAAAATAATAGAAAAAAAGAAAACAAGAAAAATAAAATAAAATAAAACAATTCAGGAAAAATTTCCAATATCAATGCTAGTCATTATCTTGGGGAAAATTTGGCAAAGTTTGAGCGTTCCCTCCTTCTCTATGTTCTTTCTATATATTCTCTTGGGATTTCCATTAACAATCATTGGAATTCATGCGTGATCCCCTCCCTAACTGCACCAAATTTTCATGATTTCCTCTATTTCCATGAGTTAAGTTACTCTTCAGGTAATCATTTCTCCTGTAACTGCCCCTTCATTCACACTTCAACTACTCTGTAACTGTTCAAGCTCTTCTGACTCAAACAGGGCGAGGCACCCTTTCCCTTCCTCTAATCGAAACGGTCGGCAACACAACTTAGACCAATCTTTTCTACTTGGTTGATAATTGGAAGCTCTCCTCAATATCTGGGCCATATAAGTTCACCACCAACAGGAGCTAAAGAACAATGTTGTGAAAATCTCTAAAAGAGGCGGTATTGAAAATGAGAGTAATATAATAAGAATTGTCGCTTTCATCTCTCACTTTGGTAGTATTTTATCTTATTGCATTTCATATCATACTTCCACTGAAAAAATTAATTTATCATTTTGATGCCGTGCCTCACGCAATTAGTAAAGCTACTTTGATCTTAAAGTGATCCCACTAACAAAGACCAAGATTAGTCTTGGTCATCTTCACTTTTTTGCTAGTGAGGGTTCACACGTTATTAGTTCATATTAAAGAGAACTATCATGTTTGTTTCTTTGCTTTATGCCAATTTAGTAATAAATTTTCTAATTTTGCTAATTAATCCTAACCTTTTCTTGAAATTTCAATATAGTTATTTCAATCAATTTTTGTAGAAAATTGTTGAGGTAGCAATGTGCCATATGAAATAGCCAGTGATGACTAGATTATTATTTTATTTTTTTGGTAAAGGTAATGAAATGACTAGATTATTGTGTCGGCAATTTTTAGCGAAAATTAACCGAAAGAATTACATTGAAATTTCGCATAAAAATATAGGACTCATTCAACAAAATTAAAAATTTTAAAACCGAATTAATATTCATATAATAAATTTATGATTAATTTAACAATTTTCCCACCTTTACAGTCTTCCAAGGAGTCTTTAAAAGATTTCCGAACTTGCTAGAAAGTCTTGGACACCTTCATCGGTGTCTACTTGTGAATGCAGGATGTTAGGTGGGAAATATATAATTATATATAACTTTAAAAAAAGCCCGTCAAGCTTTTAACGATTTCTTAGCTTGGCCATGCCTCGCCATCCTTTTCTCTTTAGGATAGAGAGCAATCCTTACTTCTTAACCATGGCCGAATCAAGTGGGGAGTATCAAGTGTTTCTGAATTTCAGAGGATCGGACACACGACATGGGTTCACGGATTTTCTCTATCACCAGTTAAAAGATGCCGGAGTCCATGTTTTTAGAGACAATGAAGAAATTCGAGGTGGGGAGGTAATCGGTGGAAAGCTTTTACAAGCTATCAGCAACTCAATACTTTACATACCCGTCTTCTCCCAAAATTATGCTTCAAGTAAATGGTGTCTTCGTGAGCTTGTGCACATAGTAGATAGCGTGTCTGAGTCAGGGGGTAGAAAAAGTATTCTTCCCATTTTCTTTCATGTGAAACCTGAGAGTGTTAAAACTCTTCCACATAGCAATGCTTTTTCACAACACGCGGGGAATTTTCCGAAGGAAGTCGAGGCATGGACAAAGGCTCTTGCAGAAGTATGTAAAATGAAGGGATGGACCGTGGAAGAGAATCAAAGGTAATGCTCTTTTAAGATCCCTCCCTACCTGTTTCTTAATTTTCTTTTTTTCCCCTTTTTTATGAGATACAACATTGCCCGGTGAAACAATTTTTTTTTAAAATTTTTTTAACGGAAAATATTGAAAACAACCGCGAATTTCTGCTCTCGTTCAACTGTTCAATATGTGCTTTCAACATCTTCCCTAAAATTTTTCCCTATGATGTCAGTAACTTCAATAACATGGACCTTCATATTCCTTTTAAACATTTTTTCCTCTTCACTGTCTCGTAAGGCTACGAAATATTGAACAACACCCAGTTGCAATTCTTGTTTGAGATTATTGAAAAAATCACCTTCAGATTTTGCATTCATATATACAATTTGCATCTTCTGACCTTGTGATGAGAATAACAGTTTGGTCCAGTGTCAATTTTAATATGAACTTTTTATTTTGTCTAAAAACATATTATTAACTTTTAGTTGAATCCCAAATTTGACTCTGTTAGCTCTTCATCCAAGTCACCCTTAGTGGTCCAATGTGGCATTCCACATTAGCAAGCTGGCATAAAAGGACTCCAAAACCGCACCGTAGCTATGGTCTCCAAATTGGGGAAAATATGAAGCAATTAGGGCAAAATTTCTTCTATTCGTATAGTCTTGAGAGAAAATGATCTTGCGTTTGGTCACTCGCTCTCCCACACAGATTCACTCTCAATCTGTCTTCCTAAATCGCATTCTCGTGCCAACATGGCAGAGGATGTTGGACGAAAATTGCGCAATTCCAAGATCTCCATAACCATAACAAGAACATGTATAATTGAGTAGAAAGATTAACACACCTATTTTGGGAAACATACCTGTTTTGGGATCCATCGTTCTTGAAGCAGGAGTGGAAAAGCGATATACACGCATCAAGTCATTCTCCTCTATTGCCCTCCATTTCACTGGCTCAATGAGATGGCCCCCTCACCCTTTAGTGCTAGATTAACGCTCCTTATGTGAAGATACATGTGAGAATTTAGGGTTAGAGGATAGACTGGAGCACTATTTATAGAGTTTTCAACTAGGCCCCCTTATTACGGGCCAAGCTCAACTCGGCTCACACTAGTCAGCCCCATATTAAACTAATTAAGAAACCTTTTATCTTACCTTAGACCAACCCGTAACTGTAAAACGCTAAATTACAATATCAATTAATATAGCCCACATCAGGAAAACTCTTACAGAGGATGATTAATGCTAGACTAAAGTGGATGTGTAATCTTATTTACTTGTTGCTTCTTTCTCTCTATCAGGGGTATAAGTATTATCTTTTTAAGCTTCTGTGCAATTCTATTTACTTGCACATGCTAATCCAGGCTCTAATGTCATTCACACCTTTCACCAATAAAATTTGAATCCACTTTTCTGTAATTTCACAGCATTCCTCTTAACGTCAGCGAAGTGCAAATGTGAGATACACATGGTACTTATTGGTAAAGTTTTTAACTGCAATTTTTTGTGCAACTGGCTTGATCCCAAGTGCTTTTTGATGAAGTAGCAACTTGCTTCGAGTGACCGAGCGTGAGGCTGTGCAAGAGAGCGAGTGACTGAGCACAAGATCGTTCTCTGTCAAGGCTGTAGGTTAGACGAATCGAAGAAATCGAGCCCTAATGGCTTCGAATCTTACCCCATTTGGAGACCATAGCTACGGCATCGTTTGGAGAGTATTTCCATGTCAGCTTGCTGACGTGGATTATTGTTAATGTGGAAATGCAATGTCAGACCATTAATGGCAACTTTCAATGGAGGGTTAACGGAGTCAAATATGGGGCTCAAATAAAAGTTGGTGAAGTTTTTAGATAAAAAAATTCTGGTCAAAATTAAAACTGCACCAAAAGTTGGTTTCTTTTAGGCAATTGGACCATAGAGACTAAGATTCAGTGAAGAAAAATCATGTCCAAATACTCAATGGAAGCGAGAGCATCCCGAGAACATTTTAGGAATGATAGAGTGGTCATCTCAAGCCCTCGAGCTTTGCAGAGCTCGCGGAGGCCCAAACCGAGGGCGGGCAACCTCAATTGGGACCGGGCCGAAGGCGACGACCACTGCTAACCTCCAATCTAATGTTGGGGACAGCGCGGAGACCTTTGAGTGTTGTGGCCTCCCACACGGGAGAGATAGACACACACAATGTGGGATATACTAAGAGATAGGCGCCGGTACAAGCACCGGACAAATAGACAGATTGGCTGCGGCTGACGGTCAATGGGGGAGTGATGATGGTAATTTCGATAAGAAAATGGCAATTGGATTAATAATTGAGGGTGCTAGATGCAATTTAAAAAAAAATGTGAAAATTGGGGATTCAATTTGTATGTTGTAAAAATTGATTAATATGCTTATCATCATTCATCAACAAAACAGATACTTTAGCTGTCAATTGATAAATTTAAATCAACATATGGTGAATTAACACCTAGTGTGCATTATTATAGCATGTGGCCGCCCATTAGTTTCTCCGATGTAAACGAGCTGTTTTTGCACAATTTTTCGGAGTTGGCAAGCTCCTATGCTTTCTGGTTATGTAGTTAATGAGACGAAGGTGCCGCTTGAGAATCTTGGATTTATTAGCTAAAAGATGGAGTTATTGGAAAGAAAAAGGGCATCTCCATTCCTTTTTTTATAATGACAAGGAAGTGAATCTTAAATAGGCAAATTCCGAAACTATGATTTATCCTGTTAATTTTATGGACTAGGTAAGGTGCAAGTCAAATTCTAGGTAAGTGGTCCAAATATCAGAATGTTTTAGGATGATGGTATGGAGAATCAAATATGTGTTTTGCTCCTAACCTATACAAATATCTTTATTCCTTCACCACCAAGTTCACCCCCGGGGAGTTGGGTCTCTCACTTTTCAATTTTGAACAAATCTTAACGTGATACGGCTCTTTAAATTCCATTATACTTTACAGAAGCAGATCCCATAGAATACTTACATGCAAAAGTTGATCTAATACAAATATTTTTAAGCTCTTTTCTTTTTGGGAATTATATATATATATTGCCAGACTGAAATGCTCAATGACATTATAGCTATAAATGTCAATATTATGCTTATGCACGACGTAGTAGCCATTTTGGTAAATTTGGTAATCATGTAAACCGATACTATAGTTTGTGATTATATATATATATATAAATTTATTAAGTGAATTCTACTGCATTAGCCTATACTGATCATACAGTGTATTATAATATCGTTTGTGATGTGCTTCAATCTTTTCAAGTTAAAATTTTGACAATCCCCCTTGTGATGCGTGCGTATGAAATCGATCTGGTGGACTAATGACAGCGCTTTGGTTTTGTGGCAGCCAAGCAGAATTTGTCAAATTCGTTGTTGGAGAGATTTTGGAGAAGTTGGAGATAAAACAAAGATCAGAGGACGAATATATAGTTGGCCTTGTTGATCAAGAAAAAGACTTGGCAGAGTCATTAGATGTTAACCATCCTGATGCGCAGTATATTGGAATTTACGGGATGGGTGGTATCGGAAAAACAACTTTTGCCAAATACATCTATAATAAACTATCTTCCCATTTTGGAAAGTGTTGTAGCTTCCTTGAGAATGTTCGGGAAAGCTTGTTGACCAATGATGGCATAGTTCAGTTGCAGAAAAAATTACTATCTGACATTAATGGTTCTAGAATTTTAGAGAAAGTCAACGACAAAGAAAAAGGAATGCAGAGGCTTGGAGAAACACTCCGCTATAATAAGGTCCTTGTGGTTCTGGATGATGTTGACAGTAAAGAACTCATTAAGAACCTAACAGGAAATTATTCGTTGTGTTCAGGATCTAGGATAATCATTACCACGAGAGACAAAACTATTTTCCAAGTTGACGAATTTGAAGGTAAACTTCGATCGTATGAGATGCCAAAGATGAAAAATAATCTTGCACTTGAGCTTTTTTGTTGGCATGCCTTTAGAACCTATTGTCCTCAAAATGATTATCGGGAGCTTTCAAGTAATATTGTCTCACTTATGGGAGGGCTTCCTTTGGCAATTAAAGTGGTTGGTTCACTTCTTAACAGAAAAAATAAAGCATTGTGGGAAGAGACATTGGCGAGATTAAGAAAGGTACCTGAGAAAAAGATTCAAGAGACATTGAGGATTAGCTATGATGGTCTAGAAAAATATCAGCAACAAATTTTTCTTGATATAGCGTGCTTCTTTTCCAATGAGAATAAGACTGATGCAATTTACATGTGGGCTGATTGTGAATTATATCCCCAAAGAGGAATTGATATCCTTACTAATAGGTGCTTAATAAAGATATTAGACAATGATAAGCTTTGGATGCATGATCAATTAATTCAACTGGGAATGCAACTTGTTCATCAAGAAAGTCCAAGTGACCCTGGAAAGCGAAGCAGGCTGTGGATTGCAAAAGAGGCTCTTGAAATTGTAAAGACCAAAGAGGTAAGTGAGAAACATCCCATTTTCAAATAGAAGTTGTATACCCTGGCATTAAGAATTCCTTTCTTGTTTAGGATCCTTTATTAGTGTTTTTTCCTGCCCATTCGATTTGTAAAACATAGTGGTTGGAGGTTAATGAACTTCTTCACATCATTGCAAAATTTCACTTGCAGAAGAAGGACAAGGTGGAAGCGCTTGAAATAGGTGGACCGTATGATTCCATAGAGATTAGAAATGAGGAGTTGGAACAGTTACAAAACTTAAGATTCCTCAAGTTACGCAATGGAACTTTTGCTGGAGACTTTGCAAAGTGTCAGTCAAAGTTGAGATGGATTTCATGGCATTCTCCTTGCAAGGATTTCAAGGCGAAGAATCTATATTTGGCTCATCTTCTTGTTTTTAAACTAGACACTAGTGGCTTCACGGATAATTCAAAAGCATGGGAAATGATCAAGGTAAATAACATTTTTCAATTCTAGTATAATATTCCTGATGTGTACTATATCATGGTTCTTCACTTGACATGCCATTCATTTTTACAGATGGCACAAAAGTTGAAAGTTCTATCTCTTACTTGGTGTTATCACATAACGAGAATTCCAGACTTGTCTAAATGCTTGGAACTAGAGAGGTTGACTCTTGCACATTGCTATAAGCTAAAGGAAATTGGAAGCTTCATTGGAGGTCTACAGTTGTTAATAGAGTTAAAGATTGAAAATTGCGAATATCTTACAAATTTGCCTAAAGAAGTGTGGACTCTAGTGAAGCTTAAGCACTTCTCATTGCAGGGTTGTTCTGGGTTGAGAGAACTTCCAAAGTCACTTGGGAATTTAACCTCATTGATAGAGTTAGACTTATCACAAACGGGCATTGCCAAACTTCCAAACTCCATTGAAAAGTTAATATTATTACGCGTATTGTGTTTATCAAAAGATGGATTACCATCTCAAGAGCATCATGTTTGGCAGTTACCTAGTGGCATTAGCATGTTGGAAAATCTTGAAGAGTTGGATCTCTCTGGGCATGATGAAATGGAAGGTGAAATTCCTACAATGGGAGAACTATCATCTTTAAGAATACTAAATTTAGAGGGCACCCATATATTCAGAATTCCAAGGACAATACACATGCTTCATCACCTCCAAACACTAAACTTAAGAGGTTGTCATGTGATTCAAATGTTGCCAAAGCTTCCCGCAAGTTTGACCTGTCTACTTCTTGAATCTAAATCACTACTCTCAGTTCCCAACCCATCGAACCTTACTAATTTGGTTGAACTGCTACTAAGTGATGGCTCTCGTATAACAGGCAAATCACACCTAATCACAGGATGCATCTTATCGTGGATTGGGAGGTTATCTAGGTTGAAAATATTAGATTTAAATCTGCTAAATTTCCCTGTATCTTCAGAGTTAGCTTCTCTTTCTCATCTGGAAGAGCTTACCTTGTCTCATCTAGCCATAGAAACCCTCGAGGAGCTTCCCTCCTCTCTGTTGAGTTTGATCATTAAATTCTTTAGCATCAGGCGAGCAGAGTTATTTCCCTCCTGCTTGATATTGAGCAACTTGTCAACTTTAGAGTTTTGCTCTGGTGAAGTGGAAAATATTCCACTCGACGGACTTCCACAACTGGAGAACTTAATTGTTCATGATTGTAAACTACTTCAGGGATTATTTATTCCATTGGAATCAAGGAAGCTACGGCAAGTGTGTGTGGCATGTTGTCCGGAGCTAGTTGTGATAGAAGTTGTGGGTCTTTTGGAATCATTAGAATCCTTGTCCATTTTACGGTGCGAATCTTTGAGAAGAGTAGGTGGCCTAAACGAGCTAAAGTCTCTAAAATACTTGAAGGTCAGAAAGTGCATGTCATTGGAAAGTTTGATCGATACATCTTGCACAAATATAGCAGATGATTGCCGCGTCGATATACAAGAATGTGGAGACTTTATCAAAGATTTTGCTTGGAGCTACCAGTTTGGAAACTCTTTGAAGCATTATAAAGAGGTGATTTCTATGGATACATCAAATAAGGTACGGCATCTTCTTCATCAATAGACAATAGACATGCATGAAGCGCGAGTTTGAAAATTGATTTGTTCTCATTCCAGTTTGATGCTATGAGCTGGTCAAACAACATAAACCGTAAAAAGCTAAAAATTATTCTGAAATTTACATGGATGAAATTCTATTTTTTAATCAAACAACGATAATCTATATTGAGATGATCTTTAAATAATTTTAAATACAATGTATTTTCTAATCAAATGAAAAAAAAATTCTTTTAGAGATGGTCTTTAAATAATTTTAAATACATTAGTGTTCCTCAACATGTTTTTTTTTTTTAAATGGATGTTATTTTGTATAAATCAATAAATACATGAGTAAAAGTACAATAAATGGTAATTTTAAATTTATTTCTATTTATATAATTTAGTGTTGGATATCTTGTAATATAATCTGTGTTTATTTTGATGTCATAATGTCTTGCAACAATTGCCCTCTTGAACTTTGGCACTGTTGCACACTTGTGAAAAGTTATAGATTACCTCCTCACAATCGCCCCACCCAAAAGTACTTTTATTCATGTTGCATCTATTAATTTTTTACTCTGCATACCCGTAAAATTTTAACCTAAAATGGGCAAACTCATTTTTCTTGACCGAATTTTTTTAACTAATTTTATAGAACATGCATCATTCTCCATTTTGTTAACTTCATAAACCATGTGGTAGATGTTCTTTCTTCAAGACGAGTTAGTCCATTTTCAGCTAACATCTAATGGCAATACGAGCAGAAAAAGTAATATTTGAAACAAAAGTGAAAGTTTGGAGAGTAATTTATAACTTTTCAAAATTTGCACGCTATGATATTTTCAAGGCACGGGGCTATAGTGCGAGGGAGCAATTACCCCTAATGTTTCATATGAGGCTGACCATCAAATATCTTTACCCTTTACTTTCATTAATAGAAGACCTAATATCTTCTGTTAATGCAATGTGTAAAATAAACATGAGTGGAATATGAATATGTACTCTCGTGCTAGCAAAGAATGGAATATAATTTAAAGGGAAAAGACCATAAAAAATCCCAAACTTTGCCCAAAATGACAAATTTACCCAAAGCTTTATTTTTATTTTTTTTGTGACATGAAAAACTCTTAAACTTTACAAACCGTGACACATTTACTCCACAAAGGGCATTTTCGTCTTTTTTTTTGTTTTTTGTTTTTGTTTTTCCTTTTTTTTTTTCTTCTTCTCTCTTCCCTCCACTAGCCATGGCGAAGTCGGCGGAGGGAAGCTGAGGTCAGGCGAGGGTTGCCCTCACCGGCGTCGAGTGAGGGTTGCCCTCACTTGGGTTGGCTAGGGCGGCCCTTGCTGGCGTCGGGCGGCCCTCGCCTAACTCCTGCGAGGGGTGCCCTCGCCAGGCCCTCACCGGACGCCGGCGAGGGCAGCCCTAGACTGACTCCGGTAGAGGGAAGAGAGAAGAAGAAAAAAAAATTAAAAAGTAAAAGACCAAAATGCCCTATAATTTAGGTTAAATGTGTCACACGGATAAAAGTTCATGATTTTTTATGTCACGAAATTTTTTTTGGGATAAATGTGTCACAGTTGGCAAAATTTGAGAATTTTCATGTAAAAAAAAAATTGAGGTAAATTTGTTATTTTGAATAAAGTTTGGGATTTTTAGGATCTTTTCCCTAATTTAAAAGCAAGTCTTAAATATTAGCTTTGCTTCCATTTTTAGGCCAAATATCATCTTTCCTTAGCCACACAATATCCTCCCTTCTAAAGTTGCCATTTTTCTGTCATACCGTAAATTCTTAGGTGGCTTATTTTTTTCCTTTACATTAGTCAGTAGTCACTTACTACAAGTACCTGTACAAAGGGGAAAAAAAGAACTCATTAAGTTCCGCCACGCGCCGCTATATGGGAAAAAGAATGATGAACATGGGGAAGCTAATTTGGGGTATATATGTGTTTTTTTTTGGGTCAAATTGTGGTATATATGTTTGATATTAGGATGATCCATCATCTAGGAATTTGTTATCGGCCTCTAGAGTAAAAAAAAAAAAAAAAAAGAGGGGGAAAAGACCACAAAAAATCCCAAACTTTACCTAAAGTAATAAATTTACCCCAAACTTTTTTTTTTGTGATATAAAAAACCCCAAACTTTACAAACTGTGACACATTTACCCTACTAAGGGTATTTTCGTCTTATTCTTTCTGTTTGTCCTTCTTCTTTTTTTCCTTCTCTATTCCCTTCGCTAGCTCCGCCATGGTCGGCGGAGGGAAGCTGACGTCCAGCGAGGGGTACCCTCATTGGCATCAGGCGACGGGTGGTTGGGCGAGGGTGACCCTTGGCCTAACGTTGACGAGGGCCTGGTGAGGGTGCCCTCACTAGACTCGAGCGAGGGGTGCCCTCACCGGCGTCGGGCGGCCCTAGCCAGCCTAGGCATCACCCTCGCCTGATGCCGGCGAGGGCAGCCCTCGCTGGACCTCAGCTTCCCTCCACCATGGCCGGTGAAGGGAAGAGAGAAGAAGAAGAAGAAAGAAAAAAAAAATTAAAAAGTAAAAAGACCAAAATACCCTATAATTTTGGGTAAATGTGTCACATGGATAAAAGTTCAGGTTTTTCGTGTCACGGAAAAAACTTTGGAGTAAATGTGTCACGGTTAGCAAAGTTCAAGGTTTTTTATGTCACAAAAAAAAAAGTTTAGGATAAATTTGTCACTTGATAAATTTGTCACTTTGGGCAAAATTTAGAGTTTTTGGTGGTTTTTTTTCCCAAAAAAATTAGAACGTTTGTTTTTGCCTCTCTCTCTCTAACAATTATGTTAGAATGTGTATGCAAGAGCTAATTTATCCACTTGTAGATTAAGCAATAACTTTTTTACATAATCATTTGCTATTTTGCTGGTGCATGCATATATAGTAGGCTTGACTAGCTTTTTTTATTTTTGGTCACTCGTGGGCTTGACTAGTTAACTATGCTCTTTTTACTATAGCAGTTGCCACCAGGCAGGATTCGCGTGATTTACTAGTACATGATTATTTCAAAGTAAAACTAAAGCCCATATTGCTTCAAAGAATTGTCATATAATGTATAAGGATGCAACTTTTATACCAACGAAAATATTATTTCACTAAGAAGTGCAACTTATGACGGAAAGGGGCACTTATAAATTTTGAAGCATACTACTTTAGATTAAGAAAGAAAACAACGACATACAGACTTTCATAAACTGATTTGAAACAATGTGTCTCATGGTTATGGATTTTTATTTTGAAAAGTTGATATTGAAACTCTTATTTAGTTCCAAAATGCAAAGTAACTGAATTTTTATTAGTGTTATAATGCAGAAAAAAATAATAATAATAACGTTAAAAGATAGCAGCACAAGAAGTGTGATAAAATTATGCAAAAACAAAATATTAATGTAACTACAGTAAAAATAGATGAAAAATTAAAGTTCACTTAAAAAGTGTCATGAAATGTAGAAAGAGAAACAGAACTGGATATAAAATTAAAACAGCAAGACTCAGACTTCTTTTTTCTTTTCTTTTTTTTTTGGTGGCTTTACTCGGTTTGGTATGGAATAATTAGCGCAAATGATGATAAATTCAAGAAATAGAATTAGTAAACCAATCTACTATTATTACCACTAGGTTGTAGTGGAACAAAACATGTACCTTTATTGGTATCTGTCTACCTTACTATACATAGATATAATATAGGGTTGCCCCCTTCAAGTGCCAAAAGTTAGCACAGAGGGACACTTAAGTGCCAAAATTTACGAAAATGATACTTAAGTATCATTTTTTTTTTAATGAAAAATGGGATACTAGAGTGCCATATTTGGCGAGTCTTGTCGGAAATCTTACGTGGCATTTTTTATTTATTAATTTTCTCATTTACGTGGCTCGCCATAATGCCAAATCAGCAAAACACACACAAAAATGACGTTGTTTTTGCATAATTTAAATTTTAATATAATATAAAATTAAATTAAATTAAATTAATAATAATAATAATAATAATAATAATAATAATAATAATAATAATAATAATATATTTATTAAAAAAAATGGAGGAGGAGGAGAAGGAAGAAGGCAGCTGGTGGTTGAGGGCTGAGCCCCCGCCGTCGTCGCCTCCCCGCCATCGCTGGAGTGGGGGAGGGTCGGCCGGGGCTGCCGAGCCCTGGTCGAGGGTCAGCGGCCCAGTGGCCCTTGGGTGGGCCGGGCGAGGGTCGCGATAGCCAGCCCCCTCCCTCCTCCTCCTCCCCCCTTTTTTTTTATTATTAAATTAATTAATTAATTAATTAATTAAATTAATTATTATATTAAAATTCGAATTATACCAAAATGACGTCTTTTTGACACTGTTTACCCACGTTAGCATACAAAACAAAATCTTTTTGCGCACAGTTCGTTAGAAAATTGCCACTTCAGTGTTTTGGCCGGATTTTCTCATGGGTAGCACTTAAGTGATCCATTTTGCTCCGATTTTACACTTAAGTGTCACTTTCGTAACTTTTGGCACTTAAGTGTCCTTTTGTGCCAACTTTTGACACTTCGGGGATCCGAGTGTCTATAGGGTTGTTTCCAACGTAGAGGTGTTTCCAACAATTCTTTTTTTCTTGTCGAAATAAACCCTCTCTATGGAACAATAAAAAAAAAAATTCTCTATTACTTAATATATCTCTATCCACTAACCAATCAAATAACTTCGTGCAGCGACCCGAAAATTTTCATTGCCCTAAGTTCTGTAAATGATTATTTTGATGGAACCAAGTGGAATATCCCTTGATTAAGGGAAAAACAATTTCTTTGAGATTGGACTTGATTAAAATTATATTATATGTGTGACCAAAAAAATCTTTCCTAAATTCTAGAATAGTTAATTTCGCTATCCAACATGAATTGATAGTTAAATTAAGAGAAATGATTAGATGACAGTCTTTTAACCTACTATGAAAATAACAATTTGTTATGGATTACAAAAAAACAAATAAAAAATAATTATAAATTATTGTGGAGTCAATTTCTTCAAGAATTTGTAGCTCTTATTTTCATAATAGTTAAAAAATTGTTATGTTAGTAAAGTCTTTAAATTAATATAAAAGAATTACAATCCTTCCACTAGGCTATCAAGTGTGCGTCCATGTCATGCCATCCTAACCGTTGATCTCTTGGCCAATCAACGGAGCAGTTTAATTGAAAGTAAATTGGGTCAAGTTGAATAGAAAAGGACATATCCAGATTAAAGTATCAGTCCTCTGATGTCGACCAAGGCGAATATCAAGAATTTCTGGCGCAGCAACGCTTTTCCTATTTCTATTGACACTCTTGTTTGTTTGCTTGCTGCGTTTGTTTAATTCCTTTTGACGGTTTAAAATGAATGCACGTGTCCGTGAATATGAACATGTCCTCAAGTACAATCTGTGGGTACAGCCTCCGGTCACGACGGTGGTTCTGAAGCTCAGTGGCCGTGGCCTCCACTGCGAGCGATGCATCCGGATGATTCGCAAGATAATCACACAAACAGAAGGTCATCTATTTCGTTATTCATTTGTGGCATTATACCCAGTTTCTCTTTTCTTTCTCACATCGAAGGTCGTTATGTTGTGTTGGTGCTCCTGATGGTACTTCTGTTAAAACTTTTGGAACTGCGACGCTGAGCAGGAGTCCTCAACGTGGCCATCAACAGGAACTGGGATACGGCCACGGTGAAGGGGGTGGTCATGGACGCCAAGGCACTGGCCGAGAACTTGAGGGACAAGATGAAGAGGGAGGTCAAAATCGTCCTGCCGAAAAAAGAGGAAGAGGGCGGAGAGGCCAAGGACAAAGAAGGCAGCGGCTGCCACAAGGCGGCAGAGATTACCGGCGGATGGGGGAAAGTGGAAGCCCAGAGGATGGAGTTTCAGGGGGCATGCGGCTATGGTCAGTGTGTGAATGGGGAGCGAACGCAACCCTATGAACCCTATGAACCCATTGAACCCGTCTTACCTACACCTTATGGCAGGTCCTATCCACCTACCCCGCCCCCGCATACATATTTCGGATATGAAGATTATTCCATGCCCTTGAATGAGAACCCAAATGCTTGCTCAGTCATGTGAGGTGAGCAAAAGAATGAGTGTAAATAAGAAGAGAGGATACGGTAAGGAATGAAACATGATGAATTTAGGGGTCTGTTGAGGAGGGGAATTCGCGCCGCATCTACTGTCTCGTTGGTCATATATTACGAAATTGTTGCCACTTTCTTCTCCTTCTTTGTTTCGTTTGTTCCTTTTCTTTTTGCCCCTTTCTTGTCTTTGCTTGAGAAATTGCTTTGGTAGGCAAACTTCTCAAAGCCCTCTGTTAGTCCTGAATTTGGTTTTGAGTTCTTGAACCCCCTGATCCACACGACCGACCCTTCAATTCCCCCAATTCATTAGCTGTTATTTTCAAGAGATCCATCTTCATTCTCATCACCCTCTTCTTGATGTCTGAGATCCGTCTCCAATTCACTGTGAAATCCTTCTCTGTGCGTACCCAATTTCCTCTTGATTCAAGTGCACCCACCTTTTTTAATACTTCTCGGTCGTCTTCCTCTATTGGCTCAACCATGTCTCGTCATTTAACCTTCAATTCCTGCTAATGTATGTAATAACCACCCCATCTGAATAAATCTGAAGCCAAGTACCATCTGGGGTGTTGATCTAATTTCATATTCTCCCCCAATTAATGGCTCTGAAAAGGAGAGAATTCTCTGCCCAAAGCACAAGAATTTCACAGAACTCCGTAGTTTGTTTCTGCATAAATGGCATCTCCTAGCGGGACATCTTCAGGGGTCATCCCTGGTTCGGAACTCAGCCTCCGCGGAGGACTTGCAGGTCGTGCTGGACCAGAGGAAGAGGAAGAGGAAGAGGATGATCTAGAACCACGAGTCCGGATGAGGAAGCAGGAGCACCTGGCCAATCTGCCTGATCAGGTCGCCCAGCTGAACAAGGAGAAAACACCGGATCGGGACCAACATCAACATCACCGCACAGGCACAGCATTACTTGAGCATTTAGGCTGAGAACTCTGTGCTGAGAGCCCAGGCGGGTGAGCTCAGCCACAGGTCGGAGTCACTGGATGAGATCATCGAATTCTTGAATGCGAGCAATGGAGCTTTGGATTTGGGGTTACCCACGATGCCAAGGAGCTGACGAAAGGGAATCTCACCGCTCATTCGAGTTGATGCTTACCACGTCTCATTATCGGGTTGGTAGTGAAATTTGTGTTCTTTTAATTTTAGATTTAAGATTTTATTTATTTTGCAAAACATGAATAATTTAAAAAATATTTTTTTAAAGATAATTTTTATATCACTTATAAAAAAAATGAATGAATAAAGAATATTCTCATCTTTCATGAAAAATAAATTATTGATAATAAAAAAATATTATTTAATTATTTTTATCATTTTTAGCATGAAATTAGTATTTGAGAAAACTGGATGACTGGTGTGGACATGGGACGATGCTACGAGCCATTGTACAGATGGACAATCAAAGATAAAGTTGGTATGCTCCAAAGAATCTTATTAGAGAGGCGAATTACATTCAAAATTAGCATTATTCATGAGTAAATTTTATTTACAGTGAACCTCCCCCCCCCCCCCCTCCTCACTGTGATTTTTCAATGTTTTTGACATTTTTTCCCCATTTTAATTCACTTTCGTCAATTTGTGTGCGGAGGTTTATACTTACTCAGTTCATTTGCCTCAGGCTAACCAAACACCTAGTTATGGTCTAATTAGGCGCTGCAGCTATTTGATCACGAAATGGACAATTGTATGTTTTATAAAGTCTCTTTCTAAACCCCTGATATCAAGTGAACGAAGTTATTCGTTTGTTCACTCTAATTTCGTTTGTTCTTTATGCATTTGCTTTCTCAGCACCTTGAATTCTAGTATTCATCTTTCATTTACTTCAAATTTCAAGCTTAGTAATTTCCTGTCAAATCAACGCAAACTCATTTCACAAAAAACCAAAATCAAACTTTTGGTGGAAAATATCTCACTTCCATAATAAATTTGCATTTTTGGTGAAATGGAAAGTATTGTTACTTTTTATTGATAGAATATTTAAATATTAAATCACACATTTTTCAATCAATTTAAGTTTTTAAAATAGTTATCAATAGTCCCACCATATCTTGCACTTATCTAGGAATATGAACTCTCTCTAAGGGATTCTAACCCTCGGTTTGATTTTCATGAAAATTTTGGACATAGATTTAGTTTTTATAAAAACATGATTTGGGTTGGCCTGATCAAACACGATTCACTGTATGCCTCAATGCACATAACTGTTGTAGTCTCTGACATGAACTGCAAATCGCATATTTTAGTATAGACAAACCAACCCTGATTATTCAAGTGCTTCAGGTGCGTCTCTCCTCCCAGTTTATTCGCATGCTCGGAGCATTTGCTTCCTTTGTTCCTGTTTTCCCAGTTAGATTTGCTAACCTCGTTCCCGATCAATGGAAAATTGGAGTGAACTTTCGAACTGCACATGGTGGATTAGGACTGAAATGTCTGTTACTGCGTTCAGTGTGTGGTATAATGCTTTATTGGGGAATGCTGGCGATTGATCAACTGAAGGATATTATGGGGAATGCAATTAATACTGCGGTTGATTCTGTTTTGGCTATTCTGTGCTGCCTTTGTGACATTTGTTATGGACTTGATCAGAATAGGCCACGGAAGAGAGAGCGGAAGAAATTTATAAGGAAATGGCAGGAGGGACATGGTAGACTCTACATTGAGGGCTCTCAGGCCAGGATCATCAAAGAATCAACTAAGGCTGCTGTTGAGGAAGGCCAATTTATTGAGTTACAACCAGCTTTCCATTGCTATAGGACTCAAGCTCCATATTTATTGCTTGTCCTGGCGAACGCAGATTGAGTTTCCATTTGTAACTTCTCAGTTTCGTTCAACAACAATTAGAGCACGCAAGTCCAGCCAAACGATGAGAAAGGTACATTTTTTTTTTCTAGTAAACTTAGGGACAAGAGTAACCAATTTGAGATAGAGCTTTATTTAAAGTATGTGGACGTGACATTTTCCGTTCATCAAGGAGATTAGTCGAGTTGCATATCTGGATAGCCCCTTATCATCCAAAAAGGAACTTGCAGAAAGCTTTCCCCACCCTTCTTCCGAAAAGAATTCCGTATTGAGACAGAGCAATTCTTTTACTTTGCTTACTCCTCTAAAGATTAGTATCTTTAGTCATGAAGTTAAGACCTCCTAGTCCTAGGTAGATAATTATCTAGATTGACTGATCTTTAATTTAACTTTACATCACATTTATCTTAAAATGTTGGAACTTGGATAGATAAAGAAAACCACATAACTAGAATTCACATTCCACTTTGCTCTGCTAGGACTTAATTCTCGATCTGTCTCTGCAACTAATGATTGCGCCATATCAATATCATGAATTCTCACTATATAAGGTTTTTGGTGATTGCATAGATAATATATGAAGGTGATCAGGAGGCGGAGGATGTTCTTGCAAATAGAGATGTGTAGGAGTCGTGACTAGAGTTGCTTCAAGCTCAGGGACGGGCACTGCCTCAAGTTCAGGAAATGGCGTGGCTTTCAGCTCAGGAAGCGGTAGAGGTTTGAGTTCACGAAGCAGCTTTGACTTCAGGAAGCAGTTCAGAAAGTTCAAGACTCCAGCATGCTTTAGAAGATTGTGAAATGGCGTGGCTTTCAGCTCAGGAAGCAGTAGAGGGCGAGTTTGCGAAGCGGCTTTGACTTCAGGAAGCAGTTCAGAAAGTTCAAGACTCCAGCATGCTTTGCAAGACTCTGAACGGAATCGTCCGCACACAGAGGAGTAGTCAGAGGAGTGATTTCAGGACAAACTGCATCAGATTGAGAAGCTTGAACTTAACTTGGTGTTTCTTGTTATAGTTCTTTAGCTGAATGGATACTGACAATATATTAGCTTCCGCCATATTGTCACTATGCATTTTATGACTAGCTGTTCTCTTTCTTGGTAACATTGATCAAGTGGACGGGCACAGGTGATTATTCAACTATTTTGTGTCATAAATAGTGATCGAAGTCATTTTGTTTATTATAGTGTTCCCCTTATTCTTCCAGAGATTTGAGCTAGTTGATGAACACGGTTGCCTCATTGAATTTTGCTTGAAAATCGTAAATTGTCAGGAGATGGATGCAATAAGTTATTGTCTTCTTGCACTCTGATTCTTCCCTAGGTCTCATGAGCAGCTACAGTGTCGTGGACTAGTCCTAGATGACACATTGACACTCTGCCAGTCCAAATAAACCAGCATGCACACTGAACACTTGGTCCACCACAATGGTTTTCGACACATTCTAAGTGATGAATAAGATTAGCTTAAGCCTTTCCAATCTCAGTCTAAACAGGCTATGCTTTAGGACTTCAGAGTAGTGATCACTTGTTCAGACTTCGAGGATATAAACAACACTTCATGAAGTAGCTAGCAGACCCTGCATCTTTTCCGCAGAAAGCTCAGTCTCTTAAGCTCGCCAAACCTGGTAATTTTGTTCCCAAGGCACAAATTAAGGATCTCCAAATCGTACCTCATTTTTACGTAGATTACCATATTGGAGACCACAACAAACATCCAGGGATATGTACAACATTGATCCCAAAAACAGGACAGTAACCTTACACAGCCTCGTCGTTGGAATTCCCTCTTTGGTGCATGGCCATTGTCTTGGAAGAATTTTTCTCTCCCTCGCTAATATCTCGAGGTTGTGGACTGTCTTTAACAGCAGACGTATCGCATGCCCCAGAAGAAGCAGAACCATGAGTCTGATTCACACGAAGATTCTGAACTCATTGATTGAATTGGTGAGACAGTGTGAAGATTACCATTGAGAAGACATAGGTGAGTGCTAGGGACATAATGGTAACCCACATGATCACATAAGGATCCACACATAAACACTTTTTTGCCTTGAAGGAAGACCGCTTAAAAGTAGCAAAATAATGCTGAGGGATAGAATGAAACTCTTATTTGTTCTTATTTTCCAATGCTAGATACTTTCTCATCTCTCACCTTACCTGTCCTCGGAGAACAAATGCCAAATCCTCGAATCTGTTTTTGCTACTTATCAGGGATGACTAATGCTAGGAATGTGAAGACCAGTCAACAAGATTGGTGCATCAAGTGACTTGACATACTCATATTGTGTATTTGGTCATCCGAATTTCTAATTAAGATAGTATTAGATAGGATATGTTATGAAATTCATGGATTTTGCTATATCATATCTACTATTTGGTGATTGTAGTAATTAAATCGGATATATTCACATCATATCATGTATATTGTTTAGTATAAACAACATATTAATACAGATGAACAAAAAAATTTACATACAGAAATGGTAAGATCTCTCTCGACGCTCTTGCCTACTTTATTCTTATTTTTTTAAATTTTATTTTCCTCTCTTTTTAAATTAATTTTTTTTATTTCTTTCTTCCCCTTCCATCATTTTGTAATAAATTTCAATTAAAAAGTAAACTATAATAATATATCCAAAATACTAAAATACCTAAAATATGTAATAAATATAAATATATATTTATATTTATATATTGAATTAGAATTAAATTCAAATATATAAATTAAAATAAGATTAAATTAAATTAACTAAATTTTTTATTATTTTAAATTTTTTGTATTATAATTTAAATATTATTTATGTTAAAATATATTTTTAATTTTGTTAATTTAAGAAGATTGTCATTTAAGAAAAATAACTTTCTTGTTATTAATGTTAGAAATTCTATTCACATTTATCCTACCTCCCTCATGGAATAATTTTATCTAGTCTATCTCCCCCTTTATATCCAACTTTATCTTGTCAAGTACCAAACGTAGGATATGATAAATATTATAATATCTTGAATTTTATCTCGATTGCTAAACGCAGCCTTAATAGAAATTAGATATAAAATTGCATATGTTATAGCTCATTCTGCTTTATATGTACCAAGTTTGTAAATTAGTTTTCACATTTTTAACATTACTCATGTGACGTGACCCTGAATGTAAGATTGAGCATACATGGTCGGGAAAAGATAAACATAATGGATTTGATAATAAGTATTTTATGAGCATCAGATATTGGATTACAGGTGGTTATATTCCTATGTTGGGTACCTTTATTATGCGTTAAAACAATGATAATATATTTTCCTAAAACATAATAGTTTGTATTGCTTCAAAAAGTGAATATATTAATGAAAAACATGTTCATAATTAAAAAATATGTTTGAGGCAAAAATTGATGATAATAAAAATATTTTCCATCAACTTTCTTTTTTAGCGATAAAAAATCATTTTTAGGAGAATAGTTTCCAAATCATTGACTTTCTATAATAATTACCAAAACTCTTGTTTATTCCAAGAACTCCCTCCTCTTAGTAATAAACTCCCTTAATTATAGTATTGGAATTTATTGGGATAATTACCATTTTTTTTAAATATATTGCATTTGTGTCAATTCAATCATAAACATTTCAATTTAGCTAATTTAGTCATTAACTTTTTGATAATTTGGCAATGTAGTCCATCTGGTCAATTTTTGCAAGAAATAGCTTATGTGGTCATTGGACATCCCACGGCATAATCGATATTGATGTGGATAATTTGTGCAATTTATTAACATTATTTCTGATTTTTTTTCTTTTTCTTTTTCCATTTTTCTATTGTGTTTTCTTTTCTTTTTCTTTCCTTTTATTTTTTAAATGAGGCCATCGACCCTGATTGGCACTAGGCGAGGGTGTCCTAGCCTTTGCCTAGGCCCTCACCAAGTTCTAGACAAGGGTGTCGCACCCTCGCCTAGAGGCAAGGGTTGACTGGCAACCTCGCCCACCTAGAGTTGGAGAGAAAAAGAAAGAAAAAGAACAAAAAGAGCAAAAGAAGAAAAATAAAAGAAAAATAAAAAATTCAGAAAAATTTATCACATTAGCACCGGTTGTGCGTGCCGATTGTACCACGTATGACACATAGGAGACCAATGTTGATTAGACTATTACATCAATGACTCCAGGCCAAAATTGGTCTAAAAAACTAAATTAACAAATTATTAAAAGATATATGACTAAACTACAATAATTGAAAGGTTAGGAATAAATTAGCAAATTTATTAAAATGTATTGGACTAAATTGGCACTATCGAATTGTTTAAGAATAAATTGGCCGTCGTATAATAGGTTTAAGATTTTTTGGACAATTATTCAAGAAAAAATTAGCAAAGTTTGAGGGTCCCCTCTGTCTCTATGTTCTTTTTATATGTACTCTTGGGATGTCCGTTAATGATCATTGGAATTCATGAGTCATCCCCTCTCTAACTGCTCCACATTTTCATGATTTCCTCTATTTCCACGAGTTTAGTTACTCCTAAGGTAATCCTATGTCCTGTAATAACTGCCCCTTCGTTCCCACTTCAATCTACTCTATAACCGTTCCAGCTCTTATGACTCAAACAGGGTGAGGTACCCTTTCCCTTCCTCTAATCGAAACGGTTCACAACACACCTCAAATCAAAGTCATGCCACACTACCTCCAGGCGAAATTAAACTGGACAAGCTCTGGATCGAAGTTGGGCTTAGTATAGTTGGACTACTTATACTTGGCTAATAATTGAAATCTCTCCTCAATATTTGGGCCATAAATGTTCACTTGCAACGGGAGCTAAAAAATAATGTTGTGAAAATCTCTAAAAGAGGTAGTACTGAAAAATCAAGCCCAATGAGACTAATATGATAGGAACTGTCATTTTCATCTCTCATTTTAGGGCTAATACCCTAAAAAACCCCAAACTGGTACACATGTGACAAATTTACCCCAAACTATTTTTTTGACCATGAAAAACCCCAAACTGGTATACCTGTGACAAATTTACCCCGACTGATTATAAAAAACCCTAAACTGGTACATTTATGACAAATTTACCCTAAAATAATTTATTCGATTGCAAAAAAACCCCAAAATGGTAAATTTGTGACAAATATACCTTCTGCTAAATTGGATTAATACCACCAAAAAATCACAAAAATTATAAACTGTGACAAACGGAGCGTAAAATCCTAAATTGGTATACTGGTCAACTGTCACGTGTCATTTAACTTAATAATTTGAGAATAAAATTTAATGAAAACTAACAGAGGGTAAATTTGTCACAAGTGTATTAGTTTGGGGTAAATTTGTCAAAGGTATACTAGTTTGGGGTTTTTTGTGGTAAAAAAAATTGGGGTAAATTTGTCACAAGTGTACTAGTTTGGGGTTTTTTAGGGTATTAACCCCTCATTTTATTATTACTTTATCTTACTACATTTCATAGCATGCTTCCACTAAAAAGATTATTTTATCATTTTGATGCCGTGCATCCCACGTTTAATAAAGCTACTTTGATCTTAAAGTGAGTCACCAACAAAGACCAAGTTAGTCTTGGTCGTCTTCACTTTTTAACCAGGGGGGGTTCACACCTTATTAGTTCATATTGAAAATCATTTTCATTTCTTTGCTTTTACCAACGCTTTATCTTACTCCATTCCACATCATATTTCCATAGTTGGGGTTTCATCATTTTGATGGAGTGTATCACGCATTTGATAAAGCTACTTTTGATCTTTAAAGTGAGCTAACCAACAAAGACCAAGTTAATCTTGGTCATCTTCACTTTCTAGTTGGCGAGGGTTCACACATTGTCACTAGCTCATATTGGAAAATATTGAGAACTATCCTTTTCATTTCTTTGCTTTTACCGACGGTTTATCTTACTCCATTCCGCATCATACTTCCGCCAATTGAATCGTTTCATCCTTTTGATGGCGTGCATCATGCATTTGATAAAGCTACCAAAGACCCAATTAGTCTTGGTCATCTTCACTTTTTAGCTGGCCGAGGTTCACACATTATTAGTTCATATTGAAAATATCGAGAACTACCATTTTCATTTCTTTGCTTTTATCGATGCTTTATCTTACTCCATTCCACATCATATTTCCATCGTTGGGGTTTCATCATTTTGATGGAGTGTATCACGCATTTAATAAAGCTACTTTTGATCTTCAAAGTGAGCTGACCAACAAAGACCAAGTTATTAGTCTTGGTCATCTTCACTTTCTAGTTGGCGTGGGTTCACACATTGGTATTAGCTCATATTGGAAAATGTTGAGAACTATTCTTTTCATGTCTTTGCTTTTACTGACCGTTTATCTTACTCCATTCCGCATCATACTTCCACCAATTGAATCGTTTCATCCTTTTGATGGCGTGCATCACGCGTTTGATAAAGCTACCTCACGCATTTGATAAAGCTACCGAAGACCCAATTAGTCTTGGTCGTCTTCACTTTTTAGTTGGAGGGGGTTCACACATTATTAGTTCATATTGAAAATATCGAGAACTACCATTTTCATTTCTTTGCTTTTATTGTCGCTTTATCTTACTCCATTCCACATCATATTTCCATCATTGGGGCTTCATCATTTTGATGGAGTGTATCATGCATTTGATAAAGCTACTTTTGATCTTTAAAGTGAGCCAACCAACAAAGACCAAGTTAGTCTTGGTCATCTTCACTTTCTAGCTAGCAAGGGTTCATACATTGTTATAAGCTCATATTGGAAAAAATTGAGAACTATCCTTTTCATTTCTTTGCTTTTACCAACGGTTTATCTTACTCCATTCCACATCATACTTCCGCCAATTGAATCGTTTCATCCTTTTAATGGCGTGCATCACGGGTTTGATAAAGCTACCACACACATTTGATAAAGCTACCGAAGGCTTAATTAGTCTTGGTCGTCTTCACTTTTTTTGTTGGCAAGGGGTTACACATTATTAGTTCATATTGAAAATCTCCACTTAGTTCTAGCCCCACAACCCACTTTTTTCTTTAGTGAGAGAGTCTTTTCTTTTTTGGTCTCACTCAACCTCTCTTTTTTTATGTACAGTAGTGCACAGTGTTGCTACGTGCATAAAAGATAAGAAAAAAATAGAATAAGATAGAAATTTGCACCCCGTAACATCAACATAATAGCATATCCCATCCCCCCAAGTTATTCTTTGTATTCTAAGTCTAAAATAGGGGTGTGCAAAGAAACTGAGAGTTGCCCGTAACCGGACCGGCAGTTTCCATGGGGACCGGTCCAACTCCTGATTCTAATTTACTAGAATTGGTGAGTACTGGTCCGATTCTCAATTCCAGACATGAAACCACCCACTCGGACCGAATTGCTATATATACATACTTAAAAAAGAAATTCCCACTCAATTACTTAATGCCACCCGATTCCAATTATTTGGTCAAGTATATGATTTTTTTTCCATGTTGAATGATGTGTTAATTACTACATCCATATTTTTTTTGTGGATAATGCCAGTTTGCACATGTTATTGGGTACAACACGTCGAAATAAGAAGGGAAAAAAAATTATCTTTCCCATATTTTTTACCATTTTAAGCTTAAGACTTGGCTGTTTAGAGACGCTTTTCTAAAGCACAAGAAGCAATTTTGCTATGAAGTCAAGGTGAGGCAAGATGCTCTTACCCAATAGGTGCAATTAAGGGATGGAACCTAAATGACCAATGAGTGGGGAGATACTTTACCAAGTCATTCCTGAAATCATTGGTTTTTCTCCAGATGAAAAGAGAAACATTCATTAGAGAGAAATAATAGTTAACAAAAAAAATGAAAGAAAATAATTAACACAACGAAACAAACAGATAAGTGCATAAACCTTAAGCATCGACAAATTAATAAATGTTCGGATGATTAGTAGAGTGGTAAGTGTGAGGTCGTTTGTTGGTTATTCATTGATTTAGTAGTAGGATTCAAACATAAAGAAAAGACGTGTTGACAGAATTTTTATTTGGTCTACTGTTAGTATAAAAAATAATTTACGCTTCATTATATAATTAACATGTTGAAAGTTTTTATTATGTAGCTATCTTGAAACACACATGTCACATGTTCAATGTTAAATGCGTTAGAAAAATTTACATTGGTATTAAAATAATAATAATCAGCGAATTGGGCAGATGCTCATTCAACATTGATATATAAAAAATATAAATGGAAATGAGAATGTTGTGAACTCAAAGGTTGGAGATAAAAGCTTCGTCTTAAGCAAGAAAAGAACTTTTGTGTATGAGAGATCAAATGAAGTAGAGTGTAGTAAAATTTAATGTGATTGCATGATTTATTCAATTTTAAAAAGAAGAGGAAATGCAAAATACTCACTAGACATACTATTTCATAACAAACACCGTCTAATTACTATTGAAAGTACAAAGAAACATGTCCATTAGAACATCCTATCTTGAGAAGAGGTGTCTGCATTTATTTTATTTAAAAAATATATTCATCTCTTCAGTGCTTGTTTCTTATATTTGTCAAGTTATATATGGTGGTTGGTGCTACTAGAGGGTGAGATGAAAAGAGAACGTATGAGCAAGAATCTTTGTTACACTTCTAACAATTTATTCATATTTATCTTTAATTGTGTTTCTTTTGCAATTAACAAAGAGAACTGAAAATTGCTGTTATTTGTGCAGAAGGTCTCTCTTGTTCACCCACTGTTTATGTTGTATGGGATGCTCTGTCACGCAATAGATAACAAATCTGAATTCTGGATTATATCATCTTGTTGGTATTCTTCATGCTAGGATCCTTCTGCCTCTTAACCTGGCAGTGGCAGGAGGGCCCGTTCATGTAAATGCTAGGTAGTATCACTGGATTTTGAGACGAAGACAAGCGCGTGCTAAGCTTGAAAAGCAAACATCAAAGTTAGAAAGGTGAATTGCCTTTTTTATGCATGTTGATTTAGAAACTCCTTCAGGCCTTTGCCACTTATAAAAATTAATTATAAAGCTTTGTTTTTTGGAGGTATTCCGTTCGTGTTTACTTCCTTAGCCACATGCTATATTGTCATTAGATGCTATTTTTAGGAACTTCTATTTTGTGGGAAATAGTCTGACTACATGCTTCATCTTCATCACAGCTTTTGCAGCTATAACATCATGTAATTAACTGGTGATAAACTTAATTGATATCTTTTCTTTGCTCGTTCTCTGATATGGTGTCATTCCTTTCTCGTCTTCGTTTAATTGGATCGATAGCCATATCTTCATGAGTCGCGGCATCAACATGCCATGAGAAGAGTCGGGAAGTAGAGGGTGGTTTCTTAATACAAGTAAAACCGAGGCTTCGAATGATGCAGCCGAAGAAAAGGGAACAAATTTGGTCGGCCATCTGCAACTTCACTGGGCTCTGAACCTTTGGCACCTGACTTCTTTGAAACCTGGAATTCATATGATAATCACATGGCAAGAAGGTTCTAAATAGGGGCGTCGGCAGTTTGGCTCGATTCAGAACTAAATCAAACCATTAGGGTGGGTAACTAAATCAAACTGCATCACGACTTGAACTGAATATGATCTGAACGAAATCCTAGTTCGGTTCAATTCACTTATTTGGTTTTCTCTTCTTCTTCTTTTTTTATGAGAAAAACGCCTTATTTTTTTCAAATTTACTTTTCTACTGTTTTTATTTGGGTAGGGGCAGGGGACTAGACTAGTCTTGTCTGGAAAAAAAATAGAATAAAAGAACAGCTGAAGTAATTTACATAATTTTGACCAAAATAAAAGGGAAAAAAATTGGGTGGTTATTCAAAGAGTGGTGTAATATGTATTGTAAAAGCAATTTAGGAGAGTTAAGATAAGAGGGAAGACACATCATCATTTATAATTCGGTTCGCTCACAGTTGCTTTTGTTGGTAGGCCCCTCAGTTCTTTCGAATTTCATTCTTAACGTGATGAAGTCGAGATGGTGCCAGATGGAGCAAAGAAGTTGCATCTCCTTCAGCTGCTTCTTTGTAAAGCCACCCCTCTACTTCACTCCAATGTAAATCCAAGCTTCGTAATTGCGTTTTGCTTTTAGAATTTGGCTCTAAGACGGCCACGAAAGTCAACTCCTTCCAAAAGAACATCAACATCCTTAACAGAACCATTGTTTTGTTGACCATTGGAATTTTTTAAAATTTGTTCACCACGTAATTAGGCCCCAAAACCAATGACATTACTACATCAAATATGGGGACAAATTAATGTAGTTTTGAATGGTTTGTATCATGTATAGGTAAAAGCTTTTGCATTTTAGTCCACAGGTATGTTGTTACAAATAAGGCCATATATATTTAAAAAGGTACATATGCGTTAGATTCATACACCGTGTGTGGCTTGGTATGGACATATAAGCCTATGCATTCAATATAATTTTTTTTAGCCTATTGTGGTGCTCTATCGTTGGTAAAGATTCCAAGCGTATTCAAAAGTTTTTTGTGCTGATCTCTATGGCCAGCTTCGTTTCTAGATTTGATATCGGTTGCGTGTAGTTAGACCTATTAAACGGGTGGGTTGGGTCGGATTTGGGTCGGGTCATAAATGGTCCGACTCAAATTGACCCATTTAACCCGTTTATAACCCATTTATTACAATACAAAATTTTAGACCCATACCCGACCCGACCCATATCCAACCTATACCTGACCCATTTAACTAGATTTAATAAAGCTTATTTTATATATATTAGTTTTTAAAAAATAGTATTGCTAAAATAGTTTTATATGACATAAATTTAATGGATAATTTTTATAATTTTTAAAATAATTAATTTTAAAAATTGAATTTTAATTATTTTAAAATTATTTTTTAGATATAATTTTCATTTTTCTTTTTCTTTTTCTCTTTTCTTTTTTCTTTTTTCTTCTTCTTCTTCTTTGGCTGGCCGCTGGCCACGACGATGGCGGGCAACCGGCCATAGGCGAGCCTCAAGCTCACCAGACGCCAGCGAGCTTGAGCTCGCCCAACGCCGGTGGGCTCGAGGCTCGCCAGATCGGCGAGGCTCGAGCCTCGCGTGACGTCGACAAGCTCGATTCTCGCCAGATCCAGTGAACTCAAGCTCATCCGATGCCAGCGGGCTCGAGGCTTGCCAGATCGGCGAGGCTCGAGCTCGCCGGATCTGGCGATACTCAAGCTCACCGATGTCAGGCGAGGCTCTGGCGAGGCTCAAGCCTCGCCCGATGCCGGCAAGCTCGAGGCTCGCTCGACGCCGGCGGGCTCAAGGCTCGAGCCTCGCCCGACACTGGCAGGCTCGAGGCTCGCCATATCAGCGAGGTTGGCAAGACTTGAGCCTCGCCAGATCCGGCGAGCTTGAGGCTCGCCCCTCGCCGGATCTGGCGAGGCTCGAGCCTCGTTGGGCGTCAGCGAGGCCTTCGCCTCACCAGATCCGACGAGCTCGAGCCTCGCCTGGTTGGTCGCTGGCCATTGTCGTGCCGGCGACCGAAAGGAGGAAGGAGAAAGAAAAAAAAGAAGAAGAAGAAAGACAAAAAATAAATAAATTATAATTTCGATTTTTATAAAAAAAAAAATTTGGAAAGGTAAAGAGAAAAGAAATAAATTATAAGGTTTTGATTAAAAATGGGTTCTTAATCCAACCCATTTAAGACCCACTTAAAATCCATTTAAGACCTACATAACTTAAGCCTTTAGTTATGAAACCCATTTAACTACTATTATTTAAAAAAAAGTGACCCATATATGACTTATTTATAATTTAAATAGATCATATATGGGTTTAAGACCCATTTTAACACCTCTAAGTGTAGTTATAAGATGTCCATTCTCTTCGAGGATTAGGCTTTCACATGAATTTGAACCCCATAAAACATTACAGTTAAAAGAGTTGGAGTTGACATTGGTGTCGCAGGGAATGTAGCTCCCCAGTATGGTCAACCAAAGAATTTTCTCCGTGTTCGCCCACAAGTTGCAGTAATTGAAGCCACATCTCCTTCGGTTTTTGCTTTGTAAAGTCTCCTTTTCATTTTTGCTTCTTAAGCTTTGAAGGGATCGGGCTTCGTAGTTGCGTTTTGCCAGTCGCATTTGGCTTTAAGATGGCTAAGAAAGCCAATTCCTTCTTTTGAATCGAACATTAACATCCTAACAAGAAGCATCATCCAGTTGACGTCGGAAAATTTTCTAAATTGTTGACCAAGTCATAAGCCCAAAAAAATAATAGCAATATTAATAATATTATGACAAGATTAGTTCATATATCGGCACGGATGAAAGTAGTTTTGAGTGGGGTATATCATGCGGAGATAAAATGTTATGCATTTTAGTCTACAAGCATGCGGTTACCAGTAAAAATAAAATATTTCCCTCAAAAAATATATATATATTTAGAAGTTGTTATGTATGTGCTTGTTTTTTTTCTAGCATCATTTGGCTCATGGATTACTGTTCTTAATGAGAAATTATTATACATGCGAATAGTATATATACTAAACTGAATTTTGATATGGAAATAATGATGAATTCCACATGAATCCTCCTCCACTAGATCTGATAGCCCGATTGACCTTTAGTGAATGTATTAGCTATTCGAAATACTTGCTCAACTGGTCGATGTTGCTTTTATTTATCATCATTGGAATTCAATTATTTATCCATTACGTGATATTTGTACTTGTTTGTGGAATTTGTGGTTCATTTTTATCATTTCATACACAGTGAACTTGTCAGTCCACACACGGCGGCTGTTGACCAAGGTGATTCCTCTAGCATTAAAAAAAAAAAAAAAGGAAAAAAATTGTCAGTCCACTCCATCTCTTCCAAACCTAACGAATACATGTGGTCCCTTCGTCCATTATTTGTGTACCTCCTTCACTTTTTTGTGGGGCCATCGATAATGGTTGGCAAATGACTCACGAAATCGGGATGCTTGAGGATGTAATTCAGCTAATGTGAAAGTACTACATGACGGTGCTTTCAAGGATTGAATCGACATTTACTTTGATTTGTGCGTGGACATGTCTGAATCACTAGTCTATGTCAATACAACTGCACATCACTGGTTGAAGAGAGAATCGAACCCAAAACGCGTGAAGGACGAGGTGGACCCCGGAAGTAAATGAACAGAGGACGGGTTTCCCGAGTCATGTGTATCATTTGCGTTGCATTGCTTGACCTTGACTTTGTTTACTATGTCAGCCACGGCCATTTCAATGTCTTATAAACTAGATTTTTAATGTTTCATTTAAGAAGTTTTTTCTTGTCAATGTTTGGAATAAAAGGAAATCAAAGGAAAATCAGAGCGATGACTACTGAAATTAAAATTAAAGTGCAAACAAAGGCAAACAAAAAAAAAACACTAAAAAACTTCACCGAAATTGAAATATCCTCGGAGTTACAGACATGTTGATGCTTAACTGGAAAAATTGAAATGAAAGCTACACTATTAGTCACAATGCACATGAAGAATAGCAAACTTTAAAACTAAAATTGAAATTGAAAGACTTTGGTTCAAAATGGAAAATGTTTCGGAGGAAAATTTGGCAATGTTTCGCATAGCTTGATTGTCCCCTATTTCTCTGTTTTCCTTTTATTTATACTTCTGGAATTTCATTCAACGATTATTGGAATTCTTATGCAATACCCTCTCTAGCCACTCCATATTTCCATCATTCGCTCTATTTCCATGATTTTAGTAACTCCAAAGACAGTCGTGACTCCTGCATTAGATTGCCATTTCATTTATGATTTAATCTAATTTTGTAACCATTTAAGCTACTAACTCAAATAATTTGAGGTACCTTTTCATTAATCTAATCGAAACGGTAACCAATACAACGTAGATCAAAATCCGGTGTCACAACCTTCAGGTGAAGTTAAATTAGATAAGCTCCCGATCAAAGTTGGGTTTAGTGTAACTTGACTCCTGAATACTTTGCTCAACTCTCCTAGCTCATTTTGATGGTTGAATCTCTCCTCAATGTCCGGGCCATAGATTTTCACCTCCAATGGGAGCTACATAATAATGTTGTGAAAATCTTGAAAGAGTTGGCATCAAAAAATTAAGAGCACCAATGAGAATAATATGAGATAAGAACTATCATTTTTTTTTCTATGCTTTTACTAACACTTCATCTTATAGCATTTCATATTATATTTCCACCGACTAAATTGTTTCATCATTTTGATGGCCTGCATCACGCGCTCAGTAAAACTACTTTTGATCTTAAAGTGAGTCGACCAATAAAGACCAAGTTAGTCTTGATTGTCTTCACTTTTTTGCTGGTGAGGGGTGATCTATTCACTCTATTAGTTCATATTGAAAACCTTTACTCTTCACTAAAGCCACACCACGTCCACCTTCTTCTTTAGGTTGCTTTTGAAAAAAGCGAAACGGAACCTTTTTATCATTCCCTTATTCTTTCTTTTTCTCCCAAGACTGCTAAAAAAGATACATAGATAAGAACTGCTTTCACTTTCCACAAACAAAATGAGAGAAAGTGAATCAATTCCTACAATAATGCAATTGCGTATTGAAAAAAAAAAGAAAAAAAAAAGAAATGTGGTCACTACGCTGCGAATAGACGTGGAAATACCACCATTTATGAGCTGGTCGTCCAGCCTATAAGCAATAAAAAACGAAGAAAACTTACGAAACAAGTTGGGAAACATATTAAAATTGACAGAGAAAATTAATAATTTTGCACCCTATAATGTAAACATAATTACAGATCCCATCCCCAATTACTATTTACATTGTCGGACTAACTTCTTGACTTTTGTTTGTCAGCGTAATAGTTAGCAAAGCGTTGATTGAGTTGACCACATCCATAAATAAGAGAAATAGCGATGGAGAGCGTGACTGAGAGAGTGCCAACAACTTATGGTAAGGACGGTATGATTTTGTAGGGACGATAACTTCTCTAGATCGTGAAGTCATTGTCATCACATGCCTCCTTAATGCTGTTCACAAGTCTCTCTTCGTCTGGTGCATAGTGTCTTGTCTCTATCCTCTTTTGACGCCAAGATACTGTTGATACCATTGAGATGTCCAAAACCCGATCCGAACACGATCAAAACATTGAGTAAATATTTCGGATCTTAATATTATTCAGATAACGATTATAAACAAATAAACAAATAAACAAATAAACATATTTTGGGTCGAATTCAGGTCGGAACATTCTTCGGTCTCGGGACACATTAGGGCCTGCATGATTGCAATTTGTTTCTGTTCCCAGGAACAGAAATTTCTGTTTTTTTGTTCCTGGGAACAAAAAAGGAACAGAAACGCGTTTGTGTGCGTTTCTGTTCCTTTTTTGTTCTTTTGTTCCCAGGAACAAAAAAGAAACAGAAACAAGAAACACAAAAAACTTGTTTCTTGTTTCTGAAACACAAATCAGAAACACTTTGTTTTTTTTTCTTTTTTTTCTTTTTTTTTTGTTCTTCTTTCTTTTGGCCGGTCGCCGGCCTCGGCCATGGCCGGCGACCGGCCGACGAGGGCCGGCGGCCTCGCCCAGCCACGGCGAGGCTCGCCGGCCCCCGGCGAGGCCGACGCTCGCCGTCCCCCGGCGAGGCCGAGGCTCGCCGTCCCCCGGCGAGGCCGAGGCTCGCCGTAGCTGGGCGAGGGTCGGCCTCGCCATGGCTGGGCGAGCTCGAGCTCGCCCAGCCATGGCGAGGCCGACCTCGCGCCGGCCTGGGCGAGCTCGATCTCGCCCAGATCCGGCGAGGCCGAGCTCGCCCAGCGGCCGGCGAGCCTCGGCCTCGCCTGGCGGTGGCCCGGCGAGGCCGCGCCTCGCCCGCCGCTGGGCGAGCTCGGCCTCGCCGGATCAAGGCGAGGCCGACCTCGCGCCGGCCTGGGCGAGCTCGATCTCGCCCAGATCCGGCCTCGAGCTCGCCCAGGCCGGCGAGGCCGAGCTCGCCCAGCGGCCGGCGAGCCTCGGCCTCGCCTGGCGGTGGCCCGGCGAGGCCGCGCCTCGCCCGCCGCTGGGCGAGCTCGGCCCTCGCCGGCCGGTCGCCGGCCAAGGCCTGGCCGGCGACCGGCCAAAAGAAGAAAAAAAAATGAAAAAGAAAAAAGAAAAAAAAAGAAAAAAAAGAAAAAAAATAGAAAAAATAAAAGAAATAAAAAAATTATCCAAATTTACCAAACATGTTTCTGTTTATTTTTTATTCCCGGAACAAGTTTACCAAACGCGTATTTTTGTTCAAAAATTGTTCCCCGGAACAGAAATATTTTTTTCTATTTCTGTTCCCTGGAACAATTTTTAAATAGAAACACAAACAAACGCGCCCTTATTGACTCCAGACCATGACATAAAGACGTTCTCTCAACTCGACTCAGCTAAACACTTCTCGCCCAAAGCCAAACGCATCAGACCCTCACTCCGCCTTCTCCTCCCGACGACACCGCCGCCGTCCACGACTACGCCTTCTCGTCGACTCCGCCGCCGCCCTCTTCTTTGCTCCTCGCATTCCAGGGTTTCGCTTCGCGGTAGGTTTCCGACGGAGCTTCCGTCGCCTGCGCTCACGGCCGCCGGTTCGGCATCTGCGGCCACCGCTACGCTCCCTCTCTCCTCCGCCCGCGCCGATCCTCTGCCCGCGCCGTCGGCACCCGATCGTGGCCGCCCATCTCGGCTAGCGATAGGCGACTCGGTCTCGCGACTCGCAAGCTCGCGTTCGTCGCAAGAGTGGCTGATTCCACTCAGCCCGCGTCCGCTGGCAAGGCGATTATCCCGACGATGAGTTCTCTCTAGCCAAGGTCTCGCTTTTTCCCCTTCCTCTTTGAATTTTCCATTTCGGGCTTCGATTTTGACTAATTTTCGAGCCGCATATGATTTGAGCTTCGTGGAATTGCAGGTTTCGTTCGGCGTTATTGGATCGAGAGTTGGAGTTTCACTGTTTAAGGAAGTGGTTGAGGCTTCCGACCAGTCAAACCTCTCTGTACGGGTTGTCTTTGTTTTTGGTCTTGAGAAGAGACAGATTTCTTGGGTTTACACTGTTTCCTTTTGCGCTTCTACCTGATTTTCATGAGCTTCGCATTCTTGCGTGTGGAATGGGCTCGGGTTTCTTGTCTGTCCGAGGTCAAAGTTTGATTGTTTTCACGGTTGCTGACTTTCTTACACGCCGGATGTCTTCTCTCTTTTATCCTTTTTTCTCGTCTGGGTTTCCAGATTGATGAGTTGTCTATGGTTTTTAATGTTGTCTGGTTTGCAACGCAGATTAAGGTGGACTCGTAATTGGTTCCCACAATATTGGGGAGGTCGAGCAATTCCATTTCGTGCTCGTTGCAACTGGCATTCTGGTTAGATGCTTATGTTTTCCTGTGTTTTCTTGTGTCGTGATGATTCCTGAACTGGTTTGCTTCATTTGGTGTTCTTTTTTCTTGAATGATATTGTTGGTGGTTCCATGTTGTTTCACTCGGTGCATCTTGTGGGTTGTTGGGTATCCAGGAAGTTGAGACTGGTCTTGTTGCGCGCCTCTCTGGCACTGACTGATTACTTAGAATGGGTTGTGAACCTTTAGTTTAATCTTATGGAATTTGATATGTCTATGGTGGAGAAAAGAGCATTCTATTGTCTGTGATTATCTTTATGGAAGAGAATCAGTTCCTCCCATATTAAACAAGTAGAAAAGGAAAACTAAATGAGATGACTAAATTGAAATATATTGGAGTTCCAAACAAGTGCTAAATCTAGAAAATAAAAAAGACCAGTTCAGTAATATTTACTGCGGTTCACCTCTATGAACTGTGTTTCCCAGGAGATGATTAGCTTAGGATGTCTTGGTGTCCCTTGTAAAAGTTAGTCTAATGTATGTTTCCTTCAAGTGTGCTCTGTTTGTTAATTTAGTTAGTGACTTTCTCCGTTCTACTCTTTATTGCTCTTTTAAGTGCTAGATGCATCTCTTCACTTCTACAATGCCATTGTCATGCTGGCTTTGTAGTATGTTGCTACTTTAAGAGAACAGCTGGAGCAGCTGGCTGAGGAGAGAACCCCAGGTGGGTTACCAAGGTCCTTCCCATGTCCTTTGGAACTCTCTCTCATTTACTGTTGTTGTTGAATGAAATGAGCATTTCATCTTGGATTTTTCATTTTTGAACATCGGACTGCTTGTTCGACATTTTTCATATGAGTTTTCTGGTTATGGACCCTACAGCATGGTCTTGTTAACTGGATCACAGACTGCTTGTTGTTGCCTCTTATATTCGCTTGGTAGGACTAGCAGGAAGAAGACTTTTGCCATTGACTGTTTAACCAATCTAATATTGCAAGCTATTTTGAATATTTTGTTAATTCCCTGGTTTTGTAGATTATATGGGAAGGTTTCTAATCTGTCCAAATCATAGGCTACTAGAATTACAGTTGCACTCACGCTTATTTATGGTTCCAGAGTTATTGGTTCTCAGTTTAGCAACTTTCATCTGAATCTGCTAGCTAAAACTGTAGTTCATATAAGGCATGTTTCAAATAAATGGAGTCAATCTGTCCTTTGATGTTTGCTGTTGAAAACTGAAACTCTTCCTTATTCACAGGACATTTGTTCTCTGCTCTTGATCACTCCTAATCCAGGCTTGCAAACTCTCTAGCGTTACTGTGGCTGGAGGTAAGAGTTAATATTTGACTAAATGGAGCAATATCTTCAATCTACTTTCACATAAAGAACCATCTGCTTTTGTTTAAACTAGTAGTTATGGATCTTCCTCGAAGACAGTTTAATATGTATGGTTTCTTATCTAGCTTCCTAGCTGATAGTAGCCCTTTGAGGTTTGTTTTGGGATATGGGTCCTCTGACTAGGAAGGATTAGTCCCTACTGATAAATGGCAGAAGACATTTGGAATTGTGGCTGTGATGTGCAGCATAGGCTATCGATGAATTCCAATCTTTTTGTGCTTTATACCACATGGTAAACAGTCTTTGCACTTTATCACCTGCAGCATCTAAGGCATCCATCAAAATTGATGTTTGATCTTCGAGTTAATGAATTTTGTGCTCTTTGCACCTTTTTACTTCTACAATACCACCAAGTTCGCACAGCTCTGTTTCATCGATATATCTAATCCATTATTGTATGACAGTAACTCACCATATAGCAATGATCTTTTTACTAAATTCCAATGGTGTTCAATCAGTTGTGTCCGATCGCATAGCCTGAATTTCAAGACTCAAGCTTATCTAGTATTGTATTGTGATGCTTTAAAATTTGGTTGAGCTGATCTCTTAAGACTAGCAGAGGAACCCAATGGAAAATTCATTGGGCGACAAAGAAGAGATGAGAGAAAGAAAGAAAGAAAGAAAAGAAAAGAAAAGAAAAAGTAAACCCAAAAGCCAACCTGGACCCAAATGATTGCTTCAGGTATTATGCTTTTAGTGTCGGGTCGGGTTGGGTCGGAACACACTGCCTTATAATTCGAGTTGGGTTGGGTAATGTTAAGACCCGACCTGACCCATTGACAGCCCTAGAAGCCATGACCATCCCCACTGCCAACCGTCACTAGCATTTTAGGCGTATTTAGTAGGGTGTTATTCACATCAAGCCTATGGTGTTGGAATGTTTCTCGTTTTATCTGGTTTATTCTGATTGATGTAGATCCTTTTGCATTATTTTCTTTTATCATGATTTTTTTTCGAAGTAAACACTCCATTAACGAACATTTTTGTTTTTTCTCTTCCTCTTTAGTGCTTTTTACTAGAAAAATAGTCATATTTAGCCACCGCATGATGGATATAACGTACGCACTAATCATCACCTACAAAAAGATTGTCATCCACCTACGAACTGCAAACGCACACCGTTTCTATGATTTCCTTTACTTCCATAATTTTAATAACTCCAAAAACAATCGTGTATACTGCAATAACTGCCTCTTTATTCATGATTTAATTTAATTCCGTGACAGTCGAATAACTCAGACAGAGGTAGCCTTTCACTACTCCGATCGAAATGGTCACCCACACACCTCACATAGAAGTTAGGTCACATGACCTCCAGGCGAAGTTAAACTGGATAAGGTCCGGATCAAATTTGTGCTTACTATTACTTCACTTATTGCACTTGGCTCAGCTTCCTAGGTCATAATAACAATCGAATCTCTCCTCCACATATGGGCCATCATTTTTCACCAGCAACTGAATAATGTCGTGAAAATCCATGAAACAGGTAGTGATGAAAAATTAAGAGCATTAATGAGGATAATATGATAAGAACTATCATTCCCATTCTCCTTTTGCTAATACTTTATCTTATTGCATTTCATATTATATAAGATATGCTTACTGTGGCATAATTGGCACAAATTGAGATAGAATTTTAAATTAATTTGAACCTATATTGTATGCTTGTTGTTTCGAAGAGATAACATGTCTCTCGAAAGAGATACTTGTTTGATTTCCTTTTATGGACAAAAGGATGGGAACGAAGACTAGTACAAGTGCCATTCATGGGGATTACCATAGGTCTTCTGCATCGGTAATGTTCAATTTGTGTATTAAAAATCATCCACTAGGATTACGAAGGTTCAAGGTTAACAAACCCATAATCGCAATCCAAACTGCATAACAATAAATACACAGTAAAATACTCATTAAAGGTGCATATTTTTTAATTGACATATTATCAAGATTATGGCAGATAAGGTTGGTCATAACATCATCCTAGCCTTTTTTAAGAAAAAAATTATGAAAATTATATTGATATGTAACCAGTTGTCTTAAGTTTATGTTTTTTCTATTTCATCTTTGTTCTTCTTTTTGGTACTAATATGTGTTTCATTTAAGGTCATAGCCACACAGCCCCAATCTTCTTTGCAACCCGTTATGTAAGTCATCCGGTTTCCAAGGAATAATCTTGTGATTGAAATCTGTCTGTCACTTTATGATGAAGTTGCCTGGATATTATAGGGGGCCGACAGACAAAGACCAAGTTAGTCTTTGTTGTCTTCACTTTTTGGCTGGTGACGGGGAATAAATTCACTTGGTTAGGTCATATCAATCACCTCAGCTCAGTCATTAGCTAAAGAGACACACCATTCCTTTTTTTTTTAAAGAGAGATCTGGAAGAATCTTTCTAGCCATGGCAAACTCAGAGGCTGGAATGAGTAGTGATGTTGCACAAGCATTAGAAGGTGAATACCAAGTGTTCCTCAGTTTTAGAGGACTCGACACCCGTCATAGTTTCACCGACTTCCTCTACCGCGACTTGAAAGATGCTGGAGTCTGCGTATTCAGGGACGAAGATGATCTCCAGGAAGGTGAAGTGATTGGTGACAACCTTCTTCATGCCATCGACAACTCTATACTTTACATACCCATCTTCTCTCAAAATTATGCTTCCAGTAAGTGGTGCCTTCGTGAGCTTGAGCACATAGTAAAAAATGTGTCTAAGTCAGAGGGTAAAAAAAGTATCCTTCCTATTTTTTTCAACGTGGAACCGGAGGATGTTAAACTTAAAATTCCACCAGATAGTGCCGCTTTATTGGAACATGAGATGAAGTGTCCCAACGAAGTCAAGGAATGGAGAAAGGCTCTTGAAGTGGTAGATAAAATCAAGGGATGGATCGTGAAAAAGAACCAAAGGTAACACTCTTTTGAGATCCCTAGCTATTTCTTTTTCTTCTTCTTTTTGTAGAGAATACAACTTACCTAGTCAAATGGTTTCTTAAATTTTTTTT
The DNA here is from genome assembly GCA_028830015.1 of Eucalyptus grandis x Eucalyptus urophylla. NCBI lineage: Eukaryota > Viridiplantae > Streptophyta > Magnoliopsida > Myrtales > Myrtaceae > Eucalyptus > Eucalyptus grandis x Eucalyptus urophylla. The sequence goes on from CM054190.1 coordinate 45,213,008, forward strand.
CAACTTAAAATATTGAAAACCACTTCCAATTTTTCCCCATAATATCATTGACCTCAATGACATGGAGCTGCATGGTCCTTTTAACCATTTTTTCCTCTCCACTCTCTTGGCACGCTACGAAATATACAAAAGAACTCATTTGCATTTATTATTCGGATGAATACCAAAATCAACTACAGATTCTGCATAGATATTGATCTGTATTTTCACAAATTTAGATCCAAAAAATCTATTTACTCTCGTGATAAGAATATCTGTTTCCGCTTTCCATTTAGTGGTAAAAGATTAAAAAAAAAAAACTCAGATCAATGCCAACTTTATTTTACACGTTTCTGAGTGCTCCTCAAGGAAACCGATTACCCGAGAAACTAAGATTCAGTAAAGAAAAACCATGTCTAAATATTCAATTGAAACGAGAGCATCCTGAGAACATGCAAAGAATGACATGACCATCATCTCGGGGCCTCGAGCTCTGCAGAGCTCTCTAGAGGTTCAAATCGAGGCCGGGCAAACTTGATGTAAACTGGGCCAGAGGCAACGACCTATGTCGACCTCTGATCTCAGGTCGGCGGTGGAGCGAAGGCCTCCGAGTGGTGTAGACTCTAGAGGGTGTAGGGGCTGCCAAAACTTCACGTCTGTGCAGCGGTCGAAGGTCAATTGTCACGTATTGGGGAGAGCGGTGAGCGTAATTTTGATAAGAAATTGGCAATGGGATTAATAAGTTACTGCGACGGATGCAATTTGAACATGTGAAAATTGGGGAGTCAATTTTATATAACGAAATGTGGAGATGGAAGTTGATATGCGTGGAAAATGGTTTTGCAATTTCTCATTAGCATTGTCCTTTTGACCTTTCTTCAGCGTTGTCTCAACTCTTAGGCAAAAAAAAGAAAAAGCCTTGATATATTAATCACCCATCTAATTAATCCAAAGTAACAAAGTTGGAAATGGATAGAGGGCCACATGGGTCTGACATGAGCTATGGATGAGTTGGGGCGCAACATGGCAATGACGTGGCCCCACGTGGCACTTGCATCTTGTTTTGGGGGACATCGCGTGGCATTTACATTAACGATGTAACCTTATCATCGTCCATCAATAACAACACATAATTCGGCTATCAATCAATAAATTTAGAATTTACACCTAGTATGCATTCGTGGGCGCCCATTAGCTACTCCAAGCAAATGAGCTGTTTTTGCATAATTTATTAGTATTGGCAATCTCTTGTGCTTTTGGGTTATGTAGTCAATGGGACCAACATGCCATTGAGAATTTTAGATTTTTGTTTTTAACCTGAAGATGGAGTTATCGGAAAGCAAACAGACGGGCTTCTTTATTTTGTTTTTTATATTGAAAAGGAAATCCATCTTAAATAGACAACCTCTGAAACCTTAACTTGTCTTACTAACTCTATACACCAGGTAAGGTGCAAGCCAGAGTCCAAATAGGAATGATCCACTTGATAGTATGGAGAATCGAACATGTGCTGTGGTCCAATCTACACTTTTATCTTCATTCCTTAACCACCAAGTTAACCTCGTGGGAGTGAGGTCTCTCGATATCCATTTTTGAACCAATATTAATGTCACACGGGCCTAGACATAATCAGATTCATAGTAGAATTATATGCATACGGTAAGCCAATGCAGATGTTTTGTGCACTTTCTTTATTCGGGATTATATCTTCGACACCAAACTGTAGTGTTTAATGGATGACGTGGCCATTTGGTAGCTTTTGGCCGTGTAAGCCATCACTGTAGTCTTCAAAAATTTCTATAATCATAAATTTACAACATATCAAGTGCTTTCTACTAAATTAGCCCATATTGATTGTTCAGTGTAATTATATATCTGTTATATTTACTTCAATCTTTTCATTCCAAAATGTTGACAATTCCACGTGTAATGCATATGAAATTAATCTAGTCAACTAATGAAAGCGCTTTTGTACATGGCAGCCAAGTAGTGATTTTGGAATCGGTCGTTGAAAAGGTAGTGAAGAAGCTGGATATAAAACAAAAATCAGTGAGTGAAAATTTAGTTGGGCTTGATAATCAGCTAAAAGACTTGATAGAGTTATTAGATGTCAACGAGTATGATGTGCGGCTCATTGCAATTTACGGAATGGGTGGGATTGGTAAAACAACTATTGCCAAGGTCGTCTTCAATCGACTATCTTTCCACTTTGGAAAGTCTTGTAGCTTCCTTGAGGACATCCGAGAAACCTCGTCGACCAAGGAGGGCATAGTCTGTCTGCAAAAGAAATTACTATCCGACATTGCTGGTTCAAGAATTGCTGAACAAGTCATGGATCGTGAACAAGGAATGAGGAAGATTGGAGAAGTACTTCGCACTAAAAAAACCCTTGTGGTTCTGGATGATGTCGCTGAAGAATGGCATATTAAAGATCTAATAATAAATTATTCATTACGTTCAGGATCTCGCATAATCATTACAACAAGAAACAAAACTATTCCACTAGATGCGGGATTTAATGGTGAAATTCGACGGTATGAAGTGCTAAAGATGGATGATGCTCTTGCGCTTCAGTTGTTTTGTCGGCATGCCTTTGCTAAAGTCTTTCCTTTGGATGATTATCGTGGCCTTTCAAGTGAAATTGTCTCAATTCTAGGAGGGCTTCCTTTAGCAATTGAAGTCGTAGGTTCGTTTCTTAAGGGGAAAAAAGAAGCATTTTGGAAAGAGACGTTGGCCAAGTTAAATGAAGAACCTGAGGGAGAGATTCTAAAAAAGTTGAGGATTAGCTATGATGATTTGGACAAATATCAAAAACAAATTTTTCTCGATATAGCATGCTTATTTTTCAATAAGAAGAGGACCGATGCAGTTTACATGTGGGCCGATTGTTCATTATATCCCGAAATAGGAATTGATGTCCTTACTAGTAGGTGCTTGATAAAGATATTGGACAATGATAAGTTTTGGATGCATGATCAGCTAATAGACCTGGGAAGACTAATTGTCCGTGAAGAAAATCAAGATGACCTTGGAAAGCGGAGTAGGTTGTGGATTGCAAACGATGCCCTTCAAATCATAGGAACCGAAGAGGTAAGTATGAATTCTTTTTATGTTTAAGACCTTTATCATTTTTTTCCTATCCATTTGAGTTGTAAAACATAGTGGTTGAAAGTTGACTAACTCCTTCACGTTATTACAAAATTTACTTGTAGATAAAGCACAAGGTTCAAGCCCTTAAGTTATCTACAGATGGTCCCCCCATAGAGATTAGAAATGAAGACTTTGAAAAGTTACCAAACCTAAGATTCCTTGATTTAAAAATGGGAACTTATGTTGGGGACTTTGCAAGGTGTCGTTCAAAGTTGAGATGGTTTTCTTGGAGTAATCCTCCTCAGAAGAAGGATCATAGGATGGACAAGTTCGTTTTGGATTTTAATGCGGACAATTTGTATTTAGATCAGCTTGTTGTTTGTAAACTTGACAATATTAGCTTCAAGGGTGATTCACAAATATGGGACATAATCAAGGTAAATTACTTGTTTTTTAAATTCTAGTATGATAGTTCCCTTCTGTACAATGCAATGGTTCTTACACTCGACATGTCATCCTTTTTTATAGAGAGCAAAAAAATTGAAAGTTCTATCTATTACTCGGTGTCTTGGCATAACAACAATCCCAGACATCTCCATATGCTCAACCTTGGAGAGATTGACTCTTGTTGAATGCTTCGACTTGAAAAGAATTGAAATCTTCATTGGAGATCTACAATCGTTGATTGAGTTAAGGATCGAAGGGTGCAGTTATTTCACGGATTTGCCGGAAGAAGTGGGGGCACTAGTGAATCTTAAGCATTTATCCTTGTCAGATTGTCAACGTTTGAGAGAACTTCCAAGCTCACTTGGGAATTTGACCTCATTGACAGAGTTAGACTTATCAGGTATGTGCATTGCCAAACTCCCAAATTCCATTGGAATTTTAAAATTTAAATATTTTTAATTTGAAACAAAATAATTTTTCTTCTGACAGGCACGGAAATAGGGAAATTTCCCGACTTCATCGTACAATTAAAATTATTACAGATCTTACGCTTTCCATTAGCAGACTGGATGGTCTTTAATCATGATTGGCAATTACCTAATGGCATCAGCACTTTGGTAAAACTTGAAGAGCTGAATCTCTCTGGCCATGATAAATTGAAAGGTGAAATTCCCGTTGGAATTGGAGAATGCTCATCTTTAAGAATCCTAAATTTAAGTGAAACATGTATTTGCAAAATTCCAAGGACAATCAATAAGCTTCATCACCTCCAATCCCTAAACTTAACCAATTGTAACGAGGTTCAAGAGTTACCGGAGCTTCCCACTAGTTTGACCTGTCTACTTCTTTGTTCCCAATCATTGCTCTGGATCCCTAATTTAGCGGAACATACTAATTTGGTTGAATTGGTACTAAGTGATTACTCTGAATATACAGGCAAATCAAAGCTAATCCCAAGATGTGACTTAAGTTGGATTGGGAGGTTATTTAGACTGAAATTGTTACAATTAAATCTGCTAAACGTCCCTGTGCCTCCACATTTGACTTCTCTTTCTCAATTGGAAGAGCTTGTTTTGGCACGCCTGGACTTAAAACCCCTCACACAAGTTCTGTCCTCCGATTGGAATTGGAGAAATTTGTCGACTTTACGTATCATTCATTGTGAAGTACAAGACATTCCACTAGATGGACTATCACGACTGAAGAGCTTCCGAGTTCGCTGTTGTAAAGGGCTTCAAAGATTAGCCATCTCTTTCGAATTAAGGGATCTAAGGAAGGTGGAAGTGTCTTCTTGTTCAGATCTAGTTGAGATACAAGTTATGGGTGTTTTGAAATCGTTGGAAGAGTTGACTGTTGTTTGTTGCGACTCTCTGATAAGAATAAGTGGGTTGTCATATTTGAAGAACCTGTATAGATTGGAAATTGGATGGTGCCATGTACTTTCTAATGTTGAGGGCCTAAACGAGTTGGAGTCTGTGAAATTCTTCTTACTCTACAAATGCTTGTCATTGAGATGGTTGATTGATGCATCTTGCGCAAAAATACCAGATGATTGCTTCTTCAAAATATCGTGGTGTGGATACTCCATCAAAGATTCTTACCAAGAATCTTACCTTTTTATGGCTGAGAAGACGATGTGTTGGAAGCAATACAGAGAGGAAATTCTTCCAAATGCATCAAATAAGGTGCGACAACTTCTTGATCAATGTGTGGGACTTCTGTTTAATTTCCTTTTAGGCCAAATTTCCTCCTTTCTTAAGCCACACAATATCCGCCCTTTTAAAGTTGCCATTATTTTTGTTGCCCTGTAATTTCTTGGGTGGTTGATTTATTTCCATAGTTTTCTGGTGTTAAATATTTGTGGTTCTTAAAGCAATCTTTCCTCCCTCTTTTGAAGTTCTTATTTTGTGTTGTACTTTAATTACTTAGGGTTCATTTTTTTCTATCTTAATCACTTATCTCAACTTGCCTTTTGATGTTGGATACTTTTGGTTTTTTAATATTGCCAGAAAACTAATTTAATAATTCTTCAAATATTAATCATCGAAATTGCTTTCATGGACAAGAAATTAGATGATCGATCACCAATTATAGATTCAAAAGCATCATAGGATGTCCTTTGTCTACTAACTTTTTTACTATTTTGAAGTAGGATGGGAATTGAAAAGAGCAATTGATAAGAAGGAACAAGTAAGAAAGAAGCATTGTAACCCTTTCAAGTCCCTCGGTTTAATGAAAAGAAACAAGCTAGAAATAAATAATCAGTAACCTTTTAATGATTGGCGCCTGTAATTACAAGCAGATTAAGAAATTACGAAGGCAACCCTACGGGGAGAGTAATCTACAAATAGGAAGTATAAACAAAAGAAATAGTAGCCATCAACTCTAGCCTAGCATTAACGGACTAAAAGTAAATTCATTACTTCACTAAATCTGGCAATCATGTACCAAAGACAATCTTTTGACATCATTTGTATAATTTATTAAGTTACAAACAATTTTATGCAATAAAGTGAATGAAAGTTTAATTATTGCACCACTTTAACTACAGTTTGTTATAATGGTAATGATAATAAAAAAACTATAGTTAGCACGATAACCATTGCAACATACAAAGTACTCTTAGGAGTGACACTTGTCAGGATGTTGATAAAGTATTTTAAGTACATAGGCACAATAGTTCATGTGTATCAATGGAAATTAGTCAAGCTAAATGTCAGCACTATAATATTAAAAAAAAAAATAAGAATATTTCTATCAATGCCATTTTTGAATAATATAGTACTATAAAGAAAATGTTTCACAAGCAACCTCATCTACCCTTGATTTAATGGTTAGTGAGAAAGTCGATAAATACTGTCCCTCAATCAATAATGGAAAAAACTGCTGCTAGAACATTTTGTTTACAACATCATTCTAATTTTTTTCCTTTCTTCACTTTGAAAAAGGGAATCTATAATAAGATAGTACTCCTACGTAGATAGTTATCTAATTTATTTGATGTTTAATTTAAATTTACATCACATACTTATATTTGTGCTGATTGGATTTTGGGTAAATATGCAAAAAGTTCAGTGTATATCTAATAAAAATGTTGTTTGACTCTCCTATTCAACTTGTTACGTCACAGATTTCCTTCACAATCCAATTCCACCTTGGAGGAAAGGAGTCCTGGGATCCGTTTCGGTTTAAGTATGATGGTGGAATAGAGAGAGAAATCAAAATTGTTGACCCCGATTCAGTGACATATGGAGGATTGATTGCTAAACTAAAAAATCTTGTCTTTCGTTTGAAGAGAATGTGGTATTGGATTGATCCCGTAGTGCTCCTAGAGATCAAGTGTGATGATGACGTGAAGTATATGGTGCAACTAGCAGCTAGAAGAAGAATATTATTACTTCATTTGTTCGTTGAGGGGACAATAAATTTGAAGCGTCAAAGAGAGATGCTTGTGAATATATTAAACAAGGTGCAACATCTTCTTCATCAATGTGTGTGGGATTTTTGTTTAATTCCTTGTTAAGCCAAATCTCTTCCTTTCTTTAGCCACACAGATATCCGCACTTTTGAAAATTGCCATTTTTTGTTTGCTGCACCGTTAATTTCTTAGGTGGCTAATTTGTTTCCTTGCATTAGTCACTTATCTCTACTGACTTTTTTAGTGTTGGACAGTCTTAGTTCTTTAATCCTGGGGTTAATATCCTAAAAAGCCTCAAATTGGTACGCCTGTGATAAATTTATCTCAAACTAATTGTTTGATCACCAAAAACCCCAAACTGGTACACATTTGACAAATTTATCTCAAACTGGGACACTTGTGACAAATTTACCCTCTGTTAGTTTTTATTAAATTTTACTATCAAATTATTAAGTTGAATGACACGTAACAGTTTATTGGTATACCAGTTTGGGATTTTACTCTTCGTTTGTCACAATTATACAATTTTTGTGAAATTTAATGGTATTAATCTAATTTAACGAATGATATATTTGTCATTTGGGGTTTTTTACGGTTGAATAAATTAGTTTGGGGTAAATTTGTCACAAGTGTATCGGTTTGGGGTTTTTTACGATCAGTTGGGATAAATTTCTCACAGGTATATCGGTTTAGGTTTTTCATAGTAAAAAAAATAGTTTAGAATAAATTTGTCACACATGTACCAATTTGGGATTTTTCAAAATATTAACCCTTAATATTGCCAACAAACTAATCTTATCTCTCTCTCTCTACATGTTACTTCATCAAAATTGCTCTCACAGATAACATGCTAGACAAATAGATCACAAATTATTGATTTCAAAAACATTATATGATTCTTTTGTCAACTATTTTTTTTTTAAATTTTGCAATGGGCATTATTAAGCACATTTTTATTATATTGTACATACAATAAAAGTAATTATGGACTATTCGATTCTATTATTTCATTAATGCACTGTGGAGAAACTAATGTCCAATTTGTAGCTGTACGAAAGGGAAAGAAAAAAAAACACAATAACTCATTAGACTCTGCCAAGTGTAGTCACATGGGAAGACGAATGATGAAGGTAGATAATTCATAGTATATATATATATATATATATATATATATATTTCATATTATGATAATTTATCCCCTATGAATTTGTCCTTTCCCTCTCGAGTAAACATAGTTGGATAATTTGTTTTTCCTTTTTCTTTAATTTTTTCTGTTAGACTATTTATGCAATTTAATATACGGCTAATCCATCTACTTACAGATTAAGCAAATAACTGTGTTGGACACCTGTTTGCTGTTTTGCCGATGCATGCGTATGTGGGCTTAACGACCTTTCTATTCTCGGCCAACATTGAGCTTGACTTTTTTTTTTTTTGGTAAGCTTGACTAGTTGACTATGCGTTTTTAGTACTATAGCATATTGCCACCAAGCATGATTCCCGTCTTTTCATAATACATAATCATGTCAAAATAAATAAATTAAAGCACATGCTGCTTGAAAAAAATAGTCATATATTGAGTTAGGATATAATTATTATACGAGTGAACATATTATTTCACTAAAGACTGCAACTTATGATGAAAAGAGACACTATTTAATTTCAAAGCATATTACTCTAGAATAAGGAAGAATACAAAAACATTAAGACCTTCATAAACTGATTTGAAACAATGTGTCCCACGGTTATGGATTTTTCATTCGAAAAGTAGAAAAAAAAACTCATTTTTTGTTACAAAATGCAAAACAACTGAACTTATATTAGTATTCTAACTGAAATATTAACATTAGAAGATAGTAGTACATGAAGTACCATGTGTAATTAAAGTGAAAATAAGACGAAGAATTAAAGTTTATTAAAGTAATAACATATATAATAGAAAGAGAAATGAAACAGGATATAGATTGGTTAATTACAATTTCAGTTCTAAATCTATTGTACGGATTCTAATATAGTCCTAAATCTTTTAATTGTTCCAATATAGTTCTAAATTTTTGCGTGAAATTTCAACATAGTTGTTGCGGCCAATTTCCGCCTAAGATTGTTGACATGGAATGGATCAATCATTGCCATCCTAGTGGAACGATCGATGATCTAACATAGAAAAAGTTAATTGAAATGACATCATTTTTTTTTGGAAGAACATGTGACGTATCACAAAAAAAAAAAAAAAAAAATTGACTATGCCACAAAAATCCCCGAATAAATTCCCCCAATTCATTGAAATCCCTGATTTCCATTAGAATCCCCAATTTCCTCAAATCGTACCCAAGTTTACCATCACAATCCCCAATTTGCACTCTACAATGTCATAGTCCAGAGAAGAGATTAGCTACCTCGAGATTTTGCAACATGAACGATAAAGAGCCTCATGTTAGGTGTACATCGAAGTCAACCTTATTCAATCGTTTTAAAAAAAATCAGAAGAAGAGATTTTATTGTGGTCCCTCTAAGAATGTTGCAGTTGTCTTTTTTATATTCTATTTGTGTTGGGATACTATTGCTAGTGTGCTAGTGAGACTATATTGACGCATGTTGATGAGACTATAAGTAGTGGTTTTGTTTGAAGTTCAGTTTTTAGTGGCTTTTTTGGTTCATTGTGATATCTAGTCATGTCAGCTTAAGAGTACGAGTGCTAAATAGGGGAAGAGGCAAAGAGATGATGATCATGCAAGCCACAACAACACCACAACAAAGAACTCAACTTGTGGCCAACAAAGTGGCATTCCCCAGCAAGTTACAAGGAGGATAACGAGACAAGCAACCAAAAAACAACCACCACTTGAAGCAGCAGCACTTCCCGTTGAAGCAACAACACTTCCCGTTGAAGTAGCAGGCCCATCAAGAAAAAAGAAAAAGAATGACAGCAAGCAAGTCAATCCTATAAGAAGAAGTGCCAGGCTTATGAAAGGCTCAATTGGAGGAACAAGTCATATCGTGCATCTAGATTGATAGTCACCTGGGGTATTTGACTGGATTGTGCGATCAATAAAGTAGTGTGGCCTTTTTTTTTTTTGGGTGGATTCTGGGTTCAGCGAACTAGCATGGTTGGATTGATAATAGAGTTATGATGTATTGCTTGCAAATGTGTTGCTTTAAGAAACTAACATGACTATCTTTTGTGATCCCTCTGTTATTGCATTGAAATATGTTTACTGCTTTCTCTGCTCCATTGCTTAACACAACATTGCTCACTTGGCCTTATCCTCCTAGTTATACCAGATTAGATGATGTCATATTAGATTGTCCACAGAACAACTGCTGTTGGAAGCCCCATAATTTGTGCAAAATACTAATTTTTTTTAACACATTCCAAGCTCCACCATGCTGGTTTCCAAAACTTAGGCTCAATCTGGTCTGACATGGAGGAACCTGCAAGTCGCATGTATGCAAGTCCAGTAATATGTGCAAAATGCTCATTGAATTTCATTTATGCAAAACATGTACACTATGAGAAAACATGTATTACAACAGTTCATTCATACCTAAACACAAAACGATGTCTACTAACATAGTTTATGGCAGACTCAACACATCTTTCCCTTTAACCTTTCCACACATGAGAGCTAAAATATATGGGAACACTCAACACGACCAATATTGTCTTCAATTTGGAATTTTCTTCCTTTAACTTTGCCCCTTCTTGTTTCGAACATTGTTTGTATTTGTTTCACGGTTCTGCCTTTTTGCATAATGCTAGCTTTTGAAAACACATTTTTTATTTTAGGAAAAACTGTTGATTCGAATTTAATCAAACGGCACATTTTACCATATGAGAAATACTCAATTAAGTATGATACTTATTGCCTTTTCATTAGTCGTGGCTCGTTTATTTGGTCTGGTGCTTTAAAAGGCAATCATGACACCGCTTTTAGCGCCCGCCCTATAAGGGAAGTGATGGGACTAGAAAAGCAGTAACATGTGGAGACAAACTGAATTGATACCACATTCAATTTTAACCAAAACCCATTCACTTGAAATGATCCCTCGCCCACGGTTGCTGAGGAAATCGAGGGTGCCTCAACATTGCACCTGCACAGGACTAGCAGCTATACCTTATTAAACCAGCAAAGATGGCTGCCCAAATTTCAGATTGAGCGTCCCCTCCTTCGACCAATAATTAGGAAAAAAGATTATTACCTAAAATTAATTTTTTTAAATGACGATATATGGCGTAAATAAAGTTAAATATTGGAATGATCTCGCTTTTCTTATTGTTCGACTATAATTCATTGATTTGATTAATATGTAATAAAAAATACTAATAACCTCACTTACTCCTCTTGAGGTAGGAAAATAAAATTCTCTCAATCTTGGACCATTTTATCAAAGATTTCCGTGACTTCTCTCTCTTTCACTCTAGTTTTCTGGAGTCTGCGATCTGTCTCGCTCTGTGTACTCCTTCATGAAATTGATCGCCTGTCGGAGGAAGAGCACGATCATCATCATCTTCTTTATCATCAGCATCCATGGCTTTTCTCTCTGGTAAGAACCATTTTTCAAATCAAGTTCGTCCGTCAACGATGAAAAATCTCTCAATCCCTTTCACTACCTACTACTCTTTTGTCCATCGTTCGTCGTCACTTCCTCTTCGAATTGACCCACGTTTCTTTCAGTCTGCAAAAAGTGCCTTTCGAAATTGAGCCTCCAAGTCAAAAGAGGTGGAGAGAGCGCGGATGGATCAATTAAAAAGCCAGCAACGTCTCTGCGTCGAATCCCAAAGCACTGCCATTGCTAGTGCTGTGATCCTTTACTGAATTGGCCATTTTGCTAAATGTATATTTACTCAGAAGTGTAAACAGAGATCCAAGTGCTCGGCGATTTTAATTATTTACGAACTGACGGATGGCTGCCGTTGCAAGGATGACATCAACTGCGTTAGTGATTGCCAGTCAATCCTACAACGGACTCACTGTCAGGAAATTCACAATGCAATTAGTACAAAAGATACACAGCTAAAACCATTAGTAGAGCTGAGCACAACGGCTTGACCAAACTGTCTATAGCTTGCAAACTCGTGTCACATGCCTATGCTCGAACATGACTCCCACAGCTCCATTTCAAGTTCCAGCAATATTAGCAATTTTGTAGATTCCCTCAAGAGTCTTCCCGGGATCCTCCTCATCATCCTCCATACCTTCCCACTCCTCTTCCTTCGGTCGCACTGCTTCTAAATACTGTTGGCCGTCAAAGCGACATCACCGGATTAACGTAGCTAGAAACTCAAACATATTGGTGGAGAATACAAGGATTTGCGTACTTAATTTGAAATCTATCGTTCTTTATGCGGAATAACGACGATCTAACACTCAAACGATGAGCCGACGCTCAGGTTCTTCTCTTCTATGACCCTCAGTTCCTGGCTCAATGAGACTGCCACTTACAACTTACCTTATGTGAGATAAGAGAAAGTTCATGGAAGAATGAGGGCTAGAGGAAGGACCTTAACACTATTTATAGAGCTTTGGACAAGCCCTCTCGTCACGGGCTTAGCCCAACTTGGCCCACACAAGCCATGCCCATTTTTGACTATTAAAGAAAACCTTTTTATCTTACCTTATTAGACAAATCCCGTAAAACAATAAATTATAATCTTAATTAATGTAACCCACAACAGGAAAACTCTTACATTCTCCCACTTGGGCTATGTTAATTGAGACTGTATTGTATGTGCGCACTTTTATGTTGGTCTAGTGACAATTTTCAATAGTCAATCCTATCCCATGAAGTCTCAAACACCGAATCATGGTAATTGCATGTATTCACATAGAGCTTTCTATAATCATGAGTGCTTTCAACTTTATTGATATGAATTTAATATAGTTGTGTGCCAAACAGATAACATCTCATAAAGAGTAATACTTTATGTGTTATCTCCTTTATCAGTCACTATTCTCTTACCTTAAGTGTCACAAAAATTCGGATGTGCCACTAGTGAAAATCCTTATGGTTTTAATGAACCCACATATATCCTATCTTTGTGGTTAACATTTCTTTATGTGTAATCAAGACATATGCTCAAGGCTGATAACTAGATACTCCCAATATTCACTCAAAGCTTACATAATACCTTGACATTTTCATTACATATAATCAATTCAATATGGTGACTACACATTTATGAACACTTTGTTAAATATGTAATACATATATAAGTTTTATTAGAGCAAAATCAAAACAGCTCCTACTAAACAACATCATCCAATGATGCTCCTTAGCCCATATTCACGACATGTCATTCAAGTACACAAGGCAAAAGTCTTTAATTAGTGAGTCTACAATCACATCATCTGTGGAAACATGTTCTACTATAGTGTCACCATTATGTATCGTTTTTTTATGGCCAAAAACTTGACCGCCATATATCTAGACCCCTCGAGACCTTTATTATTGTTGATAAATAATACTGAAGAGTTATTGTCTTGATACAACCGTATGCATTTGTCCATAAAATCAAATATGGTCAAATCTTTAATGAGGTTCTGAAGTCAAATATCTTGAGTAACAGCTAAAAAGCATGCTATAGACTCCATTTATATGATAGAAAATAACATAGATTTCTATTTATCGCTTTGTCATAATACTGCACTTTCTGCCAATATAAAGATATATTATGTTGTCAACTTATCATTATCTTGACAGCTAATAAAATCTACATTCAATACCCTACTAGTTCTAGATCTTGAACATGTTTGTCAACATATAGTTTTCTTATCCTTTTCAATATCTCAAAACCTTATTGGTAGTAATCCAGTAATAATATCTTAGACTTGACTTATATCTACCTATAAGTCTTGCTGCAAAAGCAAAATCTAGCCTAATGCAGACTTAAGTATACATGACATTTATAAGTGTACTAGCATAAAGTATATCCTTCATTTGGGTTTTCCCAAGATTTGAACAAGGACAATGTCAAAGATTCAATCTATCAGCCCTGACAACAAGAGCAACTCCCGACTTGTTGAATCTTTTCAAAACGCAATCAACATATACAATCTGAGATAAATCTAACATATGACGAGAAAGATTCCTACGAATCTCAATGCCAAAGACAAAAGATACCTTTCTAAGATCTCTCAAGCTAAAATTCCTTGACAACATCTATTTTGTTTTTTTGCAGTAATCTAGTATCACTATTCACAAGCAAGATATTATTTACATAGAATGTGAAAAAACTAAACTTTCTCCCATTGACCTTGTAGTATATATACCGATCTACTTTAAATCAACAAAACTAAATGAAGTGACAATAATATGAAGTTTCAAGCACTATTGTCTACAAACTTGCTTAAGACCATAAATAAGGCTTTTTAGTTTACACACAAGTTTACCTAAAATATCTGTTGCAAAACCTTTGGGTTATACTATATAGAGTTATTTATCAAGGTATCAATTGAGAAATGGAGTTTTAACAGTCATCTAGCGTAACTCTATATCAAAAATGAGCTACTAACACCACATTCACTCTGAAATAGTCTTTAGAAGAGACTAAGCTTCTTTTTGAGTGAAACCTTTCATTAATAGTCTGAGTTTAAACTTCTCAATATTTCCTTTGAAATTTCTCTTAATCTTGTACACCTAGTTGTAGCGAATGGGCTTGTGACCCTCAGCCAATTCAATAAACTCCCAAACACTATCACGTTTTATAAATTGCATCTCATTTTTTCATTGCATGTAACTACAAATCTAATTGAGGACAAAAAACAACATTTATACATATAAGTCACTAGATCGACCACACAGTATATATCGTATTCATGCTCTTACATATATACTATATAGTCAAGTGGCATAACTGAACGTATTTCCGCAACAAATCTCTTGAGTGAAGCTACCATCATTTTATCCTGCACTTGAGAGACTTGAAAAACTTCATCAGAAATTGTATCAATAACAATATCCTGAATCTCAACAGGCTTAGTTGGTGTAAAAGACTCCATAATTATCTTTAATAGTCTAAGCTATCCTCTGTAGTTACGTTGAACTCTAGAGACTTCGTCGTCTGTGATTCCACAATTTTTGTACCTACATCGGGATCATAAAACCGACATCCCTTCGAATGACCTGGGTAAGATACGAAATAACACTGAGAGATTCTATAGTCCAACTTACTTAATGATGGAACATATAACCTTACTTCTGCATGACACTTCAAACCTTAAGATGGTTCAAGTTAGGTTTACGTCCAGCCCATGACTCAAAACAAGTCAACATAACATCTTTGGTAGAAATTCGGTTTAATGTATATTGGGTTGTTTTTCCCCACAGAAAACCTGATAAATTAGTCATAGTAATCATACTCACTATCATGTCCATTATGATATAATTACGCTTTTCGGCCACATCAATTTGTTTAAAATTTTCATGCATAGTAAACTAAGTTACTATCCCAAAATATTTCCAACTATTTGACAAATGGCTTTTAAGCTATCTAGCATTATCATGACAAATGGCTCTTTAAGCTATCCGGCATTATCATACTTGTCAAAATGCTCACCATTACGGTCATATATGATCATCTTTAAGACTCATCCTAACTGTTTCTTGACTTTAATCCGAAAGAACTTGAATCTACCTAAAAATTCAGACTTTTCTTTAATCAAAAGGATATAGTCGTCAATGACTATGTTGAAATGAAAATTTCTATACAACATTACCATATATGATCCACCAATATCAGTGTTAATGACCTTTTCTAAGAGTAGACAAAATATTAACATTATCAATCTTCTACTCTTTCTCTAGACATATGATCAGGATGTTTATGCCATAATGCATAAGACTATTCTTTAGGTAAAGATCTATTACAAACAACATTTTCAACTACATAAGCGACATATATAACGTTAGGAGATTAACACAATTAGTACAATCTATTTGACACATTGTAGCACCTAACTTTATTTGACTTGGAAAACATAAAAACAACATTATTCTATACTTCAAAAGAGTAGCCACATACTTCCAGATATGATACGGAAACTAAGTTCCGTCCAATGGAAGGTACATAAAAGGACGCATGGACCCCTGGAATGCCATAAGTTGGCACAAAGAGACACTTAAGTGCCAAAACTTACGAAAGTGACACTTAAATGCCAATCCGGCCAAAATGCTAACGTGATGATTTTTCGGCGAAGCAAGTGTAAAACGGCATCGTTTTGGTGCTGACATGGCAAAAAAATAATATGAAAATAATTAAGTTAAATTTAAAATTAATTTTATTTAAAATATTTAAATATATATATATATATATATATATATATATATATATTTTAAAAAAAATGGAGCCCTCAGCCGCCGCCGTCACCTCCCCGCCACCGCCGAGAAGGGCCGGCAATGGAGGGGGGAGGGTCGGTCGAGGTCGTCAGGCCCTGGCCAGGGCCTGACGACCCCGGCTGACCAGCGGCGAGGGCTTGCTAGCCCTCGTCAGATCTGGGCGAGCCCGCCGCCTGCTGAGGTTACCCCCAGTGGGTGGCAGCCCTTGGTTCGGCCGAGCGAGGGCTGTTGACCTTCGCCAGATCTTGGCAAGGGCTCGCGAGCCCTCGCCATCGGTTGACCAAGGTCACCGGCCCCTAGCCAAGGCCCGGCGACCCCGGCTGACCCTCCCCCCTCTGTCGCCGACACTTCTCGGTGGCAGTGGGGCGGTGGCGGCGGTGGCGTCGGCTGCCACCTACCCATTTTTAATTTTTTTTTAATTTTTTTTAATATTTGTATTTGTATTTTTAAATATTTTAAATAAATTTAGTTTTAAATTAAATTTAATAAATATTTATATTAATTTATTACCACATCAACACCAAAATGACGTTGTTTTTGTATTATTTGGCCACGTCAGTGTGTAAAACGGCGTCGTTTTGCACTTACTTCACCGAAAATTGCACATGTCAATATTTTGGCCGGAGTGGCACTTAAGTGTCACGTTCTTAAGGGTGCGTATGATAAATTTTTTATTTCTCTATTTCTTTATTCTCCGGAACATGTTTGGAACAGAAATCCATTTGGTAACGCAATTTGATTTTTCTATTTCTAGAACAAATTTATATTCCAGAAATAGATTTAAAGAAGAAATCAGAAGCTAAATTTTTTAACTTCTCAATTTCAAATACAGGACCTTGTAAGAATTTATTTCGGAGAGTTTGAACAAAAGGGGTGCCAAGTTTATTTTTAAAAGGGGGCTTTGGAGTTTTGGCTATATGAAGGAGGCTAAGGTTGACTTGATTAATGAGGTGTCTGCATGGTTAGGTTAATTAAGTAGTTCAGTTTAATTAATCGCAATTTATTTATTTACTTAATTGCATTTATTTAATTATTTTGTACTTTATTTAGTCATTTATTATTTTCCGGAAATTATACCGGGATAGCCAGTTATTAGAATTTCGTGCTGATTGTCGTGGCGCAATCAATTTGTGCATTTGATAGTTAATTTGTACATATTTGGTGATATGGTTGGTTTGTGATATGCATAGAAGTTATGCGTGATGATGCGCGAGTGAGTGTGCCTGTGTGGCCATATTTATGTGTGTTAGGTAGATTGTGCCTGTGTGGCAATATTCTGTGTGTTGGGTAGATCGTACCTATGTGGCTGTAATCAATTAGAACGCATGATTGATCGAGTGTTATTACTGCACATATGTGATATATGAATTGTACTGACGTGTAGGAGAGAACTGAGGTGATGTAAGTCCTCTGTATTGTGTGTATATGCCGCCCTAGGCATATTTCCTTCCTAATAGAAGTTTAGGGGGTGAATTTGCTGATACATTGTTTCACCCCATCGTGGGCTTAACGTTTTCAGGTCTTTAGATGACGGTTGTGGAGGACCCGAAGCCCCCGGATCTGTGGAGGTGGAGTCCAAAGGATCGGCGAATGTGTCCGACCAGTAGGTCGTAAGACGGCTTCTTATCTTTTTGTAGTCAGACCAAATTGTTTATAACAATGTGGCTTTTGTGAATTGGTTGTCCTGCTTAGCTATCCCAAGTTGTTGTTGTCAGGGGATTAGTTAATACGCTTTTGCATGTGCATTAAAATGAATTGGTTGGCGACGTGTTCTGGGGCGTCACAATTTTTTTTATTGACCACCGAGGGATGTGCGCGCTCTCGAGAATCGGGGCGTGACAAAACTATAGCAACTTCAATGGATGTAAATATTTCATTATTTGTAAGTAACGTTTCATTTGGATTCATATAATTTTTGTCGATAATCAATGAAAAATCAATCTGACTTGTTTACTTATTTATTTAGATGTTTTTTAGGTGATGATAAATTAGGTTACACCACTTCAACGTTAGGTTTTAGTGCTCATTTTGTACTATGTGACCTTAGTTGTCTATATGAATGTTGTTAAATTGCCAGTTCATTGCAGAAAAGTGGCATCGGTGCCTACCTACTTATAGATGGAGTTTCTAATTAGAACAAAACAACATTGTTTTACAGATCAGACCGTCCAATAACTTTCAAAGCGAAACAAAACCATCATTTAGATTATCCGGTCCACTTGCTGTTACTTTTGCTAGGTTGTGCTTATGGATAACAAAGGTAAAATTGCCTAGGTTCGGTCCATAAGCAATGACAATTGCCCCAGGGTGCATATATGAAAATTGTCTAATGGGTGTAAAAGTACCCATGTTCTTTCATGTGCCTTTCCTTGGGACGTTTTGATATCTCCACTGGTAAAGAAGGAATAGCGTTTTTACTTTCTTCTTCGGGCTCCCAAAGACATTAACATCTCGATTACCTCCTCCAATTCCTTCAATCGGAAGCAAACCATGCCCGCGGGATTCACATCACTCTCCTCCGTGCAGCAACTGAACTATAGTGACAAACATGGAGGTCAACTTGATCTGTTGTTATGTTTCCCACCAACTGTTTGTCGAAATTCCTGAGTAGCTTCATTCTCGGAAACCCCATTTTGCGTTTGCTCTTTTCAGGTCCAGTTTTCCCCAACAGACCTTTGTTTCGAGGGGGGGGGGGGGGGGGGGGGGGGGAAGGGTTTTTACTTCCAATATGTTGAGATGGTCTTGCAGGAGATCAACAAGATTTGTTTTTTTTTTGTCGAAAATAAGGCCATTCATTCATTCACAAATAAAGCCAGAACAAAGCATAGAAAAGTTTGCGGACAAAGGATATTCCAAAGAGGCCCCTGTGGGTTGGTGATCGAGTAGGGAAGACTTAAAGAAATTTCCGCCGATAAGCTTTGGCAACCCAGTTTGAATTAGCGGACTTCAGCTTGGCCAGCGGCATCTTGCGATCATCCACAACAGGAAGTAGGGCCCACGGGCTTCCTACTTTTCCGGCTTAGGAGCTCCGCCACAAATCTACTGTCGGTCTCTATCTCTACAAAAAGCTGATCCGCTTTCTCCTTCTTCAAGTACAGAAGAGCTCGGAAGACGGCTAGGGTTTCGTTGGTCAACGCGGTATCGAGTTGAAACGTCCAGGAAGATGGACAGAGACGACGGACGCGATGCGATTAGCAATCGGCCAGACTCGGTGCTCCTCCATATTTTATCTGAACAATCTATTGACACCAGTTACAAGCTGTTATTGAGTAGCCTTCGCCCTTGCAGCCGCTGTTTCTCTATTGGTTTTTCATTTTAGAGGTTGCCATCTTTGTTGTTTCACTTTTCAGCTTTACTAACCCGTTTCTTTATCTTGAAAGGAAGTTGATGCAGTTCAACATTCTCGAGTGCCGCCCTCGAATGATTAGTATATCGTCATCAATATCATTACAATCCGAAGCTACTGCGTACCATAAAATACGGGGTTGTGCAGTCCTCCATCTTCGTATCTTTTCTTAATGTCTACCCTAAAATTGCTATTAGATGTGCTCCTCTTGCAAATTAACAAGATCATTTTGTCGCTTATTTGACGCGTGAGAGTTCTTTTTCTTTATCCAACCTTGTATCTTTACTCAAGGTAATTTGGTAATCGACCCCATATACCCTTATACTATGAATTGCATGAAATCAGTCCTACTTTGTATCTACTTCATCCCTCCAGACAGAGGTTGTTTCCAAGGAGACTTTTCATAGTAACCATTCCGTCGAGCATCGGTCGATATACCATGCAGTCTGTCTGCCACAATTCCATGATAATAAGCGGTGCTTTAATATGAGATTTTACAAAATGAGCACTCCCACATTGTTTTCTGAAAAACTAACGGAAACAATATCAGATTTGACCAAAGTCGAACCAAATGGGATTAGATTTCTAAACAAAATAGATAGTTTCAACTTGATCGGGCTGTATCTATTTGGTTTAACATTTGAACAAAACTTTTGCTGCTTGATCTATTACGTCACAGTCTAAGTTACTTCTTCACACTTCACCACGTACTTTTCTTGACTTTGTATTCACTATATCATGGGAGCTCACATATCAGCCATGTCCATCTCTAAGGCTTTAATTACTTCTGAGCAGAGCAACATCTCCCTAGTATTTCCACCTTGTACGGGAATTCTTATTGTCTCAAGACCCTTACTGGCTATGCTCATCTTGGATCTCACTGCATATTTACATACAAATTTCCATTCAATCTATCGCAATTGCTGGAGATGAAAGAACAGTTTGCATTCAAATTTCAACTCGCTGAAGTTGGCTGGATGCAAGTGTCACGGGCCGAAAGATGGACGACCTGAGAGGTTTCCCAGAGTCGACCCCAACTCGCTCGTGGACCTCTTGCTGTCACTTGGATTCCCACCAAGCTTGCTCCCCGAAGCTTCCAAGGGCGGGCGAAACCGTCATTGAGCCACACTCTAGAAGTCTGTTCCGTTATTTATGTCGGTAGATGGTAGTTGAATACTTATGTCGGTAGTTGAGGCGATGTGATCTCGCCCGTCGGATGAAAAGTAGATCAATGGATGTAGTCCGAGGCCCTCAACTATAAAAGGGGTGTCCTCCTTCATTTTGTAATCATCCAATCCACTCCATTTTAGTAATATCAAAGCTTTCCATTCCTTTCAGAGCTCCTCTCTCTAGCTTTCTCTCTCAATGATCCGGGTAAGCGAGCGGGTAAGCGTTCGATCGAGCCAGGCTTGGCTTGGGTGATCCAAAGTTGTCTGAGTCGCCGCGCGGTCACGATCCCAATTGATCGGCCCGTGACAAGTGGTATCAGAGCTAAAGAGAGATCTGTTCGAGAGACCAAGGAGCGCCAACTGTTCAAAGGAATGTCAAGCCAAGAAGCTGTCATGGATGGAGAGGCCGCACAAGTCAAGAAGAACCATGGCCGTGGAAAGAAAAGAGACACCTCGATGGATGTCATAGCTGCGTTCGATGAGAAGATCGGGAAGGTTCGGAGCGCTGTGCTCGAACTCATGGAAGGTCTTGACGATGTGCGAGACCGGATCATGGAGGTTGAGAGTTCGCTCCGTGAAGACTTCACGACCGGCATCAACGAAGCTACCGCGCCATTGCACGACAAGGATGAAGCCCTTGAAGCATCGATCGATGTGTTGAAGGAGCGCATCCAAGTGGTCGAAGAGGAAGCTCCGCATAGGGACGAGGTCGAAGCCATGAAGGCCGAGATCCAAGAGCTCAAGACCGAGCTCGCCCTATGCAAGCTGAGCATCACCAATGGTGCTGTGCCTACCCAAGCGGTGCCCAAACTTGAGGTGCCAAAGCCAAAGGAGTTCAAAGGCGAATGATCCGCCAAGGAGGTGGACAACTTCGTCTGGAGCATGGAGCAATACTTCGGCGCCGTCAACATACACGACGAGTCGATCAAGGTACGAACCACTTCCATGTTCTTGTCTGATACGGCTATGCTTTGGTGGCGCAATTGGTGTGATGAGGTTAGACGCGGCGCCGATCCCGTGTGCACGTGGGACGACTTCGTGCGAGAGTTCCGGGACTACTTTTTCCCCGAGTTCGCTCAACAAGAGGCCCGTAGCAAGCTCCATCGCCTCGAGCAAAGAGGCACGATCTGAGAGTACGTGAAGGAGTTCACGGTGCTCAAACTCCAGATTCGCAACCTAAGCGAAGAGGAGGCTTTCGGAGCGTTCATGGATGGACTGAAACCATGGGCACAACTTGAGCTGAAGCGGCGGGACGTGAGTAGTCTGGCGCGTGCGCTGAGCGTGGCCGAGTCGCTCATCGACCTCACCAGGACCGAACCAAGGAGTCGACCAAGGGATTGGAGGACGGATCGACCTTGCGAGGATGAAGTTGGAAGAAACACTCCCCGAGGCGCGCATGAGCAAAGCGACCGACCCAAAACATGGGGAGAAAGGTCTTCCAAGCCAGCCTTCCAAAGGGGTCGACCACCGACAGACTACACGAGTAAGTTCGATCAACCCCCGCCTTCTCCTTGCTTCATTTGCTAAGGTCCGCACTGGACCCAAAAGTGCCCAAAGAAGGGACGAATCAACGCCCTCCTTGCCATCGAGGAAGAAAAGGAGGAGTGTGACATCCTGATTTTCCAATTCTGGTTTAAATTGAATAAGTCGGGCATTTCATCTTCGCGCCTATAGCTCTCTTCTCTGAGTTGGCCACTCACGAGATAACTAGTCTATCAGGTGAAGCTGTTAAGGAATTTAAACGCAATAGACTTGAGAATTCGACCAGGAAACGACTGCTCAACCGTACTAATCTGCAAGGATCATTACGGCACAGACCAATTAGAGACTGGAGATAGGTCGATTCAACATAACCATGTAATTCGGTGTGGGTGATTCCACCTAATTGCACAATTCTTGTTGATCGGCACTAGACCGATTTCTCTATCGTTTTGGTACCCTGTGTTCATATTTGAAACCTCGAGATTTCTACGATAATCAAGAGTCGCCAATGTGTCGAAGATGCACTTTATAGCTTGAAAATAATCAACCACAGGTCAATTGCACAGAAAATTCCTAAAAGCTACCCAGTAGATTAGGACGTGCTAAAGTCGCGCCAGATTGAAATCAACCGAGAAATTGAACCCGATTACAGAAATTGGAAGTTCTGTCAAGTCACAATTCATTTTAGGAATGTCGACTCATCTCCAGAAGATTTTTCTACAAACCGAGATTTTTGGCGAAAAAGCAAAGTAATGCCGTTTTTGTTCGGGATTGTCAGAGGGCCCTTTTTAATCGAATCTTCGGGATGCAAGTTGGATCATTTGACGGGGAAATGTCATGAGAAGGCTGATGACACATGGGTTGATCTAATTGAGCTTCAATTGGATGGAATTGAGTGAGAATTGATTGAATTTGATGCACAAATGTCTAAAATTCGTATGCCATGGGGCTAGGGACATTTTGCACCTATTAACAAGCTTGTGGAGGAAGCTTGAGGAGAGAGAGTGGCTGATGGCATGTGATGTCATGGTGGGGGCAAGTGGAAGGAGAGATTGACAAGTGTTGCAAGCTAGAGAGCCACCAAGGGAGCCCCCCTCTTCAGCAGCTTCTTCTTCCCCATTTCTTGGCTTTATCCATTGTTGTTGAAGGAGAGAAGCTCAGCAAAAACCAGAGGAACCGAGCAGCACCAGCCCCTCCATCGTCGCACGCCCGGAAGGCCATCGTCGGCCGTTTTCCTCCCCTGTTTTCTCCTTGTTCCAGTTTATGCTCCAGCCGACCTTTCGTCAAATATTCGAGTAAAAAGTAGTCTTCCCGGTCGAATCAGCCATCGCTCCACCCACCGTTGTCACAAGAACATCCAGACCGTTCAGGATCATCCCACCGCTCGCCGGAACGATTCTCCGGTCGTCCCGAAATACTGAGAGAAGCTGCCGCTCGCCGGACCGTCTGGTTCTGCCCTGCTCCGCCTGTTCCGCGTTTTCTTGCTGTTTCGCCCATTTCCGACCCTTCCTTTGCCCATCCCAACCTCCTATAAGATCCCCAAGACCCCCGGGAGCCACCGGTTTCCAACCACCCGATCGCCGGAGCTCCGATCGGCCCGTTTTTGCCATTGAAGTTGCTGGTTTCTTCTCTGCAGTTCAGCCCAGATCAGAAGCAGAAGACAGCAAGAAGTTCCAGACTTCGAGGCCCGTTTTCAGTGTCTTCCCGGCCTCCGTTGGTGTCGCCGCTTTGGGGTTTATCGACCGCCTTGGTGTCGTGGTCGCCGTGAACTCACCGGCACGCAAAACCAGTGAGTTTATCCTCTAATTCTTGCTTAGTGAGTTAATGACGCTTAAAGGATGTTTAGATTAGTCTAATTAGGTTTATGTGGTTAGATTATATTATTTTAATGTAAATTAGATTAGTTGTATGATTAGCTTAATATATGTTTAATTAGGGCTAATTGTATGATTAAATTAGTGTAATCTTGTTTAAGCCCTAATTAATTATTTTTAATTAATTAATTATTTCGAATTTATAAATATTATTTTATTAAATTATATTATTATAATATAATATTTAATTATTTAATTTTCGGAATTAAATTTAATTATTTAATAATTTCGAAAATTATGCCGGGATGGCCGGTCGTTAGAATTTCGCGCTGATCACAGCAGTGCGGTCGGTTTGTGTTAATTGTATGTTTAAATTGAGAAATTGAGTGATTGATGATTATGGTTAATAATTCCAAAAGTGTGGAATTGTGTGAAATTGGAGAAGTTTTGGTGTTTAACTTGAAAATACCCGGTGTCGGCTTTTAGCACCGTAATTGGTTTGTATGATCAGTTTGAATTGATTGATTGATTGGATTGAGTGAATGGATGTTTATGTGGGGATTCATCCCAATATGTTTAATGTTGGTATTCGATTGGTTTTTGATCGTGAAAGGTTGTGAGTGGACTTAGAAAATCATCAAAGCTCGGCTGTGCCCTGTTGGATCGTGATATACCACCGAACTGGGAATCGGTCATATTAGTCTAATTAGGTTTATGTGGTTAGATTATATTATTTTAATGTAAATTAGATTAGTTGTATGATTAGCTTAATGGATGTTTAATTAAGGCTAATTGTATGATTAAATTAGTGTAATCTTGTTTAAGCCATAATTAATTATTTTTAATTAATTTATTATTTCGAATTTATAAATATTATTTTATTAAATTTAATTATTTAATAATTTCGAAAATTATGTCGGGATGGCCGGTCGTTAGAATTTCGCGCTGATCGCAGCAGTGCAGTCGGTTTGTGTTAATTGTGTGTTTAAATTGAGAAATTGAGTGATTGATGATTATGGTTAATAATTCCAAAAGTGTGGAATTGTGTGAAATTGGAGAAGTTTTGGTGTTTAATTTGAAAATACCCGGTGTCGGCTTTTAGCACCGTAATTGGTTTGTATGACCAGTTTGAATCGATTGATTGATTGGATTGAGTGAATGGATGTTTATGTGGGGATTCATCCCAATCTGTTTAATGTTGGTATTCGATTGGTTTTTGATCGTGAAAGGTTGTGAGTGGATCTAGAAAATCATCGAAGCTCGGCTGTGCCCTGTTGGATCGTGATATATCACCGAATTAGGATTCGGTCGTGCCCACTAGGGCCGTAAATTGCCACCTGATAAGGGTAGCGTCTGATAAGGCCGTAAATTGCCACCCGATAAGGGTCGCGCCTGATAAGGCCGTAACCTGCCACCTATTAAAGGTCGCGCCCATTGGGCCGTAATTTGCCACTTAAAGATAGGTCGTGTCCTTTGGACCGTGGTTTATATCGGAGGATTGATTAAGTTTGGCTCGTTGAGCCGGGAGTGAAATTGGAATTGGAACGCTTGAGATGATCGAAGAGTGGTTTTGATAACATGTAATCGACTAAGTTGATTGATCGCTGAATCGATTCGAGTAATTGAATTGTTTGGATGATGTGGTTGTCAATATTTATTGATTAAACTGACGTGCAGGAAGGAATTGAGGCGTGGTAAGTCCTCTATCCTATTTGTGTGGCTAGAGCGCCCTGAGGCGTATTTTCTTCCTAATTGAGTTTTAGAGGGTAGGACTCGCTGAGACATAGTCTCATCCCGGTTGTGGGATAATATTTCAGGTTCCTAGATGACGGTCATGGAGGACCGGAAGTCCTGGAGTTCGGAAGGTGGAGGCTGAAGAATCGGCGAACGTGTCTGACAAGTTGGTCATAGGACAGTTCCCTAGTTGTTGAGCCTGTCTATTTTGTAGACAATCCGGTGTTGTATATAAACCTATGTGTTTATAAGAAAGCTTGATTGGTTGTGATTGATTGCTTGCTTTTCTATCCCAAGTTAAATGTTGTTAGGGGATTTGTTTCGCTTCCGCATGCATAATAAAAATGAATGGGTCGGCGACGTGTCCTGGGAAGTCGCATTTGTATCGACCAAAGTGGGATGTTCGCGTGCTCGGAGGATCGGGGAGCGACAAGGAGCCCAAAGAAGACAAGCGGCAGATTCGAATTGGAGCTGTGAGGATGATCAACTCGGTCCAAGCCCGATCGCCGACCAAAGAAGAATGAATCGCTCCAAACACCGACATGTTCTTTGTGGAGGTCGAAGTGGGCGGCCTCTCTCTAGCTTTCTCTCTCAACGATCCGGGTAAGCGAGCAGGTAAGCGTTCGATCGAGCCAGGCTTGGCTTGGGTGATCCAAAGTTGCCCGAGTCGCCGTGCGGTCATGATCCCAATCGGTCGGCCCGTGACACAAGCACACAACTATATAAGGATGTGCCGTTGATTTCATGTACTTGAGAGTGCGCTAATCTTGGAGAAGATGGAGAAAATGGCAATATACGTTTCTAAAATAGTTGAAAAAAATAATGAAATACAATTAAATTGTGAAAGCTACAAAATCTTTTTAAAAATGTTAAATTAAAAACTAATAATGATTTTTGCCTTTTTCTTCCAATGTGTTTTTGAATCATCCATATCACCGGCTGCTTTTTACCTTTCTCGCTCCTCTTTGATTTCCCCAACTTCGCCGTGGGCTGGACTGGAACTGGAAATGTTTGACGCGTGGAAGGCGAATCATCCATGTCCCCGGCGTGCGACGTCACTTGGCTTGTTTCTTGTTGCACTCCTGGTGTTTGTAGAATGTCTTGACTGGGTTTAAACTTTTAACCCCGTTTTTGACATATTATTGTTTAGCCCCGGATTTCTCTATCAAATCCATTTCTCTCCTTTCTATGTATCCTCTGCCATCTTTTTTCTGTTATGTCTATGTAATTCGCAGAGTGTGTTCTGAAATAGATCAACCATGGAGGGCAATAATGTTATTATGGAAAGCAGCAATGCAAAAAGTCGGAAGGGCCAAAAACATGGTGTAAATGATGCAATCGGTAGTTTGCCGTACTCACTGCTGGTCTACATACTTTCCTTCCTAGCCATGAAGGATGCTGTATGGACAGTAATCGTCCCACGATTCTATTATCTTCGGACTGTTACGCGCAACTTTTCTTTGATCAGTGTGCTTTCCATAACTTGGAAGAGCGCACAGTGCCAAATGGTCTTGAGTATAATGAGAAGTTCTTAAAGTTCAACAACCACGTATTGACCTTGCACGAAAGTCCCACAATTGATTCATTCTGGCTTAAGATAGAATTCTATTGAACTACGCAACGGATGAGGATGTCCGTGATGACCCTGAATTCAAGGACCAAGAAAGATAACGATGCTGTCGAAGTCGGCTTATTATTTCAAGGTTGCAATTAAGTTGAAGTGATCGACTTCATTTCCTATTAGTCTAAACAATTCTTTCTTCTATCATGTATTCAATATATTGTAATTGACACAACGGCCAAGCTCATTATTTGCATTGAAGCATTTGATGCTTGATCCAAGTCTAAAAGTGGCACCTTCTAGGATTTCTAGCATATTGGAAAGTTACAAGTGATAGGATCTCAAAACTTTATGAGAAAATATAAAAAATTACTATCTTTTTGGGGAAAATTATGAACGGAAAAAAAAATTGTAAGAAGAGTGGAGCAGATAAATCACAATGACTATAAAATTATTATCATTGGAAGAACATTACAAAGTACAATGGAAAATTAGGATCAATGATAAATAGCATAAAGAAACTTACAAATCCACAGGAAAATTACGAGGAAATAATGATAATAGTCTCACATTGTAAATAGAAGTTGCTTTGAAGAAACAAAACAGCAGCAACTTCAATTACCGTAAATATTTCATTGTTCATAAGTAATGTGCCATTAGGATTCACATAATTTTTGTCAATAATAAGTGAAAAATCGATCGACTTGTTTACTTATTTATTTACATGTTTCTTAGGTGATGGTAAATTTGGTTACACCACTTCAACGTTAGGTTTGAGTCCTAATTTTATACTTTGAGACATTTGCCGTCCATATGAATGCCATTAAATTGCTAGCTGGCATCGGTGCCTACTTGCTAATAAACGGAGTTAGTTTCTAATGTGAGCAAAACAATGTTGTTTCATGGATTGGTCCATCCAATTGCTTTTATAGAGCGAAACAAAACCTTTATTTAGATTATTCGGTTCGCTTGCTGTTGCTTCTGCTAGGTTGTACTTATGGATAACAAAGGTAAAATTGCCCCCTAGGGCATATATATAAAAATTGTCTAATGGGTGCATGAGTACGTGTTCTTTCATGTGCCTTTCGTCGGGACGTTTTGATATCTCCACTGGCAAAGAAGGGAGTGTAGCGTTTTTTCTTTCTTCTTCGGAATAATAAAGGCATTAACATCTCGATTACCTCTTCCAACTCCTTCGATCGGAAACAAACCGTGCGTCGATCGGAAACAAACCGTGCCCGCATGATTCACATCACTCTCCTCCGTGCAGCGACTGAACTATAGTGACGAACATGGAGGTCAACTTGATTTGTTGTTATGTTCCCCACCAACTGTTTGTCGAAATTCTTAAATAGCTTCATTCTCGGAAACCCAATTTTGCGTTGCTCTTTTCGGGTCCCAGTTTTCCCCAAAAGACCTTTGTTTCGAAGGGGGGAGGGGTTTTTACGTCCAATATGTTGAGATGGTCTTGCAGGAGATCAACAAGATTTGTTTTTTAGTCGAAAATAAGGCCATTCATTCATTCACAAGTAAAACCAGACCAAAACATAGAAAAGTTTCTGGATAAAGGATATTCCAGAGAGGCCCCTGGGGGTTAGCGATCGACTAGGGAGGACTAAAAGAATTTTCCGGCAATATGCTTTGGCAACCCAGTTTGAATTAGCGGACTTCAGATTGGCCAGCGGGATCTTGCGATCATCCACAACAGAATATAAGGCCCACGGGCTTTGTACTTTTCCGGCTTAGGAGCTCCGCTACAAATCTACTGTCGGTCTCCATCTCTACAAAAAGCTGATCCGCTTTCTCCTTCTTCAAGAACAGAAGAACTTGGAAGACGGCTAGGGTTTCGGTGGTCAACGCCGAACAAGTTGAAACGTTCAGGAAGATGGACAGAGATGACGGACGCAATGCGATTAGCAATCTGCGGACTCGGTGCTCCTCCATATTCTGTCCTTCCTGCCCACGAGAGACGCCGTCAGGACAGTGATGGTGGGGTTCCGTCACCTCTGGACTTCTACCCGCCACTTGTCTTTCGATTGCTGTCCTTACCACGACTGCAAAAAGTTGGAGACTACTTTTGAAGTGAACGACAGATTCATGAATTTTACCGACCACGTGTTGACTCTGCATGAGAGCCCCACGATCGATTCGTTCTGTCTTAATTTAAACTGTGCGTCTGAGGTGGACCCCTACGATTCTGAAAATGAGGACAACGTAACGCCGGAGAGGAGAAGAACGTGGTACAAACTGGATACGTGGATTCGTTTTGCAGCGAGGAGAAAGGTTAAGTTCCTCAATTTGGACTTCTTACGGTGTGCTTGGGAGTTCTGACATTGTCTTTACTTCCCCCTTAATCTTTACGTGCTGCCCAGCGTTGTCCTTAGGTGTAGCAGTTTAGTAGAGCTGAAGCTGGCTTCCTGTGTGGTCAGACCAGTGGCGGGACGGGTCCAACTAAGGTCTTTTAGAAAATTGTTTATGAAGGATATTCACTTAACTGACAGAAAGTTGGCGAACATACTATCTGGTAGCCCGTTGCTGAAAGAAATGTTTATTGAAGATTGTCATGGCCTCCACGAGCCTAAATTCTGTCGTGGTTCATCCATTGAAGTTTTAAATTTAAAGGATGTGGCAGTCTTGAAAAGCTTGATCTTACACGATCAGATATCAAACATTTAACCATTGATCAATATGGGGATCTGGAGCTAGTTTGTCCTAATGTGAGGATTCTGGATATTGCTGTGTGTCTAAATTATGTCAAGGCAACTGATATGTCATCACTGGTTGATACGTCCCTCAGCTTCAGTGATTATTTTAGATATCCTTACAGGAAATATTGTGAGTTCAGACTACTTCTGGAAAAACTCAGCCGCAGTCCTTATTTAATGCTATGCAATTTGTGCATACTGGTATGGTTTCTCCGCTTTTGCTCTGACCTATTTTGTCTTTGCTTTGAGGTACTTTTGAATGATTTGGGTTCTGATCCTTCAGGTGAGGAGTATTACTATTTGTTTGATTGGATGTTCTCACATTTTAACCGTCCTAAAATTTGTAGAATAGAAGTTGGGTGAACTGATTTCGGATGGGTCTTACTTGAAATGGACAGTGGCTGTGCCGTGTCTCTGCTTTGGCTTGTGTTCTGTTGTTTTTTTTATACTTGAAATGTCCTAGATGAAGAGTAAAAGAAAATATTATTTACTTAGGCTGGGTTCTTTTATTTATGTCAACCTAAACTTTTATAAGGCGGCCTTCCTTGCATCTACTGGCCTATGAATTTTGAGCAATTGTAAACTATTATTATCCACACCCCACTCATGTAACTGAAAACTACAGTTTATTAGGTGCCTGTCTTCCTTGTGTCCCCGTTTGTTTTCAATTTTAATGTGACATCTATCACTATTTTAAATGTGCATGTCTATGCTCTTGTGATTTGTCTTTCTAATATTCTACATAATCTGATAATTTCCTGACAAGACTCTGAATTCAACGGAATCATACTAATTCATTTCAGTCAGTCCATACATACACATGCTCTTGAGCATCCACAATATATGTCCTGTACTAATTCTATTTAATGTCAGTCCAATTAATTCTTTTTAAATTAGGTATTAACTATGTGGGAGTTGACAAATCAGCCATGCCCATCTTTTGCCTGGAAACATGTGACACTACAAATGCTTCTGAGAAAGCAGTACGTCCCTGGCATTTGTAGCATGTTGAGGGACTCTAATTTTCTTGAGACACTCGCTATCTATGTTTATCCTGGAAGAGATGACAATAAAGCCAAGGTATAAATGCTCAAACTGTAAAAGTTTATTGGAATTTTCAAATTTGGAAGTGAGGGAGATTAAAAAGTTGCTTTAAATTTCTAGCTTGCTGAAGCAGGGTGTAAACTTGCATTTGAGTTCAATGGCTTTAGTTACTGGAGTTCAGTGGGCAGCACATTTCCTTGTCTGGAGGACCAGCTTAAGCATGTTAAGATATATGGTCATGTACTGCAGCCTGAGGTCATCGAGCTCATTGAATTTCTACTCAAGAATGCACAGGTCCTGGAGAAAATGGAGATTTCTACCGAGAAGACTGCAGTGAACAAGTAGCAGGGACATGTTCTCCAGAGACATTGGTCGTCCATCAAAGGATTATTGGACACCGGATGCGCTGCTAGAGTTTTCACAGAAGTTGTTAAGTTTCCCAAGGGCCTCAACACGTGCAGTATTACACCCGGGTTAGAAACTGGTATTGGAATTGTATTCACCCCTTTCTTTTGGACAACCCTCGATGTTTCCATAACAGGCATCTAACATCTGGTAGACTTTACAAAAGTAGTCGGTCTTTATGATGAATTCGCCCTTTTGCCTCAGATCTACGAATTCGCCACATTCACGACTCAGCACAGGCAGCTGATGTGCCCTTTTTTTAAAATAAAAAAAAAATGTTTCTCATAACAGCTTTTCTTTTCATATTCCCAGCTCTTGCAAATAGTTTGGCTAAAATTTTGCAGTATAGATTTACTTGAACAATCTATTGACACCAGTTATAAGCTGTTCGTTAGTAGCCTTCGCTCGTGCGGCTGCTGTCTCTCTCTTGTTTTTTCATTTTAGTGGGTGCCATTTTTTTGTTGTTTCACTTTTCAGTTTTACCTACCATTTCCTTATCTTGAAACAAAGTCGACGCAGTTCAAGATTCTCGAGTACTGCCCCCGAATGATTAGTATATCGACATCAATATCAATACAATCCTAATCTACAGTGCACCATAAAATATTGAGTTGTGCAGTCCTCCAAGTTCGTATCTTTTCTTAATGTCTACCAAAAATTGCTATAATATGTGCTCCTCTTGCTAATTAACAAGATCATTTTGTCCCTTATTAAAGGCGTGAGAGTTCCTTTTTCTTTATAAATAACATGAGTATCCAACTTTGTATGTTAAGGTAGTTTGGTGATCAATCCCTCATACCTTATACTGTGAATTGCGTGAAATCAGTCCAACGTTGTATCTACTTCATCCTCTCTTGACATAGGTTTCCGAGAAGACTTTTCATAGTAACATGTTCGTAGAGCATCGATCGGTATACACACTTCCTTTGCCCCAATTCCACAATAATAAGTTGTGTTCTAATATGAGATTTTACAAAATGAGCACTCCCACATTGTTTTCTGGAAACCTGACAGGAACAATGCCAAATTTGACCAAAGTGCAGCTGAATGGAATTTGATTTCTGAACCAAATAGAGAGTTTTAACTTGATCGGCCGTCTCGATCCGGTTAAACATTTGAACAGAACATTTCCTACTCGATCTATTTCGTCATACTCCAAGTTGCTTCTTCACACTCCTCCACTTACTTTCCTTGAATTGGTAATCACAATATCATGGGAGCTCACATATCCACCATGTCCATCTTTAAGGCTTCAATTGCTTCTGAGCAAAGAGATACAAAGAGATACGTCTTTGGTATTTCTAGCTCGTATGGGAATTCTTATTGTCTCGAGACTCTCACTATTTATGCTCATCCCGGATCTCATTGTATATTTATATCTGAATTTCCATTCAATATGTCATGAGTGCTGGAGATGAAAGAACGGCTTGCATTCAAATTTCAGCTCGCTAAAACAGGCTGGATGCAAGCACATGACATCGACGGTGAAAACCAGTGCCTCAACCAATAGCTTAAGCAAGTAAAGATATAGGGATATGTCATTGAGCTCATCTAGTTTCTACTTTAGAATGCACTATTCTTGGAGAAGATGGAGAAATTGGTAATTTAAGTTTCTAAAATAGTTGAAAAAAATGAAATACAACTAAATTGTGAAAGCTACAGAATCTTTTCAATTAAGTTAAATTAAAGTTAATAACATTTTCTGCTCTATTTTTTCCCATGAGTTAACTGAACCATCCATGTCATCGGCTACTTTTTACCATTCTTGCTCCTCTTTGATTTCCCCAAACCAAAGACAATTCACATTTGAATCATTGAGCACTCTACCGTGGGCTGGAATGGAACTGAAAACGTTTGACAAGGGGAAGACAAATCATCCATGTTCCTGGCACACGACATCACTTGGATTCTTTCTTGTTGCATTACAGGTGTTTTCGTGCAATGTCCCGACTGGGTTCAAACTTTTGACCCCGTTTGTAATATGTTTATGTTTAGCCCCGCATTTTTCTATCAGATCCATTTCTAGCTTACTGCAGCGGTTTTGATCACATTTTAGCGGTGTACAATGCATAGACTCTTTTATCTGTATCTTCTGAAATCCTTTTTGCTGTTATGTATGTATGATTCGCAGTATGTGTCATGGAGTAGATAGCCTACGGACGGCAATAATGTGGTCGCGGAAAGCAGTAACTCAAACAGTCGGAATAAAAAATGCGTAGCCCACATACTTTATCTTTGTCTAAAAGACTTCGTCTATGATACAAAATTATGTTTATTGACCAAACAAAACACTGAAATTAAAAATGAGAGTGCAAGCACAGGAGTCAAAATCGCTAAAAAATAAACTTTACCCAAAGTTGTAATATCCTCAAAATTACAGACACACTGATGCTCTGGAACAAAAGCTACATTGGTATTCACAATGCTCATCAAGAATAACAAACTATAAGATTAAAACTACAATGAAAAGACATTGGCTCAAAAAGAAAATGCTTCGGAATGAAAATTTAGCAGAGGTTTGACACGACTTGACCGTCCCCTCGTTCTTTGCGTTCTTTCTATTTATACTCCTAGGATTTCTTTCCGCAGTGGTTGGAATTCACACAGGAATTCACACAGGATCCCCACTCTAGTCGCTCCACATTTCCTTGATTCCACGACGTTGGAATCTCCCAAAGAATTCGCGCGTCCTGCAATGACTTCCCCTTCTTACTCTAAATTTAATCAAAAAGGTCACCGATGCACCTCGTATTGAAGTCAAGTCACACAACCCTCAAGTGAAGTTAAACTAGATAAGCTCTAGATCGAAGATGGGCTTAAGATGTGTTTGTTTGAGTGAAAGAATTTTCCGTGACTTAGTTCTCTAGACTTTCATGCATTTGGTTTGCTACAAAATGATCAATTGATGGAAAAACCATTTACAATTAAAAAAAACAATTTTAATATTAAGAAAATGAATTCCTTATCTTAAAAAGGAGACAACATTTTCCTAGGAAATGATTTCCCCAAAAGTAATTTCTTTTATCATGAAGTTTTCTTGGAACAAACACACTTTTAGTGCAACTTGACTCCTTATACCATCTCCTCTATATCTGGGCCATAAATGTTCACCACCAACAGAAGCTAAAGAATAATTAAGAGCAACAAGAAGTAATATGATACGAACTATCATTTTCATCTCTCAATTTACTAATACTCTATCTTCCTGCATTTCATGTCATATTTTTGCCAATGAAATTGTTTCATAGTCTTCATCCCGTGCATTACACAATGGATAGAGTTGCTTTGATTTTGAAGTCAGCCGACCAACAAAAGACCAAGTTAGTCTCGGTTGTCTTAACTTTTTTTGGTGGTGAGGGGGGACGCATTCACTTGGCTAATTCATATCGAAACCTCAGCTCTGTTCTTATCTAAAGTTATACACAGCAACCTTTTTCTTTATAGAGAGAGAGTAGTTATGCTGCACGAGCATTTTGAAGAAGCCAATGACGTCTGTGGCAAATCCTTGAGCACCGCCAGACAATCAGACAACGGACTTAAACTTGCCAATTCACAATGGCACTAGTCCAAAATGTATATAGAAGTTGCTTTGAAGAAACAAACTTGCAGCAACTTCAATGACACTAAAAATTTCGTTGTTGATATGTGCGGTGCCGTTTGGATTCACATATTTAATTTTTTGATAATCAATGAAATCAATCATCTTGTTTATTTATTTATATATTTATTTGACCTTGATAGGTGAAGATAATGGGATAAGGATTCATATATAGCTTGCTTGGGTTATGTATCAAAGCTGCTTGCTATTTTATCTAGAATTGAAAAGACCCAAAAGCAATTTATAGAAGTCTATCCCCGGAAATTTGTCTCGACTGACTCTTGAGAAGTGAACTTCGTGCGTGCATATAAATGAATATGTGAATATTTCTAGCTAGGGAATGTTGATAGCATTAATCATTATCGACAGATCTTAGACTAATTTGATTTCCAGAAATGTTTCCTGATCATCTATTCCTCAATTGGTGAATATTGATTGAGCTAGCTAGATGTTGCCATTAAATTGCTCATGAAACATTTCCTCTTTTTATTAGTCGCCTTAGTTCTTATTTTGGCATTTGTGCAATTTAGTTAATTTAGGCTTTGAGTATGAACCATGGACCATATAACCTAATTAGCAATTACACCATAGTGGTTGTACATATATGAGAAATGATTGGTTGACAATCATTAATCTACTATAAAAATAATAATTTGTTATTTGTTAATTTTATGGGACTACAGTCAATTGTTTTAAAACTTACGCTGTTAAATGAAGGCGTGATTTAATATTTTAATTGCACTAATACTCCCTCATGCTTAATTTGGCCTTTTGGACATATTTAATTGGGAAGGTAAATGGGGTCTAGAAAGATTTGAACTAAAGGCATGTTTAATATTTTAATTATGCTAATATTCCCCCTCATGCTTAGTCTAATCTTTTGGAAATATTGAATTGGGAAGGCAAATGGGACTTGGGAAAAATTGAACTCAGCACATCCAATTATGATATCATGTGAAAATTTGATAGGAATACAACTGATTATTCTAAAAACTTAAGTTGTTAGATGAATGCGTAATTTAATATTTTAATTATGTTAACAAGCATCTCATACTCTGATAGCAAGTGAGATTTTGTATGATTACTGTCAACTATTTAAAAGTTTAAACTGTAAGATGAATACGCATTTTAATATGTAAATATTCTAATGATATAGAGCTTGTTGGTCAAAGCGAACGCATCACAATTGAATCTGTTTTCCTAGTTGGACGTCAAGAAAGAAATGACTTGGTCATTATTCTGGACAAGTAGTAAATTACCATGCAGGCCTTCAGAGGTCAAACACGTATTCAAATTCAATTTTATACGGACAATTTCTTCTCGTAAAATTTTGATAAGGAAAAGTGAACTTAATCGGTTCGCTAAACATCATTATTCTAACTTGGAATCAGAAATGGAGTTTAGGAGATGACTATCAATGGCTAGTAGCTAAATATCGAACACTTCCGCTAGAATGGGAAGGATAAACCAACTTCCTAAGGAAAAGGTGGTGTGAAAGTGTGTATACAAAAAAATAACCAACTCTTTGTTATCGATCAATGATATGACATAATCGGTTCATCAAGAGTGATACGAGAGGATATTTGAAGGACACGAGTTAATCGACACCTACACCACAGGGTAATTGATAACAAGTAGGGAATGATTGACAAGTATCACAGCTTAGCGATAAAGCAGAAGAGTGGTAAGTCGTCATGAATTTTACCATGTGTTGGGCAAAGAGAATACACAAGAGTGCATGTTTAAAAAAAAAAAAAAAAGTAACCGAACGACGGTATCAATATCAAGTGGCAGTTATCTCAGTGAGATGGAAAATTATAATTACTCATGGACATAGATTATTCACGTGTGAAAATAGAGCCTAAAATCTTGGAGAACACAATCGTGGTTATTAGTGAGGTAGTAACCGCTGATACGTAACCATTACTTTGTTGATTATAAATAAATACCCTTTTATGTATTGTAATATCTCTCCTTGAACACCCTTACATCAAGTCAATTAAGGTTATTTGTTTATTCAGGGCAATTTCGTTTTGTTCTTCGTGCATTTACTTGTTCCGCACCTTAAATTCACTGACCTTTCATTTACTTTAAATTTTCAAGCCTAGTAATTCCTTGTTCAAGATCCATACGAAACCCATTTCACAAAAAAACCGATCAATTTTTCAATGAAAGATATTTCGCTTCTCGGGTAAATTTTTATTTTCGATGAAACAGAAAGTATTGCCATTTATTATTATCCGGGAATATGAACTCTCAACGCTCAGTTTGATTTTCATGAAAATATATGGATATAGTTTTTTTTTTAAGCAAAAAATTAAAAAGTGCTGCATCTCTCCTCCCATTGCTTTCTCCTCCTCTCAATTTCATTCCCAGCGCAGTCGCATGCTCAAAGCATTTGCTTCTTCTGTTCTTGCTTTTCCCGAATAGATTTCCTAATTTCGTTCCCCGGTGGAGGATTCGGGCGAACTTTCGAACTGCACATGGTCGGATTGTGTCTGAAATGCCTGTGACTGCGTTCGGTGTGCGGGGTATGCTTTAATGGGGAACGCTGGCGATCCATTGATTGAAGGACATTCTTGTGGAATGCATATATATGCCGCGGTTGATTCTGTTTTGCCCGTTCCGTGCTCTCTCCGTGGCATTTGTTCATCGATTTGATCAGAATCGGCCACGAGAGAGAGGAAAGGGTTTAGAAGGAAATGGCGGGAGGGAGGCTCCATACATGGAGGTTCTACAATGCGTGCTCTCAGGCCAGGATCATCAGGACAGAGGGATGATGAGGCAGCAGACATTCAGCTTTCCACCGAGAAAGTATGGGCGATGTTGGCTGTTGTTTTTCGCTGCAGTTCGATTTTCCGGGTCGACAGATAAAATTTAAATGCATGTCTTCGTGGATGAGATGGGTTATTGCCATCAATGAATCCCACTAAGGCTGATGTTGAAGAAGCACAATTCGTCGAGTTTTAACCAGCTTTCTATTGCTATAGGACTCAAGCTGCATAATTACTGCTTGTCCCGGCGAATGCTGATTGGGTTTCCGTTGGTAACTTCTCAGCTTGGTTCGATAACAATTAGAGCATGCGAGTTCAGCCAATGGCGAGGGGTGCATATTTCTCCGGTGGTGTTCTACGGGTCTCCACATCGGGTGCCTCCAAAAAGACCATCTAGTTTGCTGCAATTGCTGAATGATATACAGGTTGATTTTGTATGCTATGAGTTGATTTTCACGCGTAGAATGGACTTTAGAAAGAAAACATCTCTCCACTTGATTTGTCAATTAATAGTCTCATGGGGATGGTTTACGATTTTCTTCTTGATATCTATTTATCTGTTATAGCCAATTCCAAGTTCCAGCTTTTGCTTCCAACTCTTGATTGTTTCTGAGTGTCAAACAATAGATTGAATCAAAAGCCATAAGTAGAGGTAGGTAGTAATAAGGACAGGGTGGCGAAATGAGTGTTGTTTGTAATGTCATGTAGTGTATAATAGCGCTAGTACTTGAAAGAAGCATTTGGCGACATTACTTAGAACTTCTGTGACATCCAGAATTTTCGATATTAATTTTAATTGAATTAATCAGGTCATTTCTATGCAATTGGAGCCGGGGATTAAAATGGAATACAAAATGGAGATGCGAGATGAGCTATTGGATGAGGAGAATATTTAATGGAAGCATTGAGACATCACTTGGATTTATTGAGAACTTATGAGGTTAAATTGAGAATAAATGAGTGATCCATTAGAGGAGATATCAAACAATTTTGTGTGCCCCCACCCCACTAGCCATTTGGACCAATTCACATGTCCAAGAAAGAGCTTGGGTGGTTGAATGACAGCCAAGGGATAAATACTTGGCCTAGAGTGAGTGTGGGAGATATTTGTGGAAAAATCAAGTCAAGTGGAGCCCCTCACCTCTCGTCTCTATCCATCTACCTCTCCCTCATCCTCTCTCTCTAGTTGTCGTAAATTGTTCCTCCTTCATTCTCCCCATTTCATGCGACGCCATAGCTGAAGAGAAACGAAGAAGTCATTGAAGACTACCCCTCCTCGGCTCTGCTTCATCCACCGCTACGTTCCCCCGCACGAAGCCAACATCAAAGGAGCCACGCCAGCTCCATATGATCAAAGACCAGCAACCAGCGAAGCCCACGTCTCCTCCCCACCGAGTGAAGACACATAAAGCTGCCCATCTCCACGCGTCCACGCTTCTTCGTACGTCCAGCGGAACCCATTAGAGACCGAAGTTTCCACCTTCGAAGACTTTGCTACCAGGTGTTCCAGTCAACCACCGAGATCTCTCTCCTTTGATTTTGCCGCTCCACTTCGGTTCATCTTCGTTCCAGCTGCAAGGAGCGAAGCCACCTCCACCAATTTTTGTTCCCCACCGAAGAACCCCACTCAGGAGGTCAACACAGCAAAGCTCCCAGGCGATTTGTTGACCCCTTGAAGCCGCGTCCACCGAAGCAGCTACGTCCTCTCCGTGTGTCTTCAACCGCCAGCAAATCACCGAAGCCACACGTCCACCGCCTGCTGCCACCCACGTATTCGAGCTCCTCCTTGCTCGGTCAACACCTCCACTGAAGTTTCAGCCCAGCGAAACCGTTTGTTGACCCTGCGCCAGCCAGCTTCGTCCACGTTCTGCTTTAGTTCGCTGCTTCAGCCGCCACGAAGACCGAAGCTGCTGCCCTTCGTTCGAGTGTCTTCGGCCCAGCATCCGTGAGCTCAACATCTCGCAACTCAGCCCAACGTACAGCCCAAGTCCAGCGGCCATTTGGAGCTCAGCACCCCAGTTTGCTCGAGTGGTTCAGCCCATAAATTGAGTTCTTCGACCCAACATTCGAAGCCCATCTTCAGTTGTGTTGAAGCCCAGTAGTTGGGCCATTTCAAGCCCACGAAAAGTTCAGCTGTTTAGTCCAGCCCAACTCAGCCAAGTTTTGGGCCCAACAGCTTATTCAGTTCAACCCATCTTTGGTTTAAGGTCCGGTTCCAAGCCGTGATTGTCGTCGCGAGCCCGATTTCGGCCGCCGTCGCGTTGCCGTGTGGTGATCCGGTCTCCGCGTTTATCAAGTGAGTTTTACTCACTAATGCCTTCTTAGTGCGCTAA
Source organism: Eucalyptus grandis x Eucalyptus urophylla (assembly GCA_028830015.1). Lineage (NCBI taxonomy): Eukaryota > Viridiplantae > Streptophyta > Magnoliopsida > Myrtales > Myrtaceae > Eucalyptus > Eucalyptus grandis x Eucalyptus urophylla. Next base: position 45,253,243 of record CM054190.1, read on the forward strand.
TTATACTTAAATGTTGATTAGTGTTAATTAAATGTAATTAGGTTGTTAGATTAGAATGGATTAGGGATTATTAGTTAATTGATTTGTATATTAGTGATGTAATTAGTGTAATTAGATAGAGAATTGCATGTAGTATTTATTGGATGCTTCTTGGGATTTTTCCCGTCCCTTATCGGGTGTTAATTAAGCGATTCGGGCCTAGGTGGTATTTTTAGGAATTAAATATTAATTTTCGAAATTAATTATTTAATTATTTATTTCCCGGAAATTCAACTGGGATGGCTAGTGACCGGGATTTTATGTTGATGATCGTGGTGCAGTCCGTTTATTTAATTGAGCTTTATATTGTGCTAAATTGAATTTATTGTATTTCTTTATTTAATTTTCGAAATTAATTATTTAATTATTTATTTTCCGGAAATTCAACTGGGATGGCCAGTGACCGGAATTTCGTGCTGATTGTCGTGGAGCAGTCGGTTTATTTATTTGAGCTTTAATTCGTGTCGAATTTAATGGTGCATTTTAAAGTATGTTATTAAATAATGGAATTTTGGCCTTGTGATTGAGAATTGGTCGGGTATCGGTTGTTAGTATCGAAAGTGAGTTGGTAAATCACCTTGAGGATGCACGTGGCCTAGTGAATTGGAATGTTATTCGGGAAAGACACGTGGCTCGGTGATTAGATATGTCACATTGGCAAAAAGGTAGCCTTAGAGAATGCACGTGGCTCGGAGACTCGGTATGTCTTCCTAGAGAATGCACGTGGCTCGGTGACATAGTATGGCATCTTGAGAGGGTCGGGTGGGACCGTAAAGCCACTAGTTCTCGAGAGGGTCGGGTGGGACCGTAAAGCCACTAGTTCTCGAGAGGGTCGGGTGGGACCGTAAAGCCACTAGTTATTAAGAGGGTCGAGTGGGACCGTAAAGCCACTAGATCTTGAGAGGGTCGGGTGGGACCGTAAAGCCACTAGTCCTTGAGAGGGTCGGGTGGGACCGTAAAGCCACTAGTCCTTGAGAGGGTCGAGTGGGACCGTAAAGCCACTAAATCTAAGGAATTGCTTGGTGTTGGATGAATGACCTAGAAATGATTCAACTGGGTCGATTGATCGATGATTCGATCTGAGAGTGTCTTGATGTGATTCATTGCCTTGGTTTGATGTTGTGAATTGAATGATTGAAGGGAGATGATCGTGAGTGGTCTTCCTGATATGAAATCAACTAAGTCGATTAGATCGATGCTTCGATCTGTGATGTGATTGCTTGTGTGCCTATTCGATCTATACTAATATGCAGGTGGAATCTGAGGCTAAGATAAGTCTTCTAACTCATGTTGTGCATAGGCAGCCCTAAGGTGTATTAGCTTACTAATCGGGTCTTAGGAGGTAGAACTTGCTGAGACGTTGTCTCAGTGGTTATTGAATAACCATTTCAGGACCTGGATGAGGAGCCTAAGGAGCATGAATCTGATGAGGAGGTCCTTGATGAGGAACCTGAAGAGGAGTACGTGGAGGAGGACCCCAAGGATAACCCTGAGTACGACCCGGATGAGGACTGAGATCCCGTCCTGTCTTGTCAGTCCTTGTTTGCATGTAAAAAGTTGTAGTTGTGAATTTTCAGTATGAAAAATGTATGGCCTGCTTTTCTATCCCATCGTTTTATTGTATGGGGAATTATAACTGCTTCCGCATGTGCATATATAAAAGAAAGGGTCGGCGATACATAATCCTGGGATATCGCATTTTAAAATCGACCAAAAGTAAGGGATGTATGCGTGCCTGAAGGTCGGGGCGTGACAACTTCTGTCTAACACTTAATGTAACAGTATTTTCTGCCATTTGGGTTTTTGAAATCTAAGTTTGGCTCGACCATCAACGAATGTTTTGCCATGGTCTGCCTTGTCACTTATACTTTGATTTGGAGTTCCATAAAAGGGAAAATGCTGATAAAATGGAGACGAGATGGATAATCTTCTGATATTGGTTGTCTTGGAGGTGTCGCTTGACAAGTAATTAATCTGAGGAAACTAAGAATGGGTAGTGAAGCTAGATTCTTCAACTGAAGGTAGGCTGACTTTGTATCTTGCTACTTCTATTAACTATCATTGCATCAGTAGTCAAGGATGGTGTATGCAATACACACTCACTTACTATGAGCTTCATCTTTATGCCGTCAGATATCTTGACATAAATTTGTGTAGACACCCCATCAAGTGAAAGGCTGTCTTGTTCTTTTTCACGGTGCCTTCCAGCTACAAATTTCCATTGTTCTTCGTGAGATCTTTCGCATTTGATGCGAGAGAACTGTGTTAGGTTTGTTGAAGAAAAGCAGCTTTAAATGAGGTCTCTGATACGTGTGTGATCCATCTTTGTTTGAGTGGTGACTTACTTTAAAATTTCATTTTTGAGGAATATTGCACTTAAAAGCAGTTACCAAGATGGAAATAAAAAAAAAAAAGTTATAACTTTGAATGATGCACCTCTTTTGGAAGTTGAGACAACTTTGATTTCATGGATAGGATTGACCGGGAACATATTGCATGTTGTGCTTATCTTAGATTGAGCTATTTAGGCAACATTATTCAATTGATCTTTTCCAAATACTTCTTTTGAATGAGCATCAAGTATTGGAGCTGCATTGCACACTACCTAGATGTTTTCCTTGCCGTAGTGATTTTCCCTTTTTCCCCTCTTTGAAGCCAATTATCCCACCTTGAGTCACAATTTCTCGGCATAATGTCAGAGAGAAGGGGCAGCTGAAGACTGCTTATAATTTCACAGTGCTGGGTCACTGGAAAGTACTGGTTGAGTGATGTTAATGGCACGGCTAAGATGATTTATGCATAGTACACTAGATTGTGTCAGATTTGTAGTGAATTTGAGATTCAGGCAGGGAAGAATCTGCAACTTGATAAGTCAGCATGTGCATTATGATTACTCCATTTTCCTATTAATAAAACACTAGGAATATCTTGTGTTATACGTTTTTTTCCCTTGTCTATGTTAAATCTTTCCATGGGATATAACAAGTTTACTGTGATGTCAATAACTGCACTGCTTGTAAGCATAAAAGTTTTATCGTCATTTGATACCAAAGACTGCTTTTAAGGACAACTCCTATGTGGGTGCATTAATTTTGGAGGTGTGCTCTGACAAGAAGCTTTAGTTATTGTGTGGTAGAGACAATTCCAAATTCAATTATTATGTGTAAATATTGTTATTGTGCCTTCCAAGTTAGCCATCTATTTTGAGATAGTTTATCCATCTCTCAAGATTAACATATATCTTAGACTCCTGCATACTTCACTTTACAGCCATTTTTACAACTTTACTGAACTATTGGAACTCTGTGTGTGTGTGTGTGTGTGTGTGTGTGTGGGTGTTTTCTTTTGTTTTATTTTATTTTATTTTTCGGGTGGGTTGGGGGTGGGGTTCTGGTTGATATGTTCATGCATGCACACCTTTTTGGAGAAATATAACATTGCATGCAACCATGATGTTCTTATGATGAATTGACAGGTATGTTCGTAGATTCCTAGTGAAAGGGAGAGAGACAAAAGATATGAAAAGTTGTTCGTCAAGAAAGATTCCAGCCCATCGGTGGGTCAGATATTTGTGGACACTGCTGTCTATTCAAGGAATCGATGCTTTTCTTTGGCTCTATCATCCAACGCAGGCAAGAGTTTCTGTCCTTTTGTTGATTGGGCGTTTCAAATGCAAGGACATGGTATATTTCTCCTTGTAATTGAGGTTTAGAGGCTCATGAGGCATCTTTGGAACATGGGTGTGATGAACTGTTCCTAGTTTGCTCAAAATGTTCCTCAAAGCTACCAGCAAAGGGTTCTTTTATGCCTTTTGATATTGCTAGTATAAACACCTAGAGGGGGGGTGAATAGGCGCACGAACAATTTTTCTCAAATACGGAAGCAACAGATTGAAATACGATCGATGTAGAGAGAGTAAGGAAGAGAAAATCAAACACAGGATTTATAGTGGTTCGGCTTATTCCAAGCCTACGTCCACTCTTCCGCACTGACAGCCCACCGGCTGGATTTCACTATGATCAAAAGAGAAGTTACAGCACAGCTTTGCCTTGATTCCACAGTGTAGATGTTCTATCACACCTCCTCAAGGTCTCTCACAAATATAGACTCTCTTTTGTATACAAGTATTCGCTCAAGAGATTTATCTAAACAAATAGAAGCTTCAGACTTTGGAATTCTTCTATCGCGCACTCTCTCTAAACAACTAAGAACGTCTTCCTTATATACTCCTTTATGCCATCATACCCGTTAGCACTTTCCAAAGGAATTCCTCCAATCTACCCGTTGGACGGAATCAATTAGGAAGATCATTTGAGCTATTAAAGGAACGTGTTGATAGCCCATCAATCATGTTCGCCCATACAATCAGGATCTCGGTTTCCATAAGTAGAACTTTCCAATAATATTTAGACAATCATCGAATCTTCAGTCATTGAATCAAATTTGATCAATCAAAGGATTCTGATACGTCTTCTCCAGCCACGAGATCTTCTCCAGATGATAAGGTTAAATCATGAACAAAACATCTAGTTCGGGATAACCTTTCTTCAACGGATCAGTGACTGTCAATGAGGATAGACTTTGAGTCTTGAGTCTGGCTGTCCGGAAGTCTTCAGACTTTAACCAACAGAGTCTGCTGACCTTCAGACTAGACTGACGGAAACATTTTGTCAACTTCAAAACTCTTCACGAGGATTTCTCCAACAATCTCCCCCTTTTTGATGGTGACAAAACCTTCCTGCAGATTTGGATAACTTTGACCTGCAAAACATTTCTCAACCACATATGCATATCTTATAGAAATAAGTGGCTAATAGAATAACACTAGAATCTGCAACCACAGAAAATAGGTTAGTCCAGTATATGATTTAAGCCATTCATAAGATATCAATATTGATAAATAGAACCACCGCCCGCGGTGGCCCTGCTGGTTAAGGCTTAGTACCCTATCCGCGAGGGGAGGAGTTCGAAACTTGCAGGCCGCGTTGCTTCAATGCATAACGCGCGATTTACCTGCGCTTGGGGGTCAGCGGTGGGGGTCCCCGGCGCTCCAGGGTTTACTCTCCACCGCGAAGCGGCGTGCGGAGGTTCCCTGGGTACCAAAAAAAAAAAAAAAAAAAAAAAAATATTGATAAATAGAAGCAGTCAAATCCAGTCAAATCCAAGTCTAGGCAGTTCTTATCCAGACACAAAACAAAGTCAAAGTCAAAGTCAAAGTCTAACACAATCCAACAAACAGTTAAAAAGATTGAAAGTATTGAAAGTTTTCAAATCATGCATCTCTCCCCCTTTTTGTCATCATTTAAAAAGGATGAGATGAAATCAAGATTGCTTGGGAACGCGGACAAGCTGGAAATCTTCCATAGACTGAACAATGCCTTCCAGCCTCTTAAAGTCTTCCTTCAGCTGTACAACCTCTTCACTCTTGGCATTGGCCTGATTCTGAATATAGAGGGCTTGCATCTTTTCATTTAATGAACATGAAGAAGCTTGACCTTCATTCTTCAAGCTTTGAACTTCGCATCCCAAGGCATAAATCTGACCTTTCATCTCCAAGAGAATATCCATGATTCTGCGAAAATCTGCTCCATTATCAGTCTGAGTACTTGCTTCTGCTCGTTCTGATGGAGTAAAAGCAGACGATGGTGGATCAGCATAATCTCGCAGGTTGGGCGATGAAGCTTCATGACCTTCCTCTGGAAATTGAGATGCATAAACATCTTCTGGGTCTGCAGGCGAGCGACTAACTCCTTCACTTTCATCTGGAAATGAAGATGTCACTCCTTTCTTCTGAACTCCCCCTGTTTTCATGCCTACAGGTGGAGAAGAGATTTCCTCAGGTTCTCCTTCTCTTCTTTCTTCTTCCTTCTTCAGGTCTTTCTTGTTCTGCTTCTTGCTCTGTTTCCCTTTCTTCTTCTTCCTTCTCCTTTGCTTCTCTTTCTTCTTCTTCCTTCTCCTCTGCTTCTTTCGTCCTTTGTTCCGATTCTTTCTGTGGAACATGATGACTTAAGTTCCTCAAAGCCATTGCAGAGATGGTGATGTCATCGTCATCATCTTCATCCTCAACGAGGAGAGCTCTTCTTTTCTTTGATGGAGCAGCCATGGGCTCCTTCCCTTTTCTCTTAGCAGAAGAAGAGAATTGATGAGATTTGGTAGGAGTCTTCTCCTTGAATTTCTCCAATTCCTTGCTCAGTTCCTTCAGACGCATTTTGGTTACCATTTTCAGTCCTACCACCATATGATCGCATGATCGAACACAAAAGATTTGCGGAGGCTGAATATTCAGATGTCTGAATAACTTCGTAACAATGCTTGGGTAAGGGAGTTGACCTCTGTCCTTCATCACTGCTCTATACATATGAAACATAACAGTATGAGGGAGAGAAAACTTCTTACCACAGAGGATGGCATACATCAACTTTGCCTCAGAACTTGACATATCAGTTTTGGAAGTTGATTTCGGCCGAAGGCAATTGATCACAATTTTGTGAAGCAAGATGTTGAATGCATTCATCCGTGAGTAAGTGATCTTCTCATCTGTTCTCCTGTCCTTCACCAGTTCAAGTGTAGCCCCAGCAATGGAAACTTTAATCGGATGATATTTGCCTCTCTCAACTTCTAGCACATCTGCCAGCATATTCATATCCACAACATAGTCTTGTTCTTTAACACTGAAGGAGAATCTATTCGCATCCAAAAAGCTAAGATTTGAATAGAAATATGCAGTTAATTCAGTATAAGCCTCAGTAGAGTCAGAGCAAAACTTTTCAAGTTGAAGATAACTGAACTTTTCCCTCAAGTTCACTTTCACAGCATCCAGAAAATCAAAGTCCACACTTCTAGGGTTTATTACCCCACGCTTCAGCAATTTCGAGTACAGATCCTTTTGTTCCTTTGATCTGAACAAATCTCCCATTTTTCCTTGAATTTCAGCCGCAATACCCATTTTCGGTTGAAATAGACTGAACAGATTGTCATCATCATTCCCATCTACAGGATTTGGCCCCCAGTCACGAGGATCACTTGGGATATTCGCAAGGGTTTCCTCAGCCACCCCTTTACGAGCGATTCCCAAACTTTCCATTCTTTTCAGAAAGATATATTCATTCATATATCCTTTTTCTTTAACAAAATCATCAACATAGTTCAAAGGAGTACGAATTCCTTTTAAAGCACGATATAGCTTGTAAATAAAAGCGGGCTTTTGAACTCTTACGGGGTCTGCCTCCTCGATGATTTCTTCCTGATGCTGATCAACAACGCCTTGAGGACTAGAAGGTGGAGAATGACGCTGCTGAGAATGTTGTGGGCTCGGTTGCTGATCTGGAGAAACTTCATCTTCAGTAAGATCGAAGTGCGTAGGCCCCTCACTCATTCTCTGTGGTCCCCTGCTTGCGATTCTTGACGACTTTCGTGAAGAAGACATCTTTAACAGTGTTTGGAAGTTTCCTAGCTTGACTTTCCCAGAAAAGATGATAACTTTTTGAAGATTTAGCGAAGAAGACAAACGGGAATGGAGGATCGATGCTTTCTAGGGTTTTTGAGAGAGAGTAGAAAAGTGAAGAGAAATCGACAGTGCTTGTTCGGTTAAAAAGAAGAGTAAACAAACCGTCACAAAGGAAATAAAAATATGCATTTTCAAAATAACTGTCTTTATCCGCAAAAATAGTTATTTAAAAAATAACTTCCCTTTTGAAAATGAATCGATGCAATATTTATAGCAACAATTTAAACACAGTCTGATGATCGTACCTTTTCAAGATAAGATTGGAGAGAGAAAGACTTACAGTCTGAAGGTCGAGACAAGACTGTTGATAAAGTCTTGTAAGCCTGAGTCTGAAAGTCTTTAGACTTTGATATCCTCATACCTCAAAATGTTGAGTCTGGACCGTATAGACTCAAATTGATTTTTCTCCAAAGGCTTTGTGAATATATCCGCCAGTTGATTCTTTGAGTCAACAAATTGAATTGAAACATCTCCATTTTGAACATGGTCTCTTATAAAGTGATGTCGAATCTCTATATGCTTTGCTCTTGAGTGGAGAATTGGATTTTTGGTGAGGTTGATAGCGCTGGTGTTGTCGCAATTAATCTCCGTGCATGAGTCTTCAATTTCAAAGTCTCTTAGCTGTTGTTTTATCCATAGAATTTGCGAACAGCAGCTTCCAAGAGCTACATACTCTGCTTCTGTTGTTGAAAGAGACACAGTGCTTTGTTTCCTTGAAAACCAAGACACTGTCCTGCTTCCAAGCAACTGGTAAGTTCCTGAAGTGCTCTTTCTATCAACTCTGCAACCGGCCAGATCTGCGTCTGAATATCCCAGAAGATTAAAGTCTCCCTTCTTAGGATACCAAAGACCGATGCTTGATGATGAAGCGACGTATTTAATGATGCGTTTCGCAGCACTGAGATGAGATTCTCTAGGATCTGATTGAAACCTAGCACATATGCAAACACTCAACAAAATATCAGGTCTAGAGGTAGTAAGATAAAGAAGTGATCCAATAATGCTCTTGTACAGCTTTTGATCAACTTTCTTCCCTTCTTCATCTTTGTCTATCTTTAAAGAACTTGACATTGGAATGTCTACCTTTTTGCAATTCTCTAGTCCAAACCTTTTGACAAGATCATTCACATATTTTTCTTGATAAATAAAAGTTCCTTCCTTCAATTGTTTTATTTGAAGACCAAGAAAGAATGTTAATTCTCCCATCATACTCATTTCAAACTCATCCTGCATAGACTTAGAAAATTTTTTGCACAGATTCTCATTTGAGGATCCGAAAATAATGTCATCCACATATATTTGAACAAGTAAGAAACTTTTATTTTCCTTCTTGATAAATAAAGTCGTATCTACTTTACCTTTGACAAAACCATTTTGTAATATGAAATTACTTAACCTGTCGTACCAAGCCCGATGTGCTTGCTTTAAGCCATACAAAGCCTTTTTCAGTCTGAAGACTGAGTCTGGCTTCTTTGGGTCTTCAAACCCTGGTGGTTGTTCCACATAAACTTCCTCATGGATAAATCCATTTAGGAAGGCGCTTTTGACGTCCATTTGGAATAACCTGAAATTCTTATAACAAGCAAACGCAAGTAATAGTCGAATAGCTTCTAACCTTGCCACTGGAGCGTAAGTCTCATCATAGTCTATTCCTTCTTCTTGCGTATATCCCTTGGCCACGAGTCTTGCTTTATTTCGTACGACTTTTCCTTTCTCGTTCATCTTGTTTCTGAAAACCCATTTAGCTCTAATAACAGTTTTACCTTTAGGTTTGGATGTCAATTTCTAGACATCATTTATGCTGAACTGTCTGAGCTCTTCTTGCATAGCTTCAATCCAGCTTTCATCAGATAAAGCTTCTTCTATGCTCTTTGGTTCAATTTCAGAAACGAGTGCCACAGCACTAGACTCTTCTCGCCTTTTGGATCTGGTGCGAATTCCTTCATTAATTTCGCCGATTATAAGATCTTTGGGATGGCTAGACTTATGCTTCCAGTTACTCGTTGATTTGTCTGGTTGATGATCTCTTTCTTTATTTGGATCTTCACGAACATCTTGAAGCTGGTTTTCCAGAGTCTGAAATGCTTCTTGAGTTGTAGACTTTGGAGGGTCTGTAGCAGGTTCAGACTCTTCTTGATGAGTCTGACTTGATTCATCTTGCGTTGAGTCTTGAAATTTGACATTCATTGACTCCTCCACAGTCTGGCTCTTCTTGTTATAGACTCTGTAGGCTTTGCTTGAAGTAGAATATCCAAGGAAGATACCTTCATCTGATCTTTCTTCAAACTTACCAACTCGATCTTTTGCATTTTTCAATATGAAACATTTGCACCCAAATACATGAAAGTATGAAACAATAGGCTTCTTTTCTTTGAATAACTCATAAGGGTTTTTTTGAAGAATAAATCTTAAGAAAACTCTATTGATGATATAGCAAGCTGTTGAAACAGCTTCTGCCCAAAATCGAGAAGAAATTCTACTTTCAATTAAAAGAGTTCTAGCCATTTCTTGAAGAGATCTGTTCTTTTTTTCCATAACTCCATTTTGCTGAGGAGTATACGGAGAGGAAAACATATGCTTACAGCCAGATTCATCACAGAATTTTGTAAAATCTTGATTTTCAAATTCACCTCCATGATCTGTTCTTATACTAGAGATAACATAACCTTTTTCATTTTGAACCTTTTTAGCAAAATTTTCAAAATACGAAAAGGTTTCGGACTTACTTGAAAGGAAATATACCCAAGTAAAACGGGAGTAATCATTAACAATTACTAGGCAATACTTCTTACCCCCAATACTTTGAGTTCTGGTTGGTCCGAAGAGATCCATATGCAGCAACTGTAGTACATGATTAGTAGAGACATAATTAATTGGCTTAAAAGAATTTCTTACCTGCTTTCCCAGAATACATGGAGTGCATGAATCAGTCTTTTGGTATGGCAATCTGGGTAGTCCTCGAACAAGCTGTTTTGAAGAAATTTTGGCTAATTGCTTCATGTTGACATGACCAAGCTTTTTGTGCCATAAGCTTGCTTCGTCTTGAATTGAGATAAGACATTGCGATTCATTTGGTTTCACATCCAGAAGATAGATGTTTCCATGTCTTCGACCCAGAAAAGATTGAGTAGAGTCTTTACTGATTCCGGAACATGTTCCTTCTTGAAAGGAGATCTTGAAACCAGTATCACACAATTGACTAATGCTGAGAAGATTGTAATTGAGTCCTTCCACTAAGGAAACATTACTTATTGTTAGAGTTCCAATTTTCACTGTTCCAAATCCCACAATACTTCATTTGCTGTTTCCTCCAAATGAAACTTTTCCACCATTTACTTGAGCAAGCTTTATAAAGCAATTTGAGTCTCCTGTCATGTGTCTTGAGCATCCGCTGTCAAGATACCACTTTACCTGTTTCTTGATGGAGACCTGCATTTAAGAAAGAGTCTCAAGCTTTCTTTGGTACCCAAATTTTCTTGGGTCATTTGGTGTTAGTAAGATAAACAGTATTAGCCCATACTTTCTTAATAGGTTTCCATACCATAGGACACTCTTTTTCAAAGTGATCCGGACTGTTGCACTTAGAACATCTGAGAGCATTTCTACCTACAGGTTTTACAAAGACTTTCTTGAAGTGATTTTTGTAAACCTCACTCGTAAGCCTTTTCTTAATTCTTTCTTTTACTTTAGGAAAATCAATCAAGGGAATTGATTCTTCTGTCATACCCAGACCAGACTTATTGAAGTAAGGTCTTTGTGCTGAAAGAATTTTCTCAAGTTTTTCAGATCCCATAGAAAATTTCTTTGATATATTATATAAGTCTGTTTTTAAGAAAGCATTTTCTTTTAAAAGATTTTCTTCATTTTCTTTAAGATTGGAAACAGACAAGTCTAGACTTTTAACTTTTTCTGCTAAAACATTTTCCTTTTGTTTTAGAGCTGAGTTTTCCTTTTTTAGTTTGGAAATACTTTTGAGAGAAGTCTTAAGACTAATGCATAGTTCCTCAATATATTTAGAAACTTTGACAGGAATTTTAAAATTACTTGCCTCAAATTCACTGTTTGAGTCTGATCCTGAGTCTGATCCAGAGTCTGAGTCTGATTGTGCCATCAGACATAGATTGGCATATTCATTATCACTTTCTTCACACTCAGTATCACTCCAGGTTTCAGCTTTGAGAGCTTTTCGAAAATTTTCAGCTTTTCCTTTCTTTTTCTTCAAAAGAGGACAGTTGGGTCTGATGTGTCCATTTTTCTTGCATTCAAAGCAGACTACATCTTTGTTTGGTTCCTCATCATCAACAGACTTGGTCTGCTGTCTTTGAAAGCCTTGTTTCTTTGAGTTGAACCTTCTTCCTTTTCTGTTTAGTTTTCTGAATCTTCTTATCATGAGAGCAAGCTCCTCATCGTCCATATCTTCTTCAGAATCTGTAACATCAGAATCATCATTTGATTTTAATGCAATGGATTTCTTACCTCTTGGATCTTCATCTTCATTGATCCTTTCCACTTCATAGGACTGAAGAGTTCCAATCAGCTCATCGACAGATAGTGGCATAATTCTCTGCGTCTCTCTTATCGAAGTCTTTATGTGATTCCAATCCTTGGAGAGTCCACGCAGTAGCTTGTTTACCTTCATGGGATCAGAAGTTGGTTGACCTTGATTTTCAAGACCATTTACAATATCTGTAAAATGACTAAACATGTCAGATATTGATTCTCCTGGCTTCATTCTGAAGGCTTCGTATTGACCGAGAAGAATGTTGATTCTTGTTTCCTTCACTCGATCTGTTCCTTCATAGGTGATATGCAATCTGTCCCAAACTTCTTTTGCTGTACCACAAAAAGATATTCTATTATATTCAGTTGGTGATAAAGCACAATATAAGGAATAAATTGTTTTTGCATCGAGTGTCTGTCTCTTGGTTATTTCTTCCTGAGACATTCTGCTGGATTCTTCAGTTTCTTTCCCTCTTTCAGAGACTGATGCAGTGGTAGGAGTAATTCCTTTTTCTACAACGTCCCATTCCAGAGGATCCTTTGATCATAGGAAAGCTTTCATCTTGTTCTTCCAGATGTTGTAATCCTTTCCATCAAAGTAAGGTGGTCTGGTGTTGCTTTGCCCTTCCATCAGCCCTGGTGCTAACATACTAGCCATGGATCTTTTACTATGAAGTAAAACACTTCAAATAAAGTAAGTACACAGGCTCTGATACCAATTGATATTGCTAGTATAAACACCTAGAGGGGAGGTGAATAGGCGCACAAACAATTTTTCTCAAATACGGAAGCAACAGATTGAAATACGATCGATGTAGAGAGAGTAAGGAAGAGAAAATCAAACACAGGATTTATAGTGGTTCGGCTTATTCCAAGCCTACGTCCACTCTTCCGCACTGACAGCCCACCGGTTGGATTTCACTATGATCAAAAGAGAAGTTACAGCACAGCTTTGCCTTGATTCCACAGTGTAGATGTTCTATCACACCTCCTCAAGGTCTCTCACAAATATAGACTCTCTTTTGTATACAAGTATTCGCTCAAGAGATTTATCTAAACAAATAGGAGCTTCAGACTTTGGAATTCTTCTATCGCGCACTCTCTCTAAACAACTAAGAACGTCTTCCTTATATACTCCTTTATGCCATCATACCCGTTGGCACTTTCCAAAGGAATTCCTCCAATCTACCCGTTGGACGGAATCAATTAGGAAGATCGTTCGAGCTATTAAAGGAACATGTTGATAGCCCATCAATCATGTTCGCCCATACAATCAGGATCTCGGTTTCCATAAGTAGAACTTTCCAATAATATTTAGACAATCATCGAATCTTCAGTCATTGAATCAAATTTGATCAATCAAAGGATTCTGATACGTCTTCTCCAGCCACGAGATCTTCTCCAGATGATAAGGTTAAATCCTGAACAAAACATCTAGTTCGGGATAACCTTTCTTCAACGGATCAGTGACTGTCAATGAGGATAGACTTTGAGTCTTGAGTCTGGCTGTTCGGAAGTCTTCAGACTTTAACCAACAGAGTCTGCTGACCTTCAGACTAGACTGACGGAAACATTTTGTCAACTTCAAAACTCTTCACGAGGATTTCTCCAACACCTTTGTTTCATTTGAGAAGGTTAGATTAACACATGAGAAAATGTGCATGTGCACACAGAGAAGAGAATTTATTGTGATAGTGCTTGAAACAGTGGTGACTCTCTATCCCAGTTGCTCTTTAAAGGTTCATGTGCTCATTGACACTCAAAAATGCATTTACTCTCTCCTAACAGCATGAGGAGGACATGATCGTAGCTTCTTTGATATGCATTGTGGATTTTGGTTGTCAGAAGCTCCTAGTCTGCAAATAGAGTTAGATTGTGGAAAGAAACTTCAGTTCGATACAGAGATAGTTACAAATTTGAATTAATTCCTATATCAGGTCCCTTTATGAACTATATTCATATGATCTGCTGTACTTTTTATCATCAGCAAAAATATTAATCGTCTTGAGGTGGTGGAGCTAATTTGAGGAAACATCTTTGCATAGGTGGACTAGTGTGCTAGAACTCTGTGTGGTGTCTCGTGTGATGGACTTTTCCTCCCCTACGCAGGTTAATATTGATTTGGGAAGATTTTTTCTTGCTTTGCAAGAACTTAGTTTCAACTCTTTCATTAGTGATAGTCCAGTTAATCACTTCACTGGAAAGTCGCCTTTCCCAATGTTGGATAAATCTATAGAATATGTAGCCTCAATTGAAACTATATCAGGTGATCGCTATAGTTTTATTTTCAGATAAACAGAATGATGAAGCATTTCAATTGCTTCATAGTTCATAGAATTCTACCTAAGGCTGTGTATGTTATTAAAGTTGCTAACCTTACCTGAAAGAATTTTAATGGGACTGATATGTCCTATTTGAAAAGAAACTATTGATTGACACTTTACCCTTTCGTGCAGAGCAGCATCAAGAAAATGATATGGTTTTGAAGGCCTATCGTTTCTTCTTCTTTACTCCTGTGATGCTGATGAATCTGTCACAGTATCGATAAAATTCGAAGCTGGTACTGGTTCTCAGTGCATGGGCTTATGGTTTATAGTATGTTGAGGAACATGTTCTATGAGCAGATAAGAAGAGTACATAAAAGCAATCGCGGCATATGCTATGTCTTTTCAATGAGAAATTTCTTGTGTTGAATCATACTCGTTGAGCGATTCAACTTGAACCTCCCTTCGTAGACGCAAGCTTATTTTTTCTCTATCCTGACTGGCCTAGTTTTCTATAGCAAAGGTACAGAAAATTTCTGCCCAACATTTTATCCATTTGAAACCTTTTTTCTTTTGTGTGTGGAATTGAAGGTGAAGTGAGCTTGGTAATAGCCCAGGTTACAGCTCTCCGTTGCATATGATCCCGGAGAATATCGTGCCTGATTTATCAGCATTCTTTGATTCTGTCAAAACCTCCTGACGTAACTAATAATTTGGTTGACAATGATGAAAGCACAACAAATTGCTCATAATCTGTATGGATGGTTTTCTATAGCATTTGCGACTCTCATCTCTTTCCGTCTCCCCTGCATAATTTCTGGTAATTTCTGGTCAACTGCTCTTCCTCCATCTGTGCGTTTCCCCTCTCTCGAGCTTTTTTGGCCAGCCGGCACAGCCCCAGCAGAGAGAGAGAGAGAGAGAGAGAGAGAGAGAGAGAGAGAGAGAGAGAGAGAGAGAGATTGAATATTTAATTCCACAACCATTGATTTTACTATTTAATAGAAATTGACAACCGATTTAATATGAAAGAACAACAATCCGTGTACTTGGCTGTCATCCATCAATTTTTGGTTTAGCGTACGTCCATCTCATGCCATCTCAACCATTGGAGATTGGGTGCTATGGCAGTGTCCATGGAAGGAAAATGACGAGTACGGAACATAGGAAGAAGGACAAGGATGAGATTGGGGAATTTGCCAACCAAAATGTTGTCGTCTGGTCGAGTTGCCAAAGGTGCAAAAGAGTGGAACATGATGAGAGATCCTGCAAAGCTACAAGTGAGATTGAGGATCAAAGTGACCTTTCTTCTGTAAACACTGAAGATTTGCATAGTCTTAATTGTGCAGTCCTTAAAGCTTATGTGGAATTGCAACGTGGTCCAGGTGAAGAGGGATGGAACTTTGACGATTACTTGCAAGAACAAGCAAAGGAAGTGAGACCAGATGTGCCTGAAATCCTTGAAGGGATCCTACGAAAAGAGGCAGAGCAAGGGGTACAACTTCAAGTTCAAGAAATAGCAAAGCTTCAAGGTCGGGTAGGGACGCAGCTTCTACTTCAGGAAAAGGCGGGCCATCAAATTTAGGAAGGAGCATACTTTAATTTCACGATGTAACGCGGCTTTGAGTTCAGGAAGGTGGGCAGAGGTTTGACTTCAGGAAAGGGGAGCAACTAAAATGGGCGCAAGTTTAAGATCAGAAACGGACAAAGGTTCAAGCTCGGCCAAAACAGTAATGCAAACTCGAACAAGCACTGTAGCAAGCAGAAGATCTAAGATCTACGCTAGTACAACATATTAAGTAAATATGAACGTTCTTCAGCATCCGATTTGGTTGCCACAGGCAATGCAGAGTTACGTACTCTGCTTTCTGGAGGAGTCTCAAGACCAATATTTCAAGGTAAAATTATATTTTCCTACATTTTTTCTTAAGGAGACTCGAAATTAGTGAGTGGTTATCAGGGTCACGGATCAGTTGCCTTCTTCCATGGGCCAATCTACTTGTCTTCAAGAAAGGGGAAGCTGACCCATGTCTCCATAGTTTTCATTCTGAGATTGAAGTGGTTGATAAGATTGATAATATTATTTAATATTATCGGAAGATTAGATTTGAGTATGATTTGATTTTGCTATCGGGAAGATTAGATTAGAGTGGTAGATATGATTTGATTCCGATTATTCCAATTGCAAAGAAATTGATCCAGTCAATCTGTTAGATTAGATATTTGAATTATAGAATAGGAAATCTAGTTGTCTTCTTAGTTGTCTTCTTAATATAAATAGCTTTATGTATTGTAGAATGATAGAAAGTATTATGGCTTTCAGTGAATAACATTTTTCTCTTGGGAAATTTATCTTTGAATCGTTGTTTTCTTGAATCCTCTTATTTTCTTCATGGTATCAGAGCCTTATACTGAGAGCCAGTTTTATTATATTTGTCTTCATATTTTTCTTGAGTTCATCTATTCTTCATCTACAAAATCATGGCCGAAAACCCAAAATCGAGATACCCATACCCGATACACGTAAATCTCTCAAACTTTGTGACTATCAAACTTTCTGAAGGAAATTTCCTTCTATGGCAGACGCAATTTCTTCGCTTCATTAGAAGCCAGGATCTATTGGGTTTCATCAATGGTCAAATTCAACCTCCACCATTGAGAATCTTACGCACGGAAGGGGAAAATTCTGAAGATGTCCTTAATCCGGAGTATCAGCAATGGTATCGTACAGACCAACTTGTGTCATCGTGGATTACTGGATCCGTGTCTGAGGATGTGCTGGGACTCATAATCGGTATTGAATCGGCTTTTGAGGTATGGAATACATTATGTAATCGTTTTACTCAGAGATCTGTGGCCAAAGAATTCGAATTAAGGGGTAAGCTTCAATCTTGTCAAAAGCTTAATAGGCCCTTAACCGAGTATTTACGTGAGTTCAAATTGATTTGTGACCAGTTAAACGCGATCGGAAAACCGGTCGATGAAATCACAAAGGTTTTCGGTGTTTTAGAGGGTCTCGGAAGTGACTATGAGACGTTTAAGACAACTATGTATTGTCTCAAACCCGAGCCGAGCTACGAAGACGTTATTGCTCAGCTCGAGAGATATGAAACGCGACATCAAAATTATTTGTCGAATCAAATAAACCCTAATTTGGCACTTACTGGTGAAAAGATTGATCAGTCCAAACTAAGTAGTGAGGCTGATTTGGGTTCATTTAATTCAACATTTGCTTTTGCTGGCCAAAGAAATTTTAACAGGGGTTTTGAAGGAAAGAATGGCAGGTTTAACAATAGAGGAAGAGGCTATGGTTTTCGTGGAAGGAGGTTCGGAAATTATCCAGGATCTCATAACTATGGAGTAACTTTTGGTGATTCATCTGGTGGAAATTACAGACCAAATTCACCTTATCAGAATCAAGGCTTTCGACCTTATACAAACACTTCAACTAAGGTTGCTGATTCAAAGGAGTATCTGCCTGTGGGTGGTAATTCTGCTTCGAACAAACAGTTTTATGTGAATAATACGAAGCTTCAATGTCAGATATGCAAGAGGCCAGGACATGACGCTCTACGTTGCTGGTATCGCTTTGATAATTCTTATCAAAGTGAGTTGATACCAAATGCTTTAGCTGCTTTTCACTTGGAGGATGATCAAGGAGGAGATTGGTTCCCGGATTCTGGGGCAACAAACCATATCACATCATTGACTGGTAATCTCAATTCTTTCTCTCCTTACTATGGTTCAGACAAGGTAATGGTAGGGAATGGAGTTTGTTTGCCCATTACCCATATTGGCTCAACATCATTATCTACTGAACTACATTCATTTCCTTTAAATGAGGTTTTGGTGGTCCCGAAGATTAAGAAAAACTTAATTTCGGTGTCTAAGTTAACTGATGATTATCCCTGCTCACTAATCTTTGATAAACTTGGTGTATCTATTAAGGACCATTTGACGGATTCAGTAATCAATCTGGGAAAGAAATGCGGGGGCCTTTACAAGGTAAATCAGGCACAAACACAGGTGTGGTACTCTCAAAGACAGCAGATCGCCAGTAGTGAAGTCTGGCACCTTCGGCTTGGGCACTCAAACTTTCAAATAATAAAGTTTTTGGAGAGTAACAATCATATCAAATCTACGAAGGTGACAAAGAGAATATGTGAAAGTTGTCAGGTTGGAAAAAGTAGCAAGTTGCCTTTCAATATCTCAGAGTCTCTAGCTAGTAAACCACTTGAAAAAATCTATTGTGATGTGTGGGGGCCTGCCCCAGTAGAATCTTTTCAGCAGTTTAAATTCTATGTAGTCTTCATAGACAGTTTTTCACGATTCTCATGGGTGTATCCAATGAAGAGAAAGTCTGAGTTCTTTTCCATCTTTATCATGTTCCAAAATCTTGTTGAGAACCAATTTGAAAGTCGAATTAAATCTTTTCAATGTGATGGCGGAGGTGAATTTAATAGCAGCCAATTTATTAATCATTTGAATGAGAAAGGAATTAAAATGCTGGTCTCCTGCCCATATACGCCGGAACAGAATGGAAATGCCAAAAGGAAGCATCGGCACATCGTTGAGTTAGGTCTTTCTATGCTCTATCATGCACGAGTACCGTTGATTTATTGGGTTGATGCATTTCTGACTGCCACATTTCTCATCAATCTGCTGCCATCACCAGTGTTAGGAATGAGTAGTCCGTTTGGTAAGCTCTTTGGTAAAAAGCCTAACTATGGGTTTCTTCGAGTCTTTGGGTGTGAGTGCTATCCACACCTTAGACCGTATGGTGCAACAAAGTTTGATCCACGCTCATTACCCTGTGTTTTTCTTGGGTATAGTCAAAGACATAAAGGTTATCGATGTCTTTATCCGCCAACAGGAAGGGTATATGTAAGTCGTCACGTGATATTTAATGAGACGAGATTCCCATTTTCTGATAAATTGGGGACTGTTTTTCCTGGGCATTCACAGTTGTATCAGACTTGGTTACAGGGGATTAAATTCTTTACTAGACAATCTGGAACAACAATGAGTGAAGGGAAAATATCACAACATCCGAGCGTCAGATTTCTATTTGATGATAACAGCTCTGGACAACAAAATTATGAGCCACCTAATGAGACAAACGTGCAGCAACCACAGTTGGGTTCACAAGAACCATGTATAGACTGTGAAACACATGAAGAAGCAATAGTCTCTGTCTCAAGTGATTTACCAGTTCCATCTACTCAACAGCAATCTACTCACTCGATGCAAACAAGGTTGAAATCAGGAATAAGGAAGCCCAATCCGAAGTATGTTCTCTCCATAGCCCGTGAGATTCCAAAGGAGCCGAAAACAGTTAAAGGAGCACTAAGTCATCCGGGTTGGAGGAAAGCTATGATAGATGAATTGGAGGCTCTCAAATTAAATCAAACATGGGAGCTAGTACCAAGATCTTCAGATATGAATATTGTCGGATGTAAGTGGGTGTTCAAAGCCAAATTGGATGCAGAAGGAAACCTTGATAAACTGAAAGCACGATTAGTGGCGAAGGGGTACCATCAAGAGGAAGGTGTTGATTTCGCCGAAACTTTCAGTCCTGTGGTTAAACAGGCAACCATGAGAATTGTTCTCTCCGTGGCAATTGTTAAAGGATGGTTTATCCATCAGCTAGATGTGAAGAACACGTTTCTTCACGGGTCATTAAATGAGACAGTGTTTATGGAACAACCACCAGGCTTAGTGAGTTCTACGATGCCTAACTCGGTTTGTTTACTCAAGAAGGCATTATACGGCTTAAAACAAGCTCCGCGAGCTTGGTTTGAAAAATTCAGCAATTTTTTGTTGGAATGGGGATTTCATTGCAGCTCTACTGATCCGTCGTTATTTGTTCTTCACACGGGTCAGCACACCCTGGTATTATTATTATACGTTGATGATATTGTTTTGACCGGCAGTTCATCATCTCTACTTCGGGAATTAATAGAAGCTTTAAGCAGAAATTTTTCTATGAAAGATCCCGGACGACTTCACTATTTTCTTGGTATTGAAGCCAAGTTTACTTGTCCGGATCTATTTTTAACCCAATCTAAATATGCTGGTGATTTGTTGCAGAAGGCGGAAATGCAAGATAGTAAGCCGATTGAGACCCCATTGCCTATCAAAACTCATCCAACGGTACAAGACATGGAACCTTTTCATGATCCTCACTCTTTTCGAAGTCTTGTGGGTGGATTACAATATCTCACAATTACAAGGCCGGGCATCTCTTATTCAGTGAATCATATATGTCAGAAAATGCATTCTCCTACAAATGGTGATTTCAAACTGTTAAAACGGGTGTTGCGGTATGTAAAAGGAACTCAACAACTGGGGCTTTATCTTCACTCTAAAAGCACACTAAATTTATATGGGTATGCAGACTCTGATTGGGCTGGCTGTTCTGAGACTCGGAGGTCAACAACCGGGTTTTGCACTTTTTTGGGATCAAATATCATTTCATGGTCCGCAAAAAGGCAAGCGACAGTGTCAAGATCATCAACGGAGGCTGAATATAGGGCCTTGGCTTCTGCCACAGCGGATATTACATGGGTCTCTTTTGTATTGAGAGATTTGGGTATTCCGCTCAAGGGGCCGACTTTGCTTTATAGTGATAATCACTCAGCCATTTCATTGACAGCAAATCCAGTCCTTCATGCAAGGACAAAGCATGTGGAGATTGATTTTCATTTCGTTCGAGAGAGAGTCGCTCTCAAGTTACTTGAAGTCCGCTATGTTCCTGCTACTCATCAACTTGCTGACATATTTACAAAAGCTTTACCGCGCTTTGATCATTGCAGGCTACGATACAAACTGGGACTAGGTTTTCCCCCTAATCCCAGTTTGAGGGAGGCTGATAAGATTGATAATATTATTTAATATTATCGGAAGATTAGATTTGAGTATGATTTGATTTTGCTATCGGGAAGATTAGATTAGAGTGGTAGATATGATTTGATTCCGATTATTCCAATTGCAAAGAAATTGATCCAGTCAATCTGTTAGATTAGATATTTGAATTATAGAATAGGAAATCTAGTTGTCTTCTTAGTTGTCTTCTTAATATAAATAGCTTTATGTATTGTAGAATGATAGAAAGTATTATGGCTTTCAGTGAATAACATTTTTCTCTTGGGAAATTTATCTTTGAATCGTTGTTTTCTTGAATCCTCTTATTTTCTTCAGTGGTGACCTCTTCTGTGGTGAGCCTAACCTTGTGGATCTAGACTGAAAATTTTTGTACACGAACTCTTTTACTAACTGTTCATTATTTCTTCCATTACTTTTATTTTATTTTTTCAATGAGAATGCGTGTACTGGTGACTTGAAAAATAGAGGACCATCACTTGCTCTTGAATTCCATTTCTTGGTCACCTCCAATCAAATTTAGTTTCTTGTTCCAAAAGCATAATCTCTTTGATTTATGATCCAACATGCACTAAAATTAAGTTTTATAAATGGAACACCAAATCGAATATAAAACTAATGAAAAAAAGTTTAGATTAGATAATATTATTACCAAAACAATAAGTGCACTGGAAACTTAGTAGAAGGATGAGCGCTATATGAATAAATCTCGTCGAACCCTACCTCGTCAACGTATTTATTGCACAAGTCGTAGGCATCTTGCTCACTCTTGAACACCGCGGCAATCATACTTTTACATGACTTAGAAATTTAAAAGGGTCAATTCAGCCCAGTTGAATCACATTTCCAAAAAATATCAATGAAAGATGAGAGACGAATCAAGAACTTATACTCGTACATACTCATCCAAATGAATGGAAATCTACTTCTCTCGATTGACCCGTTTCCTTGGTAATTGATATATTGGGCCACTAGAGAAAGGTTAAAACATAAGGCCTAAAAGCTTCATTAAAGCCCACATATTTGTCATGGGTGTAGCACGTCTGCGTAAACGTTCGGCAATTTCTTCACTACTCCACGATGACCCTTAGATGTCGAGGTGCAGGGATGACAATTCCTGAGAATCGGACTCTCCTGCAAGCTCAAATTCTTGATTCCGAATCACGTGTCCAGACAATGCTGTTATATGTAATGGAGTTTCACTGTAAAACCACAACATAGACCTATTCAAGAATTAATGGATTGTCTTTGAGCAACTCGAGCAAAGAAGTCGCCTTTCCTTCAGCTGCTGCTCCATGAAGCCTCACATCCATTTTCACTCTGAAACGAATCCGAGCTTCCATAATTCCGTTTTGTTTTTCGCATTTGGCTTTAAGATGGCCGCGGAAGTCATCCCCTCGTGAATCAAACATCAACATCCTCAAGAGGAACCATCTTTTTGTGGACATTTGAAAAATTCTATAAATTTATTGACCAAGTCATCAGCACAAAAAAATAATATGAAATGATTTCGGCCCAATTGAATGTGGTTTTGATTGATGTACATCATGTGTACCGACGTGCTGTTACAATTGAAAATACATACGTTTAAATGTTATGTATGTACTGATTTTTATGCCACTTGTGGCTTGGTATTGATCTATAAGCTTCTACAATGCATATAATATATCTTTTAGCCCAATGCTATGGTCTGTTATTGGTAACAATACCAAGTGTGTTTAAAAGTAATGTCCATGCTGATTGATATGCGGTTTGTGGCTTGGTTTCTAGATCTGACATCGGTTGTGTGTACTTATAAGCATGAGAATTAGTTGTATAAGGTTTCGGAGCAGATAAATCGATGTTGTTTTGTCTGCTACCGTCCTTCGTCCTTGGCTAATAGCCCTGTCCATGCTCTCCGAGGATCGGGCCTTCACATGAATTTTGAACTATCGAGGCCGGGTCCATTTAACAGACAGTATCAATTTGGGTTGGCCCAGAGAAAACACCATTTTGACCCTATCCACTAGCCTTGAATCATCTTCTACGTGTCATTCAATTCAGGTCTCTAATTTAATTTCTGTATTCGTTGGGTGAATAGGAGCCAGCGACCACCATCGAGCCACATCTCAGTCGAATCGAGTATGCCCTGTCAAATGACAATATCCACCGGAAAGGATTGATGTGCCAACCCCGATGTTGAAGTTGGACCCTAAAAAAAAAAAATTGTTTAGATTAACAACGATGTTATATTAGGGATGGTTGTGTTGTTTGTCCATCTTTTTTGCTTTTTGGTAGTGTAAGTGGAGGGTAGATGTGAGGCAAGACCAATGTTATGATGCAAAAAAAGTGAAACTATGTTAAACTGTATTAGTAAATCCAAGTTCAACTGTGTTCAATGCATTAGTGAATCCACATTCAACTATGTTCAATTGTATGTTGAGAAAGATGGCATGTTCCCTATACTGCATATTCATTTTAGATTCCTATAGTAATACTGTCATATTATCATGTCGCACAGACTAAAGAGGTAAAGGATTTAGGTCCTTAAGCTTTTAATAACTAAGGTCGTCCTAATTGGAAGGGGAGGGACTTGCTTGGAGATGAAGAAAATACGAAACAGAGCCACCATGCATCCACAAACAGAAAAACTATTGCCAATTATATGCTTCCCATGAGGTCTAAAAACCTCTCTTCACTTAGAACTTGGATGATTACAATAGGAAAAACCAAGTGGACAAGTTGATACGTGGTTCGGAAAATAGGAATGAGAGGAAATCACAACCAACTTAAATGGTGACAACAGAAAAACACCAAGTGGACATTAGCTACAAAGATGGTATATGGTTCAGACAACAGAAAAAAGAGGAAACTTACGACCAATTCAAATCATCTCCATCATAGAACAACCATCATAGCTGTATGTCGTTGTTCCATTAGTCTTTGTAGTGGCTGCCATACCAAGTCGTTCCTTCTTATCTCTGTGCTACAAAGAGATTAAAAGAAGATCAGCATGCTCCATCTTGGAATCATCGGTAAGACCATTTCACAAGAATCAATACTCCGAAATACTTGCAAATCAATATCATGTCGGAACTGAGTAACTTTACACAGTGAATTCCTTGGAAAAAGCTTCTTCAGATTACTATGATTTTAAAAGAAGTATTTGGGAATTCTCAAAGTCCAAAAGCACTTGTTTTTATTTTTTTAAATTTTTAGTTTTTAACTAGGCCACCCAGTAATTTGCAATTTTGTCCAAAATTAATTGGAAGGATTTTATTGATAAATTGTTAAAAGTATTATGACTAAATTTTGCTAGAATGAAAAATATATAATTGAATTATCCTCCACATAATAGGTTTTCATTTTTTTTTTAAATATAATTATCCCATTGTAAAGTCAAATCCTCCAAAAACCATTCATTTCGTGTGGAAGTTGAGGGTTTTATTTTTTTATTTTTTTTCCTCTATCTTCTTTTTACTGGGGGGCCAAAATGGAAGTTAAAATTGTCAAGAGCTCTTTATGTGGGATTGGATTTGATTCCAATCTTGGGCTTGCATAGTATAAGATGCACCAAGCCCTAATAGTATGTTGAAGCAAGTCATGCGTCCATAATTCAGCATACATTCAAATAACCATTTAAATATGGCTAATTTAGTTTTAAATATTTAGACAATTTGCTAATGTAGTCCATTTGGCCAACTTTTGCCGGAAATAATTGCCATGGTCGTCAAGCATCCTAAATAGCATGGCTGACACCCAACTGACACTGACGTGGATAGTTTGAGCAATTTTCAAATATTATATCTTAATTTTTTTTTCCTTTCTTTCCATATATCTCCTTTAATTTTTATTTTTTAAATGAGGTCGTGGACATCAGGCGAGGACATTGTGGCCTTCACCCAAGCACTTGCCAAGATCTAGGCTAGGGCTCTAGGACCTCATTTAGGGTTGGTTGGCGACCTCGCGCACTCGAAATTAGAGGGAAAAAAATGAAAGAAAAGAAGAAAAAATTTCAAAAAAGTTCAAAAGATTGCAAAACTTTACCACATTAGCGTCAATCGTCCTATGTATTGGCTGTGTCACATAGGACAACCGGTGCTGAATAGACCGCCATGTTAACGATTTCTGACAAAAAATTGCTGAAATAACTAAATTGGCAAATCATAAAAAAGTATAGGACTCAATTGACACGATCTTTTGATTAAAAAAAAAAATTGGCACAATTGAAATGTTTATGACTAAATTGGCTGTCGTACAATAGATTCAAGACTTTTTGGACAATTATTCCGATGAAAATTTGGCATAGGGTTTTTTTTTTGGGGGGGGTTGGTGTTATGGCACAATTTGAGCATCCCCTCTTTCTATATATACTCTCAGTATTTCCATTAACGATCATTGCAACTCATGCGTGATCCTCACTCTAATTGCTCCATATTTTGATGATTTTCTCTATTCCCACGATTTAAGTTACTCCTAAGGTAATCGCATGTTATGCAATAACTGCCCCTTCATTCAAGATTCAATATATTCTGCAATTATTCCAGCACTTAACTCAAATAGGGCGAAATACCCTTTCCTTACTACAATCAAAATGGCCAGCAACACACCTCATTTCAAAGTCATGTCACACCACCTCTAGGTGAAGTTAAACTAGATAAGCTTTGAATCGATGTTGGGCCTATTATAACTAGATTCCTTCGCTGATAGTTGAAATTTCTCCTCAATATCGGGGCCACAAATGTTCACCACCAATTGAACCAAACAATAATGTTGTGAAAATCTCTAAAAAGGTAGTACTGAAAAAAAAAAAAAAAAAAAAAGAGTACCAGTGAGAGCTATATAATAAGAACTGTAATTTTCATCTCTCATTTTACTAGTACTTTATCTTACTACATTTCTTATCATGCATCCTTAGAGAAATTATTTCATCATTTTGATGCCGTGCATCCCATGATTGATAAAACTACTTTTGACCTTTAAAGTGAGCCAATCAACAAAGACCAAGTTAGTCTTGGTCATTCTCACTTTTTGCTAGCGAGGGTTCACACATTATTAGTTCATAATGAAAATTGTTAAAAACTAGCATTTTCATTTCTCTACTTTTGCTAATATTTTATCTTGCTGCATTTCATATCATGTTTCCACCGCTAAAGTTGTTTCATGATGTTGATGTTGTGCATCATGCATTTTGATAGAGCTATTTTTGATCTTAAAGTGAACCAACCAATAAAGACCAAGATTAGTCTTGGTCATTTTCACTTTTTTGCTAGTGAGGGTTCACACATTACTCGTTCATATTGAAAAATGTTGACAAATATCATTTTCATTTCTTTGCTTTACTAGCACTTTATTGTACTGCATTTCATATCATATTCTAATCGTTGAAATTGTTTCATCATTCTAATGGCATGCATCACAGTATTGATAAAGCTACTTTTGATTTTTAAAGTGAGCCGACCGACAAAGACCAATTTCGTCTTGGTCGTCTTCACTTTTTTGCTGGTACACATTATTTGTTCATATTGAAAAATGTTGACAACTATCATTTTCATGTATTTGCTTTACTAACACTTCATCTTATTGCATTTCATATCACATTTCCACCGATGCAACCGTATTATCATTTTGATGGCATGCATCACGCGATTGATAAAGCTACTTTTGATCTTTAAAATGAGTTGACCGACAAAGACCAAGTTAGTCTTGGTTGTCTTCACTTTTTAGCTGGCAAATTCGCACATTATTGATTCATATTGAAAACGTCCACTTAGAAAACGCCCACTCAGTTCCGGCCCCACAGTCATAGACTCAGACCCATCTTTTTCTTTAGAGAGAGAGACTTTTCTTTTTGGGTCTCACTCAATCTCTATTTTATTGTGTACAGTGGGTGTACAGTGTTGCCACGCACATAAAAGATGAGAAAAGTAGATATTTGCCCCCCAGTGATCCCATCCGCCCACTTTACTCTTTACATCCTAACTCTCACATCTTTGCGTTTGTCTATCATAGTGACCACCAGCAATACTTTCATCGACTTCAAAGATAAGAGTAATAAATAGAGCATGACAGAGAGAGTGCTAACCATCTCATAATAGTGACAATATAATTTGGTAGAGATTATAAGTTCTATAACAATAAAGTCATTGTTATCACGCATCTAAACACTATTTACACATCTTTCCTCCTCAGTCAATATAGTGTTTTGTCATGTAGATTAGAATTGATTTCCTAGATAAAGTTGCACGATAGAATAGTTTTTAAAATGCATGTAGTATCTAGGTTAGATAATATTTTTTGGATTGAATTGCATGACGAGATAATTTTCTAGATTAAGATAGGATTCAGATTAGTCTATTCCTAACTTAAAATAGATAATGTCTCACTTTAGTTAGATTTTGATTTTTAGCAATTTTTAATTACGAATTTCTTAAAAAAAGTACAAAAAAAACAAATCATGCCCATATAGAATTAGGTTCATGAAATGCATGTCATTTAGTGATTGTTGCTTGGTCAATTTAATTAAAAATTGTCCGTCATTAGAATTACGTCATTAGGTTAATTTAGATTGCACATTTAATTATGCAACAATTTTAATTTCGAATTTAAAAAAAAAAAGAAAAGAAAAAAAGAAAACTTAGAGTTAGGGCATTCTTTGCACGTCATTGCATATACTAGGGTAGGATTGCATGTTTAATTTTCTACTTAGTTACAGTTTTAGATAATTTTCTCTAGGATATGTTGCATGCTTATTAAGGAAAACACAAAAAAATATCATACTTACGTCATATAATTTAGGTGATATTGTTATGTCATATCATTTCATCTAGATTAGTAGCATGCATTGCATAAAGCTGTCTGTCAATGTGATTGCGTGTTAATTAGAAATTATATCAAGGATCATTGATGTGAATTTTGATTTAACAAATTGAAAAGAGAATTTCCATACTGATTTTACCTACTTAACTCACCAATTTCATGTGGAGATTTGTCAAGATGGACAATTCATTGGAATGATATCTAATGCTTAAGAATGCGAAATGAGACGTATCAGGATGATGAAAGGCAAGCCTTATCCTATACACTGTCCCCTACCTATACATTTGTGAGATGAGTGTAAAAGTTCCATATCCACAAGGTAAAGAGTTCTCTCGCAAAAGGTACGATGACCAAAATGATGAGGAGCAATTCATTTCTCTATTCCAAGCACCACAGGTGATCCATTGTTTAACCCTTTTGAGTCCCATACACTTGTGGAGATTCTTTTCAAATTACCCTTGTCAAGAATCACCCCACATCGGGGCAAATTGAAGGGTAAGATGGCATCATGAGATGAGAAAAATGGAAAGAAATTTTCTTACTTTCACTTGCATCAATCTTCAAATGGTGTTATTACATTGAATTCATGTGGTAACTTCAGTGCCTTAGGATGATAAGAGCATTTTTTTCTCTATTCTACATACTTATATCATTTACATAGCCCACTTGAACCTGCAATTTCATTTCTTTAAATCTAGTTGGTGATCATCCCCCACACTGGGGCAAGGCAAAAAGCAGTTGTTCAAACAGTATGGATGCATATAGATGTTTGGGGCCTACCCAATGTCCATTGCCTAGAAACTCACACTACTACATCACCCTCATTGACGACTTCACAAGGAAGGGATGAGTTTATTTTCTGAAATATAAATTTGATGAGTTTGCTACTTTTAATTAGTGAAAATTCGAAGTGAAGAACAAGACCATTCTAAAGATTAAATATCTAATTCCATCAATGGTGGTACCCACAATAGCATAAAGTTCAAGGATTTTGTGCATAGAATGGAACTAGAATAACAAGAACAGCTCCCAATAGCCACGGCAAAGCGCACTTGCTAAGAGGACGAACAAGATCTAAATGAGTATGCAAAGAAGTATAATTAGAAAGCAAACAAAAGTTGGTAAACAATAAGAAAAGTTGGCAATTAAAACAAATTGGCAAAAAGAATTAGTAATTATAAAAGTATTTATTATTTATACCGACAAATTACTAGAAAATCAAGTGGCTAGCAGTTTTTCTCGATCAAAAGTCTTGTTTTATATGTTTGCCAATTCTTTGAAAAATTTACCAGCACGAATGGACAATCCCTTTTTCGAGAACGGACCAATGGAATCCTCGTCGATTAGGTCCATTTTATAATACCCTACGTAGGTTCTCTTTATTTCTATCCTTCAAGATTGGTTGCCACTTTCTATTTTATTATATCAATGTGCTTCTTTTTATGGCTAGTGTGAAAAAAAATGTTTTGAAGAGTTCAAATTTCATCTTCCCCCCTGATTTACTATCCTAGTACCCAATATGGAACCAGCAAACTAGTAATCAAAGTTCTTATAACACTGGCCAACGCAGCTGAGATCAGGAACGGCGGCGAACGGCAGCGACGGAACAGTAGCTTGATCGTCTCCTGCCCCCTCAACCGATTCTCTTTTATCTTCTCGAACCGAAATCTGTTAATCTCTCAGTGACATCACGTGCTCCTCCCGTGCCGTTACAGAGAATCTCTCGTCTCCAGCTACGCAACATCTTCTAGATCCTTCGAGGTTTTACTTCCGTCACGTCTCCCTTCTATCCGTCACATGAAAATCCCTCTCACCCGCACATCTTCCAACCGTATTATCCTTTTTTTTAAAAAATAAAATTCCTCATCTCATGCTCTGTTATCGTACAAAAAAATGCATTTGATTTAATATGACTTTT
Organism: Eucalyptus grandis x Eucalyptus urophylla; assembly: GCA_028830015.1. Lineage (NCBI taxonomy): Eukaryota > Viridiplantae > Streptophyta > Magnoliopsida > Myrtales > Myrtaceae > Eucalyptus > Eucalyptus grandis x Eucalyptus urophylla. The sequence continues at coordinate 45,283,148 of CM054190.1, forward strand.
GAGTTTCCTAGATTTTTGCCAATTGTTATGCATGCCTGGCTTTTAAGTCAAACCAAAGTCTCACTTGATTTCCCCTCGAAACATTGAAGAAAAATTATTTGCGTTTCACTACAGAAAAAAAAGAGGGAAATTCGCCTTTTCACTTAAAACCAAAACACTGGGTCGGTAATTGTTAATTAGGAGGGTGCACTAACGGATAAAATGAAAATCAGGTGGACTATTTCCCTATTGAATCATGATTGTTATGACAAAATCAATACTTTGGTTCTCAATATCTTTGGTCCCTTAGATAGTAAATGCTTAGTAAATGCTTTGCTATCAAATAAATGATGTAGTGATATGATCGAGGGACAATGTAGCGACTTCCTAACTAGTTTTGAAAGCAAGGTCTTGAGCTAATTATGCATGACGAAAGCCTATGAGATGGCAAATATGCCCTGATAGATTAGAACACTACCGACAAAGCTTCCAATGACGAAGTTCCAACTATTAGAAAAGAATTTCGATGTCAAATGAATAGAAACCCTGTGTTCCAATACTAATTATAGATTTCTTGGTCCTAAGTTATAAATGAAACTGATGAGAGTGTGCCATTTGAAAGTAATGTTTTAATATCAGGTTGCCAATGAGTAAGAGGCACATTGGAGAAAACATGGATGCACCCCCAAAATAATAGTATTAAAAAACCAATTACAAATTTTTTGACACGTATTCTTAAATATAAAGATAGATACATGCCTTAATGATACCTTTTCTTATGAATAGCTTTCACTGGACCTCGAAGATGGTTGGGTATTGTTTGCACAAAAATAAACTGTGACAAACGGAGAGTAAAATCCTAAATTATACTAGTCAACTGTTTTTTTTTTTTGGTGACCCAAGAAACCCGCGCACCATACCAACACGGACAACCCGAAAGGCCCGGGGTAACAGGGGGTAAACCCTGGGGGCGACACGTGCTAGCCACCACACACGTGTCACCGGGTAAGTCACCTTGCGATGCCCGGGAATCGAACTCCTCCCCTTGCATTAGGGGGAGAAGCTTGTCGCTAGCAGCACCACCTAGGTGGGTGGTTTTACCAGTCAACTGTTACGTGTTATTTAATTTAATGATTTAATAGTAAAATTTAACAAAAATTAATAGGGGATAAATTTGTCACGAGTGTACTAGTTTGAGGTAAATTTGTCAAATATATACTCGTTTAGGATTTTTAGTGGTCAAAAAATTAATTTGGGGTAAATTTATTTCATGCGTACTAATTTGAGATTTTTAAGGGTATTAACATATTCCCATTGTAGAACCACCGCCCGCGGTGGCCGCACGGTTAAGGCTTGGTACCCTCCACGCCAAGGGGAAGAGTTCGAGACTTCGTGGACGCAGTGCTTCAATGCTCAACGCGCGACTTACCTGCGTACGGGGCCGGCGGTGGGGGCCCCCGAGCTCCAGGGTTTACTATCCGCCGCGAAGCGGCAGAGCGGAGGTTCCCTGGGTCACCAAAAAAAAAAAAAAAAAAAACATATTCCCATTGTAGGATTTTTTTTTTCATCTGACACCCTCACAAGAGTTGTTTAACAAAATAGATAGAAGAGAGTAGAAAGAAACGCCAAAGGACAATCATTACTAGTTCAATAATCGATCATGACAAAAGCTAACAACTGTGAAGCTTAAACGAATTTTTTTATATTAATTAAAGGAAAAGTCCTACTAAAATAAGGGAATCAAATATTATATTAAGATATAGCAGACAAACCTGTAAAACTCATCCTTTACTTTTATTTTTTTTGGTGGAAAAAACTGATCCTTTATTCAAAAGCAAATCTGATAAAGATTCTAGATTTCCATTCTACGCCAAGGAATGAGGGGTCTCATTTTGGCTTGGTTTGCGTGTGGAATTCTGCTCAATGAATCACTAATGGATTTGCACGGAAGAAGTCGGATAGATCGATGCCTGTGTGAAGGAGAACGAGGCAAACTCTGCCCATCGTTTTCGCTTTAAGATAGTTGGACCGGTTCTCCGCGAAAATGACATTTTTTTTCGTTGAAGAACATTGCGAAAATCTTCAAGCCACAATGTTGAATTGTTGATTTGGTGTTCCTGTGTTTTCTAAGGCGGCTATTTCACTCGTCTTGCGTGCACTTTAAGTTGTTTCATGGATCGAAATCTCATGTATTTTTTTTTTTTTTTTGAACAGGAAATCTCATGTACTTGATCTGTAAGGACTCCCGACAGATATGAATCTCCTGTTAGGTTTCGATGCAACGCTGCTCACTCGTCTTGTAGCTGAGAAATCAATGGGCAGAGGCTTACGAAAGTGAATGCAATATACTGAATAAGAAGCAGATGGGCTAGCTACTAGCGTGTATTTTACATGACAGATCATATGAAGACCTCACGCAAAATCAAGATCTAGAGATATAAATGCCTTATTTCACGCATTTTGACTTGTCTATCAGTGATACGATAGACACCAAGTCTTGGCGTGCTACGGCTCATTAGGCAAAACCAACAGAGGGCGGACGTTTGAGTTTTTGCAAATGTCTCGACACATACTAAGTGATACAGCAGACTGCTATTAAGGCGACCGCTGTTTTAGCCCGTTAATTCAATGATCATGTCCAGGAAACCCCAAAAACTTAGCTGTTCTCAAAAAGTGCAGTGAGTAAGCTATGGGGTTTCCTCACGTGTTGTTGCCATAAAAACATCGTTGTAAAGCAAGAGAAACGAGGCTGGTCGCTCTGGAGATCTAAGGTCATTGTGAATAAAGCCGAAAACTTGAAAAAGAACATGTCTCGAGCAAAAATAATTAAATAAATTGAATTACGAGGGAGGCTACCTGTTTCCCCCCCCCCCCCCTAATAACTAATATCGATTGGATGATATCTAAGGTCATTGCCGCATGATATCTCATGAAAAACATGTCAATAGCGAGACGCAGATGTTCCTAATTCCATGTTTTTATTCACCTCATTTGACTTGCAAAGGCACGTATTTAAAAAAATAATAATAATTTACTTAACTAGAGACCAGGAAACGAAGACCTTGACTATCTCCACCGCAGATGAGCAGTATAGCTGATCCGCAAGATTACCACTCCACGTCGCCAAACTGATCGAGTGCTTCTGTCTGTCGCATTGCTTGATTAAGAAGGTAGTTAGTATGGTAATAAATGATATAGTCATTAACATCAATCAAAAGTCAAGTCGATTGACTTCTATACCACGCTACTGGCTGCGTAGAGCGGGAAGAGGGAAAATATGGCCCGACAATATACGAGGAGATACAAGGTTTTAAGTGATGATAGGGTATTGTTTGTCGAGAAACGTTAGTTAGAAATAATTAGTTGTCTCATAAAATCGTCAACCGTATTATAGCAGGGCTAATCAACAGGTAACAATTGTGAAAGCAGCTTTCTTCTCATATAGGTTGTACCGACATGCGACACGAACATACAACATGACACGACATGACACGTCGACACGTCATTTATCAAAAATAAAAAATTCCAACACGCTATGACACGTTGTATATTAAATAAATATTTTTATTCTTAATTAATTTGATACATACAATGAATTTACACTAATCATTCAACATATAGTACTTTTATTTTTTTGAAATTACTTTTTAATTTCATTTAATAATTTTTTTGATTAAATAAAAAGTCCCCTTGGGGGTCTACTCCCAACCCCCCCCCCCCCTTCTTCCGCCCAAACTCCCTTTTTTCCCTCGTCTCTTTCCCTACCCCTAAATTTTTTTCACTTTTTTTTCCCTCCCCCACCACCTAACAGGCTTCACTTCCCCCTCCCTCCAACACGCCAAGTCTCCTTTTTATTCTTTTATTTTTATTTTCCTTCTCAAAACCATAGTAGCGCCTTCTTCTCCTCCTCCTTGCTGACGAAGACTCGATCAATAAAAACACCAGCATTCGCCGAAGGAGCGGAAAAGGGAGTAACCCAGAAAAAATTTCAGTGAAAAGGGATCGGAAAAGAAGGCGGCTCACGTTGAATACGGTGAAAGTGACTTCCCAGGGATGGAATGAGCGGTCCTTGTGCACCGAGAGGCTGCACACCGCCGCGAACTCCTCCTCCTCCTCCTCCTTCCCCTTGTCGCCGCCGCTGCCACCCCACTCGACAACGCCCCCCTCCCCCATGCGCGCCTCCCTTGTGAAGTTCCTCCTCACGGCCCTCGCCTCAATCTCTGCTCTTTCTCTGGCCGTCTCTCCTTGTCGCGGGCTCGCCTTTGCTCGGCCTTGTCTCTGCTCCCTCCCCTCACCTCCAGCCTCCATTCAGACATGACATGGAAGCACATGTAACGTGTCCGTGCAACATAGCTTCTCATTAGGAATCCAGAAAAGGGAAAACAATAGACATCGAAACCATATTGCTGATGGTTTTCCACAACTCGAGAACCTAATATGAATTGCAGAATTTTCCTGGATGTCCATAGCGTGCCGTTATGATGTCCTGTCCAATGTTGACAATTCATCCGCGTCCCCAACTTCTACCTTCCCCGGTCAGTCCAGCATTTCTCAAGCCTTATAAATACCTCCCATGCGCAGCTTAGTCTCCAAGTAATCAAGCCGCAGCCACCGTCTCATTTCCAAGTTAATCCCCATGAGGGCGTCAAAAACTCTATGCTTAGGGTGTCTACTCTTCCTCATCGGCATTCTCAGGTGTAAAGCTTGGGCCCAGTACACTTTTGTGGTAAGTTCGAATGAGTGCTCTACCGACATTTCTACATTGTTATATGCATGCAAACAATGGTTGGACCGCGTTGCTCAAGTGTGTGAGATATTACAGGTCGAAGAAACGCCATACAAGAGATTATGCAGCACGAAGAATATTCTGACCGTGAATGGGCAATTTCCTGGGCCAACTCTACACGTGCACAAAGGCGATACCATCATTGTTGATGTCTATAACAAGGCTAAATACAACGTTACCATTCATTGGTATAAATAGTGTTTCTCAGCTTTTACATTATGAAGCATCGTCTTGAATATAATTCTATAATTAGCATCTGAGTATATTAGTTGCGGTTGTTAGATAAAAGTGACTTTTTATATGTGAAAGTAATTTATGTGTCTTCCTTGTCATAAGAACAATCCCCGAATTTAGAGTATATAGGCACTCAAAAGTCATCGGGCCTAGCCCACCCCTTTTCAAACCATATGAAGAGCATGTCCTTTTTAGTAGATTTCTTTGTACATTACTAGCTTTTTTCAACTACTTTTTGTTACCTTGTTCTAATAGATATGGTTCTTGAGAACAAAATCTAAGCGTCATCCAATGGCTGCTTAAAAATTTGTCCTAATTGAATGGCGGATGATTTTACTATAGGCACGGTGTGAAACAACCAAGATATCCGTGGTCCGATGGACCAGAGTATATAACCCAATGCCCAATACAATCAGGAGCTAAGTTTAGTCAAAAGGTGATGTTCTCCACAGAAGAAGGGACCTCATGGTGGCATGCTCACAATGACTGGTCAAGAGCCACCATGCATGGAGCCATCGTTATTTACCCAAAAAAAGATTCAAGCTATCCTTTTCCGAAACCTGATGCTGAAGTACCTATTATATTTGGTAATTCACAAATCTGGTTGAGTAATTAACATGTGCTTGTTGGCTAATACATTTTCATAAAAAAGTATAGTGCAATCAAACATAATTGATCTTTGATCATTCAAAATTTTCAAACATAACGATATATGTGCAGGAGAATGGTGGAAGAAACCGATAATGGAGGTCTATCATGAAATGCTCAGAATCGGAGGAGATCCAAATGTTTCAGATGCTTATACTATCAATGGTCAACCTGGAGATCTTTACCCATGCTCAATGCAAGGTCTAAGACGCCATGTCTAAACTCTTCTTCTTTTTGTCATTGTTCTTCCACTCCTTACATGGTTTTTGACAAATCATCAAGTAAAGGCAATAAGGTTGCCTAGTGTGATAGAAATTAATGGTAAAATTTAACTTCACCTAATACACCTATTGTTTTTTATTTTCACATATAATTGTCTAGATACTTGCTTGCTTTGTAAGAGATTCCCATAGTCTTTAATGCATGCGTACACCGACATGTAAGGATTTGACCCTTCATCTTCTTGCTTTGGAAAGCCATATAACATTCCAGGAGCTGTTGCCGTCCTCCTATTATCATTTTCTGTTCTTTAATATGAAAAATGTCGGTCTCATTTCTGATGCAGATCCAACTCCCACCAAAGGCTGTTGAACAATAAATTACATTAATTGTGCCATAAATTCAATCATTGTTGGTTTACCATGCTTAGATGGATTGTTGCCCAAATGGAATATTCTAACGGTGGGACTTTGTGGTTAAACTATCTTTGGCTTAGACATTAAATATCGTATCTTCTCTACAGTTTTTCTTCCGTATGTTTGTAATTAGGTAAGGCCTAATTTTGTTTCAGATACTTTCAAACTAAGGGTTGAGCAAGGCATGACATATTTGCTGCGAATAATCAACGCGGCGATGCAAGACCTCCTCTTCTTCTCCATTGCCAATCACAGCCTCACCGTCGTCGCAACGGACGCGAGCTACACTAAGCCCCTAACGAGAGATATGATCACAATATCTCCCGGTCAAACCATCGACGTCCTCCTTAAAGCCAACCAAAACCCCGACCACTACTATATGGCTGCTAGGGTTTACTCTAGTGCTCTCGGTGTGGCTTACGATAACACAACCACCACGGCTGTGGTGGAATACTCTGGAAAGTACACTCCAACCTCGCCACCTCCTTTGCCGCAACTTCCTTATTACAATGACACATCCGCGTCGGTCAATTTCACTGGCAGCCTCCGAAGCTTAGCAAACGAGGAGCACCCCATCGATGTCCCCAAGAATATAACCAATCATTTCATCTTCACGATCTCCGTTAACTCATACTCGTGTCCAAACAATTCCTGCGCTGGCCCCAACGGGACCCGTCTCGCGGCAAGCGTGAACAACATAAGTTTCGTGAACCCCTCGATTGACATCCTCCAAGCTTATTATTACAGCATCAATGGCGTGTTCGGAACCCGGCTCCCCAACTTCCCACCATACGTCTTCAATTTCACGGCCGATGACTTGCCGCTGGACCTGGAGACACCAAAGCGCGGGACGGAGGTGAAGGTATTGAAGTATAACTCGACCGTGGAACTCGTTTTCCAGGGGACAAACGTGGAGGCCGGGACCGATCACCCAATGCATCTGCATGGATATAGCTTTTATGTCGTTGGTTGGGGACTTGGGAACTTTGACATCAAGAAGGATCCTTTAAACTATAATCTAGTGGATCCACCTTTGCAGAACACCATTGCGGTGCCGAAGAACGGATGGGCTGCGATCAGATTTAGGGCGGACAATCCTGGTGAGTTTGTGTTTGACTTTGACGCTGTAATTGTGTTAATATCTATTGGTATTATCTTGGCACTATTCTTTTCCGTGCTTGTGTCTTTTAACCTGTGCTTAAATTTAATGTCATACAAAGTCATTTATACAGATATCTACTGCGTAGATAGAAAATTACTGATACTTATTGTGACAAAAATGGGCAGGAGTGTGGTTCATGCACTGTCACATAGAGCGGCATATGACTTGGGGCATGGACACGGCGTTCATCGTGAGGAATGGAGTTCCCCTGAACACCCACTTGCTGTCGCCACCACCGGACATGCCGCCTTGTTGAATCCCCTTCGCTTTTCGTCCATTTCGGGGGAGACCTGATGAAGACACTTATCATCGCCGGCGATTCACATTTGATTTTTTCGTGCTTCCATATAGTTTCGCTAATATGCCATCACAATAACCTTCACGTGATGGTATCGATTTGGATGCCAATGCGCCCCGCGGTAGAACTAGTCTTTTCTTGCAATAAGATGGTCGTTTATTTATCCATTTATTAGGATCCGGTCCCACCTCTCTATCTCTTTCACAATGTTATTACATGAAGTGTGTTGGAAGAAAGTCGGTGGAAGACGACTTACCTGTTTCTAGTGCTCACTCAACAATTTACTCTGGAACGATCGTTGAATTGCAAATGAATCACGAACAAAAATACTTCACGTTGGTCTGAATGCAATCATGAGGAAAGCATTCGATTTTCACAGCATAAATGCCAATTGTTTTTATCAAGAAGAAATGGAACGCCTTCTTTTTCTTTTGATGGAAAGGGGAAAAGAAAATGAGAGGAATTTCCGAACGTACGTTCTGCCAACCCCCTCAATGGTTGTCTCAGGAGTCTTTTAGATGCCACCTTCATACCCTTTCAAATGGTGTCTTCCATCATAGCATATCAAGATGAAATGGTGCGTTCTCATCGCATCCCATCATGGACGTATTAATAAAAAACTACAACTCCCACTCGAATATAATGGGCTTGATAGCACTCTATCAAGAATACAAGGCATTCAGCATTCATTAACTTTACAAAACAATTCATACTGACAAGTAAGCCGTGTGACTAGTGAGTACACTTGCACTTGGGAGCTCAAATTTTGCATTTATTAGGGATGACATAATGGCTACAATCCTAAAATGAAATAAACAATAGATGTCTCATAGTGCCCTAGACATATTTTGTTACATCAATCTAAGTATACTTATCCCTTAAAGGCTATACTTGACTATTCTAAAAAAAAACACCATGTATTTACAATTATATCTGCAACTACAGAAGGCGATATAAGCGGTCGACCGATAAATACATGTGATAGATGTAAAACAACAATAGTTTTCCTTCGCATTGATGTCTCTCTTCATTTCAGAACAACTGCTTTCCTAGACACGTTCCATAAAGCCATATCTATTCATGATTGCCGGTAACATGCTAAAGTAGTAACATTGATCTTTCACTTCGAGAACATAGTCAGAAGTAACATATGGCACAAAATGAGGTAAATTATAAATTACCTCAAGGGCTCACACGATGAGTAAATAGGGATAATTTTACTTACCTTCCCTTGATGGTCGAACAATGCACATGTAGTATGAATTACATGCTATAGTGGATTTATCTTTCTATAAGAGCATATGTCATTTATTAAATATATCCACTATACGGATCTTAGCCTAAACATAGTCACGTACTTCTCATGTACTCATGTTTAGCTTGAGTGCTATATCAGCTCGTTTTCTATAGCGCCCAATTAAGTACTCGCATCTGGCATTTATTTGTACATAACGTCTTATCTCAACGTGCTAACTATAGCAATTGAGGTGATTGCTCGTGTGAGTGAGCCAATTATTGCCTGCTGACATACTTTTCAATAATATATGTGTGTATGTGCTAGTCTCATAATGGATTTGTACTTATTAATAAAATATCAAGTCACTAATAAATAAACAAGTACAATACATATGCTCACATATATATAAACCAATGATCTTCTACAATAACATATATCACATTCTACGCAATCCTAGTGACATCCTGTGGGTCAAGAATATGTCTCTAGGAACAGCCTTTGTAAATGGATCAACAACCATTCTATTAGTTGAAATGTATTGTAGGATCACTTCTTTCTGCGCTATAATATCTCTAATGAAGTTGTTCATTATGTCAATATGCTTCGTCCTTTCATGATACTTGGGATCTTTTACATAGGCAATGATTGCTTGACTATCACAATAAACTATCATTGGTCTTGGAACCTCAGTGAGAGTGGCTAAATTTTCCAAAAAACGTTTTAGCCATACTGCGTCTTGCACTGCGGCAGAACATGCAATAAATTCAGCCTCCATAGTAAACAATGCATTGCATGTTTGTTTCTTACTATTCCAAGAAATTGCATCTCCATTGAGCAAGAACGCATATCCAGAAGTCGATTTACGCTCATCCAAGTCTCCACCCCAATCAGCATCTGAATAGCCTAATAGGTATAAATCATTTCCCTGGTAACAAAGTCGATAATCCATGGTGCCTTTCAAGTATCTCAGGATCCTCTTCACTGCTTTCCAGTGTGCTTGACCGGGATTTGATTGATATCGACTTACAAATCCCACGGCATAACATATGTTGGGTCGAGTATACATCATGGCGTACATCAAACTTTCGACTGCACTAGCGTAATGAACAGTTTTCATTACTTTAATTTCTTCTAGAGTCTTAAGACACATCTCAGTATTTAGGCCTTCACCTTGCATGACAGGGGTACAATGGGATTACAGTGCTTCATATTGAAACGTTCAAGAATCTTCATAATATAAGACTCTTGTGATAAAGTAAGGAGTTTCCGTGATCGATCCCTTTTGATTTTAACTCCTAATATATAAGCAGCTTCTCTCATGTCATTCATTTCAAAATTGAAGGACAATCATTCTTTTATGGTGATAACCAAAACCTTATCATTTCCAGCCACTAGAATATTGTCCACATAAAGTAATAAAATGACAAATTTATCTTCGGACTGCTTGACATATACACAGTAATCTTCTTCGATCATTGTGAAATCAAAAGTTGTTATGGCTCGATGAAAACGAAGATATCACTATTTAGATGATTGCTTAAGGCCATATATTGAGCAATGAAGTTTGCAAACTTTATACTCTTAACCTTTAGTTATGAAACATATTGGTTGTTTCATATAGATTTTCTTATCTAGTTTTCCATTGAGAAATGCCGTCTTTACATCCATTTTATGTACTTCAAGGTCCAAATGTGCAACAATGGCTAGGATAAGGCGTATTGAGGCAAACCTTACAACTAGTGAAAATGTTTCCTCATGGTCTATACCCTCTTGTTGAGTATAACATTTCGCCACAACACGAGTCTTATACTTTTCAATGGATCCATCCGCCCTTCACTTAATCTTAAAGACCAGTTTGTTTCCAATGGCCTTATGATGAGAGAGCCTCTTAAACAGTCTTAGGCTCAGCATCGTCTTTTTGAGCAATCATAAATGCTTCACATTCAATCTCAAAATGATGATAGGGAATACTTTTACGATTACTTTTATGCAATTGAATTTCTCTTGAATTCAATTCGTCAGATGATGCAACACTCCCATTAGGTCTTGTGTGTTGAGGTAAATCTTCATTTCTCTCTACAACATTAGTGGGTGTATTCTTAGGATCTTCCATCTCATATAATTGGAAGCCCTTAAGTACACTTTGTTAGCAAGTTAACAATTGCAAGATACAAAGTAATTTTAGGAGTGAGACTTGTCAAGATGTGAATTAAGTATTTTAAGTGCCAAGATGCAATAATTTGTGTATCAATAGGAATTAGTCAAGTTAAATGTCAGCACTATAATATTCAAAAAGAAATTTAAAAATATTTCTATCGATGCCATTTTTTGAATAATTATAGCAGTATTGAGAAAATGTTTCACAAGCGACCTCATCTACCCTTAATTTAATGGTTAATGAGAAAGTGAATAGTTACCGTCCCCCAATCAATAGTGGTAAAAACCATTACTAGAAAGTTTTAGTTACAGTGGCATTCCAATTTTCTTCTCCCCCTCTTAGAAAAGGGAATATGTGATGAGATGGTACACCTAGGTAGATAATTATCTTACTCGATGTTTAATTTAAATGTACATTATCACATATTTATATTTGCGCAAGTTAGATTGTGGGTAAATATGCAAAAAGTTTGGTGCATATCCAATAAATATGTTGTTTGCCTCTCCCATTGAAATTGTTACGTCTCAGGATTCCTTCACAATCCGATTCCACCTTGGAGTAAAAAAGATCAGTGAAGAGTGTTTTGGGTCTGTTCGTGGAATAGAGAGAGAAAAGGAAGGTGTTGACCCCAATTCAGTGACATATGAAGGATTGATTGCTGACGTGAAAAGTTTCGGCTTTCATTTCAAGAGAATGTGGTACGAGACCAAGGATCCTTATAAAATTCAAAAGGAGATCGAGAGGGATCAGGACGTAATTGAAATGTTGGACGAGGCATGTGGACAAGGATTCATTATTCATTTGTACGTCGAGGGAGGGGTCGATAGTGAGTGGAAGGAAGAATACGATGAGGTGATGATGAAGAGGTTAAGGGAGGAACGAAGAATGAAGACTGACATGTATTCCAATGAGAATGGGGCTAAGGGGGACGTTTCATGTCCTAATGAAGACTCAAACTCTGCAACTGTGGGTGGTGAAAGCGAAACTCATGGCAACTCCTTCATTGATGATTTCGAGTTAAGGCGGGGCAATGCTGAATGTTTTGAGGCTACGATGTCAATTGCAGAAGAAGATTTAGACAGTGTTAAAAAATAAGTGGAGCTTCGCGAAAAACCTAGAGATGAGGAAACAATAACTTTGGAGCATTATAGAGAGGAGATTTTTCTGAATACATTAAACAAGGTGCAACTTCTTCTTCATTGTGTGGGATTTTTGTTCAATTCCTTTTTAGGCCAAATCTCTTCCTTTCCTTAGCCACACATATATCCGCCCTTTTAAAAGTTGCCATTTTTTGTTTGTTGCACTGTAATTTCTTAGGTGGCTGATTTGTTTCCTTGCATTAGTCACTTATCTCTACTTACCTTTTTGGTGTGGGATAGTCTTAGTTCTTTAATAGTGCTGGCAAACTAATATTATCTCTCTATATATTACTTCATCAAAATTTCTTTCACAGATAACATGCCAGATAATAGATCACAAATTTATTGATTTCAAAAACAATATATGATTTCTTCGTCAACTATTTTTCTTTTTAATTTTGCAATTGACACAATTAATGCACAAATTTAATACTGTTCATATAATGAAAATAATTATGAACTAGTTGATTTGATTATTCCATTAATGCGCTTTGAAGAAATTAATGTCCAATTCGTAGTTGTATGAAAGGGAAAAAAAACACAAGAACTCATTAAATTTTGCCAAATGCCATCACAAGGAAAAACAAATGATGAAGGTAGATAATTTGTTGTGTGTATATGAATTTGGTCGGTATGTACATATATATTTAATATTATGATGATTTATCTCCTATGAATATGTTGGTTTCCTCTCGAGTAAACATAATTGGATCATTTGTTTTGCCTTGTTCTTTATTATTTCTGTTAGACTATTTATGCAAATTAATATAGGGCTAATCCATCCACCCGCAGATTAAGCAATAAATGTGTTACACATTTGTTTGCTATTTTGCTAATGCATGCATATACAGTGGGCTTGACTATTGAGTTAGGACGTAATTTTTATGTCAAAGTAAATTAAAGCACATACTGCTAGGGAAAATAATCACACATTGAGTTAGGATGTAACTTTTATACGAGCAACATATTATTTCACTAAAGACTGACTTATGATGAAAAGAGACTCTAACTAATTTCGAAGCATATCACTTTAGAATAAGGAAGAATACAAAAACATTAACACTTTCATAAACTGATTTAAAACAATGTGTCCCATGGTTATGTATTTTTCATTCAAAAAGTATATAATAAAACTCCTTTTTAGTTACAGATTGCAAAATACTAGTATTTTAACTGAAATAGATAATTAACATTTGAAGATGGGTAGTACATGAAGTACCATGTGTAACTAAAGTGAAATAAGATGACGAATTAAAGTTTGCTAAATTAATAACATAAATAATAGAAAGAGAAATGAAACTGGATATAGATTTTGGTTAATTACAATTTCAGTCCTAACCTATTGTACGGATTCCAATATAGTCCTAGATATTTCAATTGTTTCAATATAATTCTATATCTTCCGGCCGATCATTATCGTCTTACATGGCACGATCGGCGATCTGACATGGAAAAAATTTATCGAAACAACGTTGTTTTATTTGGAAGAATGTGCAACATATAACAAAATAAAATCAACTAAACCACAAAAATCCCCTAATGAACTCCCCTAATTTGCCGACAATGTCCATTTCCATCGGAATCGCCAATTTCCTCAAACCGAGCCATAGTTTGCCATCACAATCGCCAATTTCCACTCGACTACGTCAACATCTAGAGAAGAGATTAGCTATCTTGAGATTTTGCAACAGAAACGATAAAGAGCGCTCATGTTAGGTGTACATTGAAGTTGACAGCCTTCAATTTTTTTTACAAAAACCAGAAGAAAAAGACAAAAAAAAGGGTCTAAAGGTAAATATTTCGTTGCGGTCTCTCTAAGTGTATTGCCTTTCTCTTTCTTATAATCTGTTTGTTTTGAGAGACTATTGCTGGTGCTGCTAGTGAGACCATATTGGCGCATGTTAATGGGATTGTAAGTAGTGGTTTTGTTTGAATTTTTAGTTTTTACTGGCTTTTTTGGTTCATTGTGAATTCTAGTCATGTTTACTCAAGAGAACAAGTGCTAAACACGGCAAGAGGCAGAGAGATGATGATCACGCAAGCCACGCCAACACCACAGCAAAGAACTCTACTCATGGTCAGCAGAGTGGCATTCCCCATCATGTTACAAGAAGGACAACAAGACAAGCAGCCAAAAAACAATCACCAGTTGAAGTAGCAGCACTTCCCATTGAAGCTGTAGGTCCATCAAGAAAGAAGAAAAAGAATGATAGCAAGCAAGCCAATCCTATAAGAAGAAGTGCCAGGCTTATGAAAGGCACAACTGGAGGGACAAGTGATATCGTGCATCTAGATCGATAGTCACCTGAGATGTTTGACTGGATTGTGAGATCATTGTAGTGTGACTTTTCTTTTTTTGGTGGATTCTGGGTTCAGTGAACTAGTATGGTTAGATTGATGACATGCTTATGATGTATTGCTTGCAAATATGCTGCTTTTAGCAATTAACACGACTACCTTTTGTGATCCCTCTCTTATTGCAATCTGCTTTCTCTGTTTCATTGCTGAATACACATCGGTTGATTAGATGATGTTATACTAGATTGTCTATAGAACACTTGCTGTTGCAAGCCCAGTTGTTTGTGCAAAACTACTATTTTTTTTTTTTAACACAGTCCTAGCTCCATTATACCGATTTCAAAAATCTAGGCTCAATCTGTTATGACAGAGAGGAGCCAACAAGTCACGTATATGCAAGTCCAGTGATATGTGCAATGTTGTGCGGAAGAACACCCTAACTAAATGAGAAAAGTAAACAAGAATAATCAAGAACACGGAGATTTATGTGGTTTGGTGAAAAAATCTACCTACAATCTTCAAGCCTTTCTAGATTTCCCGATTGAATTTTGTGGAATTCAAGACGACATCAGCAAATCTCCACCTTTGACTTGAATAAACCACAAGCCTCCACTTGAACCAAGAAAACAAATATATCTCTCCCTCCACCGTACCTTCGCAAAGGTACGCCCGCACCTGGATTGGTGCGGCCTCCATCAACTTCAATGATGAGTGAGGGAAATCAAGTCCCTGCAGGACTTGAACTTCTCTGTAGTAACCATCTTCGTGAGCATATCTGCGAGATTATCTTTAGTATGGATTTTCTTCAAAGCAATGCTACCATTCTTTACAAATTCTCGAATTTTGTGGTATCGAACTTCAATGTGTTTCATTTTGGAATGGAACACTTGATTATTTGCAAGAGACATATTGCACTCTAGCTATTGCAATATAATGTAGCACTTTCTTACTTTATACCAAACTCTGTGACCAAACCAGTTAGCCATATTCCCTCCTTTGCAACCTCAGTTACTGCCATATACTCAGTTTCGGTTGTGGACAATGCTATAGTAGGTTGAAGCATTGCCTTCCACAAAATAGCTCCATTGTCAAGAGCAAGGACATATCCCGTGATGGACCTTCGCTTGTCCAAATCACTAGCAAAGTCTGAATCAACATAACTTGCTAAATCGATTGATTATCCATTGGAACTGAACATTAAACCCATTCCGATAGTTCTAGCCAAATAACAAAAGATCCACTTAACAGCTTCCCAATGCTCCTTACTTGGATTGCTCATGTATCGACTGACGAGACTCACCACATGAGCCAAATCCGGTCTGCTACAAACCATAGCATACATGAGGCCCCCTATTGTGTTGGCATAGGGTACTCGAGACATCTTTACAACTTCCTCATGTGAAACAAGGCATTGTTTCTCAGATAATTTGAAGTGATTTGCTAAGGGTGTACTAACCGGTTTAGCTTTACCCATGTTGAACTGCTCCAAAACCTTCTCAACATACTTCTTTTGATTTACCCAAAGCTTACTTGCATGTCTATCTCAAAAGATTTTCATGCCAAGGATCCTCTTCGCAACACCAAGATCCTTCATATCAAACTCACTACTTAATTGAGAGTTTAAGGAAATAATGTCTCTCATTTTTCTTGCAGCAATCAACATAGAGCATCAACAGAATAAGCGACTTATCATCCAAAACTTTGTAGTAGACACAAGAATCATGCACACTCCTCATGTAGCCAATACAAAGCATAAAAGAATCAAACCTTTTATTCCATTGCCTCGAAGATTGCTTCAAACCGTAAAGTGATCTCTTGAGCAAACAAACATGATCCTCTTTCCCTTCCACCTTGAAGCCTTCGGGCTACTCCATATTAATTTTATCCTCCAAGTCACCATGAAGGAATGTCGTCTTCACATCTAGTTGCTCAAGCTCCAAGTCATACATGGCTACCATAGCTAGTAAAACACGAATTGATATGTGTTCTACAATTGGGGAAAATATCTCGCTGTAATCAATCCCCTCCTTCTGTGCATAGCCTTTAGCAACAAGTCGGGCTTTGTATCTCTCTTGCTCTTTCTCCATTGCTACTTCCTTTCTTCGAAGAACCAATTTGCAACCAATGACATTTTGATCCTTGGGCTTCTTCACAAGTTCCCATGTCTCATTCTTTTGTAATGACTCCATCTCATCCATCATTGCGGTCATCCACTTTTCTTTGTGATCACTTTCCAAAGCTTCATGGTAGGAGCTTGGATTGCCAGAGCCTATGGTAAGGGCATAAGCAACCATATCCTCAAAACCGTACCTCTTCGGTGCTTTGGGAGTGCACCTTCCTTGACCCGTCGCAATGGTACAAGGAACTTCTACCGTTTCTTTGACTTCAGGAGCCTCATCGGATGACTCGCCATTCTCTACGGAGTCTTTGGTTTCAAGCTCCACCTTAACGATAGATTTATCACTCTCCTCTTCAGCAGCCATGCGTGGCACGCAGCTTGACTTCAACATTGCAGATTCATCGAACATAACATCCCTACTCGTCAGAATTTTCTTCTTACTTGGATCCCATAATTTGTAGCCTTTCACTCCTTTCTCATAACCGAGAAATATGCATTGTTTGATTTTGGATCCAACTTCGAGCGCTTCGAGCTTTGCACATGTACAAAAGCAAGACAACCGAATATTCTTAAATTAGAATAATCGACAATTTTACTAGTCCATACCTCTTCGGGAATTTTGCATTTAATTGCAGTTGATGGAGACCGATTTACAAGATAACATGCCATGTAGACAGCTTCTGCCCAAAACTCCTTGCTCTGTCCCACATGTAGCCTCATGCTTCGAGCTCTCTCTAATAAGGTCCAGTTCATCCTTTCCGCTACGCCATTCTATTAGGGCGTATCCGGAACTGTGAAGTGACGTTTAATCCCTTCATTCTTGCAAACCTCCATGAATGGTGTCGATTTGTACTCTCCTCCTTTGTTCGATCTCAAGCACTTAACCTTCTTCCCCCTTGAAGTCTCAAAATCAGCTTTTCATTCTTTGAACTTTTCAAAGACTTTACTTTTGTGTCGCATGAAGTAGATCCAAACTTTGTGAGAGAAATCATCAATGAATGTCACAAAGTATTCCTTCCCTCCTTTTGACTTTACTGGTGAAGGACCCCATACATTTGTGTGTACATACTCGAGCACGCCCTTGCTTGTCTGAGTTGCAACATTGAACCGTACTCTGCATTGTTTTCCAAACAAACAAAATTTGCAGAAATCTAATTTGCAAGTTTTTATACCTTGGAGTGCATTCATTCCTCTTGTGAAGCTCCATCAATCCTCTTTCTCCCATATGCCCGAGATGCATATGCCATAGATAGGTGTTATCTATCTTCGTGCTAGCATCCATGGACACAGATGCTCCACCTTGCACTATGGTTCCTATAAGTCAATATAGATTCCCGTGCCTTTATCCCTTAAGAACAACCAAAGCTCCCTTAATCACCTTCAAAACTCCACCTTGAGCCGTGTACTTGCATCAATTGGATTCAAGTGCTCCCAATGAGATCAAATTCTTCCTTAGACCCGGAACATGATGCACGTCTGCCAAGGTTCTAATCATGCCATCAAACATCTTGATTTTCACGGTTCTAGCACCCACAGTCTTGCATGAAGTATCATTCCCCATGAGAACTGAACCACCATCATATGCCTTGTACTCATCAAAGGCTTCTCGATGAGGACACATGTGAAAAGTGCATCCGGAGTCCATGATCCACGAATCTTCAAAGATGTCCTTCCCCGACAATATGGACAAGACGTTCCCATCATTGGTCTCAATGCTGTTAGCTATACTTACCTCATCCAAGCTCTTCTTCTTTTTCTCGTTCTTATTTGGACAAAATCTCTTGGTATGCTCTTCCTGATTGCACCCGTAGCATCTTCCTTTGAACTTTCCCTTGGATTTTGATCGACCCCTACTACTCGATCCTTGATCCGTTGATCTTCCTCTTCCTTGATTGCTTTTCTCCTTTGCAAAGAGTCCCTATCCCGAAGATTTTGAACTACTTGCCCTTTTTCGAGTGTCGTTTGAAATTAGGGCAGCAATCACCTCTCCGATCTCCAGGGTTTCCTTGCCATAAAGGAGTATAGTCACCAAGTGGTTAAACGAATCCGGCAACGATACCAATAGTATAAGCGCTATGTCTTCATCCTCAAACCTTACCTCCAAGCTTGTAAATTCACTAATAATTTGATTGAACATGTTGAGGTGTTCCAACAGATCTCCTCCTTCACTCATCTAAAGTGAATACAATCTCTTCTTCAAGAACAACTTGTTCATAAGAGATTTCGTCATGTGAATGCTTTTGAGTTTGAGCCATCGCTTCGGAGCAGATTTGATTTCTGCTACATATTGAAGGGCCTCATTTGATAGGTTCAATCGGATTGTGCTGCACACCTTCTCCTCCATGTCATCCCAATCATCATCAGTGATGGTGTCCGACTTGTTCAATCTTCCCAAAAGAACCTTTGATAAATCTTGTTGAATCAACAGATCCTTCATCCTTCTCCGCCATAGTGTAAAATTATTCTTCTCGGTGAATCGTTCAATATCAAATCGAACGGTTGAACCTTTTCCAGCCATCTAGTTAGAAGTCGCAATACAGGAACGGAGAACTTGGATTGCTGTGATACCAATTGTTGCGCGGAAGAACATCCTAACTAAATGAGAAAAGCAAACAAGAATAATCAAGAACATGGAGATTTACGTGGTTCGGCGAAAAAATTTGCCTACAATCTTCAAGCCTTCCTAGATTTCCCAATTGAATTTTGTGGAATTCAAGACAACATCAGCATGCAAAATGCTCATTAAATTTCATTTATGCAAAACATGTCCACGACTAGAAAACAAGTATTAGAACAGCTTATACGTGCCTAAACACAAAACAAACTCTACTAACATAGTTTAGGGCAGACTCAACACATCCTTCCCTTTAACCTTCCCACACATGTGAGCTAAAATAACTAAGGACACTCAACATGATCCATATTGTCTTCAATCTGGATGTCTTCCTATAACTTTGCCCCTTCTTGTTTCAAACATTGTTTGTGTTTGTTCCCCACTTCAGCCCTTTTGCATACCACTAGCTTTCGAAAACGGGTTTTTCATTTTAAGAAAAACCGTTGATTCAAATATAATCAAATGGCACATCATACATAAGAAACACTCAATTAAGTATGATAATTGTTGCCTTTCATTAGTCGGACCTCGTTTATTTGGTCCGGTGCTTTAAAAGGGAAATCACGACGCGGCTTTTGAGCGTCTGCCTTGATAAGGAAAGTGACGGGACTAGAAAAATTTTATTCACTTCTTGGATTAAGGAAAGTGCGGAGGAAATCGGCGGTGCCTCAACATTGCACCTGCACAGGACTAGCAGCTGCACATTATTAAACCAGCAAATATGCCATTATTACCTAAAATTCATTTTGTAAATGACAATGTACAAGGTGAATAAAATTAAATATTGGAATAATCTCGCTTATCTTATTGCTAGACCTGAGCACGATAACATCTCAACACTTGGTTGATGTGATAATATATGTGTAAACAATACTAACAACCTCACTTACTCCATTTCTTGAGGGAGGGAAAGGTAAAACTCTCTAGTTTTCTGGAGTCCTGCCATCTGTCACGCTGTGTACTCTCATATGAAATTGATCGCCTGTTGGAGGAAGAGCATGATCGTCATCGTCGTCGTCGTCACCATCCGTGGTTTTTGTCTCTGGCAAGAACCATCTTTTCAAATCAGGTTTTGGCCGTCAACAATCAGAAACCTCTCGATCCCTTTCACAACCTACTCCTCTTTTAGTCCATCGTTCGTTCGTCATCACTTCCTCTTCGGAGCGACCTCTGTTTCTTCAGGCAGCAGAAGCGACTGAGGGATGGCTACCATTGCAAGACTGATATCAGTTGTGCTAGCGTTTGCCAGACAATCATACAATGGACTTAACAGTTGCGAATTCGCAAATGCAATTAGTACAGAAGATATACAGCTCAAACCATCAGTAGAGTTGAGCAAGAAAGCTTAACCAAACTTCTCTGTAGCTTGCGAAATCATGTGATCTCATGTTCTATGCTCGAACATGACTCCCGTAGCTCTCCTTCAAGCTCATACTTCGGTCGCACTGTTGCCTTCGAATACTTCGTCTGAGATTCTGATTCTTTCTGCTTTCAACAATACTCATTTATGTTACGGCACAAAACCAAATATGACCTGTGGTGCGGAATTTGATTAATCCCGGTGCTCCATGTTTTGGCATTATGGAGAGAGTGACGAGGTTCGGTGAACACTAGGTGTTTGTGAAAATTCCTTGGTGAAGTATGGAGGTAAATACCAGCATAGTGGTCAGCCTACATGGTGCCAACTACAGAACATGGAAAGGCAAGATACTTGATTTGCTTTATCGCAAGGAAGTGCACGGTCCCATAGAGTGACGAGGCCAAGCTTAATTCCACTGACCAACAATGGCGGGCTTTGGCAACCCTGTTTGCAGGAGAATTGGCCTCGCTCGCGGGAGCGATGAATAATTTCAGTGGACATCAGATTGGTCGGCAGCATCTTGCAATCAAGTACAGAAGAGCTCAGGTGGTCAACGCCGTATCAAGTTGAAATGTTCGGAAGATGGACAGAGATGACGGACATGATGCGATTAGCAATCTTCCAGACTTGGTGCTCCTCCATATTCTGTCCTTCCTGCCCACGAGAGACGCCGTGAGGACAGTGATGGTCCCGGGGTTCCGTTACCTCTGGACTTCTACCTGCCACTTATCTTTCGATCACTGCGCTTACCACAACTGCAAGGAGAGGAAGACTGCTTTTAGAATCGATGAGAGATTCGTGAATTTTACCGACTGTGCGTTAACTCTGCATGAGAACCCCACAATTGATTTGTTCAGTCTTAATATAAACTATGCGGCTGAGGTGGACCCCTATGATCCTCAGTATGAGGGTGGTATGACCGAAGAGACAAGAAGGTCAGACAAAATCGATACATGGATTCGTTTTGCAGCGAATAGAGAGGTTAAGTTCCTCGATTTGGACTTCCTAGGGTGTGCTAGGGAGTTCACACATAATCTTTACAGGTTGCCCTGCATTGTTCTTGGGTGTAGCAGCTTAGTAGAGCTGAAGCTGGCTTCCTGTGAGATTGGACCAGTGGCCGGATGGGTCCAACTAAGGTCGCTTAGAAAATTGTTTATGAAGAAAATTCACTTAACTGACAAAAAGTTGGCTGAAATACTATCTCGTAGTCCATTGCTAAAAGAATTGTCTCTTGAATATTGCTATGGCTTTCGCAATCCCATTTCTGTAGTGCCCCATCTATTGAAGAGTTAAATTTGGAGGGATGCAGTGATTTGAATAAGCTTGATCTTACCTGATCAGATATAAAACATTTAACCATTTATTTCTATGGGGATCTGGAGCTATTTTGTCCTAATGTAAAGATTCTGAATATTGCTGGGTATATAAGGTATATCAAGGTGACTGATATGTCATCACTGGTTGATACGTCCTTCTGCTACCGTGATTATTTTAGCTATCCATATGGGGAATATTGTGAGTCCAGACTGCTTCTGGAAAAGCTCAGCTGCAGTCCTTATTTTATACCATGTGATTCATGTACACTGGTATGGTTTCCCAGCTGTTGCTCTGGCCTAATTTGTCTTGGCTTTGAGGCACTTTTGAATGATTTGGGTTCTGATCCTTCATGTAAGGAGTATTACTATTTGTTTGATAGAATATTCTCACATTTCAACTGTCCTAAAATTTGTAGAATAGAAGTTGGGTGAACAGATTTTGAACGGGTCTTATTTGATATGGACAGTGGCTGTGCTGTTTCTATGTTTCAGCTTCTTTGTCCTACTGCGTTTTTTTTATGCTTCAGTTCATGAGGTAATGTCCTACATGAAGAGTAAAAGAAAATATTATTTACTTAGGCTGGGTTCTTTTATTTATGCCCACCTAAACTTTTATACAGCAGCCTTCCTTGCATCTGCTGGCCTATGAACTTTGAGTAACTGTAAACTTTTATCCATAACCTATTCATGTAACCAAAAACTACAGCTTGTTAGGTGTCTGTCTTCCTTTTGTCCTTCTTTCCTTTGTGCTATTTTGTGGACGATATTGTTTTTCACTTCTTATGTGACATTTGTTACCATTTTAAATGTGTATGTACATGCTCTTGTGATTTGCCTTTCTAAATATTCTAAATTGTATCATTAAAAATTTCCTGACAAGACTGATTTTTTTTTTTTGGGTCAAGTACAAGATCTGAATTGAATGGTATCATATAATTTCATTTCAGTCAGTCCATACATACACATGCTCTCGAGTGCCCACAATGTATGTCTGATACTAATTTTCATTCAAAATCGGTCCAAGTAATTCTTTTTAAACCTGGTATTGACTAAATGGGAACAGACAAATCAGCCATGCCCATCTTTCGCCTGGAAGTATGTGACACTTCTACTGCGTCTGAAAAAGTGGTACCTCCCTGACATTTCTAGCTTGTTGAAGAACTCTCATTTTCTTGAGACACTCACTATCTATGTTTATCCTGGAAGAGATGAAGATGAATCCGAGGTATAAATGCTTGAACTGTAACATTTTGTTGGCAGATTAGAATTTGGAATTAATGGACATTGCAAAGTTGCCTTAAATTTCTAGCTTGCCAAAGCAGGGTTGCAGCTTGCATTTGAGTTCAATGGCTTTAGTTACTGAAGTTCAGTGGTCGACACATTTCCCTGCCTCGAGCACCATTTAAGCATGTTAAGATATATGGTTATGTACTGGAGCCTGATGTCATTGAGCTCATTGAATTTCTACTTAAGAATGCACAGGTCCTGGAGAAGATGGAGATATCTACCAAGAAGACTCTGCAGCATGTTGGGGGGGGGGGGGGGGGGGGGGGGGGGGGGGGAACCGGTCCAACTTTGTATTTTCTTTATCGCCTCCTGACACAGGTTGTTTCCGAGGAGACTTTTCATAGTAACATGTCCATCAACTATCAATTGGAGTCAGAGTGCTTCTCAAGAAGCTGAGTAGTGTGCGATTTATGCCATACACTTGGTGTTTACTCGTATGGTTTCTCTGCTATTGCTTTAACCGCATTTATCTTGCTTTTGAGGGACTTCAAAATGATTCAATTAGTACTCCTTGACCAAGAAGTAATACTCTTTTTTTGACTGATTTTTCTCAGAGGATTTTGAAACTGGGTAAAATGTTCCATCTATTTTGGTCTCTTCATTCTTGTTGTCCTGAGAGTATCAATTGATGAGGTAATACGAAGAGGTACTAAGGAAAAACTGTTCACTTACACCAGCATCTGTTTTACTCATCCTGCCCTTAAACTTGTCATTGCATGCTTCCCCCCTCATGCAACTCAGACATTGTCGAGGTTTTTTTGTGTTTGTTTTTTGCATTGTCATGAACATGTCTTCTTTTGGCTAGCATTTCATATTTTGTGGTCTCGTTCGTTAATATATTCTGTCATTTGCAGCCATTCAAAAGAGTACGAGATTGGCTCTCTCGAATTATTTTGTAATGTTCCAAATGCGTAGTTTAATTTGGTGGCTTGAATGTAGCGAAGATTAGGAAGAAACTGTACAATCTAGATCTTCCTTCACTAATACGCTTTAAGGCATGTTCATTGCTTTGTTCCAGTGGTGTAATTTCACTCTCACTTGCAAAATTCTTAATCTGCCACATCCCTTCCCTCTAGATTAACCAAAATCAAACATGCTAAAAGTTGATTTCAAGTTGATGCTTTTGACTGGTCAAAAATATATAAAACAATGTTGTTGAAGCCAGTTTATGTTCTCACGGTCCTAATTAAGTTGAAGTGACCAACTTCCTGTCCTATCAATCTAAATAATTCTTTCTTCCTATCAATCTAAATAATTCTTTCTTCTATCGAGTATTGACTATATGGGAATTGATTCACAACTGCCATGCCCATTATTTTCATGGAAGCATTTGACGCTTGAGTCTAACAAAGTAGCAACTCGCTCGGACTTCTAGCATAATTAACTTCTCACACTAAGCCAAACTGTTACATAGATAAGATGAAAAAAATAGGCAGTAGCCCTAAGACAGGGAGATTTGTATTATGCTTTCTTGCATCATAGCTAGCATCCGTCAACAATTATTGGTTCAGTTACCACCGGCAAACTCTATTATCACTGGTCAAGTGTATTCTATTGTGCAATATTCAATTTTTCGCTCTATAATCTTGTTTTGTCTCATTTCTTGCTGGCGTCATGTTTAGGGGTGTGCAACAGGTTTAGTCCAACTCCAGCACCGGCTAGAATCGGTTCTATTCTTGGCTCCAAAATCCTAGAATCCGCCATTACTATTTGTTTGGTCCCCGGTTCCTTCTTAGAACCACCAGTTCGAATCAAAATCTAAAAAAAAAAAAAAAACTTACTATCGTCGGAAGAACATTGCGTAGAACAAAAGAAAACTCAGACCAATGATAAATAGGAGAGTAAAAATTGCAAGTACATAGGAAAATTACAGAAAAATAATGATAATAGTCACTAACAAATCACAATGTATATTGAAGTTGCTTTAAAGGAATAAAATTGCAGCAACTTCAATGATTGTAAATATTTCATTGTTGATAAATAAGGTGCTACGGAGTGATATACTTTTATTTATAATCAATGAAATCAACATGACTTGTTTATTTATTTATCTAAATATTTCTTTAAGTGATGATTATGCTTGGTTACACAACTTCAAGGTTAGGTCTTAGTGCTGAATTTGTACTCTGTTACATTAGTCGTCCATATGAAAGTTGTTAAATTGCCAGCTTGCCATAGAACATCGCACTTGATGCGTACCTGCTAATGAATGGGAGTACTTGAAGTGAATGAAACGAAGATGTTTCATGGATCAGATCATCCGTTAACTTTAGGGCGAAACAAAACTGCCATTTCAGTTAATTGGTTTGCTTGTCATTGCTTCTGCCTGGTGGACCTCCATCAATTGCTTTTGAGTTCCATTCTTCACAAGGGATAATCAAGATGGCGTCATTTTGGACGATTGACAACGTAATTGCACTTATGGACGACTAAGGTAAAAGTGGCCAAAATTGTCCCATGGTGTGCCTTTTTGGGAACATCTGATAATTGTCTAGTGGGTGTATATGTACCTGCGTTCTCTTAACGTCTTGGAATTTGTTTTGCCAAAGTTGTACTAACCAAAAAAGCTTGTGCCTTCTTTAATAATTAGCAAATTAAGATAAAAGGAACCTAATCTGCAGTCCTTGACTCACGTGGAAGTCTAATATGGTCTGGGTAAAGAGGGATCGAAATGTCAAAACTGACCAAATAGTAGAAAATAGAGGCAGAGGAGGTACGACGACTGACCAGAGGTGCTTCAAGCTCAGGAAGGGGTCCCGCAAACGGAGGCAGAGTAAGGGGCATAGTCTCAAGTTCCGCAAAAGGGCACGGCTATGAGTTCATGCACACAGAGGTTCAAGCTCGGCAGGAGCAGAGCCTCAGATATGGAGGTCCTGATGAGAACAAGGACCCTCAGATGGGAACGAGCATTGAAGCATTTTGTTCATTCCAGTGCGCGAGCTAGCTGATCATTGTCTCGTCAGATCTTAAAAAAACGTCAAATTTCGGCCAATGGATGGATCGAGTTAATGTATTATGGCAACTTGGGTTCTTCTGTTGGACTCGTGAGCGGCTACTCTTTGGTGTCATGAAATAGAGCCCTACCTGACCCAGTGACACTTTGCCAGTCCAAGCAAAGCTACGGAAGTACTTAGATTCTTATTCTGGCGCAAAGGTTTTTGGTGAAGGATAAACTTAAGCCTTTTTTCCTGGTAGTTTCTCTTAAGACAGGTTATGCAATAAGAGTTCAGAGTAAATGTCACTTGTGCAGACTTTGCGGATATCAACGACACCTAGTACAGTAGCTGGCAGATCCACCATCTTTTCTACACACAGCTCATTCTTGGAAGCAAATCAAACCTGTCAATGTGAATTTGAATGTTCCTGAGCCACAAATGAACATAGATTCTAGTCAACTCGCTTAAATCTATCAAGATCTGTGCTGTCCAAAATTGTTACTTAGTGTTATTGATTTGATGCATCATGATTTACGTTGAATTAATCCCAAGAAGAGTACAATAGAAAAGAAAAGGCACTTGGTAAATTTAACTCATCTGCCGCTGGGAAAGAAGATCCGCATATGTGCTGCCGGGCAACCGCCACATCACGGTCAAGCAAAAACTAGTGCTAACCTAGTGGAGGAATTAAATTATATGCTTTGATTTGGTTTTGTTACTTCTTCCTCTGTGCACATAAATCCAACTGACAAAGTATAGCAAGAGTAAAGAATTACAGGGCAAGCAGCTATCTATACCTTAAGCCCATCAAATCCCAGCCCAAGTTTTCTGTCTGACCGACACATGTCGCCTGCTTCGATCGATAGTAAAACCTCACTTAAATCCATTTCTTAAGGGAGGAAATGTGACTCTCAATCTTGAAGGAATCTGCCTTCTGTCTCCTTCAGTGTACTCTTTAAAAGAGGGGTTCCTTTTATCCCTTTTGAAGAAACAAAACTGTAGCAACTTCAATGACCGTAAATATTTTATTGTCATAAGTAATGTGCCGTTTGGATTCATTAATTTTATCGATAATCAATGAAAAATCAATCAACTTCTTAACTTATTTACTCAGATGTTGCTTAGGTGATGGTAAATTTGGTTGCATCACTTCCAAGCTAGGTCTGAGTGCTAATGTTGTTAAATTACCAACTCATTGCAGAAAAGTGGCATCGATGCCTACCTATTTGTAGACGGAGTTTTTGATGTGAACAAAACTAGTTCTTATAGAGAGAAACAAAACCGTTATTAGGTTCCGTTCATTTCACAGAAAATAATTTCTAGAAAATTGTTTTCCAGATTTTTCAGCATTTGTTTTATAAAAAAGAAACTTGCCAAGGAAAATTTTTTCCGCTATTAAAAAAAATCTTAAAAAGTGGGGAAAATATTTTTCACTTTTCAAAAGTGAAAAACATTTTCCATAATTTCTTCTACCTCACTTTCTTTTACTAAACATATTTTCATTTTATTTTTATGTTTTCTCTTTCTTTTCTTTTTTTAAAAATTGAGCTTTTAATTTTCTTTTCCTTTTTCTTTTCTTTCTTTTCTTTCTTTCCTTTTCTTCTTCTTCTTTGGCTTTAACCGGTCACCAACCGCAAATTAAAAAGTAACACAATGATTTTAAAAAAAAATTATTGAAAATGAGTATATGCAATAAAAGATTTTCCTTACTGTATGGCATAAAATATTTTATGGTTCATTTTCAAATTTCAAACTAACATTAGAAAATATAGTTGTTTTCTTGGAAAATAGCTTCTTGAAAAATAATTTCTAGAAACGTCACATTTTCTGTGGAAAAAAAATGAAGCCTTAGATTATCCGGTTTGCTTTAGTGTTGCTTCTACTAGGTTGTGCTTATAGATAACAAAGGGGGGAAAAATCTGCCAAGGGCATATATTTGAAAATTGTCCAAAGGGTGTAAAAGTACACGTGTTCTTTCATGTGCCTTTCCTCCGGACGTTTTGGAAATTGTTTTTGCCAAAGATTTTTTTAATTTTTTAATTTTGGAGGATATTTTTGCCAAAGTTATCCCTCTTGGAAAATATTTTGCGATGATATCTCCTCTGAAAAAGAAGGAAGTTTAATCGTCTGACCAGAAAGAAAAAAAGAAAAAGAAAGGAAGTTTAATCGTCTCGGCCTTTTTGCTCTCTCCTTCGATCGAAAACAAACAATGTCCGCGTGATTCACTTTACTCTCCTCCGTGCAGGGACTTAACTGGAGTGACGAACATGGAGGCCAACTTGATTTTTTAAAGTAGTCCGGGTTGAATTTGTTCGCTAATCGCATGCAACGTCAAAAACAACGGATTCAATCTTCTGCCACTACCTCCATTTTCCTTTAGGTACTTGCATGACTACCTTCTTATCACCGGAGATTGGTTTGTTGTTATGTTCCACGCCCACTGTTTGTCGAAATTTCTGAGTAGCTTCATTCGAGGAAACCCCATTTTGTGTTGCTCTTTTCGGGTTTTACGTCCAATATGTCGAGAGCGTCTTGCAGGAGATCAACAATTTCTTTTTCCCCGAAAATAAGGCCCCTGTGGGTTAGTGATCCAGAGTAGGGAGGAAGAGAGTTTTCCGGGGATAGGTTCTTGGCAACCCAGTTTGGATTAGCGGACTTCGGACTGGCCGGCGGCATCTTGCGACCATCCACAACAGGATATAGGGCCCACGGGCTTTCTACTTTTCCGGATTAGGAGCTCCGCCGCAAATATACCGTCGGTCTCTATCTCTACAAAAAAGCTAATCCGCTTTCTCCTTCTTCAAGTACAGAAGAGCTCGGAAGGCGGCTAGAATTCCGTTGGTCAACTCCGTGTTGAGTTGAAACGTCCAGGAAGATGGACAGAGATGACGGACGGGATGCGATTAGCAATCTGCCGGACTCGGTGCTCCTCCATATTCTGTCCTTGCCCACGAGAGACGCCGTCAGGACAGTGATGGTGAAGGGTTCCGTTACCTCTGGACTTCTACCTGCCACTTGTCTTTTGATCACTGTCCTTACCACGACTGCAAATAGTTGGAGACTGCTTTTGAAGTGGACGACAGATTCTTGAATTTTACCGATCACGTGTTGACTCGGCAGGCGAGCCCCACGATGGATTCGTTCCGTCTTAATTTAAACTGTACGTCTAGGGTGGACCCCTATGATCCTGAAAATGAGGACTATGTAATTCCAGAGAGGAGAAGAACGTGGAACAAACCGGATACGTGGATTCGTTTTCCAGCGAGGAGAAAGGTTAAGTTCCTCGATTTAGACTTCCTGCGGTGTGCTAGGGAGGAGTTCCCACATATTGTTTATTTCCCACTTAATCTTTACGCTGCCCAGCACTGTTCTTAGGTGTAGCGGCTTAGTAGAGCTGAAGCTGGCTTCCTGTGTGGTCAGACCGGTGGCAGGACGGGTCCGACTAAGGTCGCTTAGAAGATTGTTTATGAACAAAATTGACTTAACTGAAAACAAAATGGCTGACATACTATCTGGTAGCCCGCTGCTGGAGGAATTGTCTCTTGAAGATTGTTATGGCCTCCACGAGCCCAAATTCTGTTGTGGCCCATCTATTGAAGCGTTAAATTTGGAGAGATGCAGCAGTCTTGAAAAGCTTGATCTTACACGATCAGATATCAAACATTTAATGATTGATCACTATGGGGATCTAGAGCTAGTTTGTCCTAATGTGAAGATTCTTGATATTACTGGGTGTCTAGATTATGTCAAGGTGACTGATATGTTATCACTGGTTGATACGTCCCTCTGCTTCAGTGATTATAAAATATATCCGCCTGGAGAATATTGTGAGTTCAGACTACTGCTGGAAAAGCTCAGCTGTAGTACTTATTTTATGCCATGCGATTGGTGCATACTGGTATGGTTTCTCTGCTGTTGCTCTGACCTATTTTGTCTTGCTTCAAGGTACTTTCGAATGATTTGGGTGCTGATCCTTCAGGTGAGGAGTATTACTATTTGTTTGATAGGATATTCTCACATTTCAACTGTTCTAAATTGTTCTAAATTTGTAGAATAGAAGTTGGGTAAACCGATTTTGGATGGGTCTTGAAATGGACAGCGGCTGTGCCGTTTCTCTGCTTTGGCTTCTGTGAGCATATAGACAGAGAGCACAGAGCATTCGCGGAATATGCTACGTCTTTTCAATGGGAAATTATTTATGTTGAATCGTACTGAGTCTACCTTTTGTAGAGACACCAGCTTATTCTCTTCCCCATTTTGACTGGCCTAGTTATCTATGTCGCTGACCTGATTCGGGCTGTATATTACCAGAAACGTATTGATCTTGATTGCAAAGATACAGAAAATTTCCGCCCAACATTTATCCATTTGAAACCTTTTCTCTTTTGTGTGTGAAAATGAAGGTAAAGTGTGCTTAGTAGTAGCCCAGCTTACTGCTCTCTGCTGCGTCTGATCCCGGAGGATATTGTGCCCGATTTATCAGCATTCTTTGATTCTGGCAAATCCTCCTGATATAACTAATAACGTGGTAGACATGGATGCGGTTGACATTGATGAAAACACGACAAATTGCTCCCCTATGGATGCTTGGTGGCTTGAAGCCATAAGAGTCGCAAATGCTATAGAAAACCAACAGGTCATAGAGCACGACCACAAGGCAAGTCATCCACTTTACTTATTTGTGCAAAAATCTTTTAGGATGTTTCGACAGGTCATGGAAGACGAGGACAGGTGGGTAGACTAGAAATTAATACACCTTAGGTTGAGCTCTGAGCTTGAGCTCAACCATTCAAACGGGGCTCATAGTTGCAATAATTTGGGAGGAAAGTCGGTCCTGCTTAATTCTTCAGCTTGCAGACTTGAACAAGGGTAGCACTTTATGGGTCCTTTCAATTCAATCGCATCAGGAAAAGAGCAACAGACTGAAAGAAATTGCCGAGAAGATGTGATTATCAACCAAAGTACTCTGAGCTCCGATGTTTGGTTTGAAAATTACTTTTGCTTCGCTGGCGATTCTTCAGAAGAGCTATGTTATTCAAGACGAAACATCAGGTCGCGACTGCTCACAGATGGCAAGAGTTTCATTTTAAGAAAAATTCAAGGTTGATTCAGCCACGAAAGTAGGAACTTTAAGATTTTTCATTTCAGAAACCTCTGTTCTTGCTCACTACTTCGGGTTCACTTCATGCGATGATCATTGGTTTGAGCAGAAGCTCTTACTATTTAAGTTTTTCCATTTTGTGCCATATTTAATTAGGTGCCTTAATGCTTTTATCATGGTACTTATTTTTGGTACAAAGCAAAGTTCTCCAATTAGTGGTACATTTTCGCCCTTGCACCTCACGAATTTGTTCTTTCTTTGAGGTTGATGGCTACAATAACCTTTTTGTATAAACTCATTCAGGGCGCTGCATCTGTTACAGGTATAGCATCCGGTCCAATGCCAAAAACATTTTAAGAATAGGTAGAATGTATTCTAATGGAAACAACATATATTGAACCATGATCTAATTCCTTTGTAAATATGCCATTAATTGCGATTTAGGCGTTCCCATTACATAGGGCCCAATAGTCAACCGAGACACTGGACAACATAAATTATGGCCTAAAGACAGCCATTCACAAATATGAGGACTGGTAATAACGCGGTCAATACACCGTACCCTAATCCAACAATGAACAGTAATAGAAGTGGTAAGATGAGTGGTTTATTAGAAAAATGAGCATAACGTGAATCGCAATTCACAACACGAGCAAAACTTACAAACATGCACAAAAGTACAACATACTCAAAGCGCACAGAGATAAACTCCAATCTTTATTCTCTTTGAAACTTTGTTTCTTCAATGAAACCAGTGTTCTTTTGAGAAAGATTCTCACACTAACGTGGCCATGGCAGGGTGCCTTGAGGGAATTTTCAGCTTGTTATTAGTGTGAAACTGGACTGCAGCTCATAGTCTACCTAAGCTCAGCTAATCTGGCGCGTCAACATTTTATATTAATTCTCTAAAAAAAGTACCAAATACTATCTTGCTATTATAAAAATAATGGATAATTGCATATATGGTTCATAAACTGAGCCTCAATATAAAATATAATCTCTTAACTTTAAATTTATTCAATGTGATTCTTGAAGCACAACGTGCGATTTCCTTATGAAGTCAAGGAGTGTTGATCTAACCCACATAGGTGCAATTATGAGGTGAAACCTGAATGACCTTGGATAAAGTACAACGATTAGTTGTCTACCCACTTCTTCGTCAAATCATTGGCTTTTCTCAACCTGAAAAGAGAAACACTCGTTAGAGGGTGATAATAATAACAAATAAATTAAGAGAATATCAACTGAAATGAAACAAAGAGATAAGCACAAAAATCTTAATAATTGACTAATCAATTAAGGGTTGGATGATTCATAGAACAATACATTTTAGGTAGTTTGTTGGTTATTCAATGATAATAGTATGATTCAAATATAAAGAAAAACAATGTTGACAAAATTTCTATTCTATCCATGAAGTAGGGTCCAGTAAATTTAAAGTGGTTGCACAATGTGTTTAGTTTTAAAACGAAGAAAAAAAATGCAAATCACGTGGTAAACATACCATCCAAAGGCAAACATATTCTAAATTGCTATTGAAAAGTTAGATAAATGTGTCTATTCAATCATACTATTTAAAGAAGAGGTGTCTGCATTTGGGTTCGAGCGTATCTCAACCTTGAGTGGCGCTCTCCTTAGCTCTACGACCTTGTCCGATGACAGCACCCTTCTCAGCCCCTCCACATCCCCCTGCAACATCGCCGCCATCGGTGCCCCCACCTGGTTGTCGCTTCACATGTGATGCATCGTTAATCTCGTGCATGGAGGCAGTGAAAAGAGCAGTGATTGAGGGAAGGGCACTCAGCGTTGGTAGTTTATTTGTAAAATAAATAAGAGGTGTCTTGTATCACATTGAAAAAATACATGAACTAAATTGGCATTAATTCTCAAATATAATTTTTATTTTCATTTATTAAAATATGAATTTATAATTATAATGAAACCAATGTGTCCTATTGAAACAACTTGATTATTCATAATAGAGTTACGCTTATTTTGTTATTATTTAATTTCGAATTTATTATTTTTGCTTAATGGCTATTAGGCACTCTCGCAACTTTTGAAAGTTTGTGTTTATTCAGACATAATTTCTTAATCTTTAGAAGGTTATATTTGTGCAAACATAACTTCTTCATCTTTGAAAGGTTTTATCGGTTCAAATATATTTATTCAACATTTCTATTGAATACTTTTCATAATTTTCAATTATCCTTTCTATGATATATAGTCATTGTTTTTAATTGTTTCCCTTTGAGAGTTCCTGGAGAAATACCATAATGACTATCTAGTATTCTTATACGAGACTTTGTTGTATCTGGAGGATTTTTGCCAGTAATCATTAACAATATTGTGGGGCAAATAATTCTTTAAAGAGAGTGTTATCATACCTCAAAGATTGACTCCATTTTTCTTCCCATTGATTTTTCCCCAACATTCAGTGCATGTTCACTGTGTGGAACATGAACCTGAGAGAAGAAAAAAGAAAGAAAGAAAAGAAAAGAAAAGAAATCAAAATAAGTTATAGAATTTTTCACATTGACGTCATTTTGAGTGAAATCGTACATATCGGATTGATGGTCATGCCACGTAGGATAGCCTGCGTTGATCGGAATTCTACATCAAAATTTTCCAATCTAAATTAGCTGACCAAATAACATTAGAAAATCATTAAAATGTTTATGACTGTATGGGTCAAATTGAAAAGTTCATGACTAAATTGGGATCCGCACATTAAGTTTATGACTTTTTTGGTAATTTTTCTTACAAAAGCATATCTTCGTGAAAGTATACATTCTATTTTAAAAATAAGTAAAGCTATACCCCTTTCTTTTTTTTCTTTTTTTGTCAAATACAAATACCATTTCATTCATTCAAAAACAATAACTACACGAGTGAAGTTAACAAGAATCAATACATGATAAATCCCAAAGAGGTAGGGGTTGCCTTGACATCCAATTGAAGGGGAGAGTCCCTTTTCGATGGGTTTTGGTAATTCAATTTGCGACTTGGTTAGTTTCCTGTGGGCAATGGGATAGGGGAACACCTTCTAATTGGGTTAGTAGTGCATTGCATTCCTCAAAGAGACATCTCAAAGCCCATGGGCTCAAACTCAGTTCAGCAGTGAATCTATCAATAGACTGATTGTCAGATAGAACACATGTTAGACCTAAATTAGTGATTCTAATCACGCATCAAAGAACAAAATTCAAGTGTTGATTAGAATCATATGTGGAAAAACCGGATAAAAAATAAAACTGCCCTCCAGCTATTGTTCGAACTTGTGCTCGTCGGAAATTCACTGAAATTCGATGATATCATGGGCATACTTTACTAACCTAATCCCCTCGCGTACTGATGGTGTATTTTCGAATGAGAGGGTTTGTGTTAGATCTTGTGATTGCCCTTACAAAATGAATGATCAAAGTGGTTATCAAATGAGTGGTTGTCACAAAGAGGTACGAAATGTGCAAAACTGCATGTGAAATAACTGTTACTTAAAAAGAGAAAACGTGGGTCAAACCCAATGGATAAGTTTTTATTTCAAAAACTATATACCTATAAGTGGGATCACATTATAGATAACAACACCCACATGCACCACAGATTCCTCCTTCAGCTCAGACGCCTCCCGCAACCAGAGCAATGCTTCCTTCATTGCAAGGGCTTTGATTTCGAGTGGAGAAGAATTTCATATGAATAAATGATAGGCGTAGAGAGATTATTTGTTAAGGATTTGGCAATAAATGCATATGCTACCGTTTCATTTTTCATAACAAAAGTTCCATTTGATACTTAATAAAGGATTCTCTTCTTTTCTCTCGTCTTGTGACATTTTCTTGTTCTATAATTTTTCCTTTGCATGTCCTTTAACGTTTTTTTTTTTACCTTTTTTAATTCTTCCGCGCAGGGCTCCCGTTTACCTATTGCTTTGCACTGCGAAGCGAGTCAAAAAAGCTCAGTTAAGATTACCAATTTTCAAACCACTCGAGAGTATGAAATTCTGCAAAAACTTGTTGGCATTTTGCCACATCAGAGGCAGATTAATTGATTAAAAGGTCAAATCCAGCCATGGCTTTCTCTTCATCCCAAGTGCACTTCACTCGAAGTCCAAAAACTGAAAACACAGTTTTGATCGAGCAAATGCTACAGTTATTCGAGCACACGGAGGCCCCTTTTACCCGTCTTCGTCACTGTCAGCTCCAGACCCTAAATATCTTTGGACTAGTGCGTCTCTTTTGCAAATTGAGTTCCAGCTGTTCTTGTTCCAATTCTTCCAGGTTGGGCCGTGTGTTTCGTAAGAAAATACAGTATAAGAAAACCACTTAAATTAAAAAAAAAAAAATACGACGATTACATATACATAGTGGAGCTTATATTTCTAGACTAAGCGTTCATGCCATAAATGAACGACACGTGTTAAGTGGCGATACTTGATATAATGATGGTATGTTATTACTGGGGTTGCGGTCGCAATATGACTAGGAGTAATTAGGACTATGTACATGCATATTCACCTTTTCTATTTCTTTTTTTGTTTTCCTTGTGTCCCTTTCCCACGTTCTAGGACAATTGAAGACTAATCATTTACTCATTATTTGTTTCACATTCTTTCTATTTCCTTCGACATTACATTCATACGCGGCGGAAGAAGGGAGAGTTAACTAACCCTAAATGATTGTAGAAAGTTACAATGAGGTAGGCTTGTTCGGTTTGGTTCTTTGCATATGTACAAGTTTTTCACAAAATATTTCGTGTGTCCAACATATTTTAATCAAGATGTCTTACCAATGACCTTCGGTAGTGTTTACAAGTAGTCATTAAAGCTTCAAAGTTTTAGGAAAATATCATTCCTGAAATAATTGTCGATAATCTCGTGCATTACACATGCTATTGATCTTATGTAAGTTGATCGACAAGGCTTATCATACACATGCAAAATATATATAAAATAGAGATGTTGGAGCCCCTAAACTGTTACAAAATGTGTAATTAGGCCTTCAACTAATTTTCAATCAAACAAACTAGTCCCTGAATTGCCGCGGCTGCTGACTACGCAATCGGATGTTGCAGGGATGAACTCAACAGGGTGGTGAGTGAGGCATGGAGGCGGAAGAAGAAGATGATATTCACAGAGTGATTGACGGTCGTGAGGTCATAAGAGCTTGTGAAGGCATATGTTATCCCCATGAACACTGTTGATGGTGCATTTGTTTGGAAGGAGAAATAATATGGGCTAGCCCATGGGACCGCAAGTCCTAAAACTTGTTACAAAAGTGCAGTCGAGTCTAAAAACTTGTCATAAAAATATAATTTAGTCCTAAAAATTTCAAAAAGTTCAATCGAATTCTAAAACTTCCAAAAAGTGCTAAAACTTGTCATGAAGGTCCAACCAAAGTTTTATGACTTTTAATACACTTATCCCTACTTTTTTCTTTTTTGTAAACTTAGGGGCCGGAGTTACCAATAGATAGAGCTTTAATTAAAGTAGATGGACATGATGTTGTACGTGCATCAAGGAGATTAGTCGAGTTGTATATCTGAATACCCTATATTATCGAAAAGAGAACTTCCGGAAAGTTTTCCCAATCCTTCTTCTAAAACAGAATTCCGTGATGAGATAGAGCGATTCTTTTACTTTGGTTACTCCTCCGCAGAGTTACAAAGTGAGACCTCCTAGTCCTATATAGATAATTGTTTAGGCTGACTGATCTTTAATTTAACTTTCCATCACATGATTCTTAAAATGTCGGCACTTGGGTACATAAGAAAACCACATAACTGTAAATCCCATTCGACGCAGCTCTTCCAGTGTTCAGTTCTAGATCTGTCTTTGCAACTAATGATTGTGCCATATCATGACTATTTACTATTAGGGGTGATCGGGTCCAGGGTGGGTAGGGTCTAGACCTGGACCCTGTTCCCGACCCTGTTATAACCGGTTCTCTTTTTTTAGACCCTGTACCCGACCCTGTTTGCATTGGACCCTGTTCCCGACCCACCCTGTTTTTTCGATTTGAGAATAGAGTTAACCCTGTTTATATTAGAACTTGTTTTGCATACAAACAAACATCAAAATTTGAAGAGCAGCAATTTAATTTAATCCTTTCCTCCAGCCAATTTTGGCTGCTTATCCTGCCTCTTCACCAAATACAAGACAAGTATTGAATTATGAACCAATTGGCTGCAACGCTATTCTTACATAAATCCATTTACATCTATTAGAGGAAATCAAACACAAATAAACAGATTAGTTTTCATAGTAAATAAAATCTCTCAACCATTGGTGGTGGCAAAACAGGAGCCTCAACGACAGCAAGTTCCTTTCTCACCGACATTCCAAAGAGAAATCAAACACAAATAAAGTCTATTTACTTACCACAAAATCAGAATTTCCACAAAATAAAGTTTATTTTCCAATAATAATGTCACTCGCCGAAGCTGTACATTTAATAGTTGAGACAAGTGATCATTTTAAGATATAATTTTGCTTGAATATTAAAAGGAAGAGTCGAGTTTGGGTTTATAAGAGTATATTGAAGAAGAAAACCAGCAGAACAGCCTTCGCTCTCTTGCCTCTTGTTGGAGAAATCCTCATGAAGAGTTTTGAAGTTGACAAAACGTATCCTTCGGTCTAGTCTGAAAGTCTACAGACTCTATCAGTTTAAAGTCTGAAGACTTCCGGACAGCCAGACTCAAGACTCAAAGTCTATCCTCATTGACAGTCTCGAATCCGTTGGTGAAAGGTTATCCAGAACTAAATGGTTTGTTCAGGATTTAACCTTATCATCTGGAGAAGATCTCGTGGCTGGAGAAGACGTATCAGAATCCTTTGATTGATCAAGATTGATTCAATGACTGAAGATTCGATGATTGTCTATATATTATTGGAAGGTTCTACTTATGGAAACCGAGATCCTGATTGTATGGGCGAACAGGATTGATGGGCTATCAACATGTTCCTTTAATAACTCGAACAATCTTCCTAATTGATTCTGTCCAACGGTTAGATTGGAGGAATTCCTTTGGTAAGTGCCAACGGATATGATGGCATAAAGGAGTATATAAGGAAGTCGTTCTTAGTTGTTCGAGGTGTGCGCGATAGAAGAATTCCAAAGTCTGAAGCTCCTATTTGTTTAGATAAATCTCTTGAGCGAATACTTGTATACAAAAGAGAGTCTATATTTGTGAGAGACCTTGAGGAGGTGTGGTAGAACATCTACACTGTGGAATCAAGGCAAAGCTGTGCTGTAACTTCTCTTTTGATTATAGTGAAATCCAGCCGGTGGGCTGTCAGTGCGGAAGAGTGGACGTAGGCTTGGAATAAGCCGAACCACTATAAATCCTGTGTTCAATTCTCTCTTCCTTACTCTCTTTATTTCAATCGTATTTCAATCTGTTAAGAATTGCTTCCGTATTCAAGAAAAATTGTTTGTGCGCCTATTCACCCCCCCTCTAGGTGTTTATACTAGCTCTATCAATTGGTATCAGAGCCTGTGTACTTACTTTATTTGAAGTGTTTTACTTAATAGTAAAAGATCCATGGCTAGTATGCTAGCACCAGGGCTGATGGAAGGGCAAAGCAATACCAGACCACCTTACTTTGATGGAAAGGATTACAACATCTGGAAGAACAAGATGAAAGCTTTCCTACGATCAAAGGATCCTCTGGAATGGGATGTTGTAGAAAAAGGAATTATTCCTACCACTGCATCAGTCTCTGAAAGAGGAAAAGATACTGAAGAATCCAGTGGATTGTCTCAGGAAGAAATAACCAAAAGACAAACACTCGATGCAAAAGCAATTTACTCCTTATATTGTGCTTTATCACCAACTGAGTATAATAGAATATCTTCTTGTGGTACAGCAAAAGAAGTTTGGGACAGACTGCATATCACCTATGAAGGAACAGATCGAGTGAAGGAAACAAGAATCAACATTCTTCTCGGTCAATATGAAGCCTTTAGAATGAAACCAGGAGAATCAATATCTGATATGTTTAGTCGTTTTACAGATATTGTGAATGGTCTTGAAAATCAAGGTCAACCAACTTCTGATCCCATGAAGGTAAACAAGCTTCTGCGTGGACTCTCCAAGGATTGGAATCACATAAAGACTTCGATAAGAGAGACGCAGAGAATTATGCCACTGTCTGTTGATGAGCTAATTGGAACGCTTCAGTCCTATGAAGTGGAAAGGATCAATGAAGATGAAGATCCAAGAGGTAAGAAATCCATTGCATTAAAATCAAATGATGATTCTGATGTTACAGATTCTGAAGATGATATGGACGGTGAGGAGCTTGCTCTCATGATAAGAAGATTCAGAAAACTAAATAGAAAAGGGAGAAGGTTCAACTCAAAGAAACCAGGCTTTCAAATACAGCAGACCAAGTCTGTTGATGATGAGGAACCAAATAGAGATGTAGTCTGTTTTGAATGCAAGAAGAAGGGACACATCAGACCCAACTGTCCTCTTCTGAAGAAGAAGAAAGGAAAAGCTGAAAAGTTTCAAAAAGCTCTCAAAGCTGAAACCTAGAGTGATACTGAGTGTGAAGAAAGTGATAATGAATATGCAAATTTATGTCTGATGGCACGATCAGACTCAGACTCTGGATCAGACTCAGGATCAGACTCAGACAGTGAATTTGAGGCAAGTAATTTTAAGATTCCTGTCAAAGTTTCTAAATATATTGATGAACTATGCTTAAGTCTTAAGACTTCTCTCAAAAGTATTTCCAAATTAAAAAGGGAAAACTTAGCTCTAAAACAAAAGGAAAATGATTTAACAGAAAGAGTTAAAAGCTTAGACTCGTTTGTTTCTAATCTTAAAGAAAAAGAAGGAAATCTTTTAAAAGAAAATGCTTTCTTAAAAACAGACTTATCTAATATATCAAAGAAATTTTCAATAGGGTCTGAAAAACTTGAGAAAATTCTTTCAGCACAAAGACCTTACTTTAATAAGTCTGGTCTAGGTATGACAGAAGAAACAATTCCATTGATTGATTTTCCTAAAGTAAAAGAAAGAATTAAGAAAAGGCTTTCGAGTGAAGTTTACAAAAATCATTTCAAGAAAGTCTTTGTAAAACCTGTAGGAAGAAATTCTCTCAGATGTTCTAAGTGCGACAGTAAGGAACACTTTGAAAAAGAGTGTCCTTTGGTATGGAAACCTATTAAAAGAGTATGGGCTAATACTGTTTATCTTACTAACACCAAAGGACCCAAGAAAGTTTGGGTACCAAAGAAAGCTTGAGACTCTTTATTAAATGCAGGTCTCCATCAAGAAACAGGTAAAGTGGTATCTTAACAGCGGTTGCTCAAGACACATGACAGGAGACTCGAATTGCTTTATAAAGCTTGCTCAAGTAAATGGTGGAAAAGTTTCATTTGGAGGAAACAACAAAGGAAGTATTGTGGGATTTGGAACCGTGAAAATTGGGACTCTCACAATTAGTAATGTTTCCTTGGTGGAAGGACTCAATTACAATCTTCTCAGTATTAGTCAATTGTGTGATACTGGTTTCAAGATCTTCTTTCAAGAAGGAACATGTTCTGGAGTCAGTAAAGACTCTACTCAATCTTTTCTGGGTCGAAGACATGGAAACATCTATCTTCTGGATGTGAAACCAAATGAATCGCAATGTCTTATCTCAATTCAAGACGAAGCAAGCTTATGGCACAAAAAGCTTGGTCATGTCAACATGAAGCAATTAGCCAAAATCTCATCAAAGCAGCTTGTTCGAGGTCTACCCAAATTGCCATACCAAAAGACTAATTCATGCACTCCATGTATTCTGGGAAAGCATGTAAGAAATTCATTTAAACCAATAAATTATGTCTCTACTAATCATGTTCTACAGTTGTTACATATGGATCTCTTCGGACCAACCAGGACTCAGAATATTGGGGGTAAGAAGTATTGTCTAGTAATTGTTGATGATTACTCCCGTTTTACTTGGGTATATTTCCTCTCAAGTAAGTCCGAAACCTTTTCGTATTTTGAAAAATTTGCTAAAAAGGTTCAAAATGAAAAAGGTTGTGTGATCTCTTGTATAAAAACAGATCATGGAGGAGAATTTGAAAATCAAGATTTTACAAAATTCTGTGATGAATCTGGATGTAAACATGTGTTTTCTTCTCCATATACTCCTCAGCAAAATGGAGTTGTGGAAAGAAAGAACAGATCTCTTCAAGAAATGGCTAGAACTCTTCTAATTGAAAGTAAAATTTCTTCTCGATTTTGGGCTGAAGCTGTTTCAACAGCTTGCTATATCATCAATAGAGTCTTCTTAAGATCTATTCTTCAGAAAACCCCTTATGAGTTATTCAAAGAAAAGAAGCCTATTGTTTCATACTTTCATGTATTTGGTTGCAAATGTTTCATATTGAAAAATGCAAAAGATCGTGTTGGTAAGTTTGAAGAAAGATCAGATGAAGGTATCTTCCTTGGATATTCTACTTCAAGCAAAGCTTATAGAGTCTATAACAAGAAGAGTCAGTCTGTAGAGGAGTCAATGAATGTCAAATTTCAAGACTCAACGCAAGATGAATCAAGTCAGACTCATCAAGAAGAGTCTGAACCGGCTCCAGACCCTCCAAAGTCTGCAACTCAAGAAGCATCTCAGACTCTGGAAAACCAGCATCAGGTTGTTAGTGAAGATCCAAATAAAGAAAAAGATCATCAACCAGACAAATCAACAAGTAACTGGAAGCATAAATCCAGTCATCCCAAAGATCTTATAATTGGCGAAATGAATGAAGGAATTCGCACCAGATCCAAAAGGCGAGAAGAGTCTAGTGCTGTGGCTCTTGTTTCTGAAATTGAACCAAAGAGCATAGAAGAAGCTTTATCTGATGAAAGCTGGATTGAAGCTATGCAAGAAGAGCTCAGACAATTCAGCATAAATGATGTCTGGGAATTGACATCCAAACCAAAAGGTAAAACTGTTATTGGAGCCAAATGGGTGTTCAGAAACAAGATGAACGAGAAAGGAAAAGTCGTACGAAATAAAGCAAGACTCGTGGCCAAGGGATATACGCAAGAAGAAGGAATAGACTATGATGAGACTTACGCTCCAGTGGCAAGGTTAGAAGCTATTCGACTATTACTTGTGTTTGCTTGTTATAAGAATTTCAGGTTATTCCAAATGGACGTCAAAAGCGCATTTCTAAATGGATTTATCCATGAGGAAGTTTATGTGGAACAACCGCCAGGGTTTGAAGACCCAAAGAAGCCAGACTCAGTCTTCAGACTGAAAAAGGCTTTGTATGGTTTAAAGCAAGCACCTCGAGCTTGGTACGACAGGTTAAGCAATTTCCTTTTACAAAATGGTTTTGTCAAAGGTAAAGTAGATACGACTTTATTTATCAAGAAGGAAAACAAAAGTTTCTTACTTGTTCAAATATATGTAGATGATATCATTTTTGGATCCTCTAATGAAAGTATGTGCAAGAAATTTTCAAAGTCTATGCAGGAGGAGTTTGAAATGAGTATGATGGGAGAATTAACATTCTTTCTTGGTCTTCAAATAAAGCAATTGAAAGAAGGAACTTTTATTTTTCAAGAAAAATATGTTAATGATCTTGTCAAAAGGTTTGGACTGGAGAACTGCAAAAAGGTCGACATACCAATGTCAAGTTCTTTAAAGATAGACAAGGATGAAGAAGGGAAAAAAGTTGATCAAAAGCTGTACAGGAGCATTATCGGATCACTTCTTTATCTTACTGCTTCTAGACCTGATATTTTGTTGAGTGTTTGCATCTGTGCAAGGTTTCAATCAGATCCTAGAGAATCTCATCTCAGTGCTGCGAAACGCATCATCAAATACGTCGCTTCATCATCAAGCATCGGTCTTTGGTATCCTAAGAAGGGAGACTTTAATCTTCT
Organism: Eucalyptus grandis x Eucalyptus urophylla; assembly: GCA_028830015.1. Classification (NCBI taxonomy): domain Eukaryota; kingdom Viridiplantae; phylum Streptophyta; class Magnoliopsida; order Myrtales; family Myrtaceae; genus Eucalyptus; species Eucalyptus grandis x Eucalyptus urophylla. The sequence goes on from CM054190.1 coordinate 45,326,338, forward strand.
GGGTTATTCAGACGCAGATCTGGCCGGTTGCAGAGTTGATAGAAAGAGCACTTCAGGAACTTGCCAGTTGCTTGGAAGCAGAACAGTGTCTTGGTTTTCAAGGAAACAAAGTACTGTGTCTCTTTCAACAACAGAAGCAGAGTATGTAGCTCTTGGAAGCTGATGTTCGCAAATTCTATGGATAAAACAACAGCTAAGAGATTTTGAAATTGAAGACTCATGCACGGAGATTAATTGCGACAACACCAGCGCGATCAACCTCACCAAAAATCCAATTCTCCACTCAAGAGCAAAGCATATAGAAATTCGACATCACTTCATAAGAGATCATGTTCAAAATGGAGATGTCTCAATTCAATTCGTTGACTCAAAGAATCAACTGGCTGATATACTCACAAAGCCTTTGGACAAAAATCAATTTGAGTCTATACGGACCAGACTCAACATTTTGAGGTAGGAGGATATCAAAGTCTAAAGACCTTCAGACTCAGGCTTATAAGACTTTATCTACAGTCTTGTCTCAACCTTCAGACTGTAAGTCTTTCTCTCTCCAATGTTTTCTTAAAAAGGTACGATCATCAGACTCTGTTTAAATTGTTGCTATATTTAACCGTAAATTTTGCAACGATTCATTTTCAAAAAGGAAGTTACTTTTGGAATAGCTATTTTTCCGGATAAAAGCAGTTATTTTGAAAAGGAATATTTTATTTCCTTTGTGACGATTCGTTTACTTCTCTTTTTAACCGAACGAGCACTATCGATTACTCTTCACTTTTCTATTCACTTTACTCTCAAAACCCTAGAAAACATCGATCCTCCACTTCCGTTTGTCTCCTTCGTTCATTCTTAAAAAGTTTTCATCTTTTCTCGGAAAGACAAGCAAGGAATCTTCCATTCACTGAGAAAGATGTCGTTTTCAAGAAAGTCCTCAAGAATCACAAGCAGGGGACCACAGAGAATGAGTGAAGGGCCTACTCACTTTGATCTTACGGAAGATGAAGTTTCTCCAGATCAGCATCCGAGCCCACAACATTCTCAGCAGCGTCATTCTCCACCATCTAGTCCTCAAGGTGTTGTTCAACAGGAAGAAATCATCGAGGAAGCAGAACCCGTAAGAACTCAAAAGCCTGCTTTTATCTATAAGCTATATCGTGCTTTAAAAGGAATTCGTACTCCTTTGAATTATGTTGATGAGTTTGTTAAGGAAAAAGGATATAGGAACGAATATATCTTTTTGAAAAGAATGGAAAGTTTGGGAATTGCTCGAAAAGGGGTGGCTGAGGAAACCCTTGCAAATATCCCAAGTGATCCTCGTGACTAGGGGCCAAATCCTGTAGATGGAAATGATGATGACAATATGTTTAGTTTATTTCAACCGAAAATGGGTATTGCGGCTAAAATTCAAGGAAAAAGGGGAGATTTGTTCAGATCAAAGGAACAAAAGGATCTGTACTCGAAATTGCTGAAGCGTGGGGTAATAAACCCTAGAAGTGTGGACTTTGATTTTCTGGATGCTGTGAAAGTGAACTTGAGGGAAAAGTTCAGTTATCTTCAACTGGAAAAGTTCTGTTCTGACTCAACAGAGGCTTATGCTGAACTGACTGCATATTTCTATTCAAATCTTAGCTTTTTAGATGCGAATAGATTTTCCTTCAGTGTCAAAGATCAAGATTATGTTGTTGATATGGATATGCTGGCTGATGTGTTGGAAGTTGAGAGAGGGAGATATCAACCGATAAAGGTTTCCATTGCTCGTGCTACACTTGAACTGGTGAAGGATAGGAGAACAGAAGAGAAGATCACCTACTCAAGGATGAATGCATTCAACATCCTGCTTCACAAAACTGTGATTAATTGCCTTCGGCCGAAATCAACTTCCAAAACTGATGTTTCAAGCCCTGAGGCAAAGCTGATGTATGCCATCCTCTGTGGAAAGAAGTTTTCTCTCCCTCATACTATCATGTTTCACATGTATAGAGCAGTGATGAAGGACATATGTCAACTCCCTTATCCAAGCCTTGTTACGAAGTTATTCAGACATCTGAATATTCAGCCTCCACAAATCCTTTGTGTTCGATCATGCGATCATATGGTGGTAGGACTGAAAATGGTGACCAAAATGCGTCTGAAGGAACTGAGCAAGGAATTGGAGAAATTCAAGGAGAAGACTCCTGCCAAGTCTCATCAACTCTCTTCTGCTAAGAGAAAAGGGAAGGAGCCCATGGCTGCTCCATCAAAGAAAAGAAGAGCTCTCCTCGTTGAGGATGAAGATGATGACGATGACATCACCATCTCTGCAATGGCATTGAAGAACTTGAGTCGTCCTGTTCCAGAGAAAGATTCGGAACAATTGACGAAAGAAGCAGAGGAGAAGGAAGAAGAAGAGAAAGAAGCAGAGGAGAAGGAAGAAGAAGAAAAAGAAGCAGAGAAGAAGAAAAATGAAGAAAGAGAAACAGTGCAAGAAGCAGATCAAGCAAGATCTGAAGAAGAAAGAAAAGAAGGAGAACCTGAAGGAATCTCTTCTCCACCCGTAGGCATTGAAACAGGGGGAGATCAGGAGAAAGGAGTGACATCTTCATATCGAGATGAAAGTGAAGGAGTCAGTCGCTCGCCTGCAGACCCAGAAGATGTCTATGTATCTCAATTTCCAGAGGAAGGTCATGAAGCTTCATCGCCAAATTTGCGAGATTATGCTGATCCTCCATCGTTTGCTTTTACTCCATCAGAACGAGCAGAAGCAAGCACTCAGACTGATAATGGAGCAGATTTTCGCAGAATCATGGACATTCTCTTGGAGATGAAAGGTCAGATTTATGCCTTGGGATGCGAAGTTCAAATCTTGAAGAATGAAAGTCAAGCTTCTTCATGTTCATTGAATGACAAGATGCAAGCCCTCTCTATTCAGAATCAGGCCAATGCTAAGAGTGAGGAGGTTGTTCAGCTGAAGGAAGACTTTAAGAGGCTGGAAGGCATCGTTCAGTCTATGGAAGATATCCAGCTTGTCCGTGTTCCCAAGCTTTCTTCAACTTCATCTCATCCTTTTCAATGATGACAAAAAGGGGGAGAGGTGCAAGATTTTGATTCAAAAACTCTTTACATTCATTAAACTTTTTAGACAAATTTGAGGTTTATGGTTTGAACCGGTTTGACTGTGTTTTTGTGTCTGGATGCCTAGACTTGGATTTAACTTGACTGCTTCTATTTATCAATATTGATATCTTATGAATGGCTTAATCATATATTGGACTAACTTATTTTCTGTGGTTGCAGAATCTAGTGTTATTCTATTAGCCATTTATTTCAATAAGATATGCATATGTGTTTGAGAAATGTTTTGCAGGTCAAAGTTATCCAAATCTGCAGGAAGGTTTTGTCACCATCAAAAAGGGGGAGATTGTTGGAGAAATCCTCATGAAGAGTTTTGAAGTTGACAAAACGTATCCTTCGGTCTAGTCTGAAAGTCTGCAGACTCTGTCAGTTTAAAGTCTGAAGACTTCCGGACAGCCAGACTCAAGACTCAAAGTCTATCCTCATTGACAGTCTCGAATCCGTTGGTGAAAGGTTATCCAGAACTAAATGGTTTGTTCAGGATTTAACCTTATCATCTGGAGAAGATCTCGTGGCTGGAGAAGACATATCAGAATCCTTTGATTGATCAAGATTGATTCAATGACTGAAGATTCGATGATTGTCTATATATTATTGGAAGGTTCTACTTATGGAAACCGAGATCCTGATTGTATGGGCGAACAGGATTGATGGGCTATCAACATGTTCCTTTAATAACTCGAACAATCTTCCTAATTGATTCTGTCCAACGGTTAGATTGGAGGAATTCCTTTGGTAAGTGCCAACGGATATGATGGCATAAAGGAGTATATAAGGAAGTCGTTCTTAGTTGTTCGAGGTGTGCGCGATAGAAGAATTCCAAAGTCTGAAGCTCCTATTTGTTTAGATAAATCTCTTGAGCGAATACTTGTATACAAAAGAGAGTCTATATTTGTGAGAGACCTTGAGGAGGTGTGGTAAAACATCTACACTGTGGAATCAAGGCAAAGCTGTGCTGTAACTTCTCTTTTGATTATAGTGAAATCCAGCCGGTGGGCTGTCAGTGCGGAAGAGTGGACGTAGGCTTGGAATAAGCCGAACCACTATAAATCATGTGTTCAATTCTCTCTTCCTTACTCTCTTTATTTCAATCGTATTTCAATCTGTTAAGAATTGCTTCCGTATTCAAGAAAAATTGTTTGTGCGCCTATTCACCCCCCCTCTAGGTGTTTATACTAGCTCTATCACCTCTCTCACACACACACACCCGCACAAGTATCGTCTTCCTTGTGTTGTGCGTGACCAAGAAGTTGAAAATGAAATTCCTTCCTTATCAGGTAGGATTAATGAATACCGTGACAACAACAAGTTAGCAAAACCAACTTAATAATTGTTGTATAATCTATCGATGAAACTCGAAAGGTAAATGATTTACACACCATAACATTTTCATAATCAATACAAAATCAATCGGTGAAACGTGAAAGACAACGCAACCATTTTAAAACTGGAATCCATTGGTGAAACCGGAAAGTAAAATATTTAAGAAGGAGAGTGTGACTATTATTGCTCATTCGTATAACTAATCAATGAATCTAATAATTTCTAATTACCAAACATCACTGACCGGCGGCGAGTGGACCAGAAGTAGCGTCAGGGTCATCGCGCGGTGAGGACAGGGATAGCGGTGGAGCTAGGCTATCAGCGGCGGGGGCGTCGCTCGGGAGTAGGCTCGGAGTATATCTGTTGGGCGTCGGAGCATATCTATCGGGTGTCGAGCACAGGAGGACCTAGCAGCAGGGGCAACAGCGGCTTCGCAAGGGAGGGCAGCGCCCTCGAGGCGCCACAGCAGGGGGCTCAGCGGGACGCGGATTAGCACAGCAATGGCTTCGACGGGCTACTGGTATTGCGGCTGGTGAGGGCGGCAAGGATCGATGCGGCTTTAGTGGGCGTCGGCGAGGGGGCTAGGCCAAATCGCGAGCAGAGCGGGGGGGCATTGTTCGGGCGACGGTAGATCGGCAGCAGGGGAGCTTAGGAAACAGCGCGTGATGAGAATAGGATTGGCGGAGGGCTACTGTGGGTTGCTCCAAGATGCGACAAGGTGGGCTTGCGGACGCGAGATCTGCGGGTTAGGGGCGTCGGCGAGGCAACAGCAACAGGTGGAATGGCGAGATCGAACAGAGGCGGCGTTGGCGTTGGGGTGCGAGCTCGGCGGGGGTTAGCGGTTTTGTAGGCAGAACCAGTGGAGCGAAGCTTCAGATGACCGGTGGAACGGCGGCGGTGGTGCGACTGCGAGGGGTGCGACGAGAGCGACAGAGGCGGTGTTGGCTTCGCGATTTCGGGAGGGAAGCTCGGAGCAAGGTTGGCGAGCGGAACCAAGATTGGCGGACAGGCGGAAGTTGCGAGCTCGGGGAAGTCTGCCATCTGAGGTAAAGATAGAAAGTGATTAGGGTTTTGCGTATTGGTTTTTTTGGGGGTGGCTTACAAACCGGTTCTCCAACCGGTTCCTAAACCGGTCCGGTCAATCCGGTTCTCGGGTGGGAAATCCCTCGGAATCGGTTCCCGGACCGGTTTCAATCGGAACCGGTTCCCGACCTTGTTTTCCGAATGGGCTGATCCAGGAACCAGGTTGACTCGGTCCGGTTGAACACCCCTATTTACTATATAAGGTTTTTGGGTGATTGCATAGACAATATACGAAGGTGATCAAGAGACAGAGAATGTTCCTGCAAATAGAAATATAGGAGGCGCGACTAGAGTTGCTTCAAGCTCAGGGAGGGAATTAAGGAAATGGCACGACTTTCAGCTCAAGAAGCGGTTCTCAAAATTCAAGATTCCAGCGCGCTTTAAAAAATCGTGAACGGAATCATCCACAACCACAGGAGTCATCAGAGGAGCAATTTTAGGACCAACTGCATCAGCTACCGCCATACTGTCACTATGCATTTTATGACTAGCTGTTCTCTTTCTTGGTAAACATTGATTGTGCGGATGGCCACAGGTAACAAATAGTGATAGCAGCTCCATTTTGCTTAGGAAGAAATTTCCTCTCCCTTGCTAGTATTCTGAGGTTGTCGACTGCCTTTAGCAGCAGGCGTATCACATGCCCCAAAAGAATCAAAACCATCAATATATCAAGTACTGTGATAGACATATATATATACCTTGAATCTATGAGTTTGGACATAAATTGTCAAGTGAAAAGAAACATAATTTATTCAATGATATGCATCATATGAGCATCATTTATTAAACTTGCAGGTAATTATACATTCTTATATAAGGTGCATTTATTATCCTGTAAATCAATTAATTGAGAAACATTTTTTCAAAATTGATTGTTTGTATCACTTATAAAAATAAAAATAGTAATGTTAAGTTAGCGAAATATTAATGCATAGATTGTGGATAAAATCGAAATATTTTCCATTGCCTAATTTTTCTTGGCAATCAAACAATTATTTTTAGGATAATTCTTTTCCAAATCATTGATTTCCAGTGAAATAGATGCATCTTTATTTATTCTAAAAACTCCCCCTATTGGAAATAAACTCCCCTAATTACAGTACTGAAATTTATTTGCATGTTCCGGAATAATGAACTCAAGAAATTGAGCATAATGGAGGGAAAAAAAAATGAACCTCCCATGCAAACTGCAAGAAGTTGCTTGAGTGACAACAAGTCTCATCATCTTAGCATAGGATTCTTGGAAGTGAAAATTGTGCCTTGGGTTCTTTATCTCTAAAGTTGCGTATTATTTGCGCTCTTGAAAAGCACTCTTGGAGACTTATTTAAAGCAAATGTAAAGATAGAGGAGGAAGTCTCGGCTACATTGGTGCATGCGAGCCCAACTCATATGCAATGTCAAATCAAGCGGGTCCTACATACAGTTCATCTTCTCTGACGGTGCATGCTAATTGGCCTCACATGTACCAACCAAGAATTTTTTCCAGTAAAGAGGATTGTTATTGATATGCATCATTAGGTAAACCACTCGAGGAAAGTGTAGTGAAATTGGCAAATAGAATTGCTTTTCAAATCATAAGTGTGTATTATATATATAATGTATGGCATTTATATCAAAAAAGATAAGAAAAATCGAAATCATTGTTTGGATTTTCGGTTTGATGCTATGTATTTTTAGCTATGGGGCAATTTAGGAAGCTATTACATTGCATAAAATTGTATGAAATTATTTTCTAAAAAGCCAAATGTCCCGATCCATTGCGCGTGGAAGGTAAATGTTTGCAATTGGAATGTTGGGCAAACATATAGTAATTATGAATATCGTTTTGATACCTATAAAATGTCTAGTTTGCCATGATATGCACAAGTATGAATATTGGGCAAATTGAGATTTTCTGCAATTGGAATGTTGGGCAAATTGATAGTAATTATGAATATCTTTTTGATACCTATAAAATGTCTAGTTTGCTATGATATGCACATGTCTTGAGATTTTCTTTTAGAATCTAAAACACACAGCAAAATATAATTTTCCTTCTACATTTTTTTTTCAATATTGTAATATATTATTTTTCATATTTTAATTAATTTAAGCCAATAATCACTGATATAAAAAGTGTTAGTTAACAGCATTTTGTCTATCTACTAGATGTTAAATGCAAAAACTTATTTGATTGCTCATATAATATATATATATATATATATATATATAATATACCGATTATGTAAATTTTTTTTTATTTTTAATATTATTAATGCGATATATCTATCGGAAAGGCATCCCTGAATCCGTGAGTTTGGACATAAATTGTCAAGCGGAAAGAAATATGATTTATTTGATGATGTGCATCATATGAGCATCATTTATTAAACTTGTAGGTAATTTTACATTCTTATATAAGGTGCATTTAGTATCCTGTAAATCAATTAATTGAAAAACATTTTTTCAAAATTGATCGTTGTATCACTTATAAAAAAAAAAGTAACGTTAAGTTAGCGAAATATTTATGCATATATTGTGGATAAAAACGAAAATATTTTCCATTGCCTAATTTTTCTTGGAATTTTTCCATTGCCTAATTTTTCTCAGAATCAAACAATTATTTTTAGGATAATGCTTTTCCAAATAATTGATTTCCAGTGAAATAAATGCATCTTTTTTTTATTCTAAAAACTCTCCCCCGTTGGAAATAACTCCCCTAATTACAGTACTGGAATTTATTAGCATGTTCCGAAATGATGAACTCAGAAGAAATTGAGCATAATGGAGGGGAAAAAAAATGAACCTCTCGTGTAAACTGCAAGAAGGTGCTTGGGTGACAAGTAGTCTCATCATCTCAGCATAGGATTCTTGGAAGTGAAAATTGTGCCTTGGGTTCTTTATCTCTAAAGTTGCGTATTATTTGCACTCTTGAAAAGCACTCTTAGAAACTTTATCTAAAGCAAAGGTAAAGATAGAGGAGCAAGTCTCGGCTGCATTGATGCATGCGAGCCCAACTCATATGCACTATCAAATCAAACGGGTCCTACATAGAGTTCATCTTCTCTGATGGTGCATGCGAATAGGCTTCACATGTACCGAGTGTAACCAAGAATTTGTTCCGGTAAAGAGGATTGTTATTGATATGCATCATTAGGTAAACCATTCGAGGAAAGCGCTATGAAACTGGCAAGTAGAATTGCTTTTCATAGTCATAAGTGTGTACTTTATATATATATATTTTCATCATGCTTAATGTATGGCATCTATATCAAAAGATAAGAAAAATCGAAATAATTTTTAAATTTTCAGTTTGCTGCTATGTATTTTTAGCTATTGCAATTTAGGAAGCTATCCGAAATTATTTTCTGAAAAGCTAAATGTCCTGATCCATTGCGCAAGGAAGGTAAATGTTTGCAATTGGAATGTTGGGCAAATAGATATTAATTATGAATATCTTTTTGATACCTATAAAATATCTAGTTTGCTATGATATACACATGTCTTGAGATTTTCTGCAATTGGAATGTTGGGCAAACTGATAGTAATTATGAATATCTTTTTGATACCTATAAAATGTCTAGTTTGCTATGATATGCACATGTCTTGAGATTTTCTTTCGAAATCTAAAACACACGGCAAAATATAATTTTCCTTCTACATTTTTATTTCAATATTGTAATATATTATTTTTCGTATTTTAATTAATTTAAGCCAATAATCATTGATATAAAAAGTGTTAGTTAACAGCATTTTGTCTATCTACTAGATGTTAAATGCAAAAACTTATTTGATTGCTCATATTATATATATATATATCGATTATGTAAATTTATTTTTTGATTTTTAATATTATTAATATGATATATCTATGGGAAACACGACCCCGAATCCTTGAGTTTGGACATAAATTGTCAAACGGAAAGAAACATAATTTATTTGATGATGTGCATCATATGAGCATCATTTATTAAACTCATAGGTGATTGATTATACATTCTTATATAGGGTGCATTTAGTATCCTATAAATCAATTAATTGAAAAATATTTTTCCAAAATTGATCGTTTGTATCACTTATAAAAATAAAAATGGTAATGTTAAGTTAGCGAAATATTTATGCATAGATTGTGGATAGAAACAAAAATATTTTCCATTGCCTAATTTTTTTCAGAATCAAACAATTATTTTTAGGATAATTCTTTTCCAAATAATTGACTTCCAGTTAAATAAATGCATCTTTATTTATTTTAAAAACTCTCCCCTGTTGGAAATAACTCCCCTAATTACAGTACTGGAATTTATTTGCATGTTTTGGAATGATGAACTCAGAAGAAATTGAGCATAATGGAGGGAAAAAAAATGAACCTCTCGTGTAAACTGCAAGAAGTTGCTTGAGTGCGACAAGTCTCATCATCTTAGCATAGGATTCTTGGAAGTGAAAACTGTGCCTTGGGTTCTTTATCTCTAAAGTTGCGTATTATTTGCGCTTTTGAAAAGCACTCTTGGAAACTTTATTTAAAGCAAAGTAAAGATAGAGGAGCAAGTCTCCGCTACATTGATGCATGCAAGATCAATTCATATGCACTGTCAAATGAAGTGGGTCCTACATAGAGTTTTTTTTTTTTGGTAAGACCTATATAGAGTTCATCTTCTCTTATGGTGCATGCGAATTGGCTTCACATGTACCGAGTGTACCCAATAATTTGTTCCGAAAGAGGATTGTTATTGATATGCATCATTAGGTAAACCATTTGAGGAAAGTGTTGTTAAATTGGCAAATATAACTAACTGCTTTTCATAGTCATAAGTGTGTACTTTATATATATTTTTTTCATCGTACTTAATGTATGGCATCTATATCAGAAGACAAGAAAAATCGAAATCAATCTTTGGTTTTTCAATTTGATGCTATGTATTTTTAGCTATTGCAATTTAGGAAGCTATTACATTGCATGCAATTGTCTGAAATTATTTTCTAAAATGCCAACAATTGGAATGTTGGGCAAATAGATAGTAATTATGAATATCTTTTTTATACCTATAAAATGTCTAGTTTGCTATGATATGCACATGTCTTGAGATTTTCTTTCGAAATCTAAAACACACAACAAAATATAATTTTCCTTCTACATTTTTATTTCAATATTGTAATATATTAATTTTCGTATTTGAATTAATTTAAGCGAATAATCACTATGTGACGACCACACGCTACAAGTTCAGTAGCCAGTGCCTCACAGCATTCACCATTACAAAGAAGTCCCATGCAGCTACCTCACCCATCTTATAGGCCATGAGGGAGAAGGATCTCTGTTTCAAGCCTTAAGCCTTAAAAAGATTAGGTCTGCTTCTCATGTCATTTACATTGCTTGTCTTATACCAATCCTCAGGAGGATTCATCTTAATGGTAATGTTCCTTTCTGCTAGGATAAACTTCTTGATTGAGTTATTTTCTGGTAATTGCAACTTAAATATATGCATCTCATTTCCATGTAGGAGATTTTTTTTTCCATGTATACGCAGCTCCTCTATATTATGGTTTCTTGCTCCCAGGATGCTTCAAATGTCAACTGAAGCAGAATAGAGTCGTGCTCTATGCTTTTTCACTGGGAAGGAAAAGGGTCATGCTCCATGCATCTCTTTTTTCTGCCAGTATGAGGAGCATAAGAGTTCAATTGACCAAAAGATATTCTTCATTTTACCCTCCATAGAGCATACGGTGTATAAACTTTACGATCTGTTCGAGTGAACATTGTTTTTTACTTATACTTTTTCTTTTTCTTATCGCCTTTGAAATTTGGCTTTAAATTAGTGTCAAATGCCTGAAACCTTTTCAAAACATGCAAAAATTGACATATAAAATAACTCTCTTTCAAACTTTTGGGGGAAAGAAAATATCTGTCCTTTCTAAACTAAATAATTAGGTTGGGTTACGCAAATTTATTATCCTCTGGGGTTGAGGGGCATAAAAGCATCTGGACCCAAACTGTCTGCTTATCGTAGTTATTGTAAGAAGAAATTAACTCATGAAAATAAAATATCCAATTAGAATTGCTGGAGCTAACATATTGCTTTGGCTTAATTGTTTTCAGCTACTTTGATCAAGTCTCTTTTCTGAAGGGTTTATGATCAGTTCTGATGCAAATGACTTTGTAGGATGGGCCACTAGTTTGTCTGCTTATGAAAGTGTTATGGATTCAAATAACTCTTTCTTTAATGTTGTCATTGAGATGATTGATACTGGTCACGGTATGTTGTTCTGTTCTGGCTATTCTTGCCTCCAGGCGTTTCTCTGTTTTTCTTTCAGGTCATTTGCCAAAAAACCATTCTCACAAACTTAGGGCTTTGCTTATTCCCTTTGACAAAAAGTAGGTCGTGTAAGAAAGCCCAAATTATGAGGCTTGAAATTCTAATCATGTATTGCATCAAAAAGCAGAGCACATGCAAGATATCATGGGATTGCTCTTTAAATACATTGACATTTTACACCAGTCTGGTGTTTGTGAGTAGATTTATGACAAGGTATGGATCCAAAATGCCTATTTAGGACTATGAGTTGCAAATATGATAAGTGCAGAAGCAGCCCAACCCGAGAACATTCCAAACCAAAATTAAACTAATTCAGCCCAAGCGTCATCTCTTATCCTAGGCCTACTACGCCTAGTCCCAATAAGCCGAACAAAAGCCAATTCATTAAATCCACACAAACCTCCCCAACCCCACCTCATTCCCTATTTCAGCCAGCTCAAGAACACTCTAAACCTACACAACCCCAGCACGCCGCTCTTCCCAGAGACGAGCAGCCTTGAGCTGGTTCGTCCCTGGCCGCTATACTGGCGCTACCGCTCCGTCGATCGCTCACGCCAACCCGCGAGACCAACTCGCCACCCTCCTTTTGCGATTAGCCACGAAAGCCGTTGATCCCCTGAGAACTAGTCGCGGGCCATCAACGGATAAGCGCTATCGAAGCAACGCGCATGGGAGTATGCCAAAGAAACAGCCATGACAGCCCAGATCAACGAGATAAGGTCTCGCCCAGGACAAACTCAGTAACTGAAGATCAAAGTAATGCTACGTGAGCTTCGGGTAAGGCAAAAACAGTGGCTATTGTTACGGAAACGTCTCAAGGACATTTTATCGAACACTTAATATACGCAAACTGAGGGGCGAGGAGCGACGACGACCGAGCCTGAGCTCGAGCCGGGATTCCGAATGAACTACATACCAGTCCCCCAAAACCGCAGCGCGCGCACAAATGAAGCCAGAACTAGCGTGAACCGGACGACGTCAGCCCGGTCCGGCGAGCCCGAAACAGAGCACGAAAAGGGGTACGAGCGTTCGGATGAAGGAGCCCTATCCGTCTCGGCGGCGTCGGACGGTGGGCGAGCTCGATAGATCGGGCTACGCTCGTCCGCCTCGCGCGTCTCCGAGCCGGGATCCTCAGGAAATCGACGCCCGAAAGAAAGGCGAACGAAGCCGAACAAAAACCTACCATGAGCTCGGCTCGGGGAGAGGGGTAACGTCGGTGGGTCGTCGGCCGGGTTTCGAGTGTGTTTGTCGACGGAGAGCCCTCGCTCACTCTCAGACTCTCGCTCGGCTCTCTCCGGACACGGCCTCCCTCTCGCTCGGATCTCTCCTCCCCGCCTCCCCCCCCCCCCCCCCCCCCCCCCCTCTTCCTTTTCCCTTTCTTCTTCTTATTGAAGGGCCAAAACGGAAGACGAGTTCTCAGGAGCACGTTATACGCCCAGGATACATTCAGACAAATTTAGGCGTCGGCTGATTCATTTAGAAAGTCGACTGACTTTGTTTTTATTTCCTCAGCCTTTCTTAATAAATAAAAAAAATACTATTTGAATACACCGAGACATAAACGTTCATTAAACGTAGATATTACAGACAATGTTAGAAATTTCCAGGTGCTATTTATTCGTTTGTTCCGCTAGGCATACCTTTCACCTGTAGGTATGTAGCTGAAACGCGTGGACTCATTAGAACTAACAAAGACAACAAATAATTCCAGAAAAGAAAAATAATACATCAGTTCCCAGTAGTATTTCGAAGTAAACTTGCCCTTCTTTTTCAAATACGAACAATGCCATTGATATATATTGGACCTTAGCAAATTTTATTAATAAAAGAAGAACGAAGTTTTAAATGGAAGAGGTATGCATTCGTTGGACACCAATTTTCCTCAAATAATATAAATTAATGATATACAGATACGTGTTGATTGTGAATAACAAAAAAAAAAACTTCTCTTTTCAAAATAATGAATTATGTTAACTGTTGAAATGTGGCTCAAAATTTGATTTTGTTTTGATTTGGATGTGAATCAAAATTAAAGTCTAAGACATCTGAAGCAAGCCAAAAGGTTTAGAATGCATGCCGATACATTTTAGATGTCCTAAATCAAGTGATGGACATCCGAATTAAATGGTGAGGCAAGACGAGGCTATTATAGATACGAATTGCGGATTTTGGATGTCTAGAGGCAAGATTGGACAATTGGCTAGACTCACTAGATGTTCGTGTGACGTCTCAAATTTTTGTCTAGCTATATTAGCAAGTCATGTAGGAATTTAATTTTTCAATAACCAAATTTAGTGAGTGAATTAGGGATGAAAACATTAGTATATGCCTTGTACGGTTTATGTATGCGCCCAAAGTTGCACCCTATTATTATTTTTGCATGGGATATAATTTCTATAATTTGCCTAAATTATGTTGCCGCCCTATAGCCCAACATCTCCCTCTCATTTGCTTCCATTTTCCTCTAAGGATTTAAGGTCTAGAGATCAAGAGAAGCAAAGATAAGGAGAAGTGGCTTTCTTCTACTCTTCTTGATCTTTTTTAGGCTTGGTTTTTGCTAGAATATGAGCTATTTTGTGTTACTTCTTGCTTGCATGTCCTTATTAGCTCGAGTAGATGTAGAGAATGTGATATAATAGCTTAGATATGATGTGATTTCGAGATTTTATGAAAGTGAAGCATTGCATGTCATTTTCAAGGCCTATATAGTCTTGCATGTGAGTTTCGTGTGTTCGTTTGACCCTCACGTATGAAGTGGTTGATTATAATTGAAGATGGATATTGCATGTGCCTTAGGACTACTGGTTTTGGTGTGTTTTGAGCAAATGGACTCATATGGTGCAAGTTTTACATGAGTTCGTTACTGTCGTTTGGATTTCCTGAATTGAAATTACTAGACCTTATCTGTTTTTTAATTTTGTGAAGCTTGTTGTGGTTCGAATTTGATGAGAATTTCTCGTGAAAGGTGTGCAAGTATCTTGATGTATGACATGTTGTGCTGCCCAGTTATTTACCATGTCTGATCTGCCCAATGCAGTAGAAATAGTAAGCTGATTGTCTTTCTAAATTTTCGTAAAATTTTTCCTTTCGATTTTGGACTTGCTTCCTTCATAAAAGTTGTAGAGGACATTTTGATTTATAACATATCCAAATTTCAAAACTTTTTGACATGTTTAGGTTGTGAGATGAGTATATCTTTAAGATCGGTTGCTCTATTCCAGTGAACCAGATTCTTCTCTATTTCATGCGATTTACTGCTCTTTATACAATTTTTTTTGGACTTAGTTTCCTAACAAAAAATGTTTGTTAAGGTCTTCTCTGTAACATAATACAATTTTTTTTGGACTTAGTTTCCTAACAAAAAATGTTTGTTAAGGTCTTCTCTGTAACATATTAAAATTTTAGAAATTTTTGAGTTCATTTACTATGGTTTTGTTTGATTCCTTTGACTATGCAAATCTGTTCGTTTCTGCCTTGGATCCGAAATGCACTAAATTCTTTAGGAAGGTGATGGAATCTTACATGATGACCTACTGATGACAGTAACGGCATTTGATAGACTTTCAAATGATGCATTTTGATTGCCATGTGGTACCATTTACTTGTGGAAATTGGGTTAAAAACATAAGAGGACAGAATCTGGAATTTTGGGTTATATGTGGCTGAGTGTGCCACGAAGGTAGTGAATCGTGCGTGGTGGCATAGTGCCCATCCTAATGTCAAGTGTGCTTAATAGGATGTATTTTATAGTGTGTGAATGCTATGTCGCTATATGAGTGTGCTATACCTACGATACATGAGATGGATTGTGATGTTTGATGCCCAAGGTTGGCGAACCTTGGATGCCCGACGATGCCCGGAGTGGATGTTGGAAGTGAATGCCTTAACTAACAACCAGATGCCCAATTGAAGTAGGGATGTCCAAGCTGGTGACAAACCATGGAAGTCTTGATGATCAACTCAAAACCCAATGATGCGCCGGAGTGGATGTTAGAGGCAAATGCCTTGACTAACAACTAAGATTCCTCAAAGTAGGGATACCTGCAGTATGAGAACTGTGGATGCTTGGTTAGTGAGCTAGAGATCATTGTGTGAGCTGCCTACATGGACTGGTTGAGTAGTGAAACGGGGATGGACCCCAATGATATTGTGCATGATAAAGGTGAAGTATGACGCCCCCATTGCATAGTAGTGTAACCCATGCAATTGTATATGACACGTGTTGCATTAAATGCTCACTGGTACTACTTGTGTGACTGGAAATGGTCTGTAGTATGTTGTGTGCTCATACTTGTGTGCTTACTTACTTGAATATTATCCTAGGAATCGAGTGTCAATTAGATCGAGTGATTTATGAGCTTGTTGTTTCTCTTGCTAAGCATCAACTCACTCCTGTTGTTATTTTTCAAATTGATAGCTATGTCAGTCGCTCCTCGCATCTCCCATCTCTCGTTATGGAGCGCCTGTTGCATTAGAGGGCAAGCACCACAAGTTCATGGAATCGGACTTTCCAGGCACAATGCTTGTTCGATACACGACTGTCTCGCTAGTGGACATAGGATAGCTTGATCTAATTTCCTACTGCTTTGTTGCTATATTCGTGCTAGTGGACGGACACCTGTTATGACCGATTCCATCCCCTAATGCTCCTGGTGCAAGTGGTGATGGGAGGGATGTGGAGGATTAGGAGCTGGAGTAGGATGGAGTGTGGAGGAATCATGCTTGTATTTTGACACAATCATAACTTTTTGGCGTGAGAGCTAAGGTAATCGGGACGGTTGGATGGAGAGACGTATGTACGAACGAGGAGCTTGCTATAGCAGGTTTTAGGGAAACAGGCATTTTTTTATTTTTTTTAAATTTCTCCCAGCTTAGGTTTTTCCTTTTGATGTATAATCCGCCACCTTATGTATATATCAGTATGGTAAATAATGGAAGCATGATGCCCTTTACTATTGGTGTTTTTAGAGGCACGTGTATAGTTCATAGAAAAGATTTTCACTTGCGTGATAACTTAAAGTAAACAAAGAACAAGGTTTAGTAAGTGGCGGACTGAGATGCCACAGTTCGCCCATGGACACAATGAGCAGGAGTGAGCAACTTTGAATGTCTGACCAAGCTATGGCTAGATATCTAAACTGGACAGAATTTTCCCGAGAAGATTTTAGATGGCTGAAAGCGATATTTATACTAAATGCGGGTTTTGACCTAATTTTGTTCTAATATCAAGCCTGACTTCAGAGAGAGCTCAGGGAATCGTCAAGGAATGTGAGTGAGTAAACCCTTCGTATCTCTTTGATTTGACTATGTGAGACTTTTTTAATATAATTGGGAACGGGAATACATTTGAGAGTTATATGTTTCAAGTGAATGTAATTTCCTCTTGTTGATCATAGTAAAACATCTTGTCGATCTCTCCCTATGGAGTAGGCACATTAGGTCAAACAATATAAATCCTATGTGTCAAATTTATTTTCTACGATGGTTTCTTGCTTAATTGTGCTTGTTTCACACTTCCACCATATTTGAGTAATAAACTCGTATCAGAGTTTTGTGTTGTTGATGACAAGCAATGCTTGTCATTTCGCTAATTAGAAAAAAGCCAAAAACATCTCATTTAAATCAAATTTAGAAAACTTAGAAAAATGACAATCATTGTATGAACAAAATCTCATCGAAACCGACTTCTTCAGCAAGTGTATCGCACAAATATTAGGCATCTTGTTCACTCTTGAATGCCAATCCAACTGTCGGTACGCACCCCCATGACTATAAATTTAAAATGGCCAAAATCAGCTCATTTGAATCAAATTTCGAAAATGTATCAATGCAAAATAAGAGCCAAATTGAAAACATTCCACATAGATGTTATAGATGATAAAAATGATGTAGTGTTCACTCCTAGTTTTAATCCAACCACAGGAGGATGTCTAGATCTTTGGGTTTTCCACATACCATTATATAAGTTATTTAAATAATTTTCTACGTCATTTATACTTCCTTATTTTAATATATATATATATATATATATATATATAATTTAAGATTTAATTTCTTTTTGTTTTTTCTACGTATGATTCTTCTGGCAAACCTCTCTTTCTTTTGTAGTGTATTTTTCTGCAGAGCCATTTTCTTTGGTTTTCATTTTCTTCCAAAAGGAAATCTTCTTTTAAGGTTTCGTGGTCTATTTCAAAGGAAGTGCTAATAAGTTTATTTGGAAATTGAAAACATGAGCAAGGTACATTTGCTAGGATGAATACGTAAATGCTTCTTCTAGCAATGTAGGATCAATCCTATAAGTAAGACATGCCACTTGTTCTTCTTTTTTTCTAATTCCATTGCAAACTATTCACTAATCTCTTTTTTTCAGGGATAAGTGAGTGTGATGATCAAGAAGGTGCTTCATATGAAATTCTTGTCCGAATTATTTCTGTATTTAACTCTCCTATGTTCAATTTCATCGATCTAGTTTTGTTAAACATAATTTCTATTTCTCAACCTTTACATTTTCTAGAAAAAAATACCATATAAAATTTTAAAACATGTTCATCGTATCTCCAACACCCTTACACTTCTTTTTGGATCTTTAAAAATGCCAAATTTATACTCACTTGACACATGTACTCTCCGTCATAATTCTATCAAAGATCATCCTAAAAAATCCTACTGCTTACGTAGACGGTAGAATACAAGAGAAGTTGCTGTGGCGCCGTGAAAACAACGACGTTGGCATGGTGGTTGACGTGGACTACAAGGGTGCCATTTTGCGCTCTCTCGGTTGCTGAAGTCAATTTGGGGCAAATATCTAGGGGTTCATGGTTTGTGTTTAGCTCGGATATATCCAAATCGAGCTTCGATTCAACTTGGGCGACTGATTATGAGTTCACATTGTTCCAAATCCGTGGTTGTTTGTCTGGTGTTTTTCTGATTCAAGGTTTGCCTCATTTTCTTGCTCTTTAGTTATGTCATTACCAGAGTTTGTGCATTTTTGCCTCGTCAAGATTCCCGTGAAGAGTTTTTGGCTTCATGTCTAGTACTTTGTAACCCCTCAAAATTGTGTTTCTTACTCCTGCAACATGAGGTTCTTTATTTTACGTGCTCATCGGAAGAAATGGATTATATATTGTATTACTCAATTTTATCAACTCTTTAATTTTCTCATATCTGTGGTGCATCTACATCTTGCCAGTATTCTATAATTTGATCAGGATAAGATACTACTAAGATTTGATAATTCAATGCAAATGTAGTAGTTGAATGTACTGCTGGGAACCTGGGACTGAGATACTGCTAGTGTGAACTTGGTGCTCTCATCGATGTTTAGAGCTTTGAAAGGCCGCTCTACTTAGATTTAATTGGCTTATTGGATTTGTTCACCGGAATCATTTTGCTGAGCGCATTGTTCTTGTTGCGCTGCATGTGCTTTTGAATGCCAGGGCAAGAAGATAACAATGACCCCTAAGCTATAGAGAAGTAGATGTCTGTCTTGGCTTTCTCTTTAGTTATTCGAGCTAGCTACGAGTCACTTTGTTATTTCCATAATTTTCTGTTGCATTATGGAATGGTTAAGTTTCGAGATTCTGATGACCATATGTTGGCTAGTAGAAAGAGGTTCTATCATTGGAGGTGATGGTTTGTCAATTTTCTACAACAAATTAGGGATTGATGAGTTAGTACATTGTCATTTGAAATGGTTGCTTGTAATGGCCAATTGAGTATAGGACCAGTTCACTATCATATGTTGTTCACTATGGGTGGCTAGCTTAACATTATGTGCTGTGTATTGGCCAGTATAGTGTTAGACAAGGATATGGTTGCTTTGCTATATGCCGTGCATTATTGAATTTAATTTGTTGTAATGTGTTTGAAGGCCTCTGTTTCACATAATTTCTAGTGTTTCCATTAAATCAACCTGTTTTGCTATATGTTGTGTTGTGCTTTGTTTAATTTGAAGTTCCTGTCCAAAAGCATGCACTTTTGGAATTTGAATTGCTTGCTTCTATCGGGCAAGTTGATGATTGTGGTTTTTTTCAAATGGATTGTTCCGAAATCTTCATTACATGGCAGAGAAGTGATTTTGGATTGATCAATGAGACGAAAGTGCTGGCAAATAGTATTGGAAGTGTGGAATTTAGTTGAAAGTATCTTAGGAGAAATTCCACTTTCTCAAAATGCAGCTCGAAAGGAGTAGGCGACAGAACAACAAGATACAAGTGGAATTGTCTCCACTTGAAGGGAATGTAAAGATCTATTTCGGAAGGAAAAGGAAAGGAAAATAATCTATTTGAGAGGCATAGTCGTATTGAAAGGATTGATGTGCCCAACCCTAATGTTGAAGTTGGACCCCAAAAAAATAAAAATAAATAAACAACATTCATTTAGATTGACAATAATGTTGGATTGGGGATGGTTGTGTTGTTTGTATATCTTTTTTGCTTCTTGGTAGCGTAAGCGGAGGGTAGATGCGAGGCAAGACCAATGTTATGATGCAAAAAAAGTGAAACAGTGTTAAACTGTATCAGCAAAATCCAAGTTCAACTGTGTTCAATGTATTAACAAATCTATGTTCAACCGTGTTATCTATAGAGAAAGGTGTCGTGTTCCCTATACTGCATATTTATTTCAGATTCCTATAGTGATACTGTCATATTATCATGTTGCACAGATTGAAAAGGTAAAGGATTTAGGTCCTTAAACTTTTAATAACTATGGTCATTCTAATTGGAAGGGAACGGATTTGCTTGGAGATGAAGAAAATAAGAAATAGAGCCACCACGCACCCACAAAAAAAAAAACAACTATCGCCAATTATTTGCTTCCAATGAGGTCTAAAAACCTCTCTTCACTTAGAACTTGGATGATTACAATAGGAAAAACCAAGTGGACAAGTTGGTATATGGTTTGGAAAATAGGAAAAAGAGGAAATTACAACCAACTCAAAAGATTACAATAGAAAAACACCAACTGCACATTAGCTACCAAGATGCTGTATGGTTCAAACAATAGAAAAAAGAGAAAATTTACAACCAACTCAAATGATCACAACACATCCATCACAAAACAGCCATCACAACCATATGTCGTTGTTCCATTAGTCGTTGTAGTGGCTACTGTACCAAGTCCTTCCTTCCTATCTTTGTGCTTCAAAGAGATTAAAACAAGATCAGCATACTCCATCTTGGAATCATCAGTAAGAGCATTTCACAAGAATCAGTACTCCAAAATACTTGCAAACCAATATCATGTTAGAACTGAGTAACTTTACAAAGTGAATTCCTCAGAAAAAGCTTCACCAGATAATTGTGATTTTAAAAGAAGTATCTGGGAATTCTCACAGTCCAAAAGCATGTGTTTTTTTTTTTTATAACTTTTAAGTTTTTAATCGGACCACCTAGTAATTTGCAATTCTATCCAAAATTAGTTGGAAGGACTATATTGATAAACTGTTAAAAGTATTATGACTAATTTTTGCTAGATCAAAAAGTTTATAATTGAATTGAGACCCATATAATAGGTTTTTTTTTTTTTTTATCATTATCCCATTATAAAGTCAAAGCCTCCAAAAAAACCGTTCACGGAAGTTGAGGGGTTTGTTCCCCCTCTATTTTCTTTTTTTTTGGGGGGGGGGGGGGGGGGGGGGGGCAAAATGGAAGTTAGAGTTGTCAAGAGCTCCTTATATGGGATTGGATTGGATTCCAATCTTGGGCTTGCATAGTGCAAGATGCGTAGGCCCCAATAGTATGTTGAAGCACGTCACATTCAAATAACTCTTTCAATATAACTAATTTGATTCTAAATCTTTTGACAATTTGTTAAGTTAGTCCATCTAGCAAACTTTTGCCGAAAATAATTGGCATGGTCATCAAGCATCTTACACGACAGAGCCAACACTTGATTGACATTGATGTGAACAATTTGTGCAATTTTTTAATATTATATCTATTTTTTTCCTTTTTTTTCCATATATCTTCTTTTATTTCTTCTATTTTTTAAATGAGGTCGTGAACATCCAGTGAAGGCGTCATTGCCTTTGCCCAAGCCCTTGCCAAGATCCAAGTGACTTCATTTAGGGTTGGTTGGCAAGCTTGCCCACGCAAAGTTAGAGGAAAGATGAAAGAAAAGAAGAAAACATTTCAAAAAAAGTTCAAAAAATTGCAAAACTTTACCATGTTAGTGCCAATCATCTTACGTATTGACTTTGTCACGTAGGATGAATGGCGTTGACTAGACCATCATGTTAACAATTTTTTATAAAAATTTGTTGAAATGACTAAATTGGCAAATTGTCAAAAAGTATATGACTAAATTAGGCATAATATTTTGATAAAAAAAATTGGCATAATTGTCTACCATTAGATAGTTTCAAGATTTTTTTTGGACAATTATTTCCGAGAAAAATTTGGCACAGTTTTGGCACAATTTTTTTTTTTTTTTGTGTGGGTATTTTGGCACATTTTGACTGTTCCTCTCTCTCTATGTCATTTCTATATATACTCGGTAATTCCATTAACCATCATTGCAACCCATGCGGGATCCCCACTCTAATTGCTCCACATTTCCATGATTTCCATGATTTCCTCTACTTCCACAATTTAAGTTACTCCTAAGGTAATCGCGTGTTATGCAATAATTGTCCCTTCATTCAAAATTTAATCTATTATGTAATTGTTCCAATATTTAACTCAAACAAGGCAAGGTACAATTTCCTCACGATAATCAAAATGGCCAACAAAACACCTCAAATCAAAGTTGGGCCTAGTATAACTAGACTCCTTATACTTCATTGATAGTTGAAATCTCTCAATATTTGGGCCATAAAGTTCACCACCAACTGGAGCTAAAGAATAATGTTGTGAAAATCTCTAAAAATGTAGTATTGAAAAAGCAAGAGTACCAATGAGAGTTATATGATAAGAACTATGATTTTCATCTCTCATTTTACTAGTACATTTTCTTACTGCATTTCATATCATGCTTCCCCGAAGAAATCATTTCATCATTTTGATGCCATGCATCCCATGATTGATAAAGCTAATTTTGACCTTTAAAATGACCCGGTCGACAAAGACCAAATTAGTCTTGGTCATCTTCACTTTTTGCTAGTAAGGGTTCACACATTATTATTTCATAATGAAAATTGTTAAGAAATAGCATTTTCATTTCTTTGCTTTTACTAATACTTTATCTTACTGCATTTCATATCATGTTTCCACTGTTGAAGTTGTTTCATGATGTTGATGTTGTATATCATGCATTTTGATAGAGCTACATTTGATCTTAAAGTGAACCAACCAATAAAGACCAAGATTAGTCTTGGTCCTCTTCACTTTTTTGTTGGTGAGGGTTCACACATTATTCCTTAATATTGAAAAATGTTGACAACTATCATTTTCATTTCTCTGCTTTAGTAATACTTTATCGTACTGCATTTCATATCATATTTCCTTTGATGAAATTGTTTCATCATTCTAATGGCGTGCATTACATGATTGATGAAGTTACTTCTGATCTTTAAAGTGAGCTGGCTGATAAAGACCAAGTTTGTCTTGGTCGTCTTCACTTTTTTGCTGGTAAGGGTTCACACATTATCTGTTCATATTGAAAATTTTAACAACTATCATTTTCATTTGCCTGCTTTACTAACATTTCATCTCATTGCATTTCATATTATATTTCCACAGATGCAATCGTTTCATCATTTTGTTGGCATGCATCACATGATTGATAAAGCTACTTTTGACCTTTAAAGTGAGCCAACCAACAAAGACCTAGTTAGTCTTGGTCGTCTTCACTTTTTTGCTGGCACATTATTGGTTCATATTGAAAACCTCCACTCAATTCCAGCCCCACAGTCATAGATCCATACCCATCTTTTTCTTTAGAGAGAGAGAGAGAGAGAGAGAGAGAGAGACTTTTCTTCATGGGTCTCACTCAATCTCTATCTATTGTGTACAGTGGGTGCACAGTGTTGCCTCACGCATAAAATATAAGAAAATTAGAAATTTGCGCCCCCTAATATAGACATAATTACAAATCCCATTTGCCCAACTTATTCTTTGCATCCTAACTCTCACATCTTACATTTGTCTGTCATAGTTACCACTGGCAATACTTTCACCAGTTCAAGACATCCGTAGATAAGAGCAACTAAGATAAAGTAATAAATAGAACGTGTGACTAAGAGAGTGCTAATGATCTTATAACAGTGACAATATAAATTGATAGAGATTATAAGTTCGCTAGATCATAAAGTCATTGTTATCATGCAACTAAACACTATTTACACATCTATCCTCCCCAGCCGTATAGTGTCTTGTCACTACCCTCTAGTGATACCAAGCAATTGTCGGATCCATGAAATAACCAGCACTACTGGTCGCTAGGTTGGATTGACCGCTCATCCCCTATCTCCTGTCTTGGATCTATGTGCTTGTGGCCGTGTCTTGGATCCATGTGCTTGTGGCTGACAAATCCATTAAAATCCTTTATAATACTGAGGGTTTTTTCTTTTCTTTTGATAAAGTATATGTTTTTTTTCCACTGTTGAACGAAATGTCAATTGCTACTTCATTTTTTTTGTGTGAATAATGCCAGCTTATAAATTTTACAATGGACAACACAGCAAAATAAGAAGGGAACAAAAGTACCCTTCCCATATTTTTGACGATTTTAAGCTCACGACTTGGCCATATAGAGTTGCATTTCTAAAGCATGAGAAGCAATTTGCCTATAAAGTCAAGGTGGGGCAAGATGCTCTTATCCAAATAGGTGCAATTAAGGGATGGAACCTAAATGACCAAGGAGTGGCGAGATACTCTACCAAGTCATTCCTGAAATCAATAGCTTTTCTCCAGATGAAAAGAGAAACATTCATTAGAGAGAGATAATAGTTAACAAAAAAAAATGAAAGAAAATATATCAACACAATGAAACAAAAAGAAAGTGCATAAACCTTAAGCATCAACAAATTAATAAAGGTTTGGATGATTTGTGGAGTGATACATGTGAGGTAGTCTATTGGTTATTGATTTAGTAGTAGGATTCAAACATAAAGAAAAGATACGTTGACAAAATTTGTATTTGGTCCACTGTCAGTATAAAAAATAATTTACACTTCATTG
This sequence comes from Eucalyptus grandis x Eucalyptus urophylla, assembly GCA_028830015.1. Classification (NCBI taxonomy): domain Eukaryota; kingdom Viridiplantae; phylum Streptophyta; class Magnoliopsida; order Myrtales; family Myrtaceae; genus Eucalyptus; species Eucalyptus grandis x Eucalyptus urophylla. The sequence continues at coordinate 45,351,264 of CM054190.1, forward strand.
TATAATTAACATGTTGAAAAGCTATCTCGAAACACACACGTCACATATTGAATGTTAAATCCATTAAAAAAATTACATTGGTATTAAAATAATAATACTCTTTAGCAAATTAGGTAGATGCTCATTCAACATTGATATATAAAAAATATGAATGGAAATGAGAATGGCGTGAACTCAAGGGTTTGAGATACAAGCTTCGTCTTGAACAAGAAAAGAACTTTTGTGTATGAGAGATCATTCTATACATGAAGTAGAACGTAGTAAAATTTAATGTGATTGCACAATTTATTCAATTTTAAAAAGAAGAGGAAATGCAAAATACTTACTGGCCATACTATTTAATAAAAACACCATCTAAATTACTATTGAAAATACAAAGAAATGTGTCTATTAGAACATAGTCTCTTGAGAAGATGTGTCTGCATTTATTTTATTTTAAAAACATATTCATCTCTACGGTGTTTGCTCCTTATATTTGTCAAGTTATATTTGGCGGTTGGTGCTATTAGAGGGTGAGACAAAAAGAGAACATATGAGAAAGAATCTTTGTTACGATTCTAACAATTTATTCATGTTTATCTTTAATTGTGTTTCTTTTGCATTTAGCAAAGAGTACTGAAAATTGCTGTTATTTGTGATGAAGGTCTCTCTTGTTCGCCCCTTGTTTATGTTGTATGAGATGCTCTGTCACGCAATAGGTAACATATCTGAATTCTGCATTGTGTCTTCTGAGAGATCATATATTGGGCAGGCTTATTCTCTTGTCGGTATTCTTCATGCTAGGATGCTTCTGCCTCTTAACCTGGCAGTGGCAGGAGGGCCTGTTCATGTAAATGCTAGGTAGTATCACGAGATTTTGAGACGAAGACAAGCACGTGCTAAGCTTGAAAAGAAACATCAAAGTTAGAAAAGTGAATTGCCTTTTTTATGCATGTTGATTTGGAAGCTCCTTCTGGACTTTGCCAGTTATAAAAATTAAATATAAAGCTTTTTTATTATTATTATTATTTGAAGCTATTTTGCTCATGTTTGTTTCCTTAGCAACATGCTAGACTGTCATTAAATGCTATTTTTAGGAAATTCTATTTTGTGGGAAATAGTCTGACTGCATACTTCATCTTCGTTATAGCTTTTGCAGCTATAATAGCATTTAATTCATTGGGGATAAACTCAATTGTTATCTTTTCTTTGCTCGTTCTCTGATATGGTGTCGTTTCTTTCTCTTGTCTTGGTTTAATTGGATCTATAGCCGTATCTTCATGAGTCATGGCACCAGCATGCCATGAGAAGAGTCAGGGGAAGTGGAGGGCAGAATCCAAGTAATCTCAAGGCTTCGAACGATGCAGCTGAAAGGAAGGGCAAAAACTCTGTTACAGCTCTATCTTCTGATTCTGCCAGTTCATTGGCCTCTGAACCTTCAGCCCTTGACTCCTCGGAAACCTGGAATTCATCTAGTAATCACATGGCAAGAAGGTCGCAAGTAGGGGTGTCAATAATTTGATTCGTTTCGAGTTTTTAGGAAATCCAAACTGAACTAAACCATTAGGATAAGCAGCTGAATCGAACCAAATTACAACTTGAACTGAATATGACCTGAACGAAAACCTAGTTTGGTTCGATTCACTCATTTGGTTTTCTCTTCTTCTTTTTCCAGTGGGAAAATGCCTTTTTTTTTCCTAATTTACTTTTCTTGTGTTTGTTTTGTTTTTTTTTTTTTTTTGGGTGGAGGCAAGGGACTAGACTAATCTGGTCTAGAAAAAATAGAATAAAAGGACAGTTGAAGCAATTTACATAATTATGACCAAAATCAAAGGGAAAAAAATTGGATGGTTATTCAATGTGTGTAATATGTATTGTAAGAGTAATTTGGGAGAGTTAAAGATAAGAGGGAAGACACTTTATCATTTAGATAACTCGATTCACTTGCAATTGCCTTTGTTGGTGGCCCCGTCAGTTCTTTTGAGTTTTGTGCTTAACATGTAGTCGAGATGGTGCCACATTGAGCAAAGACATTGCATCTCCTTCAACTACTGCTTTGTAAAGCTACCTCTCTATTTCACTCCAATATTAATCCAAGCTTCGTAATTGCATTATGCTTTCAGAATTTGGCTCCAAGATGGCCACGAAAGTCAACTCCTTCCGAACAACATCAACATCCTTAACAGAACCTTTGTTTTGTTGACCACTGGAAATTATTTAAATTTGTTGACCATGCCATTAGCCCGTGATATCGATGACATTATTACTTCATATATGGACACGAATTAATATAGTTTTGATTGGTGTATATCATGTATAGGTAAAAGTTTATGCATTTTAGTCCACAGGTATGTTGTTACCAATAAAAATATATATTTAAAAGATACATATGTGTTAGATTCATTGGACATATAAGCTTATGCATTCAATTTAATATGTCCTTTAGCCTATTGTGGTGCTCTGTCATTGTTAAAGATACCAAGTGTATTTAAAAGTTATGTCTATGCTGATCTATATAGGGTTTTTGGCTTGGTTTTTGGATCCGATAACGGTTGCGTGTACTTATAAGATGTCCATTCTCTCCAAGGATCAGGCTTTTGCATGAATTTTGAACCCAATAGAACATTACAGTTAAAAGAGTTAGAGTTCACATTGGTATCTCAGGGAATGTAGCTCCCTAATATGGTCAACCAAAGAATTTCCTTTGTGTTCGCCCACAAGTTGCAGTAATCGAAGTTGCATCTCCTTTGGTTTCTGCTTTGTAAAGCCTCCTCTTCATTTTCGCTTCTTAAGCTTCGAAGGAATCGGGCTTCATAATTGCGTTTTGTAGGTAGCACTTGGCTTTAAGATAGTTGCAAAAGCGAATTCCTTCTTCTAAATCAAACATTAACATCCTTAACAAGAAGCATCATCCTGGTGACATTGTAAATTTTTCTAAATCGTTGACCAAGTCATAAGCCCAAAAAGATAATGACAATAATAATAATAATAATAATAATAATAATAATAATAATAATAATAATAATAATAATAATAATAATAATAATAATAATAATAATAATAATGACAATAATAATAATAATAATAATAATAATAATAATAATAATAATAATAATAATAATGACAATAATAATAATAATAATAATAATAATAATAATAATAATAATAATAATAATAATAATAATAATAATAATAATAATAATAATAAGGGTTAATACCTTGAAAAATCTCAAACTGGTACACCTATGACAAATCTACCCCAAACTATTTTTTGATCACCAAAAACCTCAAACTAGTATACCTTTGATAAATTTACCTTAAACTGATACACTTGTGACAAATTTACCCTATGTTAGTTTTAGTTAAATTTTCTTGTTAAATTATAAAGTTAAATGACACGTGACAATTGATTGTTATACCAATTTGGGATTTTACACTATGTTTGTCATAGTTTACAATTTTTGTGATTTTTTTGTGGTATTAATCTAATTTAGCGGATGGTATATTAGTCACAAATTTATCAGTTTGAGGTTTTTTGTGGTCGAATAAATTAATTTGGGGTAAATTTGTCATAAATGTACCAGTTTAGAGTTTTTTTTTTATAGTTAGTCGAGGTATATTTGTCACGGGTGTACCAATTTGGGATTTTTCGTGGTCAAAAAAATAGTTTAGGGTAAATTTGTCACAAGTGTACCAATTTGTGGTTTTTCAAGATATTAACCCATGACAAATCTACCCCAAACTATTTTTTTGATCACCAAAAACCCCAAACTGGTATACATTTGACAAATTTACCCTAAACTGATACACTTGTGACAAATTTACCCTCTGTTAGTTTTAGATAAATTATAAAGTTAAATAACACGTGACAATTGATCGGTATACCAATTTGGGATTTTACACTCTGTTTGTCATAGTTTACAATTTTTGTGATTTTTTGTGGTATTAATCTAATTTAGCGGAGGGTATTTTAGTTACAAATTTATCAGTTTGGGATTTTTTGTGGTCGAATAAATTAGGTTGGGGTAAATTTTTCATAAATGTACCAATTTATAGTTTTTTTATAGTTAGTCGGGGTAAATTTGTCACAGGTGTATCAGTTTGGGATTTTTTATGATCAAAAAAATAGTGTGGGGTAAATTTGTCACAAGTGTACTAATTTAGGGTTTTTCAAAGTATTAACCATAATAATAATAATATGACAAGATTAATTCATATATCGACGGCAATGAATGTAGTTTTGAGTGGGGTATATGATGTGGAGATAACAATATATGCATTTTAGTCTACAAGCACACGGTCACTAGCAAAAAGTAAAATTTTTCCTCCAAAAAAATGAATGAATTTAAAAGTTATGTATGTGCTGATTTTTTTCTAGCATCCTTTGGCTCATGGATTACTGTTCTTAATGAGAAATTATCATTCATGAGAATAGTATATATACTAAACTGAATTTTGATATGGATATAATGATGAGTTCTACGTGAATCTTGCTCCAGCGGATCTAATAGCTCGATTGAACTTAATGAACATATTGGCCACTCGAAGTGCCTGCTCATTGCTATGCAGCTTTTATTTATCATCCTTGGAATTCAATTATTTATCCATCATGTGATGTTTGTACTCGTTTGTGGAAATTGTGATCCATCTTTATCATTCCGCACACATTGGAACTTTCCTAGACACTCCAACTTTTCCGAACCTAATGAATATATGTGGCCCATTCCTCCATTATTCATGTACCTCCTCCACTTTTTTGTGGGACCATCGACGATGGTTGGCTAATAACTCAGGAAATTGGAGCGCTTGAGGATGTAATTCAACTAATATCAAACTACTAAATGATTCAATCTATCAAATCGATACTTTAAAAGCTCAATTGTTTAGTGACAATGCTATCAAGAACTGACTCAACATTTACTCCTAGTTCGTGATAGACATGTACATATTATATGCCTATGTTGGTATAACTGCACATCACTAGTCTAGGAGAGATCTGACCCCAAAACACATGAAGGACGAGGCGAGTCATTTGCATTGCATTGCTTGACCTTGACTTGTTCACGCTCTCACCCACGGCCATTTAAAATGTCTTATAAACAATATTTTTATTTTTCGTTAAAGAATTTTTTATTTTTTTTTGCTAATGTTTTCAATTGGAAAGTTGCAAAAATCGATAGTAATTTTGATTTATCTTTTTGATACCTATAAAATGTCTTAAAATATAAGTTTCATTCTTCATTTTCATTTCGATATTCTACTAGATTCTTTTTTATATTTTAATTTAGCTTAAGCCATTAAGTCATTGACATGTTACGAGGTAGTTAAAAGTAATTTACGCAACTATCTAATTATATGGACAGATGGTGATAATTAACTGAGTGACACTTTTAATCGACCAAATGCAATCTAGAATCATTCAAAATGTGGGTATAAGCCTAATTTGAAGCTGTAGGATTTTAATCAATTTATGGCAAATCTAACAAAATGGCTATTGCAATAACAAACCAAAACTTGTTCTCTAGTTTTAGCTTGACCACAAAGTGATTAAACTTTCACTAAACAAATTTTTCAAGATGGATTGGGGTTGAATGTGTGTTTTAAGATGTGCCAACTTTTGAGACCAAAATATGACGTAGAAAATATTACTTCAACTCAAATGACCGGGAAACTAAAGTACGTGAAAGGTAAAGTGCGAAGATTGAAATTGAAGGAAATTGAAAGGAAAATTCTGGAATCAAAGGAAATCAAAAGAAAATTAGAGCGATGACCACTAAAATTAAAATGAAAGTGCAAACGCAGAAAAAGAAATCACTAAGAAACTTCACCAAAATTGAAATATCCTCAAAGTTACAAGCACATTGATGCTAAATTGCAAACATTGAAATGAAAGCTACACTATCATTCTCAATGCACATGAAGAATAACAAACTCTAAATCTAAAACTGAAATTGAAAGACGTTAGTTCAACATAGGAAATACTCCAGAAGGAAATTTGGCGAAGTTTTGGCATAGCTTGACGGACCCCTCTTTCTCTGAGTTCTTTTTATTTATACTCCCTGGATTTGGTTTGATGATAATTGGAATTCATGTGTGATCCCCTCTCTAATTGTTCCATATTTCCATGTTTTTTTCCACGATTTTACTAACTCCCAAGATAATAATTGTGTGCTGCAATAAATTGCCATTTTATTCATGACAAAATCTAATTTTGCAACCACTCCAGCTCTTAACTCAAACAAGTCGAGGTACTCTTTTCTTAATTTGATCAAAATGATAACCAAAACACCTCAGATCAACATGAGGTCACGCAATTTTCAGACGAAATTAAACTAGATAAGCTCCAAATCGAAGTTCGGCTCAGTATGACTTGATGCTTCAAATTTCTCTCCTCTCCTAACTCATAGAGATAATTGAATAACTCTACGGTATCCCAGACATAGATTGTCACCACCAACGGAAGCTAAAGAATACTGCTGTAAAAATTCCTAAAAGAGGTAGTGTTAAAAAGGTAAGAGTACCAATGAGAATCTCGATGAAATTGTTTCATCATTTTGATGGCATGCATCATGTGATTGATAAAGCTACTTTTGATATTTAAAGTGAGCCAACCGACAATGACCCAGCTAGTCTTGGTCGTCTTTACCCTTTTACCGGTGAAGGTTCACGCGTTATTAATTCATATTGAAAACCTCTCACTTAGTTCTAACCCCACAGACCCACCTTTCTCTTTGGAGTCTTTTCTTTTTTGGTCTTACTCAATCTCTCATTATTGTGTATCATAAGTGCATAGTGTTAGTACACACGTAAAAAATTAGAAGAATTAGAAATTTGCCCAGCCTATCATAGAATTAATTACAAATCCCATCCCCCAAGTTACTCTTTACATCCTAAGTCTAATGTCTTTACATTTGTATGTCATAATAACAAGGAAAAAAGTTGCAAAAAAAAAAAAATCAAATCAAATCAAGCTCATTATGACACATTTAATCCAAATTTATATTTATGTGACACATTTACCATTTCTCAAAGTTCCTTTAGATGATTTTTCAATCAAATCGACGTCATTTTTATCTCATTTAAGCCTCGTGTGCATCATATCAACATCGTTTACTTGTTGGCGTCTTTGTAGGTAGATTTTTAACAACTCTCATCGATTGAACTTTGATAGGTGGTAAATGTATCACACGGTTATGAGTTTCAGATTTTTGGTGTTACAAAAAAAAATGTTTAGAGTATATGTGTCACAATAGGCATAATTAGACTTTTTTTGTGGCTTTTGCCCTAAGAACAACTAGCAACACTTCTACATATCTCATAGTAAAGATAATCCCATATAATTTGGAAAAAGACAATAAGTTTTGTGGACCATACAGCCATTGTTGTCACACACCTTCCAAATACTGTTTGCATATCTCTCCTCCTCGGCCACATAGTCTCTTGTTGTTACCCTCTAGTGACGCTAATCCCCTGTTGAAACCATGATGATCACCGCCATCATCTATCATTGTGTAAGGATGAGCATGATTCTAGAGTCAGACAGAAATCAGAGAATCGAATTTGTGAGAACTGATTCGATTCTGGGTTTTAGAGCGAGAGAGGTCAATTTTCGGTTTCATTTTTTTAAGAACCGCCAGTTCCCGATCCGGTTTGGTTTTATAGAAACCGAACCGAGAACTTGAACCGGGAAGGGAACTGGACCGGAAACCCTGAATCCCTGATTATATAATTATACTCTCCCGTTCCCCAACTCAATTCCATTTCTCTCCACTTTCACCTCTGTCTCTCCTTGCACGACGTTGAGCCCTTGCGCGACGCTGCGTCTCATCTCTGTCACGCTGCTTCTCCGACTCACTTCGTTTCCACTTCTCCATCGTCGCTGTCGCGCTAAGCCCTTCGCTTTGCTGTCACCACTGCCAGCCGCTGCTAAAGATCCGAGGAGTTCAGTGAAGTCACAGTGAGTCTCAACTCACACTCCCACTCACCGAGTCGCAGTGAGCGAGCGACCAAGTGGGACTGGAAATTTAAGCCCTTCTCCATCATCTTCTTCTCTTCTTCTTTTATTCTCCACGCTTTCTTGTCTCTTTTAAGATCGACCTCGACCTCCTTTAATTCCTCTCCCTCCTCAGACCAAAACCACGAAAATTGCGTTACCTGCGCCCCTCTCTCTTTCTCTCACTACAGCAACCATTATCCAGCAGGTAAGCTTGTTGCTGGATCTGCTCGATTTCGTGCTTTATTCGATTGCTGAATCTGCGTGTGTGCGTACAATTACGCGTGTGTTTTGTTTGTCAAATTGGCTTGAGGCTGGTTTTGTATGTTGCCGGCCTTTGTTGCTGCTGATTTTGCGTTTCGATTGGTTCTGAGTGCTCGGGATCAAGGCTGGAGTTATTTCGATTGTTTCCTTCTTTAGCTCGATGCTTGGCTACGATTGGTCTAGGGCTTTCGTTAATAGGCTCAATCGGATATGTTGCTTTGTTAAGATGATTGACTGCACGATTGTTGGTACTTGGATATTTTTGAATTCATGATGGATGACCAATGTTGAGCTCGAATGAGTACTTCCTTAAAGGGTGCTATCTGGTGATTTTAAGCAACTGATTTGTAGAACCTTGGGGTATGGTCGATGAGATTATCTGCTCAACATCTAGTGATCTTGAGCAACTGACTATTCGAGTGAAGCTCCCTGATTTGGCCAAGAGCTAGGATAAGAGATGGAAGGATCTTGGTCATTTGCTTGTCATGCAGTACTGAGTAGATTTCTTCAATTAGTTTACATTTTCCCTTTCCTTTCCAATTGTTGTTTGGCTGGTTTTGTGGGCTGGATTCACCTCTGTCCCAAGGCACAATTTTTCCTGATTGCCCTGGAGTTTCTGGGATGAAATCATTTTCATGCTGTAGTTGGTGTATTAGATGCAAGAAAATGCTACATTGGCTTGAAATTTGTTTTGCTGTTTTGTAAATGTTTGATTTTTATTTTGAAATTTCTAATGATGTTGTGCATATGTGAAGTTGACATATCGAGATAAGATTCCCTAGTATCCCAAGTATCTTTGTTGTTCATGGCGTCCAAACTATTGTCACTGGATTAGGATATCAGTCCACTCGATGGATGCTTGTTGAAAGGTACCCCAAAAGCTGTTTAGTTCTCCTGCAGGCTTACTTCTTGCTGTCATATTTCTTTCCTTTTTCCTGCATCCCATTTTATTTGTTGTGCTGGATTTTTTCTTGATTGACATGCTAGTCCCTCGTGAATTCTATTGCGTAAGTTTAATGTATAATATCAAACCACTTGGTTAAGGAAGACACTAAGTTTCCACGGGATAGGACTTGCCTATTGCTTCGGCAATGTTTTGTTTGTTATACTTTATCTTGTTATTTTATCTTCATTAGCCAGTAATTTTGTTTTATAATCTTATAGGTGAAAATTAACAATATCTTTCAAGAATGTCACGACTTCTCATTTTAATTGTATTTATTTCAACTGTAATGCCAGGAAAACTGTCTTTGTATTCTCTTTGGTGAATGACGAGCTTGTTTAGTACTCATAGACCAAAAACGCTCTAGAGGTTCCTTATTTGGTTGACTGAATCAATAAGAAGCTTTTATTTTTATTGTTGTCTTCATTTTTGTTTTGCTTAACAAAAAAGGAAAAAAAGAAAAAAGAAAAAAAGAAGAAAAGAACTTGTTAGATCCAAGATCTATAATAGGGTACCAGGTTTAAACGGGTGGGTTTTAGGTTCCAAAAAATGAGGAACTTGTACCCGATGGTAGGTTCTAGGTGGAACGTTAGATTAGAAATATACAAGTAAATTTGATTTTAAACTGAGCCAGCCAAGTTTAAGGTATTACTACTCATTTGCCTAGTTCATATCCAATATCTCGGCTCATTTCTTAGCTAGGCCACACCACACTAACCTCATTTTCTCTTCAGGAGAGAGAGATATCTGGAAATTAATAAGCTTCCTAATTATGGCAAACTCAGAGGCTGGAACCAGCAATGATGCTGTACCGGCATCAGGAAGTGAGTACCAAGTGTTCTTGAGTTTTAGAGGGCCTGACACTCGAAATGGATTCACAGACTTCCTCTATCACAACTTGTTAGACGTTGGAGTCCATGTATTTAGGGATGATGATGAACTTCGCGTTGGCGAGGTAATTGGTGAGAACCTATTAAGTGCTATCAATAACTCTATAATCTACATACCTGTCTTCTCTCGGACTTATGCTTCCAGTAAATGGTGCCTGTGGGAGCTTGCGCATATAGTGGACAATGTGTCTAAATCAGAAGATGAAAAGTGTATCCTTCCCATTTTTCTCGATGTGGAACCTGACGATGTTAAACTTAAAACGCCAATATATAGCAATGCTTTATTGGAACATGAGAGGAAGTTTCCTGATAAAGTTGAGGCATGGAGAGCGGCTCTTGCAGCGGTAGGAAAAATCAAGGGATGGAACGTGACATCAAGGTGAGATCCCTGCTTATTTCTTCTTCTGTTCACTTTTTTTTTTTTGGCTGTTTTGGAGGATACAACATTGGCCTGTCAAATGATTTCTTTTATTCTTTGTTGGCTTTTTAGGGAATATAGTGAAAACTACCCTGCACTCATTCAGCTCTACATCCTCTGCTTTTAACATCTTCCCTGAAATATTCCCCCGTGGTGTCAATACCTTCAATGACATGGATCTCCATATTCCTTTTAACCATTTTTTCCACTTCACTGTCTCGTAAGACTAGGAAATATTCAAGAGCACCCATTTGCATTTATTATTTGAGATGATTACCAAAATCAAGTTCAGATTTTGCATTCATATCAGTTTCCATTTCCCATTAACGGGGGGAAAAGACAGGAAAAAAAATTCAGAAACGGCATCCGGTGCCGGCTTTGTTTTACACATTTCTAAGTGCTTCTCAAGAAACACCAAATATCCGAGAAAATTGAGATTCGATGGAGAGAAATCATGTTTAAATATTCAATAAAAGCAAGAGCATTTTGAGATAAAGGATGACGGGGCTTTCGTCCCGGGGACTCGAGCTCTGCGGAGCTTATGGGAGGTCCAAATCGAGGCTGGGCAACCTTGATCTGGACCAGGCCGGAGGCGATGACTGTTGTCAACCTCTGACAAGAGGTCGGCGGCCACACAGGGGCCTTCGAGGGGTGTAGCTTCGCGAACAGAGGGGGGAGAGAGAGAGAGAGAGAGAGAGAGAGAAGGGACACGCGGCGTGGGGAATTTTGGAAGTTCGGAAGAGTGATGAGGATCCTTTTTTATAAGAAAGTTAGGGCAACATATGCAATTTCAAAAGAAAACGTAAGAATTGGGGATTCGATTTGCATATCGTCAAAATATGGAGATGCGACTTGAAGTGCGTGGAAAATGGTTTTAGGGATCTATTTTTATTTCCGTTTTCACCTTTCTCAAGAGTTGTATCAGGCAAGATAAAAAGCGGCGAATTAGTAATCACCCATTTAATCTAACCCAAAGTAATAAAAGGTGGAGATGAATAATGGGCCACATGGCTCAAACAATGACCTATTTGATGAGTTGCAGCCCAACGTGGTAGTGTCGTGGCCGCGAGTCATATATATCTTGTTTTGGGGGGTCATCGCATGGTCTTTATGTTAACAAATTAATATGCTTACTATAATTCATCAATAACAACACATAATTCAGCTGTTCAATTAATAAATTTAGATCTAACACATAATTTATATTAACAAACCAACTGTGTGCTTTTATACCATGCGGGCGCCCCATTAGCTTCTCCAAAGTAAATGAGCTGTTTTTGCAAAATGTTTTAGAGTGGGCAAGCTTTTGGGGTTACGTGTGTGATCAACATGCCGCTCTAGAATTCTGGATTTTTAACCAAAAGATGGAGTTATTGTATAGCAAACAGAAAGGGCCTCCATTTTGTTTTAATATTGACAAAGAAGTCCACCTTAGCTAGGTTAATTACGAATCTACGACTCATGCTTAGGTCTATGACTAGGTAAGATTCACAAGTCAATTCAATAAAAATATTTTGGGCTTTTTTTCGGGGATTATATTCTTTTTGTCAACCAAACTACAAAGTTCAATAGATGACGATGCATTTGTTTACATTATCTCGAGTTATGATTCTCCTGTTGCAATTGCTAGACTTTGGTCTAGGCCTAGGTAAATGCTAAAATTTTGCTTATGCACGATATGGTAGACACTTGGTAACTGGGGCCATCGTGTAAGTCAATACTATTGTTTTTGGAAATTTATTTAATTCATATCAAATAAGTTCTACTAATTTAGCCTATAATAATTATTATTTGTACATAAATATCATTTTGATGTACTTCAAATCTTTTCGAGATAAGATTTTGACAATCCCACATGGTGCGTGGGTATGAAATTAATCTAGTAACTAAAGAAAGCACTTTTATGCCTTGCAGCCAAGCAGAGATTGTCAAATTAGTTGTTAAAGAGGTTTTGGGGAAGCTGAAGATAAAACAAAAATCAGTGACTAAACATTTAGTTGGACTTGATGGTCGGATAAAAGAGTTGACAAAGTTATTAGATGTCAATCACGATGATGTGCGGCTCATTGGAATTTATGGAATGGGTGGCATCGGTAAAACAACTATTGCCATGGTCATTTTCAATCAATTATGTTCCCTCTTTGGGAAGTGCTGTAGCTTCCTTGAAGGCGTTCGTGAAAGGTTGACTAAGGAGGGCATAGTCCCATTGCAGAAGAAATTACTATCGGACATTGGTGGTTCTACATCTGTAGGAGAAATCAATGATGGTGAAGAAGGAATGAGGAGGATTGGAGCGACAATCAACAAGAAGAAGGCCCTTATAGTTTTGGATGATGTTGATGAGAAAGTGCCCATTAAGAATCTAATAGGAAATTCAAAATTATATCGAGGATCTAGGATCATAATTACAACAAGAGACAAATTGGTTCTAGAAGTTGAAGGATTTGAAGATGGGACTCGACAGTATGAGATGCTAAAGATGGATGTTGATTATGCACTTCAGCTTTTTTGTCGGCATGCCTTTAGTAGAGACTCTCCTTTGGATGGTTATTGTGAGCTTTCAAGTGACATTGTCTTAAGTACAGGAGGCCTTCCTCTGGCTATAGAAGTGATAGGTTCATTGCTTAATGGGAAAGACCAAGAAATTTGGAAAGAGACGTTGGATAAGTTAAGGGAAGTACCCGAGAAAGAGATTCTAGAGAAGTTGAGGATTAGCTATGATGACCTAGACGATGGTCATAAACAAATTTTTCTCGATATAGCATGCTTCTTTTACAATGAGAATAAAACCGATGCAATTTATATGTGGACTGCTTGTAAATTTTATCCCAATAGAGGAATTGAAGTCCTTACTAATAGGTGCTTGGTAAGGATATTGGACAATGATCAGTTCCAAATGCACGATCAACTTATAGCATTGGGAAGGCAAATTGTTCGTGAAGACAGTCCAAATGACCTTGAAAAGCAGAGTAGGTTGTGGATTGCAGAAGAGGCCCTTCAAATCATGAGAACCAAGGACGTAAGTAAGAATTCCCTTTTTTGTTTAGGACCTTTATTAATTTTTTTCCCACCCATTTGAGTCATAAAACATAGTGGTTGGAAGTTGACTTACTTCTTCACGTCATTACAAAATTTCACTTGCAGGTGAAGCACAAGGTTCAAGCACTTGAGTTATTTAGAGATGGGACCCCCATAGAGATTAGAAATGAAGACTTTGAAAGGTTACCAAACCTAAGAATCCTTGATTTAAAAAGGGGAACTTTTGCTGGGAACTTTACAAGTTGTCCAAATTTGAGATGGTTCTCTTGGGGTTATCCTTCCTTTGAAAAGTATTTTACGATGAGCAACTTCGATTGGGATTTTAGGGCGGACAATTTGTATTTGGATCAGCTTGTTGTTTGTAAACTTAATGGGATTGACTTCAAGGATGATTCAAAAGCATGGGACTTGATCAAGGTAAATTACATGTTTTAAATTCTAGTCTAATAGCTCCCTTTGTGTAAAATGTGATGGTTCTTACACTTGACATGTCATATATTTTTCACAGAGAGCACATAAATTGAAAGTTCTATCTATTTCTTGGTGTTCTGGCATAACAACAATCCCAGACATATCTAGATGCTCATCTTTAGAGAGATTGACTCTTGATCATTGCGACGAGCTAAAGAGAATTGAAAGCTTCATTGGAGATCTACCGTCATTGATTGAATTAAAGATCCAAGGGTGCGACAGTATTACGAATTTACCAGAAGAAGTGGGAGCACTAGTGAAGCTCAAGTGTTTATCATTATCAAGTTGTGAAGAGTTGAGCGAACTTCCAAGCTCACTTGGGAATTTGACCTCATTGATGGAGTTGAACTTATCAGGTACGCACATTGCCAAACTTATAAATTCCATTTGAATGTTAAAATTGAAGTATTTATATTCTAAAACTTGAGAAATTTTTCTCCTAACAGACCTGAAAATAAGAGAACTTCCCAACTTCATTGGTCAATTAAAATCATTACGGATCTTGCGCTTTCCACTTAGCTCAGTAGACTTCGATGAGGATCATGATTGGCAGTTACCTAGTGGCATCAGCACTTTGGTAAATCTGGAAGAGCTGGATCTCTCTCGGCAGAATGGAATGAAAGGAGAAATTCCTGTTGGAGAACAGGCATTAAGAATCCTAAATTTAAGGGAAACAGGTATTGGTAGAATTCCAAGGACAATCAACAAGCTTCATCATCTTCAAACCCTAGACTTAACCGATTGCAATGAGATTCAAGAGTTGCCAGAGCTTCCTATAAGTTTGAAATCTCTATTTTTTCGATCCATATCATTGCACTCAGTCCCCAATCTGTCGAATTTGACTAATTTGGTTAAATTGGTACTAAGCGATGGCAATCCCTATTCCCGCACACCAAAGCTATTCCCAGGATGCGACATAAGATGGATTGGGAATTTATCTAAACTGGAATGGCTAGGGTTAGATCTGCTAAACGTTCCTGTACCTCCAGAGTTGGCTTCTCTTTCTCTTCTAAAAGAGGTTCGTTTGACACGCTTGGACTTAAAACCTCTTGCCCTGTTTCCGTCCTCATGTTGGAGTTTGAAAAATTTGTCAACTCTAGATATCTTTTCATGTGTAGCGGAAGACATTTCCCTTGATGGACTTCCGCAACTGGAGTCAATTAGTTGCAGATGTAAACTGCTTAAGAGATTATCCATTCCTTCGGAATTAAGGAAGCTACGGGACGTGAAAGTGTTATGTTGTCCAGAGCTAGTTGAGCTAAGAGTTGTAGGTCTTTCGAAATCATTGAAAGACTTGTCCTTCCGTCATTGCAAATCACTGACAAAAATAAGTGGGTTGCAATATTTGAAGAACCTGAAGACATTGATACTTGAACATTGCAAAGTTACTAATATGGAGGGCCTTGACGAGTTAGAGTCTTTAGAAACCTTGTCTGTCATAGAGTGCCGGTCATTGAGAAGGTTGATTGGTGCATCTCGCACAAAAATACCTGATAATTGCTATCTCTATATAAGCGAGTGTGGGTACTCTATCAAAGATTCTGAGGGAATGCCTTTGAAGCGTTACAGAGAGGAGGTTCTTTTGGATACATCAAAAAAGGTGCGACATCTTCTTCATCAATGTGTGGGACTTTTGTTTAATTCCTTTTTAGGTCAAATATCCTTCTTTCTTTACCCACACAATATCTGCCCTTTTAAAGTTGCCATTTTTTCGTTGCATTGTAATTTCTTAGGTGGCTAATTTATTTCCGTCGTTTTCTAATGCTGAATATCTGCGGTTCCTAAAGCAATCTTTCCTCACTCTTTTGTGGTTCCCATTTTGTGTTGTACTTTAATTACTTAGGTTGCATATTATTTTTTCTTAGTCACTTATCTCTACTTGCCTTTTTGGTATTGGGTCGTTTTAATTTTTTAATATTGCTAGTAAACTCATTTCATCATTCTTTAAATATTGATCATCCTAAAGCAATCTTTCCTCACGTCTTCGTTTAGCAGCAAACTCAAGGATTGCCTTTATGTATGAGCTGAAAAGGGGGTATCCATAGATAACAGATCTAGAGTCAATTGACATGAATTTCTCTTAGACAAGAAATTAGATAATCGATCACCAATTATAGATTTCAAAAGCATCATATAAAGTTTTTTGTCTACTAATTTTTTTTTATAATTATTTTGCAATAGGATGGGAATTGAAAAGAGAAATTGATAGAAGGAACAAGTAAGAAAGAAGCGTCGTAACCCTTTCAAATCACTGGGTTTAATGAAAAGAAACAAGCTAGAAATAAATCGTCAGTAACATTTTAATGATTTGCGCCTGTGACTGCAAGCAGATTTAGACATTAAGAAGGCAACCCTACATGTAAGGTAATCTACAAATAGGAAGTATAAACAAAATAAATAATATCGACCCACTCTAGCCTACCATTAAGGGACTAAAAGTAAATACATTACTTCACTAAATCTAGCATTCATGTACCAAAGACAATCTTTTGACATCGTTGTACACTTTATTAAGTTACAAATAATTTTATGCAATAAAGTGTAAAAGACTGTCATGTATCGGCCATTTAATGAAATTTCAATTATTGTACCATCTTAACTACAATTTGTTAGCATCCATATACAAAGTAATCTTAGGAGTGACACCTGACAAGATGTGATTTTAAGTTTTTTAAGTACGTGGATTCAGTAGTTTATGTGTATCGATAGGAATTAGTCAAGCTAAAATGCACTATAATATTCAAAAAGAAAAAGAAAAATGTTTCTATTGATGCCATTTTTGAATTATTATAGTAGTATAAAGAAAATGTTTCACAAGCGACCTCATCTACCCTTGATATAATGGCTAGTGAGAAAGTGAATAATTACTGTTCCCAAATCCATTAACTTATATTTGTGCTGATTGGATTTTGGGTAAATATGAAAAAGGTTTAGCGTATATCCAATAAATATGTTGTTTGGCTCTCCCGCTAAACTTGTTACATCACAGATATCCATCACAATCCGATTCCAGCTTGGAGTAAAGAAGTCCAGTGAGAGGTTCGAGTTTGTTGGTGGAATAGAGAGAGAAAAGAAAGGTGTCGACCCCTATTTATTGACATATGAAGGATTGGTTGCTGACCTGAAAAATTTCGGCTTTGGTTTGAAGAGAATGTGGTTCAGCAGTTCCCTTGATAGTCCTTTCAAGAAGAGAATTTGGTTCAGCGGTTTCCTTGAGATCAAAAGTGACGAGGAAGTGAATAGAATATTTAAACACTCCTCTATAAATGGACTCTTAATTCATTTGCTCGTTGAGGGATGGGTCCACAGTGAGTGGGAGGGAGAGTACGATGATGAGATGATGGAGATGTTAAGGGAGCAACGGAGGATGAAGACTGACGTGTATTCCGATGAGGATGAGGTCAAGTGGTGGGGCTTTTCACGTTCAGACTCAGACTCAGACTTAGACTTTGATTCCACATCCTTTGCTGATCTTGTTCCGTCACCGATGTCCTTCACAATCCGATTCCACCTTGGAGGAAAGAAGTCCTCTTGGGGGTGTATTGGTGGAGTAGAGAGAGAAAAGGAAGGTGCCGACTCCAGTTCAGTGACATATGAAGGATTGATTGCTGACGTGAAAAATTTCGGCTTTCGTATGAAGCGAATGTGGTACGAGATTCCTCTTGGAATGGAAATGAGGATCGTGAGTGATGAGGAAGTGAATACGATGTTGGAATACGCATCTAGAAAAATATCACCAATTCATTTGGTCGTTGAGGGAGAGGTAGACAGTGAGTGGGAGGGAGAATACGATGACGAGATGATGAAGATGTTAAGGGAGCAACGGAGAATGAAGATTGACGTGTGTTCCAATGAGGATGGGGCTAAGGGGAGCGCTTCATGTCCTAATGAAGACTCAAACTCTGCATCTGTGGGTGGTGAAAGCGAAACTCATGGCTCATCCTCCGTTGTTGATTTCGAGTTAGAGCGGGGCAATACTGAATGTTTTGAGGCTACGACATCAATTGCAGAAAAAAATTTAGACACTGTTAAAAATCAGGTGGAGCTTCACGAAGAATCTAGAGATAAGAAGGTAAGATATCTTCTTCATCATGGGATTTTAGTTTAATTCCCTTTTAGGCCAAATCTCTTCCTTTCTGTAGCCACGCAAATATCCGCCCTTTAAAAAGTTGCCATGTTTTGTTTGTTGCGCTATTAATGTCTTAGGTGATTGATTTGTTTCATTGCATTAGTCATTTATCTCTCTACTTACCTTTTTGGTGTGGTATAGTATTAGTTCTATAATACTGCCAGCGAACTAATATTGTCTATCTATGTCTTACTTCGTCAAAATTGCTTTCACAGATGACATGCTAGATAATAGATCACAAATTATTGATTTCGAAAACATCATGTGATTTCTTTGTCCACTATTTATTTTTTAAATTTGCAATGAGCATGATTAATGCCCAAATTAAATATCGTACATATAATAGAAGTGCTTATGGACTATTTGATTATATTAATCCATTAATGTGCTATGGAGAAATTAATGTCCAATTCGTAGTTTGTACTAAAGCTAAAAAAAGCACAAGAACTCATTAGATCCTACCAAATGTCGTCACATGGGAAAACGAATGATGAAGATAGATAATTTGTGGCGTATATATTTAATATTATGATCATTTATCTCCTATGAATTTGTTATTTTCCTCTCGAGTAAAAGTAATTGGATCATTTGTTTTGCCTTTTTCTTTATTATTTTTGTTAAACTATTTATGCAATTTAATATAGGGCTAATCCATCCACTTGCAGATTAAGCAATAACTGTGTTACACATTTGTTTGCGGTTTTGCCAATGCATGTGTATACAGTGGGCTTGACCACCTTTCTACTTTTGTTCAACAATGAGCTTGACTAGTTGACTATGCGTTTTTAGTTCTATAGCATATTACCACCATGCAGGATTCCCGTCTTTTCATACAACATAATTATGTCAAAGTAAATTAAAGCACCCACTGCTTGAAAATAATAGTCATATATTGAGTTAGGATGTAATTTTGAACGAGTGACCATATTATTCATTGATGACTATGACTTATGATGAAAAGAGACACTATTTAATTTCAAAGCATATTACTTTAGAATAAGGAAGAATACAAAAATATCAAGACTTTTATAAACTAATTTGAAACAACGTGTCACATGGTTATGGATTTCTCATTCAAAAAGTAGAAAATAAAACTCCTTTTTAGTTACAAAATGCAAAACAATTGAATATATTTTTGTATTTTAACTGAAATAAATAATCAAAATTAGAGGATAGTAGTACATGAAGTACCACGTGTAATTAAAGTGAAAATAAGAAGAAGAATTGAAGTTTACTAAAGTAATAACATAAATAATAGAAGAGGAATGAAACTGCATAGAGATTTTGGCAAATTACAGTTCTGGTCCTAAATCTATTGTGTGGATTCCGATGTAGTTCTAAATCTTCCAATAGTTCCAATGTAGTTCTAAATCATTGCATGAAATTTTAATATAGCATTTCCAACTAATTTTTGCCTAAGATTGTTGACTTGGAATGGTTCAGTCATTCCCATCCTAACACACAGGTTAACGATTTGACATGGAAAATGTCAATTAAAACAACACCATTTTGTTTGGGAAAATGTGTGTGACGTATCGCAAAAAAAATCAGCTAAGCTACAATAATCCCCAAATCAACTCCCCCTATTCATTGAAAAGAAAACCTTGTTTTCCATTAGAATCCCCAATTTCCTCGATTCGAACCCTAGTTTACCATCACAATCCTCAATTTCCACTTGATGTCATCAAACTCTAGAGGAGAGACTAGCTACCTTGAGATTTGCAATAGGAACGATAAAGAGCGCTCATGTTAGGTGTACATTGAAGTCAATTGTATTCAATTTTTTCACTAAAACTAGAAGAAATAGCCTAAGAATAGTCTAAAAGTAGAAATATTATTGTGATCCCTCTACGAGTGTTGCCCCCTTTTTTTTTTTAATCTATTTGTGTTGGGATACTATTGCTGGTGCTGTTAGTGAGACTATGTTGACTCCTGTTGATGAGACTGTAAGTAGTGGTTTTGTTTGAATTTTAGTTTTTAGTGGCTTTTTTGGTTCAATGTGATATCTAGTCATATCAACTTAAGAGTACAAGTGCTAAACAGGGCAAGAGGCAAAGAGATGATGATCATGCAGGCCACACCAACACCACAACTAAGACTTGTGGCCATCAGAGTGGCAATCCCCAGCGAGTTACAAGAAGGACAACAAGACAAGGAGCAAAAAAACAATCACCAGTTGAAGCAGCAGCACTTCCCGTTGAAGCAACAGGCCCATCAAGAAAAAAGAAAAAGAACGACAGCAAGCAAGTCAATCCTATAAGAAGAAGTGCTAGGCTTATGAGAGGCCCAACTGGAGGGACAAGTGACATCATGCATCTGGATTGATAGTCACTCGGGGTGTTTCACTGGATTGTGCGATCAATAAAGTAGTGTGGTTTTTTTTTTTTCGCTTTTGGTGTGGATTCTGGGGTCAGTGAACTAGTATGGTTGGATTGATAATAGAGTTATGATGTATTGCTTGCAACTGTGTTGCTTTTAGCAACTAGCATAGCAACTAGCATGACTATCTTTTGTGATCTCTCTTATTGCAATGAAATATGTTTTCTACTTTCTCTGCTCCATTGCTGAACACAATATTGCTTGCTTGGCCTTATCCTCCTAGTTATACCAAATTAGATTATGTCATACTAGATTGTCTATAGAAAATTTGCCGTTGCAAGCCCCGTAATTTGTGCAAAATACTCATTTTTTTGGCACAGTCCAAGCTTTCACTATACCAGTTTCCAAAACTTAGGCTCAGTCTGGTCTGACATAGAGGAACCTGCAAGTCGCATGGATGCTAGTCTAGTAATATGTGCAAAATGCTCATTAAATTTCATATATGCAAAACATGTCCACTATTAGAAAACATGTATTACAAAAGCTCATTCTTGCCTAAACACAAAACAATGTCTACTAACATAGTTTATGGTGGACTCAACACATCTTTCCTTTTAACCCTTCCACACATGAGAGCTAAAATAACTGGGAACACTCAACATGACCAATATTCTCTTCAATCTGGAATTTTCTTCCTTTACCTATGCCCCTTCTTGTTTCAAACATTGTTTGTACTTGTTTCATGCTTCCACCCTTTTGCATAAAATACTAGTTTTTAAAACAGGTTTTTCATTATAGGAAAAACTATTGATTCAAATTTAATCAAACGGCACATTATACCATATGAGAAACACTCAATTAAGTATGATACTCGTTGCCTTTCATTAGTCATAGCTCATTCATTTGGTCCGGTGCTTTAAAAGGCAATCACGACACCGCTTGTAGCACCCTCCCTATAAGGAAAGTGATGGGATTAGAAAAGTAGTAACATGTAGAGACACAAACTGAATTTGATTCCACATTCGATTGTCACCAAAATCCATTCACTTGAAATGATTCCTCGCCCACGGTTGCTGAGGAAATCGGTGGTGCCTCAACATTGCACCTGCACAGCACTTGCAGCTATACCTTATTAAACCAGCAAATATGGCTGCTCAAATTTTCAGATTGAGCGTCCCCTTCTTCAACCAATAATTAGGAAAAAAGATTATCACCTGAAATTCATTTTGTAAATGATGATATATTGCGTAAATAAAATTAAATATCGGAATGATCTCACTTCTCTTATGGTGCAACGTGAGCTTGACGACATCTCAATATATAATTCGTTGATTTGATTAACATGTAATAAACAATACTAATAACCTCACCTACTCCTTTTCTTGAGCTAGGAAAATAAAATTCTCTCAATCTTGGACCTTTTTATCAAGGATTTCCGTGACTTTTCTGTCTCACTCTAGTTTCTGGAGTCTACTATCTGTCTCGCTCTGTGTACTCCTACATGAAATTGATCGCCTGTTGGAGGAAGAGCACGATCATCATCATCATCTTCATCATCAGCATGAATGGCTTTTCTCTCTGGTAAGAACCATTTTTCAAATCAGGTTTGTCCATCAACGATTAAAAATCTCTCAATCCCTTTCAGTACCTACTACTCTTTTGTCCATTGTTTGCCGTCACATCCTCTTCGAATTGACCCATGTTTCTTTCAGTCTGCAAAAAGTGCCTTCGAAATTGAGCCTCCAAGTCAAAAGAGGTGAAGAGAGCGCAGATGGATCAATCAAAAAGCCAGCAACGTCTCTGCATCAAATCCCTAAGCACCGCCATTGCTAGTGCCATGATCCTTTACTGAATTGGCCATTTTGCTAAAGGTATATTTACTCAGAAGTGTAAACAGAGATCCAAGTGCTCGGTGATTTTAATTATTTACGAACTCACGGATGGCTGCCATTGCAAGGCTGACACCAACTGCGTTAGTGATAGCCAGTCAATCCTACAACGGACTTACTGTCAGGGAATTCACAATGCAATTTGTACAGAAGACAAACAGCTAAAACCATTAGTAGAGCTGAGCACGAAGGCTTGACCAAACTCTCTGTAGCTTGCAAACTCAAGTTGTCGCATGCACTATGCTCGAACATGACTCCCACAGCTCCATGTCAAGTTCCTGCAATATATAGCAATTTTGTAGATTCCCTCAAGAGCCTCCCCGGGCTCCTCCTCATTATCCTCCTCCATACCTTCCTCCTCCTCTTCCTTCGGTTGCACTGCTTCTGAGTACTTCGTCTGAGATTCTGATTCTCTCTGCACTCAACAAGTACTTTTTAAGTTATTGCACAAGACGAAATGTCACTAGTGGTGCATAATTAGATAAATCCCAGTGCTCCATATCGTGCATTATGGAGGGAGTGACGATGTTCAGCAAACACTAGGTGTTTGTGAAGATTTCTTGGTGAAGTGTGGAGGTGAATATCAGTAGAATGGTCACCCTAATTGGTGCCAACTACAGAACATGGGAAGGCAAGATGCTTCATTTGCTCGATTGTAAGAAAATGTATGGTCCCATGGAGAGTGACGAGGCTAAGCCTGATAACACAGATCGACAGTTGAAGTTGCTAAATAGGCAATGGATAGGTTTCGTTAGGTTGGTTGGATCACAATGTCTCTCCGTGTGGAGAATGAAACTTCGACCAAAAGAAAAACACTGTGGAAGAAACTTCAAGTGTTGTGTGAGAGGAAATCGGGCAACAACATGCCTTATTGTAACAAGAAGCTTGGTACTTTGAAATATCAAGAGGGAACTCCAATGGCGGATCAATTGAAAGAGTTGCAAAGCTCGATAAATGATGAGCTACAAGCATCGTTCTTTCTTAATTTGCTTCCATATGGGATATCGGTGACACCTCTCATCCCATAAGCATCTAATGGAAAAAGTGAAGTTCGATGCAGCGAAATCTAGCTTGCTTGAGTATGAGATGATGGAGGAAAAGTGCCTTGACTTCTATGAATCACAACCTGTTGTCTGAGAGCATAGAGCAAGGAGTACATCTCGAGACTCCTACAACTGTGATAGATTCAAGGGAATATTTAACAAATCTCATACATCGCTCATTCTAGCAAAGAGGGGGAATTGTTGTGCTCTTTTCTGCATACATGCTAAGGTTTGCAAGGACCAAATTCATGTCGCGGGAGAAGTTGTGACACCTGATCTATGGAATATGAAACTCGACCGTATGAGCAAGAAAAGCCTCCTAAATCCTACAAAGAAGGAAATTACTATGTTTAGTCGAAAGTCACGAGCAATAGGATCTCCAACTTTGCAAGAAAATAAGAAAACATACTATTATTTGAGGATAATTACAATTAGAAAAAGAAAGGTGTGATGAGTGGAGCAGACAAATCACAATAGCTATAAGATTATCATCATTGGAAGAACGTTGCAATGTACAACAGAAAGTTAGGATCAATGATAAATAGGAGAAAGAAACTTGCAAAACCATAGGAAAATTATGTGGAAATAATGATAATAGTCACTAACGAATCACAATGCATATAGAATTGCTTTGAAGAAACAAAACTGCAGCAACTTCAACGGATGTAAATATTTCATTGTTCATAAGTAACATGCCATTTGGATTCGTATAATTTTCGTTGATAATCAATGAAAAATCAATCGACTTGTTTACTTATTTATTTAGATGTTTCTTAGGTGATGGTAAATTCGGTTACATCACTTCAACATTAGGTTTGAGTGCTAATTTTGTACTCCGTGACCTTAGTCGTCTATATGAATATTGTTAAATTGCTAGTTTGTTGCAGAAAAGTCGCATCGGTGCCTACCTACTAATAAATGGAGTTTCTGATACGAACAAAACAACATTGTTTCACAGATCGGACCGTCCGATAACTTTCAGAACCAAACAAAATCGTCATTTAGATTATCCATTCCCTTGTTATTGCTTCTGCTAGGTTGTGCTTATGGATAACAAAGGTTAAATTGCCCCCCTAGGGCGCATATATGAAAATTGTCTAATGGGTGTACAAGTACACGTGTTCTTTCATGTGCCTTTCCTCGGTACCTTTTGATATCTCCGCTGGTAAAGAAGGAAGCGTAGCGTTTTTGCTTTCTTCTTCGGGATCCCAAAGGCATTAACATCTCGATTTCCTCCTCCAATTCCTTTGATCGGAAACAAATTATGCCCGCATGATTCACATCACTCTCCTCTGTGCAGCGACTGAACTATAGTGACGAACATGGAGGTCAACTTGATTTGCTGTCATGTTCCCCACCAACTGTTTGTCGAAATTCCTGAGTAGCTTCATTCTCGGAAACCCCATTTCGCGTTGCTCTTTTGGGGTCCCAGTTTTCCCCAACAGACCTTTTTTTCGAGGGGGGGAGGGGTTTTTACGTCCAATATGTTGAGATGGTCTTGCAGGAGATCAACAAGTTTTGTTTTTTTTGGTCGAAAATGAGGCCATTCATTCATTCACAAGTAAAACCAGAACAAAACATGGAAAAGCTTCTGGACAAAGGATATTCCAAAGAGGCCCCTGTGGGTTAGTGATCGAGTGGGGAGGACTTAAAAGAATTTTCCGCCGATAAGCTTTGGCAACCGAGTTTGAATTAGCGGACTTCGGCTTGGCCAGCGGCATCTTGCGATCATCCACAACAGGATGTAGGGCCCACGGGCTTCCTACTTTACCGGCTTAGGAGCTCCGCTACAAATCTACTGTCGGTCTCTATCTCTACAAAAAGCTGATCCGCTTTCTCCTTCTTCAAGAACAGAAGAGCTCGGAAGACGGCTAGGTTTCGTTGGTCAACGCCGTGTCGAGTTGAAACGTCCAGGAAGATGGACAGAGATGACGGACGCGATGCGATTAGCAATCTGCCGGACTCGGTGCTCCTCCATATTCTGTCCTTCCTGTCCACGAGAGACCCCGTCAGGACAGTGATGGTCCCAGGGTTCCGTCACCTCTGGACTTCTACTCGCCACTTGTCTTTCGATCACTGTCCTTACCACAACTGCCAAAAGTTGTAGACTGCTTTCGAAGTCGACGACAGATTTGTGAATTTTACCGACCACGAGCTGACTCTGCATGAGAGCCCCACGATCGATTCGTTTCATCTTAATTTAAACTGTGCATCTGAGGTGGACCCCTATGTTCTGAAAATGAGGACTATGTAACTCCAGAGAGGAGAAGAACGTGGAACAAACTGGATACATGGATTCGTTTTGCAGCGAGAAGAAAGGTTAAGTTCCTCGATTTGGACTTCTTGTGATGTGCTAGGGAGGAGCTCCCACGTATTCTTTAATTCCTACTTAATCTTTACTCGCTGCCCAACATTGTTCTTAGGTTTAGCAGCCTAGTAGAGCTGAAGCTGGCTTCCTGTGTGGTCAGACTGGTGGCGGGACGGGTCCAACGAAGGTCGCTTAGAAAATTGTTTATGAAGAAAATTGACTTCACTGACTACAAAATGACCGACATACTATCTGGTAGCCCGTTATTGAAAGAATTGTCTCTCGAAGATTGTTATGGCATCCACAAGCCCAAATTCTGTTGTGGCCCATCTATTGAAGAGTTAAATTTGGAGAGGTGTGGAGGTCTTGAAAAGCTTGATCTTACACGATCAGATATCAAACATTTAATTATTGATCACTACGAGGATCTGGAGCTAATTTGTCCTAATATGAAGATTCTGGATATTGCTGGGTGTCTAGATTATGTCAAGGTGACTGATACGTTATCACTGGTTGATACATCCCTCTGCTTTGGTGATAATAAAATATTGTGAGTTCAGACTGCTAATAGGAAAGCTCAGCTGTAGTACTTATTTTATGCCATGCGATTAGTGCATACTGGTATGATTTCTCTGCTGTTGCTCTAACCTATTTTGTCTTGCTTTGAGGTACTTTTGAATGATTTGGGTGCTGATCCTTCAGGTAAGGAGTATTACTATTTGTTTGATAGGATATTCTCACATTTCAATTTTCCTAAATTTGTAGAATAGAAGTTGGGTAAACTGATTTTGGATGGGTCTTACTCGAAATGGACAGGGGCTGTGCTGTTCCTCTGCTTTGGCTTCTTTGTTCCGTTGCTTTTTTTATGCTTAAGTTCATCGGGTAATGTCCTAGATGAAGAGTAAAAGAAAATATCATCTACTCAGGTTGGGTTCTTTTATTTATGCTCGCCTAAACTTTTTATAAGGTGGCCTTCCTTGCATCTGCTGGCCTATGAACTTTTATCAATCGTAAACTATTATTATCCACAACCCATTCATGTAACCGAAAACTACAGTTTATTAGGTGCCTGTCTTCCTCGTGTCCCTGTTTGTTTTCAATTTTAATGTGACATCTATCACTATTTTACATGTGCATGTCCATGCTCTTGTGATTTATCTTTCTAATATTCTACATAATCTGATGAATTTCCTGACAATCCTCTGAATTCAATGATATCATACCAATTCATTTCAGTCAGTCTATACATACATGTGCTCTTGAGCATCCACAATGTATGTCCAGTACTAATTTCATTTAATGTCAGTCCAATTAATTCTTTTGAAATTAGGTATTAACTATGTGGAAGTTGACAAATCAGCCGTGCCCATCTTTTGCCTGGAAACATGTGACACTACAAATGCATCTGAGAGAGTAGTACGTCGCTGGCATTTGTAGCTTGCTGAGGAGCTCTCATTTTCTTGAGACACTCACTATCTATGTTTATCCTGGAAGAGATGACAATAAAGCCAAGGTACAAATGCTTGAACAGTAAAATTTTATTGGAATTTTCAAATTTGGAAATGACGGATATTAAAAAGTTGCCTTAAATTTCTAGCTTACCGAAACAGGGCGGAAGCTTGCATTTGAGTTCAATGGCTATAGTTACGGCACATTTCCCTGCCTCGAGCACTAGCTTAAGCATGTTAAGATACATGGTTATGTACTGGAGCCTGATGTGATTGAGCTCATTGAATTTCTACTCAAGAGTGCACAGGTCCAGGAGAAAATGGAGATTTCTACCGAGAAGACTCTGCAGCGAGTAGGTAGTAAGGACATGTTCTCTAGTGATATTGGTCGTCCATCAAAGGATTATTGTCCATCGGATGCGCTACTAGAGTTTTCACAGAAGTTATTATATTCCCAAGGGCCTCAACACGTGCCGTATTACACCTGGGTTAGATACTGGTATTGGAATTGTATTCAACCCTTTCTTTTGGACAACCCTCGATGTTTCCATATCAGGCATCTAACATCTGGTAGACTTTACAAAAGCAGTCGGCCTTTATGATGAATTCGCCCTTTTTGCCTCAGATCGACGAATTCGCCACATCCACGACTCAGTACAGGCCTCTGATGTGCCCCCCCCCCCCCCCCCCCCCCCCTTTTTTTTTAAATGTTTCTCATAACAGCTTTTCTTTTCATATTCCCAGCTCTTGCAAATAGTTTGGCTAAAAATTTTGCGGTATAGATTTACCTGAACAATCTATTGACACCAGTTATAAGCTGTTCGTTAGTAGCCTTCCCTCTTGCGGCTGCTGTCTCTCACTTGTTTTTTCATTTTAGTGGGTGCCATTTTTTTGTTTTTTCACTTTTCAGTTTTACCTACCATTTCCTTATCTTGAAACTAAGTCGACGCAGTTCAAGATTCCCGAGTGCTGCCCCCAAATGATTAGTATATCGACATCAATATCAATACAATCCTAATCTACAATGCATCATAAAATATTGAGTTGTGCAGTCCTCCAAGTTCGTATCTTTCCTTAATGTCTGCCCAAAAATTACTATTATATGTGCTCCTCTTGCTAATTAACAAGATCATTTTGTCCCTTATTAAACGCGTGAGAGTTCCTTTTTCTTTATAAAAAACATGAGTATCCAACTTTGTATCTTAAGGTAGTTTGGTGATCAATCCCCTATACCCTTAATACTGTGAATTGCGTGAACTCAGTCCAACTTTGTATCTACTTCATCCCCTCTTGACATAGGTTTCCGAGGAGACTTTTCATAGTAACATGTTCGTAGAGCATTGATCGGTATACACACTTCCTTTGCCCCAATTCCACGATAATAAGTGGTGTTCTAACGTGAGATTTTACAAAATGAGCACTCCCACGTTGTTTTTTGGAAACCTAACAGGAACAATGCCAAATTTGACCAAAGTGCAACTGAATGGAATTTGATTTCTGAACCAAATAGAGAGTTTTAAATTGATCAGGCCATCTCGATTTGGTTAAACATTTGAACAGAACTTTTCCCGCTCGATCTATTTCATCGTTGTCTGGGTTGCTTCTTCACACTCCTCCACTTACTTCCCTTGAATTGATAGTCACAATATCACGGGAGCTCACATATCGGCCATGTCCATCTTTAAGGCTTCAACTGCTTCTAAGCAAAGCGATGCGTCTCTGGTATTTCTAGCTCGTATGGGAATTCTTATTGTCTTGAGATCCTCACTATTTATACTCATCCCGGATCTCATTATATATTTGTGTATGAATTTCCATTCAATATATCATGAGTGCTGGAGATGAAAGAACGGCTTGCATTCAAATTTCAGCTCGCTAAAACAGGCTGGATGCAAGCACACGACATCGACGGTCAAAGCCAGTGCCTCAACCAATAGCTTAAGCAAGTAAAGATATAGGGATATGTCATTGAGCTCATCTAGTTTCTACTTGAGAATGCACTATTCTTGGAGAAGATGGAGAAAATAGTAATTTAAGTTTCTCAAATAGTTGGAAAAAATGAAATACAATTAAATTGTGAAAGCTACAGAATCTTTTCAATTAAGTTAAATTAAAGTTAATAACATTTTCTGCTCTTTTTTTCCCATGAGTTAACTGAACCATCCATGTTATCGGCTACTTTTTACCATTCTTGCTCCTCTTTGATTTCCCCAAACCAAAGACAATTCACATTTGAATCATTTGTGCACTCTACCGTGGGCTAGAATGGAACTGAAAACGTTTGACAAGGGGAAGACGAATCATCCATGTTCCCGGCACACGACATCACTTGGATTTTTTCTTGTTTTATTCCAGGTGTTTTCGTACAATGTCCCGACTGGGTTCAAACTTGTAACCCCGTTTGTAATATATTTATGTTTGCCCCCGAATTTTTCTATCAGATCCATTTTTTGCTTACTGCAGCGGTTTTGATCACATTTTAGCGGTGTACAATCCATAGACTCTTTTATCTGTATCTTCTAAAATCCTTTTTTCTGTTATGTATGTATGATTCGCGGTGTGTGTCATGGAGTAGATAACCTACGGAGGGCAATAATGTGGTCGTGGAAAGCAGAAACACAAACAGTCGGAATCAAAAATGCGTATCCCACATACTTTATCTTTGTCTAAAAGACTTCGTCTATGATACAAAATTATGTCTATTGACCAAACAAAACACTGAAATTAAAAATGAGAGTGCAAGCACAGGAGTCAAAATCGCTAAAAAATAAACTTTACCCAAAGATGTAAATTCCTCAGAATTACAGACACACTGATGCTCTGGAACAAAAGCTACATTGGTATTCACAATGCTCATCAAGAATAACAAACTGTAAGATTAAAACTACAATGAAAAAGACATTGGCTCAAAAAGAAAATGCTTCGGATGAAAATTTAGCGGAGGTTTGGCATGACTTGACCGTCCCCTCGTTCTTTGCGTTCTTTCTATTTATACTCCTGGGATTTCTTTCCACAGTGGTTGGAATTCACACAAGATCCCCGCTCTAGTCGCTCCACATTTCCTTGATTCCACGACGTTAGAAACTCCCAAAGCAATCGCGCGTCCTGCAATGACTTCCCCTCCTTACTCTAAATTTAATAAAAAAGGTCACCGATGCACCTCATATTGAAGTCAAGTCACATAACCCTCAAGCGAAGTTAAACTGGATAAGCTTTAGATCAAAGATGGGCTTAAGATGTGTTTGTTTGAGTGAAAGAATTTTCTGCGACTTAATTCTCTAGTTTGCTACAAAATGATCAATTGATGGAAAGACCATTTACAGTATAAAAAAAAACAAAAACAAAACAAAAAATTTAATATTAAGAAAATGAATTCCTTATCTTGTTTTCTTAGGAAATGATTTCCCGAAAAGTAATTTCTTTTATCATGAATTTTTCCTATAACAAACACACTTTTAGTGCAACTTGACTCCTTATACCGTCTCCTCTATATCTGGGCCATAAATGTTCACCACCAACATGAGCTAAAGAATAATTAAGAGCAGCAAGAAGTAATATGATATGAACTATCATTTTCATCTCTCAAGTTACTAATACTCTATCTTACTGCATTTAATGTCATATTTTTGCCGACGAAATTGTTTCATAGTCTTCATCCCGTGCATTACACGATGGATAAAGTTGCTTTGATTTTGAAGTCAGCCAACCAACAAAAGACTAAGTTAGTCTCGGTCATCTTCACTTTTTTTGGTGGTGAGGGGGGACGTATTCACTTGAATAATTCATATCGAAACCTCAGCTCTGTTCTTATCTAAAGCTATACACAACAACCTTTTTCTTTATAGATTGAGAGAGTAGTTATGCTGCACGAGCATTTTGAAGAACCCAATGACGTCTGTGGCAAATCCTTGAGCACTGCCAGAATCAGACAACGGACTTACACTTGCCAATTCACAATGGCACTAGTCCAGAATGTATATAGAAGTTGCTTTGAAGAAACAAACTTGCCGCAACTTCAATGACATTAAATATTTCGTTGTTGATATGTACGGTGCCGTTTGGATTCACATATTTAATTTTTTGATAATCAATGAAATCAATCGTCTTGTTTATTTATTTATATATTTATTTGACCTTGATAGGTGAAGATAATGGGATAAGGATTCATATATAGCTTGCTTGGGTTATGTATCAATGCTGCTTGCTATTTTATCTAGAATTGAAAAGACCCAAAAGAATTTATAGAAGTCTATCCCCGGAAATTTGTCTAGACTGACTCTTGAGAAGTGAACTTCGTGTGTGTACATGCATGCATATATATGAATATGTGAATATTTCTAGCTAGGGGATTTTGATAGCATTAATCATTATCGACATATCTTAGACTAATTTGATTTCAAGAAATGTTTCCTGATCATCTATTCCTCAATTGGTGAACTATTGATTGAGCTAGCTAGGTGTTGCCATTAAATTGCTTATGAAACGTTTTCTCTTTTTTATTAGTTGCCTTAGTTCTTATTTTGGCATTTGTGCAATTTAATTAATTTAGGCTTTGAGTGGGAACCGTGGACCGTATCACCTAATTAGCAATTACACCATAGTGGTTGTACATATATGAGAAATGATTGGTTGACAATTTTTAATCTACTGTGAGAATAATAATTTGTTATTTGTTAATTTTATGGGACTGCAGCCAACTGTTCTAAAAACTTAAGCCGTTAGATGAATGCGTAATTTAGTATTTTAATTATGCTAATACTCCCTATCATGCTTAATCTGGCCTTTTGGACATATTTAATTGGGGAGGTAAATGGGACCTAAAAAGATTTGAACTAAAGGTGTGGTTTAATATTTTAATTATGCTAATATTTCCCCTAACGCTTAGTCTAGTTTTTTGGACATATTGAATTGGGAAGACAAATGGGGCTTGGGAAAATTTAAACTCAGCACATCCATCCAGTTCTTATATCATGTGAAATTTTGATGGGAACACAACTAATTATTCTAAAAACTTAAGTTGTTAGATGAATACGTAATTTAATATTTTAATTAGATGAACCCAAGTGAGATTTTGTGCGACCACCATCAACTATTTAAAAGTTTAAACTGTTAGATGAATACGTATTTTAATATTTAAATATTCTAATAATATAGAGCTGTTGGTCAAAGAGAACCCATCAAGATTGCATTTGTTTTCCAGTTGGACGTCAAGAAAGAAATGACTTGGTCATTATTCTGGACAAGTAGTAAATTGCCATGCATGGCTTGAGAGGTCAAACACATATTCAAATTCAATTTTATACAGACAATTTCTTCTCGTAAAATTTTGATGAGGAAAAGTGAACTTAATCGGTTCGCTAAACATCATCATTCTAACTTTGAATCAGAAAGGAAGTTTAGGAGACGACTATCAATGGCCAGTAGCTATATATCGAACACTTCTGCTAGAATTAAAAGGATAAAACCAACTTGCAAAGAAAAAGGCGGTGTGGACGTGTGTATACAAAAAAATAACCAACTCTTTGTTGTCGATAAACGATGGGACATGATCGGTTAATCAAGAGTGATACAAGAGGATACTTGAAGGACACGAGTTAATCGACACCTACACCATAGGGTAATTGGTAACAAGCGAGGAATGATCGACAAGTATCATGGCTCAGCGACAAAGCAAAGGAGTGGTAAGTCGTCATGAATTTTACCATGCGTTGGGCAAAGAGAATACACAAGTGCACATATAAATAAATGCCGAATAACGGTACTAGTATCGAGTGGCAGTTATCTCGATAAGATGGAAAATTATAATTACTCATGGATATGGGTTATTCACGTGTGAAAATAGAGCCTAAAATCTTGGAGAACGCGATCATAGTTATTAGTGAGGTAGTAATCGCTGATACGTAACCATTACTCTGTAGATTATAAATAAATATCCATTGTATGTATTGTAATGTCTCTCCTTGAACACCCTTACATCAAGTCAATTAAGGTTATTCGTTTATTCAGGGCAATTTCGTTTTGTTCTTCGTGCATTTACTTGTTCCGCACCTTAAATTCACTGACCTTTCATTTACTTTAAATTTTTCAAGCCTAGTAATTCCTTGTTCAAGATCCATACGAAACCCATTTCACAAAAAACCGAGATCAATTTTTCGATGAAAGATATTTCGCTTCTCGGGTAAATTTTCATTTTCGGTGAAACAGAAAGTATTGCCATTTATTAGGAATATGAACTCTCAACGCTCAGTTTCATTTTCATGAAATTATCTGGATATAGTTTTTTTTTTTTAGCAAAAAATTAAAAAGTGCGGCATCTCTCCTCCCATTGCTTTCTCCTTCTCTCGGTTTCATTCCCAGCGCATTCGCATGCTCAAAGCATTTGCGTCTTTGGTTCTTGCTTTTCCCGAATAGATTTCCTAATTTCGTTCCCCGGTGGAGGATTCGGGCGAACTTTCGAGCTGCACATGGCGGATTGGGTCTGAAAATGCCTGTCGCTGCGTTCGGTGTGCGGGGTATGCTTTAATGGGGAACGCTGGCGATCCATTGATTGAAGGACATTCTCGTGGAATGCATATATGCCGCGGTTGATTCTTTTTTTGCCCGTTCCGTGCTCTCTCCATGGCATTTGTTCATCGATTTCATCAGAATCGGCCACGAGAGAGAGGAAAGGATTTAGAAGGAAATGGCGGGAGGGAAGCTCCATACATGGAGGTTCTACAATGAGTGCTCTCAGGCCAGGATCACCAGGACAGAGGCATGATGAGGCAGCGGACATTCAGCTTTGCACCGAGAAAGTATGGGCGATGTTGGCTGTTGTTTTTCGCTCCAGTTAGACTTTTCAGGTCGACAGATAAAATTAATTTCCGTGTCTTCGTGGATGAGATGGGTTATTGCCATCTAAGAATCCCACTAAGGCTGCTGTTGAGGAAGCACAATTCGTCGAGTTTTAACCAGCTTTCTATTGCTATAGGACTCATCCTGCATATTTAGTGCTTGTCCCGGCGAATGCTGATTGGGTTTCCATTGGTAAGTTCTCAACTCGGTTCGATAACAATTAGAGCATGCGAGTTCAGCCAATGGTGAGAGGTGCATATTTCTCCGGTGGTGTTCTATGGGTCTCCAAATGGGGTGCCTCCAAAAAGACCATCCAGTTTGCTGCGATTGCTGAATGTGATATAGGTTGATTTTGTATGCTATGAGTTGATTTTCACGCGTAGAATGGACTTTAGAAAGAAAGCATCTCTCCACGTGATTTGTCAGTTAATAGTCTCGTGGGGATGGTTTACAATTTTCTTCTTGATATCTATTTATCTGTTATAGCCAATTCCAAGTTCCAGATTTTGCTTCTAACTCTTGATTGTTTCTGAGTGTCAAGCAATAGACTGAATGAAAAGCCATAAGTAGAAGTAGGAAGTAAAAAGGACTGGGTGGCGAAACGAGTTTTGTTTGTAATGTCATGTAGTGCATAATAGCGCTAGTACTTGAAAAGCATTTGGTGACATTACTTAGAACTTCTGTCTAACACTTAATGTAACAGTATTTGCTTGTCATTTGGGTTTTTGAAATCTAAGTTTGGCTCGACCATCAACAAATTCTTTGCCAGGGTCTGCCTTGTCACTTATACTTTGCTTTGGAGTTCCATAAGAGGCAAAATGCTGATAAAATGGAGATGAGATGGATGATCTTCTGATATTAGTTGTCTTGGAGGTGTTGCTTGAAAAGTACTCAATCCAGGGAAACCAAGAATGGGTATTGAAGCGCGATTCTTCAACTAAAGGTAGGCTGACTTTGTATCTTGCTACTTCTATTAACTATCATTGCATCGGTAGTCATGGATGGTGTATGCAATACACACTCACATACTATGAGCTTCATCTTTATGCCTTTGGATAATTTGACATAAATTTGTGTAGACATCCCATCAGGTGAAAGGCTGTCTTGTTCTTTTTCACAGTGCCTTCCAGCTACAAATTTCCATTATTCTTCTTGAGACCTTTCTCGTTTGATGCGAGAGAACTATGTTAGGTTTATTGAAGAAAAGCAGCTTTAAATGAGGTCTCTGACACCTGTGTGGTCCATCTTTGTTCGAGTAGTGACTTATCTTAACATTTCATTTTTGAGGAATATTGCACTTAAAAGCAGTTATGAAGATGGAAAAAAAAAATATTGTAACTTTGAATGATGTACCTCTTTTGGAAGTCGAGACAACTTTGATTTCATGGATAGGATTGAGGGAAACATATTGCATGTTGTGCTTATCTTACATTGGGCTATCTGGGCAACATTATTCAATTGATCTTCCATTTAGGGGATGAGTTCAGTATGATACTTCTTTTGAATGAGCATCAAGTATTGGAGCTGCACTGGACACTACCTAGATGCTTTCCTTGCCACAATGATTTTCATTTTTTTCCTCTCTTTGAAGCCAATTATCCTACCTCAAGTCATGATTTCTAGGCATAAGTCAGAGATGAGGGGTGGCAGAAGACTGGTTATAATTTCACAGTGCCGGGTCACTGGAAAGTACTGGTTTGAGTGATGCTAATGGCACAGCTAAGATGATTACGCATAGTACACTAGAACTATGTGTCAGATTTGAAGTGAATTTGAGATTCAGGCAGGGAAGAATCTGCAACTTGATGAGTCAGCATGTGCCTTATGCTTACTACATCTGCCTATTAAAACACTAGCAATATCTTGTTAAATCTTTCCATGGAATAGAGCAAGTTTACTGTGATGTCAATAACAGCATTGCTTGTATGCAGAAAAATTTTCTCATCATTTGATACCATAGACTGCTTTTAAGGCTACTCCCATGTGGGTGCATTAATTTCGGAGGTATGCTCTGATGAGAAGCTTTAGTTATTGTGTGGTAGAGACAATTGCAAGTTCAATTATTCTGTGTAAATATTGTTATTGTGCCTTCCAAGTTAGCCACCTGTTTGAGATAGTTAATCCATCTCTCAAGATTAACATATATCTTCTTTTTTTTTTTCTTTTTTTTGGTAAGGTAAGAGATATAATAAAAGGGGAAGGAAAACTATACAAACCTCGGCTTAAAAAAACTTACACTCTCAATGAACATGCTCATAGGGAGAGGAAGGAAGCCGAAAGAAGAAAGACGGCAAGCAAGATTAACATATATCTTTGACTCCTGCATACTTCACTTTACAGCAGCCATTCTCACAACTTTACTGAACTACTGGAACTGCGCGCGTGTGGGCGTTTTCTTTTCTTTTCTTTTTTTTTGGGGGGGGGGGGGGTGGGTTCTGGTTGATAGTTGATACTTGATATGCACACACACCTTTTTGGAGAAATATAACATTGCATGCAACCATGATGTTCTTATGATGAATTGACAGGTACGTTTACAGATTTCTAGTGCAAGGGAGACAGGCAGAAGATATGAAAAGTTGTTTGTCAAGAAAGATTCAAACACATTGACAGGTCAGATATTTGTGGACACTGCTGTCTATTCAAGGAATTGATGCTTTTCTTTGGCTCTATCATCCAAGGGAGGGAGGAGTTCTGTCCTTCTGCAGATTGGGCATTTCAAATGCAAGGACATGGTACGTTACTCCTTGTAATTGAGGTCTAGAGACTCATGAGGCATCTTTGGAACATGGGTGTGATGAACTGTTCCTAGTTCGCTCAAAATGTTCCTCAAAACTACTAGCAAAGGGTTCTTTTATGCCTTTGTATCATTTGAGAAGGTTAGATTAACACGAGAAAATGTGCATATGCACATTGAGAAGAGAATTTATTGCGATAGTGCTTAAAACAGTAGTGACTCTCTATCCCAGTTGCTCTTTAAAAGTTCATGTGCCCATTGACACTCAAAATGCGCTTTCTCCTGACAGGGTGAGGAAGACATGATCATGGCTTCCTTGATCTGCATTGTGGATTTTGATTGTCAGAAGCTCCTAGCCTGCAAATGGAGTTAGATGTGTAAAGAGACTTCGGTTCGATACAGAGGTAGTCACA
This sequence comes from Eucalyptus grandis x Eucalyptus urophylla, assembly GCA_028830015.1. Classification (NCBI taxonomy): domain Eukaryota; kingdom Viridiplantae; phylum Streptophyta; class Magnoliopsida; order Myrtales; family Myrtaceae; genus Eucalyptus; species Eucalyptus grandis x Eucalyptus urophylla. The sequence goes on from CM054190.1 coordinate 45,388,381, forward strand.
AATTTGAATCAGTTCTTGTATTTGGGTCCCTTCATGAACTATATTCATATGATTTGCTGTACATTTTATTATCAGCAAAAATATTAATCATCTTGATTTGTTGGAGCTAATTTCAGGAAACATCATTGCATAGTGGACTAGTGTGCTAGAACACTGTGGTCTCTCATGTGATGAACTTTTTCTCCTCTACGCAAGTTAATGTTGATTTGGGAAGGTACTGTCTTGCTATGCAAGAACTTAATTTCAACTCTTTCACTAGTGATAGTTCGGTGAATCACTTCACTGGAAAGTCGCCTTTCCCAATGTTGGATAAATTCTTAGAATCTGTAGCCTCAATTCGAACTGTATCAAGTGATCACTGTAGTTCTATTTGTAGATAAACAGAGTGATGAATCATTTTAATTGCTTCATAATTCATAGAATTCTACCTGAGGCTGTGTAGGATATTAAAGTTAACAACCTGAAAGAATTTTAATGGGACTGATATGTCATATTTGAAAAGAAGCTATTGATTGGCACTTTCCCCTTTCATGTGGAGTAGCATCAAGAAAATAATCCGGTTTTAAAGGCCTATCGTTTCTTCTCCTTTTCCCCTGTAATGCTGGTGAATCTGTCACGGTATAGGCAAAATTCGAAGCTGGTACTGGTTCTCACAAGGTGAACTCATGGTTTCTAGCATGTCAATGAACAGGTTCTGTGAGCCTTTAGGCGGAGAGCACAGAGCATTTGCGGAATATACTACGTCTTTTCAGTGGGAAATTATTTGTGTTGAATTGTACTCTGAGTCTACCTTTAGTAGAGACACCAGCTTATTTTCTTCCCCATTTTGACTCGCCTAGTTATCTATGTTGCTGACCTGATTCGGGCTGCATATCACCAGAAACATCACGATCTTGATTGCAAAGGTACAGAAAACTTCTGCCCAACATTTATCCATTTGAAACCTTTTTTTCTTTTGTGTGAAAATGAAGGTAAAGTGAGCTTAGTAATAGCCCAGGTTACTGCTTTCCGCTGCATCTGATCCTGGAGGATATTGTGCCTGATTTGTCAGCATTCTTTGGTTCTGGCAAATCCTCCTGATATAACTAATAACGTGGTTGACATTGATGTGGTTGACATTGATGAAAACACGACAAATTGCTCCCCTATGGATGCTTGGTGGCTTGAAGCCATAAGAGTCGCAAACGCCATAGAAAACCAACAGGTCATGGAGTACGACCACAAGGCAAGTCATCCACTTATATGTGCAAAAACTTTTGAGGATCTTTCGACAGATCATGGAAGAAGAGGACAGGTGGGTAGATGTAGAAAATAATGCACCTTAGGTTGAGCTCTGAGCTTGAGCTCAACCATTCAAACGGGGCTCATAGTTGCAACGATTTGGGAGGAAAGTCGGTCCTGCTTAGTTCTTCAGCTTGCAGACTTGAACAAGGGTAGCACTTCATGGATCCTTTCAATTCCATCGCATCAGGAAAAGAGCGATAGACTGAAAGAAATCGCCGAGAAGATGTGATTATCAACCAAAGTACTCTGAGCTCCGATGTTTGGCTGGAAAATTACTTTTGCTTCGCTGATGGTGCTTCAGAAGAGCTATGTTATTCAAGACGAAACACCAGGCCGCAACTGCTCACAGATGGCAAGAGTATCATTTTAAGGAAAATTCATGGTTGATTCAGCCACGAAATTAGGAACTTTAAGATTTTTCATTTCAGAGACCTCTCTGTTCTCGTTCACTACTTCGGGTTCACTTCACGCGATGATCATAGGTTTGAGCAGAAGCTCTTACTATTTAAGTTTTTCCATTTTGTGCCATATTTAATTAAGTGCCTTGGTGCTTTTATCGTGCCACTTATTTCAGGTACAAAGCGAAGTTCTCCAATTAGCGGTACATTTTCGCCCTTGCACCTCGCGATTTGTTCTTTCTTTGAGGTTGATAACTACAGTAACTTTTTTTTTTTTTGTTCAGACCAAAAAAAGAAAAACTACAGTAACTTTTTTGTATGCACTCATGCAGGGTGCTGCACCTGTTACAAGTATAGCCTCCAGTCCAATGCCAAAAACATTTTGAGACTAGATAGGATGTATTCTAATGGAAGCAACATTTTGAGACTAGATAGGATGTATTCTAATGGAAGCAACATTTATCGAACCATGACCTAATTCCTTTGTACATATACCATTAGTTGCGATTTAGGTGTTCTCAATACATAGGGCCCAATAGTAAAATGAGACACTAGACAACATAAATAATGGCCTAAGAACAGGTGTTCACAAATATGAGGAGCAGTAATAACTCAGTCAAGACATCGTACCCTAATCCAACATCCAACGAGGAATAGAAATAGAAGTGGTAAGATGAGTGGCACAGTAGAAAAATGAGTAACGAGAATCTCAATTCACAGTATGAGTAAAACTCACAAACATGCACAAAAAGTAGAAAAAATGAGTATAACGAGAATCGCAATTCACAGTACAAGTAAAACTCACAAACATGCACAAAAGTACAAAGTACTCAAAGCGCATAGAGATAAACTCCAATCGTATTCTCAAAGTTCAATGAGGCTTTGAAACTTTGTTTCTTCAATGAAATCAGACTCAAAATATTGCTCTTTCGAGAAAGATTCTCGCACTAAAGTGGCCATGGCAGGGTGCCCTGAGGGGATTTTCAACCTGTTATTGGTGTGAAACTGGACTGCAGCTCGGAGTCTACCTAAGCTTAGCTAATCTGGTGCATCAACATTTTATACTAATTCTCTAAAAAAAATACTAAATGCTATCATGCTATTATAAAAATTAGGGATAATTACATAAATGGTCCATAAACTTAGTCCTAATATGAAATATGATCCCTGAACTTTAAATTTTATTCAATGTCATTCTTAAAACACAATGCCATGATTTCTCTATGAAGTCAAGGAGTGTTGATCTTGCCCACGAAAGTTGGAACTTCAAGATTTTTCATTTCAAAAACCTCTCTGTTCTTGCTCGCTACCTTGGGGTCACTTCACATGAAGATCATTGATCTGAGCAGAGGCTCTTACTATTCAGGTATATCCATTTTGTGCCACATTTAATTAGGCGCCTTGATGCTTTTATCATTGCGCCCATTTTAGGTACAAAGCAAAGTTCTCCAATTAGTGGTACATTTTTGCCCTTGCACCTCGCGAATTTGTTCTTTCTTTGAGGTTGATGGCTACAATAACTTTTTCGTATGCGCTCATGCAGGGTGCTGCATCTGTTACAAAAATAGCATCCAGTCCAATGCCAAAAACATTTTAAGAATACGTAGAATGTATTCTAATGGAAGCAACATGTATCGAACCATGATCTAATTCCTTTGTACATATAACATTAATTGCAATTTAGGCGTTCCCAGTACATAGGACCCAATAGTCAAACGAGGCACTGGACACGGCCGTTCACAAATATGAGGACTAGTAATAACTTAGCCAAGACATCATACCCTTATCCAACAATGAACAGTAATATAAGTAGTAAGATGATTGGTACATTAGAAAATACATTAGAAAAATGAGTGTAACGTGAATCACAATTCACGATACGAGTAAAGCTCACAAACATGCGCAAAAGTACAACATACTCAAAGCGGACAGAGACAAACTCCAATCTTATTCTCAAAGTTTAATGAGGCCTTGAAACTTTGTTTCTCCAATGAAACCAGTGTTCTTTCAAGAAAGATTCTCGCACTAACGTGGCCATGGCAGGGTGCCTTGAGGGGATTTTTAGCTTGTTATCAGTGTGAAACTGGACTGCAGCTTGTAGTCTACGTAAGCTCAACTAATCTGGTGTATCAACATTTTATATTAATTCTCTATAATAAAAAAAAACAAATACTATCCTGCTATTATAAAAATTAGGGGTAATTACATAAATGGTTCATAAACTAGGCCTCCATTTGAAATATAATCCATAAACTTTAAATTTATTCAATTTGATCCTTGAAGCACAATGCGCGATTTCCTTATGAAATCAAGGAGGGTTAATCTTGCCCACATAGGTGCAATTAAGAGATGAAACCTGAATGACCTTGGATAAAGTACGACAATTAGTTGTCTATCCGGTTCTTTGTCAAATCATTGGCTTTTCTCAACCCAAAAAAAGAAACACTTGTTAGAGAGTGATAATAATAACAAATAAATTAAAGAGAATATCGACTAAAATCAAACAAAGAGATAAGCACAAAAATCTTCATAATTGACTAATTAATTAAGGGTTGGATGATCTGTAGAACAATACATTTGAAGTAGTTTGTTGGTTATTCAATGATAATAGTATGATTCAAATATAAAGAAAAACAATGTTGACAAAATTTCTATTCTATCCATGAAGTAGAGTCCAGAAAATTTAATGTAGTTATGCAATGTGTTTAGTTTTAAAAAGAAGAAAAAAAAATGCAAATCACGTGGTAAACATACCATCCAAAAGCAGACATAATCTAAATTGCTATTGAAAAATTAGATAAATTCAATCATACTATTTAAAGAAGAGGTGTTTGCATTTGGGTTCGAGCGTATCTCACCCTCGAGTGGCGCCCTCCTCAGCTCTCCTACCTTGTCCGATGACAGCACCCTTCTTAGTCCCTCCACATCCACCTGCAGCACCAGTGCCACCAGTGCACCCACCTGGCTGTTGTTCCACACATGATGCATCGTTGATCTCGTGCATGGAGTCAGTGAAGAGAGCGGTGATCGAGGGAAGGGCACTCAGCGTTGGTAATTTATTTGCAAAACAAACTAAAGAGGTGTCTTATATCACATTAAAAAAAAAAAAAATACATGGACTAAATTTGGCATTAATTCTCAATTTTTTATTTTTATTTTTATTTATTAAAATTCGAATTTATAATTATAAAATAATCAATGTTTCCTATTGAAACGGTGTGACTATTCATAATAGAGATTAACAATTATTTTTTTATTATTTAATTTTTAATTTATTATTTTTGCTTAATGATTATTAGGCACTCTTAGTATCTTACAACTGAAGCTAAGGGTCAAAGAGACCTTTCTTTTGTAGGTCTTGAATAATTGCATCTTCTGTTGCGATCCTAAGACTAATGTGGAATTTGGACGTGATCCCGGTGAAGAGGGATAGAACTATGGAGACTGACCGAGTACAGGCAAAAGGAAGCAGAGGGAGTGAGACCTAATGTGCTTCAAACCTAAGAGGAGATCCTACGAAAAGAGGCAAAGCAAGGGGTGTAGCTTCAAGTTCAAAAAACAGCAAAGATATGAGATCAAGTAGGCACGCAGCTTCTAGTTCAGGAAAGGGCAAGGCATCGAATATGTGAAGGAGAATAACTTCAAGTTCACAAAGGGGCAAAAGTTCACCTTCAGGAAAGGGCATAGCTTGGAGTTCAGAAAGGGGAACGACTTTGAGTTTGGGAAGGGGCAGAGACTCTACCTTAGAGGTCCAAGTTCACAAAGGGGCATAACTAAAATGGGCACAATTTTGACAGACAAAGGTTGTTCAAGTTCAGCCAAGGTGGAGCCTCAAACACGAACAAGTACCGAAGCAAGTGGAAGATTTAAGCTACTATGACATATTTAGTAGATATGCATGTTCTTCACTCTCTGTGCAGGCAATGCACAGTTACTATTAATTTGTAATTGATATGTATTATGGGGTCATTACATAATTACGTTATTTTATGTTCTCTGATTGTAAATAACTGATCTTATAAATACATATATTGCAATCCTAATTGGCGTCAAACCACCATGAACACTCTTCTATTATTCTCTCCGCTCTCTGTGACTCTTCGAACTCTACCTTTCGAAGGAAACTCCAGGCCAATATTTCTAGGTAAAATTTTCTTCGGCTTTTCCTACCTAAAACCAACAAGTGGTCATGGATGTGGATCATCTACTCCTTCCATGAGCTAATATGTTGTCTTAATTCTGTTACAGGTGTTTCCGGTTCTTCTTTTTTGGCCTCTTCCATAGTTTTATTCTCATTCTGTTAAGTTGTTTATCTAATGACTGCAAGAAGAAATTACTTTAATTATCTTTTTTTCTTACTACATTTAGTTCTTCTAAAACAGCAGGTTTACTCCATTCTTCTTTTTGGCCACTCACCATTTGTGGTATTACTTTAATGTTCTCTCCTCATTTTGATCCAACTATGGGAGAATGATTGATCTTTGGAGTTCTCCATATGTCATAATGTAAGTTGTATAGTGATTTTCAATGTTACTTATACTTCCTTCTTTTTCTCTACGTAGAAACCAATGGAAGAATTTCAGATTTGCTATATTTTATTTTATTTCAACATTCCTTTTGGAAATAATTGAAAAGTTGCATCATTGCCAATTACTAACACTGTTTTCCCAACTACCTTAATTGCATAATCTATATATTAAAAGGTTCCTCTTTTCTTATATACTCAATATACATCTATTTGTGGTATATTCCAATTATCTAAACTTTTCTCAAACATATGTTATCGTTAATTTCTCAGAATTCTTAAACTTATTTTGCATATATTTCCTGGGACTAGAACCTATGTACGGAATAAATATAACTACCTTCAAACAAATTACTAATATCAGTCTTGTTGTGTATTTTCTATTCAAGGACTTATAACCTTTTCTTGTCCTAACATAACTTTTAACCTCCGAATAGTTACTTTCATGGGTTATGGGACTTGGTGATAATCAAATGTGACAAGACTAAAGCTAGTTGTTGTTTGTTTATGACTCGTTATATTTAACGCCGAAATTCCCCAAAATCATATAATGGCGGACAAAAAGTAAGGCATGGATATTAGTCCTTCCCAGGAAAATATAATTTTGATGGCAATTCTGAAAATATTTAAAGCTGTGCAGAGTGAAAAAGTGATAAAAAGATTAAGTGTTTTAATAATGGCTAACGATTTGCCAAATTTATCCCAATTGCAAAAGTCTGGTGCTTTTACTTGTCCCTCATTTATTGAAAAAGCCTGGTGCAATATGGTATGACCCTAACTATTCTTTGAATTTGTAAACTCATGTCATGATCTACCGAAGGCTCCACCGAGAGCTTCAAAGCCTCCACGTTATTATGCTTACCCCCACAATGATGAATGGCGTCATCGTTTTCAGCCCTATCACGCGTTGCGCTTGGTCTTGCTCAAACCAGCTTCGTGAAATATCAGATCAGCCTTTCCACAGCCGCCATATTAAGAGGGTAAAGACCTCCACCATGAACTGAACGAGAATCAGTGGATCACCTCTTGGCAAGGGCAGCAAGGAAACTATATCTCCTTTAACCTCCTATTAATACAGTCTCCTCTTCATTTTCCATCTGGATACAGACCTGAGCTTCGTGACAAGACTAATATATCTTGCTATAAGATGGCAGTGAAAGTCAACTCCTGATTCCGAAATTAAATATCAGCTCCCTTGGACCTTAGAAATTCATCAAATTTGTTGAACACTAAAAGTCATTATTGATTAATTAGTTGTCGTTGGTTAGTCCGTGACTCCTGGAGCTGCAAGATTTAAGTTATCTTCTTTCAAATTCTGCACGAACCACTTCATAGAAGTGTAAGACTAGAATGTGAAATAATTTCAATGGTACATTAAGAGTGGAGGAAGAATTTGCTATCTGAGGAAGTCAACCCAGACTTGGATTAAATTACCTGCAGAACTCATGCATTGTCATTGTTTGTATGATTTATCATAAACACATCGTTGATACAAGGAAACAAGCCTGTCATTTTTCTTCGTAAGTCATAGACTAAATCTCATCCCTCTCAGTCTAGGACTTGTTGTGACCTCTTTGAGCCCTTTCGTAGGCACCGAGGTTAATAAATTGCTAAGTCTAGGCTTAATTCAGGCTCTCCTAAGCTCACTAATTTGCGACTTGTGATTTGATTTTTTAACCAGCAAGTCATTTTTATTTAGGAGTCATCACTAATCGATTTGTAATAAGTTGATTAGAAACTCAAGTAAAATATTGGAAGAAATATTTTACTTCTACACAACCAAAGAAATTAAGATCGATAACTTAATTATACTTAATAATCAACTAGTGCCCTTTCGGTATATTATTTTATTTAATTATTAGGTAAAGCATTTATGCAACATTTTATACCAATCATGGGTCCTAGTATTTAATTCCTAACCAAGCTAAGAAAATAGCTATTCATGCATCACAAGGGCGTAATTGGAATAAAGAAAATATGCAAATAGCAATCCAACATTTGCTTACAAAGATTTAAATACAATCTCTTTTTTTGTTTTCTTTTAAAGATTTTCACATATCTTAAGGAAAACCCACTCAAAGGCTATTTAAAGCTTTTTCTGATTTCTTTGAAAAAATAATTATGGGATTTTTTAAAATTCTTTTTAAATTTTTTTTATTTTTAAAATATTAAAAAATAATATATTATATTATATTTTAATTTTTTTTTTAAAAGGGATCCAGGTTGGGTGTCTGCCTCTGGTCCGGTCCGAGACCGACCCGGACTCGCCAGCTCAGGTCTCAGGACTTGGGCCCTCGACCGGGTTGGGCTCAGCAAGTTGGACCCAGTTCGACCTGAAGAAAAATATTAAAAGGCAAGCAAAAGTAGCCCAACCCGAGAACATTCCAAACCAGAATTAAACTAATTCAGCCCAGCCCTCATCTCTTATCTTAGGCCCACTACGCCCAGTCCCAATGAGCCTAACAAAAGCCAGTTCATTAAATCCACACAAACCTCCCCAAGCCCCCTCATTCCCTATTTCGGCTAGCTCAAGAACACTCTAATGCTCCGTTCGTTTCGCGGAAAATAACTTCCAGGAAAATATTTTCCGGATTTTCCGGTGTTCGGGTGAGCGGAAAATCACGGTCAACGGAAAACATTTTCCATTGACCGGAAAATTCCTTCTTTGCAGCTTGGAAAATGTTTTCCTCTTTTCAAAAGAGGAAAACATTTTCCAAGCCTCGCCTCTTCTCTTCCTTCAGTTCTTGTTCTCTCTCTCTTGCTCTCCTTGCTGCGAAGTCGGCTTCGACGATGTCCTTCTCCAAGACCAGCCTCCGCCCTCCCTGGCTGCTCCTGCCCGCCTGCTCCGGCCAGGGCGCCGCCGCCACCGCCGTGCTCCGCTTCCCCGGCGGCTCGAAGCCGCTCGGGAGGATCCGGCTCAAGAGGGAGCTCCGCGGAGGTGCTGGGAGGCTCGCGGGGAGATCTGTCACTAGATCCGGCGAGCTCGGGTGAGATCGGCCAAGCCTCGAGCTCGCCGGATCTGGCGGCGGAGCTCGCGGCTCGCCCGATCTAGGCGAGCTCGAGCTCTGTTGCCAGATCCGGCGAGCTCGGGTGAGATCGGCCGAGCCTCGAGCTCGCCGGAGTGGCCACCGGGTCTTGGTTGGCCGCTGGGTAGCCGGCCATCGTCAGGCAGGAAGGAGGCGGCGGTGGCGGAACGAGGAGGAAGGAGGCGACGGCGGACGAAGCCGCTCGGGAGGAATCGGGAGGAAGAAGGAGGAGGAAGGAGGAAGGAAAAAAAAATTATATTTTAAAAATATAAATAATTAAAAAAATCATTTTAAAAAAAATATAAATAAATAAAATAAATTTTTTGGTCAATTAAAAATATTAAAATTCAATTTTTGATAATTTTTTTCAGGAAAATGTTTGAGCTAACGAACAGTGGAAAATATTTTCCACTCAAAGTTTAGATTTTGACCGAACATCCTAGAGTCATTTTCCTGGAAAATAACTTCCAGGAAAATGTTTTCCGGAAACATGATATTTTCCGTGAAACGAACGGAGCATAAACCTACACAAGCTCTTGGTTTTGCGTGCTCGGGGATGACCAGAGACGAGCAGCCTTGAGCCGGTTCGCCCCCGACCGCGCCCCGGCCGCTATACCGGCGCCACCGCTCCGTCATTCGCTCACGCCGACCCGCGAGACCAACTCGCCACCCCACTTTTGCGATTAGCCGCGAAAGTCGTTGATCCCCAGAGAACTCGTCCTCGGTCATCAACGGATAAGCGCTATCGAAGCAACACGCATAGGAGTATGCCAAAGAAACGGCCATGACAGCCCCGATCAACGAGATAAGGTCTCGCCCAGGAAAAAACTCAGTAACTGAAGATCAAAATAATGCTACGTGAGCTTCGGGTAAGGCAACAACAGCGGCTATTCTTACGGAATCGTCTGGATGACATTTTATCGAACGCTTAATATACGCAAATTGAGGGGCAAGGAGCGAGGACGACCGAGCCCGAGCCCGAGCTCGAGCCAGGATTCCGAATGAACTACATACCAGTTCCCCGAAACCGCAGCGCGCGCACAAATGAGGTCAGAACTCTCGCGAACCGGACAACGTCAGCCCGGTACGGCGAGCCCGAAACAGAGCACAAAAAGGGGTACGAGCGTTCGGATGAAGGAGCCCTACCCAGCTCAGCGGCGTCGGACGGTGGGCGAGCTCGATAGATCGGGTTACGCTCATCCGCCTCGCGCGTCTCCGAGCCGGGATCCTCGGGAAATCCACGCCCGAAAGAAAGGCGAACGAAACCGAACCAAAACCTACCTTGAGCTCGGCTCGGGGAGAGGGGTAACGTCGGTGGGTCGTCGGCCGGGTTTCGAGTGTGTTTGTCGACGGAGAGCCCTCGCTCACTCTCGGACTCTCGCTCGGCTCTCTCCGGTCACGACCTCCCTCTCGCTCGGATCTCTCCTCCCTGCCTCCCCCCCCCCCCCCCTTCCTTTTCCCTTTCTTCTTCTTATTGAAGGGCCAAAATGGAAGACGAGTTCTCAGGAGCACGTTATACGCTCAGGATACATTCAGACAAATTTAGGTGTCGGCTCGTTCATTTAGAAAGTCGACTTTGTTTTTATTTTCTCAGTGTTTCTTAAGCAAAAATACTATTTGAATGCACCGAGACATAAACGTTCATTAAACGTAGATATTATAGACAATGTTAGGAATTTTCAGGTGCTATTTGTGCATTTGTTCCACTAGGCATACCTTTCACCTGTAGGTGTGTAGCTGAAACGCGTGGACTCGTTAGAACTAACAAAGACAACAAATAATTCCAGAAAAGAAAAATGATACATCGGTTCCCGGTAGCATTTCGAAGTAAACTTGCCCTTCTTTTTCAAATACGGGACAATGCCATTGATATATATTGGACCTTAGCAAATTTTATTAATAAAAGAAGAACGAAGTTTTAAATGGAAGAGGTATGGATTCGTTGGACACCAAATTTTCCTCAAATAATATAAATTAATGATATAAAAATACGTGTTGATTGTGAATAACAAAAAAACTTCTCCTTTCAAAATAATGAATTCTGTTAGCGGTTGAAATTTGGCTTGAAATTTGACTTTGTTTTGATTTGGATGAATTGGGATTAAAGTCTGAGACATTGGAAGCAAGCCAAAAGGTTTAGAATGCGTGACGATACATTTTAGATGTCCTAAATCAAGTGGTGGACATCCAAATTAAATAATGGTGAGGCAAGATGAGGCTACTATGGATACGAATTGCGGATTTGGATGTCTAGAGGCAAGATTGGAAAGTGGCCAGACTCACTGGATATTCGTGTGACGTCTCAAATGTCTGTCTAGCTATATCAGCAAGCCATGTAGAAATTTAATTTTTTGATAACCAAATTTAGTGAGTGAATTAGGGACGAAGACATTAGCATATGCCTTGTACGGTTTATGTATGCGCCCAAAGTTGCACCTTAGGACATAATTAGTCTTTTAATACACCTATATATATTATATATGTGGCCGGCCCTATTATTATTTTTTATGGGACATAATTTCTATAATTTCCCTAAATTATGTTGCCGCCCCTATAACCCAATAGAAAGGCTAGAAATTGAGTTAAATTTGCTAAATAGGCTAAAGATAGCCTAATGATGAGCTGCCTCCCTCTCGATCCAATTAGAGTTCATGCAAGAGGTGTATTGAGGAAGACACCTCCCTCTTCCTTCCCTTGATCGGCCGACCCTCTTCTCTCTCTCTCCCTCTCTCTCGTGCGAGCTCTCTTCCCCTCTTCCTCACCGAACATCTCTCTCTCGTTTCCTTCCATTTTCCTCTAAGGATTCAAGGTCTTCTTCAAGGAAAGTAGGTCTAGAGGTCAAGAGAAGCAAAGGCAAGGAAAAGTGGCTTTCTTCTACTTTTCTTGATCTTTTTTAGGCTCGTTTTTGCTAGAATAGGAGCTGTTCTGTGTTGCTTTTTGCTTGCATGTCCTTGTTAGCTTGAGTAGATGTAGAGAAAGTGAAATGATAACTTAGTTATGTTGTGATTTCGAGATTTTGTGGAAGCGAAGCGTTGCATGTCATTTTCGTGGCTTATATAGTCTTGCATGTGAGTTTCGTGTGTTCGTTTCGCCCTCACGTACGAGGTGGTTGATTATAATTGAAGATGGATATTGCATGTGGCTTAGGACTTCTGGTTTTGGTGGGTTTTGAGCAAAAGGCCTCGTGTGGTGCAAGTTTTTCATGAGTTCGTGTACTGTGGTTTGGATTTCCAAAACTGAAATTGCTAGACCTTATCTGTTTGTTAATTTTGTGGAGCTTGCTGTGATTCGAATTTGATGATAATTTCTTCATGAAAGTGTGCAAGGCATCTTGATGTATAACATACTTTAATTTTTAAATTTTTCTGAGGTCGTATGGTTGGTACGAAAGCTTAGTCATTTACCGTGTCTGATCTGCCTACTGCAGTAAGAACATAAACCCAATTGTCTTTCTCAATTTTTATAAAATTTTTCCTTTTGATTTTGGACTTGCTTCTTCATAAAATCTGTAGAGGACATTCCGATTTATAACATATCCAAATTTCAAAGTTTTTTGACATGTTTAGGGCTGCGAGATGAGTATATCGGTTGCTCTGTTCCAGTGAACCAGATTCTTCTTTATTTTGTACGATTTGCTGCTCTTTATACAAATTGTTTTGGACTTAGTTTCCTCATGAAAGTTTTTTGTTAAGGTCTTCTTTATAACATATTAAAATTTTAAGAATTTTCGAGTTCATTCACCATGGTTTTAGCTTTGATTCCTTTGACTACGCAAATCTGTTCGTTTCTGCCTTTGATCCAAATTGCATTAAATTCTTTAGGAAGGTGATGGAATCTTGCCTGGTGACCTACTGATGACGATAATGACATTTGATGGACTTTAAAATGGTGCAATTTGATTGCCATGCGGTACTATTTACTTGTGGAAATTGGGTAAAAACATAATAGGACGGAATCTGGAATTAGGGGTTATATGTGGTTGACTGTGCCGTGAAGGCAGTGAATCGTGCGCAGTGGCATAGTGCCCATCCTAGTGTCATGTGTGTTGAATAGGATGCATTTTATAGTGTGCAAATGCTTTGTCACTACATGAACGTGCTATGCCTACAATGCATGAGATGGATTGTGATATATCATGCCCAAGGTTGGTGAACCTTGGATGCCCAACGATAGCCTGGAGGGGATGTTGGAATGCCTTGGCTAACAACCAAGATGATCTGGTTGTAGTAGGGATGTCTAGGCTGGTGATAAACCTCAAAAGTCTTGACGATAACGGCCGAGAGTGGATGTCGGAGGCGAATGCCTTGGCTAACAACCAAGATGCCCCGGAGTAGGGATGCCGCAATATGGGAACCGTAAATGGGAACTGTAAATGCCTGGTTAGTGAACCAGAGGTGACTGCATGAGCTGCCTGCCTACATGGACTAGTTGAGCAGTGAAATGGGGATGGACCCAATGATATTGTGCACGATAAATGTGAAGTGTGATGTACCCATTGCATAGTAGTGTGACCCATGTGATTGTATATGATGCGTGTTGCGTTAAATGCATGTTGGCACTACTCATGCTACTGGAAATGGTCTACGGTATGTTATGTGCTCATACTTAGGTGCTTACTTGCTTGGATATTAATTGTGTCCTAGGAATCAAATGTCAATTAGATTGAGTGGTTTATGAGCTCGCTGTTTCTCTTGCTGAGCGTCAGCTACTCCTGTTGTTATTTTTTGGATTGATAGCTATGCTGTCGCTCCCTGCATCCCCCATCTCTCATTATGGAGCGCCCATTACGTTAGAGGGTAAGCACCACAAATTGACGGACCTGCACTTTCTAAGCATGATGTTTGTTCGATACACGACTGTCTTGTTAGTGAACATAGGATAGCTTGATCTAATTTCCTATTGTCTTGTGCTATATTCGTGATAGTGGACGATTGCCTGCTAGGACCGATTCCATCCCCTGATGCTCCCAGTGCAGGTGGTGATGGGAGGGACTTGGAGGATTAGGAGCTAGAGTAGGATAGAGTGCAAAGGGGTCGTGCTTGTATTTTGATACGACTGTAACTATTTGGGGTGCGGGATTATCGGGACAGTTGGATGGAGGGACGTATGTATGGACGAGAAGCTTGCTATAGCAGGGTTTAGGAAACAAGCACTTCTTTTTTTTTTCAATTTCTCCCAACTTAGGTTTTTCCTTTTGATGTATAATCCGCCACCTGATGTACATATAAGTATGATAAATAATGGAAGCATGATTCCCTTTACTTTTGGTATTTTCAGAGGCGTGTGTATAGTTCCTGTTATAAATGCTAACCTTCAGAAAAAACTTCCGCTTGCGTGATAACTTAATATAAATAAAGAACAGAGATTAGTAAGAGGTGGATTGGAACGCCACTCTTCGACCATGGACACAGTGAGCAAGAGTGAGCAACTTCGAATGTCCCACCAAGCTATGGCTAGATATCTAAACTGGACCAAATTTTCCCAATAAGATTTTAGATGGCCGAAAGCGGGATTTATACTAAATGCGACCTAATTTTGCACTAACATCAAGTTTGACTTAAGAGAGCTCAGAAATCGTCAAGGAACGTGAGTGTGTGAGTAAACACCTTGTATCTCTTTCATTTGATTTTGTGAGACTTTTTAAGTATAATTGGGAACTGGAAAACATTTGAGCGTTGTATGTTTCGAGTGAATGTAATTTCCTCTTGTTGATTATAGTAAAGCATCACGTTGCTCTCTCCTTATGGAGTAGGCACACTAGGTCAAATAATGTCAATCCTCTGTGTCAAATTTATTTTCTACGATGGTTTCTTGCTTGATTGTGCTTGTTTCACGCTTCCGCCATTTTCTACGATCGTTTTTATGTTGTTGATGACAAGCAATGCTTGTCATTTAGCTAATTAGAAAAATGGCCAAAATCAGCTCATTTGAATCAAATTTAGAAAACTTAGAAAAATGACAAGCATTGTATGAACAAAATCTTATAAAACCCGACTTCTTCAGCGAGTGTACCGCACAAATCTTAGGCATCTTGTTCACTCTTGAATGCCAATCCAACTGTCGGTACCAACCCCCCCCCCCCCCCCCCACCCAAACACAAAAACACAACAATGACCTAGAAATTTAAAATGGCCAAAATCAGCTCATTTGAATCAAATTTCGAAATGTATCAATGCAAAATAAGAGCCAAATTAAAAACATTCTCCATAGTTGTTATAGATGATGACAATGATGTGTTCACTCCTCGTTTCCATATACCATAATATAAGTTGTTTAGATAATTTTCTACGTCATTTATACTTCCTTGATTTAATCTATGTAGAATTTCATATTCATTTTCTTTTTGTGATTTCTACGTATCATTCTTCTTGGCAAACCTTTCTCTTGCAGTGCATATTTCTGCAGACTATTTTCTTTGGTTTTCATTTTCTTCTGAAAGGAAATCTTCTTTTAAGGTTTTGCAGTCTATTTTAGAGGAAGTGCTAATAAGTTCATTTCGAAATCTGAAAACATGAGTGAGGTACATTTGCTGTGATGAATAGTCGTAGATGCTTTTTTCTAGCAATGTAGGATCAATCCTATGAGTAGGACATACTCCTTGTTCTTCTGTTTTTTCTAATTCCATTGCAAACTATTCCCTCAATTTCTTTTTCTGGGATAAGTAAGGCCGATGATCTAGAAGATACTCCATATGAAATTCTTGCCCGAATTATTTCTTTATTTAGCTGTTCTCATCGATCTACTTTTACTAAACTTAATTTCTATTTCTCAATCTTTACATTTACTAGAAAAAATACCATAAAAATTTTAAAATATGTTCATTGTAACTCCAACACCTTCAAATTTCCTTTCAAGATCTTCAGAAACCCTAAATATATACTAGCTTGACACATGTACTCTACAGTTCTGTCAAAGATTATCCTAAAAAATCCTATTGCTGGACAACAGAATGCAAGAGAAGCTGATGCGGCGCTATGAAAACAATGATGTCAAAATGGTGCCTAACGTGGACTACAAGGTGCCATTTTGCACTCTCTTAGGGCCTGTTTGGCAAATTTTGTTTATGTTCCGGGAACAAAATTTTTTGTTCTTTTGTTTCGTAGAACCAAAAAAAGAACAGAAACGCATTTGATAAAACTTTTGTTTCTGGTTCCCGGGAACAGATTTTGAACAAAAATAAGCAATAGAAAAAAGTTGTTTCTTGTTATTGGGAACAATTCCGAAAAACAATTTTTCTCTCTCCTTTTTTTTCTTCTCTCTCTTCTTTTTTTCTCCTCCTCCTCCTCCTCCTCACGAGTCCACCCAAGGCCACCAGCGAGGCCGAGCCTTGCGATGGCCTGGCGAGGCTCCCACGAGCTCGCTGGAGCCAGTAGCCGCTGTGGCCGGCAATTGGCCACAAAGAGAAAGAAGGGGAAAAAAATAAAGAATAAATAAGAAAAAAAGGAAAAATAAAATAAAAATATTGAAAAATGAAAAGAAACAACAAAATTATACAAGTTTACCAAACGCATTTCTATTTCTGGAATATAAAAAAAAAAATTACAGTTACCATGTGCTTTCTTAAACTCAAAAATTGTTCCTAAGAATAGGAAAAAAAAAACTATTTCTATTCAAAAATTGTTCCCTAGAACAGAATCGTTACCAAAATTGCTCTTAGTCTTGGTTGCCGAAGTCAATTTGGGGTAAATTCTAGGGTTCATGGTTCGTGTTTGCCCTCTCTCTCTCTCTTGGTTCCTTTTGTTTAACCAATATATATCCAAATTGAGCTTCGATTCAACTTGGGCAACTGATTACAAGTTCACATTGTTCCAAATCTGGGGTTGTTTCTACTATTTGGTGTTTTTCTGATTGTGGATTTTGCCCCCTTTGCTTGCTCTTTGGTTTTGTCATTACCAAAGTTTGTGCATTTTTGCCTCTCCACGATTCCCGTGAAGAGTTTTTTGCTTCATGTCTAGTACTTTTTAACCCCTCCATACTGCGATTCTTACTTTTGCAACATGAGATTCTTTATCTTACATGCTCATTGGAAGAGATGGATTATATTTTGCATCACTCAATTTTGTCAACTCTTTAATTTTCTCATATCTTTGGTGCATCTACACTTGCTAGTATTCTGTAATTTGATTAGGATTATACAGAGATAAGATTTGATAAGTCAGTGCAAATATGGTAGTTGAATGTACCACTGGGAACCTGGGATTGAGATACTGTTGGTGCGAACTTGGTGCTCTCATCATTGTTTAGAGCTTCAAAAGGCCACTCTACTTGGATTTAATGGGCTTATTGGATTTGTTTGTCATAATCATTTTGCTAAGCGCATTGTTCTTGTTGTGCTGCATATGATTTTGAATGCTAGGGCCAGAAGATAACAACATATTATGACCCCTGAGCTACATAGGAGTATATGTCTATCTTGGCTTTCTCTTTAATTATTCGAGCTAGCTACGAGTCACTTTGTTATTTCCATAAGTTTCTGTTGCACTATGCAATGGTTAAGTTTTGAGTTTCTGATGACCATATGTTGGCCAGTGGAAGGAGATTCTATCGTTGGAGGTGATGGTTGGTCAATTTTTTGCAACATATTAGAGATTGATGAGTTAGTACATTGTCATTTGAAATGGTTGATTGTAATGGCCAGCTAAGTATAGGACTAGTTCACTGTCATATGTTGCTCATCGTGGGTGGCTAGGTCAGCATTATGTTGTGTATTGGGCAGTTTAGTGTTAGACAAGGATATGGTTGCTTTGCTATGTGCTGTGCATTGTTGAATTTAATTTGTTGTGTTGTATTTGAAGGCCTCTGTTTCACATAATTTCTAGTGTTTCCATTAAGTCAACCTGTTTTTTTGTATGTTCTGCTGTGCATTATTCAATTTGAAGTTCATATTCAAAAGCATGCACTGCTGGAATTTGAATTGCTTGCTTGTATCGAGCAGGTTAATTGATTGCAGTTTTTTCAAATGGATTGATCCAAAGTCCTCATTACATGGCAGAGACGTGATTGATTAATGAAAAGAAAGCGTTGGTAAATAGAATTGGAAGTGTGAAAGTTAGCTGAAAGTATATGAGGAGAAATTGCACAGTCTCGAAATGCAGCTAGAAAAGAGTAAGCGACAGGATAACAAGATACAAGTGGAAGTGTCTCCACTGGAAGCAAAGGTAAAGATCTATTTTGGAAGCAGAAGGAAATTGAACTATTTGAGAGGAATAGCTGTATTGAAAGGATTGATGTGCCCAACCCTGATGTTGAAGTTGGACCCAAAAAACAAAAAAAATATAACATTCGTTTAGATTGACAAAAACGTTAAATTGTGAATGGTTGTTTTATTTGTCTATCTTTTTTGCTTCTTGGTATTGTAAATGAAGGGCAGATGAAGCAAGACCAATGTTATGATGCAAAAAAATTGGAAAATGTGTTAAAATGTATTAGCAAATCCAAGTTCAACTGTGTTCAATGTATTAGTAAATCCACATTCAACTGTGTTCAATTGTCTGTAGAGAAAGAT
Organism: Eucalyptus grandis x Eucalyptus urophylla; assembly: GCA_028830015.1. Taxonomy (NCBI): domain Eukaryota; kingdom Viridiplantae; phylum Streptophyta; class Magnoliopsida; order Myrtales; family Myrtaceae; genus Eucalyptus; species Eucalyptus grandis x Eucalyptus urophylla. Next base: position 45,407,119 of record CM054190.1, read on the forward strand.
GTCATGTTCCCTATACTGCATATTTATTTCAGATTCTTGGAGTAATACTATCATATTATCGTGTCACACATGCTGAAAATGTAAAGGATTTAAGTTCTCAAGCTTTTAAAAACTATGGTCATCCTAATTGGAATGGGAGGGATTGGCTTGGAGATGAAGAAAATAATAAATAGAGCCAACATGCATCCACAAACAGAACAACTATCACCAATTTTATGCTTCCAATGAGGTCTAAAAACCTCTCTTCATTTAGAACTTGAATGATTACAATAGGAAAAAGCTAGTGGACAAGTTGGTATATTGTTAAGAAAATAGGAAAAAGAGGAAATTACAACCAACTTAAAAGATTACAACAAAAAAACACCAACTGAACATTAGTTACCAAGATGGTATATGGTTCGGACAATAGAAGAAAGAAGAAATTTACAACCAACTCAAATGATCACGGCACATCCATCACAGAGAGCCATCACAGCCATATGTCGTTGTTGCATTAGGCTTTGGTGTGGCTGCATACCAAATCCTTCCTTCTTATCTCCGTGCTACAAAGAGATTAAAAGAAGATCAGCATACTCCATCTCGAAATCATCAATAAGAGCTTTTCACTATAATCAGTACCCTCACATACTTGCAAACCAATAGCATGTCGGAATTGAGTAACTTTACATAGAGAATTCCTCGGAAAAAGCTTCACTAGATAATTGTGATTTTAAAAGAAGTATCTGGGAATTCTCAAAGTCCAAAGTCTTTTTTTAAAACTTTTAATTTTTTTAAGTAGGCCACCCAATAATTTGCAATTCTATCCAAAATTAGTTGAAATGACTATATTGGTAAATTATTAAAAGTATTATGACTAAATTTTGCCAAATTGAAATATTTATAATTGAATTGGGATCCATTTAATAGGTTTCAATTTATTTATTTTTTTGATAGTTATCTCATTGTAAAGTCAAATCCTCCAAAAACCATTTACTTCATGCGGAAGTTGAGGGGTTTTTTTTTCCTCTATCTTCTTTTTATTGGGGGGCCAAAATGAAGTTGAGGGTTGTCAAGAGCTCCTTATGTGGGATTGGATTGGATTCCAATCTTGGGCTTTTATATGCAAGATGTGCCAGTCCCTAATAGTAAGTTGAAGCACGTTATGCATCTAGAATTCAAGATACATTCATATAACTCTTCCAATATGACTAATTTAGTTCTAAACATTTTGACAATATACTAATATAGTCAATCCGACCAACTTTTGTTAAAAATAATTGGCATGGTTGTCAAGCATCCTATATGGCACGGCCGACACCCAACTGATGCTAACATGGATAATTTGTGCAATTTGTTAAAGGTTAATACCCTGAAAAACCTCAAATCGATACACATATGACAAATCTACCCCGAACTATTATTTTCATCACCAAAAACCGCAAATTTGTATACTTTTAACAAATTTACCTCAAACTAGTACACTTGTGATAAATTTATCTTTTATTAGTTTCTGTTAAATTTTACTATAAAATTACTAAGTTAAATGACACATGACAATTGGCTGGTGTACCAATTTGAGATTTTACTCTTCGTTTGTCACAATTATACAATTTTTGTAATTTTTTGTAGTATTAATCCAATTTAACGAATGGTATATTTATCACAAATGTACAAGTTTATATTTTTTTTACCGTTAAATAAATTAGTTTGGGGTAAATTTATTACAAGTATATCAGTATAGGTTTTGTTATGGTCAGTTGGGGTAAATTTGTCACATGTGTACCAATTCAGAGTTTTTCATGATAAAAATATTAGTTCTGGGGAAATTTGTCACACGTGTACTAGTTTTGAGCTTTTTAAGGTATTAACCTATTTTTTAATATTATATCTTATTTTTTTTCCTCTTTTTCCATATATCTTCTTTTATTTCTATTATTTTTTTTAAAATGAGATCATAGACATTGCGCGAGGGCATCGTGGCCTTCACCCAAGCCCTTACCAAGATCCAAGTAAGGGTGTTGGGCCCTTGTTTAGGGTTGGTTGGGGACCTTATCCACCCAAAGTTAGAGGAAAAATGAAAGAAAAGAAGAAAAGATTTCAAAAAAAGTTCAAAAAATTGCAAAAATTTTAGTGCCAATCATCCTACGTACTAATTGTATCACATAGGACAACTAGTGCTGACTAGACCGCAATATCAGTGATTTCTAATAAAAATTTATCGAAATAACTAAATTGGCAAATCATAAAAAAGTATATGACTAAATCGGCACAATATTTTAATTAAAAAACTTGCTACAATTAAAAGGTTTATGATTAAATTGACTGCAATATGATAGGTTTGAGATTTTTTGGACAATTATTACGAGGAAAATTTGGTAGAGTTTTGACATAATTTTTTTTTTTGGGTCAGTGTTTTAGTATAGTTTGAGCGTCCCTTCTTTCTCTATGCTCTTTCCATATATCTTCTTGATATTTCCAATAACAATCATTGCAACTCATGCGTGATCCTCACTCTGATTGCTCCACATTTCCATGATTTCCTCTATTTCGACGATTTAAGTTACTTCTAAGATAATCACGTGTTATGCAATAACTACCCCTTCATTTAAGATTCAATTTGTTTTGTAATTGTTCTAGCGCTTAACTCAAACAGGGCAAGGTTCCCTTTCCTGACTATAATCAAAATGGCCAGCGACACACTTCGGATCAAAGTCATGTCACACGACCTCCAGTTGAAATTAAACTGGATAACTTCCGGATCGAAGTTGGCCCTAGTACAACTGGACTCCTTATACTTTGCTAATAGTTGAAATCTCTCCTCAATATCTAAGCCAAATGTTCACCACCAACTATAGATAAAGAATAATGTTGTGAAAATCTCTAAAAATGTAGTACTGAAAAAGTAAAAGCACTAATGAGAGTTATATGATAAGAACTGTAATTTTCATCTCTCATTTTGCTGGTACTCTATCTTACTGCATTTTATATTATGCTTCCACTGAATAAATTATTCCATCATTTTGATGCTATACATTCCATGATCGATAAAACTACTTTTGACATTTAAAGTGAGCCAACCGACAAAGACTAAGTTAGTCTTCGTCGTCTTTATTTTTTGTTAACGAGGGTTCACACATTATTAGTTCCTAATGAAAATTGTCATTTTCATTTCTCTGCTTTTACTAAGATTTATCTTATTGCGTTTCATGTCATATTTCCACTGCTAAAGTTATTTTGTGATGTTGATGTCATGCATCATGCATTTTGATAGAGCTACTTTTGATCTTAAAGTAAACCCACCAACAAAGACCAATGTTGACAACCATCATTTTCATTTCTCTTCTTTACTAACACTCTATCTTACTACATTTCATATCATATTTCCACCGGTGAAATTATTTCATCATTTTGATGGCATGCATCACACAATTAATAAAGCTACTTTTGATCTTTAAAGTGAGCCTACCAACAAAGACCAAGAGTTCGTCTTGGTTGTCTTCACTTTTTTGCTAGTGAGGGTTCACACATTATTGTTCATATTGAAAGATGTTGGCAACTATCATTTTCATTTATTTGCTTTACTAATGCCTTATCTTATTGCATTTCATATCATATTTCCACCGATGCAATCCTTTTATCATTTCGATGGTGTGCATCATGCTATTGACAAAGCTACTTTTGACCTTTAAAGTGAGCCAACTGACCAAGTTAGTCTTGGTCGTTTTCACTTTTTTGTTGGCAAATTCGCACATCATTGGTTCATATTGAAATCCTCCACTCAGTTCCAACCTCACAGTCACATACCTAGACCCATCTTTTCTCTCTCTCGAGAGAGAGACTTTTCTTTTTGGGTCTCACTCAATCTCTATATATTGTGTACAGTGGGTGCACAGTGTTGCCACGCATGTAAAAGATAAGTCAAGTAGAAATTTGCATACCCTAATATAGATATAATTACAGATCTCATCCGCCCAACTAATCATTTACATCCTAAGTCTCACATCTTTACATTCGTCCGTCATAATAACCGCTAGCAATACTTTCACCGAGTTCAAGACATTCGTAAGTAAGAGCAACAAAGATAAAGTAATAAATAGAGCATGTGACCGAAAGAGTGCTAACAATCTCATAATAGTGCCAACATAATTTGGTAGAGCTTATAAGTTCTCTTGACCATAAAGTCATGTTATCATGCATCTAAACACTATTTACACATCACTTGTGTCACGCCCCGATCCTCGGGCACGCACACATCCTTCTACTCTTGGTCGATTTTATACTGCGATATCCCAGGACAATGTATCGCCGACCCTTTCATATTTAAGCACATGCGGAAGCAATTATAAATCCCCAGACAATAAAACAATGGGATAGAAAAGCAGGCTATATTTTTCATATTGAAATTTATAACCAAACCTTTATACATAGCATTAGACAGAGCACTTCACAAACTATTCGCAACTTCAGTCTCACTCTATCTACACATATACAAAAGGGTTCACAAAGAGATGAGATTTCAATCCTCGTCTAAGTCATACTCGAGATCATCCTGATCCTCCTCTGATTCCTCTTCACTCAGATCATTCTCTTCCTCAATTTCACCTGCGAGTTCTCCTTCACAAATTCCTCCTCCTCAGCTCCTCGTCGGGATCCTGAAATGTTTTCCCCAAACTGGGATGAGACTACGTCTCAGCGAGTTCTACCCCACTAAGCCCGATTAGTAAACTATTATACTAAAGGCTGCCTAAACACGCATAGCTCAGAAGACGTACCTTAGCATCAGATCCCACCTGCAAGTCAGTACAATTTACAATAAACACTCAAGCAATCATATCACCAATCGAAGCATCGATCAAATCGACCTAGTCGATTACAAGCCAACAAGACCACTCACGGTCATTTCCATTCAGTCAATCAATTCACAACATCAAATCAAAACAATGATCAATCGACCTCGTCGATTACATGTCAGACGGACCATTCTGGGTCAATTCGATTATTCCATCTCAATCATTAATTACGAACTACGATCCTCATATCACATCTTAAGCAAAGGTGGAAGACACAGTCCCGCTCGACAACATTCAATATTTATTGGCTTTACGGTCCCACTCGACCACTTTCGATAATCGATACACAGAAATACGGCCACATAGGCACAATCTACGCTACACAGGCATGATCAACTATCGCCACACACAAGCATGATCACTTATCGCCACACATGCATGATCAACTATCGCCACACACAGGCATGATCACTTATCGCCACACAGGCATGATCAACTATCGCCACACAGGCATGATCACTTATTGCCACACAGGCATGATCACTTATTGCCACACAGGCATGATCAACTTTCAACAATTTACGAGCATTCTCTAAGGCAACTTCTTCGCCAAGATGACATAATCAACCACTGAATACACGTGCATTCTCCAGGTGATATTCCAATTCACCGAGCCCACGAATTTCCTTTCAGGTGATAACCAATACCCAACGATTTCTCAATCAAATAATTAAATCAACTCAACAAGCATTATAACCGCTGAATAACATACTTGGCCATTTACCAATCAACAATTCAATCTCAATCAATTTCAATCAATTTAGGGTAAATCCCTAAAATATCACAATTTATTCAATTCCATACAACATGGAGCTCAAATGAATAAACGGACTGCGCCACGACGATCAGCACGAGTTTTCGGTCGTCGACCATCAAAATCTTAATTTCCGAAAAATAAATAATTAATTTATTAATTTCGAAAATTACATAATTAATATTAAAAATTCAATTTAGCTCAAAATAAAGCCTGATTAAATAAACGGACTTCACCACAGTCATCAGCACAATATTCCGGTTCCAGGCCATCTCAGTTGAATTTTCGGAAAATAAATAATTATTTAATTTAATTCCGAAAATTAATATTTAAATACTAAAAAATTCCACTTAGGCCCGAAAAGCCTAATTGGAGCCCACTAAGGGTCGGGAAAAATCCCGAGGCACTTCCAATAATTAGTAGACCACGTCTACTTGCTAATTGCGCAATCAATTTATTTAAATCACACCACAATTGACTAATAATTGCTAATTTATTCTAATCTAACAACCTAAACATAATTAATTAAATCTCTAAACCAACCTTAAGCATAATTAGCCAACTAATCCTGGATTAGTGAGATTACTCACCAAATCGCGCGCAAATCGGATCAATCCGACGGCGGCGACGCGAGGAACGATACTTCCCAAAGCAACTCGCGGATCCGGGGCCGGGAAACGGCCCAAAACGGGCCCGAACCAGCTGGAAACCCATTTCGTGGGTTTCTGCCCATGGCTGGTCGGAGCAGATCCGGCGGCCAAAACGGCGAGGGAAGGCCGGCGGAGAGCAAGGGGAACGCCAGGGAAGTCCGGCGGGGCTGGGCGGTGGCCAGAGGTGGCCGGACGGTGGCTGGTCGGTGCGGAACAGGGGCGAAACAGGGCTGATTCGTGCGGCCTGGGCGTGCGCAGACGGCGGGACGACGGCGAGCGCACGGGCGAGCGGCTGTCGCGAGCGTGCGAGCGGCGGTGCGGCGGCGGGACGGGCGGCGACGAAGCTGCAGCTTCTGGTTCTGGTTCGCTCGCGAAGAAAGAAGGAGAAGAAGAAGCTGGTTCTGTCGTGTGCGAGAAGGAAGAAGAGAGAGGAGAGAGAAGAGAGAGATAAGCATTGACTGGTCAAAGAGGAAAAGAAAGAGAGAATAGGCGGTGGGGAAGGGCTACGCACGAGGGGGAGGGGAGAGAGAGAGAGAGAAAAAGAGAAAAGGAAAAGGGAAAGAAAATAATACTTTAATAAGAAAATCCAATTTTCTTATTTCTAGTATTTTCCTTTTCTCATTCCCTTTTTATTTTCTTTCGGGTCTTCGATTTTTCCTCCGATAATTTCTTTCTTGAAATTTCGGACTCGGCAATAAATTGATAGACGATGAGACGGTCCTAAAAATGAATTGTGACACGTCTGAATATTCGATTCCCGAAACCAAATCAAATTCCATGGTTAAAATCGATCGGACGTGATTTTAGTCCAATCCAACCAATTAGGTAGCTTTTAGGGATTTTACCATGGATATATCCCTTAATAGCTTCATCCAATAGGTTAGTTAACTCGTGAATGATCAGCTCAGAGAAAAAGGACCATAGGCACGTCGACGAAATGCACATTTCATTTTATCGAAACGGGGTCGAATTTCAGGATGTCACAACTTGTGTGCAGCCGTATAGTGTCTTGTCACTACCCTCAAGTAACGCCAAGCAACTATCGAATCCATGAGATAAACACCACCATTGGTCACTAGGTTGGACTGACCACTCATCCCCAATGTCTCGTTTGCACATGCTTGTGGCTAACAAATCCATTAATATCCTTTATAATACTGGGCTTTTTTTTTCCTTTTGATAAAGTATATGATTTTTGTTCCAATGTTGAATGAAATGTCAATTGCTACTTCAGTTTTGTTTTGTTTTGTTTTTTTTTTGGGTGAATAATGCCATCTTGTACAAGTTATAATGGACAACACGCCGAAATAAGAAGGAAACAAAAGTATCATTCTCATATTTTTGACGATTTTAAGCTTAAGACTTGATTGTATAGAGATGCATTTCCAAAGCATGAGAAACAATATCACTATAAAGTCAAAGTGGGACAAGATGCTCCTATCCAAATAGATGCAATTAAGGGTTGGAACCTAAATGACCAAGGAGTGGTGAGATACTCTACGAAGTCATTCCTGAAATCATTGACTTTTCTCCATATGAAAGGAGAAACATTAATATATCAACACAATGAAACAAAAAAATAAGTGCATAAACCTTAAGCATTGACAAATTAATAAAGGTTTGGATGATTTGTAGAGTGATACGTGTGAGGTAGTTTGTTGGTTATTCATTGATTTAGTAGTAGGATTCAAACACAAAGAAAAAATATGTTGACAGAATTTTTATTTAGTCTAATATCAGTATAAAAAATAATTTACAATTCATTATATAATTAACATGTTAAAAGTTTCTATTACGCAGCTATCTTGAAACACACATATCACATGTTCAATGTTAAATCCGTTAGAAAAATTTACATTGGTATTAAAATAATAATAATCCTTAGCAAATTATGCAAATGCTCATTCAACATTGATATATAAAAAATATGAATGGAAATGAGAATGTTGTGAACTCAAAGGTTTGAGATATAAGCTTTGTTTTAAGCAAGAAAAGAACTTTTGTAGAAGAGATTCTATACAAGAAGTAGAGCCTAGTATAATGCAATGTGACTGCACAATTTATTCCATTTTAAAAAGAAGAGGAAATGCAAAATACTTACTAGACATACTATTTAACAACAAACACCATCTAAATTACTATTGAATATACAAAGAAATGTGTCTATTAGAACATAACATCTTGAGAAGAGGTGTCTGCATTTGTTTTATTTAAAAAACATATTCATCTCTACGTTGCTTTTTTCTTATATTTGTCAAGTTATATTTGGTGGTTGGTGCTACTAGAGGGTGAGATGAAAGGAGAACATAAGATAAGAAATCTGTGTTACATTTCTAACGATTTATTCACGTTTATCTTTAATTGTGTTTCTTCTGCAATAAACAAAGAGCACTGAAAATTGCTGTTATTTGTGTCGATGGTCTCTATTGTTCACCCCTTGTTTATGTCATATGAGGTGCTTTGTCACGCAATAGATAACATATATGAATTCTGGATTATGCCATATGAGAGATTTTGGATTGGGCAGGCTTATCCTTTTGTTCGTACTCCTCATGCTATGATGCCTCCGCCCCTTGACTTGGCAGCGGCACAAAGGCCTGTTCATGGAAATGCTAAGCAATATCAGAGAACTTTGAGAAGAAAAGAAGCCCGTGCTAAGCCTGAAAAGCAGCCGATCAAAGTTAGAAAGGTGAATTGCCTTTATAAAAATTAATTATAAAGCTTTTTTTTTTTTTTAATTTGAAGATACTCCGTTCGGATTTGCTTCCTTAGCCACATGTTATACTGTCATTAAATGCTATTTTTAGGGATTTTTTTTTTTGTGGGAAATAGTCTGACTACATACTTCATCTTCGTTACAGCTTTTGCAGCTATCTCAGCATTTAATTCATTGGGATTAAACTTAATTGATATATTTTCTTTGCTCGTTCTCTAACATGGTGTCGCTCATTTCTCTTGTCTTGGTTTAATCGGATCTATATTCGTATCTTCATGAGTTGCGGCACCAGCATGCCATGAGAAGAGTCACAGGAAGTGGAGGGCGGTTTCTTAATGTAAGTAATATCAATGCTTCGAATGACGCAGTTGAAGAGAATGGCACAAACTCTGGTCCGGCTGTCTTCCCAATTTGCCAGTTCATTAGGCTCTGACCCTGTGGTACCTCTGAAATATGGAATTCATCTAGTAGTCACATGGCTGGAAGGTCACAGGAAGGGATATCAACAATTCAATTTCGTTTGGGTTTTCAAGAAATCCGAACCGAACCAAATCGATGGGGGTGAGCGACTGAACCAAACCAAATCATGATATGAACTAAATAAGACCCAAATGAAAACTTGATTCGGTTCAACTCGGTTTTCTCTTTTTATTTTTTTGTGAGAAAAATGCTATTTTTTTTCTAATTGACTTTTCTTGTGTTTATTTTGTCTTTATTTGGGTGGGGGTAGGGGACTAGACTAGTCTGATCTATTAAAAATAGAATAAAAGGAAAGCTGAAGTAGTTTACATAGTTATGACCAAAATAAAAGGGAAAAAATTTGGGTGGTTATTCAATGAGTGTGTAATATGTATTGTAAAAGCAATTCAGGAGAGTTAAAAATAAGAGGGAAGACACTTTATCATTATTCATTTAGATAATTCGATTCGCTTGCATTGGTGGCCCGTCAATTGTTTTTTATTTTTTAACATGAAGTAGTCGAGTTGGTGTTTGATTGAGCAAAGAAGTTGCATCTCCTTCAGCTGCTCCTTTGTAAAGCCACCTCTCTATTTCTCTCTGAAGTAAATCCAAGCTTCATAATTGCATTTTGCTTTCAACATTAGGTTTTAAGATTGCCACGAAAATCAACTCTTTCCGAATCTGACATCAACATACTTAACAGAACAATTGTTTTGTTGACCATTTGGAAATTCTTTAAATTTCTTGACTATGTCATTAGCCCACGAAACCAATGACATGATTACTTCATTAGGTGCACAAATTAATGTAGCCTTGAATGGTGTATATCATGTACCAGTAAAAGCTTATGCATTTTAGTCCACGGGCAAGCCATTATTAGTGAAATATATATATATATATATATATATATATATATATATATATATAAAGGTTACGTATGTGTTATATTCGTACACCGCATATGGTTTAATATAGATGTATAAGTTTCTACATTCAATATAATGTCTTTTAGCCTATTGTCATGCTTTATCATTAGTAATGATACCAAGTATATTTAAAAGTTATGTCTTATACTAATCTAGACAGGTGCGGCTTGATATCTGGATCCGACGTCGGTTGCGTGTACTTAGGGGCTGTTTGGTTCAGCATTCCCAAGGGGCTTTCAGCCCCGAAAGCCCCTTGGGAAAAATTTCAACCATTTGGTTTAGCATTTGGAGCCATACTTGGGGGAATGCTAGCATTTGGAATGCTCTGGAATGCTGAAGAGGGGATTAATGAATTTTTTTTCTTCCAATATTGCCCTCACTGATAATTACGTTTTCCTATTATACCCTCAAAAACTACTGTTCATCGTCTTCCTCATTGAACTTATTTCTTCAAGAGTGAAGCTCAGCCGGCCGGAGCTGGTTGCCCACGCATCGCCATCGCCAAGCACCGCCGTCGCGTGGGTCATGGCCTCAGGCGTCGTCGCCTAGGTCGCGCGACCCACGTGTCAGCCGGCCAGATCTGGTTGCCATGCACCGCCGTCGCCAAGCACCACCGTCGCCAAGCACCGCCGTCGCCACGCACCACCGTCGCCAAGCACCCCCGTCACCACGCACCACTATCGCGTGGGTCGCAGCCTCAAGCGGCGTCGCCTGGGTCGCGCGACCCACGCGACGGGCTAAGCACTGCCTGATCTGGTCGCCACGCACCGCCGTCGCGTGGGTCGTGTGGGTCGCGCGGCCTCAGGCGTCGACGCATGAGGCCGCGCGACCCACGCGACGGCGGTGCATGGGTCGCGCAGCCCCAGGCGGCGTCGCCCTGAGGGCGCGCGACCCACAGGACGGCAGTGTGTGGGTCGCGCGACCCAGGCGACGCCGCTTGAGGCCACGACCCACGCAACGGCGGTGCGTGGGTTGCGCGACCCACCGCCTCCCCACCACCACAGCCACCGGCCGCCTCCCCCACCACAGCCACCAGCCGCCTCCCCCACCAGCTCCGGCTGCCTCCCAATTGTTCCCCTCCTCATATTCAACATCCCCTTCTCCTTTCTCCTTTTCTTTTTTTCCTTTTTTTTTTCAGCTCAAAGCTCCTTCGTGAAATGCACCAAAATAAAAAGAATTCCCAAACACTTAAGCATTCACAAAATGCCCATTCTTCTAAAGATACTTAGGGAAATGCGCATTTCCCCAAAGTTGAACCAAACAGGGCCTTACAAGCATGAGAACTAATTTTAAAAAGGTTTCGAAGGGGATGAATTGGCGTTATTTCTTCTCCTGGCAAGATCCTCGGCGTTCTCCCGCAAGTTGCAGTAATTGAATTCACAAATCGAAGATTGAAGTCACATCTCTTTCGATTTCTGCTTTGTACAGCCACCTCTTCATTTTCGCTTCTCAAGCTTCGAAGGAATCGGGCTTTGTAGTTGTGTTTTGCTGGTCGCGTTCGGCTTTAAGATGGCTGCGAAAGCCAACTCCTTCTTCTGAATCGAACATTCACACCCTTAACAAGAAGTATCATCGGTTGACATGGGAAATTTTTCTAAATTGTTGACAAAGTCATAAGCCCAAAATAAATAATAACAACAACAATAATGTGACATGATTAGTTCATATATTGGGAAAAATGAATGTGGTTTTGAGTGGCTATATCCTGAATAGAAAAAATTTTATGCATTTTATTCTACGAACATGTGGTTACTAGTAAAAATAATTTTCCTCTAAAAAAGTAAATATATATTTAAAAGCTATGTACGTGCTGATTTTTTCAACCATCCTATGGTGAGAAATTATTATATATGAGAGCAGTATTTATACTAAATAGAATTTTGGTATGGAAATAATGATGAATTTAACGTAAATCCCACTCTACTAGATCCGACGGCCCAATAGAACTTAGTGAACATATTGGAGTCGATGCTGGTTTTGTTTGTCGTCCTTGGAATTCAATTATTATCCATCACGTGATGTTCGAATTGTGAAATTTGTGGTTCATCTTTATCACTTTGTATATAGTGGACTTGTGGGTCCACTCTTAAGTTTTTCATAACACAATGAATATATGGGTCCACTCTTAATTTTCCTCTTTCCATTATTGGTGTACCTCCTCCACCTTTAAATATATTTAAAAGCTATGTATGTGTTGCTTTTTTTAGCATCCTCTAATTCATGGATTACTGTTCTTAATGAGAAATTGTTATAGATGAAAATAGTATATATACTAAATTGAATTTTGATACGTAAATAATGAGGAGTTCAACTTGAATCTTGCTCCACCAAATTCGACAGCCCCATTGACCTTTAGTGAACGTGTTAGCTAATCGAAATACTTGTTAATCGTTGGTCTTTTATTTATCATCTTTTGAATTGAATCATTCATCCATGACGTGATGTTTGTACTCATTTGTGAAATTTATAGTTCATCTTTATCATTTTGTACACAGTGGATTGACAAGTCCACTCCAACTTTTCCAAATATATGTGCCCCCTTCTCCATTATTTGTGTACCTCATCCACTTTTCTGCGGCCATCGACAGTGTTAGACAGATAACTCACAAAATCAAAACACTCGAGGATTTAACTTGGCTAATGTGAAAATACTAAATGATTCAATTGATCAAATTAATACTTTAAAAGCTCGATTGTTTAATGACGATGTTATTAATAGCTGACTCAACATTTACTCGCTCTTCATGCATAGACATGTCGACTCACATGTCTGTGTCGTTGTACTTGCACATCATTTATTGAGGAGAGAGCAGACCGCAAAACACATAAAGAACCAGAGGTGGACCCCCTGGAAGTAATGAAGAAAGCGGGGGTTCCCCAGTCACGCATGTCATCTGCGTTGCATGCTTCTCCTCGACTTGTTCACTCTATCACCCATGGCCATTTAAATGTCTTATAAACTAGATTTTTATGTTTCATTTAGGAAATTCTTTTTTTTTTCTATGTCAATGACCGAATTAGGAATGTTGCACAAATCAATAGTAATTTTGATTATCTTCTCGATACCTATAAAAAAACATAAGTTTCTCTTTTCATTTTCATTTCGATTTTTGTTTCTTTTTTCATATTATGATTTAAGTTAAGCAATTAAGTCATTGATACAGTAGGGGGTAGTCAGAAGTAATTTATTTGACTATCTAGTTATATTGATGGATAGTGACAAGTGACTAAGTGACCCTTTTTATCAACCAAGTGCAATTTCACAATATTCAAGATGATGATAGTATTTGAAGCTATCGGATTTAAATCAATTTATGAAAAATCTAACAAACTGAGATTGCAAGACAAACCAAAACTTTTTCTCTAGATTTAGCTCGACACAAAGTGATCAAACTTCCACGAAGCAAATTTTTCAAGATGGATCGAGTGTGAATGCATGTTTAAAAGGCGTGCCAGCTTTTGAAAGAAAAATATGATGTAAAAAATGTTACTTCAACCAAAATGTCGGGGAAACCAACGTACGTGAAAAGTAAAGTCCGATAATTGAAATTGAGGGAAATCGAAAGGAAAGTTTTGGAAAATTAAAGCGATGACCATTGAAATGAAAATTAAAATGAAAACACAGGGAAAGAAATCACTAAGAAACTTTAGTAAAATTGAAATATTCTCAAAATTACAGACACAATGATCCTAAATTGCAAAAATTAAATTGAAAGCTACATTGTTATTCAAAATGCACATGACAATAAACTAACTTTAATTTAAAACTGAAGCGGAAAGACGTTGGTTTAACATAGAAAATGCACAGGAGGAAAATTTGGCGGAGTTTTGGCACGGTTTGAGCGATCTCTCTTTCTTTGTGTTTCTTTTATTTATAATGCTGGGATTACCTTCTGACGGTTATTAGAATTCATGTGTGATCCCCCTCTTTTCCTATTCCAAATTTCCATGATTTGCTCTATTTCCACGATTTAAGTAACTCCTAAGGCAATCGTGTGTCCAACAATAAACTGCCCCTTTCATTCATGATTTAACCTAAATCTGTAACCATTCCGGCTCTTAACTCAAACAAATCAAGGTACCATTTCCTTACTCTGATCCAAATGGTAACCAATACACCTCAAATTGAAGTGAGGTCACACAATCTCTAGACGAAGTTAAATCAGAGAAGCTCCATATAGAAGTCGGGCTTAGTATGACTTGACTCCTCATACTTGGCTCTGCTCTCCTAACTCTTATAGATAATGAAATCACTCTTCAGTATCTCGGCCATAAAGTTTTGCCACCAACAGAAGCTAAAGAATAATGTCATAAAAATTCCTAAAAGTGGCGGTGCTGAAAAATTAAGAGCACCAATGAGAGTAGTGGTAGTATGTTGAGAACTATCATTTTCCACCGAAAAAATTGTTTTATAATTTTGATGCCGTACATCACACGATTGATAATGCTACTTTTGATCTTTAAAGTGAGCCAACCAACAAAGACCAAGTTAGTCTTGGCTATCTTCACTTGTGGTGAGAGTTCGCATATTATTGGTTTGTATTGAAAACTTCCACTCAGTGCTAACCCCACACACCCTCCTTTCTCTTTAGAGAAACTTTTTTTTGGTCTCACTCAATCTCAATCTATTATGTATAGTAATTGCACAGTGAGTGCACAGTGTTGCTATACGCATAAAAGATTAGAAAAAACTAGAAATTTGCACCTCCTAATATGGACATAATTACAGATTTCATCCCCTGTATTTCCCAGGTTACTCTTTACATCCTGAGACTAACATCTTTACATTTAAATTTTCTATGCGTATTGGAATGCGCGGTGATTTTGTTGGGATTATAGGGGTGGTTGGTTCAGTCTTTGCTCTCCACCTGAAGACATTATATAATTTCTATGAACTGTGGGATGATTTTCTTTTTTTCAATTATTTCTTGTGTTTGGATTGAAAAAAGCTTTGGAATGCCAAGTGAGTCTCTATAGCGCCTAATGTGTAGTACACTGCAGAAAAGGAAAAGACTAATGAGAGCATCTACTGGAAACCGGAGTTTTGTTCGTTGGATGAAAAGAGGTGCTGGTTCCCTCGTAATTCATTCTACGTCTCGCAAAGTCAATGGCCAAATTAAGAACCATCCAAAATTTGAGGATTACAATACCACGTGACCTGCTCTTCTCTATTTGCCGTCGATACGCATGACCTTTTACATCCATAAAAAATTACATTAAAAAGGAAACGCACGATCCTTTCATTTTAGAGGAACCAAACAACATGGTGTGTTGATTGGAAGGAAACAGCGCACGCGCTTGGCAGTTAATGTCTTTATTTCCCAGGGAGTCTTTAAAAAATTCCAAAACTTGTTAAAAAGTCTTGGACAGCTTAACGGGTGTCCACTTGCTAATGCACAATGTTTGGTGAGAAGGTGCTTTGCTAGCATCACAGTCTTTGAGTTACTTATTGTAAAAATAATAATTTTTTGTAAATCACATACTCTTGAAGGAGTAAGTTCCATACTAATTTATAACTATTTATTATTTGATTTTTTATAGTCTTATGTATGAAATGCAGCTAGTCCTTAATCTTTCAATTGGCTCTATAAGTCTAAAACCTTCTTCGAAAAGTGGAATCAAATATTTCAACAAATAGTACCTAAAATTGCCCACGCATCACTAAAAAAATTAGCATCATCCTTAAATTGCACTTTTCAACCTAATTTTAGGATTTAATTGTAATTCTCTTTTTATAAACGTTGTGCACTTAATTGAACCAATGATTATGACTCAATTGCACTTGTTGCTAAAGGCTATGGACTTGATCAAACCACTTGAATGGGTTATAATTCAATGGCATTACATACATAAGATTTAGTATTTGTGGTGCGACTTTACCCCTCAAGGAAGCATCGTCAAAGATACTAGAAAGTGACGGAACTGGACTAAAGTTACGCGTATAGTACATGAATATTCTTCCCTTTTTCCGCTTAAATAGCAATATTAAGGGACTCAGCCCGTATCCCCCTTCTCCGTAGATTTTGGTCCCAGCATATACGGAACGTGAAAATCATGTCCAAGTCGGTGTTTCAAATTCCTTTGCTTCTGGTTTCCCTCACGGTACAAGCATCAGGAGCTGCACCTCGACTTACAAGGATTGGCTGTAAGGAAAAATGTGGGATCATCACCATTCCATTCCCCCTCGGAATAGGAGCCGGTTGTTTCTTGAATGACTGGTACGAGATCAACTGCCAGAAAAACAATATGGTCATCCTAAATAAGATTGGATTGCGAGTTCTTAACATTTCACTCCCTGATTACCTTGGATCCTTGAACAGCATGATTAGCGTCCTTCTTCCTTCAGCTTACTCAAATGCAAGCTACGGGGGTGACGGACGTGTGCAGATGAACTTGAAAGGAAGTCAATCTCTCTTCTCTCCGACAAGGAACGTCTTGATATCGGTGGGTTGCTACACCCTGGCGACAGTAAGTACTACAGAATCAGCTGTCGTCGGGCGTAGGTTGAAATGTGCTGGAACTGATACCAACATTAGCCGGTCTAGTGCTTGTTCTGGAGGAATGATTGCAGCCGGACTACACTCCCCTTTAACCTTCAGGGCTTTAGTATGGATTTTAAAGTAAAAGGTGAACATCAGGGGTGCAAGCACGCTTTCTTGAGGTCTGACTTTACTGGTTTATATGATTTGAAATTGAATGAGGCCGTTCCAGTGGTGCCGGCACGGGGGATTGCGAACAACACTGACTATGGACGTGACTTGATTGCAGGATCGCATACTAAGTTGGGTCCTTGTGACTCCGGCATGGTCAAAAAGCCAACCTGTCTCGCAGGATTGCGGAAAAGGGTGATAACTCTTAACACCAAGAAAACAATTTCGAGATTGAGAGAGACAACTCAAATTATGCAATTGTAATTGGAGTGGTATTCATCTTAATACCAAATCTAATGTCATTAACAGGGTCCTCAACAAAGGATCCTGAACACTGATCTATGTTGATGATGCTCCATTCTTTCTCAAAACAAAATGACGACAAACTTATGTCCCCAGCAATGGGAAAAATTACACCCGGCTTCTTAGATTAATGTACTCTACCCATCAAGCTTTGATATTCCTATCCTCGGGGAAGCATCCCCAGAGATGCTAGGAAGTAACAGAGCTGGAAAAATTATGTGTACAATACATGCAAATTAAGGGAACCAGCCCATAGCCCCTTTCTCGATAGGTTTAAGTCCATCAACTTACCAAACGTGAAAACCATGTCCTTCGTTGTGGGGGAGACTCCTCATGGTCACAGTGTGCAACTTTTTGTGACTCAACGTTCTTTAGATATTGGCCAAAAATTTTCTTTGGGTTAAAATATTAAGCAAGACTTAATCTTTATATTTTTTTTAAATAAACAATAGGGAGTGAATTACCCAAAAAGTCCTAAATTTATTACGATTATGTCAATTTAATCCATTCAGCCAATTTTGATCAGCCTACACTAACATGGATAATTTATAATAATATTTTTTTCGATTTTTTATTTTTATTTTTATTAATTTCTCTTCTTTCTTCTTTTGCTTATTTTCCCATGGTGGTTGGCAAGGCTTGCTAGCCACTAGGCGAGGACTGCAAGTGAGGCGGCTTTGCCTAGATCCAAGTGAGGGCCAAGGTCCTCATCAGTAGTCACCGAGGGCTTCATGGCCGTTGCCTGGTGGTCGACGAGCCTCACTAGAGCCTCACTGGCCACTGTGGAGGAAAAAAGCAAAAGAAGGAAGAAAAGGAAAAAGAAAAAGAAAAAAATTAATAGAAATTCAAAAAAATAAAATATCATTAAAAATTGTCAAAGCTAATGCTGGCCGGTTAAAATTGTCTGGATAGACTGAATTAGCACAATTACAAAAGATTTGGAATTGAATTGGCAAAAAAAAGGTTTAGAATTCAATTGGTATAATTGTAATAGGTTTAGGATTTTTTTGGTAATTTTCTCAAAAAAATAGGCTCTCTTGTCTCTCTGTCCCTTCATCGCTGAAAATAAAAAATAAAACAATGCCAAGAGTTCGGAATAATTTACACAGTATGATCCAAAGCATTAGCAAATTAATTAGAGTATTTTAAAGCAAAAATCATTTTAGTTTTCTTCAATCCAAGTGCATGGGACACAAGGTCTTCCACTGTGGAAGCAAAAAAACATGCCACGTGATTCTCGTTCATCTTCTACTTTTTTCTGGAGGGCCAACAATATTCCCAAGTGCTGTTATGGATGGCTTGCGCAAACAAAGCATTGGGCTTGTTCCACGATGTACCGCACTGAAAGTGATTTTTGCTTCAATAATGAGAGAGATACGACACTCCAACGACATACCACGATTAAAGAAATTAGAAAGCAATCACTTTCGCTTTAATAAAAGTGAGCTTTGCTTTCACTTTTCTAGATTGAAAAGATGCCAACACCCAAAAGAGATTTTTGTTGTGAAAAGCGGTTTTCCTCTTCAAAAAGAAGAGGGAAAAAAAAAAGTTGGAACATGAGAGCTGGGTCATCGAAAGTTGTTTCATTTGAGACAACGATTTGATTTTTGTGTTCATCTTGATAGAGCAAAATTTATTAAATTGATACTTACCCCAAAAAATTATTGAGTGGATATAACTTTGCTTCCAAGCGTTAAAAATTATCGAGTAGAATCTTTGTTTTTTCTTTGCTCAGTTTTTATGTGTTTAAAGGGATCTACAGCAAACCCATCTCGATAATGTTTCCAGTGTTTCTCATGAAAAAAAATGATGACTAAATTATCTAACAAACAATTGGAGAAGTCACAATTGGCTACTTTAATTAGTGCTCTCCACCTATGAAGCTTTGACATTTCTGTTATTAAGGAAAGGCGGACAAGAAGTCCAAAATCTTGTATATCGAATACAATCAAGTCCTAAATTCAATTACGTCTCAAACCTTCTTCAAAAGTGCAATTTAATCTTTTTGATGAACAATATCGAAAATTGTTTCATGTCACTCAAAAAGTGTTTATAAATTGCACTTTTCAACATAATTTTAGGATTTAATTGCATTTTCCAATAAAGGTAGAGGAATTAATTTATTCAGTTGAAAAGTAAAGTAATTAGATTGCATTGTTTGCTAAAGGTTTAGGACTTAATTGAAACAATTTAAAAGTTTTGGATATAATTACATCCATATAAGACTTCGGACATTTAAGACTTGTAATGCAATTTTTTTCCCTAAGGGAAACATCTCAGAGATATTAAGAAGTAACAGATGGAATAAAGTTATGCGTACGGTACATGAGATTTTTCCCTTTTTTCCACTTCAACAAAGATATAAAGGGACTCCGCCCATGCCTGCTTTCTCCATTAATTTTTGGTCCATGCACTTACGAAAGTTGAAAATCATGTCGACCTCAGTGTTTCAAATTCTTCTGCTTCTGGTTTCCCTCAAGTTGCAAGCATCAGGTGCTGCACCTGGACTTGCGAAGCCTAACTGTCCTGAAACATGCGGGAACATCACCATTCCCTTCCCCTTCGGAATAGGAGCCGGGTGTTTCTTGGATGAATGGTACCAGATCATCTGCCAACAAAACAACACGGTTCCCATTCTGAAGAAGATTGGATTGCGAGTTATCGACATTTCACTCCCTGATCGATACATGGATGGCATGATTGACGTTAGTCTTCCTGTAATTTACTCAAATGCAAGCTGCGGGGGTGACGGACGTGCTGCGCGGGTAAGCTTGGAAGGAAGTCAATTTGTCTTCTCCCGGACAAGGAATGTCTTTACATTGGTCGGTTGCAACACCCTGGCCACAATGAATACCACAAAATCAGCTTTTGCCGGTTGCAGCTCGAGATGTGCTGAAACCAACACCAGCCGGTATACTGCTTGTTCCGGGAGGAATGGCTGCTGCAAGACTAGGCTTCCCTTTAACCTTCAGCACTTTAGTGTGGATTTCAAAGAAGAAGGTGGACATCAGGGGTGCAAGTACGCTATCTTGTCGTCTTACTTTCCAGCTTTATATGATTTGAAATTGAATGAGACGATTCCAGCGGTGCTTGAATGGGGGATTGCGAACAATACTGACTATGGACGCAAGCTCATCCAGCAGTCGAAGACTACTACTTATCCTTCCGTATGTAGCACACAAATTGGCGGCAGTGAAATGCTATTTACACAGTGCTATTGCTTTGGGGGGTATTATGGTAACCCATATCTTATGGGAGGATGCGGAGGTAACACACTCCATCCTATCACGTTCCGTTTTTATTTTATTTTATTTTGATAGATAGTACGGAATGTGCTATCACATTCCGTATTTAGGGGCATCATGCAGTAAAGTGGCTTGTTCATTTCCAGATTTTTCTCTAAGAAGAACGCATTCACACTGTATAATGATTATATGCATGCTTTTCTACCTTCTTTTTGTTTGTTTTTCTGCCCAAGATTACACAAAGTGAATGCTCTTTCAAACAAAATTGATCAAATTATATTGATAATAATTTACTGGAATTACTGGGGAACAGGACAGTCCTTTAGTTACAAGTACAATATTTTAGCCATGGAATTAACAATTTATGAGGAAATGCAATCTATTAGTTTTGGTAATTTTACTCAAGGAGTTTGGTTTCGCTGTTAATATATTTGCTTCTGGTTTCACAACCATCAGGAGCTGCACCTAGACCATCAGGAGCTGCACCTCGACCATCAGGAGCTGCACCACCTGAAAGCCGTTACTGTGCTGAAACATGCGGGAACGTCACCATTCCCTTCCCCTTCGGAATAAGAGCCGGGTGTTTCTTGGATGACTGGTACCAGATCGCCTGCCAACCAAACAACATGGTTCCCATTCTGAAAAGGATTGGATTGCGAGTTCTCAACATTTCACTCCCTAATAAAAACCTGGATGGCATGATTAACGTTAGTCTTCCTGTAATTTACTCAACTGCAAGCTGTAGGGTTGACGGACGTGGTCCAATGGTAAGCTTAAAAGGAAAAAGCTTAAAAGGAAGTCCATTTGTCTTCTCCCAGACAAGGAACATCTTTACAGTAGTCGGTTGCAACGCTCAATTGACAATAAAAAGTACAGAATCAGCTGTTTTTGGATGCCGGTCAAAATGTGTCGGAGCCAACTTCACCAATAGCAACTATAGTGCTTGTTCCGAGAGCGAAGGATGCTGCCAGAGTTCGCTCCCCTTTAACCTGCAGGGCTTTGATGTGGATTTCGTAGAAGAAAGCGGAGATGAGGGGTGCAAGTACGCTTTCTTGGGGTCTGATTCAGCTGTTTATGATTTGAGATCGAGTGATACGGTTCCAGGGGTGTTGGAGTGGGCGATTGCAAACAATACCGACTATGCACTTGACCTTTTCAAGCAAGGATACTATATCTCCAATAAATCTTTCTTCTGTGAAAAATATAGAAGCGACAGCCTTGGCAGTGGTGAAATACTATATGCGCAGTGCCATTGCCGTAGGGGGTATCGTGGTAATGCCTATCTTATTGGAGGATGCAAAGGTAAACATATTTCATGTTATCGCATTGGGAATTTAAATGCACCATACAGCGAAGTGGCTTGTTCATTCCCAGATATTCCTTTGAGAAGAATTCATACACGCTGTTTAATAATCACACACACACATATATATATATATATATATATATATATATTTTTTTTTTTTTCTTTTTGCCCAAGGATGCACAAAGTGATGCACTTTTAAACAAAATTGAACTTATTATATTGATAAAAATTTACTGGAAATAAAGGGGAACAGGACAGTCCTTTTGTTACAAGCA
The DNA here is from genome assembly GCA_028830015.1 of Eucalyptus grandis x Eucalyptus urophylla. Taxonomy (NCBI): domain Eukaryota; kingdom Viridiplantae; phylum Streptophyta; class Magnoliopsida; order Myrtales; family Myrtaceae; genus Eucalyptus; species Eucalyptus grandis x Eucalyptus urophylla. The sequence continues at coordinate 45,429,232 of CM054190.1, forward strand.
CGATATTTTAGCCCTGGAATTAGCAATTTTATGAGGAAATGCGACCTACTAGCCTCCTTAATTTTACTCAGGAAGATGGATTTTGCTGCTAATATATTTATGATATCATATGACATCAGATTTTGACGAATGTTATTCATGGTGCCCGGGGACTTGTGTGTTGGAACGGGACTCCTTTCGCTGCGTCGGTGGTGGAAAGACCAAGTTCATTCTTATTGGTAAGCAGATCTTTTAACCTAGAATTTTAGTCCGCTTCATGCTGGATAATTGCTAGAAAAAGAAAATAGCATAAATTATGTTTAGAAAAGGTACATAAATAAGATTTACATTACCTTTCGTTCTAAAATGATTGTCCATTTGCTTGGTGACGATTATAGATAAGTTTCCATCAATAGTACCTATCAAGACAACCTCAAAACTTTCTTCGTGCACGAATACTTATATTTGATAGCTAAGACAGCACTTAGAACTTTTCTAATGTTGCCGCTTCAGATCTATCAAAAGATGACCAAGGTTCCTACTTACTCTTGTCGTATTTGAATTGGAATCATTACAATCATAATCAAGATGAATGCTGGTAGGAATTTTTTCACTTTCATCAATGGTTTTCTCATTTCCTAGTAAGGGAGATTATTTGTAAAATCCAGATGTATGTATAAAAATATCACATGATGGAACTTAGCAGGAGACAAATTAATTATTCAAGGTTGTTAAGAAAAATCCACATGAAAGGAGCTCAGGTTAATTACTCTTATATGATTTCCTCTTAATCAGATTCACTAAAATATTTTATGATAAGACCTTCTAGATACAAGAAGGGAGCATTTTTTGGACTTTTGTCCCTTAATTTTTTTGTAATGCAGGAACTGGGGCAGGCCTTGGGGCACTACTTTTGTGTCTTGCCTTATGGGGGCTGTACAAATACATCAAGAAGAGACAAGAAATCAAGCTCAAAGAGAAGTACTTCATTGGTCTTTTGCTGGAAAGTGAGCTATCTTCAGGCCACGTTGAGAAAAACAAATTGTTCAACTCCAAGTATCTAGAGAAGGCTACTGACAATTTCAACAAGGATAGAATACTTGGGCAAGGTGGACAGGGTACTGTTTACAAAGGAATGTTAACAGATGGCAAAATAGTTGCTATTAAGAAACCAAAAGCAATAGATGAGAGCAAAGTCAAACAATTTATAAATGAAGTCGTCATTCTCTCACAGATCAACCATAGAAATATCGTTAAGTTATTGGGGTGTTGCTTGGAGACAAAAGTCCCACTTTTAGTATACGAGTTTATACCAAATGGGACTCTATACCAATATTTGCACGACTCAAATGAGGAGTTTCATGTATCATGGGACACACGCCTACGAATTGCAGCTGAAATTGCAGGAGCATTATTCTACTTACACTCGGCAGCCTCAATTCCCATTTATCATCGAGACATCAAGTCCACCAATATCCTCCTGGATGAGAAATATCGAGCAAAAGTGGCAGATTTCGGTACTTCCAAGTCTATTTCCCTCGATCAAACTCATGTAACCACGTTGGTGCAAGGGACTTTTGGCTACCTAGATCCCGAGTATTTCCAATCAGGTCAATTTACAGACAAAAGCGACGTGTATAGTTTTGGAGTTGTTCTTGTTGAACTATTAACGGGACAAAAGCCAATCTCGTCGATGAGGGAACAAGAAGGCAGAAGCCTTGCAACCTATTTCATAATTTCAATGGAAGAAAATCAGCTGTTCGACATTGTGGATGCTCAAGTTTTGAAAGAAGATAAGAAGGAAGAGATTGCATTAGTTGCTAACCTTGCAAAAAGATGCTTGAACTTGAATGGGAGGAACCGGCCTACAATGAAAGAAGTGACAATGGAGTTAGAGGGGATGAGAAAGCTCCCAGACCCTTTGGGTATTCAGCAAAATCAAGAGGACCGGGAGACAGCTGAATCTTATGCTACTGCATGTACATCCAGCAAGTCAAACATCAACGCCGATGTCACTACATTTTCGGATGTGCAACCATTCTCACCTAGTGAGACGTGGTGAAGATCTGTTTTGCCTCTTACACTTGTGAGTTGTATTGCTACATTTGTCATGGAAATCAGTCTTCAAAGCAAAAGAAAGAGAATAAAGAAAGGAGGCAAGCTTGTTAATTTACTAATAGGAGGATTTTAATTTGTTATGTATTGGTAATGAACTTATTCTCGGTGTTTGGGATCAATAAACTGTTAAGTCATGCCAATCCCAAGTTTATTCTAGTTCTGTAATTAGCATGATGTTGTGATTTCAGCTCATCTTGAGATCTTTGAATACTCGCTGTCAATTCAATTGTTGCAAAACTTACATCAGTCATGCGGTGGACCAGCCTTTGTGATTCAATTAGATTTGTACTTGCTGAGAAGGAAAAACGAGAAAGACGTTTCCCTTCCAGAAAAGAAGGTGAACTTGCATCCGCCTTCCCTGCCGGCTCTTCCTTGAAAATCACACTAAATTGCTGATGGCATAGAGGGATTGTTGCCAGTTGCCAATGCTCCGGCTGCTTAGATCCTCACTACGTGATGTATCAAACTCACCACCCGAACTACATATATCAACATAAAAAAACCCCACTAGTTGCAGAATTATCTCTCCCGATCCTAGCCAACCTTACTTGTCAATTTTCAATGGCAAAAACAGAAACAGTAAAAAATCAATCGCACATGGACCAACTCGTATATAACAGATATTTACTCCTCATTTTAAGCATGGAAGATGTTGGGTGCTCTTTTTTCATATTTCCATTGATTTTGTCGCAATAGTAGTGTTTGATTAAATGCCCTTAAGGAACGTAAGTCATGTTGTTTGTAGAATAAAATTCATGGGGATCATAAATTGGTTTTATGTCTTCATTATTGACGTTGACATCCGAATTTTTGTAGACGTCTTAAATATCCATTTATTTTGCAAAAATATAAAAATCTATAAAAAGATTAAAAAAAAGCAAAAAAAAAAAGAAATCATAAAAAGATGATGATGATGATGCTAATAATAATAAATAAATAAATAAGTAATAGTAATAAAAAAATGCATAAGAGTGAAAAAAAAAAGATGAAAAAAGGAATGGGAAAAGTCGAGTGGGCTCGTGTAGCACGGCCCATTCTTTTATTTCTTTTTGAGCCCACTCTTTTATTTTTTTCTCCTAGCCCATTCTTTCGGCCCATCCGAAATTAAATAAAAGAGAGGCCCAGCCCATCATCCCTTTTCTCTCCTTCGCGCATGCGCGCCCGCACACGAGGGAAGGGGGTGAACCCAGCGGCAACAGCGCCAGTCCAGTGACGCCAGCAGCGATGACGCCAGCAGAAGGAATATTCCAGCTGTCGTCACTCATAAGAGGAGTGGAGGAAGGAGGCAGCGCGAAGGGCGTGAACAAGGCAAGAAAAAGAGGAGAGAAGGGCTCAGCTCGTGGGGGGTTGGCTAGAGAAAAAATGGAATAAGTATATTAGAAGTGTCAAAAATTATATATGACGCTCACTTTATTATCAAAAGTTTTCGCCGGCTCAATTAAGTGCTAAATCAAAATAAAAATGATTACTTTAATGCCAACAACGAGAAATTTCGATCAATTTGATTAAATGTCATTTATAATTAAAAAATATAGTATGACTAGGTAAACTTTTTAAAAAATCTGATCCATGTGATATTTCCATATGGTATGCTTGGCATTAAAGTAATCCTTTTTTTTTTTTTAACAATGACTAATATTGAAGTGATTATTTTAAATAAAATTCGTCACTCAAATGATCACTTTTAATAAAATTAGGTACTTAAATGATCACTATTTATAACTTTTAGATAACGTCGTTTAGGGATTATATGTTGACTAAGCACGATAGCGAGCCACGTAGGACTGAAAAAATAATAATATATAGACACATCGGATTTTTGGCAATCCGGATTGGAGTTGGTACTTAGATGATCATTTTTTTCAAAAAAAAAAATAGTACTTAAGTAATTCGAAAAAATATTTAGCATTAAAATGAGTTTTGTACACAACTTTTTGCACTCTTAGTGTCCTTACGCCGAGAAAAAATAAACACAAGAGAGCCATTCTTTCGGGGAAAAAGAAGAAAACGAGAGAGAGGAAAGGCTGAGGAGAGGACGTTTTTGGTTTTTCCCTAGAGTGACAAAAGCGAGGTTGCTAGAGCTCCTTTCAAAGCCAATCAAAGGTCCATGCAGCATTGTCCTTCATCATTTCAATTTTTTGTCTAGAAAATTTCAAAAAATGATCCGAAATGCCCTCATTTTCTCAAATAAGAGCCGAAGCGGACCTTATTTCAAATAAGAGCCTAAAGTGCTATTACTTTTCTTAAATAATGATTTGAAGTGAATCTTTTTTAAATAAGGGCTTAAAGTGGCGATGTTCATTTTAAATAAAGGCCTAATTTTCGGCAATCAACAGTATTTTCGTCATTTACCATTTTCCCTTCTTTTTTTTTGTGGTTCTTCTTCCTCCCCATCGACAACCAATCAGCCAACCATTGGCGATGGCCACAGAGGGCTGGGCAAGGGTTATCCTTGCCCAATTCGACAAGGGCCACCCAAGCCAGCCGTAGGTAAGGGACAGCCTCACCTCAGTGAGGCAACCCTCACCCTAGGGGAGGTTGCCCCTCACGGCCATCCATGAGGTCAACCCTTACTAGCCACAAGGTGGGGGCTCCACAACCCTTGCTAGCGGTCAGCAAGGGTCGTCGAGCCCTCGATAACCCCAAGCGAGGCTGATACTCACTAGATTTGGCGAGGGTGGCTAGTGTGGGCTTGCAGGCCCTCACTCATTGTCAATGAGTGCTTGCAGGCCCTCGCCGATCCTTCCTAGTAGTTGGCGAAGGTGGCCGAGCCCTCGTCGGCCCTTCCCAGCGACTAGCGACTAGCGAGGCTAATGTCTAAAAAGAAAAAAAAAAAAGGGAGGGGGGAAGAAAAAAATTGGTCGAAAATGCTCTTGATTGATAAAAAAATTTAGCTGGCTAGCAATTGGCGAGGTCAAGCCCTTATTTGAAATAATTATATTTACTTGAGGGCCTCATTTGAAACAACCAAAGTCACTTCAGTCCCCTATTTAAAACAAGATTCACTTTAAGTCCTTATTTGAAAAAAATGATGACACTTTTGATTTTTTTTGGAATTTTCCCTTTTCCTTCGGCAGCCATGGAGTGGCTTTAGCCTAAACTCTCTTGCCATCGCCAATCGAGATCTTGACTCGTCTAATATACCAATACCAAGTAAGATTCCCCTCTCCCGAACCCCAAAAAGAACCCGCCTGGGTTGATTCTTGCTCTCGGTGAAATCTTGTTAAACCGAAGTAATTTCATGTCGAGCTATAATGCTTTGAACCCGGAATGCGAGTTCATTAATGAACACCAAATACTCGATGTATTTCTTAAATGAAACATAGAATGTTTGAGAACCCCAAACTCGAATGGAGAATTTCAAGTGACTCGTGATAGACTGAGATGGGTTTAACATGAAAATGTATTGATTTTAGCCTTTATGCATCATGTTTAGTCCGTAGGTTGCAATAAATTTCGATTTGGAATGCATGCTTAAAATCGCATATCAACCGTTTGATAAAATGGCTGAGAGAATGCCGAGTATTGATATTCATCATTGAATCCTGAGATAGATCCGTTCATGTTTGCTTCTGGGTTGGTTGAATCTGCTTTGATATTCTTTTTTCTCTTTGTCTGGCTATGTGATTCTATGGGAACGATCGATCGCCGGCAAGCGAGCCAAGAGTGTAAGAGTTTTCTTTATGTGGGCTACATTAATTGAGATTGTAATTACCGTTTTACGGCGTTGATCTAATAAGGTAAGGCATAAGGTTTTCTTAATAGTCGAATATGGGCCTGGCATTGTGTGGGCCAAGTTGGGCTTGGCCCGTGATGAGAGGGCCCGTCCAAAACTCTATAAGTAGCGCTAAAGTCCCTTCTCTAGCCCTCATTCTTCCATGAAGTCTCTCTCAACTCACATAAGGCAAACCGTGAGTGGCGGTCTCATCAAGCCAGGAACCGAGGGTCATAGGGGAGAAGATCTTCAGCATTAAAGGCTCGGATTGCTGTTGGATCATCGTCATTCCGCATAAAGAAAGATGGATTCCAAATAAGGTACACAAATCTTTGTATTCTCCTCTTACATGTTCGGTTTTCTAGCTACGTAGATCCTGGGAAGCCGTTTCAACGGCCAATATTTGGTATTAGAGCCACGTAGCCTAGAACCCGAACTGTTGCTTTTGGCTCGTTTTCAGAAAATTTGCCCGTTGAAACTTAATTATGAAAACAAATTTGAATTCTTCTCGTCGAGCCAAGCATTTCGGTGGGTGGCACGCCTCTGGCGGAGGCCAAATGCGCCAGCGATGAGAATTTTGGATTTCACCAACCCATGGAACGTTTCGCCCGTTTTTCATGAATTTTGGTCCGGTGAAAGTGAATTTTGATTGTATAAACGGCTTCTACTCTTCAATACGAGCATTTTGATGGGTCAAACGTCTCTAGGAGAGGCCGGAAATGGCCGCATGCACTCCCACGCACCGAGACGGAGCTCGGAGGCGGTCCCATGCGCCGCCACACTGCCGCGCCGCCTCATGCGCACACATGCACGACGACGCGTGGCCACCACACAGTGATGACGTCACGTAAGCCGCCTTACGTGCGACCGCCACGTGGCATGTGACGTCATCGATGACGTCACCATTGACCCGACCCGGGTTGACCCGACCCGTGTTGACCGGGTTGACTCGAACCGGTGGACCGTTGACTGGTTCGACTCGTTGACTAGTCGGACCGGTCGGGCCGACTTCAAGCTGGTTTCCGTGCGCCAGCGCGTGCAACTCACGCGTCGTGCCTTCTGATGGCGCGTGAGGGCACGTGGTACCTCCGATTGGAGCGTGGTTTGGACCATTGTGCTCGTATGAATGTTCTCTACACTATTATATGTTTATTTTATATTTTTGATGATTTTATGAATGTGAAAATGCATGTGAAATCCTAAGGTACGTGATTTTGGAGTAATTTTTTGCGTATTTTTCATATATTTCTCTATGGTTTTGAAAATACGTTGCGAGATCACATGTATATTATCACATAAGGAATGTGTAGAGTATCAATTCATTGATAACATGTATAAGGTTCCACATGTATCAACAAATGGAGTAATGTAATTGGTATGATATGTGATTTTAGTGACGAATTGCCCCTGTCATCTAGTCTAAAATCACATGTATGGAATAAATGTGAGTCATAAAATATATCCTTGATATGAGAAAATTTCAATGATTCAATTGGGTAGTGACCGCCAAAGTGGCACACTTGATTGGATTTGAGAAACGTCGGTCTCGTATTCTAATGAGATGTCTCCTATTCTAATGTGTGGTCATACTCCCAAATGAGGTGATTGTGTGTTGAGGAGTGATGCATGTACAACATATGGTTGAGGTGTGACTAACCCTAGTGGTTCATACACCCAAATGTGGTGAATTCGTGAAAGGTCAGAATATATTATTATGACCGTCGTCATGTGGAGAGTGTACAATTTCATGTCATGTATTCTGCCCAAATGTGTTTATATGATGATGTGTGTAACTCTCATGATGTGTACTTATAAAGTTTTTTCAAGTTACACAATACTCACATGGTGCCAATTACATATGCTACTTGTTATTAAGTTTCATTATCTGTAATGACAACTCCATTGTAATTGAGGTTCATATTAGTCAAATTTTAAGTAGTGAAGAGGATTTTCTATTAGAGATGGATGCTGGTAAATGTTCATATTACTCTTACTTTGAATAAGCTAAGAATCTTTTTTGTTGGTTATATGGAATTACAATGAATTCATTGCTACTTAGGAAAGGGAAATTGAATTTGTCCATCATCCATAAGGCGTTCCATTTAAGAACACTTGAAAATGATTTACCAGCTGACTGCACTGCTAAAATGATGATAGAAGCCCTAGTGGCTTGAAAGTGTGTCTTGTCTATTACCGAGATTGGTATAAATGCAATGACTCTTCAACATAAGGTGTGATGGTTTTGATGAGGTTAAGGATTACGTCCTAAGGATGGTAGATTTGAAGTCCAAAATCATACTCATGAAAGAATTAATGAAACCATCGGTCATTCTAATAATCTAATCTTAGGATATCGCTCTTAAGAGAAATCATGTCATTCACTGTTTTTTGTGGAAAGATATGACATATAAAGATATTGTAATAATATAAAGCTTGATTGCCCAAGTGTGAGTCTAGAGTTAATGATTCATTGGCATTTATTTATGAATTCAATTCATACTAAAAGCCTAATCTGGTTCTTGGTGGCTAGATAGCGGTGCAACAAATTATGTTGTTTACCATAAAGGGATTCATAAATCTAGGGAAGCCAAATTAGAGTGAATCACAACTCATCACGGAAAACAACATTTACTGTCGCTTTATTGGGAGATGTTGTTTTGACTATAGGTGCTGATTAGCATTTGATGTTGAAAAACACTTTTATGTACCTTCCTTTAGACGGAACTTTGTTTCCGTATCATGTCAGGAAGTGAACGGCCATTCTTTTGAGATAAAGAACAATGTTATTTCAATGCTTTATAAGTCAAATAAAGTTGGATGCTATAATGGGTCAAATGAATTGTATCAATTGTGTTAATCTCCTAAAGATATGTATGTATTTTTACAATTGAAAAGGTTGTTTCCAATAGAGATTTACCTGAAGAATATTCTTATGGATTATAGACTAAAGATGATTAAGAAAAAGAAGAAAACTACAGTATGAAGTTTTGAACTATTAAGGGTCATTCATGTTGATATTTGTGACCTTATATGGTAAAGTTTTATAGAAATATTGACAACTTTTTTCTCTTGATTAAAACAAAAAGGGTCTGAATCTTTGGATTTATTCATTCTTTTGTATTAAAGTCAAGGAACAGTTGGGATAAGTCTTAAAGATTGTCAGATATGACCGTGGTGATGAGTGCTTTGACTATGGCAATGCTGGATAGCTTAAAGGGCCATTTATCAAATACTTAGAAAGATTTTGAGATGGTAACTTAGTTTACTATATCCGAAAATTTTGGAATAAATTGGTGTGGCCGAAAGACGTAATTCCACCATGATAAAACATGACAATGAGTATGATCACTAAGACTAATTTATTAGGTTTTCTATTGGGCAAAACAGACCAATATGCATTAAATAGTATTACTACCAAAAGTGTTCCATTGGCTCCCCTTTGAGTTGTGGATTAGACGTAAACTTGACTTGAATCATCTTAAGGTTTGGAGTGTCTTGCAGAAGTTTGGTTATATAATCGAACATTAAGTAAGTTAGAATCTAGAACCACTCGATATTATACTCAAATCATTTGAAGGGATATCAGGTTTTATTATCCCAATAAAGGCACAAGAGTTGTGGAATCACAGACAGCGAAGTCTCTAGAGTTCGATGAAAATGCAGAGGATAGCTGCTCTTAGACTATTAAAGATAATAGTATGGTGGGGACCATTATGTCTTTGTCTTTCCCTATACAGACAATTGTGGAGTCTATTATAGCACAGATTAAGCCTGTGAGGTTTAGGATATTGTTATTAATATAATTCCTAATGAAGTTTCTCAAACCTCTCGGGTATAAGATGAAGTGTCTATAGCTCAACTCAAGAGATCTGTTATAGAGAGATGTTCAATTATACCACTATACTATATAGTCTGTCTGTAAGAGCATGATTACGATATCTGCTACGTGGTCAATCTAGTGACTTGTTTATGTAAATGCTGTTTTTTGTCCTCAGTCTGATCTGTAGTTGGATATGATGAAAGATGAGATGCAATTTAAAACGTAATAGTGTTTGTGAGCCTATTGAATAGGTTGTGGGTCACAAGCTCATTCGCTGCAAATGGGTGTATGAAACTAAGAGTAATTTCAAGGGAAACATTGAGAAGTTTAAACTCAAATCATTAATGAAAAATTTCACTCATAAAGAAATTTAGTCTTTTCTAAAAACTATTTCAGAGTGAATATGGTATTACTAACTCTTTTTTTTTATGTGGAGTTACATTAGATATATGATTATAACCATGTTTTTGAATGAATATCTTGATAAAGAAGTCTATGTGGTAGAACCCGAAGGTTTGTAGCAGATGATTTAGGTAAGCTTGTGTGTAAACTGAAAATCCTTGTGGCCTTAAGAGAGTCTGTAGTTTAGACGATGCTTGAAGTTTTATAGTGTCATCACTTCATTCAATTTTGCTGAAAATAAAGTAGATCAGTGTTTATACTGCAAGATCAGTGGGAGAAAATTTAGTTTTCTCAGATTCCATGTAAGTGATAACTTACTTGTAATAGCATCAACGGATTACTGCATAAGATAAAGTAAATATTGTCAATGGTTTTTTGACTTGAAAAACCCTGGTCAAGTACCTTTTGTCCTTGGTATTAAGATCTATGGAGATTGTTCTTGGCATATGTTAGATTTATCTCAGATTGCACATGTTGACTGTATTTTGAAAAATATTCAATAAGCCTAGAGTTGCTGTTGTTATTAGGACTGTTAAATTGAATATTTGGTATTGTCATTGTTCAAATTTTGGAAAAATCCAAATGAATGATACACTTTATGCTAGTGCACTTAGAAGTGTCATACATGTTTAAATCTGCACTAGACTACATATTGCTTTTGTGGCGAGATTTTTTGGCAGATATCGATCAAGTCTAGGACATGATCATTGGATTGCTGCCTATGAGGTTTTGAGATTCCGAAAAGGACAAGAAAACTATATACTAAAAAATATATTCAAGATTTAGAGCTAGTAAAGTATTCGAATGCAGATTTTACTAGCTATAAAGATAACAAGAAGTTGATAACATAATATATCTTTGTATTAGCAGAATGTGCGGTATTATGAAAAGTGTTAAACAGATATTTATGTTATCCTCTATCGTATAAACAGAGTTTATAGCATGCCTTTTAGTTGTTGCTCAAGATATTTGACTTCGGAACCTCATTAAGGAGTTGACTAAATTTGATATTATGAATAGACCCATATGGTTGTATCGAGACAATAACTCTTTAGTGTTGTTTGTCAACAACAATAAGGGTCTCAAGGGGTCTAAATTTATGAAGGTCAAGTTTCTGATCATAAGTAAACAACACAGAATGATGATACTACAGAAGAGCATATTTCCACAGATGATGTGGTTCTAGACCCACTAATTAACGATTTTCGCCCTTGTGTACTTAAACGACATGTCGTGACATGGGCCAAGATGCTGTTATTTAGTGGGAGCTGTTTTGATCTTGCTCTAATAAAACTTATATATGTTGCACATTCAATAAAGTGTTCATGAATGTGTGGTCACCATATTTAATTGATTATATGTAATGAAAATCTCAAGGTATTGTGTAAGCCTTGAGTGAAGGCTGGGGGCATCTAGTTATCAGCCTTGAACATATGTCTTGATTACACATAAAGAAATGTTAACTATAAAGATAAGACATATGTGGGTTCATTAGAACCATAAGGATATTCTCTAGTGGCACATCCGATTTTTTGTGACACTTAAGGTAAGAGAATAGTGACCGACAAGGGAGATAACACATAAGGTAAAACTCTTTATGAGGTATTATCCGTTTGCCACACAATCATATTGAATCCATATCAATAAAGTTAAAAGCATTCGTAACCATGGAAGGCTATGTATGAATACATGCAGTTACCGCCATGATTCGGTGTTGGAGACTTTATGGGATAGGATTGATTATTAAGAATTGCCATTAGACCAACATAAATGTGCGCACATAAAGTACAGTCTTAATTGATATAGCCCAAGTGGAAGAATGTAAGAGTTTTCTTTATGTGGGCTACATTAATTGAGATTGTAATTACCATTTTACGGCGTTGGTCTAATAAGGTAAGGCATAAGGTTTTCTTAATAGTCGAATATGGGCCTGGCATTATGTGGGCCGAGTTGGGCCTGGCTCGTGATGAGAGGGCCCGTCTAAAACTCTATAAATAGCGCTAAGGTCCCTCATCTAGCCCTCATTTTTTCATGAAGTCTCTCTCAGCTCACATAAGGCAAACTGTGAGTGGCGGTCTCATCAAGTTAGGAACCGAGGATCATAGGGGAGAAGATCTTCAGCATTAAAGGCCCGGATTGCATTGGATCATCGTCATTCCGCATAAAGAAATATAGATTCCAAATAAGTTACACAAATCTTTGTATTCTCCTCCTACATGTTTGGTTTTCTAGCTACGTAGATCCTGGGAAGCCACTTTGACAGCCAACAAAGAGTCCCCCTCTGGCCGAAGCTCTCACTCCACATCAGCGAATCCCACTGTCCAGGGCTATTCTATTTAGGCCATTCTCTCCATATTCGTGTATTTATGTTTGCTTGTTTTCCTGGCTTGCTGATTTTAGAAGTCATGGTTCGCTTAGTTTTTGTTTCGGTGAATTTGTTTTGGGTCGCCAGAGTAGACGGTCGGTGATGAGCCGCTGACGGTTAGGGGTAGACGATAGGCCGGCGAGTCATGGCCTGAGTGGACGACCATGGAGAGTAAGGGCTTGGCTGCGGCCTGAGGTTTGGTTGACGTCCCCTGGTTCGGTGAAGATGAATTTGCAGGCGGTGAAGGAGATGTTCTCGGTCCATAAAGAAGAATGAAGGTGCAGGAGAAGAAGACAAAATAGGGAAGAAGACAAAAGAATTAAAAAGAATTAAAAAAAAGGAAAATCAATAAAAAATTCCAAAAATCTAAAAATACATTAAAAAATCCTTTTGTAATCCGACGCACGTTGGATCTGGATAGACGGGTCGGGAGAATGGGTTGGATAAAGTAAACCCGGTCTGAACCCGTTGCCTAAATATAATGATAATAAAAAAAATATTAAAATTTCTAAATAATTGTAAAAATCATTAGGGTCAATACTCTGAAAAACTCCAAACTGATACACATGTGACAAATTTACCCTAAACTATTTTTTTGATCACTAAAGACCTCAAACTGATATACTTTTGACAAATTTACCATAAATTTGTACACTTGTGACAAATTTATCTTATGTTAGTTTTCGTTAAATTTTACCGTCAAATTATTAAATTAAATAACACGTGACAATTGACTGGTATACCAATTTGAGATTTTACGCTCTGTTTGTCAGAGTTTATAATTTTTGTGATTTTTTTGTGGTATTAATCCAATTTAGCAAAGAGTATATTTGTCACAAATTTATCAGTTTGGGATTTTTTGCGATCGAATAAATTAGTTTTGGGTAAATTTGTCATAAATTGACTAGTTTTGATTTTTTTTATGATCAGTCGGGGTAAATTTGTCATAAGTATACCAGTTTGGGGTTTTTCAGGATATTAATTCAAATCATTATAAATTAAAAAAAATGAAAATATTAAAAAAATTAGGAAATTTTTAAAAAATTTAAAAACTCAGAAAATCCCTAAAAAGTAATAAAATATTCTTAAATTCGTAAATAATATATAAATCAGAAAAATCATAAGAAAATCAGAAAAATAATAAAAATCCTTATATAAATTTACTTAATTAGAAAATTAAAAAATTGATAAAATTTAGAAAATTCAGATAAATCATAAAAATCATAAAAAAAATTTAAAAATTCTAAAAAGCCAGAACATTCATAAAATTTAGAAAATTCAGAAAATCATAAAAAATTCGGAAAATTCAAAAAATCATTAAAAATATTTAAAATATTTAAAAATTCACAAAATTCACAAAATTTAGGACTAACATTGAGTTTTCAACATTTCTAATACTAACTTTCACTTGAAAGCTCCTTAAAAACAATTGCCAAACGATTCAATATTTCTCCAAGGGGTTGGCCGCCAAGAATGCTGAACCAAACGCATTTTCTGAAAAAAGAATATTCCAAAGAGGCGTCAATGGGTCTTTGTGATCTCCTGATGAATAGAATTTTCCAACCTTTCAACCCAGTTTGAATTAGCGAACTTAAGATTGGCCAGCAACACCTTGCAATCATCCACAACAGGATATAGGGCCCACAGGCTTTCTACTTTTCCGGCTTAGGAGCTTCGCCAGAAATCTACCGTCGATCTCTATCTCCACAAAAAGATTATTTGCTTTCTCCTTCTTTAAGTAGAGTTGTACACCAGAAACCGCCCAGACAGATTGGACCGGCCAGTTTTGGGCGGTTCAGATTGGTCGGTTCTTGCGCGGTTTCCATGGTCAGCGGTCCGGTTCTTAATTCCCATTCGTGAAATCGGTGGCCGGTTGGTCCGGTTCTTAGTTCCAAAATCAGACAATCCAGTCAAACATCCCAGGTGACTATCGATCTAGGTGCGCGATATCACTTTTCCCTCCAGTTGTGCCTTTCATAAGCCTGGCACTTCTTCTTATAGGATTGACCTGCTTGCTGTCATTCTTTTTCTTCTTTCTTGATGGGCTGCAGCTTCAACGGGAAGTGCTACTACTTCAACTGGTAGTTGTTTTTTTGCTACTTGTCTTGTTGTCCTTCTTGTAACATGCTGGGGAATGCCACTCTGCAGGCCATGAGTTGAGTTCTTTGTTGTGGTGTTGGCGCGGCTTGCATGATCATCATCTCTCTGCCTCTTGCCGTGTTTAGCACTTATACTCTTGAGCTGACATGACTAGAATTCACAATGAACCAAAAAAGCCAGTAAAAACTAAAAATTCAAACAAAGCCACTACTTACAATCCCATTAATATGCGCCGATATGGTCTCACTAGCAGCACCAGCAATAGTCTCCCAATACAAACAGATTATAAGAACGAGAAAGGCAATACACTTAGAGAGACTGCAATGAAATATTTACCTTTAGACCTTTTTTTTGTCTTTTTTTTTGTCTTTTTCTTCTAGTTTTTGTAAAAAAATTGAAGGCTGTCAACTTCAATGTACACCTAACATGAGCGCTCTTTATCGTTTCTGTTGCAAAATCTCAAGATAGCTAATCTCTTCTCTAGACGTTAACGCAGTTGAGTGGAAATTGGTGATTGTGATGGCAAACTATGGTTCGGTTCGAGGAAACTGGGGATTCTGGTGGAAATCGACGTTGTCAGCGAATTAGAGGAGTTCATTTGGGGATTTTTGTGGTTTAGTCGATTTTACTTTGTTATATGTTGCACATTCTTCCAAATAAAACAACGTTGTTTCGATTAATTTTTCCACGTCAAATTGCCGATCGTGCCATGTAAGACGATAATGATCAGCCAGAAGATATAGAATTATATTGGAACAATTGAAATATTTAGGACTATATTGGAATCCGTACAATAGGTTAGGACTGAAATTGTAATTAACCAAAATCTATATCCAGTTTCATTTCTCTTTCTATTATTTATGTTATTAATCTAGTAAACTTTAATTCTTCATCTTATTTCACTTTAGTTACACATGGTACTTCATGTACTACCATCTTCAAATGTTAATTATCTATTTCAGTTAAAATACTAGTATAAATTCAATTGCTTTGCATTCTGTAACTAAAAAGGAGTTCTATTTTCTACTTTTTGAATGAAAAATCCATAACCATGGGACACATTGTTTTAAATCAGTTTATGAAAGTGTTAATGTTTTTGTATTCTTCCTTATTCTAAAGTGATATGCTTTGAAATTAGTTAGAATCTCTTTTCATCATAAGTCACAGTTTTCAGTGAAATAATATGTTCACCCGTATAAAAGTTACATCCAAACTCAATGGGTGACTATTTTTCCAAGCAGTATGTGCTTTAATTTACTTTGACATAAAAATTACATCCTAACTCAATAGTCAAGCCCACTGTATATACATGCGTCAGCAAAATAGCATACAAATTAACACATTTATTGCTTAATCTGCGGGTGGATGCATTAGCCCTATATGAATTTGCATAAAATGTCTAACAGAAATAATGAAGAAAAAGGCAAAACAAATGATCCAATTATGTTTACTCGAGAGGAAACCAACAAATACATAGGAGATAAATCATCATAATATTAAATATATATATATATATACCGACCAAATATATATACACAACCAATTCATCATTTGTTTTTCCATGTGACGACACTTGGCAGAATTTAATGAGTTCTTGTGTTTTTTTTCCCTTTCGTACAACTACAAATTGGACATTAATTTCTCCAAAGCGCATTAATGGAATAATCGAATTAACTAGTTCATAATTAGTTTTATTATATGAACAGTATTAAATTTGTGCATTAATTATGTCAATTGCAAAATTTAAAAAAAAAATAGTTGACAAAGAAATCATATTTTGTTTTTGAAATCAATAATTTGTGATCTATTATCTAGCAAGTTATCTGTTAAAGCAATTTTGATGAAGTAATATATAGAGAGATAATATTAGTTTGCCAGGACTATTAAAGAACTAAGACTATCCCACACCAAAAAGGTAAGTAGAGATAAGTGACTAATGCAAGGAAACGAATCAGCCACCTAAGAAATTATAGTGCAACAAACGAAAAATGGCAACTTTGAAAGGGTGGATATATGTGCGGCTAAGGAAAGGAAGAGATTTGGCCTAAAAAGGAATTGAACAAAAATCCCACACACAATGAGGAAGATGTCGCACTTTGTTTAATGTATTCAAAAAAATCTCCTCTTCGTAATGCTCCAAAGTTATTGTTTCCTCATTTCTAGGTTTTTCGTGAAGCTCCACCTGTTTTTTAACATTGTCTAAATCTTCTTCTGCAATTGACGTAGCCTCAAAACATTCAGCATTGCCCTGCCCTAACTCGGAATCATCAACGGAGGAGTTGCCATGAGTTTCGCTTTCACCGCCCACAGGTGCAGAGTTTTGAGTCTTCATTAGGACATGAAACATCCCCCTTAGCCCCATCCTCATTGGAATACACATCAGTCTTCATCATCTCCTCATCGTATTCTCCCTCCCACTCACTATCGACCCCTCCCTCGACGTACAAATGAATAATGAATCCTTGTTGACATGCCTCATCCAACATTTCATTCACGTGCCCATCCCTCTCGATCTCCATTTGCATGTTGTAAGTATCCTTGGTCTCACACCACATTCTCTTGAAATGAAAGCCGAAACTTTTCACGTCAACAATCAATCCTTCATATGTCACTGAATCGGGGTCGACGCCTTCCTTTTCTTTCTCTATTCCACGAACAGACCCAAAACCACACGTCACTGGGCTTCTTTACTCCAAGGTGGAATCGGATTGTGAAGGAATCCTGTGACGTAACAATTTCAGTGGGAGAGCCAAACAACATATTTATTGGATATTCACTAAACTTTTTGCATATTTACCCTCAATCCAACCAGCGCAAATATAAATATGTGATGTAAATTTAAATTAAACATCAAGTAAGATAATTATCTACCTAGGAGTACTATCTCATCACAAATTCCCTTTCCTACGAAGGGGGGGGGGGAGAGAAGAAAATTGGAATGCCACTGTAAATAAAACTTTCTAGTAGTGGTTTTTACCACTATTGATTGAGGGACAGTAACTATTCACTTTCTCATTAACCATTAAATTAAGGGTAGATGAGGTCGCTTGTGAAACATTTTCTCAATACTGCTATAATTATTCAAAAATGGCATCAATAGAAAAGTTATTGACGATTTATTTCCAGGTCATTTCTTTTCATTAAACCCAGCGACTTGAAAAGGTTGTGATGCTTCTTTCTTACTTGTTCCTAGGGGTGATCGGTTTTCAATTCCCAATTTTGGGATTGGGGACTGGATCGGATAGTCCTAGGACTGGGAACCGGCGGTCCGGTCCCATGGAACCAATCACTTAGCAAAAAAAAATTAAAAAAAAAAAAACTAGAGTAGTTACTATTTTTAAGAAATTAAAAATATATATTTAAAAATAATAATAAAAGAGTCCGTTCAGTCTGTCAGTCCGGTCCAGTCCAGTTCCCCCCCAGAACTGAGAATCGAACTAACAATCGCCGATTCCATAAAAATGGAACCATGAACTAGACTGATACCTTCGAAAACCGGACCACACTAGCCAGCCTGGTCTAGTCCGAACAGTTCCCAGTTTAGGCGGTTCGACATGCTCACCCCTACTTGTTCCTTCTTTACCAATTGCTTTTGAAATCTATAATTGGCAATCGATTATCTAACTTCTTGTCTATGAAAGTAATTTGGATGATATTCTTACCTTTACCAAAAAAAAAAAAAGTAATTTGGATGATTAATATTAAAAGAATGATTCATTGAGTTTACTGGCACTATTACAACACTAAAAAGGCAAGTAGAGATGAATCACGAAGATAGAAAAAAAAATGTAGCCTAAGTAATTAAAGCACAACACATAATGGGAGCCACAAAAGAGGGGGGAAAGATTGCTTTAGGAACTGCAAATGTTCGACACCAAAAAACAGCAGAAATAAATCATCCACCTAAGAAATTAGGGTGCAAAAAAAAATGGCAACTTTAAAAGGGCGGATATTGTGTGGAGAAAGGAAGGAGGATATTTGGCCAAAAAAGGAAATAAATGTTGGTGAAGAAGATTCCGCACCCTTGATGTATTCTGAAGAATCTCCTTTCTGTAATGCTTCAAAAGCGTTGTCTCCATAGACATAGGATCTCTGATAGAATCTTTGATGAAGTATCCACACCCCCGTATAAGGACGATGCAATCATCTGGTATTTTTGTGCCAGATGCATCAATCAACCTTTTCAATGACTAGCGCCAGTAGACCGACAAAGCTTTCAGAGACTCCAGCTCGTTTAGGCCCTCAACATTAGTAAGTACACCGCAACTTTGAATTAAAAATCTCTCCAGGTTCTTCAAGTATGATAACCCACTTATTATTGTCAAAGATTCGCAATAACGGATAGTCAAGCCTTTCAATGATTTTGAAACGCCCACAACTTCTATCTCAACTAGGGCTTGGCAAGATTCCACCGTCGCTTGCTGTAGCTTCCTTAATTCTAAAGGAATGGATAATCTTTGAAGCCATTCACATCCGCAAACCCTTAAGTTCTCCAGTCGTGATAGTCCATCTAGTGAAATGTCTTCCACTTCGCAAAAATAGATCTCTAAAGTTGACAAATTTCTCCACCTCCAATTGGAGGATGGAAGCTGCACAAGGGGTTTTGAGTCCAAGTGTCCCAAAACAATCTCTTGTGGTTGAGAAGGATAAGTCAACTGTGGATTTGCAAGGACATTCAGCACTCTTAACTCCACCCATTTCAATCTAGATAAATTAACAATCCCCCTTAAGTCGCATCCTGGGATTAGCTTTGATTTGCCTTCATAATCAGAGCCATCGTGTAGTAGCAGATTAACTAAATTAAAAACTTTTGACAAGCCAAGGGTGTTGAGCAATGATGTGGCTTGAAGACGTAGATAGGTCAAACTTGTGGGAAGCTCCGGTAATTCTTGAATTTCATGACAATGGGTTACGTCTAGGATGTAGAGGTCATGAAACGTGTTGATTGTCATTGGAATTCCACCACTTTCAACAAGAATTTCACATTTCATTCTAGTACGCCTAGAGAGATCCAGCTCTCTAAGATTTACCAAAGTGCTGATGCCACAAGTTAATTGCCAATCAAGATACTTGACATTCAATGGCCACAATGGAAAGCGCAAGATCTCTAATGATTTTAACTGTAAAATGAAGTTGGGAAGTTCCATGATTATCGTTCCTGTCAAAAGAAAAATTCGCAAGCTTCAAACTACAAATATTTAAATTTTAACATTCCAATGGAATTTGGAAGTATGGCAATGCGAGTACCTGACAAATCTAACTCTGTCAATGAGGTCAAATTCCCAAGTGAGTCTGGAAGTTCTCTCAACCTTTTACAATGCTGCAAGGAGAAACACCTAAGCTTCACTAGTGTCCCCACTTCTTTTGGTAAATCAATTAAATTCAAGCAATCTATAATCTTTAACTCAATCAATGATTGTAGATCTCCAATGAAGCTTTCAATTCTCTTTAGACTGGAGCATCGAACAAGAGTCAATCTCTTTAAAGCTGAGCATCTAGAGATGTTTGGGATTGTCGTTATGCCCAAACACCAAGTAATAGATAGAACTCTCAAACTTTCTGCTCTCTGTAAAAATGAATGACATGTCGAGTTAAAGAACCATTGTAGTGTACACAAGGGAACTATCATACTAGAATTTAAAACATGTAATTTACCTTGATCAAGTCCCATGCTTTTGAATCATCCTTGAAGTCAAGGCCGTGAAGTTTACAAACAACAAGCTTATCCAAATACAAATTGCTTGCCCTAAAATCCAAATCGAGTTTGTTCCTCCCATGATCCAAATCGAGTTTATTCATCCCATGATCCTCCCAACTCCAAGAAAACCATCTCAAATTTGAATGACACATTGCAAAGTCCCCAACATAAGTTCCCCCTTTTAAATCGAGGAATCTTAGGTTCGGCAACCTTTTAAAGTTTTCATTTCTAATCTCTATGGGGGAACCATACATAGATATCTCAAGCGCTTGAACCTTGCACTTTGTCTGCAAGTGAAATTTTGCAATGATGCCAAGAAGTTTGTCAACTTCCAACCGTTATGTTTTACAACTCAAATGGGCAGGAAAAAATTGATAAATTTCCTAAACAAAAGAAAAAAAAAAGAATCCCCAATCCTAGGATATACGTCTTTTATTTGAAAATGAGACGTTTTTAACTTACCTTTTCGGTTCCTATGATTTGAAGGGCCTCTTTTGCAATCCACAACCTACTATGCTTTTCAGGGTCATTTGGACTGTTTTCACGGACAATTTGCCTTCCCAGTGCTATAAGTTGATCGTGCATCCAGAACTTATCATTGTCCAATATCTTTATCAAGCACCTATCGGTAAGGACTTCAATTCCTCCCTTGGGATAAAATTCACAATCGGTCCACATGTAAATTGCATCAGTCTTATTCTCGTTAACAAAGAAGCACGCTATATCGAGAAAAATTTGTTTTTGATGTTCTTCTAGATCATCATAGCTAATCCTTAACTTCTCTAAAATCTCTATCGCAGGAACATTCCTTAACTTTTCCAATGTCTCTTCCCAAATTTCTTGGTGTTTCCCCTTATGCAATGAACCTATCACTTGAATAGCTAATGGAAGCTCTCTCGTAGTTGAGACAATGTCACTTGAAAGCCGGCGATAATCATATGAAGGAAAGTCTCCACTAAAGGCATGCCAACCAAAAAGCTGAAGTGCAGAACTGGCATCCATCTTTAACATCTCATACTGCTGAGTTTCACCCTTAAATCCCTCAACTTCTAGAACATAAGTGTTTCTTGTTGTAACGATTATCCTAGATCTTGGATATAATTTGGAACTTCCTATTAGATTATTAATGAGCTCTTTCTTATCAATGTCATCCAAAACCACCAGGACCTTCTTATTGCTGAGTGTTTCTCTAATCCTCCTCATTCCTTCTTCACTATTGTCGATATCTCCTATAGTTCCAGAACCACCAATGTCAGATAGTAATTGCTTCTGCAACGAGACTATGCCCTCCTTATTTGACCTTTCGCGAACACCGTCAAGAAAGATACAACACTTCCCAAAGTGGGAACATAATTTATTAAAGACAACCTTGGCAATAGTTGTTTTACCGATGCCACCCATTCCATAAATTCCAATGAGCCGCACATCATTGTGACTGACATCTAAAAAATTTGTCAACTCTTTTATCCGATCATCAATTCCAACTAAATATTCAGTCACTGATTTTTGTTTTATCTTCAGCTTCTTCAAAACCTCTTTAACAACTATTTTGACAATCGCTGCTTGGCTGCAAGGCATAAAAGCGCATTCTTTAGTTACTAGATTAATTTCATACCCACGCATCATATGTGGGATTGTCGAAATCTTAACTTGAACAGGTATGAAGTACATTGAAACGGTAATTAAGTACAAATAATAACTTATAGGCTAAATTGATAGAACTCACTTGATATGTTTTTCCATCTATGATTATATAAATTTCTAAAGACAATAGTATTGACTTACACGATGGCAACAGTTACCAAGTGTCTACCGAATCGTGCATAAGCAAAATTTTAGCATTTAGCTAGGCCTAGACAAAATTTCAGCAATCGCAATGGGAGAATCATTAGTCGAGATAATGTAAACAAATGCAACGTCATCTATTGAGCATTACAGTTTGGTTGACAGAAAAAATATAACCCCAAAAAAAAGCCCAAAATTTTTATATTGACTTAACGTGTGCATCTTACCTAGTCATAGACCTAAGCATAAGTCATAGTTTCGTAATTAACGTATCTAAGGTGGACTTCTTTGTCAATATTAAAACAAAATGGAGGCCCTGTCTGTTTGCTATCCAATAATTCCATCTTTTGGTCGAAAATCTGGAATTCTAGAGCAGCATGTTGGTAACAGACGTAACCCCAAAAGCTTACCCACTCTATGACATTATGCAAAAACAGCTCATTTACTTTGGAGAAGCTAATGGGGTGCCCGCATTCTATAAAAGCACACAGTTGGTTTGTTAATATAAAATGTGTTAGATCTAAATTTATCAATTGAACAGCCGAATTATGTGTTGTTATTGATGAATTATAGTAAGCATATTAAGTTGTTAATATAAAGGCCACAGGATGACCCCCCAAAACAAGATATAAATGACAGGTGGGGCCACGACACTGCGACGTTGGTCCCCAACTCATCAAATAGCTCATTGTTCGAGCCATGTGGCCCATTATTCATCTCCACATTTTATTACTTTGGATTAGATTAGATAGGTGATTAGTATTTCAAGGCCTTATAGTTTACTTGATATAACCCTTAAGAAAGGTCAAAAGGGAAATAATAATAAATCCCTAAAACCATTTTCCACGCACTTCAACTAGCATCTCCATATTTTGACAATATGCAAATCAAATCCCCAATCTTTTGAAATTGCATATGCTGCCCTAACTTAATCTCATCAAAAAGGGTCCTCACCACTCTCTTCCGAACTTCCAAAACACCCTACACCGCGTCCCTTCTCTCTCTCTCTCTCTCTCTCTCTCTCTCTCTCTCTCTCTCTCTCTCTCAACCCTCTATTCGCGCGGCTGCACCCGGCTACACCCCTGTAAGGCCCGTGTGGCCGCTGACCTCATATCAGAGGTTGACAACAGTCGTCGCCTCCGGCCTGGTCCAGATCAAGGTTGCCCAGCCTCGATTTGGACCTCCCATGAGCTCCGCAGAGCTCAAGTCCCCAAGATGACAGCCCCGTCAACCTTTATCTCAAAATACTCTTGCTTCTATTAAATATTTAAACGTGATTTTTCTTCATTGAATCTCAATTTTCTCGTATAGTTGGTGTCTCTTGAGAAGCACATAAAAATGTGTAAAACAAAGTCAGCACCGGATGCCGTTTCTAATTTTTTTCTGCCTTTTCCCCGTTAATGGGAAATGGAAACTGCTATGAATGCATAATCTGAACTTGATTTTAGTAATCATCCCAAATAATAAATGCAAATGGGCGCTCTTGAATATTTCCTAGTCTAACGAGACAGTGAAGTGGAAAATATAGTTAAAAGGAATATGGGGGCCCATGTAGAGTTAAAAAGCAGAGGATGTAGAGTTGAATGAGTGCAGGGGTAGTTTTCACTACGTTCCCTTTAACCAAAAAAAAAAAAGAATAAAAGAAATCATTTGACAGGCCAGCGTTGTATACTCTAAAATAGCAGCAACAAAAGAAAAATCAACACAAGAAATGTGTAGCGACCTTAAAAGAGTTTTACCTTGATGTCACGTTCAATCCCTTGATTTTACCTACTGCTGCAAGAGCCGCTCTCCATGCCCCAACTTTGTTGGGAAACTCCCTCTCACGTTCCAATAAAGCATTGCTATATATTCGTGTTTTAAGTTTAACATCATCTGGTTCCACGTCGAGAAAAATGGGAAAGATACACTTTTCGACCTTTGATTTAGACACGTTGTCCACTATATGCGCAAGCTCCCAAAGGCACCATTTACTAGAAACATAAGTCTTGAGAGAAGATGGGTATGTAAATTATGGAGTTATTGATAGCACTTAGTAGGTTGTCACTAATTATTTCTCCAATGCGAAGTTCATCATCATCCCTAAATATGCGGACTCCGACATCTGACAAGTTGTTATAGAGGAAGTCTGTGAATCCATGACGAGTGTCAGGCCCTCTGAAACTCAAGAACACTTGGTTCTCACTTCCTGATGCTAGTGTAGCATCATTACTAGTTCCAGCCTTTGAGTTTGCCATAGGTAGGAAGTTTATTAATTTCCAGATATCTCTCTTTCCTGAAGAGAAAATGAGGTTAGTGTGGCATGGTCTGGCTAAGAAATGAGCTGAGATATTGGATATGATTTAGGCAAATGAGTACCGATAACTTAAAACTTGGCCGCCTCAGTTTAAAATCAAATTAACTTGTACATTTCCCATCTAACGTTCTGCATTAGCAAGTAGACACCAGTGAAGGAGGGAGAGAGAGAGCACAAGAGAGAGAGAGAGAGAGATTTGGAGGATAGCAAAGGGAGAGAGGGACGAGGCATGTGAGCATGAGGAGTTGGTGCATATAAAGGGTCATGCGTTCTTTTTTTTTTTCCTAATTATGATGGATAGAAAAGGTTTAATTATCAATGGCAAATCAGAGAGAGAGAGAGAGAGAGAGAGAGAGAGAGAGAGAGAGAGAGAGAGAGATAGAAAAGGTTTAATTATCAATGGCAAATCAGAGAGAGAGAGAGAGAGAGAGAGAGAGAGAGAGAGGTGAGCAGTCCTTAATTTTGGTTTGCTTCTTGATTTTGCCATGTGAAACACGACGTGAAATTCAAAGAGCTAAAATTATAGAATAGGGTCTATTAGCTGATAACTTTGCCAATAATATATAAATCAACACTTATTTTTATCAATAAACAAACTCTAGAAACACTAGATGCTCTCACACAGTTTTTTTTTTTTTTGCTCCAATATATTGAATATCAGGCCCCATGAAGACTCATTTGGCATTCCAAAGTTCTTTAAACCCAAACACAAGAAATAAATTAAAGAAAAATCACCACACAGTCTACAGAAATCAGATAATGTCTTCAGGTAGAGAACAAAAAATGAGCCAGCCACCCCTAAAAATCCCAACAAAATCACCACGCATCCCATATACAGCCAAGTCTTAAACTTAACATTGTCAAAAATACGGGAGGATACTTTGGGTCCCTTTTGATTTCGACGTGTTGTCACTATAACATGTACAAGCTGACATTATTTGCATAAATTGGAAAAGTAAGCAATTAACATTTAGTTCAACATGAAAAAAAATTTCATACATTTTACCAAAAGAGAGAAAAAAATTCCAATGTTATAGAGAACTGCAATGGATTTGTCAGCCACAACCATGTGCAAGCGAGCGAGATAGAGAGAGGGGAGGGGGTGGGGATGAGTGGTCAACCCTACCCAATGATAGGGATGAGTGGTTCCAAGTTCCTTACAGATTCCATTTGGAACCTACCCTTGGGTAAGGTTCTTCATTTTTTAAGAATCTGAAACTTACCTGTCGAAACTTGGAACCTACCCTATTATAGGTTATAGGATCTAACAAGTTCTTCTGTTTTTCTTTTTCTTTTTCTTTTTCTTTTTTTTGGTTTCATTATTAGTTAAGCAAAACGAAAATGAGCGCAACAATAAAAATGAAAGCTTCTTATTGATTCAGTCAACCAAATAAGGAACCTCTAGATCATTTTTGGTCTATTGAGTACTAAACAAGCTTGTCATTCATCAAAGAGAATACAAAAGACTAGTTTTCCTTGGCATTACGGTTCAAATAAATATAATTAAAATGAGAAGTCATGACATTCTTGAAAGATATTGTTCATTTTCACCTATAAGATTATAAAACAAAAGTACTGGTTAATGATGATAAAATAACAAGATAAAGTATAACAAACAAAACATCTTCAAAGCGATAGGCAAGTCCTATCTCATCGAAACTTAGTGTCCTCCTTAACCAAGTGCTTTGATGTTATACATTAAACTGATGCAATAGAATTCACGAGAGACTAGCATGTTGATCAAGACAATATCTAGGACCACAAACAAAATGGGATGTAGGAAAAAGGAAAGAAAGATGACAGCAAGAAGTAAGCCTGCAGAAGAATTAAAAAGCTTTTGGGGCACCTTTCAACAAGCATCCATCAAGTCAATCCTAATCCAGTGACAATAGTATGGACGCCATGAACAACAAAGATACTTGGGATACTAGGAATGTCATCTTGATATGTCAACTTCATATATGCACAACATCATTAGAAATTTCAAAATAAAGATCAAACATTTACAAAATAGCAAAACAAATTTCAAGCCAAGGCAGCATTTTCTTGCATCTAATACTTCAACTATAGCATGAAAATGATTTCATCCCACAAACTCCAGTGCAATCGGGACAAATTGTGCCTTGGGACAGAGGTGAATCCAGCCCACAAAACCAGCCAAACAACAATCAGAAGGGAAAGGGAAAATGTAAACTCATTGAGGAAATCTACTCAGTAATGCAAGACGGGCAAAACACCGAGATCCTTCCACCTTTTATCTCAGCTATTGCCCAAATCAGGGAGCTTCACTCGAATACTCAGTTGCTCAAGATCACTAGATGTTGAGCAGATAATCTCATCGACCATACCCCAAGGTTCTACAAATCAGTTGCTTAAAATCACCAGATAGCACCCTTTAAGGAAGTACTCATTCGAGCTCAACATTGGTCATCCATCATGAATTCAAAAATATCCAAGTACCAACAATCGTGCAGTCAATCATCTTAAAAAAGCAACATATCCGATTGAGCCCATTAACGAAAGCCCTAGACCAATCGTAGCCAAGCAGCGAGCTAAAGAAGGCAACAATCGAAATAACTCCAAGATTATCAGATCAGGCCTTGATCCCCAGCACTCAGAATCAATCGAAAGGCAAAATCAGCAGCAACAAACGCCGGCAACATACACAACCAGCCTCAAGCCAATTTGACAGACAAAACACACGCGTAATTGTACGCACACACGCAGATTCAGCAATCGAATAAAGCACGAAATCGAGCAGATCCAGCAACAAGCTTACCTGCTGGATGATGGTTGCTGTAGTGAGAGAGAGAGAGAGAGAGAGAGAGAGAGAGAGAGAGAGAGAGAGAGAGGGGCGCAGGTAACGCAATTTTCGTGGTTTTGTTGGTCTGAGGAGGGAGAGGAATTAATGGAGGTCGAGGTCGAGGTCGATCTTAAAAGAGACAAGAAAGCGTGGAGATGCAGCGTCGCACAAGGGCTCAACGTCGTGCAAGGAGAGACAGAGGTGAAAGTAGAGAGAAATGGAATTGAATTGGGGAACGGGAGAATGTAATCAGGGATTTAGGGTTTCCGGTCCGGTTCCAGTTCTCGGTTCGGTTCCTATAAAACCGAACCGGATTGGGAACCGGCGGTTCTTAAAAAGTGAAACCGAAAATCGAACTCTCTCACTCTAAAACCTAGAATTGGATCAGTTCCCATATGGATCCGATTCTCCAATTTCCATTCAATTCCAGAATTATGCCCACCCTTGCATGGTGATAAATTATGGCGGTGATCATCACGGCTTCAATAGGGGGTTGGCCTCACTAAAGGGTAACAACAAGACACTATATGTAGCCGAGGAGGATAGATATGTAAATAATATTTAGAAGGCATGTGACAACAATGACTTTATGGTCCGCAGAAATTATCATATTTTCCAAATTATATGGGATTATCTTTACTATGAGATGGTTAGCTCTCTCTTGGGCACACGCTCTATGCATGATTTTATCTCTATTTCTCTTACATATGGATATCTTCAACTTAGTAATAGTGTTGCCAGTTGTTTTTAGGGCAAAAGCCACCCAAAAAAAAAAAAAAGAGTCTAATTATGCCTATCGTGACACATATACTCTAGACATTTTCTTTTTGTTCGAATTATGCCACAATGCCAGGTATACGAAACTGCCATGGTACCTATAGAAGAAAGACCTTATTTCATCCATGGTTAGAGATCCCTAAATTTAAAGTGTAAATTGATATTTTCGTGATATCCCTTTGAGATCATAGGTAATATAATGATATGATTTGACAAGATCCAATTCTAAGTCTGAACGATACATACCTATTAGGGGAATTTGTAAAAATAATCAATCAAAATTAGATCTATTGATCTGTTGCTAAATCTACGAATTTTTCAATAAAAAAAAAAGAGCTCTTTTTTTCCCATGACATTGGGTGTTCATCGACAAATCCATATGTTCTTTGACGCATGCATTTGGATTTTCAAGCCATACATAGTTTGCTTTCTCGATTACTATCTTATATCAGAATAAGTGCATTAGTAATTCTAAAACTTGTCAAAAAAGTGCAATTAAGTTCTAAAACTATCAACAAATATAATCGCATCCTAAAACTTGTCACCAAAGTATAATTGAGTCCTAAATTTTCAAAAAGTGAAATCGAGTTTTAAAACTTATAATGAAAGTGCGATCAAGTTGTAAAATTTTCAGAAAGTATAATCAATGGAAAGAATTTTTTGGATCAATTTGACAAGCTTAATGACTCAATTGCACTTTCTTGACAAGTTTTAGAATTTTCAATGCACTTATACTATCTTAAATCCATGATTTTCTTTTCTATTAATATATAGACAAAAGAACATGGCAAAACCGTGAAAGCCTCTTTAACCTTTTGATTCTTCACCGTTTGGAAAATTGCTTATTTGATGTACATGCAGCTTTTCTAACCAAAAGGATTGGATTGAGGCACAAATGCTCGCTTAAATTTGCAAATCTAGTTCTTACCGAGATGAAGAATCATATGGAAACTCCCAAATTGCTTGAGCTCCTTCCAAGCATTGTTCTCGACGCCGCATCTCGTGGAATCTCTGAAATCGTCAAGTTATGTTTTGAGCATTTTCCAGAGTTGACGTGGAATCAAAATTTCATAAAAGAACTGATGAAAAATGTTGTGAAAGGACGGCATGTGGAATTTTTTAGACTGTTGAACGCACCCGGCACAATTCCATTGTTGACTGATGATGTGAGGAGACACCTGAGGAAGGAAGTGGTAGAATGGTCACAAACATGTCTACCGAAAGATGTTTCTGGCGCTCATTTTCTTATGCAGAGGGAACTCCAATGGTTTAAGGTCGGTTCACCTTATTTGTTTACCACTCATTTTTGCTATTCATATTTACATTGATAGGCATCCTTTATTTTTCTAAAGGTACTGGAAGATATGAGCGATCCATCTTCTAAAAGTCTGCCAATTAAGGTCGGTTCACCTTGTTTGTTTGCAACCCTTATGTCCTTTTTTTATTTATATTTATATTGATAGGCGTCCTTAATTTTTCAGAACATTCTGTCAGCGATCAAATATATCTCAAAAAGTCCTGATTTGTCAGAAGATGAAACATCAGACTGGGATGAGTTTGTAGAAAAGCGCACAGAATTGCTCAAAGAGGCAGGGCAATGGATGAAAGATACATCATCATCTTATAGCCTTGTCTCGACTCTCATCATTACGGTAACTTTTGCTGCGGCTTTTACAGTACCAGGAGGCAATGATAGCCCGATAGGGATTCTGAAGTTTCTTAAAGAGAGCTCTGTCATGGTATTTGCGGTTGCAGACGCTTTCGCTCTTTTCTCCTCTGTCGCCGCCACTTTGATGTTCTTGGCTATCTTAACTTCACGCTATGGTGCAGAAGATTTCCTTAACTCACTACCAACAAAAATGATACTGGGCCTCACTTTTCTCTTCCTCTCTTTGGCCTTTATGCTGGTGGCATTCGGCTCTGCTCTTACCATCGTCTTGAGGGAACAACTGAAGTGGATTTACATCCCAATTATCCCAATTACTTTTTTCGCTGCCATCCCCATCGTATTGTTCGCAATCCTACATCTCCCCTTGTATTTTGAAATGATCGAATCCACTTATTGGCCTAGCCTCTACCGTCCCCTGAAGCTTTGGGAATAATCCTGGCTTACTAGCGGATAAAGACATTTGTGATGATCTTTGTTTGCTCTTGTTACTGTGTGTGTGCCTTGCGAGTATTATGGTGTTTATTAATGTTTTAAGACTTTTAAAGTGTAACATCAGTGACATCAGTGACTATTACGGTGTTTACTCATCTTTGTTAAATGTATGGTGCCAAGTGCACAGCTTGTCTCCATGTATTATTCATATATTTCATTGCTCATTGTCGTATTAAGAACCCAATTTTTCAAAGAATTGGCAACGTGGCCATCAATATTCAATAGGTGTTCATCCATTGAAATAAAGCAACGATCCATACAAATTCTCCATACTACACAAGATGGTTGCCAGCCAACTGGGGTACGCATGATAACTATTCTATTTTTCTATTTCCAGGAACAGGTTTGTAATAAAAATCTATTTAGTAATGCAATTTCATATTTTTATTTCTAGAATAAACTTTTACTCCGGAAATAGATTTGAAACAAAAATAAGAAGTTAAAATTTTTTACTTCTTAATTCCTGGAACAAAATAAAAGTAAAAACTCTTCTCATCACTTACTTTTCGATGATATGAGTTGGGCTTTTCATCAACGCGCCTATAATCTTTTTTTCTGAGTTGAACACTCACGATATAACTAATCTATTAGATGAAGCCGTTAAGGAATCTAAACATAATAGACTTGAGAATTCGACCAAAAATTGATTACTCAACTGTGCTAATTTGTAAGGGTCAATATAGCACCGTCAAAATTGATCAGAAATCGAAGATAGATCGGTTTGACAGATGCATGTGATTAAAGTGTGGGTGATTCCACCTAATCACAAAATTCTTGTCAAATGACTAAACTGATTTTTCTGTCATTTGTATACCCTGTGCCCGTATTTGAAATTTCAAAATTTTCATTACAACCGAGAGTCACCAATGAGTTGAAGATGCACAATGTGAATTGAAAATAATTGACCACGACTCAAATGCGCTAAAAATTCCTAAAAGCTACCCGGTAGGTTAGGTCATGCTAAAATTGCGCCCAGTTAAAATTGAACCCGATTTTAAAAATTAAAAGTTCTGTCATATTACGATTTATTTTAAGAACGTCAACTCATCCTCTGTAGATTTTTCTGCAAACCCAAGTTTTTGGCAAAAATCCAAAGTTGGGCTTTTTTGGACCAGGAAAATTTTAGGACCGTTTTTTAGCGCACTTTTAGCCATCAAGTTGGATTCATTGATAAGGAAAATCATGGATTTGATGTGAATACCTTGGCTAGAAATTTTGGGCATCAATTTGTTTTGAAAAGAAATCGGATTGAATTTGGAAGGGAAATGTATAAAATTTGTAACCATAGGGGGGAGCAACATTTTTGGCACCTAGGATGGCTTCTTGAGGAAGCCTTGGAGTGGATAATGGCTGAGGATGAGGTAGCAGCTGGTGGGGGCCTTGTGATGAGTGTATTGGATATTTTGTGAAGACTTTGGAGGCATTTGGTGGTCCCCCTTCAGCTGAGCTCTTCTTCTTCTTCCTTGGCTTTGCTTTCCCCATTGTTGTTGTTGTTAGAGCTCAAGAAAACCAAAGAACCAGCCAGCCAAGCTCCTTGCGCTGTCGATCACCCCTCATGCCGCCCGTTCGCCCGTCGCATGCCAACTGCACTCCCACAAGCCCGTTGCCAAGTCCTTACTATTCCACCTCCTACCCGTGCCCAAGACGCCATCGAGCCCTTCGTCCAACCAGCCGAGACACTGCCGTCGTTGTTCAAGCCATCCGAAGCCCCGCCATCGACCATTGTAGTAGCCACCATCCCGCCGTGCACCTTTCCGCACCAGCCGATTGCTCGTCTAGCTTCTTCAACCCTTGGATAGAAGCCAAACCTCACAGCCCAGCTGTGAGCTCCATGGCCCATTTCTGGCCCCTTCTAAGCCTCGTCGGGTGTTGTTCCAGGCTTGAGTCTCGCCCGCCTTGGCGTTGTTGTCACCGTTGACTCACCGGTTCGCTAATCTAGTGAGTTTACTTGCTAAACTCTGCTTATGGAGTTAATGATGCTTAGTGGATAATCATATTAAGCTAAGTATGGCTTAGGTGGTTAGTTAGTTTTAATTAGTGATTTAGTTCGTTAATTAGGCTAATTAGGTGGTTAGATTAGACTAGTTAAGAGTTAATTAGGTTGCTTGATTTATGAATATAGGTGCATTATTTTTCTAGGTCCATTTAGGTGATGACCTAGGTATGTATTTATTGATTTAATTTGCATTTATTTAATTAATTTAGTAATTTATTTAATTATTTAATATTTTCCGAAAATTATACCGGGATAGCTCGTAGCTGGAATTTCGTGCTGATTATAGTGGTGTGCTTAGTTTATACAATTGATTGTTAGATTATGCAATTGAGTGATGATTGTTAATTTTGAGTTATTATTTCAAAATTGTGAAGTTTTGATATTTAATTAGAAAACACTGGGTGTCGGGTTTTGACACCAAAAATGTTTTTTAGTACTATATCAAATAGTAGGATTTTAAAAGGAAGTATACCAATTTTTAAGGTTCGATCTGACTGTGTACCCACACACAATTATTTTCACCAAGTGTTTTTAATAAGAAGAAAACATGCCAAGTTCATTATCTTAATTGAGGCATGTGAGTGCAAAGCACAATGTCCTTGGCTGAAATTGAATGATCGTTTAATGGTTATAAGAACCCGTCCCCGATATACGTCGGGTGGACGATGCCCCTATATGGGATGCCCTAACAATGGATGTCGGATCGCGGTAGAGGCCAGACCGAAGCTCCTTGGGGAATGCCGTCCCCGATGTGCGTCGGGTGGACGTTGTCGTGCTCAATGAATGAGGCAATGCCCGGTTATGCTAGAAGACCGATGTGCGTCAGGTAGATTGTGCCTGTGCGGGTAGTAACCAATTGGAACACGTGATTGATTGAGATAGACGCGTTGAATTATGGGACAAAATCATGTGGCATGGTATGGGACGTGTTATAACGATTTGGCCCTATAATGGGGACCCCTATGGTTGATTATGATGTGAGTGAGACATTCCAATTGATGTGTGCACATGTTATATGCATTGATTATACGAACTGTACTAATGTGCAGGGAGGAACTGAGGCAAGGTGAGTCTTCTGTGATGTGTGATTAAACTGCCTTTGGGCTTATTTCCTTCCTAATCAAGGTTTAGGAAGTAGACTTGTTGAGATGTTATCTCACCCCGTCGTGGGCTTAACCTTTTCATGTCCTTAGATGGCGGTCCCTTCAGTTCGTTTTGGACAACCTTGAGAGGTTACTAAGTGGAGTATAGACATCCCTATCCCCGGGAGTCACTAGATCCATGAGTTTGTTGTGACCATTATATGAGTCAATGGGGGCCTACCTTAGAGAGTACCTCATCGATTTAGGGCGTGGTTTTACCATAGGCTCAATAGATATAGGGAAGGTCCCCTTTAGGGTTTTGATATCCGTTGTTGCATTCAATGCCACTCTAGGTGAGGGTGCAATTGACCCTCCTAATGGGGTTGTGAAGGACTCAAAGCCCCCGGAGCCTATGAAGGTAGAGTCCGAAGGATCGGCGAATGTGTATGACTAGTAGGTCGTAGGACAGCTTCTTTTTGAAAACCAGTCTTTTTGTAAACAGACCAGTTTGTTTATAAAAGTGTTTTGTGAAATTTGTATCCTACTTTTCTATCCAATATATGTGTTGTATGTGATTTGTTTATATGCTTCCGCAAGTGCAATAAAATGAATGTGTTAGTGACACGTCCTAGAACATCGCAAAGTTTATCGACTACCAAGGGATGTGCGTGCGCTCGAGGTTCGGGGCGTGACACTAACTGCCTCCTGCCGCCACTTTGGAGGGAGAAATTTTGTGTCATTATTAAACGAATTTTCATTCCGAGAATAGAAGTTTTGTATCTTTATCAAATGTATATTTTTGCTTAAAAAAACTTGTTCGGGGATCATAAATAGATGGCAATAAATTGATTTTTAGAACATAATAGTTATCATTCATGCCCTAGTAGCTGAATACAAGGAACTTCTGATGTGCCAACTAAGTAAAACAATATTTTCAACTTAGTGGAGATCAACTTTTGAAATTAGTAAAAAGAACCCTGATGTGACCCGTACTGTTCACTGGAGTGCGTTTTTGCTGATTCCGGCCAATCTGGCCGTCCGGTGACGCTCATTTTCGGAGACGAGGTGCGCCTAGACCTGACCTGAGCTCCCTCCGAACGGTTTTCCCCGGTATGTCTTCTGTAATCTGGAATCGCGATTTGAACATCTAGGGTTTGGTTTGCGCGAGCTGTTACGCTCGAATGGCTTCTTCATCCGCTTCCCATGCGAGCATCCTCGGCAAGGGTCCTTCTTCAGACCCAATCGAGGCCTCTATCCCCCCTCCCTCTCGTCCATCCCCGGCTCAATTTCCCTCGGGTGCTAGGGGTGCTCGGGGTCGTTCCCGAAGCAGAGGGCGAAGTAGAGCAAGGAAAGCTCGGTCACGCCTAGGCTTCGGCCCTCAACACTCTGCTATTGGTGAAAGGCCCGCTCCTCCATCGGACAAGGGTCCGAAGAGTAGCACCAATGCGGGGAAGAAATCGAGTGAAGTTCATCCTCTTCCCCCCCCCCCCCCCCCAGGTATGCGTGATGATGTGCGAACTGGTCTATCCACTGTTGTTGCAAAACCGTTGATAACCCACAAAGCCTCTCCATCGACTGATGTTCCTTCCCCTGTTCGAACGTGGGCTGCAGTTACTCATTCAGCTATTAAGGGGTATAAATTATCTTATTACCCGCCTGCTGTTGTGGATAATGTAGTTATGCCGCAGATTACACCTGAGATTATGCAGGCTGCTCATCCTAAATGGGAGGATTGTCTAGTTGGATACTATATCGGAAAGAGACTGCCTTATCAATTGACGCAAGACACCCTTAAGCACGTTTGGGGGGAGGAGTTAGTTGAGGTAATTGCAGCTGATATGGGTTTCTACTACCTGCGTATTCCGAATGAGGAGTTCAGGAAGAAAATTCTCGAAGGTGAGCCGATTATGGTAGTAAAAATCCAGCTTATTCTCCATCAATGGCATCCCAAGATGGAGCTCAAGAAGGATTGTCATAACTCTGTGCCTATATGGATCCGTTTAAGAAATGTTCCAGTTGTATGTTGGTCTGCACCTGGTTTGAGCATTCTTGCTAGTGCTCTTGGTAAGCCATTATTTGTTGACAGCAGAACAGAACAGATGGCTATGGTTGCCTTTGCTCGTATTTGTGTGGAGATTGATGCTTCGAGCTCTTTTCCTGAAGTCATTAAGTTCTCCCTTGATGGTGAGAGTTTCTCTATAGATGTTCATTATGAATGGGTGCCAACTATCTGCCCCTCTTGTTGCACTTTTGGGCACAGATGTGATGTGCCTGGTGAACTTAAGTCGAAGTCTGGCTGTGCAGATGCTAATCCAACCTCGATCCGTCCAGAAAACGAGTGGAGGGAAGTTCGGGGGAAGCGAAACAACAGACCCCTGATTCAACCAGAGAACCCCCCTCCCTCACCTAGCACTATGGTTCCCCCTCAGTCAGAAGGTAGTAAACATTCTGCAAATCAGCAGATGGAGCCTGAAATGGTAAATCCGGTACCTACCAATGAGGTAAATCTCCCCCCTCCATCCTTTGAATTAATGCCTGATATCCCTCTCGCCCCTCCTCTGGCAATTCAAGGTCAAGATTCAAGGAAATCCTCTTCGGATTCGTCATCTTCAGATGAACAAGGGGTGGATGAAACTACTTCGGGTAAGAGCGACTCGGACTCACCGCTTGTGGTAGCTTCATCTATTCTAGAGGAGACTATCCCTCCCCCACCTCTCCCAGATCCTTTGATATATGTTCCTGTTCGCCTGAAAGGACCTCTTCGATATGCATCTGCTGATGCGAGTATACCACCTAGCCCAAAGCCGGTGCCCTCCTCGGTTAGAAAACGAGGAGGAAGGAAGAAATAACCCCTCCTATCTTTTGTGTCCTATGTTTTTTGGAGTTTGGAATATTAGGGGTCTCGGTCTCCCCCTTAAGCAAGCTGAAATTATGCATTTTGTGAGAACCAACAACCTTAGTTGTGTGGGCATTCTAGAGACCAAAATCTCTCATGCTGCTTTTTCTATTATTTCTGCAGCCCTTATTCTGGGTTGGCGGTGGTGTTCCAACTACACTCATTCGCATAGGGGGAGAGTATGGGTGGGTTGGAATCCCAATAATGCCTCTTTTGATATCTCTGATTGTTCGGCTCAGGCTATTCATGGTCGGTTGCTTTGTCTTAATAGCGGTAGCTCTTTCAATCTTTCTGTTATATATGCGGAACATTCCTTCGTTTTGAGAAGACCCCTCTGGAATGAGCTTATGCGCCTTAGTCTAGTGCTCTCGGACTCACCGTGGATTATCGCTGGAGACTTCAACGTGATTCGGGATGCATCGGATAGAGCCGATTCTTCTAACTATTGGATCCCTTCGTTTAATGACTTTGGAGAGTGTCTTGCTGAAGCTGGATTGGAAGATCTGAGATATGTGGGAAATAGATTCACGTGGGCAACATCTTCAGGTTTGAACCGTAGGCTTAGGAAAATTGATAGGGTTTTGATCAACTCAGCCTAGAATTCGATGTTTTCGTTCTCGGAAGCATCTTTTTTGGCCCAAGGGGTGTCGGATCATTGCCCAATGGTTGTTAGAATCACGCCTGTTCCCAATACCCGCAAGCCTTTCAAGTTCTTCAACTTTTGGATGAGCCACCCCTCCTTCTTTGACATGGTCTCGCATACTTGGAATTCTGAATTTCTTGGTACGTCTATGTATTCCCTGTGCTGTAAGCTTCGTGCGCTCAAGTGCAGGCTTAAGCATCTAAATAGGATGGCCTATGCGGACATAACTATGAGAACTAATGAAGCTAGAGCTCAGCTCTCTTTGGCCCAGGAAGCCATTCAACTCGATTCGTTTAACCAAGCCCTGGCGGATACAGAGAAGGAGAAGTTACAAATATTTTATGACCTTCGCCTCCAAGAGGAATCATTTTATAGGCAAAAGTCGAGAGTGAGGTGGCTTAAGGAAGGAGATCTAAATACAATTTTTCCACCAATCCGTCAAACAATCCCACCTGCGAAATAGAATTATTTCAATCCATGATGGAGAACGTTTGGTCTCTCACCCGCCTGAGGTGCATTAGCTCTTTATCTCTCATTTCCAGGATCTTTTGGCGGCCTCTCCTCCATCCGCGGTGCCCTTGGTTGCCGAAATCCAGGAGAAGTTGATGCACACTCTCAATGATATACAGATCCAAGAGTTGTCTCGCCCTGTTTCGGATGAGGAAATTCGGTCTACTCTGTTCTCCCTTGCTTCCGGTAAATCCCTGGCCCAGATGGCTTTAACGTTGAATTCTTCAAGCGAGCGTGGGAGACTATAGGACCATCGGTCCTGTTGGCAATTCGGGACTTCTTTATTAATGGTCAGCTTCTGAAGGAGATCAATGCAACTATCCTGACTTTAATCCTGAAGGTCCCTAATGCGTCAACGGTTAATGACTTTTGGCCCATAGCATGCTGCAACACTATATATAAGTGTATCACAAAGATTATTGCTAACAGGTTAGCTGATGTGCTCCCTTCTATAGTTAGTCTTCCTCAGAATGCTTTCGTGAAAGGAAGACGCATAAGCGATAACATTATGTTGACCCAGGAATTGTTTAGTGACTTCCATCACAATCCTTATCGGCCTAAATGTATTATCAAGGTTGATTTTTGTAAAGCCTACGATTCCATTGATTGGAACTTTATCCGGCTTACTTTGATGGCCTTTGTATTCCCTGCAGTTTTTATTGACCGCATAATGGTGTGCATTCGATCGCCTAAGTTTTCTATCTCTCTTAATGGTGAACTGCATGGTTTTTTCTCAAGTGGGAGAGGAATCAGGCAGGGTGACCCTATGTCCCCTTATCTCTTCACTCTTGTTATGGAAGTTTTTACTGGAATCATCAATACCCAAACGTCCAAGGTGGGCTTTGATTTTTTCTGGAGATGCAGAGCGACTAGACTCTCCCACCTTTTCTTTGCAGATGATGTACTATTATTCTCCGAAGGTAATTTGTCTTCTTTGTCCCTACTACTGGATGGGATTCAATCTTTTGCTAGCTGGTCTGGGCTTAAGCCAAATTTCAACAAAAGCGAAATATTTCTATCGAGTGGCTCTCAAGCTCTAAAAGATTCCATGGTTAGTACCTCTGGCTTTCAGTTGGGTTCGCTCCCTTTTAGGTACCTCGGTGTTCCTATTGTGTCATCTAGACTAGGCAAAGTGGATTGCATATCTTTGGTGAATGCTATAACCTCGAGAGTCCAATCCTGGACGAACCGGTTCCTCTCCCTGGCCGGTAGATTGCAGCTGATCAGATCGGTCTTGCACTCGATTCAGGTTTATTGGTCTAGTGTGTTCATCCTCCCCTCTTCGGTCATAAGACAAATAGAGAAAATATTTCGCCAATTCCTTTGGAAAGAACCGACCCTTGGATCAGGAGGGGCGAAGGTCAAATGGGATGAAGTCTGCCTACCCAAGGAGGAAGGTGGCTTGGGTATCCGACCCATCCGGGTTAGCAATATAGCTTCAATGATTAAGCACTTGTGACTCCTCTTTATCGATAAAGAATCGCTTTGGTGCAAATGGATCAATTCCAACTTCATCAAACATAAGAATTTTTGGGTCATCCCTAGACCTACCATATGCTCTTGGTCTTGGAAAAAGCTGCTAGGCCTTCGAGACTTAATTCAGCATAAATTTATGTGGCAAATAGGCAATGGATTATCTACATCCTTTTGGTTCGATCATTGGCATAACCGGGGGCCGCTCTATAAGCTTTTCACAGATCGGAACATATACTGTTCTGGCATCCCTCGGCTTGCTTCTGTTGCTGCTGGTATTACTGCCCTTTCCCTCCCCTCTGCAGTCTCGCTGGCCATTATGGGTTGGGATGATCCTCTCCCAAACCTCAACAACAATGATGACAGGCTCCTATGGCTGGGCCATTCTTCAGGGATGTTTACAACGGCTTCTGCTTGGACACTTCTAAGGGCTAGGGGCCAGCTTGTGCCTTGGTCGAGATTCATTTGAAGTTCTTCTCTTCCCCCCCGGTATCAAACCCACTTATGGTTGATCACTCGCAACCGATTACCGACCTAGGTAATTTTGTTTGCTCATGGGAGAATTCCAGTTTCCTCATGTGTGTTCTGTTCCTCTAGACCTGACTTTGTTGATCACTTGTTCTTCGGATGCCCGGTTACAGCTAGTCTGGGTACTTTCTGGGCGAATAAGTGTAACCTCCCATGGCGGAATTCTACGTGGAAGGATAACTTAGATTGGGTTATCAAGCATCTCTCTGACTCTAGCTTCTATCAATCGGTGGCTCGCTTTGGCTTTGCCGCCTTATGCTACCTTATTTGGAAGGAGAGGAATAACATCATCTTCCGCAACCAAACCTTATCCCTCCCGGCTTTGAAGGAACATCTTCGCATGGCTATCAAGGATAGAGCCTTTATCTTTTCGAAGGTCCCGGATACAACTCGTAACAGAAGACTACAACTCAGTTGGGGAATCCATCCTTCGATATTTGACTGAGGCGTTTCATTTTGAGTAATGAGGCGTCCAGTCTCTTCAGCTTTGGATGCATCCATGGTGTCCCTTCTTTGCTATCTTTCAATTTCCTGGTTGTATTCCTTTCCCCTGTGTGGGTGCCTTCGTCTTTCCCCTTCTCTTCCTTTTTGGTTGTTGTTTATCCTTCGTCTAGCTGCTGTTTCTTTCGTTCCTCTATATGCAGCTCCTTCCCCCCCCCCTTCCCCCTTCCTCGGCACCCTTCCACTCGCTTGGCTGATTGTCTTTTGAGTGCAAGCCTTGGTGCCAGGGTCTGTTGCTTTATAGGTGTGTAGCTCACCGGTTCTTGATCTATTATATATTTACCCTTTACCAAAAAAAAAAAAAACTTTTGAAATCAGTACCACTGCCTGCGGTGGTCCAGTCGAATAAGGCTCCCATGATCCTTTGCGAGGAGGAGAGGAGTTCGAATCCCGCTGACCGCATGGGATCTTAAGCGCCACATCGGGGTGGTGGGTCCTCCGCTAGTGTCCCCCCAGGGTTTGCCCGCTGGCTATCGGCTTACAGGGTTCCCTGGGTCATCATAAAAAAAAAAAAAAAATTGAAATTAGTCTTCATTGACTGCCGATACTTGCACCATATCCTCTCATCCAACTCTTTGGCTGCGTTTGGTAGTCAGTGTAAAATTTAGGATAGGATAAAATTTATCCTATCTTTCATTCGGTGCCTACTTCAGATTGGATAAAGTCGAATATAAAGAGAATATAGACTGGATAAAATTATCTCATGGGGGAGGTAAGATAAAAGTTGATAGGATTTTAAATATTCATAATAGGAAAGTTTTTTCTCTCAAATAACAAATTAAAATTATATTTCAATATAAATAGTATTGGAATTCTAATATAAGAAAATTAAAATTTTAGTTTTTTAACTTAATCTTATTTTCATTTATATATTAGAATTTTATTTTATCTTAAAATATAAATTTAATATATAAATATATATTTATTACATATTTTAGGTGTTTTAGCATTTTAGGTATATTTGCACAATTTTCTATTTAATAAAATTTACTTAGAGAACGATGGAAGAGGAAGAAAGAGAAAAAAGGAAATTAATGAAAAAAAGGAAAATAAAATAAAATAAAAAATAAAAAATAAAGTAGAAAAGACTGTCATGAGAGATTTTTTACCATATTCGTTTGTAAACTTTGCGATTTATATAGGCGCTTATACCAAACAATATATATACTATGATATGATTATGTCCGATTTTATTATTGCAATAATCAAATAATGGATATGATATAGAGAAATCCCTTAGATTTCATATCCTATCTTATTCAGTCTTATTATGATTAAAAATCTAGATGACCAAATATAGCATTTGGTTTTGACCTCCACAATCTTAGCCGTGTTGGCCATCGATCCCGTCATTCTCTACTTCCTCATCACCGTGTCCCTCTCAGCGCCCGGCCCTTATGCTCCATCACCCAGCAACCATGCACGGTGCACATCAGCAGCAACATCATCAACTATATCAGCAACATAACCATCAAAACACCGCACTCCAGCCTCACCAGGACTTTAGCCTCTTTCGGGTCTCTCTGTGATCTCAGTAGCGAAAGGATTGACGTTTCTTTGGTGAATAGCCGGGACGCCAAGCACCTGACTAGATAGCGAACCAAGGAGGATTCAAACGTGGGCTATGAAGCGGAAGCGAGTGAGCTAGGAATAGATGCTCACTAAGAGGAGACGAGTGACGTGGAAAATATTAAGAGGAACATGAGGCCGAGCGAAGTTGGGATATCCAAGAATCGAGTTAAGCAAAAATGGCGAAATTCAATCCTAACGTAAAAATACCTTCTCACTTGGTTTTTCATTCATTTCATTG
This sequence comes from Eucalyptus grandis x Eucalyptus urophylla, assembly GCA_028830015.1. Classification (NCBI taxonomy): domain Eukaryota; kingdom Viridiplantae; phylum Streptophyta; class Magnoliopsida; order Myrtales; family Myrtaceae; genus Eucalyptus; species Eucalyptus grandis x Eucalyptus urophylla. The sequence continues at coordinate 45,470,690 of CM054190.1, forward strand.
CGGTTAATGGTTAGAGACATTGTAACTTTTATTACCTCTGGCCCAACATCTGAAGGTTTAGAACAAGGAACGCTCAATACCCTCGAGCCTCGAGATAATCCCCTGAGGTCACTTCGCGTCATTAAGTTTCGTCACCTTACCCTCACATTTGCCATGAAATTAGACTAAACATAGATCGAAATTGGGATAAATTGAAAGGGAGTAAAGTCTGCAATTGAAACCCAAAATAGAGGATAGAGTCCCAAATGCCATTTTCAAATGTTGTGGGACCAAACTGCCAATTCTACCCAAAATTTTTTACAAGATGCTTGAATCGAGACCAAAGCAAGGGCTAAGGATTTGAGTGTGACCAGGTAAGCCCTGAGGGGGTTAGATTGGCTAATGGATTATTAAGCCTAAACTTAGCTTGGGCTCTCCCAATCCCATACCAATATCTGCAGGGCAAATGTATGAGAGTGAGAGTTAGAGTAAGAATAGAGTAGGACCAACAAAAAAAAAAAAAACAAGAAAATGGCTAATTTTGAGAGATTTGTTTTTGCAAATTTCAGCAAAGTAACTTGCAAAGTCTTGTGTCGCGACCTAACCATGGGTAAACCATCTAGGGTTTGGCTAATGGATTATTTAGCCTAAACTTAGCTTGGGCTCTCCCAATCCCATACCAATTCGCAACTTAGGTTCAAGTTTTCAACGTGCAAAATATTTTTCAATTAGAAGTCGCCACTAATCAGTTTAGGGTAGGTCGATTTGATACCTAAGCAAAATAACGGAAGAATTATTTTACTCATACGATCAAGAGATTTTGAGTACGGGGGCTTAATTATATTAAATTTCTCTAATGCCATTTTGGTACCGTTATTTTCATGAAAAAAAAATATTTATTAAGCAACTTGAGTTCATTTTATTACTCCCTAACATATGGGGTGATAATACGAGTGTGCAATTCACCAATTTAACACCCAATTAAATGATAAATAGATTGCAGGACTTACCTCATAACAATGAAAGCATCTACAATGTTAACTTCAAATTGACATCAACAATTCTAGATATGATTCCTAATTAGTACGCAGCCACTCAATCTTTTAGGATTTTTTTCTTATTTAATGAAACCTAATCTATGTGTAGTGCAATGCAATGATGTACAAAATGTATCTATGCTAACGTGACATGCAACGTACAACATAATATGCAAACTATATATCATGCGACGTTACTTACTTGACCTAATCTAATGACGGGCAAATATTAATGCAATTATCATAATATATCATACGTCTAAATGATCCTAAACATGCAATGACTAAATGACGTGCAAGGGATGACCTAATTTTACATGATACATGTATGATATTTTTATGTTTTCCTTTTTAAGTGAAATTCGAAATTAAAATTACCCAATAATTAAACATGCAATTTTAATTAAGGAAATCTAACATCCTAAAGCAATTTTTTTTTGTATTTTTTATTTTTAAAAATTCGGAACAAATAAATAACCAAATCTAAACATGCAATCTAGCCTAAAACAAGCAATATTCTAACAAGAATCAAATCTAATTCAAAGAGATTTTTTTTTGGGTTTCCTTCTTTTAAGGAAAGCAATCAAACAATGGATAAATATTTAATTAAATAATGTAATCCACAATCTTATATTATCTATCTCAATAAAGACAAGAAATAAACCAATGATTGTATCCAAGTGGTTATGGATATTGATAAAGGCTTATCTGTTCAAATTTGAAACGAGTAAATCAACGATCATATCCAAATGGTCATGGATAGGATGGAAGATTTTCCGTACCCCAAGCATCATATCTCGTGGTTAGAGATCGGATGGTCGTCCAAGTACGTTGTTAAATTAGCAAAATTTCCTAACTTGGGGGGTATGTTAGGATTTTGTGGATAATGCATTATTTAAGTAAATATCTAACTGAATATTCTAATATTCCAATAGAATATTTCTAATATCTAATGGGATATATTAGAATATGCTAAATCACTCAAACAAGGCAGCAAAATATGCAAAATATATTGAAGATAAGCATCTTACCTAATTTGAGGGCGCTCTTTCCAAATTTGGACCAAGCGTGATTGGAACGAGATCGCAACCGGTTCCTTGAAGGTGAACGGGGACGGCAAGTGGTGAGTGGCAGCGGCACAGCAATTCACGAACTAGGACGTCGATGGCAGCGAACTCGGCATGTCTTAGGAGTGGCTCACGCCTGGGCTTCACGAACACAATGGTGAACCATGGTTCATGACCGGGGCTTAGCTAGAGTCATGCCAAAAAAAAAAAAAAATCAATGAAATTACGTGCACCTTGAGCTGATCCGAAATTATTCCAAAAGAAGAAAATTGGTTGGAGACACGTTGGCTTGTTTGGCAGCAAGACCAACAGCATCTGGACAACAAGGTCCTCCGAGTCGACCAACAAAATTCACGAGCAGCAAGTGTACAGAAGGTGAACTCCAGGGATGAGACGTCGGTGATAGACCGGGCATGATTTGACGTGATTTACGGTAACACGGCAATGGTGTGAGGAAAACAGCAACTCAGTGTTGCGGCTCCGTGGTGCAGGTGCGTCGGGACTTCACGGCTCAAAAGGACAGTAGCAGGCGTGACGTCAGCACCGTGCGAAGAGCAGCTCGTTGCGGTGGATCAGCAGCAACGTTGTTGGGAGGGTGACCCACATCGAGACTCAGGTAGTGTTCGGCAAGGTCTACGCCAAGGATAGGTTAAGATCTTCCCTCTCTATCTCTCTATTCCCCGTGTTTATTATGTGTGGGAAGACTATAGTTGCCCCACTTCTCTCTCAAAGTTTACTACTCTATATATAATACGGCAGCTCTAAGTTGGTCGAATACGTGCTGAATAATCTCTATTGATTTTATTTCTTCAAACTGAATATCAGCTCGCAAGTTTGTTGATTTCTTCCCTTTCTTGCTGTGAATAGAGCCATGAGTATATCCAGCAATATTTCTTTCTTTGTCCCTAAGTTGGTGCGGTGATCAAAAGATAATTTGTTTCTTTTCTGCTCAAGCCCATGGATGCATGGGATTTTCTTTGACGGTGCACTCTTTCTTGTTTTAAAACAAGAATTATATGATGCGGGGATAAATACACTAGAAGTGTCAAAAGTTGTGGACGGAGCTCACTTTAGTGCCAAAAATTTGACTCGCTCACTTAAGTGCTAAATCGGAGGAAAAACTATCACTTTAGAGTCAACAGCGAGAAATTCCGGCCAAACTAATTACGTGTCATTTATAATTAATATTATAATATGACTTGGCAAAAAATTTAAAAAATTCAGTCCACGTGGCATGCTTAGCACTGAAGTGATTGTTTTTTAACTACAACTGGTATTGAAGTGATCACTTTAAATAAAATTTGGCACTAATGATCACTTCTAATAAAATTTGATACTTTTTTTTTTTGGTCGGTTCTATTCTAATCCTATTCTAACACTCACTCTCAGACTTTTGCCATGTCTCATTGCAGGGCGTGAGAGTCGAAACCCACTCCTGAAATGAAACCGTCCCCACCCCAATCCCCCCTGAGGAGGTGGAGAATTGAACCCCCCACCTCCCCCTTCCAAGTTGGAAGGGTGGCCACTGGGGCGAACCCCCAGTGATTAAAATTTGATACTTAAATTATCACTATTTATAACTTTTGGACGACGTCATTTAGGGGTTATATATTGACTAGGCACGCCATTAAGCCATGTAGGATTGAAAAATTAATAAAATATAACCATATCGGATTTCCGGCAGGCTGAACCGAAGTTGACACATAAATTATCATTTTTTTAAAGTAGCACTTAAGTGATCCAGAAAAAAAATTTGGTACTAAAGTAAGTGCCGTACACAACTTTTGGCACTCTAGTGTACTTACCTCATATGACCCAATATATAACCCTTGTTGACCAATCCTCTCCTTGCAATATATATATTTTATTTGATCAACTGTCCTTCTTTGGCAGATTCTTGTGCAGAAATAATGGAGCGGAAATATCACACTTATCTACACCTAGTCGACCGAGATTACTTTATGTTAATAAAGATATTTATTCCTCCTCGATGATTTTTCACGCCCTATTAAGATCCCATGTGAACATTGTACTCAATATGTCCCAAACTTGTGTCAAACTTGGTCATATAACAAAGCTTACTCCAATCTTTCACTTATCGCGGACTTGACTTCAATAAAGCTTAAAACCATTTACCGAGTTCATCTGCCACCAATCCAATCTAATGCAATTAAGTTCAGAATTTAAGCCCATCCGCTACCAGTCCATGAATTTGCAAGTATATTGAAAAATGCTCCTAATAACTATATGTAATGCGATTTAATATTTTTGTTTAAGGGCTAAAATTCAATCCCTAATTTTTTATGCAACAAATTAATAATTGGATTGTCAAAATTTAGGTGTCAATAGTTACCTCTCCTTGAAGGTGAGCTTGCAAAGGTTGTATTCAAAGATAAATTGAGACCTAAATTTTGACCATGCACATGCAATGGATAATATTTTGGCGGGAAAACGAATCCCATTTTGAAATGCAATTTATATGATACATGGAAATGCTAATGCAAACTATAAAGGAACATACCTAGAATGACTTACCTTTAAGGAGGGTATAGCAATTCAAGATAGTTAGTGTTACACGTCCAACACTTGTACCTTTCTACGGTCGCCTAGAATAAATATAGGGTTTTGTAAGAGAAAGCTACTTTCTTAAGACTCGTACCTTTCTATGATTGTCCGGCAGAAGAACAGCCTAAGTGCCATAACTTGGCACGGAATGACACTTAAGTGCTATAACTTCAAAATGATACGCTTGAGTGCCAGTTTCAAAATTAAATGGAACACTTAAGTGTCACTCCGGCAAAAATCCGACCAAATGGCTGATGTGGCAACTTTCCGGCGAGTTTGGTCTAAAACGGCATCGTTTTGCATGCTGACGTGGCGGAGAAAATGCAAAAATGACGCCGTTTCGTGTCTGACATGTAAATAATAATATAAAAATTAATTAAATTAGATTTAAACTTAATTTTATTTAAGATATTCAAAAAAATTAAAAAATTAAGAAAAATTAAGAAAAAATTTTAAAAAAATTAAGAAAAAATTAAGAAAAAATTTAAAAATTTAAAAAAATTAAGAAAAATTTTAATAATTTTAAAAATTAAGAAAAACTTAAAATTTTAAAAAATTACTTAAAAAAAAGGGGTGGGGGGGGAGGGGGGAGGGCGAACGGGGCGGCTCAGGGTTGAGCCCTCGCCACCACCGCCTCCCCACCGTTGCCGGGAAGGGCTGGCGACGGAGGGGGGAGGGTCAACCGAGGTCGCCGGCCCTCGGTCGACCAACAGCGAGGGCTACGAGCCCTCGCCGGATCGCGGCGAGGGCCGCGACCCTCGCCTCAGATTTGGGCAAGGGCTCGCCGGCCCTCGCCGCCGGCCCCTGGCTAGGGCTCAGCAACCCCGGCCGACCCTCCCCACTCCGTTGCCGGCCCTTCCCGGCGGCGGCGGGGAGGTGGCGAGGGCCGCGACCCTTGCCCCAGATCTAGGCGCGGGTTGCGACCCTCGCCCTAGATCTGGGGGAGGGCTCACGTGGGGCGAGGGTCGCGGGCCCTCGCCACCTCCCCGCCGCCGCTGGGAAGGGTCGGCGACGGAGTGGGGAGGGTCGGCGGGGGTCGCCGGGCCCTGGCTAGGGGCCGGCAACGAGGGCCCGCGAGCCCTCACCCAGACCTGGGCCGAGGGTTGGCGACCCCGGTAGACCCTCCCCCCTCCGTCGCCGGCCCTTCCCGGCGACGGCGGCGAGGGCCTAGCCCTTAGCTGCCCCTTTGACCTCCCTTTTTTAAATTTTTTTTTAAATGTTTTTAATTTTTTTTTAATTTTTTTAATTTTTCTAAATTTTTAATTTTTTTTTAAATAAAATTAATTTAAATCTAATTTAATTAATTTTTATATTATTATTTACATGTTAGACACAAAACGGCGTCGTTTTTGCATTTTCTCCACCACGTCAATGTGCAAAACGACGCCGTTTTGGACCAAACTCGCCGGAAAATTGCCACGTCAGCCATTTGGCCGGACTTTTGCCGAAGTGGCACTTAAGTGTTCCATTTTACTCCAATATTGGCACTTAAGTGGATCATTTCAAAGTTATGGCACTTAAGTGTCCCTCCGTGCCAAGTTATGGCACTCCAGGTGTCTCAACCTCATGATTGTCTAGTATGACAGTATTTTTTTTGTCTAGGACCTAAACTTTTCTTCAATCACCTTGACGGAAAAATTACTTTTTCAAGACACATACCATTTTACGATTACCTGAACTGAAAATTGTTTTTGCAAAACTTGTACCTTTCTACAGTCGCCTATTAGAATAACAAATATTGTCTAAAGCCCATACCTTTCTACGGTCGCCTTAAACAGACCGAATTTGGAGAAAAACTTTGGGGACAACTCAATCAAGTCAAATGTCGATATACTTAAAAGGGAATACCTATACAATGACAAGTATTTAAAGTATTGATAGAGATATACTTATCTGGTAACATCTTTGATCCTTAGGGATATGTCTCTTGTGGAGCTTAGTCATAAGAGAAGTAACATGCATTCGTGGTCACAAAAAAACACAAGCATTAATTTAAGTGAGGTTCATGCATGATAATTTATATCAATTATGCATCACCTAATTTTCACTAGAAATAATTTCACATGAGTGTCATGGATGTGTTAAATGAGGGACCTTTCGATCTAAAAGGACTTTTCACTCATCCTTATCAAAAGGGCTATTTTTTCTTGACCATTGATGCTAGAACCTGATAATCACTCTATATCACTATTATCATGCCAAACAAGGGTCTGAGCAATCTCGTAAGTGGTACGACCTTACCAATCTGAGAGGTCTTTAACGGGGACCGTAATGTGGACTTAGTCAACGGCTTAACAAAAGGGACTCTTTGAGTTAAGGTTATTGAAAGAATAATATTTCATGACTATCTCTGGGTTTACAAGTCAAGAAACTTGCAAAATGGGATAAAAATAATCTTACTTGCACTTCTTCGAGCGATACTTGTAAACATAAGAACTCCTAAGTTAATTCAAGTGCCCTAATCTGAAGAGACTTCACAAGGGATGTAACATAGGCTAGGTTCACGGGTGAAGAAATGAAAGGATCATTAGGCTCAAAATATGTTTAGTGGGGTGAGAACCGGTGATCATTTTGACATTGCCACTAATCTTCTTATTCACCATCAGGGATTTTCTCCATATCAAAGCTCCATTGACTATAACACCTCGACATTTGAATTCTTTGAATACCACCTCCCTAGGGATACAACTTTCTACAATCGATAATCGTCTACTTGACTCTTTTTTCGATAGACATTAGCCTTGTTTTACCAGGCATACTGCTTTTATGGCCCCCTGGTTTTTATTTCATTTTTCTTATATTTATGGGCATTGGTCTTGCTTTTACTAGGCACACTGCTTTTTCATACCCTTAGTCCTATTAACTTCTAACACACTTGTCCACCTTTTGGTTTCTTTCACGAAATGATTCTATATCTAGACTCTTTTATCTTCTTTCGACGCTTCGGATCATGCTACTTGTATTTGGGGTGAATTTTGCCTTGCCACAATGTGGGGAATGATTACTAATTGGGTTCAATATGAAATGAATTTGTAGGATCAAATGGGCTATGCAATGGGCAAAACTATCTAGGATAAACAAAGAACCACTCTGTCATCCTAAGACACTTAAATTACTGCATAAGTTGTAATTTAATAGCAACACTCGAAAATTGATACAAGTGTGAACAAGAAAATCCCTACCAATTTACCTCCAGTTTGCCCTAATGTGGGGTGGTTCTTAATAGGGATAATTTAAATTTGTTCACATGTGTGGGCTTAAAAAGGCTAAACAATGGATATACCTGTAGTGTTTAGGATAAATAAAGAAATTGCCTCTCATCACTTCAATTGATGTACCATTTACGAGATAACTCTTTTCCTTATGGGTATGGAATTTTTTCACTTAACTCACTAGGGATCTGGCATGCCCCAAACCCCGAGTACGCGAACATCCCTCCGCGATTGATTAAAAATGCGACGTCCTAGGATGTATCGCCAACCCATTCTTTTTATCTTTCAATTAAACGCATGCGGAAGTGAATTAAATAAACCCCGATCAATAAACAAACAATAGGGATAGTAAAGCACGAAAAAAGTTGCCGAAAACAACTTTTTTATTTATCCACTTTTTTATTTACCCCGAGGAAGTTTAATAATTACAAGCCTTTCTACGGCCACTTCCAATCGACCCTCTCAAAAAACTTCAAGGATTAGGATTAACCTAAACTTCATTAATGGCAAAGCTAGCCAAAAATGTGATGCATCTCGTGCCCACTACATTCGTACTCGGCAGATCTCCACGCTACGGCTCTGAAAAATGTTAACCACAATGGGGTGAGATAAAATCTCAGCGAGTTAAAACCCTTAATCCTCGATTAGGATGCAAATTCGCCTTGGAGGTGGCTTAAGCATGTGCCACACATAAACTCATCTCGCCTCAGCACACTCTTGCAAGTTAGCATGTCACATATGTCATTATCAATATCATAAATATAATCAATAACTAGAACACAAAGTTCTCACTCTACAAACATTTGCATGAGTCTCGATTATAAGGCAAAACCTTTTTGGCATGTCCCATACCATGCCTAATAGTTTTACTCCATAATCAAGCACAATACATCACAATCATTCATACGTGTTCTGATTATTACGATCCCTCAGCCATAGTCAACATAAAAGTCGGCGGTCATCCGGCATAATCGGGCATCGTCCCGCCCCATCGGGCACGGCATCATCACACATATGCATACATCTTAGACAGCATTCCAATAAGGAGCTTCGTTTCGAAATCCATCCACAAACGGCATCCAATTGACTCGGGGGCATCCGAACTTAATCGGGCATCGCCCCCAACTCTCGTCGGGTGACGGGTTCCATTAAGTGACCATACAATCACATATTTAGTCAAGAACACCATACTTTGTTTTCAAATGCCTTGTTTCAAATAATGAACTTGGCCATTTTTTCTTCTTATTTAAAAATCTCGGTAAAATAATCATGCGTGGTCATGTATTCAAAATTGAACCGACAAACTTAGTACACTCCCATTTTAAAACTCCACATTTTATCTAGTACATAAAAGTTGGCGTCCAAACCTGACACCTCGCATCTTTCTATTTAATTGCCCATAAAACCAAGTTTTATACTAATAATCGGTATTTACCATCAAGCAATCAACTAGATAGTATTGTACATACCAACCATCAAAATCACACATAATTCCATCCAAGAAAACAAGCGTAAAATTTTACGTAACACCTAATTTGTCATTAATTACGCTAATTGCGATTAATTAAATAAATAACGATTAAATTAAGTAAATTTCAATTAATTAAACTAAATCAAATTAATTAACCTAACCATGATTAATTAACCTAATCATAATTACCTAGACTAATCGCAATTAAAATTAAACTAAACCATTCTTAATCTCAATTAAACTAAACCAAATTTAATTAAGATGGATCTAGGCATAACTAAGGCTAATCTCCATTAGCACTAATCTAACCACCAACTAAATGCAATTAACGGCATAATCAAAGATTAGGGAGTTAACTCATGGTTTTCGACGGCAGCGGGCTCGCGGCGACGGCAACGCGATGGCAATGAAAACACGAGACAATCACAACTTGAATGGAGCTCAACGGTGGTGGTGACAATCCCTCCAAGCTCTTGGCCAAGAGGGGAGTTCGGCTCGGCTTGGTGGTGCTTGCTGGGCGTGATGGACGGTGGCTACTGGACACGGAGGAGTTGCGATGAATGGTTGGATGTTGGTGGGGGTGCAAGTGTGAAGATGGAGTTGCTGGATGTGGTGGCGGGGGTGGCGTAAGGTGCTGGGGTTGCTGGCTTGCAGCAACAAAACAAAAAGAAAGGAACCAAGTGAAGGAAAGAGACGTGAGAGAAGAAGACGGGATGTTGGCAATGGTGGCGTGAGGTGGTGTTGGACGTGAGGTGGTGGCGTGATGAAGTGTTGGAGATGGCGGCAGCAAAAATGTAAGGAAGCGGGTCCAAGTAAAGGAAAATAGAAGGTGGCAGTAGAAGGGAGGAGATGAAGAAAAGTGAGGGAGAATGAACGTGAGGGAAAAAGGAAATAAGGAAGAAGAAGAAGATGGTCGGTTGAGTGGGGGGGGGGGGGGGGGGGGAGTTGAACGTGCACATGAGAGAGAAGGAGAGAGAGAAGAAGAAGAAAAATAGCGGCTAATCAAAGGCCTTGAGAAATATCTAACTCGTCATCACTCTTGCCTTCATGCCTCAAAAGTCCAAAACTCATCCGATCACCATTTTTTTTTTCTAATTTCTCACAATTAAGGCCTCTTTGGGGTAGAAAAATTCTAATTTCTCATCCCATCCGAATTTCCTTTTATTTTTTTTTTGTCCAAAAACCGTTTTTCCGCAAAATTTCGGACTCAAAGAAAATTCGCCAAAAGATGAGACGACATCCAATAAATAAATCGTGAGACGCTCGAACGTCTGATTCCCAAAATTGAATTAAATTTCGTGGTTAAAATTGACTGAACGCGACTTTAGTATGACCTAATCTATTGAATAGCTTTTAGGGGTGTTAGCACATTTCACCCGTGGTCGATAATTTTCAATCCACGTTTGTGTATCTTCGAATCATAGACAACCCTCGGTTGTCACATAATCACGAGGGTTCAATTATGTGTCCCAAATATAATATCGGGTTATTGCCATTTGACGCAAATATCATAATCATGCGAAACCACCTGCAATTCGACTACGTAATTCCATCGAATCGACTTATATCCATTCGCCGATTGATTTATAATAGCGTCATATTAAGCCTTGCTAATTATGGTCGAGCAGTTGATTTCTGATCGAATTCTCTAATCTGTCTCATTTATATCCCTTAACGGCCTCACCTAATAAATTAGTTAACTCGTAAGTGGCCAGCTCCGAGTAAAATAATCATAAGCGCGTCAATGAAATAACAATTTCATATATTCGAAACCGGGGCCAAATTTTGGGATGTCACAAGATCAGTGTTTGAAACAATATATGGAATAAGGCTTACCTTTCATCATTCCAAAGTATCTCATTTGACACATTCAATTTACCTCACACATTTCATCGGGGAGATCATGACCATGCAAGATTTGCAACAAATTTGAACAAATCAATTTGCAACTCATGGAGACAATTTATTCATTATAAAAATGCTTGTGATTCAAGACATAACATAGCAAATTCTATCATGGGTAATACTTCTTGACAGCATCAAAGTTAACAGGATTTGAAAACTCACGACAATCCATTTCTGTCAGGATCAAGGCACCTTCAAGAAGTACCTTCTTCACCACATATGAGTCATTATAATTTGGAGCAAACTTTCCCCCAAGATCCGAATTTTTTTTGCAATAGCTTCCTTAAGACTATATCATTCATCTCAAAATGTCTCAATCGTACCTTCCGGTTGAAAAACCTAGCCACTCTCTGTTGATAAGTTTGGCCATAGCAAAGAGCCCTTAATTTTTTTCTCATCAATCAGATTTAGTTGTTCAAATATTTTTTTGTTATCATTCTACCTCAGACAACTCCACTTAAGATAAAACTCTCAAAGAAGGAATTTCCACTTCCATTGTGACGTCTTGAAATTCGAACCCTTTTGAGGGATAAATGAACGTGAATTTCGTCAATGCATTGTTGGTCGATCTCACTCGGAATTGATCACTCTCGAAATATTGACCTTGAGAGAAAAGGCTAATGAGAACAGAACTCGTGCGACTAAAGAACTTGACCTGGGAAAACGACTTGACCGTGAGACTTGCGTGAGGACGATCCTGTAGATGGACAGGTCGATTTCAGGGAACAACTAGAAGTCGATTCACAGATAGAACATAATAGGACAACGGGTGATTCTGTTTACTATTATCGAGCCCGTGAACGACCCTATGTCGATTATCAGAAATCGTGTACTTTGAAATAAGAATCTATCCTTCGCAATTTCATGTGATTAAGGACGTCCATGTGTCGAAATGTTTTGAACGTGATTTGCCACGAGTCGATTACGCATGAATCCTCGAAGCCACTTGTCAGTTTGAGTGTCATGCCTCGATCCTCCGAGCTCGTGCCCATCCCTGCTTGGTCAATAAAATAGTGATGTCCTAAGACGCATCGCCAACCCATCCATTTTAATGTGCATGCGGAAGCATATATAAAATCCCCAGACACAATTCAATAGAATAGAAAAGCAGGGCCAATTTTTTCAAACCAAAACAAGCCTTTTTATAAACGAATAGGTTTATATACAATGCCAGGCTATTTATAAAAACTTCGGCTTAACAAAAGGGAATTGTTCTATGACTCCCTAATCAAATAGGTTCGCCGATTCTCCAAACTCCACCTTCCCAGACTTCGGGGCTTCTGGTCATTCACTAACTTCCTCTAAGGACCTGAAAATGGTTATACAATAACTAGTGAAACAATGTCTCAGCAAATTCAACCCTCCTGAGACTTGATTAGGAAGCTAATTACACCCTAAATGCTACCTAAGCACAACACGAGTCAGAGGACTTACCTTGGCCTCAGTTCCTTCCTACAAGTTAGTTAATTCATAAATATTGACTATCACATCATCCAATCAATCAGATTGACTCATCAAGCAATCGACTCAGTCGATTACATGTCATCGAGACCATCACACAGTCACCTCGATTATTCATTCTCAACTCTTAGCCATGACCTAACAGGCACAACCTAGATTAAGTGGTCATCACAACCCCACTGACAACTTTTCTATATTTTGTGGTTATCACAACCCCACCTGGCAATTTCTTTGATATGAAGTGGCATCACGGCCCTACTTAGCAATTTCTTTAATATGAAATGGCATCATTACCCTACTCAGCAATTTCTCTAATATAAAGTGGCATCACGGCCCTACTCAGCAATTTTCAATGTTTAGTGGCATCACAGCCACATTCGGCATCTCTTTAATATGAAGTGGCATCACAGCCCCACTCAGCAATTTCTTTAATATGAAGTAGCATCACGGCCCCACTCGGCAATTTTCAATGTTTAGTGGCATCACGGCCCCACTTTGCAATTTTTCTAGATTTAATGGTATCACGGCCCCACTTGGCAATTTTTCTACTTTTATTTTCAATCTTCTTTTCCCTTGCATCTTCGCTTTATGTCTCTGCGAATTCTCCATCGAGCGGTCCACAAATCCAGCTGCTTCTTTCCTCCTCTCTTGCCCCTGCCAGCAACGCCCACAATTCAACTCCACCGTTTGTTCCCCTCCCCCAGTCAATAGTTGAAGCCTTGTTGATCGCCAGCACCGTTTGAAGACTGAGCAGCTCCACCAAAGACCCTCTACCATCGACGCTTGCCCCAACGCGTCCAAGCCCACCAAAATTTATTTTATGCCGCTTCTTCATGTATGACCTCCAGTCAACTTCAACAATTTGTTGACCCTTGCACAACTAGCGTACGCCAGCTACCAGCACCACCCACCTTCATCCATTTTCAACCGCCCGCCAGCAAAACACGAAGATTTCCCACGAAGCAGCTGCCTTCGTCCACGTGTTCCTCCATCAACCGAAGTTGCCCCGCGTGCATCTCTCCTTCGCCCAGCTTTTCCGTGTGTCTCGACCCCACAATTCCATCCTAGAGGCCAGCATCGTTCAACCCAAGCCCTGCCGCAACAAGCTCAGTTCAATTTTTCAACAAGCTTCAGCCCATCCAGCCTGTCTTCGGCCCAACGAATTAAGTCCATCGGCCCATGATTGGACCCATTTTCAATTCAGTTTCAAGCCCAGTGAAGTCAGCCATTCTCAGTCCAGCAAGCCCGCAAGTCCAGCCCAGTTTTGAAGCCCGCTTTAGGCCTAGATCAATTCAGCAACAAGTCTTAGCTTGGGCTGAGATTTGTCTGGCCGATTTTAGGCCTGGTCCAAACCCGAGTTTCGGCTGCCGTTGCGTCCCCGTCGTTTTGATCTAAGCGGATTGTTAATCAAGTGAGTTTAACTTACTAATTCTCGCTTAGTAGGTTAATCATGCTTAGGTGTTAATTATATTAAATTAAGCAGGGTTAGGTGGATAGATTAGAATAGATTAGATTAGATTAGTTAATTTAATTATCTGCCAATGAATGTTAAGTGATTAGTTAGTGCAATCAGTGAATAAATAGACTATAGTATTTATTTAACTAACCTCGGAATTTTTTCAAGAACGTTTCGGTGTCCAATTAGGCATTACGGGCTTAAGTTGGATTTATTGGCATTTATTTAATCTTTTCCATAATTATTTAATTATTTATTTATTTTCTAGAAATTAGACTGAGATAGCCAATCACTGGAATTTTATGCTGATTGTAGTGGTGCAATATAATTTATTTATTTGAGTGCTAAATTGTGCTGAATTAATTTAATTGTGATTTTAGGATTTTATTCCTAAATTAATTGATTTTGGTAATTCATTGAAAAATTACCGAGCATCGGTCTACAGCTCCAAAAATCTATTTTGGGCTATTGAAAGAAGTGGGAGGATTTAAAGTGAAATTATGGTATTTTGGCTAAGGTCGACCGTGTACCTATACACGACTAATTTATCGAGAATGATAAAAAGGTTGAATTGGTTGTATGATTGGGACGGTATACTATATTAGCCTATGGGTGATATGTCAGCTTAGCAGAAAGTAGTATACCGGTATACTATATTAGCCTAGGGGCGATATGTTAGCTTAGTAGAGAGCAGTATACCTTATCAGCTTAGATTGAGCATTATCAGTATACTATATCAACCTACAGGCGATATGGCAGCTTAGTAGAGAGCAGTATACCCGATCATCTCAAAAGCGAGCTATTGATATTGCTAGTATGAGTACCTAGAGGGGGGTGAATAGGTATATAAAGGATTTTTCTTCAACAATTACACAATACTAGATAGTTGAAGGAAACGATAATCAAAGTAAGACTGAGAGAAGAGAAAATTGAACACGCGGTTTATAGTGGTTTGGCTTATATCAAGCCTACGTCCACTCTTCTTCACTGACAGCCTATTGGCTGGATTCCACTATGAACAAAAGAGAAGTTACAGCACAGCTTTGCCTTGTATCCACAGTGTAGATGTTCTACCACACCTCCTCAAGATTTCTCACAAATATAGACTCTCTTTCGTATACAAGTATTCGCTCAAAGGATTTGTCTAAACAAAAAAGAGCTTTAGACTTTGGAATTCTTCTATCGCGCACACCTTGAACAACTAAGACAGTCTTCCTTATATACTCCTTTATGCCATCATACCCGTTGGCACTTACCAAAGGAATTCCTCCAATCTACCCGTTGGACGGAATCAATTAGGAAGATTGTTCAAGCTATTAAAGGAACGTGTTGATAGCCCATCAATCCTGTTTGCCCATACAATCAGGATCTCGGTTTCCATAAGCAGAACCTTCCAATAATATTTAGGCAATCACCGGATCTTCAATTATCGAGTCAATCTTCGATCAATCAAAGGACTCCGTTATGTCTTCTCCAGCCACGAGATCTTCTCCAGTTGATAAGGTTAAATCCTTAACGAAACATCCAGTTCTGGATAACCTTTCTTCAACGGATTAGAGACTGTCAATGAGGATAGACTTTGAGTCTTGAGTCTGGCTGTTCGGAGGTCTTCAGACTTTAAATAGCAGAGTCTGCAAGCCTTCAGACTAGACTGATAGAAACGTTTTGTCAACTTCAAAACACTTCAAGAAGATTTCTCCAACAATCTCCCCCTTTTTTATGGTGACAAAACTTTCCTGCAGATTTGGATATCTTTGACCTGCAAAACATTTCTCAAACACATATGCATATCTTATAGAGATAAATGGCTAACAGAATAACACTAGGATCTACAACCACAGAAAATAGGTTAGTCCAGTATATGATGAAGCAATTCATAAGATATCAATATTGGTTAATAGAAGCAGTCAAGTCCAAGTCTAGTTCAGTTCTCATCCAGACACAAAACAAAGTCAAACAGAGTTCAAACCACAAAACAATCCAACAAACAATTAAAAGTTTAATGAATGAAAAGTTTTTTATCAATTCAAATCTTGCATCTCTCCCCCTTTTTGTCATCATTAAAAAGGATGAGATGAAGTCAAGATTGCTTGGGAACGCGGACAAGTTGGAAATCTTCCATAGACTGAACGATGCCTTCCAGCCTTTTAAAGTCTTCCTTTAGTTGTGCAATCTCCTCACTCTTGGCATTGGCCTGATTCTTAATAGAGAGGGCTTGCATTTTATCATTCAATGAACAGGAAGAAGCTTGACCTTCATTCTTCAAGCTTTGAACTTCGCATCCCAAGGCATAAATTTGACCTCGCATCTCCAAGAGAATATTCATGATTCTGCGAAAATCTACTCCATTATCAGTCTGAGTACTTGCTTCGGCTCGATCTGATGGAGTAAATGCAGACGATGGTAGATCAGCATAATCTCGCAGGTTTGGCGATGAAACTTCATGACCTTCTTCTGGAAACTGAGATGCAAAACATCCTCTGGGTCTGCTGGTGAGCGACTGACTCCTTCACTTGCATCAGGACATGAAGACTTCACTCCTTTCTCCTGATCTCCCCCTGTTTCCATGCCTACAGGTGGAGAAGAGTGTTCCTCAGGTTCTCATTCTTCTCTTCTTTCTTCTTCTGGTCTTTCCTCCTCTGTTTCTTTTTCAGCTTCTATTTCTTCTTCTTCCTTCTCCTCTGCTTCTTTCGTCATTTGTTCCGATTCTTTTTGTGGAACAGGACGACTTAAATTCTTCAAAGTCAATGCAGAGATGGTGATGTCTTCCTCATCATCTTCATCCTCAACGAGGAGAGCTCTTCTTCTCTTGGATGGAGCAACCATGGGCTCATTCCCTTTTCTTTTAGCTGCAGAAGAGATTTGATGAGATTTTGCAGGAGTCTTCTCCTTGAATTTCTCCAACTCCTTGCTCAGTTCCTTCAGACGCATTTTGGTCACCATTTTCAGTCCTACCACCATATTATTGCATGGTCGAACACAAAAGATTTGTGGAGGCTAAATATTCAGATGTCTGAATAACTTCGTAACAAGGCGTGGGTAAGGGAGTTGACCTCTGTCCTTCATCATTGCTCTATACATGTGAAACATCACAGTGTGAGGGAGAGAAAACCTTTTTCCAAAGAGAATTGCATACATCAGCTTGGCCTCTGAACTTGAAACATCAGTCTTGGAAGTTGATTTCGGTCGGAGGCAATTAATCACAATCTTGTGAAGCAAGATGTTGAATGCACCCATCCTTAAGTATGTGATCTTTTCATCAGTTCTCATGTCCTTCTCCAGTTAAAGTGTGGCCCGAGCAATGGAAACTTTGATTGGTTGATATCTTCCTCTTTCAACTTCTAACACATCTGCCAGCATATTCATATCCACAACATAGTCTTGGTCTTTAACGCTGAAAGAGAATCTATTCGCATCTAAAAAGCTTATATTTGAATAGAAATATGCAGTTAATTCAGCATATGCCTCTGTAGAGTTAGAGCAGAACTTTTCAAGTTGAAGATAACTGAACTTTTCCCTCAAGTTCATATTCACAGCATCCAGAAAATCAAAATCAACACTCCTAGGGTTTATTACCCCACGCTTCAACAATTTCAAGTACAGATCCTTTTGCTCCTTCGATCTGAACAAATCTCCCATTTTTCCTTGATTTTCAACCGCAACACCCATTTTTGGTTGAAATTGACTGTATAATTTGTCATCATCATTCCCATATGCAGGATTCGGCCCCCAGTCACAAGGATCACTTGGGATATTTGCAAGGGTTTCCTCAGCCACCCCTTTTCGAGCAATTCCCAAACTTTCCATTTTTCGCAGAAATATATATTCGTTCCCATGTCCTTTGTCTTTAAGAAACTCATCAGTGTAGTTCAAAGGAGTATGAATTCCTTTTAAGGCACGATATAACTGGTAAATATAAGCGGGCTTTTGAACTCTTACAGGGTCTGCTTCCTCGATGATTTCTTCCTGTTGTTGTTTATCAACGCCTTTAGGACTAGATGGAGGAGAATGACGCTGCTGAGAATGTTGTGGGCTCGCTTGCTGTTCTGGAGTCACTTCTTCTTCAGTAAGATCGAAGTGCGTAGGCCCCTCACTCATCCGCCATGGTCCCCTGCTTGCGATTCTTGAAGACTTTCTTGAAGATGACATCTTTCTCAGTTTTTGGAAGATTCCTTGCTTGACTTTCCTAGGAAAGATGACAACTTTTTGAGGATTAAATGAAGAAGACAAACGGGAATGAAGGATCGATGCTTTCTAGGGTTTTTGAGAGAAAAGTGAAGAGGAATCGACAGTGCACGATCGGTTAAAAAGAGGGATAAACGAACCGTCACAAAGGAAATAAAAATATGCCTTTTCAAAATAACTGTCTTTTTCCGCAAAAATAGCCATTTCAAAAATAACTTCCTTTTTGAAAATGAAACGATGCAATATTTACGTCAATTAAATATAGCAATTTAAACACAGTCTGACGATCGTACCTTTTCAAGATGAGATTCAAGAGAGAAAGACTTACAGTCTGACGGACGTACCAAGACTGTCTTTCAGATAAAGTCTTGTAAGTCTGAGTCTGAAAGTCTTTAGACTTTGATATCCTCATACCTCAAAATGTTGAGTCTGGAACGTATAGACTCAAATTGATTTTTCTCCAAAGGCTTTGTGAATATATCCGCCAATTGATTCTTTGAGTCAACAAATTGAATTGAAACATCTCCATTTTGAACATGGTCTCTAATAAAGTGATGTCAAATCTCTATATGCTTTGCTCTTGAGTGGAGAATTGGATTTTTGGTGAGGTTGATAGCGCTGGTGTTGTCGCAATTAATCTCCGTGCATGAGTCTTCAATTTCAAAGTCTCTTAGCTGCTATTTTATCCATAGAATTTGCGAACAGCAGCTTCCAAGGGCTACATACTCTGCTTATGTTGTTGAAAGGGACACAGTGCTTTGTTTCCTTGAAAACCAAGACACTGTCCTGCTTCCAAGCAACTGGCAGGTACTCGAAGTGTTTTTTCTATCAACTCTGCAACCGGCCAGATCTGCGTCTGAATATCCTAGAAGATTAAAGTCTCCCTCTTAGGATACCAAAGACCGATGCTTGATGATGAAGCAACGTATTTAATGATGCGTTTCGCAGCACTGAGATGGGATTCTCTAGGATCTGATTGAAACCTAGCACAGATGCAAACACTCAACAAAATGTCAGGTCTAGAAGCGGTAAGATAAAGAAGTGAACCAATGATGCTCCTGTACAGCTTTTGATCAACTTTCTTCCCTTCTTCATCTTTGTCTATCTTCAAAGAACTTGACATCGGTATGTCGGTCTTTTTGCACTTTTCCAGTCCAAATATTTTGACAAGATCATTAACATATTTTTCTTGATAAATAAAAGTTCCTTCCTTCAATTGTTTTACTTGAAGACCAAGAAAGAATGTTAACTCTCCCATCATACTCATTTCAAATTCATCCTGCATAGACTTAGAAAATTTCTTGCACAGATTTTCAATAGAAGATCCGAAAATAATGTCATCCACATATATTTGAACAAGTAAGAAACTTTTGTTCTCCTTTTTGATAAATAAAGTCGTATCTACTTTACCTTTGACAAAACCATTTTGTATTAAAAACTTACTTAATCTGTCGTACCAAACTCGAGGTGCTTGCTTTAAACCATACAAAGCTTTTTTCAGTCTGAAGACTGAGTCTGGCTTCTTTGGGTCTTCAAACCCTGGTGGTTGTTCCACATAAACTTCCTCTTGGATAAATCCATTTAGGAAGGCGCTTTTGACGTCCATTTGGAATAACCTGAAATTCTTATAACAAGCAAACGCAAGTAATAGTCGAATAGCTTCTGACCTTGCTACTGGAGCGTAAGTCTCATCATAGTTTATTCCTTCTTCTTACGTATATCCCTTGGCCACGAGTCTTGCTTTGTTTCGTACGACTTTTCCTTTCTCATTCATCTTGATTTTGAACACCCATTTAGCTCCAATAACAGTTTTACCTTTTGGTTTGGATGTCAATTCCCATACATCATTAATGATGAACTGTCTGAGCTCTTCTTGCATAGCTTCAATCCAGCTTTCATCAGATAAAGCTTCTTCTATGCTTTTTGGTTCAATTTCATAAACGAGAGCCACAACACTAGACTCTTCTCGCCTTTTGGATCTAGTGCGAATTCCTTCATTAATTTCGCCGATTATAAGATCGTTGGGATGACTGGACTTATGCTTCCAGTTACTTGTTGATTTGTCTGGTTGATGATCTCTCTCTTTGTTTGGATCTTCACAAACATCCTGATGCTGGTTTTCCAGAGTCTGAGATGCTTCTTGAGTTGTAAGTTTTGGAAGGTCTGGAGCAGGTTCAAACTCTTCTTGATGAGTCTGACTTGATTCATCTTGCGTTGAGTCTTGAAATTTGACATTCATTGACTCCTCCACAGACTAGCTCTTCTTGTTATAGACTCTAAAGGCTTTACTTGATGTAGAATATCCAAGGAAGATACCTTCATCTGATCTTTCTTCAAACTTACCAACTCGATCTTTTGCATTTTTCAATATAAAACATTTGCAACCGAATACATGAAAGTATGAAACAATAGGCTTCTTATCTTTGAACAACTCATAAGGGGTTTTCTCTAGAATAGGTCTTAAGAAGACTCTATTGATGATATAACATGCTGTTGAAACAGCTTCAGCCCAAAATCGTGAAGAAATCTTGCTTTCAATTAAAAGAGTTCTAGCCATTTCTTGAAGAGATCTGTTCTTTCTTTCCACAACTCCATTTTGCTGAGGAGTATATGGAGAGGAGAACACATGATTAAAGCCAGATTCATCACAAAATTTTGTAAAAACTTGATTTTCAAATTCACCTCCATGATCTGTTCTTATACTTGAGATAACACATCATTTTTCATTTTGAACCTTTTTAGCAAACTTTTCAAAATACGAGAAGGTTTCGGACTTACTTGCAAGGAAATATACCCAAGTAAAACGGGAGTAATCGTCTACAATTACTAGGCAATATTTCTTACCTCCAATACTCTGTGTTCTGGTTGGTCCGAAGAGATCCATATGCAGCAACTGTAGTACATGATTAGTAGAGACATGATTTATTGGCTTAAATGAATTTCTTACCTGCTTTCCCAGAATACATGGAGTGCATGGATCAGTCTTTTTATAAGGTAATTTGGGTAGTCCTCGAACAAGCTGCTTTGATGAGATTTTGGCTAATTGCTTCATGTTGACATGACCAAGCTTTCTGTGCCATAAGCTTGCTTCGTCTTGAATTGAGATAAAACATTGCGATTCATTTGGTTTCACATCCAGAAGATAGATGTTTCCATGTCTACGACCCATGAAAGACTGAGTAGAGTCTTTACTGATTCCAAAACATATTCCTTCTTGAAAGAAGATCTTGAAACCAGTATCACACAATTGACTAATGCTGAGAAGATTGTAATTGAGTCGTTCCACTAAGGAAACATTACTTATTGTGAGATTTCCAATTTTCACAGTTCCAAATCCCACAATACTCCCTTTGATACCACTTTACCTTGACGGTGACCTGCATTTAAAAAAGAGTCTCAAGCTTTCTTTGGTACCCAAACTTTCTTGGGTCCTTTGGTGTTAGTAACATAAGCAGTATTAGCCCATATTTTCTTAACAGGTTTCCAAACCATAGGACACTCTTTTTCAAAGTGATCCGGACTGTTGCATTTTGAACATCTTAGAGCATTTCTACCTACAGATTTTACAATAACTTTCTTGAAGTGATTTTTGTAAACCTCTCTCGAGAGTCTTTTCTTAATTCTTTCTTTTACTTTAGGAAAATCAATCAAGGGAATTGTTTCTTCTGACATACCTAGACCGGACTTATTGAAGTAAGGTCTTTGAGCTGAAAGAATTTTCTCAAGTTTTTCAGACCCTATTGAAAATTTCTTTGATATATTTGATAAGTCTGTTTTTAAAAAAACATTTTTTAAAAAAGATTATCTTCATTTTCTTTAAGATTGGAAACAGTCAAGTCTAGACTTTTAACTCTTTCTACTAAAACATTTTCCTTTTGTTTTAGAGCTGAGTTTTCCTTTTTCAGTTCGGAAATTCTTTTGAGAGAAGTCTTAAGACTAAAACATAGTTCATCAATGTATTTAGAAACTTTGACAGGAATTTTAAAATTACTTGCCTCAAATTTACTGTCTGAGTCTGATCCAGAGTCTGAGTCTAATTGTGCCATCAGACATAGATTGGCATATTCATTATCACTTTCTTCACACTCTGTATCACTCCAGGTTTTGGCTTTGAGAGCTTTTCGAAATTTTTCAGCTTTTCCTCTCTTCTTCTTCAGAAGAGGACAGTTGGGTCTAATGTGTCCCTTTTTCTTACATTCAAAGCAGACTACGTCTTTGTTTGGTTCCTCATCATCAACAGACTTGGTCTGCTGTATTTGAAAGCTTTGTTTCTTTGAGTTGAACCTTTTTCCTTTTCTATTCAGTTTTCTGAATCTTCTTATCATGAGAGCAAGTTCCTCATCGTCCATATCATCTTCAGAATCTGTATCATCAGAATCATCATTTGATTTTAACGCAATGGATTTCTTACCTTTTGGATCTTCATCTTCATTGATCCGTTCCACTTCATAAGACTGAGGAATTCCAATTAGCTCGTCGACAGATAGTGGCATAATTCTTTGCGTCTCTCTTATCGAAGTCTTTATGTGATTCCAATCCCTGGAGAGTCCACCCAGTAGCTTGTTTACCTTCATGGGATCAGAAGTTGGTTGACCTTGATTTTCAAGACCATTCACAATATCTGTAAAACGACTAAACATGTCAGATATAGATTCTCCTGGTTTCATTCTGAAGGCTTCGTATTGACCGAGAAGAATGTTGATTCTTGTTTCCTTCACTCGATTTGTTCCTTCATAGGTGATATGCAATCTGTCCCAAACTTCTTTTGCTGTACCACAAGAAGATATTCTATTATATTCAGTTGGTGATAAAGCACAATATAAGGAGTAAATTGCTTTTGCATCGAGTGCTTGTCTCTTGATTATTTCTTCCTGAGACATTCCGCTGGTTTCATCAGTTTCTTTTCCTCTTTCAGAGACTGATGCAGTGGTAGGAGTAATTCATTTTTCTACAACGTCCCATTCCAGAGGATCCTTTGATCGTAGGAAAGCTTTCATCTTGTTCTTCCAGATGTTGTAATCATTTCCATCAAAGTAGGGTGGTCTGGTATTGCTCTGCCCTTCCATCAGCCTTGGTGCTAGCATACTAGCCATGGATCTTTTACTACGAAGTAAAACACTTCAAATAAAGTAAGTACACAGGCTCTGATACCAATTGATATTGCTAGTATGAGTACCTAGAGGGGGGTGAATAGGTATATAAAGGATTTTTCTTCAACAATTACACAATACTAGACAGTTGAAGGAAACGATAATCAAAGTAAGACTGAGAGAAGAGAAAATTGAACACGCGGTTTATAGTGGTTCGGCTTATATCAAGCCTACGTCCACTCTTCTTCACTGACAGCCTATTGGCTGGATTCCACTATGAACAAAAGAGAAGTTACAGCACAGCTTTGCCTTGATTCCACAGTGTAGATGTTCTACCACACCTCCTCAAGATTTCTCACAAATATAGACTCTCTCTTTCGTATACAAGTATTCGCTCAAAGGATTTGTCTAAACAAAAAGGAGCTTCAGACTTTGGAATTCTTCTATCGCGCACACCTTGAACAATTAAGACAGTCTTCCTTATATACTCCTTTATGCCATCATACCCGTTGGCACTTACCAAAGGAATTCCTCCAATCTACCCGTTGGACGGAATCAATTAGGAAGATTGTTCAAGCTATTAAAGGAACGTGTTGATAGCCCATCAATCATGTTCGCCCATACAATCAGGATCTCGGTTTCCATAAGCAGAACCTTTCAATAATATTTAGGCAATCACCGGATCTTCAATTATCGAGTCAATCTTCGATCAATCAAAGGACTCCGTTATGTCTTCTCTAGCCACGAGATCTTCTCCAGTTGATAAGGTTAAATCATTAACGAAACATCCAGTTCTGGATAACCTTTCTTCAACAGATTAGAGACTATCAATGAGGATAGACTTTGAGTCTTGAGTCTGGCTGTCCGGAGGTCTTCAGACTTTAAATAGCAGAGTCTGCAAGCCTTCAGACTAGACTGATAGAAACGTTTTGTCAACTTCAAAACACTTCAAGAAGATTTCTCCAACAGCTATACTATCTATTTATCAGCTTAGTAGTGAGCAGTCCAGATATGAGCAGACTTTATAAATAGTATGAGATGAGCTGACCAAGAAAGGGTAGTGATAACATGTAATCAACTGAGTCGATCCAAATTGATTGAATGTTATGATTGCGAGTTATGAATTGAACTGATTTGCGAGAAGGAACAGAGGCAAAGGTAAGTCCTTTGACCTATGCTTGTGCTTAGGTAGCCCTTAGAGCGTATTTTCTTCATAATCGAGTCTTAGGAAGCGGAACTTGCTGAGACATTGTCTCACTGGTTATTATATAACTATTTTCTAGTCCCTAGTTAACGGTCTTGGAAGACTTGAAGTCCCGGAATATGGGAAGGTGGAGAGACCAGAAATAGCAAATGGGTCTAAGTAGTAGGTCATAGAACAGTTTCCTTTTGGATGAGCTGATATTTTTGTAAACAACCTAATCTTGTAAATAAACCCATTTGTTTATAAAAGACTTATTGTGGTTTTAAAAATTGCGGCCCTACTTTTCTATCCCATCTAATTATTGTTTGGGAATTTATTTATTTGCTTCCGCATGTGCATAAAAAATAATGGGTCTGTGACGCGTCTTGGGACGTTGCATTTAATTGACCAGTTAGGGATGGGCATGCGCTCGAGGATCGGGATGTGACACCATTAGTATGAAGGGTAACCTGTCATGCCAATTTCGATAATTCATGTCTGTTTTAACCAGGATCTTCTTAATGTTCTTATTAGCCGTATCAACAGGCTCGTTTATTTGTGGGCGGTAAGGGGATGAATTCAGATACTTGATCTTGAACGCACTAAACATCTCATCAACAAGTTTGTTGTTCAAATTTGTCCCGTTGTCAGTAACGATTGCTTTAGGGCTAAGCCTTAAATTAAAAAAAAAAAAAAAGGTTTGGGCAAGAGGGGGGGGGGGGGGGGGGAGGTGGCTGAGGGCTCGCCGCCGCCACCGCCTCCTTGCCACTGTTGGAAGGGTTGGCGGCAGAGGGGGGAGGGTCGGCTGAGATTGTCGGGCCCTAGCCGACCGGCGGCAAGCCCCGCAAGCCCTCACCCAACAGGGGTCGGCAACCCTAGCCAACCCTCCCCCCTCCGTCGCTTGCCCCCCCCCCCCCCCCCCCCTTCTTTTTCTTTTAAATTTAGTTTTTTAAATATTTCTATTTTATTTTTAAATGCTTTAAATAAATTTAGTTATAAATTTAATTTTATTAATTTTTATATTAATTTTTTTACCACGTCAACACCAAAACGGCGTCGTTTTATACTTTTTACGCCGAATTTTGGCCGGAATGGCACTTACGTTATTCATTTTGCTTCGATTTTGGCACTTAAATGTCACTTTCCAAACTTTTGACACTTAAATGTCCCTCCATGCCAAATTTTGGCACTTCTTTATCCGTACCTCAAGATAAAGTATTTGAGATACACATTTTTTATTCCGACTTTTTGTGTTGCTACTTTCCACGACAATATTATTGCCCTCCATAGGTGATCTACTCCAAGACACACTCCGCGAATCATACAGACATAATAGAAAAAAGGATGTCAAAAGCTACATATAAAAGAGTCCATGCATTTTACACCGCCAAAATGTGATCAAAACCACTGCAGTAAGCAAGAAATGGATCTGGTAGAAAAATCCAGGGCTAAACATAAATATATCAGAAACGGGGTTGAAAGTCTGAATCGATTTGGGACATTCTACGAAAACACCTGAAATGCAACAAGAAAAAAGCCAAGTGATGTCATGTAAAAAATTTTCGGTTTCAGTCCGGCCCATGGCGTGCTCAAATGATTCAAATGTGAATTGTCTTCAGTTTGGGGAAATCAAAGAGGAGCAAGAATGGTAAAAAGTAGCCGGCAACATGGATGGTTCAGTTAACTCGTGGGGAAAAAAAAAGCAGAAATTGTTATTAACTTTAATTTAACTTTATTGAAAAGATTATGTAGCTTTCACAATTTAATTGTATTTCATTTTTTTCAACTATTTTAGAAACTTAAATTACCATTTCTCCATCTTCTCCAAGAATAGTGCATTCTCCCTATATCTTTACATGCTTATGCTATTGCTTGAGGCACTATTTTTCGCCATTGATGTCATGTGCTTG
This sequence comes from Eucalyptus grandis x Eucalyptus urophylla, assembly GCA_028830015.1. Lineage (NCBI taxonomy): Eukaryota > Viridiplantae > Streptophyta > Magnoliopsida > Myrtales > Myrtaceae > Eucalyptus > Eucalyptus grandis x Eucalyptus urophylla. The sequence goes on from CM054190.1 coordinate 45,497,211, forward strand.
CATCAAGCCAGTTTTAACAAGCTGAAATTTGAATGCAAGCTGTTCTTTCATCCCCGGCACTCACAATATATTGAATGGAAATTCATATGTAAACTATGTGATGAGATCCAGAATGAGCATAAATAGTGAGGGTCTTGAGACAATAGCTAAAAATATCAGAGATGTGTCGCTTTGCTCAAAAGTAGTTGAATCCTTAAAGATGGACATGGTCAATATGTGAGCTTCCAATGTATTGTGATAACAAATTCAAGGAAAGTACGTGGAGGAGTGTGAAGAAGCAACTCAGACTACGACATAATAGATCAAGTGGGAAAAGTTATATTCAGATGTTGAACCAAGTCAAGACAGCCCGATCAAGTTGAAACTCTATATTTGGTTCAGAAATCAAATTCCATTTGGTTGCACTTTGGTCAAAGCTGGCATTTTTCCCATTACGTTTCCAGAAAACAACGTGGGAGTGCTCATTTTATAAAATCTCATATTAGAACACCACTTATTATCGTGGAATTGCGGCAAAGGAAGTGCGTATACCGATCGACGCTCTACAAACATGTTACTAGGAAAAGTCTCCTTGGAAACCTGTCTCAGGAGGGGATGAAGTAGATACAAAGTTGGACTTATTTCATGCAACTCATAGCATAAGGGTATAAGGGATCGATTACCAAACTACCTTAAGATACAAAGTTGGATACTTATGTTATTTATAAAGAAAAAAGAACTCTCACGTGCCAAATAAGGGATAAAATTATCTTGTTTATTTGCAAGAGGAGCACATAGAATAGCAATTTTCAGGTAGAAATTATGAAAAGATACGAACTTGGAGGGCTGCACAACTCAATATTGGCAAAAGAACATTTCAAGTGCCTTAACTTTGCACAAAGGGACACTTAAGTGCCATAACTTACGAAAGGTACACTTAAGTGCCAAAATCGGAGTAAAATTGATCACTTGAGTGCCAATCCGGCCAAAATCCGGCCAAAATGCTGACGTGTCAATTTTCCGGCGAAGCAAGTGCGAAACGGCGTCGTTTTAATGTTGATGTGGCCAAAAATTTAATAAAAAATTAATTTAAGACTAAATTTATTTAAATATTTATAAAATTTTAAAATTTTTAAAAATTTCAAAAATTTAAAATTTTGTAAAAATTTTAGAAAATTTTGTAAAAATTTTAGAAAATTTTGTAAAAATTTTAGAAAATTTTGTAAAAATTTTAGAAAATTTTGTAAAAATTTTGTAAAAATTTTGTAAAAATTTTAGAAAATTTTGTAAAAATTTTGTAAAAATTTTATAAAATTTATAAAATTCTATAAAAATTTATAAAATTCTATAAAAATTGATAAAATATTTAAAAATTAAAAACAAATTAAAAATATATTAAAAAATAAAAAAATAAAAAAAATTTCAAAAAATTTGAGAAAATTTAAAAAAATTTAAAAAATTTGAGAAAATTTAAAAAAATTTAAAAAATTTGAGAAAATTAATTAATTTTAATTTAAAAATAAATTTATTTAAAAATTTTAAAAATAAAATTTTAAAAATTACAAAAATTTGCAAAATTAAAAAAGTTACAAAAAAATAATTTAAAAAAAAAAAGAAGAAAAGGGTGCCGGTTGAGGGCTGAAAATTGTTATAAAATTTTTGTAAATTTCGTAAGCTTTTTAAATTTTTTGTAACTTTCTAAAATTGTTTGTAAATTTTTTGAATTTTTTGTAAATTTTTTGAATTTTTTGTAAATTTTTAAAATTTTATGTAAATTTTGTAAATTTTATGTAAATTTTGTAAATTTTTTTATAAATTTTGTATATTTTTTGTAACTTTCTAAAAAAATTTGCAAATTTTTAAAATTTTTAAAATTTTTTCTAAATTTATTAAATTTTATTTAAATTTTGTAAATTTTTTGTAATTTTTTGTAATTTTTTTGTAACTTTCTAAATTTTTTTGTAAATTTTTTAAATTTTTTAGTAATTTTTTTAATTTTTTTGTAAATTTGTAAATCTTTTGTAATTTTGTAATTCCTTTTTTTAGTGTTTAAAGTTTCTAAATTTTTTAAAAATGTTTTAAATAAATTTATTTTAAATTTAATTTAAATAATTTTTATACTATTATAAAATTCGAATGATGTCAAAACGACGTCGTTTTGGCCGAATTCGAGCTGACTCAGCTCTCCGGCGATACACATCAGCAAGAAATATTAATATTTTAATGCCACGTATGATTTCCGGCCAACTTCGCCGAAGATGGCACTTAGGTGTCCCACTTTTCTTAATATGTGGCACTTAAGTGTACTTTTCGTAAGTTATGGCACTTAAGTGTCCCTTTTGCCAAAGTTATGGCACTCCAGGGGTCCGCACGTCACTCAATATTTATGGTACACTGTAGATTAGGATTGCATTGATATTGATGTCGATATACTGATCATTCGGGGGCAGCACTCGAGAATGTTGAACTGCGTCGACTTCCTCTCAAGATAAGGAATGGTAGGTAAAACTGAAAAGTGAAACAACAAAAAATGGCACCCACTAAAATGAAGAACCAAGAGAGAGACAGCAACCGCAAGAGCGAAGGCTCCTCATGAACAGCTTGTAACTGGTGTCAATAGATTGTTCAAGTATATCTATACTGCAAAAATTTCAGCCAAACTATTTGCAAGAGCTGGGAATATGAATAGGAAAGCTGTTATGAGAAACATTCTTTTAAAAAAAGGGCACATCCGCCATCAAAATATACATAAAGCTGCCTGTACAGAATCGTGGATGTGGTGAATTTGTAGACCTGAGGCAAAAGGGCGAATTCATCATGAAGGCCGACTACTTTTGTAAAGTCTACCAGATGTAAGACAGGCCTGACGTAGAAACATCAAGGGTTGTCCAGAAGAAAGGGGCGAACACAATTCCAATACCAGTATTTAACCCAGGTGTAATACTGCACGTGTTGAAGCCCTTGGGAAACTTAAGAACTTCTGTGAAAACTCTAGCAGCGCATCCGATGTACAATAATCCTTTGATGGATGACCAATGTCACTGGAGAACATGTATTTGCTACATGTTTGCTGCAGGGTCTTCTCGATAGAAATCTCCATTTTCTCCAGCACCTGTGCATTCTTGAATAGAAATTCAATGAGCTCATTGACATCGGGCTCCAGTACATAACCATATATCTTAACATGTTTAAGCTGGTGCTCGAGGCAGGGAAACGTGCCGTCCACTGACCTCCACTAACCATAGCCATTGAACTCAAATGCAAGCTTCCACCCTGCTTTGGCAAGGTAGAAATTTAAAGCAACTTTTTATTCTCCGTGACTTCCAAATTTGAAAATTCCAATAAAATTTTACAGTTCAAGCATTTATACCTTGGCTTTATTGTCATCTCTTTCAGGATAAACATAGATAGTGAGTGTCTCAAGAAAATGAGAGTTCCTCAACAAGCTACAAATGCCAAAGACGTACTGCTTTCTCAGATGCATTTGTAGTGTCACATGTTTCTAGGCGAAAGATGGGCATGGATGATTTGTCAACTCCCACATAGTTAATACCTAATTTAAAAAGAATTAATAGGACCGACATTAAATGAAAATTTGTACAGGACATACATTGGGGATGCTCAAGAGCATGTGTATGTATGGACTGACTGAAATGAATTAGTATGATACCATTGGATTCAGAGTCTCATCAGGAAATTCATTAGATTATATAGAATATTAGAAAGACAAATCACAAGAGCATGGACATGCACACTTAAAAAAGTGATAGATGTCACGTTAAAATTGAAAACAAACAGGGACATGAGGAAGACAGAAACCTAATAAACTGTAGTTTTTGGTTACATGAGTGGGTTGTGGATAATAATAGGTTACAATTGCTCAAAGTTCATAGGCCAGCAGATGCAAGGAAGGCCACCTTATAAAAGTTTAGGTGGGCATATATAAAAGAACCCAGCCTGAGTAAATAATATTTTCTTTTACTCTTCATCTAGGACATTACCCGATGAACTGAAGCATAAAAAAAGCAACAGAACAAAGAAGCCAAAGCAGAGAAACGGCACAGCCACTGTCCATTTCAAGACCCATCCAAAATCAGTTTACCCAACTTCTATTCTACAAATTTAGAACAGTTGAAATGTGAGAATATACTATCAAACAAATAGTAATACTCCTTACCTGAAGGATCAGCACCCAAATCATTCAAAAGTACCTCAAAGCAAGACAAAATAGGTCAGAGCAACAGCAGAGAAGCCATACCAGTATGCACCAATCGCATGGCATAAAATAAGTACTACAGCTGAGCTTTTCCAGCAGCAGTCTGAACTCACAATATTCTCCAGGCGGATATATTTTATAATCACTGAAGCAGAGGGATGTATCAACCAGTGATGACATATCAGTCACCTTGACATAATCTAGACACCCAGCAATATCAAGAATCTTCACATTAGGACAAACTAGCTCCAAATCCCCATAGTGATCAATCATTAAATGTTTGATATCTGATCATGTAAGATCAAGCTTTTCAAGACCGCCGCATCTCTCCAAATTTAACTCTTCAATAGATGGGCCACAACAGAATTTTGGCTCGTGGAGGCCATAACAATCTTCAAGAGACAATTCTTTCAGTGGTGGGCTACCAGATGGTATGTCAGCCATTTTGTTTTCAGTTAAGTCAATTTTGTTCATAAACAATCTTCTAAGCGACCTTAGTTGGACCCGTCCCGCCACCGGTCTGACCACACAGGAAGCTAGCTTCAGCTCTACTAAGCTGCTGCACCTAAGAACAATGTTGGGCAGCGCATAAAGATTAAGTAGGAATTAAAGAATACGTGGGAGCTCCTCCCTAGCACATCGCAAGAAGTCCAAATCGAGGAACTTAACCTTTCTCCTCGCTGGAAAACAAATCTACGTATCCAGTTTGGTCCACGTTCTTCTTCTCACTGGAGTTACATATTCCTCATTTTCAGAATCATGGGGGTCCACCTCAGATGCACAGTTTAAATTAAGACGAAACGAATCGATCGTGGAGCTCTCGTGCAGAGTCAGCACGTGGTCAGTAAAATCCACGAATTTGTCGTCCACTTCAAAAGCAGTTTCCAACTTTTTGCGGTCGTGGTAAGGACGGTGATCAAAAGATAAGTGGCGGGTAGAAGTCCAGAGGTAACGGAACCCCGGGACCATCACTGTCCTGACGGCGTCTCTCGGGGGCAGGAAGGACAGAATATGGAGGAGCACCGAGTCCGGCAGATTGCTAATCGCATCGCGTCCGTCATCTCTGTCCATCTTCCTGGACGTTTCAACTCGATACGGCGTTGACCAACGAAACCCTAGCCGCCTTCCGAGGAAAAAATATTGGGTGGTCCGGGACCACCACGTCAGCGTGGTCCCGGACCACTCACACGGCGCCACGTGTATGGGGAAGCCGGAAAAGGACGAAAATCGGGGCCCACTTTTCTGACGCTCTCTCTCCTCTTTCTCTCTTTTGTCCCCCTCCCCTCCTATGTGGCGCCATATGAGTGGTCCGGGACCACGCTGACGTGGCGGTCCCGGACCACCCAATATTTTCTCCCTTCCGAGCCGTTCTGTACTTAAAGAAGGAGAAAGCGGATCAGCTTTTTGTAGAGATAGAGACCGACGGTATATTTGCGGCGGAGCTCCTAATCCGGAAAAGTAGAAAGCCCGTGGGCCCTATATCCTGTTGTGGATGGTCGCAAGATACCGCCGGCCAGTCTGAAGTCCGCTAATCCAAACTGGGTTGCCAAAAGCCTATCCCCGGAAAATTCTCTTCCTCCCTACTCTGGATCACTAACCCACAGGGGCCTTATTTTCTTCTTAAAAAAAAAAAAAACTTGTTGATCTTCTGCAAGACGCTCTCAACATAGTGGACGCTAAACCCGAAAAGAGCAAACGCAAAATGGGGTTTCCTCGAATGAAGCTACTCAGGAATTTCGACAAACGGTTGGTGTGGAACATAACAACAAACCAATCTCCGGTGATAAGAAGGTAGTCATTCAAGTACCTAAAGGAAAATGGAGGTAGTGGCAGAAGATTGAACCCGTTTTTTTTTACGTTGCATGCGATTAGCGTACAAATTCAACCCAGACTGCTTTCAAAAATCAAGTTGACCTCCATGTTCGTTGCTCCAGTTCAGTCCCTGCACGGAGCAGAGTAATGGGAATCGTGCGGACATTGTTTGTTTTCAATGGAAGGAAAGAGCAAAAAGGCCGTGACGATTAAACTTCCTTCTTTTCCAGAGGAGATATCATCCCAAAATATTTTCCAAGAGGGATAACTTTGGCAAAAATATCCTCCAAAACTAAAGAATTAAAAAAAACTTTGGCAAAAACAATTTCCAAAACGTCCGGAGGAAGGCACATGAAAGAACACGTGTACTTAGGGCGCGTTTGGTAACGATTCTGTTCCCGGGAGTAGATTCTGATCAGAACTGATTCTTTTTTATTCTGTTCCCGGGAACTGATTCTAAGCATTTTAAGCCGTTTGGTAACTGTCCAAAATTTCCGATTCTGGAATAGAATTGCATTTGGTACCGTGTTCATTAATTCTATTCCAAATCAATTTCTTTTAATTTTTAAATAATTTTTTTACTTTTTTACTTTTTTTCTTTCCTTTTTTTTTCTTTTCATTTTCCTTTTTTTTCTTTTCTTTTTCTTTTTTTTTTTCCTTTTTTTCTTTTCTTTTTCTCATCTTCTTCTTCTTCTTCTGGCCGGTCGCCGGACCGGTGACCAGCCAAACGAGGGCCGGCAACCTCACCGGAGCGTCGTCAGCCCTCGGCGAGGCCGGCCCTCGTCGGCCGAGCCTCGCCAACAGCTGGGCGAGGCTCACCTAGCCCCGCCGAGCCCCGTCGGTGGCCAGGCCGGCCTCGTCGGGGTTGGGCGAGGCCTGCCAAGCCACCGGCGGGGCTGGGCGAGCCTCGCCTGGCCACCGGTGGGGCTGGGCGTCACGAGGCTTGCCCAGCCCCTACCCAGCCTCGCCGGTGGCTGGGCTTGCCTCCGGCGAGCTCGCCGTACCTCGCCCTGGTCTGGCGAGTCTCCGGCGAGCTCGCTGGGCCGGCGGCCGGCGGCGGACGGTGGCCGGTGGCGGCAGACAGCGGGCGGCGGTGGACGGCGGTCGCGAGATTGGCCGAAGGGAAGAAGAAAATTTCTTGATTTTGATTCTTAAATTCGTTCCCGGAACAAGAATCAACTTTTTTTTTGTTCTTGATTCTATTTCCAATCTGTTCCCGGGAACAAAAATTTTACCAAACGCGATTCTAGGCCGAAACTGATTCTGGGAACAAAGAATCAGAATTTGGCCCTGTTTGGATGGTTACCAAACAGGGCCTTATACACCCTTTGGACAATTTTCATATATATGCGCTTGGCAGATTTTTTTCCCCCTTTGTTATCTATAAGCACAACCTAGTAGAAGCAACACCAAAGCAATCCGGATAATCTAAGGCTCCATTTTTTTCAGTGAAAATGTGACGTTTCTAGAAATTATTTTTCAGGAAGCTATTTTCCAAGAAAACAACTATATTTTGTGATGTTAGTTTGAAATATGAAAATGAACCATAAAATATTTTCTGCCGTATAGTAAGGAAAATCTTTTATTGCATATACTCATTTTCAATGATTTTTTCTTTTAAATCGTTGTGTTACTTATAATTTGCGGTTGGTGACCAGTTAAAGCCAAAGAAGAAGAAGAAAAGGAAAGAAAAAAAAGAAAAAAAAAAAGAAAAAAAAAGGAAAAAAAAATTAAAAGCTCAATTTTAAAAAAAATAAATAAAAAGAAAACATAAAAATAAATGAAAATATGTTTGATGAAAGAAAGTGAGGTAGAAGAAGTTATGGAAAATGTTTTTCACTTATGAAAAGTGGAAAATATTTTCCCCACTTTTGAAGATGTTTTTTTAATAGCATAAAAAGTTTCCCTTGGCTAGTTCATTTTTTATAAAACAAACGCTGAAAAATCTGGAAAACCTTTTTCTAGAAATTATTTTCTGTGAAATGAACGGAATTTGAATAACAGTTTTATTTCTCTCTATAAGAACTAGTTTTGTTCACATCAAAAACTCCATCTACATGCAGGTAGGCATCGATGCCACTTTTCTACAATGACTTGGTAATTTAACAACATTCAAACGGACGGCTAAGATCACAGAGTACAAAATTAGCACTCAAACCTAGCTTGGAAGTGATGCAACCAAAGTTACCATCACCTAAGTAACATCTAAGTAAATAAGTTAACAAGTTGATTGATTTTTCATTGATTATTGATAAAATTATATGAATCCAAACGGCACATTAGTAATGAAAAATCCAATATTTACGGTCATTAAAGTTGCTACAGTTTTGTTTCTTCAAAAGGGATAAAAGGAACCCCTCTTTTCAAGAGTATACTGAAGGAGACAGAAGGCAGACTCCAGAAAAAAAGTTCAAGATTGAGAGTCACATTTCCTCCCTCAAGAAATGGATTTAAGTGAGGTTTTAGTATCGATCGAAGTAGGCGACATGTGTCTGTCAGACAGAAAACTTGGGCTGGGATTTGATGGGCTTAAGGTATAGATAGCTGCTTGTCAGTTGGATTTATGTGCACAGAGGAAGAAGTAATAAAACCAAATCAAAGCATATGATTTAATTCCTCCACTAGGTTAGCACTACTTTTTGCTTGACCGTGATGTGGCGGTCGCCCGGCAGCACATATGCGGATCTTCTTTCCCGGCGGCAAATGAGTTAAATTTGCCAAGTGCCTTTTCTTTTCTATTGTACTCTTCTTCGGCTTAATTCAACGTAAATCATGATGCATCAAATCAATAACACTAAGTAACAATTTTGGACAGCACAGATCTTGATAGATTTAAGCGAGTTGACTAGGATCTATGTTCATTTGTGGCTCAGGAACATTCAAATTCACATTGACAGGTTTGATTTGCTTCCGAGAATGAGCTGTGTAGAAAAGATGGTGGATCTGCCAGCTACTGTACGTTGATATCCGCAAAGTCTGCACAAGTGACATTTACTCTGAAGTCTTATTGCATAACCTGTCTTAAGAGAAACTACCAGGAAAAAAGACTTAAGTTTATCCTTCACCAAAAACCATTGCGCCAGACTAAGAATCTAAGTACTTGCGTAGCTTTGCTTGGACTGGCAAAGTGTCACTGGGTCAGGTAGGGCTCTATTTCATGCCACCAAAGAGTAGCCGCTCATGAGTCCAACAGAAGAACCCAAGTTGCCATAATACATTCACTCGATCCATCCATTCGCCGACATTTGACGTTTTTTTAAGATCTGTTCAACTAGCTCGCGCACTGGAATGAACAAAATGCTTCAATGCTCGTTCCCATCTGAAGCTCCTTGTTCTCATCAGGACCTCCGTATCTGAGGCTCTGCTGCTGCCGAGCTTGAACCTCTGTGTGCATGAACTCATAGCCGTGCCCTTTTGCTGAACTTGAGACTATGCCCCTTACGCTGCCTCCGTTTGCGGGACCCCTTCCTGAGCTTGAAGCACCTCTGGTGAGTGGTCGTACCTCCTCTGCCTCTATTTTCTACTATTTGGTCAGTTTTGACATTTCGATCCCTCTTTGCCTAGACCATATTAGACTTCCACGTGAGTCATGTAAGAATTATTGTGGCCCATATTATGTGATTTATTATATGGTTTAATAATGATTGAAATGCTATAAATAATATTGGTTATGAGAAGGTACGACTCTAATAAAACGAAAAGGTATATCGCTTTGATGAAAGGCACATTTTCAACGAACGTATAAAAGAGTCCGGTCCTCTTTCCACCCCCAATGAACAACAGTAACTGAAAAAACGTATTCTCTCCTCCATCAATTAAATACATTAAGGTTTAGTGGGTTAAGGGAGAGAAATCGGATTTCTTCATTTGGTTCGAGTTCTTTCGGTTTTCTACAACGATCATCATCAAGTGCAACGTTATGGAGAAAGGTATGTTTTCATCTAATTGTGAAAATCATGAAGATCAAAAGATCACTGATTTGTTATGAATTTCCGCATTAAGTTTTATATGAATTGTCTAACAGTTGGTATCAGAGCATCAGATTTATGATCTCATGATTTTTCCGTTTAAAGAAATATTATGATTTATGCATGATGATTTGTTGAATGATCCTGTTCGTAGCATTTGTTGTTGTTGAAATGTTTTGGAAGGTTCTGTTAAAGAAAATCCGAATGATGGAACGTTTTTCATGGACTAAAATGGTGAAGAAAAGTTACTGTGCACGAGTGGAAAAGGACGAAAATGGAAAAATTCGGAATTTTGAGGGCAAGTAAGAAACTCGCCGGTTCCGGGGAAAATCCGGCAACCCACCGCTTGATTTCAGACCCACACCGTCGCACTGCCATGAGGAACATTAGCCATGAGTTTTTCCGGTATATTGGTGTTCGCCGGAGGCTAATCGAGCGGCGGAAGCGGCGGTGGTGGAGTTTTTGTGTTCTGAAAATTTTGGTTTGATTTGGGGCCAATTTCTTCGTCATTTTTGGCAAAACTTAAACCCATGTGGTCGTGTCGGCATACTCTTCAAAACCCATTATTTATTTGTGTCTGGGATGGGCTACCGGAGAAGAAACGGCCGGCGAAACTGCGGCGGAACGGCGAAAGACGGTGAAGAATCGCGTCTGTGCGCGAGGAAGAAGGCGCGTGGGCTCCACGCGCGCGCTGCGGTTGCAGGCGCGTGGAACCCACGCGCCACGCGCCGTCACACGCGCGCAAGCGCTGCGCGCGTGGGATCCACGCGCGCGGGGCTTCCCGCGCGTTGGACGCGCACGTGGGGGGCACGCGCCTACGGCAGATGAAGGCACGTGCTCGGCACGCGCCAGACGTCCCCGCGCGCCCTTTTTACGTTTTTGCCCCTATGTCATTTTTAAAATTCCCATTTTGTCCTTCTCGCAATTTATTTACTGTTCTGCCCTTGTTTAATTGATAATTACAGTTCTGCCATTGCTGATTATTTACCATTTTGCCCCTGGATTATAATTTTATGATTCTGCCCTTATGGAATTAGGATTTTACAATTTTACCCTTATGCTTTGATTAAGTTTTTGTCCTTGTGTGCAAATTTGGTAAATATTTGTATTTTACAATATTAAAAATTCATATTATGAATGGTTTGTTAGTCACCAAAGTGGCCGACCTTGAAGTTTTTTGAATTTTTGATATTGTAAATTATTTTATTCAATTGCCCATGATTAATTGATGCTATGTATGAAATTGATATGTTTTATATTATTATTGGAGTTATGGGTATATTGAAGTTCATTTATTATAAGAACTTAGGGATTAACCCAAAGGTTAATTATTTTCTTATAATTCATGAACATGATGGTTGATAATTAATATGACTTATTAAATTTGTTTGTATATCCAAAGATAACAAATAAATTTTAATAAGATATATTTACAATTATCAAATAAAAGTTATTAGCATCGTTATGGTTTATATATATTTATATATCATAGGATCACCCAAAGGAGAACTATGATGTACATGTGTCATTTAGTTTAAATCTGATTAGGTGATATTCTCAAAGCATTAATGTATGAGTATTTTCTTGCACATTTGCAGTATCTGTACCTGTTTCACTCCATTCGCACGCCTCATCTGTTCCCTTATTTAATGGGATAAATTTTCCTGATTAGAGTGAACAAGTCCAGTTTCACTTAGGTGTCCTGGATCTTGATTTAGCACTTCAAGCTGAGAAATCAGCTGCTATTACTGATGAAAGTAGCAATGATAAAAAGTCTTTCCATAAAGCTTGAGAAAGATCGAACAGACTGAGCTTAATGTTTATGCGAATGACAGTTGCAAACAACTTAAGACTTCTCTTCCTAAGACTAACAATGCTAAGGAATTTATGAAATTTGTGGAAGAGCGTTCTCAAACTGCTGATAAGTCACTTGCTGGTACATTGATGAGTACACTGACCACCATGAAATATGATGGTTCGCGTACCATGCATGAGCATATACTTGAGATGACGAATTTAGCAACAAAGTTAAAGACTTTGGGAATGAACGTGGATGAGTATTTTTTAGTACAATTTATACTTAATTCCTTGCCTCATGAGCAATATGAGCCATTTCAAATGAATTACAACACTATAAAGGATAAGTGGAATGTAAACGAATTGGCCAGTATGTTAGTTCAAGAGGAAACAAGGATAAAGAATCAAAAGGCTCATTCTGTTCATCTCTCAAGTCATCAAGAAGTTCGAAAGAATTTTAAGAGCAAAGGTGGAAGGAGCAAGAAGAAAGGACTACACGTCCTGAATGACTCTTCAAAGGCTTCTCAAATCCACAAGAAGGAACACAATATTATTAAGTGTCATTTTTGCAACAAAATTGGACACTTGAAGAAAGATTGTCTGAAATGTAAGGCTTGGTTCGAAAAGAAAGGTAAGCCTTGTGCTTTGGTATGTTTTGAATCAAACTTTACTGAAGTTCCTTATAATACTTGGTGGATTGATTCGGGCGCCACCACTCATGTGTCAAATACGATGCAGGGATTTCTTACGATCCAAACTATAAAGCCAAATGAAAGTTATGTGATTACGGGGAACAGAGACAAAGCTCCAGTTGAAGGCATTGGCACTTATCGTTTGATCTTAGATACTGGGCATTATTTGGATTTGTTTCGAACCCTTTATATACCTACATTTTCTCGCAATTTAGTTTCTTTGCCAAGACTTGATGTAGCGGGATTTTATTGTAAGTTTGGATCTGAATCTTTCAGTCTATTTAAGAGTGATACTCTTATTGGAACTGGAACTTTATGTGATGGTCTCTACAAATTTAGACTTGATAATACTTTTGTTGAGACATTAATGACCTTGCATCATAATGTTGGCACTGAACGAAGTTTGGTGAATGAAAATTCTGCTTACTTGTGGCATAAATGTTTGGGTCATATATCTAAAGAAAGAATGCAAAGATTAGTGAAGAATGAAATTCTTCCAAATTTGGATTTTACTGACCTTGGAATGTGTATTGATTGTATTAAAGGTAAACAAACAAAACACACTAAGAGAGGTGCCACAAGAAGCAAAGAGCTTCTTGAGATTATACATACTGACATATGTGGTCCTTTCGATGTTCCATCTTTTAGTAAGGAAAGCTATTTCATAACCTTTATTGATGATTTTTCACGTTATGGTTACATTTATCTATTGCATGATAAGTCTCAATCAGTAAATGCACTTGAAGTGTATATTAAAGAGGTTGAGAGGCAATTAGATAGAAAGGTGAAAGTAGTAAGATCGGATAGAGGTTGTGAATATTATGGAAAGTATGATGAATCGGGACAATTTCCAGGTCCATTTGCTAAATTCCTTGAAAGACGTGGCATTTGTGCTCAATACACAATGCCAGGTACACCACAACAAAATGGTGTAGCAGAAAGGCGTAACTGTACTTTAATGGAAATGGTTAGGAGTATGATGAGTCATTCATCTTTACCCTTGTCTTTGTGGATGTATGCTTTAAAGACTTCTATGTACTTATTAAATAGGGTTTCTAGTAAGGCAGTTCCAAAGACTCCATTTGAACTATAGACGGGAAGGAAACCTAGTTTACGACACCTGCATGTTTGGGGTTGTCAAGCAGAAGTAAGAATTTACAATCCACATGAAAGGAAATTGGATTCAAGAACGACTAGTGGTTATTTCATTGGTTATGCAGAGAAATCCAAAGGGTATAAATTTTATTGTCCTAATCATAGTACAAGAATTGTTGAATCTGGAAATGCTAGGTTCATTGAGAATGGTGACATCAGTGGGAGTGAAAGAATGCGTGATGCTTGCATTCAAGAAGTAAGGATAGAAGTTCCTATGCCTAAAGCTTCTAAAGTTGTTGTTTCTGATATTGTACTACAATCTAACAATAATCGAGAACAACAAACACTCAATAATGGAGATGTCAATAATGAACCTCCAATAGCCGAGTCACAAGAAATAGCATTAAGGAGATCTCAAAGAGAAAAGAGGTTGGCTATTTTTGATGACTATATGGTTTATCTACAAGAGTCAGAAATTGACTTAGGAATTGGAAATGATCTAGATTCATTTTCCCAAGCCATGGAATGTGAAGATTCCAATGAATGGTTTAATGCCATGGAAGAAGAGTTAAAATCCATGCATCAAAATCAAGTTTGGGATATTGTTGAATTGCCTAAAGGATGTAAGAAGGTCGGGTGTAAATGGGTCTTTAAGACCAAGCGCGACTCAAAAGGCAATATTGAACGACATAAAGCCAGACTTGTTGCAAAGGGTTTTACTCAGAAAGAAGGCATTGACTATAAAGAGACATTTTCACCAGTCTCTAAGAAGGACTCACTTAGAATCATTATGGCTGTGGTGGCTTATTATGACTTGGAGTTACACCAAATGGATGTAAAAATCGCCTTTCTTAATGGGAATTTAGAGGAAGAGGTTTATATGGACCAACCCGAAGGCTTTTCAGTTAAAGGAAAGGAACACATGGTATGTAAATTAAAGAAGTCAATATATGGACTTAAACAAGCTTCCCGATAATGGTATCTTAAGTTTAACGATACCATAACTTCATTTGGATTTAAGGAAAACACCGTTGATCGGTGTATATATATGAAGATTAGTGGGAGCAAGTTTATTTTTCTAGTTCTATATGTTGATGATATTTTGCTTGCTGCTAATGATCTTGGTTTGTTACATGAAACCAAGAAATTTCTCTCTAAAAATTTTGAAATGAAGGATATGGGAGAGGCAAAATATGTGATAGGAATAGAAATATTCCGTGATAGATCACAAGGATTATTAGGATTGTCTCAGAAAGCCTACATTGAGAAAATTTTAGAGAGATTTAATATGAATAAATGTTCAGCAGGAATAGTTCCAATTCAGAAAGGTGATAAATTTAGCCTTATGCAATGTCCGAAAAGTGAATTGGAACGAGAACAAATGAATAATATTTCTTATGCATCTATTGTGGGAAGCTTAATGTATGCACAAACTTGCACCAGACCAGACATCAGTTTTGCTGTCGGAATGCTGGGTAGGTATCAAAGTAATCCTGGAATGGATCATTAGAAAGCTGCAAAGAAAGTTCTTAGATACTTGCAAGGAACGAAGAATCATATGCTCACTTATAAAAGATCTGATCATCTTGAGGTGATTGGATATTCAGATTCAGACTTAGCCGGATGTGTCGATACAAGAAAATCAACATTTGGTTACTTGTTTCTTCTGGCTGGAGGGGCAATTTCATGGAAGAGTGCGAAGCAGTCAGTTATTGTTGCATCCACTATGGAAGCTGAATTTGTGGCATGCTTTGAGGCCACAATTCATGGATTATGGCTGCGGAATTTTATTTCATGGCTTGTGATCGTCGATAGTATTGCCAAGCCGCTGAAAATCTATTGTGATAACTCTGCAACAATTTTCTTCTCTAAGAACGACAAGTATTCTAAGGGTGCTAAGCATATGGAGATCAAATACTTGTCTGTCAAAGAAGAAGTTCAAAAACAAAGAGTGTCAATTGAGCACATTAGCACCAATCTTATGATAGCAGATCCCTTAACAAAAGGATTGCCGCCCAAAACATTTAATGAGCATGTTGAAAGGATGGGCATTATTGGACGTCATTAATGTTTGTATTATGATTGTATTAAGTTTATGTATTTGACACTTTGAGCTCACTTACATGTTTATGATATTTCTTGTTTTCTATTTAGTATACATTATGGAAATAGATGAATGTTAAACAGGATAGTTTCTAAAGAAACATTATGGTTGGACTATTACTGTACTTCTCATTTATGGATCATGTTAAGTAAAGTGCTATAGTTGTAGTACATAGAAGGGACTATATCGATTAAGGACATATAACCGCTATGACTCGCATTAGTTTTCTTTACTTAATTGTGATTATTATGTGATTGCCAATTTAATGAAATTTTATAGCATAATCTTATTGTGCACATTATAGTCTTCATTAAACCATGAAAGGAGAATCATATGGGCCAAGTGGGAGAATGTAAGAATTATTGTGGCCCATATTATGTGATTTATTATATGGTTTAATAATGATTGAAATGCTATAAATAATATTGGTTATGATAAGGTACGACTCTAATAAAACGAAAGGGTATATCGCTTTGATGGAAGGCACCTTTTCAACGAACGTATAAAAGAGTCCGGTCCTCTTTCCACCCACAATGAACAACAGTAACTGAAAGAACGTATTCTCTCCTCCATCAATTGAATACATTAAGGTTTAGTGGGTTAAGGGAGAGAAATCGGATTTCTTCATTTGGTTCGAGTTCTTTCGGTTTTCTACAACGATCATCATCAAGTGCAACGTTATGGAGAAAGGTATGTCTTCATCTAATTGTGAAAATCATGAAGATCAAAAGATCACTGATTTCTTATGAATTTCCGCATTAAGTTTTATATGAATTGTCTAACAAGTCAAGGGCTGCAGATTAGGTTCCATTAATCTTAATTTGCTAATTATCAAAGAAGGCACAAGCTTTTTTGGTTAGTACAACTTTGGCAAAAGAATTTCCGAAACGTTAAGAGAACACACGTACATATACACCCACTAGACAATTATCAGATGTTCCAAAAAAGGCACAACATGGGACAATTTTGGCCACTTTTACCTTAGTCGTCCATAAGTGCGATTAAGTTGTCAATCGTCCAAAATGACGCCATCTTGATTATCCCTTGTAACGAATGGAACTCAAAAGCAATTGATGGAGGTCCACCAGGCAGAAGCAATGACAAGCAAACCAATTAACTGAAATGGCAGTTTTGTTTCGCCCTAAAATTAACAGATGATCCGGTCCATGAAACATCTTCGTTTCATTTGCTTCAAGTACTCCCATTCATTAGCAGGTAGGCATCGAGTGCGATGTTCTACGATAAGCTGGCAATTTAACAACTTTCATATGGACGACTAATGTAACAGTAACAGAGTACAAATTCAGCACTAAGACCTAACCTTGAAGTTGTGTAACCAAGCATAATCATTGAGAGAATTGTCCAAAAAATCCTAAACCTATTGCCATTTTGCCAATTTAGTCATAAACCTTTCAATCTTGCCGATTCAGTCCTAAACCTTTTGTCAGTTTGCCAATTGAGTACATCCGGCCAATTTTGGCCGGAAAATGCTGACGTGGACACCGGCGGTGCCACGTAGGACTGCCGGCGCTAACGTGGATAATTTTTAATAATATTTTAAATTTTTTAAATTTTTTTCTGTTTTTTCCCTTTTTTTTTTCTTTTTGGCTTTTCCCTTGCCCTTTTCTGGTGGCCGGCCACCGGCCACAGCTAGCCCGCTGGCCTCGCCCGCCACAGGCGAGGCCCGGCCGGGCGAGGCCAGCCCCGGCGAGGGCCGGCCTCGCCAGATCTGGCGAGGGGAGCCCTCGCCCAGGCGAGCGTCGGCCTCACCCCTGGCCGAGCGGGCAACGGCTGGCCACTGGCCACAGGCCGATGCCCAGCCGGCCAGGGGCGAGGGCCGACCTCTCCAAATCTGGTCTGGGCGAGGCCGACGCTCGCCTCGGCGAGGGCTCCCCTCGCCAGATCTGGCGAGGCCGGCCCTCGCCGGGGCCAGGGCTGGCCTCGCCCGCCACAAGCGAGGCCCGACCGGGCGACGGCGACGCCGAGCGAGGCCAGCCCTGGCCCCGGCGAGGGCCGGCCTCGCCAGATCTGGTTTGGGCAAGGCCGACGCTCGCCTGGGCGAGCGCCGGCCCTCGCGGGGGCCAGGGCTGGCCTCGCCCGACCAAGCCTTGCCTGTGGCGGGCGAGGCCAGCGGGTCGGCTGTGGCTGCTGGCCGGCCGTTGCCTGTGGCCGGTGGCTGGCCACCGGAAAAGAGCAAGGGAAAAGCCAAAAAAAAAAAACAAAAAACAAAAAAAAGTAGAAAAAACAGAAAATATTAAAAAATTAAAAAATTAAAAAAAATTAAAATATTATTAAAAATTATACACGTCAGCGCCGGCAGTCCTACGTGGCACCGCCGGCGTCCACGTCAGTATTTTCCGGCCAAAATTGGCCGGATGGACTCAATTGGCAAACTGACAAAATGTTTAGGACTCAATTGGCAAACTGACAAAATGTTTAGGAGTCAATCGGCAAGATTAAAAGGTTTAGGACTAAATTGGCAAAACTGCAATAGATTTAGGACTTTTTGGACAATTCTCCCCATAATCATCACTTAAAGAAATATTTAGATAAATAAATAAACAAGTCCTGTTGATTTCATTGATTATAAATAAAACTATATGACTCCATAGCACCTTATTTATCAACAATGAAATATTTACAAATCATTGAAGCTGCTGCAATTTTATTCCTTTAAATCAACTTCAATATACATTGTGATTTGTTAGTGACTATTATCATTATTTTTCTGTAATTTTCCTATGTACTTGCAATTTTTACTCTCCTATTTATCATTGGTCTGAGTTTTCTTTTGCTCTACGCAACATTCTCCTGACGATAGTAAGTTTTTTTTTTTTTTTAGATTTTGATTCGAACTGGTGGTTCTAAGAAGGAACCGGGGACCAAACAAAATAGCAATGGTGGATTCTAGGATATTGGAGCCAAGAATAGAACCGATTCTAGCCGGTGCTGGAGTTGGACTAAACCTGTTGCACACCCCTAAACATGACGCCAGCAAGAAATGAGACAAAACAAGATTATAGAGCGAAAATTTGAATATTGCACAATAGAATACACTTGACCAGTGATAATAGAGTTTGTCGGTGGTAACTGAACCAATAATTGTTGACGGATACTAGCTATGATGCAAGAAAGCATAATACAAATCTCCCTGTCTTAGGGCTACCGCCTATTTTTTTCATCTTATCTATGTAACAGTTTGGCTTAGTGTGAGAAGTTAATTATGCTAGAAGTCCGAGCGAGGTGCTACTTTGTTAGACTTTTCAAGCGTCAAATACTTCCATGAAAATAATGGGCATGGCAGTTGTGTCAATCAATTCCCATATAGTCAATACTCGATAGAAGAAAGAATTATTTAGATTGATAGGACAGGAAGTCGGTCACTTCAACTTACTTAGGACCATGAGAACATAAAGGGGCTGCATGGTAATGTTCTTTTTTTTTTTTGTTTATGAACAGAAATTTTGTTTTTTTGTTCCCGGGAACAAAAAAAAAGAACAGAAACGCGTTTGTTTGCGTTTATGTTCAAAAACTGTTTTTTTGTTTCCGGAATGAAATTGGAACAAAAAAAAGAAACAAAAAAACTTACTTTTCTGTTCCAGAAACACTTCTTGAAGGGCTGAAAAGAACAAAAACGAAACACTTTTGATTCACCACCGTCTCTTTCATTCGTGCCCTACCCGAAACAAGCTCTTCCTTTTCCGGCGTCTCTCACAAGTTCACCACCGGCTGACTCTCCGGCGCCTCCCACTCGGCTAACTCTCCGGCGCCGACAGCTGCTACTCCTTCACCGGCTAAAGCTTCTGAATCGAGGTAAGTTTCTGCTGCTCCTCCTTCACCGTTCGACGAGGGCTTCGACGAGAGCCACCCCTCGCAGATCTGGGCGACGGCTGCTTGGGGCTCGAGCGCGACAGCTCGCTCGAGCCAGCGCTTGCCCACATCTGCGAGACGCTCGCTCGAGCGAGCCCTCGTGCTCGAGCCCTGAGCGAGCGTTGCTTGGACAGATCTGCGGCAGATCTAGGTGACGGCTACTCGCTCGATATGCTCTGCTCGCTCGGCAGAGCAGCGACGCTCGCTCAGGCTGCTCTGCGGCTTTCAAAATATAGATGAGGACATGGATTATTCTTCCATTGCTACACACCAAACTTTTTTCAATTCCGTGTTCGATTTTCGTTCTCTTTCTTTCTTTGTGTGGGAAAGATGGATTTTCTGCTGTTCGTTGCTCATATTTTCTACCACGTTGGCCTATTCGCGAGTGTCAAGAATTTCTAACCCCCTAATTACCTAGCAAAAGAAAAAAGGTTGTTCTTCTAATTTCTTCTGTAGCTTCCTATTATTAGTCTTAAAGATGGACGAGGAAAGGTCATCGTTCTCTTATGCGATACTTGTGAAATTGAAGTAGGCAAAATTTTGGAGAGCTGTGAGGATTGATGTTTAGTATTAAATGACATAGCTTGTGGATATTGTCTTAGTGTGAGTTATGGACTCAGCTCTTTCCTCCACTCGCAGTGCAGGCTTCTCATTTCTTTTTTGCATTGAATATTTTTTCCTTGTTATGGAAGAAATTTTCTTTGTTTTGATTATGTGACATTTTGTCTGGGGAAACTATTTTCTAGTGTGGCTAGACGGGACCATGAGGGGCGTCGTCTTTTTCCACATAGCCTGACCTTTTCGTCCTGATTCAGTAGGGAGGCTTCTGTTGATTGATCTTGGAACCTGTCAAGAGTGACAGTGTTTTCACTCTACCCAATAGATGAATGGCTCACCGTGAGTTGCTTCTTTTTTACGAGCCTCTAATTTTTCCTTTAGGAGAATCATTTATAGTTTTTATCTTTAGTTGGCTATAGATGGCTTTTTATATACTTTCAAATCTACTGGCAATTAAGAGGAAGGTTACGATGTGTGCCTTATATGGGGGAACATGCATTGGATTATGATTTGATAGACAAATTGTTGTAATCATGGATGAAATTGCATTGCCTTTCTCCATGTCTATTTGTACCAATGTTCTAAGAGCTTGGAGTTAATTTTGCTACATAGTGAAGAGTCGGGTTCACCACTTCGTCTTCTATTTGTCTCCCCCTTGATATATCGAAAGCATGTAGAATTTCTGCTGGTGCATATAGGAAAGAGGACATAGAGTTTTCTATTTGCTATAACCTTGGCTGCTTAGTGCTTGGATGTTCTGCAAATTACACATCTGAAAAGAGCATCTAATGGCAGGTGGAATCTGATGATTGGCATGTAATCTGTTGGAGCATGTGCATTTGCATGTCGAGGGAAGCAAGATTGATCTATTCAGCATGAACTGGTTATGGGGGATGCCGCCAGTTCTGGATTCTTGTGCAAGTTGATGAGTGTTGTCTGATGCGGCATAGATTTAGTTCATTTATTGGTCTTGTGAAGTGGATTGATCTGTAAAGGAGCACATTAGATGAAATCAATACTTGACAGTGGAGCTGAAAGTGTTAAGGGCTAACAGTGCACGTCTGTCTGTCATATCTTATGCTATAAGAAGTTGGAAAAAGGGTAAAGATGGCTATGTATGATGCTGAAGAATTACAAGTTACTAGAATGATTTGTAGATAATTAGATAAGGCTAAAATTCAATAGGCAGTGCAAAACCTTACGTATAGTTTTGATGATACATCAAAACCATGTGAAAGTGGCGAGTCAATTGTCTTTTGGTGCTTGCCATGCACAAATACTGAAACGGCCCATGCCTGCATAGGGAGTTCACTCATTCCAGTCATGCTTATGGATTATGGCATCTTCTTTCTCATATCAATTTTCTGTTCATTATTACGGCCTTTAAATCCTTTTTTTTTCCGGGGGTGAGTCTAGGTAGATCGAGGTGTTACTCTAAGTGAGGCTCTTCTTAGTCATGACAAATGGCTTGAAAAGAAGGGCATAAAGAACACAAATTTCGCTGTTGTTACCTGGTCCAACTGGGATTGCCGGGTGATGTTGGAATCCGAGTGTCGATATAAGAAAATTCGAAAGCCTTCTTACTTCAACAGGTGAGTTGATGATATGTAACTAGCATGCAGACTTAGATTCTTTGATGCTTAATTCTGACATTTTCTCTCTCTTCCTTTCACTAGATGGACTAACCTAAAAGTCCCATTCCAGGAAGTTTTCAGAGGTCTAAGATGTAATCTTAAGGAGGCGGTTGAGATGGCTGGCTTGACCTGGCTCGGGCGTGCTCATTGTGGTTTAGATGATGCAAAAAACACAGCTCGCTTGCTTATGGTTCTTTTGTGCAGGGGAATCAGATTTTCCATCACCAACTCTCTGACATTGTATGACAATGACCATACTCTGATATCAAAGCACTCGCCTCCCCATCAGCCGCACACACAGAAGGATTTGCGGGGTCCTCAATCACAGTATAATCCTTATTGTTTCTGTGCCATCAAGAGCAGTGTAGGCTTTGTTCGGAACCCAAGTACAAAGCAAGGGAACTTCTTCTTTTGGTGTGGCAATTGGGCTGCTGCGAGAGGTTGCGGATGCTGTTATTTTCAGTGGGTAGCTTCTTGATTGGATGTAACTTTCCTGGTTGACATCTTCGGCTTTCTTAGGTGCTCCCTATCACATTAGGTAGGACCGCATCGGGAGCTTCCATTTAAATTAGTTGAATGACTTTATGATAGTTTTTTTAACTTGATTGAAAGAAAAACAAATTGAGTTGGCACACTACAGTTGAAAGATTGCGATACTGATACATAAGTAAACTGTCATCTATTGTTGAAGAACTCTTCTCTGTAAAGCTGAAATCTTGTTGACTTGTGAAATTCATTAAGGAGTTGGTACAGCTGATATGATTTTTTGGTAACTAGCATGATGAAGAATGGAAATCTATTGCTGCCGGTCCTCTTGGCTCCTGTTACGTTGCTTGGTAGGCATTTATAGCTAGGTATGTCGGTGAGGGCTACGCTGATGCTAGCTATGCATAAGCTAAAACGCGAGGTGAACCTATTAACTTTCTTTTGCGGAGGCTTTTTAAATCAAGATCTGTCAGATACATCTTCACTTTGAATGTGCCAATCACAATCGCAACCTCATGAAGGCCTCCATAATAACCGACGCATCAATAACAACAGATCACATCAAATCTGAAGACACCAAGCTTTCGCACCATTAAGTTAACCAAATTAAATCTCAATAGGTGTCTGTAACTTTAACCAAATTAAATTAATGAGCATTTCATGAGAATGAGAATTCAATATCAAGTTTAAACTTTATTAAAAAAAAAAAACTTCTTTTTTTGCTAATATTGATAAACCTGTGACATTTTGATTTTCAAAATCTGATTTTAATTAAATAAGTTGGGCTTTTCATCGACGCGCCTATAGTTTTTTTTCTCTAAACTGATCACTCATGAGATAACTAATCTATCTGGTGAAGCCATTAAGGGACTTTAACGTAATAAACTTGAGAATTCGACTAGAAATCGACTACTCGACCGTGCTAATTTGTAAGGGCCCCATTGTCAAAATCAATTAGAGACTGGAGATAGGTTGATTTGATAGAGGTATGTGATTAGTGTGTGGGTGATTGCACCTAATTACAAAATTTCTATCGAACGGCACTAGACCGATTTTTCTGTCATTTTTGTACCATGTGCCCGTATCTAAAATCTCGAGATTTTCATAACAATTGAGAGTCGTCAATATGTTGAAGATGTACAATGTGGCTCGAAAATAATTGACCACGGGTCAATTGCACTACAAATTCCTAAAAGCTACTTGGTATGCTAGGTCACGTTAAAATCGGGTCCGGTTGAAATTAACTGTAAATTTGAACCCGATTTCATAAATTGAAAGTTCTATCATATCACGATTCATCTTAGAAATGTCGACTCATCCTGCGAAGATCTTTTTGCAAACATGAGATTTCAGCGAAAAATCAAAGTAAGGTTATTTTTACCAGGAAAATTGAGGGCCGTTTTTGGTTGCATTTTTTGCCATCAAGTTAGTTCAATTGGCAAGGAAAATTCATAAGATGGTTGGGGGCACCTTGGCTAAAATTTTGGGGTTTCAATTGGATCAAATTTGAGGGGAATTGAAGTGGAATTGAATGAAATGAGATAGCAAAGGTCCAAAATTCGTAGTCCTTGTGGGGAGCAACTTTTGGACCACTTTGATGGCTTGCTAAGGAAGCTTCAGTACTGCAAATTAGCTGAGGAAGACAGCCATGCATGATGGGGCATAGAACTTGAGAGGTTTGGATATTTTGTGGCCCCCTCAACCTTCAACCACCTTTATCCATTGTTGAGTGTGTTTATGAGTTCAAAAATATATAGAAAGCTAGCCAAGAGCCAGCGGTAATCGCCAAAGCCCCCTCGTCGCCTGTTTGCCCGTCGTGAACCCACACGCTGCCCGCAAGCCATCCACCTGCCCTACTCGCGTCCCACTTGTCCTTACACCTAGCCGCCGTCCCCCACATGCCCTAGCCACCGTCGAGCTCACCTGGTCGTCGTCCATCGCCGTCCAGCTGCCATCTACCTCCACCATTGACCGCTGCAACCTCTGCCACCACCTTTTTGCAGTTTTCTCACTAACCAACTGCTTAGGCCGCCTCTTCCAGCGGCAAGCAGAAGTCGAAGCTAAGCCCCTAGTCGAGGCTTCAAGGCCCGTTTTAAGGCTCATCCGGACCTCCGTTGGTGTCGTCGCAGGCTTGTTTATCGCTCGCCTCCGCGTCGCCATCGCCGTGGACTGACTGGCCTACTAAACTGATGAGTTTACTTCCTACACTCTGCTTAGGGAGTTCATAGCGCTCAGTGGATAATTAGTTTAGGCTAATTAGGGATTAAGTGGTTAGTTAGTTTAGATTAGTGATTCAATTATTCAATTATGCATGTTAGGTGGTTAGAATAGACTAATTGGGGGCTAGTTAGATTGTACTATTTATCTAGATAGGTTCGGAAATTTTCTAAGCCTTTTTAAGTGGTTAGATTAGCATTTCTAGCCTAAGTGAGTATTTATTGTATCTAATTTGAATTATTTAATTCTTTTTGCTATTTATTTAATTATTTATTATTTTTCGAAAATTAGACTGGGATAGTCGTTGACCAGAATTTCATGCTGATTGTAGAGGTGTGCTTAGTTTATGCAATTAAATATTAATTAGTGCAAATTGAGTGGTGATTATGATTTTGAGTTATTATTTCAAAAATCAGAAATTTTGGTATTTAATCAGAAAATATCAAGCATAGGTTCTTAACATCAAAAATGTTTTTATGTGCTATATTAAATAGTGAGACTTTTGAAAATGAAGATATCACATTTTTGGCTCAAATTGACCGTGTACCCACACATAATTATTTTTATCGGGTGTTTTTAATACGAATAAAACATGCCAAGTCATTATTTTAATTGAGCCATTTGAGTTTAAAGCATTATGTCCTTAGCCGGGATTGATTGATCGTGTGATGGCTAAGTGAACCCGTCACCCAATGTGCATCGGGTGAACGATGCTCCTATGTGGAACGCCCCTGACAATGGATGCCAATCGCAGTAGAGGCTGGACCGATGCTCTTATGTGGAATGTTGTCTTGAGGTAGACGTTGCCGTGCTCGATGGTGTGAGACGACGCCCGGCTACATCGAAAGACCGCTGTGTCTCGAGTAGATCATGCCTATGTGAGCAGTAATTAATTGGAATGTGTGATTGATTGAGATAAACGCGCCTAATTATGAGACAAAATTGTATGGCACAGAATGGGACGCGTCATAACAATTTGGCCTTATAATCAGGATCCCTGTGATTGATTGAGCTATATGAGATGTTCCAATTGATGTGTACATTTGTCATATGCATCTGCAATATGAACAATGCTAACGTGTAGAAAGGAACTGAGGCAAGGTGAGTCTTCTGCTCTATGTGGTTAGGCTACCTCTAGGCGTATTTCCTTCCTAATCGGGATTTAAGGCGTGAACTCGTTGAGATATTGTCTCACCCCTTCGTGAGCTTAATATTTTTAGGTCTGTAGATGGAGGCACGTCACGTGCATAATGGGGTTCCAAGGGAGGTAAACTTCTGGCGCTCATATTTCCCAATTTCCGAGACCAGCTTGACCCGTGAGCTTGTGGAGTCCACCATCTGGGTCAATGAAGGCCTACCTCACTTGGTACCTTATTGCTTCAAGGTATGGTATCTTCACAAGCTCGATGGAGTCGGGAGGGTCCTATTATGTGGTTTTGACGTGCCTCCATTGGGACCGGGGAATGGGAAATAAGGCACCCTTTGGACATCAACACTCCGAATGGTGATGTGGAAGACTCGAAGCCGGGGACTGGAGAGCCTAGGGTTTAGGTTGCTTCTTAGCCCTTTTTGACCTTGGCCTCTATACATAAACCTTAGTGTTGGCCTCTGTATATAAACTTGGTGTGTTTATAAAGTGTGGCTCTTGTGAATTAGTTGTTCTATTTTTCTATCCCATGTTGAGTGCTATTTGGGATTGATTTTGTTACACTTCCGCATGTGCTTATAATAAATGGGTCGACAACGCGTCCTGAGACATCGTAATTTTATCGACCGCCGAGGGATGTGCGCGCACTCAAGGTTCGGAGCATGACATCCCCGCCCGAAGTGGTATCGGAGCCGGTTGATAGTTGGAGTGATAAGGTGCGAGGGTTCATGGGATAGTTAGTAGGTATGGCCTTTATTTTATGCTGATGCGTTTGAGTGATAGTTGTTTGGTAGCTTGTTTGGTGCAATCGCTTAGTTTCTAATTCTGTGTTGAACTGGAAAGCAGGTTTCTGTAAGAATCCTACATAATGAGTGATCAGGAGCAGATGACTCATAGGAAGAGAACCATTGGACCAGTGACTCGGGGTAAGATGCTGACTAGGGTCGGTACCCGATGTGGTCGTGGTAGAATACAAGCACAGGTCAGCGCTAGTGGAGTAGCACCGCCTCCAGTCGGTGCTAAGGTAGCAGCCCCCGGTGATCTTAGGATAGATGGGATCGTACAGGCGCTAGAGACACTTGGAAACATAGTAGGGCAACAGGCCAAGAATCAAGTTACCGCCACCACCGCTATAGCCACCGCTACCGCGATCGCCACTACTGCCACCAATGCCACCAATGATGCCACAACTGTTGCCACATCTGCTGAGGTTCCACCTAGGAATGTGATTGCTGAGCGACCTATGCATAAGCTTGTTGAGCAGTTTCTGAAGTTGAACCTGCCGAGGTTCACAAGAGTAGGAGATCTCGAGGCTACAACCCTTTGGATCTAAGACTTGGAGAAAGCATTTGCATTGCTAAGGTGCTCGGAGGAAAAGAAGGTGGTCCTTATAGTATATTAGCTGCAAGGTAATGCAAGTACTTGGTAGAGGGCCACCAGAGGAAGTGTAATCCCAAAAGGCATGGTTCCAATGTGGGACGCCTTCGTTGGAACTTTCAACGGCAAGTATTTCTCCAGCTATGCCAGGGAACAGAAGATGGTGGAATTTTAACACCTTCATCAAGGTCTAATGTTTGTGAACCAATACAAGGCGAAGTTCACTGAGTTATCACAATACACTCCCAGATTGATCGATGATCTTGAGGACAAAGCGAGGAGGTTTAAGAATGGCCTCCGACCGAAGCTGAAAAATCCGCTAGTGCCGCTCGATCTAAAGACTTATAATGAGCTGTATGATCGGGCCAGCTAATAGAGAGCAACCTGAGTGAGTAAGCTGCCTCATCTGGATCGAGGTTCAGCTCAAATAATGACGCTTAGTAGATAATTAGTTTAGGCTAATTAAGGATTAAGTGATTAGTTAGTCTAGATTAGTGATTTAATCGTTCAATTATGCATGTTAGGTGGTTAGAATAGACTAATTATAGGCTAGTTAGATTGTACTATTCATCTAGATAGGTTCGGAAGTTTTCTAGGCCCGTTCAGGTGGTTAGATTAGCATTTCCGACCTAAGTGAGTATTTATTGTATCTAATTTGCATTATTTAATTATTTTTGCTATTTATTTAATTATTTATTATTTTCCGGAAATCAGACCGGGATAGGCGATGACCGGAATTTCATGTTGATTGCAATGGTATGCTTAGTTTATTCAATTGAATGTTAATTTATGCAAATTGAGTAGTGATTGTGATTTTGAGTTATTATTTCAAAAATCGGAAATTTTGGTATTTAATCAAAAGATGCTGGGTGTCGATTCTTAACGCCAAAAACATTTTTATGTGTTATATTAAATAGTGGGATTTTTGAAAAGGAAGATATCGCATTTTTGGCTCATATTGACTATGTACCAACACATGATTATTTTTATCAGGTGTTTTTAATAAAAAGAAAACATGCAAAGTCAATATTTTAATTGAGGTATTTTAGTGTAAAGCACAATGTCCTTGACCCGGATTGATTTATTGTGTGATGGCTAAGTGAACCGGTCACCCGATGTACGTCGGGTGAACGATGCTCCTATGTGAAATGCCCCTGACAACGGATGTCAGTTGTAGTAGAGGCTGGACCGATGCTCTTATGTGGAATGCTATCTTGAGGTAGATGTTGCCATGCTTGATGGTGCGAGACGACACCCGGCTATGTCAAAAGACTGTTGTGTGTTGGGTAGATCGTGCATGTGTGAGCAGTAATCAATTGAAACGCGTGATTGATTGAGATAAACGCGCCTAATTATGGGACAAAATTGTGTGGCACAAAATGGGACGTATCATAGCGATTTGGCCTTATACTTGGGACCCCTATGATTGATTGAGCTGTGTGAGACGTTCCAATTGATGTGTACATTTGTCATATGCATCTGCAATATGAATTGTGCTGATGTGCAGGAATGAACTGAGGTGAGGTGAGTCTTCTGTGCTGTGTGGTTAGGCTATCTCTAGGCGTATTTCCTTCCTAATCGGAGTTTAGGGTGTGAACTCACTGAGATGTTGTTTCACCCCATTGTGGGCTTAATCTTTTCAGGTTCGCAGATGGAGGCACGTCACGTGCATTATGGGGTTCCGAGGGAGGTAGACTTCTAGCGCTCATATTTCCCAATTTCCAGGACCAGCTCAACCCGTGAGCTTGTGGAGTCCACCGTTTGGGTCGATGAGAGCTTACCCCACTTGGTACCTCATCGCTTTAAGGCGTGGTACCTTCACAAGCCCGATGAGAGTCGGGAAGTCCTATAGGTGGTTTTGACAAGCCTCCCGTTGGGACTGGGGAATGGGAAATAAGGCACCCTTTGGACATCGACACTCTAGATGGTGCTATGGAAGACTTGGAGCCAAGGACTGGAGAGCCTAGGGTTTAGGTTGCTTCATAGCCCTTTTTGACCTTGGCCTCTGTACATAAACCTTAGTGTTGGCCTTTATATATAAACTTGTTGCGTATATAAAGCGTGGCTCTTGTGAATTAGTTGTTCTGCTTTTCTATCCCATGTTGAGTGTTGTCTGGGACTGATTTTGTTACACTTTCGCATGTGAATTAAAATAAATGGGTCGTCGAGGCATCATGAGACGTCGCAATTTTATCGACCACCGAGGGATGTGCACGCGCTTGAGGTTCGGGGCATGACATCCCCACCCGAAAACCCTTCTCACTGATATAATTGAACCTCTTGTGCCATAACTCAGCTTTCTCTTTACTATCTACTGAATTAACTTTGCCTACATAATGTATAACGAAAAAATATTTTTCACCTTTAGCCACAACTAGAGAACCTTTGGTGAACTTCCATCAACAATCATTAAAGGTACTACAATACCCCTCATCATCTAACTTGCCTATGGAAATCAAATTCAAACGAATATCAAGTATATGCTTAACATTATATAATACTAACCTCATGTCATTGCCGGTCTTTAAGCACACATCATCAATGCCTACAACTTTAACTAGCCCATTATTTCCCATCTTCACAAATCCAAAGTTACTTGACTTATATGATATAAAGAAATCCCTACGAGATGTAGCATGAAAAAACGCACCATTATCAATTACC
Source organism: Eucalyptus grandis x Eucalyptus urophylla (assembly GCA_028830015.1). Taxonomy (NCBI): domain Eukaryota; kingdom Viridiplantae; phylum Streptophyta; class Magnoliopsida; order Myrtales; family Myrtaceae; genus Eucalyptus; species Eucalyptus grandis x Eucalyptus urophylla. The sequence goes on from CM054190.1 coordinate 45,526,827, forward strand.
TAACTGGTATCATGATATACAATATTCATTGCATCACCATCAAAGACAATGAGAAAATCTTTTATAAGTGCAGTAACACGATTGTCATCACTGTCATTGTCACTTTTCTTCTCTTTACCTTTCTCTTTATGTTTCTCATTTTTGAACTAGTGGCAAAACCCCAAAATATGTCCCTTCTGATGGTAATAATGGTACTCAACATTAGCAAATCTATTTTATTTTGTCTCTACTTTTATCTCTACTTTTGTCTCTATTTCTCAGGCCTCAAGATTCACTTCTTTCCTTTTTTTTCAACAACCAAGGCATTATAATGTAAAGAGGATGATCTATGATCTATGTGTCTTTCTTCTCATCTTTTCATTCAAAACACTACTTTTGGCTAAATCCACGGTAATCGTATCATCCAGGGTAGAATTAGACAAAGACGTTAGAAACCTCTCTCATGAGTCCCACAAAGTACCAAGCAACCATAGCACTTGTATCTCGTCATCAAACTTGATTCTCATTCCAACTAACTAATTGATAATTCCTTAAAAAAAAAAATTAAATGATCAGTCAAACGAGTACCATCTTGATATCTCAAAATCATAATATGTTTTATCATAAATAACTTATTCTCAGTTTTTTGAGCATATAATTGTTTGAGCTTATCCCACAAATTCCATGCATTTGTTTCCTTAATAATATGATTCAAAACATTATTATCCACTTACTGCCTAATATAACCACACACTTGACAGTGAGATTTAGACCATTCAACATTAGTTTTAGTCTTCGGAATTTCTTCAGCAAATACGGGCAAATAATAATCTTTCACATATAAAATATCTTCCATCTTTTATTTCCAAATATAATAATTCGAACCATTCAATGTAACCATTATACTCGTATTCGTTTCCATTGTCTAACACAAGGCGGAAAAATCAAGTAATAACCAAAGCTTTGACATCACTTTGATGGGAGAACAGTAACAACCCAAACAATATCGAATTAACGCAACGGATTAAAATAATCTCCCCTCTTGTGTAAACCTAATAGAAATTGATATAGTAGAGCAAAAAAAATATCAAGCATGCACACACAAAGTGATTTTTTTTTTTACGTGGAAAACATCCTCGGTGTGAGGAGATAAAAAAAACCATGAGACCAAAGTCCACTAAAAATCTTCACTATCAACAAAATTGGGTGAGCAAAGTTCTTCTCTAGTAAATACTAGAGGTATATAGTACCAAAGACCTCAAGAACATCATCTTGGCAATACGTAGAATTTTCACAAGAGATCAAGGATAAATCTAACCAAAAACGCAAGTTTTGATCAATCCACAAAAAACTTGATATAAAGAGCTTCAAATGAAAATCAAAATCGTCCAGATTCACAAAGAGTGCGCTAGGAACACACTGACAAAATTTTAGCTCAATTGGACTATAAATTGACCTATGATGCCAGCTTGATATAAATCAAACTAATCATCAAACCCCATATTTTTTTCTTTTTCTTTTTCTTTTGTTACTACATCTCAATTAATTTCTTTGAGGCTACCATTTAAAAGATAATGAGAAACCTTATTTCTCCATATAACTTTTCATATGAGCTCAAGCGCTTTTGGGCTTGTTATTCACTAGGCTTCCTCCAAATGGGAGTGAACCCAGCTAACACATGGAAGGGATAAGAGAGAGAGAGAGAGAGAGAGAGAGAGAGAGAGGTTTCATATTTGAGCCTTGGTACATGTGTGGTTGCCTATGTGGATAACATAACAACATGGAAGGCAAAAAAGAACCCCGGTTGCTGAAGCTATCTTGAATTGGCAATCGGAAACTTTTCTGGCACACAATAATGCTTTCAAAACAATCGATTCCAAAATCATTGATGTGCAAAGGGATTTTAAAAGGTATAATGAAACCATCAAGAAAATGCTTTGAGATTTCTAGAAAGGGCTTCTCGCCTTGGAATCTAGGCAACATTTGGGTTATCATCATCTGGAGAGTCCAAAAGCCGAAATAGAGAAGCTCAAAAGGCAAATCCAACTCCTTGAAGAAGGAAGATTCAAACCTTCTGATTCATTTCCTACCTTGCCAAGGGCAGAGTATTCTCTCCCAACTTTAAATACTTCAATCCTTGCTACAATTATAGATACATCTACTAGGCGCAACACTGATGTAGTGGAAATGAGAAATCGACTCAAAGAGATGGATTGATTGAGAAAGGAAAAAGAGAAAGAAAAGATCCTTGAAGAATCATCGACTTCTACAAAGGAGAAACTAGACAAAATGATATTCTCCAATTCGTTGGAATATTTCCTGAGAGATTTGGAAAATTAGGAAATACAACCTGAACCGGTCACCCAAAAAGACCATGATCAGACTCCCTCAAATGCTCTCTTTCCTATAAATTCGGACTTTGAATCATAATTAGACTCTACATCTTTCTCATCCTCCTCCTCATTCGAGATTCCTCCTATTGAATCTTTTCCTCTCATACCACCTACTTCATCGATATTCATGAACCAACCACTAGACCAAGAGATGGAATCAAAACCTTCAAAACCAGAGGTTATTCAGCCAAAGAATCCATCTCAAGCTCCCATTTTCTCTAAATAGTTTTTTACCATTGATGACATTCCATATTCGAAATGACCAGAAAGATTTGAAGAATTTTATACTTGGCTGAACATTAAGTCCTTACAAATCATGATAAGTATGATGTTCTTTTTAATTTTGTCACAAGGTTTACAGTGTGACGACCTAGACCCGAGGCAGTACGGAGGGATGAACTAATATCGCATCGGCAATACACAAGTGAGGCTAAGGGCATTTCTCCTATCCCACCGCTTAGGGGGGAGTCCTGGGCCAGTTTATAATGGCTTTGGCCCCTCTAATTTGTGTGACGCATTTTAAAGCCGTGAGGACTCAATATCCAAAGCGAACAATATTACACAATTGGGCTCAGGTCGTTACAAATGGTATCAGAATCGACTCCCGACCACATGTGGGAGCCACAACGAGGACCTTGTGCCTTAAGGGGGGAGAATGTGACGACGCAGACCCGGGGCAGTACGGAGGGATGGACTGAGATCGCCTTGGTAGTACGCGAGTGAGGCCAAGGACATGTCTCCCGTCCCACATTGCTTAGGAGGGGAGTCCTAGGCTAGTTTATAAAAGCTTGGGTCCCTTACTCTGTATAATGCGTTTTAAAACCGTGAGGACTCAGTGTCCAAAACGGACAATATTATACAGTGAGGCCCAGGTCATTACACTAAATGCAGGTTTTTACCTAATCTTGCACTAATATCAAGCCTAACTTAGTGAGAGCTCAAGGAATCGTCAATGAACGTAAGTGTGTGAGTAAACACTTTGTATCTCTTTGATTTGATTATGCAAGACTTTTTTTAGTATAATTGGAAACTAGAAAACGTTTGAGAATTGTATATTTCGAGTGAATGTAATTTCCTCTTATTGATTATAATAAAATATATTGTCGATCTCTTCCTATGGAATAGACACACTAGGTCATATAATGTAAATCCTCCGTGTCATTTTTTTTTTCTACGATGGTTTCTTGCTTGATTGTGCTTGTTTGATGCGTCCACCATTTTTGAGTAATAAAATCGTATCAGAGTTTTACGTTGTTGATGACAAGCAATGGTTGTCATTTCACTAATTAGAAAAATGGCCAAAATCAGCTCATTTGAATCAAGCATAGAAAACTTAGGAAAATGACAAGCATTGTATGAACAAAATTTCATCGAAACCGACTTCTTCAACGAATGTATAGCATAAATCTTAGGCATCTTGTTCATTCTTGAATACCAATCCAACTGTCGATTGCCGCCCCCCCCCCCCCCCCCCCCTCAATGACCCAGAAATTTAAAATGGCCAAAATCAGCTCATTTGAATCAAATTTTGAAAATGTATCAATGCAAAATGAGAGCCAAATTAGAAATATTCTACGTAGTTGTTCTAGATGATAAAAATGATGTAGTGTCCACTCCTAGTTTTAATCCAACCACAGGAGGATGACTGGATCTTTGGGGTTTTCCATATACCGTAATATAAGTTATTTAAATCATTTTCTACGTCATTTATACTTCCTTGTTTTAATCTATGTGGAATTTCAGATTTACTTTCTTTTTGTTATTTCTACATATCATTCTTCTTGGCAAACCTCTCTTTCTCTTGCAGTGTATATTTCTACGGACTATTTTCTTTGGTTTTCATTTTCTTTTGAAAGGAAATCTTCTTTTAAGGTTTTGCAGTCTATTTTAATGGAAGTATTAATAAGTTTATTTCGAAATCTAAAAGCACGAGCCAAGTACATTTGCTAGGATGAATAGTCGTAGATGCTTTTTTCTAGCAGTGTAGGTTCAATCCTATGAGTAGGACATACTACTTGTTCTTCCATTTTTTTCTAATTCCATTGCAAACTAGTCCCTCGATTTATTTTTCTGGGATAAGTGAGCCCGATGACCTAGAAGATACTTCATATTAAATTCTTGTCCGAATTATTTCTTTATATAGCTTTTCTACGTTTAATTTCATCAATCTATTTTTATTAAACTTAATTTCTATTTCTCAATCTTTATATTTACTAGAAAAAATACCATACAAATTTTTAAAATATGTTCATTGTGACTCCAACACCTTCAAATTTCCTTTTAAGATCTTCAAAAACCCCAAATTTATACTTGCTTGACCCATGTCCTCTCCGATTCTGGTCAAAGGTCATCCTGAAAAATCCTACTACTTACGTGGACAACAGAATGCAAGAGAAGTTGATGTGGCGGTGTGAAAACAACGACATCAGAATGGTGGCTAACGTGGACTACAAGGGCGCCGTTTTGCGCTCTCTTAATCTCGGTTGCCGAAGTCAATTTGGGTCAAATTTCTAGGGTTCGTGGTTCGTGTTTGCCCTCTCTCTCGGTTCCTTGCCAAATCCGTGGCTTTTTAGCCAAGATATATCCAAATCGAGCTTCGATTCAACTTGGGTGACTGATTGCAAGTTCACATTGCTCCAGATCCGTGGTGTTTTTCTGATTCTGGGTTTCGCCACCTTTTCTTGCTCTATGGTTGTCATTACCAGAGTTTGTGCATTTTCTTTGCCTCTTAAAGATTCCTGTGAAGAGTTTTTTGCTTCATGTCCAGCACTTTATGACCCCTCAAAATTGTGTTTCTTAATCCGGCGACATGAGGTTCTTTATCTTACATGCTCATTGGAAGAGATGGATTATATATTTGCATTACTCAATTTTGTCAGCTCTGTAATTCTCTCATATGTTTAGTAAATCCACATCTTGCCAGTATTCTGTAAGTTGATCAGGAATATATACCTCTAAGATTTGATAATTCAGTGCAAAGGTAGTAGTTGAATGTACCATTGGGAACCTAGATTGAGATACTACTGCTGTGAACTCGGTGCTCTCATCGTTGTTTAGAGCTCTGAAAGCCCACCCTACTTGGATTTAATGGGCTTATTGGATTTGATCGTCAGAATCATTTTGCTAAGTGCATTGTTCTTGTTGCGCTGCATATGATTTTGAATGCCAGGGCTAGAAGATAACATTACATTATGACCCCTGACCTATAGAGGAGCAGATGTCTATCTTGGCTTTCTTTGTAATAATACGAGCTAGCTACGAGTGACTTTGTTATTTGCATAAGTTTTCATTCCATTATGCAATGGTTAAGTTTCAAGATTCTAATGATCATATGTTGTCTAGTGGAAGGAGGTTCTATTGCTGGAGGTGATGATGGTTTGTCAATTTTCCACAGTACATGGCCCGGTGATGCAAACGACAACTCGTAAACAACAAAAAGTACTTATCCGCATCCAAGAACACAAAACGTACTTATCCGCATCCAAGAACACATGGGAATCAGTAATGCACGCGCCTAGGCCCTCTTAGACATATCGTCGAACATGTGGTGGGCATGGAACGGAGAAACGATATCAACCCTTTTTGTACTCGGACTCAACACCAAACTTTTAAAAAAAAAATCTTCAAATGGGCATTCGAAATTAACCACATTATCCCCAAGAAGCCTTGTAAGCGTGTGACTAACAGGATGAACAAAACTCAACGCCCTATCCTACCAAAATAGGGCGGAGCAGCGGGGGTTCACAGGAACGAGCGTTTAAAATGAGAGATCCCTACTCAGCTTCAGTAGCAGCGACGGGAGTGTGAACTCAAAATGGATCGAGCGATGACTGGCCATCCCGCGATGTTCCCGAAGCGAGATCCTCGGGAAGGCAACGCAACTCGACACAAATCAAAAAGCTACGCACAAAACCTACCTGGTTCGAGGAAAGCACTGCAAGGACGGCGCTTGACGAACAGACTCTGGCGACGATCGACCACCCTCTCGAGCTCCCTCACTGTCTGGTTCTCTCCCCCTCACTCGCTTAAACTCTGCTGGACTCTCACCGAAAAGCTCCCAAACAAAACAACCGAGAACCCCCTCTTCTCTTTGATCTCTTCCTTTTAAGCTCGGCCAACGACAGGCGCGCATGGCTTCTACCACTGCCAGCCTGTCGCGGCCGTTTGATCTCTGACCCTGGAATCGCGTCCTCTGCCCTCTTGATCCTCTGCCTCACCCTTGGTTTGTACGTTTCTTTTTCTGCCAAAGCCAAACCAGTGTGAGGGTGATGAGGGAAAGAAGACCCACGGGTGGGCTGGGCCAAAATGAAAGGAGTTGGGCCAATCTACGCAAAAAGAAGAATAGAAGGAAGAATAGGGCTGGGCCAACCTAACCTTGGCCCGGCCTTGCCTTTTGTCTTCTTCTTTTTAGCGACTAATTCATAAATTTATACACGATTAAACCCTAAATAAAACTGTAAAATTTAGGTATCAACAGTTGGCAGAATTTTTTTTAAGCAAGACCGAACTCACCAGAAGAAGGATTAGTGACGGAAGTGCTCTGGCAGATTTGGAAAAATCATAACAATTAGGTCTTCCATGGTAAGCCCCCACAACCGAACGGCATTGTCGAAGCAGCCCAAGCACAAAGCTAGAGTTTTAGCCGATGGAATCCACGCACACAAAAAGGAAAAGCTAAGATGCGGCATCTACCTGCGAGATGGGAGGCACCGGACAGCCAATCTTTGAAGCTGAATATCGACTACTCGTGGGTGGACGAAGAGATGCCAAGCTCAGTCATAGGGATCTTGTGCAATTCAAACAGCACGATCGTTGATGGCTTTGCCAAGGAGATCCATGCTTCCTCACCACTACAAGCAAAAACCCTCACTTTGTTGCATGGTTTGCACCTGCTGAACTAGAGAGAAGAAGTTCACATGGGGGTTGGAATCTAGAGTGAGAAAGTGACAATCTTCTGTTGGTAGAGTTGGTCATGGGCCGAATAGAGGCATCTTGGCTGTGAAGGAATTAATTTAGGAGTGCAAGAAGCTCTTGGCCCAAACAACATGTGTAAATTTAACCCATTGTCCTAGAGAAGCAAACCAAGCCACAGATTAGGTTGCAGAAGCCCACTGACTCAAAACAATTCCCCCAACCTGGATGTCTGATCCCCTATAGTACCTTTGGAAGATTTTATGTTCGGAAACCTATCTATTATCTTCTTGTAATCCTCGTTTTAATGAATGAATGAACACACTACTTTAGACCAAAAAAATAAATTTGGATCCATATGACAGGTTTCAATTTTGTTCTTTTGATAATTATCCAATTGTAAGTCAAATCCTCCAAAAACCGTTCACTTCATGTTGTCAAGAGCTCTTTATGTGGGATTGGATTGGATTCCAATCTTGGGCTTGCATAATACAAGAAGCACCAAGCCCCAATAGTATGTTGAAGCACGTCATGCATCCATAATTTAGGATACATTCAAATAACTCTTTCAATGTGGCCAATTTAATTCTAAATATTTTGACAATTTGCTAATATAGTCCATCCAGCCAACTTTTGCTGAAAATAATTGGCACGGCCGTCAAGCATCTTACACAGCATGGCTGACACCCAACTAAAGCTGATGTGGACAATTTGTGCAATTTTTGAATATTATATTTTAATTTTTTTCCTTTTTCCATATATCTTCTTCAGTTTCTTTTATTTTTTAAATGAGATCGTGGATAAAAGCGAGGACATTGTGACCTTTGCCCAAGCCCTTCCCAAGATCCAAGCAAGGACTTTGGGCCCTTGTTTAGGGTTGGTTGGCAACCTCGCCCACCCAAAGTTAGAGGAAAAATGAAAGAAAAGAAGAAAAAAGTTCAAAAAAGTTCAAAAGATTGCAAAACTTCACCACGTTAACGCCAATCGTCCTACGTGTGGACCGTGTCATGTAGTACAATTGACACTAACTAGACTGCCATATTAGCGATTTTTGACCCAAAAAAAAAAACTGCTGAAATGACTAAATTGGCAAATTGTCAAAAAGTATAGGACTAAATTGGCACAATCTTTAATTAGAAACATTAGCACAATTAAAAGGTTTATGACTAAATTTGCTGCCATACAATAGATTTAAGATTTTTTGGACAATTACTCTAAGAAAAATTTGACAGAGTTTTGGCATTTTTTTTTTTTTTTGGTGTTTTGGCACAATTTGAGTGTCCCCTCTTTCTCCATGTTCTTTCTATATATATTCTCAGTATTTCCATTAACAATCATTGCAACTCATGCGTGATCCCCACTCTAATTGCTCCACATTTCCATGATTTCCTCTATTTCCATGATTAAAGTTACTCCTAAGGTAATTGTGTGTCATGCAATAATTGCCCCTTCATTCAAGATTCATCTATTCTATAATTGTTCTAGCGCTTAACTCAAATAGTGCGAGGTACCCTTTCCTTATTATAATCGAAATGGCTAGCAACACACCTCAGATCAAAGTCATGCCACACCACCTCCAGGTGAAGTTAAACTAGAAAAGCTCTAGATCGAAGTTGGGTCTATTATAACTAGAATTCTTATACTTTGTTGATAGTTGAAATCTCTCCTCAATATCTAGGCCATAAATGTTCATCATCAACCGGAGCTAAAGAATAATGTTGTGAAAATCTCTAAAAGGGCTATAATAAAAAAGTAAGAGTACCAATGATAGTTGTACGATAAGAACGGTAATTTTCATCTCTCATTTTACTAGTACTTTATATTATTCGTTTCATATCATGCTTCCGCTGAAGAAATTATTTCATCATTTTGACGTCGTGCATCCCACGATTGATAAAACTACTTTTGATTTTTAAAGTGAGCCAACCGACAAAGACCAAGTTAGTCTAGGTCGTCTTCACTTTTTGCTAATGAGGGTTCACACATTATTAGTTCATAACGAAAATTGTTAAGAACTATAATTTTCATTTCTCTGCTTTTATTAAATACTTTATCTTACTGCATTTCTCTTCTCTGATTTTTAAAGTGAGCCAACCGACAAAGACCAAGTTAGTCTAGGTCGTCTTCACTTTTTGCTAGCGAGGGTTCACACATTATTAGTTCATAACGAAAATTGTTAAGAACTATCATTTTCATTTCTCTGCTTTTATTAAATACTTTATCTTACTGCATTTCTCTTCTCTGATTTTTAAAGTGAGCCAACCGACAAAGACCAAGTTAGTCTAGGTCGTCTTCACTTTTTGCTAGCGAGGGCTCACACATAATTAGTTCATAATGAAAATTGTTAAGAACTATCATTTTCATTTCTCTGCTTTTATTAAATACTTTATCTTACTTCATTTCTCTTCTCTGATTTTTAAAGTGAGCCAACCAACAAAGACCAAGTTAGTCTAGGTCGTCTTTACTTTTGCTAGCGAGGGTTCACACATTATTTGTTCATAACGAAAATTGTTAAGAACTATCATTTTCATTTCTTTGCTTTTATTAAATACTTTATCTTATTGCATTTCTCTTCTCTGATTTTTAAAGTGAGCCAACCAACAAAGACTAAGTTAGTCTAGGTTGTCTTTACTTTTTGCTAGTGAGGGTTCACACTTTAGTTCATAATGAAAATTGTTAAGAACTATCATTTTCATTTATCTGCTTTTATTAAATACTTTATCTTACTGCATTTCTCTTCTCTGATTTTTAAAGTGAGTCAACCGACAAAGACCAAGTTAGTCTAGGTCGTCTTCACTTTTTGCTAGCGAGGGCTCACACATAATTAGTTCATAATGAAAATTGTTAAGAACTATCATTTTCATTTATCTGCTTTTATTAAATACTTTATCTTGCTGCATTTCTCTTCTCTGATTTTTAAAGTGAGTCAACCGACAAAGACCAAGTTAGTCTAGGTCGTCTTCACTTTTTGCTAGCGAGGGCTCACACATAATTAGTTCATAACGAAAATTGTTAAGAACTATCATTTTCATTTCTCTGCTTTTATTAAATACTTTATCTTACTGCATTTCTCTTCTCTGATTTTTAAAGTGAGCCAACCAACAAAGACCAAGTTAGTCTAGGTCGTCTTTACTTTTGCTAGCAAGGGTTCACACATTATTTGTTCATAACGAAAATTGTTAAGAACTATCATTTTCATTTTTTTGCTTTTATTAAATACTTTATCTTACTGCATTAAAATCCATTAAAATCCTGTATTTCGGCACTTTTTTTTTTTTTTTTGCTTTTGATAAAGTATATCATTTTTTTTTCCAATGTTGAGCAAAATGTCAATTGCTACTTCATTTTTTTTTCTTTTTGTGAATAATGCCAGCTTTTACATGTTACAGGGGACAACACACTGAAATAAGAAGGGAACAAAATTATCCTTCCCATATTTATGACAATTTTAAGCTTAAGACTTGGCTCTATAGAGATGCGTTTATAATGCACAAGAAGCAATTTCACTATGAAGTCAAGGTGGGACAAGATGCTCTTACCCAAATAGGTGCAATTAAGTGATGGAACCTAAATGACCAAGGGGTGGCGAGATACTCTACCAAGTCATTCTTGAAATCATTGGCTTTTCTCTGGATGAAAAGAGAAAAATTCATTAGAGAGAGATAATAGTTAAAAAAGAGATGAAAGAAAATATATCAACAGAATGAAACAAAAAGATAAGTGCATAAACCTTAAGCATCGACAAATTAATAAAGGCTTGTATGATTTGTAGAGTAATACATGTGAGGTAGTTTGTTCATTATTCATTGATTTAGTAGTAGGATTCATACATAAAGAATATATATGTTGACAGAATTTTTATTTGGACTACTGTCTCATCGCAGAGGTCGAGGGTTCAAACCCTCTCGTTGCTAAAGTGTCTGAAGTGGGAGGTCCTGGTGTTGGGGTCTTGGGCTAGCCTCCCCCTAGGTTTACATCTAAATAGCGGCTTATGGCGAGGCCCAACGGTGCCACCAGGCACTAGGGGGTCATGTGATCCCTGAATGGTGATCTCCGGCGGTTTCTCGGTTAACAAAAAAATTATTTACGCTTTAATGTATAATTAACATGTTGAAAGTTTCTACTACATAGCTATCTTGAAACACACATGTCACATGTTCAATGTTAAATCCGTTGGAAAAATTTACATTGGTATTAAAATAATTGTAATCCTTAGCGAATTAGGCATATGCTCATTCAACATTAATATATATAAAATATGAATGGAAATGAGAATGTCGTGAACTCAAAGATTTCACATATAGGCTTTGTCTTAAGCAAGAAAAGAACTTTCGTGTAAGAGATATCATTCTATACATGAAGTAGAGCTTAGTAAAATTTAATGTGCTTGCAGGATTTATCCAATTTTAAAAAGAAGATGAAATGCAAAATACTTACTAGACATACTATTTAATAACAAACACCATCTAAATTACTACCGAAAATACAAATAAATGTGTCTATTAGAATATACTATCTTGAGAAGAGGTGTCTGCATTTATTTTATTTAAAATATATATTCATCTCTACTGTGCTTGTTTCCTATATTTGTCTAATTATATTTGGTGGTTGGTGCTACTAGAGGGTGAGATGAAAAGAGAACATACGAGAGAGAATTTTGTTACACTCATAACAATTTATTCATGCTTATCTTTAATTGTGTTTCTTTTGCAATTAGCAAAGAATACTAAAAATTGCTGTTTTTGTGACAAGAATTACTAAAAATTGCTGTTTTTGTGACAAGAATCTTTCTGGCTCACCCCTTGTTTATGTTGTCTGAGGTGCTCTATCACGCAATAGATAACATATCTGAATTCTACATTATGCCATCTGAGAGATCTTATATGGGGCAGGCTTATCCTTTTGTCAGTATTCCTCATGCTAGGATGCTTCTGCCTCTTAACCTGGCAGCGGCAGAAGGGCCCGTTCATGTAAATGCTAGGCAATATCATGAGATTTCGAGACGAAGACAAGCACGTGGTAAGCTCGAAAAGCAAACATCAAAGTTAGAAAAGTGAATTGCCTTTTTTTATGCATGTTGATTTGGAAGCTCCTTCCAGACTTTGCCAGTTAAAAAAATAATTATAAAGCTCTCTCTCTTTTCTTTTCTTTTTTTATTTGAAGGTGTTCCGCTTGTGTTTGCTTCCATAGCCACATGCTATACTGTCATTAGATGCTTTTTTAGGAAATTCTATTTTGTGGGAAATAGTCTGACTACATGCTCCATCTTCGTTACAGCTTTTGCAGCTATCTCAGCATTTAATTCATTGGGGATAAACTTAATTGATATATATTCTTTGCTCATTCTATGATATGGTGTCGTTCCTCTCCCTTGTCTTGGTTTAATTGGATCTACAGCCGTATCTTCACGAGTTGTGGCACCAACTGCCATGAGAAGAGCCAGAGGAAGTGAAGGCCTGTTTCTTGATCCACGTAAAATCAATGCTTCGGATGATGCAGCTGAAGAGAAGGGCACAAATTCTGCTCCTGCTCTATCTCCCAATCTGCCAGTTCATTGGGCTCTGTTTGGCACCTGACTCCTCTTAAATCTGGAATTCATCTAGTAGCCACATGGCTGGAAGGTCGGTGGTGTCAATAGTTCAATGTGATTCGAGTTTTCAAGAAATCCAAACCGAACCAAATTATAGGGGTGAGCGGCTGAATCAAACCAAATCGCAATCTGAACTGAATACGACCCAAATGAAAACCCGATTCGATTTGGTTTAGTTTTCTCTTCTTCTTTCTTTTTCTTTTTTTTTTATGAGAAAAACTGTTGACAGGAATGCATTTTAGTCTCTAAGCGAGCAATTACCATTAAAATAATTTTTCCCTCAAAAAATGAATATATGTAAAAGCTATGTATGTGCTTCTTCTTTTTTCTAGTTTCCTCTGGCTCATGAATTACTATTCTTAACGAGAAATTTTCATACATGATAGTAGTATATATACTAGACTGAATTTTGGTACGGAAATAAATATGAGTTACATGTAAATCTTGCTCCACTAAATCTAACAACCTGATTGACCTTTAGCAAATGTATTAGCCACTTGAAATACTTGCTCATGTTGGTCCATACTGCTTTTATTTACCTTCCTTGGAATTCAATCATTTATCCATCACATCATGTTTGTACTCATTTGTGGAATTTATAGTTCATCTTTATGATATCATACACAGTGGACTAGTCCATTCTTAACTTTTCCAAAACCTAATGAATATGTGGCCTCTTCCTCCATTATTTGTGCACCTCCTCCACTTTTTTATGGGGCCATTGACAATGGTCGGCAGATAACTTACAAAATCAAAATGCTTGAGGATGTAACTCAACGAATATCAAGATAAGGATCAAGACCAAATGAATCTTCATTCGACAGAGTCGATCAAATCAGTACTTTTAAAAGCTCGATTGTTTAATGACGATGCTATGAAGGACTGACTCAACGTTTACTCTTAATAGGCGAGAAGGACGAGGGAGACCCCGTAAGTAAATGAATAAAGAGGGAGGTTCGTCACTTGCATTACATTGCTTAACCTCGACTTGTTCATGTTATTATCCACGGCCAATTAAATTTCTTATAAACTAAATTTTTATATTCCATTGAAGAATTTTTCTTTTTGTCAATGTTTGCGACAGGAACGGTGCATGAATCGATGGTAATTTTGATTATCTTTTTTATACCTATAAAAAAATCTAGTTTCCTACGATATGCACGTAACTTAAGATTTTCTTTCGAAGTACAAAAGACACAGCGAAATAGGAGTTTCCTTCTTCATTTTCATTTCGATATACTACTATATTCTTTTTCATATTTTAATTAATTAAGCCAATAAATTGATATGTTACGGGTTAGTTAAAAGTTATTTACTTGACTATTTAGCTATAGTGATGGATGGTGACAATTGTTTAAGTGACGCTTTTTATCAATCAAATGTGATCTTGCATTTCAAAATGCTGGTATAAACCTAATTTAAAGCTGTTGGATTTAAATCTATCCATGGCAAATCTAACAAACTGGCGATTGCAAAAACAAATCAAAACTTTTTATCTAGTTTTAGCTTGACCCGAAGTGATCAAACTTCTGCAAAACAATTTTTTCAAGATGGATCGAGGGTGAATGTGTGTTTAAAAGGTATGTAAGCTTTTGAGACCAAAATGTGAGATAGAAAATGTTACTTCAACCTAAATGCCAGGGAAACTAAAGCATGTGAAAAGTAAAGTGTGAAGATTAAAATTGAAGGAAACCAAAAGGAAAGTTCTGAAATCAAAGGAAAATTAGAGCGGTGAACATTGAAATTAAACTTAAAGTGCAAAGACCGTAAAAGAAATCACTAAGAAAATTCACTGAAATTGAGATATCCTCGAAGTTACAAACACATTGATGCTAAATTGCAAACATTGAAATGAAAGCTACACCACTATTTACAATGCATATGAAGAATAACAACCTTTAAAACTAAAAATGAAATTGAAAAGACGTTAGTTCAATATAGAAAATGCTTCAAAGGAAAATTTAGCAGAGTTTTGGCAGAGCTTGAGCGACCCCTCTGTCGGGGATTACCTTCGACGGTTATCGAAATTCATGCGTGATCCTCCTCTTAGCCGCTTTATATTTCTAAGATTTACGCTATTTCCACGATTTTAGTAACTCCTAAGGCAATCGTGTGTCTTGTAATAAATTGCCCTTTCATTCGTGATTTAATCTAATTATGTAACCATTCCAGCTCTTAATCCAAATGGGTCCAGGTACCCTTTTTTGCTTAGTATAATCGAAATGATAGCCTATACACCTCAAATCTATGTGAGGTCAAAAAATTTATAGACGAAGTTAAACCGGATAAGCTCCATATTGAAGTTGGGCTGACTTGACTCCTCATAATTAGCTCTGCTCTCCTAACTCATATAGATAATTGAATCACTCTTAGGTGTCTCGGCCATAAATTATCACCAGCAGAAGCTAAACAATAATGTTGTAAAAATTTCTAATAGAGGCAGTGCTGAAAAATTAAGAGCAACAATGAGAGTAGTGATAGTATATTGAGAACTATCATTTTCATTTCTCTACTTTACTAACAGTGTATCTTACTGCATTTCATGTTATATTTCCACCGATGAAATTGTTTCATCACTCGATTGATGAAGTTACTTTTAATTTTTAAAGTAAGCCAACCAATAAAGATCAAATTAGTCTTGGCCATATTCACTTCTAGTGAGGGTTCACACATCATTAGTTCATATTGAAAACTTCCACTCAATTCTAGCCCCACAGACTCCTTTTTCTTTAGAGAGAGAACTTTTTTTCAGTCTCACTCAATCTCAATCTATTATGTACAATAAGTGCATAGTGGGTGCACAGTATTGCTATGCGCATAAAAGATTGGAAAAAAAAATTAGAAATTTACACCCCCAGTATGGACATAATTACAGATCCCATCCCCTGTATTTCCAAGTTTCTCTTTACATCCTGAGACTAAGATAGTAAAATCTTTGCATTTAAATTTTCTACGTGTATTGGAATGCGCGGTGATTTTGTTGGGATCATAGGGGGTGGTTGGTTCAGTCTTTGCTTTCTACTTGAAGACATTAAAAATAATTTCTATGGACTGTGTGGTGAATTTTCTTTTCATTTATTTCTTGTGTTTGGGTTTAAAAAAGCTTTGGAATGCCAAGTGAGTCTCTATAGAGCCTAATATGTAGTACATTGCAGAAAAGTAAAAGACTAATGAGAGCATATACTGGAAACCAGAGTTCTGTTTGTTGGATGAAAAGAGGTGTTGGTTCCCTCGTAGTTCATTCTACGTCTCACAAAGTCAGTGGCCAAATTAAGAACCATCCCAAAATTGAGGATTACAATACCACGTGACCCGCTCCTCTTTATTTGCCGTTGATACGCATGACCTTTTACATCCATAAAAAATTACATTAAAAAGGGAACGCACGATCTTTCAGTTTAGAGGAACCAAACGACATGGCGTGTTGATTGGAAGGAAACAGCGCAGGCGTTTGGCAGTGAATGTCTTTATTTCCCAGGGAGTCTGTTGTGATGGAGCGAGCGATCGAACAAAATATAGACAGAAAAGAAAATAAATTGGACACCAGATTTACATGATTCAGTTGTAAAGACCTACGTCCACGAGGAGAGCAGCAACGAATTTCACTATAGATCAAGCGATACAAGGAGATTACACACTCAAGTCACTCAAACACTCTCTCGGTGTTTCCCAAACCCCAATTACACCAAATACACCAATCTTTCTTGGATGTAAATCACGAATAAGCTTTGCCACAAGAGAAACACGAACACCCGCTATCAAGCACCCAACGCCTACGGATGTCTCTCACAAACAGAGAACACCCACGGCACTCAGAGTAAACGGCGCTTCAATATGTGGCTTCGCTCAACGATTGTGTGCGGCTCCATAGGACGTGCGGCAGCAACTCACCGAAAAGAGAAAACCCTCAAAAACCAAAGACCTGCAAATATATTTTCCTTTTATACGTGTGCCCATCGAGGGCCCACCTCCTTGCTTCACGTACAGAAGGAAATCTTCATATTATTATACGTAGGTGTGTGCCCAAGGTCAAACTTTTGACCTTGGGCCCCACCACCTTCGTCTTCAACGTGCAGAGGCGTGAAATCGCGTGGGTTTGGGCCCCCACGAAGCTTCGGCTTATTCGGCCTCCTCTGTAACGAAAGAGAAAACTTTGCTGCATATATATAATTTTATTTCCTCTTTTGTGCAACTCCTTCGCGAAACCACCAAATTTCGTGTTTTAGCAAACGCTCAAACTCGAGTCATATTTAACAATCTCCACCTTGGCTCGACGTTTGAGCCAAATAACAATCGCTTCATAAAAATTTAAATTCTGCTGCTACTTTCCCATAGCCCCCGATGAGCTCAACCGCCACATATATCATCCAAGTCCAAGCATCGCTTGAACTTCGCCATAACGGAGGACCTCATCAGAATACCAACTCCACATGCACCTTTAACTGCTCTGCAAGGATTTTCTAATGCAACCTCCTCAACCGCAGATAAAGCAAAACTATTATTGCATCCATATCTATCAAGAGATTGAATACATACCTTGTTAATTTCAGCAGTTACAACAACCATTGGCTCTATAGGCTCCACATCGTTATGAGCACCATCTGTGTCGATTACTTTGCTAGTACTTGTACTCGCTGCCTCAGGAGTTTCTGGTCGCAACTTCACCTCAAGCTGAACATCGTCTAAATCCGTATTAACACTGCCACAAACACTCATAGCCAGAAGTACTGGAGACTTGTTAAGGGTAACTTCTCTGCTATTAACAGGTGAATTTATATCTGGGCACCACAACAGATCACCCCGCTCACCTTGTGCATAGCCATGGAATATGCACCTTGCCCTCCCATCGAGCTTACCATCACTTACTCGAAAATAACACGGGCAACCAAATATTCTAATAATAAAATAATCAGCAACGTTACCTGACAACACTAATAATCAGTAACGTTACCTAACAACACTTCTTCAGGAGTCTGCCATAGTAGTTGATGGGGATCTATTCACCAAGCAGCTTACCGTACTTAGCACATCAGCTAGGATTCTCCTAGCAATACCATAACTAAAGATAATTTTTCGAGCCGTCTCTAGTAATATTTTGCTCATCAATTTTGCAAATTGTTGTGATTTATTGGCATTAGTGCGGTGTTTTATTATGCCCTCTTTCATGCATAATTTATTTGTCAGCTCTGAGCAAAACTCTGTGCTATTGTCAGTCTGCACATGCTTGATCGACTTACCAGTCTCTGTCACGATCAAAGCTCTTCACTGCAAGATCCTAACACCATCATCAAACTTGTGCGTTGGCACAAACACCCAGGTCTTCCTCGAGCAGTCAAAAGACTCTCGAACAAATGCATCCGACGTCTCTGCAGCGAAATTTATCACTGTCTCACCTTGAAGTTTATATAGGCCATCGTGCTTGATTCCTTTCATTATCACCAGGGCACCTCGAACAACCTTCAGAACTCCACCTTTTGAAGAATACTTACAACCAGCTGAATCTAGGACACCCAAGGAAATTAAGTTCTTTTTCAATTCTGGAACATGCCTCCTCTAATCAATGTCCTCACAATACCATCATGCATTCTGATTTTAACATCACCAACACCCACAACATCGCACTCAGCGTTGTTCCCTAACTGGATTTTACCACTACCTGTACACTGATAAGTGATAAACCAGTTTCTATTTGGTGTGACATGAAAAGAACAACCAGAATCCATAACCCATCCATCAAAGATGAATCATTAGTGACAGACAAGACATAATCGGCATTATTTGCTACAGCTGCAACATTATTTCAGAATCAACCATAATTCCCTTACCCTTCTCATTCTTCAGCTTAAGGCAATTCCTTCTAAGATGCCCCCTCTTGCCACAGCTCCAACAGACAACATTAGCAGTCCTAGATTGACTACGTCTGTTCATATTAGTATTACCATTACCTACACGTTTGACAAATCTTCCTCTATTTTCACCTACTAGAGCAGTAGATACGGATTCGCCAGATTCTAATCTACGAATGTCCTCGCTTAGAATCAAATCTCGAATCCCATCAAACGTCAAACTTGTTGACCCAGAGGAATTACTAACAGCAGTAACGGTAGTATTCCAACTAACAGGCAATGAGGATAATAGAATCAAAGCACATACCTCATCTTCAAAATCAATCTCAACTGAACTCAATTGACTAACAATCACATTGAATTCATTGATATGATCTGCAACTGACGCACCTTCTTTCATCTTCAAGTTAAACAGACGTCGCATCAAACAGACCTTGTTGATTGCAAAGGGCTTCTCGTACATATCTGACAGGGCTTGCATCAAATCAACAGTGATCTTCTCCTTCAGGATGTTAAACGCAACGTTACGAGCCAACGTCCGCCGAATAACACCCATAGCTCGTCTATCCAGCAAATCCCAATCAGCTTGCTTCATCGTCTCTGGTTTCTCCCCAAATAAAGGCAAATGTAAATTCATCTGGTAAAGATAATCTTTAATCTACATCTTCCAGAAACTAAAATCATTCCCATCAAATCTGTTGATTTTCATTTTTACTTCTTTGATCGCCATTGATTCGCTTCAACTCAGCCAAACCTAGCTCTGATACCACTTATTGCGATGGGGCGAGCGATCGAACAAAATATAGACAAAAAAGAAAATAAATCGAACACCAGATTTACGTGGTTCAGTCGTAAAGACCTACGTCCACGGGGAGAGTAACAACGAATTTCGCTATAGATCAAGCGATACAAGGAGATTACACACTCAAGTCACTCAAACACTCTCTCGGTATTTCCCAAACCCCAATTATACCCAATACACCAATCTTTCTTGGATGTAAATCACGAATAAGCTTTGCCGCACGAGAAACACGAACACCCTCTATCAAGCACCCAGCGCCTACGGATGTCTCTCACAAACAAAGAACACCCACGGCACTCAAAGTAAATGGCGCTTCAATATGTGGCTTCGCTCAACGATTGTGTGCGGCTTCGTAGAACGTGCGGCAGCAACTCACCGAAAAGAGAAAACCCTCAGAAACCGAAGACCTGCAAATATATTTTCCTTTTATACGTGTGCCCATCGAGGGCCCACCTCCTTGCTTCACGTACAGAAGGAAATCTTCATATTATTATACGTGGGTGTGTGCCCAAGGTCAAACTTTTGACCTTGGGCCCCACCACCTTCGTCTTCAACGTGCAGAGGCGTGAAATCGCGTGGGTTTAGGCCCCACGAAGCTTCGGCTTATTCGGCCTCCTCTGTAACAAAAGAGAAAACTTTGCTGCATATATATAATTTTATTTCCTCTTTTGTGCAACTCCTTCGCGAGTCCACCAAATTTCGCGTTTTAGCAAACGCTCAAACTCGAGTCATATTTAATAGAGTCTTTAAAAATTTCCCTATCTTGTTAAAAAGTCTTGGACAGCTTCAGCAGTGTTCACTTGCTAATGCACAACTTTAGGTGGGAAGGAGTTTTGCTAACATAATAATTGTTGGATTACTTTTTGTGAGAATAATAACTTATTGTGAGTCCCAAATTCTTGAAAGAGCGAATCTCATAATAATCTATAATTATCTGTTATTTGATTTTTTTGTACTCTTAAGTACAAAGTGCAATTAAGTCCTTAATCTTTCAATTGGCTCTATAAGTCCAAAACCTTCTTCAAAAAGTGCGATAAAATATTTCAACAAATAGTACCTAAAATTGCCCACACATCACTCAAAAAAATGGCATCATCCTTAAATTGCACTTTTCAACCTAATTTTAGGATTTAATTGTAATTCTTTTTTTTTTAATAAATGTTGTGTACTTAATTGAACCAATGATTATGACTCGATTGCATTTGTTGCTAAAGGCTATGGACTTGATTAAAGCACTTGAATGGGTCATAATTTAATTGCATTACATACATAAGATTTAGTATTTGTGGTGCGACTTCACCCCTCAAGGAAGCATCCTCAAAGATACCAGAAAGTGACGGAACTGGACTAAAGTTACGCGTATGGTACATGAATATTCTTCCCTTTTTCCGCTTAAATAGCAATATTAAGGGACTCAGCCCGTATCCCCCTTCTCCGTAGATTTTGGTCCCAGCATATACGGAACGTGAAAATCATGTCCAAGTCGGTGTTTCAAATTCTTTTGCTTCTGGTTTCCCTCACAGTACAGCATCAGGAGCTGGACCTCGACTTACAAGGATTGGCTGTAAAGAAAAATGTGGGATCAGCACCATTCCATTCCCCTTCGGAATAGGAGCCGGTTGTTTCTTGAATAACTGTTACGAGATCAACTGCCAGAAAAACAACACGGTCATCCTAAATAAGATTGGATTGCGAGTTCTTAACATTTCACTCCCTGATTACCTTGGATCCGTGAACGGCATGATTAGTGTCCGTCTTCTTTTAGTCTACTCAAATGCAAGCTGCGGGGGTGACGGACGTGCGCATATGAATTTGAAAGGAAGTCAATTTTTCTTCTCTTGGACTAGGAGCGTCTTGATATCGGTGGGTTGCAACACCCTGGCGATAGTAAGTACTCCAGAATCAGCTGTTGCCGGTTGCAGGTTGAAATGTGCTGGAACGGATACCAACATTAGCCGGTCTAGTGCTTGTTCTGGAGAAATGATTGCTACCGGACTACACTCCCCTTTAACCTTCAGGGCTTTAGTATGGATTTTAAAGTAAAAGGTGAACATCAGGGGTGCAAGCACGCTTTCTTGAGGTCTGACTTTACAGGTTTATATGATTTGAAATTGAATGAGGCCGTTCCAGTGGTGCTGGAACGGGGGATTGCGAACAACACTGACTATGGACGTGACTTAGTTGCAGGATCGCATACTAAGTTGGGTCCTTGTGACTCCGGCGTGGTCAAAGAGCCAACCCGTCTCGCAGGATTGCGGAAAATGGTGATAACTCTTAACACCAAGAAAACAATTTCGACATTGAGATGGGCGACTCAAATTATGCGATTGTAGTCGAAGTGGTATTCATCTCAATACCAAATCTAATGTCATTAACAGGGTCCTCGACAAAGGATCCTGAAAACTTATCTATGTTGATGATGCTCCATTCTTTCTCAAAACAAAATGACGACAAACTTATGTTCCCAGCAATGGGAAAAATGACACCCGGCTTCTTAGATTAATGTACTCTACCCATCAAGCTTTGATATTCCTATCCTCGGGGAAGCATCCCCAGAGATGCTAGGAAGTAACAGAGCTGGAAAAAATATGTGTACAATACATGAAAATTAAGGGAACCAGCCCATAGCCCCTTTCTCCATAGGTTTAAGTCAATCAACTTACCAAACGTGAAAATCATGTCCTTCGTTGTGGGGGAGACTCCTCATGGTCACAATGTGCAACTTTTTGTGACTCAACGTGCTTTAGATATTGGCCAAAAAATTTCTATGGGTTAAAATATTAAGCAAGACTTAATATTTATATTTAAAATAAAAACAATAGGGAGAGAGAGAATTACCCAAAAAGTCCTAAATTTATTGCAATTGTGTCAATTTAGTATATTTAGCCAATTTTTGCCAGCCTACACTAACGTTGACAATTTATAATAATATTTTTTCAATTTTTTTATTAATTTTTATTTTTCCTTTTCGTTGTTTTCTTTTTTCTCTTCTTTCTTCTTTTGCTTCCTTTCCCATGGTGGCCGGTGAGGCTTGCTAGCCACTAGGCGAGGGCTGCAAGCGAGGCGGCTTTGCCTAGATCCAAGTGAGGGCTGAGGTCCTCATCAGCAATCGCCGAGGGCTTCATGGCCATTGCCTAGTGGTCGGCGAGCCTCACTAGAGCCTCACTAGCCACTGAGGAAAAAAAAGCAAAAGAAGGGAGAAAAGAAAAAAATTAAAATTAAAAAATTAATAGAAATTAAAAAAAAATATCATTAAAAATTGTCAATGTTAACGCCGGCCGGTTAAAATTGTCCGGATGGACTGAACTAGCACAATTACAAAAGATTTGGAATTGAATTGGCAAAAAAAAATTAGGAATCAATTGGTATAACTGTAATAGATTTAGGATTTTTTTGGTAATTTTCTCAAAAAATAGGCTCTCTTGTCTCTCTGTCCCTTCATCGCTGAAAATAAAAAATAAAACAATGCCAAGAGTTCGGAATAATTTACACAGTATGATCCAAAGCATTAGCAAATTAATTAGAGTATTTTAAAGCAAAAATTTTAAAGCAAAAATCATTTTAGTTTTCTTAAATCCAAGTGCATGGGACACAACGTCTTCCACTGTGGAAGCTAAAAAACATGCCACATGATTCTCGTTCATCTTCTACTTTTTTTCTGGAGGGCCAACAATATTCCCAAGCGCTGTTATGGATGGCTTGCGCAAATAAAGTATTGGGCTTGTTCCACGATGTATCGCACTCGAGAAAAATGAAAGTGATTTTTGCTTCAACAATGAGAGAGATTAGACACTCCAACATCGCACCATGATTAAAGAAATTAGAAAGCAATCACTTTCGCTTTAATAAAAGTGAGCTTTGCTTTCACTTTTCTAGATTGAAAAGATGCCAATACCCATTTCATTAGTCGTAGGATAAATTAGTCCAATGATTTTGCCATTCAAAAAGAGATTTTTGCTGTGAAAAGCGGTTTTCCTTCTCAAAAAGGAGAGGGAAAAAAAAGTTGGAACATGAGAGCTGGGTCATCGAAGGTTGTTTCATTTGAGACAACGATTTGATTTTTGTGTTCATCTTGATAGAGCAAAAATTATTAAACTGATACTTACCCTCAAAAAATTATTGAATGGATATAACTCTGCTTTCAAGCGTTAAAAATTATCGAGTAGAATCTTTTTTTTTCTTTGCTCAGTTTTAATGTGTTTAAAGGGATCTACAGCAAAAGATCTTGAAGAGTCACCCATCTCTAATGTTCCCAGTGTTTCTCATGAAAAAAAAAATGATGACTAAATTATCGAACAAACAATTGGAGAAATCACAATTGGCTACTTTAATTAGTGCTCTCCACCTATGAAGCTTTGACATTTTTGTTCTCAAGGAAAGGCGGATAAGAAGTCCAAAATCTTTTATATGGAATACAATCAAGTCCTAAATTCAATTAAGTCCCAAACCTTCTTCAAAAGTGCAATTGAATCTTTTTTATGAACAATATCTAAAATCGTTTCATGTTACTCAAAAAGTGTTTATAAATTGCACTTTTCAACATAATTTTAGGATTTAATTGCATTTTTCAATAAAGGTAGAGGAATTAATTTATTCAGTTGAAAAGTAAAGTAATTAAATAGCATTGTTTGCTAAAGGTTTGGACTTGATTGAAACAATTTAAAAGTTTTGGATTGAATTACATCCATATAAGATTTCAGACATTTAAGACTTGTAATGCAATTCTTTTGCCTAAGGAAAACATCTCAGAGATATTAAGAAGTAACAGATGGAATAAAGTTATGCGTACGCTACATGAGATTTTTCCCTTTTTTTCCAATTCAACAAAGATATAAAGGGACTCCGCCCATGCCTGCTTTCTCCATTAATTTTTGGTCCATGCACTTACGAAAGTTGAAAATCATGTCGACCTCAGTGTTTCAAATTCTTCTGCTTCTGGTTTCCCTCAAGTTGCAAGCATCAGGTGCTGCACCTGGACTTGCGAAGCCTTACTGTCCTGAAACATGCGGGAACGTCCCCATTCCCTTCCCCTTCGGAATAGGAGCCGGGTGTTTCTTGGATGGATGGTACCAGATCGTCTGCCAACAAAACAACACGGTTCCCATTCTGAAGAAGATTGGACTGCGAGTTCTCAACATTTCACTCCCTGATGAATACGTGGATGGTATGATTAACATTAGCCTTCCTGTAATTTACTCAAATGCAAGCTGCGAGGGTGACGGACGTGCAGCGGGGGTAAGCTTGAAAGGAAGTCAATTTGTCTTCTCCCAGACAAAGAATGTCTTTACATTGGTCGGTTGCAACACCCTGGCCACATTGGATACCACAAAATCAGCTGTTATCGGTTGCAGGTCGAGATGTGCTGGAACCAACACCAGCATTAGCTGGAATGGTGATTGTTTCGGGAGGGATGACTGCTGCCAGACTATGCTCCCTCGTAACCTTCAGGGCTTTAGTGTGGATTTCAAAGAAGAAGGTGGACATGAGGGGTGCAAGTATGCTTTCTTGAGGTCTGACTTTACAAGCAAAGTGAACAAGACGGTTCCAGTGGTGCTGGAATGGGGGATTGCGAACGATACTGACTATGGACGCGAGCTTATCGAGCAGTCGGAGAACATTGCTTATCCTTCCTTATGTCGCACATACAGCGTTGACGGCAGTGAAATGCTATTTACACAGTGCTATTGCACGCGGGAGTATGTTGGTAACCCATATCTTACGGAAGGATGCAAAGGTAACCCATTCCATGCTATCACGTTCCGTACTTTTTATTTTGATATTTAATAGGGAATGTGCTTTCACATTCCGTATTTAGGGGCATCATACAGTGAAGTGGTTGTTCATTTCCAAATTTTTCTAGAAGAACGCATTCACACTGTATAATGATTGCATACATGCTTTTCTACCTTCTTTTTGTTAGTTTTTCTGCCCAAGATTACACAAAGTGAATGCACTTTCGAACAAAATTGATCAAATTACATTGATAATAATTTACTGGAATTACGGGGGAACAGGACAGTCCTTTAGTTCCAAGTACAAAATTTTAGCCATGGAATTAACAATTTATGAGGAAATGCAACCTACTAGTTTCCGTAATTTTACTCAAGGAGATCGGTTTCGCTGTTAATATATTTGCTTCTGGTTTCACAACCATCAGGAGCTGCACCTGAACCATCAGGAGCTGCACCACCTCCAAGCCATTACTGTGCTGAAACATGCGGGAACGTCACCATTCCCTTCCCCTTCGGAATACGAGCCAAGTGTTTCTTGGATGACTGGTACCAGATCGTCTGCCAACAAAACAACACGGTTCCCATTCTGAAGAAGATTGGATTGCAGGTTCTCAACATTTCACTCCCTGATGAAGACGTGAATGGCATGATTAACGTTAGTCTTCCTGTAATTTACTCAAATGCAAGCTACGGGGGTGACGGACGTGGTGCAATGGTAAGCTTAAAAGGAAGTCAATTTGTCTTCTCCCAGAAATGGAACATCTTTACAGTAGTCGGTTGCGACACTCTAGTGACAGGAAATAGTACAGAATTAGCTGTTTTCGGATGCCGGTCGAAATGTGCCAGAACCAACTTCACCATTAGCAAGGATAGTGCTTGTTCCGGGAGGGACGGATGCTGCCAGAGTTTGCTCCCCTTGAACCTGCAGGGTTTTGCTGTGGATTTCAAAGAAGAAGGTGGACATGGGGGGTGCAAGTACGCTTTCTTGAGGTCTGATTTTACAGGTGTTTATGATTTGAGATTGAATGATACGGTTCCAGTGGTGTTGGAATGGGGGATGGCAAACGATACCAACTATGCAATTGACCTTATCCGGCAAGATTACGACGATGATTCTTTCCACTGTATGAATTTAGAAAATTCAGCCCGTACAGAAAGAGGAAGTATATATGATAGATACGGAATCAACAGCGTCGATAGTGGTGAAATGCTATTTATGGAGTGTCATTGCGCTGAGGGGTATCGTGGTAACGCCTATGTTGATGGAGGATGCAAAGGTAACATATTTCATGCTATCACATTGGGAATTTAAGTGCACCATACAGCGAACTGGCTTGTTCATTCCCAGATTTTTCTCTGGGAAGAATTCATTCACGCTATTTAATGATTACATATATGATTTTATTTTTATTTTTTTGCCCAAGAATGCACAAAGCGAATGCACTTTTAAACAAAATTGAACTTATTATATTGATAAAAAAAATTACTGGAAATAAAGGGGAACAGGACAGTCCTTTTGTTACAAGCACAGTATTTTAGCCCTGAAATTAGCGATTTATGAGGAAATCTGACCTACTAGCCTCCTTAATTTTACTCAAGGAGAAGGGTTTTGCTGCTAATATATTTACGATATCATTTGTCATCAGATATTGACGAATGTGAAGATCCAAATAGGTGCTTCGGTACTTGTGTGAACGAACCGGGCTCCTTTCGCTGCATCAAGACAACCAAGTTCATTCTTATTGGTAAGAAAATCTTTTAACCTAGAATTTTGGACCGCTCCATGCTGGAGTATCGCTAGAAAAAGAACAGCATAGCATAAATTATGTTCAGAAAAGGTACATAAATAAGATTTACCTTACCCTTCATTCTAACATGATTGTTCATTTGCTTGGTGATAATTATAGATAAGTTTCCATCAATAGTATCTATCAAAATAACCTAAAAACTTTCTTCGTGCACTAATACTTATATTTGATAGCTAAGACAACACTTAGAACTTTTCTAATGTTGCCGCTTCAGATCTATCAAAATATAACCAAGGTTGCTACTTACTCTTGTTTCGAATTGGAATTATTACAATCATAATCAAGATGAATGCTCGTATGAATATTTTCACTTTCATCAATGGTTTTCTAATTTCCTCCTAAGGGAGGTCAGTTGTACAGTCCACATGTATGTGTAAAAATATCACCTGATGGAACTTAGCAGGAGACAAATTAATTATTCAAGGTTGTTAAGAAAAATCCACGTGAAAGGAGCTCAAGTTAATCACTATTATATGATTTCCTCTTAATCAGATTCACAAAAATATTTTATGATAAGACTTTATAGATACAAGAAGAGTGCATTTTTTGGACTTTTGCCCCCTAATTTTTTGTAATGCAGGGATTGGGGCAGGCCTTGGGGCACTACTTTTGTGTCTTGTCTTATGGGGGCTGTACAAATACATCAAGAAGAGAAAAGAAATCAAGCTCAAAGAGAAGTACTTCAAACGTAATGGCGGTCTTTTGCTGGAAAGTGAGCTATCTTCAGCCAAAGGCCATGTCGAGAAAAACAAATTGTTCAACTCGAAGGATCTAGAGAAGGCTACTGACAATTTCAACAAGGATAGAATACTTGGGCAAGGTGGACAGGGTACTGTTTACAAAGGAATGTTAACAGATGGCAAAATAGTTGCTATTAAGAAATCGAAAGCAATAGACGAGGGCAAAGTCGAACAATTTATAAATGAAGTCCTCATTCTCTCACAGATCAACCATAGAAATATTGTTAAGTTATTGGGGTGTTGCTTGGAGACAGAAGTCCCACTTTTAGTATACGAGTTTATACCAAATGGGACTCTATACCAATATTTGCATGACTCAAATGAGGAGTTTCATGTATCATGCGACACACGCCTACGAATTGCAACTGAAATTGCAGGGGCATTATTCTACTTGCACTCAGCAGCCTCGATTCCCATCTATCATCGAGACATCAAGTCCACCAATATACTCTTGGATGAGAAATATCAGGCAAAAGTGGCAGATTTCGGTACTTCCAAGTCTGTTTCCCTCGATCAAGCTCATATAACCACCTTGGTGCAAGGGACTTTTGGCTACCTAGATCCGAGTATTTCCAGACAAGTCAATTTATAGACAAAAGCGATGTGTATAGCTTCGGAGTTGTTCTTGTTGAACTCTTAACGGGACAAAAGCCAATCTCATTACTAAGGGAACAAGAAGGCAGAAACCTTGCAACCTATTTCATAATTTCAATGGAAGAAAATCGGTTGTTTGACATGGTAGATGCTCAAGTTTTGAAAGAAGGTAACAAGGAAGAGATTGCATCAATTGCTAGCCTTGCGAAAAGATGCTTGAACTTGAATGGGAGGAACCGGCCGACAATGAAAGAAGTGGCAATGGAGTTAGAGGGTATGAGAAAGCTCCCAAATCCTTTGGGTATTCAGCAAAATCAAGAGGACCGGGAGGCAGCTGAATCTTATGCTGCTGCATGTAAGTCCAGCAAGTCAAACATCGACGCCGATGTCACTACATTTTCGGATGTGCAGCCATTCTTACCTAGTGAGACGTGGTGAAGATCTATTTTGCCTCTTACACTTGTGAGTTATATTGCTGCGTTTGTCATGGAAATCAGTCTACAGAGCAAAAGAAAGAGAAGAAAGAAAGGAGGAAAGCTTGTTAATTTACTAATAGGAGGATTTTAATTTGTTATGTATTGGTAATGAACTTATTCTCGGTGTTTAAGATCAATAAATTGTTA
Organism: Eucalyptus grandis x Eucalyptus urophylla; assembly: GCA_028830015.1. Taxonomy (NCBI): domain Eukaryota; kingdom Viridiplantae; phylum Streptophyta; class Magnoliopsida; order Myrtales; family Myrtaceae; genus Eucalyptus; species Eucalyptus grandis x Eucalyptus urophylla. Next base: position 45,555,845 of record CM054190.1, read on the forward strand.
AGTCATGCCAATCCCATTTATTCTAGTTCTGTAATTAGCATGATGCCGTGATTTCAGCTCATCTTGAGATCTTGAATACTTGCTGTCAATTCGGTTGTTGCAAAACTTACATCAGTCATGCAGTGGACCAGCCTTTGCAATTCAATTAGATTTGTACTTGCTGAGAGGGAAAAACAAGAATGACGTTTCCCTTCCAGAAAAGAAGGTGAACTTGCATTCGCCTTCCCTGCTCGACTCTTCCCTGAAGACCACACCGAATTGCTGATGGCATAGAGGGATTGTTGCCGGCTGCCAATGCTCCAGCTGCTTAGATCCTCACTACGTGATGTATCAAACTCACCACCCAAACTACATATATCAACATCAAAAAACCCCACTAGTTGCAGAATTATCTCTCCCAATCCTAGCCAACCTTACTTGTCAATTTTCAATGGCAAACACGGAAACAATAAAAAAATCAATCGCGCATGGACCAACTCATATATTAGAGATATTTACTCCTCATTTCAAGCATAGAAGATGTTGGGTGCTCTTTTTTCATATTTCCATTATTTTTCACGATAGTAGTGTTTGATTAAATGCCCTTAAGGAACGTGACTCATGTTGGTTGTAGAATAAAATTCATAGGAATCATAAATTAGTTTTATGTCTTCATTATTGATGTTGACACCCGAATTTTTGGAAATGTTTTAAATATCCATTTATTTTGCAAAAATATAAAAATTTAGAAAAAAATAAAAACAAAAAAAAGCGGAAATCATAAAAAGATGATGATGATGTTGTTGTTGATGATGATGATGATAAAGTAATAGTAATAAAAAATGCATAAGAGTGAAAAAAAAAATGATGAAAAGATAATGGAAAAGTCGAGTGGGCTGGTGTAGCACGGCCCACTATTTTATTTCTTTTGGAGCCCACTCTTTTATTTTTCTTCCAGCCCACTCTTTTGGCCCATCCGAAATTAAATAAAAGAAAGGCCCAGCCCATCATCCCATTTCTCTCCTTTGCGCACGCGCGCCCACACACGAGGGAGGGGGGGCACCCAGCGGCAGTGGCGCCAGTCCAGTGACGCCAGCAGAAGGAATATTCCAGCTGTCATCACTCGTCAAAGGAGTGGAGGAAGCAGCGAGAGGGGGCGTGCAAGGCAGAAAAATAGGAGAGAAGGGCCCAGTTCGTGGGGGGGCTAGCCAGAGAAAAAATTGGGATAAATATATTAGAAGGGCCAAAACTTATGTACAACATTTATTCTAATGTCAAAATTTTTCACCAACTCAATTAAATGCTAAATCGGAGGAAAAATGATTATTTTAATGCCAATGACAATGAATTCTAGCCAAATTGATTAAATGTCACTTATAATTAAAATTATAATATGATTTGACAAAAATTTTAAAAAATTCAATCCATGTGACATTTTCACGTGACATGCTTGATACTGAAGTGATCCTTTTTTAACAACGACTAATACTAAAGTAATCACTTTAAATAAAATTAGTTAGTAATCACTTTAAATAAAATTTATCAATTAAATGATCACTTTTAATAAAATTTGGTAATTAAATTAACATTATTTACAATTTTTGGATAACATTGTTTAGGGATTATATGTTGACTAGACACGCTAACGAGTCACATAGGACTGAAAAATTAGTAATATATAGTCATGTTGGATTTCTGACAATCCGGACCGGAGTTGTCACTTCGATAATCGTTTCTTTCAAAAAAGTAGCACTTAAGTAATTCGAAAAAAAAAATTGATACCAAAATGAGCGCCACACATAACTTTTGGTGCTTTTAGTATACTTACTCTAAGAAAAAGTAAACGCAAGGGAGCCATTCTTTTGGGGAAAAAGAAGAAAACAAGAGAGAGGAAAGGCTGAGGAGAGGACGTTTTTGGTTTTTCCCTAGAGTGACTAAAGTGAGGTCATTGGAGCTCATTTTAAAGCCGATCAAAGGTTCATGCGTGTTGTCCTTCATCATTTCAATTTTTTGTTTGGAAAATTTCAAAAAATAGCCCAAAATGCCCTCATTTTCTCAAATAAGAATTCGGAGTAGACTTTATTTCAAATAAGAGCTTCAAATTCTATTACTTTTCTCAAATAATGACTTGAAATGAATCTTTTTTTTTTAAATAAAGGCTTAAAGTGGCTATGTTTATTTCAAATAATGACCTGATTTTTCAGCAATCAACGATATTTTCCTCATTTACCATTTTCCCTTTTTTTTCTTCCTTTTTTCCTTTTTCTTTCCTTTTTTTTTTTTTTTCCTTCTTCTTCCTCTCTACCATCGGCTAACCACTAGTGATGGCCATAGAGGGCTGGGTGAGAGTCATCCTTGCCCAATTCAACAAGGGGCCACCCACACCAACCACAAGTAAGGGACGGCCTCGCCTGGGTGAGGCAACCCTCGCCCTAGGGGAGGTTGCCCTCACAGCCATCTACAAGGTCAACCCTCGCTGGCCACAAGCGAGGGCTCCACAACCCTTGCTAGTGGTCGGGAAGGGTTGTTGAGCCTCACTAACCCCAAGCGAGGCTGATACTTACTAGATCTGGCGAGGGTGGCCGATGTGGGCTTGCAGGCCCTCACTCGTTGTTAGTGAGTGCTTGTAGGCCCTGGCCAATCCTTCCTTGCAGTCGACGAAGGTGGCTAAGCCCTTGCTGGCCCTTCCCAGTGACTAGCGAGGCTAATGTCAAAAATGAAAAAAAAAAAAAAAATTGGCCAAAAATACTCTTGACCAATTGAAAATTTTAACTAGCTAGCGATCGGCAACATCAAGCCCTTATTTGAAACAATCATGGTTACTTGAGACTCTTATTTAAAACAACTAAAGACATTTCAAGTCTATATGTAAAATAATGTCAACTTCGGGTCTTTATTTGAAAAAATAATAGCACTTTAGATCTTTTTTGGAATTTTCCCTTTTTCTTCTACAACCGTGGAGTGGCTTTAGCTTGAACTCTTTCGCCATCGCCGATCGAGATCTTGACTTGTCTGATATACCAATACCAAGTAAGATTCCCCTTTCCCAAACCCCAAGAAGAACCGCCTGGGTTGATTCATTCTCTCGGCAAAATCTTGTTAAACCAAAGTGATTTCATGTTGAGCTATAACGCTTTGAACCCGGAATGCGAGTTTATTAATGAACACCAAATACTCGGATGTATTTCTTAAATGAAACACAAAATGTTTGAGAACCCCGAACTCGAATGGAGAATTTCAAGTGACTCATGATAGACTGAGATGGATTTAACATGAAAATGTGTTGATTCCAGCCTTTCTGCATCATGTTTAGTCCGTAGGTTGCAATAAAATTCGCTCTGGAATGCATGCTTAAAATCGTATATCAACCGTTTGATAAAATGGCTGAGAGAATGCCAAGTATTGATTCATCATAGAATCCCGAGATAGATCCGTTCATGTTCGCTTCTGGGTTGGTTGAATCTGCTCTGATATTCTTTTTTCTCTTTGTCTGGCTATGTAATTCTATGGGAACAATCGATTGCCGGCGAGCGAGCCGAGAGTCCCCCCTTTGGCTGAAGCTCTCACTCCACATCGGTGAATCCCGCTGTCCAGGGCTATTCTAGTTAGGCCATTATCTCCATATTCTTGTATTTTATGTTCGCTTGTATTTCTGATTTGCTGATTTTAGAACCCATGGTTCGCGTAGTTTTTGTTTCGCTGAATTTGTTTTGGGTCGCCGGAGTAGACGGCCGGTGATGGGCCGACGGCGGTGAGGGGTGGACGATAGGCCGGCGAGTGGTGGCCCGAGTGGACGACCATGGAGGTTAAGGGCTCGGCTGCGGCCTGAGGTTTGGTCGAGGTCCCCTGGTTCGGTGAAGAATGAATTTGCAGGCGATGGAGGAGATGTTATCGGTCCGCGAAGAAGAATGAAGGTGCAGGAGAAGAAGACAAAATGGGGAAGAAGACAAAAGAATTAAAAAGAATTAAAAAAAGGAAAATCAATAAAAATTCCAAAAATCTAAAAATACATTAAAAAACCGTTTTATAATCCGACGCCGGTCGGATCCGGAGAGACGGGTCGGGAAAATGGGTCGGATCAAGTAAACCCGGTCCGAACCCGTTGCCTAAATATAATAATAAAATATTATAAATTTAAAAAAAATTGAAAATATTAAAAAAATTCGGTAATTTTTAAAAAAATTTAAAAACTCAGAAAATCCCTAAAAATTAATAAAATATTTTTAAATTTGTAAAAAGTATATAAATCAGGAAAATCATTAAAAAATCAGAAAAAAAATTTAAAAGTCATTATATAAATTTACTTAATTAGAAAATCAAAAATAGATTTAGAAAATTCAGATAAATCTAAAAATCATCAAAAAAATTTAAAAATTCTAAAAAACCAGAATATTCATAAAATTTTGGAAAATTCAGAAAATCATAAAAAATTCGGAAAATTCAAAAAATCATCAAATATATTAAATATATTTTTAAAAATTCAGAAAATTCACAAAAAAATCAGGAAAATTTTCAGAAAAATACAAAAAACTATGAAAATTGGAAAACCGTTAAAAAGTGAGAATCCAAAATTGGACAAGTCTTTAGGACTTTATAATAGGGTTCTTTGTTTTGAGTTGTTTTCTCTTTTTTAGATACCGTTTAGGATACTTATGTTTTTTTCTTTGCGATTATACTTGGTTGTGCTTCTTTGATACCTTGGATGTTATTTTCTTGGTTTTAAAATGGTTAGGATGAAACCTAGAATTCTCCAATAGATTTCCATGACGTTAGTTAGCATTCAATCGAGTTAGGCACTGGAAGGACATTAGTCTTACGATTAGTGTAAAGTTCTCAAATTTAGAATCTCCGATTGCAGAAATTATAAGATATCCTCCTATGATTTATTTGATTTCTAGCCAACCAAAAAAGATTAGTAGCGGGTCTTGTGTCAAAATTTATATAGGATTAATTGATAAAAAAAAAATGAACGTCCAATGTCACATGAGATATGAGCTTTGGAGAATCCATGTTTATGATTGATTGCGGTGTTAACAATTGAATGGTCCGTCCATGATCATCATTTATATGGACCATTCGACTCATCTCATAAGCAAGTATCTTAAACCTAATTTTACCCTCATTGGAAGGGGTCAATGGCAGCATCTTGAATTATAAATTGAGCACAAAATCGTGGAATTTACACTATGGATTTTTTTGTAGTTCGAACGATCCGGGACACTGCTTTTCGACAACATATGCTCCTTGGGTTGTCTACTTTTCTATTAAGATGAAGGTATTGGAATATCAATTTGGAAGAGATGATGGAAGCAGGAGTTCATTTTGGTGATTTTATTTTCACATGTGCATTAGATCTGTTCCATGAAAACCATCAGAAACTGTGGTTTTTCAAAATTTTATCTACTTTTCTATTCAATTGATTATGGATTCTATGTTTATTTGATAATCATCTTCAAAACTACAAGTAAGAAAGAGGGATCATGACCAATATTGGCTTCTCTTTTTCCGATGTTTTTCTTTTTTAATTCTGGCATATGTTTTTTCTGTGTGAATACTTTATTTTTTCAAAAGTTTGGTTTATAAATGGGAAGTTTATGAAATGGTCTCACAGCTCGTAGTATACTTCTTTGAAACCCAAATCTTCTTCCCGAAAACGTTCAATATCCATTTAATTGGACCTCTCTTGCAGCCAGGCCCCCCTTAAGCCCAAATCCATTCGCCAGGCGTAGAAACGACAATGAAACGGAATTGGCAAAGCGTGGCCGACCAACGGGCATAATTAGGAATCGAAATCTCAAATTGGAATACGAATTGTCCACGGTCATACTTCTCTCTCTTTGTTTTTTTTTTAATTATTATTCTCAAGTGCGCTTAGTTTAGTATTTTGAAAAGCCAATTAGGAAAATACAAAGCAGCACAGCCTAAAGGATTTTTGGTAAATGTAAATGCCGTTTAATAAACTACACTTTAAAAAGCAACTTTGAGAAAAATGCTATTTAGTAGAAAATATATTTGAAAAGCCCTTTGAGTGATTCTTTGTGTGATTTGCATTAGTTTTTAAATTTTTATTTGTTTAAAATTAAAAAAAATTAATGTATGCAACTTTTTAAACATAAAAATTGAGAATAATACTAAAAAAATAAAGTATATACAATTAAAAAAAAAGGACCAAAGCTTTCGCTGAACGATTGTTGGTGAGCTGATATGGCGATAGCGACCGCTGGAGGTCGCCTGACCTCAAACGACCATCAGCAAGGATCACGCGACCAAGCAGCATGCGACCTAGGCAACCTCGCTTAGGTCTCTCGAGGGTCACTCGACTAACGGCCTAGGTCGCATGTCGCCTAGGTCATGCGACCTTGGTGCAACCCTTGCCAAGGTTGCGCAATGGGCGACCTCAACTGATGGCAGCCGTAGCCAAATCTAGTTCGCCGACGGCCATAGCCCTTCACCAATTCAGCGAAGGGTTTGGTCCTTTTTCAATAAAAAAAAAATAAAATAACAAGGGACAAAATCGAAATTTTCAAGAATGGTTGAGAGTAATTTTGGAAGGAAATATGAGTTTCAATATTTACTCAAATGTTGAAAGCCAATGTTAGTTCTACTAGCATTGGGTTTTCAACATTTTCAATATTGACCTACACTTGGAAGCTTCTTAAAAATAATTATCTAGTGGTTCAATATTTCTCTAACGGGCTGGCCAGTGAGTTAAGAATGCTGAACCAAACACACTTTCTGAAAAAAAAGATATCCCAAGAGGCCTAAGTGGGTCTTTGTGATCTCCTGAGAAAGAGAATTTTCCGGCCTTCAAACCGGTTTGAATTAGCGGACTTCAGATTGGTTAGCAGCACCTTGCGATCATCGTCAACAAGATATAGGACCCACGGGCTTTCTACTTTTCCGGCTTAGGAGCTCCGCCTCAAATCTACCGCCGGTCTCTATCTCTACAAAAAGATGATCCGCTTTCTCCTTCTTTAAGTACAGAAGAGCTCGGAAGGCAGCTACGGTTTCATTGGTCAACGCCGTATCGAGTTGAAACGTCGAGGAAGATGGACGGACCTAATGGACGCGATGCGGTTAGCAATCTGCCCGACTCGGTACTCCTCCATATTCTGTCCTTCCTGCCCCCAACGAGAGACGCCGTCAGGACAGTGATGGTCCCGGGTTCCGTCACCCCTAGACTTCTACCCGCCACTTGTCTTTCGATGATTCGATCACTGTCCTTACCACGACTGCAAAAAAGTTGGAGACTGCTTTTGAAGTGAACGACAAATTCGTGAATTTTACCGACCACGTGTTGACTCTGCACGAGAGCCCCACGATCAATTCGTTCCGTCTTAATTTAAACTGTGCGTCTGAGGTGCACCCCTATGATCCTGAAAATGAGGACTATGTAACTCCGGAGAGGAGAGAACGTGGAACAAAATGGATACGTGGATTTGTTTTGCAGCGAGGAGAAAGGTTAAGTTCCTCGATTTAGACTTCTTGCGGTGTGCTAGGGAGGAGTTCCCACATATTGTTTATTTCCCACTTACTCTTTACGCGCTGCCCAGCATTGTTCTTAGGCGTAGAGCTGAAGCTGGCTTCCTGTGTGGTTAGACCGGTGGCGGGACGGGTCCGACTAAGGTCGCTTAGAAGATTGCTTATGAACAAATTTGACTTAACTGAAAACAAAATGGCTAACATCCTATCTGGTAGCCCGCTGCTGAAAGAATTGTCTCTTGATTCCTTGAAGATTGTTATGGCCTCCACGAGCCCAAATTCTGTTGTGGCCCATCTATTGAACAGTCAAATTTGGAAAGATGCGCCGGTCTTGAATAGCTTGATCTTACACGATCAGATATAAAAAATTTAATGATTGATCACTATGGGGATCTAGAGCTAGTTTGTCCTAATGTGAAGATTCTTGATATTGCTGGGTGTCTAGATTAGGTCAAGGTGACTGATATGTTATCACTGGTTGATACATCCCTTTGCTTCAGTGATTATAAAATATATCCGCCTGAAGAATATTGTGAGTTCAGACTGCTGCTGGAAAAGCTCAGCTGTAGTACTTATTTAATGCCATGCGATTGGTGCATACTGGTATGGTTTCTTTGCTGTTGCTCCAACCTATTTTGTCTTGCTTTGAGGTACTTTTGAATGATTTGGGTGCTGATCCTTCAGGTAAGGAGTATTACTATTTGTTTGATAATATATTCTCACATTTCAACTGTTCTAAATTTGTATAATAGAAGTTGGGTAAACTGATTTTGGATGGGCCTTGAAATGGACAGTGGCTGTGCCGTTTCTCTGCTTTGGCTTCTTTGTTCTGTTGCTTATTTTATGCTTCAGCTCATCGGGAAATGTCCAAGATGAAGAGTAAAAGAAAATATTATTTACTCAGGCTGGGTTCTTTTATTTATGCCCACCTAACTTTTATAAGGTGGCCTTTCTTGCATCTACTGGCCTATGAACTTTGAGCAATTGTAACCTATTATTATCCACAACCCACTCATGTAACCAAAAACTACAGTTTATTAGGTGTCTGTCTTCCTCGTGTCCCTGTTTGTTTTCAATTTTAATGTGACATCTATCACTTTTTTAAATGTGCATGTCCATGCTCTTGTGATTTGTCTTTCTAATATTCTACATAATCTAATGAATTTCCTGGCGAGACTCTGAATCCAATGGTATCATACTAATTCATTTCAGTCAGTCCATACATACACATGCTCTTGAGCATCCACAATGTATGTCCTGTACTAATTTTCATTTAATGTCGGTCCAGTTAATTCTTTTTAATTTAGGTATTGACTATGTGGGAGTTGACAAATCAACCATGCCCATCTTTGGCCTGGAAACATGTGACACTACAAATGCATTTGAGAAAGCAGTACGTCCCTGGCATTTGTAGCTTGTTGAGGAACTCCGATTTTCTTGAGACACTCACTATCTATGTTTATCCTGGAAGAGATGACAATAAAGCCAAGGTATAAATGCTTGAACTGTAAAATTTTGTTGGAACTTTCAAATTTGGAAGTGATGGAGATTATGAAGTTGCTTTAAATTACTAGCTTGCCGAAGCAGGGTGGAAGCTTGCATTTGAGTTCAATGGCTATAGTTACTGGAGTTCAGTGGACCGCACATCCGTTGACATGTACGGTGCCGTTTGGATTCACATATTTATTTCGTTGATAAACAATGAAATCAATCGTCTTGTTTATTGTCTTCACCTTGGGGTAAGGATTCATATATGGCTTGCTTGGGGTATGTATCAGAGCTGCTTGCTATTTTATCTTGAATTGAAGAGACCCAAAAGCAATTTATAGAAGTCCATCCCCGGCAATTTGTCTCTACTGACTCTTGAGAAGTGAACTTTGTGCGTACATGCGTGTATATGAATATGTGAATATTACTGGCTAAGGGATGTTGACATCATTGATCATTATCGATAGATCTTAGACTAATTTGATTTCTAAAAATGTTTCCTGATCATCTATTCCTCAATTGGTGAACTATCGATTGAGCTAGCTAGGTGTTGCCACTAATTTGCTCATGAAACATTTCCTCTTTTTATTAGTCGCCTCAGTTTTTGTCGTGGCATTGGTGCAATGTAAAATTTAGGCTCTTAATATGAACTGTGCACCATATCACCTAATTAGAAATTACACCATAGCAGTTATACATATATAAGAAATGATTGATTGACATTCTTTAATTTATTGTGATAATAATAATTTGTTCTTTGTTAAATTTTATAATACCACCATCAACTGTTCTAAAAACTTAAGCTCTTAAATAAATGAGTGGTTTAATATTTTAATTATGTTAATACTCCCTCTCACGCTTAGTCTGGTTTTTTGGACATTTAATTGAGGAGGTAAATGAGGTCTAAAAAGATTTGAACTTAGAACCTCCAGCTCTGATACCATATGAGAATTTAATGGAAATACAGCCGACTATTCTAAAAGTTTAAGTTGTTAGATGAATGCATGATTTAATATTTTAATTACACTAACAAACACCTCATGCTCTGATAGCAAATGGGATTTTGTACGACCACTGTCAGCTATTTAAAAGTTAAACTATTATATGAATGTGTATTTTAATGTTTAAATATTCTAATAACATAGAGCTTGTTGATCAAAGAGAACCCATCAAGATTGAATTTTTTTTTTCCTAGTTGAACATCAAGAAAGAAATGACTTGGTCGTTAGTTTGGACAAGTAGTAAATTACCATGCATGGCTTGAGAGGTCAAACACGTATTCGAATTCAATTTTTTATATGGACAATTTCTTCTCCTAAAATTTTGATTAGGAAAACTGAACTTAATCGGTTCGCTAAACATCATTGTCCTAACTTGAAATTAGAAAGGAAGTTTAGGAGATGACTATCAATGGCCAGTATCGAACACTTCTGCTAGAATTGGAAGGATAAAACCAACTTGCAAAGAAACAGGCGGTGTGAAAGTGTGTATACAAAAAAATAACGGACTCTTTTTTGTCAATAAATGATGGGACATGATTGGTTAATCAAAAGTGATACAAGAGGATATTTGAAGGACTTGAGTTAATCGACAACTACACCAAAGGGTAATTGATAACCAGCAGGGAATGATCGACAAGTACCATGGCTTAGCTACAAAGCAAAAGAGTAGTAACTCATCATGAATTTTACCATGTCTTGGGCAAAGAGAATAGACAAGAGTGCACGCTTAAGTAAAATGCCGAATGACCATACCAGCATCAAGTGACAGTTATCTCCGTGCGATGGAATATTATAATTGCTTATGGATATGGGTTATTCGCATATGGAAATAGACACTAAAATCAAGGTTATTCGTTTGTTCATGGTAATTTCGTTTTGTTCTTCATGCATTTACTTTTTCTGCACCTTAAATTCATCTGCTCTAAAATTTCACGCCTAGTAATTCCTTGTTCAAGATTGACACGAAATCCATTTCACAAAAAATGAAGATCAATTTTTCTTTGAAAGATATTTCGGTTCTCAGGTGAATTTGCCATTCTCGGTGAAAGTATTGCCTTTTAATGTCCAGGAATATGAACTCTCCCTGGGGGATTTTAACGCTCAGTTCGATTTTTTCATGAAAATATCTGGATATAGGTTTAGTTTTTTTTTTTTTTTTGGGAGCAAAAAAAAAAAAAAAAAAGTGCGGCGTCTCTCCTCCCAGTACTTTCTTCTTCTCTGGATTTCAATCCCAGCGCATTCGCATGCTCAAAGCATTTGCGTCTTTTGTTCTTGCTTTTCCCGATTAGATTTCCTAATTTCGTTCCCCGGTGGAGGATTCGGGCGAACTTTGGAACTGCACATGGGCGGATTGGGTCTGAAATGCCTGTGACTGCGTTCGGCGTGCGGGGTATGCTTTAATGGGGAACGCTGGCGATCCATTGATTGAAGGACATTCTCGTGGAATGCATATATATGCCGCGGTTGATTCTGTTTTGCCCGTTCCGTGCTCTCTCCGTGGCATTTGTTCATCGATTTGATCAGAATCGGCCACGAGAGAGAGAGGAAAGGATTTAGAAGGAAATGGCGGGAGGGAAGCTCCATACATGGAGGTTCTACAATGAGTGCTCTCAGGCCAGGATCACCAGGACAGAGGCGTGATGAGGCAACAAACATTCAGCTTTGCACCGAGAAAGTATGGGCGATGTTGGCTGTTGTTTTTTGCTACGGTTCGATTTTCGGGTGGACAGATAAAATTTATTTCCATGTCTTCATAGATGAGATGGGTTATTGCCATCAAACAATCCCATTAAGGCTGCTGTTGAGGAAGCACAATTTGTCGAGTTTTAACCAGCTTTCTATTGCTATAGGACTCGAGCTGCATATTTACTGCTTGTCCCGGCGAATGCTGATTGGGTTTCCGTTGGTAACTTCTCAGTTCGGTTCGATAACAATTAGAGCATGCGAGTTCAGCCAATGGCGAGGGGTGCATATTTCTCCGGTGGTGTTCTATGGGTCTCCGAATGGGGTGCCTCCAAAAAGACCATCTAGTTTGCTGCGATTGCTGAATGTGATATAGGTTGATTTTGTATGCTATGAGTTGATTTTCACGCGTAGAATGGACTTTAGAAAGAAAGCATCTCTCCACGTGATTTGTCAATTAATAATCTCATGGCAATGGTTTACGATTTTCTTCTTGATATCTATTTATCTGTTATAGCCAATTCCAAGTTCCAGATTTTGCTTCTAACTCTTGATTGTTTCTATGAGTGTTGAGCAATAGACTGAATCAAAAGCCATAAGTAGAAGCAGGAAGTAATAAGGATTAAGGACAGGGTAGCGAAATGAGCGTTGTATGTAATGTCATGTAGTGCATAATAACGCTAGGTACTTGAAAGAAGCATTTGGTGACATTACTTAGAACTTCTGTCTAACACTTAACGTAACAGTATTTGCTTGTCATTTGGGTTTTTGAAATCTAAGTTTGGGTTGACCATCAACGAATTCTTTGCCAGGGTCTTCACTTATGCTTTGATTTGGAGTTTCATAAATGGGAAAATGCTGACAAAATGGAGATGAGATGGATGATCTTCTGATATTGGTTGTCTTGGAGGTGTGGCTTGACAAGTACTCAATCCAAGGAAACCAAGAATGGGTAGTGAAGCTCAATTCTTCAACTGAAGGTAGCTGACTTTGTATCTCGCTGCTTCTATTAACTATCATTGCATCAGTAGTCACGGGCGGTGTATGCAATACACACGCGCCATACTATGGGCTTCATCTTTATGCCGTTGGAAATTTTGACATAAATTTTTGTAGACACCCCATCAAGTGAAGGCTGTCTTGTTTTTTTCACGGTGCCTTCCAGCTACAAATTTCCATTGTTCTTCTTGAGATCTTTCACATTTGATGCGAGAGAACTGTGTTAGGTTTGTCAAAGAAAAGCAGCTTTAAATGAGGTCTCTGACACTTGGGTGTTCCATCTTTGTTTGAGTAGTGACTTACCTTAACATTTCGCTTTTGAGGCATATTGCACTTAAAAGCAATTATGACTTACCTTATGGCACCTTCTCCATTGATGATTTTCATTCAGAGCTAGGCAATGCTGAATGTTTTGAGGCCATGGGAAATGGGAGGCAAATAAGGGACAAAAAGATTGGGAACTATGGCAGTGTCGATGAAGGGACAACGACGAGTATGGAAAATAGGAACAATGACAAGGATGAGATTGGAGAATCTGCTGACCAAAATGATGTTGTCTGGTTTGTTCCCTAAGCAACATGACTATTAGCATTGGGGGGGGGGGGGGGGGGGGGGGGGGGGGGGGGGGGGGGCAGGGACTCTACTTCAGGAAAGGGCACAATGGTGAGTTCAGGAAGGGGCATGACTAGAATGGGCACGAGTTTAAGATCAGGGACAAACAAAGGTTTAAATTTGGCCAAGGCTGAGCCTCAAACATCGAGGTCATTAGAAGAACAATAAGGCAAGCATGAACAAGCACAGAAGCAAGCGGTAGATCTAAGGTAATATAACATATTTAGTGGATGTGCACGTTCTTCGTTCTTTGTATGTGCTCACCCCCAGGCAATGCAAGGTTGCAAACTCCACTTTTTTGGGGAGATTCGAGACCAATATGTCATAGTAGAACCCTATTTTCCTTTCATTTCTCTTAAGGAGACCCAAATCCAACAAATAGTGACAGGACGCGGATCATCTGTCTCCTTCCATGGAAAAATCTTGTCTCCAAATCTGCTGTCTCCATTATGTCATAGGTGTTTCCGGTTCTTCTTTTCTGACCTCTTCCCTAGTTTCATTTTCCATTCTGTTAAGTAGCAGGTTTAATCCATTCTTCTTTCTTGCCACCCGTCATTTTATGGTGATGTTGCAGTGTTCTCTCCTAGTTTTAATGTAACCACAGGAGGATTGGATCTTTGGGGTTTTCCATATGCCGTAATATAATTGTCTAACTAACTTTCTATGCATTTATACTTCCTTATTTTACTCTATGTAGAATTTCAGATTTTCTTTCTTTTTGTTGTATCTACATATGATTCTTCTTGGCAAAACTTCCTTTCACACGGAGTGTATATTTCTGCAGGCTATTTTATTTGGTTTTCATTTTCTTTTTGAAAGAAAATCTTCTTTTAAGGTGTTGCCATCTATTTTAAAGGAAGTGCTAATAAGTTTACTTGGAAATCTGAAAACATGAGGGAGGTTGTCCTCGGGTACCGTACATTTGTTGGGATGAATAGTCGTAGACGCTTTCTCTGGCAATTTAGGATCATCCTATAAGCAGCAGATATTATAGACTCTACTGCTCAATTTTATCGATCTACATTTGTTAAATCTAATTTCTGTTTTTCCTTCTTTATATTTACTATAAAAAATATCATAAAAAATCTTAAAATATATCTATTGTAACACAAATACTTTCATAAAAAAATAAAAATATGCACTACAAACCCCAATCTTATATTTACGTGACACATGGATTCGGTCACTATGACTTATGTGGACAACATAATGCAGACAGAGCAATATAAACCTGGGCTTCATTATTAGACATATATCTTGCCGAAGATGGCCATGAAAGTTATCTTCTGATTTCGAAATTAAATATTAGCTCCCTTTATAAGATCTCATTAAGTTGACATAGGAATTCCATTAAATTTGTGGAACACTGTAAATCATTGATTAATGAGTTGCCGTTCAATAGTCGGTGATTCTCAAAGCTTCATGAGTTAAAGTAAACTTCTTTAAAATTCTGTATGAGCCACTTCATAGAACCATAAGACTATAATCTGAAATAATTCGCATGGTACACTCATAATAAAGGCAGAATTTGCTATCTGAGGACGTCAATCAAGACTTGGATTAAATTATCTGCGGAACCTCTGCATAGTCCATGTTTGGAATTTAAATAATTAATCAAAAACACGTATCACTGATATGATGAGACAAAGCCTATGGTTTTTCTTCATAAGTCACAGCGTAAATCTCATCCTACTCCGTATAACACTTGACCTTCACAGCTCCTTTTTGGCTATTGCCCTCATATCTTCGTACTTCAGTCAGCATACTAGAGTGATTTGGAAGATCATTGGCATGGAAAAGTTGCATCGCTGTCTCCAGTCACTAGGTGATCAAAACCAGATGAATAAGATATGTGAAGACTATATATAAACCTGCTACCATGAAAGTTACCATAGATAGGCCTAAACCCAGATAGACCTTGCCTCCAAATGTATATTTGTAACGTTGACAATAGTTGTTAAGTCAAGTCTCCAAACTTATATTTGTACAATTAATCCTCCCAAGGCTCTTCACTTCAAGTGGAAGTCCGAGTGTTGTAATTTTCCTGTCTGCTTTTTTTTTTTTGGGGGGGGGGGGGGGGGGGCTGGGGCTTCTTATGTGGGCTTTCCAATCTTGGGCTTGCATAGTACAAAATGTGCCAGGACCCAATGGTTTGTTGAAGCACTATGTGCCCTCGGAATACATTTAGTTTGGGTTCCCTTTTTGATTCGTTTAGAATGTCGAGTTTTAAGTTTTTATTTTTATTTTTATTTTATGAGTGTTTCTTAAGCAAAAATAACATTTGATTTGGCCGAAACATAAATGTTCATTAAATATAGATGTTACGGACTTGTTTGTTTAAGCAAAGAGCAAAGATACGACATAAATGTTACATTAAACTTTTTATTTTTTATTTGATCAGCACTTCCTTCTAGGGAAGTTCCTAGAAGACTTGTTTGTTTTGTCTCCTTGTGAAGATGATTGTTTGCGGTAGCAGGAGTTGGATTGGGTCATGGATGGTGGTGCCTCATGTCTTCCACCCCACGTGTTGATTTCTTTGTGTCTTACAAGGCGTGAGATTATAGTTTTGTGAAGATGGGCAATTCTGATGTTGTGAACATTGTTTATGTTGTCTAGAAACTAGCTTGGGCAACAAACTAATGCTCGAGCATGTGAGGCAAATTCCAGACATTCGGACGAACTTGATTTCTACCGGAAATTCAGATGATGACGGATTGAAAAGTCGGTTCTAGGATGGGAGTTGGAAGCTTCTCAAGGGGCGTCTCTCACTAACAAGGAGGAAGAAGTGTTGTAACTCTTTACCGCACACAAGCTAAGGCGTGCAAGGGCCAAATTCATGCCGCGGGAGAAGAAGCAACACCTGATCTAATGGCATATGACACAATGTATACTAAAGTTGCTTTGAAAAAACAAATTCAGCAACTTATGCTTAGTTGAATCATATTTTGAAAATATATAAAAGGAGAGACAAATCAAGAACTTATGCTCCAACATACTCACACAAATAAATAGAAATTAAAAGGAAACACAATATTGAAACTAGCGAGAAAATGGAAGTATTGGCAGATTATTTAAGGAATAAAAATTAAGTTACTCAAAGCTATTCCACCTATCAAAACATGACTTCTTATGGCACTCAAAACCAAGTTAACACATCATGCATCGTGATGCACTAGGCATACAACCAAACAAGTCCGATCATCCAGTCCAACCAAGCATAAAAAAGCATGTTATGATGAAAGAGATAACGAAAGGCGCAAATTTCCGCCGTAATAGGTATGCAACATAAGAATCCACTTTTTGCATCCAACGTTAGCTCATGGAACAACAACTGATCGAAAGTGAAACTCACGAGAAAATAGAAGTATTGGCGGCTTGGAGAAGAAGACGACGTCCCAAACCCTTCCAGTTCTGTTTATTGACTTGGTTTCCTTGTTATTCAGATATCGGCCCACTAGAGAAAGGTCAAAACATAAGGCCTACAAAATTCATTAAAGCCCACAAGCAGAGCTCGCATTTTCGCGCATGCTCTCTCTTTTGAAGCTTTCACTCGGACAAGTGTTCATGATTCTCTCGCATATGAGGCTCGATGTGGCTAATTTAATCTCCAATAATGACCTAAACTCACCGACCGGCCGAATGTCCCCAGGCCCAACGTGCAAGCGATTTTTACTGCTACCGGAACGTGAATTATTTTGTCCAAAAAAATTGCAAGACCCACGATCAAGAAAAAACCCAATTTACTTTTTTCTTCTTTTCTTCCAGTCATTATTACCTTAGGAGACAGTTCATAGCTACAGACCCAAAAAAAAAGGGCCTCCGATGCCATAAGCACGACCTCCTTCACCGTCACTGTCGGATCTCTTTAGATACTTCTTGACTGGGGTCGAATTCATCGCCAGATCTCTCCAGGTAGTTGCCGGGGAAGAGGTCGCCAAAGTAAAACCGGATCTCCTTCAGCCTCCTCAGCACCTTCGCGCACGAGATCCTCGCCAACCTTTCCCAGTCTTTTTATCTTCCTGTCTTCTTCCTTTCTTTACAATTGCTGCGTACCGACCCCACCACTCTCTTTATTCGTAATTACACACTCTCACACTGAAACAGTGGTCTCTGCATCCTAACCGTGTAGTTGAATGCTCTTACGTCGGTAGTTTCGGCAGTTTCATTCTGCATTTTATACTAACAGGTACCGTATTTTAATATGAATGTGGCTTCAACCGATTTGGCTCAAGCATACCGTTTTATTGGCAGCGTCTTTGACCCGAACACCTCTGGTCATGTGCAGAAACCGAAAAATATGGATCTTATGGACGTTGAAAAAGTATGTGCTCTTCTGCTCTTCCTACTTTTGGGAACTATTTCCTTGGTCACTTGCTCTACCAGGAGTTTAGGCTCTGCTGTAATCCTTAGAACTAGTGTCCTAATTGATAATTGAACGGCTTCAGAGTTTTATATGAACTATAAGATCTTTAAGATTTAGTGAGAAACGGCTAAACTGTGTGAAATGGAGGCTAAGCTTTTTCGGTTCAGAGAACCCAGGCGTGAGCATGGATACTGGGCCAGCTTGACAACAAATTGTCTAAATCGCAGTCTGATAGCTGGGGTAAGGCAGCAATCACCGGCCACAGAATTAGACAGGAGACCCCAAGTCTTAAACCTTATTCAATATTCCTTCCTAATTTCTAGTTCACACTAGAAAAGTTGGTGCTACGAGTGGATAAAGGAAAGGCTAGCTCTGATTCATGACTATTCTTTGCTTTTCCTTTTTCTTTTCTTGGTTCTTTTTTGTGATAAAGACCCGATGTTTTAGTGCAATCAAGTGGGGCAGGGTGCAAGTATCCGTCATTTATCCCAATTTATTAGGTGCACAAAAATGACACTCTCCGCTGAAATTGAATCTAAATCTATTTATTATGGCAGAATGTGGCACCTGTGAATGATCCAAACCGAAAAGCAATCAACAGTAGCTAATGGGAAAAGACTTGGAAAGGGTGGAGCACGTCTCAGGAAAGGGCACAATGGTGAGTTCAGGAAGGGGCATGACTAGAATGGGCACGAGTTTAAGATCAGGGACAAACAAAGGTTTAAATTTGGCCAAGGCTGAGCCTCAAACATCGAGGTCATTAGAAGAACAATAAGGCAAGCATGAACAAGCACAGAAGCAAGCGGTAGATCTAAGGTAATATAACATATTTAGTGGATGTGCACGTTCTTCGTTCTTTGTATGTGCTCACCCCCAGGCAATGCAAGGTTGCAAACTCCACTTTTTTGGGGAGATTCGAGACCAATATGTCATAGTAGAACCCTATTTTCCTTTCATTTCTCTTAAGGAGACCCAAATCCAACAAATAGTGACAGGACGCGGATCATCTGTCTCCTTCCATGGAAAAATCTTGTCTCCAAATCTGCTGTCTCCATTATGTCATAGGTGTTTCCGGTTCTTCTTTTCTGACCTCTTCCCTAGTTTCATTTTCCATTCTGTTAAGTAGCAGGTTTAATCCATTCTTCTTTCTTGCCACCCGTCATTTTATGGTGATGTTGCAGTGTTCTCTCCTAGTTTTAATGTAACCACAGGAGGATTGGATCTTTGGGGTTTTCCATATGCCGTAATATAATTGTCTAACTAACTTTCTATGCATTTATACTTCCTTATTTTACTCTATGTAGAATTTCAGATTTTCTTTCTTTTTGTTGTATCTACATATGATTCTTCTTGGCAAAACTTCCTTTCACACGGAGTGTATATTTCTGCAGGCTATTTTATTTGGTTTTCATTTTCTTTTTGAAAGAAAATCTTCTTTTAAGGTGTTGCCATCTATTTTAAAGGAAGTGCTAATAAGTTTACTTGGAAATCTGAAAACATGAGGGAGGTTGTCCTCGGGTACCGTACATTTGTTGGGATGAATAGTCGTAGACGCTTTCTCTGGCAATTTAGGATCATCCTATAAGCAGCAGATATTATAGACTCTACTGCTCAATTTTATCGATCTACATTTGTTAAATCTAATTTCTGTTTTTCCTTCTTTATATTTACTATAAAAAATATCATAAAAAATCTTAAAATATATCTATTGTAACACAAATACTTTCATAAAAAAATAAAAATATGCACTACAAACCCCAATCTTATATTTACGTGACACATGGATTCGGTCACTATGACTTATGTGGACAACATAATGCAGACAGAGCAATATAAACCTGGGCTTCATTATTAGACATATATCTTGCCGAAGATGGCCATGAAAGTTATCTTCTGATTTCGAAATTAAATATTAGCTCCCTTTATAAGATCTCATTAAGTTGACATAGGAATTCCATTAAATTTGTGGAACACTGTAAATCATTGATTAATGAGTTGCCGTTCAATAGTCGGTGATTCTCAAAGCTTCATGAGTTAAAGTAAACTTCTTTAAAATTCTGTATGAGCCACTTCATAGAACCATAAGACTATAATCTGAAATAATTCGCATGGTACACTCATAATAAAGGCAGAATTTGCTATCTGAGGACGTCAATCAAGACTTGGATTAAATTATCTGCGGAACCTCTGCATAGTCCATGTTTGGAATTTAAATAATTAATCAAAAACACGTATCACTGATATGATGAGACAAAGCCTATGGTTTTTCTTCATAAGTCACAGCGTAAATCTCATCCTACTCTGTATAACACTTGACCTTCACAGCTCCTTTTTGGCTATTGCCCTCGTATCTTCGTACTTCAGTCAGCATACTAGAGTGATTTGGAAGATCATTGGCATGGAAAAGTTGCATCGCTGTCTCCAGTCACTAGGTGATCAAAACCAGATGAATAAGATATGTGAAGACTATATATAAACCTGCTACCATGAAAGTTACCATAGATAGGCCTAAACCCAGATAGACCTTGCCTCCAAATGTATATTTGTAACGTTGACAATAGTTGTTAAGTCAAGTCTCCAAACTTATATTTGTACAATTAATCCTCCCAAGGCTCTTCACTTCAAGTGGAAGTCCGAGTGTTGTAATTTTCCTGTCTGCTTTTTTTTTTTTTGGGGGGGGGGGGGGGGGGGGGGGGGGGGGGGGCTGGGGCTTCTTATGTGGGCTTTCCAATCTTGGGCTTGCATAGTACAAAATGTGCCAGGACCCAATGGTTTGTTGAAGCACTATGTGCCCTCGGAATACATTTAGTTTGGGTTCCCTTTTTGATTCGTTTAGAATGTCGAGTTTTAAGTTTTTATTTTTATTTTTATTTTATGAGTGTTTCTTAAGCAAAAATAACATTTGATTTGGCCGAAACATAAATGTTCATTAAATATAGATGTTACGGACTTGTTTGTTTAAGCAAAGAGCAAAGATACGACATAAATGTTACATTAAACTTTTTATTTTTTATTTGATCAGCACTTCCTTCTAGGGAAGTTCCTAGAAGACTTGTTTGTTTTGTCTCCTTGTGAAGATGATTGTTTGCGGTAGCAGGAGTTGGATTGGGTCATGGATGGTGGTGCCTCATGTCTTCCACCCCACGTGTTGATTTCTTTGTGTCTTACAAGGCGTGAGATTATAGTTTTGTGAAGATGGGCAATTCTGATGTTGTGAACATTGTTTATGTTGTCTAGAAACTAGCTTGGGCAACAAACTAATGCTCGAGCATGTGAGGCAAATTCCAGACATTCGGACGAACTTGATTTCTACCGGAAATTCAGATGATGACGGATTGAAAAGTCGGTTCTAGGATGGGAGTTGGAAGCTTCTCAAGGGGCGTCTCTCACTAACAAGGAGGAAGAAGTGTTGTAACTCTTTACCGCACACAAGCTAAGGCGTGCAAGGGCCAAATTCATGCCGCGGGAGAAGAAGCAACACCTGATCTAATGGCATATGACACAATGTATACTAAAGTTGCTTTGAAAAAACAAATTCAGCAACTTATGCTTAGTTGAATCATATTTTGAAAATATATAAAAGGAGAGACAAATCAAGAACTTATGCTCCAACATACTCACACAAATAAATAGAAATTAAAAGGAAACACAATATTGAAACTAGCGAGAAAATGGAAGTATTGGCAGATTATTTAAGGAATAAAAATTAAGTTACTCAAAGCTATTCCACCTATCAAAACATGACTTCTTATGGCACTCAAAACCAAGTTAACACATCATGCATCGTGATGCACTAGGCATACAACCAAACAAGTCCGATCATCCAGTCCAACCAAGCATAAAAAAGCATGTTATGATGAAAGAGATAACGAAAGGCGCAAATTTCCGCCGTAATAGGTATGCAACATAAGAATCCACTTTTTGCATCCAACGTTAGCTCATGGAACAACAACTGATCGAAAGTGAAACTCACGAGAAAATAGAAGTATTGGCGGCTTGGAGAAGAAGACGACGTCCCAAACCCTTCCAGTTCTGTTTATTGACTTGGTTTCCTTGTTATTCAGATATCGGCCCACTAGAGAAAGGTCAAAACATAAGGCCTACAAAATTCATTAAAGCCCACAAGCAGAGCTCGCATTTTCGCGCATGCTCTCTCTTTTGAAGCTTTCACTCGGACAAGTGTTCATGATTCTCTCGCATATGAGGCTCGATGTGGCTAATTTAATCTCCAATAATGACCTAAACTCACCGACCGGCCGAATGTCCCCAGGCCCAACGTGCAAGCGATTTTTACTGCTACCGGAACGTGAATTATTTTGTCCAAAAAAATTGCAAGACCCACGATCAAGAAAAAACCCAATTTACTTTTTTCTTCTTTTCTTCCAGTCATTATTACCTTAGGAGACAGTTCATAGCTACAGACCCAAAAAAAAAGGGCCTCCGATGCCATAAGCACGACCTCCTTCACCGTCACTGTCGGATCTCTTTAGATACTTCTTGACTGGGGTCGAATTCATCGCCAGATCTCTCCAGGTAGTTGCCGGGGAAGAGGTCGCCAAAGTAAAACCGGATCTCCTTCAGCCTCCTCAGCACCTTCGCGCACGAGATCCTCGCCAACCTTTCCCAGTCTTTTTATCTTCCTGTCTTCTTCCTTTCTTTACAATTGCTGCGTACCGACCCCACCACTCTCTTTATTCGTAATTACACACTCTCACACTGAAACAGTGGTCTCTGCATCCTAACCGTGTAGTTGAATGCTCTTACGTCGGTAGTTTCGGCAGTTTCATTCTGCATTTTATACTAACAGGTACCGTATTTTAATATGAATGTGGCTTCAACCGATTTGGCTCAAGCATACCGTTTTATTGGCAGCGTCTTTGACCCGAACACCTCTGGTCATGTGCAGAAACCGAAAAATATGGATCTTATGGACGTTGAAAAAGTATGTGCTCTTCTGCTCTTCCTACTTTTGGGAACTATTTCCTTGGTCACTTGCTCTACCAGGAGTTTAGGCTCTGCTGTAATCCTTAGAACTAGTGTCCTAATTGATAATTGAACGGCTTCAGAGTTTTATATGAACTATAAGATCTTTAAGATTTAGTGAGAAACGGCTAAACTGTGTGAAATGGAGGCTAAGCTTTTTCGGTTCAGAGAACCCAGGCGTGAGCATGGATACTGGGCCAGCTTGACAACAAATTGTCTAAATCGCAGTCTGATAGCTGGGGTAAGGCAGCAATCACCGGCCACAGAATTAGACAGGAGACCCCAAGTCTTAAACCTTATTCAATATTCCTTCCTAATTTCTAGTTCACACTAGAAAAGTTGGTGCTACGAGTGGATAAAGGAAAGGCTAGCTCTGATTCATGACTATTCTTTGCTTTTCCTTTTTCTTTTCTTGGTTCTTTTTTGTGATAAAGACCCGATGTTTTAGTGCAATCAAGTGGGGCAGGGTGCAAGTATCCGTCATTTATCCCAATTTATTAGGTGCACAAAAATGACACTCTCCGCTGAAATTGAATCTAAATCTATTTATTATGGCAGAATGTGGCACCTGTGAATGATCCAAACCGAAAAGCAATCAACAGTAGCTAATGGGAAAAGACTTGGAAAGGGTGGAGCACGTCTCAGGAAAGGGCACAATGGTGAGTTCAGGAAGGGGCATGACTAGAATGGGCACGAGTTTAAGATCAGGGACAAACAAAGGTTTAAATTTGGCCAAGGCTGAGCCTCAAACATCGAGGTCATTAGAAGAACAATAAGGCAAGCATGAACAAGCACAGAAGCAAGCGGTAGATCTAAGGTAATATAACATATTTAGTGGATGTGCACGTTCTTCGTTCTTTGTATGTGCTCACCCCCAGGCAATGCAAGGTTGCAAACTCCACTTTTTTGGGGAGATTCGAGACCAATATGTCATAGTAGAACCCTATTTTCCTTTCATTTCTCTTAAGGAGACCCAAATCCAACAAATAGTGACAGGACGCGGATCATCTGTCTCCTTCCATGGAAAAATCTTGTCTCCAAATCTGCTGTCTCCATTATGTCATAGGTGTTTCCGGTTCTTCTTTTCTGACCTCTTCCCTAGTTTCATTTTCCATTCTGTTAAGTAGCAGGTTTAATCCATTCTTCTTTCTTGCCACCCGTCATTTTATGGTGATGTTGCAGTGTTCTCTCCTAGTTTTAATGTAACCACAGGAGGATTGGATCTTTGGGGTTTTCCATATGCCGTAATATAATTGTCTAACTAACTTTCTATGCATTTATACTTCCTTATTTTACTCTATGTAGAATTTCAGATTTTCTTTCTTTTTGTTGTATCTACATATGATTCTTCTTGGCAAAACTTCCTTTCACACGGAGTGTATATTTCTGCAGGCTATTTTATTTGGTTTTCATTTTCTTTTTGAAAGAAAATCTTCTTTTAAGGTGTTGCCATCTATTTTAAAGGAAGTGCTAATAAGTTTACTTGGAAATCTGAAAACATGAGGGAGGTTGTCCTCGGGTACCGTACATTTGTTGGGATGAATAGTCGTAGACGCTTTCTCTGGCAATTTAGGATCATCCTATAAGCAGCAGATATTATAGACTCTACTGCTCAATTTTATCGATCTACATTTGTTAAATCTAATTTCTGTTTTTCCTTCTTTATATTTACTATAAAAAATATCATAAAAAATCTTAAAATATATCTATTGTAACACAAATACTTTCATAAAAAAATAAAAATATGCACTACAAACCCCAATCTTATATTTACGTGACACATGGATTCGGTCACTATGACTTATGTGGACAACATAATGCAGACAGAGCAATATAAACCTGGGCTTCATTATTAGACATATATCTTGCCGAAGATGGCCATGAAAGTTATCTTCTGATTTCGAAATTAAATATTAGCTCCCTTTATAAGATCTCATTAAGTTGACATAGGAATTCCATTAAATTTGTGGAACACTGTAAATCATTGATTAATGAGTTGCCGTTCAATAGTCGGTGATTCTCAAAGCTTCATGAGTTAAAGTAAACTTCTTTAAAATTCTGTATGAGCCACTTCATAGAACCATAAGACTATAATCTGAAATAATTCGCATGGTACACTCATAATAAAGGCAGAATTTGCTATCTGAGGACGTCAATCAAGACTTGGATTAAATTATCTGCGGAACCTCTGCATAGTCCATGTTTGGAATTTAAATAATTAATCAAAAACACGTATCACTGATATGATGAGACAAAGCCTATGGTTTTTCTTCATAAGTCACAGCGTAAATCTCATCCTACTCTGTATAACACTTGACCTTCACAGCTCCTTTTTGGCTATTGCCCTCGTATCTTCGTACTTCAGTCAGCATACTAGAGTGATTTGGAAGATCATTGGCATGGAAAAGTTGCATCGCTGTCTCCAGTCACTAGGTGATCAAAACCAGATGAATAAGATATGTGAAGACTATATATAAACCTGCTACCATGAAAGTTACCATAGATAGGCCTAAACCCAGATAGACCTTGCCTCCAAATGTATATTTGTAACGTTGACAATAGTTGTTAAGTCAAGTCTCCAAACTTATATTTGTACAATTAATCCTCCCAAGGCTCTTCACTTCAAGTGGAAGTCCGAGTGTTGTAATTTTCCTGTCTGCTTTTTTTTTTTTTGGGGGGGGGGGGGGGGGGGGGGGGGGGGGGGGGGCTGGGGCTTCTTATGTGGGCTTTCCAATCTTGGGCTTGCATAGTACAAAATGTGCCAGGACCCAATGGTTTGTTGAAGCACTATGTGCCCTCGGAATACATTTAGTTTGGGTTCCCTTTTTGATTCGTTTAGAATGTCGAGTTTTAAGTTTTTATTTTTATTTTTATTTTATGAGTGTTTCTTAAGCAAAAATAACATTTGATTTGGCCGAAACATAAATGTTCATTAAATATAGATGTTACGGACTTGTTTGTTTAAGCAAAGAGCAAAGATACGACATAAATGTTACATTAAACTTTTTATTTTTTATTTGATCAGCACTTCCTTCTAGGGAAGTTCCTAGAAGACTTGTTTGTTTTGTCTCCTTGTGAAGATGATTGTTTGCGGTAGCAGGAGTTGGATTGGGTCATGGATGGTGGTGCCTCATGTCTTCCACCCCACGTGTTGATTTCTTTGTGTCTTACAAGGCGTGAGATTATAGTTTTGTGAAGATGGGCAATTCTGATGTTGTGAACATTGTTTATGTTGTCTAGAAACTAGCTTGGGCAACAAACTAATGCTCGAGCATGTGAGGCAAATTCCAGACATTCGGACGAACTTGATTTCTACCGGAAATTCAGATGATGACGGATTGAAAAGTCGGTTCTAGGATGGGAGTTGGAAGCTTCTCAAGGGGCGTCTCTCACTAACAAGGAGGAAGAAGTGTTGTAACTCTTTACCGCACACAAGCTAAGGCGTGCAAGGGCCAAATTCATGCCGCGGGAGAAGAAGCAACACCTGATCTAATGGCATATGACACAATGTATACTAAAGTTGCTTTGAAAAAACAAATTCAGCAACTTATGCTTAGTTGAATCATATTTTGAAAATATATAAAAGGAGAGACAAATCAAGAACTTATGCTCCAACATACTCACACAAATAAATAGAAATTAAAAGGAAACACAATATTGAAACTAGCGAGAAAATGGAAGTATTGGCAGATTATTTAAGGAATAAAAATTAAGTTACTCAAAGCTATTCCACCTATCAAAACATGACTTCTTATGGCACTCAAAACCAAGTTAACACATCATGCATCGTGATGCACTAGGCATACAACCAAACAAGTCCGATCATCCAGTCCAACCAAGCATAAAAAAGCATGTTATGATGAAAGAGATAACGAAAGGCGCAAATTTCCGCCGTAATAGGTATGCAACATAAGAATCCACTTTTTGCATCCAACGTTAGCTCATGGAACAACAACTGATCGAAAGTGAAACTCACGAGAAAATAGAAGTATTGGCGGCTTGGAGAAGAAGACGACGTCCCAAACCCTTCCAGTTCTGTTTATTGACTTGGTTTCCTTGTTATTCAGATATCGGCCCACTAGAGAAAGGTCAAAACATAAGGCCTACAAAATTCATTAAAGCCCACAAGCAGAGCTCGCATTTTCGCGCATGCTCTCTCTTTTGAAGCTTTCACTCGGACAAGTGTTCATGATTCTCTCGCATATGAGGCTCGATGTGGCTAATTTAATCTCCAATAATGACCTAAACTCACCGACCGGCCGAATGTCCCCAGGCCCAACGTGCAAGCGATTTTTACTGCTACCGGAACGTGAATTATTTTGTCCAAAAAAATTGCAAGACCCACGATCAAGAAAAAACCCAATTTACTTTTTTCTTCTTTTCTTCCAGTCATTATTACCTTAGGAGACAGTTCATAGCTACAGACCCAAAAAAAAAGGGCCTCCGATGCCATAAGCACGACCTCCTTCACCGTCACTGTCGGATCTCTTTAGATACTTCTTGACTGGGGTCGAATTCATCGCCAGATCTCTCCAGGTAGTTGCCGGGGAAGAGGTCGCCAAAGTAAAACCGGATCTCCTTCAGCCTCCTCAGCACCTTCGCGCACGAGATCCTCGCCAACCTTTCCCAGTCTTTTTATCTTCCTGTCTTCTTCCTTTCTTTACAATTGCTGCGTACCGACCCCACCACTCTCTTTATTCGTAATTACACACTCTCACACTGAAACAGTGGTCTCTGCATCCTAACCGTGTAGTTGAATGCTCTTACGTCGGTAGTTTCGGCAGTTTCATTCTGCATTTTATACTAACAGGTACCGTATTTTAATATGAATGTGGCTTCAACCGATTTGGCTCAAGCATACCGTTTTATTGGCAGCGTCTTTGACCCGAACACCTCTGGTCATGTGCAGAAACCGAAAAATATGGATCTTATGGACGTTGAAAAAGTATGTGCTCTTCTGCTCTTCCTACTTTTGGGAACTATTTCCTTGGTCACTTGCTCTACCAGGAGTTTAGGCTCTGCTGTAATCCTTAGAACTAGTGTCCTAATTGATAATTGAACGGCTTCAGAGTTTTATATGAACTATAAGATCTTTAAGATTTAGTGAGAAACGGCTAAACTGTGTGAAATGGAGGCTAAGCTTTTTCGGTTCAGAGAACCCAGGCGTGAGCATGGATACTGGGCCAGCTTGACAACAAATTGTCTAAATCGCAGTCTGATAGCTGGGGTAAGGCAGCAATCACCGGCCACAGAATTAGACAGGAGACCCCAAGTCTTAAACCTTATTCAATATTCCTTCCTAATTTCTAGTTCACACTAGAAAAGTTGGTGCTACGAGTGGATAAAGGAAAGGCTAGCTCTGATTCATGACTATTCTTTGCTTTTCCTTTTTCTTTTCTTGGTTCTTTTTTGTGATAAAGACCCGATGTTTTAGTGCAATCAAGTGGGGCAGGGTGCAAGTATCCGTCATTTATCCCAATTTATTAGGTGCACAAAAATGACACTCTCCGCTGAAATTGAATCTAAATCTATTTATTATGGCAGAATGTGGCACCTGTGAATGATCCAAACCGAAAAGCAATCAACAGTAGCTAATGGGAAAAGACTTGGAAAGGGTGGAGCACGTCTCACCCCCTTCATCTATATGCACTCACATACTTGTAAGACATAATTGAACAACTATAATCATGCACTGAAGAATAGAATTCAAGTATCGATTAGAATCACATATAGAAAACAGGACGTGAAATAGATCTAACCTCTAACCATTGTTCAAATCATCTCTCTAAGAAAAAGTTCGGAAAGGCTAAGAAGTCACAAGAGGTGTGTCAATTTTGAATGCCTAAATAATTTTCAAAAGGTAGGAAATAAAAATAGAGAAAAGTGCCAAAAAAGTCTTAAACCTCTTGCCTTTGTGCCAATTTAGTCCTAAACCTTTTTTTTGGTGCCGATTCAATCATAAACCTTTTTAAGTTGTGCCCATTCAGTCCTTTCCGGCCAATTTTAGCCGTATTTTGCTGACTGGACGCCGGCCGACTGACGTGGCATGATCGGCGCTGACGTGGACAACTTTTAATAATATTATTTTATTTTTTAAATATTTTTAAATACTTTTAATATATTTTTTTTTCCTCCAGCTGGTCGCCGAGGTCCGGCGACCGGCCAGAAGCGACCGCCGACAAGGGCGAGGCCGACCTCGCCGGATCTGGCGAGGTCAAGCCTCGCCGGCCCGTGCCGGCCATGGGCGAGGCTCGCCTCGCCAGATCCAGTGAGGCTGGCGAGGGCGAGACTCGCCCATGGACTGATCTGGTGAGGTCGGGCGAGGGCCGGCGAGGCGAGCCTCACCCATCACCCATGGCCGGATCCGGCGAGGCAGCCATGGGCGAGGGCCGGTGAGGCTCGACCTCGCCAGATCCGGCGAGGTCGGCCTCGCCCTCACCGGCGATCGCCTCTGGCCGGTCGCCGGACCCCGGCGACCGGCTGGAGGAAAAAGACAAAAATAAAATAAAATAATAAAAAAAATATTTTAAAAATATTAAAATATTATTAAAAGTTGTCCACGTCAGCGCCGATCAGGCCACGTCAGCTGGCCAGCGTCCAGTCAGAAAAATCCGGTCAAAATTGCCGGAAAGGACTGAATTGGCACAACTTAAAAAGGTTTAAGACTGAATTGGCACCGAAAAAAGGTTTAGGACTAAATTGGCACAAAAGCAAAAGGTTTAGGACTTTTTTGGGACTTTTTTGGCACTTTTCCCAATAAAAATAGCACCAAAGAACAGGAACTCGATTTTGGGTCCTTAAAAACGAAGTCTCAAAGGAGTGATAAGACATGATTTCTTATCAATGGTGTTTATGAGTACTGATTAATGTTCCAAAGCTTTAGAAAATATCATTCCTAAAATATTTCCCAATAATGCCACGTGTTGCATCGGCTATTGGCCTAACGTAAGTTGATCACGAGCCTTTATCATATGTGCGCGCACACAAAAGAAGAGGGCTAGGGGGTTTGAGGTACATGGGGTCCTTAAACTAGCAAAATGTACAAAAAGGTTCCTGAACAATTTTTTTTTTTGTATAAAATGGATCCCTAAACTATATACTTGTTTTGTTTGAATTGATTCTTCTATTAAAATTACAAATGGAGATGCTAATGCGGTCGTTAAATGCTAACATGGCATTTTATGTGTCAAAAAAAATTTCGTAGATATATTAGTTCGAGATTTTTGGTAATAAAAAAGTTAATTTGAAGTAAATTTATTACAGATATATAGTTTGAGGTTTTTTTATGATATTAATCTAATAAAATAAGAAAAATCAAATAGAAATGCATTTTGAAGAAACGCATGCATCTCCATCTAAAAGAAGTTTTGTAGTGCATTCTAGATTGCATTGGTTCTGCTTAAAGATGAATTCATTCTGCAATAAATGAAATCAATTCACGAAATTCATGAGAAATGCATTTGTATCCTCTTAGTTTTGTAGACGATTGCACTCTTTGCTCGCTTTGGTCCTGTCCACTCGCATATGAAGCTCCTGCAGAAGCGGGGGATTGTCCTCTTCGATCTTCTTCAATAGGTTATCCACGAGCACGTGCCCCTCCAAGTCCCCGAGCTTTGCGATGTCCACCACCTCACCGTCCAGTACAGACGCCCTCTCCGATCTTCTTCAACGTACAGGTGGAAGCAATGAGGGGCACCAACCTTCGCCTCAGCTTTGAGCCAGGGCCGCCCCCTCGCTGAAGATACGAACAAGAGCCGAAAAGGTATGCCGATTAGGAACGCGGTTGCACAAAAAAAAAAAAATTGCGGGACATGATTGAACATTTTTTTAACAATATAGGGATTAGATGTCTTATTCCAAGAAGGAAAAAACGAAAAAAAAGAGAAGAGCTTCTGATTGGCCTTTATGGTCTCCTAAGGAGTCTTCAAAAATTTCCAGTACTTGTTAGAAAGTCTTGGACGCCTTCGCTGGTGTCCACTCGATGCTGCAGAATGTTAGGTGGGAGATAGATGCCGGTGTCCACTTGCTCCAGAATGTTCGGTGGGAGGAAGACGATTAGATTTTATTTTAAAGTGTGTCGACCCACTTTGTTTCTTCCCTCGGACCAGTACAGAAAAAATCTCTTATCCTTTTGAGAAAGATTCGCGCATTGACTTGACGGTCGCACTGAATTAATATAAATTTCAAGGACTTATATCTAACACAATAATGCAACACCCTCAAATGACTTTATGTTATCTTAAAAAATTAAATCTATCACAAAAAGAAAAAAAAGGTTGAGCTTGTGTGACTATGTATTCCAGTTGACTAGGCTAATGGTGTCCTTTACGAACATGTGCCAAACGCTAAAGTCAATATTTGCTACTTGTAAAATTATTTGTCGATAGTGACGTCTGCCAATAATTCTAGGAAGGTGGGACCTCGGTTCATTTCTAGGAAATGTAATTTTGGACCTGTTGGGTTGGACGTATCTTATTCTTATCAAGCCAAAAAGAAAAAGAAAACCAAAATATTTTATATTGGGATTGAAGAAACAAAGGTGGGGTTGGGGGACCTTTTCATGGAGAACAGCTTGGACATGGGAGTTTCCACGCCCTGGTTTGACCGGCAGTTGGCGGTCGCCTTAAGTTATTACAAATTGAAGGAAGCCAAAAAAAAAAAAAAAAATTATCTGAAGATCCGGACCGAACTCACGTGCGACGAACCGTGATTCGCTCATATGGAACTGAAGCCACATGAGCGGATATGTAATTCGCAGGGTATATGACCCAGGCAGCTCGTATCAGAACACGGGAAAAACATTTGATTATGGTCCGAATATAGATAAAAAAAAAACATCCCAAGACTAACATCTTTACTTTTCTGTGCCAGTATAACAATTAGCAACACGTTTATTAAGTCGAAGATATCTATAGATAAGAGAAATAGAGATAGAGTTGCGTATAGAGTGAGTGATTGAGAAAGTGATCATAATAATCTCATAGTGGTGACGATATAAATTGATAGAGAAAAATAAATTCTCTAAATCATAAAGTCATTGTTGCCACAAAATACTAAATAAAATTAAAAAATCTCTCCTCCTCATATGTATAGTAATTAGTATCTTGTCGCTGCCCCTTAGTTATGCCAACCCACTTTTGAAGTCACCAGTGTCCCTTGAAAAAAATTATTCATAAAATTTTAAACTTATTACATTTTTATTATTTTAGTCCTGAATATTTTAATTAATTTATTTAATAATTTGAGTTTACCCGAACAATTTAGATCGAAAATCATTAATGTGAACGTTGGCCATTTAATGAAACATGACCATGTTGATGTGAATATTTTTTATAATATTTTAATTTTTTTGAATATTTTATTTTTTTTCTTTTCTTTATTGTTTATATTAACCTATCTCTCTCGATCGTCATCTCCCTTGGAATTTCGTCCAAAAAAAAAAAAAAATCTTCTCCTTTGAACTTCCGAGTTCACTTCGACATGCCATTGCCAGTGAGGGCCGGGAAACCCGCGCTGGCCGCGGGCCAGCCTTCATTATCTATTCGTGGTTATTTGTGTGAATCGGTTCTAGCGACTCAAGCACGAGCGCATGCGCTTCGACCTTTTGGATTCTATAGTTTTGTTTGCTGGGTTCTGGCGTATTGCTCTGCTTTTGCTGCCGATTCTTGCTCAGAACACCGACGTTTGCTGGGTTTCTGGTGTTTTGACTCTATTTGCTACCGATTTTGCTGGGTTTCTGGTGTTTTGACTCTATTTGCTACCGATTTTGCTGGGTTTCTGGATTTTACAGTGTTGTTTGCTGGGTTGCTGGTTTTCTTGGTGTTTCTTTGCTGCGTTTCGGTGTTTTGCCTCTGCTTTTCCGTTGAAATTTGAAGACGGTTCCTATTCCAATGGAGAGGTTTTTATTTTTATTTTTGGACGAAATTCCAAAGGAGAAAACAATCAAGAGAATAAGTTAAAATAAGCAATAAAGAAAAAAATAAAAAATTCAAATAATATGAAAATTTTATAAAAAATTATTCATATTAGTGCCAGTCATACCACATTAAATGATCGGTATCAAAATTAGTAATTTTTTGCCAAAATTGATTAGATTGATTCAAATGACAAAAAGTAAAAAGATTCATAATTCAATTGATAAAATTAAAATATTTATAATGTAATTGACAAAAGTGTAATAAATTTAAAAATTTTAAAATAATTTTCCTTTTCACTAGGTTGAATTGACCCCTCATCCCCTCCTCCCGTTCTCCTTTTGTCTCACCACACGTGCTTGTGCGTGACAAATCCCTTGCAAAATATCGAAATATTTTCCTCTCTTTGGGGAAACCATTTCCACTAAACTAACATAGTATTATCAAAGTTCGATAACGCTTTCAAACTTCCGTGGATCAAACCCGAAAAAGTCTTAGATTTTTCCAAATTTTTATTTTTTTAAATTGGAAAATAATTTTTTATGCTATAATTGCCCATAAGGTGCAACGTCGGCATCAAGTGGCCATGTCAACATCTCCGTTTACAATTGTAATGGAACGGCCAACTCGAAGAGCACGGTTTAGTAAGTTAATTGGACAAAAAAAATGAGGGACTTGATTAAAAAAAATTTAATGATTAAGACACCCGATGACTTTATCCCAAAGGGAAAAAGAAAAAGAAACTTCTGATCGACCTTTGTGTGGTCTCTCAAGGGGTCTTTAAAAATTTCCATGCGTGTTAAAAAGTGTTGGACACCTTCATCAGTGTCTACTTGCTAATGCAGAACATAGACAATTATATTAGAGTTTAAAGTGAGCAGGCCAAGTCTTTAAAGGTATCGGCAATCCCTTGCTCAGTTCATCTCCAAAAACTCAGTTCATTTCTTAGCTAGGCCACGCCACACCAACCTTTTTTTCTCTTTAGCGGAGGGAGATATCTAGAATTAATAAGCTTCATAGCTATGGCAAACTCAGGGGCCGGATCGCATGGTGATGCTGCCCGAGAAACAGGAGGTGAGTACCAAGTGTTCTTGAATTTCAGAGGGTCCGACACTCGTCATGGATTCACTGATTTCCTTTACCGTGACTTGATATATGCCGGAGTCCGTGTATTTAGAGACGAAGATGAACTCCATGAAGGTGAAGGGATTGGTGACAACCTTCTTCACGCCATCAACCACTCCATACTTTACATATCTATCTTCTCTCAGAATTATGCTTCTAGTAAGTGGTGCCTTCGTGAGCTTGCGCTCATGACAGACATTGTGTCTAAGTCACTGGGTCAAAAAAGTATCTATCCCATTTTTTTCGACGTGGAACCTAAAGATGTTAAACTTAAGACTTCACTATATAGTGATGCTTTACTAGAGCACGAGAAGAAGTTTCCCGTCGAAGTCAATGACTGGAAAAAGGCTCTTGAAAAGATTGATGAAATCAAGGGATGGAATGTGAAGAAAGACCAAAGGTAACATTCTTTTAAGATCCCTACCTATTTCAGATTTTGCACCCACATTAATCTGCATTCTCATTAATTTCCACCCAAAAAAAAAAAATCTATTTACCCGTGAGTAAGAATATCAGTTTTCATTTTCCAATTATGGAGAGAAGACAAACAAAAGTAGAGATTGCATTTGGTGCCGACTTTATTTCTCTCATTTATGAATGCTCCTCAAGAAACAACCAATTATACAAGGAAACAAAGATTCGGTGAAGAAAGATCATGTCTAAATATTCAATAGAAGCAAGAGTTATGAATGCTCCTTAAGAAACACCAGTTATACAAGGAAAGAAAGATTCGGTGAAGAAAGATCATGTCTAAATATTCAATAGAAGCAAGAGCATCTTTAGAACATGTAAAGAAAGACGAGGCCATCATCCCAGGGCCTCGGGGCCGTCATCTCGGAGCCTCGGGCCCTGCAGAGCTTGCATAGGTCTAAATCGAGGCCGGGCAACCTCGATTTGGAGAAGATGTAAGGAAAATCGTTCCCGACCTTTGATCTGAGGTCAACGATGGCAAAAAGTGGTGTGGCCACGAGCACAAAGAAGAGAGAGAGAGAGAGAGAGAGAGAAGGGTCTCACGGTCTAGGGGATGCAGGAACTTTGCGCTCGTACGAGCAGCGGACCATTAGAAAGCGACCGAGGATGGACGGTGGGCAAAGGTCGATGGCGATAGGTGGAAGAGAGTGGTGATGGTAATTTTGATAATAAAATGGAAATTGGATAAATAAGTTAGGGATTCAATTTGAAAAATAATGTAAAAGTTGGGGATTCAATTTGTGTGGAAAATAGTTGTTGCAATTTCTCCTTATTATTTTTCTTTTCACCTTTGTTCAGGGTTGTCTTAGTAAAGTAAACAGCCTTGATATAGGAATCATCCATCTAATCTAATCCATAGCTACAAAGGTGGAAATGAATAGTGGGCCACTTGGCTCAAACATGAGCTGTGGACGAGTTGGTTGTGACATGGCAGTAAGGCGGCGTAATAAGACATTTGTTATTGTTTTGGGGGTCGTCGCATGCCATTTATATTAACAACTTAATATGCTTAACATCTTTCCTCAATGACAACACGTAATGTGGCTTCAATTGATAAATTTGTGGCTTCAATTGATAAATTTAAATATAGCACAAGGTTCATTAACACCTACCATGCATACTGTAGCATGTAGGCTCCCGTTAGCATCTTCAA
Source organism: Eucalyptus grandis x Eucalyptus urophylla (assembly GCA_028830015.1). Taxonomy (NCBI): domain Eukaryota; kingdom Viridiplantae; phylum Streptophyta; class Magnoliopsida; order Myrtales; family Myrtaceae; genus Eucalyptus; species Eucalyptus grandis x Eucalyptus urophylla. Next base: position 45,591,098 of record CM054190.1, read on the forward strand.
TGAAATTAGCTGTTTTTGCATTGTTTTTTTTGGAGTTGCCAATCTCTTATGCTTTTGGTTATGAAGTACATGTGCCCGACATGCCACTTGAGAATCTTGTACTTCTAACAAAAAGATGGAGCTATTGGAAAGCAAACTAACAAGACCTCTTCATTTTGTTTTCATATTAATAAGGAAGTCCGTCTTAAATGGATAAATTTCAAAAACACGATTTATCCTACTAATTCTATGGACGAGCTAAAGTGCAAGCCAAAGTTCAGATAAGTGAGTGAAATTTAGGCATGTTTCCACTTGATAATGAGGAGAATCAAATTGCTCTTGCACACGCAATCCACGCACATATCTTCATTCTTTAGTCACCAAGTTAACCCCATGGAAGCCGGTTTATTGATTTTCAATTTTGAACAAATCTTAATATGACACGGTTCTTAAAATGCAATTATACGTGACATAATCGGATTGATAGAAGAATGACATGTATAAGTTAAGACATTACGAATGATTTGGAATATTTTTTTTTTGGGGGCTAATATATATTTTCACCAAACTGCAGTGTTTAATGGATAACATTGCATGCGTCTACATTATCTCGTTTCATAATTCTCCTATTACGAGTGTTAGGGTTTTTTCTAGGCCTTGCTATATATGCCAAAACTTTGCTTATGTACGATATATTAACCACTTGGTAACTCCGGCAATCATGTCAGCCAATATTATGGTCTTCCGAAATTTTTATATTCTTAAATGTACAAAATATAAAGTGAATTCACTAAATTAGTCTTTATTGATTATTCAAAGTATTTAGATATCCTTCGTGATGTATTTCAATCTTTTCAAGTTCAAATTTTGGCAAACCCACGTGTAATGTGTGGGTATGAAATTAATCTAGACAATTAACGAAAGCGCTTGTGTACATGACAGCCAAGCAAAGATTGTCGAATCAGTTGTTGAAAAGGTATTGGAGAAGCTGGAGACAAGACAAAAATTAGTGCCTGAACATTTAGTTGGACTTGATGACCGGGTAAAACACTTGACAGAATTATTAGATGTCAATTATCGTGATGTGCGGCTCATTGCAATTTATGGAATGGGTGGCATTGGTAAAACAACTATTGCCAAGGTCATCTTCAATCATTTGTCTTTCCACTTTGGAAAGTGTCGTAGCTTCCTTGAGGATGTTCGAGAAAGCTCGTCGACCAAAGAGGGCATAGTCGAGTTACAGAAGAAATTATTATCTGACGTTGTTGGTTCCGGATCAGTAGAACAATTCAAGGATAGTGAACATGGAATGCAAAGGATTGGAGACACACTCAGCACTAAGAAAGTCCTTGTAGTTTTGGATGATGTTGATAATATAGAGCACATAAAGAAACTAATAGGACATTCTTTGTTACATTTAGGATCTAGGATAATTATTACAACAAGAAATATAGCCATTTTGCAAGTTGAGGGATTTAAAGGTAAAATTCTACCGTTCGAGATGCTAAAGATGGATGATGGCCTTGCACTTCAACTTTTTTGTCGGCATGCCTTTGGTAGAGACATTCCTCCAGATGATTATCAAGAAATTTCAAGTGAAATTGTCTCAAGTACTGGAGGGCTTCCATTGGCTATTGAAGTGACAGGTTCATTACTTAGAAGGAGAGATGAAGCATTTTGGAAAGAGACGTTTGTCCGGTTAAGGAATGTACCTGAGGAAGGGATTTTAAAAAAGTTGAGGATTAGCTATGATGACTTAGACGTATATCAACAACAAATATTTCTTGATATAGCATGCTTCTTTTTCAATAAAAGTAAGATTGATGCAATTTACATGTGGACTGATTGTCAATTTTATCCTGAAAGAGGAATTGAGGTCCTCACCAACAAATGCTTGATAAAGATATTCGACAATGATAAATTTTGGATGCACGATCAACTCATAGACATGGGAAGGCAAATCGTCCGTCAAGAAAATCCAAGTGATCTTGGCAAGCGGAGCAGGCTATGGACTGCAAATGAGGTCCTTGAAATAATAAAAATCGAAGAGGTAAGTGAGAAATGTCTAATTTTCAAATAGAAGTCGTATATACTTTTTTTTCCTTGCCTATTCAAGTTGTAAAACATAGCGGTTGGAAGTTGACAAACTTCTTCACATCATTGTGAAATTTCAACTGCAGAGGAAGGACAAGGTTCAAGCACTTCAAAAAAATGGACGGGACCACTCCATAGAGATAACAAATGAAGACTTTGAAAGGTTTCCAAACCTAAGACTCCTCGAGTTACAGCATGGAACTTTTGCTAGGGACTTTAAAAGGTGTCATTCAAATTTAAGATGGTTTTCGTGGAGTTTTCCTCCTGAGAAGGATTTTAGGGCAGGCAATTTGTATTTGGATCGGCTTGTTGTTTGTAAATTTCATTGTATTGATTTTGAGGATGATTCAAAAGCATGGGACTTGATCAAGGTAAATTACATGTTTTAATTCTAGTCTGCTAGTTCCCCTATGTACTATGCAATGGTTCTTACACTTGACATGCCATCCATTTTTACAGAGGGCACGGGCTTTAAAACTTCTATCAATTACTTGGTGTTTGGGAATAACAACAATCCCAGACATCTCTAGATGCTTGAATTTAGAGAGATTGACTCTTGAAGGATGCTTCGGTCTAAAGAGAATTGAAAGCTTCATTGGAAATTTACAATCGTTGATTGAGTTAAAGATCGAACAGTGCGAGCATTTTATGGATTTGCCTGAAGAAATTGGGAACCTAGTAAAGCTTCAGCATTTCTCATTGTCGAGATGTAACAAGTTGAGAGAACTTCCATGCTCAATTGGGAATTTGACCTCATTGACAGAATTAAACTTATCAGGTATGCGCCTTGCCAAACTTCTAAACTCCATTGGAAAATTAAAATACAAATGTTTGTATTCTGAAACTTGATAAATTTTCTTTTGACAGATACGATAATAAGCAAACTTCCCAACTCCATTGGAAAGCTAAAATCATTACGCATATTGCGTTTAAAGGGTAGATTATCTTCTCCAGATGTTTGGCAGTTACCTAGTGATATCAATATGTTGAACAATCTTGAAGAGTTGTATCTCTCAGGGCACAATGTGATAGGTGAAATTCCCATTGGAATTGGTGAATTGTCATCTTTAAGAATCTTAAATTTAAAGCTGACTGGTATTTGTGGAATTCCAAGGACAATCAACATGCTCCATCACCTCCAAACACTAAACTTAATTGGCTATCATGAGATTCAAGTTTTGCCAGAGCTTCCCACGAGTTTGACCTGTCTACTTCTTGAATCTAAATCATTGCTCTCAATCCCTAATCTGTCAAACCTTACTAATTTGGTTGAACTACGACTAAGTAATTACCAATGTCTTAGAGAGAATTCAAAACCACTCATAGGATGCAACTTAAGGGGGATTGGGAGGTTATCTAGATTGAAAAAGTTGAAGTTAAATCTACTTGATGTCCCTGCACCTCCAGAATTAGCCTTTCTCTCTCATTTGGAAGGGCTTGTTTTGAGACACCTAGACCCAAAACCCCTCATGCAACTTCCGTTGTCCAATTGGAGCTTGAGAAATTTGAAAACTTTAAAGATCAATTGTTGTGAAGTGGAAGCCATTCCACTCGAGGGACTTCCACAATTGGAGAAATTAGTTGTTGACAGTTGTATACAACTTCAGAGATTATCCATCCCTTTGGAACTAGGAAAGCTCCGGAAAGTGTGCGTGTCATATTGTCTAGAGCTAGGTGAGATACAAATTGTGGGTCTTTCGAAATCGTTGGAACACTTGGGCATTGATGATTGCAAATCTCTAACAAGAATAAGTGGGTTATCATACTTGAAGAACCTAGAGACTTTGGGAATCGAAAAGTGCAATGTACTTACTAATGTCGAGGGCCTTGATGAGCTAGAGTCTCTGAAGTTCTTGAAGGTCATAAGTTGCATGTCGTTGAGATGGTTGATTGATGCATCTTGCTCAAATATACCAGATGATTGCGTTAGCAATATAATGTGGTGTGGAGACTCTACCAAAGATTCTAGATCTCCATCTAAAATTCTCGCACCTCTAGAGTTAGCTTCTCTTCCTCATCTAGAAGAGCTTACTTCGTTTGACTGGGACCAAGAAGCCCTTGAGCAGCTTCCGTCCTCCACCTGGAGCTGGAGAAATTTGTCGACTTTAGAGTTCTATCGGTCTGAAGTGGATGACATTCCGCTCAAGGGACTTCCACGACTAGAGAAATTCACTCTTGAGGATTGTGTATGGCTTCGAAGATTATCCTTTCCTTTGGAACTGAGGAAGCTACGGAAAGTGCGTGTGTCAAAATGTCCAGAGCTAGTTGAGATACGAGTCATGGGTCTTTCAAAATCAATGCAGTACTTAAGCGTTGATGAGTGCAACTCTTTAATAAGAATAAGTGGGTTATCATTCTTGAAGAACCTGGAGAAATTGAAAATTGAAGATTGCAGGGCACTTATTGATATTGAGGGCCTAAATGAGCTAGAGTCTCTGAAATCCTTAAAGGTCGAAAGGTGCATGTCATTGAGACAGTTGATTGGCGCATCTTGCACAAAAATACCAGATGATTGCTTAGTCAATATAATGTGTTGCGGAGACTCTATCAAAAATTCTAAATGGATAATGCTTTTGAAGCATTATAGAGAAGAAATTCTTCTTATTACATCAAACAAGGTGTGATATCTTCTTCATCAATGTGTGGAACTTTTGTTTAATTTCTCTTTAGGCCAAATATCTTCCTTTCTTTAGTAACACAATATCCGCCATTTTAAAGTTGCCATTTTTTAGTTGCTCCGTAATTTCTTAGGTGGCTGATTTATTTCCATCGTTCTCTAGTGTTGGATATTTAGGGTTATTAAAAAATATTTCCTCCCTCGTTTTAGTTTCCCATTTTGTGTTGTACTTTAATCATTTACGTTGCATTTCTTTGTTTTTTGTTTTTTTTTTTAATCTTAGTCGCTTATCTCTACTTGCCTTTTTGGTGTTGGATAGTTTTGGCTCTTTGATATTGCCAGTAAACTCATTTAATCATTCCTAAAGTATTAATCATCAAAAATTGCTTTCATAGACAAGAAATTAGATAAAAGATCACCAATTATAGATTTCAAAAGCATTATATGATGTTTTTTGTCTTCTAATTTTCTTATTATTTTGCAATAACCATAATTAATGCATACACTTAATGTTTTATATGACAGTAGTACTTATCAACGATTCGAGTCAATTATTTCATTAATAAGTTGTGGTGAAATTAATGTCAGATTATTCAATCATAACTGTGCAAAAAAAAAAAAAAAACTAATTAGATTCTGCCACGTGTTGCCACATGGGAAATGAATGATGAACATGGGATAGTTAGTTCGCAGTATGTATGTTTGATATTATGATGATCAATCTCCTATGAATTTGTTCTTGACCTTTTGAGTGAAGATACTCGGAATGTTTGTTTTGTCTCTTTCTTTAATAATTTTGTTAGAATGTTTATGCAATTTAATTCAGAGCTAATCTATCCACTTGAAGATTAAGTAGTAACTGTGTATCCCATTTATTTGCTGCTTTGCCGGTGGCATGGGTATCCAGTGGGCTTGACTAGCTTTGTATTCTGAGCCACCAGTGGGCTTCAGAAGTTTTTTTTTTTGGTCAGTGGGCTTCAGAAGTTGACAATGCATTTTTAGTACCACTGCAAATCGTCAGCACGCGGGATTGACGTGTTTTTATTATACATGATTCTTTCAAATTAAATTAAAACACATATTGCTTGAACAAATACTTTTATATTATGTCAGGAAGTAACTTTAATATGAGCAAACATACTGTTTCACTAAAAAGTGCAACTTATGGACAGAAAGAGTTACTATTTGATCTTGAAGCATATTACTTTAGATTAATAAATAATACAACAACATACAGATTATCATAGACTGATTAAAAAAATGTGTCCCGCATTTATGGATTTTTCATTCTAAAAGTAGAAAATAGAACTCCTTTTCAGTTCCAAATGTAAAACAATAGTAGTATTATAATTGAAATAAATAGCTAACATTAAAGATAGTACTACATGAAGTACATAAAATTATCCAAAAAGAGTATATTATTGTAATTAAAGGGAATGTAACCTGAAGGATTACGTTCACCAAAATAATGACATTTATCCAGGTAAATAAATAAACCTTAGCGCGGGCTTACCCATAGGATGACTCCTACTTATGATTAGTCTGCCTTAAAGTGAGAAACAGAAACGGAACTTGATATGGAATTAGAATAGCAAGATTTTGCTTCTTCTTTTTTTCCTTTACTTGGCATGGTCTGGAATAATTAGTGTAGAGTGATGATAAATTCTAAAGAAATTAATTTAATAAATTAATCTAATAATTAAACCATTAAGGTTATGTGGATAATGCATAAGGTGCTATATATAAATAATGTCGAACTCAGCCCCATTCTGAGTTCGACATTTCAGGTTTTCTGATAAAGCGTCAGACTCTGCGTCTGTGGGTGAAACCGAGACTGATGGCACCTCCTCCATTGATGATTTTCAGTCAGAGCCGAGCAATGCTGAACGTTTTGAGGCCACGGGAAATAGGTGGCAAATGACAGACGGAAGGATTGGGTGCTATGACAGTGTCGATGGCGGGAAAATCGCGAGTATGGAAAACAGGGAGAAATACAAGGATGAGATTGGAGAACCTGCCAACCCAGGTGACATTGTTGGATCAAGTTGCCAAACATGCGAAGGAGTTGAACACTACGAGAGATCCTGCAAAGCTAAAACTGAAGTTGAGGATCAAGGAGACTTTTCTTCTGTAAGTACTGAAGATTTGCATTATCTTAATTGTGCATTCCTTAAAACTTATGTTGAATTTCAACGTGGTCCAGGTGAAAAGGGACAGGACTGTGGAGACTGACCTAGTACCTGCGAAAACAGGCAAAGGAAGTTTGACAGGATGTGCTTCAAACCCAAGAAGGGATCCTGCAGAAAGAGGCAGGGGAAAGGATATAGCTTCAAGTTCAAGAAACGACAAAGGTTTGAGATTAATTAGAGGCACAGCTTCTACTTTAGGGAAGGGCACGACATCAAACTTAGGAAAGGACATAGATTCAAGTTCACGAAGTAGCGCCACCTCGAGTTCAGGAAGGGCCAAAAGTTCAAGGGGCGCAACTTTGAGTTCAGGAAGGGGCGTGACTTTGAGTTTAGGATTGGGTAGGGGTTCAAGTTCAAGAATGGACACATCTACGACGGGCATAACTTCTAGTTCACGAAGCAACGCGACTTTGAGTACAAGAAGTGGCAGAGGTTCAACTTCAGGAAAGGGCACAATTGTGAGTTCAGGAAGGAACACAACTTTGAATTTAGGAAGGGGCACGACTAAAATGGTATCAAGTTTAAGAGCAGGGATACAGAAAGGTTCAAGTTCGGCCAAGGGTGAGCCTCAAACATCGAGGTCACGAGAAGAACAATAAGGCAAGAATGAAGAAGCAAAGAAGCAAGCGGAAGATCTAAGGTAATGTAACATATTTAGTAGGCACGCACGTTCTTCATTCTTCGTGTGTGCTCAACCCCAGGCAACGCAAGATTACAAACTCTACCTTTTAGAGGAGACTTGAGACCAATATGTCACAGTAGAAATCTATTTTTATTTGAATTTTCCTACATTTCTCTTAAGGAGGACCAAAACCAACAAGTGGTTACAGGACACAGATCATCTGTTTCCATCCATGAGCCGATCTGCTGTCTCCGTTCTGTTATAGGTGTTTCCGGTTTTTCTTTTCTGACTTCTTCCCTAGTTTTATTTCCATTCCGTTAAGTAGCAGGTTTAATCCATTCTTCTTTCTTGCCACTCAACATTATACGGTGATGTTGCGGTGTTCTCTCCTAGTTTTAATCCAACCACAGGAGGATGATTGATCTTTGGGGTTTTCAATGGGCCATAATATAAATTGTTCAATAATTGTCTATGTCATTTATACTTCCTAGTTTTACTCTATGTATAATTTCAGATTTACTTTCTTTTTGTTATTTCTACGTATCATTCTTCCCGGCAAACCTTTCTTTCTCTTGGAGTGTGTATTTCTGCAAACAATTTTCTTTAGTTTTGATTTTCTTCTGACAGCAAATCTTCTTTTAAGGTTTTGTGGTCTATTAATTTAAAGAAAGTGTTAATAAGTTTATTTGGAAATCTGAAAACATGAGAGACGTTGGCCTGGAGGTACCCTAGTCAAGGTGTTAGTATGAATATAGACGCTTTTTCTAGCAATGCGGGACCAATCCTATAAGTAGGGCGTATTAGTTATTCTTTTGTTTTTCTAATTCCATTGCAATTTTTTTCCCAAGCTCTTTTTACTAGGATAAGGGACCGTGATGATTTAGAAGTTACTTTATATGAAATTCTTTTTGGACTTATTTCTTCATTTAATTCTTCAACGTTCACTTTCATCGATCTACTTTTGTAAACTTAATTTCTATTTTTTCATCCTTATATTTACTAGAAAAATACCATAAAAAACCTTAGAATATGTCCACAGTAACATCAACACTTTCAAAACTTTGTTGGCGCCCCACAGATCCCAAACCCTCACGGTTCTGTCCAAGACTGCCCATGAAAATACTGGGGCTTACTTCGACACAACGGAATGCAACCAGAGCTGATGTGGCTCGTGGTAGGTTAAATGAAAATGAACGATGTTGTGGCGGCTGACGTGTGCTACAGTGGCGCCGTTTTGCTCTCTCTCGATTGCTCATGTCGATTTGGGACTAAATTCTAGGGGTGTTGGTTGGTGTTTGCTCTCTCTTGGTTCCTTGCCAGATCCGTGGATGTTTAACCAAGATTTATCCAAATAAGAGTTTACATTGTTCCAAATCCATGGTTGTTTCTACTGTCGGTGTTTTTCTGATTCTGGGTTTTGCCCTCTTTTATGGTGTTTTTATTACTCTTTGGTTATGCCAATACCACATCTTGTGCATTTTTCCCTCTTCAAAACTGCGTTTCTTACTCCTGCAACTTGCAGTTCTCTGTCTTACATGCTTATTGGAAGAGATGGATCATATTTTGCATCATTCAATTTCGTTAGATCTTTAATTTTCATATATCTTGGGTGCATCTAAATCTTGCTAGTATTCTGTAATTTGTTAGGATTATACACCAATGGTATTTGATAATTCACTGCAAGTGTAGTAGTTGAAGGTGGCGATCTGAACTTGGACTGCGATACTGCTGGGATGAACTTGGTGCTCTCATCGTTGTTAGAGCTCTAAAAGGCCACTGCTCTTGTTGTTGCGCTGCATATGCTTTTGAATGCCAGGGCAAGAAGATAACAATAGACTAAGACCCGAGCTATAGAGGAGCAGATGTGTTTCGATAATCTGCACAATCGACAAACCTTGGCTTTCTCTTTAGTTATTTGAGCTAGTCACGAGTATACTCAAAAAGATTTCACTTCCAAATTTTTGTTCCATAATTTTGTTTCCGATGATCTTATGTTGGCTAGTGGAAGGAGGTCTATCGTTGGAGGTGATGGTTTGTCAATAATCTGCTATAGATTTGGGATTGATAAGATAGTCCATTGTCGTTAAAAATGGTTGCTTTTATTCGCCAGTTGAATGTAGGACCAGCTCACTATTATGTGTCGTTCATTGTGGGTCCCGTGCATTGTGAATTTGAATATGTCGTGCTGTGTTTGAAGGCCTCTATTTCACAAAATTTCTAGTGTTTCCAATAAATCAACCTGCTTCCTTATGTGTTATGCTGTGCATTGTCGAATTGAATTTTCCGTCTAGGATGCACTAGTGGAATTTGAGTTGCTGGCTCGTATTGGACAGGTTGATGATTGCGGTTTTTCAAACACATTGATCCTAAGTATGACAGAGAAATGATTTTTGGATTGATCAATGAAAAGGGACCATTGGAAATTATGGAGGTCAGTTGAAAGTAGAGAAACTCCACATTCTCGAAACGCAGCTAGAAAGGAGTAAGTAACAGAACAAGATACAAGTGGAAGTATCTCAACTAGGAGCAAAGGAAAAGATCTATTTTAAAGGCATAACTGTATTAGAAGAATTGATGTGCACAATGCTGACGTTGAAGTTAGACAAAAAAACACAACTTACGTTGCCTTAGATTGGCAACAATGTTGGATTGGGGATGGTCGTGTTGTTTGTCTATCTCTTTTGCTTTTGGGTAGCGTAAGTGGAGTGTATATGCTAGGCAAGAATAATGTTATGATGCCAAAAAAGTGAAGATGTATTCAACTGTATTAGCAAATCCAAGTTCAACCGTCTTGAATGTACTTAGTGAATCCATGTTCTACTGTGTTTAATTGTCTGCAATGAAAGATGTCTTGTTTGTATACTGCACACTTATTTCAGATTCCTGTAGTAATACTATCGTGTTATGATGTCGCACAGGCTGAGAAGATAAAGGACTTAAGTTCTTAAACTTTTAATAAATAAGGTGGCCGTGATTAGAAGGGGAGGGATTTGCTTAGAGATGAAGAAGAAAGGAAACAGAACAACCCTGCATCTACAAACAGACCAACCATCACCAATTATATGCTTCAAATGAGATCTAAAAACCTCTCTTCATTTAGAACATAGATGATTGCTATAGAAAAGAACAACTGGACAAGTTGGTATATGGTTCAGAAAACAAAAGAAAACAAAAAAGGGGAAATTACAATCAACTTAAGCAATTACAAAGAAGAAAACCAACTGGACATTAACTACCAACTTGGTATATGGTTCAACCGACAGAAAGAAGAGGAAATTACAACCGACTCTAATGATCACAGCACATCCATCACAGCCATTTGTCGCCGTTCCATTAGTCTTTGCAGTGGCTGTCATGGAGTCCTTCCTTCTTATGTCTCTGCAACATAGAGATTAAAAGAAGAAAGAAAAAAGATTTAACAATGTTGTTGCCATTTTTGACCCTATCACGTTCGTCCTCTCTCAAACTAGCTCTTCAAAGCGTCAAATCGGCCTTTCAGAGCAACAAATCAAGATGATTTCTACCATACCCTCACTAATGCACCACATGTCTGCCTCAAACAGTCAGCAGTTTCTTCGCAGTTCGTGAGAATACTTTAACTGTTCTTTAGCGAGTTTGGGTTTCCGATCAAGAACCACGTCGAGAATTTCATGTGTCCGGGCATTACTGCTATCTATAGATGAGTCTCGCTATATCAAGAACCACGTCGAGAATTTCATGTGTCCGGGCATTACTGCTATCTATAGATGAGTCTCGCTATAATAAGATTAAGAGCCCCACCAGGAATCGATCGAGAACCAGTGGATCATCTCTTAGCAAGGACAGCAAGGAAGCTGCGTGTCCTTTTCCTATTTGTGAAGTCTCCTCTCCATTTTCGATCTGGAGACAGACCTAGGCCTCAGCATGGGACTTATATATCTTGCTAGAAGATGGCCATGAAAGTCATCTTCTGATTCCGAAATTAATTATTAGCACCCTTCACAAAATTTCTTATTCAGTTGACATTGGAAATCGATTTAAGTTTGTGAAACACTGCAAGTCATTGATTAATGAGTTGCCGGTAGTTAGTCCATGATTCTTGGAGCTGCAAGAGTTAAGTAATCTTCTTTTAAATTCTGCACCAGCCCTTCATAGAAGCATGAGGCTAGAATATGAAATAATTCGCTTGGTACATTCATAATAGAGGCGGAATTTGCCATCTGAGGAAGTCAACCAATACTTGGACTAAATTATCTGCGGAAGCTATGCATAGTCTCTGTTTAGATAAATTACCAAAAACACATACTGCTGATATGATGAAACAAAGCCTTTGGGTTTTCTTCATAACTCGCAGCTTAAATCTCGTTGCACTCTAACACTCAACTTCACAGCTCCCTTTTGGCTATTGCTGCCGTATCTTTGTACTTCAACCAGCGTATCATGTGGATGACTACAGCAATTTGGAAGACCATTGGCCTGGAAAAGTTGCATCGCTGTCTCAAGTTGCTGTGTGGTCAAAACCAGATGCATAAAGATATGTGAAGGCCATATAACTTGCTGCCATGCAAGTTCCCATAGATTGGCCTAAAACCCAGGTAGACCTTGTCTCAGAGAGGGGATACGTAATGTGGACAATAGTTGTTCAGTCAAGTCTCCAAACTTATCAGTTAATCTTCCCATGGCCCTTTTGAGTGTTGTAATTTTCCTTTCTTCTTCTTATTTATTTATTTATTTTTGGGGGGGCGGCGCGGGGCGATGTGGGAGGCAAAATGGAAGTTGAGTTCTCGGGAGCTCCTCATGTGGGATTGGATTCCAAGCTTGGGCTTGCATAGTATAAAACCCGCCAGGCCCCAGTGGTTTGTTGAAGCATGTTATACACTCGGGATACATTTAGTTCAGGTGCCCTTTTTGATTCGTTTAGAAAGTCGATTTTTAAATTGTAGAATTTTATTTTCTGAGTGTTTCTTAAAGCAAAAATAGTATTTGATCTGACCGAAACATAAATGTTCATTAAACATAGATATTACGGACTTGGTTGTTTGATGTAAGTTCCCTAGAAGACTTGTTTGTTTTGTCTCCTTGTGAAGATGATTGTTTGTGGTGCCTCATGTCATGCACCCCCTGTGTTAATTTCTCTGTGTCTTACAGGGTGGGAGATTATAGTTTTTTGAAGATGGGCAATTCTGATGCCGCGAAAATTATTGATGCTGTCTAGAAACTAGCTTGGGCAACAAACTGATGCTCGAGCATGTGAGGCATATTCCGAACATTCGGATGATCTTGATTTCTACTGGAAATTTATATGATGACAGTACGGAAAGTCGGCTCAAGGATGGGACTTGGAAGATAGTTAAAAGGGTGTCTCGTGCTAACAAGGAGGAGGAAGTGTCGTAACTCTTTGCCACACACAAGGCAAGGCGTGCAAGGACCAAATTCATATCGTGGGAGAAGAAGCCACACCTGATCTAGCCACACCTGATCTATGGCATATGACACAATGTATGCAAATGTTGCTTTGATAAAACAAAAAATCCAGAAACTTCAATGACTGAGTTTTTGTTATAAGGAGCCGTTTATATATTTCTATGTACATTTTTCTTAAGTGATTGTAATGTCAAGTGTATCACAACTTAAAAGTTAGGTCTGAGTGCTAATTTTGTGCGTACGTGGTCACCTTAGTCATCCATACGAATGCTGTTAAATTGCTAGTTTATCATAGAATGTGGCACTTACAGGCATACTTATTTAGTAGTCAGAGCTCGTGAAGATCCGATTATCAGGAGCATTGGAAGCATTGGAGAGCCTACATATTGACACCTGTCAATCTCTAGAGAGATTTGGATATCTCCTGGAACATCTAGGCTATAATAATGCAAAAGATATCGAGTTACATGATGGATCCCAATCTTCAAGTGAGTTGGAAAATTACGTGGGACTAATATCCCTTAGGAAGCGAAGATGTTTCGCTGTTTTAAGTTACCCGAACGTACTTGAAATTCTAAGTTGTGGGTGCTTTGGAATTGCCAAAAGAATTTTATATTTATGACTGCGGATTTCTAGGAAGATTAGGTGAGTTATCAAACTTGAAGATCCTGAAGTATTTTCATATCTAAGAGGGTGATGAACTGATTCATGTTGAGGACCTTGATGAATTAAGGATTTCCGAAATTGCTGACGGCCAAATTGTGCATGTCATTGAGAAGGTTGATCAATGTGTCCCCCCCCCCAAACAATGCCCGACCATTGCTTTACCATTTCGTTTTTTTTTTTTTTTTTTTTTTTTTTTTTTTTTTTTTTTTCAGATTTTGCCTCGATCGGAGCCTTCTCTCTCCCGTTCGGCCGTCAATCCCGATTAGGCTTGACTGCTCTACCCACTTCTCCATTTCTTTTTAGTATTCCGGCCAGTTTAAGACGGGCATAGCTCATGTTTTTGGCCGGTCCACAAGAGGTTCGCAGCAATCTTGCCTGAGTGGACGTTTCGCAGGGACATGTTATTCTCAAACAAAAATGTCTCTAGAATCCAAGTGATGGAAAAAAAAAAAAAAAAGCAGCAGTAAAGAACAAGAATCACAGACCATGAGTCAAATTCATTCGTTTTATCTAATTTTCTTGTGAAATGATTAAGTAGATATGCACATTCTTCATTCTTCATGTGTTTCCATGCCACAGGCAATGCAAGGTTATTAACTCTACTTCTCAAAGGAGACTTGAGGCCAATATGTCAAGGTGAAATTCTAATTTCCTTGAAAATTTTCGTACATTTTTCTAAAGAAGACTCAAAACCAGCAAGTGGTTTTGGAATGCAGATCAACCGTCTCCTTCCATAGGCCAATCTGTTGTGTACAAGAAAGAAGACCGCTCGCACGCGTCTTCAGAGTTTCCTATGGGCGCCTCTTCATTGTGATATACAAGTGGTGGCCTCTTCTATTCATTTAGTTTTTTCAGTGAAAAACGCACGTAACGGTGACTTTGAAATATAGGAAACCATCATTTGCTCTTGAATTTTATTTCTTGATCACCTCCAATCAAATTGAATTTCTTATTTCAGCATATGACGTTAAAAGCATAATATTTTCGATTAATGATCCAACATGCACTAAAAATTGAGTTTCAGTAACCGCAGCACCAAGTCCAATATGAAAATTAACGAAAATATTGATATTGGATTATAGGAATACCAAATTACTAAGTACACCAAAGAGTCATTATGTGCCTGAAAAACTCAGTAAAAGACAACCATTATAAGCATAAATCTCGTCGGATCCATTCTTACTTCAACAAATTTATAGTGAAAATTATAGGCATATTACTCACACTCGAAAACCATGCCTACTGTTGATATGACCTAGAAATCTAGAAAGGTCAACATTAGCCCAATTGAATCACATTTCAAAAACATATAAAATGAGAGACAAATCAAGAACTTATGCTCCAACATTCTTGAACAAACGAATAGAAATTTAAATGGAAATACAATATTGGAAACTTGCAAGAAAATAGAAGTATTGAAGGATTATTTAATGAATAAAAATTAACTTACGCATAGCAATTTCACATATCAACACATGACTTCTTATAGCAATCAAAACCAAGTTAACATACCATGCATCATGATGCACTAGGCATTCAACCACACAAGCCTTATTATCTAGTCTAGCCAAGCATCAAAAAGCATGTTATGATGAAAGGGACAAAGAAAGGCATAAATTTCCATTGCAATAGGTCTGTAACACAAGAATCAACCTTTTGCATCCAATGTTTGCTCATGGAGCAACAACCGATCCAAAGTGAAACTCACAAGAAAATAGAAGTATTGGCGGCTTGGAGAAGAAGACGACGGCCCAAACTCTTCCACTAGAGAAAGGTTAAAACATAAGGCCTACAAAATTCATTAAAGCCCACACGCAGAGCCCACATTTTCCTGGCCACGGCATGCTTTCTCTCTTGAAGCTTTGACGCGGGTATGAGGTTCAAATGTGGCTAATTCAGTCTCCAATAACGGCTTAAACTCACCGGCCAGTCAAATGTACACAGGCCCAACCAGCAAGTGATTTTTCCTGCAACCGGAACATGGGTTCTTTCGTCCAAAAATATGAACAAAAAATTGCAATCCCTATGATTAAGAAAAAACTAATTTTTTTTTTCCTTCCCGTCTCGTTACCTTAGGAGACAGCCCATAGCTACAGACGAAAAAAAAAAAACATGGCCTCCGATGCCATATGCACGGTCTCTTTCACCGACACTGTCGGATCTCTTTAGATATTTCTCAACAGGCGCCGAATTCACCACCAGATCTCTTCGAGTAGTTGCCAAGGAAGAGTCGCCACGGCGAAACTGGCTCTCCTTTAGCCTCCTCAGCACTTTCTCCCACGAGATCCTCACCAACCTTTCCCAGTCTTCGTATCTTCCCGTCTTCTTCCTTTGTTTACAATTACTTCATACTGACCCACTCACTCTCTGTCTCTTCGTAATTACAGTCTCTCCCTGAAACAGTGGTCTCTACATCCTAATTGTGTAGTTAACTGCTCTTATGTTGGTAGTTTCATTAATCTGCATTTTATAATAGCAAGCACCATATTGATCTTTGTATGTCGCTTTACCCGATGTGGCTCAAGCATACCGTTTTATTGGCAGCGTCTTTGACCCGAACGCCTCTGGTCATGTGCAGAGACCGAAAAATATGGATCTTATGGACGTTGAAACACTATGCGCTCTTCCGCTCTTCCAACTTTTGGGAAAAATTTCCTTGGTCACTTCCTCAACCAGGAGTCAAGGCTCTGCTGTATTCCTTAGAACTAGTGTCCTAATTGATAATTGGACAGCTTCAGATTTTATATGAACTATAAGACCTTTAAGATTTAGTGAGAAACAGATAAACTGGGTGAATTAGAGGTTAAGCTTTTTCGGTTCAAAGAACCCAGGCGTGAGCATGGATACCGGTCCTGTTTGACAACATATTGTCTAAATCGCAGTCTGATAGCTGGGTAGGGCAGCAATCAGCGGCCGCAGAATCAGACAGGAGACGGCCCCAGTCTTAACCTTGTCCAATATTCCTTCCTAATTTCTAGTTCACACTAGAAAAGTTGGGCTACTAGTGGTTCGGCTAGCTGTGATTCATGACTATCCTTTGCTTTTCCTTTTTCTTTTCTTGGTTCTTTATTGTGATGTCCGTGTTTCTAGTAAAGGCCCAATGCTTTAGTGCGATCAAGTGGAGCAAGGCGCAAGTATCCGTCAGTCATCCCAATTTATTAGGTGCGCGAAAATGACACTCTCCACTGAAATTGAATCTAAATTTTAATAAATGCGGCACCTATGAATGATCCAAACCAAAAAGGAGTCGACAGTAGCTACGGGAAAGGACCTGGAAAGGGTGGAGCATGTCTCACCCCTCTTCATCTATATGCATTCACATGGCTGTAAGACATAATTGAGCAATTCTAATCATGCATTGAAGAATAAAATTCAAGCATCGATTAGAATCGCATGCAGAAAATAGGACATAAGATAAATCTGACCTCCAACCATTGTTCGAATCATCTCTCTAGGAAAAAGTTCGAAAATGCTAAGAAATTGCACGAGGCATGTTAATTTTGAATGCCTAAATAATTTTCAAAAGGTAGGAAATAAAAATAGCACTGAAGAATAGGGCTCGATTTTGGGTCCTAAAAAACGAAGTCTCAAAGGAGCGATAGACATGATTTCTAATCAATGGTGTTTACGAGTACTAATTAATGTTTCAAAGCTTTAAAAAAAATCATTCCTAAAATTTCCCAATAATGTCACGTGTTGCACCGACTATTGGCCTAATGTAAGCTAATCACAAGCCTTATCATATATGCGCGCGCACGCACAAAATAAAAATGGGTAGAGGTATAAGGAGTCCTTAAACTAGCAAAATGTCCAAATAGATTCCTCAATATTTAGCAAAATGTCCAAATAGACACACACACATGTACATATATATTGTATAAAATGGATCCCTAAAACTATATACTCGTTTTCTTAGAATTGATTCTTCTGTTAAAATTACAAATGGAGATGCTGATGTGGTCATTAAATGCTAACATGGCATTTTATGTGTTAGAAAATTTTTCGTAGATATACTAATTTAGGATTTTTTACGGTAAAAAAATTAATTTAAGATAAATTTGTTACAAATGTATCAATTTGGAGTTTTTTGTGGTATTGACCCAATAAAATAAGAAAAATCAAACAGAAATTCATTTTGGAGAAGCGGATGCACCTCCATCTAAAAGAAGTTTTGTAGTGCACTCTTGCTTAAAGATGAATTCATTCTGCGATCAATGAAGTCAATTCACCAAATTCATGAGAAATGCATTTGTATCCTCTTGGTTTTGTAGACGATTGCAGTCTTGGCTCGCTTTGGTCCTGTCCAATCGCACATTAAGCTCCTGGAGAAGCGGGAGATTGTCCTCTTCGATCTTCTTCAATAGGTTATCCACAAGCACGTGCCTCTCCAAGTCCCCGAGCTTTGCGATGTCCACCACCTCACAGTCCAGTACAGATGCCCTCTCCGATCTTCTTCAACATACAGGTGGAAGCAATGAGGGTCACCAACCTTCGCCTCAGCTTTGAGCGAGGGCCGCCCCTCGCTGAAGATACGAACAAATGCCAAAAAGGTATGCCGATTAGGAACCCGGTCGCACAGGAAAGAAAAATTTGCGGGACATGATTGAACATTTTTTAACAATTTAGGGATTAGATGTCTTATTCCACGAAGGAAAAAAAAATAAAAATAGAAGAGCTTCTGATTGGCCTTTATGGTCTCCCAAGGAGTCTTTAAAAATTTCCAGAACTTTTAGAAAATCTTGGACGCCTTCACTGGTGTCCACTCGATGCAGCAGGACGCTAGGTGGGAGACAGACGCTGGTGTCCACTTGCGGCTGCTGAATGTTAGGCGGGAGGAAGACGATTAGATTTGAATTGAAAGTGAGCCGACCAACTTTGTTTCTTCCCTCGGACCAGTCCAGCAAAAATCTCTTATCCTTTTGAGAAAGATTCTCCCATTGACTTGACTGTCGCACTGAATTAATAAAAATTTTCAAGGACAATACCCTCAAATGACATTATGTTATCTTAAAAAATTAAATCCATCACAAAAAGAAAAAAGAAAAAGAGTTGAACTTGTGTGACTCTTTATTTCAGTTGACTAGGATAATGCGATCTAATAGATGTCTAATTTCTTATTTTCCTTCCGCCTATCACTTTAGTATCCCTTGCCAACATATGCCAAACGCTGAAGTCAATACTTGCTACATGTAAGATTATTTATCTATAGAGACGTCTACCTATGATTCGAGGAAGGTCGGACCACGGTTCATTTCTAGGAAATGTAATCTTGGACCTGTTGGGTTGCGTGTATCTTATCAAGCCAAAAAGAAAAGGATAACCAAAAAGTATTGAAGAGACGTGGGTGGGGTTGGGGGGCCTTTTCACATGGGACGAACCGTGATTCGCTCATATGGAACCGAAGCGGATCTATAATTCGCAGTGTGTATGACCCAGGCAGCTCGTATCCGAACATGGGAAAAACATTTGATTACAGTCCAAATATATATGGAAAAATACCTGATACTAAAGCTATTTTTGATCATCCGAAATTTTAACAAGGATAGGATTTGATAGGATTATATATGAAATCTAGGGGATTTTATTATTTGCAGTCAATTGTTTTGTAATTATAATAATAAAGTTGGATATATTCACATTATATTATATATTATTTGGTATAAACGCCTATAAAAATCACAAATTTTATGAATGTATATGGTAAAAATTTCTCGCGACACTTTTGTTTACTTTATTTTATTTTTTCCTCTCTTTTTTATTCCTTTCTTCCCGTTCCATCATTCTCTAATAAAATTTTATTAAATAGAAAATTGTATTAACATACCTAAAATACTAAAACACCTAAAATATGTAATAAATATATATTTATATATTAAATTTATATTATAAAATAGAATTAAATTCGAACATATAAATAAAAATAATATCAACTTGAGAAGCTAACTTTTTATTTTTTGTTATTTTGAATTTCTTATATTAGAATTCAAATATTATTTATATTGAAATATAATTTTAATTTGTTAATTTAAGAAATTTGTTATCCGAGAAAAAACTTTCATATTATAAATATTAGAAATCTTATCTACATTTATCCTATCTTTTCCATGGGATAATTTGTTCGGTCTATATTTCATTTATATATATCTTTATCCTATTTTGAGCAGGTACTAAATGGATAATATGATAAATTTTATCATGTTTTGAATTTTATCTTAACCGCCAAACACAACTTAACATCTTTACTTTTGAGTGCCAGTATAACAATTAGCAACATGTTTATTGAGTTGAAGATATCAATATATATATAAGAGAAATAGAGATAGAGTTGTGTATTGAGTGAGTGATTGAGAGAGTGATCATAATCTCATTGTAGTAATGATATTAATTAATAGAGGAAAATATGTTGTTTGGATCATAAAGTCATTGTCGCCACACAATGCTAAATAATATTAAAAAGGGTTAATACCCTAAAAAACCCTAAACTGGTACACTTGTGACAAATTTACCCCAAACTATTTTTTTGACCACTAAGGTAGCGCATGCAAACGTTTCTGTTCCGGGGAAGAGTTTTTTTTCAGAAATGGTTCTTTTCTATTTCTGCTCCGGGGAACAATTTCTGAGTAAAAGAACCCGTTTGATAATGACACAAAATTTCTACTCTGGGAATAGAAAAAGAATAGAAATGCGTTTGATAACGCAACAATTTCTTTTTTAATCTTGCCGACGGATTGCCGCTGCCTCCCGCCGCCGGTCGCCGTCGCCGGCCCGCCAGCCACCGCTGCCGCACGACCGATGGGCTTCCGGCGGCCGATGGGCTTCCGGCGGCGCCCGGCGGTGACGGTCGGCGGCCGGCGGTCGTGCGGCAGCGGTGGCTGGCGGGCCGGCGACGGCGACCGGCGGACGGAGGCGGCGGCGACCGGCGACCGGCGGCGGCGGCGGCGACCGGCGGCGTCCGGCGGCGTCCGGCGACCGGCGGAGACCGGTGGCGGCGGCGGCCAGCGACCGGCGGCGGCGGCGTCTGACGACCGGCGGCGAAGGCGTCCGGCGATCGGCGGCGAAGGCGTCCGGCGACCGGCGTCGGCGGCGTCCGACGACCGGCGGCGGCCGGCGACCGGCGTCGGCGGCGTCCGACGACCGGCGGCGGCGACCGGCGACCGGCGGCGGCGGCGACAACCGGCGACCGGCGGCGACCGGCGGCGGCGACCGGCAGCGGCGGCGACCGGCGGCGGCGACCGGCAGCGGCGGCGACCGGCGACCGGCGGCGGCGACCGGCGGCGGGCGGTGGCTCCGGGCGGTTGATGGTGGTCGCGGCAAGAAAAGAAAATAAAAGAAAATTAAACAAGAAAATCAGCTTATTTCTAGCAATTATTCCCGGGAACAAGAAGCAACTTTTTTTTGCTTCTTGTTTCTGTTCCCAAACCATTCCCGGGCTAAGTTTTTATTCCCGGGAACAAAAAAACAATGTGGCGTTAGCAAACAGGTTTCTGTTCTTTTTTTGTTCCGGGGAACAAAAGAACAGAAACTAAGAGAAACAGAAATGTTTGCATGCAGGCCCTAAAAACCCCAAACTGGTATACCTTTGACAAATTTACCCCAAACTGGTATACTTGTGATAAATTTACCTTATGTTAGTTTTCGTTAAATTTTATTTAAGTTAAATGACACGTGACAGTTAACCGCTATACCAATTTAGGATTTTAAGCTCCGTTTGTCACAGTTTACAATTTTTGTGATTTTTTTGTGGTATTAATCTAATTTAGAAGAAGGTATATTTGTCACAAATTTACCAGTTTATGGTTTTCTTTCAGTCGAATAAATTAGTTTTGGGTAAATTTGTCATAAATGTACCAATTTAGGGTTTTTTTTATAGTCAGTCGGGGTAAATTTGTCACAGGTTTACCAGTTTGGGGTTTTTCATGGTCAAAAAAATAGTTTGGGGTAAATTTGTCACAAATGTAACAGTTTAAGGTTTTTTAAGGTATTAACCCTATTAAAAAATCTCTCCTCCTAAGCTGTATAGCAATTAGTATCTTGTCGCTGCCCACTAGTTATGCCAACCCACTTTGGGTCACCCGCATCCTTAGAAAAATTTAACTAAAAAAGCTTAAATTTATTATATATTTACCAATTTAATCACAAATATTTCAATTAATTTTTGCAATTTGAGTCAATCCGGCTAATTTTGATTGGAAATCATTAATGTAAACATTGATTGTCTAACTTGGTATGGCCAGCACTGGTGTGTATAATTTTTATAATATTTTAATATTTTTGAATATTTTATTTTATCTTGTCTTTATTGTTTATATTAACCTATCTCTCTCGATCGTCTTCTCCCTGTGAATCGGTTCCAGCGACTCAAGCACGAGCGCATGCGCTTCGACCTTTTGGATTTTATAGTTTTGTTTGCTGGGTTTCTGGTGTATTGCTCTGCTTTTGCTGCCGATTCTTGCCAAGAACACCGAGGTTTGCTGGGTTTCTGGTGTTTTGACTCTATTTGCTCTGCTTTTGCTACCGACTTTGCTGGGTTTCTGGATTTTACGGTGTTGTTTACTGGGTTGCTGGTTTTCTTGGTGTTTTTTAGCTGCGTTTCCGGTGTTTTGGCTCTGCTTTTCCGTTGAAATTTGAAGACGGTTCCGATTCCAAAGGAAAAGATTTTTTTTTTTTTTTTTTCGGACGAAATTCCAAAGGAGAAGACAATCAAGAGAGATAAGTTAAAATAAACAATAAAAAAAGAAAAAATTTTAAAAATTTTAAAATATGAAAATATTATTAAAAATTATTCATATTAAATCAGTGATTTTCAGCAAAATTGGCTAAATTGACCCAAATGGTAAAAAGTGAAAAGTTTTTGAATTTAATTGGCAAAATTGAAAGGTTTATAATTTAATTGGTAAACGGGTAACAAGTTTAGGATTTTTTAGATAATTTTCCCGCACCCATTGCTAGTTTGGATTGTCGCCCCCCTCCCCCCACTCTCCTTTTCTCTCATCACACGTGCTTGTTCCATTTCAAAATATCGAAATATTTTCCTCTCTTTGGGGAAACCATATGATATTTTCTCCATGTTGAAGTAAATTTAATTGCTGCTTTTCATTTTTAAAAAAATTCTAATAGTGCGAGATAGTACATGTTATAGAGGACAACATGTCCAAATCAAAAAGGGGCCAAAAATATTATTCCCATATTTTTTGCGACGATAAGCTTAAGACTCGATTGTATAGGGATGCATTCCTAGAGCATGAGAAGCAATTTACCCATTAAGTCAAGGCATAGAGCATAGGTGCAATTAAGAGACGGAACTTGAATGACCTTAGCTAAAATATGGTAACTAGTCATGGGGTTTGCAGGCATAATAGTCTTTTGGTTATTGTAAGCTAACAGCTTGTTGTGAGTCACAAATTCTTTTAAAAATAAACCTCACAATAATTTATAATTATTTGTCCTTTAGTTTTTTGTGGTCTAGATTCTCAAAGTAGATTAAAGATTGTCCAAGCCAATCCAAAAATAGAGAAACACACACCCACCGGTAGGCAGCTTTGATGGTTCAGGGCTTGCTCCTCATCACCGAGGTCGCAAGTTCGAATATCCAGGTGTCAGTGTCTTAAGTGGGGAGCCATGGTGGTCTGGTCTTGTGCTAGTCTCCCCCGAGGTATAACGGCCCGGTCCTTTGGTGCTGTCTGGGCATGGGGGCCCATGATGGAGTCCTCGGTTACCAAAAAAAAAAAAAACACTCATTAGAGAGAGATAATAGTAACAAATAAATTAAAGACAAATATTACCAAAATGAGTTAAAAAGTTGAGCACAAAAATCTTAAGCATTGACTTAAGGGTTGGATCACAGAACAATGCATTTGAGGTAATTTGTTGTTCATCCAATGATTTATAATATGATCCAAACATAAACAAAGATATGTTGACTAAAATTTCATTAAGTATTGCCATTATAAAAGTTATTTACACTTAATTGGATAGTTAACATATTGATAGATTCTCCCACATAACTATCTTAAAGCACATGTCATATATTCAATCGTAAATGTGTAAAAAAAAACAAAAAAAATATTACATTAGCATTGGATTTAATAATCCTTTCAACATTAAAGTAGAAAATAATTAGTAAAAATGAAGAATATCCTTAATTCAAAAGGTTTGAGATATAAGCTTCATCTTTAGCAAGCAAGAGAACTCTTGTGTATGATAGATCATTCCATACAAGAATTAGAGGGTAGTAAAACTTAATATGGCTGCGGGATGTACTTGATTTTCAAAAGAAGAGGTAATGCAAATCACGTATAAACATACTACTTAGAAACAAAAACCATCTAAGTTGATATTGACAATACAAAGTTTCTATTCAAACATACTGTTTCAAGAAAAGGAGTCTACATTTATTTTATTACAAAGAATATTCATCTAAACTACTTCTAGAGAAACGAAAAAAATTCGTCCAATCATTTAGAGAGTATGCAATATTTTTATGTAAAATGTATTTCCTAAAACATGTCGGTAGTGTTTGAAGTAGTCACTAAACCTTCAAGCTTCAGAAAATGTCATTTCTGAATTAGTTCTCGATTATGTCGTGCCATGCACAAACTATTGGTTTTGTGTAAGTTGATCTAAGAGCTTCATCATATGGACCTAGATTTAAGGAAAGACATTCGGAGTCCTTCCTGCAAAATGTTTAATTAGGCCTTTCAGCTACTATCATTATAGTAATCATCGAAAGAACAAACAAGGAGCTGCCGCTGATGACGATAATGAGATAGTTTGGTGTTGTTGGGAGATGACCTTAGGTTACGTTTGGTCGTCCGAATTTTTAATCAGGATAGGATTAGATATGATAAGATATAAAATTTAGGAATTTCATTATATCTTGTCCACTGTTTGATAATTGCAATTGAAAATATTTACATCATATCATGTACATTGTTTAGTATAAATGACAGATTAATATAAGTGAACCAAAAAATTTGCAAACAGAAATAATACAAATCTCTTGTGATACTTTTGCCTACTTTATTTTTATGTGCTCTTTTCATTATATATTCCTCTTTTTTTAAATTAATTTCTTTGTTACTTTTTTTTTTCCTTTCTATCATTCTCTAATAAAATTTTATTAAATAGCAAACTATATTAATATACCTAAAATACTAAAATACCTAAAATATGTAAAAATATAAATACAAATTTATATTTATATATTGGATTTATATTCTAATATAGAATTAAATTCAAATATCTAAGTAAAAATAAGATTAAATTAAAATAACTAATTATTTTTTTGAATTTCTTATATTATAATTCAAATATTATTTATATATTGAAATATAATTTTAATTTTTTTAATTTTTTTGGTTGACTAATTTTAATTTAGTAAATTTTGTTATTTTAAGAAGTTTGTTATCCAAAAAAAAAAAAAATTTCCTAATATGAATGTTAAAAATCCTACACATCTTTTATCCCATCTTCCTCTTGAGATAATTTTATCCAATATATATTCCCTTATATCTGACTTTATCCTGTTTTTAGGAGACACTAAATGTAGGATATGATAAATTTTATCATATCTTGAATTTTATTCTGACTGTCAAACGCAATCTTAATAGGGTGGGAGTGAGACTTAGAGGAGGAGGAAGAGGATAAGTTCAGGTAGTGAGGCGAAAGGCCGCAGAGACTAGCTTATCTCCGTGGATGCCGTGCGTGTTGCATTTTTTTGGGGAGGAGTAGTAATTAGGGCCAGCCAATGGGGCTTCTCTGTATAGTTTCCTTTTTCTTTTTTGCCTCTTCCCTCTTTCTCTCGCTTTCATGGGGAAAATTGGATTTCCCCCATAAAATTTGGTGATTAGCTAGAATGCATGGTGGTTTGTTGGAATTATTTAGGGCTGGTTGGTTCAATCTTTGTTCTCCACCTAAAGACACTATGTGCATGTTTGGTAACGTTTCTGTTCAAAAATTGTTCCAGGGAACAGAAATAGAAAAAAATATTTATGTTCCGGAGAACAATTTTTGACCAGAAAGACGCGTTTGGTAAACTTGTTATGGGAATAAAAAATGAATAGAAACATGTTCGGTAAATTTATATTCTTTTTTTGTTTATTTTAATTTTTAAAATATTTTTATTTTATTTTTTCTTTATTTTTTTTCTTCTTTTGGCCGGTCACCTCGCCCAGATCCGGCGAGGCTCGGCCTCGCCGGTGGTTGGGTGAGCTTGGCCTCGCCGGATTTGGGCGAGGCAGGCGAGGCTCGGCTTCGCCTTGGCTGGGCGAGCTTGGCCTCGCCTAGATCCGGCGAGGCCGAGCGTCCCTGGCCCCTGGCAAGGCTCGGCCTCGCCGGATCTGGGCGAGGCGGGCGAGGCTCAGCTTCGCCTTGGCTGGTCAAGCTTGGCCTCGCCTAGATCCGGTGAGGCTGAGCATCGCCGGCCCCTGGCAAGGCTCGGCCTCGCCGGATCTGGGCGAGGCGGGCGAGGCTTGGCTTCGCCTTGGCTAGGCGAGCTTGGCCTCGCCTAGATCCGGCGAGGCCAAGCGTCGCCGGCCCTTGGCAAGGCTCGGCCTCGCTGGAACTGGGCGAGCTCGATCTCCCAGCCAAGGCGAGGCCGAGCCTCGCCAGGGGCCGGTGACACTCAGCCTCGCTAGGGGCCAGCGACGCTCCGGTGAGGTTGCCGACCCTCGACGGCCGGTCGTTGGCCATGGCCGAGGCCGGCGACCGGCCAAAGAAAAAAGAAGAAGAAAAGAAGAAGAGAGAGAAAAAATGTTCTTCAAAAGTGTTTCTGGAACAAAAAAATAACTTTTTTTTTCTCATTTCCGTTCTAATTTTGTTCCGGGAACAAAAAAATAAATTTTGAACAAAAATGCAAACAAACGTGTTTCTATTCTTTTTTTGTTTCCGGGAACAAAAAAATAAAATTTTTGTTCATAAACAAGAAAAAAGAACATTACCATGCAGGGCCTATCTCAATTTGTCCTTTCGGATCTTCCCCTAAACCCGCTTAATTATGCAAGGTAGGGATGGGAATGGAAAATTTCCCTAGTGGGGTTGTAGGGTAGAGTCGGATCTCGAGTCATTCATTAAAGCTTTAAAGCTTTAGAAAATATCATTCCAAAAATAGTTCTCGATAATGTTGTATGTTGCACAAGCTATTGGCCTTGCGTTAGTTGATTGACGAGCCTTATTATATGCAGATAAAAAAAGGATCAAGGTATTAGGTGTCTCTAAATTGTTGCAAAATGCTCAATAAAGTCCCTCAATTTTTTTTGTGCAATTAAGTCTTTAAACTATATGCTTGGCTTGTTTGAGCCTTATGTTGAAAATGCAAATAAAGATGCTAACAATGTTGTTATTGTTAGGAAAAGAATGATATTTGTGGAGAAGGCCTAGATAATTTTTCCCACTACTATTTCTATGAAAATTAAATAGGATAAAATATTGAATGAAAGCAGTAAAGATGAATAGTAAATAACACCAGAATTTTAAGTCGGCTCCTGACAACAAGCTTACCATGGACGTGGTGAAAGATAGAATGTTGAATGAAGAATCTTGGTGAAAAGAGAGTGGAGTCAACCTTGAGTCCAAGCCTCTTGTCATTAACTAACGAGAAAATCAAGAACGGAGAGGGAGAAGCAAAAGCCGAAACTTTCGGAATCAACAACGAGGAAGGTCCCAATCCAACTTCAGACAAGACAAGAAGTGCCATCATTGTGGTAAATTGGGACACTTCATCCAAGAATGCAGAAAGCTAAAGGCAGAAAAATCAAAAAGTCATAACATCAACAAAAGCTAACGAGAACTAGACAAATGACACTGCAAATATTGAAAATGAGGTAATCATTATTCAAAGTGATGATTCCATTAATCTTGCATCCCAAGATTTGACATGGGTAGTTGATACTGGTGCATCCTACCATGTCACGGCTCATCAAGATCTTTTCACATTTTTTTTTGAGATAAATAAACATGATCTTCCACATCCAGAAAATCAAAGGGAGATTGGGAAATAAATCAAAGTGAACTTTTTAGATCTACAAAATCACAAGAGATTAGGAGATAAATTTACGTGATTTTCATATCGTACATTCCAATTGGGATTGCATTTTGCTCCTATAAATAGGAATCCTCCTCAACGGAGAGGTATATACAAAAGTAAGAATATCAGAGTAATGTAACGGAAGAAACAATTTGCTTCTTCCAAGAAAAAGAGTTATCTTTGAGTGAGTTATCTAGTTTGTGAGAGATTCAAATCCACAAATTAAAGATAGTGAGAGATCCACCTTAGGGTGAAGTTGTATCCCATTATTTATCATAGTGGAAGTTTGAAGTGGACTATGGTCCCGTGGTTTTTCCCTTCACCTTGGAGGGTTTTCTATGTTAAAATTATAATGTTATTTATTATTCATCTTTACTGCTTTCATTCAATATTTTATCTTATTTAATTTTCACAGAAATAGTATTGGGAAAAATTATCTGAGCCTTCTCCATAAATATCGTTCTTTTCCTAGCAGTTATATGTTGAAGTGACACCTTATGCGTGAAAATCATGAGAAAAGCATTTGGGTCCCCTTAATTTTGCCTATAATTATCTGATTGCATTCTTCGCTCACTTCGATCCTCTCCCCTTAGTTAGGAAGCTTTTGGAGATGTAGGAGATTGTCATCTTCGATCTTCTTCATTAGGTTGTTCATGAACAGACGCCTCTCCCCGTCCCATAGCCTTGCAAAGTCCACCGCCCCACAATCCAGCAAAGCCACCCTCTCCAATCTTCAACATGCAAGTGGAAACGTGGGCTATAGCCCTTGCCACCTTTCATAGATCTCATTATAATCTCTTATGTTCAGAGGCACTAGTTGTTTCCTGATATCAATCCTCAACCCTTTTCAGAAACCTCTTAGCTTTCTCCTCTTGATCCTCAACTAGCCTAGGAGCATATCTAGACAGTTCAGAAAATCTAGCCTCACCGTCAGCACCTTTTGTTCCAATTGAACAAATTCAGAAATTTTCCTATCCTTAGCACAGTCAGAAAAATACTTTCTATTAAAAGCTCTCACAAACTCTTCCTAGTTAACCTCAGTACCTGGTGGGAAGATTGTGTCCCTCGATGCTCTCCACCAAAACTTTGTATTTCCCTCCAGCTGGTACTCTGCCAAAGTTATTTTCTCAACAGCAGTGCAGTCCAACAACTTGAAAATTTGTTCCATTCCATCAATCCAATGTTCCGCCTCCTCAGGACTTCCCATTCCACCGAACTTAGGTGGCTTTAGCTTCAAAAACGGTTCCACCAGTCCTTAAGTATGGCGTTCTGCTCCAGGTTGTTGCTGCCCCTGCCTTTCCATCAGATTTCCAATATTGGCCAATGCCTGCAGGATGTCTTCCATTCCAGGTTCAGCCCTTGCAGCAGAGGCTTTAGCCCTCGATGGATGAGCACTTCCAGCTCGCATCATGACTTTCCTGCAATTTCCAAGCATTGCCTTAGGAATAATCTGAGACTCACTGTCTCCATTCAAAGTAACTACTACTACTACATAAGTAACATATACATGTTACTGGTACCTAAAGACAACCCAAGACTAACTACGAAGGATCTACGAGTGAATACTCATCACCCGTTATTTGATTATTCCGTTTTATATCCTATGGTGTGCATTGTCATCATGTTCCTCAATTTCCAAATGAGGCTCCTTATCACTCCACCTATAACCATTCGCTCTGATACCAAGAACGACGACTGTGGCACCCTGAACCACCTTAGGTCACCACAGTCACCTAATGCTACACCTAATGGAACACTAGTTACATCTCCTAGAAGAAGCGTCGTAAATCATAGACATATATATTTTCTTGAAACGGTCCTAGCGCGACTCATTAGCGGAAGCAAAAATATAATATCGCCATCTCTCCCTCCATCAACCATGATACAATCGCACACTACTAAACATCATAAGAAAAGATAAAGCCACGACACTTTATTTACATATTTTCCATGATGGGTTTCCTTGGGTCAGTACATCAAAAGAAAGGCCAGGACATGTAGCCACACTCAGCCATAAACCCAAAAAGAAACACACGACCCACTACGTCTATCATGCAAGATCCCTCATCTACTAGTGTCGGTTAGTCACCCCAAAAAGTTACAGCTCCTACTTCTCATGCACGGGCCCTCACATCCATCCCGATGCATCAGGCGGTGGCGGTGGCAACATCCCACGCATCACTCCGTCTCGACGAATGTGGACGGATATGAACTCCTGAATGATAGGGCCCTCAGCCAGGCCCACGTCATACATCATTAAGGTGCGAACTCGAATAAACGTTAGTCCAGGAATGGTGGGACAGTCGATCTTCACACACTCGACCTCTACATTGGAAGGAAGGCCGTAAAATACGCCCTGCGTGACAGCAGGGAGCGGCATCCTGCTAATATGAAATGTTGGTCCTCGAAGGAGTGAGTACAACCACTCAGCAGGTAAAGGACCAATAAACCACACAATGCATCATGCCACACAATCATCACAATCATAGCATCACATGTCATTAAGGCATCCATGCACAACTTACCTTGGTATCATGTACATGTCATCATACCTCATGTACATACATCATCATATAGTCATTACTATCATACCATACACTTACTTTCATCACGTCACATGTGTCATCATCTTTACCATGCATCCATGCATATAACATCATCATTATATCACGTGTACCATCATCATTACCATGCATCCATGCATATAACATCATCATTATATCACATGTACCATCATCATGTCATGCATCCATGCATGTAACTTCATCATCATATCACATGTACCATCATCATTGTCATGCATCCATGCATGTAACATCATCATCATATCACATGTACCATCATCATGTCATGCATCCATGCACATATCATCATCATATTTCAATTTCACTTTCTCAATTTCATCCTTTCATTTTGGACCGCCACATTTATCTTTCCCGGGACCAATGTTTGCATCCCACATGTATCCAAGATACAATCAGTCATCCGGCTCCCCCACTCTCCGGGCATCTTGTACCCCAACTGGCATCACGAGGACCCTCCGACATTCAGCCATTTAAGGCCACCGGGCAACCGGCTGTACCCTTATAGCCAGGCATCTCGCATCCAAACTGGCATCGCGAGGCATCCCTCGACACAATACCTACCGAGCTTCCGGCTCCCCCACTCTCCGGGCATCTCGATACCTCTCGGTACTCCCGAGGACCCTTCGGTATCCGGCCATTCAAGACCACTGGGCAACCGGCCGTACCCTTCTAGCCAGGCATCCCGACACTCCCGGGGTATCATCAGCTCACACCTCCGACGGCATTCTCATTTATCTCAATTCACATCTTTGATATAGTTCAATTTTAGCATGGCATGTGATGTGATGGCAATCAAGATCATCTTCATCCTTTGAATGCATACATGCATCAAGACACAATCACTCATGACAATACAATTCATGGAGTCCATGCAATTTAGAATAGTCCATATTTCATTCCTTTTTGAAGTTTACAAAATTCCAGCATATACCATTTTAGAAAACATTTAAATTAAATATCCATATACTTCTCAAAAATCATAAAATCAAGGCATGTGATAGACAAGACAATAAGATAATAATTTCATGAAAGACACATGCCCAATAGAGTTCCACACAAAAAGATATACTTCACATAACTACAGCATGCAATTTCGGATAGAAACAGAATGTGCAGTTTCTGAAATAATTCGATTAAAATACCCGAAAGACCTCCGAAAATTATGAAAATTTACCAGGTTATAGTTAAGACACTAAAGTATATTTTTCATGAAGACATATAGGCTATATTAGTTCTATATAATTTTCTATAGTCATCCGAAGCTTCTGATTCTAGCTTTGAAACGTCCAGTGTAGTTACCTCCGAAATATCAAGTTTTTACCCACTTATTCTTCTTCGTTTCCTCTGAAATTTGGATATGTTTTACTTCAAGAGGTCCCATACAACTTTCATTAAGAGATATAAGTCAAATTTCCAAATAATAGTCACCATAAGGGTCCATGAAGTCTCGGATGCCCAGTACCGTGTTTCCAGATTTACCGTCTTCAAGAGTGAGTTGATTCACTAGGCTACACTTGCTCATTTTACTTAAAATTTTAGTATGTTAATATTTAAGATGTTATCTACAAGTTTCATGAAGAAATCGAAGAGATATTATTAGTAAAAATCGACATGCAACCCACAAAACTACCAAAAGGTCAGCAAAGCAGTTCCAGATCTAGTGTCTCCGTAGGATGAGGGTTTTACCCCTTAAATCTCCACCATTTCGTCCCAAATTTTAGTATGTTGTATTTTAAGATGTTGGGTACAACTTTCATGAAGGAATCGAAGTCAAAATACAACTCGAAACATGCATGCAAGCCTCCACAAGATTCTGGGTCGGGCGGTTCACATGAAATCAGCAAGCATTTTCAAGAACAAGTCACATTCTAGCTTCGGTTTTGCCTACCCTAACATCCGAGATCTACCACCAACAAATCACACATGCAAGACACACATGCAAGAGTGGAAATCGATCCCAACTTGCCTCTAAGACCAAGCGGATGACAGCAAAAAGGGACGGCACACCGGCGACGGATGGACGGCGTGCGGGCGGCGACGGGCGAGCTCCTCCTCCTCCTCGGTTCCTCTCTCTCGCAACTCCCTCTCTCTCTCTTTGGCTTGGCCGAATGCCACTAACCGGCCACTCTCTCTCTCTCTCTCTTTCCCCTTTATTTCCCAAAAACTCCATCATTGGCAATGATTATTTGCCTCTCCACAAGCCAAAGCATGATCTACACTTGGCAATTTGAGAGAGACACATGGCCTTCTCCATGCAAAGATGGGCCTCATTCTCGGCTGGGCTTTGGGCCAGCAAATGGGCCGGTCGACAGCCCCTCCTTGGCTCCAATGGGCCGGCCATTTAGCCCTCCAAAAGCTCAAGCCATTGGGCCTAAGGCCCAACCTAATTAAAATCAATTTTAATCTCCTTTTTAAATACTAATTAAATCTTATTAAACTAAAGTACTATAGGGTAAAATTAAATAACTAAACACTTAGAATTACAAACCTATGGATTCTAATTCACGATTCATATGGCCAAAGATAAGCCATCCTCTTCCAAGATCTATCCATTTAAACTCGGCCATAAATTTCAATACAAGATATTAACTAGAGCACTCCTAATGGCTAGCAAAGAATTTCAGGATGCCACACAACTCGTCATTCTCACCTATCCGCTCCATCTGCCAACTTATTCACCAAACCCCAAAGCAATTAAAGGAATGCGTCCAGTCCTCCAAGTTCGACCAACATCCCATTCCTGTTACTGAAAATGAGTACTTTGTTACTCTTCAAATCCCTCCAGAATTTTCCAAACAATGGGCTCAATAGGGATACGCTTATGTCCATTATGGCGCTGTGCGTCTTGCTCTTACCTTTCATGGTCGAAAATGTTTGCCAGTTGTGGCAAGAATTGCGTTGTTGGATACTAGGTTTTTACAATACCAGCATGCTTGCATCGACACTGTCCAAACTACTTTAAATGCCGGAATAGTCTTTGTGACTTTGTATCCAAACTTCAACATCGATATTTCAGATCCCCAGCTGCTTTTTTTCTTAAAAGTCCAAGTACAGCTCACTGGAGCCCCTCAAACTGTTGACTCTATACCTGCAACTCTACATTACCAGATGGTTTATCGAGTGCAGAATCATGCTCTTGATCTCCAACAATGGTAATGAAGATGCTCTGTTTATCTCCATGCAAAATGATCAGGCATCATGCATCCATGTTTCTAGACAGATCCTGAAGGATACGTTGGCCAAACTCCTTCCAGAGACTTGGATCACCAACTATGAAAAGCTACACCAGCATAACAAGTCTTTCTAGTCTACGGACTCAGAGTTCGTTCGGAAAAAAAGATGGAACTGTTTCCATCAAATTTGGCAAGGAAAAGGAAGAAAGTCCTTCTATCTTCCAGACCCTCTTCATGATTGAACCATGTGTTCCTCAATCAATTTCCGAGCCAGATCCAAAAAAGCTTGTTCGACACTTTGACAGTGATGGACATTCTGTCCATTACTACAAAGACAATTATGGCCATTATTTTTGGGATCTTTTTTGCTAATGTTCCTACTGTATAAACTCCCCCGACGAGGTAGATCCTCTTGTAAGGCCTCCACCCAAAAGGAAGAAGCCAAAGGATAAAGTATACCAAAGGTACTTAAACGGGGATCCTTCCGTTGATACTCTTGGTGAATGTGATAAACACCAGTTCATGGTTTCCTATGCACCACCTCCACCACTAGAGTTCAGTACTACATCTCAAGCTTCATCAGATCCACCAAAATCACCCCACCATCTCCTCCTAAAAAAAAAAAAAAAGCTCTCTCACCGTTTTATAAGCCAATCCTCAAATGGGCTAAAAAGCATTCTTACCCGCTTGAGGTTCTAGCAGAAACACCACCCACTTCTTCCATTGCTATGTTCCATGATACATACTTTCCTCCTCTTGTTAAAGAAAGTTAAAAACTTTCGTTTCCTGCTTCAGAGGAATTCATTAATCCACAAGGCAGATATCGTCATACTCCTAAGATAGCTGCCTTCACTGATGTGTATGAACATGGAAGACAGAAAAGAACTCCTGTTGCTGAAGCTGTTCTAAATTGGCAATTAGAGACTTTATTAGCACAAAACAATGCCTTCAAGACAATTGATTCCAAGATTGGAAATGTGCAACAAGATCTCCGAAAGTATGATGAGACCACCAAGAAAATGGTTTCTGAATTCCAAAAGAGCCTAAATGCCTTGGAATCAGGACAACATCTAGGGTATCATCATCTAGAGAGCCTGAAGCCAGAAATAGAAAAACTCAAGAGACAAATTCAACTCCTTGAAGAAGGAAGGTTCAGACCTTTTGATCATTTTGCAACTATTGTCAGAATTGGGTATTTGCCTCCACCACCCTAGACGTCTATTTTCATTGACATCCTAGAAGATTCCTTCAGAAAAGAACCAAATATGGCAGAATTGCGAAATCGTCTCAAAAAATTGCAGAAAGACAAAGGAAAAGAAAAGATGTCTACAGAATCAAGTTCGATTGTTATAAAGGAAATGCCAGATTAGATGATGTTATCCAATCCATTAGAATCTTTTCTAAAGGATTTGAGTATTCAGGAACCTGACCTTGTTATCCAGCAACCTGATCCTGCCATTTCAGAAAATCAGATTCTGTTTCCAGCTGAACAAACTACTCCAAGCATCTTTGATACTTAATCAGATTCAATATCTCTTTCATCCTCTTCATCCTTTTCAATTCCTACAGTTGATTCCCTCCCTATTGAACCAATCACTTCGTCAATATTCATGGCTGACCCTCCAGACCATGAGATGGAATCAAACTATTATGAGCCAGAAAATATTCAGATAGACAATCTTGGACGACATGTGTCTATGGCATCAAAACAGTTTTTCACCATCGATGATATTCCTTATCACAAATGGCCAAAAAGACTTGAAGAATTTCATACTTGGTTGAATACTCAGGTCCATCACCAACCATGATATGAATGATGTCCTTTACAACTTTGTTACGAGGTTCTCAGGAAACCTCAAACTTTGGTGGAAATCTATGTTAGAACAAGACCATATTCATTTTCTAATGTCACCCGATTTCAACCATGCCATCACCATCTTATACCATATCTTTGTGGGGAAACCCACTGACCTCATAAAAATGAAAAGAAGGGAATTTTTCGAAAGAAAATGTTGCTCTTTCCAGAAGAAATATCTTGATAAGCATTATCGAATAATGCTTCAGCTCTTCTATCAGATTGGAGCTGATCCAAATCTGAAACATGTTTTCCTGACTTCCATTCCTAAAGAATTATCTGAGATGGTTGAAAGATCTTTCTTTGGATGACAAAGGAGAATACAATATATTCCCTTGGGAGAAATATAACAAGAAATCCATCTATGCCTTGAAGAACTGTGCCTAAAATGCCAGATGGTCCATACCTACATCACAGATGATAAAAACCTCGAGACAGCCTGCTCTCGCCAGAAGTTAAAAATCAAATGTTCAAAACAAGACTGTGACGGTACTTGTGGTAAGTATTCTCGGAAAAATAAACACTTCAAGAGTTCTAGATGAAGAAATCAAAACATGGCCCCAAGCACTTCCGAAAAAAGAAGAAATGGCGATACCTACACAAGAGGAAGGATCGCACAGGCCATAAGAAATCAAATCATTGCTTCATCTGCAATCAGAAAGGACATTTTGCCAAAAATTGTCCTCAAGCGAGAAAATGTCAGAATCGTCTAATTCATCACATTGAGAATGAAACCGGTATTTCTCTTGAAAATGATGATATTGAATCCTTATTCTCTACTGATGAAGAACCATCTGAACAAACTCTTTGTGTTATTTCCTCTTACCAAACTTCCAGTGAAACCGAGTCAGACTCAGAATCTGAAGATATTTTTCACATATCTCCCACATCTTCAGAACCAGCCTTGACATATTTTCAAGTCAAACTCACTGTCCCCATTCCCTGTAAAAATCATCACATCAAAGTTTGCCAAACCAATCACTATTATTGCTCTAATTGATACCGGAGCAAGTTGTTCCATTCTAGATACTAAAGTTCTACCTGAAGAAAATTGGACTCCCTATGTCTGATATTTCAACTTCGCCTTTGGAGATACTTTCTCCACAAATGTCAGAACCACTCCTGTAACTATCCAGTTCTTTCCTCAGTGTTCCATAATCACAAAGATCTTTGGATCAAGTCTCCCCAATAAGGATCTGATAATTGGGTGGGATATCATGACTTAAATCTCTCAGCTCCGTATCATTCCTGGAAAAGGTCTTAGGTTTAAAGATCAATTCTCTGAGTTCGTCGATATTCAGAGACTCTTTTCCATTCATATGAGTCTATTAGATCCAATCATGCAAAAATTGTTAGAATTTTGTTTGGAATACCATTCGAAATTCGCTCAAAAGTGTTCCCATCCTTTATGGGAAAATCTAGAAGTCTTTGTTCTCCTTCCTTTCAAGAAGAATGAAGATATAAATCCAACCAAGGTGAGCATATGAGAATGAAGCCATAACATCTGGCTTTAGCTCAAAGGGAATGCTCAGAACTCTTGCAACAAGGCCTTATTGAAATCTTCAATTCTCAATGGGCTTACAAAGCCTTTTATGTCAATAAGCGCACCGAGCAAAACATGGGAAAAATGAGACTGGTGATCAATTATCAACCTCTTAATCTTTTTCTCCAAGATGATAAGTTCCCTTTACCATACATAGATTATCTCTTTACTAGTCTAACAAAGGCCCACATCTATTCCAAATTCGACCTCAAAGCCGGATTTTGGCAATTGGGCATCCATCCTGAAGACAAATCCAAAACATGATTCTATATCCCGAACCAGCACTTCTAGTGGAAAGTTCTTCCTTTTGGCCTAAAGGTAGCACCATCCCTTTTCCAAAAGGCTATGTGTCGTATTTTCCAACCAAAATTTTGTCAAGTGCAGCTGTATATATCGACGATATTCTGCTCTATAGTCCCGACGAGTAGTCACACTGCCAACTCCTTGAGTAGTTTGCAGAAATCGTGAAGAAGCATAGTATTATGCTTTCTCAAAGAAAAATGAATATTGTCCATATAGAAATCGAATTCCTTGGTATGCACCTTAACAAATGAACATACTATACAAGGCCACATATTGCTAAGGAATTATTGAAGTTTCCTGAAGATAACTTCACCACAAAGCAAGTTCAACAATTTCTTGGGATGATAACTTCACCACAAAGCAAGTTCAGCAATTTCTTGGGATAATCAATTATCTTAGGGATTTTGTTCCAATTATTGCAAAGCTCTTGATTCCTTTACAATCTATGCTGAAAAAGAATCCCCTACCTTGGGGAAAAACTCAGACCAAGGCAGTCACTGAGCTTAAGGAGATTATGCAAAATCTCCAACCATTGCAAATACCATCAATAGGAAAAAAAAAATCTTCAAACTAACGCCAGTGATGAATACTAGGCAGCCATCCTCTTAGAAGAAACTGATGGTAAGAGACACATTTGTGCTCACAAAAGTGGAAAGTTTTTTCAAGTTGAAATGCATTACCATTCCACTTTCAAAGAAATCCTAGCAGTAAAAAATGGAATAAAAAAGTTTGAGTTTCATCTCATCGGCCATCACTTCCTGGTAGAATTAGACATGGTATATTTTCCTCAGATGACCAAGTTTAAACAGAAGCAGATTCCAAATTCTCAACTGCTTCGATGGGCTGAATGGTTTTCAAAATACTCTTTTGAAACCAAACACATTCCTGGAAAAAATAATGTACTTGCTGACTTCTTGTCAAGACCCAAAGTACCATTTGAAATCAACATATACATCAAGAGCCCTGCTTTCCATATGCTCAATTATGGCTCGAAATACAAGAGTGAAAAGATCAAAGATTTGTCAAGCTGTAAATATCCCCGGGAGATTGTTCAACACATCCAGAATGACAACCTTGCTGAGAACCTTGAAAATCTTATGTGGTAATGCCACACAGATCTGTTCAGATTTAATGGAGGTTCGATTATTTATCCTTTTGAATTAAATTTGAATTATTCATTCATTCATCCTATCATCTGGAAGGAAGATGATTTTCCTGATCAACTCAAGACGTTATTATGATACTTAACCAATAAGTACTTAATAGCCATTGAAATTCCAACTAGAAGATTCATCGCCAACCTCACAATGATATTCTTACTCGGCAGAGGTAAGGTTGAAAGAGAATGTGATAAAAATCTCTTAGACTTTCTCAATTGGTTCTATCCCCCTACCCACTGGAAATATCTCCTGGAAAAAGAACTGAGAACCATAACACCAAATCCTGAAGTTCATACCATCTTGTTTTTCCAACATCCATGGTGTTTTTTCACAAATAATGACACCATCATCAATACCCCACAGGAAATAGGAACCACATCCTACAAACCCCACCTGAATAGCAGAGAAATTCGGATTCACAAATCTTATCAAAGATCTGTTAGATATTGTGAACACCAGTACCGCGAACTCCAGAGGATTTTGTGCCAAGAAAACAAAACTATTCCTCAAGATGCATGGAATAATGTACCCACTACGTGGGATCATTATGACCTAGTACCAGAAGCTAAGGAAGCACTCAGACAAAACAGACAAGCTGCATCATCCCAAGATAATGAAATGACAGATACATATGACATTGTCCAATCCACTAAGGACCCCTATGCACAATGGGGAGGTCCTCTTGCCCAATATCCCTATGATCCAGGACCGTCGTCCTTATCTCAAAATATGGACACATCTTTCTATGGACAATCGTCCAATTGGCCCCAGCCAAGCATTCCTGCCGACACTGCAGTACGTGACAATACAGACTGGGCTTAAGAAGAAGCATCCCACTGGGCTCATGAAGAAGCATCCTCATCAAGACAACTGAACCAAATCCTTTCACCAGAAGACCTTGAAGCTCTTGAACAAAAATATGAAGCACATCTTCTAGCAACATCACATAGCTCAGATGACTCAAATTATGACTACAATGCTCGTGACGGACGAGACCGCTGAAAAGCCGCTATCCGTATAATTTCACTGTAGCAAGTTACTATTCACTTTTACTGTAGTACTAGGCTAGGTTAAATACTGTTCACAGTACAGTCACTGTTCATAGTATGCGAATAATTCCCTCCCGAAAGTTTCCGGTGCCTCTGTTTGTTTCCGGACCCATGAGCTTGGTCCTTGTTTGTTGGTTTGTGACCTCTTTTTGTCTATATAAGGCAAGAAGGGTGTAGTGTGTTGAGCGGAGTCCCTTGAAGTAAAGTGAGTATTTCATGAAAACTCTTTCTATGGCTTTCTAAATTCCTCCTCTTCTCCAGCCTGGTAGAATCCTCCAAGAAATGCAGCTTGGATAGGTTAGAAACGTTTCCATCCTAGCATCTTTGAGTGTCTCTAGGCTCTGAACTAAAGGGCTGAGTGGTTTTCTACTAAAAGGCTGTCCCTGAAGGGCTTGAATGGGTTGTTCGCCCACTGTGGGAAGGCATACCTACATGAAATTTACTCTCCTTCCCTGGTTCTAAGTCTAGGTCCATTCATGGGGTAAATTTATCACAAACGTATCGGTTTGAAATTTTTGTTGGTCGTTTGGAACAAATTTGTCACACGTAGACCGGTTTGAGATTTTTCATGGTCAAAAAATTAGTTTAAAGTAAATTTATCTTACTCATACAAGTTTGAGGTTTTTTAGGGTATTAATCTTTTTATTTTTTAAAGATTGAAAATAATTTTTTATATTATAATTTCCCCATAAGGTGATGTTGATGGCGACATCAGCACCTCTGTTTATAATTTTAATTGAAGAATCAAATGAAACAAAAGGTATGCAGTTTATAAACCCAATTGCACCACCAAAAACAAATGGAGGGGCTTGATTGAACATTTTGCAGTAGTTGAAGGACCGATGCCTTTATCCCAAACGAAATAAAAGAGCTTCTGATTGATTTTTATGGTCTTACGAGGAGTCTTTAGAAACTTCCAAACTTGTTAAGAAGTCTTGGACACCTCCACTTGCCAATGTAGAACGTTAGGTGGGACATAGACAATTACGTTTGACTTTAAAGTGAGCCGGCCAAATATTTTAGGTATTGGCCTCGTTAAGATCCAGAACCTCTCCTCACCTCATTTCTTAGATAGGCCACACCATACCAACCTTTATTTTTCTTAAGGTGAGAGAGAGATTTCTGGAAGTAGTGAGTTTCCTAGCTATGGCAATCTCAGCAGCCGGATCGAGTAGTGATGTTGCACTAGCATCACAAGACGAGTACGACGTGTTCCTGAATTTCAGAGGAGAGACTCGTAATGGATTTACAGATTTCCTCTACGAGAGGTTGATTGATAGGGGAGTCCATGTGTTCAAGGACGAAGAAAAAATCCTGATGGGTGAAGTGATTGGTGATAAACTTAAACAAGCTATCAAGAACACCAGAATCTATATACCGATCTTCTCTAAGACTTATGCTTCCAGTAAATGGTGCCTTCGTGAGTTGAAGCTCATTATAGACAATGTCTCTGAATCAGAGGATAAAAAATGTATCCTTCCCATTTTTTTCTTTGTGGAAATTGACGATGTCAAACTTGAGAAACCACTGTATAAAGCTGCTTTCAAGAAACACGAGGAGGAGTCTTGTGATGAAGTCGAGGGATGGAAAGAAGCTCTTAAAAAGGTAACTGAACACAAGGGATGGGTCGTGACAAAGGACCAAAGGTAATACTCTTTAAAGATCCCTACATCCTTCATTATTTTTCTGTTTTAGGGGATAAGACATTGCCCTGTTAAATGATTTCTTTTGCACTTTTCTTAACGGAAGATACTGAAAACAAACTCCAATTGCTGCTCTCATTCAACTTTTCATCCTCTGCTATTAACATCTTCCCAAAAATTTTCCCCTACAGTGTCAGTAAACTTCAATACCTTTCATCCTCTTAGAAAGGTAACTTCATTCCTGTCAACCATTTTTTCCTCTTCCCGTCTCGTAAGGGTACGAAATATTCGAGAGCACCCATTGGCATTTGCTATTTGGG
Organism: Eucalyptus grandis x Eucalyptus urophylla; assembly: GCA_028830015.1. Taxonomy (NCBI): domain Eukaryota; kingdom Viridiplantae; phylum Streptophyta; class Magnoliopsida; order Myrtales; family Myrtaceae; genus Eucalyptus; species Eucalyptus grandis x Eucalyptus urophylla. The sequence continues at coordinate 45,632,322 of CM054190.1, forward strand.
ATGGTTACCAAAATCAACTTCAAATTTTGCACCCATAGTGATCTGCATTCTCAGTAGCTTCGACCAGAAAATATATTTTTCCCTCATTATAAGAATATCAGTTTTCATTTTTCATAACAGGGAAACGATAAACGAAATTAGAGATCACATCTGATGCCAACTTTTATTTCACGTTTTTGAGTGCTTCTCAAGAAATACCAATTACAATAGGGAAGTATCATTCGGTGAAAAAAGTTCATGTCTAAATATTCAATAGAAGGGAGAGCATCCTGTGAACATGTAAAGAATGATGGGGCCATCATCTAGGCCCTCGAGCGGGAAAAGTGCCAAAAAAGCCTTAAACCTTTTGGCTTTGTGCCGATTTAGTCCTAAACCTTTTTTTGGTGCCGATTTAGTCTTAAACCTTTTTACGTTGTGCCAATTCAGTCCTTTCCGGTCAATTTTGACCGGATTTTGCTGACTGGACGCCGGCCGGCTGACGTGGCCTAATCTGCGTTGATGTGTACAATTTTTAATAATATTTAGTATTTTTAAGTATTTTTTATTTTATTTTTTCTATTTTTATTTTTATTCTTATTCTTTTATTTTATTATTTTTCTTTTTTTCCTTCTCATCTTCTTCCTCCAGCCGGTTGCCCGAGCTCGGCGACCGGCCAGAGGCGACGGCCAGCGAGGTCGACCTCGCCGGCCACCTCGCCAGTGGCCGCGAGGGCGGCCTCGCGGCCTGGGTGGCGAGGCTCGCCCTCGCCGGATCTAGCGAGGGTCGAGCCTCGCCCATGGCCGGCAAGGGCGAGCCCCGCCAGCTCGGCGCAAGGCCAGCTGGACTCCTCCCCGGCTCTGTTCTCCGATCCCAATCTCACCCTAGAAATTTCCTCCTCCTCCGCTCGTCATCGTCGTCGTCTCTAGGGTTTACGGGAGCTCGGGGTGTCTTCGGTCGCGCGGCTCCGGCACCGGATTTTCGCCTGTTTCTCCCACGGCGGCGATTCGTCGGGGCTGGGGGTTTTGTGATTCCTGGGTTCTCCGAGGCAGCTGGCCTCGTGCTGAGCTGGCGGGGCTTGCCCTCGCCGGCCATGGGCGAGGCTCGACCCTCGCTAGATCCGGCGAGGCAGAGCCTCGCCCGCCCAGCGCGAGGCCCTTCGTGGCCTGGGTGGCTCGCCGGATCCGGCGAGGTCAAGCCTCGCCGGCCATGGGCGAGGCTCGATCCTCGCAGGCCATCGCCTCTGGCTGGTCGCCCAGCTCCGGCAATCGGCTGGAGGAAGAAGATAAGAAGAAAAAAAGAAAAAGAAAAAAAGAAAAAAAATATTTAAAAATATTTAAAAATATTAAAATATTATTAAAAATTGTACACGTCAGCGCCAATCAGGCCACGTCAGCCGGCCGGCGTCCAGTTAGCAAAATCCGGTCAAAATTGACCGGAAATGACTGAATTGGCACAACATAAAAAGATTTAGGACTAAATCGGCACCAAAAAAAGATTTAGGATTAAATCGGCACAAAGCCTAAAGGTTTAGGACTTTTTTGGCACTTTTCCCGCCCTCAAGCTATGTAAAGCTCGTGGGAGGTCCCAATCAAGGCCAAGCAACCTTTATCTAGACAGGGCTGGAGGTGTCTGAGGTTGGCAACGGCGGTTTTTGAGTGGTGTGGCCCCGCGTGCGCGCAGAGAGATAGAGAGACAGAGAGAGAGAGAAGGGACACATGGTGTAGCAGGGGTTACTAGAAGTTCGCAACAGTACGAGCAGCAAACCAATAGACAAAGGCCCAGGATGGCCGGCTGAAGGTCGATGGTCACAGGTCGAGGACAGTGGTGAGGGTCATTTTGATAAGAAAGTTAAGGCAACAGATGCAATTTAAAAAGAAAATGTAAAAATTGGGGATCCAGTTTGCATATTGTGAAATATCGAGATGCAAGTTGACGTGTATGGAAAATGGTTTTAGGGATTTACTATTTTTTCGCTTTTCATCTGCAAACTAAAAAGCCTTGAAATAGTTTTCGCACATATAATCTAATCCAAGTAAAAAAGGTGGAAATAAATACTGGGCCACATGGCTCATTAGCTTATCATCACTCATCAACAACAACACAAAGTGTAGCTGTCGATTGAGGAATGGTTTAACAATCTGCAAGAGCAGGTAACTTACCCATTAAATCTGAGCTTGGTGGCTGCTACGTTATGGAATGTCTGGAAGGCCCGAAACCAGGCCATATTTCGAGGTAAAGCACCAGTAGCTCTGGCAATTATAGACTCAGCTCACGCAACAATCAAGAGTTACACTCGCTGGAACCCAGGCAAAAGCAGGGGAAGAAACAGAGGTAATGTAGAATCGCAAAGAGGAACAGCCCGGACAAGATATGTGGCACCACCTGCTGAGGGGAATAGCGAACCATATGAATCGCAACCCCAAAGGGGGGCTGAGGCACCTGCCGAAAAAGATAGAAGATTAGAGATGAGAGAGCTGCGAAATCGAAGCAATGACTTAAATGGTCGTATTGAAGAAGAATCGAGGTGTGTAGAAGGCGGATTGAGGATACAAAAGTCACAATACATAGTCAGAGATCTGGAACCTGGAGAAGACGGCGGCATGGCCTACAGAGAGATACCATTGCGACAAACTCAGCCTTCTGGGATACTTTATGATCCGACAAACTGCAGCTACGAACAGAGAGGGGTTGATGTCGTTGACTCGGGCGGCTGGATGGAAAAAGAAGACCCGCAACCAGGAGAACCGGGAAGTAAAACAGCTGGGAGGTGGAAGGCGTTCTGTTCTGGGATGACTGAAGAACAAAGCGTCGAACTCAGAGAGGCTCAAGTCGCGGGTTTGGGTTGCGGGGTAGATAACGAAGGTAGACCACCTTCGATCAGGGTTCAGGTACACCGATCTACACGAGCGCAAGGAGAATCGAGCAGCCAACTAGTTGGGCGGTGGAGTACGCCCTGTCTGGGGCCGACTGAAGAAAATAGTGAAAAACAGAGACGGCTTCAAGTTACTGGTGGGGGATGCTCGACCGAACAAGAAGACCGGCTACCTTTGAACAGGGCACCGCCTCACCGATCCCCCAGAGCACAAGCAGAAACGGGCTGTATCCCAGATGAGATGAGAAGATCATACGGTCTTGGACAGGACAAAAAATTGCCGGTAGCCGAAGCAGAGGAGGGGTTGCGCAGCATATCTGAAAAGGATGTCCAGCGAGCTCGGAACAAAAAACCTCTCCTTCGGTCCGCCGAACGCTTGTATGTCCATGAAAGGGGTAGATCTGGACGATTGGAGCTTGCTGAAGATGAAAGAAATCAAAATAGAGATGCCGAAACTCCCCAGATCTGGAACCCACCGCCGAAAGGAGCATACAAGGTGAATATAGATGGATCATACACACCTGGTTCAAAGGAAAATTTCGCAGCTTGCATATGCAGGGACTCGGGAGGAAGAATGGTTGGAGGAGCGGCTGTTTCGATCCGAGCATCTTCCCCTTTAATGGCTGAAACCCTAGCTCTATGGGAGGCCTTAAATGTTTTCCTTTCTAGAAGACACGAACAGATGATCATTGAGTCAGACAGCTTACAACTGGTAAAAGCGATAAATAGTTCGGAAGTGTTGAGTTGGGAAACTCAATCTCTTGTCAGTAAGTGCAAAGATAAAATGAGGGAGTTCAGACATGTGCAGATAGTCCATTGCCATAGAGAAGCAAACCAAGTAGCAGATTGGGTAGTTAAAGCCCATAAACATGGCTATTTACCTCTGAATTGGGCCTCATCTCCTCCTACAACTTTGCTAGATCTGTTATGTAATGACGCCCATCTTCCGGGCCTCACTTCTTTACTTTGTTAATGAAATCAGTCCGCTTTTTCGACCAAAAAAAAAAAAAAAAAGCGGTCGACACCTAGTATGCATTATTATTGCATTGTGGGCGGCCCATTATCTTCACCAATGTAAATGAGCTGTTTTTTGCACAATTTAGAGTTGGCAATCTCTTATGCTTTGTCTGACCAAAAATCTCTTATGCTTTGAGTTATGTAGTCAAATGTGACCACCACGTCGCTTGAGAATCTTGGATTCTTAACCATAAGAAGGAGTTTTAGGAAAGCAAATTGACATGGTCTCTCCATTTTGTTTTTTATATAGATAAGGAAGTGCGCCGTAGATAGGTAAATTCTGAAACAGTGCCTTATCCCACTAAATGAACCGGGAAAGGTGCAAGCCAAAATCCAGATTAGGGGCCCAAACATAGAAATGTATTCACTTGATGGTATGGAGAATCAAATTGATGTTGTGCGCCTAATCCACACACAAGTCTTTATTCTTTATCCACCACATTGACCCATGGGAGTCCGTTTCCTTGATATTCAATTTTGAATGAATCTTAATGTGACAAGGCTCTTTAAATGCCTTATACTTGATATAATCAAATTCATTGCAGACTTACATGCATGAGTTAAGCAATACGAATTATTACAACAACTATACTGCTGGCGCTGAGAAATATATACAGGAATCGGGATTATATTTTTCTTCACCAACCTGCAGATGTTCAATGGAGGACGTTGCGTTTGTCTACATTATCTCGGATCATGATTCTCCTATTACAAGTGCTGATACCTTTTTTAGGCTGAGCTACAAATGCCGAAATTTTGCTTATGCGTGATATAATAGCCACTTAGTAACTTTGCCATCGTGTAAACCGATACCATAAGAAGGAGTTTTAGGAAAGCAAATTGACATGGTCTCTCCATTTTGTTTTTTATATAGATAAGGAAGTGCGCCGTAGATAGGTAAATTCTGAAACAGTGCCTTATCCCACTAAATGAACCGGGAAAGGTGCAAGCCAAAATCCAGATTAGGGGCCCAAACATAGAAATGTATTCACTTGATGGTATGGAGAATCAAATTGATGTTGTGCGCCTAATCCACACACAAGTCTTTATTCTTTATCCACCACATTGACCCATGGGAGTCCGTTTCCTTGATATTCAATTTTGAATGAATCTTAATGTGACAAGGCTCTTTAAATGCCTTATACTTGATATAATCAAATTCATTGCAGACTTACATGCATGAGTTAAGCAATACGAATTATTACAACAACTATACTGCTGGCGCTGAGAAATATATACAGGAATCGGGATTATATTTTTCTTCACCAACCTGCAGATGTTCAATGGAGGACGTTGCGTTTGTCTACATTATCTCGGATCATGATTCTCCTATTACAAGTGCTGATACCTTTTTTAGGCTGAGCTACAAATGCCGAAATTTTGCTTATGCGTGATATAATAGCCACTTAGTAACTTTGCCATCGTGTAAACCGATACTATAGTCTTCAGAAATTTCTCTAATCATATATGAAAATGTATCATGTCAATTCTACTATATTAGCATATACTGATTTTTCGGTGTACTTAGATATCATTCGTGATGTATTTCAATCTTTTCAAGTTAAGATTTGGACAAACTCACGTTGATGCATGGGCATGTTAATCTAGTCTGCTAACGAAAGCGCTTTTATGCATGGCAGGCAACCAAGGATTGTCGAATCCGTTGTTGACAACGTTTTGGAGGAATTGAATACGAAACAACAATCATTGGATGAATATTTAGTCGGACATAATGATCAGGTGAAATACTTGAAAGAATTATTAGATGTCAAACAACTTGATGTAAGGTTCCTTGAAATCTACGGAATGGGTGGCATGGGTAAAACAACTATTGCCAAGCTTGTCTTCAATGAACTACGTCTCCACTTTGGAAGGTATTGTAGCTTCCTTAAGGATGTTCGAGCAAGATTGACCAAGGAGAGTATAGTCCAGTTGCAGAAGACATTACTATCTGACATTGGTGATTCTGGATCTATAGAAAAAATCAACGACAGTGAAGCAGGAATGAGGATGATTGGAGCAACACTCAATAATAATAAGGTCCTTGTGATTTTGGATGATGTTGATATAAAGGTGCCCATTAAGAATCTCATAAGAAATTCCAAATTACATCCAGGTTCTAGGATAATCATTACAACGAGAGACAAAGATATTCTGCAAGATGGGGGATTTGAAGGTAATATTATTCAACAATATGAGATGCCAAAGATGGAACAAGCTCTTGCACTTCAGCTTTTTTCTTGGCATGCCTTTGGTGGAAAGTTTCCTTCGAATGAATATCATAAACTTTCAAGTAAAATTGTCTCACTAATGGAAGGGCTGCCTTTGGCTATTAAAGTGGTAGGTTTATCACTTAAGGAGAAAGATGGAAAATTTTGGAAAGAGACGTTGAAAAGGTTAAGTGAAGAACCTGAGAAAGAGATTCTAGAGAAGTTGAAAATTAGCTATGATGACCTAGAAATTCGTCAGCAACAAATTTTTCTTGATATAGCATGCTTCTTATTCAATGAGAAGATGACTGATGCAACTTACATATGGGAACAATGTAACTTTCATCCCCAAAAAGGAATTGAAGCCCTTAAAAAGAGGTGCTTGGTAAAGATATTGGACAATGATCAGTTCTGGATGCATAATCAGCTAGTAAACATGGGAAAGCATATTGTCCGTGAAGAAAGTCCATTCAACCCTAGAGAACAAAGTAGGCTGTGGGTTGCAAAAGAGGCCCTCGAAATCATAAAAACCGAAAACGTAAGTGAGAAACATCCCATTTTCAAATAATAGTTGTATATCCTAGAATTAAGGATTTCTTTTTTGTTTAGAATCGTTATAAGTTTTTTCCTGCCCATTTAAATTGTAAAACATAGTGGTTGAAAGTTGACAAACTTCTTCATATCATTGCGAAATTTTACTTGCAGATGAAGGACAAGGTTCAAGCAATTAAGATGGATGAACTGAATGACTCCATAGAAATTACAAATGAAGAGTTTAAAAGGTTACAAAGCCTAAGACTCCTCAAGTTAGGAAACGGAACTTATGCAGTAGACTTTGCAAAGTGTTGTTCAAAGTTGGGATGGATTTCTTGTCATTCTTCTAATTGGGATTTGATGGGGGACAATATGAATTTTAATAATCTTGTTGTTATTAAACTTCATGATACTAGTTTCGCGGATGATGCCAAAGCATGGGACATGATCAAGGTAAATTACATGTTATTACTTCCAGTCTTCCCAGTATATACTATGCAATGGTTCTTGCATTTGACATGCCATCTATTTTTACAGGGTGCACTGAATTTGAAAGTTCTATCTCTTACTAAATGCGGTGGCATAACAACAATTCCAGATTTATCTAACTGCTTTAGTTTAGAGAAGTTGACTCTTGCACACTGCGACAAGCTAAAGAGAATTGAAAGAGTCATTGGACATCTAAAGTCATTGGTTGAGTTAGAGATTGAATGTTGTAAGGGTCTTACAGATTTGCCTAAAGAAATGGGGGCACTAGTGAACCTTAAGCGCTTCTCATTGAGGGGATGTTATGGGTTGAGAGAACTTCCATGCTCACTCGGGAATTTAACCTCATTGATTGAATTAGACTTATCAAAAACAGGCATTGCCAAACTTCCAAACTCCATGAAAGGACTACTAAAACTGGAGTCTTTTCTTCTTATTGACAAGGCAATGGAGGAATTTCCCAATTTCATTAAAAAGTTAAGATCATTCTGTGTATTGAGTTCACCAAAAAATGGATCATATTCTTCAGAGCATCATGTTTGGCAGTTACCTAGTGGCATTAGCATGTTGAAAATTCTTGAAGAGCTGGATCTCTCTGGACGTGATGAAATGACAAGTGAAACTTCCATTGGAATAGGAGATTTGTCATCTCTTAAAACCCTAAATTTAACTAGCACCCAAATTTGTGATATTCCAAGGAATATTGACATGCTTCATCATCTCCAAACACTAAACTTAAGAAATTGTAATGAGATTCAACAGTTGTCAGAGCTTCCCTCAAGCACAGTCAACATGCTTCATCAACAAGCTTCATCACCTCCAGAGTTGGCTTCTTTCTCTCGCCTAGACCTAAAAACCCTTGTGCAGCTTCCGTCCTCTTTGCTTAGATTTGATTTACTATGCTCTAGCTTCAGTTGGGCAGAGTTACTTCCCTCCGACTTGATATTGAGAAATTTGGTGACCTTAGAGTTCTATTATGTTGAAGTGGAAGACATTCCACTCGATAAACTTCCAGGACTGGAGAGCTTAACTATTGACGGCTGTGAAAAGCTTCGGAAATTAACCATTTCTTCAGAGAACCTGCGGCAAGCTCACCTTTCATCTTGTCCAGATCTAGTTGATATATCTTTTTCTTTTTCAGAAAAATTGGAGTCCTTCTTTGTTTTTGGGTGCGGATCTCTCGAGACAATAAAATGGTCAGATTGCGTGAAAAACCTAGAGAAATTGGAAATCCAACAGTGCAATGAACTTACTGATGTTTGCGGCCTACAACATCTGGAGTCTTTGAAATCCTTGGAGGTCACTAAATGTCCATCATTGAGTAGGTTGATTGATGCCTCTTGCACAAAGATACCAGATGATTGCCTCGTCAAAATACAGGGGTGTGGAGACTTTTTCAAAGATTCTATCCCGAGTGACCCTCCTGGGATGCCTTTACCGTGTTATGTACAGGAGATTCTTCTGGATACATCAAACGTTGAATCCAAGTTAGACCAGGTGCGGAATCTTCTTCATTAATATACAATAGACATGCGAGAATTGATTTGTTCTAATTTCGTTTTGATGCTATAATGTGATAAAACAACACAAATTGTAAAAAAATTGAACAATATACTGAAATTTACATGGATGAAAATATTTTTTTCAATCCAATGACAAAAAACTATTAGAGAGATCTTTAAATAATTTTAAACACATTAGTGTTCTTTTGACATATTCTTTGTAATTTGAAATGTTTTTTTGGTATAAATTAAATAAAGACACATATAAACTGTAATTTTTAAGTTTATTTTTTGTTATATAACTGAGTGTTGGATATTATGCAATATGATAAGTGTTTATCTTGATGTCACAATGTTCAGCAATAATTGCCCTCTGGAACTTTTGTTGCACAATAGTTCACAAAAATTTGATACATTGTTGCATCCATTAGTTTTCGGTCTCCATGCCATTAAGGGTTACCTGAAATGGACTGACTCACTTTTCTTGATCGAATTTTCTTAACTAATTTTATCAACCATGCATCTTTTGTATTTTCTTAACTTCATAAACCATGGAATAGATGTTTTTGTGTTCTAAATGAATTAGTGCATTGTCCGTTAACATGTCACAATCATACAGATGGAAAAAAGTAATGGGTGAAACAAAAATGAAATTCTAGAAAGTAAAGCACAATTTATCAATGTTTGCGTGGTATCATGCAGCGGTGCCGAAGTTTAGGAGGGTAATATGATATTTTTAAAGAGAAATAATTGAGTGACTGTATTTAATTTACTATGAGGACAACAATCTCTTATGTATCACAAAAAATCAAATAATAAATAATTATAAATTGTAGCAGGGTTCACTTCTTCAAGAATTTATAAATCACAATAAGTTATAAATCTTACGGTAGCTGAAAAACTATTATGCTAGTAAAGCTTATTTTTAAAGTGCAAAGCCATCGTGCATGCACCGAGTTTGTTCGGTTAAGAACTTTCATTTTTTTTATTTATTTATTACCCATCACTTTCAGGAATGGATGACCTAATTGATATATTCTGTTAAGCATTCTAAACTCTTCAAGGAGCCATGAGGAAATTCATAATGAACAGTAAAATGTATGCATGCACATATAGTGGCTGACTAGCCTTGTCTTTTTGGCCAGCAAGGGGCTTGAGTAGTTGACAGTGCATTTTTAGTACTAATGCAAATTGCCAACACGCAGGATTGACGTCTTTTTATAGTAAATGATTTTTTTCAAAGTAATCCAATCACATATTGCTTGAACAAACATTTAGATTTTCATAGACTGATTTAAAACGATGTGTCCCACGGTTATGGATTTTTCCATACGAAAAGTAGAAAATAAAACTTCTTTTTAGTTCCAAAATGCATAACAATTGAATTAGTAAATGAAGTACATAAGTTATCCAAAAAGAGTAGATTATTGAAATTAAAATGAATATAAGATGAAGGATTAAGTTCCCTAAAAATAATAACATTAGAGTTAGAAACAGAAACGAAACTTACTATGGGATTAGAATAGCAAGACTCTTACCTTTTATTTAATTATGTATTTATTCTTTTTTGCTTTACTTGGCATAGTATGTAATTAGTGCAAATGATGATAACTTTTAAAGAAATAAATTCAGCACATTATCCAATATTTAGACCATCGAGATTGTGTGGAAAAAAGCAAGAGGTCACTTTTTTTTTTGCCAATCTGCAATAAATACGTGAAATGAATTTTTTATTTAGTAAATCTCCTTGAAATTTTGAAATCGATATGACAATTGCTAATTCTTTTTTTTTTTTTTGCAGAATAAATTTGTTTTGTTGGATTCCAATATTTTGAAACAAATTGGATAACTTGTTCTTTATTAATTTTGACTTGTTTCCATATCCTATATTTGATGCATATGTTTCTACTATTTTAGGAGCAGTTGGGTCACCTAAATGTAAGCAAGGAATTTCATTTTGATTTGTCTAACAATATCTATATGAGTCGATGTACATAGTGGATTTTTTTTTTTTTTTTGGTAATTTTCGGTGAATGTTTTAAAAAGTATATTGATATTTGGGAAGAAATCAAAAATATAATTTAGCTTATATATGTATGTATGTGTGTGTCTGCTCTGATTCGATTCTGCCCTCCATTGCCAAACTCAGGATGGAACTGAGTTCGACATTTTGGGTATTGATGAAGTCTCGGATGATGTATCAGTGGGTGAAAGTTTAATTGATGGCACCTCCTCCACTGATGATTTCCAATCAGAGTCAGACAATACTGAATGTCTTGAGGCCACGGGAAATAGGAGGCAAATGAGAGAAAGAAGAATTGGTCGCGTGGGGAAAACGACGAGTATGGAAAATAGGAAGAAGGACAAGGATGAGATTGGGGAACTTGCCAACCCAAGTGATGCTGTCGGGTCGAGTTGCCAAACATGCGAAGGAGTTGAACACTATGAGAGATACTGCGAAGCTACAACTGAAGTTGAGGATCAAAGAGACTTTTCTTCTGTAAGTATTGACGATTTGCATTATCTTCATTGTGCATTCCTTAGAACTTATGTTGAATTTCAACGTGTACGTATGTGTGCGTGCGTGTGTGTGTCTGGTCTGATTCGAATCTGCTCTCCCCTCCCAAATTCAGGATGGGGCTGAGTTCGACATTACAGGTTCTGATGACGTCTCAGACTATGCGTCTGTGGGTGAAAGTTTAACTGATGGCGCCTCCTCCATTGATGATTTCCAATCAGAACTAGACAATACTGAATGTTTTGAGGCCTCGGGAAATAGGAGGCAATTGAGAGACGAAAGAATTGGGCGCTATGACAGTGTCAATGGGGAGAAAACAACGAGGATGGAAAATAGAAAGAAGAACAAGGATGAGATTGGGGAACCTGCCAACCCAAGTGCTGTTGTCGGGTCGAGTTGCCAAACATGCAAAGGAGTTGAGCGCTATGAGAGTCCTGCAAAGCTACAACTATGCCAAACATGCAAAGGAGTTGAGCACTATGAGAGTCCCTGCAAAGCTACAACTATGCCAAACATGCAAAGGAGTTCAGAACTCTGAGAGTCTTGCAAAGCTACAACTAAAGTCGAGGGTCAAAGAGACTTTTCTTCTGTAAGTACTGACATCCGCATTATCTTAATTGTGCAATCCTTGGAACTTATGTTGAATTTCAACGTTGTCCATGTGAAGAGGGATAGTACTGTGGAGCCTGCTTGTGCAATAGCAAATACAGGCCAAGGAAGAGGGACCAGACGTGCTTCAAACCCAGGAAAGTATCCTGCAAAAAGAGGCCAGCAAGGGGTACAGCTTCAAGTTTAAGAAACAGCAAAGCTTCAAGGTCGGGTAGGTATGCGGCTTCTAATTCAGGAAGAGGCACGGTATCAAATTTTGCAAGGGGCATAGCTTTAAGTTCACGAAGCAACGCTGCTTTGAGTACAGGAAGGGGCAGAGGTTCAACTTCGGGAAAGGACACCACTTTTAAGCTTGGAAAGGGGCACGACTTTGAGTTTAGGAACGGAAAGAGTTTCAAGTTCAAGAAGGGAAACGACTGAAACACGCGGAAGTTCAAGATAAGTGCTTGATGAAGACTCAGGCTCTGGATCTATGGGTGAAAGTTGAAACTGATGGCACCTCCTCCGTCGATGATTTTCAGTCAGAGATGGGCAATGTTGAATGTCGAGGCCACGGAAAATAGGAGGGAAACAGAATATTAGAAGGATTGGGCACTATAACAGTGTTTTTTTTTTTTTTTTTGAAAAGATATAACAGTGTTGATGGAGGGAAAACAATCAGTATGGAAAATAGGAATAAGGGCAAGGATGAGATTGGGGAACCTGCCAACCAAAATAACATTGTCCAGTCGAGTTGTCTAAGGTGCGAAGGTGTTGAACACTACGATAGATTCTGCAAAGCTATTTGGGTTACTCTGCATCTGGTTTTTAACTTCTTTCCCCAAAAATAAGAGTTATTTGTGTTCCACGATCTTTGTATCCAATAATTTCGTAGTCTCAAACAATGGCAGTATGGAACAAATTAGTTATTGTTTGTGTTTTTTATATTGTCGATTTTTGGTTCGCAGACTTTAAAAGGTCTGTTTAAAATTTAAATGCATTATTTTGATTAGAGGTGTTAGTTCGATTGATTCACTATTCAAGACACGGGTGTTATTTCAACGAAATAAGCTAACCTCTAGCAATTATCCTTCTACTTTCAACTCGACACTAAGTGGTAGGGTTTTTGTCTCTATGAGTAGAGGATTACTAGAAATCATGACAAAGAGATCTCTTGAAGAATGTAATTTAAGATATTATTACAAAAAACAGAAGAGTTGGTTGTTTTCTTAATGTATGTCTTGAAGAGAAGCATACGTTCGTGCAAATATGCATTCTATGATAAGATAAGTAATACTATATCTTGAAGAGAAGAATTTCATACAAATATGTAAATGATGTAAAAATATTAATTGTTAAGGACTTGGCAATAAATGCATATTCTAGTATTTTGTATTATCTTTCAGTGTAAAAATGGCTGATGGTTAGTAAGTATGTAACTGAATGACCAAGTTTTAGAAAAATAACAATAAAAATGTGAACGTGGAGGAAGGAAAATTAATTGATACTTATGCTTTGTTTATTTCGTGGAAAGAAATTATTTAGAAAAAAATTATTTAATAATGTTCACTTATATCATTTAAAAAAATGAATAAACAAGAAATATTTTCATTGTTCATAAAAATATTTGGAAATAAATTGTTGTAGATAATAAAATATTTTCCATCGACTAGTGGTTTCAAGTGATAAACATAATTATCTTTAAGAAAATATTTTTCAAATAATTTATTTTTGGAAAATTAAACAACACCTTAATAAATAGTTCTCTTCTTTTCTCTCTCATCTTGTGACACTACCTATTTTTTCCTTCTTTTAAAAAAAAATTCTTCTGCACATGGGTGTAACCTTTGCCCCATGATATGGATGAACGATCCAGCAAAATGTGTCAGAAAAGCTCGATGAAGATTACAATTTTCACAATGAGAATTAGAGTTCACACCAAATAAAACCACTTGAGAATCAGAAGCTCATTTATTTCTTTGTTTGGGTTTTAAAATGTCAAATTAGTTTTGTTGTGATTAATGTAGACTGAGAAAATCATTCACGTTAGAAAAAAAAAAAAAAAAAAACTAGTGGATTGCCGAGTGAGTATTTTTAGCGACTAATAGTTAATCCATTGCAAAAGACTCACGATAGTATCTGCTGGAAAAAAAAAATGTTTATTCCTTCATTATTGGTAAAATTATCACCTAATTAAATCAATTCCTATATATTTTGATTTTCCATTAGTACACACGACATATAACCTTTGTTGACACCTGAATGGCCAATAAATAATACATGCATTCTTTCAAAAAAAAAAGCATTATATAATAGAAAATAAAGAAAATAAAAATATGGATAAATAACAAATAGAAAGGCCGAATCGGATTTTTGGCAAAAGAACCCATCTCAGAATTGTGGCTTCGGCCCCAGGTCTGCTACCGACCAGCGAAGCCCAAATCGCGCGGCCTGGTCTTTGATGTCGAAGCCCAATTCATTAATTCAACTTCTGCACAGACTAAATGGTCCAAGCAGAGGTTTAGGGCATGTTTGTTTGTATTCTTTGTTTCTGGTCATGAACATAATTTCTTTTTCTTTTTTTTTTGATGACCCAGGGAAGCCCTGTACGCCGCGGGCGGCTGGAGTAAACCCTCGGGCCCCACGGGAGGACCCACCACCCCCGTGGAACGGGTAAGACGCCAAGCGTCTCCACGGCAAGTCGAACCCTTGCTTTCCGAGAAGGGGTCAGTGGGTCCCCCACAATGGGGAAGACTTGCCAGTGGAGCCACCGCGGCCAGTGGTTACAATTTCTATTTTTTTGTTCCGAGGAAAAAAAAAGAATAGAAATATGTTTATTTGCGTTTTTGTTCTAAATCTATTTTTTTTTTGTTCCCATGAACAAATTTGGAATAGAAACAAAAAACAATAAAAACTTATTTCTTATTCTTGGAACACTTTCGAGAAACAATTTTTCTCTCTCCTTTTTTTTTTCTTTTTCTTTTCGAGGGCTGGCGACCTCGCCGGAGTGTCGCCTGCCCTTGGCGAGGCTTAGCCTCACCGATGGCTGGGTGAGCCCACTAGCCCTCGTCGGCCGATCGCCGGCCATGGCCGAAGCCGACAACCGACCAAAAGGAAAAAAAAATTAAAAAATTAAAAATTAAATTAAAAAATTAAAAGAAACAAAAAAATTATACAAGTTTACCAAACGTGTTTCTATTATTTTTCTATTCTAAAAACAAGTTTACCAAATGCGTTCTTCTATCCAAAAATTGTTCTCCAGAACAGAAATAGTTTTTTCTATTTTTGTTCCCTGAAACAATTTTTGAATAGAAACGTTATCAAACACACCCTTAAAAACCCGTGGTTTAGAAAGCTCACAAAAAGCACGGCGGTTAAGGGTAGTTGTTTGAGATTATTTCTTTGATTTCGAATATCTCGTATTGGTTTTTCTAGAGTTTAGCCATGGATCTGAGTTCGAGATGGTTAGATTAGTCCCTAAAACAATTGCCCATTACCTATCTGATGATATGCCTCTAAGATTTTGTTGAGAATCAATTCCAGAAATTGTTCGATATGGGTGTGTATAGTAATGTTCATAGGATATTTTCTGATTCATTAACTTTCAGATATGAAAATGTGTGCATTTCGTTATTACCGGGAGTAAAACTAGACATGTGACTGTTCTGTCCTGTGCATTGCATATACTTGCAGCGGTGGATGGTGGTTGTCGGCAAGTATATGGTTTGGGATTTATGGTTCGAGCACTCCTTTCTAATGACATTTGTGATCAAGTCCTTTACCGCGTTATTCTTCCATATATCTGCTCTCTGTGTCCATGAGGTTGTGGCCAGTGGGTGAGAATGACAATCCGATGATGGCCAAAGATTGTCGTTGGTAATGCACGGTTGATTCTAGCTAAGCAGATGGAGGTTCGAATATTAAGCTTGTTCACATGTTTCTTAGCATCGATGGATGAGTAAGTCTGTTAGAATCTGGGAATGAAGAACATTGGAAAGGAAAATTTAGGCGTCCAGAAAAAAGAAATGGAAATAATAAGGAAAAAAATATATATAAAGATAATAAAAAGAGAGAGAAAGAAATCAATAAAAAGGCTGAATTAAGGGTATGGTAAGAATTGGGCTGAATGTTGTTGTAGTAAATTTGGGCTTGATCTGGTTTTAGAGAGCTTGGGCTTAGTTTAGTTTAGCTTAGGTGGGTGTGGGCAGAGTTAGACTTTGGTGCTTTAAGTCCATTGAAGAGGCTGGTCATATAAGGCCCATTTGTGTGCATGGCCCAGATCCAGAAAGCCCCAGTTTAGTCCATATTGGGATCGAGCCCATGGGCTCAGTCAGTGTCCCCTTTGATTAAAAAATAAAAAAAAGTAATAAAAAAATGGAAAAAGATCATAAAATTGGCCTTGTTAGATGTTCGTATTGGATTTAATTTCTGTCATTTAGTTAATGTTCATTTACTTCAGAGAATTTTATGGTATTATCTAGGTTTAGTTTAGGTTTAGATAAATTACCCTTTTAAAAAAATTGTATTCAATTCGATATTTTTAACTCATGGTGTTGTCGTCCTAGGGCTAAATAATAAGGCCGTGTAATATTTTTTGCCCGACATTTTATTAAGTCAATTTACTCATGTTATCTTTTACTTGCATTTTATTACTACTTTTGATGTGCTTATGATTTCTATAATATTGATTTTTGTGTTGTGATTCATCTTTCTGGGTTGGAAGGTTAGGTTACGCACTATAATCATTATAAATATAAATAAATATATATATAAATCGCATGGATACCTATCAGACGAGAACTTTATGATATGAACCCTAATTGGATAAAGGTTGCATGAGATACTTAGTTAATAATCGATACCGAAAGGGTATTAATTGAATAACTAGTATAATCAAGTTCTGAATCTAGAATTCTGGTTGTGCAGTAAATGAGGTATTCTCATATTTCACTTGATTTTTAGCTAATCCAATGAGTAGTGGATATTGAATTCTCATAAGATAAATCAATTAAAATTAACATTTCAACATTGCGTGCAGTAAAGATTTGGGAGCACCCGGGCAAATCAAGACCTATAAAACCCATCTTCCCTCCCGTGACAACCTTTTTTAATCAGAGAGAGAGAGAGAGAGACGCGTGACCCTTTCGCTTTGAAGGAATCAAACCTCACGGCATGATGATTGGACACCGAAAGAGCGCACGCCCTTGGCAGTGAATGTGCTGAACATTGCTCTACAATTCTTGCTGCTCACATGCCTCATCCCTCGCCCCCTTTGCTAGCGTCCAAAGTCAATTCTTGCCGCCTGACTGCACTATCCTTCTCCTTTCGATTTTAAATTCCTGATTGGCCTTTATGGTCTTCCAAGGAGTCTTTAAAAATTTCCAAGCTTGTTAAAAAGTCTTGGACATCTCACCGTCCACTTGCTATTGCAGAACGTTAGGTGGGAAATAGACAACTAGATTTGACTTTAAAGTAAGCCGGCCAAGCTTTTCAGGTATTGGCACTCTTTTGCCTCGTTCATATCCAGAACCACAGCTCATCTCTTAGCTAGGCCACGCTACACCAACCTTTTTTTCTCTTTAGGTGAGAGAGATGTCTGGAAGTACTAAGCTTCCTGCCTATGGCAAACTCAGAGGCCGGAACCTTTCGCTTTGAAGGAATCAAACCTCACGGCATGATGATTGGACACCGAAAGAGCGCACGCCCTTGGCAGTGAATGTGCTGAACATTGCTCTACAATTCTTGCTGCTCACATGCCTCATCCCTCGCTCCCTTTGCTAGCGTCCAAAGTCAAAATCTCTCTCTCTCTCTCTCCATGGGCACTTCCCATGTGCCGCCTGACTGCACTATCCTTCTCCTCCTTTCGATTTTAAACTCCTGATTGGCCTTTATGGTCTTCCAAGGAGTCTTTAAAAATTTCCAAGCTTGTTAAAAAGTCTTGGACATCTCACCGTCCACTTGCTATTGCAGAACGGTAGGTGGGAAATAGACATCTAGATTTGACTTTAAAGTAAGCCGGCCAAGCTTTTTAGGTATTGGCACTCTTTTGCCTCGTTCATATCCAGAACCACAGCTCATCTCTTGGCTAGGCCACGCTACACTAACCTTTTTTTTCTCTTTAGGTGAGAGAGATATCTGGAAGTACTAAGCTTCCTGCCTATGGCAAACTCAGAGGCCGGAACGAGTAGTGATGCTACACGAGCATCAGGAGATGAGTACCAAGTATTCTTGAGTTTCCGAGGAGTCGACACTCGTTATGGATTCACAGACTTCCTCTATCACGGCTTGCTAGATGTTGGAGTCCGTGTATTCATTGAGGATGATGAACTTTGTGTTGGTGAAGTGATTGGTGAGAACCTTAAACATGCTATCGGCAGCTCAAAACTCTACATACCCATCTTCTCTCAAACTTATGCCTCCTGTAAATTGTGCCTCCAAGAGCTTGCACTCATAGTAGACAACGTCTTTAAGTCAGGGGACCAAAAAAGTATCCTTCCCATTTTTCTTGATGTGGAACCTGAGGATGTTAAACTTAAGACTCCACTTTACAGCACAGCCTTTGAGAAACACAGGGAGGACTTTCCTAAGAAAGTCGAGGCGTGGAGAAAAGCTCTTGTAGCAGTCGATGAAACCAAGGGATGGAACATGAAAAAGGACCAAAGGTAATACTCATTTCTACCTATTTCTTATTTATAATGGAAAATATTGAAACAACCTGCAGTTGCTGTTCTCGTTCATCCTTACGTCCTCTGCTTTTAACTGCTTCCCTAAGATTTTCCCATGCGATGTCAATAACTTCAATTTGATCTGCATTCTCACTTATCAAAATAAACAATCTGTCTCTCCAGACAGAAATTTCTACGCAAAAAATCAATTTACCCATGTGATAAGAGTATCAGTTTCCATTTTCTATTTGTGGGAAAAAGACGAAAAACATCAGAGATCCCTCTGGTGGCGTTTTATATACATTTGCGAGTTCTCCTCAAAAAACATCAATTCCTCAGGAAACTAGAATTATGGGAAGAAAAATCATTTGTGATGTGTGGGTAAAAAGTCAATCCAGTCAACTAATGAAAGTTCTTGTGTACATGGCAGCCAAGCAACGATCGTCAAATTAGTTGTTGAAAAGGTTTTGGAGAAGCTAGAGATAAAACGGAAATCAGTGACTGAACATTTAGTTGGACTTGATGATCCAGTAAAACACTTGACAAAGTTATTAGATATCGACCATCGGGATGTGCGGCTTATTGAAATTTACGGAAAGGGTGGTATCGGTAAAACAACCATTGCCAAGGTCATCTTCAATAAACTATCCTCTCACTTTGGAAAGTGTTGCAGCTTCCTTGAGAACGTTAGAGAAAGCTCATTGACCAAGGAGGGCATAGTCCAATTGCAAAGGAAATTATTATCTGACATTGTTGGTTATGGATCTGAACAACTAATGGATAGTGAGCAGGCAATGAGGAGGACTGGAGACACACTCAGCACCAAGAAGGTTCTTATAGTTTTGGATGATGTTGATAAAAAAGAACACATTAAGAGACTAATAGGAGATTATTCATTACATTCAGGATCTAGGATAATCATAACAACGAGAAACAAAATTGTCTTGAACGTTAAGGGACTTAAAATTCTATGTTATGAGATGCCAAAGATGGATGGCGGTCTTGCACTTCGACTTTTTTGTAAGCATGCCTTTGGTAGAGAATCTCCTTCAGATGATTATCATGGGCTTTCAGGTAAAATTCTCACAAGTACGGAAGGGCTTCCTTTGCTTATAGAAGTAATAGGCTCATCGCTTAGTGGGAAAGATGAAGCATTTTGGAATGAGATGTTGGCAAGGTTAAGGGAAGTTCCTGAGGAAGACACTCTAGAGACATTAAGGGTTAGCTATGATAACCTAGACAAGTATCAACAACAAATTTTTCTTGATATAGCATGCTTCTTGTTTAATGAGAACAAGACGGATGCAATCTACATGTGGGCCAATTGTCAATTTTATCCCATGAGAGGACTAAAGGTCCTCACCAATAGGTGCTTGATAAAGATATTGGACAATGATAAAATTTGGATGCATGATCAACTCATAGACCTGGGAAGGCGCATTGTCCGTCAAGAAAGTCCATTCAATCCAGGAAAGCGTAGTAGATTATGGATTGCAAAAGAGGCCCTTGAAATCATAAAAACCAAAAAGGTAAGTAAGATGTCCCATTTTCAAAATTTATATATATCCTAAAATCAAGAATTTCTATTTTGTTTAGATCTTTATCATTTCTTTCTTGCTCATTTGAGCTGTAAAACATAATGGTTGGAAGTTGCCAAATTTCTTCACGTCATTTCAAAAATTTCACTTGCAGAGGAAGGACGAGGTTCAAGCCTTGAAGATATTTAGATCTAGTGACTCCATAAAGATTACTAATGAAGACTTTGAAAGGTTACAAAACCTAAGATTCCTCGAGCTAAACTGGGGAAGTTACTATGGGGATTTTGCAAGGTGTCATTCAAATTTGAGATGGTTTTCTTGGCATTCTCCTCAAGAGTTTAAGGCAAACAATATGTATTTGGATCATCTTGTTGTTTGTAAACTTGACTCTATTGACTTCAAGGATGATTCAAAAGCATGGGACTTGATCAAGGTACTGTGTGATGGTTCTCATTTGATGCTATTAACTGATAATTCTCATGTGTATTGTGCGATGGGTCTTACGCTTAAAATGCCATCTATTTTTACAGAGGGCACAAAATTTGAAAGTTCTCTCAGTTACTCGGTGTTCTAGCATAACGACAATCCCAGACGTCTCGAAATGCTCACGTTTAGAGAGGTTGACTCTTGCAAACTGCTTTAGTCTAGAGAGAATTGAGAGCTTCATTGGAGATCTAGCATCATTGATTAAGTTAAAGATCAAAGAGTGCAAGGGCCTTATGGATTTGCCTGAAGAAGTGGGGGCATTGGTGAAGCTTAAGCACTTCTCGTTGTCGGGATGTAGAGGATTTAGAAAACTTCCGTGCTCACTTGGGAATTTAACCTCTATGACAAAGTTGGACTTATCAGGTATGGGCATTACAAAACTTCAAACTCTATTGTAAGGTTAAAATCCAAATAATTTTAGTTTGAAATTTGTGATTTTTTTTTTCTGACAGGCACAATAATAAGGGAACTTCCCAACTCCATTGGAAAGTTAAAATCATTACGCGTCTTGCGTTTACCAATAGGTGCATTAGTTTATCGGGAGGATCATGTTTGGCAATTACCTAGTGGCATTGGCACATTAGTAAATCTTGAAGAACTAGATCTCTCCAGGCGTAATGTGACAGGTGAAATTCCTATCGGAATTGGAGAATTGTCATCTTTAAGAATTCTCAAGTTAGAGCATACCCGTATTTGCAGAATTCCAATGACCATAAACAGGCTTCTTCACCTTCAAACACTAAACTTAAGATCATGTCACGGGATTCAAGTGTTGCCAAAGCTTCCCACAAGTTTGACATGTCTACTTCTTCGATCTGAATCATTACTCTCAGTCCCAAATCTATCGAACCTTACTAATTTGGTTGAATTGCTACTAAGTAATGACTCTAGTTTGGGGAAAAAATCAAACCTAATTCCAAGATGCAACTTAAGGTGGATTGAGAGGTTATATAGATTGAAGAAGTTGGAGTTAGATTTGCTAAACATCCCAGCACCTCTAGAATGGGCTGATCTTTCTCATCTAGAAGAGCTTAAGTTGGCATGCCTGGACATGGAAGCCCTCATGCAACGTCCCTCGTCCTTATGGAGTTTGAGAAATTTGTCCAATTTAGAGTTCTACAGCTGCGAAGTGGAAAGCATTCCGCTCGATGGACTTCCACGACTGGAGAAATTAACTGTTTACGGTTGTAAACGGCTTCAGAAATTATTTATTCCTTTGGAATTAAAGAAGCTAGAGCAAGTGCGTGTGTCATATTGTTCAGAGCTAATTGAGATACAAGTTGAGGGTCTTTTGAAATCATTGGAGTCCTTGAAAGTCTATGAATGCAAATCTCTAACAAAAATAGGTGGGTTATCATACTCGATGAACTTGGAGTATTTGAGAATCCAAAGATGCAAACAACTTACTAATGTTGAAGGCTTAAACAAGCTAGAGTCTTTGAAATCCTTGGAGGTCACACAGTGCCCGTCATTGAGAAGGTTGATTGATGCCTCTTGCACAAAAATACCAAATGATTGCCTTGTCAAGATAGAGGGGTGTGGAGACTTTTTCAAAGATTCTACTCTGAGTGACTCACTTGGAATGCCTTTGTTGCATTATGTACAAGAGATTCTTCTGGATGACTTTGAATCCAAGTCAGACAAGGTGCGACCCCTTCTTCACATATATACAGTAAATGTGCGTGAATTGATTTGTTCTAATCTCAGTTTGATGCTATAATTCCATAAAACGACACAAATTGTAAAAACTTAAGTATTATTCCAAATTTACATGAGCGAAAGTATATTGTTCCATGCAACAAATAAAATTTTTCAGAATAATCTTTTAATAATTTCAAATACATTAGTATTCCATGTTCTTTCCAATTGAAATGTTGTTTTGCATAGATTAAATGAATGCACGTACAAAAGTATCATGTACTGTAATTCTTAGAATTATTTTTTGTTGTATAATTGAGAATTGCATATTTGTAATAAATGCCCACTTGAACTTTCAGTCTGCATAGCCGTTAATGTTACCTAAAACGGACTTATTCGGCTTTCTTGATCGAATTTTCTCAACTAATTTTATTGACAATGCATCATTATCTATTTTCTTAACTTCATAAACCATGTAATAATCTGAAAAAAAAAAACCATGTAATAGATATTATTCTGTTCGAAATGAGTGAGTACATTTTCAATTATTAACAATCGTACAAAACACAGAAGTAATTGCTGAAACAAAAATGAAAGTTTGGAAAGTAATCTATTACTCTTCAGAGTTTGCGTTTCTGTGAAGTAGTGCCAAAGTCTAGGAGGGTAATATGATATTTTCAAAGTGCGGAGCTATGGTGCATCCCCATTCGGCATAGGTGACCTAATATCTTTTGTTAAGCATTACGAAGCCTCCAAAGAGCTAGAAGTAATTAAGACAGTACTTTTTAGAGTCTGACAAAAAAAAGTACTTTTTAGGAAAAAATTTATCAATGAACACTAACAATGTATGTGGAATAGGCGTTCTTATATTTTGTCAGTATCTAAATAAACAATATGTAAAATAAAAAAGAGTGGAATATGAATATGTACTTTTGTGCTAGTAAAGGAAGGAATATAACAAGGTCTTATATATTAGAGGGAGCTTTGCTACCTTTTTAGGCCAAATATCTTCCATTCTTTAGCCACACAAAATCTGCTCATTTAAAGTTGCCTTTTTTGTTGCACCGCAGTTATGTTACTCGCTCTTACTCATTCTATCTCCACTTTACAGACAAAGACTGAAGGTGGGAAAAAGGCCACAGCTTGGTGGGAAAAATTTAGGATTTGGAGCACGAGCAAAGAATCTTGCAGCCAGGAAAAGGATGAGGTGAGTGATTAGTGGAAACGATTGTGAGGTGATTCTCTTGTTTCTTCTCTTAGGTTGCTGATTTTATTTTCTTACATTAGTCACTCATCTCTACTTCCTTTTTTGGTCTTAAATTTCGGTTCCTAAAGCAATCTTTCCTCCCTCTTTTAAGGTTCCCATTTTGTGCTGTACTTTAGTTACTTAGGTTGCATGTTTTTTTTTTTCTATCTTAGTCACTTATCTCTACTCGTCTTCTTGGTGTTCGATAGCCTTGGTTCTTTGACATTGCCACTAAACTCATGTAATCATTCTTTAAATTTATATCATCAAAATTGCTTACATAGACCATAAATTAGATAATTGATCACCGATTTTAGATTTCAAAAGTGTCATATGATTTTTTTGTCTACTAATTTTATTATTATTTTACAATTGCAATTATTAACTCAAACTTAATGTTTTATATAATTATGTACTTACTGTATTATTTGATTTGATTATTGCATTAATGAGCTATGCAGAAATTATTTTTAAATGATTTGATCATAGCTATATGAAATTAACAAATAAAAGAACTCATTAGATTCTGTCACGTGTCACCACATGGGAAAATGAATGATGTACAAGGGTCAGTTGATTCATGGTATATATGTTCGATATTATGATGATCCATCTCCCATGATTTTGTTATTGGCCTCTTGAGTAAAAATTATTAGAATGTTTGTTTTGCCTCTTTCTTATATAACTTTGTTAGAACGTTTATGCAATTTAATTCAAAGTTAATCTATCCACTTGTAGATTAAGCAATAACTGTGTTACACATTTATTTGTTGTTTTGACCATGCATGTGTATATAGCGGGCTTGGCTAGTTTTCAATTTTTGACTACCAGGGGCCTTGACTAGTTGACTATGAGTTCTTAGAACTATAGCATATCGGCACCACGTGGTAGTTACATCTTTCAATAATACATGATCATTTCAAAGTAAATTAAGGCACCCGTTGCTTGAACAAATAGTCGTATATTATGTCAGGTGTAGCTTTTTGATGATTGAACGTATTATTTCACTTCAAAAAGCAAATTATGAAAAGAGACACTGATTTAATTGTGAAGCATATTGCTTTGGTTTAAGAAAGAATACAACGACATACAAAGATTCATAAACTAATTTGGAAAATTGTGTCCCACGGTTGTGGATTTTTCATTCGAATAGGAGAAAATGAAACTCTTCTTTAGTTGCAATATGCAAAACAGTTAAATTTATATTAGTATTATAGTTGAAATAGATAATTAACATTAAAAGATAGTTGCACATGGAGTACGATAAAATAATCCAAAAAGAGTTGATTAAGTAATTAAAGTGATAATACGATGAAGAGTCAAAGTTCACTGAAATAATAACATAAAAAATAGAAAGAGAAACGAAACTGCATATGGAATTAGAACAGCAAGACGCGTTACTTCTTCTCTCCTTTTTTTTTTGGGCTTTACTTGGCATGACGTGGAATAATTAGTGCAAATGCTGATAAATTTCAAAGAAATAAAATTAGCAAATCAATCCATCCATCGAGGTTGTAGTGCAACAAAGCATGTCGAGCTAAGAGCTCCTATCTTCATTCATATCTACCCCTCTATATAACTTATATATGATGTAGGGGTCTTTCCAACATTCTTTTAATTGTCGGAATAAACTCTCTCCATAGAATAATAAAATAGCTTTTCTCTATCTCGCCGCTAACCAATCCAACAACTTTCTCCTTGTATTACCCGAAAATTTCCATTGCCCTAAGTTTTGTGAATCTCTGAAGTTTAATTAAAATAAGAGGAATTTCACTTAATTAAAAGGACAAATATATTTCCCCGAGATTTGACTCGGATAAAATATATTTATATGTGGGACTGGCCAAATCTTCCCTAAAGTCCAGAACTATTGATTTTGCTATCTAATAGGAATTGACGGCTGATTTAACCTGAAAGGATAACAATCCGTGTACTTGGCTCTTATTGGTAATGCCATCTTAATCATTGATCTCTTGGCCAGTCTGTAGATTAGTTCAATTGGAAGCAAATCAGGTTAAGTTAAAAAGAAAAGGACAATTCTAGATAAAAGGTATCATTCCTCTGATGTTGACTAAGAGTAATAGCTAGAATTTTTTGTGCAATACCGTCATCAAAAGTGTCACAGTGCCTGATTAATTTTGAACCCAACCCTCCACCTAACTAAGGAAGAAATTGAATCTATGTCCATAGTAGACTTTGTCATTCCCGAGATGTTCGATGTCCAAAAGTCTGTACGAGGGAAATTTTAAAATCTTAATGCAAAAAGTACGAGGATTTGGAAGCTATTCTCCAAATTGCTTAGCAAAAGCATAGCTCTGTTAAAGCTCAGCAAATCATCCAACCTCACACCGCTTCCTTTTTCTCCAGTGTATTCCAGTTCCATTCCAGAACTTTTCTACCCAGAAGATGTGATTTTTAGCTCAGTTATCGTGCAAATAGAGACTGAGAGTTAAGTACTGACATGGCACAGGTCGGCGGTGCCTGTACCACTGCTTTAATATACTTCGTTTCCAGCTATTGACAATAACTTTTCCTTTCACTACTTCAAGTTTGAAATATTATACAATAAATTGCAAAAGACTATCGTGTCTCCGGCAGCTACTGTTATGACCTTAACTCCAATTTTTCGTTATTAGCGGGATAAACATTGCAAGATAAAAAGAAATCTTAGGAGCACACTAGTCAATACGTGTATAGTCTGATTTGAAGTATTTAGACGTGTTAGTACATGCGTATCAATAGTAAACAGTCAAACTACAATATTCAATAAAGAATTTAAAAAAAAAAATCCATGGACCCCATTTTAGAGTAATTATAGAATATAAAAGAATGTCGACAAGGGACATAATATATCCTTAATTTAATGATCAATTAGAAAAGTAAATAATTACAATATTCAAATTAAGAGTAATAAAACAGCTATTAGAAAGTTTTATTGAGAGGTGTGTTCTCATTTTTCTTCCGTTTATCCCTCAAAAGTTTCCATGGTAAGGAAGAAGAGGGGAACAAGCATGCTGTCTTTAGAAGGAGATTTTGAGTACACGGGAAAAGGATACCATAAGTGACATAAATTTCGTATGGCACTTATTTGAATCCCATAATTTTTTGTTTGATTACTTGCATACTATAACTCATGAACTGTGCTCACTTGATTGGTAAAATTTTTGTTTGATTACTTGAATGTCATATAACTTTTCAGTTGATTACTTAAGCACATTAACTTCATAAAAATATTCACTTGAAGTGCTATGTTGCGTTAGATTTATAATGCTTGGATGAACAATGCTCAAGTAATCAATTGAAAGTTATGATATTCAAATGAACTGTTTTTAAAAGTTATGTCATTCGATTAATCGAAAAAAGAGAGGTAATGGCACTCATTTGAGTGCTTTAAGAAAATCATGGCACTTGATGTGTCATTATCCCTAATAAGATAGTATTCTTAGGTAGGTAATTATGTAACGCTTCAATGTTTAATTATAGCTTACATCACATACTTATTAAAAGCCAAACTTAGTTAATAAAAGAAATGAATAAGTGCATCAAGAATGCTAAAACTAATTGCAAAAGTGTAATTTAACCCTAAAATTTTGAAAAATATAATAAAGTTCTTTCATTAGCTCCGTTTAATTTGGTTAATAGAAAATATTAATGAGAATCTTTCTATTGCTTTCTTAAGACGCGGCATCAACGTAGCATCCACCGAGCACCAAAGAATTCGAAAATTTAAAACGATAAAATAATAAAGAATTAAAACACAGAAAAATATAATAATAAAAAAAGAACCTAAAAACATTTATTGAAAAGGAAGGTAAGACCATGGGCTTCTTGGTGAGGGCCATCGGCCATCAAAGCTTACAGGCAAGGGCTTGCAAGCGTTCGTATGCGTCTCGCGGTGGTGGCGCCACCATTGCCACAAATAAAATCATACTAGCCAACAAAACGAGCATCATCTCCGGCCATGACCTTTATTAACACAGAAAGCTACTACAGAAACCTGACGCCATTTCCGACAACTATCATAGCAGTACTCGCTTCTCGAAAAAATGGAACTCGTCTCCAAAACCAGATTTCCTTCTTTCTTAACTTGGGCAAGTCTTCGGAAAGTCAGGGAGAAGTAGATCAAAGCTTAAGAGTTGCTCTGTTCCCACTTTGAGGTAAGGAAGATACCGGAATTTGTGAATGCTGCTTGATTCAAAGGGATTTACGTCCAATTGATTCTCCAGAAAGCAGTGCGGTTGGGTGTTCAAACTAGGTCGTCATTTGATATTTGGGGATTTTGACATTTTCTTCCTTAAGATGTTTAATTCAACTTTGATATGATATTGATGAGGACCACGATGTGCAGGAGGTTCTGTGGTTGTCACGCGGATGGGAATATTACAGCTACATCTTCGATACAAGAAGAAAAGGCAATGGCGACGACAATGATCCCAATGACCCTAAGGTTAAGGAAGAGAGCGGCCATGAGGAAGCCAAAGGGCAGGTAAGAGATGACAACGATCTAAAATTCAGCTGAACTGCCTTTTCTGTTCAAAATTTTCGCTGATTTTAGGAAAGCCGAAAATAAATCTAGCGATACTTACTATTTCAGATAGCGAGCTCGCTCAAACTAAAAACAGTGATTGAAGAGATTGATATCAAAACTGTCGGTTGGTTTTCAATCTAAAGAAGGTTTTCCACATATTGTCGTCCCCTGCTTTGCAAATAGAGAAGATTACAGTAAACATAAGATGAAGGATTAAGTTTACTATAAATATGACATTAATGTTAGAAACAGCAACTGAACTTGATATGGAATTAGGATAGCAAGACTCCTACCTTTTTCTTTTTCTTCTTTTTCTTTTCTTTTCTGTTTTCCTTTACTTGGCATCGTATCAAATAACTAACGCAAATGATGATAAATTTTAAAGAAATAAAATTAGTAAATTAATCAAAATTAAACCATCAAGGTTACATGGAACAAAGCATAACGTATATATATGCGCGCGGGTTTGTCTGCTCTGATTCGAATTTGTTCTCCATTCCCAAACTCAGGATGGGGCGGAGTTCGACATTTCAAGTTCTGATGAAGTCTCAGACTATGCGTCTGTGGGTGAAAGTTTAACTGATGGCACCTCCTCCATTGATGATTTCCAGTCAGAGCTCGACAATACTGAATGTTTTGAAGCCACGGAAGACAGGAGGCAAATGAGACACGGAAGCATTGGGCGCTTTGATAGTGTCGATGGGGGGAAAACAGCGAGTTTGGAAAATAGGATGAAGGACAATGATGAGAATGAGGAACCTGCCAACCCAAGTGATGTTGCCATGTCGAGTCGCCAAACAGGCGAAGGAGTTGAACATTATGAGAGATCCCGCGAAGTTGCAATTGAAATTGAGGATCAAAGAGCCCTTCCTTCTGTAAGTACTGAAAATTTTGCACTATCCTTTAAGAATCTCATTAGTAACTGTTAAAAATTCTAAGAAACTAAATTTTTATTAACCCACCCAACTCAGCCATAGAAAACATATATTGAGAAAAAAATTTTATTACGGAGATTTATAAAATGATGGAAGTTAATCAATTAAATCTTATAGGAAATCTTTAATAGTCTTAGAAGTGGTGATATGATTACCTACCTTCATAAATAGTTTGCTAGGAGAATAATTGCCAATCATAAAATTAGATAAAGGAGACGGCCACATGAAGTACATTAACGACTATATGTCTTCCACCAGTGCTCGAGACTTTCTCACATGTAATGATCAAATTTTAATATCGAAAGTTATGTTGATTATATATATATATATATATATATATATATATATATATATATATATATATATATTCCAAATACAAGATAAATATATAACGAAGTTTTCACATCCAAGTATCATCAAGATGTGGAAGGGGGATTGGAATTGAATAGAGCAATCGATAAGAAGGAACAATTAAGAAAGAATTAGCAGAACCCTTTCAAAATAAACATGCTAGAGACAACTACAGACCATCAGCAACTTTTTATTCATCGGTGCCTACAACCGCAAGCGGTTATGATGAACGGGTGTAATAAAAAATAGACAAAAAAAGGGGGGCTTTCTTTTCTTGCTTTTATAAGTGCTTAGTAGATTAGTGCTTTACTTACGTGTAAGGTAATCTGCAAACAGGAATCATAAACAAAAGGAAATAATACCCAATAACTCTAGCCTAGCATTGAGGAACAAAAAGTAAATACATTCGTTTTGCAAAAATGACGATATTTTTCCGGTATTCAGTTATTTTTTTATTTACAGTCCATTTTTTAAATTATTTCCTATTTTATTTTTATATATTAAATCGAATTTTGGATTATTTTTATTTTATTTTCTTTCTTTTTTTCTTCCTCTTCCTTGGTTGGTTGCTGACCATGGCGATTGGCGCCAATCGAGCTCGAGCCTTGCCATAGACCAATGACACTCCAGCAAGGTCAAGCCTTGCCTTGCTTGATTCGACGAGGCAGAGCTTACCTAAGGCTGACGAGCTCCAACCTCACCCGAGGTTGCAAGAGCCTCGCTGATCTCTAATGGCATCAGGCAAGGCTTGAGCCTCGTCTAGCTCATCAGATTTGGCAAGGCTCGAGCTTGCCCAATGGCCTCGAGTGAGCTTGGGTGAGGCTCTCGCTTGTGACCGACTGCTAAGAAAATAAAAGAAAAAGAATAAAAGTAATGAAAACCCGATTTTAAAAAAAGAAGAAGAAGAAGAAGAAAAAGTAAAAGGAAAAGGTATTTGGTGAAAAAAGCGAGGTAAAAGAAGATATGAAAAATATTTTTCCTCTTTTTCGAAAGGGAAAAATATTTTTCCCTATTTTAGAAGACTTTTTTCTATTGATGGAATTTTTTTTCCCCGACTAGTTCATTTTTTGTGAAATTAATGTCGGAAAATTCGAAAAATATTATTCTAGAGGTTATTTTCCATGAAATAGACAACCTAAATTTAGCATTCATGTACTAAAGACAATGTTTGACATCAATCGTACAATTTATTTACTTATAATTATAAAATAAATTGCAAAACACATATCATATGTCAGGCATTTTATGAAATTTTACTTCTTGTACCACCTTGACTACATGCGGATCTTCTTTCTCCCGTTTCAAAACCCCAACCAACTGGTAAGCAGTTTTTCGTTGTTGATCATGATAAATAATAGACGTTGCGAGATACAAAGTAATCTTAGGTGCGGCACTTGTCAAGATGTGGATAGAGACTTACTTGAAGCACATAAACATGGTAGTTTATGTGTATCACTAGAAATTAGTCAAGCTAAATGTTGGCACTATAATATTTGAAAAGGAACTTGAAAAGTTTTCTATTGACCCCATTTTTGAGTGATTATAGCAGTATATAGAAAATGTTCCGCAAGCGACCTAATTTATTTTTTATTTGATGGTTAATGAGAAAGGGAATAATTACAATCTTCTAATGAAGAGCTGAAAAACGGATACTGTCAAGTTTTTATCTACATGGGCGTTCTAATATTTCTTCTTTTTCCCCTTAAAAATGAATCTGTGATGAGTATTTATTATCTAAATTGTTTATTGGTATTCCACCAGACATTTTAGTATTTAATCCCAAAATCTGTCTCTAACTAATGAATGATGTCAAAAAGGTTAAGTATATATCCAATTCATATGTTGTTTGGCTCTCATGTCAAACTTGTTACGTCACGGATGGAACATCCCTTCACAATCGATTTCATCCTAAAGATAAAGCCGTTAGGTGGTGTGTTTTCTGTAACATGAAGCAAAAAAAAAAAAAAAAAAAAAAGATGTCGCTCGTAATTCAGTGACATATGAAGGATCGATTGCTGACACCAGAGGTTTTGGCTTTCTTTAGAAGAGAACAGGGACTCCTGATAAAGATGGCGAGCTGCTCACACAGAACCAGGGTGATGAGCGAGTGGAGGGAACGGTGCAACTAGAAACTAAAGCAGGATTGAGTCATTTGATCCTCGAGGGAGGGGTTGACATTTCTTTGGAAGGAGCAATCATCGGGGCCAGCCAGTGGCGCCGCACCGTACACTTTCTTGCTTTCTTTTTCTGTGAGGCCGTTTTCCTGCTTCTCTCGCTTTCGCGGGGAAAATTGGAATATCGCAGGAAAATCGGGCAATTAGCTGGGATGCGTAGGTCCAATCTTCGGGAGGACTCTGTGGTGATTTTTGTTCTTCATTTATATCTTTCCTTTGGTTTTAAAAAAGTTTTGGATGAGTCTTGCTCAGATTTGATGAACCTGGACATGGTTTCACGGGCCTTTTCTTTTATTTTTGGTGTGTAAGCTGGGATAATCATTCACGTTAAAAAAACTTTGGAATGCCAAGTGAGTCTCATTAGCGTCTACTTTGATACATTGCCAAAAAGGAAAGGACTTTATGATAGCATCTACTTGAAACTAGAGTTTGTTTACTGGATAAAAAGAAGTGTTGATTCCTTCATTATTGGTAAAATTATCACCTAATTAAACCAACTCCTATATTTTTAGCAACTTCATAATTCATTCAGTGACGTATGAAGGATTGATTGCCGACGTGAAAGGTTTTGGGTTTCTTTCGAAGAGAATGCAGTACGAGGATCCCGGTGAATACCCGGAGCTGCTCATAGAGATCATGAGTGATGAGCAAGTGAAGGGAATGCTCCAACTAGCATCTAAAAGAGGATTTATTCATTTGTTCTTCGTAAGAGAGGTTGACAGGGAGCCGGGCAAATTCTGAATGTTTTGAGGCCATGGGAAATTGGAAGGAAATGAAGGACGGAAGGATTGGACACTACGGCAGTGTCAATGGAGGGAAAACGGCGAGCATGGAAGGAAGGAAGAAGGACGAGGATGAGATTGGGGAACCTGCAAACCAAAATGTTCTGCGCTTGAGTTGCCAAAGGGTGCGAAGGAGTTAAACATTTTGAGAGATCCTGTAAAGCTACAACTGAAATTGAGGATCAAAGGGACTTTTCTTCTGTAAATAGAGATGATTTGCATTATCTTAATTGTGTAGTCCTTAAAAGTTATGTGGAATTGCAACATGGTATAGGTGAAGAGGGATAGAACTGGGGAGACCGACCGAGTACATGTAAAAATAGGCAGAGGAAGTGAGCGTAGATGTGCTTGAAATCCAGGAAGGGATCCTGCAGAAAGAGTCTGGAAGCGGCGAAGCTTCAAGTTCAAGAAACATCAAAGGTTCGAAGTCAGGTAGGGATGCAGCTTCTACTTTAGGAAATGGCACGACTTGAAAAATTCAGGAAGAAGCATAGCTTCGAGTTCAAGAAGTAGCATGACTGTGTCGGTATAGTTGCACATCACTGGTCGAGGAGGAAGTGAACGAACGAGGGGGGGTGGCGTGGGGGCGTGGGGTGCGGGGGGCGCGCTGCCAATGTCATGCGGGTCATTTGTGTTGCGTTGCTTGACCTTGACATGTTCACGTTGTCACCCACGGCCATTTAAATGTCTTATAAATTACATTTTTAAGTTTCATTTAAAAGCTTTTTTTGTCGATGTTTGCGATAATAATGTTGCACAAATCGATAATAATTTTGATTATCTTTTCCATACCTATAAAATGTCTTAAAAATATAATTTTCCTTCTTCATTTTCATTTCGATATTCTATTAGATTATTTTTCATATTTTAGTTCAACTTAAGCCATTAAGCCCAGGATAATCTTTTTTCCCTCGCCTTTTTGCGCTTGGGCCGGCTCATCTCCCTTTTATTTTAGCTCGGCTTGCGTGTGGGTCTTCAACCCATCGCACCTTGCAGTGGGTAAGGACAAGAGGAAGGACTAAGGTGATCGGTTCCCAATTTGATCCGATTCCACTTTGGAACTAGGAGCTGGATTGGGAGAACCAGTTCACAAAATTGGGAACTGTGGACCAGACTATTTGGTCCTAGGACTAGGAATCGGACCAGACCGTCGATTTTAGTTCGATTCGGTTCGGTCCAACAAAACTAGCACTTTTTCTTTTCCATTAACGGGTGGCTGTATTCTAGACCAATCAATCCAATTCGGTTCCTGGGCGGTCTAATAAAACTAATCGCACATATTTCCACATGCAAAAATTCAAACTTCACTTGCATAAATATCAATCACACTTCATGTGTTTTACGCTTAATCTTAAGGGTTAATATCCTGAAAAAACTCCAAACTAGTACATCAGCAACAAATTTACCCAAAACTAATTTTTTGACCACCAAAAACCCAAAACTAGTACACATTTGACAAATTTACCTCAAATTGGTACACTTGTGACAAATTTATATTTAGTTAGTTTCCGTTAAATTTTATTGTCAAAATATTGAATTGAATGATATGTGATAGTTTATTAGTATACCGGTTTGTGATTTTACTTTCCGTTTGTCATATTATATAGTTTTTGTGATTTTTTGTGATATCAATCCAATTTAACGGATGGTATATTTGTCACACATATATCAATTTGAGGTTTTTTGCGATTGAATAAATTAGTTTGGGATAAATTTTTCACTAATGTACCACTTTGGGGTTCCTCAGGGTATTAACTCTAATCTTAACCATAAAGGCCATGAACAATATAGTTGGAGGTTGTGCTTGGCTTGGGTTTGATAGACTATCTCTCTTCTGCTCTTTAAGGCTGCGCATGGTAACCTTCCCCAGCCCAAGAATTTCTATTCTTTTGTTCCCCGGAACAAAAAAAGAATAAAAACCCGTTTGATGACGGCACATTGTTTTTTTGCTCCCGGGAATAGAAACTTAGCCCGGAAATGGTTTTGGAATAGAAACGCGAAGTAAAAAAAAGTTACTTTTCATTCCCGGCCAAGAATTCCCAGGAACAAAAATAAGAAACAAATTGGGCTAAACCTAATTTCACTTTCATGATCTTCCATTTTCACCTCTCCTTCGTCCGCTTGCCTCTCCCCAATCTCATCTCCGGTCGCCTCTCTCTGATCTCATCACCACTGGTCTCGTCGCCACCGGTCCTGTTGTTGCCGGTCCTGTTGTCAACGGTCTCGTACTCTGGTTGGGTCGCCTCTCTTTGAGCCGATTGCGTCCAGTCCCGTCGCCTCCGCCTTTCTTCGGTGCCGTCAATCCCGTCGTCAGCGGTCTTGTACATCACCCACTCCACCACCCGGAACCGCCTCCAGATTTCCGTGAGTCCTGTCCCCTCCTCCTCCTCCGCCGCCGCCACCGTAGTTTCGATTCTTTCTTTCTTTTCCCGTTTTCGCGCTCTCTGATGGTGCGGTCATCCTCTCCGTTTGCGTCGTCTCTCACGGCTAGATTTTTGTTCGATTGCGCCTCTGGTGCTTGTCTGCATGCGTTTGCTCTGGTTGGGATTGTCCGATGCGCGCTCTCTGAGTGCCGCTTCGTCGGAGCGTGTCGCGTAGTGCGAAGCATTGTTTTAGCGGACGTTAGGTCAATTTGAGCCTGCCGAATTGGCGGATAGGAGATGTTGAAGAGGTTTTTCTCCGTTTGACGTTTGATGTTCGTTTCTGAATCGCATCTGCTGATTAGAGCTTTTCCTATTATCATCTGTTTGTGGTATTGGCAGTGGAGGATTACGACGCAACACTCCGGTTGGGTTGCCTCTCTCCGAGTCGGTTACATCTAGTCCCGTCGCCTCTGGTCACCTTTATCTGGCTCGCATCGCCTTTGGTCGCGTCGCCTCGTGGTCGTCTTGCCCTAAATCAAGTTCGTTGCTTTGATTCCTTCTCTTTGTACATGTTCTAGTTTTTCTGAAGTTGAATCCGCCACCTGCAGTGCCATTGCCTCCAATCGTCTCTCTCTGATCCCACCGCCTGCAGTCCCGTCGCCTCTGGTCAAGTTTCTCTGGCTCGCATCACCTCTGGTCGCGTCGCCTCGTGGTCGTCTTGCCCTAAATCAGGTTTGTTGCTTTGATTACTTCTCATTGTACATGTTCTAGTTTTTCTGAAGTTGAATCTGCCGCCTGCAGTGCCATTGCCTCCGATCGCCTCTCTCCGATCCCACTGCCTGCAGTCCTGTCGCCCGTGGTCAAGTTTTTCCGGCTCAGGAAGGTAGAGTGGATACCTGGACCTAATGGTTCGGGATATGCATGTTAAATGAAGGAAAGCTTCATTTCTTGGATGTAGATAAGCATGTTGCACCTTATGCACATATATTTATTGAATTTTATGGTTCAGGAAGTCTGATGAGTGAGTCCATTGGAATGCCTCTTGAGCTTGGTGTATTCTGGGAATTTCCTTTCTTTGTATGTCTGCCGAGATGCTATTATCTATCACGATTGTGTTTGTCGTCCTAAACTTCTTGTAATGATGCTTCAAGTGATTTATAAGGTTGAGGTCTTGAAGCAAGACCAAAGTGAGAGGAGGATTGCTGAGTTGGGAGTTGACTTTTCCTTGATATCGAGTTATTAAATGTGGTGTGGAAGAAATGCATTGCTAGAAAAAAAAAATGATAGGATGAGCTATTTTTCCCAAAGAGAAAAGATAAGTTGACTCGGATGACACACGTTAAAAAAATTGGTTCATGGGACTTCTGCCTTTTCAATGCAAGCTCGTGCTTTGCCAAATATGGCAAACACATAATTATACTTCATATTAATCTGTTGCTAGGTTAACATGCTTGAGAAATTATTTATTTTTTCCCTCATAGTTGTCCTAGTTGTCGTCTTCATCTTAATCATCTAAAAAACCTTAACCTTGAGTTTTTCAAACTCTATCCAAGCCTTCTTCTCCTGACAAAGAAACATTATGAAAGATTATACATAGGCATTTTTATGTTGCTTTCAGCTTACATAAATTTTCATGTGCTATCTAATGATAGGCTGTCTTTGGGATCTGCATTGTGTCATGCTGGTGATTGTGTTGATTTTCTCTTCTTTGTGTGTATCATGAACTTGAGGTTGATTGAGCTTGATTTGTATTAATCTGCAATTTCGTATCTTTGTGATGGACTTACTGTTTTGGCTGAAACGAAGTGCTAGATGAATTTTTTTGACCTCGAGCCCTTCTAGACATAAAAAATGCACTCCTAGAGCTTCGATTTGATATGTCATACACCCATAATGGATGTCGTTTGGTTGCTGAAAAACACATTTGAAATGTGTTAATTCTGCAGTAGTTTCAACTTGATTTGTGTTTACTGATTTTGTTGTTTTCCTGTTTTGCTAGTTCTATTTTACTAATTTTGTTGGTTCTTTGTTTACTGATCTTGCTGGTTCTTTGTTTTGAGGAGCAAATTCTCTTGAAAAAAATATACAATAATGGAATGAAACATTTGAGAATTCAAACATTGCACTGAATAGCTACCCAATGTTTATGCACTGAATAGCTATCCAATGTTTAGAGCTATAATGACATTTTGATGCTTGTGTCTTTCTTTAGTCTAAAAGATGGTGATGAGAAAAGAAGGCAGCAACATGTTGCACTTTCTTTTTAATTGTCTTGAACTCATATGATGTTCAACTAGTGAAGGTTACATGACATCCTAAAAAGAGGCATTCACCGCAAAGTGGACTGAGCCTTTAACCAACTTGTTCATCAGTTTGTTGGTAGAAAAGGTCAAAAAAGGAAATCGCACATCTTCTACTTTCAACAAAGCAGGGTGGAATAACATACGGATATAGTTCAACAAACGAGCAAAACTTCAATATATTGCAGTACAGTTGAAGAATAAGGCGAACAAATTGAAAAAAGCAGTATGCTAGTTTCAAGAAGCTTCTTTCACAATCCGGATTTGGCTGGGATAATGTAAACAAAAAAGTTGTTGTTGATGATCCAAGCATATGGAAATCTCATATCAACGTATGATTTAACCTTTGATCATTTTCATAGCACTATATGTGTACATCCAATATGTTTAATTGTATTGCTGATATATGTCATCATTGTGAAAATTGCAGGATAATATTGAGTGGGTGAAATTCAAGAAGGATGGGTTTCCTTAATATCCTGACTTGTGTATTGTATTTGGTGATACATATGCTACTGGGGACTATGCAGCAGGAAATGCCGAAGATTTGGTGATGTCGGATGAACTTAACATTGGTGGTGATGATGCAGACAATGGACCAGAGAACTTTGATGCACGTCATGTTAATGAGGAAGATTTTATGTCTGACAAAACTCCTACTCCAGTTCATGACAAACATAGGATGGATAAAACTCCAAATACTAAGAGGAGAAGGAAGAGTCAATCATTTGACGTTGCTAGCACTTGCAAAGCCTTGCAAGAGATGATCAAAAGTAGAGTTAATCAATCTATGAGTGGTTCTGTCAACTCACAAGTGACATCACCACCTAAAGACCCATTCTCCATATCTATGGTGATTGATACCCTACTTGCCATGCCTACGTTGGACAAAGATCTCTAGAGCAAAGCAGTGGAGCAAGCCTGCGATAATGCCACGTGGAGGGAGGCTTTTATCAAAACCCCAACTGAAATGAGATATGGATTTCTCCAACATCTTTAGTGGATGTTAGGAAATATATCGTGGATTGCATTGAGTTTTATTAGACTATATTTTTTATGTTGTTGGTTGTTATTTTGTTGTTCAAGATATTAATGTTGAGACTTTTGCATTTGTGTTGTGGTTTGAATATGATGGATTGTGTTGAATTTTTATATTTTGTTTGTCTTTTCACTCTATTACTTACGTTATTGGTTTATATTATTTTTTATTTTTATTTTTACATATATCTAAATTGATTTTCTTATATTTGTGTAATGTCATAGGTACTATGGAAGATGAATCAAGTAGTGTGTCTAATGAAGAGGTTGCAGCGATTGAATGGTATTTGGATGACTTTGATATTGACATAATAATAGCATGGTTATCTCTTGTTAATTTGGACATGTGTTTGCATACGAAAGAGCCTATTAGGGGCAGTAAATTATCAGGAGCCGAATGGGTAAGGGAAATTGTTTATGAACATTCAGATAGGATATATGAAACATTCAGGTTAGAGAGACATGTTTTTATTAACCTATGTGATCTAATGAAGGCAAGAGGCTGGCTGAAAGATACTCGATATGTAAAGATAGATGAATAAGTTGGGATTTTCTTATCTATGGTTGGTCACAAAAACACAAATAGATATTTATGTGAGAGATTTCAACGTTCGGGACAAACAATCAGTAAGTTCTTCACTCTGGTATTAAAAGCATTTATCAAATTATCAAAAGAGATTATCATGTCACCTTCTTTTGATATTGCTCCAGAGGAGATTCTTATCGATCCTAATCATGCACGTTACTTCAAGGTATGATTTTAATATCAATTTTACATTATTAAAATATATATAGTTGATAATATTGTCTAACGCTATAATTTTATAAAATCACAGGGCTGCATTGGTGCTATTGATGTCACCCACATTAATGCATCTGTCCCTATATCAAAACAAATCTCATTTAGAGGCAGGAAATGGACTACCACTCAAAATGTGATGTGTGCTTATTCATTTGATATGAAATTTACTTTCGTATATGCTGGGTGGGAAGGATCTGCCAATGATTGTCGGGTTCTCTCGGCAACGCTCGAGACTCCTCAATTGCAATTTTCTCGACCACCACCAGATATTTGCTTTGTCTATATTAAGTGATTTTCTTTATGATTGTATAGCTATTGCATATCATAACAAATTTATGTATATATTCTTGTAGGGAAATACTATGTAGTAGATTCTGGTTATGTATCACTTTCAAGATTTTTAACTCCATTTAAAGGTGAACGGTATCATTTGAATGAGTATAGAGGTAGAACGAGACGGCCCAGAACAGCAAAAGAATTGTTCAACCATAAGCATTCTTCATTAAGAAATGTTATCGAGAGGTCATTTGAGGCATTAAAAAATTGCTTCTCCATTTTGAGACACATGCCTCCATTTTCAATTCGAAAGCAAGCATATATTGTAATTGCATGTTGTACTCTTCATAATTATATTCGCGACCAAGACAAGATGGACAAGAACTTTGCCCTTTATGGAGATCCGGATTATCCACACAGATCTATAGAAAACGAGATTGTAGATGATGCATCACGTGATGAGGCGGCTGAGATAAACATGATCAGGAAAAATATTGCAAATGTGATGGCAAGGGATCACAATATGCAAGAGACTCCATGATTTTTATTTTCCGACTTTTGCGACGTGTTTTTTGTTTTTTGGTGAAAACTTTTGCGATGTGTTTGTAAACTATTATGAATACATTTCTATTAATAGTATTAAGGTCATCCAATTCTATCTCCATGAGCATAAATGCCATTGAATGTATCATAAATGTGGATAAATAGAAGAGAAGCAAATGGTAAGCTATTGTATAGTTGACACTTCAAGACCTACAAACCGCCATCCGAAGCTTGTATGCTAGTCAAGAAAGAAAAAAAGCAAAAAGAGGAGAAGAAAAACACCTCCATTTATCAAAATTAGCCAAAACCTTATAACGACAGCAAGGTAATTCGGAAGAAGCAAGGTAAAAAGTAACATCAAGATGGGATGCATCGACGGTTCAAAATGCAAGAGACCGAGGTCTTTACTAAGTGTTTAGGAGCATACTATGAACTAAATGCATAATGACAATAAAGCCACGCCATGCATGCACCATTCCAACAGTTGGAAATTTCCAACCCCAACCTAACATCCATGTCAAGATTAGAAAAGACTAAAATCCCTAAGCCACGCATGCACTAGAATTACAATTTTTTTTTTTTTTAAAGAGTAAAAACTTAGTCCCAAGGAAATGAGCATAAATTAATTTGGCTGACAAATATCACGTGTGCTTTTTTCGCAATATTTGCTATACCAAACATTAAAATTCGCAATATATATATATATATATATATATATATATATTATTGAGAATTATAGTTCAAAACATTAGTTTGTGAATACTGATTCCAACAAAGAGCTACATAAATTCAATACGCTATAAAACATAAGTAAAGATCCTCACACATATATATAAAATAATAGCTCACGTTCCATTACAATACCACCTATGTTACAAGCATATTCGACTAGAATGCTTACACCTAATCAAATGTATTATTAATCTAATAATATTTTGATCTTGTCAATTTTTATGTAATATCTAATTTATTCCTTTTTCTTATTTTAATTTTTTTAAAAATAAAATTTGGAATGGAAATTTTGTACAGTTACCAACCGTGTTTCTGTTCTTCTTCTATTTCAGAAATAGAAATTTTGTGCAGTTATCAAACGTGTTTCTGTTATTTTTTTGTTCCAGAAATAGAAATTTTGTACAGTTATCAAACGGGTTTTTTTGTTCAGAAATTATTCCCCAGAATAGAAATAGAAAAAAACTATTTCTAAAAAAAAAATTCTTTCCCGGCCAAGAAATGTTGCCATGCGCAGCCTAAGTATCCATGTCTCTTGCAAGTGAGGGGAGCAAGAGAGAGTGTGTGAGTGTGCAAAATGAGGGTCTCACATTGGATAGAAGAAGAAATTAACAAGTAGGTTTTCTCTATAAATAAAGAGTAATAAGAAGAGTTTTGATGGTTTCTTGGCCATATGAGAGGTTACTACCTCAATATTATATGTGTGTGTGTGTAATATATATAATAAAATACATATTATAAAAATTGATTTGGTCCGGTCGGTTTGGTTCCCACCTTGTAATCAGGAACTGGACCAATCGACCACCGGTTCCCACCTTGAAATAGAGAACTGGACCACCGACTATGGGAACCATCCAAAACCGGTTAGTCCACAGTCCGAGTGATTCTTGGTTTGAGCGGTGTGTTCTCAATGCACACCCCTAGGAAGGACGACATGAAGAGAAGGACAGATAGAGGACGGCGACAATGGTTCCCACCTCGGAACCGGGAACCAGATCGCCGACCATGGGAACCACGCAAAATCGGCCAGTGTAGTTCGATCTAAGTGGTTCCCGGTGCACACTCCTAGGAAGGATGACGAAGGACGGACAGAGGCCGGTGTACAACAATGGCAAGTGATGGCAGGGAGAATGTCGAGAATGTCATTACGAGGGTAGCTGGCATCGTCCTTGGAGAGAGAGAGAGAGAGAGCTCAAGAGAGACCGAACAAAGAGAGAGCCCGAGAGAGAAGGCGCCATGAGTGAGAGCATAGCAAGAAATTGAGAGTAAAGAGCAAGAAAGAAGTTCGGCCTCGCCTGTGACCCTGCTTCCCGGCATCCATTTGTCCAATAAGTCTCCTTTCGAGTTCAATCCCTTTTGACCCAAGGATCTCGTCTGAACGACGCCAGGGCGGCCGCCCACGGTACGTTCTGTCTCGGGCCCACCTTCTTGCTGCCGTCATTGAGCTGAGTAGGGGCCCGTCACTTGAGCGCAGAAACGCGCCCCCTTTGCTCTGTTTTTCAACTCATCGGACCAAAGCTCGTGGTTCTTCGGTTCACGCGAGTTTCCGACCCCGGTGGGCTAAGATTCTGTTGTCTAAAGACTTAGCTTGGTTTTTTTTTTTTATTTCTGCCTAGATTGTTGATTGATCTCCCTGTTCAGTTTGCGCTAGCTTTTCAGTCAGCCCGCCCCAGGTGTTCAACGTTTTATCTAGGCCAGATCCGCGAAGATTTTCTTTGGTTTTTTGTGGGTTGGTCATGGACAGTTCGAGGAAAGGGAAGGTTAACGGTGATGGCACGGGTGGGCGTTGGAAGATGTTGGCATCAGGGCTATCTCGAATGGTGCCCGGTTGATGGGGTTGAGTTTCGTCTCCTCAGCTAAGTTGGGTGGGAGCCGAGCCATGTCTCGGCCAGTGGCTATCACTGGTGTCGGTCGGAACGACCGACGCTGGACATTGGCTTGGCGGCGGCCCCAAAACACCGGTGAGGGCTCGTTGAAAGTGGTGTTGTTTTGGTTGAGGTTCGAGGAGGGTCACGGTTCGGGCAAAGGGTAACCTTCGGGCATGACGCGTGAAGACCAGAAGTGAAAGAGAAAGAAATTAAAAAATTTAAAATATAAATAAAAATATAAACAAATTTAAATAATATATAAAAAATAGTTTTTAATTCTAAGCAGGTTGGATCCGGGTAGATGGGTCGGATCAAGTTAGAGAGTTGGACTGGGTTCACCCGATCCGAATCCCTTTTCCCAAATATAATATTAATATATTAAAAAATAAAATTTATTAGAAAAATATGATAATAAGATATAATATAAGAAATACATAAAATATATTAAAATTCAAA
Organism: Eucalyptus grandis x Eucalyptus urophylla; assembly: GCA_028830015.1. Lineage (NCBI taxonomy): Eukaryota > Viridiplantae > Streptophyta > Magnoliopsida > Myrtales > Myrtaceae > Eucalyptus > Eucalyptus grandis x Eucalyptus urophylla. The sequence goes on from CM054190.1 coordinate 45,674,746, forward strand.
AATTAAAAACTTTAAAAATTCGAAATTTATAAAAAATTCAGGAAATTCAAAAAATCACGAAAATTTTAGAAAATTCAGAAAATCCCTGAAATTGAAAAATTTTCAAATTTCCGATTTTTTTTTTAGAGAATTAAGAAAAAAGCTAAAAAAATTAGTTCTTTGGGTAATTTTCTCTTAAAAAGTGGGAGCCTTTTGATATAAAATTATGCTAAAAATTTGAACAAGTCCTTAGGAATTTGAACAAGTCCTTAGGGTTTCACCATAGGGTTTCATTTATTCTTATAAATGAATGTTCTTGATTGCGTACTTTCAATATGATAATTGTGACTTCCCGCATGATCATTTTATATGTTAGTGAATAGGTTTAAAATCAATTTAGATTGCTTGACAAAAATACTTTAAAATGAACAAGATTATGTACCAAAAGGGCACTAATCGATTAATTAATATAATCAAGTCCCTGACTCTAAATTCTTTAATTACGTAGGAAGTAAGGTACACCCTTATTTCTCACTTGGTTGCTAATTGACCCCCAATAAACTGATGATGACTCATCATTAAAAAAATCTTATAGCATCATCTCTAACACGACGACGTTGCGCGGGGTATAGACTTGAGGGAGTTCATGCCTAATCACTAGCTGTAGACCCATCTTTTTGGCAATATTCTTAAATCTATTCTCTCTCTTGAGGGGTAAGTCACGACAGTTAAAAGTAATTTACTTGACTATCTAGTAATATTGATGGATGTTAACAATTGACCGGGTGACATGTTTTTGTCAACCACTTGCGATGTTGGTATAAGCCTAATTTGAAGCTGTTGGATTTAAATCAATCTATAGCAAATCTAACAAACTGGCAATTGCAAAAGCAAACCAAAAGTTATTCTCTAGTTTTAGCTTGACCGCAAAGTGATCAAACATCCACAAGCAAATTTTTCAGGATGGATCGGGCTTGAATGTATGTTTAAAAGGCGTGCCAGCTTTTGAGAGCAAAATACGACATAGAAAATATTACTTTGACTGAAATGACAAGGACACTAAGGGTCTTTTTGTTAAAAAGTGTTTCTATTCTCTGGAACAAAAAATTTTGTTCTTTTGCTCCGGGGAACAAAAAAAGAATAGAAACGTGTTTGGTAAAAAAAAATTTCCCGGGAACAAAAAATCTATTTTTTTGTTTCCGGAAACAGATTTGGAACAAAAATAAGAAGTAGAAAAAAGTTATTTCTTAGGGTGCGCATGACAAAATTTCTGGAACGGAAATTGATTAAAATTGAGAAGTTAAAAATTTTAGCTTATGATTTCTTCTTCAAATCTATTTCTGGAATATAAATCTATTATAGAAATAGAAAAATCAAATTGTGTTACTAAATGGATTTATATTCCAAACCTGTTTTGGGGAACGGAGAAATAGAGAAATAGAGAAGTAGAAACAATTTTTCTCTCTCTTCTTTTTTCTTCTATTTCGCTCTCTTCTTTTTTCTTCTATTTTTTCTTCTTCTTCCTTTTGGCTAGTCGCTAGCCTCGGCCATGATCGACGACTGGTCAATGAGGGCGGGCGACCTCATCGACCGGCGTGAGGCTCGGCTTTGCTAGATTTGGGCAAGCTCGAGCTCGTATAGCCAAGGCAAGGCCGACCTCACACCGCATGGGTGAGGTCAAGCCTCGCCGGTGGCCTAGTGAGGCTCGCTTGGCCACCGAGGCCACCGGCGAGGCTCGGCATCGCCTAGATTTGGCGAGGTCGAGCCTCGCAGTGGCCTGGCGAGACTCCAGCAAGGCTCCGGCGAGCTCATTGGACCTCACCCAGCTGATCGCCGGCTGCCGCCGTGATCGGCGACCGACCACAAAGGAGAAAGAAGGAAAAATAAAAAAAGAAAAAAAAGGAAAAATATAATAAAAATATTGAAAAATTAAAAGAAACAACAAAATTACACAAGTTTACCAAAGGCATTTCTATTGCTGGAATATAAATTTTTTGCAGTTACTAAGCGCGTTCTTATGCTTAGAAATTGTTCTTGGGAACACAAATAGAAAAAACTATTTATGTTAAAAAATTATTCCCTGAAATAGAAACGTTACCAAACATGTCCTAAAATACTTCAAAAGTAAAGTGCGAAGATTGAAATGGAAGGAAATCGGAAGGAAATGGTTGGAATCAAAGGAAATCAAAGAAAATAATATAGGGTGATGACCATTTGAAATTAAAATCAAAGTGCAAACAAAGGAAAACAAATCACTAAGAGAACTTTGCTCTATTTCCATGATTTTAGTAACTCCCATGGCAATCGAGTCTCCTACAATAAACTGCCATTTCATTAATGATTTAATATAATTTTGTAACCATTGTAGCTGTTAGCTCAAATAGCTCGAGGTAACCTTTCCTAAGTTTGATTGAAAGGTCAACAATACACCTCATCGAAGTTAGGCAGCACAACATCCATGAGAAGTTAGACAAGGTAAGCTCCATATCAAAGTTGGGATTATCATAACTTGACTCCTCTTTCTTCGCTTTGCTCCCCTAACTAATACCAATAATTTAATATCTCTTTAGTATCTCGGCCATGAATTATCACCACCAATAGAAGCCAGAGAATAATGCTGTAAAAATTTCTAAAAGAGTTAGCGCTAAAAAATAAAGAGCACCGATGAGAGTAAACTATGTTGATAACCATCATTTTCTTTTCTCTGCTTTTACTGACATTTTATCTTACTGCATTTCATAACACATTTCCATGGATGAAATCGTTTCATCATTTTGATGGCATGCATCACTTGATTGATGCATGTGAATTGTTCAACTCAAAACAGCATTTGTCCCCCTCTTCATTTCTCTCTCGAGTTACCAATCCCTTGCTTTTGTTTCTAGAGCTTTGAAACACAAGGTAAAGAACCCCACTTTGGCCTTTGTTGTCCAATGTGAACTGTTCAACTTCAATGGCCTCCTGTGCTTCTTTTGGGGGTTCATTCCGATGAACACACAGCACGCCGACCAATTATTTATTGAGTGGCCAACAGCCAAACCTGATAATGGTTTTGAATTAAAATGCTGAGAAATAATGCATGGACGATCAACTTCGTTGAGATTTCCCAGGGGGATTAAAGAATGCATGATAATGGAAGAATAAATTCAGCCGGACAAAAAGTCGTCACGAGTCATGCACTCTATTGCCCAATCCCTAAGATAGGAAAACTTTAGGCGTCAGATGGAAACAATTTTGACACTGTTCTAGTTTTTTTTTTTGGTCGGTGACACTGTTTTAGTTAAAATATGGAATTTTTATGTCACGAGCCGTTATGCACCGCCTCTGTCAGTTGATGCTGACTGATAAGTCCTCACGAGACAAAAAGAAGAGATGAATGGCATTGATCTTGTAGCGTGCCGGCCAACAAAGATCAAGTCAATCTTGGTCCGTCTTCACTTTTTCGCTGGCCAAGTTTCACACTTTATTAATTCATATTAAAAAGGCCCACTCAGTTCTATTCCCACATAACTACCTTTTTCTTCAGAGAGAGTATTTTTCTTTTTTGGTCACACTCAGTCTCTCCTTATTATATACAGTAGTGCACGTTGTTGCTACATGCATATAAAATTAGAAAAAAAATATAAAAAGATAGAATTTGCACCCCTAATATAGATATAATTACATATCCCATCCTCCCAAGTTATTCTTTACATTCTAAGTCTAAAATTCTTTACATTTGTTTTTTTTTCTTTTTTTGATGACCCCGGGAACCCTGTACAGCCGGTAGCCGGCAAGCAAATCCTGGAGTGACGCTAGCAGAGGACCCACTACCCCAGCGCCACACTTAAGACACCAAATACCTCCACTGAGTTTCGAACCCCTTACATTTGGAGAATGATTAATGGAGCTCTTATCCAGCGAAGCCACCACGGTCGGTGGTATCTTTACATTTGTTTGTCATTGTAACAACCGGCAAAAATTTTACTAAATTAAAGATATCCATATATAAGAGAGACAGGGATAAAGTAATATATATCGCATGTGACTAAGAGAATGCTAATGATCTCATAATAATAACAATATAATAAGTTCTTTGGGCCATAAGGTCATTGGTTTTACACAACTAAACAGGCACCTAAATTTTAGCAACCCTTATAGTTACTCATTAATTAGATAGAGAATTAGGGATTGATTTTTAACCTATAGCAAAAGTAATTTTCATCAAATTGCATGACATGTAGATATTAAGAGCATTTGCATTACTGGTTTTAGAATTTATTAATTAGATAAAATTATTATTAATTAAAAAAAGGGAGCGGGGCTGGGCCTGCCCAGCCCCTTCTTCTTTTCCTTTTCCTTTTCCCCTGCTGGGCCAACCCATCCTCCTTTTTCCCTGGCCCGGCCCTCTCCTTTTCTCTCTGCCTCCCTTCCTCTATCTTGGACGTTGGCTGAACGACAATGCGAACAAGAGGACGGCACGAAGGAGACAAGGCAGAGTAGGGGGCGTTGCGTGAGACGTCCGGTCGGGGGTAGGTTAGCAGCGACAGCTAGCATGGCAGGAGGCCATGCGTGCCGGATGGCTTAAATAGGGAGAGAGGAGCTAGCTCTTGGAGGGGGATTCGTTCGTTTGTTTGAGAGAGAGAGAGAGAGAGAGAGAGAGAGAGAGAGAGAGAGAGGAGAGAGGGCTAGAATTTGCCTCGGCTGGGCGTCGGTCGGCCATCCTTAACACAAATCGACGTACCCTAGTCGGCATCGACGGTGGTCGTTGGAGGATTGGGTGATTCTTGATTTAATATAGAATAGTTGGCATTTTGTTGTTCTGGGTTTAATGGACGTCGATGGCCTCAGGGCTGTGCGAGGAAGACGACAGGAGTAGGACTGGAAGGAAATAGGAATAGGCGAGAAGGGAAGTTATGGGTTGGGTCAAGATTAATTATTTTTGGGCCAAAATAGGGTTTACGAACTTGGGTTTATTCTGGATTTTTATTTTGGGTTTGACCCTGCCTTGGAAATGGGGGCGGAAGCTGGATTTTGTTGGATTTGGGCTTATTTGAGCTTAGCGTGTTTTGGTTCCTGGATAGAATTGATGGGCTTGTTTAATTGGCTTTGGTCAGAACTTGATACATTGGGATTAGGCTTAGTACGCATGATAAAATTTCTGGAATATAAATTTATTTCTGATCAGAAATTGATTTCTCAATATTTATTTCAGAAATTAAGAATTTAAAAATTTTAGTTTCTGATTTCTCCTTTAAATTTATTTCTGAAATAGAAATATGTTCCAAAAATAAAAAAAATCAAATTACGTTACTAAACGGATTTCTATTTCAAACCTATTCCGGGGAACAAAGAAACAAAGAAATAAAGAAATAGAAATTTTGAGTTCTTGAGCCCTGAGTCACATGCCAAACCCTTCAATTCCCCCCAACAATTAGTTTTTCTTTTCGAGAAATCTATCGTCATTCTCATCACCCTCTTCTCGATGTTTGAGATCCATATCTCCAATTCCTAGCGAAATCCTTCTCTGTGGGTACACTCTTGATTCAAGCGCACCCACCTTGGTCAATCCTTCTCGGTTGTCTTCCTCTACTGGCTCAATCTCGTCTCGTCATTTAACCCTCAATTCCTGCTGATGTATGTAATAGCCACCCCATCTGAATAAATCTGAAGCCAAGTACCATCTGGGGTGTTGATCTAATTTCATATTCTCCCCCAATTAATGGCTCTGAAAAGGAGAGAATTCTCTGCCCAAAGCACGAGAATTTCACAGAACTCCGTAGTTTGTATCTGCACAACTGGCATCTCCTAGCGGGACATCTTCAGGTCAGGGGTCATCCCTGGTTCAGAACACGGCCTCCGGGGAGGACTCGCAGGTCGTGATGGACCAGAGGAAGAGGATGATCCAGAACCACGAGTCCGGATGAGGAAGCAGGAGCGCCTGGACAATCTGCCGGATCAGGTCGCCCAGCTGAACAAGGAGAAAACACCGGATCGCGACCAACATCAACATCACCGCACAGGCACAGCATTACTTGAGCATTTAGGCCGAGAACTCTGCGATGAGAGCCCAGGCGGGTGAGCTCAGCCACATGTTGAAGTCACTGAATGAGATCATCGAATTCTTGAGTGCGAGCGATGGAGCATTGGATTTGGGATTGCCCACAAAGCCAAGAAGCTGACGAAAGGGAATCTCACCGCTCATCCGAGAAGGTGCTTGCCAGGTCTCAGTATCGGGTTGGTAGTGACATTTGTTTTTTAATTTTAATTTTAGACTTTATTTATTTAATGAGAAATAAATGATTTGAAAAATATATTTTTTTAAATAATTTCTCATATCATTTAAAAAATTAATGGAAAAAGAATATTTCATCATCTATTAAAAAATATTTTAATATAAATTGTTATTTATAATAAAAAAATTATTATTCATTTCAAACATAAAAACAATTAATTTTATCTTTATTAGCGTGAAATTCTTATTTGAGAAAGCTGGATTGACAGGTGGGGACATGGGACAATGCTACGAACCATTGTACGTATGGACAATCAAAGATAAAGTTGATCGGAGAATTTCACAAAAGAGAGGCAAATTACACCCAAAATTAGCATTATTCATGAGTAAATTTCATTTGCAGTGATCCCCCCCCCCCTTCACTCTAATTCTCCAAGCATGCGATTTTTCAATGTTCTTGACATTTCTTCTTCCTTTTTTTCCCATTTTAAATGACTTTCGTCAATTTGTGTACGGAGGTTTATACTTGCTTAATTCATTTGCCCCGGGCTAACCAAACTCCTAGTTACGGTCTAATTAGGCACTGCAACTATTTGATCACAAACTGGACAATTATATGCTTTATAAAGTCTCTATCTAAACCCTTGATATAAAGTGAATGAAGTTATTCGTTTGTTCACCGTAATTTTGTTTGTTCTTCACGCATTTGCTTTTTCAGCACCTTAAATTCTAGTATTCATCTTTCATTTACTTCAAATTTCAAGCCTAGTAATTTCTTATCAAATTAACACAAAACCCATTTCACAAAAAACCAAAATCAAACTTTTGGTGGAAGGTATCTCACTTCCAGAATAAATTCGCATTTTTGGTGAAATGGAAAGTATTGTCATTTTTTATTGAAAGAATATTTAAAGGTTAAATCATTCACTGATTAGTTTAAGTTTTTAAAATAGTTATCAATAGTTCCACCATATCTTATACTTATCTAGGAATATAAACTCTCTCTAAAGGATTTTATTCCTCAGTTTGATTTTCATGGAAAATTTTGGATATAGATTTAGTTTCTATGAAAACATGATTTTGGTTGGCCTGATCAAACACGATTCAGTATATGCTTCAATGCACATAATGTGCTGTAATCTCTAACATGTGCTGCAAGTCGCATATTTTATTATAGACAAACCAACCCTGATTAATCAAGTGCTTCAGGTGCGTCTCTCCTCCCAGTGCATTCGCATGCTCGGAGCATTTGCTTCCTTTGTTCTTGTTTTCCCGGCTAGATTTGCTAATCTCATTCTCGATCAATGGAAAATTCGAGTGAACTTTCGAACTGCACGTGGTGGATTAGGTCTGAAATGTCTGTAACTGCGTTCAGCGTGTGGTATAATGCTTTAATGGGGAATGCTGGCGATTGACCGACTGAAGGATATATTGGGGAATGCAATTAATGCTGCGGTTGATTCTGTTCTGGCTGTTCCGTGCTCCCTTTGGGACACTTGTTATCGATTTGATCAGAATAGGCCTCGAGAGAGAGAGAGAGGAAGAGATTTAGAAGGAAATGGCAGGAGGGAAGCTCCATACATGGAAGGCTCTACATTGAGGGCTCTCGGGCCGGGATCATCAAAGAATCAACTAAGGCTGCTGTCGAGGAAGGCCAGTTTATTGAGTTATAACCAGCTTTCCATTGCTATAGGACTCAAGCTCCATATTTAGTGCTTGTCCGGGCGAATGCTGATTGAGTTTCCATTTGTAACTTCTCAAATTGGCTCAACGACAATTAGAGCACGCAAGTCTAGCCAACGGCGAGGGGTGCATATTTCTCCAGTTGTGTTCTACGGGTCTCCCGGTGCCTCCCGAAAGATCATCTAGTTTGCTGTGATTGCTGAATGAGATACGAGTTGATCACGCTGCACAATGTTCATAAAACCTAAGGTCCTCGTATGTTTTATCGTATTCCCTGCACATGCACTTTGCTTCCACTTCAGTGACTTTTCCTTTAAGATATCTGGCTTTGTATCTTCCTTGCTTTTCCATTAGAAACGTTACGATTCTCCTGGACAACCTGCATCTGAGGTGGAACGTTTTATGTCCTGCTTTTGCTTTCTTCTTCTTCTATTTTAATTGAAGTGCTCATACCTTCAGAATCCCACTTTAACACCTGCACCGCGTTTGCATTTTGATAGTCGAATAACCAGTTTCCTTTCCTTTCAACCGTATGAAGAATATATGGACCACATTCCCAAGGCAAGGGGAAGCAATAAAGTTTGCTTAGGGTCATCCTCAGGTTCGTGTGTTCAGTTACCAAGACCATCGTAAGGGCCAGAAAAGATTTCTTGTACCATCTTACCAGGAGTTCTAGAAGAGGTGGTCATCTTTTATTTGCTTATTTAGGGTGCCTTTGCTAGGGATTAGTGTTTAATTGTGATATTCTCTTCGATTAGGTACCAAAATATGGATCCAAAGTTACGCCTCCATTATGAAGTTTTTTCAACTGTTACACTAGTGATATTTCAGTGAATTACTTGATTGGAAAGTCGCCTTTCCCAATTTTGGACAAATTCATGGTCTGTGGCCTCCATTGGTACCGTATTGGGTGGACAAATTCATGGTCTGTGGCCTCCATTGGTACCGTATTGGGTGATTGCTATCGTTTTATTTTTAGATAAACAGAGTGATCAGTCATTTTAATTGCTTCATACATAGTTCATGGACTTCTACTTGAGACCGTGTAGGATATTAAAGTTTTAACTCTTTTCCAAGGAAGACAGTTAAGTTATATCTAGCTTTTCTGAAGTGGCAGACCTGAAAGAATTTTAATGGGACTGATATGTCCTATTTGAAAGGAAGTTGTTGCTTGGCACTTTCTCCTTCCATATGTAATGTCGTCAAGAAAATGATCTAGTTTTGAAGGCGTATCGTTTCTTCTTCTTTACTCCTGTGGTGATGATGAATCTGTCACGGTCTCGGTAAAATTCAAAGCTGGTGTTGGTTCTCAGTGCATGGACTTATGGCTTATAGCATGTCAAGGAACGGGTTATATGAGCGGATAAGACAAGGGAATAAAAGCAATCACGGTGTATGCCATGTCTTTTCAATGAGAAATTTCTTGTATTGAATCGTACTCTTTGAGCCTACCTTAGTAGACATGAGCTTATTTTTTCTCTGTTCTGATTGGCCTAGTTTTCTATGACAAAGGTACAGAAAATTTCTGCCCAACATTTTATCCATTTGAAACCCTTTTTCTTTTGTGTGTGGAATTGAAGGTAAATTGAGCTTAGTAATAGCCCAGGTTAGTGCTCTCCGCTGCGTCTGATCCCGGAGGATATCGTGCCTGATTTATCAGCATTCTTTGATTCTGGCAAATCCTCCTGGCGTAACTAATAATGTGGTTGACAATGATGAAAACACGACAAATTGCTCATAATATGTATGGATGGTTTTCTATAGCATTCGCGACTCCTATCTCTTTCCGTCTCCACTGCATAATTTCTGATCAACTACTCTTCCTCTTTGGTTCACCTTCTTCCTCCATCTGTGCGTTTCCCCTCTCTCGAGCTTTTTTGGCTAGTCGAAATTCGAAGCTCTCGAGTGCTGGCATAGCCCCAGCAGAGAGAGAGAGAGAGAGAGAGAGAGAGAGTTTGTGCAATATTAAATTCCACAACCATTGATTTTACTATTTAATAGAAATTGACAACCGATTTAATATGAAAGAACAACAATCCGTGTACTTGGCTGTCATCCGTCAATTTTGGTTTAGTGTACGTCCATCTCATGCCATCTTAACCATTGGGGATTGGGCGCTATAGCAGTGTCCATGGAAGGAAAATGACGAGTATGGAAAATTAGAAGAAGGACAGGGATGAGATCGGGGAATTTGCCAACCAAAATGTTGTCGTCTAGTCGAGTTGCCAAAGTTGCTAAGGAGTGGAATACGATGAGAGATCCTGCAAAGCTACAAGTGAAGTTGAGGATCAAAATGACATTTCTTCTGCAAGTGCTGAAGATTTGCATTGTCTTAATTGTGCAGTCCTTAAAAGCTTTATGTGGAATTGCAACGTGGTCCAGGTGAAGCAGGATAGAACTCTGACGATTACTTGCAAGAACAAGCAGAGGAAGCGAGACCAGATGTGCTTGAAATCCTAGAAGAGATCCTGCAGGAAGAGGCAGAGCAGGGGGTACAACTTCAAGTTCAAGAAACAGCAAAGCTTAAAGGTCGGTTTAGGGATGCAGCTTCAACTTCAGGAAAGGCGAACCATCAAATTCAGGAAGGGGCATTACTTCGAGTTCACGAAGCAGCACAACTTTTGAGTTTGGGAAAGCGGGCAGAGGTTCGACTTCAGGAAAGGGGAACAACTAAAATGGGCGCAAGTTTAGGACCGGGGATGGACAAAAATTCAAGCTCAGCCAAGGTTCGGAGCCTCAACCATCAAGGTCATGATAAGAACAATAACGCAAACTCGAACAAGCACTGAAGCAAGCAGAAGATCTAGGCTACGTTCTTCAGCGTCCGACTAACCTTCATTGTTTATGGGTGCCCATGCCACTGGCAATGCAAAGTTACATACTCTGCTTTTCAGAGGAGTCTCGAGACCAAGGTGTCAAGGTAAACTTCTATTTTCCTAGATATTTCTTACATTTTTTTTTTTTCTCAAGGAGACTCGAGAATAACAAGTGGTCATCAGGACCCGGATCAGTTGCCTCTTTCCATGGGCCAATCTACCCGTCTTCGCGAAAAGGGAAGTTGACACGTGTCTTCAGAGTTTTCCATGGCGTGTTCTCATTCTGAAATAAAAGTGGTGAGCCTAACGCTGTGTGGACAAATTTGTGCATGAATTCTTTTACTAACTGTTCGTTCTAATTTCATTATTTCTTCCATTACTTTATTTTCTTTTTAAATGAAAACGCATGTACTGGTGACTTCAAAAACAGAGGACCGTCACCTGCTCTTGAATTTCATTTTTTGGTCACCTCCAATCAAATTTAGTTTCTTGTTTCAGCATATGAATGTTAAGAACATAATTACTTCGATTTACGATCCAACATGCACTAAAATTAAGGTTTATTAAATGGAACAACAAACTCAATATAAAAAACTAATGAAAAAGAAGTTATATTAAATAATATTATTACCAAAACGATAAGTGCACTGGAAACTTAGTAAAAGGTCAAGCACTGTATGAGTAAATCTCATCAAACCCTACTTCATCAACATACTTATTGTAAAAGTCATAGGCATCTTGCTCACTCTTAAAAACCACGGCAACCGCATTTCACATGACCTAGAAAATTAAAAGGATCAAATCAGCCCAATTGAATCACATTTCCAGTATATATCAATAAAAAATGAGAGACGAATCAAGAACTTCTGCTCACACATTATACTCATACAAATGAATGGAAATCTACTTCTGTTCATCGACTTACTTCCTTGGTTAGCAAGATATTGGGCCACTAGTGAAAGGTTAAAACATAGTGCCTAATTTTTTTTTATTAAAGCATGAGCATAACACATGTCGACATGAACGCTTGACAATCTCTTTACTACTCCGAGATAAATTTTATCTGTTGCAAGATGTAGCGTTGATAATTTCTAAGAATTTGACTCTCCTACAAAAAATAGACCGAGTCTTTCTCTCCCGTTTATGGGTTTCTCTCTCGCAGGAAGAGTATCCTCAGTACCTGGCATGGTGATGGCTCTGCTCAGCGCTATTCCCAACCCTACATTGAAACACTCGATCCTCTGCATCTTTGGGTCTCTGGCTCTCTCGACAACCATTATAGCTCCACTCTGTTGATCATATTTCCTTTCGAGAACTGTTCCATTCTTCCGCGAGCGTCGTTCAATGATGCGTAAACCTGTCCTCTTCACGAAATGAACCTCTTTTACCAAGACCCACTAAAATGGAATCCACACCTCCACGTAATATCCCTCAAATAGCCATGCCTTCCCGTCTAAAAATCCCCTCTATTTGCCATCTATTCCAAATCACCTAAAACCCTAACCTTACTCCATTTTCAGTCATATAGCAAACACCCAGTTTCCCTGTAAGGAGTACAGGAGGGCTGGACGCTTAATGGTGTCACTAACCGTTACATTGATCCAGCTTTTGTGCAATCATTATCCCATTCCCGGTATCACTCGCTTCCCCTTGCTCCAGGTTTGCTTCTTTGCCTTCAGGGTTATGAATCGTCTTTAGGTCGTCTGCTGCTACGCGTTGCTGTCCAAACTATAATACATCTCGTTATTCTACTGGGTTGGCTGGCCTACATGGAAAACTCAGGAGTAGATCCTCGTCTGGAACTTCTCTGCAGAAAATTGGGTGATATGTGGTCAGTAGATAATATAATTGATCTTGAGGATATAGATACTTCTGAGCAGGAAAAGGACTGTCGCGCAATGTTGATAGGGAAGTTATTTATGAACCCATCTGTCAATTTTCAAGCCTTCCAGAGTACTATGAAGAAGGCTTGGAAAACGGATAGTGTTGATATAACCCCTTTGGAGCAGGGACTTTTCTTATTTGCTTTTAAAAAAGAAGTGGAATCTATGTTGGAGAAATCTTTCCAGAATATTTTGAAGCTGACAAAACATTTCTATCAGTCTAGTCTGGATATCGATAGTTTAAAGTCTCAAGACTTTGTAGTCTCAAGACTCAAGACTCAAGACTCAAGATTATTCTCACTGACAGTCTTTCTAATCCAGTGGCGAAGGATATTCGAAGCCGAAGTATATGGTTGGGGATTCGATCCAATCCTCTGGAAAAGATCCCTTGGTTGGATAATCTCTTCGGATTCTTTGATTCTTATCTAAGAACAATTGAAGATCCGATGGTCGACGAAACATTCTTGGAATGTTCTATTCTTGGAAACCAAAATCCTGATTGTATGGGCGAACAGGATTGATGGGCTATCATCAGATTCCTTAAATAGCTCGGATGATCTTCTTAATTGATTTCGTCCAACGGGTAGATTGGAGGAATTCCTTTGGTAAGTGCCAACGGCTATGATGGCATAAAGGAGTATAAAAGGAAGACGTTCTAGTTGTTTTGAGAGTGTGATTGATAGAAAAATTCCAGAGTTTGAAGAACCTTGATTGTTAGTCGATACAGTTTGAGCAAAAATTGTATACACAGAGAGTGTTCATACTTGGTGACACCTTGAGCGAGTGTAGTAGATCATCTACACCTAGAAATCAAGGAAGATCAACACTGTAACATCTCTTTGTTCATAATGGAATCCAGCCAATCGGCTGTCAGTGCAGAAGAGTGGACGTAGGCTTGAATCAAGCCGAACCACTATAAACCTCGTGTTTAATTCTCTCTTTCCTTTACTCAGTCTTACGATTGATTTTTTATCTGTCTAAGTATTGTGCAATCTTCAAGAAAATTTTTTATAAACCTATTCACCCCCCTCTAGGTACTCGTACTAGCATTATCAATTGGTATCAGAGCCTGTGTTCTTACTTTATTTGAAGTGTTTTACTTCAGAGTAAAAGATCCATGGCTAGTATGCTAGCACCAGGGCTGGTGGAAGGGCAAAGCAATACCAGACCACCCTACTTTGATGGAAAGGATTACAACATCTGGAAAAACAAGATGAAAGCTTTTCTACGATCAAAGGATCCTTTGGAATGAGATGTGGTGGAAAGAGGAATTACTCCTACTGCTGCATCAGCATCCGAAAGAGGGAAAGAAACTGTTAATACCAGCGGAATGTCTCAAGAAGAGATAAACAAGAGACAAGCACTCGATGCAAAAGCAATTTACTCTTTATATTGTGCTTTATCACCAACTGAATATAACGGAATATCTTCTTGTGATACAGCAAAAGAAGTCTGGGACAGATTACATATCACTTATGAAGGGACAGACCGAGTGAAGGAGACCAGAATTAACATTCTCCTTGGTCAATATGAATCCTTCAAAATGAAACCAGGAGAATCTATAACTGACATGTTTAGCCGTTTTACAGATATTGTCAATGGCCTTGAGAATCAAGGACAGAAAATTTCTGATCCTATGAAGGTGAACAAGCTACTGCGTGGACTTTCCAAGGATTGGAATCATATAAAGACTTCAATAAGAGAGACGCAAAGAATTATGCCATTATCTGTAGACGAGCTGATTGGAACTCTTCAGTCTTACGAAGTGGAACGAATTAATGAAGACGAAGATCCAAGAGGTAAGAAATCCATTGCATTAAAATCTAACGATGATTCGGATGATACAGACTCTGAAGAAGATCTGGACGATGAGGAGCTTGCTCTAATGATTAGAAAGTTCAGAAAGCTGAACAGAAGAGGAAGAAGGTTCAACTCAAGGAAACAAAGTCTTCAGAAACAGCAAACCAAGCTTGTTGATAATGAGGAACCAAACAAAGATGTAGTTTGCTTCGAATGTAAGAAAAAGGGACACATCAGACCAAATTGGCCTCTCCTGAAGAAGAAGAGAGGAAAAGCTGAAAAGTCTCGAAAAGCTCTCAAAGCCGAAACTTGGAGCGATACAGAGTGTGAAGAAAGTGATGAGGAATATGCCAACCTGTGTCTGATGGCACAATCAGACTCAGATTCTGGATCAGACTCAGACAATGAATTTGAGGTAAGTGATTATAAAATCCCTGTCAAAGTCTCTAAATACATTGATGAACTATGTTTTAGTCTTAAGACTTCTCTAAAAAGGATTTCCGAACTTAAAAAAGAAAACTCAGTTTTAAAACAAAAGGAAAATATTTTAGAAGAAAAAGTGAAAAGTTTAGACATTGAATGTTTCTACTCTTAAGGAGAATGAAGATAAACTTTCAAAAGAAAATGCTTTCTTAAAAACTGACTTATCAAATATTTCAAAGAAATTTTCAATAGGGTCTGAAAAACTTGAAAAAGTTCTTTCAGTCCAAAGACCTTACTTTAACAAGTCTGGTTTGGGTATGACAGTAGAAACAATTCCTTTGATTGATTTTCCAAAAGTAAAAGAAAGAATTAAGAAAAGACCGTCAAAAGAGGCTTACAAAAATCATTTCAAGAAAGTCTTTGTAAAATCTGTAGGTCGAAGTGCTCTAAGGTGTTCAAAGTGTAATAGTCAGGATCATTTTGAAAAAGAGTGTCCTATGGTTTGGAAGCCTGTTAAGAAAGTGTGGCCTAGTAATGCTTATTCTACTAACGACAAAGGACCCAAGAAAATTTGGGTACCAAAGAAAGCTTGAGACTCTCTTTTGAATGCAGGTCTCTGTCAAAAAGAAAGTTAAATGGTATCTTGACAGCGGATGTTCAAGACACATGACAGGAGACTCAAATTGCTTCATAAAGCTTGTTCAAGTGAATGGTGGAAAAGTCTCATTTGGAGGAAACATTAAAGGAAGCATTGTGGGATTTGGAACTGTGAAAATTGGAAATCTCACAATAAGCAATGTCTCTCTAGTGGAAGGACTTAACTACAATCTTCTAAGCATTAGCCAATTGTGTGATACTGGTTTCAAGATCTCCTTTCAAAAAGGCATATGTTCTGGAATTAGCAAAGACTCAACTCAGTCTTTCATGGGTCGAAGGCATGGAAATATCTACCTTCTCGATGTAAAACCAAATGAAGCACAATGCCTAATCTCAATTCAAGATGAAGCAGTCTTATGGCACAGAAAGCTTGGCCATGTCAACATGAAGCAATTAGCCAAAATCTCATCAAAGAAGCTTGTTCGAGGTCTACCTAAATTGTCATACCAAAAATCTGATTCATGCACTCCATGCATTCTGGGAAAGCAGGTAAGAAATTCATTTAAGCAAATAAATCATGTCTCTACTAATCATGTACTACAGTTGCTTCATATGGATCTCTTCGGACCAACCAGAACCCAGAGCATTGGAGGTAAGAAATATTGCCTAGTAATTGTGGATGATTACTCCCGCTTTACTTGGGTATATTTCCTTGCAAGTAAGTCAGAAACCTTTTCGTATTTTGAAAAATTTGCCAAAAAGGTTCAAAATGAAAAAGGATGTGCAATCTCAAGCATAAGAACAGATCATGGAAGTGAATTTGAAAATCAAGATTTTACGAAATTTTGTGATAAATCTGGTTTTAATCATAAGTTTTCCTCTCCATATACTCCAGAGCAAAATGGAGTTGTGGAAAGAAAGAATAGATCTCTTCAAGAAATGGCTAGAACACTTTTAATTGAAAGCAAAATCTCTTCACGATTTTGGGCTGAAGCTGTTTCAACAGCATGCTATATTATAAATAGAGTCTTTTTAAGACCTATTTTAGAGAAAACCCCCTATGAATTGTTCAAGGGTAAAAAGCCTATTGTTTCATACTTTCATGTGTTTGGTTGCAAATGATTTATTTTGAAAAATGCAAATGATCGAGTTGGTAAGTTTGAAGAAAGATCAGATGAAGGCATCTTCCTTGGATATTCTACATCAAGCAAAGCTTACAGAGTCTATAACAAGAAAAGCCAGTCGGTGGAGGAATCAACAAATGTTAAATTCCAAGACTCAATGCAAGATGAATCCAGCCAGACTCAGTATGAAGAGTCTGAACCTACTTCAGACCTTCCATCGCTTACAACTCAAGAAGCATCTCAGTCTTTGGAAGTCCAACATCAAGAAGCACATGAAGATTCAAACAAAGAAAGAGATCATCAACCAGGCAGAACAACCAGTAACTGGAAGCATAAATCCAGTCATCCTAAAGATCTCATTATTGGCGAAATCAATGAAGGAATCCGCACCAGATCAAAAAGGCGTGAAGAATCTAGTGCTGTGGCTCTCATTTCTGAAATTGAACCAAAAAGCATAGAAGAAGCTTTATCTGATGAAAGCTGGATCGAAGCTATGCAAGAAGAACTCAGACAATTCAACATCAATGATGTCTGGGAATTGACATCTAAACCAAAAGGTAAAACCGTTATTGGAACCAAATGGGTATTCAGAAACAAGATGAATGAAGAAGGAAAAGTCGTACGAAACAAAGCAAGACTCGTGGCCAAAGGATATACGCAAGAAGAAGGAATAGACTATGATGAGACTTACGCTCCAATAGCAAGGTTAGAAGCTATTCGTCTATTACTTGCATTTGCTTGTTATAAAAATTTCAGGTTATTCCAAATGGACGTCAAAAGTGCATTCCTAAATGGATTCATCCATGAGGAAGTCTATGTGGAATAACCACCTGGGTTTGAAGACCCAAAGAAGCCAAACTCAGTCTTCAGACTGAAAAAGGCCTTGTATGGTTTAAAGCAAGCACCTCGAGCTTGGTACGACAGACTAAGTAAGTTCTTATTACATAATGGTTTTGTCAAAGGTAAAGTAGATACTACTTTGTTTATCAAAAAGGAAAGCAAAAGCTTTTTACTTGTTCAAATATATGTGGACGATATTATTTTTGGATCACCTAATGAAAGTCTATGCAAGAAATTTTTTAAGTCTATGCAGGATGAGTTTGAAATGAGTATGATGGGAGAGTTAACATTCTTTCTTGGACTCCAAGTGAAACAAATGAAGGAAGGAACTTTTATCCATCAAGAAAAATATGCGAATGATCTTGTCAAAAGGTTTGGATTGGAAAAGTGCAAAAAGACCGACATACCAATGTCATGTTCTCATAAGATAGACAAGGATGAAGAAGGGAAGAAAGTAGATTAAAAGCTGTACAGGAGCATGATCGGCTCACTTCTTTATCTTACTGCTTCTAGACCTGATATTTTGTTGAGTGTTTGCATTTGTGCTAGGTTTCAATCAGATCCTAGAGAATCCCATCTCAGTGCTGTAAAACGTGTTATCAAATACGTTGCCTCATCTTCAAGCATCGGTCTCTGGTATCCCAAGAAGGGAGACCTTAATTTTCTAGGATACTCAGATGCAGATCTGGCAGGTTGCAGAGTCGATAGAAAAAGCACCTCTGGAACTTGTCAACTACTTGGAAACAAGACAATGTCTTGGTTTTCGAGGAAGCAAAGCACTGTAGCTCTTTCAACGACAGAAGCAGAGTATGTAGCTCTTGGAAGCTACTGTTCGCAAATTCTATGGATAAAACAACAGCTACAAGACTTTGGGATTGAAGACTCATGCACAGAAATCAGATGTGACAACACCAGTGCGATCAATCTCACCAAAAATCCAATCCTTCATTCAAGAGCAAAGCATATTGAGATTCGACATCACTTCATTAGAGATCATATTCAAAATGGAGAAATCTCAATTCAATTTGTTGATTCAAAGAGTCAACTAGCGGATATATTCACAAAGCCTTTGGAGAAAAATCAATTCGACTTTATCCGTTCAAGACTCAACATTTTGAAGCCTGAAGAAGTTAAAGTCTAGAGACTCACCAACTCTAAGACTCTAATCTTTCAGACTTTAAATCCTCAGACTCAGACATTCGTGGCTATAGACTGTAAGTTGTATTTCATCTAAGAGGTACGAAATTTCATTTAGTTATTTTAACTCGAAAAGGTACGATCTTTCGTTCAGTTATTCTATAATCCGCATGAAATTTGAAGATTTTTTTTTAGGAATAATTTTGGCAGTTATTGATTTTGAAAAGAAGTGATCGTTCACTTTCCTTGCACCGATTGAACTTCCCTTTTCAAAATTGGGTTATATATATACAGTTTTTCTTTTCCCAATCTTCAAAACCCTAAAAGGCACTCTCCTCCCGATATTGTTTCTACTGCTTGTTCGTCGTCGAGAAAGTGGTCATTTTACTTGGGAAAGCAAGTGAAGGAATCTTCCAATCGACAAAGAAAGATGTCTTCTTCGAGGAAATCATCAAGAATCGCAAGCAGGGGACCACAAAGAATGGAGAATGGACCGACTCACTTCGATCTCACTGAGGAAGAAGACTTAACAAGTCAGCGACAAAGTCCGATTCGCTCTCATCCACGTCATTCAACGCCTCCTACCCCACAAGGTGCAAGTCATAATCTGGAAGAAGAGATAATCGAGGATGCCGACCCAGTAAGAGTCCAAAAGCCCTCCTTTATCTATAAACTTTATCGTGCGTTGAAAAGCACAGGTACTCCATTGAATTATATAGATGACTTCCTTAAGGACAAAAATTATGGGAATGAGTATCTTTTTCTGAAGAAAATGGAGGAATTGGGAATTGCCCCGAAAGGAAAAGCAGAGGACACACTTGCGAACATTCCAAGTGATCCTCGTATGCCAGGACAAAATTTAATTGAAGGGAACGATGATGACAGGATGTTCCTTGAATTTCAACCGAAAATGGGAGTGGCAGCAAAGGTGAAAGGAAATCGGATGGATTTGTTCAAATCCAAGGATCAAGAAAAAGTGTATTTCAGGCTGTTAAAAAGAGGGGTGATAAACCCTAGAAGTGTCGATTTTGACTTCTTGGATGCCATTAACATAAACTTAAGAGAAAAGTTGAATTTGTTTCAACTTGAGAATTTTTGCTCTGACTCTACGAACGGGTATGCTCATCTGACCGCTTATTTCTATTCAAATCTTAGCTTTCTGGATGCGAATAGAATATCATTTAGTGTACGAGACCACGTCTACGTGGTAGATGTGAATATGTTGGCTGATATAGTTTGAGTTCAACGAGGACGCTATCTACCAATCAAAGTCTCACATGCTCGCACTACTCTGGAACTGGTCAAAGATAGGGACGCAGAGAAGAAAGTTACCTATTCCAGGATGAATGCCATCAACATTGTGCTTCATAAGATTGTGATCAACTGTCTTAGACCAAAGTCTACGTCAAAGACTTCTGTGTCTCTTTCTGAAGCAAAGTTGATGTACGCGATCAACACAGGAAGGAAGTTCTCTCTCCCGCACACTATTCTCTTTCATATGTACAGAGCAATGTCGAAAGACAAAGGACAATTGCCTTATCCCGGTCTGGTGACCAAGATCTTCAGACACATGAATATTGAACCGCCTCAAACTCTTTGTGTTCAACCGTGTGATAAGATGGTGGTAGGATTGAAGATGTTAACGAAGATGCGTCTGCAAGAACTTTCCAAGGCAATGGAGAAATTCAGAGTGAAATCTCCAGTTCAGTCTGCTTCAAAGAGAAAAGGAAAGGAGGCCATTGGAGCCCCATCGAAAAAGAAGAAAAGATCTCTCATCCTGGAGGATGAAGATGAAGAGGATGAAGATCCTACTATCCATGCACTGATAAGAACCAGACATTCTGTGTCTCAGCCGACAGAACTTCAGAAGAACCAGAGAGAAGAAGAAGAGCAATCTAAGAGCAGAGAAGAAGAAGAGCAGAGAGAAAAGGAGAAAGAAGATGAAGAGGAGAAAGAAAAGTTTGCTGCTGAATCTGGAGAGAAGGGAAATCTAGAGCACGATCATCACTCTTCCCCTTTGGATGTCCTAGAGACAGGGGGAGTTGGCGAGCAAGAAAGGTCTACACCTCATGCTATGGATAGTGAAGGTCCAAGACAATCTCCAGCAGACCCAGAAGAATTTCAGGCCTCTCAATTGCCTGAAGAAGGTGATACGTCGACACCAAATCTGCAAGACTATACAGAAGCACCATCGTATACTCTTACTCCATCTGAAAAAGCTCATGCCAGTACGCAGACAGACAATTCTGCAGATTTTCATCACATCATGGATATTCTTCTGGAAATGTGTGGCCAGATATATGCTCTGGACTGTGAAATTCAAGCCATGAAGAATGCTGGACAAGCATCTTCAGTCAGCCTGGAGGACAAGATGAAAGACCTCGCTCTGCAAATTCAAGCCAACGCCAAAGGAGAGGAGGTAGCGCATCTAAGGGAGGACTTGAAGAGGCTAGAAGGCGTAGTCCAGTCAATGGGAGATTTCCAGATCGTGCGCATTCCCAAGCAGACATGACTCCTTTCTCACCCTCTTTTTTAATGATGACAAAAAGGGGGAGAACCAATTTGAACAAACATTTATTTTAAAACTTTGACTTTTGTGGTTATGTTTATTTTTGAGTATGACTTGAGAACTTGAACTTGGGTGTGAGACTGAATTGGCCGTGGATTTTGATGCTTGACTGGTTGCATTTATATCAAGTATTGTTATATGGTATTACTCATGAAAGACTAACCAATTTGCTGTGGATGCAGAGTCTGGTTGTTTATTAATCTTTATGAGTTAGCCATATTGCTTGAGAAATGTTTTTGCAGGTCAAAGTTGTTCAAATCTACAAGAAAGTTTTGTCACCATCAAAAAGGGGGAGATTGTTGGAGAAATCTTTCCAGAATATTTTGAAGCTGACAAAACATTTCTATCAGTCTAGTCTGGATATCGATAGTTTAAAGTCTCAAGACTTTGTAGTCTCAAGACTCAAGACTCAAGACTCAAGATTATTCTCACTGACAGTCTTTCTAATCCAGTGGCGAAGGATATTCGAAGCCGAAGTATATGGTTGGGGATTCGATCCAATCCTCTGGAAAAGATCCCTTGGTTGGATAATCTCTTCGGATTCTTTGATTCTTATCTAAGAACAATTGAAGATCCGATGGTCGACGAAACATTCTTGAAATGTTCTATTCTTGGAAACCAAAATCCTGATTGTATGGGCGAACAGGATTGATGGGCTATCATCAGATTCCTTAAATAGCTCGGATGATCTTCTTAATTGATTCCGTCCAACGGGTAGATTGGAGGAATTCCTTTGGTAAGTGCCAACGGCTATGATGGCATAAAGGAGTATAAAATGAAGACGTTCTAGTTGTTTTGAGAGTGTGATTGATAGAAAAATTCCAGAGTCTGAAGAACCTTGATTGTTAGTCGATACAGTTTGAGCAAAAATTGTATACACAGAGAGTGTTCATACTTGGTGACACCTTGAGCGAGTGTAGTAGATCATCTACACCTAGAAATCAAGGAAGATCAACACTGTAACATCTCTTTGTTCATAGTGGAATCCAGCCAATCGGCTGTCAGTGCAGAAGAGTGGACGTAGGCTTGAATCAAGCCGAACCACTATAAACCTCGTGTTTAATTCTCTCTTTCCTTTACTCAGTCTTACGATTGATTTTTTATCTGTCTAAGTATTGTGCAATCTTCAAGAAAATTTTTTATAAACCTATTCACCCCCCTCTAGGTACTCGTACTAGCATTATCAATCTAGACGAGTGTTGAATGGAGGTCCATGGTCTTTTGCCAATCATTGCCTACTATTAAAGCCCTAGGAACCTAACACCCCCCCTCGTTGTTACAACTTCTCCAAGGGGGCTTTCTGGGTACACATCTTTGGCCTCCCGGTGGAATGGCGAAATGAAGAAGCTGTAAGGAGGATTGCGAAGGACCTAGGAGAAGTTTTAGAGATTAAAATGGAATCAAAGGGTGCTGTTAATTTTGTATCAGGGAAAGTGAAAGTTGAACTAGATTTGTTCGCACCTTTAAAACAAGGAAGTGTTGTTAAACGGGCAGGGAAAAAATTCTGGTTGGAATATAAATATGAAAGGTTACCTCATTTCTGCTATGCTTGTGGCAAACTGGGCCACTTTACTACCCAGTGTGCTGAAAACCAGGTTGATATACATAAAATTCATGAACTACGTTTTGGATACTGGTTGAAGGCAGAGGCAAAAGAATTCAGCCCTATATGGAAGATGTTTTATGAAGATCGGTATGAAGATAGTGGAGAGGAAGAGGTAATACCTGAGACTCAAGAAGCGCCAAATCAAATGGAGATTGTTCAACAGACCCCCACTAACAGTAGGCGTCTGGACAGACCTGAAAAAAGGAAAGATATGGATTATGATAGGCAAAGAGACACACCAGGAAAATCCAACCCCCCATTCCTGTTACTAACGTGGCCAGACAAAGGAAAATATCCTTCTAACCAGAAACAGATATTCAAGGAAGGATCAAATCAGAAAAAAGATGGGAAAACAACAAGGCATACAAGTAAGAAATAGAAAAGATTCAGCCCTTATGGCAGTGAGAAGATAGACCAGGAGCTATTGGACGAGACACAACTCTTAGAAACCCCGATCCAAGTTGAGAAGGGAGAGGGTACATGGGCTTTGGTGGCTAGCCCTAATAAGCCACCAGGGTACAAATGAACTTATTAAGCTAGAATTGTCAGGGGTTGGGCAACCCCCTGACAATTCAGGAACTAAGAGCCTTAGTGGCTCATAATAGGCCCAGTTTAGTGTTCCTAATGGAGACAAAGAACAAAGAACAGTTGGTTGTCAGGATAAAGAAGATGTTGAAGTTCCAGAATCATTTTGTGTTGGACCCAATCGGAACAGCAAGGGGGTTAGCCCTAATGTGGAATGAAGAAATTCAGGTATCAATTGACTCGTACTCGACTGAGTTTATAAATGTCACTTGTAAATGGGAGGGCAACAAGATAGTTATGAGAAGCACTTTTGTACATGCACCATATACGTTCCAAAGAAGGGTGATGTTATGGGAGGAGCTGAAATATATCAAGGCCCACAACTCTCTTCCGTGGATTTGTCTTGGAGATTTTAATGAAATCCTCTACCACTGGGAAAAGGTTGGAGGGAGATTAGCTGAATATCATCGAATGGCAGCATTCCAGGAAGTCCTAAATGATTGTTCTTTTATGGAATTAGAAGGAAAAGGTTGCGCTTTCACTTGGGCAAATAACATAGAGGGAGATGTTTTATTAAAGAAAAACTTGACAAAGTTCTGTGCACCTTTGATTGGAGGGTGTTGTTCCCAGAAGCTTTAGTATTTTCCTTGCCGGCGGTAGGTTCTGATCACTGCCCATTGTTGGTGTCTCTCCTGGCTGAAAGGTCAAAGTGGAAGAGAAATTTCAAGTTTGAAACCTTTTGGTTGGAAGATAAGGAATATGAGGACATAATACATGCAGTTTTAAATGATCCAGATGTGACTAATCTGAGTTGGTGGGTAAAATTACAAAAAGTCACGACATCATTGGAGGTTTGGAGTAAAAAATTCTCAAATGCCCAGAGGCAAATCAGGTCTTTAAAAAGAGAACTTGAATCCATCACAAATAGCAAAGAGGTCGAGCACAAACAAAAGAGAGTCAAAGAAGTAAAAGAAAATATTGAGCTGTTATGGAAGCAAGAAGAACAGTTTTTGGGGATGAGATCGAGAATTACCTGGTTAAAATGGGGGGATAGGAATACTAAATACTTTCATGCTACTACGATTTAGCGCAGACAAAGAAATAGAATATCCATGCTTCAAGTTTCAGATGGTGAGTGGAGCAAGGATGAGGGAAGACTGAAAGAGGAAACTATTGCTTTCTTTACAGAATTATACAGCTCAGTTGGACCTCGCAATTTCCAACCCATCATTGATCAATGCCCTACTGTGGTGAATGATGAAATGAATACAGCTCTAATAGCTAAAATTACACTACAGGAAGTCAAAGAAGCTGTCTTTCAACTCGGTGCAATCAAAGCCCTAGGACCAGATGGTATGAATGGTCAGTTTTATCAGCATCATTGGAACGACATTCAAACAGATATTCTGGAAATGGTAGAGGACTTCATGGAGAAAGGATACCTCGATCCAACTCTGAATAGAACTCAAATCACACTTGTCCCTAAAACTCCAAATCCAGGAAAATTAGATCAATTTCGGCCGATTAGTCTTTGCAACTTTACTTATAAAATCATTTCGAAGGTGCTGGCAAATCGACTGAAAATATGGCTACCTCAGCTAATTGAAATAGAACAAAGCGCTTTTGTGAGTGGAAGACAAATACAAGACAACATTCTCATAGTTCAAGAGGTTCTCCACCAACTTAGAATCAGGAAAAGAAAGAAGAAGTTCCAGGCTGTGCTAAAACTAGACATGAAGAAGGCTTATGATAGAGTTGAATGGGATTTCTTAGAAGCTTGTATGCTGAAGATGGGGTTTAACACTAAATGGGTATCATGGATCATGCAATGTGTGACTACTGTATCTTTCAGCGTGAAATTCAATGGAGAATCTCTACCTTATTTTCAACCAACTCGAGGTATTAGACAGGGAGACCCTCTATCCCCTTACTTGTTCATACTTGTTGCAAATGTCTTATCTTTTTTTGATGAAAAAAGCAGTTGAGGAAGGGAGATTAAAAGGCATTAAGCTGAACAGAAATTGCCCCACATTATCTCATCTATTGTTTGCAGACGACTCGATTTTCTTTTTGGATGGAAAAATTAGTGAATGCCAAAATCTAGCTGAGGTGCTAAATCAATATTATGTAGCAAGTGGACAAGCTGTGAATCTGAACAAATCAGGGATCCTTTTCAGCACGGGCTGCCCTCAGAGTCTAAGAAGAAATATGGCAAGGGAGATGAGAGTCCCAGAGATTGAGAAAACTGGAAAATATTTGGGCATCCCTTCTGATTGGGGTAGTTCAAAAAAACAGATGTTTGCATGGATTTTGGCTCGGGTAAATATGAAGTTAGAAGGATGGAAGGAAAATTTGCTGTCAAAAGCTGGAAAGGAAATCCTGTTGAAAGCAGTGGTTCAGGCCTTGCCACAATATGCAATGTCCATATTTAAAATCCCAATATCTATTTGTAAAGCTATTGAACAAAAGATCGCTTCCTTTTGGTGGAAAAACAATGAAGCGAAAGCTGGCATTCACTGGAAAAGCTGGAATGTAATGAAGATGAGAAAAGATAATGGAGGGATGGGTTTCAAAGATCTAATTACTTTTAACAAGGCCATGCTAGGCAAGCAAGCATGGCGAATGGTCGACAATCCTCCCACACTATGGAGTCAGCTCTTTAAAGGGTTATATTTTCCCAATTCCGACTTCTGGCATGCAAGGGAGGGGCAACGATCCTCGTGGGGATGGAAAAGCTTACTAGTTGGGAGGGATGCCATATCAGATTCGGTTCAATGGGCAGTGGGGGATGGACAATCCATTAGAATACGTGAAGATAAATGGTTGAAGCTGGGTACACTTATAGGACCAGCAAATCGAGAAGAACCTAAGCGTGTAACTGAGCTAATCGACAAGCAGACTCTCTCATGGAAAGAAGACATAGTACAGAACACGTTCGAAGACAGAATTGCAAATGAAATATTGGCAATTCCTATCGCGTCCTCAAGCGAAAAAGACAAACTTATTTGGACAGAAACAATATCAGGCAACTATTCAGTGAAGAGTGGGTATAATCAATTAAGGAAAGCCAGTATCAACCCATCACTCAATGAAGCATCACCATCATATCAAAAGCCTCGAGCGCTATGGTGCAAGATATGGAGTATGCAGACCTTACCAAAAATCAAAGTCTTTATATGGACTTTATGTCAAAACGCCCTCCCCACGAAGGAGAATTTATTCAGACGGAAGATCATACCTGATCCGACATGCCAGTTGTGCAATATGAAGCCCGAATCAGCAGAGCACTTGTTTTTGCTTTGCCCCTGGACAACTAAAGTGTGGTTGGATCCACGAATCAGCATCCGAATTCAGAGCAAGGGACTAACAAGCATAGATCGGTGGCTCCTTCATCACAAGAGCGACTTACCAGAAGCACCTTCCCTCGAACTAGTTGCCGAGACGCTCTGGTTTGTATGGAAAGAGAGGAACGAGGCCATCTTTCGAAAGAAGACACCGGATCCGCGTGGAGTAGTCACCGAAACACTCGCAAAGCACAAAAATTTCAGCATTTGGAACTCAAATCAGAAAAAAGGGTTGGAGAGAGACTGTACCTCGTCATCCCAATGGCATCCCCCTGCCCCGAAATCGCTGAAAATCAACGTTGATGGCGCGTTCCGAGTGGGCACAACAATAGGCGCAATTGCTGGTGTATGCAGGGATGCCGCTGGATCTTTACTCGGAGGATTTGCGCGCCAAGTGAGAGTGCAATCTGCACTTCAAGCAGGAACCCTAGCTCTGTTGGAGGGGGTGGAGTTCGTGCACGAATGGGAGAAGAAAAAAGGGAAAAGTGCAAGTACAACTCTTGAGTCTGACTGCCTTACTTTAGTTCAAGCACTGTTGGGGGAGAGTCAAGCTTCGTGGGAAATCTCTGAACAAATCAAGATGGGCCGGGCCTCAATTAACTCTTTGCCTTATTTAAGCTTAACCCACTGTTTTAGAGAACAAAACAAAGTAGCGGATCGGGTCGTTAAAGCCCAACTAGATCAATCCCTCCCTCCGAACTGGGTCTCAAGCCCACCCAAACCGTTGTGCGATGTTCTTTGTTCTGAAGCCCAGTTGGGCTCGTTTTCTACTGTACCTACTTGAAATGAAATGAAATGGAGCTGTTTTGACCAACAAAAAAAACCTCGGATTCTCGTTCCAGAATCTCGTCCACGAATTTCACGTGTCTAAACAATGCTGTTGTATGTAATGGAGTCTCACTATAAAACCACACCATAAATGCTATCAATATTAGTGAATCGTCTTTGAGCAAATCGAGCAAAGAAGTCGCATTTCCTTCCGCTGCCGCTCCATAAAGCCCCTCTCCATTTTCACTCCGAAACGAATCCAAGCTTTCACAATTCCGTTTTGCTTTTAGCATTTGGCTGACGGCTGCGAAAGTCAACCCCTTGTGAATCGAACATCAACAAACCATCTTTTTGTTGACATTTCAAATTTTTTTAAAAAAATTTTGTTGACCAAGTCATCAGCCCAAAAAAAGCAGTAGGACCTGATTTATTCATACGTGGGCACAAATGAATGTGATTTTGATTGTTGTACATCATGCCAACCGGCGTGCTATTACCGGAGAAAACATATACTTTCAAAAGTAATGTATATACTGATTCGTACACTTCTTGTCTCTTGGTATGGGATGTATAAGCTTCTATGATGCATGGAACTCGTCTTTTAGTTTAATGCGGGGCTGCATTATCATTAACAATACCAAGTGTGTTTAAAAGTTATGTCTATGCCGATTCCTACGCGGTTTGTGGCTCAGTTTCCGGATCCGACATCGATTGTGTGTGCTTATAAGCATGACAATTAATTTCATAAGGTCTTGGGGTAGATGAATTGATGCTATTTCGTCTACTGGCATGCTTCGTTTGGGGCTAAAAGGTAAAGAGAGCCATCGGCACTTATTATGGAATACTGGATCAAGAGAATTGGCTTGGCGGATCGGCAGGCCCAAAAGATATGTCCATGCTCTCCAAGGTCGGGCCTGCACATGAATTTTGAACTGTCGGGGCCAGGTCCATTTGATAGGCCATTTCAATTCGGGTTGGCCGGGCAAAAACACTCTCTTTGGCCCAACAGGTAAATCGCCATCCCAAATAGTGCAAAGGCACGATGTGGCTGAAGCGCGCATAAAGAAACAAACTCCTCCCGTTCGGCGGGCCAATCTGCTGTCTACCGGGAAGGGGACATTCACACGTCTCCAGATTTTCTATGTGCGTCCCTTGACTTCGAAATACAAGCGGTGACTTGATTGCTGGGATGTATTCCTTATTTTAACGTATTGATGTATATATGTTTTGTATTCCAAATTAGTATAATATCTTTTTTTACTCAGCACCCGGTGATACTCTTTACTTGTTTAATATCTATGGAATCCCGTCTTTTAATGTCTTGTTTAGGAGGTGCGCTCCTTAATTTGGAAATACAAGTGGTGACCTCTTCTGCGGTGGGCCTGGACTGAAAATTTTGTCCTTTAATTCTTTTATTAAATTTTCATTCTAGTTTCTTTAATCCTTATATTCCTATATTTCTTTTAGCGAAAGGACATTCACTGGTGATTTCAACAATAGTGGACCATTCGATCAAAAAAAGAATAAAGAAAACAATAGTGGACCACACCTGCTCTTGAATTTCATTTCTCGATCACATTCAATCAAATTTAATTTTTTATTTCAGCATTTGACGTGAATGCGTAATCTCTTCCATTTACTAGTGTCTTGAAAAATAGTGGACCATCACCTGCTCTTGAATTTCATTTCTTGATCACATTGAATCAAATTTAATTTCTTATTTTAGCATATTACATTAAAGCGTAATCTCTTCTGTTAATGATCCAACTTGCACTAAAAATTAAGGTTCATTAACTGAAACATTTAGAGAGTCCTGTGCATAACATTCTCTATAAAAGGGTAAGCACCATATGAACAAATTCCAACGCACCCTACTTGTTTCGGCTTATTTATTGTGAAAATAGCAGGCATCTTGCTCACTCTAGAACACCATACCTACTGTTGATACGTACATCATGTCCTAGAAATTTAACAATGGTCAAAATGAGCCGACTTGAATCACATTTCAAAAATGCACCATGAAAAATGAGAGACGAGTTAAGAATTTATGCTCCTACATACTCGTACAAATGAATAGAAATTCAAAAGGAAACACAAAATTGGAAACTCGCGAGAGTACAAGTATTGGCGGGTTAGAGAAGAAGACGACGTCCGAAACCCTTCCGCTTCTATTAAGATACTGGGGCCATTAGAGAAAGGTTAAAACATAAGGCCTACGAAATTCATTAAAGCCCAAATACGGAGCTCGCATATTTTTCACCGCCACAGTAAGTTCCCCCTCTCGAAGCTTTCATCGGACACGTGTCAGCTGATCCATGTCCGTGGATTGGACGAGTGTTCAGGATTCTCTCGGACGCGGATGTGGTTTTAGTATGCCATTTTCTTTCAAACAGGTCGTGCTGAATTAGCCCTTTGTTATTGGTGGGTTGGAATTAATAAATAGATTTCCATATTTACATTGAATGTAGAGGGTAAAGTCTCCATATAACTAAATTTAAGGTGCCGAGAATTTCATGAATCTATGAAAGAAATAAATTCTCATTGTCTGAAAACTAGAATAAAAGCAATTTTTAAGTAAGAGAACCCACTATATTGTTGCAATAGTTTATGCAAATAGGCTATTGAGCCCTTTTATCTCCCACAAATGTATTATTTACCCTTTTCCATACTTGCCCAACTGCCGTTTCTTTAAAATTACCAAATTACCTCATCAATGGAAGTTTCTTGTAGAGTAGGTTCTAGTTAATTTAGCTATCAATTTTTATTTTATATAGACATTTGTTGTCACATCCCGAACCTCGAGCGGGCTAACATCCCACCATGGTCATTCAAATATGCAATGTTCCCAGGCATTCGTCGTTGACCCATTCATTTTAAATGCACATGCGGAAGCGTATTATAAAACCACTGACAATGAAATACGGGATAGAAAAGCAGGAAACGATTTCACAACATAACACTTTTATAAATCAACGGAGTTACAAACAAAGGCCTACAGCCAAAAGTCTACAAAAGACCGGCTCTTAAAAAGGGACTGTCTTACGACCTACAAGTCGGACACATTCTCCAATCCTCATGACTTCACCTCTGCAACTCCTCAAGGCCAACCAAAGCTATCTGGCCACTCCGTCCACAAGGGACCTGAAAATGTAATCCCACAATCGGGATGAGACATTGTCTCAGCAAGTTCAACCCTCTAAACCCTTATTAGAAAGAAAATACATCCAAGGGTGGCCTAGCCACACCACATAGAGAACTTAACTCGCATCCGTTCTTTCCTGTAGGTTAGCACAATTCAAATCACTCAATCATGTTCATATCACTCAAGCATATACGGTAATAGAATTCAAATAATTCAATTACTCGGATCGACTCAATCGATTACATGTCATTGAGGTCATCACACGGTCATTCTGACTATTCATTCTCGACCCTCAGTCACGGCCCTTCAGGCGAATCTAAATTTAGTGGTAATCACAGTCACACTTGGCAACTTTCAATATTTAGTGGGTTTACGGTCCCACTCGACCCCTTTCAAGATTCAATGGCTTTACGGTCCCACTTGACCTTTTCAAGATTCAATGGCTTTACGGTCCCACTCGACCCTTTCAAGATTCAATGGCTTTACGGTCTCACTCGACCCTTTCAAGATTCAATGGCTTTACGGTCTCACTCGACCCTTTCAAGATTCAATTGCTTTATAGTCCCACTCGACCCTTTCAGATTCAATGGCTTTACAGTCCCACTCGACTCTTTCCATAAATCCCACCATTTTCTGTAGTCTACCAAAACATTTTTGGCCTTGTCAACCGATGCCCGGTTATTTTTCAATTAATAACCAAAGATTATTCAATATAGGAATAAATCCTAAAATCACTCATAAATCAATTTACCACAAAATAAAGCTCAAATAAATAAACGGACTGCACCACGATGATCAGCATAAAGTTCCGGTCATCGGTCATCCTCGCCTAATTTCCAAAAAATAATTAATTAATTAAGTTTATTCCGAAAATTAAATAAAATAATATCCATATTTTTCACAATCGACATTCAATTTATAATATCTAACCATTAATTTCAAAATCTAAATACACAGTAGCGATCAGCACGAAATTCTGAGAATATAGGGTCCCAACAAAATTTTCAAAATTTAATAAATAATTAAATTTATTCCGAAAATTAATTAAATAATAATATTTTAATAATATTCGTAATATAATATTTTATTAAATAATCCAATAATTTTGAAACATTTATTTAAATCAAAATAATATTCCTTTAAGTCTCATCAAGGCTTATATTAATATAAACATCCACTTAGCCCTAAATTAAACACACTTTAAGTTAATTAAACATCTTAATATAATCTACACTTAAATAAATTAAACTAACCACCTAATAACACTTAACATGAACTAAACCTCCCTAAGCATAATTAACCTTCTAATCAAGGTTTAGTGAGCTAAACTCACCCAATTAGCGAGCCAAGCGGACCAAAATGATGAGGACACAATGGGGATCGACTTTCCTCAAGGTGGGCAAAGCATCCGGGGTCGGGAAGCCAACCAAAACGGGCCAAAACTCCACAGCGATACCCATTTTTCTGCTCACTGATCGCTGCTGGTTAAGGGCGAATTCGGCATCGGTTGAGGCGTGCAAGGGCCGAGATGGGCTGAGGGACTTCTGACGGGCTGAGGCGGGGGTGTATGGTGGCTCACGATGGCGGAGACAAGCTCCGGAAGCTCCTGGAACGCGCGAAAAGAGGCAGACGGAGGTGGCTAGGCGTCGGCCAAGCGCGGAGCAACGGCTGTGCGAGATAACGAGCGGCAACAGCGAGCGGTCCAGCAGTGTGCGACGGCAACGAGCGGCACTACTGGCTGCTACTTCGCTTCCCTGGTTTACTGGTGGGTCTCGAACAGCACAAAGAAGAAGAAGAGGAGGTCAACGCTAGCAGGAGGGAGAGAGGAAGGCGGAGGGCGAGCGAGCTAAGCGACGGCGGCTGCAAGCGGCTCCGGTGATGAGCGAGCAGGCGGCCGAGCGGGCGAAGGGGCAGCGTCGAGCTTGCTAGTTCGGTCACACGGTCTCCCCACTGCCCTACCGGTTCCAAGCTTGAAGAAGAAAATGATGGGACCTCCTCACTTTTTGAGGGCCAATATCCACCCTTTACTTGTCAACATCCTAGCCACTCTTCCCCCACACCATGACATCACTTGTGATGTCACAATCCATTATCTCAATCCTCCACAACCTCTTCCAATAGGTTCAATTTCATTGTCCGTCGGGGCATAAAATCTTGTACAACAACTTCTTCAATTCCATTCGATTCTCTTCCAATTGAAGTCCATAAAATTAATCAAATATTACCACACTTCAATTCACATATTTACTCGACCATAGAACCAACTTAAGTCCTAAAAGCACGACCAAAGGCGGGCCTACTGATTTCTCGAGCCAAATTAGCCATTCCTTGATTAATTTGCTGAAAAACTCTAATTGCAAGAAAATCTTCTGAAGATGAGTCAGTGATCCTAAAATGGTTTGTGACACACCAGGATTTCCAATTGCTGAATTCGCTTTCAATTTCACAGTTAATTTCACTCTGGCACGATATTAGCGCGTCCTGATCTATCGGGTAGCTTTTAGAAATTTTCATGCATTTGACCTGTGGTTGATTAAGCTACAAAGTACATCTTTGACACATTGGCGACTCTCGGTTGTTGAGGGTAATCTCAAGGTTTCAAATACGGACACAGGGTACCCAATCGACAGAAAAGCCGGTCCAGTGCCCACCGACAAGAATAGTGCGATCTGGTGGAATCACCCACACCTGATCACATGCCTCTGTCGAGTCGACCTATCTCTCGTCTCTAATCGATTTTTAATTGTGCCGTAATGACCCTTGCAGATTAGCTCAGTCGAAAGGTCGCTTCTTGGTCAAATTCTCGAGTCTGATGCATTAGAATCTCTTAACGACTTCACCTGATAGACTAGTTTTCACATGAGTGGCCGACTCAAGGAAAAGAACTATATGCGTGCCAACAAAATGCTCGTCTCAATTTATTGAAAATAGAATTGGAAAATTGGGATTTCACATTTGTGAGATCTTATAATGTCCAAAGTGAAGAAATATTTAGTAGCTTAAACAAGTGTAAATGTTTTACATGATATGTTCATTGAAAGTTCTAAAACTTATCTCGGAAGTGTAATTGAGTCATAAAACTTATAAAAAGTATAAATTAGGGACAATAGACATTGGGTTGTGTTTCAAAGGAGATAGTCTGAATTTGTGAGATCTTTTAAGTGTAATAAGAGTCTTTTTTACACTTGACAATTGTATGTTTTGAGCGATTGTAGTATCTTATAGTTGATTATGAAAAAACAACTCGTTGATTTCTCTTTATGAAGTAGACATGGTCAGACGAACTACATAAAACATTTATGTCAAGTTTATTTTCTGCTTTTATTTCTCGCTCAGTTGTTTGCATTTATTTCCCACTTCGGCCATTTCACATCACATTAGCTTTTGAAATGGATTTTTCCTTTTATTACCTAAAACTAGCAAATCCCAGCCCAAGTTTTCCATCTGATCAACACATGTCCTCTCCTATCAATACTTAGGAGAAAAGGTTATTAACTAAGTTCATTTGTAAATGAAGATATATGATGAAAATAAAATTATATATAAGGATGATCTCACTTTTCTTGCCGCTGGACGTGAACCCGATGACATCTCAATTTATACTTCCTTGATTTGATAAAATATGCATAAACAATACTAATAAACTCACCTACTCCATTTCTTGAGGGAGGACAAAAAAAACAACAACAAAAAAAACTGTCGAATCCCTAAGCAGTAAGCACTGCCACTGCTAGTGACGCGATCCTTTACTGAATTGGCCATTTTCTAAAGGTCTATTTACTTAGAAAGAATGGAGAATTGTCTGTCTCATGTTTAAGCAGAGATCCAAGTGCTCAACGATTTTAATTGTTTACTAATTGACGGATGGCTACCCTTGCAAGACTAACATCAGTCGTGTTAGCATTTGCCAAACAATCTTACAACGGACCTACATTTGCGAGTTCGCAATGAAACTAGTAATAAGATATACCGTTAAAACCAACAGAAGAGTACTTTTTAAGTTATGGCCCGAAACGATCGAAATTGGTGGATAGACTTTAAATACGAGAGACTACCGCAGTTTTGCTATTCATGTGGTTACATTGGTCACTATGCTAACTATTGTCCGACTATCCCATATGAAGATTCTGGACTTCCACAGGATAAACTAGGGCGCTATGGTTCTTGGTTGAAAGTAGAGGTTAAAAATTCCAACCCTTGTTGGAACACATTTTATGGAGAGATAGATTTTACCTTAACTGAGGATGAGATGGTTCCCGAGACCCCTGTTATCCCGTCTAATGATGAATCGAATAGGAAGAGTTCCTTTGAAGGCAGTTAAGCCCTGGTGATTTATAACCCTGCCACATAGTTAACATCAGAAGTGTTAGTTATGGAAGAGTCTGTTGCACAAAAGAGAGGGAAAAGAATACGGCAGAGTTCGGAACAGCCAAAGGGGCATTCAATGCAAGATATAATGGTAGTCAAATCTGGTTCCAAGAAACAACCACCCAAAAAACTAAAAAGATTTGCTCCTTATGAAAAAAGGGTTTCACTAACGACTCTTGATGATATGGATCAGCTGTTGGATACACCCATTCAAGTGTGGGAAGGCGAATCGGCAGGGGCTCTGGTGGCTAGCCCTAATAAGCCACCAAGAAAGCCATGAAAGTGTTAAGCTAGAACTGTCAAGGTTTAGGCTCTCCCTTGACAGTTCAGCACCTTCGAGCCTTAGTGGCTCGTGAGAGACCTAATCTGGTTTTTCTTATGGAAACGAAGAATCAGCTCTAGGTGGTTGAAAAAATCAAAAACAGACTAAAGTATTCATCTATGTTTGCTATAAATCCTATAGGCATTGCGGGGGGTTTGGTTTTATTTTGGGATGAGTCGGTGCACATCACGGTTAAGTATAGCAATCCAGAGGTGATTGATATTATATGTATAGATGCTGGTACTGGAGTCAAAATGAAGATTTCCTTCCTACATGCCTCTACTAATTTTCAAGAGAGAGTCTCTCTTTGGAACTTACTTCGAGTTAGAAATGGTATCGTATCATTACCTTAGCTTTGCTTAGGTGACTTTAATGAAGTATTGTATCATTGGGAGAAGGTGGGTCGACGTCAAGTGGAAAGATTCCGAATGATGACATTTAGGGAATTTGTCGATTCATGCTCTTTAATAGATATTGAAAGCAGGGGGTGTGCATTCACATGGACAAACAACAGGGAAGGAGAGGAACTAGTCAAAGAACGTCTTGATCGAGCATTTTGCAACTTAGAATGGAGACTTCTATTTCCTAATGCTGAAGCTTTTGCATATCCAGCCATAGGATCTGATCATGGCCCTATCCTATTATGCTTAAACTCACTTAAAAAGATACCACAAAGATTATTCAGATTCGAAGCTTACTGGCTAGATCACCCTGAGTGTGCAGATGTAGTGGAGAAGGCATGGAAGACAACGCATGGCTAGCAAGGATACCTGGTTAAGAAGACAACACAGGTGACCCAAGCATTGAGAAAGTGGAGCCGAAAATCATTTAAAAATGCATCAACACAACTTGATCAACTCAGAAACCAGCTTACTCAGATAACAAACAGGGTCGACCAGATAAATATGAGGGAGGAATATCACAGAATAACTGAGAAATTGGACACTTTATAGCTTCAGGAAGAAATGTATTGGGGCATTAGATCCAGAATTAATTGGCTAAAATGGGGGGACCAGAACGCGAAATTCTTTCATGCAACAACCATTAAGAGGAGACAAAAAAACAAAATTAATATTCTACGGCTTGAGGAGAATGTATGGAGCTATGAACCTCAGATTATCAAACAGCATATCACAAGCTATTATAAAGATCTATATACATCTGTGGGGCCTCGATACTACCAGCCAATCTTAGAGCAATACCCGCTTGTTGTTTCTGAAGAAATGAACGAAATGTTGACAAGACCAATTACAAAGGAAGAAGTGCAGCAGGCTGTTTTTCAAATGGGGGCATCTAAGGCCCCAGGACCAGACGGTTTGAGTGGCCTCTTCTATCAAAGTCAGTGGCATCTTATTCAGGAAGATATTTTCCAACTTGTAGACTCTTTCTTTAAAGATGGTTCATTTGATCCAGCACTAAATGAGACATTTATCACACTTATCCCCAAGGTGGCCAACCCTGAGAGCATAACTAAATTCCGACCCATCAGTTTGTGTAATTTTAACTACAAAGTGATCACTAAAGTCATGGCAAACAAACTCAAACCTTGGCTCCCATCTCTTATTTCCCAAGAACAAAGTGCATTTGTTGCAGGCCGCCAAATACAGGATAATATTTTTATAGTTCAAGAAGTCCTACATCAACTTAGAGTGAGGAAACGACGCAGAAAATTCCAAGCAGTGCTGAAGCTGGATATGCAGAAAGCGTACGATCGAGTTGAGTGGGATTTTCTATGTGATTGTATGGAAAAGATGGGCTTCAACGAGAAATGGGTAAGTCTGATCAGATTCTGTATCTCCTCGGCTCAATTTTGCATACTAATTATGTTAGGGAAATCCCTTATAATGTTTTGAAGATGACAAAATAAATCAAAGGCTACTAACATGTTTAATGGTTAAGTAATAGACCATGCAGATGATAGAACATGTAAAAAAGATATTGTCAAAGTGTGAAGATGATCAGAAGACTGAACGTAACACATGTCCAGAGTACATTTTGAAGATTTCCAGACTTCTGTGTCAAAGTCTGAAGACTGCCAGACTTTAGTGTCAAAGTCTGTTCTACATCAGAAGTCTGCTCATTCTGACAAATTCCAGACCGAACGTGAATAATGAACCAGAAGATAGACTCTATGCTGAAGCTGAACCAGAAGACAGACTCTATGTTGGAGCTGAACTTATTCAGACGATGTTCAGACCTTAAAGCTAAATCTGTTCAGAAGCAGAATATGTTCAGACTCAGATTGCAAAGTCTATTGCACTCAGACTCAGATTGTAAAGTCTATGGCTCTCAAACTTTACATCCAGACTCGACAGAACATAACTTAAGCCCAATCATATAACGGCTAGTGATTTGATTTGGATTCCACATCAAGATTGATTTGATTGACTCAATCTATTTGATTGATAATTGGATCTTGAAGGCAAGATCTTTTTATACGAAGAAGTTTTACTTATGGAAACCAAGATTCCGTTTGTATGGGCGATCAGAATCAATTTGGGATTTTACCTTTGTCACTCAACGGCTACCAAATCTTCTAGATACAGAGCTGTCCAATGGGTATATTGGAAGACGATCCTCAAGATACTGTCCAACGGCTAGTTTGGAAGTGGATGAGTATTTAAGGAGATGAAGGACCGATGAGCAAGTAAGAGATAGAGCGTAGAATTTATAATTCCAAAGTCTGAGCGACCTTCGATCATATACTTGTCTCTTGAGAGCTTAAACGTTTGTGATCGTGAGAGAAATACCAAAAGAGTGACTTAGTGAGATAGTGTGATCTACTACAAAGTGTTTGCACTCGAAGTTGTAATCTCTTGTTGATTGCATAGTGGAATCCAGCCAAGAAGGCTGTTAGCATGGGAGAGTGGACGTAGGCTTGGATTAAGCTGAACCACTATAATTTCTGTGTTTTTATTCTCTTCCCAAACTCCTTTGTTTGAAGTTTATTTTATTCCGTATATATATTTGCCAAGATTTATTTTAAACACCTATTCACCCCCCTCTAGGTGTTCATACTAGCACTCTCAAATTAATGGGGAAGCAGGAGAAAGTTTCGCGCCAAGCAGAGGTATCAGACAAGGGGATCCCCTCTCACCTTATCTCTTCATAATTCTGGCCAATGTTCTTTCTAACATGGTGCACAAGGCTGTGATAGACGGAAGCTTAAAAGGTATTAAATTGAACTCTCATTGTCCTACTTTATCCCACCTATTCTTCGTGGATGATGCTATCTTTTTTCTGGACGGAACAATCAGGGAAACTCAGAATCTTGCAAATATACTGAATTGTTACTGCTTTGCATCTGGTCAGTTGATTAATCTCAATAAATCTAGGCTGTTCTTTGGGGCAATCTGTCCACAGGACTTGAAAAGAAACATGGCAGTTGAAATGAGGGTTCCCATATTAGAAAAAACCGGAAAATACTTGGGGATACCATCAGATTGGGGGCAAACTAGAAAACAGATGTTTAATTGGATCATGGCGCGGGTGGATAGAAAACTGGAGGGATGGAAAGAGCAGCTAATATCAAAGGCGGGGAGAGAAATATTAATAAAAACAGTTGTTCAGGCTCTACCCCAATATGGCATGAATATTTTCAAAATTCCTTTATCCATTTGTCGAGCCATTGAAAGAAAAATCTCAGCTTTCTGGTGGAAGAGGAATGCAGCGAAAAAAGGTGTTCATTGGAATAGTTGGGAAGTTTTGAAAGTGGACTTTAACAAGGTGATGCTGGGGAAACAAGCTTGGAGACTAGATCAAGCTCTAGAGGCCTTATGGAGCAGAATCTTTAAAGGCCTCTACTTCCCTCATGGCAATCTATGGAATGCTACAAGGGGTGCCAGACCATCTTGGGGTTGGCAAAGTATCCTAGTTGGCCGAGATGCCCTAAGGCTTGATCTAAAATGGGAAGTTGGCGATGGTAAATCTATCAACTTGAGAGAGGATCAGTGGCTAATGTCTGGACCAATTAGGGGACCAGCAAACATAAACAACCCCTAATGTGTGGCAGATATCATCGATACAAACACACGCACATGGAATACTCAACTTATACAAGAGGTATTCAACAGCACTGTATCAGAGGAGATTCAACAAATCACACTCAACATTATTCCCAGACCAGATCGTTTAATATGGATAGGGCACTACTCTGGGAACTACAATGTTAAAAGTGGGTATCAGCAACTTAGAACAGATAAATCAGCAACCACAAGACATTAGGCGTCTTCCTCATATCAAGCCCCAAAACGATTATGGGAAGAAATATGGCATCTACAAACCACCCCCAGAGTCAGACGCTTCATGTGTAGCCTATGTAATGAAGGTCTCCCAACAAGAATCAACCTATATCGGAGAAAAATCATACCTGAGCCCACTTGCCCCTTTTGCCACCAGTGGCCAGAATCATCTGAACACCTATTTATCCTATGTCAATGGACAAAAAACATCTGGCTGAACTATGATGTTGAAATAGACGTTACCCCAACATTAGTTACAAGAATAGATCAATGGGTATGCAACTACCTCTCCTCGGACAGATCAGCAAGCCAAAAAGCGATCTTTGTGACTTACCTTTGGCTCATATGGAAGGCACGCAACACCCTGATTTTTCAAGGTAAGCAAACAACACAACACCAGCTCATCAGCGAAGCGAGATTGTTACAACAGCTATACGAGAAATCGTAGCCAAGGAGGAAAGAGCATACCGCACAATCGCACAGCTGGGTACCTCCAGAGCCGAGTGCGTTGAAGATCAACGTGGACTGTTCATGGGTGGAGAATGGTTCGGTGAGCTCAGTTGCTGGAATCTGTAGAGGAGTCGACGGGAGGTGTATTGGGGGGTTTGCGGAGAAAATTTGTGCCCAATCGGCCAACATGGGTGAAACCCTAGCTATTCGGCGTGCCCTCGTGTGGATGAAGGAGAAGAGAAATGAGTTGACAGCCAGCACTTCAAACTCACAAACTGAAGCTCCCGTGTGCATCTCCAGCGACTCCCTCCTAGTTGTGGACTCCATTTTGGGCCGAAGTGATATCCCCTGGGCCTCACGACCTCAAGTCTTGGACTGTCAACACCTGCTGGCCCAGACGAAGAATGTTTCTCTACTTTTTGAACCGCGCCAGTCGAACCGGGCAGTGGATTGGATCGCTAAATCCTTCAATACCGGTGCTCTTCCCTTTAATTGGGTACTTCACCCCCCGTATGAACTTCATCTTATACTATGTTTAGATCTTGCTATGAGATGTAATCCACCTTCTTAGTATTAATCAAAGAAGCAGTTTCGACCAAAAAAAAAAAAAAGTTATTGCCTGAAACAAAATATCACCAATGTCGCTGAATTGGATAATCTCCATAGTCTGCGTTATGGAGAGAGTGACAAGGTTCGGTGAATACTAGGTATTCGTGAAAATTCCTTGGTGAAGTATGGAGATGAATGCCAGTATACCGGTCAATCTAAATAGTGCCTATTACAGGACATGCGAAGGCAAGGTGCTTGATATGCTTTATCGCAAGGAAATGCACGGTCCCATAGAGAGTGATGAGGCTAACCCTTATTACACAGACTGACAAGCATTGTTCTTCCTTAGTTTGCTACCAGATAGTTATGGGAAGGTAGTGACAACTCTCATCCCATCAGCATCTATTGGAAAAGAGAAGTTGGACATGGCGAAATCTAACTTGCTCGAATATGAGACTCGGTAGAAAAGCGTGGGACTTCATTCAACTGCAACTTCTTGTCTCAGAACATGGAGGAAGGATTAAATCTCGAGACTTCTACAACCGTGATAGATTCAAGTCAAGAAAAGGCATGATTGTTGAAATTGTGGTAGGCCTGGCCACATGAAGAAAGACTATCGATCCTCAAAAAGAAGAAAGTAGAAGAGTAAATGCCAAGCATGAGAGGAATGACACTACCAAGGTAGGTTCCCAAGAAGACTTGTTTGGTTGGTCTACTTGTGATAATATTTGCGTTGATTTCTTTGCGAAAATGGGTAAATATGATGTTGTGAAAATTGTGGGAATTGGTGATGTGTGCGTTCAAACTAGCTTGGGCAAGAAA
This sequence comes from Eucalyptus grandis x Eucalyptus urophylla, assembly GCA_028830015.1. NCBI lineage: Eukaryota > Viridiplantae > Streptophyta > Magnoliopsida > Myrtales > Myrtaceae > Eucalyptus > Eucalyptus grandis x Eucalyptus urophylla. Next base: position 45,715,948 of record CM054190.1, read on the forward strand.
CTAATGCTCGAGCATGTGAGGCATATTACGGACCTTCAATTGAACTCGATTGCTGCCATAAAATTAGACGATGACGAATTGGAAAGTCGGTTTAAGGATGGGACTTCGAAGCTTGTCTCACCCATTGTAGCAAGGAGAAGAAAGAGTTGTGCTCTTTACCACACACGAGCTAAGGTTTGCAAGGACAATATGAGGGAGAAAGGCCTCCAAATTCTTGCAACGAAGGAACTCATCTCAAATGTGAAAGGACAATCAGGAATGCCAGATGAAAGTTATGATCGGTTGGGTAGACTACAAACAAAAAGAAAATTTACTATTAACGTAGGTAGATTACTATTTTCTATGGAACATTACGAGCTATACGAGCTGTAGAAGTCATGAAGACGAACTGGAAATTATGTCCTTTAAGGAAAAGTTACAAAAGAATATTTGTTTGGTAAATTATTAATAATGAGGACAATTACGAAAGCTACAGGAAAGTTACGATGAACGAAGTAATTCGCTACCGAACAGGGGAGGGAAACTTATCGTAGAGGTAGTTGACTATGTTTAGGGGAAAGTTAAGATTGATAGGAACGCAGACTTTACGAGAAAATGAGGAAAATTACCATCACTTGGGACAATTACGATGAGTGGAGAACTAAAAACAATTACCATAATTGGAAGAATGGTAAGATGTACAGAAGGAAATTAAGATCAATGAGGTAATTTACTATAAATAGGAGAACAAAACTTGCGAAGTCCATGAGAAGGTTATGCGGAAAGAATCATAATAGTCACTAACAAATTACAATGTATATATCGAAGTTGCTCTAATGAAACAAACTTGCAGCAGCCTTCAGCGACTGTTTATTTCATTGTCGGTAATCGATTAAATTAATCGACTTGTTCATTTATTTATTCGACCTTAATAGGTGAAGACAACGGGATACGGAGTCATATATATAGCTTGCTTGCGTATGTATCAGAGCTGCCTGCTATTTTTTTCTTGATTTGAAGAAACCCAAAAGCAATTTATAGAAGTATGTCTGTGGCAATTTGTCTCTACTGATTCTTGAGAAGTGACCTTTGTGTATATATATATATATATATATATATATATATATATATATATATATATATATATATATACTATGTATGTATGTATGTATGTATGTATATGTATATGTATATGTATATGTATATGTATATGTGTGTGTGTATATATATGTATATGTATATGTATATGTATGTGCGTGTGAGTATATATATGCGAATGTGTGAATATGTGAATATTACTAGTTATGGGATGTTGACGTGTAATCCTCATTAAACTTATTAACAGACCATAGACTAATTTGATTCCCAATATGTGAATATTACTAGTTATGGGATGTTGACATGCATTCCTCATTAATCCTTATCAACAGATCATAGACTAATTTGATTCCCAGAAATGTTCCTTGATTAGCTATTACCCAGTTGGTGAACAATTGATTAAACAAGCTAGGTTTTGCCACCATTTTGCTCGCAAAACATTTCCTCTTTTTATTAGTTGCTTAGTTCTTGTTTTGGCATCGGTGCAATGTAAAAAATTTACGTTCTGAATATGAACCGTAGACCTTATCACCAAATTAGCAATTACACCATAGTGGCCATATATATATATATATTCTATAATAGTTAATTATTATATATGTGACAATCCCAACTCTAGGTCGCATGATTATCGTTGCAATGTCTTAGGCACGTCATCGATCCATTTCTTTTTAATTTTCGATTTAAGCACATGTGGAAGCATTACAACATCGACACCCGACCACAATACAACACAACAACGCAACAAACAAGTAGTTAGCAAAACACTACACAAAGCATACTGCTACATACGCTAGTATATTTACAAGCCCTTATTACAGGCATCTCTTTTTTACATCATTCTCATTTATTTGTGTAGGCCAAGGGAACTTCTATCTCCTCTAGCATGACTTCAGCTCCCAAAACTAGTGTGAGGCTTCCATGCCTACAAGTCTGAAAAACAAGGAGTGAGTCCAAGACTTTGTAAATAAAAACCCCTAATCCTCTATTAAGATAACATCTTGTCATCAAATCTAGCATGTACAGTATTTGTATTACAATATCGATGGTAGATCGATAGCAATATTATTGTTTCACTTCGACTACATATATGTGCCCTTTTGGCGTAACTTTCATACATGCTTACCTTAGGTTTATCCATGAACACACTAAGTTACAGAGTAATAAATATACCAGCATGCATAAAAGGTTCATTAATATACATCCTAGCTTAACCAGAGCATCTCAGCTAAATCGAGGCATCTGGCTTCAAGCTAAACTTCCAAGCTCAACCAAGGCATCCCAGCTCAACAGAGGCATCCCGAGACTAGCTCACCGGAGGCATCCGAGCTTAACCTAGGCATCTTAGCTCAACCAAGGCATCTCATTCTCACAAACGAGGCATTGCTACCAACGCTATGTGACGACGGTCTTCTTCTTTCATTGAATGATCACATATCATGTGTCGCACAAGTTGATCTTCCATCTTAACCCACAAATACAAGGCCCGATGGCGTGCTCAAACAAGTGCATGTCATGCATTACAATACCGCAACTATATAATATGCCAGGTACAATTCAAGATGCATAGCTCGAACCACCCCGTCTAGACGCCGACCCTCCACCAAGTGAGGCTTAGACTGATGTGTGTCAATCTCGATCCATGACCATATGAGATTCGGTCCGTCACGTTTTAATGCCGGTCTGAGACCAAGTGAGACCTATTTGTGTCCCGAGCATAGATCAATCAACACATGAGCAAACCATACAAAATTGAGCGACATGTAAATGACTACTCATGGGTAAGCACATGAGTAAACTCAATGACATAGCATATCGCCTTAGCCAAGGTTTAGGAATTCTACTTGCCTTCGATGAACTACAGATGGTTTTGCCAAGAGTTGGCCGTGTAGTGAGGCGGCGGCACAATGAGGGCGTGAACGTGAGAATGAGACCAAAGTGGGAAAAGCGGCGAGAGAGGGTGGGAGCGTGAGAGAGTGAGTGTGTGTGTGTGTGAGTGAGGGAGAAGTGGGGGTGTGGAAATAAGGGGATGAAGCCTCTATTTATAGATAAACTCATCATTATTACTCATTCTAATTGGCACACCTATAACGAGAAGTGTCAAAGCTAATTAAGAATGTGTGGCAAGCCTAAGATCCTGAAAAGCACTTGGGCTCTTTTTATTGGGCTGCCTAGGCGATGATTCAACTATGAAATGATGAGTAAGAATGATGATTTAATTAATTAGGGGACACCTAAACCATATAACTCAACCTAGCATTAATGCACTAAGGTCCAAAATCATTTAATGCATGTTTATCTTTAAGCCAAGAAGACTCTAGATTGGTTTGCTTCTCAAGCTGAGCGTGTAGCCCTCCTATTAATAAAGACTCTAAGGTGAAGAATAGTTTCGAGTAATTTTCGAAATCAGTATCATTACCTTATCAAACGGGCTCAATTTTTTTAAAAAATTCAATATATTGTAGAGAATACCTTAAATAATATTTTTCATGGGGAAGGCAAGTCTATTTCATTCTGTGGAAAGAATAGTAAATCACCGAACACAACCCAATACTTTGTTCATTGTATAGATTCAACGAGTGTAGAGGAAAACCCATTTTGAAGTCCAAATATTCATAAAACACTTTGAGATTTTTATATGTTGTAGACATAGATGTCTTTTAGAACTTTTATGAAGGAAGCATGTCTAAATTCGAAAGGGAAAATTTTAGAAAAAATCAATAAGACAAATAGGTCACCATTTTTACTGGACTAGATAGTTTTAATGCAGTAAATGATTAGGCTTTCGTATCACCATTGCACCTAAAAAAAATATGAAATTAAATTATGTTGTAAGTCAAAATGTTTTGAACAACTTTCATAGCGGAAGTTTTACAAAATTCAAACTACAAAAAGCTCTATAAAATCAAAAAACAGTGAGAGTCCAACAGTTTCGAAAACAGGAAATCAAAGTTAGAGCTTAGAAAACCAAATGTGACAAGTCTTTGGAGGAGAGGTGGCACCGCTAATGGTCTTCCAAGACCATCCTTCATTAAATCTTCTAGGCCAATGATTCACCAAGCATTTAGGGGTGGGAAGAACTTGTCTTCCAAGTCTCAAAGTAGTGGTATCATAGCCTAAGCTCTTTAGGGACACGTAAACTTGTGACTGACCTCCTTCATTGATGATTTGTAATGATGACTATACACCTAAGCTTATGAGTAATTTTTTTTCATTAATGGCTTATAATGATGACCATAACACCTAAGCTTATGAGTCATTCCCTTCATTAATTACTAGCTTCCAAAAGTAGTAAATGCATTCATCGGCAAGAAGCTAAATTGAAGGCCATCTCATTAAATGGAAATTATTCGAGTTTAACCACAATCAACTACCTTATTTGGTTCGAAGTTCGTGCTTAAGCCATGATCGGACGAAGTTGGATGCAACCGAGCTTAATCAGCAGAACCAAATTTGGAATTCCCTTTTATCGTATAAAAGGGGCTCTTGGATGGGTCCAAGGTCCAGTCCTTGGACCTGTCAACTAGTCCTTGGGCCAGTCCTGTAGCCAGTCCAAGGTCTTGCACCATAATCCATGGCCCATAATTGACTCTTGGGTCGATTTATGGCCTATTCTCGCCATCAACATACAAATCTTTAGCCTATTAGTCAAAACCGAAATAATGATCAGAATCGAGAATGTTATAGTATATCTTGATTACTTGATGAGAATGCTGTTGAATTGTTAGCTTGTCATCAAACGTGGCATTCAATGCCTGCCTAAAGTGAACAAAAACAATGATATTTCATGGATAGCATCATCCAATGGCGTTCAAGCAGAACAAAACTATCATTTAAGATTATCTGATTTGCTAAGTTGCTTTTGTTGGTGGGCCGATCAATTATTTTGAGTTTCATTCTTAACATGATGTAATCGAGATGGTGTCAAATCGAGCAAAGAAATTGCATCTTCTTTAACTGCTATTTTGTAGAGCCACCTCTCTATTTCACGCAAAACCATCGTTTTGTTGACAATGGAAATTCTTTAAATTTATTGACCAATTCATTAGCTCAAAGAAACGATATGACATTATTCGCTCATATATCGGCACAAATCAATGTAGTTTTGATTGGCGTATATAATGTATAGATAAAAGCTTATGCAATGCAGTCCACATGCATGTCGTTAACGATGAAAGCATATATATAGTTACGTATATGTTAGATTCGTATGCCACTTGTAGCTTGGTATGGATGGATAAGCTTCTACATTCAATAAAATACATTTTTTGGCTTATCATCATGCTCTGTCATTGGTAAAGATACCGACTATATTTACAAGTCATGTTTGTTCTGAATTATACGGGCTTCGCAGCTTGGTTTCTAGATCCAACATCGGTTGTGTGTACTTACAAACATGAGAACTAATTTTATAAGGTTTCCGAGGAGATAAATTGACCTCATTTCGTCTACTGGCATGTTTCATACGTGGCCAAAATAGAGTTATTTAATATGGATCATTATTGGGTCAAAGGATTGGCTTGGCGGCTTGACAGGCCCAATAGACATGTCCATGCTCTCCCCTGCACCTGAATTTTGAACTCGTGAGACATTACATTTAAAAGAGTTGGGAGTTCATATTGGTGTCACAGAGATTGTAGCTTCCCCAACATGGTCAACCAAAGAATCCTCTCCGTGTTCAACCACAAGTTGCAGTAATTGAAGTCGCATCTCCTTCGATTTCTACTTAGTAAAGCCTCCTCTTCATTTTTGCTTCTTAAGCTTCGAAGGAATTGGGCTTTGTAGTTGTGTTTTGCCGGTTGCATTCAGCTTTAAGATGGCTGCAAAAGCCAATCCCTTCTTCTGAATCAAACATCGACATCCTTAAGAGGAAGCATCATCCTGTTGACATGGGAAATTTTTCTAAATTGTTGACCAAGTCATAAGCCCAAATAAATACTAACAATAATAATATGACACGATTAGTTTGAATATCAGTGCAAATGAATGTAGTTTTGAGTGGGGCATCTTGTGTAGATAAAAGTTTGTGCATCTTAGTCTACAAGCGCAGTTACTAGTAAAAATAATTTTTTTCCATAAAAAAAATAAATATATTTGAAAGCTATATATGTGCTGATTTTTTCTAGCATCCTCTAGCTCATGGATTCGAGCTATTAGATTTAGTGGAGCAAGATTCATGTGGAACTCATCATTATGTCTGTACCAAAATTCAATTTAGTATATATACTGCTCTCATTTATAATAATTTCTCATTAAGAACATATTAGCTACTTAAAATATCAGCTCATTGCTAGTCAATGCTACTTTTATTTATCGTCCTTGGAATTCAATTATTTATCCATCACGTGATCTTTGTCCTCGCATGTGGAATTTATTGTTCATCTTTATCTTTTCACACACAGTGGACTTGTCAATCAACTCCAACTTTTCCAAAACCCAATGAAATGTGACCCCTTCCTCCATTATTTGTGTACCTCCTCCACTTTTGCGCATAGACATGTACGAATCACACATCTGTGTCGGCATAGCTGCAAGTCATTAGTTAAGGAGAGAGCGGAACCTAAAAACCCGTGAAGGACAAATAGTCATATAGTACTTATCCATCATGTGATGTTAGTACTATATCATATTGCCACCACATGGGTTTCACATCTTTTCACGGTACATGAGTAAATCAAAGCACATTTTACTAGATGAATGGTCATATATTATGTCATGATGTAACTTTTATACGAGTAAATTTATTATTTCACTGAAAAGCGCAATTTATAATGAAAAGAAAAGTTAAATAATTTTGAAGCAAATTACTTTAGATTAAAAAATAAATAAAACCACATACAGACTTTCACAAATGGATTTGAAACAATGTGTCCCATGGTTATGGATTTTTTATTTTAAAAGTAGAAAATAGAACTCTTTTTTATTTCCAAAATGCAAATTAATTGAATTTATATTAATGTTATAATAGGAAAAAAATAACATTAAAATATAGTAGTCTATGAAGTATGATAAAATTATCCAAAAATAATAGATTAATGAAATTAAATTAGAAATAAAATGAAGAATGGAAGCTCATTAAAATAAAAACATATAAAAAGAAGAAAGAGAAATGGAACTGTATATGTAATCAGACTCACTTTTTCTTTTTTTCTTTTTTGCTTTACTTGGTATAGTATGGAATAACCAGAGCAAATGATGATAAATACAAAGAAATAAAATTAGTAAATCAATCTAATAATTAAACCATTTATGCCTTGGTGGAACAAAGTATGATGAGCTAAGAGCACCTTCATCCCTATCTATGTACATACCTGGGTAAAAGAATCCGAAAAGACCGTTCCTCCTGGTAGATTACAAGAAGAAATATGTGGAGGAAGTAGTAATTCTGGCCTTTATGCTATCTCTTTTAATATAATTTTTTCTTTTAGCTTTTGACCGCTTACTCCATTTCCATTAAGCAGTCCTAAATTGCAGATTGCTTCATAAATCGCTTAATATTATAGAGGTGACATTTAAGTACGTAGATGCTAAGACTAAATGACGAGGAACTAACTAGCTAGCTGCTCCATTGGTGATGGGGGTGCTGTTGAGATAGTCTAGCTCGTCGGGTAGGTATATCTACTGCCGAAGCAGTAATGTCTTTCCACGAATCTCAGCAACGTGATATGCGTATGTCAACAGTAGCTACTTCCGAGGACTCGGGTATATGGGTAATTGTGCAGGTAAGCTTGAAATGTCAATTTAGAAAAGAAATCGAAGGTTGATGCTCAGCTTTGCTTCTCACGCATAAGGCGTTGCGATGCTTCCAATCATATATCTTTGACTTTAGGTCTTTCAGGATCTCTACGGTGCTTGTGTCTTATAATTGTCAAGTTATATTTGGTGGTTGGTGCTACTAGAGGATGAGATGAAAAGAGAACGTATGAGAAAGAATCTTTGTTACACTTCTAACAATTTATTTGTGTTTATCTTTAATTGTATTTCTTTTGCAATTAGAAAAGAGCACTGAAAATTGCTGTTATTTGCGCCGAAGGTCTCTCTCACCCCTCGTTCATGTTGTATGAGGTGCTCTGTCACACAATAGATAAAATATCTGAATTCTGGATTGTGCCATGTGAGAGATCTTGCATTGGGCAGGCTTATCCTCTTGTCTGTATTCCTCATGCTGGCATGCCTCTGCCCGCTGACCTGGCACTGGCACAAGGGCCTATTTATGTAAATGCAAAGCAGCATCAGAGGATTTTCATACGAAGACAAGCACGTGCTAAGCTTGAAAAGCAGCCGATCAAAGTTAGCAAGGTAAATTGCCGTTTTTATGCTTGTTGATTTTGGAAGTTCCTTCTGGACTTTGCCATTTATAAAAGTCAATTATAAAGCTTTTTATTTTATTTTATTTTTTATTTGAAGGTATTCCGCTCGTGTTTGCTTCCTTAGCAACATGCTATACTGTCATTAGTTGATATTTTTAGGAACTTCTGTTTTGTGGGAAATAGTCTGACTACATACTTCATTCTCGTTACAGGTTTTGCGCTATAACAGCATGTAATTAACTGGGGATAAACTTAATTGATATATTTTCTTTGCTTGTTCTCTGATATGGTGTCGTTCCTTTCTCTTGGCTTGGTTTAATTGGATCTATAGCCATACCTTCATGAGTCGCGAACACCAGCATGCCATGAGAAGAGCCGGGAAGTGGAGGGTGGTTTCTTAATACAAGTAAAACTAAGGCTTCGAATGATGCAGCGGAAGAAAAGGGCACAAATTTGGTCGGGCATCCGCCAGTTCATTGGGCTCTGAACGTTTGGCACCTGACTCCTTTGAAACCTGAAATTCATATGGTAGTCACTTGGCAGGAAGGTTGTAAATAGGGGTATCGATGGTTTGGTTCGATTCAGGACCGAATCAAATCATTAGGATGAGCAGCTAAATCAAACCGATTCACGACCTGAACTAAATATGATCCGAACGAAATTCTAGTTCGGTTCGATTCACTTATTTGGTTTTCTTTTCTTCTATTTTAATTAGAAAAACGCCTTTTTTTTCAAATTTACTTTTCTACTGTTTTTATTTGGGTATGGGCAAGGGACTAGACTAGTTTGGTCTGGAAAAAATAGAATAAAAGAACAGCTGAAGTAATTTACATAATTTTTTTTTTGGTGACCCGGGAACCGCCGAACAGTTGGTAGCCGGCGGCGTAAACTCGGGACAACTTGCAAGAACCTACCTCCCATGGGCCGCAGGTGAGTTGCGCAGTGGGGGCAAGAAGTTTCGAGCCTCTTCCCTATCGATTGAGGGGCGAGGCGTGAACCATCTCGTCCACTGCTGGGTATGTATAATTTACATAATTATGACCAGAATAAAAGGGAAAAAAAATTGGGTGGTTAGTTAATGAGTGTGTAATATGTATTGTAAAAACAATTAGGAGAGTCAAAAATAAGAGGGAAGACACTTCATCATTTATAATTCGGTTTGCTCGCAGCTGCTTTTGTTGGTAGGCCCCTCAGTTCTTTCGAATTTCATTCTTAACATGATGAAGTCGAGATGGTGCCGGATCGAGCAAACAAGTTGCATCTCCTTTAGCTGCTGCTTTGTAAAGCCACCCCTCTACTTCACTCCAATGTAAATCCAAGCTTCGTAATTACATTTTGCTCTTAGAATTTGTTTCTAAGACGGCCGCAACTCCTTCCAAAAGAACATCAACATCCTTAACAGAACCATTGTTTTGTTGACCATTGGAAATTCTTTAAATTTGTTGACCATGTAATTAGGCCCCAAAACCGATGCCATTACTACTTCATATATGGGAACAAATTAATGTAGTTTTGATTGGTTTGTATCATGTATAGGTAAAAGCTTATGCATTTTAGTACACATGTAGGTTGTTACAGGTAAGGCCATATATATTTAAAAGGTACATATGTGTTAGATTCATAGGCCGTGCATGGCTTGGCATGAACATATAAGCATATGCATTCAAAATAATATCTTTTAGCTTATTGTGGTGCTCTATCATTGGCAAAGATACCAAGTGTCTTCAAAAGTTGTTTGTGCTAATCTATATAAGCAGCTTGGTTTCTAGATCTGATGTCGGTTGTGTGTAGTTATAAGATGTCCATTCTCTCCGAGGATCAGACTTTCGCATGAATTTTGAACCCAAGAGAACATTACGGTTAAAAGAGTTGGAGTTGACATTGGTGTCGCAAGGAATGTAGCTCCCCAGTATGGTCAACCAAAGAATTTCCTCCATGTTCGCCCTCAAATTGCCGTAATTGAAGCCACATCTCCTTCGGTTTCTGCTTTGTAAAGCCTCCTTTTCATTTTCGCTTCTTAAGCTTCGAAGGAATCAGGCTTCGTAGTTGCATTTTGCCAGTCACATTTGGCTTTAAGATGGTTGAGAAAGCCAATTCCTTCTTCTAAATCGAACATTAACATTCTTAACAAGAAGCATCATCTGGTTGACGTTAGAAATTTATCTAATTTATTGACCAAGTCATAAGCCCAAACAAATAATAGCAGTATTAATAATATTATGACAAGATTAGTTCATACATCGGCACACATGAATGTAGTTTTGAGTGGGGTATATCATGTGGAGATAAAAGTTTATTTTAGTCTACAAACATGTAGTTACTAGTAAAAATAAAATATTTCCCTCAAAAAAATAAATATATTTAGAAGTTATGTATGTGCTTACCTTTTTTGTAGCATCCTTTGGCTCGGGGATTACTGTTCTCAATGAGAAATTATTATACATAGGAGTAGTATATATATACTAAACTAAATTCTGGTATGGAAATAATGTTGAGCTCCACTAATGTATTAGCTACTCAAAATACCTGCTCATTATTGGTCCATGCTGCTTTTATCTATCGTCTTTGGAATTCAATTATTTATCCATCACGCGATATTTGTACTTGTTTATAGAATTTGTGGTTCATCTTTATCATTTCATACATAGTGGACTGACATCTCTTCCAAACCTAATGAATACATGTGGTCCCTTCCTCCATTATTTGAGTACCTTTTTTCTTTTTTGTGGGGCCATCGATAATGGTTGGCGAATGACTCACGAAGTCGGAATGCTTGAGGATGTAACTCAGCTAATGTGAAAATACTAAATGATTTGATCGATTGATCCATACTTTAAAAGGTGGTTTCCCGGGTCATGCTGTCATTTGCGTTGCGTTGCATTGCTTGACCTTGACTTTGTTTGCGGCTGACGACCTTGACTTTGTTTACGCCATCGGCCGTGGCCATTTAAATGTCTTATAAACTAGATTTTTGCGCTTCAACTTAGAAGTTTTTTCTTTTGTCAATGTTTGCAACAGGAATGTTGCACAAATCGATAGACATTGTAAGGAAAGTGTTGGAATCGAAGGAAATCGAAGGAAAATCAGAGCAGTGACCATCGACATTAAAATTAAAGTGCAAACAAAGGAAAAGAAATCACTAGGAAACTTCAGTGAAATTGAAATATCCTCAGAGTTACAAACATATTGATGCTTAACTGGAAAAATTGAAATGAAAGCTACACTATTAGTCACAATGCACATGAAGAATAGCAAACTTTAAAACTAAAATTGAAATTGAAAGACGTTGGTTCAAAATGGAAAATGCTTCGGAGGAAAATTTGGCAATGTTTTGGCATAGCTCGATTGTCCCCTATTTCTCTGTTTTATTTTTATTTATACTCTTGGGATTTCCTACAACAATTATTGGAATTCTAGTGTTATACCCCTCTCTAGCCACTCCATATTTCCATGATTCGCTCTATTTCCACGATTTTAGTAACTTCAAAGACAGTCGTGACTCCTACAGTAAACTACCATTTCATTTATGTTTTAATTTAATTTTGCAACCATTTTAGCTGTTAAATAGCTCGAGGTACCTTTTCCTTAATATGATCAAAATGGTAATCAATATACCTTAGATCGAAGTCAGGTCACACAACCTTCAAGTGAAGTTAAACTAGATGAGCTCCCAATCAAAGTTGGGTTTAGTGTTACTTGACTCCTGAATACTTCGCTTAACTCTTCTAACTCATACTGATGATTGAATCTCTCCTCAATGTCCGGGGCATAAATTTTCACCGCCAACGGGGCTACAGAATTGTTGGGATATAATACGCGGAAATGACAAGATCTTGCAATTTACGTCAACACGAAATCGCCAGAGAAATAAACGAGAAAATCAGGACACCAGAAATTTACGTGGTTCGGTCCGAATATCGGTACCTACATCCACGGGAAGAGCCAGCAGCAAATAATCCACTAAAATCGGAGAATTAGAGTTTACAATCGCTCAATCGCTCAAGTGTTTCCTGCACCTAGATTTAACCCCAAACCCTAAGTGTATAAATAACAACTCGCTTGGGTATAAAGTCACGGCACAAATTACTGCGCTCAAAACTCTTTACGTACGGCTTCGCGAGGCTTCAAGATCTTGGGATCTTCTTCAAGCGGCGTGGACGTGCGCGGCTTCTCACGTACGTAGGGCTTCGGTAGCAATATCACTTCGGCGGCTATTTGGCGAAGAAGGAACGAAGACGCCTTTTATACGTATGTGTGGGTGTGCGCCCTAAAAGTCAAAGCTTGACTTTTGGGCCCCACCTTCTCTTATGCGTGCAGAAGAAGACCAAAAATAAGGAATTCGGCAATGTAGGCCTGGGCCCACTTTAATCATCCACGTCCAAAGGCTTCACTCTTCATCTTCAATTCGGATTCCGCAAGTTTCCGCAAGAAGAAATTTTCCTTAAATATATTTTATTTTATATTTCCTCTTTTTCAGCGAAAAACTCGAGACATAATTTTAACAAATAATGTTATGAAAATCTCGAAGCTTTGACATGGGTTCGATGTGGCTAATTCAGTAACTTAAACTCACCGGCCAGTCAAATGTACACTGGCCCAACCAACAAGTGATTTTTCCTGCAACCGGAACATGGTTCTTTTGTCCAAAAAATATGAACAAAAAGTTGCGATCCCTATGATTAAGAAAAAACTCAAATTTTTTTATTCTTCCCATCTTGTTACCTTAGGAGACAGCCCATAGCTACAGACCAAAAAAAAAAAACCATGGCTGTCGATGCCATATGCACGATCTCTTTCACCGACACCGTCGGATCTCTTTAGATATTTCTTAACCGGCGCCGAATTCACCACCAGATCTCTTCGAGTAGTTGCCAGGGAAGAGTCGCCACAGCAAAACCGGCTCTCCTTTAGCCTCCTCCGCACCTTCTCCCACGAGATCCTCACAAACCTTTCCTAGTCTTCGTATCTTCCCGTCTTCTTCCTTTGTTTACAATTGCTACATACTGACCCACTCACTCTCTGTCTCTTCGTAATTACTGTCTCTCCCTGAAACAGTGGTCTCTACATCCTAATTGTGTAGTGGAATGCTCTTATGTCGGTAGTTTCGTTAATCTGCCTTTTATAATAACAACCACCATATTTATCTTTGTATGTCGCTTTACCCGATGTGGCTCAAGCATACCGTTTTATTGGCAGCGTCTTTGACCCGAACGCCTCTGGTCATGTGCAGAGACCGAAAAATATGGATCTTATGGACGTTGAAACGGTATGCGCTCTTTTGCTCTTCCAACTTTTGGGAAAAATTTCCTTGGTCACTTCCTCAACCAGGAGTCAAGGCTCTGCTGTTTTCCTTAGAACTAGTGTCCTAATTGATAATTGGATAGCTTCAGAGTTTTATATGACCTATAAGACCTTTAAGATTTTGTGAGAAACAGCTAAACTGGGTGAATTGGAGGTTAAGCTTTTTCGGTTCAAAGAACCCAGGTGTGAGCATGGATACTGGTCCTGTTTGACAACATATTGTCTAAATCGCAGTCTGATAGCTGGGGTAGGGCAGCAATCAGCGGCCGCAGAATCAGACAGGAGATGGCCCCAGTCTTAACCTTGTCCAATATTCCTTCCTAATTTCTAGTTCACACTAGAAAAGTTGGTGCTACTAGTGGTTCGGCTAGCTGTGATTCATGACTATTCTTTGCATTTCCTTTTTATTTTCTTGGTTCTTTATTGCGATGTCCGTGTTTCTAGTAAGGGCCCGATGCTTTAGTGCGATCAAGTGGGGCAAGGCGCAAGTATCCGTCAGTCATCCCAATTTATTAGGTGCGCGAAAATGACACTCTCTGCTGAAATTGAATCTAAATTTATTTATTAAGGCAGAATGCGGCACCTATGAATGATCCAAACCAAAAAGGAGTCGACAGTAGCTGCGGGAAAGGACCTGGAAAGGGTGGAGCATGTCTCACCCCCCTTCATCTATATGCATTCACATTGCTGTAAGACATAATTGAGCAATTCTAATCATGCATTGAAGAATAAAATTCAAGTATCAATTAAAATCGCATGCAGAAAATAGGACATAAGATAAATCTAACCTCCAACCATTGTTCGAATCATCTCTCTAGGAAAAGGTTCGGAAATGCTAAGAAATCATACAAGACATGTTAATTTTGAATGCGTAAATAATTTTCAAAAGGTAGGAAATGAAAATAGCACCGAAGAATAGGAGCTCGATTTTGGGTCCTAAAAAACGAAGTCTCAAAGGAGCGATAGACATGATTTCTAATCAATGGTATTTACGAGTACTAATTAATGTTTCAAAGCTTTAGAAAAAATCATTCCTAAAATATTTCCGAATAATGTCACGTGTTGCACCGGCTATTGGCCTAATGTAAGCTAATCACAAGCCTTATCATATGCGTGCACGCACAAAACAAAACAAAAATGGGTAGAGGTATAGGGAGTCCTTAAACTAGCAAAATGTCCAAATAGACACACACACATGTACATATATATTGTATAAAATGGATCCCTAAAACTATATGCTCGTTTTGTTAGAATTGATTCTTCTGTTAAAATTACAAATGGAGATGCTGATGTGGTCGTTAAATGCTAACATGGCATTTTATGTGTCAGAAATTTTTTGTAGATATATTAATTTAGGATTTTTTTTTTGGTAAAAAAATTAATTTAGGATAAATTTGTTACAAATGTATCAATTTGGAGTTTTTTGCAAATTGATACATTTGTAACAAATTTATCCTAAATTAATTTTTTTACCAAAAAAAAAAAAAAAGGTTTTCTCTCGTTCTGTCGAGTCGCTCTCTACCATCCAGGGTAGTGTTTTTTCTTCCCTTTTCCTCGAAACCCTAATTTCTCTGTTCCATCCATTTCCTCCCAATTGAATTTCCCATTTCCTCATTGCTGTCCTTCTTCAATTACCGCATTTCTCATCATCGCGATGTATTCCCCCACCCAAATTTCAATCCGACTGATTCTACCTTTATCGCATGGCTCCGAATCTCCTCCATCAAACTTTCTCCTTCATCGGCCCTGCATGCAAATCTTTTGAGTTCAATCTCCTTCATCAGAATGACCGATGTCCTGTGGTTAATGTGCTAGCCTTGTCTTACCGTAAGCCTTGCTGATTTACTGTTGCCTCACCCATGGAACCTCCTGGCCAGAATCCAGCTACTCCCGAAGATGCACGACTGGCTGCTTTGTGCTCTCGTCTTGGACGCCTATGGGAAACACAGAGCATTGAAGTCTGTGATGAAGCGCCTTCGATTGACAAATTGGCTGAATGCAAACTCATCCTTGTCAGTAAGGTACTTACCAAAAATTCAATCAATCTTCCAGCTTTCTAAAGTACTATGAGGCGAGCTTGGCGAGTAGACACTGTGGAAATTACACAACCTGAAACTGACATATACGTTATGAAGTTCCGAACTGAACTGGAAAAACAGAGAATTCTTGATAATGGGCCATGGCATTTTGGAAATCACCTTGTTATTATCAAGCTTTGGATTCCTAATACCCCCAGCACTGCTATGACTTCTCTACATGTACTTTTTGGGTCCAAGTCTTTGGTCTCCCGTTAGAACGTTGCACAGAAGAAGTTATTCGCAGGGCTATCCGCCATGTTGGTAGGGTTAAAGCAGTCAAAATTGATGGTAAAGATGGTACATCTCTTCGGTCTGTCCGTGCAAGGATTGATCTCAGTCTTAATGAACCTCTTAAACCAGGACAACTGTTGCGAGTTGCAGGAACAACTTTCTGGTTAGATTTTCGATACGAACGCCTCTTGCACTACTGTTATTCCTGCGGTCGACTTGGACATTATGCCATGGGGTGCCCTGAAATTCCCTATGATGAAGCCACTTTTGAGCACAGGGATAGTATGTATTTTGGTCAATGGCTCAGGGCCGAGATTAGGGAGCACATCCCTTTCTGGCATACCTTTTATGATTCTCCTCAATCCTATCCTAAAACAGAAGACATGGTTCCGGAGACCCCTATAGTGCCTTCGACTGAGCTTCCACCGGAACAACCCCCTGCTAACAAAGGTAAAGAGATTGTTCAGTTTCTGGAGGATGGCCCATCCTTTACTACGGCTGAACCTCTCAATTGGCGTCCATTACCTGACCAGTACTGTGCTGCTCCCACTCCCACGCACCTGGCTCCTATCTCCAATCCTCCTGTCATGGCATCTGAAAGGTCAGAGCACTCCCCGACAACAAAAAAAGTAAGGAGCAGTAAGCCGAGTACTAAGTCAGGCCCAATAAAAAAGGCCAAACGCTGTACTATGTTGAAAGAGGGACTTGATGAATCATACCTCTTGGAGACTCCAATCTTTCAAGCTGAAACCCCTAACAATTGGGCTATGGTGGCTGGCCCTAATAAGCCACCCAAAAACCCAATAAAAAAAAATCAAACAGAAATTCATTTTGGAGAAGCGGTTGCATCTCCATCTAAAAGAAGTTTTGTAGTGCACTCTTGCTTAAAGATGAATTCATTCTGCAATAAATGAAGTCAATTCACGAAATTCATGAGAAATGAATTTGTATCCTCTTGGTTTTGTAGACGATTGCAGTCTTGGCTCGCTTTGGTCCTGTCCAATCGCACATGAAGCTCCTGGAGAAGCGGGAGATTGGCCCCGTTTGGTTCGGCTTTGGGGGAATGCCATTAGGGGAATGCAAATACTTTGAGGTAAAGGGACTTTTGGGAATGTTAGACCGTTTGGTAAATTATAGCTTTGAAATGCAACTTAGTATAAACACCGTTTGGCAAAATTCACATTTCCAAATGCTTTTGTTATTTTTTATTTTTTTTATGTCTGAAATCAAATTTCGGCGGACGGCCACCGCCGGCCAACCGCCGGCCACCGCCGGACGGCCAGATCTGGCCGTCGCCGGACCGCCAGATCTCACCGCCGGAGGTCGCGGAGGCCAGATCTGGCCTCGCCTGGTCGCCTGGCTCGCGCGACCAGGCGACACCGCCTGAGGTCGCGCGGACCTCAGCCGGCGTCGCCTGGTCTCGCGTGAGACCAGGCGACGCCGGCTGAGGTCGTGCGGACCTCAGCCGGCGTCGCTTGGTCTCTCGCAAGCCAGGCGACCGGCGTCGCCTGGCCTCGCGCGACCAGGCGACGCCGCCTGAGGTCGCTCGACCTCAGGCGAGGCTTTCCGGCGGCCAGATCTGGCCGCCGGGGGGCCGGATCTGGCCGCCGGGGGGCCGGATCTGGCCGCCGGGGGGCCGGATCTGGCCGCTCGTGGCTAAGCGCCGCCCACCGCAAAAAGAAGACGAACAGCGAAGGAGACGATGAACAGTGACCGGTGAACAGTAAAATCTCATCCCCGGAATGCCCAATGCTCAAAGTTGGTCCTCCCCGGCTTTCGGCTTTCAGCATGTAAAATGCCCGCATTTCGCAAATGGGCATTCAAAAGCTCAACCAAACGCCAAATATTTTCCCCAAGGGGCTTTCGGGGCCGAAAGCCCCTTGGGAAAGCCCAACCAAACGGGGCCATTGTCCTCTTCGATCTTCTTCAATAGGTTATCCACAAGCACGTGCCTCTCCAAGTCCCCGAGCTTTGCGATGTCCACCACCTCACAGTCCAGTACAGACGCCCTCTCCGATCTTCTTCAACATACAGGTGGAAGCAACGAGGGTCACCAACCTTCGCCTCAGCTTTGAGCGAGGGCCGCCCCTCGCTGAAGATACGAACAAAAGCCAAAAAGGTATGCCGATTAGGAACCCGGTCGCACAGGAAAAAAAAATGCGGGACATGATTGAACTCATTTTTCTTTTATAATCCATTCATCGTTCTGTGTTTTGTTAACTTCATAACCCATGTAATGGACGTTATTTTGTTCAAGAAGAGTGGTCCATTTTTAATGGCCATACAAACGGAAAAAGTAATGGCAGAAACACAGCCGAGAGTTTGTTGAGTAATCTGCAACTTTTCAAAGTTTGCATGCTATCTTGCAGTAGTGCCAATTTCACGAGGGTAAAATGGTGTTTATGAAGTATGGTGCTATTGTGCAAGGGAGCTAAAGTTCAAGGGGACTTTGAGCAATTATCCCTAATGTATGATATAAGGCTGACCATAGGAGTTAATAGTACGGACATTGATTAGATAATTAAGTACTAGTTTAATCTGGACTGCCATAAAATATCTTTACTACTTTCAGAAATAGATGACGTGATGTCTTTTGTTAAGCATTCCAAAGCCTCTAAAGAGCTAGAAATAAAAAAAAAAAAAAAAAAAAAAAAAAAAAAAAAAAAAATTGGTCCAACCTAGACATGGTTACTTAAATACTATTTAAAAAATAAGATTTTAAATAAACAGTAAAAAAATGTATGCGGAATCCGGGCTCTTATATTTTGTTAGTATCTAAATAAATCAATACCTGCAACTAAAATGAGTGGAATATGAATATGTAATCTTGTGCTAGTCAAGGAAGGAATCCAATTTGAAAGGAAGTCTTATATATTAGAGAAAGCTTTGATTCCTTTCTTGGCCAAATATCCTTTCTTTAGCCACTTATTTCTACTTCCTTTTCTCTTGTTGGATATTTGCGGATCCTAGAGCAATCTTTCCTCCTCTTTTTGAGGTTGCCATCTTCTGTTGTACTTTGAGTTGCATACTTTTTTTTTTTTTTTTCTATTTTAGTTCATTTTCCCTACTTGACTTTATGGTGTTGGATAGTGTTCTTCAATATTGCCAATGAACTCATATAAATCATTCTTTAAATATTAATTCATAAAACTTGCTTCATATATAAGACATTATATGAGATTTTGCAAATAACATATTTCAAAAACAAATCCTGAAAACGACTGCGCTCAGTCGTACGAGACGACTATGAGTTGCAAAACCTTGACTAGGGCGAAATTGACTCTGGCTGACTAGATTTCCTAGATGACTCTAACTCCGCAACGTCCCCAAGATTCTCCCCACACGCACTCGTTTGCTTCTTCCTCTGCTCGACTTATTTACTTCTCTCTATCTCTCCCCATCATATCTCTAATTATACGAGAACAGAAGAGAAAAGCCTGCAGGATTCTTGGACCTTTCTCTTTGAGAATTCCAGTTTTCAAATTCCACACCTACGAAAACAGGCTGGTAAACTCTCACCCTCAGGCGTTCCCGTAAATATACGGAAACGAATATCTAACTTTTATTCCCTTTAACCTTTCTTTAGAGATCCAGGACTTTTACTTATAGTGGTTGAAGAGAAAGGGGTCCTTGTGGGGCTAAAAGGGGTTTATTTTGACGTTGCTCTGGTTCTTGTTTTGGTGACAGAAAGCGGTGCTCAAGCTGGATGTGTGCGACAACAAGGACAAGAGGAAGGCCATGAAGATAGTCTCTAGATTTGCAGGTATCAATCAAATAAACCCTTCTTCTCATATCTGTCTCCCTACTTCTATAAAAAGAACAAATCCCAGATCTTAATTTCTGCAGTTAAGAAATCCGAGTCAAAACAGAGTGTGACTTGGCTGCATATGTACAGGGGTCAAGTCAGTCGAGATAAACCTGAAGGACCAGAGGCTGGTGGTGACAAGAGATATTGATGCTGTGGAGATGATGAGGAAACTGAAATGGATGTGTAAGACGGACATAGTCCCAGTCTGACAGGCCAGAGAGGCTCAGAAGAAGGATGACAACAAGAAAGACAATAGGACAAGAAGGACGGCAGTCATTCTGTTGTTGTTGTTGTTGTTTTTATTTTTATTTTTTTCTTCAAAAGTAGTCGATGTTGAGTGACACTCGTTTTGCTATTCCTCAAAATAGCAAAATACCTTCACTATTTATATGAATATTTATTACAAGTATACACGCTTGTTATAGGCTTGCTTCACCGACATACTCTTGCGACAGTGGAAGATGCATAGGCCACGCGTTCTCTATTTAATCCCAACTCTTTGACTATTATCAAAGTCATTTGATCAGATATTATATCTTGGATTCTCCTACGCGCTGATGTGGGCTCCTTTTCTACCTCTATTTCCAACTACTTCAATAAACGAGATATTTGTAAAGATTATTCTACAGAAATATCTAGAAGAGAGAGAGAGGCAGGGCTTTCTTCAGTCGAAAGACTCAAAGGCCGAAATGCCCAACTCTACCCGTTTGCATACGGGTATTATCAAGTTCCTGGCTAATCCCAATTTTCTTTTTCATGCCAATCCCAATCTCAAGTTTGATATTTGAGTTTTTCGAAGACCTCAACTTTTTCACAAACTGGTTTATACAAAAAGTTAAAAGATCTTGGGTCCGTCAGTTCGCGATCATCAGTTATCAAATTCCGTTCGTGTAGATGGCTCTATAATATTTAGATGTCGAGTGGGTCCTGCCGTCATCAAAGGCATGTAGGGTCTTTTATTAACGTGACCTGAAAAAGCACTTGCGTGCATCTCATTATGCTTCACATCCCAAATCCGTCAAGTAGAGATGATTAAACATTAGAAAAAGTCATTAGGATGTTAACGACCTCAAAAGTAGTTTGCCAAGCCGATCTAACTTGCACGTTCCCCATCATATCAACTTTGGTTACTTGGGAAAACTTTCCGCAAGAATACAAATCATTTATGACGCATAGAATCATGTGGATCCGCATACTTCCATAAGCTTTTGTGAGTATGACCATGCAAATGCGAGTGGCGGTTGGTCGAAGAGATCGAGATGGAGTGCGTGGATGAGGTTGTGGTTTCGAATTTGGAGTGGAGTGTTTCGTGGAGAGCAATGGTGGTTTTGAAGTAAAAAGGAGAGCTTTCATGGTGGCTTCCTGATTCGAGATTAAAAAAAAAAAAAATTCTAGCGACACGACAATATCGCATTAAATGAGTAAACAGACAGTCCTCTCTGTCTCTTTTTCTAACGTTGTTCCTCTTTCTGCTAAGATTCTTCACCCCCATAATTGGTAGAGATATTCCTTTTTGTAAATAACTATCATATATTCCTTTTCGTAACTAACTATCATAATTTTAACTAAATTATACGCTCTCCCGCTATTCCGTTTTTATAACTTTTGAAGCAGTCCAGTCAGCTGATCTCAAGAATTAGAAGATGTTCTATTGGACGTCGTAAATAGTATTAACTATTAGCTATAAATAGTATTAACTATTTATAACAGAAGTATCCTTTATTTTGGCCTTCGACCTTATAGTCATATGCTCTTCTAGACGTCTCTCAATTAACCATAAATCAAGTAGGTTAGGACTAAGTATGCTAGGTCTGCGGCTTATAAGTTATAACCATGAATTCGCTATTTATAAAAAGTCCATCCTTTATTGAAATCATCGAGGCCGGCAAGACCAACAGCGACGTTTTAGTCCTAAAAAGTGCCAAAAAAGTCCTAAACCTTTTGCCTTTGTGCCAATTTAGTCCTAAACCTTTTTTCGGTGCCAATTCAATCCTAAACCTTTTTAAGTTGTGTCAATTCAGTCCTTTTTCGGCAATTTTGACCAGATTTTGCTGACTGGATGCCGGCCGACTGACGTGGCCTGATCGGCACTGACGTGGACAACTTTTAATAATAATTTTTTTTTATTTTTTAAATATTTTTTTTATTTTTTATTTTTTATTTTTTTATTTTTGTCTTTTTCCTCCAGCGGGTCGCCGAAGTCCGGCGACCGGCCATAGGCGATCGCCGGCGAGGGCGAGGGCCGGCGAGGCTCGACCTCACCAGATCCGGCCATGGGCGATGGGCGAGGCTCGACCTTGCCAGATCCGGCCATGGGCGATGGGCGAGCCTCGCCCATGGCCGGCGAGGGCCAACGAGGCTCGACCTCGCCAGATCCGGCGTGGTCGGCCTCGCCCTCGCCGGCGGTCACTTATGGCCGGTCGTCGGACCTCGGCGACCGGCTGGAGGAAAAAAAATAAAAAAAAATATTAAAAGTATTTCAAAAATATTTAAAATATAAAAAAAATATTAAAATATTATTAAAAGTTGTCCACGTTAGCGCCGATCATGCCACGTCAGCCGCCCGGCGTCTAGTCAGCAAAATCCGGCTAAAATTGGCCGGAAAGGACTGAATTGGCACCACTTAAAAAGGTTTAGGACTGAATCGGCACAAAAAAAATGTTTAGGACTAAATTGGCATAACGGCAAAAGGTTTATGACTTTTTTGGCACTTTTCCCATAAAAAAGTCCATCCTTTATTGAAATCATCGGGGCCAGCAGGACCAACAGCGACGTTTTCTAGTTGGTACTCGATAGCAGTTCATTCCACTGATTTTCTCTCTCTCTATCTCACAGATGAAGTTCGACATTGATATGTTCAGCTCGTACGCTGATTTTTTTTTTTTTTATGGGTCTAAAGTTCGTACGCTGATTGGGCTCCCTAGCCTTGTGTTGTTATCTTAATTATTCAGCAGAGGAAGCTTGCTTAATTATCTTCCATGCATGACCCAATTCCACTGTTGCCATTTTCGCCCGATGCCTTTAACATCATACCGGTCGCAGGACGATGAGAAGAATATCGCTAGCTAACACATGCCATCAGACTTCTCCGGGGCAATTCGCATATCGAGATTTGTTCTTTTTTATTGGTGCTCACACGAATGCTGGGAAAATTATTTTAGAAAATGTACAATAGTCAATTCAATTTTAAATATTTCAATTTAACTAATTTAATACTAAATTTTATGACAATTTGTCAATGTAATCATTTTGATTAATTTTAGCTGAAATTGCTTTTGTTAATGCAGTCGTCCCATAAGACACTACCAATGAAAAATTTTTGCAATTTTTTTTTTTGGTTTGGCCCCCAAATTGATATGATGCAAGTGTCATGGCTCGAAAGAAGGCCAATTCAAGAGGTTCCCATCGATCGGCCCATGACACAAGCATGTATGTACTGGATGTACTGGCCAATTAGACACGTCTTATTCCATTTAACTGTAGTTTCGCATCAAGTCAATGAATTAATAAGTTTATACTCAATTAAGGGAGGGTTTAGTTCAATTTCGAAATGGGGCTTTGGGTGTAAATGTAATGCAAAATATCAAAAGTCAAAATCCTTTGGGAAAATGTAAAACTCTTTGTAAAGTGACTTCGAGTTCAAGTAATATTTGACAAAAAAAACTCTTGCAAAATATTTTGGTTTAATTTTTTAATATTTTTTTATTAAAAAAACTCAAACATTTCACTAGAACCAATGTAAGGCTCAGGTCGCCAATGAGCCAAATCTGGCACTGACGCAAGAAGCTATGTGAGAATCTTCTCTCCCCCGCTGCAATTGAAAAAAATAATTTTATTGACTTCGAGGCCATATCTCAACTCTCCGATGACATGGCAAAGACAATCCTCGTGGCTCCATGATCGAGCTTTAGCTAGGTGAGGTCTTGTCCAATGATGAAAGCCATCAAATCTAAAGTGATAGTTCCGTAGACTCCACGATTAGTCGGACTGGGCTCCCGGCGTCGCCTCATAAAATTCAATAATCAACATGAATAAAAGAGTACCTCACACTCGTATTAAAATGATTCCCTTTTATCAAAAACGAAAATCCTTACTATCTGCCGCGGTGGCTTAGCTGGGTAGGCGCTAGACTTCCATCGAGGAGGTCTAGTGTTCGAAGCTCCTGCAACGCAACTTGCAAGAAGACTAGCTTTGAGTCTCTTAGCGATTTACCTGGTGGCACATGTGTGGTGGCTAGCACGTGTCGCCCCCAGTGGTTTACCTCCGGCTGCCGGCCGTGCAAAGTTCCCTAGGTCACCAAAAAAAAAAAAAAAAATGAAAATCATTTTTTTTCCAATTTTAAAAAAGTATTTTCATTAACTAGAAAATTAAATGTCCTTTTTACCACCTCTAGCGGCGATCGCTTGGGTTGAGTGATCCTTTGTCACGACCTACCTCTCGACAATGAGTAAAACAAATTTAGGGGCATTACTTAAAGGATAGGCCTAAATCTCATAATTAGATGTGTACTTTTTTAAGCCCATATCTTGCGCAATATTGAGGCGTTCACGAAAATTTTCTAATAAAGAGTTGACACTAGCCTATTATAGTTAGTTAGAAACCTCTCATAATTAGATGTGTACTTTTTTAAGCCCATATCTTGCGCAATATTGAGGTGTTCACGAAAATTTTCTAACAAAGAGTTGTCACTAGCCTATTATAGTTAGTTAGAAATCAAGTGAGACATGATAGTATATTTATTTCCTACATAACTAGAGAATTTAGAGTTGAAGATTTGATTACACTAATTAAATAATTAGTGCCCTTTTAGTATATAATTTTGTTCATTTCAAAAATATTTTTTTCAAAATTAATTTTAAACTTATCCACTAATAGATAAGATAACTATGTGATTGCACAATCATTAACATAACAATCGGCAACCAAAGTGACATCAAATAAATTGCATGGAATAGCAAGCATCTAGCACTAAGTAATAAATAAATGCTAGTCCTAAAAATAAATAAATAAATAAATAAATGCTAGTCCTAAGTAAGCAAAGGGAGGTCATAATCATCATATTTAAAGCACACAAGCAAGAGTGCTCGTTTCTAAGGCTGCGTTCGTTTCACGGAAAATAACTTCCAGGAAAATGTTTTCTGGATTTTCCAGTGTTCGTTTCACGGAAAATCGACTACCTAAGGAAAATATTTTCCATCAACAGTAAAAATTACCTTCAAAGCTAAGGAAAATGTTTTCCACTTCTAAAAAGTGGAAAACATTTTCCACAACTTCTTCTGCCTTATATCTTTTATTTTATTTTCATCTTTCTTCCTTAGCTTGGCCGGTGGCCGGCCCCGACAGCGGTCGGCGACCGGCCGCGGTCGCGAGCCAGCTCAAGCTCCGCCCCGGGCCGGCGAGGCTTCACCTAGCCCGATTTGTGGAAGCCCAGCTCGCCCGAGCTCGGGCCTCGCCAGATCGGGCGAGGCGGAGCCTCGCCGGCTTGGGGCGGAGCTCTGGCCTCGCCAGATCCAGCGAGCTAGGCGAGGCTCGGGCTCGCCTGGATCGGGAGCTCGAGCTCCGCTGCCAGATCCGGCGAGCTCGCGGCTCGCTAGAGCCTGACGAACCTCCAGCGACCTCGGGCGAGATCAGCCGAGCCTCGAGCTCGCCAGATCTGGCAATCGGACCTTGGTCAGCCGCCGGGCAGTGTGCGGCGGCGGAGGAAGGAGGAAGAAGGAGGAAGGAGGAGGAAAAGGAAAGGAAAAAATAAATGAATGATGGAATATAATAAAAAATTGTATTTTTTAAAAATACAAATATTTTTGGTCAATTAAAAATATTAAAATTTAATTTTTTGATAATTTTTTTATAAACAATTAAATTAGTTAACGAACGGTGGAAAATGTTTTCCACTCAAAATTTAAGTTTTAGCCGAACACCGGAAAATATAGCCATTTTCCTGGAAAATGACTTATGGGAAAATGTTTTCCGGAGATGGCCCATTTTCCGTGAAACGAACGCAGCCTAAGAGCAAACGAAATGCTATAGTAAAGCCCAAAGGCTTGTTCAACTTTAAGCACAGTTTTTATCAAAAGATTTTCAAAATTTTTTATAAGAAAACTACTCAAAAACTAGTTTTATAGCTTTTTCATTACTTTTAGGAAAATCAAAATTTTTGGAATTTTTGGAATTTTTACTTTAATTTTTTAATAAAAATATTTTTTATTCCAAAATAGGGGCCCTGGCCGGACCCCGGGGCCCGGTCCGATCATGGGCTGCACCAAGCCTTCGGATCGGGCCAAGGACAAAAATGAGCCATTGTAAAAGGCCCCAACCTTAATTACAAACGAAGCCAACTTACTAACAAATAAGCCCAATCCGAATCTAACTACACTAAGCCCAGCCCGTACTAACTAGACCAAACAAGTCCAAGTTCATCAGCCTAAATTAGCCCGAATATTATTAGACCAATTAAGCTCGTGCCTCCTCTTCTTCTTTGATCGGTTGTCCGTGGTTCTTGTGAGGATGGTTTCTTTTGGTCCTGCACGGCCTCGTCCCCTCTCTTTTGTGTCGGCCGTTGTTTAGGCCTTTGCTCGCTTAGACTGCTCTTGCGTTGCTCTTTTGCATCCGGCGCCCTTCCACTCGTTTAGACTGTTTGTTTTGTTGAGTGTAAGTTTTGTAGTGTCGGATCTTGTGTAAATGTTGATTCTAAGCTCTTTACATCATTAACTTTTACCAAAAATAAAATAAAATAAAATAAAAGAGAACCCGCACGCACACCCATGGCCGAGGCTCACCACACCAGACCGTGAAGAAACTTTTCTCGTTGTTGACCGGTACGACCATCACCGCACCGCCATAGCAAGCGACTTCCCACAACCGGACAGCCGTCTGTGTCCACCACTATGACGCTCGCAGCCAAACCACAAATACAAAGTACATTCACGGGAATATGACAAAAGCACAAGACAATGGACAACCAAAATTCTGGGAGATTCGGACTTGGTGGGAATGAAATCTGACTAACAGATGTATTCAGGAATTAGTAGAAACTTCAGACCGGACACAATGCATCTATTGATCCTCAGAACAAATCGGAATCTGAGAATCCGAGACTAAAATGAACGGTTTTAGTTTGGGCATTCCCTCGAACATATGGTTAGCACGGAAGATATCGAACATTTTTAGAACTCGAACTCGGGTCTAGACCAAAAAATCACCAGGAAATGCTCGACATCGAGCACCAGCTCAGTTAGAACAAAGTGCTCAAGAACTAGAGACACCAAGTTCAGTTCTTCCTTCAAACAGAACAGGGCAAGGCAAAAAGGAGTTTATGGGAACGAGTTTCGACCGCAGAAATCCCTACCCGGCTCGGAGAAGGCGGTCATAGGGAGAGCTCAAGACCAGTCGAGCTATGGCCGACCGCTTCGCGATGTATCCGACCCGAGATCCTCGGGAAAAAACTGGATCGACCCCCAAAGAAAACTCACCAGGAATTCGGTCGCCGCGGAAGAGGAGGCCGCGGGCTCGCGCGTGTCGGCTAGAGGTCATCGGCTTGCGACGGGGATGGTCGGGTATCGCTCAGTCGATAATGAAGCTCGGCTCCCTCTCTCGCTTTCTCTCCGTCCCTCCCTCTGCTCACTCTCTAGTTCGTTCTCTCTCGGCCAAAACCCAAAAGCCCAGCACTCTAAAGATCCTCTCTCTCTCCCCCTTTTCTTCGAACGGAGCCCTCCTCCACGAACCAACCTGCTATCCCACTTTTAAGTGGCGACCCAGCTGCTGCCAGCCTGCCCTGTCCGAACGTACCGCACGCGACGTTCTCCGCGGCGCCGTCCTCTCCGTCCTTCGCGTTGTACGCCGTCCTTCTTGTCTTTTGTCGTCGAGGCTCCCGTCCAAAACCAGAGAACAGGAGGAGGAAGAAGAGAAATGGTGCGTGGGCCGGGCTGGGGAGGAAAAAGGGACGGCCCGGCCCCGAAGCTGTGGGAGAAAAAGAAGGAAAAGAAGTAGGGGCCGGGCCGGCCCAGCCCTGGCCCGGCCCTACTTCGTTTCTTTCGTCTTCTTTTTTTTTTGAAATTTTTTAATAAATTTCAATTTTTTTCGAAAATTTTAATAATTAATACTGATAATGCAAATACTCTTAATTTCTATATGTGATGCATTTTAATGAAAATTATTTTTTGTTTAGAAGTTAGAAATTAATCCCTAATTTTCTATATAACTAAACCATAAATAAATGGACAAAAATTAGGTGTTAACACATTGCCGGCCATATTTGGCCTTGGTGGCCCTCATCGGCCACCCTTGTGCAAAGAAACGTATAGTAACAATGAGGGGGAAAATAAAAAAACTAAAGATTTGATGAGAATAGTTTTGAAAGAAAAAAAAAATATAAATCCTAGTCTTAGCATTCGACAAATGCTACTTCTGAAAGCTAGTCTTTACTTACTTTAGGCTTTTCGGCCTTCTCAAGGCTAGCATTTGGTCAAAACTATTTCAAAATGCTTACTAAACACTTTAGCATGCACTTTGGAGGTTAAAAGCTTTTTGGAAAAGTTGAACCAAACGCATTCTAAGAAATTCGTTTATCTAAGCACAATTCGATAGAAAATTTACTAGTGCATAGTTAAGAAGCAATGAGATGTGCTGCTTTTAGGATTCATTCATTTCCGTTTCATTTTCACATAGCTTTCTTCTTCAACCTGGAGGGAGGGGGGGGAGGGGGGGACGCTTTCAAACTAGACTTCTCCCTCCCCTCCCTTTTCCCTTCTCTTTGGTTGATTTGGTTTTCTATTTTCTTTTTCTTACATTCCTCTCATTCCGAGGAGCTTTTATCTTATGATTAAGTCCAGATTTAGAAGTTTCTCTCTCATTTTGGGAGGTTTCTATCCCAATCAAGTCTAAACTTGGGGTTTTTTTGCGTGTATATTTTCGGGGTTTCACTTCCCTTGGGTTCTACTAGTGCATAAGTCCAGCTCCAAAAAAAATTGGAGAAGTTTTGTGAAAGTTTCGCTATCACAAATGTTATTTTTGTGCTAATTCATTCTTGTTACTCTGAATGGTGATGGTGTGGAGGATGTTATCGTTGAAAGGTAACACCATGACAATATATGTAGATCTCGGTGTGTAACCTTTAACCTTATTCTAATGATTCATTTTGTTATCTAGAGCTTGTTTTATTCTAAAATTGTTTATAATTTGTGTTGGTTTGCTTTTTCTCTTGTATTTCAATGGAAAACATATGTTATTTTGACAAAAAAAAAGGAAAATTACCAAAAAATCTTAAATCTATTGTGCGTGTGTCAATTTATTTTTAAACTATTCAATTGTGCCCATTCAATTTTAAGCATTTTGATGATTTACCTATGTAGTTCTTTCAGCTAATTTCCCAACATGACAATCTAGTCAGTGTCAGCCGTCTTATGTAACGCAACGGCTCTGATGTGGACAACTTTAATAATATTATTAATTTTTTTTCTGTTTTTCTGTTTTTTTTTTTTAATTTCCTTTTCATCAGTGGTCAGTCTTAGGCCATCACTTAAGACCAGCCATAGGCAATGGCCAGAGAGGGCTAGGTGACGTGCCCCTGCTTGATCTAGTGAGGTTTGCCCTTGCCGGCTAGAAGCAAGGGACGGCTTCAACTAGGCGAGAGTATTTCACTTGTGGCAAGTGAGGAGAACAAAATTCATTATTCAAAAAAATAAATAATTCTAAAAATTGTTCACGTCAATGTTGGTGGTGTCACATAAGATGATTGGTGTTCGCATTAGATGATTGATGTTCACGTTAGTGTTCATTCTAATTTCATTATTTCTTCCATTCCTTTGTTTTTTTTTTTTTTTTCAATGAAAACGCATGTACCGTTGACTTTAAAAACAGAGGACCATCGCCTGCTCTTGAATTCCGTTTCTTGGTTACCTCCAATCAAATTTAGTTTCTTGTTTCAACGTATGAATTTAAAAGCATATTCTCTTCGCTTTACGATCCAACATGCACTAAAATTAAGTTTTATTAAATGGAACACCGAATCCAATGTAAAAACTAACAAATATAAAACTATATTAGATAATATCATTGCCAAAACAATAAGTGAACGGGAAATTTCGGAAAAGGACAAGCGCTATAAAATTAAATCCTGTCAAACCTTACCTCATCAACGTAATTGTTGCACAAGTCGTAGGAAGAAAGAAAAAAGATTAACATTAGTGTTGCCATTTTTTGACCGTATCACGTTCGTCCTCCTGTCTCAAACTAGCTCCTCAGAGCGTCAGACCGGCCTTTCAGAGCCACGAGATTAAGATGATTTCTACCATTCCTTCACTACCGCAGCACATGTCTGCCTGAACATTCAACGGTTTCTTCATAGTTCGTGAGAACCCTTTAACTGTTCTTTAGCGAGTTTGGGTTTCCGACTAGGAACCACGTCGAGAATTTGTGTCCGGGCATTACTACTATCTATAGAGGAGTTTCGCTATAATAAGATAAAGACCCCCGCCAGGAATCGATCGAGAACCAGTGGATCATCTCCTAGCAAGACAGCAAGGAAGCTACATCTCCTTTAACCTCCTATTTGTGAAGTCTCCTCTCCATTTTTGATCTCGAGACAGACCTGGGCTTCATTACTAGACATATATCTTGCTAGAAGATAGCCATGAAAGTCATCTTCTCATTCCGAAATTAATTATTAGCACCCTTCATAAGGTTTCTTATTCAGTTGAAATTGGAAATCCATTAAGTTTGTGGAACACTGTAAGTCATTGATTAATGAGTTGCCGTTCGTTAGTCTGTGATTCTTGGAGCTGCATGAGTTAAGTAATCTTCTTTTAAATTCTTCACCAGCCACTTCATAGAAGCATAAGACTAGAATATGAAATAATGCACATGGTACACTCAAAATGGAGGCGGAATTTGCCATCTGAGGAAGTCAACTAATACTTTGACTAAATTATCTGCAGAAGCTATGCATAGTCTCTGTTTAGATAATTTACCAACAACACATATCGTCGATATGATGAAACAAAGCCTATTGTTTTTCTTCATAACTCGCAGCTTAAATCTCGTTCCACTCTATCTAACACTCGACTTCACAGCTCCATTTTGGCTATCGCTGTTGTATCTTCGTACTTCAGCCAGCGTATCATATGGAAGACGAGCAATTTGGAAGACCATTGGCTTGGAAAAGTTGCATTACTGTCTCAAGTCGCTATGTGATCAAAACCAGATGCCTAAAAATATGTGAAGGCTATATAAACCTTCTCCCATGCAAGTTCCCCTGGATTGGCCTAAAACCCAGGTAGCCCTTGCCTCAGAGAGGGAATACGTAATTTTGATGATAGTTGTTCAGTCAAGTCTCCAAACTTACATTTGTACAATTAATCCTCTGCCGCAACCTGGGGAAACTGGCCCAGCAACCCACCACCAAGTCCTCCGCTATAATCGCTAACAACGCAGGGTTTCGAACCCTTGACATCATTCGCTAGAGGAGAGATCTTAACCAACTGCGCTACCCACGGGTGGTTCCTCCCAAGGCTCTTCTGAGGGTTGTAATTTTCCTTTCTTCTTTTTGGTTGGGGGCCCAAATGGAAGTTGGGTTCTAAGGAGATCCACGTGTGGGATTGGATTCCAAGCTTGGGCTCGCATAGTATAAAACGTGCCGGGCTTCAATCGTTTGTTGCACGTTATACACTCGGGATACATTACGTTTGGGTGTCGTTTTTTATTTGTTTAGAAAGTCGATTTTAAATTTTTAAATTTTTATTTCCTGAGTGTTTCTTAAGCAAAAATAATATTTGATTTGACCGAAACATAAATGTTCATTAAACATAGATATTATGGACTTTTTTGTTTGATGTAAGTTCTCTAGAAAACTTGTTTGTTTTGTTTCCTTGTGATGATGATTGTTTGTGGTGCCTCATATCATGCAGCCCATGTGTTAATTTCTCTGTGTTTTACAAGGTGGGAAAATCATTGATGTTGTCTAGAAACTAGCTTGGACAACAAACTAATGCTCGAGCATGTGAGGCATATTCCGAACATTCGGACAAACTTGATCTCTACTGGATATTTAGATGATGACGGAGTGGAAAGTCGGCTCAAGGATGGGACTTGGAAGATAGTTAAGGGGTATCTCGTGCTAACAAGGAGGAGGAAGTGTCGTAACTCTTTACCGCACACAAGCTAAGACGTGCAAGGACCAAATTCTTGTCGTGGGAGAAGAAGCCACACCTGATCTATGGCATATGACACAATGTATGCATAAGTTGCTTTGATAAAACAAATCATCCAGCAACTTCAATGATTGAATATTTTTTACAAGTAAGGTGCCGTTTGGATTCATATAAATTTTGTTGATAATCAATAAAATCAATGGACTTTTTATATATTTCTATGTACATGTTTCTCAAGTGATTGTAATGTTGGGTGTTATGCAACTTGAAAGTCAGGCTCGAGTGCTAATTTTGTACGTTGTTACCTTAGTCATCCTTAGTCGTCCATGCGAATGCTGTTAAATTGCTAATTTATTACATAACGCGGCACTCGACAAGTATACTTGTTTACTTGTCGGAGCTCATGAAGATCCGATTATCAGGAGCATTGGAATCTTGGAGAGTCTACATATCGGCACCTGTCAATTTCTAGAGAGATTTGGATATCTTCCAAAACATCTAGGCTATAATAGTACAAAAGATATCGAGTTACATGATGGATTACAATCTTCGAGTGAGTTGGAAAGTTACGTGGGATTAATATCCCCTAGGAAGTTAAGACGTTTCACTATTTTAAGTTGCCCAAACGTACTTGAAATTCTAAGTTGTGGGTGATTTGGAATCCCCGGAAGAATTTTATGTTTATGACTGCAAATTTCTAGGAAGATTAGGTGAGTTATCAAACTTGAGGATCCTGAAGTATTTTCACATCAAAGAGGGTGATGAACTGATTCGTGTTGAGGGCCTTGATGAATTAGGATTTCCGAAATTGTTGACGGCCAAATTGTGCATGTCATTGAGAAATTTGATCGATGTATCCCGCACAAACAATGCCTGACCATTGCCTGACCATTTCTTTTTTTTTTAGATTTTGCCTCGATTGGAGCCTTCTCTCTCCCTTTCGGCCGTCAATTCCGGTTAGGCTTGACCGCTCCACCCACTTCCCACTTCTTTTTAGTATTCCGGCCAATTTAAGACGGGCATAGCTCGTGCATTTGGCCGGTCCCCAGGAGGTTCGCAGCAATCTTGCCTGAGAGGACGTTTCGCCGGGACATGTTATTCTCAAACAAAAATGTCTCTAGTATCCAAGTGATGGCCAAAAAAAAGAAAAAAAACAGCGGTAAAGAACGAGAATGACGGACCATGGGTCAAATTCATCCATTTTAGTCAGATTCGATATCTAATTTTCTTGTAAAATGATTGAGTAGATATGCACATTCTTCATTCTTTATGTGTTTCCATGCCACAGGCAATGCAAGGTTATAAACTCTACTTCTCGAAGAAGACTTGAGGCCAATATGTCAAGGTAGAATTCTATTTTTCTCAAATATTTTCGTACATTTTTCTAAAGGAGACTCAAAGGGCAAGTGGTTTTGGAATGCAGATCAACCGTCTCCTTCCATAGGCCAATCTATTGTGTCCCGGAAAGAAGACCGCTCGCACGCGTCTTCAGAGTTTTCTATGGGCGCCTCTTCATTCTGAAATACAAGTGAAGGCCTCTTCAATTCATTTAGTTTTTTCAGTGAAAACCGCATGTAATGGTGACTTTGAGATATGGGAAACCATCACTTGCTGTTGAATTTATTTGTTGATCACCTCCAATCAAATTTAATTCCTTTTTTCAGCATATGACGTCAAAAGCATAATCTTTTCGATTAATGATCCAACATACACTAAAAATTAAGTTTCAGTAACCGGAGCACCAAATCCAATAATAAAACTAACGAAAGAATTGACATTAGATTATATGAATACCAAATCAATAAGCACACCAGAGAGTCGTTATGTGCCTAAAAAACTCAGTAAAAGACAACCACTATACAAATAAATCTCATCGAACCCATTTTTACTTCAGCAAATTTATTATGAAAATCATTGGCATCTTGCTTGCTCTCGAATACCATGCCTACTGTTGATACACACTACAAGACCTACAAATCTAGAAGGGTCAACATTAGCCTAGTTGAATCACATTTTGAAAACACATAAAATGAGAGATGGATCAAGAACTTATGCTCCGACATACTTGAACAAATGAATAAAAGGAAATAAAATATTAGAAACTTGCGAAAAAATAGAAGTATTGACAGCTTATTTAATGAATAAAAATTAAGTTACTCACAGCAATTTCACATATCAAAACATGACTTCTTATGGCAATCAAAACCAAGTTACCATACCATGCATCATGATGCACTAGGCATACGACCACACAAGCCCTATTATCTAGTCCAACCAAGCATCAAAAACATGTTATGATGAAAGGGACAAAGAAAGGCATAAATTTCCACCGCAATAGGTGCGCAATACAAGAATCCACGTTTTGCATCCAACATTAGATCATGGAGCAACAACCGATTGAAAGTGAAACACACGAGAAAATAGAAGTATCAGCAGCTTGGAGAAGAAGACGACGGCCCAAACCCCTCCACTTCTGTTTGTTGACTTGGTCTCCTTGTTATTTAGATATCGGGCCACCAGAGAAAGTTTAAAACATAAGGCCTACAAAATTCATTAAAGCCCACGTACAGAGCTCGCATTTTCCCAGCCACTGCATGCTTTCTCTCTTGAAGCTTTGACGAGGATATGCCGTTCGATGTGGCTAATTCAGTCTCCAACAACGACTTGGACTCACCGGCCAGTCAAATGTACACAGGCCCAACCAGCAAGTGATTTTTCCTGCAGTCGGCACATGGGTTCTTTTGTCCAAAAAATATGAACAAAAAATTGCAATTCCTCTGATTAAGAAAAAACTCAATTTTTTTTCCTTCCTGTCTTGTTACCTTAGGAGACAGCCCATAGCTGCAGACGAAAAAAAAAAGAAAAAAAACATGGCCTCCGATGTCATATGCACGGTCTCTTTCACCGACACTGTCGGATCTCTTTAGATATTTTTTAACAGGCGCCGAATTCACCACCAGATCTCTTCGAGTAGTTGCCAGGGAAGAGTCGCCACGGCGAAACCGGCTCTCCTTTAGCCTCCTCAGCACCTTCTCCCACGAGATCCTCACCAACCTTTCTCAGTCTTCGTATCTTCCCGTCTTCTTCCTTTGTTTACAATTACTTCATACTGACCCACTCACTCTCTGTCTCTTCGTAATTACAGTCTCTCCCTGAAACATTGGTCTCTACATCCTAATTGTGTAGTTAACTGCTCTTATGTCGGTAGTTTCATTAATCTGCATTTTATAATAACAAGCACCACATTTATCTTCGTATGTATGTCGCTTTACCCAATGTGGCTCAAGCATATCGTTTTATTGGCAGCGTCTTTGACCCGAACACCTCTGGTCATTTGCAGAGACCGAAAAATATGTATCATATGGACGTTGAAACAGTATGCGCTCTTTTGCTCTTCCAACTTTTGGGAAAAATTTCGTTGGTCACTTCCTCAACCAGGAGTCAAGGCTCTGCTGTATTCCTTAGAACTAGTGTCCTAATTGATAATTGGACAGCTTCAGAGTTTTATATGAACTATAAGACCTTTAAGGTTTAGTGAGAAACAGCTAAACTG
Source organism: Eucalyptus grandis x Eucalyptus urophylla (assembly GCA_028830015.1). Lineage (NCBI taxonomy): Eukaryota > Viridiplantae > Streptophyta > Magnoliopsida > Myrtales > Myrtaceae > Eucalyptus > Eucalyptus grandis x Eucalyptus urophylla. The sequence goes on from CM054190.1 coordinate 45,751,449, forward strand.
GGTGAATTGGAGGTTAAGCTATTTCGGTTCAAAGAACCCAGGCGTGAGCATGGATGCAGGGCCAGTTTGACAACATATTGTCTAAATCGCAGTCTGATAGCTGGGTTAGGGCAGCAATCAGTGGCCGCAGAATTAGACAGGAGACGGGCCCCAGTCTTAACCTTATCCAATATTCCTTTCTAATTTCTAGTTCACACTTGAAAAGTTGGTGCTACTAGTGGCTAAAGGAAAATTTGCAAAGGCTATCTGTGATTCATGACTATTCTTTGCTTTTCCTTTTCCTTTTCTCGGTTCTTTACTGTGATGTCCATGTTTCTAGTAAAGACCCGATGGTTTAGTGCGATCAAGTGGGGCAAGGTGCAAGTATCCGTCATTTATCCCAATTTATTAGGTGCACGAAAATGACACTCTCCGTGAATGATCCAAACCAAGAAGCAGTCGACAGTAGCTGCGGGAAAAGACCTGGAAAGGGTGGAGCATGTCTCACCCCCTTCATCTCCTAAGACATAATTGAGCAAATTCTAATCCTGCACTGAAGAATAGAATTCAAGCATCAATTAGAATCACATGCAGAAAAGAGGACATAAGATAGATCTTACCTCTAACCATTGTTTGAATCATCTCTCTAAGAAAAGTTTGGAAATGCTAAAAAATCACCCGAGTATCGCGACCTCTTTTTTTCGGCGCCCACATCAAGGGCGGGCGCCTTGCGGAGGCTAATGGCTCGGCTGAAATTAGTTATGCTCGGACTCTCCCAAGTCTACCAATTCATGACTTTAATAGTATGAGTTTTTAACCTGTAAATCAATTTTTAAAATGGAATCGCCACTAATCGATTTGGGGTGGATTGATTAGAAACCCAAGTGAAGTATCGGGAGAAATACTCACTCCTGCGCAACCAGAGAAATTAGGATCGGGGACTTGATTACACTAGTTAATTACTAATGCTCTTTCGGTACCTAATCTTGTTTAAATCCTAAGGCTTTTTGGATTTTTGATGGATTTTCCATGCATTTTTGGGAGGAAAAACATTTTTGAGTATTTTTCTAATTTTTTGGATATAAAAGGGATTTTTTTGACATTTTTTGGTATTTTTGGAAAAATACAAGTCTTTTTGGCTTTTTCTGAATTTTTTTTTGGCTTTTTCATGGATTTTTGGCTTTTTTGGATTTTTGGCATTTTTTTGGAAAATATGAAATATTTTTTATTTTTTGATTTTTTTTGTGAAAATAAAATATTATTATTATTATTTTCATTATTTTTCGATTTTCTGGAAATTAAAATATTTTTTTAATATTTTTCGAAAATAAATTATATTTTGAATTTTTTTGGAAAATAAATTATTTATTATTATTATTTATTTATTAAAAATATTATTTAAAATAAAAAACCGACTCGGGTCGGATCCATGGGTTGTGTCCGACCCGGGCCGGCGACCCGAACTAGGACGGGCCCGCAACGCGGGACAAAATTCTCAATGGAATCAGTGATTTAGACAGACAAAATCATCATGCAAAATCCATTTGGAAAAGGCATGCAGCATTTTAAATATGATGGAGTTTGTACTCTCAGAACAAATTAATGGTTTTGGCTCAAAAAGACCTTCTTGGTAGCTTTAAGGGTCAACATAATAGTATTGTTAAATTTTGAACATCAAAAGGATTATTCACAAAGGGGTGTTCACAAATGGGTGTCGGTGGTTGTCCCTATTGATTAGGGATATGACACATGAATGATCAGCCAAGGATTATGAATTTGATTGGGCATCTCTGCTTTTGCCCCTGTAGAAGAGAAGATGTACAAGTAGATCAATTAGTCTAGCCAAAATCAAATGTGAGTTGAGGCCTGAAGATTTTCTGTCATTTGCTTTGGCGATTACTCAGGACGTCATTTCGTTTAGGAGAGTTTGTCATGCCTCTCATTGATTTATTATCCTTGTCAAATGATCCTGCAACAAGACATGCTTCTCATTGATTTGTTATCCTTGCTTTTGACAGTCAGGTGATCCTGCAACAAACAAGAGAGAATGTGTTAGTCATGAACTTTTTCAAGAGTCGAATAACTGGAATCGATACAACTTTACCTTTCACTGGTTTGCAGATGATTGGGTGAACTTGAAGTACAAGGAGGACATGAAGTCTCGTGTCTTCCACTTCATCAAGTCAATTATTCTCCTTAATTGGCTTATGGATGGCATGTCCCTTTACATGAAGTCAAGTGAATTCGATGCAGGTCATTTCTGTATACTAGCTTGGCCAGTATTGATTTGTCAAACCTAACCATTGAGTTTGGTTCTTGAGTTGTGATGCTCCCTGTCAAATAGGGAAAATATGTCAAAAGCGGGTTCAGATAGTGGGAGTATTGGAAACGATACCAAATTACCCCTCCCCAGAGTTTGTATGTGCTAGCTCCTAAAGATATTTGAATGTCGATGATGGCCTTTTTATCTTGGCATAGTTCAATGTTTCCTTCAATTGGCCTTCCTCATTTGTGACCATGTATGCATGATTGCTGGTCGTTGATTCATCTTCAACGCCTTCCTTTTGTGGAATTTCTCCTTCTATCTTTAACTATAGCATCATTGGGCAAAAGTCATGTACCTCAAGCTTATGGAATCTGAGATAAAAAATCTCAAGCTTTCTGGTGGCAATTACTCCTTGGAAGAATATGTGTTTGGAATGAAGCTTCTAGATTCCAAAGTCATTGTCCAGGGTGTGGGGCTATAGATCGCCTTAACTATCTGGATTTTCTCCCTGTTGACAGTAATCACTTTTAAAGGAAGAGAATGAACTTCTTCCTTATGTTGAAGTTGAAACTGTAACATCTAGCTGTTTGGGCGTGTCGTGTGACAAGATAGTCCTTTGGCTTAGGATGGAGCTGGGCAGGAGTGAGGCATGTCATGGATGCTTCGATTTCAACTGTATGCCTGTACCTATTACTTCTCACCTTTTGTATCTTGTAAATAGAAAAGAGGGGTTGTCATTCTTAATATTATGTTAAGGGAATAAGACTTACCTTTTTTTGAAATGGGATGCTCCTTTCTGTTTGCCCCCACTTTCTTGAAAATGTGTTATCGAGTTTGGTCTGTTCACATGATGTGCTAGTTTCAAATACCTTTTGTCACACTAAATCAAAGGGGATGATGTTCTGAAACATAAAGTGAGAGGGTTAGAAAGACAAACGTGCTTAAATTTATCATCTTGTTTTGACAAAAGCTTTTGGGTGATGAAATATTTTTTATTTTCAAAATATGTCTTTAGGGGAGAAAAAGCATGAGGAAGCCCAGCCCACAGTATTCTCCTTGGATGATATTTTCTTTTCATGGTTGGATAACATCACTAGGCTAGTTTGGAGTACCGCCTCATGCTCTTAAAATAAAATATTAGAACTGTACAATAGAGTACTTGGAATGGAAAATACAACAGTAGCACACTAGATAAGATAAGAAACATGAAATTATAAAAACAAGTAAAACCCATGAAAACTCCTGTGTAAAGGAGTGCTTTGATAGTGTTGGTTCCGAAATCAAGCGCCTTTGAGTTCCTTGCCTCCAGTAGACTCGAAGTATTTGCATGAGAGGACCACTTCATTGAAGCTATGGAAGTGTAACCTATGCAACAAACAACGATGCTTACGAGGTAAAGCTCCTATGAACAGCTTTATCATTTCTTCTTCGGCCAGTTGAGGGTAAGTTTGCATCATAAAAGCCTCTCATCTCCTTGCATACGCTCGGAAATCCTCCATTGGTCTTCTTCTGAAGTGAACCAAGTTCTGACAAGGCACTTCAGTCCCAATCTGGCTTTGATACTGAAGCAAGAATGCAGAAGACAGCTCATTCCAATTTCTCATGAGGTAGATGTCTGCTGTGATGAACCATTGTAATGCAGACCCCGTAAGACTTTCTTGAAAGGCCTGAGTTGCGAATGACATCGGGTTATAGTACCGACTCATTTCAGTGTGGAGGTATTGCAAATGAGCCACTATTGACACCTAAATTTTGGCGACCCGCTTAATCATTTATTGCATTAAAAAATTAGGGGTTAATTTTATTCCGGAAAAAATAGTTAATTGCATAGCATATAGTTTTAGGTGCATTTGTTTCTTAATTTGCATTTACATTGGGTCGGTGACAAATGGGTTTGATTTAGTAGTTCTAAGCTTTAATTTGGCAGGTCGGACTAAGCCCACGAAGCAAGTAAATTGGCCCGAGCCCGTTTTCTTTTAATGACAAGAATTACCTAAATTGAGATTTGAAATAATATTACGGTGGATTTTTGGAATTTAAGAAAATCGGGTTGCAATCTTATCTTTAGGTGATAAAATCAGGAGATGTGGAAAAGAAAAGAAAAGTGATATTGCGTGCGAAAAAGAAATCTTCGCGGATGCTGATTCGAAAAGGAAAATAAAACCCTAATCTTCAGCCTATAAAAAGGTTTTCGCGTAGGGTTTCAGGAGGAGGCCACACAGTCGATACAAACGGCCACCACTCGAAGGAAAAGAGAACACGTTCGCAGGGGAGAGCTCTCTCTCTCTCTCTCTCTCTCTCTCTCTCCAATATTTGTTCATGATCTCATCCCCTCATCAATGGATACACAGCTCCACCTCTCTCACGGACGCTAGAAGAACATTTGCAAAAAGGGGCTACTTTATTTCAAGCAACAAAAAAAATAGTGAAGAGACGGCCACAATTCTGAGACGAGCAGAGAATGGAGAGAGAGCGGACATTCTACACATGAAAGAGAAATCGTGAAGAATGAGACCCACCCCTGGCCAATTGAAGATCCCGTTGCCCACTAAGTCTTCAAAATCAAATTCTTTTTGCTACCGTGGAGATGCACGCCCATTCTCGATCAATATCTCACTTTCATCTCCTTTCTCTATCAAGAAATTGTCGCACAAGTCCTTGGTCGCATATATTTTGTTGTTGTTTTGTTTCAGAAACGAGTTAATGTTCAAGATCTCTACAGGCATCCCCGATGCAAGCCACATCCGTGTGGCCTATTAGGCCATCTGCGGAATCCCCAGCAACGACGAATACTGGTCTTTCTTTGTAGGTTTCCTAGTCGAGCCAAGCACTGCCATCCAGCTGTCCGAGCCGAACAGTCCGTCGGTCTAGGTTTGCAAAATCAATATTCAAATAGATTGAGCTTTCACGTGAAGATGAGCATATAGTTAAGCGGCGAAAGGAATCTGTTTAGTCAGCTTGTACATGTCCTGATCGTGTATTAATTTGCTTCTGCCAATTGCATGTTTCCCTGCACTTGCATAAAAATGCAAACCGCATTAATTTGAACGATGAAGAGAATTTAGGCAATGCACGAAAAAAAAGAAGAGAGGTATGTGGACAAAGTTCGGTGGGATCGGCTGTGGATGAGGCCAAATAAAAAGCACTCTCCCTGTTCCTTCGAGATCACTAGCCGCAAGCTCTATCTCCGCGAGCCCGCCCACACCGCGAGCCATGTAGCCTCCGCCATTTGTGAGCCCCCTGCCCGCTGGTCAACGTTGATGTCGCCGGTCCGCCCGCCGCCCTCGTCGGAGCTCCGAACGGCAACCCATCTAGCCGCTGGCTGACTTTAGTTTAGGAGGCCAAAACCTAGTTCGGTAGATTTCTTATTTTATTTTATTTTTTGTTCATTTATTTATTTAGTATTTATTATTCATTTTGTTTCTTTATTTGATGATGAGATGTTCGATATGAAACAGCATGTGAAATTTGTGTTTGATAGTCCGATTTTCGCGCCCGAAATCCAACTCGCAATCACAATCGCTTGGAAAATCGCCAATCCGATCTCCCGCCCGAGATTCGATTCACGATTTATTTAAAAATTGGCCAACCCGATCTCATGCGCGAGATATGGTTCGCCGGTTTGTAAATATTGATCATATCTTATCTAATTTGTCGTCATGTTAATTGAATCAATTTTATTTTGTTAAATAAAAAAATCAAAAAAATATTTGAGTTAGGATTAGGTTTGTTTTAGAATATTTCTTGTTATCTTGCATATTTAGAAGAGGGATTTTATTTCGAATTTCAAAAAAATCAAAAATCAAATCAATCAATTTAGGTTGCTAGTGTTTTTTTACTTAGGTTGCATGTTTAATAATTTGACAATTCCTAATTTCGAAATTAATAAAAAAAACACAAAAAAGGTCATCATGCATATGTCATGTAGAATTAGGACATTCTTTATACGTCATTGCATATTAGAATAAATTGCATGCTTATTTAGAATAAAAACCATGTGCATGTCATATAGAATTAGGTTCATACAATGCACGTTTTGTTAGGGCCATTTAATTAGAAATTGTCAGTCATTAGATTAATTTAGATTGCATATTTAAATGTTGCATTTCTTTAATTTCGAATCTCATAGAAAATACAAAAATTACTTAGAATAAATCCATCTCATGCTTAGGATAGACTACATGCTTAGTTATGTCATATTGCTTAGGTCATATAGTTAAGTCATGTTGCCATATCATATCATTTCATGTTAAATTAGTGGCATGCATTGCATGTTGCATGATTTTCATTAAATAAGTGAAAAAAAAGGAAATTGCGTGTTAATTAGAAATCATATTTAGAACTGCTGATGTGAATTTTAAACTAACAACGCAGATGCTTTCGTTGTTATGAAGTAAGTCCTGCAATTTATTCATTTGCTTTCTTGAGTGTTAAATTGGTGGTTTGCGCACCTGCATGGTCACCTCACATGTTAAGGAATTAAAATCAATTCAAGTTGTTTGCCAAACAATTTTTTCAAAATAAAAAGAAAGGTACCGAAAGGGCGTTGGAGAAATCTAACGTAACCAAGTCCCCGTACCCTTAGTCTCTGGTTCGTAGGGGTAAAGTAAATCTCCCGTTACTTTACTAGGGTTTCTAATCGACCCACCAAAAATAGATTAGTGGCGACTCCTAGTTAAAATTCAATTGCATGTTAACAATTCAAACCTAAGTCGCAAATTGGTATGGGCTTGGGAGAGCCCGAGTTAAGTTTAGGCTTAACAATCCATTAACCAAACCCTAGGTGGTTCACACCCCGAAAAAATTGGTCGCGACAGCTTGGCGACTCCGCTGGGGACTTGAGTTAAAACTCTTAGTAGACTTAGGCCAAAAAATGTTTTTGTTTGGTAGCGAGGATCTTAGGTACGTCCCTAACATTTAAGGTGTTAAATGTTTTTGCATATTGGGAGATATAAGGGGAGTAGTCTTTGCTAACCCTTGCCTTGTAGGTTGGCGTTGGGGATGAATGTTTTAAATTCAAACTATTGAAGTGTTGTTTGATTTAAATTATTGTGCATGCCCTGCATTTAGCACTACACTATTGCACACACAACCTGCCGCCGAATCTGGGCCGCATAGGATCATTTAGGATGGTGTTGAGATGGATACCACTCCGACCGCATGCTCATGGTACGAGTCGCCCATCTCAATTTCGAAGTTTCTTTCATGGTGTCAAGAGTACCCACCTCGGTCTGCATGCTCGCAACCCGGGTCGGCTCTTTGACCAAGCCGGAGTCATGAGGACCTGACATAGTCCACAAGCCCGTGGCTAGTCCGATCATCCTTGTGGCTCCACCTTGATAAGCCTTATAGATTAGAAATCGAGCCACTTATCATGCGCATGTCTATGTGATTGCCATTGATTTTCCTTGGTGAAGTAAGTCTTCTATCCCTATACTATGCAATTTACTTTTGGTCCATCCATGACAATCTAGGTTAGTCGTTTGATCTAATTCATTTGTCAATTAGAAATGAAATGAGGAAATTGTCATGCAATAAATCGTTTGCAAAAAAAAAAGGTTTGGAGAATTTGTTTTCAATTCATGTTTAGGAAATTTGGTCTTGTTAGGGTGTCTATCTTTATTTTCCTAGTCCATTTTTAGGAAATGCCCTTCTTGTAAGAACTTTCATGAATAAATGGAAAAATCGATTAGATCATTGTCATGGATCGATTTTCTATTTACCCTCATGCTTACATGTTCCCGTTCATTTGAATTAGGTAATTATGGAGCAATCCCGCTCACCCATCTGTTCACAATCGAGAGCTAAAATGACGAATCAAAAAGAGCTAATCTCATCAAGCAAAAGTGTTGCGATCTATCTTCGATGAGAAATTGCAACTCCAAGGAGAGAGCCAAGAAGACTTTTTGAACCATCCCATTTTCCTGAGGTAGTCGAATTTGATGTCATCATGAAGAGACTAGTTACATATCTAGAGGGAAGAATATCTGACTTGAAGGGTTCGCCTCACAAGATCAAGAAGAGTGAAGAATTCAAGTACACATGATTCATGATCCTAAGTTGTTCCATTTCCTCATTTAATTAGGGGCATGCACCTTCCCCTGCATGGAAATTCTTATTGCTTTTTAGGGATTGATTTCAATTTCTTCTGTGCTTGAGCATCACATTCCAATAAATGTAATTTGATTGATGAATATCAATAGAATTACAAGTTTTGTTTTGAGGACATGATGGGGTACACCAAACTAGTCCGATGACGATATCCAACAATGAAAAGAAAATATCATCCAAGGAGAATTCTGAGGACTAGGCTTCTTCATGCTTCCTCATCCAAAAAATTCCAAAAGAACAAAAAAAAAAGATCATTTTTCAAGCCATTTCCGAAAAGCATGCATTAGGTTAGCCTTGTTTAATTTTCTGACTCATTTACTTCATGTTTCAGAGCATTACTTTCTTGACCCGATAAGAGAGCATCTGAAAAAGGCACATCAAGTTGCAATTGGTTCAATTGTTACTCAACAAGTTTCTAAAGAGTTAATGTCGGTCACATCTTGATACTACTTGAAGGGCCAAACAAAGTGTGTTCCATTTTCATGCTTGATGGAATTTTCATTTTTTTTTTTTTTGGTAAAGGGATGGAATTTTCATTCTCGCTCATTAAATGAGGGGCAAGTTAAAAGAGGATCATCCATCTTTGGTGAAAGAGGTACATCTCGTCTTTGAACATAAATAATTTTGAGAGATGACGCTTTGTTCTTTTCCTTGCAGATGACGAATCGAGGGCACTACAAATTCTAGTAGTGACATGACTGAGACAAAATCTCGATCTGAGCCAAAATGGTTGTGCAATTTTAATTTACTTTGAGTTGCATAGTATCCTATTCATGCACGTTCTCTTGTGCAGGGGCAAAAGCAAGAACGGAGTATTCATCAAATCAAAAAGCGGATTTTCACTTTTGATTGATAGAGACAATCCAAGGACATTCATTGCTGAGACAATCCCTTCGTGGGACAATTCCTTGAATGAATGCTTGAAATCATGTTTGAATGTAATAAATTGTTTGTTTTGAAGTCACAAACGCTTTGCATGCTTAAAGTTGCTGGACTCTTTTGAAAAGAGAATTTTCATATTGATTTAGCTCACCAATTTCATGTGGAGATTTGTCAAGATAGACAATTTAATGGAGTGACATCAATGCTTAAGAATACTGAATGAGTAGTGTCAGTATGATGAAAGGCAAGCCTTATCCTATATACAGTCCCCTACTTATACATTTGTGAGATGAGTGTAGGAAGTTCTATATCTACAAGGTAAAGAGTTCTCTCGCAAAAGGTACGATGACCGAAATGATGAGGGGTAGTTTATTTCTCTATCCCAAACACTACAGGTGATCCATTGCTTAACCCTTTTGAGCCTTATACACTTGTGAAGATTTTTTTAAAAGTTATCCCTGTCAAGAACCACCCCCACATTGGGGCAAATTGGAGGGTAAGACAGCACCATAAAGTGAAGAAAATGGATTGAAATTTTCTTGTTTTCACTTGCATCAATTTTCAAGTCGTGCTATTACATTGAATTCATATGGTAATTTAAGTGCCTTAGGATGACGAAGAGCATTTCTTTCTCTATCCTACATACTTATATCCTTTGCATAGCCCACTTGAGCCTGCAATTTCATTTCTTTTAAACCCAATTGGTGATCATCCCCCACACTGGGGCAAGGCAAGAGATAGATGAAGACCTTTGAAAGTTTGAATGTCATTCACAGTGTAATTGCTTGACACATGCATAGAAATCAAAATAGAACTAAGGGGCATGAAAAAGCAATGTGCCTGGTAAAAGCAAGGTCAATGCCCATGAAAAAAAAAAGTGGAAAAAAATGAATGAATAAGAATTAAGGGCATGAAAAAGTGGTGTGCCTGGTAAAAGCAAGGCCAATGCCCATAGATGAAAAAAGAGAGTCAAGATAGGTGACTGTCAATTGCAAAAATTGAATCCTGATGGAGCAATACTCAAAGAACTCAAAAGTTGAGTTTTTACAATCAATGGGGGCACTTCATGAAGACAATCCCTGATGGTGAAAAAGAAAACTAGTGGCAATGCCAAAATGATCACCAACTCTCACCATTCACACATATTTTGAGCCCGATGATCTTTTCATTTCTCAACCCATGAACCCAGCCTACATTACGTCCCTTGTAAAGTCTCTTTTGATTAGGGCACTTGAATTAGCATATGGATTCACATGTCATAAGCATCACTCGAAGGAGTGCGAGCAAGATTATTTCTTTCTCATTTTGCAGGGTTCTTGACTTGTAAACCCGAAGATGAATACAGAATTGTTTTTTTCAATAGCCTTGACTCAAAGAGTCCCATTTGTTAAGCCATTGACCAAGCCAACACTACGGTCCATGTCAAAGACCTCTTAGATTGGTAAGGTCGTACCGCTTGCGAGAATACTTGGACCTTTGTCGATATGATGGCGAGATTAAGTGATTCTCCTAAAACAACCATTCTAAATGAGAGTGAGTGAAAGTCCTTTCTAACTGAAAGTGCCTCATTTGGTATTCTTAGGAAATCCATGTCATGAGTGAAGATTGTCTTGAATGATAATTCTCTCCAGTGAAAATTTGGGTGATGCAAAGGTCATTATGCATGAACCCTGATTGAGTTGATGAAAATCTCATTGAATTTTGAAATGTGCATTTTAGAGTAGCTCATATTGTCTATCTCTTCGATGAATGCATATCAGTTTTTGCTCTAAATCATGTCTGACGGGTAATTCAAGTTCCTTTCATAATGTTTCATGATATTAGGAGATGAGAAACCTCCACCATAAGGTGAAAAACCTCCACAGGATATCCAAATTCCAAAAGACATATCCCCAAGAATCAGAGATATCATCAGGTAAGTATATCTCTACCATACTCTAAAATACTTGTCATTGTGCAGGTGTTCTCTCTCGAGTACATCGACACTTGACTTGGTCAAGTTGTCCAGTTATATCGACCTGGTGTGCTTTTGTAGCCCAGAGTCCCTTTCATTGACTCGGCGTGCTTTTGTAGCCCGGTGTCCTTCATATTGACCCGGCGTGCTTTCGTAGCCCAGAGTCCCTTTTAGTAGACACGGCATACTTTTGTAGCCCGATGTCTCTTTCATCGACCCGGCGTGCTTTTGTAGCCCGGTGTCCTTCATATAGACTCGGCGTGCTTTTGTAGCCCGTGTCCTTTATATCAACTTGGCGTGCTTTCGTAGCCCATAGTCCATTTTATCGAACCGGCATGCTTCCGTAGCCAGGATTTCTTTTATCGACCTGGCGTGCTTTCGTAGCCAAGAGTCCTTTACACTGACACTCAATGGAGTTGTCCCCCAAAGATTTTTCCTCCAGATTCAATCTGATTATGGCAACCGAAGAATGGTTCGGGTCCTGGTCGGATGATTTTTGCCGCAAGGTTGGGCGACCGAAGAATGGTTCGGGTCCTAGCCAAGCAAAACCTCAGTCTAGGCGACCGTAGAATGGTACGGGTCCTGGAAAAATAATTTTCTTCGTTGAGGCGACCGTAGAATGGTACGGGTCCTGGAAAATGAATCTCTGTTTAGGCGACCGTAGAATGGTACGGGTCCTAGACAAAACTTTTCTGTCATACTGGGCGACCGTAGAATGGTACGGGTCCTGGGAAAGCAGTTCCTTACAAAACCTTTCTGCCGTATTGGGCGACCGTAGAATGGTACGGGTCCTGAGAAAGCAGCTCCTTTCTGCCATACTGGGCGACCGTAGAATGGTACGGGTCCTGGGAAAGCAGTTCCTTACAAAACCTTTCTGCCGTATTGGGCGACCGTAGAATGGTACGGGTCCTGAGAAAGCAGCTCCTTTCTGCCATACTGGGCGACCGTAGAATGGTACGGGTCCTAGGAAAGCAGCATCTTCACAATATCATGTTACCATTCTAGGCGACCGTAGAATGGTATGGGTCCTGGACAGGTAACACCCACTACCTCGAATTACTCTATTCTCCTCGAAGGTAAGTTATTTCAGGTAGGTTCATCTATCATTTGCATTAGTATTTTCATGCATCATATAATTTGCATTAAAAAATGGAATTCATTTTCCAACAAAAAATCATTCATTGCATGTGCATGACCAAAATTTAGGTCTCAATTTGTCTTTGAATGCAACCTCTTCGAGCTCACCTTCAAAGAGGGGCAGCTGTTGACACCTAAATTTTGGCGACCCGCTTAGTCATTTATTGCATTAATTGCATTAAAAAATTAGGGGTTAATTTTATTCCGGAAAAAATAGTTAATTGCATAGCATATAGTTTTAGGTGCATTTGTTTCTTAATTTGCATTTACATTGGGTTGGTGACAAATGGGTTTGATTTAGTAGTTCTAAGCTTTAATTTGGCAGGTTGGACTAAGCCCATGAAGCAAGTAAATTGGCCCGAGCCCGTTTTCTTTTAATGACAAGAATTACCTAAATTGAGATTTGAAATAATATTACGGTGGATTTTTGGAATTTAAGAAAATCGGGTTGCAATCTTATCTTTAGGTGATAAAATCAGGAGATGTGGAAAAGAAAAGAAAAGTGATATTGCGTGGGAAAAAGAAATCTTCGCGGATGCTGATTCGAAAAGGAAAATAAAACCCTAATCTTTAGCCTATAAAAAGGTTTTCGCGTAGGGTTTCAGGAGGAGGCCACACAGTCGATACAAACGGCCACCACTCGAAGGAAAAGAGAACACGTTCGCAGGGGAGAGCTCTCTCTCTCTCTCTCTCTCTCTCTCCAATATTTGTTCATGATCTCATCCCCTCATCAATGGATACACAGCTCCACCTCTCTCACGGACGCTAGAAGAACATTCGCAAAAAGGGGCTACTTTATTTCAAGCGACAAAAAAAATAGTGAAGAGACGGCCACAATTCTGAGACGAGCAGAGAATGGAGAGAGAGCGGACATTCTACACATGAAAGAGAAATCGTGAAGAATGAGACCCACCCCTGGCCAATTGAAGATCCCGTTGCCCACTAAGTCTTCAAAATCAAATTCTTTTTGCTACCGTGGAGATGCACGCCCATTCTCGATCAATATCTCACTTTCATCTCCTTTCTCTATCAAGAAATTGTCGCACAAGTCCTTGGTCGCATATATTTTGTTGTTGTTTTGTTTCAGAAACGAGTTAATGTTCAAGATCTCTACAGGCATCCCCGATGCAAGCCACATCCGTGTGGCCTATTAGGCCATCTGCGGAATCCCCAGCAACGACGAATACTGGTCTTTCTTTGTAGGTTTCCTAGTCGAGCCAAGCACTGCCATCCAGCTGTCCGAGCCGAACAGTCCGTCGGTCCAGGTTTGCAAAATCAATATTCAAATATATTGAGCTTTCACGTGAAGATGAGCATATAGTTAAGCGGCGAAAGGAATCTGTTTAGTCAGCTTGTACATGTCCTGATCGTGTATTAATTTGCTTCTGCCAATTGCATGTTTCCCTGCACTTGCATAAAAATGCAAACCGCATTAATTTGAACGATGAAGAGAATTTAGGCAACGCACGAAAAAAAAGAAGAGAGGTATGTGGACAAAGTTCGGTGGGATCGGCTGTGGATGAGGCCAAATAAAAAGCACTCTCCCTGTTCCTTCGAGATCACTAGCCGCAAGCTCTATCTCCGCGAGCCCGCCCACACCGCGAGCCATGTAGCCTCCGCCATTTGTGAGCCCCCTGCCCGCTGGTCAACGTTGATGTCGCCGGTCCGCCCGCTGCCCTCGTCGGAGCTCCGAATGGCAACCCATCTAGCCGCTGGCTGACTTTAGTTTAGGAGGCCAAAACCTAGTTCGGTAGATTTCTTATTTTATTTTATTTTTTGTTCATTTATTTATTTAGTATTTATTATTCATTTTGTTTCTTTATTTGATGATGAGATGTTCGATATGAAACAGCATGTGAAATTTGTGTTTGATAGTCCGATTTTCGCGCCCGAAATCCGACTCGCAATCACAATCGCTTGGAAAATCGCCAATCCGATCTCCCGCCCGAGATTCGATTCACGATTTATTTAAAAATTGGCCAACCCGATCTCATGCGCGAGATATGGTTCGCCGGTTTGTAAATATTGATCATATCTTATCTAATTTGTCGTCATGTTAATTGAATCAATTTTATTTTGTTAAATAAAAAAATCAAAAAAATATTTGAGTTAGGATTAGATTTGTTTTAGAATATTTCTTGTTATCTTGCATATTTAGAAGAGAGATTTTATTTCGAATTTCAAAAAAATCAAAAATCAAATCAATCAATTTAGGTTGCTAGTGTTTTTTTACTTAGGTTGCATGTTTAATAATTTGACAATTCCTAATTTCGAAATTAATAAAAAAAACACAAAAAAGGTCATCATGCATATGTCATGTAGAATTAGGACATTCTTTATACGTCATTGCATATTAGAATAAATTGCATGCTTATTTAGAATAAAAACCATGTGCACGTCATATAGAATTAGGTTCATACAATGCACGTTTTGTTAGGGCCATTTAATTAGAAATTGTCAGTCATTAGATTAATTTAGATTGCATATTTAAATGTTGCATTTCTTTAATTTCGAATCTCATAGAAAATACAAAAATTACTTAGAATAAATCCATCTCATGCTTAGGATAGACTACATGCTTAGTTATGTCATATTGCTTAGGTCATATAGCTAAGTCATGTTGCCATATCATATCATTTCATGTTAAATTAGTGGCATGCATTGCATGTTGCATGATTTTCATTAAATAAGTGAAAAAAAAGGAAATTGCGTGTTAATTAGAAATCATATTTAGAACTGCTGATGTGAATTCTAAACTAACAACGCAGATGCTTTCGTTGTTATGAGGTAAGTCCTGCAATTTATTCATTTGCTTTCTTGAGTGTTAAATTGGTGGTTTGCGCACCTGCATGGTCACCTCACATGTTAAGGAATTAAAATCAATTCAAGTTGTTTGCCAAACAATTTTTTCAAAATAAAAAGAAAGGTACCGAAAGGGTGTTGGAGAAATCTAACGTAACCAAGTCCCCGTATCCTTAGTCTCTGGTTCGTAGGGGTAAAGTAAATCTCCCGTTACTTTACTAGGGTTTCTAATCGACCCACCAAAAATAGATTAGTGGCGACTCCTAGTTAAAATTCGATTGCATGTTAACAATTGAAACTTAAGTCGCAAATTGGTATGGGCTTGGGAGAGCCCGAGTTAAGTTTAGGCTTAACAATCCATTAGCCAAACCCTAGTTGGTTCACACCCCGAAAAAATTGGTCGCGACAGCCACGGGACAAGTTGTGCCATTATACTTACGGAGATTAGGTATCCACATCTCTCCAGGGGTCATGATCCTATGAGTGCAAGACGGGCTTGATGTATCCTGGTTAGGCCACTGGTTTTCCCACTGCATATTCGTTGTAGTGATGAATTTTT
Organism: Eucalyptus grandis x Eucalyptus urophylla; assembly: GCA_028830015.1. NCBI lineage: Eukaryota > Viridiplantae > Streptophyta > Magnoliopsida > Myrtales > Myrtaceae > Eucalyptus > Eucalyptus grandis x Eucalyptus urophylla. The sequence continues at coordinate 45,767,139 of CM054190.1, forward strand.
CTATTTCAGGAAAGTTGGATTCTACCGAGATGACCCCATTGCTTTCTTCTTGGTCAAAATTTCCGAATGAGGATGAAGTGTTGAAGCTATCCTCATGGTCAGAGGACGAGCTTAGTACTTCGTTAGGATCGTAGCAGATAAAGATGTATGCTTCCTCTTCTGACGGGCCTTCATTCCCGGGTGAGAGTAGGAAACAATTATACGATGAATCGTCAGTTTCATTGTTGAATAACGCTGGAAGTCCTTGGGATTGTACTCTAGGGCCGGGAAGTCTTTAGGGTTGTACTCTAGAGGATGGTAGCCTTCAAAGCTGTATTCTTGGGAATGCTCGAAGCTTTGGTGCGGTGGCTCGTCGGTAGATGCTGAATTGATTTGCTTAGGCTTTCTTTTCTTGGCTTCTGGTTTAGACCTTTTGAGTAGGGCCCTTCGTTTTGCCAGCTTGATTCTATCAAGGGAAGTGAGAGACATTAGAGTTTCATTGTCTGATTCACTTTCCAGGTTGATAGGGGTTGGTATTCTTTGGACCCTAGCTCTTGGAGTAAGCTTGGGGAGTTGTCCAGTCGTGCCCCGCTCTTGAACAGGCTCTGAGTCTATGATCTCGTACAAAGGCTCCTTGTCTTTCTTAGTGGGAAATTTTCCAGTAACAGGATGTTGCTTAGTCGCCCATTTATTATGCAAGGCTTCATTGACATGCTCTTCTCTTATCTCAGCGACTAATGGCTCCTCGTGCTCCGCGATCATCGGCTCTTCGTAGGGCAAGGTGATGTCAGGGGTGATGTCAATATTGTACTCTTGGCGAAAAACATGAATTAGTTCCCTGCAGGTTTTAAGGGGACTAATCTTCCTGACAATGTACCATCGCAAGGCAGGGCCAGTCAAGCTCGATTGGTATGATTGAATCATCCTTCAAACCAGGTAGGCCTGCAAGTAGGTCTCTGGGCGGGAGGTATCAGCATACTTTTCGCATTCAGGTGCTTTGAGTTTTTCAGGGATCTCAATGTCGGCGTAATTGGACAGGTCCATGGGATTCTGCTCCTGCAGCTGGCTTAACTTTTTCATGATCCTTTCAAACTGTCTATGGTACTAGCTATTTTCTGGAAAATTTGCGAGTGTCATGATGGTGTTTAAGGCAACTACAGAGTTGGGCTTAGCTTGAGTAGATTTCATTTGTCTTGAGAGTTGTTGAAGGACAATAGACATTTGTCCTACGCCGTCTTTAATGTTAATGAGGCGATTTTGTACATCATTCTGATCGGGCCTTATTGCATGAGGCTATTCGCGGGCGATTGGTGGCCATCGATTCGTAATTACCTATTTGTTGCGAAAACAATGAATGAGCACGAAAGTAAACAAAGATTGACCCATGGCAATGGTCTAACTACTTTTTTTTATTTATCAAAAGAGGATTTTATAGACCGCAGACTTCTGACATCTAAAACTTGAAATTGAAAAGACAGAATGAAATACTAGATATTAAACAAAAGTCCTTAAATAATGGGACAAAACTTTCACAATATTAACACTAAGGGGCACATGATTGCCAATTTATATGCGACGGGGAGCCTTGTTCTTGCGAGGATGCCTGCTTCCTTGGGGTGGCTTTGAGGTGTGCATCCAGTCCATTCCCAAATCCCTCTCCATGAGTTCTTCTTGCTCGTGTTGGTTGCTCTCGCTGATTGAGTGAGGGACTGACGGCTTCCATTTTGTCGGGATACGATGGTTGTGGATGTAGGACATGGATGCATGGTGGACTTTTTCTTCTCCCTCAAGCCCTTCAGGTACCACGATCCTTTTGCGATGGCACTTGCTCCATGCTTCCTCGATAATGCCAATCTCAAACGTGTATTCAAAACTTTGATGGGTGAAAAGAAGTGGAGGGATCCTCTTCTCGAAAGATGACGGGATCTCCTGAAGGGCTCCATACTGTCGTGCCACCCTTTGTGGGAAATAGGAAATGGCACCGGTGAGGCCGAGTAACGGAATTGGATAGCGGTGCTTGAAAGCAAAGCGAGCTCTCTTTTCATGGAACCAACCAGCACACCATTGAGATGCCTCAGGAGCCGGGTCTCTTAGGAAGTTTATCCAATTTGAACAACTTTGATTGGGAATGTATGGTCCTAAAACCATAAATTTTTGTAATGGATTTTCAAAATCATTCATTTCAGACGATCGCATGAAGCCTCGGAATTCGCTTAGGTGAGAAAAGAACCAGACTTGTAAAAATTTCAGGAGAGGCTCGCATGATTTTCTCCGTGTTGTCTTTAAAACGATTAAATGATAAGAATGTTTCAGTTAAAATCATGTTGACATAATTCCCCCCTCTCAAGATCTGATCAACTATCCATGCCATCTTAGGACTTATGGCATTTCTTTGATGGGGGAAAATGATGAACCCAAAAAAGGCCAGGAGGAAAATCTCGCTTTTTTGGGTCATAGGCTGATTTTGAAAACAGGCATTCATGAATTCTAGTGGGCAGGTATTATGGTTGTTTTCAAGAATTTGCCTCATAACGTGGATTTCAGTTCCTAAAATTCGTGCTAACCCACCCAACGGGATAATGCCTGTTGATGGCCTAACAAGCTTTTTCTCGAGAAGCATTCCAGTGATGATGCTGTATTCTTCAAGAGTTGGGGTTAAGTCAAATCCACCAAACATAAAAGTAGTCGTCTTCGGGCACCAGAAATGTGCCATGGCCTATATGACTTTGGGACGAACAATGATTTGAATCAACGATAGGAGATGACCAACTTTGGCTTTTACGCGCTCTTAGGCATACTGGTCCAATTGACCCCACCATCTGAAGAGTTCCGCTTTGGGAGCAGGAATGAACTGGATATCGTCTTTCCCCATTGCATATAGACTAGGACTTTGAAAAGCTTATCCTAAATTGCCATGGGCCAATAAAAGACTGAGTAAAAGTAAAGAAATCACTTTGCTTTTAAATAAAAATGGCAAGCACAAAGACATGTGTATGAGATGTGTGGCTCGATTTCTAACTGAGAAGGCTTGTTAAAATTAAAAGGGTATTCGCCCGTCGCAGTCTCGCGTTAGCAGCATACCCCCTTAACCTCGGTTAAGAAATTCGGGGAAAAGAAAGGCAACCTCTACATCGCAGTCTTGCATTCGAGGTCGTATCTTTCTTAACACCATCCTAAAAATCCTATGGCGGCCCAGGTCCGACGGCCGGGTTGTGTGTGCCATGTGTAGTGTTTAAAACAATAAAGCATGCACAATAGTTTATAATCACAAGATAATTTATTTTAAGCAAAATTAAAATAAACTTCTAAGCTACTGACGTGCATAAAAAAAAAAATCAAGTCAGTAAAGTGCTTAAACAAGATAAAAATGGCCTAAGTCCTCAAAGTCCGCAGCGGATTCGCCAAGCTGTCGCGACCTCTTTTTTTTCGGCACCCACATCAGGGGTGGGTGCCTTGCGGAGGCTAATGGCTCGGCTGAAATTAGTTATGCCCGGACTCTCCCAAGTCCACCAATTCACGACTTTAATAGTTTGAGTTTTTAACCTGTAAATCAATTTTTAAAATGGAGTCGCCACTAATCGATTTGGGGTGGGTTGATTAGAAACTCAAGTGAAGTATTGGGAGAAATACTCACTCCTGCGCAACCAGAGAAATTAGGATCGGGGACTTGATTACACTAGTTAATCACTAATGCCCTTTCGGTACCTAATCTTGTTTAAACGCTAAGGCTTTTTGGATTTTTGAGGGATTTTCCATGCATTTTTGAGAGGAAAAACATTTTTGAGTATTTTTCTAATTTTTTGGATATAAAAGGGATTTTTTTGACCTTTTTTTGGTATTTTTGGAAAAATACAAGTCTTTTTGGCTTTTTCTGAATTTTTTTTGGATTTTTCGTGGATTTTTGGCTTTTTTTGGATTTTTGGCATTTTTTTTGGAAAATATGAAATATTTTTGATTTTTTGATTTTTTGTGAAAATAAAATATTTTTTTTTATTTTTTATTTTTCGATTTTTAGGAAATTAAAATATTTTTAATATTTTTCGAAAATAAATTATATTTTGGTTTTTTTTGGAAAATAAATTATTTATTATTATTTATTTATTTAAAATATTATTTAAAATAAAAACCGACCCGGGTCGGATCCATGGGTTGTGTCCGACCCGGGCCGGCGACTCGAACTAGGACGGGCCCACAATGCGGGACCTACTCGGACTTTTTTTTTGTCTTTTTTTTTTTTTTTATAATTGAAACGGCGTTGTGGCAGGGCATTCGGGGACATCCGGCCCGACTCGACGACCTGCTCCAAGACCCGGCTCCCAGCGAAAACCCTACCCGACCCGGCTCCGGTTCGCGACCCGACTCCCGCCGCCCCCTGAAATTGCGAAATTCCTACCCGGCTCGTGGCCCGGGTCCGATCCAATGACCCGAGGCCACGACCTGGAAAGTCAAGAACCCTAATGTTCTCGATTCGCGGCGCCGGAGAGGGGAAGGGTGAGGCGCTGCGGTGGTGACGGCGGCAACGGCAGCAACGATGGCGGCGTAACGAGTCTCCTCGATTGGGGCTAGGGTTTCACCGAGGGTCGAACGACAACGATGAAGCGGCGGCGGCGGTGGCTAGGTTGACGGAGACGGAGGGATTTCCACCTAGGGGAGGCGACGGCGACGACGCGACTGACGGTGGTTAATACCTATCTGTAGAGGAGGTGCTGTGCGGTGATGAACAGTGGCGGCGACGATGGACTAGCACGACCGGGGAAACTTCGCTACGACGGCTTTGATTTCGCGCTGGTTCTTCAAGCTTCGGAGGAGAAGTGGCTCGTGGGGGAGACAGTAGCAGCAACTGGCGTCGGGATCTCGTGGTTCGCGGCTGGTGCTCGGCTCACGGCGGCTTTCTCTGGTTTCTCTTCTCTCCAGCAGCCCCTTCAGCCTTGGTTCTCTCTCACTCTGGCCAGATTCGAGCCTCCACCGGTCAGATTTGACCTCCTCGGACTCGCTCGCCGCCAGCCTCCCCCGAAGTCTCTCAGTGGGAGGTCGGCTGAGCTCGCGACTCGACTTCTCTCTCGCTTACTCTTCGATTCCTCCCCCGAAGTCTCTCAGTGGGAAGATCTCGAAGCTCGCTCTGTCCCCGACGGAGCCTGTGGCCTGCTATTTATAGGTGAAGGGGCGGCTGGTCGACGAAGCTTCGACCGCCGGTCTTCGCGCACTGAACGGTTCTCCTCAGCTGAACCGGCGTCCCATCCGAGCTTATCCAGTGAAGCGTGCTCGGCATTGATGGCGCCTGAGATCTTATCCTCTCCGGCCGATGTCGGCCTACTCCCCTCGGCCGTAGGCCGTCCTTCGTGCGTGTCGTCGTCTTCTGTGCACGTGAGTTATAGAGGCGTAGGGGAAGAAAAGGGAAGAAGGAGAAGGAAGAAGAAGGAAAAAAAGAGGGGCCGGGCTAGAGGAGAAGGAGGTTGGGCCATAAGGGCCCATGCGCGGGGGGGGGGGGGGGGGGGAGAGAAAACGGAGGGGGGCTGGGCGCGAAGGCCCAACCTTGATGGGCTGTAATTGTTTTGTTTTTCTTGTTTCTACTATTTTTTTTTGTTATCTGTTTATTAATTATCTTATTTATCCGAAATGACAAAATAAAATAAAATTTTAATTAGTAAAATAAACCTAAATAAAATTAAGGCGTCAACACCGAGGCATGTCAATTTTGCATGCCAAAATAATTTTCAAAAGGTAGGAAATAAAAATAGCACCGAAGAATAGGAACTCGATTTTGGGTCCTGAAAAACGAAGTCTCAAAGGAGCAATAGACGTGATCTCTGATCAATGGTGTTTACAAGTACTAATTAATGTTTCAAAGCTTTAGAAAATATCATTCCTAAAATATTCCCCTATAATGCCACATGTTGCACTGGCTATTGGCCTAATGTAAGTTGATCACGAGCCTTATCATATGCGTGCGCGCGCAAAAAAAAAAGAAAAAGGTAGAGGTGCAAGGAGTCCTTAAACTAGCAAAATGTCCAAACAGGTTCCTCAACAATTTTTTTTTTTAAGTAGATCCCTAAACTATATACTTGTTTTGTTCGAATTGATTCTTCTGTTAAAATTACAAACGGAGATGCTCATGTGGTCGCTAAATGCTGACATGGCATTTTATGTGTAAAATTTTTTTGTGTAGATATACTAATTTGGGATTTTTGGTGGTCAAATAATTAGTTTAGGATAAATTTGTCACAAATATATCAGTTTGGGGTTTTTCGTGGTCTTGACCCAATAAAATAAGAAAAATCAAACAGATATTCATTTTGGAAAAACGCATGCATCTCCATCTAAAAGAAATTTTGTAGTGCACTTTAGATTGCATTCGTTCTGCTTAAAGATGAATTCATTCTGCAATAACTGAAACCAATTCACGAAATTCATGGGAAATGCATTTGTCTCCTTTGAGTTTTGTAGACGATTGCACTCTTTGCTCGCTTTGGTCCTTTCCACTTGCAAACGAAGCTCCTGGAGAAGCAGGGGATTGTCCTCTTCGACCTTCTTCAATAGGTCATCCACAAACACACGCCTCTCCAGGTCCCTGAGTTTTGCGATGTCCACCACCTCACAGTCCAGTGTAGACACCCTCTCCGATCTTCTTACAGGTACAAGCGATGAGGGACACTGACCCTCGCTCAGATTTGAGCGAGGGGCCCTCCCTCACTGAAGATATGAACGAGAGCCAAAAAAAAAGTATATAATTATAGGAACTTGGTTGCACAAAAAAAAAAAGTTTGAGGGACATGATTGAACATTTTTCAACAATTTAGGGACTTGATGTCTTATTCAAAAAAAAAAAAAAAAAGAGAGAGAAAAGAAGAGCTTCTGATTGGCCGTTATGGTCCCCCATGGAGTCTTAAGAAATTTCCTAGAACTCGTTGAAAATTCTAGGACGCCTTGACTGGCGTCCACTTGCTGCTGCAGAACCTTAGGTGGGATATAGACGATTAGATTTGATATTGAAGTGAGCCAGCCAACTTTGTTTCTTCCCTCGGACCAGTCCAGAAAAAATCTCTTATCTTTTGAGAAGGAATCTCGCTTTGACTTGACTGTCGCACCGAATTAATATAAATGATGAAGGATTTATATTTCATACAATAATACAATACCCTCAAATGACATTATGTTATCTTAAAAAACTAAATCTAAGACCAAAAAAAAAAGGTTTAAGTTGTGTGACTCTTATGTATTTCAGTCGACTCAAATAATGCGATATGATAGATGTCTCATAAATATCACCAGAATGAGATAAAAAGATAAGCGGAAAAATCTTAAGCATTGACTAATTAACTAAGGGTTAAATGATTTGTAGAACAATGCATTTGAGGTAATTTGTTGGTTAGTGAATGATTTAATAATATGATCCAAACATAAAGAAAAGATATGTTGACAGAACTTTTCTTAGGTCTATTGCCAGCATAAAAATAATTTACGCTTCATTGGATAGTTAACATATTGATTCTATTACATAGCTATCTCAAAGCACACGTGACATGTTTAATGATAAATGTGTAAAAGAAAATTTACACTGGTATTGGATATAAGAATAATCCTTTCAACATTGAAATAGAAAATAATTAGTAAAAATGAAGAATTTCCTGAATTCAAAAGGTTTGAGATATAAGCTTAATCTTTAACAAGAAAAAAAAAGACTTTTGTGGATGATACATCATTCCTTACATGAATTAGAGTGTAGCAAAACTTAATATGATTGCCTGATGTACTTGATCTTAAAAAGAAGAGAACACGTAGTGAACATGCTACTTAAAAACAAAAACCATCAAAATTACTATTGAAAATACAAAGAATTGTTTCTATTCAAACATACTGTTTCGTGAAGTAAAATACTTCTAAAAATATGAAGTTTTTTCGACAAAACATTTAGTGAGTATGCAATATTTTAATGCAAAATGCATTTCCTAAAAAAAATCGGTAGTGTTTAAAAGTAGTCTCAGAAAATATCATTCGTGAAATAGTTCTCAACAATGTGGTGCGATGTACAAGCTATTGGTCTAGTGTAAGTTGTTCTGAGAGCTTCATCATATGGACCCAGATTTAAGGACAAAGACATTGGGAGTCCTTCCTGCAAAATGTTTAATTAGGCCCTTCAACTACTATCATTATAGCAATCATCGAATGAACAAACTAGGAGCCGCCGCTGACGACAATAACAAGATAGTTTGGTGTTGCTGGGGGGATGACCTTAATAGGGCGGGAGTGAGACTTAAGAGGAGGAGGAAGAGGATAAGTTCAGGGAGTGAGGCGAAAGCCCGCGGAGACGTAGTTTGTCTCCATGGATACCGTCGGTGGTGCATTTTTTGGGGAGGGAGCCGTAATTAGGGCCAGCCAATGGGGCTGGTCCGTACAGTTTCTCTTTTTTCTTTTTTACCTTTTTTTCCTCTTTCTATCGCTTTGGCGATTAGCTAGAACGCGTGGTGATTTGTTGGAATCTTTTAGGGGTGGTTGGTTCAGTCTCTGCTCTCCACGTGAAGACACCATATCAATTTGTCCTTTTCGGATCTTCCCCTGAACCCGCTTAGTTACACGAGTTAGGGATGGGAATGGAAAATTTTCCCGGCGCGGGTGCGGGGTAGAGCCGGGAATCATCCATTGTGCCCCGCGCCGTTGTCATCTCCAGTCCATCTAAACATCGATGTCATTTATCTATACATTCCGTCATCACTTTATTATGACAATTAAATAGACTTTATTTTAAAATAAAGTCGAGGAATGTTGAGAAACGTGCGCCATGTGAACATTGTGAAAGGGATTTTTGCAATTCTCATCAATGAAGGGTTATTAATATCTTATACGTACAATTTGTCACCAAATAGTTCAGCGTGCGAATAATATTCTAACGCAAAATGTCTTCCCTACAACAACGAGCAGTGATTGCGGGCATTCATTAAAGCTTCAAAGCTTTTGAAAATATCATTCCTAAATTAGTTCTCAATTATGACATGTATTGCACGGGTTATTAGCCTTGTGTTAGTTTTTTTTTTTTTTTTTGGTAAAAGGTAGCCTTGTGTTAGTTAATTGACGAGCTTTATTATATTTAAAAAAAATAAAGAAAAGGGGATCAAGGTATCAGGAGTCTATAAACTGTTGCAAAATCCTCAATTACGTCCCTCAACATTATTTTCTTTCGTGCAATTGGGTTTTTAAACTATATACTTAGCTTGTTCGAGTTGGCGTTTCCGTTAAAAATGCAAACAAAGATTCTGCCGATGTTGTTATATGTTGAAGTGACATCTTATGTGGCAATTACAATATAAAAAGTTGTTTTCAAAATTTAAATTAAAAAAAAAATTGGAAATGAACGAAAATCTTGGAAAAAAAAAAGAAAAAAGAAAAAAAAAATGCATGCGTCTCCATCTAAAAATAGGTTACTGCAATCTGGATTGCATTTGTTTTGTCTGAAGACGAATTCATTCTGCAATAACCAAATTAATTCACGAAAATCATGAGAAAATGCTTTGGGTCCCCTTAATTTTGTCTATAATAATACGATTGCATTCTTCGTTCACTTCGATCCTCTCCACTCGCTCAGAAAGCTTTGGAGAAGTGGGAGATTGTCCCCCATCTCCGACAGGCTATTCACGAACAGGCGCCTCTCCGCGTCCCTGAGCCTTGCGACGGCCACCACCTCATAATCCAGCAAAGTCGCCCTCTTCTGTCTTCTTCAACATGCAAGTGGAAAAGAGGGCCGTAGCCCTTGCCACCTGACTACACTATCCTTCCCCTTCACCTCTTGATTTTTCTTTGTTTCGAGGATTTTTTATCTTTCCAGATTTTTATTTTTTTTAAAGATTCTAAAATAATTTTTTTACATTATAATCGCCCCATAAGTTGCAACATCAACATCTAATGGTGAAGTCAGTATCTACGTATAATTTTATTGAAGAATCAAATCGAACAAAAAGTATGCAATTTATAAACCCAATTAAACAAGAAAAATTGAGGAACTTGACAGAACAATTTGCCCTAGTTTTAGAATGGCAAAATGTTCAATCAAGTTCCTCAATTTTTTTGCCATAGTTGAAGGACCGATGTTTTTATATAAAATGAAATAAAAGAACTTCTGATTGATAGTTCTGACTGATCGTTATGGTCTTCCAAGGAGTCTTTAAAAAATTTCAAACTTGTTAAAAAGTCATGGACACCTTCACGGGTGTCCACTTGCTAATGCAGAGCGTTAGGTGGGAAATAGACGATCGAGTTTGACTTTAAGGAGAGCCGGCCAAGTATTTTAGGTATTGGCACTCACTTGCCTTGTTCAGATCCAAAACCTCCCCTCACCTCATTTCTTAGCTTGGCCACCCCACACCAACCTTTATTTCTCTTAAGGTGAGAGGGCATTTCTGGAAGCAGTGAGCTTCCTAGCTATGGCAATCTCAGTGGCTGGGTCGAGTAGTGCAGGATCACGAGGCGAGTACGATGTGTTCTTGAATTTCAGAGGAGAGGACACTCGTCATGGATTCACAGCCTTCCTCTACGACCGCATGGTATCTGCTGGAGTCCACGTGTTCAGGGATGAAGAAGAACTCCCCGTCGGTGAAGTGATAAGTAAGAAACTTCAACAAGCTATCGAGAACACCATAATCTACATACCCATCTTCTCTCAGACTTATGCTTCTAGTAAATGGTGCCTCCGCGAGCTGGCACTAATGGTAGACAACGTGTCCAAATCAGAGGGTCAAAAACATATCCTTCCTATTTTTTTTCACGTGGAGCCTGATGATGTTAAACTTAAGAAATCTCTATATAAAGCTGATTTCAAGAAACATGAGGAAGAGTTTTGTGGTGAAGTCGAGGCATGGAGAGGAGCTCTTAGAAAGGTAGATGAACGCAAGGGATGGGTCGTGACAAAGGACCAAAGGTAAATACTATTTAAAGATCCCTACATCCTTCTTCAACTTTTCTATGTTTTTGGGGATACGACATTGCCCTGTCAAATGATTTCTTTTCTTCTTTTTCTTAAAGAAAAATACTGAAAAAAACCTCCAATTGCTGTTCTCATTCAACTTTTCATCCTCTGCTATAAATATCTTCACCAGAATTTTCCCCTACAATATCAGTAACTTCAATGCCATGGACCTATACATTCCTGTTAACCATTTTTTCCTCTTCCCTTCTCTTAAGGCTAAGAAATATTCAAGAGCACCCATTGGCATTTGCTATTTGGGATGATTACCAAAATCAACTTCAAGTTTTGCACCCATATTGATCTGCATTCTCAGTGGTTTCAACCCAGAAAATAGATTTTTCCCTTTCGACAAGAACATCATGGTGTCACTCTACCACTGAGTTAAAATGGCCCATTTCGTTAAATTTCTAAATCAGAACTGGGAAATAACGAACGAAATTAGAGATCGCATCTGATGCCAACTTTTATTTGACACATGTTTTAGTGCTCCTCAAGAAATACCAATTACAAGGGGGAAGTAAGATTCGGTGAAAAAAGTTCATGTCTAAATATTCAATAAAAGCGAAAGCATCCCGTGAACATGTAAAGAATGATAGGGTCGTCATCTAGGGCCTCGAGGGAGGTCATAATCAAAGGCGGGCAACCTCTATCTAGACAGGGCTGGAGGTGGCAACCGTGGCCGACCTCTGATCTGAGGTTGGCGACGGCACGGAGGCTCGAGTGGTGTGGCCCCGCGTGCACACAGAGTGAGAGAGAGAGAGAGAGAGAGAGAGAGAGAGAGAGAGAGAGGTGAGGGGCGCTTCAGTGTAGCGCGGCGTGCTAGAAGTTCGCACCAGTACGAGCAGCGAACCAATAGACAGAGGCCGAGGACGGAGGCTGAAGGTCGATGGTCACAGGTTGAGGAGATTGGTGAGGGTCCTTTTAATAAGAAAGTTAGGGCAAAAGATGCGATTTAAAAAGAAAATGTAAAAATTGGGGATCCAATTTTTATATTGTGAAATATGGAGATGCAAGTTAATGTGTGTGGAAAATGATTTTAGGGATTTACTATTATTTCCCTTTTCACATGCAAACTAAAAGGCCTTGAAATAGTAATCACCCACATGATCTAATCCAAGTAAAAAAGGTGGAAATGAATACGGGGTCCCATGGCTCATTAGCTTATCATCACTCATCAATGACAACACATAATTTCTCTGTCAATTGACAAAATTTAAATATAACAAACGGTGAACACCTAGTATGCATTGTTATAGCATTGTGGGCGACCCATTACCTTCACCAATGTAAATGAGCTGTTTTGCACAATTTATAGTTGGCAGTCTGTTATACTTTTGAGTTATGTAGTCAAATGTGACAACCACGTCGTTTGAGAATCTTGGGTTTTTAACCAAAAGATGGAACTTTTGGAGAGCAAATTGACATGGCCTCTCCATTTTGCTTTTTATATGGACAAGGAAGTCCACGGTAGAAAGGTAAATTCTGAAACGATGACTTATCCTTCTAAGACAATGAACCAGGAAAGGTACATGCCAAAACCCATATTGGTGGCCCAAACACAGAAATGTACTCACTTGATGGTGGAGAATCAAAGCGGTGTTGTGTACCTAATCCATTCCCAGATCTTCGTTCTTTAACCACCACATTAATCCATGAGAGTCCCGTTCCTCCGTTTCCAATTTTAATGAATCTTAATGTGACATGTCTCTTTGAATGCCTTATACTTGACATAATCAGATTCATAGAAGACGTACATGCATAAGTTAAGCAATACAAATTATTACAACAACTATATTGCTGGTGCTAGGAAATAGTTACAGGAGTCGGGATTATATTTTTTTCTTCACCAAACTGCAGATGTTCAATTGATTACGTTGCATTTGTCTACGTTATTTCGGATCATGATTCTCCTATCACGAATGCTGAACTTTTTCCTAGGCTTAGCTATAACTGCCAAAATTTTGCTTATGCACGTTATAATAGCCACTTGGTAACTTTACCATCGTGTAAGATGATACTATAGTCTTTAGAAATTTCTCTAATCATATGTGAAAAGCGTATCATGTGAATTCTGCTATATTAGTATATACTGTTTTTTTTGGTATAGATATCGCTCGCTATGTACTTCAATCGCTTCAAGTTAACATTTTGACAAACCAATGGCTGATGCATAATGAAAGTGCTTTTATATATGGCAGCCAACCAATGACTGTTAAATTGGTTGTTGAAAAGGTTTTGGAGGAGCTGAGGATAAAAGAAAAATCATTGCCTCAACATTTAGTTGGAGAAAATGATTGGGTAAAATACTTGATAGAATTATTAGATGTCAAACGACTTGATGATGTGCGGCTCATTGAAATTTTCGGAATGGGTGGCATGGGTAAAACAACTATTGCTAAGGTTGTCTTCAATAAACTATGCTCCCACTTTGGAAGGTATTGTAGCTTCCTTGAGGACGTTCGAGAAAAGTTGGCCAAGGAGGGCATAGTCCAGTTGCAGAAGAAATTACTATCAGACATAGGTGGTTCTGGATCTGTAGAAAATATTGAAGAAGGAATGAGGAGGATTGGAGCATCCCTCAACAATAAGAAGGTCCTTGTGATTCTGGATGATGTTGATAAGAATGTGCCCATTAGGAATCTCATAGTAAATTCCAAATTACATCAAGGATCTAGGATAATCATTACAACGAGAGAGAAAGGTACTCTGCAAGCTGGGGGATTTGAAGGTGATATTCAACAATATGAGATGCAAAAGATGGAACATGCTCTTGCACTTCGGCTTTTTTGTCGGCATGCCTTTGGTAGAGACTTTCCTTCGGTTGATTATCAGGAACTTTCAAGTAAAATTGTCTCACGAATGGAAGGGCTTCCTTTGGCTATCGAAGTGGTAGGTTCATCGCTTAAGGAGAAAGACAAAAACTTTTGGATAGAGACATTGGATAGGTTAAGTGAACAACCTGAGAAAAAAATTCTAGAGAAGTTGAAAATTAGTTATGATGGCCTAGAATATGGTCAAAAACAAATTTTTCTCGATATAGCATGCTTCCTATTCAATGAGAAGAAGACTGATGCAACTTACATATGGGACCAATGTAAATTTTATCCCCAACAAGGAATTGAAGCCCTTACCAAGAGATGCTTGCTAAAGATATTGGACAATGATCAGTTCTGGATGCATAATCAGCTAATAAACCTGGGAAGGCATATTGTCCGTGAAGAAAGTTCATTCAACCGTAGAAAGCAGAGTAGGTTGTGGGTTGCGAAAGAGGCCTTCAAAATCATAAAAACCAAAAAGGTAAGTAAGAAACATCCCATTTTCAAATAATGGTTGTATATCCTAGAATCAACGATTTCTTTTTTGCTCAGAATTATTATTAGTTTTTTCTTGCCCATTTGAATTGTAAAGCATAGTGTTTGAAAGTTGACAAATTCTTCAAATCATTGTGAAATTTTTTCAAATCATTGTGAAATTTTTTCAAATCATTGTGAAATTTTGTTTGTAGATGAAGGACAAGGTTGAAGCGATTAAGATGGATGACCTGAATGAGTCCATAGAGATTACAAATGAAGACTTTAAAAGGTTACAAAACTTAAGACTCCTCAAGTTAGGCAATGGAACTTATGCAGCAGACTTTGCAAAGTATTGTTCAGAGTTGGGATGGATTTCTTGTCGTTCTCCTAATTGGTATTGGACGGGGGACAATATGAATTTGAATAATCTCGTTGTTTTTAAACTTCATGATGCTAGCTTTGCGGATGATGCCAAAGCATGGGACTTGATCAAGGTAAATCACATGTTATTAATGTTACTCCTGGTGTGTACTATGCAATGGCTCTTGCACTTGACATTCCATCCATTTTTGCAGAATGCGTGGAATTTAAAAGTTCTATCTCTTACTCAATGTGGTGGCATAACGACAATTCCAGACTTCTCTAATTGCTCGGGTTTAGAGAAGTTGACTCTTGCACATTGCAATAGGCTAAAGAAAATTGAAAGCTTCATTGGGCATTTAAAATCGTTGGTTGAGTTAGAGATTGAATGTTGTAAGGGTCTTACAGATTTGCCTAAAGAAGTGGGAGCACTAGTGAAGCTTAAGCGCTTCTCATTGAGGGAATGTTCTGGGTTGAGCGGCCTTCCATGCTCACTCGGGAATTTAACCTCGTTGATTGAATTAGACTTATCAAAAACGGGCATTGCCAAACTTCCAAAATCCATGAAGGGATTACTGAAACTGGGGTCCTTTCTTCTAATTGACAAGGCAATGAAGGAATTTCCCAAATTCATTGAAAAGTTAAGATCATTCCGCATATTGAGTTTACCAAAGAATGGATCATATTCTCCGAAGCATCATGTTTGGCAGTTACCTAGTGGCATCAGCATGTTGGAAATTCTTGAAGAGCTGGATCTCTCTAGGCGTGATGATATGACAAGTGAAACTCCCATTGGAATTGGAGAATTGTCATCTTTTAGAACCCTAAATTTAACTAGCACCCAAATTTGTGAGATTCCAAGGAATATTGACATGCTTCATCACCTCCAAACCCTAAACTTAAGAAATTGTAATGAGATTCAAGGGTTGTCGGAACTTCCCTCAGGGACAATCAACATGCTTCATCAACAAGCTTCATCACCTCCAAAGTTGGCTTCGTTGTCTCGCCTAGACCTAGAAACCCTTGTGCAGCTTCCGTCCTCTTTACTGAGATTCGATTTACTATGCCCTAGCTTCAGGTGGGACGAGTTACTTCCCTACAGCTTGGTATTGAGAAATTTGATGACTTTAGAGTTCTATTATGTTGAAGTGGAAGACATTCCACTTGATAAACTTCCAGGACTAGAGAGCTTAACTGTTGACGGCTGTGAATTGCTTGAGAAATTAACCATTTCTTCAGAGAACCTACTGCAAGCTCACCTTTCATCTTGTCCAGATCTAGTTGATGTATCTTTTTCTTATTCAGAAAAATTGGAGTCCTTCTTTGTTTATGGGTGCGGATCTCTCGAAACAATAAATTGGTCAGATTGCGTGAAAAACCTAGAGAAGTTGGAAATCCAACAGTGCAATGAACTTACTGATGTTCAGGGCCTACAACATCTAGAGTCTTTGAAATCCTTAGAGGTCACAAAATGTCCGTCATTGAGAAGGTTGATTGATGCCTCTTGCAAAAATATACCGGATGGTTGCCTCATCAAAATTCAGGGGTGTGGAGACATTTTCAAGGATTCTATCTCGAGTGACCCACGAGGAATGCCTTTGTTGTGTTATGTACAGGAGATTCTTCTGGATACATCAAACTTTGAATCCAAGTTAGACAAGGTGCGGCATCTTCTTCATCAATATAATCGATTGTTCCAGTTTCATTTTGATGCTATAATCCAATAAAACAACACAAATTGTAAAAAGTTGAGCAATATTCTGAAATTTACATGGATGAAAATATTTTTTTTCAATCCAATGACGAAAAACTATTAGAGAGATTTTCAAATAATTTCAAATACATTAGTGTTCATTTGACATGTTCTTTGTAATTTGAAATGTTTGGTATAAATTAAGTAAATACACCTATAAAGTGTAATTTTTAAATTTATTTCTTGTTATAAAACTAAGTGTTGGATATCATGTGATATGATATGAGTTTATTTTGATGTCACAATGTTCAGTAATGATTGCCCTCTGGAACTTCTGTTGCACTGTAGTTCACAAACTTAACAAAATGATAGACCCCCACCCACCCCCCCCCCCCCCCCCCCCCCCCAAAAAAAAAAAAAACACCCAAAAAAGCTTTGATATATTGTTGCATCCGTTAGTTTTCAGTCTCCATAGCCATTAAGGGTTACCTGAAATGGACTGACTTACTTTTCTTGATCGAATTTTCTTAACTAATTTTATCAACCATGCATCATTTTGCATTTTCTTAACTTCATAAACCATGTAATAGATGCTATTGCGTTATAAATGAATTAGTGCATTGTCAACATGTCACAGTCATAAAGATGGAAAAAAGTAATGGCTGAAACAAAAATGAAAGTCTGGAAAGTAAAGTATAATTTATCAAAGTTTGCATGGTATTTTGCAGCAATGCCAAAGTTTAGCAGGGTAATTTGAAAAATGATTGAGTGACAATTTTTAATCTACTGTGAAAATAATAGTCTATTTTGAACTACAAAAAATCAGATAATAAATAATTATAAATTGATGTTGAATACACTTCTTCAAGAATCTGTAACTTACAATAAACTGTTACTTTTATAGTAGCTAAAAGACTATTATGTTAGTAAAGCCTATTTTCAAAGTGCAGAGCTATTGTGCATGTAACGAGTTTGTTTGGTTAAGAACTTTCATTAAAATATCATTGCTAATCGCTTTCGGTAATGGATGACCTAATTGATATATTCTGTTAATCATTCTAAATTCTTCAAGGAGCGAGAAATAGTTACTGAATTAAAAAATAAAAGGAAATTCGTAATGAACAGTAAAATGTATGTGGAATACCGATTTTTTATATTTTGTTAGTATCTAAATAAAATAATACTTAAATTGAACATCAGTGGAATATTAATATGTAATATTGTGGGAGTAAAGGAAGGAATAAAATTTGAAAGAAAGTCATATATACCGGAGGATCCCCTTTCTTTAGCCGCACGATATCGGACCAAAAATAAAAATCACCATTTTTTTGTTGTACCATAATTACTTTACTCTCTGTCTCACACTTCACGGACAAAGACTGAAGGCGGGGAAAAGGCCACAACTTCGAGAACGGACAAAAAATATTGCAACCAGGAAAAGGTGAGTGATTGATTGAGACGACTGTGAGCTGAATCTCTTGTGTCTTCTCTTGGGTTGCTTGATTTTTAAGCGTTTTAATCATGCATTGGTCACTTATCTCTACAACCGTTTGGCGGTTACCTTCCTCCCTCTTTTAAGGTTCCCATTTTTTGTTGCACTTTAATTATGTTATTCTCCCTCTCTCGATCACTTACTCTGTCTTATTCTCTGTCACTTCATAGACAAAGACTGAAGGCGGGGAAAAGGCCACGCCTTGGTGGGAAAAAATTAGGCTTTGGAGGACGAGCAAAGAATCTTGCACCATGGAAAAGGAAAATGAAAAGAGAAAGGAAAAGGAAAAGGTTCCCATTTTGTGTTATACTTTAATTACTTAGGCTGCATATTTTGTTCTATCTTAGTCGCTTATGTCTACTTGCCTTCTTGGTGTTGGATAGTTTTGGTTCTTTAACATTGCCACTAAACTCATTTAATCATTCTTAAATACTAATCACCAAAATTGCTTCCATAGACAAGAGATTATATAAATAGATCACCTATTATAGATTTCAAATGATGTTTTTTTTGTCTACGCTTTTTTTTTTATACTTATTTTGCAATGGGCATAATTAAAGCACAAACTGAATGTTTTATATAATAATAGTACTTATCGATTATTTGATTTGATTATTGCATTAATGAGCTACGCAGAAATTAAAGTCAAACGAATTAACCATAGCTGTACAAAAAAACAAATATAAGAACTCATTAGATTTTGCCACGGGTCACCACATGGGAAAATAAATGATGAAGAAGGGACAGTTGATTAGTGGTATGAATGTCGTCGGCCTCTTAGTAAAGATATATATATATATATATATATATATATATATATATATATATATATTTTGGTCGGTTTTGAGTAAAGATACTTAGAATGTTTGTTTTCCCTTTTTCTTTAATAATTATGTTAGAATGTTGATGCAATTTAACTCACGGCTGATCTATTTACTTTTAGATAAAGCACTATGTGTCACATTTATTTGCTGCTTCGCTGTTGTATGGATATATAGTGGGCCTGACTAGCCTGGCATATTCGGCCACCGATGGGCTTGAGTAGTTGACAGTGCAATTTTAGTACCAATGCAAATTGCCAACACGCAGGATTTACGTCTTTTTATAGTAGATAATTATTTCAAAGTAATCAAATCACATATCGCTTGAACAATAGTCATGTATTATGTCAGGATGTAACTTTCGGATGCACGAAAGTGCAACTTATGAACGAAAAGAGACACTAATTGATTTTGACAATGGGTCTCACGGTTATAGGTTTTTCCATATGAAAAGTAGAAAATAAAACTCCTTTTTAGTTCCAAAATGCAAAACAATTGAATTAGTAATTAAGATACATTAAATTATCCTTTTTTTTTGGTCGATAGATACATTAAATGATCCAAAAATAGTATATTATTGTGATCAAAGTGAATATAAGATGAAGGATTAAGTTTCCTAAAATAATGACATTAAACTTGATATGGAATTAGAATAGGAAGACTCTTAACTTTTTTTCTCTTAACTTTTTATTTATTTATTTTTTTTTGCTTTACTTGGCATAGAATGGAATTAGTGCAAATGATGATAATAATTAACCCATTGAGGTTATGTGGAACAAAGCATAAGATAACTTCTTTTGCCAATTTGCAATCAATCCATGAAATGAATTTTTATTTAGCAAATCTTGTTGAAATTTTGAAATCAATAATTGTTAAAAAAAAAATTGATTGTAGAATAATTTTGTTGTGTTGGATTCCAATATTTTGAAACAAATTGGACAACTTATTCTTTATTATTTTTGACTTGTTTAAGAATTCCTCCATATCCTATATCTAATGCATTTGTTTCTACTATTTTAAGAGCAGTTGGGTAACCTAAATGTAAGCAATGCATTTTGTTTTGATTTGTATAACAATGTTTGTATGAGTCGATGTACGTAATGGAAGTTTTTTTTTTTTTTTTTTATGAAGTTTTATGTAACGTTTTAAGAAGTATATTGATATTAGTGAAGAAATCCAAAATGTAATTTGGCTTATAAACGTGTGAGTGTGTATCTGCTCTGATTCGAATCTGGCCTCCATTTCCAAACTCAGGATGGGGCTGAATTCGACTTTGAGGAAGTCTTAGACAATGCGTCTGTGGGTGAAAGTTTAATTGATGGCACCTCCTCCACTGATGATTTCCAATCAGAGTCAGACAATACTGAATGTTTGGAGGCCACGGGAAATAGGAGGCAAATGATAGACGGAAGAATTGAGCGCTATGACACCGTTGATGGGGAGAAAACGACGAGTATGGAAAATAGGGAGAAAAAAGAGAATGGGGAACCTGCCAACCCAGGTGCTGTTGTCGGGACGAGTCGCCAAACATGCGAAGGAGTTGAGCACTACGAGAGATACTGCAAAGCTTCAACTGAAGTTGAGGATCAAAGAGACTTTTCTTCTGTAAGTATTGACGATTTGCATTATCTTAATTGTACGATCCTTAGAACTTATGTTGAATTTCAACGTCTGTATGTGTGTGTGTCTGGTCTAATTTGAATCTGCTCTCCCCCTCCCAAACTCAGGACCGGGAGTTGGACATTTCAGGCTCTGATGAAGTCTCAGACTATGCGTCTGTGGGTGAAAGTTTAACTGATGGCACCTCTTCCATTGATGATTTCTAACTAGAGCCTGACAATACTGAATGTTTTGAGGCCACGGGAAATAGGAAGCAAATGATAGACGAAAGAATTGGGCGCTATGAAAGTGTTGATGGGGGGAAACGATTGTAAGAATTATTGTGACCCACATGATATGATTTATTATATGGTTTAATAATGATTGAATTGCTATAAAATAAATAATTATTGGTTATGAGAAGTTGCGACTTTAATAAAATGAAAGGGTATATCGCTTTGATGGAAGGCACATTTTCAATGAACATATAAATAGAGTTCGGTACTCTCTCCACCCACAATGAACAACAATAACCTAAAGCAATTGGGTATTCTCTCATCCATCGATTGAATACATTAAAGTATAGTGGGTTAAGGGAGAGAAATCGGATTTCTTCTTTTGGTTCAAGTTCTACGGTAACGCTATGGACAAAGGTATGTTTTCATATATTTGTGAAAATCATGAAGATCAAAGATCATTGATTTGTTATGAATTTTCGCATTAAAGTATTATATGTATAATCTAACAGTTGGTATCAGAGCATTTGGTTTATGATCTCATGATTTTTCCGTTTATAGAAATATTATGATTTATGCATGATGATTCGTTGAATGATCCTGTTCGTAGTATTTGTTGCTGTTGAAATGTTTTGGAAGGTTCTGTCGTTGAAACCCGAATGATGGAGTGTAATAAAAAAAAAAAATCGAATGAAGAAGGACGAAAATGGAGGAATTCGGATTTTTGAGGCAAAGTGAGAAATCCGCCGGTTCCGGGTAAAATCCGGCAACCCACCACTTGATTTTGGACCCACACCGTCACACTGCCATGAGGAACATTAGGCATGAGTTTTCCGGTATATTGGCATTCACCGGAGGCTAATCGGGCGGTAGAAGTTGAGGTGGCTAAAGGATTGTGTTGGGAGAAATTTTCGTTTGTTTTGGGGCCAATTTCTTGGTCATTTTTGCCGAAACTTGGACCCATGTGATCGTGCCGGCATGCTCTTCAAAACCCATTATTTATTTGTGTCTGGGATGGGCTGCCGGAGAAGAAACGGCCGGCGAAACCGCCGTTGAAAACGGCGAAAACTGGCGAAAAATTGTGTCTATGCGCGAGGAAGAAGGCGCGTGGGCTCCACGCGCGCGTTGCAGTTGCAGGCGCGTGGAACCCACGCGCCACGCGCCGTCACGCACGCGCAAGCGCTGCGCGCATGGGATCCACGTGCGCGAGGGTTTCCCGCGTAGTTGCAAGCGCGTGCTCGGGACACGCCTGACGTCCCCGTGTGGCCTTTTTACATTTTCGCCCCTATGCCATTTTTTAAATTCCTATTTTGTCCTTCTTGCAATTTATTTATTGTTCTGCCCTGTTTAACTTATAATTACGATTCTGTCATTGCTGATTATTTACCATTTTTCCCCTGGATATTAAATTTATGGTTCTGCCCTTATGGAATTATGATTTTACGATTTTACCCTTATGCTTTGATTACGGTTTTGTCCTTGTGTGCAATTTGGTAAATATTTGTATTTTACAATATTAAAAATTCATATTATGAATGGTTTGTTAGTCACCAAAGTGGCCAAACCTTGAAATCTTTTGAATTTTTGATATTGTAAATTGTTTTATTCAATTACCAATGATTAATTGATGCTATATATGAAATTGATATGTTTTATATCATTATTGGAGTTATGGGTATATTGAAGTTCATTTATTATAAGAACTTAGGGATTAACCCAAAGGTTAATTATTTTCTTATAATTCATGAACATAATGATTGATAATTAATATGACTTGGTAAATTTGTTTGTATATCCAAAGATAGCAAATAAATTTTAATGAGATATATTTACAATTATCAAATAAAAGTTATTAGCATCATTATGGTATATATATATATATATATATATATATATATATATATATATATATATATTTGTATATCATAAGATCGCCCAAAGGAGAACTATGATGTACATGTGTCATTTAGTTTGAATATGATTAGGTGATATTCTCAAAGCATTAATGTATGAGTATTTTCTTGCACATTTGTAGTATCTGTACCTGTTTCACTCCATTCGCACGCCTCATCTGTTCCCTTATTCAATGGGGGTAAATTTTCCTGATTGGAGTGAACAAGTCCAATTTTACTTAGGTGTCCTGGATCTTGATTTAGCGCTTCAAGCTAAGAAAACAGCTGCTATTACTGGTGAAAGTAGCGATGATGAAAAGTCTTTCCATAAAGCTTGGGATAGATCGAACAGACTGAGCTTAATGTTCATGCAAATGACAGTTGCAAACAACTTAAAGACTTCTCTTCCCAAGACTAACAATGCTAAGGAATTTATGAAATTTGTGGAAGAGCGCTCTCAAACTGCTGATAAGTCACTTGTTGGTACATTGATGAGCACACTGACCACCATGAAATATGATGATTCGCGTACCATGCATGAGCATATACTTGAGATGACGAATTTAGTAGCAAAGTTAAGGACTTTGGGAATGAACGTGGATGAGTACTTTTTAGTACAATTTATACTTAATTCTTTGCCTCATGCTCGTTTCCGCCTTAGCCAGCCGTCGGTTCTTCCTTCTCGGCCCAGCCAGAAAACTGAACAGCTTGGGTCTGCAGCCCACTGTTTAGCCTGCTTTGGTGCCCTTTCGGACCTCGAAAGGTGCACCTGCTTTGGAGTTTTTGGCCCATCTCCGCATCCCCGTCGTCGTGGTCCCATTGGATCGCTAATCAAGTGAGTTTACTCACTAATCCCTGGTTAGGAAGTTAATTATGCTTAAGAGTTGATTAGTTTAGACTAAGTATGATTTAGGTTGTTAGTTAAAACAAATTAGTAATTTAATCGTTCGATATTGCATGTTAGGTGGTTAGAGTAGTGTAATTATAGCCTAGATAAGCTCTAGTATTTATCAGTTTAGTGTGAGCTATATTAATTATCAGCTTGGTGCGAGCTATACTATCTATCTTCAGCTTGGAGCTAATAGTTCTTGATGGGATCGAACTTGATAGATAGTATGGAATGGAATGACCATGAGATGGTCTAGATGACATGGAATCGACTGGGTCGATTGATCGATGGTTCAATTGATCGATGGCTCGATCTGTCTGGATGATTTGATTTGTTGATATGATTCAGTGAATGTTTGCATTATACTGATTTGCAGGAAGGAATTGAGGCAAATGTAAGTCCTTTGACCTGTGCTTGTGCTTAGGTAGCCCCTAGGGCATGTTTTCTTCCTAGTCGGGTCTTAGGGGGTGAACTTGCTGAGATGTCGTCTCACCCCGTTGTGGGACAACATTTTCAGGTCCTTAGATGGTAGTTGAGGAGGACCTGAAGCTCCAGAGATTGATGAGGAGGAGATTGAAGAATCGGCGAACGTGTCTGACTAGTGGGTCATAGGATAATTCCCTTTTGGTTGAGCCGATTTTTTGTAAACAGCCTAGTATTGTGTATAAACTCGAAGTGTTTATAAAAGACTTGTTTTGGTTGTGACTTGTGGCCTTGCTTTTTTATCCCATTGTGTTGTTGTCTAAGGATTATTTATTTGCTTTCGCATGCGTATTAAAATGATTGGGTCGGCGATGCGTCTGAGACGTTGCTATTTAATTGACCATAGAGGGATGGGCACGTGCTTAGAGGATCGGGGCGTGACATCCCCGTTTAATGGTATCAGAGCGAAGTTGATAGATGGAGTGATAAGGTGTGATAAGATTATGGGGTAGTTAGTAGGAATGGCCTTTCTTTCATGCTAGTGCATGTCTGTGATAGTTGTTTGGTATAAATTGTTTGTTTGTGTGGATCGCTCGACTTCTAATTTTGTGTGGAATTGGAAGGTAGGTTTTAGTAGAAACTGAGTCATGAGTGATCAAGAGTAGATGACTCCTAGGATGCATACCATAGGGCCCGTGACTTGGGGTAGGTCGCCGATGAGGGTCGGTATCTAAGGAGGCCGTGGTAGAGCGCCAACATAGGCTAGTGCTAGTGGTGTAGCATCACCTCTTGTTGGTGCTGGGGTTGCAGCCCTTGGGAATCCCAGGTTCGAAGTGATCATGCAAGCTCTGGAAGCCATGCGAGATTTGATGGGGGAGCAGGCCCGGAACCAAGTCGCCGCGACTGCCACCGCCTCTCAAGCTGCTACTACTGCTGCCCTTGCCGTCGCCGCTGTTGTTGCACCTGTGGAAGTTCCAGCTAGGAACGTAGTCGTGGAGAGGGAGAGACCAATCCACAAATTGGTAGAACAATTTCTAAAGTTGAACTCGCCGAGGTTCACTGGTACTAGAGACCCCGAGACTGCCTCACTGTGAATTCAGGACCTAGAAAAGGTTTATGCACTTTTGAGATGTAGTGAGGAGGAAAAAATTGTCCTAGCAGTATATTAATTGTAAGGTAATGTGAATATCTGGTGGATGGCCGCCAGAGATACGGTATTTCCGGAAGGCGTAGTCCCTGGGTGGAACGTTTTCCTTAGAGCTTTCAATGATAAGTACTTTTTGGGTAGTGCCCGAGAGCAGAAAATGGATCGGCGCAAGTGCATGACGTCTTACATTACTGCCGAGACTAGTGCAAGTGCATGACGTCTTTCACGTGTTGATGTTGAGGAAATATGAGCTCGACCCGACCCACGTGCTTAATTTTGAAGAATTGGACATGGACGACAGAGTGTCGTACGTTGAAAACCCGATTCAGATTGCGGATAGGAAAGAATAGGTTTTGCGCACCAAGATCATCCCATTGGTCAAAGTGGTCTGGCAACACCACGACACTGAAGGAGCAACTTGGGAGAGTGAAGAGTTGATGGGACAATTGTACTCCCACATTTTTGTTTAACGTATTGTAATGGTTTAAATTTCGAGAACGAAATTTTTATAAAATGGGAAGAGTTGTGACATCCTAGAATTTCAATTCTATTTTCAATTAAATAAATTGGGCCTTTCATCGACACGCTTATGGTGCTGTTCTCAGAGCTGATCACTTTAGGGATAACTAGACTATCTAGGGAAGTCATTAAGGGATTTTAATGTAATAGACTTGGGAATTCAACCAGAAATCGACTACTCAACCGTGCTCATCTGCAGAGATCATTATGGCATAGTTAAAAGTCAATTAGAGATTATAGATAAGTCGGTTCAATAGAGATGTGTGGCTAAACGTGAATGATTCCACCAAATTACAAATTCTCGTCGACCGATACTAAACTGATTTTTCTGTCGTTTTGGTACAATGTGTCAATATTTGAAACCTTGAGATTTTCATGACCACCGAGAGTCGCCAATGTGTCGAAGAGGTTCATTGTGGCTTGAAGAAAATCGACTACGGGTCATTTGCACTAAAAATTTCTAAAAGCTACATGATAGCTTATGTCGCGCTTAAATCCCGCCAGATTGAAATTAACCGCGAATTTGAATCTAATTTCAGAAATTGAAAATTCTATCATGTCACGAGTCATATTAGGAATATCGACTCATCCTCCGAAGATTTTTCTGCAAACTAAGATTTTTGGCGAAAAGTCGACATAAGGCCGTTTTCGACCGGAAAATTTAGAGGACCATTTTTTATCACGAAATTGAGATGCAAGTTGGATTTATTGGTGAGAAAAAATGTCAATTTGATCGAGGACATGTCGATGGATTTTATGGGACCGAAATTGAGATTGATCGGAGAAGAATCGATCCAATTTAAGGGAAAAATGTTGCAAATTCGAATGCCCCTTAGTCCATGACTTTTTGGACCTCTTCTCTAGCTTCTAAGGGAAGATTGGTGGTTCGAAATTGCTGTGGAAAGCTGGAAGTGGCAGGGCCAAGGTCAAGGGGACAAATGGGTGGGGATTGAAGCTTGAGGGACCCTCCAAGCCTTTTGGTCTTCTTATACTCTTCTCCACCGGCCACTCCCCCATTTTCAACCACCTTGGAGCTCAAGAAGTGCAGAGAAGGAAGCCAGCCAGCAGTCGATGCCTCCTGCCTCCCGTCCGACCGCCATTCGCTCGCCGGAGCCCTCTGTGAGCCGCTGGTCACTCGCTCGCCCAGCCTGTTCGTGCGCCCGAGCCCGTGAGTCCTCAGGCCATCTCGAGCCTTGTTCGAGCCTTGTCTAGCACTATCGAGCTCAGCCGGAGCTCCCTAACCGCCGTTCAGCCACCATCCAGCTCCACCTGGACCCACAATTGCAACCGCCACCCGTCCCTACTCATTTCTGCCTCAGCCAACCGCTAGTTCTTCTTTCTTGGCCTAGCCATAGAACCAAACGGCCTGGGTCTGCAACCCACTATTTGGCCCGTCTCCGCGTCTCCGTCGTCGTGGTCCCATTGGATCACTAATCAAGTGAGTTTACTCACTAATACCTACTTAAAAAGTTAATTATGCTTAAAGGTTGATTAATTTAGACTAAGTATGGTTTATGTGGTTAGTTAGAACGGATTAGTAATTTAATTGTTCGATATTGCATGTTAGGTGGTTAGAGTAGTGTAATTAGAGCCTAGATAACCTCTAGTATTTATCTAGAGTGGTTCAGAAATTTTTCGGGCCTATCTTGGCTTTTAATTAGGCTTTTCCAGCCTAAGTGTGCATTTTTGCTATTTATTAGTATTTATTAATTAATTTTCGTAATTATTTAATTAATTATTATTTTCTGGAAATTAGATTGAGATAGCCGGTGACTAGAATTTCATGTTGATTGTAATGGTGTGGTTGGATTATTTAATTGACTGTTATTTTGTGCAAATTGAGTGTGATTTGTAATTTTGGGAATTTATCCCAAAATTTAATGAATTTTGTAATTAATTGGAAAATACCGAGCGTTAGTTTATAGTGCCAGAAATATGTTTTTGGACTGTTGGAATTAGTGAGATTTTCAAAAGGAAAAATATTGTATTTTGGCTAAGGTCGATCGTGTACCCACATACGATTATTTTTATCGGGTATGATAAAAATGGTAAAATTCTCAATTGGTGAGAACAATATACTATATTAGCCTGACGACTTTGATATGTCAACTTAGCGGGAGCAGTATACTTTATCAGCTTAAAGTGAGCATCAGGGTATTAGCCTGCGGATTGGATATGTCAGCATAGTTTGAGCAGTATACCGGTATACTATATTAGCCTGAGGGCCTCAATATATTAGCTTAGCGCAAGCAGTATACCTTATCAGCTTAGTATGAGCTATATTAATTATTACCTTAATGCGAGCTATACTATCTATCTTCAGGTTAGAGCAAGCAGTTCAGGTTAGAGCGAGCAGTTCTTGATGGGATTGAACTTGATAGATAGTATTGAATGGAATGACCATGAGATGGTCTACATGACATGGAATCGATTGGATCGATTGATCGATGGCTCGATTTGTCTGGATGATTTAATTTGTTGATGTGATTCAGTGAATGTTTGCATCATACCGATTTGCAAGAAGGAACTAAGGCAAAGGTAAGTCCTTTGACCTGTGCTTGTGCTTAGACAGCTCCTAGGGCGTATTTTCTTTCTAGTCGGGTCTTAGGGGGTGAACTTAATGAGACGTCGTCTCACCCCATTGTAAGATAACATTTTCAAGTCCTTAGATGGCAGTTGAGGAGGACCCGAAGCTCCGGAGATTGATGAAGAGGAGACCGAAGATTTGGCGAACGTGTCTAACTAGTGGGTCATAGGATAGTTCCCTTTTTGTTGAGCCGATCTTTTGTAAACAACCTAGTTTTGTGTATAAACTTGAAGTGTTTATAAAAGGCTTGTTTTGGTTGTGACTTGTGGCCCTACTTTTCTATCTCATTGTGTTGTTGTTTGACAATTATTTATTTGCTTCTGCTTGCGTATTAAAATGAATGGGTCGGCGATGCGTCTTGAGACGTCGCTATTTAATCGACCATAGAGGGATGGGCACGTGCTCGGAGGATCGGGACGTGACAGAGAGTGTCGGGAAAGTTGACCAAGTCTCGGATTTTTCAATATGTGTTGACCAAGTGTCAGAGAGTACTCGAGAGTGTTGGAGAGTATCGGACACGTGTCGAAGTGTCCGACGTGACACAAAGGCTGTTGGAGAGTGTTGGTGCTTCATAGATGCCAAGTGAATAGTTTTAGCACCTAATAGTTAATACATTGCAAAAAGGAAAAAAATTAAAGATAGTATTTCCTGGAAAACAAAGAAAGTGTCGATTCCTTCATTATTGGTAAAATTATCCCATAATTAAACCAATTCCTACCATTTTTATTTTCCATTAGTACATATTACGCATGATCTTTGTTGACTCCTAAATTTTTTGCCAATAAACCATTATTCTTGTAAAAAATAAAAATAAAAATTAAATAAAAGAAAAAAAGAAAAGATATTTTTTTTTGAATAAATAACAAATAGAAAGGCCGATTTGAATCTTTAGCAAATGAGCCCATCTCAGATTTTTGTCTACTACCGACCCGTGAAGCCCAAATTGCGTGGCCCGACCTTCAATCTCGCAGCCCAATTGATAAATTCAATTTCTGCACAGACTAAGGACATGTATGACAAAATTTTTATTTTTCTATTTATTTGCTTTTCTATTTTCCGAAGTAGGTTTGGAACATAAATTTATTTGGTAATGTAATGTCATTTTTTCTATTTTTAGAATAGATTTTTATTCCAAAAATATATTTGGAACAAAAATCAAAAACTAAATTTTTTTAGCTTTTTTATTTCTAGAACAAAAGTGAGAAATGGAAACTCTTTTCATCGTTCATTCTTGTCACTGCCCACCACCCACCCGCCACTCGTGAGACACCTGTCGCCCGTCTCCGATTGCTTGCCATTGGACGCTAGTTACTGTCCCCTAGAAACATAAATTTTATTTTGTTATCTAACGAATTTCTATCCCAGAAATATAAATTTTGAGTCGTTATCAAATAGGTTTCTTTGTTCAAAAAATCGTCTAGAAAATAGAAATTGAGAAATCAATTTCTTGCAAGAAATTTAATTTTGTTCCAAAAATATTGTCACGTGTGTCCTAAAAGGTCCAAGTGGAGATTTAAAGACCCATGATTTAAAAAGCCCACAAAAAAAAATAACAGCAATTAAGAGTAGTTATTTGAGATTATTTCTTGGGATATGTGCACTAAAAATCCTAAATTAAGTCCTAGAATTTGTAAAAAGTACAATTAAGTCATAAAATTTGTTGAATTGATGCAATCAAGTTTTTCCTTTAATTCCATCCAACTTAGCTAACGAAAAATGTCGACATGACTTTTTTTTTTTTTTTACATTTTCTCTCTTTCACATGGCAATGATGTGGCTAAAACACAAAAAGATAAGGTTAAAATGACGTTGTTTTGGTCTAAATATGAATTTTCAATACAAATTTTATTTAAATTAAATTAAAAAAGCTAAAATCTAAATAAAAGGGGGGAAATTAGGAGGAAGAAGAACTAAGCGACACCGTTGTTGCCCTACCATCGTCGGGAAGGGCTGGCAATGGTTGGGGAATGGTTGACTGGTGTCACTAGGCTATAGACAAGGGCTAGCCCATTGCCCATATTAGGCAAAGGTTGCCATTTGTTTTTATTTATCTATATATATATATATAATTGAAATAAAATGGTATTAAAAATTAAATTTGGACCAAAACAACGTTGTTTTAGCTGCGTTATTGCCAGATATGAGAAAGAAAATATTAAAAAAGTTACGTCAGTATTTTTTATCAGTCTAGTTGGATGGAATTAATAAAAGAACTCAATTGGACCAATTAAACAAATTTTAGAATTTGATTGTACGTTTTGTAAGTTTTAGAACTCAATTACATTTTTGAGAAGTTTTACGACTTTTAGTGAACATATCCCTTTTGTCTTTGATTTTGAATATCTCGTATTACTTTTTTTTAAGAGTTTAGCCATGAATCTGAGTTTGAGATGGTTAGAATTAGCCCCAAAAACAGTTGCCCATTACCTATTTGATGATATGCCTCGGAGATTTTATTGAGAATTGTTTCCAAAAATCATTCAATTTGAGTGTGTGTATTAGTGATGTTCGCAGGATGTTACCTGATTCATTGACTTTTAGATATGAAAATGTGTGCATTTGTTTGTCATAGAGACAAACTAAACATGTGATTGTTCTGTCTTGTGCATTGCATATACTTGCGGTAGATCGTGGTTGTCGATGAGTATATATGTGGTTCGGGATCAATGGTTCAAGCACTCCTTTCCGATGACATTTGTTATTAAGTCCTTTACCATGTTATACTTCCACATCTCTAGTCTCTGTGTCTGTGAGTGTCATGCCCCGAACCTTGAGTGCATGCACATCCCTCGGTGGTCGACTAAATTGTGACGTTCGCAGGACGCATTGCCGACCCAATCGATTATGCACATGGAGAAGAAAATTAAATAATCACTTAACAACAACAAACATGGGATAGGAAAGCAGGTCCACCAATTTAAACAAACACACTTTATAACAAACCAGATTAGCATGCAAGGTTATATACAAAGGTCAATGCCCCAAAAAGGACTGCCTAGCTAACCCTACCTGGACCCTTCTATTTGGGATCCGAATCTATCATGACATCGTCAGGGATGTCGATGTCAAGCGGGTCAGCTATCCTCTCACCCTTAACGGCAGGTGCGTTGAAACCATCCAAGGGACCTTCCCGTTCCTCGTTAGGCCCATGACGAAACCACGCCTTAAATTGATAAGGTGCCAACTGAGGTAGGCCCTCATCAACCAATATCATGGTCACGATGAGCTCACGGGTTTAGAGACTCTCGGGGATAAGGAAGTCAGTACTCTGCTCGCTATGCCCTCGTGGCTGCCTAAAACGAACTGGACAGACTTCCATTTAGGGACTTGAAAAGTTAAATCCACGACGGGGTGAGACAATATCTCAACGAGTTCATGCCCTAAATCCCGATTAGGAAGGTAATATACCTAGAGGCAGTCTAACCACACAACCATTGAGACTCACCTCGCCTTAGTTTCTCCTGCACATCAGTACATATCATGTAAGAGATATATGTAGTAAAAACACTTAACAATTGGAACGCCTCAACTTATATCTCAAACAATCACAGGGGCCCTAATTATAAGGCCAAATCGTTATGACACGTCCCATTTTGCGCCACGCAATCTTGTCCCAAAATCAGGTGTAATTATAATTCTAATTAATTACGACCCAACGGCCACGGACTACTCAACAATCGGTGGTCTTCTGGCATAGCCGGGCGTCGTCTCGCACCATCGAGCATGACAACGTCTACATCTAGACGGCACTCCCGAAAGAGCATCGGTCTAGCCTCCACTGCGACCGGCATCAATTGACGTGGGGCATTCCCGAAGGAGCATCGTTCGGCTCAAAAGCTTGTGACGGGTTCTTATAGCGATTCCATGCATATCTAATCCCGGCCAAGGACATCGTGCTTTGCACTCAAATGCCTCAATTAAAATAATGTACTTTGCCTATTTTCTTCATATTAAAAACACCCGGTAAAATAATCGTATGTGGGTACACGGTTAGCTTGAGCCATAAAATACGATATCCTCACTTTTAAAAATCTCACTATTTGATATAGTACTTAAAAACATTTTTGGCGTCAAAAATCGACACCCAGTATTTTTTCTAATTAAATACCAAAATTCCATAATTTTGAAGTAATAAATCAAAATTCATCAATCAGCACTCAATTTGCACAAACTAACTGCACCACAACAATTAGCACGAAATTCTAACGACCGGCTATCCCGATATAAATTCCGGAAAATAATAAATAATTAAATAAATTACAAAAATAATTAAATAAATGCAAAATAACTAAATAAATCACTAACTAAGCCATATACACTAATCTAACCGCCTAATTAGACTTAAATAAATAATACACTAAGCTAATTAAATCGCACAATCTAATTAACCCCTAACTAAACTAATCTAACCACATAATTAGCCTAATTAACTAACTAAATCACTAATTACTCTAATCTAACCACCTAATCCAACCTTAAGCTAAGCTAATTCTCCCCTAAGCATAATTAACTCCTTAAGTAGAGTTTAGCAAGTAAACTCATCGGATTAGGGAGCCGATGAGTTCACAACGACGACGACGTGGAATCGAGCAAGACTCAAACCCACGGCGACACCCGAGGAGGTCTGGAAAGGCTTGGAAAAGGCCCACACAGCCCACAGCCCGAGTTGGAACTTTGGTTCTGTGGTTGGCTGGAAGGGGCTGGACTGAGGGGCTAGGACAGTGGGAAACGAGCCAAGTGGATTGGCGGAGGTAGGCTGGTGGCTAAGGGCTGGCTATGGCGACTAGGCAACAGAGCTGTGACGGTGGCTAGGGCGCGGATGACAGGTGCTAGTCGCGGGCGCGGGGGATAGCGCTCGAGTGGGAGGAGCACGACGGCGAGAGGGGCTGGCGGGCGGTTCATCGGCAGCTCGGACGGACGTGAGGTGGGAGGGGGCTCTAGTGAGGTCGTTGCTGGTTTCTCTGGTTTGCTAGCTAGTTTTCTCCTTCTAATTCAACAAGAATGGAGACTAGAGAGGCAAGGAAGAAGAAGATGGAGTGGCTGTAGCTGGAGAGGGAACAAGAAGCCACAAAAGTCTTCAACATATATCTAAACACTCAAGTAGAGGTCCCCACCAGCCATTAGCCTCATCCACAACCAATTAACCAATTTTTCCCTCTAATATTCCTCCACAAGCCAAGGTTGATGCCTCAAATGTTGCACCCCACAAAGGCCTACGAATTTCACCAATTTCCAACTTCAATTCCATTCAAATTTACTTCAATTGGCCTCAAATTGATGGCCAACTTGCCAAGGAGGAAGCCCACACTCAATTCCACAATTTTCCTTACCAATCGATCCATCTTGAATGCCAAAAATCCACCTAAGAACGGCCATCCGAATTTCCTAGTCCAAAATCATCCAATTTTGATTTTTCGCCGAAAATCCAGGCTTGCCGAAAATTCTTCGAAGGATGAGTCAACGTTCCTAAAATAAATCATGTCATGCCAGAACTTTCAATTTCCGAAATCAAGTTCAATTTCGTGGTTAATTTCAACCGGACGCGATTTTAGCGTGACCTAAACTACCGGGTAGCTTTTAGGAATTCTTATCGTATTTGACCGGTGGTTGATTATTTTCGATCCACTTTGTGCATCTTCAACCCATTGGTGATTCTTGGTTGTCGTGAAAATCTCGAGATTTCAAATACGAGCACATGGTACAGAAACGACGAAAAAATCGGTTTAGTGCCGTTCGACAAGAATTTTGCAATCATGTGGAATCATCCACACTTTAATTACATGCCTCTATCGAATCGACCTATCTTCGGTCTCTAATCGATTTTAACGATGCCATATTGACCTTTGTAGATTAGCGTGGTCGAGCAATCGATTTTCTGGTCGAATTCTCAAGTCGATTGCGTTTAAATTCCTTAACGGCTTCACTTGATAGACTAGTTATCTTGTGAGTGATCAACTTAGAAAAAAAAAACTATAAGCGTGTCTATGAAAAACCCATTTCATATAATCGAAAACAAGGTTGAAAATCAGGATGTCACAGTGAGGTTGCGGCTACTAGGTGAGAATGACAGTCCGATGATGGCCAAAGATTGTCATTGGTAATGCACAAGTAATTCTAGCTAAGCAGATAAAGGTTTGAATGTTAAGCTTGCTTACATTTTGCTTAGCATGGATGAACGAGTAAACTTGTTAGAATTGGGCTGAATCTTGTTTTAATAAATTTTGGCTTGATATGGTTTTAGAGAGTTTGGGCTTGGTTTAGTTCAGGTGGGTTTGGGCAAAGTTGGACTTTGATGGTCTGAGTTTAAGTCCATTGAAGAGGCTGGTAATGGCCCATTTATGTCCATGGCCTAGATCCACGAAGCTCTAGTTTAGGCCATATTCGGACTGAGCCCATGGGCTCAGTCAGTGTTCCCTTTGATTAAAAATAAGAAATAATAAAAAAGTGAAAAAAATTGGAAAAATATCATAAAAATAGGCATTGATTAGATTGTTAAAAGTTAGTATTCGATTTAGTTTAGTGTCATTAGTTAATATGCATATACTTTAGGGATTTACGTTAAAAGGCAGTAGAGGCGGGGAACTGGGCCTCGATAAATAAACCAGCCCACAGGGCAACCCGCCACAAACCCCCCTTCGGGGGGGTTGAGGGACCCACCTCGGGATTTTGACTGTTCTCTAAGTTTACTTTAGGCTTAGATATATTAGCCTTTAAAAAAAAGGATTTGATTTGAATTTTTAGCTCATGAGATTGCTGTCCTAGGACTTAATAACAAGAACTTGTAATATTCTTACCTGACATTGGGTTATTTTACCTCACGTTATCTTTTACTCACCTTTTATTACTCCTCTTGATGTGTCTACGATTGCTCTTACATTGTTTTTTTTTCTTATGATTTGTTTTTGTTGATTGGAAGGTTAGGTTGCACATTAGGCCTATATCTTATTTGATTTTTAGCCTATTCAATAAGTTAGTGGATATAGAATTCTCATCAGATTAATCAATTAAAATGAACATTATAATATTTTTTATGATAAAGGTTTGGAAGATTTCACCCCAGTTGAGGATTCAATGATCCTCAATTTGACATTATCTTTAAATTGTATTCTCTCATGACAACATTTTGTATCCACAATAGAATCAAAAAAGAAAAACGCTTGACCCTTCCACTTTACAAGAACCAAACCACAAGGCACGATGATTGGATAGCGCAACCCACCCTTGGCAGAATGTGCTGAACATGCTATACAGTTCATGCTGCGGCACTGTCTTGTCTCCACATGCTCACATGCCTCGTCCCTCTCTCCCTTTTCTAACGTTCAAAGTCAAAATCTCCCTCTCTCCCTCCATGGTAACCCATGAGCCACCTAACTGCACTATCATTCCCCTTCCCCTCTTTATTCTTTTATTTTGGAATTTTTTTTTCAAGTAGAAGAACTCCTGATTGGCCTTCATGGTCTCCTAAGGAGTCTTTGAAAATTTCGGAGTTTGGTAAAAAGTCTCGACACCTCACCGTCCACTTGCTCATGTAGAATGTTAGGTGGGACACAGACATCTACGTTTGACTTTAAAGTGAGCCGGCCAAACTTTTTAGGTATGGTCACTCTCTTGCCCCGTTCATATCCAAAACCTCAGCTCATTTCTTAGCTAGAGCACGCCACACAATCTTCGGGTGAGAGAGATCTCTGGAAGTAATAAACTTCCTGCCTATGGCAAGTTTGGAGGCCAGAACAAGTAATGATGCTCTATGAGCATCGGAAGGTGAGTACCAAGTGTTCTTGGATTTCAGAGGATTTGACACTCGTCATGGATTTACAGACTTCCTCTACCATGATTGTTATGCCCCGATTCTCGAGCGCGTGCCCATCTCTCTCTGGTCGATAAAAAATTATGCGACTTCTCAGGACGAGTCGCCGACCCTTTCATTTTATTACACATACGGAAGCAAAAATAAATCCCTTGACAGTAATCATCTCGGGATAGAAAAGCAGAACATCACATTCACAAACAAACCACACTTTTATAAACATACTGAGTCATTTACACAAGTTTATAACCAAAAGATTAGTTCTCAAAAAGAGGCTGTCCTATCTGACCTACTCTTCAGGTCACTTCAGCTTAGCTCTAGGTCCTCCCTCTACGGCCATCAAAATTTTAAGCCCACGACGGGGTGAGATATAAGTTTCAGCGAGTTCACGGTCTAAGCCCCGATTAGAAGGGAAATACACCTAGAAGTGTCTTAATCACACAATCACACAATCAGCACAGAGGACTTACCTTGCCTCAGTTTCAAAGGAAGCTGGGAGGAACAATTTCACCTTGCCGAGTTCGCCTACAACAATAGTTACCAGCAGAGCATTTAGATGGCTCTTTTTGAAGCGTTGTATGGCAGAGCGTGTAGAACTTCAGTTTGTTGGGATGAAGTTGGGGAAAGAAAAATCACAGGCCCAGAGTTAGTCCAGCAGTCAGTGGAAGCAGTTGCCGTTATCAGAGACAGATTGAAGATCACTAAGAGCCACCGGAAAAGTTACGCCAATAAGCGTCGAAGGCCATTGGAGTTTCAAGTTGGTGATCACTTCTTTCTGAATGTGTCACCAATGAGGGGTACTTTGCACTTTGGCAAGAAAGGAAAGTTGAGTTTGAGGTACTGTCACGACCTCTTTTTTTTTCCGTTTGGGGGAAAAAAAAGAAAGTTTAGGGGTATTTGCCTAAAGAAGCGGACCAATGGCCCTAAATTAAACGCGGGCTCTCCCAAGCCCATACCTCGCGTGATGTTGGAATTTTTTTTTTTTTTTTTAGTTTTTAACAACCTAAATATTTCTAAGAGTCGCCACTAGCCTATTGGGGTCGGCTAGAGACCAATCGAGACACGGGAGTGTTGTCTTGATTCCTACGCAACCAGAGATTTCTAGGAACGAGGACTTGTTTACGCTAATGTTTCTATTAGCGCCCTTGCGGTACCACTAACTTGAAAGGTTGTTTATCTAAATGGTCACACAATCTTGATTACCAATTATAACCTTTATGAAACCACCAAGTGTCCATGCAAATGTTTTTATAGGTTTTTTTTTTTTAATGTCTAGACTAATTCTAACCTAATTTAGAAGAGAAATTTACACTCAAATTAATGAAAAGCGATGTGGTAAGTATACATCCAAGAAATTAAAATGACTTGAAAATAAATATGGAAAAGGAAAACCCGATATAAGCCGGGCAAATAATATTACATGGCCTTGTTATCATGCCCTGAGACAGGACCCCCATGAGCAAATTGAGAATTCAAATATGCATGAAATTACTCTAAATAATTTTAATCTACGCAAAATGGATTATTTACAAAAATGGTTATAAAATACCAAAATAGCACTAAATTAGGAAAATGACCTTTTAAAATTAGGAAAATTTAATAGATACCATTTCTATCCTAATTTGATACTATCTAACATTTTTTGATGTTTTTGAAATTTTCAGATTTTTTTATTATTTTTTTATTTTTTAAAAATATTAATAATAATTCCTTAAACCAATCTATGCTAACATGGAGCAACACAGCATATGAATATTACAATAATCAAGCTCAAATCGACCGTTTCAAGATCCAAACTTGCTTTACACATTTCATTGAACACTTTGCGTGCATTAAATCACCCCAAAATAGCTTCGTCGGGCCATGTTTGCAGCCTTCAATCTCAACCCATAAGCAATCTCCCGCGGAACTAAAGTATCAAGATTATACTACCACATGCAAGAAGCGAGATTAGATAGAAATCACAGCTTAAAACACACGAAAACCAAGCTGGAATCATTATCAAATATGCTGGTTTGAGCTGATATTGCAAATCTGGGTTTGAACCTAAGTCAAGCAAACCCATTGAATGCCCATATTCAAGCCCCGACACTCATTACATACGAGATCTAAGGGAAACACTACTTAATCCAAGTGAAAGTAGGTAACATGAGCTTTCAAATGCAACAAACATCATAGAGAAATGACCCACCAAACAACATCAAAATGACCTCTCCAAGAAGCACATATGCAAAACTCTTGAAGAGATTTCAACACTCAGAAAAATTCCAACCTCAAAAATCAGTTTTCCGGGATGGTTTTCCTCTTGATTTTCATGATCAAAATATGCTCAAACTTGAACAAAAATACATCTAGGATAATTACCTTGCTTCCTAGTTTCTTTTGCAAGTGGTTCTTGCCCGAGAAAATCAAGAAATTATCCTCGGGGGGCACGTGGAATGTGGCTCCTTCAAACTGGAAATGAGATCTACAAAAAAAAGAACTGATAATGAAGGTTATTGTTGACCTCTAAAATTAGACTTCAATACCTCTTTTGTTGGAAAACTTAACACAAAACCAAACTATATGTATTCTAGTTTGGGGTAAAAGTCAAGATTTCGCTCATTTATCTCTCATTTTTCTCAAAAGTACTCGCTTTCCCTCACCCATGACCAGCCGGGCTCAACACTTGCAAAACTTTTCGAACTTTCTTGGCCCGCCAGGAGGGTGTTGTTTCGGGGGGTTTTAGGACGCCTTCCCTATCTCCATTTGGGACGTGCGACATATGGCTGGAAAGATATTTGAGTGAAGTTTTACTCTCTAGTTGAAGGTTTTGGCTAATTTTGGCCGTAAGTTTATGAAAATTTCACTTTTCTCTGCAAGGGTCAGTCTAGAATTTCTGGTTTTTTTTTTTTTTTTTGGCTTTCTAGAGTTGCTTTTGAAGGTGTCTTTGGGGAATGATTCCGAGCTCCCTCCTCTCCCTCTCGTCTCCTCTCTCTCATGCCCTGAAAGAGCTTGCTTTCGTCGTCTTATCCCATGATTTAAGGGATTTTTGGTTAGTCTTTTGTCCACCTACCAAGCCTGCCAACTAAGCTGGTTCACCTACTCTTTTGACTTAAGCCAATTTTTTTGCAGCTGTTGAGTGTGCGGACTTTGCTGCGATTTTCCTGTGCTTTCAGCAGCTTATCCCTGGCCAATTTCCGTCCACTTGCACTGCTGTATATGGTCTTCCATCACATGCAAATATCTGGCTGATTGAGATGCTGAGTAGAATATGGTAGGGGCACAAATAAGCTTACTCAGTAGCTTCGAAATGAGGCTAAATCATGGATTGAGATTTGGCAGCTGGTTTGGGTGCTTTAATCCATCAATTTGGCTGCGGTTTTTGATCAATTAGCAAGTTCATGTATAGTAGTTTAAGATCTCGATCAGATTTTGCAATTGTGCCCACCCAATTTTGCAAGAAAGTCCCTCAAAGTTAGCAATTTCTTATCCAAAAATACTCAATTCAATGCAAATTTGGTCCTTTTGGCCCGATTTGATTGATTCGACCTAGCCCAAGCTCAATTTCAACTTAATTGGGGGCTAAGATGACGATTTAAGGACTCGGGTGAAATTTTACAAAATTTGCGAATTGGTCCCTCAACTTTTGGAAATTGCATTTTGGCCCCAGTTTGCCATTTTAATTCCAATCTAACCTCTTGGCCTTGGCTGGTCACATTCAAATCATCAGCTCCAACTTTTTTCTTTCTTTTTAAAATCTTTTTTTAATAATATTTTTAATTTTTTAGGAAAAACATCTTCCATTTAAATATATATATATACTAAACACCTAGATGAAATATTTTTGGGCAAAAATTTAGGTGTCAATAGGTACGTAGGTCTATTTGAGATTTTTGAAAGAATTGGGATATTAGCGTATCGTCTTGCATTACCGCTGAGACTAGCGCAAATGCATGACGTCTTTCATGTGTCGATGTTGAGGAAATATGAACGTAACCTAACCCACATACTCAATTTTGAGGAATTGGCTGTGGACGACAAAGTGTCGTACGTTGAAAGCCCAGTTCAGATTGTAGATCGCAAGGAGTGGGTCCTGTGCACCAAGACCATCTTGTTGGTCAAAGTGGTCTGGCAACACCACGACACTGAAAGAGCAACCTGGGAAACTGAAGAATCAATGAGACGACTTTACCCCCACCTTTTTGCTTAAAGATTTGTATGGTTTACATTTCGAGAACGAAATTTTTATAAGAGGGGAAGAGTTGTGACATCCTGATTTTCGAGTCTGATTTCGATCAGATAAAATGGGCTTTTCATCGACGTGCCTATAGCCTATCAGGTGAAGCCGTTAAGGAATCTAAATGCAATAACCTTAAGAATTCGATAAGAAACTAGAGATATGTCGATTCGATAGAGGTATGTGATTAGTGTGTGGGTGATTCCACTTAATTGCAAAAATTTTGTCGTACGACACTAGACTAATTTTTTTGTCATTTTCGTACCCTGTGTTAGTATTTGAAACCTCGAGATTTTCACGACAACCGAGAGCTGCCAATATGTCGAAGATGTACAATGTGACTTGAAAATAATCGACCACGGGTCAATTGCATTAAAAATTCCTAAAAGCTACCCGGTAGATTAGGACGCGCTAAAATCACGTCAGATTGAAATTAATTGCAAAATTGAACTCGATTTCAAAAATTGGAAGTTCTGTTGTGTCATGATTCATTTTACAAACATCGATTCATCTTCCAAAAAATTTTCGGGGATTCCGGGATTTTTACGGAAAATCGATTTGGAAAACGAACATAAATTCGGTTTAGCTCATTTGAAGAAAGTTTTGGGCTTTCAAGCCAGGCTATGTGCTGATGGGAATTTATAGAATTTATGTGGAATTTTTCTTCTTCAAAATAGAACTTCAAATTGGAGGAATTGGAGAAGAAATTGAAGCCGAAGTTGAGTGCCAAAAATGTGAAATTCGGATTTAAGCTTGGGGGCTGAATTTTTTACAAAAAAAAATTGGATTATTTATGGAATTTTAGGCTAGAAAGAATTAAGGAACAAGGAGATAATTATGCAAGACCAAAGGGGGACCAAGTATTCAATAATTTGGATTAGGCTTGTAGACTTTACATTTTTATCTTCCAAGCTGTCGGGCACCCCATCGCCTGCCGACCTCCATCTTCGTATACTACTCTCTCTCTCTCTCTCGATCACAGCACGCCCTTCTCTTTTGCTCGAGCAACTCATCCCCACATCTCCTCTCTAGTTTTGCTTTCATTTTTCCCTTTGCCTCACTCCTCCATCGAAGCCTTCATTTCCCTGCTCCACTCACGCTTGCCCACTTCCACCCACCATTTCCCCTCTACTTGCCACACGTCCCCTTAGTCAACTAAAGAAGTCTTCCATCACTAATGTTGACCGAAGTAACCTTTGCACCTCTACATCACGTTGTTCCCTTCCACCGAGGCTTCACCGAACGTCCCAGCTTCCATCTTCCTCGAGCAGCTCCCACCTTCGAAGATTTCATTGGCCCAATGAAAACAGAAGACCGAAGACTCAAGCTGCTCGATCGTCAACCGAATTAAGCCATCAACCTTCATCGAGCAACCATCGGCTGCGCAAGTTCAACCGCGGAATTCTAGCTCTTTCAGTCCTAAACCATGGGCTGCCTTGGGCCGATTTCAGCCGGTCCGAGCATCCCTT
The DNA here is from genome assembly GCA_028830015.1 of Eucalyptus grandis x Eucalyptus urophylla. NCBI lineage: Eukaryota > Viridiplantae > Streptophyta > Magnoliopsida > Myrtales > Myrtaceae > Eucalyptus > Eucalyptus grandis x Eucalyptus urophylla. Next base: position 45,808,518 of record CM054190.1, read on the forward strand.
GACCTCGTCGTGAGTCCTAGTCTCAGCCGTTGTCATGCCACCATCACCGTGAGCCGATTTTCATGCTAACTGGTTGTCGTGACCTCTTTTTTTCCGTTCGGGGGAAAAGAAATAAGGTTTAGGGGTATTTACTGACCCGATTCTGCTCCCCGGGCCTTAGCAACCCATCCCATAACCCGCTTCCCTCGACTGCCTAAAGAGGCGGACTAACGACCCTAAATTAGGCGCAGGCTTTCCCAAGCTTATACTTCGCGCGACATTGGATTTTGAATTTTAATTCTTAACAACCTATGCATTTTTAGGAGTCCCCACTAGTTTGTTGGGGTCGGCTAGAAACCAATCAAGACGCGAGAGTGTTGTCTCGAATCCTACGCAATCAGAGATTTCTAGAACCGGGGACTTGTTTATGCCAATGTTTCTATTAGCGCCCTTGCGGTACCACTAACTTGGAAGGTTATTTATCTAAATGGCCACACAATCTTAATTACCAATTATAATCCTTATAAAACATCTAAGCGTCCATGCAAATGTTTTTGTAGATTTGTTTTCCTTAATGTCTAGACTAATCCTAACATAATTTAGAAGAGAAATTTAAACTCAAATTAATGAAAAACAGTGCGTAAGTAAACATCCAATAAATTGAAATAACTTGGAAATAAATGCGGAAAAGGAAATCCCGATACATGTCAGGCAACTAATATTACATGGCCTTGTTATCACGCCCCTGGACAAGACCCCATGAGCGAAATGAGAATCCAAATATGCATCAAATTACTCTATATGCATGAAATTAATTTAAATAATTTTAATCTACGCAAAATGGATTATTTACAAAAATGGTTATAAAATACTAAAATAGCATTAAATTAGGAAAATGACCTTTTAAAATTAGGAAAATTTCATATATGTCATTTCTATCCTAATTTGATGATATCTAAAATTTTTTGAAATTTTTGAAATTTTGAAAATTTTCTTCTTTTTTTAATTTTTTTTTGAAAAAAATTAATAATAATTCCTTAAACCGATCTATGCTAACATGGAGTAACACAGCACATGAATATCACAATAATCAAGCTCAAGTCGACCGTTTCAAGATCGAAGCTTAGTTTGGGCATTTTGTCGAACACTTGGTCTGCATTAAATTAGCCCCAATAGCTTCCTCGAGCCATGTTTACAGCCTTCAATCTCCACTCATAAGCAATCTCATGTGAAACTAAAATATCAAGATTATACTACCACATGCAAAGAACAATATTAGATAGAAATCATAGCTTAAAACACACTAGAACCAAGCTAAAATCATCCTCAAATATGCGGGTTTGAGCTGATTTTGCAAATCTAGGTTTGAACCTAAGTCAAGCAAATAGGTTACATGCCCATATTGAAGCCCTAACACTCATCACATGCAAGATCTAAGAGAAACATTACTTAATCTGAGTGAAAGTAGGTAACATGAGCTTTCAAATGTAACAAACATCATAGAGAATGACCAACCGAACACATCAAAACAACCTCTCCAAAAAGCACACATGCAAAACTCTTGAAGAGATTTCAACACTTCGAAAAATTCCAGCCTAAAATCCGTTTCTTGGACTAGTTGTCCCCTTGATTTTTCACTATTAAAACACGTTCAAAATCGAACAAAAATATATCTAGAATACTTATCTTGCTTCCTAGTTTCTTTTGCAAGTGTTTCTTGGCCGAGAAAACCAAGAAATTATCATCAGGGGCACGTGGGAGTTGGCTCCTTCAAACTAGAAATGAGATCTGCAGAAACAAGAACTGACAACGAAGGTTTCTGTTGATCTCTAAAATTAAATTTCAGGACCTCTTTTGTTGAAAACATTGACACTAACCCAAACTATATGTATTCTAGTTTGGGTTAAAAGTCAAGATTTTCCTCATTTGTCTCTCAAATTTCTCAAAAGAACGGATTTCCCTCACTCGTGACCAATCGGGCTCAACACTTGGAACAATTTTCAGTGTTTCCTGGCCAACCTGGAGGGTGTTTTTCGAGGGGCTTTAGGAGACCTTTCCGAACTCCATTTGGGACGTGCGACCTATGGATGGAAAGATATTTGAGTGAAGTTTCACTCTCTAATTGAAGGTTTTGGCTAATTTTTTTCTACAAGTTTGTAAAAATTTCACTTCTCTCTATGAAGGTTGATCTAGGATTTATGGGTTCTCTTTTTCTGGAGTTGCTTCTAAGGGCCTCTTTCGGGGACGACCGTGAGCTCTCTCCTCTCCCCCTCGTCTCCTCTCTCATCCCTTGAAAGACCATCCTTCCGTGATCTTCTCCCCTCAATTAGAGGATTTTTGGTTGGTCTTTTATCCACCTACCAAGCCTGACAACAGGGCTACTTCAACAACTTTCTCACTTAGCCAAATTTCCACTTTTGCAACTGTTGAGTGTCCGGACTTTGCTACGACTTTCCCGTGCTTTCAACAGCTTATCCTTGGCCAATTCTTGTCCACTTGCACTACTAATTATGTTCTTCCATCACATGCAAAGATCAGGCTAGTTGGGAAGGTGAGGAGGATATGGTGGGGCCACCAAGTTGGTTACTCAACAACTCTGAAATCATACCAACTTGTGGACTGAGATTTTTCAGCTGATTTGGGTGCTTTAATCCATCAATTTGGCTGCGATTTTTGATCAATTAGTAAGCTCATGCATAATAGTTTAAGATCTCGACCAGATTTTGCAATTTTGCCCACCTAATTTTGCAAGAATGTCTCTCAAAGTTGGCCATTTTCTTATCCGAAAATACCAAATTCAATACAAATTTAGTCTTTTTGGCTCGATTTGATTGATTTGACTTGGCCCAAATTCAATTTAAACTTAATTGGTGACCAAGATGATGATTTACGGGCTCGGGCGCAAATTTTACAAAATTTACGAATTGGTCCCTCAACTTTTGGAAGTTACATTTTGGCCCTAATTTGCCATTTGAATTCCAATTTGACCTCCTAGGCTTGGCTGGTCATATTTAGATCATTGGCCCCAAATTTGTTTTTTCGTTTCTTTTTTTAATCTTTTTTTATATATTTTAATTTTTTTTCTTTTTTTTAAAAGTAAAAACATCTTCCATTTAAAACACTATATTAAATGCCTAGATAATCTATACGCAAGAATTTAACTTGAAATATTTTTGTGCAAAACCAAGTTCCCATTTTTTTTGGAAATGATTTTTTTGCAAAAAATTAAGTGTGAATAGCTAATCTTCTTTGGAAGGAAGCTAAAAGAGATTTCTTTCAAAGATAATGTGACACCTAATTTTTTTTGTTTGTTTTTTTTGTTTTTTTTTTTTTACAATAGTAAAATGAAAATGTAAGTGAGCTTAATGTAAAGAGCGTGGTTTAGGAATGTACCTATGAATACTTTGAAAAGTGTGATTTAAGAATATACCCACGAACCTTGTGATTTAAGGCAGTCCCACGAACCTTGTGGTTTAAGGCAGTCTCACTAACCGTGTGGTTTAAGGCAGTCCCACTATCCGTGTGGTTTAAGGCAGTCCCATTAACCTTGTGCTTTAAGGTAAATCCACTAACTGTGTGGTTTAAGGCAGTCTCACTAACCGTATAAATTGTATGGTTTTAGGATAACCAAGAACCTTTTGAAAATGCATGGTTTAAGGCTAACCCATGAACCCTTTGAAATTGCAAGATTTAAGGATAACCAAGAACCTTTTGAAAATGTATAGTTTAAGATTAACCCATGAACCCTTTGAAATTGCAAGGTTTAAGGATAACCAAGAACCTTTTAAAAATGCATGGTTTAAGGCTAACCCATGAACCCTTTGAAATTGTGTGGTTTCACTAGAGGAACCTGTCATTCGAGAATATTGTGAAATGGATAATGCACATCAAATAGTATTCATTATAACAAGTATTCTAGTAGCGAAAGCATTCTAGATGAGGTCAATTTCAACGCATGTCATTAGAAACAATATCAAAAGTGTATCGGTAATGAGAAGGCAACGATTGCATAAACAAATCACGCTAATTCTGACCACTTGACAAAATCACAAAACTGTCATCACACTCGGATGATATCATTAATCGTCAAATTCTCTTGGGAGAAAAGTCCTTGTCGAAATGACCTTGACTTATGAGAAAGGTTTGTTAAGTATGCTGAGCAAGGACCCCTAGTCAAAAAGGGCTTCTCACATATCCTCAAGAAAATGGCTGTTTGATCCCATCTATTCATGTGGGAAATAAACTGATCACTCAACCTCACTCTTCCATTGTATAAGGCTTTGAATCATTCGCAATAAGTACACATTGACCAATCTAAAAGGTCTTTTAGAAAGACCGTAGTGCAGTTTGGTCATGGTTTTAGCAATGGATAAGCATCATTGGCTATGAAATGAATTAATCACTGATTGACATCTTCTCCAGGTTTACAAGTCAAGAAACTATAAGATGAGATCAGACAACCTTGCTCTCACTTCTTTGAGCGGCATCTTATTTAGAAAGTCCTAATTTCCACTCGAATTATCCCAATTTGAAGAGACTTCAGGAATAGGTTGTAATGTTGGTTCGGTGAAAGGCTCAAAAGGCTCAGCACTTTTTTGAAGAGGGATTTGGGAGTTGGTGATTGTCATGGCATCATTACTATATCATCCCCTTTTTTTCTTTTAAAGCACTCGGCTTTTAAAATTCAAATAGTCTCGAAAGTCCTTTGACTAATCATCCTAACATAATGGCTTTTGCATTTGCAATGATTTTCTTTTCAATGCAGGCATTTTTTTTTTGGCCATTTTTGCTTTCATAGAGATATTCCTCTTGATGCAATTGTTTTTCTTCCACACTTTTTTTTTTTCGGGCATTGGCATTTCTTTTACCAGGCTCACTGCTTTTTCATGCTCCTTAATTTTCACTTGATTTTTGCTCTTTTGAACTTTTTGAGCTCTTAGGACTTTCTAGATGCTTTTCATATTCTCATATAAACACCAATTGCATTGGTAAATCATGTGCCCTACCCCCAATGTGGGGGGATAATCACCACTCGGGTTTTAGAAATGAATAGTTAGGCTCAATATGGTTTAAGCAAAGGGTATCGGTGTTTGGGTAGAGAAAAGAACGCTCTTCTTCACCTTGGGATACTTCGAGCTTCCATAAGAATTCACCTGAAGTTACCGCAAAAGGATTTATGCAAGTGAGAGTAAAGAAACCTTTCTCATCTTTCCTCTCCAAATAATGTCAACCCAAACCTCCGTAATTGCCCCATCGTGGGGTGGTTCTTAACAGGGGTATTTTGTAGAAAATTCTTCACATTAAAAGGCTCAAATGGCTAACTATTGTCACTTGTAGTGTGTATGATAGAGGAAAGAAATGCCTCTTATCATCTTGATACATGTACCGCTTGCGAATGAATTCATTGACCTTAAACGACACGGGTTTTCTTTTTCACTCGAATCCCAGAGTGCTTAAAGGACATGTTTGGAAATGGGTTGGCTTTCGTCATCCTAAGTGTTTCTCGCTTGGCATAAGTAACACCGCCTTTCATTTTTGTTGAGATCATCTGGGTGGATTAACCTCCATAGAGAATTTTGATTCGAAATGAGTGATCCATCGAGTGGATGGAGAATTTAAAGATAAAGAAGATTAACTTTATGGAAAACTTGTTTCTTCAATTTCCATTTTTTTTTGTGTTTGTTTCTAGAAAAACACTAAATGTTCTTTTTTTGCGATGGAAATTCTCAATTTGTTTTTCATTTGATTTTGAGAATAATGGTACTTACCTGTGCCTTAGTAGTCAGACGACCCTACGAAGAACAAAAAGGGAATGTGTTAATACATGAATCCTTAGGGATCGTAAAATTGGAAACGATACAACATTACCCTTGGTCAGTTTCACCATTTGGCGGCAAACATCGGAATGAACGTACTATTTTAAGGCTTGAAGAGAATCTCAGGTCTTTGGTCTCATTAGTTCAAGCATTTTCTTCTTTTTGCAAAAATAATAGATGCAAAAGTTTTTTTTTATTTTTATTTTTTTACATGGCAACCTCATGCAAAAATAAGAGAATCTCGGACCCGTTCATTTATTCCCCATACCACCAGGCCAAAGTGCTGGTAGTGTCCATGGGGCGCTTCCTTTTTCATTTAATTGAACCGGCTTTAGAACGGCACATCTTTTAATTCAAGGTAGGTGAATTTGTCACGTATTACCTCCACATGCTTGCTTGGTCAATATAGATTATGCTTAAATCAATTTTTCGAGTTTGTTCCTCAAATACCGATGCTTCCTGTCAAATAAGGGAACTACATCAAAAATGAAGTTTAGATGAGGCATTTTGGAAACGATATTGAATTACCCTTCTCCTGCATCTGACTTTAAATGTCTTGTGTTTCCTCTTCATGTGCTTTTGTTCCTTAGGTGTTAACATTTACTTGAAGATCTTGCTTTCAAATGGGCCATTTAGACGTTATCGAATTCACTCATTCTGAGTGGGCGTCAAAGATGAAAGGAGAAGGGTACTCCTTGTTTCGACACGTGAGGGCATTGCTCTATAGATGTTTTACTCCATTTATTCCATCAAATTGGATGGTTGGGCCTTAGCATGCTTTCTTGTTATAAGGTGTTGCTTCAGTGGTTAATATGCACCTTTTCCTACAAGAAATGGCGCATGTCACTTATATTCCACAATTGAATTGGACTAATTTAGGGACAATACTCCCTTTTTGTGCTGATTCAATTGACTTTGTTTTATCTTGCTTCACAAGTGAGAGTCACTCTACTTTGAGTGACTTGCCCCGTTTATCAACTGCAAGGAAAAAGAGACGTAATATGTTATTTTCATATTCAACGTAATTCATTTTAGGAACGGTATACTCCCTTTTATGGCATAGCTGATGATTGCGTTCCATCCCATTTCCTTGGCCATGGAGAGGGATTTGCTCTCATGATTGACAGCAATTCACTTGGCAAATGTCTATTCCATTTGAATCTTTTCCTTTTTAGAAGTCGGGTGACTTAAGCATTGCGTGCCCCCAATCCATTTTGTGGCCATCTGCCCCAATTAAAATTTCCTACACATATGGAAACAATGTATTATTTCTATTCTCAGGTACATTAGGTTTAGGAATGAAGTACACCCTTTTTCAAAGTGGGGCAATTTCGCATCTCATCATATCTTTGTGGAAGAAAGGAAGATATTGTCCTCATGGTCAAATGTATGCCACATTGAGTTAGATAACTTGCCCATATGCAACTTCATTATGTTGGATTGATGAATCTTCATTTCATTTGAATCCTTCATGCTTTACTCAGTTTCCAGCGTGCCCCTTTTAGGCTAGGTGATTTTTTGCCATTTTTGGTGCGTCAATGCATTTCCCACTTCACAATCTGTAAGCATGGGTGGCTATGTCAGTTTATGAATGAGTTGTTTTGACTTTTGAAACGAACACACCCTTTTCTTTTAGAGATCGTGTGATTCTGGACCAGGTTGTGCTCCCCATGTAATCTTGTTACTTGCCAGTAATTTGCCTCACTAAAATATGCACAAAGTGCAAGGACAAGTCATTCCTAAAATAAATCGAATTTAACTTGAAACGATTACTGTAACAGCGTGGGCCCCACTGTGTAATATTGTCCGCTTTGGGTCACCTGCCCAGGCACGGACGAACCGCCATCCTAGCCACGGTCTTTTCCCTCACCGCTTTAAAACGCGTTACACAGATTGGAGGGACTCAGAACTCTTATAAGCTAGTCCAGGACTCCCTCCTTAGGCGATGTGGGACAAGAGAGGGACTCCTTCCTTGCGCACGTTCGAGGACCGTCGCTCGAGCCGTCATACTCTCTACCTCTTAACAGAACAACATCCTCACTGTGGCCCCATGGGCGTCAAAACAGCATTCTTGTTGTGGCCCCACACACAGTCGGGAATCGGCTCTGATACCACTGTAACAGCGCGGGCCCCACTGTGTAATATTGTCCGCTTTGGGTCACCCGCCTAGGCACGGATGAACCGCCATCCTAGCCACGGTCTTTTCCCTCACCGCTTTAAAACGCGTTACACAGATTGGAGGGACCCAGAACTCTTATAAGCTAGTCCAAGACTCCCTCCCTAGACGATGTGGGACAAGAGAGAGACTCCTTCCTTGCGCACGTTCGAGGACCGTTGCTCGGGCCGTCACAATTATCACCTTTTATTTAAAAGCAACATTTGATGACCGATTCTTGTTTGTGTACATCTACATCTTGAAGTGCTGTCTTGCAAACCACCAATAATCATCTCCATATAGGATTGGAAGCCAAGAAACCGTTGGAAGTGTAGGGATTACAGTTGCTTCTTGTTTGCAACCAATGCAGTAGTTTGATGCCAAAGAATGTCTACAGATTTCTTCTTCCACGAAGAATGTCAAATTAATATGGGCTCGTCCAGGGTGTGGAACTTCACTAGGCCAGTAGATTTGTGATCTTCGAGACTTTGATGGTTCTTTTCACACATAATCACAATTTTTGAATTCATATGTCTATTAGGGAAAGGCCCACGCTTTTGTCAGTCTTGAACAAAACCGTCATTTTACCTATTTAACAAAAATGGATGGTCGAGTTAGTTGTTGAATAAGAAATTCCTATTGGAACGATTACAACCTTACCCCCTCAAAGCATCATTCTGTAGATCAACCTGCGAAAGCGATTAAGTGAAGAGATAAAATATTTTGCAAGTTCTTCTTGAAACTCATTTTCAAACATTTTGAAGCTAAGGCATAAAAAGCCCAAATGGTCCGTTTGAAGTGTTTTAAAGGATATGATTTTTACGAACACTAACTTTATTATTAAAAAATGTGAGTTCTATGATTTACAAAAGCATTCGATTGGGTCCACAATCAAAACCCAAAATGCAAAACATGGTTCCTAATAGGAATAATGACAAGGATAAAGTATAAGAAGCTCTTTCATAGAGGAGCGTAATAAGCACAATTCTCATCCTAGCTTTAGAGTCCACTTTTGGCATGGTCAAGCAAGAGGAGTTCAAGGAATGGTTGTCACGCATGACCTGCGAAAGGAAGATAATGTTAGTATATGAATGAAAAATTGATCTTTCAATAATGCCGCCTCTTACAATGAAATCAAGGCGACAATACATTCTTCGTAATATCCACTTACGAGAATTTGGTATTTCGTCAAGATTTTATTAGTAAGAGGAGATTTCATTAAAAGATCGATCCACGGCTATCAATTGAATGCCCACTCTGTTCCAAAAGTTTCATACACAAATGGGGCATCGATTTTGAAAAATTAATTTGTGGTTTCACTCATGCAAAGGTGAGGTGATTTTTTTTTTTTGAGAAATCAATACACAAAATGTGATTTGAATTTTAATTTCGGAATGTGACCAAGAAAGAATTTTATTGAAAAATTGATTTTAAGTCTTGGCCCCAAAATGTAATCTTGACATGGAAGAATTTCTATACAAAATGTGACTTTGAGGTCATAATTGAAAATTTAAACAAAAACATATGTTCTGTAGATCATAGGTATTTGCAATGCTTATTTATTAAGAGTGAGTGCCGAGCCCATATTACCAGGGCATGCCATTGATTTCCGCTAATCTCCAAAAAATGAAAATTTCAATCTGAAGTGAGCAAGTAGATGGAGAAATCATACTTATAGTGGGTGAAGAGACTGTTTTTTTTTTTTTAATCACATAGACATGCGAATGTAAACTTGTGAGGATTGACGCATAAATGTAGAATTCTACAGGCTTAAGGTCCCCATTTTGATTAGATCAAAAGAGTTTTCCCCACTCCGCACTTACGTCGGACAGTTCTCTTTATCATTAATCAAAATGAGTGGGACCAAAAGTGGATAACCATGGGTCATTCCCCACATGGGTTCCATCTTTTGGCACCTCCTATGGGCTTCCTGGTGCGATTAGGGTTTTAGATCGCGGGTTGTGTGTGTAAATGTGTAGTGCTAAGGTAAGTATAAAGGCACACATATCAATTGATATCCAAACAACACTTCAATTTCATCCATATAGGCATACATTCCTACACCTCCCTGTAAAAGAAATGGGTTAACAAACACTCCACCCCTTATTACTCTAAACCTACAAAAACATTCAACACATTGTTAGCGGACTAACCTTATTTTCCACGCAATTTTGACACGCGCTATCAAATGAAGACCATGTTAGTAAACAACCAACCAAGTTATTATGGCCTAAGTCCTCTAAGGTTTGCAACCAAGTCCTCAGTGGAGTCGCCAAGCTGTCGCGACCTCTTTTTTCCGTTCAGGGGAAAAGGAATAAGGTTTATGGGTATTTGCCTAAAGAGGCAGACCAACGGCCCTAAATTAGGCGTGGGCTCTCCTAAGCCCATACCTCGCGCGACATTGGATTTTGAATTTTAATTCTTAACAACTTATGTATTTTTAGGAGTCGCCACTAGCCTATTGGGGTAGGCTAGAAATCAATCAAGACATGGGAGTGTTGTCTCGATTCCTACGCAACCAGAGATTTCTAGAATCGGAGACTTGTTTACGCCAATGTTTTTATTAGTGCTCTTGCGGTACCACTAACTTGGAAGGTTGTTTATCTAAATGACCACACAATCTTAATTACCAATTATAATTTTTATAAAACTGCTAAGCATCCATGCAAATGTTTTTGTAGGTTTGTTTTCCTTAATGTCTAGACTAATCCTAACATAATTTATAAGAGAAATTTACATTCAAATTAATGAAAACGGTGCATAAGTAAACATCCAAAAAATTGAAATGACTTGAAAATAAATGCGGAAAAGGAAAACCTGATACAAGTCAAGCAAATAATATTACATGGCCTTGTTATCACGCCCCGGGACAAGACCCCATGAGTGAAATGAGAATTCAAATATGCATGAAATTACTCTATATGCATGAAATTACTTACAAAATAGATTATTTACAAAAATGGTTATAAAATACCAAAATAGCATTAAATTAGAAAAATGACCTTTTAAAATTAGGAAAATTTCATATATGTCATTTCGATCTTAATTTGATGCTATCTAACATTTTTTTGATATTTTTGAAATTTTCATATTTTTATTCTTTTTTTAATTATTTTTTTGAAAAAAAATTAATAATAATTCCTTAAACTGATCTATGCTAACATGGAGTAACATAGCACATGAATATCACAATAATCAAGCTCAAATCGACCGTTTCAAGATCGAAGCTTAGTTTGGGCATTTTGTCGAACACTTGGTCTGCATTAAACTAGCCCCAATAGCTTCCTCGAGCCATGTTTGCAGCATTCAATCTCCACTCATAAGCAATCTCATGTGGAACTAAAATATCAAGGTTATACTGCCACATGAAAAGCACAATATTAGATAAAAATCATAGCTTAAAACACACTAGAACCAAGCTAAAATCATCCTCAAATATGTGGGTTTGAGCTGATTTTGCAAATCTAGGTTTGAACCCAAGTCAAGCAAACAGGTTACATGCCCATATTGAAGCTCCAACACTCATCACATGCAAGATCTAAGGGAAACAATACTTAATCCGAGTGAAAGTAGGTAACATGAGCTTTCAAATGTAACAAACATCATAAAGAATGACCAACTGAACACATCAAAACAACCTCTCCAAAAAGCACACATGCAAAACTCTTGAAGAGATTTCAACATTTAGAAAAATTCCAGCCTCAAAATCAGTTTCTTGGACTAGTTTTCCTCTTGGATTTTCACTATTAAAACACGTTAAAAATCAAACAAAAATATATCTAGGATACTTAGCTTGCTTCCTAGTTTCTTTTGCAAGTGTTTCTTGGCCGAGGAAAGCAAGAAATTATCCTCGGGGGCACGTGGAAGTTGGCTCCTTCAAACTGGAAATGAGATGCATAAACAAGAACTGACAACGAATGTTTTTATTGATCTCTAAAATTAGACTTCAAGACCTCTTTTGTTTAAAACATTGACACTAACCCAAACTATATGTATTCTAGTTTGGGGTAAAAGTCAAGATTTTCCTCATTTGTCTCTCAAATGTCTCAAAAGAATGGATTTCCCTCACTCATGACCAACTAGGCTCAACACTTACAACAATTTTCAATGTTTCTTGGCCCGCCTGGAGGGTGCTTTTCAGGGGACTTTAGGAGACCTTTCCGAACTCCATTTGGGACGTGCAATCTGTGGATGGAAAGATCCTTGAGTGAAGTTTCACTTTCTAGTTAATGGTTTCGGCTAATTTTTTGTACAAGTTTGTAAAAATTTCACTTCTCTCTCTGAAGGTTGATCTAGGATTTCTAGGTTCTCTTTCTCTGGAGTTGCTTCTGAGGGCCTCTTTGGGGGACGACCATGAGCTTTCTCCTCTCCCTCTCGTCTCCTCTCTCTCATCCCTTGAAAGACCTTCCTTCCGTGATCTTCTCCCCTCAATTAAAGGATTTTTTGTCAGTCTTTCGTGCACCAACCAAGACTGTTAACAGGGCTACTTCAACAACTTTTTGACTTAACCAAATTTCCACTCTTGCAGCTGTTGAGTGTCTAGACTTTGCTGCGACTTTCCCGTGCTTTCAGCAGCTCCTCCCTGGCCAATTCTTGTCCTCTTGCACTACTAATTATGTTCTTCCATCACGTGCAAAGATCAGGCTATTTGGGCAGGTGAGGAGGATATGGTGGGGCCACCAAGTTGGTTACTCAGCAACTTCGAAATCAGACCAAATTGTGGACTGAGATTTGTCAGCTAATTTGGATGCTTTAATCCAATTTGGCTGCGATTTTTGATCAATTAGCAAGCTCATGCATAGTAGTTTAAGATCTCGACCAGATTTTGCAATTTTGCCCACCTAATTTTGCAAGAAAGTCTCTCAAAGTTGGCCATTTTATTATCCGAAAATACCCAATTCAATACAAATTTAGTCTTTTTTGGCTAGATTTGATTGATTCGGCTTGGCCCAAATTGAATTTCAACTTAATTGGTGACCAAGATGATGATTTACGAGCTTGGGCGCAAATTTTGCAAAAAATTGCGAATTGGTCCCTCAACTTTTGGAAAGTGCATTTTGGCTCTAATTTGCAATTTGAATTCCAATCTGACCTCTTGGGCTTGGCTGGTCACATTTAGATCATTGGCCCCAACTTTTTCTTTTCTTTTTTTAATCTTTTTTTATATATTTTTACTTTTTTTCTTTTTCTTTTTCTTTTTTTTTTCAAAGTAAAAACATCTTCCACTTAAAACACTATATTAAATGCCTAGATAATCTATATGCAAGAATTTAACTTGAAATATTTTTGTGGAAAAACAAGTTCCCATTTTTTTGGAAATGATTTTTTTAGGTGTCGACACCGGTGAGTTGTGCTCTAATCCTTAATTAGTGGGCTAATGACACTTAGAGGGGTGTTAGTTAGCTAATTGGTGGATTAATTAGGTTAATTAGGCTTAGGATAGCTTAGTTAGATTAAGTATATAGTTAGTATTTAGTTAGTTTAATTAGTTTAGTTAGGTGGATTAGTTAGGAATTAGTTAGTTTAATTAGTTTAGTTAGGTGGATTAGTTAGGAATTAGTTAGTTTAATTAGTTTAGTTAGGTGGATTAGTTAGGAATTAGTTAGTTTATTTAGTTAGTGTACTTAGATTAAATTAAATAGGATGGTTAGATTTAATTGTTAGTTAGATTATTTAGTTTAGAGGGTTTGGATCGTCCTCTTAGATTGGCCATCCATCTGAGGATGATAGGCCGTACTGTACTGCAGATTCGTTCCTAAAGTAGCATGCAAACTTTTCCAAAATGCAGCTGTGAATCTTGGGTCTCCGTTTGATATAAGCGTCACCGGCAGTCCATGCAGACGAACTATCTGACGTACGTACAATTCTACATGCCTGTCCAAATCAAGGTCCCTCCAAACTGCAATGAAGTGAGCCAACTCTGTCAGTCTATCGACCACTACCAAAATAAAGTCATTACCTCTTTGACTCCTTGGTAAACCCATCACAAAATCCATTGTGATGTGTTCTCATTTCCATTCAGGAATCTCGAGAGGTTGCAGAAATCCTCTTGGCTTACAATGATGTGCCTTCACTTGCTGACACGTCAAACATTTAGTGATATGCTTGGCAATATCCGCCTTCATACTGAACCACTAATAGTGTTGATGCAGATTTTGATACATCTTTCTACTGTCAAGATGAATGCTGTAACTCCTATGATGAGCTTCTGATAATATCTCCTCCCTAAGCTCTGCATCGTCAGGTGCACACAATCGTCCTTGAAATCTCAGTAGTCCATCATCAAAAATCTGAAAGTCAGTCTTCCTCTTCTCGGTATCCTCTTACAGGATTTTCTGAACATCTGGATTTGTCGGCTGAAGCGTCTTGATTCTAATCTGCACTTCCGGTTCAATTCTAAGGGTGGCAATAAGATTCAAAAGGTGGCCTATCTCAAACTTGAAAACCGAATCTTTAGCCTTCTCAATTAAAGTCCATTCCTTGAGAACCATCTGTGCAATTGAAGATTTTCGACTCAACGCATCTGCAACTTTATTCAACTTTCTGAGGTGATACAAAATATCACAATCATAGTCCCTCAGGAGTTCATCCAGTGACATTGTCTCATATTCAACTCCTTCTGAGAGAATAGATACTTGAGACTTTGATAGTCAGTAAAGATCTAGAATCTTTCTCCACACAAATAATGTCTCCATATCTTCAGAGCGAAAATAATTACTGCGAGTTCCAAGTCATGCGTCGAGTAGTTCAGTTCATGAGGTCTCAACTAACGGGATGCGTATGCAACAACTCTGCCATGCTGCATCAGCACGCATCCCGGTCCTCTTAATGATGCATCACTATTGATCTCGTATCATCCAAGACCAGATGGTATGGTCAGCATTGTTGGAGAAATCCTCATGAAGAGTTTTGAAGTTGACAAAACGTATCCTTCGGTCTAGTCTGAAAGTCTGCAGACTCTGTCAGTTTAAAGTCTGAAGACTTCCGGACAGCCAGACTCAAGACTCAAAGTCTATCCTCATTGACAGTCTCGAATCCGTTGAAGAAAGGTTATCCAGAACTAAGTGGATTGTTCAGGATTTAACCTTATCATCTGGAGAAGATCTCGTGGCTGGAGAAGACATATCAGAATCCTTTGATTGATCAAAGATTGATTCAATGACTGAAGATTCGATGATTGTCTATATATTATTGGAAGGTTCTACTTATGGAAACCGAGATCCTGATTGTATGGGCGAACATGATTGATGGGCTATCAACATGTTCCTTTAATAACTCGAACAATCTTCCTAATTGATTCTGTCCAACGGTTGGATTGGAGGAATTCCTTTGGTAAGTGCCAACGGATATGATGGCATAAAGGAGTATATAAGGAAGTCGTTCTTAGTTGTTCGAGGTGTGCGCGATAGAAGAATTCCAAAGTCTGAAGCTCCCATTTGTTTAGATAAATCTCTTGAGCGAACACTTGTATACAAAAGAGAGTCTATATTTGTGAGAGACCTTGAGGAGGTGTGGTAGAACATCTACACTGTGGAATCAAGGCAAAGCTGTGCTGTAACTTCTCTTTTGATTATAGTGAAATCCAGCCGGTGGGCTGTCAGTGCGGAAGAGTGGACGTAGGCTTGGAATAAGACGAACCACTATAAATCCTGTGTTTAATTTTCTCTTCCTTACTCTCTTTACTTCAAACGTATATCAATCTGTTAAGAATTGCTTCCGTATTCAAGAAAAATTGTTTGTGCGCCTATTCACCCCCTCTAGGTGTTTATACTAGCAATATCAATTGGTATCAGAGCCTGTGTACTTACTTTATTTGAAGTGTTTTACTTCATAGTAAAAGATCCATGGCTAGTATGCTAGCACCAGGGCTGATGGAAGGGCAAAGCAATACCAGACCACCTTACTTTGATGGAAAGGATTACAACATCTGGAAGAACAAGATGAAAGCTTTTCTACGATCAAAGGATCCTCTGGAATGGGATGTTGTAGAAAAAGGAATTATTCCTACCACTGCATCAGTCTCTGAAAGAGGAAAAGATACTGAAGAATCCGGCGGATTGTCTCAGGAAGAAATAACCAAAAGACAAACACTCGATGCAAAAGCAATTTACTCCTTATATTGTGCTTTATCACCAACTGAGTATAATAGAATATCTTCTTGTGGTACAGCAAAAGAAGTTTGGAACAGATTGCATATCACCTATGAAGGAACAGATCGAGTGAAGGAAACAAGAATCAACATTCTTCTCGGTCAATATGAAGCCTTTAGAATGAAACCAGGAGAATCAATATCTGATATGTTTAGTCGTTTTACAGATATTGTGAATGGTCTTGAAAATCAAGGTCAACCAACTTCTGATCCCATGAAGGTAAACAAGCTTCTGCGTGGACTCTCCAAGGATTGGAATCACATAAAGACTTCGATAAGAGAGACGCAGAGAATTATGCCACTGTCTGTTGATGAGCTTATTGGAACGCTTCAGTCCTATGAAGTGGAAAGGATTAATGAAGAAGAAGGTCCAAGAGGTAAGAAATCCATTGCATTAAAATCAAATGATGATTCTGATGTTACAGATTCTGAAGATGATATGGACGATGAGGAGCTTGCTCTCATGATAAGAAGATTCAGAAAACTAAATAGAAAAGGGAGAAGGTTCAACTCAAAGAAACCAGGCTTTCAAAGACAGCAGACCAAGTCTGTTGATGATGAGGAACCAAATAAAGATGTAGTCTGCTTTGAATGCAAGAAGAAGGGACACATCAGACCCAACTGTCCTCTTCTGAAGAAGAAGAAAGGAAAAGCTGAAAAGTTTCGAAAAGCTCTCAAAGTTGAAACCTGGAGTGATACTAAGTGTGAAGAAAGTGATAATGAATATGCAAATCTATGTCTGATGGCACGATCAGACTCAGACTCTGGATCAGACTCAGAATCAGACTCAGACAGTGAATTTGAGGCAAGTAACTTTAAGATTCCTGTCAAAGTTTCTAAATATATTGATGAACTATGCTTAAGTCTTAAGACTTCTCTCAAAAGTATTTCCAAACTAAAAAGGGAAAACTTAGCTCTAAAACAAAAGGAAGATGTTTTAACAGAAAGAGTTAAAAGCCTAGACTCGTCTGTTTCTAATCTTAAAGAAAAAGAAGGAAATCTTTTAAAAGAAAATGCTTTCTTAAAAACAGACTTATCAAATATATCAAAGAAATTTTCAATAGGGTCTGAAAAACTTGAGAAAATTCTTTCAGCGCAAAGACCTTACTTCAATAAGTCTGGTCTAGGTATGACAGAAGAAACAATTCCATTGATTGATTTTCCTAAAGTAAAAGAAAGAATTAAGAAAAGGCTTTCGAGTGAAGTTTACAAAAATCATTTTAAGAAAGTCTTTGTAAAACCTGTAGGAAGAAATTCTCTCAGATGTTCTAAGTGCGACAGTAAGGAACACTTTGAAAAAGAGTGTCCTTTGGTATGGAAACCTATTAAAAGAGTATGGGCTAATACTGTTTATCTTACTAACACCAAAGGACCCAAGAAAGTTTGGGTACCAAAGAAAGCTTGAGACTCTTTATTAAATGCAGGTCTCCATCAAGAAACAGGTAAAGTGGTATCTTGACAGCGGATGTTCAAGACACATGACAGGAGACTCAAATTGCTTTATAAAGCTTGCTCAAGTAAATGGTGGAAAAGTTTCATTTGGAGGAAACAACAAAGGAAGTATTGTGGGATTTGGAACCGTGAAAATTGGGACTCTCACAATAAGTAATGTTTCTTTGGTGGAAGGACTCAATTACAATCTTCTCAGCATTAGTCAATTGTGTGATACTGGTTTCAAGATCTTCTTCCAAGAAGGAACATGTTCTGGAGTCAGCAAAGACTCTACTCAATCTTTTTTGGGTCGAAGACATGGAAACATCTATCTTCTGGATGTGAAACCAAATGAATCGCAATGTCTTATCTCAATTCAA
This sequence comes from Eucalyptus grandis x Eucalyptus urophylla, assembly GCA_028830015.1. Classification (NCBI taxonomy): domain Eukaryota; kingdom Viridiplantae; phylum Streptophyta; class Magnoliopsida; order Myrtales; family Myrtaceae; genus Eucalyptus; species Eucalyptus grandis x Eucalyptus urophylla. Next base: position 45,826,428 of record CM054190.1, read on the forward strand.
GACGAAGCAAGCCTATGGCACAAAAAGCTTGGTCATGTCAACATGAAGCAATTAGCCAAAATCTCATCAAAGCAGCTTGTTCGAGGTCTACCCAAATTGCCATACCAAAAGACTGATTCATGCACTCCATGTATTCTGGGAAAGCAGGTAAGAAATTCATTTAAACCAATAAATTATGTCTCTACTAAACATGTACTACAGTTGTTACATATGGATCTCTTCGGACCAACCAGGACTCAGAGTATTGGGGGTAAGAAGTATTGTCTAGTAATTGTTGATGATTACTCCCGTTTTACTTGGGTATATTTCCTTTCAAGTAAGTCCGAAACCTTTTCGTATTTTGAAAAATTTGCTAAAAAGGTTCAAAATGAAAAAGGATGTGTAATCTCTTGTATAAAAACAGATCACGGAGGAGAATTTGAAAATCAAGATTTTACAAAATTCTATGATGAATCTAGTTGTAATCATGTGTTTTCTTCTCCATATACTCCTCAGCAAAATGGGGTTGTGGAAAGAAAGAACAGATCTCTTCAAGAAATGGCTAGAACTCTTCTAATTGAAAGTAAAATTTCTTCTCGATTTTGGGCTGAAGCTGTTTCAACAGCTTGCTATATCATCAATAGAGTCTTCTTAAGATCTATTCTTCAGAAAACCCCTTATGAGTTATTCAAAGAAAAGAAGCCTATTGTTTCATACTTTCATGTATTTGGTTGCAAATGTTTCATATTGAAAAATGCAAAAGATCGTGTTGGTAAGTTTGAAGAAAGATCAGATGAAGGAATTTTCCTTGGATATTCTACTTCAAGCAAAGCTTACAGAGTCTATAACAAGAAGAGTCAGTCTGTAGAAGAGTCAATGAATGTCAAATTTCAAGACTCAACGCAAGATGAATCAAGTCAGACTCATCAAGAAGAGTCTGAACCTGCTCCAGACCCTCCAAAGTCTACAACTCAAGAAGCATCTCAGACTCTGGAAAACCAGCATCAGGTTGTTAGTGAAGATCCAAATAAAGAAAGAGATCATCAACCAGACAAATCAACAAGTAACTGGAAGCATAAATCCAGTCATCCCAAAGATCTCATAATTGGCGAAATGAATGAAGGAATTCGCACCAGATCCAAAAGGAGAGAAGAGTCTAGTGCTGTGGCTCTTGTTTCTGAAATTGAACCAAAGAGCATAGAAGAAGCTTTATCTGATGAAAGCTGGATTGAAGCTATGCAAGAAGAGCTCAGACAATTCAGCATAAATGATGTCTGGGAATTGACATCCAAACCAAAAGGTAAAACTGTTATTGGAGCCAAATGGGTGTTCAGAAACAAGATGAACGAGAAAGGAAAAGTCGTACGAAATAAAGCAAGACTCGTGGCCAAGGGATATACGCAAGAAGAAGGAATAGACTATGATGAGACTTACGCTCCAGTGGCAAGGTTAGAAGCTATTCGACTATTACTTGCGTTTGCTTGTTATAAGAATTTCAGGTTATTCCAAATGGACGTCAAAAGCGCATTTCTGAATGGATTTATCCATGAGGAAGTTTATGTGGAACAACCGCCAGGGTTTGAAGACCCAAAGAAGCCAGACTCAGTCTTCAGACTGAAAAAGGCTTTGTATGGTTTAAAGCAAGCACCTCGAGCTTGGTACGACAGGTTAAGTAATTTCCTTTTACAAAATGGTTTTGTTAAAGGTAAAGTAGATACGACTTTATTTATCAAAAAGGAAAACAAAAGTTTCTTACTTGTTCAAATTTATGTAGATGATATCATTTTTGGATCCTCTAATGAAAGTCTGTGCAAGAAATTTTCAAAGTCTATGCAGGAGGAGTTTGAAATGAGTATGATGGGAGAATTAACATTCTTTCTTGGTCTTCAAATAAAGCAATTGAAAGAAGGAACTTTTATTTTTCAAGAAAAATATGTTAATGATCTTGTCAAAAGGTTTGGACTGGAGAATTGCAAAAAGGTCGACATACCAATGTCAAGTTCTTTAAAGATAGACAAAGATGAAGAAGGGAAGAAAGTTGATCAAAAGCTGTACAGGAGCATTATCGGATCACTTCTTTATCTTACTGCTTCTAGACCTGATATTTTGTTGAGTGTTTGCATCTGTGCAAGGTTTCAATCAGATCCTAGAGAATCTCATCTCAGTGCTGCGAAACGCATCATCAAATACGTCGCTTCATCATCAAGCATCGGTCTTTGGTATCCTAAGAAGGGAGACTTTAATCTTATGGGTTATTCAGACGCAGATCTGGCCGGTTGCAGAGTTGATAGAAAGAGCACTTCAGGAACTTGCCAGTTGTTTGGAAGCAGAACAGTGTCTTGGTTTTCTAGGAAGCAAAGTACTGTGTCCCTTTCAACAACAGAAGCAGAGTATGTAGCTCTTGGAAGCTGCTGTTCGCAAATTCTATGGATAAAACAACAGCTAAGAGATTTTGAAATTGAAGACTCATGCACGGAGATTAATTGCGACAACACCAGCGCTATCAACCTCACCAAAAATCCAATTCTCCACTCAAGAGCAAAGCATATAGAGATTCGACATCACTTCATTAGAGATCATGTTCAAAATGGAGATGTCTCAATTCAATTTGTTGACTCAAAGAATCAACTGGCTGATATACTCACAAAGCCTTTGGACAAAAATCAATTTGAGTCTATACGGACCATACTCAACATTTTGAGGTATGAGGATATCAAAGTCTAAAGACCTTCAGACTCAGGCTTATAAGACCTTATCTACAGTCTTGTCTCAACCTTCAGACTGTAAGTCTTTCTCTCTCCAATCTTATCTTGAAAAGGTACGATCATCAGACTCTGTTTAAATTGTTGCTATATTTATTAACCGTAAATTTTGCAACGATTCATTTTCAAAAAGGAAGTTACATCTGAAATAGCTATTTTTCCGGATAAAGGCAGTTATTTTGAAAATGCATATTTTATTTCCTTTGTGACGATTCGTTTTCTTCTCTTTTTAACCGAACGAACACTATCGATTACTCTTCACCTTTCTATTCACTTTACTCTCAAAACCCTAGAAAACATCGATCCTCCACTTCCGTTTGTCTCCTTCGTTCAATTTTAAAAAGTTGTCATCTTTTCTGGGAAAGTCAAGCGAGGAATCTTCCAATCACTGTTAAAGATGTCTTCTTCACGAAAATCGTCAAGAATCGCAAGCAGGGGACCACAGAGAATGAGTAAGGGGCCTACTCACTTTGATCTTACGGAAGATGAAGTTTCTCCAGATCAGCATCCGAGCCCACAACATTCTCAGCAGCGTCACTCTCCATCATCTAGTCCTCAAGACGTTGTTCAAAAGGAAGAAATCATCGAGGAAGCAGACCCCGTAAGAACTCAAAAGCCTGCTTTTATCTACAAGTTATATCGTGCTTTAAAAGGAATTCGTACTCCTTTGAGCTATATTGATAGTTTTGTTAAAGAAAAAGGATATAGGAACGAATATATATTTCTGAAAAGAATGGAAAGTTTGGGAATCGCTCGTAAAGGGGTGGCTGAGGAAACCCTTGCGAATATCCCAAGTGATCCTCGTGACTGGGGGCCAAATCCTGTAGATGGAAATGATGATGACAATCTGTTCAGTTTATTTCAACCAAAAATGGGTATTGCGGCTGAAATTCAAGGAAAAAGGGGAGATTTGTTCAGATCAAAGGAACAAAAGGATCTGTACTCGAAATTGCTGAAGCGTGGGGTAATAAACCCTAGAAGTGTGGATTTTGATTTTCTGGATGCTGTGAAAGTGAACTTGAGGGAAAAGTTCAGTTATCTTCAATTGGAAAAGTTCTGTTCTGACTCAACAGAGGCTTATGCTGAACTGACTGCGTATTTCTATTCAAATCTTAGCTTTTTAGATGCGAATAGATTTTCCTTCAGTGTCAAAGATCAAGACTATGTTGTCGATATGGATATGCTGGCTGATGTGTTAGAAGTTGAGAGAGGGAGATATCAACCGATTAAGGTTTCCATTGCTCGGGCCACTCTTGAACTGGTGAAGGACAGAAGAACAGAAGAGAAGATCACCTACTCAAGGATGAACGCATTCAACATCCTGCTTCACAAGACTGTGATTAATTGCCTTCGGCCAAAATCAACTTCCAAAACTGATGTTTCTAGCTCTGAGGCAAAGCTGATGTATGCCATCCTCTGTGGAAAGAAGTTTTCTCTCCCTCATACTATCATGTTTCACATGTATAGAGCAGTGATGAAGGACAGAGGTCAACTCCCTTATCCAAGCCTTATTACGAAGTTATTCAGACATCTGAATATTCAGCCTCCACAAATCCTTTGTGTTCGATCATGCGATCAAATGGTGGTAGGACTGAAAATGGTGACCAAAATGCGTCTGAAGGAACTGAGCAAGGAATTAGAGAAATTCAAGGAGAAGACTCCTGCCAAGTCTCATCAACTCTCTTCTGCTGCTAAGAGAAAAGGGAAGGAGCCCGTGGCTGCTCCATCAAAGAAAAGAAGAGCTCTCCTCGTTGAGGATGAAGATGATGACGATGACATTACCATCTCTGCAATGGCATTGAAGAACTTAAGTCGTCCTGTTCCAGAGAAAGATTCGGAACAAATGACGAAAGAAGCAGAGGAGAAGGAAGAAGAAGAAAAAGAAGCAAATGAGAAGAAAGATGAAGAAAGAGAAACAGTGCAAGAAGCAGATCAAGCAAGACCTGAAGAAGAAAGAAGAGAAGGAGATCCTGAAGGAATCTCTTCTCCACCCGTAGGCATTGAAACAGGGGGAGATCAGGAAAAAGGAGTGACATCTTCATATCAAGATGAAAGTGAAGGAGTCAGTCGCTCACCTGCAGACCCAGAAGATGTTTTTGCATCTCAATTTCCAGAGGAAGGTCATGAAGCTTCATCGCCAAACCTGCGAGATTATGCTGATCCACCATCGTCTGCTTTTACTCCATCAGAACGAGCAGAAGCAAGTACTCAGACTGATAATGGAGCAGATTTTCGCAGAATCATGGATATTCTATTGGAGATGAAAGGTCAGATATATGCCTTGGGATGTGAAGTTCAAAGCTTGAAGAATGAAGGTCAAGCTTCTTCCTGTTCATTAAATGAAAAGATGCAAGCCCTCTCTATTCAGAATCAGGCCAATGCCAAGAGTGAGGAGGTTGTACAGCTGAAGGAAGACTTTAAGAGGCTGGAAGGCATTGTTCAGTCTATGGAAGATATCCAGCTTGTCCGTGTTCCCAAGTTTTCTTCAACTTCATCTCATCCTTTTCAATGATGACAAAAAGGGGGAGAGATGCAAGATGCAAGATTTTGATTCAAAAACTCTTTACTTTCATTAAACTTTTGGGACAAATTTGAGGTTTATGGTTTGAACCTGTTTGACTGTGTTTTTGTGTCTGGATGCCTAGACTTGGATTTAACTTGACTGCTTCTATTTATCAATATTGATATCTTATGAATGGCTTAATCATATATTGGACTAACTTATTTTCTGCGGTTGCAGAATCTAGTGTTATTTTATTAGCCATTTATTTCAATAAGATATGCATATGTGTTTGAGAAATGTTTTGCAGGTCAAAGTTATCCAAATCTGCAGGAAGGTTTTGTCACCATCAAAAAGGGGGAGATTGTTGGAGAAATCCTCATGAAGAGTTTTGAAGTTGACAAAACGTATCCTTCGGTCTAGTCTGAAAGTCTGCAGACTCTGTCAGTTTAAAGTCTGAAGACTTCCGGACAGCCAGACTCAAGACTCAAAGTCTATCCTCATTGACAGTCTCGAATCCGTTGAAGAAAGGTTATCCAGAACTAAGTGGATTGTTCAGGATTTAACCTTATCATCTGGAGAAGATCTCGTGGCTGGAGAAGACGTATCAGAATCCTTTGATTGATCAAAGATTGATTCAATGACTGAAGATTCGATGATTGTCTATATATTATTGGAAGGTTCTACTTATGGAAACCGAGATCCTGATTGTATGGGCGAACAGGATTGATGGGCTATCAACATGTTCCTTTAATAACTCGAACAATCTTCCTAATTGATTCTGTCCAACGGTTAGATTGGAGGAATTCCTTTGGTAAGTGCCAACGGATATGATGGCATAAAGGAGTATATAAGGAAGTCGTTCTTAGTTGTTCGAGGTGTGCGCGATAGAAGAATTCCAAAGTCTGAAGCTCCCATTTGTTTAGATAAATCTCTTGAGCGAACACTTGTATACAAAAGAGAGTCTATATTTGTGAGAGACCTTGAGGAGGTGTGGTAGAACATCTACACTGTGGAATCAAGGCAAAGCTGTGCTGTAACTTCTCTTTTGATTATAGTGAAATCCAGCCGGTGGGCTGTCAGTGCGGAAGAGTGGACGTAGGCTTGGAATAAGCCGAACCACTATAAATCCTGTGTTTAATTTTCTCTTCCTTACTCTCTTTACTTCAAACGTATATCAATCTGTTAAGAATTGCTTCCGTATTCAAGAAAAATTGTTTGTGCGCCTATTCACCCCCTCTAGGTGTTTATACTAGCAATATCAAGCACAGGTGCAGTAGTTAGCTTTTCTTTAAGCTTTTGGAAACTTTGCTCACACTTGTCTGTGTAGACAAATTTCTATTCCTTCTTCAATAGTCAAGTCATCAACGACGCTAACGCTGAAAATTCTTCCACAAACCGTTTGTAATACCTTGCTAAACCCAGAAAAATTTTGATCTCTGTCACTGTCGTCAGTCTTAGCCAGTTTATCACTGCTTCTATCCCGGTCAGGTCCACGGAGATTCCTTTGCTTGAAATCACGAGACCTAGAAAAGCAACACAAGTCAATCAAAACTTGCACTTGCTAAACTTGGCATACAACTCATGAGTCCTTGGAGTTTATAGTACCAATGTCATATGACTCTCATGCTCCTCAGCACTTCTCGAGTACACTAGGATATCATCGATGAACACAATCATGAACTGATTCAAATATTCCTTAAAAACTCGATTCATCAAATCCATAAAAACAGCTAGAGCGTTCGTCAAACCGAACAGCATTATAATAAACTCATAATGGTCGTATCGAGTGCGAAATGCTGACTTTGGAATATCCTCCTTTCTGATCCTCAATTGATGATATCCTGTCTTCATTTCGATCTTAGAAAATATCGACGTTCCTTGCAACTGGTCAAACAAGTCATCAATCCTCGGCAGTGGATACTTGTTCTTGATCGTCACTTGGTTGAGTTGACGATAGTCGATGCACAAGTGTAACAGCCCATCTTTTTTCTTCACGAACAGAACTGATGCTCCCCAATGTGATGCACTAGGACGTATAAATCCCTTATCCAATAACTCTTGCATCTACACCTTCAATTTTTTCAACTCTGATAAAGTCATCCGGTAAGGAGCCTTAAAGATTGGCTCTATCCCGGGGGCTAACTTAATCACGAACTCTATTTTTCTTTCTGGTGGCAAACCTGGCAATTCCTTTGGGAACATAGTTGGAAACTCCTGAACCACTGCGATGTCTTCTATCTTTAGCTCCTCAATTGTCATATCCATGACAATTGCTAGGTAACCTTGGCAACTCCCGTCTAACAAACGAGTTGCCTCAAGCGACAAGATTAATGAAGTCGAGGGTCCTTCTTGACTCCCAATAAACTTGAAGCTCTCACCCTCTATCAGCTTAAATTGAATCACCTTGCGATAATAGTCTAGCTTAGCTTGTTGCTTGGTGAGCCAGTCCATGCCAATTATCAAATCAAAATCATACATGGCTAGGACTATCAAGTCTATCTTCCCCTCTCGCTCACCAATCGCTAACGTGCAACTAGGACAACCCACTATAACTAACACCTTATCCTTTAATAGTGTCGATATACTAACCACTCACTCCAACAACTTAGGAATCAATCTTACCAACTTAACATGCTGCTCAGCTATAAATGAATGAGTAGCTCTAGGGTCAAATAAAGCATAAGCAATGTGGTCGTTCAACGAGATGGTACCTATAATCACATTGGGCGTATCCTCCGCCTGTCCTCTGGTGATAGCATATATCCTTCCTTGAGCTGGAGGTTAGTTAAATCCACCTTGCTGTGCATTCGGTGGCAGAAGTCCTCGGTTCTTATTCATCGGTGGTGGCGGCAACTGCAGTCCCATCTGTCTCCTAGGACAATTCCTGGCCATGTGACCCTGTTGGCCACACACAAAACAAACACCCGTCCTAGAAGGGCATAGGGCTAATCCATGTCATCCTCCGCAAGAGTGACACACTCTATTTTGGCTCGATGTTGACTTTCCTATTCCACCCTTCCTGTTGGGCAGAACATGGTACCTCCCACCAATCATCGGTCTCTTCCCAAACCAATTTCTATCCCGGTTAGACCCAAACCGTGATCCAGAAGCGGCGGCTTGTTCGTTCAGGTTCCTCTCTATCAGTTGGGCTTTTTCGTACAGCTCATTATAAGTTTTTAGATCGAGCAGTACTAGTGAATTTTTCAGCTCTGATTGGAGGCCATCCTTAAACCTCCTCACTTTTTCCTCGAGATCCTCAATCGGTCTAGGAGCATACTACGATAACTCAGCGAACTTCGCCTCGTACTAGTCCACAGTCATTAGACCTTGACGAAGGCGTTGAAATTCTGCCATCTTCAATTCCTTGGCACAGTTGGAGAAATGCTTGGCATTAAACGCTCTAATGAAGGTGTTCTACACCGGAACCACACCTTTAGGAATTATCTATTCTCTAGTGGCCCTCCACCAAGTACTTGCAATACCCTACAGTTGATACACTACAAGGTCCACCTTTTCTTCCTCTGTGCACCTCAACAGTGCAAATGCTTTCTCTAAGCCTTGAATCTAGAGGTTTGCATCCTCGGGATCTCTTGATCCGGTGAACTCTAGTGGTTTCAATTTTAGAAACTACTCCACCAATTTATGTATCGGTCTCCCAACGACCACGTCACCTGGTGGAACCTCAACAGGCACGGCAATAGGTGTGGCAACTGGTGCGACGACAAGTGCGGTGACAGGTGCGGTAGCGATGGCGGCAGCTGCAGCAGCATTAGTGGTGGCATTGGCGGCGTTAGTGGCGGCTGTGGTAGCGGCAATTAAAGAGGCGATTGAAGCGGCGACACTAGCAGCTTGGTTCTGAGCCTGCTGCTCCATCCAATTTCCCATTGCTTCTAGCGCCTGCATGATCCCGTCAATCCTGGGATCACCAGGGGCTGCTACCCCAGCACCGACTGGAGGCGGTGCTATTCCACTTGTGCTGGCCTCAACCTGCACTCTACCTCAACCGCGTCGAGTACCGATCCTTGTCAACATCCTAGCCCGAGTCACTAAGGCTAAGGTCCTCTGCCTAGGAGTCCTCAGCTCCTGATCACTCATGTTGTAGACTTTTTACAAAACCTGTTCCCAATTCCATACAGAATTAGAAACTGAGTGATCTCACAAACAATCTACCAAATAGCTATCAACCACATGCATCGGCATAAAATAAAGGTCATTCATACTAATTATCCCAAGAACCCATCACACCTTATCACTCAAACACTAACCCGCTCTAATACCACTAAACGGGGATGTCACACCCCGATCCTCGAGTGCATGCCCATCCTTCTCTAGTCGATAAAAAATTATGCGACTTCCTAGGACGAGTCGCCGACCTTTTAATTTTATTACATATGTGGAAGCAAAAATAAATCCTCTGACAGTAATCATCTCGGGATAGAAAAGCATGACATCACATTCACAAACAAACCGCACTTTTATAAACATACTGAGTCATTTACACAAGTCTATAACCAAAAGACTAGTTCTTAAAAAGAGGCTGTCCTATCTAACCTACTCTTTAGATCACATCAGCTCAACTCCAGGTCCTTCCTTTACGACCCTGAAAATTTTAAGCCCACGACAAGGTGAGATATAAATCTGCGAGTTCACGGTTTAAGCCTCGATTAGGAGGAAAATACACCTAGAAGTGTCTTAACCACACAATCACACAATTAGCACAGAGGACTTACCTCGCCTCAGTTTCTTTCCTGCACGTCAGCACAGTTTATATCACATTGCATATAATCAATGCACATAACAATTGGAACACCTCATCAATTCAATTAACCACAAGAGTCCCGATTATAAGGCCAAACCATTATGACACGTCTCATACCATGCCACACAGTTTTGTCTCATAATCAGGCGCATCAAATTCAAACAATCATGCGTTCCAATTGGTAATTAAGCCACTCAAGGCATAACCGACTCCTATGTTCAGCCGCCTACTAGCGTAGTCAGACATCGTCTCTTCTCAATTGAGCATGGCTACATTTCATTGACGGCTTTCCTGAAGGAGCATAGGTCCAGAATCTACTGCGACCTGCTACCCTAATACATGGGTAACCCCAAAAGGGATTTAGTAACATCCGGTGTAATTGCTCGAGACGTGTTCTCTTAACCAACACACGAACAATCAATCTCAGCCCAGGATACCGTGTATTACACTGAAATGCCTCAATTAAAATAGTGATCCTAGCATATTTTCTTCACACTAAAAATACCCGGTAAAAATAGTCATGTGTGGGTACATGGTCAGATTGGACCCAGAAAATTCATAACCTCCAATTTAAAGTCTCACTGTTTTATATAGTATATAAAACCATTTTTGGAGTTAAAATCCAACACCAGGGATTTTCTAAATAAATATCAAAATTCATAAATTTTGGCAATAAATACTCAAATTTTTAATCAACACTCAATTTGTACAAATTAATAACCAATTGCAAAAATTGAACACACCATTGCAATCAACACGCAATTCCGATCATCGGCTATCCCGGTATAATTTTCGAAAAAAGTAATAATTAAATAAATTACCTAAAATTAAACAAATTACAAAATAAATAAATTTAAACCATTTAATTAAATTAACCTAAACTAACTAAACTAAATAATCTAACTAACAATTAAATCTAACCATCCTATTTAATTTAATCTAAGTACACTAACTAAATAAACTAACTAATTCCTAACTGATCCACCTACCTAAACTAATTAAACTAACTAAATACTAACTATATACTTAATCTAACTAAGCTATCCTTAGCCTAATTAACCTAATTAATTCACCAATTAGCTAACTAACACACCTCTAAGTGTCATTAGCCCATTAATTAAGGATTAGAGCGCAACTCACAAGTTAGCACAAAAATCGGCTCACGGCGACGACGGTGTGATGGCGGCTGAGACTAGGACTCATGGAAAGGCCGAGGGATGCTCGGACCAGCTTAAATCGGCCCAAGGCAGCCCACGGTTCAGGACCGAAGGAGCTGGAATTTCGCGGCTGAACTTGCGCGGCCGAAGATGGTTGCTCGATGAAGGTTGATCGCTTAATTCGGTGGACGATCGAGAAGCTTGAGTCTTCGGTCTTCGGTTTTCGTTGGGCTGTGGGCTGAACAAAACAGGGCTAGTGAAATCTTCGAAGGTGGGAGCTACTCGAGGAAGATGGAAGCTGGGACGTTCGGTGAAGCCTAGGTGGAAGGGAACGGCGTGATGTAGAGGTGCAAAGGTTACTTCGATCAACGTTGGTGGTTGAAGACTTCTTTAGTTGACTAAGGGGACGTGTGGCAAGCAGAGGGGAAATGGTGGGTGGAAGTGGGCGAGCGTGAGTGGAGCAGGGAAATGAAGGCTTCGATGGAGGAGTGAGGCAGAGGGAAAAATGAAAGCAAAACCAGAGAGGAAATGTGGGGATGAGTTGCTCGAGTAAAAGAGAAGGGCGGGCTGTGATCGAGAGAGAGAGAGAGAGAGAGAGAGAGAGAGAGAGAGCAGTATACGAAGATGGAGGTCGGCAAGCGATGGGGTGCCCGACAGCTTGGAAGATAAAAATGTAAAGTCTACAAGCCTAATCCAAATCATTGAATACTTGGTCCCCCTTTGGTCTTGCATAATTATCTCCTTGTCTCTTAATTCTTCCTAGCCTAAAATTCCATATATAATCCAATTTAAATTTTAAAATTGTAGCCCCAAGCTTAAATCCGAATTTCACATTTTTGGCACTCAACTTTGGTTTTAATTTCTTCTCCGATTCCTCCAATTCGAAGTCCTATTTTGAAGAAGAAAAAGTCCACATAAATTCTATAAATTCCCATCAACACATAGCCCGGCTTGGAAGTCCAAATTTTCTTCAAATGAGCTAAATCGAATTTCTGTAAAAATGCCGAAATCCCCGAAAAAATTTTGGAAGATGAATCGACGTTCCTAAAATGAATCATGACACGACAAAACTTCCAATTTCTAAAATCGAGTTCAATTTTGTGGTTCATTTCAATCTAACGTGATTTTAGTGCGTCTTAATCTACCAGGTAGTTTTTAGGAAATTTTAATGCAATTGACTCGTGGTCGATTATTTTCGAGCCACATTGTACGTCTTCGACACATTGGCGACTCTTGGTTGTCGTGAAAATCTTGAAGTTTCAAATACGAACACAGGGTACGAAAATGATGGAAAAATCGATCTAGTGTTGTTCAACAGAAATTTTGCAATTAGGTGGAATCACCCACGCACTAATCACATACCTCTATCGAATCGACCTATCTCCGGTCTCTGATCGATTTTGATGGTGTCGTAATGACCCTTGTAGATTAGCACGGTCGAGAAGTCGATTCCGAGTCGAATTCTCAGTGTTACTGCATTTAGATTCCATAATGGCTTCACCTGATAGGCTAGTTAACTTGTGAGTGGCCAACTCAGAGAAAAAGGCTATAGGCAATTCGATGAAAAGCCCGTTTCATCTAATTGAAATCAAACTTGAAAATTAGGATGTCACAATGACTTGGTAGATGCCGAAGTCTGCGTATTCAAGGAGGATGATGAATTCTATGTTGGGGAAGTGATTGGTGGTAACCTTTTACATGCTATCAATAACTCCATACTCTACATACCCATATTCTCTGAGACTTATGCTTCTAGTGAAAGGTGCCTCCAAGAGCTTACGCTCATAGTAGACAACGTCTCCATGTCAATGGACCAAAAAGTTATCCTTCCCATTTTTCTTGACATGGAACCTGAGGATGTTAAACTTAAGACTCCACTTTGTAGCATTGCCTTTGAGAAATACAAGGAAAACTTTCCTAAGGAAGTTGAGGCGTGGAGAAAGGCTCTTGCAAAAGTTGATGAAACCAAGGGATGGAACGTGAAAAAGGACCAAAGGTGATACTCATTGAAGATCCTTATCTAATTCTTCTTATTTTTGTTTTACGGGTTACAACGTTGCCTTATGAAATGATTTCTTTTTCTTGTTTTTTTATGGAAAATATTGAAAACAACCTGCAATTGCTACTCTTATTTTTTGCTTTTAACTTCTTCCCTAAATTTTTTCCCCGCGATGTCAATACCTTCAATTTGATCTGCATTATGACTTATCAAAATAAACAATCCGCATCTTCAGAACGAAATTTCAACCCAAAAAATCCATTTACCCCTGTGATGAGAGTATCAATTTCCATGTTCTATTTACTGGTAAAGAAAAACATCAGCGATCCCATCTCCTCAAGAAACATCAATTACAAAAGTAAACTAGGATTCTAGGAAGAAAAATGATGTGTGATCTGTTGGTAAGAAATTAATCTAGTCAACTAATGAAAGTGCTTGTGTACATGCAGCCAAGCAACGATTGTTAAATTGGCTGTTGAAAGGGTTTTGAAGAAGTTGGAGATAAAGCAGAAATCAGTGACTGAATATTTAGTTGGACTTGATGATCGGGTAAAGGATTTGACAGAGTTATTAGATGTCGACCAACAGGATGTGCGAGTCATTGTAATTTACGGAAATGGTGGTATTGGTAAAACGACCATTGCTAAAGTCATCTTCAATCAAATATCTTCCCACTTTGGAAAGTGTTGTAGCTTCTTAGAGAATGTTCGAGAAAGCTAGTTGACTAAGGAGGGCATAGTCCAGTTGCAGAGGAAATTACTATATGACATTGTTGGTCCTAGATCTGCAAAACAATTATTGGATAGTGAACAAGCAATAAGGAGGATTGGAGACACACTAAGCACTAAGAAAGTCCTTGTAGTTCTGGATGATGTTGGTAAAAAAGAGCACATTAAGACACTAATAGGAGGTTATTCATTATATTCAGGATCTAGGATAATCATTACAACAAGATACAAAATTGTTTTGAATGTTGAGGGACTTAAAGATGAAATTCCATGGTATGAGATGCGGAAGATGGATGCTAGTCTTGCACATAAGCTTTTTTGTCAGCATGCCTTTGGCAAAAGAATTTCCTTCGGATGATGATCATGGACTTTTAAGTAAAATTGTCTCAAGTACGGGAGGACTTCCTTTGGCTGTAGAAGTAATAGGTTCGTTACTTAATGGGAAAGATTGAGCATTTTGGAAAAAGACGTTGGTTAGGTTAAGGGAAGTACCTAAAGAAGACATCTAGGAGATGTTAAGGATTGGCTATGACAACCTAGACAAGTGTCAAAAAAAAAATTTTTCTCGATATAGCATGCTTCTTGTTCAATGAGAATAAGACAGATGCAATTTACATGTGGGCTGATTGTCAATTTTATCCTATAAGAGGACTAAAAGTCCTTACGGATAGGCATTTCATAAAGATACTAGAGAATGATAAGATTTGGAAGCATGATCAGCTTATAGATTTGGGAAGGCGTATTGTCCATCAAGAAAGCCATTCAATTTAGGAAAGCGCGGTAGGTTATGGATTACAAAAGAGGCCCTTGAAATCATAAAAACCAAAAAGGTAAGTTGTCCAATTTTCAAATAAAAGTTGTATATCCTAGAATTAAGGATTCTTTTTTTCTTTAGACCTTTATTATTTCTTGCCTACCCTTTCTAGGGGTGTGCATGGTCCGGGCGGGCGGTTCCCGACCTAGAACCGGGAACCGCCCGCTAAGGACCGGTTCCGAAAAATCGGAACAGGGATCCACCCGGGAACCGGACCGCCGGTCCGGTCCGGTTCCCGTATGGATCCATGGAACCGATTTTGACGCCAAAAATTATGGTTTTCAAGAGTGAAACAATTTTGGTTTCCTGGACCGCCGGTCCGGAAGTTTTGAGCAGAATAACGAGACGCCACGCACGAAATCGTTTGTACCTTTGGTTTGGTGGTGAGGAAAGCAAGAGCTCTGTAGGGTTTATGGCGAGGGGGGCGGACAGCAGAGGCGGAGGAGCAGCGGCTGTGGCGAGTGGCGACCGGCGCGAGGGGGCGGACAGTGGCGGAGGAGGAGCAGCGGCGGCGGCGTGAATGCTTGGTGAGGAATCGAAGACGAGGAGAAGAGATTGAGGAAGAAACAGAGAGATAATCAAAAAATGAGGGAGAAATCGGAAGAGAATCAAGAGATGAGAAGCAAATTAGGGCTTCTTACCTTGTTGAGTGACGGAAAAGGGGCTCGCCGGCTCGGTCAAGAGTTCTTGCAGAGGCGGAGGAGCAGCGGTTGGCCGCTGGCGAGTGGTGACCGGCGCGAGGGGGCGGACAGTGGCGGAGGAGGAGCAGCGGTGGCGGCGTGGATACTCGGGGTGGACCGTGGAACCGTGGAATCGAAGACGAAGAGAAGGAAAGGAACAGAGAGAGTCGGAGGTTGAAGAAGAAGAAACGCGATTAGGGCTTCGCGAATTAGGGGCAGGGGGCTTCGTTCGCGACTTTTGTTTTTTTTTTGTTTTTTGTTTAATTATAAATAGTACCGGTCCGGTCCGGGTGGGCGGGCGGGCAGATCCGCCCACGGAACCGGGAATCGGACCGGTTCCCACCGGTTCTCAACAATTGGACCCGGGAACCGGACCGGTTCCCTCAAGAACCGCCGGTTCCGGGCGGTTCCGGTCCGGTTCCGGGCGGTTCCGGTCCGGTTCCGGGCGGTCCGGGCGGTTCCCGGGTCTAATGCACACCCCTAACCCTTTCGAGTTGTAAAACATAATGGTTGGAAGTTGGCAAGCTTTTTCCCATCACGTCAAAAATTTCACTTGTAGAGGAAGGACGAGTTTCAAGTGCTTAAGATATTTAGAGCTAGTGACTCCATAGAGATTACAGATGACATAGAGATTACGGATGAAGACTTTGGAAGATTACCAGACCTAAGATTCCTAGAGCTAAACTGAGGAACTTATGTTGGGAACTTTGCAGGGTATCATTCTAATTTGAGAAGGTTTCTTGGCATTCTCCTTGAGACTTTAGGGCAGAGAATATGTATTTGGATCGTCTTGTTGTTTGTAAACTTGACACTATTGAATTCAAGGACGAGTCAAGAGCATGGGGCTTGATCAAGGTAAATTACACGTTCTAATTCCAGTCTAACAGTTCCCATCTATACTATGCAATGGTTCTTACACTTAAAATGTCATCAATTTTTACAGGAGGCACAAAATTTGAAAGTTCTATCTATTACTCGATGTAATGGCTTAACGACAATCCCAGACTTCTCCAAATGCTCGCATTTAGAGAGGTTGACTCTTGCATAATGCTTCAGTCTAGAGAGAATTGAGAGCTTCATTGGAGGTGTAGGGTCGTTAATTGAGTTAAAGATCGAAGAGTGCAAGGGTCTTACAGATTTGCCTGAAGAAGTGGGGGCATTGGTGAAGCTTAAGCACTTCTCACTATCGAGGTATGGAAGATTGAGAGAACTTCCACGCTTACTTGGGAATTTAACCTCATTAACAAGGTTGGACTTATTAGGTGTGAATATTGCCAAACTTTCAAATTCCATTTGACAGTTAAAATCCACATAATTCTAGTCTGAAAGTTGAGATTTTTTTTTTCCTAACAGGCATAGTAAAAAGGGAAGTTCCTAGCTTCATTGGAAAGTTAAAATCATTACGTGTCTTGCATTCATGAATAGGCGCATTAGTTTATCGAGAGGATCATGTTTGGCAGTTGCCTAGTGGCTTCAGCACATTAATAAATCTTGAAGAGCTAGATCTCTCTAGGCGTAATGTGATGGGTGAATTTCCTGTTGGAATTGGAGAATTGTCATATTTAAGAATCCTAAAGTTAGAGCACACCCGTATTTGCAAAATTCCAACAACAATAAACATGCTTCATCACCTCCAAACACTCAATTTATCAGGTTGTGATGAGATTCAACGGTTGCCGGAACTTCCCATAAGTTTAACCTGTCTTTGTCTTCATTCTAGATCATTGCTCTCAATTCCTAATTTGTCAAACCTTACTAATTTGGTTGAACTGCTACTAAGCGATGACTCTTATAGGACGGGCTTCTCAAACCTAATCACTTGCAACTTAAGGTGGATTGAGAGGTTATCTAGATTGAAAAAATTAAAGTTAAATCTCCTAAACATCCTTGCACCTCCAAAGTTGGCTTCTCTTTCTCATTTGGAAGAGCTTAAGTTGTCTTGCCTAGACGTGAAATCCCTCATGCAGCATCGCTCCTGGAGTTTGAGAAATTTGTCCACCTTAGAGTTCTACAGCTATGAAGTAAAAGACATTCCACTCCATAGGGTTCCACGACTAGAGGAATTAACTGTTTACGGTTGTAAACAGCTACAAAAATTATCTATTCCTTTGGAATTAAGGAAGATACGACAAGTGCCTGTGTCATATTGTTCAAATCTAGTTGAGATACAAGTTAAGCATCTTTCAAAATCATTGAAATCCTTGAAAGCCTATGAGTACGAATCTCTAACAAAAATTGGTGGGTTATCACACTCGATGAACTTGGAGCATTTGAGAATCCAAAGGTGCGAACAACTTACTAATATTGAGGGATTAAATGAGTTAAGAGTCTTTGAAATCCTTGGAGGTCAATGCCTGTTATTGAGAAGGTTGATTGATGCATCTTGCATAAATGTACCAGACAATTGCCTCATCAAAATACAGGGGTGTGGAGACTTTATAAAAGATTCTACTCAGACGGCTCATCTATACTTTCTTTGAAGCATTACAGATAGCAGATTCTTCAGGATAACTCAAACTTTGAATCCAAGTCAGACAAGGTGCGACATCTTCTTCATCAATATATAGTAGACGTGCATGAATTGATTTGTTCTAGTTTCAATTTGATGCTATGCTTCGGTAAAACAGCATGAATTGTAACAAGTTAAACATTAATCTGAAATGTATATGTATGAAAATAGATTTTTTCAATCCAACCATGAAAAACGACACCGGGACCCCTGGAGTGCCAAAAGTTGGCACAAAGGGACACTTAAGTGCCAAAAGTTACAAAAGTGACACTTAAGCTCCAAAATCGGAGCAAAGTAGATCACTTAAGTGCCAATCCGGCCAAAATGCTGACATGGCGATTTTTTAGCGAAGCAAGTGCAAAACGGCATCATTTTGGTACTGACGTGATAAAAAATTAATATAAAAATTAATGAAATTAAATTTTAAAAATTTTAAAAAATTTTAAAAAATTAAAAAGAAGGGGGGTGGGGGGAGGCGATTGAGGGGCCGGCAACGGAGGGGGAGGGTCGGCCGGGGTCACTAGGCCCTGGCCAGGGGCCGATGACCCCGGCCAACTGGCAACGAGGGCCTGCAAGCCCTTGCCCCCTATCTGGAGCGAGGGACGCGGCCCTCGCCCAGATCTAGCAAGGGTCGGCGATCCTCCCTTAGCCGGGCCAAGGGTTGCCGCCCGCTAAGGCAACCCCCATCTAGCGATGGCTCTTGGCCCGGCCGAGCAAGGGCCGTCAACCCTCACCAAATCTAGGCGAGGACCATGACCCTCGTTGTCGGTCGGCCATGGTCACCAGCCCTTGGCCAGGGCCCGGCAACCTCAGCTGACCCTCCCCCCTCCGTCGCCGGCCCTTCCCGGCAGTGGTAGGGAGGCGGCGCTGGCTGAGGCTCAGCCCTCAGTCGCCTCCCTTCTTTTTAATATTTCTTTTTATTTTTAAATTTTTTAAATAAATTTAGTTTTAAATTTAGTTTGATTAATTTTTATATTAATTTTTTTACCACGTCAGCACCAAAACGACGTCGTTTTTGCATTGTGTAGCCACGTCGGCGTGCAAAATGATGCAATTTTGCACTTACTTCGCCGAAAATTGCACACGTCAGCATTTTGGCCAGATTTTGGCTGGATTGGCACTTAAGTGATCTATTTTGTTTCGATCTTGGCACTTAAATGTCACTTTCATAACTTTTAGCATTTAAGTGTCCATTTGTGCCAATTTTTGGCACTTGAAGTGTACTTTTGCCCACGAAAAATTACTAGAGAGATCTTTAAATGATTCAAATACATAAGTGTTACATGTTCTTTCTAATTGAAACGTTGCTTTGTATAGATTAAATGAATACACATATAAAAGTATTATATGTTGTAGTTCTTCAAATTATTTTTTGTTGTATAATTGAGAGGTACATATTCGTAGTAATTGCTCTCTCGAGCTTTCAGTTTGCATAGACGTTAAGTATTACCTAAAATGGACTGACTCACTTTTCTTGATCGAATTTACTTAATTAATTTTATTGACCATGCATCATTATCTATTTTCTTAACTTCATAAACCATGTAATAGATATTATTCTGTTCAAAATGAGTTGTGCATTTTCAATTAACATTTAATAGTCATACAAACGGAAAAAAGTAATGGCTGAAACAAAAATGAAAGTTTGGAAAGTAATCTGTAGCTCTCCAAAGTTTGCATTTACTGTGAAGTAGTGCCAAAGTTTAGGAGGGCAATATGATATTTTCAAAGTGCAGAGCTATGGTGCATACCCATTCGGAATAATGACATAATGTATTCTGTTAAGCATTCCAAAGCTTCGAAAAAGCTATAAGTAATTGCTTAAGTACTTTTTAAAAGAAAATTATCAATGAACAATATATGTCGAATACGGGTTCTTGTATTTTGTCAGTATCTAAGTAAAACAATATGAAAAATGAACAGAGTGGAATATGGATATATACTCTTGTGCTAGTAAAATAATGAATAAAATTTAGGGTTAATATCTTTAAAAACCACGAATAGGTACACGTGTGACAAATTTATCCAAACTAATTTATTGATTATGAAAATCTCCAAACTGGAATACATGTGACGAATGTATGCCAAATGACCACAAAAAACCTTAAACTAGTACATTTGTAATAAATTTACCTTAAACTAATCTATTTGACCGCAAAACCCCCCAAAATGGTACATAATGACAAATATACCCTTCGTTAAATTGGATTAATACCATAAAAGCCATAAAAATTATATAATTGTGACGTACAAAAAGTAAAATTCCAAACGATACACTAATTAACTATCATATGTCATCAAATTTAACAATTTGATAGAAAAATTTAACGGAAACTAATAGAGAATAAATTTTTTACTAATATACCAGTTTGGGAGAAATTTGTCAAAAATGTACTAGTTTGAGGTTCTTTTGTGATCAAAAAATTAGTTCGGAGTAAATTTGTTACAAGTGTATCAGTTTGGGATTTTTCGGATATTAACCCTAAAATTTATAATAAAGTTTTAAATATCAAAGGGAGCTTTGATTCCTTTTTTGGTCAAATATCCTCCTTTCTTTAACCACACAATATCTGTCCATTAAAAGTCGCCATTTTTTGTTGCACCGTTACGTTACTCACTCTATCCCTCGCTGCCGCCCTCTGTGTCATTCTGTCTCCACCTTACAGACAGACACTGTAGACGTGGAAAAGGCCACAACTTGGTGGGAAATATTTTCGACTTGGAGCACGAGCAAAGAATCTTGCACCAAGAAAATGGAAAAGGTGAGTGACTAGTGGAGACGAGTGCGAGCTGATTCTCTTGTTTCTTCTCTTAGGTTTGATCATTTCATTCCCTTACAATTGTCACTCATCTCTCCTTCCTTTTTCGGTTTTGGATATTTCCGGTTCCTAAAGCAATCTTTCCTCCCTCTTCTTAGTTCCCCATTTTCTGTTGCATAGTTTTGGTTCTTTAATATTGCCAGTAAACCATTTAATCATTCTTTAAATAATTAATTCACAAAAATTGCTTTCACAGATAAGATACTGGACAATAGATCAAATATTATATATTTCAAAAACATCATATCATGTCTTTGTCTACTCATTCTTTTTTTTTTTTTTTTGCAATATACATAATGAATGCATAAATTTCACATTATACATATATTGTGGAATATTTGACGTGATTATCGCTTTAATAAGATGTGGAGAAACTAATGTCAAATGATTTGATCATAGTTATGCAAGGGGGAAAAAACTAATTAGATTCTATCAACTGTCGCTACTATGGAAAATAAATGATGAATAAGGAGCAGCTCATTCGCAGTATATATGTTTAATATTATGATGATCTATCTCCTCTAACTTGTTAGCATCTACCCAAAAAAAAAAAAAAAACGTAAAATAAGCATGAGTGCAATATTAATCAATACTCTTGTGCTAGTAGAGGAAGAAGTAAAATTTAGGGATAAGTTCACTGGGAGTCCTAAAACCTATCACGAAAATGCAATTGAGTTATAAAACTTATCACGAAAGTACAATCGAGTTCTAAAACTTATCACAAAAGTGTAATCAAGTCCTAAAACTTTCAAAAGTGCTATAAATGAAAAGACTTGATTTAACCAATTTGACAAGTCTTAGGACTTCATTGCACTTTTCGAAAGTTTTATGATTCAATTGTATTTTTATGACAAGTTTTAGGATTTCATTGCACTTTTTAAAAGTTTTAGGACTAAATTGCAATTTGTTGACAAGTTTTAAAACTTCCAATGCATATATTCCTAAAATTAAAAAGAAAGTACTATAAGTTAGAGTAAGCCATGCTTCCTTTTTTGGCCAAGTATCCTCCTTTCTTTAGCCACACAATATCCGCCCTTTTAAAGTTGCAATTTTTGGTTGCACCGTAATTACATTGCTCATTCACTGTGTCTTATCCTCTCGCTTTACGGACAAAGATTGAAGGGAAGGAAAGGCCAACAGTTAGGAGGACAAGAGAAGAATCTTGCAACCAGGGAACTATGCTGGTGAGTAATTAGTTGAAACTAAAGTCAAGTGATTGGTCACAGTTGTACAAAGGAGATAAAAAAAACTAATTAGATTATCAAGTGTCATTACATTGGAAACTAAATTATGAATAAGAAGGAGCTAAATCGTGGTATATATGTTTGATATTATGATGGTCCATCTCCTGTAACTTGTTGGCATCTTCCCAAAGTAATACGTAAAATCAGCACGAGTGCAATATGAATAGGTACTCTTGTGCTAGTAGAGAAAGAAATAAAATTTAAAAGAAAGTCTTGTATGTTAGAGTAAGCCATGCTTCCTTTTTTGGCCAAGTATTCTCCTTTCTTTAGCCACACAATATCTGCCCTTTTTAAGTTGCTATTTTTTGTTGCACCGTAATTACATTGCTCATTCACTGTGTCTCATCCTCTCACTTTATGGACAAAGACTGAAGGCGGGGAAAGGCCCACAGTTAGGAGGACAATAGAAGAATCTTGCAACCGGGGAACTATGCTGGTGAGTGATTATTTGAAACTAATTTCAAATGATTTGATCACAGTTGTACAAAGGAAAAAAATAATAATAATTAGACACTATCAAGTGTGGCTACACTGGAAAATAAATGATGAATAAGGAGCAGCTAATTTATGGTATATATGTTTGATATTATGATGATCCATCTCCTGCAACTTGTTAGCATCTACCCAAAGCAACACGTAAAATAAGCATGAGTGCAATATAAAGAGGTACTCTTGTGCTAGTAGAGAAAGAAATAAAATTTAAAAGAAAGTCTTGCATGTTAGCGTAAGTTATGCTTACTTTTTCAGCCAAGTATTCCCCATTCTCTAGCCACACAATATCCGCCCTTTTTAAGTTTCCATTTTTTGTTGCACCGTAATTACATTGCTCATTCACCGTGCCTCATCCTCTCACTTTACGGACAAAGACTGAAGGCGGGGAAAGGCCCACAATAAGGAGGACAAGAGAAGAATCGTGCAACGAGGGAACTATGATGATGAGTGATTTGTTGAAACTAATGTCAAATGATTTGATCACAGTTGTAGAAAGGAAAAAATCTAATTAGACTCTATCAAGTATCACTACACTGGAAAATAAATGATGAATAAGGAGCAGCTAATTCGTGGTATATATTTTTGACATTATGACGATCCATCTCAAATAACTTGTTAGCATCTACCCAAAGCATTATGTAAAATAAGCATGAGTGCAATATCAATAGGAACTCTTGTGTTAGTAGAGGAACAAATAAAATTTAAAAGAAAGTCTTGTATGTTAGAGTAAGCCATGCTTCCTTTTTGGCCAAGTATCCTCCTTTCTTTAGCCACACAATATCCGCCCTTTTTAAGTGGCCATTTTTTGTTGCACCGTAATTGCATTGCTCATTCACTATGTCTCATATTTTCACTTTACGGACAAAGACAGAAGGCGGGGAAAGGCCCACAGTGTGACATCCTAATTTTCAAGTTCTGGTTTCGATTGAATAAGTCGGGCCTTTCATCGACGCACCTATAGTGATTTTCTCTGAGATGGCCACTCATGAGATAACTAGCCTATCCGGTAAGCCATTAAGGGATTTTAATGCAGTAGACTTGAGAACTCGACCAGGAATCGACTGTTCGATCGTGCTAGTCTGCAAGGGTTATTACGGCATAATTAAAAAAATCGATCGGAAACCGGAGATAGGTCGATTTAACTGAGATGGTGATCAAAGTGTGGGTGATTCCACCTGATTGCAAAATTCTCGTCGATCGGCACTAGACTGATTTTCTTTCGTTTTGGATACCCTGTGTTCATATTTGAAACCTCGAGATTTTCATGACCACCGAGAGACGCCGATGTGTCGAAGAGGTACATATGGTTTGAAGAAAATCGACCACGAGTCAATTGCATCAAGAATTCATAAAAGCTACCCGATAGGCTAAGTCACGCTAAAACCGCGTCTGATTGAAATTAACCGCAAATTTGAATTCGATTTCAAAAATTAAAAGTCATGTTGTGTTACGAGTCATTCTAGGAATGTTGACTCACCTTTCGAGGAATTTCCGGCAAGTTCGGGATTTTTACGGAAAATCGATTTGGACGATTTGGAAAACAAACGAAAATTCGGATTGGCCAATTTGAAGGGATTTTTGGCATCTGGGGTGAGTGAATTAGGGCGCGTTCGGTAACGATTCTGTTCCCGGGAGCTGATTCTGATAAGAACTGATTCTTTTTGATTCTGTTCCCGGGAACTGATTCTGAGTAAAAACACGTGTTTGGTAACTGTTCGAAATTTTTTATTCTGGAATAGAATTGCGTTTGGTACCGTATTAATTGATTCTGTTCCAAATTAATTTCTTTTGATTTTTAAATAATTTCTTTTGATTTTTAAATAAATTTTAAATAATTTCTTTACTTTTTTACTTTTTTCTTTTTTTTTCCTTTTTTTTTTCTTTTTTTTTTCTTTTTCTTTTTTCTTTTTTCCCATTTTTTCCTATTCTTCTTCTTCTTCATTTGGCCGGTCGCCGGACCGGCGACCGGCCAGACGAGGGCCGGCGACGCTCACCGGAGCGCCGCCAGCCCTCAGCGAGGTCGGCCTTCGTCGGCCGAGCCTCGCTGGCAGCTGGGCGAGGCTCGCCCAGCCCCGCCGAGGCTCGGCCTCGCCAGTGGCCAGGCTGGCCTCGCCCAGCCTCGGCGAGGCCAGCTTGGCCACCGGCGGGGCTGGGCGAGCCTCGCCGATGGCCAGGCGAGCCTCACCGGCAGCTGGGCGAGGCTCGCCCAGCCACCGGCGAGGCTCGACCTCGCCCGATCTAGCGAGGCCGAGCCTCGCCCAGCTGCCGGCGAGGCTCGTCCAGCCACCGGCGAGGCTCGACCTCGCCCGATCTGGCGAGGCCGAGCCTCGCCCAGCTGCCGGCGAGGCTCGCCGGTGGCTGGGCTTGCCTCCGGCGAGCTCGTCGGACCTCGCCCTGGCCTGGCGAGCCTCCGGCGATCTCGCCGGACCGGCGGCCGGCGGCGGACCGGCGGCGGCGGCGGACCGGCGGCGGACCGGCGGACCGGCGGCGGACCGGCGGCGGACCGGCGGACCGGCGGCGGCGGGCGGCGGCGGCGGCGGCGGCGGGCGATGGCGAATGGCAACCGAGATGATGAAAGAGAAGAACAAGGTTTTACCGTTTTGATTCTTTTTTCTGATTCTCGGACGAGAATCAAATTTTTTTTTATTCTCAAATCTTGTCCAAAATTGTTCCCGGGAACAAATTTGTTCCCGGGAACAAAAAATTTACCAAACGCGATTCTCGTCCCAAACTGATTCTGGGAACAAAAAATCAGAATCTGGCACTGTTTGGCAAGTTGCCAAACAGGCCCTTAGTGACAAGGAATTTCGTGGGCTTTTTCCTCAATAAATTGGACCTCAATCGGATAAGTTTGTTTAGAAAATCGGATTTTGAGAAAAATGAAGTAAAATTCGAAATTGAAAGGAACAGCCGTTTTTGCAACCCAAGACTTGTTATTTTGGGAGGATTTTAGTGCAAGGAAGCAAGTGAAGACCAAACTTTCTATATGGGAATTTGTAGGACCAAATTTGGATAAAAGTAAGATGTTCTATTTTTACTTTTTCCCCCTCCTCTCGCTCATTCTCAATTCCGCACGTTCCCCTCATGCCGATCGAACCTCTGCCCTAGCCTTCCACCATTTTTCTTTTCTTCTTTGACTAGTGGGTCCAGTCTTATCCCTTTTATTTAATTCTTTTCCCTCTTTGGTTGCCGACATCTCTCCTCTCTCTCTATTGGACCAAGCCGCCAGCTCCCCCCCTCCCCCTCACAATTTCCTCTTCAGTCTTCTGCTTTGACCTTTCTTTTTCCTCGGCCGTTCGTCCTTTCCCCTTTGGATGAGCTACAGTTGTTCTTTTTCATTTTTTTATTAGTTTCTTCGAAGCCCACCGCCTCTCCATCGTGGGCATTTTAACCGCGGCAACCCCACCGAGCTTGTTGCTTCTCCTTTATTTGTTTTCATCGTTCCCGCATGTTTCTGCCCCCACCGAGCCCCACCAATTTGTCTTCGGCTGTCACCGCTCCACCACTCGTCCAAGTTGGCCCATCTTCGAAGCCCAATCGGCAACCCGTTTCAGCAAGTTCAATCGACTCAAATTGGCCCGGTTCATGGCCGTTTCAGTTGCGGCCCAAACAACCACCCGCGGCCACTAAACCTAGCCTCGAACCGTACCTAAACCAGCCACCGTTACAGCTCCTCGGGCCCAAATCTAAACCCAAAACCAGCAGGGGTTTGTGGGCATCAAGGCCTGTTTTCGAGCCCAGCCCCACTTGGCAGTCCCGCTTTGAAGTTCATCGAGCCCCTCCTCGTCCCCATCGTTTTGATCCGAGCGGATCGTTAAACAGGTGAGTTTAACTCACTAATCCTCATTAGTAAGTTAATGATGATTAAGGGAAGATTAGTTTAGACTAAGCTAGGATTATGTGGTTAGTTAGATTTGATTAGTGAATTTAATTAATTGCCAATGCATGTTAGGTGGATAGTTAGTGCAATTAGGGCCTAAACAAGCTCTAGTATTTATCTAGAGTGAGTTGGAAATTTTCCGGATCCGTCTCGGCTTTCAATTATGCTTTATGGGCCTAAGTTTTAATTATTGGCATTTAATAAAAAAATCGTAGTTTTTTATTTTTCGAAAATTAGACCAGGATAGCCGATAACCGGAATTTTATGCTGATTGCTATGGTATGATCTGTTTATTTAATTGAGCTCTAATTTTTGCTGATTGTGCATGATTTGTATTTTAAGAATTTATTCTTAAAATAAATAACTAAGCGTCAGTTTACAATGCTAAAAATATTTTGGTGGACCATACGAAATGGTGGGATTTATAAAGAGGAAAATATGGTATTTTGGCTAAGGCCGACCGTGAACCCACATACTATATTTTATCGGATATGATGAAGATTGTGATTTTGTTAAATGGTCGGATAATCAAATTAGTGGATTTGGCAACTTCTAGTGAACATATATAGAATAGCAGATCAAGGGATCTGGTAGCTTCTATGAGCATATATAGAATAGCGGATCAGTGGATCTGGCAACTTCTGATAAGCATATATAATATACTATATCAATCTTTGAGGCAACTTCTAGCGAGCATATATATAGTATATTATTTCAGTATTTGAGGCAGCTTCTGGTGAGCTATACTATCTATATATCGGCTCAAGTGAGCAATCCTGGACTATTTATAGATAGTATTGATTGAGATGACCGGGGAATGGTCTTGTTAACATGGAATTGACTGGGTCGATTGATCAATGATTCAATCTGATTGAATGAATTGATTTGTTGATATGACTCGATGAGATTATGAATTGTATTGACTTACAGGATGGAAATCGAGGCCAAGGTAAGTCCTCTTACTAGTGTTATGCTTAGGCAGCCATTTGGGCGTATTTTCTTCCTAGTCGGGTCTTAGGGGGTTGAACTTGCTAAGACGTCGTCTCACCCCGTTGTAGGATAACATTTTCAAGTCCCTAAAGTGAAGATCCCGGAGCCTGAGGCAGAAGGGATAGGAGTATCCATTGCTCAGAGGTTTTTTTTAAAAATAGACTTCCTATATTTAGACTCTAGAGTTGGCCTCTATTTGTAAACCCGATCGTTTGTAAAAATTGTGCTAATTGATTTGAAAATTGTGGCCTTACTTTCCTATCCCATTGTGTTATTGTCAGGGAAATAGTAATTCGCTTCCACATGCACATTAAAATGAATGGGTCGGCGATGCATCCTGAGACGTCACTATTTAATCGACCATAGAGGGATGGGCATGTGCTCGGAGGATCGGGCGGGACATCCCCGTTTGACGGTATTAGAGTAGGTCTATGTTTGGAGTGATAAGGTGCGAGGAATCATGGGATAGTTAGTAGGAATGACCTTTATTTCATGCTTGTGCATGTTTGTGATAGCTGATTAGTAGAATTGTTTGTCGGTGTGGATCACTCAAATTCTAATCTTGTCACGCCCCGAACCTCGAGCACGCGCACATCCCACTGCGGTCGATAGAAATTCGACTTCCCAAGACACGTCGCCGACCCATTCTTTTTAATTACACATGCGGAAGCGGATAAATAATCCCCGGACAAAACTCAATTGGGATAGAAAAGCAGGATCACATTTTCAAAACCTACCACACATCTTTATACATATCAAACTAATCGATTTACAGGACTAGGCTATTAACAAAAGATCTAGAGAAGATCAGTCCTAAAAAACTAAGCTGTTGTAAGATCAGCTAGACAGGTCCATTCGCCAGCTCTTCAGGCTCCATAGGCACCGGGGGCATCGGGTCTTCCACCAACCCATCTGGAGGATCAACATCACTCTCACCTAGAGCGGCATCTATAATACCAGGGGGAATATCAAAACACCTGAGAGGGCCATCCAGGAATCCATCAGGTCTATAGCGATACCACGCTCTAAATCGATGAGGGACCCTACCAGGAAGGTTCTCATCGACCCAGATGGTAGTCACCACAAGCTCATAGACCCAATGACTTCTGGGATCGGCATAGTCAAAAATCCTCTCAGTGACCCTCACTGGTCTACCAAAAAGCTCCGGAGGATCCGCCATCTAGGGACCTGAAATATTATCCCACAACCGGGATGAGACGATATCTCAGCGAGTCCTACCCTCTAAAACTCAATTAAGAAGAAAATAAGCCCCAGGGTGCTCTAGCCACACAAAGAGAATTGAGGACTTACCTCGCCTCAGTCCATCCCTGCACGTCAGCACAATTAAATTCTCAATCACATTGATCATTCACAATGATTCAATTCAATCCCATTATCTATCTTTCCATACTGTCTATCAAACCAGTCGTTAATGAGACATATGCTTTCCAAAGCTGTAACTGATAGATAATATAATAGCTCGCCAGAAGCTGCCGCAATATTCAATATAGTATACTATAGCTCACCAGAAGCTGCCACAATATTCAATATAGTATACTATAGCTCACCAGAAGCTGCCGCAATATTCAATATAGTATACTATAGCTCACCAGAAGCTTCCATATATATATATATGCATATCATAATTGCTCGCTTATGCGGATACATATATATAAACCAATGCTCCCCAAAGTTATCAATTCAACAATAACCCAATCCATACCTCAATTAAATCAATCAATCAATCAATCCAATCGATTCAAACTGGCCATACAAACCAATCACGGTGCTAGAAGCTAACACTGGGTATTTCCAAGTTAAATACCAAAACTTCTCCAATTTCATATAATTCCTCACTTTGGAATAATTAACCATAATCATCATTTTCACTCAATTTCGCAATTACGCATACATTTGATACAAACTGACCGCACTGCTGCGATTAGCGCGAAATTATAACGACCGGCCATCCCGGCAAAATTTTCGAAATTATTAAATAATTAAATTTAATTCCGAAAATTAAATAATTAAATATTATATTATAATAATATAAAATAATAAAATAATATTAAAAAATTCGAAATAATTATTTAATTAAAAATAATTAATTAGGGCTTAAATTAGATTACACTAATTTAAACATACAATTAGCCCTAATTAAACATCCATTAAACTAATCATACAACTAATCTAATTTACATTAAAATAATATAATCTAACCACCTAAACCTAATTAGACTAATCTAAACACCTTTTAAGCATGATTAACTTGCTAAGCGAGGTTTAGAGGATAAACTCACCGGTTTTGCGCGCCGATGAGTTCACGGCGATCACGACGCCAAGGCGGTCGATAAACCCTGAAGCGGCGACACCAACGGAGGCCGGGAAGACACCAAAAACGGGCCTCGAAGTCTGAAATTTCTTGCTGTCTTCGGCTATTGATCTTGCTGGAGAAGAGCTGTTCGGTGGCCTGATTTGCTGGAAACGGCAGAGGAGGAATAGCAGCGGCTTCAGGCGGTGCAGGCGGAGGTTCCGGCGACCCTGCTGGCTCCGACGGTGGCCAGGCGTGGCTGAACGACGGCCTGGACGAGCGGACACAAGCGGAGTGGCTGTTGGACGAACTGGAGGGCGCGACGACTGCAGCTAGTTCCGATTGGCTTCCACGGGCGAGCGACGGTGATGGGGAGGTCAAACGGGCAAGAGGAAGTTTCGGGCGGCTCCCAGGCGATGCTGTGGCTGACGAACGGCGAGCTAGACGAGCAGAGGACGCAGGACGAAGGCGGAGCAGTGGCTGGACTCGCGGCTGCACGGGACTGGACGCGACGAGCGAGCTAGCTGCTCTGGTGGGCTTGCGGGGCTTCGGACGGCTACTGGTCGCTCTCCACTAGTTTCTCAAGCTTTTTCCCTTCCTCAACCATGGAGAAAGCTGCTGCACGAGAGATTCAAGGAAGGAGAAGCTTCAGCTGAAGCAAGGGGCCCCCAAGAGCTCTTCTAGCTTCAACACTTGTCAATCTCTCTCTCTCCTTGTCCCCACCATGGCCGGCCCACCTTTCAGCCTCTCTCTCTCTCTCCTCTAGCTTCCCTACAAGCTAGTTAATAGGTCCAAAATGTGGTGTGCCAAGGGGATTTCGAATTTTGAACATTTGTTCACTTAATTCATTCAATTGCCAATTAATTACATCCAATTGAAGCTCAATTAAATCAACCCATGTGTCCTCGGCCTTCTCATGACATTTCCCCATCAAATGATCCAACTTGCATCCCGAAGATTCGATTAAAAACGGCCCTCTGACAATCCCGAACAAAAACGGCCTTACTTTGCTTTTTCGCCAAAAATCTCGGTTTGTAAAAAAATATTCTGAAGATGAGTCAATGTTCCTAAAATGAATTATGACATGCCAGAACCTTCAATTTCTGAATCCGGGTTTAAAATCACGGTTAATTTCAATTTGGCGCGATTTGAGCACGTCCTAATCTACCGGGTAGCTTTTAGGAAAATTTCAGTGCAATTGACCGTGGTTGATTATTTTCAAGCCACGACATAAATCTTTGACACATTAGCGACTCCCGATTGTCGTGAAAATCTCGAGGTTTCAAATATGGACACAGGGTACCTAAAACGACAGAATAATCAGTTCAGTGCTGGTCAACGAGGATATTGAAATCAGGTGGAATCACCCACACTCTAATTACATATCTTAATCGAATCAACCTATTACTGATCTCTGTTCGATTCTGACAGTATCGTAATGATCCTTGTAGATTTATACGGTCGAGCAGTCGGTTCATGGTCAGATTCTCAGGCCTATTGCATTTAAATTCCATAACGGATTCACCTGATAGACTAGTTATCTCGTGAGTGATCAACTCAGAGAATTGAACTATAAGCGCGTCAATGAAAAGTCCGTCTCATTTAATTGAAAACAGAATCAGAAATTTGGGATGTCACAAATCTAGTATTGGAATCGGAAAACAAGTGTCTATAGGAGCCTGTAGTATGAGTGATTAGGAGCTGAGGACTCCTAGTAAGAGAGCAGTAGCCTTTATGACTCGGGGTGGAATGCTGAGAAAGGTCAGTACTCGAGGTAGTCAAGATAAGCGCAGGTTCAAACCAGCGCTAAAGTAAGAGTACTACCACAGGTCGGTACTAGTGTAGCAGCATCGAATGATCCTAAATTCGATGAGATCGTTCAGGTGCTAGTGTTTCTTGGGAACTGGTTGAGCCAGCAAGCTTAGGACTAAGCCACCGTTGTTGCCACTGTCACTACTGCCGTTAGTGCTGTCACCGCTGTTGTTGCCGACTTTGCTGAGGTCCAACCTAGAATTGTGATTAGGGAACAAACTTCAGTATTTGAGTCAAGATTTAGTTCCGGAAGAAATGGAAATCGGTTAAGAAAAAGACCGATGTTGAGAGAAAAGTATTCTACTCTGCCCAATACGAAGGGTGGTATAGTCAGGTTAGCACTGAGTCAAAATGGAGCATGTTGTTACTGTGTGTGACGACGAAGATTGGCCTTGTGTCTTCCCTCGGACAAGAATTTGTTTTGAGTGTAGCCAACAGGGTTAGCTGGCCAGAAACGGTCCTAGATGGCCGATGGGACAAATCAGAAGGAGTGTGCCATAGAACGCACCATGGGGTTTTTTGGAATAGGCCTCCGGTACTAGAAAGAGTGCATGCTGTCACCTGACAGGAGATAGAGAACTCACCAGATGGCTGCTAAATTGTGGAAAGAAGCATGGACGAACCCAGTGTCCGGGTATGGCTAGAATGTGTTGTGATTGTGGCCAGCATGGCCATCAGGTGAAGGACTATCAATGAGAATCCAAAGAAGCACAGACACCACTACCGTAGATAAGATGCCACTAGGATGGTGAAAGGAACAAGAATGGAACCAACCCTGCACCAATCAGAAAAATGATGTTCTCAAGGAGATTTTATCAAAGTTGCGCCGCAGAGTTTTGGTTAAGTTCGGGGAACTCCAGTTTGTTGAAATAAAGCAGAAGAAAGGGGAATCTTTAGTTATAGTTGTACTCAACTAGTTGCTGAGGTATAATTTTGACGTCACGTATAAACAGAGTTGACTCAAAGAGCCTTTCATAGTGGTGGATTATTGTTGTGAAATAATCCAATCTAATCCATTAGCCTGTGAAAGTATCGAGTTTATTGGGAGTTGAGAAGGATCCTTGATTACGGTAATTTCTTCACTTGAAGGCAACCTATTTGTTAGACGGAGGTTGCCAAGGTTACTCGGCAGTTGTCATAGATAAGACAGATTGAGGACATCTCAGTAGTCCAAGAATTTCTAGATGTATTTCCTTAGGAATTGTCAAGCATGTCGACAGAGAAAGAGATAGAATTTGCGATCGAGCTTACACCTGGGACAAAGCCCCTCTCTAAGGCTTCTTACCAATTGTCGTTGTCTGAATTAATAGAACCGAAGGTGCAGATGTGAGGATTGTTGAATAAGGAATTTATGCATATTAGTCCATTACCTTGGGGAACATCAGTTTTGTTATAAAAAAAAGAAAGATAGTTCGTTGCGAGTATGCATCGACTATCATCAACTCAATTAGGTGATGATCAAGAGTAAGTGTTCATTGTCGAAGATCGACGAATTGTGTGAGCGGTTACAAAGAGTGTCAATGTTTTCAAGGATCAACTTGAGGACAAGTTATTGTCAGTTGAGAACCAAGAAGGAGGTTATACCAAAGACAGTGTTTCGTACTCGATATGGCCCTTGTGAGAGTAATGTAATGCCATTAGGTCTGGCGAACGTTCCAACTGTTGTCATGGATTTGACAAACTGAGTGTTCGAAGAATATCTATATCAGTTGTGATCATGTCTTTTAATGATATTCTGATATATTCAAGGAATGCTAAAGAGCACGAGAGACATTTGAAAATGGTGAAGGAGTCTCCGGGAACCCGACTGAGATCGAAGCAATTATCAGTGGACCAAGATCGATAACAATATCAGAGATCAGAAGCCGTTTGGGTTGGACAGGGTACTATAGAAGGTTCGTAGTGGGATTTTTAGCATTGGTGTCGCCTTTGACTCCACTCCTGAAGAAAGGAGAGAAATTCATATGGACAGATGAGTGCAAGGATAATTTCCAAGAACTTAAGTAGAAGCTGGCTACCGCACTTATGCTGATCATTCCATATGGTTCTGGAGGATGCGAGATCTATAATAATGCGTTGTTTAGAGGATTGGGTTGCGTGTTGATGTAACGTGGTAGGGTGTTGCATTACCCATCCCCTCAATTGATACCTCATGAGTTAAATTACCTAGCGCATGACTTGGAACTCATAGCAATAATTTTCGCTTTGAATATTTGGAGATATAATTTATGCGAAGAAAGATTCCAAATCTTTGTGAACCATCAAAAGTCTCAAGTATTTATTCTCTCAGAAGGAGTTTAATACGAGACAGCGTTGTGAGTTAGAAATTTGGAAGAACTGGGATTGTGATGTCCTATATCACCCTGGAAAGACGAATTAAGTCGCAGATGCTTTGAGTCAGAAGTCTTCAGTTGCACAGATGGTGATCAAGGAGTGGAATTTACTCGAGAGAGCTCGAAATTCGGTTTTCAAATTTGAGGTAGGCCACCTTTCGAATCTTACAGCCACCCTCAGAAGTGAACCGAAGGTCCAGTTTAGGATCAAGACATTTCAGTTGACGGACCCAAATGTTCAAGAAATCCTGCAAGAGGATACCGATACGATGATAGGTGTCAGACAGAACGGAACTTGAGGAGGAGACCTTGTCAGGAATTCACTGTAGTAGTTGCAATATTCGACCAGACAGTACAAGTAGGTCAGAATCGGCATCAACTCAATTAGTAGACCAATATAAAGACAGATATCGTTGAACATGTTGCAAGTGTTAGATGTGTTAGTAAGTGGAAGTTCAGTAATACAAACCGAGAAGACTTTTACAATCACTCGAGAATCTCAAGTGGGAATGGAAGTACATCATGATGGAATGTTGTGTCAAGCTTACCAAGGAGTTAGAGGAGTAAGGATTCCATTTGGGGTTGTGGTCAACAAATTACCAAGGAGTTAGAGGAGTAAGGATTCCATTTGGGGTTGTGGTCAACAAATTGACGAAGTCGGCTCACTTCTTGGTAGTATGAAATGATCTAAACTTAGATAGACATGCAAAGTTGTATGTGCGTTAGATAGTTCGTCTTCATAGAGTGCCGGTGGCGAAATTATATCAGATCTAGACCCGAGGTTTCCAATTTCAGCAAAACAGTTAGATGGTTCCTATTGAAGCATTGCATTGCGGTGTGTGCAGAACCTTAGTTGTGGGAAGGAAGTTAGATGAAGAAAGATCACAGGCTCGGAATCAGTTCAACAATCAATGATTGTAGTTGACGTGATTAGTGCCAGAGTAAAGATCGCTCAAAACCGCCAGAAAAGTTGAATCGTTGAGTATTAAAGGCCCTTAGAGTTCCATATTAGTGATTGCATCTTTCTGAAGGTATCACCAAAGAGGAATACCTTGCACTTCGGCAAAGAGGAAAAACTGAAACCGAGGTACATAGGTCCATTTGAGATTATAGAAAGAGAATCAGGATCCCAACATATCGTCTTGTATTGTCGCCAGAGATGGCGCAAGTGCATGACGTCTTTCACGTGTCAATGTTAAGGACATATGAGCCTGACACGACCCACGTACTAAATCTTGAAGAATTAGATGTAAACGACAGAGTGTCGTACGTAGGAAGCCCAGTTTAGACTATGGATAAAAAGGTCAGGTTTTGGGTCCAAGATGGTCCCCTTGGTCAAAGTAGTCTAACAACACCACGAGACCGAAGAAGCAACCAAGGAAAGTGAGACATAATGAGACGACAATACCCCCACCTTTTGTTCAAGATTGGTAAAGGTTTAAATTTCGAGTACGAAATTTTTATAAGAGGGGAAGAGTTGTGACATCTTGATTTTTAGGTTCTGGTTTCAATTGAATAAGTTAAGCCTTTCATCGACGTGCCATAATGCTTTTCTCTGAGATTGCCACTCATGAAATAACTAGCCTATCCGGTGAAGCCATTAAGGGATTTTAATGCAATAAACTTGAGAACTTGACCAGGAATCGACTGTTCGACCGTGCTAGTCTGTAAGGGTCATTACGGCATAATTAAAAAAAATCGATCGGAGACCAGAGATAAGTCGATTCGACTAAGATAGTGATCAAAGTGTGGGTGATTGCACCTGATTACAAAATTCTCGTCGATCGGCACTAGACCGATTTTCTTTCGTTTTGGGTACCCTGTGTCCATATTTGAAATCTCGAGATTTTCACGACCACCAAGAGTTGCCAATGTGTCGAAGAGGTACATGTGGTTCGAAGAAAATCAACCACGAGTCAATTGCACCAAGAATTCATAAAAGTTACCCGATAGGCTAGATCACACTAAAACCACGTTTGATTAAAATTAACTGCGAATTTGAATTTGATTTCTGAAATTGAAAAGTACTTTGTGTTATGAGTCATTCTAGGAACGTTGACTCACCTTTCAAGGAATTTCTGGCGAGTTTGGGATTTTTACTAAAAATCGATTCAGACAATTCGGAAAACGAACGGAAATTCATATTGGCCAATTTGAAGGGATTTTTGGCATCTGGGGTGAGTGAATTAGCGACAGGGAATTTCGTGGGCTTTTTCCTCAACAAATCGGATCTCAATTGGAGAAGTTTGTTCAAAAAATCGGATTTTGAGAAAAATGAAGTAAAATTCGGAATTGAAAGGAATAGCCGTTTTTGCTACCCAAGACTTGTTATTTTGGGAGAATTTTAGTGCAAGGAAGCAATTGAAGACCAAACTTTCTACATGGGAATTTGTAGGACCAAATTTGGATAAAAGTAAGATGTTCTATTTTTACTTTTTTCCCCCTCCTCTCTCTCCTTCTCAATTCTGCACGTTCCCCTCATGCTGGTTGAACCTCCACCCTAGCCTTCCACCATTTTTCTTTTCTTCTTTGACTAGTGGGTCCAGTCTTATCCCGTTTATTTAATTATTTTCCCTCTTTGGTTGCCGACATCTCTCCTCTCTCTCTCTATTGGACCAAGCCACCAGCTCCCCCCCCCCCTCCCCCCCAAATTTCCTCTTCAGTCTTCTGCTTTGACCTTTCTTTTTCCTCGGCCGTTCGTCCTTTCCCCTTTGGACGAGCTGTAGCTGTTCTTTTTCATTTTTTTTTTTTTTTAAGTTTCTTCGAAGCCCACCGCCTCTCCATTGTGGGCATTTTAACCACGGCAACCCCACCGAGCTTGTTGCTTCTCCTTTATTTGTTTTCATCGTTCCCGCATGTTTCTGCCCCCA
Source organism: Eucalyptus grandis x Eucalyptus urophylla (assembly GCA_028830015.1). Classification (NCBI taxonomy): domain Eukaryota; kingdom Viridiplantae; phylum Streptophyta; class Magnoliopsida; order Myrtales; family Myrtaceae; genus Eucalyptus; species Eucalyptus grandis x Eucalyptus urophylla. The sequence goes on from CM054190.1 coordinate 45,863,069, forward strand.
CCGAGCCCCACCAATTTGTCTTCGACTGTCACCGCTCCACCACTCGTCCAAGTTGGCCCATCTTCCAAGCCCAATCGGCAACCCATTTCAGCAAGTTCAATCGACTCAAATCGAACGGGTTCATGGCCATTTCAATCGTGGCCCAAACCACCACCCGCGGCCACTGAACCTAGCCTCGAACCGTGCCCGAACCAGCCACCGTTGCAGCTCCTCTGGCCCAAATCTGAACCCAACACCAGCAGGGGTTTGTGGGCATCAAGGCCCGTTTTCGAGCCGGCCCCGCTTTGAAGTTCATCGAGCCCCTCCGCGTCCCCGTCGTTTTGATCCGAGCAGATCATTAAACATGTAAGTTTAACTCACTAATCCTTGCTTAGTAAGTTAATGATGCTTAAGGGCCGATTAGTTTAGACTAAGTTAGGATTAGGTGGTTAGTTAGATTTGATTAGTGAATTTAATTAATTGCCGATGCATGTTTGGTGGATAGTTAGTGCAATTAGGGCCTAGACAAGCTCTAGTATTTATCTAAAGTGATTCGGAAACTTTTCCGGATCCGTCTCAGCTTTCAATTAGGCTTTACGGGCCTAAGTTTTAATTATTGACATTTAATAATTACTTTTCATAATTATTTATTTATTTATTTATTTTTCGAAAATTAGACCGGGATAGCCGGTGACCGGAATTTTATGCTGATTACTGTGGTGTGATCTATTTATTTAATCGAGCTCTAATTTGTGCTGATTGTACATGATTTGTGTTTTAAGAATTTGTTCTTAAATTTAATTGATTTCAGTAATTAATTAGAAAATACCTGAGTGTCGGTTTACAACGCCAAAAATATTTTAGTGGACCATACGAAATGGTGGGATTTATAAAGAGGAAAATATAGTATTTTGGCTAAGGTTGACCGTGTACCCACACACGATATTTTATCGGGTATGATGAAAATGGTTATTTTGTTAAATGGTCAGATAATCAGATTAGTGGATCTGGTAGCTTCTAGTGAGCATATATAGAATAGTGGATCAGTGGATTTGGCAGCTTCTGGTGAGCATATATAGAATAGCGGATTAGTGAATCTAGCAGTTTCTGGTGAGCATGTATAATATATTATATCAGTATTTGAGGCAGCTTCTGGCAAGTATATATATAGTATATTATCTCAGTATTTGAGGTAGCTTTTGGTGAGCTATACTATCTATATATCGGCTCAAGTGAGCAGTCTTGGACTATGATCGGACTTATAGATAGTATTGATTGAGATGACCGGGGAATGGTCTTGTTGACATGGAATCGACTGAGTTGATTGATCGATGATTCAATCTGATTAAATGAATTGATTTGTTGATATGACTCGATGAGATTATGAATTGTATTGACTTGTAGGAAGGAAATTGAGGCCAAGGTAAGTCCTCTGACTCGTGTTGTGCTTAGACAGCCCTTTGAGCGTATTTTCTTTCTAGTCGGGTCTTAGGGGATTGAACTTGCTAAGACGTCATCTCACCTGCTAGGAGGACAAGCGAAAAATCTTGCGACAGGGGACAAATGCAGGTGAGTGATTAGTTGAGATGATTGTGAGCCGATTCTCTTCTTTCTTCTCCTAGGTCGCTGATTTGTGTCCTTACATTAGTCGCTTATCTCTACTACCTTTTGGTGTTGGATATCAGCGGTTCATAAAGCAATCTTTCCTCCCTCTTTTGAGATTCCCATTTTCTGTTGTACTTAAATTACTCAGCTTGCATATTTTGTCTATTTTAGTCATTTATCTCTACTTGCTTTTTTTTGTGTTGGATAGTTTTGGTTCTTCAATATTGCCTATAAACTCATTTAACCATTCTTTAAATATTAATTTAAATTTAAAAGAATTGCTTTTGTAGATAAGATAGTAAATGATATATTACAAATTATAGATTTTGAAAACATTGCTTGCAACGACCGCGTTAGATGATACTGCGGGATTTAATTCTCAGTCATACGAGACGGGTATGAGTTGCATTACTTTTATTAACGTGAAATTGACTGTGGTTGACTAGAACTCCTACATGATGCTAATTCCACATCGTCCCCAAGATCCTCCTCACACGCACTCATTTACTAATTCCTCTGCTCGACTTCTTTACTTCCCTCACTCCATCTCTCTAATTAGAGGAGAAGAGAAAAGGCCTGCAGGATTTGTAGACCTTTCTCTTTTAGGTTTTCATTTACTTAAAATATACAAATATCAGTTCTGTCAAATTCAACACACTTAGAAAACACTAGCTGGTAAGCTCTCATCCTCTAGTGTTCCCGTATTTATTCGGAATCAGGTATCTAATTTTTATTCCCTTTCACCTTTCTTTAGCGTTCTGGGACTTTTACTTATAGTGGTTGGAGAGAAGGTGGTCCTTGTTGGGCTAAAAGGGATTTATTTTGACGTTGCTCTGGCTCTTGTTTTGGTGACAGGAAGCGGTGTTGAAGGTGGATGTGCACGACCACAAGGACCAGAAGAAGGCCATGAAGATAGTCTCTAGACTTGCAGGTCTCAATCAGATCAACCCTTCTTCTCACCTCTGTCTCTCTACTTCTATAAAAGAACAAATCCTAGATCTTATTTCTGTAGTTAAGAAAACCGAGTCAAGACAGAGTGCAAATTTCGCTGCATATGTGCAGGGGTCGAATCGATAGACATGAACTTGAAAGACCAGAAGCTGACGGTTGCAGGAAATGTGGATACTGTGGTGCTCGTGGAGAAGCTAAGGAAGACGTTTAGCACGGAAATAATCTCAGTTGGACCGGTCAGATGGGCTCAGAAGAAGGACACCAGGAAGGACGATCGGGATAATAAGGACGATAACAAGAGCAGCAAGGACCTACGTAGCACCGACATAAACATGCGACACGTGACATGACACGACACGGCACGATACACTGCCACGTCATTTCTAAAAAATTAGAAAATTTCGGCACATTCCGACGCGTTATATATTAAATAAATATTTTTATATATAAATGCATAAATAACTAAATAATAATAATAATAAGAGCCTAGAATTAATCTATACTAAAAACATTAATTCTACATTTGTTAATAAAATTCATTGTTTTAATTTGACAAATTCAACTACATTTCATTGTAATAATCCATAAAACTTGGAGGAAAAAACAAGTAATTCACATTCCACTATTAAATTTAAAATTTAACAAATGAAATGGTTCATCAGTCCACATGAAGCAGTCGGTACAAATTTGACTAGATGACAATATGCAGAAGCTTTAGACATGATCTTCTTTCTCCTCAGCGGTGAAGATGAGGACCAGATAGGGCATGAAAATTCAAGGTCGGTGTTGAAGAAAAGAGCAGACAGGAAAATTCATGTAAAGTCGAGACAAAATCCTACCCAAGAGTTAATTCAGACAAGAAACTATACATATACAACTTCACCTGATCACTTGATCCCCACTGCCCACCAACCCCAAAGAGGAAAACGACATTATACCCCACCCCCCCCCCGTGTACCATTTCCCTACCTCCCAAGAAAGCAAAGAACATAACAAACAGAGAGAAAAGAACGGAGGAAAGACAGGAACTAAACTAGGCCTCGATTTGAAGATCAGCTAAACAAGATGACCATTAGCATCCTTCTTACACCAGAACCCAAAAGGCCCAAAACAAAGAAGTCTCTCCGAGGACTGAGCTCAGAGAGACATAGAGAGCAGCATCCATGGCATTCATCTTGCTCTTCAAACCCTGAGCCGATAGACACTAAGCTCAAGGGCTCCATTGCAATCTGGATTTATCATGTAGAAGGCCTCGCAGTCTCTTGACCCCACGATCCTCTCGAACTTGGCCGCCATGTACATCATCTCACCCTCATTATCATCCAGCAATTAAACGACCCAAATCCCCCTTTCCCCGAACTAACTCTAGGGTTTGTAAAAAAATCCCAAATCGCATTATAAAGAAATCCAAAATGCCGAATCAAAAAAGAAAATGGAATAACACAACTTGCTAATCTGAGATGAGCAAAAAGATGAAATCGTGAGACGAAAAGAAGCAACGCGGCAATGCCTGTGAGAGGCAGAGGCGCTAGTCGCTCAATCAAGGTGACGGCCCAATGCTTGCGAGAGATGAAGGCGGGGTCGGAGGCGGCTGTGGCAACAGGTGGGGCTAAGGCGCAGGGGGCTACGATGACTGGTGGGGTGGGCCGCGCGGCCGGTGAAGCAACACCGGCAAGAGACTCATGGCGAAAGAAGATAATGAGAGGTGCCTTAGGTGCGTGCGACTGAGAAGAGTCTAAAAGTATTGGAAATTTGTTTTAGCTTTTATTTTTACTTTTTTATTTTTTTTCATATATTTATATTTAGACCCTAGAAGTATTGGAAATTTGTAAAAATAACCCCATGCGTGTCGGAATCACGTGTTGAAATTTCTGACTCGCATGTCGAAGCATGTCGGAGACAGTTGACTGCATGTCGGACACGTGTCGGAGTGTTGAACACGACACGAAGGGTCCTGGAGAGTGTCGATGCTTCTTAGGCAAAGACAAGCAGTTAATTTTACCTGCACTATTTATATGAAATATATATTACAAGTACACACCTACTTTACTTGCTCACGTATTTCTCAAGTCACTCCGACACACACCTCACTCTTCCTAGCAATGGAAATTAAGGGTACGTTTAATAATATTTTTATTCTCAAAAATAATTTCTTTTTAAACATAATTTTTTTTCTATTTCTATTTCTTGAAATAATTTTTGGGTAAAATAACGCGTTTGGTAACTATACAAAATTTCTATTCCCCAAATAAATAAAAAAGAATAAAAATGCATTTGGTATCTCTAACAAGTTTTTTTTTTTTTGTGATGTAAAATTTCTTTTAATATTTTAATATTTTTTTTGAGATTTTGCTTTACTTTTTCTCTATGTTTTTCCTCTCTTCTTCCTCCTCTAGCCAGTCGCTGGGTGGCTACGGCAAACAGCAATGGGCGGTGAGGCTCTAGCAACCGGTTAGAAGAGGAAGAAGAAGAAAAGAAAAAAATGACTTATTCCGGAAATTATTTCCGAGAACAAAAATTTATTTTTTTTCTATTTCTTATTTCTATTCCAAATATATTTCCTGACTACTTTTTGATTTTAGGGAATAAAAAAATTAATTGACGTTATTAAATTAATTTTATTTTTTTTTCTATTTTAAAAAATATAATAATAGAAAAAAATTGGAACGTTACTAAATGGAGCCTAACTCTCCTACATACATCCTACTCTTCCCTACTTTATTCTCTGCACTGTCTTCTTTTCTCTTATGGCTTTCTTCGCCAACATACTCTTGTGAAGGTGGTAGATGCATATGCATAGGCCACGTTTTCTCCACTTAATCAACGCTCTTTGACTATCATCCAAGTCACTTGATCAGAGAATATCCCTTGGATTCTTCTACACACACTGATGTGGGATCCTTTTCTACCTCTATTTCCAACTACTTATATAAACCTGATATTTGTAAAGATTATTCTATATAAATATATGGAAGAGAGAGATGTTGGGTCGCATTGGGCCTCTCACCAAAAAGTCAGCTCAAATGGTGTTGGAGGTGGTATGTGACTTCTCTCACATCAACACTCCTTCCATAATCGATGTGAAATAAATTTCAATTTTCTCCTCACACATCAAGCCATGGGTCGGAGCCACAATAACCCGTATCTCCTGTGTGACGGGTCTAGATCCAGACTAGTTTGTAATTTGGGTTCTAATATTAGTGTTGGGTGATTTTGAACTTCTCTTACACCAAAAACTAGATTAGGAGATGAAGTTTTCTCTCATACCTTTAAATCGACTATCAGTTCTCCAAAGAGGTAAGGCTTTCCATCATACCTTTAAACTAACTACCAATTCTCCAACAAGAGAGGAGGTGCTTTCTTCAGTTGAAAGACTCGAAGGCCGATCTGCCCAAGTCTGCATGTTGGTATTATCAAGGTTCTGGCTAATCCCAATTTTCTTTTTCTGGTCAATCCCAATCTCAAGTTTGATATTTTAGTTTTTGGAAAACCTCAACTCTTTGACCAACTGATTTATACAAAAAGATATAGGATCTCGGGTCAGCTATTAAATCAGTTCGCGATCATTAGTCATCATATTCTGTTCATGTTGATGGCTCTATAATAATTACATCTCGAGTGGGTCTTGCCGTCTTTGAAGGCATATAGCTTTTAATTAACGTGACCTGTCAAACCCCTTGCGCGCCCCATATCAAGTTTGGTTACTTCAGAAAATTTTACGCAAGAGTACAAATCATTTATGACGTATAGAATCATGTGGATCCATACACTTTCATAAGCTTTGGGGAGTTTGACCATGCAAATGCGAGTGGCAGTAGGTCAAAGAGATCGAGGAGGAGTGCGTGGATGAGAGTTGTGGTTTCGAATTTGGCGAGGAGTGTTTCTTCGAGAGCAATGGTGGTTTTCAAGTATATAGTAGAGCTTTCATGCTGGCATGGTGCGTCGAGATTAATTTTTTTTATAGCGACATGACAATATCACATAAATTGATTCCTTACCTCAAAAATGAGTAAACAGACAGAGTCTTCACTTTTACTATTTTCCTAACGCTATTTCACTTTCTGCCTAGATTCTTCTCCCCCGTAATTGCTAGAGAAATTCCAAATTACAGCTAACTATCATAATTATAACTAAATTACACGTCCTCTCGCTATTCCGTATCTATAATTTTTGAAGAAGTCTAGTCAGCTGATCTCAACAATTAGAAGATGTTCTATTGGACGTCGTAATGGTATTCACTATTAAGTATATATTCCAAATGTAAAAATCATAGCATAAGTATCCTTATTTTGGCTAGTCATATGCTTTCGAAGACATTTCTCAGTTAACCATAAATCAAGTAGGTTAGGACTAGTATGTTAGGTCCACGGCTCATGACTACCCTTTAATCTGTTTCTATTTTTATAAATGTCCATCCTTGATTGAAATCATCGCGGCCCGAAGGACCAACAGCGATGTTTTGCAGTTGGTACTCGATAGCAGTTCGTTGCACTCATTTTCTCTCTCTCTTTAAATTATCTTAGCCTCCTTCTCCGCCATGGAGCTTCCTCTCTACCGAATGTGTAGTTCTCCTCTACCAAACGGGTAGTTCCCTGCAGATTCCCTCAAATCCCATCTTGAAACCTCTATTTGCTGTGCTTCTTCGATCCACTATCCCGCTGAACTTCGGGAGTAGCGTCGTTCAACCACGATGCCTCTTGAAACCCTAATTTCCGCCATCTTCTTCCTACTAATCACTCTTCCGATTCAATCACCCAGAGCTCCCTTCAACCCATAAATCCACGAACCACCGTCCCGAAACCCCATCAATCAACGAGCTATACAGAAATCCACCCCTACAAACAGAATGGCAGATTATAATACTGAAGACAAAAGGCTTGCAGCTCTGTGTAAAAGCATGGGAAATCTATGGAACGCAGTAGAAGTTGTCGATCTCCCAGGTACCATCTCCCCCGAAAAACTCAGTGAGTGCCGCAAAACCCTTTTCGGCAGATTCTATACAAACCCAACCTTGAACTACAACGCATTCCTAAACCTAATGAGGAAAGCTTGGAGAACAGAGAACTTCACCTGCGCATCACTGGAACCAGGTTTCTTCTCTTTCTCCTTTCATTCGGAAGCAGAGGCTCGGAGAGTGCTCCAATCGGGACCGTGGTCTTTCTCCAGCCATCTCCTTATCCTTAGGCAGTGCGAACCTGATACACCAGAGTTCTGTTATGATTTCAGTCACTGTGATTTCTGGGTAAAGTTCTTGGGCTTACCTTATGGGAGAGTTACCCATGATGTGATAACAGAAATAGCCTCAAAATTAGGAACTGTTGTTGAAGTAAAGCTCGAAGATAAGGGAAATAACACCTACAAGGTGGGAAAAGCCCGAGTGACATTGGCTTTAGCAAATCCGTTGAAAACTGGAGTAATTGTAAACCTAGATAATAAGAAACTGTGGGTCGAATTCAAATATGAAAGACTGCCCTATTACTGTTATTCATGCGGCAGAATCGGACACTATGCGACGGAATGCACTGAAATACCTTACAAGGAGTCAGGGCTGGAACAGAACCTACCGGCTAGATGTGGGGACTGGTTGCGTGCTGAGGTGAAGGCTCTTAGCCCTTATGGCCAAATTTTCTATGGAAAGAAGGAAATTCCTCTTGATGATGGAGATGTAGTGCCTGAAACCCCGCTATCTCCGGTGCCTGAAACAGAGCAAATCAACTCCTCATCATCCCAACCAACTCAGGTCTGTGATCCACGCCTGAAAGGAAAGGAGCTTTACCTGCCCTCCTCAGCTCGAGCCCTAGTTCTAATGGAAGAAAGAAGTCCCCAGAAGAGAGGAAATACTTGTATCGATGAAGAATCAGTCTTGACACTACAAGAGGAACAAATGAAGGAAGCTGGGATTGAAATGGAGATGACCCTTCCTGCAAAGTTAAAAGGAAAGAGTGTGAAAACAACAAATTCAAAAAAGTGAAGCGATTCTGTCCCTATGGAGCACAAACATCAGCTCAATTGTCAGAGAAAACAATTCAACTAGTGGATGCACCTATTCGGGTGGCAGAGAAGTCAGACCAATGGGCTCTGGTGGCTAGCCCTAATAAGCCACCAGCTTACCCATGAAGATGTTAAGCTGGAATTGTCAGGGGCTGGGCAATCCCCTAACATTCCAGGAATTGCGAGTCATTGTGACTCAGGAACGGCCCAATCTCGTTTTCATTATGGAAACTAAAAACTCATAACAGAAAGTGCTCAGAATAAAAAGGAGGCTAAAGTTTCAAAACAGCTATATAGTCAATCCGGAGGGAATAGCAGGGGGCTTAGCTCTATTCTGGGATGATCAACTGCAGGTAACAATTGACTCCTCCTCAGCCACGGCCATATTTACACGATGCTACCTGCAAAACAGCAACCAAGAAATGCAAATCATTTTCGTCCATGCTCCAACTGCATTTAGGGAAAGAATTGAGTTATGGGAACAGATATCCTCAGTCAGTATGCATTACCGAATACCTTGGTTGTGCCTGGGAGATTTTAACGAGATACTAAACCATTGGGAGAAGGTAGGCAAACACAGAGCTGAAAATTACAGGCTAACTGCTTTCAGAAGCTTCGTCAATCAATGCTCCCTCATGGATCTTGAAAGCAAAGGGTGTTCCTACACCTGGTCAAACAAACGTGTGGGAGACAGTTTGGTTAAAGAAAGATTAGATAGGGCTTTTTGCTCACTTCAATGGAGACTCACTTACCCAGAGGCCGAATGCACTGCTCTTCCGGCAGTAGGTTCTGATCACACCCCTCTATTGTTATCACTGGCTCAACCTAAGAGAAGGAAGAGAAAGCAATTTAAGTATGAAGCATACTGGAGTGAAGATGGAGAAAGCAAAAACATAGTCAAAGAAGTATGGAACGACCCTCTAACAAAGGATCTTACCGTAGCTGAGAAACTGAAGCAGGCACAGAAGAGGTTGACGCAATGGAGTAAGCAAAAGTTCGGCCATGCAAGGAACAGGGTTAACTGGCTAAAAGGCGAACTCCAAGACCTGATGAACAGAACACAAATCATCGGAGAAGTTAGTAGACAGAAAGAGATTATCAAAGAAATAGATCAACTATGGCGTCAAGAGGAGATGTTTTGGGGTATGCGATCACGAATCAGCTGGCTAAAATGGGGAGATAGAAATACGCGGTTCTTTCATGCGACAACAGTTCAGAGGAGAAGGAGAAACCAGATCACAATGCTGAAAAATGAGAATGAAGAATGGATTCGTGGGGAACAACAAATACAGGGGATGATAGCACAATATTACCAGCATCTATACAACTCAGTGGGCTTCCGTGACTGGCAACCAATAATACAGAACATCCCTACTCTAGTTGATGAGCAAATGAACATTACCTTGACAGCCCCACTCACTGAGGAGGAAATTACCGCAGCAATGCTACAGCTAGGAGCTTTAAAGGCTCCTGGCCCTGACGGATTTCATGGAATCTTCTATAAAGACAACTGGCCCGCAATCTCTCAGGGAGTGATTCAAGAGATACAGGCTTTCTTCAACTCCGGTAAGCTTGATCCTGCATTGAACAAAACACTCATTACACTGATACCAAAAGTCCCACAGCCTGAAAAACTAGAGCAATACCGCCCAATTAGCCTGTGCAACTTCCTATATAAAATCATCTCCAAGGTACTCACAAACAGACTCAAACCCATTCTACCACACCTCATTGCAGATGAACAGAGCGCATTTGTGGGAGGTAGGCAGATTCAGGATAACATACTGATGGTTCAGGAGGTGCTGCACAGACTGCGAACCAGTAACAGGAAGAAAAAATTTCAAGCAGTCCTAAAACTAGACATGCAAAAGGCGTACGATCGCATCGAGTGGGACTTCCTACAGGCTTGCCTAACAAAATTAGGTTTCTGTGATTTCTGGATTCAGAGGATCATGCAATGCGTCAGCACAGTAACTTTCAGCATAAACCTAAACGGAGATCCTTTACCATCATTCAAACCTACCCGTGGATTGCGCCAAGGTGACCCCCTCTCACCTTACCTCTTCATTATTGTCGCAAATGTGCTCTCCATTCTGATGAAGAAAGCAGTCCAGGAAGGCACAATTACTGGGATAAAGTTGAACAACCACTGCCCTACCTTATCGCACCTCCTCTTTGCTGATGACTCCATCTTTTTCCTGCACGGAACAATTGTTGAGTGTCAGAACTTGGCTGGCCTCTTAAATCAATACTATTTCGCTTCTGGCCAGGTAATAAACCTAAACAAATCAGGCATATATTTCAGTAAAGGATGTCCCACAGCCCTAAGGAGAAACATGGCATCAACTCTTCGAGTGCCAGAAATTACAAAAACAGGAAAGTATTTGGGCATACCTTCAGATTGGGGGCAATCCAAGAAAGACGTGTTCGCATGGATCTTAGCTCGGGTCCATTCCAAACTGGATAGCTGGAAGGAAAAACTGTTGTCAAAAGCAGGGAAGGAAGTACTTCTGAAAGCAGTAATTCAAGCGATCCCACAATATGCTATGTCAATCTTTAAGATTCCAACGTCGATATGTAAAGCAATTGAGAAAAAAGTTGCAGCGTTTTGGTGGAAAAGCAATGAACAAAAGGCTGGTATTCACTGGAGGAAGTGGGACTTGCTAAAAACCAGGAAAAGTGAAGGGGGCATGGGTTTCAAGGATCTACAAACTTTCAATATGGCGATGCTAGCAAAACAGATGTGGCGGATAATCACTAATCCAAATCTATTAGTAACTCAACTATTAAAAGGTCTCTATTACTCACAAGGAGACTTCTGGCACGCTGGCAAAGGCTCAAGGCCCTCGTGGGGATGGCAGAGCCTTATCAAAGCAAGGGATTCAGTCGCTCCTCAGGTGATGCACCGGATTGGCAATGGAAAAAAAACATCCATCAGAACAGAAAGGTGGTTGAAAAGCGGCATTATAGGAGGAGAAGCATCAGACCATGAACCAAGCAAAGTAGCGGATATAATTAACCAAGACACAGGAACATGGAATGAGCCTATGATACATTCAATGTTTGAAGAAACAACGGTACGTGAAATCCTAACCACACCCATAGGCTTACCTGATGAGGAGGATAAACTGGTCTGGATGCACACAAAATCAGGTACTTATTCAGTAAAAAGTGGTTATTTCACATTCAGAAACGTCTCAGTCCCATCACAGAACACACAAGCAACAGCATCTTTCACAGCCGATCCCGATATCTGGAAATTTATCTAGCAATCCACAACCCCACCCAAAGTAAAAAATTTCCTCTGGAACGCATGCAACAACGCCCTAGCAACTATGGAAAATCTACACCACCGAAGGATCGTACCTTCCCCGATCTGTCCCCTGTGCAAATTGGAAGTTGAAACACTTGAACACACGCTCCTCCTCTGCTCATGGACAGCCACGGTTTGGAAGGCCGCTCCTCTGCATCTACGAATCTCCAGATTTGGACTTACCCGACTCGAAGATTGGATCTGTAACATCAAACGAAACCCAGTTACATCGGGGACTTTTAACTACATAGCGGTCGTACTGTGGAGCATATGGAAGGAAAGAAATCGGAGTATCTTTAACCATCAAATACCCAGATCTCAAGAAACAATAGCCAGAGCAGAGGCGTTCGTAGAGAGTTTCACAAAACTAAACAAAAAATCGACAAGCAAGAACAGATATGAAGCCTTATCTGAAGTGTGGTGTCCACCTCCTCCGGGATCGATACGAATCAACCTTGACGCATCCTTTGAACCAGATCCGGACAGAAATGAAGCCCTCAGCGAAGAAAGAGAAACTCCCCGGCACAGAGCAGCCATCGCCGGAGTTTGCAGAGATCACAGGGGGTTCCTCGTCGATGGATTCGCCAAAACAGTCGATGCCTCTTCGCCTCTTCACGCGGAAGCGATCGCGATGGAGGAAACCCTAAAGTTCGCTCGAAGCCGCCGATTTCTCTCTCCTCAAGTACATTCTGACTGCTTGCCTTTGGTGCACGCGTTGAAGACTTCAACTGAACTGAGTTGGGAACTGGAACCACTTTTGAACCGGGCCCGAGCACACCTAAATCATCTACCGGGCCTAACTTTGGCCCACTGTAACAGGAGCATGAACCGACCCGCGGATTGGATAGCGAAGGCATGCCGAACAAGTAGCCTACCCCAGCACTGGATTTCTAATCCTCCCCCTCCCTTATTTGATCTTCTTTGCACTGACGCTATGAGTGTAATTTTCCCTTGCATTAAATAGTAAATTAAGCGAGGATGTTTGATGATCAAAAAAAAAACCTACAGATGCAGTTCGACATTGATATGTTCAGCTCGTACGCTGATTTTTCTTTCTTTTGGGGGGTTCTAAAGTTCGTACGCCGATTGGGCTGCCTAGCTTTGAATTGTTGCCCTAATTATTCAGCAGAGGAAGCTTGCTTAGTTATCTTCCATGCATGACCCAATTCCACTGTTGCCATTTTCGCACGATGCCTTTAACATTACACCGGTCGCTGTACAATGAGAAGAATATCGCTAGTTAACACATGCCATCAGACTTCTCCGGGGTAATTCAGATATCAAGATTTGTTCTTTTTTATTGGTGGTCACACGAATGCCGGGAAAATTACAAAACAAAATATACGACAGCCATTTCAGTATTAAATCTTTCAATTTAGCCAATTTAGTACTAAATTTTATAATGATTTGCCAATTTAATCATTTCGATCAATTTTGGCCGTAATCACTGATGTTAACGCAATAATCCCATGTAATACTGTTAAGGCTAATGTGAACAAAATTTGCAATTTTTTGGATTTAGCCCACAATTGATATAATGCAAGCATGTGTTGGCCAATTAGACACATCTTATTCCATTTTAGCACAGGTCCGCATCAAACCGATGAATTGATAAGTTTATATTCATTTAAGGGTGGATTTGGTTCAATTTTGAAAATGGGGCCTTCGGTGTAAATTTAATGCAAATACTGAAAAGCCAAAACCATTTAGAGAAATGCAAATTGCGTTTGGTAAAAATTCTTTGTAAAGCGACTTTCAGTTTAAGTATCGGCCAAAAAACTTTTGCAAGGTATTTTGGTTCAATTATATATATATATATATATTGAAAACTCAAACCTTTTGCTAGAGCCAATGAAGGGCTTAGGCCGCCGATGAGTTAAATCTGGCACCAACGGCCATCGCCTCGAGAATCCATGTGAGAATCTTCTCACTCTTCCCCATGTAATTAAAAAATAATTAATTATATTGACTTCGCGGCCATATCTCAGCCCTTCGAGAACATGGCACTCAGCGGCTGAGAAAATCGTCGTGGCTCCATGATCGTGCTTTAGCTGGTGAGGTGTTGTCCAATGATGAAGCCCATCAAATCCAGACCGATGGTTCTGTAGACTCCACGGTTAGTTAGATTGGGCTCCTGCCGTCGCCTCATAAAATTCAATAATCAACATAAATAAAAGAATACCTCAAACTCGTATTTAAATGATTTCCCTTTATCAAAAATGAAAATCCTTCTTTTCCAATTTTAAAAAAAGTACTTTTCGTTAATCGGAAAATTATATGTTTTTTTAGCACATCTAGCGGTGGTCGCCTAGGCCACCCCTCGGTAGGAGCCTAAATAGGTTAAGGGATATTGCCTTAAAGACGGGCTTAAGGCCCAATTAGGTGCGTGCTCTCTTAAGCCCATATTTTGCGCGACATTGAGTGTTCATGAAAATTTTCTAATGAGGAAAAGCCACTAACTTATTAAAGTCAGCTAAAAACCAAGTGAGAAGTGAGAGTGTACCTCATCCTCTACATAACTAGATGATTTAGGGTCGGCGATTTGATTACATTAATTAAACAATTAGTGTCATTTCAGTACATAATCTTATTCATTTCAAAAAGATTTTCTACCAAGCAGTTTGAATTGATTTTAGACCTATCCACTAATATGTAAGATAACCATGCGATTGCACAATCATTAACATAACAATCAACAACCAAAGTGTACCTCATCCTCTAAATAACTAGATGATTTAGGGTCGGCAATTTGATTGCATTAATTAAACAATTAGTGTCATTTTAGTACATAATCTTATTCATTTCAAAAAGATTTTCTACCAAGCAGTTTGAATTGATTTTAGAACTATCCACTAACCACTAATATGTAAGATAACCATGTGATTGCACAATCATTAACATAACAACCAGCAACCAAAGTGACATCGAATAAATTACATGGAATAGCAAGCATCTATCACTAAAACATAAATAAATGCTAGTCCTAACTAAGCAAAGGACGGCCATAATTATCATATTGAAAGCACGCAATCAAGAGCGTTCATTTCTAAGAGCAAATGCAACCCTATGGTAAAGCCCTAAAGGCTTATTCAATTTTGAGCATAGTTTTTATCAAAAGATTTCAAAAAAAAAAAATGAGAAAACTACTCAAAACCTAGTTTTGTAGCTTTTTCATATTTTTAGAATAAGTAAAAATTTTGGAATTTTTTTGAATTTTCAAATTTTTACTTTAATTTTTTAATAAAAATATTTTTTTTTAATTCGAAAATAGGGAGCCGGGCCAGACCCTGGGGTCCGATCCGATCATGGGCTGCAGCAAGCCTTCGGATCGGGCCAATGACAAAAATGAGCCATTGTAAAATGCCCTGACCTTAATTAGAAACGAAGCCAACTTACTAACAAATAAGCCCAATCTGAATCTAACTACACTAAGCTCAGCCTGTACTAACTAGACCAAACAATCCAAGTTCATCAGCCTAAATTAGCCCGAATATTATTACACCAATTAAGCCCGTGCCGCCTCTTCTTTTCTCCACGCCACCTTCCTGCTCTTGCACACCCATGGCCGAGGCTCACCACACCAAACCGTGGAGTAACTTTTCTCGTTGTTGACCGGTAGGACCATCACCGGACCGCCATAGCAAGCGACTCCCGACCACCGGACAGCCGTCTGTCTCCGCCACTATGACGCTCGCAGCCAAACCACAAATACAAAGTACATTCACAGGAATATGTCAAAAGCACAAGACAAAGGACAACCAAAATTATGGGAGATTCGGACTTGGTGGGAATGAAATCTGACTAACAGATGTATTCAGGAATTAATAGAAACTTCAGACCGGACACTAAGCATCTATGGATCCTCAGAACAAATCGGAATCCGAGACTAAAATGAACGGTTTTAGTTCGGGCGTTCCCTCGAACATATGGTGAGCACGGAAGATATCGAACATTTTTAGAACTCGAACTCGGGTCTGGACCAAAAAATCACCAGGAAATGCTCGACATCAAGCACCAACGCAGTCAAAACAAAGCGCTCAAGAACTAGAGACACCAGGTTCAGTTCTTCCTTAAAACAGAACAGGGCGAGGCAAAAAGGAGTTCATGGGAATGAGTTTCGACTGCGGAAATCCCTACCCGGCTCGGAGAAGAAGGTCATAGGGCGAGCTCAAGACCAGTCGAGCTATGGCCAACCGCTTCACGATGTATCCGACCCGAGATCCTCGGGAAAAAACTGGATTGAACCCAAAGAAAACTCACCTGGAATTCGGTCGCCGCGGAAGAGGAGGCCGCGAGCTCGCGTGTGTCGGCTAGAGGTCGTCGGCTTGCGACGGGGATGGTCGAGTAACGCTCAATCGAGAACGAAGCTCCGCTCTGTGTCTCGCTTTCTCTCCGTCCCTTCGTCTGCTCACTCTCTAGTTCGTTCTCTCTCGGCCAAAACCCAAAATCCCAGCACTCTAAAAATCCTCTCTCTCTCTCTCCCTTTTCTTCGAACCGAGCCCTCCTCTACGAACCACCTGCTATCCCACTTTTAAGCGGCGACCCAGCTGCTGCCAGCCTGCCCCGTATGAACGTACCGCTCGCGACGTTCTCCGCGGCGCCGTCCTCTGTGTACATCGTCCCCGCACGCCGTCCTTCTTGTCTTTTGTCGTCGAGACTCCCGTCCAAAACCAGAGAACGAGGAGGAGGAAGAGAAATGGTGCTTGGGCCGGGCTGGGGAGGAAAAAGGGAAGGCCCGGCCCCAAAGCTGGGGGAGTTAAAAGAAGGAAAAGAAGAAGGGCCCAGGCCCTGGCACGGTCCTGCTTCGTTTCTTTCGTTTTTTTTTTTTTTTAATTTTTTTAATAAATTTTAATTTTTTTCGAAAATTTTAATAATTAATACTGGTTATGCAAATACTCTTAATGTCTATATGTGATGCATTTTAATGAAAATTATTTTTTGTTTAGAAGTTAGAAATTAATCCCTAATTTTTTATATGATTAAACCATAAATAAATGGGCAAAACTTAGGTGTTAACACATTTGCCAGCCATATTTGGCCTCAGTGGCCCTCACCAGCCGCCCTTGTGCAAAGAAATGTACAATAACAATGAGGGGCAAAATTGAAAAACTAAAGATTTGATGAGGATAGTTTTGAAAGAAAAAATATATATAAATCCTAGTCTTGACATTTGACAAATGCTACTTCTGAAAGCTAGTCTCTACTTACTTTAGGCTTTCGGCATTTTCAAGGCTAGCATTTGGTCAAAACTATTTCAAATGCTTACTAAACACTTTAGCTGGGCTTTGGAGGCTAAAAGCTTTTTTGGAAAAGTTGAACCAAACGCATTCTAAAAAATTCGTTTATCTAAGCGCAATTCGATAGGAAATTTACTAGTGCATAGTTAAGAAGCAATGAGATGTGCCGCTTTTAGGATTCGCTCATGTCCGTTTCATTTTCACATAGCTTTCTTCTTCAACCTTTATGGAGGGGAGGGTTCGAAGATTTCTCCCTCCCCTCCTTTTCCCTTCTCTTTGGTTGATTTGGTTATCAATTTTCTTTTTCTTACATTCCTCTCATTCTGAGGAGCTTTTCTCTTATGATTTAGTCCAGATTTAGAAGTTTCTCTCTCTCATTTTGGGAGGCTTCTATCCCAATCAAGTCTAAACTTGGGGTTTTTTTGTATGTATATTTTCGGGGTTTTGCTTCCCTCGGGTTCTACCAATGCACAAGTCGAGCTCCAAAAAAGATTGGAGAAGTTTTGTGAAAGTTTTGCGATCACAAATGTTATATTTGTGCTAATTCATTCTTGTTACTTTGAACTGTGATGGTGTGGAGGACATTAAATCTAAGTGCGCATCATTGAAAGGTAACGCCGTGACAGTAGATGGAGATCTCGGTGTGTATCCTTTAACCTTATTCTAATGATTCATTTTGTTATTTAGAGCTTGTTTTATTTTTAAATTGTTTAGAATTTGTGTTGGTTTGCTTTTTCTCTTGTATTTTAGGGGAAATGAAGAAACATATGTTATTTTGACAAAAAAAAAGAAGGAAAATTACCAAAAAATCTTAAATCTATTGTTGACACCTAAATTTCACCTAAATTAATTAATTTAAAGTAGCGTTAAAGATTAGGAATTAGTCACAAAAAAATTTATTATTAAAAAAAAGAGTTAAAAATTTTATTGAAAAAAAAAACGAAAATGGTCGGGTCGGGCCGGATCTGACCTTGGCTCGACCCACCCCTTTCCTTTTCTCTTCCCTTTGCGCTGGCCCGGCCCAGCCCATTTTCTCCTTTAGCCTAGCCCACGAACGAGCTGGTCGTCTCCCCCATCCGGTCTTCGCTGCAAGACCTGTAAAGAAAAACAGAAACAGAGCAACAACAGAGGGAGCAGGGGGATTGGTGGCAAGAGAGCGGTGTGATCCACAGGTCGAGGGTGTAGTCCGGCCGGCAAGCTGGTAGCTGTAGAGGCCATGCGCGCTTGCTGGCCAAGCATAAAACTGGGAGAGAATCGGGACCAAAAAAAAGAAGGACAGAACACACCAAGCCGAGAGCAAGCGAGAGGGAATACACGAAGCACAGAGAGAAACACGGAGGGAATGAGAGGAGGAGAAAACCCACATTTGGCCGTCAATCGCTGTGGTTGATCGCCGCTTGAGGTGTCGACTGTCTCCAACCCCACCGGAACTTCAGGAGGTAGAACAAACAAAACAGGGGAGGATCGGAGACAGAGAGAGGCGGAGAGAGAGTTCGAAGGGGAGAGACCGAACCAGAGGAACAAGGGAGCAGCTAGCCGTTGCCAGAGGCCCGTCCGCCCGTAGTCGTCCGTCGTAGCCCTTCCTAGACAAGGTAGGTCCCCTGAACCCCCGTTGTCCTGTTTCTGGAAAATGCCGGGCCGGAGCTCGCGGCCGACCATTTCGCGTGAGCTCCGGGCCACGTCGCCTTTGTGCTTTGCTCCCATGTTCCTTATACGTAATGTTCCAAGACCCTTGAAGCGTGTTTAGTGCTCGGTTGAGCCGGAATCCTTTGAGTTCAATAGTGCAGACCATGTGTTCAACAAAATTCCTCAAAGAAAACCAAAGAGCAGCTTGCGTTTTAACGTCGGACCCACTCATTTTTGCCCCCGTGCTTGCTGAATCCTTATTGCTTTGCCTGTATTCGTTGTGTTTTCGAATGGTTTGTGGGAGATATTGGCATGTATTTGAATCGACGACTCATTCTGTTGGAAATAGGTTAGTGGTCGCTGGAATAGGTAGCTGATGGGGGCCGATGCCAATCGAGAGGGATGACCGGTGGGCGGCAGTGGTTCGGCGACTTTCCTTGGGGCGGTCGATACTTGCGGAGTAGTTGGTGTCGATCCGTCGAGGGAGCGGCAAGAGCCTCGGCGTGTCACGGCTATGGGAGAAGAGGGATCGAAGAAGACAATTTGAAAAGGGGCAGAAGAAAAATAAAAATAAAAAAGAGAAAGAGAAAAGAAACATAAAATGATTAAAAAAAAAAAAGGAAAAGAGAAATGGGCTTAGTTTTTGGCCTGGTTTTTATTCCGTGGGCTGTTTAGGTTGGGCTGGAAATAGAAGTTAAAAATTGACCCTCAAATGGGCTAGAAATTTGAAAATGGGCTTTGGGCCAAGAATTATCCCTATTTGTTTTTAAAAAAATTCGTGTGGTTTTTTTTTGTGTTGGGCCGAACCGGGGTCTGGTCGGAGATTGGACCCGACCCGCTCGACTGGGTCAGGCCCGGGTCGGGTCAGACCAGACCCGACCCGGTCCGGCCCTTAAAAAAAAATTTAAAAATTTAAAAATTTTAAAAATTAATTAACAAATTTCGAAAAATCCAAAATTGTTGGGTTGGTTGGAAATTGCTATGTATTTCTGCTTTAAGTGTAATTATGCATTTATTTGCTCGTATGTTGTTTACATTGCATGTTTAGTTTGCATATCTCATTATGTTTAATGGTATGTGTGTAGTCTTATGGCAATTAGGGCATTGTTAGCTATGATTGTTGATTTAATGATTGCACACCCGTATGATTACTTTATATGTTAGTGGATAAGTAAAATCAATTCAAACTGCTTGACAAAAATCATTTTGTTAAAATGAACCAGATTAGGTACCGAAATGGCACTAATTGGTCAATTAGTGTAATCAAGTCCCCTACCCTAGATTCTCTGATTGCGTAGGAAGTGAGGTACACTCTCATGCCTCACTTGGTTGCTAGCCGACCCCAATAGGCTAGTGGCAACTCCTTTTGTGCGAAATTTCTTAAGAATATCCCAACGTCATGCGGGGTATGGGCTTGGGAGAGTCTGTGCCTAATCATGGGCCTTAGGCCCATCATTTAGGTAATACCCCTAAACCTATTCCCCCCCCCCCCTGAGGGTAGGTCGCGACATCTATTGTGCATGTGTCAAACTTTTTTTGAAACTATTCAATTGTGTCCATTCAGTTTTAAGAATTTTGACAATTTACCCATGTAGTTCTTTCGACTAATTTTCCAACATGACAATCTAGTCAGTGTCAGCCGTCTTATGTAGCGCAATGGCTTTGATGTGGATCATCTCTTAGCAAGACAACAGGGAAGCTATATCTCCTTTAACCTCCTATTTGTGAAGTCTCCTCTCCACTTTTGATCTCGAGACAGACCCGAGCTTCATTACGAGACATACATCTTGCTAGAAGATGGCCATGAAAGTCATCTTCTCATTCTGAAATTAATTATTAGCACCCTTCATAAGGTTTCTTATTCAGTTGAAATTGGAAATCCATTAAGTTTGTGGAATACTGTAAGTCATTGATTAATGAGTTGCCGTTCGTTAGTCTGTGATTCTTGGAGCTGCATGAGTTAAGTAATCTTCTTTTAGTACTTCACCAGCCACTTCATAGAAGCATAAGACTAGAATATGAAATAATGCACATGGTACACTCAAAATGGAGGTGGAATTTGCCATATGAGGAAATCAACCAATACTTGGACTAAATTATCTGCGAAAGCTATGCCTAGTCTCTATTTAGATAATTTACCAACAACACATATTGCCGATATGATGAAACAAAGTCTATTGTTTTTCTTCATAATGTTGGAGAAAACTTCCATATTTGTTTTGAAGCTGACAAAACGTTTCCATCAGTCTAGTTTGAAGACTTGCAGACTCTTTCATCAAAGTCTAAAGACCGCCGAACCACCAGACTCAAGATTTAAAGTCTACCCTCATTGACAATTTCTAGATCGTTGAAGAAGACTTATCTAGAATTGTGTATTTCTTTAAGGATTTGATTCTATCGACTGAAGAAGATCTCTCGGCTGGATATAGCATCTCGGAATCTATTATTCGTTTTGACTTTAATTCGAGTAATTTAGATCCGTTGATTGGCGAAGCATACTTGGAAGGTACTACTTATGGAAACCTAGATCCTGATTGTATGGGCGAGTAGGATTGGTGAGGTATCGTCATATTCCTTTAATAACTTGAGATCTCCCTAATTGATTCTGTCCATCGGGTAGATTGGAAGAGCTCATTTAGAAAGTGCCAACGGTTATGAAGGCATGGAGGAGTATATAAGGAAGATGTTCTAGTTATTCGAGTATGTGCGTGATAGATAAATTCCAAAGTCTGAAGTTCCTTGTTCTTTGCCAATTCAATTGTTGAGCAAAAACTTGTACTCAAAAGAGAGTTTATACATTTGTGAGACCTTGAGGAAGTGTAACACAGTTCTACACTGTGGAATCAAGGACGTGATACTGTAACGACTCTTTTGATTCATAGTGAAATTCAGCCAGTGGGCTGTTAGTGCGGGAGAGTGGACGTAAGCTTGGATTAAGCCGAACCACTATAAACCTTGTGTTCTTATTCTCTTCCCTAAACTCTTTTACTTTACTTGTAACTTTATTTAATTGTTAGAGTCTCGTTTTTATTTTAAAGCCTACTGTTAAACAGACTTAGTTTAAAAGTAAAGTTTTACACTAAACTTCTCAAATATTTGTTTTCGCACCTATTCACCCCCTCTAGGTGCTCATATTAGCACTCACAATTGGTATCAAAGCCTGTGTATTCATTTAAATTGAAGTGTTTTTACTTCAGAGTTAACGATCCATGGCTAGTATGTTGGTTCTAGGCTTAGTCGAAGGGCAAAGCAACACCAGACCGCCTTACTTTGATGGGAATGAATACAATATATGGAAAAACAAAATGAAGGCATTCCCAAGATCGAAAGACCCTCTTGAATGGGATGTGATAGACAAAGGAATTATTCCTAAAACTACAACAGTCTCAGAGAGGGGAAAAGAAGCTGTTGAGTCTAGCGAGATGACTCAAGAAGAGATAACCAAGAGACAAGCTCTTGATGCAAAAGCAATTTATTCTTTATATTGTGCATTATCTCCTAATGAATATAACATAATATCTTATTGTGAAACAGCTAAAGAAGTCTAGGATAGATTGCACATCACCTATGAAGGAACCGATCGAGTGAAAGAAACCAGAATCAATATTCTGCTCGGTCAATATGAAGCATTTAAGATGAAACCAGGAGAATCTATAACTGACATGTTTAGTCATTTTACAGAAATCATGAATGGTCTTGAGTATCAAGGTCAACCAATCTTTGGATCTATGAAGGTTAACAAGTTACTACGTGGACTTTCCAAAGATTTGAATCACATAAATACCTCAATAAGGGAGACACAAAGGATCATGCCACTCTCTGTTGACGAATTGGTTGGCACTCTTCAGTCTTATGAAGTGGAGCAAATCAATGAAGATGAAGATCCCAAAGGTAAAAAATCCATTGCATTAAAATCTAATGATAATTATGATGTTACAGATTTTGAAGACGTTATGGACGATGAAAAGCTTGCTCTCATGATAAGAAGGTTCATAAAACTGAACGAAAAGGGAAGAAGATTCAATTGGAAGAAACAAAGTTTTCAAAAGTTTCAAAATAAACTAGCTGAGGATGATGATTCAAATAAAGATGTGATTAGTTTTGAATGCAAGAAAAAGGGACACATCAGACCCAATTGTCCCTTACTGAAGAAAAAGAAAGGAAAAGTTGCGAAATACAGAAAAGCTCTCAAAGCAGAAACTTGGAGTGATACCGAATGTGAAGAGAGTAATGATGATTATGCTAATATTTGTCTAATGCCACAATCAGAATCAGATTCAGACTCTGAGACAGACTCAGACTTAGACAGTGAAATCGAGGTAAGTAATTTAAAAATTCATACTAAAGTCTCTAAATATATTGATGAATTGTGTCTTAGTCTCAAAATCTCTCTCAAGAGAATTTCCGAACTAAAAAGGGAAAATTCTACACTAAAGCAACAGGAGATTGTTTGGAAAGAAAAAGTCGAAAATTTGGATAAAAGTGTTATTACTTTGAAAGAAAATGCAGACTCACTTTCAAAAGAAAATGCACTTTTGAAAAATGATATTTCAAGTATTTCAAAAAGGTTTTCAATAGGTTTTGAGAAATTAGAAAAGATTCTTTCCGCACAAAGACCTTACTTTAACAAATCAGGTTTAGGAATGAATGCTGAAACCATTCCTCTAATTGATTTTCCAAAAGTAAAGGAAAGAATTAAACAAAGACCTACAAAAGATTTTTATAGAAATCATTTCCAAAACCTGTAGGCCATAGTGCTCTCAAATATTCTAAGTGCAACAGCTCAGAACATTTTGAGAAAGAATGTCCTATGGTTTGGAAACTTGTTAAGAAGATTTGAGCAAAGACCATATATTACACTAACTCTATTGGACCCAAGAAAGTATGGGTACCAAAGAAAGTTTGAGTTTCTTTTTTAAATGCAGGTCACTATCAAGAAAAATGTCAAATGGTACTTGGATAGTGGATGCTCCAGACATATGACAGGAGACTCAAGTTGTTTCATAAAACTTATGCATGTTAATGGTGGAAAAGTTTCTTTTGGAGGAAATAGCAAAGGCAGAATTGTGGGATACGGAACCGTAAAGATTGGAAGTCTCACAATCAGTAACGTTTTCTTAGTGGAAGGACTCAACTACAACTTGTTGAGTATCAGCCAACTGTGCGACTTAGGTTACAAAATCAACTTTCAAGAAGGAATATGTTCAGGAACCAGTAAAGACTCATCTCAGACATTCATGAGGCGAAGACATGGGAATATATATTTCTTGGATATCAAACCAAAAAAATCCCAATGTCTAATTTCAATTCAAGAGGAAGCTAATCTCTGGACGTGCGGACCCCTGGAGTGCCATAACTTTGGCCAAATGGACACTTAAGTGCCATAACTTACGAAAGGTACACTTAAGTGCCACATTTTAAGAAAAGTGGGACACCTAAGTGCCATTTCCGGCGAAGTTGGCCGGAAATCATACGTGATATTAAAATATTAATATTTCTCGCTGATGTGTCTCGCCGGAGAGCTGAGTCAGCTCGAATTCGGCCAAAACGACGTCGTTTTGAAATCATTTGAATTTTATAATAATATAAAAATTATTTAAATTAAATTTAAAATAAATTTATTTAAAACATTTTTAAAAATTTTAGAAACTTTAAAAATTAAAAAAAAAAGAATTACAAAATTAAAAAAAATTTACAAATTTACAAAAAAAATTAAAAAATTACTAAAAAATTTACAAAATTTACAAAAAAATTTAGAAAGTTAAAAAAAATTACAAAAAATTACAACAAATTTACAAAATTTACATAAAATTAAAAAAATTTAGACAAAATTTAAAAAATTTAAAAAAATAATTAAAATTTACAAAAGTTTAAAAATTTGCAAAATTTTTTAGAAAGTTACAAAAAATTTACAAAATTTACATAAAATTTAAAAAATTTAGACAAAATTTAAAAAATTTAAAAAAATAAATAAATTTTAAAATTTTAAAAATTTGCAAAATTTTTTAGAAAGTTACAAAAAATTTACAAAATTTATAAAAAAATTTACAAAATTTACATAAAATTTACAAAATTTACAAAAAAATTCAAAAAATTTACAAAAAATTTACAAAATTTTTTAGAAAGTTACAAAAAATTTACAAAATTTATAAAAAAATTTACAAAATTTACATAAAATTTACAAAATTTACAAAAAATTCAAAAAATTTATAAAAAATTTCAGCCCTCAACCGGCACCCTTTTCTTTTTTTAAAAAAAAAATATTTTTTTGTAACTTTTTTAATTTTGCAAATGTTTTTAATTTTTAAAATTTTATTTTTAAAATTTTTAAATAAATTTATTTTTAAATTAAAATTAATTAATTTTCTAAAATTTTTAAAATTTTTTAAAATTTTCTAAATTTTTTTTAGTTTTTTTTAACTTTTAATTTCTTTTTAATTTATTTTTAATTTTTAAATATTTTATCAATTTTTATAGAATTTTATAAATTTTTATAGAATTTTATAAATTTTTATAGAATTTTATAAATTTTTATAGAATTTTATAAATTTTTATAAAATTTTTACAAAATTTTCTAAATTTTTTTTAAATTTTTAAATTTTTTTATTATTTTTAGTTTTTTGAAATTTTTTAAATTTTTAAAAATTTAAAAATTTAAAATTTTTTAATATTTTATAAATATTTAAATAAATTTAGTTTTAAATTAATTTTTTATTAAATTTTTTGCTACATCAGCATTAAAACGACGTCGTTTCGCACTTGCTTCGCCGGAAAATTGACACGTCAGCATTTTGGCTGGATTTTGGCCGGATTGGCACTCAAGTGATCCATTTTACTCCGATTTTGGCACTTAAGTGTACCTTTCGTATGTTATGGCACTTAAGTGTCCCTTTGTGCAAAGTTAAGGCACTTGAAGCATTCTTTTGCCCTAATCTCTGGCATAGAAAATTTGGCCACATCAACATGAAGCAAATAGCCAAAATCTCTGCAAAGAAGCTTGTTCGTGGACTACCCAACCTGACATATCAAAAATCTGAACTATGCACACCGTGTGTATTGGGAAAACAGGTTAGAAACTCTTTCAAACCAATAAATCAAGTTTCTACTAATCGTGTGCTGCAACTCTTGCATATGGATCTCTTTGCACCAATCAGAACCCAGAGCATTGGAGGTAAGAAATTTTGTCTAGTAATAGTGGATGATTATTCACGATTCACTTGGGTATATTTCTTGGCAAGTAAGTCTGAAACCTTTTCTTATTTTATAAAATTTGCTAAGAAAGTTCAAAATGAGAAAGAATATGTTATTTCAAGTATACTGACAGACCATGGAGGTGAGTTTGAAAATTAAAACTTTGCTAAATTCTGTGATGAACCTGGTTTTCAGCATGTGTTCTCCTCACCATACACTCTAGAACAGAATGGAGCTGTGGAAAGGAAGAATGGATCATGGCAAGAAATGGCTATAACACTTTTAATTGAAAGTAACATTTCCTCTCGCTTTTGGGCTGAAATAGTTTCTACAACGTGTTATATTATTAATAAAGTCTTCTTAAGGCCTATTTTAGAGAAAACTCCCTATGAGTTGTTCAAATGAAAGAAGCCAATTGTTTCCTATTTTCATGTGTTTGGATGCAAATGTTTTATATTGAAAATGCAAATGATCGAATTGGTAAGTTTGAAGAAAAATTAGACGAAGGCATCTTTCTTGGATATTCAACCACCAGCAAAGCTTACAGAGTA
Organism: Eucalyptus grandis x Eucalyptus urophylla; assembly: GCA_028830015.1. Taxonomy (NCBI): domain Eukaryota; kingdom Viridiplantae; phylum Streptophyta; class Magnoliopsida; order Myrtales; family Myrtaceae; genus Eucalyptus; species Eucalyptus grandis x Eucalyptus urophylla. The sequence continues at coordinate 45,889,513 of CM054190.1, forward strand.
TACAACAAAAAGACTCAATCTGTGGAAGAATCGATGAATGTAAAATTTCAAGACTCTATATAAATCAATCGATTCAGACTCAACCTAAAGAATCTGAACTTGCTCGAGACTTTACAAAGTCTAAATCTCTAGAAGCAGCTCAAACTTCAGAAGACCAGCAACGAATGATCATTGAAGAATCAAATGAAGAAAAAGATCAACAGTTTGACAAACCAACCAGCAACTAGAAGCACAAGTCTAGTCATCCCAAAGAACTCATTATTGGTGACATTAATGAAGGAATTCGTACAAGATCCAAAAGACGTGAAGAGTCTAGTGTTGTGGCTCTTATTTTTGAAATAGAATCCAAGAGCATAGAAGAAGCTTTAACTGATGAAAGCTGGATTGAAGCTATGCAAGAAGAACTCAGGCAATTCAGTATCAATGATGTTTGAGAATTGACTCCTAAACCAAAAGGTAAATCTATCATTGGAGCTAAATGGGTTTCAGGAAGGGATATACTAAGATGAACGAGAAATGAAAAGTCATAAGGAACAAAGCAAGACTCTTGGCCAAAGGATATACACAAGAAGAAGGGATATACTATGATGAGACTTACGCACCAATAGCAAGGTTAGAAGCAATTAGATTATTACTTGCTTTTGCTTGTTATAAGAATTTTAGGTTATTCCAAATAGACGTCAAAAGTGCTTTGCTAAATGGATTTATCCAAGAGGAAGTTTATGTGGAACAACCTCCCGGTTTTAAAGACCCAAGGAAACCAGACTCTGTATTCAGACTGAAAAATGTGCTATACGGTTTAAAGCAAGCACCTCGAGCTTGGTACGACATATTAAGTAAATTTTTAATCCAAAATAGCTTTGTTAAAGGTAAAGTAGATACTACATTGTTTTTTTGGTAAAAAAAATATTTAAAGATACCAGTAGATACTACATTGTTTATCAAAAGAGAAAACAAGAATTTTTACTTGTTCAAATTTATGTTGATGATATTATTTTTGGATCACCTAATGAAAATTTGTACAAGAAATTCTCTAAGACTATGTAGGATGAGTTTGAAATGAGCATGATGGGTGAGCTATCATTCTTTCTCGGACTTCAAGTAAAACAATTGAAGGAATGAATTTTCATCCACCGAGAAAAATATATTAAAGAACTTGTTAAAAAGTTCGGCTTGGAGAATTGCAAAAAGACTGATATACCAATGTCAAGTTCCTCGAAGCTGGACAAAGATGAAGGAGGAAAGAAAGTTGACCAGAAGTTATACAGGAGTATCATTGGTTCACTTCTTTATTTTACTGCTTCTAGACCTGATATTTTGTTTAGTGTTTGTATTTGTTCTAGATTTCAATCAGATCACAAAGAATCTCATTTAAGTGCTGCAAAATGTATAATCAAATATGTCACATCAACCTCTAATTTGGGTCTCTGGTATCCTAAAGAATGAGACTTTACTCTTCTTGGATAATTAGACGCAGACCTAGTAGGATGCAGAATTGATAGAAAGAGCACATCGGGCACTTGTCAATTACTTTGGAACAGGACAGTATCTTGGTTTTCAAGAAAGCAAAGTATTGTAACTCTTTCAACAGCAAAAGCAGAATATGTGGCTCTTGGAAGTTGTTGTTCACAAATTTTGTGAATAAAGCAATAGCTAAGAGACTTTGGAATCGAAGACTCATGCATTGAGATTAAATGTGACAACACCAGCGCGATTAATCTCACCAAGAATCCAATTCTTCATTCAAGAGCAAAGCATATAGAAATTCGACATCATTTTATTAGAGACCATGTTCAAAATGGAGAAGTCTTGATTTAATTCATTTACAAAGCTTCTAGAGAAAAGTCAATTCGAGGTTATTCGTTCCAGACTTAATATCTTAAATTCTGAAGAAATTCAGACTCAGGGATAAAAGTTTAAAGATACTCAGACTCAGAAGATCAAAATTCACGACTATAAGTTATTTCTGTTTTAGAATTTTATCTTTCGGATAAAATCTTGAAAAGGTATGTTCATCTATTAATCTGTAATTGATTGATGCTATCTTCCCTAGTTTTCGTGATTACTGCAATCATTCCTTTTCGAAAAAGAAGTTATCTTTTGAAATGACGGTTATCTATTTTTTTAAAAAGGCAGTTATTTTTTAAAAATGCATTTTCTATTTTTCCTTTTACGTCGTTCCGTATACCTTTTTTCGACTGCCTTATATACTAATCGTCTTCCTCACAAACCCTAAAAGCACAGAACATCACTTTCTTACTTTTACTCTCTAGTTTAATCTTCAAAGCTCTCATCTTTCTCGCGAATCGAGTTTGGAATCTCTCAAAGATTGTGAGAATGGCTTCCCAAAGAAAGTCTTCAAGGATCACGAATAGGGGACCACAAAACATGCGTGAGGGTCCTACGCATTTTGACCTCACCGAGGAAGAAGAATCTCCAAGACAGCAGCAGAGCCCACAACATTCTCAAACACGTCAATCTCCTCAAGCTAGACCTCAGGGTATTGATCATAGAGCGGAGGAAGAAATTATTGAAGGCGCAGAACCCGTAAGAACTCAAAAGCCCGCTTTTATCTTTAAACTTTACTCTGCCTTGAAGAAGGGAGGCACTCCCTTGAACTATATTGATGAATTTTTGAAAGAGAAAGGGTATCGAAATGAAACCCACTTTTTGCGAACAATGGAACGATTGGGAGTTGCTCCTGCGGGGTTGGCAGAACGAGCATTTGCGAATATTCCAAGCAATCCACGTGTTGGAGGTCTTAGTCAGCCCGATGGGAATGATGATGACAAAATGTACACTCATTTTAAGCCTAGAATGGGTGTTGCGGCGAATATTCGAAGCAAAAAGACAGATTTATTTCGCTCGAAGGAACACAAGCGACTTTACTCTAAGTTGCTAAAGAGAGGGGTGATTAATCAACGAAGTGTGGACTTTGATTTTCTTGATTCTTTGAATGTGAAGCTACAAGAAAAATTCACTCTACTTCAACTTGAACAATTTTGCTCTGAAACAACGGTGGCTCATCCAAAACTTACTGCGTACTTCTATTCTAATCTAAGTTTCTTGGATGCGAATAGATTTTCTTTTAGTGTTCGAGACCAAGACTATATCGTTGATATGGACACATTAGCGAATGTGATTGGAGTAGAGCGAGGGGCATTCCAATCAATTAGTGTGTCTGTTGGTCATGCGACGGTAGAGCTTGTTCGAGATGGAATGGCAGAAGGACGAATTTCGTACTTGAGGATGAATGCCTCAAATATTTTGCTTCACAAGATCGTGATCAATTGCCTTAGACCCAAATCGACTTCGAAGACTGATATCTCCAACTCAGAAGCAAAGCTGATGTATGCTATCAACGCTGGCAAAAAGTTCTCTCTGACTCACACAATCATGTTTCACACGTATAGAACGATGGTGAAAGACAAGGGCCAACTTCCTTACTCAGCGCTTGTTACAAAGCTATTCAGACATTTGAATATTTAGCCTCCCAAGATTCTATGTGTTCATACCTGTGAACAAATGGTGGTGGGACTGAAAATTGTTTCCAAAATGCGTCTAAAGGAGCTGAACAAAGCTTTGGAACGATTTAAGGAGAAAACCCTTATCAAGACTCACCAAGTTTCTTTGGCTGCAAAATGGAAAGGGAAAGAGTCATTGACTGCTCCATCCAGGAAAAGAAGAGCACTCATCTTGGAGGATGAAGAAGATGAGGACGATATCACCATTTCCGCTCTTGCATTGAGAAACCTACAACGTTTTGTTCCAGAGACAAAGGAGAGAGAGGATCAAGACAGAGAAGAAGAAGAGCAAAGGAGTGAAGAGAGAGAATCGATGAGAAAAGAAGCAGAGGAAGAAAAGACTGCAGAAGAAGACGAGGGCAGAGGTGAACAAGAAGAAACAGAGCATGAAGAGTACTTCTCACCGCCTGAAGGCAATGAAACAGGGGGAGTTGCTGAGAAAAGAGGTACCTCTTCAATTGCTTTTACTAGTGAAGATGTTAGCTGTTCACTTGCAGATCCAGAAGACATCTATGCCTCTCAATTTCCTAAGGAAGGTCATGAGGTTTCATCGCCAAATTTGGGTGCTCATGATGACTTGCCATCATCTACCAATACTCCTACCGATCATGCAGAAGTAGGCACTCAGACTGATAATTCAGCAGACTTTCGAAGACTGCTTGATATTCTTAGGGAGATGCGAGGCCAGATTTATGCCCTGGGATGCGAAGTTCAGAACTTACAGAATGCAGGTCAAGCCTCTTCAGTTTCCTTGCATGATCAAATTCATGCCCTTGCTCTTCAAGTTCAAGCAAATGCCAAGGGTGAAGAAGTGGTTCAACTGAAGGAGGATTTGAAAAAGTTAGAAGGGATTGTCCACTTGATGGGAGATTTTCAGCTTATTCGCGTTCCAAAACAATCCTAATTTTATTCTCTTTTCGTCTCTACCTTTTAATGTTGACAAAAAGGGGGAGATGGTGCAGATTTGAGATTTGACTCTTGTTTGACTTGACTTTTGATTGACTTTACTTTTGTTTGGATGTTTGGTTGTGACTGGATTTGGATTTGGATTATTTGATCGTTTAAATGTTTGCTGCAGTATCTTAAGTATTGTTGGTATTTCATGGCAAAGATAGTTGTTTATTTACAGGATTAACTTACTTGTTTCCTGTGGATGCATATTTAATGCTATTTTATCTTTTGTGAGATATCCATATTTGCTTGAGTATTGTCTTGCAGGTCAAAAATATCCAAATCTGTAGGAAAGTTTTGTCACCATCACAAAGGGGGAGATTGTTGGAGAAAACTTCCATATTTGTTTTGAAGCTGACAAAACATTTCCATCAGTCTAGTCTGAAGACTTGTAGACTTTTTCGTCAAAGTCTGAAGACCGCCGAACCACCAGACTCAAGATTTAAAGTCTACCCCCATTGACAGTTTCTAGACCGTTGAAGAAGACTTATCCAGAATTGAGTATTTTTTTAAGGATTTGATTCTATCGACTGAAGAAGATCTCTCGGCTGGATATAACATCTCGGAATCTATTATTCGTTTTGATTTTAATTCGAGTAATTTAGATCCGTTGATTGGCGAAGCATACTTGGAAGGTACTACTTATGGAAACCTAGATCCTAATTGTATGGGCGAGCATAATTGGTGGGGTATCGTCATATTCCTTTAATAACTCGAGTTTTACCTAATTGATTTTGTCCAACATGTAGATTGGAAGAGCTCATTTGGAAAGTGCCAATGGTTATGAAGGCATGGAGGAGTATATAAGGAAGATGTTCTAGTTATTTGAGTGTGTGCGCGATAGATAAATTCCAAAGTCTGAAGCTACTTGTTTTTTGCCAATTCAATTGTTGAGTGAAAACTTGTACTCAAAAGAGAGTTTATACATTTGTGAGACCTTGAGGAAGTGTAACAGAGTCTCTACACTGTGGAATCAATGACGTAATACTGTAACGACTTTTTTGATTCATAGTGAAATCCAGCCAGTTGGCTGTCAGTGCGGGAGAGTGGATGTATGCTTGGATTAAGCCGAACCACTATAAACCTTGTGTTCTTATTCTCTTCCCTAAAATCTTTTACTTTACTCGTAACTTTATTTAATTGTTAGAGTCTCGTTTCTATTTTAAAGTCTACTATTAAATAGACTCAGGTTAAAAGTAAAGTTTTACACTAAACTTCTCAAAAGTTTATTTTCGCACCTATTCACCCCCTCTAGGTGCTCATACTAGTACTCACACACAAGTCGCCGCTTAGATCTCATTCCACTCTATCTAACACTCGACTTCACAGCTCCCTTTTGGCTATCGCTGTTGTATCTTCGTACTTCAGCCAGCGTATCATATGGATGACGAGCAATTTGGAAGACCATTGGCTTGGAAAAGTTGCATTGCTGTCTTGAGTCGCTGTGTGATCAAAACCAGATGCCTAAAAATATGTGAAGGCTATATAAACTTGCTCCCATGCAAGTTCCCCTGGATTGGCCTAAAACCCAGATAGACCTTGCCTTAGAGAGGGAATACGTAATTTTGACGATAGTTGTTCAGTCAAGTCTCCAAATTATATTTGTACAATTAATCCTCCAAAGGCTCTTTTGAGTGTTGTAATTTTCCTTTCTTCTTTTTGTTGGGAGGGCCAAAATGGAAGTTGGGTTCTGAGGAGCTCCTTGTGTGATTGGATTCCAAGCTTGGGCTCGCATAGTATAAAACGCGCCAGGCCCCAATTGTTTGTTGAAGCACGTTATACACTCGGGATACATTCAGTTTGGGTGTCGTTTTTTATTTGTTTAGAAAGTCGATTTTTAAATTTTTATTTTCTGAGTGTTCCTTAAGCAAAAATAATATTTGATTTGACCGAAACATAAATGTTCATTAAACATAGATATTACGGACTTGTTTGTTTGATGTAAGTTCTCTAGAAAACTAGTTTGTTTTGTTTCCTTGTGATGATGATTGTTTGTGGAGCCTCATATCATGCACCCCATGTGTTAATTTCTGTGTTTTACAAGGTGGGAAAATTGTTGATGTTGTCCAGAAACTAGCTCGGGCAACAAACTAATGCTCGAGCAGGTGAGGCATATTCCGAACATTCGGACAAACTTGATTTCTACTGGATATTTAGATGATGACGGATTGTAAAGTCGGCCCAAGGATGGGACTTGGAAGAAAGTTAAGGGGTATCTCGTGCTAACAAGGAGGAGGAAGTGTCGTAACTCTTTACCGCACACAAGCTAAGACGTGCAAGGACCAAATTCTTGTCGTGGGAGAAGAAGCCACACCTGATCTATGGCATATGACACAATGTATGCATAAGTTGCTTTGATAAAACAAAGCATCCAGCAACTTCAATGACTGAATATTTTTTATAAGTAAGGTGCCACTTGGATTCATATAAATTTTGTTGATAATCAATAAATTCATTGGACTTTTTATATATTTCTATGTACATGTTTCTCAAGTGATTGTAATGTTGGGTGATATGCAACTTGAAAGTTAGGTCCGAGTGCTAATTTTGTACTCGTTACCTTAGTCGTCCTTAGTCGTCCACACGAATGCTGTTAAATTGCTAGTTTATCATATAGTGCGGCACTCGAACAGCATACTTGTCTAATTGTCGGAGCTCGTGAAGATCTGATTACCAGGAGCATTGGAATCTTGGAGAGTCTACATATCGACACCTGTCAATTTCTAGAGAGATCTGGATATCTCCCAGAACAACTAGGCTATAATAGTACAAAAGACATTGAGTTACATGATGGATTACAGTCTTCGAGTGAGTTGGTAAATTACTTGGGATTAATATCTCTTAGGAAGCTAAGACGTTTCACTGTTTTAAGTTGCCCAAATGTACTTGAAATTTTAAGCTGTGGGTGATTTGGAATCGCCGGAAGAATTTTATGTTTTTTTTTTTTTTAGTGACTAAGGATCCGCCGCAGCATGCCTTTGTCGCTTACACCGATTTAGGTCTCACGGGCCTTCGTGGTGAAGGCCCAATAGCGACTATACCTCGGGAGAAATTGGCCTAGCAACCCACCGCTGGGCCCCCCGCTTGAATTGCTAGCAACGCAGGGTTTCGAACCCTCGACCTCCATGTGATGGAAGGTGAAGTCTCAACCAACCGCGCTGCCCACAGGTGGGTTAAGAATTTTATGTTTATGACTGCAAATTTCTAGGAAGATTGGGTGAGTTATCAAACTTGAAGACCTGAAATATTTTCATATCAAAGAGGGTGATGAACTGATGCATGCTGAGGGCCTTGATGAATTAGGATTTCCGAAATTGTTGACGGCCAAATTGTGCATGTCATTGAGAAGTTTGATCGATTTATCCTGCACAAACAATGCCTGACCATTGCCTCACCATATCTTTTTTCTAGATTTTGCCTCGATCGTAGCCTTCTCTCTCCCGTTCGGCCGTCGATTCCGCTCAGGCTTGCCCGCTTCACCCAGCTCTCCACTTCTTTTTAGTATTTCGGCCAATTTAAGACGGGCATAGCTCATGCATTTGGCCGGTCGACAAGAGGTTCGCAGCAATCTTGCCTGAGTGGACGTTTCGCGGGGACATGTTATCCTCAAACAAAAATGTCTCTAGTATCCAAGTGATGTAAAAAAAAACAGCAGTAAAGAACGAGAATGACGGACCATGGGTCAAATTCATTCATTTTAGGCAGATTCGATATCTAATTTCTTGTGAAATGATTGAGCAGATATGCACATTCTTCATTCTTCATGTGTTTCCATGCCACAGGCAATGCAAGGTTATAAACTCTACTTCTCAAGGGAGACTTGAGGCCAATATGTCAAGGAAAAATTCTATTTTCCTGTAATATTTTCGTACATTTTTCTAAAGGAGACTCAAAACCAGCAAGTGGTTTTGGAATGCAGATCAACCGTCTCCTTCCATAGGCCAATCTGTTGTGTCCAAGAAAGAAGACCGCTCGCACGCGTCTTCAGAGTTTTCTATGGGCGCCTCTTCATTCTGAAATACAAGTGGTGGCCTCTTCTATTCATTTAGTTTTTTCAGTGAAAAACGCATGTAACGGTGACTTTGAAATATAGGAAACGATCATTTGCTCTTGAATTTCATTTCTTGATCACCTCCAATCAAATTGAATTTCTTATTTCAGCATATGACGTTAAAAGCATAATATTTTCGATTAATGATCCAACATGCACTAAAAATTGAGTTTCAGTAACCGCAGCACCAAGTCCAATAAGAAAACTAACAAAAAAATTGATATTAGATTATATGAATACCAAATTACTAAGCACACTAGAGACTCATTATGTGCCTGAAAAACTTAGTAAAAGACAACCATTATACGAACAAATCTCATCGGACCCGTTCTTACTTCAGCAAATTTATAGTGAAAATCGTAGGCATCTTACGGACACTTGAACACCATGCCTACCGTTGATATGACCTAGAAGTCTGGAAGGGTCAACATTAGCCCAATTGAATCACATTTCGAAAACATATAAAATGAGAGACAAATCAAGAAATTATGCTCCAACATATTTGAACAAACGAATAGAAATTTAAACGGAAATACAATATTGGGAACTTGCGAGAAAATAGAAGTATTGACAGATTATTTAATGAATAAAAATTAAGTTATGCATAGCAATTTCACATATCAAAACATGACTTCTTATAGCAATCAAAACTAAGTTAACATACTATGCATCGTGAAGCACCAAGCATACGACCACACAAGCCCTATTATCTAATTGAGCCAAGCATCAAAAACCATGTTATGATGAAAGGGACAAAGAAAGGCATAAATTTCCATCGCAATAGGTCTGCAACACAAGAATCGACCTTTTGCATCCAATGTTAGCTCATGGAGCAACAACCGATCCAAAGTGAAACTCACAAAACAATAGAAGTATTGGCGGCTTGGAGAAGAAGACCACGGCCCAAACCCTTCCACTTCTGCTTGTTGACTTGGTTTCCTTGTTTTTTAGATATCAGGCCACTAGAGAAAGGTTAAAACATAAGGCCTACAAAATTCATTAAAGCCCACATGCAGAGCCCGTATTTTCCGGCTTTCTCTCTTGAAGCTTTGACGAGGGTATGAGGTTCGATGTGGCTAATTCAGCCTCCAATAATGGCTTAAACTGACCGGCCAGTCAAATGTGCATAGGCCCAATCAACAAGTGATTTTTCCTGCAACCGGAACATGGGTTCTTTTGTCCAAAAAATATGAACAAAAAATTGCAATCCCTATGATTAAGAAAAAACTCAAATTTTTTTTTAATTCCCGTCTTGTTACCTAGGGGTGATCGGGTCTAAAGTGGGTAGAGTCTAGACCTGGACCCTGTACCCGACCCACCTGTTTTTCTAATCCGGTTTCAGGGTTAACTCTATTTTCATTGGAACTTGTTTTGCAATCTTTCGATATCCTATACGATTTCGAATTTTATTTTAATACGCCAGAAAATAACGTAATCATTCTAATTTGTATTGAAATATTAAACACTTGTAATAAATAAAAACATGAACTTTTTGACTAAACGAAAAATTAAGGATCTACAGGACTAATTATAATAAATAAAATTATAAGGAAAATAGTTAGCAACAAATATGGGTCTAATATTAGTCTTATTCCCACAACTACTACATGAAGATATTTATTTATACAAGCATAACTCCTCTTATAAAAGAGAAATTAGGCGAGTCAATCCATATGATACACAATAATTTGGTGGCGACGAACATCGTCCATCCATCAGACGGTGTGAGAGGGAGCCGGTGAGGGAGGAAAGCAAGTGAGGAAGAGGAATGACAAAGGAGGAGTGCCGTGCGTGTTTGAGAGAGCCAAGAGGAAAAATATCGTGTGATTGCGGGAGTAAACATAGAAATCGGGAGAAAAAACAGAGTTTTGGACCTCTACTTACAAAACCGGTCCGGAAACCGGTTTCCGGGTGGGTAATCACTCGGAACCTGTTCCCAGACTGGTTTAAACCGGTTCCGAATTTTGGGAACCGATTCCTAAACCGGTTTCAAACCTATTCCCGACCTTGTTTTCCGGGTGGGTCAGTTCGGGAACTAGGTATACCCGGTCCGGTTGCACACCCCTATTGTTACCTTAGAAGATAGCCCATAGCTACAGACCTAAAAAAAAAAAAAACACAAAGAAAAAAAACCATGGCCTCCGATGCCATATGCACGGGCTCTTTCACATATACCGTCGGATCTCTTCAGAGATTTCTTAACCGGTGCCGAATTCCCCACCAGATCTCTTCGAGTAGTTGTCAGGGAAGAGTCGCCACGGCGAAACCGGCTAGCTGTGATCCAATATTCCTTCCTAATTTCTAGTTCACAGTAGAAAAGTTGGTGCTACTAGTGGTTCGGCTAGCTGTGATTCATGACTATTCTTTGCTTTTCCTTTTTCTTTGCTTGGTTCTTTATTGTGATGTCCGTGTTTCTAGTAAAGGCTTGATGCTTTAGTGCGATCAAGTGGGGCAAGGTGCGAGTATCCGTCAGTCATCCCAATTTATTAGGTGCACGAAAATGACACTCTCCGCTGAAATTGAATCTAAATTTATTTATTAAGGCAGAATGCGGCACCTATGAATGAACCAAACCAAAAACGAGTCGACAGTAGCTGCAGGAAAAGACCTGGAAAGGGTGGAGAATGTCTCACCCCCTTCATCTATATGCATTCACATAGCTGTAAGACATTACTGAGCAATTATAATCATACATTGAAGAATAGAATTCAAGCATCAATTAGAATCACATGCAAATAAATCTGACTTCCAACCATTGTTCGACTCATCTCTCTAAGAAAAAGTTTGGAAAAACTAAGAAATCACATGAGGCATGTCAATTTTGAATGCCTAAATAATTTTCAAAAGGTAGGAAATAAAAATAGCACCGAAGAACAAGAGCTCGATTTTGGCTCCTCAAAAACGAAGTCTCAAAGGAGTGATAGACATGATTTCTGATCAATGGTGTCTACGAGTCCTAATTTAATGTTTCTAAGCTTTAGAAAAAAATCATTCCTAAAATATTTCCCAATAATGCCACGTGTCGCACTGGCTATTGGCCTAATGTTAGCTGATCACGAGCCTCATCATATGCACGCGCGCACACAAAACAAAAATGGGTAGAGGTACAGGGAGTCCTTAAACTAGCAAAATGTCCAAATAAATTCCTCAATACATACATACATATATATATATATATATATATATATATATAGTATAAAATGGATCCCTAAACTATACACCTGTTCTGTTTGAATTGATTCTTCTATTAAAATTACAAATGGAGATGCTAATGTGGTCGTGAAATGCTGACATGGCATTTTATGTGAGAAAAGTTTTCGTAAACATACTAAATTTGAGATTTTTTATAATAAAAAAATTAATTTATAATAAAATTTTCAAATATGTATCACTTTGCAGTTTTCTGTAGTATTAACTGAATAAAATAAGAAAAATAAAACAGAAATTCATTTTGGAGAAGCGCATTCATCTCCATCTAAAAGAAGTTTTGTAGTGCACTCTAGATTGCATTCGTTCTGCTTAAAGATAAATTCATTCTGCAATAAATGAAACCAATTCGCGAGATTCATGAGAAATGCATTTGTATCCTTTTAGTGTTGTAGACGATTGCACTCTTTGCTCGCTTTGGTCCTGTCCACTCGCACATGAAGCTCCTGGAGAAGCGGGGTATTGTCCTCTTCGATCTTCTTCAATAGTTTATCCCCGACCACGTGCCTCTCCATGTCCCCGAGCTTTGCGATGTCCACCACCTCACCGTCCAGTACAAACGCCCTCTCCGATCTTCTTCAACATACGGGTGGAAGTAATGAGGGGCACCAACCTTCGGCTCAGATTTGAGTGAGGGCCGCCCCCTCGCTGAAGATACAAACAAGAGCCGAAAAGGTATGCCGATTAGGAACCCGATTGCATCCTAAAAAATAAAAACAAAGAATTTGCGGGACATGATTGAACATTTTTTTAACAATTTAGGGATTAGATGTCTTATTCCAAGAAGGAAAAAAGAAGAAGAAGAGCTTCTGATTGGCCTTTATGGTCTCCCAAGAAGTCTTTAAAAATTTCCGGAACGCGTTAGAAAGTCTTGGACGCCTTCACTGGTGTCCACTCGATGCAGCATAACGTTAGGTGGGAGAGACGCTGGTGTCCACTTGCGGCTGCAGAATGTTAGGCGGGAGAAAGACGATTAGATTTGATTTCAAAGTGAGCCGACCAACTTTGTTTCTTCCCTCTACCAGTCCAGAAAAAATCTCTTATCCTTTTGAGAAAGATTCTCGCATTGACTTGACTGTCGCACTGAATTAATATAATTTTTCAAGGACAATACCCTCAAATGACATTATGTTATCTTAAAAAATTAAATCCATCACAACAAAAAAAAAAAGAAGAAGAAGAAAGATTGAACTTGTGTGACTCTGTATTTTAGTTGACTAGGATAATGCGATCTAATAGATATCTGATTTCTTATTTTCCTTCCGACTATCACTTTAGTATCCCTTGCCAACATATGCCAAATGCTGAAGTCAATACTGTTAGGGAAATCCTTTAAAATGTTTTGAAGATGACAAAATAAATCAAAGGCTACTAACGTGTTTAATGGTTGAGTAATAGACTATGCAGATGATAGAACATGTAAATGATATTATCGAAGTCTATACTTGGAAGAACCAAAAGATAGACTCTATGCTAAAGCTGAACTTATTCAGACTGTGTCTAGACCTTAAGACTAAATATGTTCAGAAGTAGAATATGTTCAGACTAACGTTTAGATTGTAAAGTCTATTTCAGACGGAAGACACTTAGACTCTACTTCAGGCGGAAGACACTTAGGCCCTGTTTGGTAACCATCCAAACAGGGCCAAATTCTGATTTTTTGTTCCCAGAATCAATTTGGGCCCAGAATCGCGTTTGGTAAAATTTTTGTTCCCAGGAACAGATTGGGAGTAGAATCAAGAATAATAAAAAATATATATATGATTCTTGCTCCAGAATCAGAATTGAGAATCAAAACTCTTCTTCTTCTCTTTTCTTCTTCTTTATCAACCGCCATCTCGCGATCGCTGCTCACCACCGCCCGCCACCATTCACCGCCGCTGGTTGCTGGCAACTGGTCCGGCGAGCTCGTCGGAGGCTCGCTAGGCCAGGGTGAGGTCTGGCGAGCTCGCCGGGGCTGGGTGAGGCCCGCCCAGCCCCGTCAAGGCTTGCCCAAACGTAATTCTATTTTAGAATCAGAAATTTTGTATAGTTACCAAACACGTTCTTTTACTCAGAATCAGTTCCCGGGAATAGAATAAAAAATAATCATTTCTGATCAAAATTTGTTTCTGGGAACAGAATCGTTACCAAATATGCCCTTAAACTCTACTTCAAACAGAATATTCTTAGACTTTATATATTCGAACAAGACACAAGTCCAGAACGTGACAAGGTCCAGAATGAGACACAAGTTTAGAATGTAGTAAATTCCGAATGAACTTGTTCAGAACGAAATAATTTGATAGAACGTAACACAAGGCCCAAACGTATAATGGCTAGTAATTTGGTTTGGATTCTACATCAATATATATTTGTTTGACTCAATCTAATTGATTGACAATTGGATATTAAAAACAAGAACTTTCTATACGAAGAATCTCTACTTATGGAAACCAAGATTCTATTTGTATGGGCGATCAAAATTAATTTGGAATTATACTTCTGTCACTCAATGGCTACAAAATCTTCTAGATATAGATCTGTCCAATGGGTATATTGGAAGACGATTCTCTAGATACTATGCAACGGTTAGTTTGGAAGTGGAAGAGTATTTAAGGAAATCAAGGACTGTATGAGCAAGTAAAAGATGGAGTATAGAATTTATAATTCTAAAATCCGAGCGAACTTTGATCATACACTTGTCTTTGGTGAGCTTAAACATTTGTGATCATGAGAGAAATATCAAAAGAGTATCATCTATCACTAAGTGTTTGCACTCAAACTTGTAATCTCTTGTTGATTGCATAGTGGAATCCAGCTAGAAGGCTGTTAGCGTGGAAGAGTGGACGTAGGCTTGATATAAGCCGAATCACTATAAATTTAATGTGCAACATTCTCTTTCCTTAACTCTTCTTATTTAGGTCTATTGCATACTTACAGGTTATTTTCAGAAGTCTGTTCCATCGCATAACAGATTCTGAACATCTACCAGAAATCTGGTGGCTCGTTTGTCAAACTCTGATCCTTATTCAGATTTTGCTCGCAATTTATTTTATTTCACATTTATTTGTCAAGATTTCTTTTGAACACCCCCCCTCTAGGTGTTCTTACTAGTACTTTCAATTGGTATCAGAGCTGCGGTGCTTATCTTATTGAAGTATTTTTACTCCAAAGCTAAAGATCTTCTATGACTAGTATCTTGGCACTAGGGCTAGCGGAAGGACAGAGCAACATTAGGCCACCATATTTCAATGGAAAAGAGTACAATGTGTGGAAGAAAAAAATGAAAGCATTTCTCAAATCCAGAGATCCCTTGCAATGGGATATTGTGGAAAAATGAATCAATCGCACTGCTGCGTCTACATCAAATAAGAATGGCAAAGATAAAGACAAACCCCCCGCTCCTATGTCACGGACGAAGATGTCCAAAAGAAAAGCTCTTGATGCAAAAACCATTTATTATTTATATTGCACCTTGTCTCCTGCTGAATATAACATAATTTCTTCATGTGAAACAACTAAAGAAGTTTGGGATAGACTTTATGTTACTTATGAAGGGACTGATAGTGTAGAAAAGATAAAAAGTAAACTTCCTGCTTGGCAAAAGTAAACTTCCTGCTCAAAGATTCTCTTCCTTGTGTAAATTTTTCGCAAATATTGTCACGATGATAGGGGGAGAAAGTGAATCCAAAAGAAATGGAAAGAATCGTGATCACCTCAAATAGACAACAATTGAGGGGGAGCATTGATCAATTATGGAAAAATCTTTTTGAATTGATCGTGATCTTATTATGGAAGGAAGTAAAAGGTAAATGTGTCAGAACTTGTTAAGTTCTACAAAATCCGGTTAGTGTATCTTTTATTACCTTTTGTCATCAACAAATCTTTTATTGATATGATCATTTTATTATGACAAAAAGGATAAGTGAATTTTATAATGCATCCATGTTTTTTACTAGATATTTGCTATTATATATGATCGAAGTGAGCTATATTGCATATCTTTAATATTTGACTTACTTTGTAAAAGTTTATTTTTTAGAAATTGTGTTTCATGTAAGATATATTTGTTATCGTTTTATATTATGTGCATGATATTTTTTCAATTGTTATCGCTTTTTGATTATGACAAAATGGGGGAGAGGATATAAATATGCATATGTATTGATATTAGTTATTGAGCTGCGATTATCTTTCCATATACAATTATGCTCAATCTATTTGCTATCTTCTACTATATCTTTGAATTACATTATTCTTTAAGATTGCCCTGATTTATTAATAGTTTAGAAAAGTGTGATTACACATCTACATAGTTAGATATTGTTTTGTCATCATAAAAAATGGATAGATTGTTAGGGAAATTATTTATGATGTTTTGGAGATGACAAAATAAATCAAAGGCTACTAACGTGTTTAATGAGTGAGTAATAGACTATGCAGATGATAGAACGTGTAAAGGATATTGTCGAAGTCTATACTTGAAGGAACTAGAAGATAGACTCTATGCTGAAGTTAAACTTATTCAGACTATGTCCAGACCTTAAGGCTAAATATGTTCAAAAGTAGAATATATTCAGACTTACATCCAGATTGTAAAGTCTATTTCAGACGGAAGACACTCAGACTTTACGTCAGACGGAAGACACTTATACTCTACTTCAGACATAATATTCTCAGACTTTACATACAGAACGAGACATAAGTCCAGAACTTGACAAGGTCCAGAACAAGACACAAGTTCAGAATGTAGCAGATTCAAAACGAAGCTTGTTCAAAACGAAACAACTCGATAGTGTTGGAGAAAACTCCTATGCTGTTTTGAAGCTGACAAAACTTATCTAAGTTTTATTCTGAAGATTGTCAGACTTCTGTGCCAAAGTCTATCTTACATCAGAAGTCTGCCCACTTTGACAAGTTTCAGACTGAACGTAAGAATGAATACTTAATCAAACTCAGGATTATTTTCTTCAAGGTTTCAGTACGTACAAGATATATCAGGCTTTTTGGTTGGAAATATCACTTACCATATTGGTTATTTTAATTGGAATCAATTTCAAAGAAGCAAATCATTTTGGAAGGCAAGCTTATTTTGAAAGAATTTACTTATGGAAACCAAGATCCTAATTGTATGGGCAAACAAGATTGACGGGCTTTCATCTCAATCTTCAAACGGCTTGAGATCTCCTTGATTGATTCTGTCCAACAGGTTGATTGGAAGAATTCTTCTGGAAAGTGCCAACCGTCGACAAGGCATGGAGGTGTATTTAAGGGGATTTTGCAAGTCATTCGATAAGAGCGTGAAAGAAGAATTCCAAAGTCTGAAGCTTCCAATTCTCTTGTCCTTCATCATTTATTGCTTAAACTTGTATTTTAAAGTGAGAAACTCTAAAGAGTGATCTTGTGAGAACAATAGAGACACCTCATTGAAAATCATAGTGCTGTAACATTCTCTTTCGATTCATAGTGGAAACTAGCCAGAAGGCTGTCAGTGTCGGAGAGTGGACGTAGGCTTGATCTAAGTCGAACCACTATAAATCTTGTGTTTATTTTTCTCTTCCCTGAACTCCTTTACTTTATTCGCTGTGATATACTTCTGTGTTTTGAAATAGTTGTTAAAGTCTGTTTTCACACCTATTCACCCCCTCTAGGTGTTCTACTAGCCCTTTTCAATTGGTATCAGAGCCTGTGTGCTTACTTTGTTGAAGTGTTTTTACTTCTAAAGCCAAAGATCTTTTATGGCTAGTATTCTGGCTCCATGATTGGTTGAGGGACAGAGCAACACCAAACTACCTTATTTCGATGGAAAGGAGTACAACGTGTGAAAAAACAAGATGAAGGCATTTCTTAGATCCAAAGATCCCCTGGAGTTGAATGTTGTTGAAAAAGGAATCAATCCTAAAGTAACATCAGCTTCAGACAAAGGGAAAGAAGTGATTGATACTGATGAATCAACATAAGCTAAAATTACCAAGAGATAGGCTCTTGACGCAAAAGCAATTTATTCTTTATATTGTGCTTTATCTCCCACCGAATATAACCGAATTTCTTCTTGTGAAACAATAAAAGAAGTTTGGGACAGACTTCATGTTACCTATGAGGAGACTGATCATGTGAAGGAAACAAAAATAACATTATGCTTGGACAATATGAAGCATTCAGAATGAAGCTTAGAGAAACTATCTCTGATATGTTTAGTCGCTTTACAAAGATTGTGAATGGCCTGGCTTATCAAGGCCAACCAATTTCTGGACCAATGAAAGTCGATAAACTACTGCGTGGACTTTCAAAGAACTGGAATCATGTGAAGACCTTAATCAGAGAGACTCAAAGGATTATGCCTCTATCAGTAAATGAACTAATAGGCACACTTCAGTCGTATGAAGTGGAGCAAATCAATGATGAGGAAGATGTAAGAAATCAATTGCTTTAAAATCTAACATTGTTTATGATGATACAAATTCAGAAGATGATATGCATGATGAAGAACTCGCTCGCATGATAAAGAAATTCAGAAGATTGAATAGAAAAGGTAGAAGGTTCAATTGGAAGAAGCAAGGCTTGCAGAATTCCTAGAAGAAATCTACAGAAGAAACTGGAATTAGCAGGGATGTAATATGCTTCGAGTATAAGAAAAAGGGGCATATCAGACCAAACTATCCCTTGTTGAAAAAGTAGAAAAGGAAAAACTAAGAAATACAAAAAGGCTCTCAAAGCAGAAACTTGGAGTGACACCAAATGTGAAGAAAGCGAAGAAGAATTTGCAAATATATGTCTGATAGCTCACTCAGAGTCAGACTCAGAAAAAAAAATAGACACTGATTCAGATTCTAACAAAGAAATTGAGGTTAGTAATTCTGAAATTCCCATTAAAGTCTCTATGTATATTGATGAACTTTGCCTCAATCTTAAATCTTCTCTTAAAAGGATCTCCGAACTAAAAAAATGAGAATTCTAAGCTCAGGCAACAAGAAGTTTCTTGGAAAGAAAAGTTTAATAATCTGAAAAGAAGTTTTGACGATTTGACAAAAAAATCTGATTCTCTTTCAAAATAAAATGTTGTTTTAAAAAGGGAGATCTCAAATATTTCAAAAAGGTTTTCAAAAGGATCATAAAAATTAGAGAAAATTCTTACAGCTCAAATACCCTATTTTAACAAGTTTGGTCTAGGTATGAGTAATGAGACTATTCCTTTAATTGATTTTCCTAAAGTAAAAGAGAGACTTAAACAAAAACCTGCAAAAACATTTTATAAAAATCATTTTCAAAAAGTGTTTATAAAACCTGTTGGCCGAAGTGCTCTCAAATGTTTTAAGTGTAACAGCTCAGAACATTTCGAGAATGATTGTCCTAAGGTTTGGAGACCAATTAAGAAAGATTGGGCAAGAATTGTTTTTAATAATAACACTCTTGGACCCACGAAAATCTGGGTACTAAAGAAAGTTTGACTTTTTCTTCTGATTACAAGTCACTATTAAAAGAAAAATCAAATGGTATTTGGATAGTGGTTGTTTGAGGCATATGACAGGAGACTCAAGCTATTTCAAAAAACTTGACAGGCTAAAAGGAGGAAAAGTTTCTTTTGGAGGAAATAGTAAAGGAAAGATTATAGGCCGTGGAACTGTGAAGATTGGAAGTTTGACTATCAACAATGTTTTCTTGGTGAAAGGTTTTGTTGGAGAAAACACCTATGATGTTTTGAAGCTGACAAAACTTATCTAAGTTCTATTATGAAGATTGCCAGACTTTTGTGTCATAGTCTATCTTACAACAGAAGTCTGCCCACTCTAACAAATTCCAAACTGAATGCAAAAATGAAGACTTAATTAAACTCAGGATTATTTTCTTCAAGGTTTCAGTTCGTACATGATATAAATGGTTTTCTGGTTGGAAATATTACCTATGAGATTGGTTATCTTTATTGGAATCAATTTAGATATATCAAATCATTTCGGAAGGCAAGATATTTTGGAAAGTATCTACTTATGGAAACCAAGATCCTAATTGTATGGGCGAACATGATTAACGGGCTTTGATCACAATCTTCAAACGGCTCGAGATCTTCTTGATTAATTCTGTCCAACGGGTTGATTGGAATAATTCCTTTGGAAAGTGCCAACAGTTGAGAAGGCATGAACGAGTATTTAAGGAGGCATCTCCAGTTGTTCACAGTGTGCGTGAAAGAAGAATTCCAAAGTCTTAAACTTCCATTTACTTGTTATTCCTTACACTGTGCTCAAATTTGTACTTAAAAGAGAGAGAGGGACTTATACTACTACTTCGTGAGAGTAGTAGAGACTCTTCACTAAGAAGTCGAGATCGCAAGATTGTAAATTCTCTTTTAATTCATAGTGGAAACCAGCCAGGAGGTTGTCAGTGTGGGAAAGTAGACGTAGGCTTGATCTAAGCCGAACCACTATAAACCTTGTGTCTATTTTTCTCTTCCTTGAACTACTTTACTTTACTTTATTTGTTGCAATATACTTCTGTGTTTTGAAATACTAGTTAAAGTCTGAAGTCTTCTACAAAGTCTGTAGTCAACCAGACTCGGGTTAAAGTAAAGTTTTTCATTGCATTTTGCAAAAAAAAATTTCACACCTATTCACCCCTAGGTGTTCTTACTAGCATTTTCAATTGGTATCAAAGCTCGTGCGCTTACTTATTGAAGTGGTTTACTTCTAAGCTAAAGATCCTCTACGCCTAGTATTTTGGCTCCAGGTTTGGTTAAAGGTCAGAGCAACACCAGACCCCCTTACTTTGATGGAAATGAGTAAAATGTGTGGAAGAACAAGATGAAGGCATTTCTCAGATCCAGAGATCCTCTAGAGTGGGATGTTGTTAAAAAAGGGATCAACCCTAAAGCAACATTAGCTTCCGATAGAGGGAAAGAAGTTATTGATGCTGACAAAAAACACAAGCTGAAATTACCAAGAGATGGGCTCTTGATGCAAAAGCAATCTATTCTTTATATTGTGCCTTATCTCCCACTGAGTATAACTGAATTACTTCTTGTGAAATAACATAAGAAGTTTAGGACAGATTACATGTTACCTATGAAGGGATTGACCATATAAAGGAAACTAAAATAAACATTCTGCTTGGACAGTATGAAGCCTTCAGAATGAAGCTTGGAGAATCTATTACTGATATGTTTAGTCGCTTTACATAGATTGTAAATAGCTTGGCTTATCAAGGTCAGCCAATTTCTAGACCAATGAAAGTCAACAAACTGCTGCGTGGACTTTCAAAAGACTGGAATCATGTGAAGACTTCAATTAAAGAAACTCAGAGGATCATACCACTATCAGTTGATGAATTGATAGGCACGCTTTAGTCATATGAAGTGGAGCAGACAAATGATGAAGAAGATCTTAAAGGTAAGAAATCAATTACTTTAAAGTCTAACATTGATTCTGATGATATAGATTCAGATGATGATATGGACAATGAGGAGCTGGCATTTATGATTAAGAAATTCAGAAAGCTAAATAGAAAGGGAAGAAGATTCAACTGGAAGAAGTAGAGCACACAAAATTTTCAAAAGAGACCAATTGAGGACAATGAAACTAGCAAGGATGTTATATGCTTCGAGTGCGAGAAAAAATGACTGTTGAAGAAAAAGAAAGGAAAATCTTAGAAGTACAAAAAGGCTCTCAAAGCTGAAACTTGGAGTGACACTGAGTGTGAGGAAAGTGAAGAAGAATATGCTAACATATGTCTGATGACTCATTTAGAATTAGACTTAGAATTAGAAACAGACAAAGAAATTGAGGTTAGTAACTCAAAAATCCCTATTAAAGTCTCTAAGTATATAAATGAACTTTGCCTCCATCTTAAATAATCTCTTAAATGATTTCCGAACTAAAAAGGAAGAATTCTAAGCTCAGGTAACAAGAAGTTTCTTGGAAAGAAAAGTTTGAAAGTCTGAATAGAAATTTTGATAATTTGAAAGAAAATTCTAACTCTCTTTCAAAGGAAAATGCTATTTTGAAAAGAGATATTTCAAATATTACAAAAAGATTTTCAAAAGGATCCAAAAAACTGGAGAAAATCCTTTTAGCTCAAATACCCTATTTTAACAAATCTGGGTTGGGTATGACTTCATAAACTATTCCATTAATTGATTTTCCCAAAGTAAAAGAGATAATTAAACAAAGACCTGCAAAGGGATTTTACAAAAATCACTTTCAATTTTTTTTTGTAAAACCTATTGGCCGAAGTGTACTCAGATGTTCGAAGTATAACAGCTTAGAACATTTCAAGAAAGAATGCCCAAGGTTTGGAGACCAGTTAAGAAGGATTAGGCAAAGATAGTCTTTAATACTAACTCTCCTGGACCCAAGAAAATTTGGGTATCAAAGAAAGTTTGAGTTTTTCTTTTGATCACAGATCACTATTAAAAGAAAAATCAAATGGTATTTGGATAGTGGCCATTCAAGGTATATGACAGGAGACTCAAGCTACTTCATAAATCTTGTTAAACTGAATGGAGGAATTTTTTTTTTTTTTTGGAAGAAACAACAAAGGAAAAATTGTAAGATGTAGAACTGTGAAGATTGGAAGCCTGACTATCAACAATGTTTCCTTGGTGGAAGGTTTGAACTACAATCTACTGAGCATAAGTCAGCTTTGTGATATTGGTTTCAGAATAAACTTTCAAGAAGGCATTTGTTCTGGAACAAGTCAAGACTTCTCTCAATCTTTTATTGGGCGTTGGCATGGCAATATGTACCTTCTGGATGTAAACCCAGAAAGTTCTTAGTGCCTTATTTTTCTATTCAAGATGAAGTAAGCCTCTGGCATCGGAAGCTTGGTCATGTTAATATGAAGCAAATTGCTAAAGTTTCTTCTAAGAAGCTGGTTCAAGGACTTCCTAATTTAGCTTATCAAAAGTTTGAATTATGCACTCCCTGCGTCTTGGGAAAACGGGTCAGAAGTTCCTTTAAACTTGTAAATCAAGTTTCTACCGGTCGATTTTTGTAGCTACTCCATATGGACCTTTTTGGACCAATCAGAACTCAGAATATTGGTGGAAAGAAATATTGCCTAATAATCGTCGATTATTACTCTCGTTTCACTTGGTATACTTTTTGGCAAGTAAGTTTGAAACCTTCTCTTATTTCTCGAAGTTTTCCAAGAAGGTTTAGTATGAAAAGGATTATGCTATTTCTAGCATACAAACTGACCATGGAGGTGAGTTTGAAAATCAAGACTTTACGAAGTTCTGTGATGAATCTGGTTTTCAACATGTTTTCTCTTCTCCATACACTCCAAAACAAAATGGGGTTGTGAAAAGGAAAAACAGATCTTTATAGGAGATGGCCAGAATTCTCTTAATAGAGAGCAAATTGTCCTCTCGATTTTAGGTATAAGCAGTTTCCACTGCCTGCTATATTATCAACGGAGTATTCTTGAGGCCTATCCTAGAGAAAACTTCTCTTGAAGCGTATAAAGGAAAGAAGTCGAATGTTTCCTACTTTCATGTCTTTGGCTGTAAATATTTTATTCTGAAGAATGCAAATGAATGATTTGGAAAGTTTAAGGAAAAATCAAACAAAAGAATCTTCCTTGGCTATTCAACATTAAGCAAAGCTTATAGGGTTTTCAACAAGAAGACTCAATCTGTGGAAGAGTCTATGAATGTCAAGTTTTAAGATTATGTGCAAATTCAACTAGATCAAACTCAACTTGAAGAGGCTGAACCAGTTCCAGACTTAACAAAGTCTATTTTCCTTGAAGAGGTTCAGACTTCTGGAGTACAGCAACAAGTAGAATAAGAACATTCAAACAAAACAGAGGATCAACAGACCCTCAGGCCAAATAGCAATTGGAAGCACAAGTTAAGTAATCCCAAAGAACTCATCATTGGCAACATTGATGAAGGAGTTTGCACTAGATCTAAAGCAAGAGAAGACTTTAGTGCTTTAGGACTTGTTTCTGAAATAGAACCAAAAGGAGTAGAAGAAGCATTGTCTGATGAAAGCTGGATAGAAGCTATGCAGGAAGAACTTAGACAATTCAGCATCAATGATGTATAGAAGCTGATTCCAAAACCCAAAGGCAAATCTATTATTGGAACGAAGTGGGTTTTCGGAAACAAGATTGATGAGAAAGGAAAAGTGGTGAGAAATAAAGCAAGACTCGTGATGAAATGATACACATAGGAAGAAGGGATTAATTATGATGAGACTTATGCACTAGTAGCAAGGTTAGAAGCAATTAGATTATTGCTTGCTTTTACTTGTTTCCAAAATTTCAGGTTATTCCAGATTGATGTCAAAAGTGTCTTCCTCAATGGATTCATTCAAGAAGAAGTCTATGTGGAACAACCACTAGGATTTGAAGATCTAAGAAAAGCAGACTCAGTCTACAGACTGAAAAGGCCTTATATGGACTGAAGCAGACATCTTGAGCTTGGTATGAAAGGTTGAGTAAGTTTCTAACTCAGAATAGTTTTGAAAAAGGGAAAAGTTGATACTACTTTGTTTATGAAGAGAGAAGGGAAAGTTTTTTTGCTAGTACAAATTTATGTAGATGATATTATCTTTGGTTCTCCTAACTAAAATCTCTGTAAGAAATTTTCAAGATCTATACAGGATGAATTCGAAATGAGCATGATAGTGTAAATTGACTTTCTTTCTGGGATTGCAAGTCAGACAATCAAAGAAAGGTATATTCATTCACCAGGAGAAATATGCCAAAGATCTTATCAAGAAATTTGAGCTGGAAAATTGCAAGAGGACATAAACTCCTATGTCGAGTTCATCAAAATTGGACAATGATGAAGTAGGGAAGAAAGTAGATAAGAAACTATACAAAAGCATGATCGGCCCTCTTCTTTATCTCACTGCCTCTAGACCTGATATTTTATTCAGTGTGTGCATCTATGCTAGATTTTAGTCTGATCCAAAGGAATCTCATCTCAGTGCTGTTCAACGCATCATAAAATATGTTGCAACTTTTCCAAAGCTGGGTCTATGGTATCCTAAAGAATGAGACTTTACCTTTCTTGGTTATTCTGATGCTGATCTAGCCAGTTGTAGAATCAACAGGAAGAGCACATCTGACACTTGTCAACTATTGGGAGAAATGCTGGTGTCTTGGTTCTCAAGAAAGCAAAGTACAGTGGCTTTATCAACATTAGAAGCAAAAATATGTTGCTTTTGAAAGTAGTTGTTCTCAAATTTTTTGGATAAGATAACAACTAAGAGATTTTGGAATAGAAAAATCCTACACAGAGATCAGATGCGATAACACAAGTGCTATCAATCTCACCAGAAACCCCATTCTTCATTCAAGGGTGAAGCATATAGAGATTCGACATCACTTTATAAGAGATCATGTCCAAAGTGGCGAGATTATGGTTCATTTTATTGATTCAAAGAATCAGCTGGCAGACATTTTTACAAAACTGTTGGAGAAAAACTTGTTTGAGTCTATTCGCAGCAAGTTGAATATTATCTCTCCTATTGATTAAAGTCTGATGTTGGTCAGACTCGGAACTTCAAGAAGTTACTACAATTGAGAATCTCTCGAATCCATGTATTTTATTTTTGGTATGAAAATGTATGATTATCTAAATCGTTGCTTGCCTATTTTATTACTATTTTATTGGTAATTTTTGGATTTTAAACTTTTAGCAGCTACCTTTTTAAAATTTGTTTTTGAAAAGGCATTTTTCCTTATGACGCTTTGTATACCCCCTTTTGTTGTGACGTTTCATTTTCTTTAAATACTTTCTAGTATTTCTTTTGAGCACATCTTTTCAAAACCTTAGAATACTGATTCTCTCCCACTCTCATTTTTACTCTTGAAACTCCTTTACAAGTTTCAATCTTTTCTTCAATCGAACATGTCTTCGAAATCTTCCAAGTCTGCATCCCTGTCACACCAGCGAAAGTCCTCTCGGATTGCTAGTCAAGGTCCTCGGAGCATGCCAGAAGGACCAACGCATTTCGATTTCATTGGTGAAGACTCTCCACACAACTCTCCGCAGAACTCTCCACAGAACGCTCCGCGCCAACCTTTGGAAAAGGAAGTTGAACAAGACGTGGTTCCTCTTTAAACTTTGGCACCCCCAGGTTCTTTACAAGCATTATGGTTATTTGAAACAGGGTGGTACTCCAATGTCCTTTATCACTGATTTTCTGAAAAGCCTTGGACACGGGAACAGAACTATTTTCTTAAGAACCATGGAAAGGATAGGACTGGCACCAAAGGGTTCAACAGAAAAAGCTTTTATGCATTTTCCTTCTGATCCTAGATTTAATTATGAAAATCAGCCTGAAAGTGAGGATGATGATGAGCGGATGTTTTCGAATTTTCAACCTAGGATGAGTGTGGCTACTGATGTGCCCGGTGAAAGAACGAAACTGTTTCATTCTAAGGAGCATAAAAAGGTTTATGCTCAGATGTTGAACAGAGGGGTGATAAACCCTCAAAAAGTTGATTTTGACTTTTTGGACTCGATTAAGGTTAACTTGAGGGAAAAGTTAGCCTTTCTTCAACTTGAGAAATTCTGTGCTGAAACGACTGTGGCATATCCAGAACTGACAGCATATTTCTACTTGAATCTATCTTTCCTTGACCAAAATCGCATTCAGTTTATTGTTTGTGATAAAGCGTTTGTTGTAGATGCTGACATTCTAGCCGATATTCTAGGAGTGGAAAGATGTGGTTTTCAAGCAATCAACATCTCCATTGGTCAAGCCACTAGATTCCTGGTAAGGGATAGATTGCCAAGTGGAGGTATCACTTACTCTCGATTGCTAGCCTCCAACATTCTGTTGCACAAAATTGTTATCAACTGCATCAGACCCAAGGCAGCCTTCAAAACTGATGTTTCAAGATTTGAGGCAAGAATCATGTAGGCAATATGCAATGGGATGCGTTGCTCACTTCCTCATATCTTGCTGCACATGTACAGGTTAGTTATGAAAGACAAAGGCCAATTGCCCTACTCTGCCTTGGTTACAAAGCCGTTCCGCCATTTTCAGATCTAGTTTCCCGCTTCTCTTTGTTCCAGAACTATTGCTCCTATGGCAATATGTATGAAGATGATCTCGAAAATGAGGCTGAAGGATCTAACTAAGACCATTGAGCTTTTGAAGAAGGAATCCTTGAGCAAAACCAAGGAAGATCCTGTTGTTGCAATAAAGCACAAAGGCAAGGAAGTTGTCTAAGAAACTGTAAATAAAATGAGATCACTTATCTTGCAGGATGAAGAGGATGAAGATGATCTGATTATTTCTGCCATTGCCCTAAGGAATCTTCAAGGTGGTTTTGAAAAATCATAGGAAAGAGAAGGAAGAGATAGAGAAGCAGAAGAAGAGGAAGAAGGAGCAGAGCAAGAAGAAGAAGCAGAAGAAGAGGAAGAAGGAGCAGAGCAAGAAGAAGAAGCAGAAGAAGAGGAAGAAGGAGCAGAGCAAGAAGAAGAAGCAGAAGAAGAAGAAGCAGGAGCTGAAGAAGCAGAAGAAGAGGAAGAAGGAGCAGAGCAAGAAGAAGAAGCAGAAGAAGAGGAAGAAGGAGCAGAGCAAGAAGAAGAAGCAGAAGAAGAAGAAGCAGGAGCTGAAGATGAAGAAGAAGAAGAAGAAGAAGAAGAGAAGGGTGAGGATGACTCTGATGGATAGACTATTTTAACAACATTATCGGAGGACTCTGAAGCAACCAGGGATGACCTTGCAAGAGTACAAACTGAGAAAGAATATCACTCTCATTTTGGAATCGAAAAGGCACAAGAAGAATGAGTTTTTTCTCCACTTGTAGGCATAGAAACACGGGGAGCTCATGAGAAAACAAGGATTTCTTCTCCACATATTACGAGTGATGGCATCAATAGATCTCCTGCAGACCTCGAAGATGTTTTTGCTTCTCAGTTTCCTGAAGTTGAGGTTGAAGAGTCTACTCCAAATTAGGGTGCAAGACAAACTACCCTCAATCAAGTTGATGTTCCCTCATCTCTCCATTCTCCATGAATTCAGTTTGCTAAGGCCAATGTTCAGACTAAACCTAATGCAGACTATCCAAGGATAGTAAAGCTCCTTTTGGAGGTTAAAACTCAGCAATATGTAATGGAGGTTGAGATCCAGAAGCTTCACATTGCCTTGAGATCTACTTCAAATTTTCTCACTAACAAGGTACAGTATCTAGACACTCAAGTTCAGACTTTGAATCAGCAAGTTTCACAGACTATTGCCAGGGTCAAAGATGTTTATCAATAGTGCAAGAAGCTTAAGGAGACAGAGTAGTCCATGGGGGATTTCCGACTAGTTCGAGTTCCTAGGCAACCCTGATTGCTTTTTTATTTTTAAATTCTTTTTTGAACCTTCTCTTTCTTTTTGCTGTTGATAAAATGGGGGAGAATGTGTGCAGATTTGAACTATTTGTTTGTAGATTTGATTTGTTTGAACTTGTTTGGACTGAACTTGTTTGTTTATATTCTACAGTAACCTTTTGTGGTTGTGATTATGGATTGATTATGAATTTGGGTTGAATCTTTGACGAGATTGATGTGTTTTCTGTGGTTGCAAAATTGATGTTATCTAGATCTATAACAATATGTTTTTATAAGTTATAATGTACTGCTAAAGTGTTGTTTTACAGGATATAAGTTTTAAATTTGCAGGAAAGTTTTGTCACCATCAAAAAGGGGAAGATTGTTGGAGAAAACTCCTATGATGTTTTGAAGCTGACAAAAATTATCTAAGTTCTATTTTGAAGATTGCCAAACTTTTATGTCAAAGTCTATCTTACAACAAAAGTCTGCCAATTCTGACAAATTCCAGACTGAACGCAAGAATGAAGACTTAATCAAACTCAGGATTATTTTCTTCAAGGTTTCAGTTCGTATAGGATATATATGGCTTTTTGGTTGGAAATATAACCTACGAGATTGGTTATCTTTATTGGAATCAATTTAGATATATCAAATTATTTCGGAGGGCAAGTTATTTTGGAAAGAATCTACTTATGGAAACCAAGATTCTAATTGTATGGGCGAACATGATTGATGGGCTTTCATCACAATTTTCAAACAGCTCGAGATCTCCTTGATTGATTTTGTCCAACGGGTTGATTGGAAGAATTCATTTATAAGGTGCCAACGGTCAAGAAGGCATGAAGGAGTATTTAAGGAGGCCTCTCCAGTTGTTCGACAATGTGCGTGAAAGAAGAATTCCAAAGTCTGAAGCTTCCATTTACTTGTTATTCCTTACATTGTGCTTAAATTTGTACTCAAAAGAGAGAGAGAGAGAGACTTATACTGCGACTTCGCGAGAGCAGTATAGACTCTTCACTAAGAAGTCAAGATCGCAAGATTGTAAATTATCTTTTAATTCATAGTGGAAACCGGCTAAGAGGCTGTCAGCGTGGGAGAGTGGACTTAGGTTTGATTTAAGCCCAACCACTATAAACCTTATGTCTATTTTTCTCTTCCCTAAGCTACTTTGCTTTACTTTACTTTATTTGTTGTAATACACTTCTGTGTTTTGAAATAGTAGTTAAAGTCTGAAGTCTTTTGCAAAGTCTGTAGTCAACCAGACTCAGGTTAAAAGT
This sequence comes from Eucalyptus grandis x Eucalyptus urophylla, assembly GCA_028830015.1. NCBI lineage: Eukaryota > Viridiplantae > Streptophyta > Magnoliopsida > Myrtales > Myrtaceae > Eucalyptus > Eucalyptus grandis x Eucalyptus urophylla. Next base: position 45,918,781 of record CM054190.1, read on the forward strand.
AAAGTTTTTCAGTGCATTTCGTAAGATCTGTTTTCATACCTATTCACCCCCCTCTAGGTGTTCTTACTAGCCATTTCGGGTTTAAACTACAATCTTCTGAGCATAAGTCAGCTTTGTGATACTAGTTTCAAAATAAACTTCCAAGAAGGCATTTGTTCTAGAATAAGTTAAGACTTCTCTCAATCCTTTACCGGGCAAAGGCATGGCAATATATACCTTTTAGATGTAAATCCAGAAAGTTCACAGTGTCTTATTTCCATTCAAGATGAAGCAAGTCTTTGGCATCGAAAGCTCGATCACATAAATATGAAGCAAATTGCCAAGATTTATTCTAAGAAGCTGGTTCGAGGGCTTCCTGATCTGGGTTATTAGAAAACTGAGTTATGCACTCCCTGTGTCTTGGGAAAACATGTCAGAAATTCTTTTAAACTAGTAAATCGGGTTTCTACTAGTCGATGTTGCAACTTCTTCATATGGATCTCTTTGGGCCAACAAGAACTCAGAGTCTTGGTGGAAAGAAATATTGTCTGGTAATCATGGATGATTATTCTCGTTTCACTTGGGTGTTCTTCTTAGCAAATAAGTCTAAGACTTTTGCATACTTCTCAAACATTGCCAAGAAAGTTCAGATTGAGAAATGTTATGCAATTTCAAGCATAAAGACAGATCATAGAGGTGAATTTGAAAATCAAGATTTTGCAGACTTTTATAATGAATTTTGTTTTCAGCATGTTTTCTCCTCTCCAAATACTTTAGAACAAAATGGGGTTGTGGAAAGGAAAAACAGATCTCTACAAGAAATGGCTAGAACTTTGTTGATAGAAAGCAAAATACCCTCGCTTTTGGGCAGAAGCAGTTTCTACTACATGTTATATAATCAACAGGGTGTTTTTAAGGCCTATCCTAGAGAATACTCACTGGTGAAGTATATAAAGGGAAAAAGCCAAATGTTTCCTACTTTCATGTCTTTGGCTGTAAATGCTTTATCTTGAAGAATGCGAATGATCGATTTGGAAAGTTTGAAGAAAAATCGGACGAATGAATTTTTTCTTGGCTATTCAACTTCAAGCAAAGATTATAGGGTCTTTAACAAGAAGACTTAATCTATGGAAGAATCTATGAATGTCAGATTTCAGGAAAATATGTAGATTCAATCAGATCAGGTTCAACAAAGTTTGTCTCCCCCAATAAAGTTCAGACTTCTGGAGTACAGCAACAATCAGAACAAGAAGATTCAAATTTGTTATTGGAAAAAAGTGAGTTTTCAGAAACAAGATAGATGAGAAAGGAAAAGTGATTAGAAACAAAGCAAGACTCGTGGCGAAAGGATACACACAGGAAGAAGGAATAGACTATGATGAGACCTATGCACTAGTAGCAAGGTTAGATTATTACTTACTTTTGCTTATTTCCAAAATTTCAGGTTATTCCAGATGGATGTCAAAAGTGCCTTCCTAAATGAATTTATTCAAGAAAAAGTCTATGTGGAACAACCACTAGGATTTGAAGATCCAAGAAAATTAAACTCTGTCTACAGACTAAAAAAGGCTTTATATGGTCTGAAGCAGGCTCCATGAGCCTGGTATGAAAGGTTGAGTAAGTTTCTAAATCAAAATGGTTTTGAAAAAAGAAAGGTTGATACTACTCTGTTTATAAAAAGGGAAGGGAAATATTTTCTACTTGTACAAATTTATGCAGATGATATAATCTTTGGTTCTCCTAACGAAAGTCTCTGCAAGAAATTTTTAAGCTCTATGCAAAATGAATTCGAAATGAGCATAATGGGTGAATTGACCTTATTTTTGGGATTACAAGTCAGATAATCAAAGAAATATATATTCATTCACTTGGAGAAATATGCCAAATATCTCATTAAGAAATTTGGATTCGAGAATTGCAAGAGGACAGAAACTCCTATGTCAAGTTCATCAAAATTGGACAAGGATGAAGGAGGGAAGAAAGTAGATTAGAAACTATACAGAAGCATGATCGGCTCTCTTCTTTACCTCACTGCTTCTAGACCTAATATTTTATTCAGTGTGTGGATATGTGCTAGATTTTAGCCTGATCCAAAGGAATCTCATCTTAGTGCTGTTAAACGCATCATAAAATATGTTGCGACTTTTCCAAAGCTGGGTCTATGCTATCCAAAAGAATGAGAATTTACTCTCTTGGTTATTCTGACGCTGATCTAGCCGGTTGTAGAATCAACAGGAAGAGCACTTCTCACACTTGTCAACTGTTGGGACAAATGCTGGTATCTTGGTCCTCAAGGAAATAAAGTACGGTGGCATTATTAACAGCAAAAGCAGAATATGTTACCCTTGGGAGTTGTTGTTCTCAAATTCTTTGTATAAGACAATAACTAAGAGACTTTAGAATAGAAGAATCCTGCATAGAGATCAGATGCGACAACACAAGTGCTATCAATCTCACCAGAAGCCCCATTCTTCATTCAAGGGCGAAGCATATAGAGATTCAATATCATTTTATAAGAGATCATGTCCAGAGTGGCAAGATTAAGGTTCAATTTATTGATTCAAAGAATCAGTTGGTAGACATCTTCACAAAACCGTTGGAGAAAAATTTATTTGAGTCTATTCGCAGCAAGCTGAATATTATCTCTCCTATCAATTAAAGTCTAAAGTTGGTCAGACTCAGAACTTCAAGAAGCTACTTCAGTATGAGAATCTTTCGAATCCAGGTATTTTATTTTTTGGTATGAAAATGTATGATTATCTAAATCGTCGCTTGCCTATTTTATCTTTAGAAATTACTATTTTATTAGTAATTTTTGGATTTCAAAAGCAGTTACCTTTTTAAAATTTGTTCAGACAAGGCATTTTTCCTTGTGACGTTTTGTATGCCCCCTTTCAATTTCTTTAAATACCTCTTAGTATTTCTTTCGAGCACATCTTTTCAAAACCCTAAAATTTCGATTCTCTCTCACTCTCGATTTTTACTCTCAAAACTTCTCTGCAAGTTTTTATCTTTTCTTCACCCAAACATTTCTACAAAATCTTCCATGTCTGCATCCATGTCACACCAAAGGGAATCTTCTCCGATTGCAAGTCGAGGGCCTCGGAATGTGCCAGAACGGCCAACTCATTTTGAGCTTACTAGTGAAGACTCTCCTCAAGACTCTCCTCGTCAACCTTTGGAAGAAGAAGTTGAACAAGATGTAGTTCCTCTCAGAGTTTTGACACCCCAGGTTCTTTACAAGCATTATTGTTATCTGAAACAGGGTGGTTCTCCAATGTCCTTTATCACTAGTTTTTTGAAAGGCCATGGGCATGGGAACGAAACTTTGTTCTTAAAAGCCATGGAAAGAATAGGAGTGGCGCCAAAAGCATCGGCAGAAAAGGCTTTTCTTCATTTTCCTTCTAATCCTAGATTTAGTCCTAAGAATCAGCCTGAAAATAAGGATGATGACGAGTGGATCTTTACGAATTTTCAACTCAGAATGGGTGGGTTGTTGACATTCCTGGTGAAAGAACAAAATTGTTTCGTTCTAAGGAGCATAAAAGGTTTAAACCCTTGAACAATAGATTTTGACTTTTTGGACTCGATAAAGGTTAACTTGAGGGAAAAGTTGGCCATTCTTTAACTTGAAAAGTTTTGTGCTGAGACAGCTGTGGCTTATCCGGAATTGACAGCATACTTCTACTCAAATTTGTCTTTCCTTGATCAGAATCACATTCAGTTTACTGTTTGTGATAAAGCCTTTGTTGTGGATGTTGACATTCTAGCCGATATTTTAGGAGTGGAAAGAAGTGGTTTTCAACCAATCAATATCTCCACAGGTCAAGCCACTAGATTTCTAGTAAAGGACAGACTGCCAAGTGGAGGTATCACATACTCTCGATTGCCAGCCTCCAACATTCTGTTGCACAAAATTGTCATCAACTGCATCAGACCCAAGGCAGCCTCCAAAACTGATGTTTCCAGATTTGAGAATTTTCATGAAAGAAAAAGGCTAATTGCCCTACCCTGCCTTGGTTACAAAACTGTTCCGCCTTTTTTAAATTAAGTTTCCCTCTTTGCTTTGTTCAAGAACTATTGCTCCTATGAAAATAGGAATGAAGATGATCTCAAAAATGAGGTTGAAGGATCTGACTAAGGCTATTGAGCTTTTGAAGAAGGAATCCTCGAGCAAAATCAAGGAAGGATTTGTTGCTGCAAGAAAGCATAAAGGCAAGGAAGTTGTGCAAGAAACTGCAAAGAAAAGGAGATCACTTATCCTACAGGATGAAGAGGATGAAGATGATCTGACCATTTATGCCATTGCCTTAAGAAATCTTCAAGGCCTTGTTGCTTTTGAGAAATCAAAGGAAAGAGACAAAGAAGATGAAGAAGAGGAAGAAGAAGAATAGCAAGAAGAAACAAAAGAAGAAGAAGTAGGAGTTGGAGATGAAGAAGAAGATGATTCTGAAGAGAAGGGTGAGGATGATGACAACAATGACTCTAATGGAGAGACTGTTGCAATAACATTATTAGGTGACTGAAGAAACCATGGATGACACTGAAGGAGTATGAATTGGGATAGAAGATCACTCTCGTTCTGAAAAGTGTTGACACCTAATTTTGGAAAAATAAAATTGCATTTTGAACAAATAAAAAGAAAAAAAATGAAAATGGGGGAAATTTATTTGATTGAATTATGCAATGAAATATGGAAGTCTGATGGATGTCCGGATTTTGTTAAATGCAGCAACAATTTTGAAATCAAGTGAAAAAGGGGCAAGAATTGAGCTGATTGCCAAATCATACAGATTTGATTTAATGTGACAAGAAATGGTAACTTGGGAAATGCCATGTAAGGAGACCGTTTCGAATCACTATAAAATAGAGGCTCATTTTTCATGACAAAGGGGGCGATTTTTGAAAAAATTCAGAGAGAAAAATTTGTGCAGTAAAAGAATTCATGAGAAAGGGGGTGGTATTTCGTCTTTTGTGAATTTTCGTTTTCCATTCTTAAAAGTCAGCAAAAAGGAGTCTGGCTTTTCCCTTTTGAAATTTTGAGAAAAACAGCAGAGAGAGGGACGTGTGAGGAGACAGGGCAATCGAAGTGAGAGAAAAAGAAAACAAAAAAAAAAGGAAAAAGAAGAACAAAAATTGTTCTTCTTCTTCGCAGGCCTCCCCCGCCGGTGACCCCTGCTACCCGAGTCGACGCCCATCACCGCACCTCTGCACCTGTGACCTGCTGCTGCCCAACCCGATGCCAGAGCTCCGAAGCCCGCTGCTACTGCTCGTTCCATCGTGCAAGCCACCACCATGTCGAAGCCGCCCCCCGCGCCGGTCACGGCGTCCCACCAGCCGCCGGAGATCTCTCTCACCCACGAGCTCGCTGCCGATGCTGACGCCTGCGCCACCTCCGCTCCGTTCGAACGCCGCTGCCCTGTGACAACTAGCGCCCGACACCCACGGTAGCCCATCGTCCTACAAATCGAGGTTATAAGCGACACTTGCGACATCGACTTGCCGTGCCACCGCCGCTCCGCCACTACTGCCGATCAACCCCCACGCCGGTCACCGTTGCTCGAGCTCCCCCGCGTCACCCATGCACCTGGACCTTTGCTCGCTCCTGCTGTTGCTGATCCGTTTGTCAACCCCGACGCCCGCGTCAACAGCCCGCGCTGTCTCCGCGCCGCTCACCATCGCGCGTCCACCCCTCACCCGTGCCTACACTGACTCTATGTAGCCGCAATCCCGCGCCCTCGCCATTCAGCAAGCCGCCCCTCCGCCAGAGCGCCCGCGTCACAGCTCGAGCACCCACGTCATATCCGCTCCACTAGTAGCAAGAAGCGTTGAGTTTTTATGTGGTTTATTTTATTTTATTTTATTTTATTTTACTTATTTTAAGTTTCGTTATTATTGTTTAAATTAGAATGTGGTTTGTCAATGTTAATATTTGTGCATTTTGTAGGCATTATCCGCAAGGATTTTGTCCGGGATTATTATAATTATTAATTTGATCCGAGAGACATCGGATTATTTTTTAAATTATATTAATTTTTGGGCTTTTTGATAGAATTTTAATTGTTAAATCATTATAATTATTAATTTGATCCGCAAGATTTCGGATTAGATTTTTAATTATTTTGACCTCTTTGTCGTGATAATTAGGGTTAGAATAATCGTTAATTTGACTTGTGAGACAACAGTTTATTTTTTCAATTATTTTAATCCTTTATTTTTGTTGCTAATTTGATTTAATATTTATTTAATAATTAAAATATAAAAAATAAAAAAATAAAAAAATTCAAAATTCTACATGAGCATGTAGGTTTAGTGAATCAGACATGTAGATTTAGTAAATTAGAATTTTTTTTAGGATTACATTTTTAGAAATAAGTTAGGGTTTGACCTAAATTAATTTTTTAGATAATGATCGCACATTTTAATTATCTCATTTTTCGAAAAATAGTTTTCTAAGATAGGATAGGGTTTAAGTCAAATTAATCCCTAGAATAAATTAGAAAATTATCCTTTTTTAGATAGTTTAATTAGGGTTTTTATTAATTCTGAAAAATACAAAAAAATATGAGATGCATATTAAGTAGTTTGCATAATAGGATCATTTGATTAGAATTTATTTACTAGTAAAATTAGGTCATAAAGGTGCATATTAACTAGTTTGCATAATAGGATCATTTAATTAGAAATTTTGGTAATTTAGGTTAAAATAAATCAGTTGCCTGTAAAAAACATTTTTGAAAATTAAAAAGAAATTGTATCAAAAGGGCATTAGAAAATTCTAGTGTAACCAAGTCCCCGTACCCTTAGTCTCTGATTCGTAGGAGTAAAATAATTCCCCCATTATTTTACTTAGGTGTCTAATCGACCTACCATAAACCGATTAGTGGCGACTCCTAGGTAATAACCTTTTGTATGTTTAAAAATTTAGACTTAAGTCGCGATTTGGTATGGGCTTGGGAGAGCCCGAGCTAAGTTTAAAAACTTAGTAGTCCATTAACCTAGTTTTAGTTGGTGCACCTGAAAATTTAGGTCACGACAGCTTGGTGACTCCGCTGGGGACTTGTGTTAAAACACTTAGTGGACTTAGGCCAATTTTTCTTTAAAAAAAATGTTTTTGTTTGGCAGCGAGAACACCAAGTACGTCCCTAACATTTCTAAGGTGTTAAATGTTCTTGCAGATGAGAGGTATAAGGGGAGTAATCTATGCTAACATTTGTCTTGCAGGGAGATGTTGGGATTAATGATTTATTTTTCCCTGATTAGAAGTGTTGTTTGCATTTAAACTGTTGTGCATGTTTTATTGTTTTTAGCACTACATTATTGCACACACAACCTGTGGCCGGACTTGGGCTACGATAGGATTTCTAGGATGGTGTTGAAAAGGAAACTTCCTCCAAAGCGAGATTGCTATGTAGATGTTGACCTTCTCTTCCTCGAAATTTCTTTCATGGTGTCGAATGTGTTTGTCCATATCCGTGAGATTGCGTGATTATTGGGTATTCCATTCGACTAAGCCGGGGTTAGAAGGACCTGACATGTTAATGCAAGACAGCAATTGTCAGATCATCCTCTTAGCTCCACTTTGTTAAGCCGTCTCGATAAAAATCGAGCCTCACACTTCATGCATGTGTCTATGTGATTGTCATCCCTTTATGGTGAAAGTAAGTTGTCTGGACTCTCACTTTGCAATTCACTTACTTTGTTGCAATTTTCATCGGTCCATGACAATGTTTCGTCCTTCGTCTTGTCTTATATGCCTTAGGGAAAATCGTCGTACCATTCATTTCCACTTTTGGGGTTTCAAGATGATGTCATATGGCCTTGAAAGAAGAGGTCAAGGCATTCAGAACCCTATCGAAGCCCCTCGGAGGTCTTGTTCTACTGAATTAGGGCACCATGGAAGAGGTGGGGGAAGTTCTGAAGGATGAAGACAGGAAAGGCGAAACTCGCCACCTGACCAAAGGCGAAGGAGGCAAAACCCACTACCCCTGAGCATTCACGAGACATTCCCCGGTCCTCCAAGAATGATGCAGGATGAAGCGGAAGTGATAGACACTCTGGGACAACCTAGTGGCAAGTTTGATTACCTGGTGAAGTATTCAGCCCCTCCCAGCTACTACATTGATCCTAGTGAGATAGTCCCAGATGGATGAGGTGGCATGGATGATCCGACACTCTTGAAGATGGAAAACCCCGATGATGAGCTATAAGGAGTTGCAAGCTTATTCAACGACCTCATCATCGGAGCCATTGATGAAGGATCCCCTGAAGTGATAGGCCTTGGCCCACAAGAGTAACTCTTTTACTGCTTTTGCACATTCCCCTGTGTGGGAATTTTTATTGTTTTCCTTGAGTGTTGCATTTTTCCATTCAATAAATGTAATTGATTGATGAATTTCAATGAAATTACAAATTTTATTATGAGGGCAAGATGAGGTATACCAAACCAGCCTAGTGATGATATCCAACCGATAAAAGAAAAGAAAAATCCAAGGAGAATTCTGAGGCCTGGGCTTCATCACGTTTTCTCGTGTCAAAATGTTTCAAAAAATGCTTTTCCAAATGGTTTTAAAAAAAATTCAAAAAAAAAATAAAACTTGATTTACTCTGTTTGTCTTTTTGACTCATCTACTTTTTGTTTCAGAAATGGTCTTATAGCATGTAAAGGTATGGAAATGGTCCAATCCAATTCCGGATCCTGGGGGCAAGTTTGCTCTGAATTACAGTGGTCTGTATGTGGTAAAGAAAATACTTCCTGAAGGTGCCTTGATCTTAACAGAAATGCATGGTCATGATTTTTCCACTCCAATTAATTCTAATGTTGTCAAGAAGTATTATCCATGATAGAATTTTCCATGTCATGTTTTGAACTGCAAGCATTTCTATGATGATTAAATTGCTTTAATGAGTTGAATTGTTCAAATTTGTTGCAAATTTTGCATATTTTCCTTGATAAATTGTGTGAGATAAATTGAATGTGTCAAATGGGGTACTTTGGAATGACGAAAGGCAAGCCTTGTTCCATACACTGTTTCATACACTAACCCCCAGTGAGTTGTGTGAAAAATTCCATGCCCGCAAGGAAGAGGGCTATCTCGCAAAGGGTACATCAACTAAAGTGATGAGAGGCATTCTTTTCTCTATCCCAAACACTACAGGTGATCCATTGTTCAACCCCTTTGAGCCCCATACACTTATGGAGATTCTTTTAAAATTACCCCTGTCAAGGATCATCCCATACTGGGGCAAATTTAAAATGAATGGTAGGAATCTTTTTGCTCACACTTGGATCAATCTTCGAGTATCGCTTTTGCAGTATAACTTACGCGGTAATTCAAGTACCTTAGGATGACGAAGAGCAGTTCTTTCTTTATCCTACACACTTTTGACTATTGCATAGCCCACTTGAGCCTATAAATTCATTTCATGTCAAACCCAGTTGGTGATCATCCCCCACACTGGGGCAAGATGAAAGACAATCATTCAAGTAGCATGGTCTAAAATGCTCATAAAAGAAGACTGTGTAAGTCTAAAGAGAATAAGTGCAAAATAGGGGCATGAAAAAGCAGTGTGCCTGGCAAAAGCAAGGCCAATGCCCAAAAAGAAAAATCAAACACTTGAGTCGTATCCCCAACAAGGTGGTACCAAAAAAAAAACTCTCAAATGTTGTTGCAATCAATGGAGTTGTAATAAAAAATCTTCGACAATGGAGAAGGAAAGTGGTGGAAATGTCAAGATGATCACCAATTTTGACCCCCTAAATACTTTTTGAGCCTAATGATCCTTTCATTTCTCAACCCATGTATCAAGCCTACGTTACGTCCCTTGCAAAGTCTCTTCTGATTAGGGCACTTGGATTAACCTAGAGGTTCACATGTTTTAAGCATTGCTCGAAGAAGTGCGAGCAAGATTATTTCTTTCTCATTTTGCAGGGTTCTTGACTTGTAAACCCAGAGATGATTACAGAATATCACTCATTCTTTCAAAAACCTCAACTCAAAGAGTCCCTTTTATTAAGCCGTTGACCAGGCCCACATTACAGTCCCTGTTAAAGACCTCTCAGATTGGTAAAGTTGTACCACTTGCGAGATTGCACAAAACCTTGTTTGGTATGACGATAGTGAGATAGAGTGATCGCGAAAATCCTATGTCAAAGGACAGGATGAAATAACCCTTTTTGATAAGGATGAGAGAAAAGTTCTTTTAGACCAAAAGATCCCTCATTTGACACATCCACGACACTCATGTGTTCAGATTGGAATATTCTTTTGAGATATTTCCCAATGGAAATTAAGTGATGCAAGATTGATAGAAATCATCATGCATGAACCTCATTTGAATTAATGCATGTCTGTGAATGCATATTGCTTTTCCTACAACTGTGTTTTGCAAGAAACGCATCCCCAAGAAATAGAGATGTCACCAGGTAAGTATATCTCTATTCATATCTTAAATACTTGTCATTGTATAGGTATTCATTTTCAAGCATCGGCACTCGATGGAGTTCCCCCCCACAGAATTTTCCCAGATTCATCCGGTGACCGTAGAATGGTACGAGTCCTAGACAACACTTATTCAAGCAATCGTAGAATGGTACGGGTCTTGGAAATGAATCTCAGTTTAGGCGACTATAGAATGGTACGGGTCCTAGACGATAACTATTCAGGCGACCGTAGAATGGTACAGGTCCTAGACGACACCTATTCAGGCGATCGTAGAATGGTACGGGTCTTGAAAAATGAATCTCAGTTTAGGCGACCGTATAATGGTACGGGTCCTAGACAACCTCAGTTTAGGCGACCGTAGAATGGTACGGGTCCTGGAAAATCATTTTTTTCGTCAAGGCAACCGTAGAATGGTACGAGTCCTAGACAGCATTTAGGCAACTATAGAATGGTACGGATCCTAGAAATTAAATCTCCGTTTAGGCGACCGTAGAATGGTACGAGTCTTGGAAAATAAATCCTCGTTTAGGCGACCGTAGAATGGTATGGGTCCTACACAACCTCAGTTCAGGTGACCGTAGAATGGTACGGGTCCTAGACAACTTTAGTTCAGGCGACCGTAGAATGGTACGGGTCCTAGACAACCTCAGTTCAGGCGACCGTAAAATGGTACGAGTCCTAGAAAACAGATCCCTGTTTAGGCAACCGTAGAATGGTACGAGTCCTAGATAACCTCAGTTCAGGCGACCGTAGAATGGTACGGATCCTAGAAAACCATTTTTTTCGTTTAGGCGACCGTAGAATAGTACGGGTCCTAGACACAACCAAACAATGTCATACTAGGTAACCGTAGAATGGTACGGATCCTGGGAAAGCAGTCACTTTGCAAAGTCATGTTACTATTCTAGCCAACCGTAGAATGGTACGAGTTCTGGTCATGTAACACTAATCTATCTTGAGTTACTCTACCATCCTCGAAGGTAAGTAATTCTAGGTAAGTTCCTTTATCATCTGCATTAGCATTTCCATGCATCATATAAATTTCATTTCAAAATGGGATTCATTTTCCCAAAAAAAATAAAAAACAAAAAAAACAAAAACAAAAAGTCATTTAGTGCATGTGCATAATTAAAATTAGGTCTCAATTTGTCTTTGAATGCAACCTCTACAAGCTCACCTTCAAAGAGGGGCAGCTGTTGACACCTAATTTTGGAAAAATAAAATTGCATTTTGAAAAAATAAAAAGAAAAAAAATGAAAATGGGGGAAATTGATTTGATTGAATTATGCAAGAAAATATGGAATTCTGATGGATGTCCGGATTTTGTTAAATGTAGCAACAATTTTGAAATCAAGTGAAAAATGGGCAAGAATTGAGCTGATTGCCAAATCATACAAATTTAATTTAATGTGACAAGAAATGGTAACTTGAGAAATGCCATGTAAAGAGACCGTTTCGAATCACTATAAAAGAGAGGCTCATTTTTCATGACAAAGGGGGTGATTTTTGAAAAAATTCAGAGAGAAAAATCCGTGCAGTAAAAGTGTCACGCCCCGATGCTCGGACGCGCGCACATCCTTCTACTTGGTCGATTTTATAATGCGATATCCCAGCACTATGTATCGCCAACCCTTTCGATTTCTTAAGCACATGCGGAAGCAGTTATAAATCCCCAGACAATAAAACAATGGGATAGGAAAGCAGGCCATATTTTTCATATTGAAATTCACAACCACACTTTCATTAGCAGCACAACTCATAGCATATTTACAATACTATTTACAGCATAAAAGTCTCACACCTATCTATACCAAGACAGGGTTCACAAAAGGGATGGGATCTCCATCCACATCTGGGTTATATTCAAGATCCCTCTCTAGATCATCTTCTACTTCAAAATACTTTCTCCCCTTCAGGTTCTTCCTCCTCGGCTTTTCCTCAGGGTCCTGAAATGGTTATTCAATAACCAATGAGACCACGTCTCAGCGAGTCCTACCCACTAAGACTCGATTAATAAACTAATACGCCAACGGTTGCCTAAGCACAACACGAGTCAGAGGACTTACCTTGGCCTCAGTTCCAACCTGCAATTCAAGGTTAAACATAGATATTCAACCAATTCACGACATTCGATCAAGCATTGATCAATCGACTAAGTCGATTACATGTCAGTCAGACCCTCTCTAGGTCATTCCCACTCATACCACGCTTTCCCAGTGGTGTACTCATTCACCAAATCACATGTGTTTCTCGGGCGTCGTTTTCGCTAATGACATACCGATCACCGACACCGTGCGTTCTTTAAGGCGCCGTTTTCACCAGTGATAACCTTGATCACCGAACCACGTGTCCTTTCAAGGGCGCCGTTTTCGCCAAGGTGACATCGGCTATAGACAACATCGTGCGTTCTTTAAGGCGCCGTTTTCACCAGTGATATTCCCATAACCACCGAACCACGTTTGTCTATAAGTCATTTACGTGCGTTCTTTAAGGCGTCGTTTTCGCCAGTGATACTTCCAATCACCGAACCACGTATGTCCAATAATATCGTACCTGATAGGTCTCACCATTCTCCCTACTATATAGCCCATCAACGTACTGGCGCTATATATCCATGCTTAGCCATTACCAATCAAATACTCAATAACAAACAATTTAGGACAATTCCTAAAATTCCACAATAAATTCAATTCCACACAACGTAGAGCTCAAATAAATAAACGGTCTGCACCACAACAATCGGCACGAAATTCCGGTCACCGGCCATCCCGGTTGAATTTCCGGAAAAATAAATAATTAAATAAATAAATTTCGAAAATAAATAAATAAACATTAAAAATCCAATTTAGGCCCATATTGCCTTATTGGAGCCCGAAACGGGTCGGGAAAAATCCCGAGATGCATTCAATAAATACTAGAGCATTTCTACTCCATAATGGCTATAGCTAACCACCTAACATGCATCCTTAAGTCACTAAATTAATTGTTCTAACCTAATCTAACCACCTAATTGCAATTAATTAAATCTAACCAACCCTAAGGCATAATTAGCAAACTAATAAAGCTTTAGTGAGTAAAACTCACTTGACAAAAGCGGAGACCGAATCACCGCAACGGCGACGCGACGGCGGCCGAAATCGAACTTTCGACAACACCGGCGGACTTGGGACCGGGCCTTAAGCTTGGCCTAACAAATCTCAGCCCAACTGAGATTTGTTCTTGCACTGCACTGGGCTCGCTCTTGGGCTGGGGCTTGCTGCGATTGGGCCTCTTCGCGGGCTGGACTTGGGCTGAAGATGGACTTGAAACAAAACTGAACTGGGCCGGGCTTCAAGTGGCTGAGCTACTGGGTGATTGGGCCCAGCTAGACTAAAATTCGCTGGGCTTGAAGACTGAAAATTTGGGCCGAGATTGCTGGCTTCGCTGGGCTTGAAATGGCCCTCAATTGGACCGAATTTTGCTGGGCTGAAGGCTGAGCTTGCGACTGGCTTCGTGCAAGCTGGCGATGAACGTCCGTGGGGATGGGAAGCAGCTTCAATCGCTGCTTAATTTACGTGGACGGGTGGCTTCGTGGACGCTTGGCGGTCAACAACCGAGAGGATGGAGCTGCTTCGTTGACCCGTGAAGTGAGCTGGCGTTGGGGGAGTTGTCGTGAACGAAGAGGGGTCAACGATGGGGCTTCTTCTGGTTTCGCTGTTGACCGAGCGTGGGCTGGCTGAAGACAAGAAGCGGTGGAGATAACTTCCGCAGCTACTGGACGCGTGGAGGGGGTCTTCAAGCGGTCAACCAAGAGCTTCAATTGAAGCTGTTGTTGACCGAACCAGGCGTACACACTGCCAAGTGGCAGCAAGTTCGGCAGAATGGAGCTGGCGTCGTTGCTTGCGGAGAAGGCCGTTCGGTGTCACAGAGACAAACGAAAGTGGGCTTTGCTGGCAGGGAGAATTCGGTGGATTGCGGCTTCGCATGGGGCAGCTTCAGTAAGTCTTCAACGCTGCTGGAGAAGACACGAAGCTCTGCACGCGGTTAACGATCTTGTTTCTGCTGATGTCTCGGTCCTCAAGCGGCAGTAATTCTCGGCAGAATGGAGATTGTCGCACAAAGAAATGAGAAGGGAGAGAGAGAGGATGGAGGTGGACGGTGGGTGAGAGAGTGCAAGGAGATAGAGATGAAAAAGGAATGGAGGGTCCCTTGAGCTTGATTTTTCCACAAATATCTCCAAGACTTGGTCTTGGCCATGTATAATCCCTTGGCCTCCAATGAGCCACACCAACACTTCTCACAACACCTCAAATGGTGCATTTTGGCTAGGCATGAGGGGGGTTACGAAATTGGCATCATCTCCTCTCAATTGGACACTTGAATAATTTCAATTCATCCTCATTTAGCTTCTATAAATCTCCGACACACACAGGCTCAACCCGAAAGTCAAATTTCCCATTAATTTAGCCAATCTGAACTTCGGCCAAACTTCCACAACATCCGAACCCAATTTCCGTAAAAATCTCGGGACCTCCGAAAAATCTTCTGAGACTGAGTTGACGTTCCTAAAATAGCTTGTGACATCACTGAACTTTCGATTTCTGAAATCTGACTCAAATCGACGGTTAATTTCACTCCGGCGTGCTTTTAGTGTGACCTAGACTACCGGGTAGTTTTCAGAACTTTTTAGGGCAATTGACTCGTGGTCGATTTTCTTCGAACCACAATGAACCCACTCGACACATTGGCGACTCTCAATTGTCGTGAAAATCTCGAGGGCTCGACTACTAACACAGGGTACCAAAACGACAGAAAATCAAATTAGTGCCGGTCGACGAGAATTTTCCAATTTAGTGGAGTCACCCACGATCGGCCACACATCTCAGTCGAACCGACCTATCTCTGATCTCAATTCGATCTTTAACTGTGCAGTAATGACCTCTAAAGATGAACACGGTCGAGAAGCCGCTTCCTGGTCGAATTCTCAAGTCTATTGCCTTAATATTCTTTAATGGCATACCCAGCTAGTCTAGTTATCTCGAGAGTGATCAGCTCTGAGAACAACCCTATAGACACGTCAATGAAATGCCCGATTAATTTAATAGAAAACAATACTGAAAATTCTGGATGTCACAAAAAGAATTCGTGAGAAAGGGGGTGGTATTTTGTCTTTTGTGAATTTTTGTTTTCCATTCTTAAAAGTCAGCAAAAAGGAGTCTGGCTTTTCCCTTTTGAAATTATGAGAAAAACAACAGAGAGAGGGACGTGTGAGGAGACAGGGCAACCAAAGTGAGAGAAAAAGAAAACAAAAAAAAAAGGAAAAAGAAGAACAGTTGTTGTTGTTCTTCTTCGCAGGCCTCTCCTGCCAATGACCCCTGCTGCCCGAGTCGATGCCCATCGCCGCACCTCTACACCTGCGACCTGCTGCTGCCCAACCTGACGCCGGAGCTCCGAAGCTCGCTGCTACTGCTTGTTCCATCGCGCCAGTCACCACCTTGCCGAAGCCGCCCCTCGAGCCGGTCATGACGTCCCACCAGACGCTGGAGATCTCTTTCACCCACGAGCTCGTTGCCGACGCCGATGCCTGCACCACCTCCGCTCCGTTCGAACGCTGCTGCCCTGCGACAACCAACGCCCGACACCCATGGTAGCCCATCATCCTACAAATCGAGGCCACAAGCGACACCCGCGACATCTACTCGCTGTGCCATCACCGCTCCGCCGCTGCTGCCGATCAACCCCCGCGCCAATCACCGTTGCTCGAGCTCCCCTGCGTCACCCTTGCACTTGGACCTCTGCTCACTCTTGCTGTTGCCGATCCGCTCGTCAGCCTCGATGCCCGCATCAACAGCCCGCACTGTCTCCGCGCCGCTCACCACCGCGCGTCCACTCCTCACCCGTGCCTACACCGGCTCCGCGTCACTACAATCCCGCGCCCTCGCCATTCAACAAGCCGCCCCTCCACCAAAGCGCCCGCGTCACAGCTCTAGCGCCCATGTCATAGCTGCTCCACCAACAACGAGAAGCGTTGAGTCCTTAGGTGGTTTATTTTTATTTTATTTTATTTTACTTATTTTAAGTTTCATTATTATTGTTTAAGTTAGAATGTGGTGTTTCAATGTTAATATTTGTGCATTTTGTAAGCATTATCTGCAAGGATTTTGTCAGTGATTATTATAATTATTAATTTGATCTGAGAGACATCGGATTATTTTTTTAATTATATTATTTTTTGGGCTTTTTGATAGAACTTTAATTGTTAAATCATTATAATTATTAATTTGATCCATAAGATTTCGGATCAGATTTTTAATTATTTTGACCTCTTTTTCGTGATAATTAGGGTTAGAATAATTGTTAATTTGACCTGTGAGACAACAGGTTATTTTTTCGATTATTTTAATCCATTATTTTTGTTGATAGTTTAGATTTAATATTTATTTAATAATTAAAATATAAAAAATAGAAAATCAAAAAAATCAAAATTCTGCATGAGCATATAGGTTTAGTAAATCAGACATGTAGATTTAGTAAATTGGAATTTTTTTTTTAGGATTATATTTTTAGGGTTGCACTTTTAGAAATAAGTTAGGGTTTGACCTAAATTAATTTTTTAGATAATGATCGCACATTTTAATTATCTCATTTTTCGAAAAATAGTTTTCTAAGATAGGATAGGGTTTAAGTCAAATTAATCCCTAGAATAAATTAGAAAATTATCCTTTTTTAGATAGTTTAATTAGGTTTTTTTATTAATTCTGAAAAATACAAAAAAAAAATATGAGATGCATATTAAGTTGTTTGCATAATAGGATCATTTGATTAGAATTTATTTACTAGTAAAATTAGGTCATAAAGGTGCATATTAACTAGTTTGCATAACAGGATCATTTAATTAGAAATTTTGGTAATTTAGGTTAAAATAAATTAGTTGCCTGTAAAAAACATTTTTGAAAATTAAAAAGAAATGGTATCGAAAGGGCATTAGAAAATTCTAGTGTAACCAAGTCCTGGTACCCTTAGTCTCTGGTTCGTAGGAGTAAAATAATTCTCCCGTTATTTTACTTAGGTGTCTAATCGACCTACCATAAACCGATTAGTGGCGACTCCTAGTTAATAACCTTTTGCATGTTTAAAAATTTAGACTTAAGTCGCGATTTGGTATGGGCTTGGGAGAGCCTGAGCTAAGTTTAAAAACTTAGTAGTCCATTAACCTAGTTTTAGGTGGTGCACCCGAAAATTTAGGTCGCGACAAAAAGGAAAAGGTACAAGAAGAAGGAATTTCAGGAATTTCTTCTCCACCTGTAGACACAGAAATAGGGGGAGCTCATGAGAAAACATGGACTTCTTCTCCACCTAATGCAAGTGATGGCATAAGTAGATCTCTTGTCGACCTTGAAGATGTTTTTGCATCTCAGTTTCCTGAAGCTTAGGTTGAAGAGTCTACTCTAAGTCAGGGTGCAAAACAACCTGTCCTTGATCAAGTTAATGTTCCCTCATCTCTCAATTCTCCAAAAATTCACTTCACTGAAGCAAGTGCTCAAACAAAACCTGATGCAAACTATCCAAGGATAGTAGAGCTCCTTTTGGAGGTTAAAGCTCAGCAATATGCGATGGAGGTTGAGATTCAGAAGCTTCACACTACCTTTAGATCTACTTCATATTTTCTCACTGGCAAGGTACAGTCTCTTGACACTCAAGTTCAAACCTTAAATCAACAAGTTTCATAGACTGTAGCCAAGGTCGAGAATGTTTATCACCAGTGCCAGGAGAAACTTGAGGAGGCAGTGTAGTCGCTGGGGGATTTCCGACTCATTCGAGTTTCAAGACAACCTTGATTGCATTTATCTTTTATTTCTATCTTTCTATTTTGACTTTCTCTTTCTTTTTGCCGTCGACAAAAAAAGGGGGAGAATGATGAGAGCATGTTTAATTTGTTTGCTTTTTGTTTGAACTTGTTTGAATTGATTGTGTTGAATATTTATATTCTGCAGTAACCTTTTGTGGTTATGATTATGGATTTGGATTGAATCTTTGTCTAAATTGTCAAGATTAATGTGTTTTCTGTGGTTACAGAACCGATGTTATCCATATCTATAACAATATGTTTTTATAAGTTATCATGTACTGCTAAAGTGTTGTTTTGCAGGATATAAGTTTTAAATCTACAGGAAAGTTTTGTCACCATAAAAAAATGGGAGATTTTAGAGAAAACTCCTATAATGTTTTGAAGCTGACAAAACTTATCTAAGTTCTATTTTGAAGATTGCCAGACTTCTATGTCAAAGTCTATCTTATAACAAAAGTCTGCCCATTTTGATAAATTCCAGACTGAACGCAAGAATGAAGACTTAATCAAACTCAAGATTATTTTCTTCAAGGTTTCAGTTCGTACAGGATATATATGGCTTTTTGATTGGAAATATAATCTATGAGATTGTTTATCTTTATTGAAATCAATTTCGAAGAAGCAAATCATTTTGGAAGGCAAGCTTATTTAAAAATAATCTACTTATGGAAACCAAGATTCTAATTGTATGGGCAAACATGATTGACGGGCTTTCATCTCAATCTTCAAATGGCTTGAGATCTCCTTGATTGATTCTGTCCAACGAGTTGATTGGAAGAATTTCTCTGGAAAGTGCCAACAGTCGACAAGGCATGAAGGAGTATTTAAGGGGATTTTTCAAGTCATTCGATAAGAGCGTGAAAGAAGAATTCCAAAGTCTAAAGCTTCAAATTCTCTTGTCCTTCATCATTTAGTGCTTAAACTTGTATTCGAAAGTGAGAAACTCCAGAGAGTGATCTTGTGAGAATAGTAGAGACACCTCACTGAAAATTCAAGATCATAGTGCTGTTACATTCTCTTTCGATTCATAGTGGAAACTAGCCAAAAAGTTGTTAGTGTGGGAGAGTGGATGTAGGCTTGATCTAAGTCGAACCACTATAAATCTTGTGCTTATTTTTCTCTTCCCTAAACTCATTTACTTTATTTGTTGTAATATACTTATGTGTTTTGAAATAGTTGTTAAAGTTTGTTTTCACACCTATTCACCCCCTTTAGGTGTTGTACTAGCCCTTTCAAATAGAACGTAACACAAGCCCCAAACATATAATAGCTAGTAATCTGGTTTGGATTCTACATCAAGATAGATTTGATTGACTCAATCTAATTGATTGACAATTGGATATTGAAGACAAGAACTTTCTATACGAAGAAACTCTACTTATGGAAACCGATATTCTATTTGTATGGGCGATCAGAATCAATTTGGAATTCTACTCTTGTCACACAATAGCTACCAAATCTTCTAGATATAGATCTGTCCAATGGGTATATTGTAAGACGATTATCTAGATACTGTCCAACGGCTAGTTTAGAAGTGGATGAGTATTTAGCAAGATCAAGGACCGATGAGCAAGTAAGAGACGGAGCGTAGAATTTATAATTCTAAAGTCCGAGCGAACTTTGATCATACACTTGTCTTTGATGAGCCTAAATGTTGATGATCGTGAGAGAAATACCAAAAAAGTGACTTAGTGAGATAGTGTGATCTATCATTGAGTGTTTGCACTCAAAGTTGTAATTTCTTGTTGATCGCATAGTGGAATTCAACCAGAAGACTGTTAGTGTGGGAGAGTGGATGTAGGCTTGATCTAAGCCAAATCACTATAAATTTTGTGTGCAACATTTTTTTTCCTTAACTCTTCTTATTTAAGTCTATTGCATACTTACAGGTTATTTTAGAAGTCTGTTCCATCACATAACAAATTTTGAACATCCACTAGAAGTCTGGTGGCTCGTTTGTCAAACTCTGATCCTTATTCAAACTTTGTTTGCAACTTATTTTATTCCACATTTATTTGTCAATATTTCTTTTGAATACCTATTCACCCATCTTTAGGTGTTCTTACTAGCACTTTCAAATACTCCCTACATGTAAGATTATTTATCTATAGAGACTTCTACCTATAATTCTAGGAAAGTCGGGCCATGGTTCATTTCTAGGAAATGTAATCTTGGACCTATTGGGTTGCATGTATCTTATCAAGCCAAAGAGAAAAAGATAACCAAAATATTTTATATTGGTATTGAAGAGACGAGGGTGGGGTTGGGGGGCCTTTTCACTTTGCGACAAACCGTGATTCGCTCATATGGAACCGAAATCGCACGAGCGGATGTATAATTCACAATGTCTATGACCCAGGCAACTTGTATCCGAACACGGGAAAAAATTTTGATTTATATATATAGAAAAATACCCGACACTAAAGTTACGTTTGATCGTCTGAAATTCTAACAATGATAGAATTAGATATGATTAGATATGAAATCTGAGGATTTTACTATTTGCCGTCAACTGTTTGGTGATTACAACAATAAAGTTGGATATATTCACATTATATTATATATATTATTTGGTATAAACACCTATACAAATCACAAATTTTATGAACGGATATGGTAAAAATTTCTCGCAACACTCTTGTCTACTTTATTTTATTTTTTACTCTATTTTTTATTTCTTTCTTCCCCTTCCATCATTCTCTAATAAAATTTTATTAAATAGAAAATTGTATTAATATACCTAAAATACTAAAACACCTAAAATATGTAATAAATATACATTTATATATTAAATTTAGGGTTAATACCCTGAAAACCCCAAACTGGTACACTTGTGACAAATTTACCCCAACTGACTATAAAAAACCCTAAACTAGTATATTTATGACAAATTTACCCAAACTAATCTATTTGACTGCAAAAAATCCAAAACTGGTAAATTTGTGACAAATGTACCTTATGCTAAATTGGATTAATACCACAAAAAAATCACAAAAATTGTAAACTGTGACAAATGGAGTGTAAAATCCTAAATCGGTATATCAGTCAACTGTCACGTGTCATTTAACTTAATAATTTGACATTAAAATTTAATAAAAACTAATATAGGGTAAATTTGTCACGAGTGTACCAGTTTTGGGTAAATTTGTCAAATGTATACCAGTTTGGGGTTTTTGATGGTCAAAAAAATAATTTTAGGTAAATTTGTCACAGGTGTACCGGTTTGAGGTTTTTCAGGGTATTAACCCTTGAATTTATATTATAAGATAGAATTAATTTCTAATATATAAATAAAAATAATATCAAATTAAGAAGATAACTTTTTATTTTTTGTTATTTTGAATTTCTTATATTAGAATTCAAAAATTATTTATATTGAAATATAATTTTAATTTGTTAATTTAAGAAATTTGTTATCTGAGAAAAAAATTTAATATTATAGATATTAGAAATTTTATCTGCCTTTATCCCACCTTTCCCATGAGATGATTTATTCGGTATATATTTCATTTATATATGATTTTATCCTATTTTAAGCATGTACTAAATGGAGAATATGATAAATTTTATCATTTTTTGAATTTTATTTTAACCACCAAACGTAGCCTAACATCTTTACTTTTGAGTGCCAGTATAACAATTATTAACATCTTTATTGAGTGGAAGATATCAATATATAAGAGAAATAGAGATAGAGTCGTCTATAGAGCAAGTGATTGAGAGAGTAATCTCATTGTAGTGATGATATTGGTTAATAGAGAAAAATAAGTTATCTGGATCATAAAGTCATTGCCGCCACACAATGCTAAATAATATTAAAAAATCTCTCCTCCTAAGCTGTATAGTAATTAGTATCTTGTCGCTACCCACTAGTTATGCTAACCCACTTCCGGTCACCAACATCCTCAGAAAAATTTATCTAAAAAATCTTAAACTTATTATACTTTTACCAATTTAATCACAAATATTTCAATTAATTTTTGCAATTTGAGTTGATCTAGCTAATTTTGACTGGAAATCATTAATGTAAACATTGGTTGTCTAACTTGGTATGGCCAGCACTGGCGTGTATAATATTTATAATATTTTAATATTTTTGAATATTTTATTTTTTCTTTTCTTTATTTTTTATATTAACCTATCTCTCTCGATCATCTTCTCCTTGTGAATCGGTTCCAGCGACTCAAGCACGAGCGCATGCGCTTCAACCTTTTGGATTTTATAGTTTTGTTTGTTGGGTTTCTGGTGTATTGCTCTGCTTTTGCTGCCGATTCTTGCCAAGAACACTGAGGTTTGCTGGGTTTCTGTGTTTTGACTCTATTTGCTTTGCTTTTACTACCGATTTTGCTGGGTTTTTGGATTTTACGGTGTTGTTTACTGGGTTGCTGGTTTTCTTGGTGTTTGTTTGTTGTGTTTCTGGTGTATTGCTCTGCTTTTGCTGCCGATTCTTGCCAAGAACACCGAGGTTTGCTGGGTTTCTGTGTTTTGACTCTATTTGCTTTGCTTTTACTACCGATTTTGCTGGGTTTTTGGATTTTACGGTGTTGTTTACTGGGTTGCTGTTTTTCTTGGTGTTTGTTTGCTGCGTTTCCGGTGTTTTGGCTCTGCTTTTCCATTGAAATTTGAAGAGGGTTCCCCTTCCAAAGGAGAAGATTTATTTATTTATTTATTTTTCGGACGAAATTCCAAAGGAGAAGACAATCAAGAGAGATAAGTTAAAATACAATAAAGAAAAGAAAAGAAAAATTAAAAAATTAAAAATTATGAAAATATTATTAAAAATTATTCACATTAAATCAGTGATTTTCAGCAAAATTAGCTAAATTGACCCAAATGGTAAAAAGTGAAATTTTTTTGAATTCAATTGGCAAAATTGACAGATTTATAATTTAATTGATAAAAGTGTAACAAGTTTAGGATTTTTAGATAATTTTTCCGCACCCATTGCTAGTTTGGATTGTCGTCCCCCTCCCTCCCACTCTCCTTTTCTCTCATCACACGTGCTTGTTCCATTTCAAAATATCGAAATATTTTCCTCTCTTTGGGGAAACCATATAATATTTTCTCCATGTTGAAGTAAATTTAATTGCTGCTTTTCATTTTAAAAAATAATTCTAATAGTGCGAGCCAGTACATGTTATATAGAAGACAACATGTCCAAATAAAAAAGGGGCCGACAGTAACATTCCCTTATTTTTTGCAATGATAAGCTTAAGACTCGATTGTATAGGGATGCATTCCTAGAGCACGAGGAGCAATTTACCCATTAAGTCAAGGCATAGAGCATAGGTGCAATTAAGAGACGAAACTTGAATGATCTTAGCTAAAATACAGTAACTAGTCATGGGGTTTGAGGGCATAATAGTCTTTTGGCTATTGTAAGAAAACAGCTTGTTGTAAGTCACAAATTCTTTCAAAAATAAACCCCACAACAATTTATAATTATTTGTCATTTAGTTTTTTGTGGTCTAGATTCTCAAGGTAGATTAAAGACTGTCTAAGCCAATCCTAAAATTATTGGCTTTTCTTGACATGAAAAGAGAAACACTCATTAGAGAGAGATAATAGTAACAAATAAATTAAAGACAAATATTATCAAAATGAGATAAAAAGTTGAGCGCAAAAATCTTAAGCATTGACTTAATTAAGGGTTGGATCACAGAACAATGCATTTGAGGTAATTTGTTGTTCATTCAGTGATTTAATAATATGATCCAAACATAAATAAAGATATGTTGACTAAACTTTCATTAAGTATTGCTGGTATAAAAGTAATTTACACTTAATTGGATAGTTAACATATTGATATATTCTACTACATAACTATCTTAAAGTACACATCATATATTCAATCGTAAATGTGTAAAAAAAATAAAAATACATTGGCATTGGATTTAATAGTTAGTAAAAATGAAGAGTGTCCTGAATTCAAAATGTTTGAGATATAAGCTTCATTTTTAGCAAGCAAGAGAACTCTTGTGTATGATAGATCATTCCATACAAGAATTAGGGGGTAGTAAAACTTAATATGGCTGCGGGATGTACTTGATTTTCAAAAGAAGAGGAAATGCAAATCACGTATAAACATACTACTTAGAAACAAAAACCATCTAAGTTGATATTGAAAATACAAAGTTTCTATTCAAACATATTGTTTCAAGAAAAGGTGTCTACATTTATTTTATTACAAAGAATATTCGTCTAAACTACTTCTAGAAATATGAAAAAAAAAAAAATTCGTCCAATCATTTAGAGAGTATGCAATATTTTAATGTAAAATGTCTTTCCTAAAACATGCCGGTAGTGTTTAAAGTAGTCACTAAACCTTCAAGCTTCAGAAAATATCATTTCTGAATTAGTTCTTGATTATGTCGTGCCATGCACAAACTATTGGTTTTGTGTAAGTTGATCTAAGAGCTTCATCATAAGGACCCAGATTTAAGGACAAAGACATTCGGAGTCCTTCCTGCAAAATGTTTAATTAGGCCTTTCAACTACTATCATTATAGCAATCATTGCAAGAACAAACAAGGAGCCACTGCTGATGACGATAATGAGATAGTTTGGTGTTGTTGGGGGATGACCTCAGGTTACGTTTGGTTGTCCGAATTTCTAATAAGGATTTAATTAGATATGATAAGAAATAAAATTTAGGATTTTCACTATATCTTATCCACTGTTTGATAATTGCAGTTTGAAATATTTACATCATATCATGTATATTGTATAGTATAAACGACAGATTAATATAAGTGAACCAAAAAATTTGCAAATGGAAATAATAAAAATATCTTGTGATGCTTTTTGCCTACTTTATTTTTGTTTGCTCTTTTCATTTTATATTCCTCTTTTTTAATTAAATTTTTTTTTCCATTTCTATCGTTCTCTAATAAAATTTTGTTAAATAGCAAACTATACTAATATACCTAAAATACTAAAATACCTAAAATATGTAAAAATATAAATATTGAATTTATATTCTAATATAGAATTAAATTTGAATATATAAGTAAAAATATGATTAAATTAAAATAACTAAATTTTTTTATTTTGAATTTCTTATATTAGAATTCAAATATTTTTTATATATTGAAATATAATTTTAATTTTGTTAATTTTTTTGGTCTAGTAATTTTAATTTAGTAAATTTTGTTAATTTTAAGAAGTTTGTTGTCCAAAAAAATAATAATAATGATAACTTTCCTAATATGAATGTTAAAAATCCTATATACCTTTATCCCATCTCCCTCTTGAGATAATTTTATCCGATATATATCCCCTTATATTTAACTTTATCTTGTCTTGTGGAGACACTAAATGTAAGATATGATAAATTTTGTCATTTCCTGAATTTTATTATGATTGTCAAACGCAAGCTTAATAGGGTGGGAGTGAGACTTAGATGAGGAGGAAGAGGATATATTCAAGTAGTGAGGCGAAAACCCGCGGAGACTAGCTTATCTCCATGGACGCCGTGCGTGTTACATTTTTTTGGGGAGGAGCAGTAATTAGGGCCAGGCAATGGAGTTGCTCCATACAATTTCTTTTTTCGTTTTTGCCTTTTCCCTCTTTCTCTTGCTTTCATGGGGAAAGCAAGAGAAAGAGGGAAAATTTGGTGATTAGCTAGAACGCGTGGTGGTTTGTTAGAATTATTTAGGATTGGTTGGTTCAATCTTTGTTCTCCACCTAAAGACACTATATCAATTTGTCCTTTTGGATCTTCCCCTAAATCTGGTTAGTTATGTGAGGTAGGGTTGGGAATGGAAAATTTCCCTCGTAGGATTATAGGGCAGAGTCGGATGTCGAGTCGTTCTGTGACATCCTAGATTTTCAATCTTCATTTCAATTGAATTAATCATGCATTTTATCGACGCGCCTATAGGACTGTTCTCAGAGTTGATCACTCTCGAGATAACTAGATTATCTAGGGAGACCATTAGGGAATTTTAATGCAATAAACTTGAGAATTCGATTAGGAATCAGCTACTTGACCGTGCTCATCTTTAGAGGTCATTACGGCACAAATATAAGTCAATTATGAATCAAAGATAGATCGGTTCGACTGAGATGTGTGGCTAAACGTGGGTGACTCCACTAAATTGAAAAAAAATTCTCGTCGATCGACACTAGACTGATTTTTCTATTATTTTGGTACCCTGTGTCCGTATTTGAATCCTCGGGATTTTCATGACAACCGAGAGTCACCAATATCTCGAGTGGGTTTATTGTGGCTCGAAAAAAATCGACCACGGGTCATTTGCACTAAAAATTTCTGAAAGCTACCCAGTAGCTTAGGTCACGCTAAAAACGCGTCAGAGTGAAATTAACCATGAATTTGAACCCGATTTCGGAAATTGAAAGTTCTGTTATGTCACAATCTATTTTAGGAACGTCTACTCTTCATTCGAAGAATTTAGAGATTCTAGGATTTTTATGGAAAATAGATTCAGACATTTTAGAAAACGAATGGAAATTCAGATCGGCCGAATTGAAGGGATTTTCGACATGCAAACCGAGTCATTTGGTGATGGGGATTTGTAGAAATTGTGTGGGCTCTTTCTACAATAAAATATGACATTAAATTGAGAGATTGGAGAAGAGATTGAGGTCCAAATTTGAAGAAATTCGGACTAGGCATGGGGGGTGCAACATTTGGTATTAAATTGATTTATCTATGGTTTAAAAGACAAGAAAGTATCAAGCACAACAAGTGGATATGCTTGAAAACTATTTTCTGCTTCTGTCCCTGCTTTCTTTCACCGGTCTTCTTCGAAGCTTAGCCCCACTTCTCCCCCTCTCTTTGCCGCCTGCTCCTCCACCAGCCTTTATCTCCCACCACCGAGTTCTTCTCTTCAAGCTACCACGTCCGTGAAGAAACCTCCAGTCATCATTAGCGGTTGATTGACCGCATCCCTCCAAGCCAGTGAAGCAGTTGTTGCCGTGCGTCCCCCTTCTTCCCAAGCAGCACCGAAGCTATCCCATGCTCCTCTCTCCTCTTCGTCCACAGCAAAACCCCACCGACTTCAGCCTCACCGTTTACTTCCCCATCGTTGACCCTTGAAGCTTCTCCGTGCACCACGCTGCAGCTCCACCGATCCTCCTCCACGTTGAAGCCAGTGAAGCCCTGCCCGAAGCCACTCTACTCGTTCGGCCCAGCTCACCCGTTCAGCCCAGCTTCCATCTCCATGCATTTTTTCATCCCAGCAGCCCACATCTCAGCCTATTAGTTGGGCTCGATAACCTGCAAGCCCACTCAAAGTAAGCTCGCGAGTTCAACCAGCAGGTTCAATCAAGCCTAACAACCCGCAATGTTTTAGCCCGTTGAACCGAGCCCACACGCCTGTAGCAAGCCAAGCCCGCTTTGGAGAAGATCGTTCCCTGTTGCATCCCCGTCATTTCAAATTGAGTGGTTCGTTAAACAACTGAGTTTAACTCAATAATCCTCGCTTAGTAGGTTAATTACGCTTAGGGGTTGATTAGATTAAATTAAGCATGGTTTAGGTGGATAGATTAGATTAGATTAGTTAATTTAATTATCTGTTGATGCATGTAAAGTGGTTAGTTAGTACAATTAGGGCCTAGACGAACTCTAATATTTATCTAGAGTAACTTGGAAATTTTTTGGGTTCGTTTCGGTGTCTAATTAGGCATTACGGGTCTAAGTTGGATTTATTGGCATTTATTTACTATTTTCTGTAATTATTTAATTATTTAATTATTTTTCAAAAATTAAACTAGGATGGTTGGTGACTAGAATTTTTGTTGATTGCAGTGGTGCTTTCAGTTTATTTAATTGAGTACCAGTTTGTGAAAATTGAGTGTGATTAGTGAATGTGGGGAAATATCCCAAAATTAATAAATGTTGGTATTTGAGGGAAAATGACCGTGTGAGGTTGTGAGTTGGATTTAGAAAGCCGCCGTAGAATGGCTATGCCAATTGGGCCGAGATTCACCACCAAATTTGGAATTGGTTGTACCTAGTCGGGCCGAGATTTGCCACCTATTAGAGGTTGTGCCCATTGGGACACGATTTGCCACCTAATAGAGGTTATGCCCAATTGGGCCGGGATTTGCCACCTGATAGAGGTTGTGCCCAATTGGGCCGTGATTCACCACCCATTAGAGGTTGCGCCCAATCGAGCGGTGATTTGCCACCTATTAAAGGTTGTGCCCAATCGGGCTGTGATTCGCCACCTATTAAAGGTTGTACCCCTTTTGGGCCGTGATTACCACCTAATCTAGGTTGTGTCCTTTGGACCGTGATCTATATTTAAGGATTTGGTAGATCATGCTCGTTGAGCTGTGACTAAGAATTGAGATGAAATAATTGAGAAGACTGGGGAATGGTCTCACTAACATGTAATCGACTGAGTCGATTGATCGATGGTTCGATCTGTTTGATTGGATGATGTGGTTGTCAGTGTTTGTGACTTGAATTGACTTGCAGGAAGGAACTAAGGCCAAGGTAAGTCATCTGACGCCTGATTGTGCTTAGGCAGGCCTTAGGGCATATTTTCTTCCTAATCGAGTCTTAGGGGGTTGAACTTACTGAGACTTTATCTCACTAGTTATTATATAACCATTTTCAGGTCCTTAGATGGTGTTGGTGGAGGACCAGAAGCCCCGGAGTTAAGAGGTGAAGTCCAAAGAATCGGTGATCTTGTCCGACTAGCTAGTCGTAGTACAATTCTCTTTTGTTGGGAGCCGATCCATTTTGTAAACCCTTATGTATAGACCTGTGTGTTTATGAAAAGGTATTTTGTGAAAAATTGGCCCTACTTTCCTAATCCATTATTTTATTGTCTGGGGATATTATATCTACTTCCGCATGCGCATTTAAAATGATTGAGTTGGTGATGTCTCCTAGGATGTCGCTATTGTATCAACCAGGTGAGGGATGTGTGCGTGCCTGAGGATTGGGGCGTGACATCTCCGTTTAAGTGGTATCATAGCATGGTTGTTAGAAATTGGAGTGATAAGGTGCGATGGATATGGGATAGTAAGTAGGAAGGCCTTTAAATTCATGCTGGTGCATGTCTATGATAGCTATTTGGTAGCATTGTTTGCTGTTATTGCTTGACTTCTAATTTGGTGTTGAATTGGAAGTCAGGTTTCAGTAAAAAGACTAAGCCATGAGCGAGCAGGAGCAGAGAACTCCTAGTAAGATATCAGTTAGGCCCGTGACTCGGGGTAGGACACTAACCAGGGTCGGTACCCGAGGAGGCAGAGGTAAGGCGCCAACATAGGCTAGCGCCAGTGGAGTAGCATCACCTCATGTTGGTGCTGGGATAAGAGCCCCGGGTGATCAGGGAACCATGGGGATCACCCAGGCCTTAGAGGCGGTGAGAGAATTGATGGGGCAATAGGCCTGGGTTCAAGCTGTCGCCTTCACCGCTGCGATTGCAGCTGCCGCACCTACCGCTGCACCTGCCGTTGCTCCGGTTGAGGTTCCACTTGGAGATGTGGCGGCTAGAAGGCCGATCCATAAGTTAGTGGAATAGTTTTTGAAACTGAACCTGCCAAGGTTCATTGGTGCTGGAGATTTGGAAGCCACGTCGCTTTGGATCCAAGATCTAGAGGAAGCATTTGCACTTATGATGTGCAACGAAGATGAGAAGGTAGTATTGGTTGTGTATCAACTCCAAGGCAATGCAAACATCTAGTGGAGAGCCGCCAAGGATACAGTATTTTCGGAGGATGTGATCCTAGTGTGGGATGCCTTCCTCAGAGCTTTTAATGATCAGTATTTTTCGAGTATTGCCCGAGAACAAAAGATGGAGGAGTTTCAACATCTCTGCCAAGGGAGTCTAACGGTTGACCAGTATGGGGTCAAATTTGCGGAGCTCTCTCAGTATGCTCTAAGGTTGATTGAGGACCCTGAAGAAAAAGCCTGAAGATTCATAAATGGTCTTCGTTCTAAACTAAAGCAACCTCTGCTACCGTTGGATTTGAAACAATATCGAGAAGTCTATCGTCAAGCCCAAATGATAGAGAGAGGTTTGAATGAGCAAGCTGCCTCGTCTGGATCGAGGTTTAGCTCTCATAGAGAAGGGATCTGTCAGGGAAAGAAGCCCATGACTAGAGGTAGATATCAGATACCGCCCAACAAGAAGGATGAAGTTACCAAGTCTAGATCAAACTAGATTGAGTTATGTCGCGCTTGTGGATGGCGACATGGTGCGAACTAATGCCCCCGAAGGATGGGCGCCTGTTTTGAATGTGGCAAGTAGGATCAAATAGCCAGGAACTACCCCCGAAGACAAGGGAGACCTCAACAGTTGCCGCCATCGCCACCTATGGGTCAGGTTCGGGGGTATGCGCCGCAAAACACGCCGCAAGGAGGACAACTGAGACCCTTAGTTCAAGGCACGGTGTATGCCATCACTCATGGTTAGGTAGAGGCTAGAAATGACTTGATCGCAGGTATGGTTTCGCTGAATGACCATCCTACTTACACTTTATTCGATCCAGGAGCAACTCATTCCTTTATTGCCGAACAGTATGTTAAGTTGATAGGAGTAAGTCCTATATTATTAGAGAAGGCAATTAATATATCTATACCATTGAAGGATAAAGTTATTACTACTTTGGGTTGTTTGGGTTGTAAGTTAGTGATTGGTGAGCGAGAGAGGAAAATAGACTTATTAGTCCTAGCCATGTACGACTTTGATTTAATTATTGGCATGGACTAGCTCACCAAGCAACGAGCTAAGATGGACTGCTATCACAAGTTGATTCAGTTTGACCTGTTAGAGGGTGAGAGCTTCAAGTTTGTCGAGAATTGAGGAGGACCCTCAATTTCCCTGATCTCGTCACAATAGGCAACTCATTTGTTAGATGACGATTGTCAAGGTTACCTGGTAACTGTCGTGGATACGAAAGTTGAGGAGCTGAAGATGGAAGACATTGCTGTGGTGCAAGAATTTCTAGATGTTTTCCTGAAGGAATTGCCAAGACTATCGCAAGAAAGAGAAATTGAGTTCGTGATCGAGCTAGCACCTGGGACAGAGCCAATCTCTAAGGCTCCTTACCGGATGGCGTTATCTGAGCTGAAGGAATTGAAGGTGCAGATGCAAGAACTTTTGGATAAGGGATTCGCTCATCCCAATGCATCACCTTGGGGAGCATCAGTTCTGTTCATAAAGAAGAAAGATGGTTCATTGCGCCTGTGCATCAACTATTGGCAACTCAATCAGGTAACAATCAAGAACAAGTATCCACTCCCAAGGATCGATGATTTGTTCGATTAGTTCCAAGGAGCGTCAATATTCTCGAAGATCGACTTGAGGATAGGATATCATCAACTGAGGATTAGGAATGAGGACATTCGAAGGTTAGCATTTCGGGTTGACGAATGCTCTAGTTGCCTTCATGGATCTGACAAACCGAATATTCAAGGAATATCTAGATCAATTTGTAATCGTGTTCATTGATAATATTCTGGTATATTCGAGAAGTGAGGAAGAGCATGAGAGTCATCTAAGATTAGTATTGCAAACGCTGATAGTCCATCAGTTGTATGCCAAGTTCAACAAGTGCGAGTTTTGGATGACTCGTGTTGCTTTCTTAAGTCACGTGATTTCAGACGAAGAAATCTCTTACACGAGAAAGATAGAAGTAGTGATCAATTGGCCAAGACCAACTACCATGATAGAAATTAGAAGTTTTCTGGGTCTGGCAGGTTACTACCGAAGGTTTGTGGAGGGTTTCTCAATATTAGCGTCGCCTTGACAAGACCCCTAAAGAAAGAGGAAAAATTTCTGAGGATGGATAAGTACGAGCGTAGTTTTCAAGAGCTTAAGCAAAAGCTGACTACTACTCATGTATTGACCATTCCATCTGGTCCTGGAGGATACAAGATCTATAGTGATGCGTCATTCAGAGGATTGGGTTGCATGCTGATGCAACATGGTCAAGTCGTCGCATACGCCTCCTGTCAGTTGAGGCCTCATGAACAGAACTATCCAACGCATGACTTAGAGCGCGCGGCAATTATTTTAGCCCTGAAGATTTGGAAACACTATTTGTGCGAAGAAAAATTTTAGATCTTCACGAACCGTCAAAGTCTTAAGTACCTGTTCTCTCAGAAGGAGTTGCATATGAGACAGTGCCAATGGATGAAATTGTTGAAGGACTACAACTATGATATTCTATATCACCCTGAAAAGGCGAATAAGGTCGTCGATACTTTGAGTCGAAAGTCGTCAGTTGCTCATATTGATTAAGGAGTGGAACCTAATCGAGAGAGCTTGAGATTCGGTATTCAAATTTGAGATAGGCCACCTTTCGAGTCTTATAGCCACCCTCAGAATTGAACCGGATGTCCAAATCAAAATCAAGATACTCCAACCGACAGACCCAGATATGCAGAAGGTTCTACAGGAGGACACTAAGAAAAGGAAGGCTGACTTTTAGATTTCTGATGAGGGAACACTGAGGTTCCGAGGACGTTTAGTTGTATCTGACAATGTGGAGCTTAGAGAGGATATTCTATCAGAAGCACATTGTACCAGTTACAGTATTCATCCTGGTAGTACCAAGATGTATCAGAATCTACGTTAACACTATTGGTGGTCAGGTATGAAGGCGGACATCACCAAGCATGTCGCCAAGTGTTTGACATGTCAGCAAATGAAAGCTCAGCATTGCAAGCCAGGAGGACTTCTACAACCTCTCGAGACCCCATAGTGGAAATGAGTGCACACCACGATGGACTTTGTGACAGACTCATTAAGAAGTCAGAGGGGTAGTGATTCCATTTGGGTAGTGGTCGACAGATTGATGAAGTCGGCTCACTTTATCGCTGTACAAAAAGATCTCGATTTGAATAGGCATGCAATAGTGTATGTGCGACAGATAATTTGTTTGCATGGAGTGGTAGTGACGAATTTACATCATATCTAGACTCGAGGATTCCCAGTTTCAGCAGAACAGTCAGATGGTCCCTTTTGAAGCAGGATAGAACAGAGCGTGCAGAACTTTAATTTGTTGGGATAAGGTCAGAGAACGAAAGATCACAGGCCTAGAGTTAATCCAGCAGTCAGTTAATGCAATTGCCGTTATTAGGGACAGATTAAAAACCACTTAGAGTCGTCAGAAAGGTTACACTAATAAGCGTCGAAGGTCATTGGAATTCCAAGTTGGTGAGCATGCCTTTCTGAAGGTATCACCAATGAGGGGTACTTCGCGCTTTGTTAAGAAAGGGAAAGCCGAGTTCGAGGTATGTAGGCTCCTTTGAAATTTTGGGAGGAATCGGGATCCTAACGTATCGTCTTGCGTGGCCACCAAGGTAGGCGCAAGTGCATGATGTCTTTGATGTGTCGAGGTTGAGGATGTATGAGCCTAACCCAACCCACGTGCTAAATCTTGAAGAATTAGACGTGGACTACAGAGTGTCGTACGTGGAAAACTGATTCAGTTTGTGGTTCAGAACAGATTATGTGTACCAAGATGGTCCCCTTGGTCAAAGTGGTCTAACAACACTATGGGACCAAAGAAGCAACCGGGGAAAGTGAGACTCGATGAGACGACAATACCCCCACCTTTTTGTTTAAGGATTGGTAAAGGTTTAAATTTCAAGGAGGAAATTTTTATAAGAGGGGAAGAGTTGTGACATCCTGGATTTTCAATCCTAATTTCATTTGAATTAATCGGGCATTTCATCGACATGCCTATAGGGCTATTCTTAGAGCTGATCACTCTCGAGATAACTAGACTATCTGGGGAAATCATTAGGGAATTTTAATGCAATAGACTTGAGAATTCGACTAGGAATCAGCTACTCGATTGTGCTTGTCGCGACCTCCCCGAAGCGGGTGGGACCACCTAAGGGTTCGGCTAATGGATTGCTAAGCCTAGACTTAGCTCGAGCTCTCCCAAGCCCTTACCAATTCGCAACTTAGGGTTTAAGTTTTTAACATGCAGATGATTTTTATCCTGGAGTCGCCACTAATCTATTTTTGGTGGGTCGATTAGAAACCCAAGTAAAGTAATGGGAGAATTACTTCACTCCTACGAACCAGAGATTGTGAGTTCGGGGACTTGGTTACACTAGATTTCTCTAATGCCCTTTCGGTACCATTCTTTTATTTTCAAAAATGTTTTTACAGGCAGTTTTGGATTGATTTTAATTTAACTTCCTAACATGTGAGGTGTTCATGCGGGTGCGCAAACCACCAATTTAACACCCAAGAAAGCGATGAATAAATTGCAGGACTTACCTCATAGCAACGAAAGCATCTGCAGTGTTAGATCGGAATTTACATCAACAATCCCAGATATGATTTATAATTAACACGCAATTTCTTTTTTTTTTGGTTTTCACTTATTTAATAAAAATCATGCAATATGCAATGCATGCTACTAATCTAACATGGAATAATATGACATGATAATATGGCCTAATGCGATGTTTTTGCGTTTTCTTAATAAGCATGCAATATATCCTAGAGAATAAAATTAATTCTAAGACAATTCTTTTTGGTATTTTTCATGAAATTCGAAATGAAAATTGTCCAATAATTAAAGGTGCAATCTAAATTAACCAAATGGCCTAATTTTAATGACGAGCAATTTTTAATTAAATGAACCTAGCAATAATTACTAAATGACGTGCATTTCATGAACCTAATTCTACATGACATGCGCATGATTTTTTTTAATGAAAATTCGTAATTGCTAAAATATAAAAAAATCTAACTAAAGCGAGACATTATCTATTTTAAGTTAGGATTAGACTAATCTAACTCCTATCTCAACTTAGAAAATTATCTCATCATGCAATTTAATTCAAAAGATTTTATCTAACCTAGATGCCATCTAAACATGCATTTTTAAAAAAAAAAGCTATCTATTTTATCATGTAATTTTATCTAGGAAAATCAATTCTAATCTACATGAAATGCAAATGCAATTTTTTTGTATCTTTTTTGAAATAAATAAAGCAATTAAAAAAAACACAAAATCCTCCGTGGTTGCTTCGCTAATAAAATCAATAAATTGATCTTAAGCCTTAAAGACCAAGATATCAATTTTATTCCCGCGTGATTTAATTATTCCATCTAAAGTCTTATAGATGAAATAAAAAATCATTATGCGGTTGTGAATTAGGTGATAGTCGGGGATTTCAATCATGCATCTAGAAATATTTCAAATAAAGAGATCAAATAAGTCTATCTAATTTGGTTCAAGAAAACTACCTAGTTTTTGATGATTCGTTTCCAAAACGGGACTGGCAACAAGGGACTCACGAATGACAGCGGTTACACGGCCATGAAGCTTGGGGACCTGCGATTCAGTTGCTCGCCAGAGGCTCTACGGGTGGCTTGGGATAAGCTGCAGTGTTTGGTTCGAGCAGGAAACGTCTTTCTCCAAAGGCAAGGGATGACCTGCAACACAAAATTTATGAGGAAGGAAAGTCCTCGTTGAAAGCATTCACCAGCCAACGTGAATATCCTGCAAAGAAAAGGAAAGTGGTCTTTTATTCCTTTTTTTTTTATTTGCTCTTTATGTGCCCCCCCTTTCTCTACGTTGGTGGACTTAGAAGAACAGTGATTCGCCGATGCTGCAACTTCTCAGTTTAGAATGGTCTGGTTCGAGCTTGGACAGCAGCTCGCCGTTATTGCTGGGGATTTCATGGATGGCTTGTAGAGCTGGAACTTGACGTCAGGGCAGAGCAGGCGGGTGGCGTTGCCGATGTAGGACACAGGCAACGGCGGAGCCAGGAGCTGTGACGGGCGAGCAGAGGCACGGCTATGGGTGCAGGCGTTGGGCGAAGGTGCTGCAGGTGTCGCAGCGGCGCGGGCAGCAGTAGCGACGGCGTTCAGGTGGGCTGCTGCAACGGTTGCTGCGGTGGTGGCGACGAGCAGAGGTGGCTGCTGGTTGCAGGTGTCCGGGATGGTGCTGCTAGTGCCCGGGCGAAGACGGTGGCGCGCTCGGAGCTCGCTGGAAGGAGATGCTGGCGCCGGGCAGAGATGCGGCGATGCAGCAGCAGCGGACGGGTTGCAGGTCACGGATGCGGCGCGGTGAGGCTGATTGCTTGTTGCACGGCGAGGGCGCGGGATCGCAGCGGTGGCGAACAGACGGAAGCACAGGCAAACGGCGGCGTCTGGAACTCGAGGACGGCGGCGCGGGCTCACGGCTGAGGCGGTGCGACTGACGGGTGGAGATGGCACAGCGAGCAGGTGTCGCAGGAGGTTGCAGGCGCAGTGGACGACGCGGGCTTGCGGGTGAGGCGGAGCATATGCGGTGACCAGCAGGTGAAGGTGCAGCAGGGCGACAGCTCGGCTGCTACGGGGCGGCATTGGGCGCTGGGTCACCGGCGACTCGCGGGTAGGCGCGCGGCGGCATGCAAAGCGGCAGCGAGCAGCAGGGGTGCGGCGACCGGCTTGAGTTGCTTCTGCGGTGGCGGTGGCGCAGGCTTGCCGGTGAGGCGGTTGCGCGAACGGCGAGGCGAGCCGGCGGCTCGGGCGACAAGCGAAGATGCGAGGAAGATGAACAGTTCTTTTTGATTTTTTCTTTTTCTTTTCTTTCTCCCTTACGTCCACTCTCTCCTCTCTCGTCTTATCAGCAGATTTTTCTTTTCTGCTGCACTCTGAGTACCCCCATTTCTTTGTTTCTTTCTGACAAAAGTCTCTCCTAATCTATTCTTCTCTTTTTAACTGAAAGAGAAGCCCCTCCCGCACGTTCTGCTCTCTCCCTGACTTCACCTTCGGTTTCTCTCTAACGAGACTCTCTATCTCTCTTAATCTCTTCTTCTTTTTTTCACTCGTCCGTATGTCTCGCTGCGGGCCTTTTCATAGATTTTTCTTGTGTTCTCTGGCCTCCCCCCCCCCCTTGCGTATTTATAAGGTTCTTGGAGTCCAATCGACTTTAGTGTGAATAGGAGGCGGCCGTCATTTTTTCCTTGCTGTTCACGTCCGGTTTTTTCAAATAAGGAGGCCACCGCCTGACACTCATTAATTTAGCCACAACTATTGACTTTTCTTTGCTTGTTACTTGCTCCTTCCTTGAGCACACTTCTCCTCGCTTCACCAAAATTCGCGACCCCCACTTAAGAGAGTATATTATAATATATCATGGGCTTCCCTTTTGCTTCTTCGAGGCTCCTCACGTCCACCGAATTCTTGCGCATGCATGTGCATGCATTAATGAGCGAGAGACAATGGACGTGTAGGAACCTCTTTCTTCTCCAGCCGTTTTGCTCTCCAGGGAGGAGAGAATATTATAAAATTGTGAGCCCATCTTCTTGCAGACTTTCTCCGGAATTCTCGCTTGTGCAGTGGAGAATTTTTCTTTGCTTTCTTCACGCTTGCGGCTTCTCTAGAATTTTCACGTCCTCCCTATTTTATCCATGCATGTGCATGCATTAATGAGGAAGAAACAATGGACGTGAAGAACTCTTCTTTCTTCTTTCTTTGACTTTCATTGTGTTTTCAGATTAGCAAGAGAGAGACCACCTTTTGTGCATGTAATCGACCGCGAGCCACTGCGTCTTGTCGCGCTTTTAGTACCGATGCAAATGCAACTACATGAAATGCAATTTTATTATTTTTTTTATAGGGGTTAAAGATTAATCCCTAATTTTTTTATGCAATTAATTACTAAATGATTAATCAAAATTTAGGTGTCAACAGCTGCCCCTCTTTGAAGGTGAGCTCGCAGAGGTTGCATTCAAAGACAATATGATACCTAAATTTTGACCATGAACATGCAATAGATGATACTTTGGCGGGACTACTTTTCTTTTTGTTTTTTGTTTTGTTTTTTTTTTTGGTTGTTTTTTTGTTTTTTTTTGTAAAATGAATCCTATTTTGAAATGTAATTTATATGATGCATGGAAATGCTAATGCCAGTGATAAATGAACTTACCTGGAATAACTTACCTTCGAGGAGGGTAGAGTAACTCGAGATAGTTGGTGTCACATGTCCAGGACCCGTACCATTCTACGGTCTCCTAGAATAGTAACATGACTTTACAAAGAGACTGCTTTCCCAGGACCCGTACCATTCTACGGTCGCCCAGTATGGCATTGCTTGGTTGTGCCTAGGACCCATACCATTCTACGGTCGCCTAAACGGGGATTCATTTTCCAGGACCCGTACCATTCTACGGTCGCCTGAATGAGGAAATAGATGTTGTCTAGGACCCGTACCATTCTACAGTCGCCTAAACGGGGATTTATCTTCCAGGACCCGTACCATTCTACAATCGCCTGAATAGATGTTGTCTAGGACCCGTACCATTCTACGGTCGCCTAAACGGGAATTTATCTTCCAGGACCCGTACCATTCTACGGTCGCCTGAATAGATGTTGTCTAGGACCCGTACCATTCTACGGTTGCCTAAACGGGGATTTATCTTCCAGGACCCGTACCATTCTACGGTCGCCTGAATAGATGTTGTCTAGGACCCGTACCATTCTACGGTCGCCTAAACGGGAATTTATCTTCCAGGACCCGTACCATTCTACGGTCGCCTGAATAGATGTTGTCTAGGACCCGTACCATTCTACGGTTGCCTAAACGGGGATTTATCTTCCAGGACCCGTACCATTCTACGGTCGCCTGAATAGATGTTGTCTAGGACCCGTACCATTCTACGGTCGCCTAAACGGGGAAAAGTTTTGAGACATTCAGATCCAGACTGAGATGTCAAGAATTTGGGAACTTAACCAATAGACACTCAATGTTAGGTGAGATGAATATTGGATTAAGAGGGTTTGAAATACCTAGATCCAGACTAAGGTATAACGAAAAAGATCGGAAAGCATTCATATCCAGAATGAAATGCTTAACGAAGAGTTTTGAGACATTTATCAAGAATTTGGGAATACCTAGGACAAACCTGGGATATTCGTGAAGGTCACTTACCTCTTGGTAGAAAGAAGTTTTGGAACATCGAGGATGTATTTCGAATGGAGGTTTCTCACCTCGAGGCTTCTGAAACGCAACATAAATGCCAGGAGCTCTTGGGTCTTCAAGGAAACATTACCTGTCAGACATGATTAGAGCAAAAATACATGCCTTTGCCAAAGAAGTAAGCAATTCAGCACACTCCAAAATCCACTGAAGCTTTTATCCATTCAACCAAGATTTATGCATGATGGTTTTACCATATTTGCACCACCAAATTTCCACTGGGGAGAATCATCGTTTAAGACAATTTTCACTCATGACATGGATTTTCAAGAAAACCAAATGAGAGACTTTCAGTTAGAAAGGACTTTCACTCGCTCTCATTAAGAAGGCTATTTTGTCCCAACCATTAATGTGGGATCACAGGAATCACTCCATCTTACTTTCATCATGTCGACAAGGATTCGAGTATTCTCGCAAGCGGTACGACCTTGTCAATCTGAGAGGTCTTTATCAGGACTGTAATGTAGGCTCGGTCAATGGCTCAACAAAGAGGGACTCTTCGAGTCAAGGCTAATGAAAGAACAATACTTCGCAATCACCTTCGGGTTTACAAGTCAAGGAACCTGCGAAATGAGATAGAAATGGTCCTGCTCGCACTTCTTCGAGCGATGCTTTTAAGCATATGAATTCCTACTTTAATTTCGATGCCCTAATCTGAAGAGACTTTGTAAGGGACGTAATGTAGGTTAAGTTCATGGGTTAAGAAGTGAATGGATCATTAGGCTCAAAACGTGTATAGGGGGATGAGAATTGGTGATCATCTTGGCATTGTCACTAGTCTTCTTTTTCACCATTGGGATTTTCCTCATAGGTACTATAAAACTTGGCATTTGAGTTCTTTGAGTACCACTCCATTGGGAATACACCCTTTTACAATTGATAATCATTTATCTTGACTCTTTCTTTCATTTTCTATGGGCATTGGCCTTGCTTTTACCAGGCACACTGCTTTTTTATGCCCCTTTTGTTTTTTTTTTTTTTAAATAACCACGTAATGCTTTAACATTTGGGTTCTTGAGGAGTTTTCATTTTTTTTTTCGGCACTCGGGATTCTGCTGCTTGAACATTTGCCTTTTGCATTGCCCCAGTGTGGGGGATGATCACCAATTGGGTTTAAATGAAACGAATTTACAGGCTCAAGGGGCTACGCAATGGATAAAGTGTGTAGGATAGAGAAAGAACTGCTCTTCATCATCCTAAGGCACTTAAATTACCGTATGAATTCAATGTAATAGCAATACCTGAAGATTGATGCAAGTGAGAGCAAGAATATTCCTATCAATTTCCTCACCTCATGATGTCGTCTTACCTCCAGCTTGCCCCAATGTGGGGTGGTTCTTGACAGGGGTAATTTAAAAATTATTCACATGTGTGGGCTCAAAAGGGTTTAAACAATGGATGATCACGTAGTGTTTGGGATAGAGAATGAACCGCCTCTCATCATTTCGATCATCGTACCTTTCGCGAGAAAACTCTTTACCTTAGAAACATGGAATTTCCTACACTCATCTCACCAGTATATGAGCAAGGGACTGTGTATGGGATAAGGCTTGCCTTTCATCATCCTGACATGTCTCATTTAGCATGTTCAATTCATTCCACATCATTCATTAACTTGATCGATGGTGACAATCCTCAGTGGAATTGGTAATTAAACAGGTAAAACTATCACGCAAAATTCTCCTTTGAAAGGTCAAAAGCACAAAGAGTTGGTAACTCAAAAAAGAAAAGGATTGACCAAAAAAAAAA
This sequence comes from Eucalyptus grandis x Eucalyptus urophylla, assembly GCA_028830015.1. Lineage (NCBI taxonomy): Eukaryota > Viridiplantae > Streptophyta > Magnoliopsida > Myrtales > Myrtaceae > Eucalyptus > Eucalyptus grandis x Eucalyptus urophylla. Next base: position 45,959,701 of record CM054190.1, read on the forward strand.
ATTGTTTTTGTTTTTGGGGGTTTTTTTTTTTTTTGTGGCAAACTTTTTGCCATTTCCAGCGATCGAACCCTGGTTGTTCTCGGACCCTTTCATTCCCCATGCCACCAGGCCGAGGCGCTGGTGGTGTCCTCAGGGCATTTCTTTTTTCATTTAATTGAACTGACTCTAGGTCAACACGTCTGATATACCGAATCGAATGAATTCGATATGTGTATGGAACAGGGCCTACTTCTCATCTCATTCAATCCATTCTCGCCCAATTTGATGAAGAAATTAGTACCTTCGATTCACAACAAATTCTTTCAAGGGTAATACTTCTTCACAGCATCAGAGTTAACAGGATTAGAAAACTCACGACCATCCATTTCTGTAAGGATTAAGGCACCTCTAGGGAGTACCCTCTTCACCATATACGGGCCGCTATAATTTGGAGCAAATTTGCCTCCAGGATCAGGAAAAATCGGCAACACCTTTCTTAGAACTAGATCATTCACTTCGAAGTGTCTTGGCCGTACCTTCCGATTGAAAGACTCGGCTACTCTTTGTTGATACGCCTGACCATGGCAAAGAGCTTTTAACCTTTTCTCATCAATCAGGTTCAACTGCTCAAACCTTTGCTGTGTCCATTCTGCCTCGGACAATTCCACTTGGGATAAGACTCTCAAAGAGGGGATTTCTACTTCCACAGGCAAGACTGCCTCCATGCCATAAACTAAGGAGAAAGGGGTTGCCCCAGTAGATGTTCGGATCGATGTCCGATACGCCATTAGAGCAAAGGGTAACCTGTCATGCCAATCTCGATAATTCTCAGCTGTCTTAGCCAGGATCTTCTTAATGTTCTTATTAGCTGCCTCAACAGCTCCATTCATTTGTGGGCGGTAGGGTGATGAATTCAAATGCTTAATTTTGAACTTACTGAACAACTCATCAATGAACTTGTTATTCAGATTTGTCCCATTGTCAGTGACAATTGCTTCGGGGACACCATAACGGGCGATTATGTCACGCCTAATAAATTTCACCACGTTTCGAGCTGTGACATTAACATATGATGCAGCTTCAATCCATTTTGAAAAATAGTCTATTGCCACCAATATGAATCGGTGCCCATTTGAAGCTTTGGGATTTATTGGGCCAATCACATTGATCCCCCACATTGAGAAGGGCCATGGCTCAAATAGCTGGTGTAACTCCGTTGGAGGAACATTTATTTTATCTCCATGAATTTGGCAACGATGGCAACTTCTAACATGCTGTATGCAGTCACTTTCCAGCGCAAGCCAATAGTAACCTAGTCTCATAATCTTCTTGGCCAACATGTGCCCATTCATGTGTGGGCCACAAACTCCTTCATGCACTTCTTGCATGATTTGGGTAGCTTCTGCTTCATCTACGCACCTCAATAGAACTGAATCATAAGATCTCTTGTATAAATTCTTACCACTGACAAAGAACTTTGAGGCCATCTTCACTATGTATTTTCTATCGGCTGGAGTGCTCCCTTCAGGAAATTCCTGCTTTTGGATATAGTTCATGATGTCGCAATACCATGGCTTCTCATCAAGCTCTTTATTCACGGCCATGCAATAAGAAGGTTTGGCTAGAACCTCAATTTTCAAAGGCTCAACTTCTAAACCATTAGTAACTTGCAACATAGATGACAACGTTGCCAGGGCATCGGCGAACTGATTATGAGATCTAGCCAAATAGTCGAACGAGATTTCATCGAACTCCTTCACCAACTCTTCGAGGTACTTATGATACGGCAGTAATTTGGCATCCCTGGTCTTCCATTCTCCTACAGTCTGGAGTATGATCAGTGCAGAATCCCATATACTTTCAATTTGGCCACTCCCATTTCAATTGCAGCTTGAAGTCCGAGAATACAAGCTTCGTATTCGGCTATATTGTTAGTGCATGGGAATATTAGCTTCGCAGCTACTGGGAAGTGTTGTCCGTCTGGGGATATCAGTACTGCCCCAGTACCAGAACCAGACATCCATCAAAGAACATAGACCATGCATCTTCATTTATGGCCAAAATACGATCATCCAAAGGACAATCATCATCATTCAAGATTCTAGGATTCTCAGCCAATATATCAGCAATTACTCGGCCTTTAACTGATTTTTGTGGCATGAACTGCACGTCAAATTCCGAAATCAAGACCTGCCATTTGGCTAACTTACCCACCAAAGCTGGTTGATTAAATAAATACTTGATGGGATCGTTCTCAGTTACGAGGAACGTCTGGTAATGCAAGGTGTACTGTCGCAGTCTATGCAATACCCATACTAACGCAGCACAAGTTTTTTCAGCATCAGAATATTTTAGCTCCGAGACAGTGAACTTTTTACTGAGGTAATAAATGGCCCTTTCCTTCTGATCCACGGGATTTTTCTGAGCTAACATCGCACCGAGTGACTCACTATGAATTGTGAGGTACAAAATCAAAGGATGCCCCGATATTGGTGGGACAAGGACTGGCGGATTCATCAAATATTGCTTCAGCTTATCGAACGCCTCTCGACATTCATCATTCCACTCAACTTGTACGTTTTTCCTCAAGAGTTTGAAGAATGGCTTAGCGGTCTCAGAGAGTTGGGAAATGAATCGTGCAATGTAATTCAGTCTCCCTAGGAGACTCCGGACCTCCTTCACTGTCGACGGAGGTTGCAATTCACATATTGCCTTGGCTTTAGATGGATCAATCTCGATCCCTTTGCTACTCACAATGAACCCAAGTAATTTTCCTGATGTTGCCCCGAACACGCACTTGGCAGGGTTTAAACGGAGTTTGAATTCACGAAGCCGATCAAATAACTTCTTGAGGGTTCCAACATGACTTTTCCCAGGCCGGGTTTTTGCAATCATATCGTCAACATATACCTCGATTTCTTCATGCATCATGTCATGGAACAACGTAACCATGGCTCGCTGGTAAGTTGCCCCTGCATTTTTGAGTCCGAAGGGCATGACCTTATAATGAAAGGTTCCCCACGGGGTGATAAATGCTGTCTTCTCTTTGTCTTCATCCTTCATTCTTATCTGGTTGTAGCCAGAAAAGCCATCCATGAAAGAGAATAATTCAAATCCGGCAGTACTATCCACAAGAACATCGATATGTGGCAATGGGAAGTCGTCCTTTGGGCTGGCCTTGTTCAAATCCCGGTAATCAACACACACTCGGACTCGACCGTCTTTCTTCATGACTGGTACTATGTTGGCCACCCATTCAGGGTATTGCGAGACTTCGATGAACCCCACTTTGAGGAGTTTCATTACTTCCTCTTCTATCTTCTTTGAGAGCTCCGGTTTAGTCCTCCGAAGCTTCTGCTTCTTAGGATGCACGTCTGGATTAGTGGGCAAACAATGTTCCACAATTGATGGATCTAAACCTGGCATATCAGCGTATGTCCAAGCAAAGATATCTTGATATTCTTTTAGCAACTGAGTCAGATGCTCAGCCTCATCTTTGGGAAGATTTGCCCCAATTTTTATCTCTTTGGGATCCTCGGCATCACTCAGGTTGATAGTGACGGTTTTTTCGGAAGTGAGAACTTTGAGTTTTTCAAGTTGCTCCCAACTATGTTGCACTTCAATGGAGTCACCATTTGGATCATCAGGGTCATCACTGTCATCGCTCATTGCATTGGATTGGACCATTTTCACCTCCTTGCCTGCCAAAGGGTTGCTCCTGAAACATAAAATGAATAGTTCAGAAAGACAAACAGGGCTAAACAACATGGATTTCTTATCTATTTTCTGATTTTTCTTTTTTTTGATTTTTTTTCAAATTTTTATTTTATCTTTAAAAAGTTTTGGCAAAACATTTTGGAAAAGCTTTTTGTCATGAGAAAGCATGATGAAGCCCAGGCCTCAGAATTCTCCTTGGATTTTTCTTTTCTTTCATCGGTTGGATATCATCAACGGGCTGGTTTGGTATACCCCATCATGCCCTCAAAATAAAACTTGTAATTGTAATTGATATTCATCAACCAAAATTACATTTATTGGATTGAAAAGTACGACAATCAAACCCTAGCAAACACCCATTCCTGACAAACGATATGCAAAATACGATAAGCAAACCCTAGAAAACATCAAATCCTAAAAACGATAAAATTCCCACGCAGGGGAGTGCGGAAAAGTAAATGTGTTACTCTTGTGGGCCAGCACCCATTTCCTCTGATGGTTCTTCGTCAATGGCACCTATAAGGAGATCATCGAATAGGCTCGTGATCCCTTCCATCCCATTATCTGGATCCTTTGTCTTTGAAGCTGTCGGGTCATCCATGCTACTCCATCCATCGGGCACAATACCTCGGGTGGCGATCACTCCTCCTTCATCATGCATCATTCTAGCAGGGCCGGGGAATGTCTCGCGGATATCAAGGAGTAATGAGTCTTTCTTCTCTTGCTTATGTCCTCCACCTCTTCCATGGTACCCTAATCCAACGGAACGAGACCTTCGAGGGGCTTCAATAGGATTCCGAATACCCTGTTCTTCTTTACCAAGTCCACGGCCAGGAATAAAGCCATTTCCAACCATCACTCTTGCTACCATAACTGCTGCATTTGACACATCAGGGATGGGTGCTGTCGATCCTCGAGATGCATGAATAGTGGATACGAGCTCAAACGATTGGTAGCTCGACTCCTCCCTACGTTCTGGCTCGACATAGGGGATAGCCGTCTCATGATAGATCCGATGATCCTCCTCGCCATGAACAATGACTAGCTTTCCTTCGACAACAAATTTCACGCTTTGGTGGAGACTTGATGGCACAGCTCCAGCAGTATGAATCCAGGAGCGACCTAATAGGAAATTGAATGCGGTAGGAATGTCCATCACCTGGAAAAGGACGTTGAACATCACCGGCCCTATTTGCAGATCAAGGTGGGTCTCCCCTATCACCTCCTTTCTCGTGCCATCAAAAGCTCGGACGGAGGTCTTTGCAGCACTTATTTTTGAAGGATCTATTTTCAGGCGGTGAAGAGTCGCCAATGGACAGATATTCAAGGCAGATCCATTATCAATGAGTACTCGAGCCACATGGGAAGCCTTGCACTTGACGGATATATATAACGCCTTAGTATGTCCCCTCCCCTCAAGAGGGAATTCTTCATCAGAAAAGGCTATTAAATCCTTAAGAAGAATCGACCCTACAAATTCCTCCAACCTGTTTACCTCGATCGTCTCTGGTACATGAACTTCGCTCAAAACCTTCATTAAAGACTTTTGATGTGTGGGAGACGTTTGCAAGAGTTCAAGTAAAGAGATTTGAGCGGGCAATTTCCGCAACTGGTCAACCACGTTATACTCACTTGCTTTGATTATAGCCAGAAATTCTTTAGCCTCTTCATCAGTAACTGGCTTTGCAGGTTGGGTATTAGCTTGAGCATAGGTCCGTCCAGACCTTGTAATCAGGTCAACATCTAGCTCGTATGACCAGGGAACTGCTTTGTTATCCTTGTACTCATACAGCTGGGGCATCTCAATAATTATTTCTTCATCAGTTGAAGGCACTTCCACTATCAGTCCTTCATGGTCGGAGGCGTCCTCAAGTGGGGGCATGTCCTCGATCAATGGATCTGGTTCACTCTTTTCAGTACTTAGCTTAGCAAATTCTTTCTCCCAATCAATGATGACTTCGGAGATAGTTGACACTATTCCAGCTTGATCAGCATACACGATCACACCAGCCTTAACCATTTCTTGAACCCTTTTCTTCATGGTAGGCAAGGGAGGATTCTCATCTGTCGGATAGTAACCAACTCTAACCAATCCGCTATAGATATCTTTGACAGACACCTTCAAGTTCATCTTTTTGCCAGCATTGAACTCAAAAATTGCATTCACGCTTCCCTGATGCTCCGGCAACGGATTCTTCTGGACATTTGGTTGGGTAGTACGGAAAGAAAATGCCTTAGTATCCAATAAATTTTGGATCTTGTGCTTCAAAGTCATACATTCATCAGTCGAATGGCCCACCTCTCCCATATGATACTCACATTTTTTGGAGGGATCATATTTGGATAATTTTTCAGCATTGGGCCGCTTTGGTTCGTTGGAAATCAATCCCTTCTTTTGGAGTATTGGCAAGACCTGAGATAGAGGGCCAGGAAGAGGAGAAAATTGCCTTTTGGTGAATTGCCACGGTGCAGGCACTCGGCCTCCATCTTGCTGATTCCCAGGGACACGAATCATCTGAGGCTTACTAGGGGCTGGTTGTGCATATGCAACATTGATTTCAGTGGTCGGTTCTTTATCTTTCTTCATGGTGAACCTTTTGCCTTGATGAGTCGGTTCATTGAACCATCCATCCCTTAGCCCCATCTCGATCTGTTCACCCACTGGGATAAGTTGGTTGAAGTTCTCAACGTATGTGCTAGCCATCCGATTACGAAATTCATACGGGAGAGTCTTGACGAACAACTTCATTAACTCCTTGTTTGTAGGCTCAGGAGTGACTTGAGCTGCCAAGTTTCGCCACCTTACAGCATACTCCTTAAATGACTCACTTTTCTTCTTCTCCATCCGCTCAAGATCCTCTCGGGAAGGTGCAATGTCCATGTTGAACTTATACTGCTTTAGGAAAGCGTCAGCCACATCATTCCAGGTGTCAAGAAGGTTTACATTTTTCATTATGTACCAGTTGAGTGCAGGCCCAGTCAAGCTTGCATGAAACGATTGGATCATGAGAGGCTCGTTTTTGACGTACTAGGCCATGCGTACGTGGTACATCTGCAAATGAGCCTTTGGGCAGGAAGTACCATCATATTTCTCGAACTCCGGCATCTTAAACTTCTTTGGCACTTTAACTTTCTCATAAACCGACAAGTCGAACGGGAGTGAATTCCGCGACTCTTGCAATTGTTTCAGTTTCTCTTCAAGTTTGGCAAAGCGTTCATCTTGCTCCGCCTTAGGGACATTATCGGGCTTAGCCTTTTCGGTTGTGACGAACAGTGGGTCATCCTCCAGCTCAGGCATGTCGTCATCACCCATGTGGGCCTTGTTCGTCTGCTTTGGGACTACTATCTCGGGGAGAGTGGGCGCAAGAGTCTGATTCACTTGGAGGGATTGCATTTGATTTGTCATAAGTTGCATAGAGGTGAGCAACTGTTGGAGTTGGTTTTCCATGGCGGTCATACGATCATGCATTTCGGTTTGGTCGGCCATTTTTGCTCTTGATCGTGTAATGATAGGCGAACGTGGAGGATCCGTTATCACCTAATTAAAAATAACAGAGGAAATATAAGAACCAAGGATAGGAAAACGGTCCATGACAATGGTCTATTCGCCTCATTTATTCAAAACTGATTAACATTTGAAATTAAGACTGAAACCAAATTCCATTAAAAGTTGAAATAAACATTCCCTAAACACTGGACTGAGAATTGAAAGTAAATCCCCTAAACTAAAATTGAAATCAAACTTCCTAAACATTGAAACTAAGGGAACATCTCATTTTATATGCTTTCGGGAGCCCAATGCCTTGCGAAGCTTTTTGTTTTCAGCTTCAGCCATTTCCACTTTCCGTTTAAGATGCTCAATCCGTGCTTGCTGAGTAGGCTTTTCAGTCACATCAGGGACCACTGGACGCAAGGCGGCAGGAATCCGATGTTGTTGGATATAGAATGTCGACGCATGGTGAGTCTCCTCCTCGCCTTTCAGTCTCTTGGGCACCAAAATCTTCTCTGGATGGCATTCATTCCATGCAGCAATGATCGTCTGAATCTCGTTGAAGTAGTCATAGTCCGTGCGAGTAAAACGAACTTGGAACAATTCCATCTTGAGAGGCGGAGGAACTTCTTGAAGAGCTCTATATTGACGGGCCACCCTATATGGGTAATAAGAAGTAGTACCAGAGAGACCCAGCAGCGGGATTGGCTCATCATATTTATGAGAGAAACGAGCTTCCTCAACATGGAACCATTTAGCGTGCCATAAGAATGCTTCAGGATTAGCATTTTTCAAAAAATTTATCCAACATGAGTACTGTTTATTTGGGGAAAAACGCTCCAGGACCTCAAACTTTTGTATGGGATGCCTAAAATCATCAATATTAAATTGTTTCATAAGGTGCCCAAACCCTTTTATGTGGGAGAAAAACCATATTTGCAAAAGTTCAGGGAGGGCACGCATGGTCCTTTCTTCATTTTGTTTGAAACGGTTTAATGACAAAAATGTTTCAGCCAAAATCATGTTGACATAATTTAACCCGTCACAAACTTGGCTAACCACCCATGAAATTGAAGGATTTATCGCATTTTTTCGATAGGGAAAAACAATTAGTCCAAAAAATGCTAAGATAAAAATCCTAGCCTTTGAGATCATTGGCTGATTTGCAAAACACTTTGCCAAAAACGAAAATGGGCATGCATAACAATTGGCTTTGACAACCTTCCTTACCATTTCAGCTTTGATTGTTAAAAACTGTGATAATTCAGAAATAGAATCTATACCGATAGGCGGCCTAACAAGTTCCTTTTCAAGAGGCATTCCAATGGCAACACTATATTCCTCCAATGTTGGGGTTAGTTCGTGCTCACCAAATATGAAGGTGGAAGTCTGCGGACACCAAAAGTGTGGTAGCGTCTGCATAACACCAGAGTGGATGTTGATCTCTAGCAATGGGAGAAGTCGGGCGATTCTTGCTTTCACATATCTTTGGCCCTCTTGATCTAATTGGTCCAACCACGTTATGAGCTCTTTTTTGGGAGTGGAAATGAACTGTACATCGGTTTTCCCCATTGCATATAAAACAAGACTGGTGACAAAACCTATTGTCATGGACCGACAAAAATGCAAGTAAGTAAATTGCAAAGTCAGAGTTTAGACAACTTACTTTCACCTGAAATGGATGACAATCACATAGACACACACATGAAACGTGAGGCTCGATTTCTACCTAGACGGCTTAGCAAAGTGGAGTTAAGAGGATGATCTGACCGTTGCAGTCTCGCATTAACGTGTCAGGTCCTCCTAACTCCGGCTCAGTCGAAAGGAATGTCCTATAATCACGCAGTCTCGCGGATATGGACAAACACAATCGACACCATGAAAAACTTTCGGGGAAGAGAAGGTCAACCTCTACATAGCAGTCTCGCTTTTGAGGAAGTGTCCTTCTCAACACCATCCTAAAAATCCTATCGCAGCCCAGGTCCGGCAGCAGGTTGTGTGTGCAATAGTGTCGTGTAAATGCATAGGCATACATAACAGTTCATATCAAACAACACTTCGTTCATGAAAATAAACCATACATTCCTACACCTCCCTACAAAAAAAAAGGTTAGCAAACACTTCCCCTTATACCTCCCATCCTGCGAGAACATTTAACACCTTAAATGTTAGGGGCGTACCTGGAATCCTCGCTGCCAAACAAAAACATTTTTCAAAAGAAAAGAAAAATTGGCCTAAGTCCACTAAGAGTTTTAACTCAAGTCCCCAGCGGAGTCGCCAAGCTGTCGCGACCTCCCCGAAGCGGGTGGGACCACCTAAGGGTTCGGCTAATGGATTGCTAAGCCTAGACTTAGCTCGAGCTCTCCCAAGCCCTTACCAATTCGCAACTTAGGGTTTAAGTTTTTAACATGCAGATGATTTTTATCCTGGAGTCGCCACTAATCTATTTTTGGTGGGTCGATTAGAAACCCAAGTAAAGTAATGGGAGAATTACTTCACTCCTACGAACTAGAGATTGTGAGTTCGGGGACTTGGTTACACTAGATTTCTCTAATGCCCTTTCGGTACCATTCTTTTATTTTCAAAAATGTTTTTACAGGCAGTTTTGGATTGATTTTAATTTAACTTCCTAACATGTGAGGTGTTCATGCGGGTGCGCAAACCACCAATTTAACACCCAAGAAAGCGATGAATAAATTGCAGGACTTACCTCATAGCAACGAAAGCATCTGCAGTGTTAGATCGGAATTTACATCAACAATCCGAGATATGATTTATAATTAACACGCAATTTCTTTTTTTTTTGGTTTTCACTTATTTAATAAAAATCATGCAATATGCAATGCATGCTACTAATCTAACATGGAATAATATGACATGATAATATGGCCTAATGCGATGTTTTTGCGTTTTCTTAATAAGCATGCAATATATCCTAGAGAATAAAATTAATTCTAAGACAATTCTTTTTGGTATTTTTCATGAAATTCGAAATGAAAATTGTCCAATAATTAAAGGTGCAATCTAAATTAACCAAATGGCCTAATTTTAATGACGAGCAATTTTTAATTAAATGAACCTAGCAATAATTACTAAATGACGTGCATTTCATGAACCTAATTCTACATGACATGCGCATGATTTTTGTTAATGAAAATTCGTAATTGCTAAAATATAAAAAAATCTAACTAAAGCGAGACATTATCTATTTTAAGTTAGGATTAGACTAATCTAACTCCTATCTCAACTTAGAAAATTATCTCATCATGCAATTTAATTCAAAAGATTTTATCTAACCTAGATGCCATCTAAACATGCATTTTTAAAAAAAAGCTATCTATTTTATCATGTAATTTTATCTAGGAAAATCAATTCTAATCTACATGAAATGCAAATGCAATTTTTTTGTATCTTTTTTGAAATAAATAAAGCAATTAAAAAAAACACAAAATCCTCCGTGGTTGCTTCGCTAATAAAATCAATAAATTGATCTTAAGCCTTAAAGACCAAGATATCAATTTTATTCCCGCGTGATTTAATTATTCCATCTAAAGTCTTATAGATGAAATAAAAAATCATTATGCGGTTGTGAATTAGGTGATAGTCGGGGATTTCAATCATGCATCTAGAAATATTTCAAATAAAGAGATCAAATAAGTCTATCTAATTTGGTTCAAGAAAACTACCTAGTTTTTGATGATTCGTTTCCAAAACGGGACTGGCAACAAGGGACTCACGAATGACAGCGGTTACACGGCCACGAAGCTTGGGGACCTGCGATTCAGTTGCTCGCCAGAGGCTCTACGGGTGGCTTGGGATAAGCTGCAGTGTTTGGTTCGAGCAGGAAACGTCTTTCTCCAAAGGCAAGGGATGACCTGCAACACAAAATTTATGAGGAAGGAAAGTCCTCGTTGAAAGCATTCACCAGCCAACGTGAATATCCTGCAAAGAAAAGGAAAGTGGTCTTTTATTCCTTTTTTTTTTATTTTGCTCTTTATGTGCCCCCCTTTCTCTACGTTGGTGGACTTAGAAGAACAGTGATTCGCCGATGCTGCAACTTCTCAGTTTAGAATGGTCTGGTTCGAGCTTGGACAGCAGCTCGCCGTTATTGCTGGGGATTTCATGGATGGCTTGTAGAGCTGGAACTTGACGTCAGGGCAGAGCAGGCGGGTGGCGTTGCCGATGTAGGACACAGGCAACGGCGGAGCCAGGAGCTGTGACGGGCGAGCAGAGGCACGGCTATGGGTGCAGGCGTTGGGCGAAGGTGCTGCAGGTGTCGCAGCGGCGCGGGCAGCAGTAGCGACGGCGTTCAGGTGGGCTGCTGCAACGGTTGCTGCGGTGGTGGCGACGAGCAGAGGTGGCTGCTGGTTGCAGGTGTCCGGGATGGTGCTGCTAGTGCCCGGGCGAAGACGGTGGCGCGCTCGGAGCTCGCTGGAAGGAGATGCTGGCGCCGGGCAGAGATGCGGCGATGCAGCAGCAGCGGACGGGTTGCAGGTCACGGATGCGGCGCGGTGAGGCTGATTGCTTGTTGCACGGCAAGGGCGCGGGATCGCAGCGGTGGCGGACAGACGGAAGCACAGGCAAACGGCGGCGTCTGGAACTCGAGGACGGCGGCGCGGGCTCACGGCTGAGGCGGTGCGACTGACGGGTGGAGATGGCACAGCGAGCAGGTGTCGCAGGAGGTTGCAGGCGCAGTGGACGACGCGGGCTTGCGGGTGAGGCGGAGCATATGCGGTGACCAGCAGGTGAAGGTGCAGCAGGGCGACAGCTCGGCTGCTACGGGGCGGCGTTGGGCGCTGGGTCACCGGCGACTCGCGGGTAGGCGCGCGGCGGCACGCAAGGCGGCAGCGAGCAGCAGGGGTGCGGCGGCCGGCTTGAGTTGCTTCTGCGGTGGCGGTGGCGCAGGCTTGCCGGTGAGGCGGTTGCGCGAACGGCGAGGCGAGCCGGCGGCTCGGGCGACAAGCGAAGATGCGAGGAAGATGAACAGTTCTTTTTGATTTTTTCTTTTTCTTTTCTTTCTCCCTTACGTCCACTCTCTCCTCTCTCGTCTTATCAGCAGATTTTTCTTTTCTGCTGCACTCTAAGTACCCCCATTTCTTTGTTTCTTTCTGACAAAAGTCTCTCCTAATCTATTCTTCTCTTTTTAACTGAAAGAGAAGCCCCTCCCGCACGTTCTGCTCTCTCCCTGACTTCACCTTCGGTTTCTCTCTAACGAGACTCTCTATCTCTCTTAATCTCTTCTTCTTTTTTTCACTCGTCCGTATGTCTCTCTGCGGGCCTTTTCATAGATTTTTCTTGTGTTCTCTGGCCTCCCCCCCCTTGCGTATTTATAGGGTTCTTGGAGTCCAATCGACTTTAGTGTGAATAGGAGGCGGCCGTCATTTTTTCCTTGCTGTTCACGTCCGGTTTTTTCAAATAAGGAGGCCACCGCCTGACACTCATTAATTTAGCCACAACTATTGACTTTTCTTTGCTTGTTACTTGCTCCTTCCTTGAGCACACTTCTCCTCGCTTCACCAAAATTCGCGACCCCCACTTAAGAGAGTATATTATAATATATCATGGGCTTCCCTTTTGCTTCTTCGAGGCTCCTCACGTCCACCGAATTCTTGCGCATGCATGTGCATGCATTAATGAGCGAGAGACAATGGACGTGTAGGAACCTCTTTCTTCTCCAGCCGTTTTGCTCTCCAGGGAGGAGAGAATATTATAAAATTGTGAGCCCATCTTCTTGCAGACTTTCTCCGGAATTCTCGCTTGTGCAGTGGAGAATTTTTCTTTGCTTTCTTCACGCTTGCGGCTTCTCTAGAATTTTCACGTCCTCCCTATTTTATCCATGCATGTGCATGCATTAATGAGGAAGAAACAATGGACGTGAAGAACTCTTCTTTCTTCTTTCTTTGACTTTCATTGTGTTTTCAGATTAGCAAGAGAGAGACCACCTTTTGTGCATGTAATCGACCGCAAGCCACTGCGTCTTGTCGCGCTTTTAGTACCGATGCAAATGCAACTACATGAAATGCAATTTTATTATTTTTTTTTATAGGGGTTAAAGATTAATCCCTAATTTTTTTATGCAATTAATTACTAAATGATTAATCAAAATTTAGGTGTCAACAGTGCTCATCTTTAGAGCTCATTACGGCACTGATATAAGTTGATTAGGAATTAGAGATAGATCAATTTGACTGAGATGTGTGGCTAAACATGGGTAACTCCACTAAATTGGAAAATTCTCATCGACTGGCATTAGACTGATTTTTCCATCGTTTTGGTACCTTGTGTCCGTATTTGAATCCTCGAGATTTTCACAACAACCAAGAGTCGTCAATGTGTCGAGTGGGTTCATCGTGGCTTGAAGAAAATTGGCCACGGATCATTTGCACTAAAAAATTCTGAAAGCTACCTAGTAACCTAGGTCACACTAAAAACGTGCCAGAGTGAAATTAACCGCAAATTTGAACCCGATTTCAAATATTGAAAGTTCTGTTATGTCACGATCTATTTTAGAAATGTCTACTCATCATTCGAAGAAATTTCGGAGATTTTGAGATTTTTATGGAAAATGGATTCGGATATTTTGGAAAACGAACGAAAATTCGGATTGGCCGAATTGAAGGGATTTTTGACTTGCAAACCGAGTCATTTGGTGATGGGGATTTGTAGAAATTGTGTGGGCTCTTTCTACAATAAAATTGGACATCAAATTGAGAGATTGAAGAAGAAATTGAGGTCTAAATTTGAAGAAATTCGGACTAGGCATAAGGGGTGCAACATCTGGGATTAAATTGATTTATTTGTGCTTTAAAAGACAAGAAAGTATTAGGGGCAACAAGTGGATAAGCTTGAAGACTATTTTCTACTTCTATCCCTGCTTTCTTTCATTGGTCTTCTTCGAAGCTCAGCCCCACTTCTCTCTCTCTCTCTCTCTCTCTCTCTCTCTCTCTCTCTCTCTCTCTCTCTCTCTGTCGTCTGCTCCTCCACCAGCCGTTGTCTCCCACCACTGAGTTCTTCTCTTCAAGCTACCACGTCCGTGAAGAACCCTCCAGTCAACATTAGCGGTCGATTGACTGCGTCCCTCCAAGCCAGCAAAGCAGTTGTTGCCGCGCATCCCCTTTCTTACCAAGCAGCATCGAAGCTATCCTGTGCTCCTCTCTCCTCTTCGTCCATAGCAAAACCCCACCAACTTCAGCCTCACCATTTACTCCCCCATCATTGACCCTTGAAGCTTCTCCGTGATAGGGCTAGCAAGGACACCTAGAGAGAGGTGAATAAGTGTTCGAGCAAATTTTCGCTAGACTTTCAACAAGTTAACTCGTCTTTCAAGAATAACATATAGAATATGTAAAAGATTATAAGCAGTTAGATAAAGCTACGAATTAAAGCAAGGAATATAGAGAAAGAGAATTGAAACACAAGGTTTATAGTGGTTCGGCTTAGACCAAGCCTACGTCTACTCTCCTACACTGACAGCCCACCGGCTGGTTTCACTCTGAACCAAAAGAGCTTTTTACAGTCTCACTTCCTTGATTCCATAGTGTAGAGACTCTACTACACTTCCTCAAGGTCTCACAAGTATTTAATCTCTCTTTTGAGTACAACTTAAGCTTAGCGATTGAGAAAGCAAAGAACTAAGAGCTTTAGACTTTGAAATTTTTCTTTCACACACACACTCGAACAACTTGAGCGTCTTCCTTATATACTCCTTCATGCCTCTATATTCGTTGGCACTTTTCAAAGGAGTTCTTCCAATCTACCCGTTGGACAGAATCAATCAGGGAGATCTCGAGTCGTTTAAGGAATGTGATGATAGCCCACCAATCTTGCTCGCCCATACAATCAGGATCTAGGTTTCCATAAGTAGAATCTTCTAAGTATACTTTGCCTTTCAAAAGATCTTGACTATTTGAATTGATTCCAATAAGAATAATTGATCACAAGGTGCTATATCCAGCCGTAAGATCTTCTTTAAACCGTATGAACTGAATCCTTAAAGATAAACTTGCATTTGGATAAGTTTTCTCTTCGTAGGTCAAGAAACTGCCAGTGAGGGTAGACTTTAAGTCTTGAGTCTTGCAGTCTTTAGACTTTGACAATAGAGTTTGGAGTTCATCGGACTTTAATAATTGAGTCATGAAGTCTTCAGATTAGATTGATGGAAACATTTTGTCAACTTCAAAATAAGAGAGTTTTCTCCAACAGTCTCTCCCTTTTTGATGGTGACAAAACTTTCCTACAGATTTGAATACTTTTGACCTGCAAAACACAACTTAAGCAGAACAAGATATCTCATAAAAGGTGAGTATATTAGGACAAGGATAGTAATGATTCTGCAACCACATAAAACTCATTAGTCTTGCAAAATAACTATCTTTCCATAATCATTGTCATAGCCTAAGTTACTCTAAGCATCAAAAGATCAAATCAAACAAGATCAAATCAAACAGTCAAAAGGTCCAATCCACAACCAAAGAAGAGATAAGTCCAAAAGTCTCCAAAAGTCTCCAAAAGTCAAATCTGCACAAACTTTCTCCCCCTTTTTGTCAACAGCAAAAAGTGGAGAACATAAAAAGTATTGGATAAAATCAAGGTTTCTTGGGGATGCGAACGAGCTGGAAATCCCCCATAGACTTGACAGTCTCCTCCAACCTCCTCAGATCCTCCTTCAGTTGCTCTAGATCCTCACCCTTTGCATTTGCTTGAATTTGAAGATTAAGGGCTTACTTGGTCGTGCAAAGAAACTGAAGTGGCTCTATAAGCATTCTGCATGGTCTGAAGTTCACATCCCAACCCATAAACCTGAGCTTTAATTTCCAAAAGAAGCTCAAGCAGTCTTTTAAAGTCTGTTGTATTGTCAGTTTGAGTACTTGCTTCAGCACGATTAGATTATGGAGTATTAACTGATGATGGAACTTCAGCATGTACAATCAAACTTGGAGATGAAGCCTCATTACGATCTTCAGGAAATTGAGAGGTATACATATCTTCTGGATCGGCAGGAGAACGACTAACATCATCACTAGTAAAAGCAAGTGAGGAAGTACCTCTTTTATCAGCAGCTCCCCATGTTTCAATGCCTTCAGGTGGAGAAAAATACTCTTCTTGCTCTTGCTCTTCTTCAATATCACGAAGATCTCGTCCTTCGTCCTGTGCACGAGAATCACCACGATCCTCTTCTTTTGCTTGTTCTTTTCCTCTCTCTTCTTCTTTTGATCTTCCTTCTTCTTCTTCTTCCCTCATCACTTCTTTCTCTGCATCTTGCTACTCTGTCTCTTCTCTGTCTCGGTTCTCTCAATCCTTTGTCTCAGTAACAACACTCTGTAAGTTTTTCAAGATAAAAGCAGAGATAATGATGTCATCCTCATCTTCTTCATCCTCCAAGATGAGTGCTCTCCTCTTCTTGGGTGGTGTTGTCATGGGCTCTTTACCTTTCCTTTTTCCAGCCGCAGAGTCTTGTCGTGCCTTGACAGGGGTCTTCTCCTTAAAGTGCTCCAAAGCCTTGTTTAGCTCCTTCAGATGCATCTTGGAAACCATCTTCAGTCCACTACCATTGGATCAATGGTTCGAACACATAGAATTTTAGGAGGCTGAATGTTAAGATGTCTGAACAAACGAGTGATAAGAGTAGAATAAGGGAGCTGTCCCTTGTCCTTTGCCACTGTCCTATATATGTGCATAAGGATAGTGTGAGGCAGAGATAACTTAAAACCAATGTGAATGGCGTACATCAGCTTTGCTTCAGAGTTTGAGACATCAGTCTTTGATGTGGATTTAGGTCTAAGACAGTTAATGACAATCTTGTGAAGTAAGATATTGAAAGCATTCATCCTGTTGTAAGAAATCCTGCCTTCAACAATTCTATCTCGAATAAGCGCGAAGGAAGCACGAGCAATAGACACACAGATTGGTTGGAAACTCCCTCTTTCCACCCCCAATCACATCAGCCAGAGTGTCCACATCCACCACAAAATCCTGGTCTCTAACACTAAAGGCAAATCAATTCGCATCTAGAAAGGATAGATTGGAATGGAAATAAGTTGTAAGTTCCGAATGAGCAACTGTTGTTTCAAAGCAAAACTATCCGAGTTGAAGCAACGAAAACTTCTCTCGTAACTTCACATTCAATGAATCGAGAAAATCAAAATCCACACTCTTAGGGTTCATCACCCCTCACTTCAGCAATTTAGAATAAGCTTGCTTATGCTCCTTCGAACGAGAAAGATCCGTTCTTGTACCACGAATGTTCACAGCGACACCCATCCTTGGCTTAAAATGTGTGAACATCATCTCATCATCATCTTTTCCTTTAGGTTGATTAAATGATCCAAACTGTGGATCACTTGGGAAATTTGCAAAAGCCCTTTTTGCCGAACCAGTAGTAGCAATGCCCAAACTCTCTATCGTCCTTTTGACGTCCATTCAGGAAAGCACTTTTGACGTCCATTTGGAATAACCTGAAATTCTTATAACAAGCAAAAGCAAGTAATAATCGAATTGCTTCTAACCTTGCTACTGGTGCGTAAGTCTCGTCATAATCTATCATTTCTTCTTGCGTATATCCCTTGGCCACGAGTCTTGCTTTGTTTCTTATGACCTTTCCTTTCTCGTCCATTTTGTTCCTGAGTTCTTCTTACATAACTTCAATCCAGCTTTCATCAGATAAAGCTTCTTCTATGCTTTTGGGTTCTATTTCAGAAATAAGAGCTACAGCACTAGACTCTTTGCGCCTTTTGGATCTTGTGCTAATTCCTTCATTAATGTCGCCAATAATAAGATCTTTGGGATGATTGGACTTATGCTTCTAGTTGCTGGTTAATTTGTCAGGTTGATGATCACTTCCTTCATTTGAATCTTCAACAATTATTTGTTGCTGGTTTTTCAAAGTCTGAGCTGCTTCCTGAGATTTAGACTTTGTAGAGTCTGGAGCAGGTTCAGGCTCTTCAAGATGAGTCTGAATAGATTCATTTTGCATAGAATCTTGGAATTTGACATTCATTGATTCCTCCACAGATTGATTCTTCTTGTTGTAGACTCTGTACACTTTGCTTGAGGTTGAATATCCAAGGAAGATGCCTTCGTCTGACTTTTCTTCAAACTTGCCAACTCGATCATTTGCATTTTTCAATATAAAGCATTTGCATCCAAACACATGAAAATATGAAATAATAGGCTTATTTTCTTTGAATAACTCATAGGGGGTTTTTTCTAGAATAGACCTTAGAAAAACTCTATTAATAATATAACATGCTGTAGAAACTGCTTCAGTCCAAAAACGTGAAGAGATATTACTTTCTATTAAAAGAGTTCTAGCCATTTATTGAAACGACCTATTCTTTCTTTCCACAACTCCATTTTGCTCTGGAGTATATGGAGAGAACATATGCTGAAAACCAGATTCATCACAAAATTTTGTAAAATCTTGATTTTCAAATTCACCTCAATAGTCTGTTCTTATACTTGAAATAACATACCCTTTTTCATTTTGAACCTTTTTAGCAAATTTTTCAAAGTAAGAGAAAGTTTCGGACTTACCTGCCAGGAAATACACCCAAGTAAATCGTGAGTAGTCATCCACAATTACTAGGCAATATATCTTACCTCCAATGCTCTGTGTTCTGGTTGGTCCAAAGAGATCCATATGCATAAGCTGCAGTACACGGTTAGTGGAAACTTGATTTATTGGTTTAAAGGAATTTCTTACCTGTTTTCCCAATATGCATGGTGTACATTGATCAGACTTTTGGTATGAAAGATTGGGTAAACCACGAACAAGCTTCTTTGCTGAAATTTTGGCTATCTGCTTCATATTTATGTGCCCAAGCCTTCTGTGCCATAAGTTTGCTTCATCTTGAATAGAGATTAGACATTGCGATTCATCTGGTTTCACATCCAAGAGGTAGATATTTCCATGTCTTCGACATATGAATGACTGAGTAGAATCTTTACTGGTTCCTAAACATATTCCCTCTTGAAAGTTGATTTTGAAACCGGTATCACACAGCTGACTGATACTGAGCAGATTGTAGTTGAGTCCTTCAACTAAGGAAACATTGCTGATTGTGAGGTTTCCAATCTTTACAGTTCCAAATCCCACAATTTTTCCTTTGTTGTTTCCTCCAAATGAGACTTTTCCACCATTTACTTGAACAAGCTTTATGAAGCAATTTGAGTCTCCTGTCATGTGTCTTGAGCATCCACTATCCAGATACCATTTTACCTTTTTCTTGTTAGTGACCTGCATTTAAAAAAGAAACTCAAACTTTCTTTGGTACCCATATTTTCTTGGGTCCATTGTTGTTAGTATGATATGCGGTTTTTGTCCATACTTTCTTAACAGGTTCCGAGCCATAGGACATTCTTTTTCAAAATGATCTGCACTATTGCACTTTGAACATCTGAGAGCATTACGACCTACTGGTTTTACAAAGATCTTTTTAAAATGATTTTTGTAAGCATCTCTTGTGGGTCTTTGCTTAATTCTTTCCTTCACTTTAGGAAAATCAATTAAAGGAATGGTTTCAGCAGTCATTCCCAAACCAGATTTATTGAAATAAGGTCTTTGAACAGAAAGTATTTTTTCCAGTTTCTCATATCCTATAGAAAATCTTTTAGAAATATTTGAGATATCATTTTTCAAGAATGCATTTTCTTTTAAAAGATTATCTTCACTTTCTTTAAGAGAAGAAACATTCTTGTCTAAACATTTCACCTTTTCTTTCAAAACATTTTCCTGTTGTTTTAGAGCAAAATTTTCTCTTTTGAGTTCGGAAATCCTTTTAAGAGAAATCTTAAGACTAAAACACAACTCATCAATGTATTTAGAAACTTTAATAGGGATTTTGAAGTTACTCACCTCAAATTCACTGTCTGAATCTGAGTCTGTCTCAGAGTTTGAATCTGAATCCGATTATGCCATCAGACATATATTGGCATAATCATCATCACTTTCTTCACACTCTGTATCACTCCAGGTTTTTGCTTTAAGAGCCTTTCGATAATTTTCAGCTTTTCCTTTCTTCTTCCTCAGAAGAGGACAGTTGGGTCTGATGTGTCCATTTTTCTTACATTCAAAGCAGACTACATCTTTGTTTGATTCATCATCCTCAACAGACTTAGTCTATTGCTTTTGAAAACTTTGTTTCTTTGGATTAAATATTCTTCCTTTTCTGTTCAGCTTTCTGAATCTTCTTATCATGAGAGCAAGCTCCTCATCATCCAAATCGTCTTCAGAATCTGTAACATCATAATCATCATTGGATTTTAATGCAATGGATTTCTTACCTTTAGGATCTTCATCTTCATTGATTCATTCCACTTCATAAGACTGAAGAGTCCCAACCAACTCATCGACAGATAGTGGCATAATTCTTTGGGTGTCTCTTATTAAGATCTTTATGTGATTCCAATCCTTGGAGAGTCCACGCAGTAACTTGTTTACCTTCATGGGATCAGAAATTGGTTGACCTTGATTTTCAAGACCATTCACGATATCTGTAAAATGACTAAACATGTCAGTTATAGATTCTCCTGATTTCATTTTGAAGGCTTCGTATTGACCGAGGAGAATGTTGATTCTTGTTTCTTTCACTCGATCGGTTCCTTCATAGGTAATATGTAATCTATCCCAGACTTCTTTTGCTGTAACACAAGAAGATATTCTGTTATATTCAGTAGGTGACAAAGCACAATATAAAGAATAAATTGCTTTTGCATCAAGAGCTTGTCTCTTGGTTATCTCTTCCTGAGTCATTTCACTAGACTCAACAGTATCTTTTCCTCTCTCTGAGACAGGTGCAACTTTAGGAATGATTCCTTTTTCTACAACGTCCCATTCCAGAGGATCCTTTGATCTTAGGAACGCCTTCATCTTGTTTTCCATATGTTGTAATCCTTTCCATCAAAGTAATGCGGTCTGGTATTGCTTTGCCCTTCTACCAGCCCTAGAGCCAACATACTAGCCATGGATCCTTAACTCTGAAGTAAAACACTTCAAACAAAGTGAGTACACAGGCTCTGATACCAATTGAGATAGCTAGTATAAACACCTAGAGGGGGGTGAATAGGTGTATAATAATTTATAGTGATAAGTGAGCAATACGAGATAAACAATAGAAAGAAAGTTCTCCTTTCGTTAACAAAAACGTATTATGATCAAAGTAAAGCGGAGAGTAGGGAAGAGAAAATTGAACACAAGGTTTATAGTGGTTCGGCTTATTCCAAGCCTACGTCCACTCTTCCGCACTGACAGCCCACCGGCTGGATTTTACTATGAACAAAAGAGATGTTACAGCAAAGCTCTCCCTTGATTCCACAGTGTAGATATTCTACCACACTTCCTCAAGGTTTCTCACGAATATAGACTCTCTTTTGCGTACAAGATTTCGCTCAACAAATGAATTGACTAAGAACAAGGAGCTTCAGACTTTAGAATTCTTCTATCGCGCACACACTCGAACAACTGGAACGTCTTCCTTATATACTCCTTTATGCCATTATACCCGTTGGCACTTACCAAAGGAATTCCTCCAATCTACCCATTGGACGGTATCAATTTGGAAGATCATTCGAGCTATTAAAGGAACATGTCGATATCCCATCAATCATGTTCGCCCATACAATCAGGATCTCGGTTTCCATAAGTAGAACCTTCCAAGTATACTTCGCCAATCATCGGATCCTTAACCTTCGAATCGATCATGATCAAATAAAGGATTCCATTATGTCATATCCAGCCAAGAGATCTTCTCCAGTCGATAAGGTCACATCCTTAATGAAACACCCAGTTCTGGATAGCCCTTCTTCAACGGATTAGAAGCTGTCAATGATAATAGACTTTGAGTCTTGAGTCTGGCAGTCCGAAGGTCTTCAGACTTTAAATAGTAGAGTCTGCAAATCTTCAGACTAGACTGATGGAAACGTTTTGTCAGCTTCAAAATACTTCATGAAGATTTCTCCAACAGATGTGACTTCCAAGTGTTTGTCTTTTCGAACATCTAATGTGTTTTCCAGATGTTTAGTAAATGTTTTCAAATGTCCAACATAAAAATCAGATTTTTTTAAAAAATTTCAAGTACTTGATGAAATTTCCAGGTGCTTGGGATCTGATGAGAGTTCCAGATCCCTGAAGACTTTTAGCCTTTCAATTATCTGAAGAGATTTCCAGATGTTTTGTTAGGAATCATTTCACACCTAATAGCATTCTTCTAAGTCCTCAGACAAGTACAACAGGTACGTGTTCTTCTTTGCATTTGCATTTCATTGGGTATAGACACATGAGATCTACGTTCTTGACCAAATCATTGCATTTACATTGCATTCTTTATTGCATGACCTTGCATTTCAAAAGGGATTAAACTTATTCGAGTCATTTAAAAAAAATCATTGTAATTAACATTTGCATATTCATTTTGCATTCATTTTGCATGGTTTAAAATTTAGGTGTCATTTATCTTTGAAAGAAACCTCTACAAGCTTCCCTTCAAAAAGGGGCAGCTGTTGACACCTAATTTAAACTCATCTTTTAGAAATAGAAGATAATCTTTGATTATAGAGGGAAATTTTGAAAAAATTTTGAATTCAAAAAAAATCAACAGTCATGTGATTTTGGAGCCATTTTTTGTTGAAGAAGTTGAGTGAATATTGGGAAATCTTCAACAACTTCGAGTCTTTCCTCTATAAAAAAGAATGCGAGGTTTTGGAACCAAGGGGGGTTCTCTTCGTCTTCATCGAAGGAAAAAAAAGAATGCAAAAGTGAAAAGAAAGAAGAAAAGCGAGGAGATGTGAGGGGAGCTTCCCTAAAAAAAAAAAAGAAGAAGAGAGAAAAAAAAGAAAAATAAAAAAGGGGAAAGCATTGTTCATCTCCTTCACGGGCTGTCTTCACCAGCCACAGCAACAGAGCCCCCTCGCTAGCACCGCATCGCTGCTCCGCCATTCCGCATCTCCCTGCGCTGTCCGAAGTTCCGCCCTTCGCCATCGTGACTTGCCTCCGTCAGCCCGCGTCCTCTGCCGGAGTCTCTGCACCATCTCCTCCCAAGTGTTGACCCTCAGCAACCTGTTGCGCTCACCGTCGCCACCTGGAGCACACACCGCCACTGCGCCTCAGCTCGCGATCCACCGCTGCTGCCCACCGCTGAACAACGCTCCTACAGGACATCCATCGCAGCAGTTCACCCCTCCGCGACGCCTCTGCCCGCACCACCGCGCTGCTCCCAAGCTTGAGTGACCTGCAACTCGCCTCCACTGCTCGCCACAGCACCGTAAACAGCCCTGCTCCGCTGTGCTGGCCACTGGCACTCATGACCTGTGACCTGCTGTTCATCCGCCAACCTGCAACATCCGCTCCGTTGCTCCACTCGAGCACCACTAGATCCCGATTGCCACTGTTGCTGCTTCCCTCCCGACATCGTCGCGCCTAACTGATCCGCTCCACCGTTGTTCCTTCCGCAGCAGCCTGGATCAATCTCAGTGGCCCGACGCTCCTGCACACGACGTTGCTACTCCTTTGCTCGCTGTTGCACGCCCGAATAGAGCCACTTGCTGCCTCCCCTGTTTTTGTTGCAGGTCCAGTTACCGCCCGAACCTCACCAGAGCTCCAACGGATAGCCCTATTCCCAACGGTGACCCCTCGGTGAACCACCATCGTAGGCTACCACTTGTGCTAGTGCCACCCCTCGAGAAAATCGTACCGGGAATAGGTAAAATTCTTAGGCTAAATTTAGTTCGAGTATTCGAACTCATAGTTTTTTTTTATATTCTAACTTGATTTGTTTTGATTTATTTTTATCATTAGGAAATATGTCATATTAAGTCATAATAATCAAAAATATTGAGCCGCGAGATGTCGGGTTAGATTTTTGATTATTTCGACTTTTTCATGGTAAATTCATGAATTGTTTTGCATCATTGAGAAAATATGTCATTGATTTACATTGATAAATTTTCAATAAGACATATATTTTGGTGTGTTATCGTTATTTGATCATCGCAGATCATGCATCACATGTCATATCTAGAATTTAGGTATTTAGGTCCATAAACATTTCATGTTTAAATCAACGCGTTTTAATTTTTAAGATTCATATAGAATTAGGATAATTTTCCTTTAATAAAATCAAAACAAAAAAGAACAAAAAATGTTATTTAGGTTTTATAGATTTCATAATGTAAACACCATATGTTGCGCTTTAATTAGTGGGTCGTAGGTTAATGCTTTAATATTCCCGTCGTGTAGTAGTTTTCTTAATAAAAAAAGCCAAAGATTAGTTAATAAGAATTATTAAGTCATTTAAAAAAAACACAAAAGTCATTTATTTAGTTAATAGGTTAGTTCATAATTAATCACATTTCATGTCATCATTGTTAGTGCAGGTTGCATATGTGTAATAAAAAATCGTTAAAAAAATCATTAAAAAAAAATGCATATAGAATTACCACGTCATACATCCCATATCATATAGCACATGCATATTTAGGGTTATGTAAATTAGATTGCACACATATTGTAATGATTTAAATTATGTCACATGAATTGCATCTCATATGTCATTAAAGTAAAACTCATGCATATCAAATTTAGATTAAGATTGCATATAATTAACATTTTTTTTTAAAAAGGAAAAAGAAAAATTAGGTGTCATGTCATTTAGAAATCATGTTTAGGGCATGCATTTTGATTAGCATTTTTGTAAGTTTTTCTTTAGAGAGTGGACCTTAATCAAGTTGTAGTTTATAATTTCTTACAATTTATCACTTCAGTTGATGAATGTTATTTCATTGATTGTGCACCCGCATGACCACCTTTTGCATGTTAGTAGTTTATGTTAAAATTAATCAAGACTGCCTGCAAAATATTTTTTAAATTAAAATGACAAGGTACCGAAAGGGCGTTAAATTTTTCTAGCACCATATCCTCGGACTTATTGAATCTCTGGTTCGCAAAAGTAAAGTATTCTCCCATACTTTACTTAGGTTTCTAACCAACCCTAATTGGTAAGTGGTGGCTCCAAATTGAGTATAATTGCATGTTTAAATAAGTTAATTTCTTAGTATCAAGTCGCGATTGGTAGGACTTGGGAAGGTCCGTGCCAAGTCTTCGGACTTAGTAATCCAATAGCCTTCTTTGAGTAATTCACCCTCGGGAAGGTCGTGACACTTTTCTATCCCATTGTTTTATTGTCTGGGGATTTTCAACTGCTTTCGCATGTACTATTAAAAATAAAAAGGTTAGCGATTCATAGTCATAGGATATCGCATTCTAAAATCGACCAAGTAGAAGGATGTGTGCATGCCCGAGAATCGGGGCATGACACCCAGTATTCATCACTGGTGTTAGTCTGGAGAATTCTCTTTCTATTGATGGGATTTGTAATGGGGGAAGAGTCTGCATAATCTTCTTAAGTTCAGCAACTACTTTAGTTTAAGATTTTCCCCAAGGTGGGGGATTCTTCTTCAACATTGATTGCAGTGGAATAAGCAGTTTTGCAATGTTTGGAACAAAATCTCTGAGATAATTGATTATCCCAAGAAATTACATAATTTGTTTCGTCGTGAAGTTCTCTTCAGGAAATTTAACAATTCATGAGCAATGTGTGGCCCCGGATAGTATGTTCCCTTGTTAAAGTGCATACCAAGAAATTCAATTTCCATTTGGGTAATATTCATTTTTCTTTGGGAAAGCATAATCTCATGCTCCCTTACAATGTCTGCAAATTGCCCAAGAAGTTGGCAGTGAGATTATTCATCATGGCTGTAGAGCAGGATGTCATCAATGTATACTATTGCACTTGACAGGATTGGTTGGAAAATTCGGCACATGGCCTTCTAGAATAGAGATTGTGCTACCTTTAGGCCAAAAGGAAGAACCTTCCATTGGAAATGTTGGTTCATGATGCAAAACCCTATTTTAGGCCTATCTTCAAGATGAATGCCTAATTGCCAAAGTTCGGCTTTGAGATCAAATTTGGAGTAAATATGGGCTTTTGATAATCTGGTAAAGAGAGAATTTCTGGAAGATAAAGGGAATTTGTCATCTTGAAGGAAAAGGTTAAGAGGCTGGTAGTTTATTACTAGTCGCATCTTTCCTCTATTTTGCTCGGCACGCTTATTGACATAAAGGGCTTCACAAGCCCATTGAGAACTTGAAATTTCAATAAGACCTTGTTGCAGTAGTTCTGAGCATTCCTTCTGAGCAGAGACCAGGTGTTCTGGCTTCATTCCCATATGATTCGCCTTGGTTGGATTGATGTCTTTATTCTTTTTGAAGGGAAGACAAATAAAGAATTCCGAATTTTTCCATAAATGATGATAACACTTTTGAGAGAATTCAAAATGGGATTCTAAACAGGATTCTAACAACTCCTGCATAATCGGATCTAATAGATTCATCTAAATGGAAAAAAGTCTTTGGATATTAACGAATTCAGAGAATAGATCCTTATACTTAAGACATTTTCCAGGAATAATACGAAACTGAGAAATCTGAGTCATGATATCCCAACCAATGATCAAATCTTTGTTGGAAATACTGGATCTGAAAATTTGTGTGGTTATGGAACACTGAGGAAAAAATTGGACATTTACTGTGGTAGTTCTTACATTCGTAGAAAAAGTATTTCCTGAGGCAAAATTAAAATATCGAATGCAAGAAGTCCAATATTCTTCAAGCAGAACTTTAGTGTCTAAGATTAAAGAACTCACACCAGTATCTATGAGAGTAATGACAGTGATCGGTTTGGCAAATTTTGAAGTAAAGATTTTCACAGGAAAATAGGGACAATGGATTTGTCTTGAAAATATGTCAGGGTTTTGTTTTGAAGAAGTGAGGGATATGTGAAAAAGGTGTTCAGATTCTGAATCTGAATCAATTTCATTGGGAGTTTGGTAATAATGGATGACACAAAGAGTTTGTACAGATGGCTCTTCATCCATAGAGAATAGAAATTCGACATCGTCGTTATCAAGTGAAATACCTGTCTTATTCTCTATGTGATGTATTAGATGATTTCGACATTTTCTTGCCCGGGGCTAGTTTTTGGCGAAATGGCCCTTTTGGTTATAGATGTAGCATCAAGTTGATTTCCTTTGGCCTAAACATTCTGAACGATCTTTCCTTTTGTGTAGGAATCATCATTTCTTCTTTTTCTGAAAGTGCTTAGATCTGTGTCTGGATCTCTTTATCCAGAATTTCTTAAAGTACTTCTTTTTTTTGGAAGACTTTCCGCAAGAACCATCACAGTCTTTCTTGGAACATTTGATCTTCAGCGCCTGGCGAGAACAGGCTCTATCAAGTTCTCTGTTGTCCGTGAGATAAGTTTTAACCATTTGGCATTTTAAACACAAATCATCAAGGTACAAATGGATCTCTTGTTGTATTTCTCCCAAAGGAATATCCATAATTCTCCTCTGTCTGTTGAGAAAAGATTTCTCAACCTATTGGGATAACTCTTTGGGGATGGAAGTTAGAAAATTTTGCTTTAGGTTTAGACAACACCAATACCATAGAAAAGCTTGAGCATTTCCCGATAATGTTTATCGAGATGTTTTTTCTGGAGGGAGCAACATTTTCTTTCAAAAAATTCTCTTCTCTTGAGCTCATGAAGGTTAGAAGGTTTACCAATGAAGAAATGGTGTAGGAGGGTAATGGCAAGGCTAAAGTTTGGTGAAAGCAGAAATTGAACTTGATCTTGTTCTGTCACCGATTGCCACCAATGTTTGAGGCTACCCGTGAACCTTGTGACAAAACCAAAAACGACGTCATATTTATTCTGATTGGTAAGAGCTTGGGCATTTAACCAAGTATGGAATTCTTCAAATCTTCAAGAGAGAGAAAAAAAAATCAATAAAAAGGCCGAATTAGGGTATGGTAAGAATTGGGCTGAATCTTGTTGTAGTAAATTTGGGCTTGATCTGGTTTTAGAGAGCTTGGGCTTACTTTAGTTTAGCTTAGGTGGGTATGCGCAGAGTTAGACTTTGGTTCTTTAAGTCCATTGAAGAAGCTGGTCATATAAAGCCCATCTGTTTGCATGGCCCAGATCCAAAAGGCCTTAGTTTAATCCATATTGGGACTGAGCCCAAGGGCTCAGTCAGTGTCCCCTTTGATTAAAAAATTAAAAAAGTAAAATAAAAAATATATTGGAAAAAGATCATAAAATAGGCCTTGTTAGATGTTCGTATTAGATTTAGTTTACTGTCATTTAGTTAATGTTCATTTACTTTAGAGAATTTTATGGTCTTATCTAGTTTTAGTTTAGGTTTAGATAAATTACCCTTTAAAAAAAAATGTATTCAATTCAATATTTTTAACTCATGGGGTTGTCGTCCTAAGGCTAAATAATAAGACTGTGTAATATTCTTTGCCCGATATTTTATTAGCTTACTTTACTCACATTATCTTTTACTCATATTTTATTACTACTTTTGATGTGCTTATGATTTCTATAACATTGATTTTTGTGTTGTGATTAGTCTTTCTTGGTTGGAATGTTAGGTTACGCACTATGATCATAATATATATTAAAAAAAAAAATCGCATGGATATCTAGCAGACGAGAACTTTATGAATCCTAATTGGATAAATATTACACGAGATACTTAGTTAATAACCGATACTGAAAGGGTATTAGTTGAAGTATAATCAAGTTCTGAATCTAGAATTCTAATTGTGCAGGAAGTGAAGTATTCTCTCATATTTCACTTAATTTCTAGTTAATCCAATAGGGTAGTGGATATTGAATTCTCATAAGATAAATCAATTAAAATTAACATTTCAACATTGCGGGTAGTAAAGATTTGGAAGCACCCGGGCAAGTCAAGACCTATAAAACCCATCTTCCCTCTCGTGACAACCTTTTTCATCGAGAGAGAGAGAGAGAGAGAGAGAGAGAGAGAGAGAGAGAGAGAGAGAGAGAGAGAGAGAGACGCATGACCCTTTCGCTTTGAAGGAATCAAACCTCACGGCACGATGCTTGGACACCGAAAGAGCGCACACCCTTGACTGTGAATGTGCTGAACATGCTGTACAATTATTGCTACTCATATGCCTCATCCCTCGCTCCCTTTGCTAGCGTCCAAAGTCAAAATCTCTATATCTCTCTCTCTCTCTCTCTCTCTCTCTCTCTCTCTCTCTCTCTCTCCATGGGCACTTTCCATGTGCCGCCTGACTGCACTATCCTTCTCCTCCTTTCGATTTTAAACTCCTGATTGGCCTTTATGGTCTTCCAAGGAGTCTTTGAAAATTTCCAAGCTTGTTAAAAAGTCTTGGACATCTCACCGTCCACTTGCTATTGCAGAACGTTAGGTGGGAAATAGACAACTAGATTTGACTTTAAAGTAAGCCGGCCAAGCTTTTTAGGTATTGGCACTCTTTTGCCTCGTTCATATCCAGAACCACAGCTCATCTCTTGGCTAGGCCACGCTACACCAACCCTTTTTTCTCTTTAGGTGAGAGAGATATCTGGAAGTACTAAGCTTCCTGCCTATGGCAAACTCAGAGGCTGGAATGAGTAGTGATGCTACACGAGCATCAACAGATGAGTACCAAGTATTCTTGAGTTTCCGAGGAGTCGATACTCGTTATGGATTCACAGACTTCCTCTATCACGGCTTGCTAGATGTTGGAGTCCATGTATTCATTGAGGATGATGAACTTTGTGTTGGTGAAGTGATTGGTGAGAACCTTATACATGCTATCAACAGCTCAAAACTCTACATACCCATCTTCTCTCGAACTTATGCCTCTTGTAAATTGTGCCTCCAAGAGCTTGCACTCATAGTAGACAACATCTTTAAGTCAGGGGACCAAAAAAGTATCCTTCCCATTTTTCTTGATGTAGAACCTGAGGATGTTAAACTTAAGACCCCAGTTTACAGCACAGCCTTTGAGAAACACAGGGAGGACTTTCCTAAGAAAGTCGAGGAGTGGAGAAAAGCTCTTGTAGCAGTCGATGAAACCAACGGATGGAACGTGAAAAAGGACCAAAGGTAATACTCATTTCTACCTATTTCTTATTTTTAATGGAAAATATCAAAAACAACCTGCAGTTGCTGTTCTCGTTCATCCTTACATCCTCTGCTTTTAACTGCTTCCCTAAGATTTTCCCATGCGATGTCAATAACTTCAATTTGATCTGCATTCTCACTTACCAAAATAAACAATCTGTCTCTCCAGACAGAAATTACCACCCAAAAAATCAATTTACTCATGTGATAAGTGTATCTGTTTCCATATTCTATTTATGGGAAAAAGACGAAAAACATCACAGATCCCTCTAGTGGTGTCTTTATTTTATATACATTTGCGAGTTCTCAAAAAACATCAATTCCTCAGGAAACTAGAATTATGGGAAGAAAAATCATTTGTGATGTGTGGATAAGAAGTCAATCCAATCAACTAATGAAAGTTCTTGTGTACATGGCAGCCAAGCAACGATCGTCAAATTAATTGTTGAAAAGGTTTTGGAGAAGCTAGAGATAAAACGGAAATCGGAGACTGAACATTTAGTTGGACTTGATGATCCGGTAAAACACTTGACAGAGTTATTAGATATCGACCATCGGGATGTGCGGCTTATTGAAATTTACGGAAAGGGTGGTATCGGTAAAACAACCATTGCCAGGGTCATCTTCAATAAACTATCCTCTCACTTTGGAAAGTGTTGCAGCTTCCTTGAGAACGTTAGAGAAAGCTCATTGACCAAGGAGGGCATAGTCCAATTGCAAAGGAAATTATTATCTGACATTGTTGGTTATGGATCTGAACAACTAATGGATAGTGAGCAGGCAATGAGGAGGATTGGAGACACACTCAGCACCAAGAAGGTCCTTGTAGTTTTGGATGATGTTGATAAAAAAGAACACATTAAGAGACTAATAGGAGATTATTCATTACATTTAGGATCTAGGATAATCATAACAATGAGAAATAGAATTGTTTTGAATGTTAAGGGACTTAAAATTCTATGTTATGAGATGCCAAAGATGGATGGCAGTCTTGCACTTCGACTTTTTTGTCAACATGCCTTTGGTAGAGAATTTCCTTTAGATGATTATCATGGGCTTTTAGGTAAAATTGTCACAAGTACGGAAGGTCTTCCTTTGCTTATAGAAGTAATAGGTTCGTCGCTTAATGGGAAAGATGAAGCATTTTGGAATGAGATGTTGACAAGGTTAAGGGAAGTTCCTGAGGAAGACACTCTAGAGACATTGAGGGTTAGCTATGATAACCTAGACAAGTATCAACAACAAATTTTTCTCGATATAGCATGCTTCTTGTTCAATGAGAAAAAGACGGATGCAATCTACATGTGGGCCAACTGTCAATTTTATCCCATGAGAGGACTAAAGGTCCTCATTGATAGGTGCTTGATAAAGATATTGGACAATGATAAAATTTGGATGCATGATCAACTCATAGACCTAGGAAGGCGTATTGTCCGTCAAGAAAGTCCATTCAATCCAGGAAAGCGTAGTAGATTATGGATTGCAAAAGAGGCCCTTGAAATCATAAAAACCAAAAAGGTAAGTAAGACATCCCATTTTCAAAATATATATATATATATCCTAAAATCAAGAATTTCTATTTTCTTTAGATCTTTATCATTTCTTTCTTGCTCATTTGAGCTGTAAAACACAATGGTTGGAAGTTGACAAATTTCTTCACGTCATTTCAAAAATTTCACTTGCAGAGGAAGGACGAGGTTCAAGCCCTAAAGATATTTAGATCTGGTGACTCCATCAAGATTACTAATGAAGACTTTGAAAGGTTGCAAAACCTAAGATTCCTCGAGCTAAACTGGGGAAGTTACAATGGGGACTTTGCAAGGTGTCATTCAAATTTGAGATGGTTTTCTTGGCATTCTCCTCAGGAGTTTAAGGCAAACAATATGTATTTGGATTGTCTTGTTGTTTGTAATTGACGCTATTGACTTCAAGGATGAATCAAAAGCATGGGACTTGATCAAGGTACTATGTGATGGTTCTCATTTGATGCTATTAACTAATAATTATCATGTGTATTGTGCGATGGGTCTTACGCTTAAAATGCCATCTATTTTTACAGAGGGCACAAAATTTGAAAGTTCTCTCAGTTACTCGGTGTTCTAGCATAACAACAATCCCAGACGTCTCGAAATGCTCACGTTTAGAGAGGTTGACTTTTGCAAACTGCTTTAGTCTAGAGAGAATTGAGAGCTTCATTGGAGATCTAGCGTCATTGATTAAGTTAAAGATCAAAGAGTGCAATGGCCTTATGGATTTGCCTGAAGAAGTGGGGGCATTGGTGAAGCTTAAGCACTTCTCATTGTCAGGATGTAGAGGATTTAGAAAACTTCCATGCTCACTTGGGAATTTAACCTCAATGACAAAGTTGGACTTATCAGGTATGGGCATTACAAAACTTCAAACTCCATTGTAAGGTTAAAATCCAAATAAGTTTATTTTGAAATTTGTGATTTTTTTCTGACAGGTACAATAATAAGGGAACTTCCTAACTCCATTGGAAAGTTAAAATCATTACGCGTCTTGCGTTTACCAATAGGTGCATTAGTTTATCGGGAGGATCATGTTTGGCAATTACCTAGTGGCATTGGCACATTAGTAAATCTTGAAGAACTAGATCTCTCCAGGCGTAATGTGACAGGGGAAATTCCTATTGGAATTGGAGAATTGTCATCTTTAAGAATTCTCAAGTTAGAGCATACCAGTATTTGCAGAATTCCAACGACCATAAACATGCTTCCTCACCTTCAAACACTAAACTTAAGATCATGTCATGAGATTCAAGTGTTGCCAGAGCTTCCCACAAGTTTGACATGTCTACTTCTTCGATCTGAATCACTACTCTCGGTCCCAAATCTATCGAACCTTACTAATTTGGTTGAATTGCTACTAAGTAATGACTCTAGTTTGGGAAGAAAATCAAACCTAATTCCAAGATGCAACTTAAGGTGGATTGAGAGGTTATATAGATTGAAGAAGTTTGAGTTAGATTTGCTAAATATCCCAGCACCTCTAGAATTGGCTTCTCTTTCTCATCTAGAAGAGCTTAAGTTGGCATGCTTGGACATGGAAACCCTCATGCAACATCCCTCGTCCTCATGGAGTTTAAGAAATTTGTCCAATTTAGAGTTCTACAGCTGCGAAGTGGAAGGCATTCCACTCGACAGACTTCCAAGACTGGAGAAATTAACTGTTTACGGTTGTAAACGGCTTCAGAAATTATCTATTCCTTTGGAATTAAGGAAGCTAGAGCGAGTGCGTGTGTCATATTGTTTAGAGCTAATTGAGATACAAGTTGAGCGTCTTTTGAAATCATTGGAGTCCTTGAAAGTCTATGAATGCAAATCTCTAACAAAAATAGGTGGTTTATCATACTCGATGAACTTGGAGTATATGAGAATCCAAAGGTGCAAACAACTTACTAATGTTGAAGGCTTAAACAAGCTAGAGTCTTTAAAATCCTTGGAGGTCACACAGTGCCCTTCATTGAGAAGGTTGATTGATGCTTCTTGCACAAAAATACCAAATGATTGCCTCATCAAAATAGAGGGGTGTGGAGACTTTTTCAAAGATTCTACTCTGAGTGACTCACTTGGAATGCCTTTGTTGCGTTATGTACAAGAGATTCTTCCGGATATGTCCAACTCTAAATCCAAGTCAGACAAGGTGCGACCTCTCCTTCATAAATATACAGTAAATGTGCGTGAATTGATTTGTTCTAATTTCAGTTTGATGCTATGATTCCATAAAACGACACAAATTGTACAAACTTAAGTATTATTCCAAATTTACATGAGCGAAAGTATATTGTTCCATGCAACAAATAAAAAATTATTAGAATAATCTTTTAATAATTTCAAATACATTAGTATTCCATGTTCTTTCCAATTGAAATTTTGTTTTGTATAGATTAAATGAATGCACATACAAAAGTATTATGTACTGTAATTCTTAGAATTATTTTTTGTTGTATAATTGAGAATTGCATATTTGTAATAAATGCCCACTTGAACTTTCAGTCTGCATAGCCGTTAATGTTACCTAAAACGGACTTATTCGGCTTTCTTGATCGAATTTTCTCAACTAATTTTATTGACAATGCATCATTATCTATTTTCTTAACTTCATAAACCATGTAATAATCTGAAATAAAAAACCATGTAATAGATATTATTCTGTTCGAAATGAGTGAGTACATTTTCAATTAACATTTAACAATCGTACAAAACACAGAAGTAATGCTGAAACAAAAATGAAAGTTTGGAAAGTAATCTATTACTCTTCAGAGTTTGCGTTTCTGTGAAGTAGTGCCAAAGTCTAGGAGGGTAATATGATATTTTCAAAGTGCAGAGCTATGGTGCATCCCCATTCGGCATAGATGACCTAATATCTTATGTTAAGCATTACGAAGCCTCCAAAGAGCTAGAAGTAATTAAGAAAGTACTTTTTAGAGTCTGACAAAAAAAAAAAGATACTTTTTAGAATATATATATATATATATATATATATATATATATATCAATGAACAGTAACAATGTATGTGGAATCGGCGTTCTCATATTTTGTCAGTATCTAAATAAAACATTATGTAAAATAAACAAGAGTGGAATATGAATATGTACTTTTGTGCTAGTAAAGGAAGGAATATAACAAGGTCTTATATATTAGAGGGAGCTTTGCTTCCTTTTTAGGCCAAATATCTTCCTTTCTTTAGCCACACAAAATCTGCTCATTTAAAGTTGCCTTTTTTGTTGCACCGCAATTATGTTACTCGCTCTGTCTCATTCTATCTCCACTTTGAAGACGGAGGCTGAAGGCGGGAAAAAGGCCACAGCTTGGTGGGAAAAATTTAGGATTTGGAGGATGAGCAAAGAATCTTGCAGCCAGGAAAAGGATGAGGTGATTAGTGGAAACGATTGTGAGGTGATTCTCTTGTTTCTTCTCTTAGGTTGCTGATTTTATTTCCTTACATTAGTCACTCATCTCTTTTAAGGTTCCCATTTTGTGCTGTACTTAGGCTGTATGTTTTTTTTTTTTTTTCCTATCTTAGTCACTTATCTCTACTTGTCTTCTTGGTGTTCGATAGCCTTGGTTCTTTGACATTGCCACTAAACTCATGTAATCATTCTTTAAATATTAATCATCAAAATTGCTTACATAGACAAGAAATTAGATAATTGATCGCCAATTTTAGATTTCAAAAGTGTCATATGATCTTTTTGTCTACTAATTTTTTTATTATTTTACAATTGGAATTATTAACACAAACTTAATGTTTTATATAATAATAGTACTTACTGTATTATTTGATTTGATTATTACATTAATGAGCTATGCAGAAATTATTTTTAAATGATTTGATCATAGCTATATGAAATTAACAAATAAAAGAACTCATTAGATTCTGTCACGTGTCACCACATGGGAAAATGAATGATGTACAAGGGTCAGTTGATTCATGGTATATATGTTCGATATTATGATGATCCACCTCCCATGATTTTGTTATTGGCCTCTTGAGTAAAAATTATTAGAATGTTTGTTTTGCCTCTTTCTTATATAACTTTGTTAGAACGTTTATGCAATTTAATTCAAAGTTAATCTATCCACTTGTAGATTAAGCAATAACTGTGTTACACATTTATATGTTGTTTTGACTATGCATGTGTATATAGCGGGCTTGGCTAGTTTTCAATTTTTGACTGCCAGGGGCCTTTACTAGTTGACTATGCGTTCTTAGAACTATAGCATATCGGCACCACGAGGTATTTACATCTTTTCATAATACATGATCATTTCAAAGTAAATTAAGGCACGTGTTGCTTGAACAAATAGTCGTATATTATGTCAGATGTAGCTTTTTGATGATTGAACATATTATCTCACTTCAAAAAGCAAATTATGAAAAGAGACACTAATTTAATTGTGAAGCATACTGCTTTAGTTTAAGAAAGAACACAACGACATACAAAGATTCATAAACTAATTTGGAAAATTGTGTCCCACGGTTGTGGATTTTTCATTCAAATAGGAGAAAATGAAACTCTTCTTTAGTTGCAATATGCAAAACAGTTGAATTTATTTTAGTATTATAGTTGAAATAGATAATTAACATTAAAAGATAGTTGCACATGAAGTACGATAAAATAATCCAAAAAGAATAGATTAAGTAATTAAAGTGGTAATACGATGAAGAGTCAAAGGTCACTGAAATAATAACATAAAAAATAGAAAGAGAAACGAAACTGCATATGGAATTAGAATAGCAAGACGCTTTACTTCTTCTTCTCTCTCTCTCTTTTTTTTTTTTTTTTTTTTTTGGGCTTTACTTGGTATGATGTGGAATAATTAGTGCAAATGCTGAGAAATTTTAAAGAAATAAAATTAGCAAATCAATCTATCCATCAAGGTTGTAGTGCAACAAAGCATGTTGAGCTAAGAGCTCCTATCTTCATTCATGTCTACCCCTCTATATAAATTATATATGATGTAGGGGTCTTACCAACATTCTTTTAATTGTCGGAATAAACTCTCTCCATAGAATAATAAAATAGCTTTTCTCTATCTCTCTACTAACCAATCCAACAACTTTCTCCTTGTAATTACCCGAAAATTTTCATTGCCCTGAGTTTTGTGAATCTCTGAAGTTTAATGAAAATAAGAGGAATTTCACTTAATTAAAAGAAAAAAAAATATTTCCCCGAGATTTGACTCGGATAAAATATATTTATATGTGGGAGTGGCCAAATCTTCCCTAAAGTCCAGAACTATTGATTTTGCTATCTAATAGGAATTGACGGCTGATTTAACCTGAAAGGAGAACAATCCGTGTACTTGGCTCTTATTGGTAAATTTTGGACAAGTGTACCTCCATCTAATATCATTGATCTCTTGGCCAGTCTATGGATTAGTCCAATTGGATGCAAATCAGGTTAAGTTAAAAAGAAAAGGACAATTCTAGATAAAAAGTATCATTCCTCTGATGTTGACTAAGAGGAATAGCTAGAATTATTTATGCAATACCGTCATCAAAAGTGTCACAGTGTCTGATTAATTTTGAACCCAACCCTCCACCTAACTAAGGAAGAAATTGAATCTATGTCCATAATAGACTTAGCCATTCCCGAGATGTTCGATGTCCAAAAGTCTGTGCAAGGGAAATTTTAAAATCTTAATGCAAAAAGTATGAGGATTTGGAAGCTATTCTCCAAATTGCTTAGCAAAAGCATAGCTCTGTTAAAGCTCAGCAAATCATCCGACCTCACCCCGCTTCCTTTTTCTCCAGTGTATATCAGTTCCATTCCAGAACTTCTCTACCCAGAAGATGTGATTTTTAGCTCAGTTATCGTGCATATAGAGACTGAGAGTTAAGTACTGACATGGCACAGGTTGGCGGTGCCTGTACCACTGCTTTAATAAGTACTTCGTTTCCAACCATTGACAATAACTTTTCCTTTCACTACTTCAAGTTTGAAATATTATACAATAAATTGCAAAAGACTATGTCTCCGGCAGCTACTGTTATTACCTTAACTCCAATTTTTCGTTGTTAGCGGGATAAACATTGCAAGATACAAAGAAATCTTAGGAGCACGTCGATATGTGTATTGTCTGATTTGAAGTACTTAGACGTGTTAGTAAATGCGTATCAATAGTAAACAGTCAAACTACAATATTCAATAAAGAATTTTTTTTTTTTTTTAATTTCCATGGACTCCATTTTCGAGTAATTATAGAAGTATAAAAGAATGTCGACAAGTGACATAATATATCCTTAATTTAATGATCAATTAGAAAAGTAAATAATTACAATATTCAAATTAAGAGTAATAAAACAGCTATTAGAAAGTTTTATTGAGAGGTGTGTTCTCATTTTTCTTCCGTTTATCCCTCAAAAGTTGCCATGGTAAGGAAGAAGAGGGGAACAAGCATGCTGTCTTTAGAAGGAGATTTTGAGTACACGGGAAAAGGATACCATAAGTGACATAAATTTCGTATGGCACTTATTTGAATCCCATAATTTTTTGTTTGATTACTTGCATACTATAACTCATGAACTGTGCTCACTTGATTGGTAAAATTTTTGTTTGATTACTTGAATGTCATATAACTTTTCAGTTGATTACTTAATCACATTAACTTCATAAAAATATTCACTTGAAGTGCTATGTCGCGTTAGATTTATAATGCTTGGATGAACAATGCTCAAGTAATCAATTGAAAGTTATGATATTCAAATGAACTGTTTTTAAAAGTTATGTCATTCGATTAATCGAAAAAAAAAGAGGTAATGGCACTCATTTGAGTGCTTTAAGAAAATCATGGCACTTGATGTGTCATTATCCCTAATAAGATAGTATTCTTAGGTAGGTAATTATGTAACGCTTCAATGTTTAATTATAGCTTACATCACATACTTATTAAAAGCCAAACTTAGTTAATAAAAGAAATGAATAAGTGCATCAAGAATGCTAAAACTAATTGCAAAAGTGTAATTTAACCCTAAAATTTTGAAAAATATAATAAAGTTCTTTCATTAGCTCCGTTTAATTTGGTTAATAGAAAATATTAATGAGAATCTTTCTATTGCTTTCTTAAGACGCGGCATCAACGTAGCATCCACCGAGCACCAAAGAATTCGAAAATTTAAAACGATAAAATAATAAAGAATTAAAACACAGAAAAATATAATAATAAAAAAAGAACCTAAAAACATTTATTGAAAAGGAAGGTAAGACCATGGGCTTCTTGGTGAGGGCCATCGGCCATCAAAGCTTACAGGCAAGGGCTTGCAAGCGTTCGTATGCGTCTCGCGGTGGTGGCGCCACCATTGCCACAAATAAAATCATACTAGCCAACAAAACGAGCATCATCTCCGGCCATGACCTTTATTAACACAGAAAGCTACTACAGAAACCTGACGCCATTTCCGACAACTATCATAGCAGTACTCGCTTCTCGAAAAAATGGAACTCGTCTCCAAAACCAGATTTCCTTCTTTCTTAACTTGGGCAAGTCTTCGGAAAGTCAGGGAGAAGTAGATCAAAGCTTAAGAGTTGCTCTGTTCCCACTTTGAGGTAAGGAAGATACCGGAATTTGTGAATGCTGCTTGATTCAAAGGGATTTACGTCCAATTGATTCTCCAGAAAGCAGTGCGGTTGGGTGTTCAAACTAGGTCGTCATTTGATATTTGGGGATTTTGACATTTTCTTCCTTAAGATGTTTAATTCAACTTTGATATGATATTGATGAGGACCACGATGTGCAGGAGGTTCTGTGGTTGTCACGCGGATGGGAATATTACAGCTACATCTTCGATACAAGAAGAAAAGGCAATGGCGACGACAATGATCCCAATGACCCTAAGGTTAAGGAAGAGAGCGGCCATGAGGAAGCCAAAGGGCAGGTAAGAGATGACAACGATCTAAAATTCAGCTGAACTGCCTTTTCTGTTCAAAATTTTCGCTGATTTTAGGAAAGCCGAAAATAAATCTAGCGATACTTACTATTTCAGATAGCGAGCTCGCTCAAACTAAAAACAGTGATTGAAGAGATTGATATCAAAACTGTCGGTTGGTTTTCAATCTAAAGAAGGTTTTCCACATATTGTCGTCCCCTGCTTTGCAAATAGAGAAGATTACAGTAAACATAAGATGAAGGATTAAGTTTACTATAAATATGACATTAATGTTAGAAACAGCAACTGAACTTGATATGGAATTAGGATAGCAAGACTCCTACCTTTTTCTTTTTCTTCTTTTTCTTTTCTTTTCTGTTTTCCTTTACTTGGCATCGTATCAAATAACTAACGCAAATGATGATAAATTTTAAAGAAATAAAATTAGTAAATTAATCAAAATTAAACCATCAAGGTTACATGGAACAAAGCATAACGTATATATATGCGCGCGGGTTTGTCTGCTCTGATTCGAATTTGTTCTCCATTCCCAAACTCAGGATGGGGCGGAGTTCGACATTTCAAGTTCTGATGAAGTCTCAGACTATGCGTCTGTGGGTGAAAGTTTAACTGATGGCACCTCCTCCATTGATGATTTCCAGTCAGAGCTCGACAATACTGAATGTTTTGAAGCCACGGAAGACAGGAGGCAAATGAGACACGGAAGCATTGGGCGCTTTGATAGTGTCGATGGGGGGAAAACAGCGAGTTTGGAAAATAGGATGAAGGACAATGATGAGAATGAGGAACCTGCCAACCCAAGTGATGTTGCCATGTCGAGTCGCCAAACAGGCGAAGGAGTTGAACATTATGAGAGATCCCGCGAAGTTGCAATTGAAATTGAGGATCAAAGAGCCCTTCCTTCTGTAAGTACTGAAAATTTTGCACTATCCTTTAAGAATCTCATTAGTAACTGTTAAAAATTCTAAGAAACTAAATTTTTATTAACCCACCCAACTCAGCCATAGAAAACATATATTGAGAAAAAAAATTTATTACGGAGATTTATAAAATGATGGAAGTTAATCAATTAAATCTTATAGGAAATCTTTAATAGTCTTAGAAGTGGTGATATGATTACCTACCTTCATAAATAGTTTGCTAGGAGAATAATTGCCAATCATAAAATTAGATAAAGGAGACGGCCACATGAAGTACATTAACGACTATATGTCTTCCACCAGTGCTCGAGACTTTCTCACATGTAATGATCAAATTTTAATATCGAAAGTTATGTTGATTATATATATATATATATATTCCAAATACAAGATAAATATATAACGAAGTTTTCACATCCAAGTATCATCAAGATGTGGAAGAGGGATTGGAATTGAATAGAGCAATCGATAAGAAGGAACAATTAAGAAAGAATTAGCAGAACCCTTTCAAAATAAACATGCTAGAGACAACTACAGACCATCAGCAACTTTTTATTCATTGGTGCCTAAAACCGCAAGCGGTTACGATGAACGGGTGTAATAAAAAATAGACAAAAAAGGGGGGCTTTCTTTTCTTGCTTTTATAAGTGGTTAGTAGATTAGTGCTTTACTTGCATGTAAGGTAATCTGCAAACAGGAATCATAAACAAAAGGAAATAATACCCAATAACTCTAGCCTAGCATTGAGGAACAAAAAGTAAATACATTCGTTTCGCAAAAATGACGATATTTTTCCGGTATTCAGTTATTTTTTTTATTTACAGTCCATTTTTTAAATTATTTCCTATTTTATTTTTATATATTAAATCGAATTTTGGATTATTTTTATTTTTCTTTTTCTTTCTTTTTTTCTTCTTCTTCCTTGGTTGGTCTCTGACCATGGCGATTGGCACCAATCGAGCTCGAGCCTTGCCATAGACCAATGACACTCCAGCGAGGTCAAGCCTTGCCTTGCTTGATTCGACGAGGCAGAGCTTACCCAAGGCTGACGAGCTCCAGCCTCACCCGAGGTTGCAAGAGCCTCACCGATCTCTAGTGGCATCAAGCAAGGCTTGAGCCTCGTCTAGCTCATCAGATTTGGCGAGGCTCGAGCTTGCCCAATGGCCTCGAGTGAGCTTGGGTGAGGCTCGAGCTTGTGACCGGCTGCTAAGAAAATAAGAGAAAAAGAATAAAAATAATGAAAACCCGATTTTAAAAAAAGAAGAAGAAGAAGAAGAAAAAAAGTAAAAGGAAAAGGTATTTGGTGAAAAAGCGAGGTAAAAGAAGATATGAAAAATATTTTTCCTCTTTTTCGAAAGGGAAAAATATTTTTCCCTATTTTAGAAGACTTTTTTCTATTGATGGAATTTTTTTTCCCCGACTAGTTCATTTTTTGTGAAATTAATGTCGGAAAATTCGAAAAATATTATTCTAGAGGTTATTTTCCATGAAATAGACAGAACCTAAATTTAGCATTCATGTACTAAAGACAATGTTTGACATCAATCGTACAATTTATTTACTTATAATTATAAAATGAATTGCAAAACACATATCATATGTCAGGCATTTTATGAAATTTTACTTCTTGTACCACCTTGACTACAT
Source organism: Eucalyptus grandis x Eucalyptus urophylla (assembly GCA_028830015.1). NCBI lineage: Eukaryota > Viridiplantae > Streptophyta > Magnoliopsida > Myrtales > Myrtaceae > Eucalyptus > Eucalyptus grandis x Eucalyptus urophylla. The sequence goes on from CM054190.1 coordinate 46,001,864, forward strand.
GCGGATCTTCTTTCTCCCGTTTCAAAACCCCAACCAACTGGTAAGCAGTTTTTCGTTGTTGATCATGATAAATAATGGAATAAGAACGCTTCAAGTGCCAAAAGTTGGCACAAAGGGACACTTAGGGCTTGCATGGTTGCAATGTATTTCTGTTCCCAGGAACAGAAATTTCTGTTTTTTTGTTCCTGGGAACAAAAAAGGAACAGAAACGCGTTTGTGTGCGTTTCTGTTCCTTTTTTGTTCTTTTGTTCCCAGGAACAAAAAAGGAACAGAAACAAGAAACACAAAAAACTTGTTTCTTGTTTCTGAAACACAAATCAGAAACAAAAAAGAAACAAAATTGTGTTCCTTTCTTATTTCTTGGATAGTGCTCGAACAGGGCCTCCTCTCCCCCCCGCGACGAGCTTCCTCCTGCGACCTGCGACAAGCGACGAGCGACGGGCGAAGAGCTTCTCCTCCGGCGACCTGCGACGAGCGACGAGCTTCTCCTCCTCCGACCTGCGACGAGCTTCTCCTCCTCCGACCTGCGACGAGCGTCTCCTCCTGCGACGAGCGTCTCCTCCTGCGAGCAGAGAATTCCATCGTCTTCTCCGGCGCCTGTCTCGACAGCCGCTGCTCCTTCACCAGGTAAACGTCGTCACTGCTCCTCCTTCACTGATTGTCTTCACTTCGGCGAGAGCTCGAGTGTTAGGGCTCACTCGAGGAATCGCTTGCCCAGATCTGCGACCCGCTTGCTCGAGCGAGTCTCGCAGATCTGGGCGAGCGTTGCTCCCCAGATCTGCGACAGCAGCTCGTCTGCTCACTCGAGATCTGGGCAAGCGAGCAGAGCAGCGAGCTTCGCTGCTGCTCGGGCTCGGCTCGAGCGAGCAGAGCAGCGAGCTTCGCTGCTGCTCGGGCTCGGCTCGAGCGAGCAGAGCAGCGAGCGTCGCTGCTGCTCAGGCTCGGGCTCGGCTCGAGCGAGCAGAGCAGCGAGCGTCGCTGCTGCTCGGGCTCGGCTCGAGCGAGCAGAGCAGCGAGCGTCGCTGCTGCTCAGGCTCGGGCTCGGCTCGAGCGACCAGAGCAGCGAGCGTCGCTGCTGCTCAAGCTCGGCTCGAGCGAGCAGAGCAGCGAGCATCGCTGCTGCTCGGGCTCGCCTCGGGCTCGGCTCGAGCGAGCAGAGCAGCGAGCTCAAGCTCGGCTCGAGCGAGCAGAGCAGCGAGCGTCGCTGCTGCTCGGGCTCGCCTCGGGCTCGGCTCGAGCGAGCAGAGCAGCGAGCGTCGCTGCTGCTCGGGCTCGGCTCGAGCGAGCAGGGCAGCGAGCGTCGCTGCTGCTCAGGCTCGGCTCGCCACCACCATCTTTCATCAACTTCTGCAACAGTATTTCAAATTTGATCCTCCCTCTTTGATGAATTCTTGAATTTCTTGTGGTTGTTTTGCTTCTGGGTCGTCCGGAATCAGTCCCAAAATTCATCATTTTCCTGTGTTTCGCTTGAAAAAAGAATAGATGGCCTGGTTTCAACAGAGGTAACTCAGCTGGCGAGCGAGTTCGGTTTGACTGTGAGTGAGTGTGTGGGGTTTGCAGCGGCCGTGTTGAAGGGTGGTTGGGCGGGCAAAGGTTGGATCTTTCGGTTTCTCCCCCCGAGCACTTCAGCACTTATAATTTTTCTCAATCTGGCAAGAAATAATTATTAAATCTCGCTCTCAAATCTCAATTTCGGAACTCTTCTCTCCGTCCATCACTACAATACCAAAATAGTCCACCACCAGTTCATCACGTACTGAGAGAGAGCGCGAGAGATACATTCATGGAATAAATATACAATTAACCATCACTAGTTGCTCTCTTCAAATCTGACCAAACCCTTCTCTTGCTCTGCTTTGCCATGTATGAGCAGTAGCATATTCATCCCGGTTCATTCTCTTTCCGGGTCTTCCAAGAACTAACCATTGGGCTCTCAATACAGAGGTAAATACTCTTTCTTTTGTGCTTGTGTTGATTGGTTTTCCTTGGTTTCTTCATTCGTCTATCAAAGGATGTTTATCAATTGATTGGTTCTGGCAGTCTATGCATTTACTTGTTTTTTGAAATGACAAAACTAGCGGTTCACTAAGAACAAGGAGGAATATTCCAACGTATACGTGAATATGATGTATTGATGGGTGTTGTTAGAACTGGCCTTTGCTGGCGTTCCTCGACACCATGACGAGTTGCTGTTCTGTTGATCTTTGTCCCACGATCCTGTTGTCCCGCGATCCTGTTGTTCTATGGCAAATATCTCCTGTTGTTCTCAATTTGCGTTTTGTCCCGTATTGCTTGGATTTGGTCGAATATTAGTATTTTCTGTGTGTCTCTATGAACCCTTGCGACTCAAGGGGAGAAAGACAAAAGGAAGAAGATGACGCCCGAAGAAGAGAACGTGTAGAGGGGTAGACTAAAGGGGAGGAGAAAAATAAAAGTGAAAGAAAAGAAAAGAACAGAAAAAAATAAAAAATAAAAAGGCACGTGAGAAGAACAACGTTGTAGAGGGGTAGACTAAAGGGGAGGAGAAAAATAAAAGTGAAAGAAAAGAAAAGAACAGAAAAAAATAAAAAATAAAAAGGCACGTGAGAAGAACAACGTTGTCGACTTGTTCATTTAGTACATTCTTTGTGAATCTATAAGAACAACGTTGTTCGACTTTTTTTTGTAGGAATGTTGGGGATTATACATTATGCGAGATCCTTGATATCTTATGACTATAATGCTTCGATTTTTTCTCTTTAAGTTATGGATTTGCAGAGAATGGAGGGTGCTGTTTCGTTGTTGCCTTATTGCTCATTTTACTTGAATTTTTCTTTACTTAAGGTACATCCTCAATTGGTTGATTCATTCTCAAGTGAACGCTGATGCTTTGAGAACTTCGGTGGATCCATCCAAAGTTCCGCCTTGCCGGTGCAATCCACGAAGACATACTCTTTTTCCCTTGCTCTGTTCCGAATTTGCCAGTCCCTGCCACATAAATCGCAATTTGCTGAATTTGGAAACAATCATCCGCACGCTAAGGTTGGCCTCTCGGTTCTTTTTTTTTTTTCATTTTCTTAATCTTAGAGATCTTATAATTTAGTTGGACCATTCACAAAATAGGATGGGGTATACGGATCCATATTACCATGCTAATTTTGTATATGGCGTGTAGTTCTTACGGTTTTATGTTAATGATTTAATTCATAACTCATGTTATGCTCAACCGGTCGAAGATTCAATGGCATCCGAGAGACACGCATTCAATGCAAAGTGGACGGAGTCTATAACCAATATACTTATCGGCTTATTGGTGGATGAGGTCAAAAAGGGAAACCGCACCTCTTCCACTTTCAACAAAGTCGGGTGGAGGAATGTACAGTCTGAACTCAGTAAACAGACAGGATTCCAATTTACCATGGTTCAGCTGAGGAACAAGGTAAACAAACTGAAACAACAGTATGGCAGTTTTCACAAACTCATATCTCAGTCCGGATTTGGTTGGGATAATGTCAACAAAAGAGTTACTGTCGACGATCCAAGTGTATGGGAATCTCATATCAAGGTATTTCTTAACTTTGTGGTCATTTTGATATTATTACAAATGTCAATTATGAAATGTATGATTATATTGCTGAAATGTCATTATTGTAAAAATTGTAGGATAATGTCGAGTGGGCAAGATTCAGGAAGAATGGACTTCCTCAGTATCCTGAGCTTTGTATTATTTTTGGTGGTACATATGCTACTGGGAATTATGCCGTAGGATGTGCTCAAGAAGACAATCTGTCGGATGATGATGACAATGATGATGACAATGTACGGGGTGACAATAGTGGTGGCGGTGTAGATGGTGTCAATGCAGGTGGAGGTGGTGACTATGATGGTAGCAATGCAAATGATTTCATTGGATACCATAGTGATGACAGACTTTTTACAACAGACGATATTGGAACTTCAGCTCGTGGGAAGCACAAATTGAATAGAACTCCAAATAGTAAGCGGAGAAGAAAGAGCAACCAATCCAGTTTTGATGAAACTTGTAGAGCCATACAAGATTATCTAAAAATTAAGTCACCAAGTCCATCTGGTGATGGCTCTGCGAGCTCAGGGACTTCACAACCACCTGTTGACCCTTTCTCCGTATGTACTGCGGTCCAGATTCTAAACAATATGCCCGAGCTAGAGCAAGATGTTTACAATAAAGCAGTGGAACGAGCATGCGTCAATCGTGAATGGAGGGAGGCTTTCATTACATGCATACCTGCAAGGAGGATTGGCCTTCTTCAATTTCTTTAGTTGATATTTGGAAATATATTATGAATTGCATGGAGTTTCATTAGACTGTATGACGTATATTATCTATTAATCTTTAGTTTATTCAAATATGATTAGTGTTGAGACTCTTGTAATATCTTATTGAGATTTTATGACTTATGTTATTAATTATTATTATGATGTGTTTTCAAAATCTATATTGATGTTTTGGTCATTTTTGTGATTGTATAGGTACTATGGAAGGGGGATCAAATAGTGTGTCTAATGAGCAAATACAACCAGTTGAACAATTCTCGGGTGATGACATTAACATATTGGTAGCGTGGATGTGCTTAGCTGCGATGGAGACATCCCTCCATACGAGAGAACCTATTAGGGACAGTCAATTATCAGGAAGAGAATGGATAAGGGAGATTGTTCATGGACATTCAGATAGGATATATGAAGCATTTAGGATGGAGAGACATGTTTTTCTGAATTTATGTGACTTAATGAGGGTAAGGGGTTGGTTGAAAGATAGTCGATTTGTTCACATAGATGAACAAGTTGGGATATTTTTAAGTGTGGTTACTCACAATAACTCAAATAGAGATTTATGTGAGAGATTCCAACATTCAGGAGAAACGATTAGCAAGTATTTCAATAGAGTGTTGAAAGCAATGATCAAATTTTCAAAGGAGATAATCAAACCACCGTCCTTTGACGTCATTCCACAAGAAATTCTTATTGATCCTAGTCATAAACGCTATTTCAAGGTATGATTTTTATATTAATTTTATAGGGTCAAATACATGTACTTGATAATCTTATATGATATTGATTGTTAATATATTAACAGGGCTGCGTAGGTGCTATGGATGGCACCCATATAGATGCTACCGTTCCTGTGTCTCAGCAGATTCCATTTAGAGGTAGGAGTGGGAGAACAACCCAAAATGTGCTGTGTATTTGCTCTTTTGATATGAAATTTACTTTCGTGTATGCTGGATGGGAAGGATCTGCCAACGATTGTCGAGTGCTTTCAGCAGCACTCGAAAATCCGCAACTGCAATTTCCCCGACCACCACATGGTATTTACTTTGTTTATGAAGACAATTTTATGATTATATATTATGGTTCAATATCACAACAAAATTAAATTGATAAGCATGTTACAGGGAAATATTACGTGGTAGATTCAGGTTATGCAGCACTTCCAGGATTTTTAAATCCATTTAAAGGCGAGCGGTATCATCTAAGCGAGTATAGAGGGAATGGGGGACAACCAAGGACAGCAAGAGAATTGTTCAACAAAAAGCACTCTTCATTGAGAAATGTAATTGAGAGGTCATTTGGGGCATTAAAGAATCGATTCACCATTTTGAGACAGATGCCTCCATTTACAATTCGGAAGCAAGCATTTGTTGTAATTGCTTGTTGTGCTCTCCACAATTATATTCGTGATCAAGATGCGATGGATAGAAACTTTTCCATATATGGAGATCCGGAATATCCATGCGGACCTACAGAATTGGAGGTTGCAGATGATACATTGCATGATTCACCTGGAATAAACATACTTAGGACAAGGATTGCAAATAAAATGGCGAGGGATCATAATATGCCTGAAATTTCATGACTTTGTGTTTCTGACTTTTGTAATTTTGTTTTTAAGTATTCACTTATCAAATCCAATGTGATGAAGTTGAACAATGAACTATATTACTTCATTATTATGATGTTATGTATGAAAGGGTCTACGTAGAGATCTATGAAGTATTCTTCTTTTAGGTAGCTCTTATGGTGGGATTTTTACTTATGAAATTTTGTTCCAAGTATGCACATGATCATGTTCAAAATGTTTGTCTTCAACAACTATGAACAAAATTTAATTGATGAGCATTTCATTAGAGTTATAATGCAATACCAAATTTACACTTTATTGAAAAAAAAAAGGCACGTGAGAACAATTTGGAACAAAGTTTATTTATAAACTTTTCTTCAAAGTATGCACTTATAACTATGTTCAGAATGTTTGACTTTACTCACCATGAACAAAATTAATTTGATGAACATTTTATGATAATGAGAATTCAAAGTCAAGTTTACACTTTATTTTAAAAAAAAACAAACTAGAAAATTTTGGTACGAACTTAAAATATTTATTCCGTTCAAAGCAAATATGATCAAGTTTAGAATGTTTGTTTTCACTTAATATGAACAAAATTAAATTGATAAGCATTTCATGAGAATGATAATTTAATACCAAGTTCACATTTTATTAAAAAAAAAAACAATTGGAAAAAAATTGGAACAGAAATTTTGTACATAACCAAACGTGTTTCTGTTCTTTTTCTATTCCAGAAACAGAATTTTTTTACAGTTACCAAACGTGTTTCTGTTCTTTTTCTATTCCAGAAACAGAAATTTTATACAGTTACCAAACGCGTTTTTTTGTTCAGAAATTGTTCCCAGGAACAGAAACACTTTTTTCTATTTCTGTTTCCTGGAACAATTTTTAAACAGAAACGCAAACAAACGCGCCCTTAAGTGCCAAAAGTTACGAAAGGTACACTTAAGTGCCACATTCGAAAAAAAACGGATCACTTAAGTGCCACTCCGGCCAAAATCCGGCCTAAAGGCTGACGTAGCATTTTTCCGACGAATTTCCGATGAAATGAACCCAAAACGACGCCGTTTTGCACGCTGACGTGGCAAATAATGCAAAAACGGCGTCGTTTTGGGCTGACGTGGTAAAAAAATAAAAAAAAAATTAAATAAATTAAATTTAAAATTAGATTTAGTTAAAATATTAAAAAATAAAAATTTTAAAATTAGATTTAGTTAAAATATTTAAAAAATAATAAATTTAAAATTAAATTTCGTTAAAATATTAAAAAATAATAATTTTAAAAATATAAAAATAATTCAAATAATAATTAATTTAAAATTACATTTAGTTAAAATATTGAAAAAATAATAATTAAAATTAAATTTAGTTAAATATTTAAAAATAATAATTTTAAAATTAAATAATTAAAAAAATAATTTTCAAATCAGATTTAGTTAAAAATTAAAAAAAAATTAAAATTAAATTTAGTTAAAATTTTTAAAAAATAAAATTTTAAAAAAATAAAATTTATAAAAATAAAAAAAATAATTTTAAAAAATAATTTTAAAATTAAATTTAGCTAAAATATTAAAAAATAATAATTTTTAAATTAAAAAAATTTAGAAAAAGCGGGGGCGATGGCTAAGGCTCCCTCAACCACCGGCCCCCCTTTTTATTAATTTTATTAATTTTATTAATTTTTTTTAAATTTTTAAATTTTTAAATTATAATTTTTTAATATTTTGCTAAATTTAATTTAAAATTATTATTTTTTAATATTTTAACTAAATCTAATTTAAAATTATTATTTTTTATTTTTTAAAAAAATTATTTTAAAATTTTTAATTTTTAATATTTTAACTAAATTAAATTTTAAATTATTTTTTAAAATTTTTAACTAAATCTAATTTTAATTTTTTTTAAATTTTTAAAATTTTTAATTTTAAAATTATTATTTTTTAATATTTTAACTAAATTTAATTTTAAAATTATTATTTTTTCAATATTTTAACTAAATATAATTTTAAATTAATTATTTTTGAATTATTTTTAAAATTTTTAATTTTTAAGTATTTTAACTAAATTTAATTTTAAAATTATTATTTTATAAAATTTTGACTAAATCTAATTTTAAAATTATCATTTTTTAATATTTTAACTAAATCTAATTTTAAATTTAATTTATTTAATTTATTTATTATTTTTTTATCCCATGAGTCCAAAACGACGCCGTTTTTGCATTATTTGGCCATGTCAGCATGCAAAACGGCGTCGTTTTTGGTTCGGTTCGCCGGAAAAATGCCACGTCGGCATTTTAGCCGGATTTTGGCCGGATTGGCACTCAAGTGATCCATTTTGCTCCGATTTTGGCACTTAAGTGTACCTTTCGTAACTTTTGGCACTTAAGTGTCCCTTTGTGCCAACTTTTGGCACTCCAAGGGTCCTTGTCCCGATAAATAATAGACGTTGCGAGATACAAAGTAATCTTAGGTGCGGCACTTGTCAAGATGTGGATAGAGACTTACTTGAAGCACATAAACATGGTAGTTTATATGTATCACTAGAAATTAGTCAAGCTAAATGTTGGCACTATAATATTCGAAAAGGAACTTGAAAAGTTTTCTATTGACCCCATTTTTGAGTGATTATAGCAGTATATAGAAAATGTTCCCCAAGCGACCTAATTTATTTTTTATTTGATGGTTAATGAGAAAGTGAATAATTACAATCTTCTAATGAAGAGCTGAAAAACGGATACTGTCAAGTTTTTATCTACATGGGCGTTCTAATATTTCTTCTTTTTCCCCTCAAAAATGAATCTGTGATGAGTATTTAATTATCTAAATTATTTATTGGTATTCCACCAGACATTTTAGTATTTAATCCCAAAATCTGTCTCTAACTAATGAATGATGTCAAAAAGGTTAAGTATATATCCAATTCATATGTTGTTTGGCTCTCATGTCAAACTTGTTACGTCACGGATGGAACATCCCTTCACAATCGATTTCATCCTAAAGATAAAGCCGTTAGGTGGTGTGTTTTCTGTAACATGAAGCAAAAAAAAAAAAAAAAGATGTCGCTCGTAATTCAGTGACATATGAAGGATCGATTGCTGACACCAGAGGTTTTGGCTTTCTTTAGAAGAGAACAGGGACTCCTGATAAAGATGGCGAGCTGCTCACACAGAACTAGGGTGATGAGCGAGTGGAGGGAACGGTGCAACTAGAAACTAAAGCAGGATTGAGTCATTTGATCCTCGAGGGAGGGGTTGACATTTCTTTGGAAGGAGCAATCATCGGGGCCAGCCAGTGGCGCCGCACCGTACACTTTCTTGCTTTCTTTTTCTGTGAGGCCGTTTTCCTGCTTCTCTCGCTTTCGCGGGGAAAATTGGAATATCGCAGGAAAATCGGGCAATTAGCTGGGATGCGCAGGTCCAATCTTCGGGAGGACTCTGTGGTGATTTTTGTTCTTCATTTATATCTTTCCTTTGGGTTTAAAAAAGTTTTGGATGAGTCTTGCTCAGATTTGATGAACCTGGACATGGTTTCACGGGCCTTTTCTTTTATTTTTGGTGTGTAAGCTGGGAAAATCATTCACGTTAAAAAAACTTTGGAATGCCAAGTGAGTCTCATTAGCGTCTACTTTGATACATTGCCAAAAAGGAAAGGACTTTATGATAGCATCTACTTGAAACTAGAGTTTGTTTACTGGATAAAAAGAAGTGTTGATTCCTTCATTATTGGTAAAATTATCACCTAATTAAACCAACTCCTATATTTTTAGCAACTTCATAATTCATTCAGTGACGTATGAAGGATTGATTGCCGACGTGAAAGGTTTTGGGTTTCTTTCGAAGAGAATGCAGTACGAGGATCCCGGTGAATACCCGGAGCTGCTCATAGAGATCATGAGTGATGAGCAAGTGAAGGGAATGCTCCAACTAGCATCTAAAAGAGGATTTATTCATTTGTTCTTCGTAAGAGAGGTTGACAGGGAGCCGGGCAAATTCTGAATGTTTTGAGGCCATGGGAAATTGGAAGGAAATGAAGGACGGAAGGATTGGACACTATGGCAGTGTCAATGGAGGGAAAACGGCGAGCATGGAAGCAAGGAAGAAGGACTAGGATGAGATTGGGGAACCTGCAAACCAAAATGTTCTGCGCTTGAGTTGCCAAAGGGTGCGAAGGAGTTAAACATTTTGAGAGATCCTGTAAAGCTACAACTGAAATTGAGGATCAAAGAGACTTTTCTTCTGTAAATAGAGATGATTTGCATTATCTTAATTGTGTAGTCCTTAAAAGTTATGTGGAATTGCAACATGGTCCTTAAAAGTTATGTGGAATTGCAACATGGTATAGGTGAAGAGGGATAGAACTGGGGAGACCGACCGAGTACATGTAAAAATAGGCAGAGGAAGTGAGCGTAGATGTGCTTCAAATCCAGGAAGGGATCCTGCAGAAAGAGTCTGGAAGCGGCGAAGCTTCAAGTTCAAGAAACATCAAAGGTTCGAAGTCAGGTAGGGATGCAGCTTCTACTTTAGGAAATGGCACGACTTGAAAAATTCAGGAAGAAGCATAGCTTCGAGTTCAAGAAGTAGCATGACTGTGTCGGTATAGTTGCACATCACTGGTCGAGGAGGAAGTGAACGAACGCGCGCAGGGGGGGGGGGGGGGGGGGGGGGGGTGCTGGGGGGTGTGGGGGGGCGCGCTGCCAATGTCATGCGGGTCATTTGTGTTGCGTTGCTTGACCTTGACATGTTCACGTTGTCACCCACGGCCATTTAAATGTCTTATAAATTACATTTTTAAGTTTCATTTAAAAGCTTTTTTTGTCGATGTTTGCGATAATAATGTTGCACAAATCGATAATAATTTTGATTATCTTTTCCATACCTATAAAATGTCTTAAAAATATAATTTTCCTTCTTCATTTTCATTTCGATATTCTATTAGATTATTTTTCATATTTTAGTTTAACTTAAGCCATTAACTCTTTGATATGTTATGCAATAGTTAATATTGATACCTAAATTTTAGCAACCCATTTAATTATTTATTAATTATATAAAAAGTTAGGGATTAATATTTAACTCCTAGAAAAAATAATTTTTATTAAATTGCATAGCAAATAGACATTAGGAGAATTTGCAATAAAAATAAATAAGTCTAATTTTTTTTAAATTATATATGAATTTTTTTATTATTCAAAAAATAATAAAAAAGAAGAAAAATTACGGGGGGACCGAGCTTCTTTTCTCTTCACCGTGGGCCCAGCCCAGGATAATCTTTTTTCCCTCGCCTTTTTGCGCTTGGGCCGGCTCATCTCCCTTTTATTTTAGCTCGGCTTGCGTGTGGGTCTTCAACCCATCGCACCTTTGCAGTAGGGGTGTGCATGGTCCGGGCGGGCGGTTCCCGACCTAGAACCGGGAACCGCCCGCTAAGGACCGGTTCCGAAAAATTGGATCCGGGATCCACCCGTTTGTTGCATGGATCCACCCCCGGTCCGGTTCCCGGGTGGATCCATGGAACCGATCTTGACACGAAAAATCGACTCAATTGGACACGAAAAACTCAAGAATTAGAGAAATCTCGCTCGGCTATTCTATCACCAAAACAGGTAGTGCTAAGAGGGTTCGTGGGGAAGAGTTTCAGTCATAAAAACCCCTACTTGGCTCGAAGACGGCGGCACGAAGGCCAGTTAGAGACGAATCGAACTTCAGTCGGTCGGGAACGAACGGTTTGAACCAAAAGGAAACTCACCGGAAATGCCGAGGTTTGGGAACGAGAAGTCTTGTGCTCGAGGTCGGCGATTGGCGTCGAGGATGGGCGAGCAATGCTCGACGTCGATCCACTTCTCCCTCATTGTTGGAGCGGTGGTCGGCGTGGAGGCGAGCTGTGGAGTCGCAGGTCACTGCTGGGCGGAGCAGAGGCTGTGGCGGGTGGCAGCCGATGCGAGGGGGCGAACAGCAGCAGCGGCCGGCACGAGGGGGCGAACACACTGAATAGCAGTCGCGGCCCGCGGGCCACTGCTGGGCGGAGACAATCACCGAAGAACCGAAGAAGTTGAAGAAGTCGAAGAAGTCGAAGAAGAAGAGAGACAAAGAAGAGAGACAGACGGTCACAGAACAGAAGAACCAAAGAAGTTGAAGACACTGGACAGAGGAGAGAAGTCTCGATTAGGGTTTGTTTGGTTTTAGTAATATTTTAATATTAAAAAGGTTCTGGTCCGGTCCGGGTGGGCGGGCGGGCGGATCCGCCCATGGAACCAGGAACCGGATCGGTTCCCTCAAGAACCGTCGGTTCCGGGCCGTTCCGGGCGGTTCCAGTCCAGTTCCGGGCGGTCCGAGCGGTTCCCGGGTATTTTGCACACCCCTACTTTGCAGTGGGTAAGGACAAGAGGAAGGACTAAGGTGATCGGTTCCCAATTTGATCCGATTCCACTTTGGAACTAGGAGCTGGATTGGGAGAACCGGTTCACAAAATTGGGAACTGTGGACCAGACCGTTTGGTCCTAGGACTAGGAATCGGACCAGACCGTCGATTTTAGTTCGATTCGGTTCGGTCCAACAAAACCAGCACTTTTTCTTTTCCATTAACGGGTGGCCGTGTTCTAGACCAATCAATCCAATTCGGTTCCTAGGCGGTCTAATAAAACTAATCGCACATATTTCCACATGCAAAAATTCAAACTTCACTTGCATAAATATCAATCACACTTCATGTGTTTCACGCTTAATCTTAAGGGTTAATATCCTGAAAAAAAAAAACTCCAAACTAGTACATCTACAACAAATTTACCCAAAATTAATTTTTTGACCACCAAAAACCCAAAACTAGTACACATTTGACAAATTTACCTCAAATTGGTACACTTGTGACAAATTTATACTTACTTAGTTTCCGTTAAATTTTATTGTCAAATTATTGAATTGAATGATATGTAATAGTTTATTAGTATACCGGTTTGTGATTTTACTTTCCGTTTGTCATATTATATAGTTTTTGTGATTTTTTGTGATATCAATCCAATTTAACGGATGATATATTTGTCACACATATATCGATTTGAGGTTTTTTGCGATTGAATAAATTAGTTTGGGATAAATTTGTCACAAATGTACCACTTTGGGGTTCTTCAGGGTATTAACCCTAATCTTAACCATAAAGGCCATGAACAATATAGTTGGAGGTTGTGCTTGGCTTGGGTTTGATAGACTATCTCTCTTCTGCTCTTTAAGGCTGCGCATGGTAACCTTTCCCAGCCCAAGAATTTCTATTCTTTTGTTCCCCGGAACAAAAAAAGAATAAAAACCCGTTTGATGACGGCACATTATTTTTTTGTTCCCGGGAATAGAAACTTAGCCCGGAAATGGTTTTGGAATAAAAACGCGAAGTAAAAAAAAAGTTACTTTTCATTCCCGGCCAAGAATTCCCAGGAACAAAAATAAGAAACAAATTGGGTTAAACTTAATTTCACTTTCATGATCTTCCATTTTCACCTCTCCTTCGTCCGCTTGCCTCTCCCCAATCTCATCTCCGGTCGCCTCTCTCTGATCTCGTCATCGCCGGTCTCGTCGCCACCGGTCCTGTCGTCGCCGGTCCTGTCACGCCCCGATCCTCGGGCACGCACACATCCTTCTACCTTGGTCGATTTTAATATGCGATATCCCAGGACAATGTATCGCCGACCCTTTCCTTTTTTTTTTAAGCACATGCGGAAGCAGTTAAAATCCCCAGACAATAAAACGATGGGATAGAAAAGCAGGGCCATATTTTTCATATTGAAACTTATAACCAAACTTTTATACAAAACACAAACCAGAGCACTCTACAACTTTTTACTCTAAACTTTAATCACATCAAAAAGGAGATCTCAAAATAAGATAAACTCTCAGCCATCTGGGCCGTACTCAAGGCTCTTCTCGGGACTATCTTCTTCACCCAAAAATCTTTCTGCTTAAGTCTCACCTATGAGTTCTCCTTCTCAGACTCCTCCTCATCAGCTCCTCATCGGGGTCCTGAAATGGTTATTCAATAACCAATGAGACCACGTCTCAGCGAATTCTACCCCCTAATACCCGATTAGTAAGCCAATACACCTTAGGCTGCCTAAGCACATCATGAGTCAGAGGACTTACCTTGGCCTCAGCTCCTTCCTGCAAGTTAGTATATATATCAAATATACATCATCACCTCACCTCACCCAATCAGATCGAATCATCGATCAATCGACTTAGTCAATTACATATCATCCAAATTATCTCTTGATCGACCCCTTCCATACGTTCTATAAGTCTGATCAACATCCAAGACTACTCACCCTAGGTGATATATAGATAGTATGTTATCTTATCTCCAGACGACATATAGAGTCATCGAGCTATCAAATCACACCGTACTGTCTCCAGATGCTCCGTAGAGTCATCGAGCTGGTAGATCATACCGTCCTGTCTCAAGATGCTCCGTAGAGTCATCGAGCCGGTATACACACAATTTATCATACCGTACTGTCTCCAGATGCTCTGTAGAGTCATCGAGCCGGTAGATCATACCATACTGTCTCAAGATGCTCCGTAGAGTCATCGAGCCGGTATACACACAATTTATCATACCGTACTGTCTCTAGATGCTCCGTGGAGTCATCGAGCCGGTATACACACAATTTATCATACCGTACTGTCTCCAGATGCTCCGTGGAGTCATTGAGCCGGTAGATCATATCATTCCAAGCAAACAATCAAATAACCAGTTTTATCCTTTCCGATAAAATAACGTGTATGGTACACGATCGGCCTTAGCCAAAATATAATAATTTCCTTTTTATAAATCCCACCATTTTCTATAGCCCACTTAGGTCCTTTTGGCATTATCACCCGATGCCCAGTTCTTTTTCAATTAATAATCAAAGATTATTCAATTAAAGAATAATTCATTCTTTCACAAATAATTCAATTCAGCATGAAATAGGGCTCAATTAAATAAACGGACTGCACCACAACAATCAGCATAAAATTCCGGTCATTGGCCATCCCGATTGAATTTCAGGAAAAATAAATAAATAAATAAATAATTTCAAAAATAAATAAATAAATACTAAAAATCCAATTTAGGCCAATATTGCCTAATTGGACGCCAGAACGGATCGGGAAAAATCCCGAGATGCATTCAATAAATAAAAAGTACGTCTCTACTTGCTAATGACTAAGTCTAACCACCTAACATGCATCGTTAAGTCACTAATTTAATTGTTCTCGACTAATCTAACCACCTAATTGCATTTAATTAAATCTAACCAACCCCTAAGCATAATTAGCAAACTAAGAAAGCATTAGTGAGTAAAACTCACTTGGTAAAAGCGGAGACCGAATCACCGCAACGGCGACGCGACAACGGCCGAAATCCGAACTTTCGGCGGCGTCAACGGACACTCGGGCCGGGCCCAAAGATCTTGCCTCGCAGGCTTGGGCTTCAAAAGAACTTGCTGTACTTCACTGGACTGGGCTTGAATCAAGACTGAACATGGGCTTCAAATGGACTGAAGCTTGCTGTGAATGGGCTTGAACCAGAAAAGAATCTGCTGGGCCGAAGACTGCTGAAATCATGGGCTTCCAATGGGCTTGCGGCTGAACTCACGAAGGAGCTGGGCAGAGTCTCACATGGGCCGCAGACTGACTGGATTCACGGGCCTGCTTCGTGGACTGGAGTTGCCGTGGGTTCAATTGCAGGGCCGATCCACGAGCTGGCGAAGAAAGAGACGAAGACGTTGAAGCTACAGGCGTTGGATTTGCTGGCATCGAGCTGCGGACGACGCCGGTTTTGCTCGAGCTGTTTGGGGACGTCTCGTAGAAGCGAGAAGTGGGTTGGCGTGTGTTGTTACGGAAGATGGGAGCACGCGGACAAATGGCCGAAGCTGCTGGAGTTGGCCAAGCGAGTGGGATGCACGAAGAGGCAGTTCGATTGATGCTGCCGGGCGAACTCAAAAATCAACGCTGGAGAGAATGAAGGAGCTGGGTTGGGCCGCTTCGCACGAGCTGAAGAAGACGCCGTGAAGAATGGAGCTGCTTCGACTTCGCTCGGTGGTCAACCAAATGGGAGCAACTTGCGGCTATTGACTAAAGAATCGCGGTGCAGGGACAAGTGGCGCGGACGTGCGGAGGCTTGGACGTCGCTGCAGTTGAGTTCAATGGAGCTGAAGACACGCGGCCACAAGGTCAACAAAATAGGAAATTGGCTGGCTTCAGTGGACTGTGGCTTCGCTGGACACACGAAGCAGTGAGGAGCTTCAATCAACAAACAGCAAGTTGGGTCTTGCGGCCTTGACTGAATACATGGGGCTTCTTCTTCCGTGGGCGTGTGGCTGCACGAAGATGCGGCAGGTAGCTTCGGTCAACAAACCGAAGTTTGGGTAGAGAAACGTGGAGATGCAGAGGATATGGAGGCTTCGGTAGATGGTAGAAGAGATGGAGAGGAAATGATCGTGGAACCGGAGCTGTTTGCTTTGACGAGATGAAAAGAAAAGAGAGGCAGAAGTAGGAGACGTCGCACGAATGGAGGGAGGCGGTGGACCGGCGTGCGATGGAAGGAAGCCAGCTAAGATGAGATAAAAATCTTCAATCCTTAGCCAATACATTAATACTTTGGCCCCACAAGCCCACAATGTTATCCTCTTTGTCCCCCCCCCCCCCACCCCCACCCCCACCCCAATCACTTTCAAGCTTATTAACTCACAAATAAACCAATTTAAAGTCCAAATTTGCTGCCCTCATCCTATCATACGAATTTCACAATTTGAGCTTCAAATCTTCATGAAATTTCTCAAATTGACGTCCAATTTCATCGTGGAAAAAGCCCATATAATTTATACAAATCCCTATCAGCACATAGCCCAGTATGGAAGTCTCTTTCAAATGAGTCCATCCGAATTTTCATTAATTTTCTGCGACGTCCGTACCGATTTTTCCGTAAAAATCTCGGAATCTCTGAAAAATCTTCTAAAACTGAGTCGACGTTCCTAAAATAACTCGTGACACCACAGAACTTTCAATTTCTGAAATCGGGTTCGAATTCACGGTTAATTTCCATTCGACGCGTTTTTAGCGTGACCTAGACTACCGAATAACGTTCAGAAATTTTTAGTGCAAGTGACCCGTGGTCGATTTTCTTCGAGCTACTATGAACCCACTCGACTCATTGGCGACTTTCGATTGTCGTGAAAATCTCGAGAATTCAAGTACGAACACAGGGTACCAAAACAATAAGAAAATCAGTCTAGTGTTGGTCAACGAGAATTTTCCAATTTAGTGGTGTCACCCACGATTAGCCACACATCTCAATCGAACCAACCTATATCTGATCTCAAATCGATTTATATCTGTGCCATAATGATCTCGACAGATGAGCACGGTCGAGAAGCCGATTCCTGGTCGAGTTCTCAAGTCTATTTGCCTTAAAATCCTTAATGGTTTCCCCAGATAATCTAGTTATCTCTAGAATGATCAGTTCTGAGAATAGCCCTATAGACGCGTCAATGAAATGCCCAATTTGTTCAGTAGAAAACAGGGTTGAAAATCTGGGATGTCACAGGTCCTGTCGTCGCCGGTCTCGTACTTTGGTTGGGTCGCCTCTCTCCTAGCCGGTTGCGTCCAGTCCTGTCGCCTCCGCCTCTCTTCAGTGCCGTCAATCCCGTCGTCAGTGGTCTTGTACATCACCCACTCCACCACCCGGAACCGCCTCTAGATTTCTGTGAATCCCGTCGCCTCCTCCTCCTCCACCGCCGCCACCGCAATTTCGGTTCTTTCTTTCTTTTCCCGTTTTCATGCTCTCCGATGGTGCGGTCATCCTCTCCGTTTACGTCGTCTCTCGCGGCTGGATTTTCGTTCGATTGCGCCTCTAGTGCTTGTCCGCATGCGTTTGCTCTGGTTGGGATTGTCCGATGCGCGCTCTCCGAGTGCCACTTCGTCGGAGCGTGTCGCGCAGTGCGAAGCATTGTTTTAACGGACGTTAGGTCAATGAGATTTGAGCCTGCCGAATCGGCGGATAAGAGATGTTGAAGAGGGTTTTCTCCGTTCCACGTTTGATGTTCGTTTCTGAATCGCATCTGCTGATTAGAGCTTTTCCTATTATCATCTGTTTGTGGTATTGGCAGTGGAGGATTACGACGTGACACTCCGGTTGGGTCGCCTCTCTCCGAGTTGGTTACATCTAGTCTCGTCGCCTCTGGTCACCTTTATATGGCTCGCATCGCCTTTGGTCGCGTCGCCTTGTGGTCGTCTTGCCTTAAATCAAGTTCGTTGCTTTGATTCATTCTCTTTGTACATGTTCTAGTTTTTCTGAAGTTGAATCCGCCGCCTGCGGTGCCATTGCCTCCAATAGCCTCTCTCTGATCCCACCGCCTGCAGTCCTGTCGCCTCTAGTCAAGTTTCTCCGACTCGCATCACCTCTGGTTGCGTCGCCTCGTGGTCGTCTTGCCCTAAATCAGGTTTGTTGCTTTGATTACTTCTCATTGTACATGTTCTAGTTTTTCTGAAGTTGAATCTGCCGCCTACAGTGCCATTGCCTCCGATCGCCTCTCTCCGATCCCACTGCCTGCAGTCCTGTCGCCTCTGGTCAAGTTTCTCCGGCTCAGGAAGGTAGAGTGGATACCTGGACCTAATGGTTCGGGATATGCATGTTAAATGAAGGAAAGCTTCATTTCTTGGATGTAGATAAGCATGTTGCGCCTTATGCACATATATTTATTGAATTTTATGGTTCAGGAAGTCTGATGAGTGAGTCCATTGGAATGCCTCTTGAGCTTGGTGTATTCTGGGAATGTCCTTTCTTTGTACGTCTGCCGAGATGCTATTATCTATCACGATTGTGTCTGTCGTCCTAAACTTCTTGTAATGATGCTTCAAGTGATTTATAAGGTTGAGGTCTTGAAGCAAGACCAAAGTGAGAGGAGGATTGCTGAGTTGGAAGTTGACTTTTCCTTGATATCGAGTTATTAAATGTGGTGTGGAAGAAATGCATTGCCAGAAAAAAAAAATGATAGGATGAGCTATTTTTCCCAAAGAGAAAAGATAAGTTGACTCGGATGACACACGTTAAAAAAATTGGTTCATGGGACCTTTGCCTTTTCAATGCAAGCTCGTGCTTTGCCAAATATGGCAAACACATAATTATACTTCATATTAATCTGTTGCTAGGTTAACATGCTTGAGAAATTATTTATTTTTTCCCTCATAGTTGTCCTAGTTGTCGTCTTCATCTTAATCATCTAAAAAACCTTAACCATGAGTTTTTCAAACTCTATCCAAGCCTTCTTCTCCTGACAAAGAAACATTATGAAAGATTATACATAGGCATTTTTATGTTGCTTTCAGCTTACATAAATTTTCATGTGCTATCTAATGATAGGCTGTCTTTGGGATCTGCATTGTGTCATGCTAGTGATTGTGTTGATTTTCTCTTCCTTGTGCGTATCATGAACTTGAGGTTGATTGAGCTTGATTTGTATTAATCTGCAATTTCGTATCTTTGTGATGGACTTACTGTTTTGGCTGAAACGAAGTGCTAGATGAATTTTTTTGACCTCGAGCCCTTCTAGACATAAAAAATTCATTTCTAGAGCTTCGATTTGATATGTCATACGCCCATAATGGATGTCGTTTGGTTGCTGAAAAACACATTTGAAATGTGTTAATTCTGCAGTAGTTTCAAATTGATTTGTGTTTACTGATTTTGCTGTTTTCCTGTTTTGCTAGTTCCGTTTTGCTAATTTTGTTGGTTCTTTGTTTACTGGTCTTGCTGGTTCTTTGTTTTGAGGAGCAAATTGTCTTGAAAAAATATACAATAATGGAATGAAACATTTGAGAATTCAAACATTGCACTGAATAGCTACCCAATGTTTATGCACTAAATAGCTATCCAATGTTTAGAGCTATAATGACATTTTGATGCTTGTGTCTTTCTTTAGTCTAAAAGATGGTGATGAGAAAAGAAGGCAGCAACATGTTGCACTTTCTTTTTAATTGTCTTGAACTCATATGATGTTCAACTAGTGAAGGTTACATGGCATCCTAAAAAGAGGCATTCATTGCAAAGTGGACTGAGCCTTTAACCAACTTGTTCGTCAGTTTGTTGGTAGAAAAGGTCAAAAAAGGAAATCGCACATCTTCTACTTTCAACAAAGCAGGGTGGAATAACATACGAATAGAGTTCAACAAATGAGTAAAACTTCAATATACTGCAGTACAGTTGAAGAATAATGTGAACAAATTGAAAAAAGCAGTATGCTAGTTTCAAGAAGCTTCTTTCACAATCCGGATTTGGCTGAGATAATGTAAACAAAAAAGTTGTTGATGATCCAAGCATATGGGAATCTCATATCAAGGTATAATTTAACCTTTGATCATTTTCATAGCACTATAAATGTACATCCAATATGTTTAATTGTATTGCTGATATATGTCATTATTGTGAAAATTGCAGGATAATATTGAGTGAGTGAAATTCAAGAATGATGGGTTTTCTCAATATCCTGACTTGTGTATTGTATTTGGTGATACATATGCTACTGGGGACTATGCAGTAGGAAATGCCGAAAATTTGGTGATGTCGGATGAACTTAACATTGGTGGTGATGATGCAGACAATGGACCAGAGAACTTTGATGCACGTCATGTTAATGAGGAAGATTTTATGTCTGACAAAACTCCTACTCCAGTTCATGACGAACATAGGATGGATAAAACTCCAAATATTAAGAGGAGAAGGAAGAGTCAATCATTTGATGTTGCTAGCACTTGCAAAGCCTTGCAAGAGATGATCAAAAGTAGAGTTAATCAATCTGTGAGTGGTTTTGTCAACTCACAAGTGACATCATCACCTAAAGACCCATTCTTCATATCTATGGTGATTGATACCCTACCTGCCATGCCTATGTTGGACAAAGATCTCTATAGCAAAGCAGTGGAGCAAGCCTGCGATAATGCCATGTGGAGGGAGGCTTTTATCAAAATCCCAACTGAAATGAGATATGGACTTCTCCAACATCTTTAGTGGATGTTAGGAAATATATCATGGATTTCACTGAGTTTTATTAGACTATATTTTTTATGTTGTTGGTTGTTCTTTTGTTGTTCAAGATATTGATGTTGAGACTTTTGCATTTGTGTTGTGGTTTGAATATGATGGATTGTGCTGATTTTTTATATTTTGTTTGCCTTTTCACTCTATTACTTACGTTATTGGTTTATATTGTTTTTTATTTTTATTTTTACATATATCTAAATTGATTTTCTTATATTTGTGTAATGGCATAGGTACTATGGAAGATGAATCAAATAGTGTGTCTAATGAAGAGGTTACAGCAATTGAATGGTATTTGGATGACTTTGATATTGACATAATAATAGCACGGTTATCTCTTGTTAATTTGGACATGTGTTTGCATACGAAAGAGCCCATTAGGGACAGTAAATTATCAGGAGCCGAATAGGTAAGGGAAATTGTTTATGAACATTCAGATATGATATATGAAGCATTCAGGTTAGAGAGACATGTTTTTCTTAACCTATGTAATCTAATGAAGGCAAGAGGCAGGCTGAAAGATACTCGATATGTAAAGATAGATGAACAAGTTGGGATTTTCTTATCTATGGTTGGTCACAAAAACACAAATAGAGATTTATGTGAGAGATTTCAACGTTCGAGACAAACAATCAGTAAGTTCTTCACTATGGTATTAAAAGCGTTTCTCAAATTATCAAAAGAGATTATCAGGCCACCTTCTTTTGATATTGTTCTAGAGGAGATTCTTATCGATCCTAACCATGCACGTTACTTCAAGGTATGATTTTAATATCAATTTTACATTATTAAAATATATATAGTTGATAATATTGTCTAACGCTATAATTTTATAAAATCATAGGGCTGCATTGGTGCTATTGATGGCACCCACATTAATGCATCTGTCCCTATATCAAAACATATCTCATTTAGAGGCAGGAAATGAATTACCACTCAAAATGTGATGTGTGCTTATTCATTTGATATGAAATTTACTTTTGTATATGCTGGGTGAGAAGGATCTGCCAATGATTGTCGGGTTCTCTCGGCAACACTGGAGACTCCTCAATTGCAATTTTCTCGACCACCACAAGATATTTGCTTTGTCTATATTAAGTGATTTTCTTTATGATTGTATAGCTATTGCATATCATAACAAATTTATGTATATATTATTGTAGGGAAATACTATGTAGTAGATTCTGGTTATGCATCACTTTCAGGATTTTTAACTCCATTTAAAGGTGAACGGTATTATTTGAATGAGTATAGGGGTAGAACGAGACGGCCCATAACAACAAAAGAATTGTTCAACCATAAGCATTCTTCATTGAGAAATGTTATCGAGAGGTCATTTGGGGCATTAAAAAATCGCTTCTCCATTTTGAGATACATGCCTCCATTTTCAATTCGAAAGCAAGCATATATTGTAATCGCATGTTGTATTCTTCATAATTATATTCGCGACCAAGACAAGATGGACAAGAACTTTGCCCTTTATGGAGATCCGGATTATCCACGCTGATCTACAGAAGACGAGGTTGTAGATGATGCATCACGTGATGAGGCGGCTGAGATAAACATGATGAGGAAAAATATTTCAAATGTGATGGCAAGGGATCACAATATGCAAGAGATTCCATGATTTTTTATTTCCGACTTTTGCGACGTGTTTTTTGTTTTTTGGTGAAAACTTTTGCGATGTGTTTGTAAACTATTATGAATACATTTCTATTAATAGTATTAAGGTCATCCAATTCTATCTCCATGAGCATAAATGCCATTGAATGTATCATAAATGTGGATAAATAGAGGAGAAGCAAATGGTAAGCTATTGTATAGTTGACACTTCAAGACCTACAAACCGCCATCTGAAGCTTGTATGTTAGTCAAGAAAGAAAAAAAGCAAAAAGAGGAGAAGAAAAACACCTCCCTTCATCAAAATTAGCCAAAACCTTATAACAACAGCAAGGTAATTCGGAAGAAGCAAGGTAAAAAGTAACATCAAGATGGGATGCATCGACGATTCAAAATGCAAGAGACCGAGGTCTTTACTAAGTGTTTAGGAGCATACTATGAACTAAATGCATAATGACAATGAAACCACGCCATGCATGCACCATTCCAACAATTGGAAATTTCCAACCCCAACCTGACATCCATGTCAAGATTAGAAGAGACTAAAATCCCTAAGCCACGCATGCACTAGAATTACAATTTTTTTTTTTTAAAGATTAAAAACTTAGTCCCAAGAAAATGAGCATAAATTAATTTGGCAAACAAATATCACGTGTGCTTTTTTCGCAATATTTGCTATACCAAACATTAAAATTCGCTGGGGAGCAAGGGTGGTGGTGACTCTACTCCCTCTCAGGGTTTACTCTGCCGCGAAGCGGCGCACGGGGGTTCCCTGGGTCACAAAAAAAAAACATTAAAATTCGCAAAATATATATATTATTGAGAATTATAGTTCAAAACATTAGTTTGTGAATACTGATTCCAACAAAGCACTACATAAATTCAATACGCTATAAAACATAAGTAAAGATCCTCACACATAGATATAAAATAATAGCTCACGTTCCATTACAATACCACCTATGTTAAAAGCATATTCGACTAGAATGCTTACACCTAATCAAATGTATTATTAATCTAATAATATTTTGATCTTGTCAATTTTTATGTAATATCTAATTTATTCCTTTTTCTTATTTTTATTTTTTTTAAAAATAAAATTTGGAATAGAAATTTTGTGCAGTTATCAAACATATTTCTGTTTTTTTTTTGTTCCAAAAATAGAAATTTTGTACAGTTAGGCCCTGCATGTTTTCATTTCTCAAAAGTGTTTATGAACAGATTTTTTATTTTTTTGTTCCCAGGAACAAAAAAAGAACAAAAACGCGTTTGGTTTCGTTTCTGTTCTTTTTTTATTTTTTTGTTCCCAGAACACAAAAAGAACAGAAATGAGAAACAAAAAAAAATTGTTTCTTGTTTCAGAAACAATTTTGAAGAAACGATTTTTTGTTTCTTGTTTCTTCTTCTCTCTCTTCTTCTTCTTTTCTTCTTCTTTTTTCTTTAGCCGGTCGCCGGCCTCGGCCATGGCCGGCGACCGGCCGTCGAGGGCCGGCGACGCCGTTGAGGGTCGGCGACCTCACCGGAGCGTCGCCGGCCCCCGGGGAGGCCGAGCCTCGTCTTGGCTGGGCGAGCTTGAGCTCGCCCAGCCATGGCGAGGCTCGGGCTCGCCGAATCTGGGCAAGCCCGAGCTCACCCAGCCAAGGCGAGGCTCGGCCTCACTCGCGCCGGCGAGCCTCACCGTGGCTGGGCGAGGCTGCCGGCCGAAAGAAGAAAAAATAAAAATGAAAGGAAAAAATGAAAAATAAAATAAAAATATTAAAAAATTAAAAGAAAAAAAAAGAATATAAATTTACCAAACGTGTTTCTATTCATTTTTTATTCCCAGAACAAGTTTACCAAACGCATCTTTTTAGTCAAAAATTGTTCCCCGGAACAGAAACAATTTTTTCTATTTCTGTTCCCTGGAACAGTTTTTGAATAGAAACGTTACCAAACGCGCCCTTATCAAACGGGTTTTTTTGCTCAGAAATTGTTCCTCAGAATAGAAATAGAAAAAAACTATTTCTGAAAAAAAAAATTCTTTCTCGGCCAAGAAATGTTGCCATGCGCAGCCTAAGTATCCATGTCTCTTGCAAGTGAGGGGAGCAAGAGAGAGTGTGTGAGCGTGCAAAATGAGGGTCTCACATCGGATAGAAGAAGAAATTAACAAGTAGGTTTTCTCTATAAATAAAGAGTAACAAGAAGAGTTTTGATGGTTTCTTGGCCATATGAGAGGTTACTACCTCAATATTATATGTGTGTGTGTGTGTGTAATATATATAATAAAATACATATTATAAAAATTGATTTGGTCTGGTCGGTTATTATAAAAATTGATTTGGTCTGGTCGGTTTAGTTCCCACCTTGTAATCAGGAACTGGACCAATCGACCACCGGTTCCCACCTTGAAATAGGGAATTGGACCACCGACTATGGGAACCATCCAAAACCGGTTAGTCCACAGTCCGAGTGATTCTTGGTTTGAGCGATGTGTTCTCAATGCACACCCCTAGGAAGGACGACATGAAGAGAAGGACAGATAGAGGACGGCGACAATGGTTCCCACCTCGGAATTGGGAACCAGATCGCCGACCATGGGAACCGCACAAAATCAGCCATTGTAGTTTGATCTAAGTGGTTCCCGGTGCACACTCCTAGGAAGGATGACGAAGGACGGACAGAGGCCGGTGTACAACAATGGCAAGTGATGGCAGGGAGAATGTCGAGAATGTCATTACGAGGGTAGCTGGCATCGTCCTTGGAGAGAGAGAGAGAGAGCGAACCAAGAGAGAGCCCGAGAGAGAAGGCGCCATGAGTGAGAGCAGAGCAAGAAATTGAGAGTAAAGAGCAAGAAAGAAGTTCGGCCTCGCCCGTGACCCTGCTTCCTGGCATCCATTTGTCCAGTAAGTCTCCTTTCGAGTTCAATCCCCTTTGACCTAAGGATCTCGTCTCAACGACGCCAGGGCGGCCGCCCACGGTACGTTCCGTCTCAGGCCCGCCTTCTTGCTGCCGTCATCGAGCTGAGTAGGGGCCCGTCACTTGAGCGCAGAAACGCGCCCCTTTTGCTCTGTTTTTCAACTCATCGGACCAAAGCTCGTGGTTCTTCGGTTCACGCGAGTTTCCGACCCCGGTGGGCTAAGATTCTGTTGTCTAAAGACTTAGCTTGGTTTTTTTTATTTTTGCCTAGATTGTTGATTGATCTCCCTGTTCAGTTTGCGCTAGCTTTTCAGTCAGCCCGCCCCAGGTGTTCAACATTTTATCTAGGCCAGATCGGCGAAGATTTTCTTTGGTTTTTTGTGGGTTGGTCATGGACGATTCGAGGAAAGGGAAGGTTAACGGTGATGGCACGGGTGGGCGTTGGAAGATGTTGGCATCAGGGCTATCTCGAATGGTGCCCGGTTGATGGGGTTGAGTTTCGTCTCCTCAGCTAAGTTGGGTGGGAGCCAAGCCATGTCTCGGCCAGTGGCTATCACTGGTGTCGGTCGGAACGACCGACGCTGGACATTGGCTTGGCGGCGGCCCCAAAACACCGGTGAGGGCTCGTTGAAAGTGGTGTTGTTTTGGTTGAGGTTTGAGGAGGGTCACGGTTCAGGCAAAGGGTAACCTTCGGGCATGACGCGTGAAGACCAGAAGTGAAAGAGAAAGAAATTAAAAAATTAAAAATATAAATATAAATATAATAAATTTTAAATAATATATAAAAATAGTTTTCAATTCTAAGCAAGTTGGATCCGGGTAGATGGGCCGGATCAAGTTAGAGAGTTGGACTGGGTTCACCCGATCTGAATCCCTTTTCCCAAATATAATATTAATATATTAAAAAATAAAATTTATTAGAAAAATATGATAATAAGATATAATATAAGAAATACATAAAATATATTAAAATTCAAAAATTAAAAACTTTAAAACTTTAAAAATTCGAAATTTATAAAAAATTCAGGAAATTAAAAAAATCACGAAAATTTTAGAAAATTCAGAAAATCCCTGAAATTGAAAAATTTTCAAATTTCCGAATTTTTTTTAGGGAATTAAGAAAAAAGCTAAAAAAAAATTAGTTCTTTGGGTAATTTTCTCTTAAAAAGTGGGAGCCTTTTGATATAAAATTATGCTAAAAATTTGAACAAGTCCTTAGGGTTTCACCATAGGGTTTCATTTATTCTTATAAATGAATGTTCTTGATTGCGTACTTTCAATATGATAATTGTGACTTCCCGCATGATCATTTTATATGTTAGTGAATAGGTTTAAAATCAATTTAGATTGCTTGACAAAAATACTTTAAAATGAACAAGATTATGTACCAAAAGAGCACTAATTGATTAATTAATATAATCAAGTCCCCGACTCTAAATTCTTTAATTACGTAGGAAGTAAGGTACACCCTTATTTCTCACTTGGTTTCTAATTGACCCCCAATAAACTGATGATGACTCCTCATTAAAAAATTCTTATAGCATCATCTCTAACACGACGACGTTGCATGGGGTATGGACTTGAGGGAGTTCATGCCTAATCACCAGCCGTAGGCCCATCTTTTTGGCAATATTCTTAAATCTATTCTCTCTCTTGAGGGGTAAGTCACGACAGTTAAAAGTAATTTACTTGACTATCTAGTAATATTGATGGATGTTAACAATTGACCGGGTGACATGTTTTTGTCAACCACTTGCGATGTTGGTATAAGCCTAATTTGAAGCTGTTGGATTTAAATCAATCTATAGCAAATCTAACAAACTGGCAATTGCAAAAGCAATCCAAAAGTTATTCTCTAGTTTTAGCTTGACCGCAAAGTGATCAAACATCCACAAGCAAGTTTTTCAGGATGGATCGGGGTTGAATGTATGTTTAAAAGGCGTGCTAGCTTTTGAGAGCAAAATACGACATAGAAAATATTACTTTGACTGAAATGACAAGGACACTAAGGGTCTTTTTGTTAAAAAGTGTGTCTATTCTCTGGAACAAAAAATTTTGTTCTTTTGCTCCGGGAAACAAAAAAAGAATAGAAACGTGTTTGGTAAAAAAAAATTTCCCAGGAATAAAAAATCTATTTTTTTGTTCCCAGAAACAGATTTGGAACAAAAATAAGAAGTAGAAAAAGTTATTTCTTAGGGTGCGCATGACAATTTCTGGAACAGAAATTGATAAAAATTGAGAAATCAATTTCTATTTTAAAAATTGAGAAGTTAAAAATTTTAGCTTCTGATTTCTTCTTCAAATCTATTTCTGGAATAGAAATCTATTATAGATATAGAAAAATCAAATTGCGTTACTAAACGGATTTCTATTCCAAACCTGTTTTGGGGAACAGAAAAATAGAGAAATAGAGAAGTAGAAACAATTTTTCTCTCTCTTCTTTTTTCTTCTATTTTTTCTTCTTCCTTCTTTTGGCTAGTCGCTAGCCTCAGCCATGGTCGACGACCGGTCAATGAGGGCGGGCGACCTCACCGACCGGCGCGAGGCTCGGCCTTGCTAGATTTGGGCAAGCTCGAGCTCGTATAGCCAAGGCGAGGCCGACCTCACACCGCATGGGCGAGGTCAAGCCTCGCCGATGGCCTAGTGAGGCTCGCTTGGCCACCGAGGCCACCGGCGAGGCTCGGCATCGCCTAGATTTGGCGAGGTCAAGCCTCGCAGTGGCCTGGCGAGACTCCGGCGAGGCTTCGGCGAGCTCATTGGACCTCACCCAGCTGATCGCCGGCCGCCACCGTGACCGGCGACTGACCACAAAGGAGAAAGAAGGAAAAATAAAAAAAGAAAAAAAGGAAAAATATAATAAAAATATTGAAAAATTAAAAGAAACAACAAAATTACACAAGTTTACCAAACGCATTTCTATTGCTGGAATAGAAATTTTTTGCAGTTACTAAGCGCGTTCTTATGCTTAGAAATTGTTCTTGGGAACACAAATAGAAAAAACTATTTATGTTAAAAATTATTCCCTGAAACATAAATGTTACCAAACATGTCCTAAAATACTTCAAAAGTAAAGTGCGAAGATTGAAATGGAAGGAAATCGGAAGGAAATGGTTGGAATCAAAGGAAATCAAAGAAAATAAAATAGGGTGATGACCATTTGAAATTAAAATCAAAGTGCAAACAAAGGAAAACAAATCACTAAGAGAACTTCGCTCTATTTCCATGATTTTAGTAACTCCCATGGCAATCGAGTCTCCTACAATAAACGGCCATTTCATTAATGATTTAATATAATTTTGCAACCATTGTAGCTGTTTGCTCAAATAGCTCGAGGTAACCTTTCCTAAGTTTGATTGAAAGGTCAACAATACACCTCATCGAAGTTAGGCAGCACAACATCCATGAGAAGTTAGACAAGGTAAGCTCCATATCAAAGTTGGGATTATCATAACTTGACTCCTCTTTCTTCGCTTTGCTCCCCTAACTAATACCAATAATTTAATATCTCTTTAGTATCTCGGCCATGAATTATCACCACCAATAGAAGCCAGAGAATAATGCTGTAAAAATTTCTAAAAGAGTTAGCGCTAAAAAATAAAGAGCACCGATGAGAGTAAACTATGTTGATAACCATCATTTTCTTTTCTCTGCTTTTACTGACATTTTATCTTATTGCATTTCATAACACATTTCCATGGATGAAATTGTTTCATCATTCTGATGGCATGCATCACTTGATTGATGCATGTGAATTGTTCAACTCAAAACAGCATTTGTCCCCCTCTTCATTTCTCTCTCGAGTTACCAATCCCTTGCTTTGTTTCTAGAGCTTTGAAACACAAGGTAAAGAACCCCACTTTGGCCTTTGTTGTCCAATGTGAACTGTTCAACTTCAATGGCCTCCTGTGCTTCTTTTGGGGGGTTCATTCCGATGAACACACAGCACGGCGACCAATTATTTATTGAGTGGCCAACAGCCAAACCTGATAATGGTTTTGAATTAAAATGCTGAGAAATAATGCATGGACGATCAACTTCGTTGAGATTTCCCAGGGGGATTAAAGAATGCATGATAATGGAGGAATAAATTCAGCCGGACAAAAAGTCGTCACGAGTCATGCACTCTATTGCCCAATCCCTAAGATAGGAAAACTTTAGGCGTCAGATGGAAACAATTTTGACACTGTTCTAGTTTTTTTTTTTTTTGGTCGGTGACACTGTTTTAGTTAAAATATGGAATTTTTATGTCACGAGCCGTTATGCACCGCCTCTGTCAGTTGATGCTGACTGATAAGTCCTCACGAGACAAAAAGAAGAGATGAATGGCATTGATCTTGTAGCGTGCCGGCCAACAAAGATCAAGTCAATCTTGGTCCGTCTTCAATTTTTCGCTGGCCAAGTTTCACACTTTATTAATTCATATTAAAAAGGCCCACTCAATTCTATTCCCACATAACTACCTTTTTCTTCAGAGATAGTATTTTTCTTTTTTGGTCACACTCAGTCTCTCCTTATTATATACAGTAGTGCACGTTGTTGCTACATGCATATAAAATTAGAAAAAAAAAATATAAAAAGATAGAATTTGCACCCCTAATATAGATATAACTACATATCCCATCCTCCCAAGTTATTCTTTACATTCTAAGTCTAAAATTCTTTACATTTGTTTTTTTTCTTTTTTTGATGACCCCGGGAACCCCGTACAGCCGGTAGCTGGCAAGCAAATCCTGGAGTGACGTTAGCGGAGGACCTACCACCCCAGCGCCACACTTAAGACACCAAATGCCTCCACTGAGTTTCAAACCCCTTACCTTTGGAGAATGATCAACGGAGCTCTTATCCAGCGAAGCCACCACGGTCGGTGGTATCTTTACATTTGTTTGTCATTGTAACAACCGGCAAAACTTTTACTAAATTAAAGATATCCATATATAAGAGAGACAGAGATAAAGTAATATATATCGCATGTGACTAAGAGAATGCTAATGATCTCATAATAATAACAATATAATAAGTTCTTTGGGCCATAAGGTCATTGGTTTTACACAACTAAACAGACACCTAAATTTTAGCAACCCTTATAGTTACTCATTAATTAGATAGAGAATTAGGGATTGATTTTTAACCTATAGCAAAAGTAATTTTCATCAAATTGCATGACATGTAGATATTAAGAGCATTTGCATTACTGGTTTTAGAATTTATTAATTAGATAAAATTATTATTAATTAAAAAAAGGGAGCGGGGCTGGGCCTGCCCAGCCCCTTCTTCTTTTCCTTTTCCTTTTCCCCTGCTGGGCCAACCCATCCTCCTTTTTCCCTGGCCCGGCCCTCTCCTTTTCTCTCTGCCTCCCTTCCTCTATCTTGGACGTTGGCTGAACGACAATGCGAACAAGAGGACGGCACGAAGGAGACAAGGCAGAGTAGGGGGCGTTGCGTGAGACGTCCGGTCGGGGGTAGGTTAGCAGCGGCAGCTAGCATGGCAGGAGGCCATGCGTGCCGGATGGCTTAAATAGGGAGAGAGGAGCTAGCTCTTGGAGGGGGATTCGTTCGTTTGTTTGAGAGAGAGAGAGAGAGAGAAGGAGAGAGGGCTAGAATTTGCCTCGGCTGGGTGTCGGTCGGCCATCCTTAACACAAATCGACGTACCCTAGTCGGCATCGACGGTGGTCGTTGGAGGATTGGGTGATTCTTGATTTAATATAGAATAGTTGGCATTTTGTTGTTCTGGGTTTAATGGACGTCGATGGCCTCAGGGCTGTGCGAGGAAGACGACAGGAGTAGGACTGGAAGGAAATAGGAATAGGCGAGAAGAGAAGTTATGGGTTGGGTCAACATTAATTATTTTTGGGCCAAAATAGGTTTTACGAACTTGGGTTTATTCTGGATTTTGATTTTGGGTTTGACCCTGCCTTGGAAATGGGGGCGGAAGCTGGATTTTGTTGGATTTGGGCTTATTTGAGCTTAGCGTGTTTTGGTTCCTGGATAGAATTGATGGGCTTGTTTAATTGGCTTTGGTCAGAACTTGATACATTGGGATTAGGCTTAGTACGTATGATAAAATTTCTGGAATATAAATTGATTTATGATCAGAAATTAATTTCTCAATATCTATTTCAGAAATTGAGAATTTAAAAATTTTAGTTTCTGATTTCTTCTTTAAATCTATTTCTGAAATAGAAATATGTTCCAAAAATAAAAAAATCAAATTGCGTTCTATTTCAAACTTATTCCGGAGAACAAAGAAACAGAGAAATAAAGAAAAGAAATTTTGAGTTCTTGAGCCCTCGGGTCACATGCCAAACCCTTCAATTCCCCCCAACAAATTAGTATTTCTTTTCGAGAAATCTATCGTCATTCTCATCACCCTCTTCTCGATGTTTGAGATCCATATCTCCAATTCCTAGCGAAATCCTTCTCTGTGGGTACACTCTTGATTCAAGCGCACCCACCTTGGTCAATCCTTCTCGGTTGTCTTCCTCTACTGGCTCAATCTCGTCTCGTCATTTAACCCTCAATTCCTGCTGATGTATGTAATAGCCACCCCATCTGAATAAATCTGAAGCCAAGTACCATCTGGGGTGTTGATCTAATTTCATATTCTCCCCCAATTAATGGCTCTGAAAAGGAGAGAATTCTCTGCCCAAAGCACGAGAATTTCACAGAACTCCGTAGTTTGTATCTGCACAACTGGCATCTCCTAGCGGGACATCTTCAGGTCAGGGGTCATCCCTGGTTCAGAACACGGCCTCCGGGGAGGACTCGCAGGTCGTGATGGACCAGAGGAAGAGGATGATCCAGAACCACGAGTCCGGATGAGGAAGCAGGAGCGCCTGGACAATCTGCCGGATCAGGTCGCCCAGCTGAACAAGGAGAAAACACCGGATCGCGACCAACATCAACATCACCGCACAGGCACAGCATTACTTGAGCATTTAGGCCGAGAACTCTGCGATGAGAGCCCAGGCGGGTGAGCTCAGCCACATGTTGAAGTCACTGAATGAGATCATCGAATTCTTGAGTGCGAGCGATGGAGCATTGGATTTGGGATTGCCCACAAAGCCAAGAAGCTGACGAAAGGGAATCTCACCGCTCATCCGAGAAGGTGCTTGCCAGGTCTCAGTATCGGGTTGGTAGTGACATTTGTTTTTTAATTTTAATTTTAGACTTTATTTATTTAATGAGAAATAAATGATTTGAAAAATATTTTTTTAAAAATAATTTCTCATATCATTTAAAAAATTAATGGAAAAAGAATATTTCATCATCTATTAAAAAATATTTTAATATAAATTGTTATTTATAATAAAAAATTATTATTCATTTCAAACATAAAAACAATTAATTTTATCTTTATTAGCGTGAAATTCTTATTTGAGAAAGCTGGATTGACAGGTGGGGACATGGGACAATGCTACGAACCATTGTACGTATGGACAATCAAAGATAAAGTTGATCGGAGAATTTCACAAAAGAGAGGCAAATTACACCCAAAATTAGCATTATTCATGAGTAAATTTCATTTGCAGTGATCCCCCCCCCCCCCCCCCTTCACTCTAATTCTCCAAGCATGCGATTTTTCAATGTTCTTGACATTTCTTCTTCCTTTTTTTCCCATTTTAAATGACTTTCGTCAATTTGTGTACGGAGGTTTATACTTGCTTAATTCATTTGCCCCGGGCTAACCAAACTCCTAGTTACGGTCTAATTAGGCACTGCAACTATTTGATCACAAACTGGACAATTATATGCTTTATAAAGTCTCTATCTAAACCCTTGATATAAAGTGAATGAAGTTATTCGTTTGTTCACCGTAATTTTGTTTGTTCTTCACGCATTTGCTTTTTCAGCACCTTAAATTCTAGTATTCATCTTTCATTTACTTCAAATTTCAAGCCTAGTAATTTCTTATCAAATTAACACAAAACCCATTTCACAAAAAACCAAAATCAAACTTTTGGTGGAAGGTATCTCACTTCCAGAATAAATTCGCATTTTTGGTGAAATGGAAAGTATTGTCATTTTTTATTGAAAGAATATTTAAAGGTTAAATCATTCACTGATTAGTTTAAGTTTTTAAAATAGTTATCAATAGTTCCACCATATCTTATACTTATCTAGGAATATAAACTCTCTCTAAAGGATTTTATTCCTCAGTTTGATTTTCATGGAAAATTTTGGATATAGATTTAGTTTCTATGAAAACATGATTTTGGTTGGCCTGATCAAACACGATTCAGTATATGCTTCAATGCACATAATGTGCTGTAATCTCTAACATGTGCTGCAAGTCGCATATTTTATTATAGACAAACCAACCCTGATTAATCAAGTGCTTCAGGTGCGTCTCTCCTCCCAGTGCATTCGCATGCTCGGAGCATTTGCTTCCTTTGTTCTTGTTTTCCCGGCTAGATTTGCTAATCTCATTCTCGATCAATGGAAAATTCGAGTGAACTTTCGAACTGCACGTGGTGGATTAGGTCTGAAATGTCTGTAACTGCGTTCAGCGTGTGGTATAATGCTTTAATGGGGAATGCTGGCGATTGACCGACTGAAGGATATATTGGGGAATGCAATTAATGCTGCGGTTGATTCTGTTCTGGCTGTTCCGTGCTCCCTTTGGGACACTTGTTATCGATTTGATCAGAATAGGCCTCGAGAGAGAGAGAGAGGAAGAGATTTAGAAGGAAATGGCAGGAGGGAAGCTCCATACATGGAAGGCTCTACATTGAGGGCTCTCGGGCCGGGATCATCAAAGAATCAACTAAGGCTGCTGTCGAGGAAGGCCAGTTTATTGAGTTATAACCAGCTTTCCATTGCTATAGGACTCAAGCTCCATATTTAGTGCTTGTCCGGGCGAATGCTGATTGAGTTTCCATTTGTAACTTCTCAAATTGGCTCAACGACAATTAGAGCACGCAAGTCTAGCCAACGGCGAGGGGTGCATATTTCTCCAGTTGTGTTCTACGGGTCTCCCGGTGCCTCCCGAAAGATCATCTAGTTTGCTGTGATTGCTGAATGAGATACGAGTTGATCACGCTGCACAATGTTCATAAAACCTAAGGTCCTCGTATGTTTTATCGTATTCCCTGCACATGCACTTTGCTTCCACTTCAGTGACTTTTCCTTTAAGATATCTGGCTTTGTATCTTCCTTGCTTTTCCATTAGAAACGTTACGATTCTCCTGGACAACCTGCATCTGAGGTGGAACGTTTTATGTCCTGCTTTTGCTTTCTTCTTCTTCTATTTTAATTGAAGTGCTCATACCTTCAGAATCCCACTTTAACACCTGCACCGCGTTTGCATTTTGATAGTCGAATAACCAGTTTCCTTTCCTTTCAACCGTATGAAGAATATATGGACCACATTCCCAAGGCAAGGGGAAGCAATAAAGTTTGCTTAGGGTCATCCTCAGGTTCGTGTGTTCAGTTACCAAGACCATCGTAAGGGCCAGAAAAGATTTCTTGTACCATCTTACCAGGAGTTCTAGAAGAGGTGGTCATCTTTTATTTGCTTATTTAGGGTGCCTTTGCTAGGGATTAGTGTTTAATTGTGATATTCTCTTCGATTAGGTACCAAAATATGGATCCAAAGTTACGCCTCCATTATGAAGTTTTTTCAACTGTTACACTAGTGATATTTCAGTGAATTACTTGATTGGAAAGTCGCCTTTCCCAATTTTGGACAAATTCATGGTCTGTGGCCTCCATTGGTACCGTATTGGGTGGACAAATTCATGGTCTGTGGCCTCCATTGGTACCGTATTGGGTGATTGCTATCGTTTTATTTTTAGATAAACAGAGTGATCAGTCATTTTAATTGCTTCATACATAGTTCATGGACTTCTACTTGAGACCGTGTAGGATATTAAAGTTTTAACTCTTTTCCAAGGAAGACAGTTAAGTTATATCTAGCTTTTCTGAAGTGGCAGACCTGAAAGAATTTTAATGGGACTGATATGTCCTATTTGAAAGGAAGTTGTTGCTTGGCACTTTCTCCTTCCATATGTAATGTCGTCAAGAAAATGATCTAGTTTTGAAGGCGTATCGTTTCTTCTTCTTTACTCCTGTGGTGATGATGAATCTGTCACGGTCTCGGTAAAATTCAAAGCTGGTGTTGGTTCTCAGTGCATGGACTTATGGCTTATAGCATGTCAAGGAACGGGTTATATGAGCGGATAAGACAAGGGAATAAAAGCAATCACGGTGTATGCCATGTCTTTTCAATGAGAAATTTCTTGTATTGAATCGTACTCTTTGAGCCTACCTTAGTAGACATGAGCTTATTTTTTCTCTGTTCTGATTGGCCTAGTTTTCTATGACAAAGGTACAGAAAATTTCTGCCCAACATTTTATCCATTTGAAACCCTTTTTCTTTTGTGTGTGGAATTGAAGGTAAATTGAGCTTAGTAATAGCCCAGGTTAGTGCTCTCCGCTGCGTCTGATCCCGGAGGATATCGTGCCTGATTTATCAGCATTCTT
The DNA here is from genome assembly GCA_028830015.1 of Eucalyptus grandis x Eucalyptus urophylla. Taxonomy (NCBI): domain Eukaryota; kingdom Viridiplantae; phylum Streptophyta; class Magnoliopsida; order Myrtales; family Myrtaceae; genus Eucalyptus; species Eucalyptus grandis x Eucalyptus urophylla. The sequence continues at coordinate 46,037,783 of CM054190.1, forward strand.
TGATTCTGGCAAATCCTCCTGGCGTAACTAATAATGTGGTTGACAATGATGAAAACACGACAAATTGCTCATAATATGTATGGATGGTTTTCTATAGCATTCGCGACTCCTATCTCTTTCCGTCTCCACTACATAATTTCTGACCAACTGCTCTTCCTCTTTGGTTCATCTTCTTCCTCCATCTGTGCGTTTCCCCTCTCTCGAGCTTCTTTGGCCAGTCGAAATTCGAAGCTCTCGAGTGATGGCATAGCCCCAGCAGAGAGAGAGAGAGAGAGAGAGAGAGAGAGAGAGAGTTTGTGCAATATTAAATTCCAGAGTTTGTGCAATATTAAATTCCACAACCATTGATTTTAGTATTTAATAGAAATTGACAACCGATTTAGTATGAAAGAACAGCAATCCGTGTACTTGGCTGTCACCCGTCAATTTTGGTTTAGTGTACGTCCATCTCATGCCATCTTAACCATTGGGGATTGGGCGCTATAGCATGGAAGGAAAATGACGAGTATGGAGAATTGGAAGAAGGACAGGGATGAGATTGGGGAATTTGCGAACCAAAATGTTGTCGTCTAGTCGAGTTGCCAAAGGTGCTAAGGAGTGGAACATGATGAGAGGTCCTGTAAAGCTACAAGTGAAGTTGAGGATCAAAATGACCTTTCTTCTGCAAGTACTGAAGATTTGCATCGTCTTAATTGTGCGGTCCTTAAAGCCTTATGTGAATTGCAACGTGGTCCAGGTGAAGCAGGATAGAACTCTCACGATTACTTGCAAGAATGAGCAGAGGAAGCGAGACCAGATATGCTTGAAATCCTAGAAGGGATCCTGCAGGAAGAGGCAGAGCAGGGGATACAACTTCAAGTTCAAGAAACAGCAAAGCTTCAAGGTCGGTTTAGGGATGCAGCTTCAACTTCAGGAAAGGCGAGCCATCAAATTCAGGAAGGGGCATTACTTCGAGTTCACGAAGCAGCCCAACTTTGAGTTCGGGAAGGCGGGCAGAGGTTCGACTTTAGGAAAGGGGAACAACTAAAATGGGCGCAAGTTTAAGATCAGGGACGGACAAAAGTTCAAGCTCAGCCAAGGTTTGCAGCCTCAACCATCAAGGTCATGATAAGAACAATAACGCAAACTCGAACGAGCAGTGAAGCAAGCAGAAGGACTAAGCTACGTTCTTCAGCGTCCGACTAACCTTCATTGTTTATGGGTGCCCATGCCACAGGCAATGCAAAGTTACATACTCTGCTTTTCAGAGGAGTCTCGAGACCAATTTGTCAAGGTAAAATTCTATTTTCCTAGATATTTTTTACATTTTTTTTTTCTCAAGGAGACTCGAAAATAACAAGTGGTCATTAGGGACCCGGATCAGTTGCCTCTTTCCATGGGCCAATCTACCTGTCTTCACGAAAAGGGAAGCTGACACGTGTCTTCAGAGTTTTGCATGGCGTGTTTTCATTCTGAAATAAAAGTGGTGAGCTTAACGTTGTGGACAAATTTGTGCATTGAATTCTTTACTAGCTGTTCGTTCTAATTTCATTATTTCTTCCATTACTTCATTTTCTTTTTCAATGAAAACGCATGTGCTGGTGACTTTAAAAACAGAGGACCGTCACCTGCTCTCGATTTTCATTTCTTGGTCACCTCCAATCAAATTTAGTTTCTTGTTTTAGTATATGAATGTTAAGAACATAATTACTTTGATTTACGATCCAACATGCACTAAAATTAAGGTTTATTAAATGGAACACCAAACCCAATATAAAAAACTAACGAAAAAGAAGTTATATTAAATAATATTATTACCAAAACAATAAGTGCACTAGAAACTTAGTATAAGGACAAGCACTATATGAGTAAATTTCATCGAACCCTACTTCATCAACATACTTATTGTAAAAGTCGTAGGTATTTTGCTCGTCTTAAAAGCCACGGCAACCGCATTTCACATTACCTAGAAATTTAAAAGGATCAAATCAGCCCAACTGAATCACATTTCTAGTATATATCAATGAAAAATGAGAGATGAATCAAGAACTTCTACTCATACATCATACTCATACAAATGAATGGAAATCTACTTCTGTTCATTGACTTACTTCCTTGGTTAGCAAGATTTTGGGCCACTAGAGACAGGTTAAAACATAGTGCCTAAAAATTTCATTAAAGCATGAGCGTAACACGTTATTATTACCCTTACCAAAAAAAAAAAAAAAAACACACATGTTGGCATGAACGCTTGACAATCTCTTCACTACTCTGAGATAAATTTTAGCTGGCGCGAGGTGTAGGGTTGATAATTTCTAAGAATTTGACTCTCCTACAATCTCGGATTCTCGTTCCAGAATCTCGTCCACGAATTTCACGTGTCCAAACAATGCTGCTGTATGTAATGGAGTCTCACTATAAAACCACACCAAAAATGCTGTCAAGAATTAATGGATCGTCTTTTGAGCAAATCGAGCAAAAAAGTCACATTCCTTTCGGCTGCTGCTCCATAAAGGCCCCTCTCCATTTTCACTCCGAAACGAATCCGAGCTTTCACAATTCCGTTTTGCTTTTAGCATTTGGCTGACCGCTGCGAAAGTCAACCCCTTGTGAATCAAACATCAAAAAACCATCTTTTTGTTGACATTTCAATTATCTTTTTAAAAAAAATTGTTGACCAAGTCATCAGCCCAAAAAAACGGGAGGACCTGATTTATTCATACGCGGGCACAAATGAATGTGGTTTTGATTGTTGTACATCATGCGTACCGGCGTGCTTTCACCGGAGAAAACACATACTTTCAAAAGTAATGTATATACTGATTTGTACACTGCTTGTCTCTTGGTATGGGATGTATAAGCTTCCATGATGCATGGAACTCGTTAGTTTAATGCGGGGCTGCATTATCATTAACAATACCAAGTGTGTTTAAAAGTCATGTCTATGCCAATTCCTATGTGGTTTGCGGCTCAGTTTCCGGATCCGACATCGACTGTGTATGCTTATGAGCATGACAATTGATTTCATAAGGTCTTGGAGTAGATGAATTGATGCTATTTCGTCTGCTGGCATGCTTCGTTTGTGGCTAAAAGGTAAAGAGAGCCATCGTCACTTTTTATGGAATACTGGATCAAGAGAATTGGCTTGGCGGATCGGCAGGCCCAAAAGATGTGTCCATGCTCTCCGAGGTCGGGCCTGCACATGAATTTTGAACTGTCGGGGCCGGATCCATTTGATAGACAATTTCAATTCGGGTTGGCAGGGCAAAAACACTCTCTTTGGCCCAACAGGTAAATCGCAATTCCAACTAGTGCAAAGGCACGACATGGCTGAAGCGCGCATATAGAAACAAACTCCCTCCGTTCCGCGGGCCGATCTGCTGTCTACTGGGAAGGGGACCATCACACGTCTCCAGATTTTCTATGTGCGCCCCTTGATTTCGAAATACAAGTGGTGACTTTTTTAGGGGAGAGAGTTGCTAGGATGTGTTCCTTATTTTGACGTATAATATATGTACGCTTTGCATCCCAATTAACATAATATCTATTTTTTACTCCGCACCCAGTAATAATCTTTACTTGTTTAATATCTATGGAATCCTGCCTTTTAATGTCTTGTTTAGGACATGCGCTCCTTCATTTTGAAATACAAATGGTGACCTCTTCCGTAGTGGGCCTGGACGGAAAATTTTGTCCATTAATTCGTTTACTAACTTTTCATTCTAATTTCTTTAATCCTTCTATTCCTATATTTCGTTTAATGAAAGGACATTCATTGGTGATTTCAACAATAGTGGACCATTCGATCAAAAAAGAATAAAGAAAACAATAGTGGACCACACCTGCTCTTGAATTTCATTTCTCGATCACATTCAATCAAATTTAATTTCTTATTTCGGCATTTGACGTGAATGCATAATCTCTTCCATTTACTGGTGTCTTAAAAAATAATGGACCATCACCTGCTCTTGAATTTCATTTTTCAATCACATTCAATCAAATTTAATTTCTTATTTTGGCATTTGACATGAATGCATAATCTCTTCCATTTACTGATGTCTTAAAAAATAATGGACCATCACCTGCTCTTGAATTTCATTTCTTGATCACATTGAATCAAATTTAATTTCTTATTTTAGCATATTACGTTAAAGCGTAATCTCTTCCGTTAATGATCCGACTTGTGCTAAAAATTAAGATTCATTAACTAAAACATTTAGGGAGTTCTCTGTAAAAAGGGTAAGCACCATATGAACAAATTCCAATGCACCCTACTTGTTTCAGCTTATTTATTGTGAAATTAGCGGGCATCTTGCTCACTCTAAAACACCATGTCTATTGTCAATACATACATCATGTCCTAGAAATTTAACAATGGTCAAAATAAGCCGAGTTGAATCACATTTCAAAAATGCACCACGAAAAATGAGAGACGAGTCAAGAATTTATGCTTATACATACCGGTACAAATGAATAGAAATTCAAAAGGAAACACAAAATTGGAAACTCGCGAGAGTACAAGTATTGGCAGGTTAGAGAAGAAGACGACGTCCGAAACCCTTCCGCTTCTATTAAGATACTGGGGCCGTTTTTGATTCGTTTAGAATGTCGAGTTTTAAAATTTTTTATTTTTTATTTTATGAGTGTTTCTTAAGCAAAAATAACATTTGATTTGGCCGAAACATAAATTTTCATTAAATATAGATATTACGGACTTGTTTGTTTAATCAAGAAAGGGCATAAATGTGACATTAATTTTTTTTTATTTGATCAGCACTTCCTTCTAGGGAAGTTCCCTAGAAGACTTGTTTGATTTGTTTCCTTGCGATGATGATTGTCTGCGGTAGCAGGAGTTGGATTGGGTCATGGATGGTGGTGCCTCTTGTCTTCCACCCCACGTGTTGATTTCTTTGTGTCTTGCAAGGCGTGAGATTATAGTTTTGTGAAGATGGGCAATTCTGATGTTGCGAAAATTGTTTATGTTGTCTAGAAACTAGCTTGGGCAACAAACTATTGCTCGAGCATGTGAGGCAAATTCCAGACATTCGGACGAACTTGATTTCTACCGGAAATTTGGATGATGACGGATTGAAAAGTCGGTTCAAGGATGGGAGTTGGAAGCTTGTCAAGGGGCGTCTCTCACTAACAAGGAGGAAGAAGTGTTGTAACTCTTTACCGCACACAAGCTAAGGCGTGCAAGGACCAAATTCATGCCGCGGGAGAAGAAGCAACACCTGATCTAATGGCATATGACACAATGTATACTAAAGTTGCTTTGAAAAAACAAATTCAGCAACTTATGCTTAGTTGAATCATATTTTGAAAATATATAAAAGGAGAGACAAATCAAGAACTTATGCTCCAACAGACTTGCACAAATAAATAGAAGTTTAAAAGGAAACACAATATTGGAAATAGCGAGAAAATGGAAGTATCAATAGATTATTTAATGAATAAAAATTAAGTTACTCAAAGTTATTCCACCTATCAAAACATGACTTTTTATGGCACTCAAAACCAAGTTAACACATCATGCATCATGATGCACTAGGTATACAACCAGACAAGTCCGATCATCTAGTCTAATCAAGCATCAAAAAACATGTTATGATGAAAGGGATAACGAAAGGCACAAATTTCTGTCCTAATAGGTAAGCAACATAAGAATCCACTTTTTGCATCCAACATTAGCTCATGGAACAACAACTGATCGAAAGTGAAACTCACGAGAAAATAGAAGTATCGGCGGCTTGGAGAAGAAGACGATGTCCCAAACCCTTCCACTTCTGTTTATTGACTTGGTTTCCTCGTTATTCAGATATCGGCCCACTAGAGAAAGGTCAAAACATAAGGCCTACAAAACTCATTAAAGCCCACAAGCAGAGCTCACATTTTCACGCATGCTCTCTCTTTTGAAGCTTTCACTCGGACAAGTGTTCATGATTCTCTCGCATATGAGGCTCGATGTGGCTAATTCAATCTCCAATAAAGACCTAAACTCGCCGACCAGCCGAATGTCCCCAGGCCCAACCGGCAAGCGATTTTTACTGCTACCGGAACGTGAATTCTTTTGTCCAAAAAAATTGCAAGACCCGCGATTAAGAAAAAAACCCAATTTACTTTTTTCTTGTTTTCTTCCAGTCTTGTTACCTTAGGAGACAGTTCATAGCTACAGACCAAAAAAAAAAGGCCTCCGATGCCATAAGCACGAACTCCTTCACCGTCACTGTCGGATCTCTTTAGATACTTCTTGACTGGGGTCGAATTCATCGCCAGATCTCTCCAGGGAGTCGCCGGGGAAGAGGTCGCCAAAGTAAAACCGGATCTCCTTCAGCCTCCTCAGCACCTTCTCGCACGAGATCCTCGCCAACCTTTCCCAGTCTTCGTATCTTCCTGTCTTCTTCCTTGCTTTACAATTGCTGCGTATCGACCCCACCACTCTCTCTTTATTCGTAATTACACACTCTCACACTGAAACAGTGGTCTCTGCATCCTAACCGTGTAGTTGAATGCTCTTACGTCGGTAGTTTCGGTAGTTTCATTCTGCATTTTATACTAACAAGTACCGTAATTTAATTTGAATGTGGCTTTAACCGATTTGGCTCAAGCATACCGTTTTATTGTCTGCGTCTTTGACCCGAACACCTCTGGTCATGTGCAGAAACCGAAAAATATGGATCTTATGGACGTCGAAACAGTATGTGCTCTTCTGCTCTTCCTACTTTTGGGAAGTATTCCTTGGTCACTTGCTCTACCAGGAGTTAAGGCTCTGCTGTGATCCTTAGAACTAGTGTCCTAATTGATAATTGAACGGCTTCAGAGTTTTATATGAACTATAAGACCTTTAAGATTTAGTGAGAAACAGCTAAACTGTGTGAATTGGAGGCTAAGCATTTTCGGTTCGGAGAACCCAGGCGTGAGCATGGATACTGGGTCAGCTTGACAACAAATTGTCTAAATCGCAGTCTGATAGCTGAGGTAGGGCAGCAATCAGCGGCCACAGAATTAGACAGGAGACCCCAAGTCTTAACCTTATTTAATATTCCTTCCTAATTTCTAGTTCACACTAGAAAAGTTGGTGCTACAAGTGGTTAAAGGAAAGGCTAGCTGCGATTCATGACTATTCTTTGCTTTTCCTTTTTCTTTTCTTGGTTCTTTTTTGTGATAAAGACCCGATGCTTTAGTGCGATCAAGTGGGGCAGGGTGCAAGTATCCGTCAATTATCCCAATTTATTAGGTGCACGAAAATGACACTCTCTACTGAAATTGAATCTCAATATATTTATTATGGCAGAATGTGGCACCCGTGAATGATCCAAAATGATGCACGAAGAATAGAATTCAAGCATCGATTAGAATCACATATAGAAAATAGGATATGGATTTGACCTCCAACCATTGTTCAAATCATCTCTCTAAGAAAAAGTTCGGAAATGCTAAGAAATCACACGAGGCGTGTCAATTTTGAATGTCTAAATAATTTTCAAAATGTTGGAAATAAAAGTAACACCAAAGAACAGGAACTCGATTTTCGGTCCTGAAAAATGAAGTCTCAAAGGAGTGATAGACATGATTTCTAATCAATGGTGTTTATGAGTACTAATTCATGTTTCAAAGCTTTAGAAAATATCATTCCTAAAATATTTCCCAATAATGCAACGTGTTGCACCGGGTATTGGCCTAACGTAAGTTGATCACACGCCTTATCATTTGCACACACACCAAAAAAAAAAAAAAAAAGAGTGGGGGAGGGGGGGGTGGGTTTAAGGTACATGGGGTCCTTAAACTAGCAAAATGTATAAAAAGGTTCCTGAATTTTTTTTTTTTTTTTTGCATAGAATGGATCCCTAAACTATATACTTATTTTGTTTGAATTGATTCTTCTGTTAAAATTACAAATGAAGATGCTAATGTGGTCATTAAATGCTGACATGGCATTTTATGTGTCAAAAATTTTTTCGTCGATATACTAGTTTGGGATTTTTGGTAATCAAAAAATTAATTTGGAGTAAATTTATTACAATTATATAGTTTGGGATTTTTCATGGTATTAAACCAATAAAATAAGAAAAATCAAACATCATTTCATTTTGGAGAAACGCATGCATCTCCATCTGAAAGAAGTTTTGTAGTGCATTCTAGATTGCATTCGTTCTGCTTAAAGATGAACTCATTCTGCAATAAATGAAATCAATTCACGAAATTCATGAGAAATGTATTTGTATCCTTTTAGTTTTGTAGACGATTGCACTCTTTGCTCGCTTTGGTCCTGTCCACTCGCACATGAGGCTCCAAGAGAAGCGGGGGATTGTCCTCTTGGATCTTCTTCAATAGGTTATCCACGAACACACGCCTCTCCAAGTCCCGAGCTTTGCGACGTCCACCGCCTCACAGTCCGATATAGACACCCTCTCCGATCTTCTTACAGGTACAAGCGATGAGGGACACTGACCCTCGCCTCAAAGTTGAGGGACATGATTGAACATTTTCCTAACAGTTTAGGGACTTGATGTCTTATTCCAAGAAAAAAAAAAAGAAAAAAAAAAAAAAAAGAAGAAGAGCTTCTGATTGGCCTTTATGGTCTCCCAAGGAATCTTAAAATATTTCCTAGAACTCGTTGAAAAGTCTTGGACGCCTTCGCTGGTGTCCACTTGCTGCTGCAGAACGTTAGGTGGGATATGGACGATTGGATTTGATATTAAAGTGAGCCAGCCAACTTTGTTTCTTCCCTCGGACCAGTCCAGAAAAAATCTCTGATCTTTTGAGAAAGATTCTCGCACTGACTTGACTGTCGCATTGAATTAATATAAATTTTCGAGGATTTATATTTAATACAACAATACAATACCCTCAAATGACATCATGTTATCTTAAGAAATTAAATCTACCAAAAAAAAAAAAACGGTTGAGCTTGGGTGACTTTATGTATTCCAGTTGACTAGGATAATGCAATATAATCGATGTCTAATTTCCTATTTTCCTTACAACTATCACCTTAGTATCTTTTACAAACATATCCCAAATATATCCCAAACACTAGAGTCAGTATTTATGACTTATGAGATTATTTATCCACAGAGACATCCGTATAAAGCTACATATAATTCTGATAAGGTGGGACCTCGGTTCATTTTCAGGACATACAACCCTGGGCCTATGGGTTTGCACATGTATCTTATCAAGCCAAAAAGGAAAATAATTGTGAACTTATCTGATTAGCAGCAAACTTGACTTTACGTTTTTTCAAGGAGTCCCAAAAAAATTTTCACTTGCTGAAAAGTCCGGGGCACTTTATTTAAAAAAGGGAAAATGTCACAAATGGTCCATGAACTTTCATTTAATGTTCAATTTCATCTATGAACTGTTGATTTGCTCAATTTGGTCCGTGAACTTTCATATAATATTCAATTTCATCCATGAGCTTTTGATTTGCTCAATTTGATCCATGAACTTTTATTTAATGTTCAATTTCATCCCTAAACTTTTGATTTGCTCAATTTGATCCATGAACTATTAGCAAATATTTCATCTAATCCTTCCATTTGTTCAAACTATTAAGTGATGACATGAAGCATTAATTGATGACGTGGAACTAAATTGGATTACTAGAATTATGAGTCAATATATATATATCTTTAAAAAGGAAAACAAATTAGGGGTCAGCTAGAGATGAGAGCACTGATCACAAAAATAGAGAGAATAAGTGGTTATGTATCTTTTTTTTGGATGGTGGCCACAATTTGACTTGTTTTAAAAGTAATTTCCATGTGAATATTCCACATGTCCTTTTTTATTTTATATCTAAGAGACTAAAAGCCATATAAGCCAATTCCGATAACTTTAACTAACGAAATGACAAAATTGGTCAATTTTCAAATAGTCATGCATGAAATTGAACATTAGATGAAAGTTCATGGACTAAATTGAACAAATTAAAAGCTCAGAGATGAAATTGAACATTAGATTAAAGTTCAAGGATCAAATTGAGTAAATCGAAAACTCAGGGATGAAATTGAATATGGACTATTTGTGACATTTTTCCTTTAAAAAACAAAGCGTCCAAAAAATGCAAGGCCGTGCTGAGACTAACATCATTACTTATACCCATTCCGTGGTGGACGAGATGGTTCACGCCTCATCCCTCAACCGGCAGGGAAGAGGTTCCAAACTTCTCACCTCTATTGTGTGACTCACCTGTGGCCCGTGGGAGGTGGGTCCTTGCGGGTCGCCCCGGGTTTATATCGGCGGCTATCGCCTGTACGATGGTTTCCGGGTCACCAAAAAAAAAAATCATTACTTATGGACTGGACCACTTGAGAGTACGAAATTATGCAAAAAAATTGCTGGCATTTTGTCTCATTAGAGGCAGATTAGTTAATTAATTTAATTAACAGGTAAAATTCAGGTCTTTTTTTTTTCTTAACCAAAAAAAAAAGTACACTTCCCTCGAAGTCCACAACAGAAAATGACATACCTCTTAACGCTCTCGACTTTTAACTATTCAATGTTTGCAGGACTTGGTTCCACTTCTGCACCATGTTTTGGGCTACCAGAAGTGATCCATTCCGCATGGAAGGTAAATGGTCGCAATAGGAATATCGCGCAAATCAAAAGTAATTTTGATTTTTTTTCGATACCTATAAAATGTCTAGTTTCCTATAATATGTGCATCTGGAGATTTTCTTTCGATATATAAAAGACAGAAAAGTTTAAGTTTCCTTCTTTGTTTTAATATTAGATATTCGATTAGATACTTTATCATATTTTAATTAACTAAGCCAATAAGTCAATGTTATGCTATAGGACAGTTAAAAGTAATTTATCGAACTAACAAATAGTTTATGATATTTGGTCAAATGTGCAATTTGATCTCTGAACGTTTAATTTATTTAATGTAGCTCATGCACTTTAACTAAATATGTAATGTGATCCTTGAACTTTAAATTTATCCAATAAAATTTATAAATTTTTGATACATAATTAATACAATTCCTGAATTATATGAAAATATTTAATATAATATTTTCATTCATAATTCAGGATATATATAAAAGTGGCTAGCCCTTTCGCTTTAGAGGAACCAAACGACGAGGCGTGTTGAGCGGACAAAGAAACAGCGCGCGTGCTTGGCAGTGAATTCGCTGAACCTGGCTATACAATTCAAGCTGCTGCACTGTCTCTACATGCTCACATGCCCCATCTGTCATTCAAAATCTCTCTCTCCCTCTCTCTCTCCACGTGCTCTTCCCATGGGCCGCTTGATTGGAATATCCTTCCCCTTCTTTTCCTGATTTTTTGTTTTTGAAAGGATGAGAACGTCTGACTGGCCTCTAGAAAATTTCCAAACTTGTTAAAAAGTCCTAGACACCTTCGCGTTGTCTCTTTGCAATTAAATTTGGTTTGAAAGCGAGCCGGCCAAGTATTTTAGGTTTGGAAATCACTTGCCTCGTTCATATCCGAAACCTCAGCTCATTTCTTAGCGATGCCACATAACACCAGCCTTTTATCTCTTTAGATGAGAGAGAGATCTGGAAGTAACAAGCTTCCTAGCCAATGCAAGCTCAGAGACTGGAACGAGTAGTGATGTTGCACGAGCATTAGAAGGTGAGTATCAAGTATTTCTGAGTTTCAGAGGACCCGACACTCGCCATGGATTCACAGACTTCCTCTATGACGGCTTGAAAGAAGTTGGATTTCGCGTATTTAGGGATGATGAGGAACTCCGTGTCAGCAATGTGATTGGAGAGAGCCTTCTACGTGCTATCAATGGCTCCATAATCTACATACCAATCCTCTCCAAGACATATGCTGTCAGTAAATGGTGCCTTCGTGAGCTTGCACGCATAGTAGACAACGTGTCTAAGTCAGACGGTGAAAAAAGTATCATTCCTATTTTTTTTTTTTTGTGAAACCTGATGACGTTAAATTTAAGAATCCATTGTATACCGACGCTTTACTGGAACACTCGAAGGAGTCTCCTGATGAAGTCGAGGCGTGGAGAGCAGCTCTTGAAAGGGTAGCTAAAATCAAGGGATTGAACGTGACAGAGGACCAAAGGTATTACTTTTTGCAAAGCCCTACTTATTCCTTTTTAGTTTGCCCAAGACAACGTGACCAGTTGCTGCTCTCATCCTCTTCTTTTAACATCTTCCCTAAAAATTTCCCGTATGATGTGGACAACTTCAATTCGATCTGCATCCTCACGTATCAAAATAACTAGTTTGTATCTACAGGGAAAAAAAATTAACCTAAAATATACATGTGGCATCCCAAGAAACACCAATTACACAAGGAAACTATGATTGGGTGACGAAATTTCACTTCTAAATATTCAAAAGAAGCGAGAGCATCTTAAGAGCATGTAAAGAATGATGGGCCATCATCCCGGGGCCTCGAGTTTTGCAGAGCTTACTGGAGGTCTAAATCGAGGTTTGGGCCAAGCTGGAGGCGACCACCATTGCTCGGCGATGGCGCGGAGGCCTCCGAGTGGCGTGGCCGTGCGCACAGAGGGTTAGAGAGAGAGAGATGGCACTAACAGCGTAGGGGGTGTGAGAACTTATTAGTTATTATTACCCATTGGATTAATAAGTAATAGTAATGAATGCAATTTGAAAAACGAGTGAAAATGGGGAATTTGATTTGTGGATATGCAATTTGATGTGTGTGGAAAATGACTTTTTGCAATTTGTCCTTATTATTTTCCTTTTCACCTTTCTTCAGGGTTGTCTCAGGCAAATTAAAATGACTGGATAAAGTAATCAGTAATCATCCGTTTATTTTAATCCAAAGTAATAAAGGTGGAAATGAATAGGGGGCCAAATGGCTCGAAAATGAGCCTGCATGGCATTTGTATTTTTGTTTTGGGGTTATCGCATGGCATTTACTTTGACATCTTAATATGCTCATCATCATTCATCATAACAACGCATAATTTGGCAATTGATAAATTTAAATGTAACATACGGTAAATTAACACTTAGTATGCATTATTATGGCATGTGGACGGCCATTAACTTCTCAAATGTGCATGAGCTGTTTTTGCACAATTTTTTTAGAGTGGGCCGTCTCTTGTGCTTTTGGGTTATTTAGTCAATATGACCAACATACCGCTTGAGAGTTTTGGAGCTTTAACTAAAAGACGGAGTTACTGGAAAGCAAACTGCGAGAGTCTCGGCATTTTGTTTTAACATCAATAAAGAAGTCCACTTTGGGTAGGTAAATCACCAAACTATGACCTATGCTACAAACTCCAGGTAAAGCCAAGGCCCAAGTAGGTAGGCCCCATTTGGTTCAGCATTTCCAAGGGGCTCTCAGTTTCCAATTTGGTTCAACATTTGAAGGTGTCCTTGGTCAAATGCTCAGCATTTTAGAAATGCAAGTCTACTTCTACTATTCATCCGTTGATTTTTTTGTCTTTTTTTAAAAAATCAATAATCTTCCCCACATCTCAACCGTCGTTGATCCGTAACGAAGTTTCATCGGATTTTATTTTATTTTTTTAAAATATAATAAAAACCCTTTGCAAATGTTGGGTTCAACTTTTTTTTTTTTGTCATTTTTATCTTTTAACAATCAATATTCCAACTTTTTATCAATATATTATAATGATCATTAATTAACAAAGATGATTAATACTACAATAATTAAAAAAAAATATTCAAAGTTGAAAACAAACCTAAAAGAACCCTAGGCCAAAAGTTGAGCTTTGTATATCTATAATCAAATTCTTTTAATATAATTTTTAAATAAATTTACTAATATATATATATATATATATATATATATATATATGTATGTATCTTTTACATTACTCTCAACAAATGTAAAAGGTTATATAGTCATTGTTTCTTTTTTGCAATTTTAAAAATACTAAAATTAAAAAACTTAATTTGGTCACACTAAAAGGTATTTCAAATATATGTTTACCAAATAGTCTTGCATTTCTCTAAATCACTTTTTAGTTATAGTTTACCAAACAGTCTAGTATTTCGGAAAATCAATTTACCTCAAAGGTATTTGCATTCTCCCAATGGCATTTTCCCAAAAATGTACCAAACGGGCCCGTAGTCCAAACATAGAATTGTATCCACTTGATGGTGTAGAGAATCAAACGAGCGATGTGTGCCTAATCCACACACATTTCTTCATTTCTTAATCATCAAGTTAACCCCATGGGAGTCAGGTCTCTCAATCTTAAAATTTGAACAAATATTACTGTGACACGGCTCTTTAAATGCCATTACATCTGACATAATCATATCCATAGAAGACTTACATGCATAGGTTGAGGCAAGACACATGTTTCGGGCTTGTTTTCTTTTTGTTTTTCGGGAATACATTTTTCTTCACATATCACGGTGTTCGATGGACGACGTTGCATTTGTCTACACTATCTCGGTTCATGATTTTCCTATTACGAGTGCTGAACCTTTTTTCCAGGCTTAGCTATAAATGCTGAAATTTTGCTTATGCACGATATAGTAGCCACTTCGTAACTTTTGCCATCATGTAAGCCAATACTATAGTCTTCATAAATATCTCCACTCGTAAATGTACATAATATCTAGTAATTATATCATATTAGCCTATAATAATTATTCAGCGTATCATATATCGCTCATGATGACTTCAATCTAGTTAAATTTTTGACAATTCCACGTACAATGCGTGGGTGTGAGATTATTTTAGTCAACTAATGAAAGCACTTTTATACGTGGCAGTCAAGTAGAGATTGTCAAATCGGTTGTTGAAAACGTATTGGAGAAGCTGGAGATAAAGCAAAAAGAAGTGCCTCGACATTTAGTTGGACTTGATGATCAGGTGAAACAATTGACAAGGTTATCAGCTACCAACCAATGTGATGTGCGGCTTATTGCAATTTACGGAATGGGTGGAATCGGTAAAACAACCATGGCCAAGGTCATCTTTAATCAATTGTCTTCCCACTTTGGAAGGCGTTGTAGCTTCCTTGAGGATGTTCGAGTAAGCTCATCAACCGAGGAGGGCAAAGTCCGGCTGCAAAAGAAACTACTATATGACATTGCTGGTTCAAGATGTGCAAAACAAGTCAAGGATAGTGAACAAGGGATGAAGAGGATTAGAGAAGTACTCCACATTGAGGAGGTCCTTGTGGTTTTGGATGATGTTGCTAAAGAACAGCATATTGAGCATCTAATAGGAAATTATTCATTACGTTCAGGATCTCGCATAATCATTACAACAAGAGACAAAACAATTCCATCATATGAGGGATTTCATGGTAAAATTCGACGGTATGAGATGCTAGACATGGCTGCTCCTCACGCACTTCAGCTTTTTTGTCGACATGCCTTTGGTACCGACTCTCCGTTGAATGATTATTGTTGTCTTTCAAATAAAATTGTCTCAAGTGTGGGAGGGCTTCCTTTGGCAATTGAAGTGATAGGTTCATCACTTAAAAGGAAAAACAAAGCAGTTTGGAAAGAGACGTTGGACAATTTAAAGAATGTACCTGAAGAAGAGATTCTTAATAAATTGAAAATTAGCTATGATGGCTTAGACAATAATCAGAAACATATTTTTCTAGATATATCATGCTTATTTTTCAATGAGAAGACGACCAATCCAATTTACATGTGGGACCATTGTCAACTAAATCCCCGGAGAGGAATTGAAGTCCTTACTGAGAGGTGCTTGATAAAGATTTTGGATAATGATAAGTTTTGGATGCATGATCAACTCATAGCACTAGGAAGGAAAATTGTCCGTGACAACAGCCATGGTGAACTTGGAAAGCAGAGTAGGTTGTGGATTGCAGAAGAGGCCTTGGATATTATAAGAATCGAAGAGGTAAGCAAGAAAAGTTCCATTTTCATTTTTCAAACAGAAGTTGAATCCTGAAACTAAGGGTTCCTTTGCTTTCTTTTGTTTGGGATTTTTATCATTTTTTTCTTGCCCATTCGAGTTGTGAGATGTGGTGGTTGGAAGTTGCTGAAGTTACTCACATTATTGCAAAATTTGACTTGCAGAGGATGGACAAGGTTATAGCACTTGACATAGATGGATTTGATTACTCCATAGAGATTAAAAATCAGGAATTTGAAAGATTACAAAACCTAAGATTCCTCAAGTTATGCAATGGAACCTTTGTTGGGGACTTTGCAAGGTGTCGTTCAAAGTTGACATGGATTTATTGGCGTTGTCCTCATCGGGATTTTAGGGCGGACAATATGTATTTGAACCATCTTGTTGTTTTCGAACTTGGCTCAAGTGGCTTCAAAGATGATTCAAAAGTATGGGACTTGATCAAGGTATTACATGATTTAATTCTAGTCTAATAGTCCCAGTGTGTACTATGCAATGGATCTTTTACTTAACATGCCATTGATTTTTACAGAGGGCACATAATTTGAGAGTTATATCCCTTACAGAGTGTAATGGCTTAACGACAATCCCGAACTTCTCTAAATGCTTGCATTTACAAAGGTTGACTCTTGCACACTGCAGCAGGCTAAAGAGGATTCAAAGCTTCATTAGACATCTACAGTCATTGATTGAATTAGATATTGAATGGTGCATTGGTCTTACAGAATTGCCCGAAGAACTGGGGGCACTAGCCAAGCTGCAACGCTTCTCATTGTAAGGATGTTCTGGGTTGTGTGAACTTCCAAGCTCTTTTGGAAATTTAACCTCATTGATAGAGTTAGACTTATCAAGTACAGGCATTGGCAAATCAAAGAAAATCACAAGATGCAACTTAAGGTGGATTGAGAGGTTATCTAGATTGAAAAAGTTAGATTTAAATTTGTCAAACATCTGTGCACTTCCAGAGTTGGCTTCTCTTTCTCATCTGGAAGAGCTTACTGTGTCTGAGCTTACTGTGTCTGAGGAATGGGTAGAATTCAAGAATCATCCACCCTCTCTGAAACACTTGCGTATAACAATGGGGACGTCATCGATAGAGTTGATTGCTCCATCAAACTCGGTGCGTCATCTTCTTCATTAATATACAATAGACTACGTGAGTGCATAGGCTTGGAAATTGAATTGTTCTAATTTCTGTTTGATGCTATAATTCGGCAAAACTACAAAAGAGTAAAAAGTCAAATATTATTCTGAATTTGGAAGAAGATAATTTTTTTAATCCAACGACAAAAATATATCAGAGATGATATTTAAAAAATTTAAATACTTTAGAGTTCCTTCATCATGTTCTTTTTAATTTGAAATGTTTTTTCTATAAATTAAATAAATAAACAAATGAGTGTTGGATATTTTGTAATATGGTATGTTTATTTCGAAGCTTTGATGTTTAGCAATAATTGCTCTCTTGAACTTTGGTACTGATGCGCAATAGCTTGCAAATTTTGAGAAGTTTTAGATTACCTTCTCACATTTGCCCCGCCCAAAGAAACTTTGATTTATGTTGCCTCCATTATTTTTTCAGCCATCGTAGACTTTAAGTTTTACCTAAATGGACGAACTCCTTTTTCTTTTATAATCCATGCATCGTTCTGTGTTTTGTTAACTTCATAACCCATGTAATGGACGTTATTTTGTTCAAGAAGAGCGGTCCATTTTTAGTGGCCATACAAACGGAAAAAGTAATGGCAGAAACACAGCCGAGAGTTTGTTGAGTAATCTGCAGCTTTTCAAAGTTTGCATGCTATCTTGCAGTAGTGCCAATTTCACGAGGGTAAAATGGTGTTTATGAAGTATGGCGCTATTGTGCAAGGGAGCTAAAGTTCAAGGGGACTTTGAGCAATTATCCCTAATGTATGATATAAGGCTGACCATAGGAGTTAATAGTACGGACATTGATTAGATAATTAAGTACTAGTTTAATCTGGACTGCCATAAAATATCATTACTACTTTCAGAAATAGATGACGTGATGTCTTTTGTTAAGCATTCCAAAGCCTCTAAAGAGCTAGACATAATTAAATAAAAAAATAAAAAATTGGTCCAACCTAGACATGGTTACTTAAATACTATTTAAAAAAGAAGATTTTAAATAAACAGTAAAAAATGTATGCGGAATCCGGGCTCTTATATTTTTGTTAGTATCTAAATAAATCAATACCTGCAACTAAAATGAGTGGAATATGAATATGTAATCTTGTGCTAGTCAAGGAAGGAATCCAATTTGAAAGGAAGTCTTATATATTAGAGAAAGCTTTGATTCCTTTCTTGGCCAAATATCCTTTCTTTAGCCACTTATTTCTACTTCCTTTTCTCTTGTTGGATATTTGCGGATCCTAGAGCAATCTTTCCTCCTCTTTTTGAGGTTGCCATCTTCTGTTGTACTTTAAGCTGCATACTTTTTTTTTTTCTATTTTATTTAATTTTCCCTACTTGACTTTATGGTGTTGGATAGTGTTCTTCAATATTGCCAATGAACTCATATAAATCATTCTTTAAATATTAATTCATAAAACTTGCTTCATATATAAGACATTATATGAGATTTTGCAAATAATATATTTCAAAAACAAATCCTGAAAAACGACTGCGCTCAGTCGTACGAGACGACTATGAGTTGCAAAACCTTGACTAGGGCGAAATTGACTCTGGCTGACTAGATTTCCTAGATGACTCTAACTCCGCAAAGTCCCCAAGATTCTCCCCACAAGCACTCGTTTGCTTCTTCCTCTGCTCGACTTATTTACTTCTCTCTATCTCTCCCCATCATATTTCTAATTATACGAGAACAGAAGAGAAAAGCCTGCAGGATTCTTGGACCTTTCTCTTTGAGAATTCCAGTTTTCAAATTCCACACCTACGAAAACAGGCTGGTAAACTCTCACCCTCAGGCGTTCCCGTAAATATACGGAAACGAATATCTAACTTTTATTCCCTTTAACCTTTCTTTAGAGATCCAGGACTTTTACTTATAGTGGTTGAAGAGAAAGGGGTCCTTGTGGAGCTAAAAGGGGTTTATTTTGACGTTGCTCTGGTTCTTGTTTTGGTGACAGAAAGCGGTGCTCAAGCTGGATGTGTGCGACAACAAGGACAAGAGGAAGGCCATGAAGATAGTCTCTAGATTTGCAGGTATCAATCAAATAAACCCTTCTTCTCATATCTGTCTCCCTACTTCTATAAAAAGAACAAATCCCAGATCTTAATTTCTGCAGTTAAGAAATCCGAGTCAAAACAGAGTGTGATTTGGCTGCATATGTGCAGGGGTCAAGTCAGTCGAGATAAACCTGAAGGACCAGAGGCTGGTGGTGACAAGAGATATTGATGCTGTGGAGATGATGAGGAAACTGAAATGGATGTGTAAGACGGACATAGTCCCAGTCTGACAGGCCAGAGAGGCTCAGAAGAAGGATGACAACAAGAAAGACAATAGGACAAGAAGAAGGACGGCAGTCATTCTGTTGTTGTTGCTGTTGTTTTTATTTTTATTTTTTTTCTTCAAAAGTAGTCGATGTTGAGTGACACTCGTTTTGCTATTCCTCAAAATAGCAAAATACCTTCACTATTTATATGAATATTTATTACAAGTATACACGCTTGTTATAGGCTTGCTTCACCGACATACTCTTGTGACAGTGGAAGATGCGTAGGCCACGCGTTCTCTATTTAATCCCAACTCTTTGACTATTATCCAAGTCATTTGATCAGATATTATATCTTGGATTCTCCTACGCACTGATGTGGGCTCCTTTTCTACCTCTATTTCCAACTACTTCATTAAACGAGATATTTGTAAAGATTATTCTACAGAAATATCTAGAAGAGAGAGAGAGATGGGGCTTTCTTCAGTCGAAAGACAAAGGCCGAAATGCCCAACTCTACCTGTTTGCATACGGGTATTATCAAGTTCCTGGCTAATCCCAATTTTCTTTTTCATGCCAATCCCAATCTCAAGTTTGATATTTGAGTTTTTCGAAACCTCAACTTCTTCACAAACTGGTATATACAAAAAGTTAAAAGATCTTGGGCCTGTCAGTTCGCGATCATTAGTTATCAAATTCTGTTCGTGTAGATGGCTCTATAATATATAGATGTCAAGTGAGTCTTGATGTCCTTGAAGGCATGTAGGGTCTTTTATTAACGTGACCTGAAAAAGCACTTGCGCGCATCTCCTTATGCTTCACATCCCAAATCCATCAAGTAGAGACGATTAAACATTAGAAAAAGTCATATTAGGATGTTAATGGCCTCAAAAGTAGTTTGCCAAGCCGATCTAACTTGCACGTTCCCCATCATATCAACTTTGGTTACTTGCGAAAATTTTCCGCAAGAATACAAATCATTTTCTAAATGTGGATCCGCATACTTCCATAAGCTTTTGTGAGTACGACCATGCAAATGCGAGTGGCGGTAGGCCGAAGAGATCGAGGAGGAGTGCGTGGACGAGTGTTGTGGCTTCGAATTTGGCGTTGGAGTGTTTTGTGGAGAGCAATGGTGGTTTTGGGGTATGCAGGAGAGCTTTCATGGTGGCTTGCTGCTTCGAGAATAAATTTTTTTCTAGCGACACGACAATATCACGTAAATTGATGCCTTACCCCACAAAATGAGTAGACAGACAGAACCTTCTCTCTTACTCTTTTTCTAACGTTATTTCTCTTTCTGCTTAGATTCTTCTCCTCCATAATTAATAGAGATATTCCTTTTTATAACTAACTATAATAATTTTAACTAAATTACACTCCCTCCCGCTTTTCCGTTTTTATAATTTTTGAAGTAGTCCAGTCAGCTAATCTCAACATTTAGAAAATGTTCTATTGGACGGCATGAATGGTATTAACTATTAAGTAAATATTCAAAATGTAAAAATTATAGCATAAGTATCCTTATTTTGGCCTTCGATCTTATAGTGATATGCTTTCGTAGACATTTCTCAGTTAACCATAAATCAAGTAGGTTAGGACTAAGTATGCTAGGTCCGTAGCTTATTAGTTACAACCTTGAATTTGCTATTTATAAATTAGGAAAATTACCAAAAAAGTCATAAACATTTTGCAATTGTATCGATTCAGTTCTAAACTTATTTTTTTGATCAATTAAGTTACAAACCTTTTATAATTGTGTCAGTTCAGTCATTGGCACCAGCCGGCTGGCACTGGCAATAATTTTTTAATAATATTTTATTTTTTCAAATTATTTTATTAATTTTTTAAGCCTTTTTTACCTTTTCATCTCTCTCTTTTTTTTTCCCCTCCCTCCTCCTCTTTCCTTTGGCTCCGGCGACCGAGTGAGCTCACCTCACTGTCGTTGGGTGAGGGCGAGTTCACCTCACCATCGCTGGGCCAAGGCGAGCCCTCACCAAATCCGATGAGGGGGCCTTGCCGTCACTAGTCGCCGGGGGGGCCTTGCCAGTGGTTGGGCGAGCTCGCCCTCACCCAACGAGAGAGAGAGAGAGAGAGAGAGAGAGAGAGAGAGAGAGAGAGAGAGAGAGAAATAATTAAAATACATATATTATTAAAAAATTGTCGCCAACGCTGACTGATAATCACGAAATAATTAAAATATATATATTATTAAAAAATTGTCGCCAACGCCGACCGATAATCACTAATTTTGGCTGGAAGGACTGAACTATCACAATAAAAAAAATTTTAAGACTCAATTAGCCAAAAACAAAAAATTTAGGATTGAATTGATACAATTACAAAGTATTTATGATTTTTTTTTGATAATTTTCTCTTTATAAATTTCCATCCTTTATTGAAATCATCGAGGCCAACAGGACCAACAACGATGTTTTGTAGTCGGTACTCAATAGTAGTTCATTCCATTGATTTCCTTTCTTTCTCTATCCTATAGATGAAGTTAGACACTGATATGTTCAGCTCGTACGCTGATTTTTTTTTTTTTTTTTGGGGTCTAAAGTTACGCTGATTGGGTTGCCTAGCTTTGTGTTGTTGTCCTAATTATTCAGCAGAGGAAGCTTGCTTAAGTATCTTCCATGCATGACCCAATTCCACTATTGCCATTTTCGCACGATGCCTTTAACATTACACTGGCCGCAGTACAATGAGAAGAATATCACTAGCTAACACATGCCACCAGATTTCTCTAGGGCAATTCATATATCGAGATTTGTTCTTTTTTATTGGTGGTGGCGCGAATGCTAGGATTTACAAAAAAAAAAAAAATGTATGAAGGCCAATTTAGTTTTAAATATTTCAATTTAGCTAATTTAATGCCAAATTTTATGATGATTTATCAATATAATCATTCCGATCAATTTTGGTTGAAATTACTAACGTTAATGCAATCATCCCATATGACACGACCAATACCGATGTGAAATTTTTTTGTAATTTTTTGGATTTGCCCCACAATTGATATAATGCAAGCATGTATTGGCCAATTAGACGCATCTTACAAGTTGGCATCAGATCGATGAATTGATAAGTCTACATTCAATTAAGGGTGGATTTGGTTCAATTTTGAAAATGGGGCTTTGGGTGTACATGTAATGCAAATACTGAAAACCAAAACCCTTTTGAAAAATACAAATTGTATTTGGTGAAAACTCTTTGTAAAGCAACTTTAGATTTAAGTAATGTTCAGCAAAAAGAAAACTTTTGCAAGGTGTTTTGGTTCAATTTTTTATATTTTTTTAATTAAATAACTCAAACCTTTCGCCAGAGTTGGCAAAGGGCTTAGGCCGCCTGTGAGCTAGATTTGCCTCTAGCGGCCGTCAACTCGAGAAGCCACGTGAGAATCTCCTCTCTCTCCTCCCTGCAATTAAAAAAAAAAAACTAATTTATTGACTTCGAGGCCATATCTCAGCCCTCCGATGACATGGCAATCGGCGGCTGAGAAAATCGTCATGACTCCATGATCGTGTTTTAGCTGGTTGAGGTTTTGTCCAATGATGAAACTCATCAAATCCAGACCGATAGTTCTGCAGACTCCACAGTTAGTTAGATTGGGCTCCCGCCGTTGCCTCGTAAGATTCAATAATTAACATAAATAAAAGAATACGTCACACTTGTTTTAAAATGATTTCCTTTTATCAAAAACGGAAATGTTTTTTTTTTCCCAATTTTATGAAAGTATTTTTCTTTAATCGAAAATTAAAGTGTTTTTTTCTTTTACCACCCTTAATGACAATCGCCTGGGTTGCGTAGCTCTTTGTCGCGACCTACCCCTCGTTAGGGAGGAAATTAGGTTTAAGGGTATTAGATAAAGTACTAGCCTACGGCTTATGTTAGGCGCGGGCTCTCTTAAGCTCATATCTCGCTTGACATTGTGGTGTTTATGAAAATTTTATAATAAGGAGTCGCCACTAACCTATCGAGGTTGGTTATAAATCAAATGAGGCATCAGAGTATACCTCATTTCTTACGTAACCAGAAAGTTTATGGATAGGGATTTGATTACACTAATTAAACAATTAGTGTCATTTCGATACATAATCTTATTCATTTCAAAAATATTTTCTGTTAGGCAATTTTGATTGATTTTAGATATGTCCACTAACATGTGAGGTGACTATACGAATGCGCAATAATTAACATAACAATTAGTAACCAAAGTGACATCGAATAAATTGCATGGAAAAGTAAGCATTGAGCGCTAATAAATAAATAAATGCCAGTCCTAACTAAGCAAAGGGAGGCCATAATCATCATATTGAAAGCATGCAATCAAGAGTGTTCGTTTCTAAAAGCAAACCGAATCCTAAAGTAAAGCCCTAAGGGTTTGTTAAATTTTGAGCACAGTTTTTATCAAAAGATTTTTCAAAATTTTTTTATAAGAATACTACTCAAAAACTAGTTTATAGCTTTTTCATAACTTTTGGAAAAATAAATAAATTTTTTGGACTTTTAAAAAAAAATTAGATTTTTACTTTAATTTTTTAATAAAAATATTTTTTAATCCTAAAATGGGGACCCGGGCCGGACCCTAGGGACCGATCCAATCATGGGCTGCAGCAAGCCTACGGATCGGGCCAAGGACAAAAATGAGCCATTGTGAAAGGCCCCAACCTTAATTAGAAACGAAGCCAACTTGCTAACAAATAAGCCCGATCCGAATCTAACTATACTAAAGCCAGCCCGCACTAACTAGACCAAACAAGTCCAAGTTCATCAGCCTAAATTAGCCCGAATATTATTAGACCAATTAAGCCCATGCCTCCTCTTCTTTTCCCCACGCCACCTTCCTTCTCTTGCTCAGTACAAAATGAGAAAAGAGAACCCCCGCCGGCCGAGGCTCACCACACCAAACCGCGGAGTAACTTTTCTCGTTGTTGACCGGTACGACCATCACCGGACCGCCATAGCAAGCGACTCCCGACCACCGGACAGCCGTCCGTCTCCGCCACTATTCGCTCGAGGCTCACGCTCGCAGCCAAACAAGTCCAAGTACATTCACAGGAATATTTCAAAAGCACAAGACAAACGACAACCAAAATTCTGGGGGATTCGGACTTGGTGGGAATGAAATCTGACTAACAAATGTATTCAGGAATTAATAGAAACTTCATACTGGACACAACGCATCTATGGATCCTCAGAACAAATCGGAATCTGAGAATCCGGGAATAAAATTAACGGTTTTAGTTCGGGCATTCCCTCGAACATATGGTGAGCACGAAGATATCTAACATTTTTAGAACTCGAACTCGGGTCCAGACCAAAAAATCGCCAGGAAAGGCTCGACATCAAGCACCAAAGCAGTCAAAACAAAGCGCTCAAGAGCTAGAGACACCAAGCTCAGTTCTTCCTTAAAACAGAACAGGGCGAAGCCAAAAGGAGTTCATGGGAACGAGTTTCGACCGCGGAAATCCCTACCCGGCTCGGAGAAGGCGGTCATAGGGCGAGCTCAAGATCAGTCGAGCTATGGCCGACGGCTTCACGATGTATCCGACCCGAGATCCTCGGGAAAAAACTGGATCGAACCCCAAAGAAAACTCACCAGGAATTCGGTCGCCGCCGAAGAGGAGGCCGCGGGCTCGCGCGTGTCGGCTAGAGGTCGTCGGCTTGCGACGGGGATGGTCGGGTAACGCTCAGTCGATAATGAAGCTCGGCTCCCTCTCTCGCTTTCTCTCCGTCCCTCCCTCTGCTCACTCTCTAGTTCGTTCTCTCTCGGCCAAAACCCAAAATCCCAGCACTCTAAAGATCCCCTCTCTCACCCTTTTATTCCAACCGAGCTCTCCTCCGCGAACCAACGTGCTATCCCACTTTTTAGCGGCGACCCAGCTGCTGCCAGCCTGCCCCGAGCGAACGTACCGCGCGCGACGTTCTCCGCGGCGCCGTCCTCTCTGTCCTTCGCCCTGTACGCCGTCCTTGTCTTTTGTCGTCGAGGCTGCAGTCTAAAACCAGAGAACAGGAGGAGGAAGAAGAGAAATGGTGCGTGGGCCGGGCTGGGGAGGAAAAAGGGACGGCCCGGCCCCGAAGCTGTGGGAGGAAAAGAAGGAAAAGAAGTAGGGGCCGGACCGGCCCAGCCCTGGCCCGGCCCTACTTCGTTTCTTTCGTCTTTTTTTGAAATTTTTTTTCAAAAATTTTAATAATTAATACTAGTTATGCAAATATTACTAATGTTTATATATGATTCATTTTAATGAAAATTATTTTACTTAGGGGTTAAAAATTAATTCTTGATTTATATGCGATTAAATCCTAAATAAGTAGGCAAAATTTAGATGTCAACATTTTTGCCACTCAAATTTAGCCTTATTGGCCCTCACCGACCGCCCTTGCATGAAGAGATGTACAGTAACAATGAGGGGCAAAGCCGGAATGCTAAATATTTTGTGAGGGTAGTTTTGAAAAAAAAAAAAGATTAATCCGAGTCTCGGCATTCGACAAATGTTGCTTTTGAAGGTTGGTCCCTACTTGCTTTAGGCTTTCAATATTCCCAAGGCTAGCATATGGTTGAAAGCTACTTAAAAACACTTGCTAAACACTTCAACATGGGCTTTGAAGGCCAAAACCCACTATAAAAGTTGAACCAAATGCATCTTAAAAAATTTGTTTATCTAAGTTCCATTCAATAGGAAATTTAGCGATGCATAGTCAAGAAGCAATGAGATGTGCTATTTTTTCTACTTCCTCCCTAGGATTCTCTCCTTTCCATCTCATTTTCACGGCTTTCTTCTTCAACCTCTATGGACGGGAGGGTTTGAACTAGATCTCTCTCCCCTCCATTTTCCTTCCTCTTTGCTTGATTTGGTTATCTATTTTCTTTTTCGTACATTCCTCCCATTTTGAGGAGCTTTTCTCTTATGATTTAGTCCAAATTTGGAAGTTTCTCTCTCCCATTTCAGGAGGTTTCATCTCAATCTAGTCTAAATTTGGGGTTTTTTGCGCATATATTTTTAGGTTTCACTTCCCTCGGGTTCTACTAGTAGTTCAACTCCAAAAGAGATTGGAGAATTTTTATGAAAGTTTTGCTATCATAAATGTTAGATCTGTGCTTGTTCAATCTTCTTACTCCGAACAACGATGGTGTTTGGGACGTCAAATCTAAGCGCGCATAATTGAAGGGTAACACCATAACAACACATGAAGATCTCGGTGTGTACACATTATTAAAGATGGATTCGGTAATTGTTCGTCAATTTTGGTTTGAAAAAGTCATAGATTTGCTCTCTAAATGTGTAACCTCTAACCTTATTCAAATTATTCATATTGTTATCTAAAGCTTGTTTTATTTTAAAATTGTTTAAAATTTGTTCTTTTCTCTTGTATATTCAGTGGAAATGAATAAACATATGTTGTTTTGTTTTTTTTAAAAGGAAAATTACCAAAAAAAACCTTAAATCTATAGTACTTGTGTCAATTTAATTTTAAACTATTTAATTGTGCACATTCAGTTCTAAACATTTTGACGATTTATCCATGTAGTTCTTTTAGTTAATTTTGATTGAATAATATTGATGTGACAATCTAGTCAACATTGACCGTTCTATGTGCCATAATGGCTCAAATGTGGATAACTTTTAAATTTTTCTGCTTTTTTTTTTCTATTTTTCTTTTTTATTTTCATTTTTTTCCTTTCCTTTTCATCGGTGGTTAGTCTGAGGCTATCATCTGAGACCAGTGATAGGCAATGGCTAGAGAGGACTAGGTGAGGTGCCCTCACTAGATCTAGCAAGGGTCACCCTCACTGGCCACAAGTGAGAGATAGCTTCAACGGGGCAGAGTATTTCAATTGTGATGAGTGAGGAGGAAAGAATTCAAAAATTCCAAAAAATAAAAAATTCCAAAAATCATTCATGTCAATGTTAATAATGCCACGTAAGATGGTCAACGTTCACATTAGGGTTCATTCTAATTTCATTATTTCTTCCATTCCTTTTTTTTTTTTTTGATGAAAACGCGTGTGCTGGTGACTTTAAGAACAGAGGACCATCGCCTGCTCTTGAATTCCGTTTCTTGGTCACCTCCAATCAAATTAGTTTCCTGTTTTGGCATATGAATGTTAAAAGCATAATCTCTTCGGTTTACGATCCAACATGCACTAAAATTAGGTCTTTTCAAATGGAACACCAAATCCAATATAAAAACTAACCGAAAAAAAAAACTATAATAGATTATATCATTACCAAAACAACAAGTGAACTGGAAACTTAGTAAAAGGACAAGCGGTATATAATCACATCTCGTCAAACCCTACCTCATCAACGTAATTATTGCATAAGTCATAGGCATCTTGCTCACTCTTGAACACCACAGCAAACGCACTTTTACATGACCAAGAAATTTAAAAGGGTCAAATCTGCCCAGTTGAATCACAATTCCAAAATGTTTCAATGAAAAATGAGAGACAAATCAAGAACTCCTACCCTTTCATACTCACCCAAATGAATAGAAATCTACTTCTGTTTATTGACTTGCTTCCTTGTTAGCAAGATATCGGGCCACTAGAGAAAGGCTAAAATATAAGCCCTGAAAAATTCATATAGCCACATGAACGCCCAACGATATCTTCGCTACTCCAAGATGACCCTTAGCTATCGCGAGGTGCAAGGGTGGCAATTTCGGAGAATCCAGCTCTGCTGCAGGCTCGGGTTTTCGATCCAGAATCCCGTGGATGCATTGCTCACGTCCAGACACTACTGTAAGTAATGGAGTCTCATCGTAAGATGTTGGGAACTTAAACTAAGATGAAATATTGTTTCTAGATTAGTTGGCACGTCGGATGATTACGACTAGAAAAGATTCTAAAGGAGATAGAAGACATTCATAATGGTCCAAGACAAAAAACCCCTTAGAAAATCGTTCCTTAATTAAACGTCGATCAAGCTAAACAGATGAGCACTATCTTCTAACATAGACATGGTACAACTAAATAACGACAATAATCATTTCTTGACTGGTTTTTCCCATTTCCACTAAACTAACATAAAATATATGCGTGGCAATGCCTCGACCAGCTACTGTGTAGTCATTTTCTTCATCTTTTGAATCCATAATGCGTGTTAGGTATGCCGGACCGTGGGACGGTGAACATGAAGTCGACCTTTTCACAGTTCAATAAAACTGTGATAGTCCAAGCGGCGGTGTGTGGGGAGGAGGGATGGTGATGGGTTCGCGCCTCAGTCCTCGGACGTGCGCAGGGAAGGGGTCTCTCTCTTGTCCCATATCGCTTAGGGGGGAGTCCTGGGCTTGTTTATAAGGCTTGGGTCATCTAATCTGTGTAACGCGTTTTAAAGCCGTGAAAGCCAAAAGTCCAAAGTGAATAATATTATACAGTAGGAGGCCCGGGTCCTTACATGTAAAGTCATATATAAAGCATCCAAAACGACCATTGAAATTGTACCTAGCGGCCTATGTGGGCAACGTAAAATTAATTATTTACTGAGTCTTACATTGAAATATTGACTTTTCTCATCATTAAAAGCAGAAACTTCATATAGAGAGACAATAATAGCAGATGAATTAAAGAAAAAGTATCTACCGAATGAAGAAAAATAAAAATGCACAAAAATATTAAGCGACTAAGGCCACTGATCCTCGCCTCAAATCTAAACAAGGGCCACCCCTTCGCATAGATTTGAACAAGTATATATATATATGTTAAGAATCCAATTGCACAAAAAATAAAATTGACGGATCTAATTGAACATTTTGCAATAATTTAGGGATTCATTCCTTTTCTCAAAGAGACAAGAAAAAAAAAAAAACCTTTTGATTGGCCATTGTGGTCTCCCAAGGAGTCTTTAAGAATTACCAAAACTTGTTAAAAAGTCTTGGTACCTTTAACGGTGTCCACTTGCTAATGCAGAATATTAGGTGGGAAATAGACAATTATAGAACATTGGTGGGCAATAGACAATTATATTTGATTTTAATGTGAACCGGCCAACTTTGTTTCTTCCTTAAAACCACACAAGATAAACTCTTACTCTTTTGCGAAAGATCCTGACCTGTCCGTAACTGTGTGTCCCTTAGTATTGAGGGAATTTTCTTCCTATCTTCAAAAAAAAAAAAAAATTATCAAGAAAAAGGTTTGAGTTTGTGTGACTTTGTGTTCAAGTTAACTAGGATAATGCTATGTAATAGATGTCTAATTTCTTATTTTCCTTCCGACTATCACCCTAGGCGTCCTCTGCCAACATATTTCAAACGGGAGAGTCAACAATTGCTGCCTATGAGGTTGTTTATTTATAAAGACGTCTATAGAAATTTATAAAAAGCTACATATAATTTTAAAAAGGTGGGACTCGGTTCATTTCCCGAATATGCAACCCCGGACCCGTAGAGTTGCACACATCTTATCAAGCCAAAAAGGGGAAAAAAAGAAAAAGAATTAGAGCAAAAAATCGCATGTTCACATATGGCGTCAAATTTGGCACTGCATCATGTGCTAAGATCCCGCCCACCATCGCTCACGGGGAAGAAGAAGTCGAATTGAGAATAAAATATGCGCAATGAATGCATAAGGCCCGGCTAAAACGTTGTCAATTTGCTGATTTAAAATGAATAATTGTGCCGTCCATCATTAATATAAAACTCCTCAAGTGCCGGACACCTGGAGTGTCAAAACTTGGTACGAAGGGACACTTAACTGTAAAAAATTAGGAAAGTGATACTTAAGTGCCAAAATCATAGTAAAATGGATCATTTAAATGCCAATACGACCAAAATGCTGATGTGACGATTTTCAGACGAGGTAAACGCAAAACGAAGTCGTTTTGCACATTAATGTGGTTAAACAAAAGCAAAAACGACATAGTTTTGTTTTTTAACGTGGTACAAAATTAATATAAAAATTAATTTAAATAAATTATAAAAATAAATAATAATTTAATTTTTTTTTGAAAGGTGGGGGAGAGGAGGTAGCGACTGAGGGCTAAGTCCTCATCGCCGTTGCCTCCCTGTCGTCGCTGGGAAGGGCCAGCGACGGTGGGGAGAGCGTCGGCCGGGGTTGCCGAGTCGTGGCTAGGGGCCGGCAACCCTGGTCGATCGGCGGCGAGGGCCCGCGAGCCCTCGCCAGATCTGGGGGAGGGCCACGACCCTCGCCAGATCTGGGTGAGCGCTTGCTGACACTCCCCCCACTGTCTTCTGCTCTTCCCGGCAACGGCGGGGAGGCAATGGCGGCGAAGGCTCAACCCTCAACTGCTGCCTACTCTCCCCCACCTTTAAAAAAAAAAAAAAAGATTATTATTTATTTTTATAATTAAATTAAATTAATTTTTATATTAAAATTCGAATCCGCTAAAAAACAACGTCGTTTTTGTCTTCTTCTTTTTTTTTTTGTTGAGTCTACACTTTGGCAAGCCACGTAGACGAAAAAATAATAAAAAATTCCCACATGGGATTTCCGATGAGATTCGCTAGAGATGGCACTTAAGTGTGCCACTTTTAAAAAAAAAAAAGTGGCACGGATCTGTTCGTTTCGCAGAAAATGAGCAATTTCTGGAAAATATTTTTCCAGAAGTCATTTAAAATGACAATATTTTGTGGTGTTCAGTTAAAACCTGAAAATGTTTAGAAAAATATTTTCCGGTGTTCATCAACAAAGGCCTAATGAGTAAGGCCAGTTCTTTTTCACATGAAGGATGGAATTCAAATGCACCAGAAGCAGCAGCAACATCAAACAATCTAGAAAAGGAGCTCAATAGCCATAACAGAATAAATATGTGACATGGGATCACCCAACGAAGCCCTTATTCCCCCGTATGATTCAGAGTAGAGAACGTCAAAGGCTTCTGGTCGAAGGTGATGGAAAAACATAAAGCTCCTCATCAAAGGTTACAGAAAAAACATAAGCAAAGATAATGGACATGAAAATTGTAGCTGTCCGTCAGAAACCCACCAGAGAATGATATAAATGACATAAATGGTCCCTAAATATTGGTCCAATTAAGCAGTAATGTAAATAATGTGGTCAAATTGCTTCATGGGTGCTTAGCAGTTAGTATACATTTTGGATTAGGATCAGAAAATTTGTGTTGCTTCCAGTATTGTGAAATCAGAATTATTGGTGCTACGAAGTACATAAGTGAGATCATTCACCGTGGCATGGTGATTGGTCAACTCCTTTTGCTGTCACGCTGTTTCCAGCTTGAGGCTGTTATTGAAGCTGAAAAGCAAGCTGCTTGGGATCTGATCAAAGAAAAGAGGAAAGACAGGGCATTGTTAGCACTGAAGAAGAAAAAGGCACATGAAGATTCATTGAAACAAGTGGATGCATGAGTTCTTAATGTTGAGCAACAGGTAAATCTCTACTTCTGTGTATCGCTTCTTCAGCAAAAGGGTAGCTTCCTTTTTTCTAATGTATCCAGTTTGTGGCCGCTGATATGCTGTCAACTTTTTAATAATCATGGGTCTTGCCATTTGTAATGAGTTGTGTGTTCAGTTGGCAGATGTTGAACTCGCAAGCAAGCAGAGGGCCGTCTTTGAGAGCCTAAGGTCAGGGACCGAAGCAATCAAAGCTTTTCATAGTGAAATCAACTTGGGGTGTTTGGTTGGGCATTCCCAAAGCCCCTTAGGGGAAAATTTTAGTGTTTGGCAAATTTTTTGGAAACTCCTTTGCCCAAGTATGATCATTCCGAATGCTCAATGCCCAATGCTGGGGAGGGGCAGCATTGGGCATTGGGCATTTGGGAAATGCCACGCCTACTGTTCATCATTTTTCTTTCCCGTCGTCTTCTTCTTCTTCTTCTCGTCTTCTTCTTCTTCTTTCCGGCCACCGAGCTTCTCCGGCAGCCACCGCCGCTGCCGCCTGAGGGTCGTGCGTCGCCGGTGACCACCGTCTAGGGGTGCCGCGTCGCTTGAGGTCGCCTGAGGTCGCGCCGCGCGCCGCCTGGGTCCGCGCGACCTCAGGTCGCCAGATCTGGCGGTTCAGAGGCTAGATCTGGCCGTCGGACGGCCAAATCTGGCCTTTGCGCCTCCAGGCGCCTGAGGTCGCGGCGACAGCGTCGCCGGCCGCCAGATTTGATTTTTAGATTTTTTAACAAAGAAAATTAAAAGCAAAAGCCCATTTGGAATAAATTTTGCCAAATGGTATTTTCGCACAAGCAACTTTTCAATGCGTAATTTGCCAAACGGCCGAGCATTCCGGAAAACCTCTTTATCCTAAAGATATTTGCATATGGTTAAAAACATTCCCCAAAAGCCGAATCAAACGGATGATGTTCAAAAGCTAATGGATGACTCCTGCCAAAGCAAAAGCTTATCAGATGCGGGCCCATCTTAATTTTGTCTCTCTCTTTTGCTTTCCCATGAATGTCGTAATAGTTTTCTTTAAACCCGTATAAGAGCTGTCACAATTAAAGATATTTTATCTGAATAACAGTCTCTTGTCACAGTGTACAACGCTCTAATTGTCATGTCAGAAACAAATTAAATTTAGTTGTTATGAAACAGAGCAGAGCGAGTTTTCCATATTTTTTATTTCTGTGTCAGAGAATAGTCAAGTTCCAATTGCTTCCCTTGTATAGGAGTGCTTATACATGTTCACTGTATTCTGAATCTAGAGGAAAATATGATTTGGCCGGTGAAAGAGGAAACTTTTTTATTATTGATTGCTATCGTGTCCGGAGAGAGAGAAGGTGGGGGGCGGGGGAGGCGTTGACCGGCGACCAGGTCCGCCGGTCGTTTCGGGCTCGCGCCTCGCGAGGAGTGCGGACGTGTCTCCCTCCTTTTCGAAGCGAGCGAGTGAGCACCACGTGTCGGCCAGCGCGTGGCCCTCCAGTCGCGCGCAGCCACGTTGCTGGTGGTGGGGGTTCGTTCGCTGGCAATCACGGAGAGGAGGGGAGGACCCGGAGATGCCGGGACTGCCCTCGGCCAGCAGTGTTTTTTTTTACCCTTTTTCAAATGATGAAATTCGTGATGGCTTAAAACCCGCAAAAAATAATCATCTTCTTATTAGCCAAATTCAGTCAAACCCTAAAGTGTTGAATTTTTCAATGTCGAATGCGCTGGCGAGCAAATCCATTATTATTTAAATCTGAAAATCAACACAAATTGACCCGCTTTCATCTATAAGAGCATAACTCACTTTATATAAATTATGCTAATAATACCGTGACACAATATGAACCGGTAATAATAATATCGCGGCGGTTGGGTTTTAAAATGTTAAAAAGATTTGTAAGGTGTATAATGGTGCCGCTGATTAAACAATCAAATAATTAACTAATATCATGATTTGTAAGATACGGAATGTCCTCACGACAAGCAGCACTAATATTTTGAAAAATCGAGTTTTTCCTACGGAGTTTGTGCCGTGAGAGCCTCGATTTGGGGAGGAGAATATCGTCATTTCGCGGAAAGGGGAGGGCTAACTAACTAGGAAGGTAAGCGAAAGGGAAGGGGGCTGGGGGCTTCGTTACAGGTCAGCAGTTCTCAACGGCGAAGTACCAACAAAAAAAAAAAATGCTGACTTGCTTAAATTTTTTTTTTTTTTTTTTGCTTTTTTTCTTTTGGGGTCACGATGCGCGTTCTGGCTGGCATTGGCAAGGCGTTTGGTTAAATTACCTAACAATCACCACTTTCCTTCACGCACTCCCACTCTTTATCTCAATAATAAAAAAATAAATGCTGACTTGCTTAAATTCTTTTTTCTTGGCGGTTATGGTAAGTGTTGATCCACATCTTTCCTTTGAAACATTTATGGAAGAACCGTTGTCGGCTTGAATTCAGCTTGAAATAACGTTACCATCTGCTGGTTCCGGAGTGCCTATGGAGTACTTAATTCTGTTCACAACTCTTTCATTCGTCAGGCGCATGGTGTCTTTGTCTCTATCCTCTTTTGACGCCAACATACTTCAGTTGAAGCCTGAGGGGTGTCCAAAAACATAATTCGAACATGAACCGAACAAGAAATAAGTTAAGTATATATTTCAGATCTTAATATTATTCGGATAATATTATAAAATGAGTAAATAAACAAAACGTTGTTCGGCCGGCCTCAGAACACATTATTGACGCTAGACAATAAAACAAACGCCTTCACTCTTCTCACCCAAACACTTCTCACCCAAAGCCAAACGGATCATACCCTCGTTGACTCCGCCTTCTCCTTCCGACGACACCGCCGCCGTCCACGCCTGCGCTCACGACCGCCGGTTCGGCATCCGCGGCCACCGCTACGCTCCCTCTCTCCTCCGCCCGCGCCGTGGGCGCCCATCTCGGCCGGCGATAGGCGACTCGGTGTCGCGACTCGCAAGCTCGCGTTCGTCGCGAGAGTGGCCGGTTCCACTCAGCCCGCGTCCGCTGGCAAGGCGATTATCCCCGACGATGAGTTCTCTCTAGCCAAGGTCTCGCTTTTGCCCCCTTCCTCTTTGTATTTTCCATTTCGGGCTTCGATTTTGACTAATTTTCGAGCCGCATATGATTTGAGCTTCGTGGAATTGCAGGTTTCGTCCGGTGTTGTTGGATAGGAGTTGGAGTTTCACTGTTCAAGGGAGGGGTTGAAGTCAAACCTCTCTGTACGAGTTGTCTTTGTTTTTGGTCTTGAGAAGAGACAGATTTCTTGGGTTTACACTGTTTCCTTTTGCGCTTCTGCCTGATTTTCATGAACTTCGCATCCTTGCGTGGGGAATGGGCTCGGGTTTCTTGTCTGTCCGAGGTCAAAGTTTGATTGTTTTCACGGTTGCTGACTTTCTTACACGCCAGATTTCTTCTCTCTTTTCTCCTTTTATTCCGTGTCGGTTTCCAGATTGTTGAGCTGTCTACGGTTTGCGGTTTTTAATGTTGTCTGGTTTGCAATGCAGATTAAGGTGGGCTTGTAATTGGTTGCCCCAATATTGGGGAGGTCGTCCAATTCCATTCCATGCTCGTTGTGACTGACATTCTGGTTAGATGCTTACATTTTCCTGTGTTTTCTTGTGCCGTAATGATTCCTGAACTGGTTTGCTTCATTTGGTGTTCTTTTTTCTCGAATGATATTGTTGGTGGTTCCATGTTGTTTCATTTGGTGCATCTTGAGGGTTGTTGGGTATCCAGGAAGTCGAGCTTGGGCTTGTTGTGCGCCTCCCTGGCACTGACTGGTTACTTAGAATGGGTTGTGAACCTTTAATTTAATGTTATGGAATTGGATATGTCTATAGTGGAGAAAAGAGCATTCTATTGTCTGTGATTATCTTTATGGCAGAGAATCAGTTCCTCCCATATTAAACAAGTAGAAAAGGAATACTAAATGAGATGACTAAATTGAAATATATCGAAGTTCCAAACAAGTGCTAAATCTAGAAAATAAAGACCAGTTCAGTAATATTTTTACTGCAGTTCACCTCTATGGATGATTAGCTTAGGATGTCTTGGTGTCTCTTGTAAAAGTTAGTCTAATGTATGTTTCGTTCAAGCGTCCTCTGTTTTTTTCATCTAGTTAGTGACTTTCTCAGTTCTACTCTTTATTGTTCTTTTTAAGTGCTAGAACTATCTCTTCACTTTTACAATGCCGTTGTCATGTTGGCTTTGTAGTACGTTGCTACTTTAATAGAACAGCTGGAGCAGCTGGCTGAGGAGAGAACCCCAGATGGGTTACCAAGGTCCTTCACATGTCCTTTGGAACTCTCTCTCATTTACTGTTGTTGTTGAATGAGGTGAGCATTTCATCTTGGATTTTTCATTTTTGAACATCGGACTGCTTGTTCGACATTTTTCATGAGTTTTCTGGTTATGGACCCTACGGCATGGTCTTGTTGACTGGATCACAGACTGCTTGTTGTTGTCTCTTATACTCGCTTAGTAGGACTAGCAGGAAGAAGACTTTCGCCATCGACTGTTTAATCAATTAAGTATTGCAAGCTATTTTGAATTTTTTGTTGATTCCCTGGTTTTGTAGATTATATGGGAAGGTTTCTAATCTGTCCAAATCATAGGCTGCTAGAATGACAGTTGCACTTACACTTATTTATGGTTCCAGAGTTATTGGTTCTCAGTTTAGCAACTTTCATCTGAAGCTGCTAGCTAAAATTGTAGTTCATATAAGGCATGGTTCAAATAAATGGATTCAATCTGTCCCATGATGTTTGCTGTTGAAAACTAGAATTTTTCCTTATTCACAGGAAATTTGTTCTCTGCTCTCAATCACTCCTAATCCAGGCTTGCAAACTCTCTAGCGTTACTGTGGCTGGAGGTAAGAGTTAATATTTGACTCAATGGAGCAATATCTTCAATCTGCTTTTACATAAAGAACCATCAGTTTTTGCTTAAAATAGTAGCTATGGATGTTCCTCGAAGACACTTTAATATGTATGGTTTCTTATCTAGCTTCCTAAGTGATAGTAGCCCTTTGAGGTTTGTTTTGGGATATGGATCCTCTGACTAAGAAGGACTAGTCCCTACTGATAAATGGCAGAAGACATTTAGAATTGTGGTTGTGATGTGCAGCATAGACTATTGATGAATTCCAATCTTTTTGTGCTTTATACCACACGGTAAACAGTCTTTGCACTTTATATTCCTGCAGCATCTAAGGCATTGATCAAAATTGATGTTTGATCTTCAAGTTAATGAATTTTGTGCTCCTTGCATGTTTTTACTTCTACAATACAACAAAGTTTGCACAGCTCTGTTTCATTGATATATCTTATCCATTATTGTATGACAACACCTCACCATATAGCAATGATCTTTTTACCAAAATCCAATGGCGTTCATTCAGTTGCATCCGATCGCATAGCCTGAATTTCAAGACTCAAGCTTTTCTAGTATTGTATTGCGATGCTTTAAAATTTGGTTGAGCTGATCTCTTAAGACTAGCAGAGGAACCCAATGGAAAATTCATTGGGCGACAAAGAAGAGGTGAGAGAAAGAAAGAAAGAAAGAAAGAAAAGAAAAGAAAAGAAAAGAAAAGAAAAGAAAAAGTAAACCCAAAACCCGACCCGGACCTGAATGATTGCTTCGGGTATTATGCTTTTAGTGTCTGGTCGGGTCGGGTTTGAGTAATGTCAAGACCCGACCCGACCCATTGATAGCCCTAGAAGCCATGACCATCCCCATCACCAACCTTCACTAGCATTTTAGGCGTATTTAGTAGGGTGTTATTCACATCCAGCCTATGGTGTTGGAATGTTTCTCGTTTTATCTGGTTTATTCTGATTGATGTAGATCCTTTCGCAGTATTTTCTTTTATCATGATTTTTTTTTCGAAGTAAACACACCATTAACGAACAATTTTGTTGACTTTTTCTCTTCCTCTTTAGTGCTTTTTACTAGAAAAATAGTCATATTTAGCCACCGCATGATGAATATAACGTACGCACTAATCATCACATTCAAAGGATTGGAATGCTCTCTATTGACTCACACCTACAAAAAGATTGTCATCCACCTACGAACTGCAAACGCACTGTTTCTGTGATTTCCTTTACTTCCATAATTTTAATAACTCCAAAAACAATCGTGCATAGTGCAAGATTTAATTTAATTCCGCGACAGTCGAACTCTTTAACTCAGACACAGGTAGCCTTTCATTACTCTGATCGAAATGGTCACCCACACACCTCACATAGAAGTTAGGCCACACGACCTCCAGGCGAAGTTAAACTGGATAAGGTCCGGATCAAATTTGTGCTTACTATTACTTCACTTATTGCACTTGGCTCAGCTTCCTAGGTCATAATAACAATTGAATCTCTCCTCCATATATGGGCCATCATTTTTCACCAGCAACTGAATAATGTCGTGAAAATCCATGAAAGAGGTAGCGATGAAAAATTAAGAGCACTAATGAGGATAATATGATAAGAACTATCATTCCCATTCTCCTTTTGCTAATACTTTATCTTACTGCATTTCATATTATATAAGATATGCTTACTGTGGCATAATTGGCACAAATTGAGGTAGAATTTTAAATTGATTTGAACCTATATTGTATGCTTGTTGTTTTGAAGAGATAGCATGTCTCTCAAAAGAGATACTTTTTTTGATTTCTTTTAATGGACAAAAGGATGGGAACGAAGACTAGTACAAGTGCCATTCATGGGGATTACATAAGTCTTCCGCATTGGTAATGTTCAATTTGAGTATTAAAAATCATCCACTAGGATTACGAAGGTTTAACAAACCCATAATCGCAATCCAAACTGCATAACAATAAATACACAGTAAAATACTCATTAAAGGTGCATATTTTTCAATTGACATATTATCAAGATTATGGCAGATAAGGTTGGTCATAACATCATCCTAGCCTTTTTTAAGAAAAAAATTATGAAAATTATATTGATATGTAACCAGTTGTCTTAAGTTTATGTTTTTTCTTTTTCATCTTTGTTCTTCTTTTTGGTACTTATTTGTGTTTCATTTAAGGTCATAGCCACACAGCCCCAATCTTCTTTGCAACCCGTTATGTAAGTCATCCGGTTTCCAAGGAATATTTTTGTGATTGAAATCTGTCTGTCACTTTATGATGAAGTTTCCTGGATATTATAGGGGGCTGACAGACGAAGACCAAGATAGTCTTGGTCATCTTCACTTTTTTGCTGGTGAGGGGGGATAAATTCACTTGGTTAGGTCATATCAATTACCTCATCTCGGTCATTAGCTAAAGAGACACACACCATTCTTTTTCTCTAAAGAGAGATCTGGAAGAATCTTTCTAGCCATGGCAAACTCAGAGGCTGGAACGAGTAGTGATGCTGCACAAGCATCAGGATGTGAGTACCAAGTGTTCTTGAGTTTCAGAGGAGCCGACACTCGTCATGGATTCACCGACTTCCTCTACCATGGCTTGATAAATGCCGGAGTCCGTGTATTCAGGGACAAAAATGAACTCCAGGAAGGTGAAGTGATTGGTGACAACCTTCTTCATGCCATCGACAACTCTATACTTTACATACCCATCTTCTCTCAAAATTATGCTTCCAGTAAGTGGTGCCTTCGTGAGCTTGCGCACATAGTAAAAAATGTGTCTAAGTCAGAGGATAGAAAAAGTATCCTTCCCATTTTTTTCAACGTGGAGCCGGAGGATGTTAAACTTAAAACTCCACCAGATAGAGCCACTTTATCGGAACATGAGATGAAGTGTCCCAATGAAGTCAAGGAATGGAGAAAGGCTCTTGAAGTGGTAGATAAAATCAAGGGATGGAACGTGAAAAAGAACCAAAGGTAACACTCTTTTAAGATTCCTAGCTATTTCTTCTTCTTCATCTTTTTGCAGGGAATACAACTTACCTAGTCAAATGATTTCTTAATTTTTTTTTTTCAACGGAAAATATTGAAAGCCGCTTCCAATTTTATCCCACAATGTCATTGACCTCAATGACATGGACCTGCGTGTTCCTTTTAGCCATTTTTTCCTCTCCACTCTCTTGTCACGCTACGAAATATACAAAAGAACTCATTTGCATTTATTATTTTGGATGAATACCAAAATCAACTACAGATTTTGCATAGATATTGATCTGTATTCTCGCAAATTTTGATCCAAAAAATCTATTTACTCTCGTGATAAGAATATCAGTTTCCACTTTCCATTTAAAAAAAAAAAAAAAAAAACTCAGATCAATGCCAACTTTACTTGACACTTTTCTGAGTGCTCCTCAACAAAACCAATTACCCGAGGAAACTAAGATTCAGTGAAGAAAAATCATGTCTAAATATTCAATTGAAGCGAGAGCATACTGAGAACATGTAAAGAGTGACATGATCATCATCTCGGGGCCTCGAGCTCTGGAGAGCTCGCTAGAGGTTCAAATCGAGGCCGGACAAACTCAATATGTACTAGGGCAGGGGCGGCAACCTATGTTGACCTCTGATCTGAGGTTGGCGACAGAACCAAGGAGTCCGAGTGGTGTGGCCACACGCACCAATGTGGGTTGGGGAGGGGGGGGGTGGTGGGGGGAGATGTACGGGCCGCCGAAACTTCGCGTTAGTGCAGCGGTTGAAGGTCAATTGTCACAGATTGAGGAGAGTGGTGGGGGTAATTTAGATAAGAAAATGGCTATTGGATTAATAAGTTATGACAACTTATGCAATTTGAAAATCATGAAAAAATTGTGGAGTCAATTTGTATGTAATGAAATGTGGAGATGGAAGTTAATATGTGTGGAAAATGGCTTTTACAATTTCTCCTTAGCATTGTCCTTTTCACCTTTCTTCAAGGTTGTCTTAGCTCTGAGGCAAACTAAAAAGCCTTGATATAGTAATCACCCGTCCAATTTAATCCAAAGTAACGAAGGCAGAAATGGATAATGGGCGGGCACAACATGGCAGCGGCATGGCCCCACATGGCATTTGTATCTTGTTTCATGTCGCATGGCATTTACATTAACAATCTAATATGCTTATCATCATTCATCAACAACATCACATAATTCGGCTATCAATTGGTAAATTTAGAATTAACACCTAGTATTCATTTGGGGGCTCCCATTAGCTTCTCCGATGTAAATGAGTTGTTTTTGCATAATTTATTAGAGTGCGCAATATCTCATGCTTTTGGATATGTAGTAAATATGCCAATATGCCGTTGAGAATTGTGGGTTTTTGTTTTCAACCTGAAGATGGAGATATCGAAAAGCAAACTGAGAGGCCTCTCTGTTTTGTTTTTATATTGATAAGGAAATCCAGCTTAAATAAATAAACTCCGAAACTATAGCTTGCTAACTCTATGCACCAGGTAAGGTGCAGGCCAAAGCTCGAGTAGATGGTCCAAACATAGGAGTGTATCTAGTTGATGATTCGGAAGATCAAACATGTGTTGTGCGTCCAATCTGCACATATCTTCATTCCTTGACCACCAAGTTGATCCTATGGGAGACAAGTCTCTAGATATTCAATTCTGAACCAATATTAATGTGACACTGCTCTTTAATTGCCATTATACTTTACATGATTACATTCATAGAAGACTTACATGCATGAGTTAAACCGATGCAGATGTTTTGTGCTTTTTTTTTTCCTTCCCTTTCTTTTTTTTTTTTTGGGGGGGGGGGGGGTTATTATATTTTCCGAACCGTACTGTAGTGTTTAATGGATGATGTAGCCATTTGGTAACTTTTGGCCTTGTAGCCATTGTTCTAATCTTCAATAATTTGTATAATCATTAATGTACAAACATATCAAGTGGATTCTACTAAATTAGCCTGTATTAATTGTTCAGTCTAATTATATATTCGTCGTCTGTACTTCAACCTTTTCATGTGAAAATGTTGGCAATCCCTCATGTAATATGTGGGTATGAAATTAATCTAGTCAACTAATGAAAGTGCTTTTGTACATGGCAGCCAAGCAGAGATTGTCAATTTGGTTGTTCAAACAATATTGGAAAAGCTGGAGATAAAGCGATTCATGACTGAAAATTTAATTGGACTTGATGAGCAGGAACAAGACTTGATAAAGTTACTAGATGTCAACCATTGTGATGTACGGCTTATTGGAATATATGGAATGGGTGGGATCGGTAAAACAACTGTTGCCAAAGTCATCTTCAATCGATTTTTATCCCACTTTGGAAAGTGTTGTAGCTTCTTGGAGGACGTCCGAGTAAACTGGTCAACCAAGGAGGGCATAGTTGAGTTGCAGAAGAAATTATTGTCTGACGTTGGTCCTGGATCCGTAGAACAACTCAAGAATAGTGAACTTGGAATGCAGAGGATCGGAGAAATCCTCAATACAAAGAAAGTCCTTGTGGTTTTGGATGATGTTGATAGTAAAGAGCACGTTAAGAAACTAATCGGAAATTCTTTGTTACATTCAGGATCTAGGATAATCATTACAACAAGAAACAAAGATATTCTGCAAGTTGAGGGATTTGAAGGTCAAATTTTTCCCTATGAGATGCCAAAGATGGATGATGGTCCTGCACTTCAGCTTTTTTGTTGGAATGCCTTTCATCAATACTTTCCTTTGGATGATTATTGTGGGCTTTCTAGTAAATTTGTCTCAAGAATAGGAGGGCTTCCTTTGGCCATTGAAGTAATAGGTTCATCGCTTTATAGGAAAGGCCAAGAAATTTGGGAAGAGACATTGAAAAAGTTGAGGAATGTTCCTGCGAAAGAGATTCTAGAGAAGTTAAGGATTAGCTATGATGACCTAGAAGAACATCAAAAACAAATTTTTCTCGATATAGCATGCTTCCTTTTCAATAAGAATAAGACCGACGCAATTTACATGTGGACTGTTTGTGAATTTTTTCCCATAGAAGGAATTGAAGTCCTTACCAGTAGGTGCTTGGTAAAGATATTAGACAATGATAAGTTATGGATGCATGATCAACTTATAGCACTAGGAAGGCAAATTGTACGTGAAGAAAGTCGATATTACCTTGGAAAGCGGAGTAGGTTGTGGAATGCACAAGATGCCCTTCAAATCATAGGAACCGAAGAGGTAAGAATCGATTTCCTTTTTGTTTAGGACCTTTAACAAATTTTTCCCGCCTATTCGAGTTGTAAAACATAGTGGTTGGAAGTTGACAAACTTCTTCATGTCATTGCAAAATTTCACTTGCAGACGAAGCATGAGATTCAAGCGCTTGAGATATCTAGCGATGGTCAGCCCATAGAGATTAGAAATGAAGACTTTCGAAGGTTACCAAGCCTTAGAATCCTCAATTTAAAAAGGGGAACTTATGTTGGGGACTTTGCAAAGTGTCATTCAAATTTGAGATGGTTTTCTTGGAGTAATCCTTCTTCTTGGGAGTATCATTGGATGAACAAAGTCGATTTGGATTTTAGGGCAAGCAATTTGTGTTTGAATCAGCTTGTTGTTTGTAAACTTCACGGCCTTGACTTCAATGATGATTCAAAAGCATGGGACTTGATCAAGGTAAATTACATGTTTTAAATTCTAGTCTGATAGTTCCCTTGTGTACACTACAGTGGTTCTTTAACTCGACATGTCATTCATTTTTACAGAGAGCAAAAAATCTGAAAGTTCTATCTATTACTCAGTGTTCTGGCATAACGACAATCCCAAACATCTCTAGATGCTCGGCTTTAGAGAGATTGACTCTTGTTCGATGCTCCAGTCTAAAGAGAATTGAAAGCTTCATTGGAGATCTACAATCATTGATTGAGTTAAAGATTATGGATTGCTCGAATTTAACTCATTTGCCAAAAGAAGTGGGGGAACTGGTGAAGCTCAAGTGTTTCTCCTTGTGGCATTGTAAAAGGTTGAGAGAACTTCCAGACTCACTTGGGAATTTGACCTCATTGACAGAGTTAGACTTGTCAGGTACTCGCATTGCCATACTTCCAAATTCCATTGGAATGTTAAAATTTAAATATTCGTAGTTTGAAACTTGAGAATTTTTCTTTTGACAGGAACGAAAATAATGGAACTTCCCAACTTCATTTTACAGTTAAAATCATTAGAGATCTTGCGCTTTCCATTGTGGCCATTCGATTTTTTTGGGTATTATAATCTGCAATTAACTTGTGGCATCAGCACTTTGGTAAATCTTAGAGAGCTGGATCTCTCTAGGCGTAATAGAATGAAATGTGAAATTGTCTTTGAAAGTGGTGTAATTCCAAAGACAATCATCGCGTTTCATGACCTCCACATCCTAGACTTAACCGATTGTCATGAGAGTCAAGAGTTACTAGAGCTTCCCACAAGTTTGACCTATCTATATCTTCAACCCACGTCATTTTTTGGAAGGCTTAGCCGGTCAAAACTTACTAATTTGGTTAATCTGCTACTACGCGATGGCTCTAATTATGAAGGCAAATCAAAGCTAATCCAAGGATGCAACTTAAGGGGAATTGTGAATTTATCTAGACTGAAAAGGGT
This sequence comes from Eucalyptus grandis x Eucalyptus urophylla, assembly GCA_028830015.1. Classification (NCBI taxonomy): domain Eukaryota; kingdom Viridiplantae; phylum Streptophyta; class Magnoliopsida; order Myrtales; family Myrtaceae; genus Eucalyptus; species Eucalyptus grandis x Eucalyptus urophylla. The sequence continues at coordinate 46,081,846 of CM054190.1, forward strand.
GGAGTTAAGAATGCTGAACGTCCATGCAAATTCACAGTTGACTTATCCTTCTCAACCACAAGAGATTGTTTTGGGACACTTGGACTCAAAACCCTCCTTTGTGCAGCTTCCATGCTCCGACGAGAGGTGGAGAAATTTGTCAACTTTAGAGATCTATTGTTGCAAAGTGGAAGACATTTCGCTAGATGGACTATCACGACTGGAGAACTTAAGGGTTTTCGGATGTGAACGGCTTCAGAGATTATCCATTCCTTTAGAATTAAGGAAGCTGCGGCAAGCGAAGGTGAAATCTTGTCAAGACCTACTTGAGATACAAGTTGTGGATGTTTCAAAATCATTGGAAGGCTTGACTGTTGCTTATTGCGGATCTCTGACAATAATAAGTGGGTTATCATACTTGAAGAACCTGGAGAGATTGAAAATTGGATCTTGCGATGTACTTACTAATGTTGAGGGCCTAAACGAGCTGGAGTCTTTGAAAGTTTTGTCGGTCCGCGAGTGCTCGTCATTGAGATGGTTGATTGATGCATCTTGCACAAAAATCCCAGATAATTGCATTGTCCATATACAGTATTGTGGATACTTTATCGAAGATTCTATGTCTATGGAGACAACGCTTAAGCATTACAGAAAGGAGATTCTTCAAAAAACATCAAAGAAGGTGCGGAATCTTCTTCACCAATATTTAATTCCTATTTTGGCCAAATATCCTCCTTCCTTTCTACACACAATATCTGCCCTTTTAAAGTTGCCATTTTTTTGTTGCACCCTAATTTCTTAGGTGGATGATTTATTTCTGCTGTTTTTTGGTGTCGGACATTTGCGGTTCCTAAAGCAATCTTTCCCCCCTCTTTTGTGGCTCCCATTTTGTGTTTTGCTTTAATTACTTAGGCTGCATGTTTTTTTTTTTTTTTTCTATTTTTGTCATTCATCTCTACTTGCCTTTTTAGTGTTGGAATAGTGCCAATAAACTCAATGAATCATTCTTTTAATATTAATCATCAAAATTACTTTTTTTTTTTAGGTAAAGTAAGATTTGTATTAACTAAACCAAAGAGCTATACGGCAAGGTAAACTCGGCACCAAAAAATTTGCACTCAAGAGACAAACAAGGCCAAAGAGTGGAAGGGTGCCGAGAGCAAAAGAAACAAAAGACAAGCGGGGGAGCCCGCAGCAACAACCAACAAGTCAACACGTTATAGAGAAGGATCGGACACTACAGAAGAGAAAATGGAAGGGTCAAGTCCCCAACTGCGTTGAATCCTCCTATTTCTTGAAGGTGCGACATCTTCCTCATTGTGTGGGATTTTTGTTCAATTCCTTTCTAGGCCAAATCTCTTCCTTTCCTTAGTCACACAAATATCCGCCCTTTCAAAAGTTGCCATTTTTTGTTTGTTGCGCTGTAATTTCTTAGGTGGCTGATTTGTTTCCTTGCATTAGTCACTTATCTCTACTCACCTTTTTGGTGTGGGATAGTCTTAGTTCTTTAATAGTACTGGCAAACTAATATTATCTCTCTATATATTACTTCATCAAAATTGCTTTCACAGATAACATGCTAGATAATAGATCACAAATTATTGATTTCAAAAACGTTATATGATTTCTTTATCAGCTTTTTTAAATAAAAAAAAATAATTCCAACGAGCATGATTAATGCCCAAATGTAATATTGTACAGATAATAAAAGTACTTATGGACTACTTGATTCTATGATTTCATTAATGCACTATTAATGTCCAATTCGTAGCTGTACGAATTGGACATGGGAAAACGAATGATAAAGTTAGATAATTCGTGGTATATATATTTAATATTATGATAATTTATCTACAGGAAAACTCCATATAAGGACTCGAAGTACCTTCTTTTTCTTAAATAAGAACATGAAGTTGATAATGTTTCAAATAAAGATTTAAAATATCTTCATTTTCTCAAATAAGGACCTGAGGTGGATCTTGTTTTTTAAAATAAAAACCTGAAATGGGCAATGGTGAGTTTAGGAAGGGGCATGACTAGAATGGGCACATGATTATAGTAGTATTATAATTGAAATAAATAAGCTAACATTAAAAGATAGTAGTACACGAAGTACATATAATTATACAAAAAGAGTAGATTACTGTAATTAAAGTGAATATAAGATGAAGGATTAAGTTCACTAAAATAATGACATTAAAGTTAGAAACAAAAAACGGAACTTGATATGGAAGTAGAATAGCAACACTCTTACTTTACTTGTTTTTGCTTTACTTGGCATGGTATGGAATAATCAGTGCAAATGATGATAACTTTATGGAAAAAAAATAGTAAATTAATCTAATAATTAAATCATGAAGGTCATGTGGAACAAAGCATAAGGTGCTATATAATGTCGATTGTCCTCTGATTCGAATCTGCTCTCCTTTCCCAGACTCAGGATGGGGCTGAGTTCGACATTTCAGGTTCCAATGAAGTGCCAGACTCTGCGTCTGTGGGTGAAAGCAAAACTGATGGCAACTCCTCCATTGATGATTTCCGGTCAGAGCCAGGCAATACTGAATGTTTTGAGGCGACGGGAAATAGGAGGCAAATGAGAGACGGAACGATTGGGCGCTGTGACAGTATTGATGGGGGGAAAACAGCGAGTATCAAAAATAGGAAGAAGGACAAGGATGAAATTGGGGAACCTGCCAACCCAAGTGATTTTGTCGGGTCAAGTGGCCAAACATGCAAAGGAGTAGAACACTATGAGAAATCTTGCAAAGCTACAACTGAAGTTGAGGATCAAAGAGACTTTTCTTCTGTAAGTACTGAAGATTTGCATTATCTTAAATTCTTAATTGTGCAGTCCTTAAAACTCATGTTGAATTTCAACGTGGTCTAGGTGAAGAGGGACAAGAATGTTGAGACTGACCGAGTACCCACAAAAACAGGCCAAGGAAGTGGGACAGGATGTGCTTCAAACCAAGGAAGGGATCCTACAGAAAGAGGGAGAGGAAGGGGTAGAGCTTCAAGTTCAAGAAACGGTGAAGGTTTGAGCTTGGGTAGAGACGCAGCTTCTACTTTAGGGAGGGGCTTGGCATCAAACTCAGGAAGGTACATAGCTTCAAGTTCACAAAGCAGCACCACTTCGAGCTTAAGAAGGGACAGAGGTTCAACTTCTGGAGAGGGCACAACTTTGACTTCAGGAAGGGGCATGACTTTGAGTCTAGGAATGGGTAGGGGTTCAAGTTTAAGAACGAACACAACTAAAATGGGCACAACTTCAAATCCAAGAAGGGGCATAACTTCAAGTTCGCAAAGCAGTGCAAGTTTGAGTACAGGAAGGGGCAGAGGTTCAACTTTAGGAGAGGGCGCAACTGTGAGTCCAGGAAGGGGCATGACTTTGAGTTTAGGAACGGGTAGGGGTTCGGGTTTGAGTTTAAGAAGTGACACAACTAAAATGGACACCGCTTCAATTCCAGGAAGGGGCATCACTTCAAGTTCACAAAGCGGCACGTCTTTGAGTTCAGGAAGGGGCAGAGGTTCAACTTCAATAAAGGACACAACGGCAAGTTCAAGGAGGGGCAAAACTTTGAGTTCTGGAAGGGGTGCGACTAAAATGGGCACAAGTTTAAGATCGGGGACGAACAAGAATTAAGCTCGGCCAAGGCTGAGCCTCAAACATCGAGGTCATTAGAAGAGCAATAAGGCAAGCATGAACAAGCACAGAAGCAAGCGGAAGATCTAAGGTAATATAACATATTTAGTAGATGTGCACGTTCTTCGTTCTTTGTGTGTGCTCACCCACAAGCAATGCACGGTTACAAACTCCACTTTTTTGAGGAGTTTTGAGACCAATATGTCATAGTAGAACTCTATTTTCCTTGAATTTTCCTACATTTCTCTTAAGAAGACTCAAAACCAACAAATGGTGACAGGACGCGGATCATCTGTCTCCTTCCATGTGCAAATCTGCTGTCTCCATTTCTGTTATAGGTGTTCCCGGTTCTTCTTTTCTTACCTCTTCCCTAGTTTTATTTCCATTCAGTTAAGTGGCAGGCTTATTCAATTCTTTCTTGCCACTCGACTTTGTATGGTGATGTTGGAGTCTTCTCTCCTAGTTTTAATCCAACCACATGAGGATGGTTGGACCTTTTGGGGTTTTCCATATGTCATGGTATAAGTTGTTTAAACAATTTTCTTCGTGATTTATACTTCCTTGTTTTAATCTATGTAGACAATTTACTTTCTTTTTGTTATTTCTACGTATCATTCTTCTTGGCAAACCTCTCTTTCTCTTGCAGTGTAGTTTTCTGCAGACCATTTTCTTTGGTTTTCAATTTCTTTTGAAAGGAAATATTCTTTTAAGGTTTTGCGGTCTATTTTAAAGGATGACTAATAAGTTTATTTGGAAATCTGAAAACATGAGCGGAGTACATTTACCGGGATGAATAGTCGTAGATGCTTTTTTCTAGCAATGTATGATAAATCCTATAAGTAGGACATTCTACTTGTTCTTCTGTTTTTTTTTTTTTTTTTATTCCATTGAAACTATTCACTCAATCTCTTTTTCCAGGATAAGTGAGCGATCTAGAAGGTACTTCATATGAAATTTTTGTCCGAATTATTTCTTTATTTAATTCTCCTATGTTCAATTTTATCGATCTACTTTTGTTAAACTTAATTTCTATTTCTCAATCTTTACATTTACTAGAAAAAATACCTAACACATTTTAAAATATGTTCATTTTGACTCCAACACCCTCGAACTCCCTTTCAGGCCTTTAAAAACCTTCAATTTATGCTCGCTTGCTACATGTACTCTACGTCGTGATTCTCTCTGTCAAAGATCATCCTAAAAAATCCTACTGCTTACTTGGGCGATAGAATGCAAGACAAGCTGACGTGGCGCCGTGGAAAAAAAAAAGAACAGAAAAGAAAACGACGTCGGTATGGCTGCTAACGTGGACTACGAGGGCGCCGTTTTGCGCTCTCTCGGTTGCTGAAGTCAATTTGGGGCAAATTTCTAGGCTTCGTGGTTCGTGTCTGCCTTCTCTCGAGGTTCTTTGCCAAATCCGTGGCTTTTTAACCAAGATTACGAGTTCACATTGTTCCAAATCCGGGGTTGTTTCTACTGTCTGGTTTATTCTGATTTTGGGTTTCGCCCCCTTTTCGTGCTCTTTGGTTATGTCATTACCACAGTTTGTGCATTCTTGCCTCTTCAAGATTCCCCTAAGAGTTTTTTGCTTCGTCTCCAGTACTTCGTAACCCCTCAAAATTGCGTTTCTTACGCCTGCCACATGAGGTTCTTTATCTTACGTGCTCATTGGAAGAGATGGATTGTATTTTGCATCACTCAATTTTGTCAGCTCTTTATTTTTCTCATATCTTTGGTGCACCAAATCTTGCCACTCTTCTGTAATTCGATCTGGATTATATACTGATAAGATTTGATAATTCAGTGTGAATGTAGTAGTTGAATGTACATCTGGGAGCCTGGGGCTGAGATACTGCTGGTATGAACTTGGTGCTCTTATCGTTGTTCAGAGCTCTGACAGCCCCCACCATACTTGGATTTAATGGGCTTACTGAATTTGTTTGTCGGAATCATTTTTCTGAGGGCATTGTTCTTGTTGCGCTGCATATGCTTTTGAATGCCAGGGCAAGAAGATTACAATAGATCAAGGCCCCTGAGCTACAGAGGAGCAGATGTCTGTGTCTTGGCTTTCTCTTTAGTTATTCAAGCTACCTACGAGTATCTTAAAATGGTCTCACTTCCAAATTCTCGTTCCATAATTTAGTTGCTGATGATATTATGTTGGCCAGTGGAAGGAGGTTCCATCGCTGGAGGTGATGGTTTGTTGATAATCTGCAAATAGATTTGGGGTTGATAAGTTAGTCCATTGTCATTTAAAATGGTTGCTTGTATTCGCTAGTTGAGTATAGGACCAGTTCACTGTTATGTGCTGTTCATTGTGGGTGCCATGCATCATTGAATTTGAATTTGAATTTGTTGTGCTTTGTCTGAAGGCCTCTGTTTCACATATTTTCTAATGTTTCTGATAAATCAACCTGATTTCCTATGTGTTATGCTGTGTGTTATTGAATTTGAATTTTCTGTCGAGTGAAGTGTGCACGACTGGAATTTAAATTGCTTGCTTGTATTGGACAGCTTGTTGATTGCAATTTTTTCAAATGGATTGATCCTAAGTCCTCATTACAGGACAGAGAAGCGATTTTGGATTGATCAATGAAAAGAAACCATTGGAAAGTATGGAAGTCAGTTGAAAGTATCTGAGGATAAAGTCACATTCTCAAAATGCAGCTACAAAGGAGTAAGCAACAGATCAACAAGATGCAAGTGGAAGTGTCTCAACTAGAAGCGAAGGAAAAGGGACCTAGTTGTCTTGTGAGGCTTGATGTGCACAATGCTGATGTCGAAGTTGGACAAAAAAACACCACTCATGTTGCCTTAGATTGGCAACAATGTTGGATTGGGGATGGTCGTGCTGTTGTCTATCTTTTGCTTCTAGGCAGTGTAAGTGCAGGGTAGATGCTAGGCAAGACCAATGTTATGATGCTAGACTAAGTTCAACTGTGTTGAATGTATTAGCTAATCCAAGTTCAACTGTGTTCAATTTTCTGCAGCGAAAGATACCTTGTTCTGTATACTGAATATTTATGTCACATTCCTGTAGTAATACTGTCATGTTATCATGTCGCGCAGACTGAAAAGATAAAGGATTTAGGTTCTTAAGCTTTCAATAAATATGGTGGTCCTGATTGGAAGGAGAGGGATTTGTTTGAAGATGAAGAAAAAAGAAACAGAACATGCATTTACGAACAGACCAACCATCACCAGTTATATGCTTCAAATGAGGTCTAAAACCTCTCTTCATTTAGAACTTGGATGATTACAATAGAAAAAACCAACTGGACAAGTTGGTATATGGTTCAGAATACAGAAAAGGAGGAAATTTCTATCAACTTAGACAGTTGCAACAGAAAAAACCCAACTGAACATTAGCTGCCAAGTTGGGGTAAGGTTCAGACAACAGAATAAAGAGGAAATTGCGACTAACTCTAATGAGCACATCACGGAGCCATCACAGCCATATGAGTTCATCCTTCTTATCTGTGTGCTACAAAGAGATTAGAAAATAACGGAAAAGATTAAAGCATCGGCTTACTCCATCTTGCACTCATCAGTAAGAGCATATGACAAGAACCGTTACTCCCAAGTACTTGCAAACAAATATTATCTTGGATTTGATTAACTTTACACAGTGAAATCTACGGAAAAAGCTGGACCAGATAACTGTAAATTGAAAAACTAAAAACAAGTCATGCTGATAAAGGAAGCATCTGCAGGAATTCTCAAGAGTCCAAAAGGATCTGTTTTTAAAATTTGTACGTTTTCAACCAGGCGACCAAGTAATTTGCATTGTTTCGATGACAGTACTGACAAGTTGAAGTCTAGCAGCATAGAATAATTTGCTAATAGTACCAGAGTTGAACTTACTAGGAAGTTTATCAAGCAAAGGCTTACAATCCACCGCTGAAACCTCTCTTGAAACAAGGGGAACAACCGAGTATCTTATAGGAAGTTCACCTGTCTTAAAATGAGATAAATTGAGTAAATCTCACTGCAAATCATCAGGATGGAATTGAGTTTAAGTCCAGATAGAATTTGAAATCTATCCAAAAAGAGAGCACAGCCTCCAAAGATTGCTTGTTACTATTTAAAAAGAAAGAACGAATCATCAACAAAGGCCTAATGAGTAAGGGAATTTCTTTTGCACATGAAGGATGGAATTTAAATGCACCAGAAGCTGCAGCAACATCAAACAATCTAGAAAAGGAGCTCCATGGCCGTAACAGAATAAATATGGTGACATAGGATCACCCAACGAAGCTCTTTTTCCCCCATGTGATTTGGAGTAGAGAACGTCAAAGGCTTCTGGTCGAAGGTGATGGAAAAACATAAGGCTTCTCATCAAAGGTTACAGAAAAAACATAAGCAAAGATAATGGACATGAAAATTGTAGCTATCCGTCAGAAGCACACCAGAGGAATGATATAAATGACATAAATGGTCCGTAAATATTGGTCCAATTAAGCAGTAACGTAAATAATGTGGTCAAATTGCTTCATGGGTGCTTAGCAGTTAGTATACATTTTGGATTAGGATCAGAAAATTTGTGTTGCTTCCAGTATTGTGAAATCAGAATTATTGGTGCTACGAAGTACGTAAGTGAGATCATTCACCGTGGCATGGTGATTGGTCAACTCCTTTTGCTGTCACGCTGTTTCCAGCTTGAGGCTGTTATTGAAGCTGAAATGCAAGCTGCTTGGGATCTGATCAAAGAAAAGAGGAAAGACAGGGCATTGTTAGCACTGAAGAAGAAAAAGGCACGTGAAGATTTATTGAAACAAGTGGATGCATGGGTTCTTAATGTTGAGCAACAGGTGTATCTCTACTTCTGTGTATTGCATCTTCGGCAAAAGGGTAGCTTCGTTTTTTCTAATCTATCCAGTTTGTGGCCTCTGATATGCTGTCAACTTTATAATGGTCATGGGTCTTGCCATTTGTAATGAATTGCGTGTTCAGTTGGCAGATATTGAACTTGCAAGCAAGCAGAGGGCCGTCTTTGAGAGCCTAAGGTCAGGGACCAAAGCAATCAAAGCTTTTCATAGCGAAATCAACTTAGATGATGTTCAAAAGCTAATGGATGACTCTGCCAAAGCAAAAGCTTATCAGATGCGGGCCAATCTTAATTTTGTCTCTCTCTTTTGCTTTCCCATGAATGTCGTAATAGTTTTCTTTAAACCCGTACAAGAGCTGTCACAGTTAAAGATATTTTATTTGAATAACAGTCTCTTGTCACAGTTTACAACGCTTTAATTGCCATGTCAGAAACAAATTAAATTTAGTTGTTATGAAACAAAGCAGGGCAAGTTTTCCATATTTTTTATTTCTCTCTGTCAGAGAATAGCCAAGTTCTAATTGCTTCCCTTGTATAGGAGTGCTTATACATGTTCACTGTAACATACGTTAAGTTTAATGAGATGGAGTGAAAGAGTATTTACTGGTAGTGTGAAGCTTGAAGTGCACAGGCCTATGTGGTGACTAGGTCTTTGGTGGTATGTTGGCTTTGGCAAGGTGTCAGGGGTGGACTTTGCGATGAGCTTTAGAGATTGTTATTTGCTCCGCCTCTTGAGGTGGTTGATTTTAAGAGATGTCTTTCCTTATGTCGATAGGCGTATGCTTCTTTTCTTTGGCTGGATATGGCCTTGCTATGCTTAGTAATATTTTTACAGAGTTATATACATTCGCTTGAGTTTAGCTGTGTCCTCCAACGTGTTGCAAACATGTCAGATAACAGCAGCGTTGAACCTCTTTTTCATCAATGCTTAATTTTCTGGTGCTTTTTTCTACCTTTGGGAATCTTTTTCCCAAACAGAAAAACGGAACTTGAGATGGATTACTAAAAAGATTTTCTCTTAACATTTAGGAAATTAATGCAATCTTGGGAGAGAAATTATCAGCAGAAGATGAAGAGGAGATTCTTGCAGAATTTGAGGCTTTGGAATCACGGTACTTTTGGTTCCCACTTGAGGCATCTATGATTTCCAAGTAATCCTCCTTCTAGTCTGTCTATCCTTTTTCAAGTAAGCATTTTAAGTTATCTATCTCGTGAGGGAGAACATGGTTTTTATTTTCTGATGTCATTTTGACGACTAACTTATATAATTGCCACATTCAAAATATATTATCTGTTGCCTCAGCAGGTATTACTTAGAGCAGAATGTCAAGTACTTGAATAAGATATAATACATCTTCGTTAGTTTTTGCCTGTTGTTATCTCATGTAATTTATGATATATTTCAGAAAAGAATATTTCTTTCTTTCTCCTCTTCTTTGACAAAAAAAATTGAAGCTTTATGAAATAATGATTTGTTTTGTTTTGTTTTGTTTTTTTTTTTTTTGTGTGTGTTCTCCCATGTAGAATAACCTTCATCACTTTAACTCAGATAAATCCAGTGGAATAACTTATCATGCAAGACGCGCATCTACTATGGAAGAGAGTTTAGCTTTTCCCTTGAATATTAGGAGTGCTTTTTGGGGGAGAGATATTTTTACCTTCTATTTTTCAATTGGATGATTTGATGTAAGATAGTTTTATTTTGTAAGATCCTTAAGGTTGCTTAGATACACAAAACTTAATCTTTTAATTAGTCATGTTGTGAATCACTTTTTCTTTGCTACGTCTCCATTCAGGATTTTGATCTGATTAGGCATTCAAAATATATGCGATGAATAATTGGCTTTTTTCACTTGACAATTTCAGATGGTCTGTATTCTGAATCTAGAGGAAAATATGATTTGGCCGGTGAAAGTGGAAACTTTTTTATTATTGATTGCTATCGCGTCCGGAGAGAGAGAAGGTGGGGGGCGGGGGAGGCGTTGACCGGCGACCGGGTCCGCCGGTCGTTTCGGGCTCGCGCCTCGCGAGGAGTGCGGACGTGTCTCCCTCCTTTTCGAAGCGAGCGAGTGAGCACCACGTGTCGGCCAGCGCGTGGCCCTCCAGTCGCGCGCGGCCACGTTGCTGGTGGTGGGGGTTCGTTCGCTGGCAATCACGGAGAGGAGGGGAGGGCCCGGAAATGCCGGGACTGCCCTCGGCCAGCAGCGTTTTTTTTTTTTCTTTTCCCTTTTTCAAATGATGAAATTCGCGATGGCTTAAAACCCGCAAAAAAATAATCATCTTCTTATTAGCCAAATTCAGTCAATCCCTAAAGCGTTGAATTTTTCAATGTTGAATGTGCTGGCGAGCAAATCCATTATTATTTAAATCTGAAAATCGACACAAATTGACCCGCTCTCATCTATAATGAGCATAACTCACTTTATATAAATATGCTAATAATGTCGTGACATAATAAGAAATGTTAATATTAATATCACGACGGTTGGGTTTTAAAATGTAAAAAAGATTTGCAAGGTGTATAATGGTGGCATTGATTAAATAATCAAATAATTAACTAATATCGTGATTGGTAAGATATGGAATGTCCCCACGACAAGCAACACTAATATTTTGAAAATTCGAGTTTTTCCTACGGAGTTTGTGCCGTAAGAGCCTCGATTTGGGGAGGAGAATATCGTCATTTCGCCGAAAGGGAAGGGCTAACTAACTAGGAAGGTAAGCGAAAGGGAAGGGGGCTTGGGGCTTCGTTATAGGTCAAACGGGGTTCTTTTTTTTTTTTTTTTTTTTTTGCCTTTTTCCTTTCTTTTTTTTTTTCTTTTGGGGTCACGATGCACGTTCTGGCCGGCAAGGCGTTTGGTTGAACTACCTAACAACCACCACTTTCCTTCACGCACTCCCACTCTTTATCTCAATAATAAAAAAATAAATGGTGACTTGCTTAAATTCTTTTTTCTTGGCGGTTTTTGCAAGTGTTGATGCACATCTTTCCTTTGAAACATTTATGGAGGAACCGTTGTCGGCTTGAATTCAGCTTGAAACAACGTTACCATCTGCTAGTTCCGGAGTGCCAATCGAGTACTTAATGCTGTTCACAAATCTCTCTTCGTCAGGCGCATGGTGTCTTTGTCTCTATTCTCTTTTAACGCCAACATATCCTAGTCCTAAGTAGATAATTGTTTAGGCTGACTATCTTTAATTTAACTTTCCATCACATGATTCTTAAAATGTCGGCACTTGGGTACATAAGAAAACCACATAACTGTAAATCCCATTCGACACAGCTCTTCTAGTGTTCAGTTCTAGATCTGTCTTTGCAACTAATGATTGTGCCATATCATGACTATCTACTATATAAAGTTTTTGGGTGATTGCATAGACAATATACGAAGGTGATCGGAGACAGAGAATGTTCATGCAAATAGAAATATAGGAGGCGCGACTAGAGTTGCTTCAAGCTCAGGGAGGGAGTTCAGGAAATGGCACGACTTTCAGCTCAAGAAGCGGTTCACAAAATTCAAGATTCCAGCGTGCTTTAGAAGATCGTGAGCGGAATCATCCACAACCACAGGAGTCATCAGAGGAGCAATTTTAGGACCAACTGCATCAGCTACCGCCATACTGTCACTATGCATTTTATGACTAGCTGTTCTCTTTCTTGGTAAACATTGATTGTGCGGATGGCCACAGGTAACAAATAGTGATAGCAGCTCCATTTTGCTTAGGAAGAAATTTCCTCTCCCTTGCTAGTATTCTGAGGTTGTCGACTGCCTTTAGCAGCAGACGTATCACGTGCCCCAAAAGAATCAAAACCATCAATATATCAAGTACTGTGATAGACATATATATATATATATCGATTTGTAATTTTTTTTTTTTTGCATTTTTATATTATTAATGTGATATATTTATGGGAAATGCGACCCTGAATCAATGAGCTTGGACATAAATTGTCAAGTGGAAAGAAACATAATTTATTCAATGATATGCATCATATGAGCATCATTTATTAAATTTGCAGGTAATTATACATTCTTATATAAGGTGCATTTATTATCCTGTAAATCAATTAATTGAAAAACATGTTTTTTTTTTTAAATTGATTGTTTGTATCACTTATAAAAATAAAAATAGTAATGTTAAGTTATCGAAATATTACTGCATAGATTGTGGATAAAAACGAAAATATTTTTCATTGCCTAATTTTTCTTGGCAATCAAACAATTATTTTTAGGATAATTATTTTCCAAATCATTGATTTCCAGTGAAATAAATGCATCTTTATTTATTCTAAAAACTCCCCCTATGGGAAATAAACTCCCCTAATTACAGTACTGAAATTTATTTACATGTTCCGGAATAATGAACTCAAGAATTTGAGCATAATGGAGGAAAAAAATGAACCTCCCATGCAAACTGCAAGAACCCTGTTTGGTTCAGCATTCCCAAGGGGCTTTGAGCCCCCAAAGCCCCTTGGGAAAAATATTAGACGTTTGGTTCAAATTTTTGAAACTTCATTTGCCAAATGCTAGCATTTGGAATGCTGAAAACCTAAAGCAAGTCCCTACTTGTTTTGGGTTTTTAGCATTTTTGGATTGCTAATATAGGGTTTAATGAGTTTTTTTTTTCTTTCCAATATTGCCCTCATTGATAATAATATTTTCCTCTTTTGCCCTAAAAAACACTATTCAACGTCTTCTTTATTGGATTTGGATTTGCTGCTCCATCACGAAGCTCAGCCGGTGGTAGGGGTGAGCAGCGGTTTAGGGTCGACCCTGGACCGACCCTGGACCGGCCCAACCCTGCCGGTCCTGGTCCGGTTCCCAAGGGGACTGGGTCGGTCCTTGGTCCTGAAATTCCAGGACCAACACTATGCGGGTTGGTCCTCAGTCCTAAGAGTTTTGAGTCGGTCCAACCCTAGACCAACCCTGTATATTATATTATATTATATTATATTATATTATATTATTTATAATTCTTTTATATATTCAAACCTAAGTAAAATGTCTGTTATATTATATTATATTGAGATGTTCTATCAATAGCACTAATAGTAATTTCAATTTAAAACTTTTGTTGAGTATTAATTATGAGTCGTTTGTTTTGTTTTCAGGTGTTTAGAAGTTCAAATAAATTAACAAGATGTGAAGTTATATATTCATGGTTTATATTAAGTATTTTGAACTTTTATGGTTTAATTGTATTATACTAATGAATTTCAGCTGCACTTTGCTTTTCAATTTGTGTCATATGCTAGAAGTTTTTGAAGAGTAGAGTAGTATTGTAGTTGCCACGGTGATTTGCTAGTCAAGTGGTGTGAAGCTCATTTTTTGGTTGAGTGGACTCTACATGATCAGATGTAGGAAAACGCTTTTGCATATGGTGTTATGAATATTAAAGATAAATGATTACAAGAACTTTCCATCTTGTCCCATATCTCGATGAGCAGTTAGCAGGTACGAAATTTCCATTATTGTGTCATCTTAAATTTGTTAAATATGTATTTGTATTTATAGTTTAGTTGCACAATGCCGCATTATCGATGGATGTGTAATTTGAATTTGTAGGTTTGTTTTTTTAGGGAGTATGAAAAATAAGACAAAAAAAATTATCGATCGGTCCTGGGTTGACCCTAGAACCGGACCGAACCCATTGGGTCGGTCCGGTCCTTGGTCCCAAGTTCAATAGGGTTGGTTCTCGGTCCTAAAAATTGAGGGCCGACACTGTACGGGTTGGTCCTAGGGTTAGGGGGTGGCCCGGACCAACCCGGACCATGTTCACCCCTAGCCGGTGGGCGACGCTCACCCGTGAGCGGCCAATCTAGCCGTCGGGGGGCTAGATCTGGCCGCCGAGAAGCCTCGCCTCAGGTCGCACGACCTCAAGCAAGGGGCTTGAGGTCGGGCAACCTTGAGCGTCGCCTGGGTCATGCGACCCAAGCAACTCCGCCCCAGGTTGCGTGGCCTCAGGCGGCGTTGCCTGAGGCCGCGCAACCCAGGGTGTTGCATGAGGTTGGTGACCTTAGGCAAGCCACCACCCACTACCACCACCACCACCACCACCCCTGCCACCAACCACCTCCCCACCACCACTAGCACCATTGTCGACCCACTTCCCCCATGATTTTCCCCTCTGCACACAGCTGCATCTCCTCATCTCTTTTTTCTTTTCTTTTCTTTTTCTTTTTCCTTTTTCTTTACACCTTAAAGTTGCTTTGCAAAATAGACAAAAAAAAAAAAATTGAGTATGCAAACATTCTTGCTTTCACAAAATGCCCATTCATTCAAAGAAACTTGGAGAAATGAAAAGTCATTTCCCCAAATTTGAACCAAGCGGCCTGAAAAGTTGCTTGAGTGACAACAAGTCTCATCATCTTAGCATAGGAGTCTTGGAAGTGAAAACTGTGCCTTGGGTTCTTTATCTCTAAAGTTGCTTATTATTTGCACTCTTGAAAAGCACTCTTGGAGACTTTATTTAAAGCAAATGTAAAGATAGAGGAGCAAGTCTCGGCTACATTAGTGCATGCGAGCCCAACTCATACGTAATGCCAAATCAAGCGGGTCCTACATAGAGTTCATCTTCTCTGACGGTGCATGTGAATTGGCCTCACATGTACCTAGTGTAACCAAGAATATTTTCCTGTAAAGAGGACAGTTATTGATATGCATCATTAGGTAAACCACTCGAGGAAAGTGTAGTGAAATTGGCAAATAGCTTTTCATAGTCATAAGTGTGTATTTTATATATATATTCATCGTACTTAATGTATGGCATTTATAACAAAAGATTAGAAAAATCGAAATCAATGATTGTTTGGATTTTCGGTTTGATGCTATGTATTTTTAGCTATGGGGCAATTTAGGAAGCTATTACATTGCATAAAATTGTCTGAAATTATTTTCTAAAAAGCCAAATGTCCCGATCCATTGCGCATGGAAGGTAAATGTTTGCAATTGGAATGTTAGGCAAACAGATAGTAATTATGAATATCTTTTTGATACCTGTAAAATGTCTAGTTTGCCATGATATGCACAAGTATTGAGATTTTCTGCAATTGGAATGTTGGGCAAATTGATAGTAATTATGAATATCTTTTTGATACCTATAAAATGTCTAGTTTGCTATGATATGCACATGTCTTGAGATTTTCTTTCAGAATCTAAAACACACAGCAAAATAATTTTCATTCTATATTTTTTTTCAATATTGTAATATATTATTTTTCATATTTTAATTAATTTAAGCCAATAATCACTGATATAAAAAGTGTTAGTTAACAGCATTTTGTCTATCTACTAGATGTTAAATGCAAAAAATTATTTGATTGCTCATATAATATATATATATATATATATATATATATATATATATATATACCGATTATGTAAATTTATTTTTTGATTTTTAATATTATTAATGCGATATATCTATCGGAAACGCAACCCTGAATCCGTCAGTTTGGACATAAATTTTCAAGCGGAAAGAAATATGATTTATTTGATGATGTGCATCATATGAGCATCATTTATTAAACTTGTAGGTAATTTTACATTCTTATATAAGGTGCATTTAGTATCCTGTAAATCAATTAATTGAAAAACATTTTTTCAAAATTGATCGTTGTATCACTTATAAAAAAAAAGTAACGTTAAGTTAGCGAAGTATTTATGCATATATTGTGGATAAAAACGAAAATATTTTCCATTGCCTAATTTTTCTTGGAATTTTTCCATTGCCTAATTTTTCTCAGAATCAAACAATTATTTTTAGGATAATGCTTTTCCAAATAATTGATTTCCAGTGAAATAAATGCATCTTTTTTTTTATTCTAAAAACTCCCCCCCGTTGGAAATAACTCCCCTAATTACAGTACTGGAATTTATTAGCATGTTCTGAAATGATGAACGCAGAAGAAATTGCGCATAATGGAGGGGGAAAAATGAACCTCTCGTGTAAACTGCAAGAAGGTGCTTGGGTGACAACAAGTCTCATCATCTCAGCATAGGATTCTTGGAAGCGAAAATTGTGCCTTGGGTTCTTTATCTCTAAAGTTGCGTATTATTTGCACTCTTGAAAAGCACTCTTAGAAACTTTATCTAAAGCAAAGGTAAAGATAGAGGAGCAAGTCTCGGCTGCATTGATGCATGCGAGCCCAACTCATATGCACTATCAAATCAAACGGGTCCTACATAGAGTTCATCTTCTCTGATGGTGCATGCGAATAGGCCTCACATGTACCGAGTGTAACCAAGAATTTGTTCCGGTAAAGAGGGTTGTTATTGATATGCATCATTAGGTAAACCATTCGAGGAAAGTGCTACGAAACTGGCAAGTAGAATTGCTTTTCATAGTCATAAGTGTGTACTTTATATATATTTTTTCATCGTACTTAATGTATGGCATCTATATCAAAAGACAAGAAAAATCGAAACCAATCTTTGGATTTTCAATTTGATGCTATGTATTTTTAGCTATTGCAATTTAGGAAGCTATTACATTGCATACAATTGTCTGAAATTATTTTCTAAAATGCCAACAATTGGAATGTTGGGCAAATAGATAGTAATTATGAATATCTTTTTGATACCTATAAAATGTCTAGTTTGCTATAATATGCACATGTCTTGAGATTTTCTTTCGAAATCTAAAACACACAGCAAAATATAATTTTCCTTCTACACTTTTATTTCAATATTGTAATATATTATTTTTCGTATTTGAATTAATTTAAGCGAATAATCACTAATATAAAAAGTGTTAGTTAACAGTATTTTGTCTATCTACTTATACGGATGGATGTTGAGAATTAACTGAGTGACACTTTTTATCCACCGCATGCGATTTCGCAATATTCAAAATAGTTGTAAGTCTAATATGAAGGCGGATTTAAATCGATCTAAGATAAATATGCCAAAAAGGCAATTAGGAAAACAAATCAAAAATATTTCTTTGATTTTGGCTCGACCACAAGGTGATCAAATTTCCAAACATCAAATTGTTCAAGATGGATTGAGGGCGAAAGTGTGTAAAAGGCGTGCCAGCTCCTAAGCGCCAACTGTGACATAGAAAACGTTACTTCGATCTAAATGACAAAATTAAATTGCTTGAAAAGTTAAAAAAAAAAAAAATTGGGTGATGAATGCGGATATTAAAATTGAACTGCAAACACATGAAATGAAATTACTAAGAAATAAACTTCCCTAAAATTGAAATATCCTCACAGTTGTCACGACCCTCCCAAGGCAGGCCCCAAGGGGGTTTAGACGGATTACAAAGTGGACGCAAACGGTCCTTTTTCACAAGGTGATGCTTGCGCTTCTCTCGGACTCTTCCAAGTCCTAACGATCGTGAAGTTGGTTTACACTTGAGTAATTATGCAACTTTGTTTTCTCTTTAGAAATCGCTATTAATCTATTATGGGCCAATTAGATGTCAAGTAAAATAAGATAGTTCACCTGATTTTCTACGAACTAGATATTCAAGACACGGTGACTTGATCACACTAGATATTTATCTAACACCCAATTTGGTACATATTCTCTTATGTAAAAAACACATTTCATGCAATCTTTCCAACTTTTAGATTTTCGTTGAAACATATAAATCTAAGTTATCATGCAAGGTTGGTCAAAACCGAAATTTAATTAAACTGGCAATCAACTAAATAAAGTGCAGGAACAGGAAATAACCGAAGTCGTATCAAGTAAAATAGAACATCGCCTTGTTATTAAAGCCCCAACGCAGGACCCCGTGAACTGGGACAAGAAAAATAATGAGCGCCCTTAAAATGTGAATGCGAAGACAGAACGTGTAGAATATGCTTTCTTAAAGTGCCAAAATATCATATTTTTAGGATAATGCATTTACCAAATCAAAGTTATCTTAAAAAAAGAAGTAAACTTTATCTGATCAGACAAAGGTATGTGTGAAAATCTAATCGATCATGAATATGAAATGCTAAATATATGACTGAGGTATCATAATGACATGCAAATGGCAAAAGTGATACAAAAAAAGAAAAAAATAAATAAAAGAACGCAAGGTAAACAGTGAAAATAAAAAGAAATAAAACGACCCCGATTTCGCTGAGTTCTCTACACCAAATGGACCCCCCAAAGACCTCGTAAGATGAGAGCGATCAGGGGAAGCGGAGTCAATTTCACCCACGTAGGGGCAAGGGAGAGGGGATAACAAAATTCTGAGTGAGAGTTTCGGAAAATCAACAGCGACGGTGAGCAACTACTCGATTCAACTCGACTTGGCAACAGCGCAACTCTAGGCCAACCTTTGAGAAGGTTGGCAGCGAGCTTAATCTGAACATGAAGCATTAACAAATTGGAAACAAAGTGAAATCGCACTTGATCAAACAAAACAGAGCAATGCTCGACTCAGCTTATTGATTGAAGGAGGAGTCCTCAAAATGAGATGAGCGAGGGAAGGCGATCCGGCGGGCGACAAACGAGTTTGAACCAAAATGAGAGCTGCGGGATTCTGCTGCAATAGGGTCTTGACCATCACCACGGCCGTGGTGGCTGGTCTAGAAAATTAGCGCGTGGCAGCTAAGAGTTAGAAGTGCTGTAGATGCACTGGGCAGCAAACGCCTCGGGGGGATGAGTCCACTCACGGCCTGGTTAGAGACGCAGACGACAACACGACCTCGTCGTGGTGGTAATGCACCTGGCTATCGGCGAGTAAATTATTCTTTTTGACCGAGCCTGAAGTTCCAGCCCCATACCTGTGTCTTTTCCAGGCCCCCTTCCCGTCCCCTGTTTCTTCTCTGTGTTTTCTTTCATTCTACACGCCAAAGTTTCCCCCGCGTTGATTGCCCCTTTTTTTCTGCCTTTTCCTCCTCCACTAGGCTTACTTTTTACCACAAATCTCTACGGAATCTCTCGTTCATCCCATGTCTTGCCAAAAGAAGTTTTGCAGCCAATTAAACGTCCCAGAAAAACAAAAGTTGAAACTCCTGTCCTTGGTCTCTCTTGGCGGCCGCGCTGTATGCAAGTAATAATAAAGCATGCACCTTTATATTTTCCAATAAATTATTCTTCTTTTTGTTCATTCCGTGCCTCGAACTTGCCCATTTCCTTTTTGCATTTTCCCTTGACCGAAGCCTTCTCTCTCACATTCGGCCGTCAATTCAGCTAAGGTTCGACAGCTCCACTCACTTCTCCACTTCCTTTTTATTCATCAACGTAATTCCCTCACAGCAGGTCGATTTTTTTACGGGTATAGCTCGCGCATTCGGCTGGTTCACGAAAAATTCGTGAACTTACCTAAGTAGAGGTTCAGCGCGGACATGCTATTCTAAAAAAAGTTTCTCTAATATTTAAATGCAGAAAAATGCAATAAAGGAGGAGAGTACCATGCTATATAGCATGGATATTTTTGTTTAGAGGTTAGATTCCGTCATTGTAGGCGGATTTGATCTCTAATACTTATGAAATGAATGAAAAGTCATTGAGCAAAAATTTAGTTGTCAACACAAGTTACAAATTCATTGATACTTAAATGGTGACATTGAAATGAAAGCTACAATAATATTCACAATGCCCATGGAGAATAACAAACTTTAAAACGAAAATTGAAATTGGAAGACGTTTGGTTCGAAAGGAAAATGCTTCGGAGGAAAATAAGGCAGACTTTTGGCACAAGCTTGGGCGTCGCCTCTTTCTATGCGTTCTTTCTATTTATACTCCTGGGATTTCCTTCCATGGTTATTGAAATTCATACGTGATCCCCCTCTCAACCGTTCCACCATTCCATGATTTCAGTAACTCCCATCTCAATCATCTGTCTTGCAATGACTGTCCCTTCATTCATGATTTAATCTAATTCTTTTAATCGTTTCAGCTTTTAACTCAAACAGCTCGTGGAATCATTTCCTTACTCTAATTGACATGGTCACACAACTTTCAGGTGAAGTTCAACTGGATAAGCTCTATATCGAAGTTGGGCTTAGCATAACTTGACTCCTTATACTTCTCTTTGTTCCCTTAACTCATAATTGAATCGCTCCTCAACATCTGGGTCATAAATGTTCGCCACCAGCAGGAGCTAAAGAATGATTAAGAGCGCCAACGAGAGTTGTATGATACGAACTGATACGAACTATCATATTCATCTCTCATTTTATTATTACATTATCTTACTGCATTTCATGTCATACTTCCACCGAAGAAATTATTTCATCATTTTCATGTCGTGCATCACGTAATTGATAAAGCTACTTTGATCGTACGGTGAGCAGACCAACAAAGACCAATTTAGTCTTGGTCATCTTCACTTTTTTTGCTGGTGTGGGGTGACTTATTCACTTGGCCAGTTCATATTGAAAATCCCAGCTCAGTTCTTAGCTAAAGCCACACAACCTTTTTCTTTAGAGAGAGAGAGATCTGGAAGAATCTTTCTAGCCATGGCAAACCTAGAGGTCGAAATGAGTAGCGATGCTGCACGAGCATTGAGAGGTGAGTACCAAGTGTTCCTGAGTTTCAGAGGACCCGACACCCGTTATGGTTTCACCGACTTTCTCTACCACGGCTTGGTAGATGCTGGGATCCGCGTATTCAGGGATGAAGATGAACTCCGCGTCGGCGAAGTGATTGGTGGGAACCTTCTACGTGCTATCAACAACTCCTTACTCTACATACCCATCTTCTCTCGGACTTATGCTTCCAGTAAATGGTGCCTCCGTGAACTTGCGCACATAGTAGACAACGTGCTTAACTCAAAGGGTAAAAAAGGTATCCTTCCCATTTTTCTCGATGTGGAACCTGAGGATGTTAAACTTAAAACTCCATTATATAGTGTTGCTTTGCTGGAACACGCAAACAAGTTTCCAGATGAAGTCAAGGACTGGAGAAAGGCTCTTGAGGAGGTAGATGAAATAAAGGGTTGGAACGTCAAGAAGGACCAAAGGTAAAACTTTTTTACGATCCCTACGTATTTCTCTTCTTTTTTGTTTAGGGGATACAACATTGCCGTGTCAAATGATTTCTTTCATTTTTTTAACAGAAAATATTGAAAACTACATGCAATTGCTGCTCTTCTTTGAATTTACATGCTCTGCTTGCACATCTTTCCTAAAATTTTCTACTACGATATCAATCACTTCAATTTAATATGCATCCTTACTAATCAAAATATACATTTGCATCTTCAGACAAAAAAATTCACCAAAATATACATTTACATCCTCAAGAAACACAAATTACCCAAGAAAACTAAGATTCCGTGAAGAAAAATAATGTCTAAATATTGGATAGAAGCGAGAGCATCTGGAGAACATAAAGAATGGCAGGGCCGTCGTCGTGGGGCCTTGAGCTCTATAGACCTCGTGGGAGGTCCAAATCGAGGCCGAGCAACCTCTATCTGGCCTGGCCGAAGTGCGGAGGCCTCTGAATGAGAGACAGAGGGAAGGGACTCATAGCGTAGGAGGAGCTGGAACTTCGTGTCCGTACAAGCACCGGACAAATAGAGTGATGAGGGTAATTTTGATGAGAAAATGGCAATTGCATTAATAAGTCAGGGCGACAGATGCAATTTGAAATAACAAAATGAAAATTGAGGACTCAATTATGAAATGTGGAGATGCAAGTTGATATGCGTGGAAAATGGATTTTGCAATTTCTCATTATTTTCCTTTTCACCTTCTTCAGGGTTATCTTAGGCAAACTAAAAAACCTTGATATAGTAATCACCCACCTAATCTAATCATAAGTAATGAAGATGGAAATGAATATTGGGCCACATTGGTCGAAAAATAAGCTATAGATAAGTTGGGGCGCAACGTCGCAGTCAGTGGGCCCGCATAAAATTTGTATCTTGTTTTGGAGATCATCAAATGGCATTTGTACTAACAAATTAATATGTTTATCATCATTCATCAATAATAGCACATAATTTGGCTATCAATTGATATATGTAAATCTAACATACGGTGAATTAACACCTACCATGCTTTATGATAGCATGTGGGTGTTCAACATGCCGCTTGAGAATCTTGGGTTTTTAACCAAAAGATAAAGAATTATTGGAAAGAAAACTGACAGGGTCTCTTCATTGTGTTTCTATATTGACAAGGAAGAACACCTTAAATGAGTAAATTCCGAAACTACGACTTATCTTACTAACTCTATGGACCGGGAAAGGTGCAAACCAAAAACCCAGTTGGGTGGGCCAAGCATAGGAATGTTTCCACCTGATGGTGTGGAGAATCAAACCCATATTTTGCACCGAATCCACACACATTTCTTCACTCCTTAACTAGCAAGTTAACCCCGTGGGAGTCAGGTCTCTTGATTTTCAATTTTGAACAAATTGTAACGTGACACAGCACTTTAAATGCCATTATACTCGACAAGATCAGATCCGTAGATGACTTACGATGGCTATACTTCTAGCCCAGGGAAATAGTTGCAGATTTTGGGATTGTATTTTTATTCATCAAATTGCAGTTTTCAATGGATGACGTTGCATTGTTTACACTATCTTGATTAAAAAAATTGTCCCAATACAAATGCTGGAATTTTTTCTAGGCTTAGCTATAAATGCCGAAATATGCTCGGTATCCTAGCTACATGGTAAATTTGGCCATCATGCAAACTAACACTATAGCCTTTAGAAATTTATGTGATAATATATGAAAAACATACCACTTGAATTCCACTAAATTATGACCCAAAAGAAAAAAATTCCACTAAATTAGCCAATACAGATTATTCAGTGTATTTAGACATTGTTCATTATGTACTTCAATCTTTTCAAGTTAAGATTTTGACAATTCCATTTGTGATGCAAGGTTATGAGATTAATATAGTAAGCTAATGAACACCTTTGTCCATGGCAGTCAAGCAGTGATCATTAAATTGGTTGTTGAAAAGGTTTTGGAGAAGCTGCAGATAAAACAAAAATCAGTGACTGAACATTTACTTGGACTTGATGATCGGGTAAAAGACTTGACGGAATTATTAGATGTCAACCATCGTGATGTGCGGCTCATCGGAATTTACGGAATGGGTGGTATCGGTAAAACAACTATTGCCAAGGTCATCTTCAATCAATTGTCTTCCCAATTTGGAAAGTGTTGCAGCTTCCTTGAAGACATTCGAGAAAGCTCGTCGTCTAAGGAGGGCATAGTCCAGTTGCAGAAGAAATTACTAACTGACGT
Organism: Eucalyptus grandis x Eucalyptus urophylla; assembly: GCA_028830015.1. Lineage (NCBI taxonomy): Eukaryota > Viridiplantae > Streptophyta > Magnoliopsida > Myrtales > Myrtaceae > Eucalyptus > Eucalyptus grandis x Eucalyptus urophylla. The sequence continues at coordinate 46,105,462 of CM054190.1, forward strand.
TGTTGGCTCTTTATATGAAAATGGAGTCAAGGATAGTGAACAAGGAATGAGGAGGATTGGAGAAATACTTAACACTAAGAAGGTCCTTCTTGTTCTGGATGATGTTGATAATAAAGAGCACATTAAAAAACTAACGGGAAAATTTTCACTACATTTGGGATCTAGGCTAATTATTACAACGAGAAACACCTCTATTTTGCAAGTTGAGGGATTCAATGGCGAAATTCTACCGTATGAGATGTTAAGGATGGACTATGGTGTTGCACTTCAGCTTTTTTGTCGGCTTGCCTTTGGTAGAGACCTTCCTTTGGATGATTATCATCGACTTTCAAATGAAATTGTCTCAAGAATGGGAGGGCTTCCTTTGGCTATCGAAGTGATAGGTTCGTTATTGAATCAAAAAAGCAAAGCATTTTGGGAAGAGACCTTGGTCAGGTTAATGGATATACCTGAGGAAGAGATTCTAAAGAAGTTGAGGATTAGCTATGATGGCCTAGACGAATATCAAAAACAAATTTTTCTCGATATAGCATGCTTCATTTTCAATGAGAAGAAGACTGATGCAATTTACATGTGGGCAAGTTGTCATTTTTATCCCGAAAGAGGAATTGATGTCCTTACTAGTAGGTGCTTGATAAAGACATTGGACAATGATAAGTTCTGGATGCATGATCAGTTAATAGATCTAGGAAGGCATATTGTCCATCAAGAAAGTCCCAGTGACCTTGGAAGGCAAAGTAGGTTGTGGATTGCAAAAGAGGCCCTCGAAATCATAAGAACTCAAGAGGTAAGTAAAAAACATTCCATTTTTAAATAGATATGGTATATCTTGCTGATTAAGGATTCCTTTTTTGTTTAGGATCTTTATCATTTTTTTCCTACCCATTAGAGTTGTAAAACATAGTGGTTGAAGTTGACAAGTTTTTTCACATCATTGCCAAATTTAACTTGTAGAGGAAGGACAAAGTTCAAGCGCTTGAGGTAGATGGTTCGGATGGCTCCATTGAGATTACAAATGAAGAGTTTGAAAGGTTGCAAAACCTGAGATTCCTCAAATTACATAATGGAACTTATGTTGGGGACTTTGCAAAGTGTCGTTCAAAGTTGAAATGGATTTCTTGGCAGCCTCCTTTTATGGATTTTAGGGTAGACAATATGCATTTGGATCATCTGGTTGTTTTTAAACTTGGCAAGAATGTCTTCTTGGATGATTCAAAAGCATGGGATTTGATCAAGGTAAATGACATGTTTTAATTCTAGTCTATTAGTCTCAGACTCCCAATGTGTACAATGCAATGGTTCTTACACTTGCCATTCATTTTTTCAGGGGGCACGAAATTTGAAAGTTTTATCTCTAACCGAATGTAGTTACCTAACAACAATTCCAGACTTTTCTAAATGCTTGGATTTGGAGAGGTTGACTCTTGCACGCTGCTACTGGCTAAAGAGAATCGAAAGGTTCATTGGAGATCTACAGTTATTGAGTCATTTAGAAATTAAATGGTGCGGGCATCTTATCAACTTGCCTGAAGAAGTGGGGGCTCTAGTAAAACTTAAGCGCTTCTCATTGCAGGGATGTCTTTACTTGAGACAACTTCCAAGTTCACTTGGGAATTTAACCTCATTGGTAGAGTTAGACTTATCTTATACGAGCATTGTCAAACTCCCAAACTCCATTGAAGGACTAGTGAAACTTGAGTCTTTTTTTCTGAGTGAAACGGATTTGAGGAAACTTCCCAACTCCATTGGAAAGTTAAAATCATTACGCATATTGCGTTTTTCAAAAATGTTTCCTCGTGTGAGAAGTGATGATGTTTGGCAATTACCTAGTGCCATTAGCATGTTGGAAAATCTTGAAGAGCTGGATCTATCTCAACGTAATGAATTGAAAGGTGAAATTCCTTATGGGATTGGAGAAATGTCATCTTTAAGAATCCTAAATTTAGAATGCACCGGTACTTGCAGAATTCCAAGGACAATCAATAGTCTTCATCACCTTCAAATGCTAAACTTATCAGGTTGTCATGAGATTTATAGGTTGCCAGAACTTCCCACAAGTTTGACTTGTCTACGTCTTGAATCTAAATCCTTGCTCTCAGTCCCTAATTTGTCTAATCTTACTAATTTGGTTGAACTGCTACTGAGTGATGGCTCCAAGGGTACAAGGAAATCAAACCTAATCACAAGATACAACTTAAGGCAGTTAGGGAGGTTATCTAGATTGAAAAATTTGCATTTACAGCTGCTAAATGTCCCTGTACCTCCTGAGTTGGCTTCTCTCTCTCATCTGGAAGTGCTCACTTTGTGTTGCCTAGACCTAGAAACCCTGATGCAGCTTCCATCCTCTCTAAGGTCATTAGATTTAGAATGCCTTAACATCAAGCGAACGGAGCTACTTTCCTCCTGCTTAAGATTGGGAAATTTGTCGACTTTACATTTCTAGAATTGTAAAGTGGAAGACATTCCACTTGATGGACTTCCCCAACTGAAGAAATTATATGTTAGATGTTGTAAACTGTTTCAGATATTATCCATTCCTTTGGAATTAATAGAGCTACGGAATGTGATGGTGTCGTCTTGCCCAGAGCTAGTTGAGATACAAGTTGTGGGTCTTTTGAAATCATTAAAATACTTCGACGTTGATGAGTGCAAATCCTTGAGAAGAATAGATGGGTTATCATACTTGAAGAACTTGGAGAATTTACGAATCACAAGTTGCCATGTACTTACTAATGTTGAGGGCCTAAACAAGCTAGAATCTTTGAAATCCTTAAACGTCACAGAGTGCACATCATTGAGAAGGTTGATTCACGCATCTTGCACGAATATTCCAGATGACTGCCTCATAGAAATTCGAGGGTGTGGAGACTTCATCAATTGCACTTGGATCTACCCACGTAAAATCTCATTGAAGCGTTATAAGGAGAAGATTTTTTTGGATACATCAAACAAGGTTAGACGTTTTCTTTATCAATATACTTTAGACATGTTTGTATGCAAGGGTTTGAAAATTGATTTGTTCTCATTTTAGTATAATGCTCTAATTCAGTTAAACTACACAAATTGTAAAAAGTTAGATATTTTTTAGAGTTTTACATCAACAAAAAATATATTTTTTTAATTGAACAACGAAAATTTATCAAAGATGATCCTTAACTAATTTCACATACATTAGTGTTAGTTCTTTTTTATTTGAAATGTTTTTATGTATAAAAACATACGCAAATAAAAGTATTATAAATCATAGTTTTTGAACCTATTTCTTATTATATAATTAAGTGTTGGGTATTATGTAATCGGATATGTGTTTATTTTGATGTCCTGATGTTTAGCAATAATTGCCTTATTGAACTTCCGCACCATCGCACAAAAGCCCTCAAAGTTTGAAAAGTTAAAAGACTAACCCCCCACCTACGCTCACCCAAAAGACTATGATTCATGTTACATCCACTAGTTTTTCAGTCTGTGTAGCACTTTAGTGTTACTTGAAATGGTGACTCGATTTTCCTGACCGAAATTTCTTAAATAATTTTATCAACCATGCATCATTCTCTACTTTCTTACTTCCATGAACCATATAATAGATGTTGCTCTATTCAAAATGAGTTAGTCCATTTTCAATTAACATTTCATGTTCATACAAATGGAAAAGGTAATGGCTGAAACAAAATTGAAAGTTTGGGAAGTAATGTATAACTTTTTAAAAGTGTTTGCATGCTACTGTGCTACAGTACCAAAGTTTAGGAGGGTAAGATGATATTTTCAAAGTGCGAGTTCTTGTGCAAGGGAGCTAAAGTTCAAGGGGGTTTTGAGCAATTACCTTAGTGTTTAAGATAAGGCTGACCATAGGAGTTAATAGTCCAGATATTAATTAGTTAATTAAGGACTTTGTTTATTTCTTAACTTCAATCAAATATGTTTACCCTTTACTTTCAGGAGTGGGTAACTTAATTTCTGTGAAGCACTCCAAAGCCTTCAAAAAGCTAGAAATAGTTATTTAAATACTTTCTTTTAAAAAAATATATATTCTTGATGAATAGAAAAAATGCACGTGCCTATGTTGAATATGCATTCTTGTGTTATGTTAGAATCTAAATATAATAATACGTACAATAAACATGAGTGAAATATGAATATGCAGTCTTGTATTAGTAAAGGAAAGATAAAACTTAAAAGAAATCCTTATATATTAGAGGAATCTTTGCTACCTTTTTTGGTGTTGGATACTTTCGGTTCCTAAAGCATGTTTTTCCTCCTGGTTGTGAGGTTTCCATTTTATGTTGTACTTTAATTACTTAGGTTGCATATTTTTTATTTATTTTTTATTTTAGTCATTTATCTCTACTTGCCTTGTAGGTGTTGGATGGTCTTGGTTCTTTAATGTTGCCACATTTAATTATTCTTTTAATATTAATTCAAGAATAGCTTTTATAGACAAGATATTAGGTAGTAAATTGCAGATTATAGATTTCAAAAACATCATAGACCTCTTTGTCTAATAATCTTCTATTTGCAATGTGCATAATTAATGAACAAATTAATGTCATACGATTATTGCATTAGTGAGCTGTGGAGAAATTAATGTCAAATGATATGATCATAACCTGCAAAAGAAAAAAAGAACTCATTAGTATCTACCACGTGTCGTCACATGGGAAAATGAATGATGAACAAAGGGCAATTAAATTGTGGTATATATGTTTGATAGTATGATTATCTATCTCCTATGAATTCATTATTGGCCTCTTGAGAAAAAATAAATATAAGGATTAATACAAAAAAAAACACCAAACTAACACACTTGCACCACATTTACCTTAAAATAATTTTTATGTCATAAAAACTCTCGAATTGATACATCCGTGCCACATGTATCACAAACCAATTTTTATGTCACAAAAAATGTCGAATTGGTATACTCGTTCCACATTTATCCTAAACTAGTATATTTATATCACATTTATTCTAACCCGGTGCACCTGTGCCATATTTATGCCCAAAAAATCCTAAATTTAAAAAAATTTAAGATCAGTTTGGGGTAAATATAGCGCGAGTGCTCTAATTTGAGATTTTTTTGACGTAAAAATTAGTTTAAGGTAAATATTGCACATATGGGTGAGCATCGGTCTAGGGTCAACCTTGGACCAACTCTGGACCGACCCAACCCTGCTGGTCCTGGTCCGATTCCGAGGGAGACTAGGTCGGTTTTTGTAACTAGAATTCCTAGACCAGCACGGTGTGGGTCGGTCCTCGGTCTTGAGAATTCCGGGTCGGTCCAACCTGGACCAACCTTGACTATATATATATAATATTATTTATAATTTTTTAATATAGAGAAAATTTTAAAATAAACGGCGTTAACAACATTCAACAATTATTTAGTGAGAAGTTCAAGTAATTTTACATTATTCTTTAATAACTTAGGTTTTTAATGTCTTTTATGATGTCAATAGTTATAATTTACGAATGAGGAAAATGTTTTTGTGAGGAATCCTCATAGCGTCCAAAAAGGCACCTTATGGCATCCTCCTCCTCTAGTATTCGTTCTCTTCTATCTCATTTGTCCTCTTAGTCTTCAATTTGCCAAAATCGAAAGATCGCCACTCGACACTCGCCTCGCTCGCTTTGGATCACTCGTGCCGCTCGTCGCTTGATGCTCGCTTGGCTTGTTGCTCCCCACTTGACATTCGATGCTCATTCTGTTCAACGCTTACCCCACTTGACCCTCATTGCTTGTCTTCCTTAGTTGACCTCACTTATCATCGAACCCATTTGGTCGGTACAGTCCTTGGTTGCTCTTTCGAGGAGTACAAAAAATGAAATAAAAAATTATTGGTTAATCCTAGGTTGATCTTAAAATCGGACCGAATCCATTGGGCCAGTCCGGTCCTCAATCGCTTTTTTAAGGAGTACAAAAAATGAAATAAAAAATTATTGGTTGGTCTTGAGTTGACCCTGGAACCGGACCGAGCCCATTGGGTCGGTCCGGTCCTCGGTCCCAAGCTCAATAGGATTGGTCCTCGGTCTCAAAAATTGAGGACTAGCACTGTGTGAGTTGGTCCTAGGGTTAGGAGGTGGATCGGCCCAACCTGGACCATGCTCACCCCTAATTGCATAGGTGTACTAGTTTGGAAGCTTTTGTGACACAAAAATTAGTTTGAGGTAAATGTGGCATGAATGTATCAATTTGAGATTTTTAGTGGTATTAGCTCTAAATAGAATGTTTGGTTTGCCTCATTCTCTAATAATTTGTCAGAATGTTTATGTAATAACTGTGTTACGTGTTCATTTGTTGTTTGTCGGTGCATGCAAATATAGTGGGGTTGACTAGTTTTCCATCTTTGGCCACCAATGGGCTTGACTAGTAGAAACTGCATTTTCAGTACTACAGCAGATTGCCACCTCGCTGGATTCGAGTCTTTTCAAATAACATAACTATTTCAAACTAAATTAAAGTAAGTACTACTTGAACAAATAGTCCTATGTTATGACACAGTATAACTTTATAAGAGCTGACATATTTCACTAAAAAGTGCGCCTTACAATGAAAAGAGATAGAAATTAATTTTGAAGCATATTACTTTAGAATGAGAAAAAATACAACAACATCCAGACTTTTCTTATTGGAAACAATGTCTATATTATTATGATTTATTTATTTATTTGAAAAAAAAATAAACTCTTTTTTAGTTCCAAAATGGAAATCAATGTAAGTGAGATAAACAATTAACATTAAAAGGTAGTAGTACATGAATTATGATAAGATTATCCAAAAAGATATTTTAATGCAAATAAAGCGAAAATAAGATGAAGAATTAAAGTACACTAAAGTAATAACATAAAATATAGAAAGTGAAACGGAACAGATATGGAATTAGAATTGCAAGACTCTTCACTTTTTTTTTTTTTTTGCTTTACTTGGTACGGTATAGAATAATTAGTGCAAGTGATGATAAATTTTGAAGAAATAAAATTAGTGAATCGATCTAATAATTGAACCATCATGGTTGTAGTGGAAGAAAGCATGTCGAGCTAAGAACACCTTTATTCCAATCTATCTACCCCACTAATACTTTTTTCTTTGTGGAAGAAAGCATGTTGAGCTAAGAAGGCCTTTATTTCTTTCTATCTACTCCACTAATATTTTTTTTCTTTTTTCCCTTAAAAAAGGGAATCTCTAATCAGATAGTGCTCCTTGGTAGATAATTATCTAAATCATTTGATGTTTAATTTAAATTTACACCACATATTTATTACATGTTCATACTTAATTAATAAAAGATAATCCAAATAAGTGTAACTGATGTCCTACTGGACAGCCGAGTATTTAACCCTAGATTTGTCTCTAACTAATGAATGATGTTTGTGCCCATGTAAATATGCAAAAAGGTTTAATGTATATTTAATACATATGTTGTTTGGCCCTCACGTTGAACCTGTTGGATCACAGATGGAATATCCCTTCACAATCATGTTCCAACTTTTTATCAAGAACGGTCGTTCGATTATTATACAATTTACGGAAAAGAACAATGCCACCCCTGATTCAGTGACATTTAAAGGATTGACTGCTGACGTGAAAGGTTTTGGCTTTTATGTGAAGAGAATGTGGTACAAGAATCATCGTAAAGATGACAACAGGCGCATGGAGATCAAGAGTGATGAGCAAGTAAAGGAAATGGTACAACTAGCATCTAAAAGAGGATTCATTCAATTGGACGTCAAGGTAGGAATTGACAGTGAGCGGAAGGAAGAGAATTACACCGGTCTGATGAGTATAATTAACGAGTGGAGGAGAATGTGGGCTCATGAGGATGGGGCTGAGTGGGACGATTCAGATCCTGATGAAATGTTAAGTGAGGCGTGGAGAATGATGACTCATGAGGATGGGGATGAGTCGGATGAAGAAGTTGAACATTATAATTGTTGTCGTTTGCGGCGCGGGGAAAGGGGCCCTGTGGATCTGAACCTACATGCTGATGCTCACGATTTCCATAGCCATACCAATGATAAAGATCTCTCAAAAAGTATTTAGTGCTCATTTTGGCCAATGATTGTAACTTTGCAGTTAAGTTGGGAGCTATAGAAATCAACTGAGAAATTCAACGAGGAATAATAAAAGGATACAAGAAATTTACGTGATTTGGTCCGAATGTCAAAATTTACGTCCACGGGGAGAGGTGGCAAATAATTCACTAATAGATAAGAGAATTATAGAATTACAAATGCTCACACTCGAGTATTTCCCAGCCCTAGTGTATACCCAATACCCACAGAATTTAACAATTCAACTCGATGGACTCACTCTATGCACAAATCCTCCGAGCTCTCGCCTCTTGTCACTTGAGCTCTCTCTTCTTATCCGCCCTGCTTCATCTTCAGATGTCCTTTCCTTTTATAGGAAGAAGGGAAAAGAAACAAAGACAAATGGCGCCCATCTTCAGAAGCCACAAGCCTCCATGCAATTAATGATGACATGTGTGAATGGCCATCATTAATCATTCATGCACCAACGTAAGAAAAATGAGCATAGCTTCTGCCTTCCCTCTTTCTTCATTTGTTAGCAAAAGGAGAAAGGAAGCCCACAAAAGATGACTGAAAGAGAAAATAACATTCCGCGCCTACAATACAAGCCCATGAAGCAGCAAGGGCCCACCGATGTGCATGCATTTAATGAGGTGAAGAAATGGACTTTCAACTCCTAGGGACAATCTGACCAAAAAGAAAAAGAAAAAGAAAAAAAAACTCCTAGGGACAAAACAAGAGCCATGGGTATGCATTAATGAAGGAGAGAAAAAGTCAAGACTTGCATGTTTCTCATGTGCAAATTAAAGACAAATATTGCCAACACTTCTTCCATGCACAGAGAACGTTCAAGCTTTGCTTCTTCCTCGTTTAATGTTTGTCCGCTTAATACCGTGCAAAGTTGTGTGTGACTTTGACCAATAAAGGCTCTACATATGGGTCGGATCCCATATACAAACTGAAACTTGAGACATAATTTAACAATGAGAGATTTTACAAAGCTACAACTGAAGCTGAGGATTGAAGAGACATTTCTTTTGTAAGTCCTAAAGATTTGCATCTTCTATTGCGATAATTAGCAAAAATTTGGATGGGCTAAATTGAAGGAAATTTGGACTTCCAAGCCGAGCCTTTGAGTGTCGGAGATTTACAGAAAATTGTTTGGGATTTTTTTTCAGCGAAAATGGACCCCGATTTGGATAATTGGAGAGGAAATTGAAGCCAAATTAATGAAATTCGGAGCTTTGAATGGGGGTTGGATTTATAGCATCAAATTTGGTTTATTTGTGGAATTTGCATGTTTTGAAAGTATTAAGAGACCTAATAGATAGGCTTGAGGACTTTTGAGGCCAAAATCATGATGAACGTGGGATATTTATTTGGATTTTTTGGGCTTCCTCTCCCTCAAGCTTCTCCCATACGCTTCTTTCCCCTTCGGTCTTCATCATTTCCTTCACGTTCGACCGTTTCTCTCTCCCTCTCCGTTGGCTTCTATTTTGTTTTCATTTTCCCAGCAACTTCAGTCTTCATTTCTTCTCTCCATCAATTTCCCTTTGCCGTGCGTCTTCCCCACAATCGAAGCCCAAACCTCCACCAACTTCTGTCCCCTGCAAGTCAACACTCACCCATCCAAATCCCTCCTTGTTGACCACCATCCTCTCCACCGAAGGCCCACATCTCCACCTGTTTGTTGACCAAGCAAATCCACCGAAGCTCCTCCTTCTGCACGTGTCTCCATCTTGCTACGTGAGGTCGAACGAAGCAGCCAGCATCCATCAACCTCTGCTTCTGGCTTAGCCGCACGCCACACCACCAAGTCCTTCATCCACGTTGCCTCGTCCACGAGAAAATATTCAGTGGTTCGTGCGCGCCACGTCATCCGCTGATGTGGCGCGCACGTACCACTCATCTTTCGACACCTGTCCTGGGGACCCGCTGGAAAATGAAAAGACTCGCCCGTCTCGCCTCGACTCGGCTCGGCTCGGCTCGGCGTAGGACCCACAATCTGGTCAGACTGAGGAGAAAATCAGGCGCCATTTTAAAAAAATTTCGGACTGAGGGAGGGTTTCTTCTTCTTCTCTTTCTTCGCGCCTCTCACTCACTCTACCCTCCCTCTCTCTCTCTCCGACGAACAGGACGCGACCTCCCATTCTCTCTGTGCCCTCCCTCCGGCGAACCACCGCCAGCAACCGACGAACCACCGCACCGGACCGGCGAGAGGACCACAAGATCTAGCTCCCTCCCTCTGCCCTCCCTCTTTCCGACCGGCGAACCACCGCACGGGACCGGCGAGAGGACCGCAACCTCCCTCTCTCTCTGCATTCCCTCTTTCCGACCGACGAGCCACCGCACGGGCGAGAGGACCGCGAGTAATCGACGAACCACTGCACGGAACTGGGAGAGGACCGCGACCTCCCTCGACGGGACTAGCACGTGATGTCTCACATCAACCTCGACGGCTTCTTCGGCGACCTCCCTGGGACCGACGACGTCTCCAGACTCGGGGCTCTCGACTCGAGGCTCTCGTGGTTCGACGAGATCGAAAACATCCTGAAGGACGACGATGTCCATGTGCTTGCTAAGCCGGGGGTTGAGCGGGCCGTACCGGAGGGACTCGAGCTTCCCGCGGACCTTCGCTTCCCCGGCCCCTTGCCGCCGGCTTCTCCCCGCCTCCTGCAAGATGCGGCAGCGCGGCCTCAGGTGCTCCGCTAGCTGGCTGATTTCCTTGGTTTCCATGGCGCGTGTTCGGGATTCTCATTTTGTTTTTGTTTTTGTTTCATGTGTGGATGACTACTAGTTCTGGGAGCAGGAGGCCGCAGGTCAAGAAGGCTTCGCCGGATAGGCCGCCGTCGATTGTGGTTAATGGAGAGGGCGAAGAGGATACTACTTTGGCGGAGAGCGTGCGTAGCACTAATTGGGAAATTGTGGCTGATGATTCTGAGGACGATGATTCTGATGGAGTCGTGATTGATGTGGAGAACAGAATGTTGATAGAACAGAAGCTTCCGACAGTATGGCGATGGAGACAAATTTGGTATTTTTCTTGTAGCATTTCTAGTGCTTTCTTGGGAAATTTCTCTTTTTCTTTTTTTAATCTGTCTGGATACGTGTATGCAATGTGCACATTGATTCTAGTTCATGAATATCTCACAAATTAAGAATTTGAGAGCATGTTTCCTTCAGGGGAGCTGCAATTGTTTTACAGCTTCAAGCACAGTGACACTGTTGATGGTTGATGTTGCAGTGTCGCCTATCCTATATACGGGCTTTACTTTTTGCACTATAGCATCAATGTGGTTCAATTGCAATACATCTACATTGCTCAATTATTAGGTTGTTCTTTCCTTAAAATTAAGGGCTTAGTTCACTCGCCCTTCCTTTTTTGTTCTGTTAGGGACTAGAGAGCGAAGGCTCCATTTGCCTCTGTAATTTATTTTCCCGTCTGTTTTACCTATAGGAAATATGCTCTCATTCCTAGTCTTTTGAATATCTGTACATGTTCTTATATGGTGTGAGTTGTTACTTCTATAGTAGGCCATCAATAGTTCTTTAAAGATATATTATTAATTCCTTCAATTTTTGAGGCTTCAGGCACCATGTTTCGTTGATGGAGTAACTCTCACCATAGTGAGGAAGATGACTCGTTGCAGTTTGAATCTAAGGTAATTAAGATTTCTAAATTACAGCGCTTGTAAGGACTGGACATTTCGCAGAGTGTATCTCCTTGATCGATTGCTCAAATTTATCTGATTTCCATGGCTAACCATGTGGTTGACCTAAGTCAGTAGTTTTTCTGGCCATGAGAAACCGTGAAGTGGCCCTTTTTGCAGATAATACTTTACCGTCAATACACCCCCTTATCTGTACCCCTTTCATATATGTGTTTAATGTCTCATGATGCATTGATTTTCTAGAGTTGTGGAATAATAATCAATGTTCCTTCCCAGAATATAGGAGAAATACAGTTACATTTTAAGTCCATTTGCATGCAGGTGAATGAGCTTAAGAAAGCTATAGGACCGCTCTCTGGGCGAAGTTTGAAGTATTGTGATGATGCATGATTGAGGAGATACTTGGAAGCTTGAAACTGGAACATAGATAAAGCAAAGAAAATGTTAGATGAGACGCTGCAATGGAGATCAGCTTTTAAGCCTGAGGAAATCAGCTGGGTAAGATGGCTAAGTGTCCCGGTGAATGAATACCTGCGCGAGTATTGTGATAGATAATTTATGCCGATGGCTGTTGCCTGTTAAACTTCAGTAGACATCTGATCCTTGTTACCCTAACTATTGTGTTGACCTGATAATTAATTTTATTTCGTAGACTAAGTTCCTGGTATGGAGAAGAACTGATTTTGTGAATGAATGCGAATGCAGGATTGGTGTTAGTCAACAATAATTGAGTGGCTCTCATTTTTTGTCTTCTATGAGACTGCCATGATGCAGTGATATGAAGCATTAGGTGTTGGAGAGTTTATTGTTCAAGGGACAATAAGTGTCCCAGTATATTTTTTCACTCATGCTGTTTCCAAAATCATCATTTAGACCGTTTTAGTTGACAATATGGCTAATGAGCAGGTTGTGTTAGACATGCGATAGTACTTATTGGGACGCTGAATAATGTTTCCATTTGACAATGTAATGCTTACTAAAACAGGAAGAAGTTGCTATTGAAGGTGAAACTGGAAAAGTATACAGAGCAAGTTTTCATGATTGTTATGGAAGGAGTGTTCTTATATTGAGACCTGGAATGCAGGTATTTATCCATCCTGTTGTTGCTAATTTCTGTAGCTTTTATTTGCTCTTACCTATTAGCTTGGCAATAAATCTTGCAGAATACTCATGTACTGTTTGATGAGGACTACAACATGTACTGGCGGAGGTCGGAACTCATGGAATACGAAGATGGCGAACTCTCATGGTTCAACGCCGGAGTGAGAGTTGGAGTTGGAATTGGGCTTGGCATATGCATTGGGGGTCGGCATAGGAGTAGGGCTGCTGGTGCGTACTTACCAAGCAACTACTGGGAACTTTAGAAGGCGGCTCATGTAGGACATCGCCTCTCTAAGTTCTACACTACAATCTGCGATCTGCAGATACCTCATAGATTCTGCCCTCCTGGCATTCCAGTCCAATGTGCTTTCTCTCATTGAAGGTTTTGGCTCAAAGTGTTTCATTTCCATGGTCGAGTGTGAGCAAATTTTCGTGTGCTTTATTTGTGGTATCTTCTCTGTTTAGAGGGAGGCAAACGATGTGTAGATTCAATGAATCTTGAGGGCAGTTGAGTTGAGTTGATCTCATAGGGGCATATATGTACCTGAGTGGTTCGTTAACGTGTAAAAAGGTTTCTTTCCTGGAACTTGGAAAAGTTCAGCGATAAAAAATCACTGTTTTGTGCATTGCCAAGAGTATAGATTGCTCCTTACATTGGTGGAGGAGCGGACTCTTCTGTCGGGCATGATACTTCGGCTATATAGACTCACAAAACACATGAAAAGGAAGAACCTGAAGGAGGTAAAAGCGTTAATTGTTCAAGGATCCTCAGCCAACTACAGAGGAGCGTGCGGACCAGTAAATCTTTCTACAACAGCAACTATACATACCTCAAACGGTCCTGGGCATATGGAAACTGTTCCCAGAAAGAAAGATGAAAGGAATAATGAAATTAGTGATCCTTAAAAATTGGAGCAGCATTCAATTCGATTAGAACATGTCAGCGTCGTTGTCTCATTTCTTTTCAATGTGATCAGCTAGAGATGGCAAACAGCCGCTGCTAAGGTTTGGCTGACGGCATCCAGACAAGTCCAACTTGGCAAAGCCTGTGAATGATAGACATAAGCCCATACCGAGCACGGGAAAGAAGTTTTAGATATCGAATGAAGAGAAGTTGAGAGAAAAAGAATGCAATGAAAATATAGGGTCGAATTTAGATATAGAATGAAGTTTAACAATATAAGTTTATGGACCAAATGGTGCAAATTTTTTCCAATATGGAAATCGAGACAGGTCCCCGCGACAGGGGAAAGTTATACCAGCAGAATGCTAGTTATATCATCAGTTGTAGGTACTCTGTATTAATATATAATATCACGTATAGCCGTAGACAGTTAGCAGCCTCCCATCCTAACTAGCCAGGTTCACGACCATCACGTTTGTTCATTCAGGTGCGCACATTAGCTTGCTTATCTACCTACCGAATGCAGTATAGATGCTCAGCTTGCTGGCAGTGCAACCCCAATAGGCTCAGGAGCCACCTCAGCTCCAGAATGCTTGTTCCCGTTATGAAAGGCCTTCTTAGGTTGCCGATCAAATCCCCACAGAATGGCTGCCTTAATATCATCCTGAGCCATTAGCCTAGAGAATTCTTCATGGTCGTACTTCAGTTTTGCTCTTCCTCCGAACTCAGTAGGAAGGTTCTCCTCATGAAAGAATGATCTCATGAGCTTGACACTATCGTTGTTCTTCAGGTACACAAACTTAACCTTTTGAAAAGTCTTAGCATCCAAGAAGTACTTCACAACCTGCGCCAAAAAATGTGAAGCGTCAGTCTTGGATCAAGAGAATTCTCGTAACTTGGATTTAAAAAGAGGAGGAAATACATCCTCTCATATTAACAGCACAACGAAGTGAGAAAATAAGGGGTCTCGGGATATTAGCCTTCAAAATGATGGATTTAAAGCATTTCTACAACTGTAACAGCATCTCATGCACAGATGGATGATGTACCAAGCCAAAGATGAAACAAGAGCCAAGAGCAATGCAGAAAGAGACGGGCATGGCATGAGAGAGCAGGCAAACTTTAAAATGGGACTAATCTATGTTGTTCTATTCTTTGTTGGCCGCTGCACTACGAGATAAGTTGAATATGGCCTCTTGGTGGTGCACCAAAAAAGTAGTGTCTGCTAGTGTATCTCTACCAGGAATTGGACCAACTAATGACTGCCTCAAGAGTGTTTGATAGAATATTGAATTCATATCAACACGATTGTTTGACACTTGGCACAAGAGAATTGGCATCAAGCGAGCAAGCCACGGCCGTGCCATAGAATCTTAGGAGCTCGTTCCCATCAGCCAAACAGCGGGGGTGCTTCTTGGATAACTTGCTGGCTCTGATCTTGACCATCTCTCGATATTCTTCGAACCGGGCGAGGGTGCTTTGCATGTTGTGGACTTTCAAGACCCTCTCAATCTGTCCACAACTGCTGTGCTCAGACTTCAACCAGCTCGTTTGGCAGATTATTTCCACTATCCTTTTGGATGAATCTCCATCACTTAGTTCAGTTACTGGAAAAAGAAAAAGTCGCAATGACATTAATCAAATTGACAGTTCAGTCTAAGAATTTCCATCCTCAGATAAGCTAAAAACCAGAAGTTCAATCCCCAGTTCGTTCGGGCTACTCCAAAATTAAACAAACGATTTTATATTTATCTAGACCAGAGAATGAGAAACTACTAAGGCAATGCAGAAACAGATATGATCATGTGGTTCAAGGTAAGATGTTATTTTACCAGCATGTTTGGAGAGATGATGAGCTTCAACAGCATCCAACTTCTTGAATTGCTCACCGCACTTGTGGCAGATGAGAACCGAAGATCCTAAATGAGCATCAGGGCCCACCATAGTCCTGGACTTTGGGAAACCACCGCTTCTGGAACCGCCAGACGTGGCCGAACTCCCGTCAATCTTCCTTGAGGGAGTACTCATCGACCTTGGGAAACTGTAACTGCTTGGAACCATGTACTGGCCTCTAGGACCAGGCGTTCCGGGATGAAGTGTCCCGACGAAAGTCGACAAAGTCGAATCACCGCTGTGATTCCCACCGACTTTGCCTCCGATGCCCATGATCTGCAAAAAGGGGTACAGATAAGGGGGTGTATTGACGGTAAAGTATTATCTGCAAAAAGGGCCACTTCACGGTTTCTCATCGCCAGAAAAACTACTGACTTAGGTCAACCACATGGTTAGCCATGGAAATCAGATAAATATGAGCAATCGATCAAGGAGATACACTCTGCGAAATGTCCAGTCCTTACAAGCGCTGTAATTTTGAAATCTTAATTACCTTAGATTCAAACTGCAGCGAGTCATCTTCCTCACTGTGGTGAGAGTTACTCCATCAACAAAACATGGTGCCTGAAGCCTAAAAAATTGAAGGAATTAATAATATATCTTTAAAGAACTATTGATGGCCTACTATAGAAGTAACAACTCACACCATATAAGAACATGTACAGATATTCAAAAGACTAGGAATGAGAGCATATTTCCTATAGGTAAAATAGACGGGAAAATAAATTACAGAGGCAAATGGAGCCTTCGCTCTCTAGTCCCTAAAGAACAAAAAAGGAAGGGCAAGTGAACTAAGCCCTTAATTTTAAGGAAAGAACAACCTAATAATTGAGCAATGTAGATGTATTGCAATTGAACCACATTGATGCTATAGTGCAAAAAGTAAAGCCCGTATATAGGATAGGCGACACTGCAACATCAACCATCAACAGTGTCACTGTGCTTGAAGCTGTAAAACAATTGCAGCTCCCCTGAAGGAAACATGCTCTCAAATTCTTAATTTGCGAGATATTCATGAACTAGAATCAATGTGCACATTGCATACGCGTATCCAAACAGATTAAAAAAAGAAAAAAGAAATTTCCCAAGAAAGCACTAGAACTGCTACAAGAAAAATACCAAATTTGTCTCCATCGCCATACTGTCGGAAGCTTCTGTTCTATCAGCATTCTGTTCTCCACATCAATCACGACTCCATCAGAATCATCGTCCTCAGAATCATCAGCCACAATTTCCCAATTAGTGCTATGCACGCTCTCCACCAAAGTAGCATCCTCTTCGCCCTCTCCATTAACCACAATCGACGGCGGCCTATCCGGTGAAGCCTTCTTGACCTGCGGCCTCCTGCTCCCAGAACTAGTAGTCATCCACATATGAAACAAAAACAAAAACACAAACAAAAACAAAAACAAAATGAGAATCCTGAACACGCACCATGGAAACCAAGGAAATCAGCCAGCTAGCGGAGCACCTGAGGCCGCGCTGCCGCATCTTGCAGGACGCGGGGAGAAGCCGGCGGCAAGGGACCGGGGAAGCGAAGGTCCGCGGGAAGCTCGAGTCCCTCCGGCACGGCCCGCTCAGCCCCCGGCTTAGCAAGCACATGGACATCGTCGTCCTTCATCAGGATGTTGTCGATCTCGTCGAACCACGAGAGCCCCGAGTCTGGAGACGTCGCCGGTCCCAGGGACGTCGCCGAAGAAGCCATCGAGGTTGATGTGAGACATCACGTGCCAGTCCCGTCAAGGGAGGTCGCGGTCCTCTCGCCAGTCCCATGCAGCGGTTCGTCGATTACTCGCGGTCCTCTCGCCCGTGCGGTGGTTCGTCGGTCGGAAAGAGGGAATGCAGAGAGAGAGGGAGGTTGCGGTCCTCTCGCCGGTCCCGTGCGGTGGTTCGCCGGTCGGAAAGAGGGAGGGCAGAGGGAGGGAGCTAGATCTTGTGGTCCTCTCGCCGGTCCGGTGCGGTGGTTCGTCGGTTGCTGGCGGTGGTTCGCCGGAGGGAGGGCACAGAGAGAATGGGAGGTCGCGTCCTGTTCGTCGGAGAGAGAGAGAGGGAGGGTAGAGTGAGTGAGAGGCGCGAAGAAAGAGAAGAAGAAGAAACCCTCCCTCAGTCCGAAATTTTTTTTAAATGGCGCCTGATTTTCTCCTCAGTCTGACCAGATTGTGGGTCCCATGCCGAGTCGAGCCGAGCCGAGCCGAGCCGAGACGGGCGAGTCTTTTCATTTTCCAGCGAGTCCCCCAGGACAGGTGTCGAAAGATGAGTGGTACGTGCGCGCCACATCAGCGGATGATGTGGCGCGCACGAACCACTGAATACTTTCTCCTCGTCCACCGTCCCTCAGTCAACGACGCCAACTTCATCTTCGCTGCAGTCCACCGAGCAGCCCAGCCACCGAAGCTGCTTCCTTTGTCCTTGTCTTGGGCCCAGCAATTTCTTCTTTGCTCGTGGCCCACTTGAAGTCAGGCCCAGACTTGCAGCAGCGAAGCCCAGTAGGTTTTTATTTCCAGCAACCCAAGCCCGCAAGACCAGCTCAATTTTGAAGCCCGCTTCAGCCCACTTCAGGCCCAGCCCAATTCCAGAACACATCTCAGCTTGGGCTGAGATTTGTTGAGCCAATTTCAGGCCCGGTCCAAGCCCGTGGGTGTCGTCGCGAGCCCAAGTTCGGCCGCCGTCGCGGTGAACCGGTTTTCGTTTTACGCCGGTGAGTTTATACTCTAAACTCTTCTTAGTAAGCTAATGACGCTAAGGGGTGTTTAGTTTAATTTAATTAGAAATTAGGTGGCTAGTTAGATTAAATTAGTGATTTAATTATTCAATTATGCATGTTAGGTGGTTAGATGAGATTAAGTGAGGCGTAGATAAATTGTATTATTTATCTAGAAGGGTTCGGAAATTTTTCGAGTCCGTATTGGTGTTTAATTTAATAAATTTGGCTTAGGTTAGTATTTTTAGAAATTAAATTGAATTAATTATTTTTCCGGAAATTAGGCCGAGATAGCTGGTGACTTGAATTTCGTGTTGATTGTAATGGTGTGATTAAATTTTGCAATTGAGTGATAATTTCTACAAATTGAGTGCTGATTGGATTTTCGATATTTAATGCAAAATTTTGTGAAATATTGGTATTTTAATTGGAAAATACCGGGTGTCGGGTGTTGACACCAAAAGTGGTCTTTGAGTACCAAATCAGCTTAGGTGAGCAATATAGATCTATAACAGCTTCGGGGAGCATTAACACCATTATAGATCTTAGCAACTTCGGTGAGCAATGACAAGCAATAATGCTTTAGCAGCTTGGGTGAGCACTTTTAGATAGCAGCTTCGGTGAGCAAATTCTAGACATCAGCTTTGGGGAGCAATGATATATGAGTATATCTATTTCAGCTTGGGCGAGCAGTGTTCGAATCGATAGAATTTATTGATGACATTGATGACATGGAGTCGAATGAATCGACTGACTGATGATTGAATTGAATTGGACTAAATTGAATTGTTTAATCGAGTATATGAATTATATTAACGTGTAGGAAGGATCTGAGGCAAAGGTAAGCCCTCTGACTCATGTTTGTGCTTAAGTAGCCCTTAGGGCGTATTACCCTCTTAATTAGGATTTAGAGCATAGACTCGCTGGTTATTGTTTAACCATTTTCAGAGTCGTCGAGTGGAGGACCTGGAGTTGAGAGAAGGTGATCTGAAGTGTAGGTCAATTAGGACCGCTTCTTTTTGGACAACTAGTTTTTGTAGTCTTTTGGTCATAAACTTTGTACTTGACTCAATGTGAATATGAAAGCATGTTTGTTTTGAATTTTTTGCCTTGCTTTTCTATCTCGAGATGATTACTGTCAGGGGATTTATTTTCGCTTCCGCATGTGCAATAAAAAGAAAGGGTCGGCGACTCGTCTTGGGAAGTCACAAAATTTTATCGACCAGAGAGGGATGGACACGCGCTCGGGGTTCGGGGCGTGACATCCCCAATTTAATGGTATCATAGTGAAGTTTGTGTTTGAAGTGATAAGGTGCGATGGGTTCTTGGGATAGTTAGTAGGAAATGCCTTTATTTTTATGCTGATGTATGTGATTGATAGATGTTTGGTAAATTGGTTGTGACATCACTCAGTTTCTAATTCGGTATGGAATTGGAAACAAGTGTTGTAGAAAGTCTTCAACATGAGTGATTAGGAGCCGAGGTGTCACGCCTCTAACCTCGAGCACGCGCACATCCCTCAGTGGTCGATAGAATTTTGCGACGTTCCCAGGACTTGTCATTGACCCTTTTCATTTTAGTGCACATGCGGAAGCGAATTCACTAATCCCCTGACAACAACATACATGTGATAGAAAAGCAGGACAACCAATTTCAAATCAAATACACTTTTATAAACACTTCAAGTTTATACTGAAGGTCTATGTCATAAAGAACTACTGAGCCACTTATGCTCCTGACCATTCCGCTTCAAGCTCTTGGCTCTTCACACTAGGGACCTGAAAATGGTTATTGAATAACCAGTGAGATATAAATCTCAGCGAGTTCCACCCCTAAGCCCCGGTTAGTACACCAACTCAACTCAGGGTATCTATCCAAAACTACCTCACCATAAGTAACAACCAACAGTCGATTCACAAACAACCTTACCTGGTATGCCATACCCTACACATTATAATTCAGCACAATACACGCAATGCACATGGCCATTAGATGATACATTTTATCGATCACATACGAGTCACATCACAAGCGATCTCACCTGGCCATTGCCACACTCTGCACGTTATCGATTCATGCGTGTGTGCCATAAATGATGTGATTCACCCATGAATATAATTAATGCATATAACAATTTCACACATCAATGCATCAATTCAGATCGAGTCATCGATCAATCGACTTAGTCGATTCCATGTCATCAAGACCATTCCCCGGTCATTTCAATCAATACTATCTATAAGTTCGATCATACCCAGGACTCCTTACTATAAACCGATAATAGATAGTATAGCTCACCAGAAGCTGCCGCATTATCAATATAGTCTACTATAGCTCACCAGAAGCTACCGCAATATTAATATAGTATACTATAGCTCACCATAAGCTGCCGCAATTATCAGTATAGTATACTATAGCTCACCAAAAGCTGCCGCAATTATAATCATATAGTATATTATAGCTCACCAGAAGCTGCTGCATTTATCAGTATAGTATACTATAGCTTATCAGAAGCTGCCTCATATACTGAGATAATATACTATATATATGCTCGCCAGAAGCTGCCTCAATTACTAATATAGTATATTATATATGCTCGCCAAAAGCTGCCGGCCATACTTTCATAGTATGCTGAAAATACTCATTTAATAAAATCACCATTCTTATCATTCCCGATAAAGATACTTGTGTATGGGTACACGATCGGCCTTAGCCAAAATACAATATTTTTCTTTTAGAAAATCCCACTATTTAATGGTTCATCAAAATATTTTTGGCGTTGTCAACCGACGCCCGATTATTTTCCAATTAATTACTGAAATTAATAAATTTTGGGATAAATACCCAAAATTACAAATCACACTCAATTCATGCGGATGCCCATGCATTTACACATCCATTCACTTCATAAAATCAACACACATGAGTTTAAACAACTTTTCGCATTCTGGATGAACAGTGTACGTGAACAGTAATTTGTGAATAGTGTCGTGTGAACTTGCGACGGCCGTATAGGACGGCCGGTAGCTCCGTTTGGGACGAAATTGGGCTCGTTGGAATAGTCTGTCTCTCCTAATCACGATGATGGGTGGTTCGTTGGCTGATTCATTCAGGAAAACCACTTTTAACTCGATTCTTTGACGAAGGGTTAGCTGGAGCAGAAACTGGAGAAGAAGAAAAATGGAGGAGAGAGAGTGGTCGATGGTTTGAGGCTGAAGATGAGGAGAGAGAGTGATGGGAGAGTTGCCATCAAGGCCTCATTAAGGCCATTCAATGCTTGCTCCACTTCCCCATGCACATCACCTCCTCTTTCTCTCTCTTGCTTTGCCCTTATCAACAAGCTTTTAGGGGCAATTTGGTCATTTCACCTTGCACAATTACCATTCTGTCCTTGGGCTGAAAATGAAGGGCGAGCCTAAGAAATGGGCTTAGAAATGAATAGGAACGGGCTAGGGAATTGGTTGGGCTTGAATTGGCTCAATTGGGCTTAAGGTTTATTAATGGGCTTAGAAGAAGGAATAGTTAGTTTGGCCCAATGGGCTCACTTGCTTGCCTTAGACCCACCATGATGGCTGTCCCACCTTGAGCCTAAGGCCCACACTGGCTTGGCCCGGCCCACGTCCTCACGGGCTTGCTTCCTCGGTCCGAAAATCCCTTTTCCAATTGCTCGGCTTAACTGGCTCTGTCGACTGTTTGATGCAGCTTCATCCAAAATCTGTCCCGGACATTCCCAATAATTCGGAGTCAAATCCTAAGTTCTCTTGCCATGTCAATTTCGCCAAATGCCATTTTGGTAACAACTTAGACTGACGGGTGTCTTTGAGGATTCACGCGTGACCGACTTGTGCCAAACCACGTTCAAGACATCTCGACGCATGGACGTCCTTGACCGCATGAAATTACGGAGGATAGATTTTTATTTCAAAGTACACGATTACTGAAGATTGACATAGGGTCGTTCGTGGATTTGATAACAGTAAACGGAATCACCCGTCGTTCTATTATGTTCTGTTCGCGAATCGACTTCTAGTCGTCCTTAGAATCGGCCTGCCTATCTACAAGATCGTCCTCATGCAAGTCTCACGGTCAAGTCGTTTTCCCAGGTTGAGTCCCTTAGTCGTACGAGTTCTGTCTTCATTAGCCTTTCCCTTCAAGGTCAGTATCTCAGGAGTGATCAATTCCGAGTGAGATCAACCACCAATGCATTAACGAAATTCACATTCATTCATCCCTTATAGGGCTTGAATTTCAGGATGTCACACGAGGACTCCTAGGCAAAGGACTTTATCCTCAGTGACTCGGGCTAAAACGTCGATAAGAGGCAGTGCCCGAGGCGGCCGAGGTAGAGCGCAGGCTGAGGCCAGCGCAAGTGATGTAGCACCGCCGCCGGTTCCACCGGTTGGTGCCAGGGTAGTAGTCCCTGGCGATTCCAAAATCGAGGGGATCATGCAGGTGCTAGAAACTATGGGAAATCAAATGGATCAACAAGCCTAGAATCAAGCTGCTGCCATTACTCCCGCCGCTACAGCTGCCACTACTGCCGCTGCTAATGTTGCTATTGCTGCTGCAACCGCTGTTGCACCTGCTGCTGTACCTGCAGAGGTTCCACCTAGGAACGTGGCCACTAGGAGGCCAATACACAAACTAGTGGAACAATTTTTAAGGTTGAACCCACCAAAGTTCACCGGCGCAGGAGATCCCGAGGCTGCAGCCCTCTGGATCCAGGAATTGGAGAATGCCTTTGAACTGCTGATGTGCAACGAGGCAGAAAAGGTCGTTCTTGCAATCTACCAACCGAAGGGGATTGCAGGCACATGGTGGAGAGCCACCAGAGGAATGGTATTTCTTGAAGGCGTGGTTCCGGAGTGGAATGCCTTCATCGAGGTCTTCAATAGTAAATACTTTTCTGGCAGAATTTCAGCGTCTTTGCCAAGGCTCAATGTCAGTGGATCAGTACGAGGCAAAGTTCGCTAAATTAGCGCAGTATGCTCCTAGATTGGTTGAAGATCCTGTAGATCGAGCTAGAAGGTTCAGAGATGGACTAAGACTAGAATTGAGGAGTCCACTGATTCCACTCAACTTAAGGAACTACAACGATCTATACGAATGGATCCAGATGATAGAGAGAGACTAGAATGAACAAGCCACTACATCTGGGTTGCGGTTTGACTTTAACCAGGATAGGAATCGGTTTGGGAAAAGGCCGATGACCGGAGGTAGATACCCTGTTCTGCTCAACATGAAGGGTGAAATAGAAAAATCAGCGCAAAGACAGATTTCGTGTCGTTTCTGTGGAAGGCAACATGGATTGGCCTTAAGCCCCTTAAGGATGGGTGCTTGTTTTGAATGTGGTTAGTAAGGTCACTTGACCAGAGATTGTCCTAGAAGGCCGAGGGGACCACTGTAGTTGCCACCACCGCCATAGATGGGTCAGAACCGAGGACTCCCGCCACCGAATGCACAGCAGGGTGGACTACTCAGACCTCCAGCTCAAGGACGGACATACGTCATCACCAGCCGACAGGACAGAGGGAAAACACTGCAAATGGAACCCCACTAGAATGGCGAATGGGACAAGAATAAATCGAGCTATGCATCGATTGGGAGAAAGAATGTTTTTTGGTAAATTTTATGAGAGTGACACAAAGGAAATTTCGGGGTTAAGCTTGTAGAATTTCAGTTTGTGAAAATGAAGTTGTAAAAAGGAGAGTCACTGGCTATAGTTGTACTTGACTATTTTGCCTATGTATAATTTTGATGTCATGTATAAAAAGGTTTGGCTCGAGGAGCTTTTGTTGAAATAAATTGTTGTCGCAATGTGATACAGTTAGACTCGTTGACGGAAGAAAATTTTGAATTTATTGAAGATCGAGGAGGACCCTCGATCCCTCCAATTTCATCGCTTGAGGCAACCCGTTGGTTAGACGAGGGTTGTCAAGGTTACCTGGCGACCGTCGTGGATACGACAGTTGAGGAGCACAAAAGTCAGTTGAGGACAGTGCTTTAGACACTGCGAGATCATGGATTGTATGCCAAGTTCAACAAGTACAAGTTTTAGTTGACTCGTGTTGCTTTCCTAGGTCACGAGATTTCAGGTGAAGAAATCTCCATGGACCCAACCAAGATCGAAACAATAATCAGCTGGCTAAGATCGACTACCATGATAGAGATCATAAGTTTCTGGGTTTAGCAAGGTACTACAGAAGGTTTGTTGAAGGATTCTCAGCATTAGCTTCGCCGTTGATTCGATTACTGAAGGAGGAAGAGAAATTTATCTGGATAGATAAATGCGAGTGTAGTTTCCAAGAGCTTAAGTAGGAGCTGACTACCGCACCCGTGCTGACCATACCATCTGGTCCTGGAGGATACGAGATTTATGGTGATACGTCATTTAGAGGACTGGGTTGCGTGCTGATGCCACATAGTAAAGTTGTTGCATACGCTTCCCGTCAGTTGAGACCTGTCGCGACCTAATTTTCGGGTGTACCACCTAAAATAGGTTAATGGATTGCTTAGTCTAACTTAGCTCGGGCTCTCCCAAGCCCATTCCAATTCGTGACTTAGGTTCAAATATTTAGCATGCAAAAGGGAGTCGCCACTAATCAGTTTACGGTAGGTCGATTAGACACCTAAGTAAAATAATAGGAGAATTATTTTACTTCTACGAACCAGAGATTTTGAATATGAGAACTTGATTACGTTAGATTTCTCTAACGCTCTTTCAATACCTTCTCTTTTATTTTGAAAAAAATGTTTGGCAAGCAGCTTGAATTGATTTTAATTCACTTCCCTAACATGTGAGGTGATCATGCAGGTGCGCAAACCACCAATTTAACACCCAAGAAAGCAATTAAAAAAAGAAGAAGCATAATTTACCTCATAGCAACGAAAGCATTTGCAGTGTTAGATCCGAATTCATATCGACGGTCCTAGATATGATTTCTAATTAACACGCAATTTCTTTTTGTTTTTATTTAATTAATGAGAATCATGCAATGTAATGTTTACTATCTCACATGCAATGATATGGCATGGCAATATGACCTAAACTATATGACATAAATAAAATGCAGTCTATACTAAAGAATGAAATCAATTTATTCTAATGCAATTTTTTGGTTTTTTCCATGAAATTCGAAATTAAGAAAAATGCAAAAATTATCTACCTATATTAAGATATCATCTAATTTGTATTAGGAATTAGGATAAGCCAAATCCTAATTTAAACTAGAACATTATCTTAACCAAGTAACCCTAAAATGCAATCTATTTAAGAGAAATGATCTAAACCCATAATTAATTAGAAAATAAAAAGAAATATGCAATGGCATACAAAGAATGCCCTAATTTTACATGACATATGCATGATGATATTTGTTTTTTTTTTGTTTTTTTTTTGTTTTTATGAAAAATTTCGAAATTAAAATTGTAACCTAAGTTTAAGAAAAACTAGCATCCTAAATTGACTTTTTTGATTTTTTTATTTTAAAAATTCGAAATGAAATACATATTCTAGATATGCAAGATAACCCTAAGATGAAGAATATTCTAAAACGTACCTAATCCTAATTCAATTTTTTTGATTTTCTTTTTACGAAAAACGAAATTGATTAGATAAGATTAATATCCAAATTGACGAACTATATCTCGCGTATGAGATCGGATTGGCCAATTTTAAATAAATCGCGAATCGAATCTCGGGCGTGAGATCAGATTAGCGATTTTTCAAGGAATTGCGAGTCGAATTTCGGGCGTGAAAATCGGACTGTCAATCACAAATTTCAGAGGCTATTTCATGTTGAACATCTAATCCTTACACTAAGGAATAATTATACTACTAAAAAAAGAACAAATAAAGTAAAATAACAAAAATAATAAAAACAAAATAAGATAAATAAATAAAAGAAAAAACCACCTAAATTGATTTTTTTTTTTTTTTCACACATGGCTTGGGCTTGTGGTGGTGGGTTGCTACGGTGGAGGGCAACCACGGGTGGTGAGTCGCCATTTGGAGCTTCGGCAAGGGGACCGGCGGTGGGCGGAGGAGCACACAACAGCGAGGGGCGGTCCGGCAGGTGTCGCTCGGGCATGTGGTGAGTCGTAGCTCGGAGAGGGGGTTGCCGGGCGTCTGACCAGCGGCGGAGGCGTGCGGCGGCTTGGCAACAGGGGCAGCAGCAACGGCGTTGCGGCGAGGCTGAGGCTCGGGCTACAACAGGAGCAACGCTCAGGCAGGGGGCAAGGTCGTGGGTTGCTGGTGAAGCAGCACCGGCAGGGACGGCGAACACGGCGACGGGTGAGCAGGTGAAGGTGCCGAGGACGGGCTGCGGGCGGAACAAGGGCATCGCAGGTGACGGACAAGCAAGCAGGTTGCAACGACGGCAGAGCGCTTCGCAGGTCAGTGCGGTGGCGCAGTGGTGGGCGGCAGCTCGGCTACCCGCGTTGTAGCTTCAGGCAGAGGCAGAGCAGAAGCGGGCCCCGAACGGCGGTGGCTGAGAGCAGCAGCGACTCGTGTTGCAGATCTCGCGGTGGAAGGTGTGGGCGCGGTCGGCCGGTACAGCAAAAGCTTCGAGGCTCGAGCGGCTGCGGGACGAAGGGGAGCAACGGAGAACAGCTAGTCTCGGTCAATAAAGTTGAAATTCTTCATCCCATGCATCACGCGATCAATAAAGTTGCTTTGATCTTGAAGTGAATCGACCGACAAAAGACTGAGTTAGTCTCGGTCGTCTTCACTTTTTTTGCTGGTGAGGGGTGATGCATTCACTTGGCTAGTTCATATCGAAACCTCAGCTCTGTTCTTATCTAAAGCTATACGCAGCAACCTTTTTGTTTAGAGAGAGAGAGTAGTTATGCTGCACGAGCATTTTGAAGAAGCCAATGACGTCTGTGGCAAATCCTTGAACACTGCCAGACAATCAGACAACGGACTTACAGTTGCCAATTCACAATGGCACTAGTCCAGAATGTATATAGAAGTTGCTTTGAAGAAACAAATTTGCAGCAACTTCAATGACATTAAATATTTCATTGTTGATATGTATGGTTGCGTTTGGATTCACATATTTATTTTGTTGATAATCAATGAAATCAATCGTCTTGTTATTTATTTATATATTTATTTGACCTTGATAGGTGAAGACAATGGGATAAGGATTCATATATTGCTTCCTTGCGGGATGTATCAGAGCTGCTTGCTATTTTATCTTGAATTGAAGAGACCCAAAAGCAATTTATAGAAGTCTATCCCACGCAATTTGTCTCTACTGACTCTTGAGAAGTGAACTTTGTGTATGTACATGCCTGTATATATATGAATATGTGAATATTACTAGCTAAGGGATGTTGACATCATTAATCATTATCGACAGATCTGAGACTAATTTGATTTCCAGAAATGTTTTCCGATCATCTGTTCCTCAATTGGTGAACTATTGATTGAGCTAGCTAGGTGTTGCCACTAATTTGCTCATGAAACATTTCCTCTTTTTATTAATCACCTCAGTTCTTGTTTTGGCATTGGTGCAATGTAATAATTTAGGCTTTGAATATGAACCGTGGACCATATCACCTAATTAGCAATTACATCCTAGTAGCTTTGAAAATGATTGGTTGACAGTCTTTAATAACTGTGAGAATTGTAGGATTCATTCCTTTAAGAGTTGTTATTCTCATAGAAATCTAAAAATTGTTATGCTAGGAAAATCATACATATATATTCCTTGATAATTGATGATAGTATATCTTGGTTAGTTGATGAGAATGCTGTTGAATTGCCAACTCGTTGATGAGCGTGGCACTCAATGCCTACTACTTGAAGTGAACAAAATCAACTATGTTTCAGGATTAGATCATCCAATAGCTTTCAAAGCAAAACAAAATGGTCATTTAGATTATTTGATTTGCTTGCGGTTGCTTTTGTCGGTGAGCCTGTCTACTCTTTTTGAGTTTCATTCTTAACATGATGGAGGTGAGATGGTGTCAGATCAAACAAAGAAGGTGCATCTCTTGCAGATGCTGCTTTGCAGAGCCGCCTCTTTATTTCACTCCGAAGCAAATTCGGGCTTCATAATTGCATTTTGCTTTTAGCATTTGGCTTTGAGACAACCACGAAAGTCAACTCCGTCTGAGTCGAACATCAACATCCTTAACAGAACCATTGTTTTGTTGACCAATGGAAATTCTTTAATTTTTTTGATCATGTCCTTAGCCCACAAAAACAATATGACATGTTAGTTCATATATTGACACAAACGAATTTTTAGATCATGTCATTAGCCCACAAAAAATTCTTTAATTTTTTGAACTCATCCACCATATACAGGTTCATTAGCTTTTCTTGAGAGCTTGGCGATTACCCACAATGCTAAAATTACAAGGATCGATTTCATCAATCAACTTATAGATTGAATTGGCAGACTCTAGTTTGTTATTCCTTACAACATGATAAAGGAGTCTCTATTTTATGATATTATTCTTCAAATAATAACTCCCACTGTACTTTAAGGTACATTAGCCTCACATAGTAGCACAGTTCCCTTATGTAAGCTTGCAGATAAAAAGTTTCATCAATTTTTAGTTGTGACATGAAAATATATAATGGGAGGCAAATAAGGGGTTTGGAAAAATTCAAGCTTAACATTGTTAAATTTTATGGGACCGTCACTAACTATTCTAAAAATTTAAGCTATTAAATGAAAGTATGGTTTAATATTATAATTACGCTAATAGTCCCCCTAATGCTTATTCTAGTCTTTTGGACATATTTAATTGGGGAAGCAAATGAGGCCTAGAAAGATTTGAACTGAAAGTGTAGTTTAATATTTTTTACACTAATATTCCCCCTCACGCTTAGTCTAATCTTTTGGACATATTCAATTGAGGAGTTGAATGGGGCCTAAAAAGATTTGAACTCAAGATCTCAAGATCTAATATCACGTGAGAATTTGGTGAGAACATTGCCGACTATTTTAAAAGCCTAAATTGTTAGATGAATGCGTGGTTTAATATTTTAATTACTCTAATAAACACCTCATGCTCTGATAGCAAGTGAGATTTTGTGTGACCAGTGTCAGCTATTTTAAAAGCTCAAACTGTTAGATGGATACGTATTTTAATATTTAAATATTCTAATAATGTAGAGCCCGTTGGTCAAAGAGAACCCATCAAGATTGAATTTTTTTTCCTAGTTGGACATCAAGAAATAAATGGCTTGGTCGTTATTCTGGACAAGTAGTAAATTGCCATGCATGGCCTGACAGGTCAAACACGTATTCAAATTCAATTTTATATGGACAATTTCTTCTCGTAAAATTTTGATCAGGAAAACTGAACTTAATCGGTCTGCTAAACATCATTGTTCTAACTTGAAATCAGAAAGGAAATTTAGGACATGACTATCAATGGCCAGTAGGTAAATATCGAACACTTCTCTAGAATTAAAAAGATAAAACCAGCTTGCAAAGAAAAAGGCATTGTGAAAGTGTGTGTACAAAAAGATAACCAACTCTTTGTTATCGATAAATGATGGGACATGATCGGTTAATCAAGAGTGATACAAGCAGATATTTGAAGGACACGAGTTAATCAACACCTACATCAAAGGGTAATCAACAACGAGCAGGGAATGACCGACGAATACCATGGCTTAGCTACAAAGCAAAGGAGTGGTAAGTCGTCATGAATTTTACCATGTATTGGGCAAAGAGAATATACAAATGTGCACGTTTAACTAAAATGCCGAATGACGGTACCAGCATCAAGTGGTAGTTATCTCAGTGAGATGGAAAATTATAATTGCTTATGGATATGGGTTATTCATGTGTGGAAATAGAGCCTAAAATATTGGAGAACGCAATTGTAGTTATTAGTGGGGGTAGTAACCATTTTATATGTAACCATTACTTTATAGATTATAAATAAATACCCATTATATGTATTGCAGTATCTCTTCCAACGCCCTAACATCAAGTCAATTAAGGTTATTCGTTTGTTCACGACAATTTCCTTTTGTTCTTCATGCATTTAATTTTTCCACACCTTAAATTCACTCATTTTTCATGTACTTTAAAATTTCAAGTCTAGCAATTCCTTTTTCGAGCAAAAAAAAAAGAAAAAAAAAGAGTGCGGCATGTCTCCTCCCAGGCTCCCAGTACTTTCTCCTTCTCTCGGTTTCATTCCCAGCGCATTCGCATGCTCAAAGCATTTGCGTCTTTTGTTCTTGCTTTTCCCGATTAGATTTCCTAATTTCGTTCCCCAGTGGAGGATTCGGGCGAACTTTCGAACTGCACATGGGCGGATTGGGTCTGAAATGCCTGTCGCTGCGTTCGGTGTGCGGGGTATGCTTTAATGGGGAATGCTGGCGATCCATTGGTTGAAGGACATTCTCGTGGAATGCATATATGCCGCGGTTGATTCTGTTTTGCCCGTTCCGTGATCTCTCCATGGCATTGTTCATCGATTTGATCAGAATCGGCCACGAGAGAGAGGAAAGGATTTAGAAGGAAATGGCGGGAGGGAAGCTCCATACATGGAGGTTCTACAATGAGTGCTCTCAGGCCAGGATCACCAGGACAGAGGCGTGATGAGGCAACAGACATTCAGCTTTGCACCGAGAAAGTATGCGCGATGTTGGGTGTTGTTTTTCGCTACAGTTCGATTTTCCGGGCCGACAGATAAAATTTATTTCCGTGTCTTCGCGGATGAGATGGGTTCTTGCCATCAAAGAATCCCACTAAGGCTGATGTTGAGGAAGCACAATTCGTCGAGTTTTAACCAGCTTTCTATTGCCATAGGACTCAGGCTGCACATTTAGTGCTTGTCCCGGCGAATGCTGATTGGGTTTCCGTTGGTAACTTCTCAGCTCGGTTCAATAACAATTAGAGCATGCGAGTTCAGCCAATGGCGAGGGGTGCATATTTCTACGGTGGTGTTCTACAGGTCTCCAAATGGGGTGCCTCCAAAAAGACCATCTAGTTTGCTGCGATTGCTGAATGAGATACGGGTTTATTTTATATGCTATGAATTGATTTTCAAGCGTAGAATGGACTTTAGAAAGAAAGCATCTCTCCACGTGATTTGTCAATTAATAGTCTCATGGGGATGGTCTATGATTTTCTTCTTGATATCTATTTATCTGTTATAGCCAATTCCAAGTTCCAGATTTTACTTCTAACTCTTGATTGTTTCTATGAGTGTCGAGCAATAGGCTGAATCAAAAGCCATAAGTAGAAGCAGGAAGTAATAAGGACAGGGTGGCGAAATGAGTGTTGTATGTAATGTCATGTAGCGCATAATAGCGCTAGTACTTGAAAGAAGCATCTGGTGACATCACTTGGAACTTCTGTCTAACACTTAATGTAACAGTATTTGCTTGTGATTTGGGTTTTTGAAATCTAAGTTTGGCTCGACCATCAATGAATTCTTTGCCAGGGTCTGCTTTGTCACTTATACTTTGATTTGGAGTTCCATAAGAGGGAAAATGCAGATAAAATGGAGACGAGATGGATGATCTTCTGATATTGGTTGTCTTGGAGGTGTTGCTTGACAAGTACTCATTCCAAGGAAACCAAGAATGGGTAGTGAAGCTCGATTCTTCAACTGAAGGTAGGCTGACTTTGTATCTCGCCACTTCTATTAACTATCATTGCATCAGTAGTCGTGGGTGGTGTATGCAATACACACTCAAAGACTATGAGCTTCATCTTTATGCCGTTGGATTATAAATTTTTGTAGTTACCCCATCAAGTGAAAGGCCATCTTGTTCTTTTTCACAGTGCCTCCTTCCAGCTACAAATTTCCATTGTTCTTCTTGAGACCTTTCACATTTGATGCAAGAGAACTGTGTTAGGTTTATTGAAGAAAAGCAGCCTTAAATGAGGTCTCTGACACTTGTGTGGTCCGTCTTTGTTTGAGTGGTGACTTACCTTAACATTTCTTTTTTGAGGAATATTGCACTTAAAAGCAGTGATGAAGATGGATTAAAAAAATGTTATAACTTTGAATGATGTACCTCTTTTGGAAGTCGAGACAACTTTGATTTCATGGATAGGATTGAGGGAAACATATTGCATGTTGTGCTTATCTTAGATTGGGCTATCTGGGCAACATTAGTCAATTGATCTTCCATTTAGGGGATGAGTTCAGTATGATACTTCTTTTGAATGAGCATCAAGTATTGGAGCTGCACTGGACACTACCTAGATGCTTTCCTTGCCACGATGATTTTCATTTTTTTCCTCTCTTTGAAGCCAATTATCCTACCTCAAGTCATGATTTCCAGGCATAAAGTCAGAGATGAGGGGTGGCAGAAGACTGGTTATAATTTCACAGTGCTGGGTCACTGGAAAGTACCGGTTTGAGTGATGCTAATGGCACAACTAAGATGATTACGCATGGTACACTAGAACTATGTGTCAGATTTGAAGTGAATTTGAGATTCAAGCAGGGAAGAATCTGCAACTTGATGAGTCAGCATGTGCCTTATGCTTACTACATCTGCCTATTACTACATCTGCCTATTAAAACACTAGCAATATCTTGTGTTATACGTTTTTTTCCCTTACCTATGTTAAATCTTTCCATGGAATAGAGCAAGTTTACTGTGATGTCAATAACAGCATTGCTTGTATGCAGAAAAATTTTCTCATCATTTGATACCGTAGACTGCTTTTAAGGCTACTCCCATGTGGGTGCATTAATTTTGGAGGTATGCTCTGATGAGAAGCTTTAGTTATTGTGTGGTAGAGACAATTGCAAGTTCAATTATTCTGTGTAAATATTGTTACTGTGCCTTCCAAGTTAGCCACCTGTTTGAGATAGTTAATCCATCTCTCAAGATTAACATATATCTTTTTTTCTTTTCTTTTTTTTTATTTTATGGTAAGGTAAGAGATATAATAAAAGGGGAAGGAAAAATTATACAAACCTCGGCTTCAAAAAACTTACACTATCAATGAACATGCTCATAGAGAGAGGAAGGAAGTTGAAAGAAGAAAGCCAAACGGCAAGCAAGATTAACATACATCTTTGACTCCTGCATACTTCACTTTACAGCAGCCATTCTCACAACTTTACTGAACTACTGGAACTGCACGCGTGTGGGCGTTTTCTTTTCTTTTCTTTTTTTTTTTTTGGGGGGGGGGGGTGTTCTGGTTGATATGCACACACACCTTTTTGGAGAAATATGACATTGCATGCAACCATGATGTTCTTATGATGAATTGACAGGTACGTTTACGGATTTCTAGTGCAAGGGATACAGACAGAAGATATGAAAAGTTGTTTGTCAAGAAAGATTCAAACACATTGACAGGTCAGATATTTGTGGACACTGCTGTCTATTCAAGGAATTGATGCTTTTCTTTGGCTCTATCATCCAAGGGAGGGAGGAGTTCTGTCCTTCTGCAGATTGGGCATTTCAAATGCAAGGACATGGTACGTTACTCCTTGAAATTGAGGTCTAGAGACTCATGAGGCATCTTTGGAACATGGGTGTGATGAACTGTTCCTAGTTCGCTCAAAATGTTCCTCAAAACTACTAGCAAAGGGTTCTTTTATGCCTTTGTATCATTTGAGAAGGTTAGATTAACACATGAGAAAATGTGCATATGCACATTGAGAAGAGAATTTACTGTGATAGTGCTTGAAACAGTAGTGACTCTCTATCCCAGTTGCTCTTTAAAAGTTCATGTGCCCATTGACACTCAAAATGTGCTTTCTCCTGACAGGGTGAGGAAGACATGATCATGGCTTCCTTGATCTGCATTGTGGATTTTGATTGTCAGAAGCTCCTAGCCTGCAAATGGAGTTAGATGTGTAAAGAAACTTCAGTTCGATACAGAGGTAGTCACAAATTTGAATCAGTTCTTGTATTTGGGTCCCTTCATGAACTATATTCATATGATTTGCTGTACATTTTATTATCAGCAAAAATATTAATCATCTTGATTTGGTGGAGCTAATTTCAGGAAACATCATTGGATAGTGGACTAGTGTGCTAGAACACTGTGGTCTCTCATGTGATGAACTTTTTCTCCCCTACAAGTTAATGTTGATTTGGGAAGGTACTGTCTTGCTATGCAAGAACTTAATTTCAACTCTTTCACTAGTGATAGTTCGGTGAATCACTTCACTGGAAAGTCGCCTTTCCCAATGTTGGATAAATTCTTAGAATCTGTAGCCTCAATTCGAACTGTATCAGGTGATCACTGTAGTTCTATTTGTAGATAAACAGAGTGATGAATCATTTCAATTGCTTCATAATTCATAGAATTCTACCTGAGGCTGTGTAGGATATTAAAGTTAACAACCTGAAAGAATTTTAATGGAACTGATATGTCATATTTGAAAAGAAGCTATTGATTGGCACTTTCCCCTTTCATGTGGA
This sequence comes from Eucalyptus grandis x Eucalyptus urophylla, assembly GCA_028830015.1. Lineage (NCBI taxonomy): Eukaryota > Viridiplantae > Streptophyta > Magnoliopsida > Myrtales > Myrtaceae > Eucalyptus > Eucalyptus grandis x Eucalyptus urophylla. Next base: position 46,140,138 of record CM054190.1, read on the forward strand.
GTAGCATCAAGAAAATAATCCGGTTTTAAAGGCCTATCGTTTCTTCTCCTTTTCCCCTGTAATGCTGATGAATCTGTCACAGTATAGGCAAAATTCGAAGCTGGTACTGGTTCTCACAAGGTGAACTCATGGTTTCTAGCATGTCAACGAACAGGTTCTGTGAGCCTATAGGCAGAGAGCACAGAGCATTTGCGGAATATATTACGTCTTTTCAGTGGGAAATTATTTGTGTTGAATTGTACTCTGAGTCTACCTTTAGTAGAGACACCAGCTTATTTTCTTCCCCATTTTGACTCACCTAGTTATCTATGTTGCTGACCTGATTCGGGCTGCATATCACCAGAAACATCACGATCTTGATTGCAAAGGTACAGAAAACTTCTGCCCAACATTTATCCATTTGAAACCTTTTTTCTTTTGTGTGAAAATGAAGGTAAAGTGAGCTTAGTAATAGCCCAGGTTACTGCTTTCCGCTGCATCTGATCCTGGAGGATATTGTGCCTGATTTGTCAGCATTCTTTGGTTCTGGCAAATCCTCCTGATATAACTAATAACGTGGTTGACATTGATGTGGTTGACATTGATGAAAACACAACAAATTGCTCCCCTATGGATGCTTGGTGGCTTGAAGCCATAAGAGTCGCCAACGCTATAGAAAACCAACAGGTCTTGGAGTACGACCACAAGGCAAGTCATCCATTTATCTGTGCAAAAACTTTTAAGGATCTTTCGACAGATCATGGAAGAAGAGGACAGGTGGGTAGATGTAGAAAATAATGCACCTTAGGTTGAGCTCTGCGCTTGAGCTCAGCCATTCAAACGGGGCTCATAGTTGCAACGATTTGGGAGGAAAGTCGGTCCTGCTTAGTTCTTCAGCTTGCAGACTTGAACAAGGGTAGCACTTCATGGATCCTTTCAATTCCATCGCATCAGGAAAAGAGCGACAGACTGAAAGAAATCGCCGAGAAGATGTGATTATCAACCAAAGTACTCTGAGTTCCGATGTTTGGCTGGAAAATTACTTTTGCTTAGCTGATGGTGCTTCAGAAGAGCTATGTTATTCAAGACGAAACACCAGGCCGCAACTGCTCACAGATGGCAAGAGTATCATTTTAAGGAAAATTCATGGTTGATTAAGCCACGAAATTAGGAACTTTAAGATTTTTCATTTCAGAGACCTCTCTGTTCTCGTTCACTACTTCGGGTTCACTTCACGCGATGATCATAGGTTTGAGCAGAAGCTCTTACTATTTAAGTTTTTCCATTTTGTGCCATATTTAATTAGGTGCCTTGGTGCTTTTATCGTGCCACTTATTTCAGGTACAAAGCGAAGTTCTCCAATTAGCGGTACATTTTCGCCCTTGCACCTCGCGATTTGTTCTTTCTTTGAGGTTGATAACTACAGTAACTTTTTTTTTTTTTGTTCAGACCAAAAAAAGAAAAACTACAGTAACTTTTTTGTATGCACTCATGCAGGGTGCTGCACCTGTTACAATTATAGCCTCCAGTCCAATGCCAAAAACATTTTGAGACTAGATAGGATGTATTCTAATGGAAGCAACATTTATCGAACCGTGACCTAATTCCTTTGTACATATACCATTAGTTGCGATTTAGGTGTTCTCAATACATAGGGCCCAATAGTAAAACGAGACACTAGACAACATAAATAATGGCCTAAGAACAGGTGTTCACAAATATGAGGAGCGGTAATAACTCAGTCAAGACATCTTACCCTAATCCAACATCCAACGAGGAATAGAAATAGAAGTGGTAAGATGAGTGGCACAGTAGAAAAATGAGTAACGAGAATCACAATTCACAGTAGGAGTAAAACTCACAAACATGCACAAAAAGTAGAAAAATGAGTATAACGAGAATCGCAATTCACAGTACAAGTAAAACTCACAAACATACACAAAAGTACAACGTACTCAAAGCGCATAGAGATAAACTCCAATCGTATTCTCAAAGTTCAATGAGGCTTTGAAACTTTGTTTCTTCAATGAAATCAGACCCAAAATATTGCTCTTTCGAGAAAGATTCTCGCACTAAAGTGGCCATGGCAGGGTGCCCTAAGGGGATTTTCAACCTGTTATTGGTGTGAAACTGGACTGCAGCTCGGAGTCTACCTAAGCTTAGCTAATCTGGTGCATCAACATTTTATATTAATTCTCTAAAAAAAAAACTAAATGCTATCATGCTATTATAAAAATTAGGGATAATTACATAAATGGTCAATAAACTTAGTCCTAATATGAAATATGATCCCTGAACTTTAAATTTTATTCAATGTCATTCTTAAAACACAATGCCATGATTTCTCTATGAAGTCAAGGAGTGTTGATCTTGCCCACATAGGTGCAATTAAGAGATGAAACTTGAATGACCTTGGATAAAGTATGACAATTAGTTGTCTACCAAGTTCTCCATCAAATCATTGGCTTTTCTCAACCCGAAAAAGGAAAAACTCGTTAGAGAGTGATAATAATAACAAATAAATTAAAGAGAATATCAACAGAAATGAAACAAAGAGATGAGCGCAAAATTCTTTATATTGACTAATCAATTAAGGGTTGGATGATTTGTAGAACAATACATTTGAGGTAGTTTGTTGGTTGTTCAATGATAATAGTAGGATTCAAATATAAAGAAAAACAATGTTGACGAAATTTTCATCCTATCCATGAAGTAGAGTCCAATAAATTAAATGTGGTTGCACAATGTGTTTAGTTTTAAAAAGAAGAAAAAAAAAATACAAATCACGTGGTAATCATACTATCCAAAAGCAAACATAATCTAAATTGCTATTGAAAAATTAGATAAATGTGTCGATTCAATCGTACTATTTAAAGAAGAGGTGTCTACATTTGGGTTTGAGTGTATCTCACCCTCGAGTGGCGCCCTCCTCAGCTCTACGACCTTGTCCAACAACAGCACCCTTCTCAGCCCCTCCACATCCCCCTGTTGCACCCCTGCCATCAGTGTCCCCACCTGGCTGTTGTTCCTCGTGTGATACATCGCTGGTCCTGTGCGTGGAGGCACTAAAAAGGACGGTAACTGAGGGAAGGGCACTCAACGTCGGTAAAATAAACTAAGAGATGACTTGTACCATATAGAAAATATGTCAGTGTACACATGGATTAAATATGGCATTAATTCTTGACTATTATTTTTTTTTATTAATGTCGAATATATAATTATAAAATAATCATTATGTCTTATTGAAACAGCTGAGAGTTGTGATTTTATTATTATTATTTATTTTCAAATTTATTATTTTGCCTAACGGTTATTAGGTGCTCTTACAATTTTTGAAAGGTTGAGTGTATTCGAACATAGCTTCTTAACCTTTGGAAGGTTATGTCTATTCAGACATAACTTCTTCATCTTTGAAAGATTGGATCCATTCAATTCTATTTATTGAACATTATTATTGAATAATTTTCATAACTTTCGATTCTCCTTTCTAGGATATATAGTCACTATTTTCAATTGTTTCCCTTTGAGAGTTCCTTGAAAAATACCAGAATTGCTTTTATAGTATTTTTATTTGAGACCTTGTTGCATTTTGGAAGATTTTTGCCAATAATCATTAGCAACGTTGTAGGTAGAGGTGTGTAAGAGAACTAGGAACTACCTAGAACCAGACTAGGCTAGCCCAAAACCGACATTTCCCATGGGGACTAAGATGGTTTTTGGTTCCAATTTACTAGAATCAATGAGTACCAATTCAGTTTCCGGTTCCAGGTTGCCTATTCGGATCAGACCGGTGTGTATCTATATATATATATATATATATATATATATATATATATATATAAGAAATTCTAACTTAGTTACTTAATTATTCTGTAGTTTCTCCATCAACTTTTTGTTTATTCTAATGATACATTTACTTACTTTCTCAATCAAAATAAAATAAAGAAACAAAGAGTATGGATGAGACTGATTGGAAATATCCATAAATGTTGTGGTGCTTTGTCCTCATGATATAAAATTAAGAGTCAACGGCTCATTTTAAAAATATAATTAGGTCTCTCCTTAGCTATCCCCATGATTAAATTATGTTGACGTGAAAAAAAGGTGGATCAAGCGATTAACATTGCGAATTATATGGAGTTAGTAATTCTAACATAGAGTCTAATTCTCAATATGTTCCTAGTGTCGGGAAACCCTAAGAGGACTAAACCATGACTTTCGAAGAAATTAAGTTCCTTACTAATGAGTATTGTTGATTTATTCCACCCTATAGTTTTCAATCCTTAATCAAAATCCATGGCTCGCAATTCAACCCAAATTTAAGGCCAAACAAGCTTTAGTGCTCTACTTAAACACTAGATTCGTCATGATATTAATTGATGAATGCAATTTTGTAGGGATCGTGAACTAGTTCCATAGACCTACTCGAGAATCGAACTAGACTGGACCGGCGGTCCAATTTTTAGGTGGGTCCATAGAACCAACGGGCAATTCCTAATTTCAATTTTTCAAATCCGGTCCTTAATAGGCAACTCCTAGTTCTAAGGTAGGAACCGCCCACCTAGACCATGCTCACCCTTGGTTGTTGGGCAAATAATTCCATAAAAAAAGGTGTTATCATGCCTCAAAGTTTGATTCCATTCTTCTTTCCCAACGATTTTTTCCCCAACATCGTGCATGTTGAGTGTGTGGAACATTAACTGAGAGAAAAGAAAGAAAGAAAGAAAGAAATCAAGATAATTTATAAAATTTCTCACATTGACATCATTTTGAGTATACGTCATATTGATGGCTTGACATAAGACGGCCCGCGTTGACTGAAACTCCACGTCAAGTTTTTCTGATCTAAATGGGCTAAATAAATAACATTAGAAAATCGTTAAAAGATTCAAAACTACACGAGTCAAATTGAAAAATTTATAACTGAATTAGTATCCGTACATTAGGTTTATGACTTTCTGGGTAATTTCTCCTAGAGAAGCATACCTTCATGCAATATATTCTATTTTAAAAATAAAGTAACACTTTATCTTCTTTTTCTTTTTGTCAAATAGAAATACCATTTCATTCATTCAAAAGCTATACATGAGCGAAGTTGATAAGAATCAATACATAATAAGTCCCAAAGAGATAGGGGTTGCCTAGACATCTAATTGGAGGGGAGGTTCCTCGTTGGTTTTGGCAATCCAGTCGGCGATTTGGTTAGCTTCTTGTGGGCAATAGGCTAGAGAAACACCTTCTAATTGGGCTAATAGTGCACTGCATTCCTCAAAGAGACATCTCAAAGCCCATGGGCTCAAACTCGGTTCAACAGTGAATCTAATGGTAGATTAATTGTCTGACAGAACATTCACGTGCACCACAGATTTGTCCTTCTGCTCATACGGGTCCCGTAGCCAGAGCAATGCTTCCTTCACCGTTAGGGTTTCGATTTCGAGTGGAGAAGAATTTCATATGAATATATGCCAGGTGTAAAAAGATTTATTTTGTTAAGGATTTTACAATAAATGCATCTACTACTATTTCAAATTTCATAACAAAAGTTCTATTAGATACTTAATAAAGGCTTCTCTTGACATTTTCTTGCTCTCTAATTTTTTCTTTCCACGTCCTTTTAACTTTTTTTTTCCTTTTTCAATTTTCTGCACAGAGCTCACGTTTGCCTCTTCCTTTGGCCCGCGAAACGAGTCAAAAAAGCTCAATGAAGGTTACCAATTTTCAAACCACTTGAGAGTATTCTGCAGAAACTTGTTGGCATTTTGCCACGTTGGAGGCAGATTAATTGATTAACAGGTCAAATCCAGCCATAGCCTTCTCTTCGTCCCAAGTGCACTTCACTCGAAGTCCAAAGCACAAAAAACACGGTTTTGATATAGCAAAATCCTATGAAGCCCGGACACGTCGCTGGAGCTTTCCGTGTCGTGTCTGACACGTGTCAGAGCGTGTCGGACACCTCAACACGCCCGGACACGCGTTTGACAACTTTTCTCGAGACGCGCGTCGGAGCGTGTCCGAGGGAGAGGAATCGTTGAAGAAGATGGAGGGTGGAGGTGAGACCGGGGAGTAGAGGCAACGCCGTGACGGCGAGGGAGGGCCAGAGGAAGAGCAGGCGATCCAGAGGGCAGGGCCGTGATTACGACGCTGCAATGGAGGACCGACGACGAGGCTTCAAAGATGTTCGAGTTTTCATTGATCTGCTCGGATATCTTGTGGTACTCCTCGTCCACTTCATCCGCGACTGATCGAGGTCAGGCTCTTGCATGCCGGAGACGGAATCGGGCTGGAGGTATCGTCGCCCTTGATTCTGCGACCCCCTTCTTCCCCCAACGTGAGAGCGTGCAAAGGGAGAAGAAGACAGCTTGGGGGGGTTGATTGATGGGGGCGGGGGAGCAGGTGGTGGTGTGGGTTGGGGATGATTGATGGGGGCGGGGCAGGGAGCAGGTGGTGTCGTGGGTGGGAGGGGAGAGAGAGAGAGAGTAGGGAAGAAACCGAAAGTTTTTTTTTTTGGTGAAAGGTAAGAAATATATTGATAACTTTGGACAAACAAGAAACGGCGCCAACTTACACTCTGACCGCGCAACAGGAAGAGTGGAAGGGAGTCGAAGGGAAAACAAAAGAAAGAAGAAAAACGCCCACAACCCGGGCCGAGGCAAAACCAAACCTAGCAATCTCTACTACACGCTTAAAAGCGGGACGAGAGAACTAGGACGGTACAAAGACAAGCACCAACATCAACAAGCAAAGCTACAGAGAAAAGACCAAGGGGTCGAAGCCCCAATTCCTTTGAAGTCTTCTATTTCTTGGGGTAGGAGGCACATTCTTGAAGGAGAGAACTATGTCCTTGACAACTTTGATCAAATGATTTTTGAGAGCCGACACGGAAACAGTTTCACCCCGAAAGATGATGCAATTTCTCTTCTTCCAAATTAGATAACACAGAGCTCCAAAAGAGAACCTAGCAATTTTGTGGAAGAAATCCTTACCCGATAAAAACTTTAGAGCCCAAGTGGAGGTCTCAGTCCATGGTCTAATTCTCCAAGGTAGGTTGCACCTAGAAGCCCAGAAATAAGCCAGGGTAGCAGGGGTTTGACAGTGAAAGAAAATGTGATCAATAGAGTCCGGCTGAGTTGAGCAAAAGGCACAGACCGAGTAGTCAATCCTACCGTAAGAAAGTAGGAGTGATTGAGTTGGTAGGCGCTTCTTGGCAATAAGCCATAATAGAAATTGATAACGCGGAGCCAAGGCATTATCCCAAACCAGAGTCGCCCAAGGAACTCGATCTTTTTTAGCTCTGATTAAATTCCAGGCCGAAGCAACCGAAAAAGGCCCGAAGAATCACCGCACCAAAGGAACCGGTCACAAACATTAGAAAGCACCGGCAAGGAGAAGCCCCAACTTTCCAGGCGGGATTTAAAGGCTAGGGCGGAGGTGTACAGTTCAGAGACAGCTGCCATCTTAGATAAACCCGAGTCCTCCATTACAGTGGAAGAAACAATTGCGTCCAAAGGACCACATGGAAGCCAGTTATCATGCCATAGAGATGTCTGCATTCCATTGCCAATTTTCCAACGAAACGACTGGCGAAAGTAGGGCCTAAGCTGCAAGATTTTTTTCCAAGCCCACGAGCATAAGGTTGGTTGAGGAGAAATCCAAAAATTCACTCTCTTTAAGAAATTCGAGTGAATCCAACGACACCAGAGTGACTCCTTATCAGTAAATAAGAACCGAATGTATTTGAGCAATGAAGCTCTATTGCAATCTTTAAGGTTTCTAATAGCCAAGCCGCCCTCAGATTTTGGCATGCAAATATCTAGCCACGAGACTTTGGCCCCACCTTTTCCCAGGGCAGAACCTTTCCAAAGAAATTGTCTCAAGATGCGCTCACTATTCAAAAGAACAGCAGCAGGTAAAGAAAAGACACTAGCCCAAAACGCCTGAATGGAATGGAGAACGGACCTTATAAGTTGGAGGCTCCCCACAAAAGAGAGAAATCGATGAGTCCAAGATTGGACTCTTGCTATAATACGGTTGATCAACTCAGTGCAGTTGGTCTTGGTCAATCTAGAAGAGATGATAGGTACCCCTAGATACCGAATAGGGAGTTTGCCTTCTTGAAAACCAAATGTAGATAGAATATTCCTCTGAAGGGAAGAGGAGCCTCCCGATAGGAAAACATCACTTTTGTTTCTGTTCGGTACAAGACCGCTCTAGGAGGAGAACGTGTCAAGGCTCCTTTTAAGGACCACCGCTGACTTCCGATTCGCACGGCAGAACAGGAAGACGTCGTCAGCGAAAAAGAGATGGGAGAGTCTCATAGATTTACATCTCCAAAAGAACTTGAAATCTTTGACGGAGGTCCTCATATTGATTATGCCCGAAAAAACTTCCATCACAAGGGTAAATAGATAAGGAGACATCGGGTCTCTTTGCCGGATGCCTCTACCACTAGCAAAGAAGCCGTGAAGCTCCCCATTGATAGAGATAGAGAACATAGGCGTGCGAACGCAAACCATGACTAGTTTAATAAACCACTCCGGAAATCGGAAGGCTAGAAGGGTTAAATCCAAGAAATCCCAATCCACGGTATCATAAGCTTTGCGGAAGTCAACTTTAACTGCACATTTCGGAAGATAAGGATCACGGTGAAAGCCCGCAAATAGTTCTTGTGCCAATAAACTATTGTCTCTAATCCTCCTACCTCTGACAAAGGTGTTCTGAGCAGGATTAATAATACTGTTTAGAACCATAGCAATCCGATTTGCCAAGATTTTTGTAATGACTTTATAAATAGTATTGCAGCACGCAATAGGTCTGAAATCAGTGACCTCGCAAGCATTAGGTACCTTAGGTATTAATGCCAGAATTGTAGCATTAACTTCTTTCAGGAGATGACCCGAGGAAAAGAATTCCTTCATAGCCCGAATCATCAAAGGTCCAACAATTCTCCAATTGTTTTTATAGAATTCGGCAGTAAAGCCGTCAAGGCCCGGAGCTTTACTTCTTGGAAGAGAAAAAAGGGTGTCTTTAATCTCAGAGTCCGAGATAGGTGCAGCTATGGAGCAAACCTGGGTATTCGAGAGTGGGCTATGAATAACTTGCCGCAAGTCTTCCAGGGACGGCTTGACAAGGGTAGCATGGGGAGATAATAGATCCGAGAAAAAAGAGACAAAAACCTGCGGCACTCGAGTTGGATCGGTGATAAGAGAGCCAGAGGAGTCCTTAACAGAGAGGATTCGATTGGTGAGGTGTCTTGCCTTCACAGAATTGTGGAAAAACTTTGTGTTTCGATCTCCCTCCTTAAGCCATTTAACTCTTGATTTTTGGCGATAAAAGGATTCTTCTTGACCACGAAGGTCTATGAAAATACGCCACTAGCATCTTTCAAGTTCTGCAAGATCAACATTATTAGGGTCAGATTGGAGACCAACTTGAGTAGACCGAAGAGCTTCTCTAGCTTCAGTAGTTCTAATAGAGATGTCCGAGAAAGCTTCTTGGTTTAGCGATTTGAGGCGAGCCTTTAGAAATTTCAATTTAGAGACAAGCCTGAACATGGGATAACCAATCACTGGAGAGTTCCATGCTTGCTGGACAATAGTTAGAAAGTTTGGATGCTCAGTCCAGAAGTCGAAGAATTTAAAAGGCTTCTTCTTGGACGACGGATTAATAACCCTGACAAACATCGGAGAGTGATCAGATATTCCGGGGTTCAGAAAAGCCGCTTCCGAAAAGGAGAAGTCGATGTTCCATTTAGTGTTAACTAAGACCCTGTCAATCTTCCTTTGCTTCCTTGAGGAACCAGCCGAAGTTGACCAAGTATACCGGAGACCAACATACCTGAGGTCCACTAATTCTGTTTGGTCAAGACAAAGCCGGAAATCATCAAAACATTGCAACCATGTATTAGAACCACCAAAACGGTCGGAATGGTCTTTTATAGCGTTGAAATCGCCCGCCACAAGCCAAGCCGAAGAAACCGAAAGTTGGGAGAAAATATTGGAGAAAAGATTGGGTGCCCGGATTTTGGGGGTGGCGCGGGGGATTGGAGAGAGGGAAATGGGGGAGGGCAAATAATATTTGGGGATGAGCGTATAGAGGGAAAAAAAGAGGGGAAAATAATTTTGAGAGCTTGTTGAGGGGAATAACTTTTGAGCAGTAAAGTTAATTTTTGTTATAAAAATAAATAAATTAGTTAAAAAATGATTTCAAAATATAAAAATATTGAATGTTAAATAATGATAAATTTTGATGATTATAAAATATCCTAGATTTATTTAAATAAAATTGATTATATTTTTTTGTTAGTCATTAGTTTTATCCATAATTTTTTTTAAAGTTAAAAATATGTTCTCAAATATGGTTATGCATTAATTATGAATATATCTTTCAAATTTTCTACGAATATATCTATTAATATTATTAGTGTAAATTCATTATAAGTTCTTGTTATTTATTTATTTATTTGTGAATTTGAATCAAATTAATTAAAACTAAAAATATTTATTCAATAATAACATGTCATAATGTGTCGGAATTTTCTATTTTTTGAGAAATGACGTATCGGCATGTCATGTCCTGTCGCGTGTACGTGCTACTTAGGCAAAAACTACAATTATTCGAGCTCACGGAGGCTTCTTTTGCTTGTCTTCATCAATGTTAATTCCAGATTCTAAATATCTTTGGACTAGTGCGTCTCCTTTGCACAGTGAGTTCCAGCTGTTCTTGCTCCAATTCTTTTATTTTGGGCGTAAATATATATATATATATATATATAATAAATTTATTTCAAGTTAATTTTCTAATCATAAAAAATCTAAAATCGGTACATTTATAAAAATTTTATTTCAAATTAATTTTTTAAACACAAAAAACCCTAAACTGATATATATGTACTAAGTTTACTCTAAGCTAAATTTTTGACAACCAAAAACCCCTTGTGATAAAGCCAAAAATCTAAAATTGATACATTTTTAATAGATACAACATTCGTTAAAAAAATCACAAAACTAATATATATGTGACAAACGGAGGGTAATTTCCCAAATTGGTATATTCGTCAACTACCACGTATCATCAAATTCAGTAATTTGATAATAAAATTGAATGAAAACTAACAAAAGATAAGTTTGTCATAGATGTATCAATTTGATGTTTAAAATTAGTTTGTCATAAATATATTATAAGTTTACCAGTTTATGATTTTTGTGGTAAAAAAATTAGTTTAATATAAAATTATTATAAGTATATAAGTTTCAGATTTTTCATAATTAAAAAATTAATTTGAAGTAAATCTATTATATACGCATCAATTTAAGATTTTTCATAATATTAATTATGTATGTTAAGTTAAATTTTTGCACAGAAAATAATGGGTTCCGTGCGGATCTCACCCCCATCAGATCTAAAGCTCGACCGGGCTTTAGCCATGGTAAATACTTGCTCCTTGCTGGTCGGTATTGCTTTCAGTTATTGCCCTTGTAACGGGTTATCCATCATGTGACACGGTTCATCAAAATTGTGGTTCATCTTTTATCATTTCGTATTATAGTGGGTTCGTCCAACTTCTCTAAACCTAATGGATACGTGGTCCATTCCTCCACCATTTGTCTACCTCCTCCATTTTTACGTGGGGTCATCCACAATGATGCAATAGATTTGGCCGATCCATACTTTTAAAAGCTCGATTATTAAATGACAATCTCAGTGACACTATTGAGGATTGATTCTGACATCTATTCCCTGTTATTGCATAGACATATCCAAATCACATGCCTATGTCGGTGTAGGCTTGTAGAATCACATCCACGAGCCACGCATGTCATTTGGCTTTGCATTAAGTGACCTTGACTTGCTCCCGCTATCACCCACGCTCATGAAAATGTAAAAGAAGCTCAAGCAGTTTGCCGAATATCATTAACTCAGGATGCGAAGAAGGGGCAAGCTTCTTGCAAGAATCGACATCCCCTGCAAAAAGACAAAACGAATTCAGAGAACCAAAGATATAGAATTGGTCTTGCGAGAAATGAACTTCTACGAGACACAGAGAGCAACACAAGTTACACAACGGATGGGTCTACTTTTTATGTTACTGTTAGCACCGGCATCGCTACCGCTACTAAGTTACGTGTTCAAAAACGTCTTATAAACTAAATTTTTATGTTACATGTTAAAAAATTGCTTGTCAAAATAGTTAACCATTTTAGATTTTATTTTGCGTTTGTATTGATACTACCAAATGATTAATTTCAAGATCACCCGTTAATCTAAAGTCTTATGTTTTATCAAAAATAAACTCGATTGCACATTATTATTCTTGATGAGAAATTATTATACATGATAGTAGTATATATACTAAATAGAATTTTGGTACGGAAATAATGATGAGTTCCATGTGAATCTTGCTCCACCCCAACTAACGTTTAGGCCGCGTTTGGTAACGTTTATGTTCAAAAATTATTTCTCGGATGTTCCGGGGAATAATTTTTGAATAGAAGAATGGGTTTGGTCAACTTATATATATTTTTTGTTTTGTTTTTAAATTTTATTTTTCCTTATTTCTTATTTCTTTTTTTTTCTTTCTTCCTTTTGGCCGGTCGCTGGCCTCGACCATGGCCGGCGGCCTCGCCTAGCCACGGCGAGGCTCGCTGGCCCCCGGCAAGGCCGAGCCTCGCTCAGATCCAGCGAGGCCAAGCCTCACCAGGGGTTGGCGACGCTCCGGTGAGGTCGCTGGCCCTCGACGGCTGATCGTCGGCCATGGCCGAGGCTAGCGACTAGTCAAAGAAAAAAGAAGAAGAAAAAAGAAAAAGAAAAAGAAGGAAAAAAAGAAAAAAAAGTGTTTATTGGAAGTGTTCCCGGGAACAAAAGTATAAACAAACGCCTTTCTGTTCTTTTTTTGTTCCCTGGAGCAAAAAAACGAAAATTATGTTCCGGAGAATTGAAACAAAACCCAAACAAATAGGCCCTTAGTGAACGTATTAGGGGGCGTTTGGCTGCACCCTGTTTCTGTTCCCAGGAACAGAAATTTCTGTTTTTTTGTTCTTTTGTTCCCAGGAACAAAAAAGAAACAGAAACAAGAAACACAAATTTTGTGTTTCTTGTTTCTGAAACATTTTTGAGAAACACTTTTTTTTTCTTTTTTCTCTTTTTTTTTTTGTTCTTTTTTCTTTTGGCCGGTCGCGGGCCTCGGCCATGGCCGGCGACCGGCCGACGAGGCTCGCCGGCCCCCGGCGAGGTCGAGGCTCGCCGTCCCCCGGCGAGGCCGAGGCTCGCCGTAGCTGGGCGAGGCCAACCTCGCGCCGGCCTGGGCGAGGCCAACCTCGCGCTGGCCTGGGCGACCTCGATCTCGCCTAGATCCGGCGAGGCCGACCTCGCCCAGCGGCCGGCGAGCCTCGGCCTCGCCTGGCGGTGGCCCGGCGAGCCTCGGCCTCGCCTGGCGGTGGCCCGGCGAGCCTCGGCCTCGCCTGGCGGTGGCCCGGCGAGGCCGACCTCGCGCCGGCTTGGGCGAACTCGATCTCGCCCAGATCCGGCGAGGCCGAGCTCGCCCAGCGGCCGGCGAGGCCGAGCTCGCCCAGCGGCCGGCGAGCCTCGGCCTCGCTGGATCTGGGCGAGTCGGCGTCGCCTGGCGGTGGCTCGGCGAGGCCGCGCCTCGCCCGCCGCTGGGCGAGCTCGGTCTCGCCAGATCAAGGCGAGGCCGACCCTCGCCGGCCAAGGCCTTGGCCGGCGACCAGCCAAAAGAAGAAAAAAAAATGAAAAAGAAAAAAAGAAAAAAAGGAAAAATAAGAAAAAAATAGAAAAAATAAAAGAAATAAAAAAATTATTCAAATTTACCAAACATGTTTCTGTTTATTTTTTATTCCCGGAACAAGTTTACCAAACGCGTTGTTTTGTTCAAAAATTGTTCCCCGGAACAGAAACACTTTTTTCTATTTCTGTTCCCTGGAACAATTTTTAAACAGAAACACAACCAAACGCGCCCTTAGCTACTCGAAATACTTGCTCTTGATGCAACTTTTGTTTATCATCCTTGGTAGTCGATTATTTATCCATCACGTGATGTTTGTATTTATTCGTGGAATTTGTATTTCATCTTTATCATTCAGTACACACAGCGGACTCGTCAATCCACTCCAATTTTTCCAAAACCTAATGAATATATGTGGCCCATTCCTCCATTATTTGTGTACCTCCTTCACTTCTTATGGGGCCATCCACAATAGTCGGCAGATAACTCACGAAATCGGAACGCTTGAGAATGTAACTCAATTAATATCAACAATACTAAATGATTTGACCAATCAAATCAACACTTTAAAAACTCGATTGTTTAATGACGATGCTACGATGGACCGAATCAACATTCACCCATGCATATACATGTACGAATCACATGTTTGTGTCGATAGAACTGCACATCACTGGTCGAAGAGAGAGCCGAACCCAAAACGCGTGAAGGACAAGGTTGACCCCCGGAAGTACATGAACAAAGGGGGTTTTTCCCAAGTCATGCATGTCATTTGCGTTGCATTGCTTGGCCTTGTTGTTCATGCTGTCACCCACGGCCATTATAATGTCTTATGAACTGCATTTTTATGTTTCATTTAAGAAGTTTTTTTTTTTTTTTGTCAATGTTTGCAATAGGAAAGTTGCACAAATCGATAGAAATTGTAAGGGAAGTGTTGGAATCAAAGGAAATCAAAGGAAAATCAGAGCGATGACCACTGAAATTAAAATTAAAGTGCAAACAAAGAAAAAATAAATCACTAAGAAACTTCACTGAAATTGAAATATCTTCAGAATTATGGACACATTGATGCTTAACTGAAAACATTGAAATGAAAGTTACACTATTATTTACAATGCACCTGAAGGATAGCAAACTCCAAAACTAAAGTTGAAATTTAGAGACGTTGGTTCAAAATGAAAAAAAAAAGTTTCGGAGGAAAATTTGGCAGTGTTTTGGCATAGCTTGAGTGTCCCCCTCTTTCTTTGTTTTCTTTTTATTTGTACTCCTGGGATTTTCTTTGACAATTATTGAAATTCTTGTGTGATTCCCCACTCTAGCCACTCCATATTTCCATGATTCGCTCTATTTCCACACTTTTAGTAACTCCAAAGGCAATTGTGTCTCCTACAAATAGACTGCCATTTTATTTATGACTTAATTTAATTTTGTAACCATTCTAGCTGCTAACTCAAACAGCTCGAGATACCCTTTCCTTAATCTGATCGAAATGGTAACCAATATGCCTTAGATCGAAGTCAGGTCACACAACCTTAAGGTGACGTCAAACTGGGCCGGATTTATAAGATTCTTACGTCCTGCCATGCCCAATTATGAACACCAACATTTATTCTTACTTTGGTCGGCTTTAGGGTGGCTGTAAAAGTCAATTCCTTCGAAAATGAAACACCAACATCCTTAGGTCATTGGCCCGATAAAGCAGTCACAGAACGCGTCCTTTTGAGTATTGAGAAGTCCGTCGGATACAAGACTATAATTTTCTTCGTTGTGATCCAACTGGCGAGAGCAACTTGATAGAAACATAAACTAGAGTAGTGAAAGATTGTTAGTAATACTTAAATACTGGGGCGATTGTCCGATCAATCCTAAACTTATTGCACATATGCTGATTTAGTTTTAAACTTTTGCCAATTTTGTCCTGAAACTTTGAGTGAAATTTTAATGTAGTTCTTCAAGCCAATTTACTCAAGAAAGTGTTAACCCATCGGTGTGTCACGTAGAATGGTCAGTGATAACTAGATGGTTGGCAAAATTTGACTGAAAGGATTACATTGTAATTTTGCACTGAGTTTTAGGACTAAATTAACAAAATTAAAAAGTTTAGACCGAATTGGCATCCATATGATAAGTTTAGGACTGATTTGGTAATTTTCTCCTTAAATGTTAAGATGCACTTTCATCTTATAGTGAAGCTTTTACAATAGTTAGTAGGGATCTTACAAAATTATATATGATATCAAAATAGGAGATCCTGAGTTATAATATTTCCAACCTGTTAATTATGTCCCTTATTATATGTTTCCATGCTTGGTCATAGCCTAAAGTCTAGCCTACAATTGAAGAAAGTATTAGAATATTTAAATATTAGACAAAATATTTATCTAATAACTTAATTTTTAGAATAGTTGGCAATGTCCTCACAAATTTTACGAAAATGGTATAAGAGTTGAATGGGGATAAAAACACCACAAGTGTCGTCACTTTTGTACAGAGCTAACTTGAGTGCCATAACTTTTTTTTCGACCACTTGGGTGTTATAGCTTCTAAAAACATTCACTTAAGTGTCATAATTTTTAATTGATCACTTGAGCAACATAACTTTTAATAGCATTTACTTAAGTGTTGGAAATTCAACATGACACGACATTTGTGGTGAACGTTTTTAAAGATATGAAGTACTCAAATAATCGATTGAAAAGTTATATGGCGATTAATATAAGTGTATTAAAAGTCCTAAAATTTTCAAAATATTCAATCAAATTATAAAACTTGTCAAATTGGGACAATCAACTCTATCCGTTAACTCCGTCCATACATCTTTCTCTTAATTTTGTTATTATGTTCTGTGTATCTGGTTTGCCAAGACTCTTCATGTTGTAGAATTTTGTGTCCCGGTTCTTGAAAGTAGTCATTTATTTATTTGGTAGATGGGCATGTACCTCCTATGAGTGTATGGTGATGTCTGATCGAAAAGATATTGAACAAGACAAAGAATGAATGTGTGATCACTGGCGTCGATAGCAAGAAATATCAAATTCAGCTGACTTACCTAACCTGATGATATATAGCTAAAGTTCATCTCCATCGTTAATCACGTGAGCTTTATGATGGGACCACGTAATAAATGATTAAGACATAATCATCAACATCATCTATAAATCACTGAAAGAGACTGCAGCTTGTCCGTCCTTCACCTCCATCTCTGTGAGAGAGCGAGAGAGAGAGAGAGAGAGAGATTAGCAAGCATCGAAGGTGATGAAGAACGGCCGGGGCGTTCTGGCGGCCTCTAAGTTGGCAAAGGCAATGATAGTGTCATAAATGAGGTGGCAATAGAACACATTGCTCGAGGAAGAAGAATGGAGAAAAGGGAAAAAAGAGAAAAACAAAGGAAAAAGATGAATAAGTAAAGTTGTCTTATCAAAGTTAGCTGAAAATTTAATATGTAACTTACCCTCTTAATTGCAGATGATTCTAATCAATAAAAAATTCAATATTGACGATGTCACTGTTGGTAAAATAATCGGGTCGGAATCACATAAAATATTTATAACTATCAATAATATTATAGCAGTTTGAGTGAGGTCATTGAGCCCATGCAGGGCATATTAGTTGGCTTTTAAGTGACGACTTTGTAAATGGTATTACAAAGGCGGATAGGCTGGAATTGGTTAGCACTTTCAACCCCTAGACATTTAAATAGCAAGGGAAAACTTGCAAGTGATTTTGAAAGTGTCACACCCCGATTCTCAAGAAAAAGGGGCATGACACGGCCGCCCTTTTACCAAAGGACGCAGTCTCAACGTAACCAAAATTCAACTCGATATCAACATATATACATCCACATATATATATTTGACAAAAAGGGGCACTTGGTTACAATATCTATATCAGAGTATATCTATAATCACAAAATCAAAACATAAACCTTCTACAAACACTAACTTATAAACTTATGAACTATGCATAAGCCATACCCAAAATTTCCACCACAAAAGTCCTCCCCGAACGAACGCTCACGCCTATTCGTGACTCGCTGAAGAACCTGAAAAACAAGTAGATGAGAGGAGTGAGCTACCACGGCTCAGTGAGTAACACATTTCTTCTAAGCGGATCAAGAAATCACTATGCACATTTAAAATATAACTCAAATACATAATCATAACTCAAATACCAAAATACCAATGGTCCAGTCCATTAGTCAATCTCATAAAACATGCGTCAATGGTCTAATCCATTGATTAATCTCATCAAATTACATCGATGGTCCATTCCATCGATTAAACTCAAATCACACGTCAATGGTCCACTCCATTGATCAATTCATGCTCAAATGTCTAGCCAGGGTCACGTGTAACGCCCGTGACAAGACGACCAAGATTCCCCCCTTGGCAAGGTCTCCACATATTATTAGCCGGTGGCTCGGCTCACAAGGATATCCTAGAATAGTATGCGCATACCCACACCCCTCAAGGTCCATAGAGACATTGAGCACAATAACAACTCGAAAGAGAATCATATCACAATATCCAGTAATCCAACATTAGAAAGAGAATCATATCACAACTCGAAATTTGATATATAAATATCAAAGCATTCTCCAAAACATTTCAAGATTCTTTCACAAAGAATTTCACAAATCCTTTTTCAAACAACTATTCAAATCGAAGTCGGAATATAACTCCCTTCGAATAACAAAAATGTTAGTAATAGCTCGATCCTGTTTAATGCAACAAAATATGCTTTTTATCAACTCATGGAATATATAATCCACCACGTTTCTCAAAACATGAGTTTAAAATACAAAGAAGAAATAGTGTCACTCACCTGGGAAAAGCCAAAAATCAAATACGATGCTCACACGAACCGACGCATTCAGATTCCTAACAATTAACGGGAAAATATCAAAAAGCCGAGTAAAAATGATATTCTTATAACGACTCGTCTATGCTAGGCCTATTAGTCGATAAACGACACCTACGTGCCCCAAAAGTTCACAATTTAGCATAAACTCATCATTTTCAGCTAGGCACGGCCCATGCGCCAACTTCGTCACGCCATAACTTCCTCCACAAAATTCCGTTTCAAGCCGTCTTATAGTCTTTAGAAAGCTCTCTTAATGTACAACAACAACCCCAACTCAGCCGCCCCAAAACAGTACCGGAAATAACAAAAAAAGAGACTCGAAGCCACTGTTCGCTACAGTACCAGATTGCGCCTCCAACTTCAAAATTCCGTTCCGAACAAACCGCAAGCTCAAATCACGATCCAAAAGATGCTATAGCTTCACAACATCCCAAAGTACCATTTCTAAAAAAATTTACAGCTTAACGACTCAAGGAAGAAAAAGAGAGACAGAAGCGAAGTTTAGTTGGTGAAAGCTTTTTTTAAGCGTTATTCTTTCTTGTTGAAATATCTCACGTTATTTAATTAGGAAATTTATGTACTCTTTATATACGTGTATTCTCCTTCCATCTATTAGTTTAAACTTTTCAATTGGACTTCATGACATGGTATTGGAGCCACTTTCTAACCTAGTTTATTTTGCATGTGGATCCACCAGCTCAAGTTTTTTTTTTTTTTTTGGATTTTCTAATCTCTCTTTTATTTATCTATTTATTTATTTATTTGGGTCTTTCCTTAAGAAATCCCTCTTAGGGGGAAAATTGACAGATAGATGTTCAAGTATATTGTTAAAATACTTGGCCTGTGCTTGGCGACTCCTTAGCTCTGATTCAGTGTTCGATGCAATATTGGATCGAGATTATAAAATTGGCTGCCAGATATATGATCCCTAGGGAGATCAGCGATATCCATACTACCCTGGATATGAATCTTCAGATGAATATTTAAATAGGTTGATTCGCTTATGGCCATGAAAGGGTTCCGCGAGCTACCTTTCAATTATTATTCATGGACGTTGCAAAATACTATTCAAAGTTGACATGATACCTACTTGTACAGAAATTATAGACTGCACTTCACGATACGAGATAACGTATTTCAAATGTATGTCGTATGTCTCTGCGAGACATTGTTCAAATAGAAATGAAACAATGACGTAAGAATGTTTATATCTCAATTGACAAAAGTTAAACATTTAGGATTTTCGTGGTACTTAACTCATATATGTAATCTTACAAGTTGGTTTAGTTGTTAGCGAGTTAAATGAAAGCATCAATAATGCTAGGAGTATTAAAAGTTTTATTTCAAATTTATTGAAAGATGTAATTGACAACATTTAATGTGTAAATTGTATGAGACACCCAACACCATCTTCATAATAAGTATTTCGTTTAAAGTTCGAGACCTTATCCCAGCAACGATCTTTCTGATGCAAGAAGCCTCTATTTAAGCTCATCGTCCCACTAAGCATCAACCAACTCTTCACTCCAATTCTCCACCACCACCACCACCACTACCATGCAAGCCTCTCAACCTCTTCCTCCACCCCATTTAAGGTACTTGCGAGACGAGGACATGCCGCAAGCATTCAAGGACTTGTTCTCCTCTCTCCCTTCAGAAGAAGACTGGATCACCGCCTCTTTCCGCTTGTACCAGGGCTTCTGGCTCTCCCCTCGGCTCTTCAAAGGCATCCTCACTTGCCAAAACCACTTCCAAGCTCACCCCTCTGATATCCTCCTCGTCACTAGTCCAAAATCTGGCACCACCTGGCTAAAGGCCATCCTCTTCGCTCTTTTGAACCGTGCCAAGTACTCTGACTCCGACTCACAACAACGCCACCCTCTCCTGACCCAAAACTCCCATGACCTCGTGCCCTTCTTGGAGCTCAATCTCTATCTCGGCCAAGAAAATCCCGATCTCACTGCTATAGCATGCCCTAGGCTCTTTGCCACCCACATGCCGTATTCCTTGCTTCCACAGTCAGTGAGGGACTCCAACTGCAAGCTGGTTTACCTGTGTAGGAACCCCAAGGACACCTTCGTCTCAACGTGGCACTTTGCCAATCGGATGAGGCCGGAAGAGAAGGGCCAGATTCCGATCCAGGAGGGCCTCGACAAGTTTTGTCGAGGGGTGAGCGTTTGTGGGCCTTATTGGGACCATGTGTTGGGTTACCACAAGGCGAGCTTGGATATGCCCGAGAAGGTGTTGTTCATGATGTACGAACAGATGAAAGTGGACCCGCATGTTCATGTGAGGAGGTTGGCCGATTTCTTGGGGTGTCCATTCAGTAAAGAAGAACTGAGAGACGGGACAGTGGAGGGAATATTGAAGATGTGTAGCTTCGACAATATGAGCGCATTGGAGGTGAATAAGTGTGGGAAGTTGTGGACAGGAGCAGAGACCAAGTGGTTCTTCAGGAGAGGCGAGGCTGGAGATTGGGTGAATTACATGAGTTCTGAGATGGGAGAGAGAATTGACGGTGTCATGGAAGAGAAGTTGCGTGGTTCTGGTTTGAAGCTTTGAGAGTTCGGTTTAATAGAAAAAAGTATCTGCAGGCCATTGAAGAAGCATTGTATTTCTAATGCTATAGGATGAAAGGTCTTCAGTGGCAATGTCGGTCGTGGCTTGGTCTCCATAGAGGGATGCTCCAAGGTTGTGATTCTAGTCTGCATGATTTGGCCAACACGTAGTTGTCTAATAAAAAGCTGCCATCCTTCTCCCTGGGAGCTTATGGATTTATCTTCTGTCGTTCTTTTCATTTCCTTTTTTAATTTTTGCTGATTGAAGCATCGGGGCATGTGGTCTTCTATAAGTGTTGTGGTTCAGTGAACATTCTAGTTCATATTTCGATGTCCTCAGACAAATTGAGTTGCTAAACCAAGGATCTTTGTGTCTTGGAGAAAAAAAAATTATCTATTTGTTTTCCTTCCAAGCCCTGAAAAGAGAAAAAAGTTAATGATAAAGAAGAAAGCGGCCATAAATAATTAACACACCAAGACCGAGCCTATACAGTTTGGTAGTGCACGTATGGTATGGAGTAAACCTGTCAAATGGGTAGTTCATGTCAAATATGGATGGATTGAAAATGTCCCAACCTAAAATTGACTTAATTTGTCGAAACCTTCTCAGAGGTGAACCATCAAAGGAAAGCTAATGAATAACTAAGTAAATGCGTAGAGTAGACTTTCTTAAGCCCATACAAATTCCAACTTTATAGTTTCAATTTAATCAATTATAAACATGCAAATCAATTCATTTTGGAGTGGCCACTAATGTATTACAAAATTAATTAGAAACTCAAGTATAATGTGAAGAAATATTTTACTTTTATGAATTAGAGATTTATGGATAGGGGGACTTGATCACACTAGATAAATCTAGTGTCCTTTTGCTACCTTTTTTCTCCTTATCTCAAAAAAGATTTGCAAGCAATCTTGGTAAGCTTTACTCATAAATCACTAACGCTCAACAATCAAATGCTACAAATAAATAACGAAATAATTTGAAAAACCTTGATGCGTAAGCAGATCAAAAGCAAAGCTCCATTATCGTCCAATGCAAAAAGCATTCTGCAAGATGTTGACTACAAAGTAGACAATCATGAAAGTATGCAATGCAAATTAATTATTTTTTGGGGATTTTTCTTGTTAACAACTAAGCATGACTCAGATCAAATGCTATGACTATATGAGTTTTAATCTACCATGCATTAATGAACTATATAGAATTCTAAAATGTAAAAATAACCCTATTATTAATAATTCTAATGATATAGATATAACCTATGTGCAATTCTAAGAACATTCTAATGATATAGATATAACCTATGTGCAATTCTAAGAACATGATTTAATTTAACTATAAATTAACCCTATTAATTAAACTACGTGAGATATTTTTGTATTTTCATTTTTCTTAGAAATAAAACACTAAACTCTACGGCACTAACATGACCAAATGGCTTTTATTAAAAGATGACCCAGCAATGCAATCTAATTATTGGTATTTTTTAGGAGAGACAGATCTAGAAGTAATAAGTGTCCTAGCTATGGCAAACTCAGAGGCGGGAACGAGGAGCGATGCTGCACGAGCATTAGAAGGTGAGTGCCATGTGTTCCTGAGCATTAGGAGATTGAACCTCGAAGTCAAAGTGGTAAAGCGGAAGGATGAATGAAGAAGCCAACGACGTCTCTGCGTCATATCTTGAGTACCGCCCGACAATCATACGATGGACTTACACTTGTGAATATGCGACGGCATTCGGTGCTCAGTAGGTGTTTGTGAATATTCCTAGTGAACTATGGAAGTGAATACTGGTAGGATGGTCAGCCTAAACACTGACAACTACAGATCATGGAAAGGCAAGAAGCTTGATTTTCTTTATTGCCAGGAAATGCATGCTCCCATAGAGAGTGACAAGACTATTAAGCCTGATTACACTGATCCACTATGGTAGTTGCTAAATAGGCGATGTGCAGCTTTCATTTGAATTGACAGGTATGTTCATTGATTTCTAGTGAAAGGGAGACAGACAGAAGATATGAAAAGTTGTTTGTCGAGAAAGATTCCAGCCCATCGACAAGTCAGATATTTGTGGAATCTGCTGTCTATTCAAGGAATCGATGCTTTTCTTTGGCTCTATCATCCAAGGCAGGCAAGAGTTCTGTCCTTCTGCCGATTGGGCATTTCAAATGCAAGGACATGGTACGTTACTCCTTGTAATTGAGGTCTAGAGCCTCATGAGGCATCTTTGGAACATGGGTGTGATGAATTGTTCCTAGTTCACTCAAAATGTTCCTCAAAACTACCAGCAGGGGGTTCTTTAATGCCTTTATATCATTTGAGAAAGTTAGATTAACACATGAGAAAATGTGCATGTGCACACAGAGAAGAGAATTTATTGCAAGTGCTTGAAATAGTGATGACTCTATCCCATTTGCTCTTTAAAGGTTCATGTGCTCATTGACACTCAAAATGCGCCTACTCTCTCCTGACAGTGTGAGGAAGACATGATCATGGCTTCTTTGATCTGCATTGTGGATTTTGAGTGTCAGAAGATCCTAGTCTGCAAATGGAGTTAGATTGTGGAAAGAAACTTCAGTTCGATACGGAGGTAGTTACAAATTTGAATTAGTTCTTGTATAGGGTCCCTTTATGAACTATATTCATATGATTTGCTGTACTTGTTATTATCGGCAAAAATATTAATTGTCTTCAGCTGGTGGAGCTAATTTCTGGAAATATCTTTGCATGGGTAGACTAGTGTGCTAGAACTCTGTGTGGTGTCTCATGTGATGGACTTTTTCTCCCCTGCGCAGGTTAATATTGATTTGGGAAGATACCATCTTGCTTCGCAAGAACTTAATTTCAACTCTTTCGTTAGTGATAGTTCAGTGAATTACTTAACTGGAAAGTCGCGTTTCCCAATGTTGGATAAATTCATAGAATTTGTGGCCTCCATTGGAACTGTATCAGGTGATCGCTATAGTTTTATTTTCAGATAAACAGAGTGATGAAACATTTCGATTGCTTCATAGTTCATAGAATTCTACCTGAGACTCTGTAGGATATTAAAGTTGCTAACCTTACTTGAAAGAATTTTAATGGGACTGATATGTCCTATTTGAAAAGAAACTATTGATTAGCAATTTCCCCTTTCATGCGGAGTAGCGTCAAGAAAATG
This sequence comes from Eucalyptus grandis x Eucalyptus urophylla, assembly GCA_028830015.1. NCBI lineage: Eukaryota > Viridiplantae > Streptophyta > Magnoliopsida > Myrtales > Myrtaceae > Eucalyptus > Eucalyptus grandis x Eucalyptus urophylla. The sequence goes on from CM054190.1 coordinate 46,164,443, forward strand.
ATCTGGTTTTAAAGGCCTATCGTTTCTTCTCCTTTTCTCATGTAATGCAGATGAGTCTGTCACAGTATAGGTAAAATTCAAAGCTGGTACTGGTTCTCAGAGCATGAACTCATGATTTCTAGCATGTCCAGGAACAGGTTCTGTGAGCTGATAAGCAGAGAGCATAGAGCATTTGCGGAATATGCTATTTCTTTTCAATGGGAAATTTCTTGTGCTGAACCGTGCTCTTTAAGTCTACCTTTAGTAGAGACCAGCTTTTTTTTTCCCTCAATTTGAGTGACCTAGTTATCTAGTTGCGGACCTGATCCGGGCTGTATATTATCAGAAATGTCACAATCTTGATTGCAAAGGTACAGGAAATTTCTGCCCAACATTTATCCATTTTTTTTTCTTTTGTGTGTGAAAATGAAGGTAAAGTGAGCTTAGTAATAGGCCAGGTTACCGCTCGCTGCTGCGTCTGAACCTGGAGGATACTGTGCCTGATTTATCAGCATTCTTTGATTCTAGCAAATCCTCCTGATATAACTAATAACATGGTTGACATTGATGTAAACACGACAAATTGCTCCCCTATGGATGCTTGGTGGCTTGAAGTCATAAGAGTCGCACATACTATAGAAAACCAACGGGCCATGGAGTATGACCACAAGGCAAGGCAAGTCATCCACTTTACTTATCTGTGCAAATATTTTACGATCTCTCGACAGCCCGTGGAAGACGAGGACTGGCGGGTGGATTTAGAATTAATACACCTCAGGGTGAGCTCTGAGCTTGAGTTCGACCATTTGAACAGCTTAGAGTCGCAATTATTTGGGAGGAAAGTCAATCCGGCTTAGTTCTTCAGCTTGCAGACTTGAACGAGGGTAGCGTGTCATGGATCCTTTCAATTCAATCGCATCAGAAAAAGAGCATCAGACTAAAAGTAATCGCTGTGAAGGTGTGGTTATTAACCAAAGTACTCTGAGCTCCAATGTTTGGTTTGAAAATTACTTTTGCTTGGCGGACAGTAGCCCTTCAGAAGAGGCATGTTATTCAAGACAACATCAGGCTGCGAATCCATTCCGATTGCTCACGGATGGCAAGAGTGTTATTTTATGGAAAATTCTTAGTTTATCAGGCCACGAAAGTTGGAACTTGAAGATTTTTCATTTCGGAAACCTCTCTGTTCTCGCTCGCTGGCTCGGGGTCACTTCACACGAAGATCACAGATCTGAGCAGAGGCTCTTACTATTCAGGTATTTCCACTTTGTGCCATATTTAATTAGGCGCCTCGATGCTTTTATCATTGCACCCATTTTAGGTACAAAGCAAAGTTCTCGAATTAGTGGTACATTTTCGCCCTTGCACCTCGCGAATTTGTTCTTTTAATGAGGTTGATGGCTACAATAACTTTTTTGTATGCACTTATGCAGGGTGCTGCATCTGTTACAGGGATAGCATCCAGTCCAATGCCAAAAACATTTTAAGAATAGGTAGAATGTTTTCTAATGGAAGCAACATGTATCGAACCATGATCTAATTCCTTTGTACATATACCATTAATTGTGATTTAGGCATTCCTAGTACATAGGGCCCAATAATCAAACGAGACACTGGACAACATAAATTATGGCCTGAGAACATGCGTTCACAAATATGAAGACTGGTAATAACTCAGCCAAGACATCGTACCCTAATCCAACAATGAACAATAATAGAAGTGGCAAGATGATTTGTACATTAGAAAAATGAGTATAACGTGAATCGCAATTCACAATACGAGTAAAGCTCACAAACATACACAAAAGTACAACATACTCAAAGCGGACAGAGACAAACTCCAATCTTATTCTCAAAGTTTAATGAGGCCTTGGAACTTTGTTTCTTCAATGAAACCAGTGTTCTTTCGAGAAAGATTCTCGCACTAACGTGGCCATGGCAGGGTACCTTGAGGAGATTTTCAGCTTGTTATTAGTGTGAAACTAAACTGCAGCTCGTAGTCTACCTAAACTCAACTAATCTGGTGCATCAACAGCTTATATTAATTCTCTAAAAAAAAACAAATACTATCCTGCTATTATAAAAATTAGGGAAAATTACATAAATGGTTCATAAATTGGGCCTTCATTTGAAATATGATCCATAAATTTTAAATTTATTCAATGTAATCATTGAAGCACAATGCGCAATTTCCTTATGAAGTCAAGGAGGGTTGATCTTGCCCCCACAGGTGCAATTAAGAGATGAAACTTTAATGACCTTGGATAAAGTACGACAATTAGTTGTCTACACAGTTCTTTGTCAAATCATTGGCTTTTCTCAACCCAAAAAGAGAAACACTTGTTAGAGAGTGATAATAATAACAAGCAAATTAAAGAGAATATTGACTAAAATCAAACAAATAGATAAGCGCAAAAATCTTCATAATTGACTAATCAACTAAGGGTGGGATGATTTGGAGAACAATACATTTGAAGTAGTTCGTTGGTTATTCAATGCTAATAGTATGATTCAAATGTAAAGAAAAACGATGTTGACAAAATTTATATTCTATGATCTATCCATGAAGTAGAGTCCATAAAATTTAATGTGGTTACGCAATGTGTTTAGTTTTAAAAAGAAGAAGAAAAAAATGCAAATCATGTGGTAAACATACCATCCAAAAGCAAACAATAATCTAAATTGCTATTGAAAAATTAGATAGATGTGTCTATTCAATCATCCTATTTAAAGAAGAGGTGTCTGCATTTGGATTCGAGTGTATCTCACCCTTGAGGGGCGCCCTCCTCAGCTCTACGACCTTGTCTGATGATAGCACTCTTCTCAGCCCCTCCACATCCCCCTGCAGCACCGCTGCCACCAGTGCCCCCACCTGGCTGTTGTTCCACACATGATGCATCGCTGATCTCGTGCATGGAGTCAATGAAGAGAGCGGTGATCGAGGGAAGGGCACTTAGCGTTGGTAGTTTATTTGCAAAACAAACTAAAGAGGTGTCTTGTATCACATTAAAAAAATACTTGGACTAAATTTGGCATTAATTCTTAATTATTTATTATTTATTTTTATTTATTAAAATTCGTTTATAATTATAAAATAATCAATGTGTCCTATTGAAATAGTTTGACTATTCATAATAGATTAACGATTATTTTATTATTATTTAATTTTTAATTTATTATTTTTGCTTAATGATTATTAGGCACTCTTCCAACTGAAGCTAATGATGAAAGAGACCCTTTTTTTTTTGTAAATCTTGAATATTTGCATCTTCTGTTGCGGTCCTAAGACTAATGTGGAATTTGGACGTGATCTTGGTGAAGAGGGATAGAACTATGGAGACTGACCAAGTACGGGCAAAAGGAAGCAAGGGAGTGAGACCTAATGTGCTTCAAACCTAAGAGGGGATCCTACGAAAAGAGGCAAAGCAAGGGGTGTAGCTTCAAGTTCAAGAAACAGCGAAGATATGAGGTTAGGTAGGCACACAGCTTCTAGTTCAGGAAAGGCCAAGGCATCGAATATGGGAAGGAGAACAACTTCAAGTTCACAAAGCGGCGGGATTTTGAATACGGAAAGGGGCAAAAGTTCAACTTCAGGAAAGGGCACAGCTTGGAGTTCAAAAAGGGGAACAACTTTGAGTTTAGGAAGGGGCAGAGGCTCTACCTTAGAGGTCCAAGTTCAAGAAGGGGCATAACTAAAAAGGGCACAATTTTAACGGACAAACGTTGTTCAAGTTCGGCCAAGGCTAAGCCTCAAACACGAACAAGCATCGAAGCAAGGGGAAGATTTTAAGCTACTTCGACATATTTAGTGGATATTTCGGGTGAAAAGCCCGCAGAAAAGGGGAGATGCCACAACTTTAATGTTTGGCTACTTAAAGAAAATGCAAAAATGCATGTTCTTCCCTCTCTGTGTAGGCAATGCACGGTTACTATTAATTTGTAATTGATATGTATTATTGGGTCATTATGTAATTACATTATTTTATGTTCTTGGACTGTAAATAACTGATCTTATAAATACATATCTTGCGATCCTAATTGGGGTCACACTGTTAGACAATTCATATAATACTTTGATGCGGAAATTCAAAGTAAAAACAAGAATCTTTGATCTTCATGATTCTTACAAATAGATGAAGACATACCTTTATCCATAGCGCTATACTTGATGATGATCATTGTAGAAAACCCAATGATCTCGAATCAAAAGATGAAATCCGATTTCTCTCCCTTAACCCACTAAACCTTAATGTATTCAATTGATGGATGAGAGAATACCCAACTTCTTCTTTTTATTGTTGTTCGTATATGGGTGGAGAGAGGACCGGACTCTATTTATACGTTCATTGAAAAGATGCATTCCATCAAAGCAATATACCATTTCGTTTTATTAGAGTCGTACCTTCTCGTAACCAATAATTATTTATAGCATTTCAATAATTATTAAACCATATAATAAATCACATAATATGAGTCACAATAATTCTTACATTCTCCCACTTGGCCCATATGATGTTCCTTTCATGGTTTAATAAAGACTGTAATGTGCACAATAAAATTATGCTATAAAATTTCATTAAATTGGCAATCACATAATAATCACAATTAAGTAAAGAAAACTAATGCGAGTCATAGCGGTTATATGTCATTAATCGACATAGTCCCTTCTATGCACTACAACTATAGCACTTTACTTAACACGATACATAAATGAGAAGTACAGCAATAGTCCAACTATAATGTTTCTTTAGAAACTATCCTGTTTAACATTCATCTATTTCCATAATGTATACTAAATAGAAAACAGGAAATATCAGAAACACGTAAGTGAGCTCAAAGTGTCGAATACATAAACTCAATACAATCATAATACAAACATTAATGACGTCCAATAACGCCCATCATTTCAACATGCTCATTAAATGTTTTGGGCGGCAGTCCTTTTGTTAAGGGATTTGCTATCATAAGATTGGTGCTAATGTGCTCAATTGACACTCTTTGTTTCTGAACTTCTTCTTTGACAGACAAGTATTTGATCTCCATATGCTTAGCACCCTTAGAATACTTGTCGTTCTTAGAGAAGAAAACTGCTGCAGAGTTATCACAATAAATTTTCAGCGGCTTGACAATACTGTCGACAATCACAAGCCTTGAAATAAAATTCCGCAGCCATAATCCATGAATAGTGGCCTCAAAGTATGCCACAAATTCAGCTTCCATAGTGGATGCGGCAATAACTGACTACTTCGCACTCTTCCATGAAATTGCCCCTCCAGCCAGAAGAAACAAGTAACTAAATGTTGATTTTCTTGTATCGGCACATTCGACTAAGTCTGAATCTGAATATCCAATCACCTCGAGATGATCAGATCTTTTATAAGTGAGCATATGATTATTCGTTCCTTGCAAGTATCTAAGAACTTTCTTTACTTCTTTCCAATGATCCATTCTAGGATTACTTTGATACCTGCCCAGCATTCCGACAGCAAAACTGATGTCTGGTATGGTGCAAGTTTGTGCATACATTAAGCTCCTCACAACAGATGCATAAGGAATATTATTCATTTGTTCTCGTTCCAATTCACTTTTCAGACATTGCATAAGGCTAAATTTATCACCTTTCTGAATTGGAACTATTCCTGCTGAACATTTACTCATATTAAATCTCTCTAAAATTTTCTTAATGTAGGCTTTCTGAGACAATCCTAATAATCATTGTGATCTATCACGGAATATTTCTATTCCTATCACATATGTTGCCTCTCCTATATCCTTCATTTCAAGATTCTTAGAGAGAAACTTCTTGGTTTCATGTAACAAACCAAGATCATTAGCAGCAAGCAAAATATCATCAACATACATAACTAGAAAAATAAACTTGCTCCCACTAATCTTCATATATATACACCGATCAACGGTGTTTTCCTTAAATCCAAATAAATTTATGGTATTATTAAACTTAAGATACCATTGTCGGGAAGCTTGTTTAAGTCCATATATTGACTTCTTTAATTTACATACCATGTGTTCCTTTCATTTAACTGAAAAGCCTTCGGGTTGGTCCATATAAACCTTTTCCTCTAAATTCCCATTAAGAAATGCGGTTTTTACATCCATTTGGTGTAACTCTAAATCATAATGAGCCACCAAAGCCATAATGATTCTAAGTGAGTCCTTCTTAGAGACTGGTGAAAATGTCTCTTTATAGTCGATGCCTTCTTTTTGAGTAAAACCCTTTGCAACAAGTCTGGCTTTATGTCGTTCAATATTGCCTTTTGAGTCACGCTTGGTCTTAAAGACCCATTTACACCCGACCTTCTTACATCCTTTAGGCAATTCAACTATATCCCAAACTTGATTTTGATGCATGGATTTTAACTCTTCTTCCATGGTATTAAACCATTCATTAGAATCTTCACATTCCATGGCTTGGGAAAATGAATCTGGATCATTTCCAATTCCTAAATGACTTCCAAGTCATACATAAGCAAACCCATCAGATACAATTATAGCCAGAGATCCATCTTTCTATCACTTTATTACCACAACAAAGATCCTACAACTTTCATCGAAAATTCTGCTGCACTACTATGATAAAATTCCCTCAAGAACATTTTCCCTTTGACTAATGCATAGTCAATCCATTATTATTCTTTTCGCCATCCTAGTGGCGTTCTATCTGCAGTAGCAGTGCTTACACTCTCCTGAACTTACACGGACAGTTCTTAACCTGACGGCTATGCTGGCCACACTCGAAGCATGTTTCCCTTTTTACTTTAACACTGGGCTGACTCAATCCTCCTTTCCACAATCTCGGCACACAATCAGGGAGTCATTTACCTCCTATCAAGGAATATCATGCACCCTTCTTTGCACTGGGGTATGTTCCAAGTACCCCATTAAATGTCCCGAAGCAAGTTTCCTCTATTCTGTCTCATCAACGGCGGTGCATAAACAACTATGGTTCCATCCATCTATACGAGCCATCTATGATCAAATGGCTTTACTAGCGACACCTGTAACAAGTCATTTCCCTCTTACAGCACGGAACAGATCCATGTCTTTTCTTACAGACACGACACGCATCGATCGAGTTGAGCACTGACCTTCCAACTCTACTCTTCCGGTTGGGTGAAACAGGGCATCTTTCTTCTGACATTGGCCCTTCTCCCCAATCAATTTTCATCTCTATCTAAACTTAACTTTGACTCAGATCGGAGGCTTGATCCTCGATCACAACTCCAGATTAGGCCTCAACAGGCATGCCAATAACAACGGTCACAACACTAGCAGCGGTAGAAATAGCGGCAACAGCGGCGGCTCGGTCCTGAACTTACTGACCCAACGAGCTTCCAAGGAACACTAGCGCCTTAACGATCCCATTAAACCTAGGATCGCTTAGCGCTGCTACACTCTCAATACCAGCCTATGGCGGTACTTTCACACACACGCTGGACTAAGCCTGCGCTCTACCTCGGGTACCAACTCTTGTCAGCATCCTACCCCGAGGTACAAGTCCTATCGACCTCTCCAAGGAGTTCTCCACTCCTGGTCACTCATACTACAGACTCTATATAGACGCCTGTTTTCCGATTCCAACATCATGTTAGAATTTGAGTGACCCCACAAACAAGCTACCAATCAGCTATCAACCACATGCATCAGCATATTAAAAGCCTTTCCTACTAACTATCCCATGACTCATTGCACCTTATCACTCCATACACAGACCATGCTCTGATACCACTTAAACGGGGATGTCACGCCCCGAACCCCGAGTGCGCGCACATCCCACTGCGGTCGATCAAAAATGCGACATCCCAGGATATGTCGCCGACCCATTCATTTCTTTACGCATGCGGAAGCGAAACAAATCCCCTGACAACATTTAACTTGGGATAGAAAAGCAGGCAATCAATCACAATACCAAACACTCATTTACAAACACAAAGGGTTTAAATACAACACCGGACTTTCTACAAAATAGACTAGCTCGACAAAATGGGGACTATCCTACAACCAACTAGCAGGACACGCTCTCCAACCCTTATGACTTCACCTCTGCAACTCCTCAAGGCCAATCAAAGCTATCTGGCCGCTCCGTCCACTAGGGACCTGAAATTTTAATCCCACAACCGGGATGAGATGATGTCTCAGCAAGTTCAACCCCCTAAACCCCTATTAGAAAGAAAATACGCCCCGGGTGGCCTAGCCACATCACACAGAAGACTTACCTCGCCTCAGCCTTCATCTGCAGGTTAGCACAATTTATATAATCCAACCACGTACAATTATGATAACCAAACAACCATGGCACAATCACATTATCAAACCATTCAACCACTTGGATCGTCTCAGCGATCAATCGACTCGGCCAATTACATGTCATTCTAGCAAATCAATCATTGCTCTCAACTACGGCCCTACTCGGCAAATTTAAATCAGTGGCATCACGGCCCCACTCGGCGCGACCTTTAACAGGTGGCAATTCACGGCCCCACTGGGCACGACCTCTTGTAGGTGGTTTTTCACGGCCTCATCGGGCACGACCTTTCCAAGGTGGTTTATCACGGCCTCTCTGGGCACGACCTTTCACAGGTGGTTTATCACGGCCTCTCTGGGCACGACCTCTAATAGGTGGTATTTCACGGCCTCATCGGGCACGACCTCTTGTAGGTGGTTTTTCACGGCCTTATCGGGCACGACCTTTCCAATGTGGTTTATCACGGCCTCTCTGGGCACGACCTCTAATAGGTGGTATTTCACAGCCAATCTCCCATCAGTTTCTATACTTAGGATTTCATAAAGAATCCCTATAAATCACAATCACACTCAATTCATCACAACCAATCATCAATCTCAAATTCTAAATGCACAGCAACGATCGGCACGAAATTCTGAGCAAATAAGGTCCCAATGAAAATTTTCGGAATTTAATAGATAATTAAATTTATTCCGAAAATTAATTAAATAATAATATCCATAGTTTTTGAAATCCACACTCAATTTATAATATCAAATCATCAATTTCAAAATTCGACTACACAGCAACGACCGGCACGAAATTCTGAGAATTTAAGGTCTCGACAAAATTTTCGAAATTTAACAAATAATTTCATTTATTCCGAAAATAATTAAATAATACTATTTTATTAATTTCGAATAAAATATATTATTAAATTATAAGATAATTTCGAGACCTTTAAATAAATCAAAAGTAAATTACTTTATGTCACATCAATGTTTATATTAATATAAACACCCACTTAACTTTAAATTAAACACAATTTAAGCTAATCAAGCCCATTAATATAATCTACACTTAAATAAATTAAACTAACCACCTAATAACACTTAACATAAACTAAACCCACCTAAAGCATCATTAATCCTCTAAGCGAGGTTTAGTGAGCTAAACTCACCGGATTAGCGAGCCGAGTGAACCAAAACGACGGGGACGACGCGAGGATCGACTTTCCTCAAAGCGGGCCGAGCATCCGAGCTCGGGAAGGCAGCCAAAACGGGCCAAACACCCGCTGCCATACCCATTTTTCCAGATTCTGCTTGGGGCCGATGGAGGGTGGATCCGGCGCCGGTTGAGGCGGCCAAGGGCGGCGGAGGCAAGGCGAAGCTCCGGCGGGCTAAGGCGGGGCCGCACGGTGGCTCACGGCGGCCGATTCGCGGCCTTGGCTGGCCGAACAACCTCCCGGAGGCGAAGACAAGTGAGGACGACAACGGTGGCTGCTGGCGCGAGCTGGGCGGAGGGGAGCGGAGGGACCGAACGGCGGCGAGCTGCGACGGCGAGGAGCTCCGGCTGGCGGTGCACGACGGCCATGGCTGCTCGGGCTTGCTGCTGGGCGTCCGACCAGATCTGGAATTTTCGAGCAGCAAACGGAGGGAGAGAAGAAAGGCGGAGCTGCACGCACGCGGGCGAGCGGAGTGGTGGGCGGCGGACGAACGGCGACGGCAAAGCCTCCGGCAGACGAGCGGGTGGCCGGCGAGCTGCTGGCGGCGTCCAAGGAAGAAGAAGAAAACGTCCATGGAGGAATCGCACGGGAGAGGAAGAAGAGAGGGAGGAGAGAGAAGAAGGGAGGCCAATTTCTTTTCCTTTTTCCCTTTTCTTTAATCCAACAAATTGGCCCACCACATGACCTCATGGGTGACATCACACTCCACTCACCCAATCCCCCACAACCTTTTCCAATGGTTGCAAATTTCATTTTCCGCCGGGGTCCAATTCTTGTACACTAATTTCTCCAATTCCATTCAATTCTCTTCCAATTGAGTCCAATTGAAGTTCATAAAATTAATCCAATGTCACCACACTTTAATTCACATCTTCACTTGTCTATATAATCAACTTAGATCCCAAAAGCGCGACCAAAAGCGGCATACTAATTTCTCGAGCCAAATTAGCCATTTCTCGATTATTTTGCTAAAAAGCTCAGCTTGCATGAAAAATCTTCCAAAGATGATTCAATGATCTTGAAATGATTTGTGACACACCCAGACTTCCAATTTCTGAATTCGATCTCAATTCTACGGTTAATTTCACTTTGGCACGATACTAGCGCGGCCCAACCTACCGGGTAGCCTTTAGAAATTTTCATGCATTTGACCTGTGGTTGATCATCTCAAGCCACAATGTACATCTTTGAAACATTGGCGACTTTCGATTGTCGGGGTAATCTCAAGGTTTCAAATACGAACACAGGGTACCCAATCGATAGAAAAGTCGGTCCAGTGCCGATCGACATGAATTGTGCGATCTGGTGGAATCACCCACACCTGATCACATGCCTCTATCGAGTCGACCTATCTCCGATCTCTAATCGATCTTTAATTGTGCCGTAATGACCATTGCAAATTAGCTCGGTCGAAAGATCGCTTCCTGGCCAAATTCTCGAGTCGAATGCATTAGAAACTCTTAACAGCTTCACCCGATAGACTAGCTTTCACATGAGTGGCCGACTCAATGAAAAGAACTATATGCGTGCCAACGAAATGCCCGTCTCAATTTATTGAAAATAGAATCGGAAAATCGGGATGTCACATGTGATGTTGACAATAGTTGTTAAGTCAAGTCTCCAGCTTATGTGTACAATTAATTCTCCAAAAAACTCTTCACTAATGTGGAAGTTGAGTGTTCTTTTTTCCTTTCTTCTTTTTATTGTGGGGCCAAAATGGAAGATGAGTTTTCTGGAGCACTTTATACACTAAAGATACATTCAAACAAATTTAGATGTCGGCTGATTCATTTGGAAAGCCGACTGACTTTGTTTTTATTTTCTAAGTATTTGTTAAGCAAAAATACTATTTGAATGCACCGAGACATAAACATTCATTAAAGGTAGATATTACGGACAATGTTAGGATTTTTCAGGTGCTATTTATTCTTTTGTTCCGCTAGGCATACCTTTCAACTGTTGGTATGTAGCTGAAACGTGTGGACTTGTTAGAACTAACAAAGAAAACAAATAATTCCAGAAAACAAAAATAATACATCAGTTCCAAGTAGCATTTCAAAGTAAAATTGCCTTATTTTTTAAATACGAGATAATGCCATTGAAATTTATTGGACCTTAGCAAATTTTATTAATAAGAGAAGAACGAAGTTTTAAATCGAAGAGTTATGCATTCGTTTGACACCAAATTTTCCTCAAATAATATAAATTAATGATATACAGATATGTTGATTGTGAATAACAAAAAAAACTTCTCTTTTCAAAATAATGAATTATGTTAGCTGTTGAAATGTGGCTCGAAATTTGACTCTATTTTGATTTGGATGTGAATCGAGATTAAAGTCCGGGACATCTAAAGCAAGCCAAATGGTTCACAATGTGTGATGATACATTTCAAATGTCCTAAATCAAGTGGTGGATATCGGAATTAAGTGGTGAGTCAAGACGAGGCTACTATGGGTATAAATTTTGGATTTTGGATGTCTAGAGGCAAGATTGGACAATTGGCCAGACTCGCTGGATGTTCTTATGACATCTTGAATTTATGTTTAGCTATATTAGTGGGCCACGTAGGAATTTAATATTTCGATAATCGAATTAAGTGAGTGAATTAGGGACGAAGGCAGTAGCATATGCCTTGTCCGGTGTATGTATGTGCCTAAAGTTGTACCTTAGGACATAACTAGACTTTTAATAGACCTATATATATATATATATATATATATATATATATATATATATATATATATATATATGGCCGGCCCTATTATGATTTTTGCATGGGATTTAATTTTTATAATTGCCCTAAATTATGTTGCCGCTCCTATAGCCCAATGGAAATGCTAGAAATTGATTCAGATTTGCTAAAGAGGCTAAGGATAGCTTGATCATGAGCTGCCTCCCTCTTGATCCAATTAGAGTTCATGCAAGAAGTGTATTGAGGAAGACACCTTCCTTTTCTCTCCCTTGATCGACCGACCCTCTTCTCTCTCTCCCTCTCTCATTTCATTTCTCTCATCTGACTCTCTCCCTCTCTCTCGTGCGAACTCTCTTCCCCTCTCCCTCACCGAACATCTCTCTCATTTCCTTCCATTTTCCTCTGAGGATTCAAGGTCTTCTTCAAGGAAAGAAAGTCTGGAGCTCAAGAGAAGCAAACGCAAGGAGGAGTGACTTTCTTCTACTCTTCTTGATCATTCTTAGGCTCGGTTTTTGCTAGAATAGTAACTGTTTTGTGTTGCTTCTTGCTTGCATGTCCTTGTTAGCTTGAGTAGATGTAGAGAATGTGAAATGATAGCTTAATTATGCTGTGATTCCGAGATTTTGTGGAAGCGAAGCATCGCATGTCATTTTCGTGGCCTATATAGTCTTGCATGTGAGTTTCGTGTGTTCATTTGGCCCTCACGTGCGAATTGGTTGATTATAATTGGAGATGGATATCGCATGTGGCTTAGGACTTCTGGTTTTGATGTGTTCTGAGCAAATGGACTCGTGTGGTGCAAGTTTTAAATGAGTTGGTGTACTGTGGTTTGGATTTCTAGAACTGAAATTGCTGGACCTTATCCCTGTGTTAATTCTGTGGAGCTTGCTGTGATTCGAGTTTGACAAGACTTTCTTCATGAAAGTTGTGCAAGGCATCTTGATGTTAAACATATTTTAATTTTAGATTTTTTTGAGGTGATATGGTTGGTTCGAAAGCCTAGTCATTCATTGTGTATGATCTGCCCAGTGCAGTAAGAACAGTAACCCAATTGTCTTTCTGAATTTTTATAAAATTTTCCCTTTTGATTTTGCACTTGTTTCCTCATAAAATATGTAGAGGACATTTTGATTTATAACATATCCAAATTTCAAATTTTTGACACGTTTAGGGCTATTAGATGATTATATCTTTAAGATCAGTTGCTCTATTCCAGTGAACCGGATTATTCTTTATATTGTGCATTTTACTGCTCTTTATACAAATTGTTTTGGACTTAGTTTCCTCATGAAAATTGTTTGTTGGTCTTCTCTATAACATATTGCAATTTTAGAAAATTTCGAGTTCATTTACTATGGATTTAGCTTTGATTCCTTTGACTGTGCAAATCTGTTCGTTTCGGCCTTTGATCCAAATTGCATTAAATTCTTTAGGAAGGTGATGGAATCTTGCTTGGTGACCTACTGATGACAGTAACAGCATTTGATAAGACTTTCAGATGGTGCATTTCGATTGCCATGTGGTACCATTTACTTGTAGAAATTGGGTTTAAAACATAAGAGGATAGAATCTGGAATTTTGGATTATATGTAGTTGAGTGTACCATGAAGGTAGTGAATCATGCGTGGTGGCATACTGCCCATCCTAGTGTCACGCATGCTGAATGGGATGCGTTTTATAATGCGCAAATGCTATGTCACTACATGAGTGCGCTATGCCTGCGATGCATGAGATGGATTGTGATATATGATGCCCAAGGTTGGCAAACCTTGGATAACCGATGATGGCCTGGAGTGAATGTCGAAGGTGAATGCCTTGGCTAACAGTTCAACCATGGACATAGTGAGCAAGAGGGAGCAACTTCGAATGTCCGATCAAGCTATGGCTAGATATCTAAACTAGACCGAATTTTCCCGAGAATATTTTTGATGGCTGAAAGCAGGATTTATACTAAATGCGGGTTTTGACCTCATTTTGCACTGATATCAAGCCTGACTTAGTGAGAGCTCAGGGAATCGTCAACGAACGTAAGTGTGTGAGTAAACACTTTGTATCTCTTTGATTTGATTATGCGAGACTTTTTTTTAGTGTAATTGGAAACTGGAAAACGTTTGAGAATTGTATATTTCGAGTGAAAGTAATTTCCTCTTGTTGATTATAATAAAGTATCTTGTCGATCTCTTCCTATGGAATAGGCACACTTGATCAAATAATGTAAATCCTCTGTGTCAATTTTTTTTTCTACAATGGTTTCTTGCTTGATTGTGCTTGTTTGACGCTTCCACCATTTTTGAGTAATAAAATCGTATCAGAGTTTTACGTTGTTTATGACAAGCAATGGTTGTCATTTCGCTAATTAGAAAAATGGCCAAAATCAGCTCATTTGAATCAAGTATAGAAAACTTAGAAAAATGACAAGCATTGTATGAACAAAATTTCATCGAAACCGACTTCTTCAACGAATGTATAGAATAAATCTTAGGCATCTTGTTCACTCTTGAATACCAATCCAACTGTCGGTTGCCCCCCCCCCCCTCTCTCTCAATGACCTAGAAATTTAAAATGGCCAAAATCAGCTCATTTGAATCAAATTTTGAAAATGTATCAATGCAACAGGAGAGCCAAATTAGAAATATTCTACATAGTTGTTCTAGATGATAAAAATGATGCAGTGTTCACTCCTAGTTTTAATCCAACCATAGGAAGATGACTGGATCTTTGGGGTTTTCCATATACCATAATGTAAGTTATTTAAATAATTTTCTACATCATTTATACTTCCTTGTTTTAATCTATGTGGAACTTCAGATTTACTTTCTTTTTGTTATTTCTACGTATCATTCTTCTTGGCAAACCTCTCTTTCTCTTGCAGTGTATATTTCTGCAGAATATTTTCTTTGGTTTTCATTTTCTTCTGAAAGGAAATCTTCTTTTAAGGTTTTATACACTGCAGAATATTTTCTTTGGTTTTCATTTTCTTCTGAAAGGAAATCTTCTTTTAAGGTTTTGCAGTCTATTTTAATGGAAGTGCTAATAAGTATTTCGAAATCTGAAAGCATGAGCCAGGTACATTTGCTAGGATGGATAGTCGCAGATGCTTTTTTCTAGCAATGTAGGATCAATCCTATGAGTAGGACATACTACTTGTTCTTCCGTTTTTTCTAATTCCACTGCAAACTATTCCCTCGTTCTTTTTCTGGGATAAGTGAGCCCGATGACCTAGAAGATACGTCATATGAAATTCTTGTCCGAATTATTTCTTTATTTAGCTTTTCTACGTTCAATTTCATCGATCTACTTTTATTAAACTTAATTTCTATTTCTCAATCTTTATATTTACTAGAAAAAATACCATACAAATTTTTAAAATATGTTCATTGTGACTCCAACACCTTCAAATTTCCTTTTAAGATCTTCAAAAATCCCAAATTTATACTTGCTTGACACATGTCCTCTCCGACTTTGGTCAAAGATCATCCTGAAAAATCCTACTGCTTACGTGGACAACAGAATGCAAGAGAAGTTGATGTGGCGCCGTGAAAACAACGACATCAGAATGGTGGCTGACGTGGACTACGAGGGCGCCGTTTTGCGCTCTCGTAATATCGGTTGCCGAAGTCAATTTGGGTCAAATTTCTAGGGTTCGTGGTTTGTGTTTGCCCTCCCTCTCGGTTCCTTGCCAAATCCGCGGCTTTTTAGCCAAGATATATCCAAATCGAGCTTCGATTCAACTTGGGTGACTGATTGCAAGTTCACATTGCTCCAGATCCGTAGTGTTTTTCTGATTCTGGGTTTCGCCATCTTTTCTTGCTCTTTGGTTGTCATTACCAGAGTTTGTGCATTTTCTTTGCCTCTTCAGGATTCCTGTGAAGAGTTTTTTCTTCATGTCCAGCACTTTGTAACCCCTCAAAATTGCGTTTCTTAATCCGTCAACATGAGGTTCTTTATCTTACATGCTCATTGGAAGAGATGGATTATATATTTGCATTACTCAATTTTGTCAGCTCTTTAATTCTCTCATATGTTTGGTGCATCCACATCTTGCCAGTATTCTGTAAGTTGATCAGGATTATATACCTCTAAAATTTGATAATTCAGTGCAAAGTTAGCAGTTGAATGTACCATTGGGAACCTGGATTGAGATACTACTGGTGTGAACTTGGTGCTCTCATCGTTGTTTAGAGCTCTGAAACCCACCCTACTTGGATTTAATGGGCTTATTGGATTTAGTCGTTGGAATCATTTTGCTAAGTGCATTGTTCTTGTTGCGCTGCATATGCTTTTGAATGCCAGGGCCAGAAGATAACATTACATTATGACCCCTGACCTATAGAGGAGCAGATGTCTATCTTGGCTTTCTTTGTAATAATACGAGCTAGCTACGAGTCACTTTGTTATTTGCATAAGTTTTCATTCCACTATGCAATGGTTAAGCTTCGAGATTCTAATGATCATATGTTGTCTAGTGGAAGGAGGTTCTATTGCTGGAGGTGATGATGGTTTGTCAATTTTCCACAGTACATGGCCCGGTGATGCAAATGACAACTCGTAAACAACAAAAAGTTATGCAAAACGTACTTATCCGTGTCCAAGAACACA
Organism: Eucalyptus grandis x Eucalyptus urophylla; assembly: GCA_028830015.1. Classification (NCBI taxonomy): domain Eukaryota; kingdom Viridiplantae; phylum Streptophyta; class Magnoliopsida; order Myrtales; family Myrtaceae; genus Eucalyptus; species Eucalyptus grandis x Eucalyptus urophylla. The sequence continues at coordinate 46,181,183 of CM054190.1, forward strand.
TGGGAATCAGTAATGCACGCGCCTAGGCCCGCTTAGACATATTGTCGAACATGTGGTGGGCATGGAACGGAGAAACGATATCAACCCTTTTTGTACTCGAACTCAGCACCAAACTTTAAAAAAAAAAATCTTCAAATGGGCATTCGAAATTAACCACATTATCCCCCAGAAGCCTTGTAAGCGTGTGACTAACAGGATGAACAAAACTCAATGCCCTATCCTACCAAAATAGGGCGGAGCAACGGGGGTTCACAGGAATGAGCGTTTAAAATGAGAGATCCCTACTTAGCTTCAGCAGCGGCGACGGGAGTGTGAACTCAAAATGGATCGAGTGATGACTGGCCGTCCCGCGATATTCCCTAAGCGAGATCCTCGGGAAGGCAACGCAACTCGACACAAATCAAAAAGCTACACACAAAACCTACCTGGTTCGGGGAAAGCACTGCAAGGACAGCGCTTGACGAACAGACTCTGGCGACGATCGACCACCCTCTTGAGCTCCCTCACTATCTAGTTCTCTCCCCCTCACTTGATTAAGCTCTCCTAGACTCTCACCGAAAAGCTCCCAAACAAAACAACCGAGAACCCCTTCTTCTCTTTGCTCTCTTCTTTTTAAGCCCGGCCAACGACAGGCGCGCATGGCTTCTGCCACTGCCAGCCTGTCGCGGCCGCTTGATCTCTGACCCTGGGATCGCGTCCTCTGCCCTCGTGATCCTCTGCCTCGCCCCTGGTTTGTACGTTTCTTTTTCTACCAAAGCCAAACCAGCGTGAGGGTGATGAGGGAGGAAGAAGACCCACGGGTGGGCTGGGCCGAAATGAAAGGAGTTGGGCCAATCTACGCAAAAAGAAGAATAGAAGGAAGAATAGGGCTGGGCCAACCTAACCTTGGCCCGGCCTCACTTTTTGTCTTCTTTTTTTTTAGCGACTAATTCATAAATTTATACACGATTAAACCCTAAATAAAACTGTAAAATTTAGGTATCAACACTTGGCAGAATTTTTTTTTAAGCAAGACCGAACTCACCAGAAAAGGGATTAGTGACGAAAGTGCTATGGCAGATCTGGAAAAATCAGAACAATTAGGTCTTCCATGGTAAGCCCCCACAACCGGACGGCATTGTCGAAGCAGCCCAAGCACAAAGCAGAGTTTCAGCCGATGGAATCCACACACACGAAAAGGAAAAGCTAAGATGCAGCATCTACCCGTGAGATGGGAGGCATCGGACAGCCAATCTTTGAAGCTAAATATCGACTACTCGTGGGTGGACGAAGAGACACCAAGCTCAGTCATAGGGATCGTGCGCAATTCAAACGTCATGATTGTTGATGGCTTTGCCAAGGAGATCCATGCTTCCTCACCGCTACAAGCAAAAACCCTCACTTTGTTGCATGGTTTGCACCTGCTAAACTAGAGAGAAGAAGTTCACATGGGGGTTGGAATCTAGAGTGAGAAAGTGGCAATCTTCTGTTGGTGGAGTTGGTCATGGGCCGAATAGAGGCATCTTGGGCTGTGAAGGAATTAATTCAAGAGTGCACAAAGCTCTTGGCCCAAACAACTTGTGTAAATTTAACCCATTGTCCTAGAGAAGCAAACCAAGCCGCAGATTAGGTTGCAGAAGCCCACTGACTCAAAACACTTCCCCCAACCTGGATGTCCGATCCCCTATAGTACCTTTTGGAAGATTTTGTGTTCGGAAACCTATCTATTATCTTCTTGTAATCCTCGTTTTAATGAATGAATGAACACACTACTTTAGACCAAAAAAATAAATTAGGATCCATATGATAGGTTTCAATTTTGTTCTTCTGATAATTATCCAATTGTAAGTCAAACCCTCCAAAAACCATTCACTTCATGTTGTCGAGAGCTCTTTATGTGGGATTGGATTGGATTCCAATCTTGGGCTTGCATAGTACAAGAAGAAGCACCAAGCCCCAATAGTATGTTGAAGCACGTCATGCATCCATAATTTAGGATACATTCAAATAACTCTTTCAATGTGGCCAATTTATTTCTAAACATTTTGACAATTTGCTAATATAGTCCATCCAGCCAACTTTTGCCGAAAATAATTGGCACGGCCGTCAAGCATCTTACACAGCATGGTTGACACCCAACTAAAGCTGATGTGGACAATTTGTGCAATTTTTGAATATTATATCTTAATTTATTTTTCCTTTTTTCCATATATCTTCTTCAGTTTCTTTTATTTTTTAAATGAGATCGTGGATATTAAGCGAGGACATTGTGACCTTTGCCCAAGCCCTTCCCAAGATCCAAGCAAGGACTCTGGGCCCTTGTTTAGGGTTGGTTGGCAACCTCACCCGCCCAAAGTTAGAGGAAAAATGAAAGAAAAGAAGAAAAAATTTCAAAAAAAGTTCAAAAGATTGCAAAACTTCACCACGTTAACGCCAATCGTCCTACGTATTGACCGTGCCATGTAGTATAATTGACACTAACTAGACTACCATATTAGCGATTTTTGACAAAAAATTAACTGCTGAAATGACTAAATTGGCAAATCGTCAAAAAGTATAGGACTAAATTGGCACAATCTTTAATTAAAAACATTGGCACAATTGAAAGGTTTATGACTAAATTTGCTGCCATACAATAGATTCAAGATTTTTTGGACAATTACTCTAATAAAAATTTGACAAAGTTTTGGCATTTTTTTTTGGGTGTTTTGGCACAGTTTGAGCGTCCCCTCTTTCTCCATGTTCTTTCTATATATATATTCTCAGTATTTCCATTAACAATCATTGCAACTCATGCGTGATCCCTACTCTAATTGCTCCACATTTCCATGATTTCCTCTATTTCCATGATTAAAGTTACTCCTAAGGTAACTGTGTGTCATGCAATAACTGCCCCTTCATTCAAGATTCATCTATTCTATAATTGTTCTAGCACTTAACTCAAACAGTGCGAGGTACCCTTTCCTTATTATAATCGAAATGGCTAGCAACACATCTCAGATCAAAGTCATGCCACACCACCTCCAAGTGAAGTTAAAGTAGAAAAGCTCTAGATCAAAGTTGGGCCTATTATAACTAGAATTCTTATACTTTGTTGATAGTTGAAATCTCTCCTCAATATCTAGGCCATAAATGTTCATCATCAACCGGAGCTAAAGAATAATGTTGTGAAAATCTCTAAAAGGGCTTATAATAAATAAGTAAGAGTACCAATGATAGTTGTACGATAAGAACGGTAATTTTCATCTCTCATTTTACTAGTACTTTATCTTATTCGTTTCATATCATGCTTCCACTGAAGAAATTATTTCATTATTTTGATGTCGTGCATCCCACGATTGATAAAACTACTTTTGATTTTTAAAGTGAGCCAACCGACAAAGACCAAGTTAGTCTAGGTCGTCTTCACTGTTTGCTAATGAGGGTTCACACATTATTAGTTCATAACGAAAATTGTTAAGAACTATCATTTTCATTTCTCTGCTTTTATTAAATACTTTATCTTACTGCATTTCTCTTCTCTGATTTTTAAAGTGAGCCAACCAACAAAGACCAAGTTAGTCTAGTTTGTCTTCACTTTTTGCAAGCGATGGTTCACACATTATTAGTTCATAACGAAAATTGTTAAGAACTATCATTTTAATTTCTCTGCTTTTATTAAATACTTTATCTTACTGCATTTCTCTTCTCTGATTTTTAAAGTGAGCTAACTGACAAAGACCAAGTTAGTCTAGGTCGTCTTCACTTTTTGCTAGCGAGGGCTCACACATTATTAGTTCATAACGAAAATTGTTAAGAACTATCATTTTCATTTCTCTGCTTTTATTAAATACTTTATCTTACTGCATTTCTCTTCTCTGATTTTTAAAGTGAGCCAACCGACAAAGACCAAGTTAGTCTAGGTCGTCTTCACTTTTTGCTAGCGAGGGTTCACACATTATTAGTTCATAACGAAAATTGTTACGAACTATCATTTTCATTTCTCTGCTTTTATTAAATACTTTATCTTATTGCATTTCTCTTCTCTGATTTTTAAAGTGAGCCAACCGACAAAGACCAAGTTAGTCTAGGTCGTCTTTACTTTTTGCTAGCAAGGGTTCACACTTTAGTTCATAACGAAAATTGTTAAGAACTATCATGTTCATTTCTCTGCTTTTATTAAATACTTTATCTTACTGCATTTATCTTCTCTGATTTTTAAAGTGAGTCAACCGACAAAGACCAAGTTAGTCTAGGTCGTCTTCACTTTTTGCTAGCGAGGGTTCACACATTATTAGTTCATAATGAAAATTGTTAAGAATTATTATTTTCATTTCTCTGCTTTTATTAAATACTTTATCTTACTGCATTTCATATCATATTTCCACCGTTGAAGTCATTTCATGATGTTGATGGTGCGCATCATGCATTTTGATAGAGCTACTTGTGATCTTACAGTGAACTGACAACAAAGACCAAGTTAGCCTTGGTTGTCTTCACTTTTTTGTTGATGAGGGTTTACACATTATTCATTCATATTTAAAAATGATAACTATCATTTTCATTTCTCTGCTTTACTAACACTTTATCCTATTGCATTTCATATCATTTTTCCATCAATGAAATTGTTTCATCATTTTGATGGCATGCATCACACGATTGATATAGCTACTTTTTATCTTTAAAATGAGCCAACCAACAAAGACCAAGTTTCTCTTGGTCGTCTTCACTTTTTTTGCTGGTGAGGGTTCATGCGTTCATATTGGAAAAAGTTGACAACCATCATTTCCATGTATATAATTTACTAGCACTTCATTTTACTACATTTCATACCAGATTTCTACCGATGCAATTGTTTCATCCCTTTGATGGCATGCATCACACGATTGATAAAGCTACTTTTGCCATTTAAAGTGAGCTGACCGACAAAGACCAAGTTAGTCTTGGTGTCTTAACTTTATTGCTGGCAAATTCATACATTATTGGTTCATAATGAAAACCTCCGCTCAGTTCCAACCACATAGTCATAGACCTAGATCCATCTTTTTCTTAAGAGAGAGAGAGACTTTTTCTTTTTGGGTCTCACTCATTCTCTATCTATTGTGTACAGTAGGTGCATGGTGTTGCCACGCGCATAAAAGATAACAATGTAGAAATTTGCACCCATAATATAGAGATAATTATATATCCCATCTGCCCAACTTACTCTTTACATCCTAAGTCTCACGTCTTTACATTTGTCTATCATGGTGACCACCTATAATACTTTTGCCGAGTTGAAGACGTCCGTAGATAAGAGCAACAAATATAAAGTAATAAATAGAGCGTGTGACTAAGAGAGTGCTAACGATCTCATAATAGTGACAATATAATTTGATGGAGATTATAAGTTCTCTAGACCATAAAACCATTGTTATCACGAAACTGAACACTATTTACACGTCTCTCCTCTTAGTTGTATAGTGTCTTGTTTCTACCCTCTAGTGATGCCAAGCGATTATTGAATCCATGAGATAACCACCACCACTAGTCACGAGGTTGGATCGACCGCTCATCCCCAATCTCTTGCTTGCACATGCTTCTGGTTGACAAATCCATTAAAATCCTGTATTTTGGCACTTTTTTTTTTTTTTTTTGCTTTTGATAAAGTATATGATTTTTTTTTCCAATGTTGAGCAAAATGTCAATTGCTACTTCATTTTTTTTTCTTTTTGTGAATAATGCTAGCTTTTACATGTTACAGTGGACAACACGCTGAAATAAGAAGGAAACAAAATTATCCTTCCCATATTTATGACAATTTTAAGCTTAAGACTTGGCTCTATAGAGATGCGTTTCTAACGCACGAGAAGCAATTTCACTATGAAGTCAAGGTGGGACAAGATGCTCTTACCCAAATAGGTGCAATTAAGTGATGGAACCTAAATGACCAAGGGGTGACGGGATACTCTACCAAGTCATTCTTGAAATCATTGGCTTTTCTCTGGATGGAAAGAGAAAAATTCATTAGAGAGAGATAATAGTTAACAAAAAGATGAAAGAAAATATATCAACACAATGAAACAAAAAGATAAGTGCATAAACCTTAAGCATCGACAAATTAATAAAGGCTTGTATGATTTGTAGAGTAATACATGTGAGGTAGTTTGTTGATTATTCATTGATTTAGTAGTAGGATTTAGACATAAAGAATATATATGTTGACAGAATTTTAATTTGGACTACTGTCTCATCGCAGAGGTCGAGGGTTCAAACCCTCTCGTTGCTAAAGTGTCTGAAGTGCGGGGTCCTGGTGTTGGGGTCCTGGGCTAGCCTCCCCCGAGGTTTACGTCTAAATAGCAGCTTGTGGCGAGGCCCAACGGTGCCACCAGGCACTAGAGGGTCGTGTGATCCCATAATGGTGATCTCCGGCGGTTTCTCAGTTAACCAAAAAAATTACTTACGCTTTAATGTATAATTAACATGTTGAAAGTTTCTACTACATAGCTATCTTGAAACACACATGTCACATGTTCAATGTTAAATCCGTTGGAAAATTTTACATTGGTATTAAAATAATTGTAATCCTTAGCGAATTAGGCATATGCTCATTCAACATTAATATATATAAAATATGAATGGAAATGAGAATGTCATGAACTCAAAGATTTCAGATATAGGCTTCGTCTTAAGCAAGAAAAGAAATTTTGTGTATGAGATATCATTCTATACATGAAGTAGAGCTTAGTAAAATTTAATGTGCTTGCAGGATTTATTCAATTTTAAAAAGAAGATGAAATGCAAAATACTTACTAGACATACTATTTAATAACAAACACCATCTAAATTACTACCGAAAATACAAAGAAATGTGTCTATTAGAATATACTATCTTGAGAAGAGGTGTCTGCATTTATTTTATTTAAAATATATATTCATCTCTACTGTGCTTATTTCCTATATTTGTAAAATTATATTTGGTGGTTGGTGCTATTAGATAGTGAGATGAAAAGAGAACATACGAGAGAGAATTTTGTTACACTTATAACAATTTATTCATGCTTATCTTTAATTGTGTTTCTTTTGCAATTAGCAAAGAATACTGAAAATTGCTGTTTTTGTGACGAGGATCTTTCTAGTTCACCCCTTGTTTATGTTGTCTGAGGTGCTCTATCACGCAATAGATAATATATCTGAATTCTGCATTATGCCATCTGAGAGATCTTATATGGGGCAGGCTTATCCTTTTGTCAGTATTCCTCATGCTAGGATGCTTCTGCCTCTTAACCTGGCAGGGGCAGAAGGGCCCGTTCATGTAAATGATAGGCAGTATGATGAGATTTCGAGACGAAGACAAGCACGTGCTAAGCTCGAAAAGCAAACATCAAAGTTAGAAAAGTGAATTGCCTTTTTTATGCATGTTGATTTGGAAGCTCCTTCCAGACTTTGCCAGTTAAAAAAATAATTATAAAGCTCTCTCTCTTTTCTTTTCTTTTTTTATTTGAAGGTGTTCCGCTTGTGTTTGCTTCCATAGCCACATGCTATACTGTCATTAGATGCTTTTTTAGGAAATTCTATTTTGTGGGAAATAGTCTGACTACATGCTCCATCTTCGTTACAGCTTTTGCAGCTATCTCAGCATTTAATTCATTGGGGATAAACTTAATTGATATCTATTCTTTGCTCATTCTATGATATGGTGTCGTTCCTCTCCCTTGTCTTGGTTTAATTGGATCTACAGCCGTATCTTCAAGAGTTGTGGCACCAACTGCCATGAGAAGAGCCAGAGGAAGTGAATGCATGTTTCTTGATCCACGTAAAATCAATGTTTCGGATGATGCAGCTGAAGAGAAGGGCACAAATTCTGCTCCTGCTCTATCTCCCAATCTGCCAGTTCATTGGGCTCTGTTTGGCACCTGACTCCTCTGAAATCTGGAATTCATCTAGTAGTCACATGGCTGGAAGGTCGGTGGTGTCAATAGTTCAATGTGATTCGAGTTTTCTAGAAATCCAAACCGAACCAAATTATAGGTGAGCGGCTGAATCAAACCAAATCGCAATCTGAACTGAATACGACCCAAATGAAAACCCGATTCGATTTGGTTTAGTTTTCTCTTCTTCTTTCTTTTTTTTTTTTTATGAGAAAAACTGTTGACAGGAATGCATTTTAGTCTCTAAGCGAGCAATTACCATTAAAAATAATTTTTCCCTCAAAAATGAATATATGTAAAAGCTATGTATGTGCTTCTTCTTTTTTCTAGTTTCCTTTGGCTCATGAATTACTGTTCTTAACGAGAAATTTTCATATATGATAGTAGTATATATACTAGACTGAATTTTGGTACGGAAATAAATATGAGTTACATGTGAATCTTGCTCCACTAAATCTAACAACCTGATTGACCTTTAGCAAATGTATTAGGGTGCGTTTGTTTGCGTTTTTGTTTAAAAATTGTTCCAGGGAACAGAAATAGAAAAAAGTGTTTCTGTTCCGGGGAACAATTTTTGAACAAAAAAACGTGTTTGGTAAACTTGTTCCGGGAATAAAAAATAAACAGAAACACATTTGGTAAATTTGTATAATTTTTTTATTTCTTTTATTTTTTCTATTTTTTTCTTATTTTTTCTTATTTTTCTTTTTCCTTTTTTCTTTTTTCTTCTTTTGGCCGGCGGCCTCGCCCAGCCACGGCGAGGCTCGCCGTAGCTGGGCGAGCTCGAGCTCGCCCAAATCCGGCGAGGCCGAGCTCGCCCAGCGGCCAACGACGCTCAGCCTCGCCAAGCCACCGCCAGGCGACGCCGACCGCTGGGCGAGCTCGGCCTCGTCGGATCTGGGCGAGATCGAGCTCACCCAGCCAAGGCGAGGCCAACCCTCGCCCAGCTACGGCGAGCCTCGGCCTCACCGGGGGACGGCGAGGGGGCTGGTGAGCCTCACCGTGGCTGGGCAAGGCCGCCGGCCCTCGTCGGCCGGTCGCCGGCCATGGCCGAGGCCGGCGACCAGCGAAAGAGAAAAGAAGAAGAAAATAAAAAGAAGAAGAAAATAGAAACAAATTTTGTGTTTCTCAAATGTGTTTCTCATATGTGTTTCAGAAATAAGAAACACAAATTTTGTGTTTTTTATTTATGTTTCTTTTTTGTTCCTGGGAACAAAAGAACAAAAAAGGAACAGAAACGCACCCAAACGCGTTTCTGTTCCTTTTTTGTTCCCAGAAACAAAAAAACGGAAAAAGTGTTTAAAAACAGAAAAAAGAAACATAAACAAACAGGCCCTTAGCCACTTGAAATACTTGCTCATGTTGGTCCATGCTGCTTTTATTTACCGTCCTTGGAATTCAATCATTTATCCATCACATCATGTTTCTACTCATTTGTGGAATTTATAGTTCATCTTTATCATATCATACACAATGGACTAGTCCATTCTTAACTTTTCCAAAACCTAATGAATATGTGGCCCCTTCCTCCATTATTTGTGTACCTCCTCCACTTTTTATGGGGCCATTGACAATGGTCAGCAGATAACTTACAAAATCAAAATGCTTGAGGATGTAACTCAACTAATATCAAGATAAGGATCAAGACCAAATGAATCTTCATTCGACAAAGTCGATCAAATCAGTACTTTTAAAAGCTCGATTGTTTAATGACGATGCTATGAAGGATTGACTCAACGTTTATTCTTAATAGGCAAGAAGGACGAGGGAGACCCCCCCTAAGTAAATGAATAAAGAGGGAGGTTCGTCACTTGCATTACATTGCTTAACCTCGACTTGTTCATGCTATTATCCACGGCCATTTAAATTTCTTATAAACTAAATTTTTATATTGCATTGAAGAATTTTTCTTTTTGTCAATGTTTGCGACAAGAACGGTGCATGAATCGATGGTAATTTTGATTATCTTTTTGATACCTATAAAAAAAATCTAGTTTCCTACGATATGCACGTAACTTAAGATTTTCTTTCGAAGTACAAAAGACACAGCGAAATAGGAGTTTCCTTCTTCATTTTCATTTCGATATACTACTATATTCTTTTTCATATTTTAATTAATTAAGCCAATAAATTGATATGTTACGGGTTAGTTAAAAGTTATTTACTTGACTATTTAGCTATAGTGATGGATGGTGACAATTGATTAAGTGACGCTTTTTATCAATCAAATGTGATCTTGCATTTCAAAATGCAGGTATAAACCTAATTTAAAGCTGTTGGATTTAAATCTATCCATGGCAAATCTAACAAACTGGCGATTGCAAAAACAAATCAAAACTTTTTATCTAGTTTTAGCTTGACCCGAAGTGATCAAACTTCTGCAAAACAATTTTTTCAAGATGGATCGAGGGTGAATGTGTGTTTAAAAGGTATGTCAGCTTTTGAGACCAAAATGAAGATAGAAAATGTTACTTCAACCTAAATGCCAGGGAAACTAAAGCATGTGAAAAGTAAAGTGTGAAGATTAAAATTGAAGGAAACCAAAAGGAAAGTTCTGAAATCAAAGGAAAATTAGTGAGGTGACCATTGAAATTAAACTTAAAGTGCAAGCACCGTAAGAGAAATTGCTAAGAAACTTCACTGAAATTGAGATATCCTCAAAGTTACAAACACATTGATGCTAAATTGCAAACATTGAAATGAAAGCTACACCATTATTTACAACGTATATGAAGAATAACAACCTTAAAACTAAAAATGAAATTGAAAAGACGTTAGTTCAATATAGAAAATGGTTCAAAGGAAAATTTAGCAGAGTTTTGGCAGAGCTTGAGCAACCCCTCTGTCGGAGATTACTTTCGACGGTTATCGAAATTCATGTGTGATCCTCCTCTTAGCCGCTTTATATTTCTAAGATTTACGCTATTTCCACGATTTTAGTAACTCCTAAGGCAATCGTGTGTCTTGTAATAAATTGCCCTTTCATTCATGATTTAATCTAATTATGTAACCATTCCAGCTCTTAATCCAAATGGGTCCAGGTACCCTTTTTTGCTTAGTATAATCGAAATGATAGCCTATACACCTCAAATCTATGTGAAGTCAAAAAATTTATAGACAAAGTTAAACCAGATAAGCTCCATATCGAATTGGGCTTAATATGACTTGACTCCTCATAATTAGCTTTGCTCTCCTAACTCATATAGATAATTGAATCACTCTTCGGTGTCTCGGCCATAAATTATCACCAGCAGAAGCTAAACAATAATGTTCTAAAAATTTCTAAAAGAGGTAGTGCTGAAAAATTAAGAGCACCAATGAGAGTAGTGATAGTATATTGAGAACTATCATTTTCATTTCTCTACTTTATTAACAGTGTATCTTACTGCATTTCATGTCATATTTCCACTGATGAAATTGTTTCATCACACGATTGATAAAGTTACTTTTAATTTTTAAAGTAAGCCAACCAATAAAGACCAAATTAGTCTTGGCCATCTTCACTTCTGGTGAGGGTTCACACATCATTAGTTGGTATTGAAAACTTCCACTTAATTCTAGCCCCACAGACCCTCCTTTTTCTTTAGAGAGAGAACTTTTTTCAGTCTCACTCAATCTCAATCTATTATGTACAGTAAGTGCATAGTGGGTGCACAGTATTGCTACACGCATAAAAGATTGGAAAAAAAAATTAGAAATTTACACCCCTAGTATGGACATAATTACAGATCCCATCCCCTGTATTTCCCAAGTTTCTCTTTACATCCTGAGACTAAGATCTTTGCATTTAAATTTTCTACGTGTATTGGAATGCGCGGTGATTTTGTTGGGATTATAGGGGGTGGTTGGTTCAGTCTTTGCTTTCTACCTGAAGACATTAAATAATTTCTATGGACTGTGTGGTGAATTTCCTTTTCATTTATTTCTTGTGTTTGGTTTAAAAAAGCTTTGGAATGCCAAGTGAGTCTCTATAGAACCTAATATGGAGTACATTGCAATAAAGGAAAAGACTAATGAGAGCATATACTGGAAACCAGAGTTTTGTTTGTTGGATGAAAAGAGGTGTTGGTTCCCTCGCAGTTCATTCTACGTCTCACAAAGTCAATGGCCAAATTAAGAACCATTCCAAAATTGAGGATTACAATACCACGTGACCCGCTCTTCTTTATTTGCCGTTGATACGCATGACCTTTTACATCCATAAAAGATTACATTAAAAAGGAAACGCACGATCTTTCACTTTAGAGGAACCGAACGACGTGGCGTGTTGATTGGAAGGAAACAGCGCAGGCGCTTGGCAGTGAATGTCTTTATTTCCCAGGGAGTCTTTAAAAATTTCCCTATCTTGTTAAAAAGTCTTGGACAGCTTCACCGGTGTCCACTTGCTAATGCACAAGTTTAGGTGGGAATGAGCTTTGTTAGCATAATAATTTTTGGATTACTTCTTGTGAGAATAACAACTTATGGTGAGTCCCAACTTCTTAAAGGAGTGGATCTCATAATAATTTATAATTATTTTATTTGGTTTTTTTGTACTCTTAGGTACAAAATGCAATTGAGTCCTTAATCTTTCAATCGGCTCTGAGTCTAAAACCTTCTTCAAAAAAGTGCAATCAAATATTTCGACAAATAGTACCTAAAATTGCCCATGCATCACTCAAAAAATTAGCATCATCCTTAAATTAGACTTTTCAACCTAATTTTAGGATTTAATTGCAATTTTTTTTTTATAAATGATGTGTACTTAATTGAACCAATGATTATGACTCAATTGCACTTGTTGCTAAAGGCTATGGACTTGATTAAACCACTTGAATTGGTCATAATTCAATTGCATTACATACATATGATTTAGTATTTGTGGTGCGACTTTACCCCTCAAGGAAGCATCCTCAAAGATACTAGAAAGTGACGGAACTGGACTAAAGTTACGCGTATAGTACATGAATATTCTTCCCTTTTTCTGCTTGAATAGCAATATTAAGGGACTCAGCCCGTATCCCCCTTCTCCATAGATTTTGGTCCCAGCATATAGGGAACGTGAAAATCATGTCCAAGTCGGTGTTTCAAATTCCTTTGCTTCTGGTTTCCCTCACGGTACAAGCATCAGGAGCTGCACCTCGACTTACAAGGATTGGCTGTAAAGAAAAATGTGGGATCATCACCATTCCATTCCCCCTCGGAATAGGAGCCGGTTGTTTCTTGAATGACTGGTACGAGATCAACTGCCAGAAAAACAATATGGTCATCCTAAATAACATTTCACTCCCTGATTACCTTGGATCCTTGAACAGCATGATTAGCGTCCTTCTTCCTTCAGCTTACTCAAATGCAAGCTACGGGGGTGACGGACGTGTGCAGATGAACTTGAAAGGAAGTCAATCTGTCTTCTCTCCGACAAGGAACGTCTTGATATCGGTGGGTTGCTACACCCTGGCGACAGTAAGTACTACAGAATCAGCTGTCGTCGGTCGTAGGTTGAAATGTGCTGGAACTGATAACAACATTAGCCGGTCTAGTGCTTGTTCTGGAGGAATGATTGTAGCCGGACTACACTCCCCTTTAACCTTCGGGGCTTTAGTGTAGATTTTAAAGTAAAAGGTGAACATCAGGGATGCAAGCGCGCTTTCTTGAGGTCTGACTTTACAGGTTTATATGACTTGAAATTGAATGAGGCCGTTCCAGTGGTGCTGGAACGGGAGATTGCGAACAACACTGACTATGGACGTGACCTAGTTGCAGGATCACGTATTAAGTTGGGTCCTTGTGACTCCGGCATGGTCAAAGAGCCGATCCGTCTCGCAGGATTGCGGAAAAGGGTGATGACTCTTAACACCAAGAAAACAATTTTGAGATTGAGATGGGTTACTCAAATTATGCAATTGTAATCAGATGGTATTTATCTCAATGCCGTTGCCTAGTGGTTGGCGAGCCTCACTAGAGCCTCACTGGCCACTGTGGAGGAAAAAAAGCAAAATAAGGAAGAAAAGGAAAAAGAAAAAGAAAATAATTAATAAAAATTAAAAATATATATATCATTAAAAATTGTCAATGCTAATGCCGGCCGATTAAAATTGTCTGGATGGACTGAACTAGCACAATTACAAAAGATTTGGAATTGAATTGGCAAAAAAAAAAAGTTTAGGATTCAATTGGTATAATTGTAATAGGTTTAGGATTTTTTTGGTAATTTTTTCAAAAAATAGGCTCTCTTGTCTATCTGTCCCCTCGTCGCTGAAAATAAAAAATAAAACAATGCCAAGAGTTCGGAATAATTTACGCAGTATGACCCAAAGCATTAGCAAATTAATTAGAGTATTTTAAAGCAAAAATCATTTTAGTTTTCTTCAATCCAAGTGCATGGGACACAACGTCTTCCACTGTGGAAGCAAAAAAACATGCCACGTGATTCTCGTTCATCTTCTACTTTTTTCTGGAGGGCCAACAATATTCCCAAGTGCTGTTATGGATGGCTTGCGCAAATAAAGCATTGGACTTGTTCCACGATGTACCGCACTCGAGAAAAATGAAAGTGATTTTTGCTTCAACAATGAGAGAGATACGACACTCCAACGACATACCACGATTAAAGAAATTAGAAAGAAAGAATAAATAAGAAAAAAAGGAAAAATAAAATAAAAATATTGAAAAATTAAAAGAAACAACAAAATTATACAAGTTTACCAAATGCATTTCTATTTCTGGAATATAAATTTTTTTTATAGTTACCAAGTGCGTTCTTAAACTCAAAAATTGTTCCTAAGAACAGGCAAAAAAAAAAACCTATTTCTATTCAAAAATTGTTCCCTAGAACAGAATTGTTACCAAACTTGCTCTTAGTCTTGGTTGCCGAAGTCAATTTGGGGCAAATTCTAGGGTTCGTGGTTCGTGTTTGCCCTCTCTCTCTCTCTCTCTCTCTTGATTCCTTCTGTTTAACCAATATATATCCAAATTGAGCTTCGATTCAACTTGGGCGACTGATTACAAGTTCACATTGTTCCAAATCCGGGGTTGTTTCTACTATATGGTGTTTTTCTGATTGTGGGTTTCGCCCCCTTTGCTTGCTCTTTGGTTTTGTCATTACAAGAGTTTGTGCATTTTTGCCTCTCCAAGATTCCCATGAAGAGTTTTTTGCTTCATGTCCAATACTTTTTAACCCCTCCATACTACGATTCTTACTTTTGCAACATGAGATTCTTTATCTTACATGCTCATTGGAAGAGATGAATTATATTTTGCATTACTCAATTTTGTCAATTCTTTAATTTTCTCATATCTTTGGTGCATCTACACTTGCCAGTATTCTGTAATTTGATCAGGATTATACAGAGATAAGATTTGCTAAGTCAGGGCAAATATAGTAGTTGAATGTACCACTGGAACCTGGGATTGAGATACTATTGGTGCGAACTTGGTGCTCTCATCATTGTTTAGAGCTCCGAAAGGCCACTCTACTTGGATTTAATGGGCTTATTGGATTTGTTTGTCAGAACCATTTTGCTAAGCGCATTGTTCTTGTTGCGCTACATATGCTTTGAATGCTAGGGCCAGAAGATAACAACATATTATGACCCCTGAGCTACATAGGAGTAGATGTCTGTCTTGGCTTTCTCTTTAATTATTCGAGCTAGCTACGAGTCACTTTATTATTTTCATAAGTTTCTATTACACTATGTAATGGTTAAGTTTCGAGTTTCTGATGACCATATGTTGGCCAGTGGAAGGAGATTCTATCGTTGGAGGTGATGGTTGGTCAATTTTCTGCAACAGATTAGGGATTGATGAGTTAGTACATTGTCATTTGAAATGGTTGCTTGTAATGGCCAGCTAAGTATAGAACCAGTTCACTATCATATGTTGTTCATCGTGGGTGGCTAGGTCAGCATTATGTTGTGTATTGGGCAGTTTAGTGTTAGACAAGGATATGGTTGCTTTGCAAGTTTATAGTTTTTGACCGTCAAATAAATTAGTTTGGGGTAAATTTGTCACAAATATATAAGTGTAGGATTTTTTATGGTCAGTTGGGGGTAAATTTGTCACATGTATATCAATTTAGAGTTTTTCATGATAAAAAAAATTAGTTCATGGGAAATTTGTCACACGCGTACCAGTTTTGAGTTTTTCAAGGTATTAACCTATTTTTTCATATTATATCTTAATTTTTTTCCTCTTTTTCCATATATCTTCTTTTATTTCTATTATTCTTTTTAAATGAGGTCATAGACATCGCGCAAGGGCATCGTGGCCTTCACCCAAGCCCTTACCAAGATCCAAGTGAGGGTGTTGGGCCCTTGTTTAGGGTTGGTTGGGGACCTTACCCACCCAAAGTTAAAGGAGAAATGAAAGAAAAGAAGAAAAGATTTCAAAAAAAAGTTCAAAAAATTGCAAAAATTTTAGTGCCAATCATCCTACGTACTAATCGTGTCACATAGGACAACTAGTGCTGACTAGACCGCAATATTAGTGATTTCTAATAAAAATTTATTGAAATAACTAAATCGCCATAATATTTTAATTAAAAAACTTGCCACAATTAAAAGGTTTATGATTAAATTAACTGCAATATGATAGGTTCGAGATTTTTTGGACAATTATTATGAGGAAAATTTGGTAGAGTTTTGACACAAATTTTTTTTTTTTGGGTCAGTGTTTTGGCACAGTTTGAGCGTCCCTTCTTTCTCTATGCTCTTTCCATATATCTTCTTGATATTTCCAATAACAATCATTGCAACTCATGCGTGATCCCCACTCTGATTGCTCCACATTTCCATGATTTCCTCTATTTCGACAATTTAAGTTACTCCTAAGATAATCACGTGTTATGCAAAAACTACCCCTTCATTCAAGATTCAATTTGTTTTGTAATTATTCTAGCGCTTAACTCAAACAGGGCAAGGTTCCCTTTCTTGACTATAATCAAAATGGCCAGCAACACACCTCAGATCAAAGTCATGTCACACGACCTCCAGTTGAAGTTAAATTGGATAAGTTCTAGATTGAAGTTGGCCCTAGTATAACTGGACTCCTTATACTTTGCTAATAGTTGAAATCTCTCCTAAATATCTAAGCCAAATGTTCACCACCAACTGGAGATAAAGAATAATGTTGTGAAAATCTCTAAAAAGGTAGTATTGAAAGAGTAAGAGTACTAATGAGAGTTATATAATAAGAACTATAATTTTCATCTCTTATTTTGCTAGTACTCTATCTTACTGCATTTTATATTATGCTTCCACTGAATAAATTATTCCATCATTTTGATGCTATACATCCCATGATTTATAAAACTACTTTTGACCTTTAAAGTGAGCCAACCGACAAAGACCAAGTTAGTCTTCGTCGTCTTCATTTTTTGCTAGCGAGGGTTCACACATTATTAGTCCCTAATGAAAATTATCATTTTCATTTCTCTGCTTTTACTAAGCTTTATCTTACTGCGTTTCATGTCATATTTCCACTACTAAAGTTGTTTTGTGATGTTGATGTCATGCATCATGCATTTTGATAGAGCTACTTTTGATCTTAAAGTAAACCCACCAACAAAGACCAATGTTGACAACCATCATTTTCATTTCTCTTCTTTACTAACACTCTATCTTACTACATTTCATATCATATTTCCATTAGTGAAATTGTTTCGTCATTTTGATGGCATGCATCACACAATTGATAAAACTACTTTTGATCTTTAAAGTGAGCCTACCGACAAAGACCAAGAGTTCGTCTTGGTTATCTTCACTTTTTTGCTAGTGAGGGTTCACACATTATTGTTCATATTGAAAGATGTTGGCAACTATCATTTTCATTTATTTGCTTTACTAATGCCTTATCTTACTGCATTTCATATCATATTTCCACCGATGCAATTGTTTTATCATTTCGATGGTGTGCATCATGCTATTGACAAAGCTACTTTTAACCTTTAAAGTGAGCCAACAGATAAGGACCAAGTTAGTCTTGGTCGCTTTTACTTTTTTGCTGGTAAATTCGCACATTGTTGGTTCATATTGAAATCCTCCACTCAATTCCAGCCTCACAGTCAGATACCTAGACCCATCTTTTCTCGAGAGAGAGAGAGACTTTTCTTTTTGGGTCTCACTCAATCTCTATATATTGTGTACAGTGGGTGCACAGTGTTGCCACTGATGTAAAAGATAAGAAAAGTAGAAATTTGCACACCCTAATATAGACATAATTACAGATCTCATCCGCCCAACTAACCCTTTACATCCTAAGTCTCACATCTTTACATTCGTCTGTCATAATAACCGCTAGCAATACTTTCACCGAGTTCAAGACATCTGTAGGTAAGAGCAACAAAGATAAAGTAATAAATAGAGCATGTGACCGAAAGAGTGCTAACAATCTCATAATAGTGCCAACATAATTTGGTAGAGCTTATAAGTTCTCTTGACCATAAAGTCATGTTATCACGCATCTAAACACTATTTACACATCACTCGTGTGCAGCCGTATAGTGTCTTGTCATTACCCTCTAGCAACGCCAAGCGACTATCGGATCCATGAGATAAACACCACCATTGGTCACTAGGTTGGACTAACCACTCATCCCCAATGTCTTGTTTGCACGTGCTTGTGGCTAACAAATTCATTAATATCCTTTATAATACTGGGCTTTTTTTTTCCAATGTTGAATGAAATGTCAATTGCTACTTCAGTTTTGTTTTGGATTTTTTTTTTTTTTTGGTGAATAATGCCACCTTGTACAAGTTATAATGGACAACACGCCGAAATAAGAAGGAAACAAAAGTATCCTTCCCATATTTTTGATTATTTTAAGCTTAAGACTTGATTGTATAGAGATGCATTTCCAAAGCACGAGAAGCAATATCGCTATAAAGTCAAAGTGGGACAAGATGCTCCTATCCAAATAGGTGCAATTAAGGGTTGGAATCTAAATGACCAAGGAGTGGCGAGATACTCTACGAAGTCATTCCTGAAATCATTGACTTTTCTCCATATGAAAGGAGAAACATTAATATATCAACACAATGATACAAAAAGATAAGTGCATAAACCTTAAGCATTGACAAATTAATAAAGGTTTGGATGATTTGTAGAGTGATACGTGTGAGGTACTTTGTTGGTTATTCATTGATTTAGTAGTAGGATTCAAACACAAAGAAAAGATATGTTGACAGAATTTTTATTTAGTCTACTGTCAGTATAAAAAATAATTTACAATTCATTATATAATTAACATGTTGAAAGTTTCTATTACGTAGCTATCTTGAAACACACATGTCACATGTTCAATGTTAAATCCGTTAGAAAAATTTACATTGGTATTAAAATAACAATAATCCTTAGCGAATTAGGCAAATGCTCATTCAACATTGATATATAAAAAATATGAATGGAAATGAGAATGTTGTGAACTCAAAGGTTTGAGATATAAGCTTTGTCTTAAGCAAGAAAAGAACTTTTGTAGAAGAGATTCTATACAAGAAGTAGAGCGTAGTATAATGCAATGTGACTGCACGATTTATTCCATTTTAAAAAGAAGAGGAAATGCAAAATACTTACTAGACATACTATTTAACAACAAACACCATCTAAATTACTATTGAATATACAAAGAAATGTGTCTATTAGAACATACCATCTTGAGAAGAGGTGTCTGCATTTATTTTATTTAAAAACATAATCATCTCTACGTTGCTTTTTTCTTATATTTGTCAAGTTATATTTGGTGGTTGGTGCTACTAGAGGGTGAGATGAAAGGAGAACGTAAGATAAGAAATCTATGTTACATTTCTAACGATTTATTCACGTTTATCTTTAATTGTGTTTCTTTTGCAATAAACAAAGAGCACTGAAAATTGCTGTTATTTGTGTCGAAGGTCTCTATTGTTCACCCCTGTTTATGTCGTATGAGGTGCTCTGTCACACGATAGATAACATATCTGAATTCTGAATTATGCCCTCTGAGAGATCTTGGATTGGACAAGCTTATCCTTTTGTCGGTACTCCTCATGCTATGATGCCTCCGCCCTTTGACCTGGCAGCGGCACAAGGGCCTGTTCATGGAAATGCTAAGCAGTATTAGAGAACTTTGAGACGAAAAGAAGCCCATGCTAAGCCTGAAAAGCAGCCGATCAAAGTTAGAAAGGTGAATTGCCTTTATAAAAATTAATTATAAAGCTTTTTTTTTTTAATTTGAAGATACTTCGCTTGGATTTGCTTCCTTAGCCACATGTTATACTGTCGTTAAATGCCATTTTTAGGGAATTTTGTTTTGTGGGAAATAGTCTGACTGCATACTTCATCTTCGTTACAGCTTTTGCAGCTATCTCAGCATTTAATTCATTGGGATTAAACTTAATTGATATCTTTTCTTTGCTCGTTCTCTAATATGGTGTCGCTCCTTTCTCTTGTCTTGGTTTAATCGGATCTATATTCGTATCTTCATGAGTTGTGGCACCAGCATGCCATGAGAAGAGTCAGGGGAAGTGGAGGGCGGTTTCTTAATGTAAGTAATATCGATGCTTCCAATGATGCAGTTGAAGAGAATGGCACAAACTCTGGTCTGGCTGTCTTCCCAATTTGCCAGTTCACTGGGCTCTGACCCTGTGGTACCTCCTCTGAAATATGGAATTCATCTAGTAATTACATGGCTGGAAGGTCACCGGAAGGGATATCAACAATTCAATTTGGTTCGGGTTTTCAAGAAATTCGAACCGAACCAAATCGATGGGGGTGAGCGACTGAACCAAACCAAATCATGATCTGAACTAAATACGACCCAAATGAAAACTTGATTCGGTTTAACTTGGTTTTCTCTTTTTCTTTTTTTGTGAGAAAAATGCTATTTTTTTTTCCTAATTTGCTTTTCTTGTGTTTATTTTGTCTTTATTTGGGTGGGGGCAGGGTACTAGACTAGTCTGGTCTATTAAAAATAGAATAAAAGGAAAGCTGAAGTAGTTTACATAATTATGACCAAAATAAAAGGGAAAAAATTTGGGTGGTTATTCAATGAGTGTGTAATAAGTATTGTAAAAGCAATTCAGGAGAGTTAAAAATAAGAGGGAAGACACTTTATCATTATTCATTTAGATAATTCGATTCGCTTGCATTGGTGGCCCGTCAATTGTTTTTATTTTTTAACATAAAGTAGTCGAGTTGGTGTTTGATTGAGCAAAGAAGTTGCATCTCCTTCAGCTGCTCCTTTGTAAAAAGTAAATCCAAGCTTCATAATTGCATTTTGCTTTCAACATTAGGCTTCAAGACTGCCACGAAAATCAACTCTTTCCGAATCCGCCATCAACATACTTAACAGAACAATTGTTTTGTTGACCATTTGGAAATTCTTTAAATTTCTTGACTATGTCATTGGCCCACGAAACCAATGACATTATTACTTCATTAGGTGCACAAATTAATGTAGCTTTGAATGGTGTATATCATGTACCGGTAAAAGCTTATGCATTTTAGTCCACGGGCAAGCCATTATTAATGAAAATATATATATTTAAAGGTTATGTATGTGTTATATTCATACACCACATATGGTTTAATATAGATGTATAAGTTTCTACATTCAATATAATGTATTTTAGCCTATTGTCATGCTCTATCATTAGTAATGATACCAAGTATATTTAAAAGCTATGTCTATACTGATCTAGACAGGTGCGGCTTGATTTCTGGATCCGACGTCGGTTGCGTGTACTTACAAGCATGAGAACTAATTTTAAAAAGGTTTCGGAGGGGATGAATTGGCGTTATTTCTTCTACTGGCAAGATCCTCGGCGTTCTCCCGCAAGTTGCAGTAATTGAATTCACAAATCGAAGATTGAAGTCACATCTCCTTTGATTTCTGCTTTGTACAACCACCTCTTCATTTTCGCTTCTCAAGCTTCGAAGGAATCGGGCTTTGTAGTTGCGTTTTGCTCGTCGCTTTCGGCTTTAAGATGGCTGTGAAAGCCAATTCCTTCTTCTGAATCGAACATTCACACCCTTAACAAGAAGTATCATCGGTTGACATGGGAAATTTTTCTAAACTGTTGACCAAGTCATAAGCCCAAAATAAATAATAACAACAATAATAATGTGACATGATTAGTTCATATATTGGGAAAAATGAATGTGGTTTTGAGTGGGTATATCCTGAGATAAAAATTTATGCATTTTAGTCTACGAACATGCGGTTACTAGTAAAAATAATTTTCCTCTAAAAAAATAAATATATATTTAAAAGCTATGTACGTGCTGATTTTTTCAACCATCCTATGGCGAGAAATTATTATACATGAGAACAGTATTTATACTAAATAGAATTTTGGTATGGAAATAATGATGAGTTTCACGTAAATCCCACTCTACTAGATCCGACAACCCGATAGAACTTAGTGAATATATTGGAGTCGATGCTGGTTTTGTTTGTCATCCTTGGAATTCAATTATTATCCACCCACGTGATGTTTGTGTTGTGAAATTTGTGGTTCATCTTTATCACTTTGTATATAGTGGAATTGTGGGTCCACTCTTAAGTTTTTCATAACACAATGAATATATGGGTCCATTCCTCTTTTATTGTTGTACCTCCTCCACCTTTAAATATATTTAAAAGCTATGTATGTGTTGTTCATGGATTACTGTTCTTAATGAGAAATTGTTATACATGAAAATAGTATATATACTAAATTGAATTTTGATACGTAAACAATGAGGAGTTTGACGTGAATCTTGCTCCACCAAATTTGACAGCCCCATTAACCTTTAGTGAGCGTGCTAGCTAATCGAAATACTTGTTAATCCTTGGTCTTTTATTTATCATCTTTGGAATTGAATCATTCATCCATGACGTGATGTTTGTACTCATTTGTGAAATTTATAGTTCATCTTTATCATTTTGTACACAGTGGACTGACAAGTCCACTCCAACTTTTCCAAATATATGTGGCCCCTTCTCCATTATTTGTCTACCTCATTCACTTTTCTGCGGGCCATCGACAGTGTTAGACAGATAACTCACAAAATCAAAACACTCAGAGGATTTAACTCGGCTAATGTGAAAATACTAATTGCTTCAATCGATCAAATTAGTACTTCAAAAGCTCGATTGTTTAATGACGATGCTATTAAGAGCTGACTCAACATTTACTCCCTCTTCATGCATAGACATGTGGAATCACATGTCTGTGCCGTTGTACTTGCACATCATTTATCGAGGAGAGAGCAGACCACAAAACACATAAAGGATCAGAGGTGGACTTCCTGGAAGTAATGAACAAAGCGGGGTTCCCCAGTCACGCATGTCATCTGCATTGCATGCTTCTCCTCGACTTGTTCACTCTATCACCCATGGCCATTTAAATGTCTTATAAACTAGATTTTTATGTTTCATTTAGGAATTTTTTTTTATGTCAATGACCGAATTAGGAATGTTGCACAAATCAATAGTAATTTCGATTATCTTCTCGATATCTATAAAAAAATATAAGTTTCTCTTTTCATTTTCATTTCGATTTTTGTTTCCTTTTTCATATTATGATTTAAGTTAAGCAATTAAGTCATTGATACGGTAGGGGGTAGTCAGAAGTAATTTATTTGACTATCTAGTTATATTGATGGATAGTGACAAGTGACTAAGTGACCCTTTTTATCAACCATGTGCAATTTCACAATATTCAGGATGATGATAGTATTTGAAGCTATTGGATTTAAATCAATCTATGAAAAATCTAACAAACTAAGATTGCAAAACAAACCAAAACTTTTTCTCTAGATTTAGCTCGACACAAAGTGATCAAACTTCCACGAAGCAAATTTTTCAAGATGGATCGAGTGTGAATGCATGTTTAAAAGGCGTGCCAGCTTTTGAGAGAAAAATATGATGTAAAAAATGTTACTTCAACCAAAATGTCGGGGAAACCAACGTACGTGAAAAGTAAAGTCCGATAATTGAAATTGAGGGAAATCGAAAGGAAAGTTTTGGAATCAAAAGGAAATCAAAGGAAAATTAAAGAGATGACCATTGAAATGAAAATTAAAATGAAAACACAGGGAAAGAAATCACTAAGAAACTTGAGTAAAATTGAAATATTCTCAAAATTACAGACACAGTGATCCTAAATTGCAAAAATTAAATTGAAGGGTTCACTGGCTAAGACTCTACTGATCCTCAATGAAGAGGTGAAGGGTTCAAAACTCAGGGGAGGTGCTAGATGTATTAAGTGTGACTCAGAGGTGGTGGGTCCTCCTGCTTAAGTGTCACCTGGGGGTTTACGGCGCGGCTGTCGGCTGCAAGCCGGTTCCTCCAGCACCAAAATAAAAAAAAAAAATTAACTTTAATTTAAAACTGAAGCGGAAAGACGTTGGTTTAACATAGAAAATGCACCGGAGGAAAATTTGGCGGAGTTTTGGCACGGTTTGAGCGATCTCTCTTTCTTTGTGTTTCTTTTATTTATAATGCTGGGATTACCTTCTAACAGTTATTAGAATTCATGTGTGATCCCCCTCTTTTCCTATTCCAAATGTCCATGATTTGCTCTATTTCCACGATTTAAGTTAACTCCTAAGGCAATCGTGTGTCCAACAATAAACTGCCCCTTTCATTCATGATTTAACCTAAATCTGTAACCATTCCGGCTCTTAACTCAAACAAATCAAGGTACCATTTCCTTACTCTGATCCAAATGGTAACCAATACACCTCAAATCGAAGTGAGGTCACACAATCTCTAGACGAAGTTAAATCAAAGAAGCTCCATATAGAAGTTGGGCTTAGTATGACTTGACTCCTCATACTTAGCTCTGCTCTCCTAACTCTTATAGATAATGAAATCACTCTTCAGTATATCGGCCATAAAGTTTCGCCACCAACAAAAGCTAAAGAATAATGTCATAAAAATTCCTAAAAGTGGCAATGCTGAAAAATTAAGAGCACCAATGAGAGTAGTGGTAGTATGTTGAGAACTATCATTTTCCACCGATGAAATTGTTTCATAATTTTGATGCCATACATCACGTGATTGATAAAGCTACTTTTGATCTTTAAAGTGAGCCGATCAACAAAGACCAAGTTAGTCTTGGCTATCTTCACTTGTGGTGAGAGTTCGCACATTATTGGTTTGTATTGAAAACTTCCACTCAGTGCTAACCCCACACACCCTCCTTTCTCTTTAGAGAAAATTTTTTTTGGTCTCACTCAATCTCAATCTATTATGTATAGTAATTGCACAGTGAGTGCACAGTGTTGCTATACGCATAAAAGATTAGAAAAAACTAGAAATTTGCACATCCTAATATGGACATAATTACAGATTTCATCCCCTGTATTTCCCAGGTTACTCTTTACATCCTGAGACTAACATCTTTACATTTAAATTTTCTATGCGTATTGGAATGAGCGGTGATTTTGTTGGGATTATAGGGGGTGGTTGGTTCAGTCTTTGCTCTCCACCTGAAGACATTATATAATTTCTATGAACTGTGGGGTGATTTTCTTTTTTTCAATTATTTCTTGTGTTTGGATTGAAAAAAGCTTTGGAATGCCAAGTGACTCTCTATAGCGCCTAATGTGTAGTACACTGCAGAAAAGGAAAAGACTAATGAGAGCATCTACTGGAAACCGGAGTTTTGTTCGTTGGATGAAAAGAGGTGTCGGTTCCCTCGTAATTCATTCTACGTCTCGCAAAGTCAATGGCCAAATTAAGAACCATCCCAAAATTGAGGATTACAAAACCACGTGACCTGCTCTTCTTTATTTGCCGTCGATACGCATGACCTTTTACATCCATAAAAAATTACATTAAAAAGGAAACGCACGATCCTTTCATTTTAGAGGAACCAAACAACGTGGCGTGTTGATTGGAAGGAAACAGCGCACGCGCTTGGCAGTGAATGTCTTTATTTCCCTGGGAGTTTTTAAAAATTTCCAAAATTTGTTAAAAAGTCTTGGACATGTTCACCAGTGTCCACTTGCTAATGGACAATGTTAGGTGAGAAGGAGCTTTGCTAGCATAACAGTTTTTGGGTTACTTATTGTGAAAATAACAATTTTTTGTGAATTACAAACTTTTAAAGGAGTAGGTTCCATACTAATTTATAACTATTTATTATTTGATTTTTTATAGTCTTATGTATGAAATGTAGCTAGTCCTTAATCTTTCAATTGGCTCTATAAGTCTAAAACCTTCTTCGAAAAGTGGAATCAAATATTTCAACAAATAGTACCTAAAATTGCCCATGCATCACTAAAAAAATTAGCATCATCCTTAAATTACACTTTTCAACCTAATTTTAGGATTTAATTGTAATTCTCTTTTTATAAACGTTGTGCACTTAATTGAACCAATGATTATGACTCAATTGCACTTGTTGCTAAAGGCTATGGACTTGATCAAACCACTTGAATGGGTTATAATTCAATGGCATTACATACATAAGATTTAGTATTTGTGGTGCGACTTTACCCCTCAAGGAAGCATCGTCAAAGATACTAGAAAGTGACGGAACTGGACTAAAGTTACGCGTATAGTACATGAATATTCTTCCCTTTTTCTGCTTAAATAGCAATATTAAGGGACTCAGCCCGTATCCCCCTTCTCCGTAGATTTTGGTCCCAGCATATACGGAACGTGAAAATCATGTCCAAGTCGGTGTTTCAAATTCCTTTGCTTCTGGTTTCCCTCACGGTACAAGCATCAGGAGCTGCACCTCGACTTACAAGGATTGGCTGTAAAGAAAAATGTGGGATCATCACCATTCCATTCCCCCTCGGAATAGGAGCCGGTTGTTTCCTGAATGACTGGTACGAGATCAACTGCCAGAAAAACAATATGGTCATCCTAAATAAGATTGGATTGCGAGTTCTTAACATTTCACTCCCTGATTACCTTGGATCCTTGAACAGCATGATTAGCGTCCTTCTTCCTTCAGCTTACTCAAATGCAAGCTACGGGGGTGACGGACGTGTGCAGATGAACTTGAAAGGAAGTCAATTTGTCTTCTCTCCGACAAGGAACGTCTTGATATCGGTGGGTTGCTACACTCTGGCGACAGTAAGTACTACAGAATCAGCTGTCGTCGGTCGTAGGTTGATATGTGCTGGAAATGATACCAACATTAGCCGGTCTAGTGCTTGTTCCGGTGGAATGATTGTAGCCGGACTCCCCTTAAACCTTCAGGGCTTTAGTGTGGATTTTAAAGTAAAAGGTGAACATCAGGGGTGCAAGCGCGCTTTCTTGAGGTCTGACTTTACAGGTTTATATGATTTGAAATTGAATGAGGCCGTTCCAGTACCACTGGAACGGGGGATTGCGAACAACACTGACTATGGACGTGACTTAGTTGCAGGATCACGTACTAAGTTGGGTACTTGTGACTCTGGCGTGGTCAAAGAGCCAATCTGTCTCGCAGGATTGCGGAAAAGGGTGATGACTCTTAACACCAAGAAAACAATTTCGAGATTGAGATGGGTGACTCAAATTATGCAATTGTAATCGGAGTGATATTCATCTCAATACAAAATCTAATGTCATTAACAGGGTCCTTGATGAAGGATCCTGAAAACTGATCTATGTTGTTGATGCTCCATTCTTTCTCAAAACAAAATGACGACAAACTTATGTCCCCGGCAATGGGAAAAATTACATCCGGCTTCTTAGATTGATGTACTCTACCCATCAAGCTTTGATATTCCTATCCTCAGGGAAGCATCCCCAGAGATGCTAGGAAGTAACAGAGCTGGAAAAATTATGTGTACGATACACGAAAATTAAGGGAACCAGCCCATAGCCCCTTTCTCCATAGGTTTAAGTCCATCATCTTACGAAACGTGAAAATCATGTCCTTCGTTGTGGGGGAGACTCCTCATGATCACAATGTGCAACTTTTTGTGACTCAACGTTCTTTAGATATTGGCCAAAATTTTTCTTTGGGTTAAAATATTAAGCAAGACTTAATCTTTATATTTTTTTTTAAAAAAAAGGGAGAGAATTGCCCAAAAAGTCCTAAATTTATTACAATTGTGTCAATTTAGTCCATTAAGCCAATTTTGGCCATCCTACACTAAAGTGAACAATTTATAATAATATTTTTCAATTTTTTGTTAATTTTTATTTTTCCTTTTTGTCCTTTTCTTTTTTTCTCTTCTTTTTTTCTTTTGCTTCTTTTCGCATGGTGGCTGGCGAGGCTTGCTAGCCACTAGGCGAGGACCACAGGTGAGGCAGCTTTGCCTAGATCCAAGCGAGGGCCGAGGTCCTCATTAGTAGTCGCCGAGGGCTTCATGGTCGTTGCCTAGTGGTTGGCGAGCCTCACTAGAGCCTCACTGGCTGCTATGGAGGAAAAAAGCAAAAGAAGGAAGAAAATGAAAAAGAAAAAGAAAAAAATTAATAGAAATTCAAAAAAATAAAATATCATTAAAAATTGTCAATGTCAATGTTGGCTGGTTAAAATTAGCCGGATGGACTAAATTAGTGCAATTACAAAAGATTTGAAATTGAATTGGCAAAAAAAAAATTAGGATTCAATTAGTATAATTGTAATAGGTCTATGATTTTTTTGGTAATTTTCCCAAATAATAGGCTCTTGCCTTTCTATCCCCTCATCACTGAAAATAAAAAATAAAACAATGCCAAGAGTTCGGAATAATTTACGCAGTATGATCCAAAGCATTAGCAAATTAATTAGAGTATTTTAAAGCAAAATCATTTTAGTTTTCTTCAATCCAAGTGCATGGGACACAACGTCTTCCACTGTGGAAGCGAAAAAACATGCCACATGATTCACGTTCATCTTCTACTTTTTTTTCTGGAGGGCCAACAATATTCCCAAGCGCTGTTATGGATGGCTTGCGCAAATAAAGTATTGGGCTTGTTCCACGATGTACCGCACTCGAGAAAAATGAAAGTGATTTTTGCTTCAACAATGAGAAAGATACGACAATCCAACGTCGCATCACGATTAAAGAAATTATAAAGCAATCACTTTTGCTTTAATAAAAGTGAGATTTGCTTTCACTTTTCTAGATTGGAAAGATGCCAACACCCATTTCATTAGTCAAAAACAAAGAATCATGATTGTCGTATGATAAATTAGTCCGATGATTTTGCCATTCGAAAAGAGATTTTTGTTGTGAAAACCGGTTTTCCTTCTCAAGAAAAGAGAGGGAAAAAAATGTTGGAACATGAGAGCTAGGTCATCGAAAGTTGTTTCATTTGAGACAACAATTTGATTTTTGTGTTCATCTTGATAGAGCGAAATTTATTAAACTGATACTTACCCCAAAAAATTATTGAGTGGATATAACTTTGCTTCCAAGCGTTAAAAATTATCGAGTAGAATCTTTTTTTTTCTTTGCTCAGTTTTTATGTGTTTAAAGGGATCTACAGCAAACCCATCTCGATAATGTTTCCAGTGTTTCTCATGAAAAAAAAATGATGACTAAATTATCTAACAAACAATTGGAGAAGTCACAATTGGCTACTTTAATTAGTGCTCTCCACCTATGAAGCTTTGACATTTCTGTTATTAAGGAAAGGCGGACAAGAAGTCCAAAATCTTGTATATCGAATACAATCAAGTCCTAAATTCAATTAAGTCTCAAACCTTCTTCAAAAGTGCAATTTAATCTTTTTGATGAACAATATCGAAGATTGTTTCATGTCACTCAAAAAGTGTTTATAAATTGCACTTTTCAACATAATTTTAGGATTTAATTGCATTTTTCAATAAAGGTAGAGGAATTAATTTATTCAGTTGAAAAGTAAAGTAATTAGATTGCATTGTTTGCTAAAGGTTTAGGACTTAATTGAAACAATTTAAAAGTTTTGGATATAATTACATCCATATAAGACTTCGGACATTTAAGACTTGTAATGCAATTTTTTTCCCTAAGGGAAACATCTCAGAGATATTAAGAAGTAACAGATGGAATAAAGTTATGCGTACGGTACATGAGATTTTTCCCTTTTTTCCACTTCAACAAAGATATAAAGGGACTCCGCCCATGCCTGCTTTCTCCATTAATTTTTGGTCCATGCACTTACGAAACTTGAAAATCATGTCGACCTCAGTGTTTCAAATTCTTCTGCTTCTGGTTTCCCTCAAGTTGCAAGCATCAGGTGCTGCACCTGGACTTGCGAAGCCTAACTGTCCTGAAAAATGCGGGAACATCACCATTCCCTTCCCCTTCGGAATAGGAGCCGGGTGTTTCTTGGATGAATGGTACCATATCATCTGCCAACAAAACAACACGGTTCCCATTCTGAAGAAGATTGGATTGCGAGTTCACGACATTTCACTCCCTTATCAATACAATAATGGCATGATTGGCATTAGCCTTCCTGTAATTTACTCAAATGCAAGCTGCGGGGGTGACGGACGTGCTGCGGGGGTAAGCTTGGAAGGAAGTCAATTTATCTTTTCCCAAAGGAATGACTTTACATTGGTCGGTTGCAACACCCTGGCCACAGTGAATACCACAAAATCAGCTTTTGTCGGTTGCAGCTCGAGATGTGCTGAAACCAACACCAGCCGGTATACTGCTTGTTCCGGGAGGAATGGCTGCTGCCAGACTACGCTTCCCCTTAACCTTCAGCACTTTAGTGTGGATTTCAAAGAAGAAGGTGGACATCAGGGGTGCAAGTACGCTATCTTGTCGTCTTACTTTCCAGCTTTATATGATTTGAAATTGAATGAGACGATTCCAGCGGTGCTTGAATGGGGGATTGCGAACAATACTGACTATGGACGCAAGCTCATCCAGCAGTCGAAGACTACTACTTATCCTTCCGTATGTAGCACACAAAACGGTTACAACAGTGAAATGCTATTTACACGGTGCTATTGCTTTGAGGGGTATTCTGGTAACCCATATCTTATGGAAGGATGCAGAGGTACCACACTCCATCCTATCACGTTCCGTTTTTTTTTTTTTAATTTTATTTAGATAGATAGTACGGAATGTGCTATCACATTCCATATTTAGGGGCATCATGCAGTAAAGTGGCTTGTTCATTTCCAGATTTTTCTCTAAGAAGAACGCATTCACACTGTATAATGATTATATGCATGCTTTTCTACCTTCTTTTTGTTTGTTTTTCTGCCCAAGATTACACAAAGTGAATGCTCTTTCAAACAAAATTGATCAAATTATATTGATAATAATTTACTGGAATTACTGGGGAACAGGACAGTCCTTTAGTTACAAGTACAATATTTTAGCCATGGAATTAACAATTTATGAGGAAATGCAACCTATTAGTTTTGGTAATTTTACTCAAGGAGATCGGTTTTGCTGTTAATATATTTGCTTCTGGTTTCACAACCATCAGGAGCTGCACCTAAACCATCAGGAGCTGCACCTCGACCATCAAGAGCTGCACCACCTCAAATCGTTACTGTGCTGAAACATGCGGGAACGTCACCATTCCCTTCCCCTTCGGAATAAGAGCCGGGTGTTTCTTGGATGACTGGTACCAGATCGCCTGCCAACCAAACAACATGGTTCCCATTCTGAAAAGGATTGGATTGCGAGTTCTCAACATTTCACTCCCTGATGAAGACCTGGATGGCATGATTAACGTTAGTCTTCCTGTAATTTACTCAACTGCAAGCTGTAGGGTTGACGGACGTGGTCCAATGGTAAGCTTAAAAGGAAAAAGCTTAAAAGGAAGTCCATTTGTCTTCTCCCAGACAAGGAACATCTTTACAGTAGTCGGTTGCAACGCTCAATTGACAGTAAAAAGTACAGAATCAGCTGTTTTTGGATGCCGGTCGAAATGTGTCGGAGCCAACTTCACCAATAGCAACTATAGTGCTTGTTCCGAGAGCGGAGGATGCTGCCAGAGTTCGCTCCCCTTTAACATGCAGGGCTTTGATGTGGATTTCAAAGAAGAAAGCGGAGATGAGGGGTGCAAGTACGCTTTCTTGGGGTCTGATTCAGCTGTTTATGATTTGAGATCGAGTGATACGGTTCCAGGGGTGTTGGAGTGGGCGATTGCAAACAATACCGACTATGCACTCGACCTTTTCAAGCAAGGATACTATATCGTTAATAAATCTTTCTCCTGTACAAGATATAGAAGCGACAGCCTCGGCAGTGGTGAAATACTATATGCGCAGTGCCGTTGCCGTACGGGGTATCGTGGTAATGCCTATCTTATTGGAGGATGCAAAGGTAAACATATTTCAAGCTATCGCATTGGGAACTTAAATGCACCATACAACGAAGTGGCTTGTTCATTCCCAGATATTCCTTTGAGAAGAATTCATACACCCTGTTTAATAATCACATATATAATTTTCTTTTCTTTTTTGGCCCAAGGATGCACAAAGTGATGTACTTTTAAACAAAATTGAACTTATTATATTGATAAAAATTTACTGGAAATAAAGGGGAACAGGACAGTCCTTTTGTTACAAGCACGATGTTTTAACCCTGGAATTAGCAATTTTATGAGGAAATGCGACCTACTAGCCTCCTTAATTTTACTCAGGACGATGGGTTTTGCTGATAATATATTTATGATATCATTTGTCATCAGATATTGACGAATGTTATTCATGGTGCCCCGGGACTTGTGTGTTCGAACGGGACTCCTTTCGCTGCGTCGGTGGTGGAAAGACCAAGTTCATTCTTATTGGTAAGCAGATCTTTTAACCTAGAATTTTAGTCCGCTTCATGCTGGAGAATTGCTAGAAAAAGAACAGCATAGCATAAATTATGTTCAGAAAAGGTACATAAATAAGATTTACATTACCCTTCGTTCTAAAATGATTGTCCATTTGCTTGGTGATGATTATAGATAAGTTTCCATCAATAGTATCTATCAAAACAACCTCAAAACTTTCTTCGTGCACTATTACTTATATTTGATGGCTAAGACAGCACTTAGAACTTTTCTAATGTTGCCACTTCAGATCTATCAAAAGATTTTTAAGGTTCCTACTTACTCCTGTCGTATATGAATTGGAATTATTACAATCATAATCAAGATGAATGCCGGTAGGAATTTTTTCACTTTCATCAATGGTTTTCTAATTTCCTAGTAAGGGAGATTAGTTGTACAATCCAGATTGTTGTATAAAAATATCACCTGATGGAACTTAGCAAGAGACAAATTAATTATTTAAGGTTTTTAAGAAAAATCCAAATGAAAGGAGCTCGGGTTAATCACTTTTTATATGATTTCCTCTTAATCGGTTTCACTAAAATATTTTATGATAAGACCTTATAGATAAAAGAAGGGTGCATTTTTTTGGACTTTTTTGCCCCTTAATTTTTTGTAATGCAGGGGTTGGGGCAGGCCTTGGGGCACTACTTTTGTGTCTTGTCTTATGGGGGCTGTACAAATACATCAAGAAGAGAAAAGAAATCAAGCTTAAAGAGAAGAACTTCAAACGTAATGGCGGTCTTTTGTTGGAAAGTGAGCTATCTTCTGAAGGCCATGTCGAGAAAAACAAATTGTTCAACTCCAAGGATCTAAAAAAGGCTACTAACAATTTCAACAAGGATAGGATACTTGGGCGAGGTGGACAGGGTACCGTTTACAAAGGAATGTTAACAGATGGAAAAATAGTTGCTATTAAGAAATCGCAAGCAATAGACGAGGGCAAAGTCAAACAATTTATAAATGAAGTCTTCATTCTCTCACAGATCAACCATAGGAATATCGTTAAGTTATTGGGGTGTTGCTTGGAGACAAAAGTCCCACTTTTAGTATACGAGTTTATACCAAACGGGACTCTATACCAATATTTGCATGACCCAAAGGAAGAGTATCATGTGTCATGGGACACACGCCTACGAATTGCAACTGAAATTGCAGGAGCCTTATTCTACTTGCATTCGGCAGCCTCAATTCCCATATATCATCGAGACATCAAGTCCACTAATATCCTCTTGGATGAGAAATATCAAGCAAAAGTGGCAGATTTCGGTACTTCCAAGTCTATTTCCCTCGATCAAACTCATGTAACCACGTTGGTCCAAGGGACTTTTGGCTACCTAGATCCCGAGTATTTCCAATCAAGTCAATTTACAGACAAAAGCGATGTGTATAGCTTCGGAGTTGTTCTTGTTGAACTCTTAACGGGACAAAAGCCAATCTCGTCATTGAGGGAACAAGAAGGCAGAAGCCTTGCAACCTATTTCATAATTTCAATGGAAGAAAATCGGTTGTTCAACATTGTAGATGCTCAAGTTTTGAAAGAAGGTAAGAAAGAAGAGATTGCATCATTTGCTAACCTAGCGAAAAGATGCTTGAACTTGAATGGGAGGAGCCGGCCTACAATGAAAGAAGTGGCAATGGAGTTAGAGGGGATGAGAAAGCTCCTAGATCCTTTGGGTTTTCAGCAAAATCAAGAGGATCGGGAGGCAACTGAATCTTATGCTGCTGCATGTAAGTCCAACAAGTCAAACATCGACGCTGATGTCATTACATTTTCGGATGTGCAGCCATTCTCACCTAATGAGACGTGGTGAAGATCTGTTTTGCCTCTTACACTTGTGAGTTGTATTGCTACATCTGTCATGGAAATCAGTCTTCAAAGCAAAAGAAAGAGAATAAAGAAAGGAGGCAAGCTTGTTAATTTACTAATAGGAGGATTTTAATTTGTTATGTATTGGTAATGAACTTATTCTCGGTGTTTGGGATCAATAAACTGTTAAGTCATGCCAATCCCAAGTTTATTCTAGTTCTGTAATTAGCATGATGTCATGATTTCAGCTCATCTTGAGATCTTTGAATACTCGCTGTCAATTCGATTGTTGCAAAACTTACATCAGTCATACGGTGGACCAGCCTTTGCGATTCAATTAGATTTGTACTTGCTGAGAAGGAAAAACAAGAAAGACGTTTCCCTTCCAGAAAAGAAGGTGAACTTGCATCCGCCTTCCCCGCCGGCTCTTCCCTGAAAATCACACTAAATTGCTGATGGCATAGAGGGATTGTTGCCGGCTGCCAATGCTCCGGCTGCTTAGATCCTCACTACTTGATGTATCAAACTCACCACCCGAACTACAAATATCAACATCAGAAAACCCCACTAGTTGCATAATTATCTCTCCCGATCCCAGCCAACCTTACTTGTCAATTTGCAATGGCAAAAACGGAAATAGTAAAAAATCAATCGCACATGGACCAACTCGTATATAAGAGATATTTACTCCTCATTTTAAGCATGGAAGATGTTGGGTGCTCTTTTTTCATATTTCCATTGATTTTGTCGCGATAGTAGTGTTTGATTAAATGCCCTTAAGGAACGTAAGTCATGTTGTTTGTAGAATAAAATTGATGGGGATCATAAATTGGTTTTATGTCTTCATTATTGATGTTGAAGTCCAAATTTTTGTAGACGTCTTAAATATCCATTTATTTTGCAAAAATATAAAAATCTATAAAAAAGATAAAATGCAAAAAAAATATAAATCATAAAAATATGATGATGATGCTAATAATAATAATAAAGAAGTAATAGTAATAAAAAAATGCATAAGAGTGCAAAAAAAAAAAAGATGAAAAAATGAATGGGAAAAGTCGAGTGGGCTCGTGTAGCACGGCCCATTCTTTTATTTCTTTTTTAGCACACTCTTCTATTTTTCTTCCGGCCCATTCTTTTGGCCCATCCAAAATTAAATAAAAGAGAGGCCCAGCCCATCATCCCTTTTCTCTCCTTTGCGCACGCGCGCCCGCACACGAGGGAGGGGGGGGTGGGGTTGAACCCAACGGCAATGGCGCCAGTCCAGCGACGCCAGCAGCGATGACGCCAGCAGAAGGAATATTCCAGCTGTTGTCACTCGTCAGAGGAGTGGAGGAAGGAGGCAGCGAGAAGGGCGTGAACAAGGCAAGAGAAAGAGGAGAGAAGGGCTCAGCTCGTGGGGGGTTGGCTAGAGAAAAAATGGAATAAGTATATTATAAATGTCAAAAATTATATATGACGCTCACTTTAATATCAAAAGTTTTCGCCGGCTCAATTAAGTGCTAAATCAAAATAAAAATGATTACTTTAATGCCAACAACGAGAAATTTCGATCAATTTGATTAAGTGTCATTTATAATAAATAAAAAATATAGTATGACTAGGCAAACTTTTTAAAAAATCTGGTCCATGTGATATTTCCATATGGTATGCTTGGCACTAAAGTAATTCTTTTTCTTCTTTTTTTAACAACGACTAATATTGAAGTGATCACTTTAAATAAAATTTGTCACTCAAATGATCACTTTAAATAAAATTAGGTACTTAAATGATCACTATTTATAACTTTTAGATAATGTCGTTTAGGGATTATATCTTGACTAAGCATGATAGCGAGCCACGTAGGACTGAAAAAATAATAATATATAGACACGTCGGATTTTCGGCAATCCGGATCGGAGTTGGCACTTAGATGATCATTTTTTAAATAAAAAAAATAGTACTTAAGTAATTTGAAAAAATATTTAGCATTAAAATGAGTTTCGTACACAACTTTTGGCACTCTTAGTGTCCTTATGCCGAGAAAAAATAAACACAAGAGAGCCATTCTTTTGGGGAAAAAGAAGAAAACGAGAGAGAGGAAAGGTTGAGGAAAGGACGGTTTTGGTTTTTCCCTAGAGTGACAAAAGCGAGGTTGCTAGAGCTCCTTCCAAAGCCGATCAAAGGTCCATGTAGCATTGTCCTTCATCATTTCAATTTTTTGTCTAGAAATTTTCAAAAAATGATCCGAAATGCCCTCATTTTCTCAAATAAGAACCGAAGCGGACCTTATTTCAAATAAAAGCCTGAAGTGCTATTACTTTTTTTAAATAAGGGCTTGAAGTGACGATGTTTATTTTAAATAAGGGCCTAATTTTCGGCAATCAACGGTATTTTCGTCATTTACCATTTTCCCTTCTTCTTCTTCTTCTTCTTCTTTTTTTTTTTGTGGTTCTTCTTCCTCCCCGTCGACGGCCGATCGGCCAACCATTGGCAATGGCCACAAAGGGCTGGGCAAGGGTTATCCTTGCCCAATTCGACAAGGGCCACCCAAGCCAACAGTAGGTAAAGGATGGCCTCACCTCAGTGAGGCGACCCTCACCTTAGGGGAGGTTGCCCCTCACGGCCATCCATGAGGTCGACCCTTACCGGCCACAGGTGGAGGCTCCACAACCCTTGCTAGCGGTCAGCAAGGGTCGTCGAGCCCTTGATAACCCCAAGTGAGGTTGATACTCACTAGATTTGGCGAGGGTGGCTGGTGTGGGCTTGCAGGCCCTCGCTCATTGTTAGTGAGTGCTTGCAGGCCCCCGCCGATCCTTCCTAGTAGTCGGCGAAGGTGGCCGAGCCCTCGTTGGCCCTTCCCAGCAACTAGCGAGGCTAATGTCTAAAAAAAAAAAAAGGGGAGGGGGGAAGAAAAAAATTGGTCGAAAATGCTCTTGACTGATAAAAAAATTTAGCTGGCTAGCAATTGGCGAGGTCAAGCTCTTATTTAAAATAATCATATTTACTTGAGGGCCTTATTTAAAACAAATAAAGTCACTTCAATCCCATATTTAAAACAAGATTCACTTTAAGTCTTTATTTGGAAAAAATGATGACACTTTTGATTTTTTTGGAATTTTCCCTTTTCCTTCGGCAGCCATGGAGTGGCTTTAGCCTAAACTCTCTCGCCATCGCCAATCAAGACATTGACTCGTCTAATATACCAATACCAAGTAAGATTCCCCTTTCCCGAACCCCAAAAAGAACCGCCTGGGTTGATTCATGCTCTCGGCGAAATCTTGTTAAACCGAAGTAATTTCATGTCGAGCTATAATGCTTTGAACCCGGAATGAGAGTTCATTAATGAACACCAAATACTCGATGTATTTCTTAAATGAAACACAGAATGTTTGAGAACCCCAAACTCGAATGGAGAATTTCAAGTGACTCGTGATAGACTGAGATGGGTTTAACATGAAAATGTATTGATTTTAGCCTTTATGCATCATGTTTAGTCTGTAGGTTGCAATAAATTTCGCTCTGGAATGCATGCTTAAAATCGCATATCAACCGTTTGATAAAATGGCTGAGAGAATGCCGAGTATTGATATTCATCATTGAATCCTGAGATAGATCCGTTCATGTTTGCTTTTGGGTTGGTTGAATCTGCTCTGATATTCTTTTTTCTCTTTGTCTGGCTATGTGATTCTATGGGAACGATCGATCGCCGGCGAGCGAGCCGAGAGTCCCCCTCTGGCCGAAGCTCTCCCTCCACATCAGCGAATCCCGCTGTCCAGGGCTATTCTAGTTAGGCCATTCTCTCCAAATTCGTGTATTTATGTTCGCTTGTTTTCCTGGCTTGCTGATTTTAGAAGCCATGGTTCGCTTAGTTTTTGTTTCGGTGAATTTGTTTTGGGTCGCCGGAGTAGACGGCCAGTGATGGGCCGCCGGCGGTTAGGGGTAGACGATAGGCCGGCGAGTCGTGGCCTAAGTAGACGACCATGGAGGGTAAGGGCTCGGCTGCGGCCTGAGGTTTGGTCGACGTCCCCTGGTTCGGTGAAGATGAATTTGCAGGCGGTGAAGGAGATGTTCTCGGTCCACGAAGAAGAATGAAGGTGCAGGAGAAGAAGACAAAATAGGGAAGAAGACAAAAGAAATAAAAAAAATTAAAAAAAAGGAAAATCAATAAAAAAAATCCTAAAATCTAAAAATACATTAAAAAATCCTTTTGTAATCTGACGCACGTCGGATCCTGATAGACGGGCCGGGAGAATGGGTCGGATAAAGTAAACCTGGTCTGAACCCGTTGCCTAAATATAATGATAATAAAAGATATTAAAATTTCTAAAAAATTGTAAAAATCATTAGGGTTAATACTCTGAAAAATCTCAAACTGATACACACGTGACAAATTTACCCAAAACTATTTTTTTTTATTACTAAAAACCTCAAACTGGTATACTTTTGACAAATTTATCATAAATTGGTACACTTGTGACAAATTTATCTTATGTTAATTTTCGTTAAATTTTACCTTCAAATTATTAAATTAAATAACACGTGATAATTGACTGATCTACGATTTTGAGATTTTACGCTCTGTCTGTCACAGTTTATAATTTTTGTGATTTTTTTTGTTGTATTAATCCAATTTAGCAAATAGTATATTTGTCACAAATTTATCAGTTTGGGATTTTTTGCGGTTGAATAAATTAGTTTGGGGTAAATTTGTCATAAATTGACAAGTTTATGATTTTTTATAATCAATCGAGATAAATTTGTCATAAGTGTACTAGTTTGGGGTTTTTCAGGGTATTAATTCAAATCATTATAAATTTCGAAAAAATAAAATAAAATATTAAAAAATTAGGAAATTTTTTAAAAAAATTTAAAAACTCAGAAAATCCCAAAAAATAATAAAATATTTTTAAATTCGTAAAAATATATAAATGAGAAAAATCATAAGAAAATCAGAAAAATAATAAAAATCATTATATAAATTTACTTAATTAGAAAATTAAAATTGATAAAATTTAGAAAATTCAGACAAATCATAAAAATCATAAAAAATTTAAAAATTCTAAAAAGCCAGAAAATTCATAAAATTTAGAAAATTCAGAAAATCATAAAAATTTCGGAAAATTCAAAAAAAATCATTAAAAATATTTAAAATATTTAAAAATTCACAAAATTCACAAAATTCACAAAATTTAGGACTAACATTAAGTTTTCAATATTTCCAATACTAACTTTCACTTGAAAGCTCCTTAAAAATAATTGCCAAATGATTTAATATTTCTCCAAGGGGTTGGCTGCCAAGAATGCTGAACCAAATGCATTTTCTGAAAAAAAAAAAGAATATTCCAAAGAGGCGTCAATGGGTCTTTGTGATATCCTGAGGAATAGAATTTTCCGACCTTTCAACCCAATTTGATTTAGCGAACTTAAGATTGGCCAGCAACACCTTGCAATCATCCACAATAGGATATAGGGCCCACGAGCTTTCTACTTTTCTGGCTTAGGAGCTTCGCCAAAAATCTACCGTCGATCTCTATCTCCACAAAAAGATGATTTGCTTTCTCCTTCTTTAAGGGCCCGTTTGGTTGGGCATTCCCAAGGGGCTTTGAGCCCCCAAAGCCCCTTGGGGGAAATTTTTAGTGTTTGGAAAAATATTTGAAAGCCCTTTTGCCCAAATATGAGCATTCCGAAGGCTGAATGCTGAAAGCTGGGGAGGGGCGGCATTGGGCATTTGGCATTCCAGAAATGCAAAAATTATTGTTCATCTTCTTGTCCGGCTCATCTTCTTCTCCGCTCGGCTCATCTTCTTCTCCGCCGCCTCAGAGTTCGGCTTCTCCGGCAACCACCACCACCGCGGGGGTCGCGCGTCCCCGGTGACCACCGCCCAGGTGGCGCAACCGCGACCTAGGCGGCGTCGCGACCCGCGACCCAGGCGGCGTCGCCTGGGTCCGCGCAACCCAGGCGACGCCGCCTGCG
Source organism: Eucalyptus grandis x Eucalyptus urophylla (assembly GCA_028830015.1). NCBI lineage: Eukaryota > Viridiplantae > Streptophyta > Magnoliopsida > Myrtales > Myrtaceae > Eucalyptus > Eucalyptus grandis x Eucalyptus urophylla. The sequence goes on from CM054190.1 coordinate 46,221,456, forward strand.
TTCGTGCGACCTCAGGCGGCGCCACCTGGGTCGCGCGACCAGGCGACGCCGCCTGCGTTCGTGCGACCTCAGGCGGCGCCGCCTAGGTCGCGCGACCAAGCGACGCCACCTGAGGTCATGCCCTCAGCCGCTAGATCTGGCCGTCGGGAGGCCAGATCTGGCGGTCCGGTGGCCAGATCTGGCCGTCGGGAGGCCAGATCTGGCGGTCCGACGGCCAGATCTGGCCTCCGCGACCTCAGGCCACCAGATCTAGCGGTCCGGCGGCCAGATCTGGCGGTCCGGCGGCCAGATTGGCCGTCCGGCAGTTGGCCGGCTGTTCGCCGGCGGTTTGCCGGCCACCGAATTTTATTTTCAGACTTTAAAAAAAAAAAAAATAGCAAAAGCTAATTGGAAATGCAAGTTTTGCCAAACGGTGTCTTTGCTAAAATTATTTTTCAAAGCTACTTGAGATTGTAATTTATCAAATGGTGTAGCATTTCGGGAAACCCCTTTATCTCAAAGGTATTTGCATTCTCCCAAGTGCATTTCCCCAAAGTTGAACCAAACGGGCCCTAAGTAGAGGTGCACACTAGGGGTATGCAAAATACTCGGGAACCGCCCGAACTGCCCGGAACCAACGGTTCTTGAGGAAACCGATCATATTCCCGATTCCAATTTATGGGAACTGATGGGCACCAGTTCGATTCCCGGTTCCATGGGTGGATCCGTCCGCCCGCCCACCTAGACTAGACCGAAACCTTTTTAATATTAAAAAAAGAATTACTAAAAGAAACCCTAGATCTCATCTCACTCTCTTTGTCTCCTGCTCCTAATCTTATCACCATTTCGCTGCGTTTACTTCTCCCGCCATCTGCATCTCCACGTACTTAAATTTGGTTTTTCTTTCTTTGGCTTGCTTTGATGTCACGTAGTCGTTCTATGTTGAAAATCAAAATTGTTTCGCGTCAAGATCGGTTCAATGGATCCACCCGGGAACCAGACTGGACCGACGGTCCGGTTCTCGGGTGGATCCATGCAACAAACGGGTGGATCCCGGTTTCAATTTTTCAAAACCGATCTTTAGCAGGCGGTTCCCAGTTCTAGGTCGGGAACCGCCGGCTCGGACCATGCACACCCCTAGTGTACACCAGAACCACCCAAATAAATTGGACCAATCGGTTTTGGACAGTTCAGATTGGCCGATTCTAGGCGGTTTCCATGGTCAGCGGTCTGGTTCTTAATTCCTCTTCGTGAAATCGGTGGCCAGTTGGTCCGGTTCCCAGTTCCAAGGTTGGAAGAACGGACAAGATTGGACCAATTATATATATATATATTAAACTTATTGCAATCGAAAATAAAAAATTTATTGCAATCGAAATTGCAATTGAGGTAGAACCTTCTCATGTGGTCAAAAGACCAACAAAATTCTTCTTGTGACTCTTTTTTTTATAGAGAAAACTTACTTGTTAGTTTATTCTTCTACCTAGTGTAGGACTAAGGCTGCGTTTGATTCAACATTTGCAATGGGCTTTGAATCCAATGCAAATGTTGAAAGCCCAAAACTACTTAGGGAAAATGTAGTTGTGTTTGGTAAAAAAAATTTGCAAATGGACTTTGAGTTGAATGTGTGTTTGGTAAAAAAAAAATTTCACAAGCAGCTTTGATAGGTATTATTTTTATTTTTATTTTTTTTTGAAAATTCAGCTAAACCCTTCGCCGGACCAGCGAAGGGCTATGGCCGCCGGCGGCCGTCGGCTGAGGTCGCCCGAGGTCAGGCGACCTCCAGCGAGGGTCGCACGACCCAGCCGAGGGCTGTCGGAGGTCGCCCGACCCAGCCGAGGGCCGTCGGAGGTCGCCCGACCTGCGAGACCTAGGCGAGGGCCGCCTGCAGCCGCGAGACCCAGGCGGCGATCTCCTGGGTCGCGCGGCCCCTGGGTCGAGCGACCCTAGTCGCCCGAGGTCGGGCGACCTCCGACGGCCCTCGACTAGGTCGCGCGACCCTCGCTGGAGGTCGCCCGAGGCACCAGATTTGGCTCACCGGCGGCCGCAGCCCTTCGCCGGTCCGGCGAAGGGCTGCTCCTTTTTCATTTCAAAAATAAATAAATACAAGGGTAATAATGGAAATATGAAAAATTAATGAGGGTAGTTTAGGAAGAAAAAAATGTTTTCAGCATTCCCAAGGGTAGACTTTAGGTTGCACGGACACGTTCAGAGGACCTCCGAGTCGTGTTCGACACATGTCGTAGCGTGTCGGACACGTCGACACGCTCGGACACGCGTTGACCGCATGTCGGATTTGTCGACACGTTTCGACACGCATGTCTGAGGGTGGAGGCGAGGGCGAGGGAGTAGAGATGAGATGAGGCCGCGAGCGAGGGCAAGCCCGCGACGGCGAGACGGCGAGACGGCGAGAGAAAGAGTAGAGATTGAGGCGAGGGCCGTGAGGAGGAACTTCACGAGGGCGGCGTCGTCGAGTGGGGGAGCGGCGACGGTGGCAAGGGGGAGGAGGAGGAGGAGTTTGCGGGGATGTGCAGCCTCTCGGCGCACAAGGACCGCGTGTTCCATCCCTAGCGAGCAGAGATCGGGAGGAAGAGAAGAGGAAAGGCGTTGTGCAGGGAGGAGAAGGAGAAGAAGAAGGCATCGCTAAGGTTTTAAGAAGAAAAATAAAAGAATAAAAAGGGGACTTGGTGTGTTGGAGGGAGGAGGAAGTGATAGGAGAGAAGGGGAAGTGACGACTGACGAGGGCTGATAGCTTGTCAAGTGGAGGGAAAAAAAAGTGAAAAAAGAATTGGGGGTGGGGAAAGACTCGAAAGAGGAGGGAAATAAGTGGTTTGGGCGCCCGCGGGCCGCCGGGGGGGGGGGTGTCGCGTGTCACGTGTCCGTGTCGGTGCAATCTAGGGTAGACTTTCACTTGAAAGCCCCTTGGGAATAGTTGCCAAACACCCCTATTTAGGGTGAAAGGGCTTTAGGGCTTGGATGGGCTTTCTAAATGCCCATCCAAATGCACCCTAAGGCTCCAAGAGACCTTCATTTCTCATGCTCACACTCTCTCTCTCTCTCTCTTGCTCCCCTCACTTGCAAAAGACAAGGCATCCAAGCCTCCAAGAGTCCCACATCAACTAAGTACTCAAAGAGTAAAAAGAGAGATTATCTATAAAATCCAAGTCACGCACAACGTCTAGTCATATTGCTCATGACTTTTATGGTTATGAGTGAAACACATGAAATGTGATTGATATTTTTGCAAGTGAAGTTTGAATTTTTTACTCGAACGGACGGTCTAGTCCGGTTCCCGGTTCCACAGGAACCGATCACCCCTTTCTTTAAGTGAAGAGCTCGGAAGGCAGCTAGGGTTTCGTTGGTTGACGCTGAAGCGAGTTGAAATGTCCAGGAAGATGGACGGAGATGACGGACGTGATGCGATTAGCAATCTGCCGGACTCGGTGCTCCTCCATGTTCTGTCCTTCCCGCCCACGAGAGACGCCGTCAGGACAGTTATGGTCCCGGGGTTCCGCCACCCCTAGACTTCTACCCGCCACTTGTCTTTCGATCACTGTCCTTACCACGACTGCAAAAAGTTGGAGACTGCTTTTGAAGTGGATGACAAATTCGTGAATTTTACCGACCACGTGCCGACTCTGCACGAGAGCCCCACGATCGATTTCCGTCTTAATTTAAACTGTGCATCTAAAGTGCACCCCTATGATCCTGAATATGAGGACTCCGCAACTCCAGAGAGGAGAAGAACGTGGAACAAACTGGATACGTGGATTCGTTTTGCAGCGAGGAGAAAAGTTAAGTTCCTCGATTTGGACTTCTTACGGTGTGCTTGGGAGTTCCGACATTGTCTTTACTTTCCACTTAATCTTTACGTGCTGCCCAGCATTGTCCTTAGGTGTAGCAGCTTAGTAGAGCTGAAGCTGGCTTCCTTTGTGGTCTGACCGGTGGCGGGACGGGTCCAACTAAAGTCGCTTACAAAATTGTTTATGAAGGATATTCACTTAACTGAAAGAAGGTTGGCTGACATACTATCCGGTAGCCCGTTGCTGAAAAAATTGTGTATTGAAGATTGTCATGGCCTCCACGAGCCTAAATTCTGTCGTGGCCCATCCATTGAAGTTTTAAATTTAAAGGAATGCGGCAGTTTTGAAAAGCTTGATCTTACACGATCAGATATCAAACATTTAACGATTGATCAGTATGGGGATCTGGAGCTAGTTTGTCCTAATGTGAGGATTCTGGATAATGTTGTGTCTAAATCGTGTCAAGGCAACTGATATGTCATCACTGGTTGATATTCCCTCGGCTTCAGTGATTATTTTAGATATCCTTACAGATAATATTGTGAGTTCAGACTGCTTCTGGAAAAGCTCAGCCGCAGTCCTTATTTTATGCTATGCAATTTGTACATACTGGAATGGTTTCTCTGCTTTTGCTCTGACCTATTTTGTCTTGCTTTGAGGCACTTTTAAATGATTTGGGTCCTGATCCTTCAAGTGAGGAGTATTACTATTTGTTTGATTGGATATTCTCTGATTGGATATTCTCACATTTCAACTGTCCTAAAATTTGTGGTATAGAAGATGGGTGAACTGATTTTGGATGGGTCCTACTTGAAATGGACAGTGGCTGTGCCGTTTCTCTACTTTGGCTTCTGTGTTCTGTTGTTTTTTTATGCTTCAATTCATCAGGTAATGTCCTAGATGAAGTATAAAAGAAAATATTATTTACTTAGGCTGGGTTCTTTTATTTATGCCCACCTAAACTTTTATAAGGTGGCCTTCCTTGCATCTGCTGGCCTATGAACTTTGAGCAATTGTAAACTATGATCCATAACCTATTCGTGTAACTGAAAACTACAGCTTGTTAGGTGTCTGTCTTCCTTGTGTCCTTGTTTGCTTTGTGGCATTTTGTGGACGATATTGTTTTCACTTTTTACGTGACATGTGTTACCATTTTAAATGTGCATGTACATGCTCTTGTGATTTGCCTTTCTAAATATTCTACAATAGCTAATTATAAATTTCCTGACATAACTCTGAATTGAATGATATCATATAATTTCATTTCAGTCAGTCCATACATACTAGGGCTGAGCGCGGTTGCCGGGTTACCCGGGAACCGGAACCGAACCGGAGGAGGGTCCGGTTCAGTTCCCGGTTCCAAGGGGGACCGGTTCCGGTTCCGGTTCCGGTTCCAAGCGGAACCGGAACCGGAACCTGTTTCGGAACCGGAACCGGAACCTGTTTCGGAACCGGAACCGGAACCTGTCCCGGAACCGGAACCGGAACCGGTCCCGGAACCTGTTTCGGAACCGGTCCCGGAACCGGAACCGGTTACTTAGGGCAGAAAAAGGTCGACCTTGGATGTTCTAGTGACTTGTATGTAATGTTCTAGTTGAAGTTTGGCTTCGGCCTCTAAATGAAAGTTGTAAAGGACTTCTTGGAGTATAACATACTCAAATTTAGGACAAAAAAAACAAGTATAAGTGGGTGAAATCGTTATTTTTTGGAAAGACTGGATCTGGAGATTTTGGGACCGACCCTTGATGAATGCATGAACTGTAAGGCAACCTTTTTGTCGAAATTTCACTTCGGTTTCTTAACAAAAGTTGTAAAGGACATCCTGAGGTACAACATATCGAAAATTTAGAGAAAAAAAACAAGAATAGGTAGGTGAAATCGTGGTCCTTTGGAGATGGTTAGATCTGGAATTACGGTACTACAAACAGGGATTTTAACCGTCCATATTTAATTATTTAGGACGAATTTGACTTCGATGTTTTCATGAAGTATATACCTTATGGTCTTGGCTATCACATAGTCGAATTTAATAATTTTTTAAGGTCATTTGGGTATTTAATCAGAAATGTTTCTAAAACTGTGCAATCTGATGTGTTCGGATCTTGTAAGTTGCAATGCGTGGACTATATCATTTTGTATGAGGTTCTTTTGGAAATGTGTTCTGCATGAAATATCTCTCTTCATGTCTTCCCTACAACATATTTAAATTTCGTAATTTTTGTAGTTCATTTGCCTATTTAACCAAAAATGTTTCAAAAACTGTGCAAGTAGAGAATAAGAAAAGTAAATCGATTTTATCTTTTAATCCAGAACGAATTGGACTACGATTTCTGCATGAAATTTGTACCTCTAGGTCTTAAATACAACGTGTCCAAATTTCAGAATTTTATGAGTTCATTTAAGGGTTTAATTGAATTTTTTTTCAAAACTTGTACCTCTAGACATTCTTGTTCTAGTGATTTTTTATTTCTACTTTCTAGTTTGCTATTTGTTTTGAAATTTCTAATTATATTCTATTATTGTTGTGCAGTGCAAAATTAATTTATCAAGATAACATGTCAATGGGAAGTTACCGTGTAGTATACACGTACATTATAGTTTTTTTTTGTAACGTGCGCATACGTTATATTTTTTTTTAGTAACGTGCGTGCACGTTATAGTTTTTTTTGGTAACGTGCGCATACGTTATATTTTTTTTTTTTGGTAACATGCGCATATGTTATAGTTCAAATTTGAAAATAACAAAAAAAAAAAAAAACCTGTTGGAACCTGGAACCGACCCTGGAACCTGTGACGGGGTAGGTTCCAGGTTCTCGGTTCCCACGGGTAGGTTCCAGGTTCCTCATTTTGAGGAACCTGTACCCGAGGGTAGGTTCCAGGTTCCAGACAGAACCAACCGGAACCTGGAACCGCTCACCCCTAATACATACACATGCTCTCGAGTGCCCACAATGTATGTCCGATGGTAATTTTCATTTAAAGTTGGTCCAAGTAATTCTTTTTAAACCAGGTATTAACTAAATGGGAACTGACAAATCAGCGATGCCCATCTTTCGGAAGTATGTGACACTTCAACTGCATCTGAATAAGTGGTACCTCCCTGGCATCTCTAGCTTGTTGAGGAACTCTCATTTTCTTGAGAGACTCGCTATCTATGTTTATCCTGGAAGAAGTGAAGATGAATCCGAGGTATAAATGCTTGAACTGTAACATTTTGTTGCCATATTAGAACTTGGAATTAATGGAGATTGAAAAGTAACTTTAATTTTCTAGCTTGCCAAAGCAGGGTGGAAGCTTGCATTTGAGTTCAATGGCTTTAGTTACTGGAGTTCAGTGGACAGCACATTTCCTTGTCTGGAGGACCAGCTTAAGCATGTTTAGATATATGGTTATGTACTGGAGCCTGATGTCATTGAGCTCATTGAATTTCTGCTCAAGAATGCACGGGTCTTGGAGAAAATGGAGATTTCTACCAAGAAGACTCTGCAGCAAACTGGTAGCAAGTTCATGTTCTCCAGCGACATTGGTCATCCATCAAAGAATTATTGTACATCGGATGCGCTGCTAGAGTTTTCACAGAAGTTGTTAAGTTTCCCAAGGGCCTCAACAAATGCAGTAATTCACCTGGGTTAGATACTGGTATTGGAATTGTGTTCACCCTTTCTTTTGGACAACCCTTGATGTTTCTATGCCAGGCATGTCTCACATTTGGTAGACTTTACAAAAGTAGTTGGCCTTTATGATGAATTTGCGCATTTGCCTCAGGTCTATGAATTCGCAACATCCACAACTCTGTACAGGCAGCTTTATGAATATTTTGATGGTGGATGTGCTGTTTTTTTTCGAAGTAAGTTTCTCTTAACAGCTTTTCTTTTCATATTCCCAGCTCTTGCAGAAAGTTCGGCTAAAATTTTTGCAGTATAGATTTACTTGAACAATCTATTGACACCAGTTACAATCTGTTCATGAGTAGTTGCGGCTGCTGTTTCTCTCTTGGTTTTTCATTTCAGAGGCTGCCATCTTTGTTCTTTCACTTTTCTGCTTTAGCTACCCAGTTCTTTATCTTGAAAGGAAGTCAATACAGTTCAACATTCTTAATGATTACTATCAACATCAATATCAGTACAATCCGAAGCTACTTTGTACCATAAAATATTGAGTTGTGCAGTCCGCCAAGTTCGTATCTTCTCTTAATGTCTACCCTAAAATTGTTATCATATGTGCTCTTCTTGCAAATTAACAAGATCATTTTGTCCCTCATTTGACGTGTGAGTTCTTTTTCCTTTATAAATAACATGCGTATCCAACTTTGTATCTTTACTTAAGGTAATTTGGTAGTTGACCCCTTATACCCTTATACTATGAATTGCATCAAATCAGTCCAACTATGTATTTGCCTCATCCCCTCCAGACAAAGGTTTCCAAGAAGACTTTTCCTAGTAACATGTCCGTCGAGCATTGATCAGTATACCACGCACTTCCTCTGCCGCAATTCCACGATAGTAAGCGGTGCTCTAATATGAGATTTTACAAAATAAGCACTTCCACATTGTTTTCTGGAAACCTAACAGGAACAATGTCAGATTTGATCAAAGCCAAACCGAATGGGATTTGATTTCTGAACCAAATGGATAGTTTCAACTTGATCGGGCTGTCTCAATTCATTTCAACATTTGAACTGAACTTTTCCCGCTCGATTTTATTACGTCCTAGTCCGAGTTGCTTCTTTCACACTCCTCCATGTACTTTCCTTGAAATTGGTATTTTTTTGTATTATCTCCATCTTTAAGGCTTCGGCTGCTTCTAAGCAGAGCAACACCTTCCTGGTATTTCCACCTCATACACGAATTCTTATCGTCTCGTGATCCTCACTAGTTGTGCTCATCCTAGACCTCATCGTATATTTACATACAAATTTCCATTCAATCTATCACAAGTGCTGGAGATGAAAGAACGGCTTACATTCAAATTTGAGCTCGCTGAAGCTGGCTGGATGCAAGCACGTGACTTCGGCGGCGAAAACTAGTGCCTCGAGCAGTAAGCTTAAGCAATGTAAAGATAGGGGGATATGTCATTGAGCTCATCTAGTTTCTACTTGAGAATGCGCTGATCTTGGAGAAGATGTCAAAAACAGCAATTTGCGTCTCTGCATTTTTTTTCCCGTGAGTTACTGTGTCATTCAGGTTACCGGGTGCTTTTTTACCTTTCTCGCTCCTCTTCGATTTCCCGCGCTTTTTCCTCACGGAAAAGGAGGAGGTTGAATTCTGATTTTGGGTGGTTCCCGGCAGGCTTCGTCACTTGGCTTGTTTCTTGTCGCTCTCCAAGCGTGTGTAGAATGTACTGCCTGGGTTCAATCGTCCAACCCCGTTTCCAACATATTTCTGTTTAGCCCCTGATTTCTCTATCAGATCCGTTTCTTGTTTGCTGCAGTGTTTCTGGTCACATCATAGTGTCCTGGAGTAGATCAACTTTGGAGGTCAATAGTGTTGTCGGGCAAAGAAGCAATGCGGAAAGTTTGAAAGGGCCATAAAGATGGTAGAAATGGTGTAATCGGTAATTTCCTGGACTTGGTCCTAGTCTACATACGCAAAATTATCTTTTGATTAGTGTGCTTACCAAAAATGGGAAGAGCAGACAGTGCACAATGGTCTTGAGTATGATGGCAAGTTCTTAAATTTCACCAGCCATGTATTGAGCCCTGCACGAGAGCCCGACAATTGCTTGGAGAGTTGTCTATTGGAAAGATGCTATGGTCTCCAGAAGCTCTAATTCGATAGGTACCTGTCAATTGAAGAATTGAACCTCGACACGTGCAAGGGTTGAAGAAACTTGATCTTGCTTGCTCAGCCACAAACAAATTAATTGTTGTCGTTGATACTAGGAATAGTGTAAAAAAGATAATCTATGCTTAAATTAGGACACTGCAGATTTTTGGGTCGATGAAGTGTGTCAGTTTAATCAATTACTCATCTCTGATTGATGCATTGCTCTACTTCGGTTATCACCTCAAATGTTCTTGAAAGGCGTACTGCAGAGTCAGAGTGCTTCTCAAGAAGCGTGTGTTTTATGCCATACACTTGTTGTATACTGGTATGGTTGCTCCACTATTGCTCTTGTAAGGACCCGGCTTTCCACTATACACATATTGTCAGCTTTGGATACTAAGTCCTCACGGTTTTGTTCTTTTCGGGACAGCCCATACTACTCCAAGAAAATGCGTATGTACAGTTAAAGGAACTCAAGCCTTATAAGCTAGCCCAGATCCCCCTAAGCGATGTGGAATAGGAGACATGCCATTAGCCTCGCCTGCGTAATGCCGAGACAATCTTAGTTCGTACTGCCCCAGGTCTGGGTCGTCACATTCTCCACCCCTTAAGGCACAATGCCCTCGTTGTGGCCCCACACGCTATAAGAATTGGCTCTGATACCACCCATAAGGACTCGGGTCTCCACTGTACGCATATTGTCCACTTTAGACACTAAATATTCACAGTTTTGTTCTTCTCGTGACAGCCCATACTACTCCAAGAAAATGCGTATGTACAGTTAGAGGGAATCAAGCCTTATTAGCTAGCTCAGGACTCTCCCCTAAGCGATGTGGAACAGGAGACATGTCCTTAGCCTCGCCCGCATACTGCTAAGGCGATCTTAGTCCGTCCCTCCGTATTGCCTCGGGTCTAGGTCGTCATAGCTCTAACCTCATTTATCTTGCTTTTGAGGTACTTTTAAATAATTGAGCTGACAGAGTCACATAACCAGGGGTATTGAGCCGACATGGCGGTTATGTGACTCTATACATAGCACAAGCCAGCCCAACAAGAGCCATTGTGAGCTCCACTACCTCACTCTAAGCGCGGGAGGCTATACTATACATGCATACGTGGCGGTAGCCACATCTGAAGATGTGATGGGGAGTCTACCTTCTACCCCCGTGGCCCCCTCGTTGCTAGGTGAACATTTTTCTTCACCCCACCCCCTCCCTAGCCGGGAATAACCCCACATTTTACGTCTCAGAGTTTAGACAAAATAATTTAAGGACGCGCTTAGTTCCAAAGTACTTTTAACTGGTAGTCCTCAAACAAGAAGTAATAATCTCTGTTTGACTAATTTTTCTTGGATAATTTTAAATTGGGTTTAATGTCTAATCTATTTTAGTCTCTTCGTTCTTGTTGTCATGAGACTATCGATGAGGCAATACGAAGAGGTAGTCAGGAAAAATGCTATTCACTCACACCATCATCCATTTTACTTGTCCTGCCCTTAAACTTGTCTTTGCATGCTTCCCCTCATGTAACTCAGACATTGTCGAGGTTTTTTGTGTGTCAATTTTTGCATTGTTATGAACAGGTCCTCCTTTCACAAGCAATTCATACTTTGTGGTCTCATTCTGTAATATATGGTAAAAAAATAAAGGGACAAAAAGGGTTTGAAAAGTCAACAAAGAAGCTGAAGAATAATAGTGGAAGCTTTAGCTGTTTTAAAGAGAGGAGAGAGGGAGGGTTTTAGTAGAAACGAAAACAGGGGAAACGGAGAAACAGAGGAGAGGAGAGAAAGAAGAGAAAGGAAGAAAAAAAAAAGGAAAAGGAGAAAAAAATTTGGCACACTCGTGATCCAGACCCCTCATCAAGCTGACTCAAGTTTTTTTTTGCAACGCCAGTAAGAGATCGAAGCCTTTAATCATCTACTTGAAGCAATCGTCGCAATTAGGGCTCGAAATTCGAATTCTTGGATATTTGTGTGGCAAAGCCTGATTTTTAAGTCGTTAAGCTGCATATTTTTGTAGAAATGGTACTTTGGGATGTTGTAAAGCTATAGCATTTTACGGATCGTAATTTGAGCTTGCGGTTTATCCGAAACGGAATTTTAAAGTTGGGGGCACGTTTTAGCACTGTAGCAAACAGTAACTTTGAGCCTGATTTTTTGTCATTTTTGGTGCTATTTTGGGGCGGCTGAGTTGGGGTTGTTGTAGTATGGCAAAAAAGCTTTCTAAGGACTATAAGACGGCTTGAAATAGAATTTTTTGAAGGAAATTATAGCACGATGAAATTAGCGAGTGGGCTGCACCTAACAGAAAACAATGGGCGAGCTTTCATGGCACATAAGTGTCGTTTCATCAACAAATAGGCCTAGTATAGGCGACTCATTATAAGAATATCATTTTTACTCGGCCTTTTATTGTTTTTCCGTAAATTGTTAGGGATTCGAGTGCATTGGTTCGAGTAAACGTCGTAGCTTATTTTTGGCTTTTCCTAGGTGAATGATATTATTATTATTATTATTTTGTATTTTAAACTCATTTTTTGAGAAATATGGTGGATTATATATTTTATGAGTTGATAAAAAAACATATTTTGTTTCATAAAACAAGATGGAGCTATTATTGCCATTTTGTTGTCTAAAAGGAATTCTATTTGAATGGTTGTTTAAAAATGGTTTGTGAAATTCTCTATGAAAGATTCTTGAAACGTTTTGAAGAATGATTTGATATTTATATATCAAATTTTGAGTTGTGATATGACTTTCCTTCTGATGTTGAATTACTAGGTATTATGATTGGTGGTTGGTGCTCAATATCTCTATAAACCCTAAGGGGTGTATGGGTATGGGCATACTAGTCTAAGATATCCTTATGGACCGAGACACCGGCTAATAATAAGTAGAGACCTTACCAAAAAGAAATCTTGATCGTCTTATCATGGGCATTACGCGTGATCATAGCTAGACATTTGAGCATGAATTGATCAATGAGTGGACCATTGACATGTGATTTGAGTTTGATTGATGGAATGGACCATCGATGTGTGGTTTGATGAGATTAATCAATGGAATAAACCATTGATGCATGTTTTATGAGATTAGCTAGTGGACTAGACCATTGGTATATTCCGTTTTTGAGTTATGATTATATATTATGTTAAAGTGAGTTAGGATTGTGTTTTAAATGTGCATAGTGATTTCTCAATCCGCTTAGAAGAAATGTGCTACTCACTGAGCCGTGATAGTTCACTCATCTCATCTACTTGTTTTTCAGGTTCTTCAATGAGTCGCAAGTAGGCGTGAGTATTCGTTCGGAGAGGACTTTTGTGGTGGAAACTTTTTGATATGATTTGTGCATAGTTGATAAGTTTATAAGTTAGTCTTTCCAGAAGGTATATGTTTTTAGTTTGGTGGATTATAGAAATACTCTAATATCGTAACCAAATGCCATATATATGTAAATATGTTGATATCGAGCCGAATCTTGGTTATGTTAACGCTACGTCCTTTGATGAAAGGACGGCCGTGTCATGCCCTTGTTCTTGTGGATCGAGGTGTGACACATTCATTGATATATTCTGTCCTTTGCAACTGTTCAAGTGAGTATGAGATCGGCTCTCTTGAATAATTTTGTAATGCTCCAAATGCATAGTTTAATTGGGTGGCTTGAATGTGTTGAAGATATGGAAGAAACCGAACAATCTTGATCTTCCTTCACTAACACGCTTGTGACATGTCCATTGTTTTGTTCCAATGCTGTAATATCCGCCATGTCTCTTCCCTCTATATTAACCAAAATCAAACACACAAAAAGTTGATTTCAAGTCGATGCTTTTGACTGATAAAAAAATAATGATTATGATGATGTTGTCGAAGTCCGTTTATGTTTTCACAGTCGCAATTAAGTTGAAGTGTCCGACTTCCTTTCCTATGAATCTAAACAATTCTTTCTTCTATCAAGTATTCATTTATGGGAATTGACACAAACGCCATGCCCATTACTTGCACGAAATCTTTTGAGGCTTGAACTAAGTCAAACGAAGTGGCACCACCCTGGGATCTAAGCATATTCAAGAGTTTTCATATTCTTGGGAAACTCACTATGTACGTTTAGGCCAAAATATATAAATCCTTTAGAACAAGTTTATTTTCTAGTTTTACTTCTCGCCCAGTTGTTTACGTTTGTTTTACACTTCCGCCATCTCACATAACATTAAATTTTAAAGTGGATTTTTATTTCTTTTAGGAAAAATTATATATATGTATATCAATTTAATCAAACGGCACATTATTTTATGCAAACAAAAACTCAAATGGAAAAATACGACAGTTCTTGCCTTTCATCAATCGCGACATCACTTTCAGCGCCCACCTTGATAAGGAAAGCGACGGGACCGGTGAAATTTTCTTGACTTTCTCGGATAAAGGAAGGTAATTTATGAACGTTTTCATTGGCTGACTGAAGGGGCACCATAAGAGCAGCTCATGTAGGGACAAAGAAAACTCAATCGATCCCACCTTCCATTTTTATTATTTAACCAAAACCCATTCGCTCGAAACGATCCCTCGCCCACAGTTGCGGAGGAAATCAGCGGTGCCGCCCCGACACTGGACCTGCACAGGGCGGGCGGCTGAACCTCAAACCCATCAAATCCCAGCCCAAGTTTTCCGCCCGACCGACACATGTCCCCTGCTTCGATCGATACTAACACCTCGCTTAAATCCATTTCTTGAGGGAGAAAATATAACTCTCTCTCTCTCTCTCTCTCTCTTTCTAGTTTTCTGGAGTCTGCTACTCTTGAAAAAGTGGGGTTCCTTTTGTCCCCACGTGGAATTAGCCGCCTGTTGGATGAAAGACCATGTTCATCATGATCCACGGTTTTTGTCTCTTGTAAGAAACCATCTTTTTAAATCAGGTTTGTCCATCAAAGATCGGAAATCTCTCAACGCCTTCTATGTGTGAACCTCGTCCGTTTCCGAAAGTCCTCTTCGTGATCCTTCTTTTCTCTTCCGATACCTCGGTCCAATAATTAGAGCAACTCTGCTTCTTATCCACACTACTATTATTTTTGTCCATTGTTTGTCATCACTCCCTCCTCAGATCAACCTTTTTTTTTTCTTCTCTCCATCTCCGTACAAGTTTCTGGTAGATCTCCATCTGCTTAACAAAAGCGATTCTCAATCCGCATAAGTGGAATTGGGATCAGTTCAGTTGTCTGGACTTCAGAGTCGTTTGAGTTTGTCCAGTTAAAGCAGAACAGAGGAATCATACACAGTTTGCGGATTTTTATTTTTTTATTTTTTTATGAATTTGCTTCAAGAGATGAGCTTGGGAGCAACAGAGGAAGGTTCAGCTCCAAAGATTCAAATCCCAGCAGATGTGGATTGGCATATGCTTGACAAATCAAGATTCTTCATCCTTGGAGCAGGTCTCTTCTCAGGTGTGTCGGCTGCCCTCTACCCAGTTGTGGTGCTCAAGACGAGGCAACAAGTCTCACACGCACAGGTCTCTTGCTTCAAGATGTCGTTCTCCATCATGAGGCATGAAGGTCTGAGAGGATTTTACAGAGGGTTTGGGACGTCCCTGCTGGGCACAATCCCAGCGAGAGCCCTCTACATGACTGCCCTTGAGGTCACCAAAAGCAGTGTTGGGTCAGCCACTGTGAAGCTAGGGCTCTCAGAGACCAGTGCCCTGGCCTTTGCCAATGCCGCGGCAGGGGTAAGCTCAGCCATGGCTGCTTCGCTCGTGTGGACCCCAGTCGATGTGGTGAGCCAGAGATTAATGGTCCAAGGCCAAAAAAATGGCGTAAGGCCAAAAAAATGGCTTCACTAGCAAAAGGAGCTTACTTGGTCAAGGGGGTATTGGTTCTTGTAGGTACAAAAATGGTCTTGATGCATTCAAGAAAATACTACGTGCTGATGGTCTGAGAGGCCTATACAGAGGGTTTGGGATTTCAATTTTGACATATGCACCTTCAAATTCAGTTTGGTGGGCTTCTTATTCTGTGGCCAATAGGCTCATTAGAGGTGGTTTTGTGGGCAAAAGTGGTGAAAGAAGCCGAAAAGACGGCTCTTCTTATGGCCACTAAAATTAGAGCGATGACCACTAAAATTGAAATTGAAGGAAATCAAAAGGAAAGCTCTGGAATCAAAGGAAATCAAAAGAAAATTAGAGCGATGACCACTAAAATTAAAATGAAAGTACAAACACAGAAAAGGAAATCACTAAGAAACTTCACCGAAATTAAAATATCCTCAAAGTTACAAGCACATTAATGCTAAATTGCAAACATTGAAATGAAAGCTACACTGTCATTTCTCAATGCACATGAAGAATAACAGACTCTAAATCTAAAACTGAAATTGAAAGACGTTAGTTTAGCATAGGAAATGCTCCGGAAGGAAATTTGGCGAAGTTTTGGTATAGCTTGAGGGACCCCTCTTTTTCTGAGTTTTTTTTTATTTATACTCCTGGGATTTTGTTTGACGATTATTGGAAATCATGTGTGATCCCCCTCTCTAATTGCTCCATATTTCCACGATTTTAGTAACTTCCAAGATAATAATTGTGTCCTGCAATAGAGATAAAATCATGCATAAAGCGTGAGCCCAAGACAGAACTAACCATCTCATAGTAAAGATAATCCCATAAAATTTGGAAAAGATAATAATTTCTGCAGACCATAAAGTCATTGGTGTCACACACCTTCTAAATACTATTTACATATCTATCATCCTCGGTTGCATAGTGTCTTGTTGTTACCCTCTAGTGATGCCAATCCCCTATTAAAGCCATGATGATCACCGCCATCATCTATCACTGTGTAAGGATGAGCATGATTCCAGAGTTAGATAGAAATCAGAGAATCGAATTTATGAGAACCAATCCGATTCTAAGTTTTAGAGTGAGAGAGTTCAATATTTGGTTTCACTTTTTTAAGAATCGCCAGTTCCGATCCAGTTTGGTTTTATAGAAACCGAACTGAGAACTTGAACCGGGAAGGGAACCGGACCGGAAACCCTGAATCCCTGATTATATAATTATACTCCCCCGTTCCCCAACTCAATTCCATTTCTCTCCACTTTCACCTCTGTCTCTCCTTGGACGACGTTGAGTCCTTGTGCGACGCTGCATCTCATCTCTGTCACGCTGCTTCTCCGACTCACTTCAGTTTCCACTTCTCCATCGTTGCTGTTGCGCTAAGCCCTTCGTTTTGCTGTCACCACTGCTAGCCGCTGCTAAGATCCGAGGAGTTTAGTGAAGTCACAGTGAATCTCAACTCACGCTCACACTCACCGAGTCGCAGTGAGCGAGCGACCAAGTGGGACTGGAAATTTAGGCCCTTCTCCATCTTCTTCTTCTCTTCTTCTTTTATTCCCCACGCTTTCTTGTCTCTTTTAAGATCGACCTCGACCTCCATTAATTCCTCTCCCTCCTCAGACCAAAACCACGAAAATTGCGTTACCTATAGCAACCATCGTCCAGCAGGTAAGCTTGTTGTTGAATCTGCTCGATTTCGTGCTTAATGCGATTGCTGAATCTGCGTGTGCGTACAATTACGCATGTGTGTGTGTGTGTGTGTGTTTTTCTTTTTTTTGGTCGAATCGGCTCGAGGCTGGTTGTGTATGTCGCTGGCGTTTGTTGCTGCTGATTTTGCGTTTCGATTGGTTCTGAGTGCTGGGGATCAAGGCCTGATCTGATAATCTTGGAGTTATTTCGATTGTTGCCTTCTTTAGCTCGCTGCTTGGCTACGATTGGTCTAGGGCTTTCGTTAATAGGCTCAATCGGATATGTTGCTTTGTTAAGATGATTGACTGCACGATTGTTGGTACTTGGATATTTTTGAATTCATGATGGATGACCAATGTTGAGCTCGAATGAGTACTTCCTTAAAGGGTGCTATCTGGTGATTTTAAGCAACTGATTTGTAGAACCTTGGGGTATGGTCGATGAGATTATCTGCTCAACATCTAGTGATCTTGAGCAACTGACTATTCGAGTGAAGCTCCCTGATTTGGGCAATAGCTGAGATAAAAGGTGGAAGGATCTCGGTCTTTTGCCCGTCTTGGATTACTGAGTAGATTTCCTCAATGAGTTTACATTTTCCCTTTTCCTTCTGATTGTTGTTTGGCTGGTTTTGTGGGCTGGATTCACCTCTGTCCCAAGGCACAATTTGTCCCGATTGCACTGGAGTTTGTGGGATGAAATCATTTTCATGCTATAGTTGAAGTATTAGATGCAAGAAAATGCTACCTTGGCTTGAAATTTGTTTTGCTATTTTGTAAATGTTTGATCTTTATTTTGAAATTTCTAATGATGTTGTGCATATATGAAGTCGACATATCAAGATAACATTCCTAGTATCCCAGGTATCTTTGTTGTTCATGCGTCCATACTATTGTCACTGGATTAGGATATCAGTCCACTTGATGGATGCTTGTTGAAAGGTACCCCGAAAGCTGTTTAGTTCTCCTGCAGGCTTACTTCTTGCTGTCATATTTCTTTCCTTTTTCCTGCATCCCATTTTGTTTGTTGTCCTGGATATTTTCTTGATCGACATGCTAGTCCCTCGTGAATTCTATTGCGTAAATTTAATGTATAATATCAAACCACTTGGTTAAGGAAACAATAAGTTTCCATGAGATAGGACTTGCCTATCGCTTTGGCAATGTTTTGTTTGTTATACTTTATCTTGTTAATTTATCTTCATTAGCCAGTACTTTTGTTTTATAATCTTATAGTTGAAAATTAATAATATCTTTCAAGAATGTCACGACTTCTCATTTAAATTGTATTTATTTCAATTGTAATGCCAGGACAACTAGTCTTTGTATTCTCTTTGGTGAATGACAAGCTTGTTTAGTACTCAATAGACCAAAAACGCTCTAGAGGTTCCTTATTTGGTTTACTGAATCAATAAGAAGCTTTTATTTTTATTGTTGTGTTCATTTTTGTTTTGCCTAACAAAAAAGGAAAAAAAAAAGAAAAAAGAAGAAAAGAACTTGTTAGATCCAAGATCTATTATAATAGGGTAGGTTCTAGGTTTAAACGGGTGGGTTCTAGGTTCCAAAAAATGAGGAACCTGTACCTGATGGTAGGTTCTAGGTGGAATGTTAGATTAGAAATATACAAGCAAATTTGATTTTAAACTGAGCCAGCCAAGTTAAAGGTATAACTACTCATTTGCTTAGTTCATATCCAATATCTCGGCTCATTTCTTAGCTAGGCCACGTCACACTAACCTCATTTTCTCTTCAGGAAAGAGAGAGATCTGGAAATTAATAAGCTTCCTAATTATGGCAAACTCAGAGGCAGGAACAAGCAATGATCTTGTACTAGCATCAGGAAGTGAGTACCAAGTGTTCTTGAGTTTCAGAGGGCTTGACACTCGTCATGGATTCACAGACTTCCTCTATCATGACTTGTTAGATGTTGGAGTCCATGTATTCAGGGACGATGATGAACTTCGCGTTGGCGAGGTAATTGGTGAGAACCTATTAAGTGCTATCAATAACTATAATCTACATACCCGTCTTCTCTCGGACTTATGCTTCCAGTAAATGGTGCCTGTGGGAGCTTGCGCATATAGTGGACAATGTGTCTAAATCAGAAGATGAAAAGTGTATCCTTCCCATTTTTCTTGACGTGGAACCTGATGATGTTAAACTTAAAACGCCAATATATAGCAATGCTTTATTGGAACATGAGAGGAAGTTTCCTGATAAACTCGAGGCATGGAGAGCGGCTCTTGCAGCGGTAGGAAAAATCAAGGGATGGAACGTGACATCAAGGTGAGATCCCTGTTTATTTCTTCTTCTGTTCATTTTGTTTTTTTTTTTTTTGGCTGTTTTGGAGGATACAACATTGGCCTGTCAACCACCGGCCGTTGCAGCGTGGATGGTAGAGCCTTTGCTCTCCCCGGTGGAGGCCAAGGTTCGAAGCCCCTGCGAAGCAAGGAGGCTGAAATGCTGTGTGGTGATTTACGCGTATCGCCAGGGTGGTGGTTTCCCTGCTATCGACACCTGGGGGTTTACGTGAACGGCTGTCGGCCACAGTAGCGGTTCCTCCAGCACCGAAAAAAAAGAAAAAAGAAAAAACATTGGCCTGTCAAATGATTTCTTTTTTTCTTTGTTGGTTTTTTAGGGAATATAGTGAAAACTACCTCGCACTCATTCAGCTCTACATCCTCTGCTTTTAACATCTTCCCTGAAATATTCCCCCGTGGTGTCAATACCTTCAATGACATGGACCTCCATATTCCTTTTAACCATTTTTTCCACTTCACTGTCTCGTAAGACTAGGAAATATTCAAGAGCACCCATTTGCATTTATTATTTGAGATGATTACCAAAATCAAGTTCAGATTTTGCATTCATATCAGTTTCCATTTCCCATTAACGGGGAAAAGACAAAAAAAAAAAAATTCAGAAACGGCATCCGGTGCTGGCTTTTTTTTACACATTTCTTGGTGCTTCTCAAGAAACACCAAATATACAAGAAAATTGAGATTCGATGAAGAAAAATCATGTTTAAATATTGAATAAAAGCAAGAGAATTTGGAGATAAAGGATGACGGGGCTTTCGTCTCGGGGACTCGAGCTCTGTGGAGCTCATGGAAGGTCCAAATCGAGGCTGGCAACCTTGATCTGGACCAGGCCGGAGGCGGCGACTGTTGTCAACTTCTGATATGAGGTCGGCGGCCACAGAGGGGCCTACGAGGGGTGTAGCCTCGCGAACAGAGGTGTGTGAGAGAGAGAGAGAGAGAGAGAGAAGGGACACGCGGCGTAGGGAATTTTGGAAGTTCGGAAGAGTGATGAGGATCCTTTTTGATAAGAAAGTTAGGGCAACATGTGCAATTTCAAAAGAAAACGTAAAAATTGGGGATTCGATTTGCATATCATCAAATATGGAGATGCGAGTTGAAGTGCGTGGAAAATGGTTTTAGGGATCTATTTTTATTTCCGTTTTCACCTTTCTTAAGGGTTGTATCAGGCAAAATAAAAAGCGGTGAATTAGTAATCACCCATTTAATCTAATCCAAAGTAATAAAAGGTGGAGATGAATAATGGGCCACATGGCTCGAACAATGACCTATTTGGTGAGTTGCAGCCCAACGTGGCAGTGTCGTGGCCGCAAGTCATTTATATCTTGTTTTGAGGGGTCATCGCATGGTCTTTATATTAACAAATTAATATGCTTACTATAATTCATCAATAACAACACATAATTCGGCTGTTCAATTGATAAATTTAGATCTAACACATATTTTATATTAAACAAACCAACTGTGTGCTTTTATACCATGCGGGCGCCCCATTAGCTTCTCCAAAGTAAATGAGCTGTTTTTGCAAAATGTTTTAGAGTGGGCAAGCTTTTGGGGTTACGTATGTGATCAACATGCCGCTCTAGAATTCCGGATTTTTAACCAAAAGATGGAGTTATTGGATAGCAAACAGACAGGGCCTCTCCATTTTGTTTTAATATTGACAAAGAAGTCCAACTAAGATAGGTTAATTACGAATCTATGACTTATGCTTAGGTCTATGACTAGGTAAGATGCACAAGTTAAGTCAATAAAAATATTTTGGGCTTTTTTTCCGGGATTATAGTTTTTTTGTCAACCAAACTACAATGTTCAATAGGTGACGTTGCATTTGTTTACATTATCTCGGCTCATGATTCTCCCATTGCGATTGCTGAAATTTTGTCCAGGCCTGGCTAAATGCTAAAATTTTGCTTATGCACGATTCGGTAGACGGTATCTGTGGCCATCGTGTAAGTCAATACTATTGTCTTTAGAAATTTATATAATCATAGATGAAAAACATATCAAGTGAGTTCTACTAATTTAGCCTATAAGTTATTATTTGTACTTAAACGCCGTTTCGATGCATTTCAAATCTTTTCAAGTTAAGATTTTGGCAATCCCACATATGGTGCGTGGATATGAAATTAATCTAGTAACTAAAGAATGCGCTTTTATGCCTTGAAGCCAAGTGGCAATTATCAAATTAGTTGTTAAAGAGGTTTTGAAGAAGCTGAAGATAAAACAGAAATCAGTGAGTGAACATTTAGTTGGACTTGATGATTGGATAAAAGAGTTGACAAAGTTATTAGATGTCAATCACGATGATGTGCGGCTCGTTGGAATTTATGGAATGGGAGGCATCGGTAAAACAACTATTGCCATGGTTGTCTATAATCAATTATGTTCCCTTTTTGGGAAGTGTTGTAGCTTCCTTGACAGCATTCGTGAAATGTCGACTAAGGAGGGCATAGTCTCATTGCAGAAGCAATTACTATCTGACTTTGATGGTTCTGGAACTGTAGGAGATATTAACAATAGTGAAGAAGGAATGAGGAGGATCGGACAAACACTCAGCAATAAGAAGGTCCTGGTGGTTTTAGATGATGTTGATAAGAAAGTGCTCATTAATAATCTAATAGGAAATTCCAAACTATATCGAGGATCTAGGATAATTATTACAACAAGAGACACTCCTGTTCTAGAAGTTGAGGGATTTAAATGTGAAACTCAACAGTATGAGATGTTAAAGATGGATGATGGTCCTGCACTTCAGCTTTTTGGTCGGCATGCCTTTAATGGAGACTTTCCTTTGGATAATTATCGCCAACTTTCAAGTGACATTGTCTCAACTACGGGAGGGCTTCCACTAGCTATTCAAGTGATAGGTTCATTCCTCAATGGGAAACACCGAGAAATTTGGGAAGAGACATTGGAAAAGTTCAGGAATGTTCCTACAAAAGAGATTCTAGAGAAGTTAAGGATTAGCTATGATGATCTAGAAGAACCTCATAAACAAATTTTTCTTGACATAGTGTGCTTCTTTGTCAATAAGAATAAGACCGATGCAATTTACATGTGGACCGATTGTCAATTTTATCCCAAGGGAGGAATTCAAGTCCTTACCGATAGGTGCTTGATAAAGATATTGGATAATGATAAGTTATGGATGCATGATCAACTCATAGCACTGGGAAGGCAAATTGTTCGTGAAGACAGTCCAGATGACCCCAACATGCATAGTAGGTTGTGGATTGCAAAAGAGGCTCTTCAAATCATACGAAACAAAAAGGTAAGTTAGAAATGTCTCATTTTCAGATAGAAGTCGTATATCCTAGGATTGGGGATTCTTTTTTTTCTTTTGTTAGGAACTTTATCAAATTTTTTCCTTCCCATTTGAGTTGTAAAAATTGTGGTTGGAAGTTGACAAACTTCTTGGTGTCATTGCAAAATTTCACTTGCAGACAAAAAGCAAGGTTCAAGCGCTTGAGATATTTACAGATGGTACCCCTATAGAGATTAGAAATGAAGACTTTGAAAGGTTACCGAACCTAAGATTCCTTCATCTAGAAAGCGGAACTTATGTCGGGGACTTTGCAAAGTGTCATCCAAAGTTGAGATGGTTTTCTTGGAGTAATCCTTATTCGTGGAATGTGAACAAATTTGATTTGGATTTTAGGGGGAGCAATTTGCATTTGGATGAGCTTGTTGTTTTTAAAGTTGATCACATTGATTGCAAGGATGATTCAAAAGCATGG
Source organism: Eucalyptus grandis x Eucalyptus urophylla (assembly GCA_028830015.1). Classification (NCBI taxonomy): domain Eukaryota; kingdom Viridiplantae; phylum Streptophyta; class Magnoliopsida; order Myrtales; family Myrtaceae; genus Eucalyptus; species Eucalyptus grandis x Eucalyptus urophylla. The sequence goes on from CM054190.1 coordinate 46,244,559, forward strand.
GACTTGATCAAGGTAAATTACATGTTTTAAATTCTAGTCTAATAGCTCCCTTGTGTACTATGCGATGGTTCTTGCACTCAAGATGTCATCCATTTTTACAGAAAGCACGGAATTTGAAAGTTCTATATATTGGTCAGTGTGATGGCATAACATCAATCCCAGACATCTCTAGATGCTCAACTTTAGAGAGATTGACTCTTCATAATTGCTTCAAGCTAAAGACAATTGAAAGCTCTATTGGAAATCTACAATCGTTGATTGAGTTAAAGATTAAAACGTGCTTCAATTTTATGGATTTGCCAAAAAAAAGTGGGGGCACTGGTGAAGCTTAAGCGTTTCTTCTTGAATGATTGTGAAAGGTTGACAGAACTTCCAAGCTCATTTGGGAATTTGACCTCATTGACGGAGTTAGACTTATCAGGTACTCGCATTGCCAGACTTCCAAATTTCATTGCAATGTTAAAATTTAAATATTTATAGTTTGAAACCTAAGAATTTTTCTTTTGATAGGCACGAAAATTACTGAACTTCCCAACTCCATTGTACAATTAAAATCTTTACGGATCTTGCGCTTTCCATTGCGGGGACGCCCGTTTTTAGATTATTCAAGTCATGATTGGCAGTTACCTAGTGGCATCGGCACTTTGGTAAATCTTGAAGAGCTTAATCTCTGTAGGCATTATGGATTGAAAGGTGAAATTCCTGTTGGAATTGGAAATTTGTCATCTTTAAAAAAACTAAATTTAGGAGGGACTTGTATTTGTAGAATTCCAAAGACAATTAATAAGCTTCATCAACTCCAAACCCTAAACTTAAGTTGTGAAAATATTCAAGAGTTGCCGGAACTTCCCACAGGTTTGACTTGTCTAATTCTTCGATCCCCATCATTGCTCTCAGTCCCTAATCTGTCAAAACTTACTAATTTGGTTAAGCTGATACTAAACGATTGCTCTTATCATAGAAGCAAATCAAACCTAATCTCAGGATTCGACTTAAGGTGGATTGGGAATTTATCTAGATTGGAATGGCTAGAGTTACATTTGCAAACTGTCTCTGCACCTCAGGAGTTGGCTTCTCTTTCTCATCTAATAGAGCTTGTTTTGACAAACCTAGACCTGAAACCCCTCGTGCAACTTCCATCCTCTTATTGGAGTGGGGAAAATTTGTTGACTTTAAACATCAATTCTTGTGAAGAATACATTCCACTCGAGAAACTTCTGCGACTTGAGAATTATACTGTTCAATATTGTATACGGCTTGAGAGATTATCCATTCCTTCCGAGTTAAGAAAGCTACGGAAAGTGATTGTGTTATTTTGTTCAAAGCTAGTTGAGATACAAGTTGTGGGTCTTTCGAAATCATTGGAAATATTGGAAGTTTCTTATTGCGAATCTCTGACAAGAATAAGTGGGTTACCAGACTTGAAGAACCTGAAGCGTTTGCAATTCAAAAATTGCATTACGCTTGCCAATGTTGAGGGCGTAAATGAGCTAGATTCTCTGAGATGCTTGGTAGTTCGCAGTTGCAATTCATTGACAAGGTTGATTGATGCATCTTGCACAAAACTACTAGATTATTGCATCGTCGACATATCGTACTGTGCATACCCTATCAAAGACGCTCGGGACATGCCCGTGAAGCATTACAGAGAGATTCTTTCAAACAAGGTCCGATATCTTCTTCATCAAGTGTGGGAGTTTGGTTTAATTCCTTTTTAGTCCAAATATTCTCGTTCCACGCAGTATCCGCCCTTTTAGAGTTGCCATTTTTTTGTTGCATTGTAGCTGATTTATTTCCGTCGTTTTCCGATGTTGGATATTTGCGGTTCCTAGAGCAATCTTTCCTCCCTCTTCTGAGGTTCCCATTTTGTGTCGTCATTTAATTACTTAGGTTGCATATTTTGTTGCTATCTTAGTCACTTATCTCTACTCTCCTTTTGATGTTGAATAGTTTTGTTCTTTAATATTGCCAGTAAACTCATTTAATCATTCTTTAAATATTAATCATCAGAATTGCTTTCATAAACAAGAAATTAGATAATTGATTACCAATTATTGATTTCAAAAGCATCATATGATGATTTTCGTCTCCTATTTTTTATTATTATTTTGCAATAGGATGGGAATTGAAAAGAGCAATTGATAAGAAGGAACAAGTAAGAAATAAGCATTGTAAGCGTTTGTAGTCGCTGGGTTTAATGAAAAGAAACAAGCTAGAAATAAATTAAGACATTAATAAGGCAACTCTACACGTAAGGCAATCTACAAATAGGAGGTATAAATAGAAGAAATAATAACCACCAACTCTAGCCTAGTATTAACGGACTAAAAGTAAATACATTACTTCACTAAATTTAGCATTCATGTACCAAAGACAATCTTTTTTAATAAATTGTACAATTTATTAAGGTACCATTATTTTATGCAAAAAAGTGCAAAAGACCATCTCACGTATGTATGAAATTGTAATTATTTTACCACCTTAACTACAACTTGTTAGCAAGATAACCATTGTAAGGTACAAAATAATCTTAGGAGTGACACTTGTCAAGATGTGGATAAATTTTTTTAAGTATTTAGATGCGGTAGTTTTTATGTGTATTGGTAGGAATAAGTCAAGCTAAATGTTACAATACTCAAAATGAAATTTTAAAAATTTTCTATTGATGCCATTTTTTAATAATTATAGAAATATAAAGAAAATGTTTCACAAGCGACCTCATGATTTAATGGTTAGTGAGAAAGTTAATAGTAAATGTCCCCAGTCAATAGTGAAAAAACCGCTGCTAGAAAATTTTATTTCCACTGGCATTTTAATTTTCTCCTCTTTTCCCTTTAAAAAAGGGGATATGTGATAAGATAGTGTTCCTAGGTAGATAGTTATCAAACTTTTTCGATGTTTGATTTAAATTTACATCACATATTTATATTTGTGCTAGTTGGATTTTGAGTAAATATGCAAAAAGTTCAGTGTATATCCAATAAATATGTTGTTTGGCTCTCCCACTGAAATTGTTACATCACAGGATTCCTTCACAATCCGATTCCACCTTGGAGTAAAGATGTCCAGTGGAGGGTGGTTTGGGTCTGTTTGTGGAATAGAGAGAGAAAAGGAAGGTGTCGACCCCGATTCATTGACATATGAAGGATTGATTGCTGAAGTGAAAAATTTTGGCTTTCATTTCAAGAGAATGTGGCACGTGATTCCTCATATATATTTAAGCGAGATCAAGAGCGATGAGCACGTGAAGTACATGTTAGGAACCACAGCTAGAAGAGGAGAATTCTTTTTTCATTTGTTCGTTGAGGGAGAGATCAACAGTGGGAGGGAGGGAGAATACAGAGAGGAGATTATGGAGATATTAAGGAAGGAAGGGACAATGTGGACTGACGTGCATTCCGATGAGGATAGGGAAGAGTGGTGTAGGTTTTAACCTCTAGAATTGGACTCTGACTCTGCGCCTATGGGTGGCGAAAGCAAAACTCATGGCACATCCTCTGTTGTTGATTTCGAGTTAGAGCGGGGCAATGCTGAATGTTTTGAGGCTACAGCATCAATTGCAAAAAAAGATTTAGACTGTGTTAAAAAACAGGTGGAGCTTCACAAAGAACCTAAAGATGAGGAGACAATAACTTCGAAGCGTTGTGGAGAGGACATTTTTCTAAATACGTTAAACAAGGTGAGACATATTTTTGGGAGAAGAATTGTCCAAAAAGTCCTAAACCTATTGTAGTTTTGCCAATTCAGTCCTAAATCTTTTAACTTTGTCAATTGAGTCTTGAACTTTTTCATTTCTTGCCGATTCAGTCAATCTGGCCAATTTTGGCTGGAAAATGCTAACGTGGATGCCGGCGGTGCCACATAGGACTGCCGGCGTTGAAGTGGACAATTTTTAATAATATTTTAATATTTTATAAATTTTTTTGATTTTTTTTTTATGTTTTTTTCCTTTCTTTTTTTTCTTTTTGGCTTTTTCCGGTGGCCGGCTGGCCTCGCCCGCCATAGGCGAGGCCCGGTAGGGCGACGGCGACCCCCGGCGAGGACTGACCTCGCCAGATCTGGCAAGGGGAGCCCTCGCCGGGGGTCGCCCTCGCCCAGGCCTTGTGGTGGCCAGTCGACGCTCGGCCGGCCAGGGGTGATGCTCGCCTGGGCCAGGGCGAGCCTCGACGAGGGCCGGCCTTGCTAGATCTGGCTAGGGGAGCCCTCGCCGGGGGTCGACCTCACCTAGGCAAGCGTTGGCCTCGCCCCTGGCTAGGCGGGCGACGGTTGGCCACAGGCCAATGCCCGGCTGGCCAGGGGCGAGGGTCGGCCTTGCCAAATCTGGCGAGGGGAGCCCTCGCCGAGGCTCGCCCTCACCCAGCCGAGCGTCGGCCTCGCCTAGACCAGATCTGGCGAGGTTGGCCCTCGCCCTTGGCCGGCCGGGCGTCAGCTTGTGGCCGGTGGCTAGCTGTCACCCCCCCAGCCAAGGGCGAGGCCGACGCTCGCCTGGGCGAGGGGGACCCCCGGCGAGGGCTCCCCTCGCCGGGGGTTGCCGTCGCCCGGTTGGGCCTCGCCTGTGGCGAGTGAGGCCAGCCACCGGAAAAAGCCAAAAAGAAAGAAAAAAAAAAAAGAAGAAGAAGGAAAAAACAGAAAAAAAAAATTCAATTTTTTTAAATATTAAAATATTATTAAAAATTGTCCACGTCAGCGCCGACAGTCCTACGTGGCACCGTCGGCGTCCACGTCAGCATTTTCCAGCCAAAATTGGCCGGATGGACTGAATCGGCAAGAAGTGAAAATGTTTAGGACTCAATTGGCAAAGTTAAAATGTTTATGACTGAATTGACAAAACTGCAATAGGTTTAGGGCTTTTTGGACAATTCTCCCCATATTCTTCATCAATGTGTGGGATTTTCGTTTAATTCCTTTTTAGGCCAAATCTCTTTCTTTCTTTAGCCACACAAATATCCACCCTTTCAAAAGTTGTCATTTTTCTTTTTGTTGCACCGTTAATTTCTTAGGTGGCTGATTTGTTTCCTTGCATTAGTCACTTATCTCTCTATTTACCTTTTTGGTGTTGGATAGTCTTAGTTCTTCAATATTGGCAGCAAACTAATATTATCTCTCTATATATTATTTCGTCAAAATTGCTTTCACAGATAACATGCTAGATAATAGACCTCAATTTATTGATTTCAAATACATTATATGATTTCTTTGGCAACTTTTAAAAAAAAAAATTTGCAATGAGCATGATTAATGCCTAAATTTAATATTTTACATATAGTAAAAGTAATTATGGACTATTTGATTCGATTATTTCATTAATGCGCTGTAGATTAATTATGTCCAATTCGTAAATGTACGGAAGGAAATAAAAACATAAGAACTCATTAGATTCTACCAAGTATTGTCACATGGGATACAAATGATGAAGGTAGATAATTTGTGGTAAATATTTTTAATATTATGATAATTTATCTCCTATGAATTTGTTCTTTTCCTCTCGAGTAAAAATAATTGGGACATTCGTTTTTCCTTTTTCTTTATTATTTCTGTTAGACTATTTATGCAATTTAATATAGGGCTAATCCATCCATTTGCAGATTAAGCAATAACTGTGTTACACATTTGTTTGTTGTTTTGCCAATTCATGCGTACATGGGCTTGACTACCTCGCTATTTTTTGCCAACAAAGACTTTGACTAGTTTTTTGTTTTTGGGTCTGAGAGCTTGACTAGTTGACTATGCGTTTTTAGTACTATAGCATATTGCCACCATGCTAGATTCACGTCTTTTCGTAATACATAATTATGTCAAATAAATTAAAGCACATACTGCTTGAAAAAATAGTCATATATCATGTTAGGATGTAATTTTTATACAAGTGAACATATTATTTCTCTAAATACTGCGACTTATAATGAACAGAGACACTATTAATTTTGAAGCATATTACTTTAGAATGAGGAAGACTACAAAAAAAAATGATTTAAAACAATGTACCCTGTGATTATGGATTTTCATACGAACAATAGAAAATATAACTCCCCATTAGTTCCAAAAGCAAAACAATGGAATTTATAGTAGTATTATAAATTAAATAAATAGCTAACATGAAAAGATAGTAGTACATGAAGTACATAAAATTATCTACAGAGAGTAGATTATTGTAATTAAAGTGAATATAAGATAAAGGATCAAGTTCACAAAAATTAAAACATTATAGTTAGAAATAGAAACGGAACTTGATATGGAATTAGAATAGCAAGACTGTTACTTTTTTCATTTTTTTTTTTTTGGGTTGTACTTGGCATGTTATGGAATAATTAGCGCAAATGATGATAAATTTGGAAGAAATAAAATTAGTACATTAATCTTCTGTAAGTACTGAAGATTTGCATCATCTTAATGGTGTACTCCTTAATAATTATGTTGAATTTCAACGTGGTCCAGGAGAAGAGGGATAAGACTATAGAGACTGAACGAGTCCCTGCAAAAACAGGCAGAGGAAGTGCGACAAGTTGTGCCTCAAACTCGGGAAGGGGTCCTGCAGAAAGAGGCAGAGGGAGAGATACAACTTCAAGTTCAAGAAACGGCAAAGGTTTGAGGTTGGGTAGAGATGCGGCTTCTGCTTTAGGGAAGGGCAGTCGATCAAACTTAGGAAGGGACATAGCTTCAGGTTCACGAAGCAGCGCTACTTCGAGTTTAGGAAGGGCCAGAGGTTCAACTCCTGGAAAGGGCACAAATTTGAGTTCAGGAAGGGGCGTGACTTTGAGTTTAGGTAGGGGTTCAAGTTCAGGAATGGACACAACTAAAATGGGCATAGCTTCAAGTTCAAAAAGGGGCATAACTCCAAGTTCACCAAGCAGTGCGACTCTGAGTACAGGAAGGGGCAGAGGTTCGACTTCAGGAAAAGGCACGGCGGTGAGTTCAGGAAGGGGCACAAATTCGAGTTTAGGAAGGGGCATCACTAGAATGGGCACAAGTTTAAGATCAGGGACGAACAAAGGTTCAAGTTCGGCTAAGGCCGAGCCTCAAACATCGAGGTCACGAGAAGAACAATAAAGCTAGCGTGAACAAACACAAAAGCAAGCTAAAGATCTAAGGTATTATAACATATTTAGTAGATATGCACGTTCTTTGTTCTTTGCGTGTGCTCACCCACAGACAATGTAAGGTTACAAACTCTACTTTTTGGGGAGATTCAAGACCAATATGTCATAATAGAACTCTATTTTTCTTGAATTTATCTTCATTTCTCTTAAGGAGACCCAAAACCAACAAATGGTGATAGGACGTGGATCATCTATCTCCTTCCATGTGCAAATCTGATGTCTCCATTCTGCTATAAGAGTTTCCGGTTCCTCTTTTCTGACCTCTTCCCTGGTTTTATTTCCATTCTCTTAAGTACCAGGTTTACTCCATTCTTCTTTCTTGCCACTCAACGTTATACGGTGATGTTGTAGTGTTCTCTCCTAGTTTTAATCCAACCACAGGAGGATGATTGGATCTTTGGGATTTTCCATATGTCATAATATAAGTCATTTAAATAATTTTCTACGTCATTTATTCTTCCTTGTTTTAATCTTTGCAGAATTTCAGATTTACTTTCTTTTTGTTATTTCTACGTATCATTCGTCTTGGCAAACCTCTCTTTCTCTTGCAGTGTATTTTTCTGCAGACTATTTTCTTTGGTTTTCATTTGCTTCTGAAAGGAAATCTTTTTTTAAGGTTTTGCGGTCTATTTTAAAGGAAGTGCTAATGATTTTATTTGGAAATCCGAAATAATGAGCGAGGTACATTTGCTAGGATGAATAGTCGTAGATGCTTTCTCTAGCAATGTAGGATCAATCTTATAAGTAGGACATGCTACTTGTTCTTCTGTTTATCTAATTCAATTGCAAATTGTTCACTCAATCTATTTTTCCGGGATAAGTGACCATGATGATTTAGAAGGTATTTCATATGAAATTCTTGTCCAAATTATTTCTTTATTTAACTCTCCCATATTCAATTTTATCGATCTACTTTTATTAAACTTAATTTATATTTCTCAATCTTTACATTTATTAGAAAAAGTACCATAAAAAAAGTTTAAAATATGTTTACTGTGACTCCAACTCTCAAACTTCATTTAGGATCTTTAAAAACTCCAAATTTGTACTCGCTAAACACATGTACTCTCCATCGTAATCGTGTCAAAGATTATCCTAAAAAATCCTACTGCTTACGTAGACGACAGAATGCAAGAGAAGCTGATGTGGCGCCGTGAAAACAACGACGTCGGTATGGTGGCTGACGTGGACTGAGGGCGCCGTTTTGCGCTCTCTCGGTCTCGGTTGCTGAAGTCAATTTGGGGCAAATTTCTTGGGTTCGTGGTTCGTGTCTGCCCTCTCTCTCTCGGTTCCTTGCCAAATTCGTGGCCTTTTAACCAAGATTTATCCAAATCGAGCTTCGATTCAACTTGGGCGACTGATTACGAGTTCACATGGTTCCAAATCCGTGGTTGTTCCTACTGTCTGGTGTTTTTCTGATTCTGGGTTTCACCCCCTTTTCTTGCTCTTTGGTTTTGTCATTAACAGAGTTTGTGCATTTTTGCCTCTTCAAGATTCCCGTGAGGAGTTTTTTGCTTCATGTCCAGTACTTTATAACCCCTCGAAAATTGCGTTTCTTACTCATGCGACATGTGGTTCTTTATCTTACATGCTCATTGGAAGAGATGGATTATATTTTGCATTGCTCAATTTTGTCAGCTCTTTAATTTTCTTATATCTTTGGTACATCCAAATCTTACCAGTATTCTGTAATTTGATCAGGATTATATACCAATAGGATTTGATAATTCAGTGCAAATGTAGTAGATGAAGGTACCGCTGTAAACCTGAGACTGAGATATTGCTGGTATGAACTTGGTGCTCTCATCGTTGTTTAGAGCTCTGAAAGGCCACCCTACCTGGATTTAATGGGCTTACTCAATTTGTTTGTCGGAATCATTTTCCTGAGGGCATTGTTCTTGTTGCGCTGCGTACGCTTTTGAAAGCCGGGGCAAGAAGATTACAATAGATCAAGGCCCCTGAGCTACAGAGGAGCAGATGTCTCTGTCTTGGCTTTCTCTTTAGTTATTCACTAGCTATGAGTATACTTAAAACGGTCTCACTTTCAAATTGTTGTGTTCCATAATTTAGTTGCTGATGATCTTATGTTGGCCAGTGGAAGGAGGTTCCATCGCTGGAGGTGATGATTTGTCGATAATCTGCGAATAGATTTGGGATTGATAAGTTACTCCATTGTCATTTAAAATGGTTGCTTGTATTCGCTAGTTGAGTATAGGACCAGTTTACTGTTATGTGGCGTTCATTGTGGGTGCCGTGCATCGTTGAATTTGAATTTGTTGTGCTTGTGGGAAAGCCTCTGTTTCACATAATTTCTAATGTTTCCAATAAATCAACCTGAGTTCCTATGTGTTATGCTGTGCATTGTTGAATTTGAATTTTCTGTCAAGTAAAGTGTGCATGACTGGAATTTAAATTGCTTGCTTGTATTGGACAGGTTGTTGATTGCTATTTTTTCAAACGGATTGATCCTAAGTCCTCAGTACATGACAGAGAAGTGATTTTTGGATTGATCAATGAAAGGAAACCGTTGGAAAGTATGGAAGTCAGTTGAAAGTATCTGAGGAGGAAGTCACATTCTCAAAATGCAGCTACAAAGGAGTAAGCAACTAATCAACATGATGCAAGTGGAAGTGTCTCAACTAGAAGCGAAGGAAAAGGGACCTAGTTCTCTTGAGAGGCTTGATCTGCACAATGGTGATGTTGAAGTTGGACAAAAAAAACCACTTACGTTGCCTTAGATTGGCAACAATGTTGGATTGGGGATGGTTGTGCTGTTGTCTATCTTTGCCTCTAGGTAGTGTAAGTGGAGGGTAGATGCTAGGCAAGACCAATGTTATGATGCAAAAAAAAGTGAAAGTGTGTTCAAACTGTATAAGCAAATCCAAGTTCAACTGTGTTAAATGTATTAGTGAATCCAAGTTCAACTGTTTTCAATTTTCTTCAGTGAAAGATATCTTCTTCTGTATACTGAATATTTATGTCACATTCCTGTAGTAATACTGTCATGTTATCATGTTGCCCAGACTGAAAAGATAAAGGATTTAGGTTCTTAAGCTTTTAATAAATATGGTGGTCCTGATTTGAAGGAGAGAGATTTGGTTGAAGATGAAGAAAAAAGAAACAGAACAACCATGCATTTACAAACAGAACTACCATCACCAGTTATATGCTTCAAATGAGGTCTGAAACCTCTCTTCATTTAGAACTTGGATGATTACAATAGAAAAAACCAACTGGACAAGTTGGTATATCAGAATGCAGAAAAGGAGGAAATTGCTATCGACTTAAACAATTACAACAGAGAAAAACCAACTGAACATTAGCTACCGAGTTGGTGTAAGGTTCAGTCAACAGAAAAAAGAGGAAATTACAACCACCCCTAATGAGCACAGCACATCCATCACGGAGCCATCACAGCCATATAATGAGTCCATCCTTCTCATCTGTGTGCTACAAAGAGATTAGAAAATAACAAAAAAGATTAAAGCATCTCCATCTTGGACCCATCAGTAAGAGCACATGACAAGAACCAGTACTCCCATATACTTGCAAACAAATATCTTGGAATTGATTAACTTGACACAGTGAAAACTACGGAAAGGGCTGGACCACTGTAAATTGAAAAACAAAAAACAAGTCATGCTGATAAAGGAAGCATCTCCAGGATTTTTCCAGAGTCCAAAAGGATCTGTATTTTAAAACTTGTACGTTTTCAGCCAGGCCACCCAGTTGCAATGGTTTGGATGACAGTACTGACAAGTTGAAGTCTAGCAACATAGAATAATTTGCTAATAGTACCAGAGTCGAACTTACTAGGAAGTTTATCAAGCAAAGGCTTACAATCCACCACTGAAAGCTCTCTTGAAACAAGGGGAACAACCAAGTATCTTATAGGAAGTTTGCCTGTCTTAAAATGAGATAATTCGAGTAAATCACTCTGCAAATCATCAGGATACCACCTGTAAATAGAGCAGTGTTAGATGGATTGAGTTTTAGTCCGGATAGATTTTGAAATCTATCAAAAAAGAGAGCACAGCCTCTAGAGATTGCTTGTCACCATTTAAAAAGAAAGAGCAAATCATCAACAAAGGCCTAATGAGTAAGGCGAGTTCTTTTTCACATGAAGGATGGAATTCAAATGCACCAGAAGCAGCAGCAACATCAAACAATCTAGAAAAGGAGCTCAATAGCCATAACAGAATAAATATGTGACATAGGATCACCCAACGAAGCCCTTATTCCCCCGTATGATTCAGAGTGGAGAACGTCAAGGGCCCCTGGTCAAAGGTGATGAATAAATCAAAGGTTATAGAAAAAACACAAGCAAAGATAATGGACATGAAAATTGTATCTATCCGTCAGAAGCCCACCATAGGAATGATACAAATGACATAAACGGTCCCTGAACAGTGGTCCAATTAAGCAGTAATGTAAATAATGTGGTCGAATTGCTTCATGGGTGCTTAGTACTTAGTATCCCTTTTGAATTACGATTAGAAAATTTGTGCTGCTTCCAGTATTGTGAAATCGGAATTATTGGTGATACGAAGTACATAAGTGAGATCATTCACCGTGGCATGGTCTCCTTTTGCTCTCACGCTGTTTCCAGCTTGAGGCTCTTATTGAAGCTGAAAAGCAAGCTGCTTGGGATCTGATCAAAGAAAAGAGGAAACACAGGGCATTGTTAGCACTGAAGAGGAAAAAGGCAAGGGAAGATTTATGAAACAAGTGGATGCATGGGTTCTAATGTTGAGCGACAGGTAAATCTCTACTTCTGTGTATTGCTTCTTCAGCAAAAGGGTAGCTTCATTTTTTCCAATCTATCCAGTTTGAGGCCTCTGACAAGCTGTCAACTTTATAATGGTCACGGTTCTTGCCATTTATAATGAGTTGCGTGTTCAGTTGGCAGATATCGAACCTGCAAGCAAGCAGAGGGCCTTCATTGAGAGCCTAAGGTCGGGACCGAAGCAATCAAAGCTTTTCAAAGCGAAATCATTACTCCATTTCTTGAGGGAGGGAAAGGAAAAACTCTCTAGTTTTCTGGAGTCTTGCCATCTGTCACGCTGTGTACTCTCATATGAAATTGATCGCCTGTTGGAGGAAGAGCATAATCGTCGTCGTCGTCGTTGTGTCGTCACCATCCGTGGTTTTTGTCTCTGGCAAGAACCATCTTTTCAAATCAGGTTTTGGCCGTCAACGATCAGAAACCTCTCGATCCCTTTCACAACCTACTCCTCTTTTAGTCCACCGTTCGTTCGTCATCACTTCCTCTTCGGAGTGACCTCTGTTCCTTCAGGCAGCAGAAGAGACTGAGGGATGACTACTATTGCAAGACTGATATCAGTTGTGCTAGCGTTTGCCAGACAATCATACAACGGACTTAACAGTTGCGAATTCGCAAATGCAATTAGTACAGAAGATATACAGCTAAAACCATCAGTAAAGTCGAGCACGAAAGCTTAACCAAACTCTCTGTAGCTTGCGAAATCATGTGATCTCATGTTCTATGCTCGAACATGACACCCGTAGCTCTCCTCCAAGCTTATACTTCGGTCGCACTGTTGCCTTCGAATACTTCGTCTGAGATTCTGATTCTTTCTGCATTCAACAATACTCATTTATGTTACGGCACAAAACCAAATATGACCTGTGGTGCGGAATTTGATTAATCCCAGTGCTCCATGTTTTGCATTATGGAGGACTGACGAGGTTCGGTGAACACTAGGTATTTGTGAAAATTCCTTGGTGATGTGTGGAAGTGAAAACCAGCATAGTGGTCAGCCTAAATGGTGCCAACTACAGAACATGGAAAGGCAAGATACTTGATTTGCCTTATCACAAGGAAGTGAACGGTCCCACAGAGAGTGACGAGGCCAAGCCTGATTGCACAGGTCAACAATGGTAGTTGCTAAATAGGCAACGGATAAGTTTCGTTAGGTAATGGTTTATCACCATTTGGAGAATGAAACTTTAGGAAAACACCATTGAAGAACCTTGAAGTGTTGTGTGAGAGGAAATTGGCCAACAAGAAGCTTTATTTTTTTATCAAGAAGCTTGGCGCTTTGAAACATATCAAGAGGGCACTCCAATGACAGATCGCTTGAATGAGTTGCAAAGCTTGATAAATGAACTTGTAACTATGGAGATGGGGTTTGATGATGAGGTACCAGCATTGTTCTTCCTTAGTTCGCTTCCAGATAGTTATGGGATATTGGTGACGACTCTCATCCCATCAGCATCTAATGGAGAAGTGAAGTTGGATGCAGAGAAATCTTAGCTTGCTTGAGCATGAGACTCGGAAGAAGAGTGTGGGACTCCTCTCCACCACAAACCCTTGTTGTATCAGAGCATAGAGGGAGGAGTAAATCTCAAGATTCCTACAACCGTGATTGGTTCAAGGGAAGATCCAAGACACTAAATGGCATAAATTGTTATAATTACGGTAATCCTGGTCACATTACACTACCGCCGTTAGCTCCCATGAAGACTTCTCTGTTTGTCTACTTGCAATGGTGATTGTTTTGCTGTAGCGAACTGTGAGTTGGATTGGGGTCATAATAGATTGCACTGCCTCATGTCATGCACCCCAGGTGTTCTTTTCTATGTGTTATCAAGATGTTGCAAAAATTGTGGGGCTTGGTGATGTATGTTTTTAAACTAGCTTGGGAAACAAACTAATAATGCTCAAGCATGTGAGGCCGCATCTTTGGTTGAACTCGAGTTCTACCAGAAAATTAGATGATGAAGAGTTGGAAAGTCGGTCCAAGGATGAGACTTAGAAGCTTGTCAAGGAACTGCTCATTCTAGCAAGGAGGGGGAAGTGTTGTGCTCACCACTGCATCCAAGCTAAGATGTGCAAAGACCAAAGTCATGTCATGGGAGAAGTAGTGACATTTGATCCATGGCATATGAGACTCGATCATTTGAGTGACTAAAGCCTCGAAAATTTTTGCAAAGAAGGAAAATTACTATGTTTAGGGGAAAGTTACGAGGGATAAGATCTCAAACTTTTTGAGAAAATAAGAAACATTATTATCATTTGGGGAAAATTATGAATGGGAAAAGAAAGGTGTGATGAGGGGAGTAGAGAAATCATAAGAACTATAAAAATATTATCATTGAAAGAGCGTTACAATGTTCAACAAAAAAATTAGATCAATGATGAATAGGAGAAAAAAAGTACAAATCCATAGGAAAGTTATTAGTGGAAATGATGATAATAGTTACTAATGAATCACAATATAAATAGAAATTATTTTGAAGAAACAAAATTGTAATAACTTGAATGAGGGTAAATAATTTATTTTTCATAAGTAATATGTTATTTGGATTATATAATTCATTTTTCACGAAATAAATGGAACTTAGATTATTCAGCTGACTTGTCGGTGCACAAAAATAAAATCTTCCCACGAGCATATATATATATATAGATGGAAGTTGTCTAATAGTGTATAAGGACGCCCGCTCTTTCATGTGCCTTTTCTTTTCTCGGGACATTTTGGAATTATTATTATTATTTTTTGTTTTGGGGGGAGGACATATTTGCCGAAGTTGGTGCCATTTTTTTGAAGTATTATAGTAGGTAAAGAGGGGAATGCAATCGTCACGGCGTTTCTGCTTTCTTCTACGGGCTCCTTAAGACGCCACTACTACATCTCCATTACCTCTCAATTCCTTCAATCGTCGACAAACCATGTCCGCGTGATGCACGTTACCCTCCTCCGTGCAGCGGCGACTGAACTGGAGTGACGAAAATGGAGGTCAACTTGATTTTCCGAAGCAATCGGTTTTGAATTTGTAATGCCAATCGAGCACAATGTCAAAAATAACGCTTTCAATCTTCTGCCACTGCCTCCGTTTGCCTTCAGGTACTCGAATGACTACCCTTTATTACCGAAGATTGGTTTGTTGCTATGTTCCGCACCAATTGTTTGTCGAAATTCCTGACTAGTTTCATCGAGGAAACCCCATTTTAGAGCATTATCCTGCGATATCTCTTTGCTTTTAGTTTTATTTTTTATTTTTTATTATTTTGCGTCCAATATCTTGAGTGTCCTCCAGGAGAACTGCTATAGCGGGCGATGATATCTCTATGGAAAGTAGCAAGTTGAAACGTCGGAAGATGGACAGAGGTGACAGACGTGATGCGATTAGTAATCCGCCAGACTCGGAGCTCCTCCATATTGTGTCCTTCCTGCCCACGAGAGAGACCGCAAGGACAGCGATGGTCCCAAGATTCTTACCTCTGGACTTTTATCCGCCACTGGCCTTTTGATCACCGTGCTTACCGCAACTGCAAGGAGGAGGACCCTGCTTTTGAAGTCGATGAGAGATTCGTGAATTTTAACGACGATGTGCATGAGAACCCCACAATTGATTCGTTCCATCTTAATTTAAACTATGTGACTGAGGCGTACCCTGATGACAATGATCCTTAATGGGAGGATGGTCTAAATGAAGAGACAAGAAGGTGGAACAAAATCATTACGTGAATTCGTTTTGCAGTGAGGAGAAAGGTTAAGTTCCTTGATGTGAACTTCTTAGGGTGTGCTGGGGCAATCCCGGATAATCCTTGCATTTTGCCCAGCATCGTTTTTTAGGTGTAGCAGTTTAATAGAGCTGAAACTGGCTTCCTGTGAGGTCGGACTGGTGGGACGGGGCCAACTAAGGTCGCTCAAAAAATTGTTTATGAAGCAAATTGAATTGAGTGACCACACAATGGCTGACATACTATCTGGTAGCCCGTCGCTGAAAGAATTGTCTCTTGAAGATTGTTATGGCCTTTATAAGCCCAAATTCTGTAATGCCCTATCTATTGAGGTTTTAAATCTGGTATTTGCCGGTATCAAAAGGCTTGATCTCGACCAATCAGATATCAAACATTTAATCTTTGACGGCAGTGGGCATATGGAGCTAGTTTGTCCTGATGTGAAGATTCTGGACATTGCTGGGTGTATAGAGAATATCAAGGTGACTGATATGTCATCGCTAGTTGATACGTCCCTCTACTTCAGTCAATATTTTAGATATTCATACAAGAAATATCGTGAGTTCAGATTGCTTCTGGAAAAGCTCAGCTGCAGTCCTTATTTTATGCCATGCTATTGGTGCATACTGGTATGGTTTCTCCGCTGTTGCTCTGACCTTATTTGTCTTGCATTGCGGGACTTTTAAATGATTTGGGTCCTGATCCTTCAGGTAAGGAGTAATACCATGTGTTTGATCAAATATTCTCACATTTCAACTTTCCTAAAATTCGTAGAATAGAAGTTGGATAAGCAAATTTCAAATGTGTCTCATTGGACATGGCCAGTGGCCATGCTGTTTCTCTGCTTTGGCTTCTATGTTCCGTTGCCTTTTTTATGCTTCAGTTCATGAGGCAATGTCCCGGATGAAGAGTAAAGAAAAAAAAAATTATATACCTAGCCTGGGTTCTCTTATTTGCACACCTAAACTTTTATACGGCGACCTTCCTTGCATCTGCTGGCCTATGAACTTTGAGCAAATGTAAACTATTATCCATTATCCATAATGCTAAGATTGTTAAGTGTCTGTCTTCCTTGTGTCCTTGTTTGTTTCGTGGTATTATGTGGGCAATATTTTTCACTTTTTTTGTGACATCTGTTACCATTATAAATGTGCATGTCCATGCTCTTGTGATTTGCCTTTCTAAATATTCTACATTATCTGACAAGACTCTGAATTGAATGGTATCATATAATTTCATTTCAGTCAGTCCATACATACGCATGCTCTCGAGTACCCACAATGTATATCCGGTACTAATTTTCATTCAAAGTCGGTCCAAGTAATTCTTTTCAAACCTGGTATTAAGTATATGGGGGATGACAAATCAGCCATGCCCATCTTTCGCTTGGAAGCATGTGATACTTCACTGCATCCGAAAAGGCGGTACCTCCCAGGCATTTCTAGCTTGTTGAGGAACTCTCGTTTTCTTGAGACACTCACTATCTATGTCTACCCTGGAAGAGATGAGGATGAATCCGAGGTATAATACTTGAACTATAACATTGTATTTGCATATTGGATTTGGAATTAACGGAGATTGAAAAGTTGCTTTCAATTTTTAGCTTGCCAAAGCAGCTGGAAGCTTGCATTTGATTACGATGGCTTTATTTATTGGAGTTCAGTGGACAGCGCATATCCCTGCTTCAAGCACCAACTTAAGCATGTTAAAATATATGGTTATGTACTTGATCCTGATGTCATTGAGCTCATTGAATTTCTATTTAAGAATGCACAGGTCCTGGAGAAAATGAAGATTTCTAGCAAGAAGATTCTGCAGCGAATAGGTAGCAAGTACATGTTCTCCAGCGACATTGGTCGTCCATTAAAGGATTATTGTACATCAGATGTGCTGCTAGAGTTTTCACAGAAGTTGTTAAGTTTCCCAAGGGCCTCAACGCAAGTAGTAATTCACCTGGGTTAGATACTGGTATTGGAATTGTGTTCACCCCTTTCTTTTGGGCAACCCTTGATGTTGCCCCTTGATGTTTCTATGTCAGGCATGTCTTACATCTGGTAGACTTTTCAAAAGTAGTCGGCCTTTATGATGAATTCGCCCTTTTGCCTCAGGTCTATGAATTCGCCTCAGCCACGACTCGGTACAGGCAGCTTCATGAATAGTTTGATGGTGGATGTGCCCTTTTTTTTTCAAAGAATGTTTCTCATAACAGCTTTTCTTTTCATATTCCCAGCTCTTGCAAGTAGTTTGGCTAAAATTTTTGCAGTATAGATTTACTTGAACAATCTATTGACACCAGTTACAAGCGGTTCATGAGTAGCCTTCACTCTTGCGACTGCTGTCTCTCTCTCTCTGTTTTTCATTTTAGCGGGTACCTTTTTTTTGTTGTTTCACTTTTCAGTTTTGCCTACCATTTCCAAAACTAGAAAGGAAGTCGATGCAGTTCAACATTCTCGAGTGCTGCCCCCGAATGATTAGTATCTCGACATCAATATCAATACAATCCTAATCTACAGTGTACCATAAAATATTGAGTTGTGCAGTTCTCCAAGTTCGTATCTTTTCTTAATGTCTACCCAAAAATTGCTATTGTATGTGCTCCTCTTGCAAATTAACAAGATCATTTTGTCCCTTATTTGACGCGTGAGAGTTATTTTTTCTCTATAAATAACATGAGTACATGACTTTGTATCTTAAATTTAAGGTAGTTTGGTAATTAATCCCTTATACCCTTAATACTATGAATTGCGTGAAATCAGTCCAACTTTGTATCTTCTTGATCCCCTCCTGACACATGTTTCCGAGGACACTTTTCATACTAACATGTTCGCAGAGCATCGATCGGTACACACACTTTGCCGCAATTCCACGATAACAAGTGGTGTTGTAATATGGGATTTTACAAAATGAGCACTCCCACATTGTTTTCTAAAAACCTAACGGGAACAATGCCAGATTTGACCAAAGTGCAACCGAATGGAATTTCATTTCTGAACCAAATAGAGAGTTTCAACTTGATTAGGCTATCTCGATTTGGTTCAACATTTGAATATAACTTTTCCCACTTGATCTATTACATCGTAGTCCGAGTTGCTTCTTCACACTCCTCCATGTACTTTCCTTGAATTGGCAATCATATCATGGGAGTTCACATATCAGCCATGTCCATCTTTAAGGCTTCAATTGCTTTTGAGCAAAGCAACACGTCTCTGATATTTCTAACTCGTATGGGAATTCTTATTGTCTTGAGACCCTCATTATTTATGCTCATCCCAAATCTCATCGCATATTTACATATGAATTTATATTCAATATATCGCGAGTGCTGGAGATGAAAGAACAGCTTGCATTCAAATTTCAGCTCGCTAAAATAGGCTAGATGCAAGCACATGAAATCGACTGTGAAAACTGGTGCCTCAAGCGATAGCTTAAGCATGCAAAGATACAGAGACATGTCATTGAGCTCATCTAGTTTCTACTTGAGAAAGCATTATTCTTGGAGAAGATGGAGAAAATGGTAATTTAAGTTCCTAAAATAGTTGAAAAAAATGAAATACAATTAAATTGTGAAAGCCACGGAATCTTTTCAATTAAGTTAAATGAAAGTTAATAACAATTCCTGCTCTTTTTCCCCCTGAGTTAACTGAATCATCCATGTTACCGGCTACTTTTTACTATTCTTGCTCCTCTTTGATTTCCCCAAACCAAAGACAATTCTCATTTGAATCATTGAAGCACTCCACCGTGGGCCGGACTGGAACTGAAAACGTTTGACATGTGAAAGGCCAATCATCCGTGTTCCCGGCACACGACATCGCTTGCCTTTTTTCTTGTTGCATTCCAGGTGTTTTTGGACAATGTCCCGACTGGGTTTAGACTTCCAACCCCGTTTCTGATATACTTCTGTTTAGCCCCGGATTTTTATATCAGATCCATTTCTTGTTTACTGCGGTGGTTTTGATCACATCTTAGCGGTGTACAAATGCGTAGACTCTTTTATATGTTTCTTCTGAAATCCGTTTTTCTATTATGTTTGTGCGATTCGCAGAGTGTGTCCTGGGGTTGATCACCTGCGGAGGGCAATAATGTTGCCGTGGAAAGCAGCAACACAAAAAGTCGGAATAAAAAATGCGTATCCCAATTACTTTATCTTTGTCTAGAAGACTTTCTTTATGATACAAAATTATGTTTATTGACCAAACAAAACACTGAAATTAAAAATGAGAGTGTAAGCACAGGAATCAAAATCACAAAAAAAAAAAAAAAACCCCAAAATTGAAATATCCTCAAAATTACAGGCACACTGATGCTCTAGAATAAAAGCTACATTGGTATTCGCAATGCACATAAAAATAACAAACTTTAAAATTAGAACTACAATGAAAATACATTGGCTCAAAAAGAAAATGCTTTGAAATAAAAATTTAGCGGAGGTATGGCACGACCTGACCGTCCCCTCTTTCTTTGCGTTCTTTCTATTTATACTCTTGGGATTTCTTTCCACAGAGGTTGGAATTCACGCAGAATCCCCACTCCAGTCGCTCCACATTTCCTTAATTCCATGACGTTAGAAACTCCTAAAGCAATCGCGCGTCCTGCAATCACTTCACCTCCTTACTCTAAATCTAATCAAAAAGGTCACCGATGCACCTCGTATTGAACGCAGTCACACAACTCTTAGGTGAAGTTAAACTAGATAAGCTCCAGATCAAAGATAGACTTAAAGGTGTGTTTGTTTGACTGAAAAAAAAAAAATCGCGACTTAGTTCCCTAGACATTCACGCATTTGGTTTACTACAAAATGATCAGTTGACGAAAAACCATTTACAGTAAAAAGAAACATGTTTAAATTTAAAAAAATTAAATACCTTATCTTGAAAAAGAAAACAACATTTTCTTGAGAAATGATTTTCTAAAAAGAAATTGCTTTTATCATGAAGTTTTCCCCGAAACAAACACACTTTTAGTGCAACTTGACTCCTTATACCGTCTCCTCCATATCTAGGCCATAAATGTTCACCACCGACGGGAGCTAAAGAATAATTAAGAGTGGCAATGAGTAAAATGATACGAACCATCGTTGTCATCTCTCAATTTACTAATAGTATCTTATTGCATTTCATGTCATATTTTTGCCAACAAAATTGTTTCATCATCTTCATCCCGTGCATCATGCGATCGATAAAGTTGCTTTGATCTTGAAGTGAGCCGACCAACAAAAGACCGAGTTAGTCTCGGTCGTCTTCACTTTTTTGGTGGTGAGGAATGACACATTCACTTGGCTAGTTCATATCGAAACCTCAGCTCTGTTCTTATCTAAAGCTATACACAGCAACCTTTTTCTTTATAAAGAGAGTAGTTATGCTGCACGAGCATTTTGAAGAAGCCAATGACATCTGTGGCAAATCCTTGAGCACTGCCAGACAATCAGACAACGGACTTACACTTGCCAATTCACAATGGCACTAGTCCAGAATGTATATAGAAGTTGCTTTGAAGAAACAAATTTGCAGCAACTTCAATGACATTAAATATTTCATTGTTGATATGTACGGTTGCGTTTGGACTCACATATTTATTTTGTTGATAATCAATGAAATCAATCGTCTTGTTATTTATTTATATATTTATTTGACCTTGATAGGTGAAGACAATGTGATAAGGATTTATATATAGCTTGCTTGCAGGATGTATCAGAGCTGCTTGCTATTTTATCTTGAATTGAAGAGACCCAAAAGCAATTTATAGAAGTCTATCCCCGGCAATTTGTCTCTACTGACTCTTGAGAAGTGAACTTTGTGTATGCACATGCGTGTATATATATGAGTGTGTCAATATTACTAGCTAAGGGATGTTGACATCATTATTCATTATCGACAGATGTAAGACTAATTTGAGTTCTAGAAATGTTTTGTGATCATATGTTCCTCAATTGGTGAACTATTGATTGAGCTAGCTAGGTGTTGCCACTAATTTGCTCATGAAACATTTCCTCTTTTTATTAGTCGAGTGAGTTCTTGTTTTGGCATTGGTGCAATGTAATTAATTTAGGCTTTGAATATGAACCGTGGACCATATCACCTAATTAACAATTACATCCTAGTAGCTTTGAAAATGATTGGTTGACAGTCTTCAATAACTGTGAGAATTGTGGGATTCATTCCTTTAAGAGTTGTTATTCTCATAGTAGTCTAAAAATTGTTATGCTAGCAAAACCATACATATATATATTCCTTGATAATTGATGATTGTATATCTTGGTTAGTTGATGAGGATGTTGTTGAATTGCCAGCTTGTTGATGAGCGTGGCACTCAATGCCTACTACTTGAAGTGACCAAAATCAACGATGTTTCAGGATTAGATCATCCAATAGCTTTCAAAGGAAAACAAAATGGTCATTTAGATTATTTGATTTGCTTGCGATTGCTTTTGTCGGTGAGCCGGTCTACTCTTTTTGAGTTTCATTCTTAACATGATGGAGGTGAGATGGTGTCAGATCAAACAAAGAAGGTGCATCTCTTTCAGATGCTGCTTTGCAGAGCCACCACTTTATTTCACTCCGAAGCAAATTCGGGCTTCATAATTGCATTTTGTTTTTAGCATTTGGCTTTGAGACAACCACGAAAGTCAACTCCTTCTGAGTCGAACACCAACATCCTTAACAGAACCATTGTTTTGTTGACCAATGGAAATTCTTTAATTTTTTTTACCATGTCATTAGCCCACAAAAACAATATGACATTATTAGTTCATATATCGACACAAACGAATTTTTAGATCATGTCATTAGCCCACAAAAAATTCTTTAATTTTTTGAACTCATCCACCATATACGGTTTCATTAGCTTTTCTTGAGAGCTTGGCGATTACACACAATGCTAAAATTAAAAGGATCGATTTCATCAATCAACTTATAGATTGAATTGGTAGACTCTAGTTTGTTATTCCTTACGACATGATAAAGGAGTCTCTATTTTATGATATTATTCTTCAAATAATAACTCCCACTATACTTTAAGGCACATTAGCCTCACATAGTAGCACAGTTCCCTTATGTGAGCTTGCAAATAAAAATTTTCATCAATTTTTAGTTGTGACATGGAAATATATAATGGGAGGCAAATAAGGGGGTTTGGAAAAATTCAAGCTTAACGCTGTTAAATTTTATGGGACCGTCGCTAACTATTCTAAAAATTTAAGCTATTAAATGAAAGTATGATTCAATATTATAATTACGATAATAGTCCCCCTAATGCTTAGTCTGGTCTTTTGGACATATTTAATTAGGGAAGCAAATGAGGCCTAGAAAGATTTGAACTGAAAGTGTAGTTTAATATTTTAATTAAACTAATATTCCCCCTCACGCTTAGTCTAATCTTTTGGACATATTCAATTGAGGAGGTAAATGGGGCCTGAAAAGATTTGAACTCAAGATCTCAAGTTCTAATATCACGTGAGAATTTGGTGAGAACACGGTCGACTATTTTAAAAGCCTAAACTGTTATATGAATGCATTGTTTAATATTTTAATTACTCTAACAAACACCTCATGCTTTGATAGCAAGTGAGATTTTGTGTGACCAGTGTCAGCTAGTTAAAAGTTCAAACTGTTAGATGGATGCGTATTTTAATATTTAAATATTCTAATAATGTAGAGCCTATTGGTCAAAGAGAACCCATCAAGATTGAATTTTTTTTCCTAGTTGGACATCAAGAAATAAATGACTTGGTCGTTATTCTGGACAAGTAGTAAATTGCCATGCATGGCTTGACAGGTCAAACACGTATTCAAATTCAATTTTATATGGACAATTTCTTCTCGAAAAATTTTGATCAGGAAAACTGAACTTAATCGGTCCGCTAAACATCATTGTTCTAACTTGAAATCAGAAAGGAAATTTAGGACATGACTACCAATGGCCAGTAGGTAAATATCGAACACTTCTGCTAGAATTAAAAGGATAAAACCAACTTGCAAAGAAAAAGGCAGTGTGAAAGTATGTATACAAAAAAATAACCAACTCTTTGTTATCGATAAATGTTGGGACATGATCGGTTAATCAAAAGTGATACAAGCAGATATTTGAAGGACATGAGTTAATGGACACCTACATCAAAGGGTAATCAACAACGAGCAGGGAATGACCAACGAATACCATGGCTTAGCTACAAAGCAAAGAAGTGGCAAGTCGTCATGAATTTTACCATGTATTGGGCAAAGAGAATATACAAAAGTGCACGTTTAACTAAAATGCCGAATGACGGTACCAGCATCAAGTGGTAGTTATCTTACTGAGATGGAAAATTATAATTGCTTATGGCTATGGGTTATTCATGTGTGCAAATAGAGCCTAAAATATTGGAGAACGCAATTGTAGTTACTAGTGGGGTAGTAACTATTTATATGTAACCATTACTTTATAGATTATAAATAAATATCCATTATATGTATTGTAGTATCTCTTTCAACGCCCTAACATCAAGTCAATTAAGGTTATTGTTTGTTCACGACAATTTCCTTTTGTTCTTCATGCATTTAATTTTTCCGCACCTTAAATTCACTCATTTTTCATTTACTTTAAAATTTCAGGTCTAGCAATTCCTTGTTCAAGATAGACACGAAACCCATTTTTTTAAAAAAAAAACAAGATCAATTTTTCGATGAAAGATATCTCGCTTCTTGGGTAAATTCACGTTCTTGGTGAAACGGGAAGTATTGCCTTTTATTGTCTAGGAGGATGAACTCTCCCTGGGGGATTTTAACGCTCAGTTTGATTTTCATGAAAATATCTGGATATAGGTTTCTCTTTTTGAGCAAAAGAAAAAAAGTGCGGCATGTCTCCTCCCAGTACTTTCTCCTTCTCTCGATTTCATTCCCAGCGCATTCGCATGCTCAAAGCATTTGCTTCTTTTGTTCTTGCTTTTCCCTAATAGATTTGCTAATTTCGTTCCCCGGTGGAGGATTCGGGCGAACTTTGGAACTGCACATGGTCGGATTGGGTCTGAAATGCCTGTGGCTGCGTTCGGTGTGCGGGGTATGCTTTAATGGGGAACGCTGGCCATCCATTGATTGAAGGACATTCTCGTGGAGTGCATATATGCTGCGGTTGATTCTGTTTTGCCCGTTCCGTGCTCTCTCCGTGGCATTTGTTCATCGACTTGATCAGAATCAGCCACGAGAGAGAGAGGAAAGGATTTAGAAGCAAATGGCGGGAGGGAAGCTCCATGCATGGAGGTTCTACAATGAGTGCTCTCAGGCCAGGATCACCAGGACAGAGGCATGATGAGGCAACAGACATTCAGCTTTGCACCGAGAAAGTATGGGCGATGTTGGCTGTTGTTTTTCGCTGCAGTTCGATTTTCGGGTCGACAGATAAAATTTATTTCCATGTCTTCGTAGATGATATGGGTTATTGCCATCAAAGAATCCCACTAAGGCTGATGCTGAGGAAGCATCATTCGTCGAGTTTAACCGGCTTTCTATTGCTATAGGACTCGAGCTGCATATTTAGTGCTTGTCCCGGTGAATGCTGATTGGGTTTCCGTTGGTAACTTCTAGCTCGGTTCAATAACAATTAGAGCATGCGGCTTTAGCCCATGGCGACGGGTGCATAAGTCTCCGGTGATGTTCTACGGGTCTCCACTTCGGGTGCCTCCAAAAAGACCATCTAGTTTGCTGCAATTGCTGAATGATATACAGGTTGATTTTGTATGCTATGAGTTGATTTTCACGCGTAGAATGGACTTTAGAAAGAAAACATCTCTCCACTTGATTTGTCAATTAATAGTCTCATGGGTATGGTTTACGATTTTCTTCTTGATATCTATTTATCTGTTATAGCCAATTCCAAGTTCCAGCTTTTGCTTCCAACTCTTGATTGTTTCTGAGTGTCGAGCAATAGACTGAATCAAAAGCCATAAGTAGAGGTAGGTAGTAATAAGGACAGGGTGGCGAAATGAGAGTTGTTTGTAATGTCATGTAGTGTATAATAGCGCTAGTACTTGAAAGAAGCATTTGGTGACATTACTTAGAACTTCTGTCTAACACTTAATGTAACAGTATTTGCTTGCCATTTGGGTTTTTGAAATCTAAGTTTGGCTCGACCATCAACGAATGTTTTGCCATGGTCTGCCTTGTCACTTATACTTTGATTTGGAGTTCCATAAAAGGGAAAATGCTGATAAAATGGAGACGAGATGGATAATCTTCTGATATTGGTTGTCTTGGAGGTGTTGCTTGACAAGTAATTAATCTGAGGAAACCAAGAATGGGTAGTGAAGCTAGATTCTTCAACTGAAGGTAGGCTGACTTTGTATCTTGCTACTTCTATTAACTATCATTGCATCAGTAGTCAAGGATGGTGTATGCAATACACACTCACATACTATGAGCTTCATCTTTATGCTGTCAGATATCTTGACATAAATTTGTGTAGACACCCCATAAAGTGAAAGGCCGTCTTGTTCTTTTTCACGGTGCCTTCCAGCTACAAATTTCCATTGTTCTTCGTGAGATCTTTCACATTTGATGCGAGAGAACTGTGTTAGGTTTGTTGAAGAAAAGCCGCTTTAAATGAGGTCTCCGATACATGTGTGATCCATCTTTGTTTGAGTGGTGACTTACTTTAACATTTCATTTTTGAGGAATATTACACTTAAAAGCAGTTACGAAGATGGAAATAAAAAAATGTTATAACTTTGAATGGTGCACCTCTTTTGGAAGTCGAGACAACTTTGATTTCATGGATAGGATTGACCGGGAACATATTGCATGTGCTTATCTTAGATTGAGCTATTTAGGCAACATTATTCAATTGATCTTTTCCAAATACTTCTTTTGAATGAGCATCAAGTATTGGAGCTGCATTGCACACTACCTAGATGTTTTCCTTGCCGCGGTGATTTTCCCTTTTTCCCCTCTTCGAAGCCAATTATCCTACCTTGAGTCGCAATTTCTCGGCGTAATGTCAGAGAGAAGGGGCAGCTGAAGACTGCTTATAATTTCACAGTGTTGGGTCACTGGAAAGTACTGGTTGAGTGATGTTAATGGCACAGCTAAGATGATTTATGCATAGTACACTAGACTGTGTCAGATTTGTAGTGAATTTGAGATTCAGGCAGGGAAGAATCTGCGACTTGATAAGTCAGCATGTGCATTATGATTACTCCATTTTCCTATTAATAAAACACTAGGAATATCTTGTGTTATACGTTTTTTTCCCTTGTCTATGTTAAATCTTTCCATGATTTATAACAAGTTCACTGTGATGTCAATAACAGCTCTGCTTGTAAGCATAAAAGTTTTCTCGTCATTTGATACCAAAGATTGCTTTTAAGGACAACTCCTATGCGGGTGCATTAATTTTGGAGGTGTGCTCTGACAAGAAGCTTTAGTTATTGTGTGGTAGAGACAATTCCAAATTCAATTATTTTGTGTAAATATTGTTATTGTGCCTTCCAAGCTAGCCATCTGTTTTGAGATAGTTTATCCATCTCTCAAGATTAACATATATCTTAGATTCCTGCATACTTCACTTTACAGCCATTCTCACAACTTTACTGAACTATTGGAACTCTGTGTGTGTGTGCATGTGTGTGTGTGTGGGCGTTTTCTTTTGTTTTATTTTATTTTATTTTTTGGGTGGGTTGGGGGTGGGGTTCTGGTTGATATGTTCATGCATGCACACCTTTTTGGAGAAATATAACATTGGATGCAACCATGATGTTCTTATGATGAATTGACAGGTATGTTGTTCGCAGATTTCTAGTGCAAGGGAGAGAGACAGAAGATATGAAAAGTAGTTTGTCAAGAAAGATTCCAGCCCATCGACAGGTCAGATATTTGTGGACACTGCTGTCTATTCAAGGAATCGATGCTTTTCTTTGGCTCTATCATCCAATGCAGGCAAGAGTTTCTATCCTTCTGCTGATTGGGCGTTTCAAATGCAAGGACATGGTATGTTACTCCTTGTAATTGAGGTTTAGAGGCTCATGAGGCATCTTTGGAACATGGGTGTGATGAACTGTTCCTAGTTTGCTCAAAATGTTCCTCAAAGCTACCAGCAAAGGGTTCTTCTATGCCTTTGTTTCATTTGAGAAGGTTAGATTAACACATGAGAAAATGTGCATGTGCACATAGAGAAGAGAATTTATTGCGATAGTGCTTGAAACAGTGGTGACTCTCTATCCCAGTTGCTCTTTAAAGGTTCATGTGCTCATTGACACTCAAAAATGCGTTTACTCTCTCCTGACAGCATGAGGAGGACATGATCATGGCTTCTTTGATCTGCATTGTGGATTTTGGTTGTCAGAAGCTCCTAGTCTACAAATAGAGTTAGATTGTGGAAAGAAACTTCAGTTTGATACAGAGATAGTTACAAATTTGAATTAATTCCTGTATCAGGTCCCTTTATGAACTATATTCGTATGATCTGCTGTACTTTTTATTATCAGCAAAAATGTTAATCGTCTTGAGGTGGTGGAGCTAATTTGAGGAAACATCTTTGCATAGGTGGACTAGTGTGCTAGAACTCTGTGTGGTGTCTCGTGAGATGGACTTTTCCTCCCCTACGCAGGTTAATATTGATTTGGGAAGATTTTGTCTTGCTTTGCAAGAACTTAATTTCAACTCTTTCATTAGTGATAGTTCAGTGAATCACTTCACTGGAAAGTCGCCTTTCCCAATGTTGGATAAATCTATAGAATATGTAGCCTCAATTGAAACTGTATCAGGTGATCGCTATAGTTTTATTTTCAGATAAACAGAGTGATGAAAGATTTCAATTGCTTCATAGTTCATAGAATTCTACCTGAGACTGTGTATGTTATTAAAGTTGCTAACTTTACCTGAAAGAATTTTAATGGGACTGCTATGTCCTATTTGAAAAGAAACTATTGATTGACACTTTACCCTTTCGTGCGGAGCAACATCAAGAAAATGATCTGGTTTTGAAGGCCTATCGTTTCTTCTTCTTTACTCCTGTGATGTTGATGAATCTGCCACAGTATCGATAAAATTCGAAGCTGGTACTGGTTCTCAGTGCATGGACTTATGGTTTATAGTATGTCGAGGAACAGGTTCTATGAGCAGATAAGAAGAGTGCATAAAGGCAATCACGGTATATGTTATGTCTTTTCAATGAGAAATTTCTTGTGTTGAATCATACTCGTTGAGTGGTTCAACTTGAACCTACCTTCGTAGACGCGAGCTTATTTTTTCTCTATTCTGACTGGCCTAGTTTTCTATAGCAAAGGTACAGAAAATTTCTGCCCAACATTTTATCCATTTGAAACCATTTTTCTTTTGTGTGTGAGCTTAGTAATAGCCCAGGTTACAGCTCTCCGCTGCATATGAACCCGGAGAATATCGTGCCTGATTTATCAGGGGAAAAGTGCCAAAAAAGTCCTAAACCTTTTGGTTTTGTGCCAATTTAGTTCTAAACCTTTTTTTGGTGCCGATTTAGTCCTAAACCTTTTTATGTTGTGCCAATTCAGTCCTTTCCGGCCAATTTTGGCCGGATTTTGCTGACTGGACGCCGGCCGGCTGACGTGGCTTGATCGGCGCTGACGTGTACAATTTTTAATAATATTTTAATATTTTAAATATTTTTAAATATTTTTTTATTTTTTATCTTTTTATTCTTTTATTTTATTCTTTTTCTTTTTTTTTCTTCTCATCTTCTTCCTCCAGCCGGTCGCCGGAGTTGGGCGACCGGCCAGAGGCGACGGCCGGCGAGGTCGACCTCACTGGCCACCTCGCCAGTGGCCGCGAGGCTCGCCCTCGCCGGATCTGGCGAGGATCGAGCCTCGCCCATGGCCGGCGAGGCTCGACCTCGCCAGATCCGGCTCGCCACCCAGGCCGCGAGGGGCCTGGCGCCGGGCGGGCGAGGCTCGGCCTCGCCGGATTTGGCGAGGGTCGAGCCTCGCCCATGGCCGGCGAGGGCGAGCCCCGCCAGCTCGGCGCGAGGCCAGCTGCCTCGGAGAACCCAGGAATCACAAAACCCCCACCCCCGACGAATCGCCGCCGCGGGAGAAACAGGCGAAAATCCGGGGCCGGAGCCGCGCGACCGAAGACACCCCGAGCTCCCGTAAACCCTAGAGACGACGACGACGATGAGGGGAGGAGGGAGGAAATTTCTAGGGCGAGATTGGGATCGGAGAACGGAGCCGGGGAGGAGTCCAGCTGGCCTCGAGCCGAGCT
The DNA here is from genome assembly GCA_028830015.1 of Eucalyptus grandis x Eucalyptus urophylla. Taxonomy (NCBI): domain Eukaryota; kingdom Viridiplantae; phylum Streptophyta; class Magnoliopsida; order Myrtales; family Myrtaceae; genus Eucalyptus; species Eucalyptus grandis x Eucalyptus urophylla. The sequence continues at coordinate 46,274,345 of CM054190.1, forward strand.
GGCGGGGCTCACCCTCACCGGCCATGGGCGAGGCTCGACCCTCGCCACCCAGGCCGCGAGGGCAGCCTCGCGCCGGGCGGGCGAGCGAGGCTCGACCTCGCCAAATCCGGCGAGGGCGAGCCTCGCCCGCCCGGCGCGAGGCCGCCCTCGCGACCACTGGCGAGGTGGCCGGCGAGGTCGACCTCGCCGGCCGTTGCCTCTGGCCGGTCGCCGAGCTCCGGCGACCGGCTGGAGGAAGAAGATGAGAAGGAAAAAAAGAAAAAGAAAAGAAAAGAATAAAAATAAAAAATAAAAAATATTTAAAAATATTTAAAAATATTAAAATATTATTAAAAATTGTACACGTCAGCCCCGATCAGGCCACGTCAGCCGGCCGGCGTCCAGTCAGCAAAATCCGGCCAAAATTGGCCGGAAAGGACTGAATTGGCACAACATAAAAAGGTTTAGGACTAAATCGGCACCAAAAAAAGGTTTAGGACTAAATCGGCACAAAGCCAAAAGGTTTAGGACTTTTTTGGCACTTTTCCCGATTTATCAGCATTCTTTGATTCTGGCAAAACCTCCTGATGTAACTAATAATTTGGTTGACAATGATGAAAGCACAACAAATTGCTCATAATTTGTATGGATGGTTTTCTATAGCATTTGCGACTCTCATCTCTTTCCGTCTCCTCTGCATAATTTCTGGTAATTTCTGGTCAACTGCTCTTCCTCCATCTGTGCGTTTCCCCTCTCTCGAGCTTTTTTGGCCAGCCGGCACAGCCCCAGCAGAGAGAGAGAGAGAGAGAGAGAGAGAGAGAGAGAGAGAGAGAGGGAGGGGGAGGAGAGAGAGAGATTGAATATTAAATTCCACAACCGTTGATTTTACTATTTAATAGAAATTGACAACCGATTTAATATGAAAGAACAACAATCCGTCTGCTGGGCTGTCATCCATCAATTTTTGGTTTAGCGTACGTCCATCTCATGCCATCTCAACCATTGGAGATTGGGTGCTATGGCAGTGTCCATGGAAGGAAAATGACGAGTACGGAACATAGGAAGAAGGACAAGGATGAGATTGGGGAATTTGCCAACCAAAATGTTGTCGTCTGGTCGAGTTGCCAAAGGTGCAAAAGAGTGGAACATGATGAGAGATCCTGCAAAGCTACAAGTGAGGTTGAGGATCAAAGTGACCTTTCTTCTGTAAACACTGAAGATTTGCATAGTCTTAATCGTGCACTCCTTAAAGCTTATGTGGAATTGCAACGTGGTCCAGGTGAAGAGGGATAGAACTTTGACGATTACTTGCAAGAACAAGCAAAGGAAGTGAGACCAGATGTGCCTGAAATCCTTGAAGGGATCCTACGGAAAGAGGCAGAGCAAGGGGTACAACTTCAAGTTCAAGAAATAGCAAAGCTTCAAGGTCGGGTAGGGACGCAGCTTCTACTTCAGGAAAAGGCGGGCCATCAAATTTAGGAAGGAGCATACTTTAATTTCACGAAGTAACGCGGCTTTGAGTTCGGGAAGGTGGGCAGAGGTTTGACTTCAGGAAAAGGGAACGACTAAAATGGGCGCAAGTTTAAGATCAGGGACGGACAAAGGTTCAAGCTCGGCGAAAGCAGTAATGCAAACTCGAACAAGCACTGTAGCAAGCAGAAGATCTGAGATCTAAGCTAGTACAACATCTAAGTAAATACGAACGTTATTTGGTTGCCACGGGCAATGCAGAGTTCCATACTGTGCTTTCCGGGGGATTCTCAAGACTAACATGTCAAGGTAAAATTCTATTTTTCTACTTTTTTTTCTTAAGGAGACTCGAAATTAATAAGTGGTTATCTGAGTCACGGATCAGTTGCCTCTTTCCATGGGCCAATCTACTTGTCTTCAAGAAAGAGGAAGCTGACACGTGTCTTCGGAGTTTTCATTCTGAGATTGAAGTGGTGACCACTTCTGTGGTGAGCCTAAGCTTGTGGATCTAGACTGAAAATTTTTGCACATGAACTCTTTTACTAACTGTTCATTATTTCTTCCATTCCTTTTTATTTTTTATTTTTCAATGAAAATGCGTGTACTGGTGACTTGAAAAATAGAGGACCATCACCTGCTCTTGAATTCCATTTCTTGGTCACCTCCAGTCAAATTTAGTTTCTTGTTCCAAAAGCATAATCTCTTTGATTTATGATCCAACATGCACTAAAATTAAGTTTTATAAATGGAACACCAAATCGAATATAAAAACTAATGAAAAAAATTTAGATAGATAATATTATTACCAAAACAATAAGTGCACTGGAAACTTGGTAGAAAGACAAGCACTATAAGAATAAATCTCGTCGAGCCCTACCTGGTCAACATATTTACTGCACAAGTTGTAGGCATCTTGCTCACTCTTGAACACCACGGCAACCGTACTTTTACATGACTTAGAAATTTGAAAGGGTCAAATCAGCCCAGTTGAATCACATTTCCAAAAAATATCAATGAAAAATGAGAGACGAATCAAGAACTTGTACTCGTACATACTCATCCAAATGAATGGAAATCTACTTCTCTCGATTGACCCGTTTCCTTGGCAATTGAGATATTGGGCCACTAGAGAAAGGTTCAAACATAAGGCCTAAAAGCTTCATTAAAGCCCACATATTTGTCATGGGTGTAGCACGTCTGCGTAAACGTTCGGCAATTTCTTCACTACTCCATGATGACCCTTAGATGTCGAGGTGCAGGGATGACAATTCCTGAGAATCGGACTCTCCTGCAAGGTCAAATTCTTGATTCCGAATTATACGTGTCCAGACAATTCTGTTATATGTAATGGAGTCTCACTGTAAAACCACAACATAGACCTATTCAAGAATTAATGGATTGTCTTTGAGCAACTCGAGCAAATAAGTCGCCTTTCCTTCGGCTGCTGCTCCATGAAGCCTCACATCCATTTTCACTCTGAAACGAATCCGGGCTTCCATAATTCCGTTTTGCTTTTAGCATTTGGCTTTAAGATGGCCGCGGAAGTCATCCCCTCGTGAATCAAACATCAACATCCTCAAGAGGAACCATCTTTTTGAGGACATTTGAAAAATTCTATAAATTTATTAACCAAGTCATCAGCACAAAAAAAAAAAAATATGAAATGATTTCGGCCCAAATGAATTTGGTTTTGATCGATGTACATCATGTGTACCGACGTGCTGTTACAATTGAAAATACATACGTTTAAATGTTATGTATGTACTGATTTTTATGCCACTTGTGGCTTGGTATTGATGTATAAGCTTCTACAATGCATAGAATATATCTTTTAGCCCAATGTTATGGTCTGTTATTGGTAACAATACCAAGTGTGTTTAAAAGTAATGTCCATGCTGATTGATATGCGGTTTGTGGCTTGGTTTCTAGATCTGACATCGGTTGTGTGTACTTATAAGCATGAGAATTAGTTGTATAAGGTTTCGGAGCAGATAAATCGATGTTATTTTGTCTACTACCGTCCTTCGTCCTTGGCTAATAGCCCTGTCCATGCTCTCCGAGGATCGGGCCTTCACATGAATTTTAAACTATCGAGGCCGGGTCCATTTAACAGACAGTATCAATTTGGGTTGGCCCAGAGAAAACACCATTTTGACCCTATCCACTAGCCTTGAATCATCTGCTACGTGTCATTCAATTCAGGTCTCTAATTTAATTTCTGTATTCGTTGGGTGAATAGGAGCCAGCGGCTACCATCGAGCCACATCTCAGTCGAATCGAGTATGCCTTGTCAAATGACAATATCCACCGGAAAGGATTGATGTGCCAACCCTAATGTTGAAGTTGGACCCCCAAAAAAAAAAAGTGTTTAGATTAACAACGATGTTATATTAGGGATGGTTGTGTAGTTTGTCCATCTTTTTTGCATTTTGGAAGTGTAAGTGGAGGGTAGATGTGAGGCAAGACCAATGTTATGATGCAAAAAAAGTGAAACTATGTTAAACTGTATTAGTAAATCCAAGTTCAACTGTGTTCAATGCATTAGCAAATCCACATTCAACTGTGTTCAATTGTATGTTGAGAAAGATGGCATGTTCCCTATACTACATATTCATTTCAGATTCCTATAGTAATACTGTCATATTATCATGTCGCATAAACTGAAAAGGTAAAGGATTTAATTTAGGTCCTTAAGCTTTTAATAACTAAGGTCGTCCTAATTGGAAGGGGAGGGATTTGCTTGGAGATGAAGAAAATACGAAACAGAGCCACCGTGCATCCACAAACAGAAAAACTATTGCCAATTATATGCTTCCCATGAGGTCTAAAAACCTCTCTTCACTTAGAACTTGGATGATTACAATAGGAAAAACCAAGTGGACAAGTTGATACGTGGTTCGGAAAATAGGAATGAGAGGAAATCACAACCAACTTAAATGGCGACAACAAAAAAACACCAAGTGGACATTAGCTATAAAGATGGTATATGGTTTAGACAATAGAAAAAAGAGGAAACTTACGACCAATTCAAATCATCCCCATCACAAAACAACCATCATAGCCGTATGTCGTTGTTCCATTAGTCTTTGTAGTGGCTGCCATACCAAGTCATTCCTTCTTATCTCTGTGCTACAAAGAGATTAAAAGAAGATCAGCATGCTCCATCTTGGAATCATCGGTAAGACCATTTCACAAGAATCAATACTCTGAAATACTTGCAAACCAATATCATGTCGGAACTGAGTAACTTTACACAGTGAATTCCTTGGAAAAAGCTTCATCAGATAACTGTGATTTTAAAAGAAGTATCTGGGAATTCTCAAAGTCCAAAAGCACTTGTTTTTATTTTTTTAACTTTTAAGTTTTTAACTAGGCCACCCAGTAATTTGCAATTTTGTCCAAAATTAATTGGAAGGATTATATTGATAAATTGTTAAAAGTATTATGACTAAATTTTGCTAGAATGAAAAATATATAACTGAATTATCCTCCACATAATAGGTTTTCATTTTTTTTTAAAAAATATAATTATCCCATTGTAAAGTAAAATCCTCCAAAAACCACTCATTTTGTGCGGAAGTTGAGGGTTTTATTTTGTATTTTTTTCCTCTATCTTCTTTTTACTGGGGGGCCAAAATGGAAGTTAAAATTGTCAAGAGCTCTTTATGTGGGATTGGATTTGATTCCAATCTTGGGCTTGCATAGTATAAGATGCACCAGGCCCTAATAGTATGTTGAAGCACGTCATGCGTCCATAATTCAGCATACATTCAAATAACCATTTAAATATGGCTAATTTAGTTTTAAATATTTAGACAATTTGCTAATGTAGTCCATCTGGCCAACTTTTGCCGGAAATAATTGCCATGGTCGTCAAGCATCCTAGATAGCATGACTGACACCCAACTGACACTGACGTGGACAATTTGAGCAATTTTCAAATATTATATCTTAATTTTTTCCTTTCTTTCCATATATCTCCTTTAATTTTTATTTTTTAAATAAGGTCGTGGACATCAGGCGAGGATGTTGTGGCCTTCGCCCAAGCCCTTGCCAAGATCTAGGCTAGGGCTCTAGGCCCTCGTTTAGGGTTGGTTGGCGACCTCGCGCACTCGAAATTAGAGGGAAAAAAATGAAAGAAAAGAAGAAAAAATTTCAAAAAAGTTCAAAAGATTGCAAAACTTTACCACGTTAGCGTCAATCGCCCTATGTATTGGCCGTGTCACATAGGATAACTGGTGCTGAATAAACCGCCATGTTAACGATTTCTGACAATAAATTGCTGAAATGACTAAATTGGCAAATCATAAAAAGTATAGGACTCAATTGACACGATCTTTTGATAAAAAAAAAAATGGCACAATTGAAATGTTTATGACTAAATTGGCTGTCGTACAATAGATTCAAGATTTTTTGGACAATTATTCCGATGAAAATTTGGCATAGGTTTTTTTTTTTTTTGGGTTGGTGTTATGGCACAATTTGAGCGTCCCCTCTTTCTATATATACTCTCAATATTTCCATTAACGATCATTGCAACTCATGTGTGATCCTCACTCTAATTGCTCCATATTTTGATGATTTTCTCTATTCCCATGATTTAAGTTACTCCTAAGGTAATCGCATGTTATGCAATAACTGCCCCTTCATTCAAGATTCAATCTATTCTGCAATTATTCCAGCACTCAACTCAAATAGGGCGAAGTACCCTTTCCTTACTACAATCGAAATGGCCAGCAACACACCTCATTTCAAAGTCATGTCACACCACCTCTTGGTGAAGTTAAACTAGATAAGCTTTGAATTGAAGTTGGGCCTATTATAACTGGATTCCTTCGCTGATAGTTGAAATTTCTCCTCAATATCTGGGCCACAAATGTTCACTGCCAATTGAACTAAACAATAATGTTGTGAAAATCTCTAAAAAGGTAGTACTGAAAAAAAAAAAAAAAAGAGTACTAGTGAGAGCTATATAATAAGAACTGTAATTTTCATCTCTCATTTTACTAGTACTTTATCTTACTACGTTTCTTATCATGCATCCTTAGAGAAATTATTTCATCATTTTGATGTCGTACATCCCATGATTGATAAAACTACTTTTGACCTTTAAAGGGAGCCAATCAACAAAGACCAAGTTAGTCTTGGTCATTCTCACTTTTTGCTAGCAAGAGTTCACACATTATTAGTTCATAATGAAAATTGTTAAAAACTAGCATTTTCATTTCTCTACTTTTGCTAATATTTTATCTTGCTGCATTTCATATCATGTTTCCACCACTAAAGTTGTTTCATGATGTTGATGTTGTGCATCATGCATTTTGATAGAGCTATTTTTGATCTTAAAGTGAACCAACCAATAAAGACCAAGATTAGTCTTGGTCGTTTTCACTTTTTTGCTAGTGAGGGTTCACACATTACTCGTTCATATTGAAAAATGTTGACAACTATCATTTTCATTTCTTTGCTTTACTAGCACTTTATTGTATGCATTTCATATCATATTATGATCATTGAAATTGTTTCATCATTCTAATGGCGTGCATCACACGATTGATAAAGCTACTTTTGATTTTTAAAGTGAGCCGACCGACAAAGACCAATTTCGTCTTGGTCGTCTTCACTTTTTTGCCGGTACACATTATTTGTTCATATTCAAAAATGTTGACAGCTATCATTTTCATGTATTTGCTTTACTAACACTTCATCTTATTGCATTTCATATCACATTTCCACCGATGCAACCGTATTATCATTTTGATGGCATGCATCATGCGATTGATAAAGCTACTTTTGATCTTTAAAATGAGTTGACTGACAAAGACCAAGTTAGTCTTGGTTGTCTTCACTTTTTAGCTGGCAAATTCGCACATTATTGATTCATATTGAAAACGTCCACTCAGAAAATGCCCACTCAGTTCCGACCCCACAGTCATAGACTCAGACCCATCTTTTTCTTTAGAGAGAGAAACTTTTCTTTTTGGGTCTCACTCAATCTCTATTTTATTGTGTACAGTGGGTGTACAGTGTTGCCATGCACATAAAAGATGAGAAAAGTAGAAATTTGCCCCCCAGTGATCCCATCCGCCCACTTTACTCTTTACATCCTAACTCTCACATCTTTGCGTTTGTCTATCATAGTGACCACCAGCAATACTTTCATCGACTTCAAAGATAGAGTAATAAATAGAGCATGACTCAGAGAGTGCTAACCATCTCATAATAGTGACAATATAATTTGGTAGAGATTATAAGTTCTCTAACAATAAAGTCATTGTTATCACTCATCTAAACACTATTTACACATCTTTCCTCCTCAGTCAATATAGTGTTTTGTCATGTAGATTAGAATTGATTTCCTAGATAAAGTTGCACGATAGAATAGTTTTTAAAATGCATGTGGTATCTAGGTTAGATAATATTTTTTGGATTGAATTGCATGACGAGATAATTTTCTAGATTAAGATAGGATTCAGATTAGTCTATTCCTAACTTAAAATAGATAATGTCTCGCTTTAGTTAGATTTTGATTTTTAGCAATTTTTAATTACGAATTTCTTTAAAAAAGTACAAAAAAAAAACATGCCCATATAGAACTAGGTTCATGAAATGCATGTCATTTAGTGATTGTTGCTTGGTCAATTTAATTAAAAATTGTCCGTCATTAGAATTACGTCATTAGGTTAATTTAGATTGCACATTTAATTATGCAACAATTTTAATTTCGAATTTAAAAAAAGAAAAAAAAAGAAAACTTAGAGTTAGGGGATTCTTTGCACATCATTGCATACTAGGGTAGGATTGCATGTTTAATTTTCTACTTAATTATAGTTTTAGATAATTTTCTCTAGGATATGTTGCGTGCTTATTAAGGAAAACACAAAAAAATATCATACTTACGTCATATAATTTAGGTTATATTGTTATGTCATATCATTTTATCTAAATTAGTAGCATGCATTGCATAAAGCTGTCTGTCAATGTGATTGCGTGTTAATTAGAAATTATATTTAGGATCATTGATGTGAATTTTGATTTAACAAATTGAAAAGAGAATTTCCATAGTGATTTTACCTACTTAACTCACCAATTTCATGTGGAGATTTGTCAAGATGGACAATTCATTGGAGTGATATCTAATGCTTAAGAATGCGAAATGAGACGTATCAGGATGATGAAAGGCAAGCCTTATCCTATACACTGTCCCCTACCTATACATTTGTGAGATGAGTGTAAAAGTTCCATATCCACAAGGTAAATAATTCTCTCGCAAAAGGTACGATGACCAAAATGATGAGGAGCAATTCATTTTTCTATTCCAAGCACCACAGGTGATCCATTGTTTAACCCTTTTGAGTCCCATACACTTGTGGAGATTCTTTTCAAATTACCCTTGTCAAGAATCACCCCACATCGGGGCAAATTGAAGGGTAAGATGGCATCATGAGATGAGGAAAATGGAAAGAAATTTTCTTACTTTCACTTGCATCAATCTTCAAGTGGTGTTATTACATTGAATTCATGTGGTAATTTCAGTGCCTTAGGATGATAAGAGCATTTTTTTTCTCTATCCTACATACTTATATCATTTGCATAGCCCACTTGAACCTGCAATTTCATTTCTTTAAATTTAGCTGGTGATCATCCCCCACACTGGGGCAAGGCAAAAAGCAGTTGTTCAAACAGTATGGATGCATATAGATGTTTGGGGCCTACCCAATGTCCATTGCCTAGAAACTCACACTACTACATCACCCTCATTGACGACTTCACAAGGAAGGGATGAGTTTATTTTCTAAAAAATAAATTTGATGAGTTTGCTACTTTTAATTAGTGAAAATTCGAAGTGAAGAACAAGACCATTCTAAAGATTAAATATCTAATTCCACCAATGGTGGTACCCACAATAGCATAAAGTTCAAGGATTTTGTGCATAGAATGGAACTAGAATAACAAGAACAGCTCCCAATAGACCACGGCAAAGCGCACTTGCTAAGAGGACGAACAAGATCTAAATGAGTATGCAAGAAGTATAATTAGAAAGCAAACAAAAGTTGGTAAACAATAAGAAAAGTTGGCAATTAAAACAAATTGGCAAAAAGAACTAGTAATTATAAAAGTATTTATTATTTATACCGACAAATTACTAGAAAATCAAGTGGCTAGCAGTTTTTCTCGATCAAAAGTCTTGTTTTATATGTTTGCCAATTCTTTGAAAAATTTACCAGCACGAATGGACAATCCCTTTTTCGAGAACGGACCAATGGAATCCTCGTCGATTAGGTCCATTTTATAATACCCTACGTAGGTTCTCTTTATTTCTATCCTTCAAGATTGGTTGCCACTTTCTATTTTATTATATCAATGTGCTTCTTTTTATGGCTAGTGTGAAAAAAAATGTTTTGAAGAGTTAAAATTTCATCTTCCCCTGATTTACTATCCTAGTACTCAATATGGAACCAGCAAACTAGTAATCAAAGTTCTTATAACACTGGCCAACGCAGCTGAGATCAGGAACGGCGGCGAACGGCGGCGACAGAACAGTAGCTTGATCGTCTCCAGCCCCCTCAACCGATTCTCTTTTATCTTCTCGAACCGAAATCTGTTAATCTTTCGGTCACATCACGTGCTCCTCCCGTGCCGTTACAGAGAATCTCTCGTCTCCAGCTGCGCAACATCTTCTAGATTCTTCGAGGTTTTACTTCCGTCACGTCTCCCTTCTATCCGTCCCACGAAAATCCCTCTCACCCGCACATCTTCCAACCGCATTATCCTTTTTTTTTTAAATAAAATTCCCTCATCTCATACTCTGTTATCGTACAAAAAAATGCATTTGATTTAATATGACTTTTGAGTTTCCTAGATTTTTGCCAATTGTTATGCATGCCTGGCTTTTAAGTCAAACCGAAGTCTCACTTGATTTCCCCTTGAAACATTGAAGAAAAATTATTTGCGTTTCACTACAGAAAAAAAGAGGGAAATTCGCCTTTTCACTTAAAACCAAAACACTGGGTCGGTAATTGTTAATTAGGAGGGTGCACTAACGGATAAAATGAAAATCAGGTGGACTATTTCCCTATTGAATCATGATTGTTATGACAAAATCAATACTTTGATTCTCAATATCTTTGGTCCCTTAGATAGTAAATGCTTAGTAAATGCTTTGCTATCAAATAAATGATGTAGTGATATGATCGAGGGACAATGTAGCGACTTCCTAACTAGTTTTGAAAGCAAGGTCTTTAGCTAATTATGCATGACGAAAGCCTATGAGATGGCAAATACGCCCTGATAGATTAGAACACTACCGACAAAGCAACCACACACATGTCACCGGGTAAGTCACCCTGCGATGCCCGGGGATCGAACTCCTCCCCTAGCGTTAGGGGGAGAAGTTCGCCACCAGTAGCGCCACCTGGGTGGGTGGTTTTACCAGTTAACTGTTACGTATCATTTAATTTAATAATTTAATAGTAAAATTTAACGAAAATTAATAGGGGATAATTTATCACAAGTGTACTAGTTTGAGGTAAATTTGTCAAATATATACTCGTTTAGGGTTTTTAGTGGTAAAAAAATTAGTTTGTGGTAAATTTATCACATGCGTACTAATTTGAGATTTTTAAGGGTATTAACATATTCCCATTGAATTATTACCTTCACCAAAAAAAAAAAACATAGTAGGATTTTTTTTCATCTGACACTCTCACAAGAGTTGTTTAACAAAATAGATAGAAGAGAGTAGAAAGAAACGCCAAAGGACAATCATTACTAGTTCAATAATCGATCATGACAAAAAAGCTAACAACTGTGAAGCTTAAACGAATTTTTTTATATTAATTAAAGGAAAAGTCCTACTAAAATAAGTGAATCAAATATTATATTAAGATATAGCAGACAAACCTGTAAAACTCATCCTTTACTTTTATTTTTTGGGATATGTGTAGTAGAAGTCCTAAAACTTGTGCAGAAAGTGCAATTGAGTCCTAAAACTTACAAAAAGTTCAATTAAGTCCTAAAACTTGTCCAGAAAGTGCAATTGAGTCCTAAAACTTACAAAAAGTTCAATCAAGTCCTAAAACTTGTCCAGAAAGTGTAATTGAGTCCTAAAGTTAACACCGTTAAGAAAGTTAACGGAAATTACTGACGTGGTGCTGACGTAATATTTTAAATGATTTTTTTATTTTTCAAATGGCTTTTTAAAATTATTTTTTATTCAAAATCTTTAAAATTAGATTAAAAATAAAAAGGAAAATCTAAATTTATTTAAAAAAGAAAAATATAAATTTATTTAAAAAAGAAAAATCTAAATTTATTTAGAAAAAAAATTGTTCAAAAAAAAAAAAGGGCAGTGGACTTCCGCCGCCGCCCATCGCCGGAGGGGCGGGCGACCGTCGCCGGCCCTGGGCGCAGCCTCGTCGGCCCTCGCTCGGGGCCGGCGACGGTCGCCAGATCTAGGGGAGCCTCGCCCAGATCTGGCGAGCCTCGCCGGCCCCGAGCGAGGGCCGACGAGGCCTCGCCTAGGGCGGGCGACGGTCGCTCGGCCCCAGGCTAGGCTCCCCCAGATCTGGAGAGCCTCGCCGGCCCCGAGCGAGGGCCGACGAGGCTGCGCCCAGGGCGGGCGACGGTCGCCGTCCCTAGCCTGGGGCCGAGCGACCATCGCCCGCCCTAGGCGAGGCCTCGTCGGCCCTCGCTTGGGGCTAGCGAGGCTCGCTAGATCTGGGCGAGGCTCCCCTAGATCTCGCGACCGTCGCCGGCCCCGAGCGAGGGCCGACGAGGCCGCGCCCAGGGCCGGCGACGGTCGCTCGGCCCCAGGCCGGCCACCCCGCCCAGGGCCGGCGACGGTCGGCGGCCCCTCCGGCGATGGGCGGCGGCGGAAGTCCACTGCCCTTTTTTTTTAACAATTTTTTTTTCTAAATAAATTTATATTTTTCTTTTTTAAATAAATTTATATTTTCCTTTTTATTTTTAATCTAATTTTTAAAGATTTTGAATAAAAAAATAATTTTAAAAAGCCAATTGAAAAATAAAAAAATCATTTAAAATATGACGTCAGCGCCACGTCAGCAATTTCCGTTAACTTTCTTAACGGTGTTAACTTTAGGACTCAATTGCACTTTCTGGACAAGTTTTAGGACTTGATTGAACTCTTTGTAAGTTTTAGGACTCAATTGCACTTTCTGGACAAGTTTTAGGACTGAATTGAACTTTTTGTAAGTTTTAGGACTCAATTGCACTTTCTGCACAAGTTTTAGGATTTCTGCTGAACATATCCCTTATTTTTTTTGGTGGAAAAAACTGATCCTTTATTCAAAAGCAAATCTGATAAAGATTCTAGATTTCCATTCTACGCCAAGGAATGAGGGGTCTCATTTTGGCTTGGTTTGCGTGTGGAATTCTGCTCAATGAATCACTAATGGGTTTGCACGGAAGAAGTCGGATAGATCGATGCCTGTGTGAAGGAGAACGAGGCAAACTCTGCCCATCGTTTTCGCTTTAAGATAGTTGGACCGATTCTCCGCGAAACTGACATTTTTTTTCGTTGAAGAACATTGCGAAAATCTTCAAGCGACAATGTTGAATTGTTGATTTGGTGTTCCTGTGTTTTCTAAGGCGACTATTTCACTCGTCTTGCGTCCACTTTAAGTTGTTTCATGGATCGAAATCTCATGTACTTGATCTGAAAGGACTCCGACAGATATGAATCTCCTGTTAGATTTCAATGCAACGCTGCTCACTCGTCTTGTAGCTGAGAAATCAATGGGCAGAGGCTTACGAAAGTGAATGCAATATACTGAATAAGAAGCAGATGGGCTAGCTACTAACGTGTATTTTACATGACAGATCATATGAAGACCTCACGCAAAATCAAGATCTAGAGATATAAATGCCTTATTTCACGCATTTTGACTTGTCTATCAATGATACGATAGACACCAAGTCTTGGCGTGCTACGGCTCATTAGGCAAAACCAACAGAGGGCGGACGTTTGAGTTTTTGCAAATGTCTCGACACATACTAAGTGATACAGCAGACTGCTATTAAGGCGACCGCTGTTTTAGCCCGTTAATTCAATGATCATGTCCATGAAACCCCAAAAACTTAGCTGTTTTCAAAAAGTGCAGTGAGTAAGCTATGGGGTTTCCTCACGTGTTGTTGCCATAAAAACATCGTTGTAAAGCAAGAGAAACGAGGCTGGTCGCTCTGGAGATCTAAGGTCATTGTGAATAAAGCCGAAAACTTGAAAAAGAACATGTCTCGAGCAAAAATAATTAAATAAATTGAATTACGAGGGAGGCTACCTGTTTTTTCCCCCCTAATAACTAATATCGATTGGATGATATCTAAGGTCATTGCCGCATGATATCTCATGAAAAACATGTCAATAGCGAGACGCAGATGTTCCTAATTCCATGTTTTTGTTCACCTCATTTGACTTGCAAAGGCACGTATTTAAAAAAATAATAATAATTTACTTAACTAGAGACCAGGAAACGAAGACCTTGACTATCTCCACCGCAGATGAGCAGTATAGCTGATCCGCAAGATTACCACTCCACGTCGCCAAACTGATCGAGTGCTTCTGTCTGTCGCATTGCTTGATTAAGAAGGTAGTTAGTATGGTAATAAATGATATAGTCATTAACATCAATCAAAAGTCAAGTCGATTGACTTCTATACCAAGCTACTGGCTGCGTAGAGCGGGAAGAGGGAAAATATGGCCCGACAATATACGAGGAAATACAAGGTTTTAAGTGATGATAGGGTATTGTTTGTCGAGAAACGTTAGTTAGAAATAATTAGTTGTCTCAGAAAATCGTCAACCGTATTATAGCAGGGCTAATCAACAGGTAACAATTGTGAAAGCAGCTTTCTTCTCATATAGGTTGTACCGACATGCGACACAAACATACAACATGACACGACATGACACGTCGACATATCATTTATCAAAAATAAAAAATTCTAACACGCTATGACACGTTGTATATTAAATAAATATTTTATTCTTAATTAATTTGATACATACAATGAATTTACACTAATCATTCAACATATAGTACTTTTATTTTTTTGAAATTACTTTTTAATTTCATTTAATAATTTTTTTGATTAAATAAAAAGTCCCCTTGGGGGTCTACTCCCAACCCCCCCCCCTTCTTCCGCCCAAACTCCCTTTTTTCCCTCGTCTCTTTCCCTACCCCTAAATTTTTTTCACTTTTTTTTCCCTCCCCCACCACCTTACAGGCTTCACTTCCCCCTCCCTCCAACACGCCAAGTCTCCTTTTTATTCTTTTATTTTTATTTTCCTTCTCAAAACCATAGTAGCGCCTTCTCCTCCTCCTCCTTGCTGACGAAGACTCGATCAATAAAAACACCAGCATTCGCCGAAGGAGCGGAAAAGGGAGTAACCCAGAAAAAATTTCAGTGAAAAGGGATCGGAAAAGAAGGCGGCTCACGTTGAATACGGTGAAAGTGACTTCCCAGGGATGGAATGCGCGGTCCTTGTGCACCGAGAGGCTGCACACCGCCGCGAACTCCTCCTCCTCCTCCTCCTTCCCCTTGTCGCCGCCGCTGCCACCCCACTGGATGACGCCCCCCTCCCCCATTCGCGCCTCCCTCGTGAAGTTCCTCCTCACGGCCCTCGCCTCAATCTCTGCTCTTTCTCTGGCTGTCTCTCCTTGTCGCGGGCTCGCCTTTGCTCGGCCTTGTCTCTGCTCCCTCCCCTCACCTCCAGCCTCCATTCAGACATGACATGGAAGCACATGTAACATGTCCATGCAACATAGCTTCTCATTAGGAATCCAGAAAAGGGAAAACAATAGACATCGAAACCATATTGCTGATGGTTTTCCACGACTCGAGAACCTAATATGAATTGCAGAATTTTCCTGGATGTCCATAGCGTGCCGTTATGATGTCCTGTCCAATGTTGACAATTCATCCGCGTCCCCAACTTCTACCTTCCCCGGTCAGTCCAGCATTTCTCAAGCCTTATAAATGCCTCCCATGCGCAGCTTAGTCTCCAAGTAATCAAGCCGCAGCCACCGTCTCATTTCCAAGTTAATCCCCATGAGGGCGTCAAAAACTCTATGCTTAGGGTGTCTACTCTTCCTCATCGGCATTCTCAGGTGTAAAGCTTGGGCCCAGTACACTTTTGTGGTAAGTTCGAATGAGTGCTCTACCGACATTTCTACATTGTTATATGCATGCAAACAATGGTTGGACCGCGTTGCTCAAGTGTGTGAGATATTACAGGTCGAAGAAACGCCATACAAGAGATTATGCAGCACGAAGAACATTCTGACCGTGAATGGGCAATTTCCTGGGCCAACTCTATACGTGCACAAAGGCGATACCATCATTGTTGATGTCTATAACAAGGCTAAATACAACATTACCATTCATTGGTATAAATAGTGTTTCTCAGCTTTTACATTATGAAGCATCGTCTTGAATATAATTCTATAATTAGCATCTGAGTATATTAGTTGCGGTTGTTAGATAAAAGTGACTTTTTATATGTGAAAGTAATTTATGTGTCTTCCTTGTCATAAGGACAATCCCCGAATTTAGAGTATATAGGCACTCAAAAGTCATCGGGCCTAGCCCACCCCTTTTCAAACCATATGAAGAGCATGTCCTTTTTAGTAGATTTCTTTGTACATTACTAGCTTTTTTCAACTACTTTTTGTTACCTTGTTCTAATAGATATGGTTCTTGAGAACAAAATCTAAGCGTCATCCAATGGCTGCTTAAAAATTTGTCCTAATTGAATGGCGGATGATTTTACTATAGGCACGGTGTGAAACAACCAAGATATCCGTGGTCCGATGGACCAGAGTATATAACCCAATGCCCAATACAGTCAGGAGCTAAGTTTAGTCAAAAGGTGATGTTCTCCACAGAAGAAGGGACCTCATGGTGGCATGCTCACAATGACTGGTCAAGAGCCACCGTGCATGGAGCCATCGTTATTTACCCAAAAAAAGATTCAAGCTATCCTTTTCCGAAACCTGATGCTGAAGTACCTATTATATTTGGTAATTCACAAATCTGGTTGAGTAATTAACATGTGCTTGTTGGCTAATACATTTTCATAAAAAAGTATAGTGCAATCAAACATAATTGATCTTTGATCATTCAAAATTTTCAAACATAACGATATATGTGCAGGAGAATGGTGGAAGAAACCGATAATGGAGGTCTATCATGAAATGCTCAGAATCGGAGGAGATCCAAATGTTTCAGATGCTTATACTATCAATGGTCAACCTGGAGATCTTTACCCATGCTCAATGCAAGGTCTAAGACGCCATGTCTAAACTCTTCTTCTTTTTCTCATTGTTCTTCCACTCCTTACATGGTTTTTGACAAATCATCAAGTAAAGGCAATAAGGTTGCCTAGTGTCATAGAAATTAATGGTAAAATTTAACTTCACCTAATACACCTATTGTTTTTTATTTTCACATATAATTGTCTAGATACTTGCTTGCTTTGTAAGAGATTCCCATAGTCTTTAATGCATGCGTACACCGACATGTAAGGATTTGACCCTTCATCTTCTTGCTTTGGAAAGCCATATAACATTCCAGGAGCTGTTGCCGTCCTCCTATTATCATTTTCTGTTCTTTAATATGAAAAATGTCGGTCTCATTTCTGATGCAGATCCAACTCCCACCAAAGGCTGTTGAACAATAAATTACATTAATTGTGCCATAAATTCAATCATTGTTAGTTTACCATGCTTAGATGGATTGTTGCCCAAATGGAATATTCTAACGGTGGGACTTTGTGGTTAAACTATCTTTGGCTTAGACATTAAATATCGTATCTTCTCTACAGTTTTTCTTCCGTATGTTTGTAATTAGGTAAGGCCTAATTTTGTTTCAGATACTTTCAAACTAAGGGTTGAGCAAGGCATGACATATTTGCTGCGAATAATCAACGCGGCGATGCAAGACCTCCTCTTCTTCTCCGTTGCCAATCACAGCCTCACCGTCGTCGCAACGGACGCGAGCTACACTAAGCCCCTAACGAGAGATATGATCACAATATCTCCCGGTCAAACCATCGACGTCCTCCTTAAAGCCAACCAAAACCCCGACCACTACTATATGGCTGCTAGGGTTTACTCTAGTGCTCTCGGTGTGGCTTACGATAACACAACCACCACGGCTGTGGTGGAATACTCTGGAAAGTACACTCCAACCTCGCCACCTCCTTTGCCGCAACTTCCTTATTACAATGACACATCCGCGTCGGTCAATTTCACTGGCAGCCTCCGAAGCTTAGCAAACGAGGAGCACCCCATCGATGTCCCCAAGAATATAACCAATCATTTCATCTTCACGATCTCCGTTAACTCATACTCGTGTCCAAACAATTCCTGCGCTGGCCCCAACGGGACCCGTCTCGCGGCAAGCGTGAACAACATAAGTTTCGTGAACCCCTCGATTGACATCCTCCAAGCTTATTATTACAGCATCAATGGCGTGTTCGGAACCCGGCTCCCCAACTTCCCACCATACGTCTTCAATTTCACGGCCGATGACTTGCCGCTGGACCTGGAGACACCAAAGCGCGGGACGGAGGTGAAGGTATTGAAGTATAACTCGACCGTGGAACTCGTTTTCCAGGGGACAAACGTGGAGGCCGGGACCGATCACCCAATGCATCTGCATGGATATAGCTTTTATGTCGTTGGTTGGGGACTTGGGAACTTTGACATCAAGAAGGATCCTTTAAACTATAATCTAGTGGATCCACCTTTGCAGAACACCATTGCGGTGCCGAAGAACGGATGGGCTGCGATCAGATTTAGGGCGGACAATCCTGGTGAGTTTGTGTTTGACTTAGACGCTGTAATTGTGTTAATATCTATTGGTATTATCTTGGCACTATTCTTTTCCGTGCTTGTGTCTTTTAACCTGTGCTTAAATTTAATGTCATACAAAGTCATTTATACAGATATCTACTGCGTAGATAGAAAATTACTGATACTTATTGTGACAAAAATGGGCAGGAGTATGGTTCATGCACTGTCACATAGAGCGGCACATGACTTGGGGCATGGACACGGCGTTCATCGTGAGGAATGGAGTTCCCCTGAACACCCACTTGCTGTCGCCACCACCGGACATGCCGCCTTGTTGAATCCCCTTCGCTTTTCGTCCATTTCGGGGGAGACCTGATGAAGACACTTATCATCGCCGGCGATTCACATTTGATTTTTTCGTGCTTCCATATAGTTTCGCTAATATGCCATCACAATAACCTTCACGCGATGGTATCGATTTGGATGCCAATGCGCCCTGCTGTAGACCTAGTCTTTTCTTGCAATAAGATGGTCGTTTATTTATCCATTTATTAGGATCCGGTCCCACCTCTCTATCTCTTTCGCAATGTTATTACATGAAGCGTGTTGGAAGAAAGTCGGTGAAAGATGACTTACCTATTTCCGATGCACAATCAACAATTTACTCTGGAATGATCGTTGAATTGCAAATGAATCACAAACAAAAATACTTCACGTTGGTCTTAATGCAATCATGAGGAAAGCATCCGATTTCCACAGCATAAATGCCAATTGTTTTTATCAAGGAGAAATGGAACGCCTTCTTTTTCTTTTGATGGAAAGGGGAAAAGAAAATGAGAGGAATTTCTGAACGTATGTTCTGCCAACCCCCTCAATGGTTGTCTCAGGAGTCTTTTATATGTCACCTTCATACCCTTTCAAATGGTGTCTTTCCATCATAGATCAAGACGAAATGGTGCGTTCTCATCGCATCCCATCATGGACGTATTAATAAATACTACATCTCCCACTCGAACATAATGGGCTTGATAGCACTCTATCAAGAATATAAGGCATTCAGCATTCATCAACTTTACAAAACAATTCATACTGGCAAGTAAGCCGTGTGACTAGTGAGTATACTTGCACTTGGGAGCTCAAATTATGCATTTGTTAGGGATGACATAATGGCTACAATCCTAAAAAGAAATAAACAATAGATGTCTCATAGTACCCCAAACATATTTTGTTACATCAATCCAAGTATATCTATCCCTTAAAGGCTATACTTGACTATTCTAAAAAAAAACACCATGTATTTACAATTATATCTGCAACCACAGAAGGTGATATAATTGGTCGACCGGTAAATACATGTGATAGATGTAAAACAACAATAGTTTTCCTTCGCATTGATGTCTCTCTTCATTTCAGAACAACTGCTTTCCTAGACACGTTCCATAAAACCATATCTATTCATGATCGCCGGTAACATGCTAAAGTAATAACATTGATATTTCACTTCGAGAACATAATCAGAAGTAACATATGGCACAAAATGAGGTAAATTATAAATTACCTCAAGGGTTCACACGATGAGTAAATAGGGATAATTTTACTTACCTTCCCTTGTCGATCGAACAATTATAATGGATTTATCTTTCTATAAGAGCATATGTCATTTATTAAATATATCTACTATACGGATCTTAGCCTAAACATAGTCACGTACTTCTCATGTACTCATGTTTAGCTTGAGTGCTATATCAGCTCGCTTTCTATAGCGCCCAATTAAGTACTCACATCTGGTATCTATCAGGCATACATGATAGTGGGACTATCATGATCAGTCTTATTATAAACAAATAGAGACCTCATCTTAACTTCAATCAAGGCGACATATTATTTTATGTACTAAACTTGCTATTTAGCATTTATTTGTAAATAACGTCTTATCTCAACGTGCTAACTATAACAATTGAGGTGATTGCTCGTGTGAGTGAGCCAATTATTGCCTGCTGACATACTTTTCAATAATATATGTGTGTTTGTGCTAGTCTCATAATGGATTTGTACTTATTGATAAAACATCAAGTTACTAATAAATAAACAAGTACAATACATATGCCCATATGTATAAACTAATGATCTTCTACAATAACATATATCACATTCTACGTAATCCTAGTGACATCCTGTGGGTCAAGAATATGTTTCTAGCAACAGCCTTCGTAAATGGATCAACAACCATTCTATTAGTTGAATTGTATTGTAGGATCACTTCTTTCTGCGCTATAATATCTCTAATGAAGTTATTCTTTATGTCAATATGCTTCGTCTTTCCATGATACTTGGGATCTTTCACATAGGCAATGATTGCTTGACTATTACAATAAACTATCATTGGTCTTGGAACCTTAGTGACAGTTGCTAAATTTTCCAAAAAACGTTTTAGCCATACTGCGTCTTGCACTGCGGCAAAACATGTAATAAATTCTACCTCCATAGTAAACAATGCCGTGCATGTCTGTTTCTTACTATTCCAAAAAATTGCACCTCCGTTGAGCAAGAACACATATCCAGAAATCGATTTATGCTCATCCAGGTCTCCACCCCAATCAGCATCTGAATAGCCTAATAGGTATAAATCATTTCCTTGGTAACAAAGTCGATAGTCCATGGTGCCTTTCAAGTATTTCAGGATCCTCTTCACTGCTTTCCAGTGTGCTTGACTGGGATTTGATTGATATCAACTCACAAATCCCACGGCATAACATATGTTGGGTCGAATATACATCATAGCGTACATCAAACTTCCGACCGCACTAGGTAAGGAACAATTTCCATTACTTTAATTTCTTCTACAGTCTTAGGACACATCTCAGTATTTAGGCCTTCACCTTGCATGACAAGGATATCAATGGGATTATAGTGCTTCATATTGAAACGTTCAAGAATCTTCATAATATAAGACTCTTGTGATAAAGTAAGGAGTTTCTGTGATCGATCCCTTTTGATCTTAACTCCTAATATATAAGCAGCTTCTCCCATGTCATTCATTTCAAAATTGGAGGACAATAATTCTTTTATGGTGATAACCAAAACCTTGTCATTTCCAGCCACTAGAATATTGTCCACATAAAGTAATAAAATCACAAATTTATTTTCGGACCGCTTGACATATACACAGTGATCTTCTTCGATCATTATGAAATCAAAAGTTGTTATGGCTCGATGAAAACGAAGATATCACTGTCTAGATGATTGCTTATGGCCATATATTAAGCAATGAAGTTTGCAAATTTTATGCTCTTAATCTTTAATTATGAAACCTATTGGTTGTTTCATATAGATTTTCTTATCTAGTTCTCCATTGAGAAATGCCGTCTTTACATCTATTTTATGTAATTCAAGGTCCAAATGTGTAACAATGGCTAGGATAAGCCGTATTGAGGCAAACCTTACAACTGGTAAAAATGTTTCCTCATAGTCTATACCCTCTTGTTGAGTATAACATTTCGCCACAAGACGAGTCTTATACTTTTCAATGGATCCATCCACTCTTTACTTAATCTTAAAGACCCATTTGTTTCCAATGGTCTTGCGATGAGAGAGCCTCTTGAACAGTCTTAGGCTCGGCATCATCTTTCTGAGCAATCATAAATACTTTCCATTCAATCTCAAAACGACGACGGGGAATACTTTTACGATTACTTTTATACAATTGAATTTCTCTTGAATTCAATTTGTCAGGCGATGCAACACTCCCATTAGGTCTTGTGTGTTGAGGTAAATCTTCATTTCTCTCTACAACATTAGTGGGTGTATTCTTAGGATCTTCCATCTCATATGATTGGAAGTCCTTAAGTACACTTTGTTAGCAAGTTAACAATTGCAAGATACAAAGTAATCTTAGGAGTGAGACTTGTCAAGATGTGAATTAAGTATTTTAAGTGCCAAGATGCAATAATTTGTGTATCAATAGGAATTAGTCAAGTTAAATGTCAGCACTATAATATTCAAAAATAAATTTAAAAATATTTCTATCGATGCCATTTTTTGAATAATTATAGCAGTATTGAGAAATGTTTCACAAGCGACCTCATCTTCCCTTAATTTAATGGTTAATGAGAAAGTGAATAGTTATCGTCCTCCAATCAATAGTGGTAAAAACCACTACTAGAAAGTTTTATTTATAGTGGCATTCCAATTTTCTTCTCCCCCTCTTAGAAAAGGGAATATGTGATGAGATGGTACACCTAGGTAGATAATTATCTTACTCGATGTTTAATTTAAATGTACATCATCACATATTTATATTTGCGCCGGTTAGATTGTGGGTAAATATGCAAAAAGTTTGGTGCATATCCAATAAATATGTTGTTTGCCTCTCCCATTGAAATTGTTACGTCTCAGGATTCCTTCACAATCCGATTCCACCTTGGAGTAAAAAAGATCAGTGAAGAGTGTTTTAGGTCTGTTCGTGGAATAGAGAGAGAAAAGGAAGGTGTTGACCCCAATTCAGTGACATATGAAGGATTGATTGCTGATGTGAAAAGTTTCGGCTTTCATTTCAAGAGAATGTGGTACGAGACCAAGGATCCTTATAAAATTCAAAAGGAGATCGAGAGGGATCGGCAAGTAATTGAAATGTTGGACGAGGCATGTGGACAAGGATTCATTGTTCATTTGTACGTCGAGGGAGGGGTCGATAGTGAGTGGAAGGGAGAATACGATGAGGTGATGATGAAGAGGTTAAGGGAGGAATGGAGAATGAAGACTGACGTGTATTCCAATGAGGATGGGGCTAAGGGGGATGTTTCATGTCCTAATGAAGACTCAAACTCTGCACCTGTGGGTGGTGAAAGCAAAACTCATGGCAACCCCTTCATTGATGATTCCGAGTTAGGGCGGGGCAATGTTGAATGTTTTGAGGCTATGATGTCAATTGCAGAAGAAGATTTAGACAGTGTTAAAAAACAAGTGGAGCTTCGCGAAAAACCTAGAGATGAGGAAACAATAACTTTGGAGCATTATAGAGAGGAGATTTTTCTAAATACATTAAACAAGGTGCAACATCTTCCTCATTGTATGGGATTTTTGTTCAATTCCTTTTTAGGCCAAATCTCTTCCTTTCCTTAGCCACACATATATCTGCCCTTTTAAAAGTTGCCATTTTTTGTTTGTTGCACTGTAATTTCTTAGGTGGCCAATTTGTTTCCTTGCATTAGTCACTTATCTTTACTTACCTTTTCGGTGTGGGATAGTCTTAGTTCTTTAATAGTGCTGGCAAACTAATATTATCTCTCTATATATTACTTCACCAAAATTGCTTTCACAGATAACATGCCAGATAATAGATCACAAATTTATTGATTTCAAAAACAATATATGATTTCTTCGTCAACTATTTTTCTTTTTAATTTTGCAATTGACACAATTAATGCACAAATTTAATACTATTCATATAATGAAAATAATTATGAACTAGTTGATTTGATTATTCCATTAATGCGCTTTGAAGATTAGCTATCTCGAGATTTTGCAACAGAAACGATAAAGAGCGTTCATGTTAGGTGTACATTGAAGTTGACAGCCTTCAATTTTTTTTACAAAAACCAGAAGAAAAAGACCAAAAAAAAAAGGTCTAAAGGTAAATATTTCATTGCAGTCTCTCTAAGTGTATTGCCTTTCTCTTTCTTATAATCTGTTTGTTTTGGGAGACTATTGCTGGTGCTGCTAGTGAGACCATATTGGCGCATGTTAATGGGATTGTAAGTAGTGGTTTTGTTTGAATTTTTAGTTTTTACTAGCTTTTTTGGTTCATTGTGAATTCTAGTCATGTCAGCTCAAGAGTACAAGTGCTAAACACGGCAAGAGGCAGAGAGATGATGATCATGCAAGCCACGCCAACACCACAACAAAGAACTCAACTCATGGCCTGCAGAGTGGCATTACCCAGCATGTTACAAGAAGGACAACAAGACAAGTAGCAAAAAAACAACTACCAGTTGAAGTAGTAGCACTTCCCGTTGAAGCTGCAGCCCATCAAGAAAGAAGAAAAAGGATGACAGCAAGCAGGTCAATCCTATAAGAAGAAGTGCCAGGCTTATGAAAGGCACAACTGGAGGGACAAGTGATATCGTGCATCTAGATCGATAGTCACCTGGGATGTTTGACTGGATTGTGAGATCATTGTTGTGTGACTTTTCCTTTTTTTGGTGGATTCTGGATTCAGTGAACTAGTATGGTTGGATTGATAACATACTTATGACGTATTGCTTGCAAATGTGCTGCTTTTAGCAATTATCACAACTATCTTTTGTGATCCCTCTCTTATAGCAATCTGCTTTCTCTGTCTCATTGCTGAATACATGTCAGTTGATTAGATGATGTCATACTAGATTGTCTATAGAGCACTTGTTGTTGCAAGCCCAGTTGTTCGTGCAAAACTACTATTTTTTTAACAGTCCTAGCTCCATTATACCAATTTCAAAAATTTAGGCTCAATCTGTTATGATAGAGAGGAGCCAACAAGTCACGTGTATGCAAGTCTAGTGATACGTGCAAGATGCTTATTAAATTTCATTTATGCAAAACATGTCCACGACTAGAAAACAAGTATTAGAACAGCTCATACGTGCCTAAACACAAAACAAACTCTACTAACATAGTTCATGGCGGACTCAACACATCCTTCCCTTTAACCTTCCCACACAGGTGAGCTAAAATAACTGGGGACACACTCAACATGATCCATATTGTCTTCAATCTGGATTTGTCTTCCTATAACTTTGCCTCTTCTTGTTTCAAACATCGTTTGTGTTCGTTCCCTGCTTCAGCCCTTTTGCATACCACTAGCTTTCGAATACAGGTTTTTCATTTTAAGAAAAACTTTTGATTCGAATATACAAATGGCACATCATACTACATAAGAAACACTCAATTAAGTATGATAATTGTTGCCTTTCATTAGTCGGACCTCGTTTATTTGGTCCGGTGCTTTAAAAGGCACATCACGACGCGACTTTTGAGCGTTCGCCCTGATAAGGAAAGTGATGGGACCAGAAAAATTTTATTCACTTCTTGGATTAAGGAAAGTGCGGAGGAAATCCGCGGTGCCTCAACATTGCACCTGCACAGGACTAGCAGCTGCACCTTATTAAACCAGCAAATATGCCATTATTACCTAGAATTCATTTTGTAAATGACAATGTACAAGGTGAATGAAATTAAATATTGGAATAATCTCGCTTTTCTTATTGCTCGACCTGAGCCTGATAACATCTCAACACATGATTGGTCGATGTGATAATATGTGTAAACAATACTAACAACCTCATTACTCCATTTCTTGAGGGAGGGAAAGGAAAAACTCTCTAGTTTTCTGGGGTCTTGCCATCTGTCACGCTGTGTACTCTTATATGAAATTGATCGCCCGTTGGAGGAAGAGCATGATCGTCGTCGTCGTCGTCGTCGTCACCATCCGTGGTTTTTGTCTCTGGCAAGAACCATCTTTTGAAATCAGGTTTTGGCCCTCAACAATCAGAAACCTCTCGATCCCTTTCACAACCTACTCCTCTTTTAGTCCGCCGTTCGTTCGTCGTCACTTCCTCTTCGGAGTGACCTCTGTTTCTTCAGGCAGCAGAAGAGACTGAGGGACGGCTACCATTGCAAGACTGAGTTGTGCTAGCGTTTGCCAGACAATCATATAATGGACTTAACAGTTGCGAATTCGCAAATGCAATTAGTACCGAAGATATACAGCTAAAACCATCAGTAAAGTCGAGCACGAAAGCTTAACCAAACTCTCTGTAGCTTGCTAAATCATGTGATCTCATGCTCTATGCTCGAACGTGACTCCCGTAGCTCTCCTTCAAGCTTATACTTCGGTCGCACTGTTGCCTTCAAATACTTCGTCTGAGATTCTGATTCTTTCTGCATTCAACAATACTCATTTATGTTACGGCACAACCCAAATATGACATGTGGTGCGGAATTTGATTAATCTCAGTGCTCCATGTTTTGCATTATGGAGAACTGACGAGGTTCGGTGAACACTAGGTATTTGTGAAAATTCCTTGGTGATGTGTGGAAGTGAAAACCAGCATAGTGGTCAGCCTAAATGGTGCCAACTACAGAACATGGAAAGGCAAGATACTTGATTTGCCTTATCAAAAGGAAGTGAACGGTCCCACAGAGAGGTAACGAGGCCAAGCCTGATTGCACAGGTCAACAATGGTAGTTGCTAAATAGGCAACGGATAAGTTTCATTAGGTAATGGTTTATCACCATTTGGAGAATGAAACTTTAGGAAAACACCTTTGAAGAAACTTGAAGTGTTGTGTGAGAGGAAATTGGCCAACAAGAAGCTTTTTTTTTTTATCAAGAAGCTTGGCGCTTTGAAACATATCAAGAGGGCACTCCAATGACAGATCGCTTGAATGAGTTGCAAAGCTTGATAAATGAACTTGTAACTATGGAGATGGCTTTTGATGATGAGGTACTAGCATCGTTCTTCCTTAGTTCGCTTCCAGATAGTTATGGGATATTGGTGACGACTCTCATCCCATCAGCATCTAATGGAGAAGTGAAGTTGGATGCAGAGAAATCTTAGCTTGCTTGAGCATGAGACTCGGAAGAAAAGTGTGGGACTCCTCTCCACCACAAACCCTTGTTGTATCAGAGCATAGTGGAAGGAGTAAATCTCAAGACTCCTACAACCGTGGAGTAAATCTCAAGACTCCTACAACCGTGATTGATTCAAGGGAAGATCCAAGACACTAAATGGCATAAATTGTTATAATTGCGGTAATCCCGGTCACATTACACTACCGCCGTTAGTTCCCATGAAGACTTCTTTGTTTGTCTACTTGCAATGGTGATTGTTTTGCTGTAGCGAACTGCGAGTTGGATTGGGGTCATAATAGATTGCACTGCCTCATGTCATGCACCCCAGGTGTTATTTTCTATGTGTCATCAAGATGTTGCAAAAATTGTGGGGCTTGGTGATGTATGTCTTTAAACTAGCTTGGGAAACAAACTAGTAATGCTCAAGCATGAGAGGCCGCATCTTTGGTTGAACTCGAGTTCTACTAGAAAATTAGATGATGACGAGTTGGAAAGTCGGTCCAAGGATGAGACTTAGAAGCTTGTCAAGGAACTGCTCATTCTAGCAAGGAGGGGGAAGTGTTGTGCTCTTCACTGCATCCAAGCTAAGGTGTGCAAAGACCAAATTCATGTCATGGGAGAAGTAGTGACATTTGATCCATGGCATATGAGACTCGATCATTTGAGTGACTAAAGCCTTGAACATTTTTGCAAAGAAGGAAAATTACTATGTTTAGGGGAAAGTTACGAGGGATAAGATCTCAAACTTTTTGAGAAAATAAGAAACATTACTATCATTTGGGGAAAATTATGAATGGGAAAAGAAAGGTGCGATGAAGGAAGTAGAGAAATCATAAGAACTATAAAAATATTATCACTGGAAGAGCATTACAATGTTCAACAAAAAAATTAGGATCAATGATGATAATAGTTACTAACGAATCACAATATAAATAGAAATTTTTAATTGTAATAACTTGAATGAGGGTAAATAATTTGTTTTTCGTAAGTAATATGTTATTTGGATTGTATAATTTATTTTTTGCGAAATAAATGGAGCTTAGATTATTCAGTTGACTTGTTGGTGCACAAAGATAAAATCTTCACATGAGCATATATATATGGAAGTTGTCTAATAGTTTATAAGGACGCCCGCCCTTTCATGTGCCTTTTCTTTTCTCGGGACGTTTTGGAATTATTATTATTATTATTATTATTATTGGAGGAGGACATATTTGCCGAAGTTGGTGCCATTTTTTGGAAGTATAATAGTCTAAGGTAAAGAGGGGAATGCAATCGTCACGGCGTTTCTGCTTTCTTCTACGGGCTCCTTAAGACGCCACTACTACATCTCCATTACCTCTCAATTCCTTCGATCGTCGACAAACCATGTCCGCGTGATGCACGTTACCCTCCTCCGTGCAGCAGCGACTGAACTGGAGTGACGAAAATGGAGGTCAACTTGATTTTCCAAAGCAATCGGTTTTGAATTTGTAATGCCAATCGAGCACAATGTCAAAAATAACGCTTTCAATCTTCTGCCACTACCCCCGTTTGCCTTCAGGTACTCGAATGACTACCCTTTGTTACCGAAGATTGGTTTGTTGCTATGTTCCGGACCAATCGTTTGTCGAAATTTCTGACTAGTTTCATCGAGGAAACCCCATTTTGGGTTGCTCTTTTTGGGTCCCAATTTTCACTAACAGACCTTTGTTTCGATCTCTTTGAAGCATTATCCTGTGATATCTCTTTGCTTTTAGTTTTATTTTTTATTTTTATTATTTTGCGTCCAATATCTTGAGAGCGTCCTCTAGGAGAACTGCTATAGCGGGCGATGATATCTCCATGGAAAGTAGCAAGTTGAAACGTCGGAAGATGGACAGAGGTGACAGACGTGATGCGATTAGTAATCCGCCAGACTCAGAGCTCCTCCATATTGTGTCCTTCCTGCCCACGAGAGACGCCGCAAGGACAGCGGTGGTCCCGAGATTCCGTTACCTCTGGACTTTTATCCACCACTGGTCTTTCGATCACTGTGCTTACCGCAACTGCAAGGAGGAGGACCCTGCTTTTGAAGTCGATGTGAGATTCGTGAATTTTAACGACGATGTGCATGAGAACCCCACAATTGATTCGTTCCGTCTTAATTTAAACTATGTGACTGAGGCGTACCCTGATGACAATGATCCTTAATGGGAGGATGGTATAAATGAAGAGACAAGAAGGTGGAACAAAATCATTACGTGGATTCGTTTTGCAGTGAGGAGAAAGGTTAAGTTCCTTGATGTGAACTTCTTAGGGTGTGCTGGGGCAATCCTGGATAATCTTTGCATTTTGCCCAGCATCGTTTTTTAGGTGTAGCAGTTTAATATAGCTGAAACTGGCTTCCTGTGATGTCGTACTGGCGGGATGGGGCCAACTAAGGTCGCTGAAAAAATTGTTTATGAAGCAAATTGAATTGAGTGACCACACAATAGCTGACATACTATCTGGTAGCCTGTCGCTGAAAGAATTGTCTCTTGAAGATTGTTATGGCCTTTACAAGCCCAAATCCTGTAATGCCCTATCTATTGAGGTTTTAAATTTGGTATGTGCCGGTATCAAAAAGCTTGATCTCGACCAATCAGATATAAAACATTTAATCATTGATGGCAGTGGGCATATGGAGCTAGTTTGTCCTAATGTGAAGATTCTGGACATTGCTGGGTGTATAGAGAATATCAAGGTGACTGAAATGCCATCGCTAGTTGATACATCCCTCTACTTCAGTCATTATTTTAGATATTCGTACGAGAAATACTGTGAGTTCAGATTGCTTCTGGAAAAGCTCAACTGCAGTCCTTATTTTATGCCATGCTATTGGTGCATACTGGTATGGTTTCTCCGCTATTGCTCTGATCTTATTTGTCTTGCTTTGAGGGACTTTTAAATGATTTGGGTCCTGATCCTTCAGGTAAGGACCATGTGTTTGATCGGATATTCTCACATTTCAACTTTCCTAAAATTCGTAGGATAGAAGTTGGATAAGCAATTTCAAATGCGTCTCATTGGACATGGCCATTGGACATGCTGTTTCTCTGCTTTGGCTTCTTTGTTCCGTTGCCTTTTTTATGCTTCAGTTCATGAGGCAATGTCCTGGATGAAGAGTAAAGAAAAAAAAAATTATATACCTAGCCTGGGTTCTCTTATTTGCACACCTAAACTTTTATATGGTGGCCTTCCTTGCATCTGCTGGCCTATGAACTTTGAGCAAATGTAAACTATTATCCATTATCCATTATCCATAACCCTAAGATTGTTAGATGTCTGTCTTCCTTGTGTCCTTGTTTGTTTCGTGGTATTATGTGGACAATATTTTTCACTTTTTTTGTGACATCTGTTACCATTTTAAATGTGCTTGTCCATGCTCCTGTGATTTTCCTTTCTAAATATTCTACATTGTCTGACAAGACTCTGAATTGAATGCTATCATGTAATTTCATTTCAGTCAGTCCATACATACGCATGCTCTCAAGTACCCACAATGTATATCCAGTACTAATTTTCATTCAAAGTCGGTCCAAGTAATTATTTTCAAACCAGGCATTAAGTATATGGGAGATGACAAATCGGCCATGCCCATCTTTCGCTTGGAAGCATGTGATAGTTCACTGCATCTGAAAAAGCGGTACCCCGCTAGCATTTCTAGCTTGTTGAGGAGCTCTCATTTTCTTGAGACACTCACTATCTATGTCTACCCTGGAAGAGATGAGGATGAATCCGAGGTATAATACTTGAACTATAACATTGTATTTGCATATTGGATTTGGAATTAATGGAGATTGAAAAGTTGCTTTAAATTTTTAGCTTGCCAAAGCGGCTGGAAGCTTGCATTTGATTACGATGGCTTTATTTATTGGAGTTCAGTGGACAGCGCATATCCCTGCCTCAAGCACCAACTTAAGCATGTTAAAATATATGGTTATGTACTTGATCCTGATGTCATCGAGCTCATTGAATTTCTACTTAAGAATGCACAGGTCCTGGAGAAAATGAAGATTTCTACCAAGAAGATTCTGCAGCGAATAGGTAGCAAGTACATGTTCTCCAGCCACATTGGTCGTCCATTAAAGGATTATTGTACATCAGATGCGCTGCTAGAGTTTTCACAGAAGTTGTTAAGTTTCCCAAGGGCCTCAACACGAGCAGTGATTCACCTGGGTTAGATACTGGAATTGGAATTGTGTTCACCCCTTTCTTTTGGGCAACCCTTGATATTTCTACGTCAGGCTTGTCTTACATCTGGTAGACTTTACAAAAGTAGTCGGCCTTTATGATGAATTCGCCCTTTTGCCTCAGGTCTATGAATTCGCCACGTCCACGACTCAGTACAGGCAGCTTTATGAATAGTTTGATGGTGGATGTGCCCTTTTTTTTCAAAGAATGTTTCTCATAACAGCTTTTCTTTTCATATTCCCAGCTCTTGCAAATAGTTTGGCTAAAATTTTTGCAGTATAGATTTACTTGAACAATCTATTGACACCAGTTACAAGCTGTTCATGAGTAGCCTTGGCTCTTGCGGCTGCTGTCTCTCTCTTGGTTTTTCATTTTAGCGGGTGCCATTTTTTTGTTGTTTAACTTTTCAGTTTTGCCTACCATTTCCTTAACTAGAAAGGGAGTCGATGTAGATCATTCTCGAGTGCTGCCCCCGAATGATTATTATATCGACATCAATATCAATACAATCATAATCTACAGTGTACCATAAAATATTGAGTTGTGCAGTTCTCCAAGTTCGTATCTTTTCTTAATGTCTACCCGAAAATTGCTATTATATGTGCTCCTCTTGCAAATTAACAAGATCATTTTGTCCCTTATTTGACGCGTGAGATTTATTTTTTTCTCTATAAATAACATGAGTATATGACTTTGTATCTTTAATTTAAGGTAGTTTGGTAATCAATCCCTTATACCCTTAATACTATGAATTGCGTAATCTGTCCAACTTTGTATCTTCTTGATCCCCTCCTGACACAGGTTTCCGAGGAGACTTTTCATAGTAACATGTTCGCAGAGCATCAATTGATATACAAAATGAGCACTCCCACATTGTTTTCTGGAAACCTAACGGGAACAATGCCAGATTTGACCAAAATGCAACCGAATGGAATTTCATTTTTGAACCAAATAGAGAGTTTCAACTTGATCAGGCCGTCTCAATTCGGTTCAACATTTGAACGTAACTTTTCCCGCTTGATCTATTATGCCGTAGTCTGAGTTGCTTCTTCACACTCCTCCACGCACTTTCCTTGAATTGGTAATCACAATATCATGGGAGCTCACACATTGGCCATGTCCATCTTTAAGGCTTCAATTGCTTCTGAGCAAAACAACATGTCTCTGGTATTTCTGACCCGCATGGGAATTCTTATTGTCTCAAAGACCCTCACTATTCATGCTCATCCCAGATTTCATTGCATATTTACATATGAATTTCCATTGAATATATGAAAGAACTGCTTGCATTCAAATTTCAGCTTGCTAAAACAGGCTGGATGCAAGCACATGAAATTGATCGTGAAAACTAGTGCCTCAAGCAATAGCTTAAGCATGTAAAGATACAGGAATATGTCATTGAGGTCATCTAGTTTCTATTTGAGAATGCATTATTCTTGGAGAAGATGGAGAAAATGGCAATTTAAGTTTCTAAAATAGTTGAAAAAAATGAAATAGAATTAAATTGTGAAAGCCATAGAATCTTTTTAATTAAGTTAAATTAAAGTTAATAACAATTTCTGCTCTTTTTTCCCCTGAGTTAACTGAATCATCCATGTTACCGGCTACTTTTTACTATTCTTGCTCCTCTTTGATGGCCCCAAACCAAAGACAATTCTCATTTGAATCATTTGAGCACTCCACCGTGAGCCGGACTGGAACTGAAAACGTTTGACACGCGGAAGGCCAAACATCCATGTTCCCGGCACTTAGCTTTTTTCTTGTTGCATTCCAGGTGTTTTGGTTTAGACTTCCAACCCCGTTTCTGATATACTTTTGTTTTGTTTTGTTGTTTTTTTTTTTTTTATAACCGAGGACTCCACCACAGGCCTCTGTGCCCGAACGGCTCCTGAGGGCCGAGCCCCTATATCTCGAGAGAGATTAGTCCAACAACCAGGACTCCACTTAAATTGCTAACAACTGCGGGTTTCGAATTCTCAATCTGATATACTTTTGTTTAGCCCCGGATTTTTATATACTGCGGTGGTTTTTATCACATTTTAGCGGTGTACAAATGCATAGACTCTTTTATACGTATCTTCTGAAATCCTTTTTTATGTTATGTCAGTGTGATTCGCGGAGTGTGTCCTGGAGTCGATCACCTACGGAGGGCAATAATGTTGCCGTGGAAAGCAGCAACACCAAAAGTCGGAATAAAAAATGCGTATCCCAAATACTTTATCTCTGTCTAGAAGACTTTGTTTATGATAAAAAAAAAATTATGTTTATTGACCAAACAAAATGCTGAAATTAAAAATGAGAGTGTAAGCACAGGAATCAAAATTGCAAATAAATAAATAAATAAATAAATAAAATACCCAAAATTGAAATATCCTCAAAATCACAGGCACGTTGATGCTTTGGAATAAAAGCTACATTAGTATTCGCAATGCACATCAAGAATAACAAACTTTAAAATTAAAACTACAATGAAAGGACATTGGCTCAAAAAGAAAATGCTTCGAAATGAAAATTTAGCGGAGGTTTGGCACGACTTGACCGTCCCCTCTTTCTTTGTGTTCTCTCTATTTATACTCTTGGGATTTCTTTCCACGATGGTTGGAATTCATGTAGAATCCCCACTCTAGTTGTGTGACATCCCAATTTTTCTCAATTTTATTTTCAGTCAATTGAGTCGGGCAATTCATCCGTGCATGTAGTTCGTCTCTTAGAGTTGGCCACTCACGAGGGAACTAGTTTATTGAGTGAAGTAATTAAAGAATTTTACCGCGTCAGACTTGGGGACTGGTCACCCTCGGGTTGGATGCAAGAAAATTTCCCCAAAAGCTACTCAATAGATTAGGCGAGCTGAAATCTCACCGGATTGAATTCAACCGTAAAAATTGGGATTGAACTTAGAAGTTGGAAGCCGGTCATGTCACATACCCTATTAGGAACCTTGGATTAATTTATGGACTTTAATTTGGACTCAATTAGAAGAGAATTGATGGAAATTGAAGTAATTGAATGTGCAAGAGCTTGGACCCCGGCGGAAATGAAAGTGAACCTATTGGAAAATGTTATGGAGGGTTTGAGTTAGTGGAGAATGACATCAGCAGGTGATGTCATGGTGGAGGCCAAATTCAAGGAGAGCTTGACAAGTGTCACAAGCCAATTGGCTCACCAAAAGTGGGGATGTCACTTCCCTCTTGTCCCCATCATCTTCAACCTTTGAATTCGGAGGAGAGAGAGGGAAAGTGTGCGTGAGAAACCAGCGGAACCGCTGAGCTCCGTCCACCCTCGTCGCCCGTTCGTCGCCGTTCGTCGCTCGCCACTAGAGTCCGCCGTCGCCGCTCGTCCGTGCGCGACCGCTCGCCGTTCCGTAAGCCGAGCCGCCTTGCCTCCGTCTTCGCCGCGAAGCCTCGACCGTCACAGCTCCAAGCCGCGTGCCGTTCGTCGTCGCCGAAGCCCCGTCGCCGCCGTCCGTCCGCTCAAAGCCTCCGCCGGTTGTTGCACAAGCTATCGCCGGTTCTCCTCCGCCGTTTCTCCGTCCGTTCAACCGCCGTTCCACCATCTCTCAAGCTCGGTTAGTGCTGGAAAAACCAGCAAGATCTAGTTCCTTCCGAGCTCGTTTTGGTCCCCTTCTAGTGCTCATTTGGTGTTGATCCGTATAGGTTTGTCGTCGGCGTCGTCGTGCTCTTCGCCGGAGACCCGTCGGAAAGCGCTTCCGGTGAGTTTACCTCACTAATCCGCGATTAGCGAGATAATGAGGCCCTAAGTATGTTTAGCTTAAGTTGATTGAGATTAGGTGGATAGATTGGCTTAATTAGTTGTGGATTATATTAAGGTGATTATTTAAGGTAAATGGTGTTTAGTTTAATGGTTAAGTATGTTTATTTTTAAAATAAACCTTGATGTGACTTAAAGGAGTTTATTTATGATTTAAATAAATGCCTCGAAATTGTTGGATTATTTAATAATATATCTTATTCTGAAATTCATTAAAATATTTTATATATATAAAAAAAAACTCGAAAAATTTATTTTGACCCTAGTTGCTTAGAATTTCATGCCGATCGTTGCTGTGCTAGTAGAATTTGAAATTGATGATTGGTTGTGATGAATTGAGTGTGATTGCGATGTATAGGGATTCTTTATGAAATCCTAAGTGTAGAAATTGATGGGAGATTGGCTGTGATTGACCACCTATTAGAGGTCGTGCCCAGTGAGGCCGTGAAATACCACCTAGGAAAGGTCGTGCCCGATGAGGCCGTGAAAAACCACCTACAAGAGGTCGTGCCCGATGAGGCCGTGAAATACCACCTATGAGAGATCGTGCCCAGAGAGGCCGTGATAAACCACCTATGAGAGGTCGTGCCCAGAGAGGCCGTGATAAACCACCTATGAGAGGTCGTGCCCAGTGAGGCCGTGAAAAACCACCTATGAGAGGTCATGCCCAGAGAGGCCGTGATAAACCACCTATTAGAGGTCGTGTCTGATGAGGCCGTGAATTACCACCTGATTACAGGTCGTGCCGAGTGGGGCCGTGATTGCCACTGATTGTTAAACCTTCCTATAGGGTCGGGATTGAGAGCAATGACTAATTTGCTAGAATGACATGTAATCGGCCAAGTCGATTGATCGCTGAGACGATCCAAGTGGTTGAATTGTTCTGATGATGTGATTGTGCCATGGTTGTTTGGTTATCATAATTGTACGTAGTTGAATTATATCAATTGTGCTAACCTGCAGATGAAGGCTGAGGTGAGGTAAGTCTTCTGTGTGATGTGGCTAGGCCACCTAGGGCGTATTTTCTTTCTAATAGGGGTTTAGGGGGTTGAACTTGCTGAGACGTTGTCTCAGTGGTTATTGAATAACCATTTCAGGTCCCTGGTGGACGGAGCGGCCAGATAGCTTTGGTTGGCCTTGAGGAGTTGTAGATGTGAAGTTATAAGGATTGGAGAGCGTGTCCGACTTGTAGGTCGTAGGACAATTCCTTTTTAAGGGCCGGTCTTTTGTAAACTGTTGGCCGTAGACCTCTGTTTGTAATTCCGTTGAATTATGGAAGTGTTATGTTGTGATTTGTTTTCCTGCTTTTCTAACCCGTATTTTATTGTCAGGGGATTTGTTTCGCTTCCGCATGCGTAAGAAAACAAATGGGTCGGCGACATATCCTGGGATGTCGCATTTTTGATCGACCGTAGTGGGATGTGCGCACGCTCGGGGTTCGGGGCGTGACAAGTTGCTCCACATTTCCTTAATTCCACGACGTTAGAAACTCCTAAAGCAATCGTGCGTCCTGCAATAACTTCACCTCCTTGCTCTAAATCTAATAAAAAAGGTCACTGATGCGCCTCATATTGAACTCAGTCACACAATCCTCAAGTGAAGTTAAACTGGATAAGCTCCGGATCAAAGATAGACTTAAGGTGTGTTTGTTTGATTGAAAAAAAAAAATTGTGACTTAGTTCCCTAGACTTACATGCATTTGGTTTATTACAAAATGATCAGTTGACGGAAAATCATTTACAATAAAAAGAAATATGTTTAAAATTAAGAAAATAAATTCCTTATCTTGAAAAAGAGAACATTTTCCTGAGAAATGATTTCCTAAAAAGTAATTTCTTTTATCATGAAGTTTGCCCAGAAACAAACACATTTTTAGTGTAACTTGACTCCTTCTACCGTCTCCTCTATATCTAGGCCATAAATGTTCACCATCGATGGGAGCTAAAGAATAGGCAATGAGTAATATGATACGAACTATCGTTTTCATCTCTCAATTTACTAATAGTATCTTATTGTATTTCATGTCATATTTTTGCTGACGAAATTGTTTCATCATCTTCATCCTGTGCATCACATGATCGATAAAGTTGCTTTGATTTTGAAGTGAGCCAACCAACAAAAGACTGAGTTAGTCTCGGTCATCTTCACTTTTTTTGCCGGTGAGGGGTGATGCATTCACTTGGCTAGTTCACATCAAAACCTCAGCTCTGTTCTTATCTAAAGCTATACACAACAACCTTTTTCTTTATAGAGAGAGTAGTTATGCAGCACGAGCATTTTGAAGAAGCTAGTGACGTCTATGGCAAATCCTTGAGCACCGCCATACAATCAGACAACGGACTTACTTGTCGCGACCTCTTCAAGCCCTTCCGTAGGCACGGAGGTTAATAGATTGTCAAGTCTAGGCTTAATTTGGGTTCTCCTAAGCTTACTAATTTGCGACTTATGATCTGAGTTTTTCACCAATAAGTAACCTTCATTTAGGAGTCATTACTAATCAATTTGTAATGAGTTGACTCGAAACTCAAGTAAAATATTGAAATAAATATTTTATTTCTACGCAATCAGAGAAATTAGGATCGATGACTTGATTATACTAATTAGTCAACTAATGCCTTTTCGATACATTATTTTATTTAAACATCAAGTAATGCATTTATACATCATTTTATACCAATCATGAGTCCTGGGATTCAATTCCTAACCAAGCTTAGGAAATAGCTATTAATGCATCATGAGGAAATAATTGGAATAAAGAAAATACACAAATAGCAATCCAACATTTGATTAAAATGATTTAAACACAATTTTTTTTTTTTGTTTTTAAAGATTTTCACATATCTTAAGGAAAAACCACTTAAAGGCTATTTTAAAGCTTTTTCTGATTTCTTTGGAAAAAAAATTTCTGGGATTTTTTAATATTATTTTTAATTTTTTAATTTTTAAAATATTAAAAATAATATATTATATTATATAAAAAAGGGGATCCAGGTCGGGTCTCCTCATCTGGTCCGGTCCTAGACCGACCCGGACTCGCCAGCCCAGGTCTCAGGACTCGGGCCCTCGACCGGGCTGCGCTCAGCACGTTGGGCCCATTTCGGCCTGAAGAACAATATTAAAAGGCAAGCGGAAGTAGCCCAACCCGAGAACATTCCAAACCAGAACTAAACTAATTCAGCCCAAGCGTCATCTCTTATCCTAGGCCCACTGCTCCTAGTCCCAATGAGCCTAACAAAAGCCTATTCATTAAATCCACGGAAACCTCCCCAAGCCCACCTCATTCCCTATTTCAGCCAGCTCAAGAACACTGAAAACCTACACAAGCCCAGCATGCCCCTCTTGGTTTTGCGTGCTCGGGGATGACCAGAGACGAGCAGCCTTGAGCTGGTTTGTCCCCGACCGCGCCCCGGCCGCTGCACCGGCGCCGCCACTTCGTCGATCGCTCACGCCGACCCGCGAGACCAATTCGCCACCCCCCTTTTGCGATTAGCCGCGAAAGTCGTTGATCCTCAGAGAACTCGTCGTGTGCGATTAACGGATAAGCGCTATCGAAACAACACGCATAGGAGTATGCCAAAGAAACGGCCATGACAGCCCCAATCAACGAGATAAGGTCTCGGCCAGGACAAACTCAGTAACTGAAGATCCAAATAATGTTACGTGAGCTTCGGGTAAGGCAAAAACAGCGGCTATTCTTACGAACCGTCTCGAGGACATTTTATCGAATACTTAATATACGCAAACTGAGGGGCGAGGAGCGAGGACGACCGAGCCCGAGCCCGAGCTCGAGCCGGGATTCCGAATGAACTACATACCAGTCCCCCAAAACCGCAGCGCGCGCACAAATGAGGCCAGAACTCGCGCGAACCGGACAACGTCAGTCCGGTCCGGCGGGCCCGAAACAGAGCACATAAAGGGGTACGAGCGTTCGGATGAAGGAGCCCTACCCGGCTCAGCGGCGTCGGACGGTGGGCGAGCTCGATAGATCGGGCTACGCTCGTCCGCCTCGCACGTCTCCAAGCCGGGATCCTCGTAAAATCAACGCCCAAAAGAAAGGCCAACGAAACCGAACCAACACCAACCGTGAGCTCCGCTCGGGGAGAGGGGAACGTCGGTGGGTCGTCGGCCGGGTTTCGAGTGTGTTTGTCGACGGAGAGCCCTCGCTCACTCTCAGACTCTCGCTCGGCTCTCTCCGGTCACGGCCTCCCTCTCGCTCGGATCTCTCCTCCCTGCCTCCCCCCCTTCCTTTTCCCTTTCTTCTTCTTATTGAAGGGCCAAAATGGAAGACGAGTTCTCAGGAGCACGTTATACGCTCAGGATACATTCAGACAAATTTAGGTGTCGGCTCGTTCATTTAGAAAGTCGACTTTGTTTTTATTTTCTCAGTGTTTCTTAAGCAAAAATACTATTTGAATACACCGAGACATAAACGTTCATTAAACGTAGATATTACAAACAATGTTAGGAATTTTCAAGTGCTATTTATTCGTTTGTTCCGCTAGGCATACCTTTCACCTGTAGGTGTGTAGCTGAAACGTGTGGACTCGTTAGAACTAACAAAGACAACAAATAATTCCAGAAAACAAAAATGATACATCGGTTCCCGGTAGCATTTCGAAGTAAACTTGCCCTTCTTTTTCAAATACGAGACAATGCCATTGATATACATTGGACCTTAGCAAATTTTATTAATAAAAGAAGAACGAAGTTTTTAATGGAAGAGGTATGCATTCATTGGACACCAAATTTTCCTCAAATAATATAAGTTAATGATATATAGATACATGTTGATTGTGAATAACTATAAAACTTCTCTTTTCAAAATAATGAATTTTGTTAGCCGTTGAAATGTGGCTCGAAATTTGACTCTATTTTGATTTGGATGTGAAACGAGATTAAAGTCCAGGACATCTGAAGCAAGCCAAATGGTTCAGAATGCGTGATGATACATTTCATATGTCCTAAATCAAGTGGTGGACATCTGAATTAAGTGGTGAGTCAAGACGAGGCTACTATGGGTACGAATTGCAGATTTTGGATGTCTAGAGGCAAGATTGGACAATTGGTCAGACTCACTGGATGTTCTTGCGACATCTCAAATTTATGTCTAGCTATATTAGCGAGCTACGTAGGAATTTAATTTTTCGATAATCAAATTAAGTGAGCGAATTAGGGACGAAGGCATTAGCATATGCCTTGTATGGTGTATGTATGTGCCTAAAGTTGTACCTTACGACATAACTAGACTTTTAATAGACCTATATATATATATATATATATATATATATGTGGCCGGCCCTATTATTATTTTTGCATGAGATTTAAATTTTATAATTGCCCTAAATTATGTTGCCGCCCCTATAGCCCAATGGAAATGCTAGAAATTGATTCAAATTTGCTAAATAGGCTAAGGATAGCTTGATCATGAGCTGCCTCCCTCTTGATCCAATTAGAGTTCATGCAAGAAGTGTATCGAGGAAGACACCACCCTTTTCCTTCCCTTGATCGGCCGACTCTCTTCTCTCTCTCTCTCTCTCTCTCTCTCTCTCTCATATTTCATTTCTCTCATCTCACTCTCTCCCTCTCTCTCGCGCGAGCTCTCTTCCCCTCTCCCTCACCGAACATCTCTCTCATTTCCTTCCATTTTCCTCTAAGGATTCAAGGTCTTCTTCAAGGAAAGAAAGTCTGGAGCTCAAGAGAAGCAAAGGCAAGGAGGAGTGACTTTCTTCTACTCTTCTTGATCATTTTTAGGCTCGGTTTTTGCTAGAATAGTAACTGTTTTGTGTTGCTTCTTGCTTGCCTGTCCTTGTTAGCTTGAGTAGATGTAGAGAATGTGAAATGATAGCTTAATTATGCTGTGATTCCGAGATTTTGTGGAAGCGAAGCATCGCATGTCATTTTCGTGGCCTATATAGTCTTGCATGTGAGTTTCGTGTGTTCGTTTGGCCCTCACGAACGAAGTGGTTGATTATAATTGGAGATGGATATTGCATGTGGCTTAGGAATTCTGGTTTTGATGTGTTTTGAGCAAATGGACTCGTGTGGTGCAAGTTTTACATGAGTTCGTGTACTGTGGTTTGGATTTCTAGAACTGAAATTGCTGGACCTTATCTCTTTGTTAATTCTGTGGAGCTTGCTGTGATTTGAGTTTGATGAGACTTTCTCCATGAAAGTTGTGCAAGGCATCTTGATGTAAAACATACTTTAATTTTAGATTTTTTTGAGGTGATATGGTTGGTACGAAAGCCTAGTCATTTATTGGGTACAATCTGCCCAGTGCAGTAAGAACAGCAACCCAATTGTCTTTGTGAATTTTTATAAAATTTTCCTTTTTGATTTTGAATTTGTTTCCTCATAAAAGTTGTAGAGGACATTTTGATTTATAACATATCCAAATTTCAAAAAAATTCGACACGTTTAGGGCTATTAGATGATTATATCTTTAAGATCAGTTGCTATTCCAGTGAACCAGATTCTTCTTTATATTGTGCAGTTTACTGCTCTTTATACAAATTGCTTTGGACTTAGTTTCCTCATGAAAATTGTTTGTTGGTCTTCTCTATAACATATTAGAATTTTAGAAAATTTCAAGTTCATTTACTATGGATTTAGCTTTGATTCCTTTGACTATGCAAATCTGTTCGTTTCTACCTTTGATCCAAATTGCATTAAATTCTTTAGGAAGGTGATGGAATCTTGCTTGTTGACCTACTGATGACAGTAACGGCATTTGATAGACTTTCAAATGGTGTATTTGATTGCCATGTGGTACCATTTACTTGTAGAAATTGGGTTTAAAACATAAGAGGACAGAATCTGGAATTTTGGATTATATGTGGTTGAGTGTACCATGAAGGTAGTGAGTCATGCGTGGTGGCATACTGCCCATCCTAGTGTCACGCGTGCTGAATAGGATGCATTTTATAATGCGCAAATGCTATGTCACTACATGACTGCGCTATGCCTGCGATGCATGAGATGGATTGTGGTATATGATGCCCAAGGTTGGCAAACCTTGGATGCCTGACAATGGCCCGGAGTGAATGTCAAAGGTGAATGCCTTGACTAACAACCAAGATGCCCTGGTTGTAGTAGGGATGTTTAGGCTGGTGACAAACCCCAGAAGTCTTGACGATCAACTCAAAAATTCAACAATGGCCCAAAGTGGATGTTGGAAGTGAATGCCTTACCTAACAACCAAGACGCCCTGGAGCAGGGACGCTTGCAGTATGGAACCGTGAATGCTTGGTTAGTGAACCAGAGGTCACTGCATGAGCCACCTACATGGACTGGTTGAGCAGTGAAATAGGGATGGACCCCAATGATATTATGCATGATAAATGTGAAGTGTGATGCACCCATTGCATAGTAGTGTGACCCATGTGATTGTATGTGATGCATGTTGCATTAAATGCATGCCGGCACTACTCATGTGATTGAAATTGGTCTATGATATGCCGTGTGCTCATACTTGGGTGCTTACTTGCTTACTTGCTTACTTGCTTGGATATTAGTTGTGTCCTAGGAATTGAGTGTCAATTAGATCAAGTGGTTTTATGATCTTGCTGTTTCTCTTGTTGAGTGTCAACTCACTCTTGTTGTTTTTTTTTTCTTTTTCAGATTGATAGCTATGTCTTCGCTCCCAGCATCCCCCATCTCTCGTTATGGAGCACCCGTTGTGCTAGAAAGCAAGCATCACAAATTCACGAACCCGGACTTTCCGGGCACGATGTTTGTTCAATACACGACTGTCTTACTAGTGGACACAGGATAGCTTGATCTAATTTCCTACCGTTTGTTGCTATTTTTTTGCTAGTGGACGGTCGCTTGTTAGGACCGATTCCATCCCCTGATGCTCCTGGTGTAGCTGGTGATGGAGGGACGTGGAGGATTAGGAGCTGGAGTAGGACGGAGTCAGAGGGATCGTGCTTGTATTTTGGCACGATCGTGACTTTTTGGGACGTGGGATTATGTAGTCGGGACGGTCGGATAAAGTGATGTATGTACGGACAATGAGCTTGCTATAGCAGGGTCTAGGGAAACTGGAACTTTTTTTTATTTTATTTCTCCCAGCTTAGGTTTTTCCTTTTGATGTATAATCTGCCACCCGATGTACAATTAAGTATGGTGAATAATTGAAGCATGATTCCCTTTACTATTGGTATTCTTAGAGGCACGTCTATAGTTCATGTTATAAATGCTAACCTTTAGAAAAGACGTCCTAAAGTAAATAAAGAACAGGGATTAGTAAGTAGCGGATTGGGACGCCACAGTTCGACCATGGACATAGTGAGCAAGAGGGAGCAACTTCGAATGTACGATCAAGCTATGGCTAGATATCTAAACTAGACCGAATTTTCCCGATAAGATTTTTGATGGCCGAAAGCAGGATTTATACTAAATGCGGGTTTTGACCTAATTTTGCACTGATATCAAGCCTGACTTAGTGGAGAGCTCAGGGAATCGTCAACGAACGTAAGTGTGTGAGTAAAAACTTTGTATCTCTTTGATTTGATTTTGCGAGACTTTTTTTAGTATAATTGGAAACTGGAAAACGTTTGAGAATTGTATATCTCGAGTGAATGTAATTTCCTCTTGTTGACTATAATAAAATATCTTGTCGATCTCTTCCTATGGAATAGGCACACTAGATCAAATAATGTAAATCCTCTGCGTCAATTTTTTTTTTTTTTTTGCGATGGTTTCTTGCTTGATTGTGCTTGTTTGACGCTTCCACCATTTTTGAGTAATAAAATCGTATCAGAGTTTTACGTTGTTGATGACAAGCAATGGTTGTCATTTCGCTAATTAGAAAAATGGCCAAAATCAGCTCATTTGAATCAAGTATAGAAAACTTAGAAAAATGACAAGCATTGTATGAACAAAATTTCATCGAAACCGACTTCTTATGTATCGCATAAATCTTAGGCATCTTGTTCACTCTTGAATACCAATCCAACTGTCGGTTCCCCCCCCCCCCCCCCCCTCCCTCAATGACCTAGAAATTTAAAATGGCCAAAATCAGCTCATTTGAATCAAATTTTGAAACTGTATCAATG
Organism: Eucalyptus grandis x Eucalyptus urophylla; assembly: GCA_028830015.1. Taxonomy (NCBI): domain Eukaryota; kingdom Viridiplantae; phylum Streptophyta; class Magnoliopsida; order Myrtales; family Myrtaceae; genus Eucalyptus; species Eucalyptus grandis x Eucalyptus urophylla. The sequence goes on from CM054190.1 coordinate 46,318,245, forward strand.
CAAAATGAGAGCCAAATTAGAAATATTATACATAGTTGTTCTAGATGATAAAAATGATGTAGTGTTCACTCCTAGTCTTAATCCAACCACAGGAGGATGACTGGATCTTTGGGGTTTTCCATATACCATAATATAAGTTATTTAAATAATTTTCTACGTCATTTATACTTCCTTGTTTTAATCTATGTGGAATTTCAGATTTACTTTCTTTTTGTTATTTCTACGTATCATTCTTCTTGGCAAACCTCTCTTTCTTTCTCTTGCAGTGTATATTTCTGTAGACTATTTTCTTTGGTTTTCATTTCTTCTGAAAGTAAATCTTCTTTTAAAATTTTGCAGTCTATTTTAATGGAAGTGCTAATAAGTTTATTTCGAAATCTGAAAGCATGAGCTAGGTACATTTGCTAGGATGAATAGTCGTAGATGCTTTTTTTCTAGCAATGTAGGATCAATCCTATGAGTAGGACATACTACTCCTTCTTCCGTTTTTTCTAATTCCATTGCAAACTATTCCCTCGATTTCTTTTTCTGGGATAAGTGAGCCCGATGACCTAGAAGATATTTCATATGAAATTATTGTCTGAATTATTTCTTTATTTAGCTTTTCTACGTTCAATTTCATCGATCTACTTTTATTAAACTTAATTTCTATTTCTCGATCTTTATATTTACTAGAAAAAATACCATACAAATTTTTAAAATATGTTCATTGTGACTCCAACACCTTCAAATTTCCTTTTAAGATCTTCAAAAACCCCAAATTTATACTTGCTTGACACATGTCCTCTTCGATTCTGGTCAAAGGTCATCCTGAAAAATCCTACTACTTACGTGGACAACAGAATGCAAGAGAAGTTGATGTGGCGCCGTGAAAACAACGACGTCAGAATTGTTGGGATATAATACGCGGTAACAACAGGATCTTGGAATTTACGTCAACGTGAAATCACCAGAGAAACAAACGAGAAAAATAAGGACACCAGAAATTTACATGGTTCGGTCCGAGTATCGGTATCTATATCCACGGGGAGAGCTAGTAGCAAATAATCCACTAAAATCGGAGAATCAGAGTTTACAATCGCTCAATCGCTCAAGTGTTTCCCACATCTAGATTTAACCACAAACACAAATTGTTTATAAATAAACAACTCACTTGGTTATAAACTCACGGCACAAAATTACCACACGCACAAACTCAAAGTATAACACCCGCGACTCTCTCTTCGGCTTGTCATGAGGCTCCTTTTCTTCTCGGCAGCGTGCGGCTTCTTGCGGCTCGTACGTACAGCAGCCACCCACCGAGAAAGAGAGAGAGAGTAAAACCTTGCATAATACTTTTTTGTTTTTTTTTTGTTTTTTTTTTGTCAGTTCTACTCTATTCTTACTCTACACTCACTCGCAGACTTGTGCACTGCCTCGTGCAGGGCGTGGGAGTCGCAACCCACTCTCGAAACTTACGTGTCCCTACCCCCATCCCCCATGAGAAAGTGGGGATTTGAACCCCTCATCTCCCCCTTCCATATTCATTCAGCTTTTATACGTGTGTGCGAGTGTGCCCCAAGGTCAAAAGTTTGACCTTGGGCCCACCTATTTTGCTTCACGCGGCTTCTGGGAGAAAGAAAAAAAGACCTCAATAAAGTTTGACTCTAGGCCCACCGTAACTTTCCTTCTTTACGTGCATGGGCTTCGGCGTTTCGGATTCCATAGAATTTCCGCCAGGTGTGGAAATTCGTATATATTTTATATTTCGTCTTTTGTGATCCTTCGTGAGTCCAGCAAATTTCAAAACTCGAGTCATAAGTTTAACAATTCTCCACCTTGACTCAATGTTTGAGGCCAAGTTATAGTGCTCATCATTCATGCTACTATCCCAACATCCTGACAGGCGCTCACTCTCCACAGACGCCAATAAAGCTCAAGCAGAGCTTGAGCTTCGCAAAAGGAACATACTTAGTTATCATGTCTGCTGGGTTATCTACTGTAGCAATCTTTTTTACAATAACAATACCCTTAGTTAAGACATCTCGAATGAAGTGGTACCTGATATTGATATGCTTCGTTCGCTCGTGATAAACTGGATTATACACAAAATATATCGCACATTGGTTATCATGGTGTATATCCACACTTTTCTGATTTAACCCAAAGTCCGAGAGCAAACTTTGTAACCATATTGCCTCCTTCGCTACAAAGGTTAGTGCCATGTACTATGCCTCAGTCGAAGACAAGGCAATGTGATCCTGTAATGACGCTTTCCAATTAACTGCACCACCCGCTAGCGTAAATACGTACCTTACTAAAAATCTGCAATCATCCAAGTCACCGGCGTGATCCGAATCCACAAAACCAGTGGTCTCACTACCATTGCTGTCCCTCCGATATATTATACTTACGTCTGTTGTCCCCTTCAAATATCTGAGGATCCACTTCACAGCTTCCCAATGAGCTTTACCAAGACGCTTCATATAGCGACTAACCACGCTCACAGCTTGTGAAATATCAGGCCTAGTGCACACCATAACATACATAATACTACCCACTGCACTAGAATAAGGAACACGGGACATATGCTCCTCCTCTTCCTCAGTCTACGGTGATAATTTTTTTGAAAGTTTAAAGTATTTCGCTAAAGGTGTACTTACAGATTTTGTTGATTACATATTAAAACGTGCTACGATCTTCTCAATATATTTCTTTTGAGATAGACATAAAACTCCTGCACTCCTGTCACGCAAAATCTCCATACCTAAAATTTTCTTTGCAGCACCTAAATCTTTCATCTCAAATTCAGCATTTAACTGCCTCTTCAGCACATTAATATCAAACATATTCTTAGCAGCTATCAGCATATCATCAACATATAAGAGTAAATAGATCAAAGAACCATTCTCCAATCTCCTAAAGTAAACGCAGCTATCCATTTGACTTTTTGAATAGTCTTGACTAGCCATGAAAGCATTAAAACGTTTATATCACTGCCTAGGAGATTGTTTTAGCCCATACAAAGATTTCTTTAACAAGCAAACATGATCTTCCTTACCCAGAATAGCAAATCCCTCTGGTTGCCTCATGTAAATCTGCTCCTCCAACTCACCATGAAGAAACGCAGTTTTCACATCTAGCTGTTCTAATTCGAGATCCTGCGAAGCAACTAAGGCAAGTAAAACACGAATAGAAGTATGTCTTACCATAGGAGAGAACACCTCATTGTAATCAATGCCCTCACGCTGTGTATATCCCTTTGCCACAAGTCTTGTTTTATACCTCGCTGTCTCGACACTAGAAATGCCCTCTTTCCGTTTGAAGACCCATTTACTTCCGACAATTTTTTGGCTCTTGGGTACTTTGACCAGCTCACATGTTTGATTTCAATGGAGAGATTCCATCTCTTCACTCATAGCCCTTAATCACTACGACGACTTCGAACTAGCCATCGCCTCAGAGTAAGACAAAGGCTCATCTATCTCCACCTCATCACCTACAGTTAATGCATAAGCAATATCTGTATAACCATAACATACTGGTGGTTTAATTTGCCTTCTTTGTCTATCTGTGGCTCTAGTCTGCTGCGGCTTTGCTGGTTGTTCACTATTATCGACTTCGGGAACTGCGGCTTCATTTGCAGTCTCAACCTCTGTTACCTTCGAGATCTCTGGAGCCTCCACCTAAAACTCCACCTCACTTATGACACCATGATCCGTTTGCTCTGCTGGTTGAGTCTCAAGACTCTTCTTTTGAAGTATTGCAGTCTCATCGAAGATCACGTCTTTGCTGATTAGAAAACCGGGTGATCTGAGATCAGTGCACCACAACCGGTAGCCTTTCACCCCTTGTGCATAACCTAGAAATATGCACTTCTTCGCCCTCGGCTAAAGCTTACCATCACTCGCATGAGCATACGTAGGACATCCGAATATTTGTAATCTGAAATAATCAACAGGTTTCCCCGACCATACTTCCTCAAGAGTCTTCCACTTGATAGCAGATGATGGAGATCGATTAACTAGGTAACATGACATGTTCACTGCTTCAGCCCAAAATTCCTTACCAAGCCCTACATGCAAAAGCATGCATCGAGCTCGCTCAAGCAAAATTCTGTTCTTCTGTTCTGCCATGCCATTCTACTGTGGTGTCCTAGATACTGTGCAGTGTCTCACAATACCTTCTTTCTCACAGAACTCGGTAAAATCTTTACCATAAAACTCCATGCCATTATCGATTCTCAGGCACTTGATTTGCTTATCTGATTACTTCTCAATCAATGCCTTAAATTTCTTGAACCAATCAAACACATCATATTTGTGCTTCAAAAAGTAAACCCATACCTTTCTCGAATGATCGTCGATAAATGTCAGCATATATCGGGCACCTCCTTTCGAAGGAACCGAAGATGGGCCCTAGACGTCTGAATGAATGTATTCAACTGGTTGTTTGGTCGAATGAATAGCTGTAGTAAACTTAACTCAATGCTACTTCCCATAGATGCAGTGCTCACATAAGTCCAGCTTCCCTATCTTCTGACCCTTTAATAACCCCATTTCACTCAGCATCATCATACCTGCCTCACTCATGTGCCCTAAACACATATACCATAATTGAGTCAAGTTAGAGTCTAACTTACCCAATGAAACTACAGCGGTTCTAGTCACGGTATCTCCCAGTAGATGATACAGAGTATTCACTTTCTTCCCCTTCATCACTGTCATGGTACCTCGAGAGATTTTCAGTACTCCACCTTCAGCGGTGTACCTACACCCGATGTCATCGAGTGTCCCTAGATAAATAAGGTTCTTCTTAAGCTCCGATACATGCCTCACATCTGTCAATGTGCACACCACCCCATCGTGCATCTGAATCCGAATTGTCCATATTCCTACAGCCTTACAGACTGCATTATTCCCCAAAAGAACCCTACCACCATCTGCAGCTTGGTAAGTAGTAAACCAGTTCTTATAAGGCGTCATGTAATAAGAACACCCCGAATCTAGCACTCATTCATCTCCTGACAAAGTAGCAATTACACATAAAAACAACTTTTGCATCACTAGTGCTCCCCTCAGCAACATTTGCCACACTGCTTGTGGCATTTTGCTTATCAACTTTATTTCTCCGCTTTGGATAATCTTTCCTGATGTGCTCCTCCTCGTGACACTCAAAGCACTTCACGTGTCCCTTGGACTTTCTATGGCGTGATTTTGATCTGCTTTTACCTCTGCTGCTACTAGGCTCTTGATATTGTTCTCTACCCTCGAATCGTCAGTGCTTGCGCTGCTCCTTTCGCCAGACCGTCATCTCGCAACTTTCTCTGCCACTCCTTAAAGAATAAGGCGGACTTTACCTCCTCTAACGTAATAGTAGTATGCCCCTGCAACAGCGAATCAGTAAAGTGCTCCCATGACTCTGGTAAAGAGGCTAACAACATCATGCCCTGCTCTTCATCATCAAGAATCTTACCAACGTTCTTCAAATCCAACATGAGTTTATTAAATTCATCTAGATGGGTTCTGATAAACGTACCTTCAGTATATCTAAATTGAAACATCTTCTTCAGCATATACAAGCGATTGTTCAAACATTTCTTCACATAAAGTGCTTGAAGTTTTTCCCATAACGCTACAGCATCCTTCTCCTTAGCAACCTCTATTAAGACCTCATCCGTCAAATTTAACAGGATTATGATCTTTGCTTTTTCAATCAGCTCTACCCTCTCTGAATCTTTCATTATAATCAGCAACTTATCTTCACCATCTAGTGCCTTGATCAAACCTTGTTTTGTCAATAAAGCTCGCATCTCTATGCTCCATAACACAAAGTTGCTCCCATCAAACTTCTCAATCTCATATTTCCTCTCAGACATAATTGCAGTAACAGAATTTCCAAATAATAATCAGACAAGCAAAAGCCCCAAATCACAATCAAGAAATCCAACCCCAAGCTTTGATACCAATTGTTGGGATATAATACACGGAAACAACATGATCTTGTAATTTACGTCAACGCGAAATTACCAGAGAAATAAACGAGAAAAATAAGGACACCAGAAATTTACGTGGTTTAGTTCGAGTATCGGTACCTATATCCACAGAGAGAGCCAGCGGCAAATAATTCACTAAAATCGGAGAATTAGAGTTTACAATCACTCAATCGCTCAAGTGTTTCCATACCTAGATTTAACCTCAAACCCAAAGTGTTTATAAATAAACAACTCACTTGGTTATAAACTCAAGGCACAAAATTACCACGCAAACAAACTCAAAGTATAACACGTGCGACTCTCTCTTCGGCTTGTCATGCGGCTCCTTTTCTTCTCGGCAGCGTGCGGCTTCTTGCGGCTCGTACGTATAGCAGCCACCCACCGAGAAAGAGAAAGAGTAAAACCCTGCGTAATACTTCTTTCAGCTTTTATACGTGTGTGTGCAAGTGTGCCCCAAGGTCAAAAGTTTGACCTTGGGCCCACCTATTTTGCTTCACGCGGCTTTTGGGAGAAAGAAAAAAAGACCTCAATAAAGTTTGACTCTGGGCCCACTGTAACTTTCCTTCTTTACGTGCATGGGCTTCGACGCTTCGGATTCCACAGAATTTCTGCTAGGTGTGGAAATTTGTATATATTTTATATTTCATCTTTTGTGATCCTTCGCGAGTCCAGCGAATTTCAAAACTCGAGTCATAAATTTGACAAGAATGGTGGCTAACGTGGACTACAAGGGCACCGTTTTGCGCTCTCTTAATCTCGGTTGCCGAAGTCAATTTGGGTCAAATTTCTAGGGTTCGTGGTTCGTGTTTGCCCTCCCTCTCAGTTCCTTGCCAAAACTGTGGCTTTTTAGCCAAGATATATCCAAATCGAGCTTCGATTCAACTTGGGTGACTGATTACGAGTTCACATTGCTCCAAATCCGTGGTGTTTTTCTGATTCTGGGTTTCGCCACCTTTTCTTGCTCCTTGGTTATGTCATTACCAGAGTTTGTGCATTTTTTTTGCTTCTTCAAGATTCCTATGAAGAGTTTTTGCTTCATGTCCAGCAATTTATAACCCCTCAAAATTGTGTTTCTTAATCCGGCAACATGAGGTTCTTTATATTACATGCTCATTGGAAGATATGGATTATATATTTGCATTACTCAATTTTGTCAGCTCTTTAATTTTCTCATATGTTTGGTGCATCTACATCTTACCAGTATTATGTAAGTTGATCAGGATTATATACTGCTAAGATTTGATAATTCAGTGCAAAGGTAGTAGTTGAATGTACCATTAGGAACATTGAGACATTGCTGGTGTGAACTTGGTGCTCTCATCATTATTTAAAGCTCTAAAGGCCACCCTACTTGGATTTAATGGGCTTATTGGATTTGGTCATCGGAATCATTTTGCTAAGTGCATTGTTCTTGTTGCGCTGCATATGCTTTTGAATGCCAGGGCCAAAAGATAACATTATATTATAACCCCTGAGCTATAGAGGAGCAAATGTCTGTCTTGGCTTTCTTTGTAATTATACGAGCTAGCTATGAGTCACTTCGTTATTTGCATAAGTTTTCATTGTACTATGCAATGGTTAAGTTTTGAGATTCTAATGATCATATGTTGTCTAGTGGAAGGAGGTTCTATTGCTGGAGGTGATGGTTTGTCAATTTTCTACAACACACTAGAAATTGATGAGTTAGTACATTGTCATTTGAATTGGTTGCTTGTAATGGCTAGTTGAGTATAGGACGTTGTTCATTGTGGGTGGTTAGCTCAATAATTATGTGCTATGTATTGGCCAGTTTAGTGTTAGACACGGATATGGTTGCTTTGCTATGTGTTGTGCATTGTTGAATTTAATTTGATGTGTTGTGTTTGAAGGCCTCTATTTCACATAATTTCTAGTGTTTCCATTAAATCAACCTATTTGCTATATGTTCTGATGTGCATTGTTTAATTTGAAGTTCCCATCCAAAAGCGTGCACTATTGGAATTTGAATTGATTGCTTTTATCAGGCAAGTTGATGATTGTATTTTTTATTTTATTTTTTCAAATGGATTGATCCTAAGTCCTCATTTGATGGTAGAGAAGCGACTTTGGATTGATCAGTGAAAAAAAAGCACTAGTAAATAGAATTGGAAGTTGGAAGTTAGTTGAAAGTATCTAAGGAAAAAAGTCCACATTCTCAAAATGCAACTAGAAAAGAGTAAGCAACAAGACAACAAGATAAAAGTAGAAGTGTCTCCATTAGAAACAATAGTAAAAATCTATTTTGGAAGCAAAGGGAAAATGATCAATTTGAGAGGCATAGTTGTATCGAAAGGATTGATGTGCCAACCCTAATGTTGAAGTTGGACCCAATTTTTTTTTTTTTAAAAAAACAACGTTTTTTTAGATTAACAACAATGTTATATTAGGGATGGTTGTGTTGTTTGTCTATCTTTTTTGCTTCTTGGTAGTGTAAGTGGAGGCTAGATGTGAGGCAAGACCAAGGTTATGATGCAAAAAAAATATGAAAGTGTGTTAAGCTATATTAGCAAATCCAAGTTCAACTATGTTCAATGTATTAGCGAATCCACATTCAACTGTGTTCAATTGTTTGTAGAGAAAGATGTCATGTTTCCTATACTGCATATTTACTTTAGATTCATGTAGTAATACCGTCATATTATCATGTCGCACAGACTAAAAAGGTAAAGGATTTAGGTCCTCAAGCATTTAATAACTACGGTTGTCCTAATTGGAAGGGGAAGGATTTGCTTGGAGATGAAGAAAATAAGAAACGGAGCCACCATGCATCCAGAAACAGAACAACTATCGCCAATTATATGCTTCCAATGAGGTCTAAAAACCTCTTTTTGCTTAGAACTTGGATGATTACAATAGGAAAAACCAAGTGGACAAGTTGGTATGTGGTTAAGAAAACAGGAATAAGAGGAAATCACAACCAACTTAAATGATGACAATAGAAAAACACCAACTGGACATTAGCTACCAATATGGTATATAGTTCAGACAACAGAAAAAAAAAAAAAAAAGAAGAGGAAATTTATGACCAACTCAAATCATCACAATAGATCCATCACAGAACAACCATCATAGCCATATGTTGCTGTTCCATTAGTCTTTGTAGTGGCTGCCATACCAAGTCCTTCCTTCTTATCTCTGTGCTACAAAGAGATTAGAAGAAGATCAGCATACTCAATCTTGGAATCATCGGTAAGAGCATTCCACAAGAATTAGTTTCCCAAATACTTGCAAACCAATATCATGTCGAAAATGAGAAACTTTACACAGTGAATTCCTCAAAAAAAGCTTCACTAGATAACTGTGATTTTAAAAGCAGTATCTAGGAATTCTCAGAGTCCAAAAACACCTTCTTCTTCTTCTTCTTCTTCTTCTTCTTCTTCTTCTTCTTCTTCTTCTTTTTTAATTTCTAAATTTTTAACTAGGCCATCTGGTAATGTGCATAAAAAATTAGCTTGAATGACTATATTGGTAAATTGTTAAAATTATTATGACTAAATTTTGCCAAATTGAAAATTTTATAATTGAACTAAAATCCATATCTCCCTTGTCACTAAGACAGTGATATGGATATAACAACATTTGTTTAGATTAACTACATAGTGAAAAGTGAATATAACAGCTCATGCTCCAAGACCACAAAACAAGACAACAACGTTGCAACGACTTTCTACCAGCCACCCTTGAAGCTATGGAATAGAATTTGCGATCTACCTACCCAAAAAAAAAAAATTGAAAATCTTCCTGTGGAGCTTATGTCAAGATACAATACCGACAAAGGAAAATCTGTTCAAGAGAAGAATATTACTCAACCCTTTATGCCCTCTATGCTCGAAACATCCAGAGACCATCAAACACTTGCTTTTCTTCTACAAATGGACTTGAAATGTTTGGTCAAACCCACACCTCAACCTCAACAACAGCACAAGGATAGTAACTAGAATGGACAAGTCGTTGGCAGAATTTTTTGAAGCAAGACCGAACTCACCAAAAGAGGGATTAGTGACGGAAGTGCTTTGGCAGATCTAGAAAAATTAGAACAATTAGGTCTTCCATGGTAAGCCTCACCAACCGAACGGCATTATCGAAGCAGCCCAAGCACGAAGCCAAAGTTTCAGCTGATGGAATCCATGCACACGAAAAGGAAAAGCTAAGATGCGGCATCTACTTGCGAGATGGGAGGTACCAGACAGCCAATCTTTGAAGCTGAATATCGACTACTCGTGGGTGGACAGAGAGATGCCAAGCTCAGTTGCAGGGATCTTGCACAATTCAAACGGCGCGATCGTTGATGGCTTTGCCAAGGAGATCCATGCTTCCTCACTGCTGCAAGCAAAAACCCTCACTTTGTTGCACGGTTTGCAGCTACTGAACTAGAGAGAAGAAGTTCACATGGGGGTTGGAATATAGAGTGTGAAAGTGACAGTCTTCTGTTGGTGGAGTTAGTCATGGGCCGAATAGAGGAGTCTTGGGCTGTGAAGGAATTAATTCAGGAGTGCAAGAAGCTCTTGGCGCAAACAACCTATGTAAATTTAACCCATTGTCCTAGAGAAGCAAACCAAGCTGCCGATTAGGTTGCAGAAGCCCATCGACTCAAAACACTTCCCCCAACCTAGATGTTCGATCCCCCACGGTGCCTTTGGAACATTTTATGTTTGGAAACCTATCTATTATCTTTTTGTAATCCTCATTTTAATGAATGAATGAACACACTATTTTAGACAAAAAAAAATTAGGATCCATATGATAGGTTTCAATTTTGTTTTTCTGATAATTATCCCATTGTAAAGTCAAATCCTCCAAAAACCGTTCACTTCATGTTGTTAAGAGCTCTTTATGTGGGATTAGATTGGACTCCAATCTTGGGCTTGCATAGGACAAGATGCACCAAGCCCCAATAGTGTGTTGAAGCACGTCATGCGTCCGTAATTCAAGATACATTCAAATAATTCTTTTAATATGGCCAATTTTGTTCTAAATATTTTGACAATTTGCTAATGCAGTCCATTCGGCCAACTTTTGCCGGAAATAATTGACACAGTCATCAAGCATCTTACGTAGCATGGCTGACACCCAACTAAAGTTGACGTGGACAATTTGTGCAATTTTTGAATATTATATCTTAATTTTTTTCCTCTTTCCATATATCTTCTTTAATTTCTTTTACTTTTTAAATGAGATCGTGGATATCAAGCAAGGACATCATGACCTTTGCCCAAGCCCTTCCCAAGATCTAGGCAAGGACTCCGGGCCCTCGTTTAGGGTTGGTTGGCAACCTGGCACACCCAAAGTTAGAGGAAAAATGAAAGAAGAGAAGAAAAAATTTCAAAAAAGTTCAAAAGATTGCAAAACTTCACCACATTAACGCCAATCGTCCTACATATTGATCATGTCACATAGTATAACTGGCACTAACTAGACCATCATATTAGCGATTTTCAACAAAAAAATTGCCGAAATGACTAAATTGGCAAATCATCAAAAGGTATAGGATTAAATTGGCACAATCTTTGATTAAAAACATTGGTGCAATTGAAAGGTTTATGACTACATTGGCTGCCGTACAATAAATTCAAGATTTTTTGGACAATTATTTTGAAAAAAATTTGACAGAGTTTTGGCATTTTTTTTGGTTGGTGTTTTGGCACAGTTTGAGTGTCCCCTCTTTCTCCATGTTCTTTCTATATATACTATCAGTATTTCCATTAACAATCATTGCAACTCATGCGTGATCTTCACTCTAATTGCGCTACATTTCCATGATTTCCTCTATTTCCATGATTAAAGTTACTTCCAGGGTAATTTTGTGTCATGCAATAATTGCCCCTTCATTCAAGATTCATCTATTATGTAATTGTTCTAGCGCTTAACTCAAACAGTGAGAGGTACCCTTTCCTTATTATAATCGAAATGGCTAGCAACGCACCTCATATCAAAGTCATGCCACACCACCTCTAGGTGAAGTTAAACTAGATAAGCTCCAGATCGAAGTTGGGCCTATTATAACTAGAATTCTTATACTTCATTGATAGTTGAAAACTCTCCTCAATATCTAGGCCATAAATGTCCATCATCAACCGGAGCTAAATAATAATGTTGTGAAAATCTCTAAAAGGGCAATAATAATAAAGTAAGAGTACCAATGATAATTGTACGATAAAAACAGTAATTTTTATCTCTCATTTTACTAGTACTTTATCTTTCATTTCATATCATGCTTCCACTGAAGAAATTATTTCATCATTTTGACGTCATACATCCCATGATTGATAAAGCTACTTTTTGATTTTTAAAGTGAACCAACCAACAAAGACTAAGTTAGTCTAGGTCGTCTTCACTTTTTGCTAGTGAGGGTTCACATATTATTAGTTCATAACGAAAATTATTAAGAACTATTACTTTCATTTCTCTGCTTTTATTAAATACTTTATCTTACTGCATTTCATATCATACTTCCACCATTGAAGTTGTTTCATGATGTTGATGGCACGCATCATGCATTTTGATAGAGCTACTTGTGATTTTAAAGTGAACTGACAACAAAGACCAAGTTAGTCTTGGTTGTCTTCAATTTTTGTTGGTGAGGGTTCACACATTATTCATTCATATTTAAAAATGTTAACTATCATTTTCATTTCTCTGCTTTACTAACACTTTATCCTATTGCATTTCATATCAAATTTCCATCAATGAAATTGTTTCATCATTTTGATGGCATGCATCACAAGATTGATATAGCTACTTTTTATCTTTAAAGTGAGCCGACCGACAAAGACGAAGCTCATCTTGGTCGTCTTCACCTTTTTTTGCTAGTGAGGGTTTGTCACACCCTGATCCTCGAGCGCATGCCCATCCCTTGGTGGTCGATAAAATTTTGCGACTTCCCAGGACGAGTCGCCAACCCTTTCTTTTTATTGCACATGCGGAAGCGAATAACAAATCCCCTGACCATCTCGGGATAAACAAGCATGACAACATATTCTCAAACAAAACATACTTTTAAATACACACTGAGTCAGGTACAAAAGTCTACAACCAAAAGACTTCAAAAGACTGGCTCTCCAAAAGAAACCATTCTATATGATCTACACTTTAGATCACTTCAGTTCGACTCTAGGTTCTCCACTCTACGGTCCTGAAAAGTTAAGCCCACGATGGGATGAGATATAAATCTCAGCAAGTTCACGCTCTAAACCCCGATTAGAATGGTAATACGCCTAGAGCGTCCTAACCGCACGATCATACAACCACAGAGACTTATCTCGTTTTAGACCCTCCCTGCAAGTTTGTACAGTTCATATTCCACCCATATGCATATAGCAAATTCACACATCAATTGGAACATCTAAATCAATTACTGCTCACACAAGCAAGAATTACCAACACATATCAGTCCATCAATTTCACTCAACATGCGCTCCAATTAATTATTACTACCCGCACAGGCAATTTTACCCAACACACGTCGGTCCTCTATCCACCGAAACACATCAGGGATAGGTAACGTCCACCGACACACACTAGGGATATGTTACATCCACTGACACACGCCAGGGATAGGTAATATCCACCGACACACACCGGGAATAGGTAATATCCACCGACACACGCCGGGGATGGGTTCTCTTAACCAACACACGATAATTCAATTTCGGCCAAGGACATTATGTTTTGCACTCACATGCCTCTATTAAGGTAACGACCTTAGCTTGTTTTCTTCTTATTAAAAAAATCCGGTAAAAATATCGTGTGTGGGTACACGGTCAAATCGAACCCGAAAAATCGATATCCTCCTTTTTAAAATCTCACTGTTTTATATAGTATATAAAACCATTTTCGATATTAAAACCCGACACCTGGGATTTTCTGAATAATTATTGAAAATTCACAATTTTTGGGATAAATGACCAAAAATCCACTCAACACTCAATTTGCACAATTTAACACTCAATTGCAGAAATTAACCACACCATTGCAATCAGCACAAAATTCTAGTCACTGACTATCTCGATCTAATTTTCGGAAAATAATTAATATTAAATAATTACCGAAATTAATTAAATAATACAACTAAATGCTATAAATAGGAACTTAGGCCGGAAAAAACCTAATTAAATACCGAGACGGGCCCAGAAAATTCCCGAACCAATCTACATAATTAATACAACCTATTTAGTCTCTAATTAATCTACCTAACCGCCTAACATGCAAAATTGGATAATTAAATCACTAATATAATATAATTAACCACATAATCCATAATTAACTTAAACTAATCATCCCTAAACGTCATTAGCCTACTAAGTAGATTTTAGTGCATAAACTCACCAGTTCACCGCGACAGTAGCGCAACAGCGGCCGAAACCTGAACTTTCGACGGCGTCAACGGACACTTGGATCGGGCCAAAAAGGCATTGCAAGCCACAGCAAACTGCTGGGCTTGGCTGAACTTGCGGCAGGAGAATTCAACTAGACTGGGCTGCTGCACTCGGTTTAATGGGCTGGAAGATTGCGGGCTGAATTGGAGCTCAAAGTCGTGGCCTTCGCTGGGAATTTGACTCGATGGATGAAGAGAGCTGCTCGGCCCGACGCTCGGTGGGAGTTCTGTGTGTCGCTGCTGGGCCGAACAAGCGAAAATGAAGGAGCTGCTGGCGTTGATTCGGTCGTTACTGCTGGAGGTTGACCGAATGTGTGGCAGAGATGGATGGACGATGCAGGCGTGGCAGCGTGGAGAGAAGATCAGTGGTGAGACCAAAGATGGTGGGGCTGCTGCGTGGCTGCTACAGAGTTCCGTCGTTGCTAGGGGGAAAATTTGACCCGCTAAAGTTTGACTGGAGGGTGAGCTGGCGGTCAAAGATGGGGCAGGGAGATGGAGCTGCTTCAGCGGCTTGTCTTCGTGCAACTGGATGAAGACACGAAGAAGGAAAAAGAACGAAGGGGCGGAAGGCTTTGGTGGAGATGGCGGTCAGCTGCAGAGAAGAAATGAAAGCGAAGCAGAAGACCGAAGGAGCTGCACGCTCCTTCGAAGAAAGTGAGAGAGACAGAGGCTGTGAAGGAGGGAGACAGCGACGGGAGGGCCAGCTGGTTTTGCTTGATCAAAAAGATTGGAACAAGGGCAAAGTCAACAAAATTTATCCCCTCCAATGGATGCTTTGTCCCCTATTTCTTTCTTGAAATAATGTACCACAATAATCTAATTCGAAGCCAAAATTTCCAGCCCCTTGCCTAGCTCCGAATTCTTCAAATTTGGACTTCATTCCTTCGCAAAATTTCCCGATTCAACGTCCAATTTTGATGAAGAAAAAGCCCACGCAATTTTTATAATTTCCTTTCACCAAGTAGCTCGGTAAGGAGGCTAAAAATTCCTTCGATTTGGCCCGTCCGAATTTCCGTTATTTTCCGAATCATCCAAAACGATTTTCTGTAAAGATCCCGAACTCGCCGAAAATTCTTCGGATGATAAGTCGACGTTCCTAAAATAAATTGTGACATAACAAAACTTTCAATTTCTGAAATCGGGTTCAAATTCGCGGTTAATTTCAATCTAATTCGATTTTAGCGTGACCTAACCTACTGGGTGGCTTTTAGGAATTTTTATTGTGATTGACCCGTGGTCGATTATTTTCGAGCCACATTGTACATCTTCGACACATCGGTGACTCTCAGTTGTCGTGAAAATCTCGTGGTTTCAAATACGGGCACAAGGTACCCAAAATGATAGAAAAATCGATCTAGTGCCAATCGACACGAATTTTGCAATTAGGTGGAATCACTCACGCTTAATCACACACTTCTATCGAATTGACCTATCTTCAGTCTCTGATTGATTTTTAATTGTGCCGTAATGACCCTTATAGACTAGCACGGTCGAGCAGTCGATTTCTGGTCGAATTCTCAAGTCTATTGTGTTTAGATTCCTTTATTACTTCTCCAGATAGTCTAGTTATCTCATGAGTGATCAGCTCAGATAATAGCACTATAGGTGCACCGATGAAAAGCCCAATTCATTAAATTGAAAATAGGACTGAAATTCCAAGATGTCACAGGGTTCATGCATTCATATTAGAAAAAGTTGACAACCATCATTTTCATTTATATGATTTACTAACACTTCATTTTACTACATTTCATACCATATTTCTACTAATGCAATTGTTTCATCATTTTGATGGCATGCATCACACAAATTGATAAAGATACTTTTGACCTTTAAAGTGAGCTGATCGACAAAGACCAAGTTAGTCTTGGTCGTCTTCACTTTATTGCTGGCAAATTCGTACATTATTGGTTCATATTGAAAACCTACGCTCAGTTCCAACCACACGGTCATAGACCTAGACCCATCTTTTTCTTGAGAGAGAGAGAGAGAGAGAGAGAGAGAGAGAGAGAGAGAGAGAGAGACTTTTCTTTGTGAAAATGTTCATCATCAACTGGAGCTAAAGAATAATGTTGTGAAAATCTCTAAAAGGACAATAATAAAAAAGTAAGAGTATCAATGATAATTGTACGATAAGAATGGTAATTTTCATCTTTCATTTTACTAGTACTTTATCTTTCATTTCATATCATGCTTCCATTGAAGAAATTATTTCATCATTTTGACGTCGTGCATCCCATGATTGATAAAGCTACTTTTGATTTTTAAAGTGAGCCAACCAACAAAGACTAAGTTAGTCTAGGTCGTCTTCACTTTTTGCTAGCGAGGGTTCACACATTATTAGTTCATAACGAAAATTGTTAAGAACTATCACTTTCATTTCTCTTCTTTTATTAAATACTTTATCTTACTGCATTTCATATCATATTTCCACCGTTGAAGTTGTTTCATGATATTGATGGCACGCATCATGCATTTTGAAAGAGCTACTTGTGATCTTAAAGTGAACTGACAACAAAGACCAATTTAGTCTTGGTTGTCTTCACTCTTTTGTTGGTGAGGGTTCATACATTATTCATTCATATTTAAACATGTTAACTATCATTTTCATTTCTCTGCTTTACTAACACTTGATCATATCGCATTTCATATCATTTTTCCATCGATGAAATTGTTTCATCATTTTGATGGCATGCATCACAAGATTGATATAGCTACTTTTTATCTTTAAAGTGAGCCAACCAACAAAGACAAAGCTCGTCTTGGTTGTCTTCACCTTTTTTTGCTAGTGAGGGTTCATGCATTCATATTGGAAAAAGTTGACAACCATCATTTTCATTTATATGATTTACTAACACTTCATTTTACTACATTTCATACCATATTTCTACCGATGCAATTGTTTCATCATTTTGATGGCATGCATCACACAATTGATAAAGCTACTTTTGACCTTTAAAGTGAGCTGATCGACAAAGACCAAGTTAGTCTTGGTCGTCTTCACTTTATTGCTGGCAAATTCGTACATTATTGGTTCATATTGAAAACCTACGCTCAGTTCCAACCACACGGTCATAGACCTAGACCCATCTTTTTCTTGAGAGAGAGAGAGAGAGAGAGACTTTTCTTTATGAAAATGTTCATCATCAACCAGAGCTAAAGAATAATGTTATGAAAATCTCTAAAAGGACAATAATAAAAAAGTAAGAGTACCAATGATAATTGTACGATAAGAATGGTAATTTTCATCTCTCATTTTACTAGTACTTTATCTTTCATTTCATATCATGCTTCCATTGAAGAAATTATTTCATCATTTTGACATCATGCATCCCATGATTGATAAAGCTACTTTTGATTTTTAAAGTGAGCCAACCAACAAAGACTAAGTTAGTCTAGGTCGTCTTCACTTTTTACTAGCGAGGGTTCACACATTATTAGTTCATAACGAAAATTGTTAAGAATTATCACTTTCATTTCTCTTCTTTTATTAAATACTTTATCTTACTGCATTTCATATCATATTTCCACCGTTGAAGTTGTTTCATGATGTTGATGGCACGCATCATGCATTTTGAAAGAGCTACTTGTGATCTTAAAGTGAACTAACAACAAAGACCAAGTTAGTCTTGGTTGTCTTCACTCTTTTGTTGGTGAGGGTTCACACATTATTCATTCATATTTAAACATGTTAACTATCATTTTCATTTCTCTGCTTTACTAACACTTGATCATATCGCATTTCATATCATTTTTCCATCGATGAAATTGTTTCATCATTTTGATGGCATGCATCACAAGATTGATATAGCTACTTTTTATCTTTAAAGTGAGCCAACCAACAAAGACAAAGCTCGTCTTGGTCGTCTTCACCTTTTTTTGATAGTGAGGGTTCATGCATGCATATTGGAAAAAGTTGACCATCATTTTCATTTATATGATTTACTAACACTTCATTTTACTACATTTCATACCATATTTCTACCGATACAATTGTTTCATCATTTTGATGGCATGCATCACGCAATTGATAAAGCTACTTTTGACCTTTAAAGTGAGCTGACCGACAAAGACCAAGTTAGTCTTGGTCGTCTTCACTTTATTGCTGGCAAGTTCGTACATTATTGGTTCATATTGAAAACCTCCACTCAGTTCCAGCCACACGATCATAGACCTAGACCCATCTTTTTCTTGAGAGAGAAAGAGACTTTTCTTTTTGGGTCTCACTCAATTATCTATCGTGTACAGTGGGTGCACGGTGTTGCCACGTGCATAAAAGATAACAAAGTAGAAATTTGCACCTCCTAATATAGAGATAATTACATATCCCATCTACCCAACTTACTCTTTACATCCTAAGTCTCCCGTCTTAACATTTGTCTGTCATGGTGACCACCTACCATACTTTTGCTGAGTTGAAGACATCCGTAGATAAGAGCAACAAAGATAAAATAATAAATAGAGCGTGTAACTGAGAGAGTGCTAATGATTTCATAATAGTGACAATATAATTTGATAGAGATTATAAGTTCTCTAGACCATAAAGCCATTGTTATCATGCAACTTAACACTATTTACACATCTCTCCTCTCAGTTGTATAGTGTCTTGTCACTACCCTCTAGTGATGCCAAGCAATTGCTGAATCCATGAGATAACCACCACCACTAGTCACAAGGTTGGATCAACCGCTCATCCCCAATCTCTCGCTTGCACATGCTTCTGGTTGACAAATCCATTAAAATCCTGTATTTCGGCAGGAACAAAATTATCCTTCCCATATTTATGACAATTTTAAGCTTAAGACTTGGCTTTATAGAGATGCGTTTCTAACGCACGAGAAGCAATTTCGCTATGAAGTCAAGGTGGGACAAGATGCTCTTACCCAAATAGGTGCAATTAAGTGATGGAACCTAAATGACCAAGGAGTGGCGAGATACTCTACCAAGTCATTCCTGAAATCACTGGCTTTTCTCCAGATGAAAAGAGAAAAATTCATTAGAGAGAGATAATAGTTAACAAAAAAAAAAAAGAAAGAAAATATATCAACACAATGAAACAAAAAGATAAGTGCATAAACGTTAAGCATCGACAAATTAATAAGGGTTTGTATGATTTGTAGAGTAATACATGTGAGGTAGTTTGTTGATTATTCATTGATTTAGTAGTAGGATTCAGACATAAAGAATAGATATGTTGACAGAATTTTTATTTGGTCTACTGTCAATATTAAAAATTATTTACGCTTTAATGTATAATTAACATGTTAAAAGTTTCTACTACATAGCTATCTTGAAACACACATGTCACATGTTCAATGTTAAATCCGTTAGAAAAAATTACATTGGTATTAAAATAATTATAATCCTTAGCGAATTAGGCATATGCTCATTCAACATTGATATATATAAAATATGAATGGAAATGAGAATGTCGTGAACTCAATTCGTCTTAAGCAAGAAAATAACTTTCGTGTATGAGAGATCATTCTATACATGAAGTAGAGCTTAGTAAAATTTAATGGGATTGCAGGATTTATTCAATTTTAAAAAGAAGAGGAAATGCAAAATACTTACTAGACATACTATTTAATAACAAATACCATCCAAATTACTACCGAAAATACAAAGAAATGTGTCTATTAGAATATACTATCTTGAGAAGAGGTGTCTGCATTTATTTTATTTAAAAAAAGACGTTCATCTCTACGGTGCTTGTTTCCTATATTTGTCAAATTATATTTGGTAGTTGGTGCTACTAGAGGGTGAGATGAAAAGAGAACATATAAGAAAGAATCTTTGTTACACTTCTAACAATTTATTATGTTTAATTGTGTTTCTTTTGCAATTAGCAAAGAGTACTGAAAATTGCTGTTTTTGTGATGAAGGTCTTTCTAGTTCACCCCTTGTTTATGTTGTCTAAGGTGCTCTGTCACGCAATAGATAAAATATCTGAATTCTGCATTATGCCATCTGAGAGATCTTATATTGGGCAGGCTTATCCTCTTGTCGATATTCCTCATGCTAGGATGCTTCTGCCTCTTAACCTGGCAACGGCAGAAGGGCCCGTTCATGTAAATGCTAGGCAGTATCACGAGATTTTGAGACGAAGACAAGCACGTGCTAAGCTTGAAAAGCAAAAATCAAAGTTAGAAAAGTGAATTGCCTTTTTTATGCATGTTGATTTGGAAGCTCCTTCCGGACTTTGCCGATTATAAACATTAATTATAAAGCTTTTTATTTTATTTGAAGGTGTTCCGCTTGTGTTTGCTTCCATAGCCACATGCTATACTGTCATTAGATGCTATTTTTAGGAAATTCTATTTTGTGGGAAATAGTCTGACTGTATGCTTCATCTTCGTTACAGCTTTTGCAGCTATCTCAGCATCTAATTCATTGGGGATAAACTTAATTGATATCTTTTCTTTGCTCATTCTCTGATATGGTGTCATTCCTCTCTCTTGTCTTGGTTTAATTGGATCTACAGCCGTATCTTCATGAGTCGCGGCACCAGCATGCCATGAGAAGAGCCAGAGGAAGTGGAGGGCGGTTTCTTGATCCAAGTAAAATCAATGCTTCGAATGATGCAGCTGAAGAGAAGGGCACAAATTCTGCTCCTGCTCTATCTCCCAATCTGCCAGTTCATTGGGCTCTGCTTGGCACCTGTCTCCTCTGAAATCTGGAATTCATCTAGTAGTCACATGGCTTGAAGGTCGGTGGTGTCAATAGTTGAATGTGATTTAAGTTTTCAAGAAATTTGAACCGAACCAAATTATAGGGGTGAGCGGCTAAATCAAATCAAATCACAATCTGAACTAAATACAACCCAAATGAAAACCTGATTCGATTTGGTTTAGTTTTCTCTTCTTCTTTCTTTTTTTTTTTTTAATGAGAAAAGCTGCTGACAAGAATGCATTTTAGTCTATAAGCGAGCAATTACCATTAAAAATAATTTTTTCCCTCAAAAAAATGAATATATGTAAAAGCTATGTGTGTGCTTCTTCTTTTTTCTAGTTTCCTCTGGCTCATGAATTACTTTTCTTAACAAGAAATTTTCATACATGATAGTAGTATATATACTAGACTGAATTTTGGTATGGAAATAAATATGAGTTACACGTGAATCTTGCTCCATTAAATCTAACAGCCCAATTGACCTTTAGCAAATGTATTAGCCACTTGAGTTACTTGCTCATGTTGGTCCATGCTGCTTTTATTTACCATCTTTGGAATTCCATCATTTATGCATCACGTGATGTTTGTACTCATTTGTGGAATTTATAGTTCATTTTTATCATTTCGTACATAGTGGACTAGTCCACTCTTAACTTTTCCAAAACCTAATGAATATGTGGCCCCTTCCTCCATTATTTATGTACTTCCTCCACTTTTTTTATGGGGCCATCGGCAGATAACTTAGAAAATCCAAATGCTCGAGGATGTAACTCAACTAATATCAAGATAAGGATCAAGACCAAATGAATCTTCGTTTGACAGATCGGTCAAATCAGTACTTTAAAAGTTTGACAAATCAATCAAATCAGTACTTTAAAAGCTCGATTGTTTAATGACCGTGCTATGAAGGACTGAACATTTACTCCTGATTCGTGCATAGACATGTGCGAATCATGTGTCTGCATCAGTACACATCACTCGTCAACGAGAGAGCCAACCCCAGAAAACGCGTGAAGGACGAGAGGGACCCGGGAAGTAAATGAATAAAGAGGAAGGTTCGTCACTGCGTTGCATTGCTTGACCTTGACCTGCTCACGCTATCATCCACGGCCATTTAAATGTGTTATAAACTAAATTTTTATGTTGCATTTAAGAAATTTTCTTTTCGTCAATGTTTGCGATAGGAACGGTGCACAAATCAGTAGTAATTTTTATTATATTTTTGATACCTATAAAAAGTTTAGTTTCCTACAATATGCACGCAACTTGAGATTTTCTTTCGAAATATAGAAGACACATCGAAATAGGAGTCTCCTCCTTCATCTTCACTTCGATATTCTACTATATTCTTTTTCATATTTTAATTAACTCAAACCAATAAGTCATTGATACGTTACTGGTTAGTTAAAAGTAATTTACTTGACTATTTAGCTATAGTGATGGATGGTGACAATTGATTAAGTGACACTTTTCATCAATCAAATGCGATTTTGTATTTCAAATGCTGGTATGAGCCTAATTTGAAGCTGTTGGATTTAAATCAATCCATGGCAAATCTAACAAACTGGCGATTCCAAAAACAAACCAAAACTTTTTCTCTAGTTTTAGCTTGACCACAAAGTGATCAAATTTCCATAAAACAATTTTTTCAAGATGGATCGAGGGTGAAAGTGTGTTTAAAAGGCATGCCAGCTTTTGAGACCAAAATATGAGATAGAAAATGTTACTTCAACCTAAATGATAGGGAAACTAAAGCATGTGAAAAGTAAAGTGTGAATATTAAAATTGAAGGAAACCGAAAGGAAAGTTCTGAAATCAAAGGAAAATTAGAGCGGTGATCATTGAAATTAAACTTAAAGTGCAAGCACTGTAAAAGAAATCACTAAGAAACTTCACTGAAATTGAGATATCCTCAAAGTTACAAACACATTGATGCTAAATTGCAAACATTGAAATGAAACCTACACCATTATTTACAATGCATATGAAGAATAACAACCTTTAAAACTAAAAATGAAATTGAAAGACGTTAGTTCAATATAGAAAATGCTTCAAAGGAAAATTTAGCAGAGTTTTGGCAGAGCTTGAGCGACCAATCTATCTGGGATTACCTTCGACGGTTATCGAAATTCATGTGTGAGCCTAGCCGCTTTATATTTCTAAGATTGAGATGGCGACTCAAATTATGCAATTGTAGTTGGAGTGGTATTCATCTTAATACCAAATCTAATGTCATTAACAGGGTCCTCAACAAAGGAGCCTGAAAACTGATCTATGTTGATGCTGCTCCATTCTTTCTCAAAACAAAATGACGACAAACTTATGTCCCCAGCAATGGAAAAAATTACACTCGGCTTCTTAGATTGATGTACTCTACCCATCAAGCTTTAATATTCCTGTCCTCGGGGAAGCATCCCCAGAGATGCTAGGAAGTAGCAGAGATGGAAAAATTATGTGTACAATACACGAAAATTAAGGGAACCAGCCCATAGCCCCTTTCTCCATAGGTTTAAGTCCATCAACTTTTTTTTTTTTTTGGTCGAATAAGTCCATCAACTTACCAAACGTGAAAATCATGTCCTTCGTTGCGGGAGAGACTCCTCATGGTCACAATGTGCAACTTTTGGTGACTCGACGTTCTTTAGATATTGGCCAAAAATTTTCTTTGGGTTAAAATATTAAGCAAGACTTAATATTTATATATTAAAAAAAAGAGATAATTACTCAAAAAGTCCAAAACTTATTACAATTATATCAATTTAGTCCATTCAATCAATTTTAGCTAGCTGACACTAACGTGGACAATTTATAATAATAATTTTTTCGATTTTTTATTAATTTTTATTTTTCCTTTTTGTCCTTTTCTTTTTTGTCTTCTTTCTTCTTTTGCTTCTTTTCCCATGGTGGCCGGCGAGGCTTGCTAGCGACTAGGTGAGGACCGCAGGTGAGGTGGCTTTGCCTAGATCCAAGCGAGGGCCGAACTCCTCATTAGCAGTCGCCGAGGGCTTCATGGCCATTGCCTAGTGGTCGACGAGCCTCACTAGAGTCTCACTGGCCACTATGGAGGAAAAAAGCAAAAGAAGGAAGAAAAGGAAAAAGAAAAAGAATTCAAAAAAATTCAAAAAAAAATATCATTAAAAATTGTCAATGTCAATGCCGGCCGGTGTAAATTGGCTGGATGGACCAAACTAGCACAATTACAAAATATTTGAAATTGAATTGGAAAAGACAAACGTTTAGGATTCAATTGGTATAATTGTAATAGGTTTAGAATTTTTTTGGCAATTTTCCCATAAATTAGGCTCTCTTGTCTCTCTGTCCCCTCGTCACTGAAAATAAAAATAAAACAATGCCAAGAGTTCAGAATAATTTATGCAGTATGATCCAAAGCATTAGCAAATTAATTAGAGTATTTTAAAGCAAAAATCATTTTAGTTTTCTTCAATCCAAGTGCATGGGACACAACGTCTTCCACTGTGGAAGCAAAAAACATGCCACGTGATTCTCGTTCATCTTCTACTTTTTCTCTGGAGGGCCAACAATATTCCCAAGTGCTGTTATGGATGGCTTGCGCAAATAAAGCATTGGGCTTGTTCTACGATGTACCGCACGCGAGAAAAATGAAAGTGATTTTTGCTTCAACAATGAGAGAGATACGACACTCCAACGTCGCACCACGATTAAAGAAATTAGAAAGCAATCACTTTCGCTTTAATAAAAGTGAGCTTTGCTTTCACTTTTCTAGATTGAAAAGATGCCAACACCCATTTCATTAGTCAAGAACAAAGAATCATGATTGTCGTAGGATAAATTAGTCCGATGATTTTGCCATTCAAAAAGAGATTTTTGTTGTGAAAATCGGTTTTCCTTCTCAAAAAAGAGAGGGAAAAAAACGTTGGAACATGAGAGCTGGGTCATTGAAAGTTGTTTCATTTGAGACAACGATTTGATTTTTGTGTTCATCTTGATAGAGCAAAAATTATTAAACTGATACTTACCCCCAAAAAATTATTGAATGGATATAACTCTACTTCCAGGCGTTAAAAATTATCGAGTAAAATCTTTTTTTTTTCTTTACTCAGTTTTAATGTGTTTAAAGGATCTACAGCAAAAGATCATGAAGAGTCACCCATCTCGATAATGTTTCCAGTGTTTCTCATGAAAAAAATGATGACTAAATTATCTAACAAACAATTGGAGAAGTCACAATTGGCTACTTTAATTAGTGCTCTCCACCTATGAAGCTTTGACATTCTGTTCTTAAGGAAAGGCACACAAGAAGTCCAAAAATTTTGTATATGGAATACAATCAAGTCCTAAATTCAATTAAGTCCCAAACCTTCTTCAAAAGTGCAATTGAATCTTTTTGATGAACAATATCTAAAATTATTTCATGTCACTCAAAAAGTGTTTATAAATTGCACTTTTTAACATAATTTTAGGATTTAATTGCATTTTTCAATAAAGGTAGATGAATTAATTTATTCAGTTGAAAAGTAAAGTAATTAAATTGCATTGTTTGCTAAAGGTTTAGGACTTGATTGAAACAATTTAAAATTTTTGGGTTGGATTACATCCATATAAGATTTCGGACATTTAAGACTTGTAATGCAATTTTTTTCCCTAAGGGAAACATCTCGGGGATATTAAGAAGTAACAGATGGAATAAAGTTATGTGTACGGTACATGAGATTTTTCCCTTTTTTCCACTTCAACAAAGATATAAAGGGACTCCGCCCGTACCTGCTTTCTCCATTAATTTTTGGTCCATGCACTTACGAAAGTTGAAAATCATGTCGACCTCAGTGTTTCAAATTCTTCTGCTTCTGGTTTCCCTCAAGTTGCAAGCATCAGGTGCTGCACCTGGACTTGCGAAGCCTAACTGTCCTAAAAAATGCGGGAACGTCACAATTCCCTTCCCCTTCGGAATAGGAGCCAGGTGTTTCTTGGAGGAATGGTACCAGATCGTCTGCCAACAAAACAACACGGTTCCCATTCTGAAGAAGATTGGATTGCGAGTTCTCAACATTTCACTCCCCGATGGATACACGGATGGTATGATTAACATTAGCCTTCCTGTAATTTACTCAAATGCAAGCTGCGGGGCTGACGGACGTGCTGCGGGGGTAAGCTTGGAAGGAAGTCAATTTGTCTTCTCCCAGACAAGGAATGTCTTTACATTGGTCGGTTGCAACACCCTGGCCATAGTGAATACCACACAATCAGCTTTTGTCGGTTGCAGGTCGAGATGTGCTGGAACCAACACCAGCTTTAGCTGGAATGGTGCTTGTTCTGGGAGGGATGGCTGCTGCCAGACTATGCTCCCCCTTAACCTTCAGGGCTTTAGTGTGGATTTCAAAGAAGGTGGACATCAGGGGTGCAAGTACGCTTTCTTGAGGTCTGACTTTACAGGTTTATATGATTTGAAATTGAATGAGACGGTTCCAGTGGTGCTGGAATGGGGGATTGCGAACAATACTGACTATGGACGCAAGCTTATCCAGCAGTCGCACACTGATTATCCTTCCTATTGTCGCACACACAGCGTTGATGGCAGTGAAATGCTATTTACACAATGCTATTGCACACAGGATTATGGCGGTAACCCATATCTTACTGAAGGATGCAAAGGTAACACACTCCATGCCATCACGTTCCGTATTTTTTTATTTTGATAGATAATATGGAATGTGCTATCACATTCCATATTTAGGGGCATCATACAGTGAAGCGGTTTGTTCATTTCCAGATTTTTCTCTGAGAAGAACGCATTCACACTGTATAATGATTGCATACATGCTTTTCTACCTTCTTTTTGTTAGTTTTTCTGCCCAGGATTACACAAAGTGAATGCACTTTTGAACATAATTGATCAAATTACATTGATAATAATTTACTGGAATTACAGGGGAACAGGACAGTCCTTTAGTTACAAGCACAATATTTTAGCCATGGAATTAACAATTTATGTGGAAATGTGACCTAGTTTTGGTAATTTTACTCAAGGAGATTGGTTTCGCTGTTAATATATTTGTTTCACAACCATCAGGAGATGCACCTCAACTGCGAAGTGACTGTGCTGAAACATGCGGGAGCGTCACCATTCCCTTCCCCTTCGGAATACGATCCGATTGTTTCTTGGGTGATTGGTACCAGATCGTCTGCGAACAAAACACCACGGTTCCCATTCTGAAGAAGTTTGGATTGCGAGTTCTCAACATTTCAGTCCCTGATGAAGACGTGGATGGCATGATTAACGTTAGTCTTCCTGTAATTTACTCAAATGCAAGCTGCGGGGGTGACGGACGTGGTGCACTGGTAAGCTTAAAAGGAAGTCCATTTGTCTTCTCCCAGAAAAGGAACATCTTTACAGTAGTCGGTTGCAACACTCTAGTGACAGCGAATAGTACAGAATCAGCTGTTTTCGGATGCCAGTCGAAATGTGCTGGAACCAACTTCACCATTAGCAAGTATAGTGCTTGTTCCGGGGAGGACGGATGCTGCCAGAGTTCGCTCCCCTTGAACCTGCAGGGCTTGGGTGTGGATTTCGAAGAAGAAAGCGGAGATGAGGGGTGCAAGTACGCTTTCTTGGGGTCTGATTCAGGTGTTTATGATTTGAAATTGAGTGATACGGTTCCAGGGGTGTTGGAGTGGGGGATTGCAAACGATACCACGTATGCACTTGACCTTATCGAGCAAGGATACTATCTCTCAAATGAATCTTTCACATGTACAAGATTTAAAAGTTTGAGTAGTGAAGGAGAAGGAATTATATATAGATATAGAAGCTACAGCGTCGACAGTGGTGAAATACTATCTGCGCAGTGCCGTTGCCGTACGGGGTATCATGGTAATGCCTATCTTATTGGAGGATGCAAAGGTAACATATTTCATGCTATCACATTGGGAATTTAAGTGCACCATACAACGAAGTGGCTTGTTCATTCCCAGATATTCCTCTCAGAAGAATTCATACACACTGTTTAATGATCACATGTATAATTTTTTTTTTTGGCCCAAGAATGCACAAGGTGATGCACTTTTAAACAAAATTGAACTAATTATATTGATAAAAATTTACTGGAAATAAAGGGGAACAGGACAGTCCTTTTGTTACAAGCACGATATTTTAGCCCTGGAATTAGCAATTTTATGAGGAAATGCGACCTACTAGCCTCCTTAATTTTACTCAGGAAGATGGGTTTTGCTGCTAATATATTTATGATATCATTTGTCATCAGATATTGACGAATGTAATTCATGGTGCACCGGGACTTGTGTGAACACGGGGGCCTCCTTTCGCTGCGTCGGCGGTGGAAAGACCAAGTTCATTCTTATTGGTAAGCAGATCTTTTAACCTAGAATTTTAGACCGCTTCATGCTGGAGAATTGCTAGAAGAAGAACCGCATAGCATAAATTATGTTCAGAAAAGGCAATGTAAGTAAGATTTACATTACCCTTCGTTCTAAAATGATTGTCCATTTGCTTGGTGATGATTATAGATAAGTTTCCATCAATAGTACCTATCAAAACAACCTCAAAACTTTCTTCGTGCACTAATACTTATATTTGATAGCTAAGACGGCACTTAGAACTTTTCTAATGTTGCCGCTTCAGATCTATCAAAAGATAACCAAGGTTCCTACTTACTCCTGTCGTATTTGAATTGGAATTATTACAATCATAATCAAAATGAATGCTGGTAGGAATTTTTTCACTTTCATCAATGGTTTTCTAATTTCCTAGTAAGGGAGATTAGTTGTACAATCCAGATGTATGTATAAAAATATCACCTGATGGAACTTAGCAGGTGACAAATTAATTATTTAAGGTTGTTAAGAAAAATCCACATGAAAGGAGCTTGGGTTAATTACTCTTATATGATTTCCTCTTAATCAGATTCACTAAAATATTTTATGATAAGACCTTATAGATAAAAGAAGGGTGCATTTTTTTGGACTTTTGCCCTTTAATTTTTTGTATTGCAGGGGTTGGGGCAGGCCTTGGGGCACTACTTTTGTGTCTTGTCTTATGGGGGCTGTACAAATACATCAAGAGGAGAAAAGAAATAAAGCTTAAAGAGAAGAACTTCAAACGTAATGGCGGTCTTTTGTTGGAAAGTGAGCTATCTTCTAAAGGCCATGTCGAGAAAAACAAATTGTTCAACTCCAAGGATCTAGAAAAGGCAACTAACAACTTCAACGAGGATAGGATACTTGGGCGAGGTGGACAGGGTACCGTTTACAAAGGAATGTTAACAGATGGAAAAATAGTTGCTATTAAGAAATCGAAAGCAATAGACGAGGGCAAAGTCGAACAATTTATAAATGAAGTCTTCATTCTCTCGCAGATCAACCATAGGAATATCGTTAAATTATTGGGGTGTTGCTTGGAGACAGAAGTCCCACTTTTAGTATATGAGTTTATACCAAACGGGACTCTATACCAATATTTGCATGACCCAAAGGAAGAATATCATGTATCATGGGACACACGCCTACGAATTGCAACTGAAATTGCAGGAGCCTTATTCTACTTGCATTCAGCAGCCTCAATTCCCATTTATCATCGAGACATCAAGTCCACTAATATCCTCTTGGATGAGAAATATCGGGCAAAAGTGGCAGATTTCGGTACTTCTAAGTCTGTTTCCCTCGATCAAACTCATGTAACCACGTTGGTGCAAGGGACTTTTGGCTACCTAGATCCCGAGTATTTCCAATCAAGTCAATTTACAGACAAAAGCGATGTGTATAGCTTCGGAGTTGTTATTGTTGAACTCTTAACAAGACAAAAGCCAATCTCGTCGTTGAGGGAACAAGAAGGCAAAAGCCTTGCAACCTATTTCATAATTTCAATGGAAGAAAATCGGGTGTTCGACATTGTAGATGCTCAAGTTTTGAAAGAAGGTAACAAGGAAGAGATTGCATCAGTTGCTAACCTTGCGAAAAGATGCTTGAACTTGAATGGGAGGAACCGGCCTACAATGAAAGAAGTGGCAATGGAGTTAGAGGGGATGAGAAAGCTGCCAAATCCTTTGGGTATTCAGCAAAATCAAGAGGACCAGGAGGCAGCTGAATCTTATGCTGCTGCATGTAAGTCTAGCAAGTCAAACATCGATGCCGAGGTCACTACATTTTCGGATGTGCAGCCATTCTTACCTAGTGAGACGTGGTGAAGATCTATTTTGCCTCTTACACTTGTTAGTTATATTGCTGCGTTTGTCATGGAAATCAGTCTTTGGAGCAAAAGAAAGAGAAGAAAGAAAGGAGGAAAGCTTGTTAATTTACTAATAGGAGGATTTTGGTTAGTTATGTATTGGTAATGAACTTATTCTGGGTGTTTGGGATTAATAAACTATTAAGTCATGCCAATCCCAAGTTTATTCTAGTTCTGTAATTAGCATGATGCCGTGATTTCAGCTCATCTTGAGATCTTTGAATACTTGCTGTCGATTCGGTTGTTGCAAAACTTACATCAGTCATGCAGTGGACCAGCCTTTGCGATTCAATTAGATTTGTACTTGCTAAGAAGGAAAAACAAGAAAGATGTTTCCCTTCCAAAAAAGAAGGTGAAGTTGCATTCGCCTTCCCCGCCCAGCTCTTCCCTGAAGATCACACTGAACTGCTGATGGCATAGAGGGATTGTTGCCAGCTGCCGATGCTCTGGCTGCTTAGATTCTCACTACGTGATGTATCAAACTCACCACCCGAACTACATATATCAACATCAAAAAACCCCACTAGTTGCAGAATTATCTCTCCCGATCCTAGCCAACCTTACTTGTCAATTTTCAATGGCAAAAACGGAAACAGCAAAAAATCAATCGCGCATGGACCAACTCATATATAAGAGATATTTACTATTCATTTTAAGCAGAGAAGATGTTGGGTGCTCTTTTTTCATATTTCCATTGATTTTGTCGCGATAGTAGTGTTTGATTAAATACCCTTAAGGAACGTAAGTCATGTTGTTTGTAGAATAGAATTCATGGGGATCATAAATTGGTTTTATCTCTTCATTATTGATGTTGACGTCCGAATTTTTGTAGACGTCTTAAATATCCATTTATTTTGCAAAAATATAAAAATCTATAAAAAGATAAAAAGCAAAAAAAATATAAATCATAAAAAGATGATGATGATGCTAATAATAATAATAAAGAAGTAATAGTAATAAAATAAATACATGAGAGTGCCAAAAAAAAGATGAAAAAATGAATGGGAAAAGTCGAGTGGGCTCGTGTAGCATGGCCCATTCTTTTATTTCTATTAGAGCCCACTCTTCTATTTTTCTTCCAGCCCATTCTTTTGGCCCATCCAAAATTAAATAAAAGAGAGGCCCAGCCCATCATCCCTTTTCTCTCCTTTGCGCATGCACGCCCGCACACGAGGGAGGGGGGTGAACCCAGTGGCAGCGGCGCCAGTCCAGTGACGCCAGCAGAAGGAATATTCCAGCTGTCGTCACTCGTTAGAGGAGTGGAGGAAGGAGGCGGCGAGAGGGGCGTGCAAGGCAGAAAAAGAGGAGAGAAGGGCTCAGTTCGTGGGGGGTTGGCCAGAGAAAATATGGGATAACTATATTAGAAGTGTCAAAAGTTATATATGATGCTCACTTTAATATCAAAAGTTTTTGTTCGCTCAAGTAAGTGCTAAATCAAAAGAAAAACGATCACCTTAATGCCAACGGCGAGAAATTCCGGTTAAATTGATTAAGTGTCATCTGTAATTAAAATTATAATATGACTTGGTAAAATTTTGAAAAAATCCGATCCACATGATAGCATGCTTGGCACTATAATGATCCTTTTTTAATAATAACTAATACTGAAATGATCACTTTAAATAAAATTTGCCACTCAAATGATCACTTTTAAGAAAACTAAATACTTAAATGATCACTATTAACGTCGTTTAGGGATTATATGTTGACTAGGCATGCTAGCGAGCCCCGTAGGACTAAAAAAATAAGAATATATAGACACGTCGGATTTCCGGCAATCCGGACCGAAGTTAGCACTTAGATGATCATTTTTTTTCAAAAAAGTAGTATTTAAGTAATCCGAAATAAACCACTGCACTGAGTGGCGTTGCTAGCTTCGGGCTTTCTCCCCCTCACAAAGGGGAGAAGTTCAAATCCCCAGCATGTCGCAGGTGGACTTACTCGCTTCACGGGGGTGGTGGGTCCCTCCGTGGGCCCCAGGGTTTGCCCGCCGGCTGCCGGCTTACGGGTTTTCCTGGGTCATCAAAAATAAAAAAAAGTAATATGAAATAATCTTTAGCATTAAAATGAGCGTTGTACACAACTTTTGGCACTTTTAGTGTATTTACCCCAAGAAAAAATAAACGCAAGAGAGCCATTCTTTTGGGGAAAAAGAAGAAAACGAGAGAGAGGAAAGGCTTAGGAGAGGATGTTTTTGGTTTTTCCCTAGAGTGACAAAAGCGAGGTTGCTGGAGCTCATTTCAAAGCCGATTAAAGGTCCATGTGGCGTTGTCCTTCATCATTTTAATTTTTTGTCTAGAAAATTTCAAAAAATGACCCGAAATGCCTTCATTTTCTCAAATAAGGACCGAAGTGAACCTTATTTCAAGTAAAAGCCTAAAGTGCTATTACTTTTCTCCAAATAAGGATCTGAAGTAAATTTTTTTTTTTTTTTTTTGAATAAGGGTTTGAAGTGACTATGTTTATTTCAAATATGGGCCTGATTTTTCGACGATCAACAGTATTTTCGTCATTTGCCATTTTTCATTTTTTTTCTTCCTTTTTTTTCTTTTTTCTTTCCTTTTTTTTTTTGTGGTTCTTCTTCCTCTCCGTCAACTACCGATCGGCCAACCACTGGCGATGACCACAGAGGGCTAGGTGAGAGTTATCCTTGCCCAATTCGACAAGGGCCACCCATGCCAGGCGTAGGTAAGGGATGGCCTCACCTCGATAAGGCGACCCTCACCTTGGGGGAGGCTGCCCCTCACAGCCATCCATGAGGTCAACCCTTGCTGGCCACAAGTGGGGGCTCCACAAAATCCTTGCTAGCGATTGGTAAGGGACGTTGAGCCCTTGCTAACCCCAAGCGAGGCTGATACTCATTAGATCTGGTGAGGGTGGCTGGTGTGGGCTTGTAGGCCCTCACTCGCTGTCAGTGAGTGCTTGTAGGCCCTCGCCAATGCCTCCTAGCAGTCGGCGAAGGTGGCCAAGCCCTCATCAACCCTTCCTCGCGACTAGCGAGGCTGATGTCGAAAATGAAAAAGAAAAAAGAGGAAAAAGAAAAAAATTGGCCAAAAATGCTCTTGACTAATCGAAAAATTTAGCTGGCTAGCAATCGACGAGGTCAAGACTCAATCCCTTATTTGAAACAATCATGGCTACTTGAGGCCCTTATCTGAAACAATGAAAGCCACTTCATGCCCATATTTGAAATAATGTTCACTTCAAATTTTTATTAAAAAAATGATGGCACTTTGGATTTTTTTGAAATTTTCCCTTTTTCTGCTACAGCTGTGGAGTAGCTTTAGCCTAAACTCTCTCGCCATCGCCGATCGTTATCTTGACTCATCTGATATACCAATACCAAGTAAGATTCCCCTTTCCCGAACCCCAAAAAGAGCTGCCTGGGTGATTCATGCTCTCGGCGAAATCTTGTTAAACCGAAGTAATTTCATGTCAAGCTATAATGCTTTGAACCCGGAATGCGAGTTCATTAATGAACACCAAATACTTGATGTATTTCTTAAATGAAACACAGAATGTTTGAGAACCCCGAACTTGAATGGAGAATTTCAAGTGACTCGTTATAGACTGAGATGGGTTTAACATGAAAATGTGTTGATTCCAGCCTTTATGCATCATGTTTAGTCCGTAGGTTGCAATAAATTTCGCTCTGGAATGCATGCTTAAAATCGCATATCAACCGTTTGATAAAACGGCTGAGAGAATGCCGAGTATTGATTCATCATTGAATTCCAAGATAGAACCGTTCATGTTCGCTTCGGGTTGGTTGAATCTGCTCTGTTATATTTTTTTTCTCTTTGTCTGGCTATGTGATTCTATGAGAACGATCGATCACGGGCGAGTGAGCTGAGAGTCCCCCCTTTGGCCAAAGCTCTCACTCCACATGGCGAATCCCGCTGTCCGGGGCTATTCTAGTTAGGCCATTATCTCCATATTCATGTATTTATGTTCGCTTGTATTTCTGATTTGCTGATTTTAGAAGCCATGGTTCGCTTAGTTTTTGTCTCGGTGAATTTGTTTTGGGTCGCCGGAGTAGACGGCCGGTGATGGGCCGGCGAGTGGTGGCCTGAGTGGACGACCATGGAGGGTAAGGGCTCAGCTGCGGCCTGAGCTTTGGTCGAGGTCCCCTGGTTCGGTGAAGATGAATTTGCGGGCGGTGAAGGAGATGCTCTCGGTCCGCGAAGAAGAACGAAGGTGCAGGAGAAGAAGACAAAATAGGGAAGAAGACAAAAGAAATAAAAAGAATATAAAAAAAACCCCACTAGTTGCAGAATTATCTCTCCCGATCCTAGCCAACCTTACTTGTCAATTTTCAATGGCAAAAACGAAAATAGTAAAAAATCAATCGCGCATGGACCAACTCGTATATAAGAGATATTTACTTCTCATTTTAAGCATAGAAGATGTTGGGTGCTCTTTTTTCATATTTCCATTGCTTTTGTTGCAATATTAGTGTTTGATTAAATGCCCTTAAGGAAAGTAAGTAATGTTGTTTGTAGAATAAAATTCATGGGGATCATGAATTGGTTTTATGTCTTCATTATTGATGTTGACATCCGATTTTTTGTAGACATCTTAAATATCCATTTATTTTGCAAAAATATAAAAATCTATAAAAAAGATAAAAGCAAAAAAATATAAATCATAAAAAGATGATGATGATGATGCTGATAATAATAATAATAATAATAATAATAATAATAATAATAATAATAATAATAATAATAAAGAAGTAATAGTAATAAAAAAATGCATGAGCGTGAAAAAAAATGAAAAAATGAATGGGAAAAGTCGAATGTGGGCTCGTGTAGCACGGCCCATTCTTTTATTTCTTTTTGAGCCCACTCTTCTATTTTTCTTCCAGCCCATTCTTTTGGCCCATCCGTAATTAAATAAAAGAGAGGCCCAGCCCATCATGCCTTTTCTCTCCTTTGCGCACGCGCGCCCGCACACGAGGGAGGGGGTGAACCCAGAGGCAATAGCACCAGTCCAGTGATGCCAGCAGCGATGACGCCAGCAGAAGGAATATTCTAGTAGTCGTCACTCGCCAGAGGAGTGGAGGAAGGAGGCAGCAAGAGGGGCGTGCAAGGCAGAAAATGAGGAGAGAAAGGCTCAGTTCGTGGGATTGGCCAAAGAAAAAATAGGATAAGTATATTGAATATGTCAAAAGTTATATATGACATTTATTTTAGTATCAAAAGTTTTCGTTGGTTCAATTAAGTGTTAAATCAGAAAAAAAACGATTACTTTAATGCTAATGGTGAAAAATTTCAGCCAAATTGATTAAGTGTCATTTATAATTAAAATTATAATATAACTTGACAAAATTTTTAAAAAATATGGTCCATGTGATATTTCCACATGGTATACTTGACACTAAAGTAATCTCTTTTTAACAATGACTAATACTGAAATGATCACTTTTAATAAAATTAAGTACTTAAATAATCACTATTTACAACTTTTGGATAACGTCATTTAGGGATTATATGTTGAATAGGCACGCTGGCGAGGCACATAGGAATAAAAAATTAATAATATATAGACACATCGGATTTTCGGCAACCCGAACCAGAGTTGGCACTTAGATGATCATTTTTTTTCAAAAAAGTAGTACTTAAGTAATCCAAAAAAATCTTTAGTATTAAAATGAGCGTCGTACACAATTTTTGGCACTTTAGTGTCTTTACCCCGAGAAAAAATAAACACAAGAGAGCCATTCTTTCAAGGAAAAAGAGGAAAGGCTGAGGAGAGGACGTTTTTGGTTTTTCCCTAGAGTGACAAAAGCGAGGTTGCTGGAGCTCATTTCAAAGCCGATCAAAGGTCCATGCGGCGTTATCCTTCATCATTTCAATTTTTTGTCTAGAAAATTTCAAAAAAAGGACCTTAAATGCCCTCATTTTTTTAAATAAGGATCGAAGCGAACATTATTTCAAATAAGAGCTTGAAGTGCTATTACTTTTCTTAAATAAGAACTTGAAGTGAATCTTTTTTTTAAATAATGGCTTGAAGTGGCTATGTTTATTTCAAATAGAACTTGATTTTTCGGCGATCAATGGTATTTTCGTCATTTACCATTTTCCCCTCTTTTTTTTCCTATTTTTCTTTTTTCTTTCCCCCTTTTTTTTTGGTGGTTCTTCTTGCTCTTCGTCGATGGCTGATCGGCCAACCACTAGCAATAGCCACAAAGGGTTGGGCGAGGGTTATCCTTGCCAATTTGACTAGGGCCACCCATGTCAACCATAAGTAAGGGACAACCTCTCCTCGGTGAGGCGACCCTCAACCTAGGGGAGGCTGCCCCTCACGACCATACATGAGGTTGACCCTTGCTGGCCACAGGTGGAGGCTCCACAACCCTTGCTAGCAATTGGCAAGGGTTGTCGAGCCCTCGCTAACCCCAAGCGAGGTTGATAATCACTAGATTTGGCAAGGGTGGCTGGTGTGGGCTTGCAAGCCCTCACTCGCCATCAGTGAGTGCTTGCAAGCCCTCTCCAATCCTTCCCAATAGCAGGCAAAGGTGGCCGAGTTCTCGTCTGCCCTTCCCAGCGGCTAGCGAGATTGATGTTGAAAAAAGAAAAAATTTAGTCGAAAATGCTCTTGATTGATCGAAAAATTTAGCTAGCTGGCGATCAATGAGGTTGTTGACACCCGAAATTTTCATCGATATTTTAATCATCCATTGTTTGCAAAAAAATAAAAAAAAATAATGAGCCAAAAAGAAAACAAAGAAAACAAAAAAAATAAAAAAAAGAGGGAGAAAACAAAACAAAACAAAAAGAAAAAAATGAAACGAAATGAAAAGCAAAAGAAAAATTAGAAAAAAAAAGAAAAAAAGAGAGAAAACAAAAAGGAAACAAAGAAAGAAGAAAAAAAGAAGATAAAAAGGGAGGATTCTAACGAGGGGGTTTTTTTTAGGGCCGTGACAATGGATTGTATTCACTGTGAACGTTTCCGAAAACCTTAGACATAGGTTGAGTGAGACTTCTCTAGTGAGATTTAAACAGTTTTCCCATATCAATGGTTGGTAACAAAAGCCATTTTTGAGAGCTAGTGTGAAAGACCTCTTTTGATTAGAATATTTCCACTTGGCATATTTGATTTAACCCTGAAATGGTTAATCAAATCTCATTTTGTTAAAATCTTCTCTGAAAGGATTTGACAATCAATGTTATTTTGCAAGATTGGTTCTCCAGCAATTTTGAAAATCATACCCGGTCGAAACCCGTTCATATACGGTGAGACCATTTTTCCAGTCGAAACCTGTTCGTATACGGTGAGACTTTACTCTCAGTTGAAACCCATTTGTATACTGTGAGACCTTCCTCCCAATCGAAACCCATTTGTATATGGTGAGACCTTCCTCTCAGTCGATACCCATTTGTATACGGTGAGACTATCATACTCAGTCGAAACCCATTTGTATATGGTGAGACCTTCCTCTCAGTCGAAACCCGTTTTTACACGGTGAGACTTTTCTCCTAGTCGAAACCCGTTTTTACATAGTGAGACTTTTCTCCTAGTCGAAACCCATTTTTACATGGTGAGACTTTTCTCCTAAGTCGAAATCTG
The DNA here is from genome assembly GCA_028830015.1 of Eucalyptus grandis x Eucalyptus urophylla. Classification (NCBI taxonomy): domain Eukaryota; kingdom Viridiplantae; phylum Streptophyta; class Magnoliopsida; order Myrtales; family Myrtaceae; genus Eucalyptus; species Eucalyptus grandis x Eucalyptus urophylla. The sequence goes on from CM054190.1 coordinate 46,356,075, forward strand.
TTTTTACACGGTGAGACATCACATCTAGTCAAAACCCATTTTTGCACGGTGAGGCATCACATCTAGTCGAAATCCGTTTTTACACAGTAAGACCTTTCTCCCAGTTTAAACCATAGGTTAGTGGTTATCCTTAAACCATTCATTTTTCATTTAGTGATTTCATTGCCTTCACTCTATTCCACGAGAGAGAGAAACGGAGACAAAGTAAATAAACCCCAACAAGAGTTCAGATACCTTGATGAGCAAAGGTAAGTATCAGGTACGTCCTAACCAACCATCATTGCTTTTGTCATTTTCTATTTTTCAAAGCCGAGTCGACTAAAAATTTCAGGTATCAATTTTGTCTTTGAGTGGAACCTCTTCGAGCTCCCACCCAAAGAGGGGCAGCTGTTGACACCCGAAATTTTCATCGACATTGTAATCATCCATTGTTTGCAAAAAAATAAAAAAATAAAAATAATAAATAATAAAGAGCCAAAAAGAAAACAAAGAAAAAAAAAAGAAAAAAAAAAGAGAGAGAAAACAAAACAAAACAAAAAGAAAAAAATTAAACGAAATGAAAAGCAAAAGAAAAATTAGAAATAAAAAGAAAAAAAGAGAGAAAACAAAAAGAAAACAAAGAAAGAAGAAAAAAAAAAGATAAAAAGGGAGGATTCTGACGAGGGGTTTTTTTTTAGGGGCGTGCTCTCTCTCTCTCTCTCTAGGAGGACGATCTCTCTTTCTCTCCCCGGGGAGTTTTCTCTCGCTCTCTGAAAAAAAAAAAAACGCTGGGCGTCGGCGGACTCTAGGGAGCTCTGTTTTTTTTCCATTTCCCTCTCCTTCGTCTCTTGAGAGGAAAAAACTTGGGAAAATCGAGAGGGGGAAGCCTCCTCCTTCGGCTCACTCTCTCTTCCTGAACGGGCTAGGGCTTCCGACTCAGCTCGAGCTCCGCATCCAGTGCTCGCTTCCGGTGCCGGCACAACTGAAATCGCTCCGGCTTTCTCCGGCAGGGGGACGGCTTTCTCCGGCTGCCCGGTCCTCGGGGTTTTATATTCCTTTCGGCCTCCAAGCACGGCGATTTTGGCGATTCGAGCGCGTCGACTCAGCGAAAACGGTGGCGGTTATAGCGTGGACGGCGACGCCAGCGGTTTTGGTTCCACCGGATCTGAGTCTCTCTCGGCGGACCTCCCTCTCTTGATTCTCTACTCTCCGGATTTGATCAGTAATATCAGCGACATCGACGGAGACTGCGTTGGTGGGAGGAGGTTCAGATCCGAAGCGAACTGGCGGTGATGACAACGACTCTTGGCCGATTTCTTCTCTCTGGATCAAGTTTGCTCGATCGGTGAGTTCTCTTTCTATCACTCTCGATCCGTTAGGGTTTCGTTTACGGTTTCAATCCGTTCGGATTGTAGATTCTGAACTCTCTCCCTCGGTTCTGTTTCGCTGTTCTTTCTTGAGCTCCGGTCGGAGGTAAAGGTCTTCCTCCATTGGCGAGCGATTGAAGATTAAGTGCCAGGCGGTTGAAAGTCGTGAGGACCTGATTTTGTCTCGGAGATCATACGCTTGCTTGCTCGATCGGTGCTTCTCTCTCTAGATCAGGTTATTTTTCCTTTTGGTCCAAAAGGGTCGCTATTCACAATTTTATTGAGCTAAAGATAAGTTTCTGTTCACATGATGGCCGTGACAATTTTATTGAGCGGGCCATTTCTCTCATTCTCAACATGCTGCTAGTTAGGAAGGAATAGCAATACTGATTCTTGACACTGAACCTCTACATCAGTATTCTGCTGCTTTTTGACTTATTTCTTGATCTGAATACTCCAAACATAGATTTAGTCTGGCCAATAGTTTCCTGGGCACACTGATCAAAATGCAATACTTGTTGGAATGGACATTAAGAAACTAGATGCTGAATTTCTGCTTTCGTTGCTATAGAGCTGTAGAAAACTGTTCACCTGATGGTTCTGGATAAAGAAACTAGATGCTGAATTTCTGCGTTCGTTGCCATAGAGCTGTAGAAAATTATTAGAGCTGATGGTTCTGGATGAACTTAAGTTTGATGCTTAACTCTGTTGGACTTTACCAAATTTTGAAACTGAGCATGATTCCTATTGTTTGCGTGATGAAGTGGATCCTACAAAGTAAGTATTACTCGAGGGAAGTAGAAATGGTTGTTCTGGTTGTGGTAATAGGAGTTGTTGTTTGCACTATTATGGACGTTAAAGTCAATGCCAAAAGTTTTATATGTGCTTGTGTGGCTGTCTTCTCCACATTGATGCAGCAAATTTCAATATGCTCCTTGCAAAAGAAATATTCGATTGGATCTTTTGAATTGCTGAGCAGGACAGCTCCAATTTAAGTTGTCTTTCTCCTTACTTTTGGTCCAAATGTTATATTGATTTCTTGATTTGAGATACTGCTGCTTGTAATATGCTGTTTTGCTTCTTTTTCTTCCGTGGCTAGCTGCTGTTAGTATTGAAATGGAATGGTCGATGTGTCGCGATTTCGTATGACTGATAGACTTTCTGTTTTGGCTTAAATGAATTGATAGATAAGGTTTTCTGGTCTTGAGCCCTTCTAGACACAAAAAAGACACTTGTAGAGCTTCGATTTGATATGTCGCACGCCCTGAATAGACATCATCCGGTCATCGAAAAATACCGACAAAGTCTATCAATTCTGCAGTAGTTTTTTTAGGTTGATTTGCTGTTTTGACCTACTGCAATTTTCTGTTTTAACTGGAATCAGCTGGAAGATGATGTTATTAGGACTTAATGTCTTCTAGAGATTTGTAATAGGCTTCTCAAACTTTCCATTGACATATTATATGTGCGATTTGGTCATCATTTTCCCTGCCTTTCCTTTTTTCAAATCAAGCTTTGAAATCTGGAATTTGTCTTGAACTGCAATGCTGTCTTTTCTGTGGCTAGTTATTGTTAGTCTTAGGATGAGATAGTAGACTTGTCCAAATTGCTTTCAATATGTTGTAGAATGACGGTGTGACACGCTACTATGATCTATTCTTGATTGACTTGTTCATGTTCTTAATATTTTTAGAAATTCATGCGTTAGGAATCTTGAGATGCTTCTTTCATGGAATGACATCCTTTATCAATTGTCTACAAAACGGTTTTAGGTACCATGTGGGTTACACATTGATTGCTCTGTTTGCCTTAAATACATATGTTGAGTGAATTCAATGGTGCATGTTTTGGAATAAGTGATCTTTAGTTGGTTCATTCATTGTTTTGGGTTGATTGAGGACCAAGGTCATGTGGCTTGAATGTTTGTCATGTTATATGCTTTGTGTGTGATCGTTAGATAGATGATTTAGGTGTAATACATAATGATGCTTATTTGGGATATCACCGAGAATTTGATCCAGAGACCTTGTGACTTTAGTCACTCTTTTTAAATATAAAAAATGTCCTGCTTTTGATTGTTTTGATGCGTTTGCTCGTCTCTTTCCATTGTATGCATTTAGCTAGAAGTTTCCTAAGCTAGGTTTAGATTAGGACCCCGAAGATGGAGAAGGTGTAAGGCGTGAAGATGGTGGAGGTCGATGTCCATTCCGACCATTGTCATGTACTATTTGTTTTCCCGACATATGTGTCGGTTCCTTGCATTGTATAAAACCCGACGAGTTGCGGGTTTCTTTTCTTTCTCGATTGATTTCTTTTTATATATTCTCTAGGATTGCATGATTAGGTTTATTGTTTTTTCCTTGAATGTTTACTTCATGTCTTGCAATTTAATTTTCATTTCATTGTTTGTTTTCCTTTCATTTCTTAGGAATAGAATAGAATGAAAGTAATCCACCACGCATGATCATTTAGTATAGAATTGATGATCCTGAAAATATAAAAAGAAATGCATGGACATGTTAGAAAAAAACACAACATACTGTTTAGGTACCGAAAGGGCGCTAATAGCAATATTAACGTAACCCAAGTCCCCGAATCTAGATATCTGGTTGCGTAAGAATCGAGGGAACACTCCCGACCCTCGATTGGGTTTCTAGCCGACCCCCAAAAAAGAGGTTAGTGGCGACTCCTGTATATTTTTAGGTTGTTATAAACAACTAGATTCTATAAATAAATCCGTTGTCACGCGGGGTATGAGCATGGGTGAGCTCGTGATCTCGTGAGGAAACTCTCGTGATCAAAGTACCCCTAAACCCGACCTTTTTCCACCTTGGATACCATTTCAAGGGGCGGCGAGGTCGGGTCGCGACAAGCTTGGCTACTCCGCTGGGGACTAGTTACTAGGTTAAGAGGACTTGAAGCCGTTTAAAAATGGTTCTTGTGTTTTAACTAACATGTCTTATGTAGGATCGCCTGCATGTCAAAGTCACGTGGAAAATCAGGTTAGTCGCTAACCTTGTGTTAAATGGTTTTGTAGGTTGGAGTTATAAGGGGAGGCGTGCTTGTAAATCATTTGTTTTGCAGGTGGTGTAAGGATGAATGAATGTATGTTGGTTTATATTGAAGTGCTGGATGTTTAAATTTAAATGCATGTTTATAAGCTTTAGCACGACACTGCACACACAACCGGGGTCTAAAACGCCGATTGCCCAATCTATGTTACTTAGGAGGGTTTATGGGTGGAATTTGCGAGTGGATGCTCGTGGTAATCCATTACTTACATAAACCCGCTCATCCCAACCGATAAAAATAGCACTGACCGACGATAGTAGCGGTGGGTAAACTATTTTTGTCCTTTGGGATGAGGACCTTGAGCTTTTAGTACCCTCACCTTAGGCGTCAAAACCTCACAAGTTTCATGCGACATGTGATTTGAGCTTGTCATGTGTCTGGTGGGTAAGATATCGTTCCTTCTTCATCGTGCTTATTTTTTACTTTCCATATTTCAATTATGCAATTTTATATTTCAACGATGATATGTTTAATCATGTATGCCCCTTTAGGTTTAGATTAGATGGGTAGACCTGAAGTGGACGTGATCCCTGTGCCTAGGAATCTCAAGACTTTGTGGGAGAATCTCGAACCAAGACATCAAGACTATGTGGAAAAGCGCATAGGCTTCCTCCCGACTTTATTAAAAGTCGAACCACGTATTGCAATGGTCAAAGCATTGGCTCATTTTTGGAATCCTGTGACTTCTACTTTCGTGTTTAATCAATGTGAATTGACCCCTACAATTGAGGAGTTCCAAAAAGCCATTGGATTAGGTAAAGCTTCTTTAGGTTTTGTCACTCCTCCTATTGGCCAAAATCCAATCTCTCTTCTAAGTCAATTCCTCAATATCCCTTATGATAAAATTGAAGCTATTCTTAATGGAAACTCTCATGCCATGCCTTATAATTTCCTCGAAAAACATTTCCGTAGCCTTGAGCCAAAATCTGGGAACCAAATTCCTCGTGTCTTCCTACTCATATTCTTTAGTTTTGTGATTTTCCCATATACCCGAAAAACAATGGATCCTTTAGTCACACACATTGTCAACCAAGTGTGGGCATTTAATTGTTTCACACACATGATCCTTGCCAAAACTTTTGTGTCTCTTAATCGATTTAAAGCAAATGGTCGAGGAACTCTTAGAGCCCCATTAGGACTTCTCCAAATTTGGCTCTTTTCACATATCAAAGAGTTCGCCCCTCACATGAAGATTATTGATGTCACAAAACATCATCATCCAATTCTTAGATTTTCCCAACGAAACGAATCCTTTCCATCATGGTCTTTCTCTATGTGGTTCCATTTCCTTAAAAATCTCAACCATAGCTTAATTCAATGGCATGCTCGGTGGCTTGGGAATCCCGAGGTGCGCCTTTTTAGTGGAGTTGACAATCCACTTCCCCTCGTGGGACTGACGGGTTTAACGTCATATTACCCTTTAAGGGTACTCCACCAATATCGCGCGCTTCAAACAATCCCGCCAATCCTCAAGCTGGGGTTATATCGTATTGATTATCACAATGAAGTCATCAAGGAAAACCAAATTGACCATATCAAGACCGCAATTCAAGCTGCTATTGGGATTTGGTACTCCCATTCCTCGCATCACGTGGTTGCCATCGATGAAGCTGATTTGGAAGGAGAGATGAAGACCCATCAAGCTACCATCGATTACATATACCGACAAGTAGAACCTGAGCTCAAGGTTCAGTTGCCGGATGTTCCCGAGCCTCAAAGACTTCAACAAGCTCATATTCAGGAGCAAGAAAACAGTGTCTTGATCGATGAGGAATGCTTGGCCCATGAAAACAAGCGTCTCCGCACGATCTCACCTAGTACTTAGGTTTTCATTTCATATGCTTTTCTTGTAAAGGGATTTCATTTGTGTTTCCCTCCTTTCTATTGAGGTTTACTTGTATTCATTTTCATATCCCATGTAAACATCACATGTAAAGTCGAACTACTTTGTAAGCTTCAAGAAAGCAAGGTTTTGTTTTCCCTTGTAATTGTTCAATTGAAATGAATGAAATTCATGAACATTTCTCATGTAACTTCTAGAAAAGGGGCATTCTGATTAAATATTTGTCGTCGTTCCTTTTCAATTGTGTAATTTCTTTTGAAGAAATTTTGATAAGAGGAGGTTATATGATACTGGGATCATATACACTTCTTATCATTATTTCATCTCAAGAAAATATAAAATTGACTAGGATTTGTACTTTAATGGTTTCTTTTGATTGGTACTAATTCGAGTCATTTTCTTTTACAGGAGGTTTTGAAAAAACGGCTGGAGAAAAATTTGTTATACGAACTCGCCGCCAAACAAAGATGGAAAACGAAGATACCCGAGCCCGTGTCATTAATATGGAGAATCAAATGGCACAAATGATGACGTTATTGGCCGATCTCTCTAGCCAAGTCAAAAACTTGACATCTACTTCTCCTACCATGAATATTCCTACCGCGCCCCCTGAAGTGCCGGTAGTAGAGCCTGTGGCAAAAGGGCCTGTAGAAGAGATCCCCACTGCAATCCCGATAGTTATCGGTCCAGAGCCTCCATCTAAAGAGATTTCAACTTCGCACTTTGATGAAGAAAATGCGAGGCGCCTTGCCAAGATCGAAGAACGCCTTTACATGCTGCAAGGCTACCAGTTGCAGGGGCTTGATAAACTGTCACCCTTTGCCAAAGTTACGGTCCCTGAATTCTATAAGGAGCCGGAGTTCACAAGAAAATATGACGGCATCGAATGTCCTAAGACACATTTGAAGTACTACTTGGGCAAGATGGCCCGTTATTCAGATAATCCCCCACTCTTGATCAATTCATTTCAGGACAGCCTGGTTGGTCCTGCGTTAACCTGGTTTATAGAGTTGGATATGGAGAAAGTACGTACTTGGGAAGATCTCGTTGATGAATTCCTTCAGCAATACAAATTCAATACTAAATTGCTCCGACTCGAGAGGAATTGGTTCGGGTTGAGAAAAGAAGAACTGAATCATTTAGGGCCTACACTCAAAGGTGGAGGGTCATTGCGTCTCAAGTGAAACCGCCATTGTCTGAGAAAGAGACCATGCAATTGCTGCTTCAGGCTATGCCCCGTGATTTTTTTGAGAAGATGTACAATCATACTTGTATGAACTTTGCTACATTTGTAGAGTTGGGAACGCATCGAGGGGATCATGCCGGAAGGAAGGTTGTCTGAGAACACAAATCATTGATATACCCCGAAGAGGGATAAGAAATCGACTGTGGAGATCGCCTATGTACAAAATTCCTCTTCTCAGAAGCCATATAATCCTCAAATTCATAAACCCTCCATGGAGGTAGGGGGTTCTTCCAGGAACTTTGAGCATAAAGGAAAGGCCCCTCAAAGGCAATTTACTCCATTGCCTAGGCCTATGTCCCAATTACTTCCAATGCTGATTGAAAATCATCTTGTCGCAAAAAAAATCCCAAGGAATAATCCGCCAAAGTTTGCCGAATTCGACCTTAATAAAACATGTGAGTATCATATGGGTGAAAAAGGTCACCATGTAGATAATTGTTTTGTGCTCCGTTATAAGATCCAGAATTTGCTGGATAAAAAGCTGCTCAACTTCAAGGATTCAGCACCGAATGTCCAACAAAATCCTCTTCCAAAGCATTCTGAAAATGTCAACATGATTTATGGGGATGTTGACAAGGATATACCCCTTATGAATATCCAAGAGATAGATCAGAGCATGCCATTCAATGATCACCAGCTGAAAGGTCACATCGTTCATGATGAAGAAGACTTTATTTCAGTTTTGCCAAAGGATAAAGAGGTCTACTCATATAACACAGAAGAGGATGAACACAAAACTTCCCATTTAGACCGTGAATTTGTGAAGAAAGCCCGTGATAAGGGTGAAGTGGTAGACACCTTGGGACAACCAAATGGAAAATATGACTTTATGGTCAAGTATACTCCTCCAAGTTATTTCCAAGACCCTAAGGATATCGTCTCTAATGGATGGGGAGAGGAATTCGAAAATGATTTCATGGCTATGATCGAACCTGTTGTGATTGATCTGACTAAAGGAAAAATCCCATGTGGGAGTGATACAACTGCTAAGAGTGTCTTCGAAGTCAGCTCATTGGTTGATAATTTTGGAGCCATGAAGATCTCAAACACGGGTTTTTGTCCTGTTGTAATCAAGTTACCACCAGAATTAGGTGAATGTTCCAACACTAAAGTGATTCCTACTTTTAACACTAGGGTGGTCCCTTGGAATTATAATACAAATGAAATCGACGCCGTCACTCGATCGGGTCGAATCTACCCACCACGTGAAGGTGAGGAAAAGAAGGTTGTAACTGATGAGGAAGCTGAACAACTCCTCAAAACACTCAAGACAAGTGAGGCTGAAGTGATTGATCAATTGTGCAAGATGCCTGCGCAGATTTCTCTATTGGAGCTCTTTAAGACCTCTGAAAAGCATAGAAATGCTCTCCTTAAAATTTTAAATGAAGTTCATGTACCCGAGGCTATTGGAGAAGTACGGTTGGAGGAGTTTGTGGGTGCAATACTTCTAAGAGATCAAATTACTTTCTCTGAGAGAGACCTCCCTCCTGAGGGCCAAGCACACACTAAGGCGTTATATGTATCTGCTCAACATTTTGAGACAAAGATTTCGAAGGTCCTGATCGATAATGGCTCTGCCTTGAACATTTGCCCTTTATCCACCCTTCATAAATTGGGGATATGAATGGAAAATGTCTCTTCTCCAACAATTCATGTTCGAGCCTTTGATGGGATGAAGAGAGAAACAATAGGGGAAATTGATTTACCACTGACGATTGGCCCTATTACCATGACTCAAAAGTTTCAAGTGCTGGATATCCCGAGCAATTTTAGCCTGCTATTGGGGCAGCCTTGGATCCATGCTGTAGGAATTATTCCTTCCAGTCTTCATCAGATGATGAAACTTCCTATCGATGGAAAGATTGTGACTATTCGACGTGAAAGAGATGTGGAGACTTTCCATAACACGGCCATACCTTTCATTGAACCCGAGGTCAAGGGAGAGTCGAGCTATCACTCGTTTGAGATGGTGTCTATCACTCATGTGCCTGTTGGGTCGATTATCAAAAAGCCTCGGTTCTTAGAGGCCTCCCTGATGGCAAGTAGAGAATTGCTCAAAAATGGTTTTGCTATGGGGAAAGGTTTGGGTAAGTCAGCCCAAGGCATGCCAGATCCTATTAAAGTGGTCAAAATCAACAAGCGTGAAGGCCTGGGTTATCAAGGTGACCGTAAGGGTCAAGGTAATCGCAAAAGCCCAAACGTCAAAGGTAAAAGCTACCAACGTCTCTTGCCTCTACCTTTGAAAGATTTCTTTCCTGGGCCACCAAAGCTCTTACAAGAAGAAGAAGCCAATATCTATCACTTCGCTGATTTGTTCGAAGATGGTCTAGTTGGCACTATTAGTGAAGATGAAGAGCCTACAATTCCCACTGTGTAAGGGATGTTTTTACTTCTTGCACTTAATTTTTAGTTGCATTCTATTCATTTCTCCCCTGCGAGGGAATTCTATTCATTTCTCCCATGCGAGGGAATTTCATTCATTTCTCCCCTGCGAGGGAATTCTGTTCATTTCATTCATTTGTACTTGTAATAGTCTGGATCATAAACTTTCTGATCCAAGATGATATACGTTGTAATGCAATTTTCGCATATCAATAAAATTCATGTTTTGTTAATAGACGTGTGAAACCCCAAATCAGTCCTATGATGATGCTTTGAGGCCTGAGCCTCCACACGATCTATAGTTTCAAAATGTTTTGGTGGAACGAAGACGTCCAATGACATGAGGGCTAGTTCCCAATAAATTTCTTCAAAAAAAAAAACTTGAATTTGAAAACAAGTTTTTCATGAAATTTACATACATTGCATTCATTTAGATGAACACATACTAACTTTTTTTCAATTGCATCTCAGGCATGACATTTTACATCACGATAGTCATTCATATGGCTCGGATTCGCATTCAAAAGATTTTGACGAACCCGATTATTCCGACTCAGAGAATGAAGATGATCCTCGAAGTATTGAAAAAGAATGGCTCAGACATGAAGAGTCTAAACCTCCTACCACCGAACAACCGGTCACTGTAAATTTGGGAGATTCAGACAACCCTAAAGAAACCAAGATTGGGGCAGGTCTCTCTCAAGCATATGCCAATAGACTAATTGGGCTTTTGAAAGAATATCGAGATATTTTTGCTTGGTCGTATGCCGATATGTCGGGTTTAGATCCTGATATCGTGGAACATGCGTTACCACTTGATCCTAATATTCTGCCGAAGAAACAAAAGCTCAGAAGGACGAAACCCGAATTGTCGAAAAAGATTGAAGAAGAAGTCATGAAGCTCTTAAATGTTGGTTTCATTGAAGTCACCCAGTATGCGGATTGGATTGCTAATATAGTCTCGGTTATGAAAAAGGATGGACGAGTCCGAGTATGTGTTGATTATCGCGATCTGAATAAAGCAAGCCCTAAGGATGATTTTCCTCTGCCGCACATTGATGTTTTGGTTGACAATACTGCTAGATTTGAATTGTTCTCCTTCATGGATGGATTTTCTGGTTATAACCAAATCCGGATGAAAGAGGATGATAAGACTAAAACCTCATTCATCACCCCGTGGGGAACATTTTGCTACAAAGTAATGCCCTTTGGTTTAAAGAACGCGGGGGCAACATATCAAAGAGCCATGGTGACACTATTCCATGACATGATGCATAAGGAGATTGAAGTTTATGTTGATGACATGATTGCAAAGTCAAGACAAGGTGAAGATCATGTTGAAATCTTAAGAAGATTATTTGACCGTTTGAGGAAATTCAAGCTGAGGCTTAACCCCGCAAAATGCATATTTGGGGCAAAGTCTGGAAAGCTTCTTGGATTTATGATTAGTAACAAGGGTATCGAGATAGATCCCTCTAAGGTGAAGGCCATATGCGATTTGAAACCTCCTTCTACTGTTAAAGAAGTCCGAAGCTTATTGGGAAGATTGAATTATGTTGCAAGATTTATCTCTTAATTGTCAGAAACTGCTAAGCCATTTTTCAAGCTATCAAAGAAGAACGCTAAGGTCAACTGGGATGAAGAATGTCAGAAATCATTTGAAGAACTGAAGCAATATCTTTCGCAATCTCCTGTACTTGTACCACCTATCCAATGCGTGCCTCTGATCTTGTATCTCACCATTCATGAGGAGTCTTTAGGAGCCATGTTAGCACAAAAAGGACCAAGGGATGTAATAGAACGTGCCATATATTACCTCAGTAAGAAGTTTACTACTTCTGAGATTCGATATCTTAAGGTGGAAAAGACTTGTGTAGCCTTGATTTGGGTTTTACACCGACTGAGACAATACACTTTGCATCGCCGCATCCTTTTGGTGACTGAGAATGACCCGATCAAATATCTTTTGGAAAAGCCTGCATTGGTTGGAAGGCTCGCTAAATGGCAAATATTACTCTCTGAGTTTGATATTCAAAGCATGGCACAAAAGTCTATCAAAGGGCGAGCCATAGCTAATATGTTAGCCGAAAACCCCGGGAAGTCTAATGATTGGGATGAATTCGATGAACGGATTTATTTGGTCTCGCCTGACAAGTGGATCATGTATTTTGATGGTGTAGTTAACCTTTCTAGTTCTGGCACTGGAGCAGTTTTAATATCTCCGGAAGATCAACATTATCCAGTAGCTGCAAAATTGGTATTCCCTTGTACCAACAATATTTCTGAATATGAAGCGTGCATCCTTGGCTTGCAATTAGCCATCGATATGAAAGTCAGAAAGCTTCAAGTTTATGGTGATTCTGCACTCATCATCCACCAGACGGAAGGTGAATGGCAAACACGGGATGTAAAATTAATCCCTTACCATGAATATCTCGAAGACTTGGTCAAGGAATCTGACGAGATCTCTTTTGATTATCCGCCGAGATCACAAAATCAATTTGCTGATGCCTTGGCAACTTTATCTTCGATGTTGCAAGTAACTGACAGTTTAAGTGTTGATCCTTTGCAAATCGACGTATTGAAAAAGCCTGCTTATTGCCTGATGATAGAAGAAGAACCTGAATGTTAACCCTAGTATTATGACATCATGAATTACCTTCGAGAAGGCAAATTCCCCTAGGGGAGTCAAGCCAATGATCGAAAATATTTGATGAAGTTGGCATCTAAATTCTTCCTCAGTGGAGGAGCCCTCTATAAAAAGTCTTTTGATTCAGTTTTACTGAAATGCGTGGATGCACAAGAAGTTAAACTCCTAATGAAAGAAATACATGAAGGAGAGTGTGGTCCACATATGAATGGTCATCTCTTGGCTAGAAAAATTATGAGGCTCGGTTATTATTGGTTGACCGTGGAAGCCGATTGTATTCAGCACGTGAGGTGTTGTCATCAATGCCAAGTCTATGGAGACAAAATCAATGCTCCTCCTAATGAGTTACATCAAATGTCTGAGTCCTGGCCTTTTTCAATGTGGGGCATCGACATCATCGAACCAATTAATCCTAAAGCATCGAATGGACATCGTTTTATCTTGGTAGCCATTGATTACTTCACCAAATGGATTGAAGCCAATTCTTATGCCCATGTTACTGCAAAGAGTGTGGCAAAATTCATCTGTCATGATATCATTGCTCGATATGGAGTTCCTGAAGCGATCATCACAGATAATGGATCAAACTTGAACAATAAAGTGGTGGATGATTTACTTGGAGAATTCCACATTCGCCATTTGAATGCTTCTCCTTACCGCCCACAAATGAATGGAGCTGTGGAAGCGGCAAATAAGAACATCAAGAAGATTTTGGCTAAAACGGCAGAAAATTATCGTGATTAGCATGATCGGTTGCCATATGCTTTGTTTGCTTATCGAACTTCAATTCGTACTTCGACTGGGGCAACACCATTCTCATTGGTTTATGGGATGGAAGCTGTATTACCCGTGGAAGTGGAAATCCCTTCACTGAGGGTACTTTCTCAAATCAAGCTCTCTGAAGCTGAATGGGTTCAACAAAGATTTGAACAACTTAATATGATTGATGAAAAGAGGGTAAAAGCATTATGCCATGGACAAAGCTATCAGAAGAGAGTAGCTAGGTCATTTAATCGCAAAGTTAGACCAAGACATTTTGAGATCAACGATCTTGTCTTGAGGAAGGTTTTACCTATCATTCCAAACCCTCGTGGGAAGTTTACTCCAAACTATGAAGGTCCATATATTGTAAAGAAGGTGCTACCCGGTGGGGCACTAATCCTTGTAGAAATGGATGGTCATGAATTGCCAAGACCTGTAAATGCTGATTCTGTCAAGAAGTATTATCCATGAATAAAGTGAAAGGCCTTTGAGCCATTTTTGGATTGAATCTGAGCCATTTTAGGATGTTTACATCATGCATTGAATGCATACATATTGCATCTACATGTTTGTTCATTTTGCAGGATCTCTGACAAAGATTCTACCTGTCCGCAAGAGGTTCATCTCAAGAGTGCAAAACTTTCAAAAGTGTCCATTCTTCTTTAGAACTTAGAAGTGACAATGTTCCTTAGAATGCCAAAAGAGTCAATTTAAACTTTAGAGTCGGTTAGAACTCCAGAAGTATAGTTAGAACTTTAGGAATAAACCCATGTGCTAAGCAAAGCCTATTCTGTCTACAAATTTTATCAAACCTTACTTTCAAAAATCTCCCCGGTAGGGTCAAAGAAACATGTCCTTTCAGAAAAAATTTCATTATATTTTCATTTCCCCAAGGTGTTGAATTTAACCAAAGTGAGCTTTGGAAAACCTGAAAAGGATTGTTAAATATGCCAGGTGGTAGTGCCTAAAATGATGAGAGGCAACCCTTTTACCCAACACAACCTCATACACTATGAGAGAATTGAGTGGAAAGAACCATGTCTTAGGGCATAGGATTCATTCACAGTGAATACATGATTTGAAATGATAAAGGCATTTCATTTCTCGATCCCCAAACACTATTGATATCCCTTGCAAGCCACTTTGAGCCAAATATGGAGCATTTCCAAAATAACCCTATCAAGAACAACCCCACATTGGGGCAAAATAGGGGGTCTTGGTTGAAAATTACGGAGCAAAATATTAAGAAAGATTTTATTGCTCTCACTTGTATCAATCTTCTTGTGCTAGCTTCAGGTGATTTCTTGTCGAAACTCGAAGCATCTTAAAGTGATGAAGAGCATTCCGTTCACTACCGCAAACACAATTATCCATTGCTTAGCCAATTTGAGCCTTATGCAATTCTTTCATAACCCCAGGTGATGATTATCTCCCCACACTGGGGCAAGGCACATGATTTACCAACAAAATTGAGAAAATTGGTAAATGCCACTCGAGAGTCCTAGATACTCAAAAGAGAATAAAATTAGGGGGCATGAAAAAAGCAGTGTGCCTGGTAAAAGCAAGGCCAATGCCCATGAAAAAAAATGCAAAGAAAAGCAAGAATGCAAAAAAAGAGCAAAATCCATGATCATGCAAAAGATCATTCGTTGGAAAACAAAAGAAATTTCTTGCAAGAAAAAACATGTATTGCAAGCAATATCATTAGAACAGAGAGCGAAGCTCTCATGTCTCAAGACAAATTATCAAAAGGACTCTCGAGATAGGTTAAATTTCAAGAGTTGATTTTTGAAAAAAAAGTCGTGTGATGGTAATGATGCCAAGATAATCACTCACTTTTAACCCTTCGATATTTGAAAATTTTTCAAGCCTTTTCAAACCTCACCTGAACCAACACTACAACCCTTATCCGAAGTCTCTTCTGATTGGGATGGTTTGAGTTGAAATAAGAATATCACATAGGAGCTACTGCTAGAAGGAGTGGGAGCAATCCTATCTTATCTTATCTTCAAGGTTCTTGACTTGTAAACCTGATGAAGATATTGATTGAATATTCATTTCTTGGCCACAAAGTGCATTCCCTTTGTGTAAGCCCATAACCAAGCCATCATTACGGTCCCTTTAAAAGACCTTTTGATCAATGGATTGTATTCACTGTGAACGTTTCCGAAAACCTTAGACATAGGTTGAGTGAGACTTCTCTAGTGAGATTTAAACAGTTTTCCCATATCAATGGTTGGTAACAAAAGCCATTTTTGAGAGCTAGTGTGAAAGACCTCTTTTGATTAGAATATTTCCACTTGGCATATTTGATTTAACCCTTAAATGGTTAATTAAATCTCATTTTGTTAAAATCTTCTCTGAAAGGATTTGACAATCAATGTTATTTTGCAAGATTGGTTCTCCAGCAATTTTGAAAATCATACCCGGTCGAAACCCGTTCATATACGGTGAGACCATTTTCTCAGTCGAAACCCGTTCATATACGGTGAGACTTTACTCTCAGTTGAAACCCATTTGTATACGATGAGACCTTCCTCCCAATCGAAATCCATTTGTATATGGTGAGACCTTCCTCTCAGTCGATACCCGTTTGTATACGGTGAGACTATCATACTCAGTCAAAAACCCATTTGTATATGGTGAGACCTTCCTCTCAGTCGAAACCCGTTTTTACACGGTGAGACTTTTCTCCTAGTCGAAACCCGTTTTTACACAGTGAGACTTTTCTCCTAAGTCGAAATCTGTTTTTACACGGTGAGACATCACATCTAGTCAAAACCCGTTTTTGTATGGTGAGGCATCACATCCAGTCGAAATCCGTTTTTACACAGTAAGACCTTTCTCCCAGTTTAAACCATAGGTTAGTGGTTATCCTTAAACCATTCATTTTTCATTTAGTGATTTCATTGCCTTCACTCTATTCCACGAGAGAGAGAAACGGAGACAAAGTAAATAAACCCCAACAAGAGTTCAGATACCTTGATGAGCAAAGGTAAGTATCAGGTACGTCCTAACCAACCATCATTGCTTTTGTCATTTTCTATTTTTCAAAGCCGAGTTGACTAAAAATTTCAGGTATCAATTTTGTCTTTGAGTGGAACCTCTTCGAGCTCCCACCCAAAGAGGGGCAGCTGTTGACACCTGAAATTTTCATCGACATTTTAATCATCCATTGTTTGCAAAAAAATAAAAAAATAAAAAAATAATAATAAAGAGCCAAAAAGAAAACAAAGAAAACAAAAAAAAGAAAAAAAAAAGAGGGAGAAAACAAAACAAAACAAAAAGAAAAAAATGAAACGAAATAAAAAGCAAAAGAAAAATTAGAAATAAAAAGAAAAAAAGAGAGAAAACAAAAAGAAAACAAAGAAAGAAGAAAAAAATAAGATAAAAAGGGAGGATTCTGACGAGGGGTTTTTTTTAGGGGCGTGCTCTCTCTCTCTCTAGGAGGACGATCTCTCTTTCTCTCCCCGGGGAGTTTTCTCTCGCTCTCTGAAAAAAAAAAAAGCGCTGGGCATCGACGGACTCTAGGGAGCTCTGTTTTTTTTCCGTTTCCCTCTCCTTCGTCTCTTGAGAGGAAAAAACTTGGGAAAATCGAGAGGGGGAAGCCTCCTCCTTCGGCTCACTCTCTCTTCCTGAACGGGCTAGGGCTTCCGACTCAGCTTGAGCTCCGCGTCCAGTGCTCGCTTCCGATGCCGGCACAACTGAAATTGCTCCGGCTTTCTCCGACAGGGGGACGGCTTTCTCCGGCTGCCCGGTCCTCGAGGTTTTGTATTCCTTTCGGCCTCCAAGCACGGCAATTTTGGCGATTTGAGCATGCGTCGACTCAGCGAAAACGGTGGCGGTTACAGCGTGGACGACGACGCCAGCGGTTTTGGTTCCACCGGATCTGAGTCTCTCTCGGCGGACCTCCCTCTCTTGATTCTCTACTCTCCGGATTTGACTCGCCGGATCTGATCGGTAATATCAGCGACATCAACGGAGACTGCGTTGGTGGGAGGAGGTTCAGATCCGAAGCGAACTGGCGGTGATGACAGCGACTCTTGGCCAATTTCTTCTCTCTGGATCGAGTTTGCTCGATCAGTGAGTTCTCTTTCTATCACTCTCGATCCGTTAGGGTTTCGTTTGCGGTTTCAATCCGTTCGGATTGTAGATTCTGAACTCTCTCCCTCGGTTCTGTTTCGCTGTTCTTTCCTGAGCTCCAGTCGGAGGTAAAGGTCTTCCTCCATTGGCTAGCGATTGAAGATCAAGTGCCAAGCGGTTGAAAGTCGTGAGGACCTGATTTTGTCTCGGAGATCATACGCTTGCTTGCTCGATCGGTGCTTCTCTCTCTAGATCAGGTTATTTTTCCTTTTGGTCCAAAAGGGTCGCTATTCACAATTTTATTGAGCTGAAGATAAGTTTCTGTTCACATGATGTCCGTGACAATTTTATTGAGCGGGTCATTTCTCTCATTCTCAACATGCTGCTAGTTAGGAAGGAATAGCAATACTGATTCTTGACACTGAACCTCTACATCAGTATTCTTGACACTGAACCTCTACATCAGTATTCTGCTGAGCGGGTCATTTCTCTCATTCTCAATATGCTCCTTGCAAAAGAAATATTCGATTGGATCTTTTGAATTGCTGAGCAGGACAGCTCCAATTTAAGTTGTCTTTCTCCTTACTTTTGGTCCAAATGTTATATTGATTTCTTGATTTGAGATACTGCTGCTTGTAATATGTTGTTTTGCTTCTTTTTCTTCTGTGGCTAGCTACTATTAGTATTGAAATGGAATGGTCGATGTGTCGCGATTTAGTATGACTGATAGACTTTCTGTTTTGGCTTAAATGAATTCATAGATAAGGTTTTCTGGTCTTGAGCCCTTCTAGACACAAAAAATAAACTTGTAGAGCTTCGATTTGATATGTCGTACGCCCTGAATAGACAACATCCGGTCATCGAAAAATACCGACAAAGTCTGTCAATTCTGCAGTAGTTTTTTTAGGTTGATTTGCTGTTTTGACCTACTGCAATTTTCTGTTTTAACTGGAACCAGCTGGAAGATGATGTTATTAGGACTTAATGTCTTCTAGAGATTTGTAATAGGCTTCTCAAACTTTCCATTGACATATTATATGTGCGATTTGGTCATCATTTTCCCTGCCTTTCCTTTTTTCAAATCAAGCTTTGAAATCTGGAATTTGTCTTGAACTGCAATGCTGTCTTTTCTGTGGCTAGTTATTGTTAGTCTTAGGATGAGATAGTAGACTTGTCCAAATTGCTTTCAATATGTTGTAGAATGACGGTGTGACACGCTACTATGATCTATTCTTGATTGACTTGTTCATGTTCTTAATATTTTTAGAAATTCATGCGTTAGGAATCTTGAGATGCTTCTTTCATGGAATGACATCCTTTATCAATTGTCTACAAAACGGTTTTAGGTACCATGTGGGTTACACATTGATTGCTCCGTTTGCCTTAAATACATATGTTGAGTGAATTCAATGGTGCATGTTTTGGAATAAGTGATCTTTAGTTGGTTCATTCATTGTTTTGGGTTGATTGAGGACCAAGGTCATGTGGCTTGAATGTTTGTCATGTTATATGCTTTGTGTGTGATCGTTAGATAGATGATTTAGGTGTAATACATAATGATGCTTATTTGGGATATCGCCGAGAATTTGATCCAGAGACCTTGTGACTTTAGTCACTCTTTTTGAATATAAAAAATGTCTTGCTTTTGATTGTTTTGATGCGTTTGCTCGTCTCTTTCCATTGTATGCATTTAGCTAGAAGTTTCCTAAGCTAGGTTTAGATTAGGACCCCGAAGATGGAGAAGGTGTAAGGCGTGAAGATGGTGGAGGTCGATGTCCATTCCGACCATTGTCATGTACTATTTGTTTTCCCGACATATGTGTCGGTTCATTGCATTGTATAAAACCCGACGAGTTGCGGGTTTCTTTTATTTCTCGATTGATTTCTTTTTATATATTCTCTAGGATTGCATGATTAGGTTTATTGTTTTTTCCTTGAATGTTTACTTCATGTCTTGCAATTTAATTTTCATTTCATTGTTTGTTTTCCTTTCATTTCTTAGGAATAGAATAGAATGAAAGTAATCCACCACGCATGATCATTTAGTATAGAATTGACGATCCTAAAAATATAAAAAGAAATGCATGGACATGTTAGAAAAAAAACACAACATACTGTTTAGGTACCGAAAGGGCGCTAATAGCAATATTGGGGTAACCTAAGTCCCCGAATCTAGATATCTGGTTGCGTAGGAATCAAGGGAACATTCCCGACCCTCGATTGGGTTTCTAGCCGACCCCCAAAAAAGAGGTTAGTGGCGACTCCTGTATATTTTTAGGTTATTATAAACAACTAGATTCTATAAATAAATCCGCTGTCACGCGGGGTATGAGCATGGGAGAGCTCGTGATCTCGTGAGAAATCTCTCGTGATCAAAGTACCCCTAAACCCGAACTTTTTCCACCTTGGATACCATTTCGAGGGGCGGCGAGGTCGGGTCGTGACAAAGGTCAAGCCCTTATTTGAAATAATCATGATTACTTGAGGGCCTTATTTGAAACAACCAAAGTCACTCTAGTCCCATATCTAAAACAAGATCCACTTCGGATCTTTATTTAAAAAAAAAAAAAATTTGATGACACTTTGGATTTTTTTGGAATTTTCCCTTTTTCTTCTACAGCCGTGGAATGGCTTTAGCCTAAACTATCTCACCGCCAATCGAGATCTTGACTCATCTAATATACCAATACCAAGTAAGATTCCCCTTTCCCGAACCCCAAAAACACAGAAAATCCCTAAAAATTCATAAAAATGTTTTTAAATTTGTAAAAAAATATTTAAAAAATTAGAAAAAAAAATATATATATATATAAATCATTATATAAATTTACTTAATTAGAAAATAAAAAATTTAGAAAATTTAGAAAATTCAGATAAATCTAAAAATCATAAAAAATTAAAAATTTTAAAAAAACAGAATATTCATAAAATTTTAGAAAATTCAGAAAATCATAAAAATTTCGAAAATTAAAAAAATCATTTAAAATATTAAAAATATTAAAAATTCAGAAAATTCACAAAAAAAACCGAGAAAATTTTCAGAAAAATACAAAAACTATGAAAATTGGAAAACTGTTAAAAAGTGAAAATCCAAAATTGGATAAGTCTTTTGGACTTATGAAAATTGAGTTAGGCACTGGAAGAACATCATGATTAGTGTAATCAAGTTCTCAAATCTAGAATCTCTTGTTGCAAAACTGTAAGATATCCTCCCATGTTTTATTTTATTTCTAGCCGACCAAAAAAGATTAGTAGTGGCTCTTGAGTCAAAATTTATATATGATTAATTGATCAAAAAATAAACATTCGATGTCGCACGAGATATGGGCTTAGAAGAATTCATATTTATAATTCATGAATCACTTGTGATGTTAACAATCGAATGGTCCATCTGTGATCATCATTTATATGGACCATTCGATTCATCTCATAAGCAAGTATCTTAAACCTAATTTTACCCTCACTGGAAGAGGTCAATTGCAACATCTTGAATTATAAATTGAGTACAAAATCATGGAATTTACACTCTGGATTTTTTCATAGTTCGAACGATCCGGGACATTGTTTTTCGACAACACATGCTCCTTGGGTTGTCTAATTCTTGTTTTTTCATCTCAAACTTCACAATTGCCAAATTCTTTGAGTAAGAACTTTTCTATTAAGACAAAGGTATTGGAATATCAATTTGGAAGAGATAATGGAAGTGGAAGTTCATTTTGGTGATTTTATTTTCACATGTGCATTAGATCTGTTCCATGAAAAACATCAAAAATTGTGGTTTTTAAAAATTTCATTTACATTTCTATTCAATTTATCATAGATTCTATGTTTATTTGATAATCACCTTCAAAACTGCAAGTAAGAAAGAGGGATCATGACCAATATTGGCTTCTTTTTTTCCGATGTTTTTCTTTTTTTAACTCTGGCGTATGTTTTTTCTCTATGAATACTTTATTTTTTCAAAAGTTTGGTTTATAATGGAAAGTTCCATAAATGATCTCACAGCTCGTAGTATACTTCTCTGAAACCCAAATCTTCTTCCCAAAAAAGTTCAATATCCAATTAATTTGGTCTCTCTTGCAGCTAGGCCCCCCCTTAAGCCCAGATCCATTCGCCATACATAGAAACGACAATGAAAAGGAATTGGCAAAGCCTGGCAGACCAACGAGCATAATTGGGAATCGAAATCTCAAATTGGAATACGAATTTTCCACGTTCATACTTCTCTCTCTCTCTCTCTCTCTCTCTCTCTCTCTCTCTCTCCTACTCAAGTGCATTCGATTCAGCATTTTGAAAAGCCCATTAAGAAAATACAAAGCAGTTCAACTTAAAGAATTTTGAGCACATGCAAAGACCATTTAATAAATTACACTTTAAAAAACAACTTTGAGAGAAATGTTATTTGGTAGAAAATTTATCTGAAAAGCCATTTGGGTGATTCATATTAGTTTTTACTTATTTATTTAAAATTGAAAAAAAATGTGTGCAACATTTAAAATATAAAAATTGACAACAATGCTAAAACAAAAAACCAAATATATACAATTTTTTTAATAAAAAGGACCAAAGCTTTCGCCAAACAATTGTCGGTCAGCTGATTTGGCGACAACGGCCGCCGGAGGTCGCCTGACCTCAAGGGACCCTCAGCAAGGGTCATGTGACCAGGCAGCATGTGACCTAGGCGACCATTGCCTAGGTCTCACGAGGGTCACTCGACTAACGGCATGGGTCACACATCGCCTAGGTCATGCGACCCTCACCAAGGTCGCGCAATGGGCGACATCGACCGACGACAACCGTAGCCAAATCTAGTACGCTGACAGCCATAGCCCTTCGCTGATTCAATAAAGGGTTTGGTCATTTTTTTAATTAAAAAAAATAACAAGGGATAAAATCAATTTTTTCAAGAATTGTTGAGAGTAATTTTGGAAGAGAAAATGAGTTTCAATATTTAGTCAAATGTTGAAAGCCCAATGCTAACATTGAGTTTTCAGCATTTCCAATACTGACTTTCACTTGAAAGCTCCTTAAAGATAATTGTCAAACGATTACTTTAATGCCAATGGCGAGAAATTTCGGCCAATTAATTAAGTGTCATTTATAATTAAAATTATAATATGACTAGGAAAAATTTAAAAAAAAATCTGGTCCACTAATATTTCCACATGGCATGCTTGACACCAAAGTGATCATTTTTTAACAACGACTAGTAGTGAAATGATCACTTTAAATAAAATTTGTCACTCAAATGATCACTTTAATAAAATTAGATACTTAAATTATCACTATTGACAGCTTTTTTTTTTTTTGTAACTCAGGGAACCACGTAAGCCGATAGCCGATGAGAAAACCCCGGGGAAGCAACTACAGGACCCACCACCACAATACTCCAGGTAAGAATCCCTAACTTTTTGGTAATAGAACATTGGAGAAAAAACTGGATAGTTATTGGGGTGGTTCTTACACTAGAACACCTAGTTTTAGCTTAGAATGAATACTTAGAACTATTGCAACAAGGTCTTATTGAAGTTTCAAATTCTCAATGGGCTTGTGAAGCTTTTTATGTCAATAAGCGTGCTGAATAAAACAGAGGAAAGATACGACTGGTAATAAACTACTAGCCTCTTAATTTCTTCATTCAAGATGATAAATTCCCTTTACCTTCCAAAAATTCCCTCTTTACCGGATTATCAAAAGCCCATATCTATTCCAAGTTTGATCTTAAAGCCGAATTTTGATAATTTGGCATTCATCCTAAAAACAGACCCAAAACAGGGTTCTGTATCCCTAACCAACATTTCCAATTGAAAGTTCTCCCTTTTGGTCTAAAAGTGCCACCATTCCTTTTTCAGAAGGCCATGTGTTGAATTTTCCAATCAATATTGTCAAGTACAGCAATATACGTTGATGACATCCTGCTTTACAGTCTTGATGAGGAATCTCACTACCAACTTCTTAAGCAATTTGTAGAAATCATGAGAAAACATGGGATTGTGCTTTCTCAAAGAAAGATGAATATTACTCATATAGAAATTGAATTTCTTGGTATGCACCTTAACAAATAAACATACTATCCAAGGCCACACATTGCTCAGGAATTATTGAAATTTCCTAAAAAGAACTTTCGACAAAGCAAGTTCAACAATTTCTTTGGATAATTAATTATCTCAAAGACTTTATTCCAAATATTGCCAAACTAATGATTCCACTGCAATCAATGATGAAAAAGAACCCCCTATCTTGGGGAAAATCTTAGACTAAAGCAGTCGCTGAACTTAAGGAGATTATGCAGACTCTTCCCCCATTGCAAATCTTTACAACAGGGAAGAGAATTATCCAGACTAATGCTAGTGATGAATACTGGACAGCCATCCTGTTCGAAGAAATTAATGGTAAGAGACATCGATGCGCCTACAAAAGTGGAAAATTTTCCCTAGCTAAAATGCATTATCACTCCACTTTCAAATAAATTTTAGTGGTGAAAAATAGAATAAAAAAGTTCGAATTCTATCTCATTGGCCATCACTTTATGGTAGAATTGAACATGGCATCTTTTCCTCAGATGACCAAGTTCAAACAAAAGCAGATTTCAAATTCTCAACTGCTTCAATGGGCTGAATGGTTTTCAAAATATTCTTTTGAAACCAAACACATTGTTGGAAAGAAGAATGTGCTTGCTGACTTCTTATTAAAACCAAAAGCACCAGCAGAAATCAATATGTACATCATGAGGCATGCTTTCCATACTCTTCATCATAATGAAAAGTACAAGATTGAAAGAATACGAGATTGGCCAAACTAGCAATACCCCCAAGAGATTGTCAAACAAGTCCAAAATGACAGCCTCACTGAAAATTTGGAAAACCTCATGTGGCAATGCCACACAGACCTATTCAAACTCCATGAAGGTTTAATTATTTATCATTTTGGATTAAATTTGGACTATCCGTTCATACATCCCTTAATTTAGAAGGAAAAATACTTCCCCGATCAGTTGTGATGGTTATTATGGTACTTAACCAATAAGTACTTAATAGCTATTAAAATTCCAACCAGAAGATTCATTGTCAACTTCACCAAGATATTTGGACTCATTCGAAACATTGAAAAGGAAAGTGATAGAAATTTCTTAGACTTCCTTAATTGGTTTTATCCTCCAACTCACTCGAAGCAATTCTTATAGCAAGAATTAAGAACCATCCAATAGAACCCTAAAGTCCACACTATTCTATTTTTCAGATGTCCATGGGCTTTTATGTGGCATCCCAAAAATTCAAAGCCAAGCCATAAGGTGTGTTAAAGTCTTTAATTAGGTGATAGAATTTTCATGGCTTATGTTTTAGCCATTAGTCTTTTAATTTGATGATTTGTGCTTGTGATTGTGGAAATTTAAATTTAATAGATTAATAACCTATGCTTGGCCATAAGATTTATAAATTAAATTTCAATGAACAAAAATGCCCAAAGACTTTGGCCAAGATGAAAATTGAAATTTAAAAATAATTGTAGAAAGGAATTCAAAAAAAAAAGGGAAAAAGGGGTTAATTTTCGAATGGGCCTTAAGCCCATTTGGCCTAAGCTTTTAATGGGCCAAGATGGCCGGCCTAATAGAGGCCCAAAAAGGAGTGGTCGACCAGCCCATTTGATGGCCCAAGATAGGCCCATTAACCTTGCATGTCCTCCAACACTTGTCCTCTCCTTTTTGCCACTTGTTCTCCTCATGAGAACACTTGTCCCTCATGCAAACCTAGAATGCATGCAGTATAAGGGAAGGAAAGGAGAGAGAATGGCTGGTTAGCCATTCGGCCAAGTGAGGGAGAGAAAGAGAGAATCGTGCGAGAGAGAGAGGAAGCCGAGAGGGAGAGAAAGGATCCCGTTCGCCGCCGTGTGCCGTCCGCTCGTGCTGTTCGTGAGGTCTAGAGGCAAGTTGGGAATCCACTTTCTACTCTTGCACCAATGTTTTCGCATGAACTGTTGGGAGTCAGAAACTTGTTTGAGCTTTCATGTGAGTTTAGAGTCCGATTTTGGCTTCGATTTCTTCATGAAAGTTGTAGCTAAAATCTTGAACTATAACATACTGAAATTTCGTGGAAAATGATGGAGATTTGAGGGGTCAAACCCTTATCCTACGGAGATGCTAGATCTGGAATATTTTCGTATGAACTGTTTGAGTCAGAATGTTGTGAGAGCTTGCATGCATGTTTAGAGTTCGATTTTGGCTGTAATATCTTCATGAAAGTTGTAGCTAACATATTTTACTATAACATACTGAAATTTCGTGGAAAATGATGGAGATATGAGGGATTAAAGTTCTATTTTTCGGAGACCCTAGATCTGTGAAGTTTTCACTGACTTCTTGCTGGATTCTTGATTGCATGTTGATTTTTGTTGAAGATATGGCTTCGATGTCTTCATGAAAGTGGTAGGTAACACCTTAAAATACAACATACTCAAATTTGAAGAGAAATGAACAAGTATAGCCTAGTAAATCAGCTAGATCTTGGGGACAATGATTCTGGTGATGTGTTCCAAGACACCCAAGACTTCAAGGACCTAAATGATGACTCTACTTTGGTTATTTGACCTAGATCTCTTCATGAAACTTGTAAAGGACACATTGGTACATAACATACTCAAATTTCAGAGGAAACTAAAGAGAATAGAGGGGTGAAATCTAAAAATTTCGGAGAAGGGTATTCTGGACGACGCGGTAGTGGTTCCAGAAGTTTCGTGGGGTTGTATAAATTAATCTAAAAAGAATTTGACTTAGAGTTATTCATGAAAAGTGCACGAAAATGTGTTGGCTATCACCCTGTGAAATTTCGTAATTTTTGAAGGCCATATGAGTATTTTAATCGAACTTATTTGGAAACTGTGCAATTCTGGTCATTATCCGAATATCATGTGCTATTTTGTGGAAATTGTGAAGTTATGAGAAATTCAATTTGGCCATGAATTTTGTATGAAATTGTGATCCTATTGATTTGTTTAGTGATTGTTTGAATATTATGATTTTGGGAAAATCATAGATATTAAATTTAATATTTATGAAAATAAATAAATATAATAATATAATAATAATAATATAATAATAATAAAATAAAATGGATTTTTATTTTGGCCATGGATTCAATTCTATTTGTGTGGCATATGTGTGATGAGGTCCTTGCACATGTATTGGATTGAGATGCATATGTGATAAAGTCTTGGTATGCGTATGACATGGTCCTTGTACATGTATCGAATTGAGATGTGTATGGGATAAAGTTTTGGCATGTGTATGACATATGAATTGAGATGCAAGTGTGAATTCCATGTCAAGTGTGATTTGTTTGATACCATGCCAATTGCCATGTTAAATTGAGATAAAGAAATGGTATATGTGGATGATGGTAAATGAGGAAATGATTGTGGTGGATGATGATGCTCGGTGGCCTAGTGGCGTAATTCCGGAGATTCCCCGGGAGTGTCGGGATGCCCGGTGGTATACGGTACGTAATTCCAGGGGATGCCTGGTGGTATGTCGGTACATAATTCCGGAAGCCCTGTCGGAGGTCTTTGCCCGAAGGGAATGCCTCGCGATGCCAGGATTTGGGTGCGAGATGCCTGGCTAGAAGGGTAAAGGCCAGATGTCCGGTCGTATCTTGGATACATGCCCGGAGGTTCCTCGTGATGCTAGTTGGGATACGAGATGCCCGGAATGTGGGGGGCCGGAGGCCCAGTTGTATCTTGGATACATGCCCGGAGATTTTTCTCGCATGGGATGCGAGTGTAAAATATGGGATGAAATTGATGAATCGAGGAAGGGTGATGTGGTGATCAAATTTAAAGATAAAGATGAAAATTAACTCATGGCATGATATGGTATGATATGCATGATGATATGCATGATGATGGTGATGATATGTGATATGATATGATGATCACTCATGGTATGATATGCATGATGATATGCATGATGATGGTGATGATATGTGATGTGATATGATGATCACCCATGGTATGATATGCATGATGATATGCATGATGATGATGATGATGATATGTGATGTGATATGATGATCACCCATGGTATGATATGCATGATGATATGTGATGTGATATGATGATCACCCATGGTATGATATGCATGATGATATGCATGATGATGATGATAATATGTGATGTGATGATGTCATGATAAGGATGACATGTATGATATAATGATGCTATGATGATGATTATGATGATGACATATGATGATATGATATGCATGATGATAAGGCATGATGATCCATGATAGTATTACGCATGGCTGCAAGGTAAGTTACGCCTGCAATGCATGTATGATTTGTATGATGCATCGAGTTGTTATTGGATTCCTTTACCTGCTGAGTGGTTGTACTCACCCCTTTTGGGGACCAACATTTCAGATTAGTAGATGGTTTGAACGGTTGGATGTGACCGTGAGGAGGAGGATAGCAAGGGAAGAAGCTTTTGGACGCCGACACTGATCGATGGAAGTGTATGACTGTTTAAGGAAACATCGGTCATCTTTTGGAGTGTAGCCGAATATAGAAAACTATGGCATTTTGATGTACCGATGAATGATGTCCATCTGATTTAAGTAAATAAAAAGTGTACGGCTTTTACCTATAAATGTTTAGTAAGTGTACATTGTTTTTTAATATAAGGAATGGAGTTGTTGGATGTGCTTCCGTATATGAATTGCGCAAGGGACCGATTAAAAAAAAAAAAAAAAAGATGTAAACCCCCAGGTTGTATGGACCCGCTGCAATTGGAATGGTATCAGAGTAATATGTTAATACGGAAAGTGAATGGTAAGCGAACTATGGCGACCCTAATCGGATCGGGGGCCGTCGAGGGGTGCCACATTTTATAAATAAATAAATAAAAAAGAACAATGGTAGCATCACCGATGCTCCACATATTATAGGTACCACATCTCATAGAAGCTCGGATTTACAAATCCTTTCTAAGATTTGTTGATTGCTATGAACACCAGTACTGAGAACTCCAAAGAGTTTTGTATTAAGAAAATAAAACCATTCCTAAAGATGTATAGAACTATAATGTACCAACTGCATGGGATCATTATAGCCTTACGCCAAAGGCTAAGGAAAAAATCGAGGAATTCAGACAAGGTGCATCATTACAAGAGCAAGAAATGACAGACACAGATGATCATACATAATCCTCTCAAGACCCCTATGCACAATGAGGAGGTCCTCTTTCTCAAGACTCCTATAATCAAGGACCTTTGTCCTTATCTTTAGGTATGTACACATTCTACTATGTACAACCATCGAATTGGCCTTAACCAAGCATGCTTGCCGACATTACAGGGTCATTCAGGAATCAAGAAGAAGCATCCTCATCAAACAAGACAAACATGAAAGATACCCAAATTCTCTCACCAAATTCACTTGCAAGACTTGAGCAAAAATATGAAGAACATCTTCTGAAAATGCATAGTTTTGATGACTCAGATTATGACTACAATGCTCGTGACGGACAAGACCACTAACTGTAGCAGATCACTGTAGCGTTACTGTAGCAGTAGGCTAGGGAAATCAATATTCACTATCACTGTTCATATCACTAAATAATTTTTTATTGGAAGTTTTCGGAGCCTCTATGTGTTTCAGGACCTGTGAGCATGGTCCTTGTTTGTATGTGACCTCCTATTGTCTATAAAAGACAAGGAAATTGTAATGTGTTGGGCAGAGTCTCTTGAAGTAAAGTGAGTGTTTTGTGAAATTCTCAATGGCTTTCTAAACTCATTCTTCTTCTCTAGCTTAGTAGGATCCTCTGAGAAATGTAGCTTTGATAGTTAGAAACGTTATCATCCTAGCATCTCTGAGTGTCTCTATACTCTGAACTAAAGGTCATAGTGGTTCCTGCTAAAAGGCCATCCTTGAAGGGCTTGAACGAGAGAGGTTTGCCCATTGCGGGAAGTCACACCTCTAGGAAACTAACCCCATCTCCCTTAGTTCTAAGTCTAGTTCCATTTATAGTATCAGAGCCATGGTTTCATTTTTAATAAGATCCATTCCATGCGTTCAGTAGGTGAATCTAGTGTTGAAAAGATTTCATCATACTATGACTGAACCAATATACTAGAAGCACCAGTTTCTCTCGCCTCATCCCCATCTTCCTTAACCCCCATCCTTGAAGGGCTTGAACGAGAGAGGTTTGCCCATTGCGGGAAGTCACACCTCTAGGAAACTAACTCCATCTCCCTTAGTTCTAAGTCTAGTTCCATTTATAGTATCAGAGCCATGGTTTCATTTTTAATAAGATCCATTCCATGCGTTCAGTAGGTGAATCTAGTGTTGAAAAGATTTCATCATACTATGACTGAACCAATATACTAGAAGCACCAGTTTCTCTCGCCTCATCCCCATCTTCCTTAACCCCTTCACATTTTTGTGTGTCTAATGCTTCTAAGATTGACTATCTTTATAAAGTCTCTCTTAGTGATGAAACCAAAATCTCTAAAACTCAACTTCCCTTTATGAACCCCTATTCCGCTTTTGCTAAACCAACTTCATCATTTTCTCCTAAACGCTCCATCATACAACTCCTCTGGCAAACTCCAAAGGAAGTAAAGGAGTATGTTAAGTCCTCCAAGTTCAACCAACATCCCATTCCTGCCATTGAAAATGAGTATTTTGTTACTCTCCAAATTCCTCAAGAGTTTCCCAAGCAAATGACTCAACAGAGATATTCTCATGTCCACTATGGAGCTGTTCGTCTTGCTTTTACGTTTCATGGTCGCAAGGGCTTACCAATTATGGCAAGAATCGCATTGTTAGATACTCAGTTCCTAGAATACTAGCATACTTGCATTGGTACTGTCCAAACCACTTTAAATGCTGGAACAATCTTTGTAACCTTATATCCAAACTTCAATATCGCTTTTTGAGACCCCTAGCTACTTTCCTTTCTAAAAGTCTAAGTCCAGCTCACTGGAGCTCCTCAAACTGCTGACTCTGTAGCAGCAACACTACACTACCATATGGTTTATCCAGTGCAAAACCATGCTCTTGACTTGAATTTCCACAACGTAAATGAAGATACTTTATTCATCTCTATGCAGAATGATCAAGTATCATGCATTCATGTTCCCAGGCAAATTCCAAACGAAAAGTTGGCCAAGCTCCTTTCGGAGACATGGATTACCAATTATGAAAAATTGCATCAGAACAACAAGTCTTTCCAGTCTTTAGACTCCAAATTTGTCAGAAAGAAAGATGACACTGTTTCCATCAAATTTGGCAAGAAAAATGAAGAAAATCCTATCTTCCAGACCCTCTTTATGATTGAGCCTTGTGTTCCCGAGTCAATTTCCGAGCCAAATCCCAAAAGGCTTGTCCAATATTTTCAAAGTAATGGAAATCCTGTCCATTACTACAAGGACCAGTATGGTCATTATTTTTGGGATCCTTTTTGCCAATGTTCCTATTGCACAAATTCTCCCAACGAGATAGACCCAAATAAAAGACCACGACGAAAGCACAAAAAGACAAAGAATGCTATGTACCAAAGGTATTTGAACGAAGACTCTTTCGTTGATACTCTTGATAAGTGTGATAAATTCCAGTTTATGGTTTCATATGCTCAAACTCCACCACTAGAGTTCACTGCTTCACCCTCCATTTCACCAACTCCACCACCACCATCACCTCCTCCATCTCCTCCTCAGAAAAAACCAAGTGTTCTAGCTTCATTCCCATGTGACTCACTTTGGTTTGATTGATATATTCATTCTTTTTTAAGGGAATTCGAACAAAGAATTCCGAATTTTCCCATAAATGATGAGAGCACTTTTGAGAGAATTCATAATAGGATTTTGAACAAGATTCTAACAACTTTCTCAACTTCGTATCATTCTTGGAAAATGTCTTAAGTATAAGGACTAATTCTTTGAATTCGTCCCAACCAATAATCAAATCTTTGTTAGGGAGACTGGATTTGAAGATTTTTGTGATAATATAACACTGGGGAAAAAATTGGACAGTTACTGGGGTGATTCTTACATTCATAGAAAAAGTATCTCCTGAGGCAGAATTAAAATATCGAACGCAGGAAATCCAATATTCTTCAAGAAGAATTTTAGTATCTAAGATTGAAGAACTTGCACCAGTGTCTATGAAAGCAATGACAATGATAAATTTAGCAAACTTTGAAGTAAAGATTTTCACAAGGAAATGAGGATAATGAATTTGGCTGGAAAATATATCAGGATCTTGTTCCAAAGAAGTAAGAGATATATAAAAAATGTCTTCAGAATCTAAATTTAAATCAGTCTCACTAGGAGTTTGGTAACAAGGAATAATACAAAATTTGTTCGGATGGTTCTTCTTCCGCAAAAAATAAAGATTCGATATTATTATTTTCAAGTAAAATTCCAGTTTCATTTTCTATATGATGTATTAGATAAATCTGACGTTTTCTTGCTTAGGGGTAATTTCTTGCGAAATGCCCCTTTTGATTGCAAATAAAGCATTAAGTTGCTTTCTTGTGGCCTGAGTGATCTTTCCTTTTGCGTAAATATTGTCATTTCTTCTTTCCCCAAAAGCGCTTAGATCCAAATATGGATTTCTCCATCCAGAGCTTCTTAAAGTGCTTCTTTTTCCTGGAAGATTTCTCATAAGAACCATCACAGTCTCGCTTGGAGCATTTGATCTTTAGCTTATGGCGAGAACAGACCCTATTGAGTTCTCTATTATTTGTGAGATAAGTTTGGGCCATTTGGCGGTTTAAACACAAATCATCAAGGCAAAAATGGATTTATTGTTGTATTTCTCCCAACGGAATATCTGCAGCTCTCCTTTATCTGTTGAGAAAAGATCTCTCAACCTATTGGGATAATTCCTTGGAATGGAAGTCAGGAAGACTTGCGTCAGGTTTAGATCAGCTCCAATACCATAGAAGAGCTTAAGCATTTCACAGGGATTGTATGTTGGCTAGGCACATTGGTGAGCCACGTAAGACTAAAAAATTAATAATATATAGACACATTAGATTTCCGACAATGCATACTAGAGTTGGCACTTAAATGATATTTTTTTTAAAAGTAGTACTTAAGTAATCTGAAAAAATCTTTAGCATTAAAATGAGTGTCGTACACAACTTTTAGCACTTTTAGTGTCCTTATCCCGAGAAAAAATAAACGCAAGAGAGCCATTCTTTTAGGTAAAAAGAAGAAAACGAGAGAGGGGAAAGGCTAAGGAGAGGATGTTTTTTATTTTTCCCTAGAGTGACAAAAGTGAGGTTGCTGGAGCTCATTTCAAAGCCGATCAAAGGTCCATGCGGTGTTGTCCTTCATCATTTCAATTTTTTGTCTAGAAAATTTCAAAAAATGACCCAAAATGCCCTCATTTTCTCAAATAGGGACCGAAGTGAACCTTATTTCAAATAAGAACTTGAAGTGCTATTATTTTTCTCAAATAAAGACTTGAAGTGCTATTATTTTTCTCAAATAAGAGTTTGAAGTGGCTATTTTTTTTAAATAAGGGCCTGATTTTTCGGCGATCAACGGTATTTTTGCAAATAAGAGCCTAATACTCACTAGATTTGGCGAGGGTGGCTGGTATGGGCTTGCAGGCCCTCACTTGTTGTTAGTGAGTGCTTGCAAGCCCTCGCCGATCCTTCCCAGCAGTTGGTGAAGGTGGCCGAGTCCTCATTGGCCCTTCCCAACGATTAGCGAGTCTAATATCAAAAAAGAAAAAGGAAAAAAAAAATTGGTCGAAAATACTCTTAACTGATAACTTTAGCTAGTTGGTGATCAGCGAGGTCAAATCCTTATTTAAAATAATCATGGTTACTTGAGGATCTTATTTAAAACAATCAAAGCCACTTCAGGCCCATATTTGAAATAAGATCTACGTCGAGCCCTTATTTGAAAAAATGATGGTACTTTGCATTATTTTGGAATTTTCCCTTTTTCTTCTACAACCATTGAGTGGCTTTAGCCTAAACTCTCTCGTCATTGCCAATCAAGATCTTGACTTGTCTAATATACCAATACCAAGTAAGATTCCCCTTTCCCGAACCCCAAAAAGAACCGACTAGGTTGATTCATGCTCTGGGTGAAATCTTGTCAAACCGAAGTAATTTCATGTCGAGCTATAATGCTTTGAACTCAGAATGCGAGTTCATTAATAAACACCAAATACTCGATGTATTTCTAAAATGAAACATAGAATGTTTGAGAACCTAAACTCGAATGGAGAACTTCAAGTGACTCGTGATAGACTGAGATGGGTTCAACATGAAAATGTGTTGATTCCAGCCTTTATGCATCATGTTTAGTCTGTAGGTTGCAATAAATTTCGCTCTGGAATGCATGCTTAAAATCGCATATCAACCGTTTGATAAAATGGCTGAGAGAATGCGAGTATTGATTCATCATTGAATCCCAAGATAGATCCGTTCATGTTCGCTTCTGGGTTGGTTGAATATGCTATAATATTCTTTTTTCTCTTTGTCTGGCTATGTGATTCTATGGGAACGATCAATTGCCAGCGAGGGAGCCGAGAGTCCCCCATTTGGTTGAAGCTCTCACTTCACATCGGCGAATCCTACTATCCAGGGCTACTCTAGTTAGACCATTATCTCCATATTCGTGTATTTATGTTCGCTTGTTTTTTTGGCTTGCTGATTTTAGAAGCCATGGTTCGCTTAGTTTTTGTTTCGGTGAATTTGTTTTGGGCCGCCGGAGTAGATGGCCGATGATGGGCCAGCGGCGGTTAGTGGCAGACGATAGACTGGCCAGTGGTGGCCTGAGTGGACGACCATGGAGGGTAAGGGCTTGGCGGTGGCCTGAGGTTTGGTTGACGTCCCCTGGTTTGGTGAAGATGAATTTGCAGGCGATGGAGGAGATGTTCTTGGTCTACGAAGAAGGATGAAGGTGCTGGAGAAGAAGACAAAATAGGGAAGAAGGCAAAAGAATTAAAAAAGGGAAAATCAATAAAAATTCCAAAAATCTAAAAATACATTAAAAAAATCCTTTTATAATCAGATACCGGTCGAATTCAGATAGACGGGTTGGGACAATGGGTCGGATCAAGTAAACCCAGTCCGAACCCATTGCCTAAATATAATAATAATAAAAATTTCAAAATTTCAAAAAATTGTAAAAATCATTATAAATTTCAAAAAAATTGAAAATACTAAAAAATTTGGTAATTTTTTTTAAATTAAAAACTCAGAAAATCCCTAAAAATTAATAAAATATTTTTAAATTTGTAAAAAATATATAAATAAAAAAATCATTAAAAAATCAGAAAAAATATAAAAATCATTATATAAATTTACTTAATTAGAAAATCAAAATTTGATAAAATTTGGAAAATTCAGATAAATTTAAAAATCATAAAAAAATAAAAATTTAAAAAAACCAGAATATTCATAAAATCTTAGAAAATTCCGAAAATCATAAAAAATTTCGAAAATTAAAAAATTATTTAAAATATTAAAAATATTAAAAATTCACAAAATTCACAAAAAAAAAAGGAAAATTTTCAGAAAAATACAAAAACTATGAAAATTGGAAAACTGTTAAAAAGTGAAAATCCAAAATTGGACAAGTCTTTAGGACTTTATAATAGGGTTCTTTGTTTTGAGTTGTTTTCTCTTTTTTAGATACCGTTTAGGATATTTATGTTTGTTTCTTTGCGATTATACTTGGTTGTGCTTCTTTGATACCTTGGATGTTATTTTCTTTGTTTTAAAATGGTTAGGATGAAACCTAGAATTCTCCAATAGATTGCCATGACGTTAGTTAGCATTCAATCGAGTTAGGCATTGGAAGGACATTAGTCTTACGATTAGTGTAATCAAGTTCTCGAATTTGGAATCTCCAATTGCATAAATTGTAAGATATCCTCCCATGTTTTATTTGATTTCTAGCTAACCTGATGGTTTTAATTATTAATGTGATGGGCCTAAGTTGGCCCGACCGCCCATGTTGGGCCTAAAAGCCCAATCCACAATATTAGGGCCCATGGATAGAGGGATATGATGAAGGGGCACGTTTCTTTTTTGAGGGAACGTATATAAGGGAGAAATAAAGAGGGAGGAAGGTACCTTTTGACATAACATACGTTTCCTCCTCCCTCTCTCCCTTGAAACACCTCCAAAAGAAAAACAGTAAGCAAAAGGCGATGCTCTCTTCCCTTCAAGGCAAATTCGCATCATCGGATCGAACGGGATCAGTTTCTCTTCCTCATATCGGCGTCGATGTTTAATCTGTGGCTAACAAGGTACGTTCAATTCTGTGATGTGCCTTAGGATCGGTGATGCATGTGTTTTTCCCGGGCTCGTCTTCCGCACAAGTTTAGAGATTCAATTTAGTGTCAAATCCGGTTTTTGGGAATTCGACAATGCCAACATTGGTATCAGAGCCTTAGTTCTTGTTTCCCAATCATTTTCCATGTTTTTCCCGATCCCTTTCATGTTTATGGATGATTTCTTATTGATTTTTTGTGAAATTAATCGACCGACATCGATCGGGGCAGAAAAATTCCGACACCTGAGCACTGTTCATCTATTTTTTTGAGTTTCTGTAAGTTGAAATCGATTTCTGATGGCGTTGGATGGAAGGTCTCGTTGAGACGAGCGCGACGAGTGGTGGAACGCTGTCAAAAGCCGCCGGACGCGCCCCCACGCGCAGCCGAAACGAATCGACATGTTGCACGCGCCGATTCGCAAGGGCAAGCGCGTGCACCGCAAGCGCACGCATGGCCAATGCGCGCACGTGCAAAGAACATGCACATGTGCCGTCGTTAGCCCGTGCAAGGCACGCGCCAGCTGACGTCATCATGACGTCAGCTGCACGCATGCCGCACGTGCCGATTAGTTTGTCCGACCGATCTGACCGGCCCACCCAACCTGGCGACCCGACCCAGCTGACCATTGACCGTTGACTATTGACTTCAACTGTTGATCGTTGACCCAAAAAAAATGTTTCTTTTTCCAATTAAGTCTATGTGGATTATATGTGATCCCTTATTTGTTCTGCATTTGTTGCAGGAACAATGCCTCTCTTGAAGTTGCGCACATTTATTCGCACAATTACCGATGAACAAAAGAAAATGCTTTCTAAGTTGATAGTTGAGCTGACTGATCATCAATGGGAGAGTGGTGACTTAATTGATCACGTCCTTGAAGTCAACGGGAAAATTCAAAAGGTCATATGGAATGGTCGTCCCATGCCACAGTCTGAGATGGTGCGATTTTTCATAAACACTCTTCCACTAGAATGGCAAAGAGTGTTGAATCGCATATGAAATGTCAACAGAGCCACTTCATATAGGAAAATTGTGATGGATTTTATACATGATTATTACTGGATTGTTACAAGAGAAAAGATCAAGAAATTGAACAAAAGAGGATCTTTCCCAGTTCGTGTATTAACTTGGTGTTAGCTGTATTGGCTTATCTTTGTTTAGTGTGCTTTGTGGACATCTCATGTAATGCTTTTCTACTTAGTTATTGTTGGTGTGGCAACTGATATGTTAGTTGTATTGTGTGAAAGTATTATTATTCTATTGGATGTCAAATATTATTTGATTTCTGTTATTGTTGATTGTTGTGGGTAGTTCATAGAAGATTTTATAGCTTCATAGAATTTATTTTGCATAAGATAATTATATTAATGATAGTTTTAAGTTAAGATTTTTTGGAGGATGATTGGAAACATAATGACTTTTTGATTCTGAAACCTTACTTGAATTTGTTCATTAATATGATGGATCTGTGCAAAATGGATGTATAAATTATAGGCATTAATAATTTATGCATATATGTCTGATATGTTCAGATCAATGGCTTCAGCCACAAAGAGCATAGTTGCTGAGCTGAACAAATGTGAGAAGCTCAGTGGCGACAACTATGAAATATGGCACATGAAAATCCAATATGTGCTGGAAGAGCAAGAGGCACTAGAAGCTCTTAACCTGACCATGGTAGAACCTGAAGAATGAAACACTGCACAGCACAAGAGAGATAAGGAAGCATTTGCTGCATAGAAAAGAAAAACTCTCTTGGTCGCATTACATGGAAAATGACGTCATGCGAGAGTTTAGACGTTTTGACTCTTATAAGAAGCCTCATGATCAGACCATGAAGCAACATCTTAGAAAGATGTCAAACATGATTAATGAGCTGAAAGATGCTGGCCACGTCTTGACTGATGAGCAGCAAGTGCAAGCAGTGATTCGTTCATTGCCTCCTAATTGGGAGCATATGAAGGTGCACCTGACCCATAATGAAAATATCAAAACCTTTGAGGATGCAGTGCATCATCTTGAGCTGGAAGAGGACCGCCTCTTGGTGGCTATGCCGGAAGCTGAAATCTATCATGCTGGTTCTAGCTCACATGGAGCTTCGAGCTCCAAGTGCAAACGTCCTAACTGGTTTGATAAAGGGAAAGACAAGGAAGCAGGTCCTTCGGGGAAGAATCCTAAGCTTAACCAACATGAAAGAGGAAAGCGTCCTCGAATGAAGAAGCTTACAAGGGTGAAGTGTTACAATTGTGACAAGAAGGGTCACTATGCTCGCGATTGTTGTGAGCCAAAAAAGATATACACCCCTTGTACTTTTTAGAACTTTGCTTTTGTGTCGAGTTATGTATTCTTAACTAAGTTTAATCCTTTGTGGACTGTGGATTTAGGAGCGACAGACCATGTAGCGAAGGATAGAGAATCCTTCGTGGAATTCCGACAAGTACCAACTGGAACTAAGTGGATCTATGTGGGAAACAATTACAGAGCTGAAGTAAAAGGAATTGACACCTACCAACTGAACATGCGTGGTGGACGCACTTTATTTCTACATAATGTATTGTATGCTCCGGAGATTCGTCGGAATTTAGTGTCTGTTTTAGTGTTAGTTAAACTAGGTTTTAATATGAACTTACATAATAGAGGTGTGGATTTGTTTTTGGATACAAATTCCTATAGCTGTAGTTATTTTCTGGATGGTTTCATTGTATTAGATATTAACTATGTTAATGCAAATGTTTGTTATTCCCTTCTCACGTCTCCTAATTCATATGATAATGATGTGAATCTGTGGCATGCTAGACTTGGTCATATTGGCCAACAACTTATGAATAGACTAGCTAAAGAGGGCTTGTTGGGCAATATTGAAAAAGTCGATTTGCCCATATGTAAGCATTGTCTAGAAGGGAAAACGACAAAGAAATCATTTGGAAAAGGTAAAATAGCTTAATTTTCTATGCATTTAATCCAGTCTGATGTCTGTGGTCCAATGAATGTAAGAGGAAGGCATGGGGCTGTTTATTTCATTACTTTTATAGATGATTATACTCGATTCGGATATGTCTATTTGATTTCTCATAAATCTGAAGTATTAAGTTGTTTCAAAAGGTTTATGAACTTGGTAGAAAATCAATTAGACAAGAAAATAAAAGCATTAAGATCCGATCGAGGTCGAAAATATTTATCTGATGAGTTCAGAAAATTATGTGATGAAAAAGGAATAAAAAGACAGTCGTCTATTCCATATACTCCTCAAAAAAATGGTGTTGTGGAGAGAAGAAATAGAACCCTACTGAAAATGGTTAGGTCTATGATGGCGCATGCTAACTTACCTATCACTTTTTGCAGTGATGCATTGTTAACTGCTGCCTATATACTTAACCAAGTGCCTTCCAAATCAGTTACTTCCACTCCATATGAGTTATGGACAGGTAGAAAATCGGACTTAAGTTTTCTTAAGCCATGGGGTTGTACTGCCTATACTCATGAGTCCTCTCACAAGTTTGGGAGATTGGGTCCCAGAGGAAAGAAGAGTATTTTCATAAGATACTCCGAACACTCGAAAGGGTATATGTTTATAGGTGAGCAGGAAAGTGGGAGTATAACTGAATTTAAATCACGGGATGTCACATTCTTAGAGGATAAATTTCCTAAGAAGGGCGAAATAGGGGAAGATTACTCCCCATTTGAAACCTTGAAGCAAGATAATGATATTAGTGGAGTTCGTCCAAGTTGGAGTAATATGAGAAGTGATGAATTGAATTCAACACATTCTTAATTGCAACCACATGATGAGACGACGTCATCATTATCTAATCCTAGTGGGAACATAATAGGAAATGATGTGCAAAGTGTACAATCTCTCATACGGCGAACAAATCGCCAAAGTATTTCCTGTCGACGTTTTGACATTGAAGGGAAAACTTTTATGATTACTCCGCAAGATGAGGATGAGCTAAAAAATATTAATGATGCTCTAAATTGCCCTAGTAAGGAAAAATGGATTCATGCAATGGAAGAGGAGATTGAGTCAATGAAGTCAAACCAAGTTTGGAAACTGGTTGATCTTCCAAAAGGACGCAAAGTTATTGGGAACAAGTGGGTTCTCAAAATAAAGGAAAAAGCTGATGGCTCAATAGAAAGGCATAATGCTCGCCTTGTGGCGAAGGGGTATAATCAACAGGAATGAATTGATTATGAAGAAACATTTTCTCCTATAGTGAGATTTACCTCGATTCGCATTATTCTGGCAATAGTGGCTAGTATGGATCTTAAATTACATCAAATGGATATAAAGGATGCTTTCCTCAATGGAGAATTAAAGGAATAAATATATATGAAACAACCAGCTGGTTTCATTAAAGAATGCTAAGAATGAAAGGTATGTCGACTTTTAAAATCGATATACGGCCTTAAGCAATCATCGAGATAATGGTATATACGCTTTCATAATGCCATAATGGCATATGACTTTACAATGATTGATGAAAATCATTGTGTATATATCAAAAGATCCAAGGATCAATTTGTGATCATATTATTATATGTTGATGATATATTAATTGCCGGAAGTAATAGAGAATTTGTAAATACTGTGAAGAGTTGGTTATCTTCCAACTTTGAGATGAAAGATATGGGTGAGGCTGCATACACTCTTAGAGTTAAGATTTTAAGAGATCATTCGAAGAGGTTGTTATCTCTTTCGCAAGAAACATATATAAATAAGGTTCTTGAACGATTTCGTATGCAAGATTGTAAACCCATAGACACTCCTATTGCAAAAGGTGAAGGATTGAGCCATAGACTGTGTCCAAGGACTCCACAAAAGAAAGAACAAATGAAACATATTCCTTATGCTAGTGCTGTTGGGAGTTTGATGTACGCTATGATGTGTACAAGACATGACATATGTTTTGCAATTGGAATTGTGAGTAGATACCAATCCAACCCAGGTCAAGCATATTGGAAGGCCGTTAAAAGAATACTGAGATATCTGAAGGGAATTGCTTATTACAAGTTGAATTACCAAGAAAAGGATCTGCGACTTGAAGACTATTCAGATGCTGATTGGGGAGGATATTTAGATGAAAGAAAATCTATCTCTGGTTTTGCTTTCTTACTGAATAATAGCGCCATATCATGGAGCAGTAAGAAGTAAACATGTAGAGCCTTGTCCACGATGGAAGCTGAGTTCGTGGCGTTATTAGCAGCAGTACAAGAAAGAGTTTGGCTTAAGAGATTTTTGGATCATTTAGGTGTTATTGAGAAAGCTGCAAATCCATTATTGGTTAACTGTGATAGCCAAGCAGCTATAGTGTACACCAAAGATCCAAAATATCATGATAAGACCAAACATATAGATACCAAGTATAACTTTGTCAAAGATATGGTTGCACGAAAGGATGTGAACTTGCAGTACATATCTACGCATAGAATTGTAGCAAATCCTATGACAAAGCCAATACCTAAAGATGTGTTTTGTGGTCATGTAAAATCTCTAGGATTGCGTAGAATCTAATGTACTGGATTGTAATTTCCCTAAGTTGTTCACATTTATGAACTAGTGTTTTTTCATTATTAATGTCTATGAATCTTTGTTTGATATTTATGCATCTTAATGCTCAATGCATTACTTTAAGTTGAGAAAGTATGTCGGACAGATATAAGATTGGCCCACTCACACAGGTAATCGCCTCTATTTACTATGTGATAAATAGAGATGAGACTGTTTTTAAGCTTATTATCTAGGTGATAATCGAGATCTCAAGCTTAAAATATATAAGTCGTCTTAACTGAGTGTTACGATGAGGACATGATATTTACTATATCCGAAAGTAAAATAACCCACATATTTTACTTTATCTGTCTATGATGCCAGATGTGAGTTCTGATGAATTTTGTAAATGAGTAGATATGTGAACTCAAGTTAGACATTAGGTATATCTGAACTATCATCTGTACGGTATTGAAGGTGTAGACATACGCTCCATGGGAAAGGAGTTAATACCGTAATGCGTATTTCATACTACGTATGCATGAGACAACCAATAAGAGTGGCAAAAGTTTAATCTCAACTTTTATGCTATGTGAGACTCTTGAGGAAAAGAGTTCCTCAATTTTAATGCCCTCATGACTTTTACTTATTCTCAAGATTTCTATTTAGTGTTTGCTATCTTAAGATGTTGCCAATGGTCATGAGTTGATTCGATCTAATGGGACATTTCTAGAAAAGCAAACTGAACTGAAATTGAGAGTTTGAAGGAAGAGGAAGATCGAATTTGGAGAATCACATTGTAGTTTTGTATTCACTGGTCGACCAATTATAACTGTCTTTGGAATAATCATAATTGTGAATACAATATATATATATATATATATATATATATATATATATATCATTGTTTAAAAGAGATCAAGAGAGATATAAATGTGATCGATCGATCTAGGGTACTGCATACTAAATCTACTCAAAGTGTGATGCCCATTATGAGCTGTTATATATTCCTAACAGATGTATGTCAATGAACTCTCAAAGTATGATGGTCGCACAGATTATTCACCAATATGAATATTGAAAAGAGGTAAAGAGGATCATGTTTGACCCACCATGTGTGAGTGGGAGATGATGGTTTTAATTATTAATATGATGGGCCTAAGTTGGCTCGTCTGCTCATGTTGGGCCTAAAAGCC
This sequence comes from Eucalyptus grandis x Eucalyptus urophylla, assembly GCA_028830015.1. Classification (NCBI taxonomy): domain Eukaryota; kingdom Viridiplantae; phylum Streptophyta; class Magnoliopsida; order Myrtales; family Myrtaceae; genus Eucalyptus; species Eucalyptus grandis x Eucalyptus urophylla. Next base: position 46,398,442 of record CM054190.1, read on the forward strand.
CGGCCCACAATATTAGGGCCCATGGATAGAGGGATATGATGAAGGGGCACGTTTCTTTTTTGAGGGAACATATATAAAGGAGAAATAAAGAGGGAGGAAGGTACCTTTTGGCATAACATACGTTTCCTCCTCCCTCTCTCCCTTGAAACACCTCCAAAAGAAAAACAGTGAGCAAAAGGCGACGCTCTCTTCCCTTCAAGGCAAATTCGCGTCATCGGATCGAACGGGATCAGTTTCTCTTCCTCATATCGGCGTCAGTATTTAATCTATGGCTAACAAGGTACATTCAATTCTGTGATGTGCCTTAGGATTGGTGATGCATGTGTTTTTCCCGGGCTCGTCTTCCGCACAAGTTTAGGGGTTCGATTTAGTGTCGAATCCGGTTTTTGGGAATCCGACAATCCCAACACAACCAAAAAAGATTAGTAGCGGGTCTTGTGTCAAAATTTATATAGGATTAATTGATAAAAAAAAAAATGAACGTCCGATGTCACACGAGATATGAGCTTTGGAGAATCCATGTTTATTATGATTGATGAATCATTTTCGATGTTAACAATTGAATGGTCTGTCCGTGATCATCATTTATATGGACCATTCAATTCATCTCATAAGCAAGTATCTTAAACCTAATTTTACCCTCATTGGAAAGAGTCAATGGCAGCATCTTGAATTATAAATTGAGCACAAAATCGTGGAATTTACACTATGAGTTTTTTTGTAGTTTGAACGATCCGGGACACCACTTTTTGACAATATATGCTCCTTGGGTTGTCTACTTTTCTATTAAGATGAAGGTATTGGAATATCAATTTGGAAGAGATGATGGAAGCAAGAGTTCATTTTGGTGATTTTATTTTCACATGTGCATTAGATCTATTCCATGAAAACCATCAAAAACTATGGTTTTTCAAAATTTTATCTACTTTTCTATTCAATTGATTATGGATTCTATGTTTGTTTGATAATCATCTTCAAAACTACAAGTAAGAAAGAGGGATCATGACCAATATTGGCTTCTCTTTTTCCGATGTTTTTCTTTTTTAACTCCGGCATATGTTTTTTTTTTGTGTGAATACTTTATTTTTTCAAAATTTTGGTTTATAAATGGAAAGTTTATGAAATGGTCTCACGGCTCGCAGTATACCCCTCTGAAACCCAAATCTTCTTCCCGAAAACGTTCAATATCCATTTAATTGGACCTCTCTTGCAGCCAGGCCCCCCTTAAGCCGAAATCCATTCGCCAGGCGTAGAAACAACAATGAAACGGAATTGGCAAAGCGTGGCCGACCAACGGGCATAATTAGGAATCAAAATCTCAAATTGGAATACGAATTATCCACGGTCATACTTCTCTCTCTGTTTTTTTTTTTTTTTTATCTTCAAGTGCATTTGGTTTAGTATTTTGAAAAGCCAATTAGGAAAATACAAAACAACATAGCCTAAAGGATTTTTGGTAAATGTAAATGCCGTTTGATAAACTACACTTTAAAAAGCAACTTTGAGAAAAATGATGTTTAGTAGAAAATATATTTGAAAAGCCCTTTGAGTAATTCGTATTAGTTTTTTAAATTTTTATTTGTTTAAAATTGAAAAAAAAATAATGTATGCAGCTTTTAAAACATAAAAATTGAGAATAATACTAAAAAAATCAAATATATACAATTAAAAAAAAAAGGACCAAAGCTTTTGTTGAACGATTGTTGGTGAGCTTATATGGCGACAACGACCACCGGAGGTCGCTTGACCTAAAGTGACCCTTGGCAAGGGTCACACGACCAAGCAGTATGCGACCTAGACAACCTCGCTTAGGTCTCGTGAGGGTCACTCGACTAACGGCCTAGGTCGCATGTCGCCTAGGTCATGTGACCTTGGTGCGACCCTCGCCAAGGTCTCGCAATGGGTGACCTCAACTGATGGCAGCCATAGCGAAATCTAGTTCGCTGACGGCCATAGCCCTTCGCCAATTCAGCGAATGGTTGAGAGTAATTTTGGAAGGAAAAATGAATTTCAATATTTACTCAAATGTTGAAAGCCCAATGTTAGTTCTACTAGCATTGGGTTTTCAACATTTTCAATATTGACTTTCACTTAAAAGCTCCTTAAAAATAATTGTCAAATGATTCAATATTTCTCTAACAGGCTAGCCAGTGAGTTAAGAATGCTGAACCAAACACACTCTTTGAAAAAAAGGATAATCCAAGAGGCCTAAGTGGGTCGTTGTGATCTCCTGAGGAAGAGAATTTTCTGGCCTTTCAAACCGGTTTGAATTAGCGGACTTCAGATTGGCTAGCAGCACCTTGCGATCATCCTCAACAAGATATAGGGCCCACGGGCTTTCTAGTTTTCCGGCTTAGGAGCTCCACCTCAAATCTACCGCCGGTCTCTAACTCTACAAAAAAATGATCTGCTTTCTCCTTCTTTAAGTACAGAAGAGCTCGGAAGGCAGCTACGGTTTCGTTGGTCAATGCCGTATCGAGTTGAAACGTCAAGGAAGATGGACGGACCCGATGGACACGATGCGGTTAGCAATCTACCCGACTCAGTGCTCCTCCATATTCTGTCCTTCCTGCCCACGAGAGACGCCGTCAGGACAATGATGGTCCCGGGGTTCCGTCACCCCTAGACTTCTACCCGCCACTTGTCTTTCGATCACTGTCCTTACCACGACTGCAAAAAAGTTGGAGACTGCTTTTGAAGTGGACGACAAATTCGTGAATTTTACCGACCACGTGTTGACTCTGCACGAGAGCCCCACGATTGATTCATTCCGTCTTAATTTAAACTGTGCATCTGAGGTGCACCCCTATGATCCTGAAAATGAGGACTATGTAACTCCGGAGAGGAAAGAACGTGGAACAAACTGGATACGTGGATTCGTTTTGCAGCGAGGAGAAAGGTTAAGTTCCTCGATTTAGACTTCTTGCGGGGTGCTAGGGAGGAGTTCCCACATAATGTTTATTTCCCACTTACTCTTTACGCGCTGCCCAGCGTTGTTCTTAGGCGTAGAGCTGAAGCTGGCTTCCTGTGTGGTCAGACCGGTGGCGGGACGGATCCGACTAAGGTCACTTAGAAGATTGCTTATGAACAAATTTGACTTAACTGAAAACAAAATGGCTAACATCCTATCTGGTAGCCCGCTGCTGAAAGAATTGTCCCTTGATTCCTTGAAGATTGTTATGGCCTCCACAAGCCCAAATGCTGTTGTGGCCCATCTATTGAACAGTCAAATTTGGAAAGATGCGCCGGTCTTGAATAGCTTGATCTTACACGATCAGATATCAAAAATTTAATGATTGATCACTATGGGAATTTGGAGCTAGTTTGTCATAATGTGAAAATTCTTGATATTGATGGGTGTCTAGATTATGTCAAGGTGACTGATATGTTATCACTGGTTGATACATCCCTCTGCTTCAGTGACTATAAAATATATCCGCCTGAAGAATATTGTGAGTTCAGACTGCTGCTGGAAAAGCTCAGCTGTAGTACTTATTTTATGCCATGCGATTGGTGCATACTGGTATGGTTTCTCTGCTGTTGCTCTGACCTATTTTGTCTTGCTTTGAGGTACTTTTGAATGATTTGGGTGCTGATCCTTTTCAGGTAAGGAGTATTACTATTTGTTTGATAATATATTCTCACATTTCAACTGTTCCAAATTTGTATAATAGAAGTTGGGTAAACTGATTTTGGATGGGCCTTGAAATGGACAGTGGCTGTGCCGTTTCTCTGCTTTGGCTTCTTTGTTCTGTTGCTTATTTTATGCTTCAGCTCATCGGGAAATGTCCAAGATGAAGAGTAAAAGAAAATATTATTTACTCAGGCTGGGTTCTTTTATTTATGCCCACCTAAACTTTTATAAGGTGGCCTTTCTTGCATCTACTGGCCTATGAACTTTGAGCAATTGTAAACTATTATTATCCACAACCCACTCATGTAACCAAAAACTGCAGTTTATTAGGTGTCTGTCTTCCTCGTGTCCTTGTTTGTTTTCAATTTTAATGTGACATCTATCACTTTTTTAAATGCGCATGTCCATGCTCTTGTGATTTGTCTTTCTAATATTCTACATAATCTAATGAATTTCCTGGCGAGACTCTGAATCCAATGGTATCATACTAAATCATTTCAGTCAGTCCATACATACACATGCTCTTGAGCATCCACAATGTATATCCTGTACTAATTTTCATTTAATATCGGTCCGGTTAATTCTTTTAAATTAGGTATTGACTATGTGGGAGTTGACAAATCAACCATGCCCATCTTTGGCTTGGAAACATGTGACACTACAAATGCATCTGAGAAAGCAGTACGTCCCTGGCATTTGTAGCTTGTTGAGGAACTCCGATTTTCTTGAGACACTCACTATCTATGTTTATCCTGGAAGAGATGACAATAAAGCCAAGGTATAAATGTTTGAACTGTAAAATTTTGTTGGAACTTTCAAATTTGGAAGTGATGGAGATTATGAAGTGGCTTTAAATTTCTAGCTTGCCGAAGTTGGGTGGAAGCTTGCATTTGAGTTCAATGGCTATAGTTACTGGAGTTCAGTGGACCGCACATCCGTTGACATGTACGGTGCCGTTTGGATTCACATATTTACATTGTTGATAAACAATGAAATCAATCGTCTTGTTTATTGTCTTCACCTTGATAGGTGAAGACAATGGGGTAAGGATTCATATATGGCTTGCTTGGGGTATGTATCAGAGTTGCTTGCTATTTTATCTTGAATTGAAGAGACCCAAAAGCAATTTATAGAAGTCCATCCCCCGCAATTTGCCTCGACTGACTCTTGAGAAGTGAACTTTGTGCGTACATGCGTGTATATGAATATGTGAATATTTCTGGCTAAGGGATGTTGACATCATTGATCATTATCGATAGATCTTAGACTAATTTGATTTCTAAAAATGTTTCCCGATCATCTATTCCTCAATTGGTGAACTATTGATTGAGCTAACTAGGTGTTGCCACTAATTTGCTCATGAAACATTTTCTCTTTTTATTAGTCGCCTCAGTTCTTGTTGTGGCATTGGTGCAATGTAAAATTTAGGCTCTTAATTTGAATCGTGGACCATATCACCTATTTAGCCATTACTCCATAGTGGATATACATATATAAGAAATGATTGATTAATATTCTTTAATTTACTGTGAGAATAATAATTTGTTATTTGTTAAATTTTATGATACCACCTTCAATTGTTCTAATCAAGCCTGAAAGAATTTGAACTTAGAACCTTCAACTCTGATATCATATGAGAATTTAGTGGAAATACAGTTGATTATTCTAAAAGTTTAAGTTGTTAGATGAATGCATGATTTAATATTTTAATTACACTAACAAACACCTTAGCTCTGATAGCAAATCAGATTTTGTACGACCACTATCAGCTGTTTAAAAGTTTAAATTATTAGATGAATGCCTATTTTAATATTTTAATATTCTAATAATATAGAGCTTGTTGATCAAAGAGAACCCATCAAGATTGAATTTTTTTTTTTTTCCTAGTTGAACATCAAGAAAGAAATGACTTGGTCGTTATTCTGGACAAGTAGTAAATTACCATGCATGGCTTGATAGGTCAAACACGTATTCAAATTCGATTTTATATGGACAACTTCTTCTCGTAAAATTTTGATTAGGAAAACTGAACTTAATCGGTTCACTAAACATCATTGTCCTAACTTGAAATCAGAAAGGAAGTTTACGAGATGACTATTGATGGATTTATGAGATGGGCCTGAGTTGGCCCATCCGCTCAAATTGGGCCCAAAGGGCCCGGCCCACGGGAATAGGGCCCGTGGAGGGGGAAGGTATAAAAGGGAGGAGAGAGAGAGAGAAAAAAACGTTTTGAAAAACGTACGTCTTTTCTCTTCTCACGCTCTCTCTCTCCCAAAAAGCAAAGGCAGTAAGCATACGGCGCGCTTTCCTTCCCTTCAAGTCGTCATCGGATCGAACGGGGCCAGAATTTCTTCCTCTTCTTCGGCATTGGTGTCTAATCTGTGGCTAACAAGGTACGCTCGAATCCGTGGTGTGCTTTACGATCGGTGATACGTGTTTTCCCGGGCTTCGTCTTCCGCATTGATTTAGGGGTTCGATTGAGTGTCGAATCCGGTTTTCGGGGATCAGTAATTCCCAACATTGGTATCAGAGCCCTGTTTCACGTCTTTCCCGATCAATTCTGATGTTTTTGATTGATTTTTCGCGAAATCACTTCGCCCGTACGGAACCGGGCGAAAATCCCGACACCCGAGCGCTGTTCGGCCATTTTTCTGAGTTTTCGTAAGTCGAAATAAAATTCTGAAGGCACTGGGAGAAGCGCGACGTCGAGACGAGTCCGGCGATATGTCGATCGCCGCCGGAAGCCGCCGCACGCGCCCACACGCGCGGCCGGAAGGCGCTGCGCGTGGGCGCGACGCGCCTGGAAGCGCTGGATTCGCCAGCGCGTGCGCCACACGCGCCGGTGACGAACCGGCACGTGCGCACCGGCGGCCGGCGAAGCGGCACGCGCCGGTCCGTGGACCGACGCGTGCTGACGTCACCCGCTGACGTCATCGTGACGTCACCAACGGTCCATAACCGTCGGGGATGACGTCATTGATGACGTCAGCGCCGACGACGGTTGGCCGGCCGGTCACCGGCCGGCGAACCCGACCCGGCGGCGACCCGACCCGACTCGCGAACGAAGCACGCGCCCCGCACGTGCCGGATGACGTCTGCGTGACGTCATCCCTCGCACGCGCGAGGCTCGTGCGTTCGGTCCTTGCGAGCGGTCCGACCGGTTCGACCGTCGCGACCGGTCCGACCGGTTCGACCGTTGCGACCGGTCCGACCGGTCCGACCCGCGCGCCCGTTGACCCGACCCGTTGACCGTTGACCGACGACCGTTGACCGACCGTTGACCGGTGACGGACCGTTGACCGTTGACCGTTGACCGACCGTTGACTTTGACCGTTGACCCGAAAAAAAAAAAAAAAAAAAAAAAAAAAAAGAATTTGTTTCTTTTTCAATTATGTCTGTGTGGGTTGTAGGTTATCCATTTTAATTCTGCATTTGTTGCATGAATTTTGGAAAATTATGTATTTTCTCTGATATTAATTATGGATGATAAGTGATCCATTTTTAGTTCTGCATTTGTTGCAGAAACTATGATGCGTAATGCACGGATACCTGCAATCCCGAGAACGGACGAAGGAAGAGCTAGACTAAAAAGGCTGATGAAAGAGTTAGCTGATTTTCGGTGGCTTGATGGTGATTTAGTATCACATATGGTCAAGGTCAATCAGATGATACAGGAAATCATCAATAATGGTTATCTTATGCCGGATTTTGAGAAGGTGCCGGCTTTGTTGAACACTCTTCCACCTGAATGGCAAGCAGTGTTAGATCGGCTATGGGAGGTCAACGTGGTCCCGGGTTATAGGAGGCTGGTGGAAGCTTTTGTAAGAGAGTACTATAGGATTGAGTTGGCCAAAACTTCAACCCTTAGATTGTGCGCTACGTGGCGCAGAGTGAATGCGCCTTGGTGGCGACATGAGAGCTCTCCAAAAGTTTTTCCATGGTTGGCAAATGTACCTTCAGTTTTCTCAGATGTTTTGGCTGATAGATTAGAAGGGACATTCCCTAATTATTTCTTAGATTAATTATGAGATGTTTTATGGATGTAAATATCTCTTTCCAAGTTGATATTTTTTTCTTTGTATATATTGCTCAGTGTAATGTATAGTTGTATTATGTGAAAGCACTGTTATTATATTGAATGTTAGATAATATTTGCTTTCTGTTACTGCTGATTGCTGTGGGTAGTTAGCTGTGGGTAGTTATAGAAGTTTTTTTGTAACTTCATAGAATTGATTTTGCATATGACAATCATATTAATGATAGTTTTAAGTTAGGATTTTTGGAGGATGATTGGAAACATAGTGACCTTTTGATTCTGAAGCCTTACTTAAAATTATTTATTAATATGATGGGTCTATGTAAATAGGGATGCATAAATGATAGGCATTAATTATTCGTGCATGTATGTCTGATGTGTTCAGACTGATGGTTTCAGCAATTAAGAACGTAATTGCTGATATGAACGGCAACAATTGTGAAATATTGAATATGAAGATTCAATATGTGCTGGAAAAGCAAGAAGCACTATAAGCTCTTGACCATGTTATGGAAGATCTTGAGAATGTTGTGCGCCACCTTAAGCTGGTAGAGGACCGCTTAACGGCATGTGAGCTGAGAATAGATATTTGCAATGCTGGTTCTAGCTCATAAAGAGTTTTGTGCTCTAAGCGCAAGCATATTGATTCGCTCAATATGTGGGAATGCAAAGGATCAAGTCCTTGTTGCAAGAAATCGAGAGTTAACCAACACAAGAGAGGAAAACGTCCTCAAGTAAAGAAAATGTCAAGGGAAGGGTGTTACAATTGTGACAAGAGAGGTCACTATGCTCGCGACTGTCGTGAGCTAAAGAATGTAAACACTTTTTGTACATTTGAGAACTTTGCTTTTGTGTCAAGTTCTGAATTATTGGCTGAATCCAATCCTTTGTGGACTGTAGATTCAGGAGCGACAGACTATGCAGCGAAGGATATAAAATCCTTCGTGGAATTTTGACGAGTACCAACTGGAATTAAGTGTATCTATGTAGGAAATAACTCCAGAGATGAAGTTAAAGGAATTGGCACCGGCCAATTGAATATGCGTGGTGGACGCACCTTATTCCTACACGATATTCTATATGCTCCGGAGATTCGTCGAAATTTAAATGTCTGTTTTGATGTTGGTTAAGCTTGGTTTTAGAATGAACTTCCATAATAAAAGTGTAGATTTGTATTAAGGTGTAGATCTACTATGGTTATGGTCACTTTCTAAATGGTTTTATTGTACTAAATGTTGACTGTGATGATGTCAATACGTTATTCCCTTGTTTCACGTCTTCTATTTTATATGATAATGATGTGAATATATTGGCATGCTAGACTTGGTCATATGGGCCAACAACATATGAAAAGACTAGCCAAAAAGGGCTTATTGGGCAATATTGAAAAAGTTGATTTGTCTATATGTAAGCATTGCCTAGAAGGGAAAATGACAAGGAGACCATTTGGAAAAGGTAAAAGAGCTGAATTTCCTCGGCATTTAATCCATTTGGACGTCTGTGGTTCAATGAATGTGAGAGGAAGGCAAGGGACTGTTTGTTTCATCACTTTTATGGATGATTCTACTCGATTCGGATGTGTCTATTTGATTTCTCATAAATCTGAAGCATAAGTTGTTTTAGAAGATTTATGAGCCTGGTAGAAAATCAATTAGACAGGAAAATAAAGGTATTTAGATCCGATCAAGGTTGAGAATATTTATCTGATAAGTTCAGAAAATTATGTGATGAAAAGGAATAGAAAGATAGTTGTCTATTCCGTATACTCCTCAACAAAATGGTGTTGCAGAGAGAAGAAACAGAACCTTACTGGAATGGTTAGGTCCATGAAGGCTCATGCTAACTTACCCATCACTTTTTGGAGTGATGTGCTGTTAACTGCTGCCTAAATACTTAACCGGGTGCCTTCCAAATCAGTTAGTTTCACTCCATATGAGTTATGGATATGTAGAAAAACCAGACTTAAGTTTACTTAAGCCATGGGTTTATGCTGTCTATACTCATATGTCCTCTCACAAGTTTGGGAAATTGAGTCCCATATAAAAGTAGAGTATTTTAATGAGATACTCCGAACACTCAAAAGGGTATGTGTTCGTAGGTGAGCAGGAAAGAGGAAGAATCACTGAATTTGAATCACAGGATGTCACATTCTTAGTGGATGAATTTCCTAAGAAGGGCGAAATAGGGGAAGATTACTTCCTATTTGAGACCTTGGATTAAGATTATGATATTAATGGAGTTCATCCAAGTGGGAGTAATATGAGATGTGATGAATTGAATTCAACTCATTCTCAATTGCAACCACCTGATGTGACGACATCATCATTACCTAATCCAAGTGGGAGCATAATGGGGAATGATGTGCTAAGTGTACAATCTCCCATACGGTGAACAAGTCGCTAAAGTATTCCCCGTCGATGTTTTGACATTGAAAGGGAAACTTTTATGGTTGCTCCACAAGATGAGGATGAGCCAAGAAATATTAATGAGGCTCTTAATTGCCCTAGTAAGGAAAAATGGATTAATGCAATGGAAGAGGAAATTGAGTCAATGAAATCAAACCAAGTCTGGGAACTGGTTGATCTGCCAAAAGGACACAGAGCTATTGGGAACAAATGGGTTCTCAAAATAAAGCAAAAGGTTGATGGCTCAATAGAAAGGCATAAGGCTTGCCTTGTGGCGAAGGGGTATAATCAACAGGAAGGAATTGATTATGAAGATATGTTTTCTCCTGTATTGAGATTTACCTTGATTCGCATAATTCTGGCAATAGTGTTTGGTATGGATCTTGAGTTACGTCAAATGGATGTAAAGACTGCTTTCCTCAATGGAGACTTAGAGGATGAAATATATATGGAACAACCTATTGGTTTCATAGTGAAAGGCCAAGAAGAAAAGGTATGTTGACTTTGGGGGTCGATATATGGCCTTAAGCAGTCGTCAAGACAATGATATATACGTTTTCATAATGCCATAATGGCATATGACTTTACAATGATAGATGAGGATCATTGTGTATATATCAAAAGATCCAATGATCAATTTGTGATCATATCATTATATGTTGATGATATACTAATTGTCGGAAGCAATATGGAGCTAGTCAATACTGTCAAAAGTTGGTTGTCTTCCAAATTTTGAATTGAATGATATGGTACTGTAAACCCATTGACGCTCCTATTGCAAAAGGTGAAGGATTGAGCCATAGACTGTGTCCAAGGACTCCACAAGAGAAGGAACAAATGAAACATGTTCCTTATGATAGTGCTATTGGAAGCTTTATGTATGCTATGAAGTGTACAAGACCTGACATATGTTTTGTAGTTGGAATGGTGAGTAGTTACCAATCCAATCCAGGTCAAGCACATTAATAAGTCGTTAAGAGAATACTGAGGTATCTAAAGGGGACTGCTGATTATACGCTGAGTTGTTATGGAAAGGATCTGCAACTCTAAGGCTATTCTGATGTTGATTGGGGAGGAGATTTAAATGAAAGGAAATCTACCTCTAGGTTTGTTCTCTTACCGAATAATGGCACCATGTGTTGGAGCAGTAAGAAACAAGAGTATATAGCCTTGTCCACGATGGAATTGAGTTCGTGGCATTATCAGCAGCAGTATAAGAAGATGTTTGGCTTAAGAGATTTTTTGGATCATTTAGGTGTTATTGGAAGTGCTGCAGATTTGTTATTAGTTAACTATGATAATCAAGCAGCAAAAGTGTACACTAAAGATCCAAAATATCATGGCAAGACCGAACATATAGATACCAAGTATAAACTTGTCAAGGATATGGTTGCACGAAAACATGTGAACTTAGAGTACATACTACGCATGGAATGGTAGCAGATCCTATGACAAAGCCAATACCTAGAGATGTGTTTTGTGGCCATGTGAAATCTCTAGGATTGCGTAGAGGATGATGTACTGAATATTGTAATTTCCCTAAGAGTTCACATTTGATGAATTTGTGTTTTCATCATTAATGCCTATGAATCTTTGTTTGATCTTTATGCATCTTAATGCTCAGTGCATTACTTTAAGTTAGAAGAAGTATGTCGGACAGATGAGATTAGCCCACTCACACGGGTAATCGCCTCTATTTACTATGTGATAAATAGAGATGAGACTGTTTTTAAGCTTATTATCTAGGTGATAATCGAGAGCTCAAGCTTAAAACACGTATGTCGCCTTAACTGGGTGTTAAGATGAGGACATAATACTTACTATGTCCGAAAGTAAAATACCCCACATATTTTACTTTATCTGTCTATGATGCCAGATGTGAGTTCTGATGAATTTTGTGAATGAGTAGATATGTGAACTCAAGTTAGACATTGGGTATGTCTGAACTATCATCTGTACGGTATTGAAAGGTGTAGACATACGCTCCATGGGAAAGGAGTAAATACCGTAATACGTATTTCATACTACGTATGCATGAGACGACCAATAAGAGTGGCAAAAGTTTGATCTCAACTTTTTTATGTCGTGTGAGACTCTTGAGGAAGAGAGTTCCTCAATTTCTTAGTCCCCTCATGACTCTTACTTATTCTCAAGATTTCTATTTAGTGTTTGCTATCTTAGGATGTTGCCAATGGTCATGAGTTTGATTCGATCTAATGGGGCATTTCTAGAAAAGCAAGCTGGACTGAAATTGAGAGTTTGAAGGAAAGAGGAAGATCAATTTTGGAGAATCACATTATAGTTTTGTATTCACCGGTTAACCAATTATGACTGTCTTTGTGATAATCATAATTGTGAATACAATATATATATCATTGTTTGAAAAGAGATCAAGAGAGATATAAATGTGATCGATCGATCTAGGGTACTGCATACTAAATCTACTCAGGAAGTGATGCCCATTATGAGCTGCTATGTATTCCTAACAGATGTATGGCAACGAGCTCTCAAAGTATGCTGGTCGCACGGATTATTCACCGGTATGAATGTTGAATAGAGGAAAAGAGAATTCTGTTCGGCCCACCATGTTAAGAGAAAGTCTATGATGGATTTTTCTCTAATGAGGCTGAGTAGGGCTTGTCCGCCCATGTTGGTTTTGTACCACCATGTGCGAGTGGGAGATGATGGATTTATGAGATGGGCCTGAGTTGGCCCATCCGCTCAAATTGGGCCCAAAGGGCCCGGCCCACGGGAATAGGGCCCGTGGAGGGGGAAGGTATAAAAGGGAGGAGAGAGAGAGAGAAAAAAACGTTTTGAAAAACGTACGTCTTTTCTCTTCTCACGCTCTCTCTCTCCCAAAAAGCAAAGGCAGTAAGCATACGGCGCGCTTTCCTTCCCTTCAAGTCGTCATCGGATCGAACGGGGCCAGAATTTCTTCCTCTTCTTCGGCATTGGTGTCTAATCTGTGGCTAACAAGGTACGCTCGAATCCGTGGTGTGCTTTACGATCGGTGATACGTGTTTTCCCGGGCTTCGTCTTCCGCATTGATTTAGGGGTTCGATTGAGTGTCGAATCCGGTTTTCGGGGATCAGTAATTCCCAACAACTATCAATGGCTAGTATCGAACACTTCTGCTAGAATTGGAAGGATAAAACCAATTTGCAAAGAAACAAGCGGTGTGAAAGTGTGTATACAAAAAAATAACAGACTCTTTGTTATCGATAAATGATGGGACATGATCGGTTAATCAAAAGTGATACAAGAGGATATTTGAAGGACTTGAGTTAATCAACACCTACACCAAAGGGTAATCGATAACGAGCAGGGAATGATCGACAAGTACCATGGCTTAGCTACAAAGCAAAAGTGGTAACTCGTCATGAATTTTACCATGTGTTGGGCAAAGAGAATACACAAGAGTGCACGCTTAAGTAAAATGCCGAATGACAATACCAGTATCAAGTGACAGTTATCTCCGTGAGATGGAATATTATAATTGCTTATGGATATGGGTTATTCACGTATGAAAATCGAGACTAAAATATCAGAGAACGCAATTGTAGTTATTAGTGGGGATAGTAACCGCTTATATGTAACCATTACTTTGTAGATTATAAATAAATACCCATTGTGTGTATTGTAATATCTCTCTCTGAACACCCTAACACCAAGTCAATTAAGGTTATTAGTTTGTTCACGGCAATTTCATTTTGTTCTTCATGCATTTACTTTTTCTGCACCTTAAATTCATCTACTCTAAAATTTCACGCCTACTAATTCCTTGTTCAAGATTGACACGAAATCCATTTCACAAAAAATCAAGATTAATTTTTCAATGAAAGAATTTCGCTTCTCAGGTGAATTCCCATTCTCGGTGAAACAGGAAGTATTGCCTTTTAAGGTCCGGGAATATGAACTCTCCCTGGGGGATTTTAACGCTTACTTTGATTTTTCATGAAAATATCTGGATATAGGTTTATTTTTATTTTTTTGAGCAAAAATAAAAAAATAAAAATTGCGGCATCTCTCCTCCCAGTACTTTCTCCTTCTCTCGATTTCATTCCCTGCGCATTCGCATGCTCAAAGCATTTGCTTCTTTTGTTCTTGCTTTTCCCGAATAAATTTCCTAATTTCGTTCCCCGGTGGAGGATTCGGGCGAACTTTGGAACTGCACATGGGCGGATTGGGTCTGAAATGCCTGTCACTGCGTTCGGTGCGCGGGGTATGCTTTAATGGGGAACGCTGGCGATACATTGATTGAAGGACATTCTCGTGGAATATATATGCTGCGGTTGATTCTGTTTTGCCTGTTCCGTGCTCTCTCCGTGGCATTTGTTCATCGACTTGATCAGAATCGGCCACGAGAGAGACGAAAGGATTTACAAGGAAATGGCGGGAGGGAAGCTCCATACATGGAGGTTCTACAATGCGTGCTCTCATGCCAGGATCATCAGGACAGAGGGATGATGAGGCAGCAGACATTCAGCTTTCCACCGAGAAAGTATGGGCGATGTTGACTGTTGTGTTTCGCTGCAGTTCGATTTTCCGGGTCGACAGATAAAATTTATTTCCATGTCTTCGTAGATGAGATGGGTTATTGCCACCGAAGAATCCCACTAAGGCTGATGCTGAGGAAGCACAATTCGTCGAGTTTTAACCAGCTTTCTATTGCTATAGGACTCAAGCTGCATATTTAGTGCTTGTCCCGGCGAATGGTGATTGGGTTTCTGCTGGTAACTTCTCAGCTCGGTTCAATAACAATTAGAGCATGCGAGTTCAGCCAACGGCGAGGGGTGCATATTTCTCCGGCGGTGTTCTACGGGTCTCCAAATGGGGTGCCTCCAAAAAGACCATCTAGTTTGCTGTGACTGCTGAATGACATACAGGTGGATTTTGTATGCTATGAGTTGATTTCACGCGTAGAATGGACTTTAGAAAGAAAGCATCTCTCCATGCGATTTGTCAATTAATAGTTTCATGGGGATGCGTTACGATTTTCTTCTTGATATCTATTTATCTGTTATAGCCAATTCCAAGTTCCAACTCTTGATTGTTTGAGTGTCGAGCAATAGACTGAATCAAAAGCCATAAGTAGAAGTAGGAAGTAATAAGGACAGGGTAGCAAAATGAGTGTTGTTTGTAATGTCATGTAGTGTATAATAGCACTAGTACTTAAAAGAAGCATTTGGTGACATTACTTGGAACTTCTGTCTAACACTTAATGTAACAGTATCTGCTTGTCATTTGGGTTTTTGAAATCTAAGTTTGGCTCGACCATCGATGAATTCTTTGCCAGGGTCTGCCTTGTCACTTATACTTTGCTTCGGAGTTCCATAAGAGGGAAAATGCTGATAAAATGGAGACGAGATGGATGATCTTCTGATATTGGTTGTCTTGGAGGTGTTGCTTGACAAGTACTCAATCCAAGGAAACCAAGAATGGGTAGTGAAGCTCGATTCTTCAACTGAAGTTAGGCTGACTTTTGTATCTCACTACTCCTATTAACTTTCATTGCATCAGTAGTCACGGGTGGTGTATGCAATACATAGTCACATACTATGAGCTTCATCTTTATGCCGTTGGATATCTTTACATAAATTTGTGTAGACACCCCATCAAGTGAAAGGCCGTCTTGTTCTTTTTCATGGTGCCTTCCAGCTACAAATTTCCATTGTTCTTCTTGAGACCTTTCACATTTGATGCGAGAGAACTGTGTTAGGTTTATTGAACAAAAGCAGCCTTAAATGAGGTCTCTGACACTTGTGTGATCCATCTTTGTTTGAGTAGTGACTTACCTTAACATTTCATTTTTGAGGAATATTGCACCTAAAAGCAGTTATGAAGGTGGAAATCAAAAAATGTTATAACTTTGAATGATGTACCCCTTTTGGAAGTCGAGACAATTTTGATTTCATGGATGGGATTGACGGGGAACATATTGCATGTCGTGCTTATCTTAGATTGAGCTATTTAGGCAACGTTATTCAATTGATATTTTCCCAATGTTGGATAAATTCATAGAATCTGTGGCCTCCATTGGAACTGTATCAGGTGATCACTATAGTTTTATTTTCAGATAAACAGAGTGATGAAACATTTCAATTGCTTCGTAGTTCATAGAATTCTACCTGAGACTGTGTAGGATATTAAAGTTGCTAACCTTACCTGAAAGAATTTCAATGGGACTGATATGTCCTATTTGAAAAGAAACTATTGATTGGCACTTTCCCCTTTCATGCGGAGTAGCGTCAAGAAAATGATCTGGTTTTAAAGGCCTATCGTTTCTTCTCCTTTTCTCATGTAATGCTGATGAGTCTGTCACAGTATAGGTAAAATTCAAAGCTGGTACTGGTTCTCAGAGCATGAACTCATGGTTTATAGTATGTCAAGGAACAGGTTCTGTGAGCGGATAAGCAGAGAGCATAGAGCATTTGCGGAATATGCTATTTCTTTGGGATGGGAAATTTCATGTGTTGAACCGTGCTCTTTAAGTCTACCTTTAGTAGAGACCAGCTTTTTTGTTTGCCCTCTATTTGACTGGCCTAGTTATCTAGTTGCGGACCTGATCCGGGCTGTACATTACCAGAAAATGTCACAATCTTGATTGCAAAGGTACAGAAAATTTCTGCCCAACATTTATCCATTTTTTTTTTCTTTTATGTGTGAAAAATGAAGGTAAAGTGAGGTTAGTAATAGGCCAGGTTACCACTCTCTGCTGTGTCTGATCCTGGAGGATACCGTGCCTGATTTATCAGCATTCTTTGATTCTGGCAAATCCTTCTGATATAACTAATAACGTGGTTGACATTGATGAAAACACGACAAATTGCTCCCCTATGGATGCTTGGTGGCTTGAAGCCATAAGAGTCCACATACTGTAGAAAACCAACAGGCCATGGAGTATGACCACAAGGCAAGGCATGTCATCCACTTTACTTATCTCTGCAAATATTTTAGGATCTTTCGACGGGTCATGGAAGACGAGGACTGGCGGGTGGATTTAGAAATTAATACACCTCAGGGTGAGCTCTGAGCTTGAGTTCGACCATTCAAACAGCTCAGAGTTGCAATTATTTGGGAGGAAAGTCGATCCGGCTTAGTTCTTCAGCTTGCAGACTTGAACAAGGGTAGCACTTCATGGATCCTTTCAATTCAATTGCATCAGAAAAAGAGCATCAGACTGAAAGTAATCTCCGTGAAGATGTGGTTACCAACCAAAGTACTCTAAGCTCCGATGTTTGGTTTGAAAATTACTTTTGCTTGGCAGACATTAGTACCTCAGAAGAGCCATGTTATTCAAGACGAAACATCAGGCTGCGAATCTATTCCGACTGCTGACAGATGGCAAGAGTGTCATTTTATGGAAAATTCTTGGTTCATCAGGCCACGAAAGTTGGAACTTGAAGATTTTTCATTTCAGAAACCTCTCTGTTCTCGCTCACTACCTCGGGGTCACTCCACGCGACGATCATTGGTCTGACCAGAGGCTCTTATTATTCAAGTTTTTCCATTTTGTGCCATATTTAAGTAGGTGCCTTGACGCTTTTATTATGGCACTTATTTTAGGTACAAAGCAAAGTTCTCCGATTAGTGGTACAATATCACCCCGGCACCTCGTGAATTTGTTCTTTCTATGAGGTTGATGGCTATAATAACTTTTTTGTATGCACTCATGCAGGGTGCTGCATCTGTTACAAGGATAGCATCCAGTCCAATGCCAAAAACATTTTAAGGATAGGTAAAATGTATTCTAATGGAAGCAACATGTATTGAACCGTGACCTAGTTCCTTTGTACATATACCATTAATTGCGATTTAGGTGTTCCCAGTATATAGGGCCCAATAGTGAAATGAGACACTGGACAACATAGATTATGGCCTAAGAATAGGCATTCACAAATATGAGGAGCAGTAATAACTCAGTCAAGACATCGTACCCTAATCCAACGAGGAACAGAAATAGAAGTGGTAAGATGAGAGGCACAGTAGAAAAATGAGTATAACGAGAAGCGCAATTCATAGTACGAGTAAAACTCACAAACATGCACAAAAGTACAACGTACTCAAAGTGCATAGAGATAAACTCCAATCTTATTCTCAAAGTTTAATGAAGCTTTGAAACTTTGTTTCTTCAATGAAATCAGACTTAAAATATTGCTCTTTCGAGAAAGATTCTCGCACTAAAGTGGCCATGGTAGGGTGCCCTGGGGGGATTTTCAGCCTGTTATTGGTGTGAAACTGGACTGCAGCTCGTAGTCTACCTAAGCTTAGCTAATCTGGTGCATCAACATTTTATATTAATTCTCTAAAAAAAATACTAAATGCTATCATGCTATTATAAAAATTAGGGATAATTACATAAATGGTTTATAAACTTAGTCTTAATATGAAATATGATCCCTGAACTTTAAATTTATTTAATGTGATTCTTAAAACACAATGCCGTGATTTCTCTATGAAGTCAAGGAGTGTTGACCTTGCCCACATAGGTGCAATTAATAGATGAGACTTGAATGACCTTGGATAAAGTACGACAATTAGTTGTCTACCAAGTTCTTTGTCAAATCATTGGCTTTTCTCAACCAGAAAAAAGAAAAACTCGTTAGAGAGTGGTAATAATAGCAAATAAATTAAAAAGAATATCAATAGAAATGAAACAAAGAAATAAGTGCAAAATCTTCATAATTGACTAATCAATTAAGGGTTGGATGATTTGTAGAACAATACATTTGAGGTAGTTCATGTCACGCCCCAATCCTTGGGCACGCACACATCCTTCTACTCTTGGTCGATTTTATAATGCGATATCCCAGGATTATGTATCGCCGACCCTTTCATTATTTAAGCACATGCGGAAGCAGTTAAAATCCCCAGACAATAAAACAATGGGATAGAAAAGCAGGGCCATATTTCTCATATTGAAACTTATAACCAAACTTTTATGCAAAACACAAATCAAAGCACTTCACAACTTTTTACTCTAAACTCTATTCACATCAATTGAAAGTTCACAAAAGAAGATGGGATCTCAATCCATCCGGGTCGTACTCAAGACCCCCTCCGGAATTATCTTCTTCTTCCAAAAATCATTTTCCTCAAGTTCGCCTTCGAGTTCTTCTCAGACTCCTCCTCCTCAGCTCCTCAATGGAGTCCTGAAATGTTTTCCCCAAACTGGGATGAGACTACGTCTCAGCGAGTTCTACCCCACTAAGCCCGATTAGTAAACCATTATACTACAGGCTGCCTAAACACACATAGGGCAGATGACTTACCTTGGCCTCAGATTCCACCTGCAAGTCAGTACAATTCGCATACCTCATGTATAGAATCGATACATCCAGCAATTGAAACGCATCACTCAACTCAATAAATCACAAGGGCCCAGATTATAGGCCCAAATCGTTATGACACGTCCCATACCATGTCACACAATTTTGTCTCATAATCCGGCACATCAAACTCAACCATCATGCGTTCCAATTGTTAATTACACCCCTCAAGGGTACGGCCAACTCTATTGGCGGTCTTCTGGCATTGCCAGGCGTCGTCTCCCCCATGAGCACGGCAACGTCTCTCAATTAGACGGCTTCCCCGAAAGGGCGTAGGTCCAGAATCTACTGCGACCCGCTACCCTAATGCATGGGTAACCCGAAAAGGGATTTAGTAACGTCCGGCATAATTGCTCGAGACTGGTTCTCTTAACCAACACACGACCACTCAATCTCGGCCAAGGACCCTGTGCATTGCACTCAAATGCCTCCATTAAAATAGTGATCCTGGCCTATTTCCTTCGTATTAAAAACATCCCGAAAATAGTCGTGTATGGGTACACGGTCAATTCGAACCACAAGACTGATACTTATCTTTTTCAAACCCCACTATTTGATATAGTACTAAAAATCCATTTTCAGTGTTAAAACCCGACACCCGGGATTTTCTGAATAAATATCAAAATCCACAAACTTTGGAATTAAATACCAAGAATCCAATCAGCACTCCATTTGCATAATTTAACACTCAATTGCAGAATTTAACCACGCCATTTACCAATCCATAATTCAGTCTCAATCAATTCCAATCAATTTAGAGTAAATCTCTAAAATATCACAATTTATTTAATCTCATATAACGTGGAGCTCAAATAAATAAATGGACCGCGCCACGACGATCAGCACGAGATTTCGATCGTCGGCCATCAAAATCTTAATTTCCGAAAAATAATTATTTAATTTATTAATTTCGAAAATTAAATAATTAATATTAAAAATTCAATTTAGCACAAAATAAAGCCCAATTAAATAAACGGACTTCACCACAGTTACCAGCATAAAATTCCGGTTCCGGACCATCTCAGTTGAATTTTCGGAAAATAAATAATTAATTAATTTAATTTCGAAAAATAATATTTAAATGCCAAAAATCACACTTAGGCCCGAATCACCAAATTGAAGCCCAATTAGGGGTCAGAAAATTTCCGAGATATTTCCAATAAATAGTAGACCACGTCTACTTGTTAATTGCGCAATCAATTTATCTAAATCACATCACAATTGACTAATAATTGCTAATTTATTCTAATCTAACAACCTAAACATAATTAATTAAAACTAAACCAACCTTAAGCATAATTAGCCAACTAATCCTGGATTAGTGAGATTACTCACCAAATCGCGCGCAAATCGGATCAATCCGACGAGGGCGACGCGAGGAACGATTCTTCCCAAAGCGACTCGTGGATCCGGGGCCTGGAAACGACCCAAAAGCAGGCCCGAACCAGCTGGAAACCCATTTCGTGGGTTGCTGGTTGGCTGCGAAACAGGGGAAAACAGAGATGGTTAGGGGCGGAGAAGGGTTCGGGAGAGCGGGCGGTGCTCCGGGGAGGGCCGGTGGAGGTCCGGCGGCTTCAAACGGTGGCCGAAGGTGGCCAGATGGGGTGGAACAAAGGTTGAGCAGAGGCTGAACCGTGCGGGGGAGCACGCCCGAGCGCGAGGGACGGCCGACGGAACGCGCGGCGTCGCGCAGGGAAGGGCGACCGGTGAGCGGCTGAGCTTGGGCGGTGACGGTGGCTGCTCTGATCCCAAGCGAGCTGCTTCCGTTTCTGTTCATCTAGGTCGCACGAAGAAGAGAGGAAGAAGAGGGGTTTCTATCACGTGGGGTGGGGAAGAAGAGAGAGAAGAGAGAGAGAAGGGAAGATGAGGATTGACCGGTCAAAAAGTAAATAGGAGAGAGAGAGAAGAGAAGCCAACTTCAAATTGGCAAGGCAAGTGTTCGGTGGGGGGTTTCGCACGATGAGGAGGGGAGAGGAGAGAGAAAGAGAAGAGAGAAAAAGGAAAGAAAAGAAAAGAGAGGGGGAGAGAGAAAAAGTAAAATAAAAATAACACAATTATTCTTATTTTCTTTTCTTTTCTCTTTCCCTTTTTAATTCCTTTCGGATCTTCAATTTTCTTCCGACAATTTCTTTATTGAAATTTCAGACTCATCAACAATTTGACGGACAATGAGACAGGATCCTAAAAATAAGAATTATGACGCGCTTAAAATTCGATTCCCGAAATCGAGTTCAATTTCGTGGTTAAAAATCGATCAGACGTGATTTTGCTCAATCCAACCAATTAGGTAGCGTTTAAGGATTTTACAGCTGATACATCCCTCAACGGCTTTACCTAATAGGTTAGTTAACTCGTGAGTGATCAGCTCAGAGAAAAAGAACCGTAAACACGTTGACGAAGTGCCCATTTCACTTTATCGAAACGGGGTCGAATTTCAGGATGTCACAATTCGTCGGTTGTTCAATGATAATAGTAGGATTCAAATATAAAGAAAAACAATGTTGACGGAATTTTTATCCTATACATGGAGTGGAGTCCAATAAATTTAATGTGGTAGCGCAATGTGTTTAGTTTTAAAAAGAAGAAAAAAAAAATGCAAATCACGTGGTAAACATACTATCCAAAAGCAAATATAATCTAAATTACTATTGAAAAATTAGATACGTGTAGATTCAATCATACTATTTAAAAAAGAAGTGTTTACATTTGGGTTCGAGTGTATCTCACCCTCGAGTGGCGCCCTCCTTAGCTCTACGACCTTGTCCGACGACAGCACCCTTCTCAGCCCTTCCACATCCCCCTGCTGCACCCCCGCCATCAGTGTCCCCACCTAGCTGTTGTTCCGCGTGTGATACATCGCTGGTCCTGTGCATGGAGGCACTAAAAAGGACGGTAACTGAGAAGGGCACTCAGTGTCGGTAAAATAAACTAACAGATGACTTGTACCATATTGAAAATATGTCAGTGTACGCATGGATTAGATTTGGCATTAATTCTTGACTATTATTATTTTTGTTTATTAATGTCGAATATATAATTGTAATAAAATCATTATGTCTTATTGAAACAGCTTAGAGTTGTGATTATTTTTTTATTATTTAATTTCAAATTTATTATTTTGCCTAACGGTTATTAGGTGCTCTTACAATCTTTGAAAGGTTGAGTGTATTCGAACATAGCTTCTTACCCTTTGGAAGGTTATGTCTATTCAGACATAACTTCTTCATCTTTGAAAGATTGGATCCGTTCAAATATATTTATTGAACATTATTATTGAATACTTTTCATAACTTTTGATTCTCCTTTTTAGGATATATAGTCACTATTTTCAATTGTTTCCCTTTGGGAGTTCCTTGAAAAATACCAGAATTGCTTTATAGTATTCTTATTAAAGGCTTTGTTGTATTTTGGAAGATTTTTGCCAATAACTATTAGCAACATTGTAGGTAGAGGTGCGTAATAGAACTAGGAACTACCTAGAACCAGACCAAGCTAGCCCAAAATCGACATTTCCCATGGGAACTAATATGGTTTTCGGTTCCAATTTACTAGAATCAATGAGTACCAATTTGGTTTCCGGTTCCAAGTTGCCTATTCGGACTGGACCGGTGTTTGTAGTTTCTCTATCAACTTTTTGTTTGTTCTAATGATCCATTTACTTACTTTCTCAGTCAAAATAAAATAAAGAAACAAAGAGTATGGATGAGACTAATTGGAAATATCCATGAATGTTGTGGTGCTTTGTCCTCATGATATAAAATTAAGAGTCAATGGCTCATTTTAAAAATATAATTAGGTCTCTCCATAGCTATCCCCATGATTAAATTATGTTGATGTGAAAAAAAGATGGATCAAGCGATTAACATTGTGAATTCTATGGAGTTAGTACTTCTAACTTAGAGTCTAATTCTCAATATGTTCCTAGTGTTGGAAACCTTAAGAGGACTACACCATGACTTTCAAAGAAATTAAGTTCCTAACTAATGAGTATTGTTGATTTATTCCGCCCTATAGCTTTCAATCCTTAATCAAAATCCATACCTCGCAATTCAACCCAAATTTAAGGCCAAACAAACTTTAGTGCTCTACGTAAACACTAGGTTCGTCATGATATTAATTGATGAATGCAATTTTGTAGGGATCGTGAACTATGTTAGGGAAATCCCATATAATGTTTTGAAGATGACAAAATAAATCAAAGGCTACTAACATGTTTAATGGTTAAGGAAAAGACCATGCATATGATAGAACATGTAAAGGATATTATCAAAGCCAGAAGACAGACAGAAGACTGAATGTAACATGTCCAGAGTATATTATGAAGATTTCTAGACTTCTATGTTAAAGTCTGAAGACTGCCAGACTCAAGACTCAAAGTCTGAAGATTGTCAGACTTTAGTGTCAAAGTCTGTTCTACATCAGAAGTCTGCTCACTTTGACAAATTCCAGACTGAACGTGAATGATGAACCAGAAGACAGACTCTACGCTGAAGCTGAACTGGGTACAGACCTTAAAGCTAAATCTATTCAGAAGCAGATATGTTCAGACCCAGATTGTAAAGTCTACAGACTCAGATTGTAAAGTCTATTACTCTCAGACTTTACATCCAGAATTTGACAGAATGTAATACAAGCCCAATCATATAACGGCTAGTGATATGGTTTGGATTCCGCATCAAGATTGATTTGATCGACTCAATCTATTTGATTGACGATTGCATCTTGAAGACAAGAACTTTCTATACGAAGAAGCTTTACTTATGGAAACCAAGATTCCGTTTGTTTGGGCGATCGGAATCATTTTGGGATTCTACCTTTGTCACTCAACGGCTACCAAATCTTCTAGATACAGAGCTGTCCAATGGGTATATTGGAAGACGATTCTCCGGGATGCTGTCCAACGGCTAGTTTGGAAGTGGAGGAGTATTTAAGGAGATGAAGGACCGATGAGCAAGTAAGAGATAGAGCGTAGAATTTATAATTCCAAAGTCTGAGCGACCTTCGATCATACACTTGTCTTTGGAGAGCTTAAACGTTTGTGATCGTGAGAGAAATACCAAAAGAGTGACTTAGTGAGATAGTGTGATCTACTAAGTGTTTGCACTCAAAGTTGTAATCTCTTGTTGATTGCATAGTGGAATCCAGCCAAGAAGGCTGTTAGCGTGGGAGAGTGGACGTAGGCTTGGATTAAGCCGAACCACTATAAATCTTGTGTTCTTATTCTCTTCCTTAACTCCTTTGTTTGAAGTTTATTTTATTCCGCATATATTTGCCAAGATTTATCTTAAACACCTATTCACCCCCCTCTAGGTGTTCATACTAGCACTATCAATTGGTATCAGAGCCTGTGTACTCACTTTGTTTGAAGTGTTTTACTTCAGAGTTAAAGATCCATGGCTAGTATGTTGGCTCCAAGACTTATGGAAGGGCAAAGCAACACAAGGCCACCATATTTTGATGGAAAGGAATACGACGTGTGGAAGAACAAAATGAAAGCATTCCTAAGATTCAAAGATCCCTTGCAATGGGATGTTGTGGAAAGAGGAATCAATCCCACTGTTGCGTCTACATCAAATAAGAATAGCAAAGACAAAGAAACGAAACTCCCCGCTCCTATGTCTCGGATGGAGATGTCCAAAAGAGAAGCGCTTGATGCAAAAGTTATTTATTCTTTATATTGCGCATTGTCTCCTGTTGAATATAACAGAATCTCTTCATGTGAAACAGCAAAATAAGTTTGGGATAAACTTCATGTTACATATGAAGGGACCGATCGCGTAAGAGAGACAAAAGTAAACTTCCTGCTCGGCAAATATGAATCCTTCAAGATGAAGCAAGGAGAATCAATTGGAGATATGTTTAGCCGTTTTACAGAAATTGTAAATGGTTTAGCATATCAAGGTCAGCAAATTTCTGGCCCAATGAAGGTCAACAAACTCTTGCGAGGTCTCTCAAAAGATTGGAACCATGTCAAGACCTCAATCCGGGAAACTCAAAGGATTATGCCACTCTCCGTTGATGAATTGATCGGCACTCTTCAATCCTATGAAGTGGAGCAACTCAACAATGAAGATCCCGAAGGTAAGAAGTTCATTGCTTTAATATCTAATGCTGTTTTTGATGAAACAGACTCAGAAAATGACATGGACGATGAAGAATTTGCCTTTATGGTCGAGAAATTCAAAAAGCTGAGTAGAAAAGGAAGGAAATTTGATGGAAGAAAATACAAGCAAAATGGCCAGAAAAGAACAATAAAAGAAGATGATGAGCAAGGAAATTTATGCTTGATGGCACATTCAGAATCTAAGTCTGACTCAGACACAGACTCAGAATCAGAGTCTAATTCAGAACCAGACTCAGAATCCGATGAGGAAATCAAGGTAAGTCATTCAGCAATTCCTTTCAAAGTTTCAAAATATATAAATGAGCTTTATTCAAATCTCAAATCTTCTCTTAAAAGGATCTCCAAACTTAAAAAGGAGAATTCTCAGCTTAGGCAACATGATCTTTCTCAAAAAGAAAAGTTTGAAATTTTGCAAAAAGATTTTCTACAAACAAAAGAAAATCGAGATTTGCTTGTTAAAGAATATGATTCTTTGAAGAAAGAATTTTCAAATATTTCGACAAGATTTTCAAATGAATCAAAAACATTAGAGCATATTCTTTCTAAACAAGTTCCTTACTATAATAAGTCAGGACTTGGTTTCAATAAGGAAAATAATTCTTTAATTGATTTTCCTAAAGTAAAAGAGAGACTTAGACAAAGACCTTCAAAGACATTTTACAAAAATCATTTTCAAAAAGTGCTTGTAAAACCTGTTGGTCGAAATGCCTTCAAGTGTTTAAATTGTGGAGAATCGAATCACTTTGAGAAAGAATGTCTTAAAGTCTGGAGACCTATTAAGAAAAATTGGGTAAAAGCAGCATATTCTACTAACTCTCATGGACCCAAGAAAAAATGGGTACCAAAGAAAAGATGAGTTATTTTTTGCAGGAAATAAAGGAAGAGAAGAAAGAGTGTTTGGTAAGGAATTTTTTATTCTCAATTTGATTTGGGCAATAATTCTCATATTCGATATATCCTTGGTTGATTGAGATTTTATAATGATCATATTTTGCTTTATGGAAGAAAGAATCGTATGATTTGTTTTTGAGTTGAGATTTGATTTAGTACGTGTGATTATTTGAGATAATTCAAATTATTTTGTTTAATTTTATACTCTCAGATTTAATCATATTTTGCAAAGTGAAAATCTGTTTTACGTGATGATGCAAGATATTTTTAGATATTCAAAGATTTCATTCTCCCTGATTTTATTATGCTTTGACTAAGTGAGAATTTATTTTTCAAAATATCATTGTGCATAATATTCTTTCTTTGAATACTTTGTTACGATGAATTAAGAAAGAATATTTGATTATGGAGATTTTCTATTTTACTCTAACGTCAAGGAAGGATCCAAATTGATGGATACCAAAAAGGAAATGAGTTGATTGCAGGAAATTCTATAAGGGAAAAGCGATCGTGAATCTACGCAGATTTTAGTACAATCTGAAAATATCTCTTATGAAGATTGGTATTGCAATTTTGGCACGTGACAGAAATATCTATTTTCCTTTTGCAAAATGCATATCTGAAATTTATGCTCAAGGAAATCTCTTTGATCTCGAAAGATATTACTGCATATTCATGGATGTTCTTGCTATATTCTTAGAAGATATATTATATCTAGCAAGTTAGATCCGCAAATCAAAGGAAGATATTACGTGACATTTTTGCAAAGATTATTATCTGTTATATAAGAATTTGCAGGTCACAAAAGAATCTTCCATATGGATTTTGGAAAACTCGATCAGAAAATCATGGAGATTCTATATTATCCTTTGGAAGTTCAAAGATTCCATTCCTTGTGCAAAATTTTTTGCTTATTGAGGAAATCCCTTATGCATCGTACAAAAGGTTGAATAGTTCTGAATTTTAATATTTTATAATTTTATATATGCTATTCAATTTATCTATTTGAAGAAAAGGGTATTATATATCACGTGAATATTATAACAGCTTATTTGTGGAAAAAGTTTGTTAAGTTGATGCAGGATGAATTCGAGAAAGGCTTAATTGAAGAAAATAAATTTTTTCCTCGAATTTCAAAATGCAAGTGATCGTTGCGGATGCTGTTGCTACAAAGGAAATACTGGAAAAATATTTTGTTCAAGGTGCACAAGCAACAATTGTTTCTATTCGCAAATATTGTCATGATCACAGGGGGAGAAAGCAAATCCAAAAGAAAAGGAAAAGGAAAAGAATCGTGATCATCTCAAAAAGGCAACAAATTGAGGGGGAGTATTGATCAATTATGGAAAAATCTTTTTGGATTGATCGTGATCTTATTATGGATGGAAGGAAAGGTAAATGTGTCAGAATCTGTTATAAAAAATCCGGTTAGTGCATTTTTTATTACCTTCTGTCATTAACAAATCTCTTATTGATATTATTATTATGACAAAAAAGGTATGTGCATTTTATGATGCATCCGTGATTTTTATTGGATATTTGTTGATATATATGATCGAAGTGAGTTATTTTGCATATCTTTAATATTCGATTTACTTTATAAAAGCTGATTTTTGGAAATTGTGATTCATGCAAGATATTTGTTATCATTCTCTACGTGAATCCATTATTATCACTTTTTGATTATGACAAAAAGGGGGAGAAGATATGAATATGCATATGTGAAGATTTGTTGATATTATTTATTGCATAATATTGAGCTGCGACTATTTTTCTATATATTGTTATGCTCAATCTATTTGCTATCTTATGATATCCTTTGATTTAAATTAATATTTTTAAAAGCATGTTTACAAATCTGCATATTCAGAGATTGTTTTGTCATCATCAAAAATGGGGAGATTGTTAGGGAAATCCCTTATGATGTTTTGAAGATGACAAAATAAATCAAAGGCTACTAACATATTTAATGGTTAAGGAAAAGACCATGCATATGATAGAACATGTAAAGGATATTATCAAAGTCAGAAGACGTTCAGAAGACTGAATGTAACATGTCCAGAGTATATTATGAAGATTTCTAGACTTCTATGTTAAAGTCTGAAGACTGCCAGACTCAAGACTCAAAGTCTGAAGATTGTCAGACTTTAGTGTCAAAGTCTGTTCTACATCAGAAGTCTGCTCACTTTGACAAATTCCAGACTGAACGTGAATGATGAACCAGAAGACAGACTCTACGCTGAAGCTGAACTGGGTACAGACCTTAAAGCTAAATCTATTCAGAAGCAGATATGTTCAGACCCAGATTGTAAAGTCTACAGACTCAGATTGTAAAGTCTATTACTCTCAGACTTTACATCCAGAATTTGACAGAATGTAATACAAGCCCAATCATATAACGGCTAGTGATATGGTTTGGATTCCGCATCAAGATTGATTTGATCGACTCAATCTATTTGATTGACGATTGCATCTTGAAGACAAGAACTTTCTATACGAAGAAGCTTTACTTATGGAAACCAAGATTCCGTTTGTTTGGGCGATCGGAATCATTTTGGGATTCTACCTTTGTCACTCAACGGCTACCAAATCTTCTAGATACAGAGCTGTCCAATGGGTATATTGGAAGACGATTCTCCGGGATGCTGTCCAACGGCTAGTTTGGAAGTGGAGGAGTATTTAAGGAGATGAAGGACCGATGAGCAAGTAAGAGATAGAGCGTAGAATTTATAATTCCAAAGTCTGAGCGACCTTCGATCATACACTTGTCTTTGGAGAGCTTAAACGTTTGTGATCGTGAGAGAAATACCAAAAGAGTGACTTAGTGAGATAGTGTGATCTACTAAGTGTTTGCACTCAAAGTTGTAATCTCTTGTTGATTGCATAGTGGAATCCAGCCAAGAAGGCTGTTAGCGTGGGAGAGTGGACGTAGGCTTGGATTAAGCCGAACCACTATAAATCTTGTGTTCTTATTCTCTTCCTTAACTCCTTTGTTTGAAGTTTATTTTATTCCGCATATATTTGCCAAGATTTATCTTAAACACCTATTCACCCCCCTCTAGGTGTTCATACTAGCACTATCAATTGGTATCAGAGCCTGTGTACTCACTTTGTTTGAAGTGTTTTACTTCAGAGTTAAAGATCCATGGCTAGTATGTTGGCTCCAAGACTTATGGAAGGGCAAAGCAACACAAGGCCACCATATTTTGATGGAAAGGAATACGACGTGTGGAAGAACAAAATGAAAGCATTCCTAAGATTCAAAGATCCCTTGCAATGGGATGTTGTGGAAAGAGGAATCAATCCCACTGTTGCGTCTACATCAAATAAGAATAGCAAAGACAAAGAAACGAAACTCCCCGCTCCTATGTCTCGGATGGAGATGTCCAAAAGAGAAGCGCTTGATGCAAAAGTTATTTATTCTTTATATTGCGCATTGTCTCCTGTTGAATATAACAGAATCTCTTCATGTGAAACAGCAAAATAAGTTTGGGATAAACTTCATGTTACATATGAAGGGACCGATCGCGTAAGAGAGACAAAAGTAAACTTCCTGCTCGGCAAATATGAATCCTTCAAGATGAAGCAAGGAGAATCAATTGGAGATATGTTTAGCCGTTTTACAGAAATTGTAAATGGTTTAGCATATCAAGGTCAGCAAATTTCTGGCCCAATGAAGGTCAACAAACTCTTGCGAGGTCTCTCAAAAGATTGGAACCATGTCAAGACCTCAATCCGGGAAACTCAAAGGATTATGCCACTCTCCGTTGATGAATTGATCGGCACTCTTCAATCCTATGAAGTGGAGCAACTCAACAATGAAGATCCCGAAGGTAAGAAGTTCATTGCTTTAATATCTAATGCTGTTTTTGATGAAACAGACTCAGAAAATGACATGGACGATGAAGAATTTGCCTTTATGGTCGAGAAATTCAAAAAGCTGAGTAGAAAAGGAAGGAAATTTGATGGAAGAAAATACAAGCAAAATGGCCAGAAAAGAACAATAAAAGAAGATGATGAGCAAGGAAATTTATGCTTGATGGCACATTCAGAATCTAAGTCTGACTCAGACACAGACTCAGAATCAGAGTCTAATTCAGAACCAGACTCAGAATCCGATGAGGAAATCAAGGTAAGTCATTCAGCAATTCCTTTCAAAGTTTCAAAATATATAAATGAGCTTTATTCAAATCTCAAATCTTCTCTTAAAAGGATCTCCAAACTTAAAAAGGAGAATTCTCAGCTTAGGCAACATGATCTTTCTCAAAAAGAAAAGTTTGAAATTTTGCAAAAAGATTTTCTACAAACAAAAGAAAATCGAGATTTGCTTGTTAAAGAATATGATTCTTTGAAGAAAGAATTTTCAAATATTTCGACAAGATTTTCAAATGAATCAAAAACATTAGAGCATATTCTTTCTAAACAAGTTCCTTACTATAATAAGTCAGGACTTGGTTTCAATAAGGAAAATAATTCTTTAATTGATTTTCCTAAAGTAAAAGAGAGACTTAGACAAAGACCTTCAAAGACATTTTACAAAAATCATTTTCAAAAAGTGCTTGTAAAACCTGTTGGTCGAAATGCCTTCAAGTGTTTAAATTGTGGAGAATCGAATCACTTTGAGAAAGAATGTCTTAAAGTCTGGAGACCTATTAAGAAAAATTGGGTAAAAGCAGCATATTCTACTAACTCTCATGGACCCAAGAAAAAATGGGTACCAAAGAAAAGATGAGTTATTTTTTGCAGGAAATAAAGGAAGAGAAGAAAGAGTGTTTGGTAAGGAATTTTTTATTCTCAATTTGATTTGGGCAATAATTCTCATATTCGATATATCCTTGGTTGATTGAGATTTTATAATGATCATATTTTGCTTTATGGAAGAAAGAATCGTATGATTTGTTTTTGAGTTGAGATTTGATTTAGTACGTGTGATTATTTGAGATAATTCAAATTATTTTGTTTAATTTTATACTCTCAGATTTAATCATATTTTGCAAAGTGAAAATCTGTTTTACGTGATGATGCAAGATATTTTTAGATATTCAAAGATTTCATTCTCCCTGATTTTATTATGCTTTGACTAAGTGAGAATTTATTTTTCAAAATATCATTGTGCATAATATTCTTTCTTTGAATACTTTGTTACGATGAATTAAGAAAGAATATTTGATTATGGAGATTTTCTATTTTACTCTAACGTC
This sequence comes from Eucalyptus grandis x Eucalyptus urophylla, assembly GCA_028830015.1. NCBI lineage: Eukaryota > Viridiplantae > Streptophyta > Magnoliopsida > Myrtales > Myrtaceae > Eucalyptus > Eucalyptus grandis x Eucalyptus urophylla. Next base: position 46,430,062 of record CM054190.1, read on the forward strand.
AAGGAAGGATCCAAATTGATGGATACCAAAAAGGAAATGAGTTGATTGCAGGAAATTCTATAAGGGAAGAGCGATCGTGAATCTACGCAGATTTTAGTACAATCTGAAAATATCTCTTATGAAGATTGGTATTGCAATTTTGGCACGTGACAGAAATATCTATTTTCCTTTTGCAAAATGCATATCTGAAATTTATGCTCAAGGAAATCTCTTTGATCTCGAAAGATATTACTGCATATTCATGGATGTTCTTGCTATATTCTTAGAAGATATATTATATCTAGCAAGTTAGATCCGCAAATCAAAGGAAGATATTACGTGACATTTTTGCAAAGATTATTATCTGTTATATAAGAATTTGCAGGTCACAAAAGAATCTTCCATATGGATTTTGGAAAACTCGATCAGAAAATCATGGAGATTCTATATTATCTTTTGGAAGTTCAAAGATTCCATTCCTTGTGCAAAATTTTTTGCTTATTGAGGAAATCCCTTATGCATCGTACAAAAGGTTGAATAGTTCTGAATTTTAATATTTTATAATTTTATATATGCTATTCAATTTATCTATTTGAAGAAAAGGGTATTATATATCACGTGAATATTATAACAGCTTATTTGTGGAAAAAGTTTGTTAAGTTGATGCAGGATGAATTCGAGAAAGGCTTAATTGAAGAAAATAAATTTTTTCCTCGAATTTCAAAATGCAAGTGATCGTTGCGGATGCTGTTGCTACAAAGGAAATACTGGAAAAATATTTTGTTCAAGGTGCACAAGCAACAATTGTTTCTATTCGCAAATATTGTCATGATCACAGGGGGAGAAAGCAAATCCAAAAGAAAAGGAAAAGGAAAAGAATCGTGATCATCTCAAAAAGGCAACAAATTGAGGGGGAGTATTGATCAATTATGGAAAAATCTTTTTGGATTGATCGTGATCTTATTATGGATGGAAGGAAAGGTAAATGTGTCAGAATCTGTTATAAAAAATCCGGTTAGTGCATTTTTTATTACCTTCTGTCATTAACAAATCTCTTATTGATATTATTATTATGACAAAAAAGGTATGTGCATTTTATGATGCATCCGTGATTTTTATTGGATATTTGTTGATATATATGATCGAAGTGAGTTATTTTGCATATCTTTAATATTCGATTTACTTTATAAAAGCTGATTTTTGGAAATTGTGATTCATGCAAGATATTTGTTATCATTCTCTACGTGAATCCATTATTATCACTTTTTGATTATGACAAAAAGGGGGAGAAGATATGAATATGCATATGTGAAGATTTGTTGATATTATTTATTGCATAATATTGAGCTGCGACTATTTTTCTATATATTGTTATGCTCAATCTATTTGCTATCTTATGATATCCTTTGATTTAAATTAATATTTTTAAAAGCATGTTTACAAATCTGCATATTCAGAGATTGTTTTGTCATCATCAAAAATGGGGAGATTGTTAGGGAAATCCCTTATGATGTTTTGAAGATGACAAAATAAATCAAAGGCTACTAACATATTTAATGGTTAAGGAAAAGACCATGCATATGATAGAACATGTAAAGGATATTATCAAAGTCAGAAGACGGCCAGAAGACTGAATGTAACATGTCCAGAGTATATTATGAAGATTTCTAGACTTCTATGTTAAAGTCTGAAGACTGCCAGACTCAAGACTCAAAGTCTGAAGATTGTCAGACTTTAGTGTCAAAGTCTGTTCTACATCAGAAGTCTGCTCACTTTGACAAATTCCAGACTGAACGTGAATGATGAACCAGAAGACAGACTCTACGCTGAAGCTGAACTGGGTACAGACCTTAAAGCTAAATCTATTCAGAAGCAGATATGTTCAGACCCAGATTGTAAAGTCTACAGACTCAGATTGTAAAGTCTATTACTCTCAGACTTTACATCCAGAATTTGACAGAATGTAATACAAGCCCAATCATATAACGGCTAGTGATATGGTTTGGATTCCGCATCAAGATTGATTTGATCGACTCAATCTATTTGATTGACGATTGCATCTTGAAGACAAGAACTTTCTATACGAAGAAGCTTTACTTATGGAAACCAAGATTCCGTTTGTTTGGGCGATCGGAATCATTTTGGGATTCTACCTTTGTCACTCAACGGCTACCAAATCTTCTAGATACAGAGCTGTCCAATGGGTATATTGGAAGACGATTCTCCGGGATGCTGTCCAACGGCTAGTTTGGAAGTGGAGGAGTATTTAAGGAGATGAAGGACCGATGAGCAAGTAAGAGATAGAGCGTAGAATTTATAATTCCAAAGTCTGAGCGACCTTCGATCATACACTTGTCTTTGGAGAGCTTAAACGTTTGTGATCGTGAGAGAAATACCAAAAGAGTGACTTAGTGAGATAGTGTGATCTACTAAGTGTTTGCACTCAAAGTTGTAATCTCTTGTTGATTGCATAGTGGAATCCAGCCAAGAAGGCTGTTAGCGTGGGAGAGTGGACGTAGGCTTGGATTAAGCCGAACCACTATAAATCTTGTGTTCTTATTCTCTTCCTTAACTCCTTTGTTTGAAGTTTATTTTATTCCGCATATATTTGCCAAGATTTATCTTAAACACCTATTCACCCCCCTCTAGGTGTTCATACTAGCACTATCAATTGGTATCAGAGCCTGTGTACTCACTTTGTTTGAAGTGTTTTACTTCAGAGTTAAAGATCCATGGCTAGTATGTTGGCTCCAAGACTTATGGAAGGGCAAAGCAACACAAGGCCACCATATTTTGATGGAAAGGAATACGACGTGTGGAAGAACAAAATGAAAGCATTCCTAAGATTCAAAGATCCCTTGCAATGGGATGTTGTGGAAAGAGGAATCAATCCCACTGTTGCGTCTACATCAAATAAGAATAGCAAAGACAAAGAAACGAAACTCCCCGCTCCTATGTCTCGGATGGAGATGTCCAAAAGAGAAGCGCTTGATGCAAAAGTTATTTATTCTTTATATTGCGCATTGTCTCCTGTTGAATATAACAGAATCTCTTCATGTGAAACAGCAAAATAAGTTTGGGATAAACTTCATGTTACATATGAAGGGACCGATCGCGTAAGAGAGACAAAAGTAAACTTCCTGCTCGGCAAATATGAATCCTTCAAGATGAAGCAAGGAGAATCAATTGGAGATATGTTTAGCCGTTTTACAGAAATTGTAAATGGTTTAGCATATCAAGGTCAGCAAATTTCTGGCCCAATGAAGGTCAACAAACTCTTGCGAGGTCTCTCAAAAGATTGGAACCATGTCAAGACCTCAATCCGGGAAACTCAAAGGATTATGCCACTCTCCGTTGATGAATTGATCGGCACTCTTCAATCCTATGAAGTGGAGCAACTCAACAATGAAGATCCCGAAGGTAAGAAGTTCATTGCTTTAATATCTAATGCTGTTTTTGATGAAACAGACTCAGAAAATGACATGGACGATGAAGAATTTGCCTTTATGGTCGAGAAATTCAAAAAGCTGAGTAGAAAAGGAAGGAAATTTGATGGAAGAAAATACAAGCAAAATGGCCAGAAAAGAACAATAAAAGAAGATGATGAGCAAGGAAATTTATGCTTGATGGCACATTCAGAATCTAAGTCTGACTCAGACACAGACTCAGAATCAGAGTCTAATTCAGAACCAGACTCAGAATCCGATGAGGAAATCAAGGTAAGTCATTCAGCAATTCCTTTCAAAGTTTCAAAATATATAAATGAGCTTTATTCAAATCTCAAATCTTCTCTTAAAAGGATCTCCAAACTTAAAAAGGAGAATTCTCAGCTTAGGCAACATGATCTTTCTCAAAAAGAAAAGTTTGAAATTTTGCAAAAAGATTTTCTACAAACAAAAGAAAATCGAGATTTGCTTGTTAAAGAATATGATTCTTTGAAGAAAGAATTTTCAAATATTTCGACAAGATTTTCAAATGAATCAAAAACATTAGAGCATATTCTTTCTAAACAAGTTCCTTACTATAATAAGTCAGGACTTGGTTTCAATAAGGAAAATAATTCTTTAATTGATTTTCCTAAAGTAAAAGAGAGACTTAGACAAAGACCTTCAAAGACATTTTACAAAAATCATTTTCAAAAAGTGCTTGTAAAACCTGTTGGTCGAAATGCCTTCAAGTGTTTAAATTGTGGAGAATCGAATCACTTTGAGAAAGAATGTCTTAAAGTCTGGAGACCTATTAAGAAAAATTGGGTAAAAGCAGCATATTCTACTAACTCTCATGGACCCAAGAAAAAATGGGTACCAAAGAAAAGATGAGTTATTTTTTGCAGGAAATAAAGGAAGAGAAGAAAGAGTGTTTGGTAAGGAATTTTTTATTCTCAATTTGATTTGGGCAATAATTCTCATATTCGATATATCCTTGGTTGATTGAGATTTTATAATGATCATATTTTGCTTTATGGAAGAAAGAATCGTATGATTTGTTTTTGAGTTGAGATTTGATTTAGTACGTGTGATTATTTGAGATAATTCAAATTATTTTGTTTAATTTTATACTCTCAGATTTAATCATATTTTGCAAAGTGAAAATCTGTTTTACGTGATGATGCAAGATATTTTTAGATATTCAAAGATTTCATTCTCCCTGATTTTATTATGCTTTGACTAAGTGAGAATTTATTTTTCAAAATATCATTGTGCATAATATTCTTTCTTTGAATACTTTGTTACGATGAATTAAGAAAGAATATTTGATTATGGAGATTTTCTATTTTACTCTAACGTCAAGGAAGGATCCAAATTGATGGATACCAAAAAGGAAATGAGTTGATTGCAGGAAATTCTATAAGGGAAGAGCGATCGTGAATCTACGCAGATTTTAGTACAATCTGAAAATATCTCTTATGAAGATTGGTATTGCAATTTTGGCACGTGACAGAAATATCTATTTTCCTTTTGCAAAATGCATATCTGAAATTTATGCTCAAGGAAATCTCTTTGATCTCGAAAGATATTACTGCATATTCATGGATGTTCTTGCTATATTCTTAGAAGATATATTATATCTAGCAAGTTAGATCCGCAAATCAAAGGAAGATATTACGTGACATTTTTGCAAAGATTATTATCTGTTATATAAGAATTTGCAGGTCACAAAAGAATCTTCCATATGGATTTTGGAAAACTCGATCAGAAAATCATGGAGATTCTATATTATCTTTTGGAAGTTCAAAGATTCCATTCCTTGTGCAAAATTTTTTGCTTATTGAGGAAATCCCTTATGCATCGTACAAAAGGTTGAATAGTTCTGAATTTTAATATTTTATAATTTTATATATGCTATTCAATTTATCTATTTGAAGAAAAGGGTATTATATATCACGTGAATATTATAACAGCTTATTTGTGGAAAAAGTTTGTTAAGTTGATGCAGGATGAATTCGAGAAAGGCTTAATTGAAGAAAATAAATTTTTTCCTCGAATTTCAAAATGCAAGTGATCGTTGCGGATGCTGTTGCTACAAAGGAAATACTGGAAAAATATTTTGTTCAAGGTGCACAAGCAACAATTGTTTCTATTCGCAAATATTGTCATGATCACAGGGGGAGAAAGCAAATCCAAAAGAAAAGGAAAAGGAAAAGAATCGTGATCATCTCAAAAAGGCAACAAATTGAGGGGGAGTATTGATCAATTATGGAAAAATCTTTTTGGATTGATCGTGATCTTATTATGGATGGAAGGAAAGGTAAATGTGTCAGAATCTGTTATAAAAAATCCGGTTAGTGCATTTTTTATTACCTTCTGTCATTAACAAATCTCTTATTGATATTATTATTATGACAAAAAAGGTATGTGCATTTTATGATGCATCCGTGATTTTTATTGGATATTTGTTGATATATATGATCGAAGTGAGTTATTTTGCATATCTTTAATATTCGATTTACTTTATAAAAGCTGATTTTTGGAAATTGTGATTCATGCAAGATATTTGTTATCATTCTCTACGTGAATCCATTATTATCACTTTTTGATTATGACAAAAAGGGGGAGAAGATATGAATATGCATATGTGAAGATTTGTTGATATTATTTATTGCATAATATTGAGCTGCGACTATTTTTCTATATATTGTTATGCTCAATCTATTTGCTATCTTATGATATCCTTTGATTTAAATTAATATTTTTAAAAGCATGTTTACAAATCTGCATATTCAGAGATTGTTTTGTCATCATCAAAAATGGGGAGATTGTTAGGGAAATCCCTTATGATGTTTTGAAGATGACAAAATAAATCAAAGGCTACTAACATATTTAATGGTTAAGGAAAAGACCATGCATATGATAGAACATGTAAAGGATATTATCAAAGTCAGAAGACGGCCAGAAGACTGAATGTAACATGTCCAGAGTATATTATGAAGATTTCTAGACTTCTATGTTAAAGTCTGAAGACTGCCAGACTCAAGACTCAAAGTCTGAAGATTGTCAGACTTTAGTGTCAAAGTCTGTTCTACATCAGAAGTCTGCTCACTTTGACAAATTCCAGACTGAACGTGAATGATGAACCAGAAGACAGACTCTACGCTGAAGCTGAACTGGGTACAGACCTTAAAGCTAAATCTATTCAGAAGCAGATATGTTCAGACCCAGATTGTAAAGTCTACAGACTCAGATTGTAAAGTCTATTACTCTCAGACTTTACATCCAGAATTTGACAGAATGTAATACAAGCCCAATCATATAACGGCTAGTGATATGGTTTGGATTCCGCATCAAGATTGATTTGATCGACTCAATCTATTTGATTGACGATTGCATCTTGAAGACAAGAACTTTCTATACGAAGAAGCTTTACTTATGGAAACCAAGATTCCGTTTGTTTGGGCGATCGGAATCATTTTGGGATTCTACCTTTGTCACTCAACGGCTACCAAATCTTCTAGATACAGAGCTGTCCAATGGGTATATTGGAAGACGATTCTCCGGGATGCTGTCCAACGGCTAGTTTGGAAGTGGAGGAGTATTTAAGGAGATGAAGGACCGATGAGCAAGTAAGAGATAGAGCGTAGAATTTATAATTCCAAAGTCTGAGCGACCTTCGATCATACACTTGTCTTTGGAGAGCTTAAACGTTTGTGATCGTGAGAGAAATACCAAAAGAGTGACTTAGTGAGATAGTGTGATCTACTAAGTGTTTGCACTCAAAGTTGTAATCTCTTGTTGATTGCATAGTGGAATCCAGCCAAGAAGGCTGTTAGCGTGGGAGAGTGGACGTAGGCTTGGATTAAGCCGAACCACTATAAATCTTGTGTTCTTATTCTCTTCCTTAACTCCTTTGTTTGAAGTTTATTTTATTCCGCATATATTTGCCAAGATTTATCTTAAACACCTATTCACCCCCCTCTAGGTGTTCATACTAGCACTATCAATTGGTATCAGAGCCTGTGTACTCACTTTGTTTGAAGTGTTTTACTTCAGAGTTAAAGATCCATGGCTAGTATGTTGGCTCCAAGACTTATGGAAGGGCAAAGCAACACAAGGCCACCATATTTTGATGGAAAGGAATACGACGTGTGGAAGAACAAAATGAAAGCATTCCTAAGATTCAAAGATCCCTTGCAATGGGATGTTGTGGAAAGAGGAATCAATCCCACTGTTGCGTCTACATCAAATAAGAATAGCAAAGACAAAGAAACGAAACTCCCCGCTCCTATGTCTCGGATGGAGATGTCCAAAAGAGAAGCGCTTGATGCAAAAGTTATTTATTCTTTATATTGCGCATTGTCTCCTGTTGAATATAACAGAATCTCTTCATGTGAAACAGCAAAATAAGTTTGGGATAAACTTCATGTTACATATGAAGGGACCGATCGCGTAAGAGAGACAAAAGTAAACTTCCTGCTCGGCAAATATGAATCCTTCAAGATGAAGCAAGGAGAATCAATTGGAGATATGTTTAGCCGTTTTACAGAAATTGTAAATGGTTTAGCATATCAAGGTCAGCAAATTTCTGGCCCAATGAAGGTCAACAAACTCTTGCGAGGTCTCTCAAAAGATTGGAACCATGTCAAGACCTCAATCCGGGAAACTCAAAGGATTATGCCACTCTCCGTTGATGAATTGATCGGCACTCTTCAATCCTATGAAGTGGAGCAACTCAACAATGAAGATCCCGAAGGTAAGAAGTTCATTGCTTTAATATCTAATGCTGTTTTTGATGAAACAGACTCAGAAAATGACATGGACGATGAAGAATTTGCCTTTATGGTCGAGAAATTCAAAAAGCTGAGTAGAAAAGGAAGGAAATTTGATGGAAGAAAATACAAGCAAAATGGCCAGAAAAGAACAATAAAAGAAGATGATGAGCAAGGAAATTTATGCTTGATGGCACATTCAGAATCTAAGTCTGACTCAGACACAGACTCAGAATCAGAGTCTAATTCAGAACCAGACTCAGAATCCGATGAGGAAATCAAGGTAAGTCATTCAGCAATTCCTTTCAAAGTTTCAAAATATATAAATGAGCTTTATTCAAATCTCAAATCTTCTCTTAAAAGGATCTCCAAACTTAAAAAGGAGAATTCTCAGCTTAGGCAACATGATCTTTCTCAAAAAGAAAAGTTTGAAATTTTGCAAAAAGATTTTCTACAAACAAAAGAAAATCGAGATTTGCTTGTTAAAGAATATGATTCTTTGAAGAAAGAATTTTCAAATATTTCGACAAGATTTTCAAATGAATCAAAAACATTAGAGCATATTCTTTCTAAACAAGTTCCTTACTATAATAAGTCAGGACTTGGTTTCAATAAGGAAAATAATTCTTTAATTGATTTTCCTAAAGTAAAAGAGAGACTTAGACAAAGACCTTCAAAGACATTTTACAAAAATCATTTTCAAAAAGTGCTTGTAAAACCTGTTGGTCGAAATGCCTTCAAGTGTTTAAATTGTGGAGAATCGAATCACTTTGAGAAAGAATGTCTTAAAGTCTGGAGACCTATTAAGAAAAATTGGGTAAAAGCAGCATATTCTACTAACTCTCATGGACCCAAGAAAAAATGGGTACCAAAGAAAAGATGAGTTATTTTTTGCAGGAAATAAAGGAAGAGAAGAAAGAGTGTTTGGTAAGGAATTTTTTATTCTCAATTTGATTTGGGCAATAATTCTCATATTCGATATATCCTTGGTTGATTGAGATTTTATAATGATCATATTTTGCTTTATGGAAGAAAGAATCGTATGATTTGTTTTTGAGTTGAGATTTGATTTAGTACGTGTGATTATTTGAGATAATTCAAATTATTTTGTTTAATTTTATACTCTCAGATTTAATCATATTTTGCAAAGTGAAAATCTGTTTTACGTGATGATGCAAGATATTTTTAGATATTCAAAGATTTCATTCTCCCTGATTTTATTATGCTTTGACTAAGTGAGAATTTATTTTTCAAAATATCATTGTGCATAATATTCTTTCTTTGAATACTTTGTTACGATGAATTAAGAAAGAATATTTGATTATGGAGATTTTCTATTTTACTCTAACGTCAAGGAAGGATCCAAATTGATGGATACCAAAAAGGAAATGAGTTGATTGCAGGAAATTCTATAAGGGAAGAGCGATCGTGAATCTACGCAGATTTTAGTACAATCTGAAAATATCTCTTATGAAGATTGGTATTGCAATTTTGGCACGTGACAGAAATATCTATTTTCCTTTTGCAAAATGCATATCTGAAATTTATGCTCAAGGAAATCTCTTTGATCTCGAAAGATATTACTGCATATTCATGGATGTTCTTGCTATATTCTTAGAAGATATATTATATCTAGCAAGTTAGATCCGCAAATCAAAGGAAGATATTACGTGACATTTTTGCAAAGATTATTATCTGTTATATAAGAATTTGCAGGTCACAAAAGAATCTTCCATATGGATTTTGGAAAACTCGATCAGAAAATCATGGAGATTCTATATTATCTTTTGGAAGTTCAAAGATTCCATTCCTTGTGCAAAATTTTTTGCTTATTGAGGAAATCCCTTATGCATCGTACAAAAGGTTGAATAGTTCTGAATTTTAATATTTTATAATTTTATATATGCTATTCAATTTATCTATTTGAAGAAAAGGGTATTATATATCACGTGAATATTATAACAGCTTATTTGTGGAAAAAGTTTGTTAAGTTGATGCAGGATGAATTCGAGAAAGGCTTAATTGAAGAAAATAAATTTTTTCCTCGAATTTCAAAATGCAAGTGATCGTTGCGGATGCTGTTGCTACAAAGGAAATACTGGAAAAATATTTTGTTCAAGGTGCACAAGCAACAATTGTTTCTATTCGCAAATATTGTCATGATCACAGGGGGAGAAAGCAAATCCAAAAGAAAAGGAAAAGGAAAAGAATCGTGATCATCTCAAAAAGGCAACAAATTGAGGGGGAGTATTGATCAATTATGGAAAAATCTTTTTGGATTGATCGTGATCTTATTATGGATGGAAGGAAAGGTAAATGTGTCAGAATCTGTTATAAAAAATCCGGTTAGTGCATTTTTTATTACCTTCTGTCATTAACAAATCTCTTATTGATATTATTATTATGACAAAAAAGGTATGTGCATTTTATGATGCATCCGTGATTTTTATTGGATATTTGTTGATATATATGATCGAAGTGAGTTATTTTGCATATCTTTAATATTCGATTTACTTTATAAAAGCTGATTTTTGGAAATTGTGATTCATGCAAGATATTTGTTATCATTCTCTACGTGAATCCATTATTATCACTTTTTGATTATGACAAAAAGGGGGAGAAGATATGAATATGCATATGTGAAGATTTGTTGATATTATTTATTGCATAATATTGAGCTGCGACTATTTTTCTATATATTGTTATGCTCAATCTATTTGCTATCTTATGATATCCTTTGATTTAAATTAATATTTTTAAAAGCATGTTTACAAATCTGCATATTCAGAGATTGTTTTGTCATCATCAAAAATGGGGAGATTGTTAGGGAAATCCCTTATGATGTTTTGAAGATGACAAAATAAATCAAAGGCTACTAACATATTTAATGGTTAAGGAAAAGACCATGCATATGATAGAACATGTAAAGGATATTATCAAAGTCAAAGAAGACGGCCAGAAGACTGAATGTAACATGTCCAGAGTATATTATGAAGATTTCTAGACTTCTATGTTAAAGTCTGAAGACTGCCAGACTCAAGACTCAAAGTCTGAAGATTGTCAGACTTTAGTGTCAAAGTCTGTTCTACATCAGAAGTCTGCTCACTTTGACAAATTCCAGACTGAACGTGAATGATGAACTAGAAGACAGACTCTACGCTGAAGCTGAACTGGGTACAGACCTTAAAGCTAAATCTATTCAGAAGCAGATATGTTCAGACCCAGATTGTAAAGTCTACAGACTCAGATTGTAAAGTCTATTACTCTCAGACTTTACATCCAGAATTTGACAGAATGTAATACAAGCCCAATCATATAACGGCTAGTGATATGGTTTGGATTCCGCATCAAGATTGATTTGATCGACTCAATCTATTTGATTGACGATTGCATCTTGAAGACAAGAACTTTCTATACGAAGAAGCTTTACTTATGGAAACCAAGATTCCGTTTGTTTGGGCGATCGGAATCATTTTGGGATTCTACCTTTGTCACTCAACGGCTACCAAATCTTCTAGATACAGAGCTGTCCAATGGGTATATTGGAAGACGATTCTCCGGGATGCTGTCCAACGGCTAGTTTGGAAGTGGAGGAGTATTTAAGGAGATGAAGGACCGATGAGCAAGTAAGAGATAGAACGTAGAATTTATAATTCCAAAGTCTGAGCGACATTCGATCACACACTTTTCTTTGGAGAGCTTAAACGTTTGTGATCGTGAGAGAAATACCAAAATAGTGACTTAGTGAGATAGTGTGATCTACTAAGTGTTTGCACTCAAAGTTGTAATCTCTTGTTGATTGCATAGTGGAATTCAGCCAAGAAGGCTGTTAGCGTGGGAGAGTGGACGTAGGCTTGGATTAAGCCGAACCACTATAAATCTTGTGTTCTTATTCTCTTTTTTTTAACTCCTTTGTTTGAAGTTTATTTTATTCCGCATATATTTGCCAAAATTTATCTTAAACACTTATTCACCCCCCTCTAGGTGTTCATACTAGCACTATCAAACTAGTTCCATGGACCTACTTGGGAATCAGACTAGACTAGACCGGCAGTCCAATTTTTAGGTGGATCCATGGAACCAACGAGCAATTCTTGATTTCAAATTTTCAAATCCGGTCCTTAATAGGCGGCTCCTAGTTCCAAGGTAGGAATCGCCCACCTAGACCATGCTCACCCTTAGTTGTCGGGCAAGTAATTCCATAAAAATAAGTGTTATCATGCCTCAAAGTTTGATTCCATTCTTCTTTCCCAATCATTTTTCCCCAACATCCAGTGCATGTTGAGTGTGGGGAATATTAACCGAGAGAAAAGAAAGATGGCATATTGATGGTCTTGACATAAGATGGCATGCATTAACTAAAACTCCACGTCAAGTTTTTCCAATCTGAATGGGCAAAATAAATAACATTAGAAAATCGTTAAAAGATTCAAAACTACATGAGTCAAATTGAAAAATTTATAACTGAATTAGTATTCGTACATTTGGTTTATGACTTTCTGGGTAATTTCTCCTAGAGAAGCATACCTTCATGCAATATATTCTTTTTTAAAAGTAAAGTAACACTCTATCTTCTTTTTCTTTCTGTCAAATAAAAATACCATTTCATTCATTCAAAAGGTATACATGAGCGAAGTTGATAAGAATCAATACATAATAAGTTCCAAAGAGGTAGGGGTTGCCTAGACATCTAATTGGAGGGGAGGTTCCTCTTTAGTTGGTTTTGGCAATCCAGTTTGGTTGGCTTCCCGTGGGCAATAGGCTAGAGAAACACCTTCTAATTAGGCTACTAGTGCACTACATTCCTCAAAGAGACATCTCAAAGCCCATGGGCTCAAACTCGGTTCAACGGTGAATCTAATGGTAGATAAATTGTTTGACAGAACATTCATGTGCACCACAAATTCGTCCTTTTGCTCATACGGGTCCCGTAGCCAGAGCAATGCTTCCTTCACCGTTAGGGCTTCGATTTCGAGTGGAGAAGAATTTCATATGAATATATGCCAGGTGTAAAAAGATTTATTTTGATAAGGATTTTGCAATAAATGCATCTACTACTATTTCAAATTTCATAACAAAAGTTCTATGAGATACTTAATAAAGGCTTCTCTTCTTTATTCTCTCCTCATGTGACATTTTCTTGCTCTCTAATTTTTTCTTTCCACGTCCTTTAACCCATTTTTTTTTTCCTTTTTCAATTTTCTGCACAGAGCTCACGTTTGCCTCTTCCTTTGGCCCGCGAAACGAGTCAAAAAAGCTCAATGAAGGTTACCAATTTTCAAACCACTTGAGAGTACAGAATTCTGCAGAAACTTTTTGGCATTTTGCCACGTTGGAGGCAGATTAATTGATTAGGTCAAATCCAGCCATGGCTTTCTCTTCGTCCCAAGTGCACTTCACTCGAAGTCCAAGCACATAAAACACGGTTTTGATATGGCAAAAACCTATGAAGCCCAGACACGTCGCTGGAGCTTCCGTGTCGTGTTGGACACATTGACACGTGACGCGAATTTTTCGAGACACGGTCAACTTTTCTCGACATGCGCGTCGGAGCGTGTCCGAGAAAGAGGGATCGTTGAAGAAGACGGAGGGTGGAGGCTAGACCGGGGAGTAGAGGCAACGCCGCGACAGCGAGGGAGGCCCAGAGGAAGAGCAGGCGATCCAGAGGGCAGGCCCGCGATTGCGACGCTGCAATGGAGGGCCGACGGCGAGGCTTCAAAGATGTTCGAGTTTTCATTGATCTGCTCGGATATCTTCTGGTACTCCTCGTCCACTTCATCCGCGACTGATCGAGGTCAGGCTCTTGCACGCCGGAGACGGAATCGGGCCGGAGGTATCGTCGCCCTTGATCCTGCGACCCCCTTCTCCCCCAACGTGAGAGCGTGCGAAGGGAGAAGAAGACAGCTTGGGGGGGTTGATTGATGGGGGCGGGAGAGCAGGTGGTGGCGTGGGTTGGGGATGATTGATGGGGGCGGGGCAGGGAGCAGGTGGCGTCGTGGGTGGGAGGGGGGAGAGAGAGATGGGTGGGAGGGGAGAGAGAGAGAGTAGGGAAGAAACCGAAAGTGGGGAGAAAATATTGGAGAAAAGATTGGGTGCCCGGATTTTGGGGGTAGCGTGGGGGATTGGAGAGAGAGAAATGGAGGAGGGCAAATAATTTTTGGGATGAGCGTATGGAGGGAAAAAAAGAGGGGAAAATAATTTTGAGAGGTCTTCGGGGGGAATAACTTTTGAGCGGTAAAGTTAGTTTTGTTATAAAAATAAATAAATTAGTTAAAAAATGATTTCAAAAAATAAAAATATTGAATGTTAAACAATTATAAATTTTGATGATTATAAAATATTATAGATTTATTTAAATAAAGTTGATTATACTTTTTTGTTAGTCATTAGTTTTATCCATAATTTTTGTTAAAGTTAAAAATATATTCTCAAATATGGTTAAGCATTAATTATGAATATATCTTTCAAATTTTCTATGAATATATCTATTAATATTATTAGTGTAAATTCATTATAAGTTCTTGTTATTTATTTATTTATTTGTGAATTTTAATCAAATTAATTAAAACTAAAAATATTTATTCAATAATAACGTGTCCTAACGTGTCGAAATTTTCTTTTTTTTTAGAAATGACGTATCGGCGTGTCGTGTCGTGTCGCTTGTAGGTGCTACTTAAGCAAAAACTACAATTATTCAAGCTCACCGAGGCTTCTTTTGCTTGTCTTCGTCAATGTTAATTCCAAATTCTAAATATCTTTGGACTAGTGCGTCTCCTTTGCACAGTGAGTTCCAGCTGTTCTTGCTCCAATTCTTTTATTTTGGGCGTAAAAATATATATATTAAGATTAATATCACAAAAAAATAAAAATTGATATATATATGATAAATTTATTTCAAGTTAATTTTTTAATCATAAAAAATCTAAAATCGGTACATTTATAACAATTTTATTTAAAATTAATTTTTTAAACACAAAAAAAACCCTAAATTGATATATCTGTAATAAGTTTACTCTAAGTTAAATTTTTGACAACCAAAAACCCTTTGTGATAAAGCCAAAAATCCAAAATTGATACATTTGTAATAGATACATCATTCGTTAAAAAAATCACAAAACTAATATATATGTGACAAACGGAGGGTAATTTCCCAAATTGGTATATTCGTCAACTACCACGTATCATCCAATTCAGTAATTTGATAATAAAATTGAATGAAAACTAACAAAGGGTAAATTTGTCATAGATGTATCAATTTGATGTTTAAAATTAGTTTGTCATAAATTTATTATAAGTTTACCAGTTTATAATTTTTGTGGTCAAAAAATTAATTTAATATAAATTTATTACAAGTATATATGTTTCAGATTTTTCATGATTAAAAAATTAATTTGAAGTAAATCTATTATATACGTATCAATTTAAGATTTTTCATAATATTAATTATATATGTTAAATTAAATTTTTGCACGGAAAATAATGGGTTCCGTGCAGATCTCACCCCCATCAGATCTAAAGCTCGACTGGGCTTTAGCCATGGTAAATACTTGCTCCTTGCTGGTCAGTATTGCTTTCAGTTATCGCCCTTGTTACGGGTTATCCATCACGTGACATGGTTCATCGAATTTGTGGTTCATCTTTTATCATTTCGTATTATAGTGGGTTCGTCCAACTTCTCTAAACCTAATGGATACGTGGTCCATTCCTCCACCATTTGTCTACCTCCTCCATTTTTACGTGGGGTCATCCATAATGATGCAATAGATTTGGCCGATCCATACTTTTAAAAGCTCGATTATTAAATGAAAATCTCATATTAAATGAAAATCTCAGTGTCATCTTCAATAATTGATTGATGACACTATTGAGGATTGATTCTGACATCTATTCCCTGTTATTGCATAGACATATCCAAATCACATGCCTATGTCGGTGTAGGCTTGTAGCATCACATCCACGAGCCATGCATGTCATTTGGCTTTGCATTAAGTGACCTTGACTTGCTCCCGCTATCACCCACGCTCATGAAAATGTAAAAGAAGCTCAAGCAATTTGCCGAATATCATTAACTCAGGATGCGAAGAAGGGGCAAGCTTCTTGCAAGAATCGACTTCCCCAGCAAAAAGACAAAACGAATTCAGAGAACCAAAGACATAGAATTGGTCTTGCAAGAAATGAACTTCTACGAGACGCAGAGAGCAACACAAGTTACACAACGGATGGGGTTCTACTTTTTATGTTATTGTTATCACCAGCATCGCTACCGCTACTAAGTTACGTGTTCAAAAACGTCTTATAAACTAAATTTTGCGTTTGTATTGATACTACCAAATGATTCATTTCAAGATCACCCGTTAATCTAAAGTCTTATGTTTTATCAAAAATAACTTGATTGCATATTATTATTCTTGATGAGAAATTATTATACATGATAGTAGTATATATACTAAATAGAATTTGGTACAGAAATAATGATGAGTTCCATGTGAATCTTGCTCCACCCCAACTGACGTTTAGTGAATGTATTAGCTACTCGAAATACTTGCTCCTTGCTGGTTGATGCAACTTTTTTTTATCGTCCTTGGTATTCCATTATTTATCCATCACGTGATGTTTGTATTCATTCGTGGAATTTGTATTTCATCTTTATCATTTGGTACACACAGTGGACTTGTCAATCCACTCCAATTTTTCCAAAACCTAATGAATATATGTGGCCCATTCCTCCATTATTTGTGTACCTCCTTCGCTTCATATGGGGCCATCCACAATTATCGGCAAATAACTCACGAAATCGGAACGCTTGAGAATGTAACTCAATTAATATCAACAATACTAAATGATTTGACCAATCAAACCAATACTTTAAAAACTCGATTGTTTAATGACGACGCTATGATGGACCGAATCAACATTCACTCATGCATATACATGTACGAATCACATGTTGGTGTCGATAGAGCTGCACATCACTGGTCGAAGAGAGAGCCGAACCCAAAACGCGTGAAGGACAAGGTTGACCCCCGGAAGTACATGAATAAAGGGGGTTTTTCCCAAGTCATCCATGTCATCTGCGTTGCATTGCTTGGCCTTGTTGTTCATGCTGTCACCCACGGCCATTTAAATGTCTTATGAACTGCATTTTTATGTTCAATTTAAGAATTTTTTTTTTTGGGTCAATTTTTGCAATAGGAAAGTTGCACAAATCGATAGAAATTGTAAGGAAAGTGTTGGAATCAAAGGAAATCAAAGGAAAATCAGAGCGATGACCACTGAAATTAAAATTAAAGTGCAAACAAAGAAAAAATAAATCACTAAGAAACTTCACTGAAATTGAAATATCTTCAGAATTATAGACACATTGATGCTTAACTGAAAACATTGAATTGAAAGTTACACTATTTTTTACAATGCACCTGAAGGATAGCAAACTCCAAAACTAAAGCTGAAATTTAGAGACGTTGGTTCAAAATGAAAAAAAAAAGTTTCGGAGGAAAATTTGGCAGTGTTTTGGCATAGCTTGAGTGTCCCCCTCTTTCTTTGTTTTCTTTTTATTTGTACTCCTGGGATTTTCTTTGACAATTATTGAAATTCTTGTGTGATTCCCCACTCTAGCCACTCCACATTTCCATGATTCGCTCTATTTCCACAATTTTAGTAACTCCAAAGGCAATTGTGTCTCCTGCAAATAGACTGCCATTTTATTTATGACTTAATTTAATTTTGTAACCATTCTAGCTGCTAACTCAAACAGCTCGAGATACCCTTTCCTTAATCTGATCGAAAAGGTAACCAATATGCCTTAGATCGAAGTCAGGTCACACAACCTTAAGGTGACGTCAAACTGGGCCGGATTTATAAGATTCTTACGTCCTGTCATGCCCAATTATGAACAGCAACATTTATTCTTACTTTGGTCGGCTTTAGGGTGGCTGTAAAAGTCAATTCCTTCGAAAATGAAACACCAACATCCTTAGGTCATTGGCCCGAGAAAGCAGTCACAGAACGCGTCCTTTTGAGTATTGAGAAGTCCGTCGGATACAAGACTATAATTTTCTTCGTTGTGATCCAACTGGCGAGAGCAACTTGATAGAAACATAAACTAGAGTAGTGAAAGATTGTTAGTAATACTTAAATACTGGGGCGATTGTCCGATCAATCCTAAACTTATTGCACATATGCTGATTTAGTTTTAAACTTTTGCCAATTTTGTCCTGAAACTTTGAGTGAACTTTTAATGTAGTTCTTCAAGCCAATTTACTCAAGAAAGTGTTAACCCATCGGTGTGTCACGTAGAATGGTCAGTGATAACTAGATGGTTGGCAAAATTTGACTGAAGGGATTACATTGTAATTTTGCACTGAGTTTTAGGACTAAATTAACAAAATTAAAAAGTTTAGACCGAATTGGCATCCATATGATAAGTTTAGGACTGATTTGGTAATTTTCTCCTTAAATGTTAAGATGCACTTTCATCTTATAGTGAAGCTTTTACAATAGTTAGTAGGGATCTTACAAAATTATATATGATATCAAAATAGGAGATCCTGAGTTATAATATTTCCAACCTGTTAATTATGTCCCTTATTATATGTTTCCACGCTTGGTCATAGCCTAAAGTCTAGCCTACAATTGAAGAGAAGTATTAGAATATTTAAATATTAGACAAAATATTTATCTAATAACTTAATTTTTAGAATAGTTGGCAATGTCCTCACAAATTTTACGAAAATGGTATAGGAGTTGAATGGGGATAAAAACACCACAAATGTCGTCACTTTTGTACAGAGCTAACTTGAGTGCCATAACTTTTTTTTCGACCACTTGGGTGTTATAGCTTCTAAAAACATTCACTTAAGTGTCATAATTTTTAATTGATCACTTGAGCAACATAACTTTTAATAGCATTTACTTAAGTGTTGGAAATTCAACATGACACGACATTTGTGGTGAACGTTTTTAAAGATATGAAGTACTCAAATAATCGATTGAAAAGTTATATGGCGATTAATATAAGTGTATTAAAAGTCCTAAAATTTTCAAAAAATTCAATCAAATTATAAAACTTGTCAAATTGGGACAATCAACTCTATCCGTTAACTCCGTCCATACATCTTTCTCTTAATTTTGTTAGTATGTTCTGTGTATCTGGTTTGCCAAGACTCTTCATGTTGTAGAATTTTGTGTCCCGGTTCTTGAAAGTAGTCATTTATTTATTTGGTAGATGGGCATGTACCTCCTATGAGTGTATGGTGATGTCTGATCGAAAAGATATTGAACAAGACAAAGAGTGAATGTGTGATCACTGGCGTCGATAGCAAGAAATATCAAATTCAGTTGACTTACCTAACCTGATGATATATAGCTAAAGTTCATCTCCATCGTTAATCACGCGAGCTTTATGATGGGACCATGTAATAAATGATTAAGACATAATCATCTACATCATCTATAAATCACTGAAAGAGACTGCAGCTTGTCCGTCCTTCACCTCCATCTCTGTGAGAGAGCGAGAGAGAGAGAGAGAGAGATTAGCAAGCATCGAAGGTGATGAAGAACGGCCGGGGCGTTCTGGCGGCCTCTAAGTTGGCAAAGGCAATGATAGTGTCATAAATGAGGTGGCGATAGAACACATTGCTCGAGGAAGAAGAATGGAGAAAAGGGAAAAAAGAGAAGAACAAAGGAAAAAGATGAATAAGTAAAGTTGTCTTATCAAAGTTAGCTGAAAATTTAATATGTAACTTACCCTCTTAATTGCAGATGATTCTAATCAATAAAAAATTCAATATTGACGATGTCACTGTTGGTAAAATAATCGGGTCGGAATCACATAAAATATTTATAACTATCAATAATATTATAGCAGTTTGAGTTAGGTCATTGAGCCAATGCAGGGCATATTAGTTGGCTTTTAAGGGACGACTTTGTAAATGATATTACAAAGGCGGATAGGCTGGAATTGGTTAGCACTTTCAAGCCCTAGACATTTAAATAGCAAGGGAAAACTTGCAAGTGATTTTGAAAGTGTCACACCCCGATTCTCAAGAAAAAGGGGCATGACACGGCCGCCCTTTTACCAAAGGACGCAGCCTCAACGTAACCAAAATTCAACCCGATATCAACATATATACATCCACACACACACACACACACACACACACATATATATAGATATATATATATATATATATTTGACAAAAATGGGCACTTGGTTACAATATCTATATCAGAGTATATCTATAATCACAAACATCAAAACATAAACCTTCTACAAAGACTAACTTATAAACTTATGAACTATGCATAAGCCATACCCAAAATTTCCACCACAAAAGTCCTCCCCGAACGAACGCTCACGCCTATTTGTGACTCGCTGAAGAACCTGAAAAACAAGTAGATGAGAGGAGTGAGCTACCACGGCTCAGTGAGTAACACATTTCTTCTAAGCGGATCGAGAAATCACTATGCACATTTAAAATATAACTCAAATACATAATCATAACTTAAATACCAAAATACCAATGGTCCAGTCCATTTGTCAATCTCATAAAACATGCATCAATGGTCTATTCCATTGATTAATCTCATCAAATTACATCGATGGTCCATTCCATCGATTAAACTCAAATCACACATCAATGGTCCACTCCATTGATCAATTCATGCTCAAATGTCTAGCCATGGTCACGTGTAACGCCCGTGACAAGACGACCAAGATTCCCCCCTTGGCAAGGTCTCCACATATTATTAGTCGGTGGCTCAGTCCACAAGGATATCCTAGAATAGTATACGCATACCCACACCCCTCAGGGTCCATAGAGACATTGAGCACAATAACAACTCGAAAGAGAATCATATCACAATATCCAGTAATCCAACATTAGAAAGAGAATCATATCACAACTCGAAATTTGATATATAAATATCAAAGCATTCTCCAAAACATTTCAAGATTCTTTCACAAAGAATTTCACAAATCATTTTTCAAACAACTATTCAAATCGAAGTCGGAATATAACTCCCTTCGAATAACAAAAATGTTAGTAATAGCTCGATCCTGTTTAAAGCAACAAAATATGCTTTTTATCAACTCATGGAATATATAATCCACCACGTTTCTCAAAACATGAGTTTAAAATACAAAGAAGAAATAGTGTCACTCACCTAGGAAAAGTCAAAAATCAAATACGACGCTCACACGAATCGACGCATTCGGATTTCTAACAATTAACGGGAAAATATCAAAAAGCCGAGTAAAAATGATATTTTTATAACGACTCGTCTATACTAGGCCTATTAGTCGATAAACGACACCTACGTGCCCCAAAAGTTCACAATTTAGCATAAACCCATCATTTTCAGCTAGGCACGGCCCATGCGCCAACTTCGTCACGCCATAACTTCCTCCACAAAATTCCGTTTCAAGCCGTCTTATAGTCTTTAGAAAGCTCTCTTAACGTACAACAATAACCCCAACTCAGCTGCCCCAAAACAGTACCGGAAATAACAAAAAAAGAGACTCGAAGCCACTGTTCGCTACAGTACCAGATTGCGCCTCCAACTTCAAAATTCCGTTCCGAACAAACCGCAAGCTCAAATCACAATCCGAAAGATGCTATAGCTTCACAACATCCCAAAGTACCATTTCAAAAAAAAAATTACAGCTTAAAGACTCAAAAATTGGGCTTCGCCACACAAATACCCAAGAAATCTGAATTTCGAGCCCTAATTGTGGCAATTGCTTCAAGCAAGTGATTAAAGGCTTCAATTTCTTACCGGCCTTGCAAAACACACTTGAGTCGGCTTGATGAGGCGTCCGGGTCACGAGCGCGCCAATTTTTTTTCCCTTTTTCCCTTTTTCCTTTCTCTTCTTTCTCTCTTCTCCCCTGTTTTGCGTTTCCCCTGCTTCTGTCGATATTCTTCTCTTTCTCTCCCTCTTTCTCTCTTTTTAAACTCAGCCGAAGCTTCTTCCACTTTCCTTCAGCCTCCCTTTTTTGACTTTTCAACCTTTTCTTTTTCTCTTCTTTTATTTTATTTCCTTAATTTAAAGTCCATATATTACAGAAAGAGACCGACAATGATCTCCTTCTGTCCATTCCCCATTTTCACCAGTCTAAAAATGGTACCGTCTTAGGGGGTGGAAGAAAAAGAGAGACAGAAGCGAAGTTTAGTTGGTGAAAGCTTTTTTTAAGCGTTATTCTTTCTTGTTGAAATATCTCACATTATTTAATTAGGAGATTTATGTACTCTTTATATATGTGTATTCTCCTTCCGTCTATTAGTTTAAACTTTTCAATTGGACTTCATGACATGGTATTGGAGCCACTTTCTAACCTAGTTTATTTTGCATGTGGATCCACCAGCTCAAGTTTTTTTTTTTTTTTGGATTTTCTAATCTCTCTTTTATTTATCTATTTATTTATTTATTTATTTGGGTCTTTCCTTAAGAAATCCCTCTTAGGGGGAAAATTGACAGATAGATGTTCAAGTATATTGTTAAAATACTTGGCCTGTGCTTGGCGACTCCTTAGCTCTGATTCAGTGTTCGATGCAATATTGGATCGAGATTATAAAATTGGCTGCCAGATATATGATCCCTAGGGAGATCAGCGATATCCATACTACCCTGGATATGAATCTTCAGATGAATATTTAAATAGGTTGATTCGCTTATGGCCATGAAAGGGTTCCGCGAGCTACCTTTCAATTATTATTCATGGACGTTGCAAAATACTATTCAAAGTTGACATGATACCTACTTGTACAGAAATTATAGACTGCACTTCACGATACGAGATAACGTATTTCAAATATATGTCGTATGTCTCTGCGAGACATTGTTCAAATAGAAATGAAACAATGACATAAGAATGTTTATATCTCAATTGACAAAAGTTAAACATTTAGGACTTTCGTGGTACTTAACTCATATCTGAAATCTTACAAGTGAGCTGGTTTAGTTGTTATCGAGTTAAATGAAACATCAATAATGCTAGGAGGATTAAAAGTTTTATTTCAAATTTATTGAAAGATGTAATTTGACAACATTTAATGTGTAAATTGTATGAGACACCCAACACCATCTTCATATAAGTATTTCGTTTAAAGTTCGAGACCTTACCCAGCAACGATCTTTCCGATGCAAGAAGCCTCTATTTAAGGTCATCGTCCCACTAAGCATCAACCAACTCTTCACTCCAATTCTCCACCACCACCACCACCATGCAAGCCTCTCAACCTCTTCCTCCACCCCATTTAAGGTACTTGCGAGACGAGGACATGCCGCAAGCATTCAAGGACTTGTTCTCCTCTCCCTTCAGAAGAAGACTGGATCACCGCCTCTTTCCGCTTGTATCAGGGCTTCTGGCTCTCCCCTCGGCTCTTCAAAGGCATCCTCACTTGCCAAAACCACTTCCAAGCTCACCCCTCTGATATCCTCCTCGTCACTAGTCCAAAATCTGGCACCACCTGGCTAAAGGCCATCCTCTTCGCTCTTTTGAACCGTGCCAAGTACTCTGACTCTGACTCACAACAACGCCACCCTCTCCTGACCCAAAACTCCCATGACCTCGTGCCCTTCTTGGAGCTCAATCTCTATCTCGGCCAAGAAAATCCCGATCTCACTGCTATAGCATCCCCTAGGCTCTTTGCCACCCACATGCCGTATTCCTTGCTTCCACAGTCAGTGAGGGACTCCAACTGCAAGCT
Source organism: Eucalyptus grandis x Eucalyptus urophylla (assembly GCA_028830015.1). Taxonomy (NCBI): domain Eukaryota; kingdom Viridiplantae; phylum Streptophyta; class Magnoliopsida; order Myrtales; family Myrtaceae; genus Eucalyptus; species Eucalyptus grandis x Eucalyptus urophylla. Next base: position 46,453,952 of record CM054190.1, read on the forward strand.
GGTTTACCCGTGTAGGAACCCCAAGGACACCTTCGTCTCAACGTGGCACTTTGCCAATCGGATGAGGCCGGAAGAGAAGGGTCAGATTCCGATCCAGGAGGGCCTCGACAAGTTTTGTCGAGGGGTGAGCGTTTGTGGGCCTTATTGGGACCATGTGTTGGGTTACCACAAGGCGAGCTTGGATATGCCCGAGAAGGTGTTGTTCATGATGTACGAACAGATGAAAGTGGACCCGCATGTTCATGTGAGGAGGTTGGCCGATTTCTTGGGGTGTCCATTCAGTAAAGAAGAACTGAGAGACGGGACAGTGGAGGGAATATTGAAGATGTGTAGCTTCGACAATATGAGTGCATTGGAGGTGAATAAGTGTGGGAAGTTGTGGACAGGAGCAGAGACCAAGTGGTTCTTCAGGAGAGGCGAGGTTGGAGATTGGATGAATTACATGAGTTCTGAGATGGGAGAGAGAATTGACGGTGTCATGGAAGAGAAGTTGCATGGTTCTGGTTTGAAGCTTTGAGAGTTCGGTTTAATAGAAAAAGTACCTGGAGGCCATTTAAGAAGCATTGTATTTCTACTGCTATAGGATGAAAGGTCTTCAGTGGCAATGTCGGTCGTGGCTTGGTCTCCATAGAGGGATGCTCCAAGGTTGTGATTCTAGTCTGCATGATTTGGCCAACAAGTAGTTGTCTAATAAAAAGCTGCCATCCTTCTCCCTGGGAGCTTATGGGTTTATCTTCTGTCGTTCTTTTCAATTCCTTTTTTTATTTTTGCTGATTGAAGCATCGGGGCATGTGGTCTTCTATAAGTGTTGTAGTTCAGCGAACATTCTAGTTCGTATTTCGATGTCCTCAAACAAATTGAGTTGCTAAACCAAGGATCTTTGTGTCTTGGAGAAAAAAAATTTATCTATTTGTTTTCCTTTCAAGCCCTGAAAAGAGAAAAAAGTTAATGATAAAGAAGAAAGCGACCATAAATAATTAACACACCAAGACCGAGTCTATTCAGTTTGGTAGTGCACGTATGGTATGGAGTAAACCTGTCAAATGGGTGGTTCATGTCAAATATGTATGGATAAAAAATGGCCCAACCTAAAATTGACTTAATTTGTCGAGACCTTCCTAGAGGTGAACCATCAAAGGAAAGCTAATGAATAACTAAGCAAATGCTTAGGGTAGACTTTCTTAAGCCTATACAAATTCCAACTTTGTAGTTTCAATTTAATCAATTAAACATGCAAATCAATTCATTTTGGAGTAGCCACTAATGTATTACAAAATTAATTAGAAACTCAAGTATAATGTGAGGAAATATTTTACTTTTATGAATTATAGATTTATGGATCGGGGGACTTGATCACACTAGATAAATCTAGCATCCTTTTGCTACCTTTTTTCTCCTTATCTCAAAAAATATTTGCAAGCAATCTTGATGAGCTTTAATCATAAATCACTAACGCTCAACAATCAAATGCTACAAATAAATAACGAAATAATTTGAAAAACCTTGATGCGCTAAGCATATCAAAAGCAAAGCTCCGTTATCATCCAATGCAAAAAGCATTCTGCAGGATGTTGACTACAATATAGACAATGATGAAACTATGCAATGCTAATTAATTATTTTTTGGGGATTTTTCTTGTTAACAACTAAGCATGACTCAAATCAAACGCCATGACTATATGTTTAATCTACCATGCATTAATGAACTATATAGAATTCTAAAATGTAAAAATAACCCTATTATTAATAATTATAAAGATATAGATATAACCTATGTGCAATTCTAAGAACATGATTTAATTTAACTATAAATTAACCCTATTAATTAAACTACGTGAGATATTTTTGTATTTTCATTTTTCTTAGAAATAAAACACTAAACTCTACGGCACTAACATGACCAAATGACTTTTATTAAAAGATGACCCAGCAATGCAATCTAATTATTGGTATTTTTTAGGAGAGACAGATCTAGAAGTAATAAGTGTCCTAGCTATGGCAAACTCTGAGGCGGGAACGAGGAGCGATGCTGCACGAGCATTAGAAGGTGAGTGCCATGTGTTCCTGAGCATTAGGAGATTGAACCTCGAAGTCAAAGTGGTAAAGCGGAAGGATGAATGAAGAAGCCAACGACGTCTCTGCGTCAAATCTTGAGTACCGCCCGACAATCATACGATGGACTTAAACTTGTGAATGTGCGACGGCATTCGGTGCTCAGTAGGTGTTTGTGAATATTCCTAGTGAACTATGGAAGTGAATACCGGTAGGATGGTCAGCCTAAACACTGCCAACTACGGATCATGGAAAGGCAAGATGCTTGATTTTCTTTATTGCCTGGAATTGCATGGTCCCATAGAGAGTGACAAGACTATTAAGCCTGATTACAGTGATCCACTATGGTAATTGCTAAATAGGCGATGTGCAGCTTTCATTTGAATTGACAGGTATGTTCATTGATTTCTAGTGAAAGGGAGACAGACAGAAGATATGAAAAGTTGTTTGTCGAGGAAGATTCCAGCCCATCGACAGTTCAGATATTTGTGGAATCTGCTGTCTATTCAAGGAATCGATGCTTTTCTTTGGCTCTATCAGGCAAGAGTTCTATCCTTCTGCCGATTGGGCATTTCAAATGCAAGGACATGGTACGTTACTCCTTGTAATTGAGGTCTAGAGCTTCATGAGGCATCTCTGAAACATGGGCGTGATGAACTGTTCCTAGTTCACTCAAAATGTTCCTCAAAACTACCAGCAGAGGGTTCTTTAATGCCTTTGTATCATTTGAGAAAGTTAGATTAACACATGAGAAAATGTGCATGTGCACACAGAGAAGAGAATTTATTGCGATAGTGCTTGAAATAGTGATGACTCTATCCCATTTGCTCTTTAAAGGTTCATGTGCTCATTGACACTCAAAATGCGCCTACTCTCTCCTGACAGTGTGAGGAAGACATGATCATGGCTTCTTTGATCTGCATTGTGGATTTCGATTGTCAGAAGATCCTAGTCTGCAAATGGAGTTAGATTGTGGAAAGAAACTTCAGTTCGATACGGAGGTAGTTACAAATTTGAATTATGTTCTTGTATCGGGTCCCTTTATGAACTATATTCATATGATTTTCTGTACTTGTTATTATCAGCAAAAATATTAATTGTCTTGAGTTGGTGGAGCTAATTTCTGGAAACATCTTTGCATGGGTAGACTAGTGTGCTAGAACTCTGTGCGGTGTCTCATGTGATGGACTTTTTCTCCCCTGCGTAGGTTAATATTGATTTGGGAAGATACCATCTTGCTTCGCAAGAACTTAATTTCAACTCTTTCGTTAGGGATAGTTCAGTGAATTACTTAACTGGAAAGTCGCCTTTCCCAATGTTGGATAAATTCATAGAATCTGTGGCCTCCATTGGAACTGTATCAGGTGATCACTATAGTTTTATTTTCAGATAAACAGAGTGATGAAACATTTCGATTGCTTCATAGTTCATAGAATTCTACCTGAGACTCTGTAGGATATTAAAGTTGCTAACCTTACTTGAAAGAATTTTAATGGGACTGATATGCCCTATTTGAAAAGAAACTATTGATTGGCACTTTCCCCTTTCATGCGGAGTAGCGTCAAGAAAATGATCCGATTTTAAAGGCCTATCGTTTCTTCTCGTTTTCTCATGTAATGCTGATGAGTCTGTCACAGTATAGGTAAAATTCAAAGTTGGTACTGGTTCTCAGAGCATGAACTCGTGGTTTCTAGCTTGTAAAGGAACAGGTTCTATGAGCTGATAAGCAGAGAGCATAGAGCATTTGCGGAATATGCTATTTCTTTGCAATGGGAAATTTCTTGTGTTTAACCGTGCTCTTTAAGTCTACCTTTAGTAGAGACCAGCTTTTTTTTTCCCTCAATTTGAGTGACCTAGTTATCTAGTTGCAGACCTGATCCAGGCTGTATATTATCAGAAATGTCACAATCTTGATTGCAAAGGTACAGGAAATTTCTGCCCAACATTTATCCATTTTTTTTTCTTTTATGTGTGAAAATGAAGGTAAAGTGAGCTTAGTAATAGGCCAGGTTACCGCTCGCTGCTGCGTCTGATCCTGGAGGATACTGTGCCTGATTTATCAGCATTCTTTGATTCTAGCAAATCTTCCTGATATAACTAATAACATGGTTGACATTGATGAAAACACGACAAATTGCTCCCCTATGGATGCTTGGTGGCTTGAAGCCATAAGAGTGGCACATACTGTAGAAAACCAACGGGCCATGGAGTATGACCACAAGGCAAGGCAAGTCATCCACTTTACTTATCTGTGCAAATATTTTAGGATCTCTCGACAGCCCATGGAAGACGAGGACTGGCGGGTGGATTTAGAAATTAATACACCTCAGGGTGAGCTCTGAGCTTGAGTTCGACCATTTGAACAGCTCAGAGTCGCAATTATTTGGGTGGAAAGTCGATCCGGCTTAGTTCTTCAGCTTGCAGACTTGAACAAGGGTAGCGTGTCATGGATCCTTTCAATTCAATCGCATCAGAAAAAGAGCATCAGACTGAAAGTAATCGCTGTGAAGATGTGGTTATTAACCAAAGTACTCTGAACTCCAATGTTTGGTTTAAAAATTACTTTTGCTTGGCAGACAGTAGTCCTTCAGAAGAGGCATGTTGTTCAAGACAAAACATCAGGTCGCGAATCCATTCCGATTGCTCACGGTTGGCAAGAGTGTTATTTTATGGAAAATTCTTAGTTTATCAGGCCACAAAAGTTGGAACTTGAAGATTTTTCATTTCAGAAACCTCTCTGTTCTCGCTCGCTACCTCGGGGTCACTTCACACGACGATCATTGATCTGAGCAGAGGCTCTTACTATTCAAGTATTTCCATTTTGTGCCACAATTAATTAGGTGCCTTGATGCTTTTATCATTGCACCCATTTTAGGTACAAAGCAAAGTTCTCCAATTAGTAGTACATTTTTGCCCTTGCACCTCACGAATTTGTTCTTTCTTTGAGGTTGATGGCTACAATAACTTTTTTGTATGCACTCATGCAGGGTGCTGCATCTGTTACAAGGATAGCATCCAGTCCAATGCCAAAAACATTGTAAGAATAGGTAGAATGTATTCTAATAGAAGCAACATGTATCGAACCATGATCTAATTCCTTTGTATATTTACCATTAAATGCGATTTAGGCGTCCCCAGTACATAGGGCCCAATAGTCAAACGAGACAAGTGGACAACATAAATTATGGCCTGAGAACAGGCGTTCACAAATATGAGGACTAGTAATAACTCAGCCAATACATCGTACCCTAATCCAAAGATGAACAGTAATAGAAGTGGTCAGATGATTGGTACATTAGAAAAATGAGTATAAAGAGAATCGCAATTCACAATACAAGTAAAACTCACAAACATGCACAAAACTACAACATACTCAAAGCGGACAGATACAGACTCCAATCTTATTCTCAAAGTTTAATGAGGCCTTGAAACTTTGTTTCTTCAATGAAACCAATGTTCTTTCAAGAAAGATTCTCGCACTAACGTGGCCATGGCAGGGTGCCTTGAGGGATTTTCAGCTTGTTATTAGTGTGAAACTGGACTGCAGCTCGTAGTCTACGTAAGCTCAGCTAATTTGGTGCATCAACATTTTATATTAATTCTCTAAAAAATAAACTAAATACTATTCTGCCATTATAAAAATTGGGAATAATTACATAAATGGTTCATAAACTGGGGCTCCATATGAAGTATGATCCATAAACCTTAAATTTATTCAATTTGATCTTTGAAGCACAATGCCCAATTTCCTTATGAAGTCAAGGAGGGTTGATCTTGCCCACATAAGTGCAATTAAGAGATGAAACCTGAATGACCTTGGATAAAGTACGACAATTAGTTGTCTACCCGGTTCTTTGTCAAATCATTGGCTTTTCTCAACCCAAAAGGAGAAACACTCGTTAGAGAGTGATAATAATAACAAATACATTAAAGAGAATATCAACTAAAATCAAACAAAGAGATAAGTGCAAAAATCTTCATAATTGACTAATATTAAGGGTTGGATGATTTGTAGAACAATACATTTGAAGTAGTTCGTTGGTTATTCAATGATAATAGTATGATTCAAATATAAAGAAAAACAATGTTGACAAAATTTCTATTCTATCCATGAAGTAGAGTTCAGAAAATTTAATATGGTTACGCAATGTGTTTAGTTTTAAAAAGAAGGAAAATAATGAAAATCACGTGGTAAACATATCATCCAAAAGCAAACTTAATCTAAATTGCTATTGAAAAATTAGATAGATGTGTCTATTCAATCATCCTATTTAAAGAAGAGGTGTCTGCATTTGGGTTCGAGTGTATCTCACCCTTAAGTGGCGCCCTCCTCAGCTCTATGACCTTGTCCGATGACAGCACCCTTCTCAGCCCCTCCACATCCCCCTGCAGCACCGTTGCCACCAGTGTCCCTACCTGGCTGTTGTTCCACAAATGATGCATCACTGATCTCGTGCATGCAGTCAGTGAAGAGAGCGGTGATCGACGGAAGGGCACTCAGCGTTGGTAGTTATTTGCCAAACAAACTAAAGAGGTGTCTTGCATCACATTAAAAAAATACGTGGACTAAATTTGGCATTAATTCTCAATTATTTATTTTTATTTTTATTTATTGAAATTCGAATTTATAATTATAAAATAACCAATGTGTCCTATTGAAACTGTGTGAGTATTCATAATAGATTAACGTTTATTTTTTAATTTTTTAATTTTTAATTTATTATTTTTGCTTAATGATTATTAGGCACTCTTACAACTGAAGCTAAGGATCAAAGAGACCTTTCTTTTGTAAGTCTTGAATATTTGCATTTTTTGTTGCGGTCCTAAGATTAATATGGAATTTGGACGTGATCCCGGTGAAGAGGGATAGAACTATGGAGACTAACCGAGCGCGGGCAAAAGGAAGCAGAGGGAGTGAGACCTGATGTGCCTCAAACCTAAGAGGGGATCCTACGAAAAGAGGCAAAGCAAGGGGTGTAGCTTCAAGTTCAAGAAACAGCGAAGATATGAGGTCAGGTAGTCACGTAGCTTCAAGTTCAAGAAACAGCGAAGATATGAGGTCAGGTAGTCACGCAGCTTCTAGTTCAAGAAAGGGCAAGGCATCGAAGATGGGAAGAATAATAACTTCAAGTTCACAAAGCAACGGGATTTTGAATATGGAAAGGGGTAAAAGTTCAACTTCAGGAAAGGGCACAACTTGGAGTTCAGAAAGGGGAACGATTTTGCGTTTAGGAAGGGGCAGAGGCTCTACCTTAAAGGTCCAAGTACAAGAAGGGGCATAACTAAAAAGGGCACAATTTTGACGGACAAAGGTTGTTCAAGTTCGGCCAAGGCTGAGCCTCAAACACGAACAAGCATTGAAGCAAGTGGAAGATTTAAGCTACTATGACATATTTAGTAGATATGCATGTTCTTCAATCTCTGTGTAGGCAATGCACACTTACTATTAATTTGTAATTGATATGTATTATGGGGTCATCATGTAATTATGTTATTTTATGTTCTCGGACCGTAACTAACTGATTTTATAAATACATATCTTGCAATCCTAAATGGGGTCAAACCACCATGAACACTCTTTTATTATTCTCTCTACTCTCTGTGACTCTTCAAACTCTACCTTTCTTGGGACCAAAAAAAAAAAAGAAGAAAAACTCTACCTTTTGAAGGAGACTCTAGGCTAATATTTTTAGGTAAAAAATTTCTTCAGCTTTTCCTACCTAAAACCAACCAGTGGTCATGGATGTGGATCATCTGCTCCTTCCAAGAGCTAATATGTTGTCTTAGTTCTGTTACAGGTGTTTCCAGTTCTTCTTTACTTGCCTCTTCCCTAGTTTAATTCTCATTCTGTTAAGTTGTTTATCTAATAACTGCAAAGAACAAATTACTTTAATTATCTTATTTTCCTGCTACGTTTAGTTTTTCTAAAACAGCAGGTTTACTCCATTATTCTTTTTGGCCATTCACCATTTGTGGTATTGCTTTAATGTTCTCTCCTAATTTTGATCCAACTATGGGAGAATGATTGATATTTGGAGTTCTCCATATGCCATAATTTAAGTTGTATAGTGATTTTCTATGTTATTTATACTTCCTTCTTTTACTCTACGTAGAAACCGATGGAAGAATGTCATATTTACTTTATTTTATTTTATTTCAACATCCCTTTTGAAAATAATTGAAAAGTTGCATCATTTCCAATTACTAACATCGTTTTCCCAACTACCTTAATTGCATAATTTATATATTAAAAGGTTCCTCTTTTCTTATATACCCAAAGTACATCTATTTGTGGTATATTCCAATTATCTAAACTTTTCTCAACATATATTATTGTTAATTTCTTATAATTCTTAAACTTATTTTGCATATATTTCCTGGGACTAGAACCTACGTATGGAATAAATATAACTGCCTTCAAACAAATTACTAATATTAGTCTTGTCGTGTAAAAACTATTCAAGGATTCATAACATTTTCTTGTCCTAACATAACTTTTAACCTCCTAGTAGTTACTTTCATGGGTTACGGGACTTGGTGATAATCAAATGTGACCAGAAGCTAATTGTTGTTTGTTTATCACTCGTTATAGTTAACACTCGAAATTCCCTAAAATTATATAATGGCGGACAAAAAGTAAGGAATGGATATTAGTCCTTTCCAAGAAAATGTAATTTAGATGGCAATTCTGTAAATATTTAGAGCTATGCAGAGTGAAAAAGTGATAAAAAGATTAAGTGTTTTGATAATGGCTAACGATTGCCCAAATTTATCCCAACTACAGAAGTTTGGTGCTTTTATTTGTCCCTCATTTATTGAAAAAGCCTGGTGCAATAAGGTATGACCCTAACTATTCTTTGAATTTGCAACTCATGTCATGATCTACCGAAGGCTCCACCAAGAGCTTCAAAGCGTCCACGTTATTATACTTCCCCCACAATGATGAATGGCACCATCGTTTTCAGCCCTATCACGCATTGCGCTCGGTCTTGCTCAAACCAGCTTCGTGAAATATCAAATTGGCCTTTCCACAGCCACCATATCAAGAGGATAAAGACCTCCACCATGATCCAAACGAGAATCAGTGGATCATCTCTTAGCAAGGGCAGCAAGGAAACTGTATCTCCTTTAACCTCCTATTCATACAGTCTCTTCTTCATTTTCGATCTGGATACAGACCTGAGCTTCATTACAAGACAAATATGTCTTGCTATAAGATGGCAGTGAAAGTCAACTCCTGATTCCGAAATTAAATATCAACTCCCTTGGACCTCAGAAATTCATCAAATTTGTTGAACGCTAAAAGTCATTATTGATTAATGAGCTGTTGTTGGTTAGTCCGTGAACTCCTGGAGCTGTCGTTCTTTCAAATTCTGCACGAACTACTTCATAGAAGTGTAAGACTAGAATGTGAAATAATTTCAATGGTACATTCAGAGTGGAGGAAGAATTTGCTATCTGAGAAAGTCAACTCAGACTTGGTTTAAATTACCTTCAGAACTCATGCATTGTCATTGTTTGTATGATTTATCATAAACACATTGTTGATACAATGAAACAAGCCTGTCGTTTTTCTTCATAAGTCACAAACTAAATCTCGTTCCTCTCCGTTTAGGGCTTGTTGTGACCTCTTTGAGCCCTTCCGTAGGCACGGAGGTTAATAAATTGCTAAGTTTATACTTAATTCAGGCTCTCCTAAGCTCACTAATTTGTGACTTATGATCTGATTTTTTAACCAACAATTTATTTTCATTTAGGAGTTATCACTAATTGATTCGTAATTAATTGACTAGAAACTCAAGTAAAATATTGAAAGAAATATTTTACTCATATACAACCAGAGAAATTAAGATCGACGACTTAATTATACTAAATAATGAACTAATGCCCTTTTGGTATATTATTTTATTTAAACATCAAGTAAAGTATTTATGCAGCATTTTATATCAATCATGGGTTCTAGGATTTAATTCCTGACCAAGCTAAGAAAATAGCTATTCATGCATCACAAGGGCGTAATTGGAATAAATAAAAATATGCAAACAGCAATCCAACATTTGCTTACAATGATTTAAATACAATCTCTTCTTTTGTTTTCTTTTAAAGATTTTCACATATATTAAGCGAAAACCACTCAAAGGCTATTTTAAAGCTTTTTCTGATTTCTTCGGAAAAAAAAATTCTGGGATTTTTAAAAAAATTAAAAAAATAATACATTATATTATATAAAAAGGGAATCCAGGTCGGGTCTCCCCATCTGGACCGATCCGAGACCGACCCGGACTCGCCAGCCCAAGTCTCAGGACTCGGGCCCTCGACCGGGCTGGGCTCAGCAAGTTGGGCCCAGTTCGGCCTGAAGAAAAATATTAAAAGGCAAGCAGGTAGCCCAATCCGGGAACATTCCAAACCAGAATTAAACTAATTCAGCCCAAGCCGTCATCTCTTATCCTAGGTCCACTACGCCTAGTCCCAATGAGCCTAACAAAAGGCGATTCATTAAATCCACACAAACCTCCCCAAGCCCCAAGCCCACTCATTCCCTATTTCAGCCAGCTCAAGATCACTCAAAACCTACACAAGCCCAGCACGCCGCTCTTGGTTTTGCGTGCTCGGGGATGACCAGAGACGAGCAGCCTTGAGCTGGTCCGTCATTCGCTCACGCCGACCCGCGAGACCAACTCGCCACCCCACTTTTGCGATTAGCCGCGAAAGTCGTTGATCCCCAGAGAACTTGTCCTCGGCCATCAACGGATAAGCGCTATCGAAGCAACACGCATAGGAGTATGCCAAAGAAATGGCCATGACAGCCCCGATCAACGAGATAAGGTCTCGCCCAGGACAAACTCAGTAACTGAAGATCAAAATAATGTTACGTGATCTTCGGGTAAGGCAAAAACAGCGGCTATTCTTCCGGAGCCGTCTCGAGGACGTTTTATCGAACACTTAATACACGCAAACTGAGGGGCAAGGAGCGAGGACGATCGAGCCCGAGCCCGAGCTCGAGCCGGGATTCTGAATGAACTAAATACCAGTCCCCCAAAACCGCAGCGCGCACACAAATGAGGCCAGAACTCGCGCGAACCGGACAACGTCAGCCCGGTCCGGCGAGCCCGAAACAGAGCACAAAGAGGGGTACGAGCGTTCCGATGAAGGAGCCCTATCTGTCTCGGCGGCGTCGGACGGTGGGCGAGCTCAGTAGATCGGGCTACGTTCGTCCGCCTCGAGCGTCTCCGAGCCGGGATCCTTGGGAAATCGACGCCCAAAAGAAAGGCGAACGAAACCGAACCAAAACCTACCGTGAGCTCGGCTCGGGGAGAGGGGTAACGTCGGTGGGTCGTCGGCGCAGTTTCGAGTGTGTTTGTCGACGTAGAGCCCTCGCTCACTCTCAGTCTCTCGCTCGGCTATTTCCGCTCACGGCCTCCCTCTCGCTCGGATCTCTCCTCCCTGCCTCCCCCACTTCCTTTTCCCTTTCTTCTTCTTATTGAAGGGCCAAAATGGAAGACGGATTCTCAGGAGCATGTTATACACTCAGGATACATTCAGACAAATTTAGGTGTCGGCTGATTCATTTAGAAAGTCGACAGACTTTGTTTTTATTTTCTCAGTGTTTCTTAAGCAAAAATACTATTTGAATACACGGAGACATAAACATTCATTAAACGTAGATATTACAGACAATGTTAGGAATTTTCAGGTGCTATTTATTCGTTTGTTCCGCTAGGCATACCTTTTACCTGTAGGTATGTAGCTGAAACGTGTGGACTCGTTAGAACTAACAAAAACAACAAATAATTCTAGAAAAGAAAAATAATACGTCAGTTCCCAGCATTTCGAAGTAAACTTGCCCTTCTTTTTCAAATATGAGACAATGCCATTGATATATATTGGACCTTAGCAAATTTTATTAATAAAAGAAGGAAGTTTTAAATGGAAGAGGTATGCATTCGTTTGACACCAAATTTTCCTCAAATGATATAAATTAATGATATTCAAATATGTGTTGATTGTGAATAACAAAAAAAAACTTCTCTTTTCAAAATAATGAATTATGTTAGCTGTTGAAATGTGACTAGAAATTTGATTTTGTTTTGATTTGGATGTGAATCGAGATTAAAGTATGAGACATTTGAAGGAAGCCAAAAGGTTTAGAACATGTCACGATACATTTTAGATGTCCTAAATCAAGTGGTGGACATCCAAATTAAATGGTGAGGCAAGACGAGGCTACTATGGATACGAATTGCGGATTTTGGATGTCTAGAGGCAAGATTGGACAATCGGCCAGACTCATTAGATGTTTGTGTGACGTCTTGAATTTCTGTCTAGCAATATTAGCAAGCCATGTAGGAATTTAATTTTTTGATAACCGAATTTAGTGAGCGAATTAGGGACAAAGACATTAGCATATGCCTTGTACGGTTTATGTATGCGCCCAAAGTTGCACCTTAGGACATAATTAGTCTTTTAATACACCTATAAATATGTGTGTGTGTGTGGCCAGCCCTATTATTATTTTTGCATGGGATACATGTAACGACCCAAGCCCCATTATATAATATTGTTTGATTTGGACACTGAGTCCTCACGGCTTTAAAACGCGTTATACAGATTAAAAGAACCCAAGCCTTTATAAACTAGCCCCCCTAAGCGATGTGGGACGGGAGACATGCCCTTAGCCTCACCCGCGTACTGCCAAGGCGATTTCAATCCATCCCTCCGTACTGCCTTGGGTTTGGGTCGTCACATTCTCCCCCCTTAAGGTACAACGCCCTCGCTATGGCCCCCACACGCAGTCGGGAGTCAACTTTGATACCATAAAAAGGGGATGTCGCGCCCCTAACCCCGAGCGCGTGCCCATCCCTTTATGGTCGATAAAATTTTGCGACTTCCTAAGACGAGTCGTCGACCCTTTTCATTTTATTGCACATGCGGAAGCGAAAAGAAATTCCATGACAGTAACCATCTTGGGATAGAAAAACAGGATACGAATTCACAAAACAAACGTGCTTTTATATATACACTGAGTCATGTACAAAAGTCTATGGCCAAAAGACTACAAAAGACTAGCCTTCCAAAAAGAAGCGGTCCTAACTGACCCACGCTTTCGATCACCTCCTCTCAGCTCCAAGTCCTCCACTCGACGACCCTAAAAATGTTGTCCCACAACGGGGTGAGATATAATCTCAGTGAGTCTAAGCTCTAAACCCCGATTAGGAGGAAAATACGCCCAGAAGTGTCATAATTACACAATCACACAATCAAAGAGACTTACCTCGTCTCAGATCCACCCAGCAAGTCAGTACAATTTATATCACAGACAACATGAGAGCATGAGCAACAAATAAGCTCCAATAACTGGAACGCCACATTCAATTAATCATGCGTTCCTAGTTTTAATCTCGGCATATAGCACGGCCTATTCTCTGTTCGGCGGTTTTCTGGCATTGCCAGGCATCGTCTCACCCCCATTGAGCATGACACGACTTTTTATCAGACGGCTTTCTCGAAGGAGCATAGGGTCCATAATCTACTACGATTGGTTTCCCATTGTCCAGGGGTATCTCGAATAGGGATAATGTCTAACTTAACAGCCTAGGACGATTTCTCTTAACCATCACACAATCACTCAAATATGGCTCAGGACATTGTGCATTGTACTCAAATGTTTCAATTAAAATGGTGAGTCTGGCCTTTTTCTTTGTATTAGAAATTCACATGAAATTACTCGTGTGTGGGTACACAATCAACTTGACCTAGAAAAATTGATATTCTTCCTTTTTGAAATCCCACTATTTCATATAGTACTAAAAATTATTTTCGATGCCAAAACTTGACACCTGGGATTTTCTGGATAAATATTGGAAATTCACAATTTTTGGAATTAACTACCAAAAATCCAATCAGCACTCAATTTGCATAATTTAACACTCAATTGCAGAATTTAACCACGCCATTGCAATCAACACAAAATTTCGATCACTGGCTATCCCGGCCTAATTTCCGGAAAAATAATTAATAAATAATCAATTCAATTTAATTTCTAAATACTAACCTAGGCCAACATTATTAAATTAAACACCAATACGGACTCGGAAAATTCCCGAACCCTTCTAGATAAACAGTAACTACCAAACATGCTCAATTAAATAATTAAATTTCTAATTTAATCTAACTAACCACCTAATTCCTAAAAAAATAAATCTAAACACCCTTTAAATGTCATTAATCTACTAAGCAGAGTTTAGAGTATAAACTCATCGGTTAATTGCGGAAACGGGTTCACCACAACGACGGCGTGACGACGACCGAAATCTGAATTTTCGGCGGTGTCGGCGGACTTGGGCCGGGCCTAAAACAGGCCCAACAAATCTCAGTCCAATCTGAGATTTGCTTTTGAATTGGACTGGGCCTGAAGCTAGCTGACTTCGCGGGCTTGGGCCTCAAAATCGCGGGCTTCTGATTTTGCTGGGCTTCTAAAAGGCGTGGGCTTGCTGCTGGGCCAAGACTTGGGCTGTTGGACTTATTTAATGGGCTGAGTAATTGCTTCACTGGGCTGGACTGCTGCAAATTTTCGTGGGCTTCCAATGGCCCAACTACTGGGCTCACTCAGGCTGAGATGGACCGAAATCTGGGCTGAAATCGTGTGGGCTGAAGATGCATGAACGTGTTGGGCCGAATTCGCTGGAGGTGCTGCTTCGGTTGATCGATGCTGGACGAAGGAGCAGCGAACGAAGGAGATGCTGGGGACGAAGGAGCAGCTTCGTCTGAGCTGTGGGGGACGCATGGCAGCTGGCAGAAGGAGTCAACGAAGGGGGCAGCTCCGTTGGGGCTTTGACCAACGGTGGTGGAGGCTTGGACGCGTGGAGAGGCAGGCGTCGCTAGCAAGGGTCTTCGGTGGTGTTGCTGTTGACTGAAGAACGGCTACACAAGGACAAGTGGCGTGGATAAATTGATGGTCTTCACAGGCTGCTGCAGGCAGGACTTCGGTGGCAGCTTGAAGAAAATCTAGGTGGCGGAGGGTTGTTTTGGTGGGGGAAAACAGAGGCGTGAAGCTGCAGCAAGCTGGGGGGATAAGCTGGAACGAAGAAAATGGATTCGGTGGCTGTCTTCGAGGAGATGGAGTTGCCGTCTTCATCAGAGATGAGGGGACACGGAAACAAAAGGTAAAAGGAACGAGAAACCGTGAAGAGGAAGCCAAGGAAGGGGGCCAAAGGACGGCAAATCTTATCCCTTCCCTTAATTGCATGTTCCCTAATACTTTCTTGACTCATATTTTCTATAATTGATCCAAATTAAAGTCCCAAATTTCGGCCCCATTCCAATTCGAATTTCCTTAATTATTAGCTCCAATTATTCATTTGATTCTCCAAATCAACGTCCAATTTCATCAAAGAAATATCCAATACAATTTTCAGCAAGTCCCTAACACCCAAAGGTTCGGCTTGGAAGTCCAAATTTCCATCGATTTAGCCCATCTGAATTTCCTTTAATTTTCCGCGACGTCCGAATTCATTTTCCGTAAAAACATCGGAATCTCTGAAAAATCTTCCGAGACTGAGTTGACACTCCTAGAATTTATTGTGACATGACAGAAACTCCAATTTCTGAAATTGAACTTGAATCGGTGGTTAATTTCACTCCGACACGTTTTTAGCGTGACCTAGGCTACCAGGTAGTTTTCAGAACTTTTTTAGTGCAAGTGGCTCGTGGTCGATTTTCTTCGAGCCACAATGAACCCACTCGACACAATGGTGACTCTCGATTGTCGTGAAAATCTCGATGATTCAAATACGGACATAGGGTACCAAAATGACAGTAAAATCAAATTAGTATCAGTCGATGAGAATTTTCCAATTTAGTGGAGTCACCCACGATCGGCCACGCATCTTAGTTGAACTGACCTATTTATGATCTCAAATCGATTTTATACTGTGCCGTAATGGCCTCTAAAGATGAGCACGGTCGAGAAGTCGATTCTTGATCGAATTCTCAAGTCTATTTGCCTTAAAATCTTTTAATGACTCCCTCGGATGGTCTAGTTATCTCGTGAGTAGCCAACTCTAAGAAAAACACTATAATCATGTCAATGAAAAGCCCAACTTATCCGATCAAAATCAAGACTTGAAAATCAGGATGTCACAATACAATTTCTATAATTTCCCTAAATTATGTTGCTGCCCTATAGCCCAATAGAAATGCTAGAAATTGATTTGAATTTGCTAAATAGGCTGGATATAACCTAATGATGCGTTGTCTCCCTCTCGATCCAATTAGAGTTCATGCAAGAGGTGTATTAAGGAAGACACCTCCCCCCCTTCTCTCTCTCTCTCTCTCTCTCTCTCTCTCTCTCTCATGTTTCATTTTCCCTCATCTCTCTCTCTCTCTCTCTCTCTCTCTCTCTGGCGCGAGCTCTCTTCCCCTCTCCCTCACTGAACATCTCCCTCTTGCTTCCATTTTCCTCTAAGGATTCAAGGTCTTCTTCAAGGAAAGAAGGTCTAGAGATCAAGAGAAGCAAAGACATGGAGAAGTGGCTTTCTTCTACTCTTCTTGATCTTTTTGAGGCTCGGTTTTTGCTAGAATATGAGCTATTTTGTGTTACTTTTTGCTTGCTTGTCCTTATTAGCTCGAGTAAATGTAGAGAATGTGATATAATAGCTTAGATATGATGTGATTTCAAGATTTTATGAAAGCGAACCATTGCATGTCATTTTCATGGCCTATATAGTCTTGCATGTGAGTTTCATGTGTTCGTTTGGCCCTCAGGTATGAAGTGGTTGACTATAATTGAAGATGGATATTGCATGTGGCTTATGACTTCTGGTTTTGGTGTGTTTTGAGCAAATGGGCTCACATGGTGCAAGATTTACATGAGTTCGTTACTGTGGTTTGGATTTCCAGAATTGAAATTACTAGACCTTATCTGTTTGTTAATTTTGTGAAGCTTGTTGTTGTTCAAATTTGATGAGAATTTCTCTTGAAATTTGTGCAAAGTATCTTGATGTATAACATACTTTAATTTTATATTTTTCTTAGGTGGTATAATTGGTATGAAAGCCTAGTTATTTACCATGTCTGATCTGCCCATTGCAGTAGAAACAGTAAGCTGATTGTCTTTCTAAATTTTCATAAAATTTTCCCTTTTGATTTTGGACTTGCTTCCTTCATAAAAGTTTAGAGGAAATTTTGATTTATAACATATCCAAATTTCAAAACTCTTTTGACATGTTTAAGGCTGTGAGATGAGTATATCTTTAAGATCGGTTGCTCTATTCCAGTGAACCAGATTCTTCTTTATTTTGTGTGATTTACTGCTCTTTATACAAATGGTTTCGGACTTAGTTTCCTAACGAAAAATGTTTGTTAAGGTCTTCTCTATAACATATTTAGAAATTTTTGAGTTCATTTACTATGGTTTTGGCTTTGATTCCTTTGAGTATGCAAATCCGTTCGTTTCTGCATTGGATCCAAAATGCACTAAATTCTTTAGGAAGGTGATGGAATCTTACATGATGACCTACGGATGACAGTAACGGCATTTGACAGACTTTCAAATGATGCATTTTGATTGCCATGTGGTACCATTTACTTGTGGAAATTAGGTTAAAAACATAAGAGGACAGAATCTGGAATTTTGGGTTATACGTGGCTGAGTGTGCCACGAAGGTAGTGAATCGTGTGTGGTGGCATAGTGCCCATCCTAGTGTCAAGTGTGCTGAATAGGATGTATATTATAGTGTGCGAATGCTATGTCGCTATAAGAGTGTGCTTGACCTGCGATACATGAGATGGATTGTGATGTTTGATGCCCAAGGTTGGCGAACCTTGGATGCCCGACGATGGCCCGGAGAGGATGTTGAAAGTGAATGCCTTAACTAACAACCAAGATGCCCCGATTGTAGTAGGGATGTCCAAACTGGTGACAAACCCTGGAAGTCTTGACGATCAACTCACAAAACCGATGATGGGCCGGAGTGGATGTCGGAGGCAAATGCCTTGACTAACAACTGAGATTCCTCAAAGTAGGGATACCTGCAGTATGAGAACCGTGGATGCCTGGTTAGTGAACTAGAGATCATTGTGTGAGCTGCCTACACGGACTGGTTGAGTAGTGAAATGGGGATGGACCCCAATGATATTGTGCATGATAAATGTGAAGTATGACACACCGAGTGCATACTAGTGTGATCCATGCGATTGTATATGACACGCCTTGCATTAAATGCTCAATGATACTACCTGTGTGACTGGAAATGATCTATAGTATGTCGTGTGCTCATACTTGTGTGCTTACTTACTTAAATATTATCCTAGGAATCGAGTGTCAACTAGATCGAGTGATTTATGAGCTTGTTGTTTCTCTTGCTAAGCATCAACTCACTCCTGTGGTTATTTTTCAAATTGATAGCTATGTCGTCGCTCCTCGCATCTCCCATCTCTCGTTATGGAGCGCCTGTTGCATTAGAGGGCAAGCACCACAAGTTCATGGAATCGGACTTTCCAGGCACAATGTTTGTTCGATACACGACTGTCTTGCTAGTGGACATAGGATAGCTTGATCTAATTTCCTACTGCTTTGTTGCTATATTCATGCTAGTGGACATGCACCTGTTATGACCGATTCCATCCCCTAATGCTCCTGGTGCAAGTGGTGATGGGAGGGACGTGGAGGATTAGGAGCTGGAGTAGGATGGTGTGTGGAGGAATCATGCTTGTATTTTGACACGATCATAACTTTTTGGCGTGAGAGCTAATGTAATCGGGAGGGTTGGATGGAGAGATGTATGTACGAACGAGGAGCTTGCTATAGCAGGGTTTATGGAAACAGGCATTTTAAAAAAAAAAAAAATCTCCCAGCTTAGGTTTTTCTTTTTGATGTATAATCCGCCAGCTGATGTATATGTAAGTATGGTAAATAATGGAAGCATGATTCCCTTTACTATTGGTGTTTTTAGAGGCACATGTATAGTTCATGTTATAAATGCTAACCTTTAGAAAAGATTTTCACTTGCGTGATAACTTAAAGTAAATAAAGAACAAGGTTTAGTAAGTGGCGGGCTGAGATGCCACGGTTCACCCATGGACACAATGAGTAGGAGTGAGCAACTTTGAATGTCTGACCAAGCTATGGCTAGATATCTAAACTGGACCGAATTTTCCCGAGAAGATTTTAGATGGTTGAAAGCGATATTTATACTAAATGTGGGTTTTGACCTAATTTTGCACTAATATCAAGCCTGACTTCAGAGAGAGCTCAGGGAATCGTCAAGGAATGTGAGTGAGTAAACACTTCATATCTCTTTGATTTGACTATATGAGACTTTTTTAATATAATTGGGAACTGGAATACATTTGAGAGTTAATATGTTTCGAGTGAATGTAATTTCCTCTTGTTGATCATAGTAAAACATCTTGACAATCTCTCCCTATGGAGTAGGTACATTAAGTCAAACAATATAAATCCTCTGTGTTAAATTTATTTTCTACGATGTTTTCTTGCTTAATTGTGCTTGTTTCATGCTGTCATGTCCCGAACCTCGAACGCGCGTACATCCCTCGGTAGTCGATAAAATTGTGACGTCCTAGGACTCGTCGCCGACCCGTTCATTTTATTGCACATGCGGAAGCGAATAAGCAAATCCCCAGATAACACAAATATGTGATAGAAAAGCAGGACCACAATTTCACCAAAGCCACACTTTTATAAATTAACTAGTTTATATACAACACTAGTCTATAAATAAGAGTCAACTCTAAAAAGAAGAGCCACTAAACCATCTAGGCATTGAACTCCTCATCCATAGGCTTAGGGGGCTACAGGTCTATCACAACACCATAAGGGGTGTCGAGATCCATCGGGTGCGCTGCCTCCTATTCCCCAGTCCCAACAGGAGGTCCGTCGAAATCCTAAAGGGGACCCTCCCGACCCCCCCTGAGGGAAAGCAATAAACCATGCTATGTATCAGTGAGGAACCAATTGAGGTTGGCCCTCATCGACCCATACCACAGATTCCACTAGCTCCCGACTCAGAGTGGTCCCGGGAATAGGGAAGGAAGTATGCACAAAATCCATTGTCTACGGGACCCCGTATCGTACCTGACGCTGCTCCATCTAAGAACCTGAAAAGATTAAGCCCACGACGGGATGAGACAACGTCTCAGCAAGTCTACTCCCTAAACCCCGATTTAGGAAGAAAATACATCTAGAGGTGGCCTAACCACACAACCATAGAGACTTTGTCACGCCCCAAACCCCAAGCGCGTGCCCATCCCTATCCGGTCGCTTCAGTTCCTCCCTGCATATCAGCACAGTTCATATACACAATGCACATAATAGATGCACACATCAATTGGAATGCCTCACCGAAACTCAATCAATCACAAGGGTTCTGATTATAAGGCCAAATTGTTATGACACGTCCTATTCTGTGCCATACAATTTTGTCCCATAATCAAGCGCGTTTAACTCAATCAATCACACGTTCCAATTTTAATCTCGACCCAACGGGCACGGCCTACTCAATGGTCAACGGTCTTTTAGTGTAACCAGGCATTGTCTCACCCCATTAAGCATGGGAACGTCTACCCTATGAAGCACGAACATGTTGCCCGTGCTTCCGTGTCATGTCCGACACGTGTCGGACACGTTGACATGCTCGGACATAGTCGGACACACGGTCAATGCGTGTCGGATTTTTCAACACGTGGTCAAACACGTTTTGACACGCGTGTCCGAAAGATGGAGGGTGGAGGCGAGGGTGAAGGAGCAGAGACGAGCTGCGAGCGATGGCGAGCCCGCGACAAGGCTATGAGCGACGGCCAGAGGCGAGGGCGAGGGAGCAGAGACGAGTTGCGAGTACGAGCGACGGTGAGCCCGAGACGGCAAGAGATGGCGAGAGACGGAAGAGGAGAGGAAGGCGATTGTGTGGCGAGGAGGAGGAGGAGAGGGAAGGGAGTCATGCGGTGAGCGGCAATGAGGAAGAGGAAAAGGAGGGCTGGATAGGGTTTTAAAATGAAAAATGAGATCTAATGGCGTGAGTTTTGATTTTGGGGGAGGGGAAGTGACCGATAAGCTGTCACTGTCAGGTGGTGGGGGAGGGAAATAGGGGGAGGGAAAAAATTGTAATAAATTTGGGGGGAGGGGGGAAATGGATGAGGGAAAGTAGGGAGTGGGGGTGTGGGGACTTTTTTTTTTTAAATGGAAAAATAAATAAATGACATTAAAAATTATTTTGAAAAATAAAAGTACTGAATTTTGAATAATGATAAATTTTCGTCATTTGTAGAAGATCATGGATTTATTTAAATAAATTGATTCAAATTTCTTATTAATCATTAATTTCATCAATAACTTTTGTTAAAGTTAAAAACACGTTTCTAAACATGGATACACATTAACTATGAATATGTTTTTCGAATTTTCAATGAATTGACTTATTAATATTATTAGTGTAAATTCATTGTAGGATTTTTTTAATTAATTAATTATTTACGAATTTGAATCAAATTAATTAAAAATAAAAATATTCATTTAATATATAACGTGTCCTAACGTGTCGGAATTCTCTATTTTTGAGAAATGACGTATTGACGTGTCGTGTCATGTCGTACCGCATGTCTGTGCTACCTAGCGTCTACCTTGAGATGGCAATCTCGAAGGAGCATCGGTCTAGAGTCTACTGCTACTAGCATCCGTTGTCTAGGGGCATCCCATATAGGAGCGACGTTCACCCGACTCATATCGGGGACAGGTTCTCAGTGTGATCATTTACTTCCAGTCAAGGACACCGTGCATTGCACTCAAATGTCTCAATTAAAATAATGCGCTTGGCCTATTTTATTTGTATTAAAAACACCCAATGAAAATAATCGTGTGTGGGTACATAGTCAGATCGAACTTTAAAAATTGATATCTTTCCTTTTAAAATCCCACTATTTGATATAATATATAAAAGCATTTTTGGTGTCAAAACCCAACATCCGGTATTTTCTAATTGAATACCAAAATTTCATAATTTTAAAATAATTACTCGAAATCACAATCATTACTCAATTTGCACAAATTAACAATCAATTGCATAAACTAAGCACACCACTGCAATCAACACGAAATTTCGGTCACCGGCTATCCTGGTATAATTTCCGAAAAATATTAAATAATTAAATAAATTACAAAAATAATTAAATAAATACAAATTAATCCAATAAATGCATATTTAGGCTGGAAATGCTAATCTAACCACCTAAACGAGCCTAGAAAAATAATTCACATATCCACATAAATAATACAATCCATTTAGCCCATAATTAATCTATTCTAACCACCTAATAAGCAATTAAATCATTAATTACAACTAACTAACCACCTAAGCCATACTTAACCTAATATAATTAACACTTAAGCATAATTAACCTCATAAGCAAGGTTTAGTGAGTAAACTCACCGATTTTGCGGGCCGATGAGTTCACAGCGACAGCGACGTTAAGGCGGGCAAGACCTAAGCTTGGAGTGACACCAACAGAGGTCCGTATGGGGCCTAAAACGGGCCTCAAAGCTTTCAGCCCTTGCTAAACTTTAGTCTCTGTCCAACGCCAAAAGGAGTTGCTCGGCTTGGCTACGGTGGCTGGAATCAGCACGGCGGGACGGCGACGGCTGTAACGGGACCAGGCAACGTCGGGGACGGCTAGAAACGGTGACGGAGGCGGCTCAGCTGGCTGGATGAAGGCTTGACGACGACCTGGGCACAAGCAGGAGGCAGAATGGCAGGGACGTGCAATGACGAGCTCACGGGTGTGTGGCTGGCGCTTGACAGGCGGACAGGCGACGAGGGAAGTCGACGGTGGCTGTTGGCTCTTGGCTTGCCTCCTCTGGTTTTTCTTGAGCTCAAAGAACAACAACCATTGAGAAAGGAGAGGCAAGAAGGAAGAAGAAGGGTTGCAGTTGGTGAGGGGGCCACAAAATATCCCAAACACTTGAGTTCCATGCCCCACTAGTCCATAACTATCATCCTCAACCACAATCCTCCCTCAAGCTTCCCAAATGGTCCAAAAGTTGCTGCCCCCCCTCCTGGCTACGAATTTTGATTAATCCCCTCCAAATTGAACTCAATTCCTCTCCAAATTAATCCAATTGATGCCTAAAAATCCAGCCAAGATGCCCACACTTAATTCCACATTTTTCCTTGTCAATTAGTCCAGCATGAATGCCAAAAATGCAACAAAAAAAGCCCTCTAATTTTCTCGGTCTAAAAACACCCACTCTTAAATTTTCGCCGAAAAATTAGGTTTGCTGAAAAATCTTCAAAGAATGAGTCGACATTCCTAAAATAAATAGTGCAATGATAGAACTTTCAATTTATGAAATCGGGTTCAATTTCGCAGTTAATTTCAACCGGACGCGATTTTAGCGTGACCTAACCTACCGGGTAGTTTTTAGAAATTTTTAGCGCATTTGACCTATGATCAATTATTTTTAAGCCACATTGTACATTTTTGACTCATTGGCAAGTCTCAGTTGTTGTGAAAATCTCGAGATTTCAAATACGGGCACAGGGTACAGAAATGACAGAAAAATCGGTTTAGTGTCTTTCGACAAAAATTTTGTGATAAGGTGGAATCACCCACACTCTAATCACATACCTTTGTCAAATTATCTCCGGTCTCTAATCGATTTGATGGTGTCGTATTGACCCTTGCAGATTAGTATGGTCGAACAGTCGATTTCTGGTCGAATTCTCAAGTCTATTGCATTTAGATTCCTTAACGGCTTCACCTGATGACTAGTTATCCCATGAGTGATCAGCTCAAGAAAAGAACTATAGGAGCGTTAATGAAAGGCCCAATTCATTTAATCGAAAACAGACTCAGAAAATCAGGATGTCACACATGCTTCCACCATATTTGAGTAATAAACTCGTATAAGAGTTTCACATTGTTGATGACAAGCAACTCTTGTCATTTCGCTAATTAGAAAAATGGCCAAAAATAGCTCATTTAAATCAATTTTAGAAAACCACTGGGGGTTCGCCCCAGTGGCCACCCTTCCATCATGGAAGGGGGAGGTGAGGGGTTCAAATCCCCACATTCTCAGGAGGGGATGGGGGGTAGGGACGTGTAAGTTTCGAGAGTGGGTTGCGACTCCCACGCCATGCAAGAGGCAGGGCACAAGTCTACGGTGAGTGTAGAGTAGGAATAGAGTAGGACTGACAAAAAAAAAATCAATTTTAGAAAACTTAGAAAAGTGACAATCATTGTATGAACAAAATCTCATCCAAACCAACTTCTTCAGCAAGTGTATCGCACAAATATTAGGCATCTTGTTCACTCTTGAATGCCAATCCAATTGTCGGTACGCACACCCATGACCTAGATATTTAAAATGGCCAAAATCAGCTCATTTGAATCAAATTTCAAAAATGTATCAATGCAAAATGAGAGCCAAATTGAAAACATTCCACATAGTTGTTATAGACGATAAAAAATGATGTAGTGTTCACTCCTGGTTTTAATCCAACCACGGGAGGATGTCTGGATCTTTGGGGTTTTCCGCATACCATTATATAAGTTATTTAAATAATTTTCTACGTGATTTATACTTCCTTGTTTTAATATATATATATATATATATATATATATATAATTTAAGATTTAATTTCTTTTTGTTTTTTCTACGTATCATTCTTCTTGGCAAACCTCTCTTTCTTTTGTAGTGTATTTTTCTGCAGAGCCATTTTCTTTGGTTTTCATTTTCTTCCGAAAAGAAATCTTCTTTTAAGATTTTGCGGTCTATTTTAAAGGTAGTACTAATAAGTTTATTTGGAAATTGAAAACATGAGCAAGGTACATTTGCCAGGATGAATACGTAGATGCTTCTTCTGGCAATGTAGGATCAATCCTATAAGTAAAACATGCCACTTGTTCTTCTATTTTTCTAATTCCATTGCAAACTATTCACTGGTCTCTTTTTTTCTGGGATAAGTGAGTGTGATGATCAAGAAGGTGCTTCATATGAAATTCTTGTCCGAATTGTTTCTTTATTTAACTCTCCTATGTTCAATTTCATCGATCTACTTTTATTGAAAATAATTTCTATGTCTCAACCTTTACATTTTCTAGAAAAAAATACCTAAAATTTTTTAAAATATGTTCATCATATCTCCAACACCCTTACACTTCTTTTTGGATCTTTAAAAATGCCAAATTTATACTCACTTGACACATGTACCCTCCGTCATAATTCTATCAAAGATCATCCTAAAAAAATCCTACTGCTTTTGTAGACGGAAGAATGCAAAAGAAGTTGCTGTGGCACCGTGAAAACGACGTTGGCATGGGGGTTGACGTGGACTACAAGGGTGCCATTTGGCGCTCTTTCGGTTGCTGAAGTCAATTTGGGGCAAATTTCTAGGGGTTCATGGTTTGTGTTTAGCCCGGATATATCCAAATCGAGCTTCGATTCAACTTGAGCGACTGATTACAAGTTCACATTGTTCCAAATCCGTGGATGTTTCTACTGTCTGGTGTTTTTCCGATTCTAGGTTTTGCCCCATTTTCTTGCTCTTTAATTATGTCATTACCAGAGTTTGTGCATTTTTGCCTCGTCAAGATTCCTGTGAAGAATTTTTTGCTTCATGTCTAGTACTTTGTAACCCCTCAAAATTGCGTTTCTTACTCTTGCAACATGAGGTTCTTTATTTTACATGCTCATCGGAAAAAATGGATTATATTTTGTATTACTCAATTTTATCAACTCTTTAATTTTCTCATATCTGTGGTGCATCTACATCTTGCCAGTATTCTGTAATTTGATCAGGATTAGATACCGCTGAGATTTGATAATTCAATGCAAATGTAGTAGTTGAATGTACCACTGGTAACCTGGGACTGAGATACTGCTAGTGTGAACTTGGTGCTCTCATCGTTGTTTAGAGCTCTGAAAGGCTACTCTACTTAGATTTAATTGGCTTATTGGATTTGTTCACCGGAATCATTTTGCTGAGCGCATTGTTCTTGTTGCGCTGCATGTGTTTTTGAATGCCAGGGCAAGAAGATAACAATGACCCCTGAGCTATAGAGAAGTAGATGTTTGTCTTGGCTTTCTCTTCAGTTATTCGAGCTAGTTACGAGTCACTTTGTTATTTCCATAATATTCTGTTGCATTATGCAATAGTTAAGTTTTGAGATTCTAATGATCATATGTTGGCTAGTAGAAGGAGGTTCTATCATTGGAGGTGATGGTTTGTCAATTTTCTACAACAAATTAGGGATTGATGAGTTGGTACATTGTCATTTGAAATGGTCCCTTGTAATGGCCAATTGAGTATAGGACCAGTTCACTATCATATGTTGTTCACTATGGGTGGCTAGCTTAGCATTATGTACTGTGTATTGGCTAGTATAGTGTTAGACAAGGATACGGTTACTTTGCTATATGCCATGTATTGTTGAATTTAATTTGTTGTAATGTGTTTAAAGGCCTCTGTTTCACATAATTTCTAGTGTTTCCATTAAATCAACCTATTTTGCTATATGTTGTGCTTTGCTTAATTTGAAGTTCCTGTCCAAAAGTATGTACTGTTGGAATTTGAATTGCTTGCTTGTATCGGGCAAGTTGATGATTGTGGTTTTTTCAAATGGATTGTTCTGAAATCCTCATTACATGGTAGAGAAGTGATTTTGGATTGATTAATGAGAAGAAAGTGCTGGCAAATAGTACTGGAAGTGTGGAATTTAGTTGAAAGTATCTGAGGAGAAATTCCACTTTCTCAAAATGCAGCTAGAAAGGAGTAGGTGACAGGACAACAAGATACAAGTGGAAGTGTCTCCACTTGAAGGGAAGGTAAAGATCTATTTTGGAAGGAAAAGGAAAGGAAAATAATCTATTTGAGAGGCATAGTCATATTGAAAGGATTGATGTGCCCAACCCTAATGTTGAAGTTAGACCCCAAAAAAAATAAAAAATAAACAACATTCATTTAGATTGACAATAATGTTGGATTGGGGATGGTTGTGTTGTTTGTCTATCTTTTTTGCTTCTTGGTAGTGTAAGTGGAGGGTAGATACCAACGTTATGATGCAAAAAAAGTGAAACAGTGTTAAACTATATCAACAAAATCCAAGTTCAACCATGTTCAATGTATTAACAAATCCATGTTCAATTGTGTTGTCTGTAGAGAAAGGTGTCATGTTCCCTATACTGCATATTTATTTTAGATTCCTATAGTGATACTGTCATATTATCATGTCGCATAGATTGAAAAGGTAAAGGATTTAGGTCCTTAAACTTTTAATAACTATGGTCATCCTAATTGGAAGTGAATGGATTTGCTTGGAGATGAAGAAAATAAGAAATAGAGCCATCACGCACCCACAAACAGAACAACTATGGCCAATTATTTGCTTGCAATGAGGTCTAAAAACCTCTCTTCACTTAGAACTCGAATGATTATAATAGGAAAAACCAAGTGGACAAGTTTGTATATGGTTCAGAAAATAGGGAAAAGAGGAAATTACAACCAACTTAAAAGATTACAATAGAAAAACACCAACTGCACATTAGCTACCAAGATGCTGTATGGTTCAGACAATAGAAAAAAGAGGAAATTTACAACCAACTCAAATGATCACAACACATCCATCACAAAACAGCCATCACAACCATATGTCGTTGTTCCATTAGTCATTGTAGTGGATACCGTACCAAGTCCTTCCTTCCTATCCTTGCGCTTCAAAGAGATTAAAAGAAGATCAGCATACTCCGTCTTGGAATCATTAGTAAGAGCATTTAACAAGAATCGATACTCCCAAATACTTGCAAACCAATATCATGTTGAAATTGAGTAACTTTACAAAGTGAATTCCTTGGGAAAAGCTTCACTAGATAACTGTGATTTTAAAAGAAGTATCCAGGAATTCTTAGAGTCCAAAAGCATGTGTTTTAAAAAAAAAAAAAACTTTTAAGCTTTTAACTAGGCCACCCAGTAATTTGCAATTCTATCCAAAATTAGTTAGAAGGCTTATATTGGTAAACTATTAAAAGTATCGTGACTAAATTTTGCTAGATCGAAAAATTTATAATTAAATTGGGATCCATAATATATATATATATATATATATATATATATATATATATTGATAATTATCCCATTGTAAACTCAAAACCTCCAAAAACGGTTCACGGAAGGTTAGGGGTTTTCTTTTCCCCTCTATTTTCTTTTTATTGGGGGGGGCCAAAATGGAAGTTAGAGTTGCCAAGAGCTCCTTATATGGGATTGGATTGGATTCCAATCTTGGGCTTGCATAGTGCAAGATGCGCAGGCCCCAATAGTATGTTGAAGCATGTCACATTCAAATAATTCTTTCAATATAACTAATTTAATTCTAAATCTTTTGACAATTGTTAAGGCAGTCCATCCAACAAACTTTCGCCAAAAATAATTGGCATGGTCATCAAGCATCTTACATGACATAGCCAACACCTGATTGACATTGATGTGAATATTTTGTGCAGTTTTTTAATATTATATCTAATTTGTTTTCCTTTTTTTTTCCATATATCTTCTTTTATTTCTTCTATTTTTCAAATGAGGTCATGGACATCCAGTGAGGGCGTCATTGCCTTCGCCCAAGCCCTTGCCAAGATCCAAGCGACTTCATTTAGGGTTGGTTGGCGAGCTTGCCCATGCAAAGTTAGAGGAAAGATGAAAGAAAAGAAGAAAACATTTCAAAAGAAGTTCAAAAAATTGCAAAACTTTACCATGTTAGTGCCAATCGTCCTACATACTGACTTTGTCACGGAGGATGAATGGCATTAACTAGACCACCATGTTAGCAATTTTTCACAAAAATTTGCTGAAATGACTAAATTGGCAAATCGTTAAAAAGTATATGACTAAATTAAGCATAATATTTTGATAAAAAAATTGGCATGATTGAAAAGTTTAAGAATGAATTGGTTGTTATAAGATAGGTTCAAGATTTTTTCGGACAATTATTTCGAGAAAAATTTGGCAGAGTTTTGGCACATTTTTTTTGTGGGTATTTTGGCACAGTTTGAGTGTCCCCTCTTTCTCTTTGTCATTTCTATATATACTCTCGGTATTTCTATTAACCATCATTGCAGCTCATGCGTGATCCCCACTCTAATTGCTCCACATTTCCATGATTTCCTCTACTTCCACGATTTAAGTTACTACTAAGGTAATCACGTGTTATGCAATAATTACCCCTTCATTCAAGATTCTATTATATAATTGTTCCAGTATTTAACTCAAACAGGGCGAGGTACCCTTTCCTTACAATAATCAAAATGGCCAGCAACACACCTCAAATCAAAGTCATGTCACACCACCTCTAGGTGAAGTTAAACTGGATAAGCTCCAAATCGAAGTTGGGCCTAGTATAACTGGACTCCTTATAC
Source organism: Eucalyptus grandis x Eucalyptus urophylla (assembly GCA_028830015.1). Classification (NCBI taxonomy): domain Eukaryota; kingdom Viridiplantae; phylum Streptophyta; class Magnoliopsida; order Myrtales; family Myrtaceae; genus Eucalyptus; species Eucalyptus grandis x Eucalyptus urophylla. The sequence goes on from CM054190.1 coordinate 46,483,419, forward strand.
TTCATTGATAGTTGAAATCTCTCCTCAATATTTGGGCCATAAATGTTCACCACCAACTGGAGCTAAAGAATAATGTTGTGAAAATCTCTAAAAAGGTAGTACTAAAAAAGTAAAGAGTACCAATGAGAGTTATATGATAAGAACTACGATTTTCATCTCTCATTTCACTAGTACTTTTTCTTATTGCATTTCATATCATGCTTCCCCGAAGAAATTATTTCATTATTTTGATGCTGTGCATCCCATGATTGATAAAGCTACTTTTGACCTTTAAAGTGACATGATCGACAAAGATCAAATTAGTATTGGTCATCTTCACTTTTTGCTAGTAAGGGTTTACACATTATTACTTCATAATGAAAATTGTTAAGAACTAGCATTTTCATTTCTTTGCTTTTACTAATACTTTATCTACTACACTTCATATCATACTTCCACTGCTAAAGTTGTTTCATGATGTTGATGTTGTGCATCATGCATTTTGATAGAGCTACCTTTGATCTTAAAGTGAACCGACCAATAAAGACCAAGATTAGTCTTGGTCCTCTTCACTTTTTTGTTGGTGAGGGTTCACACATTATTCCTTTATATTGAAAAATGTTGACAACTATCATTTTCATTTCTCTGCTTTAGTAACACTTTATCTTACTGCATTTCATATCATATTTCCATTGATGAAATTGTTTCATCATTCTGATCGTGTGCATCACATGATTGATGAAGCTACTTCTAATCTTTAAAGTGAGCGGGTTGATAAAGACCAGTTCGTCTTGGTCATCTTCACATTTTTGCTGGTAAGGGTTCACACATTATTTGTTCATATTGAAAATTTTTAACAACTATCATTTTCATTTCCTAACATTTCAACTCATTGCATTTCATATTATATTTCCACAGATGCAATCATTTCATCATTTTGTTGACGTGCATCACATGATTGATAAAGCTACTTTTGACCTTTAAAGTGAGCCAACCGACAAAGACCAAGTTAGTCTTGGCCGCCTTCACTTTTTTGCTGGCACATTATTGGTTCATATTGAAAACCTCCACTCAATTCCAGCCCCACAGTCACAGATCCGGACCCATCTTTTTCTTTAGAGAGAGAGAGAGAGAGACTTTTCTTCATGGGTCTCACTCAATCTCTATCTATTGTGTACAATGGGTGCACAGTGTTGCCTTGCGCATAAAAGATAAGAAAAGTAGAAATTTGCGCCCCCTAATATAGACATAATTACAAATCCCATCCGCCCAACTTAGTCTTTGCATCTTAACTCTCACATCTTACATTTGTTTGTTGTAGTGACCACCAGCAATACTTTCACCAGTTCAAGACATCCGTAGATAAGAGCAACTAAGATAAAGTAATAAATAGAGCGTGTGACTAAGAGAGTGCAAATGATCTCATAACAATGACAATATAAATTGATAGAGATTATAAGTTCACTAGATCATAAAGTCATTGTTATCAAGCAACTAAACACTATTTACACATCTCTCCTCCTCAGCCATATAGTGTCTTGTCACTACCCTCTAGTAATGCCAAGCAACTGTCGGATCCATGAGATAACCACCACTATTGGTCGCTAGGTTGGACTGACTGCTCATCCCCTATCTCCCATCTTGGATCCATGTGCTTGTGGCCGACAAATCCATTAAAATCCTTTATAATACTAAGGGTTTTTTTTTTCTTTTGATAAAGTATATGATTTTTTTCCACTGTTGAATGAAATGTCAATTGCTACTTCATTTTATTTTATTTTTGTGAATAATGCCAGCTTGTAAATTTTATAGTGGACAACACGGCAAAATAAGAAGGAAACAAAAGTACCCTTCCCATATTTTTGACGATTTTAAGCTCAAGACTTGGCTGTATAGAGTTGTGTTTCTAAAGCACGAGAAGCAATTTGCCTACAAAGTCAAGGTGGGGCGAGATGCTCTTACCCAAATAGGTGCAATTAAGGGATGTAACCTAAATGACCAAGGAGTGGCGAGATACTCTACCAAGTCATTCCTGAAATCAATAGCTTTTCTCTAGATGAAAAGAGAAACATTCATTAGATAGAGATAATAGTTAACAAAAAAAATGAAAGAAAATATATCAACACAATGAAACAAAAAGAAAGTGCATAAACCTTAAGCATCGACAAATTAATAAAGGTTTGGATGATTTGTGGAGTGATACATGTGAGGTAGTCTGTTGGTTATTGATTTAGTAGTAGGATTCAAACATAAAGAAAAGATACGTTGACAAAATTTTTATTTGGTCCACTGTCAATATAAAAAATAATTTACACTTCATTGTATAATTAACATGTTGAAAAGCTATCTTGAAACACACACGTCACATATTGAATGTTAATTCCATTAAAAAAATTTACATTGGTATTAAAATAATAATAATCTTTAGCGAATTAGGTAGATACTCATTCAACATTGACATATAAAAAATATGAATGGAAATGAGAATAGCGTGAACTCAACGGTTTGAGATACAAGCTTCATCTTAAGCAAGAAAAGAACTTTTGTGTATGAGAGATCATTCTATACATGAAGTAGAACGTAGTAAAATTTAATGTGATTGCACGATTAATTCAATTTTAAAAAGAAGAGGAAATGCAAAATACTTACTAGCCATACTATTTAATAAAAACACCATCTAAATTACTATTGAAAATACAAAGAAATGTGTCTATTAGAACATAGTATCTTGAGAAGAGGTGTCTGTATTTATTTTATTTTAAAAACATATTCATCTCTACGGTGCTTGTTCCTTATATTTGTCAAGTTATATTTGGCGGTTGGTGCTATTAGAGGGTGAGACGAAAAGAGAACATATGAGGAAGAATCTTTGTTACTATTCTAACAATTTATTCATGTTTATCTTTAATTGCGTTTCTTTTGCAATTAGCAAAGAGTACTGAAAATTGCTGTTATTTGTGATGAAGGTCTCTCTTGTTTGCCCCTTGTTTATGTTGTGTGAGGTGCTCTGTCACGCAATAGGTAACATATCTGAATTCTACATTGTGCCATCTGAGAGATCATATATTGGGCAGGCTTATTCTCTCGTTGGTATTCTTCATGCTAGGATGCTTCTACCTCTTAACCTGGCAGTGGCAGGAGGGCCTGTTCATGTAAATGCTAGGCAATATCACGAGATTCCGAGATGAAGACAAGCACGTGCTAAGCTTGAAAAGCAAACATCAAAGTTAGAAAAGTGAATTGCCTTTTTCTATGTATGTTGATTTGGAAGCTCCTTCCGGACTTTGCCAGTTATAAAAATTAGATATAAAGATTTTATTTTTTTTTATTTGAAGCTATTCTGCTCGTGTTTGTTTCCTTAGCCACATGCTAGATTGTCATTAAATGCTATTTTTAGGAAATTCTATTTTGTGGGAAATAGTCTTCGTTACAGCTTTTGCAGCTATAATAGCGTTTAATTCATTAGGGTTAAACTCAATTGTTATCTTTTCTTTGCTTGTTCTCTGATATGGTGTCGTTCCTTTCTCTTGTCTTGGTTTAATTGGATCTATAGCCGTATCTTCATGAGTCGCGGCACCAGTAAGCCATGAGAAGAGTCAGGGGAAGTGGAGGGCCGAATCCAAGTAATCTCAAGGCTTTGAACGATGCAGCCAAAAGGAAGGGCAAAAACTCTGTTACGACTCTACCTTCTGATTCTGCCAGTTCATTGGCCTCTGAACCTTCGGCCTCTGACTCCTCGGAAACCTGGAATTCATCTAGTAATCACATGGCAAGAAGGTCGCAAGTAGGGGTGTCAACAATTCGATTCGTCTTGAGTTTTTAGGAAATCCAAACTGAACCAAACCATTAGGATGAGCAGCTGAATCGAACCAAATCGCGACTTGAACTGAATATGACCTGAATGAAAACCTAGTTTAGTTCGATTCACTTATTTGATTTTCTCTTCTTCTTTTTCCAGTGGGAAAAACGCCTTTTGTTTTCCTAATTTACTTTTCTTGTGTTTGTTTTGTTTTTATTTGGGTGGGGGTAGGGGACTAGACTAATCTGGTCTAGAAAAAATAGAATAAAAGGACAGTTGAAGTGATTTACATAATTATGACCAAAATCAAAGGGAAAAAAATTGGATGGTTATTCAATGAGTGTGTAATATGTATTGTAAGAGCAATTTGGGTGAGTTAAAAATAAGAGGGAAGACACTTTCTCATTTAGATAACTCGATTCGCTTGCAATTGCCTTTGTTTGCCTTTGTTGGTGGGCCTGTTAGTTCTTTTGAGTTTCGTTCTTAATATGTAGTCAAGATGTTGCCACATTGAGCAAAGACATTGCATCTCCTTCAACTACTGCTTTGTAAAGCCACCTCTCTATTTCACTCCAATATGAATCCAAGCTTCGTAATTGCATTGTGCTTTCAAAATCTGGCTCCAAGACGGCCACAAAAGTCAACTCCTTCCGAACGAACATCAACATCCTTAACAGAACCATTGTTTTGTTGGCCATTGGAAATTCTTTAAATTTGTTGACCCTACCATTGGCCTGCGAAACCGATGACATTGTTACTTCATATATGGACACGAATTAATATAGTTTTGATTGGTGTATATCATGTATAGGTAAAAGCTTATGCATTTTAGTCCACAAGTATGTTGTTACCAATAAGAATATATATATATATATATATATATATTTAAAAGATACATATGTGTTAGATTCATTGGACATATAAGCTTATGCATTCAATTTAATATGTCCTTTAGCCTATTGTGGTGCTCTGTCATTGGTAAAGATACCAAGTGTATCTAAAAGTTATGTCTATGCTGATCTATATGGGGTTTTTGGCTTAGTTTCTGGATTTGATATCGGTTGCGTGTACTTATAAAATGTCCATTCTCTTCGAGGATCAGGCTTTCGCATGAATTTTGAACCCAATAGAACATTACAGTTAAAAGAGTTAGAATTCACATTGGTGTCTCAGGGAATGTAGCCCCCCAATATGGTCAACCAAAGAATTTCTTGTGTTCGCCCACAAGTTGTAGTAATCGAAGTTGCATCTCTTTTGGTTTTTGCTTCGTAAAGCCTCCTCTTCATTTTCGCTTCTTAAGCTTTGAAGGAATCGGGCTCCGTAATTGCGTTTTGCAGGTAGCACTTGGCTTTAAGATGGTTGTGAAAGCCAATTCCTTCTTCAGAATCGAACATTAACATCCTTAACAAGAAGCATCATCCTGTAGACATTGTAAATTTTTCTAAATCGTTGACCAAGTCATAAGCCTAAAAGGATAATGACAATAATAATAATAATAATAATAATAATAATAATAATAATAATAATAATAATAATAATAATAATAATAATAATAATAATAATAATATGACAAGATTAATTCATATATCGGTGCAAATGAATGTAGTTTTGAGTGGGGTTTATGATGTGGAGATAACAATTTATGCATTTTAGTCTACAAGCATGCGGTTACCAGTAAAAATAAAATTTTTCCTCCAAATAAATTGAATGTATTTAAAAGTTATGTATGTGCTGATTTTTTTTCTAGCATCCTTTGGCTCATGGATTACTATCCTTAATGAGAAATAATCATTCATGAGAGTAGTATATATACTAAACTGAATTTAGATATGGACATAATGATGAGTTTCACGTAAATCTTGCTCCACCAGATCTAATAGTTCAATTGAACTTAGTAAACATATTGGCTACTTGAAATTCCTACTCATTGCTAGTCAATGTTGCTTTCATTTATTGTTCTTGGAATTCAATTATTTATCCACCATGTGATGAATTTATGGTTCATCTTTTATCATTTCTTACATAGTGGACTTATTAGTACACTCCAACTTTTCCAAACCTAATGAATATATGTAGTCCATTTCTCCATTATTTGTGTACCTCCTCCACTTTTTTGTAGGACCATAGACTAGTAATTAGAGCACTCAAGGATGTAACTCAACTAATATCAAACTACTAAATGATTCAATCCGTCAAATCGATACTTTAAAAGCTTAATTGTTCAATGACAACACTATTAAGAACTGACTCAACATTTACTCCCAGTTTGTGATAGACATGTACAAATTATATGTTTGTGTTGGTATAACTGCATATCACTGGTCTAGGAGAGCTCCGACCCCAAAGCACATGAAGGATGAGGCGTGTCATTTGCATTGCATTGCTTGACCCTGACTTTTTCACGCTCTAACCCAAGACCATTTAAAATGTCTTATAAATTGGATTTTTATGTTTCGTTTAGAAGGTTTTCCCCCTTTTTGGCCAATGTTTGCAATTGGAATGTTGCAAAAATTGATAGTAATTTTGATTATCTTTTCGATATTCATAAACTGTCTTAAATTATAAGTTTCATTCTTCATTTTCATTTTGATATTCTACTAGATTCTTTTTCATATTTTAATTTAACTTAAGCCATTAGGTCACTGATACGTTATGGGGTAGTTAAAAGTAATTTACACATATGGACAGATGGTGATAACTAACTAAGTGACACTTTTTATCAACCAAATGCAATCTAGTATTATTCAAAATGTGGGTATAAGCCTAATTTGAAGCTGTAGGATTTAAATCAATTTATGGCAAATCTAACGAAATGGCGATTGCAATAACAAACCAAAACTTGTTCTCCAGTTTTAGCTCGACCACAAAGTGATTAAACTTCCATTAAACAATTTTTTCAAGATGCATTGGGGGTAAATGTGTGTTTACAAGACATGCCAACTTTTGAGACCAAAATATGACGTAAAAAATATTACTTCAACCTAAATGATAGGGAAACTAAAGTACGTGAAAGGTAAAGTGCGAAGATTGAAATTGAAGGAAATTAAAAGGAAAGTTCTTGAATCAAAGGAAATCAAAAGAAAATTAGAGCGATGACCCCTAAAATTAAAATGAAAGTGCAAACACGGAAAAAGAAATCACTAAGAAACTTCACCGAAATTGAAATATCCTCAAAGTTACAAGCACATTGATGCTAAATTTTTACCAAAAAAAAAAAAAAAGCACATTGATGCTAAATTGCAAACATTGAAATGAAAGCTACACTGTCATTCTCAATGCACATGACGAATAACAAACTATAAATCTAAAGCTGAAATTGAAAGACGTTAGTTCAACATAGGAAATGCTCCGGAAGGAAATTTGGCGAAGTTTTGGCATAGCTTGCGGGACCCCTCTTTTTCCGAGTTCTTTTTATTCATACTCCCGGGATTTCGTTTGACGATTATTGGAAATCATGTGTGATCCCCCTCTCTAATTGCTCCATATTTCCATGATTTTCTTTATTTCCACGATTTTAGTAACTTCCAAGATAATAATTGTGTCCTGCAATAAATCGCCATTTTATTCATGAATTAATCTAATTTGCAACCACTCCAGCTCTTTACTTAAACAAGTCAAGATAATCTTTCCCTAATTTGATTGAAATGGTAACCAAAACATCTCAGATCGACCTGAGGTCACACAATCTTCAGACGAAATTATACCAGATAAGCTCCAAATCGAAGTCGGGCTTAGTATGACTTGACGCTTCAAACTTCTCTATGCTTCCTAACTCATAGAGATAATTGAATCACTCCACAGTATCCCGAACATAAATTTTCACCACCAACCGAAGCTAAAGAATACTGCTGTAAAAATGCCTAAAAGAGGTAGTGTTGAAAATGTAAGAGCACTGGTGAGAGTAATATGTTGAGAACTATCATTTACATTTCTCTACTTTTACCATCTCTTTATCTTACTGCATTTTATATCATATTTCCCCCATTGAAATTGTTTCATCATTTTGATGGCATGCATCATGTGATTGATAAAGCTACTTTTGATATTTAAAGTGAGCCGACTGACAATGACCCATTTAGTCTTGGTCGTCTTCACCTATTCACTAGTGAAGGTTCGCACGTTATTAATTCGTATTGAAAACCTCTCATTCAGTTCTAGCCCCACAGACCCACCTTTTTCTTTGGAGTCTTTTATTTTTTTGGTCTTACCAATCAATCACCATTGCGTACCATAAGTGTACAGTGTTGCCACACATGTAAAAAATTAGAAGAATTTAGAAATTTGCGCAGCCTATTATAGAATTAATTACAAATCCCATCCCCCAAGTTAATCTTTACATCCTAAGTCTAACGTCTTTACATTTGTTTGTCATATTAATAAGGGATAAAGTTACAAAAAAAAAAAAAAAACCAAACTAATCTCACTGTGACATATTTAATCCAAACTTGTATTTATGTAACATATTTGCCCTTCTTAATGTTCCATTAGATGATTTTTCAATTAAACTAATGTCATTTTAATCTCACCTAAGCCTTGTGTGTGTCATGTCAACATCGTTTACTTTTCAGTGTTTATGTAGGTAGATTTTTAACAATTCTCATTGACAGAACTTTGATGGATGGTAAATGTATTACACAGTTAAGAGTTTGGGATTTTAAGTGTTATAAAAAGAAAATGTCTAGATTATATGTATCACAATAAGTATAATTAGACTCTTTTTTTTCAGTGGCTTTTGCCCTAAAAATTACTAGCAACACTTTTACTAAGTTGAAGATATCCGTAAGAGAAATAGAGATAAAATCATGCATAGAGCGTGTGACCAAGAGAGAGCTAACCATCTCATATTAAAGATAATCCCATATAATTTGGAAAAGATAACAAGTTCTGTGGACCATAAAGCCACTGTTGTCACACGCCTTGTAAATGCTATTTACATATCTATCCTCCTCGGCCGCATAGTGTCTTGTTGTTACCCTTTAGGCATATTGAAGCCATGATGATCACCGCCATCATTTATCATCATGTAAGGGTGAGCATGATTCTGGAATTGAATGGAAATCGGAGAATTGGATTCATAGGAACCGATCCAATTCTAGGTTCTAGAGTGAGGGAGTTTGATTTTCGGTTTCACTTTTTTAAAAACTGCCGGTTCCCAATCGGGTTTGGTTTTATAGGAATCGAACCAAGAACTGGAACTGAGAAGAGAACCAAATCGGAAACCCATGTGCATTTGGTTTAGCATTTCTAAGGAGCTTTCAGCCTCTAAAGCCCCTTGGGGAAATACTGAACTGTTTGGCAACCATTTTAAAGTAGCTTTCAAGTGAAAATCAATATTGGGAAGATTGAAAGTCCAATGCTAGTAGAGATTAGCTTTGAGCTTTCAGCATTTACCAAATGTTGAAACTTATTTTTTTCTTCCAAAACTATCCTCGCTCATTATTCAAATTTATGATTTTGCCCTCGTTATTATTTTTTTAAATGCCAAAATAATGCTAAAAAATCAAATATATATATACTAAAAAAATTATATATTTTTTGATCTTTTTTAAAAAAATATTTGTATATTTGATTTTTTTAGCATTATTGTCAAATTTTATATTTAAAAAGTTACATACATTATTGAAAGTTAAAAAATTCTAGCCTCTTGATCCAGCAGGTCAGGAGTTTGACTCACGTCTACCACAATTCTCAGAGCAGTTCCATGATTTAAACGGGGGCCTTGGCGGTGGGTTGTTGGGCCAGTCTCCCTCGAGGTTTATGTCTAAATAGTGGCTTGTGACAACGTTCGATGGTGCCACTCCGAAGGGGTCTCTGGTGGTTCCTTAATCACCAAAAAAAAAAAGTTAAAAAATTCCAACGAAGCGTTTGGTCTTTTTAAAAATATATATATGTATTTGATTTCTTAGCATTATTTTCAAATTTATATTTAAAAAGTCGCATAAATTATTTTTTCAAATTTAAAAAAATTAAAAAATTTCGACGAAGGATTTGGTCTTTTTTTTTTAAATATATATGTATTTGATTTTTTTTATTATTGTCAAAATTTATATTTAAAAAGTTGCATACATTATTTTTTTCAATTCTCAACAATTAAAAACTTAAAAATTCTGATGAAGGGTTTGGTCTTTTTTTTTAAAGAAAAAATTATATATATATATATATATATATATGTATGTATTTGATTTTTTATCATTATTGTGAAAATTTATATTTAAAAAGTTGCATATATAATTTTTTTCAATTTTAAGAAAATAAAAATTAAAAAATTCAGATAAAGGGTTTGGTTTTTTTTTCTAAAAAAAATTATATATGCATTTGAATTTTTTAGTATTGTTGTCAAAATTTACGTTTAAAAAGTTGTATACATTAAGGCTCTGTTTGGCAACTTGCCCAACAGTAACAATTTCTGATTTTTTGTTCCCAGAATCAGTTTGGGACGAGAAACGCGTTTGGTAAAATTTTTGTTCCCGGGAACAAATTTGTTCCCGAGAACAGTTTCGGACAAGGTTTGAGAATCTAAAAAAATTTGATTCTCGGAAGAGAATCAGAAAAGAGAATCAAAACAATAAAACCTTGTTTTTCTCTTTGAACATCTCGGTTGCCATTCGCCATCACCCGCCGCCGTCCGCCGCCGCCTGCCGCCGCCCGCCGCCGCCGCCGGTCGCCGGTCCGCCGCCGGCCGCCGGTCCGGCGAGATCGCCGGAGGCTCGCCAAGCCAGGGCGAGGTCCGGCGAGCTCGCCGGAGGCAAGCCCAGCCACCGGCGAGATCGCCGGAGGCTCGCCAAGCCAGGGCGAGGTCCGGCGAGCTCGCCGGAGGCAAGCCCAGCCACCGGCGAGGCTCGGCCTCGCCAGATCTGGCGAGGCCCAGCCTCGCCGGTGGCCAGGCCGGCCTCGCCCAGCACCGGCGAGGCCGCCCTGGCCACCGACGGGGCTGGGCAAGTCTCGCCGGTGGCCAGGCGAGCCTCGCCGGCAGCTGGGCGAGGCTCGGCCTCGCCAGATCGGGCGAGGTCGAGCCTCGCCGGTGGCTGGGCGAGCCTCGCCCAGCTGCCGGTGAGGCTCGCCTGGCCATCGGCGAGGCTCGCCCAGCCCCGCCGGTGGCCAAGCTGGCCTCGCCGAGGCTGGGCGAGGCCAGCCTGGCCACCGGCGAGGCTCGGCCTCGCCAGATCTGGCGAGGCCGAGCCTCGGCGGGGCTGGGCGAGCCTCGCCCAGCTGCCAGCGAGGCTCGGCCGACGAAGGCCGACCTCGCCGAGGGCTGGCGGCGCTCCGGTGAGCGTCGCCGGCCCTCGTCTGGCCGGTCGCCGGTCCGGCGACCGGCCAAATGAAGAAGAAGAATAGGAAAAAAGGAGAAAAAAAAGAAAAAAGAAAAAGAAAAAAAAGAAAAAAAAAAGGAAAAAAGTAAAAAAGTAAAGAAATTATTTAAAATTTATTTAAAAATCAAAAGAAATTATTTAAAATTTATTTAAAAATCAAAAGAAATTAATTTGGAACAGAATCAATTAATACGGTACCAAACGCAATTCTATTCCAGAATCAAAAGTTTTGAACAGTTACCAAACACGTGTTTTTACTCAAAATCAGTTCTCGGGAACAGAATCAAAAAGAATCAGTTCTGATCAGAATCAGCTCCCGGGAACAGAATCGTTACCAAACGCGCCCTAATTTTTCAATTTTAAACAAATAAAATTAAAAAATTAATATTAATCATCCAAAGAGCTTTTTAAATGTATTTTCTACAAAACAGTATTTCTTTCAAAGTTGCTTCTCAAAATATATTTTACCAAACGACCTTTGCATTTGTCTAAAGTTTTTTTTAGACTAAATTGCTTTATATTTTCTTAATGAGCTTTCAAAATGTTGAACCAAACCCACCACTCAGCTCCATTTCTCCGTACTTTCACCTCTGTCTCTCCTTGCACGACGTTGAGCCCTTGTGCGACGTGGCATCTCATCTCTGTCATGCTGATTCTTCGACTCACTTAGGGCGCGCATGACAACATTTATGTTTCTCTATTTCTCTGCTTTCCTATTCCCCGAAACAGGTTTGGAATAGAAATCCGTTTGGTAACACAATTTCATTTTTCTATTTTTGGAACTGATTTCTATTCCAAAAATAGATTTGAAGCAAAAATCAGAAGTTAAAATTTTTAGCTTTTCTATTTTTGGAACAGAAATGAGAAATCAAAATTTTTCCCATCGTTCACTCTCGGTACTGCTCATCGCCCACTTGCTACCCGTGGGATGCTAGACGCCAGTCGTTGGTTGTCGGCCACTGGCCCCAACCACCAGTTGCCGACTACCGGCCATTGAACATCGGCCGCCGGCCACTGAACTCTAGCTGCCCTTCGCCAACCACTGGTCGCCGGATGTCAGATGCCCACGGGTCATTGGCCACTCATCGCCAATCGTTGGATGCCGGAGGCTCACCACCAACCACCGGATGTCCGTCGTCGATCGTCCGCTCGTCGCCAGACTCCAGCCACTAGCCATCCGCCGCCGACATCCAGTCACCGAACTCTTGATGTCGAACGTTGGACATCAAACTCCGGATGTTGGACACCAGTTGTCGATCGCCAGACTCCAGACTTCGGCCACTCATCGCCGATCGCCAGACTCCAAACATCAGACTCCGGACTTTGGCCATTTGCTGCCGGTCACCGGACGCCGAACGTTGATCGCCGGACGTCAGACTCCGGCCACTAGACGCTGGTCATTGCTGCTCCTAGAAATTTTTTTTTTACTCTATTATCAAACGAATTTTTATTTTAGAAATAAAAATTTTGAATCATTATCAAACGCGTTTCTTTGCTCATAAACTCGTCCATGGAATAGAAATTGAGAAATTAATTTTTAGCTAGAAATTGATTTTTGTTTTAGAAATTTTGTCATGCGCGCTCTTAGTTTCCACTTCTCCATCGTTGCTGTCATGCCGAGCCCTACGTTTTGTTGTCACCACTGCCGGCCGCTGCTCAGATTGGAGGAGTTTAGTGAAGTTACAGTGAGTCCTAACTCACGCTGCCACTCACCGAGTCGCAGTGAGCGAGCGACCAGGTGGGACTGGAAATTTAAGCCTTTCTCCATCATCTTCTTCTTCTTTTATTCTCCACGCTTTCTTGTCTCTTTTAAGATCGACCTCAACCTCCATTAATTCCTCTCCCTCCTCAGACCAAAACCACGAAAATTGCGTTACCTGCGTCTCTCTCTCTCTCTCTCTCTCTCTCTCTCTCTCTCTCTCTCTCTCTCTCTCACTACGGCAGCCATCATCCAGCAGGTAAGCTTGTTGTTGGCTCTGCTCGATTTCGTGCTTAATTCGATTGCTGAATCTGCGTGTGCGCACAATTACGCATTTGTGTGTGTGTGTGTTTTTTTTTTTTGGTCAAATCAGCTTGAGGCTGGTTGTGTACGTTGCCGGCGTTTGTTGCTGCTGATTTTGCGTTTCGATTGCTTCTGAGTGCTCGGGATCAAGGCCTGAGCTGATAAGCTTGGAGCTAGTTCGATTGTTGCCTTCTTTAGCTCGGTGCTTGGCTACGATTGGTCTAGGGCTCTCGTTAATAGGCTCAATCGGATATGTTGCGTTGTTAAGATGATTGACTGCACGATTGCTGGTATTTGGATGTTTTTGAATTCATGATAAATGACTAACGTTGAGCTCGAAGAAGTAATTCCTTAAAGGGTGCTATCTGGTGATTTTAAGCAACTGATTTGTAGAACCTTGGGGTATGGTTGATGAAACCTTGGGGTATGGTTGATGAGATTATCTGCTCAACATCTAGTGATCTTGAGCAACTGACTATTCGAGTGAAGCTCCCTGATTTGGGCAATAGCTGAGATAAGAGGTGGCAGGATCTCGGTCATTTGCCCGTCTTGCATTACTGAGTAGATTTCCTCAATGAGTTTACATTTTCCCTTTCCTTTCTGATTGTTGTTTGGCTGGTTTTGTGGGCTGGATTCACCTCTGTCCCAAGGCACAATTTGTCCCGATTGGACTGGAGTTTGCGGGATGAAATCATTTTCATGCTATAGTTGAAGTATTAGATGCAAGAAAATGCCACCTTGGCTTGAAATCTGTTTTGCTTTTTTGTAAATGTTTGATCTTTATTTTGAAATTTCTAATGATGTTGTGCATATATGAAGTTGACATATCAAGATAACATTCCCTAGTATCCCAAGTCTCTTTTTTGTTCATGGCGTCCATACTATTGTCACTGGATTAGGATATCAATCCACTTGATGGATGCTTGTTGAAAGGCGCCCCAAAAGCTGTTTAATTCTCCTGCAAGCTTACTTCTTGCTGTCATCCTTCTTTCCTTTTTCCTACATCCCATTTTGTTTGTGGTCCTAGATATTGTCTGGATCAACATGCTAGTCCCTCTGTGAATTCTATTGCATCAGTTTAATGTGTAACATCAAAGCACTTAGTTAAGGAGGACACTAAGTTTCAATGAGATAGGACTTGCCTATCGCTTTGATGATGTCTTGTTTGTTATACTTTATCTTGTTATTTTATCATCATTAGCCAGTACTTTTGTTTTATAATCTTATAGGTGAAAATTAACAATATCTTTCAGGAATGTCATGACTTCTCATTTTAATTATATTTATTTGAATTGCAATGCCAGGAAAACTAGTCTTTTGTATTCTCTTTAGTGAATGACAAGCTTGTTTAGTACTCAATAGACCAAAAATGCTCTAGAGGCTCCTTATTTGGTTGATTGAATCAATAAGAAGCTTTCATTTTTATTGTTGCGCTCATTTTCGTTTTGCTTAATTAATAATGAAACCAAAAAAAAAAAACTTGTTAGATCTTATAACCTATAATAGGGTAGGTTTCAAGTTTCAACGGGTAAGTGTCAGGTTCTTAAACAATGAAGAACCATACCCAAGTGTAGGTTCCAGATGGAACCTGTAAGGAATTTGGAATCACTCACCCTTATCACTAGGTAGGGTTGACCATGCATCCCCACCCCTTCCCCTTTCTCTATCTCGCACGCTTGTACATGGTTGTGGCTGACAAATCCATTGCAATCCTCTATAACATTAGAATTGTTTTCTATCTTTTGGTAAAATGTTTGAATTTTTTTTTCATGTTGAACTAAATGATTTTCCAATTTATGTGAATAATGTCAGCTTGTACATGTTATAGTGACAGCACGTCGAAATCAAAAGGGAGTAAAGGTATCCTCCCGATTTTTTGACAATGTTAAGTTTAAGACACAGCTGTATATGGGATGCGTGGTGATTTTGTTGGGATTTTTAGGGGTGGCTGGCTCATTTTTTGTTCTCTACCTGAAGACATTATCTGATTTCTGTAGACTCTGGTGATTTTTCTTTCATTTATTTCTTGTGTTTGGGTTTAAAGAACTTTGGAATGCCAAATGAGTCTTCATGGGGCCTGATATTCAATATATATATATATATATATATAATAATAAAAACTGTGTGAGAGCATCTAGTGTTGCTAGAGTTTGTTTATTGATAAAAATAAGTGTTGATTTATTTATTATTGGCAAAATTATCACCTAATAGACCCAATTCTATAATTTTAGCAACTTTGAATTTCACATTGTGTTTCACATGGCAAAATCAAGAAGCAAACCAAAATTAAGGAATGCTCACCACCCTCACTCTCTCTCTCTTTCTCTCTCTCTCTCTCTCTCTCTCTCTCTCTCTCTCTCTCTCTTTGATTTGCCATTGATAATAGAACCTTTTTTATCCATCATAATTAGGAAAAAAAAAAAAAGAACGCATGACCCTTTATATGTACCGACTCCTCATGCTCACATGCCTCGTCCCTCTCTCCCTTTGCTTTCCTCCAAATGTCTCTCTCCCTCTCTCTCTCTCTCTCTCTCTCTCTCCTTCACTGGTGTCTACTTTCTAATGCAGAACGTTAGATGGGAAATGTACAAGTTAATTTGGTTTTAAACTGAGCTAGCCAAGTTTTAAGGTATCGGTACTCATTTGCCTAATTCATATCCAATATCTCAGCTCATTTCTTAGCCAGGCTATGCCACACTAACCTCATTTTCTCTTCAGGAAAGAGAGATATCTGGAAATTAATAACTTCCTACCTATGGCAAACTCAGAGGCTGGAACCAGTAATGATGCTGCACCAGCATCAGGAAGTGAGTACCAAGTGTTCTTGAGTTTCAGAGGGCCCGACACTCGTCATGGATTCACAGACTTCCTCTATAACGACTTGTCAGATGTCGGAGTCTGTGTATTTAGGGATGATGATGAACTTCGTGTTGGAGAAATAATCAGTGACAACCTGCTAAGTGCTATCAATAACTCCATAATTTACATACCCATCTTCTCTCAGACTTATGCTTCCAGTAAATGGTGCCTTTGGGAGCTTGCGCATATACTGGACAACGTGTCTAAATCAAAGGATGAAAAGTGTATCTTTCCCATTTTTCTCGACGTGGAACCAGATGATGTTAAACTTAAAACATGGATATATAGCAATGCTTTATTGGAACATGAGAGGGAGTTTCCCAACAAAGTCGAGGCATGGAGAGCGGCTCTTGCAGCAGTAGGTAAAATCAAGGGATTGAACGTGACGTCAAGGTAAAACTCTTTTAAGATCCCCACACATTTCTTCTTGTGTTGATTTTTCTTTTGTTGTTGCTATTTTAGAGTATACAACGTTGGCCTGTCAAATGATTTCTTTTATTCCTTTTTTTTTTTTTTTGGTTAAAGGGAACGTAGCGAAAACTACCCCTGCACTCATTCAACTCTACATCCTCTGCTTTTAACATCTTCCCTGAAAAATTTCCCCGTGATGTCAATAGCTTCAATGACATGGACCCCCATATTCCTTTTAACTATATTTTCCACTTCACTGTCTCGTTAGACTAGGAAATATTCAAGAGCACGCATTTGCATTTATTATTTGGGATGATTACTAAAATCAAGTTCAGATTATGCATTCATAGCAGTTTCCATTTCCCATTAATGGGGAAAAGGCAGAAAAAAATTATAAACGGCATCCGGTGCTGACTTTGTTTTGCACATTTCCATGTGCTTCTCAAGAAACACCAAATATACGAGAAAATTGAGATTCGATGAAGAAAAATCATGTTTAAATATTCAATAGAAGCAAGAGCATTTTGATGACGGGCTGTCATCTTGGGGACTCGAGCTCTGCGGAGCTCATGGGAGGTCCAAATCGAGGTTGGGCAACCTTGATCTGGACCAGGCCGGAGGCGACGACTGTTGTCAACCTCTGATATGAGGTCGGCGGCCACACAGGGGCCTTACAGGGGTGTAGCCCGGTGCAGCCGTGCGAATAGAGGGTTGAGAGAGAGAGAGAAGGGACACGCGGTGTACGGTGTTTTGGAAGTTCGGAAGAGAGTGGTGAGGACCCTTTTTGATGAGATTAAGTTATGAGAGAAGGGACACGCGGTGTAGGGTGTTTTGGAAGTTCGGAAGAGAGTGGTGAGGACCCTTTTTGATGAGATTAAGTTAGGGCAACATATGCAATTTCAAAAGATTGGGGATTTGATTTGCATATTGTCAAAATATGGAGATGCTAGTTGAAGTGCGTGGAAAATGGTTTTAGGGATTTATTATTATTTCCCTTTTGACCTTTCTTAAGGGTTGTATCAGGTAAACTAAAAAGCCTTGAAATATTAATCACCTATCTAATCGAATCCAAAGTAATAAAAGGTGGAGATGAATAATGGGCCACATGGCTCGAACAATGAGCTCTTTGATGAGTCGCGGGCCAACGTCGCAGTGTCGTGGCCCCGCCTGTCATTTATATCTTGTTTTGGGAGGTCATCCTGTGGCCTTGATATTAACAACTTAATATGCTTACTATAATTCATCAATAACAACACATAATTCGGCTGTTCAATTGATAAATTTAGATCTAACACATATTTTATATTAACAAACCAACTGTGTGCTTTTATAGCATGCGGGCACCCCATTAGCTTCTCCAAAGTAAATGAGCTGTTTTTGCATAAGAATTCCAACATGCTGCGCTAGAATTCCAGATTTTCAACCAAAAGATGGAATTATTGGATAGCAAACAGACAGGGCCTCTCCATTTTGTTTTAATATTGACAAAGAAGTCCACCTTAGATAGGTTAATTACGAAACTATGACTTATGCTTAGGTCTATGACTAGGTAAGATGCACACATTAAGTCGATATAAAAATTTTGGGCTTTTTTTTTGGGATTATATTTTTTCTGTCAACCAAACTGCAGTGCTCAATAGATGACGTTGCATTTGTTTAGATTATCTCGACTTATGATTCTTCCATTGTGATTGCTGAAATTTTGTGTAGGCCTAGCTAAATGCTAAAAATTTTCTTATGCATGATTCGGTAGGCACTTGGTAACTGTAGCCATCGTGTAAGTCAATACTATTGTCTTTAGAAATTTATATAATCATAGATGAAAAACATATCAAGTGAGTTCTATTAATTTATCCTATAAGTTATTATTTGTACTTAATTACCGTTTCAATGTACTTCATACCTGTTCAAGTTAAGATTTCGACAATCCCACATATGGTGCGTGGGTATGAAATTAATCTAGTAACTAAAGAATGCGCTTTTATGCCTTGCAGCCAAGCAGCGATTGTCAAATTAGTTGTTAAAGAGGTTTTGAAGAAGCTGAAGATAAAACAAAAATCAGTGACTGAATATTTAGTTGGAATTGATGATCGGATAAAAGAGTTGACAAAGTTTTTAGATGTCAATCACGATGATGTGCGGCTCATTGGAATTTATGGAATGGGTGGCATCGGTAAAACAACTATTGCCAAGGTCGTCTTTAATAAATTATGTTCCCACTTTGGGAAGTGTTGTAGCTTTCTTGACGGCATTCGTGAAAGGTCGAATAAGGAGGGCATAGTCTTGTTGCAGAAGCAATTACTATCTGACATTGGTGGTTCTGGAACTATAGGAGATATCGACAATAGTGAAGAAGGAATGAGGAGAATTAGAGAAACACTTAGCAATAAGAAGGTCCTCGTGGTTTTGGATGATGTTGATAAGAAAGAGCTCATTAATAATCTAATAGGAAATTCCAAATTATATCCAGGATCTAGGATAATTGTTACAACAAGAAACATTTATGTTCTAGAAGTTGAGGGATTTAAGGGTGAAACTCAACAGTATGAGATGTTAAAGATGGATGCTAGTTCTGCACTTCAACTTTTTGGTTGGCATGCCTTTAGTGGAGACTTTCCTTCGGATGATTATCGCCAGCTTTCAAGTGACATTGTCTCAACTATGGGAGAGCTTCCATTAGCTATTCAAGTGATAGGTTCATTGCTCAAGGGGAAACGCCAAGAAATTTGGGAAGAGACATTGGAAAAGTTAAGGAATGTTCCTGCGAAAGAGATTCTAGAGAAGTTAAGGATTAGTTATGATGATCTAGAAGAACATCAAAAACAAATTTTATCCTTAACTTCTCAATGAGAATAAGACCGATGCAATTTACATGTGGACCGATTGTGAATTTTATCCCAAGGGAGGACTTGAAGTCCTTACCGATAGGTGCTTGATAAAGATATTGGACAATGATAAGTTCTGGATGCACGATCAACTTATAGCACTGGGAAGGCAAATTGTCCATCAAAATAGTCCAAAAGACCCTGAAAAGCATAGTAGGTTGTGGATTGCAAAAGAGGCCCTGCAAATCATAGGAACCAAAAAGGTAAGTTAGAAAAGTCTCATTTTCAAATAAAAGTCGTATATCCTAGGATTGGGGATTCTTTTTTTTCTTTCTTTCTTTTAGGAAATTTATCAATTTTTTTCTTGTCCATTTGAGTTGTAAAGCATAGTGGTTGAAAGTTGACATACTTCTTGGCATCATTGCAAAATTCCACTTGCAGAAAAAGCGCAAGGTTCAAGCTCTTGAGATATCTACGTATGGTTCCCCCATAGAGATTAGAAATGAAAACTTTAAAAGGTTGCCGAACCTAAGATTCCTCCATTTAAAAAGGGGAACTTATGTTGGGGACTTTGCAAGGTGTCATTCAAATTTGAGATGGTTTTCTTGGAGTAATCCTTCTTTTTGGAATGGTTATGAGATAAACAAACTCGATTTGGATTTTAGGGCAAGCAATTTGTATTTGGATAAGCTTGTTGTTTGTAAACTTCACAGCCTTGACTTCAAGGATGATTCAAAAGCATGGGACTTGATCAAGGTAAATTACATGTTTTAAATTCTAGTATGATAGTTCCCTTGTGTACACTACAATGCTTCTTTAACTCGACATGTCATTCATTTTTACAGAGAGCAGAAAATTTGAAAGTTCTATCTATTGATTGGTGTTCTGGCATAACGACAATCCCAAACATCTCTAGATGCTCGGCTTTAGAGAGACTGACTCTTGTTCAATGCTCCAGTCTAAAGAGAATTGAAAGCTTCATTGGAGATCTACAATCATTGATTGAGTTAAAGATTATAGATTGCTCGAATTTAACTGATTTGCCAAAAGAAGTGGGGACTCTGGTGAAGCTCAAGTGTTTCTCCTTGCAGTGTTGTAAAAGGTTGAGAGAACTTCCAGACTCACTTGGGAATTTGACCTCATTGACAAAGTTAGACTTGTCAGGTACTCGCATTGCCATACTTCCAAATTCCATTGGAATTTAAAAATTTAAATATTCGTAGTTTGAAACTTGAGAATTTTTCTTTTGACAGGAATGAAAATAATGGAACTTCCCAACTTCATTTTACAGTTAAAATCATTAGAGATCTTGCGCTTTCCATTGTGGCCATTCAATGTCAAGTATCATGATTGGCAATTAACTTGTGGCATCAGCACTTTGGTAAATCTTAGAGAGCTAGATCTCTCTAGGCGTAATAGAATGAAATGTGAAATTCTCGTTGAAAAAGAAATTGAGCCATATTTAAGAACCCGAAGGACAATCAACACGTTTCATGACTTCCACATCCTGGACTTAACCGATTGTCATGAGATTCAAGAGTTTCCAGAGCTTCCCACAAGTTTGACCTATCTACATCTTCGAGCCACATCCAAAGCCCCTTGCCTGTCAAAACTTACTAATTTGGTTAATCTGCTACTACACGATGGCTCTGATTATGAAGGCAAATCAAAGCTAATCCCAGGATGCAACTTAAGGGGGATTGTGAATTTATCTAGACTAAAATGGGTGGAGTTAAGACTGCTAAACGTCCCTGAAAATCCACAGTTGACTTATCCTTCTCAACCACAAGAGATTGTTTTGGGACACTTGGACTCAAAACCCCTTGTGCAGCTTCCATCCTCCAACTGGAGGTGGAGAAATTTGTCAACTTTAGAGATCCATTGTTGCGAAGTGGAAGACATTTCGCTAGATGGACTATCACGACTGGAGAACTTAAGGGTTTTTGGATGTGAACGGCTTCAGAGATTATCCATTCCTTTAGAATTAAGGAAGCTGCGGCAAGCGACGGTGGAATCTTGTCGAGACCTAGTTGAGATACAAGTCGTGGATGTTTCAAAATCATTGGAAGGCTTGACTGTCCTTCATTGCAAATCTCTGACAATAATAAGTGGGTTATCATACTTGAAGAACCTGGAGAGATTGGAAATTGGATATTGCCTTGTACTTACTAATGTTGAGGGCCTAAACGAGCTAGAGTCTATGAAAGCTTTATCAGTCTACTATTGCTCGTCATTAAGATGGTTGATTGATGCATCTTGTACAAAAATACCAGATGATTGCATCGTCCATATATGCGGGTGTGGATACTTTATCAAAGCTTCTGCCGAATATCCTTTGTTAATGGAGGGAACGCCTTTGAAGCATTACAGAAAAAAGATCCTCCAGAATACATCAAAGAAGGTGCGGAATCTTCTTCACCAATATTTAATTCCTTTTTTGGCCAAATATCCTCCTTCCTTTCTCCACACAATATCCGCCCTTTTAAAGTTGCCATTTTTTTTTTTTGTTGCACCCTAATTTCTTAGGTGGATGATTTATTTCCGCTGTTTTCTGGTGTCGGACATTTGCAGTTCCTAAAGCAATCTTTCCCCCCTCTTTTGTGGCTCCCATTTTGTGTTGTGCTTTAATTACTATATATATATATATATATATATATATATATATATATATATATATATATATTTTCTATCTTCGTCATTCACCTCTACTTACCTTTTTAGTGTTGTAATAGTGCCACTAAACTCAATGAATCATTCTTTTAATATTAATCATCAAAATTACTTTCATAGACAAGAAGTTAGATAATCGATCCCCAATTATATATTTCAAAAGCAATTGATAAGAAGGAACAAGTAGGGGTGAGCATGATGGATCGCCTAAACCGGGAATCATTTGGACTAGATCGGACTAGCCTGTGTGGTCCGATTTCCGGAGGAATCGGTCTAGTTCCTGGTTCCATAAAATTGGAGCCGGTGATTGTCAGTCCAATTCTCGATTCCGGAGGGCAATCGGACTGGACTGGACAGACAGACCGGACCGACTATTTTTAAAAATATATATTTTTTAATTTCTTAAAAATAGTAACAACTCTAGTATTTTTTAAAATTTTTTATTTTTTTTTTGCTAAGTGATTGGTTTCATGGGACTAGACCACTGGTTCCCAGTCCTAGGATTGTCCGGTCCAGTTCCCAATCCCAAAAATTGGGAACTGAGAACAGATCAACCCTAGGAACAAGTAAGAAAGAAGCATTACAACCCTTTCAAGTCACTGGGTTTAATGAAAAGAAACGAGCTGGAAATAAATGGTCAGTATCTTTTTAATGATTGGTGCCTATCACTGGAAGCAGATTAAGACATTAAAAAGGCAACCCGCCATGTAAGGTAATCTACAAATAGGAAGTGTAAACAAAAGAAATAATACCCACCAACTCTAGCCTCGCACTAAAGGACTTAAAAGTAAATACACTACATCACTAAATCTAGCATTCGTGTACCAAAGACAATCTTTTGACATGACTTGTACAATTTATTAAGTTACAAATAATTTTATGCAATACACTGCAAAAGACTATCTCACGAATCGGACAGTGTATAAAATTTTAATTATTGTACCACCTTAAGTACACTTTGTTAGCAAGTAAACAATTGTAAGATACAAAGTAATCTTGGGAGTGAGACTTCTCAAGATGTGAATTAAGTATTTTAAGTACCTAGATGCAATAATTTGTGTATCAATAGGAATTAGTCAAGCTAAATGTTAGCACTCTAATATTCAAAAAGAAATTTAAAAATATTTCTATCGATGCCATTTTTGAATAATTATAGTAGTATTGAGAAAATGTTTCACAAGCGACCTCATCTACCCTTAATTTAATGGTTAATGAGAAAGTGAATAGTTACTGTCCCCCAATCAATAGTGGTAAAAACCACTACTAGAAAGTTTTATTTATAGTGGCATTCCAATTTTCTTCTCCCCCCCACCCTCTTTAGAAAAAGGAATCTGTGATGAGATAGTACTTCTAGGTAGATAATTATCTTACTCGATGTTTAATTTAAATTTACATCACATATTTATATTTGCGCTGGTTGGATTGTGGGTAAATATGCAAAAAGTTTAGTGTATATCCAATAAATATGTTGTTTGGCTCTCCCATTGAAATTGTTACGTCTCAGGATTCCTTCACAATCCGATTCCACCTTGGAGTAAAGAAGACCAGTGAAAAGTGTTTTGGGTCTGTTCCTGGAATAGAGAGAGAAAAGGAAGGCGTCGACCCCGATTCAGTGACATATGAAGGATTGATTGCTAACGTGAAAAGTTTCGGCTTTCGTTTCAAGAGAATGTGGTACGGGACCAAGTATGTACAAACGAGGATATGGAGTGATGGGATGGTGAATGTAATGTTGAACTATGCATGTGGAAAAGGATTCATTATTCATTTGTACATCGAGGGAGGGGTCGACGAGTGGGAGGGAGAATACGATGAGAGGATGATGAAGATGTTAAAGGAGGAACAGAGAATGAAGACTGACATGTATTCCAAAGAGGATGGGGCTAAGGGGGACGTTTCATGTCCTAATGAAGACTCAAACTCTGCACCTGTGGGTGGTGAAAGCGAAACTCACGGCAACTTCTCCATTGATGATTTCGAGTTAGGGCGGGGCAATGCTGAATGTTTTGAGGCTACGACATCAATTGTAGAAGAAGATTTAGACTATCTTAAAAAACAAGTGGAGCTTCACGAAAAACCTAGAAATGAGGAAACAATAACTTTGGAGCATTACGGAGAGGACATTTTTCTGAACACATTAAACAAGGTGAGACATCTTCCTCGTTGTGTGTGGGATTTTTGTTTAATTCTTTTTTAGGCCAAATCTTTTCCTTTCCTTAGCCACACATATATCCGCCCTTTTAAAAGTTGCCAATTTTTGTTTGTTGCACTGTAAGTTCTTAGGTGGCTGATTCGTTTCCTTGCATTAATCACTTATCTCTACTTACCTTTTTGGTGTGGGATAGTCTTAGTTCTTTAACAGTGCTGGCAAACTAATATTATCTCGCTATATATTACTTCATCAAATTTGCTTTCACAGATAACATGCTAGATAATAGATGACAAATTATTGATTTCAAAAACAATATATGATTTCTTTGTCAACTATTTTTTTTTTAATTTTGGAATTGACATAATTAATGCACAAATTTAATATTGTTCATATAATAAAACTAATTATGAACTGGTTGATTCGATTATTCCATTAATGCGCTTTGGAGAAATTAATGTCCAATCCATAGTTGTACGAAAGGGGAAAAAAACACAAGAACTCATTAAATTCTGCCAAGTGTCATCACATGGAAAAACAAATGATGAAGGTAGATAATTTGTTGTGTATATATATTTGGTCGGTATATATATATATATATATATATATATATATATATATATATATATATATTTAATATTATGATGATTTATCTCCTATGAATCTGTTGGTTTCTCTCGAGTAAACAATATTGGATCATCTATTTTGCCTTTTTCTTTATTATTGCTGTTAGACTATTTATGCAAATTAATATAGGGCTAATCCACCCACCCGCAGATT
Source organism: Eucalyptus grandis x Eucalyptus urophylla (assembly GCA_028830015.1). NCBI lineage: Eukaryota > Viridiplantae > Streptophyta > Magnoliopsida > Myrtales > Myrtaceae > Eucalyptus > Eucalyptus grandis x Eucalyptus urophylla. The sequence goes on from CM054190.1 coordinate 46,508,203, forward strand.
AAGCAATAAATGTGTTGCACATTTGTTTGCTATTTTGCCGATGCATGCATATATAGTGGGCTTGACTATTGAGTTAGGATGTAATTTTTATGTCAAAGTAAATTAAAGCACATACTGCTTGGGAAAATAGTCACACATTGAGTTAGGATGTAACTTTTATACGAGTGAACATATTATTTCACTAAAGACTGTGACTTATGATGAAAAGAGACTCTTAACTAATTTCAAAGCATATCACTTTAGAATAAGGAAGAATACAAAAACATTAACACTTTCATAAACTGATTTAAAACAATGTGTCCCATGGTTATGGATTTTTCATTCAAAAAGTAGAAAATAAAACTCCTTTTTAGTTACAGAATGCAAAGCAATTGAATTTATACTAGTATTTTAATTGAAATAGATAATTAACATTTGAAGATGGTAGTACATGAAGTACCATGTGTACCTAAAGTGAAATAAGATGAAGAATTAAAGTTTACTAAATTAATAACATAAATAATAGAAAGAGAAATGACACTAGATATAGATTTTGGTTAATTACAATTTTAGTCCTAACCTATTGTATGGATTCCCATATAGTCCTAAATATTTCAATTGTTCCTATATAATTCTATATCTCCCGGCCGATCATTATCATCTTACAGTCATGTCAGCTCAAGAGTACAAGTGCTAAACAAGGCAAGAGTCAGAAAGATGATGATCATGCAAGCCATGCCAATACCACAACAAAGAACTCAACTCGTGGCCAACAAAGTGGCATTCCCCAGCATGTTACAAGAAGGACAACAAGACAAGCAGCAAAAAAACAACCACCAATTGAAGTAGCAGCACTTCCCATTGAAGCTGTAGGCCCATCAAGAAGGAAGAAAAAGAATGACAGCAAGCAGGCCAATCCTATAAGAAGAAGTGCCAGGCTTATGAAAGGCACAACTGGAGGGACAAGTGATATCGTGCATCTAGATTGATAGTCACCTGGGATGTTTGATTGGAATGTGAGATCGTTGTAGTGTGACTTTTCTATTTTTGGTGGATTCTGGGTTCAGTGAACTAGTATGGTTGGATTGATAACATACTTATGACGTATTGCTTGCAAATGTGCTGCTTTTAGCAATTAACACGACTATCTTTTGTGATCCCTCTCTTATTGCAATCTGCTTTCTCTATTTCATTGCTGAATATACATCGGTTGATTAGATGATGTCATAATAGATTGTCTATAGAACACTCGTTGTTGCAAGCCCAGCTGTTCGTGCAAAACTACTTTTTTTTTAACACATTCCTAGCTCCATTATACCAATTTCAAAAATTTGGGCTCAATCTGTTATGACAGAGAGGAGCCAACAAGTCACGTGTATGCAAGTCCAGTGATATGTGCAAAATGCTCATTAAATTTCATTTATGCAAAACATGTCCACTACTAGAAAATAAATATTAGAACAGCTCATATGTGCCTAAACACAAAACAAACTCTACTAACATAGTTCATAGTGGACTCAACACATCCTTCCCTTTAACCTTCCCACACATGTGAGCTAAAATAACTAGGGACACTCAACACGATCCATATTGTCTTCAATCTGGATTTGTCTTCCTATAACTTTGCCCCTTCTTGTTTCAAACATCGTTTGTGTATGTTCCCTGCTTCAGCCCTTTCGCATACCACTAGCTTTCAAAAACAGGTTTTTCACTTTAAGAAAAACTGTTGATTCGAATATAATCAAATGGCACATCATACTATATAAGAAACACTCAATTAAGTATAATAATTGTTGCCTTTCATTAGTCGGACCTCGTTTATTTGGTCCAGTGCTTTAAAAGGCAAATCACAACTCGGCTTTTGAGCGTCCGCCCTGACAAGGAAAGTGATGGGACCAGAAAAATTTTATTCACTTCTTGATTAAGGAAAGTGCGGAGAAAATCGGCGGTGCCTCAACATTGCACCTGCACAGGACTAGCAGCTGCACCTTACTAAACCAGCAAATATGCCATTATTACCTAAAATTCATTTTGTAAATGACAACGTACAAGGTGAATAAAATTAGATATTGGAATAATCTCGCTATTCTTATTGCTCGACCTGAGCCTGATAACATCTCAACACATGATTGGTTGATGTGATAATGTGTAAACAATACTAACAACCTCACTTACTCCATTTTTTGAGGGAGGGAAAGGAAAAACTCTCTAGTTTTCTGGAGTCCTGCCATCTGTCACGCTGTGTACTCTCATATGAAATTGATCGCCCGTTGGAGGAAGAGCATGATCGTCGTCGTCGTGGTCGTCACCATCCGTGGTTTTTGTCTCTGGCAAGAACCATCTTTTCAAATCAGGTTTTGTCCGTCAACAATCAGAAACCTCTCAATCCCTTTCACAACCTACTCCTCTTTTAGTCCACCGTCCGTTCGTCATCACTTCCTCTTCAGAGTGACCTCTGTTTCTTCAGGCAGCAGAAGAGACTTGAGGGATGGCTACCATTGCAAGACTGATATCAGTTTGTGCTGGCGTTTGCCAGACAATCATACAATGGACTTAACAGTTGCGGATTCGCAAATGCAGTTAGTACAGAAGATATACAGCTAAATCCATCAGTAGAGTCGAGCACGAAAGCTTAACCAAACTTCTCTATAGCTTACGAAATCATGTGATCTCATGTTCTATGCTCGAACATGACTCCCGTAGCTCTCCTTTAAGCTTATACTTCGGTCGCACTGTTGCCTTCGAATACTTCATCTGAGATTCTGATTCTTTCTGCTTTCAACAATACTCATTTATGTTACGGCACAAAACCAAATATGACCTGTGGTGCGGAATTTGATTAATCCCGGTGCTCCATGTTTTGCATTATGGAGAGAGTGACGAGGTTCGGTGAACACTAGGTGTTTGTGAAAATTCCTTGGTGAAGTATGGAGGTGAATACCGGCATAGTGGTCAGCCTAAATGGTGCCAACTACAGAACATGGAAAGGCAAGATACTTGATTTGCTTTATCGCAAGGAAGTGCATGGTCCCATAGAGTGACAAGGCCAAGCCTGATTCCACTGACCAACAATGGCGGGCTTTGGCAACCTGGCTTGCAGGAGAATTGGCCTCGCTCGCAGGAGCGATGAATAATTTCAGTGGACATCTGATTGGCTGGCGGCATCTTGCAATCAAGTACAGAAGAGCTCGGGTGGTCAACGCTGTATCAAGTTGAAAACTTTCGGAAGATGGACACAGATGACGGACATGATGCGATTAGCAATCTGCCAGACTCGGTGCTCCTCCATATTCCGTCCTTCCTGCCCACGAGAGATGCCGTGAGGACAGTAATGGTCCCAGGGTTCCGTTACCTCTGGACTTCTACCTGCCACTTATCTTTCGATCACTGCCCTTACCACAACTGCAAGGAGAGGAAGACTGCTTTTAGAATCGATGAGAGATTCGTGAATTTTACTGACTGTGCGTTAACTCTGCACAAGAACCCCACAATTGATTTGTTCAGTCTTAATATAAACTATGTGGCTGAGGTGGACCCCTATGATCCTCAGTATGAGGTTGGTATGACCGAAGAGACAAGAAGGTCAGACAAAATCGACACATGGATTCGTTTTGCAGCGAATAGAGAGGTTAAGTTCCTCGGTTTGGACTTCCTAGGGTGTGCTAGGGAGTTCACACATAATCTTTACAGGTTGCCCTGCATTGTTCTTGGGTGTAGCAGCTTAGTAGAGCTGAAGCTGGCTTCCTGTGAGGTCAGACCAGTGGCCGGACGGGTCCAACTAAGGTCGCTTAGAAAATTGTTTATGAAGAAAATTCACTTAACTGACAAAAAGTTGGCTAAAATACTATCTCATAGTCCATTGCTAAAAGAATTGTCTCTTGAATATTGCTATGGCCTTCGCAATCCCATTTCTGTAGTGCCCCATCTATTGAAGAGTTAAATTTGGAGGGATGCAATGATTTGAATAAGCTTGATCTTACCTGATCAGATATAAAACATTTAACCATTTATTTCTATGGGGATCTGGAGCTAGTTTGTCCTAATGTAAAGATTCTGAATATTGCTGGGTATATAAGGTATATCAAGGTGACTGATATGTCATCACTGGTTGATGCGTCCTTCTGCTACCGTGATTATTTTAGCTATCCATATGGGGAATATTGTGAGTCCAGACTGCTTCTGGAAAAGCTCAGCTGCAGTCCTTATTTTATGCCATGTGATTCATGTACACTGGTATGGTTTCCCAGCTGTTGCTCTGGCCTAATTTGTCTTGGCTTTGAGGCACTTTTGAATGATTTGGGTTCTGATCCTTCATGTAAGGAGTATTACTATTTGTTTGATAGAATATTCTCACATTTCAACTGTCCTAAAATTTGTAGAATAGAAGTTGGGTGAACAGATTTTGAACGGGTCTTATTTGAAATGGACAGTGGCTGTGCTGTTTCTATGCTTCAGCTTCTTTGTCCTATTGCTTTTTTTATGCTTCAGTTCATGAGGTAATGTCCTAGATGAAGAGTAAAAGAAAATATTATTTACTTAGGCTGGGTTCTTTTATTTATGCCCACCTAAACTTTTGTACAGCAGCCTTCCTTGCATCTGCTGGCCTATGAACTTTGAGTAACTGTAAACTATTATCCATAACCTATTCATGTAACCAAAAACTACAGCTTGTTAGGTGTCTGTCTTCCTTGTGTCCTTCTTTGCTTCGTGCTATTTTGTGGATGATATTGTTTTTCACTTCTTACGTGACATTTGTTACCATTTTAAATGTGTATGTACATGCTCTTGTGATTTGCCTTTCTAAATATTCTAAATTGTCTCATTAAAAATGTCCTGACAAGACTGATTTTTTTTTTTTTTTGGGGTCAAGTACAAGATCTGAATTGAATGGTATCATATAATTTCATTTCAGTCAGTCCATACATACACATGCTCTCGAGTGCCCACAATGTATGTCTGATACTAATTTTCATTCAAAGTCGGTCCAAGTAATTCTTTTTAAACCTGGTATTGACTAAATGGGAACAGACAAATCAGCCATGCCCATCTTTCGCCTGGAAGTATGTGACACTTCTACTGCGTCTGAAAAAGTGGTACCTCCCTGACATTTCTAGCTTGTTGAAGAACTCTAATTTTCTTGAGACACTCACTATCTATGTTTATCCTGGAAGAGATGATGATGAATCCAAGGTATAAATGCTTGAACTGTAACATTTTGTTGGCAGATTAGAATTTGGAATTAATGGACATTGCAAAGTTGCCTTAAATTTCTAGCTTGCCAAAGCAGGGTTGCAGCTTGCATTTGAGTTCAATGGCTTTAGTTACTGAAGTTCAGTGGACGACACATTTCCCTGCCTCGAGCACCATTTAAGCATGTTAAGATATATGGTTATGTACTGGAGCCTGATGTCATTGAGCTCATTGAATTTCTACTTAAGAATGCACAGGTCCTGAGAAGATGGAGATTTCTACCAAGAAGACTCTGCAGCATGTTGGGGGCAGCATGTTGTTGGGGGGGGGGGGGGGGGGGGGGGGGGGGGGGTGGTGTGTGGAACCAGTCCAACTTTGTATTTTCTTTATCGCCTCCTGACACAGGTTGTTTCCGAGGAGACTTTTCATAGTAACATGTCCATCAACTATCGATTGGAGTCAGAGTGCTTCTCAAGAAGCTGAGTAGTGTGCGATTTACGCCATACACTTGGTGTATACTGGTATGGTTTCTCTGCTATTGCTTTAACCGCATTTATCTTGCTTTTGAGGGACTTCAAAATGATTCAATTAGTACTCCTTGACCAAGAAGTAATACTCTTTTTTTGACTGATTTTTCTTAGAGGATTTTGAAACTGGGTAAAATGTTCCATCTATTTTGGTCTCTTCATTCTTGTTGTCCTGAGAGTATCAATTGATGAGGTAATACGAAGAGGTACTAAGGAAAAACTATTCACTTACACCAGCATCTGTTTTACTCATCCTGCCCTTAAACTTGTCATTGCATGCTTTCCCCCTCATGCAACTCAGACATTGTCGAGGTTTTTTTGTGTTTGTTTTTTGCATTGTCATGAACATGTCTTCTTTTGGCTAGCATTTCGTATTTTGTGGTCTCGTTCGTTAATATATTCTGTCATTTGCAGCCATTCAAAAGACTACGAGATTGGCTCTCTTGAATTATTTTGTAATGTTCCAAATGCGTAGTTTAATTTGGTGGCTTGAATGTAGCGAAGATTAGGAAGAAGAAACTGTACAATCTAGATCTTCCTTCACTAATACGCTTTAAGGCATGTTCATTGCTTTGTTCCAGTGGTGTAATTTCACTCTCACTTGCAAAATTCTTAATCTGCCACATCCCTTCCCTCTAGATTAACCAAAATCAAACACGCTAAAAGTTGATTTCAAGTTGATGCTTTTTGACTGGTCAAAAATATATAAAACAATGTTGTTGAAGCCAGTTTATGTTCTCACGGTCCTAATTAAGTTGAAGTGACCGACTTCCTGTCCTATCAATCTAAATAATTCTTTCTTCTATCGAGTATTGACTATATGGGAATTGATTCACAGCTGCCATGCCCATTATTTTCATGGAAGCATTTGACGCTTGAGTCTAACAAAGTAGCAACTCGCTCGGACTCCTAGCATAATTAACTTCTCACACTAAGCCAAACTATTACATAGATAAGATGAAAAAATAGGCAGTAGCCCTAAGACAGGGAGATTTGTATTATGCTTTCTTGCATCATAGCTAGCATCCGTCAACAATTATTGGTTCAGTTACCACCGGCAAACTCTATTATCACTGGTCAAGTGTATTCTATTGTGCAATATTCAATTTTTCGCTCTATAATCTTGTTTTGTCTCATTTCTTGCTGGCGTCATGTTTAGGGGTGTGCAACAGGTTTAGTCCAACTCCAGCACCGGCTAGAATCGGTTCTATTCTTGGCTCCAAAATCCTAGAATCCGCCATTACTATTTGTTTGGTCCCCGGTTCCTTCTTAGAACCACCAGTTCGAATCCAAATCTATATATATCGTCGGAAGAACGTTGCGTAGAACAAAAGAAAACTCAGACCAATGATAAATAGGAAAGTAAAATTGCAGCAACTTCAATGATTTGTAAATATTTCATTGTTGATAAGTAAGGTGCTACGGAGTGATATACTATTATTTATAATCAATGAAATCAACATGACTTGTTTATTTATTTATCTAAATATTTCTTTAAGTGATGATTATGCTTGGTTACACAACTTCAAGGTTAGGTCTTAGTGCTGAATTTGTACTCTGTTACATTAGTCGTCCATATGAAAGTTGTTAAATTGCCAGCTTGTCATAGAACATTGCACTTGATGCGTACCTGCTAATGAATGGGAGTACTTGAAGCGAATGAAACGAAGATGTTTCATGGATCAGATCATCCGTTAATTTTATGGCGAAACAAAACTGCCATTTCAGTTAATTGGTTTGCTTGTCATTGCTTCTGCCTGGTGGACCTCCATCAATTGCTTTTGAGTTCCATTCTTCACAAGGGATAATCAAGATGGCGTCATTTTGGACGATTGACAACGTAATTGCACTTATGGACGACTAAGGTAAAAGTGGCCAAAATTGTCTCATGGTGTGCCTTTTTTGGAACATCTGATAATTGTCTAGTGGGTGTTTATGTACCTGCGTTCTCTTAACGTCTTGGAATTTGTTTTGCCAAAGTTGTACTAACCAAAAAAGCTTGTGCCTTCTTTAATAATTAGCAAATTAAGATAAAAGGAACCTAATCTGCAGTCCTTGATTCACGTGGAAGTCTAATATGGTCTGGGTAAAGAGGGATCGAAATGTCAAAACTGACCAAATAGTAGAAAATAGAGGCAGAGGAGGTACGACCACTGACCAGAGGTGCTTCAAGCTCAGGAAGGGGTCCCGCAAACGGAGGCAGAGTAAGGGGCATAGTCTCAAGTTCCGCAAAAGGGCACGGCTATGAGTTCATGCACACAGAGGTTCAAGCTCGGCAGGAGCAGAGCCTCAGATATGGAGGTCCTGATGAGAACAAGGACCCTCAGATGGGAACGAGCATTGAAGCATTTTGTTCATTCCAGTGCGCGAGCTAGCTGATCATTGTCTCGTCAGATCTTAAAAAAACGTCAAATTTCGGCGAATGGATGGATCGAGTTAATGTATTATGGCAACTTGGGTTCTTCTGTTGGACTCATGAGCGGCTACTCTTTGGTGTCATGAAATAGAGCCCTACCTGACCCAGTGACACTTTGCCAGTCCAAGCAAAGCTACGGAAGTACTTAGATTCTTATTCTGGCGCAAAGGTTTTTGGTAAACTTAAGCCTTTTTTCCTGGTAGTTTCTCTTAAGACAGGTTATGCAATAAGAGTTCAGAGTAAATGTCACTTGTGCAGACTTTGCGGATATCAACGACACCTAGTACAGTAGCTGGCAGATCCACCATCTTTTCTACACACAGCTCATTCTTGGAAGCAAATCAAACCTGTCAATGTGAATTTGAATGTTCCTGAGCCACAAATGAACATAGATCCTAGTCAACTCGCTTAAATCTATCAAGATCTGTGCTGTCCAAAATTGTTACTTAGTGTTATTGATTTGATGCATCATGATTTACGTTGAATTAATCCCAAGAAGAGTACAATAGAAAAGAAAAGGCACTTGGTAAATTTAACTCATCTGCCGCTGGGAAAGAAGATCCGCATATGTGCTGCCGGGCAACCGCCACATCACGGTCAAGCAAAAACTAGTGCTAACCTAGTGGAGGAATTAAATTATATGCTTTGATTTGGTTTTATTACTTCTTCCTCTGTGCACATAAATCCAACTGACAAAGTATAGCAAGAGTAAAGAATTACAGGGCAAGCAGCTATCTATACCTTAAGCCCATCAAATCCCAGCCCAAGTTTTCTGTCTGACCGACACATGTCGCCTGCTTCGATCGATAGTAAAACCTCACTTAAATCCATTTCTTAAGGGAGGAAATGTGACTCTCAATCTTGAAGGAATCTGCCTTCTGTCTCCTTCAGTGTACTCTTTAAAAGAGGGGTTCCTTTTATCCCTTTTGAAGAAACAAAACTGTAGCAACTTCAATGACCGTAAATATTTTATTGTCATAAGTAATGTGCCGTTTGGATTCATTAATTTTATCGATAATCAATGAAAAATCAATCAACTTCTTAACTTATTTACTCAGATGTTGCTTAGGTGATGGTAAATTTGGTTGCATCACTTCCAAGCTAGGTCTGAGTGCTAATGTTGTTAAATTACCAACTCATTGCAGAAAAGTGGCATCGATGCCTACCTATTTGTAGACGGAGTTTTTGATGTGAACAAAACTAGTTCTTATAGAGAGAAACAAAACCGTTATTAGGTTCCGTTCATTTCACAGAAAATAATTTCTAGAAAATTGTTTTTCAGATTTTTCAGCATTTGTTTTATAAAAAAGAAACTTGCCAAGGAAAATTTTTTCCGCTATTAAAAAAAATCTTAAAAAGTGGGGAAAATATTTTTCACTTTTCAAAAGTGAAAAACATTTTCCATAATTTCTTCTACCTCACTTTCTTTTACTAAACATATTTTCATTTTATTTTTATGTTTTCTTTTTCTTTTCTTTTTTTAAAAATTGAGCTTTTAATTTTCTTTTCTTTTTCTTTTCTTTCTTTTCTTTCTTTCCTTTTCTTCTTCTTCTTTGGCTTTAACCGGTCACCAACCGCAAATTAAAAAGTAACACAATGATTTAAAAAAAAATTATTGAAAATGAGTATATGCAATAAAAGATTTTCCTTACTGTATGGCATAAAATATTTTATGGTTCATTTTCAAATTTCAAACTAACATTAGAAAATATAGTTGTTTTCTTGGAAAATAGCTTCTTGAAAAATAATTTCTAGAAACGTCACATTTTCTGTGGACAAAAGTGAAGCCTTAGATTATCCGGTTTGCTTTAGTGTTGCTTCTACTAGGTTGTGCTTATAGATAACAAAGGGGGGAAAAATCTGCCAAGGGCATATATATGAAAATTGTCCAAAGGGTGTAAAAGTACACGTGTTCTTTCATGTGCCTTTCCTCCGGACGTTTTGGAAATTGTTTTTGCCAAAGATTTTTTTAATTTTTTAATTTTGGAGGATATTTTTGCCAAAGTTATCCCTCTTGGAAAATATTTTGCGATGATATCTCCTCTGGAAAAGAAGGAAGTTTAATCGTCTGACCAAAAAGAAAAAAAGAAAAAGAAAAAAAGTCTAATCGTCTCGGCCTTTTTGCTCTCTCCTTCGATCGAAAACAAACAATGTCCGCGTGATTCACTTTACTCTCCTCCGTGCAGGGACTTAACTGGAGTGACGAACATGGAGGCCAACTTGATTTTTTAAAGCAGTCCGGGTTGAATTTGTTCGCTAATCGCATGCAACGTAAAAAACAACGGATTCAATCTTCTGCCACTACCTCCATTTTCCTTTAGGTACTTGCATGACTACCTTCTTATCACCGGAGATTGGTTTGTTGTTATGTTCCACGCCCACTGTTTGTCGAAATTTCTGAGTAGCTTCATTCGAGGAAACCCCATTTTGTGTTGCTCTTTTCGGGTTTTACGTCCAATATGTCGAGAGCGTCTTGCAGGAGATCAACAATTTCTTTTTCCCCGAAAATAAGGCCCCTGTGGGTTAGTGATCCAGAGTAGGGAGGAAGAGAGTTTTCCGGGGATAGGTTCTTGGCAACCCAGTTTGGATTAGCGGACTTCGGACTGGCCGGCGGCATCTTGCGACCATCCACAACAGGATATAGGGCCCACGGGCTTTCTACTTTTCCGGAGTAGGAGCTCCGCCGCAAATAGACCGTCGGTCTCTATCTCTACAAAAAGCTGATCCGCTTTCTCCTTCTTCGAGTACAGAAGAGCTCGGAAGGCGGCTAGGGTTCGTTGGTCAACGCCGTATCGAGCTGAAACGTCCAGGAAGATGGACAGAGATGACGGACGCGATGCGATTAGCAATCTGCCGGACTCGGTGCTCCTCCATATTCTGTCCTTCCTGCCCCTGAGAGACGCCGTCAGGACACTGATGGTCCTGGGTTTCCGTTACCTCTGGACTTCTACCCGCCACTTATCTTTTTTATCATCGTCCTCACCACGACCGCAAAAAGTTGGAAACTGCTTTTGAAGCGGACGACAAATTCGTGGATTTTACTGACCACGTGCTGACTCTGCACGAGAGCCCCACGATCGATTCGTTTCGTCTTAATTTAAACTGTGCATCTGAGGTGGACCCCTATGTTCTGAAAATGAGGACTATATAACTCCGGAGAGGAGAAGAACGTGGACCAAACCGGATACGTGAATTCGTTTTCCAGCGAGGAGAAAGGTTAAGTTCCTCGATTTAGACTTCTTGCGGTGTGCTAGGAAGGAGTTCCCACATATTGTTTATTTCCCACTTAATCTTTACGGGCTGCCCAGCATTGTTCTTAGGTGTAGCGGCTTAGTAGAGCTAAAGCTGGCTTCCTGTGTGGTCAGACCGGTGGCGGGATGGGTCCGACTAAGGTCGCTTAGAAGATTGTTTATGAACAAAATTGACTTAACTGAAAACAAAATGGCTGACATACTATCTGGTAGCCCGCTGCTGAAAGAATTGTCTCTTGAAGATTGTTATGGCCTCCACGAGCCCAAATTCTGTTGTGGCCCATCTATTGAGAGTTAAATTTGAAGAGATGCGGCGGTCTTGAAAAGCTTGATCTTACACAATCAGATATCAAACATTTAATGATTGATCACTATGGGGATCTAGAGTTAGTTTGTCCTAATGTGAAGATTCTTGATATTGCTGGGTGTCTAGATTATGTTAAGGTGACTGATATGTTATCACTGGTTGATACATCCTCTGCTTCAGTGATTATAAAATATATCTGCCTGGAAAATATTGTGAGTTCAAACTGCTGTTGGAAAAGCTCAGCTGTAGTACTTATTTTATGCCATGCGATTGGTGCATACTGGTATGGTTTCTCTGCTGTTGCTCTGACCTATTTTGTCTTGCTTTGAGGTACTTTTGAATGATTTGGGTGCCTGATCCTTCAGGTGAGGAGTATTACTATTTGTTTGATAGGATATTCTCACATTTTAACTGTTCTAAATTTGTAGAATAGAAGTTGGGTAAACTGATTTTGGATGGGTCTTGAAATGGACAGGGGCTGTGCCGTTCCTCTGCTTTGGCTTCTTTGTTCTGTTGCTTTTTTTATGCTTCAGTTCATCGGGTAATGTCCTAGATGAAGAGTAAAAGAAAATATCATTTACTCAGGCTGGGTTCTTTTATTATGCCCACCTAAACTTTTTAAGGTGGCCTTCCTTGCATCCGCTGGCCTATTAATTTGAGCAATTGTAACCTATTATTATCCACAACCCACTCATGTAACCAAAAACTACAGTTTATAAGGTGCCTGTTGTCCTTGTGTCCCTGTTTGTTTTCAATTTTAATGTGACATCTATCACTATTTTAAATGTGCATGTCCATGCTCTTGTGATTTGTCTTTCTAATATTCTACATAATCTAATGAATTTCCTGATGAGACTCTGAATCCAATGGTATCATACTAATTCATTTCAGTCAGTCCATACATACTCATGCTCTTGAGCATCCACAATGTATGTCCTGTACAAATTTTCATTTAATGTCGGTCCTAATAATTCTTTTTAAATTAGGTATTAACTATGTGGGAGTTGACAAATCAGCCATGCCCATCTTTCGCCTGGAAACATGTGACACTACAAATGCATCTGAGAAAGCAGTACGTCCTTGGCATTTGTAGCTTGTTGAGGAACTCTCATTTTCTTGAGACACTCACTATCTATGTTTATCCTGGAAGAGATGACAATAAAGCCAAGGTATAAATGCTTGAACTGTAAAATTTTATTGGAATTTTCAAATTTGGAAGTGACGTAGAATAACAAGTTGCTTTAAATTTCTAGCTTGCCAAAGCAGGGTGGAAGCTTGCATTTGAGTTCAATGGCTATAGTTACTGGAGTTAAGTGGACGGCACATTTCCCCGCCTTGAGCACCAGCTTAAGCATGTTAAGATATATGGTCATGTACTGGAGCCCGTTGTCATAGAGCTCATTGAATTTCTATTCAAGAATGCACAGGTGCTGGAGAAAATGGAGATTTCTATCGAGAAGACCCTGCAGCAAACATGTAGCAAGTACATGTTCTCCAGTGACATTGGTCATCCATCAAAGGATTATTGTACATCGGATGCACTGCTAGAGTTTTCACAGAAGTTTTTGAGTTTCCCAAGGACCTCAACATTTGCAGTATTACACCTGGGTTAGATACTGGCATTGGAATTGTGTTCACCCCTTTCTTTTGGACAACCCTTGATGTTTCTATGTCGGGCATGTCTTACATCTGGTAGACTTTACAATAGTAGTCGGCCTTCATGATGAATTCACCCTTTTGCCTCAGGTCTACGAATTCGCCACATCCATGACTCTGTACAGGCAGCTTTATGTATATTTTGATGGCGGATGTGCCCTTTTTAAAAGAATGTTTCTCATAACAGCTTTCCTTTTCATATTCCCAGCTCTTGCAAATAGTTTGGCTAAAATTTTTGCAGTATAGATTTACTTGAACAATCTATTGACACCAGTTACAAGCTGTTCATGAGAAGCCTTTCGCTCTTGCGGTTGCTGTCTCTCTCTTGGTTCTTCATTTTAGTGGGTTCCATTTTTTTGTTGTTTCACTTTTCAGTTCTACCTACCATTCCTTACCTTGAAAGGAAGTCGACGCAGTTCAACATTCTCGAGTGCTGCCCCCGAATGATCAGTATATCGACATCAATATCAATACGATCCTAATCTACAGTGTACCATAAAATATTGAGTTGTGCAACCCTCCAAGTTCGTATCTTTTCATAATGTCTACCCCAAAATTGCTATTCTATGTGCTCCTCTAGCAAATAAACAAGATCATTTTGTCCCTTATTTGGCACGTGAGAGTTCTTTTTTCTTTATAAATTACATGAGTATCCAACTTTGTATCTTAAGGTAGTTTGGTAATCGATCCCTTATACCCGTATACTATGTGTTGCGTGAAATAAGTCCAACTTTGTATCTACCTCATCCCCTCCTGAGACAGGTTTCCGAGGAGACTTTTCCTAGTAACATGTTCATAGATCGTCGATCGGTATACGCACTTCCTTTGCTGCAATTCCACGATAATAAGTGGTGTTATGAGATTTTATAAAATGAGCACTCCCACATTGTTTTCTGGAAACGTAATGGGAAAAATGCCAGATTTGACCAAAGTGCAACCAAATGGAATTTGATTTATGAACCAAGTATAGAGTTTCAACTTGATCGGGCCATCTTGACTCGATTCAACATCTGACTATAACTTTTCCGGCTTGATCTATTATGTCGTAGTCCGAGTTGCTTCTTCACACTCCTCCACGTACTTTCCTTGAATTTGTTATCACAATACATTGGAAGCTCACATATTGACCATGTCCATCTTTAAGGCTTCAACTACTTTTGAGCAAAGCGACACGTCTCTGATATTTCTAGCTCATATGGAAATTCTTATTGTCTCGAGACCCTCACTATTTATGCTTATTCTGGATCTCATCACATATTTACGTATGAATTTCCATTCAATATATCACGAGTGCTGGGATGAAAGAACAGCTTGCATTCAAATTTCAGCTCGTTAAAACAAGCTTGATGCAAGAACATGACATTGACGGTGAAAAATAGTGCCTCAAGCAATAGCATAAGCATGTAAAGATATAGGGAGAATGCACTATTCTTGGAGAAGATGGAGAAAATGGTAATTTAAGTTTCTAAAATAGTTGAAAAAAATGAAATACAATTAAATTGTGAAAGCTACAAAATCTTTTCAATTAAGTTAAATTAAAGTCAATAACAATTTCTGCTTTTTTTGTTTTTTCCATGAGTTATTGAACCATCCATTAGAGGTGTGCAATGGGAGCCACCCGAACCGGAAACCACCTGAACCAGACCGAACTGGTTGGTTTTGGGTTTTTCCCACGGTCGGCGGTTTGATTCCCGGTTCCTAATCTTGGAACCGGTGGCCAGTCGGTCCGGTTCCCGATTTCAAGGTGAGAATCGGACCAACCAAACCAAATCAATATAAAACTTATATAGATAGAATATATATATATATAGACATTATAACTTATTGCAACCGAAATTGCAATTGAGATAGCAACCTCTTATGTGACCAAGAGACTGTTAAAACTCTTCTTGTTACTCTCTTAATTATAGAGAAAATCTATTTGTTAGTTTCATATTTTACTCGATGTGAAACTAAGGCTCCAAGAGACTCACAAGGCACTTCAAGCCTCCAAGAGTCTCACGTCGACTAAACATTAGAAGAGAGATTGTTTATAAAACCTAAGCCAAGCACAACCTTTAGCAAAATTGTTCATGACCTTCATGGTTAAGGTTAAGTGTGAAACACATGAAGTGTAATTGATATGTGATTATTTTTGTTGAATCACTTGATAACCGAATTGGATTGATCGAGTTGGTTCGGAACACAATCACTCTTTAGTGCAAAAAAGTAGTTCCGATTTTGTTGGACCAGACTGGACTAGAACCGATGGTCCGGTTTGGTTCTCGGTCCTAGGACCAAATGGTCCGGTCCACGGTTCCCGTTTTGGGAACCAGTGCTCCTAGTCTGGTTCCCCATTCCAAGATGGAACCGGACCAAACCGGGAACTGATCACCCCTACCATCCATGTTACTGGCTACTTTTTACCATTCTTGCTCCTCTTTGATTTCCCCAAACCGAAGACAATTCACATTTGAATCATTTTAGCACGCCGTGGGCCGGACTGAAACTGCAAATTTTTGACATGACATCACTTGGCTTTTTTCTTGTTGCATTCCAGGTGTTTTCGTAGAATGTCCCAACTCGATTCAGACTTTCAACCCCGTTTCTGATATATTTATGTTTAGCCCTGGATTTTTCTATCAGATCCATTTCTTGCTTACTGCAGCGGTTTTGATCACATTTTAAAGGTGTAAAATGCAGACTCTTTTATATGTATCTTTTGACATCCTTTTTTCTGTTATGTCTGTATGATTCGCGGAGTGTGTCTTGGAGTAGATCACCTATGGAGGGCAATAATATTGTCGTGGAAAGCAGCAACACAAAAAGTCGGGATAAAAAATGCGTATCCCAAATACTTTATCTTTGTCTAAAAGACTTTGTCTATGATACAAATTTATGTTTATTGACCAAACAAAACACTGAAATTAAAAATGAGAGTGCAAGAACAGGATTCGAAATCGCAAAAAAATAAACTTTACCCAAAATTGAAATATTCTCAAAATTACAGACACTGATGCACTAGAATAAAATCTACATTGGTATTCGCAATGCACATTGAGAATAACAAACTTTAAAATTAAAACTACAATGAAAAGACATTTGCTCAAAAAGAAAATGCTTTGAAATGAAAATTTAGCAAAGGTTTGGCACGACTTGACTGTCCCCTTTATTCGCGTTCTTTCTATTTATACGCTTGGGATTTCTTTCCACGGTGGTTGGAATTCACACAGGATCCACACTATCGTCGCTCCACATTTCCTTGATTCCATGACGTCAGACACTTCTAAAGCAATCGCACGTCCTGCAATAACTTCCCATCCTTTCTCTAAATCTAATAAACAAGGTCATTGATGCACCTCATATTGAAGTCATGTCACACAACCCTTAGGTGAAGTTAAACTGGATGAGCTCCATATCGAAGATGACCTTAAGGTGTGTTTGTTTGAGTGAAAGAATTTTCTACAACTTAGTTCTCTAGACTTCCACGTATTTGATTTGCTATAAAATGATCAGTTGACGAAAAAACCATTTATGCAAAACGTGTCCATGACTAGAAAACAAGTATTAGAACAGCTCATACATGCCTAAATACAAAACAAACTCTACTAACATAGTTCATGGCGGACTCAACACATCCTTCCCTTTAACCTTCCTACACGTGAGCTAAAATAATTGGGGACACTCAACAAGATCCATATTGTCTTCAATCTCGAGTTGTCTTCCTATAACTTTGCCCCTTCTTGTTTCAAACATCATTTGTGTTTGTTCCTTGCTTCAGCCCTTTTGCATACCACTAGCTTTCGAAAACGGGTTTTTCATTTATTTTTTTTTAAACTGTTGATTCGAATATAATCAAATGGCACATCATACTACATAAGAACACTCAATTAAGTACGATAATTGTTGTCTTTCATTAGTCGGACCTTGTTTATTTGGTCCGGTGCTTTAAAAGGCAAATCACGACGCGATTTTTGAGTGTCCGCCCTGATAAGGAAAGTGATGGGACCAGAAAAATTTTATTCACTTCTTGGATTAAGGAAAGTGCGGAGGAAATCGGCGGTGCGTCAACATTGCACCTGCACATGACTAGCAGCTGCACCTTATTAAACCAGCAAATATGCCATTATTACCTAAAATTCATTTGGTAAATGACAATGTACAAAGTGAATAAAATTAAATATTGGAATAATCTCGCTTTTCTTATTGCTCGACTTGAGCCTGATAACATCTCAACACATGATTGGTTGATGTGATAATATATGCGTAAACAATACTAACAACCTCACTTACTCCATTTCTCGAGGGAGGGAAAGGAAAAACTCTCTAGTTTTCTGGAGTCCTGCCATCTGTCACGCTGTGTACTCTCGTATGAAATCGATCGCCTCTTGGAGGAAGAGCATGATCGTCGTCGTCGTCGTCGTCACCATCTGTGCTTTTTGTCTCTGGCAAGAACCATCTTTTCAAATCAGGTTTTGTTCGTCAACGATCAGAAACCTCTCGATCCCTTTCACAACCTACTCCTCTTTTAGTCCACCGTTCGTTCGTCATCACTTCCTCTTCGGAGTGACCTCTGTTTCTTCAGGCAGCAGAAGAGACTGAGGGATGGCTACCATTGCAGGACTGATATCAGTTGTGCTAGCGTTTGCCAGACAATCATATAATGGACTTAACAGTTGCGAATTCGCAAATGCAATTAGTACAGAAGATATACAGCTCAAACCATTAGTAGAGTTGAGCACGAAAGCTTAACCAAACTCTCTGTAGCTTGCGAAATCATGTGATCTCATGTTCTATGCTCGAACATGACGCCCGTAGCTCTCCTTCAAGCTTATACTTCGGTTGCACTGTTGCCTTCGAATACTTCGTCTGAGATTCTGATTCTTTCTGCTTTCAACAATACTCATTTATGTTACGGCACAAAACCAAATATGACCTGTGGTGCGGAATTTGATTAATCCCGGTGCTCCATGTTTTGGCATTATGGAGAGAGTGACGAGGTTCGGTGAACACTAGGTGTTTGTGAAAATTCCTTGGTGAAGTATGGAGGTGAATACCAGCATACCTTCAGATTCTTCAACTGAAGGTAGGCTGACTTTGTATCTCGCTACTCCTATTAACTTTCATTGCATCAGTAGTCACAGGTGGTGTATGCAATACATAGTCACATACTATGAGCTTCATCTTCATGCCGTTGGATATCTTTACATAAATTTGTTTAGACACCCCCATCAAGTGAAAGGCCGTCTTGTTCTTTTTCATGGTGCCTTCTAGCTACAAATTTCCATTGTTCCTCTTGAGACCTTTCACATTTGATTCAAGAGAACTGTGTTAGGTTTATTGAAGAAAAGCAGCCTTAAATGAGGTCTCTGACACTTGTGTGGTCCATCTTTGTTTGAGTAGTGACTTACCTTAACATTTCATTTTTGAGGAATATTGCACCTAAAAGCAGTTATGAAGGTGGAAATCAAAAAATGTTATAACTTTGAATGATGTACCCCTCTTGGAAGTTGAGACAATTTTGATTTCATGGATGGGATTGACGAGGAACATATTGCATGTCGTGCTTATTTTAGATTGAGCTATTTAGGCAACATTATTCAATTGATCTTTTCCATTTCGGGGACTAGTTCAGTATGATACTTCTTTTGAATGAGCATCAAGTATTGGAGCTGCATTGAACACTACCCAGATGCTTTCCTTACCACAGTGATTTTCTTATTTTCCCCTCTTTGAAGCCAATTATTCTACCTCGAGTCACAATTTGCAGGCATAATGTCAGAGAGAAGGGGCAGCTGAAGACTGGTTATAATTTCACAGTGCTAGGTCACTGGAAAGTACTGGTTGAGTGATGTTAATGGCCCAGCTAAGATGATTTTTGCATAGTACACTAGAACTATGTGTCAGATTTGAAGTGAATTTGAGATTCAGGTAGGGAAGAATTTGCGACTTGATGAGTCAGCATGCGTGTTATGATTACTACATCTGCCTATCAATAAAACACTGGAATATCTCATGTTATACCTTCTTTCCCCTTGTATATGTTAAATCTTTCCAGGGAATATGACAAGTTTACTGTGATGTCAATAACAGCACTGCTTGTATGCAGAAAATTTTTCTTGTCATTTGATACCAAAGACTGCTTTTAAGGACAACTCCCATGGGGGTGCATTAATTTCAGAGGTATGCTCTGACGAGAAGCTTTAGTTATTGTGTGGTAGAGACAATTGCAAACTCAATTATTCTGTGTAAATATTATTGTCGTGCCTTCCAAGTTAGCCACCTGTTTTGAGATAGTTTACCCATCTCTCAAGATTAACATATATCTTTGATGCCTGCATACTTCACTTTACAGCCATTCTCACAACTTTACTGAACTATTGGAACTGTGTGTGTGTGGGCATTTTCTTTTGTTTATTATTATTATTGTTATTATCATTATTATTACTATTATTATTTTGGGGTGGGGTTGGGGGTGGGGTTCTAGTTGATATGTTCATGCATGCACACCTTTTTGGAGAAATATAACATTGCATGCAACCATGATGTTCTTATGATGAATTGACAAGTATGTCGTGGATTTCTAGTGAAAGGGAGACAGATAGAAGATATGAAAAGTTGTTTGTCGAGAAAGATTGCAGCCCAACGACAGGTAAGATATTTGTGGAATCTACTATCTATTCAAGGAATCGATGCTTTTCTTTGGCTCTATCATCCAAGGCAGGCAAGAGTTCTATCCTTCTGCCGATTGGGCATTTCAAATGCAAGGACATGGTACGTTACTCCTTGTAATTGAGGTCTAGAGACTCATGAGGCATCTTTGGAACATGGGTGTGATGAACTGTTCCTAGTTCACTCAAAATGTTCCTCAAAATTATCAGCAGAGGGTTCTTTTATGCCTTTGTACCATTTGAGAAAGTTAAATTAACACATGAGAAAATGTGCATGTGCACACAGAGAAGAGAAGGCATCTTTGGAACATGCATGTGCTCTTTAAAGGTTCATGTGCTCATTGACACTAAAAATGCGCCTACTCTCTCCTGACAGTGTGAGGAAGACATGATCATGGCTTCTTTGATCTGCATTGTGGATTTTGATTGTCAGAAGATCCTAGTCTGGAAATGGAGTTAGATTGTGGAAAGAAACTTCAGTTCGATATGGAGGTAGTTACAAATTTGAATTAGTTCTTGTATCAGGTCCCTTTATGAACTATATTCATATGATTTGCTGTACTTGTTATTATCAGCAAAAATATTAATTGTCTTGAGTTGGTGGAGCTAATTTCTGGAAACATCTTTGCATGGGTAGACTAGTGTGCTAGAACTCTGTGCGGTGTCTCATGTGATGGACTTTTTCTCCCCTGCGCAGGTTAATATTGATTTGGGAATATAGCGTCTTGCTTCGCAAGAACTTAATTTCAACTCTTTCGTTAGTGATAGTTCAGTGAATTAATTAACTGGAAAGTCGCCTTTCCCAATGTTGGATAAATTCATAGAATCTGTGACCTCCATTGGAACTGTATCAAGTGATCGCTATAGTTTTATTTTCTGATAAACAGAGTGATGAAACATTTCAATTGCTTCATAGTTCATCGAATTCTACCTGAGACTCTGTAGGATATTAAAGTTGCTAACCTTACCTGAAAGAATTTTAATGGGACTGATATGTCCTATTTGAAAAGAAACTATTGATTCGCACTTTCCCCTTTCATGCGGAGTAGCATCAAGAAAATTATCTGGTTCTAAAGGCCTATCGTTTTTTCTCCTTTTCTCATGTAATGCTGATGAGTCTGTCACAGTATAGGTAAAATTCAAAGCTGGTACTGGTTCTCAGAGCATGAACTCACGGTTTCTAGCATGTCAAGGAAGAGTTTCTGTGAGCGGATAAGCAGAGAGCATAGAGCATTTGCGGAATATGCTATTTCTTTTCATTGGGAAACTTCTTGTGTTGAACCGTGCTCTTTAAGTCTACCTTTAGTAGAGACCAGCTTCTTTTTTCCTCAATTTGACTGGCCTAGTTATCTAGTTGGGGACCTGATCTGGGCTGTATATTACCAGAAATGTCACAATCTTGATTGCAAAGGTACAGAAAATATCTGCCCAATATTTATCCTTTTTTTTCTTTTATGTGTGAAAATGAAGGTAAAGTGAGCTTAGTAATAGGCCAGGTTGCCGCTCTCTGCTGCGTCTGATCCTGGAGGATACTGTGCCTGATTTATCAGCATTCTTTGATTCTGGCAAATCCTCCAATTATAACTAGTAACGTGGTTGACATTAATGAAAACACGACAAATTGCTCCCCTATGGATGCTTGGTGGCTTGAAGCCATAAGAGTCGCACATACTGTAGAAAACCAACAGGCCATGGAGTATGACCACAAGGCAAGGCAAGTCATCCACTTTACTTTTCTGTGCAAATATTTTGGGATCTTTTGACAGGTCATGGAAGACGAGGACTGGCGCTTGGATTTAGAAATTAATCACCTCAAAGTGAGCTCTGAGCTTGAGTTTGACCATTTGAATAGCTCAGAGTTGCAATTATTTGGGAGGAAAGTCAATCCGGCTTAGTTCTTCAGCTTGCAGACTTGAACGAGGGTAGCGTGTCATGGATCCTTTCAATTCAATCGCATCAGAAAAAGAGCATCAGACTGAAAGTAATCGTTGTGAAGATGTGGT
Organism: Eucalyptus grandis x Eucalyptus urophylla; assembly: GCA_028830015.1. Taxonomy (NCBI): domain Eukaryota; kingdom Viridiplantae; phylum Streptophyta; class Magnoliopsida; order Myrtales; family Myrtaceae; genus Eucalyptus; species Eucalyptus grandis x Eucalyptus urophylla. The sequence goes on from CM054190.1 coordinate 46,530,182, forward strand.
TATTAACCAAAGTAGTCTGAGCTCCAATGTTTGGTTTGAAAATTACTTTTGCTTGGCAGACAATAGCCCTTCAGAAGAGGCATGTTATTCAAGACAACATCAGGCTGCGAATCCATTCCGATTGCTCACGGATGGCAAGAGTGTTATTTTATGGAAGATTCCTAGTTTATCAGGCCACGAAAGTTGGAAGTTGAAGATTTTTCATTTCAGAAACCTCTCTGTTCTCGCTCGCTACCTCGGGTTCACTTCACACGACGATCATTGATCTGAGCAGAGGCTCTTACTATTCAAGTATTTCCATTTTGTGCCATATTTAATTAGGTGCCCTGATGCTTTTATCATTGCACCCATTTTAGGTACAAAGCAAGTTCTCCAATTAGTGGTACATTTTGCCCTTGCACCTCGCGAATTTGTTCTTTCTTTGAGGTTGATGGCTACAATAACTTTTTTGTATGCACTCATGCAGGGTGCTGCATCTGTTACAAGGATAGCATCCAGTCCAATGCCAAAAACATTTTAAGAATAGGTAGAATGTATTCTAATGGAAGCAACATGTATTGAACCATGATCTAATTCCTTTGTACATATGCCATTAATTGCGATTTAGGCGTTCCCAGTACATAGGGCCCAATAGTCAAACGAGACATTGGACAACATAAATTATGGCTTGAGAACAGGCGTTCGCAAATATGACTGGTAATAACTCAACCAAGACATCATACCCTAATCCAACAATGAACAGTAATAGAAGTGGTAAGATGACTGGTACAATAGAAAAATGAGTATAACGTGAATCGCAATTCACAATATGAGTAAAACTCACATACATGCACAAAATTACAACATACTCAAAGTGGACAGAGACAAACTCCAATCGTATTCTCAAAGTTTAATTTTCAGCTTGTTATTAGTGTGAAACTGGACTGCAGCTCGTAGTCTACGTAAGCTCAGCTAATCTGGTGCATCGACATTTTATATTAATTCTCTATAAATAAATAAAAACAAATACATCCTGCTATTATAAAAATTAAGGATAATTACATAAATGGTTCATAAAATGGGCCTCCATTTGAAATATGATCCATAAACTTTAAATTTATTCAATTTGATCCTTGAAGCACAATGTGTGATTTCCTTATGAAGTCAAGGAGGGTTGATCTTGCCCACATAGGTGCAATTAAGAGATGAAACCTGAATGGCCTTGGATAAAGTACGACAATTAGTTGTCTATCTGGTTCTTTGTCAAATCATTCGCTTTTCTCAACCCAAAAAGAGAAACACTCGTTAGAGAGTGATAATAATAACAAATATATTAAAGAGAATAGCGACTAAAATCTAACAAAGAGATAAGCGCAAAAATCTTCATAATTGACTAATCAATTAAGGGTTAAATGATTTGTAGAACAATACATTTGAAGTAGTTCATTGGTTATTCAATGATAATAGTATGATTCAAATATAAAGAAAAACAATGTTGACAAAATTTCTATTCTATCCATGAAGTAGAGTCCAGAAAATTTAATGTAGTTACGCAATGTGTTTAGTTTTAAAAAGAAGAAAAAAAATGCAAATCATGTGGTAAACATACCATCCAAAAGCAAACATAATCTAAATTGCTATTGAAAAATTAGATAGATGTGTCTATTCGATCATCCTATTTAAAGAAGAGGTGTCTGCATTTGGGTTCGAGTGTATCTCACCCTTGAGGGGCGCCCTCCTCAGCTCTACTACCTTGTCCGATGATAGCACTCTTCTCAGCCCCTCCACATCCCCCTGCAGCACCGCCACCACCAGTGCCCCCACCTGGCTGTTGTTCCACACATGATGCATTGCTGATCTCGTGCATGGAGTCAGTGAAGAGAGTGGTGATCGAGGGAAGGGCACTTAGCGTTGGTAGTTTATTTGCAAAACAAACTAAAGAGATGTCTTGTATCACATTAAAAAAATACTTGGATTAAATTTGGCATTAATTCTTAATTATTTATTTATATTTATATTTATTAAAAATCGAATTTATAATTATAAAATAACCAATGTGTCCTATTGAAATAGTTTGACTATTCATAATAGATTAGCGATTATTTTTTTATTATTTAATTTTTAATTTATTATTTTTGCTTAATGATTATTAGGCACTCTTTCAACTGAAGCTAAGGATCAAAGAAACCTTTTTTTTTTTTGTAAGTCTTGAATATTTGCATCTTCTGTTGCGGTCCTAAGACTAATGTGGAATTTGGACGTGATCCCGGTGAAGAGGGATAGAACTATGGAGACTGACCAAGTACGGGCAAAAGGAAGCAAGGGAGTGAGACCTGATGTGCTTCAAACCTAAGAGGGGATCCTACGAAAAGAGGCAAAGCAAGGGGTGTAGCTTCAAGTTCAAGAAACAGCGAAGATATGAGGTCACGTAGGCACGCAACTTCTAGTTTAGGAAAGGGCAATGCATTGAATATGGGAAGGAGAATAACTTCAAGTTCACAAAACAACGGGATTTTGAATACGGAAAGGGGCAAAAGTTCAACTTCAGGAAAGGGCACGGCTGGAGTTTAGAAAGGGGAATGACTTTGAGTTTAGGAAGGGGTAGAGGCTCTACCTTAGAGGTCCAAGTTCAAGAAGCGGCATAACTAAAAAGGGCACAATTTTGATGGACAAAGGTTATTCAAGTTCGGGGAAGGCTGAGCCTCAAACGCAAACAAGCATCGAAGCTAGTGGAAGATTTAAGCTACTACGACAGATTTAGTAGACATTATGTAATTACGTTATTTTATGTTCTCGGACTGTAAATAATCGATTTTATAAATACATATCTTGCAATCCTAAATGGGGTCAAACCACCATGAACACTCTTTTATTATTCTCTCTGCTCTTTGTGACTCTTCAAACTCTACCTTTTGAAGGAGACTTCAGGCCAATATTTCTAGGTAAAAAATTTCTTCGGCTTTTCCTACCTAAAACCAACAAATGGTCATGGATGTGGATCATCTGCTCCTTCCATGAGCTAATATGTTGTCTTACTTCTGTTACAGGCGTTTCTAGTTCTTTTTTGGACTCTTCCATAGTTTTATTCTCATTCTGTTAAGTTGTTTATCTAATGACTGCAAGAACAAAGTACTTCAATTATCTTATTTTCTTTTTCAGCCCTATCACACGTTGTGCTCAGTCTTGCTCAAACCAGCTTCGTGAAATATCAGATCGGCCTTTCCACAGCCGCCATATTAAGAGGATAAAGACCTCCACCATGATCCGAACGAGAATCAATGGATCATCTTTTAGCAAGGGCAGCAAGGAAACTGTATATCCTTTAACATCCTACTCATACAGTCTCCTCTTCATTTTCGATTTGGATATAGACCAAAGCTTCATTACAAGACTAATATATCTTGCTATAAGATGGCAGTGATAGTCAACTCCTGATTCCGAAATTAAATATCAGCTCCCTTGGACCTCAGAAATTCATCAATTTTGTTGAACGCTAAAAGTCATTATTGATTAATGAGTTGTCATTAGTTAGTCTGTGATTTCTGTAGCTGCAAGAGTTAAGTTATCTTCTTTCAAATTATGCACAAACCACTTCATAGAAGCGTAAGACTAGAATGTAAAATAATTTCAATGGTACATTAAGAGTAGAGGAAGAATTTGCTATCTGAGGAAGTCAACCCAGACTTGGATTAAATTACCTGTAGAACTCATGCATTGTCATTGTTTGTATGATTTATCATAAACACATCGTTGATACAAGAAAACAAGCCGGTCATTTTTCTTCGTAAGTCACAGACTAAATCTCATCCCTCTCCGTCTAGGACTTGTTGCGACGTCTTTGAGCCCTTCCATAGGCGCGGAGGTTATAAATTGCTAAGTCTAGGCTTAATTTAGGCTCTCTCAAGCTCACTATTCGCGACTTATGATCCGAGTTTTTAACCAATAAGTCATTTTTATTTAGGAGTCATCACTAATCGATTTGTAATTAGTCGATTAGAAACTCAAGTAAAATATTGGAAGAAATATTTTACTTCTACACAATCAAAGAAATTAGGATCGATACTTAATTATACTAAATAATCAACTAATGCCATTTCGGTACATTATTTTATTTAAACATCAAGTAAAGCATTTATGCAGCATTTTATACCAATCATGGGTCCTAGGATTTAACTCCTGACCAAGCTAAGAAAATAGCTATTTATGCAACACAAGGGCGTAATTGAAATAAAGAAAATATGCAAACAGCAATCCAACATTTGCTTACAATGATTTAAATACAATCTCTTTTTTCTTTTTTTCCTTTTTGTTTTCTTTTAAAGATTTTCACATATCTTAAGGAAAAACCACTCAAAGGCTATTTTAAAGCTTTTTCTGATTTATTTGGGAAAAAAATCTGGGATTTTTTAAAATTCTTTTTAAAAAATATTTTGTTCATTTTTAAAATATTAAAAAGTAATATATTATATTATATAAAAAGGTGATCTAGGTCGGGTCTCCGCATCTGGTCCGGTCCGAGACCGACCCGGACTCGCCAGCCCAGGTCTCAGGACTTGGGCCCTCGACCGGGTTGGGCTCAGCAAGTTGGACCCAGTTCGACCTGAAGAAAAATATTAAAAGGCAAGCAGAAGTAGCCCAACGCGAGAACATTCCAAACCAGAATTAAACTAATTCAGCCCAAGCGTCATCTCTTATCCTAGGCCCACTACGCCTAGTCCCAATGAGCCGAACAAAAGCCAATTCATTAAATCCACACAAACCTCCCCAACCCCACTCATTCCCTATTTCAGCCATCTCAATAACACTCTAGACCTACACAAGCCCAGCACGCCGCTCGGTGATGACCAGAGACGAGCAGCCTTGAGCTGGTTCGTCCCCGACCGCGCCCCGGCCGCTATACCGCCGCCGCCGCCGCCGCTCCGTCGATCACTCACGCCGACCAGCGAGACCAACTCGCCATCCTCCTTTTGCGATTAGACGCGAAAGTCGTTGATCCCCAGAGAACTCGTCGCGGGCCATCAACGGATAAGCGCTATCGAAGCAACACTCATAGGAATATGCCAAAGAAATGGCCATGACAACCCCGATCAAACGAGATAAGGTCTCGCCCAGGACAAACTCAGTAACTGAAGATCATAATAATGCTACGTGAGCTTTGGGTAAGGCAAAAACAACGGCTATTCTTACGGAACCGTCTCAAGGACATTTTATCGAACACTTAATATACGCAAACTGAGGGGCGAGGAGCGAGGACGACCAAGCCCGAGCCCGAGCTCGAGCCGGGATTCCGAATGACCTAGATACCAGTCCCCCAAAACCGCAGCGCGCGCACAAATGAGGCCCGAACTCGCGCGAACCGGACAACGTCAGCCCGGTCCGGCGAGCCCGAAACAGAGCACAAAAAGGGGTACGAGCGTTCGGATGAAGGAGCCCTACCCGGCTCGGCGGCGTCGGACGATGGGCGAGCTCGATAGATCGGGCTACGCTCGTCCGCCTCGCGCGTCTCCGAGCCGGGATCCCCGGGAAATCGACGCCCGAAAGAAAGGCGAACGAAACCGAACCAAAACCTACCGTGAGCTCGGCTCGGGGAGAGGGGTAACGTCGGTGGGTCGTCGGCCCAGTTTCGAGTGTGTTTGTCGACGGAGAGCCCTCGCTCACTACTAGTCTCTCGCTCGGCTCTCTCCGCTCACGGTCTCCCTCTCGCTCGGATCTCTCCTCCCTCCCTCCACCCCCCCTTCCTTTTCCCTTTCTTCTTCTTATTGAAGAGCCAAAATGGAAGACGAGTTCTCAGGAGCACGTTATACGCTCAGGATACATTCAGACAAATTTAGGTGCCGGCTGGTTCATTTAGAAAGTCGACTTTGTTTTTATTTTCTCAGTGTTTCTTAAGCAAAAATACTATTTGAATGCACCGAGACATAAACGTTCATTAAATGTGGATATTATAGACAATGTTAGGAATTTTCAGGTGCTATTTGTTCGTTTGTTCCACTTGGCATACCTTGCACCTGTAGGTGTGTAGCTGAAACGCGTGGACTCATTAGAACTAACAAAGACAACAAATAATTCTAGAAAAGAAAAATGATACATCGGTTCCCGGTAGCATTTCGAAGTAAACTTGCCCTTCTTTTTCAAATACGGGACAGTGCCATTGATATATATTGGACCTTAGCAAATTTTATTAATAAAACAAGAACGAAGTTTTAAACGGAAGAGGTATGGATTCGTTCGACACCAACTTTTCCTCAAATAATATAAATTAATGATATACAGATACGTGTTGATTGTGAATAACAAAAAAACTTCTCGTTTCAAAATAATGAATTCTGTTAGTGGTTGAAATGTGGCTCAAAATTTGACTTTGTTTTGATTTGGATGTGAATCGGGATTAAAGTCTGAGACATTTGAAGCAAGCCAAAAGGTTTAGAATGCATGATGATAAATTTTAGATGTCCTAAATCAAGTGGTGGACATCCGAATTAAATGGTGAGGCAAGACGAGGCTACTATGGATACGAATTGCGAATTTTGATGTCTAGAGGCAAGATTGGAAAATTGACCAAACTCACTGGATATTCGTGTGACGTCTCAAATTTATGTCTTGCTATATCAACAAGCCATGTAGGAATTTAATTTTTCAATAACCAAATTTAGTGAGTGAATTAGGGACGAAGACATTAGCATATGCCTTGTACGGTTTATGTAGGCGCCCAAAGTTGCACCTTAGGACATAATTAGTCTTTTAATACACCTATATATATTATATATGTGGCCGGCCCTATTATTATTATTTATGGGATATAATTTCTATAATTTCCCTAAATTATGTTGCCGCCCCTATAGCCCAATAGAATTGCTAGAAATTGAGTTAAATTTGCTAAATAGGCTAAAGATAGCCTAATGATGAGCTGCCTCCCTCTCGATCCAATTAGAGTTCATGCAAGAGGTGTATTGAGGAAGACACCTCCCTCTTCCTTCCCTTGATCGGCCGACCCTCTTCTCTCTCTCTCTCCCTCTCTCTCGTGCGAGCTCTCTTCCCCTCTTCCTCACCGAACATCTCTCTCTCTCGTTTCCTTCCATTTTCCTCTAAGGATTCAAGGTCTTCTTCAAGGAAAGTAGGTCTAGAGGTCAAGAGAAGCAAAGGCAAGGAAAAGTGGCTTTCTTCTACTTTTCTTGATCTTTTTTAGGCTCGTTTTTGCTAGAATAGGAGCCGTTCTGTGTTGCTTTTTGCTTGCATGTCCTTGTTAGCGTGAGTAGATGTAGAGAAAGTGAAATGATAACTTAGTTATGTTGTGATTTCGAGATTTTGTGGAAGCGAAGCATTGCATGTCATTTTCGTGGCTTATATAGTCTTGCATGTGAGTTTCGTGTGTTCGTTTCGCCCTCACGTACGAAGTGTTTGATTATAATTGAAGATGGATATTACATGTGGCTTAGGACTTCTGGTTTTGGTGTGTTTTGAGCAAACGGCCTCGTGTGGTGCAAGTTTTTCATGAGTTCGTGTACTGTGGTTCGGATTTCCAAAACTGAAATTGCTAGACCTTATCTGTTTGTTAATTTTGTGGAGCTTGCTGTGATTCGAATTTGATGAGAATTTCTTCATGAAAGTGTGCAAGGCATCTTGATGTATAACATACTTTAATTTTTAAATTTTTCTGAGGTGGTATGGTTGGTACGAAAGCTTATTCATTTACCGTGTCTGATCTGCCTACTGCAGTAAGAACATAAACCCAATTGTCTTTCTGAATTTTTTTTAAAAAAAATTCCTTTTGATTTTGGACTTGCTTCTTCATAAAATTTGTAGAGGACATTCCGATTTATAACATATCCAAATTTCAAAGTTTTTTGACATGTTTAGGGCTGCGAGATGAGTATATCGGTTGCTCTGTTCCAGTGAACCAGATTCTTCTTTATTTTGTACGATTTGCTGCTCTTTATACAAATTGTTTTGGACTTAGTTTCCTCATGAAATTTTTTTGTTAAGGCCTTCTTGATAACTTATTAAAATTTTAAAAAATTTCGAGTTCATTCACCATGGTTTTAGCTTTGATTTCTTTGACTACGCAAATCTGTTCGTTTCTGCCTTTGATCCAAATTGCATTAAATTCTTTAGGAAGGTGATGGAATCTTGCCTGGTGACCTACTGATGACGATAATGGCATTTGATAGACTTTAAAATGGTGCATTTTGATTGCCATGCGGTACCATTTACTTGTGGAAATTGGGTAAAAACATAATAGGACGGAATCTGGAATTTTGGGTTATATGTGGTTGACTGTGCCGTGAAGGCAGTGAATCGTGCGCAGTGGCATAGTGCCCATCCTAGTGTCATGTGTGTTAAATAGGATGCATTTTATACTGTGCAAATGCTTTGTCACTACATGAACGTGCTATGCCTACAATGCATGAGATGGATTGTGATATATGATGCCCAAGGTTGGTGAACCTCGGATGCCCAACGATAGCCCGGAGGGGATGTTGGAGGTGAATGCCTTGGCTAACAACCAAGATGACCTGGTTGTAGTAGGGATGTCTAGGCTGGTGATAAACCCCAGAAGTCTTGACGATCAACTCAAAAACTCGACGATGGCCTAGAGTGGATGTCAGAGGTGAATGCCAAGATGCCCCGGAGTAGGGATGCGGCAATATGGGAACCGTAAATGGCAACTGTAAATGCCTGGTTAGTGAACCAGAGGTGACTGCATGAGCTGCCTACATGGACTAGTTGAGCAGTGAAATGGGGATGGACCCAATGATATTGTGCATGATAAATATGAAGTGTGATGTACCCATTGCATAGTAGTGTGACCCATGTGATTGTATATGATGCGTGTTGCGTTAAATGCATGTTGGCACTACTCATGCTACTGGAAATGGTCTACGGTATGTTATGTGCTCATACTTAGGTGCTTACTTGCTTGGATATTAATTGTGTCCTAGGAATCAAATGTCAATTAGATTGAGTGGTTTATGAGCTCGCTGTTTCTCTTGCTGAGCGTCAGCTACTCTTGTTGTTATTTTTCGGATTGATAGCTATGCTGTCGCTCCCCGCATCTCCCATCTCTCATTATGGAGCGCCCATTACGTTAGAGGGTAAGCACCACGAATTGACGGACCTGCACTTTCTAAGCATGATGTTTGTTCGATACACGACTGTCTTGTTAGTGAACATAGGATAGCTTGATCTAATTTCCTATTGTTTTGTGCTATATTCGTGAAAGTGGACGATTGCCTGCTAGTACCGATTCCATCCCCTGATGCTCCCAGTGCAGGTGGTGTTGGGAGGGACTTGGAGGATTAGGAGCTAGAGTAGGATAGAGTGCAAAGGGGTCGTGCTTGTATTTTGATACGACTGTAACTAGTTGGGGTGCGGGATTATCGGGACAGTTGGATGGAGGGACGTATGTATGGACGAGAAGCTTGCTATAGCAGGGTTTAGGAAACAAGCACTTTTTTTTTTTCAATTTCTCCCAACTTAGGTTTTTCCTTTTCAGAGGCATGTGTATAGTTCCTGTTATAAATGCTAACCTTTAGAAAAAACTTCCACTTGCATGATAACTTAATATAAATAAAGAACAGAGATTAGTAAGAGGTGGATTGGAACGCCACTCTTCGACCATGGACACAGTGAGCAAGAGTGAGCAACTTCGAATGTCCGACCAATCTATGGCTAGATATCTAAACTGGACCAAATTTTCCCAAGAAGATTTTAGATGGCCGAAAGCGGGATTTATACTAAATGCGACCTAATTTTGCACTAACATCAAGTTTGACTTAAGAGATCTCAGAAATCGTCAAGGAACGTGAGTGTGTGAGTAAACACCTTGTATCTCTTTCATTTGACTATGTGAGACTTTTTAAGTATAATTGGGAACTGGAAAACATTTGAGAGTTGTATGTTTCGAGTGAATGTAATTTCCTCTTGTTGATTATAGTAAAGCATCACGTTGCTCTCTCCCTATGGAGTAGGCACACTAGGTCAAATAATGTAAATCCTCTGTCAAATTTATTTTCTTCGATGGTTTCTTGCTTGATTGTGCTTGTTTCACGCTTCCGCCATTTTTTAGTATTAGACTCGTATCGCAGTTTTTATGTTGTTGATGACAAGAAATGCTTGTCATTTCGCTAATTAGAAAAATGGCCAAAATCAGCTCATTTGAATCAAATTTAGAAAACTTAGAAAAATGACAAGCATTGTATGAACAAAATCTTATAAAAACCGACTTCTTCAGCAAGTGTATCGCACAAATCTTAGGCATCTTGTTCACTCTTGAATGCCAATCCAACTGTCGGTACCAACCCCCCCAACCCAAACACAAAAACACAACAATGACCTAGAAATTTAAAATGGCCAAAATCAGCTAATTTGAATCAAATTTCGAAATGTATCAATGCAAAATGAGAGCCAAATTAAAAACATCCTCCATAGGTGTTATAGATGATCACAATTATGTGTTCACTCCTCGTTTCCATATACCATAATATAAATTATTTAGATAATTTTCTACGTCATTTATACTTCCTTGATTTATCTATGTAGAATTTCATATTCATTTTCTTTTTGTTATTTCTACGTATCATTCTTCTTGGCAAACCTTTCTCTTGCAGTGCATATTTCTGCAGACTATTTTCTTTGGTTTTCATTTTCTTCTGAAAGGAAATCTTCTTTTAAGGTTTTGCAGTCTATTTTAAAGGAAGTGCTAATAAGTTCATTTCGAAATCTGAAAACATGAGTGAGGTACATTTGCTGGGATGAATAGTCGTAGATGCTTTTTTCTAGCAATGTAGGATCAATCCTATGAGTAGGACATACTCCTTGTTCTTCTGTTTTTTTTTCTAATTCCATTGCAAACTATTCCCTCAATTTCTTTTTATGGGATAAGTAAGCCCGATGATCTAGAAGACACTCCATATGAAATTCTTGCCCGAATTATTTCTTTATTTAGCTCTTCTCATCGATCTACTTCTACTAAACTTAATTTCTATTTCTCAATCTTTACATTTACTAGAAAAAATACCATAAAAAATTTTAAAATATATTCATTGCGACTCCAACACCTTCAAATTTCCTTTCAAGATCTTCAGAAACCCTAAATATATACTTGCTTGACACATGTACTCTACAGTTCCGTCAAAGATTATCTTAAAAATCCTATTGCTTACGTGGACAACAGAATGCAAGAGAAGCTGATGCGGCGCTGTGAAAACAATGATGTCAAAATGGTGCTTGACGTGGACTACAAGGCACCATTTTGCGCTCTCTTAGGGCCTGTTTGGCAAATTTTGTTTATGTTCCCGAAACAAAAAATTTTGTTCTTTTGTTTCGTAGAACAAAAAAAAAAAAAAAGAACAGAAACGCATTTGGTAAAACTTTTGTTCCTGGTTCCCAGGGACAGATTTTGAACAAAAATAAGAAGTAGAAAAAAGTTGTTTCTTGTTCCCAAGAACAATTCCGAAAAACAATTTTTCTCTCTCCTTTTTTTTCTTCTCTCTCTTCTTTTTTTATCCTCCTCCTCCTCCTCCTCATGAGTCCACCCGAGGCCACCAGCGAGGCTGAGCCTCGCTATGGCCTGGCGAGGCTCCCGCGAGCTCGCCGGAGCCAGTAGCCGCTGTGGCCGGCAATTGGCCACAAAGAGAAAGAAGGAAAAAAAAAGAATAAAGAAAGAATAAATAAGAAAAAAAGGAAAAAAAATAAAAAATATCGAAAAATTAAAAGAAACAACAAAATTATACAAGTTTACCAAACGCATTTCTATTTCTGGAATATAATTTTTTTACAGTTACCAAGTGCATTCTTAAACTCAAAAATTGTTCCTAAGAACAGGAAAAAAAAAACTATTTCTATTCAAAAATTGTTCCCTAGAACATAATCGTTACCAAACGTGCTCTTAGTCTTGGTTGCCAAAGTCAATTTGGGGCAAATTCTAGGGTTCGTGGTTCGTGTTTGCCCTCTCTCTCTCTTGGTTCCTTCTGTTTAACCAACATATATCCAAATCGAGCTTCGATTCAACTTGGGCGACTAATTACAAGTTCACATTGTTCCAAATCTGGGGTTGTTTCTACTATCTGGTGTTTTTCTAATTGTGGTTTCGCCCCCTTTGCTTGCTCTTTGGTTTTGTCATTACTAAAGTTTGTGCATTTTTGCCTCTCCAAGATTCCCATGAAGAGTTTTTTGCTTCATGTCCAGTACTTTTTAACCCCTCTATACTGCGATTCTTACTTTTGCAACATGAGATTCTTTATCTTACATGCTCATTGGAAGAGATGGATTATATTTTGCATTACTCAATTTTGTCAACTCTTTAATTTTCTCATATCTTTGGTGCATCTACACTTGCCAGTATTCTGTAATTTGATCAGGATTATACAGAGATAAGATTTGATAAGTCAGTGCAAATATAGTAGTTGAATATGCCACTGGGAACCTGGGATTGAGATACTGTTGGTACGAACTTGGTGCTCTCATCATTGTTTAGAGCTCCGAAAGGCCACTCTACTTGGATTTAATGGGCTTATTGGATGTGTTTGTCGGAATCATTTTGCTAAGCGCATTGTTCTTGTTGCGCTGCATATGCTTTTGAATGCTAGGGCCAGAAGATAACAACATATTATGACCCCTGAGCTACATAGGAGTAGATGTCTGTCTTGGCTTTCTCTTTAATTATTCGAGCTAGCTACGAGTCACTTTGTTATTTCCATAAGTTTCTGTTGCACTATGCAATGGTTAAGTTTCGAGTTTCTGATGACCATATGTTGGCCAGTGGAAGGAGATTCTGTCGTTGGAGGTGATGGTTGGTCAATTTTCTGCAACAGAGTAGGGATTGATGAGTTAGTACATTGTCATTTGAAATGGTTGCTTGTAATGGCCAGCTAAGTATAGGACCAGTTCACTGTCATATGTTGTTCATCGTGGGTGGCTAGGTCAGCATTATGTTGTGTATTGGGCAGTTTAGTGTTAGCCAAGGTTATGGTTGCTTTGCTATGTGCTGTGCATTGTTGAATTTAATTTGTTGTGTTTTGTTTGAAGGCCTCTATTTCACATAATTTCTAGTGTTTCCATTAAATCAACCTGTTTTGCTGTATGTTCTGCTGTGCATTATTCAATTTGAAGTTCCTATCCAAAAGCATGCACTGCTGGAATTTGAATTGCTTGCTTGTATCGAGCAGGTTAATGATTGCAATTTTTTCAAATGGATTGATCCAAAGTCCTTGTTACATGGCAGAGATATGATTGATCAATGAAAAGAAAGCATTGGTAAATAGAATTGGAATTGTGAAAGTTAGTTGAAAGTATTTGAGGAGAAAGTGCACATTCTCAAAATGCAGCTAGAAAGGAGTAAGCGACAGGATAACAAGATACAAGTGGAAGTGTCTCCACTGGAAGCAAAGGTAAAGATCTATTTTGGAAGCAGAAGGAAACTGAACTATTTGAGAGGCATAGCTGTATTGAAAGGATTGATGTGCCCAACCCTAATGTTGAACTTGGACCCAAAAAAAAATATAACATTTGTCTAGATTGACAAAAATGTTGAATTGGGGATGGTTGTTTTATTTGTCTATCTTTTTTGCTTATTGGTATTGTAAATGGAGGGCAGATGAAGCAAGACCAATGTTATGATGCAAAAAAATTGAAAACTGTGTTAAAATGTATTAGCAAATTCAAGTTCAATTGTGTTCAATGTATTAGCAAATCCACATTCAACTGTGTTCAATTGTCAGTAGAGAAAGATGTCACGTTCCCTATACTGCATATTTATTTCAGATTCCTAGAGTAATACTATCATATTATCGTGTCACACATGCTGAAAAGGTAAAGGATTTAAGTTCTCAAGCTTTTAAAAACTATGGTCATCCTAATTGGAAGGGGAGGGATTGGCTTGCAGATGAAGAAAATAAGAAATAGAGCCACCATGCATCACAAACAGAACAACTATCACCAATTTTATGCTTCCAATGAGGTCTAAAAACCTCTCTTCATTTAGAACTTGAATGATTACAATAGGAAAAAGCTAGTGGACAAGTTGGTATATTGTTCAGAAAATAGGAAAAAGAGAAAATTACAACCAACTTAAAAGATTACAACAAAAAAACACCAACTGAACATTAGCTACCAAGATGGTATATGGTTCGGACAATAGAAGAAAGAGGAAATTTACAACCAACTCAAATGATCACGGCACATCCATCACAGAGAGCCATCACAGCCATATGTCGTTGTTGCATTGGGCTTTGGTGTGGCTACACACCAAATCCTTCATTCTTATCTCCGTGCTACAAAGAGATTAAAAGAAGATCATCATACTCCATCTTGAAATCATCGGTAAGAACATTTCACTATAATCAGTACCCCCACATACATGCAAACCAATATCATGTCGAAATTGAGTAACTTTACATAGAGAATTCCTCGGAACAAGCTTCACTAGATAATTGTGATTTTAAAAGAAGTATCCGGGAATTCTCAAAGTCCAAAAGCACTTGTCTTTTTTTAAAACTTTTAATTTTTTAAGTAGGCCACCCAGTAATTTGCAATTCTATCCAAAATTAGTTGAAATGACTATATTGGTAAATTATTAAAAGTATTATGACTAAATTTTGCCAAATTGAAATATTTATAATTGAATTGGGATCAATTTAATAGGTTTCAATTTTTTTTTTGACAGTTATCCCATTGTAAAGTCAAATCCTCCAAAAACCATTCACTTCATGTGGAAGTTGAGGGGTTTTTTTCCTCTATCTTCTTTTTATTGGGAGGTCAAAATGGAAGTTGAGGGTTGTCAAGAGCTCCTTATGTGGGATTGGATTGGATTCCAATCTTGGGCTTTTATAATGCAAGATGCACCAGTCCCTAATAGTAAGTTGAAGCACGTTATGCGTCTAGAATTCAGGATACATTCATATAACTCTTCCAATATGGCTAATTTAGTTCTAAACATTTTAACAATATACTAATATAGTCAATCCGACCAACTTTTGTCAGAAATAATTGGCATGGTCGTCAAGCATCCTGTATGGCATGGCCGACACCCAACTGATGCTAACATGGATAATTTGTGCAATTTGTTAAGGGTTAATACCCTGAAAAACCCCAAACCGGTACACATATGACAAATTTACCCCAAACTATTTTTTTCATCACCAAAAACCCCAAATTTGTACACTTTAATCAAATTTATCTCAAACTAGTACACCTGTGATAAATTTATCTTTTATTAGTTTCTGTTAAATTTTATTATAAAATTACTAAGTTAAATGACACATAACAATTGATTGGTGTACCAGTTTGAGATTTTACTCTCCATTTGTCACAATTATACAATTTTTGTAATTTTTTGTAGTATTAATCCAATTTAACAAATGGTATATTTATCATAAATGTACAAGTTTATAGTTTTTGACCGTCAAATAAATTAGTTTGGAGTAAATTTATCACAAGTATATCAATGTAGGATTTTTTATGGTCAGTTGGGGTAAATTTATCACATGCGTACCAATTTAGAGTTTTTCATGGTAAAAAAATTAGTTCAGAAGAAATTTGTTACACGTATACCAGTTTTGAGTTTTTCAAGGTATTAACCTATTTTTAATATTATATCTTAATTTTTTCCTCTTTTTCCATATATCTTCTTTATTTCTATTTTTTTTTTTAAATGAGGTCATAGACATCCCGCGAGGGCATCGTGGCCTTCACCCAAGCCCTTACCAAGATCCAAGTGAGGGTGTTGGGCCCTTGTTTAGGGTTGGTTGGGGACCTTACCCACCCAAAGTTAGAGAAAAAAATGGAAGAAAAGAAGAAAAGATTTCAAAAAAAGTTCAAAAAATTGCAAAAATTTTAGTGCCAATCATCCTACATACTAATCGTGTCACATAGGACAACTAGTGCTGACTAGACCGCAATATTAGTGATTTCTAATAAAAAATTATCAAAATAACTAAATTGGCAAATCGCAAAAAAGTATATGACTAAATCGGCACAATATTTTAATTAAAAACTTGCCACGATTAAAAGGTTTATGATTAAATTGACTGCAATATGATAGGTTCAAGATTTTTTGGACAATTATTACGAGGAAAATTTGGTAGAGTTTTGACACAATTTTTTTTTTTTTGGGTCAGTGTTTTGGCACAGTTTGAGTGTCCCTTCTTTCTCTATGCTCTTTCCACATATCTTCTTGATATTTCCAATAACAATCATTGCAACTCATGCGTGATCCCCACTCCAATTGCTCCACATTTCCATGATTTCCTCTATTTCGACGATTTAAGTTACTCCTAAGATAATCACATGTCATGCAATAACTACCCCTTCATTCAAGATTCAATCTGTTTTGTAATTGTTCTAGTGTTTAACTCAAACAGGGCAAGGTTCCCTTTCCTGACTATAATCAAAATGCCAGCAACACACCTCAAATCAAAGTCATGTCACACGACCTCCAGTTGAAGTTAAACTGGATAAGTTCCGGATCGAAGTTGGCCCTAGTATAACTGGACTCCTTATACTTTGCTAATAGTTGAAATCTCTCCTCAATATCTAAGCCAAATGTTCACCACCAACTGGAGATAAAGAATAATGTTGTGAAAATCTCTAAAAAGGTAGTACTGAAAAAGTAAGAGTACTAATGAGAGTTATATGATAAGAACTGTAATTTTCATCTATCATTTTGTTGGTACTCTATCTTACTGCATTTTATATTATGCTTCCACTGAATAAATTATTCCATCATTTTGATGCTATACATCCCATGATAGATAAAACTACTTTTGACCTTTAAAGTGAGCCAACCGATAAAGACTAAGTTAGTCTTCGTCGTCTTCATTTTTTGCTACGAGGGTTCACACATTATTAGTTCCTAATGAAAATTGTCATTTTCATTTCTCTGCTTTTATTAAGCTTTATCTTACTGCATTTCATGTCATATTTCCACTACTAAAGTTGTTTTGTGATGTTGATGTCATGCATCATGCATTTTGATAGAGTTACTTTTGATCTTAAAGTAAACCCACCAACAAAGACCAATGTTGACAACCATCATTTTCATTTCTCTTCTTTACTAACACTCTATCTTACTATATTTCATATCATATTTCCATCGGTGAAATTGTTTCATCATTTTGATGGCATGCATCACACAATGGATAAAGCTACTTTTGATCTTTAAAGTGAGCCTACCGACAAAAACCAAGAGTTCGTCTTGGTCGTCTTCACTTTTTTGCTAGTGAGGGTTCACACATTATTGTTCATATTGAAAGATGTTGGCAACTATCATTTTCATTTATTTGCTTTACTAATGCCTTATCTTACTGCATTTCATATCATATTTCCACCGATGCAATCGTTTTATCATTTCAATGGTGTGCATCATGCTATTGACAAAGCTACTTTTGACCTTTAAAGTGAGCCAACCGATAAGGACCAAGTTAGTCTTGGTCGTTTTCACTTTTTTGCTAGCAAATTCGCACATTGTTGGTTCATATTGAAATCCTTCACTCAATTCCAGCCTCACAGTCACATACCCAGACCCATCTTTTCTCAAGAGAGAGAGAGACTTTTTTTTTTTGGGTCTCACTCAATCTCTATATATTGTGTACAGTGGGTGCACAGTGTTGCCACGCATGTAAAAGATAAGAAAAGTAGAAATTTGCACACCCTAATATAGACATAATTACAAATCTCATCTGCTCAACTAACCCTTTACATCCTAAGTCTCACATCTTTACATTCGTCTGCCATAATAACTGGTAGCAATACTTTCACCGAGTTCAAGACATCCGTAAGTAAGAGCAACAAAGCTAAAGTAATAAATAGAGCATGTGACCGAAAGAGTGCTAACAATCTCATAATAGTGACAACATAATTTGGTAGAGCTTATAAGTTCTCTTGACCATAAAGTCATGTTATCACGCATCTAAACACTATTTACACATCACTCACGCGCAACCGTATAGTGTCTTGTCACTACCCTCTAGTAATGCCAAGTGACTATCGGATCCATGAGATAAACACCACCATTGGTCACTAGGTTGGACTGACCACTCATCCCCAATGTCTCGTTTGCACGTGCTTGTGGCTAACAAATCCATTAATATCCTTTATAATACTGGAGTTTTTTTTTTTCCTTTTGATAAAGTATATGATTTTTTTTTCCAATGTTGAATGAAATGTCAATTGCTACTTCAATTTTGTTTTGTTTTGTTTTTTTTTGGGTGAATAATGCCACCTTGTACATGTTATAATGGACAACACGCCGAAATAAGAAGGAAACAAAAGTATCCTTCCCATATTTTTGATGATTTTAAGCTTAAGACTTGATTGTATAGAGATGTGTTTCCAAAGCACGAGAAGCAATATCGCTATAAAGTCAAAGTGGGGCAAGATGCTCCTATCCAAATAGGTGCAATTAAGGGTTGGAACCTAAATGACCAAGGAGTGGCGAGATACTCTACAAAGTCATTCATGAAATCATTGACTTTTCTTCATATGAAAGGAGAAACATTAATATATCAACACAATGAAACAAAAAGATAAGTGCATAATAAACCTTAAGCATTGACAAATTAATAAATGTTTGGATGATTTGTAGGGTGATACATGTGAGGTAGTTTGTTGGTTATTCATTGATTTAGTAGTAGGATTCAAACACAAAGAAAAGATATGTTGACGGAATTTTTATTTAGTCTACTGTCAGTATAAAAAATAATTTACAATTCATTATTTAATTAACATGTTGAAAGTTTCTATTACGTAGCTATCTTGAAACACACATGTCACATGTTCAATGTTAAATCCGTTAGAAAAATTTACATTGCTATTAAAATAATAATAATCCTTAGCGAATTAGGCAAATGCTCATTCACCATTGATATATAAAAATTATGAATGGAAATGAGAATGTTGTGAACTCAAAGGTTTGAGATAAAAGCTTTGTCTTAAGCAAGAAAAGAACTTTTGTAGAAGAGATTCTATACAAGAAGTAGAGCATAGTATAATGCAATGTGACTGCACGATTTATTCCATTTTAAAAAGAAGAGGAAATGCAAAATACTTACTAGACATACTATTTAACAACAAACACCATCTAAATTACTATTGAATATACAAAGAAATGTGTCTATTAGAACACACCATCTTGAGAAGAGATGTCTGCATTTATTTTACTTAAAAAACATATTCATCTTTACATTGCTTTTTTCTTATATTTGTCAAGTTATATTTAGTGGTTGGTGCTACTAGAGGGTGAGATGAAAGGAGAACATAAGATAAGAAATCTGTGTTACATTTCTAACGATTTATTCACGTTTATCTTTAATTGTGTTTCTTCTGCAATAAACAAAGAGCACTGAAAATTGCTGTTATTTGTGTCGAAGGTCTCTATTGTTCACCCCTTGTTTATGTTGTATGAGGTGCTCTATCATGCAATAAATAACATATCTGAATTCTGGATTATGCCATCTGAGAGATTTTGGATTGGGCAGGCTTATCCTTTTGTCGGTACTCTTCATGGAAATGCTAAGCAGTATCAGAGAACTTTGAGACGAAAAGAAGCCCATGCTAAGCCTGAAAAGCAGCTGATCAAAGTTAGAAAGGTGAATTGCCTTTATAAAAATTAATCATAAAGCTTTTTTTTTTTTTTTTTAATTTGAAGATACTCCGCTCGGATTTGCTTCCTTAGCCACATGTTATACTGTCGTTAAATGCTATTTTTAGGGAATTTTGTTTTGTGGGAAATAGTCCGACTGCATATTTCATCTTCGTTACAGCTTTTGCAGTTATCTCAGCATCTAATTCATTGGGATTAAACTTAATTGATATCTTATCTTTGCTCGTTCTCTAATATGGTGTCGCTCCTTTCTCTTGTCTTGGTTTAATCGGATCTATATTCGTATCTTCATGAGTTGCGGCACCAGCATGCCATGAGAAGAGTCAGGGGAAGTGGAGGGCGGTTTCTTAATGTAAGTAATATCGATGCTTCGAATGACGCAGTTGAAGAGAATGGCACAAACTCTTGTCCGGCTGTCTTCCCAGTCTGCCAATTCACTGGGCTCTGACCCTGTGGTACCTCCTCTGAAATATGGAATTCATCTAGTAGTCACATGGCTGGAAGGTCACAGGAAGGGATATCAACAATTCAATTTGGTTCAGGTTTTCAAGAAATCCGAACCGAACCAAATCAATGGGGGTGAGCGACTGAACCAAATCAAATCATGATCTGAACTGAATACGACCCAAATAAAAACTTGATTCGGTTCAACTCGGTTTTCTCTTTTTTCTTTTTTTCTTTTTTGTGAGAAAAATGCTATTTTTTTTTCTAATTTGCTTTTCTTGTGTTTATTTTGTCTTTATTTGGGTGGGGGCAGGGGACTAGACTAGTCTGGTCTATTAAAAATAGAATAAAAGGAAAGCTGAAGTAGTTTACATAATTATGACCAAAATAAAAGGGAAAAAATTTGGGTGGTTATTCAATAAGTGTGTAATATGTATTGTAAAAGAAATTCAGGAGAGTTAAAAATAAGAGGAAAGACACTTTATCATTATTCATTTAGATAATTCGATTCGCTTGCATTGGTGGCCCGTCAATTGTTTTTTATTTTTTAACATGAAGTAGTCGAGTTGGTGTTTGATTGAGCAAAGAAGTCGCATCTCCTTCAGCTGCTCCTTTGTAAAGCCACCTCTCTATTTCGCTCTAAAGTAAATCCAAGCTTCATAATTGCATTTTGCTTTCAACATTAGGCTTTAAGACTGCCACGAAAATCAACTCTTTCCGAATCCGACATCAACATACTTAACAGAACAATTGTTTTGTTGACCATTTGGAAATTCTTTAAATTTCTTGACTATGTCATTAGCCCACGAAACCAATGACATTATTACTTCATTAGGTGCACAAATTAATGTAGCCTTGAATGGTGTATATCATGTACCGGTAAAAGCTTATGCATTTTACTCCACAGGCAAGCCATTATTAGTGAAAATATATATATTTAAAGGTTACATATGTGTTATATTCGTACACCGCATATGGTTTAATATAGATGTATAAGTTTCTACATTCAATATAATGTCTTTTAGCCTATTGTCATGCTCTATCATTAGTAATGATACCAAGTATATTTAAAAGTTATGTCTATACTGATCTAGACAGGTGCGGCTTGATTTCTGGATCCGACGTCGGTTGCGTGTACTTACAAGCATGATAACTAATTTTAAAAAGGTTTCGGAGGGGATGAATTGGCGTTATTTCTTCTACTGGCAAGATCCTCGGCGTTCTCCCGCAAGTTGCAGTAATTGAATTCACAAATCGAAGATTGAAGTCACATCTCCTTCGATTTCTGCCTTGTACAGCCACCTCTTCATTTTCGCTTCTCAAGCTTCGAAGGAATCGGGCTTTATAGTTGCGTTTTGCTGGTCGCGTTCGGCTTTAAGATGGCTGCGAAAGCCAATTCCTTCTTCTGAATCGAACATTCACACCCTTAACAAGAAGTATCATCGGTTGACATGGGAAATTTTTCTAAATTGTTGACCAAGTCATAAGCCCAAAATAAATAATAACAACAATAATAATGTGACATGATTAGTTCATATATTGGGAAAAATGAATGTGGTTTTGAGTGGGTATATCCTGAATAGATAAAATTTTATGCATTTTAGTCTACGAACATGCGGTTACTAGTAAAAATAATTTTCCTCTAAAAACGTAAATATATATTTAGAAGCTATGTACGTTGCTGATTTTTTCAACCGTCCTATGGCGAGAAATTATTATACATGAGAGCAGTATATATTAAATAGAATTTTGGTATGGAAATAATGATGAGTTTCACGTAAATCCCACTCTACTAGATCCGACAGCCTGATAGAACTTAGTGACATATTGGAGTCGATGCTGGTTTTTTTGTCTTCCTTGGAATTCAATTATTATCCATCACGTGATGTTCGTATTGTGAAATTTGTGGTTCATCTTTATCACTTTATATATAGTGGGCTTGTGGGTCCACTCTTAAGTTTTTCATAACACAACGAATATATGGGTCCATTCCTCTTTTATTGTTGTACCTCCTCCATTATTGGTGTACCTCCTCCACCTTTAAATATATTTAAAAGCTATGTATGTGTTGATTTTTTTGGCATCCTCTAATTCATGGATTACTATTCTTAATGAGAAATTTTTATACATGAGAATAGTATATTTACTAAATTGAATTTTGATACATAAATAAAGATGAGTTCAACATGAATCTTGCTCCACCAAATTTGACAACCCCAATGATCTTTAGTGAACGTGTTAGCTACTCGAAATACTTGTTCATTGCTGGTCTTTTATTTATCATCTTTGGAATTCAATTATTCATCCATGACGTGATGTTTGTACTCATTTGTGAAATTTATAGTTTTTTTTTTGTCCAAATGAAATTTATAGTTCATCTTTATCATTTCGTACACAGTGGACTGACAAGTCCACTCCAACTTTTCCAAACCTAATGAATATATGTGCCCCATTCTCCATTATTTGTGTACCTCATCCACTTTTCTATGGACCATCGACAGTGTTAGACAGATGACTCACAAAATCAAAACACTCGAGGATTTAACCCGGCTAATGTGAAAATTCTAAATGATTCAATCAATCAAATTAATACTTTAAAAGCTCGATTGTTTAATGCCCATGCTATTAAGAGCTGACTCAATATTTACTCCCTCTTCATGCATAGACGTGTCGAATCACATTTCTGTGTCGTTGTGCTTGCACATCATTTATCGAGGACAGAGCAGACCGCAAAACGCATAAAGGATCAGAGGTGGACTTCCTGGAAGTAATGAACAAAGCGGGGGTTCCCCAGTCACGCATGTCATCTTCGTTGCATGCTTCTCCTCGACTTGTTCACTCTATCACCCATGGCCATTTAAATGTTTTATAAACTAGATTTTTATGTTTCATTTAGGATTTTTTTTTATGTCAATGCCCGAATTAGGAATGTTGCACAAATCAATAGTAATTTCGATTATCTTCTCGATACCTATAAAATGTCTTACAAATATAAGTTTGTCTTTTCATTTTCATTTCGATATTTGTTTCTTTTTCATATTTTAATTTAAGTTAAGAAATTAAGTCATTGATACGGTAGGGGGTAGTCAGAAGTAATTTATTTGACCATCTAGTTATACTGATGGATAGTGACAAGTGACTAAGTGACCCTTTTTATCAACCATGCGCAATTTCACAATATTCAGGATGATGATAGTATTTGAAGCTATTGGATTTAAATCAATCTATGAAAAATCTAACAAACTGGTGATTGCAAAACAAACCGAAACTTTTGTCTAGTTTTAGCTCGACACAAAGTGATCAAATTTCCAAGAAGCAAATTTTTCAAGATGGTTCGAGTGTGAACGCATGTTTAAAAGGCGTGCCAGCTTTTGAGAGAAAAATATGATGTAAAAAATGTTACTTCAACCAAAATATCGGGGAAACCAACGTACGTGAAAAGTAAAGTCCGACAATTGAAATTGAGGGAATTCGAAAGGAAAGTTTTGGAATCAAAAGGAAATCAAAGGAAAATTAAAGCGATGACCATTGAAATGAAAATTAAAATGCGAACACAGGGAAAGAAATCACTAAGAAACTTTAGTGAAATTGAAATATTCTCAAAATTACAGACACAATGATCCTAAATTGCAAAAATTAAATTGAAAGCTACATTGTTAGTCAAAATGCACATGAAAATAAACTAACTTTAATTTAAAACTGAAACGGAAAGACGTTGGTTCAACATAGAAAATGCACCGGAGGAAAATTTTGGCGGAGTTTTGGCACAGTTTGAGCATCTCTCTTTCTTTGTGTTTCTTTTATTTATAACGCTGGGATTACCTTCTAACGGTTATTAGAATTCATGTGTGATCCCCCTCTTTTTCTGCTCCAAATTTCCATGATTTGCTCTATTTCCACGATATAAGTAACTCCTAAGGCAATCGTGTGTCCAACAATAAACTACCCCTTTCATTCATGATTTAACCTAAATCTGTAACCATTCCAACTCTTAACTCAAACAAGTCGAGGTACCCTTTCCTTAGTCTGATATAAATGGTAACCAATACACCTCAGATCGAAGTGAGGTCACAATCTCTAGACGAAATTAAATCAGAGAAGCTCCACATGGAAGTTGGGCTTAGTATGACTTGATTCCTCATACTTAGCTCTGCTCTCCTAACTCATATAGATAATGAAATCACTCTTCAGTATCTCGGCCATAAAGTTTCGCCACCAATAGAAGCTAAAGAATAATGTCATAAAAATTTCTAGAAGTGGCGGTGCTGAATAATTAAGAGCACCAATGAGAGTAGTCGTAGTATGTTGAGAACTATCATTTTCCACCGACGAAATTGTTTTATAATTTTGATGCCGAACATCACACGATTGATAAAGCTACTTTTGATCTTTAAAGTGAGCCAACCAACAAAGACCAAGTTAGTCTTGGCCGTCTTCACTTGTGGTGAGGGTTCGCACATTATTAGTCTGTATTGAAAACTTCCACTCAATTCTAACCCCACACACCCTCCTTTTTCTTTAGAGAAACTTTTTTTTGGTCTCACTCAATCTCAATCTATTATGTATAGTAATTGCACAGTGGGTGCACAGTGTTGCTACACGCATAAAAGATAAGAAAAAACTAGAAATTTACACCTCCTAATATGGACATAATTACAGATTTCATCCCCTGTATTTTCCAGTTTACTCTTTACATCCTGAGACTAACATCTTTACATTTAAATTTTCTACGTGTATTGGAATGCGCGGTGATTTTGTTGGGATTATAGGGGGTGGTTGGTTCAGTCTTTGCTCTCCACCTGAAGACATTTTATAATTTCTATGAACTGTGTGGTGATTTTCCCTTTTTCATTTATTTCTTGTGTTTGGGTTGAAAAAAGCTTTGGAATGCCAAGTGACTCTCTATAGCGCCTAATGTGTAGTACATTGCAGAAAAGAAAAAAGACTAATGAGAGCATCCACTGGAAACCGGAGTTTTGTTCGTTGGATGGAAGGAGGTGTTGGTTCCCTTGTAATTCATTCTACGTCTCGCAAAGTCAATGGCCAAATTAAGAACCATCTCAAAATTGAGGATTACAATACCACGTGACCTGCTCTTCTCTATTTGCCGTCGATACGCATGACCTTTTACATCCATAAAGAATTAAATTAAAAAGGAAACGCACGATCCTTTCATTTTAGAGGAACCAAACAACATAGCGTGTTGATTGGAAGGAAACAGTGCACGCGCTTGGCAGTGAATGTCTTTATTTCCCAGGGAGTCTTTAAAAATTTCCAAAACTTGTTAAAAAATCTTGGACAGCTTCACCGGTGTCCACTTGCTAATGGACAATGTCAGGTGAGAAGGACCTTTGCTAGCATAACAGTCTTTGGGTTACTTATTGTAAAAATAACAATTTTTTGTGAATCACAAACTCTTGAAGGAGTAGGTTCCATACTAATTTATAATTATTTATTATTTGATTTTTTATAGTCTTATGTATGAAATGCAATTAGTTCTTAATCTTTCAATTGATTCTATAAGTCTAAAACCTTCTTCAGAAAGTGTGATCAAATATTTCAATGAATAGAACCTATAATTGCCTACGCATCACTCAAAAAAATTACTATGCATCATCCTTATATTGCACTTTTCGAACTTATTTTAGGATTTAATTGTAATTATTTTTCTATAAATGTTGTGGACTTAATTGAACCAATGATTATGACTCAATTGCACTTATTGCTGAAGGATGTGGACTTGATTAAACCACTTGAATGGGTTATAATTCAATTGCATTACGTACACAAGATTTAGTATTTGTGGTGCAACTTTACCCCTCAAGGAAGCATCCTCAAGATACTAGGAAGTGACGGAACTGGACTAAAGTTACGCGTATAGTACATGAATATACTTCCCTTCTTCCGCTTAAATAGCAATATTAAGGGACTCAGCTCATATCCCCTTCTCCATAGGTTTAGGTCCCTGCATATACGGAACGTGAAAATCATGTCCAACTTGGTGTTTCAAATTCTTTTGCTTCTGGTTTCCCTCACGGCACAAGCATCAGGAGCTGCACCTCGACTGACAAGGATTGGCGGTAAAGAAAAATGTGGGATCATCACCATTCCATTCCCCTTCGGAATAGGAGCCTGTTGTTTCTTGAATGACTGGTACGAGATCAACTGCCAGAAAAACAATACGGTCATCCTAAATAAGATTGGATTGCGAGTTCTTAACATTTCACTCCCTGATTACCTTGGATTCTTGAACAGCATGATTAGCGTCCGTCTTCTTTTAGTTTACTCAAATGCAAGCTGCGGGGGTGACGGACGTGTGCAGATGAATTTGAAAGGAAGTCAATTTTTCTTCTCTTCGACTAGGAGCGTCTTGATATCGGTGGGTTGCAACACCCTGGCGATAGTAAGTACTCCAGAATCAGCTGTTGCCGGTTGCGGGTTGAAATGTGCTGGAACGGATACCAACATTAGCCGGTCTAGTGCTTGTTCTGGAGGAATGATTGCAGCCGGACTACACTCCCCTTTAACCTTCAGGGCTTTAGTATGGATTTTAAAGTAAAAGGTAAACATCAGGGGTGCAAGAACGCTTTCTTGAGGTCTGACTTTACAGGTTTATATGATTTGAAATTGAATGAGGCCGTTCCAGTGGTGCTGGCACAGGGGATTGTGAACAACACTGACTATGGACGTGACTTAGTTGCAGGATCGCGTATTAAGTTGGGTCATTGTGACTCCGGCGTGGTCAAAGAGCCAACTGTCTCACGAGATTACGGAAAAGGGTGATAACTCTTAACACCAAGAAAATAATTTCGAGATTGAGATGGGCGACTCAAATTATGCAATTGTAATCGGAGTGGTATTCATCTCAATACCAAATCTAATGTCATTAACAGGGTCCTCGACAAAGGATTCTGAAAACTGATCTATGTTGATGATGCTCCATTCTTTCTCAAAACAAAATGACGACAAACTTATGTCCCCGGCAATGGGAAAAATTACACCCGGCTTCTTAGATTAATGTACTCTACCCATCAAGCTTTGATATTTCTATCCTCGGGGAAGCATCCCCAGAGATGCTAGGAAGTAACACAGCTGGAAAAAATTATGTGTACAATACATGAAAATTAAGGGAACCAGCCCATAGCCCCTTTCTCCATAGGTTTAAGTCCATCAAATTACCAAACGTGAAAATCATGTCCTTCGTTGTGAGGGAGACTCCTCATGGTCACAATGTGCAATTTTTTGCAACTCAACGTTCTTTAGATATTGGCCAAAAATTTTCTTTGGGTTAAAATATTAAGCAAGACTTAATCTTTATATTTTTCAAAAAATTTGGGAGAGAATTACCCAAAAAGTCCTAAATTTATTGCGATTGTATCAATTTAGTCCATTCAGCCAATTTTGACTAGCCTACACTAACGTGGACAAATTATAATAATATTTTTTAGATTTTTCATTAATTTTTTTTTTGTCCTTTTCTTTTTTCTCTTCTTTCTTCTTTTGCTTCTTTTCCCATGGTGGCCAGCAAGGCTTGCTAGCCACTAGGCGAGGACCGCAGGTGAGGCGGCTTTGCCTAGATCCAAGCGAGGGCTGAGGTCCTCATTAGCAGTCGCCGAGGGCTTCATGGCTATTGCTTAGTGGTCGACGAGCCTCACTAGAGCCTCATTGGCCACTGGGGAGGAAAAGCAAAAGAAGGAAGAAAATGAAAAAAGAAAAATAAAAAAATTAATAGAAATTCAAATATATATATATATATAATTAAAAATTGTCAATGTCAACAGTGGCTAGTTAAAATTGTCCGGATGGACTGAACTAACACAATTACAAAAGTTTTGGAATTGAATTGACAAAAAAAAATTAGGATTCAATTGGTATAACTATAACAGGTTTAGGATTTTTTTGGTAATTTTCTCAAAAAATAGGCTCTCTTGTCTCTCTGACCCCTCATCACTGAAAATAAAAAATAAAATAATGCCAAGAGTTTGCAATAATTTACGCAGTATGATCCAAAGCATTAGCAAATTAATTAGAGTATTTTAAAGCAAAAATCATTTTAGCTTTCTTCAATCCAAGTGCATGGGACACAACGTCTTCCACTGTGGAAGCAAAAAAACATGCCACATGATTCACGTTCATCTTCTACTTTTTTTCTGGAGGGCCAACAATATTCCCAAGTGCTGTTATGGATGGCTTGCGCAAATAAAGCACTGGGCTTGTTCCACGATGCACTGCACTCGAGAAAAATGAAAGTGATTTTTGCTTCGACACTGAAAGAGATTACGACGCTCCAACATCGCACAACGATTAAAGATATTAGAAAGCAATCACTTTCGCTTTAATAAAAGTGAGCTTTGCTTTCACTTTTCTAGATTGAAAAGATGCCAACACCCATTTCATTAGTCGTAGGATAAATTAGTCCGATGATTTTGCCATTAAAAAAGAGATTTTTGTTGTGAAAAGCGGTTTTCCTTCTAAAAAAGGAGAGGGAAAAAAAAAGTTGGAACATGAGAGCTGGGTCATCGAAAGTTGTTTCATTTGAGACAACGATTTGATTGTGTTCATCTTGATAGAGCAAAAATTATGAAATTGATACTTACCCCAAAAAATTATTGAATGGATATAACTCTGCTTCCAGGCATTAAAAATTATTGAGTAGAATCTTTTTTTGTCTTTGCTCAGTTTTAATGTGTTTAAAGGGATCTACAACAAAAGATCTTGAAGAGTCACCCATCTCAATAATGTTCCCAGTGTTTCTCATGAAGAAAATGATGACTAAATTATCTAACAAACAATTGGAGAAGTCACAATTGGCTACTTTAATTAGTGCTCTCCACCTATGAAGCTTTGATATTTCTGTTCTTAAGGAAAGGCGGACAAGAAGTCCAAAATCTTGTATATGGAATACAATCAAGTCCTAAATTCAATTAAGTCCCAAACCTTCTTCAAAAGTGCAATTGAATCTTTTTGATGAACAATATCTAAAATCGTTTCATGTCACTCAAAAAGTGTTTATAAATTGCACTTTTCAACATAATTTTAGGATGTAATTGCATTTTTCAATAAAGGTAGAGGAATTAATTTAATCAGTTGAAAAGTAAAGTACTTAAATTGCATTGTTTGCTAAAGGTTTAGGACTTGATCGAAACAATTTAAAAATTTAGGATTGAATTACATCCATATAAGATTTCGGACATTTAAGACTAGTAATGCAATTTTTTTCCCTAAGGGAAACATCTCAGAGATATTAAGAAGTAACAGATGGAATAAAGTTATGCATACTGTACATGAGAATTTTCCGTTTTTTCCACTTCAACAAGAATATAAAGGGACTCGCCCATACCTGCTTTCTCCATTAATTTTTGGTCCATGCACTTACGAAAGTTGAAAATCATGTCGACCTCAGTGTTTCAAATTCTTCTGCTTCTGGTTTCCCTCAAGTTGCAAGCATCAGGTGCTGCACCTGGACTTGCGAAGCCTAACTGTCCTGAAACATGCGGGAACGTCACCATTCCCTTCCCCTTCGGAATAGGAGCCGGGTGTTTCTTTGAGGAATGGTACCAGATCGTCTGCGAACAAAACAACACGGTTCCCATTCTGAAGAAGATTGGATTGCGAGTTCTCAACATTTCACTCCCCGATGGATACGTGGATGGTATGATTAACATTAGCCTTCCTGTAATTTACTCAAATGCAAGCTGCGGGGGTGACGGACGTGCTACGGGGGTGAGCTTGGAAGGAAGTCAATTTGTCTTCTCCCAGACAAGGAATGTCTTTACATTGGTCGGTTGCAACACCCTGGCCACAGTGAATACCACACAACCAGCTTTTGTCGGTTGCAGGTCGAGATGTGCTGGAACCAACACCAGCATTAGCTGGAATACTGCTTGTTCCGGGAGGGATGGCTGCTGCCAGACTATGCTTCCCCTTAACCTTCAGGGCTTTAGTGTGGATTTCAAAGAAGAAGGTGGACATCAGGGGTGCAAGTACGCTTTCTTGAGGTCTGACTTTACAGGTTTATATGATTTGATATTGAATGAGACGGTTCCAGTGGTGCTGGAATGGGGGATTGCGAACAATACTGACTATGGACGCAAGCTTATCCAGCAGTCGAAGACTGCTTATCCTTCTATATGTCACACACAAAGCGTTGACGGCAGTGAAATGCTATTTACACAGTGCTATTGCGCACAGGATTATGGCGGTAACCCGTATCTTACTGAAGGATGCAAAGGTAACACACTCCATGTCTCCATGTTATCACGTTCCGTATTTTTTATTTTGATAGATATACGCAATGTGCTATCACATTCCGTATTTAGGGGCATCATACAGTGAAGCGGTTTGTTCATTTCCAGATTTTTCTCTGAGAAGAACACATTCACACTGTATAATGATTGCATACATGTTTTTCTACCTTCTTTTTGTTAGTTTTTCTGCCCAAGATTACACAAAGTGAATGCACTTTGGAACAAAATTGATCAAATTACATTGATAATAATTTGCTGGAATTACAGGGGAACAGGACAGTCCTTTAGTTACAAGTACAATATTTTAGCCATGGAATTAACAATTTATGAGGAAATGCAACCTACTAGTTTTGGTAATTTTACTCGAGGAGATCAGTTTCGCTGTTAATATATTTGCTTCTGGTTTCACAACCATCAGGAGCTGCACCTGAACCATCAGGAGCTGCACCAACTCGAAGCCATTACTGTGCTGAAACATGCGGGAACGTCTTTATTCCCTTCCCCTTCGGAATAGGAGCCGGCTATTTCTTGGATGACTGGTACCAGATCGCCTGCCCACAAAACAACACGGTTCCCATTCTGAAGAGGATTGGATTGCGAGTTCTCAACATTTCACTCCCTGATGAAGACGTGGATGGCATGATTAACGTTAGGCTTCCTGTAATTTACTCAAATGCAAGCTGTGGGGGTGACGGACGTGGTGCAATGGCAAGCTTAAAAGGAAGTCCATTTGTCTTCTCCCAGACAAGGAACATCTTTACAGTAGTCGGTTGCAACGCTCAAGTGGCAGTAAAAAGTACAGCATCAGCTGTTTTCGGATGCCGGTCGAAATGTGTCGGAGCCAACTTCATTAGTAGCAACTATAGTGCTTGTTCTGAGAGCAAAGGATGCTGCCAGAGTTCGCTCCCCTTTAAACTCCAGGACTTTGATGTGGATTTCGAAGAAGAAAGCGGAAATGAGGGGTGCAAGTACGCTTTCTTGGGGTCTGATTCAGGTGTTTATGATTTGAGATCGAGTGATACGGTTCCAGGGGTGTTGGAGTGGGGGATTGCAAACAATACCACGTATGCACTTGACCTTATCGAGCAAGGATACTATCGCTCAGGTGAATCTTTCACCTGTACAAGATTTAAAAGTTTGAGCAGTGAAGGAGAAGGAATTATATATAGATATAGAAGCTACAGCGTCGACAGTGGTGAAATACTATCTGCGCAGTGCCGTTGCCGTACGGGTTATCATGGTAATGCCTATCTTATTGGAGGATGCAAAGGTAACATATTTCATGCTATCACATTGGGAATTTGAGTGCACCATACAGCGAAGTGGCTTGTTCATTCCCAGATATTCCTCTGAGAAGAATTCATACATGCTGTTTAATGATCACATCTATATATATATATTTTGGCCCAAGAATGCACAAAGTGATGCACTTTTAAACAAAATTGAACTTATTATATTGATAAAAATTTACTGGAAATAAAGGGAAACAGGATAGTCCTTTTGTTACAAGCACGATATTTTCGCCCTGGAATTAGCAATTTTATGAGGAAATGCGACCTACTAGCCTCCTTAATTTTACTCAGGAAGATGGGTTTTGCTGCTAATATATTTATGATATAATTTGTCATCAGATATTGACGAATGTGAAGATTCAAATAGGTGCCGCGGGACTTGTGTCAACACACCAGGCTCCTTTCGCTGCGTCAGTGGTAGAAAGACAACCGAGTTCATTCTTATTGGTAAGCATATCTTTTAATCTAGAATTTTAGACCGCTTCATGCTGGAGCATTGCTAGAAAAAGAACAGCGTAGCATAAATTATGTTCAGAAAAGGTACATGGATAAGATTTACCTTACCCTTCGTTTTAAAATGATTGTCCATTTGCTTGGTGATGATTATAGATAAATTTCCATCAATAGTATCTATCAAAGCAACCTCAAAACTTTCTTCATGTACTAATACTTACATTTGGTAGCTAAGACAACACTTAGAACTTTTCTAATGTTGCCGCTTCAGATCTATCAAAAGATAACCAATGTTCCTACTTACTATTGTCATATTTGAATTGGAATTATTACAGTCATAAACAAGATGAATGCTGATAAGAATATTTTCACTTTCATTAATGGTTTTCTAATTTCCTAGTAAGGGAGGTCAGTTAGTACAGTCCAGATGTATATGTAAAAATATCACCTGATGGAACTTAGTAGGAGACAAATTAATTATTCAAGATTGTTAAGAAAAAGCCACATGAAAGGAGCTCAGGTTAGTCTTATATGATTTCCTCTTAATCAGATTCACTAAAATATTTTATGATAAGACGTTATAGATACAAGAAGGGTGCATTTTTTGGACTTTTGCCCCTTAATTTTTTTGTAATGCAGGAACTGGGGCAGGCCTTGGGGCACCACTTTTGTGTCTTGCCTTATGGGGGCTGTACAAATACATCAAGAAGAGAAAAGAAATCAAGCTCAAAGAGAAGTACTTCATTGGTCTTTTGCTGGATAGTGAGCTATCTTCAGCCAAAGGCCATGTTGAGAAAAACAAATTGTTCAACTCCAAGGATCTAGAGAAGGCTACTGACAATTTCAACAAGGATAGAATACCTGGGCAAGGTGGACAGGGTACTGTTTACAAAGGAATGTTAACAGATGGCAAAATAGTTGCTATTAAGAAACCGAAAGCAATAGATGAGGGCGAAGTCAAACAATTTATAAATGAAGTCGTCATTCTCTCACAGATCAACCATAGAAATATCGTTAAGTTATTGGGGTGTTGCTTGGAGACAAAAGTCCCACTTTTAGTATACGAGTTTATACCAAATGGGACTCTATACCAATATTTGCATGACTCAAATGAGCAGTTTCATGTATTATGGGACACACGTCTACGAATTGCAGCTGAAATTGCAGGAGCATTATTCTACTTGCACTCGGCAGCCTCGATTCCCATTTATCATCGAGATATCAAGTCCACCAATATCCTCCTGGATGAGAAATATCGAGCAAAAGTGGCAGATTTTGGTATTTCCAAGTCTATTTCCCTCGATCAAACTCATGTAACCACGTTGGTGCAAGGGACTATTGGCTACCTAGATCCTGAGTATTTCCTATCAGGTCAATTTACAGACAAAAGCGATGTGTATAGTTTTGGAGTTGTTCTTGTTGAACTATTAACGGGACAAAAGCCAATCTCGTTGCTGAGGGAACAAGAAGGCAGAAGCCTTGCGACCTATTTCATAATTTCAATGGAAGAAAATCGGCTGTTCAACATTGTGGATGCTCAAGTTTTGAAAGAAGATAAGAAGGAAGAGATTGCATTAATTGCTAACCTTGCGAAAAGATGCTTGAACTCAAATGGGAGGAGCCGGCCCACAATGAAAGAAGTGGCAATGGAGTTAGAGGTGATGAGAAAGTTCCCAAATTCTTTGGGTATTCAGCAAAATCAAGAGGACCAGGAGACAACTGAATCTTATGTTGCTGCATGTAAATCCAGCAAGTTAAACATTGATGTGGATGTCACTACATTTTCAGATGCGCAGCCATTCATATCTAGTGAGACGTGATGAAGATATGTTTTGCCTCTTATACTTAAGAGTTATATCGCTGCGTTTGTCATGGAAATAAGTTTTCAGAGCAAAAGATAGAGAAAATAGGGAAGGGAGGAAAGCTTGTTAGTTTACTAATAGGAGGATTTTGGTTAGTTATTTATTGTTAATGAACTTATTCTCAGTGTTTGGGATCAATGAACTATTAAGTCATGCAAATCCCAAGTTTATTCTAGTCCTGTAATTAGCATAATGCTGTGATTTCAGTTCATCTTGAGATCTTTGAATACTTGCTATCAATTCGATTGTTGCAAAACTTACGTCAATCATGCAATGGCCCAGCCTTTGCGATTCAATTAGATTTGTACTTGCTAAAAAGCAAAAACAAGAAAGGCATTTCCCTTCCAGGAAAGAAGGCAAACTTGCATCTACCTTCCTCGTCTGGCTCTTCCTTGAAGATCACACTGAATTGCTGATGGCATAGGGGGATTGTTGCCAGCTGCCGATGCTCCGGCTGCTTAGACCTCACTACGTGATGGATCAAACTCACCACCCAAACTACATATATCAACATCAAAGAACCCCACTAGTTGCAAAATTATCTCTCCCAATCTTAGCCAACATTTCTCGACTAAAGATTGCATGATGAGAGTGAAGGTTTAGCTTCATAGGGAATGGTGACGGATGCACACAGCACAATCAACAGACACATCAGCTCGAACAATTAAGATAAGACTAAGGTTGGTTTTGTGAGATAGTAGTGTTTGATTAAATGCTCTTAAGGAACGTAAGTAATGTTGTTTGTAGAATAAAATTCATAGGGATCATAAATTAGTTTTATATCTTCACAATTGATGTTGACATTCGAATTTTTGTAGACATTTTAGATATCCATATATTTTGCAAAAATATAAAAATTTATAAAAAGACAAAAAGCAAAAAAAATAGAAATCATAAAAAGATGATGATGATGATGATGATGATGTTGTAACAGTGATAAAAAAAATGCATGAGAGTGGAAAAAAACGATGAAAAAATGAATGGGAAAAATCGAGTAAGCTGGTGTAGCACAGCCCATTCTTTTATTATTTTTGAGCCCACCCTTTTAATTTTCTTCCAGCCCATTATTTTGGCCCATCCGAAATTAAATAAAAGAGAGGCCCAGCCCATCATCCTATTTCTCTCATTTGTGCGCAGGCGCGCACACACACGTACACGCACACGCAACGGCAACTAAGAAGTACCAACACTCTCTGAAAGCTTTTGTGTCGTGTTAGACATTTCAACATGTGTCCGAGACTCTCGAACATTCTCCAATACTCGGTTAATACGTGTCGGAAAATCTAATAACTAATCAACTTTCTCGACACTCAAGTCAAAATTCCAATATGTGAGTTTTCAATGTGTGATTCCAACATGCAAGGTTAATTCTAAAAATTTTCAATAAATGCATATCAATATATATATATATATATATATATGTGAAATCTAGTTTTATCTTCTCTTCTTACTCTCATTTCCCGTGATAAACAATTCGCCCAAGTTATTATTATTATTTTTTTGTGACCCAAGGAAGCCGTAAGCCGGTAGCCCGACAAGTAAACCTTGGGGGCGACATGTGGAAACCACCACCACGTGCCACCGCACAAGTCACCAAGTGACGTGCTGGGGATTCGAACTTCTCCCCTTCATGAGGAGGAGAGAGCCCGAAGCTAGCGACGCCACCGCGGTGGGGTAACAATTCACCCATTTTTCTTTTTTACCCGGGAACCCCCATACAGCCGATAGCCAGCGAGGTAAACCCAGGGTGATGCTAGCGGAAGACCACCACCTTGATGTCACACTTAAGAAACCAAGCGTCTCCACCGGGTTTCGAACCTCTCACCTTTGGGGAAGGATCAATAGAGCTCTTATCCAGCAGAGCCACCACAACCGGTGGTCAATTCACCCAAGTTTTTTTTTTTTTGGAACCGACTTGCAACCAACAGCCGCGCCGTAAACCTCCAGGTGACACGTAAGCAGGAGGACCCACCACCCTTGATGTCACACTTAATACACCTAGCTCCTCCCCTAAGTTTTGAAAAATCTAACATGCGAATCCAAAATATGAATTGCTTATTTTTTCCCTTTCAAATTTTATGAATTATTGAAATGGAGTTGAATTTGTCCAATTGAAACAAAGAATGATATTAATAAATGATGGGTTAATGTTTTTAGTATAAATTTGTTCTAGGTTTTTTTTTTTTTTTTAATTTTTGAAGTTGAATCGAATTAATTTAAAATGATAATTTATTAAGTATAAGGTGTCACGATGTATTAAAATTCTCTCTTTCTCTTTTTTTTTTTTTTAAGAAATAACATGTTGACTTACCGTGTCATATCGGGTGTTGTATGTTGATATCGGTGTTATTTAGGTGGTAATGGCGCCGGTCCAATGACACCAGCGGAAGGAATATTCCAACTGTCATAAGAGGAGTGGAGGAAGGCGGCAGCGAGAGGGGCGTGAGCGTGGGGGGTGTTGCACGAGGCAGAAAAAGAGGAGAGAAGGGCTCAGTTTGTGGGGGGATGGATAGAGGAAAAAAGAAAAAACACGCGGGGAGCCATTCTTTCGGGGAGAGAGAAGAGAACGAGAGAGAGGGAGGAAAGGCTGAGGAGTGAACGTTTTTGGTTTATTTCTAGAGTGACAAAAGCGAGGTTGCCGGAGCTCATTCCAAAGCCGATCAAAGGTCCATCCGGCGTTGTCCTTCATCATTTCAATTTTTCTTCTGTAGCCGTGGAGTGGCTTTAGCCAGAACTCTCTCGCCATCGCCGACCGAGGCCTCGACTCGCCTGATATACCGGGTAAGATTCCCCTTTCCCGAACCCCCTGTCTCGTCCCGGTTTTTGGCAAAAAAAAGAAAAGAAAAAAGAACCGCCTGGGTTGATTCATGCTCTCGGCGAAATCTTGTTAAACCGGAGTAATTTCATGTCGAGCTATAATGCTTTGAAAGTTAATGCATCATGTTTATACCGATAGATGCTTCGGATTTGAACCCAGAATGCAAGTTCATTAATGAACACCGACTACTCGATGTATTGCTTAAATGAAACGCAGAATGTTTGAGAAGCCCGAACTCGAATGGAGAATTTTAAGTGATTCGTGATAGACTGAGATGGGTTTAACATGCAAATGTGTTGATTCCAGCCTTTATGCATCATGTTCAGTCCGTAGGTTGCAATAAATTTCGCCCCACAATGCATGCTTCAAATCGCATATCAACCGTTTGATAAAATGCCTGAGAGAATGCCGAATATTGATTCGTCATTGAATCCCGAGATCTGTTCGTGTTCGTTTCTGGGTTGGTTGAATCTGCTCTGCTATTCTTTTTTTCTCTGTCTGGCTATGTGATTCTATGGGAACGATCGATCGCCGGCAAGCGAGCCGAGAGTCCCCCTTTGGCCGAAGCTCTCACTCCACATCGGCGAATCCCGCTGATCAGGGCTATTCTAGTTAGGCCATTCTCTCCATATTCGTGTATTTATGTCGCTTGTTTTTCTGGCTTGCTGATTTTAGAAGCCATGGTTCGCTTAGTTTTTGTTTCGGTGAATTTGTTTTGGGTCGCAGGACTAGACGGCCGGTGATGGGCCGGCGGCGGTTAGGGGTAGACGATAGGCCGGCGAGTGGTGGCCTGAGTGGACGACCATGGAGAGTAAGGTCTCGGCTGCGGCCTGAGGTTTGGTTGAGGACCCCTGGTTCGGTGAAGATGAATTTGCAGGCGGCGAAGGAGATGCTCTCGGTGCGCGAAGAAGAATGAAGGTGCAGGAGAAGAAGACAAAATAG
Source organism: Eucalyptus grandis x Eucalyptus urophylla (assembly GCA_028830015.1). NCBI lineage: Eukaryota > Viridiplantae > Streptophyta > Magnoliopsida > Myrtales > Myrtaceae > Eucalyptus > Eucalyptus grandis x Eucalyptus urophylla. The sequence continues at coordinate 46,567,816 of CM054190.1, forward strand.
GGAAGAAGACAAAAAGAATTAAAAGAATTAAAAAAGGAAAATCAATAAAAATTCCAAAAATCTAAAAACACATTAAAAAATCCTTTTATAATCCGAAGCGGGTCGGATTCGGATAGACGGGGGTCGGGACAATGGGTCGGATCGAGTAAACCCGGTCCGAACCCGTTGCCTAAATATAATAATAATAAATATTAAAATTTCTAATAAATTGTAAAAATCATTATAAATTTAAAAAAAAACTGAAAATACTAAAAATTCGGTAATTTTTAAAAAATTTTAAAAACTCAGAAAATCCCTAAAAATTAATAAAATATTTTTAAATTTGTAAAAAATATATAAATCAGAAAAATCATTAAAAAATCAGAAAAATTATAAAAATCATCATATAAATTTACTTAATTAGAAAATAAAAAATTGATAAAATTTAGAAAATCCAGATAAATCTAAAAATCATAAATAAAATTAAATAAAATTTTAGAAAATTCAGAAAATCATAAAAATTTTGGAAAATTTAAAAAATCATTAAAAATATTAAAAATATTAAGAATTCAGAAAATTCACAAAAATCAGGAAAATTTTCAGAAAAATACAAAAAATATGAAAATTGGAAAACTGTTAAAAAGTGAAAATCCAAAATTGGACAAGTCTTTAGGACTTTATAATAGGGTTCTTTGTTTTGAGTTGTTTTCTCTTTTTTAGAAACTGTTTAGGATATTTATTTTTTTTCTTTGCGATTATACTTGGTTGTGCTTCTTTGATACCTTGGGTGTTATTTTCTTTGTTTTAAAATGGTTAGGATGAAACCTAAAATTCTCCGATAGATTGCCATGATGTTAGTTAGCATTCAATCGAGTTAGGCACTGGAAGGACATCAGTCTTACGATTAGTGTAATCAAGTTCTCAAATTTAGAATCTCCGATTGCATAAATTGTAAGATATCCTCCCTTGTTTTATTTGATTTCTAGCCAACCAAAAAAGATTAGTGGCGGGTCTTGTGTCAAAATTTATATAGGATCAATTGATCAAAAAATGAACGTCCGATGTCACACGAGATATGAGCTTTGGAGAATCCATGTTTATGATTGATGAATCATTTGCGGTGTTAACAATCGAATGGTCCATCCGTGATCATCATTTATATGGACCATTCGATTCATCTCATAAGCAAGTATCTTAAACCTAATTTTACCCTCATTGGAAGGGGTCAGTGGCAGCAGCTTGAATTATAAATTGAGCACAAAATCGTGGAATTTACACTATGGATTTTTTGGTAGTTTGAACGACCCAGGACAATGCTTTTCGACAACATATGCTTCTTGGGTGGTCTACTTTTCTATTAAGATGAAGGTATTGGAATTTCAATTTAGAAGAGATGATAGAAGCAGGAGTTCATTTTGGTGATTTTATTTTCACATGTGCATTAGATCTGTTCCATGAAAACCATCAAAAACTGTGGTTTTTCAAGATTATATCTACTTTTCTATTCAATTGATTATGGATTCTATGTTTATTTGATAATCATCTTCAAAACTACATGTAAGAAAGAGGGATCATGACCAATATTGGCTTCTCTTTTTCCGATGCTTCTCTTTTTTAACTCTGGCATATGTTTTCTTTGTGTGAATACTTTATTTTTTTCAAAAGTTTGGTTTATATATGGAAAGTTTATGAAATGGTCTTACAGCTCATAGTATACTTCTCTGAAACCCAAATCTTCTTCCGAAAAACGTTCAATATCCGATTAATTGGACCTCTCTTGTAGCCAGGCCCCCCTTAAGCCCAAATCCATTCGCCAGGTGTAGAAACGACAATGAAACGGAATTGGCAAAGCGTGGCCGACCAACGAGCATAATTAGGAATCGAAATCTCAAATTAAAATACGAATTGTCGACAGTCATACTTCTCTCTCTCTCTCTCTCGATCCTCAAGTACGTTTGGTTCAGCATTTTGAAAAGCCTATTAGGAAAATACAAAGCAGCATAGCCTAAAGGATTTCTGGTAAATGTAAAGGCCGTTTGATAAATTACACTTTAAGAAGCAACTTTGAGAAAAATGATGTTTAGTGAAAAGCCCTTTGAGTGATTCATATTAGTTTTTAAATTTTTATTTGTTTAAAATTGAAAAAAAAATAATGTATGCAACTTTTTAAACATAAAAATTGACAAGCTAAAAATCAAATATATACAATTAAAAAAAATGACCAAAGCTTTTGCCGAATAATTGCTAGTGAGCTGATATGGCGACAGCAACCGTCGAAGGTCGCCTGACCTCAAGTGACCCTCGACAAGGATCACGCGACCAGGCAATGTGCGACCTAGGCAACCTTGCTTAGGTCTCGCTAGGGTCACTCGACTAACGGCCTAGGTTGCATGTCGCCTAGGTCATGCGACCTTGGTGTGACCCTCGCCAAGGTTGTGCAATGGGCGACCTCAACTGACGGTAGCCATAGCCAAATCTAGTTCGCCGAAGGCCATAGCCCTTCGCTAATTCAGCGAAGGGTTTGGTCCTTTTCAATAAAAAAATAAAATAAAATAAAATAACAAGGGACAAAATCAAAATTTTCAAGAATGGTTGAGAGTAATTTTGGAAGGAAAAATGAGTTTCAATATTTACTCAAATGTTGAAAACCCAATGTTAGTTATACTAGCATTGGGTTTTCAACATTTTCAATACTGACCTTCACTTGAAAGCTCCTTAAAAATAATCACCAAATGATTCAATATTTATCTAACGGGCTAGTCGGTAAGCGAAGAATGCTGAACCAAACACACTTTCTGAAAAAAGGATATTCCAAGAGGCCTAAGTGGGTCTTTGTGATCTCCTGAGGAAGAGAATTTTCCCGCCTTTCAAACCAGTTTGAATTAGCGGACTTCGGATTGGCTAGCAGCACCTTGCGATCATCGTCAACAGGATATAGGGCCCACGGGCTTTCTACTTTTCCGGCTTAGGAGCTCCACCTCAAATCTACCGCCGGTCTCTATCTCTACAAAAAGATGATCCGCTTTCTCCTTCTTTAAGTACAGAAGAGCTCGGAAGGCAGCTATAGTATCGTTGGTCAACGCCATATCGAGTTAAAACGTCCAGGAAGATGGACGGACCTGACGGACGCGATGCGATTAGCAATCTGCCCGACTCGGTACTCCTCCATATTCTATCCTTCCTGCCCACGAGAGACGCCGTCAGGACAGTGATGGTGATAACGCTAGTATGAGTATCTAGAGGGGGGTGAATAGGTGCATAAACAATTTATCGATATACGGAAGCGATTCTTAGCATATGATAGAAAGTAAATTCTCTCTTAATTAACAAAATGAAATACGATCGAGGTAGAGAGAATAAGGAAGAGAAAATTGAACACAGGATTTATAGTGGTTCGGCTTATTCCAAGCCTACGTCCACTCTTCCGCACTGACAGCCCACCGACTGGATTTCACTATAATCAAAAGAGAAGTTACAGCACAGCTTTACCTTGATTCCACAGTGTAGACGTTCTACCACACTTCCTCAAGGTCTCTCACAAATATCGACTCTCTTTTGTATACAAGTATTCGCTCAAAGGAATTGTCTAAACAAATAGGAGCTTCAGACTTTGGAATTCTTCTATCGCGCACACCTTGAACAACTAAGACAGTCTTCCTTATATACTCCTTTATGCCATCATACCCGTTGGCACTTACCAAAGGAATTCCTCCAATCTACCCGTTGGACGGAATCAATTAGGAAGATTGTTCAAGCTATTAAAGGAATGTGTTGATAGCCCATCAATCCTGTTCGCCCATACAATCAGGATCTCGGTTTCCATAAGCAGAACCTTCCAATAATATTTAGGCAATCACCGGATCTTCAATCATTAAATCAATCTTGATCAATCAAAAGATTCTGTTACATCTTCTCCAGCCACGAGATCTTCTCCAGATGATAAGGTTAAATCCTGAACAAAACATCCAGTTTTGGATAACCTTTCTTCAACGGATTAGAGACTGTCAATGAGGATAGACTTTGAGTCTTGAGTCTGGCTGTCCGGAAGTCTTTAGACTTTAACTAACAGAGTCTGCAGACCTTCAGACTAGACTGATGGAAACGTTTTGTCAACTTCAAAACACTTCACGAGGATTTCTCCAACAGATGGTCCTGGGGTTTTGTCACCCCTAGACTTCTACCTGCCACTTGTCTTTCGATCACTATCCTTACCACGACTACAAAAAGTTGGAGACTGCTTTTGAAGTGGACGACAAATTCGTGAATTTTACCGACCACGTGTTGACTTTGCACGAGAGCCCCACGATCGATTCATTCCGTCTTAATTTAAACTGTGTGTCTGAGGTGCACCCCTATGATCCTGAAAATGATGACTATGTAACTCGGGAGAGGAGAGAACGTGGAACAAACTGAATATGTGGATTTGTTTTGCAGCGAGGAGTTCCGACATTGTCTTTACTTCCCCCTTAATCTTTACGTGCTGCCTAGCGTTGTCCTTAGGTGTAGCAGTTTAGTAGAGCTGAAGCTGGCTTCTTGTGTGGTCAGACCAGTGGCGGGACGGGTCCAACTAAGGTCGCTTAGAAAATTGTTTATGAAGGATATTCACTTAACTGAAAGAAGGTTGGCTGACATACTATCCGGTAGCCCGTTGCTGAAAGAATTGTCGATTGAAGATTGTCATGGCCTCCACGAGCCTAAATTGTGTCGTAGCCCATCCATTGAAGTTTTAAATTTAAAGGAATGCGACAGTCTTGAAAAGCTTGATCATATCAAAGATTTAACCATTGATCAGTAGGGGGATCTGGAGCTAGTTTGTCCTAATGTGAGGATTCTGGATATTGCTGTGCGTCTAAATTATGTCAAGGCGACTGATATGTCATCACCGGTTGATACATCCCTTAGCTTCAGTGATTATTTTAGATATCCTTACAGGAAATATTGTGAGTTTAAAAGTAAAATATTTCTACTATTCTTTCTAGGTGTTCTTACTAGTCCTTTTAGATAATTATCTAACTCATATGATCTTTAATTTAAATTTACATCACATGTTTATTACAAGTTCATACTTAGTTAATAAAAGATAATCCAAATAAATGTAACTGATGTCCTACTGGACATGCTCGTATTTAACCCTAGATTTGTCTCCACCAAATGAATGATGTCTATGCCTGGGTAAATATGCAAAAAGATTTAATGTATATTTAATATATATGTTGTTTGTCTTTCACGTTGACCCTATTGGATCACAAATGGAATATCCCTTCACAATCGTGTTCCAACTTTTTCTCAAGATCGGTCGTTCAGTTAGTATGCCATTTATGGAAAAGAACAATGTCACCCCTGATTCAGTGACATATAAAGGACTGATTACTGACGTGAAAGGTTTCGGCTATTGTGTGGAGAGAATGTGGTACAAGAATCACCGTAAAGATGACAACTGGCGTGTGGAGATCAAGAGTGATGACCAAGTGAAGGAAATGGTACAATTATCAACTAAAAGAGGATTCATTCAATTGGACGTCACGGTAGGGATTGACAGTGAGCGGGTGGAACAGAATTACAGCCTGAGTATAATTGACGAGTTGGGGAGAATGTGGGCTCATGAGGGTGGGGTTGAGTGGGACGATTTAGATCCTGCTGAACTGTTAAGAGAGGCAAGGAGAATGATGACTCATATGGATGGGGCTGAGTTGGACGAAGAAGAAACATTATCGGTGTTGTGATCCAGTGTGACGGAAGTGGATTGTAACTTTGCGGCTAAGTTCGGAGCTATAGAAATCGACCAAGAAATTTAACAAGGAACAATAAAAGAACACAAAAAATTTACGTAATTTGATTTGAATGTTGTGACCTACGTTCATGGGATAGTTGGAAAATAATGCACTAATGAATTGGGAAATTACCAGATTACAAATACTCACATACTTGAGTATTTCTCAGCTTTAGTATATATCTAGTACACAGTATTTAACATCTCAACTAGATTGACTCACTCTATGCACAAAACCTCTGAGCTCTCCGCTCTCGTCATTTGAGCTCTCTCTTTTTCTCCGGCTTGCGTCATCTTCAGACATCCTCTCCTTTTACGGGAAGAAGGGAAGAGAAACAAGACAAATGGCACCCATCTTTAGAAGCCATGAGCTTCCATCCAATTAACGATGACATGTGTGAATGGCGATCATTAATCACTAAATACACCGACGTAAGAAGAAAGAGCATAGCTTTTATCTTTTCTCTTTCTTCATTCATTAGCAAAAGGACAAAGGAAGCCCACAAAAGGTGACCGAAAGAGAAAAGAACCTAAGGCGCCTACAAGGCTTTAAACCAACAAGGCACCCCACCAATTTCCATGAGAAAATATTGGTACCTTAACAACTCCATCTCATTTTTATTCTAAACCATTCAGAATGTGACACCTGTCCATCATCCCACTTCAAACCAATGCGCGGACGGAGGGCAGGGAATTCTCTCTCTGTCTTTTCTCTCCTCTTTACCTTCTCTCTCTTCCTCCTCCTCCGACGCTTGACACTCTCTCTGCACTCTACCCCAACACATTGAACCTTCCCGTCTAGCGCCTCCTCCGACGGCGGTCGCTCCCTCTCGACGATGCCTTTCTCTCTCCATTCAACGGTCTCATCCTCAGGGTTGCATTCTCTTAGCGCACTCTCGTGATGTCTTTCTTCCCAAATTGCACTCTCTGGGGACAACCGATTTCGCTCGCCTCTCTCCATCCCCCGACTTGCGACTAAGAAGCAATCACTCTGGCCTCTCGTCTAATCTTCCGTTGACGACTTGCTTTCCACTCTACTCAAAGTGGTCCCTCGAGAAGCCCTAAATCTACGACCGCAAGTTAGGTTTGATTTCCTAAAGGTTGCTCTTAGTTGTATGGATAATGTGCCCGATTCCAATAGATCACTCCCTATCCTAAGAGCCAGTCTTCTGATAACCATTCCATTTGTCCCCACATAAATATATCAATCTAGTGTTTCTTCATTTTTTTCCTCTTCAAATGCGACAATTTTTTTCAGGAACTCATTGCCTAGAAACTGTTGAAGGAGAGAGTATTCTACGTATTGTATTAACTTAATCAAAAAAGGATTACAAGAATATATATATATATATATATATATATATATATATATATCCATTGGACAGCTCTGTATCTAGAATATTTGGTAGCCGTTGAGTGACAAAGGTAGAATCCCAAATTGATTCTGATTGCCCATACAAACGGAATCTTGGTTTCCATAAGTAAAGCTTCTTCGTATAGAAAGTTCTCGTCTTCAAGATCCAATCGTCAATCAAATAGATTGAATCAATCAAATCAATTTTGATGTGGAATCCAAACTAGATCACTAGCTGTTATATGATTGGGCTTGAGTTACGTTCTGTCGAATTCTGGATGTAAAGTCTGAGAGCAATAGACTTTACAATCTGAGTATGAGTGCGATAGACTTTGCAATCTGAGTCTGAACATATTCTGCTTCTGAACAGATTTAGCTTTAAGGTCTGTACCCAGTTTAGCTTCAGCATAGAGTCTATCTTCTGGTTTAGCTCCAATATAGAGTATGTCTTCTAGTTCATCATTCACGTTCAGTCTGGAATTAGTCAGAGTTGACAGACTTCTGATGTAGAACAGACTTTGACACTAAAGTCTGGCAGTCTTCAGACTTTGAGTCTTGAGTCTGGCAGTCTTCAGACTTTGAGTCTTGAGTCTGGCAGTCTTCAGACTTTGACACAGAAATCTGGAAATCTTCATAATATACTTTGGACATGTGTTCCGTTCAATCTTCTGACTTTGACAATATCCTTTACATGTTCTATCATCTGCATGGTCTATTACTCAACCATCAAACATGTTATTAGCCTTTGATTTATTTTGTCATCTTCAAAACATCATAAGGGATTTCCCTAACAATTAGGTGGCCACAATTCTTGAAAATTAGTCCTTTACCTGGTGCTCCTTTCAAGTATTTGATAATTCGAAGCACAGCATCCCAGTGAGTAGTCCGAGAAGAACCCATGAATTGGCTTACAACACTAACGGCAAAAGATATATCAGGTCTCGTGACGGTAAGATAATTCAACTTACCAACTACTCTCCGATATTTCAATGGGTCGTGTAATAATTCTCCATCTTCTGCATCAAGTTTCACATTGGGTTCCATAGGAGTATCAACCGGTTTTGCCCCAACAAGTCCAACCTCATCAAGAATGTCAAGAACATATTTTCTCTGAGTTAAATTTATACCTGTATGCGAGTAGGCAACCTCAATACCTAGGAAATACCGCAAATGTCCCATATCCTTAGTACTAAACTATGTATGCAGAAATTGTTTTAGTCATTGAATACCATCTGAATCACTGCCAGTAATAATAATATCATCCACATATACCACCAGAAGAATACAACCAGCTGAGGAGACAGAAATGAAGACTGAATGGTCTACTTGACAACGCTTTAATCCAAACTTGATAACAGCATCACTAAACTTACCAAACCAAGCACGAGGAGATTGCTTGAGTCTATACAATGCCTTATGTAAATGACATACCAAATTCTTCCCTTGAGCAACAAATTCAGGTGGTTGCTCCATATACACCTCTTCAGCCAAATCACCATGTAGGAATGCATTTTTTATGTCTAATTGATGAAGAAACCATCCAAAATGTGCTGCTAGAGAAATAAAGACACGACCAGATGAAATTTTGGCTACGGGAGAAAAAGTGTCATCATAATCAACACCATATGTTTGAGTATATCCTTTAGCGACTAACCGTGCCTTCAATCGATCTATAGTGCCATCAGGGTGGACCTTAACCGTGAAAACCCAACGACAACCAACAAGTTGCTTTTCCACATGAAGGGTAGTAAGCTTCCAAGTGCGATTCTCAATGAGTGCTTTCATTTCATCCTCCATGGCTTGTCTCCAACCAGGATAAGCAAGAGCTTCAGTAACATTGCTAGGCATAGAAATAGAGGACAAGGACGAGAAAAAAGTAGAGAAGGTAGGAGATAAATGATCATAAGATAGAAAGTTGCTAATAGGATGACGAGTATGAAGACAATCAGACAAACCGGAATATAGTGTATAACGATCCATAGGACGCCCAACACAAGATCATGTACCTTTTCGAGTAGCAATGGGTTGATTAGGATCGGGATCAGGGGATGGCACAGCAATTGATGAGGGATCAAATGAATCAGGTGATGGCCGAACCTCTGTAGTGGGAGCTGTTCCTCGTCTATGGTAAGTTTGATTAGCAAACTGACCTATTGATGATACTAGAGGAGGTGAGATTGGTGGAGGAATTGGTAAGACACACTTGTTAGTGTCAGGAGACATAGTAGAGACTGTTTGAGTACTATAGTATGGTTGGTCCTTACAAAATTTTACATCTGCTGATACAAACACTTGGCGACTAATAGGATTGTAACATTTATAGCCCTTCTGAGTTCGAGAGTACCCAACAAAGATACATTTATCAGCACGAAGAGCCAACTTATCAAGACCTGGAGTCAGAGAATGGACGAAACAAACACAGCCAAAGACACATAGAGGTAATGCAAAGGGAGGACGATTTTGATGTAAAATAGAGAAGGGTGTCTCCCCTTGAAGAACAGAAGTTGGAAGCCGATTAATTAAGAAGCAAGCTGTAAGAACAGCATGGCCCCAAAATGTTTTCGGAAGATGCATGTGAAACATAAGACAACGAGCAATGTCAAGAAGATGACGATTTTTACGTTCAGCTACACTATTTTGTTGTGGTGTATATGAACAAGAAGTTTGATGAATAATGCCATAGGAATCAAGAAAAGGTTGAAAACCAGAGGCAACGACAAGATACTCTTTGGCATTATCAGATCGGAGATTTTTCACAGAAGTATTATATTGATTCAGCACTTCAAAATAGAATTGACGAAAGCAATGAAAAATCTCAGTACGATCTTTTATTAGGAACAACCAAGTCATTCGGGAAAAATCATCCACAAATGTAACAAAGTACTAGAAACCAGATGTATCAGAAACACGACACGGACCCCATATATCTAAATGAACTAACTCAAAGGGACTAGACACACGACTCTGAAAGCGAGAAGGAAAAGAGACTCTATGGTGTTTTCCAAACTAACAAGCTTCACACTCAAAAGTATTCACAGACTCAGACTCTGGAAACAATCGTCGAAAAATGTTTGGCGGGGGATGACCAGCACGACAATGCATCCGATAGACATCAGTGGATCTGTGCTTTAGAGCTGCTGCAGCTATTACCTTCTTGTCTAAATAGTATAGGCCATTTGATTCATGTCCCCCACCAATCATCTGTCCAGTCCTCAAATCCTGAAAAACACAATGAGAAGCAAAAAAGGTTATAGACCAATTTAGCTCTTTAGTTAATGAACTAACGGAAATCAAATTATATGGAGATTTGAGATGAAGGACGGATGATAAAGAAAGGGAGGAACTCAAATGGGCATCTACAGTGCCAGCAATTTGGGAAATTGAACCATCAGCTAAGGTAACAGAGTTGGACACCCCAAGAGGTGTGGAATTTAACGAAGACAACAATTTAGAGTTACCAGCTATATGATGAGTAGCTCCAGAATCTATAACCCAAGAGTTTGACACTGTAGAAAGTAAACAAGATGAACTACCTTTTGAGTTATGTACTAGAGTGGGAGTGGGAGTTGAAGTTCCTGTCACCTGTTTGGAGCGAATCCAAGCCTCATATTCTGCACGTGTCAATGTAACTGAATCTTTTGTATCCTGCACATTAGTAGGATCGGATTGAACTGGTGAGGAATCTTCAACTTCAGCAAATGCAGCAACTGTGGGTCGAAGCTCTAGATGAAGCGTGTAGCAGTAAGCTTTAGTGTGTCCAACCCTTCGACAATGGTTACAATATCGAGTGCCACGGCTACCAAGAATTCTATCACGACCATGACTTCCACCTTGAATAAGCCGATGTCCATGACCCCGATAACCATGACCACGAGCTCCACGTCCACTAGAGCCATGAGAAATCATGGCACTTGTCTCTAAAGTTGTAGTGGAGATCTTGTCAGTAGGTGTCGAGCGTAAGGCTCGGGAGAAAACCTCATCAACTGTAGGAAGGGAGCTTTCAGACGTAATCTACTGGCGAAGGGAGGAATATTCAGGCCCTAATGCTTTAAGAAATAGTATCACTCGAAGATCCTCCTGACGTTTGACTAATACATTTGGATCATTGGAAGCTGGAAGATAAGTATCTAGCTGTCTACAAAGTGTAGTGAAACGAGCATAATATTTAGATAGATACTGATCTCCACGTTGAAGATCAAACAGGGCCTCCCATGTGTCACATACTCGTGTCATATTATTTTGGCCAGAATAAAGTAGAGCACATTTATCCCAAACTTCCTTAGCAGAATTACATTGAATGAAGTGAGGGCTAATCTTCGGATCCATACTATTCCATAACAATGTATGGATCATTGCATCTCCAGCAATCCAATCATCTACTTTACTCTTATCCGAGGGAAGTGTGGATGTAAGATAATCATGCTGTCGAGTTGCAGTAAGATAAACTTGTACAGCTTTAGACCATGATGGATAGTTAGTGCCATCCAACTTGACAGATGTCAATTGGAAATGCGTCAAACCAGTAGATGATGTAGAAGCCATCAGTATTAACTCTACTGAACTCCAATAATGCAATTAGCCAGACAGGTTGAACACAAGAATCGACCGAACCCAATAAGAATGACACAATAATCAAGCACTTCACTCCAGTTGTGCAATCAGCCACAGAACAACAAACAGAAATAAGGGTTCAATCGATTCACCACTGAGTCAATATACTTCACTAGGAGGCCATTAAATCATACCAACCAGCACTTCAAGAAGCAATATACTTCAATGAGAATCCATATAAGATACTGGAAAACAACTTCTGATGCCCTCAGTTCGGGTCTTTTTTTTGTTCGATTTTTTTTTTCTTTTTTTTCGAGGTGAAACCCTTGCAGAACCAAACGAAACCCTTATAGAACCGAAGGCTTCCAAAATCCTCAGGATATATGAAAAACACAAAATCTAGATCGCAAGACAAACAAAGACCAAATCGCACAATCGGTTTTCAATCCCGTCATCAAGAAAGAAGACTGAACACAAACCGATTTTGCTGGATGGGCTTCGGCGATTGACGTAGGGCAATAGTTCTGTCCAGATCTTAGAAAACCAGTAGACAGATTTGGATCTAGGGATGATGACCGAACGACGATGTAGGCGTTCTTTCTCCTCCGCTGTCTAGAAGAGAAGCACGCTATGGCGGCGGCGGCGGAGGGTCTGGATCTAGCGACGGCCTCCGCTCGATCCAGACCCTCCGCCGCCAGGCTGTGGTGATGGTGGGATCACTCTCTTGAAGTTTTAACCTTGCTCTGATACCATGTTGAAGGAGAGAGTATTCTACGTATTGTATTAACTTAATCAAAAAAGGATTACAAGATATGAGTAACCCTAGTAACCCCTAGTAACCCTCTTATGACTATTTTACCCTTATTACTATTTCCTAACAGAAACATATCACATTCTGTTTCCAGACAAAAGGTTTTAATTAAAGGAGTTAAATTAAGCTTGTGCTCATTCACATATGCGACTTGATATATTTCGTAACATGACAGATGCTAGTGTCACGGGCCGATCGATTGGGATCGTGACCGCGCGGCGACTCGGGCACTTTAGGATCGGAATGGATCGCTGAAGCACCTAAGCCAAGCCTTACATAGTCGAACGCTCACTCGCTCGCCTTACCCGGATCGTAGAGAGAGAAAGAATCTAGAGAGAAGAGCTCTGGAAAGAAGCTTTGCTTTATATTGCGGAAATAGTGGATGTTTACAAATGAAGGAGGACACCCATTTTATAGTTGAGGGCCTCGGATTACATCCATTGATCGAGAATTCTTCCGGCGGACGAGATCGCACCGCCTCAACTACCGGCATAAGTGCCAACCACTAGACATAAATGCTTAACTACTAGCAACCGACATAAATGAAGCTAGAGTCTTCTAGAAACTTCGGGGAGAAGGTTCGTTGGGAATCCGAGCGAGCACAGGAGGTCCATGAGCGAGTTGGGGTCGACTCTGGGGAACCTCTCGGGTCGTCCATCTTTCGGCCCGTGACATTCTCCCCCACTCAATCGAGCGACATCCTCATTGCTCTCAGCTCGACTAGTGGCCTTCCTTGCTTTGGCACGAGCTCTTTTCCTTCGATATTGCTTGGTGCGGACACTCATGTACGAAGGACCACAACCTTCTATGATGAATTCGGACTTGTCACACGGCTTCATCTTTGGCTTGGGAGGAGCACGCGGTGAGCACTCGACCTTGGGGAAGAGCACTTGGATAGGCATGGCGTGCGTTGGACTAGGATCCAACTCTACCTTCGGCTTCACCTCGGACAGCTTGTTGAGTTGCTCCACGGACTTCAAGTCTTTGTCGAAGCGTTGGATCGTAGCGATGGTCTTGGTGTCGACCACCCCTTTGATCATGGGGATTGTTGTCGGGTATTGCAGGTCGAGGATCACGAGGCACTTGGTCCTCTTGTCAATCATAGATCTCACACTATGGAAGAATTGAATACCAAGGATGAGATCATAATCATCGAGTGGAATTACCTCAAAATCCATCTTGCCCTTCCATCCGCCAATCTTGATTGCTACATCTGAAGTCGACCCTACGCCATGGACACCTTCCGAGTTGATCAACTTGAATGTCTTCCCAGTCAGCTCCACGCGAAGCTTCAAGGCCTTTGCAACCTCGATCGACATGAACATGTTTGATGCGCCGGTGTCAACCAAAGCGTAAAGCATTCGGCCACACACTTCGACTTCCACAAAGAACATGTCTGTGTTTGGAATGAGTCCTTTGGGTGGTGATTGAGCTCGGATGGAGTTGATTGACTTCACACCTCCGAGTTGGATTTGTCGCCTTTCTTCTTTGGGCTCCTCCTTCTCTTCCTCTATGGCAAGGAGGGCGTTGATGTGGCCCCTCTTCAGGCACTTTTGGGTCCAGTGCGGACCTTTGCAAATAAAGTAAGGAGAAGGCGGAGGTTGTTCGAACTTACTTGCGTAGTCCATCGGTGGTTGACCTCTTTGGAAGGACGGCTTGGAAGACCCCTCTCCCCACATCTTGGTTCGGCCGCCTTAATCGGGCGTGCCTCGGGAAGTGTTTCTTCCTTCATCGTCGGGTCGATCCGACCTCCAATCTCTTGCTTAGTTGTTCCTCGGTTCAACCTTGGTGAGATTGACGAGTGACTCGACCATGCTCAGCGCACACGCAAGACTACTCACGTCCCGCCGCTTCAGTTCAAGTCGTGCCCATGGCTTTAATCCATCCATAAACGCTCCGAAAGCCTCCTCTTCGCTTAGGTTGCGAATTTGGAGTTTGAGTTCCGTAAACTCCTTCACGTACTCTCGGATCGTGCCTCTTTGCTCGAGGCGATGGAGCATGCTACGAGCCTCTTGTTGAGTGAACTCGGGGAAGAAATAGTCCCGAAACTCCCTCACAAAGTCGTCCCATGTGTTCACGGGATCGGCGCCGTGTCTACTCTCGTCACACCTATTTCGCCACCACAGCATTGCCGTATCAAACAGGAACATGGAAGCGGTTCGTACCTTGATCAACTCGTCGTGTATGTTGATGGCGACAAAGTATTGTTCCATGCTCCACACGAAGTTGTCCACCTCTTGGGCGGATTGGTTGCCCTTGAACTCCTTCGGCTTTGGCACCTCGATCTTGGTCATCGTTTGAGTAGGCGCCGCACCGTTCGTGATGCTTAGCTTGCATAGGGCGAGCTCGGTCTTGAGCTCTTGGATCTCCGCCTTCATTGCTTCAATCTCGTCCCTAAAAGGGCTTACCTCCTCAATTATTTGGACGCGCTCGTTCAAACCATCGATTGATGCTTCAAGAGCTTTGTCCTTGTTGAACAATGGAGTCGTGGCTTGGTTGATGCCGGTCGTGAAGTCTTCACGGAGTGAGCCCTCAACCTCCATGATCCGGTCTCGCACGTCGTCAAGACCTTCCATGAGTTCAAGCACAGCACTCTGGACCTTCCCGATCTTCTCATCGAACGTGGCCGCAGTATCCATCGAGGTATCTCTTTTCTTTGATTTGCTGCGCATGTCCATGACTGGCACAGTCTCTCCAACTATAGCCGCTTCATGGCTTGACATTCTCTCGAATAGTTGGTGCTCTTCAATATCTTGGAAACGGATCTCTCTTTAGCTTTGATACCACTTGTCACGGGCCAATCGATTGGGATCGTGACCGCGCGGCGACTCGAGCACTTTAGGATCGGAATGGATCACTGAAGCACCTAAGCCAAGCCTTACATAGTCGAACGCTCACTCGCTCAGCTTACCCGGATCGTAGAGAGAGAAAGAATCTAGAGAGAAGAGCTCTGGAAAGAAGCTTTGCTTTATATTGCGGAAGTAGTGGATGTTTACAAATGAAGGAGGACACCCATTTTATAGTTGAAGGCCTCGGATTATATCCATTGATTGAGAATTCTTCCGGCGGACGAAATCGCACCGCCTCAATTACCGGCATAAGTGCCAACCACTAGACATAAATGCTTAACTACTAGCTACCGACATAAATGAAGCTAGAGTCTTCTAGAAACTTCGGGGAGAAGGTTCGTTGGGAATCCGAGCGAGCACAGGAGGTCCACGGGCGAGTTGGGGTCGACTCTGGGGAACCTCTCGGGTCGTCCATCTTTCGGCCCGTAACACTAGTTTGAGACCTAAAAAGTCCTTTCAAGTTTCAAACTATCATATCAGACGTGTCGCTGAAGCAACTATGCTCATTTTTCAGATGAGTAAATGTTCAACACATTACTAAAAATTGTCTTAGGAGAGTAGATCTCCATTATAGGGAAGAACTTGTACATTAGCGGGTTCTGATTTGGACGAATTCTGGCAAATAATGGGGAAGTCATTGAACTGATTAATAAGCTCCTACCTGGAGCTAGTGCATTCATTGTGCCATTCATACATACAAGCCAGCTTCAAACACATCATTGTCTAGTTGTTACTGTTACTATGAAGTTTCTGAGAAAATAGATGGCTTGCTAATTCTATATGCTATTTTTGTTTCCAGAGAATTAGACTGGGCTTTTTTGCTTTTAAATAAAGACTTTAGTATTTTTTGTATGAATTGGAACCAACTAAGATGCTTATTCTTGGACTAGGGAATACGTGACACACTGTAACCTGTGAATACTTCACTACCTTAGGAAACAGACAAACCTTAGAAGTTCAACCGAAGGCTAGGGGATTGACATAAGGCAAACTTATTAAGTTCTATGAAGAAAATTACTCTGCCAACCTCAAGCGTTTGGTTGTATACGGCAAAGGTACTGCTTGCATCTATACAACACAGCTTTACAATTGCTACATTCTCTTCTTTCGGTGGTGCAATTTTGTAAAATTTCATGGATCTCCACAGGATCTCTTGATAAAATCCAAGATCTAGTAGTCCAAAAGTTCAACGCTATTTCCAACAACAAGCGGAGCTTTTTGCATATTTCTGGTCATCCCTGTTTATGGGAACATTTACAGGTCCATTTCTGCAGTCCGCTCCCATTTTTTGTTGGAAGACATGCACATTCCTCATTTCCTGTTTGGTAAAAATTTCTATCTTGAAGAAAGTTAAAGAAGCTCCTACTTGTTGTCCAGGTTCTTGTTATAGCCATTCCAATATGTGACGACCACACGCTACAAGTTCAGTGGCCAGGGCCTCACAGCATTCACCATTACAAAGAAGTCCCATGCGGCTACCTCACCCATCTTATAGGCCATGAGGGAGAAGGATTTCTGTTTCATGCCTTAAAAAGATTAGGTCTGCTTCTCATGTCATTTACATTGCTTGTCTTATACCAATCCTCAGGAGGATTCATCTTAATGGTAATGTTCCTTTCTGCTAGGATAAACTTCTTGATTGAGTTATTTTCTGGTAATTGCAACTTAAATATATGCATCTCATTTCCAAGTAGGAGATTTTTTTTTTTTCCATGTATACGCAGCTCCTCTATATTATGGTTTCTTGCTCCCAGGATGCCTCAAATGTCAACTGAAGCAGAATAGAGTCGTGCTCTATGCTTTTTCACTGGGAAGGAAAAGGGTCATGCTCCGTGCATCTCTTTTTTCTGCCAGTATGAGGAGCATAAGAGTTCAATTGACCAAAAGATATTCTTCATTTTACCCTCCATAGAGCATACGGTGTATAAACTTTACGATCTGTTCGAGTGAACATTGTTTTTTACTTATACTTTTTCTTTTTCTTGTCGCCTTTGAAATTTGGCTTTAAATTAGTGTCAAATGCCTGAAACCTTTTCAAAACATGCAAAAATTGACATAGAAAATAACTCTCTTTCAAACTTTTGGGGGAAAGAAAATATTTGTCCTTTCTAAACTAAATAATTAGGTTGGGTTACGCAAATTTATGATCCTCTGGGGTTGAGGGGCATAAAAGCATCTGGACCCAAACTGTCTGCTTATCGTAGTTATTGTAAGAAGAAATTAACTCGTGAAAATAAAATATCCAATTAGAATTGCTGGAGCCAACATATTGCTTTGGCTTAATTGTTTTCAGCTACTTTGATCAAGTCTCTTTTCTGAAGGGTTTATGATCAGTTTTGATGCAAATGACTTTGTAGGATGGGCCACTAGTTTGTCTGCTTATGAAAGTGTTATGGATTCAAATAACTTTTTCTTTAATGTTGTCATTGAGATGACTGATACTGGTCACGGTATGTTGTTATGTTCTGGTTATTCTTGCCTCCGGGCGTTTCTCTGTTTTTCTTTCAAGTCATTTGCCAAAAAACCATTCTCACAAACTTAGGGCTTTGTTTATTCCCTCTGACAAAAAGTCGGTCGTGTAAGAAAGCCCAGATTATGAGGCTTGAAATTCTAATCATGTATTGCACCAAAGAGCAGAGCACATGCAAGATATCATGGGATTGCTCTTTAAATACATTGACATTTTACACCAATCTGGTGTTTGTGAGTGGATTTATGACAAAATATGGATCCAAAATGCCTATTTAGGACTATGAGTTGCAAATATGATAAGTGCAGAAACAGCCCAACCCGAGAACATTCCAAACCATAATTAAACTAATTCAGCCCAAGCGTCATCTCTTATCCTAGGCCCACTACGCCTAGTCCCAATAAGCCGAACAAAAGCCAATTCATTAAATCCACACAAACCTCCCCAACCCCACCTCATTCCCTATTTCAGCCAGCTCAAGAACACTCTAAACCTACACAAGCCCAGCACGCCGCTCTTCCCAGAGCCGAGCAGGCTTGAGCTGGTTCGTCCCCGACCGCGCCCCGGCCGCTATACTAGCGCCGCCACTCCGTCGATCGCTCACGCCGACCCACGAGACCAACTCGCCACCCTCCTTTTGCGATTAGCCGCGAAAGCCGTTGATCCCCTGAGAACTAGTCGCGGGCCATCAACGGATAAGCGCTATCGAAGCAACGCGCATGGGAGTATGCCAAAGAAACAGCCATGACAGCCCCGATCAACGAGATAAGGTCTCGCCCAGGACAAACTCAGTAACTGAAGATCAAAGTAATGCTACGTGAGCTTCGGGTAAGGCAAAAACAGTGGCTATTGTTACGGAACGTCTCGAGGACATTTTATCGAACACTTAATACACGCAAACTGAGGGGCGAGGAGCGAGGACGACCGAGCCTGAGCTCGAGCCGGGATTCCGAATGAACTACATACCAATCCCCCAAAACCGCAGTGCGCACACAAATGAAGCCAGAACTGGCACGAACCGGACGACGTCAGCCCGGTCCGGCGAGCCCGAAACAGAGCACAAAAAGGGGTACGAGCGTTCAGATGAAGGAGACCTATCCGTCTCAGCGGCGTCGGACGGTGGGCGAGCTCGATAGATCGGGCTACGCTCGTCCGCCTCGCGCGTCTCCGAGCCGGGATCCTCAGGAAATCGACGCCCGAAAGAAAGGCGAACGAAGCCGAACAAAAACCTACCGTGAGCTCGGCTCGGGGAGAGGGGTAACGTCGGTGGGCCGGGTTTCGAGTGTGTTTGTCGACGGAGAGCCCTCGCTCACTCTCAGACTCTCACTCGGCTCTCTCCGGTCACGGCCTCCCTCTCGCTCGGATCTCTCCTCCCTGCCTCTCCTCCCCCCCCCCTCTTCCTTTTCCCTTTCTTCTTCTTATTGAAGGGCCGAAATGGAAGACGAGTTCTCAGGAGCACGTTATACGCTCAGGATACATTCAGACAAATTTAGGTGTCGGCTGATTCATTTAGAAAGTCGACTGACTTTGTTTTTATTTTCTCAGTGTTTCTTAAGCAAAAATACTATTTGAATACACCGAGACATAAACGTTCATTAAACGTAGATATTACAGACAATGTTAGGAATTTTCAGGTGCTATTTATTCGTTTGTTCCGCTAGGCATACCTTTCACCTAAACATGTGTAGCTGAAATGTGTGGACTCGTTAGAACTAACAAAGATAACAAATAATTCTAGAAAACAAAAATGATACATCGGTTCCCGGTAGCATTTCGAAGTAAACTTGCCCTTCTTTTTCAAATACAAGACAATGCCATTGATATACATTGGACCTTAGCAAATTTTATTAATAAAAGAAGAACGAAGTTTTTAATGGAAGAGGTATGCATTCGTTGGACACCAAATTTTCCTCAAATAATATAAGTTAATGATATACAGATACATGTTGATTGTGAATAACTATAAAACTTCTCTTTTCAAAATAATGAATTATGTTAGCCGTTGAAATGTGGCTCGAAATTTGACTCTATTTTGATTTGGATGTGAAATGAGATTAAAGTCCAGGACATCTGAAGCAAGCCGAATGGTTCAGAATGCGTGATGATACATTTCAGATGTCCTAAATCAAGTAGTGGACATCTGAATTAAGTGGTGAGTCAAAACGAGGCTACTATGGGTACGAATTGCAGATTTTGGATGTCTAGAGGCAATATTGGACAATTGGTTAGACTCATTGGATGTTCTTGTGACATCTCGAATTTATGTCTAGCTATATTAGCGAGCTACGTAGGAATTTAATTTTTCAATAATCAAATTAAGTGAGCGAATTAGGGATGAAGGCATTAGCATATGCCTTGTATGGTGTATGTATGTGCCTAAAGTTGTACCTTAGGACATAACTAGACTTTTAATATATATATATATAGCTCGAACAATTCCATCTCTGTCTACCAAAACAACCGGAAATGTTTCAAGTTCACACACTTCTTTATCTCGAAAGATAGGATGTCCTAACCACCCAAATTGTAACAGGTGTACCGGAAGCTATTCTTGTAATAGGATCCCCTTTAGTAGAGTTATTATGCGGAAGTGCTAGTGTGGGACCAAATTGGTTATTGGGCAGTCAAAATTGTAACAAGTGAATAAGTTCTTGGGAAGATCAAAGAAAGAACAACTTCCTTCCCTCACGGTACTACTTCGCTATGGGTCACCCATGAGCCGTTCACCGAGGCTTTGGTCGTCGGCTCCCCTGTCATCAGGTCACCAACTTCCTTGACCTTCCGACACTAGGCAGGCTTCTTCATATAGATAGATATAGGATCTATGGGGCAATTACTTAGAAGTACATTTTGTGCAATAGCCCGACCTCACCCGTGAAGTAAATCATCGCACCTACAGTCCAACCAATTGGGAGACCTTCGATTGTCTCCATTATCTTTTGGGAGGCCTACGCCCCATAGAAACTATCTACTTCATTCAACAAAAAATATCTATCTATATATGGGTTCATTCGATTGGTTGTGATACAAACAAGCAGTCTAACAGAACCCATTAATTTGTGTATTGGATTACAAATCGAGAGGAATCAAACAAACCAGCCTATCTCATGTATAGGGCTTTTACGGGGTGGTTGGAACAAAGACACATTTGGTTGTGTATTCCAATGGATCCATTTGGTTTATTTGATTCTTGCTTGAGCCGGATGATGAAAAATTATCATGTCCGGTTTCTTCAGAGATCCATGTAATAGAATAGAGTACTATATATTTACCGGGAAACCATGCACAATATAACTAGGAAGACGTTTCAAATACCACACATGGGTTACTGGA
This sequence comes from Eucalyptus grandis x Eucalyptus urophylla, assembly GCA_028830015.1. NCBI lineage: Eukaryota > Viridiplantae > Streptophyta > Magnoliopsida > Myrtales > Myrtaceae > Eucalyptus > Eucalyptus grandis x Eucalyptus urophylla. Next base: position 46,588,933 of record CM054190.1, read on the forward strand.
CATGCTATGGATTCGAGCCATAGCATACGGTTTCATAAAACCGTATGATTTTCCCGATCTAAATCAAGTAGGTTTTACATGAAGCAGATTTGGCTCAGTAACCTAAACCGTGAAACGGGGTTGTGGGAGAGGGGGGCCCGAGCCATCAGTGAGATACCACTCTGGAAGAGCCAATCTCCGTCCGGCCCGAGGAAACCTTTGCATGCCTCCTCTAGCTACAGGAGAACCAGGAACGGAGAGCTTTCCCCCATTTTCCGCCCGACTCTTTGGTCTTAGCATGTTCTATTCAATACGGGTAGGAAAAGCGGTATTCTAAAAAAAATAGAGAAAAATCTTTACTGAATGTGACATCGGATCTATAAGTTTTTGAATGTCATCAATTTTCGATCTATATATATATTATGTTGCCGCCCCTATAGCCCAATGGAAATGCTAGAAATTGATTCAAATTTGCTAAATAAGCTAAGGATAGCTTGATCATGAGCTACCTCCCTCTTGATTCAATTAGAGTTCATGCAAGAAGTGTAACGAGGAAGACACCACCCTTTTCCTTCCCTTGATCGGCCGACTCTCTTCTCTCTCTCTCTCTCTCTCTCTCTCCCCCTCTCTCATTTCATTTCTCTCATCTCACTCTCTCCCTCTCTCTCTCGTGCGAGCTCTCTTCCCCTCTCCCTCACCGAACATCTCTCTCATTTCCTTCCATTTTCCTCTAAGGATTCAAGGTCTTCTTCAAGGAAAGAAAGTCTGGAGCTCAAGAGAAGCAAAGGCAAGGAGGAGTGACTTTCTTCTACTCTTCTTGATCATTTTTAGGCTCGGTTTTTGCTAGAATAGTAACTGTTTTGTGTTGCTTCTTGCTTGCATGTCCTTGTTAGCTTGAGTAGATGTAGAGAATGTGAAATGATAGCTTAATTATGCTGTGATTCCGAGATTTTGTGGAAGCGAAGCATCGCATGTCATTTTCGTGGCCTATATAGTCTTGCCTGTGAGTTTCGTGTGTTCGTTTTGCCCTCACGTACGAAGTGGTTGATTATAATTGGAGATGGATATTGCATGTGGCTTAGGACTTCTGGTTTTGATGTGTTCTGAGCAAATGGACTCGTGTGGTGCAAGTTTTACATGAGTTCGTGTACTGTGGTTTGGATTTCTAGAACTGCAATTGTTGGACCTTATCTCTTTGTTAATTCTGTGGAGCTTGCTGTGATTCGAGTTTGACGAGACTTTCTTCATGAAAGTTGTGCAAGGCATCTTGATGTAAAAAATACTTTAATTTTAGATTTTTTTTGAGGTGATATGGTTGGTTCAAAAGGCTAGTCATTTATTGTGTATGATCTGCCCAATGCAGTAAGAACAGTAACCCAATTGTCTTTCTGAATTTTTATAAAATTTTCCCTTTTGATGTTGAACTTGTTTCCTCATAAAAGTTGTAGAGGAAATTTTGATTTATAACATATCCAAATTTCAAAATTTTTTGACACGTTTAGGGCTATTAGATGATTATATCTTTAAGATCAGTTGCTCTATTCCAGTGAAACAGATTCTTCTTTATATTGTGCATTTTACAGCTCTTTATACAAATTTTTTTGGACTTAGTTTCCTCATGAAAATTGTTTGTTGGTCTTCTCTCTAACATATTAAAATTTTAGAAGATTTCGAGTTCATTTACTATGGATTTAGCTTTGAGTCCTTTGACTGTGCAAATCTGTTCGTTTCTGCCTTTGATCCAAATTGCATTAAATTCTTTAGGAAGGTGATGGAATCTTGCTTGGTGACCTACTGATGACAGTAACGGCATTTGATAGACTTTCAAATGGTGCATTTTGATTGCCATATGGTACCATTTACTTGTAGAAATTGGGTTTAAAACATAAGAGGACAGAATCTGGAATTTTGGATTATATGTGGTTGAGTGTACCGTGAAGGTAGTGAATCATGCGTGGTGGCATACTGCCCATCCTAGTGTTACGCGTGCTGAATAGGATTCATTTTATAATGCGCAAATGCTATGTCACTACATGAGTGCGCTATGCCTGCGATGCATGAGATGGATTGTGATATATGATGCCCAAGGTTGGCAAACCTTGGATGCCCGACGATGGCTTGGAGTGAATGTCAAAGGTGAATGCCTTGGCTAACAACCAAGATGCCCTGGTTGTAGTAGGGATGTTTAGGCTGGTGACAAACCCCGGAAGTCTTGACGGTCAACTCAAAAACTCAACAATGGCCCAAAGTGGATGTCGGAAGTGAATGCCTTACCTAACAACCAAGACGCCCTGGAGTAGGGACGCTTGCAGTATGGAACCGTGAATGCTTGGTTAGTGAACCAGAGGTCACTGCATGAGCCACCTACATGGACTGGTTGAGCAGTGAAATAGGGATGGACCCCAATGATATTGTGCATGATAAATGTGAAGTGTGATGCACCCATGTGATTGTATGTGACGCATGTTGCATTAAATGCATGCCGGCACTACTCGTCTGATTGGAAATGGTCTATGATATGTCGTGTGCTCATACTTGGGTGCTTACTTGCTTGGATATTAGTTGTGCCCGGATATTAGTTGTGTCCTAGGAATCGAGTGTCAATTAGATCAAGTGGTTTTATGATCTTGCTGTTTCTCTTGCTGAGTGTCAACTCACTCTTGTTGTTTTTCTTTTTCTTTTTTTTCTTTTTTTTTTTCAGATTGATAGCTATGTCTTTGCTCCCAACATCCCCCATCTCTCGTTATGGAGCACCCATTGCGCTAGAGGGCAAGCATCACAAATTCATGAACCCGGACTTTCCGGGCATGACGTTTGTTCAATACACGACTGTCTTGCTAGTGGACACAGGATAGCTTGATCTAATTTCCTACCGTTTGTTGCTATATTTTTGCTAGTGGACGGTCGCCTGTTAGGACCGATTCCATCCCCGATGCTCCTGGTGTAGCTGGTGATGGAGGGACGTGGAGGATTAGGAGCTGGAGTAGGACGGAGTGTAGAGGGATCGTGCTTGTATTTTGGCACGATCGTAACTTTGGGTGCGGGATTATGGAGTCGGGACGGTCGGATAAAGTGATGTATGTACGGACAAGGAGGTTGCTATAGCAGGGTCTAGGGAAACTGGAACTTTTTTTTTTTTTTATTTCTCCCAGCTTAGGTTTTTCCTTTTGATGTATAATCTGCCACCCGATGTACAATTAAGTATGGTAAATAATTGAAGCATGATTCCCTTTACTATTGGTATTTTTAGAGGCACGTGTATGGTTCATGTTATAAATGCTAACCTTTAGAAAAGACTTCCATTTGCGTGATAACCTAAAGTAAATAAAGAACAGGGATTAGTAAGTGGCGGATTGGGACGCCACAGTTCGACCATGGACATAGTGAGCAAGAGGGAGCAACTTCGAATGTCCGATCAAGCTATGGCTAGATATCTAAACTAGACCGAATTTTCCCGAGAAGATTTTTTATGGCCGAAAGCAGGATTTATACTAAATGCGGTTTTGACCTAATTTTGCACTGATATCAAGCCCGACTTAGTGAGAGCTCAGGGAATCGTCAACGAACGGAAGTGTGTGAGTAAAAACTCTGTATCTCTTTGATTTGATTAAGCGAGACTTTTTTTAGTATAATTGAAAACTGGAAAACGTTTGAGAATTGTATATTTCGAGTGAATGTAATTACCTCTTGTTGATTATAATAAAATATCTTGTCGATCTCTTCCTATGGAATAGGCACACTAGATCAAATACCTATGGAATAGGCACACTAGATCAAATAATGTAAATCCTCTGTGTCAATTTTTTTTTCTACGATGGTTTCTTGCTTGATTGTGCTTGTTCGACGCTTCCAACATTTTTGAGTAATAAAATCGTATCAGAGTTTTACGTTGCTGATGACAAGCAATGGTTGTCATTTCGCTAATTAGAAAAATGGCCAAAATCAACTCATTTGAATCGAGTATAGAAAACTTAGAAAAATGACAAGCATTGTATGAACAAAATTTCATCGAAACCGACTTCTTCAACGAATGTATAGCATAAGTCTTAGGCATCTTGTTCACTCTTGAATACCAATCCAACTGTCGGTTGCCCCCCACCCTCCCCCCTCAATGACCTAGAAATTAAAAACGGCCAAAATCAACTCATTTGAATCAAATTTTGAAAATGTATCAATGCAAAATGAGAGCCAAATTAGAAATATTCTACATAGTTGTTCTAGATGATAAAAATGATGTAGTGTTCACTCCTAGTTTTAATTTAACCACAGGAGGATGACTGGATCTTTGGGGTTTTCCATATACCATAATATAAGTTATTTAAATAATTTTCTACGTCATTTATACTTCCTTGTTTTAATCTATGTGGAATTTCAGATTTACTTTCTTTTTGTTATTTCTACGTATCATTCTTCTTGGCAAACCTCTCTTTCTCTTGCAGTGTATATTTCTGCAGACTATTTTCTTTGGTTTTCATTTTCTTCTGAAAGGAAATCTTCTTTTAAGGTTTTGCAGTCTATTTTAATGGAAGTGCTAATAAGTTTATTTCGAAATCTGAAAGCATGAGCCAGGTACATTTGCTAGGATGAATAGTCGAAGATGCTTTTTTCTAGCAATGTAGGATCAATCCTATGAGTAGGACATACTACTTGTTCTTCCGTTTTTTTCTAATTCTACTACACACTATTCCCTCGATTTCTTTTTCTGGGATAAGTGAGCCCGATGACCTGGAAGATACTTCGTATGAAATTCTTGTCCGAATTATTTCTTTATTTAGCTTTTCTACGTTCAATTTCATCGATCTACTTTTATTAAACTTAATTTCTATTTCTCAATCTTTATATTTACTAGAAAAAATACCATACAAATTTTTAAAATATGTTCATTGTGACTCCAACACCTTCAAATTTCCTTTTAAGATCTTCAAAAACCCCAAATTTATACTTGCTTGACCCATGTCCTCTCCGATTCTGGTCAAAGGTCATCCTGAAAAATCCTACTACTTACGTGGACAACAGAATGCAAGAGAAGTTGATGTGGCGGTGTGAAAACAACGACATCAGAATGGTGGCTAACGTGGAATACAAGGGCGCCGTTTGCCGAAGTCAATTTGGGTCAAATTTCTAGGGTTCGTGGTTCGTGTTTGCCCTCCCTCTCGGTTCCTTGCCAAATCCGTGGCTTTTTAGCCAAGATATATCCAAATCGAGCTTCGATTCAACTTGGGTGACTGATTGCAAGTTCACATTGCTCCAGATCCGTGGTGTTTTTCTGATTCTGGGTTTCGCCACCTTTTTTTGCTCTCTGGTTGTCATTACCAGAGTTTGTGCATTTTCTTTGCCTCTTCAAGATTCCTGTGAAGAGTTTTTTGCTTCCTGTCCAGCACTTTGTAACCCCTCAAAATTGCGTTTCTTAATCCGGCAACATGAGGTTCTTTATCTTACATGCTCATTGGAAGAGATGGCTTATATATTTGCATTACTCAATTTTGTCATCTCTTTAATTCTCTCATATGTTTGGTGCATCCACATCTTGCTAGTATTCTGTAAGTTGATCAGGATTATATACCTCTAAGATTTGATAATTCAGTGCAAAGGCAGTAGTTGAATGTACCATTGGGAACCTGCATTGAGATACTACTGCTGTGAACTTGGTGCTCTCATCGTTGTTTAGAGCTCTGAAAGCCCACCCTACTTGGATTTAATGGGCTTATTGGATTTGATCGTCGGAATCATTTTGCTAAGTGCATTGTTCTTGTTGCGCTGCATATGCTTTTGAATGCCAAGGCTAGAAGATAACATTACATTATGACCCCTGACCTATAGAGGAGTAGATGTCTATCTTGGCTTTCTTTGTAATAATACGAGCTAGCTACGAGTCACTTTGTTATTTGCATAAGTTTTCATTCCACTATGCAATGGTTAAGTTTCAAGATTCTAATGATTATATGTTGTCTAGTGGAAGGAGGTTCTATTGCTGGAGGTGATGATGATTTGTCAATTTTCCACAGTACATGGCCTGGTGATGCAAACGACAACTCGTAAACAACAAAAAGTTCATAACACGCAAAATGTACTTATCTGCGTCCAAGAACACATGGGAATCAGTAATGCACGCGCCTAGGCCCGCTTAGACATATCGTCGAACATGTGGTGGGCATGGAACGGAGAAACGATATCTATCCTTTTTGTACTCGGACTCAGCACCTAACTTTGAAAAAAAAAATCTTCAAATGGGCCTTCGAAATTAACCACATTATCCCCCCAGAAGCCTTGTAAGCGTGTGACTAACAGGATGAACAAAACTCAACGCCCTATCCTACCAAAATAGGGCGGAGCAGCGGGGGTTCACAGGGACGAGCGTTTAAAATGAGAGATCCCTACTCAGCTTCAGCAGCGGCGCCGGGAGTGTGAACTCAAAATGGATCGAGCGATGACTGGCCGTCCCGTGATGTTCCTGAAGCGAGATCCTCGAGAAGGCAACGCAACTCGACACAAATCAAAAAGCTATGCACAAAACCTACCTGGTTCGAGGAAAGCACTGCAAGGACGGCGCTTGACGAACAGACTCTAGCGACGATCGACCACCCTCTCGAGCTCCCTCACTATCTAGTTCTCTCCCCCTCACTCGCTTAAACTCTCCTGGACTCTCACCAAAAAGCTCCCAAACAAAACAACCGAGAACCCCCTCTTATCTTTGCTCTCTTCCTTTTAAGCCCGGCCAACGACAGGCGCGCATGGCTTCTGCCACTGCCAGCCTGTCGCGGCCGCTTGATCTCTGACCCTGGGATCACATCCTCTGCCCTCGGGATCCTCTACCTCACCCTTGGTTTGTACGTTTCTTTTTCTGCCAAAGCCAAACCAGCGTGAGGGTGATGAGGGAGGAAGAAGATCCACAGGTGGGATGGGCCAAAATGAAAGGAGTTGGGCCAATCTACACAAAAAGAAGAAAAGAAGGAAGAATAGGGCTGGGCCAACCTAACCTTGGCCCGGCCTCACCTTTTGTCTTCTTTTTTTTAGCAACTAATTATAAATTTATACACGATTAAACCCTAAATAAAACTGTAAAATTTAGGTATCAACAGTTGGCAGAATTTTTTTTAAGCAAGACCGAACTCACCAGAAGAGGGATTAGTGACGGAAGTGCTCTAGCAGATCTGGAAAAATCAGAACAATTAGGTCTTCCATGGTAAGCCCCCACAACCGGACGGCATTGTCGAAGCAGCCCAAGCACAAAGCCAGAGTTTCAGCCGATGGAATCCACGCACACAAAAAGGAAAAGCTGAGATGCGGCATCTACCTACGAGATGGGAGGCACCGGACAGCCAATCTTTGAAGCTGAATATCGACTACTCGTGGGTGGACGAAGAGACGCCAAGCTCAATCATAGGGATCTTGTGCAATTCAAACGGCACGATCGTTGATGGCTTTGCCAAGGAGATCCATGCTTCCTCACCGCTACAAGCAGAAACCCTCGCTTTGTTGCATGGTTTGCACCTGCTGAACTAGAGAGAAGAAGTTCACATGGGGGTTGGAATCTAGAGTGAGAAAGTGACAATCTTCTATTGGTGGAGTTGGTCATGGGCCGAATAAAGGCATCTTGGGCTGTGAAGGAATTAATTCAGGAGTGAGAGAAGCTCTTGGCCCAAACAACCTGTGTAAATTTAACCCATTGTCCTAGAGAAGCAAACCAAGCCGCAGATTAGGTTGCAGAAGCCCACTGACTCAAAACACTTCCCCCAACCTGGATGTCTGATCCCCTATAGTACCTTTGGAAGATTTTATGTTTGGAAACCTATCTATTATCTTCTTGTAATCCTCGTTTTAATGAATGAATGAACACACTACTTTAGACCAAAAAAATAAATTAGGATCCATATGACAGGTTTCAATTTTGTTCTTCTGATAATTATCCAATTGTAAGTCAAATCCTCCAAAAATCGTTCACTTCATGTTGTCGAGAGCTCTTTATGTGGGATTGGATTGGATTCCAATCTTGGGCTTGCATAGTACAAGAAGCACCAAGCCCCAATAGTATGTTGAAGCACGTCATGCATCCATAATTTAGGATACATTCAAATAACTCTTTCAATGTGGCCAATTTAATTCTAAATATTTTGACAATTTGCTAATATAGTCCATCCAGCCAACTTTTGCCGAAAATAATTGGCACGGTCGTCAAGCATCTTACACAGCATGGCTGACACCCAACTAAAGCTGATGTGGACAATTTGTGCAATTTTTGAATATTATAACTTAATTTTTTTCCTTTTTTCCATATATCTTCTTCAGTTTCTTTTAATTTTTAAATGAGATTGTGGATATTAAGCGAGGACATTGTGACCTTTGCCCAAGCCCTTCCCAAGATCCAAGCAAGGACTCTGGGCCCTTGTTTAGGGTTGGTTGGCAACCTCGCCCACCCAAAGTTAGAGGAAAAATGAAAGAAAAGAAGAAAAAATTTCAAAAAAAGTTCAAAAGATTGCAAAACTTCACCATGTTAACGCCAATCGTCCTATGTATTGACCGTGTCATGTAGTACAATTGACACTAACTAGATTGCCATATTAGCGATTTTTGACCAAAAAAAAACTGCTGACATGACTAAATTGGCAAATCGTCAAAAAGTATAGGATTAAATTGGCACAATCTTTAATTACAAACATTAGCACAATTGAAAGGTTTATGACTAAATTTGCTGCCATACAATAGATTCAAGATTTTTTGGACAATTACTCTAAGAAAAATTTGACAGAGTTTTGGCATTTTTTTTTTTTTGTGTTTTGGCACAATTTGAGCGTCCCCTCTTTCTCCATGTTCTTTCTATATATATTCTCAGAATTTTCATTAACAATCATTGCAACTCATGCGTGATCCCCACTCTAATTGCTCCACATTTCCATGATTTCCTCTATTTCCATGATTAAAGTTACTCCTAAGGTAATTGTGTGTCATGCAATAACTGCCCCTTCATTCAAGATTCATCTATTCTATAATTGTTCTAGCGCTTAACTCAAACAGTGCGAGGTACCCTTTCCTTATTATAATCAAAATGGCTAGCAACACACCTCAGATCAAAGTCATGCCACACCACCTCCAGGTGAAGTTAAACTAGAAAAGCTCTAGATCGAAGTTGGGCCTATTATAACTAGAATTCTTGTACTTTGTTGATAGTTGAAATCTCTCCTCAATATCTAGGCCATAAATGTTCATCATCAACCGGAGCTAAAGAATAATGTTGTGAAAATCTCTAAAAGGGCTATAATAAAAAAGTAAGAGTACCAATGATAGTTGTACAATAAGAACGGTAATTTTCATCTCTCATTTTACTAGTACTTTATATTATTCGTTTCATATCATGCTTCCGCTGAAGAAATTATTTCATCATTTTGACGTCGTGCATCCCACGATTGATAAAACTACTTTTGATTTTTAAAGTGAGCCAATCGACAAAGACCAAGTTAGTCTAGGTCATCTTCACTTTTTGCTAATGAGGGTTCTCACATTATTAGTTCATAACAAAAATTGTTAAGAACTATCATTTTCATTTCTCTGCTTTTATTAAGCTTTATCTTACTGCATTTCTCTTCTCTGATTTTTAAAATGAGCCAACCGACAAAGACCAAGTTAGTCTAGGTCGTCTTCACTTTTTGCTAGCGAGGGTTCACACATTAATAGTTCATAACGAAAATTGTTAAGAACTATCATTTTCATTTCTCTGCTTTTATTAAATACTTTATCTTACTAGATTTCTCTTCTCTGATTTCTAAAGTGAGCCAACCGGCAAAGACCAAGTTTATCTTACTGGATTTCTCTTCTCTGATTTTTTAAGTGAGCCAACCGACAAAGACCAAGTTAGCCTAGGTCATCTTCACTTTTTACTAGCGAGGGCTCACACATTATTAGTTCTTAACAAAAATTGTTAAGAACTATCATTTTCATTTCTCTGCTTTTATTAAATACTTTATCTTATTGCATTTCTCTTCTCTGATTTTTAAAGTGAGCCAACCAACAAAGACCAAGTTAGTCTAGGTTGTCTTCACTTTTGCTAGCGAGGGTTCACATATTATTAGTTCATAACGAAAATTTTTAAGAACTATCATTTTCATTTCTCTGTTTTTATTAAATACTTTATCTTATTGCATTTCTCTTCTTTGATTTTTAAAGTGAGCCAACCGACAAAGACCAAGTTGGTCTAGGTTGTGTTTACTTTTTGCTAGCGAGGGTTCACACTTTAGTTCATAACAAAAATTGTTAAGAACTATCATTTTGATTTCTCTACTTTTATTAAATACTTTATCTTACTACATTTCTCTTCTCTGATTTTTAAAGTGAGTCAACTAACAAAGACCAAGTTAGTCTAGGTCGTCTTCACTTTTTGCTAGCAAGGGTTCACACATTATTAGTTCATAACGAAAATTGTTAAGAATTATCATTTTCATTTCTCTGCTTTTATTAAATACTTTATCTTACTACATTTCATATCATATTTCCACCATTGAAGTCGTTTCATGATGTTGATGGTGCGCATCATGCATTTTGATAGAGCTACTTGTGATCTTACAGTGAACTGACAACAAAGACCAAGTTAGCCTTGGTTGTCTTCACTTTTTTGTTGATGAGGGATTACACATTATTCATTCATATTTAAAAATGTTAACTATCATTTTCATTTCTCTGCTTTACTAACACTTTATCCTATTGCATTTCATATCATTTTTCCATCAATGAAATTGTTTCATTATTTTGATGGCATGCATCACACAATTGATATAGCTACTTTTTATCTTTAAAATGAGCCAACCAACAAAGACCAAGTTCGTCTTGGTCGTCTTCACTTTTTTTGCTAGTGAGGGTTCATGCGTTCATATTGGAAAAAGTTGACAACCATCATTTCCATGTATATGATTTACTAACACTTCATTTTACTACATTTCATACCAGATTTCTACCGATGCAATTGTTTCATCCCTTTGATGGCATGCATCACACGATTGATAAAGCTACTTTTGCCCTTTAAAGTGAGCTGACTGACAAAGACCAAGTTAGTCTTGGTGTCTTAACTTTATTGCTGGCAAATTCATACATTATTGGTTCATAATGAAAACCTCCGCTCAGTTCCAACCACATAGTCATAGACCTAGATCCATCTTTTTCTTAAGAGAGAGAGAGAGAGAGAGACTTTTCTTTTGGGGTCTCACTCATTCTCTATCTATTGTGTACAGTAGGTGCACGGTGTTGCCATGCGCATAAAAGATAACAATGTAGAAATTTGCACCCATAATATAGAGATAATTATATATCCCATCTGCCCAACTTACTCTTTACATCCTAAGTCTCACGTCTTTACATTTGTCTGTCATGGTGACCACCTATAATACTTTTGCCGAGTTGAAGACATCCGTAGATAAGAGCAACAAAGATAAAGTAATAAATAGAGCGTGTGACTAAGAGAGTGCTAATGATCTCATAATAGTGACAATATAATTTGATGGAGATTATAAGTTCTCTAGACCATAAAACCATTGTTATCACAAAACTGAACACTATTTACACGTCTCTCCTCTCAGTTGTATAGTGTCTTGTTTCTACCCTCTAGTGATGCCAAGCGGTTATTGAATCCATGAGATAACCACCACCACTAGTCACGAGGTTGGACCGACTGCTCATCCCCAATCTTTCGCTTGCACATGCTTCTGGTTGACAAATCCATTAAAATCCTGTATTTCGGCACTTTTTTTTTTTTTTTTGCTTTTGATAATTTATATGATTTTTTTTTCCAATGTTGAGCAAAATGTCAATTGCTACTTCATTTTTTTTTTCTTTTTGTGAATAATGCCAGCTTTTACATGTTACAGGGGACAACACGCTGAAATAAGAAGGGAACAAAATTATCCTTCCCATATTTATGACAATTTTAAGCTTAAGACTTGGCTCTATAGAGATGCGTTTCTAACGCACGAGAAGCAATTTCACTATGAAGTCAAGGTGGGACAAGATGCTCTTACCCAAATAGGTGCAATTAAGTGATGGAACCTAAATGACCAAGGGGTGGCGAGATACTCTACCAAGTCATTCTTGAAATCATTGGCTTTTCTCTGGATGAAAAGAGAAAAATTCATTAGAGAGAGATAATAGTTAACAAAAAGATGAAAGAAAATATATCAACACAATGAAACAAAAAGATAAGTGCATAAACCTTAAGCATCGACAAATTAATAAAGGCTTGTATGATTTGTAGAGTAATACATGTGAGGTAGTTTGTTCATTATTCATTGATTTAGTAGTTGGATTCAGACATACAGAATATATATGTTGACAGAATTTTTATTTGGACTACTGTCTCATCGCAGAGGTCGAGGGTTCAAACCCTCTCGTTGCTAAAGTGTCTGAAGTGGGGGGTCCTAGTGTTGGAGTCCTGGGCTAGCCTCCCCAGAGGTTTATGTCTAAATAGCGGCTTGTGGCGAGGCCCAACGGTGCCACCAGGCACTAGGGGGTCATGTGATCCCCGAATGGTGATCTCCGGCGGTTTCCCGGTTAACAAAAAAAATTATTTACGCTTTAATGTATAATTAACATGTTGAAAGTTTCTACTACATAGCTATCTTGAAACACACGTGTCACATGTTCAATGTTAAATCCGTTGGAAAAATTTACATTGCTATTAAAATAATTGTAGTCCTTAGCGAATTAAGCATATGCTCATTCAACATTAATATATATAAAATATGAATGGAAATGAGAATGTCGTGAACTCAAAGATTTCAGATATAGGCTTTGTCTTAAGCAAGAAAATAACTTTCGTGTAAGAGATATCATTCTATACATGAAGTAGAGCTTAGTAAAATTTAATGTGCTTGCAGGATTTATCCAATTTTAAAAAGAAGATGAAATGCAAAATACTTACTAGACATACTATTTAATAACAAACACCATCTAAATTACTACCGAAAATACAAAGAAATGTGTCTATTAGAATATACTATCTTGAGAAGAGGTGTCTACATTTATTTTATTTAAAATATATATTCATCTCTACTGTGCTTGTTTCCTATATTTGTCAAATTATATTTGGTGGTTGGTGCTACTAGAGGGTGAGATGAAAAGAGAACATACGAGAGAGAATTTTGTTACACTTATAACAATTTATTCATGCTTATCTTTGATTGTGTTTCTTTTGCAATTAGCAAAGAATACTGAAAATTGCTGTTTTTGTGACGAGGATCTTTCTAGTTCACCCCTTGTTTATGTTGTCCGAGGTGCTCTATCACGCAATAGATAACATATCTGAATTCTGCATTATGCCATCTGAGAGATCTTATATGGGGCAGGCTTATCCTTTTGTCAGTATTCCTCATGCTAGGATGCTTCTGCCTCTTAACCTGGCAGCGGCAGAAGGGCCCGTTCATGTAAATGCTAGGCAGTATCATGAGATTTCGAGACGAAGACAAGCACATGCTAAGCTCAAAAAGCAAACATCAAAGTTAGAAAAGTGAATTGCCTTTTTTATGCATGTTGATTTGGAAGCTCCTTCCAGACTTTGCCAGTTAAAAAAATAATTATAAAGCTCTCTCTCTTTTCTTTTCTTTTTTTTATTTGAAGGTGTTCCGCTTGTGTTTGCTTCCATAGCCACATGCTATACTGTCATTAGATGCTTTTTTAGGAAATTCTATTTTGTGGGAAATAGTCTGACTACATGCTTCATCTTCATTACATCTTTTGCTGCTATCTCAGCATTTAATTCATTGGGGATAAACTTAATTGATATCTATTCTTTGCTCATTCTATGATATGGTGTCGTTCCTCTCCCTTGTCTTGGTTTAATTGGATCTACAGCCGTATCTTCACGAGTTGTGGCACCAACTGCCATGAGAAGAGCCAGAGGAAGTGAAGGCCTGTTTCTTGATCCACGTAAAATCAATGCTTCGGATGATGCAGCTGAAGAGAAGGGCACAAATTCTGCTCCTGCTCTATCTCCCAATCTGCCAGTTCATTGGGCTCTATTTGGCACCTGACTCCTCTGAAATCTGGAATTCATCTAGTAGTCACATGGCTGGAAGGTCGGTGGTGTCAATAGTTCAATGTGATTCGAGTTTTCAAGAAATCCAAACCGAACCAAATTATAGGGGTGAGCGGCTAAATCAAACCAAATCGCAATCTGAACTGAATACGACCCAAATGAAAACCCGATTTTCTTCTTTCTTTCTTTTTTATGAGAAAAACTGTTGACAGGAATGCATTTTAGTCCCTAAGCGAGCAATTACCATTAAAAATAATTTTTTCCTCAAAAAATGAATATATGTAAAAGCTATGTATGTGCTTCTTCTTTTTTTCTAGTTTCCTCTGGCTCATGAATTACTGTTCTTAACGAGAAATTTTCATACATGATAGTAGTATATATACTAGACTGAATTTTGGTACGGAAATAAATATGATTTACATGTGAATCTTGCTCCACTAAATCTAACAACCTGATTGACCTTTAGCAAATGTATTAGCCACTTGAAATACTTGCTCATGTTGGTCCATGCTGCTTTTATTTACCGTCCTTGGAATTCAATCATTTATCCATCACGTCATGTTTGTACTCATTTGTGGAATTTATAGTTCATCTTTATCATATCATACACAGTGGACTAGTCCATTCTTAACTTTTCCAAAACCTAATGAATATGTGGCCCCTTCCTCCATTATTTGTGTACCTCCTCCACTTTTTTATGGGGCCATTGACAATGGTCGGCAGATAACTTACAAAATCAAAATACTTGAGGATGTAACTCAACTAATATCAAGATAAGGATCAAGACCAAATGAATCTTCATTCGACAGACTCGATCAAATCAGTACTTTTAAAAGCTCGATTGTTTAATGACGATGCTATGAAGGACTGACTCAACGTTTACTCTTAATAGGCGTGAAGGACGAGGGAGACCCCCGCAAGTAAATGAATAAAGAGGGAGGTTCGTCACTTGCATTACATTGATTAACCTTGACTTGCTCATGCTATCATCCACGGCCATTTAAATGTCTTATAACCTAAATTTTTATATTGCATTGAAGAATTTTTCTTTTTGTCAATGTTTGCGACAGGAACGGTGCATGAATCGATGGTAATTTTGATTATCTTTTTGATACCTATAAAAAAATCTAGTTTCCTACGATATGCACGCAACTTAAGATTTTCTTTCGAAGTACAAAAGACACAGCGAAATAGGAGTTTCCTTCTTCCTTTTCATTTCGATATACTACTATATTCTTTTTCATATTTTAATTAATTAAGCCAATAAATTGATATGTTACGGGTTAGTTAAAAGTTTTTTACTTGACTATTTAGCTATAGTGATGGATGGTGACAATTGATTTAGTGACGCTTTTTATCAATCAAATGTGATCTTGCACTTCAAAATGCTGGTTTAAGCCTAATTTAAAGCTGTTGGATTTAAATCTATCCATGGCAAATCTAACAAACTGGCGATTGCAAAAACAAACCAAAACTTTTTATCTAGTTTTAGCTCGACCACGAAGTGATCAAACTTCTGCAAAACAATTTTGTCAAGATGGATCGAGGGTGAATGTGTGTTTAAAAGGTATGTCAGACCAAAATGTGAAATAGAAAATGTTACTTCAACCTAAATGCCAGGGAAACTAAAGCATGTGAAAAGTAAAGTGTGAAGATTAAAATTGAAGGAAACCAAAAGGAAAGTTCTGAAATCAAAGGAAAATTAGAGCGGTGACCATTGAAATTAAACTTACAGTGCAAGCACTGTAAAAGAAATCACTAAGAAACTTCACTGAAATTGAGATATCCTCAAAGTTATAAACACATTGATGCTAAATTGCAAACATTGAAATGAAAGCTACACCATTATTTACAATGCATATGAAGAATAACAACCTTTAAAACTAAAAATGAAATTGAAAGACGTTAGTTTAACATAGAAAATGCTTCAAAGGAAAATTTAGCAGAGTTTTGGCAGAGCTTGAGCGACCCCTCTGTCTGGGATTACCTTCGACGGTTATCGAAATTCATGTGTGATCCTCCTCTTAGCTGCATTATATTTCTAAGATTTGCGCTATTTCCACGATTTTAGTAACTCCTAAGGCAATCGTGTCACGCCCCGAACCCCGAGCGCGAACACATCCCACTGCGGTCGAACAAATGCGACATTCCCAGGTAGTGTCGCCGACCCCATTCATTTATTATTGCGCAAGCGGAACGTATTATAAAACCCCTGACAATAAAATACGGGATAGAAAAGCAGAAAGCAAAATCACAACATAACACTTAAACATAATTCAACAGAATTACAAACAGGGGTTTATGGCCAACAGTCTACAAAAGACTGGCTCTTAAAAAGAGGTTATCCTACGACCTACAAGTCGTACACGATCTCCAATCCTTATGACTTCACCTCTCCAACTCCTCAAGGCCAACCAAAGCTATCTGGCCGCTCCGTCCACCAGGGACCTGAAATGGTTATTCAATAACCACTGAGATAACGTCTCAGCAAGTTCAACCCCCTAAACCCCTATTAGAAAGAAAATACGCCCAAGGGTAGCCTAGCCACATCACACAGAAGACTTACCTCGCCTCAGTTCCTTCCTGCAGGTTAGCGCAATTCAAATCACTCAATCATAGATAGTAAGAGGAACTTAAACAGCCGGAACGTATTCACTTTCATATATCCAACAACCGCGGGGGTCCTGATCATAAGACTATATCGTTATGACACGTCCCATTCCATGCCACACAATTCCGTCCCATAATCCGACACATCGACAACACTCAACATGCATTCAAATTGTTATTCACTGCCACACAAGGGCATAGCCTACTCGCAGTTCGGCTATCTACTGGCATATAGCCAGGCATCGCCTCCCCCCCATGGAGCGCGGCTTCGTCATTACGTCGACGACATTCCCGAAGGAGCATCGTCTCCCCCCTTGGAGCACAGCTTCGTCACTACGTCGACGGCATTCCCGAAGGAGCATCAATCCAGTCGGCCCAGCCTCTACTGCGACCGGCATCCACCGCGTGGGCATCCCATATAGGGGCAAGTCCGGCTCAACAGCACAGGACGATTCCTCTTAGTTATCACACAGTCAAAGCATACTCGGCCCCAGGACACTTTATATTTCACTCAATGCTTCCGCTTAAAATAGTGATCTCGGCCATTTTTCTTCATATTAAAAACATTCCAGAAATTACTCGCGTGTGTGGGGACACGCTAATTTCGAATCAAAAAGCCAATATCTCATTTTTTTCAAACCCCACTATTTAATATAATCATTAAAATCCAATTTTTGCATCAAAGCCCCACATTTGGGTTTTTAAGAATAAAATCCATATTTATCACAATCAACACTCAATTTGCCACATCCATTCACCAAATTCAAATTCTGAATGCACAGTAGGGATCAGCATGAAATTCTAAGGAAATAAGGTTCCCAAATAATTTTCAGAATTTATTAAATAATTAAATTTATTCCGAAAATTAATTAAATAATAATATCCATATATTTCACGATCCACGCTCAATTTATAATATCCAACCATCAATTTCGAAATCCGACTACACAGCAGCGATCGGCACGAAATTCTGAGCAACTGGGATCAAAAATAATTTTTCCGTTTTTTTTATAATAATATTTTAATAATTTCGGAATTAATATAATATTATAAATTTCCAGAATTTCGAAGCAATTAAATAATTCAAAATTAAAACCATATTATGTCACATCAAGGCTTTATATTAAAAATAAACATACTCAACTTTAAACTAAACACACTTTAAGTTAATTAAACACCATAATCTAATCATCAACCAAATAAACTAATTTAACCACCTAAGCTTACTTAACTTAGGCTAAGCACACTTAGGGCATCATTAACCGTCTAATCAAGGTTTAGTGAGTTAAACTCACCGGATTAACGAGCTGAGCGGACCAAAACGACAAGGACGACGCGAGGATCGACTTTCCTCAAGACGGGCCGAGCATCCGGGCTCGGGAAGCCGGCCAAAACGGGCCAAACATGGGCTGTCATACCCATTTTCTTGGCTGCTGCTTGGGGCCGAAGGAGGGCAGATCTGAGCTTAATCGGGCGGAGGAACGGCGGAGGAAGGAGGTGGTAGCTCGGGTAGTGGCTCACGGCGGCTAGGCGGGGCCTTCGGCGGCCTTGGCGACGACGAACGGGCGGCTGGACGGTCGGATGACAACGCTAGAGGGTCCTTGTCACGCGAGCAGCGGCTGAGCAGAGGCGGAATCGGCAATTTGGGCAGTCGTGCGAGCGAGCGGGCGCGGACGGGCGACAACTCCGGCGACGGCAACGAGCGGCGGTGACTTCAGACGAAGCTTCTCTGGTTGGCTGGTTTGCTGGGCTTTCGAAGGGGAAGGAGAAGATGAAGATGGAGATGCGAGCGGGTAGGGCGAGCGGCGAGGCACACGGGCGACGCGAGGGTAGACGCACGGCGGCGGCGGCGACGACGGCAAGCTCCGGCAACGGGCGTGCAGGCGCGAGCTCGGCTGGCTTCCGTCGGGCTGCTGCACGCACGAGCTACTCCCTTCCTTCCCCCCCTCTCTCTCTCTCTCTCTCTCTCTCTCTCTTTCTTCCTAAGGTTGAAGATGAAGTGAAAGCTCACCTTTTCAAAAGCCAATCTCCACCCTCCATTTGTCAAGATCTCAACCTTTGGCCTCAACCACCATGACATCATCCTATGTCATCTTCCACTCACTCAAACCCCCTCCCATAACTTCTCCAATGGTTGCACTTTCATTTTCCGCCGGGGTCCAATTCTTATACATCCAATTTCTTCAATTCCCATCAATTCTCTTCCAATTGAGTTCAAATTGAAGTCCATAAAACTAATACAATGTCACCACACTTCAATTCACATCTTCACTTGTCCGTAGAACCAACTTAAGTCCCAAAAGCGCGACCAAAAGCGGCCTACTAATTTCTCGAGCTAAAATAGCCATTCTCGGATTTAATTTGCCAAAGAACTCTGATTGCATGAAAAGTCCTCCAAAGATGAGTTAATATTCCTAAAATGATTTGTGACACACCAGACTTCCAATTCCTGAATTTGATCTCAATTCCACGGTTAATTTCACCTTGGCATGATACTAGCGCGGCCCAACCTATTGGGTAGCCTTTAGAAATTTTTATGCATTTGACATGTGGTTGATCATCTCAAGCCACAATGTACATCTTTGAAACATTAGCGACATTCGGTTGTCGGGGTAATCTCAAGGTTTCAAATACGAACACAGGGTACCCAATCGACAGAAAGGTCGGTCCAGTGCCGATCGACAAGAATTGTGCGATCTGGTGGAATCACCCACACCTGATCACATGCCTCTGTCGAGTCGATTTATCTCCGATCTCTAATCGATTTTTAATTGTGCCGCAATGACCCTTGCAGATTAGCTCGGTCGAAAGATCACTTCCTGATCAAATTCTCGAGTCTAATGCATTAGAAACTCTTAACGGCTTCACCCGATTGACTAGTTTTCACATAAGTGGCCGACTCAAGGAAAAGAACTATATGCGTGCCAACGAAATGCCCGTCTCAATTTATTGAAAATAGGATTGGAAAAATCGGGATGTCACAAATCGTGTGTCCCATAATAAATTGCCCTTTCATTCGTGATTTAATCTAATTATGTAACCATTTAAGTTCTTAATTCAAATGGGTCCAGGTACCCTTTTCCTTAGTATGACCGAAATGATAGCCTATACACCTCACATCCATGTGAGGTCAAAAAATTTCCAGACGAAGTTAAACCGGATAAGCTCCGTATCAAAGTTGGGCTTAATATGACTTGACTCCTCATAATTAGCTCTACTCTCCTAACTCATAAAGATAACTGAATCATTCTTCGGTGTCTCGGCCATAAATTATCACCAACAGAAGCTAAACAATAATGTTGTAAAAATTTCTAAAAGAGGCAGTGCTGAAAAATTAAGAGCACTATTGAGGCTATTGATAGTATATTGAGAACTATCATTTTCATTTCTCAATTTTACTAATAGTGTATCTTACTGCATTTCATGTCATATTTCCACCGACGAAATTGTTTCATCACTCAATTGATAAAGTTACTTTTAATCTTTAAAGTAAGCCGACCAATAAAGACTAGATTAGTCTTGGCCGTCTTCACTTCTGGTGAGGCTTCACACATCATTAGTTCGTAGTGAAAACTTCCACTCAATTCTAGCCCCACAGACCCTCCTTTTTTGCTAGAGAGAACTTTTTTTCAGTCTCACTCAATCTCAATCTATTATGTACAGTAAGTGCATAGTGGGTGCAGAGTCTTGCTACGCGCATAAAAGATTGGAAAAAATTAGAAATTTGCACCCCTAACATGGACATAATTACAGATCCCATCCCCCGTATTTCCCAAGTTTCTCTTTACATCCTGAGACTAAGATATTTGCATTTAAATTTACTACGTGTATTGGAATGCGCGGTGATTTTGTTGGGATTATAGGGGGTGGTTGGTTCAGTCTTTGCTTTCTACCTGAAGACATTATATAATTTCTATGGACTGTGTGGTGAATTTTCTTTTCATTTATTTCTTGTGTTTGGTTTAAAAAAGCTTTGGAATGCCAAGTGAGTCTCTATAGAACCTAATATGGAGTACATTGCAGAAAAGGAAAAGACTAATGAGAGCATATACTGGAAACCAGAGTTTTGTTTGTTGGATGAAAAGAGGTGTTGGTTCCCTCGCAGTTCATTCTACGTCTCACAAAGTCAATGGCCAAATTAAGAACCATTCCAAAATTGAGGATTACAATACCACGTGACCCGCTCTTCTTTATTTGCCGTTGATACACATGACCTTTTACATCCATAAAAAATTACATTAAAAGGGAAACGCACGATCTTTCACTTTAGAGGAACCGAACGACATGGCGTGTTGATTGGAAGGAAACAGGGCAGGCTCTTGGCAGTGAATGTCTTTATTTCCCAGGGAGTCTTTAAAAATTTCCCTATCTTGCTAAAAAGTCTTGGACAGCTTCACCGGTGTCCACTTGCTAATGCACAACTTTAGGTGGGAATGAGCTTTGTTAGCATAATAATTTTTGGATTACTTCTTGTGAGAATAAGAACTTATGGTGAGTCCCAACTTCTTAAAGGAGTGGGTCTCATAATAATTTATAATTATTTGTTATTTGGTTTTTTTGTACTCTTAGGTACAAAATGCAATTAAGTCCTTAATCTTTCAATTGGCTCTATGAGTCTAAAACCTTCTTCAAAAAGTGCAATAAAATATTTCGACAAATAGTACCTAAAATTGCCCATGCATTACTCAAAAAATTAGCATCAGCCTTAAATTGCACTTTTCAACCTAATTTTAGGATTTAATTGCAATTCTTTTTTTTTTATAAATGTTGTGTACTTAATCAAACCAATGATTATGACTTAATTGCACTTGTTGCTAAAGGCTATGGACTTGATTAAACCACTTGAATGGGTCATGATTCAATTGCATTACATACATAAGATCTAGTATTTGTGGTGCGACTTTACCCCTCAAGGAAGCATCCTCAAAGATACTAGAAAGTGACGGAACTGGACTAAAGTTACGCGTATAGTACATGAATATTCTTCCCTTTTTCCGCTTAAATAGTAATATTAAGGGACTCAGCCCGTATCCCCTTCTCCGTAGATTTAGGTCCCAGCATATACGGAACGTGAAAATCATGTCCAAGTCGCTGTTTCAAATTCTTTTGCTTCTGGTTTCCCTCACGGTACAAGCATCAGGAGCTGCACCTCGACTTACAAGGATTGGCTGTAAAGAAAAATATGGGATCATCATCATTTCATTCCCCTTCGGAATAGGAGCCGGTTGTTTCTTGAATAACTATTACGAGATCAACTGCCATAAAAACAACACGGTCATCCTAAATAAGATTGGATTGCGAGTTCTTAACATTTCACTCCCTGATTACCTTGGATCCGGGAACGGCATGATTAGCGTCCGTCTTCTTTTAGTTTACTCAAATGCAAGCTGCGGGGGTGACGGACGTGTGCAGATGAATTTGAAAGGAAGTCAATTTTTCTTCTCTTCGACTAGGAGCGTCTTGATATCGGTGGGTTGCAACACCCTGGCGATAGTAAGTACTCCAGAATCAGCTGTTGCCGGTTGCGGGTTGAAATGTGCTGGAACGATACCAACATTAGCCGGTCTAGTGCTTGTTCTGGAGGAATGATTGCAACCGGACTGCACTCCCCTTTAACCTTCAGGGCTTTAGTATGGATTTTCAAGTAAAAGGTGAACATCAGGGGTGCAAGCACGCTTTCTTGAGGTCTGACTTTACAGGTTTATATTATTTGAAATTGAATGAGGCCGTTCCAGTGGTGCTGGCATGGGGGATTGTGAACAACACTGACTATGGACGTGACTTAGTTGCGGGATCGCATACTAAGTTGGGTCCTTGTGACTCCGGCGTGGTCAAAGAGCCAACCTGTCTTGCAGGATTGCGGAAAAGGGTGATAACTCTTAATACCAAGAAAACAATTTCGAGATTGAGATGGGAGACTCGAATTATGCAATTGTAATCGGAGTGGTATTCATCTCAATACCAAATCTAATGTCATTAACAGGGTCCTCGACAAAGGATCCTGAAAACTGATCTATGTTGATGATGCTCCATTCTTTCTCAAAACAAAATGATGACAAGTTTATGTCCCCAGCAATGGGAAAAATCACACCTGGCTTCTTAGATTAATGTACTCTACCCATCAAGCTTTGATATTCCTATCCTCGGGGAAGCATCCCCAGAGATGCTAGGAAGTAACAGAGATGGAAAAACTATGTGTACAATACATGAAAATTAAGGAAACCAGCCCATAGCCCCTTTCTCCATAGGTTTAAGTCCGTCAACTTACCAAACGTGAAAATCATGTCCTTCGTTGTGGGGGAGACTCCTCATGGTCACAATGTGCAACTTTTTGTGACTCAACGTGCTTTAGATATTGGCCAAAAATTTTCTATGGGTTAAAATATTAAGCAAGACTTAATCTTTATATATATATATATATATATATATATATATATATATATATATATATATATATATTAAAAACAATAGGGAGAGAATTACCCAAAAAGTCCTAAATTTATTGCAATTGTGTCAATTTAGTCGATACAGCCAATTTTGGTCAGCCTACACTAACGTTGACAATTTATAATAATATTTTTTCAATTTTTTAATAATTTTTATTTTTCCTTTTTGTCATTTTCTTTTTTCTCTTCTTTCTTCTTTTGCTTCTTTTCTCATGGTGGCTGACGAGGCTTGCTAGCCACTAGGCGAGGATTGCAAGTGAGGCGGCTTTGCCTAGATCCAAGTGACGGCCGAGGTCCTCATCAGCAATCACCAAGGGCTTCATGGCCGTTGCCTAGTGGTTGGCGAGCCTCACTAGAGCCTCACTAGCCACTGTGGAGGAAAAAAGCAAAAGAAGGAAGAAAAGGAAAAAGAAAAAGAAAAAAATTAATAGAAATTCAAAAAATAACATATCATTAAAAATTGTCAATGCCAATGCCGGCTGGTTAAAATTGTCTGGATGGACTGAACTAGCACAATTACAAAAGATCTGGAATTGAATTGGCAAAAAAAAAATGATTTAGGATTCAATTGGTATAATTGTAATAGGTTTAGGATTTTTTTGGTAATTTTCTCAAAAAATAGGCTCTCTTGTCTCTCCGTCCCCTCATCGCTGAAAATAAAAAATAAAACAATGCCGAGAGTTCGGAATAATTTACGCAGTATGATCCAAAGCATTAGCAAATTAATTAGAGTATTTTAAAGCAAAAATCATTTTAGTTTTCTTCAATCCAAGTGCATGCGACACAACGTCTTCCACTGTGGAAGCAAAAAAACATGCCACGTGATTCTCGTTCATCTTCTACTGTTTTCTGGAGGGCCAACAATATTCCCAAGTGCTGTTATGGATGGCTTGCGCAAATAAAGTATTGGGCTTCTTCCACGATGTACCGCACTCGAGAAAAAATGAAAGTGATTTTTGCTTCAACAATGAGAGAGATACGACACTCCAACGTCGCACCACGATTAAAGAAATTAGAAAGCAATCACTTTTGCTTTAATAAAAGTAAGATTTGCTTTCACTTTTCTAGATTGAAAAGATGCCAACACCCATTTCATTAGTCGTAGGATAAATTAGTCCGATGATTTTGCCATTTAAAAAGAGATTTTTGTGTTGAAAAGCGGCTTTCCTTCTCAAAAAGGAGAGGAAAAAAAAGTTGGAACATGAGAGCGGAGTCATCAAAAGTTGTTTCATTTGATACAACTATTTGATTTTTGTGTTCATCTTGATAGAGCAAAAATTATTAAACTGATATTCTTACCCAAAAAAATCATTGAACGGATATAACTCTGCTTCCAGGCATTAAAAATTATCGAGTAGAATCTTTTTTTGGCTCAGTTTTAATGTGTTTAAAGGGATCTACAACAAAAGATCTGGAAGAATCATCCATCTCGATAATGTTCCCAGTGTTTCTCATGAAAAAAATGATGACTAAATTATCTACCAAACAATTGGAGAAGTCACAATTGGCTACTTAAATAAGCGCTCTCCACCTATGAAGCTTTGACATTTCTGTGCTTAAAGGTGGACAATAAGTCCAAAATTTTGTATATGGAATACAATCAAATCCTAAATTCAGTCAATTCAATTAATCCCAAACCTTCTTCAAAAGTAATTGAATCTTTTCGATGGACAATGTCTAAAATTGTCTCCCGCCACTCAAAAAGTGCTTATAAATTGCACTTTTCAACATAATTTTAGGATTTAATTGTATTTTTCAATAGAGGTAGAGGAAATAATTTAATCGATTGGAAACTATAGTACTCAAATTGCATTGTTTGCTAAAGGTTTAGGACTTGATTGAAACAATTTAAAAGTTTAGGATTGAATCGCATCCATATAAGATTTCGGACATTTAGGACTTGTGATGCAATTTTTTTTCCCAGAAGGAAACATCTCAGAGATATTAGGAAGTAACAAACGGAATAAAGTTATGCGTACAGTACATGAGATTTTTCCCTTTTTTTTCCACTTCAACAAAGATATAAAGGGACTTCGCCCATGCCTGCTTTCTCCATTAATTTTTGGTCCATGCACTTACGAAAGTTGAAAATCATGTCGACCTCAGTGTTTCAAATTCTTCTGCTTCTGGTTTCCCTCAAGTTGCAAGCATCAAGTGCTGCACCTGGACTTGCGAAGCCCAACTGTAATGAAACATGCGGGAACGTGACCATTCCCTTCCCCTTCGGAATAGGAGCCGGGTGTTTCTTGGATGAATGGTACCAGATCGTCTGCCAACAAAGCAACATGGTTCCCATTCTGAAGAAGATTGGATTGCAAGTTCTCGACATTTCACTCCCTGATCGACACGGGGATGGCACGATTTACATTAGCCTTCCTGTAATTTACTCAAATGCAAGCTGCGGGGGTGACGGACGTGCTGCGGGGGTAAGCTTGGAAGGAAGTCAATTTGTCTTCTCCCAGACAAGCAATGTCTTTACATTGGTCGGTTGCAACACCCTGGCCAAAGTGGATACCACAAAATCAGCTTTTGTCGGTTGCAGCTCGAGATGTGCTGAAACCAACACCAGCATTAGCCGGAATACTGCTTGTTCCGGGAGGGATGGCTGCTGCCAGACTAGGCTTCCCCATAACCTTCAGCACTTTAGTGTGGATTTCAAAGAAGAAGGTGGACATCAGGGGTGCAAGTACACTTTCTTGTCGTTTTACTTTCCAGGTTTATATGATTTGAAATTGAATGAGACGGTTCCAGTGGTGCTGGAATGGGGGATTGCGAACAATACTGGCTATGGACGCGAGCTTATCCTGCAGTCGAAGACTACTACTTATCCTTCCGTATGTAGCACACAAAGCGTTGACGGCAGTGAAATGCTATTTACACGGTGCTATTGCTTTGGGGGGTATTATGGTAACCCATATCTTATGGAAGGATGCAGAGGTAACACACTCCATCCTATCACGTTCCGTTTTTATTTTATTTTATTTTGATAGATAGTACGGAATGTGCTATCACATTCCGTATTTAGGGGCATCATGCAGTAAAGTGGCTTGTTCATTTCCAGATTTTTCTCTAAGAACGCATTCACACTGTATAATGATTATATGCATGCTTTTCTACCTTCTTTTTGTTTGTTTTTCTGCCCAAGATTACACAAAGTGAATGCTCTTTCAAACAAAATTGATCAAATTATATTGATAATAATTTACTGGAATTACTGGGGAACAGGACAGTCCTTTAGTTACAAGTACAATATTTTAGCCATGGAATTAACAATTTATGAGGAAATGCAATCTATTAGTTTTGGTAATTTTACTCAAGGAGTTCGGTTTTGCTGTTAATATATTTGCTTCTGGTTTCACAACCATCAGGAGCTGCACCTAAACCATCAGGAGCTGCACCTCGACCATCAGGAGCTGCACCACCTCAAAGCCGTTACTGTGCTGAAACATGCGGGAACGTCGCCATTCCCTTCCTGTCGCGACCTCTTTTTTTTTCGGCGCCCGTGATCGGGTACGAGCGCCTAAAGGAGGCTAATGGCTCGGCTGAATTTATTAAGCCCGGACTCTCCCAAGTCCACCAATTCACGACTTTAATAGTTTGAGTTTTTAACCTATAAATCAATTTTTAAAATGGAGTCGCCACTAATCAATTTGGGGTGGGTTGATTAGAAACCCAAGTGAAGTATCGGGAGAAATACTCACTCCTGCGCAACCAGAGAAATTAGGATCGGGGACTTGATTACACTAGTTAATCACTAATGCCCTTTCGGTACCTAATCTTGTTTAAACCCTAAGGCTTTTTGGATGTTTGAGAGATTTTCCACGCATTTTTGGGAGGAAAAACATTTTTTGAGTATTTTTCTCATTTTTTGGACATAAAAGGGATTTTTTTTGGGATTTTTTTGGTATTTTTAGGAAAATACAAGTCTTTTTGGCTTTTTCATGCATTTTTGGCTTTTTTGGATTTTTGCCATTTTTTGGAAAATATGAAATAATTTTTTTTTGGAAAATAAAATATTTTTTAATATTTTTTAAAATATTTTCGGAAAATAAATTGTTTTTGATTTTTCTCGATTTTTTAGAAAATAAAACATTTTTCAACATTTTTTAATATTTTTTTTTATTTTCTGGAAATTAAAACATTTTTGATTTTTGATTTTTTTTAAAAAAATAAATTATTTATTTATTATTTATTAGAATAATATTTTATATTAAAATAATAAAACAAAACCAGCCCGGGTCGGATCCGCGGGTTGGGTCCGACCCGGGTAGGCGACCCAAACGCGGACGGGCTCGCATTGCGGGCCCGACTCGGATTTTTCGGCTTTTTCTTTTTTTTTTTAATGAAACGACGTCGTGGCCGGGCGTTCGGGGACACCCGGCCCGGCCGGACGACCCGCCCCATGACCCGGCTCCCAGCAGAAACCCTACCCGACTTGGATCCGACCCCGCGACCTGACGACCCGGGTCCACGACCCACTCCGCGACGAAACCCTACCCGGATCCGACCCGGATCGCGACCCGGCCTTCCGCCGCGCCCGCAATTTGCGGAATCCCTACCCGGTTCCCGATCCGGGTCCGACCCGACAACCCGGGGTCGCGACCCGGAAAATCGGGAACCCTAGGGTTCCCGAATCGCGGCGCCGAGGCACAATGGCGGGGACGACGGCGACGGCGACGACGGCGGTGACGGCGATGACGGCGGCGACAGCGACGGTAGTGACGAGGGTTGGACTGCGGAGGGGGGAAACTATGGCGGTGGCAACGGCGGCGGTGGCGGTAACACTACCTGTTCGTGGCGATGGCGTCCGGATGGTGGTGGCTGGCGCGGCGTCGGCGGACCGATCACGGCAATGGCTTCGCTAGTGGGGCACAGCAACAAGCCGTTGAGGCAACGGCGTCGGGACTGAGGCGAACGGCTGCGGCACGGCGTCCGGCGATAACAACGGCGGCAAAAAAACCAGATCTACTCAGCCAGACCCTCCTCGGCCTTGATTCCTCCTCACTCAGGCCAGATCCGAGCCTCCACCGGCCGGATCTGACCTTCTCGAAGTCACTCGCCGCCGGCCTTCCCCGAAGTCTCTCGGTGGAAGGTGGCTGAGCTCGCGACTCGAGCTCCCTCTTGCGCTTGCCCTTCAACCCTTCCCGATGTCTCTCAGTGAAGGATCTCCGAGCTTGCCACGCCCTCCGACGATGCTTGCGGCCACCTATTTATAGGTGAAGGAACTCCGGTCGACGGAGGGGTTCGGTCGCCGGCCTCCGGCTTACCCACCGGTTTCGCTCAGCCGAACCGGTGTCCCATCGAGCTTTCCAGCGAAGCTCGCTCGGCATTAATGGCGCCTGATCTTATCCTCTCCGGCCGACGTCGGCCTACTCCCCTCGGCCGTAGGCCGTCCTTCGCGCGCGTCGCCGGCCACCGCGCGTGAGCTACAGAGGCGGAGAAAGATGGAGCGAGGAAGAAGAAGAGGGAAGAAGAAGGAGGGTGGGGCCAAGCCGCACAAGCCCACGTGAAGAAAATGGGGGGGGGGCTTTTGTTTTTCTTTTGTTTTTACTATTTTTTGTTGTTTTTGCTATTTATTTGGTTTTTGTTCATTATTCCGAAAAAGACAAAATAAAATAAAAAAACTTAATTAATAAAATAGACCTAAATAAAATTGAGGTGTCAACAGCTGCCCCTCTTTGAAGGTGAGTTCGCAGAGGTTGCATTCAAAGAAAGACCGATGCCTCAATTTTATCCATGCATGCGTATTAGATTATATTTTATTTGGAACTTATTATTCTATGCAGAAAAAGAGCAATATAACTTTACATATACTAAGACAGATAAGAAGATACATGTAGTTACTTACCGGGAGTGCGTGAGATAGGGTGTGAACCCCGAGTTTTGGCAAGTATCAAGGCGTCATCTTACCTGGTGATATGAGGAGATTGCTTTTCTAGGGCTCGAACCATTCTTCGGTCGCCTGTTAAAACAATCAATGATTTGTCTAGGACCCGAACTTTTCTTCGGTTGCCTTGACGAGAGACTGCTCTTCCAGGACCCGAACCATTCTTCGGTCGCCTGTTGGAGTAATCAGTGGTTTGTCTTGGACTCGAACCATTCTTCGGTTGCCGTAACGGGAGACTGCTCTTTCAGGACCCGAACCATTCTTCGGTCTCCTGTTAAAACAATCAATGATTTGTCTAGGACCCGAACCTTTCTTCGGTCGCCTTGACGGGAGATGCACCGACCTTTCTCAGGGCATCTCATTTGTGGGTGCCTGATTTGTATCGAAGACACCAGTTGGTACCCGACCTTTCTCGGGAGATGCACCGACCTTTCTCAGAGCATCTGTTTTGTTGGGGTGTCTGACTTCTGTCAAGGACACCGATTGGTACCCGACCTTTCTCGGGAGATGCGCCGACCTTTCTCGGGAGAATGCGCCGACCTTTCCCAGGGCATTTGCTTGCTGGGAGATAGTACTTGGATGATCACAAGTACAAACTCTTGGGGGATACTTGGATGATCACAAGTATCGAAGGGGTGCCTGGACGATCACAGGTACAAACTCTTTGGGGATACTTGGATGATCACAAGTATCGAAGGGGTACCTGGACGATCACAGGTACAAAATCTTGGGTATTCATGAAGGTCTCTCACCTCCTGGTAATTGGGAATATCGAGTACATGCCTCGCATATTCATGAAGGTCTCTCACCTCCTGGTAGTTGGGAATATCGAGGATGTGCCTCGCATATTCGTGAAGGTCTCCCATCTCCTGGCGATATAAACTTGAATGTAGCGCAAGGCTTACCTGGATGGCCGCAGGCACTCAAAAGGGCTGAAACACCTGAGTAGCCGCAGGAGTACAAAGTACCGGAATACTTCGATGAACACAAGTATTTAATGACATGATCTGGGACCACTCAGCAGGTCCAAGTGTAAGAAAGCATACCTGGGTAGGCACAGGCACACAAAGCAATGGAATGCTTGAACAGTTGCTATTATTTGGGGACAACTCGGGCAAGCTGAGTGTCATGAAAAGGAAGTACCTGGACAATGGTGGGTACTTGACGATATGGGGATACCTAGACAGCAGTAGGTATTCCAAGAGATACTTGGTCAGTCACAAGTATCAATACTCTGGGGACAACTTGAACATGTCGAGCGTCAGGAAAAGGGAGTATCCGAACGGTGACCGATACTCAAAAGACAACAGGGATACCTAGACAACAGTAGGTATTTAACAATAAAGGGATACTTGGTTAGTCACAAGTATCAATACCTTGAGGACAACTCGAATAGGTCGAGTGTCAGGAAAAATGAGTATCCGGACGGTGGCCGGTACTCAAAGACGATGGGATACTGAGACAATTGCAAGCACCCAAACTCAAGGGACGACTCGAATAGGTTGAGTGTCAAGAAGAGAGTACCTGGTCAGTGATAGGTACCTTAAGACAAATGGGGATAGAGATATGCTTACCTGGCAATATCTCTGATCTCTAAGAGTGTATCTATTATTTGCACAGTATGCACACATGATTGTATATGCTGTAAATTCATGAGTTCCAATGAGATTCATGCATGATAATTTTGTCAGTTCTGCATCTTTTGATTTCCACTGGGGAAGATTTTGAAAGACAACCTTCATTTAGAATGTAGATGTCTTGAGCATGCCAGATGAGGGACTTTCAGTCTAAAAGGACTTTCCGCTCACTCTCATGGAAAAGGCTATCCTGACCATTGATGCAGGATTCATAAGGACCACACTTCTCACTGTCATCATGTTAGCAGGGGTCTGAGTATTCTCGCAAGTGGTACGATTTTACCAATGTGAGAGGTCTTTGTTGAAACTGTGATGAAGACTTGGTCGATAGCTTATCAAATGGGACCGTCGAGGTCAAGGCTCATGAATGAAATGCCGCACGATCATCTCCAGGTTTGCAAGTCAAGAGTCCTGCGAAAAGAGATAGAATAGTCTTGCTCATACTTCTTCGAGCAATGCTTATAGACATATGAAATCCTACGTTAATTGAAGTGCCCCTAGTATGAAGAGACTTTTACAATGGGATGCAATGTAGGCTTGATTCATGTGTAAAAGGGTGAGAGCTGGTGACTGCCTTGGCATTTGTCACCAGTCTTTCTTCTCACTGTCAAATAGAGGTTCTATGGACCACAATAGCAACATTTTTGACTGGGGGGCATTGGCCTTGCTTTTACCAAGTACACTGCTTTTTTCATGCCCCTATTTTTATTCCAGTTCTTCATTTATGGGCATTGACCTTGCTTTTACCAGGTACACTGCTTTTTTATGCCCATGTTTTTTCATTCTTTGTTGCTTGAGAGCTGATCTTGACAAGTTCAAGCAAACGCCTTTGTTAGACTATTGAGTCTTCATCTTTTGCCGGCGCTTTTGATTATGCTACTCAAACGGCAGTAGTTTCTGCTTTGCCTCCATGTGAGGGTGAATTTACAGACTCAATTGAGTTGTACAATAGATACAAGTGCGTAAAGAAAGAATTGCTCTTCATGACTCTAGGGCACTTAAATTAACGCGAGTGTTCATATGCAATAAAGACACTCGAAGATTGATGCAAGTGCAAGCAAGAAAATTTCTATCCCCTTTCTCACCTTGTGATGCTAACTTGCTTTCGACTTGCCCCAGTGTGGGGTGGTTCTTTGACGGGAGTATAGCAGAAATTTGTCAGTGTATGAGGCTCAATGGGGTGAGCAATGAAATGCCTCCCACTGTTTTGGTTATCGTACCATTCGCGAGAGAACTCTTTACCCTGCAGCCATGGAATCTTCTGCACTCATCTCACAAGTGTATAGATGGGGGACTGTGTGTAGGATATGGCTTGCTTTTCATCATTCTGACGCGCCTCATCCAGCATGCTCGATTAATCTTGTATTCTTCATTTAGCTGTTTATTCTAATAATCCTTAGTGGAATCAGTGACTTAGACAGACAAAATCATCATGCAGAATTCATCTGGAAACGACATGCAACATTTTGAATATGATGGAGTTTGAACTCTTCAAAACAAGTAAATGGTTTTGGCTCAAAAAGACCT
The DNA here is from genome assembly GCA_028830015.1 of Eucalyptus grandis x Eucalyptus urophylla. Classification (NCBI taxonomy): domain Eukaryota; kingdom Viridiplantae; phylum Streptophyta; class Magnoliopsida; order Myrtales; family Myrtaceae; genus Eucalyptus; species Eucalyptus grandis x Eucalyptus urophylla. The sequence goes on from CM054190.1 coordinate 46,621,030, forward strand.
TCTTGGTAGCTTTAAAGGTCAACAGAATAGTATTGTTAAGCTTTGAACATCAAAAGGGTTATTCACAAAGGGGTGTCGATGATTGTCCCTATTGATTAGGAATGTGACACATGAATGATCAGCCAGGGTCGAGAATCTAATCGGGCATCTTTGTTTCTTTTTCCTTGCTTGGATCACTTGGTTTGCCTTGTTTAACCACTTGATCTGGCTCTTGAATTCCAATGCCTCCTGTCAATATGAGTTCAGAGAGTGAGTGTTAGAAATGATGCCAAATTACCTTTCCCCCAGAGTTTATTTGTGCTGGTTCTTAGGAAAGTTGCTAACGGCCTCTTTTACATTTCAATGCTTTTCTTCTGTGGAATTTTTCCTTCTGCCTTTGATCAGGCAAAGTCATGTACCTCAAGCTTTTATAGAATTTGAGATGGACAATCAAAACTTCCAGTTTTCTAATAGTAATTACTTCTTGCAAGAGCATGTGTCTGGAACAAGAAGTGAGGCTTCCAGATTCTAAGATTGTTGACTGGGACAGAAGGCTTCTTTTAACCGAACCGGTTCCTGAATGACGCATCCTTTACACCGAGCTAGGCAAAATTGACCGGGATTACCCTTACGCATCTGCCTGGGTAATGTCGATTTGCTCAAGTTATGCCATCGAGTTCGCTTCTTGATTTATGACACTTCCTTAAAGACTGGTCATCACCATTCATTTTTCTCCATTGAGTCAAACACACATTTTTCATGATGGTGTAAATACATCACTCATATATAAAGGTGCATAAGCATTTTCATTTTGATAGAGAGGTGCTTGGCAATGCCAGACAATAAACATCTTTCAAGGGTAGTACTTTTTTACAGCATCGGAATTAACTGGTTTGGAGAATTCCCGCCCATCCATTTCAGTCAGAATCAAGGCTCCTCCAGGGAGTATCTTCTTTATTACATAAGGACCCCTGTAATTTGGGGTGAACTTGCCTCCGAGCTCTGGAAAGATTGGCAGCGTCTTTCTCAAGACTAACTCATTTACCTCAAAGTGCTTGGGTCGTACCTTTTGATTGAATGATCGAGCTACCCTTTGCTGGTAACACTGACCATGACAGAGGGCTTTCAGTCGTTTTTCGTCGACCATATTCAGTTGTTCGAGCCTTTGTTGCGTCCATTCTTCCTTGGACAATCCTGCTTGGGATAAAATTCGCAGGGACGGGATTTCTACTTCCATAGGCAAAACCGCCTCCATGCCGTAAACTAGGGAAAAAGGCGTTGCCCCAGTGGAGGTTCGAATCGAAGTTCGATATGCTATTAGTGCGAAGGGTAACCTCTCATGCCAGTCGCGGTAGTTTTCAGCTGTCTTGGATAGGATTTTCTTGATGTTCTTGTTGGCGGCTTCCACGGCTCCATTCATTTGTGGACGATAAGGGGACGAGTTCATATGTTGGATTTTGAACTTAGAAAACAATTGATCAATCAACTTGTTGTTCAAGTTCGACCCATTGTCGGTAATGATAGCTTCCAGTACGCCATAACGGGCGATTATGTCACGTCTGATGAATTTCATAACGCTTCGTGCAGTTACGCTTGCATAGGATGCGGCTTCGATCCATTTTGAGAAGTAGTCGATTGCGACCAAAATGAACCGGTGCCCATTTGATGCCTTTGGATTGATTGGGCCAATCACATCAATGCCCCACATTGAAAATGGCCACGGCTCAGATAACTGATGCAATTCAGTTGGAGGGACATTTATCTTGTCCCCGTGGATCTGACAACGATGACAGCTTCGCACATGGTGAGCACAATCGCTCTCTAAGGGGAACCAGTAATAACCCAATCTCATTATTTTCTTGGCCAACATACGTCCATTCATGTGAGGGCCACATACTCCCCCATGTATTTCTTGCATTATTTGTGTGGCTTCATTTGCATCCACACACCTTAGGAAGACTGAGTTATATGATCTTTTGTACAAATTTTCACCGCTGACGAAAAACCTCGAAGCCATTTTCATAAGGTATTTTCGATCAGAGGGAGTGCTTTCTTTAGGGAATTCCTGCTTCTGGATGTATTTCATGATGTCGTAATACCAGGGTTTCCCGTCGGGTTCTTCAGTTATAGTCATGCAGTGGGCCTGTCTTGTCAAGACTTCAATTTTCAAAGGCTCTACTTATAACCCCTTCGCTACTTGTAACATGGATGATAGTGTTGCTAGCGCATCAGCAAACTGGTTACGAATTCTAGGTAGGTATTCAAATGAGATGTCCTGGAATTCTTCTACCAATTCTTCCAAGTAGTCATGATAAGGTACTAGTTTGGCGTCTCTTGTCTCCCACTCGCCCACAGTCTTGAGGATAATTAAGGCAGAGTCACCGAACACTTTCAGTTTTGACACTTCCATTCCAATAGCTGCTTGTAGGCCGAGTATGCATGCTTCATATTCGGCTATATTGTTGGTGCATGGAAACATCAATTTTGCAGCCACGGGATAATGCTCCCCATTTGGGGATATCAAGACCGCCCCAGTGCCTGAACCTGACAAATTTACAGCTCCATCAAAGAACATAGTCCATGTGTCCTCTTCTACTGTTGAAATTCGATCATCTGGGGAATGATCATCGCGCACTTCTTTAGGGCAATCTGCTAACATATCAGCAATCACCCAACCTTTAACTGATTTTTGCGACATCACTTGGATGTCAAATTCTGAGATTAGGATTTGCCATTTGGCCAATTTTCCCACCAAGGTCAGGCAACCAAGCAAGTACTTGATTGGGTCACTCTCAGTTACAATGAATGTTTGGTAATGCAAGGTATACTGTCGGAGTCTGTGCAACACCCATACCAATGCAGCACAGGTCTTTTCTGATTTGGAGTAGTTTTGTTCTGACGTGGTGAATTTTTTACTCAAATAGTAAATGGCTCGCTCCTTCCCATCATGGGGTCCTTTCTGTGCCAACATTGCACCTAGGGATTCACTGTTGATGGTAAGGTAGAGGGTCAAAGGGTGTCCTGGAGTCGGGGGTACTAAAACCGGGGGTTTCATCAGGTACCGCTTTAAATTTTCAAATGCCAGTCGGCAGTCATCATCCCATTCGATTTGTGCATCTTTCTTGAGAAGTTTAAAGAAAGGTTTTGCAGTTTCAGAAAGCTGGGAAATGAATCACGCAATGTAATTTAATCTTCCCAGGAGGCTCCGGACTTCTTTCACAGTCGAGGGAGGAGGCATCTCAAATATTGCTTTAGTTTTTTACGGGTCCACTTCTATCCCTTTACAGCTCACAATGAACCCAAGTAATTTGCCAGAAGTCGCCCCGAACACACATTTTGCTAGGTTCAAGCGCAACTTGAATTGGCGAAGTCGATCGAATAATTTTTCCAGGGTCTTCACATGGTCTTCTCCATGTCTGGTTTTGACGATCATGTCATCGACATATACTTCAATTTCTTTATGCATCATGTCATGGAAAAGGGTGACCATGGCACGTTGATAAGTTGCTCCAGCGTTTTTCAGGCCAAAAGGCATGACCTTATAGTGAAAAGTTCCCCATGGAGTAATGAATGCCGTCTTTTCCTTGTCTTCCTCCTTCATTTTTATTTGGTTGTATCCTAAGAACCCATCCATGAAAGAGAAAAGTTTGAATCCAGCAGTACTATCCACAAGAACGTCTATGTGAGGTAGTGGGAAATCATCCTTTGGGCTTGCTTTGTTCAAATCACGGTAGTCGACACAAATCCGGATTCGACCATCTTTCTTCTTTACTGGTACAATGTTTGCTACCCAACTAGGATATTGCGAGACTTCGAGGAAGCCTACTGCCAGGAGCTTCATTACTTCTTCTTCAATCTTTTTTGACAATTCAGGCTTAGCTCTTCTTAGCCGCTGCTTCTTAGGGGCCACATCAGGGTTGGTTGGCAAGCTATGTTCCACGATCATTGGATCAAGGCCTGGCATATCGGCATAAGACCATGCGAATACATCTTGATATCTCTTTAGGAGGGCAATTAAGCTTGCAGCTTCTCCTTCAGGAAGGTTCGCGCCAATCTTTATCTCCCTTGGATCTTCTGTGCTGCCTAAATTGACAATGATGGTGTCTTCAGTAGTAGGGGGCTTTGCTTCTTCGTGACGCTTCCAATTCCATTGAATTTCGTCGGAATCATCAAAATCATCATCTGAGTCATCAGAATTGCTATCATGGCTACCTTCGGTGCTGGTTTGGACCGTTCCCATACCCTCGCCTGCCGTTATATTATTCCTGTGTCATAGAGTAGATAGGCTAAGGGAACAAATAAGGTTAGTAGCATGCATGCTTCTTTCTTTTGAAAAGGTGATAAATTGTTTTTAAAGACAAGCAAATATAAGGAGACCCGGGCCTCAGATTTCTTCTTTCATTTGACGGCTGGCTATCATCAACGGGCCGGTTTGGTGTGTCTCCTCATGCCCTCAAAATGTTTTCAACTTTATTTATTAGTAGACGGATTTACAGGGTGGTTTCAAAAAATAGTTCCTTGAGTGGAACTGTTGTTGAAAACAAAACAAGCCAGACTTTAAGAAATATGTATAGGCTCCCACGTAGGGGAGTATGCAGAGGAGTTAAAAAAAGGATTCTACTCGAGCGGGCCTGCACCCATTTCCCCTGACGGTCCTTCGTTGATAGCGCCCACGAAGAAGTCTTCATACCAGTTGCCAGCCACGTCTCCTTGTGCTCCCGACTTTGTGGATTTCAGATCATCCACGTCTCCCCATCCATCAGGGATGATGTTGTGATGATGATCATAGAAACTTTGGGGAATTGAATAATTGACATAGTAGTCAAATTTACCACTTGGTTGGCCCAAAGTGTCTATGATTGCCTCTCCTTTATGCGCCTCCTTAGCATGCTCAGGGAACATGGTATGGGTGCTAGGTACCACGAGGAGGTGATCATTGCCGAAACACAGCCATGGAGAGCGGAACGTGAATACCCTGGCATCCAAAAGATCTTGAACCTTGTCTCTCAAGATGGTGCAGTCATCTAGCGAGTGTCCTAATTCCCCTGAATGGTAATCACATTGCTTGGATGGATCATAATCAAGGAAGTACTCAGGGGTAGGATGGTTCAATTCTCTGCCGATTAGCCCTTGCTCGAGGAGGATGGGGAAAATAATGGACATTGATTTAGGAAGGGGCGAATATGGCTGAGTGCTTCTTGGGGATAAGGGTAGCCGTGCCCCTCGCCAGGTCGTGTCAATAGGGTCCTCTTCATTTACCACCAGCTCCTCATTGTGATGAGAACGGAATGCACGGGTAGCTTGAGCGAAGTTTTCTGTCAAATGGTGTACAATCTCACGTAATTCTTCGACTTGGTGTCGAAGCTGGATGAACGAGAAGTTATCGCATGTCTCTTCTAATTGCTCTTCCTCAATGGCGCCTATGAAAATGTCCCCGAACATGGAGGTCACACCATCTGGCCTTTCTTTCTCAAGTGAGGGCCAAATTGTGTCTTCCTGGATTATGGGCAATTTTACGCTTTCGGGGTTGAACCATTTTGGAGTATCCACTTCTTCTTCCTCATGCATCATCTTGGCTGGGCCCGGGAAAGTTTCCTCGAGACGGGGATATACAAGGTCGGTTTTTTTCTTTGCTTTTCTATCTGGGGAATATCCCAAACCGACAGTATAGGGTCTTCTCCGAGCTTCAATAGGCTGACGAATGCCCTGGCCTCTCCTACCGAGCCCTTGTCCTGGAAGGAAACCGTGTCCTACCATGATTTTTCCTATCATGATTGCAGCACTTGATATCTCAGGGACGAGGGCAAAGTCCCTCGAGTTTCGTGTATAGTGGACACGAGCTCGAATGATTGATAGCTAGCTTCACTCTTGTCACTAGGTTCAACATAAGGAATGGCCGTCTCGTGGTAGATGCGGTGATCTTCCTCTCCTCGGACCGTGATAAGTTTTCCTCCAACCACGAACTTCACACTTTGGTGGAGGCTTGAAGGTACTGCTCCTGCGACGTGTATCCATGGGCGCCCTAAGAGGAAATTGAATGCAGTGGGGATATCCATCACCTGGAACAAAATTTTGAATACGGTTGGGCCAATTTGAATATCGAGCTCGATCTCTCCCATTGTTTCCTTCTTTGTTCCATCAAATGCTCGAACAGAAGTCTTGGGTACCTGGATCCATGATCTCTCTATTTTAAGGCGACAGAGTGTCGCTAATGGACATATGTTAAGAGCAGATCCATTGTCAATCAACACTCGAGCGACGTGAGATGCGTTGCACTTGACTGATATGTAAAGGCCCTTGGTGTGTCCTCTACCCTCCTCGGGAATCTCTTCATCAGAAAACGCCATTTGATCCTTTAGAAGGATGGTACTGACAAATTCCTCGAGTTTGTCATGCTCAATAGTTTCAGGGACATGTACTTCACTTAATACTTTCATGAGAGATTTTTTGTGCTTGACAGATGTCTGGAGCAATTCCAGTAGAGAGATCTGTGCCGGTGATTTTCGTAACTGTTCCACCACATTATATTCGCTGGCCTTAACTACGGCCAAAAACTCCTTGGCTTCTTCGTCAGTGACGGGCTTAGCAGACTGAGTATTTGCTTGAGCATAGGTTCGCCCAGATCTTGTAACCAAACCAACATCAAGGTCATAAGACCATGGTACCGCATTGTTGTATTTGTATTTGTAAGGCTGGGGAATCTCAATGACTATAGCTGTTTCTGCTGTTGATGCTTGAACAATGGCTCCTTTCCTTTCAAAGACGCTCTCGGGTAAGGTGGAATCATTCTTCTCCTTTTCTGCATTTAGTGCCGCAAATTCTTCCTCCCAATTGATAAGGACTTGGGATATGGTAGAAACTATGTTGGCGTGGCCGGCGTGCACAATTATTCCGGCCTCTATCATTCTTAATACCCTTTCCTCCATTATTGCGAAAGGCGGTATTTCATTGCCCGGGTAATACCCGGTTTCTACTAGCCCTCGATAGATGTCGACCATATGTGCATTGACATTTCTGATTTGACCGGCTTCAGAACTGAATATCATGTTTACTTTGTCAGCATGATCAGGGAGCGGATTGCTTTGGACATTCGGCTTCGCGGTTTGGAATGAGAAAGCCTTAGTATCTAGCAGGTTCTAGATTCGATGCTTAAGGACGAAACACTCATCAGTTGAATGGCCTACTTCTCCCATGTGATAGTCACATTTTTTGGACGGGTCATAGCTGGAGAAGTTTTCAGCATTGGGTCGTCTCGGCTCAGTTGAAAGGAGGCTCTTGTTTCGAAGGATTGCCAAAACCTGGGAGGGGGATCCAGGAAGCGGAGTGAATTGTCTTCGGTTGTTGTAGCGCTGGGGTGGACGGCTATTAGTCTGTTGCTGGCCTGTGTTTGTCTGAACAGTCGGGAGATGACCGGTGTTTGCAGTGTACGTGGCATTGACATCAATCAAGGATTCTTTATCTTTTTTCATGTTGAGCCTTCTGCTAACAGGTGCAGGCTCAGTGAACCAGCCGTCCCTTAAACCTGTCTCAATCTGCTCTCCCACTGGAATGAGTTGATTGAATGATTCAGCGATTGTAGTCACCATCCGATTGCGGTATTCAAAAGGGAGGGTTTTAATGAACATTTTTCTTAATTCAAAGTCAGTTGGCTCAGGACTGATTTGGGCGGCGAGATTCCTCCACCTAATAGCATATTCTTTGAAAGATTCTTGCTTTTTCTTCTCCGTGCGATCAAGATCCTCACGAGAAGGGGTAATGTCCATTATGAATTTGTACTGCTTGAGGAATGCTTCACTTGCTTCACTCCATGTCTCGATGAGGTTTATGTTCTTTTTTATGTACCACCTTAGGGCGGGACCTATCAGGCTTGACTGGAACAACTGGATCATTAAGGGTTCATTATTAACATACTGGGTCATTCGAACCAAGTACATCTGCAAGTGAGCTCTTGGGCAGGTCGTGCCATCGTACTTCTCGAACTCAGGCATTTTGAATTTTTCCGGCATTTTGACCTTAGAGTAGACGGAAAGGTCTGTTGGAGTAGGATCCTGAAGGCCTTGCAATTGCTTTAGCCTCTCTTCAAGCTTCTCAAGGCGTTTGTCATGTTCAGTCTTAGACAAACTGTTGGGCTTTGCTTTCTCGACTACGATTTGGTGCGTATCATCTTCTAATTCGGGCATGTTATCATCAGTATCTCTTCCTTGATCACCTCGAGTAGACGATTGCGGTAACAATACTTCGATTGAGGCAGGGGCGGGAGCTAATTTGCCTTGGATGGAATATATCTGCTTTGAGAGTTGCTGAAGCACATTGAAGACTTGCTTCATTTCACTTTCCATAATCTCGACACGGCTTGGTACATTTTCTTCGGCCATTCTATCTTTTGGATTTGGCAAATACGACTATGATTGTGATTACCTGCATAAAGAAAATGGAGAGAACGTAAGCCAAGAAACGTATGGAATACTGGCCCATGGCAAGGGTCACGTCATTTTTATTTATTAGCAGGAGATTTATACAATGCCAAAAAGGGCTTTTTACACAAGTCAAAACGGCCCTAGATATTAACATTAGGAATATTCACATCAAAAGTCCCGCTGCCCATTTTATATGCGATGGGAAGCTCCAGTCTTGTGAAGCCGCTTGCTTCTTCGTACTAACTTCGATACGTGTCTCTTGCTGGTCTCCAAGCTCTTTTCAAGAGATTCGATTCGCCCTTGCAGGGTAAGTTTATCAACTACATCAGGGATTACTGGTTGCAGCTCCTTGGGAATTATATGGTTGAGGATGTAGAATGTTGATGCATGATGAACTTTTTCTTGTTCCTTTAACCTTCTCGGCACGACGATCTTTTCAGTGTGACATCTACTCCATGCGTTCTGAATTATGCGAATCTCCTCCAAGTAGTTGTAGTCCGTACGGGTGAAAAAGATTCGGAACAATCCTGATTTGAGCGGTGGCGGGACTTCTTGAAGGACCCTGTACTGACGAGCCACCCTATATGGATAATATGAGGTAGCTCCGGAGAGGCCCAGCAACGGGATGGGGTTGTAATAATCAAGCGCAAAGCGCGCCTCTCCTGCAATGAACCATTTAGCTCGCCATAGGAATGTCTCAGGGACCGGGTTTTTTAGCAAGTTAATCCACCGAGAATACTCTTCATTGGGAGAATATTTTTCCAAGATTTGAAACTTTTGCAATGGGTGTTTAAATTCGTTGATTTCAAATATTTGCATGAGGTGCCCAAATCTTTTGATATGGGAAAAGAACCACATTTGTAAAATTTCTGGAGCGGCCCTCATGATTTTCTCTTTTTGGTCCTTGAAACGATTAAGGGATAAAAACGTTTCGGCTAAAACCATATTCACATATCCTGCTCCAAAAATGACTTGATTTATCACCCATGTGATTGAAGGATCTATAGCATTCTTTCGATGGGGAAAGATAATAAAACCAAAGAATGCTAAGAGGAAGATCTTGGCTTTTTGGGTCATTGACTGTTTTTCAAAGCATTCAGTTAAAGATGATAGCGGAAAAGCATTATTGTTGGCTTGAACAATTTCTCTTACCGAATGATTTTTTAGAAACCGTGATAGACTAACCACAGGGTCAATGCCGATTGGCTTGACAAGCTCGCTTCCCAGGGGCATTCCTATGGCGAGACTGTACTCTTCTAAAGTCGGAGTCAGTTCAAATTTGCCGAATATGAAGGTAGATGTTTCAGGGCACCAGAAATGTGGTAGTGCTTGCATGACCCCAGAGTGGATATTGATTTGGAGCAATGGGAGGAGATGACCGATTCTTGATTTGACGTACTCTTGGCCAAGTTGATCTAACTGCTTCCACCATCTGAGAAGCTCTCCCTTTGGGGTGGGAATGAACTGGATATCAAATCTTCCCATCGCATATAAGGAAGGGAAATACACAACCTGACCCTATTTCGCCATGAGCCAGAAAAGACTAAGTAAAAATAAAGAAATTACTTTGCTTTTAAATAAAACGGCAAGCACAAAGACATGCAGATGGGATGTGTGGCTCGATTTCTAACTCAGAAGGATTGGTGAGATTAAAAGGATATCCGCCCGTCGCAGTCTCGCGTTAGCAGCATACCCTCTTAACCTCGGCTAAGAAATTCGGGGAAAAGAAAGGCGACCTCTACATCGCAGTCTCGCGTTCGAGGTCGTATCTTTCTTAACACCATCCTAGAAATCCTATGGCGGCCCAGGTCCAGTGGCCGGGTTGTGTGTGCCATGTGTAGTGTTTAAAACAGTAAAGCATGCATAACAATTTATAATCACAAGATAATCTATTAAAATAAATTTCTAAGCTTTTGACCTGCATAAAAAAAAACCTAAGTCACTAAAGATATTAAACAAGACATAAAGGCCTAAGTCCTCAAAATCCCCAGCGGAGTCGCCAAGCTGTCGCGACCTCTCTTTTTTTCGGCGCCCATGATCGGGTACGAGCGCCTAAAGGAGGCTAATGGCTCGGCTGAATTTATTAAGCCCGGACTCTCCCAAGTCCACCAATTCACGACTTTAATAGTTTGAGTTTTTAACCTATAAATCAATTTTTAAAATGGAGTCGCCACAAATCAATTTGGGGTGGGTTGATTAGAAACCCAAGTGAAGTATCAGGAGAAATACTCACTCCTGCGCAACCAGAGAAATTAGGATCGGGGACTTGATTACACTAGTTAATCACTAATGCCCTTTCGGTACCTAATCTTGTTTAAACCCTAAGGCTTTTTGGATGTTTGAGAGATTTTTCACGCATTTTTGGGAGGAAAAACATTTTTTGAGTATTTCTCATTTTTTGGACATAAAAGGGCTTTTTTTTTTGGGATTTTTTTGGTATTTTTAGGAAAATACAAGTCTTTTGGCTTTTTCATGCATTTTTGGCTTTTTTGGATTTTTGGCATTTTTTGGAAAATATGAAATAATTTTTTTTTGGAAAATAAAATATTTTTTAATATTTTTTAAAATATTTTCGGAAAATAAATTGTTTTTGATTTTTCTCAATTTTTTAGAAGATAAAACATTTTTCAACATTTTTTAATTTTTTTTTTTTGATTTTCTGGAAATTAAAACATTTTTTATTTTTGATTTTTTTTAAAAAAAATAAATTATTTATTTATTATTTATTAGAATAATATTTATATTAAAATAATAAAACAAAACCAGCCCGGGTCGGATCCGCGCGTTGCGGGCCCGACTCGGATTTTTCGGCTTTTTCTTTTTTTTTTAATGAAACGACGTCGTGGCCGGGCGTTCGGGGACACCCAGCCCGGCCGGACGACCCGCCCCATGACCCGGCTCCCAGCAGAAACCCTACCCGACCCGAATCCGACCCCGCTGTTGACACCTAAATTTTGGCAACCTAATTAGTCATTTATTGCACAAAAATTAGAGGTTAATTTTAACCCCTACAAAAAATTATTATTTAATTGCATAGCATATAATTTTAGATTTATTATTATTGCATTTGCGTTGGTGACGAATGGACCCGAATTGGTGGTTATGAGCTTTGAATTGACAAGTTAGGCTAAGCCTATGAAAAAAGGGAATTAGCCCGAGCTCGTTATTTTTTATGATTGAGAATTAACTTATGAGGTTGGCAATTTAGAGTTAGAGCCTTAATTTTAAAAAAAAAAAGAACATATTCAAAAGGCTAGAGCTCTCAAGGGCCGAAGCTCTCTCTCTCTTCCTACGTGGTTCGGACGATTCCATCTCGGTGCTTGGCAGTTTCCTTGATCATTAGCCGTTCCTTGTGTAGCCCCTCGTCTATGAAGTGTGACACTAGTGGTTCCTATTTGGTGTATATACGCTTTGATCAACATCACAGCAGGAGACCACAGTTGAATCAAGAGCAGACGGTGATTGTTGGTTTCGAGTGGGGGTTTCTGGCCATGATCTCCACGGCTTGGGCAGCAAATTCGGTGACCAAACATTTGGTCAAGCACACGCACGTGAGAATAAGTTCTCCCTATCGCCATCGTTTCTCCGCAATATCTTGTCCCCGCACCTTGGAGTTTTGTTTGCAAATTTCTCAAGCCGCGAGATACTGTCACTTATAGCCTCGCGAAGCTCCTCCATGTACGACGACTTTCCCAGCAAGTTGTTGTCCCCGCAATGATCCGCGGCTTAAGCGGAGTAGCTATCGGTGGATCGCTTTGGAGGTTATACCGAGCTAGTTTCCAGTTTTGCAAGATTCCCCATTAACTACCAGGCCGAGTAACCATCGGACAACCCCTCCTAGTTGACAAAGTCGAGAACCACTGCTGGTTACTTCCACGAGCCATCACTGCAAGCTGCATCATCCTTGGTTGAGACCCCATAAACGGCTCCATGGAGAATCACCAACCATCTACCTGTTTCGATTTGAAATCAAATTCTCAATTAAATATTCGTGCAATCTATTCAGGCGCGGGAAGGAGATATTGCAAGCCCATCTTTGTAAGGTTCGGAATCTAGGAAAAAGTCTATTATAATCTTGAATTTTCTGGCTGGTATTTGGTTTAAAGAAATAAAATCGGCGGAGAATATTCATCATGCATGGCCGGATGTGGGAAGATACGAGCATATGCACATAGGAAATTCGAAAGATCAGCATGAGCAAGGAATGTTGGGCACGTTCTACGCTGTGGGCACGTTGATTTGCAAAAAAAGATATATTCCTGCAGAGAAGGCATTCGGTCAACGAGGAAAAGAAAAGGAAATAGAATATATTTCAAAGCATGCACAGAAGAGGAAACGAAATATGCTGTTTTTCTTAATAAGTTCGGACCCTCTCCCTATAAAAGGGACCTTTCGCAAACTAGAGAAGGAGGAGGATTTTCGGAGCAATACACAGAGAACACACGAGAGAGAGAGTTGAGGTTTTCTTCTTGAGAGTGAGTCTTCGTAGCTGCAATTGGGGTCTACCAGCTTCACGATTCAGCGTTGCAAAGGTCGCCGCTGACTTTTGCTGGTGTCGCCCTCCACTGATCCGAGTGGTGCCGAGACTCATCCTTTTGGGCCGTCATCTCCAGATGCATCTGTGACGCCAAAGCTTTTATCCCAACGTTGTTGCTGACTTCGTTGCGACGTCTAGGCCATGCATGTCATACCTTCTCCCTACCACAGTGATCAATGAAATCTGGCGATTCAATTCCTGCGAAGCCACATCTCGCGCTTTCTTGACGTGAGTTGGACCAGCGTACAAATAGCAAGCAACGGCCGTTATTCGCATCTTGTACTCCACGACGCCCCGGCTACTGTTCAGAACCGTTCCTCAGTCGAAGCAAATACCACAGCAAGCTGTCCTTGCGCCATCACATTGAGCCCCTATCGTGATTCACGAGCCGCCGTTCAAAGGCTAAATTTGGAAGCAAATATTTGGGATAGGTAAGAATTTTGTCTATGTTAATTTCTGAAAATTTTGTTTCCTTATTTGATATACTCATTGGTGCACTTGATGGAAATTCCCAATATGCCATGATATTCGCAACACGATTAGCCTTTTAAATTGGGAAATCTTCCTAATTTCACAACGTACATATGATTGACGGTCCGATTTCACGCTCGAAATACGACCCGCAATCGTACGGAAAAATCACCAATCCGATCTCACGCTCGAGATATGATTCGTGATTTTATTTAAAATTTGGCCAATCCGATCTCATGCGCGAGATATGATTCGTCAATTTAGTTCCCAAAATTAAATGGACGTGGATGATGTCTTGCTTGATTTGGTGCCGTGTTGTTCTGGATGCTTTATTTGTTTGCTCCCGTAAAAGAAAAAATATTTGAGTTAGATTAGATGCATGTTAGGATGTTACTTGTTTTAGATTATTTTGCATGTCTAGAATAGGAAATTTATTTATTTCGAATTTTTGAAAAAATGAAAAAATAAAAAAATTAGGATGTTAGATTTCTGCTTCACTAGTCTAAATTGCATGTTTAACTATTTGGCAATTGTTAATTTCGAAATTTAAAAAAAGGGGAAAAAAGGAAAAACACAAAAAAAGTCATTATGCATATGTCGTGTAGAATTAGGGCATTCTTTGCACGTCATTGTATGTTATGATTGCATGTCCTAGGTTTAGATAATTTCTCCTAAATAGATTGCATGCTTATTAGGAAAATAAAAATCATGTGCACGTCATATAGAATTAGTTTCATACAATGCACGTCATTTAGTGATTTTTGTTAGATGCATTTAATTAGAAATTGCCCGTCATTAGAATTAGGTCATTAGATTAATTTAGATTGCATATTTAAGTGTTGCATTTCTTTAATTTCGAATCTCATGGAAAATAAAAAATTATTTAGAATAAATCATCTCATGCTTAGGATAGACTACATGCTTAGTTATGTATAGCTAAGTCATGTTGCCATGTCATATTATTTCATGTTAAATTAGTGGCATGCATTGCATATTGCATGATTTTCATTAATTAAGTGAAAAAAAAAATTGCGTGTTAATTAGAAATCATATCTAGGGTTGATGATGTGAATTCTGATCTAACAACGCAGATGCTTTCGTTGCTATGAGGTAAGTCCTGCAATTTATTTATTGTTTTTCTTGGGTGTAAATTGGTGGTTTGCGCACCCGCATGATCACCTCACATGTTAGGAAAATAAATTTAAAATCAATCCAAACTGCTTGCCAAACATTTTTCAAAATAAAAAGAAAGGTACCGAAAGGGCGTTAGAGAAATCTAGCGTAATCAAGTCCCCGAATTCATAAATCTCTGGTTCATAGGAGTAAAGTAAATCTCCCATTACTTTACTTGGGTTTCTAATCGACCCACCAAAAATAGATTAGTGGCGACTCCTAATTAAAACAATTGCATGTTAAGAACTTGAACCGAAAGTCGCGAATTGGTATGGGCTTGGGAGAGCCCGAGTTAAGTCTAGGCTTAACAATCCATTAGCCAAAACCCTAGGTGGTTCACCCCAAAAAAATTTGGTCGCGACACCCGCAACCTGACGACCCGGGTCCACGACCCACTCCGCGACGAAACCCTACCCGAATCCGACCCGGATCGCGACCCGGCCTTCCGCCGCGCCCGCAATTTGCGGAATCCCTACCCGGTTCCCGATCCGGGTCCGACCCGACAACCCGGGGTCGTGACCCAGAAAATCGGGAACCCTAGGGTTCCCGAATCGCGGCGCCGAGGCACAATGGCGGGGACGACGGCGACAGCGACGACGGCGGCGACAGCGACGGTAGTGACGAGGGTTGGACTGCGGAGGGGGGAAACTATGGCGGTGGCAACGGCGGCGGTGGCGGTAACACTACCTGTTCGTGGCGATGGCGTCCGGATGGTGGTGGCTGGCGCGGCGTCGGCGGACCGATCACGGCAATGGCTTCGCAGGTGGGGCACGGCAACAAGCCGTCGAGGCAACGGCGTCGGGACTGAGGCGAACGGCTGCGGCACGGCGTTCGGCGGTAACAACAGCGGCAAAAAAACCAGATCTACTCGGCCAGACCCTCCTCGGCCTTGATTCCTCCTCACTCAGGCCAGATCCGAGCCTCCACCGGCCGGATCTGACCTTCTCGAAGTCACTCGCCGCCGGCCTTCCCCGAAGTCTCTCGGTGGAAGGTGGCTGAGCTCGCGACTCGAGCTCCCTCTTGTGCTCGCCCTTCAACCCTTCCCGATGTCTCTCAGTGAAGGATCTCCGAGCTTGCCACGCCCTCCGACGATGCTTGCGGCCACCTATTTATAGGCGAAGGAACTCCGGTCGACGGAGGGGTTCGGTCGCCGGCCTCCGGCTTACCCACCGGTTTCGCTCGGCCGAACCGGTGTCCCATCGAGCTTTCCAGCGAAGCTCGCTCGGCATTAATGGCGCCTGATCTTATCCTCTCCGGCCGACGTCGGCCTACTCCCCTCGGCCATAGGCCGTCCTTCGCGCGCGTCGCCGGCCACCGCGCGTGAGCTACAGAGGCGGAGAAAGATGGAGCGAGGAAGAAGAAGAGGGAAGAAGAAGGAGGGTGGGGCCAAGCCGCACAAGCCCACGTGAAGAAAATGGGGGGGGGCTTTTGTTTTTCTTTTGTTTTTACTATTTTTTGTTGTTTTTGCTATTTATTTGGTTTTTGTTCATTATTCCGAAAAAGACAAAATAAAATAAAAAAACTTAATTAATAAAATAGACCTAAATAAAATTGAGGTGTCAACACTTCCCCTTCGGAATAAGAGCCGGGTGTTTCTTGGATGACTGGTACCAGACGCCTGCCAACAAAACAACATGGTTCCCATTCTGAAAAGGATTGGATTGCGAGTTCTCAACATTTCACTCCCTGATGAAGACCTGGATGGCATGATTAACGTTAGTCTTCCTGTAATTTACTCAACTGCAAGTTGTAGGGGTGACGGACGTGGTGCAATGGTAAGCTTAAAAGGAAGTCCATTTGTCTTCTCCCAAACAAGGAACATCTTTACAGTAGTCGGTTGCAACGCTCAAGTGACAGTAAAAAGTACAGAATCAGCTGTTTTTGGATGCCGGTCGAAATGTGTCAGAGCCAACTTCACCAATAGCAACTATAGTGCTTGTTCCAGGAGCGAAGGATGCTGCCAGAGTTCGCTCCCCTTTAACCTGCAGGGCTTCGATGTGGATTTCGAAGAAGAAAGCGGAGATGAGGGGTGCAAGTACGCTTTCTTGGGGTCTGATTCAGCTGTTTATGATTTGAGATCGAGTGATACGGTTCCAGAGGTGTTGGAGTGGGCGATTGCAAACAATACCGACTATGCACTTGACCCTTTCAAGCAAGGATACTATCTCTAATAAATCTTTCTCCTGTAGAAGCTACAGCATCGACAGTGGTGAAATACTATTTGTGCAGTGCCATTGCCGTATGGGGTATCGTGGTAATGCCTATCTTATTGGAGGATGCAAAGGTAAACATATTTCATGCTATCGCATTGGGAATTTAAGTGCACCATACAACGAAGTGGCTTGTTCATTCCCAAATATTCATTTGAGAAGAATTCATACACGCTGTTTAATAATCACATATATAATTTATTTATTTTTTGGCCCAAGAATGCACAAAGTGATGCACTTTTAAACAAAATTGAACTTATTATATTGATAAAAATTTACTGGAAATAAGGAGGAACAGGACAGTCCTTTTGTTACAAGCACGATATTTTAGCCCTGGAATTAGCAATTTTATGAGGAAATGCGACCTACTAGCCTCCTTAATTTTACTCAGGAAGATGGGTTTTGCTGCTAATATATTTATGATATCATTTGTCATCAGATATTGACGAATGTTATTCATGGTGCCCCGGGACTTGTGTGTTCGAACGAGACTCCTTTCGCTGTGTCGGTGGTGGAAAGACCAAGTTCATTCTTATTGGTAAGCAGATCTTTTAACCTAGAATTTTAGTCCGCTTCATGCTGGAGAATTGCTAGAAAAAGAACAGCATAGCATAAATTATGTTCAGAAAAGGTACATAAATAAGATTTACATTACCCTTCGTTCTAAAATGATTGTCCATTTGCTTGGTGATGATTATAGATAAGTTTCCATCAATAGTACCTATCAAAACAACCTCAAAACTTTCTTCGTGCACTATTACTTATATTTGATGGCTAAGACAGCACTTAGAACTTTTCTAATGTTGCCGCTTCAGATCTATCAAAGGATTTTTAAGGTTCCTACTTACTCCTGTCGCATATGAATTGGAATTATTACAATCATAATCAAGATGAATGCTGGTAGGAATTTTTTCACTTTCATCAATGGTTTTCTAATTTCCTAGTAAGGGAGATTAGTTGTACAATCCAGATTGTTGTATAAAAATATCACCTGATGGAACTTAGCAGGAGACAAATTAATTATTTAAGGTTTTTAAGAAAAATCCACATGAAAGGAGCTTGGGTTAATCACTCTTATATGATTTCCTCTTAATCGGATTCGCTAAAATATTTTATGATAAGACCTGATAGATAAAAGAAGGGTGCATTTTTTTGGACTTTTGCCCATTAATTTTTTGTAATGCAGGGGTTGGGGCAGGCCTTGGGGCACTACTTGTGTGTCTTGTCTTATGGGGGCTGTACAAATACATCAAGAAGAGAAAAGAAATCAAGCTTAAAGAGAATAACTTCAAACGTAATGGCGGTCTTTTGTTGGAAAGTGAGCTATCTTCTGAAGGCCATGTCGAGAAAAACAAATTGTTCAACTCGAAGGATCTAGAAAAGGCTACTAACAATTTCAACGAGGATAGGATACTTGGGCGAGGTGGACAGGGTACCGTTTACAAAGGAATGTTAACAAATGGAAAAATAGTTGCTATTAAGAAATCGAAAGCAATAGACGAGGGCAAAGTTGAACAATTTATAAATGAAGTCTTCATTCTCTCACAGATCAACCATAGGAATATTGTTAAGTTATTGGGGTGTTGCTTGGAGACAGAGGTCCCACTTTTAGTAAATGAGTTTATACCAAACGGGACTCTATACCAATATTTGCATGACCCAAAGGAAGAGTATCATGTATCATGGGACACACGCCTACGAATTGCAACTGAAATTGCAGGAGCCTCAATTCCCATTTATCATCGAGACATCAAGTCCACTAATATTCTCTTGGATGAGAAATATCAGGCAAAAGTGGCAGATTTCGGTACTTCCAAGTCTGTTTCCCTCGATCAAACTCATGTAACCACGTTGGTGCAAGGGACTTTTGGCTACCTAGATCCCGAGTATTTCCAAACAAGTCAATTTACAGACAAAAGCGATGCGTATAGCTTTGGAGTTGTTCTTGTTGAACTCTTAACTGGACAAAAGCCAATCTCGTCACTGAGGGAACAAGAAGGCAGAAACCTTGCAACCTATTTCATAATTTCAATGGAAGAAAATCGGTTGTTTGACATTGTAGATGCTCAAGTTTTGAAAGAAGGTAATAAGGAAGAGATTGCATCAGTTGCTAACCTTGCGAAAAGATGCTTGAACTTGAATGGGAGGAACCGGCCTACAATGAAAGAAGTGGCAATGGAGTTAGAGGGGATGAGAAAGCTCCAAAAGCCTTTGGGTATTCAGCAAAATCAAGAGGACCGGGAGGCAGCTGAATCTTATGTTGCTGCACGTAAGTCCAGCAAGTCAAACATCGATGCCGATGTCACGACATTTTCGGATGTGCAGCCATTCTCACCTAGTGAGACATGGTGAAGATTTGTTTTGCCTCTCACACTTGTGAGTTATATTGCTGCGTTTGTCATGGAAATCAGTCTTCAAAGCAAAAGAAAGAGAAGAAAGAAAGGAGGAAAGCTTGTTAATTTACTAATAGGAGGATTTTATTTGTTATGTATGGTAATGAACTTATTCTCGGTGTTTGGGATCAATAAACTGTTAAGTCATGCCAATCCCAAGTTTATTCTAGTTCTGTAATTAGCATGATGTCGTGATTTCAGCTCATCTTGAGATCTTTGAATACTCATTGTCAATTCGATTGTTGCAAAACTTACATCAGTCATGCGGTGGACCAGCCTTTGCGATTCAATTAGATTTGTACTTGCTAAGAAGGAAAAACAAGAAAGACATTTCCCTTCCAGAAAAGAAGGTGAACTTGCATCCGCCTTCCCTACCTGGCTCTTCCCTGAAAATCACACTAAATTGCTTATGGCATAGAGGGATTGTTGCCGGCTGCCAATGCTCCAGCTGCTTAGATCCTCACTACGTGATGTATCAAACTCACCACCCGAACTACATATATCAACATCAAAAAACCTCACTAGTTGCAAAATTATCTCTCCCGATCCTAGCCAACCTTACTTTTCAATTTTCAATGGCAAAAATGGAAACAGCAAAAAATCAATTGCGCATGGACCAACTCGTATATAAGAGATATTTACTCCTCATTTTAAGCATAGAAGATGATGGGTGCTCTATTTTCATATTTCCAATGATTTTGTCGTGATAGTAGAGTGTTTGATTAAATGCCCTTAAGGAACGTAAGTCATGTTGTTCGTAGAATAAAATTCATGGGGATCATGAATTGGTTTTATGTCTTCATTATTGATGTTGACGTCCGGATTTTTGCAGACGTCTTAAATATCCATTTATTTTGCAAAAATATAAAAATCTATAAAAAGATAAAAAGATAAAAATATATATAAATCATAAAAAGATGATGATGATGATGATGATGCTAATAATAATAATAATAATGATAAAGAAGTAATAGTAATAAAAAAAATGCATGAGAGTGAAAAAAAATTAAAAAGATGAAAAAATGAATGGGAAAAGTCGAGTGGGCTCGTATAGCACGGCCCATTCTTATATAGCTTTTTGAGCCCACTCTTCTATTTTTCTTCCAGCCCATTCTTTTGGCCCATCCGAAGTATTAAATAAGAAGAAAAATGATTACTTTAATATCAACGGTAAGAAATTTCGGCAAAATTGATTAAGTGTCATTTATAATTAAAATTATAATATGACTAGGCAAAAATTTTAAAAAATCCGGTCCACATGATATTTTCACATGGCATGCTTGGCACTAAAGTGATCCTTTTTTTAACGACGACTAATACTAAAATGATCACTCTAAATAAAATTTGTCACTCAAATAATCACTTTTAATAAAATTAGGTACTTAAATGATCATTATTTACAATGTTTGGATAACGTCATTTAGAGGATTATATGTTGACTACGCACGCTGATGAGCCACATAGGACTGAAAAATTAATAAAATATAGACACGTCGAATTTCCGACACTCCAGACCGGAGTTAGCACTAAGATGATCATTTTTTTTCAAAAAAATAGTACTTAAGTAATCCGAAAAAATCTTTAGCATTAAAATAAGCGTCGTACACAACTTTTAGCATTTTTAGTATCCTTACCCTAAGAAAAACAAACGCAAGAGAGCCATTCTTTCGAGGAAAAAGAAGAAAACGAGAGAAAGGAAAGGCTGAGAAGAGGATGTTTTTGGTTTTTCCCTAGAGTGACAAAAGCAAGGTTGCTAGAGCTCATTTCAAAGCCAATCAAAGGTCCATGCGGCGTTGTCCTTCATCATTTCAATTTTTTGTCTAGAAAATTTCAAAAATGACTCGAAATGCTCTCATTTTCTCAAATAAAAATCGAAACGGATCTTATTTCAAATAAGAGCCTGAAGTGCTATTACTTTTCTCAAATAATGACATAAAGTTAATATTTTTTTTTTAAATAAAAGCTTGAAGTGGCTATGTTTATTTCAAATAAGGGCTTGATTTTTCGGTGATCAACGGTATTTTCATCATTTATCATTTTCCCTTTTTTTTCCTACCCTTTTCTCTTTTTTCTTTCCTTTTTCTTTTTAGTGGTTTTTCTTCCTCTACGTCGACGGTCGATTGGCCAACCATTGGCGATGGCCATAGAGGGCTAGGCGAGAGTTATCCTTACCCAATTGGACAATGGCCACCCATGCCAGCCATAGGTAAGGGACAGCCTCACCTTGGTGAGGCGACCCTCACCCTGGGGGGGGGGGGCTGCCTCTCACGATCATCCATGAGGTCGACCCTCACCGACCACAAGTGGGGGCTCCACAACCCTTGCTAGCGGTCGACAAGGGTTGTCGAGCTCCCACTAACCCCAAGCAAGGCTAATACTCACTAGATCTGGTGAGGGTGGTTGTTGTGGGCTTGCAGGCCCTCACTTGCTGTTAGTGAGTGCTTGTAGGCCCTCGCCAATCCTTCCTAGTAGCTAGCAAAGGTGGCCGAGGCCTTGTCGGCCCTTCCTAGTGATTAGCGAGGCTGATGTTGAAAGAGAAAAAAAAAAGGAGGAAAAAGAAAAAAATTGGCCAAAAATGCTCTTGACCGATTGAAAAATTTAGCTGGCTGGCGATCGGCAAGATCAAGCCCTTATTTGAAATAATCATGGTTACTTGAGGGCCTTATTTGAAACAACCAATATTACTTCAGTCACATATTTAAAACAAGATCCACTTCGAATCCTTATTTTAAAAAAAATGATGACACTTTGGATTTTTTTTGAAATTTTCCCTTTTCCTTCTCCAGCAGTGGAGCAGCTTTAGCCTAAACTCTCTCGCCATCGCCAATCAAGATCTTGACTCGTCTAATATAGCAATACCAAGTAAGATTCCCCTTTCCCGAACCCCAAAAAGAACCGCCTAGGTTGATTCATGCTCTCGGCGAAATCTTGTTAAACCGAAGTAATTTCATGTCGAGTTATAATGCTTTGAACCTGGAATGCGAGTTCATTAATGAACACCCAATACTCGATGTATTTCTTAAATGAAACACAGAATGTTTAAGAATCCCAAACTCAAATGGAGAATTTCAAGTGACTCGTGATAGACTGAGATGGGTTTAACAGGAAAATGTGTTGATTCCAGCCTTTATGCATCATGTTTAGTCCGTAGGTTGCTATAAATTTCGCTCTGGAATGCATGCTTAAAATCGCATATCAATCGTTTGATAAAATGGCCGATAGAATGCCGAGTATTGATTCATCATTGAATCCCGAGATAGATCTGTTCATGTCCGCTTCTGGGTTGGTTGAATCTGCTCTGATTTTCTTTTTTCTCTTTGTCTGGCTATGTGATTCTATGGGAACGATTGATCGCCGGCGAGCGAGCCGAGAGTCCCCCTTTGGCCGAAGCTCTCACTCCACATCGGCGAATCCCGCTGTCCAGGGCTATTCTAGTTAGGCCATTCTCTCCATATTCGTGTATTTATGTTCGCTTCTTTTTCTGGTTTGCTGATTTTAGAACCCATGGTTCGCTTAGTTTTTGTTTCGGTGAATTTGTTTTGGGTCGCCGGAGTAGATGGCCGGTGATGGGCCGGCGGCGGTGAGGGGTGGACAATAGGCCGGCGAGTGGTGGCCCGAGTGGATGACCATGGAGGGTAAGGGATCGGCGGCGGCCTGAGGTTTGGTCGAGGTCCCCTGGTTCGGTGAAGAATGAATTTGCAGGCGGCGAAGGAGATGTTCTCGCTGAACATGGTCTGCGAAGAAGAATGAAGGCGCAGGAGAAGAAGACAAAATAGGGAAGAAGACCAAGGAATAAAAAGAGTTAAAACAAAAAGGAAAATCAATGAAAAATTCGTAAAATCTAAAAATAAATTTTAAAAAATCGTTTTATAATCCGATGCGGGTCGCATCCGGGCATACGGGTCGGATCAAGTAAATGCGGTCCGAACCCATTCCCAAATATAATAATAATAAAAATTATTAAAAATTATTAAAAATCATAGAAATCATTATAAATTTCCTGAAATTTTTAAAAACTCATAAAATCCCTAAAAAATTAATAAAAGGTTTTTAAATTCGTAAAAAATGTATAAATCAGAAAAATCATTAGAAAAAATCAGAAAAATATTAAAATCATTAAATAAATTTAATTAATTGAAAAAATAAAAATAAAAAATTCAGATAAATCATAAAAATCATTAAAAAATTCAAAAAAAAATTCTAACCTAGAATCTTCATAAAATTTTAGAAAATTCAGAAGATCATAAAAAAATTTCAGAAAATTCAAAAAAATATTTTAAAATATTTTAAAGTTCATAAAATTCAGGAAAATTCAGGAAAAATTCATTAAAAAATTAGAAAATTGGAAAACTGTTAAAAATTGAAAATCCAAAATTGGACAAGTCTTTAGGACTTTATAATAGGGTTATCTGTTTTGAATTGTCTTCTCTTTTTTAGAGACAATTTAGGACACTTACGTGTTTTCTTTGCGATTATACTTGGTTGTGCCTATTTAATACCTTGGATGTTATTTTCTTTGTTTTAGAATCGTTAGGATGAAACCTAGAATTCTCTTCTAGATTGCTATGGTGTAAGTTAGCATTTAATCGAGTTAGATACTAGAATGGCGTTAATCTTAGAATTAGTGTAATCAAGTTCTCGAATCTAGAATCTTTGAATGCACAAATAGTCAAATATCCTCTTGTATTTTACTCAGTTGCTAGTTGATCAAAAAAGACTAGTGGTGGCTTTTGAGTCAAAATTTATATAGGATTGATTGATCAAAAAATGAATGTCCGATGTCGTGCGAGATATAGACTATGATCGATGAATCATTTGCGGTGTTAACAATCGATGGTCCATCCGTGATCATCATTTGTATGGACCATTCGATTAATCTCATAAGCAAGTATCTTAAACCTGATTTTACCCTCCCTGGGTCGGAAAGAGTCAAGTCGAGACAGCTTCAATTATAAATTGAGCATAAAATTGTGGAATTTAAATTATGGATTTTTTTGTAGTTCGAACTGTTCCAGACACTACTTTTCGACAACATATAATAGCCTTAGATACACTCCTTGGGTTGTCTAATTCTTGTATTTTCATCTCAAACTTCACAGTTACCAAATTCTTTGAGAAAGAACTTTTCTGTTAAGCTGATTTTATTTTTCACATGTGCATTAGATCTGTTCCATGAAAAACATCAAAAACTGTGGTTTTTCAAAAAGTTTATCTACTTTTCTATTAAATTGATTATAGATTCTATGTTTATTTGGTAATCACCTCCAAAACTTCAAGTGAGAAAGAGGGATCATGACCAATATTGGCTTCTCTTTTTCCGATAGTTTTTCTTTTTTAACTTTGGGCATATGTTTTTTTCTCTGTGAATACTTTATTTTTTCAAAAGATTGGCTTATAATGGAAAGTTTCATAAATGGTCTCACAGTTCATAGCGTACTTCCCTGAAACCCAAATCTTCTCCCCAAAAAAGTCCAATATCCAATTAATTGGGCCCCTCTTGTAGCCAGGCCTCCCTTACGCCCAGATCCACTCGCCTGGCGTGGAAACGACAATGAAAAGGAATTGGCAAAGCGTGGCCGACCAACGGGCATAATTAGGAATCGAAATCTCAAATTGGAATATACTTCTCCTTTAAAGAAGAGGTGTATGCATTTGGGTTCGAGTGTATCTCATCCTCGAGTGGCGCCCTCCTCAGCACTACGACCTTGTCCAATGACAGCACCCTTCTCAGCCCCTCCACATCCCCGTGCAGCACCGCCGCCACCAGTGCCCCCACCTGGCTGTTGTTCCACAAATGATACATCGCTGATCTCATGCATGGAGTCAGTGAAGAGAGCGGTGATCCAGGGAAGGGCACTCAGCGTTGGTAGTTTATTTGCAAAACAGACTAAAGAGGTGTCTCGTATCACATTAAAAAAAATACGTGGACTAAATTTGACATTAATTCTCAATTCTTTATTTTTATTTTTATTTATTAAAATTCGAATTTATAATTATAAAATAACCAATGTGTCCTATCGAAATGGTGTGACTATTCATAATAGATTAACGATTATTTTTTATTATTTAATTTTTAATTTATTATTTTTGCTTAATGATTATTAGGCACTCTTACAACTGAAGCTAAGGATCAAAGAGACCTTTCTTTTGTAAGTCTTGAATATTTGCATCTTCTGTTGCGGTCCTAAGACTAATGTGGAATTTGGACGTGACCCCGATGAAGAGGGATAGAACTATGGAGACTGACCGAGTACAGGCAAAAGGAAGCAGAGGGAGTGAGACTTGATGTGCTTCAAACCTAAGAGGGGATCCTAGGAAGAGAGGCAAAGCAAGGGGTGTAGCTTCAAGTTCAAGAAACAGCGAAGATATGAGGTCAGGTAGGCACGCAGCTTCTAGTTCAGGAAAGGGCAAGGCATCGAATATGGGAAGGAGAATAACTTCAAGTTCACAAAGCAGCGGGATTTTGAATACAGAAAGTGGCAAAAGTTCAACTTCAGGAAAGGGCACAGCTTGGAGTTCAGAAAGGGGAACGACTTTGAGTTTAGGAAGGGGCAATGGCTCTACCTTAGAGGTCCAAGTTCAAGAAGGGGCATAACTAAAAAGGGCACAATTTGACGGACAAAGGTTGTTCAAGTTCGGCCAAGGCTGAGCCTCAAACACAAACAAGCATTGAAGCAAGTGGAAGATTTAAGTTACTATGACATATTTAGTAGATATGCATGTTCTTCAATCTTTGTGTAGGCAATGCACAATTACTATTAATTGGTAATTGATATGTATTATGGGGTCATTATGTAATTACGTTATTTTATGCTCTCCGACTGTAATTAACTGATTTTATAAATACTTATCTTGCAATCCTAATTGGGGTCAAACCACCATGAACACTCTTTTATTATTCTCTCTACTCTCTGTGACTCTTCAAACTCTACCTTTCGAAGGAGACTCCAAGCCAATATTTCTAGGTAAAAATTTTCTTCGGCTTTTCCTACCTATAACCAACAAGTGGTCATGGATGTGGATCATCTGCTCCTTCCATGAGCTAATATGTTGTCTTAATTCTATTACAGGTGTTTCCGGTTCTTCTTTTCTGGTCTCTTCCCTAGTTTTATTCTCATTCTATTAAGTTGTTTATCTAATGACTGCAAGCTAATCGGTTTATAGCATGAAGAGAATCTCGTGACAGAAAAATTTGTTGAAAATTACTCCAAATGACCACTAATCGGTTTATAGCATGCAAACCACAACGATTAATCTTTGGATTCGATGGCAGAAAGTATTGTTTTACAAATACATCGCATGAACAATTTGTTGAACAGGTCATCTTTCAAAGCGAAGGCAATTTTTTAATCCAAACTATGAACAACAATCAAACACAGCATTGTCTCTGCAAGGTTTCCGAACACAAAACAGAGAAGAACGAGGATGGTTTTGTACCCTCCCTAGACTCGATGGCTAACGGCAATCGGCGAAGGCGAGCGACCTTCGACGGCGGTGAGGAAAAAGGACTTGGAACTGGAATGTTTGCTTTTTTCTGCTCAAGCATTTTTCTCTCTCGCTTAAGGATGCATAAAATCAAGGGCGGCTAATCATCCCAAAGTAAGGGCAACAAATTTCAAGCACTAGGCAAGAGCAGAGGGCTTACCGATGGGTGATGCTCAAATTGATCATCTCCATGGACGGAGGTAGCGTCTGCATAGGAGGAGGAGGAATAGGAGAGACGGAAGCAAGGCGAGTGGGCAACAAAAAAGACGATAGTACCAGTACGGAGAATGGCGACGACGTCGACAGAGAGTTCGACTTCGTCCTCTCTTTTGGGTCGTCTGGCTAGTGCCATTACTGCACAGGCACCAACATTTCGTGTTTGTTTCTCTCTGACGAGCCCTTCAGAGGGAAGCTCGTGCCATAGAGCCCTCCGACCCCAACGCCACCAAGCCTCCGTCGTTTCCCAGCAGCTGAAAGAGAGCGTCTGGCGGTGGTCATCAGATTTTGCGAGATAGAAAGGAGAGGAGAGAATGAGGAGGGAGGGGTCTGGAGCGAAATTTGAAATAAAGGAGGAGAGAGAAAGAGAGCGACGGAGAAAGACGCAGAGAGGAGAGAGAGTGTCGCGTAATTAATGAGGAGAGAGTATCGCCCCTGACAAGCTATGATACACGGACACGTCCCACATGCCTCCGTGTCGTGTCCGACAAGTGTCGGACACCTCGACACGCTCGGACACGTTTCGACACGCGGTCAACGCGTGTCGGATTTGTCGACACGTGATCAACTTTTCTCGACACGCTTCGACACGCATGTCCAAAAGAGAATGGAGGGCGGAGGAGAGGGAAGTAGAGATGAGGCCGCGAGCGAAGGCGAGCCCGTGACGTCGAGAGACGGCCAGAGAAAGAGGGCGAGGGCCGTGAGAAGAAACTTTAGGAGGGAGGCGCGCATGGGGGAGGGCAGTGTCGTCGAGTGGGGCGGCGGCGGCAGCGGCAGCGGCAAGGGGGAGGAGAGGAGGAGGAGGAGTTCGCGGCGGTGTGCAGCCTCTCGGCGCACAGGGACCCCACGTTCTGCCTTCTTTTCCGATTCCTTTTCACTGAAACTTTTTCTGGGTTACTCCCTTTTCCACTCCTTCGGCGAATGCTGGTGCTTTTCTTGATCGAGTCTTCGATGCTTTCGGAGATAGGCGTCATGCGGCGAGGAGGAGGAGAAGAAGGGGCCGCACTGCTAGGGTTTTGAACTTTTGAGAAGGAAAATAATAAAAAAGGATGCGAGGAGGAGGAGAAGAAGGCGCCGTTCCGCGCTGGTAGGGTGTTGAAAAGAATAAAAAAAGACTTGGCGTGTTGGAGGGAGGGGAAAGTGACAGGAGGGAGGGGGAAGTGATGGGCTGTCAGGTGGTGGGGAGGGAAAAAAAAGGTGAAAAAAATTTGGGGGGAAAGAGATGAGGGAAGTTTGGGCGCAAGGGGTGGTTTCGAAAAATAAAAGTAAATTTGGGGGAGGGGGGAATTTCGAAAAATAAATGTAAATTTGAGATAATGAAATTAAAAAAAAAAGTGTTAGATTTATTAATATTATTGGTATAAATTCATTGTAAACTCTTTATTTATTTATTTGTAAATTTGAATCAAATTAATTAAAATTTAAAATATTTATTTAATATTTAACGTGTCGGAACGTGTCGAAATTCTCTATTTTTTTAAAAATGACGTGTCGCGTGTCGTGTCGCGTGTCGTGTCGCCGTGTCTGTGCTACATAGCTGACAAGCCTGCAAAGTTCTTATTTTCCCTTCTTCTAATTTCCACGTCAACTCGACACGTGTCACAATTTTAATGGATCACGCGTGCCACGCATGCAGATGACGTGGTGGTTAGCAACCACTGAATATTTTCTCCTAAATCAGAGGATGAAAAGAGTATCCTTCCCCCTTTTTTCGATGTGGAACCTCATGATGTTAAACTTAAAACACCAATAGATAGCAAAGCTTTATCGGAGCACGAGAAGAAGTTTCACAACAAAGTCGAGGCATGGAGAGTGGCTCTTGCAAAGGTAGGTGGAATCAAGGGATGAAACGTGAAATCAAGGTAAAAATCGTTTAAGATCCCTACTTCTGTTTTTTTTTTTATAGAAGATGGAAGGTTGCCCTGTCAAATGATTTCTTTTATTCTTTTTGTTGATGGAAAATACTGAAAACTAACTCCAGTTGCTGCTCTCCTTCAACTGTACATGGACCCTGTATTTTTCTTTTTAACAATTTTTTCCTCTTCACTGTCTCCTAAGGCTAGCAAATATTCAAGAGCACCCTTTTGCATTTATTGTTTGGGATGAATACCAAAATCAACGACAGATTTTGCATCCATATTGATCTGCCTCGAGCTCTGCAGAGCTCGCTGGAGGTCTAAATCGAGGCCGGGCACCACGCTGGTATAAGCATCAGACAAGTAGACAGCGGTCGTGAAAAGTGCTGAGGGTAATTTTGATAAGAAAATGGCAATTGAATTAATAAGTTATGGCGACAAATGCAATTTGAAAAACATTTGAAAATTGGGAAGTCAATTTGTAATATGACGAAATGTTGAGGTAGATAGAAGCTGACATGTGCGGAAAATGGTTTTTGCAATTTCTCCTTAGCATTATCCTTTCGACCTTTCTTCAGGGTTGTCTTAACTCTTAGGCAAACTATGGATGAGTTGGGGCGCAACATGGCAGTGACATAGCCCCACATGACATTTCTGTCTTGTTTTGGGACTCATCAAATGGCATTTACATTAACAATTTAATATGCTTATCATCATTCATCAATAACACCTTATATCGCATAATTTGGCTATCAATCAATGAATTAGAATTAACACCTAGTTTGCATTTGGGGGTGCCCATTAGCTTCTCCAATGCAAATGAGCTGTTTTTGCATAATTACTGGCAATCTCTTATGGTGTTGGGTTATGTAGTCAATATGACCAATGTGCCGCTGAGAATTTTAGAGTTTTGTTTTTGACCTGAAGATGGAGTTGTCGGAAAGCAAACTGACAGGCCTCTCTATTATGTTTCATATTAATAAGGAAGTTTAAGAAGAATTCCGAAACTTTATCTTATCTTAGTTAAGGTGCAAGCCAAAGCCCAAGTAGATGGTCCAAACTTTGGAATGTATGTACTTGATGGTCTGGAAAATCAAGCCTGTGTTATGCTGCCAATCTACACACATATCTTCATTCCTTAACCACCAAGTTAACCTCATGGGAGTCAGGCCTCTCGATATTCTATTTTGAACCATTAGTGTGACACAGCTCTTTAAATGCCATTATACTTGACATAATCAAATCCATAAAAGACATACATGCATAAGTTAAGCCAATACGGATGTTTTGTGCTCTCTCTCTTTTTTTTTTTTCCTTTTTTTGTTTGGGGGGGGAGGGGATAAGATAATATTTTCCTCACCAAACTATAGTGTCTAATGGATGACGTTGCCATTTGGTAACTTTTGTCCGTGTAAGCCATTGCTATTGTCTTCAGAAATTTCTATAATCAATAATGCACAACATATCAAGTGAATTCTACTAAATTAGCATGTATTGATTGTTCAATGTCATTATATATCTGTCCAATGTGCTTCAATCTTTTTCATGTTAAAATGTTGACAATCCCATGTGTAATGCATGGGTATGAAATGAATCTAGTCAACTAATGAAAGTGCTTTTGTACATGGCAGCCAAGTAGAGATTGTCAAATCGATCGTTGAAAAAGTATTGGAGAAGCTAAAGATAAAACAAAAATTGGTGACTGAAAATTTAGTTGGACTTGATGATCGAATAAAATACTTGATAGAGTTATTAGATGTCAACTCTTATGATGTGCGGCTCATTGCAATTTATGGAATGGGTGGAATTGGTAAAACAACTATTGCTAAGGTCATCTTCAATCAATTATCTTCCCACTTTGGAAAATGTTGTAGCTTTCTTGAGGATGTTCGAGAAAGCTTGTTGACCAAGGAGGCCATGGTCGAGTTGCAAAAGAAATTACTGTCTGACATTGTTGGTTCCGGATTTGTAGAACAAATCAAGGATAGTGAACAGGGAATGTTGAGGATTGGAGTCACACTCAGCACGAAGAAAGTCCTTGTGGTTTTGGATGATATTGATAATAAAGAGCACATTAAGAAACTAATAGGAAATTCTACATTACATTCAGGATCTAGGATAATTATTACAACGAGAAACATAGCTGTTATGCATGTTGAGGAATTTGAAGGTAAAATTCTCGACTATGAGATGCTAAAGATGGATAATGGTCCTGCACTTGAGCTTTTTTATCAACATGCCTTTCATGGAGACTTTCCTTTGGATGGTTATCGTAGACTTTCAAGACAAATTGTCTCAAGCACGGGAGGGCTCCCCTTGGCTATTGAAGTGATGGGTTCATTGCTTCATGGGAAAGACCAAGAAATTTGGGAAGAGACGTTGGAAAAGTTAAAGAAAGTACTCGAGAAAAAGATTCTGGATAAGTTGAGAATTAGTTATGATGACCTAGATGAACATCATAAACAAATTTTTCTCGATATAGCATGCTTCCTTTTCAATGAGAATAAGACCGATGCAATGTACATGTGGACCAATTGTCAATTTTATCTTAAAGGAGGAATTAAAGTCCTTATCGATAGGTGTTTGGTAAAGATATTGGATAATGATATGTTCTGGATGCATGATCAACTTATATCATTGGGAAGGCAAATTGTCCGTGAAGAAAGTCCAAATGACCCTAACAAGCAGAGTAGGTTGTGGAATGCAGAAGAAGCCCTTCAAATCATGGCCACTAAAGAGGTTAGTAAGGGCGCGTTTGGTAATGTTTCCGTTCCAATGAACAATTTTTGAATAGAAATATATATATATATATATATATATATATATATATATATTTTTTTCTGTTCCCGGGAAATTTCTGAGTATAAGAACGCGCTTAGTAACTATAAAAAAAAATATATTCCGGGAATAGAAATGCGTTTTGTAAATTTGTATAATTTTGTAGTTTCTTTTAATTTTTCAATTTTTTATTATATTTTTCCTTTTTTTTCTTTTTTCTTTCTTTTTTCTTTTTTCTTTTTTCTTTTTTTTCCTTCTTTCTCCTTTGTGGCCGGCTGCCAGCCATAGTAGCGGCCAACAATCGACTGGGTGAGGTCCGATGAGCTTGCTGGAGCCTCGTCAGGCCACCGGCGAGGCTCAACCTCGCCCAGGCGGCACAAGGTCGACCTCGCCAAATCTGGGCGAGCTCGAGCTCGCCCAGCCATGGCGAGGCTCAGTGTCACCGGGGGTCGGTGACGCTTTGGTGAGGTCGCCGGCCAAAAGGAAGAAGAAGGAAAGAAAAGAGAAGAAAAAAGAAGAGAGAGAAAAATTATTTCTCGAAATTGTTCCAAGGAACAAGAAGTAAATTTTTTCTATTTCTTGTTTCTGTTTCAATTCTGTTCTTAGGAACAAAAAAAATAGATTTTTTGTTTCTAGGAATAAAATTTTTACCAAACACGTTTCTGTTATTTTTTTGTTCCCCATAACAAAAGAACAAAAAATTTTGTTTCAAGGAACATAAACACTTTTTAACAAACAAGGCCTAAGAATTCCCCTTTTGTTTAGCACCTTTATCAATTTTTCCTACCCATTCGAGTTTTAGAACATAGAGGTTGGAAGTTGACAAACTTCTTCACATCATTGCAAAATTTTGCTTGTAGAGGAAGGACAAGGTTCAAGGGCTTGAGATCCGTCAACCATTTGAGATTACAAATGAAGAATTTGAAGGGCTACCAAAACTAAGATTCCTCAATTTACACAAAGGAACTTTTGCTGGGGACTTCACAAGGTGTCGTTCAAAATTGAGATGGTTCTCTTGGCATTGTCCTTTAAAGAAGGATTTTAGGGCTGACAATTTTTATTTGGACCAACTTGTTATTTGTAAACTTCACCGAATTGACTTCAAGGATGATTCAAAGGCATGGGACTTGATCAAGGTAAATACATGTTTTAAAATCTTGTCCGAAAGCTCCCTTGTGTATAATGCAATGGTTCTTACACTTGACATGTCATCCATTTTTACAGAGAGCACATAATTTGAAAGTTCTATCTATTACTTGGTGTGATGGCATAATGACAATCCCAAACATCTCTAGATGCTCGGCTTTAGAGAGATTGACTCTTGCTGGATGCTCCGGTCTAAAGAGAATTGAAAGCTTCATTGGAGATCTACAATCGTTGATTGAGTTAGAGATCAAACAGTGCAATATTACAAATTTGCCGAAAGAAGTGGGGGCATTAGTGAAGCTTAAGCATTTCTCATTATTTGAATGTCAAAGTTTGAGAAAACTTCCAGACTCAATTGGGAATTTGACCTCATTGACGAAGTTAGACTTATCAGGTACGAGCATTGCCAAATTTCCACATTGCATTGGAAACTTAAAATCCAAATATTTGTAGTATGAAATTTGATAATTTTTCTTTTGACAGGGACGATAATAAGAGAACTCCCCAACCCCATCGGAAAGTTAAAATCATTATGTGTCTTTCATTTTTTTACCAATAAATCAACTTGGTTATAGGGAAGCTCATGATTGGCAATTACCTAGTAGTTTTGGTTTAGTAAATCTTGAAGAGCTAAATCTCTCCAGGCATTATAAATTGACAGGTGAAATTCCGATTGGAATTGGAGAATCGTCATCTTTAAGAATCCTAAATTTAATGGGCACCCGTATTAGTGGAATTCCAAGGACAATAAACATGCTTCATCACCTCCAAACACTAAACTTAACATAATGTCATAAAATTCAAGAGTTGATGGAGCTTCCCGCAAGTTTGACTAGTCTACTTCTTGAATCTCACTCATTGCTCTCAATCCCCGTACTGTCAAACCTTACCAATTTGGTTGAATTGCAACTGAGTAATGGCTATTTGATGATAAATGAATCAAATAAAATCTCAGGATGCAACATACGGGGGGTTGGGAGGTTATTTAGACTACAAAAGTTAGCTATAATACTACCAAATGTCCCTGCACCTCCAGAGTTGGCTTTTATTTCTCATCTAGAAGAGCTTACTTTGGCTCGCCTAGACCTAGAATCCTTCGTGCATCTTCCATCCTCTCTGGGGAGATTGAATTTGGAATTCTTTAACATCAGGTGGGCAGAGTTACTTCCCTCTCGCTTGAGATTGGGAAATTTGTCAACTTTAGAGTTTTGTGATGTTGAAGTAGAAGACATTCCACTCGATGGACTTCCACAACTAGAGAACTTAACTATTAGACGTTGTGAATTGCTTCAGAGATTATCTTTGGAATTAAGGGAGCTACAAGAAGTGCATGTGTCATCTTGTCCAGAGCTAGCTGAGATACAATTTGTGGGTCTTTCGAGATCATTTAGATCCTTCATTGTTATATATTGCATATCTTTGAGAAGATTGGGTGGGTTATCATACTTGAAGAACCTTAAAATTTTGACAATCAATTGGTGCATCATACTTTCTAATGTTGAGGGCCTTCACGAGCTAAAGTCTCTAAATTTCTTGGAGGTGACACAATGCCCCTCATTGAGAAGGTCAAATAGATTGAATGCTTCTACAAACATTCCAACTCATTGCCACATCAAAATTAAGGATTGTGGTGACTTTATCAAAGATTTTACTTTCGGCTACTCTAGAAGCTCTTTGAAGCGTCATGGAGAGAAAAACTTCTTGGATGCATCACATCTCAAGTCCAAGTTTGCTAAGGTGCGACATCTTCTTCATCAATTTATAGTATATGTGTATTGACACCTCAATTTTGGCGACCCGTTTAATCAATCATTAATTATATAGAAAATTATGGATTAATTTTTAACCCCTAGCAAAAATAATTTTCATTAAATTGCATGACATATAGACATTAAGAGCATTTACATTAATAGTAATATAATTTTTAAATAAAAATTAAAAAGGAAAGAAAGAGAGAAAAAATTAATTAAAGAAATTATTTAAAAAATAGAAAAAGAAAAGAAAATGGGAAAAGCTAGACCGGGACGGGGGCAGGCCGGCCCGGCCTCTTTCTCTTTCCTTTCCTTTCTCTTTCTCTTCGCCTGGGCCGGCCCACTTTTCCTTCCTTTTCTCAAGACCGGCCCAGCCTTCTTCCTCTCCCTCTCTTTCGCTCACGCGTTCTGTAGAACAGAGAACGACGTACGCGAACGAAAGGACGGTGAGACAAGGGAAAGCGGAAGAGGTCGCGCGAGACGTCTGGTGGGGGGCCAGGCCGGCAATCGCAGCTGGCAAGGCAAGAAGCCACGCGGACCAGCCGATGCTTAAAAGGGACAGAGGGGGCGTGTTTAGAAAGGGGGATTTTTTTTTTTTTTGGGGGGGGGGTGTTTGTTGGGTCTGGAGAGTGACATTGGCCACTGAGAGAGGGAGGCCGTGAGCGAGAGGGTGAGGCCGAGAGTGAGTGAGTGTCTTCCGGCGACGGACACGCTTTAGTCCCGGCCGGCGACCCCGTCGACGTTCCCCTCTTCCTCGCGTCGAGCACACGGTACGACCCGATCGTTTTTTCTTTTTTTTTCCTTATTTGGAGTCGACTTCCCGAGGATCCCGGCCCGGAGACGTCGCAAGGCGGGTGGCCTTAGTTCGATTTGTCTCGAACTCGCTTGCCGTCTCCGAGCCGAATAGGGATTTTCGCGGACAAAACTCATTCCCTTGCACCACTATTGTCTGGCCCCGTTTTGGCACAATCACGAGACTCTTGCTATTTCTAGTCAATATGCGTGTTGGGTTTGAACGAGCCATTATCTGTTGATTTCGAGCCTTATTTGTCGATTCCCTTTGGATCCTTGGTGTGAGTTCTAGTTCAGGAACGGTCTGTACTGTTTCCTCAATCTTTGCTCGCAAAATGTTTGTTAAAATGCCCAGCATATGGTTCGACCTGGTTCTGGTCTGTTTTGAGCATTTATGGGCACGTGTGTCTTCTTGGAAGGAGCCATCTATTGGTCGAAGGATTACGATTTCAGTTAAAACCTTTCCTGTTGAACTCAAATCGGCACATTGTCTTTTGTATTTGTTTTTGTTTCCCGGTTGCTATTTTGTTGGATGTGCCCATTGGAAGTTTGAGTTTTGTTTGATGTTTGGCTGCGAGCGTTGGCCTTGAGCGAGTAGTGGTGTAGATGGACGGCTGGCCGGTGGTTGGAAGTCGCTTGCTATGGCGGTCCGGTGAGGGTCGTACCGGTCAACGACGAGATGAG
The DNA here is from genome assembly GCA_028830015.1 of Eucalyptus grandis x Eucalyptus urophylla. Taxonomy (NCBI): domain Eukaryota; kingdom Viridiplantae; phylum Streptophyta; class Magnoliopsida; order Myrtales; family Myrtaceae; genus Eucalyptus; species Eucalyptus grandis x Eucalyptus urophylla. Next base: position 46,656,918 of record CM054190.1, read on the forward strand.
TTTCTTCACGGTCTAGTGTGGTGTGTCTCTTCAGTTTGTACTGAGCAAGAGCAAGAAGGGGGCGTGGAGAAAAGCAGAGAAGACATGGGCTTAATTGGTCTAATAAGATTCGGGCTTATTTAGGCGTGAACTTGGACTTCTTCGGTCTAGTTGGTACGGGCTAGGCTTAGTAGTAAGGTTCGGATTGGGCTTGTTTGTTAGTACGTTGGGGTTTAGGGAATCAGGTTTAGGTGTATTTTAGGGCTTTGGTCGGACCGGGCTTGGTATAAGAGCCCGGCACGCGTTTTGAGACGCGGGTTTGAAAATGATTTGTTCTTATTTTCGTTTGATGCTATAATTCGGTAAAAACTACACAGATTGTAAAAAGTTAAATATTATTTTGAAATCTACACGGAAAAAATTATATTTTTTAATCCAACACGAAAATTTATTTGAGATGTCTTTAAATAACATCAAATACATTAGTGTCCCCTCAACATGTTCTTGTTAATTTGAAATGTTGTATAAAAAAAATAAATTCATAGATAAAAAATAATGGAGTGTTGGATATTACGTAATCCGATATGTTTATTTTGATGTAGTGATGTTTAGCAATAATTGCCTTCTTGAACTTTGACATAGTTGTGCAATAGCCTGCAAATTTTGTGAAGTTATGGATTATGGTTGAGCATGGCCTTAAGGTAGAATCTGGAATTTGAGAACCGGACTGGTGGAAATTTGTCCAATTCTAGGTTCCAAAGTACGTAGGGTAAGTTCTATGTTCCAAAATTGGAGAATATGTTTTGACAAGTAGGTTCTAGGTTTTAGGTTGGTGGAACCTAGAAACTGTAATCTAGAATCTGTAATAAGTTTTTGTGTTTTCCTTTATCTCTGTCTTCACTTAGTCTTGAGGTATTCTATGGTATTTGATGATGAGTGTATAATTTGAAACCACTAATCCAAGTTTTCATTTTAGTACTAAGAATTTTACTTTATTAATGTTTTCATATTTTTCATGTGTTTGAATATAAGTTATGGTCATTCATGTGTAGTGGTAAGTAGTGGTTATTTAATGTGATCATTAATTGCAATCTTTTATTTAATAATAAAAGTAGAATATGGGTGGACTTTGGAACCTATAACAAGATATATTGTAAGTTCCAAAATATGTAAGGTAGGTTCTAGGTTCCAGAAAATAATGAACCTATATTCATAGGTAAGTTCCAGGTTCCACTAAGAAACCTAAAACCGCTCCTCCTATTATGGATTGCCCCATCATCGCCCCACCCAAAAAATTTTAAATAAATAAACTTTGATTTATATTGCATCAATTAATTTTTCAATCTACATAACCATTAAGTTGGGGTGGCAAAATGGGTCCATGATCCACTTTTTGAGTCATATTTATTATTAATGAGCTATATGTGGATTATAAAGATATAAATGTCCGGTTAAAATGGATCCAAAAGGTTTTAAGCTAAATTTATATGGGTCGAAAATGGGTTAGACATTCTAACCCATTTTCGACTTAGGTGGGTAACCTAAAAAAACAAATTGCAAGAGACTATTTCATGTGTCGGGCAGTTTATGAAATTTTACTTATTTTGCCACCTTGCAAGATATAAAGTAATCTTGGGAGAGACACTTGGCAAGACCCAGATAAAGCCTTATTTTGAGTATGTAGAGGCGGCAGTTTATGTGTATCAATGGGAATTAGTCAATCCAAATGCTAGCACTATAATATTCATAGAATACGTTTTCTATTGATGCCGTTATGAAGTAATTATAGCAATAGATGATGTTTAATTTGAATGTACATCACATACTTATTTAAAGTTCAAAATTACTTAATAAAAGAAAACTCAAATAAGTATTATTCATGTTCGACTGGACAATTGAATGTTTAATCCTAAATCTTTCTCTCACTAATTAATGATATCTATGTCATATTGTATTTGGGCAAATATGCAATAAGATTTAAAAATATATCCAATTGGTCCTTTGGCTTTCTCATTGAACTTTTTACATCGCAGATTTCCTTCACCATCAGATTCCACCTAGGAGTAAAGAAGTCCGGTGATGGGTTTCGGTTTGTTGGTGGAGTAAAAAGGGAAAAAGACAATGTCACCTCTAATTCAGTGACATATGAAGGATTGGTTGCTGATGTGAAAAATTTTGGCTTTCGTTTAAAGAGAATTTGGTATGAGACTCCTTGTGTATACAGTGATTTGCTCATAGAGATCAAAAGTGATGAGCAATTGAAGGGACTAGTTCAACTAGCATCTACAAGAGGATTGATTTATTTGTACGTCGAGGGTGGAGTTGATAGTGAGTGGGAGGGAGAATACGATGACAAGATGATGGAGATGTTAACAGAGGAATGGAGAATGAAGGGTAATGTGAACTCCGATGACGATGAGGCTAAGTGGGACATTTCACATCCTGATGAAGACTTAGACTCTGCATCTACGGGTGAAAGCGGAACTCATGGCACCTTCTCTATTGATGATTTCCAGTCAGAGCTGGGCAGTATTGAATGTTTTGAGGCCACATAATCAATTATAAGAAAAGATCTGAACGGTGTTTAACTTCGTAGACAACCTAGATACGAGGAGAGTGCTGGAGATGCGATTGTTGAATGTAGATATGTAGATGGATGATTGGGGGCAGCTAAGAAAGTGTTGGGTACGGAGATCCACAGAGAGACAGTGGTTGTGAGTGGCTTGTGGGAGTTAAGTCAAGAAAGCGCATCGAAGTGCATCAATGTTCTGCTAGTTAGATCTATAAGTAGAAGTACCTCCTTTGTTGCATGTTATAAAATCAACTAGGTTGTCACGATGCACTGGTCTAGAGGTGGAGCATTTAATCTGTGCTTCACATGTTGCACTATTGAGTGTTGATATAATAATGAGCCTGGTCTTTACATATTATTGGAAGAATATATATGACTAATCCTGGTATCCATTGCGATGCTGTGAAATTGATCTTTCAGGTTTTGTTGGCAACAACATTGGGTTATGTTTTAAAGAAGATCCAAGTGTGTGAGACATCTCGAGTGTAATTGAAGTCTTGAAAACACTTGAGAGTTGTGTATTTTGAGTGATTATAGTCCCCTCTTGTTGATTTTAGTGGAACATCCTATTGATATCTCCTAGATATGCCTAGTCAAATAACATAAATCCTCAATGTCAAGTTTATTTTCTGCTTTTACTTCTCACTTGATTGTTTGCACTTGTTTAATGCTTCCACCTTTTCGGCTAACATTAGCTTTTAAATAGATTTTCCATTTAAGAATAACTGTTTATTTAAATTTAATCAAACGGCACAGTAGTTTATTAAAAAAAAATCAAATATAACAAGATAATGACAGTTGCCTTTCATCGGTCCTAGCTTGTTAATTTTATCTGGTGCATTGAAGCCAATCACAATGCCACTTTTAGCGCCCACCCAACTGAGAAAACTGACGGGACCAGAAAAATTTTCTGACTAATTGTAATAAGGTGGTTTAGCAAGTTTGAATAGGCAGAGTGAAGACATTCATAAAAGCAACATAAGTAGAGACAAAAGCTCAATAATCCCACCTTCAATTTTGACCCTATTCCTTCTCTTAAAATGATCCCTCGCCCTAGTTACGAGAACACATCAGTGGTGCCTCAACATTGCACCTGCCCAGGACAAGCTGCTAAACCTTAAACCTGCAAGTCCCAGGCCATGTTTTGTGGTGACTATGCAGACTCATTTTATACGAGATGATATACGACGAAAATAAACTCAAACATCTTAATGACTCGTTTTTTTTTTTTTTTTAATGATCGGCATGAGCCTCTCGATGTAATATGTTGATGTGATAGAATATGTGTAAACAATACTAAACACCTCACTTGAATCCATTTCTCTCCCTCTTGGAGGGAGGAGAAAAATAAAACACCTCTCTCTCTCTCTCTCTCTCTCTCTCTCTCTCTCTCTCTCTCTAGGATCAAAAATCTCTCAACCCCTTTCTGTGTGAACGTCTTGCGTTTCAGGAACTCCTCCATTCGTTGTGTAATACGTCTTTTTTATTCCAACCATTAGAGCAACTCTGGTCCATTTCTACACTACATATTCTTTTAGTCCATTGTTTGTCATCACTTCCTCTTCCAATTAAACTCTAATTTTTTTCCTCTATCTTCGTATAAGTTTTTGGTAGATCTCAATCTGCTTGACAAAAGGAATTCTTGTGTTGTTCAATCCATAGATGTGGAATTGGGATCAGTTCAGTCGTCCGGACTTGAGATTAATTTGAAGTTATGCAATTAAAACATAACACAGAGGAATTATACACCATTTGCTGATAATTTTGGTGAGAATTATGAAATCATAACCAACTGTTTTAAAAACTTAAATTCTTAGATAAATGCATAATTTAAACATTAAGTAAAGCATTTATGTAGCATTTTATACCAATCGTGGGTCCTAGGATTTAATTCCTGGCCAAGCTAAGAAAATAGCTATTCATACATCACAAGGGCGTAATTGGAATAAAGAAAATATGCAAACAGCAATCCAACATTTGCTTACAATGATTTAAATACAATCTCTTTTTTTGTTTTCTTTTAAAGATTTTCACATATCTTATGGAAAAACTACTCCAAGGCTATTTTAAAGCTTTTTCTGATTTCTTTGGAAAAAGAATTATGGGATTTTTTTAATATTCTTTTAAAATATATATATTTTTTATTTTTAAAATATAAAAAATAATATATATTATATTATATAAACAAGGGGATCCAGGTCGGGTCTCCTCATCTAGTCCGGTCCGAGACCGACCCGGACTCGCCAGCCCAGGTCTCAAGACTCGGGCTCTCGACCGAGCTGGGCTCAGCACGTTGGGCCCAGTTAAAAATATTAAAAGGCAAGCAGAAGTAGCCCAACCCGAGAACATTCCAAACCAGAATTAAACTAATTCAGCCCAGCCCTCATCTCTTATCCTAGGCCCACTACGCCTAGTCCCAATGAGCCTAACAAAAGCCGATTCATTAAATCCACACAAACCTCCCCAAGCCCACCTCATTCCCTATTTCAGCCAGCTCAAGAACACTTAAAACCTACACAAGCCCAGCATGCCGCTCTTGGTTTTGCGCGCTCGGGGATGACCATAGACGAGCAGCCTCGAGCTGGTTCGTCCCCGACCATGCCCCGGCCGCTAAACCGGCGCCGCCACTCCGTCGATCGCTCACGCTGACCCGCGAGACCAAATCGCCACTCCTCCTTCTGCGATTAGCCGCGAAAGTCGTTGATCCCCAGAGAACTCGTCGCGGGCTATCAATGGATAAGCACTATCAAAGCAACGGACGACCGAGCCCGAGCCCGAGCTCAAGCCGGGATTCTGAATGAACTACATACCAGTCCCCCAAAACCACAGCGCGCACACAAATGAGGTCAGAACTCGCGCGAACCGGACAACGTCATCCCGGTCCGGCGAGCCCGAAACAGAGCACAAAAAGGGGTACTAGCGTTCGGATGAAGGAGCCCTACCCGGCTCGGCCGCGTCGGACGGTGGGCAAGCTCGATAGATCGGGCTACGCTCGTCCACCTCGCGCATCTCCAAGCCGGGATCCTCGGGAAATCAACGCCCGAAAGAAAGGCGAACAAAACGGAACCAAAACCTTCCGTGAGCTCGGCTCGGGGAGAGGGGTAACGTCGATGGGTCGTCGGCTGGGTTTCGAGTGTGTTTGTCGACGGAGAGCCCTCGCTCACTCTTAGTCTCTCGCTCGGCTCTCTCCGCTCACGGCCTCCCTCTCGCTCGGATCTCTCCTCCCGCCCGCCCGCCCCCCCCCCCCCCTTCCTTTTCCCTTTCTTCTTCTTATTGAAGGTTCAAAATGGAAGACGAGTTCTCAGGAGCACGTTATACGCTCAGGATACATTCAGACAAATTTAGGTGTCGGCTGGTTCATTTAGAAAGTCGACTTTGTTTTTATTTTCTCAGTGTTTCTTAAGCAAAAATACTATTTGAATGCACCAAGACATAAACGTTCATTAAACGTAGATATAATAGACAATGTTAGGAATTTTCAGGTGCTATTTGTTCGTTTGTTCCACTAGGCATACCTTTCACCTGTAGGTGTGTAGCTGAAACATGTGGACTCGTTAGAACTAACAAAGACAACAAATAATTCCAGAAAAGAAAAATGATACATCGGTTCCCGGTAGCATTTCAAAGTAAACTTGCCCTTCTTTTTCAAATACGGGACAATGCCATTGATATATATTGGACCTTAGCAAATTTTATTAATAAAAGAAGAACGAAGTTTTAAATGGATGAGGTATGGATTCGTTGGACACCAAATTTTCGTCAAATAATATAACTTAATGATATACATATACGTGTTGATTGTGAATAACAAAAAAACTTCTCTTTTCAAAATAATGAATTATCTTAGCAGTTGAAATGTGGCTCGAAATTTGACTTTGTTTTGATTTGGATGTGAATCAGAATTAAAGTCTGAGACATTTGAAGCAAGCCAAAAGGTTTAGAATGTGTGACGATACATTTTAGATGTCCTAAATCAAGTGGTGGACATCTGAATTAAATGGTGAGGCAAGACGAGGCTACTATGGATACGAATTGCAGATTTGGATGTCTAGAGGCAAGATTGGAAAATTGGCCAGACTCAATGGATATTCATGTGACGTCTCAAATTTCTGTCTAGCTATATCAGCAAGCCATGTAGGAATTTAATTTTTCAATAACCAAATTTAGTGAGTGAATTAGGGACGAAGACATTAGCATATGCCTTGTACGGTTTATGTATGTGCCCAAAGTTGTACCTTAGGACATAACTAGACATTTAATAGACCTATATATATATATATATATATATATATATATATATATATATATATATATGTATGTATGTGTGTGTGGCCGGCCCTATTATTAGTTTTGCATGGGATTTAATTTTTATAATTGCCCTACATTATGCTGCCGCCTCTATAGCCCAATGGAAATGCTTGAATTTGATTCAAATTTGCTAAATGGGCTAAGGATAGTTTTTTTTTTTTTTTTTTGTCATAAAAGAGAAACCTTCATTCAAGAGATAGCAACATTACAACCTGCAGCCATAGCATCCAAAACAAGAAGATCAAACAAACAAGAGGGGGGCTCTTCAGCCTAATTAGCAGCTAGGGTTCCATCCCGGTGGGCCTTTGCGGCCCAGTCGGCTGCAAAGTTAGTTCTCGCTTACAGTGCTGCACTACAAGACAGGAAAGGTCGCGCAAGAGGACGGTGGTTTCAGCAAGCAAAGGGCGCACCTCCCATGGTGTCAATCGATTGTCGTGGATGGCGTTAACCAACAACAAACAGTTTGATTCAATCACGATCGGATCATGCATTCTACCTTGCTAGATCAAGTACTTTAGTGTGATCGAGAAAGCCTGAGTTTCAGCCTGCAGCGCCGAAGATGCTGCAAATCCATGGGTAAGTCCTACGATCACTTTTCCGCTGTGATCTCGACATAAACAAGCCATTGATCCTTCCTTACTTCCAAGCTGAAAAGCGCCGTCGATATTACACTTCAGGACACCTGGATCGGGGGGGGGGGGGGGGGGGGGGGGGGGGGGGGGGGTCGCCAAACTTCGGAAATTGGGGTCGGGGCTTGTCCTGTTGGTGCAGATCGATCGTTGAAAATCTTGGCTGTATGAACTTGCGCTGAGACGACATTCAGCAGATGAATCGGATCAGGGCGGTGTCGACGAAAGACAAAGTTGTTCCTCGCCTTCCAGATCCGCCAAAGGATCGCAGCTATAGTTTCAAAGTTAGGTAAGAGCTTCTTCTGAGCTACCCTGTCTGCTAACCATTGATCTAAGCGAGGAACAGCTTGAGGTGTGAGATAAATACCAATGGTTGGGTGAGACCATATCAATTTTGTCCATGGACAGAACAAGAATAGGTGTTCAATGGTTTCTGGGCTGTTGTTGGTGCATAGAGTACATACCAAATCTATATTTATATGACGTCGAAAAAGATTTTCTTTAGTAGCTAAAGCATTATTGCAAAGGGACCAAAGAAAGGTTCGGATTTTTGGTGCAAGCTTAAGACGCCAAAGACTTTTCCATAGGTTCTTGGGTACTTGATATGAGGACGATGGCCTGTCCGTATGACTACTTGAATCTGCTGTCTTGATTGCTCTATAACTGCTCTGCACTGTGTATTGGCCGTGAGTAGTGTCTGTCCATATTCGTTTGTCTTCTGTATGATTGGGTCTAACCGGAATGCTTGTGATTTCTTGGATCGTGTGGGCATCATAGTGCTGGTTGAATAGGCTAACATTCCAGTTTTGTTGCTGCGAATCTAGTAAATCAGCAACCAGATGAGGTTCCGTTAGATGAGCAGGACCACCTAGGATGCCTTTAGGAAGCCATATGTCTTGCCTTATTATGATATTTTGTCCATTTCCGACAGACCATTGAAGTTTAGTGGAAATCGAATCTCTACCCAATAATAAACTCTGCCATCCCCAAGATGGGTGCGCACCTTTTTCCGCATATATGAAATCCTTTTGATGAAAGTAAATACCGGTAGAAGTCCAGCACAAGTGCCATAACTTGGCACGGGAGGACACTTAAGTGCCATAACTTCAAAACGGTACACTTAAGTGCCACTTTTTTTTTTCTAGTGGGACACTTAAGTGCCACCTCCGGCGACCATTGCCGGAAATCCTACGTGGCAATATTTTATTATTATTTTTTGCCTACGTGGCTCGCCGGAGAGCTGAGTCGGCTCAGCTCCAAAGCAACATAAAAATTAAAAAAAATAAGAAAATTTTAAAAATTTTAAAAAATTAAGAAAATTTTAAAAGGGGGGGGGGGGGGAGGTCGAACGGGCGGCTGAGGGCTGAGCCCTTGCCGGATCGCGGCGAGGGCCGCGACCCTCGCCCCAGATCTGGGTGAGGGCTCGCGGGCCCTCGCCGCCAGTCGGCCCCTAGCCAGGGCCCGGTGACCCCGGCCGACCCTCCCCCCTCCGTCACCGGCCCTTCCCGGCGACGGCGGGGAGGTGGCGGCGGCGAGGGCTCAGCCCTCAGCCGCCCGTTCGACCTCCCTCCACTTTTTTTTAAAAAAATTTTTAAAAATTTTTAAATTTTTTAGTTTTTTCTTAATTTTTTAAAATTTTCTTAATTTTTTAAAACTTTTAAATTTTTCTTAATTTTTCTTAATTTTTTAATTTTTTTAAATTTTTCTTTTTTTTAATTTTTTGAATACTTTATAATTTAATTAATTTTTATATTATTATTTACACGTAGACACGAAACGGCGTCGTTTTTGCGTTTTCTCCGCCACGTCAGCGAGCAAAACGACTTCGTTTTGGACTAAACTCGCCGGAAAATTGCCACGTCAGCCATTTGGCCGGATTTTCGCCGGAGTGGCACTTAAGTGTCCCATTTTACTCCGATGATGGCACTTAAGTGTACCATTTTAAAGTTATGGCACTTAAGTGTCCCTCCGTGCCAAGTTATGGCACTCCAGGTGTCCTCACCTTCAGTATTGTGCTGCATAGTGATGATGGATTTTGAAGTAATCGCCAGGCCTGTTTACCGAGCAATGCCTTGTTAAAAGCTAAAAAGATCACAAAATCCCAGTCCGCCCTTAGTTTTGCTACTCTTCAAAACATCCCAATGTGTCCAATGAATACCCGATCTGTTGCTGTCAGTTTGCCACCAAAAGCAAGCAATCTTCTTTTCAATGGTTTTGCAAATTGAAACCAGAAGTTTGAAAATGGACATGGCATATTGTGGTATTGCCTATACAACAGCTTTAATGAGAACCTCTTTACCACCCTTCGATAGAAAATGTGCTTTCCATCCTTCTAATTTAGCAGATACTCTAGCCAAGATCCAGGCAAACATATCCCGTCTTGATCGCCCACAATCAAAAGGGATGCCTAAATACTTACCTGTTTTGTGCAACACTAGGACCCTCAATTTAGAGGCCAAGTTGGCCCTTAAACTATCAGGGCAATCCCGACCAAAGAAAATGCCCGATTTGTTTCTATTGATCATCTGACCCGTAGCCAAACAATATTGATTTAGAATATTGGCTAGGTTCTGACACTTTCGTACTGTGGCATTTATGAAAAATATGGTGTCATCAGCAAAAAATAAATGGGAAAGGGTTGGACACCACCTGTTTAGCTTTAGGCCTTTGAGATGTCCCTTGTCGATAGCTTCATGTATAAGAACAGATAAAACATTTGCTAGCAAAATGAATAAGTAAGGCGAGAGTGGATCTCCCTGCCGAAGTCCCCGAGATGGATGGAAAGATGGTAGTTGTTCGCCATTATAATTGATACTGAAGGATGCTGTTGTGACACACTGCATTACCCATTGAACCCAAGTGGCATGGAAACCCAATTTGAGTAGATAATTCTGAAGAAAGTCCCATTCCGCCCTATCATATGCCTTTTGCATGTCCACCTTCAAAATTGCTTGAAAATTTCTTTTTCGTTTCCGTATCCTTAGCTAATGAAGTACTTCCTGGACAATAAGGATATTGTCCTGGATTTGTCGACCACTAACAAAGGCAGATTGCTCGACAGATATTAGATCAAGTAGGAAAGGCTTTAGACGATTCGCCAAGACCTTGGAAACGATTTTATAGATATAATTGCAAAGGCTGATTAGGCGATATTGGTCAAGACTTTCCGGTTGAGCAACCTTTGGGATCAGAGTAATATTGGTTTTGTTTAGAGGGGCAGGTAGAATTCCATATCTAAAGAAATCCTGAACTGCTGTAAAAATATCTTCTTGTAAAATATGCCAGTTCTTCTGGTAAAACAAACCATTCATACCATCAGGTCCTGGTGCCTTAGTAGCCCCCATTTGGAAAGTGGCTCGGTGGACCTCTTTTCTAGTGAGCTGGGCAGTTAACATAGTATTCATTTCCATAGTGGGGCATTTGGCAAGGATAGGATCATAATTCCAAGTTCCAGCAGATTTGTAGAGTTCTTAAAAGAAACGCTTTGTCATACTTTGCAAAAGGCCATCGTCCCTAACCCAGCTAAGATTGTCATCTCTCAACATGCGTATTCTATTCCGAAGTCGTCGTTGTAGCATTGTCGCATGGAAAATTTTGGTGTTTTTATCTCCCCAGTTGAGCCAGTTGATCCTGGATCTCATTGCCCAATGTTGTTCCTCTTGTTGCCATAAACGTTGAGTGTCCAACTTCAAATCTGTAATCAGCTGCTTGTCGCCATAGTTGTTGGGAGAATTGATATATCTTTGAAGTTGTTGCTGCAGGTGCAAGATTTGCTTCGGTGCCTGTGAGAATTTGGAACGACTCCATTTGATGAGGGTTGTAGCTACTGCCTGTAGTCTTTTAGGTAGATTATAATTGATAGCACGTGGAGAATTCCAGGATCTTTCAACCACCTCGTTGCATTCTTGTCCCTGAAGCCAATAGGACTCAAATATGAATCTTTTATGGCGTCTTCCTGGTAATGCATTAGTAATCAATAAAAGAGGGCTATGATCAGAGCCCACAGGAGGAAGAACATAGACCTCAGCCTTAGGGTAAGCAATACGTCATTCCATATTGCACAACATTCTATCTAAACATTCTTTTACTAGGTCATCCCCAACTCGATTATTCATCCAGGTGAAGGCGCAACCCTTGCCGTCCATGTCCATGAGAGAACAATCGTGTAATACATCTCGAAAGGAATGCATTTGATGTGGTTCAGCCACCCGTCGGCCCACCTTTTCCCAAGGAAATAAAACTTCATTGAAGTCACCGGCGCACACCCAGGGTAGAATATTTGAAATCGCTATTAGGCGAAGATCCGTCCATAGTTGCTGTCAAGAATGATAAGATGCTGGAGCATGGACACAAGTGAGGCGCATAGGAGTCCCCAAATGAGTATCCGTACAGGTAGTGTCAAAAAGGTGCTGAGAGACTCGCTCTATATGGATTACAATGTCATCATGCCAAAGCATAGCAAGTCTGCCAGCGAGTCCAACAGGATCGAGCACATGGTAATTACTGAATTTCAAACGCTGTTTAAGCTGAATGATAACCGTCTCTTGATTCTTGGTCCCCATCAAAAATAGTAAATCAGGCTTCTCCTTGGCCACTAAGGCCTTTAGAGCTCAAACTGTCAGAGGGGAGCCCAACCCCTGACAGTTCCAGCACGATAGCTTCATTTGTCCTTTGGTGGCTGTTGAGGGCCAGCCACCAAAGCCCACGTCGCGTCCTTTGCCGCAAGTAAAATGGGAGTATCCAAGAGCTGCGATTCATTAAGAGTTTCTGAACTGTTTATCCGTGAGTCATAAGTATGATATCTTTTGATTTTCTTTGTTGTTCCCACTGTTGCTGAACCTCTGGTGGTACTCATTTTCTTGCGGTAGGAAGTGCGTGGTTCCTGATGCTGAAGTTCATGTTGCTGGACAAGCATAGGGATCTCCACATCAGGAAAGGGAGTAGGTTGGGGAAGGGCTTTATGAAGTTGCTGAGTAGGCGGTTGTATCTCTCTACCCAGATTTGTTCTTTTATGATGTCCTAGATACAAGTCTAAGCTGGAGTGTGGTCCGTGCTGAGGCTCTTTCGACTTTGCAGGTGGCAAGATGAAAGCACTAGCAGAAGAATCCCCTTGTATAAATACTTGCTGAAGGGTCTGCTTGTTGGGGATGGCTGTGGATGGATTGGTGGAAGAGCTGGTTGTTGGAGATGGGTGGAGGACGATGGGGTCTCAGGTATGACTACATCCACATCTATGTCTAGAGTCGAATAGAAGGATTGCCAATAAGGACTATGTGCTTTTACCTCGGCTCGCAACCATTGGCCAAAAGCCTTTTTCTCTTTACCTTCCATCTTTGCCTCATTAAAAGGAATCTCTTGGTAGTACATAGCATAGTGTCCTATCACACCACAGGAGTAACAAAAATGTGGTAGGCGCTCATAATAGAAGTCAAGCCATAGGGCTTTTTTTGAAATTCTTATGAGTTGTCCTATTTTCAAAGGGTCCTTTAGATTTATCTCCACTCGAGCACGACCTCCTCTAAAAGTCTTCCCATCTCTGGATTTCAACTTCACTTCAATGACACAACCCACATGTCGCACAGCCTTTGCAATCATATCCTCCAAACACCATTTGAGTGGTAAGCCCAATACTTGCACCCAGAAAACACACTTAGAGAGATCATAGCAATGTAAAGGCGTGTTGGCTTCCCAAGGTTTAAAAATAACTAAATGATTAGAGAATAGCCAAGGACCCCCTTCTAATATTCGCTGTTTATCTGCTTCATTGTGAAATTTCGCTACATACATACCCTCCTCACGTTGGGAAATATCAACTTTGTCAGTTTGCCATGCGCGCTTCAATGTATTTTGAAAAGCCAGAAAGTTGATTGAGGGGTTCGAAGGGATTTTACCAACTAAAGTCATTCTACATTCTTCAATTTTTTCCAGGGGTGGAGCTTCATCCCAATTATCGATTTGTTGAGCCGACCAGATACGCCCCATTTTGTTACAAAGAGCCGCAAGCCGGGACTGGTCTTCCTTTTGGTGGGGTTCCATGCTAAAGCAAATCCGGGGCAATCAACCTTCCTAAATTATGTGTGAATGAAAGGCATCCCTCGAATATACTGGCGCCCAATTAAAGATGTGGAACCAGCATCAGCTTCGTCATGCAAATTAAGGAAAGGGAAGGAAACTCAACTCAATTTAGTGGAATTTGGGGTGGATGGATTGCTCGATGGGAATCTGGGATTCCCTATATCCTTTACTCAGCGCGCCCTAGACCAAAGGAAATACGAAAGACTCTGTTCGTTGAGGACGGGAAGGAAGAAAGTATGGGGACATATGGAAAGACATTCGAAATCAACCGAGAAGTAGAAGAAGGGAAGAAAGTGGGAATTGATGGGAGGATAGGGAAGTGCGAAAACCCACTGATTAGGGTTTAAAGTGTGAAAAAGCTACCATGGCGGTAGGATGAAACTCTGCATATCGAGAGAGAAGAGAGCCTACGCACTCTATCTTTTAAGTTGGCATCCTTCACTTGGCTATTAAAGTTGATCCAGTTAGAGTTCATGCGAGAAGTGTATTGAGGAAGATACCTCCCGTTTCCTTCCCTTGATCGGCCGACTCTCTTCTCTCTCTCCCTCTCTCATTTCATTTCTCTCATCTCACTCTCTCCCTTTCTCTCGTGCGAGCTCTCTTCCCCTCTCCCTCACCAAACATCTCTCTTATTTCCTTCCATTTTCCTCTAAGGATTCAAGGTCTTCTTCAAGGAAAGAAAGTCTGGAGCTCAAGAGAAGCAAGGGCAAGGAGGAGTGACTTTCTTCTACTCTTCTTGATCATTTTTAGGCTCGGTTTTTGCTAGAATAGTAGCTGTTTTGTGTTGCTTCTTGCTTGCATGTCCTTGTTAGCTTGAGTAGATGTAGAGAATGTGAAATGATAGCTTAATTATGCTGTGATTCCGAGATTTTGTGGAAGCGAAGCATCGCATGTCATTTTCGTGGCCTATATAGTCTTGCATGTGAGTTTCGTGTGTTCGTTTGGCCCTCACGTACGAAGTGGTTGATTATAATTGGAGATGGATACTGCATGTGGCTTAGGACTTCTGGTTTCGATGTGTTTTGAGCAAATGGACTCGTGTGGTGCAAGTTTTACATGAGTTCGTGTACTGTGGTTTGGATTTCTAGAACTGAAATTGCTGGACCTTATCTCTTTGTTAATTCTGTGGAGCTTGCTGTGATTCGAGTTTGACGAGACTTTCTTCATGAAAGTTGTGCAAGGCATCTTGATGTAAAACATACTTTAATTTTTTATTTTTTTTTAGGTGATCTGGTTGGTACGAAAGCCTAGTCATTTATTACGTATGATCTGCCCAGTGCAGTAAGAACAGTAACCCAATTGTCTTTCTGAATTTTTACAAAATTTTCCCTTTTGATTTTGAACTTGTTTCCTCATAAAAGTTGTAGAGGACATTTTTCTTTACAACATATCCAAATTTCAAATTTTTTTGACACGTTTAGGGCTATTAGATGATTATATCTTTAAGATCAGTTGCTCTATTCCAGTGAACCAGATTCTTCTTTATATTGTGCATTTTACCGCTCTTTATACAAATTGTTTTGGACTTAGTTTCCTCATGAAAATTTTTTGTTGGTCTTCTCTATAACATATTAAAATTTTAGAAAATTTCGAGTTCATTTACTATGGATTTAGCTTTGATTCCTTTGACTGTGCAAATCTGTTCGTTTCTGCCTTTGATCCAAATTGTATGAAATTCTTTAGGAAGGTGATGGAATCTTGCTTGGTGACCTACTGATGACAGTAACGGCATTTGATAGACTTTCAAATGGTGCATTTTGATTGCCATGTGGTAACATTTACTTGTAGAAATTGGGTTTAAAACATAAGAGGACAGAATCTGGAATTTTGGATTATATGTGGTTGAGTGTACCATGAAGGTAGTGAGTCATGCGTGGTGGCATACTGCCCATCCTAGTGTCACGTGTGCTGAATACGATGCATTTTATAATGCACAAATGCTATGTCACTACATGAGTGCACTATGCCTGCGATGCATGAGATTGATTGTGATATATGATGCCGAAGGTTGGCAAACCTTGGATGCCCGACGATGGCCTGGAGTGAATGTTGAAGTTGAATGCCTTGGCTAACAACCAAGATGCCCTGGTTGTAGCAGGGATGTTTAGGCTGGTGACAAACCCTGGAAGTCTTGACGATCAACTCAAAAACTCAACAATGGCCCAAAGTGGATGTTGGAAGTGAATGCCTTACCTAATAACCAAGATGCCCTGGAGTAGGGACGCTTGCAGTATGGAACCGTGAATGCCTGGTTAGTGAACCAGAGGTCATTGCATGAGCCACCTACATGGACTGGTTGAGCAGTGAAATAGGTATGCCTTAATGATATTGTGCATGATAAATGTGAAGTGTGATGCACCCATTGCATAGTAGTGTGACCCATGTGATTGTATGTGACGCATGTTGCATTAAATGCATGCTGGCACTACTCGTGTGATTGGAAATGGTCTATGATATGTCATGTGCTCATACTTGGGTCCTTACTTGCTTGGATATTAGTTGTGTCCTAGGAATCGAGTGTCAATTAGATCAATTGGTTTTATGATCTTGTTGTTTCTCTTGCTGAGTGTCAACTCACTCTTGTTTTTTTTCTTCAGATTGATAGCTATGTCTTCGCTCCCAGCATCCCCCATCTCTCGTTATGGAGCACCCGTTGCGCTAGAGGGCAAGCATCACAAATTCACGAACCCGGACTTTCTGGCAACGATGTTTGTTCGATACACGACTGTGTTGCTAGTGGACACAGGATAGCTTGATCTAATTTCCTACAGTTCTGTTGCTATATTTTTGCTAGTGGACAGTCGCCTGTTAGGACCGATTCCATCCCCTGATGCTCCTGGTGTAGCTGGTGATGGAGGGACGTGGAGGATTAGGAGCTGGAGTAGGATGGAGTGCAGAGGGATCGTGCTTGTATTTTGGCAGGATCGTAACTTTTTGGAATGTGGAATTACGTAGTCGGGACGGTCGGATAGAGTGATGTATGTACGGACAAGGAGCTTGCTATAGCAGGGTCTAGGGAAACTGGAACTTTTTTTTATTTCTCCCAGCTTAGGTTTTTCCTTTTGATGTATAATCTGCCAACTGACGTACATATAAGTATGGTAAATAATTGAAGCATGGTATATAATTGAAGCATGATTCCTTTTACTATTGTTATTCTTAGAGGCACATGTATAGTTCATGTTATAAATGCTAACCTTTAGAAAAGACTTCCATTTGCGTGATAACCTAAAGTAAATAAAGAACAGGGATTAGTAAGTGGCGGATTGGGACGCCACAGTTCGACCATGGACATAGTGAGCAAGAGGGGGCAACTTCGAATGTCCGATCAAGCTATGGCTAGATATCTAAACTAGACCGAATTTTCCCGAGAAGATTTTTGATGGCCAAAAGCAGGATTTATACTAAATGCGGGTTTTGACCTAATTTTGCACTGATATCAAGCCTGACTTAGTGAGAGCTCAGGGAATCGTCAACGAACGTAAGTGTGTGAGTAAAAACTTTGTATCTCTTTGATTTGATTATGCGAGACTTTTTTTGGTATAATTGGAAACTGGAAAATGTTTGAGAATTGTATATTTCGAGTGAATGTAATTTCCTCTTGTTGATTATAATAAAATATCTTGTCGATCTCTTCCTATGGAATAGGCACACTAGATCAAATAATGTAAATCCTCTGTGTCAATTTTTTTTTCTACGATGGTTTCTTGCTTGATTGTGCTTGTTTGACGCTTCCACCATTTTTGAGTAATAAAATCGTATCAGAGTTTTACGTTGTTGATAACAAGCAATGGTTGTCATTTCGTTAATTAGAAATATGGCCAAAATCAGCTCATTTGAATCAAGTATAGAAAACTTAGAAAAATGACAAGCATTGTATGAACAAAATTTCATCGAAACCGACTTCTTCAACGAATGTATCGCATAAATCTTAGGCATCTTGTTCATTCTTGAATACCAATCCAACTGTCGGTTGCGCTCCCCCACCCCCCCCCCCTCCCCCTTCCCTCAATGACCTAGAAATTTAAAATGGCCAAAATCAGCTCATTTGAATCAAATTTTGAAAACGTATCAATGCAAAATGAGAGCCAAATTAGAAATATTCTACATAGTTGTTCTAGATGATAAAAATGATGTAGTGTTCACTCCTAGTTTTAATCCAACCACAGGAGGATGACTGGATCTTTGGGGTTTTCCATATACCATAATATAAGTTATTTAAATAATTTTCTATGTCATTTATACTTCCTTGTTTTAATCTATGTGGAATTTCAAATTTACTTTCTTTTTGTTATTTCTACGTATCATTCTTCTTGACAAACCTCTCTTTCTCTTGCAGTGTATATTTCTGTAGACTATTTTCTTTGGTTTTCATTTCTTCTGAAAGGAAATATTCTTTTAAGGTTTTGCAGTCTATTTTAATGGAAGTGCTAATAAGTTTATTTCGAAATCTGAAAGCATGAGCTAGGTACATTTGCTAGGATGAATAGTCGTAGATGCTTTTTTCTAGCAATGTAGGATCAATCCTATGAGTAGGACATACTACTTGTTCTTCCGTTTTTTTTTTTAATTTCATTGCAAACTATTCCCTCGATTTCTTTTTCTGGGATAAGTGAGCCCAATGACCTAGAAGATACTTCATATGAAATTCTTGTCTGAATTATTTCTTTATTTAGCTTTTCTACGTTCAATTTCATCGATCTACTTTTATTAAACTTAATTTCTATTTCTCAATCTTTATATTTACTAAAAAAAATACCATAAAATTTTTTAAAATATGTTCATTGTGACTCCAAAACCTTCAAATTTCCTTTTAAGATCTTCAAAAACCCCAAATTTATACTTGCTTGACACATGTCCTCTTTGATTCTGGTCAAAGGTCATCCTGAAAAATCCTACTACTTACGTGGACAAGTCCAACAGAATGCAAGAGAAGTTGATGTGACACCGTGAAAACAACGACGTCAGAATGGTGGCTAACGTGGACTACAAGGGCGCCGTTTTGCGCTCTCTTAATCTCGGTTGCCGAAGTCAATTTGGGTCAAATTTCTAGGGTTCGTGGTTCGTGTTTGCCCTCCCTCTCGGTTCCTTGCCAAATCCGTGGCTTTTTAGCCAAGATATATCCAAATCGAGCTTCGATTCAACTTGGGTAACTGATTACGAGTTCACATTGCTCCAAATCCGTGGTGTTTTTTCTGATTCTGGGTTTCGCCACCTTTTCTTGCTCCTTGGTTATGTCAGAGTTTGTGCATTTTTTTTGCTTCTTCAAGATTCCTGTGAAGAGTTTTTGCTTCATGTCCAGCACTTTATAACCCCTCAAAATTGCGTTTCTTAATCCGGCAACATGAGGTTCTTTATCTTACACGCTCATTGGAAGAGATGGATTATATATTTGCATTACTCAATTTTGTCAGCTCTTTAATTTTCTCATATGTTTGGTGCATCTACATCTTACCAGTATTATGTAAGTTGATCAGGATTATATACCGCTAAGATTTGATAATTCAGTGCAAAGGTAGTAGTTGAATGTACCATTGGGAACCTGGATTGAGACATTGCTGGTGTGAACTTGGTGCTCTCATCATTGTTTAACGCTCTGAAGGCCACCCTACTTGGATTTAATGGGCTTATTGGATTTGGTCATCGTAATCATTTTGCTAAGTGCATTGTTCTTGTTGCGCTGCATATGCTTTTTTGAATGCCAGGGCCAGAAGATAACATTATATTATGACCCCTGAGCTATAGAGGAGCAGATGTCTGTCTTGGCTTTCTTTGTAATTATACGAGCTAGCTATGAGTCACTTCGTTATTTGCATAAGTTTTCATTGCACCATGCAATGGTTACGTTTCGAGATTCTAATGATCATATGTTGTCTAGTGGAAGGAGGTTCTATTGCTGGAGGTGATGGTTTGTCAATTTTCTACAACACACTAGAAATTGATGAGTTAGTACATTGTCATTTGAATTGGTTGCTTGTAATGGCTAGTTGAGTATAGGACCAGTTCACTGTCATAGGTTGTTCATTGTGGGTGGCTAGCTCAACATTATGTGCTATGTATTGGCCAGTTTAGTGTTAGACACGGATATGGTTGCTTTGCTATGTGCTGTGCATTGTTGAATTTAATTTGATGTGCTGTGTTTGAAGGCCTCTGTTTCACATAATTTCTAGTGTTTCCATTAAATCAACCTATTTGCTATATGTTCTGCTGTGCATTGTTTAATTTGAAGTTCCCATCCAAAAGTGTGCACTATTGGAATTTGAATTGATTGCTTGTATCGGGCAAGTTGATGATTGCAGTTTTTTTTTTTTTTTCAAATGGATTGATCCTAAGTCCTCATTGCATGGCAGAGAAGTGAATTGAGATTGATCAGTGAAAAGAAAGCACTAGTAAATAGAATTGGAAGTGTGGAAGTTAGTTGAAAGTATCAAAGGAAAAAAGTCCACATTCTCAAAATGCAACTAGAAAAGAGTAAGCAACAAGACAACAAGATAAAAGTAGAAGTGTCCCCATTGGAAACAATGGTAAAAATCTATTTTGGAAGCAAAGGGAAAATGATCTCTATCCTGATAAAAGTAGTGTCTCCATTGGAAACAATGGTAAAAATCTATTTTGGAAGCAAAGGGAAAATGATCAATTTGAGAGGCATAGTTGTATCGAAAGGATTGATGTGCCAACCCTAATGTTGAAGTTGGACCCAAAAAAATAAAAAATAAAAAAACAACATTTTTTTAGATTAACAACAATGTTATATTAGGGATGGTTGTGTTGTTTATCTATCTTTTTTGCTTCTTGGTAGTGTAAGTGGAGGCTAGATGTGAGGCAAGACCAAGGTTATGATGCAAAAAAAAATATGAAAGTGTGTTAAGCTGTATTAGCAAATCCAAGTTCAACGGTGTTCAATGTATTAGCGAATCCACATTCAACTGTGTTCAATTGTTTGTAGAGAAAGATGTCATGTTCCCTATACTGCATATTTACTTCAGATTCCTGTAGTAATACTGTCATATTATCATGTCGCACAGACTAAAAAGGTAAAGGATTTAGGTCCTCAAGCATTTAATAACTATGGTCGTCCTAATTGGAAGGGGAAGGATTTGCTTGGAGATGAAGAAAATAAGAAACGGAGCCACCATGCATCCACAAACAGAACAACTATCGCCAATTATATGCTTCCAATGAGGTCTAAAAACCTCTTTTCACTTAGAACTTGGATGATTACAATAGGAAAAACCAAGTGGACAAGTTGGTATGTGGTTAAGAAAACAGGAATAAGAGGAAATCACAACCAACTTAAACGATGACAATAGAAAAACACCATCTGGACATTAGCTACCAAGATGGTATATAGTTCAGACAACAGAAAAAAGAGGAAATTTACGACCAACTCATATCATCATAGTAGATCCATCATAGAACAACCATCATAGCCATATGTTGTTGTTCCATTAGTCTTTGTAGTGGCTGCCATACCAAGTCCTTCCTTCTTATCTCTGTGCTACAAAGAGATTAGAAGAAGATCATCATACTCAATCTTGGAATCATCGATAAGAGCATTCCACAAGAATCAGTTTCCCAAATACTTGCAAACCAATATCATGTCGAAATTGAGAAACTTTACACAGTGAATTCCTCAAAAAAAGCTTCACTAGATAACTGTGATTTTAAAAGCAGTATCTAGGAATTCTCAAAGTCCAAAAACACCTTCTTCTTTTTTCTTTTTTCTTTTTAATTTCTAAGTTTTTAACCATGCCATTTGGTAATGTGCGTCAAAAATTAGCTTGAAGGACTATATTGGTAAATTGTTAAAATTATTATGACTAAATTTTGCCAAATTGAAAAATTTATAATTGAACTAAAATCCATATCTCCCTTGTCAACAAGACAGTGATATGGATATAACAACATTTGTTTAGATTAACTACGCAGTGAAAAGTGAATATAACAGCTCGTGCTCCAAGACCATAAAACAAGACAACAACGTTGCAACGACTTTCTACCAGCCACCCCTGAAGCTATGGAATAGAATTTGGGATCTACCTACCCAAAAAAAATAAAAAACTGAAAATCTTCCTATGGAGCTTATGTCAAGATAAAATATCGACAAAGGAAAATATGTTCAAGAGAAGAATATTACTTGACCCTTTATGCCCTCTATGCTCAAAACATCCAGAGACCATCAAACACCTGCTTTTCTTCTACAAATGGACTCGAAATGTTTGGTCACCCACACCTCAACCTCAACAACAGCACAAGGATAGTAACTAGAATGGACAAGTGGTTGGCAGAATTTTTTGAAGCAAGACCGAACTCACAAAAAGAGGGATTAGTGACGGAAGTGCTCTGGCAGATCTGGAAAAATCAAAACAATTAGGTCTTCCATGGTAAGCCTCACCAACCGGATGACATTGTCGAAGCAGCCCAAGCACGAAGCCAGAGTTTCAGTCGATGGAATCCACGCACACAAAAAGGAAAAGCTAAGATGCAGCATCTACCTGCGAGATGGGAGGCACCGGACAACCAATCTTTGAAGCTGAATGTTGACTACTCGTGGGTGGACGGAGAGATGCCAAGCTCAGTCGTAGGGATCTTGCACAATTCAAACGGCGTGATCGTTGATGGCTTTGCCAAGGAGATCCATGCTTCCTCACCGCTGAAAGCAGAAACCCTCGCTTTGTTGCACGGTTTGCAGCTGCTGAACTAGAGAGAAGAAGTTCACATGGGGGTTGGAATATAGAGTGTGAAAGTGACAGTCTTCTGTTGGTGGAGTTAGTCATGGGCCGAATAGAGGAGTCTTGGGCTGTGAAGGAATTAATTCAGGAGTGCAAGAAGCTCTTGGCCCAAACAACCTGTGTAAATTTAACCCATTGTCCTAGAGAAGCAAACCAAGCTGCCGATTAGGTTGCAGAAGCCCACCGACTCAAAACACTTCCCCCAAGCTGGATGTTCGATCCCCCACGGTGCCTTTGGAACATTTTATGTTCGGAAACCTATCTATTATCTTTTTGTAATCCTCATTTTAATGAATGAATGAACGCACTATTTTAGACAAAATAAATAAATAAATTAGGATCCATATGATAGGTTTCAATTTTGTTTTTCTGATAATTATCCCATTGTAAAGTCAAATCCTCCAAAAACTGTTCACTTCATGTTGTCAAGAGCTCTTTATGTGGGATTGGATTGGACTCCAATCTTGGGCTTGCATAGTACAAGATGCACCAAGCCCCAATAGTGTGTTGAAGCACGTCATGCGTCCATAATTCAAGATACATTCAAATAATTCTTTTAATATGGCCAATTTTGTTCTAAATATTTTGACAATTTGCTAATGCAGTCCATTCGGCCAACTTTTGCCGGAAATAATTGACACGGTCGTCAAGCATCTTACGCAGCATGGCTAACACCCAACTAAAACTGACGTGGACAATTTGTGCAATTTTTGAATATTATATCTTAATTTTTTTCCTTTTTCCATATATCTTCTTTAATTTATTTTATTTTTTTAAATGAGATCGTGGATATCAAGCAAGGACATCGTGACCTTTGCCCAAGCCCTTCCCAAGATCTAGGCAAGGACTCCAGGCCCTCGTTTAGGGTTGGTTGGCAACCTCGCCCACCCAAAGTTAGAGGAAAAATGAAAGAAAAGAAGAAAAAATTTCAAAAAAGTTCAAAAGATTGCAAAACTTCACCACATTAACGCCAATCGTCCTACATATCGATCGTGTCACGTAGTATAACTGGCACTGACTAGACCATCATATTAGTGATTTTCAACAAAAAATTGCTGAAATGACTAAATTGGCAAATCGTCAAAAAGTATAGGATTAAATTGGCATAATATTTGATTAAAAACATTGGCGCAATTGAAAGGTTTATGACTACATTGGCTGCCGTACAATAAATTCAAGATTTTTCGGACAATTATTTTGAGAAAAATTTGACAAAGTTTTGGCATTTTTTCTTGTTGGTGTTTTGGCACAGTTTGAGTGTCCCCTCTTTCTCCATGTTCTTTCTATATATACTATCATTATTTCCATTAACAATCATTGCAACTCATGCGTGATCCCCACTCTAATTGCGCCACATTTCCATGATTTCCTCTATTTCCATGATTAAAGTAACTTCTAAGGTAATTTTGTGTCATGCAATAACTGCCCCTTCATTCAAGATTTATCTATTATGTAATTGTTCTAGCGCTTAACTCAAACAGTGCGAGGCACCCTGTCCTTATTATAATCGAAATGGCTAGCAACGCACCTCATATCAAAGTCATGCCACACCACCCCTAGGTGAAGTTAAACTAGATAAGCTCCATATCGAAGTTGGGCCTATTATAACTAGAATTCTTATATTTCATTGATAGTTGAAAACTCTCCTCAATATCTGGGCCATAAATGTTCATCATCAACCGGAGCTAAATAATAATGTTGTGAAAATCTCTAAAAGGACAATAATAATAAAGTAAGAGTACCAATGATAATTGTACGATAAGAACTGTAATTTTCATCTCTCATTTTACTAGTACTTTATCTTTCATTTCATATCATGCTTCCACTGAAGAAATTATTTCATCATTTTGACGTCGTACATCCCATGATTGATAAAGCTACTTTTGATTTTTAAAGTGAGCCAACCAACAAAGACTAAGTTAGTCTAGGTCGTCTTCACTTTTTGCTAGCGATGGTTCACATATTATTAGTTCATAACGAAAATTGTTAAGAACTATCACTTTCATTTCTCTGCTTTTATTAAATATTTTATCTTACTGCATTTCATATCATATTTCCACCATTGAAGTTGTTTCATGATGTTGATGGTGCGCATCATGCATTTTGATAGAGCTACTTGTGATCTTAAAGTGAACTGACAACAAAGACCAAGTCAGTCTTGGTTGTCTTCACTTTTTGTTGGTGAGGGTTCACACATTATTCATTCATATTTAAAAATGTTAACTATCATTTTCATTTATCTGCTTTACTAACACTTTATCCTATTGCATTTCATATCATTTTTCCATCAATGAAATTGTTTCATCATTTTGATGGCATGCATCACAAGATTGATATAGCTACTTTTTATCTTTAAAGTAAGCCGACTGACAAAGACGAAGCTTGTCTTGGTCGTCTTCACTTTTTTTTGCTAGTGAGGGTTTGTCACGCCCCGATCCTCGAGCGCATGCCCATCTCTCAATGGTCGATAAAATTTTGCGACTTCCCAGGACGAGTCGCCAACCCTTTCTTTTTATTGCACATGCGGAAGCGAATAACAAATCCCCTGACAGTAACCATCTTGGGATAACCAAGCAGGACAACATATTCTCAAACAAAACATACTTTTAAATACACACTGAGTCAGGTACAAAAGTCTATAACCAAAAGACTTCAAAAGACTGACTCTCCAAAAGAAACTATTCTATCTGATCTACACTTTAGATCACCTCAGTTCGGCTTTAGGTTCTCCACTCTACGGTCCTGAAAAGTTAAGCCCACGACGGGATGAGATATAAATCTCAGCAAGTTCACGCTCTAAACCCCGATTAGGAGGGTAAGACACCTAGAGCGTCCTAACCGCACGATCATACAACCATAGAGACTTACTTCGTTTTAGACCCTCCCTACAGGTCAGTACAGTTCATATTCCACCCATATGCATATAGCAAATTCACACATCAATTGGAACATCTAAATCAATCACTCCTCACACAAGCAAGAATTACCAACACATATCGATCCATGAATTTCACTCAACATACGCTCCAATTAATTATTACTACCCGCACAGGCAATTTTACCCGACACACGCCAATCCTCTATCCACCGACACACGCCAGGGATAGGTAATATCCACCGACACACGTCGGGAATAGGTAATATCCACCGACACACGCCAGGGATGGGTTCTCTTAACCAACACACGATAATTCAATTTCGACCAAAGACATTTATGCTTTGCACTCACATGCCTCTATTAAGGTAATGACCTTGGCCTATTTTCTTCTTATTAAAAACATTCGGTAAAAATATCGTGTGTGAGTACACGGTCAGATCGAACCCGAAAAATTGATATCCTCATTTTTAAAATCCCACTGTTTTATATAGTATATAAAACTATTTTTGATATTAAAACCCGACACCTGGGATTTTTTGAATAATTATTGGAAATTCACAATTTTTGAGATAAATGACCAAAAATCCACTTGGCACTCAATTTGCACAATTTAACACTCAATTGCAGAAATTAACCACACCATTGCAATCAGCACAAAATTCCGGTCACCGACTATCCCGGTCTAATTTTCGAAAAATAATTAATAATTAAATAATTACCGAAATTAATTAAATAATACAACTAAATGCTATAAATAGGAACTTACGCCGGAAAAAGCCTAATTAAATACCAAGACGGGCCTGGAAAATTCCCGAACAAATCTAGATAATTAATACAACCTATTTAGTCTCTAATTAATCTAACCTAACCGCCTAACATGCAAAATTGGATAATTAAATCACTAATCTAATCTAATTAACCACATAATCCATAATTAACTTAAACTAATCATCCCTAAATGTCATTAGCCTACTAAGTAGAGTTTGGTGCATAAACTCACCAATTTAGCGTGAAAACCGATTCCCTGCGATGGCAGCGTGACAGCAGCTGAAACCCAAACTTTCGGCGGTGTCAACGGACACTTGGATCGGGCCAAAAAGGCCTTGCAAGCCACAGCAAACTGCTGGGCTTGGCTGAACTTGCGGCAGGAGAATTCAACTAGACTGGGCTGCTGCACTCGGTTTAATGGGCTGGAAGATTGCGGGCTGAATTGGAGCTCAAAGTCGTGGCCTTCGCTGGGAATTTGACTCGATGGATGAAGAGAGCTGCTCGGCCCAACGCTCGGTGGGAGTTCTGTGTGTCGCTGCTGGGCCGAACAAGCAAAAATGAAGGAGCTGCTGGCGTTGATTCGGTCGTTACTGATGGAGGTTGACCGAATGTGTGGCAGAGATGGATGGACGATGCAGGCGTGGCAGCGTGGAGAGGAGATCAGTGGTGAGACCAAAGATGGTGGGGCTGCTGCGTGGCTGCTACAGAGTTCCGTCGTTGCTAGGGGGAAAATTTGACCCGCTAAAGTTTGACTGGAGGGTGAGCTGGCGGTCAAAGATGGGGCAGGGAGATGGAGCTGCTTCAGCGGCTTGTCTTCGTGCAACTGGATGAAGACTCGAAGAAGGAAAAAGAACGAAGGGGCAGAAGGCTTCGGTGGAGATGGCGGTCAGCTGTAGAGAAGAAATGAAAGCGAAGCAGAAGACCGAAGGAGCTGCACGCTGCTTCGAAGAAAGTGAGAGAGACAGAGGCTGCGAAGGAGGGAGACAGCGACGGGAGGGCCAGCTGGTTTTGCTTGATCAAAAAGATTGGAACAAGGGCAAAGTCAACAAAATTTATCTCCTCCAATGAATGCTTTGTCCCCTATTTCTTTCTTGAAATAATGTCCCACAATAATCTAATTTGAAGCCAAAAATTCCAGCCCCTTGCCTAGCTCCGAATTATTCAAATTTGGACTTCATTCCTTCGCGAAATTCCCCGATTCGACATCCAATTTTGATGAAAAAAAAGCCCACACAATTTTTATAATTTCCTTTCACCGAGTAGCTCGGTAAGGAGGCTAAAAATTCCTTCGATTTGGCCCGTCCGAATTTCCGTTATTTTCCGAATCGTCCAAAACGATTTTCCGTAAAGATCCCAAACTCGCCGAAAATTCTTTGGATGATAAGTCAACGTTCCTAAAATAAATCGTAACATAACAAAACTTTCAATTTTTGAAATCGAGTTCAAATTCGTGGTTAATTTCAATCTAATGCGATTTTAGCGTGACCTAACCTACCAGATAGCTTTTAGGAATTTTTAGTGCAATTGACCCATGGTCAATTATTTTCAAGCCACATCGTACATCTTTGATACATTGACGACTCTCAGTTGTCGTGAAAATCTCGTGATTTCAAATACGGGCACAAGGTACCCAAAACGACAGAAAAATCAATTTAATGCCAATCGACGAGAATTCTGCAATCAGGTGGAATCACCCACACTTAATCACACATTTTTGTTGAATCGACCTATCTCCGATCTCTGATCCATTTTTAATTATGCCGTAATGACCCTTATAGACTAGCACGGTTTAGCAGTTGATTTCTGGTTGAATTCTCAAGTCTATTGCGTTTAGATTCCTTAATTACTTCCCCAGATGGTCTAGTTATCTCATGAGTGATCAGCTCAGAGAATAGCACTATAAGCGTGTCGATAAAAAGCCCGATTCATTAAATTGAAAACATGACTGAAATTCCAAGATGTCATAGGGTTCATGCATTCATAATAGAAAAAGTTGACCACCATCATTTTCATTTATATGATTTACTAACACTTCATTTTACTACATTTCAGACCATATTTCTACTGATGTAATTGTTTCATCATTTTGATGGCATGCATCACACAATTGATAAAGCTACTTTTGACCTTTAAAGTGAGCTGATCGACAAAGACCAAGTTAGTCTTGGTCGTCTTCACTTTATTGCTGGCAAATTCGTACATTATTGGTTCATATTGAAAACCTCTGCTTAGTTCCAGCCACATGGTCATAGACTTAGACCCATCTTTTTCTTGAGAGAGAGAGAGACTTTTCTTTGTGAAAATGTTCATCATCAACCGGAGCTAAAGAATAATGTTGTGAAAATCTCTAAAAGGGCAATAATAATAAAGTAAGAGTACCAATGATAATTGTACGATAAGAATGGTAATTTTCATCTCTCATTTTACTAGTACTTTATCTTTCATTTCATATCAAGCTTCCACTGAAGAAATTATTTCATCATTTTGACGTCGTGCATCCCATGATTGATAAAGCTACTTTTGATTTTTAAAGTGAGCCAACCAAAAAAGACTAAGTTAGTCTAGGTCATCTTCACTTTTTGCTAGCGATGGTTCACACATTATTAGTTCATAACGAAAATTGTTAAGAACTATCACTTTCATTTCTCTTCTTTTATTAAATACTTTATCTTACTGCATTTCATATCATATTTCCACCGTTGAAGTTGTTTCATGATGTTGATGGCACACATCATGCATTTTGAAAGAGCTACTTGTGATCTTAAATTGAACTGACAACAAAGACCAAGTTAGTCTTGGTTGTCTTCACTTTTTGTTGGTGAGGGTTCACACATTATTCATTCATATTTAAACATGTTAACTATCATTTTCATTTCTCTGCTTTACTAACACTTGATCATATCGCATTTCATATCATTTTTCCATCGATGAAATTGTTTCATCATTTTGATGGCATGCATCACAAGATTGATATAGCTACTTTTATCTTTAAAGTGAACCAACCAACAAAGACGAAGCTCGTCTTGGTCGTCTTCACCTTTTTTTGCTAGTGAGGGTTCATACATTCATATTGGAAAAAGTTGACAACCATCATTTTCATTTATATGATTTACTAACACTTCATTTTACTACATTTCATACCATAATTCTATTGATGCAATTGTTTCATCATTTTGATGGCATGCATCACACAATTGATAAAGCTACTTTTGACCTTTAAAGTGAGTTGACCGACAAAGACCAAGTTAGTCTTGGTCGTCTTCACTTTATTGCTGGCAAGTTCATACATTATTGGTTCATATTGAAAACCTCCACTCAGTTCCAGCCACACGGTCATAGACCTAGACCCATCTTTTTCTTGAGAGAGAAAGAGACTTTTCTTTTTGGGTCTCACTCAATCTCTATCTATCGTGTATAGTGGGTGCACGGTGTTGCCACGTGCATAAAAGATAACAAAGTAGAAATTTGCACCCCCTAATATAGAGATAATTACATATCCCATCTGCCCAACTTACTCTTTACATCCTAAGTCTCACGTCTTTACATTTGTTTGTCATGGTGACCACCTACCATACTTTTGTTGAGTTGAAGACATCCGTAGATAAGAGCAACAAAGATAAAGTAATAAATAGAGCGTGTGACTGAGAGAGTGCTAACAATCTCATAATAGTGACAATATAATTTGATAGAGATTATAAGTTCTCTAGACCATAAAGCCATTGTTATCACACAACTTAACACTATTTACACATCTCTCCTCTCAGTTGTATAGTGTCTTGTCACTACTCTCTAGTGATGCCAAGCGATTGTTGAATCCATGAGATAACCACCACCACTAGTCACGAGGTTGGATCAACCGCTCATCCCCAATCTCTCGCTTGCACATGCTTCTGGCTGACAAATCCATTAAAATCCTGTATTTCGGCACATTTTTTATTTATTGATTTTGCTTTTGATAAAGTATATGATTTTTTTTTCCAATATTGAGCGAAATGTCAATTGCTACTTCATTTTTTTTTCTTTTTGTGAATAATGCCAGCTTTTACATGTTACAGTGGACAACACGTGGAAATAAGAAAGGAACAAAATTATCCTTCCCATATTTATGACAATTTTTAAGCTTAAGACTTGGCTTTATAGAGATGCATTTCTAACGCACGGGAAGCAATTTCGCTATGAAGTCAAGGTGGGACAAGATGCTCTTACCCAAATAGGTGCAATTAAGTGATGAAACCTAAATGACCAAGGAGTGGCGAGATACTCTACCAAGTCATTCCTGAAATCATTGGCTTTTCTCCGGATGAAAAGAGATCATTAGAGAGAGATAATAGTTAACAAAAAAATGAAAGAAAATATATCAACACAATGAAACAAAAAGATAAGTACATAAACGTTAAGCATTGACAAATTAATAAAGGTTTGTATGATTTGTAGAGTAATACATGTGAGGTAGTTTGTTGATTATTCATTGATTTAGTAGTAGGATTCAGACATAAAAAATAGATATGTTGACAGAATTTTTATTTGGTCTACTGTCAATATCAAAAATTATTTACGCTTTAATGTATAATTAACATGTTGAAAGTTTCTACTACATAGCTATCTTGAAACACACATGTCATGTGTTCAATGTTAAATCCGTTAGAAAAATTTACATTGGTATTAAAATAATTATAATCCTCAGCGAATTAGGCGTATGCTCATTCAACATTGATATATATATATATATATATATATATATATATATATATATATATATATATATATATATGAATGGAAATGAGAATGTCGTGAACTCAATTCATCTTAAGCAAAAAAAGAACTTTCGTTATGAGAGATCATTCTATACACGAAGTAGAGCTTTGTAAAATTTAATGTGATTGCAGGATTTATTCAATTTTAAAAAGAAGAGGAAATGCAAAATACTTACTGGACATACTATTTAATAACAAACACCATCTAAATTACTACCGAAAATACAAAGAATATACTATTTCGAGAAGAGGTGTCTGCATTTATTTTATTTAAAAAAGATGTTCATCTCTACGGTGCTTGTTTCCTATATTTGTCTAATTATATTTGGTGGTTGGTGCTACTAGAGGGTGAGATGAAAAGAGAACATATGAGAAAGAATCTTTGTTACACTTCTAACAATTTAGTCATGATTATCTTTAATTGTGTTTCTTTTGCAATTAGCAAAGAGTACTGAAAATTGCTGTTTTTGTGACGAAGGTCTTTCGTTCACCCCTTGTTTATGTTGTCTGAGGTGCTCTGTCACGAAATAGATAACATATCTAAATTCTGCATTATGCCATCCGAGAGATCTTATATTGGGCAGGCTTATCCTCTTGTTGGTATTCCTCATGCTAGGATGCTTCTGCCTCTTAACCTGGCAGCGGCAGAAGGGCCCATTCATGTAAATGCTAGGCAGTATCACGAGATTTCGAGACAAAGACAATCACATGCTAAGCTTGAAAAGAAAACATCAAAGTTAGAAAAGTGAATTGCCTTTTTTATGCATGTTGATTTGGAAGCTCCTTCCGGACTTTGCCGGTCATAAAAATTAATTATAAAGCTTTTATTTATTTATTTATTTGAAGGTGTTCCGCTTGTGTTTGCTTCCATAGCCACATGCTATACTGTCATTAGATGCTATTTTTAGGAAATTCTATTTTGTGGGAAATAGTCTGACTGCATGCTTCATCTTCGTTACAGCTTTTGCAGCTATCTCAGCATCTAATTCATTGGGGATAAACTTAATTGATATGTTTTCTTTGCTCGTTCTCTGACATGGTGTCATTCCTCTCTCTTGTCTTGGTTTAGTTGGATCTACAGCCGTATCTTCATGAGTAGCGGCACCAGCATGCCATGAGAAGAGCCAGAGGAAGTGGAGGGCGGTTTCTTGATCCAAGTAAAATCAATGCTTCGAATGATGCAACTGAAGAGAAGGGCACAAATTCTGCTCCTGCTCTATCTCCCAATCTGCCAGTTCATTGGGCTCTGTTTGGCACCTGACTCCTCTGAAATCTGGAATTCATCTAGTAGTCACATGGCTGGAAGGTTGGTGGTGTCAATAGTTCAATGTGATTTAAGTTTTCAAGAAATCCGAACCGAACCAAATTATAGGGGCGAGCGGCTAAATCAAACCAAATCGCAATCTAAACTGAATACAACCCAAATGAAAACCTTATTCGATTTGGTTTAGTTTTCTCTTCTTCTTTCTTTTCTTTTTTTAATGAGAAAAACTGTTGACAGGAATGCATTTTAGTCTATAAGCGAGCAATTACCATTAAAAGTAATTTTTTCCCCAAAAAAAATGAATATATGTAAAAGCTATGTATGTGCTTCTTCTTTTTCTAGTTTCCTCTGGCTCATGAATTACTTTTCTTGACGAGAAATTTTCATACATGATAGTAGTATATATACTAGACTGAATTTTGGTATGGAAATAAATATGAGTTACGCGTGAATCTTGCTCCACTAAATCTGACAGACCGATTGACCTTTAACAAATGTATTAGCCACTTGAAATACTTGCTCATGTTGGTCCATGCTGCTTTTATTTACCGTCCTTGGAATTCCATCATTTATGCATCACGTGATGTTTGTACTCATTTGTGAAATTTATAGTTCATCTTTATCATTTCGTACACAGTGGACTAGTCCACTCTTTAACTTTTCCGAAACCTAATGAACATGTGGCCCCTTCCTCCATTATTTCTGTACCTCTTCCACTTTTTAATGGGGCCATCGACAATGGTTGGCAGATAACTTACAAAATCCAAATGCTTGAGGATGTAACTCAACTAATAGCAAGATAAGGATCAAGACCAAATGAATCTTCGTTCAACAAATCGATCAAATCAGTACTTTAAAAGCTCGATTGTTTAATGACGATGCTATGAAGGACTGACTCAACATTTACTCTTAATTCGTGCATAGACCTGTACGAATCATGTGTCTGCATCAGTATAGCTGCAAATCACTCGTCAACGAGAGAGCCAACCCCAGAAAACGCGTGAAGGACGAGGGGGACCCTCGGAAGTAAATGAATAAAGAGGGACGTTCATCACTTGCATTGCATTGCTTGACCTTGACTTGTTCATGCTATCATCCACGACCATTTAAATGTCTTATAAACTAAATTTTTATATTGCATTGAAGAATTTTTCTTTTTGTCAGTACGAGAAATTTTCATACATGATAGTAGTATATATACTAGACTGAATTTTGGTATGGAAATAAATATGAGTTACACGTGAATCTTGCTCCACTAAATTTGACAACCCGATTGACCTTTAGCAAATGTAGTAGCCACTTGAAATACTTGCTCATGTTGGTCCATGCTGCTTTTATTTACCGTCCTTGGAATTCCATCATTTATGCATCACTTGATGTTTGTACTCATTTGTGGAATTTATAGTTCATCTTTATCATTTCATACACGGTGGACTAGTCCACTCTTAACTTTTCCAAAACCTAATGAATATGTGGCCCCTTCCTCCATTATTTTGTGTACCTCCTCCAAGACCAAATGAATCTTCGTTCGACAAATCGATCAAATCAGTACTTTAAAAGCTTGATTGTTTAATGACAATGCTATGAAGGACTGACTCAACATTTACTTCTAATTCGTGCATAGACATGTACAAATTATGTGTCTGCGTCAGTATAGCTGCACATCACTCGTCAACGAGAGAGCAACCCCAGAAAACGCGTGAAGGACGAGGGGGACCCTCGGAAGTAAATGAATAAAGAGGGACGTTCGTCACTTTTATTGCATTGCTTGACCTTGACTTGTTCGTGCTATCATCCACGGCCATTTAAATGTCTTATGAACTAAATTTTTTATATCGCATTGAAGAATTTTTCTTTTTGTCAATGTTTGCGATAGGAACGGTGCATGAATCGATGGTAATTTTGATTATCTTTTTGATACCTATAAAAATTCTAGTTTCCTACGATATGCACGCAACTTAAGATTTTCTTTCGAAGTACAAAAGACACAGCGAAATAGGAGTTTCCTTCTTCATTTTCATTTCGATATACTACTATATTATTTTTCATATTTTAATTAATTAAGCCAATAAATTGATATGTTACGGGTTAGTTAAAAGTTATTTACTTGACTATTTAGCTATAGTGATGGATGGTGACAATTGATTAAGTGACGCTTTTTATCAATCAAATGTGGTATTCTATTTCAAAACGCTGGTATAAGCCTAATTTAAAGCTGTTGGATTTATATCTATCCATGGCAAATCTCACAAACTGGCGATTGCAAAAACAAACCAAAACTTTTTATCTAGTTTTAGCTCGACCACAAAGTGATCAAACTTCCGCAAAACAATTTTTTCAAGATGGATCGAGGGTGAATGTGTGTTTAAAAGGCATGTCAGCTTTTGAGACCAAAATGTGAGATAGAAAATGTTACTTCATCCTAAATGCCAGGGAAACTAAAGCATGTGAAAAGCAAAGTGTGAAGATTAAAATTGAAGGAAACCAAAAGGAAAGTTCTAAAATCAAACGAAAATTCGAGTGGTGACCATTAAAATTAAACTTAAAGTGCAAGCACTGTAAAAGAAATCACTAAGAAACTTATATCCTCAAAGTTACAAACACATTGATGCTAAATTGCAAACATTGAAATGAAAGCTACACCATTATTTACAATGCATATAAAGAATAATAACCTTTAAAACTAAAAATGAAATTGAAAGACGTTAGTTCAAGATAGAAAATGCTTCAAAGGAAAATTTAGCAGAGTTTTGGCAGAGCATGAGCGACCCCTCTGTCTGGGATTACCTTCGACGGTTATCGAAATTTATGTGTGAGCCTCCTCTTAGCCGCTTTATATTTCTAAGATTTGCGCTATTTCCACGATTTTAGTAACTCCTAAGGCAACCGTGTGTCTTGTAATAAATTGCCCTTTCATTCGTGATTTAATCTAATTATGTAACCATTCCAGCTCTTAATCCAAATGGGTCCAGGTACCCTTTTTTCCTTAGTATGATCGAAATGGTAGCCTATACACCTCAAATCCATGTGAGGTCAAAAAATTTATAGACGAAGTTAAACCGAATAAGCTCCATATCGAAGTTGGGTTTAATATGACTTGACTCCTCATAATTAGCTCTGCTCTCCTAACTCATATAGATAATTGAATCACTCTTCGTGTGTCTCGGCCATAAATTATCACCAGCAGAAGCTAAACAATAATGTTGTTAAAAATTCTAAAAGAGGCAGTGCTGAAAAATTAAGAGCACCAATGAGAGTAGTGATAGTATATTGAGAACTATCATTTTCATTTCTCTACTTTACTAACAGTGTATCTTACTGCATTTCATGTCATATTTCCACCGACGAAATTGTTTCATCACACGATTGATAAAGTTACTTTTAATCTTTAAAGTGAGCCGACCAATAAAGATCAAATTAGTCTTGGCCGTCTTCGCTTCTGGTGAGGGTTCACACATCATTAGTTCGTATTGAAAACTTCCACTCAATTCTAGCCCCACGGACCCTCCTTTTTCTTTAGAGAGAGAACTTTTTTTCGGTCTCACTCAATCTCATGTGCAGTAAGTGCATAGTGAGTGCACAGTGGTGCTACGCGCATAAAAGATTGGAAAAAAATTAGAAATTTACACCCCCTAATATGGACATAATTACAGATCTCATCCCCTGTATTTCCCAAGTTTGTCTTTACATCCTGAGACTAAGATCTTTGCATTTAAATTTTCTACGTGTATTGGAATGCGCGGTGATTTTGTTGGGATTATAGGGGGTGGTTGGGTCAGTCTTTGCTTTCTACCTGAAGACATTAAATAATTTCTATGGACTGTGTGGTGAATTTTCTTTTCATTTATTTCTTGTGTTTGGGTTTAAAAAAGCTTTGGAATGCCAAGTGAGTCTCTATAGAACCTAATATGGAGTACATTGCAGAAAAGGAAAAGACTAATGAGAGCATATACTGGAAACCAGAGTTTTGTTTGTTGGATGAAAAGAGGTGTTGGTTCCCTCGCAGTTCATTCTACGTCTCACAAAGTCAGTGGCCAAATTAAGAACCATTCCAAAATTGAGGATTACAATACCACGTGACCCGCTCTTCTTTATTTGCCGTTGATACGCATGACCTTTTACATCCATAAAAAATTACATTAAAAAGGAAACGCACGATCTTTCACTTTAGCGGAACCAAACGACATGGCGTGTTGATTGGAAGGAAACAACGCAGGCGCTTGGCAGTGAATGTCTTTATTTCCCAGGGAGTCTTTAAAAATTTCCCTATCTTGTTAATAAGTCTTGGACAGCTTCACCGGTGTCCACTTGCTAATGCACAACCTTAGGTGGGAAGGAGTTTTGCTAACATAATAAATTTTGGATTACTTCTTGTGAGAATAACAACTTATTGTGAGTCCCAAATTCTTGAAAGAGTGGGTCTCATAATAATCTATAATTATATGTTATTTGGTTTTATTGTATTCTTAAGTACAAAATACAATTAAATCCTTAATCTTTCAATTGGCTCTATAAGTCTAAAACCTTCTTCGAAAAGTGCGATCAAATATTTCAACAAATAGTACCTAAAGTTGCTCACGCATCACTAAAAAAAATTAGCATCATCCTTAAATTGCACATTTCAACCTAATTTTAGGATTTAATTGTAATTCTTTTTTTTTTATAAATGTTGTGTACTTAATTGAACAATGATTATGACTCAACTGCACTTGTTGCTAAAGGCTATGGACTTGATTAAACCACTTGAATGGGTTATAATTCAATTGCATTACATACATAAGATTTAGTATTTGTGGTGCGACTTTACCCCTCGAGGAAGCATCCTCGAAGATACTAGAAAGTGACGGAACTGAACTAAAGTTACGCGTATAGTACATGAATATTCTTCCCTTTTTTTCCGCTTAAATAGCAATATTAAGGGACTCAGCACGTATCCCCCTTCTCCGTAGATTTAGGTCCCAGCATATATGGAACGTGAAAATCGTGTCCAAGTTGGTGTTTCAAATTCTTTTGCTTCAGGTTTCCCTCACGGTACAGCATCAGGAGCTGCACCTCGACTTACAAGGATTGGCTGTAAAGAAAAATGTGGGATCATCACCATTCCATTCCCCTTCGGAATAGGAGCCGGTTGTTTCTTGAATAACGGGAAAAGTGCCAAAAAAGTCCTAAACCTTTTGTCTTTATGCCGATTTAGTCCTAAACCCTTTTAACTTGTGCCGATTTAGTCCTTTCCGGCCAATTTTGGCTGGATTTTGCTGACTGAACACTGATCAGCTGACGTGGCTTGATCGGCACTAACGTGGACAACTTTTAATAATATTTTAATATTTTTTATTTTTTAATAATTTTTATTTTTTGATTTTTTTTTCTTTTTTTCTTCTCCTCTTCTTCCTCCAGCAGGTCGCCGAACCTCGGTGACCGGCCAGAGGCGACGGCTAGCGAGGGCAAGGCCGCCCTCGCCGGCCACCTCGTGGGCAAGGGTCGAGCCTCGTCCTGCCAGATCTGACGAGGGTGAGCCTCACCCATGGCCGGCGAGGCTCGACCTCGAATGCTACCTACTCCTATAGGTTTACAAATGCACTCGGATTCGGCCAATCAAGCTGAACCAAAGAAAATGAAGGGGACCCGTGCAAGAAAAGAAATCGAGAGTAGAGACAAAGCAGCGGGCCAAGGCGAACCATCGCAAATCGTACCTCAGGATCAGCGTCGGCCCAGGCGAGCTTGGAGGTGAAGCGGACAACGGAGAGGGAGAGGCCATCCTCAGAAGTCGGCACCACCGAGAGGTCAAGCCTCGCCGGATCTGGCAAGGTCGAGCCTCGTCGGCCATGGGTGAGGCTTGCCCTCGCTGGATTTGGCGAGGGTCGAGCATGGTCGGTGAGGCTCGACCTCGCCAGATCCGGTGAGGGCGGCCTCGCCCTTGCCGGCCGGAGGAAGAAGAGGAGAAGAAAAAAAAAAGAAAAAAAATTCAAAAATATTAAAATATTATTAAAATGTGTCCACGTTAGCGCCGATCATGCCACGTCAGCTAGTCGGCGTCGAGTCAGCAAAATCCGGCCAAAATTGGCCGGAAAAGACTGAATTGGCATAACGTAAAAAGATTTAGGACTAAATCGGCACAAAAAAAAAGGTTTATGACTAAATCGACACAAAAACAAAAGGTTTATGACTTTTTTGGCACTTTTCCCCCTTTTCTTTCCACTAAAGGATAGGCTTTAACATAGTCCCCGTTTATTAAGGAGAACTTAATTATTATATTATGTTAAAATGTTTTGTGAAAATTCAAGCCAACATCAATATTTAGAATAATATAATAAATATAGTCTTAGAACCATGCGCACCAACAACTCACTAGTTCAGCCAATAGTTAAGAACTGGGCAATTCATCGAATATGAAGCTATTTCCAGCAAGTAAGCCATTTTAAGGAATTTGGCGCCTTTAACTCTAGTAGAAAATGACACATGTAAATCAAAGTCTCTTGGGATATGTAAGTAGAGTTCTGCACAATATTTTGAATGATTTTAGCAAAAAAGCCTCGAAAAACCATAATTTATGACACATTTACTTTAATTTTGTTTGTGACATTAAAAAATGAAACTATGTTTACTGTAACATATTTACTCTAAACTTTTAACATAAACAAACCCCAAACTTGTACCTACATGATATATTTACTCTCTGTCAAGGTTCCATTAGATGATTTTCCAACCAAAATAACATCGTTTTTATTTTGCCTAAGCCTCGTGGGCACCATTATCAATACCATTTGCCTTTTGTCATTCGTATAGGCAGATTTTTTATGGTGTTCATTTATGAAACCTTGATGGAGGGTAAATGTGTTACTTAGGTTCAAATTTGTAGTTTTTCATGTCACAAAAAAAAAAATTATAGTAAATGTGTCATAGTGGACATAATTTGGAGTTTTTATTCATGGCTTTTGTCCATAATTTTAAATGCTTTATTTTTGAGTTTTTTTAAGTTTTGCTAATTTTTATTAGACGCGAAATTCTTAGAAAATTCGAAATATATCAATTTAATACATGATGGTATGTATTTTTTTCATAATATTCTTAAAATTTGACAATTACTTTAAGTTTATTAGAAAAGATAATAAGTGAAGTTTTGTTCTATCTTAAGAAATCAAAACCCACTTGCTCTAAATGAAAAGCGTGTAGATGCTTGTGGTGGTGAGAGTGGGAGTCTCAATTAATAAGTCAATGAGTTAAGACACAACAATTACCAACCCATCATCCCACAGCAAAGGCAGTTAGGGATTTTCGAAAGGTCTATAAAGAAATTTAAGGATATTGTGAAGAGAAATTTCTAAGATTATCATTAGTTCTTGTCATTCAATAGATGAAATTTGTTAAAAAAATAAAGAGATTGTCGTTTAACGATCGAGAGTTACTTTGCAATATTATGTTTCGGAATTGTTGTATTTTAGAGTTTACCAAGGAATCTTTTTCTTCGTGTAATTAAGTCGTAAAACTTGACGCAAAAGTGTAATTAAGTCATAAAACTTTCAAAAAGTGTAATCGAATCCTAAAATTTATCAAATTGGTTGCTTTCGTTACACCAATTTTTCTAACAAAAAATACTGACATGGCATTTTTAAATTTAGTTTATTTTTCCTATGTGGCATTTTTAATTACTTTTTCTTCTTATTTCAATAATAGTAAAAAAAATTAAAAAAGCTAAAATAATTTTTAAAACAAAATTGAAATAAAAGAAAGGAAAAAAAAGGCAAGGATTGTGGCTGGGCACGTCACTGCCTCCCATCGTCGGAGGGGGGATAGCCCTAGGGGAGCCTCACGCTGGCCCCCCTTCGTAGCCTAGGGCCGGCGAGGCCCCTCCAATGATGGCAGCGATGGCAGCGCCATTGTGAAAATGCACAAATCCCATATTTTTAATGATTTTTACTATTTGTTTCCTCGGCCTTTTATATTTTTCAAGACTTTTATTAATTACGAAATTCTTAAAAAGTTCTCAAATATATCAAATTAATATCGGAATGAAAAAGTTGGCAAATGCTTGTGATGGACTTTAAACCTAGTTAATAAGTTAATGAGTTGGGACGCACATCACACGTCCATGCATCATCCAATTTAGTCAGCAGTTCGGATTTTCAAACAGTCAATGAAAAGAAATCCAAGAATATTATACAGAGAAATTTCTAAGGTTTTTAGCTGATGAAATTTGTCAACAATTTGGCTTTTTTTCATTAGTCATTGCCGTGTGACAACGTGCAGTTACGGTCCAATATTATGTTTTGGAAAGGCTCAAACATAGAAAGCGTCCGCTCTTGTCCTTTCCCTATCAACTATTCATTTTGGATTAATATGAACCCTCAAAAGGAAAAAAATTGCCATGCACAAAAGCAACATCCCCAATATACATTGCATCAAAAATCGACAGGGAAAGGAGAAGACTAGACTTTTTCTTGTTCCCACGGAGGGAGAGACATTTTCTGGGAAAAA
The DNA here is from genome assembly GCA_028830015.1 of Eucalyptus grandis x Eucalyptus urophylla. Taxonomy (NCBI): domain Eukaryota; kingdom Viridiplantae; phylum Streptophyta; class Magnoliopsida; order Myrtales; family Myrtaceae; genus Eucalyptus; species Eucalyptus grandis x Eucalyptus urophylla. The sequence continues at coordinate 46,697,352 of CM054190.1, forward strand.
TACCATAAAAATCCTAAACCTATTGTATTTGTACAAATTAGTCCTAAACCTTTCAATTGAACTAGTTTAGTCATAAACATTTTCACATTGGTACCATTCAGTCCATCCGGCAAATTAGACCGAAAATCGGTGATGTGGATGCTAGCAATCCTATGTGGCATCGCCGATGCTGACGTGGACATTTTTAAATGATTTTTTTACTAAATTTTTTATTTTTATTTTTACTTTCTTTGGACTATGGCTGATACCAGCCATTGTTGGCGACCGACCACAAGTGGGGGTTGGCGAGGGTGTCGTGGCCCTCGCCAGATCTGGCAATAGTGAGACCCTTGTTTGCAGCCTAGGCGAGGGTGGCGAGGGTAGGAAAAAAAAAAGAAAGAAAAAAAGGAAAAATAAGAAAAAGGAAATTTAAAAAAAAAATTTTGAAAAATTAGTAAAAAATTATTTTAAAATGTCTACGTTAGTGCCGGTGATGCCACGCAAGATCACCACAGCCCACGTTATCGGTTTCCGACCTAAATTGGCCTGATAGACTGAATTGGTACAAATGTAAATATGTTTAGGATTAAATTGGTCAAATTGAAATGTTTATAACTGAATTGGTACCAATGCAATATATTTATGACTTTTTTGGTACTTTTCCTGATATTTTCTTAGACTCTAGAATCATAGATTAATCTTTTAAAGATTATTAGAAAAGTAAGAGCAGCTCATTTTTTGACAAGAGTACTCCTGTCTTTGGCTCAGAATATAGCTTGTCTTCTCGATGAGTAGTGAAGAAAGATCCAGGAAAAGTACGTCAAGTTTACGTTACGAAGTTTCGTGAAGAGACGTGACCGCATTGCTCAAGACTTCGTCACAGGAGGAATTATCGTGGAATCGTCTCATGCAAGTAGCTATGACCACTTGATGTTAACTCCACAACTTGTACTTGGACAATAACTACAATTACTTGACCGAAAAAACAGCGAGAAAAGGAGAAAAAGCCCATCTTCCTTCTCCTTATATACCCCAAACCCATCGAATTAATTCATCGAAACAACAAAAAATTATGAAGAGAGTTGAAGGAAGAACCATGGTCATCCATAAGCTTCTCTTGAAAGTTGTGGTGGTTGGGATCATCATATTGGGTCCATACCACAATCACATAGCAGAAGCTGATGATTCAATGACCAAGCTCGAATGTCGAAGTTTCTGTGGAAACCTCGAAATTCCATACCCCTTTGGATCGAACGACAGTGATCCCAAATGCCGTGCCGATCATCCCTCATTTAGAGTTGTTTGTGATAACTCTACCGACCCTCCCACACCTTACATGAATACAAAGAGTGGCCTCGAAATACTCCACATTTCTGTCCAGGATCATGAGCTACGCGTTAACGTTTTGACTGGTCGAGCCTGCTATAACTCTTCTGGGAGAGTTCGGTCTTTAAGCATATCTCCATATTCCACATTCGCAAAGTTCCCCATATCCAGCACCAAGAACAAGTTCACTGTAATCGGTTGCGACACGTCGGCTATATTCCAAGACGACGATGGGAAGTTCTCTCTCGGTTGTATGTCATCGTGCAGGAACATTTCAGACGTCAGCAATGGGTCGTGTTCCGGTATCGGTTGCTGCCAAACGAGCATCCCTAAGAACACCTTGGGCTACAATATCTCTATTGGGAGCTATTACAGGCATTCCGATGTCCTGGTATTCAATCCTTGCAGCTATGCCTTTGTCGCCGAAAATGACTTCTACAACTTCTCGGTTCATGATCTTTCGATGCTTAAATTTAATCAGTCTACTCTAGTTCTCGACTGGGCGATAGGGAATCAATCATGCGAGGAGGCCCAAAAGAACAGCAGGAGATCCATGTGCACCAATAACACCTATTGCACAAACGCCGAAAATGGAGTCGGGTATAAGTGCAATTGTTTAAAAGGTTACCGAGGCAATCCTTACCTTGAGAATGGTTGTCATGGTACGTAGATAACATCCACATTCTTTAACTTGTCCTTTCTATCGATACGATCTAAGAAGATTATATACATTTTATGTGTAGATATTGATGAATGTGCAAATCCTGAGATGAACAAGTGTGAGAGAGAGTGCCATAATATTGAGGGGAGTTATACATGTCTATGCCCAAAGGGTTATCATGGTGATGGCAAGAAGATTGGTGAAGATGGACAAGGATGCATTGCTAATTCATCACATTTGATGGAGATTTTGGTTGGTAAGTTTTTTCTTTTTATTTGGACCTCCTGAATCAAAAAATATACTATTATCCTAGCTGATTTCGAGAAAATATAATTTAATTTGTCTGTGGTGTAGGAGAAAATTAACCATTCACATTTTCGCCTGATTTTTCTTCCACGGTTGCCCTGGCTTGAATAAAATCCAAAATGAAAGTTCCATGTCCTTCTCACTGAAGTTCTCTAGTCAGAGGATGAATGAGATCATCTAATGCATTAAATGCATCACGTGCTAGTAATTACATCACGACTGAGCTCTCTAAAAATTCAAGAGTAGATTAATTTCACTCTAGTCAATTTCTGAACTGTTCAAGCATCTTTTGACTTGGTGACTTTGGGCTTTGGGCAATTGTGTATGCATCTTCCATCTATCAAGATCAAGTTGCGATTGTTTATATTGGTACCGTATGACTTGTAGTTGCGTGATCTTCACTGCCACTTAAAGCGCGGAGTCGCAAGGTTGTGGCATTGAACTAGTCAAAATATTGAGCTGAAAAACCACGTCACAAAATTGCCATTTCTATATAACATTGTATATTTATTTATACATATGCGTGTGTGTATATATATTTATATATAATATGTATGTATGTATAGAAGACTTGGAGCATGTCGATTATCTGGTCAGTAGGCTTTCTATATCATATCGTGCATTAATCATGAGCACCGATAAGTACTGTTACTACTTCAAAATGATGATTTTGAGCCAATACCACAATTTCAAGAAAAATCGGCCACCGAATGTTTACGGTCTCTTCAACTTCTTTTTATAAATAAATTAAGACAATTCCTTGAAATTAAAACTATTCTTTGTTCTTCCTGACTACATCTTTTGAATCTCGATCTTCATCTCATCTTTCCTCTATGAACAATCTTGCAAGATAATCAGTTTTTGATTTGTAGTCAATTTTGCATATTGTTCACAACCTCATAAAATAAACATTTTCACATTCTACAACATTTTACCCTTGGTAACTGCTGAAATGTCTGTACCTCGTAATCATACACTTGATTATGATGAAATGAAGCAATGGTCATCAATAAAAAAAAAAATGACATTTTATAAAGTTTCACACTCATGACATGAGGATGTAAATCTTTCATTCACAATTTTCATAGTATGTTGCACTCACCTATGATAAAATGTCGTCAATACTGGTGCAAAATTTCAAAATCTAAAGCATAATGTATTTTATGCGGTTCTTTGTATTTAATTACGATCAAACATTATAAGTCTTTACAGAATATCGTAGAATAAAGGAAAACATGTCTTTATGTTTTTTCTTCTTTCGTTTTACGAGCTACATTCATCAAAATTAAGTGGAAAATCTCCTAATAATTTCTTTTTGTTAGTTGGTGTACTGTTGACCAACTAAAATCTTAAACGGATTATGAGGTTCTGCATAAAAATGCGAAAAGCATCTCGTAAAAGTAATTTAAAAAAAAAAAAAAAAAGGAGTAGAAAGTCATGCGAAAAGGAAGATGAAAAATGGGACTGTACTCTCGAACAGGCTAAATCTTTCCTCAAGTTGGCTACACAAAACTTGAGGTGGAGAGACAGGACAGTCATCCTTGAGGGAATGACGGTCCTATCACATAAGCATTGTTGATTAATTCTATTGTCAAGACCGGCAAAACAAAGCTAGAACTACACACCCTAGATCATAATCTTAATTTCTCTCTTATCTCTCCCTCCCTGCCCACAAGCTCCATCCATCACCGCCTCTGTTGCTCGCAGCCACCACTTCTGGTGAAGATAACACCGGACGCCGCCGAAACGACCAACACCACCTCAAGTCTCTCTCTCCCCCTCCCCCTCTCCCTACGCTTGCACCCGCATGCGTACCTTTAGAAAGCGGGGTGGCCTGGGCGGGAAGTTGTGTTGGCGAGAACTGGTGGAGACGTACACATAGGGATCGCTCTTTTTACCAATTCAAGTAGATATTTCTGCTTCCCAATCCCAAATAAAATGAGCGAAAGCCCGTCATCAATGGATTTTGGGGCACGGACGTGGTAAAATTCTTCTGCTCCACATCCAGGCTGGGGGATAAATGGATATGGCTCGCCCTCTTTTCCTCTTGCTCTTTCTTTATTCCCCCCCAAGATTTTCTAGCTTTAGTATTCTTACCAATATTCTTTACGCATTTAACCGTGAAAACTTCATATAATAAGCACATCTTAATTCCGCACAAACTGTAGGCATTGATCAAATTCTGACCCGAACTTTTAAACTTGCCAATATAAAGCACTAAGTTTGACAGTTATCTCAAATCTGACACACTGTTAGCTTGAAATATATACAAAATTTTAGCAAGTTGACGTTATCTCTTTATTAACTATGAAACTTCTTTTACTCCTTTACTCTCTGTCGTTTCTATCTTCTTACAATAATAGTTAAATCCGCATACTTGCAATTGCAAGGCGATGATTGGGATAAAAAAACTTGCTCCACATGAGGCATGAAGTGAATGATTGAAACGTGGATTTGCATGTATTTTTAATTTCATTAGAGAGCCCCAATCCTTTTTTTTTTTGCCCCTTAATTTTTTGTAATGCAGGGATTGGGGCAGGCCTTGGGGCACTACTTTTGTGTCTTGTCTTATGGGGGCTGTATAAATACATCAAGAAGAGAAAAGAAATCAAGCTCAAAGAGAAGTACTTCAAATGTAATGGCGGTCTTTTGTTGGAAAGTGAGCTATCTTCAGCCAAAGGCCATGTCGAGAAAAACAAATTGTTCAACTCGAAGGATCTAGAGAAGGCTACTGACAATTTCAATGAGGATAGGATACTTGGGCAAGGTGGACAAGGTACTGTTTACAAAGGAATGTTTACAGATGGAAAAATGGTTGCTATTAAGAAATCGAAAGCATTAGATGAGGGCAAAGTAGAACAATTTATAAATGAAGTCCTCATTCTCTCACAGATCAACCATAGGAATATCGTTAAGTTATTGGGGTGTTGCTTGGAGACAAAAGTCCCACTTTTAGTATACAAGTTTATACCAAATGGGACTCTATACCAATATTTGCATGACCCAAATGAAGAATTTCATGTATCATGGGATACACGCCTACGAATTGCAACTGAAATTGCAGGAGCCTTATTCTACTTGCATTCAGCAGCCTCGATTCCCATTTATCATCGAGACATCAAGTCCACTAACATCCTCTTGGATGATAAATATCGAGCAAAAGTGGCAGATTTTGGTACTTCCAAGTCTATTTCCCTCGATCAAACTCATGTGACCACATTAGTGCAAGGGACTTTTGGCTACCTAGATCCTGAGTATTTCCAATCAAGTCAATTTACAGACAAAAGTGATGTGTATAGCTTTGGAGTTGTTCTTGTTGAACTCTTAACGGGACAAAAGCCAATCTCATCACTGGGGGAACAAGAAGGCAGAAGCCTTGCGACCTATTTCATAATTTCAATGGAAGAAAACCGGTTGTTCGACATTGTGGATGCTCAAGTTTTGAAAGAAGGTAACGAGGAAGAGATTGCATCAGTTGCTAGCCTTGCAAAAAGATGCTTGAACTTGAATGGGAGGAACAGGCCTACAATGAAAGAAGTGGCAATGGAATTGGAGGGGATGAGAAAGCTCCCAAATCCTTTGGGTATTCAACAAAATCAAGAGGACCGAGAGGCAACTTTACCTTATGCTGCTGCATGTAAATCCAGCAAGTCAAACATCAACACATATGTCACTACATTTTCAGATGTGCAGTCATTCTTACCTAGTGAAACATGGTGAAGATTTGTTTTGCCTCTTACACTTATGAGTTATACTGTTGCATTTGTCATGGAAATCGGTCTTCAAAGCAAAAGAAATAGAAAAGAGAGAAGGGAGGAAAGCTTGTTAGCTTACAAATAAGAGTATTTTGGTTAGTTATTTATTGGTAGTGAACTTATTCTCGGTGTTTGGGATCAATGAACTGTTAAGTCATGCCAATCCCAAGTTTATTCTAGTCATGTAATTAACATGATGCCGTAATTTCAGTTCATCTTGAGATCTTTGAATACTTGCTATCAATTCAATTATTGCAAAACTTACACCAATCATGCAGTGGACCAACCTTTGCGATTCAATTAGATTTGTACTTGCTGGGAAAAAAAACAAGAAAGACGTTTCCCTTACGGAAAAGAAGGCGAACTTGCATCCACCTTCCCTGCCCGGCTCTTCCTTGAAGATCACACTGAATTGCTGATGGCATAGAGGGATTGTTGCCAGCTGCCAATGCTCCGACTGCTTAGATCCTCACTACGTGATGTATCAAAATCACCACCCTAACTACTTATATCAACATCAAAGAAGCCCACTAGTTGCAAAATTATCTCTCCCAATCCTAGCCAACCTTTCTTGTCAATTTTCAATAGCAAAAACAAAAACAGTAAAAAATCAATGGCGCATGGACCAACTCGTATGTAAGAGATATTTACTCCTCATTTTTAGCATAGAAGATGTTGGGTGCTCTTTTTTCATATTTCCATTGATTTTTCACGATAGTAGTGTTTGATTAAATGCCCTTAAGGAACGTAAGTCCTGTTGTTTGTAGAATAAAATTTATAGGGATCATAAATTAGTTTTATGTCTTCATTATTGATGTTGACACCCAAATTTTTGTAAATGTTTTAAACATCCATTTATTTTGCAAAAATATAAAAATTTATAAAAAATAAAAATAAAAATAAAAATAAAAAAAAGTAGGAATCATAAAAAGATGATGATGATGATGATGATGATGATGATGATGATGATAAAGTAATAGTAATAAAAAAATGCATGAGAGTGAAACAAAAATGATGAAAAAATAATGGAAAAGTCGAGTGGGCTGGTGTAGCACGGCCCATTCTTTTATTTCTTTTAGAGCCCACTCTTATTTTTCTTCCAGCCCACTCTTTTGGCCCATCCGAAATTAAATAAAAGAAAGGCCCAGCCCATCATCCATTTTCTCTCCTTTGCGCACGCGCGCCCACACACAAGGGAGGGGGAGGGACCCAGCGGCAATGGCGCCAGTCCAGTGACGCCAGCAGCGATGACGCCAGCAGAAGGAATATTCCAGCTGTCGTCACTCGTCAGAGGAGTGGAGGAAGGAGGCAGCGAGAGGGGCGTGCAAGGCTGAAAAAGAGGAGAGAAGGGCTCAGTTGGTGGGGGGTTGGCTAGAGAAAAAATGGGATAAGTATATTAGAAGTGTCAAAAATTATATATGATGCTCACTTTAGTATCAAAAGTTTTCGCATGCTCAATTAAGTACTAAATCAGAAGAAAAACGATTGTTTTAATGCCAACGGCAAGTAATTTCGATCAAATTAATTAAGTGTCATTTATAATTAAAATTATAATATGACTAGGCAAAATTTAAAAAAAAAATCCAGTCCACATGATATTTCCACATGGAATACTTGGCACTAAAGTAATCTTTTTTTAACAACGACTAATACTGAAATGATTACTTTAAATAAAATTTGTCACTCAAATGATCAATTTTAATATAATTAGGTACTTAAATGATCACTATTTACAACTTTTGGATAATGTTGTTTAGGAATTATATGTTGACTAAGCATGCTGGCGAGCCACATAGGACTGAAAAAATAATAATATATAGACACGTCGAATATCCAGCAATTCGAACCGGAATTGGCACTTAGATGATCATTTTTTTTTTAAAAGTAGTACTTAAGTAATCCAAAAAAAATCTTTAGCATTAAAATGAGTATTGTACACAATTTTTGACACTTTTAATGTCTTTACCCCGAGAAAAAATAAACACAAGAGAGCCATTCTTTCGGGGAAAAAATAAGAAAACGAGAGAGAGGAAAGGCTGAGGAGAGGACGTTTTTGGTTTTTCCCTAGAGTGACAAAAGCGAGGTTGCTAGAGCTCATTTCAAAGCCGATCAAAGGTCCATGCGGTGTTCTCGTGTTGTCCTTCATCATTTCAATTTTTTGTCTAAAAAATTTCAAAAAATGACCCGAAATATCCTCATTTTCTCAAATAATAACTGAAGCGGATCCTATTTCAAATAAGAGCCTGAAATTCTATTACTTTTCTCAAATAATGACTTGAAGTGAATCTTTTTAAATAAGGGCTTGAAATGATTATGTTTATTTCAAATAAGGGCCCTATCTTTCAGCAATCAACGGTATTTTTGTCATTTACCATTTTCCCTTTTTTTCTTCCTTTTTTTTTCTTTTTTCTTTCCTTTTTTTTTTGTGGTTCTTCTTCCTCTCCGTCGACGGTTGATCAGCTAACCACTGGCGATGACCGCAGAGGGCTGGGCAAGGGTTATCCTTGCCCAATTTGACAAGGGCCACTGCCAACCGTAGGTAAGGGATGGCCTTGCCTCAGTGAGGCGACCCTCGCCTTGGGGAGGTTGCCCCTCACGGGCATCCATGAGGTCGACCCTTGCCGGCCACAGGTGGGGGCTCCACAACCCTTGTTTGAGGTTGGCAAGGGTCGTTGAGCCCTCGCTAACCCTAGGCGAGGCTGATACTCACTAGATCTAGCGAGGGTGGCTGGTGTGGGCTTGCAAGCCCTCACCGATCCTTCCTAGTAGCCAGTGAAGGTGGCCGAGCCCTTGTCGGCCCTTCCCAATGACTAGCAAGGCTAATGTCGAAAAAGAAAAAAATATGCCGAAAATGCTCTTGATCGATCGAAAAATTTAGCTGGCTGGCGATCGGCGAGGTCAAGCCCTTATTTGAAATAATCATGGTTACTTGATGGCCTTATTTGAAATAACCAAAGTCACTACAGTCCCATATTTAAAACAAGATCCACTTTGAAAAAAATTATAACACTTTGGATTTTTTTTGGAATTTTCCCTTTTCCTTCTGCAGCCATGGAGTGGCTTTAGCCTAAATTCTCTCGCCATCACCAAGCGAGATCTTGACTCGTCTAATATACCAATACCAAGTAAGATTCCCCTTTCCCGAACCCCAAAAAGAACCGCCTGGGTTGATTCGTGCTCTTGGCGAAATCTTGTTAAACTAAAGTAATTTCATATCGAGCTATAATGCTTTGAACCCGGAATGCGAGTTCATTAATGATCACCAAATACTCGATGTATTTCTTAAATGAAACACAGAATGTTTGAGAACCCTGAACTCGAATGGAGAATTTCAAGTGACTCATGATAGACTGAGATGGGTTTAACATGAAAATGTGTTGATTCCAGCCTTTATGCATCATGTTTAGTCCGTAGGTTGCAATAAATTTCGCTCTGGAATGCATGCTTAAAATCGCATATCAACCGTTTGATAAAATGGCTGAGAGAATGCGAGTATTGATTCATCATTGAATCCCGAAATAGATCCGTTCATGTTCGCTTCTGGGTTGGTTGAATCTGCTCTGATATTCTTTTTTCTCTGTCTGGCTATGTGATTCTGTGGGAACGATCGATTGCCGGCGAGCGAGCCGAGAGTCCCCCTTTGGCCGAAGCTCTCACTCCACATCGGCGAATCCCGTTGTCCAGGACTATTCTAGTTAGGCCATTCTCTCCATATTCGTGTATTTATGTTCGCTTGTATTTCTGGTTTGCTGATTTTAGAAGCCATGGTTCGCTTAGTTTTTGTTTCGGTGAATTTGTTATGGGTCGCTGGAGTAGACGGCCGGTGATGGGCCGGCGGCGGTTAGGGGTAGACGATAGGCCGGCGAGTGGTGGCCTGAGTGGACGACCATGGAGGGTAAGGGCTCGGCTGCGGCCTGAGGTTTGGTCGAGGTCCCCTGGTTCGGTGAAGATGAATTTGCAGGCGGTGAAGGAGATGTCATCGGTCCGCGAAGAAGAATGAAGGTGCAGGAGAAGAAGACAAAATAGGGAAGAAGACAAAAAGAATAAAAATAATTAAAAAAGGAAAATCAATAAAAATTCCAAAAATCTAAAAATACATTAAAAAAATCCTTTTATAATCCGAAGCGGGTCGGATTCGGATAGACGGGTCGGGAAAATGGATCGGATCAAGTAAACCCGGTCCGAACCCGTTGCCTAAATATAATGATTATAAAAAATATTAAAATTTTTAAAAATTGTAAAAATCAATATAAATTTCAAAAACATTGAAAATATTAAAAAATTTAAAAACTCAGAAAATCCCAAAAAAATTAATAAAATATTTTTAAATTAGTAAAAATATATAAATCAGACAAATCATTAAAAAAACAGAAAAATTATAAAAAAAATCATTATATAAATTTAATTAATTAGAAAATTAGAAATTGATAAAATTTAGAAAATTCAGATAAATCATAAAAAATTAAAAAATTCTAAAAAACCAGAATATCATAAAATTTTAGAAAATTCAAAAAATCGTAAAAAAATTTCGGATAATTCAAAAAATCATTAGAAATATTTAAAATATTTAAAAATTCTGAAAATTCATAAAAATTCATAAAAAAAAATTCCAGAAAAATACAAAAACTATGAAAATTGGAAAATTGTTAAATTGTTAAATTGAAAAACCAAAATTGGACAAGTCTTTAGGACTTTATAATTGGGTTCTTTGTTTTGAATTTTTTTCTCTTTTTTAGAGACCATTTAGAATATTTATGTGTTTTCTTTGCGATTATACTTGGTAGTACTTCTTTAATACCTTGGATGTTATTTTCTTTGTTTTAAAATGGTTGGATGTAACCTAGAATTCTTCGATAGATTACCATGGCGTTAGTTAATATTCAATCGAGTTAGGCACTAGAAGAACATCAGTTTTAAGATAAGTGAAATAAAGTTCTCGAATCTATAATCTCTGGTTGCATAAATAGTAAGATATCCTCCTCTATCTTATTAGATTTCTAGCCGACCACAAAAGATTGGTAGCAGCTCCTGAGTCAAAATGTATATAGGATTAATTGATCAAAAACTGAACGTCCAATGTCGCATGAGATATGAGCTTGGGAGAATCCATGTTTATCATTGATGAATCATTTGCGATGTTAACAATCAAATGGTCCATCCGTGATCATCATTTGTATAGACCATTCGATTCATCTCATAAGCAAGTATCTTAAACCTAATTTTACCCTCATTGGAAGGGGTTAGTTGCGACAGCTTGAATTACAAATTGAGCACAAAATCCTGAAATTTACACTATGAATTTTTTCATAGTTCGAACAATTCGGGACATGCTTTTCAACAACATAAGATTGCCTTAGATATGCTCCTTGGATTGTCTAATTCTTGTATTTTCGTCTCGAACTTCACAGTTACCAAATTCTTTGAGTAAGAACTTTTCTATTAAGATGAACGTTTTGGAATATCAATTTGGAAGAGATGATAGAAGCAGGAGTTCATTTTGGTAATTTTCTTTTCACATGTGCATTAGATCTGTTCCATGAAAAACATCAAAAACTGTGGTTTTTAAAAAAAAAGTCTACTTTTCTAGTCAATTGATTATAGATTCTATGTTTATTTGATAATCACCTTCAAAACTACAAGTAAGAAAGAGGGATCATGACCAATATTGGCTTCTCTTTTTCCGATGTTTTTCTTTTTTAACTCTGGCGTATGTTTTTTCTTTGTGAATACTTTGTTTTTTCAAAAGTTTGGTCTATAATGGAAAGTTTCATAAATGGGCTCACAGCTCGTGGTATACTTCTCTGAAACCCAAATCTTCTTCCCAAAAAAGTTCAATATCCAATTAATGGGCCTCTCTTGCAGCCAGGCCCCCCTTAAGCCCAGATCCATTCGCCAGGCATAGAAATGACAATGAAAAGGAATTGGCAAAGTGTGGCCGACCAACGGGCATAATTAGGAATCGAAATCAAAAATTGGAATACGAATTGTCCACGGTCATACCTCTCTCTCTCTCTCTCTCTCTCTCCCTTTTTTTTTCTCGATTCTACTCAAGTGCATTTGGTTCAGCATTTTGAAAAGCTCATTAAAAAAATACAAAACAGTTTAGCCTAAAGAATTTTGGGTAAATGCAAAGATTGTTTGATAAATTACGCTTTAACAAGCAATTTTGAGAGAAATATTATTTGATAGAATACATATTTGAAGAGCACTTTGGGTGATTCATATTTGTTTTTTAATTTTTATTTGTTTAGAATTGAAAAAAAAAAAATATGCGCAACTTTTTTAACATAAAAGTTGACAATAATGCTAAAAAAAAAAATCAAATATGTATAATTAAAAAAAAAGATTACCAAAGCTTTTTTCGAATGATCGTTGATGAGTTGGATTTGGCGACAGTGGTTGTCAGAGGTCACTTGACCTCGAGCAACCCTCGACAAGGGTCACGCGACTAGGCTGCGCGCAACCTAGGTGACCACTGCCTAAGTCTCGCGAGGGTCACTTGAATGACAGCCTAAGTCATGTGCTGCTTGAGGTCATGCGACCCTCACCAAGGTTGTGCAATGGGTGACCTTGACCAATGGCAACCGTGGCTAGATCTAGCTCGCTAATGGCCATAGCCCTCAGTCGATTCAACAAAAGGTTTGGTCCTTTTTTAATATAAAAAAAAAATAACGAGGGACAAAATCAAAATTTTCAAGAATTCTTGAGAGTACTTTTAAAAGAAAAAATGATTTTTAATATTTAGTCAAATACTGAAAGCCTGATATTAGTGGGTTTTCAGCCTTTCCAAAACTGGCATTCACTTAAAAGCTCATTTAAAATAATGGCCAAATGGTCCAATATTTCTCTAAGGGTCTAGCCTTTAAGAATAGTGAACCAAACGCACTTTCTGAATAAAGGATATTCCAAAGAGGCCTCAGTAGTGATCTCTTGAGGTAGAGAATTTTTCGGCCTTTTAACCTAGTTTGAATTAGCGGACTTCAAATTGGCCAACAACCTCTTGCAATCATCCACAACAGGATATAGGGCCCACGGGCTTTCTACTTTTCCAGCTTGGCAGCTCCGCCACAAATCTACTGTCAATCTTTATGGGCATGTTTGGCAACTAGCCAAATAGTGTTTGATTTTGTTCTTTTGTTTCCAAGAGTAGATTTGTAATAGAAATTTGATTGATAAATTTTTTGTTCTTGAGAATAAATTTGTTCGCGGGAATATATTTGGAGTAGAATCGAGAAGTAAAAAAAAAGTTGATTCTTTATTTCCAGGAATAATTCCAAAATCAGCCAACCAAGATTTTTTTCTTTTCTTTTCTCTTCTTCTTTCCTTCTTGTTTTTATTCCTTTTCTCTTCTTCTTTCACCGCCACAACCATCGGCCGCCGCCGCTGCCGCCACTGCTATCCACCACTGCCGATCACCGAAGCTTGCTCAGCCACCAATGAGGCTTGGCCTCGCTCAAGTCCCCCTTGGCCATCGATGAGCCTTGCTTGGCCGGGCGAGACTCGATCGAGCCCTGGCTGGGCTAGGCTGGGCGAGGCTCAATCTTGCCCAAATCTAGCGAGGCCGAGCTTGCCCAGCCACTGGCGGGGCTCGACCTCACCGGCCACCACAAAGTCTAGACTTCTCTTCTTTCTTTTTCAAAGTCACGATTAGTCTTAGGTTGAAATCAGAAAAAAGGTCCTTTTTCACATCCGAAAGCCTTGGTTCAAATCTAGCTCGTGACAAAGGCAGAAGTCAAAGTCTAAAACGAGAGCCTAGCCCTGGAGCAAGGGATTAAGGAAATCGAGTAGGAGTAGGCAAACTACGAGCTGCTAGGGAAAGCTTTGGGACGTGGCTGAGAAATGAGAATAAGTTCCACGGCTCAAGTTAATAATAGACTCAGGAGGTGCTGGGCTATCGAAGAAATTGGACCAAGATTTGACACTCGCCCGGCCCCTAATGGTTGCAAGAGCATGCATTTCTCCCTTGATGGATTGGGGCTTTCTAAGTTGGCACTGCGCTCATCGGTTGCTTGTTTTGCTTGCTTTATCTGAACAACGAGGTGAAAGACTGCCTTTTCTTTATTCTATTTCACAGGCTCGATGAGATCAGTAATACTCTTTTTTAATAAGTAAATAAATGAGCAGATGATTATGTAATTGGGGATATCTACAAGTATATCTGCAAGTCAAATCCAATCCTTGGAATGTAGATTCAAGGGGTCGGGTCTGCATTAGTTTAAGGTGCTTGTGCTCCTTGGCCTTTGAGTTGGACTTGACTTTAACAATGTCACGAAGGAGGTTTGTGGAGAAGAAGTTTTTTTTGTAGCTGCGGCCTCGCCTAGGTCAACGAGGCCAACCTTGCGGTGGCCCGGCAAGGTTGAGCCCTGTCGGTAGTTAGGTAAGGTCAAGGCTTAGCCGACAAGGCGCGGCCTCACCAAGGGCCGGCAACCCTTCGACGTGGTTGCCGACCCTCGCCTAGTTGATTGCCGGTCATCCCAAGACCAGTGATCGGCTAAAGAAGAAGATTAAAGAAAATAAAAGAAAATAAGAAAAAAATAAATTATTTAAAAATTAGAAGAAAATAGTTTAGATTATAAATTTTAAGGATGATGTTAAACGTAATTTTATTCCGGAAATAAAAAAATTGAATAGTTACCAAACATTTTTATATACTTAGAATTTATTTTTGGAAATATAATAAAAAAATTATTTTCAATAAAAAATTATTCTTGAGAGCAGAATAATTACTTTATCTCAACAAAAAGTTGATCCACTTTCTCCTTCTTCAAATACAGAAGAGCTCGGAAGACGGCTAGGGTTTCGGTGGTCAACGCCGAAGCGAGTTGAAACGTTCAGGAAGATGGACAGAGACGACGGACGCGATGCGATTAGCAATCTGCCGGACTCGGTGCTCCTCCATATTCTGTCCTTCCTGCCCACGAGAGACGCCGTCAGGACAGTGATGGTGCCGGGGTTACGCATCTCTGGACTTCTACCCGCCACTTGTCTTTCTATCACTGTCCTTACCACGACTGCAAAAAGTTGGAGACTGCTTTTGAAGCGGACGACAAATTCCTGAATTTTACCAATCACGTGTTGACTCTGCACGAGAGCCCCACGATCGATTCGTTCCGTCTTAATTTAAACTGTGCATCTAAGGTGCACCCCTATGATCCTGAATATGAGGACTCTGCATCTCCAGAGAGGAGAAGAACGTGGAACAAACTGGATACGGGGATTCGTTTTGCAGCGAGGAGAAAAGTTAAGTTCCTCGATTTTGGACTTCTTACGGTGTGCTTGGGAGTTCCGACATTGTCTTTACTTCCCACTCAATCTTTACGTGTTGCCCAGCATTGTCCTTAGGTGTAGCAGCTTAGTAGAGCTGAAGCTGGCTTCCTGTGTGGTCTGACCGGTGGCAGGACGGGTCCAATTAAGGTCGCTTAGAAAATTGTTTATGAAGGATATTCACTTAGCTGACAGAAAGTTGGCTGACATACTATCCGGTAGCCCGTTGCTGAAAGAATTGTCTATTGAAGATTGTCATGGCCTCCACGAGCCTAAATTCTGTCATGGCCCATCCATTGAAGTTTTAAATTTAAAGGAATGCAGCAGTCTTGAAAAGCTTGATCTTACACGATCAAATATCAAACATTTAACCATTGATCAGTATGGGGATCTGGAGCTAGTTTGTCCTAATGTGAGGATTCTGGATATTGCTGTGTGTCTAAATTATGTCAAGGCGACTGATATGTCATCACTGGTTGATACATCCCTCAGCTTCAGTGATTATTTTAGATATCCTTACGGGAAATATTGTGAGTTCAGACTGCTTTTGGAAAAGCTCAGCCGCAGTCCTTATTTATGCTATGCAATTTGTGCATACTGGTATGGTTTCTCTGCTTTTGCTCTTACCTATTTTGTCTTGCTTTGAGGAACTTTTGAATGATTTGGGTTCTGATCCTTCAGGTGAGGAGCATTACTATTTGTTTGATTGGATATTCTCACGTTTCAAATGTCCTAAAATTTGTAGAATAGAAGTTGGGTGTACTGATTTTGGATGGGTCTTACTTGAAATGGACAGTGGCTGTGCCGTTTCTCTGCTTTGGCTTCTCTGTTCTGTTGTTCTTTTATGCTTCAGTTCATCAGGTAATGTCCCAGATGAAGAGTAAAAGAAAATATTTTCTTAGGGTGGGTTCTTTTATGTATGCCCACCTAAACTTTTATGAGGTGGCCTTCCTTGCATCTGCTGGCCTATGAACTTTAAGCAATTGTAAAATAACCTATTCATGTAACTGAAAACTACAGCTTGTTAGGTGTCTGTCTTCCTTGTGTCCTTGTTTGCTTTGTGGCATTTTGTGGACGATATTGTTTTCACTTTTACGTGACACGTGTTACCATTTTAAATGTGCACGTACATGCTCTTGTGATTTGCCTTTCTAAATATTCTACTATAGCTAATTAAAAATTTCCTGACATGACTCTGAATTGAATGGTATCATATAATTTCATTGAAGTCAGTCCATACATACACATGCTGTCGAGTGCCCACAATGTATGTCCGGTGGTAATTTTCATTCAAAGTTGGTCCAAGTAATTCTTTTTAAACCAGGTATTAACAAAATGGGAACTGACAAATCAGCTATGCCCATCTTTCGCTTGGAAGTATGTGACGCTTCAACTGCGTCTGAATAAGTGGTACCTCCCCGGCATCTCTAGCTTGTTGAGGAACTCTCATTTTCTTGAGACACTCGCTATCTATGTTAATCCTGGAAGAGATGAAGATGAATCCGAGGTATAAATGGTTGAACTGTAACATTTCGTTGCCATATTAGAACTTGGAATTAATGGAGATTGAAAAGTCACTTTAATTTTCTAGCTTGCCAAAGCAGGGTGTGAGCTTGCATTTGAGTTCAATGGCTTTAGTTACTGGAGTTCAGTGGACAGCACATTTCCTTGTCTGGAGGACCAGCTTAAGCATGTTAAGATATATGGTTATGTACTGGAGCCTGATGTCATTGAGCTCATTGAATTTCTGCTCAAGAATGCACAGGTCTTGGAGAAAATGGAGATTTCTACCAAGAAGACTCTGCAGCGAACTGGTAGCAAGTTCATGTTCTCCAGCGACATTGGTCGTCCATCAAAGGATTAATGTAACGGATGCGCTGCTAGAGTTTTCACAGAAGTTGTTAAGTTTCCCAAGGGCCTCAACACGTGCAGTAATTCACCTGGGTTAGATACTGGTATTGGAATTGTGTTCACCCTTTCCTTTGGACAACCCTTGATGTTTCTATGACAGGCATGTCTCACATTTGGTAGACTTTACAAAAGTAGTTGGGCTTTATGACAAATTCGCCCCTTTGCCTCAGGTCTATGAATTCGCAACATCCACGACTCTGTACAGGCAGCTTTATGAATATTTTGATGGTGGATGTGCCGTTTTTTTTCGAATTATGTTTCTCTTAACGGCTTTTCTTTTCATATTTCCAGCTCTTGCAAATAGTTCGGCTAAAATTTTTGCAGTATAGATTTACTTGAACAATCTATTGACACCAGTTACAATCTGTTCATGAGTAGCCTTTGCTCTTGCGGCTGCCGTTTCTCTCTTGGTTTTTCATTTCAGAGGCTGCCATCTTTGTTCTTTCACTTTTCTGCTTTAGCTACCCATTTCTTTATCTTGAAAGGAAGTCAATGCAGTTCAACATTCTTAATGAATAGTATCAACATCAATATCAGTACAATCTGAAGCTACTTTGTACCATAATATATTGAGTTGTGCAGTCTGCCAAGTTCGAATCTTCTCTTAATGTCTACCCTAAAAGTGTTATTATATGTGCTCTTCTTGCAAATTAACAAGATCATTTTGTCCCTTATTTGACGTGTGAGTTCTTTTTCCTTTGTAAATAACATGAGTATCCAACTTTGTATCTTTATTTAAGGTAATTTGGTAGTCGACCCCTTATACCCTTATACTATGAATTGCATCAAATCAGTCCAACTATGTATTTACTTCATCCCCTCCAGACACAGCTTTCCAAGGAGACTTTTCATAGTAACATGTCCGTTAAGGATTGATCGGTATACCACGCACTTCCTCCGCTGCAATTTCATGATAATAAGTGGTGCTCTAATATGAGATTTTTCAAAATAAACACTTCTACATTGTTTTCTGGAAACCTAACAGGAACGATGTCAGATTTGATCAAAGCCAAACTGAATGGTATTTGATTTCTGAACCAAATGGATAGTTTCGACTTGATCGGGCCATCTCAATTCAGTTCAACATTTGAACAGAACTTTTCCCACTAGATTTTATTACGTCCTAGTCCTCCACGTACTTTCCTTGAATTGGTATTCTTTGTATTATGGGAGCTCCATCTTTAAGGCTTCGACTACTTCTAAGAAAAGCGACACCTCCCTAGTATTTCCACCTCATACAGGGATTCTCATTGTCTCAAGATCCTCACTAGTTGTGCTCATCCTGGAGCTCATCGCACATTTATATACGAATTTCCATTCAATCTATCGCAAGTGCTGGAGATGAAAGAACGGCTTGTATTCAAATTTCAGCACACCGAAGCTGGCTGGATGCAAGCACGTGACTTCGACGGCAAAAACTAGTGCCTCGAGCAATAAGCTTAAGCAATGTAAAGATAGGGGGACGTGTCATTGAGCTCATCTAGTTTCTACTTGAGAGTGCGCTGATCTTGGAGAAGATGTCAAAAACAGCAATTTACCTCTGCATTTTTTTCCCATGAGTTACTGTGTCATCCAGGTTACTGGGTGATTTTTTACCTTTCTCTCTCCTCTTCGATTTCCCATGCTTTTTTCCTCACGGAAAAGGAGGAGGTTGAATTCTGATTTTGGGTGGTTCCCAGCAAGCTTCATCGCTTGGCTTGTTTCTTGTTGCTCTCCAAGCGTTTGTAGAATGTACTGCCTGGGTTCAATCGTCCAACCCCGTTTCCAGCATATTTCTGTTTAGCCCCTGATTTCTCTATCAGATCCATTTCTTGTTTGCTGCAGTGGTTCTGATCACATCATGGTTTCCTGGAGTAGATCAACTTTGGAGGTCAATAATGTTATCGGGCAAAGAAGCAATGCGGAAAGTTCGAAAGGGCCATAAAGATGGTAGAAATGATGTAATCAGTAATTTCCTGGACTTGGTACTAGTCTACATACGCAAAATTATCTTTTGATCAGTGTGCTTACCAAAAATGGGAAGAGCAGACAGTGCACAATGGTCTTGAGTATGATGGCAAGTTCTTAAATTTCATCAGCCATGTATTGAGCCCCGCACGAGAGCCGGACAATTGCTTGGAGAGTTGTCTATTGGAAAGATGCTATGGTCTCCAGAAGCTCTGATTCGACAGGTACCCGTCAATTGAAGAATTGAACCTCGACACGTGCATGGGTTGAAGAAACTTGATCTTGCTAGGTGAACATTTTTCTTCACCCCACCCCCTCCCCGGAATAACCCCACATTTTACGTCTCAGAGTTTAGACGAAATAATTTAAGGACGTGCTTAGTTCCAAAGTACTTTTAACTGGTAGTCCTCAAGCAAGAAGTAATAATTTCTGTTTGACTGATTTTTCTTGGATAATTTTGAAACTGGGTTTAATGTCCAATCTATTTTAGTCTCTTCGTTCTTGTTGTCATGAGACTGTCGATGAGGCAATACGAAGAGGTAGTCAGGAAAAAAGCTATTCACTCACACCATCATCCGTTTTACTCGTCCTGCCCTTAAACTTGTCTTCCCCTCATGTAACTCAGACATTGTCGAGGTTTTTTGTGTGTCAGTTTTTGCATTGTTATGAACAGGTCATCCTTTCACAAGCAATTCATACTTTGTGGTCTCATTCTGTAATATATTGTAAAAAAAAGGACAAAAAGGGTTTGAAAAGTCAACAAAAAAAAGCTGAAAGAAAATAGTGGAAGCTTCAGCTGTTTTAAAGAGAGGAGAGAGGGAGGGTTTCAACAGAAACGAAAACAGGGGAAATGGAGAAACAGGGGAGAGGAGAGAAAGAAGAGAAAGGAAAAAAAAAAAAAGGGAAAAAGAGAAAAAAAAATTTGGCACACTCGCAATCCAGACGCCTTATCAAGCCGACTCAAGTTTGTTTTGCAATGCCAGTAAGAGATTGAAGCCTTTAATCATCTACTCGAAGCAATCGTCGCAATTAGGGCTCGAAATTCGGATTTTTGGATATTTGTGTGGCAAAGCCCAATTTTTGAGTCGTTGAGCTGCATATTTTTATAGAAAAGTACTTTGGGATGTTGTGAAGTTATAGCATCTTACGGATCGTAATTTGAGCTTGCGGTTTGTCCGGAACGGAATTTTAAAGTTGGGGGTGCATTCTAGAACTATAACAAATAGTAGCTTTGAGTCTGATTTTTTGTCGTTTTCAGTGTTGTTTTGGGGCTGCTGAGCTGGGGTTGTTGTAGTATGGCAAAAGAGCTTTCTAAGGATTATAAGACGGCTTGAAACAGAATTTTGTGAAGGAAATTATAGCATGACAAAATTAGTGCGTGGGCCGCGCCTAGCAGAAAACAATGGGTTTCCACTAAATGCGAGCTTTAGTGGCACATAGATGTCATTTTATCAACAAATAGGCCTAGTATAGACGACTCATTATAAGAATATCCTTTTTACTCAGCCTTTTGATATTGTTTTTCCGTTAATTGTTAGGGATTCGAGTGCGTTGGTTCGAGTAAACGTCGTAGCTGATTTTTGGCTTTTCCCAAGTGAGTGACATTATTTCTTTTTTATATTTAAAACCATGTTTTGAGAAATATGGTGGATTATATATTTAAAGCATCTTTTGTTTCATAAAACAAGATGGAGCTATAATTGCCATTTTGTTGTCTAAAAGGAATTATATTTCGAATTCTATTTAAATGGCTGTTTGAAAATGGTTTGTGAAATTCTTTATGAAAGAATCTTGAAACTTTTTGAAGAATGATTTGATATTTATATATCAAATTTTGAGTTGTGATATGACTTTTCATGTTGAATTACTGGATATTATGATTGGTTGTTGGTGCCCAATATCTCTATAAACCCTAAGGGGTGTATGGGTATGCTCATACTAGTCTACGATATCCTTATGGACCGAGCCATTGGCTAATAATAAGTGGAGGCCTTACCAAAAGGAAATCTTGGTCGTCTTATCACGGGGGTGTTACATGATAATGGCTAGACATTTGAGCATGAATTGATCAATGGAGTGGACCATTGACATGTGATTTGAGTTTGATCAATGGAATGGACCATCGATATGTGATATGATGAGATTAATCAATGAAATAAACCATTGATGCATGTTTAATGAGATTGGCCGGTGGACTGGACCATTGGTATCTTTTGTATTTGAGTTATGATTATATATTATGTTAAAGTGAGTTAGGATTGTGTTTTAAATATGCATAGTGATTTCTCAATCTGCTTAGATGAAATGTGCTACTCATTGAGCCATGGTAGTTTACTCCTTTTATCTACTTGTTTTTCAGGTTCTTCAGCGAGCCGCAAGTAGGCGTGAGTATTCGTTTGGGAAAGAATTTTATGGTGGAAACTTTTTGATATGATTTGTGTATGGTTGATAAGTTTATAAGTTAGTCTTTGCATAAGGTATGTGTTTTAATTTGGTGGATTATAGAAATACTCTAATATTGTAACCAAATGCCATTTTTGTTATATATATATATATATAAATATGTTGATATCGAGCCGAATCTTGATTATGTTGAGGCTATATCCTTTGGTGAAAGGATAGTCGTGTCCTGCCCTTGTTTTTGTGGATCGGGGTGTGACACATTCATTGATATATTCTGTCATTTGCAACTGTTCAAGTGAGTATGAGATCAGCTCTCTTGAATAATTTTGTAATGCTCCAAATGCATAGTTTAATTAGGTGGCTTGAACGTGTTGAAGATATGGAAGAAACCGTACAATCTTGATCTTCCTTCACTAACACACTTTGCGACGTGTCCATTGTTTTGTTCCAATGGTGTAATATCCACCATGTCTCTTCCCTCTATATTGACCAAAATCAGACACACAAAAAGTTGATTTCAAGTTGATGCTTTTGACTGATAAAAGAAAATTAATGATGATGATGTTGTCGAAGTCCGTTTATGTTTTCACAGTCGCAATTAAGTTGAAGTGTCCGACTTCCTTTCCTATGAATCTAAACAATTCTTTCTTCTATCAAGTATTCATTTATGGGAATTGACACAACAGCCATGCCCATTATTTGCGCGAAATCTTTTGAGGCTTGAACTAAGTCAAACAAAGTGGCACCACCCTGGGATCTGAGCATATTGAAGAGTTTCCATATTCTTGAGAAACTCACTACATATGTTTAGACCAAAATACATGTGTCCTTTAGAACAAGTTTATTTTTTAGTTTTACTTCTCGCTCGGTTGTTTACGTTTGTTTCACACTTCCGCCGTCTCACATAACATTAGCTTTTAAAGTGGATTTTTTTCTTTTAGGAAAAATTATATATATGTCAATTTAATCAAACGGCACATTATTTTATACAAACAGAAACTCAAATAGAAAATAACGACAGTTCTTGCCTTTCATCAATCGCGACATCACTTTCAGCGCCCACCTTGATAAGGAAAGCGACGGGACCGGTGAAATTTTCTTGACTTTCTCGGATACAAGGAAGGTAATTTATGAACGTTTTAATTGGCTGACTGAAGGGCACCACAAGAGCAGCTCATGTAGGGACAAAGAAAACTCAATCGATCCCACCTTCCATTTTTATTATTTTAACCAAAACCCATTTGCTCGAAGCGATTCGTCGCCCACGGTTGCGGAGGAAATCAGCGGTGCCGCCTCGACACTGGACCTACACAGGGCGGGCGGCTGAACCTCAAACCCATCAAATCCCAGCCCAAGTTTTCCGCCCGACCGACACATGTCCCATGCTTCGATCGATACTAACACCTCGCTTAAATCCATTTCTCGAGGGAGGAAATATAACTCTCTCTCTCTCTCTCTCTCTCTCTCTCTCTCTCTCTCTCTCTTTCTAGTTTTCTGGAGTCTGCCTTCTGTCTCACTCTGTGTACTATTGAAAAAGTGAGGTTCCTTTTGTCCCCACGTGAAATCATTCGCCTGTGGGATGAAAGACCATGTCCACCATGGTCCACGGTTTTTGTCTCTTGTAAGAAACCATCTTTTTAAATCAGGTTTGTCCATCAAAGATCGGAAATCTCTCAACGCCTTCTATGTGTGAACCTCGTCCGTTTCCGAAAGTCCTCTTCATGATCCTTCTTTTCTCTTCCGATACCTCGGTCCAATAATTAGAGCAACTCTTCCTCTTATCCACACTACTATCATTTTTGTCCATTGTTTGTCATCGCTCCCTCCTCAGATCAACCTTTTTTTTCTCTCTCCATATTTGTATAAGTTTCTGGTAGATCCCCATCTGCTTAACAAAAGCAATTCTCAATCCGCATAAGTGGAATTGGGATCAGTTCAGTTGTCTGGACTTCAGATTCGTTTGAGTTTGTGCAGTTAAAGCAGAACAGAGGAATCATTTTTTTTATTTTTTTACGAATTTGCTTCAAGAGATGAGCTTGAGAGCAACAGAGGAAGGTTCAGCTCCAAAGATTCAAATCCCAGCAGATGTGGATTGGCATATGCTTGACAAATCAAGATTCTTCTTCCTTGGAGCAGGTCTCTTCTCAGGTGTGTCGGCTGCTCTCTACCCAGTTGTGGTGCTCAAGACGAGGCAACAAGTCTCACACGCGCAGGTCTCTTGCTTCAAGATGTCGTTCTCCATCATGAGGCATGAAGGCCTGAGAGGATTTTACAGAGGGTTTGGGACGTCCCTGCTGGGCACAATCCCAGCGAGAGCCCTCTACATGGCTGCCCTTGAGGTCACCAAAAGCAGTGTTGGTTCAGCCACTGTGAAGCTAGGGCTCTCAGACACCAGTGCCTTGGCCGTTGCCAATGCCGCGGCGGGGGTAAGCTCAGCCATGGCTGCTCAGCTCGTGTGGACCCCAGTCGATGTGGTGAGCCAGAGATTAATGGTCCAAGGCCAAAAAAATGGCTTCACTAGCAAAGGGAGCTTAATTGGTCAAGGGGGTTTTGGTTCTTGTAGGTACAAAAATGGTCTTGATGCATTCAAGAAAATACTATGTGCTGATGGTCTGAGAGGCCTATACAGAGGATTTGGGATTTCAATTTTGACATATGCACCTTCAAATGCAGTTTGGTGGGCTTCTTATTCTGTGGCCAATAGGCTCATTAGAGGTGCTTCTGTGGGCAAAAGTGGTGAAAGAAGCCGAAAAGACTGCTCTTCTTATGGCCTTTCTTTTGGGGCTGAGTCAAGGTCAATGCCGACGGTGGCCGTGCAGGGTCTGAGTGCAGCAATGGCAAGTGGGGTTTCTGCAATAATCACCATGCCGTTGGACACAATCAAGACGAGATTGCAAGTGTTGGATGTAGAAGAAAATGGCAGAAGAAGAGCACTCACTACTATGCAGGCTGTGAGGAGTTTGGTAAGGGAAGGTGGGTTTAGTGCTTGTTACAGAGGGTTGGGACCAAGATGGGCTTCGATGGCCCTGTCTGCAGCAACCATGATCACCACCTACGAGTTCCTGAAGAGATTATCTGCTAAAAACCAAGAATGCTTCGGTTCTTGATTGAAGGATTAAATTGAAGCAGAACAAATGAGATCGCATAAACTCTTCTCTTTCCTTTTTAGATAGATATTCTCAGATTTCCTTTTAGATAGATGTTCCCATAATGGCATAGAGAAGAGGGCTCGCCGGATGTAAATCAATGATTCGATCAATATTAGCAATTGGGATTTTATCTTTTGTTTGCCCCAGCTTTTCATTACTCATAATCTATAACAATGCTAATGCAGTTGAATAAAGTACCAATGCCTGTTAAATGGAGAGTCATGCTGCTAAAAAGTTCATTTTTACGGCAGATGGTTGAATAAAAGAAGATACAAAGGAGGAAAGACCAAGGGGCTAAACTTGATTTTATTTGGTTCCATCTATTCCACATGATGATATATGATAAAGTTTTTAAGGTATATCTGCATCTAATGGGAAACAATTCTTTTGTCCTTGAGAGCTACTGTCATTGCAGATATGAGAAGTTGCATTTGTTCTGTGCACAGCTTGAGAATGTACAGATCAACTCCAAGTTGGACCCTCTAAGACCTGAAGAGTCATAGCTACTTACAGAACTTGAATGAAGAGGCGATTTAAATTAACAAATCAAACACCCTTTCCATGTACCAATAGCTACCATCCCCGAGTTTTGGTGACTCCTATCGCCTGCTGAAAGACGGCGACGATTTTTGTCGAAATAAGCGTCGGCTTGTTGTTTGTCAGCATGCTGCAAACACTAAGCATTTACATATGAACATCAAGATATCGATGCTCGAATATTGTATTTGTTTCAAGCTTATCATGTTCAGAAGTTTGTCTTAACATGCAGGTAATGGGGATCTACTAGAGTCTACCTGCTGCAAATAAGAAGTTCCATTTTCCCAATTTTCCTGTTCTAGAAAACCCAAAGAAGCTGTACTAAATTAAATAAACAATGGAAGAGGTGGGCTGGGGTTTTTGGAGGAAAGTGGTGCATGCACGTGAATTCCCATTGTTTCTGAATACCTCCATAGAAGTGTCGACTCAAGTCCTCGTAAGAACTCTGCTCAAAAAAGGAAAAAGAAGTCCTCGTAAGAACCGAAAAGAAGCCGTACAGAAAAATGATATAATTAAATCCAGGTTATGGGAAATATCTTCTTAATGTTATCATCAAACCAAGTGGCTGATTGGCAGAGCTGAGGGCCACCTGAAATCGGACAAAAGAGGAAAGACGTGGGATTCACCTCCAATTTTACTGGCCTCACCAAGAAACAAACATCCTCGATTTATTAATGCAAAAATTATGGGTGGTTTCAAAATAAGTAAGTTCAAGATTAGATATTTTAAACGTAATCTATAAAAATCGATTACCAATTTTGGAAATCAGAACCGAACCTATTGATTTCAAATTTGTCCAAGAATATAGTCCAACGCCAATGAATGGCTAATGAAATTTCTCATCCCTATCTTTAACAAATGCATAATGAAACATACTCCAATACCAAAGAATTTGCAATCTTTTTCCACTGACTATTCATCTCTCACATGCAGAGTACATTATATTATAGTCTGTTTAGGAGTTCCATGAATTACATTTAATATGGAATTTGCTATTTTAATCGAGAATAATTCTTAATAAGCCTTTTTTTTTTTGTAGTTTTGTAATGATCGAGTGAAGATGATGATGATTTTATTTATTTATGGGTTTAAAATTTGTAAAATGGGAAGAAAAGGGACCCAAAACCTGGGGCAGCCGCACCATCCCAATTGCCAAGATTCCCAAATTCTATGGACCATTCAAGCCTCACCATTTATTATTCACTTTTCTATGGACCATCAAACCGTGGGCCATTTCAACACTTTTCTCAATCTCACCAATCTCAAACAGTTGCATCCACTACTGAATCTGATCCCGCTACTCCTTTCGTGACCTCAAGACAAACCTTGAGGACCACTTGCATCTGGGTCTCCAGCTAGTCCCAATCCAAATTGTCCAACACAGCCTCGTTTAAAGGAAAAGGAGACTATCTGTACTCCTTATGTTTGAAGGAATGAAAATTACTTGATAAATACAATTAGGTGTGCTTTAAGGCATTTGCTAAGCCATATTCAATTTACATTGACAAGATAACAAGATGTAATTCAGTGACGTGTCGGATTATTACATTCTACTTATTTCAATACTCAACATAAATTTTTATTGTTACCAATGCTTGGGAGGGGTTAACACATAGTATTTGGTGTACTTTATGTTGCCAAAATTTATTTTACCCACTTTTGATTGCTCACGATATGCTCTTTGCCACGATATTTTGTATACAAAGTCACGACAAACAAATCTAGATACAATGTATAACCACATGAGATTTGATGCTTTTAAGATTCTCTAGGGAACTCCATCCACGATTAATTTCTTATAATAGAAGTGATTTACTATGAAATGTTCCCATATTTTTTTAAGTGACATTGTCCGCATGCACGGCCTTCTTCATTGTTCAGATATGGCATGGTATAACCGTCATCTACAAGTCAACGTCCCTTGCACATTTGATGTGCATATGCGTGAAGCATGGAATGGAGGATACATTGGTCAGTGTCATGAGGGAATTTTTTGAATGGATAAGATTTTGGGGCCCACTTTTCAGCAAATGGCCCGGCAATAAAGTAAATCTGTCATTCCCAGCAACAACTTGGCCTATTACGATAATCATTGAATCTCATTGGAACTAGAAAGAATATAATAGCCAACAACTCTATAGAATCAGATACCCTTGGATTGGATCGATACAGAGGTTTGATCATTGTTTTAAGTCGCAATGTGTATAAGAGACAACCCCCCCCCCCCCCCTCCCCCCTCCCTTACATAAAAGGTTTGAGGTCGCTTCTAAGAGAAAATGAGTAATGGATGAGCCATAAGAAAATGAGTAATTGATGAGAAAGATTATCAAAAAGGCAAACACTTGCACGGATCCATTCTGAGGATCGGGCCAGTCTTATGTAATATTAATATGGCTCTCACAGAGAGGTCACAACATTTAACTGCTAATGATATCCCTATGTCAAATCCTTAAGCACTATCCCCGCTAGGGCATGATCCTCCCGAATAGAGGTGGCAAAATGGATTATGACCCAATATTTTTTTACTCATACTTTTTAGGTTAAGTGCAATATGAATTTAAAAATATAGGATAAAATGGGTCTAATAAAACAAAGTCCTAAATAGTTTTTAATGGGTTTGCAAAGAATCCAACTTCGACCCATTTACTTAAAAGGAATGTCCTCCGCTTGTCCATGCCCAATTCAAAGAGGTCATGCCCGGGTCCCAAGATCCATGCTAGAGTATTCGGCTCCCAGCCCCAATCACTAGCACTCAGCTCGGGTTCATTGAGTCCAAGTCTGCCTCCTTGATGGTTGGGACCAAGTCCATAGATATTGGGCCGGAGTCTCGATGTCGAACCTGAGGTACCCAGGGCCACAAGCCTATGACTGGGTACCCATTTCCCACGCCCAAGTCATTAGCATCAGGCCAAGGTCCATGAAGGCCAGCATAGGACCATAAAGGTGGGGCCCAGGTACCTCGAGCTAAGACCCAAGCCTTGGTGCCTATGCTGGGCTTCATGAAAGCCAAGCTTGAGTCTCTCAAGGCTGGGCCCAGTTTCTCAACAACAAGCCCAAGTCTCTTGAAACTAAGCTCAGGAGCCCGTGGTGGAGTTATGCGGCTCCCACGCCCAAGTCACTAGTGTTCACCCCAAGCCCATCGTAATCGGGCGCAAGTCCATAATGACTGGGACAAAGTCCCTCGAGGTTGAGCCAAGACCCTGGAGTACTTATGCCCAGGTGCACGGGGATTAGGCCCGAGCCCCTCAAGGCTCAGCCAAGATCTCAATGCCCATGCCCGAATCCCCAGTGGCCATGCTCTAAGGTCTCGCGCGCAAGTCCCTTTGATGGGCCTACTTATAGATTGACCTTTTCTAAAGTTGATTTAATTCAAGAATGGAGATCTAGCTCTATGTTCACAGACATCCAAGTGCTCGGCAACTACGATGTTCACCAACCGCGGTTGGTTATCATTGCAAGACCGAAATCAGCTGCGTTAGCAATTGCCAGACCACCATAATACGCACTTTACGGATGCAGATGCGCAATGGAATTACTACAGAAGATATACAGCTAAAACCAGCAGTAGAGTCGAGCACAAAAACACGATTCACACAGCTCGATTCTAAGTTCTAGCAAATATAGCAATTTTTGGATTCCCTCAAGGGTTTGCTTTACGTAGACCGACTCTCGGAATCATGCCCACATTAAAAAATAATGAGCAAAAGCATCGCCTCACACCAAATTCTACAAACTTTGCACCAGGCAGAAGCTGGAACGAGGAGACAATACATCTTCCGTAAATTAAAATTACAAGAACTGACATTAAAAAAAAAAAAAAAAAAAAAAGGTGTCCTTAACAGGAAAGTCTGAATTCCGCCTTAACTCAACCATAAAAATATGAATCTTTAGTTAATGAACAACTATTCTGCAACCTACACAACTTTCTCTAACCAAGGAACACCAAACTAATAAGAGTGACCAACTACACAATTAGCAGTCAAGGAAAAGGAACCATTTGAACAGCTACCTCCCAAGCAACTATCAAGGCCGGGATCTCTTGTTGCTGCAAGATGGGCATTTGTACTGCTTGATGTGCTCAGCCCTTGCAGGAGTGATTTTGACACACTTCCCATGGAACCACTTCTCACAGATATCGCAGCAAATCCAGAACTCATCCGAGGCATAATTCTCTCCACACGCCCCACAAAGAGTCTCCCCGTGCTCCTCCTCATCTTCCTCCTCCAAGCCTTCCTCCTCCTCTTCCTTCGGTTGCACTGCCTTTGTATACTTTGTCTGAGATTCTGATACTTTCTGCATTCAGCAAGTACCATTAAGATACGACACATAACAAAATATCACCAATAATGCATAATTAGATGAATCACAGTGCTCCACATTTGGCATTTGACCATCCCCTGAACACTCACATTCAATAACTTCAAACAAAATGAAGTCATTTATCAACCATGGCATGGATACATTCACTTGACTAGCCTGCTTAAGATTGTACACCAAAATTTCAAATGTCCAAGAACAATCATACTACTAAAGGAAACAAATCACAAGGGCACATATCATGCATCACTGCTTCCAAACTAGAATGCGCATTAAATCAAAAATACAGGTGCAATAGTGCAAAGCAGGTTTTTTTTATTTGCCTTGTTTCTCTCTCTTTGGCATGGGAGATTATGGACTGGGGATGCAGAAGGTGTAATGCTTGTAAGCTTGACACAGAAAGGAATTTCAGGAATTGCTAAATATGGGACTCTAGGGGTGCATACAGCTCAGACGCACCCAGGCTAGCCAGCCTAAAAATGAAGGTTATCCTTCTAATGAATTGGAAATTGGAAAATTAAGTAAGTGACCCAAAAGAATGACATAAGATTGCCTCCACACCTTGGGATTCGATTTAGATTTGCTGCTGCTGTTATTTGTAATTGATGACTTTTCCTTGACTTGCTTCTTAGCCGTGCCTGTCACAACCTCAAATATTGTGGGAAGATCATTAATCATATTGAAAAGGCGTTTCCTGCACCAGAGAAATCTATAAGGTTACAAAGCCTGATGATGTGCTAGAACACTGAAACGTTAAAAGCAAAAGATCCATCGTCACCCAAGATAGTATCACAGAAATCTAACAAATTGCACAGTAATTGTCTCGTTGCAGAAGTGTAACAACTCCAGCTCCGTCTACACAATTACCATACCATATGGAGTCGCTATTATTAACCATTCACTGCTTCACAATATGAGAGAGAACAGACATTGCAGCTAGGCATCCAAAGTCGTTTTTGGGTTTTATATCAAGGTAATGCTCTATGTGCTGTCAATGCCTTTGGATGCCTAGCTGCAATGTCTGAGCACATAGAGCATTACCTTGATATAAAACCCAAAAATGGCACAAATGCAAACTAATTATGAGCCAACAACCCCCCCCTCCCCAAAAAAAAAAAAAAATCCCCCCTTCAGTTTCAATCATTTGGAAGGTTTCAAATTCTCCAGAGTGAATGAACGAATTAATAAAACTAAACATCAAATCACTCTGCAAAAGTCAAATTATGAATCTATAAATGTTCTGTAGTCAGGAAGAGAGGGAAACAGAACCTGTCAGCTTTATCAAATCCAAATCTTGCACCAAAGTAAAATGCGACAGAAAGTAGCCATGCATCACTGTGAACCGCGACCAAAGACAACCAGTCCTTCTCTTGCATCCCATCTCTAGCAAAATTAATGCCGAGGGCAGGTTCCGGAAGCTCCGGTGGAACCTCTTCCGCAGGTAAGTTGACTTCCCACTGCTCACTTGGAAATCCATAAAGGCAAAGGTTCTCCTTTTCTAAAACAAAGGAGGAGCAATAGTTATATAGAAGCCCAAACAGAACAAGTACGTCAGAATCTTGAAGTTACTATTTCGGTCAAGCAGATAAAATTAATAAAAGAAAAAGTCCAGAAAGCACAATGATTTCAAAAAGGCCTCAAATTTCATAAACAGAACAAATTTATATCACTCGCTTCTAAGAAGCTCTTGCATCGAATAACATGTCATGCAGTACATTAAAATTTCATAGACTGAACACATCAAATGTGTTACCTCTAAGAACCATTAAAAATATCCTGAGTTTCACAGTAATGGATGACGTACATTATCTTACAGAAGACAGACAGGCCTAGTTATCATCAATTATATTAACACAAAATTTTTATGACCAACACATATACAGTGGAGAGCCAATGAGTTGCAGGTAAATTCAAGAGTGAGAAGTCAAGAGTAACCTTAATAGATGTCAATTTGAAGTCATGAATCAACATTTGTCATGTAAGAGGAGTGGCAGAAGTTACACTGCCCCAAACTTTGGTATCTTATTCATTGGAAGGTATTAGCAAGAAAAGGGCAATCGTCAGGATCCTTAACATTAAACAGCATCATAAAAAAATAACCTGGACAAAGCTTGGTCAATCAAGCATTTTGCAAACAAGGGTTTGATATCGGCTTGTTTTCTCATAGTAATTGCTTATAACAAAAACTAGACATACAGGTGTATTGCTTAGTCTCTGCATAGCTAAAGTATTTCAACTGCAAGCAAACTGCAGGCAAATAAGTGGCAAAATAAGCTTTTATCTGTTCACCAGTAAGTAACAACTGAAATAAACATGATGTTTTAGGACATTTGTTTTTTAAATTAGTTGTCAATTGTGTGAAACTACACATGCAGGCCACGAATTGAATAAACTAATCTTCTATAATTAAACAGACATGTTCCTCAAAACGCATCCACATCAAAGCCCAGTGAAAAAAAAAAAAAAAAAAAAACTACTCTCGGAACAAAAGAAAAGGGAGTTGAAGAATTCAAATAATCCAAACCAAATGGAATCCAAGAAAAAATCATTTTGCAGGAGGAAATTAGAGAACACAAGAACATTCTTAAGGATACACGGGCCTTCATATTACGTTATTCCTCAAACACACTGCATGAAATCTAGCAACACACCGAAACATAACGCTCGAACTCCCCCTTTCCATTTTAGCCCGTCATGCATTCCAAAAAGCGAAACTTGCTCGACACCCACAAGACAAAGTCTCCAAGTTCGTCTCATACAAGCATCGCATCAGCAATAGAAAAGCAGCAGCACCGCTAATTCCTATCAGCGAACGAATTCATAACGCGAAACCCAGCCAGAAAGAAAAACCACGACAACACGAGGCAGAAGAGATAGAAACCCTAACCGGGATCGCACTGCTGGTAAAACTCCTCGACTTCTGCATCACAGAGCAAGGAAAGAAAAACCCAGAAAAACTTACGTCAGAATCTCGAAAACCCAGACCCGAAATGGCGGAAGAACCCGAAATTCCTCCAACCCATTTGACCACGCACGGCGCGAAACCCGAAAATCACGCGCCGGGACCCGAAAAAACGGAAATTTCCAAGAGGGAAGGGGCGTACCGGTGGTGAGGGCCTTAATCATGCCGGCCCTCCGGCCCTTGAAATCCCTGAAAACCTCCTCGACGGTGCGAGGATTGTACTGCGCGCCTCCGTCCATGATGGCACAACGACGACGAAGCGTGGAGCTCAAGGACCCCTGAATTCGGAGGAACGGCGGAGGAGGGGAGGCGGTGGGGGGTCGGGAATTGAGACGGAGGAGAGGGAATTCCTCTAGAGAGAGAGAGAAAGCAGGGGAGATCGAAGAGGAGAGGTAGTGAGGGGGGAGTGAGGAGGGGGAGGTAAAAGGAGGGAAAGATGGGAAAGTATTTGACCTCTGTGCAGAGGGGGAGAAAGAGATGGGTGCGGATTTGAACCGGGTTGGAGTGGCCGGATTTAACTGGATTTGATTCTGGTCGGGAGGAGTCCGGGGGAACCGGATTAGATCTGGGAGCTCGTTGGGCTTGGGCCTCATTTTGGGCCTCGAAGCAGGCCCAATCAACGTGGGGAGGGCGTGGGGAATTTTGGGATGGGCAAGCGGGCATTGCCTGGGGAACACGGTGAGATTGAAAATGAAAAGCGTCTCTAGTCGATATTGAGATTGAAAATGAAAAGCGTCTCTAGTCGATATTCATCGGTCCGTAATCGTGAGGCATGAAGCCCCGATACTTGGGGGTGTCAACAGTTCGGTTCAATTTGATTTTTTGAAAAAATTAAATCGAACCGAACCATTAGGAAAAACTTCCGACTGAATCGAATGAGATCCAAACCGAATACAAACCGAATCGAAATTTCGGTTTGATTCGGTTTTTCGATTTTTTGGTTTTTGGTTTTCAACTTTTAATTTCTAGTTTTTGCATTTGTTTTTTTTCTATTGTATATAGTTTTTGTTTCCAAGAAATAAATTCTTATCGGTTTGTTAATTCGGTTCAGTTCGGTTAACCGATAAAAAAAAATTGATTTTTAATGAGAACCAAATCGAAAAAAAAAAAAAACGAATTTTTCTATTTGGTTCAGTTCAGTTTTCAATTCGGTTTTTGACACCCTTACTGATATGTCGTCGTGTTCATGTCGAGCTTGGTATGATGTTCGGTGGGGAATTGCTTGCTAGAGTAAGATAGCACCGTGGCCCGACCCGAACTCCTCAAGAGCTGCTTTTTTCCGACCCGGATCTGTCGTTGGATAATGGATCTTGAGGGTCGGGGCCCATGAGCTCGTGGCCCGTGTTATAAGGGCAACTCACATTTGCATTCTGTTCACGCACAATGCATTTGCTAGTTACTTCCAATTTTTCGAGAGTACTAAGACGGGAGCATGAGCATGAGCATGAGCATGCAAACACACTATCAATAGTCCCTCTCGGCATCTATGTAATGTCTGATCAACTTATCGACGAAGATTTTTTAATGCGTCCCCCGCTGCATATCGAAAGTGCTAAAGTCATACCTCGTAAAACCCGTTACTTAACAACTTTTGAACATCGAATGCATCTGAGGATACATATTGTTTTATGTTTTCCTCCAAGCATGACCAAGTTGTCTTCTTTCTAGAAGGCGATTAGAAAAGAATATGTGATATCTCTATATTAACTCAGACATTATCCTTCTTTGGCCCCTCCTTTAATTTACAGGCATTACCTACTTTGACCCCTCCTTTAATCCATAGGTATTACCTACTTTGACCTATTCGATACCGATTTTTTACTTTTACATTTTCCTTCGAAAGCCAAGCATTGTCGTTGCGTCAAAGAACGCCTCCATAAGTTCATTCCAATTTTCACATATTTCTTATAATCGCTTTCACCATGTTCGATACACAGTTCAGTTCATTTCTACCTCCTTCACTATCTTAGAAGCTTGCTAAGAATCACTTCTTATCCAAGCCCTCTGGCCACAACAACCGCTCTCCACTCTTGTCGGACCGAGTCGTTACAAACCCATTAGCTTGCGCATGGTTCGTCCCTGAACTATACATCTATTGGAGAGGGTCTCACTTTGATATGATATTGTGACATCATTGGATTAACTCACTGAGATCGTCCATTTTGGCACGTCCCACACTGAGCCTAACGGTTGTCCTTTGGCATTGTTTTGCTAAAATTGCTCCTATAACAAAACGTCTTTCACCAAAAGTCATCCTTCGATTTTTATCAAAGGGGACAAGGGTTCTATGCCAACTACGAACAAAGGATATGTAATGTAATGTCAAATTAGCTTCTTTGATCCAAACAACATTGTACAATTTTCATTTGAGTTGGAATTTAATCAACAAAAGGCTCACGGGTTACAAGATCAGACTTGAACTATGTTGGAATTCAATCAATGACACGAATTGAAGATAGTTGAATACAATGTTGGAATTTAATTGACGACACTACTCCAAAATAATGAGATACAACGTCGAATTTTAATCAACGATGATGCATTAGGATAGGGGGACACAATGCTAGAATATAATCGATGATGATGTACCAAGTAATAACTACGCGCTGGAATCTAATCAATGACGAGAATTTGAAAACCACGGCTAGGAATATTAAAGTGTAGTGCAAGTAAAGTGAAGATAAAGAGATAACATTTTGATTGATTTTGTCAAGGGGCCTCCTTTGCTGGATGACTGATAGTATTTATAGTGAAACTTGGCAACCTTTGGGTAGGTGTGTATTCTTTAGTAACCACTCACAACTTGGTTCACATCCCTTTTTCCTTGCAAATCACTTCATCCACTTCCTTTACAACCATTTTGATTGTGCTCTAGAAGTTACATGGTTATCGATGGCCATTCCATGGCTAGGTCTTCAAATGGCAACTACTCCTCAAAAATGCATATTCTTGGTGCCTATTATCCTAGTATCTTGAGTAATATTTAAGTGTTTCTAATGAAAAGTTCACCGCCAAAATCCATTTAGGCAGCCACCAACTGTCCGTCATCGTATTTCAATTACTATAGATGTGACATATCCCTACCTTATCATCGATCATCGAATATTTATCCTTTTGCTCACAATAATCAAACATATATCAAACACTACTCGCATGACATGCATGTGATTGCAGTTTTTTCTTTTTGGTCACATTTTCCCTCATGACAAGCATGTGACGACTGCATCAATTTTGGGTGTCAACAAGCACACAAGTGGGCACCTTCCAAAAAGGACACACACACACACATCAGAATCGTTCTCCTCTTACTCGATGCATAATTTGGTTCATTTATGCTCCCTTCGTCAGCCTAAAAGTCTACCAAGAGCCACTCATTATCCATATCCTTTGACCCTAACAACCACTTTCTGCTCTCATAGGATCGGGTTGTAAATTCATGCTAGAAGATTGGTTTTAGATTAAAAAGCATATACTCCTTCACATCTTGGGTTTATGCAGGTTGAAAGAGGGTAAAAGAGAACAAAAATCAATAGTTTAAACCTCCATTTGCAGTTCACAGTTAAAAAAAAAAAAACTACGAAAGGAAAGCACACATAACAACTGGATCCAAATCTGGAAAAATTTGTAGAGATCATCAAATAGCTGAGACGACAAAATGACACTCGTGAAATGCGATTTCACTCAAACTTTATTTGAAAAAGAATTGCACTTAATGGCGTGAATACAAGTCACGCCCGTCGTTCCTAATCTTTTTGCGACTGCTATGATTCAAGAGATGGAACCAATAGTTCAAATTAACAATCTCCAATGGACAAGGGGTGACAAGAGGATGAAAGGAAAGATGATAGTGCACTGGGCGAGAATATGACTTGTATCATTCTTGAAACTAACAGAAAGAAACAACAATTTGGAGAGAGAAATGGTGGTTAGATCACTTGGATTATAAAAATATGTATTTTAATCATAATGATTGTGCAAATAGCCCCATCGTAGATATCATCTATACAGCGTCATTAGATAAATCAATCATAGTAGAGAATGGGCTCGATTTGAGCTTATGTACTAGCCTACCACACCGCATCAAGCCAAATCCTTTTAATCCAAAAAGTCAAGCTCTCCATTAACAATTCATTCACCACCGCAAGGGTGGTTGGAGGAAAAGATAATCCTTTTTGTTTATGCCTCCTCCCTATCGTATCATGAATTGTATAGCCTACCACACTAAGCTAATTCCTATAATCCGAAAGTCAATCTTTCTATTGCGACCAAAACGAGCTCATATACTCGCTAATCTAACCTATAGTTCTCCTTAAACTCACGAGACCATTGAGAAACATAAGCGAACGAGATACAAAGAGCATGCTCCATCCCGACTCCAATAATGTTCTTTGCTTTATTGCATCAAAATCGACCAAATCACATACTGTCTCCATTGCACTTTTCGACTGCCGCGATACAAAGATAAAGCTGGCGAGACGAGGGTGGGGAGGGGCATGCATGCACGCACCGAACGTGGAGGATGGGGATTGGGGATGGTGGGAGGATGGGGGGGATCCCCAAGAAAGCAGCCAAGTCGTGAAGCGCACGTGGAGCATCCCGTCCGCTGCACTGCACCACCATGGCCACAGAGAGACAGGGACGAGGACAGAAACATAAGTGAGGCTGACACTGTCCGGAAGGCCCCCAGAGAGACGGCTGACGAACTGCCACTTTGTTGGGGGCTTGGAATTTCATTGAGGTTTGTTTATTGAGCCGCTGGCCCGCTGGGTAGGGTTTAATCAAGTTTGCTATAGAATTTTTCTGAACTTTTTCTTTCGACGCTACCCCCTGAAAACCCCATGAATAATTGAGAACATACACTCGTGCTAGTTCGGACGTTCATGCAAATCAAACAAATCGTAGAATAGATTTTGGTTATATATGTGTACTGTATCATGTGAGATGCATCGCTTTTATATATCAACGATTGAGCAGTCAAATTTTCTTATACTTCTCGATACAAAAAATATGATTTCTATTTTGTGGTCCTCAATACATGAGCTGGTTGCAATTGACACCATAGAGATTTGCACGAGTCAAAGAGATCTTGTGCTAAACGTTCTCTTCTCTTTCTGCTCCTCCGAAGTGTTCCCCGAGTAGAGATGAACTGGGGTCGAGAAAAGGATGTGGGCGGATGATGGTCGTGCGGTCAAGCGACGTCGTTGGCCCACTCGCCTGCTCTCATGAAGACATCTGACTTCAACTGATCATAACTCTTTGAGTTGCGGAGGAAGCAGTGTATGCCCTGGCTTCACGTGGGAAAGAGACCACCGCCCGTCACAATCCTGAGTTGATAGCTGATTTTTGTCCATGCATACTTCGATTGCGTCTATCTAAGCAAAGCTTATGATCCATGGCCCTCAAGCGTCCCAGCTAACTACCCGTCCTTGGGACTCGAGCTAAAGTCGTTGCGTTCAAACTATAGTCTAAAGGTTTGAGGTGAACAATGGCGGCATTAATGCACCTTCTTGATTAGATGTGTACGACAATCTCAAGAAATATAAATAATCTCCTAGATATATATCTCCGACATTATGATAGGTCGAAGAAAAGTTTCTAAAGACAACGATGTCCATTATAATAATTTTCGTGTCGATTTGTCACACAACAGTTAACAATACTAGTAATGGATTGCAAAAACATTTGGTAAGGGAGCAGAGCTCAAATGATGCATCGAAAATTATAGACCGAGATTCTATTCACACTCTATCCTCTCTTAATGAAACATGATGATGTTCGAGAATTTTACATACAAAATAGTTAAGTCAATTCATACTCGCAAAAAGAAATGAGTAAAATGATTTAATGCGTGTGATAAAGTAAGTATATTTGGAACACCAACTTATCCATAAACATTTTCATTTAATACCCTCTTTATTTTCTCGTTAATCTCTCAAAAAGGTCAAAAAAATTTCCTACCTCTCCTAATGCCAAACGTTATTTACAGTAGTCCATCGAGGGTAACATCTCGTGCACAAGAAAAGAGCTTAAGAAATCGTTCATAAAAGAAGAGAGAGAGAGAGAGGGCCAAAAGAAGAGTGGCCTGCCAAGACTGAAATCACAAGCCTGCTCGTCCGTGGGATCAGCAAGCGGCAGGCAGACGCAAGTGGGATCCGACGGCTGGGGGATCGTCCCCTGACAAAAGCACCGAACTTGCAGCACCG
Organism: Eucalyptus grandis x Eucalyptus urophylla; assembly: GCA_028830015.1. NCBI lineage: Eukaryota > Viridiplantae > Streptophyta > Magnoliopsida > Myrtales > Myrtaceae > Eucalyptus > Eucalyptus grandis x Eucalyptus urophylla. Next base: position 46,736,072 of record CM054190.1, read on the forward strand.
AGCGGAGGCATGACGTCGGCGATCGCAGTTTGAATAATAAACCCGAGCCGAAGCCAAAAGCGAAGTAAAACGAAAAGATCATTCCTTCATCGACATCATCGAACGACTCGCATCGGCCGGACTTCCGACCGCACGTGTCGGGGGGCCACGTCAGGCCCCCGTGGGGACAGGGGAACAGTGAATAATGCGCGTCTGCCAGAGCCAGAGCGCCCCCCCCGGGGGCCCACCACGCGCGTCAAAAGTCGTCCCCCTCCCGGCCCGCCCGCCCGCACTTGCCGACTAATAACGGGTCGCGCGTGGTGGGTTTGAAGGATCAGACGGCCAGGCGCTAATTATTGGAGGGAGGGAGGCAGGAGGCAGGGGGATTTATCCGCACAGGCTATAGGCGATAGGCGACTTATAGCTTGTTCTTATAGCCTGAAGGCTAAACTGGTTTTATGATGATGACCCGTGCTGGCCATTTCGCAGGGTTTTGTAACGAGACGGTGCAGTGCAGACACTTCGCGAAATTGGCCTCGAGAGGGCCAAAAGCTGGAACATGTCCTGACAAAACTATCATAAAAATGTTAAGTTTATTACACTAATAACGATTTATTTTAACTTTATTAATTAAATTATAAACATTTTTATATTTTATTAATTGAACTCGTCTTACGTTTATATGATATGATCAATATTAACGTGGATAATTTAAAATAATATTATAATGATTTATTTTAATTTTTTTTCTCTTTACTTCTCAACTTTTTTTTTCTTTAAATGTGGTTGGTGAGCGTTGCAACCATTGCCCGCAATTGTAATGGTCTAGGCGAGGCAACCTCGTCCAAATTTGAGCAAGGTGGCCTTGCCTATAGTTGTGATGGCCTTGCCCGGTGCCTAACAAGGGCCTCACCATCCTAGTTACCTAAAATAAAAGAAAGAAAAAAGAAGAAAAGATGGAAAAGTGAAGAAAAAAAGAAAATAAAATAAAGAATTTGAAAAATATTAAAATATTATTAAAAACAATCTACATCACTGTTATGTCACATAGAACGGCTAGTGTACACGTCGATAATTTGCCAAAAATTGATCAAATTGGCTCAATTATTAAAACATGAAAATTAGACTCAATTTGTATAATTAAAATGTTTAAAATGAAATTAGTAAAACGCGTAATCTTTGCATTTGATAGAATGAATAAAATCATATCGAGTAATTATATGTGATTTGATTATATAAATGGACAACTATGAGCCACTATCACCAATCGACCCCAAATTCCACGCAATGATCAAAAGGGTACTCACTTTCTATCGGAGAATCTTTTGAATGGTCGCAAATTTTAGGCTAATTAAATTACAACAAACAAAGAATTTCCCTTACAAAGCTTGGTCTCTTGGCGTGCATTTTGTGCTCAAGGATATTAGGAAAGTCTTTCTCCATTTGCCCCTTAATCCTACAAGTAATTAAGACATGAGACAAAACGAAATTGAATAGCACTGATTACCCATTTGAAAAGCAATACTAATAAGCCATGTAAAATCAATCACCTCCTCGGTGTGATGAGTCTAATGACAAGTTTGGATGATGCAGATGAGACTTGGCGTTAGGCATGGTAGAAAGAAAAAAAACGTTTGGAATTTGTAAGGTTATCATGGGTCTCGCTTAGAGGGTGCAATTAGGGTCCCTCCATGCCACGGACAATCACTTAACTTTAGTATCCACAACACTATTCCAACTAGATTCATTAACTCTAAACCAAAAAAATTATTATCGGAAGCCTTGGATAATTTGTACATGGGATGCATGCGATCTAATGATCGAGATCATTCGAGTCCACTTGTGCCCCTGCCTAGCCACTGAAAATTATTAGGAGTGATTAGTCATTAATTCGGTCTAGTTCCATCTAGGAACCAAGAAATCGACTAGGAGGATCAATTCCCCTTTTTTAGAACCGGGAACCAAACCGGGTGATCTTATAGAATCGGGAGATTCACATGTCTTGATAGAAAGTTTTGAATGAATTGAATTGTCAATCCATGTCCCAATTCGAAGTTGGGATTTTGTCTAAGATTTACAAAGAAGATCGAGAGATGATGGAGCCATGATTGTAGGGGCACACTAAAAGAAAGGAGGAGGATTTGGTGAATAAAGATCCACAAAATTAAGGAATGTGCAAGTAAGTGAGGGGGTAAAGTTGGTGAATCTTTGCAGGAAAAGAAAGAATGTGAAACAAAGAAAGAAACAATAAACAAAAAGAGCAAGTTGGATGAATCGGTGCAACCATATGAAAGAAACAAAGATTTGTTTCATCATTTGGAATGAGTGAGGCGTGAGAGGAGATTAGGATTTACATCTATATTTTACTTTCTTAAGAAATAAAATAATAAAATTTTTAATAAATCGATCTTGTCGTGAACCAAATTGAAAATCACCAGAACTAGAAACAAGATTAGCTCTAGAATCACCCAAAATCAGTCGGTTCAATTTGATCCAGCTCGGGAGGTTCTTGCTTCCGGTGGCTCTATATCCTCACCCCTAAAACTTATAGGCTAAAAGTTTTTCAACCGTGGGGCCCATGCTATTAATTAGGGCTCCTCCTCGATCGATCGCCATCCGACGTTGAGACTACAGCACGAGATGGATCATAGGCTCAGCAGCCGCTGCTGGTGCATGCCACCTTGCAAATTGTAGCTCAAAGATAACTCCTCGTAGACTATCCCATCGCAGCCAGAGACTCAAAGAGACCAAAACCAATGACCTCTCACCTTCGAGGCACACGATCTCTGAAGCTGATTGCTACATGGCGTGCTGTCTTGAAATGCATGAACAGCCAGAGAACCACACACGGGAAGATCATGTGACCTTGGCGAGTGCAAAAGAGGCAGGACACTGTGCGTGCGCATTAGTGGTGCGGGCGGTTCGGTTGGGTTTTGATGTTATTAATGTTGTTTAGTCCAAAGCATCGCTTTCAGCCCTCTTTGATGATGCTTGTTGTTTTCCCCAAACGCCAGTGAAAGCAACTGGGCTTCTCAATGGCCAAAAGAAGAAAGACATGCATGACTTCTCAGTGGTGTGCATTATGGATGGAGCCAGTGATGGTTACTGAGGCACCCTATATTTGAAAATTATTGATGAACAAGTTGAGGGTTGGGATTATTTTCCCTCCTCTTTTTTTTTTTTTTCTTTAATCAATTCCATTTTATCAATTATAAAATGGAATATCTGATATCCAACTTTGTTTGAAACGAAAAGATAAATAGATTGTTACTTAGGCACACCCTATTTCAAATTAAAAAAAGGGAAAATCCAAGAGACATAGTGATGTTATTTTAAAGGGTTGGGATTATTTCGCCTCAATTTTTCTTTTAAGCGATTCCATTATATTAAGCACAAAATACAGTAGCTCATCTCCTGCTTTGTTTTGAAAACCTTCGAGCATTACGAAAAAGCAAGAGCATAGGCTCCCAGATTATTATTACATTTTTCCTTTTTCCTTTGCAATCTTGAGAGGCTCCTTGGTAAAACCATGATTAAATGTCAATCTTTAACAGGCTCCTGAAATAATTACTCATGCAGGTTAAAAAGCCAAATGTTTTTTCATGATTACGGGCAAATCTATCGCCAACTCTGGTCAAGCTTTTGAAACTGTCATTTCCATTTTTGGATAATGGAGCTAAGACCATTAAGTTATTGAAGTTTCAAATTCAAAGAAAAATAAAACGATCGACAAGGTAAAATCGGGCCCCATCCCTTTCAAGATCAGAAACAGCATAGACAATGACTGTTTTACTTTTCATTTTAATTAATCCGAATACTTCTTTTAACATCTAGCTGATGTGATATGAAATATCTTCTTCTTTTCAATGCATGTCTGAAAATCACATAAAGGAACAAAAATAGTGTTGTAATAGATACCCATGTTGGTTTATCAGGCGGCACAAGTGTTATATACAAGATTTTTTTGTCTCCCTCGTTTGATTTTATAAAATACTTTTATTTTTTTTTTTCCATTTTTGCTCGAACATGTTTGATAAATGAAAGAGACATTTGTTGGTATAGATTTCCAATCTCGAAAACAACGAGAATAGGAAATGTTGTTTTCAGTCTATAAATCTAGTTCTGGAAACAATCCCTTTCTTTCTTTCTTTTCTTTTTTTTCTTCCAATTTTCATTTGAAAACCATTTTGAAAATCTCGGCAGACGTATTTTCAAAACAGTTCTCACTATGAAATGAATATAATATTCGGTTAAAATAGGACCATTTATTTCGAATTGTCTCATTAAAATCATCATGTCTGACTTGTGAAACAATTTCGAAATTATTTTTTGTAAGTCCCAGGAAAATTCCACTTTAATGACGCACGCATAATAGCCAATGATAATGTGTTCGTCCTCCACAAAGACATGTGACATGCTTCTAATCCCACAGCTAAAACATGCAATCACTCCACAAATCCACTGTTCATGTCCCTGGCTTGATTGATGGGAGATTTGGGCATACATTAAATATAATTTGTCTTAATCCTCTCTCTCTCTCTCTCTCTCTCTCTCTCTCTCAGGGTAAAAGTTCTGTCATTCAAGAATCACACCTAGAAATCTCCACAGACGACTCTCGATTAGAAATATGCATTCCCACCCAACAGAATAATTATAAGCCACTCACCCATCTCATTATAGAATCGCCAATATTCCCCATATCAACCAATCTACGTACCAATTAATTATCCAACCGATGTTGATTCCATCTCTCTACTTCCAATAATTATTGTCCTGCCCAATCTCCCAAATTTCTCCAAAAAAATCTTGGTCAATTGGTGATGCAACTCCCACATGGTCTAAATCAAATTTAGTTTGAGATTGCCGCCGAAGGGTTCGGTCGGCTTTTATGTTTTGAAAAAAATCCACCTTCTTGATTCGATCATGAATTTGCAAAACATTAGGTCAATTCTTATGATTGGAAACGGAAAGACTTGTCAAACCCCAATATACAATAACTTGAATGGTCTTTAAAATGAGCATCTTTTATGAGATTTAGAGAGATATTTTGACTTTTTAAGGCGTTCACCAAAACTCGAAAAAGCTAATTCCCTTTTACAGAGCACTTCAATGGAGCTCTTGGAGCGCATCAATAGAATTTAAGTGTCGAATTATAGAGTGATGAGGATGATCCTCATCATTTTAAGACCATGTTTTCCATAATATTGGGGTTGCACTTGTTCTCAAAAATGCAAGTTGCTAGAATACATGATGGCCCAAGTCAAAGCGCGTCAAAATTGTGATGCCAGAAGAGCTCGCCCAATGAAATTCAGCACATGACCTAGCATGGCAAAAGCACTTATTGTTTTCCCATGAAGTGGCGAGTCCGAAGTCATTAAGCTCCCGAACAAAATCCTTATGCAGAAGAAGATCAATCATCATGTCACAATTCTAGTTCTAGGAACATGATTCGAAGAGCAATGATACCAACGGACTCAAATCGATTTTCATGGCTGCACTTGCGCCTCTTCATCCTGTCGACGTGATCACCGGCTTCAAATTCGAACTTAAGATAAAGGGCACAAAAAGACTAAATCGGACATACAGTAATTTCCTCCACCGTAGAGGAACAATGCCGAGCTGGCGATCGGCTCCGGCTGGCACGGACCATGCACGCGCACGAAAGAAACCCTCCCCCCTTTATATAAAGTCCTCTCTCTCCCTCCTCCCCTTTCCTTCATCCTCAAGGCGTGCCCTTGCTTGCTCTCATTACTCTCTCTCTCTCTCTCTCTCTCTAGAAAACACATCGATTGCTCCTGTTTCTCCATATGCCATGCTCGCCTCCTCCCTCGCTTCTCTCACTTCCCAGGAAAAGGCAACGGGAGTGAAGGAGAAAATTCTAGTGAGAGAAGAGATCTCCGCTTTCCAGTAATGCCCCTCTAGCCCGACCCGTCCGCTCGCGAGATTTGAGCGCCTTCCAAAACAGCAGCTTTCTGAACCCTTCTTTCGCAGACAGGCTCAACCACCTCTTTGTCTCTCTCCATCATTTTGTCTCTCGCCCTTTCTCCCTGTGCGCCAATCCTTGTGTTCTTGGCATCTCTGTTCCCCCCCGCACAGTTCTCTGGAGTGGGGGAAAAAGGTGGGGGAGACAGAAACATGTATAAGTCGGAGAGGACTCTGAGAGAAGAGAGATGTGCGCAAGTGAAGCACTACCCGTCTTTTTCTTCCACCCTCCTGGACGAAATCTACAGATCCATTGATGAGCCCGACCCAAAAGGCGAGGACTTGAAGTTTAACGGCGACGCGGCAATGGCGAGGAAACAGAGCATCCGGGAGAACAAGAAATGCGGCTCCAAAAGCGGCAAGTGCGCCGAGGAGAATCCCGCTCTTCACCGCGGGGTTTTCGTCAATAACAAGGTCGGTGACGATGGAGGAGCGAAAATGAGGCAGGTGAGGGAGGAATTCGAGAGGAAGCAGAGGAGGGATCGCGATCGCGACCACGATGCTCTGTTTTTCAGTTCGACCTCGAGCTCGTCGGATTCGAGCTGTGGTGGATTCTCCTCCTCGGACACCGAGTCCATGTATGGGCTCGTCAAGACGAGAAGCTCTTGCTTCGCTCCACCGCTACTACCGAGGCCTAAGCCGGTGAGGACCAACTCCTCTGCTAAACCGGAGAAAACAGAGAGGGCTCTGTTTCAGGAGCAGAGGAAGTCGCGTGACTTTGATCGTTGTCGTCACGATTCCTCTGTCGAACAGAGCGCATACACTGAGGAAGGTATGATAAAGTCCAAATCGAGAGCTTTAAAAATTTATGCCAATCTGAAGAAGGTGAAGCAGCCGATATCCCCGGGGGGCCGGCTCTCAAATTTCATTAATTCTCTCTTCACCACCACCAACACGAAGAAGTCGAAGTTGACCCCGGCGATCGGTGGTTATGGAGAACCAAATGCGGAGAGGAAATCTCAATCTGCACATGCATCCGCGTGTTCCTCTGCTTCTTCGTTCTCGAGATCTTGCTTGAGCAAGCATTCCCCAGAAACTAGGCAAAAACTGCAAAACGGCCTGAAGAGGACGGTCCGGTTCTACCCGGTGAGCGTGATCGTGGACGAAGATTGCAGGCCATGTGGACATAAATCGCTGCACGAAGAAGATCACGTGGAGTACGATTCGATTTCGATGCCGATGCCGGTGTCGGTGCCGAGCGCGTGGAAAATCGGAGGCGGGAGGCCACCGACGTCGAGGAAAACAGAGGAAACAGAGGAAGTCAAATGCCACGCGACCGAGAAGAGCCGGCGCGTGGAAGAGGCGGCCAGAGAGATCTTGAGAGATTACTACCAGAACCAGAAGAAGGTGAGGAACGACAGTTTCGTGGTGAGGGGTCACAGGGAGGTTCACCAGGTCGGCCATGACGAGGACGGCGAGTGCCGCGACGACGACGACGCGGCGAGCTATTCGAGCTCCGATCTGTTTGAGCTCGATCATCTTGCAGTGATAGGCAAAGAGAGGTATTGTGAAGAGCTTCCCGTGTATGAAACCACCCATGTTGGAAAGAATCGCGCCATTGCTAATGGACTGATGATGTAATTACTATTTCCCCATGATATTACAAGAACCACATTCTTATCTTAATGTCATAGTTTGATCAGTGTATGTGTTCTCTTGAATGGGGATTAACCCATTTAGGGTTTAGATTGGGTGGTGTACAAGCCGACGAAATCCTTTGAAGTTCACATTTAGATTTAGAGTCGCGCTCAATGTGCATGGGAGATCTTACTAAAGGGCATGGCGGCTCCTCGATAGACTCGAGCCAAAGTAAAAATTGACTAAGGTCGAACGACTTTTCGATAGATCTTGCTCACGAGTGTCCTTCGCCATTAATTAAGCATATGAAACGAGCAATGTTTCTTTTTTCAAAGTAAAATATCATTTAAGATGAAAAAAGAAAATGTTGTAAATCAAAAATATTAAATCTTTCTCGTTTGATTGATTAACGGTTACATCAATAGAACCCGATTTTATTAACTTTGATGATCCGGTGTGAATAGGGAGGGGAGAGAAAAGTAGAGAAAGGGAAAGAAGATGTATGAAAAGAAAAGGAAAGATTTAAGAGGGATCCCAATCACAAGAAAAATGAGAGAGGGTGGATGGAAAATGCATAGTTCTTGTGAAATGAAGGTGATGGAAAAAAAAAGAGGGGAAAAGGAGGGGCATGCCCACGGGAGTTGACAAAAGCGAGAGGCTTTTGCTTTCCTTCCTTGTCCCTCAACGCATTTTGGATTGTAGTTGACATGTTCACTTTGCTTGAGCATTGCGTTAGCATCCACCTCCACAAAATCATCACACTCCATCCAAAGAAATCCACATTTTCTTTCCAGGTTCAAATTTGTTTCTTTCATCTCTCTCTTTTCTTATGGTCGCAAAAGATTGCTGTCGATTTCATCATGAATTTAACATCACTCATCGAATGCTCTCATAGAGATGTAGATCCCTGTCAAAATTCAAGTAAGAAAAGAAAAATAAGGATGGGTAAAACCCAAAGCCGAAGATGACACTTTCAAGTTTACGAGGTACCATAGCCATGTGAACTTGAGAATTATTAGGAATAATACTATATAATGCAACTATATTATAAAATTGATTGCACATGTTGGACCCACAACGCCTCCTCATCAAATCAACAACTGTGATGAGGCGATTGTAGGTGCTGCGAAGCAGCTCAAAAGTCTAGATTTATTCAACAAGCATTTTTGCTGCACATAAAAACAGAAGCGTGTGGTGATTGGGTCGTGGACCACCAAAGTCCAAAATAGACAACTCCATTCGACCTTTGGGTGCGTGCACAAACCCTATGTACTTTTTGGTAGAAGCTTCATTGGTTCCTATTTAAAAAGTAAAGGGCGATAAAATAAAAAAGACCTAATTTCTAGGTAGTTAATTATTATTTTGTTAAAAATTTTGGGTATTTCGTTGAAGATACTCTAGCTTGGTTGTTTATGAGAAGAGAACAAGTAGTTGGGACTAGGGAGGATTTAAGTAATGTTACGCGCACGTAGCTACTAGAGCTAGGGCATTATTGAGCTAATTATTCAAATGTTGTTTTGGAGACGTGGGTGGATTTGATTAGTCTCGAAATAGGTACCATGACGGAATCTGACAATCTTGAAAATCAATAAGTGTGTGTCTTGAATGGTGATTGTTGTGAATGTTTAGGTTAAATTTATGTGTGATTACATAATGTTATGTGTCCATATCGAGGGGAATAATGTTGTTGTAGGCATTGGGTACCGCCCACTTTCCACCAAACAAGATAAACCATGCGGGATAAAAGACAAAGAAGCACTAATCGCAGTATACATCTCTTTTGTTTTAAGGCATGTGATGAGTCATTAGACTTATCATCAATTTGTGCCTCTTTTACTAAGATGACCAATAAAAAATTATTTTGGAAAATCAGTACTTATCCCTATTCCATATGTACATGTATTTTTTGAAATGCTTAGTTAATTCTTCGAATATAGACAAATACGCGACGGGGTATTTTCGCCCCCCTTGAGATGGGATAAATGGCATATCTTTACCATCCACGAGAAGGAGATCTTCTCTTGGCTGGTAGTGGATCAAATAAAATTATTACCATTCTGGTCAAATGATAAAATGGAATAAATAGAAGCATTTATGGCAATCATCACTACTTTCTCCGACGGCTTGGTGTGGATTCCAATTCATGCAGTCTGCATTGGTGTTTTCACTCTCCACTCTCTTTAATTTACAATCCTTTCCATGCCGAAGATTGAAAAACCTCGTCCGAGAACTCGTATATAGAAGGATTTCCCGTGGCGCGGTGGTTCTTCCATACCAATTTAGTTGTCCAGCTTGTAAATGGTAAATAAGAAAAGGCTAACTTGTCAGCATTTTTGAATTTTCATTCCACAAACAACCGATAATCTCTATGGTTAAAAAATCTCTAATAATTCAATGAATTGACCATGCCAATCTCTTGATATTGCTTGTAGAAATAATCTTTTCGGTGACAACGAACTAACTATATGCTTTTTTTTTCTTTTTTAATACTAGTACAAGCACAAGCGACACACTAATTCTGCCCTTCATTATAACAAACCCTATTCTACCTTTGCACTTCTATATTTTTCTTGTCTCTGTTAGTTTTAATTAGGGTGATTAGTAGTCTCCCTATCACTTAGAGCAAATAAAACCCTAAGAGTCATGATCAATCAATGTCAAAAGGGTCTACAAAAGAGCTTAGAGATGTAGATGAGGTTGTACTTGTAAGAATATATAGCCAGGAGGTGATGATGCTAAAGTGCCAAGAACTGAGTTTAAAGCATCCACACTAGAATATGCACCTCCCAATTAATTTAAAATTAAATGTAGATTGAGCTTTTGAAGTAGACCTAATAATGAACCTATAAGATGACATTAGTACGTGAAGAGCATACACACTAAAGAAAGAATTTCTCCAGTCAAAATCTAACATGATCATATGATTAGAAGCAAAAAGACAAGTGGAAAAAGTATACACTTCATTAATGGTAGTGGGTGGTGCCTTTGGTTACTTATTCAACAAATGTGGGTGGGAAATGAATTTTTAAGTTGAGGTTTTTTCATTGGCTCACTCTTTTTTTTTCTTAATTTCTTGATAGTAGTTTAATTAGAGGGTCTTTTGTGTGTGTTTAAATTAAATATAGTATGGGGTTATTACCCCGTACACTTGGTGGGGAACTTGCCAGCAATGACGAATGCATGGAATAATGTCGTTTGTGGAAGAGAAGTGAGTGAGAAAAAAAAAAAAAAAAAAACCTTGATGCCCTGGGCTTGACTTTTGCCTTTTCTTTCATAAAGCTCGTGAGTTTTTTTCTTTAATGAAAAAATTCTATTTCTGGGGGTGTAAATCACACCTGTTAGTTATCCGTTTATGTAGTGCAAATGGGTATCCAAATTAATTAATGGTTTAGAAAAAGTTTGATTGGTTAGGCAGTTGGATTTGATTGAAGCATCAGTCATCGCTTCCACATAACTTACAGTTTATGTGACAAATCGGACTTCGCATGAATGATAGAATCTATCTCTACAAGGGGTGAATTAGTTAGAGTTAAGTGAAGTTTCAAGTAGAAGTTGTTCAATCAATCCTAACCTTATTGTACAAATGTCAATTAAGTTCTAAATTTTCTAATTTTTCCAATTTAATCCTTTGCATGAAATTCTAAAGTATTCTGACCAATTTTCATGGGAAATTATAGATGTGGCAGTGTGCCACATAGGATAGCTAGCGGTGACTAAATTGTTATGTTGGCGATTTTTGGCGAAAATTGACCGGTTACTTACAATACGAATATCAATTAAGTCCTAACCTTTTTTAATCTTGTCAATTTAATTATAATAATTTATAAAAAAAAATCCAATGTAGTCTTTTTGGTCAATTTTTGTCGAAATCACTAGGGTGCCACGTATAACAGCCGACAATATTTGGACTGCCGAGTCGGCAATTTCCAATGAAAATTGACTAGAAGAAATATATTGGAATTTCACGTTAAGGTTTAATATTGAATTGACCAAATTAAAAAATTTATGATTGAATTAACATCCTTACAACAAGTTTTAAGATTGGTTAGACAATTTTTTCAAATTTACAAAAAAGAAAAAATAGAAAGAATTTTGCATTTTATGAGCTCACAACCTAACTGGAGCCACTCTTCTTCAATTCTTTGTTTAACTTATTCTTGCTTTCGTGTGTGGCGGGAACATTATGAATTTGCTGCCAAAATAAGGACATGCTTTATGCCGGCATTAAATCTAAAGACCCACCGAGGTGACATACAAGTACAGGTTTTACCTAATTCTAATTGTTTATTGAGTTACAAAGGTTGACAATGAGGAAAAAGGGAAACAAGAATTATAATTATTACAACCTCAAAATGAGGAACGGCTGATCTAATCCACAAAGTGCGGGACACGAGACGTGGATGTTTTATTTCTATAAGGAAATAAAAGTTGCCATTTGGGTTATTTCAAGAAATGAACTTTTAAGATGGTGCCGGATTGGAAATTTTAATTGAAATTTGAAATCCACGAGAAAGTTGTGCGAACACAATATTGATACGTTGACTGTTCAAATTATCATCCTGTCCATTTTAAGCATTATATAGTTGTTATTTATATTATACCAAATATGAGCATTATTGAGATTTTATCGCATAATAGTTTGAGGTTTTAAGAGACAACCCTATTGTTTGGGTGTATTTTGATTCCATTGCTTATCTTCTCGAAGTGAGCTTTCTCATCATAAAGAGATCCTTACATTTTTAATGAACAAGTAAAGATCCCATTTCATATTAATTTTTACATCGCGTTTGATCATAAACTTTGGAAGAAGTCATTGAAGTCATATGAAAGCTGGATGCTCCGAGGGAGTGATGAAATATATTTGTGGAAATTAGGGACTTCCTTATAGAAAAATATTGTTAGAAATATTATCAGATATTAAGGATATTATTTAAAATGGGGCATTCTCTAGGATGGTTTGTTTCCTTTTGTTTACATATTGTTAAGGAATTAATACTCTTAATTCTAATAACTCAAGACTGAAGACGTCAACTGAGTGAAGATACAGTCTTTATTGATTTTTTCTCCCTCTCTCTTAAAGATTATAGAAAATTTACATAGGAGATCTTGTATTTATAAACATATATTAGCACATTGCTATTTGCTGATCAGTTTTGATTCCTTTATTATCTCTCCTTTTGTTTTGGACAACATGAGCATGACATTCAACTCAATCAATCCCATGAATGCACATAAATTTCCTCGTTGGAGCGCATGCAATAATGGCTTCAACCTATTTTGTCCATGTGCAAAAGGAAAGGCTCCACTGTTAGGGCGGCAGACATGATCCTTAAAGCTCTTTTGAGTGGCAGATATTGTGATTTGAATGAAATCGATCACATCCAAACTAAGCCTTTAACAAATCAAACGATCTCCTTAAAGGCTAGTCTTGTGTTCACATTTAAAAATATGTCCACACACATGCCCTCATACATTTTGAAGTCTAACTAGCCCCAACTTCCATCATCCTTTTACACCACCCAATCAATCAATCTGTTCATTTCAATCAAGAAATGAGATGCAGAACATTTGCTCTTTTTCCTGACCAACTATGTGCAGGATTTGCTCCTAAAGGGTCGATCAAGTAGTAAAGTGAATGGGATGCTATGTTTCAAAAACCTAGGGATACCTCAAGTTTGATCCCTACCCGAGGCAAGATGCGTCCTTATTCCTGTATTAAAAAGGGCAAAAGATGTACGTGCATTTGAAATGTGAAAAAGGCGAAGTTAAGGTCGGCTTGCGAATATATAAAGAGATAGGTCCCAACTTATGCAGGCAACTTTGGCTTTTGCAACCAAAAAAGAGAAAGGTTAATACCACGAAAAGTCCAAAATTGGTACCCTAGTGATGAATTTACCCAAAAGTAATTTTTTGACCACGAACAATCCTAAATCGGTACGCTTGTGACAAATTTATTCAAAATGACCATAAAAAATCATAAATTGGTACACTTATGATAAAATTATCATAAGCTAATTTTTTAACCCAAAAAATCTCAAAATAGTACATTTGTGGTAATATATATCCTTTGTTAAATTAGATTAATATCATAAAAAACACAAAACTGGTAAAATTATGACAAATGGAGAGTAAAATCCCAAACCAGTACAACAATTAACTATCACGTGTTATCCAACTCAGCTATTTAACAATAAAATTTAACAAAAACTAATCGAGAGTAAATTTGTCACAAATCCATCAATTTTGGATAAATTCATCAAAAATATATGGTGATAAAAATATTAGTTTAAAGTAAATTTATCCTAAGTGTACAAATTTGAGCTTTTTTGGGTATCCATCAACCTTTAACACTACCTAATCAAGCAATCTATTCATTTCGATCAAGAAATGAAATGCAGAACATTTGCAGAAAGATGTGGCTAACTGGATGCAGGATTTGCTTTTCAAGTAGTAAAGGGAATGCAATGCTCCGTTTCAAAAGCCTAGGGATATCTCAAGTTTGATCCGTATCAGAAGCAAGATACGTCCTCATTGCTGTAACAAAAGGGAAAAAGACGTACGTACGTGCATTCGAAATGTGAAATGGGCGAAGATAGGATCAGCTTGAGGACATATAAAAAAGAGAGATAGGTCCCAACTCATGCGGGCAACTTTGGCTTTTGCAACCAGCAAAGAGCAAAAGGAATTCGATTGCCAATCCCTAGAAAGAAGTTCCCAGCGATTGCTCAGCAGCTTTTGCCTTCTGTCCTCAAAGTACAAACCAAGCAGTGACAACAGGGAGTGATGGAGATGATGCTTGTCCGACGCTCGAAAAAGAGTAGGCCAGCGAAAAAGGACCAATTAGCGAAACCCCCACGCCCGTTTGAATTAGAGTTCCGTGCCTCTTTCCTTTTTGTAAGGGTTAACATGTGCGTGTTTTCATTCAAATAACTCTAACCCTTGCTTAGGTTCAATTCCCTCTTCACTCCTAAAGGAACTTCTCAATTCTCAAAACAGTTTGGCCCAAAACTAAATAACAATTCTTTTCTCACAAGTCCCCTTTTTTCCCCTTTGAACGTCTAAGCTGTCACGTTATGAAATAAAGGAAAATTAAGATAAGGCTAAAATTTCAATTGGTGAGAATATTAATGACTAAAGAATAGTTCGGTTGTCGTCATGCTTTGCGAAGATGGCCCGTGGAAACTTGGGCCGAGTACCCTCTGCCCCGTTAGCGGGCTTCTGATGATCGGTATTTCTTGGGCTGATACTAAATGTGCATTCAGCCACTATGGTCCAGCCATTGGAGGAAACAAGTCAAGAACTTGATGATGAATTAAAAAAAAATATTCATCAAAGGCAATTAGAGCTTAATGCCCAAAGGGTCATAACTATCTGATACGTTACTTGTATCACCCTCAGGATGATGACAATGGGAACAACATTTTCGCTTTAGTGGTTATTCTTTACTTGTTCAGTGTCGCATTCACGTAAATGACTTCCATGTTATCAGATTAGTCAGAGACGTTCCCGATTCTGCGATTCGGCAGATAAGATAAACGAGAATAACATCCATGTGAACGAAAGCAAACTGAGGAATGCCCACAGATGGATCAAAGGGAAAAAGCTTTCATTCAGTTCAGCATTGATTTCGATTTGTGTAAACACTTGAAGCAAGCCGACATATGTAAGAAGGACAAATGAGACAGATTCAAATAATTGATGCTTCTTCTAACAATTGCTTGATGGATTTCTTCATTTGAATGGGATTCGTGTTATTTCACAGCGACTCAAGATCTCCCTTCCCTGTACAGCCATTCCCATCAAGCTGAGGCTAGAGGCCTCAGTGGCGGTAAGCCACACCATGTCCATGTATAAATCTCGCATCTTCTTCCGTGTAGACATGGGTTTCCTTCACAAGTCTGAAAGACACATGGAAACTCTAAAATCAAAACCTGTATGCAGTGACCTTATGGAGGAAAATGTCGTCAATGCCACTTTTCGATTAGCACAAGCAGCAGAGAGAACCATTCACTTACGAGGTCAAAACCACCTTGTTTAGGGTGGCCAAAGAAAGGAACGCAGCACCATTGAGATAGAGCAAATTGCCATCGATTCTCTTTTCTATCCTCCTATCAATTTCCTTGGCGTCCACAGAGAACGGTTCATCAGAGGCCTGATTCAAGAAACCCATCAAGAATGTGAAGCAGAAGATGAAGTAAAAGTTAACTAGCTGAATGATTTTGATCAAGCAAAGACATACCATGACCCATCCCCATGTATCAGCAAAGGATGGCACGTGGGCCGTATAAGGAATGACATCTGCAGAAAGATGATGAGGCATGGTCCATTACATGTCTGATTACTTTGATTTACAGGCTTAGTAGCTCATTAGACAATGAATATATAGGCAAGGCTTAGGCTGGTAGAGAGAATTACATTTGAAAACTTGCTTAATTGTATTGTATATGGATGAGAAGACCTCCTTGTGGCTGAAAATGCCTGCTGGTCCTGCCTGCGCAATTAGAAAGTCGTAACTCAACATACACAGACCAGCAAAGAGAGTTAACAATATTCAAATTTTCATCAATTCTGAGACTATTCCTTCACAACCATATGAAAGATTTTTTTTTTCCCAGGGCTGAAATTGGGAATCTCATGTCATTCAAGCAGAGATATGGTGAAACTGTGTGAAGGGTACCTGAGTGACAAATATGCCATTCTTGTTGAGCTTAGGCTTTATAATCTTCTCATAGAATGACTTGGTGTAGAGCTGATAGCATGGTCCTCCTTCCACTGGATCAGCTAGATCTCCAACTATAATGTCAAACTTACCTTTCCTATTCTGCAGTTCGACCCTTTAACAGTGACATTTATTCGATCAGCTTAAGTTCAACATTATCCAACTGATCCACTACAAATGAAATCCAGGCAACTTACTTTGCATCATTGATGACTAATTTCAGCTTCTCACTAGAAAAGGCCTCATGATTTTCAGTCAGATGTTTCTTGCAAAAATCAACCACTTCCTGCAGTTCATCAGGAAAGAATGTTTACAAGAATGTACTCATTTTGCAACTGAAGTGTAAGCATCTACAGTCAAAGCTATTTAATATGGTCCTACAAGAACAGCAAAATTCTTTGTTCAATGAAAAGTTACAACTGGTACAGTCCTTATGTTGACTGACCAAAGTCTTTATGACATACTCGACCATCTAAAATTTCTGATCATACTAAGCAAAGTTGCAAGACACCTGTAACAATACTTAAATTGAACCTTGAAGATCATTAGATATGGCTTGGCCCATCTACTACATTTAGACTGGACAATGTCCTTGTAATTCTTGATTTGATTTGATTTGAGACTCTCTACACTTCATGGAAACATGATGTTAACTTAGCAAACTTCAAACTTAGAAAATATAATCTGTCTGAGTTACCTTGTCGATATCACACATGACCACTTCTTCAATTGACACGTGCTTCAGTGCTTCTCTTGCAGCTGAACCCTCGCCACCTCCCATTATAAACAATTTTTTTGGGCTAACAAGACAATTAACGCATCAAAGTTAAAATCAGTTGATCGAGGAAACTTATAAACAAGGTAATTTACAGATTTATGATGAAATTACTGGAAAACTTAAGCGCAGGCATCTTGGTGAAGACTTCTCCATAATCAATACACTTACCATCATAGTGAAAATTCATAACCATGAGGATTACAGGTAAAACTGATCGGCACTATTTTATTGAATTTACAGAGTTATTGATGAGCACAAAGCACCATGGGAGTACACATGATCTTATCTATCTAACTGCCATCTGAATCAAATTTAATCGCTCTTGAGACCTTCAGGTAATGTGGCAAACAAAATGGTGAAGTTGGATCCCAGAGGGACAAATGAGAATGGACTTATGAATGAGGCCATGTAAAGTGAATACAACTTCCTGTAAAGGACTTACTTTGGATGACATAAGAGTGGAGGGTGAATCAAGCATTCATGGTAAATGAACTCGTCCTTTTCAGCGCTCTGCATTTTCCCATCTATCAACAAGACCTGAAAACGAGCAGCACATGACAATTTGTTCACCATGTTAAAAATCATATTCTGAACAAGAGGAACAGAACAAACCTTCCCAAATCGCTTAGTGTCGAGGAGAGTTATCTGCTGATAATCGCTCATCCCCTTATCCAGCACTCTAAAGATACCGATGGAGAGAGTCAGTTCTTCAAATACCTCTTTTGTGAAAAAATAGTAAAGTGGACCAAACGAGTTGAACAGAGAGCACAGGATTGATCCTGAAAGAGTATGACAATATCCCCAATCCAGGAAAAGTAAAACAAATCCCCACCGTTCTTGCAAATATGCAGATCAATCAACGCTCTGCACGTCCATAATATTCTTATGCCAAAGCATTAAAGAAAAGACATAGAGAAACAACATATGCCTAGTATGAAGATCAGCACGGTTTGATTATCACTACGTAGAATTTCCATGGTTCTTCCTACTTCGGAAGAGTAAGACTACTGATAAACACATCCGTTTTCAATGCAGGAAATGAACATATCTTTCCCCATAGCAGTAAAAATATCAGTGGAGAGGTTATTACATACTTGAGTAAACGTATCGACGCTAGAAAGGTATATGACAATGCTTGTGCGGGAAAAAGAAATGTGAAAACTGAACCCTGCATGAGAAATGTGAAAACTGAACCTGGCATGGTTTTAACCATGTTATGTAAACTCAATTTCTTGAACAAAAGACTCATTGAACATTCGAATACCAACTATTGAGTCGTGCATGTTTTCTGGGTATAAATGATTCGGTCAATGAGAAACATCAGATTTCATAGACAAATTGCAATGTCAGTTCAGATGCTTCAGACTATCGACCCTTATCCATAATTGTGCAAGCCAATGACCTCTGATGACAAAACTCAACCACAACCTGTTCCTCTAGACTGACAACCTAATCACCCTCAATCTCCATTGAAGTAACACGGATTTCCCGGATCATTTAGACCTATGAACAGAGAAATACGAACGGACCTCTCCAGAGTAAATGACCATTTGAGATCATCCTCCAACTGCTCCTCGAACCAGACGCGACCATCCGCAGGAACCTCCTCCACATTCCTCTCCCCCTCATTGCCGTTCTTGGAGAGCCCATCATCACTGTGCAAGATTTCCAGATTCCCAGTACCCATTTTCAAGAAGAGAAAGATCTCGCCAAGAAGCGAGACGTTGGGCCGGTTTGGTTAGGTGCTAGGGGGAAGGAGGAACAGGGGAAGGGCGGGGTTGCAGTGAGATTCCTGAAGCTCGAAGGGCGCATCTTTATAGCGGGAGGAAGCAGCGGTTAAGCGCCTAAGAAAAAAAGTTTGTGCACCCGTCGGAACCAGTCGGTAGGTGATGATTGTGTCACGGGCAGGCTTAAGAATTATCCGCGTCTCCTTTCACTTGCCAACCGAGCACTTCGAAAAAGCGCATCATCGTTCATGGCGACTCCGCATGTTTTCGTGCCTCCATCCTTTTTGAAAGTCCATCGGATCTACTGGGGAAGTAAGAATAAAAAAACATGCTAGCGCAAAGGTCAGAGATAGTAATATATCTTATCATTTCTCATGTTATTTTTTTTTTTATATGAATGATCTTTATGTACCTGTTGACATTAACATTTACACATTTTGAACAGGGTTAATGATGCAAATAGCCTATGAACCTAAGTTCGATGTGTAATGTGATTTCTGAACTTTGATTTGTTCAATATGGTCTCTGAATTTCGATCAAAAGAATAAAAGAAAATGTGGCCTTTGAATTTTAGTCAAATATGCAATGTGGCACTTGGATTTTTAATTTGTTCAGTGTAGTCTCTGAACTTCTTCTTGAATGGTATCAAATTGTTCAATGTAACACTTCCATCAATTCAAGACTAGGGACAATATCAAATATTTTCATACAGTTCAGAGACTGTATTGAATATGCATCAAAAGTTTACGAATAACAATGACCATTTTCTCTATAGAATATGTATAAAAAAGTTTAGGGATTATATTAAATAAATTAGAAATTTAGCAAAAGTTCACGTAGTACTCTGTGTCATTTTCTTCCTCGAATAAACAGAAGTGAGGAAGCTCTGGCTTGTCTCACAAAATCTCATGGATGGGATCAGTCGTTGTCACCATTTACAATGTCGATGCGTTATACTATCCATATGGTCGGTAACCGCGCTTCTTTCTTTTCAAAAGAATATAAAATATAAATCAATTTTGACTGAGATAAAGACGATGGCTAAGTAAAAGCACATGATATGTATGGTCGCCAGTTTGTCGTGGTGCCGGGGAAGGTGATGGGGGTACAGCTGGCAAGGAAGGAGGAGGGAGGAGGAGGGGGCGAGCATACGCAAAGGACGGCATTGCCGGGGGAGGGGAAGGAAGCAGCGGCTAAGCGCCTAAGAAAAAAAGTTCGTGCACTCATCGGGAACCAGTCGGCAGGTGATGATTGTGTCACGGGCAGGCTTAAGAATTATCCGCGTCTCTTTGAGCACTTCGAAAAAGTGAAGCATCTTTCATGGCGATTTCGCATTTATTCGTGCCTTTTTTTTTTTTTCACTTGCCAACTACTGGGGCAGTAAGAATAAAAAAATAAATACTAGAGCAAAGGTCAGAGAAGAAAAATATCTAATTGTTTCTCATGTTACTTTTTTTATATGAATGATCTTTATGTACTTGTCGACGTTAACATTTACGGATTTTGAATAGGGGTAATGATGCAAATAGTTCATGAACCTAGGTTTAATGTGTAATGTGATCTTTGAATTTTTAATTTGTTTAATGTGGTCTCTGAATTTTAATCAAATGTGCAATGTGGCACCTCGATTTTTAATTTATTTAGTGTAATCTTTGAACTTTTAGTATATATTTAATATGGTTCTTGAACTATATCAAATTGTTCAATGTAACACTTTCATCAATTCAAGATTAGATACAACATTGAATATTTTCATACAGTTCAGAAACTGTATTGAATATGTATCAAAAGTTTACGAACAACATTGATAATTTTCTCTATAGAATATGTATTAAAAGTTTAAGGATTATATTAAATAAATTAAAAATTCAGAGATTACTTTGCACATTAAGCAAAAGTTCATATAATACTCGTGTCATTTTCTTCATCGAATAAATAGAAGTGAGGAAGCTCGCTTGTCTCACAAAATCTTATGGATGGGATCAGTCGTTGTCACCGCTGACAACGTCGATGCGTTATAGTTATTGATACGATCGGTAATCACGCTTCTTTCTTTTCAAAAGAATTTAAAATTCAAATCAATTTTGACTGAGATAAAGACGATGGCTAACCAAAAAGCACATGATATATGTGGTCGCCATTTTTCGTGGTGCGGGGAAGGTGATGGGGGTAATAGCTGGGAAGGAAGAGGAGGAAGGAGGAGGGGGCGAGCATGCGCAAAGGACGGTATTGCCGGGCGAGGGGGAAGGCCCGGAAAACGACACCATTCCCATTCCCATTCCCCCTGCTGGATGGACGGATGGATAGAGTTCGCGCGCGTGGGATAATGGGCGGGGCCCACCACTCCCCACGCGGGGTCGGGCCTGACACGTGGCCGACGCTTTTGGGACACGTGGTCCGACCCCAGTGGGCGTCGGCCTTTGAGTGGGGACTGTGAGTGGATCATGTTTTTTTTTTCTTCTTTCTTTTCTAATTAATTAATATTTTAAATTTCCTTTTTCTTCCTCTTTCTGTGAAAGGGGGGGATGAAGACGGGCTAAGTGGCTTTTGGTGGGTGGTACTGCAATCCACTAGCCATGTCTACCTTGTATCATGCAATATTCCACTTCCCCCCTTCCTCCCTCCCTCCTTGGATTTTAAAATTAGTATTTGGGCATGCGCTACGGTCCTGTATGAACAGAGAACCAATGGTTGGGTACGAGAAGAGAGTAGGCAAAGCCCAAATGCAGTGACGGTTCGAGAAGTGCGACAGATTCGAAGAACCAAATTTTAATTCGGGATTACTATCGAAATATAAATAACGTGATATGAAAAAGGAACCTCGCTTTTGTTTAGATAATGTGGGAATGCATTGAAAACGATGGCGATCGCGTTTAAGTCAAGGGTGCCAAAATGCTGTCTAGTCTATAAATGGTCTATTAGGGCAAAAAGGAAAGAGGCTAGATGGAGGAGGGGGGAAGGGGGGGAGAAAAAGAAAAATCTTGGCCTATAGTGGGGGGGGGGGGGGGGGGGGAAGAAGAGGGGAGGAAGGGGGAACACGGTGGGGCCCACCTGATTGGGCTTTGGGTGGGGCCCACCAGAGATTGGGGGAGAGGGCAGGGAGGAAGGAGGGGTTGGGGCTGAGGTGGGGAAACAGGCCTAGTGTCGAGCGTGGGGCGATCCCACTAAGAACGAGATCTTCGATTGTGGAGAGACCACTCCACCCCATCGACGTGCATCATCATCACCACCATTCTTACCACCTTCTCTCTCTCTCTCTCTTTCTCTCTCTTGTGTGCTCTCCCCTGTTTGCGTGCATGGGATTGGCTTCTCAATCCCCTGTTGTTTGGCTCAATTTGATGGCTGATGACTAATTTGCCATCCCACTAGCTACTTCTCCGGAATTGGATATCTAAACCGATATGAGGTAAATCGATCACGGATGCATCTGGATTTTGAAGAGATAGAAAGCGGAAAATAAGATCGCTCCGGAGAGCAAGCATGCACGTTTTGTCCCCCCGAGATTACCGGAGATGCGCATAGAGAAGTAGTAAGAGCGTCTCGTGATTTTTCAACATAGCTAACGAGTAATTCTATTGGTATGTAGGGTGATTAGTAAATTAGATGAGGGCAAGATGGTCAAGCAACACTAGAGAGAGAGAGAGAGAGAGAGAGAGAGAGAGAGAGAGAGAGCCAACAAAAGGAAGTGCGCTTTTGAGATGTCTCACCTTTTGATGTATTGGGGGAACCGGCTGCAAGAAAAACGCGCTTTTTAGATCTTTGTTTTTTTTCTAATAATTCAATGTTAGGGCGGCTAATAATTATAACGATAATAATGATAATACTAATAATAATAAGAAGAGCGACCACTTTTTATTTATCAAGATTTTTTTTTCTTGAAAGTCGAGGTCCAAGGGGGGGGTTGTGCCGCGATATGGTTTTGCGTCAAAGCTTTTTGTAACCATCTTATCTTTTCACAAAGATGTCCGACTGCTTAATGATAGATATTTCTTGTCGGCTCCTTCATTACCTCAAAAGGCTTTAAGGTTGAAATTTCCACTCTAGCTAACTCAGAAAGAAAAAAAAGGACAAAACCAAAAATAGGAGGAAGGAGAGAGAGAGAGAAAAAAAGATATTAAAAATGTGTGGCTTTTGATTTGCAATTGGTGAAAAGAGAAGCCTTCAGTGCTTGGAAGGTCAAATTTTGTTAACTTTTGATCTCAAGGGTTCACCGACGATGGTCGATGATTTTACCGATATCTATTTACTCAATCACATAAATCTAAACACGACATCATTAGAATTGGTATTGCGATTATCCAATTCTTGATTCATTCATGTAGTATGATTTGATTAAATTCCAAACATTTTACCTGTCTATTAAGTGAAATGCTAATCTTTTGAATCTCAAGAGTATCTATTCATTCACTACCAATATGCAATTCGACGCATATGCATTGATTCAATTTACTCAACTTTGTAAATTAATCTAATTGACACAACATATGAAGATCTACAATTTATACTTGAATGTATCAATATTTAAATAAGAAATGGAAATTATACATTCTTACAAATAGGGATCATCACATGTACTCAAAATCAAGATTTCTCTATTGTAAATCACAATTCTCATGAGACAATTTATAACTTATAATATTGCCCAGAAAATTTATAATTTTGCCGAGTCTTATGATTTGATTCGATTCTCCATTCATAGGTTGGAAACTTAGCATTTCAATTCACAATATGTATCTCGATTTAACAACCACGATCATTAGCATCAAAGTAATAGACTTGGATTAAGATTATCCACATCTCCAATCTCGACCTACCTAGACCAAAAAAAAAAAAAAAAGAAGAAGAAGAAGAAGTGATAAGTGTGAAAGCCCTATGACTTTTAAAAAAGTATAGGACGGGTGACAATCTCAAGTTATGATCATTTTTTTAGGGTATTCCCGAGAAACCCTATAAAGATAAGAGAGAATCTTACTAACTCTCACTAGAGGTAAAGCATATTTTGAGGAAAATGACTCTCTTCCACTTCCCCAAGTGTAGTTGCCCACTCCAAGCATGAGGGCTTATTCTCAACAAGAGAAAAAGGCATAAGACAACAAGCCTGTCTTCACTTCTATTCTCATAGGACAAGCGTACATTAGAAAATGGGGGGTCACGAATCATTCCCGAGCCACATACGAGGCCATGCGTGCAAAGTCCCCACTAATTGCTGTAAGCCAAAACAGAGAGCGAACCAAACGGCAAAGGCGAGCAGAGGGGGACAAGAAGACAAGTCAATCATGGCTCTTTTCAATGGTGTGGTGTGCGCGTGTGCGTTCCCTTGGGTTGGCTGCTTGGTGCTCCAACATCACACACAGAATCTCTGCGTATGATGGATTTGGTGGGTGCTGCGGAAAGGGCTTTTGTGTGTTGGCGAAAGATATGGGGGGCACGTCCTGCATACACGTGCCTATTGTTTATCCGCTCTCGGCTCGAAGGTGATCCCGTCAATGATGTCCAGCGAGTGATGGGTCTTTCGCCGAAGAGTGTGGATTGAAGAGGGGCATGATTCGAATAATGAGGGAGACAAGTTAACTAGGTGTGGTTGTAGTCCGTTCACGGAGTTTTGATCTCGATATTTGACATCGACGAGGTCGAACTCGGTCAATTTTGGAGAAAAGACGATGCGCAGTGAAGTCGGGGGCCAGTTGTATTGGTATGTCAAGTGGGAATTTGCTCGTGGAAAAAGGCGGAGAAAGGAAGTTGCGAGTCGATTTCGCGGAGCACAGTGGGGCTTTAGGAGATGTACATCACGGCACCCAGATCGTTTTCAGAGACTTTTCAACACAGCATGTGGGGGTGGATGGTGGATGCCACTACTGTTGAGAACGATTATATGCATTTCCATAAGTCTCATTTGACATACTTGGTCAGATCACTTTCACTGAAATCTAGACATCTAATGATGAAGCAGTACCTCAAGATTCACTAAATTCCCCACCGAAAGAAAGGGTTTTCTTAACGAGTCATTGATGGCTCCTCCAAGAGTCCTTGCCCTGACACGAAAACATGACCTCCAGCAATCAATCTGGGGGAATCGAAGTATTCTAAGCACGCATGATTCACAACAAATGATGCTTCGGCATCATTCTTGTCGACACCGCATGATGAGAGAGCGAAGACCAGTTGTCATTGCTCATCGCGTGATGAGAGAAAGATTTTCTAAAACACGTCTAATCCGGCGGAATTTCAAATGTTCTAACGTACGTCTCGCATGGGATTCGGGGATTCACTTTCCATGAGCTGATTTGCCGCCAGGAAAAGGGCTCATGTAAATCATGCGTCCGCGTGCTCACGTCTGCGCGCACAACTTCTCGGGGCACCGTGGACTAGCTAAGACTAAAGTGATTGAGATTCCAATCCATGGCAGCCGTTGAAACTTGAAAAGGACAGGAAAAATGAAAGAGAAGAAGAACCGATGACGCTGCATTTTGACAATTGCTTCACGGGTTTTGCATGATTCGAGCTATTAAAATTAATTACTCGTCATCGAGCATTGATGCCTGAACAGTTTAGTACAGGGTTCATGTTGACATATCTGTATTTTAAAATGAAATGGTCATGTTCTGCATCAGCAAGAACCACTATATTGCAAGCACCACGTCCTAATAAGATGGTTTGGGAGTTCATTTGAGTGCATCACAACTGAGAACAGGAAGAGGCTTATCACAAGTCATGACCATTTGTCAATATTAACTTTCAGAAGAAAGCATCGATTTACTTTCTAATCCCTCCTGAGCAAAGGAGGCATAATATCCTACCTCATCACTAAAAAAAATGTGCTTTAAAAAACACTACCTCACATACCGACCACTCAAAACACTCATAAACAGTTCTATCTAAATTGGACATTCACAAGCGCTCCCATTTCTTGTGGCAATTCGCAGCCTCGAGAAATTCACCAAGCTTCATCAAGCATTTGCCACAAAGAAATGCTCGAGTACGAATATATTCGGTCACACCTTAATTGGAACTACTTCCCCACACCGCTAATTGGTTGAGTCATGTGTCTTGGGCCTTAAGCGAACTGGAATCTTCAAAAATCTCTGTTGGAAATGCTGGCAGTCGAGAATGGATGGTACCCACAAGAAACTGCGTCAGCTATCCTTGATGACACCAGAATCATGACCTCGATAACAACAACATTCTGAGAATTTAGCCCAAAAATCCGAGGGAAAAACATGGCAGTCACAAGGAAAACCTGAAAGAAAAAACATGCTCTGAAATGGGAAGATATAATGACAGAAGCTAATATACGTCAGCATTCAGGCACCCACGATGCGTAGTGGAGAGCGCGTTGTGACAAATACAAGAGAAATTAGTGTAAAACAGCAAATCAGCTCACCTGTCAAAGAAGGATGTACTCCTAGCAACCGCTTGGCAAGCTGAGCATGGAGATTAACGCTCATATAGCCTGGTAAAAGATAAGCCACCGCAATTATAGGATGTGGATAAAAACTGAAGGTAAAAAATGAAGGCAGCAATCAGAGCTCTCAGATATACCTTAGATTATGCCATTTCACTACTCAGCCTCGCCATTGAACATCAGAATGTTGCAGCAAGCACAATACAGTGAACATTTGATCCTTGAATTCACAAAACCCAGAGAGGTAAATGAGCATGAAAATTAATAAAAATGCCCTGGTATATCTCCCTTCACCTTAAAAAGCTTGTTTTTGGTAGGGCCGTCACCCAATATAACATGATTTTTATTTCATACATACACATAGATTGCAAAAGGCTTGTTTTTCAACAAGTTTATCTTTTTAAATTCAAGTGCATATCCAGGCTAATTTGTGTAGATCAAACATTACATGGGCAATATTAAAAAAAAAAAAAAATACAATGGCATGTAGCACCATAAATCAGCTTAATTCAATGGGAAAATAATTCAAAAAGTAAGAGCACATTCCAAACTCCAAGTACTTGGATTACCACAAGAAGCCAGACAGGCTGCCACTGGTAGCGTATGAGCATTGCAATCAAAGCCCCCATGACCATAACAAAGAAAAGGGTGCCCAAAAGAAACACTCAAATTGCAAGACCAATTAAGCATGAAAGCAGTGCCGATAGTGGAGGGAACAATGAACAAACAAGGATAGGCAAATGGTCTGCCGTTAAAACATCACGGACACGCAGACAGCCTACCCCTATTGAACTGGTTCTAACTCAAACAGCCCAAGCAGCAGAAAGAGATTTTGTATGATCATCATGTGGCAGATTATTCCAAACTCCAAGCCATCGTGTGCACAGCAGGAAACCTGACAAACTCCCGGTGTTCATCTAAGCATTTCTATGAAATCCAAGAGGCAATGTAGCGACGCCAGAGGGCGAAAAGAAAAACTAGATGCTATCACAAATAATAGGACAACCCTCTGTTACATCATCAGAAAATTTGACCATCCAATCTTCTGTTGCAATGGGAGGCAAGAACCATTTCAACAAGAACCCAAGTTGGATGGTAACGACAGTTATCGTCATCCTCAGACACGAGATTGATACTAATTAAAATAAAACCAACTCGCTGTAAAGATGACATTTTGGCGGGATAAGAGATTCAAACATCAATCCCAGCATCGCAATCAAGAACCACGCGAGCCTAAAAATCGCAGCTTTTCCTTCTTTTTCCCATCAAGAACATGGGAATGGAAACCCTGCGGACTGAAACATCCAGTCCGAACGCGAACCCATCAAGCACGGACCCTGAATCAATCGAAACTCGACAAAAATCATTCGAAGAGGAGTCAAGGACGAACCTTTTCGCGATTTCCTCACCGACCCGAAACGCCATTGCGCGATTCCGGTCTGGCCGAGGGGAGAGGAGCGAGGTTCTTCCGAATTCGAGCATCGCGCCAGCGGTTCATTCATCCAGCAAGCTGGAAACCCTAATGGCGGGTTCTAGAGCTGAGAGGGATCCGTTTTTGGAAAAGATCCGACCTGGAATAAGGCCCAATTAACAAACGGGCCGACCCGGTCTGCTCTTCTCGGAATTTGTCGGCCCAACAATTGGTCCGGGCCGGGTGCTAAAACGGTTCAATCCCACGTAATCTCAACTAAACTTGTCATTTGGATTTTCAAATGAGTTACTTTAGAGCCCTAATCGAACCGACTAAACAAGTTTTGGAGATGAGCAAAGTCCACATATACTTTCCTTAATTTCGTGACCTATTTCGATTCCTATTTCAATAATATATCATTATTTCATCTTTGAAAACAAGTGACAAAGATGTGTTGATCATTGTCAAATGCATATTAAACGTAACGCATCCTGTCATATCGAAATTTTCTTTCTATAATCAGTGTCTTTGTTTTGTCGTGTAAAAGCAGCTCTCTTGACAATATACCAAAAGCAATATGTCGGAGCCTTTGTTTTCTTGCCCACCATAGTTTGTCTTCAAAGGATAATTTGTTGAACTTCTTGTGCCGGTGCTTTGAAAAGATGCCGTATGATCTTAAGACTCGAACCTCGAATTTCAAACATAGTATAACGTGGATCTGAATGCTAAGAACATTCCAATAGAGACGCCAATAAATTCATTTGGCGAACCTCAAAAGATTTAGTGTACATCATCCGATCGTTATTTGTAGATCAGTATGAAAAGGGAGACCAACGTTACATGATGCGAAAATTGATGGCTCCTGGCTCCAATGGCCACGATCAGCAGTTCAGGAGATCAAAATTACAACATTCATTCCGAGATGTGGACGCGAAAAATTGGCCACTCACCACCTATGTAACACAGAGTCAACTGCTTTGCTTCTTTCTTATTCTTTCCACCAGCTAAAGATTGTGATACACTTTAAAATGGACTAAAAATCCGAATGATACAGACAGACTAAGCTCGAGTGAGTAATAGGAGTGCGGCAGAGAGGGCATTCAGGCTTTTCGTTGCACCATTCCATAATGCAATTCCTGTACATGGAGAATGGCGATTTAAAGTAAGAGAGGAACACGTGCAAGCACAAAGGAAAATGGGAGTTTGGGTTAATTGCAGAGGAAGTACCAGCAGAATACATGACCACAAGGTGTCGCCGTTGGGTGTTGGCGATGGCTCAGGCACAACGTACATTTACTCGTGCCAGTCATTCCTTGAGGCTGCATGAGAAAAAAATGGTGTAAGAGACGAGCACCGATTTCACTGGCCATCAACTATGCACTGGATGTAGGTCATGACACAAATCTGAACAGGAAATTAGCTAACATGCTTATGTTTTCTACGGTCTCTTGTTTTGGAATATATCATGGGATTTCAAGCTAATCAAGAAGACCAAATCAAGGTTTTCATCGACCAGTAAGGACTATTTCACTGGCACCGTCAAATACAACCAAGCCTCCAGTCATGGAGTTCTACATCCTCCAGATTAAGGTGTAGTAAGAAACTAGTATGATATGCTGTTGTTAGAAACCAAAGATTCTAGTGATGTGTATATGCATCCAAGTATCTTTCTGCGGATTCATTGCTAAGATGAGAAGGGGGGAGGAAGGAACTGGACCCAAGATGCCTTCCATGAAGCAATAAATTGAACTAAAAGTTTTTGAAATATCAATTACCTCTGAAGTTGAAGAATCTGTTAGCCAACTTCCTTTGTTATGATCCAGCGATATCACATTGCCCTCCTCATTCAGTACAGGCAAGCCTCTCCCTACATCCAAGAGATGGACAGAGTACTGATTTGATTCCAGAAAGAATGATGCTATGTCAAGTAGGATTGCTACTTTGTCATGAAAACTTAAAGAATTGAAAGTGAGGTTTGCCTTATGCTTCAAGAACTAGAAAGCATTCTGATCAGTCATCTAGCAATAAATTGAACAAGAATGCGTATGATGTGAAGTATCTTTGGAGAGCTAATATACCTGATGAAGTTTGGTGTGTGCCTAATGATGTCTGATGAACTGAACTCGCAATGGATGACAAATTGCTGCGCCTTAGTCCTTCAGCAGCAAGGATGCAAAGCTGTATCAAGAGAAATATGCCCAATATTTGGTATCTGCAAGAAAATGAAGCAGCTTTAATATTTGAGTCGAGAACACCTGTAACATTTGAAGACATAATCCTTAAACTGGAAGAATATGAAATTTGGCTAGACCGATTAGACAAGTGCTATATCCTCCTGAAAAACAAAAGCATTCACAAGTGGTCAGATTCTAAAGTGCTTGATATCACTAAACCATTGCGTCCCTGAAATCTAACTCTTAACCAGGATACACCTTTTTTTATGATGCCTAATTTAACAGGATGAAATGAACAACCTCTAATATTCTGAATTAAAAAGGACGGAGGGGGGAAGGAGGTCTGTCTGTATTTTATGATGGAATTAAAATGAGGAACATATTGCCAACAGATTGTCATTCTTCCTCATCCTCCACAGCAAAAGCATAAAGCTAGCTTGAGCCAACCGCCAAAATTGATACAACCAATGCTTATGTCAAAGAGGTGAATGGATTAACCCCACAAGCGTCAAGCATGCAACAAAGGGCACAATCCACATTGATGTTCCACAAACCAAGGTAATGAACCCATATAGCACATCAGTGATGCCTTTGGGCATAACAAGAGCCCTCAGATTTGAACAAAACCCTACCTAGGCCTTTGGTTGGATGGATTACCAATGAACACATATTTGATGCCCGCTGCTCGTTTTGATATATGATAATAGAAGCCTATAGATAGAACATGAAGCAAAAGTTAGACAAGAAACCATATCAGACACAAAAGAGGGACCTCAGCAGAATTCACCTTCAAAGTAGAAGAACATGAGGTTAGTTCGAATGACCAGCTGCAAAATCTCTCGAGCTACAGGAAGCACCTGAATGTAATCAAAGGGAAGCACACAATACCAATTCGAAATATAGTAAGCCCACAGTTCCAGATCCATTGAGGAAAAAGTGATACAGTCATCTAAAGCAGTCTACAATACTTTCAGTCACAAAATTACACCTTTTAGTACAATTTCTGTAAATGACTGCACAAGAAGAAAAATACACCAACACAACTTCTATATAATGAACATAATGGTACGAACGCAGATCATTCCAAAAAAATTCTCATAAGCTTTAACAAAAATAAAAATAAAAATTAAGACTCGAATTACCGCAGGCCACCTCTGAACAGCATCCAGCCACAATGCATTTAATCTTCTCTTCCACCTCGCGAATATAGATCCATTTCCTCGTGACACAGATGAAGATGGATTACCAGTAGCTAAAGAAGTTTGACCTTGATTATTCTCAAAAGCAGTATTCTCATACAGTTCACTAGATGGTGTCTCAGCCAGCATGATCCCACGTGAGGCAACTCTAGAACTGCGAATGAAATACCTCTTTAAGTACACAATTTGCCAAACAGTTTTCCTAGTTCCTAATAAAGATTTAAGCATCAACAAAGCTATCAACAGGCGAAAAGCAGTAAATTGACCTTATTCTTTCCGTGAGGTAAGGAAATGCAGTCTGATATATGATAAACAGGGCGCGCCTCGCCGGTGTCGGAGGAAGCCCGTGAGGCCCAGCAACCTAAAACCAAAAAGAATCGATCTTGAGGGTCTCATATCATCCATATATCAAACTGAAGCCCCAACCGTTGCGACATTTCTATCAATGCTAAAGCTAAGCTTCCAGGCTAAGCAAGCAATCAAATTTCAACTACAACAGCATAAGGCCGACACGAGCAACGTTGATGTTAAGCCATTGGACAAACCTGAGTGATGTCGCAGTACTCTTCCCCCAACGTCTGCTGCCCCGAACCAGTCGTCAGCACATAGTACAGCATTTGCCCGAGAAGCTGCGTCTGCACGACACCCACATGCGTTAATCATCAGCGTTCGAACGCTGCAGTCGAATTCCAGCAATACCAAACGAGAAATTGAGAAATGGATTGAGCTGAAAAGACCTCGCTTTGATACGCCACGGCGACTCTGGTGCCTG
This sequence comes from Eucalyptus grandis x Eucalyptus urophylla, assembly GCA_028830015.1. Lineage (NCBI taxonomy): Eukaryota > Viridiplantae > Streptophyta > Magnoliopsida > Myrtales > Myrtaceae > Eucalyptus > Eucalyptus grandis x Eucalyptus urophylla. The sequence goes on from CM054190.1 coordinate 46,767,793, forward strand.
AACACGAATCGGAATCGACTTCGATCAGCAAAACGGAGAAGCGCGACACTGCTCACGCCCTAAAAATCGAAGGGGGCCGAAGGAGAGAGAGAGAGAGAGAGAGAAAGAAGGTACCGAAGAGGTGGCGGATGGCGTCGCGGCAGGCGTCGTAGAGGAAGGAGGCGTACTGGTCGTCCTTCTCGGCGGCCCTCATTATCTCCGGCTGAGCCGCGGGCGCGAACCGCCGCGGCGACTCGGCCCCGCCGCCGCTGGTGGAGGCGCCCGGGTCGCCCGACCGGGCCGACGACTGACCCGTCATCCTCCGGAGCCCCATCTCTCCCCTCTCTCTTCTCTGCTCTGCTTTGCTCTGTGCTTTCGTGCGTCCAGCGAACGAGGAAGGTTCGGATAGGGACGAGCAACAAAACGGCGCCGTCGTACCTCCCCCGAAAACCGAAAAATGAAAAATAATAAGAAAAGATGGAAAACGCCGTTGCCGGGGATCGAACCCGGGTCACCCGCGTGACAGGCGGGAATACTTACCACTATACTACAACGACCTTGTTGCTGTTGTCTTAATTTCAATTAATCTAATTCAAAGTTACCGGATAAGTGCCTCCGCAATCCTAATGCTCGTAAACAAAGTGTAATTTAATTTTAAAACTTTCAAAATGTACAATTAAATTTTAAAATTATCATGAAAGTGAATGTAAATATTAAAACTTTTAAAAAGTATAATTAAATTCTAAACTTTATTAAATTTGTCAAATCAAGTCATTTTGTTAACACTATATTTCAAAAGTTTTATGATTCGAATTACACTTTTATAACAAGTATTAAGATTTGATTGTACTTTCTGAGAGTTTTAGGATTCAACCGTACTTTCATAAAAAATTTTAAAATTTTATTATACTTTTTAAAAGTTTCAAAATTTAATTGTAATTTTTTTGATAAGTTTTAGAATTTATAGTGTACTTATCTCTAAAATTAAAGGTTGGTTCTCTTTCTGCTTGCACTATATTTGCGGATAACGTTCTTCTGGTTAGGGGCGGTCGCTTATCTCCCTCCCTCCCTCTCTCTCTCTCTCCCTCTTTCTCTAGCTGAAATTTTAGCAACGCCGAAGTGGAAACATACCATATCGGCGCGGTGAGCGAAGATGGCTATGTCCGCCGCTTCCACCGTATCCATCCCGTGCCGGCCTTCTCCATCCCCACCGCCATCTTCCTCGTTCCCGCTCAACACCGCCCTCGCGTTCCCTACCAAACCCAGGAGATCAGTCCTCATCGCGTGCTCCTCCGGCGACAACCCGGCCGAGACCAACGCGGCGACCGCGACGACGGCGGCAGACAGCGATGATGCCTCGGAGAGCTCTATCGAAGCTCCCGACTTGGCCCCGTCTCTGATCTCCGCGCTCAACGTGGAGCGAGCCCTCCGCGGCATCGGTAAAGGACTTCCAATCTTCACCCCTCAAAGCCTCGTTCTTTGCGGGGCTGCTGTTTCAGTCGTGTCCTGCTTGAGTTTTGTTCCGGGAAGAGGGGTCAACGACGCGGGACTTGATTGGTTTTGGTTCTAGAATGCAGCCATCACGGACGCGGATCATTACGGTCGCCTCGGGCTCCCGAGAAAATGCCCCTACGAGCAGGTGGCCGGGGCGTACAGGAAGAAGGTTGAAGAAGCGAAGAGCGAGGGGCTGGAAGAGGAGGAGCTCAACGAGAAGCTGGAACAGCTGAAGGTGAGCGACGAGAGGGTTTCGACTCGAGGTCTTGTGCGAGAAAGCTTGTAGTGGTCGACGATTCTGACGTTGTGGGCATGCGATTTGTTGGGACAGGAGTCGTACAGGATACTGTCGTCGGCGGAAGAGAGGAGGCTGTACGATTGGAGCTTGGCCAGGAGCCAGAAGCCGGACAGATACATGTGGCCTTTCGAGGTCGACATCGCTCGGGCCACTCCGGACTCTCCTCCTCCGCAGGTACACTCAACTCAAACTGCTCCATCTTATGCTTAATCTAGATTTTGCGACCCGCGCATTTTGAATTTGCTCGATGCTAAATCGCTCGAACAATCTCGAATGGACTGTCGATGTGCCTGACGAGTTGGTTTGATGAGAGTCGGAGCTTTTGCGGTGCAGGAGCCGGAGGACGAGGGGCCGACGAGACTTGTGGGTTACTTCATACTTGGATGGGTGGTATTGTCCTTCGTATTATCAATTGCTCTCAATCGATAGTTCATCAGATGATGTATCGAGTTTGTGACACGAATCTCCCAAAGAGAGATCTTGAATTGGATGAAGCATGGATCTTGAATTGGTTGTAAATCGTAGTAATTCTTAATTGGAACCCAATGCTGCCAAAGATTGACCAACTAATATCACGATAGATCTGGGTATTAGGAAGACTATCATTCTTTACTTAGATTTTCATATTCGTCTTGGCATAACTCGAGATGATCTGTTATATTGTAAGAAACTATTATCTGGGTCGGTGCAAAATCACCACTATCACTATTGACAATATGATGGTTTACTTAGGTTGAATTATGCCTCACAATTCAACTAGGGACTCCCTTTCAATTTAAATGTCATGATTTTTTCTATTCAAGAAAACTTTACTATTGAGAATCATTTCTAGTTCATTATAACACAACTTCATGAATATAAAGTTTTGGAAGATGAATATACTTCTACGTTCTATAATGTCGTGTCTCTCACTAAAATTACGAGCTTGAGCATTGTGCTTTGGTTGTAAAAGGGCAGGGTAGCACAACAAAATGTTACAAATTTGACTAAGTTCGATGCTCGATCCAAGGTAAACATTTGTTTTCTGCACAATCCAACGGTCAAGTTGACAAAATAACTCATTTTATCAAGAATTGACTTCGTTCAACTTGTCTCTATGATCAAAATCTTGTTTGCACAATTCCGAGAGAATAAATGTACTAATCTATTTCTTCATATGTTTTTCAAGAAGCAACCATCAATATCAAAACATTGTTGAATCTTGATTAAAAAACATCCACAAACTTTTTCGTCTCACTAAATTTATACATAATTTATTAAAAGTTTCAACCGAATGATACGAAACTCTTGTACCTGGCCCAACTCGTGCCATCCCTAGGGGCCAAGGCCATTCGGGCAGATTTGATGGGCCGAAAAGCTCGTCGCTTCTCTTATTTTCGAGTCTTGGACGATTAGCTTCATTAAAAAGGTGGTTCATCTCGACCAATCGAGCAATCGTGCGTATCTTTCGGTAGCCATCGAACATGCATGGATAAGCCGAGTGGCATGGAACCCGGTTTCGCAAATTTCTGAGACTGCGCCTTTTGGATCTGGCCTGTTGAGCTCTCTTAGTTCTTGGCCCATCTTGGACATTCGAGAGGGATTCTGCGGACAAGCTTACTTGCACGGTTGCACCTCTATCCTCTCTGTCATTTTCACTTTGCTTGCAGATAGGTAACTTCCATTAAGCATAGGGATAGGAGATGGCCAATCTCTGTCGGTAGTAAAAAGGAACTCCAGAAAAAAACAAAGTTGCGTGAAGAGGGAAAGTTTCATTAATTGCTTGGACGATCTTATTGTTCTGTTAAAAAAATGATTTTTTTTTTTTTTTATCTGTGTTGGTACTTCTTTTAAAGAATAGGTAATTTTTGGTTTTAATTTTTTTTTTCTGTTCACCTGATTTGTCAGTAACTTGTGAATATTTTATCGACACTATTATGAAAATGTTTTGATGCTTTCTCCGCAAAAATAGCTAAACATGTGTGCAGCAGTTTACTTACCAACTATTAAAAATATGAAAGTTGATAATTCCATAACGGTATTGGCAAATTACCAACAAGTTACTCAGATAAAAAGTCATTGGTCTCTTCTTCTTCTTCTTCTTCTTTTAATAATAAAAATAAAAATATCAACAGTTTTCTGATACTTATCAACATTTATTAAAGTCTACCAAATCCGCATGTGAAGCATGGAAGTATAGAAGTCTGCTGGTTGATTGAATCTCACTGTCACTTAACCAAAAAATCAAACTAATCATCCATTGCAATGACTTAATAAGTTTTACCTTGCAAGAACGTTAGGTGGGCTTTGCTGGCCGAAAGAAAGAAGTTTAGGTGGCTTTGCCTTTGATTTGCTCCTCAAGATGAATGTTTCCGAGAAGTGTCCACTTCAGTAATACTTTCCCACATGATTAGTGATAAACTTTCCAAATTCGACCATTTTTAACCGGTAGATGTCCTTTTCCTCCCATAATTTCGTTTTTATATGCAGGTACATTGTTCCTACAAGAAATCACAAACATTTTAGATGTGAGAAATGAATGAAACATGATCACGTTTTTGTTGCTAGGCTTGGAGTAGTACAGTGCATTCCCGAGGCTTGTTTATAATTAACTTGGAGAAAAAAAGTGTGAGATTCAGCGAGATCATTATTGAGTTCTAGTTGTATTCAGAATAGCATAACAACTCAAACATCGAGTGAAGGCGAGTCTTGAGCTTTGACACGGGCTGCTCTTGAATCTTACTGAGTGACCATATAACTTGGCTTTGAGCTATGCTCATATCTAGATAATTAATCGAGTCAAGTTCAAATACATTACAAGTCAACTCGAGTTTCAATATCACATTAAATTGATCTTGACATTTAGGAATGACAACCTCAGCAGTTTGTCCCAATGGGTCCTAGTGGGCCCCAGTTTGTTGAGGTCACGTTATGGTATTGATCTTTAACCTCACGTGTGAAACCTTATTTGACCAAAATTCAATTATTAACTCGTTGCCAGATGATATATGGATGCGTGGTAGGACACTAGACACTCGATTGAAGGTCCAGGAGCGGCACTTTCTTGTAGACTTACATTTAGCAGTTTGAACTGTCCTTTTGAAATTTCAAATTCTTAAGGGCGAAGTAATAATCCCAATTTAATAGGTTGAAATGAGACTAGTGTGAAATGGAAAAAATGCGACCTGACTTTAATCATAAGTCGTTGCATTCGAAACAAAGTATTATTAAATGGCATAAATTGATCGAGATGGATTGGTTTATAGTATTAAACTATTTAAATATCAAGCAACGTATTTTTTTAATAGCTTAAGTTTTTAAAACGGTTGATAATAGTTTCACAAAATTTCACATAGTATCATAATAGGAGATGTCGAGTTCAAATTTTTCTAGACTCTTTCGGGCTTTAGGTTTAGGGTAAAGTCAAGCCTATGCATGTGGGGGTATCAATTAAATGTTAAACAATGTTTTATCTAACAGTTTAAGTTTTTAAAGCAGTTGACAATTGTTTCACAAAATCTCACATTAAGTCTCAAGTTTTCCCCTCAATTACCATTGGTTGCGCATCGAGATCGAGTTAACATAGATTAACATTTAAATATTAAACAAACAATGCATTTATCTAATAGCTTAAACTTTTAGAATAGTTAACATTAATTTTACAAAATACCATATATAGGTTACAAATATTTCCCTTGAGTACCATTGGTTGTACCATTGGTTGTGCATCGAGATCAAGTTGACATAGATCATGAGCCAATTTATAGTATTGATATTTAGCTCTCTATGTTAAGGGATGCAATTGCTTAATCTGGTGAGGTGATCTTCTGCTTTTTCCATGTAGGGGACAGTCAAGGCACATTAGACATATACTTGGTAATCGGTGCCTGATGACTACCAGGTTTCCTTGATAATGATGATCGAGCCAGCAACGGTGTTGATGTAAAAGAAATCCCATATCTTTATGTGAAAAGTTAAAAAAATAATGGATCGAAGTACGAGTTCATCGACATATCACGTTCAACATGATAATATATGATAGCGTGGAAGGACACGGACGTTCAATGAAAGGTCCTGGAGCAACGTGAACTGTCTTTTAAAATTTCAAAATCTTAAGGTCGAAGTAATAGTCCACATTCAACCGGTCCATATGGGACTCGTGAAGTGGAGGAAATGGGACCTTACTTTAATCATAAGTTTTGTCGCATTTCAAAAGAAAGCATTATTATATGGTCTCAAAGGACTTCATTGAGATAGATTGATTCGTAGGCCGTAAATTTTTCCCTCGAGTACCACAGGTTGCGCACCGAGATTGACTTGACATTGATTATGGACTAATTTATAGTGACCATACTCAATTCTCTAAGTTAGGGGATGCAATTGCTTAATCTGGTGAGGTGATTTTCTACTGTATTTTTTTTTTTTTTTGGTAAATGGTGATTTTCTACTGTATTCATAAAGGGGACAATTGAGAAAACAAAGGCATATAGAGGCAAAGTTTGTTGGTGAACGCCTTACCTACTTGGCAATTGGTGCCTGGTGACTTTCTAACTTTGCTTGATATGTTGATTGGGCTAGTAGTGGTGTTGACGCAATTTTTTCCTCCCACGTGACCTCCATTTTTTAGGCATATTCTCCCTTAATTCAAATATGCTTTTGTATCAGTATATCTCAATTTAAATTTCCACGTTATTAACCTGCACAACATTGTTGTAGCCCATCGCTCTCCTGCACCATGCATGGTCTCTATTTTGTAATTTCCACCTAAACAAGCCTTAATCATAATATTTCTTCCTTGAAATATATAAGAAACAACAAAATAGATTAGAGCCCACCAACCGACCATCGCCTGTGTAGAAACACTTGTTAGGACGTGTAAGATATCTTCACATGGAAAAATCACCTATGAAGAAGTTCAAGTTCAACCCTATCAATACATCAAATTGAATTTATCTTTAATCAAAAGCTTAAACTAACAAATTATAGATTCTTTATAATATATTAACTGCTTAATAAGGACCGATTATCCAATATTAGATGCCTAACCAATGAACAAGTGGCAAAAGTCTAGATATAATTGGGAAATCGTGTGGGAAAACTAAAAGTTACTTGTCCCAATGTACATAACGCAACGTAGTACGCTTAAGCAGAAAAGTCCTGTTTCGTAGTTGGGGATGAAGAAATATGAGCAAATCTGAAATCCAGATAGGATCATTGAAATTGACACCGTGATTTAGCTTCTACGTCTAGAAAAGGTGAAATCATTAAATGTCTTCATTTCCAGTCCACGAAACTTGATCTTAATTTACTTTATTTTTTACCTCAATCTCTCCAACTTTCATATGAAAAAGGTGGATTTTATTAATTAGTGAGCTAAATTTAATTCCAGATACCAAAATTTCTAGGGCATAAACTCCAGAGACACCCAATGGCAAATTTACAAATCAAACTAAAATTAGGAGCCTACCTCAACACATATATGATTCGGGAAAAAAAAAAGCTGCTCGGTCAGAGGGTTAGCATATAATATGCATGCGATATATTATATGTCGCTTTGATGTGGAAATTGCGAACGATGGGATCTATTTTCAACTATTGCCTTAACTTTCTAGATTGAAATTACTACTGATGGTACGGAACAATTCATAATTGGAGGAACCATTTCAGGTGCGCTGCCTTACTTCACCGCACATTTGGCACGATCAGAGACGTTTTGGCCCCATTAACAACATCGTACGGTGGAAGGTGAATAATGCAACGGTGTAAAGATGACGACCCTTAAATCATATATTATTGCATAAATGTCTTAAGTGGCGCTCCAATTTGGATTCTGCTCAATTGACCCGACAGCATTCATGCATCCTCGGACACGTGATCTGATGTGTTCAATCGGACGTTTTTGGTCCGAATCTTGTCAAGGACATGTCTGTCCTAACATCCGAGTCTCAGTGAGGAGATTCCTTAAGACGTGAAATTGAATAATTTGCAAGACTCATGTTCATTTCATGATCGATCATTTTTTTTAATGGTTTTTCAAATATTAGCTATACTCTATATTGGTCAGTTCCATTTTGTCATTTCTCATTGGTTTTTCCTAAAAAAGTAAGTTGTCAAGAATAATTGTTTGTCTTATAAAATTAGTTAAGCTAATAATCTGATTGACAAAATTTGTATCTTGAGACAATCTATGTAATGAAAATGAGTTTATTCATTTTCATACTCTTTTTATTTGTCCTCTGTTTCCTATGTTCAGTAAAGATCAACTAAAGACCTAACTACTTGGATGCTCACAAAACACCTTTAAACCCTATCAAATAATTAAGAGGCATTGATTTGGCCTATGCATGTGACGTCAGTCTAGAGTTGTTTGCACACAGTTGATGAGATTTGAATAGATGACCTTGAATTTTCGAGCTGAAAATCCTCTTAGACTCCCACCAATCATGCCAATTCTGAGGGATCAATGCCCGAGTGGGGATTTATTAAGGTACCTAAAAAGGAAGCTCTAATCAAATTAAATTCTCTATTACATAACATCACGGCCATTCCTCAGGATCAAGCACAAATGGAATAGACTCTAGATCTAACGTGTCCTCTTTTGTACAAACACTGCCCGTCCAACTCTCCAGAAGAATTTCTTCGACGCTAGGTGCAATATTATCAATAGTCTCGAGCATATTCCCCATAAAACGGTCTTGCTCTGCTTGGAAATGATCATCAAGTTCAAAGTCAAAGAGACGAATTTCACTAACACCTTGACGAGGAAAATCTTCATGGCGAGCCTCACCAATTTGTGGATCCTGAATGTCACTCGTTGGTTTAAGCAGGGGACCGAGTTCATTTAGTTTCTCCCAGGCTAGCACCGGAGTGCACTGTGTTGGCTTTGCTCGCACGGGTTGGGGTCTGGTGACGGTCGCCGGTGGCGACTGAGAACTCGAGGGCTTGACGATGTTGGAATAGCCATTGTTGGCCGAGATCCTTTTGGCTTTGGACTTAGTTGAAGGTGATTCTCGGGAGGGAAAAGAAGACGGTTGATCTTTAGCTTTCTTCACCAAAGTGGTGTTCCAATAGTTCTTGATTTCATTATCTGTTCGTCCCGGGAGTCTACCTGCGATCAGCGACCATCTACACAAAAAACATTAATAATTCTTTCGGTTAAGTTGAATTATTTAGATAAAGTAAGATCACGATCCCTAAACGGCACCAGAGGGGGAAGAGAGAGAGAGAGAGAGAGAGAGAGAGGACCTGTTACCAAGGAGCTTATGGAGTCTGATGATGAGCTCTTCTTCATCATGGGAGATGTTACCCCTTTTGATGTCTGGTCTCAGATAGTTTAGCCATCTGAGTCTACAACTCTTGCCACATCTCTTGAGACCTGCAATTCTCAACTTTTTGAGACATGGACTGGATATTTTCTCTTTAGATGAATGAAATTAAGAGAGAATGAGGAAATGGGTCATGGAAAAAAAAGAAAGAAAGCAAAGCAAAGAATAAGAATACCAGCTCTCTTGGGAAGATTCCTCCATTGGCCCTCCCCATGAGCTTTGACATAAGCAGTCAGAATTCTATCTTCCAAGGGAGTCCATGCTCCTCTGTTCAGTCCTACCTTTGAGCAACATGGACTCCTTCCCATCTCTCTCTCTCTCTCTCTCTCTCTCTCTCTCTCTCTCTCTCCCTCCCTCCCTCCTTCTCTGTTCGCGTCTCTGTATGACTTTATAAGGTGAGATGAAGATGACCGTGCGCGTCTCTGTATGACTTTATAAGGTGAGATGAAGATGACCCGTTGGGCCTTTACGTAATTGCCCAAAACGAAAGGCACAAAGATCTGCCGGCGACGTAGGATAATAGTGCACGGCGATGAGGTGGCGCATAATGTCTAACAAGAAACTAGTAGAACATGAGAAAACCCTAATAATGTATGAGTGGTGGGTCGATAATCACGATCATATTGTTTCTCTTGCTTGAAACAGTGATGAAATTTATCTCGGATCACTTATCGTTACCATAGAAACCATTTAGATCAATCTTTTTAGTAGATTTCTTCCACGAGCTACATGCTGAACAAAAAATTTATTTAAATCACACATCATCTTGTGCCAAGAAAAAAAAAATTATGTGTGATCCTCGATCGTCCAATTCCAACCTTAGGGTATAATTATCCTTAAGTTATTAGGATATGAAAAGCACCTCCGTAAGTTGCTATGATATGAAAAGTACTTATCATTTGAAAATTAGGAATTCGTTATTCCCGATGATCGTAGCATGTAGAAAAGAAATACTATTAATGACCACCCCCCGATGGAACTACTTCGCTAATTAAAATTTCTATAGCGGTTAAAATAATGATTGAACAATTCGATTGTCATAACCTACTTTAGGGGGCCAAAAAGCCGAGCTTAATTGGCTTTAGAGGCACACTGTCTGCTATTATCGCTTCTCCCTTTTACTTGATGAACTTTGAGTCTAGATATGAATAATTTATACTTATTATAAGTCGTTCTTGATCGCATTTAAATATCGTTTGAGCGAAATTACTAAAGCAATATAAGTTGTAGGATTCACCGTCATTGGAAATTTAGAACATGCCTATGAAGTGCTCTCAGAACTAGGCCATTTTGAGTGATATCTGGCAATACATGACAACTTAAATGCATGTGTCCCCTCATATCCACTTTTGTTAGAAAGGGCTCTCCACTTCCATTCTATCAACGGTATGTTGCATCCACAAAATATATTGCGATTATTAAATCTCGAGGTGTTGCTTAAATGGTAAGCGAGTTCATTTTCCTCATTTAAATATATGATTCGAAACCAGATGTACGCATTCTCTTGGTGCTGCTCTCAAAAGCACAGACCTGTATGTTTTCAGTATTTACACAATATATCATGGGATAGGGAGCTTGCCACACGCGATGAGAATAGTTAATGCTTAAAGAGTTTAGAACACTTTTTTGATTAAAAAAATATTTTGCAATTACTTAATTTGCTAATCATGAATTATATTCTGTTTCACAAAAAGAAAAAAAAAAAGAAGAGATAATGATAGATGCCCAAGTCAACACGCACTCCTATCGCAACGATCTTTGGCTTTGGACCGATATTTCTAGACTGGAAATTGGTGCAAAAAGTGGGCCATTGGGAGTCTATAGGCTCCCCGTGCACTTGATAAAAACGCAGTCGCCGATGCACGTTTAATAAATGAACACCACTTTCTCATATCTCTTTTGACAAATCAGACTAAAGGTGACATTTACAGTACGCCGATAAAATGTTTATTTCTGATCCAATTATTGACTATAAATAGGACTCGCATTAACAAGAACTCAGAACCTCCAATATTCATCACTTTCACACGGAGGGAAGCTTGTGCAATTCTTTTCTCTAATTTATTTTATTTTTTTGCCAGAAAAAGAGTAGAAATGGGCATGGGTCGTTCTAACACCAATGAAGGAATGAAGAAAGGAGCACGGACTTGTCAAGAAGACCAAGTACTCGTTCATAATGTCACTGTCCATGGTGATAGATGTTAAGATTTGGGACAAAATCATAAGGAAACAAAGAGTAAAAACAAAAAAGAGAATTTGATATATGAGATTTTATCCCAGTTTACCCTTCAATTAGTGCTTTATTCAATAAGACTCCTGTGTCATCCCGTCGATGAGGAGTATGAACTACACCTTAACAATAAACGTTGAGCATTGTGTCGAAAGAAGCACATCAGTGATCATACATGAATTTGATCTTGTTCTCATTGCAAAAAAACATGGCAAAATCTAAGTAACTATACTGATCAATGCTTTTGGGTTGGGCTCAAGAGATCTGCGAAGAGCTTTAGGCTTCGGTGGTTTAATTATTTGAGACCCAATATCAATAGGGGCAACATTTTCACAAGATGAAGAAGACCTCGTTATGAGACTTTGTATTGGAGAAAAGTACCAAAAGAAAATGGTAAATCTATTATATTAATACTAATTCAGTTTTAAATTTTTCAATTGAACTAATTTAGTCTTAAACTTTTTGTATTTGTGCTTCAATTATCCAACTTTTGGCCTAAAATTGCAAACATAGACATTGTCCATCCTACATTGCACGGCCAGTGCTAACGTAAATATTTTTTTAATATTTTTTTCACTTTTTCTTAGTTTTTTTTCTTTTCTTTTTTTGCTGATTGAGGATCGGCAAGGGTTGCCAGGCGACCCTTGCTACCACTAGGCGAGGGCACTGTGGCCTCACCCAATCTAGGCAAGGTCACAATGCCCATATCAGCGAGGGCCACACTCGCCTTAATTTGGCAAGGGCCAGGACACCCTCACCTATGGTTGGCTAGGGTGGCCTCACCCTTAGCCAATGAGGGCAACATGGCCCTCACCTATGGTCGGCAACCCTTACCACCTCTCAATAAAAAAAATAAAGAAAAGAAAAGAAACGAAGACAAAACCAAAAATAAAATTAATAAAATTAATAAAAAAAATAAAAAAATAATTAAAATATATTTACGTCATCATCGTTGGTGTCACAAAAAACAGTTAAAATCCACATCGGCAATCTCAAGTCAAAACTAACCTGATGAACTAAACTGACATAAATGTAAATGGTTTAAAACTAAATCGATTTAATTGAAAGGTTTATAACTTTTTTGGTATTTTATCTTTCAAACTCTTAGGCGACATGTTTGTATACATAGTTTCATGCGTGTGCATGATAATCTACGTTCATGATGTTACATTTCATCGTATATGACTCCAACGAAGATTCTAAGATTAGGAAACCCAACTTTAATTTGCATGTGAGAGTCCTTAACGATATTTTCTTTGTTGCTCGAGTCGTCATCACGTCCAGATCGATCAAAATGAAATTTTTGCAGCTGGTTTTTGATTGCCGGGAGGCTTCCAAGGGGAAAAAGTACCAAAAAAATCATAAACCTATTGCATTGGTACCAATTCAGTTATAAACTTTTCAATTGGACATATTCAATCATAAACCTTTCAATATTGGTACCAATTCAGTCCATCCGGCCAATTTTGGCCGACTGGCACAGACGTGGACATCGGTCGGACGCCGACGTGGTAATTTTTATGATTTTTTATTAATTTTTTTCTTTTTTCTTTTCTTTTTCCTTTTCTTTCTGCCTTCTTCTTGGCGGTGGCCGACGAGGGCCGCGAAGCCCTCGCCTGCCGCCGGTGAGGGTTGTAGCTCTTGCCCGGCCTCTCCCAGGGCTGTCGGTGAGGCGGCTTCGCCCGGATCTGGGCGAGGCTAGCCTCGCCCTGGCCTTGCCGCAAGCAAAGGCGGCCTTGCCTGTGACTGGTGAGGCCATGGTGGCCATCGCCAGGGCGGAGGTGAGGGCCGCTAAGCCCTTGCCAGCCACCAGCGAGGGTCACAACCCTTGCTTGGCCTCACCCAGGGCCGCGGGCGAGGTGGCTTAGCCCAAATTTGGGTGAGGCCAACCTGGCCTTGGCCTTGCTGCAGGCGAAGGTGACCTTGCTCGCGGCTAGCAAGGCCAACGCGGCCCTCACCCTGGCTTTGCCGCAGGCGAAGGTGGCCCTGCCTGCGGTCGACAAGGCCAACGCAGCCCTCTCCCTGGCCTTGCTATGAGTGAAGGCGGCCATCGCTAGCACGCTGACCTGGTGATGGCTGCCTTCACCCGTGGTAAGGCCAAGGCAAGGCTAGCCTCGCCCAGATCTAGGCTAAGCCGCCTCGCCTGCGGCCCTAAGTGAGGCCGAGTGAGGGCCGCGACCCTCGCCTCCATCCTGGTGATGGCTGCCATGGCCTTGCCGGTCGCGGTTGAGGCCGCCTTCGCCCGTGGCAAGGCTGGGGCGAGGCTAGCCTCGCCTAGATCCGGGTGAAACCGCCTCGCCGGCGGCCCTGTGAGAGGCCGAGCGAGAGCTGTGACCCTCGCCGGCCACCACCAGGAAGAAGGCAGAAAAGAAAATGAAAAAGAAAAGAAACAAAAAAAATTAATAAAAAATCATAAAAATTGCCATGTCAATGTCCGGCTACCAACTGATGTCCACATTAATGCCGGCCGGCTAAAATTGGCCGGATGAACTGAATTGATACCAATATTAAAAGGTTTAGGATTGAATTGATCAAATTGAAAAGTTTAGGATTGAATTAGTACCAATACAATAGGTTTAGGACTTTTTGGATACTTTTCTCCTTCCGGGGCGAACAGGCAAAGAAACATAAAAAACTGTTGACACTCAAACATAACCAAAAAGGGACAAGCTGGCCCTAAGCAATCTAAGTAGGCAATGAAAGTGAGAAACCGAAAATCGACAGAGATGAAGCCAGCCATACTTGCAGCCAATGAGATCGACTTCAACAATGCTTTCTCAAGGCTCGACGAGTTTGAAATTTCTCATATCAACGCTACGAGTGAAGTGCAAGCCCATTTAAACAAAAGTCTCCAAAAGAGAGGTGCCACACTGTACCTATGCAAGGGATCTGCTTGCAGAGTTGATGGAGGACGACTTCGATCAACCTGAATTGAACTCTAATGGGGATACATGGATGTCTATGATCGAATCCTTATCAGAGTGGATCATCTGAAACTTTCAACATTTGATGAAGCAAATTAATGAAAGAGTCACATAATCTCAATGTGCTAATCCCATCATTTATTTCTTCTTCATTTGTAACTGTATGATGATTGAAGCCAAGGGAATGGCTACTATTGATCGTCCATGGTTTAGCTGAATATCAGATGCTGGGCCATGTATTGTTTAGTTCCTGATGCACGTACTGTTTTCAAAACCTTACAACCGCATGCTTGATACTTGCCAAATGCGTTTTTTTTCCAGTTTTCCTTGAACATGCTTTGTTTTAATCATCAATTTTTATTTTTTTTTAAAAGCAGCTAATATTTGGTATGTTTTGCACTATTAATGTGCTTTTGACTAAGAAAACTTCGTTTGTCAGGTCTCCTCTCTCCTCTACCTTCTTAATTGGATGAGATTTTCATTCAAAAAACGTACCCTCATAACTAAGCTGCAGTCATAGTAAAATCACAACCCAAAGCAAGCTGAAGACGACGTACATTTACCAAATTATGTAGTGTTCTATTAAAAAAAATCCACATCAATAGATTACTGAAAGAGTTGGAAAGTATCAAAAAGTTATTGATAAAAAAAAAAAAAAAAGAGTTACCAGTCACCTAATTTCCTAGTAACATGTTGACTTATAACTTACTAACACTAATTCTTCCTGAAAGTTTAGAAAGGGTCGCGCTTTTTTCACTCTCACTATAGCTAAAACACTCCCTAACATAACGTTTTGACAATATTAACCTTTATGGGTCCTACCTTTTTTAAGTATTCTTTTTTGTTTGCTTGTGGTGTCCTGTTTGTTTTCATCTTTATTTTTGTCGTGGATTCCATTGTCCTCCTCCTCCTTTACTTCTCTTCGTTCCATCTTAAATCCGATCATGGTTCAAGCTGTGTTAGTATCTGTAACAAAAAAATAAGGAACACTCTCCTTTGTGGTCTACTTCTGTCATTTGCTGTCCAAGCCATGTCACACGCACCAGTTTTTAAATCTTTAACCGAAGTTTGATACCCAAGAACACAATAGGAACACCTCTTTAGCCCTCTCAATGGATCACGATGGCGGCTCGGCGACCGAGATTAGCACGGAAGTAGGAGAGATCGTGGGGCCGACAAGAGGCAAATCCTTGCCAGTCTTGTGAATGGGATTGTCGCTCTTGAAAGTGGCATTTTTGGTTTGCGTAAACAACTATGTGAGAGCAGGGGTGGATTCGAGTCATAAATATAGAGGTTGGTAGGTGATTGCGAATGGGCGATGATGGTGATGATCAGGACCAAGAAGAGGAAGACGGAGAAGCAAACATTGCTGATGAGTTTGATGAGGATTTGGGTGAGGGCTTGAGCTCTCGGATTTGAATCTTCAATGGGGTTTTTTTTCGTCTTCGTGATTGGTCGATTGAAGATTTTGATGCGAAATGGGTTAATGAATAACGCGGAGCGAAAGGGATGGAATGAGGGTGAAGAGGGAAGAGATATGAGATGGGTATTTTACTTACAGTTGAGCTTTGAGTTGAAGAAATGGAGATGGAAGAGGACTCGTTGCGTGAGGAGGAGGTTTTTGTAAATCTGGGCTTCAACTCCGTGGGTTGCTTGTGTTGGTATCTTTTCTTTTTTTGTGCCGGTGACGAACATAATTATAAGGAATTAATGGATCATCTGACGGTTGAATTTGAACAAAGAGGGATAAATTTCAAGGCTCACACATATATCCCAACTCATGTCGTGCTCCTAAAAAAAAACTCAAGTCGTGCACCCAAAAAAGCATATCGCAATAGCAAATGGTCAGTGTTTATTGAAAAAAAAAAAAACAACAACAACAAGCAATTCACTTATGTAGCAAGTTAAATGCAGTGGATAAATTCTATTGAAAATTCGCTGAAACTGAAGATCTCGTTACGTCATGTCCAAACTTCAAGTTTAACGAACAAAGAAACCAAGTGCGGAAAACATAGGTATGAGATGCAAAGAAAATCTTAACGATTGGACTCAAACTGCGATTTCAAAATTTCAAGTCCGAATCCAAAAGTATGCACGGAGAAAGAAGGAACTGGACTCAATACTGCTTGCATAGCTCATTGCATAAAAAAATGTCTATTATTGGCATGAGAAGGGTGTTTTAGAGAGAGAGAGAGAGAGAGAGAGAGAGAGAGAGAGATGAGAAGAAGGAAAGTGGGACAACGAAAAAAGAGAGAAGAAAAGTAAAAGAATGCTTAAAAAAGATAGGACCCACAAAGATTAATATTGTCATAATAATGTGATCGTGTTTTAGTCATAGAAGGAGTCAAGAAAGAGTGATCATTTAGAAATGACCAACTTTCATTTTGTACTATATTTATTCGATTTCTTTCCAAGACTATGAATTTACCAACTTCTGTAGGAATTTAAAAATTCAAAAACACGTTGGTAACTAACTCAAATCAAAGTTGACAGATTAT
Source organism: Eucalyptus grandis x Eucalyptus urophylla (assembly GCA_028830015.1). NCBI lineage: Eukaryota > Viridiplantae > Streptophyta > Magnoliopsida > Myrtales > Myrtaceae > Eucalyptus > Eucalyptus grandis x Eucalyptus urophylla. The sequence continues at coordinate 46,784,520 of CM054190.1, forward strand.
AAAAAATAAAAAAAATCCAAACGTGGTAACTAACTCAAAAGTTGATTAGACAAAAATAGTTGATAATTTGTCGGAGAAAATTTTATGACTAATTTAAATTAAACTTAGTAATTCATATAAAAGTTGGCATAAAGCTTAATTAAGAAAGATAAATAAAAATTGGTAATTAAAATATATAAACTTCGCAAGTAACTGAAACAAGAGTTGGTAATCTAAAACTAATAGGTACTAGGGAAAATTGTAAGTTATCATAATTAAGGTTGATAATTTCTTGGAAAAATAGGTGAATTTAAAGCAATGCTAAGAAAGGAAATAAAATTTTAAAAACTATTTAAAATTTCAAAAAAAATTAAAAAAATATTTGTAAGTAATTCAGATAAGAATTGGTAATCGAATAGGAGATGTTAGTTTAAAGGGAGAAAAGTTGGTGAGTTATGCTAATGTAGGTTGATAATTTTTTTAAAGAGTTGGTACATGTTGAGTTGCCAACCAAGGCAAATAAAAATTGGTATTTCGATGGAAAGCTGGTAACTTGAAAGAAATAAATATTGGTAAATTACTTAAATAAGAGTTGATAACCCAAAACTAGTTGGTCTTTATTCTAATATGACAAAATAGGTATAACACTTTAATTTCGATTCATAATTTCATATTAGTAAATTCAAAGTTTTAGTAAGTTTATGTAAATAAAAGCTGGTGAGTTAGTGAAAAAATTACTAATTTGTAAACTGTAAAAACTGATAATTTCATGAAAATGTTGGTAAGTTACCAGCAAGTAACTTAGAAAAAAATCACAAGACCTTTTCTGGTTAAACTTTCTTTTTTTTAACACTCAGGAACAGTTTTCGAAATTTATTATAAGCATGGAAAAAAAACATATATTTTTTTTTTTGGGTTCAAAACAATCGAATTCTACTTAGTTACATATACTCTGTTTTATTTTGGTCAAATTCTTCTAACCCCGAGATCTCGCTCTAGAGAACATCATCTTAAGAACACTATGTAACCAAATAAGTTTTTTTGTCAAAGAATTATTTTATATCACTTCGGAGTGGATGACTATGTACTTATGATTTACTTATTTACCATCGACCTCTTCTTTTTAACCCTCTTTAAATAGAGAAAATTTGTTATATAACCTATACTATATGACATGTTAATTGAATATCATCGGCACGAGCAAGTATATTAATTTGTTTTCAATTTTAAACATTCATCAAAATTAAAGGCGCCTTATTTTAAATGATTGATACTGTATCAGCACGTCATTAAATAGAGATGTGTATTGACTTCTTCATTTCTAAATTGAGCTCGATCAATGGCAAAATAAGATATTCAACTCGTTACTTCAAATCTTTGTTTATGGTTTTTTTTACGAATCATTGTATTAATGTGTCATATACTATATATAGACATATATATGAATATCGTATCTATAGAAAATACTCTAGATTGGAGGATTGTCCGAGATCACCGTGGGAAATGGCGAAGATCAAGCTTCATAAGTCATGAAAAATTTGTAAAATACAAAAAAGGTGCAATAAACAATACTTCATTTAGTCAAGACTTTCCTTGATTCTTGCAGACATTGCGCCAAGTAATTAATTTTGTGCCTTAAGAGGCTCGACAGGTTAGGCAGTTTCATAATTGGTTGCCGACCGACATCAGTCAATAAAGACACTCGGCCTCCGTACATTGAATTTGGGGGCACAGGTTGACTGACGCGCACTCTTCGACCCCGTATACATAGTAGGGGCGTGTGAATTGAACTTCTATTTTGTGTGGAGCACATGTATGCATATCGATAGAGTAGATTGTCCAAAAAATCTTAAAATTATTATATAATCGATAATTCAATCTTAAATTTTGCAATTTTATTAAGTAGTCCTAAGCCTTTTAAAAATTCCGCAATGTAATCCATTCAACAAATTTGTGTCGAAAATTGATGATGTTGTGGTTCAGTTAATCATGGCCATTTTACGTATCATGATTGGCAATCTAATGTGTCCGACTCAACTCAAAATGGCATCATAAAAAAAATTATAATATTTTCTTTCTTTTGCTGCATTCTTCATTTTCTTGGAAAGAGCCAACGAGCGGCGTTGGGTCCTCGACAATGGGATCATTGTAAAACTAAAGAGTTGTACAAGGACTTTGATGAAGTATTTCAAGAGTTTCACTGCCGATGGAAGTTCAATTGGGGCAAGAGTTAAGTAGCTAGCCCTCTTACTCCTAAACCATGAGGTTGCAAAATACACGTAATTATGATTGATTGACACAACTATATATGTTCAATTTTGCAGTGAAAAAATTGAAATGAGAAAGAAGTGACTTCATCAAATATTAGTTTTTATGGTGTTTCTTGAAAATTAATGAATCCCAATAAATGATACATTGGAACGTGTAAGAGATGCTAGTCTTGCAATAACATTATACATTTTTGTCCGACCACATGTCACATTGCAAATGTTTTTTCCCTTAAAATCTTATGTTACAACACCCAACAAGTGTCATAAACCGATCAAGTTCAGACTTTTGACTAGTGTAAGTAGCCTAAACTCAGAAGATATCACTCACTATTTGAAGGGGAGACCTCCAATTTTCTAGTCAGGAATACTGCCACTGCCAAATGCACCATCAGTTCTAGAGATTTTCCTTAGAAACTTGTAGGAAACTAGTTGATAATGCCTACATAAAATGTTCTTTAACACATCCTCAAATCAAAATATTTTCTCAACTAACAAGATCAGAGCCTAGTTAATATCACTCTCTCCAAACCGGCCACACACCAAAATATACACCTGCATGATGCCCAGAAATCAAGTGAATCACAGTCTGTGCTCTCTTTCCCACGTGAACGTACTCATTCTAATCATACACGTGATGCCATCATATGCAACACAGCACCTGCCTTTTGCTCTGGGCCCGTGGACAACATATAAAAAGACAATATACACACCAAACTTTCTCCTCATGATCTACGGCTTAATGAGCTGGGGAAGCTAGATATTCTCTGAGCGGTACTTGGTCGCTGTATATAAAATTAATGTGGCGAAAAACGTGTCTACATTAAGAACGCAAACCCGACATAACAGGAGGGAACCCGAGGCTTGGTTGGATACAGGACCGAGCCGCAGGCCAGCTCAGGCCTGTGTTCTGGGAAACTTGTTGATCTTTGATTGGTTTATGCTGCGAAAAAATATTTTAGGGTTCAGTCGCCGGAGATTATTCTCTTGAGGGTGTTAAATTAATCTACTCGTGGGGCCAGTGGCTTCCGTCACTACGGTCGGAACGCACCTAACAAGCCCAACGAGTGGTAATGAAATCAACGGAGGTTCGAGAAGAAAGGAGGTAAAACTAACCCAATTAGATTTTACGCAGTTTACAGCACAAACTTGACTTGAGATGGGTGTTTAAAATTGGCCTATGTCAAACTTGGTTTCTCAACCTCTAACTTCAGCTTAACTCGATATGCCTTTTAACTCAATAGAGATAGCTTGGTGATTGAAAAACAAGGTTTCAATTCAAAATTCAAAGCTCTAGTTTTGGATTCCATCGATTAAAGAAATAACAAAAGTTGGTGATTTTACGGTTTCACAGGTTTTAAATACATTTGTATTGTTTGACACAAACACTATCTAACTATTTAATTACATTTATAAATTGCAATTAAGTATTGCGATGTTGTGTTATGCTCATTTTATATATTAGGATGCCTGCTTAAATCGAGGTCCACTTAAATTAGTTTTTTATGCCTTTGAGCAATTCTATAAATTTCGAAGTGATTACATCAAATCCTCTAATTATGACTCATTACTCAAACTTGGCGAAACTCAACTTTTCAAAAAGTTGGGCTTAGGTGGTCGGCGAGTCAAGGATGAATTGCTACTTAGTAATTTAAAGAGTTCCCGTTGAGTTACTTCCGACACCGACCTGTAACCGAAATTGTTAGGTTAGTTAAAACCTTTTGCTCTAGGCCTTTTAAAAACAATGAATGCAGTGAACTCATGAGGACAATTAAATGGCAAATCTGCATTAACCAATGACCATACAAACAATTCAATTTAAATGGATCTCGTCCTTGAAATTATAGGCAGACCGTATCTATCGGTCAAAACCACACCTTTACTCGATTCCATATAGCATTTCAAAATTGCATGCAACTTTGTCAAAACCGTCTTTCGGATGTCTCGTTCGGAATAATCTATTATCGTTTAACACACGTTGCTGTTCTGTTCAAGAATAACATTTCTTTATTCCTCTCTTTCTCTCAGCAAGGACGGTGTGATTTCAACATCAACGGCACATGCAGTCTCTATATAATCTGTCATCATCGAGACAGTACCATTAGAATGCGACAGAGAGAGAGAGAGAGAGAGAGAGAGAGAGAGAGAGAGAGAGAGAGAGATGGGCAGAAATCCTAGCAGTGGTAAAGATGGATTGAAGTTGAAGAAAGGAGTTTGGTCGGCTCTTGAAGATCAAATCCTCATCGATTACGTCAAAGTTCATGGCCAAGGGAAATGGGGCAAAGTTCGTAAGGTAACAGGTGAGTTAAGGCCTTTAGGATCTTACTATATTTCTCCTTGCAAACTGCCATAGGAAAAGAAAAAGAAACAAATGTTCTAAAACCGTACTGTGAATATTAGGAGTGCGTGTCTGAACTTACATAATACCAGTTATTCAATGAGTGCACCAATATGCTGCTTAGCGTCATCATTGAAATAAATAGTCCCGCATTCGATATATGCATATAAGGTCCAATATATTGTTTTCCAATAGAACTTGAATGCCTGAAAAACTTTTTTGGGCAACACGCAAACATGTGACCCAGTGTGCATACCAATAAATATGTTTCATCTTCAGTCCATCATTAAATTCAAATAATAAGACATTATGCTGCATAGTTTTCAATGAATCCGAGTTATTCAGACATAGCAAATGGTCTGAGAATTTCCTCTTTCATTTTATCCTCTGGGAAAGTGTACTTTATTTATGAAAGTAAATCCTATCAATGAAAATAATGCGAGGAATTGACGTGCAGGCCTCGAGAGGTGTGGAAAGAGCTGTAGGCTTCGGTGGTTAAATTACCTAAGACCAGATATCAAGAGAGGAAACGTATCGCTTGAAGAAGAGGAACTCATCATTAGGCTCCATAAGCTCCTTGGCAACAGGTATTCGTCACTTCGAGTGATGAGCTCATCATACCTTAAAGACCGTCTTTTGAAGGAGATATTCAAAGTGATGATAATTTGCTATGTCATTCACCTTTAAACAAAGAGAGCCACTTGACCGTGTTGTTTGCAAAAGCCATTTTCAGTTCCCAAAGAACATCATTGAGATTGGCATTAACATGTGTTAATTCATTTTCTTTAGGTGGGCTCTTATCGCGGGAAGGCTTCCTGGCCGGACAGATAATGAGATAAAGAATTACTGGAACTCCACCATAAAGAAGAAGCTAGTCCAAGAAAACGGTGACCAGCCAATGAACTCAAAGTGGGAGGATGACAAGCCCTTAAATGAGACGGCCACAGCTGAATCACAAGGCGATGCCGATCGTGACAGTAAGCCGTGTAATTCAGAAGGCGTCGTTTCAGATAGAATGATGGAATCAATTGAAGGAAAGGGTCAGGGAGGAGATTGCGAGGACGACACGATTTCATGGGAAAACATGATGATGGACCTCAATGTCGAGGATATGTGCATGTCTGAGAATCAGCACTCCGAGCTCTTTGAAGGCAATGAAGATGGAGGGAATCAAAACGGGTGGATTTCTGAGGAAATGCTGTCTACATGGGTTGCTGAGTTGCTGGGCTGATGCAAGTCCTTCCATGGTGCAACGACTCATCGCATTCTTATCGATATCGATCAAGAACACTCAGCAGGCACCTTGATTTGGGTGGCATCATCGACTGCGAGAACAATGATCTTAATCAATCGATTTGTAGCTAGAATAAGGACAGAAATGCCTAACGCTTCGTTGAAATAGATCAAGAGTTTCAGTTTTCCCTCTATTTCCCCAACCCCCCCGCCCCACCCTTTTTTTTGGCAAAAGGCCACACATGTATGCGTGTGGATAAAAATGAAAATAAATTTGAAACTATATGAAAAGGGATAAATAATTAAAAATGTAAGTGAATTTCGGAAAGAAATTTAAATGATTGAAAATAAGAGAATTTCACATTCCCTTTTGGAAAGTAATTTATAAGATTCATTGGTGGTTATCTTGACTAGTCTAAATAATGATTTTGTTAGTTTTGTTATGTTATACAACTATAATACATCTCAAAAAAGGACATGTACATTCCTAAAATTGGTTTTAACCTTTTTAAGGAACATTTTTGTAAGACAATATATGTAAATATTAAAAATTTATGAAAAATAAAGATATCATTAACTGAAGCATTTCACAAGAATACAGATTTTGTGAAATGAGTAATTGAGGATAGTAGTGAGATCTCTCATTATCATATTTTCTTTACTTTATACAATAACACAAATATATTGACAGAACATAGATGTTCGCAAAAGTATTTACACATTTCACAAGAATTAATATGTTAATTGCCCAACAAACAGAACTTATGCAAACCCACAAAAAGGGAAAAGAAAAATAAAAATAAAAGGATTTTGTTGGGCCAACGACCACGTTCCACATAAACTCGTTGGATGACCTTTGATAAAATACACGTAAATTACTTTAATTGAGTAAAAATTCCACTTAATCCAATATGTAAAAGAGGAATTACTTAGTTCGGTCAATACAAAAATATTCAATGGCGACTACATTATTGTGTAATATAATGATAAAACATGTCGGTAATGACCTTTTTTTTTTTTTCTATTTTTGGAAAATGATCAATAATACTCAACTACACTTTTTTTTTTTTTTATAATTTTCATCACACCTTTTAATTCTATTTCAGCCGTCAATATTATCAACACTTGAAATTGACCACTTAAATTTTCAGCATTTAATTTCCGATTTATGAAATAGGCCCTAAATCTCCGGCATACAAGCAAGCCTCGATGCAACGGAACGATGATAGCATAAAGACTTGGGCAATAAAAGGACAAAAGAAGCGACATAATTCACCAATCATGTTGGTCAATTCTCCATGAGCAGCATGAGCAACACCTTGATTGCTTGTATGCAGTGATATCAATTATAAAGCACAGTTGGCAATGGTGAATGACATAGATTCCTTTTTTCCTTCAAGAGAGATCATAGACAGAGATTGATGTGTCCATTCTCTGTCACTACGTGACCATCAAAGTCCAATTGGACAAGAGGGATTCTATCCGTTTGTCCTTTTGTAGGGAGCCCAACAGGAAAATCCACTTCAAGTGGGTCATGTTTGCACAGTGGTCGATGTTTTTGTCTTTTGTCTTGGAACAGGTCATAGAAAGGAACCCCGCTTTAATTAGATCGTACCATAAAGGTTATATCTTGGGGCCCAATTCATGTGATGATGGCGATAATTTAGGAGGTTGAGAAGGAAAAATGAAACTGGCTTGGATTGGACTCTCCATTTATTTTTCTTGGCTTGACCGTGAATCATAAGTTAGAAATATGGCAATCTAGTCATGAAAAATCTCAATTCTTGGCTTGACTTGGAATCTTAAGGTAGAAATAGAGCAATGTAACAATACAATCCATGACAATATCGCTCGAGAATAAATTGATATTAGCGAGATGCTCACATGTTGCATGAGTTGACAACTATATATATATATATCTAAACTATCAATGTTAACGTAAACTTTGCAAGAAAAAAAAAATCGTATAAAATTGTAAAAAATGATTATTTGCATTAATCAAAACTCCACTAGAGTTTATTTGAGAGTTTATCAAAAGTGGATCCAAACTCCAACATTTAGATTTATCCTCCCCAATTAAAGAAAACATGAGAAATAAAATTACAATATTAAACCATGTGTTCATTTCACAATTTAAACTTTTAGAATAGAGGTCCCTCAAAATCACAACTCAAAGCACGCTAAAGAAGGATGTACATTCGCCATACTACATATTGTTCTGCTAAATAATTCTTTTTTTTTTTAAAGAAAGAGTTGGTAAGTATCAAAAAGTTATTGATAAAAAAAAGTTACTAGTCACCTAATTTCCTAGTAACTTGCTGACTAATAGCTTGCTAACACTAACTCTTATTGACACATAAATTTTTGCATTTCTTTTTTACAAAAGTAGAATTTGTTTTCCCACAAAAAATATATCTCATCAAATTCATGCATATTAAATTACTCATGCGTTTAGCACAGCTCCCTAGTTGAGATTAATTTCCTTAGAACTTGTTCTCCAAAAATATGACATAAAAATAATAGCATAAAGAATATATATAATAAAAAGAGCAAAAAATAGTAAAAATAAATAAATTACAATAAAAAGAAAAGAAGAGAGTGAAGGTTGGCCGAGTGTGAATAGCACAGAGAACAGAACGTTCCTTGGAATGTGTGGGAAGCCTGAAAGCACACGAGAAGACCTGGAAATAAAAAGAAAGAAGCAAACAAGCATGGGCAACCCACAAAACGTGGCAAAATTCAAGGGATCAGAAGAGACCAGAGCATGGGTTGACTGAAGCAGAGGAGTAGCAGCAGATGGGAGCGTTGTTTAGCGTATAGAAGAGAAAGATTAGAAGACAAGAGGTACGGGCAGGCTGAAAAAGCAGAGAAGAAAGAGACGTGTTTAGACCTCCTGAGTTTAGCTGGACCTGTACAAAAGCACCGCCCTAGCCCTCAGCGGCCGCACCCCTGCCTTCCCCCGTTTTTTGGCCGAGATAGCCCGATAAGCTTGAACCTCGCCGGTGCTTCACTCATTTGTCTCAGCTCCTTTCGTGGACGACCGCAGGTGCTCAATCCGTCGATTCTACCGCTCGTCCCATCTCAGGCGTCGCAGACAACTGGGTACTCCTCCCTCTCTTGCTCTGCCCTGTTTCGGTAAAGCCCAAGGCGAGAACCGTCTATACCACCCATGTGCAAATCATTGAAAATCCGAGGTGTTGTTTGATGAAGCATGATCATATTGACGTTCCAGTGTCAGTTTAAGTGGAGCCAACGTTTCCAATGCATGCAAGCTGTTTATAGAAATGCCCATGAGAACCCTCGAAATTCATGTGTCTTGAATCGATCCGCCCTGGGCCATGACTGGAACACGCTCTGAATCAGCCATATAGGCTATTTGGAGGGGCTGGTTTGATGCGTGTGGTCAGTCATTCTCCGAGGCGTTTGCTGCATATGAAATTCTGTGTGTTCATACTTTCATTTGGATCTAGTGGATTTTGCTCAAAGTTTTTTTAATGTATTACATATGGGCGTGAAATTGGTTCCGGGGAAACTGGTTGGGCTGCCTAACATATACTAGGCGATGAAATACCCAAACCAAATTTCAATCTTGAAATGGCCGATTTAAGCTTGTTTAATGTGATAATCATATTTTGAACTAATCCATATTTATGTTAGTTAAGCCTAGTTAGGGTTAATAAATTTAAAAGAGAAAAAAAGAAAAAATATATTTCTAAAAATAAAGAGAAAAGGACACCGAAACGACGTTAAATTGATATAGCATTATCAAGTCTCCAAATCCATTGAATCTCTAATTCGTAGAAGTAAAGTATTCTCCCATATTTTACTTAGAAGTTTAATCAATATACCAATAAGTGGTTAGTGGTGACTCTTGTTTGCATGTTAAAATTAATTCAACCCAAAATTGCGATTGGTAAAGTTTGAGAGAGTTAGTGCTAAGCTCTGTGGACTTAGTAATCCACAAGCTTACTTATGAGGGAAGGTCGCGACAACTCTTTTTGACTATTTAGAGATGATCGACTTTCATCTTTTACTAAATTTATTTGTCTTTCTTTCCAAGATTACAAATTACCAACAATTTTTTTGTCTTCATAAATATACCAACTTCTATAGGAATTTAAATATCAAAACATCTATTGGTAACTAACTCGAAAGTTGATAACCCAGAAATAGTTAATAATTATCTAGAGAAAAGCCGATGAATCATTTAAATTATTGTTAGTAATTTCATATGAAATGCAATATAAAGCTTAATTAATAAAGGTAGATAAAATTGGCAATTAAAATAAAAAAAAAATTGGCAATAACTCAAATGAGAGTTAGTAATTCAAAACTAGTAGGTATTAGATAAAATTCTATAAGTTACTCTAATTAAGGTTAATAGATTCTTGGAAAAGGAGGTAAATTTAACGCATAGCTACAAAATGAGCAAAAAAGCTTGAAAACAATTATAAAATTTGAAAAATGTCAAAAAAAGAAAATAAATAAATGTTGGTAAGTAATTTAAATGAGAGTTGGTAGCTGAATAGTAGATGTTAGTTTAGAGGGAGAAAAGTTGGTGGGTTATGCTAATTTAGGTTTGTAATCTTTGAAAGAGTGGGCTCATATGAGGTCACTAGGCAACTCAAATAAAAAATGGTATTTCAAGGGAAAGTTGGTAACTTGAAAGAAATGAACATTGGTATTTTTTATGAGATCTGGTAACCCAAAAGTAATCTAATCTGACAAAATTCGATAAAGCCCTTTAATTTAGATTGGTAATTTCATATTGAAGCATTAGTAAGTACATGTAAATAAAAATTGGTAAGTTAGTATAGAAATTACTAACTTGCAAACTGTTAAAATTGATAATTTTATGAAAATGTCGGTACATTAGCCGCAAGTTACTTAGAGAAAATCGCCAGCCATTTTTCACTAACTTTTTTTTTTTTACACTTAGGAACAGTTATTGAAATTTATTATAAGCACCGAGAAAAAAAAATTATATTGTTTGGAGCAGAACAATGGAATTATGCTTAAATTAAATAAACTCTTTCTTGTTTTTGCCGAAGTCGTGTGGCCCCAAGATCTCTCTTGGAGAACATCATCTTAAGAACACTACTTGACCCGTACACATACACACACATGTATTGTCAAAAAAAAAAATATATATATATATATATATATATATATATATATATATATATATATATATATATATATATCTCACCTTGGACTAAATGTCTATGTACTTATGAATTACTTATTTTCCACTGACTTAAATGGAGAAATTTCTTATATAATCTACACCACATGACATGTTGATGAAATATCACTCGTTCCATCATGTATCCTTTTTTGTTTTCAACTTTGGAAACTCATCGAAAATTATGACGCTTAATTTTAGGGCTTCATTTGTTATAAAAAAAAAAAAAGGCATTACATTTCTAGAAAATATTTTCCAAGATGTCATTTTCTAGGAAAATGGTAATATTTTTCTGGTGTTTGGTTGAAATCAGAAAAATAATTGGAAAAATATTTTCCATGGTTTAAAAAGGAAAATCCAATTTGATTTTTCTCTATAGATATACACTAGGCACTAGTGACTTGTCCATGGTTAGCTGATGAATCAAACAAGGGCAGTGGGGTTTTGGGGTTGGCCTCAATGGACTCGGCCTAGCCTCGATAAATCCTTGCTTGGGCTTTAGGGACCTAATTTTCAGCACAATGGACTTGAGCTCGAGCGCAGGGCTTTAAGCACGAGCATGGGGTCTCAAGCTCAAGTGTTGGGGACCAAAATACAAGCATCAAAGTCTTAGGCTCAGTCTCGATGGACCAAAGCCCAAGCATCAAAGACCTAAGCACGGGCACTAGGATCCTGAGCCTTAACCCCGATGGACTGAGGCTCGGCACAAGAGATCTAAGCACATGCATTAGCTTTCTAAGCTTGGCCTCAATGGATTCAAACTCGTGCTCAAGCACTAGAGATTTGCGTATGAGTTTTGGGGTCTGAGCCTGGCTTATGTGGACCAGGGCCAGCCTCCATGTACTAAGGCACAGGCGCTAGGAACTCAAGCCACGAGCATTAAGTTCTCAAGACCAGCCTCCGTCGACTTTGGCCAAGGTGCCGGAGCAATAAAAAATACTGGGTACTAGGCCTAGCCTTTTGAGAAAATTTTATGCTATTTTATTTTTTCTTTTCCTTCATTGTTCAACTTTCCGAAAAGAGCCGCCACGGCATCAGCGATGGGATCATTATAAAACTAAAGAGTTGTACGAGTGCTTTGATGAAGTATTTCAAGAGTTTCACTGCCGACGGAAGTTCAATGGGGGCAAGAGTTTAAGTAGCTAGCCTTCTTACTCCTAAACCATGAGGTTGCAAAATACACGTAATTATGATTTATTGACACAACTATATATGTTCAATTTTGCAATGAAAAAATTGAAATGAGAAAGAAGTGACTTCATCAAATATTAGTTTCTATGGTGTTTCTTGAAAATTAATGAATCCCAATATATGATAAGAGATGCTAGTCTTGCAACGACATTATACATTTTTGTCGGACCACATGTCACATTGCAAATACGTTTTTCCCTTAAAATCTTATGTTACAACACCCAACAAGTCTCATAAACTGATCGGGTTCAGACTTTTGATTAGTGTAGGTAGCTTAAACTCAAAAAATATCACTCACTATTGTTAAGATTTGAATGGGTGACCTCTAATTTTCTAGCCAGGAGTACTGCCATTGCTAAATGCACCATTAGTTCTGGAGATTTTCCTTAGAAACTTGTAGGAAACTTGTTGATGATGCATACATAAAATGTTATTTAACACATCCTCAAATCAAAATATTTTCTCAACTAACAAGATCAAGGCCTAGTTAATATCACTCTCTCCAAACCGGCCACACACCAAAATATACACCTGCATGATGCCAGGAAATCAAGTGAATCACAGTCTGTGCCGCTCCCTTTTCTACGTGATCGTACTCATTCTAATCATACACGTGATGCCATCATATGCAACACAGCACCTGTCTTTTGCTCTGGACCAGCGGGCAACACATAAAAAAGACAATATACACACCAAACTTTCTCCTCATGATCTATGGCTTAATGAGCTGGGGAAGTTAAATATTCTCTGAGCTGTACTTGGTCGCTGTATATAAAATTAATGTGGCGAAGCACGTGTCTACATTAAGAACGCAAATCCGACATAACGGGAGGGAACCCGAGGCTTGGTTGGATACAGGAATGAGCCGCAGGCCAGCTCAGGCCGGTGTTCTTGGAAACTTGTTGATCTTTGATTGGTTTATGCTGCGAAAATTTAGGGTTCAGTCGCCGGAGGTTGTTCTCTTTGAGGGTGTTAAATTAATCTACTTGTGGGGTTAGCGGCTTCCGTCACTGTGGTCGGAACGCACCTAACAAGTCCAACGAGTGGTAATGAAATCAACGGAGGTTCGAGAAGAAAGGAGGTAAAACTAACCCAATTAGATTTTACGCAGTTTACAGCACAAACTTGACTTGAGATGGGTGTTTAAAAGTGGCCTATGTCAAACTTGGTTTCTCAACCTCTAACTTCGGTTTAACTGGATATGCCTTTTAACTCAATAGAGATAGCTTGGTGATTGAAAAACAAGCTCTCAATTCAAAATTCAAAGCTTTAGCTTTGGATTCCATCAATTAAAGCAATAACAAAAGTTGGTGATTTTATGGTTTTGCAGGTTTTAAATACATTTGTGTTGTTTGACACAAACACTATCTGACTATTTAATTACATTTATAAATTACGATTAAGTATTACGATGTTGTGTTATACTCATTTTCTATATTAGGGTGCCTGCTTGAATCAAGGCCCACTTAAATTAGTTTTTTATGCCTTTGAGCATTTCTATAAATTTTGAAGTGATTACATCAGATTTTCTAATTATGACTCATTACTCAAACTTGGTGAAACTTAACTTTTCAAAAAGTTGCGCTTAGGTAGTCGACGAGTCAAGGATGAATTGCTAGTTAGTAATCTAAAGACTTCCCATTGAGTTACTTCCAAAACCAACCTGGAACCGAAATGGTTAGGTTAGTTAAAACCTTTTGCTCTAGGCCTTTTAAAGGCAATGAATGCAGGGAACTCATGAGTACAATTAAATGGCAAATCTGCATGAACCAATGACCATACAAACAATTCAATTTAAATGGATCTCGTCCTTGAAATTATAGGCAGATCATATCTATCGGTCAAAACCACACCTTTATTCGATTCCAAATAGTATTTCCAAATTGCACGCGACTTTCTCAAAACCGGCTTTCGGATTTCTCATTCGGAATAATCTATTATCGTTTAATACGCGTTGCTGTTCTGTTCAGGAATAACATTTCTTTTTAACTCTCTTTCTCTCAGCAAGGACGGTGTGATTTAATAAAATAAGCTGCTTTGAACATCAACGGCACATGCAGCAGTCTCTATATAATCTGTCATCATCGAGACAGTTTAGCATTAGAATGCGAGAGAGAGAGAGATGGGCAGAAATCCTAGCAGTGGTAAAGATGGATTGAAGTTGAAGAAAGGAGTTTGGTCGGCTCTTGAAGATCAAATCCTCATCGATTACGTCAAAGTTCACGGCCAAGGGAAATGGGGCAAAGTTCGTAAGGTAACAGGTGAGTTAAGGCCTTTAGGATCTTACTGTATTTCTCCTTGCAAACTGCCATAGGAAAAGAAAAAGAAACAAATGTTCAAAAACCGTACTGTGAATATTAGGAGTGCATGTCTGAACTAACATAATACCAGTTATTCAATAAGTGCACCAATATGCTGCTTAGCGTCATCATTGAAATAAATAGTCCCACATTCGATATATGCATATAAGGTCCAATATATTGTGATATATGCATATAAGGACCAAATATCGTTTTCCAATAGAACTTGAATGCCTATAAAACTTTTATGGGCAACACGCAAACATGTGACCCAGTGTGCATTCCAATGAATATGTTTCATCTTCAGTCCATCATTAAATTCAAATAGTAGTACATTATGCTGCATAGTTTTCAATGAATCCGAGTTATTTAGACATAGCAAATGGTCTGAGAATTTCTTCTTTCATTTTATCCTGGGGGAAAGTGTGCTTTATTTGTGAAAGTAAATCCTATCAGTGATGCTCTTATCCTCACTTGTCTTGTATCTCCTAATCACTGAAAATATTGCAAGGAATTGATGTGCAGGCCTCAGGAGGTGTGGAAAGAGCTGTAGGCTTCGGTGGTTAAATTACCTGAGACCAGATATCAAGAGAGGAAACATATCGCTTGAAGAAGAGGAACTCATCATTAGGCTCCATAAGCTCCTTGGCAACAGGTATTCGTCACTTCGAGTGATGAGCTCATCATACCTTAAAGACCGTCTTTTGAAGGAGATATTCAAAGTGATGATAATTTGCTATGTTATTCACCTTTAAACAAAGAGAGCCACTTGACCATGTTGTTTGCGAAAGCCATTTTCAGTTCCCACAGAACATCATTGAGATTGGCATTAACATGTGTTAATTCATTTTCTTTAGGTGGGCTCTTATCGCGGGAAGGCTTCCTGGCCGGACAGATAATGAGATAAAGAATTACTGGAACTCCACCATAAAGAAGAAGCTAGTCCAAGAAAACGGTGACCGGCCAATGAACTCAAAGTGGGAGGATGACAAGCCCTTAAATGAGACAGCCACAGCTGAATCACAAGGCGATGCCGATCGTGACAGTAAGCCGTGCTCAGAAGGCGTCGTTTCAGATAGAATGATGGAATCAATTGAAGGAAAGGGTCAGGGAGGAGATTGCGCGGACGACATGATTTCATGGGAAAACATGATGATGGACCTCAATGTCGAGGATATGTGCATGTCTGAGAATCGGCACTCCGAGCTCTTTGAAGGCAATGAAGATGGAGGGAATCAAAACGGGTGGATTTCTGAGGAAATGCTGTCTACATGGGTTGCTGAGTTGCTGGGCTGATGCAAGTCCCTCCATGGTGCAACGACTCATCGCATTCTTATCGATATCGATCAAGAACACTCAGCAGGCACCTTGATTTGGGTGGCATCATCGACTGCGAGAACGATGATCTTAATCAATCGATTTGTCGCTAGAATAACGACAGAAATGCCTAACGCTTCGTTGAAATAGATCAAGGGTTCCAGTTTTCCCTCTATTTCCCCAACCCCCCACCCCACCCTTTTTTTGGCGAAAGGCCACACATGATAAAATGTACGCGTGTGGATAAAAATGAAAATAAATTTGAAACTATATGAAAAGGGATAAATAATTAAAAATGTAAGTTAATTTCGGAAAGAAATTTAAATGATTGAAATAAGAGAATTTCACATTCCCTTTTGGAAAGTAATTTATAAGATTGATTGGTGCTTATCTTGACTAGTCTAAATAATGATTTTGTTAGTTTTTTTATGTCATACGACTATAGTTCATCTCCAAAAGGGACATGCACATTCCTAAAATTGTTTTTAACCTTTTTAAGGAACATTTTTGTAAGACAATATATCTGCATATTAAAAATTTATGAAAAATAAAGATATTGTTAACTGAAGCATTTCACGAGAATACAAGTTTTGTAAAATGAGTAATTGAGGATAGTATTGAGATCTCCCAATATCACATTTTCTTTAATTTATACAATAATATAAATCTATTGACAGAACATAGATGTTCGCAAAAGTATTTACACATTTCACAAGAATTAATATGTTAATTGCCCAACGAGCAGAACTTATGCAAAACCACAAAAAGGGAAAAGAAAAAGAAAAATAAAAGGATTTTGTTGGGCCAACGACCACGTTCCACATAAAGGGTAACCGCAGGCCTCCTCTTTGGCACTGCTCTTTAAATTGTCTAAAGGATGGGAGAAAGAGTTTTGACTAAATCATGAGACAAGCTACCCAATCTATCTGTTCGGTTGATATTCGGGCCACCTGATAACTCGTACATGGCCATCTTTAGGTTTGAGTAAGGACTAATTTGATAACCCAAGTAAGTGCTAAAACATCAAATATTTAGCATTTAATTAGATTAAACTCGTTGGATGACCTTTGATAAAATACACTTAAATTACTTTAATTGAGTAAAAATTCCACTTAATCCAATATGTAAAAGAGGAATTACTTAGTTCGGTCAACACAAAAATATTCAATGGCAACTACAATATTGCATAAGTTACTCTAATTAAGGTTAATAAATTCTTGGAAAAGTAGGTAAATTTAGAGCATAGCTACAAAATGAGCAAAAAGCTTGAAAGCAATTATAAAATTTGAAAAATGTCAATAAAATAAAATAAATAAATGTGGATAAGTAATTTACATGAGAGTTGGTAGCTGAATAGTAGATGTTAGTTTAAAGGGAGAAAAGTTAGTGAGTTATGCTAATTTAGGTTTGTAATCTTTGAAAAGAGTGAGTACATAATAGGTCACTAAGCAACTCAAATAAAAAATGGCATTTCAAAGGAAAGTTGGTAACTTGAAAGAAATAAATATTGGTATTATACTTTTATGAGATTTGGTAACCCAAAAGTAATCTAATATGACCAAATACGATAAAGCCCTTTAATTTAGATTGGTAATTTCATATTGAAGTATTGGTAGTTACATGTAAATAAAAATTGATAAGTTAGTACAAAAATTGCTAACTGGCAAACTGTTAAAATTGATAATTTTATGAAAATGTCGGTAAGTTACCCACAAATTACCTAGAGAAAAATCGCCAGCCATTTTTCACTAACTTTTTTTTTTTTAACACTTAGGAACAGTTATTGAAATTTATTATAAGCACGGAGGGAAAAATTATATTGTTTGGAGCAGAACAATGGAATTCTGCTAAAATTAAATAAACTCTTTCTTGATTTTGCCAAAGTCGTGTTGCCCTGAGATCTCTCTAGAGAACATCATCTTAAGAACACTACATGACCCCATATGCATATGCATATATACACATATATATTGTCAAAAATTGTTTTATAGCGCCTTGGACTGAATGTCTATGTACCTATGAATTACTTATTTTCCATAGACTTAAATGGAGAAATTTGTCATATAATCTACACCACATGACATGTTGATGAAATATCACTCATTCCATCAAGTATCCTTTTTTTGTTTTCAACTTTGGACACTCATCAAAAATAACAACGCTTTATTTTAGGGCTTCGTTTGTTTCACATAGCATTACATTTCCAGAAAAATATTTTCCAAGATGTCATTTTCTAGGAAAATTGTAATATTTTTCCGGTGTATGACTGAAATTAGTAAAATAACTGGAAAATATTTTCCATGGTTTAAAAAGGAAAATCCAATTTAATTTTTCTCTGTAGATATATACTAGGCATTAGTGACTTGTGCATGGGTAGCTAATGAATCGAACAAGGGCGGGGAGATTTTGGGGTTGGCCTCAATGGACCCGGGCTTAGCCTTGATAGATCCTAGCTCAGGCTCCAGGGACCTAATTTTGAGCACAATGGACTCGGGCTCAAGTGTAGGGCCCTAATGCCTGAGCACAGGTCCACAAAGGCTGGGCCTAGTACCTAGTATCTTTGATTGCTCACGGCACCCTAGCCCAAGTTCATAGAGGCTGGTCTTGAGACCTTAATGCTCATGGCTTGGGTTCCTAGCGCCCATGCCTTAGTACATGGAGGCTGGCCCCGGTCCACATAAGCCAGGCTGAGACCCCAAAACTCATATGCAAATCTCTAGCGCTCGAGCATGAGTCCAAATCAATTGTTGTTTCTTTTTCTTCTTATCTCTCAATTCTCCCTTTTACTTGTTCCACTGACAATTCCTAGGCATCCTGAAAATTTTGTTGTTGGATAAAGCGACTAGTGATGAAGCTCCTCCTCAGTACGACAAGGATGGAAGAGGTGTGGTAGAGTGGCTAAGTTCGAGGCAAGCTTAGTCTGCTTGGTGAGGATTGTTTAGAATTTCATTGAGGAGAGCAACGAGAAGTAAGAATATCCAGTGACCATTGACAATTCCTAAGCAAGAAGTTACCAATATTCGACCAAATCTAGATCTTATAATCATACACCTTCTCGTTAACCATGCATCACAATGTTAAGAGTCCTTATACCTCTCCCATGATGTCGCGACCTATCCCTAGGGGGATATTGCCTAAAAGACGGGCTCACAGCCTATGATTAGGCATGGACTCTTCCAAGCCCATACCTCAAGTGACATTTGGGTGTTCATAAGAATTGTGTAATAAAAAGTCGTCACTAGCCTATTGGGGTCAACTATAAACCAAGTAAAGTATGAAAGTATACATCACTTTCTACGCAACCAAATAATTTAGAGTTGGGGACTTGATTATTCTAACTAACTAATTTGTGTAATTTCGGTACCTAATCTTGTTCCTTCTAAAAAAAAGATTTTTGTCCAACAGTTTAGATTAATTTTATATCAATCCACTAACACGTGAGATAATCATGTGTGTGCACAATCATTAACGTAACAATTAGTAGTCAAGGAAAGCGTTAAGGAAATTACATGGGAGAGCAAAGATTTAACATAATCAAATAGAGAGCATGCTATCTTTAACTAAGCTAAAGGAAGGCCACAGTCAACATAATGAAAGTGCACAATCAAGGGCATTGATTTTTAAGGATAATCAAAATCCTATGGTAGAGCCCTAGAGGCTTGTTTAATTTTGAACATGATTTTCACCATGGATTTTCACACATTTAATGAGAAAACTCCCCCAAAAAGACTCTGTAAGCTATTTCTGAGAAATTAAAATTTTTTAAAAGTCTTTTTGAATTTTTTAGGAATTTTTAAATATTTTTAATATTTTTCTGATTTTATAAAAAGTTATTTTTATGGATTTTCTATTTTTGCAAATTTTTAATGTTTTTTGGAATTTTTTAGTTTTTTAATGATTTTCTCAAATTTATAATTTTTCATTGATTTTCGAATTTTCTAAATTTTTTATTATTTCCTAAGATTTTTATCATTTTCTGAATTTTTAATAAATTTTTTAAATATATTTTGGAATTTTTTAATTTTTTTAATTTTAAAATTTTTTACTAATTATTATAATTGGGGAACAGGATCGGACCGGGTTTATTCCGATCCGTCCCGTTGACCCAACATAAAGCCGGACCCGACCTAGTTGGATTAAAAAAAGGAATTTTTTTTAAAAATTATTTTCTTAATTTCTTTTATTCTCTCCCTTTTGTCTTCTTCACCTGCACCTTCTTCCACAAAGCCTTCTTCAACACTGCAATCTCCTCGCCGAAGCTTCTTCCCCATATTCCGACGAGCACACGCCGGCGTTTGGGCTATCACCAAGCCACCGTTCGGCGTTGGTCATTCCGTCCGACCAACGCCAGTCCCCACCGGCCACTCGTTGGCCGGAGATTTGTCGTATTGCCGGGTCTATTCCGACGAGGGGCACGCCCACAACGACCGACTCGGGCAACGCGAGATACGCCAACAAAAATCAAGGAAGACGCCGGCGACAGCGTCGGGACAACAGCATCATAATAGGTCACACAGATATCAAAGATCTGGGCTTCGGTTTCGAGTCTCGAGTTTGGCTCTCCAGTGAAGCAATTCATCGAACAATTGGCGTGCACTAGAGAAACAAGAGGCTTCCGACTTGTTCGCGACTCAAGCCTGAACCAAGACTCTTAACGGGCATTCCAGAACACACAACAAGCATACCGGAACGCACAGAAACGTTAACGGGGAACCGGCGGGGCCGGAATTCGCGTGACTAGAACAGCCGCGATGCGAACTCGGGCCTTGGACACACACAAATGAAGAAAGGCCTACTTGGCCCGGCACGGTGCACCGGCGACGCGGGTCCCTTTCTTCTTTCTCACGCTGGCGGAGGGGACTATTCACTCTCTCTCTCTCAAACTCCCTCTCGGTCTCTCTCTCTCGGGCTCCTCCTTTCTCGCTTTTAAGTTCCGGCGCGCATGCCTCCTGCCGTGCCAGCTGCTGCTGCCGACCTGGCCCCGACCACTAACTCCCAGTCGACGCTCTGCCCTCTGTCTCGTTCCCTCTGCCCTGCGTGCCTCGTCCTTCTCTGCCCTCTTTGTCCGTTCTTTCTACACCAGCGTGAGAGGAAGGGGAAGGAAAGAAGCCAGGAAGGCGGTCGGGCCGGGGGAAGAAAGAAAAGAGAAAAGGCCAGGCCAGGCCCAAGCGAAAAGAAATAGAAGGAGAGCAAAAGAAAGCAAGCTAGGCCGGCTTAGACCCGGCCCGATCTCGCCTTTTTTTCTTCTCCTCTTTTTTTATAAAAAAAAAAAAAACAGTTCTTTTAATCAATTTTTTCTTTTCTTTTCTTCTTCTTCTTTTTTTTTTTAGAAAAAGGCTCCATGCAATTTAATGGAAATCATTTTTGTCGGGGGTTATACTTAGTTTCTAATTTTCTATGCGATAAAACCCTTAATAAAATGACCAAATTTAGGTATCAACACATGGAACCTCAAATGTCATAGCGATAAACATAGTATCATTGTCCATTCACCACAAGAAGTCAATTGTCGGATATGACCCTAGCAATTTCCTAATCAAAGGCAATTTAGCTCAAAACCTAGCGCTCTCCACATCTAAAAGTGCCCTATCGTGAAAGATCTTAATACCATGCAACCTACAATAATCAATCTTATTCCTAATCGATTTTAACAGGTAATGGTCATTAAAAGAGTTCTCACCCCGCTTCAAAGATGAACCTATGATGAGCGAAATGCTAGGCTTGTTAGGCCCGATGATATTGGAGTAATCTGGGTGTTCTTCAACCAATCAACTCTCTACTCATCCTAATCGTATATTGTTAGGCCGAGACTATACATACGGCTTTGCTCGGATCCCATTTCTCGTCTTCGCGTTCATTGACGAGGATCTTCCATATGTTGAACATATTGTCATTGAGACAACACTCTCTCAGTGACAACACTCGCTTCTAGATCCTCAAGCCCTCGTCCTCACTTGGTCTGGATTTTCTGCATTAGCTCTAGTCACGCCAATCCTAAATCTCAAGCATGTAAGGCACTGTTTGGTAACCATCCAAACAGTGCCTGATTCCGATTTTTTGTTCCCAATATCAATTTGGGAACAGAATCACGTTTGGTAAAAATTTTATTCCCAGAAACAAATTTATTTATTTTGTTTCTAGAAGTAGAATTAGAACATAATAAAAAATAAAATAAAAAAAGTCGATTCATGTTCCGAGAACAAATCTAAGAATCAAAACCAACTCTTCTTCTTCCCTTTTCTCTTCTTCTTCTTCTTCTTCTTCTTCTTCTTCATCGACTGCCATCCCGCGGTTGCTGTCCACCACCGTCCGCCGCCATCCACCGCCGTCCACCGCAAAACTAACTCTTCTTCTTCTTCTTCTTCTTCATCGACCGCCATCCTGCGGTTGCTGTCCGCCACCGTCCACCGCCGTCTGCCATCGTCCGCCGCCGCTGATCGTTGGCAACCAATCCGATGAGCTCACCGAAGGCAAGCCCAGCCACCGGTGAGGCCGAGTCTTGCCGGTGACCAGGCAAGTCTTGCCAGGGCTAGGCAAGCCTCGCAATCTAGCGAGGCTAAGCCTCGCCAGTGACCAAGCGGGCCTCGCCCAACCCCAGCAAGGCCAACTAGGCCACCGGCAAGGCTCGATCGACGAGGGCCGGCCTCGCCTAGGGCCAGTGACGCTCCGGTGAAGTCGTCGGCTCTCGTCTGGTCGGTCGCCAGCCCAGCGACTGGCCACAAGAAGAAGAAGAAAAATAGGAGAAAAAGGAAAAAAGAAAAAAAAATTAAAAAATTAAAAGAAATTGATTTGAAATAGAATCAATGAGCATGGTACCAAACGCAATTCTATTCCAGAATGAGAAATTTTGGACAATTACCAAACGAATTAAAATGCTTAGAAATTGTTCTCGGGAACAGAATAAAAAATAATCATTTCTGATCAGAATATGTTTTCGGGAACATAATCGTTACCAAACGCGCCCTAAGGATGCTCAACAAGGGACTGGGAGCTCGCCGAAGCTACCAGATCTGGTGTGCGGATTGGTAAGGTGACCATACTATGATTGTCATTGTCCTTCGCAACACCATCATTCAAGTTAAATGTGATGCCCATTTTGACCTTATTTACCCTCTTGCTTGTTCGTCATCCTCTTCTTCCTCGCTGCCATCTCCAACTACATCCTCAACTTGCACCTGACCTCGAAGGTGCTAAAAAATAGGTCCCGTGAGGGATAATATGGTCATAATATTGTGATGAGATACTTATTAGCCAAAAAGGAAGTGAAAATAGCATTACCCTTTGAAATATAATTTTCAATTTTTTAAAGTTAAAAGCATTTTCTGAATTTCAGCATAAGCTTTTTGTTGACTTGGAAAAGAAAAATCATTAACTCATCTTCTTAAGTGATCGAAGTGATGGAAAATGAAGAAAATATTTTCGTAAAAATTAATTTCCACTAAATAAATGGAGCCTAGATGATTGATATTGCATCAACATGTCTTTGAATAAATATTTGACTTGTTAATTCAAGTCTTTGTTTATGATATTTTTTTTTGCCTCATATCAATGTGTGATATGTCACATACACTCATGCGTATCTGCAGAAAATACTACAGATTGGAGGATTGTCCTAGATCACCAAGGGATACGGCCATGAAAATTTTGTAAGATATGAAAAACAAGCTTCACCACATGACATTTGGCAGGATATCATTCGTCCAATAAAGTATTCTAATTTGTTTCAACAATGGACACTCAACGAAAGTAACAGCGGCTTATTTTAAATGATTGATAATGCATCAACATGTCAGTTGATAGATATTCGATTTGTTAATTCAAGTCTTTGTTTATGCTCGTATCTGCAGAAAATACTGCAGATTGGAGGATTGTCCCAGATCACCGAAGGATACGGTCAAGATCAAGCCTCATGACTCATGAAAGTTTTGTAAAAATACGTAACTTCATTCATTTGTAGATTTTCTTTGATACTTGCGGACATTGGGCCAAGTAAGTAATTTTGTGCATTAAGAGGTTCGACAAGTTGTGCAGTTTTATTGTTGGTTTCTGATCGACGTCAATAAATTAAGACACTCGGACATCTATACATTGAATTTCCTTGACCCAAAAAGTCTTAAATCTATTGTAAGCCATTGATTCAGTCCTAAATTTTACAATCTGACTAATGTAGTCTTAAATCTTTTAAATATTTCCCAATATAATCCATGAAAATAATTTATGCAAGAAATTGCTGATGTGGCGGTCCAATTAGCAACATCCTACGCCTCATGGCCGGTGATTTGATGTGTTCAACTCCACTCAAAATGATGTCGTTTTGAGAAAATTTTATGATATTTTATTTTTTCTTTTGCTTCATTGTTGAACTTTCTAAAAAGAACCGCCACGGCTTCAGCGATGGGATCATTATAAAATTAAAGAGTTGTACAAGGGCTTTGATGAAGTAATTCAAGAGTTTCACTTTACCAAGAGGATTTCAATCGGGGCGAGAGCTAAGTAGCTAACTCTCTTACTCTAAACAATGAGCTGACAAAATACATGTTCGCACTTAAAATGAACAAAAAAAAAAAAAAATTGAGAGAGAAGTGACTTCACCAAACATTAGTTTCTACGGTGTATCTCACAAAGCAATGAGTCCAAATATACGATGCATTGGTAACGTGTACAAGATGCTAGTCTTGCTATGAAATTATACTTCTTCTTTTTTTGCAGACCACATGTCACATTGTGAATGCCTTTTTCCCCTTAAAATCTCATGAACTAATTACGTCCAAATCTTTAACTAATGTAGAGGTGGCCCTAACCTAAACAATTTTGCACCCTGTTGGTGGAGCCAAATGAGTGACCTCCAATTTCCGAGTTGGAAATAATGGCCTGAACAACTGTGCCAACTGTAGAGATTTTCCTTAAAAAGGTTTTAGGAAATGCATATACATAACATGGTCTTTAACACGTCCTCTGTTCCAATTGTCTCAACTAACAAGATAGGAACCTATGTAATATCACTCTGTCCAAACCGGCCAGAAACCAAAAGATAACCTGGATGATGCCAAAAAATTTAAGTCAAGTCACAGTCTGTGCACCTCTCTTTTATACATGATCGTTCTCATTTTAATCATAGAGGTGATACTATTATATTCTATAAGCCAACCGCCCTTTGCGCTGGACCATGGGGCAACATACTTTCTTTTAGCTGGGGAAATTAAATATTGTTTGAGCTGCACGAGGCTCCTATATATAATAATGTGGCGAAACATGTGACTGTAAACACAACATAAAGGACAGAATCCGAGGTTTGGTTGATCACAGAGGTTGTGATTTAACTAGGTTCCCCTCTCAGACCAAAATAAAAACTAGGTTCCCCTCATTATGGTCGTAATGAACCTGACAAGTCAACACGAGTAATAATGAAATCAATGGAGGTTCGAATGAGAGGCCCTTAATCCATATGAAAGAGGCCAGACTAATCCAAGTCGATTTTATTCAATTTACAGCACAAACTTGACTTGAGATTGATGTTTAACATTGGCCTATGTCAAACTTGGTTTCTCAACCTCTACCTGCAGCTTAACTCGATATGCCTTCTATCTATGTGTTCAGAGTAAACAATAGCGATAACTCGGTGATTGCAAAATAAGATTTCAACTCAAAACTCAAAGCTCTAGCTTAGGATTCTATCAGTTAAAGCAATATAAAACTTCGTGATTTTTGGTTTTACAAGTTTTAATTACATTCGTAGTGTTCAACACAAACATTATATGACTACTTAATTACATTTATATGTTGTGATTAAGCTTCGCGATGTTATGTTATGTTTGTTTTAAATATCACGGTGCCCACTTGAATCAAGGCTCCCTTAGATTATGGTTTAATGCCTTGGAGCAATTCTACAAATTTCAAACTGATTACATCAAATCATCTAATTATGACTCATCACTGAAACCTTCTTCTTCTTTTTCGGTCTGAATATCATTCAAATTTTGCTAGTCTCAACTTTTCAAAAAGTTGGGCTTGAGTAATCAATGAGTCAAGAATGAATTGCTAGTTAGCTCAAAGGGATGAATTTCATAAAGTTACTTCTTGATGGATTTATGAGATGGGCCTAAGTTGGCCCGTCCGCCCAAGTTGGGCCCAAAAAGCCCGGCCCACGGGAATAGGGCCCGTGGAAGGGGAGAGGTATAAAAGGGAGGAGAGAGAGAGAGAGAAGATAACGTTTGACAATTAAACGTACGTCTTCTCCCGCGCGTTCTCTCTTCCTCCAAAAAGAACAGTAAGTTCAAGGCACTGTTTTCTCTCCTTCAAGTCATCATCAGATCGAACGGGGCCAGAATTTCTTCCTCTTCTTCGGCATTGGTGTTTAATCTGTGGCTAACAAGGTACGCTCGAATCCGTGGTGTGCTTTACGATCGGTGATGCGTGTTTTCCCGGGCTTCGTCTTCCGCATTGATTTAGGGGTTCGATTCGGTGTCGAATCCGGTTTTCGGGGATCAGCAATTCCCAACATTGGTATCAGAGCCCTGTTTCACGTCTTTCCCGATCAATTCTGATGTTTTTGATTGATTTTTCGCGAAATCCCTTCGGCCGTACGGAACCGGGCGAAAACCCCGACACCCGAGCGCTTTTTGGCCTTTTTTCTGAGTTTTCGTAGGTCGAAATAAAATTCTGAAGGCACTGGGACAAGCGCAACGTCGAGACGAGTCCGGCGATATGTCGATCGCCGCCGGAAGCCACCGCACGCGCCCACACGCGCGACCGGAAGGCGCTGCGCGTGGGCGCGACGCGCCTGAAAGCGCTGGCTTCGCCAGCGCGTGCGCCACACGCGCCGGTGGCGAACCGGCACATGCGCGCCGGCGGCCGGCGAATCGGCACGCGCCGGTCCGCGGACCGACGCGTGCTGACGTCACCCGCTGACGTCATCATGACGTCACCAACGGTCGATAACCGTCGGGGATGACGTCATTGATGACGTCAGCGTCGACAACGGTTGGCCGGCCGGCGACCCCGACCCGCCGGCGACCCGACCCGACTCGCGAACGAGGCACGCACCCGGCACGTGCCGGATGACGTCTGCGTGACGTCATCCCCCGCACGCGCGAGGCACGTGCGGTCGGTCCGTGCGAGCGGTCCGACCGGCCCGTCCGGTCCGACCGGCCCGTCCGGTCCGACCGGCCCGTCCGGTCCGACCGGTTCGACCGTCGCGACCGGTCCGACCGGTCCGACCCGCGCGACCTTTGACCCGTTGACCGTTGACCGACGACCGTTGACCGTTGACCGTCCGTTGACCGTTGACCTCCGTTGACTTTGACCGTTGACCAAAAAAAAAAGAATTTGTTTCTTTTTCAATTATGTCTGTGTGGGTTGTAGGTAATCCATTATTATTCTGCATTTGTTGCATGAATCATGGAAATTTATGTATTTTCCATTTTGTTTATTATGGATTATAAGTGATCCATTTTAGTTCTGCATTTGTTGCAGAAACTATGATGCGTAATGCAAGGATACCTGCAATCCCGAGAACGGACGAAGGAAGAGCTAGACTGAAAAGGCTGATGAAAGAGTTAGCTGATTTTCGGTGGCTTGATGGTGATTTAGTATCACATATGGTCAAGGTCAATCAGATGATACAGGAAATCATCAATAATGGTTATCTTGAGCCGGCTTTGTTGAACACTCTTCCACCTGAATGGCAAGCAGTGTTAGATCGGTTATGGGAGGTCAACGTGGTCCCGGGTTATAGGAGGCTGGTGGAAGCTTTTGTAAGAGAGTACTATAGGATTGAGTTGGCCAAAACTTCAACCCTTAGATTGTGCTCTACGTGGCGCAGAGTGAATGCGCCTTGGTGGCGACATGAAAACTCTCCAAAATTTTTTCCATGGTTGGCAAATGTACCTTCAGTTTTCTCAGATGTTTTGATTGATAGATTAGAAGGGACATTCCCTAATTATTTCTTAGATTAATTATGAGATGTTTTATGGATGTAAATATCTCTTTCTAAGTTGATATTTTTTCTTTGTATATATTGCTCAGTGTAATGTATAGTTGTATTATGTGAAAGCACTGTTATTATATTGAATGTTATATAATATTTGCTTTCTGTTACTGCTGATTGCTGTGGGTAGTTAGCTGTGGGTAGTTATAGAAGTTTTTGTAACTTCATAGAATTGATTTTGCATATGACAATCATATTAATGATAGTTTTAAGTTAGGATTTTTGGAGGATGATTGGAAACGTAGTGACCTTTTGATTCTGAAGCCTTACTTGAAATTATTCATTAATATGATGGGTCTATGTAAATAGGGATGCATAAATGATAGGCATTAATTATTCATGCATGTATGTCTGATGTGTTCAGACTGATGGTTTCAGCAACTAAGAACGTGATTGCTGATATGAACGGCAACTATTGTGAAATATTAAATATGGAGATTCAATATGTGCTGGAAAAGCAAGAAGCACTAGAAGCTCTTGATCATATTATGGAAGATCTTATAAATGTTGTGCGCCACCTTGAGCTAGTTGAGGACCGCCTAACGGCATTTGAGCTGAGAATAGATATTTGCAATACTGGTTCTAGCTCAGAAAGGGCTTTGTGCTCTAAGCGCAAATGTATTGATTCGTTCAATATGTGGGAATGCAAAGGATCAAGTCCTTATTGTAAGAAATCAAGAATTAACCAACAAGAGAGAGGAAAGCGTCCTCAAGTGAAGAAAATGTCAAGGGTGTGATGTTACAATTGTGACAAGAGAGGTCACTATGCTCGCGACTGTCGTGAGCCAAAGAAGCTATACACCTCTTGTACATTTGAGAACTTTGCTTATGTGTCAAGTTCTGCATTATAGGCTGAATCCAATCCTTTGTGGAATGTAGATTCATGAGCGACAGACTATGCAACGAAGGATATAAAATCCTTCGTGGAATTTTGACGAGTACCAACTGGAATTAAGTGTATCTATGTAGGAAATAACTCCAGAGATGAAGTTAAAGGAATTGGCACCGGCCAATTGAATATGCGTGGTGGACGCACCTTATTCCTACACGATGTTCTATATGCTCCGGAGATTCGTCGAAATTTAAATGTCTGTTTTGATGTTGGTTAAACTTGGTTTTAGAATGAACTTCCATAATAAAGGTGCAGATTTGTACTTAGGTACAAACTACTATGGTTGTGGTCACTTTCTAAATGGTTTTATTGTACTAAATGTTGACTGTGATGATGTCAATACGTTATTCCCTTGTTTCACGTCTTCTATTTTATATGATAATGATGTGAATATAGTGGCATGCTAGACTTGGTCATATGGGCCAACAACATATGAAAAGACTAGCCAAAGAGGGCTTGTTGGGCAACATTGAAAAAGTCGATTTGCCCATATGTAAGCATTGCCTAGTAGGGAAAATGACAAGGAGACCATTTGGAAAAGGTAAAAGAGCTGAATTTCCTCGGCATTTAATCCATTTGGACGTCTGTGGTTCAATGAATGTGAAAGGAAGGCAATGGGCTGTTTGTTTCATCACTTTTATAGATGATTCTACTTGATTCGGATATGTCTATTTGATTTCTCATAAATCTGAAGTATAAGTTGTTTTAGAAGGTTCATGAACCTGGTAGAAAATCAATTAGACAGGAAAATAAAGGTATTTAGATCCGATCGAGGTTGAGAATATTTATCTGATGAGTTCAGAAAATTAATTGATGAAAAAGGAATAGAAAGATAGTTGTCTATTCCATATACTCCTCAACAAAATGGTGTTGCAGAGAGAAGAAACAGAACCTTACTGGAATGGTTAGGTCTATGAAGGCGCATGCTAACTTACCCATCACTTTTTGGAGTGATGCGCTGTTAACTGCTGCCTAAATACTTAACCGGGTGCCTTCCAAATCAGTTAGTTTTACTCCATATGAGTTATGGATATGTAGAAAACCGGACTTAAGTTTACTTAAGCCATGGGGTTATGCTGTCTATACTCATATGTCCTCTCACAAGTTTGGGAAATTGAGTCCCATATAAAAGTAGAGTATTTTAATGAGATACTCCGAACACTCGAAAGGGTATGTGTTCGTAGGTGAGCAGGAAAGTGGGAGAATAACTGAATTTGAATCATAGGATGTCACATTCTTAGTGGATGAGTTTCCTAAGAAGGGCGAAATAGGGAAATATTACTTCCTATTTGAAACCTTGGATTAAGATTATGATATTAGTGGTGTTCATCCAAGTGGGAGTAATATGAGATGTAATGAATTGAATTCAACTCATTCTCAATTGCAACCACCTGATGTGACGACATCATCATTACCTAATCCAAGTGGGAGCATAATGGGGAATGATGTGCTAAGTGTACAATCTCCCATACGGTGAACAAGTCGCCAAAGTATTCCCCGTCGATGTTTTGACATTGAAAGGGAAACTTTTATGGTTGCTCCACAAGATGAGTATGAGCCAAGAAATATTAAAGAGGCTCTGAATTGCCCTAGTAAGGAAAAATGGATTAATGCAATGGAAGAGGAAATGGAGTCAATGAAATCAAACCAAGTCTGGGAACTGGTTGATCTGCCAAAAGGACGCAGAGCTATTGGGAACAAATGGGTTCTCAAAATAAAGCGAAAGGCTGATGGCTCGATTGAAAAGCATAAGGCTCGCCTTGTGGCGAAGGGGTATAATCAACAGAAAGGAATTGATTATGAAGATATTTTTTCTCCTGTAGTAAGATTTGCCTTGATTCGCATAGTTCTGGCAATAGTGTTTAGTATGGATCTTGAGTCGCATCAAATGGATGTAAAGACTGCTTTCCTCAATGGAAAATTAGAAGATGAAATATATATGGAACAACCTGTTGATTTCATAGTGAAAGGCCAAGAAGAAAATGTATGTCGACTTTGGGGGTCGATATATGGCCTTAAGCAGTCGTCAAGACAATGATATATACGTTTTCATAATGCCATAATGGCATATGACTTTACAATGATAGATGAGGATCATTGTGTATATATCAAAAGATCCAAGGATCATTTTGTGATCATATCATTATATGTTGATGATATACTAATTGCCGGAAGCAATATGGAGCTAGTCAATACTGTCAAAAGTTGGTTGTCTTCCAAATTTTGAATTGAATGATATGGGATTGTAAACCCATTGACGCTCCTATTGCAAAAGGTGAAGGATTGAGCCATAGACTGTGTCCAATGACTCCACAAGAGAAGGAACAAATGAAACATGTTCCTTATGCTAGTGCTGTTAGAAGCTTGTTGTACACTATGATGTGTACAAGACCTGACATATGTTTTGCAGTTGAATGGTGAGTAGATACTAATCCAATCCAGGTCAAGCACGTTGGAAAGCCGTTAAGTGAATACTGAGGTATCTAAAGTGGACTGCTGATTATATGTTGAGTTATTATAGAAAGGATCTGCGACTCTAAGGCTATTCTGATGTTGATTGGGGAGGAGATTTAAATGAAAGGAAATCTACCTCTAGGTTTGTTCTCTTACCGAATAATGGCACCATATGTTGGAGCAGTAAGAAACAAAAGTATATAGCCTTGTCCACGATGGAATTGAGTTCGTGGTATTATCAGCAGCAGTATAAGAAGATGTTTGGCTTAAGAGATTATTGGATCATTTAGGTGTTATTGGAAGTGCTGCAGATTTGTTATTAGTTAACTATGATAATCAAGCAGCAAAAGTGTACACTAAAGATCCAAATATCATGGCAAGACCAAACATATAGATACCAAGTATAATTTTGTCATGGATATGATTGCACGAAAAGATGTGAACTTATAGTACATACTACGCATAGAATGGTAGCAGATCCTATGACAAAGCCAGTACTTAGAGATGTGTTTTGTGGCCATGTGAAATCTCTAGGATTGCGTAGAGGATGATGTACTGAATATTGTAATTTTCCTAAGAGTTCACATTTGATGAATTTGTGTTTTCATCATTAATGCCTATGAATCTTTGTTTGATCTTTATGCATCTTAATGCTCAGTGCATTATTTTAAGTTAGAAGAAGTATGTCGGACAGATGAGATTAGCCCACTCACACGGGTAATCGCCTCTATTTACTGTGTGATAAATAGAGATGAGACTGTTTTTAAGCTTATTATCTGGGTGATAATCGAGAGCTCAAGCTTAAAACACGTATGTCGCCTTAACTGGGTGTTAAGATGAGGACATGATACTTACTATGTCCGAAAGTAAAATACCCCACATATTTTACCTTATCTGTCTATGATGCCAGATGTGAGTTCTGATGAATTTTGTAAATGAGTAGATACGTGAACTCAAGTTAGACATTGGGTATGTCTAAACTATCATCTGTACGGTATTGAAAGGTGTAGACATACGCTCCATGGGAAAGGAGTTAATACCATAATACGTATTTCATACTACGTATGCATGAGACGACCAATAAGAGTGGCAAAAGTTTGATCTCAACTTTTTATGTCGTGTGAGACTCTTGAGGAAGAGATTTCCTCAATTTCTTAGTCCCCTCATGACTCTTACTTATTCTCAAGATTTCTATTTAGTGTTTGCTATCTTAGGATGTTGCCAATGGTCATGAGTTTGATTCGATCTAATGGGGCATTTCTAGAAAAGCAAGCTGGACTGAAATTGAGAGTTTGAAGGAAAGAGGAAGATCGATTTTGGAGAATCACATTATAGTTTTGTATTCACCGGTTAACCAATTATGACTGTCTTTGTGATAATCATAATTGTGAATACAATATATATATCATTGTTTAAAAGAGATCAAGAGAGATATAAATGTAATCGATCGATCTAGGGTACTGCATACTAAATCTACTCAGGAAGTGATGCCCATTATGAGCTGCTATGTATTCCTAACAGATGTATGGCAACGAGCTCTCAAAGTATGCTGGTCGCACGGATTATTCACCGGTATGAATGTTGAATAGAGGAAAAGAGGATTATGTTCGACCCACCATGTTAAGAGAAGGTCTATGATGGATTTTTTCTCTAATGAGGCTGAGTAGGGCTTGTCCGCCCATGTTGGTTTTGTACCACCATGTGCGAGTGGGAGATGATGGATTTATGAGATGGGCCTAAGTTGGCCCGTCCGCCCAAGTTGGGCCCAAAAAGCCCGGCCCACGAGAATAGGGCCCGTGGAAGGGGAGAGGTATAAAAGGGAGGAGAGAGAGAGAGAGAAGATAACGTTTGACAATTAAACGTACGTCTTCTCCCGCGCGTTCTCTCTTCCTCCAAAAAGAACAGTAAGTTCAAGGCACTGTTTTCTCTCCTTCAAGTCATCATCAGATCGAACGGGGCCAGAATTTCTTCCTCTTCTTCGGCATTGGTGTTTAATCTGTGGCTAACAAGGTACGCTCGAATCCGTGGTGTGCTTTACGATCGGTGATGCGTGTTTTCCCGGGCTTCGTCTTCCGCATTGATTTAGGGGTTCGATTCGGTGTCGAATCCGGTTTTCGGGGATCAGCAATTCCCAACATGCGGACGGGCCAACTTAGGCCCATCTCATAAATCCATCACTTCTAAAACCGGCTTGGAATCAAAATGATTAGGTTTGTTGAAACCTTTTGTCTTTGGCCTTAAAAAATTCACCGACTGTAGTGAACTCATGAATGCAATTACACGAAAAAGTCTGCATGAGTGAAGAATCAACGACCATTTGAACAGTTCAACTCTCTATTCTTGAAAATACAAGTAAACCATATCTACTGGTCACAACCACATCTTTACTCTACCAAATTGTATATCAAAACTGTGTGTGCCTGTCTCAAAACCAGATTCCAGGTTTCTCGTTCCAAGTAATCTATTATTGTTTAATGCAGGTTGCTGTTCTGTTTATAGATAACAACTCCTTGTTCGTCTATTTCTCTCAGCGAGGGCAAAGTGACTTAATATAACAAGCTGTGTTCAATATCAACGGCGCATGAAACAGTCTCTATATAATCAGTCATCTTCGAGTCAGTTAGCATTAGAGTGTGTGTGAGTGTGTGTGTGAGTGTGCGTGTGCGTGCGCGTATGTGAGAGAGAGAGAGAGAGAGAGACATGGGCAGAAACCCTAGTACCAGTAAAGATGGATTGAAGTTCAAGAAAGGAGCTTGGTCGGCTCTTGAAGACAAAATCCTCATCGATTACGTCAAAGTTCATGGTCAAGGGAGATGGAGCAAAGTTTGTAAGGCAACAGGTGAGTCGAGACCTTTAGGATTTTACTATTTTTTCTTTGCGAACTGCCATAAGGAAAGAAAGAGAAATACATGTCCAAAAACCGTACTGTGAATAAAAGGAGTGCACGTCTGAACTTTCTTTTATACCGGTTATTCAATGAGTGCCCCAATATGCTGCTTAGTGTCATCAATGAAAAAAAATAGTCCCACATTCTAATATGAATATATGGTCCTATATATTGTTTTCCAACACACAAGCATGTGACAGTGTGTGCATGCCAATGAATAAGTTTTATTTTATGTCCTACCATTAAATTCAAATTATAGGACATTACACTGCATAGTTTTCAATGAATCTGACTTATTTAGACATAGCAAATGGTCTGAGAATTTCTCCTTTGATTTTATCCTCCGGAAAAGTGCACTTCATTTATGAAAATAAATCCTATCAGTAAGTGCTGATACTTACCTGTTTTGTATCTCCTAAACACTGAAAATAATACATAAAGTTGATGTGCAGGCCTCAAGAGGTGTGGAAAGAGCTGTAGGCTCCGGTGGCTAAATTACTTAAGACCAAATATCAAGAGAGGAAACATATCACCTGAAGAAGAAGAGCTCATCATTAGGCTCCATAGGCTCCTGGGCAACAGGTATTTATACTCTTCGAGTGATGAGCTCATCATACCTTCGATATGTTTTTGTTTGGTGGAGTTATTGAAGGTGATGATAATTTGCTATGTTATTCACCTTTAAACAAAGAGAGACGCTTGACCATGTTGTTTCTCAAAGCCATATTCAGTTCCAAAACAACGATATTGCGATTGGCACTAGCGCGTGTTGGTTTATTTTCTTGTAGGTGGGTTCTCATCGCGGGAAGGCTTCCTGGCCGAACAGACAGTGAGATAAAGAACTACTGGAACACCACCATAAAGAAGAAGCTAGTCCGAGAGAACGACAACCCACCGATGAACTCAAAGTGCGAGGATGACAAGCTCACGAAGAACGAGCCCCTGGATGAGAACGTGGCGGCCGAACCAAGATACGATGCGGATTGTGACAGTAAGCTGTGTAATACAGAAGGTGTTGTTTCAGATAAAATGATGGAAATAGTAGAAGGGAAGGGTCAGAAAGGAGATCGCGAGGGCGACACGATTTCATTGGAAAACACGATGATGGACCTCAATTTGCAGGATACGAGGATGTCTGAGAATCAGTACTTTCAGCACTTTGAAGGCAATGAAGATGGAGGGAATCAAAACGCGTGGATTTCTGATGAAATGCTGTCTAAATGGGCTGCTGAGTTGATGGGGTGATGCAACTCCTTCCATGGTGCATCAACCCATATCGATCACGAACACTCAGTAGGCACTTTGTTTTGGTGAAACAGATCAAGAGTTTCAGTTTTGCCACTATTTCTGTTCCCATCCCCCACTCTGCGTGTGGAGAAAATGGAAAATAATAAGAGCATTTCACACTGATTCTTAGAAAGTTAAATATTATAAGATTGATTTGTAGCTATCTTGACTAGTTTAATCAATTTGGTTATATCATGACTATAATACATTCAAGAAAAGGACATGCACGTTCCTTTAACCTTGTAAAAAACATTATTGTCAGACATGTAAATATTAAAATTTATGAAAAATATTGAAGCATAGGGAGGATTTTTTTTTTTTTTCAAGAATTGAGGATAGTAATAAAGTATGAGATCGTCTTTACTTCATATAGTAATATAAATATATAACGAAAGAACGTAAAACTTAGAGGTTCCCAAAAGTATTTACACATTTCACAGGAATCACTATGTAAATCGTTCCCAAAGATAGTGCCATGCTCCCCCAGCAAACAAAACTTATGCAAATCCACGAAAGGAAAAAAGAAAAGAAGTGTATTTTGTTGGGCCAAATGGACACGATCCACAGGAAGGGAAATCGTAGGCCTCATCTTTGGCACTGCTCTTAAACTTATTTAACGAAAGGGTGACAAATTATTAACTAAATCGATGAGCTACCCATTTTTTCTATTTGGTCGATGTTTGGGCCACCTGATAACTCTTACATGGGCCACCCTTAGGCTGGTCGAAGGGCATATTTGATAACCCAATGAAGTGCTGATATTAAGTACTCAACATTTAATTAGATTAAGTTCGTTTGATAAGCTTTAACAAAATGGATAAATTATTAAAATTTAGTAGAAAATCCACTTAATCTCGGTATGTAAAAGAGGAGTTACTTAATTAGTCGATAGAAAAATAATTGATGGCAACTATAGCCTTGCTAAATATAACGATAAAACATTAGTAATGGTATTTTATTTTCTATTTTTAGAGAGAGGTTAATAATATTCAGCCATCCATTTTAATTTCATCAAACAACTTTTAGGGTGCATTTGTTTCAGTGAAAATTTCATGATAAAGGAAAATATTTTTCATGAAAATATTTTTAATGAAAATAGTTAATTTTAATTTGTTTGGTGGTTTAGGGAAAATGATTTCCTTCTTGCTATAAAAGGGAGTCATTTAAACTTGTTGTTTTCAGTCTATGGAAAACATTTTGCATAAATCAATTAGTTTTTTTATCATCCAAACAACGAAAAGACATACAACAATTTTTGAAAAACAATTTTCATTCAAACAAACTAACACTTAATTCTATTGTTAACAGTTAATATTATCAAAACTAAAATCCACTACTTAAATTGTCAGTACTTAATTTCCGATTCTATCAAAGGAGCCCTAAATCTCCAACATACAAGCAAAGCCTCAGTGCAATGACATTATGATAGCACAAAGAATTGGGCAATAAAGCTGCGCATGGTAAACTGCCCCAGCCCAAGAATTTCTATTCTTCTCTTCCCCTGAACAAAAAAAGAATAGAAACCTGTTTGATAACGGCAAGTTAGTTTTTTGTTCCCAGGAACAAAAAGTTAGCCCGGGAATGGTTTTGGAATAGAAATGAGATGTAAAAAAAAGTTGCTTCTTATTCGCGGGAACAAGTTTAAGAAATAAGTGAATTTTTTTTTCTTTTATTCTTCTCTTGCTGACCGCCATTGACCGCCCTTGACCGCAGCCCGCCGTCGCTCGCCGCCGCTGCTGCCTCTGTCGGCCGACCGGCCGACCGACTGTCACCATCGCCGGTCGCCGCCAGCCGACCGTTGCTGCTGCCAGACGACTGCCGCCGCCGCCGGAGGCCGACCGATCGTCGCCGCCGCCGGCCAACCATTGCCGCCGCCGGAGGCCGACCGACTGTCGCCGGCCAACCGTTGCCGCCGCCGCCGCCGCCACCGCACGACAGCCGACGGCGACGTGCGGTGGCGGCAGCGTCCAGCGGTGGCGGCGGTCTACCGATAAAAAATAAAAAACAAATAAATATAAAAAAGAAACTATTTTTTACCAAACGCATTTCTATTCTTTTTCTATTTCTAGAGTAAAAATTTTGTGTAGTTACCAAACGGGGTTTTTTACATATAAATTGTTCCCCATAATAGAAATAGAAAAGAACTATTTTTAAAAAAAAATTGTTCCTCGGCCAAGAAATGTTACCATGCGCAGCCTAATGGGCGCGTATGACAAAATTTTTGTTTCTTGATTTCTCTGTTTCTCTGTTCCCCGGAATAGGTTTGGAACAGAAATCCATTTTGTAACATAATTTGATTTCTCTATTTCTGAAACAAATTTCTATTCCAGAAATAGAGAAATTGAAGAAATCAGAAGCTGAAATTTTTTTTTTTTTTGGTAAAGACAGAAGCTGAAATTTTTAACTTCTCAGTTTCTGAAATAGAAATCAGAAACTGAAATCAAACCATATAAAGAAATCTTGCACTTTCTTGCTAACTTAATTCACTCATAACCACAACTTCACAAATTATTGCTAATTTTATTTTTCTTATTTTGCTCATGTTTTTTTTTTTTTTGCATTTTTTTTCAATTTTTTTTTTATAACTTCCTCTTTAGGATGAAAGACAATTGAATGGGTCCCCAATTTTCAAAAAACAACCAAAGTTCTTAAATGCTTACTTAAAAATAATGGGGCTCTTTCCTCCTAGAAAAGGCACGCGCATGGCTAGTTAAAGAAAAAGTTCTTACGTAATAGATGAATAAAAAACATGCCTAGAAATTTAACCTTATTTTTTTACGGATTCAAAATTCTTGCAAAATCAAAATAATTAGATTGTTACACAATCTTGAATTTTAATTTGAAGGCAAGAGATTCAAGAGAATCTCTCTCTTTGCTATGCAAGGGCCATTAAAGGTTCATTGAGCAACAATAAAGAAATTAGGAATGAACAACTAGACTGATTCAATTCGAGAATCAAAATAAACCGACCTTCCCCCGATTGGTTCCTAACCATAAACATTACTTTAAGGTAGAATTCTCATATATTCCTTTACACCATTAATTTTATTTTGTTGATAATCTTGTATAATACTAGTTTTTGATAAAATGACAAGGCTGTATCGGCGCCATTGATGGCACCCATATTCATGCTTCCGCAATACTTGTTTGAACAGGATGGGCTTGCAAACGATACATTGACCGAGGAGGGAAACCAAATTAATACGCTTAGGAAAACAATTACTAATAAAATGGCAAGGGATAATAATATGCCGGAAATTCCATGAAATTGTATTTTCAACTTTGGTAATGTATTAGTATCATTTCGATTATTATTTTGTATTTGAGGATTTCCCATGTTGTTTTAGTATTATTTCGACTATTATTTTGTATTTGAGGATTTCCTATGTTGTTATCTAATCAATTTTTATTTCTAGAAATAGAAATTTTGTTATGTTATCAAACGGATTTCTGTTTCAGAAATAGAAATTTTGATTCGTTATCAAACAGGTTTCTTTGCTTAAAAACTTGTCCGGGGAATAGAAATTAAGAAATTGATTTCTGGCCAGAAATCAATTTCTGTTTCAGAAATTTTGTCATACGCAGCCTATATGACCATCTTGGTCCGGTAAGAAAGAAGAGTTCGCTTGCAATGTTTGTCGTCCTATTTCATGAGAGTGATTCCATCCTTTTGTCCTTTTCTAAGGAGCCCAATAGAAAAACCCATTTCGAGTGGGTCAAGTTTGCGCAGCGATCAATTTTTTTTTTTTTTTTTTTTGTTTAGGGTCTTGGTACAGGCCGTAGAAAGCAACCCCACTTTAATTAGATCATGCCACAATGTTGATATTTTGGGGCCCAATTCATATGATGATAGTGATTATTTATGGGCTTCAGAAGAAAAATTGAAGCTAGCTTGGATTGGACTCTCTATTTATTTTCCTTGGCTTGGCCGTAGAAATATGGCAATCTAGTCATGAAAAACCTCGATTCTTGGCTTGACCCTGAATCATAAGTTAGAAATAAGGCAATGTAGTGTACAACCCTGTGACGATACCGCTCGAGAGTAGAATGTCATACGTTGCACGAGTTCACAACTGTCGTCATCTTCTTTTAAATGCTGGTGTTAACATGAACCTTTGCAAGAAAAATAAGATGTATAGAATTGTAAAAATGATTATTGGCATTGATCAAATTCTCCACTGGAGTATATTTAATACTTTATTTAAAGTGGATGTAGACTCCAACGTTTAGGTTTATCCTTCCAGATTAAAAGAAATAAAATTGCAATAGTTATTAAATCATAATATAGGTAATTGTTGATAGAATATTTAAATATTAAATCATGTACTCATTTGACAGCTTATTCTAAAGCTTAAACTTTTAGAATAAAGGTCTCATAAGATTCCAAATGGTTCAAAGTACGAGATCTTGAGTTTTTATTTGCCTCCTTAACAAAATATTTTCACACTTAGTGAACTCCCCAATTAAATATGTCAACACGTTATGCTAGACAAAAAGGATAGACTAAATATGAGGAAAAGTGATAGAATATTTAAATATTAAATTATATATCCATCTAATAGCTTAAGCTTTTATGACAGTTGATAATAGTCTCATAAAATCACATACATGCAAATGTCACGGCCATAGATGAAGAGCTTAAGGAACTAATCAAATCGGATCCAATCAATGTCCACACGAATGTCACACCCATAGATGAAAATTGTCCGGAACTCATAATGGATTTGATATCTCAGTAATAGACATTCCCAAGATCGACTTCGACTATGCTTTCTCAAGGCTCATGAGTTTGAGATTTCTCATATTGGTGCTATGAATAAAGTCAGCCATTTAAAAAAAAAAAAAAAAGCGAAAGCGATGTGCCACACTGTAACTATGCAATGGATCTTCTCGCAGAGTTGACTGAGGACGACTGTGATCAACCTGAAATGAACTCTCATATGAATACATAGATGTCCATGATTGAATCATCATTAGAGTGGTTCATCCGAGACTTTCAATATTTGATGAAGCAAATTAATCTCATTATTTATTTCTTTTTCATATGCGATCGTATGATGATTGAATCTAAGGAAATGGTTACTATTGGATTGTCACGCCCCGAACCCCAAGACACATGAACAACCCGCCATGGTCATGAATATGCGACATTCCCAAGTAGTGTCGCCAACCCCATTCATATATTATTGCGCATGAGGAACGTGCTAAGAAACTCCTATTAGAAATCCTACGGGATAGGACAGCAGGAAAGATCAATTCAAAATCAAACTAACATACTTTCATATATCATCATTCCAGAGTTTACATACACAAACAGGATCCAGAGACTATGCACCAAAAATGGGTCAGAGTTTATGTGCATCAAAAAGGGTTTAGCCTACACCACATGGATCGGTCCGCCAAAAAGGAAAGAAACAGTCCTAGGGCTACTGGTCGGCCCCGTTCGACGATCCCACATCCTCAGGGTCTGTCACCCAAGAGGCCGGGGGCGAAGCGTTGATCACTCGACCGTCGGGAAGATCCGCCACGCCTTTACCCAAAATGGCGTTCATCACCGCTAACGGAATGTCCATGCTTTCAAGGGGGCCAATCCTAATGCCATCGACCCCAGAACAAAACCAAGCCCTAAACATATACAGTACTCTGACGTCCACAGTCACCTGGACCCAAATAAGGGACCTAACCAACTGATAGACCCAAGGACTTCCAGGATCAAGAGCACTCTCTGTCGTCTGGTCAATCTCCGTCGGCAGGCCACTCATCTCTGGGGGTACCGCCATCTACGGCCCTGTAATATTTTCCCCAAACCGGGATGAGACTTTGTCTCAGCAAGTTCACCCCTCCTAAACCGCTATTAGAAAGAAAATACGCCCCAGAGTGGTCTAGCCACATAGCACAAAAGACTTACGTCGCCTTCTTGCCTCCCTGCAGATTAGTACAATTCATATCACTCAATCACAGAAAATAGCATGGACTTAAATCATTGGAACACAATCAATTTCACTTAATTCGCAATCACAGCAAGCATTCCAATCATTATTCACTGCCACACAAGGGCATAGCCTACTCGCAGTTCGGCTATCTACTGACATATAGCCAGGCATCGCCTCCCCACCTTGGAGCGCAGCTTCGTCAGTACATCAACGGCGTTCATGAAGGAGCATGAGCCCAAAATCAACTGCGACCCGCATCCGTTGTATGGGGCATCCCATATAGGGGTAATTCGAGCTTAATAGCTCAAGACAATTCCTCATAATTATCATGCAGCAACTCATAATCAACCCAAGGCACTTTGCACATCACTCACATACCCCAATTACAATATTAATCCTTAAAAATCCAATTTCGATGTCAAACTCGACATTTGAGATTTTCTAAATAAAATCCATATTTTCCACAATCAACACTCAATTTGCATTAACCATTCATCAATTTCAAATTCTAACCATACAGCGGCGATCGGCACGAAATTCTGAGCAATTAGGATTAAAAATAATATTTCGAGTTTTTTTTTAATAAATAAAATGATTTTCGGAATATGATATATTATTAAATAATCCAACAATTTCGAAAAATTTATTTAAATCATAAATAAATTCCTTTAAGTCACATCAAGGCTTATTTAAGATAAACCTACTTAACCTTTAAACTAAACATACTTTACTTTAATTAAACACCTTAATCTAATCCACATCTAAATAAACTAATATAATAACCTAATCTCAATCAACCCAAGCTAAACACACTTAAGGCATGATTAACCCACTAATCGAGGTTTAGTGAGCTAAACTCATCGGAATCGCTTTCCGACGAGTCTCCGGCGAAGAGCACGACGACATCGACGACAAACCTACACGGATCAACACCAAATGAGAACTAATAGGGGACCAAATCGAGCTTGGAAGGGGTTGGGTCTTGCTGGATTTTCCAGCAACTAACTGAGCTTGGAGGGAGACAGCACGGTGGCTGAACGGGCGAAGGAAAAGCAGAGGAAGACCGGCGGCAGCTCGAGCAACAGCCGGCAGTGGCTTGGGCAGAGGAACGGCGGCGACGGAGGCTTCGGCAAGGTGCGGCAACGTCGAGCAGCGGTTGCGGGATGGCGGACGACGACTGGAGCTCACGGGCGAAGACGAAGCAGCTCGACGCAGAACGGGACGGCGACGTTGCGAGCTCCGGTGAATGGCGAGCGATGAGGAACGCGGGCGAGACGGTGGCCGACCGAGCGAGCAACCGAGCGGTGAAGAGGGGCGGACAAAATGGCCGGCTGGTTCCTTCAGCTTTTTCTTCTTCTCTCTCTCTCTTCCAAGTTCAAAATGAAGAAGATGATGGGGACAAGGGGGAA
Organism: Eucalyptus grandis x Eucalyptus urophylla; assembly: GCA_028830015.1. NCBI lineage: Eukaryota > Viridiplantae > Streptophyta > Magnoliopsida > Myrtales > Myrtaceae > Eucalyptus > Eucalyptus grandis x Eucalyptus urophylla. Next base: position 46,827,178 of record CM054190.1, read on the forward strand.
GTGACACCCCACCTTTCCAAGGGCTCATCCCCACCTTCCACTTGTCACCACCCTAGCCAATCTTGCCTCTCCCATGACATCACTTGTGATGTCACCATCCACTAACTCCAACCTTCCACAACTTTAGTCCAATAGGTTCAATTTCATTTTCCGCCGGGGTCCAATTCTTGTACATCCAATTTCTTCAATTCCCATCAATTCTCTTCCGATTGAGTCCAAATTAAAGTTCATAATTTAATCCAATGTTCCTAATAGAATTTGTGACACACCAGGACTTCTAATTTCAGGATTCGATCTTAATTTCACGGTTAATTTCACTTTGGCGCGATACTAGCGCGGCCCAACCTACCGGATAGCCTTTAGAATTTTTTGTGCATTTGACCTGTGGTTGATCAATTCAAGCCACAATGTACATCTTTGACATATTGGCAACTTTCGGTTGTCGGGAAAATCCCAAGGTTTCAAATACAGGCACAGGGTACCCAATCGATAGAAAAGTTGGTCCAGTGCCGATCGACAAGAATTGTGCGATCCGGTGGAATCACCCACACCTGATCACATGTCTCTGTCGAGCCGACCTATCTCCGATTTCTAATCGATTTTTATTTGTGTCGTAATGACCCTTGCAGATTATCTCGGTCGAAAGGTCGCTTCCTGATCAAATTCTTGAGTCTGATGCATTAGAATCTCTTAACGGCTTCACCTGATATACTAGTTTTCACATGAGTGGCTGGCTCAAGGAAATGAACTATATGCGTGCCAACGAAATGCTTGTCTAAATTTATTGAAATTAGAATTGGAAAATCGGGATGTCACATGGATCGTCTATGGTTTAGTTGAATATCAGATGCTGGCCATGTATTGTTTAGTTCCTAATGTACATGTTGTTTTCAAAAGTTACCGAGGCACGTTTGAAACTTGCCATGGTAAAAATTTTGTTTCCGAAAACAAATTTATATTTTTTTGTTCCTGGAAGTAGATTTGAAACAGAATTAAGAATTAAAAAAAAAAAAATTGATTCTTGTTCCCAAGAACAATTCTAGAATCAAGCCCATATTTTCTTTATTCTAGTGCTTCTTCATCCACTGCTGCGGTTGCCATCTGCCACCAACTGTCGTCGGTTGCCGGCAATTAGTCAAGTGAGCTTGCCAAGTCAGGGCGAGGTCCAGCGAGCTCGCCGATGGCCAAGCGAGCCTCGCCTAGCCCAAGCGAGGCTCGGCCTCGCCAGATTTGGCCAAGCTGAGCCTCGCTAGGGCTGGGCAAGGCCCGCCTGGCCACCGGCATGGCTAGGCGAGCTCAGCCTCAACAAATTTGGGTGAGGCCGCTCGCCTAGCTGCCAACGAGGCCTGGCCTCGTTGAGGACTAGCAACGCTCCGGTAAGGTCACTAGTCATCCTAAAGCCGACGACTGGCGACTTGAAGAAGAAGAATAAGGAAAAGAAAGGAAAATGAAAAAAGTTATGAAATTATTTAAAAATTAAAAGAAAATAATTTGGAGTAGAAATTTTGAGCACTGTACCAAACACAATTTTATTCAAAAATAAAAAATTATTTCCAGTTACCAAACGCATTCTTTTACTTAAAAATTGTTCCCGGGAATAGAATAAAAAAGAATCATTTCTGATTAGAAATTATTCCCGAAAAGAGAAGTGTTACCAAACGCGCCCTAATTGGCAAACTGTAAAAATTGATAATTCCATTTAAATGTCGGTAAGCCACTGACAAGTTACTTTTAACATCACTAGCCATTTTTTCATTAATATCTTTTTACACTTAGGAATAGTTATTCAAATTCATTATAAGCATGGCGAAAAAAAATTCATATTTTTGGTACGGACCAATTGAATTCTACTTAAATTACACAAACTCTATCTTCTTCTTTTTTTCCCGTTTTGGCCAAAATCCTGTGACCTTACGATCTCTCTAGAGAACATCATCTTAAGAACACTACATAACTAAATTAGGTACTTTGTCAAAAAAATATTTTATATCACCTTGGAGTGAATGACTATGTCCTAATTCATTACTTATTTACCATTGACTTCTTCCTTGTAACCCTCTTTAACGGGATATCACTTATTAACATTGGATTCTCATCGAAAATAACCCTCTTTAAATGATTGATAATGCATTAACATGTCACTAAATAGATATTCGACCCGTTAATTCAAGTCTTTGCTTATGATGGTATTTGCAGAAAATACTGCAAACTTGAGGATTGTCCCAGATCACCGAGGGACACGGCTTAGATCAAGGCTCATGATTCATGAGAGTTTTGTAAAATACGGAAAACGTGTCATTCCTTGAAAATTGCAGACATTGGGCCAAGTAAGTAATTTTTCGCATTAAGAGGCTCGACAAGCTAGGTAGTTTTATTGTTAGTTGCTGACCGACATCAATAAATTAAGACACTCGGATATCTGTACATTGAATTTGGGGGGCTTAAGTTGACCACTATACATACCCCGACCCCGGATGATAGTAAGGAAAAATTAATTAAATCAAACTTCTATTTTGTCGGGAGGACGTGCATGCATATCAATGGAGAAAAATTGTTCAAAAAGTCCTCAATAGGTCAAAGTTATCCTTACATTTTGGCCAATGTTATCTCAACTTTTTAAAAATTTCCCAATGTAGTCCATCTGCCTAATTTATACTATAAATAGTTAACGTGGCAGTCTAGTTAGTGATTGCCGTTCTTCATATCACAAATGTCGACTTGACATGTCCTACTCCATTTAAAATGACATTGTTTGAGAAAATTTTGTAATTTTTTTTTTATTTTCTTCGTTGTTCATCCTCTTGGAAAGAAGCGGCGGGGGTCACTAGGGCCTCAACAATGGGATCATTATAAAACTGAAAAGCTGTACAAGAGCTTTGATGAAGTACTTCAAGAGTTTCACTTCACCAACAGGACTTCAATTGGGGCGAGATTAGCTAGCCCTCTTACTCCTAAATTATGAGGTTGCAATTTGCAAATACATGTAATTATGATTGATCAACACAACTCTATATGCTCGCTTTTACAATGAAAAATTGAAATGAGAAAGAAGTGACTTCATCAAACATTAGTTTTTACGATGTTCCTTGAAAAGCAATGAGTCCTATTATTTGATCCATTGGTGCGTGTAAGAGATGCTAGTCTTGCAACCAAATTATAAATTTTTCAGACCACATGTCGCATTGTGAATGTTTTTTCCCCTTTAAATCTTATGTTACAACACCCAACAAATCTCATAAACTAATTAAGTTCGGACCTTTGACTAGTGTAGGTGGCCCAAATCTAAACAATTTCGCATGTTGTTAGTACAACCTCAAAGGTCCGAGCTTGAAATAACATGCCGACCAACTACGGTTGCTCTGGAAACTTTTCGTTAACAAGTTTTAGCAAATGCGTATACATAAAATGGTCTTTAACACATCCTCCATTCAAAATTTTGTCTCAACGAACAAGATCGGAACCTATGTAATATCACTCTCTTCAAACCGGCCAGAAACCGAAAGATACAACTGCATGACGGCAAGAAATTAAGTCACGGTCTGTGCACCTCCCTTTTATACATGATCGTGCTCATTTTAATCATACAAGTGATACTATCATATTCTATAAGTCACCTGCCTTTTGCTCCGGACCAAGGGGCAACATAATTTCTTTCAGCTAGGGAAATTATGTATTCTTTGAGCTGCACGAGATTCCTACACATAATAATATTGTGTGAAACACGTGACTGTATTAAGATAGCAAACACGACATAAAGGGACAGAAACCGAGGTTTGATTGAACACGAAGGTTGTGGTTTAACTAGGTTTCCCTCACTATGGTCCTAACACACCTAACAAGCCAACACGAGCAATTATGAAATCAATGGAGGTTCGAGTGAGACGTCCTTGCACCATAAGAAAGGAGGCGAGACTAACCCAAGTCGATTTTATTCAAGTTACAGCACAAACTTGACTTTGAGATTGATGTTTAACATTGGCCAACTTGGTTTCTCAACCTCAACCTTCAGCTTGACTTGATATGCCTTCTTTCTGTGTGTTCAGAGTTAACAACAGAGATAGGTCGGTGATTGAAAAAGCAAGATTTCTAATTAAAACTCAAAGCTCTAGCTTATGATTGTATCGGTTAAAGCAATATAATAGTTCGTGATATTTTGGTTTTACAAGTTTTATATACGTGCATATTATTTATAGCTAACACTATCTGCCTACTTAACTCCATTTATAAGTTGCGATTAAGTGTTGCGATGTTGTGTTATTCTCGTTTTAAATATCAGGGTGCTCACTTGAATTGATGCTCACTTAGATTAGGGTTTTATGCCTTTGAGCAATTCTATGAATGTCAAAGCGATTACCTCTCTAATTACAACTGATCACTCAAACTTGGCTAGTCTCAACTTTTCAAAAAGTAGGGCTCAAGTATTCAATTAGTCAGGGTTGAATTGCTAGTAAGTAAAACAAAGAGATTCCGTTGAGTTACTTCCGAAACTGGCCTAGAATCGAAATGATTAGGTCAGTCAAAACCTTTTGTGTCAGGCCTTATAGAAATTCGTTGAATGTAGTGAACTCACGAGCGCAATTACACGGAAAAATTTGCATACGACTATTCGAACAGTTTAATTAAAATGGATCATGTTGTTGAAAATTATAAGCAAACCATATCTACCGGTCAAAACCACACATTTACTTGATACCATATTGGATATCAAAACTGTGTGTGACTGTCTCAAAACCAGATTAGGGGTTTCTCGTTCCCAATAATCTGTTATTGTTTAATGCACGTTGCTGTTCTGTTTGAGGATAACGGTTGCTTTTTCCTCTCTCTCTCACCGAGGTTAGAGTGATTTAATATAACAAGTTGTGTTCAACATCAACGGCATATGAAACAGTCTCTACATAATCAGTCTTCATCGAGATAGTTCGCATTAGAATGCGAGAGAGAGAGAGAGAGAGATGGGCAGAAATCCCAGTCGTGGTAAAGATGGATTGAAGTTCAAGAAAGGAGCTTGGTCGGCTCTTGAAGACAAAATCCTCATCGATTACGTCAAAGTTCATGGTCAAGGGAGATGGAGCAAAGTTTGTAAGGCAACAGGTGAGTCAAGACCTTTAGGATTTTACTTCTTTTTCTTTGCGAACTGCCATAAGGAAAGAAAGAGAAATTCATGTCCAAAAACCGTACTGTGAATAATAGGAGTGCATGTCTGAACTTTCATAGATACCGGCTATTCAATAAGTGCCCCAATATGCTGAAAAATAAATAGTCCCACGTTCTAATATGAATATATGGTCCAACATATTGTTTTCCAACACACAAGTGTCACGGGCCGACAGTTTCCTTGGCCGCAGAATGGCTCGTGCAATGCCTGACAAGCGGAATTTGCCAACGGGAGGATTCACGGACCGTGACACAAGCATGTGAGTGTGTGCATGCCAATGAATAAGTTTTATTTTAGGTGCTACCATTAAATGCAAATTATAGGACATTACACTGCATAGTTTTCAATGAATCTGACTTATTTAGACGTAGCAAATGGTCTGAGAATTTCTCCTTTTATTTTATATATTCTGGAAACGTGCACTTCATTTATGAAAATAAATCCTATCAGTAAGTGCCGATGCTTACCTGTTTTGTATCTCCTAAACACTGAAAATAATACATAAAGTTGATGTGCAGGCCTCAAGAGGTGTGGAAAGAGCTGTAGGCTCCGGTGGTTAAATTACTTAAGACCAGATATCAAGAGAGGAAACATATCACCTGAAGAAGAAGAGCTCATCATTAGGCTCCATAGGCTCCTGGGCAACAGGTATTTATACTCTTCGAGTGATGAGCTCATCATACCTTCGATATTTTTTTTGTTTGGTGGAGTTATTGAAGGTGATGATAATTTGCTATGTTATTCACCTTTAAACCAAGAGAGACACTTGACCATGTTGTTTCTCAATGCCATATTCAGTTCCTAAACAACGATATTGAGATTGGAACTAGCGCGTGTTGGTTTATTTTCTTGTAGGTGGGTTCTTATCGCGGGAAGGCTTCCTGGCCGAACAGATAATGAGATAAAGAATTACTGGAACTCCACCATAAAGAAGAAGCTAGCCCAAGACAACAACGACCCACCAATGAACTCAAAGTGCGAGGATGACAAGCTCACAAAGAACGAGCCCCAGGACGAGACCGTGGCGGCCAAAACACAATGCAACGTGGATTTTGACAGTAAGCCGTGTAGCACAAAAGGTGTTGTTTCAGATAGAATGATGGCAATAGTTGAAGGGAAGGGTCAAGGAGAAGATCGCGAGGACGACATGATTTCATGGGAAAACATGATGATGGACCTCAGTTTGGAGGATATGTGCATGTCTGGGAATCAGTACTCTCAGCTCTTTGAAGACAATGAAGATGGAGGGGATCAAAACGGGTGGATTTCTGATGAAATGCTGTCTGAATGGGTTGCTGAGTTGATGAGGTGATGCAACTCCTTTGTGCATTAACTCATTGTACTCAGATCGATTTGAACGCTCGGTAGGCACCTTGATTTTGGTGAAATAAATCAAGAGTTTCAGTTTTCCCTCTGTTTCTCCACCTCTTCTATGCGTGTGGATAAATTGAAAAATAAATTTAATATATATGAAAAGAGATAAATATTTGAAAGAAAATGTAAATTAATTTCGGAAAGGAATTTAAATGATTGAAAATAAGAGAATTTCACATTCACTCTTGGAAAGTTAAATATTCATAAGATTGAGTGGTAGTTATCTTGACTAGTTTAGAATTTAAACAATATTTGGTCAAATTGGTTATATCATATGACTACAATACATCTCAGAAAAGGACATGCACATTCCTTTTATCTATTAAGCAACTTTTGTCAGACAGAAAATATGCAATTTATGGAAAAATAACCTTATCATTAACTGACATATTTACCGACCAAAAAGAAAAAACTCGCGCAGTTCACATGGGAAAGATTTTGTAAAAGGAATAATTGAGTATAGTATTTAGATCCCTCAAAGGTACGGGACCTTCTTTATTTTGTACAATGATGTATAAAAAACATAGATGTTCGCAAAAGTATTTACACATTTTACACGTTGTAATATGTTAATAGTTCCCAAATATAGCGCCCTACTCCCTCCAACGAACAAAACTTACACAAACCCACAAAATCGAAAGAAGAAAAGTACTTGTTGGGCCAACGGCCATGATCAACGTGAAGGCCTCATCTTTGGCACTGCTCTTTAAATTGTTTAACGAAAGGGAGACAAAGCATTGACTAAATCATAAGACGAGCTATCCATTCCATCTATTCGACCTATATTTGGGCCATCCGATAACTCATATCATACATGGGCCATCCTTAGGCTTGACTAAGGGCCTATTTGCTAATCCAATGAAGTTCTGAAAATTAACTATTTGACAACTAATCAGACGAAACTCATGTGATAGCCTTCAATATATTGGACATAAATTATTTTAATTAAGTGAAAAAATCCACTTGATCCAATATGAAAAAGAGGAGTTACTTAATTCAATTAGTATAAAACTGATAGATGGCGACTAGAATCTTGCTAAATATAATGATAAAACATACTTGTTTCGATTTTGGGAAAGAGCTTAATAATATTCAGCTATCCATTATTAATTTTCATCAAACAACTTTTAATTCTATTGCCAGTAATTAACATTATCAACACTTAAAATTCACTATTTAAATTTTCCGCACATAATTTCTGATTGTACCAAACAGGCCCTAAATCTTCGGCACACAAGCAAAGACTCGGTGCAATGGAAATGATGATAGTACAAAGACATGGGCACTAAAAGGACGAGAGAAGAGACAAAATTCACCAATCACGTTAGTCAATTCTCCATGAGCAGCGTGAGCAACGCCTTTGTTGTATGTATGTAGTGAAATCAATTATATAGCACTTTGAAAAACATCATTAAACAGTTGGCAATGATGGATGACATAGATTCCTCTTTTCTTCAAGAGAGATCATAGATAGAGAGATTGATTTGTACATTCGCCTTGTCATTACATGCCCATCTTGGTCCAGTAAGAAAGAAGAGTTCTCTTGCAATGCTTTCATGCTTATTCATGAGAGTGATTCTCTCCTTTTGTCCTATTGTATGGAGCCCAACAAGAAAACCCATCTCAAGTGGCAAAGTTTGCAGTGGTCAAAAAAAAAAAATTGGATTTTGGCACAGGTCATAGAAAGCAACCCTACTTTAATTAGGTCATGAAATAATGTTGATATCTTGGGGCCCAATTCATGTGATGATGGTGATACTTTATGAGCTTGAGACGAAGAAAAAAAGCTGGCTTGGATTGGAGTCTTTATTTTTTCTTAGCTTGACCGTGAATCATAAGTTAGAAATATGGCAATCTTAGTCATAAAAACCTCGAATCTTAGCATGACCGTAAATCATAAGTTAGAAATAGGGCAATGTTGCCAGTAAGTCACACAGGTTTATGACTATTGTTATATTATTTCAAATGTTGGTGTTGACTTGAACTTTCGCGAGAAAAATAATATGTATAGAATTGTAAAAATGATTATTCACATTAATCAAATCCTCCACTAGAATTTATTTAAGACTTTAGTTAAAGTGGATCCAAACTTCATCCTTTAGGTTTATCCTCCCCAACTAAAAGAAAACATGAGAAATAAAATCACAATAAATATTAAATTATAATACATCTATATCCAACATTTCGAGCATGAACTGGTTATTACATGAAAGCATGAAGAAAGAAGGTAAATTCCTCTCTCTTGCGAGCTTTCATTCAATGTTAGAATTTTCACTTTTGTACCACTGACGTGGTGTGAAGGTGAGCAAGCTATTTGCGTAAGATCTTCTTGAAAAAAAAATATATGATCTCCTCTTTTCCATTTGCTCATCTTTGTTTCTAGAGAGATGGAGCTAATTCGTCAAAATCATCTTCTGACACCATCTATTTCACTTTCCTCTCAACAGACTTGTTTTGGTAAATCTTTTTCTTTTCTTTTTTTAACAGATTTGGTAAATCTTTTGACGTCTATCATTTAGTTTAGGTAAGATTTGACGAATGTCTCATCAGCATAATAATCTATCACAGAAAAGAATTGTTGGATATTTTATTCAATTTTTTTAAAATAAATTCCGAATACCATATCTAGAAATTCTTTATTTTATTTTACTAGAATAATAGTATTTATATATTCCTAGTTTTTCTAATAAAAATTTCGTTCCCCATTAGTAGGTTGTTCATATATTGCATTTATTAATGCTTCAAGTAAATACCCAACTTTGTAAATTTCAATTCGGTTGTATCATGATGATTGGTTAAGTATTTTACTTACTACATATTATATGTTACGTAGACATTTATGTCACAATAGTGAAAGATTGGGGGCCCATACTTTAACATCTTGAGAAAAATTAGTCTTAAATAGAAGGAGCTTGAGATATTGTTTAGAAGTTTCAAAAACTTTTAATAAAATATATCTTAAAGTGTGATCGAAACTATACTTTGAACTAACTACTACTGTAAAATAACGGTTTGCAATAATAATATCACTTCAACAGAAAGAAATTGAATATATAAACAAAATCATCATAATGCTAATAAATGATTCGAAAGTGTGATGATGAATTCTACTGGATAGACTAACGTTTATCAGTATTGTCTCAATTGTTTTTGCCTTGTTTTTTCTTCAATGAATCCAAACAGATGTCCACTTTTATATATATAACAAAAATAGTTAGCATAAAGTCTTAGTTATTTTTACTAAATGTAGCTAGGATTTTTTTTTTTGGGTCGAATATAGCTAGGTTGATTGGACAACAATCTAATATTTATTTAGGGATAATGTCACAAACTGTCCCTAACTTTTGGTCTAATATACAATTTGGCCCTTAAACTTTTAATTTATTCATTGTAGTCTCTAAATTTTAACCCAATATATAATGCAGTCCCCGAACTTTTAGTTTATTTAATGAAATCTATGAAATTTTGATCATGTTTAATAGAGTTCCTGAACTGTATTAAAATTTTTAATGTAGTCCTTCCATTAATTCAAGACTAGGGACTATATTGAATATTTTCATGCAATTCAAGACTATTGAACATTTATCAGTAGTTTATGGATTACATTGAATAAATTAAAAGTGCATGGACCATATTACATGTTGAGTTAAATTTTAAGGGCCACATTGAACAAATTAAAAGTTCGGGGACCAAATTGCACATTGGGGCAAAGTTCAAGGATTATTCATATCATTTTTCCATTCATTTATCTTATTAGTGAAACAACACCTGGACACATATTTTTCTTTCATTCAAAAACCTCCTATTTGTGATCATATTATTATTTGTTATTTAACTCTAGTCATACATATTTTATACATCTTCACAAGGTAGAGTAAGGCATTATTTTGATACTTATGTTATACTCATAACATGTTGCTCCATGTTATGAGATGAGAAAAGAGAGAGGTGAAATCAAAATGGGAAGACAATTAGGAAAAGAAGGCTCGCCAAGAGATTGATAAGTGTTACCTTACCTCCACAAGCCCCCTCTAAGAACCTATTTGATTTACAGTAAACCTAGGATACTATCCTCCAATTGAAAGGTTTGAGCAAAGCTCTACCATCCAAGCGTGATGAGCTACTATACTCCCTTACCCTGTGATAGTCAGTTCATAAGTATTGACGTGTAGTCCACCTTCCCAACCAAAAAGGCCCCTTAATTTCCACCCACAATTTTCTTCTCCAATGAGTGGGAATACAAAGATGACATTGTAGGGTCTCTCATCTCTGAGCGGATCTTTCGCATGTTTCTTCCTCTTGAGTCTTTTAAGAACTTGCTCAAGTGCAACCATAAGCCCCCTTTAAGAACCTATTTGATGTATTGTAAAAATTTATTATGCTAAACTCTATAAGTTATACATGGTTGAATAGCATTCCCAAAGAGAATATGAAGTCTTGTTCAATTCCTACCCGCTTAATAAGGATATTCTCAAGAAATCTCTCATTATGGACGTAAAAGAGAGGAGAAAAAAGAAAAGTTCCATAACATTTAGGAACAATAGAAGACTCTTGCTCTATGACTTCTTCTTTTTTTAAGGTAAATTGCTCTATGACTTTAAACTTCCTTTGTATATACATTTATTCTATTTTTCTCGCCTGGATCGTGAGTATCACGTTGGAGATAGAGGCCAAATGGAGTTGACCTTGAGTCAAAAATGTACTAATTACCCCCCCAAGTTTTCTAGTCTTCCACATATAGATTGTCTGCCCTTATGCAAACCAGATCAATAAATTGGACTTAGTCCATTCCTCACTTCAAGCTGCTTTATAATAGTCTTCCACTTACAAAAATAAAAAATTGCCAGGTGGGTTATCTTTTAGCTACATGTATGAAATGATGAATATTTAAGTTTGTGCTAGTTCATTCATGGTAGGGAACATTTTCTCTTAATGCTGGATGTGTGTGGAGAAAAACAAAAGTCTTTCCAAGATTAAAATTGAACTAGTAATAAGTTGGTAAGGAAGATAAAATTATCTGGTAATATTAGATTTTAACTAGATGAATTTCCAAATAAAATTTTAAGATGGATCTGGGGGGAAAGAGATTTGATGGTCGGCCGGGTTTGGTTGGGTTATGGGTTAGTATGACATAGTAATCTTTTGCTTAAGCATATTTCAATCAAAACTGGGCAGAAGCTTATTGTTAATCAAGTTCTAACTTGATAACGATTTAAGCAAAGCAATAAATCCGTTTGAAAATGACTATTTTTTTTTTTTTTTGGTCTGTTTTTGAAAATGACTAATGAATCAACATCAATCATTACATGATGGTCTTTTATATGTGAACTTTTGTAATGCAAATCATTTCTTAAATTGGACACCTTTAATCAACCATATCAAACCACTACAAAAAGTGCAAGGCGTCTCTCCGCTTTCATATGACCGAATTGCCCTTCTCAATAATGAAAAGTCATGTCCGAAATTTAAAGTTCGTATCCCAAATTTCGTTTCCAATGTCCGATTCCCCTTTAGAAAAGTATGTCTTGATCGCTGTATATGCTTTTCGCTAGGAATGCCTTTCGAGCCGACCAACGAGTTTACTGTCTCATCAAGCATTTGTCTCTATGCATGTAAAGTAGTTGCGTTTCGACCAAAAAAAAGAAAAAAAAGTAGTTGGCTAAATTGTCCAATAGCCAACACATCATGCGCATGAAATCTCTCGCCATAAGTCTGACTCACCGCTAACGAAGCACTCGATTCACACATTTTGTTGTACTAGATATGTGCTATACCTAATTCTGATACAAATTGAACTTATTACTCTCTTTAATTTAGTTATGTATATTGATTTTCTCTCATTGCTCCCATCATGAGGAGAAGTAGCTGCAATTAGAATTGTGGGATGAGACTTTAATTTAAAATAACTGCGTCTTGGATGTCACGCTTGTTGGTATATTTGGTGAAATTTAATTTCTAATTTTGTAGATTAAAACAATTCTTTACTGATTTTTCTACAATGGTTAGCGTTCAAGTTTTAATCGATATTGTTTTCTTTATGAAATTATAAAATTCACTTCTTCTTTAATGTGAAAAAATGTCATGAATATTCTTCTTTGAATAAACCATGAGCTTGAAATTCTCCGATAGTGCCAACTTTGGGGTTATAAAAAAAATAGCTCTTAAGAAATCCTAAAATGATTTTAAAAAAAAAATAAGAAGAAAAGCACATTTATCAGTGAAAGCAAAACGCTAAAGTCAACCGTCAATGAGCTGCAAGATAGAACTATGACGAAAGATGTATTAGGGCTCCATCAAGCTCCATTTGATTTGATGGTTTCTTCGTATTCTAAGCAAGATCGAGATTTTCTTTTGTCATCAGTGACCAAAGCAATCACGAAAATGAAGCATGCGATCTTTTTCTCTATTGTACTTCTCATCTTACAGGGCAATGAATTAATATAATCCAGTATCCAATTGAACAACTTGCCACTGAATCTCTCTATATGCCCAATTGCCCATGTAATCAGAACAAGTAGCATGAGATTTGGTTCTCTCTGGTCAGAGCAAGAAAACCCTAAAACATCAACCCTTTTCCTTAAAACAAATCGAACGATAACAACGCCGTCGACATCACAATATGTACCGAGGAAAATCTTTGTGAAAGCAACTTCCGTATTTGCTGCTGTTGAATTTCTTGACAAATTCAAATAATGTAAACACCCAAATCCGGAATCTTTTTTTATCACCGTATTTTCGGAAAACCTATTAAGCTTGTGCTCAAATTTCAATTTTAGGTGATTGGGTGTTCCAAAAGTTTGACTACTAGAAAATGACCAATCACATACATCAAGCGTTTTTCATTTTGCATTGCTTCTTTTTCTCATCTCTCCATAATGAAGGGATGAGGATTTCACGTCAAACTTTTACCATTAAATTCTATAAAATACACATTTAGTGAGATATAATAATATGACATTAAATGAGTTGAGTCACAAATTCTTGAAAAACTAGGTCTCACAATAATTTATAATTATTTATAATTTGTTTTTTTATGGTTCAAATTCTCACAATAAATTAAAGACTGTTATGCAATTATTTTCAAAAAATTAAATCTCCAACACTTTAAATGATGATCACTTAAATCTCTTACATTTTCCAAACTTAAATATTTTTGAGTACACAAAAGCAAACCGAATTTTAAAAATTTAATAATTTATCCATGAAGTGTGTGCTTATTTGCCGATATATAAATGAAGACAATCACTCGAATAATAAATTACCCCAACCTCTACGACCCTCAGTTTAAAACTTTAAAACCTTAATTAAATTTCTCTAATTAAAGTGAGAAAAAGATTTTTTTTTATAATTAATTTTTGGAAAAGGCAGATGCAGAGAAGGTTCTCATCAAGAACAAGGAAAGGAGCAAGAAACGATGCAAACAAAAGATTCTACAATCTTTGCAGGAATATTCAACTGCGAAGATTCGCTGCAACTGCAAGTGCCTAACTCGAGAAAACGTCGAAACATCAGATTCGCATCTCGACTAAAAACCTTCGAGAGGCGACGATGTCTATCGTCCAACGCTACTTGTCATTAGAAAATTGCGCCCCAAATCTAATCTTGTCCATATTTTATATATTTCCTCTGACGGCGACTGATACAATATCTTCATTTGTTTCATTCGCTAAGAGAAGATTTGGTTTGCCTCGAATTGACCTTGCCCATGCAGAAACGAAGGAACTAATTGGAGGAGATACTGTTCAAGATCGACACGCCATATCGCCCTTGATTTCGCACGCCGAATCTACGCAAAAACCATGGACGATATCTTTGGATTGGGAAGAATCAGATCGTGTCCACATGAAATCTGCACAGCTCACTGAAAATTTGTTGCGATATGACCAGGACCAACCAAGAGATTTGATGGTACAGCAAGTAATGTTTAGGAATTCAACAGGCAAGCTAAGAAATTCCAAATTCTTGCTAAGCTTCGTTCTACTAAAATGACGCGACAATGCCCGAGTGAAACCCTTAAAAAAGGTTGAGAGCCGTGACCTTAAAGGGTAGATCGCTACTTACGTATTTCAATATCCGACTCGCGTGGTTTCACATGTCATTAAGCTAATCTTAGTAAGTACCCTTTGATGAGAGTATTACGTGTCCTATTTCCATTTCTTATTCCCTGCGAGTCACTTAATAGTTATTAGAAAACTTATGTTGATACATGGCCCCCCTACGAAACCCAATTGGACAGTGATGACTCATTATTGTCACATAAAGACGTGGACACGTTAGCTGATGCGGCCGGATGTACTTTGAACTAAAATTCCGATGATGGAGTCAAGGATCTATGGGGTAGTGGATTACAACAAAGATGACATCCTCAACGCTAAAGATCCGCAGCATCTTGTATTTTTCCATTTGCATGTCTTATTCGGCTCGGACAAAAAAAATTTTTATACCCGAAACAATTGACTAACTCCAGTTTCACCATGCCCAATACCCCCGAAGTCTCTTTCTTTATACTTTTATTTTCCATCCAAGGGGAAACCCCACTTTTGTAGCTTTCTTTACACCCAGATGACGATGGATAGTATGTGACATTGGGTAAACTTAGAATTGAATAATTGAGTGCCGCCCTTGAAGAGTCTCGATCAGAAGAAGAAGGTTGATCAAAACATTGAGAACCCTAAAGGGCCCCCCAAATCCATTCCAAATCTAAGGTAAGACTTGGGAAAAACAATTTAATGATGCGAAGAAGATTACGAAGTTTAGGTATTTGGGGACCATTTGAAGACGACATCGAGCATTAAGGTCGCATTTGAACTTGCACGCTGCCGAGGGAACCATAGTTTCTTTCTTCTGGACCACGTACTGAAGGGAACTTTATATTTAACTCAATGAAATGCCCCCACTAAAATCATGACGTCGGTAAAACGCGAACTAGAATTCGGTTAAGTGACTCAAATGCGATATTATATGCACTGAATTGTGTGGACAACAAACCTATATCAGTGCCTATAGACTTCTCATGTCTCATTTTTTTTTTTAATGTATGCCCTTCTTTATACAGTTTCATCCCATTTGTTCTTCTAATGAAATTTAATGCGACTGGTGCAAATCACAGAGATGGTTACATGAATACATATGCGTACACGCGAGCTTATCTGATTTATTATGTATATAGATACTCCTACAAACAAGATATTACATTTATTATGAAGTGGTCCTGCCTTAACAGTTGGACCTCTCACCAATAAAAATATTCATAATTATTGAGGGAGATAATAAAAAAGAAATTGTTATGCAATCCAACCCAACCTAATTTACCAAACTATATTATGCCATTGTATTAGGAAGCCTCCGGGACACATGGTCCCACGCACGCCCAAGAGAAGGCACTAGAAAAAAGAAAACCTAATACAACAGAATATATAATGTAAAATGGAATTGAATGTTCTTCTTGAACGATAAGATTTTGAGTTTGCAGTGTCTTGCATGAATTTGCATGGAATACAAAACATGTTATCGTTCATTTTATCATCTCAATGGTTTTTTTTGAACGATTATCGAGGGGAAAAAAAACAAAATGATGTGGAACTCCACCGGAGTTGAATAAACCTTGCGCTCATAAAATATCCCACTAACCTAATGAAACGGGTAATTAGAGATAGCTGAAACTTAGCGAATGTTAGAAACACAATGTTGTTGTGCTTGTTGGTACAAAGACTCATATTTGTATCGTTCTCTTAGACATGTCAAAACGGGTTACAAACCCATTTCTTAACCCATATATGATGGCATAAGATGTTATGTGTTAGATATATTCAATAAATGAGTTATAAATGAGTTTAGAATGGTAAAGCCCAATATAATATGAATGTTAAATAGGTCACAAATAGGTTTACAATTTACTTAAATCCAATCCACCTCTATGACTCTCTTTTTATTCTCTATTGCCCTCACTCAATTACACACTCACTCACTTCATACTCTCACCTCATTTTGGGCATGAACTTTATTAAATTTGGTTAAATTAGCAATATGGGTCAGGTTGGATATGAGTTAGGTTAGGTATGGGTCGCTAGTTTGCATTGTATAAAAACGGGTCAAGATGAGTTAAATTAATCTATTTAAGTTGGACCATTTTTAACCCGACCCACCCATTTGACTAGTTTAATCACTATACTAATCTCGTGGGATTACTATCTATCCTTTTATGAAAAGAGATGACCATGACCATCATTTGGTACGTCTATTCATGTTGTCTTTGCATTACCTTTGCCGGTAAGTTTTTGTACTATCGGTCTTCATTACTGCTTGGTATCACAAGCATTACTCTAGTTATGTAATGAGCTAAAAACAAACTAGAATAGAAACATCAAGCTTGCCACGTTAAATCGGCATGAACCCACCTGCATTTAGCATATACTGCTCAAGATAGCTTCACATAGATCTCTCCACTTTTGGGTAACTCGTCGATATGTTAACGCTTGAGTCAACACTAAACTGAACGGCCTAAACATAAGATTGTTTAAACTTGCTCCTATGTCTATTTCATGCGACTATCATGTACGTGACAACTTCGATTGTGCATAAAGATAGAAGTTGAGAATACTATCCAACAACTCCATCTGATGAGAGAGTCACTCTTTTGGGTGATTAAATCACTAAGCGTTGCAAAATAAAGGAGGTAGGCTTTAGCTTTAGACGTAAAGAAAGTAAATAGCCATGAATGAAAATAGAACCTCCATGATCCTTTAAGCTACATGCTTTTTCCTAGTACGGCAGATAAGTTCAATATCTTTCAATGGTCACCTAAAAAGATACCATATCTTTGCAATTTATGCATATTTAATATATATCTACTTTGTTAGGTGCAATCCGTGCTTCGGATTCTTATATCATATCTCCTTTGCCTTTATTCATCAAATGGCATTGGTGTGTAGTATCCAACTATGCAAGTTGCATATCACCCCAAAAAAAAATGGAAAAATTTCATTTTTTCGGGGAATTAATTTCCGGTGAGTGAATATGATTGAATATGCTACCAAATAGCAGTTTGGATTCAGAAATTTACATGTCATGCCTATTTACAAGACAAGGGAGTCAAAATCCAAATCTGAATTATGCTGACTCCACATTAGGTGTGATGGATTCCCTCATTTTGTCTATGATATCATACGTAACCTTCAATGGATATGCTTAATTTCACTGCTTTCTTTTGCTTTAGGTTTCTGATTTGCGGATATGCCAAATATATTGGTACTTCATGAGCTGACCTATCTAAAACAGACTTTTGGGATACTCTTACAGCCTCCTCGCGTCAAGAGAATCCAAATTTTGATAAACTAAGACATTTTCACTACTATAGTCCTTGATTAGAAAAAAGACACCGTAAGGCTTCATCTCTATTTATTTTGCGAAAAATATTCTTTGCATTTTCCTGGGAAGTAGGGGCTCCCCATCACCCGGTATCTTAACTGAGCCAAATCGATGACTCAAGCTCCTTTTGAAGTGCAGAAGCTTGTTTGGCATCTCAATTTATTAATGGTTTCACCAAAAAGGGGCGACGCGACACCTTTTAAAGTGTACATCGATCGGTAAATTGATAAAAATTGTGAAATGACCCTTATTAATTCTTGAACAGAATGTATAAATGATGGGAAACTTAAATGTATTAAAGCCGGAGATAACAGTGTCTAGCTATATAGTTTTAGAAATGTAAAGATTAACAATATGATAAAATCGAATACTTGGTGTTCTTTGATTGATTGGTGGTCCCTTCTCGAAACTGTTAGAAGCTTGTTTGTAAAACAAATAAAAGTGTCTTGTCTCACGTAGGAAAGATGGAAGTGTGTGGGCCAACATATAAATATGAAAGTCTTCTAACTTTACCCTTTGAGACAACTGGCTAAGTGGACTTGATCCTACAATACCCCCATGTGGATGCCTGAATAATTAGGTGCACTAAGCTCGTTTGTGAGTTCATGGATCATAATTGGCACAATCAACATTTATTATTTTTCATATATGGGTGGTTATTTTCCTAATGGTTATTAGCCATTTTCTCAATTGAAGATAATGGGCTAAGCAGGCTTGATCCTATAATACCCACACGCAAGTGCACAAATAATTAGGTGCACTTAGCTCGCTTGTGAGCTCAATAATTGGCACATTCAACATTTATTATTTATTTTTTATATATATGGGCAGTTATTAACTTTTGAAAAGTTTTATTTGTTCAAACATTGATTTTCACAAGTTATAAAATTCAGAATAAAAAAAATTATTGATTATTTTTATTTTTAATCCGCATTTTCAATATGTCTTTTGAGGAAGTCCTGTTCACAATGCAACATTTCCCGAAGAGTTGCATCTATTCTTAAAGACTTACATAAATTTGTCATTTTCCATCTCATATATTTTCATTTAGTCGTTTTTTTCTTTCTAAAAAGTACTGTTGTTGTTTTCAATTGTTTTTTTTTTTTTTTAAGTTTTCGGAGAAACACCAGAATTGTTATCTGGTATTTTCGTTGACACTTTGTTATATTCAGGAGGAATTTTGTTAGTAAGTATTAGCAACATTGTAAAGACCATATCTTTTCACACCTCAAAGTCTGATTTCATTATGCCCCATTAAATTTTTACCAACACAAACAACAATTCAAATACTTATATCCATGATCGACAATTAACAACAGTTACAAAAAAATCAAAAGCACTTTATATGGCTCATATAATTTTAGCCAATTCTATTTTGAAATAGTTACCCAACAATAACCATCCTTACTACTAGCCAAGGCCTTCTCCATTACTTCAACGGTTGTGTCTTCTTCTCTTCTTCATAATTGCCACTAGTGCAAACTTTTCAGCTTCGTTACTTGATGGCTACATCAAATTTTCTCTTTCATATATATTTCTCTGATAGTTGCATCCGAGATTATCGGCTCTAACACTTTTACTGTTACTTTATTCTTACGCTATAGACTATTACATCAATCATGCCCTTTTGTCACTTGAGTCAACCTCCATTTGTCGACATTCCACTTCTAGAGCTGGCTATCTTCACTTATGCCGTCCGTCGACTAAAACCAGTTTTCCTATCGATTAATTGAATTTGTCGATTCAGAGTTTTCAACACTCGGCCAATTTTTTCTCTGCTGCACCTTGCCGGATCTCTTCCATTCTCAACAGCCGAGCAAAGACTTGGACATCTTTTGGCGTCAACACCAATCATGATGATCCAAAGTAATTTCTAACACAATAGATTCCCGAATTCCGATATCAGTAGGGAAAAAGAAATAGTACATTAAATGAAAGCACCAATCAAGGGTCTATCGATCATACAAACCGTTGGCCGATCTCGAGAACTAAATAAAGTCTCGATATACTAAATTTGTATATTAAATGGACTTTTTTTTTGGTCGGTATATTAAATGGACTTCACCAGCCAGCTAATATGAAATTAGGCGGCATATTTCATGACTGAATGAATGATGCGTAAGAACTCTTCAATATCACATCTTTGACAAAATAAATAATACTTAATTTCATTGGAATTCCAAATATGAACCTCGACGTATATTCAATCGATATAATTTCCTAAGGTTTATTAGAGTTGGGGTGACCCACATTCATTCGTATCTTATGAACCTTGGGCGGTGATTTATGTGCCTTAACTTACATATTTCCATGTGATCAAATTCAATTAAAGATAGCATAGAGAAATAAGCAGTGGGAAGAGAGCCTATATCTGCCAGCTCACACCTTTATTTATCTATAATGCATTATTGGGATTAACTGGAATATAAGATTATGTTATTTATTATACTCCTATGTTCTTGGCATTAATTATGTCCTATTTTATGATTTTTCTGGTCTAGGTCGCGTACACTGCACTATGCCAGAAGCTGTCAATTCATCAGTTCCCGTTGACTTCGCTACAATGAAATACTGTTTGACTTTTGAGAGGCTCAACGAAAATTATAAAGTAATCTGAAGCACGATTATCAGAGAAGGATCCATGTTTTGAGGAAAGGAAAACAATATTAAAATATAGTGAGAGATAATTAAATTTTTTAAAACTTAAGGTGATGCGACTAAGACATCTCTAACAACTTGTACATGCTAATGTCACAGATTGGTGGACAGTATGGATCACCTCAGCACAAGAATGTCCGATTTTTTCATGTTTGATTTCCTGTTGATCGTACTGTTAATTGTCCGGTTGAGTAATTAGCATATAATGTGTTTAGAATGGCTTCTTTTAGTTCTTTTCTTATGGTTTTACTCTTGCTATTTTGTTTAATTATTCTTGAAGATGAATTATAATCATATACTTTTAGCAAGGGATGAAATCATGAAAAGACTTCGATTCATTAAATCTCTCATATTTCCAAATGTGCACAGGGGGTTCATGTATGCAAAAATTGAACATTTGAAATATGAAGTACAAACAACTTTATTATGAAAAACTTGAATCATTAGATTATAAATAAAAAGTACATCAAAGTTTGCAATTTTTTTTCTTATAAGGTTGTTGAAGGATATTGGGAAAGACTAAAATTGAAATTTACAGGAGATAAGATACAGTAATTAACTTATGCATACTTCCAAATAAGTTATTAAGGAAATTTGAAGAAGAAGAAAAAATGATTGAGATCTCTTCCAAATAGGGTGTCCTTTTTGCTAAATTAAAGTACAAATTACATTCCGATCAAAAAAAAAAGAAGTACAAATTACATGCTCTTATTCTAGTAACACTAGCAATTGTAGACATGCAGTGCATGTGCACAAGAAACATACATTTGAAAGATTGAGCAAATGTCACTTTGACATGTGAATTATTCAATAAAGAAAAGAAATAACTAATGAACGTGATACAAAGAAAATGGTATAAATATATGTGAAGAGAGAATAATATTTCCAGTTATGGGATTTACTAAAAGGCTTGTATGATAGAAAATATCCAAGTTTTTACATTGAAACATGTGAGGGATATATAAAGTGATGAACTTATACATTTCCCCATATTTGTAAATAAATAATTAAAGATATTTCGGAAAAAGATAATAATTGAGATCCCATGAGAGTATAAGGTCCTCTAACCTTTATAGAGTATTATTAATTCTAAGAAAAATGAGTTTTTTTATCTTCTACAAATCAGAGAGGCTTGTCATTTACCCCTAAGACATTTAATTTTGATTACTTCTTAAGGGGTAAAGTCAAAAACTTAAGAAATATGGCTCTAGTGTAATAGCTATTGCAATGTAATGTAAAAGA
This sequence comes from Eucalyptus grandis x Eucalyptus urophylla, assembly GCA_028830015.1. Classification (NCBI taxonomy): domain Eukaryota; kingdom Viridiplantae; phylum Streptophyta; class Magnoliopsida; order Myrtales; family Myrtaceae; genus Eucalyptus; species Eucalyptus grandis x Eucalyptus urophylla. The sequence goes on from CM054190.1 coordinate 46,848,974, forward strand.
GTTATGATAACTATTATGTTGTTTGGTTTAAATAATGTGAATACCTCTTACACGTTTGGTTTTATGAATGTCATATGCAATAAGAGGGGAGCATCATCAGAACTTCCAACAGATCCTAAAATCAAAATTAGAGGAAATATAGCAATATTACTTTAATATTCACTCACAATTACTTTATTCGTGAGCTTAATACTCCAACAATTGATTTATTACAGATTTTACTTCTTTTAGTCATTTGTAAAAGATTATAAGTGAAACTCAAGCACATAACAGTGATCATATGAAAATAGGTATCACAATATAGGAATTATCATTTCCATATCCATTTATGAGTGTGATATTATATAATTACAATCAATGTTGTAATTACATAAATAATATAAATAGATTTATATTACTAATTCTGCGTACAAACATTGTACTAGGTGATGAAAACTGTAATAGACTTGTAATGTAACAATCACTGCCGCAACCGAACAAGTGGTGGTTTTAAAAAAAAAAAAATCACACCACACGACCCGTGGTCTTTCCTCAATACCAATCATGAACCATTTCACTTAATTTTCGAACCGCATTCCCCTCTGCCAAAAGCCATTTGTAACCCTTAGAAGGGCGCTCGTTGACCTTCTAGGGCTTGGATACAGTGACAAGGTCGACGACTCCAAGGTTGTCTTGGAAAAAAATTAAGTGCTAAAACCGGATCGATTAGCTTTGACTGAACAAACTTTGTTTTAAGGAAATAAAAACAGAGTTGACCACAACTCTGTCTATTTTATTTTTGTCAAAAGAAGAGGCGTGGGAAGACGGCGAAGGGAGGGAATGAACAGACGAGACGTGTCTCGAGACTATTGAATAATTGAAGTCAGCTCCAAGCTTAGAGCTGACATTTTATCAGTAACTTCGGAATTCCCAACACGTTAGGCATCGACTAGGTCTTATTCAAAGATGAACTTGCTAAGCATTATCATCAATTTTCAAAACACTGATCGCGGAGTGTGCAACCAGATTGATTCTGCCTGAGAATTGGACTAGATCCGATTCTCAATTTCAAGTAACGACCACGGAGAAACCAAATCCATTTCAAAATGATTTTATAAAGCTAAGAAAAATATTAAAAGAGACCTACTTTCTCTATTTCTTAGGCTAAGGTGTTATATAAATTTATTGCAAATATCATTTTGTTGTTTTTTTGTTTTCATGTTGGAAGAAGTTGGAGTAATGTTTTTATGAATGAATGAGAAATGGATTTTTAAAATTTATGTTTTATGTTATGTATTTAAACTTTTTATTATTTATAAGTATATGTGTTTATCTTATAAATTGTCGCTTTTGGCATATATGGATTTACGTTATTCATCTTTTACTTTGAACTTGCTCATATTATATCATTGTAAAAAAAATAAAAACAAAAGAAAAAAAATGAAACCGGAAAAATAAACAAAATAAAACGGGTTTTTGGGTAGACCCTGGAATCGAACTGAAAAAACAAGGCAGATTCTAGAATCGATTCCAGACCAAACATGATAGGTTTCAAGTTTTAAAAATTAGAAACTAGTCCTAATAGGATAAGTTCCATATTCCAAATTCATAATATACCAACTCTGAAGTCGATTAACTCTCGACGATTGCACAATAAAACTAAAAACAGCTTCCTTTCTCAGTCCATCAACAACCATCTCGAAAGTTCCCGTAACGAAATCCATGATGCATTTTGGTCAAGACAAAACATCATACTTACAAATCAAATCAAATCAAAGTGTAGTCTGTCGGAATACAACGGTAACGCATTTAACCTAAGAAAAAACGTTAATCATTATTAGCAGTTCAGCCTTTTAGTGAAATGAAGCAGACCTTCCACGTTTGAAGCACCGTTTCAATTTATGCCTCTTCTTTTGGCAAGCGAACCTTCCACGAAACCAAAGGGGATGCTATTTAAAAGATCATTACATGCTTCTATTTACTACTGCAATGTCCTCGTGCGTCAACAACCCTCCTACCAAAACTTGTCAGATGAACTTGCATCACATACCAAGTACCTTTCAGATCTCTTTCCACAGTCGGCTGAGAGATTGCTGAGGAATAGAAGATGGAATAAAAACGTGCAGAAGATTGTCGGCACCACGATCTTACAAATTCCTGGGAAATTTTTGTAGCTCCATGAAGAATTAAGAGCATTTAACTCATGCTTTTCTTATTTAAATTAACTCATAGGCAAAGTGCAAATACGATGAGATATAAGTATTTTTCATAAGATATCACCTGAATAAATTAAAAGCATTCAAGTGATCAAGCGCCAAATAGAAAACATATTGATAGTGTGCTAAGGAGATGTAGGTTGCACAACAAGGAGGAGGAGGAGACATACGTACAATGAAATGTAATAGTAAATACTATCTATACTTTCGTTTAGACAAATAATCCGTCAAATCATATGGGTTTCACGTGAGATTCACTTCATCCAATTAATAACATGATTCGGTTGCAATTAATACATTATCAAAATATCCCCTATCACATTCTGAAAAATGGAGTGAGCCAAATAAGAAAAAAGGGAAAAATAATAATAAGGTTTTAATGCGTGGGGATTTACCTAACTATAATGGACCATTGAAAAAAAGGGGAAAAAATGCGAGTGCTTAACCATGATCAGATGCGCGAAGAAAAACACAGGCAAATGAGGCATCATGATGGGGGGGCATTACAATCTTTTTCGAATCACTTTGCAAAGGAAAGAAAAAAGGGCGTAAAGAAAGGTAACCGAGCTCATAAAATAATACACGGTTATGTCAAATATAAAACTGGCACAAACAACGGAAGTGGCAGACAGATGATGTGGATAGGATCATAACGTTTTTAAAACAGGACATCGACACCGTGGCCCGTCGCTGACGTCATAATTCGATGTTGATTAACCTTATTCAGGCTAGCCCGAGATCCCATTGCGCCAAAAACGACCCATGCCCAGCCGCTATTTAAGCCCCTCTCCAAAAGCGAGACCAGCAGAGAGACAGAGAGACGGAGAGAGAAAGAGAGAACGAAAGGGTTCGAAAGCTTCTATTCTTTTCCAATTTTTTTCCCACGATTCGGAGGAGCGGGAAGTGGGAAACGGAGGCGGAATCGATCGACCCGCGACGGCCCCGATGATGATAGCCTACGCGGAGCGCTTCGTCCACGAGAGCGACGCCGAGGCGAGGCAGGACGACGGCGTCTCCGGCCTCGACCTCCAGCTCCAGGGCATCCTGGACTGGTCCCCCGCCGCCGCCGCCGCCGCCGCCAGGGACTTCGGCGGCCTCCGCTCCGCCAAGCCCCGCGCCGTCGTCCGGCCCTCGGGCGCCGACGACGTGGCCCGCTCCGTCAGGGCCGCCCTCCGGTCGCCCAGCCTGACCGTCGCCGCCCGGGGCAACGGCCACTCCATCAACGGGCAGGCCATGTCGGACGGCGGCCTCGTCGTGGACATGCGGGCCGCGGGCGCCGGCCACTTCCAGGTCGTCGTCGGCGCCGGCGCCGGCGCCGGCGGCGCCCACTACGCGGTCGTCGCCGGGGGGGCATTATGGGACGACGTCCTCGAGCGGTGCCTAAGCTACGGGCTGGCGCCGCGGTCGTACACCGACTACCTTGGGCTGACGGTGGGGGGGACGCTGTCGAACGCCGGCGTCAGCGGCCAGGCCTTCCGCCACGGGCCGCAGACGTCGAACGTGACGGAGCTGGAGGTCGTCACCGGCCAGGGCGAGACGCTGACCTGCAGCCGGAGCGACAACTCCGAGCTCTTCTTCGCCGTCCTCGGCGGCCTCGGCCAATTCGGCATAATCACCAAGGCGAAGATTTTGCTTCAACCCGCACCCGACATGGTACGAACTCCTCACTCTCCAATTTTCATTTTCGCCGGAATTATTTCCCTTTTTTTTATGTCAATTTAGGCGAATTTTTCCCAAAAAATATTTATATGGTGGGCGATTTCTGCAGGTGCGGTGGATAAGAGTGGTGTATGCGGACTTTGGCGAGTTCACCCGGGACGCAGAGTCGCTGGTGACTCGGCCGGACGGCGACACGTTTGACTACATCGAGGGGTTCGCGTTCGTGAACAGCGACGACCCGGTCAACGGCTGGCCCACGGTGCCGCTTGAGCCGGACCAGCGGTTCAACCCGTCCCGGCTGTCCCCCGACGCCGGCTCGGTCCTCTACTGCCTGGAACTGGGCCTCCACCACCAGAGGAGCAACCCTCCCTCAGACGTCGATTCGGTAACAACACCCTCTTAATCAATATCGCGTCGATCAATCATGCATTTTTATCTTTTTCACGCCTCATTAGAAACAGCCTTAGTCTTACCTGGTCCACACATGGATTAGCCTATGGCGTGACAAATTAGAGACAAAAAAAGTATTTTGACTCAGCTTTCAACACGACGGCTTTTTTTTCCAAGCACGTGATGTAATCTTTATATCATCTGACACATCGATATGACATCACTCATTTCGAATGAAATTAGAACTTGGGTCGCACTTATTTTTTTTCAAATGATGTCTTGGGTCATATTTTAGTTTTCATTATATTTACCGGAATTACAGAAATCTTTTTTTTTTTTGGGCGACGATGCCGTATCAAGAACCCGTATAGAGAGATTCGGAGCTGAGTTTTCTTTTCTTTTTAGTTTCGGGATTTTACCTCGGTTCCTTTCTCTGCTGAGCGGGGGGGGGGGGGGGGGGGCCCACGTAGGGGGACCCCGCACGTGGGAAGTGTCCGAGCTGGACAGGCGGGAGGGGGGACGGGGAAGTGGCGACTGTCCTGGCTGGACTCACACGTGTACGAAGCTCGGCGACTGCGAACGACGAGGGGACGATGGCCCCCTCTGCTACTGCCCAATTCTCTACGACCTTTTCTCTCCCCACCATCATAACCCATTTGAAATTAAAATAAAAAAAATATTTTAATTTTTTTTTCTGGGTGAAAATAAAATTAGTGCGACCACCTATCGAGTGCTCCGGAGACCAAAAATAAAAATATTACATTTTTAAAAAATTAATTTTTTTTTCTTTTTTGGGAATTTTTTAAATGATTTTGTCTTTGCGGGAGTTACTTCGCCACTGAAGCTGACGGCACGGCGCGGATGCCATCTCCCATTGGATTTTCTGACACCCCCCGCGCGTCGCCGTAACTGCCCCCGCTCTCGCGCCCAAATTGCAGGAATGCCCCCCCGCAGCCGCGGTATCACCTTCGGGGTTGGGGCGTCCGACCGGGGCTATTTTGGGGAAGCCGCCCCCTGCCCCCTCTGGTCATACGAGTCGTCGCTGTCGCTGCGCCTGATCGCGGAGATTTTGCCTGACGTCGCTGGTCCCTCCGGCGCACGCGCACGCATCCGCACCGCAACCCGCCAAAGGCCCCTCCCGCATCACTTCTGGAATCTGTAGATCATCATCATCATCGTCAATTCGCCATGTCGCTTTTGCTGCTGGCTGCTTGCTCGCTACTTGCTTGCTTGCTGCCGCCCCCTCCCCCCCCCCCCCCCGGCTTGATGGGTTTTCTTGACCGTTGCGTGCGTGTGTAATTTTGTCGAACAGGTGGTGAGCAAATTGCTGGGGCGGCTGGGATTCGTGGAGGGGCTGGAGTTCCGGCGGGACGTGGGGTACGCGGATTTCCTGCTGCGGGTCCAGAACGCGGAGCGGGATGCCAAGGCCACTGGCCTCTGGGACGCGCCCCACCCTTGGCTAAACCTGTTCGTGTCCCGGAACGACATCGCCGAATTCGACCGGGTGGTGTTCAAGGGCATCCTGAAGGACGGCGTCGGCGGCCCCATGCTGGTCTACCCCATGGTCCGGAGCAGGTTGGTAATTCTCACTCGCTGGCGTGTTTTCATCCATCATCACATCCCGATATGATATAATCCAATACCTGCGACAAATCACGAGTTCTCATCACGGACCCGCCACATATCGGCGGGGCCCGCGATGACCGGGCTCCCGGCTCTGTTCCTCCCCCTTGGGCCGCCACGTGTCGCGAGCTCGCCTGGCGACTAGGTCCGGGCGGGTGGCTGTCGTGGCGGCGCGGGGGGGGGGGCGGGCAGCCCCGGCGGGTTGGGGGGGGGGGGGGGGGGGGGCCCGCGGATATGTGGATTTGTCCCCTAGTTTTCAGAAAGGATATGTGCTGACACAGTGTTTTCACTGAACATCATTAAATCTGGTGGTTAAGATTTCGAAGGGCGGGGTGGGTCAAACGTTTCTTTCTCTTGTCTTCTTCTTCTTCTTCTTCGAGGAGAGAGAGAGAGACGGGTCAGCCCCAATCCGGTGCGGGACCCACACGCGGCCCACGAGCGCCCTTTTGATTGGCGCACCCGCTGACTGGTCGTACCGTCTGTGCTCCTCTGCGTCCCACTGTAGCCAATCACGCCCCCTGCACACCCCCCCCCTGCCCTCCCCTCCCCTCCGCCAATCGTGCAGTGGAGGCGGGACGGGACGATGCGACGCCGAGGCTCGAAATCGACTTCGGTCGCGCCTTTTGGCGCTTGGAAAATGCGCGAGTCTAGCCTGACGGAAGTTCTTAGCTCTCTGGCTTGACGCGAATGGAACCTCTTTTCATGTTGCGCGATGCTCCTTCTTCTAGAATTTTTCATGTTTTATTTTTAGAGAGAATCCCGAAAACGAGGACCGACTCAATCTTGTGCTGGGCCGAGAACGTCATCGGTTAGGTGGTTTGGTACTAGGCGCGAGGGGAGATGGCGTACGAGCTGAGCTGAAGAGTACATTAAAAGAGAGAGAAAAAAAAAAAAAAACTGGTCCTTTGCGATGATAAAGCAGAGGGAGGAAAAAAAAAGAGAAGATAGGGGGACCACGGGAAATTACGATTCTGTACAGAAATTTTCCATGCTTCTTTTGGTTGCATGACCTTTTTCTAGCACAGGCTTTTTCGGCCCTTTTGCATGAATTAGGGGGTGGGGAAGGTCGCTGTTATGGTGAATCATAACTTTTTTTTCTTTTCTCTTTCTCTCTTTTCAACTTTTATTTTTATTTGTTGAGCTTTAATAATTTATGACCTAGAAGTTGATGTAAAGCGAGAGCCGTGAAAAAAAAAAGGGGGGGGGGGGTAACGAGCGGTACTTTGAGGGGCGTTTCGGTCATCGCGCCGCCCCCCTCCTTTTGTAGAAAATGAGATGTCGAGAGATGTTTACTTTCGCTTTGCCATTTGGGAAACGACAAGCGTACTTTCATTCGCCAGCACAATTATTTTTATGACACCGTCGCTAGTTCAAATGAATTATTGACGAGGCTTTTGTTGGAATTGGCCTCGCAGGTGGGACAAGCGGACGTCCGTGGTGCTGCCAGAATCCGGCGAGATCTTCTATCTCATTGCCCTGCTCCGGTACACCCTCCCGTACCCGGAGGGCCCGTCGGCCAAACAGCTGGTCTCGCAGAACCTCGAGATCCTGAAGACCTGCAAAGAGAACCGGATCGACTACAAGCTGTACCTCCCCTACTACCAGTCGCAGGAGGAGTGGAAGTGGCACTTCGGGAAGCAATGGGGGAGGTTCGTGGAGAGGAAGGCGAAGTTCGACCCAATGGCAGTCCTCGCACCAGGGCAGAAGATCTTCTCGAGATCGTCGGTGCCTGGGAAGATCGCAAGCGACGGTGGCCCGGCGGGTCTGCATTAGGGTTTTTTCTTTTGTCCTTTCCATTGCAAGATTGGTTCTGAACAATGTTGGGGAGCGATGTAAATGGAATATTTTTCGTTATCAAAATCGAGAATTGCTTCTTGGGTCTTCCCCACCTTCCCACCCTTTATCCGTAGAAAAGACAGACATGGGTTCTTGCGGATATCAAGCTGTAAAGCAAACCGAGGTCACATCACATACGCCCACCCCCACCCCCAATCAATCTCGGACAGTTCTAATGTCCCGATGTCTCGTCCGAGGGAAAATCATTAACCTAAGTCTTTAACTTCATGATTAGTTCGAAAAGATCGGTTGACTACGACAAACACCAACTGTCCATTTTAACATTGTTTTCTCCTTTTTCTCTCCAGTGGTCAATGATTTCGCAACGTAACAGAGGATAAGAAAGGAATCCACGCCCATGTTAGGCATCAAGATTCTCGCACTTTCATCTTTTTCTTCGCTCTTTTCCATGCGAAAACGAAATCAGACAGCCAAAAAGCTGCCCGCTTTCTCTCTTTTTTCTCGACTATTAACGATCAGATCTCGTTCGGGGGTTCTTGTTGGGTCCATGCAAAATCAAATCTTACTCGGGTTCCTCCAATTTGCGGACACTTCTCCTTTTCTCCCCACCTCTCTCTCTTCTCCCCTTCTTCTTGCCCTAAAAAGCAGAGTCGAAAATGGTCGAGAAACAAGGGTAAAAAATGGTGGGTCCCGCGTTTTTATTAGCTTTCTTTAAGGAGGCAATTATAAGATTCTGGGCTAAAAAGGGCAAAGGGAAGGAGAGAGGGGGACGCAATTATAAGATCATGATTTCTTGTAAGGCGGACCGGCCAATGAGGAGGCGTCGTCCCTAGGGTTTTTAATCCCATGCAATGCAAAAGCGCACCGTTTTACGTCCCCCTCCCGCATCCCGCCGCTCGGTAAACGTGTCATGCACGGACGTGTCAAATCTCCGAGTTCCACCCACAAAAGAGCAAAAGGGCGAGTAGGGCCCGACGCGCGCCCGAGCGCGTGACGGCGAAGCGCCTCTCCAGCCACGTCGGATGGTGGCCAGGTTGGAGCCTCGGAGGATCCTAGCCTTTTTCGCTTTTCTTGTTCATTGAGAAGTCCACCATTGTTGCTTCAACATTAAGATAATATACTATGGAACTTTGAGTCTTAGACTTCTATAAACTCATATCATGAAGAGAGAGATCATTTTTTATGTACCATCTTTGTACTCATGATCCATTTTTTTTACTGTGATTTGCAGATGAGTCATATTTCTTTGGTGTCTAGTTGAAGGGAAACCCCTTTGATCGACTTTTTTATCAGTGAAATATATAGGTGATGCTAATTGCTTTTGTCCCCGCCCTGATTGCATGTATCCCCACCAATCTTCCTCCAGTTGGGGATGGAGGAGATAAAGATAATGACATGCCACTAAAAAAATTTATCTGTCAAACTCAATAGATTACAAATAAAAATATCATTCACATTTAAATTAAGTATGGTATGGGTGGTGTCCATATTTCATAACCCACTAACAAAATGTCTAGTTAGAGAGCTCTCTAGAATATCAATCTTAATGGAATTCACAATACCCATTTTCTTGAAAATGTGCGTGTAGATTTTGCGTATACGATAGATCATGGATACATTACCTTCAACCAAAAGCATTGTGTCGAATTCGTGTATTCAATAACACCTTTTATCTCCATGTTATTATGACTCAGCAATCAGCACCCACCTTGACTAGTTTTGCTAGAGACAAAACCACCCAAAGATCTTGTCATTAGCCTTTGCTATATACACATGTCCGTCACGTTTTCAAGATTTTGCACACCCCATCTTGCCAATCTATGTCTAATTCTAGAAGCACGGGGCACATGTTAAGAATGTGCTTTGGCATCACATTCCATGAGTAGGCACGACTTCCCGCTCGCTCTTCACACATCGCATGGCCATTAGACTTCTCCGAAATCCAATACCAAAAGTGGGTGTGGGGGCTTTTCATTGAATTTGCAACTTTCCACCGCCATATTTGTCTTCATAAAACCGAGAGAGAGAGAGAGAGCGAGAGAGTTGGCAACTTTAGTGCAGCATGTGAACGATCTGCTTTTTCATGGAATAAGATCTCCCTTTCCGAATGAGAGAAAAAAGGCAGATGGGAGTTAGGTCGAACTTCAAACGAGGAGCTCGGCATGGAACGATGATAAAAGATGGAGATGACTTTGTTTTTTCTTCACTAGATCTCCCACGATCCTCCACGCACCGTATCTCCCCGTGATGCGTGTGGAGTAGCCAAAGAGGGGAATATTCTAAGTTACGTACCCATTTTTGGTCATGCATATCCATGCATCCACACATGCATATTGCGTACTGCACCAGGTCGTCGTTCTTGCCGATGCGAATCACGTGTCCCTGTTTTTTTATTCAAAGAATTTGACCTAAAAAATACGAGAAGCTATTCATGCAATTTAATTAAAAGTGGTTATGTTGCCGGCGGATCCAATTACCCGAATTTCAAAAGTTCGAAATATGGATGGTTACCATGTCATCGAAATGAGAAGATATGGCTATCTAGACAATTGTACGTCAAGATATGCCATTGCTGCGAAAATCTCTATATTAGACGATGAGAGTATTTAAAAAATCTTGCGTGAAGAGGAAAATATGTGTACATAGAACTCTGAAATCAATAGTGCCAACTCCGTCATTGATGATAGTTATAAGATTGGGTAAGTATAACTTATGAAACATGCCGTAGATCAAATTACATTTTTAATATAGTCCCTCTATCAACTATTATAGGATTTTTTTGTAGGAGTTTTTTGACAATAAAGTTAGGTGACATAAAGTCCCTAAAAGAAACAAGGAAAAAATACGAGCAAGAATCCTCATGCTCTCCAGCTACGTAGATACCCTAGTTGATGAATAATCTATTCGTCAACTAGAGTATAGCCTTGAAAATGCAAACTCGCCATCATCCAAGAAGTTACAAAAATGGCAAGAGAAAAAAGGGAGACTTGGAGCAGTTGACTGCTTTTCAACATCTTTTTCTTAACCCTTTTGTCACGAATGACTGGTCAATCGAATCCAGCAAAAAGTGGGGTACGCTGCTTTTGAGGATGCTGATTCTACGAATCAGATCGCTCTGTGTTGGTTTCTGTCTTTTAATAAGCATTGCAAGTTGGAAGGTGAATCGCTGCCTTTGCCCACAAATCTCATGTCGATGTAAATAAGCTGTGCGAAATCTATGGTCCACACGACAAAACTTGCCAGTGCGATATAATTAAATAGAGAAAGGGAAACCCAACTGGCAGAAAAAGAAAATCAAGCAACAAAAAGAAAAGAAAAACCTAAGAAAGATTGGAAGTTCTTGGAAGTAGGACCTGTGCGCCATTGGCATGAATTACATGGTGCAACTTGGTGACACAAATATTTAGGAATTAGATAACACAACTTAGTTGTTTCAAGTGTGAAAACATCTAAACCCTAAATCTTAAATTATAAAACTTATAGAGTAGACTACTTGCGTGATGATTCGTGGGGGATTATCCCCTATGTATAAAAAAAATTAACACGGTATGACATACAATACCGGATGTAAATATATTTTTCCTTTATTTTTTCAAACTATTATAAGTTTGCACAATCTGCTGTTTAATATTATGATTAATTTTGGCATCTCGAATACGTGTGACTACACGCCACTTGATGATCAATCCGCATTCCGACGCTTTTTAAAACTTCAATTTTCACGTTTAAGAGAAGTTAATATTATGACTAATCCTTATTTCAAGATGTTTAACCGGTCAAGATCGAAATCAACTCTATGTTATTTTTGGCGTAATCAACGTGTTTGTTCCGCTCGTATCGTCATCATGAGCATGAGTTGGATGAAGATACCTTTCTAGACAACTCATGAGATTAATTTGGACCACCACACTGATCTTATTGAAATTTCGTATAACATTCAATGTGAGTGTACAGAATCCGAAAATATATATAGCCATGAATGACATGTGTGTCATTATGTCCTTTTCTTCAAGGGACTGATCTAAATAAAAACAAAGACTTTCCCATCAAAGATGGTCCACATTTTACAACTGTATATAGTAAACCAAGGCCCACCTCAGAAAAAATAATTTTTGGTTTGTAAGCACTAAGTTACATCAAATCCCAATTGGCATTTGCTTGGTGGTGTATAGAAAAGACAAAGTGGTCCAGCTAAGGAAAAGAAAAGAGCCCATGAAAACTTAAGATTTTGTCACAGTGTGCAATTGCTGCTTTGGAAGCTAGGGTTAGAAGCTGAGTGACCCACCAAAGGAGATTGGACAACACCCAAAAAGCAAAGATACAAAAGAACAAAATCAATTAATTGAGAAGTTGATAATTGATGAAATCTATCAGAATTTTGATGCCATGGGCCAAAGATAGTGCGCCCCACAAAATGTCGACTTTGACAATCTAATGAATGAGACAGAGCATGTTTGCTTGTCTTGCAGTTAGGTCATGGGAATTTTGTTTACATTGAAGCTAATCACGGACTTGATGAGTGGAGGATTGGCATGCCAAGCCCTTGTACCTCTTTTTGTTTTTACTTTTTCGAATCGAGCTTTATTTTGTTTATAAAAAAAAAATTATTTAGCTGTTGAGTTAGTGAATAAATGGGCACTGGCTCTACTCCGCAGAACTTATAGCAGTGGCTAGAAATATAATACTATCCTTAGATGAAGGTGAAATCTTAATATTTAAATATAACACTCTACCTCACGTGTAGATTGGATTTTGGCCTAAAACCAAAACATGAAAATAGACCCAGATGAGGCAAATAGAGGTTTGGAAAAATTTGACCTCCGTATCTCCTACTTCCGCTTTGATACCATGAAAGATTTTCTAAAACCCTTGCCAATTTTTTTAAGAATTTTAATTGTTAGACGAATTAGTGATTTTAACATTTGAATATAACATTTTACTAACTTCGGGCAAAAAGGTCATAAAGATGTAAGTTCCTAAGAGGATTGCCATGAGCTGTTCATGTTCTTACTTTTGCGCCATATTCTTTGTTGCTTCCATGGATCCTTAGTTGGTCCTCCGACAATGTAAAAGAAGGTTTATTCGAAATGAACTCCATATCGAAAGGATTAGAACCATCAAATACTAGCTATAGCTCAAACCCCTCAAAAAATTATAAGCTTCGAAAGCTGTAATTAGAAGTTCATGATCAGACGGTTGACTCGAAATCCTAAGTTTGAAACGGATCACAGAATGGATGTAGTTGTCCGGTTTGTTTGCTGCATGAGGGAAGCCTCATTGTAAAGGCCCAATAGGCCTATTTGTTGCTATTGGGCCTGAAAAATCATTAGAATATGGCTTTGGTAGCTAAAATCGGGGAATGCACTGTTTTCTTTTTATCAAAAATTTGAGCATAATACGATAACGTTTGGGACTTACACGTTGTTGATGCGGCTCGAGATGGAAATTCAGCGTGCAAAGATGCGTTCTCTAACTTCTGATCTCAACAGTAAGCGAGCCAACCATACTAGATTGCTAATCCATATGTCTACTTCGATCCGGAATGGATTGTCTAAACCAACGCATGCGTATACGAAGACGGCCCAAAACTACAAAACTTAGGGCTTGAAATGGTCATCAGCTTGAAGCAGTTCAACCACGGTGGATAAGCTATGCTTGGGCAGCGTTCGACAGGCCCAATGGGTCAGAAATTTTGAATGGTCGACATCTGAAATCAGGTTCCCACCCTCATGGGTTTGGCTCAACTAGGGTTGCCGAAGTTCCTTCGAGATATAGGGATGGTAACCGGTCGAGCTTATCCGAACCGGTTGAGTTTAGTCAAAATGTTCGAGTCGGGTCATTTTGATTGAGAAGGAGCATTGCTATAAGGTTTTGATCGGGGCTAGACTACTATACGAGGGGCAACCATCACTGCTCAAAATTAGGGCTAGACTAATGTGCAAGGGGCAACGATCACCGCTCAAGATTAGTCGTACTACCCCAAGGAGGAGGAGGAGGAGAGGAAGCGAGGTGTTAGCAATGGCAACACAAGTTTGTAGCATATTTGAGGGTCTAGTGGCAGGGAAATGATGATAATGTTGTAAAAAGTCTACTCGGCCAATTGCTAATGACTATTTAGGTTTGTGCACGACTATTTGATGTTACATGATTGTCTCATGACACTTGATATCTTTTTCTCTCTTAGCACCATATTAATTAGCGCTGTTGGTAAATAAATGAAATAGTTCGATCATTTGAAAATAAATACATTGACGGATCCATGTTTTTAAAGAAAAATCGGACACAAAAATCAAAATAAAATAGATGAAAGAACTAAATGTGAACTGTACTTCTTTTTTTATGGTTTGCACAAAGAAAACAAAAAGGAAAGTATCCAGAAAATCTAAGTACAGATAATCCCAACTGATCTCTAAATTAAAAAAAAAAAAAAGGCAATTATATTTCAATTCCACCAAACCATCCTAAAATATATATATATATATATATATATATATATATATATATATATATATATATATAATATAGGAAATAAACGGGGGGAATGGAATGAAAACAGGCATTGGTCGGCCACCTCGGACCCCAGTAGGCTCTCGCCCGTACCGTCGAGCGATCCGTGGACCGTAGGATCTGGGAAGCACCGGCTCCCCCACAGCCATCGATGGGGGTTCTCGCGGGGCCCACGTGCCCCCGGTCGAGGAAACCGTTGACCGTGTCTCGATGACCACGGTCCGCCCTTACGAAGGGCTAACAATAATCATTCTTAATTATCCCCTTACTTAAACAGTCAATTCTGTCCGTACCCCGGCATTAATTAACAGCCCTCCTCGACTTTTCTTCGTGGGGTGCGTATTCATTGGAATACAGTGCAAAGGAAAAAAGAGACCCCCCCCCCCTTTTAACATGGCTTCCAACGTAAGATTTGCTAATTTCGGCCTAATGCGATTTTATTTAATGCATTGGTTAGCGAATGATTTAATTGGTTTTTTAGCTTGATCCATCTTTTTGCAAGAAACCTTGAAGAGGGTTTTTTTTCGTACTCTCGTTTTCTTATTATTGATGTTAGAGAATGAGTGTGGCCGCCACAAAAGCATAAAGTCGAGCAAGTGTCTTGTATTAAGGAAGGAGTCATATACTAAGTGGTTCGGTTAAGTTTTAAACGAGCTAAGGCTACTGTAATTAAAGCAAAACGCAACTTGATTATTCGGATTAATGAATTAGAATACAAAACATCAAACAATTATTGTTTGTCGACTTAGGGTTTTTTGTGGACCGACACGAGTTCCACGTAAGTATAGATTCGAGCAAGTGTCTTGTATTAAGGAAGGAGTCAAATAATAACTCATTTGGTTAAGTTTTAATTGAGTTAAGACTATTGTGATTGAAACAGAGCGCAACTTGATTATTTAGAATATAACAAGGGGTACCCGACTTTAATATCTTAAAAATCTAATTTCGGCCTAACATAATATATTGGCTAGCAAATGATTACTTTGTTTTTCTTTTCATCGATCTTTTAGGTAAGAAATCTTGAAGTGGGTTTTTTGTACTTTCGTTTTTTTATCCATATTAGAGAACTAGAGAAAGAAATATCAAACAATGAATGTTTACTGACTTAGGGTTTTTGGTGAGATCGGCATGAGTATCATGTAAGTATATAGTTGAGCAAGTGTCTTGTATTAAGGAAGGAGTCGAATACTAAGTAATTTGGTTAAGATATAAATGAGTTAAGACTATTGTAATTAAAACAAAATGCAATGACATGAGAGAAATTCAAAGTGCTTGATTATTTAGGACATGATGAGGGTTACTTGGCTTTGATACGTTAAAAGTCTAATCTAGAAAATGAGAAAGTACTAAGTTAAAAGAGATCACCAACGGCGATGACAACGACTACAACATCGATGTCGGCAAGTCTTATCTCATTAAGTAAGATTAGTTTTACAAATCCAATTAAGATAGCATGTTGGATCTTTTATATTAGATTTACTAACATTATAAATCTTGTAGATAAGTAAGATTGGATGAATTGTCACCATTAATATGCATCTTGAGTGAGCAATTTCAGGTTTCGTATAAGTTCCACCTAAAACTTGGGACCTACCGATTGGAATAGGTTTATCAATTTTTATAACGCAAACCTATTTTTCATACTCTAGAACCTGAAACTTACCTCGTCATAAATTTAAGGGTTAGTTCAAAGGTCTACCTAAGTTCTACCTGTATTATTAATTGAATATCGTAACGAAATTCAATCTTTAATAAATATCACTTGTTATTACAATTCATGAACCATAATTTATATTTAAACACATGAAAAATATAAAATATTAATAAAATACGAGTCTTAGTCATAAAATGAATATTCAAACTAATAGTTCTAAATTATAGACTCATTATCAAACGTCATCAAATACTGTAGGATATTATGAAGACATATACTAAGAAAAACACGAAAACTTGTTTCAAGTTTTAGGTTATAAGTTCCGTATAAGTTCTACTTGAAACTTATAACCTATTTATCGAAACAGATTTCATAATCTTTTGAGACCTAGAATCTACCTTCCATACTTTAGAATCGCGTCTCCATTTCGACTCTCAAGTTCTAGAGTCTACTTTGGAACCGTTCTTAACCCTAACATTTTGACCCCTAAAGGCCAACAAAAAAATTGAGAAAACAGATCCCCAAAAAAAAAAATACACATGTATGTGCTGTGTTCATTTCCATCGGGACCTCCAAAAAGTTAAAAAAAAAAAAAAGGAAAATAGAAAAGATAAACTAAAGGATGGCACTTGGGGAATCATTGCAAAAAAGTACCGATGCACTGCACAATAAGTCGCCGCTCCCTGTTTGTAATAAAAACCCAGCAATCGAGTTTGACCTGTAACGTTATTGTTACGCATGCCAGACAGAGCCCGATGGATACCAGCTCCTCCACTCACTTCACCTGTCTCCTTTTCTGCTTCCTAACATGCCCAACATGGTACGACCACAGAAACCTTGCCACCAGTTCAAGCCTTCCTTCGAGGAAATCAGTATGCATGTCTGTGTCAGATCCATGGCAGACGTCTGTATTACCTTCCGAGCATATTGGACTTTCTTGCCTTCTTCCCTTTTCCCCCAACTCGGCATTGTGCGGTCAACTTGCGTGCACAGTGCCACCTGATCTTTTGATCCTCATGGAATGTGGGCGCTTGAGCAAGGACCGCGGGGATTTTATACGTTGTCGTGTAGGTGTGAGTTGCATTTGAAAAGAACCCGACCGAAAATTTAGTATGGTGTGTGATACTTAATATGTTCTAATTGAATTATGAGATGCATTTAGGTTTAAATTGTCTCTTAACCTCTTAACGATCTCTAGGATTGAGGTGTCGAACTTTTGTTGCTTTTCCTAATAAGAGGTATCAAGGTCGGTGGTGATTAGTAGGCCTCCCATGGATTCCTATAGTCTTTGTCTACTTTGAGGAAGAAATCTCATGAACAATGTAAAGTAAATAATTAGAATGAATGCGATGCTTTTAAGAAAGTATACATTCACATGAGATTTTATGTTATCCAACAATTTTTATGTCAAAATTACAAAGTGATTAGGTAAGCAGGTCATGTGACACTCTAACAAGTAAATATAAAAATCAAGAGTAGGTGACAATTCATTTACACTGAAGGTATTATCAAATTCTCTATAATCACTACGCAATGGAAAGGCATTAGCAACATCATTAGCAGCTAAATTAACAAAATGATATGAGTAATGGCAATGACCCGATACACTAACTTGGCACAGCCTCAACACAGTATGTTCCACTTAAACCCTACTTTAGACAAACAATCAATACAAATAAAAGAGCAAACACGACATTTTACAGCTAATTTCGTACCTCTTTCACCTTAAAAGAGAGAAACTCGATAGATACTTGACCCACCCTATGTTTTCTTTTTTCTGGCCAAGGGCCCACTTTGTAATTACTTGCCATCACCGAGTAAATAGTAAATTAATGATGGTTTTGACAGCTGTAAAACAAGGGTTTCTTCACAAAAGAAAGACATAAACTTTTTCTTGCCTGAATGATGTTTCCAGACCCTAATGTTGTCTCTAATTGAACCAAAGATGACCTGGCTTCATGTGAAGCGACATTGTTCTCGCTAAACATTCCAAAACGACGCCGTTTGTAAGCCAATTATGGAATTTCGAGTACGTGAGAGAGAGAACTTCAAAAAAAAAAAAATTAACTTTGTGAAAAATCCCGAGCCCCAATTCAAGTACCTCCCTCTCCCTTGAAAGATTTCATCTCGATGGTTTATTGAAGCCAGATCTTCTGACATGACACTTGTTGTTTGCCATGTAAGCGTTCGTTTACCATCTTAGATGCTTCATACGTCATATTTTAGTTAAATCGTCTTTTTGATTAAAATCGGTACCTTCTTTTTCCGACACCTGAAAGGCGGGCCAAGATTGTTCCCGACACGAAATTTTGTGCCTTTCTAAGTAATACTTGAAAGTAGGGGCCAAAATTATCCCTGAGCAAAAGTTAGTGCTTTTTTTTTTTTTTTTTTGGAATCCTCCTTGGGCGGTTCACGCAAAAGAGTTAAACCACACTTTTTCTAAATTAGGCTCTAGCCCAATGGGCCTCTGAAGTTCCAGCCTCTCCAGACCCGGCCCGGCCCGGCCAATGACATAATCATGGGGTCAACGGTCAACGCCTTCGTCCCTTTAGAAAGAAAGTGTGCATGTGAAACGAAACATGGACCATCAAACATGCATTTTACCCAATTCAATGCGAGGCAAGGAAAGGACGACACATGCTCGAAGGGTTTGTCGGACAATCTAAAGTCAAGTGATGTCTCAAAAAGGTGAAATTCTTTTCACACGAGCAGGAATTTTCGTAGAAAAACCAAGGGGCCTTCTTTCCATGTACAATTCTTATGCACATCTGGCTAAGTTTGTCGTGGTTTTTATTTATTAAAATTGACTTTTACATTTTGATGGGAAAAGCCCGAAAACGAAATTTGACTTTTAGTAGCATGGACCAAAACGCACTCTAGTTATTCCACCTAAAATAAGAAGTGGTCCGAAAGTTGAAGAAAAGACCCTCACCCACTAATGACAATTTTCAATCATACAATATATCTAAAAATAAACTTTTGGATTTCAAATAAGATCGTATACCATCTTTTGTTGTCAATTTTTACTGTTTATTTGATTTTTAGAGCTCAAGTTTAGTAATTTATGTATTTATTATGGATTAGAGTCGTGTCGAACTTAAACAAAAAGACATCGTCAAGTCAAGGTTAAGTTTCAAAGATCTAATATGATGAGGCTCTAACAACATCTCAAGTGCTAACTAATTAAAAGTAAGTACTTTTTTGCATAAATTCAATGACATATATATATATAAATCTCCAAACAAATGAACATCTAAGAGGCTATGACCATATATATGTGTGTATGTGTTTATATGGATAATGGATGAGGATTCCTGTCCAAATTAACCTCTATTACATGGTTCACGAAGTCAAGAAAAGACAGAGTCATATATGATGGTCAATGAAGTTAAGAAAATAAAAAGTGATGTGTGACTAAAAGTTATTTCAGTCAAGAAAATTTCGTTAACCCATTTTCAAGCACCATGCTTAGAATAACTAACTGTTGTGATATAAGCCAAAGTTAATGGGGCTACTTTGTAACTTTTCATAGTTCAAGAACCAATGCATAATCATGCCAAAGTTCATGGGGTTAATTTGTAAATTTTTCAGTTCAAGGACTCTTATGTGATAGTGCCAAAATTTAGGAGGTTTCGAGTAAAAATTGTTACGTTTGCAAGTGCAATGCATACTAATTGATGACGTCCCGTCTGCATCGTGTCCATGACATAACAGAACGGGCGAGTAAATAAGGCCTAAGTTGCTTGCCGCGAAAAGAAAGTTGAAATCGTGAGTTTCTACTTTTGGATTTGGGAGATTTAAAGGAGTTTGAAAACGTTAATAAATTACAAACAAAAGAGAAGATGAAATCCCTAATTTCTCCCCCCGTTTTGAACTTCTTCCATCCATTGACCACTTACGTAAGACAAATTTCTCTTATATAATCCCTTTTTATCTCATCCTCACCCCTTCAACAAATGTAATTCTAGGGAAGATACTCAAGATATATATCACCTTATACTTAATATCCACTTGGTACTTTCACTTTCGAAAATTCCAAATGAATACTCGAGTGTTTATCTTCGAAGACCATTTTGCATTTTCAAACTTATAACCATATCTACAAAACCATGGTTTCTTTAAAAAAAAAAATGCCCATCTCAAGATATTAGAATGGATTTGCAAGGAAGGGTATGATCCGGTCTTTTCGATTCGTGCAGTGGATTATGACAATATAATATGAAGCAAAAATTTCTTCCCCCCCCGCTGGTGGTCGCAAGATATTCCCCACCGCAACGACGTCGCAGCGCGACTGGCCATCCAACCTCGTCGCCTCGGACCCCCACATCAAGAAACCACCACCAAGAAAATCAAGAAAAGCAGCCAGAGTACGAAATTCGAAACAGCAAAAAAAAAAATGATAATAATAATAACAATAATAATAATAATTCATCATCTTTGCTTCTCTCTCGCCTTCCCCACAACAAAAAGCAAAAGAAAAACACACACCCGGTCCGAAAAAAAATCGTCCGAGGTTGTAATTTATATATCTCTCTCTCTCTCTCCCAATTTTCGCCTCGCCCTTTTCTTAAAAATCGCAACTTTAATCAATTTCACACCGTCTCCCTCTTTCCCCTTCTCTCTCCGTCCTTCTCTCTCTCTCTCTTCAGTTCTCCAAGATTTGATTTTTCAGATCCGCTTCGGGAAATTTCCCTCCCAATTCCTCTGGCAATCGCGCGATCCGCCGGCTTCCCTCCTCCGGGCGCCCGCCATTCCTCGATCCTCGCCGATCTCGCGCCGCTGCCGGCGCTCCCGGGGGCCGGAAATGCGCGCGCCCGGGACCTAGGGTTTGGCGGAGCGCTGGTGGTTCCGCCCAATTTTGCATGAGGACGTGGTGCTGCTGCTTATGGCTGTGCATCGGTGACGGCGACGGCGACGGCGGCATGGGGGGCGAGGCCAAGTCTTCGGCGGCGCGGGCTTGGAATTCGGACGGCGAGGCCGATTCCGAGGGCGGGGACGAGTTCGCCGACCTGGCGGTGAGGCTAGGGTTCGCGGAGGGCGAATTCGAGGAGCAAATGACGATGTTCCAGGAGATGGAGATGGCGATGAGCGGCGCCGACGATCCGGATGTTTTGGTGGGGGGCGGCGGACGGGCTCGGGAGGGGCGAGGGCTTGGGCGGAGCTCGGGGCGCGCGGCCGGGGAGAGCTCGGGTTCTGTGTCGGGTGCGGCGGCGGCGGCGGCGGAGCGGGATCACGATTGGCACCACAAGCGTGCCAAGGTTCATGCTGATACCAGGTGAGGTGATTGCTTAATTGTTCGGAGTGATGCGGGTTTGTGGTCGGTTTTGACCATTTGGTTTTTAGTTTGCTCCATGTTGCGGATTGAGTTATTAGATCAGGGGACAGCTTCTTTACATATTTGCTTGCGTGGCTGTGTGCGCTACGAGACTACTTGATGAGTTCTTGATGATTGTTCGGGAACATTTAGTGACGGGCATGCAAAAAGTGATTTTGGTTTGTGCTTCCGTATGATGGTGGCTTTATTGCCACAATTAGACATGTTTCTGAAACCCAGGAGCATGAGTCCCAACTTGTTTTCACTTTCGAGAGAATGGCACATCATCCGACTGAGGTCCTGCGAGTAGTTTATATGCTGGCAGCATTAATGTTGGTTTCACTAGAAGCATTAAGGATTCGGCGCCACTTTTGCATGCAGTTCTCCTTCTTGCTTGGCATCGAACTTTTTTTTTGTGGATTGTTAATCGTGGGCTTCTGCGAAACGGTTTTGAGTTGCTTTCGAAAATCATTCCTCAAATCCATATGTCCGTTCCCAAATCATGAAAATGTCGCGAAAAAGCTGATATTTTGTTGGCTGCTGAAATGGAACAACACCAATCATATTGCTACATTCATTACGTGTCCTCCAGCTCACACGTGCAGAGGCTTTTGTTAGAGGCCTTGTCCTAGATAAGTCTGCTTCATCTTGTTGGATTGGACTCTGACCAACATTAAGAATACTTTGACTTACGTCTTGTTCTTAAAACGTGAAATTACGTGAGGTTGTGATGACAATTGCTGACCATGAGCTCTGATTGCCATCCCTTATGGTTGTCAATTGTAATATGTGATATCTATTCTGCATTTGCAGAATGTGTGACAAGACATTTTCAAGTCCGCGTTGCCTTTTTGTGATCGTATCTCTTTTTCTGTTGTTTGCAGGGAGAGTAATTCTGCAACAGCATGCTCTGCTAATGCAGGCAGTTCACATATTTATTCAGACAGCCATTTCAATATGTATCGGGACTCTTCAGCTTCAGCTTTAAAAAATGAATCGCTTTACCCAACTTCTATGTTGGATATGATTGATTATGCATATCATATAGAATCTAGGGATGGGATAGATAATTTCAGTGATATTGATGGTGAAGCAAAAACAGAAGATATAGAAGTGAGGATGGATCTGACTGATGACCTATTACACATGGTACTAGGAATCTCATATTTGTTTAAGCCTCTAGTTTCTTTGCTTCGGGTTCTTTTGACAGTATGATTTCTTGCTATAACTTTGGTGCCAGGTATTCTCTTTCTTGAATCATATGGATCTTTGTCGGGCTGCACTAGTCTGCAAACAGTGGCGAGTGGCTAGTACACATGAAGACTTTTGGAAATGCTTAAATTTTGAGAACCGGAACATATCAATTGAGCAATGTGAGTTTCAAAATGCTAAGATGATATTTTAGATTATTCTTGGTTTAGCTGGTGGTCAGGAATTAAAGTCGATGCACTTGATAGAGGAAATTAGTCTGAACAAATATGCCTGGTAGGTTATCAATTTAATTTCCGGCTACTTATTGTCTTCAGAGGAGAGATACAGAAAGGAAATTCTCATTTGCATTTTTATTTTTATTTTGATTTTTGTTTTGGATAAAGGTTTGAGCATATAAAGGTGTTGCAAGGAAAGTTGGAATGATATAGGGGTTAAGATTAGAGTACTTGCTAAATGGCCAATAATTTTGTAAAGTTGCACGGGAATAGTGGTGAGACAATAGGGTTCTTCCCTTTTCACATCAAACAAGACACAACTGGATTACACACTTAAAGTAATGGCCTGCCAGGAACAGATGGTTTGATTGTTTTCATTCAGATTATATGCAATTATTAACTAAGGTACTGGTCATAGATAGTAATGTTTGGTCTAATGTTTGGTCTGTAGATTGTCATTTGAATTGACTTAATTTACACACGGAGTGTTTTATCTTAAATGGCCTTCCTGCTCATTGAGTTTTCTTGTAAACATATCTTGTGTTTAAATTTTTTACTGTAAAAGCTAAACAAGGTTGGATTTCTTGTTGGTTCAATGGTATCTAGAATGTGATGTTACTGCCTCATATTTTTCGTCAGTTTGGAAAGGGAAGCTTGCTCAGTGTATTCAGTTTTCATTCAATCATCCCCAACTTTTTGTGACGTGCCCTGAATAATTCATTTAACCTCCAATCTCCCTATCTCCATTTCTTGGTTCTTAGCTCAGGAGTTGAGAATATTGATTGGGATGGATGTGCTTAAGTTTCTTCTTTTTAGATAGGAATATTATATTGGTTCTTCTGCTTGATTAATTGTTAATCATATCATTTGTAGTTGAGGACATGTGCCGGCGGTATCCAAAAGCTGCTGAAGTCAATATAACTGGTGCTACTGCAATTCATTTGCTTGTTATGAAGGCTGTGTCATTGCTGAGGTGGTTAATGTTTATATTTATTGGTTTTTTCCTGCTTCCATCACAGCTGTGATCTAATTGCTACTGTTTTTTTTATGGCATTAAGATATCTGGAGACTTTGACCTTGGGGAAAGGACCGCTAGGGGATACATTTTTTTATGCCTTATCAGAGTGTAATTTGTTGAAGAGTCTGAATGTCACTGATGCCACCCTTGGTAATGGCATCCAAGAGATACCTATAAACCATGACAGGTTGCGTCATCTTCAATTGATCAAATGTCGCGTCATGCGAATATCTGTCAGGTGAAGCAATTTATAAATTGGCCATTCTATTGGAATCTTTCTCTGGGTTGAAGTGCACCTGAGACGTTGTTATTGCAGGTGTCCTCAACTTGAGACCTTATCTTTGAAGCGCAGTAATATGGCCCAGGCTCAGCTCAGCTGCCCCCTTTTGCGTGACCTTGATATAGGCTCTTGTCATAAGCTTTCAGATGCTGCAATTCGATCAGCCGCAATATCATGCCCACTGTTGGAGTCTTTGGACATGTCAAACTGTTCATGTGTTAGTGATGAAACATTACGTGAGATAGCTCTTACTTGCGCTAATCTCCATGTTCTCAATGCATCATACTGCCCTAACATTTCACTTGAGGTAAATCGTATGTAAGTAAATGTTTTTCTTGTAGAAGTGGCAAAAGCTTATTTCTCAAATGCTCTTTTTCTGTGCAGTCTGTTAGGCTTCCGATGTTGACAGTTCTAAAGCTTGACAACTGTGAGGGCATAACTTCAGCTTCAATGGCAGCAATTTCGCATAGCTATATGCTAGAGGTTTGAAATGATTATCTCATCAAGTTGGATTTCTATGAGAGCCTACTGTAATTAGTCTGAACTAAGCTCTCTTTTTTTGGCCAATAGTCTGAACAAGCTCAAGTTGAGATTTTCTGCAGGTTTTGGAGCTGGACAATTGCAGCCTCTTGACATCTGTATCTTTGGATCTTCCGCGCTTACAGAATATAAGATTGGTGCATTGTCGCAAGTATGGTCTTTGCTTTGTCTCATATACCATTGTTGAAATCCAATGGCATTCTTCTTATTCCAGATTCGCTCTGTGCGTGTGTGATTTTGTGTGTGCGTGCATGAGACCTGAAACACTTTCTGGGATTTCATTTTGCAGGTTTGCCGATTTGAATTTACGAACTCTCATGCTATCATCCATAATGGTGTCTAACTGCGGTGCCCTCCATCGTATTAATATCACATCAAATTCACTTCAAGTATGTTTGTCTGTGAAAGGAGGATCCACAGTATCTGATCTTTAGTGATTATGCAACAGAAAAGATTCTTATACTTCTTATGTGCATGCAGAAATTAGCTTTGCAAAAACAGGAGAGTCTGACCACGTTAGCATTACAGTGCCAGTCTCTGCAAGAAGTGGACCTAACAGCCTGTGAGTCGCTGACAGATTCTATATGTGAAGTTTTCAATGATGGTGGTGGATGCCCTCTTTTGAAGTCCTTAGTCCTTGATAATTGTGAGGTCTGTGATTTAAGCTTCGATTTGGGGTTACTAGTTTCTACTATAGTCATCTCCTTTAATGATATTGCTGAGTAAATTTAAAAATTCAGTAATGGCACAGAGGTGGTGTCATGCTCTTACTGATGTTAAGAGTTTACTTTGTTTTGCAGAGCTTGACAACTGTGCGATTCTGCAGTACTTCTTTAGTCAGTCTGTCCCTTTCCGAGTGCAGGGGAATTACAACTCTTGACCTCACCTGTCCCAATCTTCAGCAAGTTTGTTTAGATGGGTGTGATCACTTAGAAAAGGCTCATTTTTGCCCAGTAAGTGACAAGTTGTCTGTTTTATGGTTTAGTGAATTGCGACGGTTTCTTATTGTCTTTTTTGAGTTAATAATTCTACCCTTTTAAAACCTTCTAAAAAATGAGGACCTTTCTTAGTCCGAGATACCAATATATGTTACTTGCACTCGATTCCTGGAGAGTTATCATAATTGTTGCCGCATTCCTGGAATTTTTTTATTTTAGGCTTGAATCGAACTATCTCCATTGAACCAGCGGACTTGCTGTTGCTAATGGCGGTAGTTAGGACATTGGGAAATATATGATCATATGAATCGCTTAGCATCAATTTCACATTAAGGTGTCCGCAACCAAGCTTACTTGGGTTTTCTTCCCCCCACCTCAGGTTGGACTTGGATCGCTAAATCTTGGGATATGTCCTAAATTGAGTGAACTCACAATTGAAGCACCAAAAATGGTGTTACTGGAGTTGAAAGGTTGTGGGGTACTGGCAGAAGCTTCCATCAACTGTCCTCTTCTAACATCTCTAGATGCTTCCTTTTGCAGGTTACGCTTTGTTTCCATTCTCCTGAGCTCCAGTCTTCTCATATCAAGCTGACACTTCATTTTTTGACTTGTGCAGCCGACTTAGGGATGACTGCTTGTCTGCGACAGCCGCATCTTGTCCTCTGATTGAGTCATTAATCTTGATGTCATGCCCGTCTGTTGGTTCTGATGGGCTTTATTCTCTTTGCTGGCTTCCACACTTAACCATGCTCGACTTATCATACACCTTTTTGACAAACTTGGTTCCCGTCTTTAAGTCCTGTTTGCATTTAAAGGTACGTCACCGTAATTGTATACATCGTGAACATGCACTACTACCAGTTTTTGTGGAACACAATTTTCTTGCTATTAGTTTGTCAGATTTTTAGTGGATTCAGCCTTCTCCTTGATGCTATTTGCTGTTTGGGTTGTAAGCTCCAGTGCTTGTGACATTGTCACTGGCTTTTATGACTCCATTTGAACTGAAGTTTTCTTTGACCAATCACTTGTATCATTGACTTTTTGTCATGAATATTTTGATTATTAGTGCCACTTAGTTAGCTTATGTACGTCAATAAGAATGCTGAAGTTATTTTCAAATTTGTGTTCACTTGGAATTATTCACCTTTGATTCGAAGTATATCAATAAGAATACTGAAATTATCTTCAAATTTGTGTTCCCTTGGATTATTTATCTCTGATTCAAATTATTCCTGCATCAAATTGGGTCAGAGGTTGAGCTTCTGAATGATTGAGTTAAGATGTGCTGGGAAGGCACTAAAGCTCTGTGAAAAAGAGGGTTGAAGGAAATGAATACTGGGTTGAATTAGATTATGTAGGTTATACTCTAATGTAAACTGAAATGAAGGGCAAAACCTTTTTTTGTCTTTTTGAACAACAAGGGCAAAACTTAAAGGTCCGTCGTTTGTTTTTATTATTGTTTTTTTTATTCATTATAATTTTGGGTTTTGACTTGCCTCTACTTGATCCCAATAAACAACTGAGGTGATGAGGGGTTGAAATTGAACATCTTGCTTGGGTATTTTCAAACACCTCCTCATTTCTATTTAATGGTTCTTGACATGGTTTATATTATGGGACTGTTGCTCTTATAACTTTTTAAGTTCTCATTGCCTATTCTGACTTGTCCTTGCCCTCCTTTTCCAATTTAAGGTGTTGAAATTGCAAGCATGCAAGTACCTTACCGATTCTTCATTGGAGCCTCTCTACATGCATGGAGCTTTGCCAAGCCTCCGAGAATTGGACTTGTCTTATGGGCCTTTTTCTCAGTCTGCCATAGAGGAGCTTCTTTCTCGCTGTACACATCTGACTCATGTTAGCTTAAACGGATGCATCAATATGCATGATTTGAATTGGGGTTTCCCTGGGGATATCTCTCTGTCGTCTAGTGCCAGTTGTGTGAATGAAGTGTCAGAGAGCAATAATTCGCTGGAACTGCCTGAGCTGCCCAACCGTTTGCTGCAAAATCTTAATTGCGTAGGCTGTCCAAGTATCAGGAAGGTTTTTATTCCACTGCTGGCTCGCTGTTATCACTTATCGTCGCTGAACTTATCTTTATCCAACAATCTGAAGGAAGTCGACATTGCTTGTTCGAACTTGTGCCTTCTAAACTTAAGGTACTGAGTTTCCTTTTCGTTATTTGCCTATTGCGCATCAATTTTCGACTGGCTAATGCTGTTTTGTTCGTTCGTTCAGTAATTGCTGCAGTTTGGAAACATTGAGGCTTGAATGTCCAAAATTGACAAGCCTATTTCTTCAGGTATGTATATTGTCTTCCTTCTTCATGTTTCTTCAAGCATGCATATTGCCTTATTTTTTAAATGAAAAGAAGAAGAAGAATAAGAAGAAGAAGCAGAAGAAGAAGAAGCTGTTCAGTTCTTATTTTTGTTGGCCCCTTGTGGTGGGAATGTCTTCCTAAAATTTCTTCCTTTGGAAATTGGATCTTGGTTTACACTCTCCAAGATAAAGGATAAAGATAATTGCTAGTTGTTCATTATATGTTTGGATGTTGATATATATTGTCAAATTCTTCTGTTCTGATTGGTTTCTTCATTTCTTGTGGGGCTTTGATTAGTCATGCAACATCACTGAAGAAGCACTCGAAGCTGCTGTGTCACGATGTATGACACTGGAGACCCTTGATGTTCGCTATTGTCCGCAGGCAAGCAGAGTTCTTTTTATCTTTTTTGAAAAAGATACGTTAAATCTGTTTGTATCATAATGGTAACTTCACTCATCAAGCTGTTACCTTTCGTGTATATCGACATGCAGATTTCCTCAGTGAGCATGGGGAGATTGCGTGCGGCTTGTCCAAGTTTGAAGCGCATCTTTAGCAGCCTGTCACCTCCATGAGAACTGGCAGAAGTGTGAGTTGTTTCTCAGAGTGACGACATTGTGTTTGCGTCCCGTTAACACGCTGTACACACTGCACAGGTTGCTAATGGTTTGTGTTTGTGATCTTGTAAGTATAGTGAATGGTCATCAATCTTGAGTTTTCTTTTCCTTTTTTCTCTTGTCATTGTGTATGTCAACCTGATGATTAATGTGGCTGGGTTATCGTTATGCGTAAAATTGCTCTCCTTTAGCTATGTCTTCTGCATTCTTTTGGTTGTACGGGAATAAATTCGTTCCGGTTGTTAGATGACCATGCTTCATGGTGTAGGTAATTGACTTGCAATTCTTACTACATGAGCCAAACAGTTGAGAGCAAGTCCTCCAATTTGAAGTGTAGATGTTCAAACTAGTCGAATGACTAAAAGACAATTGTCGTTCCTCGTGTGCATCTGTAAATGATATATACTGGTAAAGACCTTGTTCGAGTAAGACAAAAAAGGGCGAAGGCGACAGACGACCAGTACGGGACATGATTCTACTTCTAGCAAGGAAATTGGATGTTTATCAGGCGATAGCTATTTTCTTATGATCAGTTTTTGTGTTATAGGTCCTGTCGTATTTCTTCTAGCAATGAACTGGATTATCGTTTTAAAGCATGTCGGCCAATTGAGCTTGTCGTCCGGGAGATTCAAAACTCTGATAAATTGACAATCTTGCACATCTTCTCTAAGTATCTGATACCAAGATAACTCTGAGTTGCAAACTATCGCGTTTCTTTGTTTGTCGGAAGTTATAGAGATATCCATACGAGAAAGGGCCGAAATTTTTGCTATGCCAAGATTTTCATCCAACTCGTCTTCGATTGAGGTCATCTCTCCTTCCTAATAGGTTGTGGATCAATCAAGAAACTGCTATTTGCGAGAACGGGGTTCATGCATCGACTTACGCGTGCGATTGCTTTGTATTTTCTCCCTTCAAAATACCCAAAACGAAAAAGCACATGGAAGAAAGGATCTACTTTACCCTTATGGTCTTCATGGTCCCTGATGACAACTCTACTCTTAGTAAGCAGAATGGCTTAACCACTCCATTCTAGGAAACAGAATTTTTGCTTTTACATGGGGCCTAGCAAAGATGTTCTGTCATAATTGCATATCAGACCCCAAAACTTTCTGGATGTTCAATGCTAGCTAAGGTGGCAAGGATTAGCTAGAATAAACCTCTCTTAATGTGCAAAGTACCAGCACACTAAAGAACCTTTAGGAGCTAGCGATCAACAAATTTGGACAGACATAAGATTATGTTCTTGCGCAATGATGCCGAGATTATTCTGATATTAGCACTAGCACTATAATATGCTGTAGTACTTGCCTGAAAACAGGTGATGCGTATGACCTTGCATCTATGTAAAGACCAAAAACAGAGGACCGAATATGTACCCATGATCTCCAGTTGCTCCATATTCAGATTATATTGTAGTCCCAGAAACACGTTGAAACCACGTTGTATATATCTAAAAGACGGCCACTTTGGTCCAATTTCGGATTCGGGCTGACTTTGATCTTCACGTAGTCCAACTGCCCCTTGCTCATCCTGACTTGGTCCTGCAAAAGGGTAGCTAATGGATTAAGCTTTTCAAGCTCTCATATTTTTAAAATCTATAGTTCAAGACTATTTTGTCATCTTAGAAGCACCTTCTTCCAAATCTAAGTTCGCTCTTCACTGACTCGGCAGACAGAGGACACAGAGAATCAACCGAGGTTTGGATTTCGTAGGAGGTCTGTGAAGATTGGCGCAATGGTCTCCTGATCCAATTAACTTATCCCGTTCCTTCGAGTGGTCTCATCGGTAATTGACAAGTTGGAAGATCCGATAAAGGAAAAAGTAGGACCTGCTATTAGAATGGAGATTTTAATGTACGAATGAGTTAAGAAATAGAGATACCATTGCTAACGTTGCAAGCTCGATCTAGTCTGTAGTGAAATTGGGCCTATCAAGTAGCTTGAGCAAGTGATCCTAAGCCAGCCTTAGACATCTTTATGCCACTCAATGACATGGAGTCTCCTGCTCTGTCAATCAAGACGGTATAGCATATGAACTTCGACGGAATACAAGCTGACCATCGGGCTGGGCCCTTCCCCATAAGGCCCCTCCGTCGGACATAAGTGCCCTCTTGCCTCCCATGCGTGAGGGGCTGTCTTAGCCTCTCTTAAGAAGTATCAACACTTTTCGGAAGTCTTTGTGTTGTGTCCGACATTTCAACACGCACTCAATACACTTTGGCACGCTCCGACATGTTCCGACACGCGGTCAACAAGTGTCGAGAAATCCGACATGTGGTCAACTCTTCCTGACACGCTTTGACACGTGAGTCCAAAATTCCGACACGCAATTTTGACACACGCACGGGGTCAATTTTAAAATTTTTCAATACTTGAGGGGTCAAAATATAAATATATGAAAAATAATAAAAATAAAAAAATAAAGGGGAAAGAAAAAAATTCTCACTCTCAAGTTTCTCACTTATAAGTTTTGACATTCCCATGAGTGACGATGGAATGCCCCTCTTCTCGCCGGTGTCGCTCCGTAGCTCCCGTGGACTTAAAGTTGTAATTTTTTTTTTTTGGGCTTCTTTTCGCCTCTTGCAGATGTCACCTATGAGTTATCTCTTTTGGTCTATGTCATTAGCTTGTGAGTTATTTCTTACATTTTCCATGGCGAATTTAGTTATTTTCTTTTCTTTAGGTCGTACTTTGAGAGTTCTTGTCCTAGATTTTCAATTTTCTCGAACCTTGTTTTGCAGAGGAGCTCCAAGCCAGTTTATATCATGAACTTCGAACTCTGTCTAGGATTATAAAAAATCTCACTAATTTCTGACAAGTGTAAGTAAACATGACATGTTCCTTCAAATTTACTCTTTTGTGTTTGCAATTTTTGAATTTCTTATTCAATCTTTGTCAAATTAAAATAATGAATGATATTAGCAAATGTTGAATTTATATTTTTAGTATTAATTAATTCTATGCTCTTTTTATTATTTATTTTTGCATTTATATATGAAAATATACATTTAATATATAACGTGTCGGAACGTGTCGAAATTCTCTATTTTCTGAGAAATAACGTATGGGCGTGTCGTGTTGTGTCGAGTGTCCGTGTCGGTTCTACATAGAGCCTCTCCCATCCAGGATCTCTTCCACACCTATAGCTTGTCTCTTTAACCCCTTCTCTCTCCCCCCTAGCGGACTCCGAACGGGATTATATATATTCGTTTGAGGAAAGGCAAAATAGGGAGGCTTGATTTTTTTGCAGAGAGAGAGAGAGAGAGAGAGAGAGAGAGAGGGAGAGGAAGACGGCCGCTTCATCGTTGCGCCACCACTCCTCTGCGTATCGCCTTTCTCCTGCCAGAGAGTTCGAAGTGTCTTAATCTCAAGTCTTCGAGCTACGCTGGTGTGGATCGTTGTTGTCGGGGCGGTGGTATACATAGGAGTGCACGTAGAAGGGATGAGTAGGAAGGTGGTACACATAAAGGACAAATGATGTGCAGGTTAAGTGTTGAGGGGATCCTCAACGTGTTCTCGCTCCTCAACTGGATCGGTCGCCGCTACACGATTGTGTTGCCAGCTTCTTCACCAAGTGCCTCCAATACAAAAAGAAGGATAAGAGGATAATCCCAGTGCATGTTTCGTCCAGACAGGATCCTCAACTTGCTGTCATTCTTCAGTTTGGCGATGGCGGGGCAACATTCAAAATGTTGTCGTATCTTCGATCCATGCGTCTAGTTATACAACTACTATTGCACATTCGGAGATACACTCCTCAAGGCTACCGCGTTCCATTCACGAAGTTGGGTGAACAGATCACAAAAATAGAAATATATTTTCTTAAAAACGATAGTTTTTTTTATTTGATATTTTAAATGTGAAGTTGTCATGCATGCATAATGCGTCTCTTGGTATCTTCATTGGTCCCTCTAATTTCAAACAACAAGGCGATGTATTCTTGAAAGTCATGTATTATCTATCATAAACCCAACATAAGTACTGAGACATGATTTTGGTTGTCTCCCATTATATAATCCTAGATATAATTGTTCCATTCTCCTAATCACGAATACGGCATTTAATTCGCTCACATGATGCAATTTGATTAAAAAAATTGGTCTATTGTCATGAGGCTCATTGATAGTCAAAATCAAAATGATAAGTGCACAACATTGGTGAAGCTTACCCTTCTCTATCATGATGACATTCGGAGACTTTGATGTCTCACAAAACCTTTCTTGTCCTCTATGGGTACATACGCCTCATCAGAGTCGCGCAGCCTACCATCCCAGCAAGGTCTTTTCCCTCAGAATGTGTATGTACAGTTAGAGGGCCCATTATCTTCTAAGGCAGCCTAGAACTCCCTCTCTCAGAATGCGTATGTACAGTTAGGCTTTGGATAGTAAATCCTCACGGTTTTGTTCTTCTTGAGACAACCCATACTACCCCAAGAAAATGCATATATATATATAGTTAGATGGACCTAAGCCTTATAAGCTAGCGTAGGACTCCCCCCCCCCCCCCCCCCACTAAGCGATGTGGCTCCCCCCCCAACCTAAGCGATGTGGGATGGGAGACATGCCCTTAGCCTCACCCACGTACTGCCAAGGTGATCTTAGTCCGTCCCTCCATACTGTCCCGGGTCTGGGTCGTCACAGTTTGCAGATCCCCATTTGGCGTAAGTGCTCCCAAACAATACTAATTGAAATGTAACCATCATCATGGGCAACCCATGGGTACTCGCTTTTTTGGGTACCCTTGGCAACAATCCTTGCGTCCACGACGATTTGCTTCGTAAAACTTCTCAAACGACATGGCATTGTGGAACCCAGGCCAACCTTTATTGAATTCCACCACAAGTGACCCGGCAACTCCAAAGCCAGCGAACCCTCACAGGATTGAAGCCTCTTCACGTCAGCTCGTCCCTCGACTCGGATCTACTCTCACCAACATACCACCCGTCTAGTAGGAATGTTCACGACGACTCCTTTCCATGGCTAGATAAATTTGTCATCGTGGCTATAGCCAATAGGAGGTTTGCTCTCACCAACAAGTTTTGAAGGACTGGCTATGTCCGATAGATCTTTTGCCAGGTACTTTGCCAAAGCTATGTGATTGGACCTCTCTTTTGCGCTTCTCTTGTCTGAGGTACTCTTCCCCACCCCGGAAGCATGCTGGAGCAGTTCCTCATATTGGTAATCTTGCCTTTTCTTTTTGGGAGAGTGATGTTTGTTCGGATTTAATGCTAGGACCATAGTACCTTGCTATTTCAAGTGGGGGATCATATGACAATATCATGCTTCTTTGATTTGAAATTTGTGCGTGGTATGGTTGGTTTTTCTCTTGTGCATACGTTGGATGCATGAGAAGTGAATAGGCACGTTAGCCAATAATTTGAAAATAAATTGGTTATTTTAGGTTCTTATTTGACATAAAGTCCATTTTGGGCGTGCATCTTATGAAAGATGCATGCTTCTTTGAATTCTCTCCAATATTTAATGCAAACATTATTATCTTCTTCTTCTTCTTATTATTATTATTTTTTTTATAGAAACTTATAGGGGAAAAAGCTCAATCACAAGTTCTTTAATTTTCTAATATCACTATTATGCCGAGTACGCATGAAAGTGCATCTATATTTTGTTGATGGAACAAACGGTTGTATACTAAGATACATAAGCATTTGTCAAAGATTCAACTATGGTTAAAGTAACTTTCACTTTTTACATTTTGATTATTTAAATCTTGCAGCTCGTGTACTTTAACGTTTTTCTAATCTGAAACATTTAAAACCTTCGCAAGATGCATATATTAAGAGATGGATTTGCATATACTTTTTTTTTATAATTTTTTAAAAATATTCGAACTGTAATTTAAATTTTGGCATGATAACCCTAAAACAAACGGGCACTTGTAATTCAAGGTTTTTTTTTTTTTCTTTTCTAAAATTAAATTATTTATTTCTAACTTGTCGTGCTCCTACCTACAGTTGTCTACACATATTATTTGTCTACCCTCATCGTAAGCTAATTTATACTAACTTATGTTTTCAAAACAGGTTAATTAGGTTCGCATGCATATTCTAATTTTAGCTCATCGATTCATACCGATTCAAGCTGTATTCTTCCCTCCAATTATATCTGTTAATGGGCTTAGTCCCCCTTCCCCAACGAAAGGAAAAAACAGAAAACACAAAACACAAAACAAAACATTTTATGCTAGCTATGGAGTTTTAGCATAGGATAGTGTTGGGGATTTTAAGGCAACCGCTTTAATAATTGACAACAAATGATCTTTCTAGGAAAGCTCCAATGTGGTTGACCTTGTAATTTTTCATTAATGTCATTTTCCCATTTCAAAAGGGAAAAAAATATAAATTCTAGGAAAAAGAGTTATGATTTAATGTCTATTTCTTAAAAAATAGCACACAATCAAGTGAGATGCACGTGAAGTACACGGGCTTGTTGGCCAGATATTTGAGATTGAATTGGCTACTAAAGGATCTTATTTGATACAATGTTCACTTTATGCGCATTTTACGAAAGATACATGTGAGATCCATAAACTCGCTAGTCGGCGATTTGAGGCTGATCAATTTAATGATAACAAGTAGAGAACAAATGAGAGGAGTGAGTGAAGGTACACGAGACTACTGTCGAGGGAGGGGCATATGAGATGGTGGACTATTTTTATGTGGGATGTATTGCTCTTATTCTGCAGAGATTAGTGGAGGGACATCTGTTGGACACAAATTGTGCAACCCCAAGATCTCCATAACCAGAATAAGAACATGCATAATTGAGTAGAAAGATTAACGCACATGTTTTGGGATCCATCGAACATAAAGCGGAAGCAGAGAAATGATTACCCACATATATCAAGGGGATCCACGCATCAAGTCCTTCTTCTCTATTGCCCTTCGTATCACTGGCTCAATGAGGCGGCCCCCCTCATGTGTAGTGTTAGGTAAACGCCCATTAGGTGAGGATACATGTGAGAATTATGGTTAGAGGAGAGACTTGAGCACTATTTATAGAGTTTCCAGCCAGTCCCCCTCATTACGGGCCAGGCTCAACTTGGCCCACACTAGCCAGCTCATATTAGACTAATTAAGAAACCTTCTATCTCACCTTAGACCAATCCTGTTTTACGGTAACCGTAAAAACAGTAAATTACAATATCAATTAATTTAGTCCACATTAAGAAAATTCTTACATTCTCCCACTTGGACTATATTAATTGAAATCATACTGATGTGCGCACATTTGGTCCAGATATAATTCTTAATAGTCAATCCTATCCCATAAAGTCTTAAACACCGAATCATGGCGGTAACTGCATGTATACACACAGAGCCTTCCATGGTCACGAATGTTCTCAACTTTATTGATATGAATTCAATATGGTAGTGTGTCAAATGGATAACATCTCTTATAGAGAGATTCCATTTGTCAGTCACCATTCTCTTAACTTTAGGCGTCAAAAAAACTTGTGCCACTAGAGAATACTTTATGGTTCCAATGAACCTATATATGTCTTGTCCTTATGGTTAACCTTTATTTATGTGTTACAAGACATATGCACAAGGCTAATAACCGGATGCCCGGATGCCCCTAGCCTTCACTCAAGGTTTATACAATCCCTTGAGACTTTATCAATATTTATTCAACATAATAACAACACATTCAAAAATATTTTATTGAATGCAAAAGTTTATACATATCAAACCGTTACAAAGTGTAACAAGCACAGATGAAACCTTTATCAAAGTAAAGCCAAAATAGCTCCCACTAAACAATAGCATCTCATGATGCTCCTAGGCCCATGCTAACGACATGTCACTTAAATACACATGAGCGTATGCCTTTAGTTAGTGGATCTGCAACTACATCATCTGTGAAAATGTTATATTATAATGTCACATTTCTGTACCGTTTCTTTATGGTCAAAAAAAAATTTGACTATAATATATTTAGACCCCTTGAGACCTTTGTAGTAAATAATACTACAAATTTGTTCTCTCAATACAACCGTATGGATCTATTCATAAAGTTAAAAACAGTCAACTCCTTCATGAGGTTCCTAAACCTAATAGCCCAAGTAACAACCTAAAAGAATGTTATTAGCACTGCTTACATAGTAGAAGATGTCATAGAATTTTATTTACTGCATTTTCTGCTAACATAAATATGCATTATGTTATTGATCTCTTGTCATCATAACAGACAACAAAATTTAAAATCTAAAAACCCTACTAAGTGCAAGAATTAAACATGTCTGTAAATTAGCATATAATTTCTTGTCTTTTTAAGTACCTCAAAACCTTCTTGGCAGCAATCCAGTGGTCACGTCCTGAATTTGATTGATATCTGCCTAGAAGTCTCGTCACAAAAACAATATTTAGTCTAGTGCAAATTCAAGCATACATTATACTTTTAAGTGCACTGACACAAGGTACACCTTTTAATTAGATTTTTTCAATATCTAAATAAGGACAATGTGATAGATTTAGCCTATCACCCTTAACAACAAGAGCAATTCCTAACTTGCAATAATGTATATTGAATATTTCCAATATACAATCAGCAAAATGTCCTCCGAGAAAATCTAATATAATATTGTAAAAACAATCCTTACAGACCTCAGTACAAATGATATAAGATGTCTCAAGGTCACAACTTGTAAGCAAAATATCATGTACATAAAATATGAGAAAAACAAAATTTCCTCCCACTAACCTTGCAGTATATTGAATTATTTTGTTCCCAATTGAACAAAATAACAACACACAAGTTTTCTTGAATCTGGTGCAAAGTCATCCAATTGCACAATATAGATTTTGTATCTATTTGGCGTAACTTTATATCAAAATAAATTATTAATGCCACGTTCACTCTGAAAGAATATTTAAAGAAATAATTATTTCTTCACTATAAATAATACACCCCTCTTTTAGAGTGAAAACATTATTATATTTTTTTATGGCATTTAATCACATACTTAATTGAGAACAAGAAACGACATTTATATAAGTTGCTAAAACAACCATGTAGTGGATATTGTAATCATGCTCTCACAAATAAACTATATAGTATGATGATATAACTAATCGTCTTTTCCTAACAAATCTCCTTAATAAAGCTGCGACCACTTCATTCTGCACTTGAGAGGTTTAAGAAATTTCATCATAAACTATATCAAGAATAATACCTTGAACCTCAACAAGTTTAGTTTATGGTACAGGAGATTCCATAATTATCTGTATAGGTAAAGACAAAAATATAGTAACCTCCATCATACTATTATCTTTAATAGTATGAGAACAGCTATCCTCTACAATTACGTCAATATTTAGAAACTTTAGAGGATGTGATTTCATAATTCTTGTACCTTCTTTAGGGTCATAAAATCAATACCCCTTTAACAATCTAGATAAGATACAAAATAATTCCGAGTGGATCTGAATTCCAACACACTTAATATTGGATTAGATAACCTCACTTTTGCATAACACCTCCAAATTTCATATGATTTAAGTAATTTATGTCCAGTCTATAACTCAAAAGAAGTTTATGAAACAATTTTGATAAGAGACACCTTTTGTATATGAAAAAGTTGCTTTCATAATATCAACCCACAAAAGACCAGATAAATTAGTCTTATTAATCATACTCATCACCATGTTCAATATGGTGCATTTATGCCTTTCAACCAAATCTTTTTGTCAGAATTTTCAGGTATAGTAATTAAATTACCACCCTAGACCAAGTATTTGACAAATGACCCTTTAAGCTATTTCGCATTGTTATACTTGCCAAAATACTCATGGCCACTGTTAAACCTGACAACCTTTTAAGACTAATTGTAATTATTTTATTCTTTGTCTCGGTCATTTTCCTTAAATAGAAAACTTTCAGAAACAACCTTTTAATCATATGCGATATGTATATGTTATTAGGACTTAAACACAATATTTGCAGATGTGTCTTAATTTCAATATCAGACAAGACATAATTTCAAGCAACTAAGGCTTCCATCATCTTATAGCAGTGCAATTCGCAAGCAAACCTCTTTTCAAGTGTTCTCATGGACAGTAAACAAATTCTATTGCTCTTTTCTCAAGCAACAAATTATATGTCCACAACTTAAAATTTGAAGAAGTAAAAACCTCAATAATGATGAAGTTATTAATTACATAAAAGGTGACTGAAAACCAAGCAATGTATATAATTAGCATCATGTGAGCACTGTGTAACTTGACATACAAGTATACATCCAGAGAGTTACACACATAATCATATAATCACCTTTGGGCAGAATACATGACATGCAGTTGTACACTCCCCACATGATAGCGGTTCTGAGGATATATTTCAATTCTTTGTGAATTCATCACCTTTGGGTATATGAATCACTAGAATCATTCACTCCTCCACCACACTATCATGTATCCCTTCATGAACTAATACACAATCACCTCATTTGGGAGTATGACTACGCATTAGACCAGGAGACATCCCAATCATTATACGAGACCGAGATTTCTCAAACCCAATCAAGCATACCACTTTAGCAGTCACTACTCAATTGAATCATTGAAATTCTCTCATACCAGAGATATAAACTTTACTCCTCACATATACCATATACATGTGATTTTAACTTTAGTGATAGGGGCAGCATATCACCAAAATCACATATCATGCTAATTACATTGCTTTATTCATTAATAAAATTAATCATATATATTATATATATATATACAACGAACCTGAAAGACAGATTCCAATGAGATCATTGATCATAGTAACACAAGAAACTTCTCATAACAGAGAATAAAACATCTCTTATGCACCCTAATTACATATTACCAGAACAACATAAAAAGAATGCTGATCTATAATATCTCTCACAAATTAACATCAATAGTAATACATGGTACACCAAATCGACAAGCTTGACAGCTGATCCATTATCACTCATGAGTTCATAAGGCAAAAATGACTCCAAGGCCAACAACTGATTTATTAATCAATTTTAGGTAACAAATATCATTACTTCAACCAGTGGCCTATAAATTGAGTCAAACCACAGAACTAAATATCTAAACTATAACATTAAATACTATTGCTCTGCATAAATATTGTCATACTCCTTAACCATAAAAATATTCAACTTGATAGACATTAATAAGTGACCAGATGAGTTCATGTACAATATCAAGTAACTTAATCGACATACATTACTCACATACAACAGATATGTTAATCAGTACAATCAGTTTGGTCACGAGTTCTTAAGATGTCCATCATTCAAAGATTATCAGTGTGTCAAGGAGTATGCTTGAGCAACAAAAGTTTCATAACCTTTACTGTTTCTCATCAGCTCAATACATATCTCAATTACTATTCC
The DNA here is from genome assembly GCA_028830015.1 of Eucalyptus grandis x Eucalyptus urophylla. Classification (NCBI taxonomy): domain Eukaryota; kingdom Viridiplantae; phylum Streptophyta; class Magnoliopsida; order Myrtales; family Myrtaceae; genus Eucalyptus; species Eucalyptus grandis x Eucalyptus urophylla. The sequence goes on from CM054190.1 coordinate 46,888,646, forward strand.
ATAATGGTTGTATCTCATTAAGCCAGCTTCAGTTCACAATAAAGTTTGATTTTTATTGATGAATCATACCTTTATAATGATTATGTGATAATATACCTATAACCCAACACTTGTATTTCCAAAATCACAGAAAAATACAAGGAAAAATATGCAAAAATTAATTTAAAATACACGTATTTAGTGTTTCATATGCAATTTCACATCAATAAAACCATCAAACAAATAAAATAAATATACCACAAGATAGGAAATTACCATACGAGTCCAACGCCGCCAATCACGCGCCAAAAGAAGCACCCACGCGCCCCCACGCGCCGCCTGAGTGCGCGGCGCGTGGGGCTCACATGCGGCGCGTGTTCGACACCCAGACGGCGCGTGGCCGCACGTGGTGGCGCGTGCGGCATCCTCAGGCAACGCGCCGCCCACGGTTCTGCTCGTATTGTCGAGCCCAGTCTGAATTTGCAATTTGATTTTAGTTTTATTGAGCAAAAAAAAACTCGAAAATCGCAAATTAGGGCAACGTACATACTAATTAGGGCAAATCCATACAAATTAGGGTAGATCCATACAAATTATGGTAAATTCGTACAAATTAGGGCAAAACCAATTGTGTTCAAGTTCTAGGGTTATGGTTGCTCTGATACCACATGTTGGACACAAATTGCGCAACCCCAAGATCTCCATAACCAGAACAAGAACATGCATAATTGAGTAGAAAGATTAACGAACCTGTTTTGGGATCCATCGAACATAAAGCGGAAGCAGAAAAAGGATTACCCACATTTATCAAGGGGATTCACGCATCAAGTCCTTCTCCTCTATTGCCCTCCGTATCATTGGCTCAATGAGGTGGCTCCCCTCACATGTAGTGTAGCGTTAGGTAAACATCCCTTAGGTGAGGATACATGTAAATATTAGGGTTAAAGGAGAGACTTGAGCACTATTTATAGAGTTTCCGGCCAGTCCCCCTCATTACGGGTCATGCTCAACTCGGCCCACACTAGTCAGCCCATATTAGACTAATTAAGAAACCTTTTATCTCAACTTAAACCAATCATGTTTTACGGTAACTATAAAAACAGTAAATTACAATATCAATTAATTTAGTCCACATTAGGAAAATTCTTACAACATCTACAAAGAGCTGCTCAGAGAAGTGATGTGCTTGCCCATAAATTAATATGGCATCTGCTGGTTTGCGAATATTAATGTTTTCTTTTTGCGAAATCATTTGATGGAATCGATGAAATATGTTCTTGTTGTGCTTAATTTGTTTTATAACTTGCGGGGCAATACTATCAGAACCAGAGAAAGGAACTGTTGTTTCCGTGGAGGTGAAGCCACGCCTCTTTCCTGCCATATGTGTTTTCCATGAAACCCTAACTTAGTTATCGAGAAGGATTTTCTTATGCCTTTGCTCCCACAGCTGGTATGGAAGAATCTTAAAAAAAAAAAAAAAGAAGAGGGTTCGACTACTCACAACCAATTCAAACATTCAGCGGTCCTTTCTTTAAACAAAAGATTCTGAAGTAATTTAAAATTATGAGAATTGATGACAAGCCCCATGAAATTATAATAAGAAAGAACTCTATTCCTTTTATTTCTGGAAAAGTCAGGAATTTCTCCGCTTTTCAAAGACATTAGATTCACTAGAATTGTGCGCATGACTGACTTTCAGATTGTACATGCTTCTCCTTGTTTTCCAAGTGAGGCGAGATGATCTTGTATTTGGCATTTTTTATCATTTTCTGTTGCAAAGACTCTCTACCGATATTGTTTAGTTCGATGCATCTTGTTGCACAGCCGACATTTAGAATCGCGATTGTTGGGCAAAAGAGGAATTTAATAAATGTAGATTCAATTTGACTGGAGTTACTATATTTTGAGTAGTTTGCACGAGAAAAGATGACTTTCAAAAGGAGAGGAAATACTAATCACGTTGAACACTTCAAATTTACAGATAAGAGGATAAGAAAGCCCAGTCAAGTCCAAAAAAACACAAAATCCTCAAAAAGATCCGAGAGAAGCGCTCTCATCATCTAAACTGACGCAACAGAGCCGATTCTCTCCCCTCCCTTTCGTTCTCATCGTGTAGGAGATCTCTGGGGCCATTCCTAAGATAACGGTTCACATCCTAGAAAGCTCTCACTGGGTTTGTTTTGATTTGCAGACCCTCGCCAAGGCATTCCACGTGAAGAGTTTGAAAAGTTTTGAGGACGGTCGGGCTCACCAGAAGCGGATCCCGTGGTGATCGGGGTGGCATTGTCGGGTTGGCTGTTGCAAGGCGGGTCGCTCTCAGAGGCTGAGGCATTCTGGTGCTTGAATCGACACTGACCTTCGGGACCAGCACCAGCTCTAGCAACAGCGAGGTCATCCGTGCCGGCATATACTACGCTTCCTCTTCTCTTGAGGTCGAGTAATTTCATCTCTCTAACTGGCGGTTTTTGATCGCCGAAGTTACAACAGCTCATCAGTGAGATCAAGTGATTTGTTAGGCCGAGAGTGCGATCTTTAGTCGGAGGGTAATAGCGTGTCATAGTAGATTTTGAGGTGGTGTTCATTTCTCCTGTGTCGCTAGTAATGATACGACGTTAAGAAATTGTATTATAAGGGAAATCTCGTTCAATTGTCGGTCATATCATCATATGCTCTGTGAGATTCCGAGTGGAGACATGAAATGCGTGCCGGTTTTGCAGGCGACCTATAGCCCTTCTCTCCATCAACTTTCGCTTCCTTCAACTCCATATCAGGAAGTCGTAGCCACCGCCTGCAGCAGCTGTTCGTCATCACCGATCAGGTCAGGAATTTCCCGCTTGAGTGTTGGTGGTAACATATTAGATCGCAGATTCTTGTTACTGAATGGATCTGTTTCCATGTGTTCTGGCTGTATATGTCTTTTCTCTGAGCGAGTGGAAGAAGAATGATGAGCGAGTTGAGCAAGAATCGGAGAAAGTGTAATGAAGGGCTTGACGAGATGGGAGCTTCTTGAATTTGAGAGTGAAAAGTGTTGCGGGTGAAAGGAAAGTAAAGAGAAGATTCGAGTGTTTAGGGTTTAAGGGGCTAAAGAAAAACACAGAAAGGATAAAAGTTCTCACACCAGAACTGGATTGAAAACTGAGAAGGACGAAGGAGAATGTGATGGGTCAAGCTAGGCCGTCCATCCATGTTGGGCCAAATTCGGCCAATAAGGGAAGAGCCCATAAGAGGAAGGTAGCAGTAATTTTTTAAGTAAAAATAATTGCAATATATAAATGAAAGAGGAAGAACCTTGAAAGCAGTATTGACCTAATACATTGTTTACTTCCCTTGAGATAATAGTATACTCCATAGTGAAGATTGAAATTCAAGGACATCGATTAACTCCTTTAAAATTGCAACGAGTTCATGTTTTTTGAACATTGCTGGCGTTTAAAAATTTTTTTTGGCTAAAATTTTGAGAAACGTCACCGTTGGATATTTGGGGACAGAAATCCCAACACTCGCCTACTATTCGCCCATTTTTTTTTTTTAAAGTTTTTCCGTGAAGCAAAACTCATTTTTAAAAGTGCAGGGTTGGAGTTCTCGTCAAGAAGAGAAAAATGATAGGTGGCTCGCCGTCAAGGGTCGGACGTGTTGCCACTCGCAGCCAGAAGTTTCTTGCTCGTTGGTGCGGCACATGCATGGTAACTGCTTGGGTGCGTGTGTGCGCCACACGCTCCAGCTAACGTCGTTGTGACGTTAGCTGGCGGTTGCTTGCACACATGCGGGACACATGCTGATGACGTCACCTAGTTGAGTCGGTCGGTTTGACCCGACCTAGTCATCCGTTGACCGTCGTTGACCATTGACCATTGACCATTGACCCAAAAATAAATAAATAGAGAATGTGTTTCTTTTTTAATTATGTCCCTATATATTATAAGTAATCATTTTTTGTTCTACATTTGTTATAGGAACAATGCATCTCCATCGTATGCGTACACCTATTTGCGCACAATCAAGAAGACAAAAGGCAAGACTTGTAAGGATGATAGCTGAGTTAGCTAATTATCGATTGGAAAGTGGTGATATAATTGAACATATTCTCGAGGTCAATAAGAATACAACAAGTCATTTGGAATGGTTATCTCATGGCAGCTTTTGAGATGGTGCGGTTCTTGATTAATACTCTTCCATCTAAATGGCAAAGAGTGTTGAATCACCTATGGAAAGTCAATGTGATTCTTGAATATAAGAAGCTTGTAGTGGCTTTTTTGAAGGAATATTATAGGATTGAAGCCACAAAGACTTCGACTTAAGGAATGAGTTCAACCTGGTGGGGGATGGATGTGCGAGGGAGAAATCCTAAGGTTTCATCTGTTTTCCCGTGATTGCAAAATGTGCCTCTAGAATTTTCAAAGGAAATTACTAAGAAATTGAATAAATATTTTCCAGTTCATAGGTTAACCTTGCGTTAGCTGTTTTTTTTTTTTTTTTTGTTTACTTAGTTTGATATCTTATAAAGATAATTCCTTCCATAATGATGTTACTGTAGCTATTGATGTGTTGGTTACATTATGTAAAAATATATTTTTTTCTCGATAATGTATATCTTATATAGATAATTTCTTCCATAATGATGTTATTATTAATCATTGGGAATAGTTCATAGAAGTTTTTGTAGTTACAAAGAAGTTATTTTGCATAGAAGATTATATTAATGATAATTTCAATTTAGGATTTTGGATGATGATTTGAAGCAATAATCACATTTTGATTTTGCAACATTATTTGAAATTATTATTAATATGATGAATTTATGCAAAATGGTTATATAAATGATAGACATTAATAATTTATGCATGTGTGTCATTTAGTTTTTGAGCTTTAGAGTTCTAGATATAGGGAAAGGACATTGAATGAATGGAAACAAAATCCAATAATAGATAAGTTAAACAAATTGAACTTAATTCAGTCTCAGAGAAGAAATAAAAATGTCGTGTATCATCTATAGATAATTATCACGATTTCCTATCTCCTCAACATTATATGACATTATAGCATGCCGCTTTCTTTAATGTTAGCACTAACAAAATTCCTTTTTCTAATTAAAGTCCATGAATTCCTATGAGGTGAGCGGTCACTGCCAAAGGACACATGCAATGTGGACTAATTTTTTTTTTTTCCCTGGTTAAGATAAGAGAGAGAATCATACTGCTATCATTATGCTTATTTGCACTTTTATCTAGAGAAGGACTTCCTCTTTCTTCTCCGCCTTATAATTTATGTGTTTTTTTTGGACCGGAACTTCCGAGAAAGTATGGAAGGTGATGAGGCCTTACCCAGACTTGCCGTTGTACCCTCATGAGATGGCTTTAGATGAGCAATGTTATCAACCGATATCCTTTCTGCGTCTTCCCTCCTCAAAGCAAGAATGAAAGAATCAATTATCCTAGTTGAGAATAAGAAGACAAACTCAAATTCATGAGGACATAAAAGACCATACCGCAATGGTGTAGCAAGCAATTCAAAGAACAGGGCCATGACAATTCACTAAAATAAAGTAGTCGGTTTAGTTTAAAGATTCTTCAAGTATCCACTTTAATAATAAGAACACGGCAGCAATTCAAAAGTTAATGATTCCAACATTTCAGCTATATAAATTCTGCTAATTGACAATTCAAGTGACTCAATAGCAATGTATATCAAGCGTAGGAGCAATAGATAAAGAATTATCAAACCTCGTGGGTGAGAAAACAACCTTCATCGTTTGTCTTTTGTGTCAAAAGATCAAATGCAATTCCAGCAATGTAGTTTTCAGACTCTTTCTTTCGGGTGAATGTCTTGGGAGATGTAAGCTTTTCCCATCTACGAGTACCGTTGTCCGATATTCCGGCAAATGTTCAGATCCTTTTTTGATTGTATTGTAAATAGGAAAATGCATATTGATCTTATGAGTTTACTCTTGTAACCAATTTTTGTACACCGTATGCTCTGTAACACCTGAATAAAGTACTCATTTTTGGTTAACAATAATGCAGACGTTACTAATCTTTTGCCCACTTTGGAATATTAATTCTCACGCACGCTCTTAAATTGACCGAATGACTTCCTTAAATACTCCTCTACGCCTTTCTTTCTAACTATTGGCATTCTTCAGAGGAATTTCTTCCAATCAACTCGTTGGATAGAATCAATTAAGGAAATCTTGTAGCCGTTTGAAGATTGGGGTGAAAATTCGATGATTCTAGTGACCCATACAATCAGAATCTAGGTTGCCATAAGTAGATGCTTCCAAAAAAGAACTTGTCTTCGAAATTGATTTTATCAATTCATCATTGATTTCATCAATATATTTAGAAAATGTAAGTGAGATTCCTCGCCAGAAAGTCGTAAATTAAGGATAAATCGTGCATGTACTGAATCCTTGTTGATGAAAGATCAATAATCCCGAGTCTGATTATATCCCTGTTCTTGTCTTGAGTTCAGTTTGGATCTTGTCAGAGTGGAAAAGACTTTTGAAGTAAAATCGACTTTGACGGCATTCCACGATATAATACAGAAGTTTAGTATCTTTAGAGTAAGAGTAATAATAAGAGGAGGAAAGTTTTGTCAACTTCAAAACTTGATATGAGTTTGTTCAACAGTTTCTCCATTTTTGATGGTGACAAAACTTTCATGCAGATTTATTCATGATATGAAAATTATATCATGCAAAACAACACTTTAGTAGCACTGATAATTGATAAAGAGAACATACAGTAATACACATATTAGTATGCACCTAAAAAAAACACACCCCTTCGCAAAACAATAAAGTTCCAACACAAGTTCAAACATCACAAGTTCAAAACTCACTCACAACTGAATGAATGGAAACAAAATCCAATAACTAGAAAAGTTACACAAACTGAACTTAATTCAGTCTAAGAGAAGAAATTAAAAGGCCGTGTATCATCTGTAGATAATTATCATGATTTCCTATCTCCTCAACATTATATGGCATTATAGCATGCCGCTTTCTTTAATGTTAGCACTAACAAAATTCCTTTCTCTTATTAAAGTCCGTGAATTCCTATGAAGTGAGCAGCCACTTCCAAAGGACACATGCAATGAGGATTAATTTTTTTTTTTGTCCCATGTTAAATTAAGAGAGAGAATCATACTAATCTTTTGCCCACTCTGGAATATTAATTCTCACGCACTCTTAAATTGACCGAATGACTTCCTTAAATACTCCTTTACGCCTTTCTAACCGTTGGCATTCTTCAGAGGAATTTCTTCCAATCAACCCATTGGATAGAATTGATTAAGGAAATCTTGTAGCCGTTTGAAGATTGAGGTAAAATTCGATGATTCTGGTGACCCATACAATCAAAATCTAGGTTGCCATAAGTAGATGCTTACAAAAAAGAACTCGTCTTTGAAATTGATTTTATCAATTCGTGATTGATTTCATCAATATATTTAGAAAATGCAAGTGAGATTCCTCGCCAGAAAGCCGTAAATTAAGGATCAATCTTGCACGTACTGAATCCTTTTTGAAAGATCAATAATCCCGAGTCCGTTCTTGTCTTGAGTTCAGTTTGGATTTCGTCAGAGTGGGAAAGACTTCTGAAGTAAAATCAACTTTGACAGCATTCCATGATATAATACAGAAGTCTAGTATCTTCAGAGTAAGAGTAAGAATAAGAGAAGGAAAGTTTCGTCAACTTCAAAACTTGATATGAGTTTTCTCAACAATTTCCCCTTTTTTGATTATGACAAAACTTTCATGCAGCTTTACTCATAATATGAAAATTATATGCAACAAAATAACACTTTTGCAGCACGTGATAATTGATAAAGAGAACAGACAATAATACACATATTACTCAGGACCCAAAAAAAACACACCCCTCCGCAAAACAATAAAGTTCCAACACAAATTGAAACATCACAAGTTCAAAGCACACTCACAACTGAATGAATGGAAACAAATTCCAATAACTAGAAAAGTTACACAAAGAGAAGAAATAAAAATGTTGTGTATCATCTATAGATAATTATCACGATTTCCTATCTCTTCAACGTTATATGGCATTATAGCATGTCGCTTTCTTTAATGTTAGCACTAACAAAATTCCTTTCTCTGATTAAAGTCCATGAATTCCTATGAGGTGAGCGGCCACTACCCAAGGACACATGCAATGTGGACTAATTTTTTTTTTGTCCATTGTTAAATTAAGAGAGAGAGAATCATACTACTGTCATTATGCTTATTTGCACTTTTATCCAGAGAAGGACTTTCTCTTTTTCTCCTCCTTATAATTTATGTATTTTTTTTTTTGGACCGGAACTTCCGAGAAAGCATGGAAGGTGATGAGGTCTTACCCAGACTTTCCATTGTACCCTCATGAGATGGCTTTAGATGAGCAATATTATCAACTGACATCCTTTCTGCGTCTTCCCTCCTCAAAGCAAGAACGAAAGAATCAATTATCCTAGTTGAGAATAAGAAGACAAACTCAAATTCATGAGGACATAAAAGACCATACCGCAATGGTGTAGCAAGCAATTCAAAGAACAGGGCCGTGACAATTCACTGAAATAAAGTAGTCGGTTTAGTTCAAAGATTCTTCAAGTATCCACTTGAATAATAAGAACACGGCAACAATTCAAAAGTTAATAATTTCTAGCATTTCGGCTATATAAATTATGCTAACTGACGGCTTCTCCCGGTTACTGTTCACTTGAGTCCTCTCTACTAGGCGAATTTTGGCACTGTTCACCAGAACACTCTCTCAATCATTCCTGGAGTTCTAGCGGTCAGTTTGGGCTCAAATTTGGAGGACAGGTCCCTCTGACCTTCCTCTTGATCTCCACCGAAGGAATTCCAGTGGGTCGTCCTGCAACTCGAGATCTCCCCTTCCCTAGGTGTGTGCGCGAGTTCCGGGCTGCGAACTGGTGTTTCGGCTGCTAAGGGAGTTCCTGTGGTCGTATTGAGCTCAAATTTGGAGGGTGAGATCGCCTTGCATCCCTCTTCATCCCCACCAAACCGTTTTTGCAGCAGGTGGCCTAAAAGCTCAGATCTCGCTGTTTTTGTTCCCTCGGTTCCTACTCATCCGACGGGTTTTGGTGGATGTGGTGGTTACGGTGGTTGGCTTGAGCTCATTTTGGAGGCTGAGGTCACTTTGCTTCCCTTACCTTCCCCACCGAACCATTTCCCAGCAAGTGGTCTAGAAGTCTAGGTCTCGCCATTTCAGCCTCTTAATCTCTACTGCTGTGATTTCGGGAGTCTGCTGTGGTTGAAGCGTCTTGTAAGGTGATTGCTGCGTTGGGTTCTTTCCTCCTGCTATCCCACATTGTGCCATTGAAGCTTGGACCTGGTAAGTCTCCTCCATTCAATGGATTTTCGTTGGTAGGATTTGTATTGCACACTAGGTCTTTGTGGAAATGGCTGCTGTTTCTTCTGGTGTGATTGGCCCTGGCCGAGAATCCCAGCAACCTGCTAGTACTTCAAGGGGACGAAGCCCCACCTCTCGTGTTCATGGTAGCTCATCCCAGGGGCTTCCAGATCAGGAAATTCCTACCACAATAACCCACGCTAGTTCGGATGTCAAGCAGAAAGGGCAGTTGATCTCCTCAACCTGCTCGGGCCGATCGAGAGGTCACAGCCGTGGCCGGTCCTCTTCCAAGAGACCACAACCGCCTGTTCAGCAACCAAGTGATCCGAAAACAACTTCGGCTTGCTCATGGGCGAGTGTGGCTCGCCTTGCTGCAAAAGGATACAATCTATCCTATATCCCACCTACTTTTGTGGACAACAAGCCCATCGTCTGTCTCTCGGAAGAGGCTATGGAGCCTTCGGACCCTGTATGGAACGAGTACCTCGTTGGCTACTATGTAGGGAGAACGCTACCCTATAAGCTCACAGAAGATTCATTGAAGTTTACTTGGGGCTCTAAACTTGTTGAAGTTTTGGCGGATGACCTAGGATTCTACTACTTCCATATCCCGGACCCGACCTTCCGAAGGAAAATCCTAGAAGATGGCCCCCTTACGGTTGCAAGGGTGCCCCTTATCTTGAAGCAATGGAAGCCCCTTATGGAGCTAAAAAAGGAAAAACAAGAATCCATCCCCGTCTGGATTAGATTGAAGAAACTCCCCTTAGAACTTTGGTCGGCACATTCTATTAGTGCTATAGCAAGTGTCGTGGGGAAACCACTTTATGTGGATGAGCGAACGGAACAGAGGAAGATGATCTCCTTCGCAAGGGTTTGTGTGGAGCTCCATGCGGGTCAGCCAAGGAGTAATTCTGTAGATGTGGTATTGGAAGGAGTGGTCTGCTCGATAGCCATTGTGTATGAGTGGAAACCGATTGAGTGCAAAAGATGTGGCTGCTTCGGTCACAATTGCGATGCCCCACCACCAAATACCAAAGCAGGTAGACCCGTGCAACGGGGCCAGAATGCTCCTCCATCGACGGGGGCTGGACCGTCTCATGCCCCTGACCCGACACCCCCTGTCCTGTCTCATGTACCTGTCCCGGCGATGGATCCCGAAGAGCAGCAGCATGAGATAGAGTAGGTCCTTCAATCACCGATTGAAGCCAAAGTGGAGGTTGTGCCTCACCAAGACTAGAATCAGGTAAAAGGGAAGAAGAAGAAGAAGAAGAAGGCTGCTCCCCCCAAGGAAGGTTCCACGTCCCTCCATAATAGCTCCGGTGATGAGGGCATCCACTGTGCTGCGAAGACCTCAGCTTCGGGTAAACCCGAGCCTCCCGTATCTTCACGCAAGCCGTCAAAGGGAATGACCACTCCTTTGAAGGTGGTCCTACCCTTGTCTAGTCCCGAACCAACTAACTCCAAGCCCTTCGAACAGCAAGTTAGAGGTGCCGAATCGGATGTCTCGTTTAGCTATGAAGATGAGGATTTGCTGGAGGTGGATACGTCCCCGAGGGCTGCCTCCAAAAGAGTGGTGACGATGCAGGACAAGCTGCTAACTCTACTTCCTGATCCTCCTCCTGCCACGACTCTTATGGTCTTGGCTTTCGCTCGCCGGAAACCTCCGAAGCCGAGGTAACCGTTTCTAGTTCCTCATCTTATATATATTGCTATGTACATAGGTATCTAGAATATTAAGGGTCTAGTGGACCCTTCTAGACAAGCCGAGGTTCGTAGTTTGGTTTCCTCAAATAGACTTTGCTTTGTTGGCCTTCTGGAGACGAAAGTACCGGAAGCCATGTTCTCTTCAATCTCTTCGAGTCTGATAAGGGATTGGAGTTGGATTTCAAATTGTAGTTGTGCTCCCAGAGGGAGGATTTGGATTGGTTGGAATCCGTCGATTATTATCTTTGAAGTGTCTTCGGTAGATGCCCAAGTGATCCATGGGAATCTTAAGATGCTCTCTTCGGATATAGCATATTATATATCGGTTGTATATGGGCTGCACACTTTCACTTCCAAGAGACCACTTTGGGAAAACCTTATCATGAAAAGTGCAGCTCTATAGGATTCACCTTGGCTAGTCGCGGGTGATTTCAATGCTATCAAAGACCTATCTGATAGACTTGAGGGATCAGATAGGTGGATACTATACTTTGATGATTTTAGACAGTGCTTATCTATGGCTGAGTTAGATGATTTGAGGTATGTTTGATGTCGGTTTACATGGACTACTTCTTCTGGTACTTTGCGGAAGGCAATGAAGATTGATAGAGTCCTAGTCAATTCCAAATGGTGCAAGGTCTTTTCCTTCTCGGAAGCTTCCTTCCTTACACCAGGTATATCTGACCACTCCCCTATGGTGGTTAAAGTTTTAAATCCGGTCCATCGAAGAAAGCCTTTTAAATTCTTCGACTTTTGGATGGATCATCCTGATTTCATTCCAATTGTCAACCAAGTTTGGGGGATGCCGGATGAGGGAGTGCCCTTGTTCAGACTAGTGTGCAAGCTCAAGGCCCTTAAAGGTCGCCTCAAGAATCTCAATAATGAATCCTACTCCAACATATCCATCAGGACTTCTGAAGCGAGGGCTGTGCTCCGGAGTACTCAACTTGACCTTCAGCAAGACTCGTACTCTGTTGCCCTTGCAGAATTGAAAAAGTCTTAGCGGTGCACCTTCTTGGACTTGCGCTCTAAAGAAGAATCATTTTTCAAGCAAAAGTCCAGAGTTAAGTGGCTAGAGGAGAGAGACCACAACACCAAATTCTTTCATCATTATGTCAAAAAAAGACATATAAGAAATAGAATTCTTTCGGTTATGGATGCGTTGAGTGTCCAAATCATTGAACCGGACCTTATTCATCAGCATTTTGTTAGACACTACCAGGATCTTTTGTCGCCACGGCTTATACATTGGAGACCCTCAATTGGGGACATCAGGGAGGCTATCCAGTTTCCCCTCACCTCTGACCAGGTTAGCTTCCTTGATCAGCCCGTTTTTGACTCAGAGATCCGTGATACGGTTTTCTCACTAGCTAGAGGAAAAGCACCTGGACCTGATGGTTTCACAGTTGAATTCTTTAAGCATAACTGGGAGACGGTGGGTCAGTTGGTTATATCGGCAGTGAAGGATTTCTTCATTTCGGGTAGGCTCTTAAAAGAGATTAACAACACCATATTGGTCCTTGTACCAAAAACCCCGAATGCAACTACTGTGGATGATTACAGGCCAATCGCTTGTTGTAATACCATCTACAAGTGCATCACTAAAGTCATGGCCAATCGGGTTGCTACAATCCTACAGAATGTCATCGGCCCTTCCCAGAGCGCATTTGTTAAAGGCCGGCGTATCAGAGATAATATCCTGTTGGCTCAGGAACTTTTTTCTAGCTTTCACATACAACCTTACTTACCTAAATGTGCAATCAAGGTAGATTTCAGAAAAGCCTATGACACAGTTGACTGGGACTTCATTGAGATTGTCCTTCAGGCCTTCGGATTTCCTTATCACTTGACCCGACTCATCATGACGTGTGTGAGGACCCCTAAATTTTCCATTGCTTTGAATGGGGAGTTACATGGGTTTTTTTTCTAGTGGCCGTGGGCTTCGTCAGGGAGACCCTCTATCTCCCTACCTATTTACATTGGTCATTGAGGTACTATCAAGTATTCTCACCACTCGCTCTTCGATACCAGAGTTCAAATATTACTGGAGATGCAAATCGACTAACCTTACACACTTATTCTTTGCGGATGACGTCTTCTTGTTCTGTGAAGCCGACTTACCTTCGGTGAAGCTATTCAAGGAAGGTCTCCAAATATTTTATGATTGGTCTGGATTGGTTCCAAACACAAATAAGAGCGAAGTCTACCTTGCAGGAGGTTCACCTTCTTTAAGAAACCAAATCCTTCTTACCCTTGGTTTCCTAGAAGGAAGCCTACCGGCTCGCTATCTCGGGGTTTCCATCATCACTTCCCGGATCAGCAAGGCGGATTGTTGCGTGCTAGTCAACTGCATCACTACGATGATACAATCTTGGACCCATCGCTTCCTCTCCTTCGCTGGTTGGCTACAATTGATCAGGTCAGTCCTTCATGCCATCCAAGCATACTGGGCTAGTGTTTTTATCTTACCTGCAGCTGTCTTGGATCAAATTGAACGAATACTTAGACAATTCCTATGGAAAGGCCCGAAGTTGAGAAGAGGGGTGCAAAGGTCTCCTGGGAGGACGTTTGTTGCCCCAAAGATGAGGGGGGCCTTGGGATCCGAAGGCTTCGGGAGTACAACAAGGCCGCCATGTTAAAACATATCTGGATTCTATTTGCCGATAAGGAATCTTTATGGTGCAAATGGATTCACTCGACCTTCTTAAGAAGGGCGAATTTCTGGGTGGCCGAAAAGCCAACCTGTTGTTTGTTGGCCTGGAAGAAGATCCTCCAACTTAGGACTGAGTGTCGAAGCTCTTTCTATTGGAGAATTGGGAATGGTTGCTCGGTATCCCTCTGGTTTGATAATTGGCACCCTAGGGGCCCTTTGAACTTGCACTTTTCGGACTCGGCCATATATGCATCTGGCCTTCCTAGGCAGGCAACTGTGGCAGACCTATTCACTAATTGTGGAGCTATGATTAAGGGGGTCTCGGACTCTTGGGCAGATCCCCTTCCCACCCTCTCCCACTCTTCCGATCGTTTCGATGGGAAGGGAAATACCTCCCATCTCTTTACGGTGGCTTCGGTGTGGGATTTGATTAGGAGGAGGAAGACTTGGGTCTCCTGACACACATTCATTTGGAACAACTCCATCACTCCAAGGTACCAATTTAACCTTTGGCTTATTGCCAAACGCAGGCTTCCTACCCAAGCTCTATTTTTATCTTATGGTAGGATAAATAGTGCCTTGTGTCCATTCTGCAATGAGGTACTGGATTCCATAGACCACCTATTTTTTGGCTGTCGTATCTCCACTAGCATCGCCTTCTTTTGGGCCTCCAGGTGCAATCTTCCGTGGCGAAACAATTCGTGGGTCGAGAATCTCAATTGGGTTGCCACTTTCCTTATGGGTAAAGACTTTTATTATAAGTGCATTGCTCGCTTCTCTTTTGGTGCTCTTTGTTACTACATATGGAAGCACAGAAATAGCATCCTATTTCGAGAGCAAAGCTTATCCGTCCCAGAGGTGAAGAATCAACTCATCAAGGTCGTCAGAGACAAGGCCACCACTTACAGGAGTGTGGATGATACATATAGAAACTGGAGGCTGCAGCGTAGCTGGGGTATTGATCCAATCATTTTTTTCAGCTAGCGACTATTCTACTTCTACAGGGCCCTAGCCTGGTGTTTGCTGTCTGGATACTCTTCATCTACACGGCTGCTTCCTTGACGGTTCTTCACTTTTGTCACTACCGGATGTATGCGTAGATTGTGGTTCTTTTGGCCTTTCGTGGCCTTCTGTTGCCTTTTGCCTTATGTGGCTATCTTGCTTACTTAGGCCCGCTCTTGCGGTTCTCCTTTGCATTCGGCTCCCATCCACTCACCCTGACTTGTTGTCTTGTTGAGTGCAAGTTTGTGGTGTCGGATCTTTTGTATTTTTGGTTAAAGCTCAATATAGTCTTACCTTTCACCAAAAAAAAAAAAAATTTATGCTAACTAACAATTCAAGTGACTCAATTGCAATGTATATCAAGCGTAGGAGCAATAGATAAAGAATTATCAAACCTCGTGGGTGAGAAAACAACCTTTATCGTTCGTCTTTTGTGTCAAAAGATCAAATGCAATTCCAGCAACGTAGTTTTCAGACTCCTTCTTTCGGGTGAATGTCTTGGGAGATGTAAAGCTTTTCGCCTCTACGAATACTGTTGTCCGATATTCTAGCAAATGTTCAGATCCTTTTTTGATTGTATTGTAAATAGGAAAAGGCACATTGTTCTTATGAGTATACTCCGGTAACCGATTTTTGTACACCGTATGCTCTGTAACACTTGAATAAAGTGCTCCTTTTTGGTTAACAATGATGCGGACGTTACTAATCTTTTGCCCACTCTAGAATTTTAATTCTCACACACACTCCCAAATGAACTGAATGACTTCCTTAAATACTCCTCTATGCCTTTCTAACCATTGGCATTTTTCAAAGGAATTTCTTCCAATCAACCCATTGGGCAAAATTGATTAAGGAAATCTTGTAGCTATTTGAAGATTAAGGTGAAAATTCGATGATTCTGGTTGCCCATATAATAAGAATCTAGGTTTCCATAAGTAGATTCCCAAAAAGGAACTTGTCTTCGAAATTGATTTTATCAATCCGTGATTGATTTCATCAATATATTTAGAAAATGTAAGTGAGATTCGCCGCCAGAAAAAGTCGTAAATTAAAGATAAATCTTGCACGTACTGAATCCTTGTTGAAATCGATTCTTTATCAATGGCCCACCCTTTCTTTGAACCTTGTCAATGATCGAACTTAAAGATATGAACCGAGTGCCATTTGATGAGCTTTTTATTTAATTGATGGGTCAAGTCAAGCCTGTCCGCCCATGTTGGGTCAAACATAAATGAAGGGCCCATAAAAGAGAGTACAATTATTGTTGTATAAAATATGAAAAAGAAGAACGTTGTGAAAAATATATAGTGAAAAACACAGAATGTATTTCCCTCTCTCCTTGGACAACAGTGTTTTCTCTCTTGACGAATGGAATTCTAGGGTCTCGATTCATTCTTTCGAGACTGCAATGGTACTTAATTTGTGGCAAACAAGGCATGTCCGTTCTCGTGACATATCTTTTGATTGGTGTTACATGTTTTCCCGGGCATGTTTCCGTGTTTGTTTTCGGTATTCGTTCATTCGAGTATCGGTTCATTTTCAGGAATTTATTTCTAACAAAAGTATACTATGATATGTGAAAAAGTAATTGCCTTTCTAACTTGAAAATTTTCCCAGAATAAGAATAATATATGTTTGACATGAAAAAGACAGAAATTAATGAGAAATAAAAAAGTGAAAAAGATGTGACGGAAATAGGTTAAAAAAAAGAAAAAAAATAAGTTGTCTATCGCATAGATACAATCTTCTTGGTTGTTTCAAAACTCAGGACGAGCAAGGAGCATTGGATTAAAATGGCTGTCTTGGGGACAAGAACACTATGAGTGCTAACACCTTTTTTTTTTCCTTGCTCACTTGAGTTCCAATTCCGATTTATCTCACTGGTAAATCCAATGTGGATGCCAATCGTCTGATGTGGCTTTGCTGGCACTAATGTGAACAATTTTTAATATTGTTTTGAATATTTTGAATACTTTATTTTTTTGAATATTTTATTTTTATATCTATTTTGCTTGTTTTCTTTAAGGCTGGCGAGGGTCATCGGTGAGAGTTGCAAAATCATGAGGGCCACCTTGCCCTTGGCCGTGAAGGCCTTGCACGAGTTCATCAGGGCCTCTTTGGCCATTGGCAAGGGCCCTTGTGGCCTTGCCTATGGCTAACGAGGTCATGATGCCCTCGTCAACTGTAGGCAAGGCAGTGAGTCAAGGGCCTTCACTAGCAGTTAGCCAATGCCGTCGTCATCCACAGGTGAGGCAGTGAGTCAAGGGCCCTTGTAAGCGGCCGGCAAGGTCCTGAGGGCCTCGCCTAGGGCCTTCATGGCTGAGGGCAAGGCGGCCCTATAGAAAAAAAGACAAAAAAAAAATTTAAAAATTCAACATAGAATGATTTGCTGGAATTGGCACTCAAGTGAGAAAAAGACAGTTTTGGCATTTGAGTGAGTGTTGTACGAAAGTTTTGACACTCCTATTGTTCTTACCTTGCCGTCTATTACATAGATACAATCTTCTTAGTGGTTTCAATAAGTTTCTAGTACTACCATCTAATATGGGTGTCGTAGGATATCTTATGAAGGACAACTGGGATTTGATTAAGGAGTTGGGTGACTTAATGGTCACTTAGGGCATGTATGACAAAATATTTGAATAGAAATCAATTTCTGATCAAAATATGATTTCTCAATTTCTATTCCTTGAACAAGTTTCTAAGTAAAGAAATGCATTTGACAACAACTCAAAATTTATGTGTCTAGAACATAAGTTCGTTCAATAATAGAATAAAATTTCTATTCTGGGGAGCGATGGCCAGCGTTTGGTGGTAGGCGTTCGGCGATCAGTAGCAGGCAATCGGGTCTGGCGTTTGGCGTCTCTCGGGCGGCAAGTGGACAGTGGGCGGTGATGAAAGTAAACAATAGTAAGTGTTTTCATTTCTCACTTTTATTTTAGAAATAAGAAAATTGAAAACTTTAGCTTTTGATTTCTACTCCAAATCTATTTCTGGAATATAAATTTTTTATAGAATAAATAAATAAAAAGTTGCGTTACCAAACAGGTTTTTGTTCCAAACTTGTTTCGGGGAATAGAAAAATAAAGAATTAGAGAAACAAAAAATATCATGGGCGCCCTTATATGATGCAACTGGATATTATTTGTGGAATTAGGCCTCGCGATCCAATTAACTTATCCGGTTCCTATGGGTAACGCAAATCCATATCCCCTTGGTCCCAATTGGTACGCAATGTTGAACCAAAAGGTGGAAGACCTAGAGAAAAAAATTGACAAGCTGTCAGATCTTATGAAGCAAAAATTATGACCTGGTTTATCAGAATGGAGATTTTAGTGTCTAAACGTGTTAGCAAAAGGAGATTCCAATGCCAACAGAATCACGACCTGAGTCTGGTCCTCAGCGACATTGCCTCCTACAAAGCAATTTGTGCAAGTGGCCTTAGTCCGACCTCAGAAGTCTTTATGCCACGTGATGATAGGGGAGTCTTGTGCCGTGTCAAAGGATAGTGGTATATTGTATAACATATGAACTTCGTGGGGGCAAAATTAATGTGACGTCATGAATTCTAAGCTTTGATGGATTCTTGCTTTGTGGTGGGATTAAAAGTTTAAGGGTCTTGTTAATAGCCAAGGGTGGAGAAAGACAAACACGGTCGCCCTAAAGCCGGGTTTTGCGTGGATGGAGCTAATGGAGATAATAGTTCTTACCGAGCACGTTATAATCACCTGCAAATTCATAAGATGCTTCTAGCCAGTTATTGGTGATGTCTCTGCTCTCGCTTCTGTTCGGATGCACGTGATGCGTGTGTTTCAATAGAAGAGAGAACTTCTCCCTGCCTCTTCCAGTCCATGTGAGGTGAAGAAACTTGTGGTTTTGTCAGAGGCGCGGTTAAAAATGTATCCTTTATTGATCATTATGCTGAAATATGAAGGGAGTGGTATCAACGTCACGGCGCCGAGTTGATTAGTATATCCTCATTTTAATATCATTGACCTTTTTGCCTACACATATCAACGATTCATGGACCCTCGGAGGGAACGCTCTTTTCCCGATTCGCCATGAAGTGCGAAAGTCCAGTGTTAGCCTATAAGAAAGCATCCCGCTGTATAATGACTGATAATTAACCTAAGAAGAGTAACATGTCGACCAGATCAAGTATTCGCAATTGGGTTACATAGAACACAGATGGACCACATTAACCGAGTTGGTTTAAACAACTTAAAGCTCAAGAATTGAAGAGAGGATGAGATTTACGACCACAGGTCAACCGGGGAAATGAAATGGTGTTCATTGTATAAGCATATGAATGGGGGAACTGCGGTTAAGGATTATCTGCTCGGAAGCATAGGATCGTGGTCTACACCCTTTCATTAGCTTTATTTTTATTTTTATTTTCGTTGTTCATTTTTGTTTACAAAAGTCAAAATTTCGCTACTTAGCAGAAGACTTGGTCGAGTCAAAAAAATTCGAAGAGGCATACTAGGTCAGTTTCAAGTACCTTATAGAGCAAAAGGTTGGCCTGAAAGAACTCATTCGCCAGAAAGAAGAAAAGAATATAGCAGGATCAAAACTAGAACAACACTAACAGACACTCTTATTACAGACAGATGCATTGCACCTTAAAAGAAGTAGACTTCGATCACACAGCACTTCTCACACACAAGTTGAAGCTCTCAGTCGTCTTCATTTTATTTCTAGTACATAAAACTGACTCACACTCATAACAACACAGAACTCAAACGTGAATCATAGAAGTGTGAAGCTCTCTTCTCCATTGTTCAAGGATGTATGAGATCCTTAGATAACCGGTCGAGGCAGCCACAAATGATGTTAATCTCCTGGTGTTCACTCCTAGACCCTTTGGTTCCATCTTATCAGGAAGTGCCTGCAGATTTCGGATTCTTCTGTGGAGGTAGACTAGTTCTCCTTGAAAATGAATTTAGGCTCCATTGTCAAGAGTTCAATTTCTTGCATCTTCTTCTTGACATGGACAAGAAACTCCACTGCCAAGCACAAGAGGTGATCTCAAAAGAACATTTTCACATTTACCATGAGTCAGCACTTATTATTGCTATTCATGATCAGTTAGCAATGGAATCTCCACTTGCTAGCTTATCACCTTCTGCATAATTACTTTCCTCTACTTAAGTTTCTTTCTTAGGTTCTTCAGATGATTTAACACTGTGAAGTTTAACTTCAGCAGATCTCAGCTGAGCAGTAGGCCAACCACCAGGCCAACCACCATACACAGGGGGAGGGCTGGTTAGCTTTTTAAGCTTACTCTCATAATCATCAATTTTTTTCTGCAGAAGCTTATTTTCCTTTATCAACATATCTCCTATGACATTATGATCGTATGTCAATATAGACCACTCTCGCCAACCCCCAACGGGCTCTTTCATATGCAATAGCTTAAGGTTGTTCTCTTCCAACTTTGGTTGCATGTCTGCGTGTGCTCTTATGGCCAAATAGTACCTCTGCGTTGCCATGTTCTTCACTGTAGATCCTCTCTTGTTATGTCTTTCCTATTCAGGGGGCCAAGTAGTTCTGCATTGGAAAGATCAGGGAAAAGAAGAAACATTAAACTTCATAGAGTATAATGCAACATTAGATTGGGCTCATTGTTCCTGAAGACCAAGTATGAGACAAAGAACAGAAGGGAGAGTTTTACCTTTGCAGGCTAGGTGCTCTATCTTTGGTCTTCTGGTCCCCTTATTTATAGATGTGAATAAGGACTTAACTTTGCCTAAATAACAAACCTGATAAGAGCTCATCAGGCAAGCAAGTCTAGCGAAATCTTTTTCTACATACTTCTTATTAACAGTGGATCCCATCTTTTCCAGGAGCGCAATCTTCGGAGTAATCCTAACTTTTTGCCTGGAAAAGCAGCTAGATGATTATTACTTCAGATTTAAAATAGGGCGCAGCAAGAGAGCTTTGATGCTTTTCCAAACATGGCATTATTGCTCCTCAAAATAATTGAGGATGGCGTGGCATCATTAATTGATAACAAGTTTCTAGACTCTGGCGCTTTTCAAACAATGTCAGATTCACTTTGATGCTGAACGTGCTCTAAAAAGTTCTAGACTTGAAACACGCGAAGCATATGGTTTTAATGAAATGGATTGAAGTCGTTGAAGAGCATCATTTATGCCATTTTAATCTTTAGATATAGAGTTAATAACATGAATTATGTTAGAAGATACTGTTAGCAATTAGTTATTAGGGATATTACTTGATATTTTATTATTATTTAGGTAACCATAGGATAATATCCTTGTTAGATTATGTTGCTTTTTTTTGTACGCATCCTTTGGGTATAAATATCCTTAGTTGTAACACACTATTGTGTCGAGTCATACGATAATCCTTTTTCTTATTTTGCATTCTAATTTGGTATCAAAATCAGTAATTGTCTTAGTTAATTTCGCATGTGCAGCCTTTTAATTGCACCTGTCCTTCCTAATCAGGCTTGCGCATGAAATGTGTGTTGAAGTATTATATTTCACTTGTTTACGGGATATACAGGATCTCCATATAAATGTGTATTCCGCCGTAAGTTTTTGGACTGGACGCTATAACATCAGATCCTACGGAAACTATAAGTGCATTGGGTACGAAGCACACCTCGCTTCTTGCGTTATTATTATTATTATTATTATTATTATTATTATTATTATTTTATAGTTACTTATTATATTGCTTTCTGAACGTCCATCCTCAACATTGTCTTTCCTGTACAATGGTGTTCTCACTATCTGATCTTATGGCAATTTGCGCACTCCTTGTCAGTTCAGCCTTTACTCGGCTATCTCGTTTATGTGATCACGCCTGCATCCTGCATAGACATCATGACGCCCCTGCTTTCTTCGTTTTTGTGAAAGGCTTGGCCTTATAAAGATTGGAAGTTTAAAATCGATCCTTGCTTCAAAACAATACAATGGTATCAGCTATGATGCTGTTAGTCTAGAGTTAGTGCAACTTTTGATGGTATTGGTGCAAAACGACCACAACACCACCACGATAATCTATTTGATTTTGTTACATCTTCAAACTTTTTGTGTAATAACCGGCTTACACAGCAAGTGGGACTGTTTAGTGCCATTGCTTCTTGCTTCTATTATGGTTTTGAATTTTCAAGCAGCAACACCTTTTGAACACATTATCTGCAAACTCGGCTTTACTTCCACATTGAGTTTGATGAGAAGCTAGAGAATTAGATATCATATTACAAATTTAATATTTTTTCTAGTTTCCTTGTTGGATGATGGCTAATTTTCTTGTTAGATTAGATTACTTTCTTTCATAGACACATTGTTCGGGTATGAATACTCCTCATATATTATAGTGTCAAGCCATACAATAATGATTATCTTATGGTCTGTGCTAAATAATTCTCGAAATGGTAACGAGTCAGATTCTATGACATAACAAACAACAAGCAAAAGATAACAGAAACTCGTGAACTCGAATCTATAAATGATGAATGACCTAATATCAGTAGACAATGTTTTCATCAATGTTACAAAGTGTTTATCTGCATAGACACCCTATAACCAAGAAAGTAATAGAGAGCAATAAATAGAAATCCATCCCAACTTAACCGTCCAAAATGGATCCATTTCCGCTGTGATTTTGACATTATTTCAGAGGCTCAAAGCCTAGAAGTAACAAGAAATCCAGAATGTCAAGTGTAAGGGCCTCAAACATTATTTCAAAGACTCAAAGCCTAGAAGTAACAACAAATCCACAATGTCAGGTGTGAGGGCCTCAGCTTTGAGGAGAGACCTACTCAACTTAACTATTGCGGGGAGGTTGTACTGGAGACCATTGGGAGCAAGTCCATCAACCATCCTGTTCTCAAAGTGCTCACCCTGGAGTGCGTACAGGTTTTACTGCCAAAAGAAAGAATGAATGAATGAATGAATGAATGAATGTGTATACACGTGTTGATGCACTAGAAAATGCGGATGTCTATGACGCAAAAGCAGGTCAAGTGCGTTCGGGCATTAATCATGAGATTCCACCCCATTAATTAAAGTCAGGACAGATGTTGATAAAGATAGCTGAAGAGTATCCACGCTTTAATCACGTGATTCTATCGCAAATGACTGAAGTGCCGAGACTTTTCCAGAAACGCCCTCATCTTTGGTTGATAATCGCGATCAGTGGAACCATACTAACAACTATATAAAGGGGCAAAGCCGCAAGGTAAAAAGCGCGCATCACAACGATACTCGGACCTCGTCCTTTTCTTGTCCTGACCACAAGCCTCAGCAGAATACCGCAGTTCTCGAGGTACTCCTGAGCTGCCTTCATACTTGACGTCTTTCGGCCGCATTCTGACGTGGGACACCTCAAATTTTGATTTTAATTTGTTATTTGATAGATTTAGGAATTTATTATTTGATACTATCTTTCTTCCCTTTTCTTTTAACCTATTTTTTTCTGGATTTTTGGATAATATCCTAATACTTAGGTGATTTGATTTTCACTTTTGATAATTATTCAATTTGGTTGTAAATTTATTTTTATGATTTAGTAGATGTTATTTTCTCTTTTAGGAGTTATCTGATTAGAGCTATTTTGTTTTTAGTGAATTAGGGTCTTCAAGTATTTATTTTCTCTCTTTTCATTTTGTTGTGCTTTGTTCATTTTTTGGCAGGTTGAAGACAAGATGACTGATTCCCAGTTGCAAAATCTACGCCTAAGAATAGGCCCAAACCCAAACTTAGAGCAAAATGGTCGGCTGTTGCATATGCTCAATCCACTTGGGGGCGCTAATGAGTTCGTTGTAGTGACGTATAATCTGCATGTCTTGGCAGATTACATAGTGGAGAACTCTAAATTACGTAAGAAGCTAGAGGACGTGGTGGGAGAATATGTCAAGCAACTAGAGATTTTAGCCAAACTAAGGCCCGCTGATCCATACGCTTATCCTTGTCCTCCCTATGGTGGCAACTGGCCTGGTTATTGTTATCCGACACCGAATCAGAGAATAGATGATCTAGAGAAAAAACTTGAGAAGCTAGAAGAGCTCATTACTGAAAAATTAGGACCATGACATTAGAAAACCTATCAATATGTGGATGTTAGCAGATGGAGATTCCATTGCTAACATGCTCGTTTATTCCGGGAGAGAGTTAAGCGAGCCCAAGACTCAATCTTCAACATAATATGGAGGAATGACGAAGAAGCGATGAGTGCATCCGCAGGGAGCCTCTTTTCCATAGCAAAGCAAGCCAATGGATTGAGAATGCATCAGTCACTCTGAAATGTCTCTACGTTTTACTTTGTGTCGCGAGTGCTAGTGTGTATGCACCCCAGTGTTGTGTGTGCTTCAATAAAGGAGATGAGCGATGGCTCCTCCATGTAATCACTATACCAAGAAAAGCGAGCAACTCTCTTCACCTGTCCTTGAGGCAGGGGAATATGTGTGCTCGTTATCTTTAGGCTTTCGTCTTTAAAAAAAAAAAAAAAAAAAAAAGTGAATGCAGGTATGCTTGCTACTCTTGTCATCTGTCCTTGAGGCAGGGGAATGTGTGTACTCGTTATCTTCATGCTTTCGTCTAAATAAAAAATTGAGTGCTTGCAGGTATGCCGGGTTGATCTGGTCTGTCATCCTCCATTCCGTAGTATCATGTCCCTTGATTTCCTGGTCATCATCGATATTTCCCGAACTTATTAAGCAATTGAAGATTTACAAATAAGAAAATCTAGTGTTTTTATAAGAATTCAAGAGAACGACAAACTGACCCAATAGGAGTGCTTTTTACATGGAGGAGATCGCGGAGATGGAGTGCACTAAATGGACTTAGATATCACATGAGTCAGAATAAGACGAGAACTTCAAGATCTTCTCGACACTAGGCTAGGTCGAGCAAGTTGAATATATGGTGTTCATGACTTGTATATTTGAGCATGTTAGAATATTTAAATATTAAATCACACTTTTATCAAATAGTTTAAACTTTTATAATAGTTGTTAATGGCTGTATAAAATTCCATATTATTAGAATAGTTGGTCTTAAGTCCAAATTTTTCTAAATCCTTATCTGTCTCCTTAATTACATATTTCCATAGTTTAAGTTTAGGCCAAAGTTCAACTTATACAGGAGGCTTAAACTTTTGGAACAATTAACAGTGATCATACAAAATCACACAAAGTAAATGCTTCGGTCAAGTGAACACAAGTTATATTCTAGTCATGTCCTTCATAGATCAAGAGGTTTATTAGGAAGAATTCATTCACCATATCAAGAGAAGAGTTTAGGACTCATAAAAATCAAACAAACAACACGAACATTATCATTACCACCAAAATGAAGTTAAATCATCCTCCTATTTATGGTTAGTCAGCAATGGAATCTCCACTTGCTAACTAAGGGGATAATGACGAATGATCTGAACTTTGGCCTAACGTACAATGTCATTCCTATACTTTTAATTTGTTCAATGTAATCTTTAAATTTTAGCATAATGTGCAATATTGTCCTTATATTTTAATTTGTTCTTGTGGTCATTAAACTTTTAGTAAATGTTCAATCTAATCTCAAGGCTATATGAAAATATTCAATGTTATCCTCGCATTAATTCAAGTTTAGGGAGTTTTGACCAAAAAAAAATAAATCAAGTATACGGATAACATTAAATATTTTTATATAGTATGTGAACCAAATTGAAATACCAAAAATCTATGGACCATATTGAATAAATTAAAGATTTAAAGATTTTTGAATTTAGAAGAACGGGGCTATTCTGTTCTAAAGATCATTTATGACATTTTCTCTAACAAAATCACCTTCCCAATAATTACTTTCCACTGGTTAAGTTTCCTACTCAGATTCTTCTGATGGTAGACACTATTGTGTTCAACTTCATCAGACCAACCTGCATGGAAAATTCTACGGTCCGCTGTTCAAAGCTGGAAAGTTTTCATGTTAGTAGAATTATAAAGTTGGTGGTAATTTTTCAATTTTGTCGGTAAAAAAAGTACGACTATTAACTCACTTACAAAATTAAAAATTTAGACATAAAATTGAAATTCAAACAAATAGTTCCAGATTATAGACTCATCATCGAACACCGTGGAATATCACACGATTGCATGAAGACATAGACCAAGAAAAATATAACTTTTTCCTGATTCTACCTAGCTTAACATGAAATCTATCCGTCGAATAGGTTTTATAATTTTTAAAACTTGAAATCTATCATACATACCTTAGAACCTAACAATATACAAGTTCCTATTGATATGGTTTTCCGATTCCTAATTCTACCATAGAACCATGCTCGCCCCTAGTATCTATTTGGCCTCCCCTTACTGATTCAACAAAGCCTCCAATGGTCTCTTTATGGATTTTGGCCAATTCTTTTTCTCTTAATGTTTAGCAATTGTGCGGATTGCATATAGAATAAAGCTCTCGTCTTTCTCTATCTTTCCCTTCATCTCATTTTTAGAGGGTTTGTGTTAAATTATGTATCAAGTTTAAACCCATATACTACATCCATTCAGGACACATATTTCTTTCCCTTCAAGCTGCATAATCAAGGACGTGACTCGGCAGATTTTGTTAAAACCTATAGGCCGAGACTTGGAAGATAAAAGAGAGGCACATAGAAGTTCTCTTTTGGCCGCAGGGATGTGTTTTGTGAAAATAGACTCTGAGTTTGAGCATGAGTTTTGCTTATCTTTTAACTCTAGGATAGCTTTTGTATTTATAAAGTTTATGTACTATCTATTACAATGATTACATGGACTAATTCAAAATATTTTGAATTTTGAACTAATCCATTACAATACTAACTACAGTAATAATTACATGAGATATGGATTGACTAATTTAAATATTTTGAGTTAGTCTGTTATGGCAAGTACAATAATAACTAAATGATAAAAGCATTAACTAATTCATAATATTTTGAATTTGAACGAGCCATGCATTTTTATCCTTCACAGGCCCCTACAAGTTGAAGGTGGTCTTATGGATGATCTTCAACTTGGATTTGAGCATAAGATGGCGGTACCATGTAAGAGGCTTGATGAAGATATCCACGATTTGGTCATGTGTGGATATGAAGTGAACCTCGAGTTTGCATTGTGACACTAAATGGCGGATGAAGTGAAAGTCTACCTTGATATGCTTTGTTTTAGTATGAAAAAGTGGATTCACCATAAGATACGTTGCCCCTAGGTTGTAGCACCAAATGATAAGGGGTTTTAATTGAGAGATGCCTCATTCTTGTACCAGTGATTGTAGCCCTACCACTTCTACTGTGGCATTTTCCAAAGCTTGATACTTAGATTCGGTTGAGGAACGTGCAATGGTATGCTGCTTTTTGGCTAACCAAGAAAATCAGATTTTGACACATACAAATTGCATAACCTCCCATTGAGCATCTATCAATGGGGCAATTGGCCCAGTCTACATCATTGTATGCGTGGAGTTTTATGGTAGATGAGAACTGATGAGTAATCCATCCGAAACAGTTTCCTTTAAGTAGCGTAGAATCTATTTCACTGCACTCCAATGGTCTTTTGTTGGTTCTTTCAAGAACAAGCAAACTTTGTTTACCGCATAAGAGATATCTAGCCAAGTTAGGGTGGCATATTGAAAAGCTTCTATGGTGCTCTTGTACAAACTGGCATCTTCAAGTGGCTTACCCCAATTGATTAAACTGGTATTTGTTGCCATGGGCGTATGAACTGGTTTAACACTGTCCACTTTGGATTGACGAAGGAGATTTGTAACATACCTCTATTGTGACAGGAGAAGCCCTTATGGATGTCTAAGCACCTTGATTCTTGGGAAGTAATTAAGTTCGCCCAAGTCTTGTATAGAGAACTCCTTATCTAAGCAGTCGATGGTGTCTTGAATAAATGCTGGATTGGACCTTGTAATAACAATGTTGTCAATATAGATGAGCATGCATGGGGAGAAATTGGGCCAATGTAGTATAAATAGGGAAGTATTAGTTTTTGATCTGATAAATTTTAGGGATTCTAAGAAGATGCTCAACCAATAGAACTAAGCCTACATTGCTTGTTTCAATTTGTATAAGGATTTTTGTTGCTTGCATATATGGTTTGGCCTTTCTTCATCAATTAAGCCTTGAGGTTGGGCCATGTAGACTTGTTCAGTCAAGCTACCATTTAAAAGTGCATTGCTAACATCCAACAGTTGGAGTTTCCAGTTCCTTGTCACAACCAATGAAACAACTGTACGGATGGTCGTTGCTTTAATAACGGGGCTATACATTTTCTTATAATCAATACCCTCTTGCTAATTGTAGCCCTTGGCCACTAAGTGGGCTTTGTACCTATCTATCGAACCATTTGGATGTGTCTTGACTCAATAAACCCATTTGGAGCCCACGACATTTACTTTGGGATTTGGTGGAACAAAACCTATGTTTCATTACACAACAAAGCATTAAATTCTTCAAGAATCGTGTCCCTCCATTTTTCATATTTATTAGCTTTGGTGAAGCACCGTGGCTCTTCTATAGAACTAATTTCAGTCAAGTTCACATCTGGCAATGGATATTTAGTGTTGGGCTTTGGGTTTTGACATAGCCACATTGAATGGGTTCTTGAGTTTTGATAAACCAGTTGCGGAGGTATCACAATAGCCTACTATGGGGAGGCATCTAAAAGAGCCTCATTAGAACCTATACTGGCATTAGACAAACCAAAATCCAATGCGTTAGATGTTGAAGGAGTATTAGTATTTGATAATGTTAGCGATGGTTTTTCAAAAGTAGGTGGGGAGGTATTAAGTGGGCGCCGAGGGGGGGTAGTAGGCAAGACATTATTATTAAAATCATGATTCGCGTGGGAGGACATACCAACCGTGGAGATCGTCAACCAAGGATGTGATAGTGAGGCTATTGTAGAGGAGTGTGAACCAAATGTGGCAAATGGAAACATATTTTCAATAAAATAAGCATGTCTTGCAATATAAATGCATCTAGTTTTGTAATCTAAAAAACAGTAACCAACATGCAATGGATTAATCCTAAGAATACACATTGAGTAGAATGGAGTGAAAAGTTATGTGAATTGTATGGCTTTAATAAAGGGAAAACAAAATGAATTAAAACTAGAAATCCATAATCCACAATATACAATTTATCCTAATCAGCAAACTCCCGAAATAGAAAATAATATATTCTAAATCCAAAAGGCAATCTAAAACCTGACCGGACAACTATTAAAAGTTACAATATAATTACCTAAGATGTCAGAATGTTATTTAAAATTCAAAAACTCCTAAATTTAAGTTGAATAAGGAAAGGAAAATAGGCAATAATAAAATCCTAAATCCATCAAATAACAAATTAAAATCAAATCTTGAAGTCTCCCACATGAGAAATTAGCTGAAACACATTAAGTTTGAAGGCAGTTCAAGAGTACCTTGAGAACTTGGATATTCTGCTGAAGTTTGTGCCCGGAAGAGAGGGCAGATGAGGGATAAGTCTAGTTCGTGGAGCGTGCTTTACCAAACGGCTTGCTCCTTTTTATAATTATCAGCAGAAGATGAGGGCATTATTGGAGAAGTTTCAGCCCATGTAGTACCAACACGGACACGTGACACGCGACACGACACGCCGACACGTTATATATTAAATATATTTTTATATAAATAATAATAATAATAATAATAATAATAATAATAATAATAATAATAATAATAATAATAATAATAATAATAATAATAATAGCCTACAATAAATTTACACGAAAAAATATTAAATAATATCATTCATTATTTTAATTTGTTACAATAATACATAAAACTTAGAGGAAAAAACATTGTTTAAAGAAAAATGCTGAAATGATATTTTTAAATTTATCTATTTATCTATATAGCATTTTTTTTTATTACTTCTTTCATAGTAAGAGACTTTTTAAAAAACTAAAACAAAACTAAAAAAACAAAACTAAAAAAAAAAAATTGACCCCGTGTGTGTATATTTATAGCATTTTTATTACTTCTTTTATTACTTCTTTTGTGTATATTTATATTTTGACCCCATAAGTATTAGAAATTTTTAAAATTGACCCCGTGCATGTCGAAATCGCGTGTCGGAATTTTGGACTTACGTGTCGAAGCATGTCTGAGAGAATTGACCACGTGTCGGATTTTTCGACACTTGTTATGTGACATCTCGATTTTCCAATTCTATTTTCAATAAATTGAGACGGACATTTCGTTGGTACCATATTGTTCTTTTCCTTGAGTCGGCCACTCATGTAAAAACTAGTCTATTGGGTGAAGCCGTTAAGAGTTTTTAATACATCATACTCGAGAATTTGACCAGGAAGCGACCTCTCGACCGAGCTAATCTGCAAGGGTCATTATGGCACAATCAAAAAATCGATTAAAGACTGGAGATAGGTCGACTCAACAGAGGCATGTGATCAGGTGTGGATGATTCCACCAAATCGCACAATTCTTGTCGATTGGCACTTGACCGACTTTTTTATCAATTGGGTACCCTGTGTCCGTATTTGAAACCTTGAGATTACCCCGACAACCGAGAGTCATCGATGTGTCAAAGATGTACATTGTGGCTTGATCAACCACAGGTCAAATGCACGAAAATTTCTAAAAGCTACCCGGTAGATTATGACGCGCTACTATCGAGCCAAAGTGAAATTAATCGTGAAATTGAGATCGAATTCAGAAATTGGAAGTCAGGGTGTGTCACAAATCATTTTAGGAATATTGACGCATCTTCGGAAGATTTTTCATGTAATCAAAATTTTTCAGCAATTAAATCAAATTATGGCTAATTTGGTTCGGAAAATTAGTAGGCCCGCCCTTGGTTGTACTTTTGGGACTTAAGTTGGTTCTATGGACAAGTGAATATGTGAATTGAAGTGTGGTGACCTTGGATTAATATTATGGTCTTCAATTTGATTCAATTGGAAGAGAATCAAGTGGAATTGAAGAATTTGTTGTACAAGATTTTATGATCCGGCGGAAAATGGAATTGCAACCATTTGAATAAGGTTGTGGGAGATAGTGGAGTGTGATGTCATCTTAGGTCATGATGGGCCATTTTTGTTGAATTAAAAAAAAAGAAAAAAGAAAAAGAAATGGTCCCATCTCTCCCTCTCTCTCTCCCTCGTCGCCTCTCTCCTTCGGCTTTGTTGTGCGAAGATCAAAAAAATGCAGAGAAGAAGCTGGAGCAGCCATGGCCGTCCACTCCCACTCGCATGCCGTCGTCGCCGTCGCCGGAGCTGTCGCGGTCACCGCTTGCCCGCTCGTCGACTCACGCCGCTGCCTCGGCTGCGCCTTCGTCCACCCAAGCCTCTAGCTCGTCGTCCGGCGTCCCAGCTGCTACTTGACGCTGCTGCACTTCACCGGAGTCTCCACCGCCGCCGCACGTCCTCGCCAGCCACCGCCCGAGCTGCTGCCCCTCTCCTCCGCTGTTCCTCTACTAGATCAAGCCCGGATCCGCCCCTTCTCGGCCTCAACCAGTAGCTGGAAAATTGGGTATGGCAGCCCAATCTTGGCCCGTTTTGGCCACCTTCCCAATCCCAGATGCTCGGCCTGTCTTGAGAAAAGTCGATCCCCTCGACGTCCTCGTCGTTTTGGTTTGCTCGGCTCGCTAATTCGGTGAGTTTTGCTTACTAAATCTTGATTAGATAGTTAATAATTCCCTAAATGTGCTTAGTCTAAGTTAAGTAAGTTTAGGTGGTTATATTAGTTTATTTGGTTGATGATTAGATTATGGTGTTTAATTAAGTTAAAGTGTATTTAATTTAAAGTTAAGTATGTTTATATTAATATAAGCTTTGATGTGACTTAAAGGAATTTGTTTTTGATTTATTTAAATATTCCGAAATTATTAAATAATATAATAATATATATTTATTCGAAATTATTTAAATATTATTATTTAAATAAATTTCGGAATAAAATTAATTATTTAATAAATTCCGAAAATTATCTCAAGACCTTAATTGCTCAGAGTTTTGTGCTGATCCATGCTATGTATTTGGATTTTGAAATTGATGGTTGGATATTATAAATTGAGTGTGGATTGCGAAAAATATGGATATTATTGTTTAATTAATTTTCGGAATAAATTTAATTATTTGTTAAATTTCGAAAATTTCATCGGGACCTTATTCTCTCAGAATTTCGTGCTAATTGCCGCTGTGCATTTAGAATTTAAATTTGATGAATGGATGTGGCAAATTGAGTGTTGATTGTGGTAAATATGGATTTTATTCATAAAAACTTAAGTGTCGGGTTTTGATGCAAAAATTGGATTTTAATGATTTTATTAAATAGTGGGGTTTGAAAAGGTGAGATATTGGCTTTTTGATTCGAAATTAGCGTGTCTCCACACACGTGAGTAATTTCTGGAATATTTTTAATATGAAGAAAAATGGCCGGGATCACTATTTTAAGTGGAAGCATCGAGTGAAATGCAAGATATCCTAGGACCGAGTATGATTTGGATGTGTGATAATTAAGAGGAATCGTCCTGGGCTGTTGAGCCGGACTTGTCCCTATATGGGATGCCCACGCAGTGGTTGCGGTTCGCAGTAGATTCTAGGCCCATGCTCCTTCGAGAATGCCGTCAACGTACTGACGAAGCCGCTCTCCAAGGTGGGGAGGCCATGCCTGGCTATATGCCAGTAGATAGCCGAACTGCGAGTAGGCTATGCCCTTGTGTGGCAGTGAATACCAATTGGATCGCATGCTGAGTGTTATTGACGGGTGGGATTATGGAACGGAATCGTGTGGTATGGTATGGGACGTGTCATAACGGTTTGGTCTTATAACCCGGACTCCTGTGGTTGTTCGAAATGATATTGTTGACATTCCAGTGGTTTAAGTTCCTCTTACTATCTGTGATTGAGTGATTTGAATTGTGCTAACCTGCATGAAGGAACTGAGGCGAGATAAGTCTTTTGTGTGATGTGGCTAGGTCACTCGGGATGTATTTTCTTTCTAATAGGGGTTTAGGAGGTTGAACTTGCTGAGACAATGTCTCATCTCAGTTGTGGGATTAAAATTTTAGATCCCTGGTGAACGGAGCGGGCATATAACTTTGGTTGGCCTTGAGGAGTTGCAGAGGTGAAGTCATGAGGATTGGAGAACGTATCTATTTTGTAGGTCGTAGGACAGTTCATTTTTAAGAGCCGACCTTTTGTAGACCTTTGGCCATAGACCTCCGTTTGTAATTCTGTTGAATTATGAAAGTGTCATGTTGTGGTTTTGCTTCTTGCTTGTCTATCCCATCAGGGGTTTTATAATATGTTCCGCTTGCACAATAATAAATGAAATGGGTCGGCGACACTACCTAGGAATGTCGCATTTGCATGACGATGGTGGGATGTTGGCGCGCTCGAGGTTCGGGGCGTGACATGTTGACCGTGTGTGAGAGCGTGTCGGGATGTGTTGGAGGGTGTCGGACACGTATTGAAGTGTCGGATACGACACGAAGGTTTCCGGAGAGTATCCGTGCTACATAGGTTTCGGCACTTGGCCTTAAAGTGTTTCGATCATTTGTATTTTTCTATTGATTTGCTGGTCCATAGAGTTTATTCTGGCACGTTCTACATTAATATGATGGAATCACATGATTAATGCCGGAACACTCTTGACCGGCTTTTGTGCTAATGATTTCTTTATTCTGGATGCATCCACACATATATACACACTTTATTTTCTTTCATTTGGGCAATAAAACCTGTCAGCACTTCTCAGGCTTGCTCTTCGATAAACATTTCCAGGGAACAAGATAATTGCTGTACTTTCTTATAACGGGCTCCAATACAACCTCCACACAACAGTTAAGTTGACGAGGTCTCCGGGAAACAATTGTACAATCAACTCTAAACCTATTGTTTAGAAACAAAATGCAAACAGCTAAGCGTAAGAGTTTCGTAAAACCCTTCGTAACTTGGTTGTAACTGTGTCAAACAAGTTATGGGCGTGACCATGTCGACAAGAGAACGGGGAAAGGTTGAAGTAAACAAATTGCCATATAATCACGTTGCGGGTGCACCATCAAACAAGACGAATAATGCTGAGAATCAACGTTGGGAAAGGATTATTAGTAGTAACTAAAAAAAAGAGTATGACATGAGATGCGAGGCATTATTTGGGTGTGACATGCATTCGATGCACTCACAATTTGCTTAGGATCACGTAGCTTTTATATCAAGCCAAAACCAAAAAGTAGTACAATAGTAGAATGATCAACTCAAAACTTTAAGCTTATAGGTAAAGGAAGACCACGTTTATATAATGAACATGTAAACCTTGTAAACATGCGATATGGGATACTTTAACATCAACATTTATGTGCAAACCGGATTAGAAATGGCAAGTAAAATTAGACGAATGGAGATTACATACTCGAAACAAACTGAGATAGAACCTAACTACCAAACTAGAACGTAAAAAAAAAAAAAAAATGATCATTGCATTACTCGACACTGTAATATGTTACAATAAAGTGGTAGATATACCCGAATAATGCATACAATAATGAAAGTAATATAACCTAACAGGGATGTAACTCTAATCAGGAAACCAATTAGCCTAAAAAATAACAAAATATCAAATAATATCCCTAATGTCTAATGTTAACAATTTCGTCTGACATTATTCATTCTACTGACTCCTTAGCTAAAAATTAAACTGTGCATAACGGATGTTGTCATTGCTTCTTCAACTATTCCAATCCATTTCATAACAATCATATGCTTCACGTGTCGCGAGTCTAGAATTCTTTAGAACCCGCTCAGCATCAAAGTGAATATGACATTATTTGAAAAGCATCAAAGTCTAGAATCTTTTATCAGTTAATGATGCCACGCCATCCTCTTTTATTTTGAGAGCAATAATGCCATTTTTGGAAAAGTATCAAAGCTCTCTTGCTGCGTCCATTTTTAATTCCGGATTAATAATAATCTAGCCGCTTGTCCAGGCAAAAAGTTAGAATCACACTGAAGATCGCGTTCCTGTAAAAAATTGTATCAGATTTATGTAGAATAAAATGGTATCCAGTGTTATAGAAGTAAGTAGAAAAAGTTGTCATTAGACTGACTTGCGTGATCGGGCTTTATCATGTTTGTCATTTAGGCAAATTTAAGTCCCTACCAACTTCTATAAATAAGGGGACCAGAAGACCAAAGAGAGAGCACTTGGCCTGTAAGGGTTAACATGGTTTGGGTGGGTGTTTCCCACTTTGAAACTAGGAACCGCCCCCTAAAGACCGATTCCAAAAAATTGAAATTGAGATCTGCTTGTTGGTTCCATGAATACCCTCACAAACCGGACCGCCGATCCAGTCTGGTTTCCAATTGGATTCATGAAACCAGTCCTCAATCCCTACAAAGCTTGCTCAACCTTATATTCAAGTTGAATTGCGAGCCATTGATTTTGATTAAGAATTGAAAATTATAAGGCAAAATGAATAGACAATATTCGTTAGCTAAGAACTTAATTTCTACAAAGATCATGATGTAGTCCTCTAAAGGTTTCCTGACACCAAAAACAAGTGCAGAATTAAACTCCACATTAAAAGTCCTAACCTTCATAAAAGTTAAAACATTAATCACTTGATTAATCTTTTCAACATCAACCTAATTTAATCATAGGAATTGCTAAAGAGAAAGATTTAATTATACTTTTAAAACAAGCCATTGGCTCTTATGGACATTTTCAATCGGTTCTCTTCTTCCTCTACGTTTGTTTATTTTGTTTTAGTTGAGAAAACAAGTGAATGGAGTATTAGAATGGATAAAAAAAAATAATAATGCGTTAATCAAAATTAGTCAATAATGTCCAATAATATATATGTACAAATATACTTAGTCGAAAAACTACAAAATAATTAAATAAATTAAGGTGGAATATATATATATACATACCGGTCCAATCCAAGTAGGTGGATAGGTGGTTTCACGCCTAAAATCACAAATCGAACCGGTACTCACCGATTCCACTAAATTGGAACCAAGAACCGGATTGGCCCCCATGGGATTGCTAGTTCCAGTCCAATCCGATCTACTTCCAAGCAGTTCTCGATTCTTTTACACGCGCCTACAATGGTAAGACTCTCCGTTTCATCATTATCTCTGTTAAATTATGTCTTGAGTTTAAGCCTAAATGGTACTTGAATGTTAGCTTTATGTGCAAGGTGATCCTTGAATTTTTAAATTATGGCCTAATATACTATATGGTCCCTAAACTTAAATAATGGAATGACAATATTAAAGGTTTTCATATAGCTCGAGGACTAAATTGAATAAGTATAATAAGTTCAGAGATCGCACTGAATGAATTAAAAGTTGATGGATCACATTGCATACTGGGTCAAAATTAACCGTTTGTCATTATCCATTCAAAGAAGGTACAAAAAGAAGAGGCTCACATGTTCTCTCAAAAATATATATTTACTTGTGAGCCTCGGAAGTAAAGAGAGGAATGAAACTTAAACCTTATGTCTGCTTTTCCGCTTCAGCTACACAAAAAGAAAAATAGACTTTGTGGGCTTCTTTTCTATAGCGAGCCGCCACACGGAGAAGAAAGTAAAGAACGTGAAGGACATTTTTGGTTCAACCGTATGTAATACTTTTGCCTGGGGCTTGAGTACCTTGCAACTTGTGCCATGAGTATTTTATCCAATTGACCTGTTTATTTGTAAATAATTTGGATATAGTGTAATCTAGCCATGGAAATACTCGAGCTTATGAGCAATTGTAACTTTGATTCTCCAGTTATAGTGGATTATTTATTGCCGGTCCTCCTTATGAATCGTATATTGCCACTCGAATTAAACCACTTAAATCTCTAGTGTCCTTGTGTTCATCATTTATTTCTTTGATGATTTTGCGTTGATTTAATTGTAAGATCTCGTTAGTGTTTTCATGTTAATATTACAATAATTGATATTAGAGCTTGGCATGAGATTATCTAGAATTTGATTTTGAGGTTTTACTTGTCTTATTATTTTTTTGAAATTCTGTTATTAAAATTATGTCTGGAGCAAAATTAGAAATTTTGATGGGAGAAACAACTCTGGGTTATTAGTATCATGAGGGAGGTGTTATTAACAACTTAAGGTTTGGCCAAAACATTTGAGGGCAAGGCTAAGTTGCTCGAAATAATGAAAAATACCTAAAAGGATGTGTTGATGATGAATGCAAGGAGTATAATTTTGTTGGACCTATTAGATTAGGTGTTAACAAAGGTGGTTAAGAAAAAGGAAAGGAAGCTCTAGTATTATGGGCAAAACTTTAGGTATTTTACGTGAGAAAGTTTTTGAATAACTACTTATACAATGTAAAGAGGATGTTTTAGTTTAGACACACTGAAGGTACCTCTATCAAATCCTACCTTGATGAGCTTAATAAACTCATGATGGATTTAAAAAACCATGGTAAGATTCTAGATGGTGAAGAACATGACATGATGTTGTTAGCTTGTTTACCAGAGTCATTATACTACTTTACTGATTCACTATTGTAAGGGGATACTACAGTTATCTCTAACAAGGTAAAGTCCACTTTGTTTTGTAAGGAGTGGCAAAAGAAGTTGCGAGATGGCTGTCTATGTAACTTGAGAGCTAGTCATTCAAGGTAGACCTCAACATCAAGGGTCCAACAACAGCAGAGTTAAAAGTAGGTTTGAATCACGCAAGAAAAAGTCCAAAGAACATGTGAGATGCTTTGACTGTGATGATGAGGGGCACATCGGTAGAGACTATTTGAAGCTAAGAAATGGAGGTGACAAATAGAATGTCATAAGCAGCAAGGCAAACATTACTAAGGAGAACACTAATGTTGTAGAAGCTATCTTATGTTTGACTATTGGTTCGTTAAAAGACGAACGAATGCTAGATTTATGGTGTTCTTTATATATGATGCTTCATAGGAATTGTTTTACTATTTATTGACTATAGCTATAGAGGGTAGTAAAGTTTTGATGCAAAATAACACAACCTACAAAGTTGTGGTGGAGTTAACTAACCTTAGGCGAGGGCCACCCTTGTTGGCCTTGAGACGCTCGAGGCCAGCAAGGGTGGCCCTCCCCTAGGTGAGGGTCACCCTCCCCCGATCTAGCATAGGCTTGCCCCTGCCTAAGCGCGACTGTCGGCAAAAAAGGGAAAAAGAAAATAAGAAAAAAGGGAAAAAAAAAAAAGGCAAAGAAGGAAGGCAAGGGTCACCCTCCCTCGATCTAGCAAAAGGGCTGCCCTCACTCAAAAAAGGGAAAAAGAAAATAAGAAAAAATGAAAAAAAAAAAAAGCAAAGAAGGAAGAGAGAAAAAAAAAGAATAAAAAATAAAAAAAATCTAATAAATATTATTAAAAATAGTTCACCTAAGACGGTCGGTGTTCATGTCAGTGATTTTTTTTTATCAAAATTGATTTGATAAACTTAACTGACAAATTATGAAAATGTTTAGAAATTAATTGGCATATTTAAAAAATTTAGAATTTATCTTTGATAATTTTTCCCTACTTTAGTGTCAAAAGAGAAGGGCGCAGCAAGGGAGCTTTGACGCTTTACCACAAATGGCATTAGAGCTCTTCCAAATAAAGGGAAGACATCATTGTCTGGTAAAAAATTCTGTACTATGATGCTTTTCCAACAGTTGCAGATTTACTTTGGTGCCGAGCGTATTCTAAAGATTTCTAGACTCGCAACACGTGTTAACACGCATATGATCTTAATCGAATGGACGGGAATGGTTGGAGGAGCAACAATGCCACCTGTTACCCCATTATAATCTTTAGCTTAGGAGTCAATAGAATGAATTAAGTAAGATTCAGTTTAGGATCATACTGTGCAACAAGGGCAGAAGCAGAAGAGAGCATTGACTAAAGTCTGCTCTTTCTATTGCGTGTCCGCGTGTCCGCGTGTCCGCGTTTGGGCAATTGAGTGTGACGTGTGCTTGAAAAAGGAAGAAAACTCCTCCCTGCCTCTTCCAGTCCAAGACAGGTGATGAAACTTCCAATCATTTACTGGATGCATGCAGGGACAAATATATCCTTCAAGGATGATTACTCTGCTGCAATTGTGAATTATGTGTGCAGTATTTTCCTAGATGTTCTTGATTAACTTCTCCCTCAAAAACGATCAGTAAATAGAATTGATCGTTAGTATATGCTACAGCAGAGATGTTGCCGAGGCTACAGTGTCTCGACTTCTATCTATTCTCTCTCTCTCTCTCTTCTTCTTCTTCTTCTTTTTCCTTGTTTTTCGAAAAGAAAATTACTGGTGAGCTAAGTCCCGCTACGACCTGCTAATACTACACTTACCAAAGAGGGCTAGGAACACTCAAAACGATAAGGGGTTCCAAAGGACAGCAGGGATTTGATCAAGAAGCTAGATGAGTTGGTGGACATTTATATCAAGCAATTAGAGATTATGTTCAAAATTAGGCTTCCCGTTCCTTCAGTTGGTGGGAACCCGTCATATCCCATGGGTCCACCATATAGGTGCCCAATGTTGGATCAGAAGGTCGAAGAACTAGAGAGCAAAAAAACTGACAAACCGGAAGATCTTACAAAGGAAAAACTGGGACCTGGTTATTAGAACGAGATTTTGGTTTGTGGATGTGTTAGCAAATGGAGATACCATTGCTAACATTAATAGCCCTGCCAGCTCAACCTAGTCTTTAGTGAAAAGGGTAGTCCGAGAGCAAGTGATCCCAGTCCTATGGTAAATATCCACATCCACTTGATGAGAGTGAATTCTCGTGTCATGTCAAATGAAAGGGTACAACATTTGAACTTGCTGAAAAAGACACTAACATCCTGAACTTTAAGCTCTGCAGGATTCTTACTTAACCGGGATTTAAAGTTTTAGAGATAAACGAATCAAAAGTCTAAAAACTTATCACGAAAATATAATAAAATTTTAAAATTATGAAAAATTGCAATCAAATTTTAAAATTTGTAAAAGTAAGGAAAAATTATCAAGAAATTCCTAAATATATTACACTTTTGCCAATTCGGTTTTAAATAGTATAATTTTACAAATTAGGTTCTAAACGGTTTTATCTTTTACTAATTGAATCCATCTGGTCAATTTTAGTTGGAAATTGCTCACATAAATACCAATAGTCTTATGTGACATGATCGACATGTCATGAACAATTTTTAATAAATTATTTTATTTTATTTTATTTTATTTTATTTTTCATTCTCTTTTCGTTCTTCATTGTTATCTCATTGTGGCTGGCGGCCCCGCCTCGTGCGCTCTCTCCTCTTCCTCCCCCGCTGGCTGGCTCACTCGTGCTTTGATCTGGCAACCTAGAGAGAGAGAGAGAGAGAGAGAGAGAGCTGAATCCAGGACCCCAAGAACCAGTAGAATAAGAAAGCCCACGAATGAGCGGCTCCAACTCCCGCTCCCTGCAGCCCCAGCTCTCAGATCACCGTGGAAGCACGCGAAGGAGCAGCGAGAACGTAGAAATACATAGAGAAGTGGGGGCACGCGAATGAAATGCGTGACTACGAGAGAGGTGGAGAGAAAGGAGAGGAGAGAAAGGGAGTAAAAGCGAGAGACTATTCTGGGTGAGGCTGATCATCCACGGCAGAGATAACCTCACCCAGATCTATGCAAGGCCGGGCGAGGGCCACAACTCTGGTTTGTGGCCGGCGACGTTTGCTAGCTATAGTAAGAAAACCATGAAATAGGAAAAGAGAAAGAAAAAAAAAGGTATAAATAAAATATATATATATTAAAATACTATTAAAAATTGTTCATGTCAACTCTACTTATGTCACGTAGAACATCTAGCATCCATGTTGGTGATATCAGACAAAAATTGACTAGATGCATTCAATTGGCAAAACATAAAAAAAATTATGACTCAACTAGTAAATTTGAAAAAAAGAAATTTACTGAATTGAATATGCTTAAAATTTTTTGAACAATTTTCTAGTCCACTTTTATCTTCATCCAATTTGATTAATGAAAAATGTTGGTGTAGTTTTTTTTATTAATTTGGAGACACAAGGCACCGATGTGGCGTCCACGAAGGGCCAAATCAAAAAAACGTTGAAAATTTAAATAAAAAATAAAAAAGAACAATTAATTCATCAAAATCGAAGGGAGTTTTACTGTTCATCTTTTTCGGTTCTTGATAAACAACTTTGCATCAATGATCGGGAATTACTGTCCTCTAAATGAATATATAATTCACCTAAGAATTTCTTCAAACGCTTCATCCACAACTCTACGATATCTTCAGAATTAAGCCAACTACCTATCGAATTTTCTGCTACACAAATCAATGACCCATAAACTCTTAGAGGGGACACTTTTTTCTCGATCCACCTTAAGGTCCGAATTTCAAATTAAAGAAGGAAGAGAGGAAACAACGCCTATTGGATACTATGAACATGCTAGCAAGAACACTTAATTGCTATTTTGCATTGCATTATCAGTGACCACTCGATTTCCAAATACCACTAGATATCTCACAGGTTTATGTTCGCTAAATCTTTAAGTTGAATCAGTCTGGAGATGTGAAAGCGGGAAAGTCCACTTTTAGCCTATATAAAAGCACCCCACTGTATAATCACTGATATCTGAACTCAGAAGAATAATGTGCGGTCCATACCTACGTCATTGGATTACAAAGTACACAAGTGGAACACTCAAAGTGAATGGGTGCAAACAGACTTGTTGCTCATGAATCGATAAGAGGACAAAGATATTTATGACCACATGTCGGGCAAGGTATCACATGGTGAAGTGCAGTTAAGCATGATCGGCCCAAGAACATAGGATCATGGTCCACACTCTTTTAGTTTTTTTTTTTTTTTTTTTCATCAATTTGATTAACAGGATTAAAATTTCTTTAGTTAACAGAAGACTTAGTCGAGTCAAATTATTAAGAAGCATAGTAAGCCAGTTTCAAGTACCTTAAAGAGCAAATGGTTGGCCTGGAAGCACTCATTCACCAGAAATAAGAGAAGAAATTAGAAGGATCAAAACTAGAACAACACGACCAGACACTCTTATTACAGACAGATGCATTACACTTTGATCATACAGCACATGTCACACACAAGTTGAAGCTCTCTGTTGTCTGCATTTTATTCTAATACATAGAACAGAGTCAACAGACTCGCACTCATAATAACCCTGAAGAACTCAAACCTAACTCATGAAAGTGTGAAGCTTCCTTCATAGCTGCTCAAGGATATATGACTTGCTTAGTTAGCAGGTCAAGGCAGCAGGTAACAATGTTGATCTCCCGGTATTTGCTCCATGACCCACGGTTCCTCCTTATCAGGAAGTGCTGGCAGATTTCCGGTTCCTCCGTGGTGATGGACTAGTTCTCCTTGACAATGAATTTAGACTCCATTCCCAATGGTTCAATATTTTGCTTCTTCTTCTTGGCATGGACAAGAAACTCCACTGCCAAGCGCAAGCGGTGATCTCAAAAGATTATTTTCACACTTACTATGAGCTGACACTTATTCTTGCTATTCAAGATCAGTTAGCAATGGAATCTCCACTTGCTAGCTAATCACCTTCTGGATAATTACTTTCCTCTGCTTAAGTTTCCATCTCAGGTTCTTCAGATGATTTAGCACTGCGAAGTTCAACTTCAGCAGATCTCGGTTGAGCAGTAGGCCAACCATAATACATAAGAGGAGGGCTGGTTAGTATTTTAAGCTTTTTCTCATAATCATCGATTTTCTTCTGGAGAAGCTTATTTTCCTTTATAAGTATCTCTCCTATGACATTATGATCGTATGTCAATACTGACCACTCTCGCCAACCCCCCAGGGGTTCTTTCATATGCAGTAGCTTAAGGTTGTTCTCTTCCAACTTCGGTTGCATGTCTGCGTGTGCCTTTATGGCCAAATAGTACCTCTGCGTTGCCATGTTCTTCACTGTTTGATCCTCTCTTGTTAGATCTTTCCTCTTCGGCCGGCCGAGTACGTTCTGCACGGAAAGACCAGGGAGAAAAAAAATAAACACATTAAACTTCAAAGAATGTATCTCAACAATATATTGGATTTAATGTCCCTGAATGCCAGGTACGAGATTATGAACTGAAGGGAGAATCTTACCTTTGCAGGCTAGGTGCTCTCTCTTTGGTGTTTCGGTCCCCTTATTTATAGATGTGGGAAGGACTTGAATAAACCTA
The DNA here is from genome assembly GCA_028830015.1 of Eucalyptus grandis x Eucalyptus urophylla. Classification (NCBI taxonomy): domain Eukaryota; kingdom Viridiplantae; phylum Streptophyta; class Magnoliopsida; order Myrtales; family Myrtaceae; genus Eucalyptus; species Eucalyptus grandis x Eucalyptus urophylla. The sequence continues at coordinate 46,931,506 of CM054190.1, forward strand.
AATAACAAACATGATAAGGCTTAATCATGCAAGTAAGTCTGATGACATCTTTTTATACATACTTCTATAACGTTGGATTCCATCTTATTCTACGTACTTCTGATGCTTTTCCAAACATGGCATTATTGCTCCCCAAAATAAAGGAGGATGGCGTGGCATCATTAACTGATTAAAATTCTTGACTTCGATTACCTTTGATGCTGAGCATGTTCTAAAGAATTCTAGACTTGCGACACGTGAAGCATATGATTGTAACCAAATGGATTGGAAAAGTTGAAGAAGCAATAATGCCATCCATTATGCCATTTTAACCTTTAGCTGAAGAGTAATAAAATGAATTATGTTGGACTATATTGTTAGCATTAGATATTGAGGACAATCGTCAGGATAACTAAGTTCTGGGTTACGGTAATATCCTTGTTAGATTATATTACAATCTCTTTTGTAAGCATCATTCATGTAAAAATATAGCTTTATTGTAACTCATTGTAGTGTCAAGGAACACAATAATCAATTTTTTTTTTGCTTTTTACATTCTAAGTTGGTAGTTAGGTTCTACCTCGATTTGTTTCGCATATGCAATCCTTGTTCATCTAGTTCCACTTGTTGTTCTTAATCCGGTCTGAACACAAGAATTTGTGTTAAAGGCAAAACAAAGGGTGAATCACTATCAAGTTAAAGGCCAAACTAACGTAAGAGCTCTTTGTTTTTAAAAAAATAATTGCCTGCCTGTGTCAATACAGATATAAGAATCGTGTGAACAAGAAGAATTGTTGAGGCCTGATATTTCATCATGGATTACTGCATATCGAGGGGACCAATGATGATGAAGGAAAAGCAAAAGAAAACTAAAGTTGAATCCTCTTGTATTTGGTCAGACGTTGAATAATTGATTCAATCTAAAAGCAAGTGTCAGCTTATGCCGACAATTAGATTTCAGTGGGACTCTCTCTCTCTCTCAATGTGTGCAAATGTCTGTTGTTATCCAGGAGTTCTCTAATTCTTTCTCCTATTCTCCTATATGGAAGCTCTCTAATCCTCTTGAGGCCGATAGAGGTTTTCAAAGACTTGACTGCAGGAATGTACATTCCAAATTTGATCCATCTCTAATACACATTAAATGATAAATCATTGATGAAAGCCACTAATAAAAATGCGTGACATTTAATGAAAAGATACAGAAATATTTATTAATATACGTACAACATTGATGAGAGAGATTGAAAATTACAGGAGGTCCACTTTTCGCAACTTGATTGTCCAATCGCTTTCTAAATAATTCAAGATGGGTAGCAAACAAAATGCCGAGTAATCAAGAACTAGGCTGATTTTGTGTAGAATCTTGAGTGTGGGCCATCAGCATGGTGCGGTTGTTTCCCTCTCACCTTAAGAGCTGGTCCAACAGAAATTGAGAGAATGTCAATAAATTTACGTGGAAAGGAAAAGGTGGACCGTTCAATCCATATGGGCTCTATCTGCAAATCATTCACATTATCTTCTACATTTTTCTTACTAGTGTGTACATGACGTGTCATGTGGCTGTCGCGACCTTTTTTTTCTCGGCGCCCGCAATCGGGTACGAGCGCCTAAGGAGGCTAATGGCTCGGCTGAATTTAATTATGCCCGGACTCTCCCAAGTCCACCAATTCACGACTTTAATAATCTAAATTTTTAACCTGTAAATTAATTTAAAATGGAGTCGCCACTAATCGATTTGGGGTGGGTCGATTAGAAACCCAAGCGAAGTATTGGGAGAAATACTTGCTCCTGCGCAACCAGAGAAATTAGGATCGGGGACTTGATTACACTAGTTAATCACTAATGCCCTTTCGGTACCTAATCTTGTTTAAACCCAAAGGCTTTTTGGATTTTTGAGGGATTTTCCATGCATTTTTTGGAAGAAAAACATTTTTGAGTCTTTTTCTCATTTTTGAACATAAAAGGGATTTTTTTTTTTTGGAAAAATACAAGTCTTTTTGGCTTTTCTGAATTTTTTGGCTTTTTCATGAATTTTTGGCTTTTTTTGGATTTTTGGCATTTTTTGGAAAATAAAATATTTTTTAATTTTTTTCAAAATATTTTTGGAAAATAAATTATTTTTGATTTTTCTCGATTTTTAGAAAATAAAACATTTTTCGAAATTTTTAAATATTTTTCGATTTTCTGGAAATAAAAACATTATTTATTTATTATTATTATTTAAATATTATTTTATATTATAATAATATTAAAAACGAACCGGGTCGGATCCCCGAGTTGGGTCCGACCCGCTTCGTCTGCCCGAGACACAAACGGGCCCGCAACGCGGGCTCGACTCAGGTTTTTTTTTTCTCCCATTTTTTTTTAAAAAAAAGGCCCAAACCGCTCTTGGCCCACTTTATAAAAACTCCAGTTCAAAAACTACCGGCCCACGCGCGAATGGCCCAAGTTGGCCGAAACCCTACCCGGGTGAGGTGCGCCCGACCCGGTTTCCGGCCGCCTAGGTCTCGCGAAACCCTACCCGGTTTCGCGAACCACGCCCGACCCGGCTCGACCCGACGCGACGCGGGATCGCTGGCTGGGGGCGTCACCGGACAGCGGCGCAGCGCCTGACGACGGCGGCGACGTGGCGGACGGCGGCGGTTAGGTTTCGAGAGGGGAAGCAGCGACGGGGATGGCGCGAGTAGGGTTCGTCGTCACCTGTCCTCGGCGTCGACACAGTGCAGCGGTGCAGCTTGAAGAGATGGCGTCTGGGTTTGGTCAAGGCGACATTAGCGTCATAGCTTGAGGCGTCGTCATCTGGGCTCGATTGAGGTGACGGCGTCGAGGCTGCGGTGGAGCTAGGCGGACGACGAGCAGCAGCGATCAAATGGCGATGGCGTGGGGGCAGACGACGACGGCGACGGGAGCTGATCTCGCAGACGTTTCCCTCTTTCCAGATCTGGCATCCAAACGATCCTTCCTCTTCTCCGGATCTGGGACTTTCTCCTCTCTTCCGGCCTCGATTACTCACAGATCTGAGCTTGCGGGCGTTCGGACCTCCCTCGAAGTCTCTCGAGGGAAGCTTCCGGTGCTCGCAGGCTTTCGATCTCTGTTTCGATTCCTCTCTCTTCGGGTTCGCTTGTCGTCGGCCTCACCCGAAGTCTCTCGGGGGGAGGTCGTTCGAGTTCGCGACCGGATTTCTCTCGCGCGCTCGCTCTTTGAGTCTCCCTTGAAGTCTCTCAAGGGAAAGTCTCCGAGCTCGCCGTGCCTTTCAACGGAAGTTGTGCCCTCCTATTTATAGGCGAGGAGGTTCGGTCGACGGAGATACTCGGCCACCGGTCTTTGGCTTGCCGACCGAACTCCCGCGGCCCAACCGGCGTCTCATCTCAGCATTAAAGGGGCGCATTGAAGGCGCATGCGCGTTGTCCTCTCCTTCGGCGGCCTACCTCCATGCCTCTTTGCCGTAGGCTGCCCTTGAGCGCGTCGCTGGCCACCGCGCGTGGGATGCAGAAGCGAATGAAGAAGAAGAAGAAGACAGGAGGAAGAAGAAGAAGGGGGGGCCAAGTCGTGCGAAGGGAGAGAGAAAGAAAAGGGGCTAGCTGCTTTGCTTTTTGCTTTTCTTGTTTTCTTTTTGTTGTTTTGTTATTTGTTTATTATTTCGAAAAAGACAAAATAAATAAAAACTTAATTAATAAAATAAATAGACTAAAAATTGAGGTGTCAACAGCTGCCCCTCTTTGGAGGTGAGCTCACAGAGGTTGCATTCAAAGACAGACTGATGCCTCAATTTTATCCATGCGTGCGTAGCATATTATACTTTATTTGGGACCTATTATTCTATACGGGAAAAAAAGAAGAGCAATATAACTTTACATATACTGAGACAGATAAGAAGATACCTATAGTTACTTACCGGGAGTGAGTGAGATAGGGTGTGAACCCCGAGTTTTGGCAAGTATCAAGGCGTCATCTTACCTGGTGCGTAAGGAGATTGCTTCTCTAGGACTTGAACCATTCTTCGGTCGCCTATTGGAGCAATAAGTGGTTTGTCTAGGACCCGAACCTTTCTTCGGTCGCCTTGATGGGGAATTGCTTTTCCAGGACCCGAACCTTTCTTCGGTCGCCTGTTAGAGCAATAAGTTGGTTTGTCCAGGACCCGAACCTTTCTTCGGTCGCATTGACGAGGAATTGCTTTTCCAAGACCCGAACCTTTCTTCGGTCGCCTGTTAGAGCAATAAGCTGTTTGTCTAGGACCCGAACCTTTCTTCGGTCGCCTTGACGGGGAATTGCTTTTCCAGGACCTGAACCTTTTTTCGGTCGCCTTTCTCAGGGCATCTGTTTGTTGGGAGATAGTACTTGGATGATCACAAGTACAAACTCTCGTGAAGGTCTCTCACCTCCTGGTAATTGGGGAATATCGAGGGCGTACCTGGGATATTCGTGAAGGTCTCTCACCTCCTGGTAGTTGGGAATATCGAGGACGTACCTTGGATATTCATGAAGGTCTCTCACCTCCTGGTAGTTGGGAATATCGAGGACGTACCTTGGATATTCATGAAGGTCTCTCACCTCCTGGTAATTGGGAATATCGAGGGCGTACCTGGGATATTCATGAAGGTCTCTCACCTCCTGGTAATTGGGAATATCGAGGGCGTACCTGGGATATTCATGAAGGTCTCTCACCTCCTGGTAATTGGGAATATTGAGGACATGCCTCGCATATTCATGAAGGTCTCTCACCTCCTGGTAATTGAGAATATCGAGGACGTACCTGGGATATTCGTGAAGGTCTCTCACCTCCTGGTAGTTGGGAATATCGAGGACGTACCTTGGATATTCATGAAGGTCTCTCACCTCCTGGTAAAGGGGAATATTGAGGACGTGCCTCGCATATTCATGAAGGTCTCTCACCTCCTGGTAATATAAACTTGAATGTAGCATGAGGCTTACCTAGATGGCCGCAGGCACTTAAAAGGGGTGGAACACCTGGATAGCTACAGGTGTACAAAGTACTGGAATACTTGGATGAACACAAGTATTTAATGATACAACATGGGACCACTCAGTTGGTCCAAGTGTAAGAAAGCATACCTGGGTAGGCGCGGGCACACAAAGCAGCAGAATGCTTGAACAACTGCTATTATTTGGGGACAACTTGGGCAAGTTGAGTGTCATGAAAAGGATGTACCTGGACAGCGGTGGGTACTTGACAATATGGGGATACCTAGACAGCAGTAGGTATTCCAAGAGATACTTGGTCAGTCACAAGTATCAATACTCTGGGGACAACTTGAACATGTCGAGTGTCAGGAAAGGGGAGTATCCGAACGGTGACCGATACTCAAAAGACAACAGGGATACCTAGACAGCAGTAGGTATTTAATAAAGGGATACTTAGTTAGTCACAGGTATCAATACTTTGAGGACAACTTGAATAGGTCGAGTGTCAGGAAAAATGAGTATCCGGACGGTGGCCGGTACTCTAAGACAATAGGGGTACCTAGACAGCAGTAGGCATCTCAAACTCAAGGGACGACTCAAATAGGTTGAGTGTCAATAAGAAAGTACCTGGACAGTGGTAGGTACTTTAAGACAAGTGGGGATATGGATATGTTTACCTGGCAATATCTCTGATCTCTGAGAGTATGTCTGCTATTTGCACAATATGCACACATGATTGTATATGCTGTAAATTCATGAGTTTAAATGTGATTTATGCATGACAATTTTGTCAGTTCTGCATCTTTTGATTTCCACTGGGGAAGATTTTGAAAGACAACCTTCATTTAGAATGTAGATGTCTTGAGCATGCCAGATGAGGGACTTTCAGTCTAAAAGGACTTTCCGCTCACTCTCATGGAAAAGGCTATCCTGACCATTGATGCAGGATTTACAAGGACCACACTATCTCACTGTCATCATGTCAGCAGGGGTCCGAGTATTCTCGCAAACGGTACGACTTTACCAATGTGAGAGGTCTTTGTTGAAACTGTGATGAAGTCTTGGTCAGCGGCTCATCGAAGGGGACCATCAAGGTTGAAGCTGATGGATGAAAATGTTGCACGATCATCTCCGGGTTTACAAGTCAAGAACCCTGCGAAAAGAGATAGAGTAATCTTGCTCGTACTTCTTCGAGCGATGCTTATAGACATATGAAATCCCATGTTAATTGAAGTGCCCCTAGTCTGAAGAGACTTTTTACAAAGGGATGCAATGTAGGCTTGACTCATGTGTAAAAAGGTAGAGCTGGTGATTGCCTTGGCATTTGTCACCAGTCTTTCTTCTCACTGTCAAATGGAGGTTCTATGGACCACAACAACATTTCCTTGGCTGCATTTTTGACTGGGGGGCATTGGCCTTGCTTTTACCAGGCACACTGCTTTTTCATGCCCCTATTTTTATTCCAGTTCTTCATTTATGGGCATTGACCTTGCTTTTACCAGGTACACTGCTTTTTTATGCCCATGCTTTTTCATTCTTGTTGCTTGAGAGCTGATCTTGACAAGCTTAATCGAAGCACCGTTATTAGACTCTTGAGTCTTCATCTTCAACCGGTGCTCAGGCTATAATATCTTCTGCTTTATCTTGATGTGAGGGTAAAATTACAGACTCACTTGAGTTGTACAATAGATACAAGTGCGTAAAGAAAGAATTGCTCTTCATGACTCTAGGGCACTTAAATTAACGCGAGTGTTCATATGCAATAAAGACACTCGAAGATTGATGCAAGTGCTAGCAAGAAAATTTCTATCCCTTTTCTCACCTTGTGATGCTGACTTGCTTTCGACTTGCCCCAGTGTGGGGTGGTTCTTTGACGGAGATATGAGAGAAGCTTCACCAGTGTATGAGGCTTAATGGGGTGAGCAATGAAATGCCTCTCACTGTTTTGGTTATCGTACCATTCGCGAGAGAACTCTTTACCCAGCAGTCATGGAATCTTCTGTACTCATCTCACAAGTGTATAGATGGGGGGAACTATGTGTAGGATATGACTTGCCTTTCATCATTCTGACGTGCCTCACCCAGCATGCTCAATTAATCTTGTATTCTTCATTTAGCTGTCTATTCTAATAATTCTCAGTGGAATCAGTGATTTAGACAGACAAAATCATCATGCATAATTCATCTGGAAATGACATGCAACATTTTGAATATGATGGAGTTTGAACTTTTCAAAACAAGTGAATTTGGCGAGTTCACCTAATGTGCTTGCTTCAAATGCCCCCTGTCACACTAAGTCAAAGGGGACGGGAATGATCTTCTGAGACATGAAGTGAGTGAGTCAGAAAGACAAACATAATTAAATTTATCATCTTGCTTTAACAAAAGCTTTTGGGTGATGAAATATTTTTTATTTTCAAAATATGTCTTTGGGGGAGAAAAAGCATGAGGAAGCCCAGCCCTCAGTATTTCTCCTTGGATGATGTTTTCTTTTCATGGTTGGATAGCATCACCGGGCTGGTTTGGAGTACCGCCTCATGCTCTCAAAATATTTTCAACTTTATTTACTAGGTGGATTTACATTTTGGAAAAGTGTTTTCAAAAGTTAGTTCCTCAAGCGGAACTGATGTTGAAAATAAAAACAAGCCAGACTTAAGAAAGAGGTACAAGTTCCCACGTAGGGGAATACGAAAGAAATTAAAAAGGGTTCTACTTGAGCGGGCCTGCACCCATTTCCCCTTACGGTCCTTCATTGATGGTGTCCATGAAAAGGTCTCCAAACATGGTGGTCATGTCATCTGGCCCTTCTTTCTCTTTTGCTAAGGGTGGCACTTCATTGCCTGAATAATACCCGGCCTTCACCAGCCCTTGATGAATGTCAGCAGTATGCACTTCGACATTTCTGCTCTGACTGTCTTCAAAGCTGAATACCGCATTTACTTTGTCGGTGTCATCAGGGAGCGAATTGCTCTGAAATGAGAAAGCTTTAGTGTCTAACAGGTTCTGGATTCGACTCTTGAGGGCGAAACACTCATCAGTCGAATGCCCCACTTCTTCCATGTGATAGTCGCATATCTTTGACGGGTCATAGTTGGAAAAACTTTCAGCGTTGGGTCGCTTTGGCTCAATTGAAAGGAGGTTCTTCTTCCGGAGGATTGCCAGTACCTGTGACGGAGATCCAGGAAGAGGAGTAAATTGTCTCTTGTTACTGTAACGCTGGGATGGCTGACGGCTGGTGGTCTGTTGCTGTCTTGCACTTGTCTGAATTGTTGGAGAATGATTGTAGGTCGCATTGACATCTACCAGGGGTTCTTTATCTTTCTTCATGTTGAACCTGCCCGTGGATGCAGGTTCAGTGAACCAACGATCCCTCAACCCTATCTCGATTTGCTCCCCTACTGGAATGAGTTGATTAAATGATTCGGCGATCGTGGTTACCATTCGATTGCGGTACTCATAAGGGAGGGTTTTGATAAACATCTTTCTCAGCTCGAAATCGGTTGGTTCAGGACTGATTTGGGCGGCCAGATTCCTCCATCGGATAGTATATTCTTTGAACGATTCGTGCTTTTTCTTTTCGGTACGCTCAAGATCCTCACGAGAAGGGGTAATATCCATTATGAACTTATACTGCTTGAGGAATGCCTCACTCACTTCGCTCCATGTTTCGAGGAGATTCATGTTCTTTGTAATGTACCACCTCAGGGCAGGGCCTATTAGACTTGATTGGAACAACTGGATCATTAATGGTGCATTATTAATGTATTGGGTCATTCGAACCAAGTACATTTGTAAATGAGCCCTAGGGCAAGTCGTGCCATCGTACTTCTCAAACTCAGGCATTTTGAATTTTTCCGGCATTTTGACATTGGAATAAATGGAGAAGTCCGTCAAAGTAGGATCTTGAAGGCCTTGCAGTTGTTTCAGCTTCTCCTCAAGCTTTTCGAGGCGTTTGTCATGCTCAGTTTTAGATAAACTGTCTGGCCTAGCTTTCTCGATCATGGTTGGGTGCGGATCATCCTCCAATTCGGGCATGTTATCGTCAGTATCTCCACCTTGATCACCCCTAGTAGATGATTGTGGCAACAATACCTCGATTGAGGCCGGGGCGGGAGTGAGTTTGCCCTGGATGGAGTCTATCTGCTTTGAAAGTCGTTGAAGCACATTGAAGACTTGCTTCATTTCACTTTCCATGACCGCAATACGGCTTGGTACATTTTCTTCAGCCATTCTTGCTCTTGCTTTTGAACGAGTTTGGATCGGCGAACGTTGACGTTCCGTAATTACCTGGTCATGAGTAAACAAGCGTGTGTGAATACAAGGCGTAAATAGGGAGTCAGTCCATGATGACAACCTAATCCTACTATTTTTGTTTATTCATGAAAAGGTAGAGGATTCCCTAAACATAGATTGAAAAAGGGCACGTGGCATGTTAACATGAGCTAAAAATATATTCAATTTGAAAGGCGAAGAAAGCATGAGTTGCAACAAATTTTGAAAAATGTTCCTATCCCTTTTTTTTTAGGCGAATGAAAATTCTTGCGGAAAAGAATTTTGTAACATGCTTGAGAATAAAAACATCAACTGAAAATAATTTTTTTTTAGCAAAAGTTTTTTTTTTTTAAACTTTATAACAATTACTTTCAAATTTAAATGGCCCTGATATTAAATCCTAGACTAATCATGGACCACTCAATATATACAGGAAGGTAAGTAAATTACACAAAATAAAAACTTACTTCACATGAGAAAATTGATGGCAATCACATAGACATGCGCATGATATGTGCGGCTCGATTTCTAACTGAGAAGATTTGATGAAATTAAAAAGGTATCCGCCCGTCGCAGTCTCGCGTTAGCAGCATACCCCCTTAACCTCGGCTAAGAAATTCGGGGAAAAGAAAGGCAACCTCTACATCGCAGTCTCGCGTTCGAGGTCGTATCTTTCTTAACACCATCCTAAAATCCTATGGCGGCCCAGGTCCGGCAGCCGGGTTGTGTGTGCCATGTGTAGTGCTAAAACATTTAAGGATGCACAGCAGTTTATAATCACAAAACAATTTATTTTAACAGAATAAAAAAACTTTAAGCTATTACCCTGCACAAAAGAAAAAACCCAAGTTAGCAAAGTATTTAAACAAAGATAAAATGGCCTAAGTCCTCAAAGTCCCCAGCGGAGTCGCCAAGCTGTCGCGACCTTTTTTTTCTCGGCGCCCGCAATCGGGTACGAGCGCCTAAGGAGGCTAATGGCTCGGCTGAATTTAATTATGCCCGGACTCTCCCAAGTCCACCAATTCACGACTTTAATAATCTAAATTTTTAACCTGTAAATTAATTTAAAATGGAGTCGCCACTAATCGATTTGGGGTGGGTCGATTAGAAACCCAAGCGAAGTATTGGGAGAAATACTTGCTCCTGCGCAACCAGAGAAATTAGGATCGGGAACTTGATTACACTAGTTAATCACTAATGCCCTTTCGGTACCTAATCTTGTTTAAACCCAAAGGCTTTTTGGATTTTTGAGGGATTTTCCATGCATTTTTTGGAAGAAAAACATTTTTGAGTCTTTTTCTCATTTTTGAACATAAAAGGGATTTTTTTTTTTTTGGAAAAATACAAGTCTTTTTTGCTTTTCTGAATTTTTTGGCTTTTTCATGAATTTTTGGCTTTTTTTGGATTTTTGGCATTTTTTGGAAAATAAAATATTTTTTAATTTTTTTCAAAATATTTTTGGAAAATAAATTATTTTTGATTTTTCTCGATTTTTTAGAAAATAAAACATTTTTCGACATTTTTAAATATTTTTCGATTTTCTGGAAATAAAAACATTATTTATTTATTATTATTATTATTATTTAAATATTATTTTATATTATAATAATATTAAAAACGAACCGGGTCGGATCCCCGAGTTGGGTCCGACCCGCTTCGTCTGCCCGAGACACAGACGGGCCCGCAACGCGGGCCCGACTCAGGTTTTTTTTTTCTCCCATTTTTTTTAAAAAAAAGGCCCAAACCGCTCTTGGCCCACTTTATAAAAACTCCAGTTCAAAAACTACCGGCCCACGCGCGAATGGCCCAAGTTGGCCGAAACCCTACCCGGGTGAGGTGCGCCCGACCCGGTTTCCAGCCGCCTAGGTCTCGCGAAACCCTACCCGGTTTCGCGAACCACGCCCGACCCGGCTCGACCCGACGCGACGCGGGATCGCTGGCTGGGGGCGTCACCGGACAGCGGCGCGGCGCCTGACGACGGCGGCGACGTGGCGGACGGCGGCGGTTAGGTTTCGAGAGGGGAAGCAGCGACGGGGATGGCGCGAGTAGGGTTCGTCGTCACCTGTCCTCGGCGTCGACACAGTGCAGCGGTGCAGCTTGAAGAGATGGCGTCTGGGTTTGGTCAAGGCGACATTAGCGTCACAGCTTGAGGCGTCGTCATCTGGGCTCGATTGAGGTGACGGCGTCGGGGCTGCGGTGGAGCTAGGCGGACGACGAGCAGCAGCGATCAAATGGCGATGGCGTGGGGGCAGACGACGACGGCGACGGGAGCTGATCTCGCAGACGTTTCCCTCTTTCCAGATCTGGCGTCCAAACGATCCTTCCTCTTCTCCGGATCTGGGACTTTCTCCTCTCTTCCGGCCTCGATTGCTCACAGATCTGAGCTTGCGGGCGTTCGGACCTCCCTCGAAGTCTCTCGAGGGAAGCTTCCGGTGCTCGCAGGCTTTCGATCTCTGTTTCGATTCCTCTCTCTTCGGGTTCGCTTGTCGTCGGCCTCCCCCGAAGTCTCTCGGGGGGAGGTCGTTCGAGTTCGCGACCGGATTTCTCTCGCGCGCTCGCTCTTTGAGTCTCCCTTGAAGTCTCTCAAGGGAAAGTCTCCGAGCTCGCCGTGCCTTTCAACGGAAGTTGTGCCCTCCTATTTATAGGCGAGGAGGTCCGGTCGACGGAGATACTCGGCCACCGGTCTTTGGCTTGCCGACCGAACTCCCGCGGCCCAACCGGCGTCTCATCTCAGCATTAAAGGGGCGCATTGAAGGCGCATGCGCGTTGTCCTCTCCTTCGGCGGCCTACCTCCATGCCTCTTTGCCGTAGGCTGCCCTTGAGCGCGTCGCTGGCCACCGCGCGTGGGATGCAGAAGCGAATGAAGAAGAAGAAGAAGAAGACAGGAGGAAGAAGAAGAAGGGGGGGCCAAGTCGTGCGAAGGGAGAGAGAAAGAAAAGGGGCTGGCTGCTTTGCTTTTTGCTTTTCTTGTTTTCTTTTTGTTGTTTTGTTATTTGTTTATTATTTCGAAAAAGACAAAATAAATAAAAACTTAATTAATAAAATAAATAGACTAAAAATTGAGGTGTCAACAGTGGCTATGCCTTTGCCTTGTCTTTTTTTTCTCTCGGCATGTCAATTTTGGTGGCACCCTAACTTTATGGATAATTGCTTCAAGGCAACAGTAGAAGGCACCGCAAGAGTGACAGTAACTACTCAACATAAGGGCCCGTGGCATCACTAGCCAACCCCAAAACAGCTCAACTTTTCACACGATGTCAGATCCGGTTCCACGCGTGTCGACACGTGTGTGGTCGTCATGTAAAATAAGGCGTGCCATGGAACCTTGAAAAGGACCAGAGTGACAGATGTAGCATTATTGCCGTCCACAGTGCCATTCTAATCTTTCCCCGAGTTAATAGAATGAGTTCAGCAACGGTAAAAGCTTAGAAATTTGCGGTCAATGATAGATTTCTGATTCGCCGATAAATTTCCAAAACCATGGTATGATCGGTAATTTGAACGTCGGTAAATCAGTACTAAATTACTAACATTCCGAGAATTTACCAACTTTCCAATGAATAGTAACTCACCAACTCAAAATTATACAAGTATGAGAAGTAAATTACAAGCACCGTATGGAACTTCCTAACAATCCAATGAAGCGCCAATTTACCAACTCCTCTTAAATTTATCATTGTGTTGGTAATTCACATACTTTAGAGGAGTAGTTAAACTAATATTTCATTAGAACGTAAGTAAATTCTTAACGGTGTTGTTAATATACTTACTGATTTACCTACTATTCAAGTCATAGGGCATATTCTCTTACTGAGAAGATTTTGCAAATTACAAAGAACTTTGAAATTCTACCAACACGGAATGTTAAGATGCATGTATGAGTTATGTTAGAGAAGTCCTATATTGAAGAATTAGTGTATTCTGGTGTGTAGTAGTAAAAATGTCTTAATTGATCCATAACTTATTAGCTTAAACTTTTGAAATAAGATAGGTCTAATCGAATATGTTGATAGGTTCAAACCTTTTTGGCGATCTCTCCCGGTGAAGTATTAGGTTTCTATTATGCGCTCTAAATATATGTTGTCAGAATCAATGTTTAAATTAGTGAGCCCTCAAATGCCCTCAATTTATTTCGATGTTTGGTGAATATTTTAAACAATGAATCTGATGACCAATGCGATTTCCGGGCATCAGGCATTGCAGTTTAAAAACGTGGCCCAATAGCAAACTTCATGGTTCAATCTAGAGAAATAGACAATGGATGAAATCCGGTGTTGATGAATATTCAAGTTAAGATATTCAGACACAGAAGGACACTTGAATTAAAGAGGAAGATATATAACACTGAGCTCACGTATAAAGGAGAGATTGTTAAGATGTGCGTCTAAGTGCATTAGAGGAGTCTTACATTGGAGAATTGGCGTCATGCAAAGTAATTAATATATATTGATTAGTCCATGAGTCATTAACTTAAGCTTTTGAATGAAAATATGTTCAATTAGATATGTTGACGAACTCAAACTATAGCTCTCCCCTGGCAATCTCTTCGGATGGAAGCATTCTCTGAATGATGCAGGGTGGGTAGCAAACAAAATGCCAAGAAATCAAGAACTAAACCGATTTTGTGTAGAATCTTGAGTGTGGACCATCGGCACATTGCTATTCTTTCCTTTTCATCTTGTGAGTAGGGGTAATTAGTTTCAAAATGAGCTGGTTTACCCTAGACTTGGGAACCACCCACAAAGGGCCAATTCCACTAATTGAGAATCGGAAACCAACCATTAGTTCATGGACCCACCTAGGAATTGATCAGGCTCTTAAGTGAGTCCATGGAACCAGTCATGCCTTTCAAGACTCCTCAATATGCCTTAAACCTGGAAATATGCATATGCATGTTTCCAAAACCAGCGAGATATAAACACCTTTAAACATGGAAGAGCAGCAAGACATAAACCTGCAAGTCCAATTTCAAAATTTTCGGAAATGGATGCTAGCCACAAATTTGGAAGTATGACTGGAGTCCATTTCTATACATTTGGAAATGGACTTCTTCATCACAGCTTAAGGTGGCTTCAGGATGAAGCCTTTAGCACCTAAGAACGAGTGTAAGAGGAGACCGACAATGACCGATAGAGGGCTAGAGGTGAGAGGCGACCAAGAGCGAGAGATTGAGATTTGAGAGAATTCGTGAAAAAGATGAGATGTCTATGAGTCGCTCACTAAGTGAGATTGCCAAATTTGGGTTTTTGAAATTTTCAACATAAAAAATAATATATATATATATATATATATATATGTGTGTGTGTGTGTGTGTGTGTGTGTGTGTACCAATCCAGTCCGCATGGTCCAAGTGGATGGTTCCGCTGAGATTGGGAACTAGATCTATTATCATGGAAGCTGGACCGAACCGGCCAGTTTTAAGTTGTCCAGGCCATTCTCGATTCTTTTGCAGACCTCTACTTAAGAGTCAGTCCATCAAAAATTGAGAAAACATTAACAAATTCATTTGGTTAGGAAAAAAGTGGACCATTTGATTTATATGAGCTCCATCTGCAAGTCATTCACATTGTGTTCTGCATTCTTCTTACTGGTGTGTACAGGACGTGTGAACAGAAATCGAGAAAGCGCTAACAAATTCATTCGGTAAGGAAAAAGGTGGACCATTTGATTTATATGAGCTCCATCTGCAAGTCATTCACAATGTGTTCTGCATTCTTCTTACCGGTGTGTACAGGACGTGTGATCATGTGGCAATGCCTTTACCTTGTCCTTTTCTTTGGACATGCCAATTTAGCTGGCAATCCCAACTGATTGGATAATTGCTTCAAGGCAATAAAGGACGATGGCACCACTAACCAACCAAAAAAAAAAAGGCCCAACGTTTTTCACGCAATGTCAGATCCGATTCCATGAGTGTCGACACGTGTGTGGTTGGTATGTAAATAAGGCATGCTATGGGGCCTTGAAATGGACCAGAATGACTGAAGTAGCATTATTGTCGTCCACTGTGAGTTTGTAACATTCTAATTTTTACCGAGTTAATAGAATTGAGTTCTCTTGGTGGCAAGTTCGAACGAACCTATGGTCCAGTCATGGTAAAAGCTGAGAAAGTTATTGTCAATGATGATTTCTGATTCATCGCTAAATTTCCAATAACCACGGTAGAGAAATTACCCGCCCAAAGAGCGCTAGGAAAACTAGAAGAATAAGTGACTCCCAAGAAGGACAAGTGGGATTTTATCGAAAGGCGAGATGACTTGGTACACAATTATACCAATCAACTAGACATTATGTACAAATTAAGCCTCTGATCCAAGAACTTGCCTAGTTCCTCCTGGTCACGGGAACCATCAGTCCCACGACATATCCCAGTGGCTAGCCCAATTGGTACACAATGTTCAACCAAAAGGTTGACGAACTAGGGATGAAATTTGATAAACTGAAAGATCTTATACATGATAAACTATACCTGATTATTAGAATGCACATTTGGATTTATTAATGTATTAGTCTTGCTTGTTGGGAGCCAAGTCTAAGCCCTTAATGTATTCAGTTTAAACCACACTCAAAATCGTAAGCTATTGAACATTAACTAAACAACACCGTACTAGTTCTTCAATGTAGAATTTTTCTAACATATTCATATCTCAACATTGCTAGCTCAACTCAGCCTTTAGCGAATGAGGTGGCTTGTATCAAGTCATTTGAGCAAGTGACCCTAGTCCATGTTATATGTCCGCGTACCACTCGATGACCATGGAGTCTCGTGCCATGTCAAATTCAGTATAACATTTGAACTAAGCAGAAAAAATACGTGACACCATGAACTTTAAGTTCTCAAGCATTCTTGCTTGCGCTGGGATTGGAATTAGCCAAGGATGGAGAAAGACAAACGTGGTCGTCATGAAGTCGGATTTTGCACGAATGGTCACCATGATGCCGGATCGTAACATAATTTTATGATCTACAGACCCATAAGATGCTTCTAGCTGGTTATCATTGAAGTCTACCCATTCTTCTTTGATAGTGTGTGTTTGTGTGCACCATAAAAAAGTGCAATGTGTAACGATCTGGTCTGACGAGAGCAGGGAATGGTCACCGAGGCAAGATAGCTCAGACAAGGAGCGACTCCCGACTCTTCAGCGAGCTTTTAGGATGATGAAGTGGATACGAATGAAATGATTATGCACTGAATAAGGAGATAGCGATTCTGAAATATGTGCCATATAAAAATGAACTGAACTCTACCTGTGAAAATTTGTGTCAAAATATCACATATCGCTTTGCTCATTATATACATGTGGTCTCCCAACATCTATAAACTTAAAATTGTGGGTTGAACAATCCAACATTGTGCTATTTTTTTTATTTTAACTTGATATAAGAGTTACGTGATCCTAAGCAAATTTGAAGTGCATCTTGTGCACATCGCATGCGAAGCATACCTCGCATCTCATGTTATTCTCTTTTTAAGTTACTACTCATAACCCTTTTCAGCCATCGATCTTCAACAGTGTTCATCTCGTTCCATGGTGTATCAGCAGCGTGATCTTATGGCAATTTGTGCACTTCAACCTGTTCCCAATTCTCTCGTCGACATAGTTTTGTCCAAGTTACGTCCAAGTTACATAGGTTTTTCTGGAAGGCTCGGGTTTTTTTTTTTTGGGTCAATGAAAGGCTCAAGTTTAACTGTCCCCATTTAGTTTCTGAACGATAAATATAGAATTGATTGTACAGTTGTTCCAGACACCTTGTCGCCTTAACTGTTGTGTGGAGGTTGTTTTGGAGCCCGTTGTAAGCGAGTACAGAAACCATTTTGTTCTCAAGAAATATTTATCAGAGAGCAAACCTGAGGAGTGTTGACAGGATTAATTGCCCAAATGAAACAAAAGAAAGTGTATACATACGTGGATGCATTAAAGATACCATTGGCACAAAAGCTGGTCCAGTGTGTTCCAGCATTAATAATGAGATTCCATCATATTAATGGAGAACACGCCAGAAGAAACTTCATGGACCGGCAAACTAATAGAAAAAAAAAAAAAAAGATGGAAACATTTTAATGCAAAGTGCCGATGCCTTTACAATAATGCCCTCATCTTCGGCTGATAATCACGTGCAGTGCATCCATAGGTACAGCTATATAAAGGGGAGAGCATTATGGAAAAGCACACTTCACAAACTCCACTCATACCTCATTTTCCCTCGATTCCGAGCACAAGCTTCAGCAGAATATCCAAGTTCTCAAGGTACTCTTGAACTGCCTGCAAACTTAATGTGTTTCAGCTACTTTCTGATGCGGGACACTTCAAGATTTGTTTTTAATATGTTACTTGATTGATTTAGGGTTTTATTATTGAGTATTTTCTTTCATTGTCCAACATAATTTTAGGACTTTTTGAATTTTAGATAAGATTCTGGTATGTTAAGTAACTCTATTTTCACTATTAAAAATTGTCCCATCAGGTCTTAGATTTATCTTTTGGTTTTAGAATATATTATTTTCTTTTTCAGGAGTTATCTGATTAGAATATTTGTTTATTTACTGGATTTTGGTTTTCTAGTATTCAATCGTTTTGTTTTTCATTTGCAATACAACTTATCCATTGATGAACTAATGATAAATCGAGAGATTTCCTCTGTTGCTCTTCATGCATGTGCGCCGTTTGGCATGCTGCGGGTGTTTATCTGTGTTGACGAATTTCCATTCGCGTTATTACCTGTTTCCATTGGGTCACTTTCTAATTCACAAGGGTCTTAGTCACATGGACTTCAACCATAAAAATACACAAAAAGGTTGAGCTCTTGTCAAAATTTTTCTTTTTTGGCAGGTCAAAGACAAGATGACTGATTTCCAGTTGCAGAGTCTGCGCATGAGAATAGGCGCGAACACGAACTTAGAGCAAAATGGTCGATTGCTGCATATAATCAATCCCCTCGGTGGCTTTAACGAGTGGATCCCACTGACTTATAATCTGCAGATCTTAGCGGATTACATAGTGGAGAACTCCAAACTGCGTAAGAAGCTAGAGGACGTGGTGGGAGAATACGTCAAGCAACTAGAAATTTTAGCCAAACTAAGGCCCACTGATCCACCTACGTACCCTGGTCAACCCTATAACCCAAATGCTCCTGAAGCCAATCCCAATTATTGGAATGCGATGACTAGTCAAAGGATGGATGATCTAGAGAAAAGATTTAGTAAGCTAGAAGAGCTCATTACTGAAAAACTAGGACCATGACATAAGAAAACCTATCAATACAAGGATGTTAGCAAATGGAGATTCCATTGCTAACATGCTCATGGATCCAATGATATTCGAAGTAGGAACTTGTCAATGTGAAGATGTTAGGAAATGGAGATTCCATTGCTAACATGCTCATGGGTCCGATCAATCCTAATAACTACGGTAAACCATGTAAAAGTACTTGAACGAGTGGGAACCATCAAATGACAATGGAGTTCTGTACCATGTCAAGAAAATGGTATTAACATTTGTTTGTCCTTCCGAAGCAGTTGATTTGGGAGCTTGTGCATTAGTCAGAAAGCCTGGGAGGGAAGATCAACCGCCAAGGCATGGTTCCGGTGGATCCAAGCACATGTGAATGAATGGTACAAAAGGTGAAAGAATCACAGAGAATCCATCATGTGCTTCTAGTTCTCAAGCCATCAGATCCTCCAGGAAGTCATAAATAGGCCATCATACAATCTGCAGTGCACGGTGGAAAAATTCAGGAGAAGCAATGAGGATAGCCATAGCAGTGCTCATGGCCAAGCAAGCAGGACGCCTGAAGATGCATCAAGCACCAGTCACTTTGAAGTGTTTCTACTATGTAGTGTTGTTTTTTGTGTGCTTCAATAAAGGAGAGGAATGACCTCTTCATGTAGTCTCTGTCCAAGAAAATCTTATCTGCTTCAGACGGGGAAAGTATGTGTATTTGCGATCTTTATGCTTCAGTCTGAATAACAGTCGTGTTCTTGTGTTTATGCAACTACATGCAAGTACGTTCTCGACATTTTTCTTTCGCAATGAGGAAAACTTTGAGGGATCTCCAATGCATTATTGCTTCTTTAGCGTCTGATGAGCAAGACATCTGTCTCCAAAGTCTTCCTTCAGCCTTTAACAATCAGTGTAAGATCATTCTGTGCAACAGGGGAAGAAGAAGGCATTCATTGAAGTCTGCTCATTCTATTGTGTGTCTATGTGTGCAAATAACTGCGATGTGTGCTTGAAATATGGAAGCAATTCCTTCCTGCCTCTTCTAGTCCAAGACAGGGATGAAACCTCCGATCATTTACCAGGAGCAGGGGCAAATATATCCTTGGAGGATTATTGTATTGCTACAATTCTGAATTAAGTATGCATTATATTCCAACATGTTCTTGATCTGTGTCTCCCTCGATAGATTTGTCAAGAGAAATGATCCTTAGTATCTGCTATACCCTAGCAACATTTCCTCTATTATCTTTAAGCTCTCAGGGGGCTCTTGTAACAGACCCTTTTTTTTTTCTGAATTGCAACATAAAGCTCAAGGTTCAAACTCGTAAATATCTCCCCCATTTCAAAGTGGAAAGATGTTGCCAAGGCAACGGTGTCTTGACTTCTATCTGTTAGCTTCCTCCTTTTTTCCCCCGTTTTTACCTAGAAAGTTACCGGTGAGGTAAGACCCACTACAACCTGCTAATACTGCACTCACCAAAGAGAGCTAGGAATAATCAACGAATAAGCGATTCCAAAGAATACTACACTAACCTAAATCAAATAATTCTCTGCCGTGTCACTTTTGTTCTTTTCTTTTGCACTAGCTTCTGGGTTTCAACAATGTTGAGGCTGCCACTGCTAGAATCAGCGAAGCCATGTGGATTCATAGCTTCTGCTGTAGTACATAATCCCTTGATTTCTGGGAAATTTAAAATTTCTCCTGCTTTCCTTCCAAGAAAATCTCCAACTGGTCATTGAATTAAGGACATAAATGGGAAAGTCCGGTGTTCAACTTTCACGAAAGCATCCTGCCAAGTAAGAGCTCTGTGCAAGATGACAGCAGAATGATAATACTTCTTGCACGGACGAGATCACTTGACCTGAGTAGATATCTTTTGCATTTGCGTGTTTTGAACACGTGGAACTACCCTAACTGATATAGTTTGAATTGGACTTGTAGATCCCACAAATTGCAACTAGTATCATGGTCCTAATGCAAGGCTTAGTGAGGTTAAAATAATTTGGAAGAGGGATTTTACTGTCTGGCCTTTTTTTAAAACAGGATTTCTGCTTGAGTTGTCCATAGAGCAAATGGTTTATCCAGAAGAACTCATTCACCAAATGAAGAGCAGAAATTAGGACTTACAAAATCAAAGAGTTAAAAGCAAGACACACACTTTTATTACAAACTTAAATTGCGTCATTATCTTATGAGCATACTTCAATTGCACCCATAGCACATTGAGAAGAAGCTCTCAGCTGTCTCCAATTTATTTCTACACATTATAGACCTGCGCCCACTTGTAACATATTAATCCAAATGCACTAACTTTGACTCGTAAGAATGCAAAATCCTCTTCTGAGTTTTTTGAGGACATCATCAGCTCCATGATGATCATGCCCCAAATCAGTATACTCAAGTGATAGGGCAGATTCATATTGGGTGTCAAATACAGCACGCTCGTTCAGAGGCCTGTTTGGCATTTGTAGTCTATCACATCACATAACGTACCAGCTTAATGGAGCAGTCCTACTATACTTTGTACTTTTTCTTGACATAGACAAAGACCATGCTGTCAAGAAGTGAACTTTCACACACTCTTCATGAGTCACAGACACTTGTGTTGCTACTTATGATTAGTTACAGGTTCTTGTGATGATATGAAACTATCAAGGTCAACATCAGATATTGATGCAATGAGAGGAGGATAATCAGGATACATAGCAGTGAGCATCTTAAGCTTTTTCTCATATAGCTCAACTCTCTGCTGCAGAAGATTGTTTTCCCTGATCAGTAAGTTTCCGAGGATGTTGTGGTCATAGGTCAATACAGCCCACCCATTCCGATCGTCAAAAGGCTCTTTCATGTGCAACAACCTAAGTTTGTTCTCCTCCAACTTTGGTTGAATTATTTTTTTGCTTTTATGGCTGCTAAGTACCTCTCTGTGGCCATGATCTTTTTGTAGGTCGAAGTTCTCTTGTTGTTCTTCCTCATTAACAGTTCTGCATTGAAAAGATCAAGGAAAAGAGACTACTCTTCAAACCGCAACAGATGTAACGATAAGACTGTTGAATTAAAAAACCAAGGGATGATATGATGAAACAGAAGAGAGAGAGAGTCTTACTCTTACCTTTGCAGGCTTAGGAGCTCTCTCTCTAGTATTTTAGTCCTCTTATATATAGATGAGGGAGAGGACTTGCATCTACCTAAACACAAGATGATAAACCTCGATCGACATATTTTGATAGTTTAAACTTTTAGCGTAAATTGTTGTGCACTTAGCTTCAATATGGTAAAGGATGATGTTTTTAGGGAGATCCTCATTATATGTTAGGAAGACCTTCTCTACTTGAGTTAGACATGTTAGCTTGGGCATTATGTAGAAAGCCTTGGATGAGTGCATCAATAAAGGAGATGAGCTGAGGCCTTTTCTATGCCGTCCATCCAAGAGATGGACACAACTCATTCTCTGGCTGCTTGTGGCAGGGGAAATATGTGTGTTTGTGATCTTTATGCTTGCATTGTGTTCATGCAATTATGTAAAAGGTTCAAATAGAGCTTATCATTTTCTTGGTGTTTTTTACCTTTTGAATCATTATTGTTATCCAATAGACTTGCGTCTATCACAGTATTTATACAAGCACATGGACTGCAGTCCTCGTAAAAATTATGTAGACCCTGCACATTCTACAGAACAGGTTTAAGTTTCTCTGCCGCATTGTATAAGATCACAGAAAGTCCATTGCTGCAGGAATTAAAGATGAAACATTAACTCCATGACTATGGGAAGTTAGTGCTATCTCTGACCATGTCACTTGACCACACAACACTGGAGAGTTTATGAATTTCTTCTTGACAAAATTACAAAGTATATGTATTTAACTTGTAGAGTGATCTTAACTTTGTCTGTCATAGGCAATTCCTGTATGAGAAATTCTTTTCTCAATCACATCTACTGTGCTGAAATGCTTTCTCCAGGTCTTTTGCTTTGTAACACAATGGTTCAATGGCTTTTGTAGTGTGAATTTTTCCCCCCAATAATTCCAAGCTTCATGGTCCAAACGTTTCCATCTCTTTTGAGAGATATACCGCCGATGCAACAGTATGTTGACTCCAATTAATATCCTCAAACACTGAATTGTTATCTTCCACTATGGTATCAGTTGAATCTCTCTGATTCTCAAGTCGTCAAAAATGATTCACAGTTTCCCCCTGATTCAGTGAGGCATCATAGGGGCTATTTTTTGTCAGGATCTCTGATCTAGTCCTTTATAGAAAAAAGTTTTACCATCGTACACTCAATCAAGAGAAGAATTTAAGAGTTGGAAATTCATAGGACTAAACAACACAAACGTGGAATTACATGATCATGTAAGCACACTCATTACTGCCACGGCACAGTGAGAAGAAGCTGTCAGCTGTCTTTGATTTATCTCAAGCACATCATGGACTCGCACGCATAACAGCCCTAATAAGTCTAACTTCAACTCATGAAAATGCAAATCCATCGTTTCTGTTGTTTTTTCTTGTCGCGGATAAAGATTGCACCATCAAGAGACATCCTTTATGCTCTTCATGAATTAAAGGCTTCTCGCTGTTATTGAAATGATTAGCGATGGAATGGCCACTTCCTAGCTAATCATCTCCCCATAATTACTTTCCTCTACTTAATCTTCCTCATCAGCTGGCCCTGGTGATGATGTGATACCATCAATATTAGGCCAACCAGCATACAGGAGGAGGAAGAAGAGGAGGAAGAGGGGGAGGAAGAGTGAGCAACTTAAGCTTTTTCTCATATTCGTTTATTTTCTTCTTCAGAAGCATATATTTCCTTATAAATAAGTTTCCCAGGACATTCTGATCATGTGACAATATCATAAAATCTCACAATTCTTTCATGTGCAGTAACTTAAGCTTGTTCTCATCCAACTTCGGTTGACATGCCTGCTTGTGCTGTTTTATCCACATAGTACCTCTCTTTAGCCATAATGTTTCACGGTCGATCTTCTCTCGTTATCCATCCTTGTCAACATGTTCTGCATGTAGAAATGATCAAGGAAAAGGGAATACTCATCAAAATTCAAAATTTACAGCTAACACTTGGAATATAGTCCATGAACAGCAGTAAAGAGACTCTTACCTTTGCAGGCCAGGTGCTCTCTCTCTCTCTCTCTCTCTTGCTAGTACTGTGGTCACCTCATGTATAATTTTGTGGGACTTATTTAATCTCTGGTGTGGAGGTCGATCCATGATTTATTAACCATCTTGCAAGACTTGTTGGACTTGTATGTACCTAAACACAAGAAGTAAGTCTCAATCATCTGACTGAGCCTCCAAATTTACTAAAGTCTTTTTCCTTGTCATGAGATGTTTGTTCTATTCTCACTTCTCAGCTAAAACAAAGGTCTGATCAGTACTGACAAGCTGAACGAAAAATAAGCATGCAGAAATTAAGAAAAAATACATTATAGAGATTTCCTTCGATTGAACAACTCCCAGTCAGGAGAACAGCCAGATTGGCTCTAGCTTTTATACCCTCTAAACAAAGGCAACATCATTATCGAAATGTAAGTTTAATAACTAATGCAAATGAAGTTTGTCAAAAGCATCGTTTAGTGGAAAAGATCCCCTCTTCTTTTTGTTGATCATTTGATCTCTTTCATGCTAAAAAGTGTGAATAAAACCAAGGCACTATAGCCAGTGGAGGATGCAGCAACAACTGCATGAAACCAAAAGGAAACAACAAGAATGTAAAGTCATGAACTGCTAGCCCCCTTGATGTATGATTCGAAAGGGCAATCTCCATGATACAGCACACTTGCCGAATAGGCAAATTGGCTCAATCCGTTCTCCACCGAGCACCGTCCTTATTAGGACATCAAAGACCTCTAGGTACTCCTAGACTTCATTCTTCTAATTATGACAGGTGTCAGTGAAGTGTCCGATTAAAAAGCACTTGGACCTGTGAGTAGCAAACTTTGTGCAAGTTGAAGTCAAGATTACCGATCACACTGCAGGATATAAGGATGAGTAGACGCGACTTGAGATTTAACTCAAAATGGATGGTTGCTGCATATGTACGAAGTACGAGGTGGTACAGAGTGGAGTGTATTGACTTATGATCTGCAGGTCCTTGGAGATTACATACAGGAAAACTGATGACTGCTTAAGAAGCTAGACAAAGTAGTGGGAAATTATGTTGACAAAGTATTGTGCAAGATTAGGCTTTCTGATATTAGGGCCTATCCTACTCCAGCTGTCAGTGGCTGTACAAATCATTGCCCCTGTGGTTGGCAGACAACATTGAGTTGCAAGGTGAAGGAGCTCGAGACAAGATTTGAAAAGCTGGAAGAGCTCACAGGGCACAAACTATGACCTCAGACTTGTCTATTGTGAACCCTCAAAAGCTAGTGGAGTTTTTGTGTCATGTCAAGAAAATGGAGTCACCAATTTGCACATTATCTCTTCAAAGTACAATTCTGGGACCTGTGTTACAATTTATCCACTTTGCGATTGCAAGTTTGGTTTATGCATTCATGTACCTGTGCTTGAGGCTGGAGAGATGTGTATTTGCGACCTTCATGCTTTCATCGGACTTTCTGAATATAAATTGTGCTCATATATGCATATATAAGTGACATAATTCCTTGTTTAAGATGTGAACTTTAGGGAAGGATCTATAAAAGGACATTATATTGTGGTAAATTCTTGTGTCTTATCAATTTTCCAGACATAATATTGATGCCATTTACAAAATGCAAATTCTCTTTACAAATCATGAGACTTGTCAGAGAAGAATGATTCAAAGAGGCATTGTTGGACTCAAGGCCAGTTTCAAGTGCTTTCATAGAGCAAAATTCAGTTCAAAAGAACTAATTCACTAGAAGAAAGAGGAGCTTAGAAGGAGCAAAGAAGTAATGATAACACAAACACTCTTATTGCGAACAGATGCATGATTACATCATGATGGAAGCACGCCTTTATCACCCTCACATCACACACGAGTTGAAGCTCTCAGCCATCTTAAGTTTTTCCATTACACATTGCAGACTTGCACTTGTAATAACCCCAAAGCACTTCTGTAAATAAAATTTATTCTTTTGATAGTTTCAACAGATAAACATTTTAGGGCTCGTTTTCTTTCCATGATGTGGCAATCTCAAGGTCGACATTTTGAGATCTTGGCGTGTACGTTGGAGGGAGAGGAGGAGCAGAAGTGAGAATTTTAAGCTTCATCTCATACTCATCAATTCTCTTCTGGAGAAGCTTGTTTTCCCTTGTCAGTAAGTCTCCCAGGACATTTTGATCATACGTCAGTATCGTCCATTCTCGCCAATCCCCAACAGGTTCCTTCATGTGCAAAATCTTAAGGTGGTTCTCCTCCAATTTTGGCTGCATGTTCGATTGTGCTCTTATGGTCGCTAAATACCTCTCAGTAGCCATGATCTTTCACGGTGGAACTTCTCGCACTCTTCTTGCTCGTGAAGGTATTCTGGATTGGAAAGGATCATGAAAAAGAAAACGTTAAACTTCAGAGAATAATATAAAGCTCTATCTTGACCTAGATTTCTCGGAAGAGAAGGTATGAACTAATGAACAGGAGAGAAGAGAGAGAGAGAGAGAAAGAGATGACTCTTACCTTTGTAAGAGAGAGAGAAATGACTCTTAACTTTGTAAGTTCGTTGTTCTCTCTTTAATTTTCTGGTGCAATCGTTGTTCTCTCTTTAATTTTCTGGTGCAATCGTTGTTCTCTCTTTAATTTTCTGGTGCAACTTATATCAATGAGGGTACGGATTCACTTATGTCTAGGAGGCAGAGTATACAACTAAAAATCATGCAACTAAGGCTCAAAACATCCTGAATTGTTTGCCTTCCTGACAACGGCATATCTGCATAGAACACACGGCAAGAATCTTCACTATTACTAATTGATAAAGAATAGGATGCATCACCATCTGGTTAGTGAAGAAGCTCTTGCTTTCTTACAAGTTATGCTTTACTTGATGCTAGGGGAAAGAAAAAGGGCCAAACTATCGTATCAAGTAAAGGTGAAGAAATAGAGGAAGTGTGACTATTGGTAATTATCAAATCGATATTTTCCCCTCACGGGCACAGTAACTATTTTTATCAATCATCACTTACTTTCACCAAAAAAAAAACTATTTTTATCAATCAGGGTGAACTTCAAAAATCGAAAGTTTCGTGAGACTTGTTGAAAATACTGCGTGACTCTCGCTTTAATTGTTCCCACATTGCTGTCATGCTAAAGCTCTATCTGCAATTGTCACAGCATCTGCAGTACTCATTTTAGTTGCACAAGTAATCTGCGATGCCATGCGTTTACCTTATCACTTTTCTTTGTCCTTCATCTTGTCCTCAGATGCCATTCTTGGTGCTACCTTCACTCCTCCCTCTTTGCCTAGAAAAGCGGCTAAAATGGTTCTCTTATTTGCCTCCTCCACTTTGACACTTGAGTGTATTATTCTAAAAAGATCATAAATATGTAACGCATGTCAACAGTCGCGGACTATTACTGCTGAACCCAAGTTTTGATTTGTGGTCCGAGACGACAAACATGCAAAAATTCTAAATCTCCTATTGATCTCAATGACAAATAGACCACCACAAACACAAATCAGAGGCTTAGGGCGCGTTTGGAAAGGTTTCTGTTCCGGGGAATAATTTTTTAACAAAAATAGTTTTTTTTGTTTTTGTTCCAAGGAACAATTCCTGAGTATAAGAACATGATTGGTAACTACAAAAAATTTATACTCCAGGAATAGAAATGTGTTTGGTAAACTTATATAATTTTTTTGCTTCGTTTGATTTTTTAATATTTTTATTATATTTTTCATTTTTTTCTTCTTTCTTCTCTTTGGCCGGTTGCTGACCTTGGTCATGGCCGGGTGAGGCTCGGCCTCGCCAGATCTAGGTAAGCTCGAGCTCACCTAACCAAGGCGAGGTCGACCTCGCACCGCTTGGGCGAGGTCGAGCCTCGCCAATGACCTCACCTAGCCACCACGGCCACCAGTGAGGCTCGGCCTCGCCCAACCACTGGCGAGGCTTGGCCTCGCCGAGCCACCATTGGGCGATGCCAGCCTCACCGGTGGCTAGGCGAGCTTGGCCTCATCGGGGGCCGGTGACGCTCCGGCGAGATCGCCGGCCATGACCGAAGCCAACGACTGACCAAAAGAAGAAGAAGGAAAGAAAAAAGAAGAAGAAAAAAAAAAAGTGTTTCTTGGATTTGTTTTCGGAAACAAGAAAAAAAAATTTCTACTTCTTGTTTCTGTTCTCGGAAACAAAAAAAAAAAAAAGATTTCTTGTTCCTAGGAACAAAAGTGTAAACAAACGCGTTTTTGTTCTTTTTTTTGTTCCTCGGAACAAAAGAACCAAAATTTTTGTTCCAGGGAACAAAAACACAAATAAACAAACAGGCCCTTAGTGCAAGAAACCTCTCTCTGACTGTAGTCTTGATAGAGCCGCAATTGGCATGTACCGAGTGTAAGTGACTTTATCAACTTATGCTAAATTTCTAATGATGTAAGTAGAGTTGAGACCACTGTTCTAAACTATCGAACGGCAAGCCAGTCTAGTGCTTAAGATGTCGCTGCATAAAACAGATGTGATTCTTTCACCTTAATTTTAGAAAATGCCACTAAATTTAAAGAACCTCAGCGGACTAACAACCAAATGTAGGGACAAACAACAGAAAATACCAATACACAGCGCTGAGATTCTTCCGGAGATTCCTCTGCTTCTATATCCGTTGAGCATCTTTGCCTAAGAATCATGGACAGCGCATCCAATAGTTCACATCTTTACAAAGGGGCAATCTCTATGGTAAAACACACTTCCCAGCCTGCCAAGCACCGGCCTTATTAAAGTTATCCGAAGTTCTTGAGGTACTCCAGCATCACCTTCATGCTTCGGTGTTTCGACGTTTTTCTGATGATCAAGAGTCTCGCGTAAATGAACTCTTTTCGAGCACACAAATTCTGTGACCACTCTCAAACTATAGCTACATTCTTTTTTACAGGTTGAAGTCAAGATGACCGAAAGACAATTGCAGGACCTAAGGAGGAGGATAGGCGCTCATCCAAATCTAAATAATCTACATCAAAATGAACGATTGCTGCATTTGATGAACCCCCTCCATAAATTCAACGAGTGGGCTGTACTGACTTATAATATGCAGATCCTGGGAGACCAAATAAAGGAGAACTCCAAGCTGCGCGAGAAGCTAGACAATCTGGTGGATGACTATGTCAAGCAACTAGAGGCTTCATGCAAAATGAGGCCGCTCGGTCCCACGGCCCATCCTATACAGACTCCGGATGACACTATAAGTCCCTACCCAAGCGATGCCATGCTGTATTGGATCACGATGATGAATCAAAGGCTGGAAGATCTAGAGAAGAGAGTCAAGAAAATGAAAGAGCTCATGTTGGAACAACTTGAAGCATAACATTGCCAAGAACTCATGGATCCAGTCAATCCTATAACGACCGTACATCATATCGAGTTCAATTGCAAGTATTTGTGTGATCCAAAGGAGACGACAACTCTGGCCAATTTTCTTGTGCATTGGTAAACAGGCAGGGGAAATATGTGCATTTGTTGTGTTTTTGATTAAAAAGTGTTCTTGCATCATACTCTTTAAGTAATTTTCGCTCATAATATACGAACTTTAAGGAAGCTATGGCTGAAGGACGGAACGCTATTTTCTGGTTGGTTTTATCTTATCATCATGTAATTTCCTTATTTGTGCTTATTGAGTTGAACTTCAAGACATCATCGCTTCTTTTGAGTCGGATGTGCATTAGAAAATACTGGAGTTCTGTAAGTTAATATCCACGAAGCGTGCAGACAAGATAATATCATTACTCAGAACGGCCTTCACTTTGTCTCTAATGTAATGACAAGAATAAGACAAGCATTTTGGTCCCAAGGAAAAGGAATGATATGAGAAACAGTGTACGTCGATGCTACCTTCATTCGCAAAGGCAAATCAACCATTGCCATATTTTTGGGTCGTCGGAGGGTCGATGAATCGATAAATTCAGAGCACGTTCTTGAATGGTGAGTTGCAAAACATAGAAATGAGGAAAGAAAGAGAGGCAAGGGACGACAGGGCAAGCCCATCCCTAAAGGCACGGGAAAGCCACGGAGAGCTCTTCGCCAGTCACCTGCCATTGCCTCTATGGGTGCCGATAAGGTGGATGGTTTTCTGGAGCCTACCGCCGAACTTCTAGGAGGGTCTCCAGGACCCTCTCTAAGTAATGTCTTTTGGGGACGCCCTGTCTGTCCCTGAAGCTTGAGAAAGAACTATAAACCAACACATACTTTGAACAGCGACGGCCTGGTGCCGTCACTTTGGGCGAGCCTCTTTGCGTAACTTTTAGAGACCGCACCTGAAGCTGAGTATGGAGAACAGGGTTTTATAGAGGGAAGATGAAGATCGCAGAGATCGTTCGTCCAAATTGGGCTTCAAAGAACACACGAGACTGTCACCAGAGAAGCATTATTAAGCCTGTTTTAAGTGACCGTACCGAGGATCGGCAGTTCTAGTTAGAAGCTAGACAAAGTGTTGGAAAATTATGTTGACTCTTGTGCAAGATCAGGCCTCCTGATCTCGGGGCATATTCTTGCTCCTCTAGTTCCTATTAGTAATTAAACCAAATTCATAAGAAGTTTTCGCGAAAAGGTGATCGATTCATTAAATAAGTTACAAATTTACAAGACGTGCACTGGACTCCCAAGACTGGTGTAAGAGTTGAAGAAGAGTCTTTATTGTGGCGTTGCTTTTAAGAAGTTTGTTCGTATTTATATGTCTTGTTTGTTTGTGTTTCTAGGTCCAATCAATGTTTTGTAAGTTGCTAAGAATCTATCTCCTTGGAATGTTGGAAATATTTAATGAGTCATTAAGTATAAGAGTCATCTATCAAGCCTATAAAAGGGCTTACAAAAGGAGTCTTGTAATTGTTTCAAATGAACATATTCTCTCTCCTTGAGTTGTGTGAGTTGTATTTCTAAGTCTAATCAATGTTTTGTAAGATCCTAGGAATCTATCTCCTTGGAATGCTAGAAATATTTCATGAGTCATTAAGTGTAAGAATCATGTATCAAGCCTATAAAAGGTAAGAATCATGTATCAAGCCTATAAAAGGAGTCTTATAATTGTTTCCAATAAGGTGAAATGAATAGAATCTCTTCCTTCAGTTGTGTGAGTTGTGAGTGATTCATTTTCAAATTATCCCAACAAATTGGTGTTAGACCTACACCTTTGACGTTCAACAGATCCATGATCAAACCTTGTTACTTGGTTGGCACGCAATATTGAGTCGCAGGTTGGAAGAGTTAGAGAAAAGATCTGAAAAGCTGGGAGAGCTCGTAGAGGACAAGCTATGACCACAGACATTAGCAATGGTAAACCATCGAACGTCAGTGGAGTTTTTGTATCATGTCAAGAAAATGGTGCTAACAATCGCACATCATCTCTTCAAAATACCATTCTGGAAGCCATGTTCCAATATTTGCGCTTTGTGATTTCCAGTTTGGATTGTGACTTCCTGTATTTGTACCCGAAGTATCATGTGTGCTTCAGCAAAGGAGATGAGTGAGGGCTCAATATAATCCCAACCCAAGAAAAGCGAACAAGTCACCATATATATCTGCTTAAGACAGGAGAGATGTGAGCATTTGTGACCTTTATGCTTTCATCGGAAGTTCTGAATATAATTTGCACTCGTACATGAGAATGTAAGCGAGATGATTCTTTCTAAAAGATTTTAACTTTGAGGAAGCAATCTATAAAGGACATAATATTTTGGTAAATTCTGGTATCTTATCGATCGAACTCCATTTCTGTTGCTTTCTATGCCCAGGAACATTGGACGTGATATGCCCAGAAACCTTAGATCATGGTTCACACTTTTAGATCATGGTTCACACTTTTTTTGGTTGATGATGCTGTTTACAAAATGTGAATTCTCTTTACAAATCAGACTTGTCAGAGTGGAATGATTCGAAGAGGCATTATTGGGTTCGCAAGGCCACTTTTCTAGTCCTTTTTATAGAGCAATAATTCAGTTCGAAAGAACTCATTCAACAGAAAGAAGAGGAACATAGAAGGATCAAAGAAGTAACCATAACACAAACACCCTGATAGCAGACAGATGCATGATAATGTCATTAAGCACGCACAATTTCATTACCCTTACATCACACACCAGCAGAAGCTCTCAGGTATATTCATTTTATGTGTTACACACTGCAGACTTGCACTCATGATAATTTAAAAGTACTTTCAATAAATTGTACTTTCTTTGGATAGTTTTAACAGATAAATGTTTTGGTGCTCGTTTTCTTTCGATGACGTGATAGTATCATGGTCAACTGTTTGAGATCTCCGGGTGCTAGTGTTCAAAGTAGGCCAACCAGCATACGTTGGAGGGAGAGGAAGACGACAAGTGAAAATTTTAAGCTTCACCTCAAACTCATCAATTCTCTTCCTGATGAAAGATGTCTTCCTAGAACGCACAGCGAGAATCTTGATTATTACTGATTCAAACTAAAGGATGCATCACCATCTAGTTAGTGAAGAAGCTCCTTGTTTTCTCACGATTTGTGCTTTACTTGATACTCGGGAAAAGGGCAAAAAAAATAAAAATAAAAATAAAAAAACAAAACAAAAGCCGACTCATAGTATCAAGTAAAGGTGAAGAAAGAGAGTAATTGTGATCAATGGGAGATCTCAGATCCATATCCTCCTACCAAGGGCATAATAACTATTTTTATCATTCATGATCAACATCAAAAATCAAAAGTTTCGTCAGATTTGTTGAATTACTTCATCGCTCTTTGTTTTGATTGTTCCCACATCCTTGGGGTGAAGCTCTATCTACAATATTTTCAAAGTAACTACAGTATTCATTTTGGTTGCACAAGTATTACACGACGCCATGCCTTTACCTTTATGTCTTTTCTTTTTTCACCATCTTGATTTCAAATGCCATTCTTGGTGTTAACCTCACACCTCACCAATAGTACTAGCGCAGATTTTGACTCCTCACCAATATTACTGCTCAGATGAACTCTATAACTACTCTTCCGATAAAATTTCCTCCTTAAGCTCCACATCATTGAGCACGCACAATCGTCCACAAAACTTCAATAATCCGTACTTCGTAACTTGGAAATCATATTTTCTCTTTTCCACATCCTCTTGCAAAACTTTCTGGATTTCAAGGTTTGTCGACTGCAGCGTCTTAATCTTCACCTGCACTTCCGGTTCAATTCTAAGAGTAGGCATGAGACTTGAAAGCTGGCATATCTTAAACTTAAAATTTGAATCTCGAACTTCTTCGAGCAAAATTCACTCCTGAAATATCATTTGCGCAATCGATAACTTCCGACTTAGCATATCTCCAACCTTATTGGCATTTCCAAGATGATATAAAATATTGTAGTTATAGTCCTTAAGAAGCTCCATCCAGCGATGCTGCTTCATGTTTAGCTCCTTTTGAGAGAATAAATACTTGATATTTTGATGGTCCATAAAAATCTGGAACCGTTCTCAACACAAGTAATGCCTCCAAATCTTTAGGGTTCAGACAATTCATCTCGTGAACCCTTAGCTTATGAGATGTGTACGCAACCACTCTTCCATGATACATTAATACGCAGCCCAGTCCTTTATACAACGTATCACTATAAATCTCATATCCTCCAAGACCAGATGGAATGGTCAACTCGAGTGCAGTAGTCAACTTATGCTTAAACTCTTGAAAACTAAGCTCGCACTTATCCGTTCATTCAAAATTTCTTCCTTCTTCAGCAATCACGTCAGAGGCATGGCTATCGCAGAAAATCTTTCCACAAACCGTCTATAATAGCCTGCTAATCCCAAGAAATTTCGAACCGTAGTCACTATTGTTGGTCTTGGCCAGTTCATAACAGCTTCAATCTTGATCAAGTCCACAAAAATCATTTCACCAGAAATCAAATGACCCAAGAAAGTTACATAAGTTAGCCAAAACTCGCATTTACTAAATTTGGCATACAACTCATGTTCTCACAAGATCTGAAGTACCGTCCTCAACAGCTCATGTTTTCATAAGGTCTGGGGTCCTCAAGTGATGTTTATGCTCCTCTGGACTCTTCGAATATACCAAGATATTATTGATGAACATAATCACAAACTAATCTAAGTACTCCTTAAACACTCGGTTCATCAAATCCATAAAAGCAGCTGAAGCATTGGTTAATCCAAACAGCATTATGATAAACTCGTAATGACCATAATGCATACGAAATGCTATCTTCGATATATCTTTCTTCTTGATTTTTAACTAATGGTAACCTGTCATTAGATTAATCTTGAAAAATACAAAAACTTCCTATAACTGATGAAACAAGTCATCTATCATTGGCAATAGATATTTGTTTTTTATCGTCACTTGATTGAATTGTCAATAGTCGATGTAAAAACGCAACGAACCATCATTTTCCCTTACGAATAAAACTAGCACTCACCAAATCAATGCACTAGGACGAATAAATTCTTTGTCCAACAGCTCCTGCATCTACGCCTTTAATTCCTTCAATTCCGACAACGCTATAGGTACTGTGTCTTAGAAATTGGCTTCGTCTTGGAAGCCAACTCAATCATAAACTCTATCTCCCTTTCAAAGGGCAAACCAGGCAACTCCTCAGGAAAGACATTTGAAAATTCTCACACCTCGACAATGTCTTCGATCCTTGGCTCCTCAATTGACGTATCAACTACGGTTGCCAAATAACCATGGTAACCCACATCCAACAACCAGGTTGCCTCAAGCGACCAAATTAAAGTTATCAAGGATCCTCCTCGATTTCCAACAAACTCTAAACTACTAGCCACTAACGAGTTAAACTGAATCACTTTACGATAACAGACCATGATAGCTCGTTGCTTGTTGAGCCAATCCATACTAATAATCACATCAAAATCAAACATCGCCAACATAATTAAATCTATTCTTTCCTCTTGATCACCAATTACTAACTTGCAACTAGAATACCTTATCTCTAACAACACTTTATTCTTCATCAGGGTAGATATACTAATGATTGCTTCTAACGGTTTCGGATTTAACCCAACTAACTTAATGAATTGCTCAATAATAAAGGAATGCATGGCTCCAAGATCAAATAAAATATAAGCAACATGGTCATTCAACGAGACCATACATGTAACCACGCTCTATGAGTTCTCCATCACCCTTCAAGTGATAGCATACACCTTTCCTTGAAATGGAGGCCTACTCAAAATGCCCTGTCAAGTGTTCTATGACACACTTCCTGTTGCTTGTCCTATCTACGATAATGGCACCTGTGCTCACATGGGCCTATGTGAACAATTCATCACCTGATGGCCGTGCTGGCCAGATCCATAACAAGCTTCCGTTCTAGCAAGACATGGGGCTGATCCATGCTTCCTTCTATAGAATCGGCACACACCATTCGAGTGGAGTGCCGACTTTATTATTACCACATTTTCAATTGGGAGGGAGAGGATACTTTCCTCTAGTCATCAATCTCTTCCCAAATCGATTATTGTCTCTATTTGGTGCAAACTGCGACTCAGATGCAGCTGCCTGTTCATTCAGGTTCCTCTCAATCAATCAAGCCCTCTTATACAGTTCGTCATAGTCCTTGAGATGTAGGGGTACCAACGAGACCCTAATCTCTGGCTTCAAACCATCTCTAAACATTCTTGCTCTATCCACCGAGTCCTTAATCAACCTTGGTGCGTACTTCGACAACTCGGCAAACTTTGTCTCGTACTGATCTACAGTCATCTGGTTTTGGCGGAGGCATTTGAACTCAGCCATCTTTTGTTCTTGAGCACACTTTGAGAAATACTTTCCATAAAAGGCTTTGACGAAGGCATCCCACTTCGGAACCATACCCTTAGGAAATACTCTTCCTTTAGTGGCCTCCCACCACGTGCTCGCATCACCTTGCGGTTGATACACAGCTAGAGTCACCTTGTCCTCCTTTGAACGACTTAACAGTGCAAAAACCTTCTCCAACTCTCGGACCCACATGGTTGCAGCCTTAGGGTCACATACTCCAGTAAATTTTGGCGGTTTCAACTTCAAAAACTACTCCACCAATTTGTGCATAGGCCACTCACCATTCCCATTTCCAAGTGGAACTTTTGCAAGTGCAGCAATAATAATAGCAGCATTAGCGATAGTAGTGGTAGCGACAGTAGCAGCAACAGTGGCAGCAATGGCGGCAGCAGTGGTGGCGGTGGTGGTAACGGTAGCGTCTGTGATGGCAGTAACTTGATTCTGAGCTTGCTGTCCAACCACGTTCACCAAGGTTTCTAGGGCTTGCAAGATCCCATCAACCCTAGGATCAACCGGTACCCTTCCTCTAGCACCCATTTGTGCTGGTGCTCTCCCTCTAGCACCAACTCATCTCGGTGCTCTTCCTCTGGCACCAGCTTGAGTCGATGCCCTTCCCCTCGCACTTGTCAAAGTTGCTATGACCCTTCTCCGAGGGGCCCTCTGCTCAGATTACTCATCTCGCAGGATATTTATAGAAATCTACTTTCCAATTCCAACAAGGAATTAGAAATTTGAGCAACCCACACAAAATAATCAATCAATTACAAGCATAAGCATAAGGAAAACATTTTTCCTAGTTAACTATTCCCAAACTCATTGCACATTATCACTCCTAGTACTAACCACGCTATGATATCACTTCGGACGAGGATGTCATGCCCTGAATCCCGAACGCGCGAACAACCCATAACGTGTCGCCTATCAATTTTTTTTATCTTTCGATTAAACGCATGCAGAAGCAACTCAAATAAACACGCAGTTAATCAACAACATGAGGGATAGTAAATAGCAACAAACAATTTCTAAAAGTGGCGATTTATTTATCAACTTATTAACTTTAGGAGTTTAATAATTATAAATTGTCACGACATACCCCTCGAGGAGAGGGAATAGGTCCTCGAGGGAATAGGTTTAGGGGTATTGCCTAAAAGACGAGCCTATAGCCTATAATTAGGCATAGGCTCTCTCAAATCCATACCTCATGCGACATTGGGGTATTTTTAAAAATTTCTCAATAAAAAGTCGCCACTAGCCTATTGAGATTGGCTAAAAACCAAGTGAGGTATTGGGAAAGTACCTCCCTTCTTACGCAATCAGAGAATCTAAGATCGGGGATTAACTTACACTAATTGACCAATTAGTACTTTTTCAGTACCTAATTTTATTCATTTAAAAAAAATGTCAAGCGGTTTGGATTGATTTTAGAACTTATCCACTAACATATGAGGTGATTATTGGGGGTGCACAATCATTAAATAATAATTATAGCTACTAAAGTGACATCGAATAAATTGCATGAAAAAGCAAGAATCTATCACTAAAAAAAAATAAACACAATCTTGACTAAGCAAGGGGAGCCCATAGTCATCATATGAAAATAGCACAATCAAAGGCCTTTGTATCTAAGAACCATTTGAACCTTATTGTAAAGCTTTAGGCTTGTTCAATTTTGGGCAAATATTTATCAACGATTTTCTCACACTTTTAGAGAGAATTGCCCAAAAAAAAACTATTTTTTTTTAGCTTTTTCTGAGTTAAAGAAATAATTTTTTTTGGAATTGTTAATTAATTTTAATTCTTATAAAAATATTTATTTAATTTTTTAATTCGGAAAAGAAGAGATGG
This sequence comes from Eucalyptus grandis x Eucalyptus urophylla, assembly GCA_028830015.1. Lineage (NCBI taxonomy): Eukaryota > Viridiplantae > Streptophyta > Magnoliopsida > Myrtales > Myrtaceae > Eucalyptus > Eucalyptus grandis x Eucalyptus urophylla. Next base: position 46,968,627 of record CM054190.1, read on the forward strand.
GCCAGGCCTTGGGCCCACTTCGAATGAGGACAGAAGCCTGGTCACATTAATTTGGGCTTCACGGACAAAAGATGGGCTGTTAGAGCAAGCCCTTCAAGAAAAGGACCAAGTGAAGTCCAATTTACCAAAACCGGAGGTGACCCAAACTCACTTATGACAAGAGCCCCAGCCCAAATTCATCTAATCCAAACTGGCCCAAACTCCCTTAGTCTAAAACGGCTCAAATTTACCAATCTTAGCTAAGTTCAAGCCCATAATCTCCATTAAACCCCAAAGTCCCACGAGCCCACAGCCAAAATCTTCTCACATTTCCCTTCTCATACGCCTGCACTTTCCCTCTGCATATTAGTCCCTCCCAGATCCCTTCTTTCAATCAGACTAAAGAATTGAGACGCTAGAGAAAATCAACAACCCATCTTCATCTAAAACAAGACATCCACAACACGAGTGGAACTGTCCTTGCTGCTCCAAGTTTTTACCGAACCATCTTCATCGGCTATCATCGAAATATCACCATGGTTCATCGATTCAACAATCGAACCCATTGCTTCACAAAAATGCCCAAACCATGAATATAGAGAATGGGACGTAACACAAATTCAACGCAAACATCACTGGAGATTCGGTAATATGCATAACAGAGACCCTCACTCACTCTCCTCGCCAACGTTCATCACAACGTTCATCATGAGGAGCACAATACGAAGAACATCACAAGATAAAAGTTTAATAAAGTACTCGGCAAATCCACTATGTGTCGAGTCTAGGCTTAATATAAGATTACTCAACTGATTTTACACATGCCATAGCCAAATTAACCATAACCATTTTAAATCGACTCTCAGAGGCATTTTGTCAAACATGTGGTGGGCGACAGATGAAAGGAAACCACGGACAAAAACAGGGCTCAGAACCACAAAGTTCAACACGAGCCGGCAAGGAATGCTCAACATCGGCGAAGGACAGCATCAGAGAACCCAACACGCGCACCCGGGCTCAGTATGTCGTGCAAAACATGAGAAAAAAGCGCAAAAGCAAGACACATAAAAAAGAAGGTCGGTTGAGGGCCCCTGCCCGGCTCCCCGGGGGCGGGCCGAACGGCGGGCGAGATCGATAGATCGGACTATGTTCGGTCGCCTCGCACGCCCCCAAGCCGGGATCCTTGGGAAATCGACACGGGTTGAACCAAAAACTAAGACACTCACCGCAAAAACTTGAATTCGAGGAAAGGGAAGCAGCGGCTTGGTGGTTCCAGCTAGGAGACGCAAGCTTGCGTCGGGGATGGCTGAGCGATGCTCGGCTGAGGTGGATTCCGGGCCTCCTTCTTCCCGGTCACTCTCCGTTTATACCCCTCTCCTTTCCCTCAAGCTCTCCCGCCAAAGGCCCTCTCAAATCTCTCTCGGCCCCTATCCCCGGTTGTCCTCGGGTCTCCTCCCGTCGCCTCCGGTCCCCTGCGTTCCCCTTCTTCTCGATTCCTGTTCTCCTCCTGGTCTCTGCGTTGCTGTGCTGCTTTTCCTCTTTTCTCTCCTGCGGTGCCCCATCTTCTGCGCCTCCTTTCTGCTTTCTGCCGCCTTTTTTCTTTCTTGCTGCAGGTCTGCTCGCAGAGGATGGAAGGAGGAGGGAGAAGGCTGGGGCCGGGCCGCGCGGGGAAGGAAAGAAAAAGGTGGGCCGGGCTAAAGCCGGATCTGGCCCGACCCGGCCCCTTCCACTTTTCTTAATTAAAGAAATTACGATTAAATCAAAATAAATCACGATTAATTAAGCTAAAATTGATTAATTAATTTAACCATGATTAATTAATCTAATCATACTTACTTAAAATAATCACACTTAAATTTTTCTAAACCGTTCTTAATTGCAAATAAGAATAAACTAAAATTAACTAATACTAAACGTCATTATCCCTAAACTAATATACCCCTAAACTTAATTAACACCTTAATTCACTGGTTTTTGGTGATGGCAAGCTTGCGGTGACGGCAGCGTGATGGCAACGAAAACACGAGGCTCGCAAATCGAACGAAACTCAAGGACGGTGGCAACTCCTTAAGCTCACGGCCACATAGGGGTGGTTCGGCAGTGATGACAGCAAAGCAACGGCAACATGGACGGCGCGAGCAGGCGACGGCAAGAGGCGGTGATGGTGGTGATGCGTGGCGGATGGTGATGATAGATGGTGATGGTGCTGAAGATGATGACGTTGGACGATGGTGACGATGGAGGGAGCGAGATGAAAAGAAGAACAAGAAGAAGAGGAAGAGAAGATGGGGGTTGAGGTGGCGGATGAGATGGCGTGGTGGTGGTGGTGGGTGAAATGATGGAGATGAGAGGGGGGATGAAAGACAAGAAGAGGAATTGGAGACAGAGGAAAGTGGTGCGGGAGAAGTGAGGGAGGGGAAATCGTGAGGGAGGAGAGAATTTCGAACTCGCCGATAATTCAATGAACGATGAGGTGACGTCCAATAAATTCGACTTGAAACTCTCAAAAGTTTGATATCTGAAATCGAATTAAATTTCATGGTTAAAAATTGATGAAACGCGATTTAGTATGACCTAAACTATCGGGTGGCTTTTAGAAATTATCGCACGGTTGATCATGATCGATAATTTTCGATCTACGTTTGTACCTCTTCGAATCATGGACGATTCTCGGTTGTCATGTAATCACAATAGTTCAAATTATGTACAATAAATATAATATCAATTGAAAATCGGTTTATTATCATTCGACACGAATATCGTAATCGTGCAGAATCATCCGCAAACTGACTACATACTTCCATCAAATCAATTTATATTAGTTCGCTAGTTGACTTATAACAGTTAGTATTCACCATTGTCAAGCCTTATGATCGAGCGGTTGATCCCTAATCGAATTATCCGATATTTCGCATTTTTAACCTTTACAGCATTACCCAATAGATTAATTTCATTTCAGAGCAAAATAACCATAAGTGCGTTGATGAAATTACTATTTCATATATTTCGAAATAGGGTCAACTTTCAAGATTTTACATCTAGGCACCTCGATGATAAATGGTCAACCACGAACACAAATGAGAGGCTTAATGCAAGAAACTTTTCTGTGTCTGAAAACTCGATAGAGCCGCATGTGGCGTATACTGAGTGACTTGTCAACTTATTCTAAATATCCAGTGTGTAAGCAGAGTGTCTCATTTGTAAGCAACAAACAAAGAGCAGCTCAAGATGTCGCCGACATGAGATTTAGATGTGATTCTTTCATCAATTTTAGAGAACGGCAACAAATTCAAAGAACATCCGTGGACTAAAAACCAAAATTGTAGGGACAAATGACAGAAGTACTCCAACACACAGTGCTGAGATTCTTCCGGAAATCCCTCTGTTGCTATATTGGTAGGCCATCTTTGTCTAAGAATCATGTACAGCGCATTCATAGTTCAAATCTATATAAAGGGCAATTTATAAGGTAAAAGCACACTCCCCAGCCTACCCAGCACCGGCCTTAGTGAAGCATCTGGAGTTCTTGAGGTACTCTTGCATCATCTTCATTCTTTCAATGTTTCAGCAATTGTCCAGCGATTAGGAGTGTTGCGAAAATGAACTCTTTTTAGAGGTGATGTCACTATCAAAATGCCAATTTCATAATTCATGCAAATGAAGGAGTTTCTCTATGAAAATGAACTCTCTTTTTTTTAAATCCTTGCCCATGTGATCCGTGATCAAAACCTTGTTACCCGGTTGGCACACCACATTGAGCCGCAAGTTGGAAGAGGTAGAGAAAAGATTTGAAAAGCTGGGAGAGCTAGTAGAGGACAAACTATGACCCCAGTCATTAGCATCTGCAAATCATCAAACGCCAGTGGAGTGCCTGTGTCATGAAAAAAAATGGTACTAACAATTGCGTATCATCTCTTCAAAGTACTATTCTGGATCCCGCTTTGCGATGTTTGTGCTCTGTGATTTCCATTTTGATTTGCGTGTTGCGTATGTAGCCCAAGGGTCATGTGTGCTTCAGTAAAGGAGATGAATGGAGGCTCCTCCATGTAGTCCGCACCCAAGAAAAGCGAACAAGTCATCATATATATCTGCTTGAGGCAGGAGAGATGTGTATTTGTGGCCGTTATGCAGATATTCTGAATAAATTGCTCTCACACACATGTATGTAAGCCAAGATAATTCTTTCTTAAAGACGTAAACTTTGAGGAAGTGATCTACAGAGGACATAATATTGTGGTAAATTCTGGTATGTTCTTGATCAATTCATCAGTTCTGTTGCTTCGTATACATTGTGTTACGTGTGATCTGCACAGGAACACTAGATCATTGTTCACACTTTTATTTCTGTTGCTGATGTCGTTTACAAAATGCAAATTCTCCTTACAAATCACAAGACTTGTCACCGTAGAATGATTCGAAAAGGCATTAGTGGTTTCACGAGGGACAAAATTCACTTCGAAAGAAGTCATTCACCAGGGAGAAGTGGAGCTTAGAAGGATCAAAGAAGAAACATGAACACAAATACTCTAATTGCAGACAGGTGCGTGATTGCATCATTAAGGAAACGGACTTTTATCACCCTCACACCACACACAAGTAGAAGCTCTTAGCTATCTTCAGTTTCTCTGTTACACATTGCGGACTTGCACTCATAATTACTGAAAACCGCTTTTGAAAATTTTATTTTCCTACGATAGTTTTAACAGATGAACATTTTAGTGCTCATTTTCTTTCGATAATGTGACAATGTCAAGGCCGACTATCTGAGATCCCGGCATGCTAGTGTTGAAAGTAGGCCAACCGTCATAAGTTGGAGGGAGAGGAGGAGAAGTGAGAAATTTAAGCTTCATCTCATAATCATCAACTTCCCTAAAAAAGTTTTCCAGGACATTCTGGTCATACGTCATTATCATCCTCCATTCTCGCCAATCCCAAGCAGGTTCCTTGATGTGCAACATCTTAAGGTTGTCCTCCTCCAACTTTGGCTGCATGTTTGTGTGCTTTTATGGCCGCTAAGTACCTCTCGGTAGCCATGACCTTTCCCGGAGCACCTTCTGACGTTATTCGTGCTAGTGGTGTTTTGCATTGGAAAGGATCATCGAAAAGAAGACATTAAACTTCAGAGAATAGGATGCAGTGCTACATTGGACTTTGTCTATGAAGAGAAGGTATGACCCAATGAACAGAAGATAAAGCGAAGAGACTCTTACCTTTGTATGTTAGTTGCTTTCTATTTACTGTTCTGGTCCAACTAATACTAATGTGGGTAAGGGATTTGCATATGCATAGGAGACAGAGTATGAGACTCAAAATCATGCAACGAAGGCTCAAAACATCCTTAATTGTTTACCTTCCTGATAACGACATGTCTGCCTAGAACGCAAGGCAAGAATCTTGATTATCACTGATTGAGAAACGAAAGGATGCATCACCATCTAGTTAGTGAAGAAGCTCCGTGTTTTCTCACAATTTGTGCTTTACTTGATTATAGGGGGAAGAGAAAAGGCTGAATTACCAAACCAAGTAGAGGCGAAGAAATAGAGTAGATGTGATTATTGGTAGAACTAATATCGAGATTCTCCTTTTTGAATTACTGAGTCGCTCTTGTTTTAATTGTTCCCGCATCCTTGTCACGCTAAAGCTTTTCTTGCAACATTTTCATGGTATCTGGATTGGTTAGTTTGGTTTCACAAGTAAGCTGCGATGCCATGACTTTACCTTTGTCTCTTTGCCTTGCTCGCCTTCTTGTTTTCAGATGCCTTTCTTGGTGTTACACTCAATCTCACTCTTTCCCTGGAAAAGCATCTAAACTAGTCATCAATTCCAGCCGAAAGAGCTCAATTCTTTTTGCCTGCTTCACTTTGACACCCAACGTATTAATCTGAAACAATCCAAGTTTGTCACGCGTGTCAACAGTCGCGCACTATTTCTCCCGAACCTGAATTTTGATCTCTGATCTGAGACAACAAACATGTAAAAATTCAAAATCTCCTACAGACCTCGATGATAAATAGACCACCATGAACACAAATGAGAGAGTTAATGCATGAAACCTTTGTCTGAGATCTTGGTAGAGCCAGATTTGTCAAATACTTAGTGTGACTCTGTCAACTAATTCTAAATTTCTCATGGTGTAAGCATAGTGTATGTTCGAGACCATTGTACGCAGCTATCAAAGAGCAAGCCAATCTAGTACTTACGAAGTCGCCGAGATAAAACGGATGTGCTTATTTTGTGGTAATTTTAGAGACTACCAACAAATTAGAAGAAACTGTGTGTACTAATAACTAAATGTAGGGATAAAAAACAGAAGTACTCCGATACACATTGCCGAGATTCTTCCGGAAATCCCTCTGCTGCTATATTTGTTGGCCATCTTTGCTTAAGAATCATGTACAGCGCATCCATATTCCAAATCTATATAAAGGGACATTCTATATAAAGCCCACTTCCCAGCATCCCAAGCACCGGCCTTATTGAAGTATCCGTCGTTCTTGAGGTACTCTTGCGTGATCTTCATACTTTCCATGTTTCAGCGATTTTCTGATATCACGAGTCTCACGAACATTAATTTTTCTTAGACATACAAATTCAGTGGTTTATTTATCCTTTGGCAACATTCTTTTTCCCAGGTTGAAGTCAAGATGACGGAAAACCAGTTTCAGAACCTAAAGAAGAGAATAGGCGCCCATCCAAATCTAGATAGAAATGGACCGCTGCTGCATATGATCAACCCAATCGGTGGCTTCAACGAGTGGGTCGTATTAACTTATAACTTGCAGGTCCTGGGAGACCAAATAAAGAAGAATACCGAGCTGCGCGAGAAGTTAGACGACGTGGTGGATAACTATGTCAAGCATCTAGAGACTCTATGCAAAATAAGGCCACCTGATCCCACGGCATATCCTATTCCGATCCGCGGTGGCACTATAAGTCCCTACCCTAGCGATGCCATGCCGTATTGGATCACGATGATGAACCAAAGGCTGGAAGGTCTAGAGAAAAGCTTCAGGAAAATGGAAGAGCTCATGATGGAAAAACATGGAGCATAACGTTACCAACAAACTTGTAGATCCAGCTAATCCTCTAATGACGGTAAATCATATCGAGTTCGATGTCCATGTCACAAAAATTTCTCCCCTTTTTATTTGTGCCAGTATACGTTGTTTTGCGAGTATTTGTATGCGTCAATAAAGGAGACAACAACTCTGGCGGATTTCCTTGTGTATCGGATAGAGGCAGGGGAAAGATGTGTATTTATTGTGTTGCTGAATAAAAAGTGTTCTTGCATTATATTCTTAAAGTAATTTTCGCTCATAAGATGCGAACTCTGAGGAAGCTATAGCTGAAGGACGGGACGCTATGTTCTATTTGGTTTTATCATATCATCCTGTTGCTCCATTGATTTGTGCATATTGTACTAAACTTCAAGACGCGGTTGCTTCTTTTGGGTCGGATGTGCAATTTCACCGCGTTGCATAGAAAAAAGACTAGATTTCTGCAAAGCTTGCGGACACGACGATGCGACTACTCAGAGCAACCTTCACTTGTCTCTGAAGTCATTAAGTATAAAACAAGCATTCTGGTCCCCAAAAGAAAATGGAATGAATAGAGAGACAGCGTACGTTGGATTCATTCGCAAAGGTAAATCAACCATCGTCACGTTTTTGTCTTATCACAAATCTGCTACGACGGTCCCATCTCTATGTCATGTCTTTTGGGGACGCCGTTGCCTGTCCCTGAAGCTTGATGAAGGAATCATGAATCAACCCATGTATTTGAACAGCGACGGCGGCGTGCCATCTCTTTCGGCAAGCTTCTTTACGCGACTTCTAGAGACCAAACCGAAGCGGAGTATGGAGAGCAGGGCTTTGCGGAGAGGATGAAGAACGGAAAAACAAGAGACTCGTCGAATTACCATGACCAGAGAAGCATTCTTTAGCCTGCTTTCAGTGATCGCCCAGTTAGCTATTGTCATGCTAGCAATTTAGCAAACATGCACACAAGTTGGTGTACGCAAGAAATGGAAATTTGAAAGATTAGGTTGGAACCGTTGAATAATGCAAAGAAATCATAGACCAAGATCCGCAATACCAAGAAAATTGTACTTGTGAACAGAATTAATTATTACGAGATTCGAAATTATCTTAGGGGAAAATTCCAAAAAGAGCCTAAAATGTTCTTTTTTCTCAAATAAGAATTTAAAATGGACATTATTTCAAATTAAGGCCTAAAGTGTTCATTTTAGTCTCAAAAAATGGCCTGAAATGGCTATAGGCATTTCAAATAAGGGCCTAGCCTCCCTAGCTAGCCGGCTAGCAAAAAATTCTAGCCGATCAAGGAAATTTTCATTCAAATACAATTTAACTTAAATTAAATTAGATTATAAATTAAAATAAAAATAAAAAAAGAAAAAGAGAGAAAACACAAGCGAGTGGGCACTCCCCCTCGCCTATGGCCACCGCCCCATCACCGGTGGGGCGACAACGAAGCCTAGCGGGGTCACCGACACCTAAGGGAGGGTCGATGACCTTAGCCAACCAGGCGAGGGTCGGGTGGGAGAGGGTTCACCCAGTCTAGGCAAGGGTCGCCAACTGTCGTGCAAGCTTAGCAGCCCTTGCCCAATGCCACCGTCTGGGAGAGGATTGCAACCCTCTCCCACCTTGGTCTGCTAGCCCTCGCCTTTGGTCAACCAAGGTTGCCGCCCCTCACTACTGACAACCCTGTCGGCCTTCACTACCACCTCAGGGACAACGGGGCAATGCACCTGTGTTTTTTTTTATTATTTTTTAAAAGAAAAAAGAAAGCAAAAAGAAAATTTGAAAAAAATTAAAAAGATGAAATTGCCCTTCACATTTGGTAAGTTCAGGGCCTTCTTTGAAATTGATATATGCATTTTAGGCTATTATTTGAGAATTTGATGGTACTTCGAGTTTTTATTTGAAACAATGTCTAATTCAAGCCCTTACTTGGAACTTTACCTTATCTTAAGATAGAACATACCCATTTTCTAATACCGAAAAATTGTGAGAAACAAAAATTTATGCATTCGTCCACGGACGCAATAATTGTAGAACGAGAAACTTAGGACATCTTGAGAAGGAAAAAAATGATTGAAATCCCTAAAAAATAGCAGACTCTTTGTTTTGTAGAATAGTATATAGATATGAAATTTTGGATCTCATTGGTGGAATTTGACGAGTATGATTGGTAGCACGGTAGTTTTTCTTAAATTTTAATAATTCCTTTCCTATTTAATATGATAACTGAACGTTTTGCTTAATTGAATATTTTAAATTGAGATTAATTAGGGTTATGCAATGTAGGCAAAACCTATTCTAAAAAAAATGTAGTTAAAACCAAACAAACTGAAACTGCATACCGTGAGGCAGGCGTCCCTACAAATCTGTAGGCTTAAAGATGGGTTGAATTTGCAACTTAGGTTATGGAAAATTATGATTCACATAGATAAATGACTATGAGTCATAATGTGTCATAAGTTGATTTTTCTCGTGCAAATTTAGGAAATTAATAGTTTTCGAAAGGTCATTGCTTACTTAATTATTTCCATTAGATAGTTAATATCATAGAGAAAAGTTACCTATTATAATTACCTAACATTTATATTGATGCTCACTTTTCTATTAAAAAAATACTAATCATGTCAAGAATTTATTGAGCCTCTGCTTGTTTCACAAGCAATAAATGATTTGAAAAATACTTTCCTAAAAATATTCACTTGCGAATATGAATTAACGAAAAATGTTTTTATCATTCATGAAAATGTTTTGATATAAATTATTATCGATAATAAAAGCATTTTTCATTAACTAATTATGTCAAGCGATTACTTTTTATAAAAATATTTTACAAATCATTCATTTTTGTGTAATAAACGGAGCTTAAATATCCATAAATAGAAATTTGCTTTTCCTTGTGCAAAATTATTATAATGATACAAAGAAATTAAGAGTTGTTTGGAACCTTTCAAATTGAAAAGTATGATATGTATGGATTAGTGAGTAGTACTTATTCCTTTGTCTTAGTTTCCTTCACAAGTAATTTTAAAAGGGTTATGTACTTTGCACATAAAAAAGGAAATTTCCAACGGAATAGTAATTATACTTCGCAACTTTTCCGCTGTAACTATTCATTTTTCATTTTTTTGTAAAGTCAAGCACGTCGCTCTCCTGTTCAAAAAAAAAAAAAAAAGCACGTCGCTCTCAATATTTTGTGTACTTTCCATGTGTTGGAGAACTGACCATGACGAAAAGTTATTTCCATTGCCCCAGGGCGATCTTTAAAAAATCACCTGTTAACTGATTGGACTTGCTGTACTTTTGTGTGGAGCTTATCGGATCGAACGACCGGCATGACTTTACTAATATCAATCTATGAACAATCTACACACTCAGATGTTGGAATTGTCAGGGGTTGGGCAATCCCCTGACAGTTCAAGCGCTTAAAGCCCTGGTGGCTAAAGAAAAGCCTAACCTTCTTTTTTTGATGGAGACTAAACAGAGTGAGGTCTTTCTCCAACGTTTACACCGCAGCCTCCATTTTGGTAATCTTCGGGTGGTCAGTTCGGTGGGTTCAGCTGGGGGTTTGGCCCTTTTTTGGAATGACAGCCTCTGTTTGTCTTCGTTTCAGTCGACCCCTTCTTTTTTTGACTTCTTCTGTCATGATTCTGAGGATGACAGCACTTGCCGTGTTACTTGTCTACATGCTCCAGCGGTATATCCCCTTCGGAGGCTTTTCTGGCAGGAGCTGCGCATGATCAGCTGTGAGAATCATGCTCCTTGGGTTTGTCTAGGTGACTTCAACGACATCCTTTACCCATGGGAGAAGGTGGGCAAAAGACCAGCAGATTTATCCCGTATGTCTTCATTTCGTACTGTCCTAACTGATTGTGCTCTTATGGACATTGAATCGAAAGGCTGTGCCTTCACTTGGCAGAACAATCGAGATGGGGATGAACTTGTTAGAGAACGACTGGACAGGGTCTTATGTACTTTGAACTGGCGATTAAAGTTTCCTTCGGCAGAAGCTTATGCTCTCCCTGCTGTTGCCTCCGATCACAGTCCTCTTCTATTATCTACTATCGCTTCTAAAAAGCGAAGTCAAAGATTTTTTAAATATGAAGCCTTCTGGAATGAGGACAGAGATTGTCGCCAGATCATCGAATCGTCCTGGCATTCGGGTTCGCTGGTGAATTCGAGCCTCTCTACCAAATTACGCCTTGTTGCTCATGCTTTGCTTCGGTGGAGTCGTCTCAAATTCGGGAATAACCATACTCGCATCACTGAAATTCAGCAGCAGCTTCTACAAATCACTAACCAGTCTAGGCCTCCTTATGACACATCCAAAGTTATGGCTTTGAAAACTGAATTACATAATGCATGGCAGCGCGAAGAACAGTTTTGGGCCATGAGATCTCGAATACATTGGCTGAAATGGGGGGATCGTAATACACGTTTTTTTCACGCAACTACAATCCAGAGGCGACAAAGGAATAAGATAACGATGCTCAGGGACGAAACAGGGGATTGGGTCAGGGATCCTAGTCGGCTTCAGGAGATGACAACTTCTTTCTTCTCATCATTATATACCACAGTCGGAGCTCGCAACTTTGAACCTATTTTAGATCAGTGTCCTACAGTGGTGACGCCAGCCATGAATAACGCTCTAACGTCATTGTTGACCTTGGAAGAGTTGAGACTAGCTACGTTTCAGCTGGGAGCAACCAAAGCTCCTGGTCCTGATGGGCTGACTGGTCTTTTCTATAGGACTCATTGGGATATTATCAAGGATGATTTCTTCAAAGAGGTTCAGCATTTCTTTCTCTCAGGCCGATTCCCTTTAGCCTTAAATAAAACAGTTATTGCTTTGATCCCAAAACTCCCTCACCCTGAGAGTCTTGATCAATTTCGCCCTATTAGTTTATGTAATTATGCCTATAAGGTTATCTCTAAAGTGCTTGCAAATAGACTGAAACCTCTGCTACCAACGCTAATTTCTGAGGAACAATCTGCTTTTGTGAGTGGGCGCCAGATACAAGATAATATCTTGCTAGTACAGGAGGTTTTACATCAACTTAGATCTAAAAGGAGGAAGCGCAAATTTCATGCTGTTGTCAAGTTGGATATGCGGAAGGCCTACGATAGGGTTGAATGGGACTTTTTACATGCTTATCTACTTAAGTTAGGCTTTCATCCATTATGGAGTACTCTGGTCATGCAGTGTATCACCACTACATCTTTCTGTATCAACATGAATGGCGATCAGCTTAGGCCATTTCATCCTACCAGGGGCCTTCGCCAAGGAGATCCTCTCTCCCCATACCTTTTTATCCTTCTATCAAATCTATTATCATCTCTTATTCATAATGCACTCGATATGGAGACACTCAAAGGTATTAAACTCAATAGATGGTGCCCAACTCTTTCACACCTCCTTTTCGCAGACGATGCAATTTTCTTTGTAGAAGGATCAGTTCGGGAATGTCAAAATTTATCAAATCTGCTGAATCAGTATTGCTTTGCCACGGGCCAAGAGGTGAACCGCAACAAATCTGGTATATTTTTTAGTAAATCTTGCCCTACTTCTCTACAGGAAAATATGGCTAATGCTATTAGAGTTCCTATATTGCAAAGATGTGGGAAATATCTTGGTATACCATCTGATTGGGGTAGGTCGAAAAGGGATATGTTCTCTTGGATACTAGCTCGAGTGAATACCAGATTGGAAGGTTGGAAGGAAAACCTTTTCTCAAAGGCGGGGAAAGAGATTATGTTGAAGGCTGTAGTACAATCCATACCACAGTATGCCATGTCCATATTTCGACTACCCATTTCTCTATGTACCTCTATTGAACAAAGAATTGCGAAATTTTGGTGGCAGAATGATAGACAACGAACAGGCATACATTGGCGAAATTGGGAGGTACTAAAACAGAGAAAGGCAGCTGGTGGTTTAGAGTTTCGGGATCTCCTCAGTTTTAATTTAGCTATGCTGGGTAAGCAAGCGTGGCGACTACTTCTTCAGCCATCCTCCTTGTGGGGTAAAGTATTTAAAGGATTATATTTTCCAACCTCACGGTTTGATGAGGCAAAAAAAGGCTCTCGCCCGTCATGGGGCTGGCAGAGCCTTTTGAGTGGACGTGATGCGATTCTTCCCCATGTTTGCTGGTCAGTAGGAGATGGAAGTTCCATAAGAATCAGGGAAGATAGGTGGTTACCTATAGGCAGATTAACAGGACCTCCTCAACGAGAAGAGCCCACTTTAGTGGCTGATCTTATTGATCACTCTACCAGCACATGGAAGTACTCTCTACTCCACAGATTTTTTGACTCCCACGTGGTTCACCAGATTGCATCTATTCCGATACGACCCAGATTTGCCATGGATAAACTTATTTGGACTGCTACTTCTAATGGTGACTACACAGTTAAATCAGCATATCACAATATCAATCATTCAGCAGAGCTTAAACTCAATAGCGCGCCCTCAACCTCACATCAACATTCATCTTTACTATGGCACAAATTGTGGAAAATGCACACTGCTCCTAAGGTACGACACTTCTTGTGGTTACTTTGTCAAAATAGTTTAGCAACAAAAGCTAATCTGCATCATAGACATATCATTGACAATCCAAAATGCCCTATTTGTGATCAAGACACCCCGGAAACCTTGGAACATTTATTCTTGTTATGTCCTTGGGTTTTGCGTGTTTGGAGTAATCCTCAGATCAACCTCCCCATTCAAACTCAGCATATAAGGAATATCACAACTTGGATCATAGAGCATGCCGGTGATCAGAAACCCTTACATGGTCTGCCAGTGATCGCCACAGTCCTCTGGCACATCTGGAAGGCTCGAAATGCATTTATTTTTGGACGAAAACATCCTGATCCGCATCGTGTGGCTGAAGAAGCAATGCTTCAATCTCGTGTGGATTCTACTGTTGCTCGTTCTTCCACCTGCAAAGCTGCTTTGTTTCAGCATCATGGAACTATATGGAGACCCCCAGATCCGGGGGTTTTAAAGGTCAATATCGATGGATCTTATCAACTGGGAAGCAGGGAAGGGACTATGGCTTGTGTGTGTCGTGATTCGCAGGGACAACTTACCGGTGGCTTCTCAGATAGCTTTGCTGCCTTCTCGGCTCTGCAGGCGGAGATCCATGCTTGCTTGCTTGCTCTCCGTCATTTGATTGATCAAGACCTCTCTCATGCTGCGCTGACTCTTGAATCGGATTGCCAGACCCTCATCGAGACACTGAAGGGTCAGCGCTCGCCGCCATGGCAAGAACGAAGCCTCTTCTCCGAAGCTGCCTTTCTGCTTTCGTTTTTTCCCAACATTTCCCTAGCCTTTTGTCGTCGTGAGGCAAATGTTGCTGCTGACTGGGCTGCGAAGGCCCATAGGGTTAATTCCAAGCGAAGTAACTGGGCTGTTTTTCCCCCTCCCCCTCTTTTAGATCTTATTTACGCTGATGCGTTAGCTGCTGCTTGTAATCGGTTTGGTCCTTATATATAATAGGTTCTGTTGGAAAAAAAAAAAAAATCTACACACTCAGATAGATGTCTGCATAAATAAACCACGAGACCATAGAAAAACTCTCATGAGGTGCAAGTCTCAATCAGGCTAAACTCGGCTGCTCCTTGAGGATCACGACGTCGAGCAGCACAAAGCTTCTAAGGGACAGGCCTTTTAGATTTTGGGGACGGCTTCACCGACCGCCTGTTGTCTGCATCTGTTATTCACTGAGGATCATGACCCTGAGGCCCTTTCACACATGCGATGGTACACGAACACTAGTCTGAACACTTGTTTGAATCAAGTCCATGAATGGATTCGCTTTGCATCGATCTGATTATGACGCATCAGATTTTAGATAAGTACTGCACCACCAATGGTTTTCTTATCTTCTTCCCCATCCATGGACCAGGAGCACCTGGCAATGTCATCTCTTTTTTTGGATTGTGCTCTTGTGGGGGAAAAAGATGGCCTTGCCCTTCCACACCAAAGCGTGACTCGCCTTTTCCTTTTGGCAGATTTCTGATCTGCTACGTTGCAGAAGTTAATGGCATGTCACCAATATAATAATATGATGACAATGATAATAAGAATTTTGGTGTGGCCCAAGAAAATATAATAATAGTAGTAATATGATCAAAAATTGAGTAAACGTGTTCGAAAAGGATAATCTGGGCAAGAAGGTGCTCAAAAAAGAAGAAAGAGAACTATGATTAATAGTAATTAAATTAATCCGAGCGTTTCGGGAGAAGAACAGTATAAAAACGGCTTTACAATTTTAATTGTAGGAGATGAGCATAAATACATGCAAGTTTGAAAATAATGGTACACTTTAGATGCGTTTATTTCATGGAAATTGAATGGTTTGGAAAATATTTTTCAAAAAGTGATCACTTGTATTACTTACAAAAACGAATTAACGAAAAAATCTTTTCATCAATTGGAAAAATGTTTTCCAAATCATTCATATTCTGTGAAATAAACGGAGCATTCATCTTATATTGTAATTTATATGTGATTGACATCTTATAGCTAGTATATGTAATTCAACATGTAGCACCACTTAGTTTAGGGTCGCACGAATTGAAACCAAGAACAAGTCCTCTACTAATCTTAAGCGAGCTCGCACAATTTTGACTCAACACGACTAGCATGGAATCATGTTTCCTTATTTTAAGCCGAGATCCCATTGTCGTGTAAAATGATATTTCCTTCTTACAGAATCATATGTGATACGCTAGTTTTATATGAGGATAAAAATTGTATTGTCATATATATTTTCAAAAATTAAGTACATACGTCTTGTATAATTACGTTAAAAAAAAAAGGTGAGAAATGTTGGAGATAACTAGGAAAATTGATAATTCTCTAACAAGAAAGAAAGAAAGAGAATGGAACAGAAAAATGAAGAGACGATAAAAGGCAGGAAAAAAAAAAAGAATCCCAAATTACAGGAATCGTCACAA
The DNA here is from genome assembly GCA_028830015.1 of Eucalyptus grandis x Eucalyptus urophylla. Lineage (NCBI taxonomy): Eukaryota > Viridiplantae > Streptophyta > Magnoliopsida > Myrtales > Myrtaceae > Eucalyptus > Eucalyptus grandis x Eucalyptus urophylla. The sequence goes on from CM054190.1 coordinate 46,984,610, forward strand.
ACGATCATAAGTTAGATTTAACATCTCTGCATGAAACGCTATAATCAAAAGATCAGCTCATAATATCAAATTTAAATCTCTTTAAATCAGGCTGCTGCATTTTATTTTTTTTAAGTGACTCACTTATCTCATCATGTTGTAAGAAACAAACCGCCATCACCTGATCTAGTGAGGCAATAAAATACCATTCTTTTCCTAATACAACATCGAAAACACTATGGTTGTGATGATTAGAAGAAATGAGAACTATCATAGTGGTGGTTGGAGAGTCATTTATTGGGACAATCGGAGAAGCGTATTGAAATAACCTATCATTTTATAAAATATCACGTGCTTCGTAGCACTTTTTGCCTTGTCTCTACTTTTATCACTTGATCATACTCTTAGTATCTTCACTGAGGAACATACACGCTTGTTTTTTTTTTTTTTAATCTTTATCTAAACTCTAGTTGACTTCTTATATGTTGCCTTGTATTTGATGAGATGTTTAAGATAATAAGAAATTAAATTCTACATCCCTTGAGTCTGTTAGAGGTAATAAGTAGATCCTCCATATTTTCTTTGATTGTGTATATATCTCCTCTCATGATTGTGTAAATCATTGATTGATCATGATTGATTATGATTGATATTGTAATATCATGTTACCTTAAATACTCATCTTATAAAGCCTCACTTACTCTTCATGAGAATGCATCATTGTGAATGCATAGATATTATATAATCTCCTTCCACAAATTCTTACCTTTTATACCTTGTTTATTTCACAAAAAAGAATGAATTGAAAAATATTTTCATAAAATGATTGTTTGTATTACTTATAAATGAACAAATAAAACACATTTTCATCATACACTAAAATGTTAAGACATGTGATTGTTGATAATGATAATTGTTTTATTGATTAATTATTTTAAATGATACAATTAATTATTTTTAGGAAGATATTTTTTAAATTATACATTTTTTCGCAAAACAAACGAAAGCTTAATAGTCACATTTTTTTTTAATCTAGCACAATAGATGAAAAGACTGTTGGAAATAACAAATTCGAGGAAAAATACATACCCTTAAAAAATAATAACTCTGAGAAAGCGATAATAAGATTAATAATGACCAAGTCTATAAGTAAATATATTGAATGAATTTTCTCAAAAAGCAAAAAGTACACCAATGCAAATCAAATATAGATTAGCAAAATGATGATAAAATCGGAACAAAATTAAACAAGAGGTGAGATATATCTAATCGAATTTCCTTAAAACGATTGCATCATGTCAACAACACTAAATAGCTTCACGAATTATGCCTTTCAATATACAACACCTCAAACCCATTTGAATTAAGATTATATAAATAAGACCCTATCAAATACTTCTCGAAACTAGCATATTAAGAGAAAAATCTAAGATGAAATGTTTTTAAAAGATACATGAACTTAACAGGTACGTGTATTGAAGATATTCATGAATTCAAGAGATATATAAATTGAAGATATTCACAAATTGAAGATGCATATCTCGTTTTGCTCATTTTTATTGACAGTTAATCTTTTATAGTTACAACAAAGACAATACCTATCCAACATCCATATGACCGACCAAAAAAAAAACATCCATATGATGGCCCTACTCTACCAGTTCCCTGACAAAAGTGATTCGTCGCTTTGTCAATAATTAATGTAAAGCCACCGTCCTCTTCAATGTTCTTATCGTGTTCTAATTTTTATAATTTATTATAGCTTTGCCACTTTACCAGCCGATTAAATCCTAATTTATACTTTTCAAAGTCGGAGTGATCACATCGCCGGGTGATGCAACGTGTGCTCATCCTACCCAAAGTTAGCAAGATTTCACCTCTCTTATTTCAAGACGCGGGATGGATATCTCATCATGATTTTAGCCATTTTTTTCACAGTGCTCTCAGTATTAGGGAAACAGACAAAAGCATACAAAACACAAAATGCTTCGGGACACGTGATAGATTTCCCCTCATGATTTTTGCCATTTTCTCAAAATGCCCTTGTTATGAGGGAGATAGTCAATTATAAAAAAAAAAAAAGAGAAAATTAAAAAATTCTTAAATTTAATACATTGATATTAATATAATCATAAATCTTTCAATTAAATTAATTTAATAATAAATTTCGAATTGACTATATCAGACCAATTTAAGTCAAAAGCTATTAATGTGAACATGAGTCATTTGTAATACAACTGACCAAACATTTTTTTTATTATTTTTAATAAATTTTTTGAATTTTTTTCTCTTTTAGTTTTTTTTTTCCTTCATGACACTGGCACAAAAATGAAAGTAAAAGAAAGTGCTGCCCGGATGTGGGCATATTCCAGTGGGAAGTGAAGAGGCGTGGAGGTGGAGGTGAGTAGCCATGGACGATTCCTCCTGTATGAATTTCTTTTTTTCTTTTTTTTCTTTTGCTCTTTTACTTTTTCTTCTTTTTAATCTTTTATCTAGATTTCACTTTGGACAAAATTATCCTATTCCAGCCATTGAAAAAAGTCGATTAGTCAAGATTTTTATTTAAGACTGGCTCAATCAATTTAGATTTTCATTTGAAATAAAGGTCCACTTTGAATTAATTTTCCACACGCGAAAGGTGTTGCATCGAGGGGTCCTGCAGTCACATGATGAGCAAACGGGCATGTGTCCGAGAAAAGGGGGATATTAATGGTTTCTGGTGAAGGGGAATTTTTCTCTTTTTTTTTGTTAGTCCTACTCTAATCCTACACTACACTCACTCTCAGACTTTTGCCATGCCACTTGCAAGGCGTGACTTTTGCCCTGCCGCTTGCAAGGCGTGGGAGTCGAAAACTCACTTCTGAAACTTAGGCGTCCCCATCCCATCCCCCTTAAGAATGTGGGGATTTGAACTCCTCACCTGCTCCTTCCATGTTGGAAGAGTGGCCACCGGGGCGAATCCCAATGGTTAAGGGGAACTTCAATGCCTAAAATTGATGGTGTGAAAACAGGAAAGGGGATAGAGGAAAAGTCGTGGAGAAGACCTGAGCTGATCTTAAAGGGCCGTGGCGGGGGAAAAATCACTTGGACCCATCAATGGTCAGCAATCTTTTGTTTAGTAGCGTATGAAGAACGGGTTGGTTCCCTCAATTTGCAGAAAACACAATGGACCATCGATGTGAATTGTCTTTCTTATCCAAACCTTGCTACTCGACTAAATATATGCAACAAAACAAAAAAACAAAAAACAAAACATGAAAAAGAGAAATCGACCCGATACTATCTGAATTTCAAGGCGGCTGTAAGATAAGCTCAAAAAATTGAGAAAGAAAATTCGACCAATGCACACTTTAGGAGCGAGGGTGATTATATGCTACGCTCCAATGAAACGGGTGGTGCCTTTTTTGTCTAATCCAGTTTTTAAATGCTACAGGAAAAGGCATGCCACCTCAATGTCGTGACCCACGTGGGAGTGGAGAACTCGGCACTTGGCTCGGGATGGTGTAAAATGTAGAAAGGGTTATGTTCTTAGCAAAGCAAATGGATCTTTGACGAGAGAAGGGCCACACTCTCTTTCATCCTCCGGAGCTCATACAGCACGCATTTGAAAGAACGATTGGGGATGATGCGGTTACGAACAAATTGCTCTATGTCGCGCTAGTGTAGAAGATGTGGAGAGACGGAGAGAGACCGTTCGTGCCTGCATGATTCGAGATAATGCGACATCGTCGGGTTTTCCCCTATGCGAATGTGGAGGTGTTGCTCGGACAATCTTCTCGGCCTACAAAGAGTTCTGCAGAAGTCCGAAGATATAAAGCGACGGCACATGTATCTACGATCAGATTATGTTGAGAACAAGTTCATGAGACTGCTCCGAGCATTGCTTGCGAACTTTGGCGAACGATGCATCCATAAAATCTCATGGAATATTTATGAAGCGTACGTGGAGAAATACTTAGACCATGGAGAGATCAGATTATTACAAGAGTACATAAAAATCTGAGTAATGAAAGGGATTACGGCATTAATGGACTGTGAATTTTGATCCAATATACGATATTATTCCTGAACATTCAATTTGTCTAATAGAATCTCTGAAATATGGTCCAATATGCAATTTTGTCCAATATGGTTCCTTAACTGTGGATAAATATTTGATATATAATCCCTAGATTTATATAAGAATGTCAAAAAGTTTATGAATAATATTAAACATTGAACATAAGTTCAAGGATTATTACTATTATTTTTCTTGATGCGAAAATATGTGAATTTTTGAGTTGTGCGTTGAATGCTCAAGTTAAGGTACCACCGGCGGACAAGAAGAATGTCGCGAAGGAGGTGAGAAACGTCAGATCGCATTATCTTTGTAATTTAAGAAACTGACGACATGGGAAAGACACGTGTGGGGAGGACCAACGGCAAAAAGAAGAGACTACCCCAGCCAAAAGGAGCATGTCTGCGAAAGAAGTACAGACTTTTCTAGGACTCGTCCTAGATTTTTCTTTTGTTATTTCCCTTTTCGCTTTTCGTGTTCAATTGAATTGTTTTTTTTAACTTGCCATAATCGTGGACTAAATAAAACACCGCGTGCGTAATTCCTCTTCACATCCCGTAATCACAAAAGAAAAAGAGGCATGGAATGTCTTTTGCTATTTAATGGAAGGTGATGGGGGAGAAGAAAGGCGCACTTCTCGCCTCCGTCTAGCCAAACAGCATCTCCTCCTTCGCAAGCATCGTCGCATTTTGCTCTTTTTTTCTTTTTTCGACTCTGTGCGCCTACGCTCCTGAGGTTTTGCTCCTCGTGTCGATACATCGACGTGAACTCGTCGCGGCTCTCGAACAAAGAAGGTTGGTTCTTGTCCTGCTCGTCATCCCTGAATTCAGTTGCAACTGAGATCCGACGATTTGCAAATAATGATGGACATTTTATGGCTGCATGATAGTGCTGGTTGTAATGAGATTCTTGTTGGGAGTAACTAGTTTCAGAATGTGTCGATTGTAAGATTGGAACATACAATCTACCCTATAAGTCCCGGTTTCAAATCGGGAATAGGACTGGTTGTACTTCGTTGTTAAATATGATTGGTAAAATCTTTTAAGTTGAATAGTCTTGTTTCTCTACTTCAAACTCTAAGTCATGGTTTCCATTCTCCCCAGTTACATGTCACTATTCTCTTTAATAAGATCCATAAGACCGGTTCTAAGCCGAGGTGACCCTTGGCGGGTTGTAGGGTCAAATTGGTAGTTCTACATAAGAATTGGGAACCAAACAAGTTAAACGCCATTTTTAGGGTTTCGAAATAGAGAATTAGACTAGTTCTTCCCAAAACCAGCCTAGAACCTATCAAGTAAGGTCCATCTCATTTGGTTCTCAGATTGAACTGGCTCAATTGCTCACTCCTAATTTTGGTTACCAGATTTACTTTTCTAAATTTTCTCAGGACATGAGATGGATTTCCATAAACAACTAGAGCCATAAAAGAAAAGATAAAATAGGGCTAATGAACAGCCAACGAATTGGAAAGGTTATGCAAATTTTTGACCTGATGAGCATGGTAGATTTGAGAAAAATGTCAACGTCAGATGTTTTAAGAAAGAAAAAGATTCAAAATGGAGATTATTTTTGTCATAACTAAAGTTAGAACTAATAGGAGTGTTGCACCTTGAATGGATATTACATATGTAAAGGCAAAAGTTTGGATATAGATCAAATAGGATGATTATCAACCACAAATAAAATAAAATAAAATAAAATTGAAGCGATGAATCAATCCTCATTTGCATTAATTACGTGATTTACAAATTGCAGGGGAAAATGGCACCGGATATCATAACTAAGGAGCACTCGGCGGAGAAAATAAATAGTATGGAGAATCTGAGCTATGAAAAAGACCTCCACTACCTGAGGGAGTAAGCAAATAGATTCCATTGCGAATGATCTATCAATGCAATCAAAATGCACGGCAAGAAGTGAAAGAGCTAGTATGAGCACCTAGAAGGGGGTGAATAGGTGCAAAGACAAATTTTGCAAAATATAATATAAAACTTTTCATTTTAACTAGAGTCTGGTTGACAATAAACTTTGCAGAAGGAATCGGACTTTAACAATTAAATAGAGTTATGAACAAAGTAAAAGAGTTTAGGGAAGAGAATAAGAATACAAGGTTTATAATAGTTCGGCTAATCTAAGCCTACGTCTACTCTCCCGCACTAACAGCCCACCGATTGGATTTCACTATGAATCAAAAAAGTCGTTACAGTATCTCGTCCTTGATTCCACAATGTAGTGACTCTAGTACACTTCCTCAAGGTCTCACAAGAATCTAAACTCTCTTTTGAGTACAAATTTACGCACAACAATTGAATCAACATAGAACAAGGAGTTTCAGACTTTGGAATTTATCTATCGTGCACTTCCTCGAACAACTAGAGTGTCTTTCTTATATACTCCTTCATGCCTTCATAACCGTTGGCACCTTCCAAAAGTGTGACATCCTGAAATTCGAGTCCTCTGAGGAATGAATGGATGTGAATTTCGTCAATGCATTGTTGGTTGATCTCACTCGGAATTGATCACTCCTGAGATACTGACCTTGAGGGGAAAGGCTAATGAGGACAAAACTCGTACGACTAAAGGACTCGACCTGGGAAAACGACTTGACCGTGAGATTTACGTGAGGACGATCCTATAGATAGGCATGCCGATTCTAAGGACGACTAAAAGTCGATTCGCGGACAGAACATAATGGAACGACGGGTGATTCCGTTTACTATTATCGAATCCACGAACGACCCTATGTCGATCCTCAGTAATCGTGTACTTTGAAATAAGAATCTATCCTCCGTAATTTCATGCAGTCAAGGACGTCCATGCGTCGAGATGTCTTGAACGTGGTTTGGCACGAGTCGGTCACGCGTGAATCCTCACAGCCACCCGTCAGTCTGAGTTGTAACCGAAATGGCATTTGGCGAAATTGACATGGCAAGAGAACTTATGATTGGACTTCGAATTATCGAGAATGTCCGGGACGGACTTTGGATGAAGCTACTTCAGACAGTCGACAGAGCCAGTTAAGCCGAGCAATTGGAAAAAGGGATTTTCGAATCGAGGAAGCAAGCCCGTGAGGTCGTGGGCCGGGCCAAGACAGTGTGGGCCCTATGCCCAAAGTTGGACAGCCACCAAATGAGTCTAAGTCAAGCAAGTGAGCCCATTGGGCCAAACCAACTATTTCTGTTTCAAAGCCCATGGTCTAACTTTGGGCCCAATCAAGCCCAACCAATTTCCAAGCCCACTCCTATTCATGGCCAAGCCCATTTCTTAGGCCCATCCACCAATTTCAGCCCAAGTTCAGATGTGTAATTTGTGCAAGGCGGAAATGACCAAATTACCCCTAGTTGTAGGGAGAAAAGGCTAGAGAAGAGAGAGAAGATGAGGCCATCATGGGCATGGGGACTTGGGGCAGGTTTTATGGAGGCTTTGACAGCCCTCCCATCACTCTCTCTCTCCCCCATTCGGTCCCATCTCGACGGAGCTTCTCTCTCCTCCATGTTCTTCTTCTTCAGTTTCTGCTCCAGCTAACCCTTCAGTGAAGAATCGAGTCAAAAGTGGTCTTCCTGGATGAATCAGCCAACGATCCACCTATCACCGTGACCGGGAGAGACAGACCGTTCCAACGAGTCCAATTTTGTCCCGAACGGAGCCGCCGGACGGCCTGGGCGCCGCCGGGAAGGAACCGGTTGCCGGTCCGTCGGTCCGCCTGCAGCCTGCACTGTTTCGCGTTTTCGGCCATTTTTCTCCCATTCCGGTCCTTCCTCCGCCCATCCCAACCTCCAGCAAGACCCCCAAGACCTCCGGGAGCCACCGGTTGCCAACCACCCGCTTGCCGGAGCTCCGATCGGCCCGTTTTCGCCATTGAAGCTGCTGGTTTCTTCTCTGCAGTTCAGCCAAGAGCAGAAGCAGAAGACAGCAAGGTTTTGGAGACTTCGAGGCCCGTTTTCAGTGTCTTCCCGGCCTCCGTTGGTGTCGCCGCTTTGGGGTTTATCGACCGCCTTGGTGTTGGGGTCACCATGAACTCACCGGCGCGCAAAACCGGTGAGTTTATCCTCTAATTCTTGTTTAGTGAGTTAATGACGCTTAAGGAGTGTTTAAATTAGTCTAATTAGGTTTAGGTGGTTAGATTAGATTATTTTAATGTAAATTAGATTAGTTGTATGCTTATCTTAATGGATGTTTAATTAGGGCTAATTGTATGATTAAATTAGTGTAATCTTGTTTAAGCCCTAATTAATTATTTTTTTAAATTAATTAATTATTTCTAATTTATAAATATTATTTTATTAAATTATATTATTATAATATAATATTTAATTATTTAATTTTCGGAATTAAATTTAATTATTTAATAATTTCAAAAATTATGCCGGGATGACCGGTCGTTAGAATTTCGCGCTGATCGCAGCAGTGCGGTCGGTTTGTGTTAATTGTATGTTTAAATTGAGAAATTGAGTGATTGATGATTATGGTTAATTATTCCAAAAGTGTGGAATTGAGTGATATTGATGAAATTTTGGTATTTAACTTGAAAATACCCGGTGTTGGCTTTTAGCACTGTAATTGGTCTGTATGACCAGTTTGAATTGATTTGATTGATTGATTGATTGAATTGAGGTATGAGTTGGTTTATTATTGAATGATCAGCCTTGGCGAGCATTGGTTTATATATATATATATATGGCAGCTTCTGGTGAGCTATAGTATACTATATTGAATATTGCGGCAGCTTCTAGTGAGCTATAGTATACTATATTGAATATTGCGGCAGCTTCTGGTGAGCAATGATCGTTTATCAGCTTGTGAGAGCAACGATCCATATATCAGCTTGTGTGAGCTACCATCTATGTATATATCAGCTTGTGCGAGCTACCATCTATATCAGCTTGTGAGAGCATTGCATCCATTTCAGCTTGTGCGAGCCGTAATTGTATTGATAGATGAATAGGTGGTATGGTTTAATAGATGATATGAATTGATAGATGTGTGGATCGTATGATATCAATTGGATTGACTGAATTGATAGACCGATGGGTATGTCGGTGGTTTCAACTTGTACGAGTATTGTTGAATATGAATTGTACTGAGCAGGAAAGGGACTGAGGCGAGGTAAGCCCACTATCCTATTTGTGTGGTTAGAGCGCCCTGAGGCGTATTTTCTCCCTAATTGAGTTTTAGAGGGTAGGACTCGCTGAGACGTAGTCTCATCCCGGTTGTGGGATAATATTTCAGGTCCCTATATGACGGTCGTGGAGGACCGGAAGTCCTGGAGTTCGGAAGGTGGAGGCTGAAGAAACGGCGAACGTGTCTGACAAGTTGGTCATAGGACAGTTCCCTAGTTGTTGAGCCTGTCTATTTTGTAGACAATCCAGTGTTGTATATAAACCTATGTGTTTATAAGAAAGATTGTTTGGTTGTGATTGATTGCCTGCTTTTCTATCCCAAGTTAAATGTTGTCAGGGGATTTGTTTCGCTTCCGCATGCATAATAAAATTGAATGGGTCGGCGACGTGTCCTGGGAAGTCGCATTTGTATCGACCAGAGTGGGATGTTCGCGCGCTCGGAGGATCGGGGCGTGACATCCCCGTTTAGAAGTGTGACGACCCGAGCGGCGGTGCGCGGGGAGGAGGGATGGCGGTGCGTCCGCGCCTCTGGTCCTCGGACGCGCGCAAGGGAAGGGGAAGGGATTCCTCTCCCTCTTGTCCCACATCGCTTAGGGAGGGGTTCCTGGAAGCCTTTATAAGGCTTGGGTTCCTTTAATTATGTGACGCGTTTTAAAACCGTGAGGACTCAGTGTCCAAAGCGGACAATATCACATAAGTGGGACCCGGGATGTTACAAATGGTATCAGAGCCGATTCCCAACAGCGTGTGGGGCCACAGCGAGGACGCTGTGCTCCCAAGGGGAGGAGAGTGTGACGACCCGAGCGGCGGTGCGCGGGAAGGAGGGATGGCGGTGTGTCCGCGCCTCCGGTCCTCAGACGCGCGCAAGGGAAGGGGAAGGGATTCCTCTCCCTCTTGTCCCACATCGCTTAGGGAGGGGTTCCTGGGAGCCTTTATAAGGCTTGGGTTCCTTTAATTGTGTGACGCGTTTTAAAACCGTGAGGACTCAGTGTCCAAAGCGGACAATATCACACAAGTGGGACCCGGAATGTTACAAATGGTATCAGAGCCGACTCCCAACAGGGTGTGGGGCCACAGCGAGGACGCTGTGCTCCCAAGGGGGGAGAGTGTGACGACCCGAGCGGCGGTGCACGGGGAGGAGGGATGGCGGTGTGTCCGCGCCTCCGGTCCTCGGACGCGCGCAAGGGAAGGGGAAGGGATTCCTCTCCCTCTTGTCCCACATCGCTTAGGGAGGGGTTCCTGGGAGCCTTTATAAGGCTTGGGTTCCTTTAATTGTGTGACGCGTTTTAAAACCGTGAGGACTCAGTGTCCAAAGCGGACAATATCACACAAGTGGGACCCGGGATGTTACAAAAAGAGTTCTTCCAATCTATCTGTTGGACAAAATCAATTAGGGAGATCTCGAGTTACTTAAGGAATGTGATGATAGCCTACCAATCATGCTTGCCCATACAATCAAGATTTAGGTTTCCATAAGTAAAACCTTCCAAGTATACTTCGCCAATCAACGGATCCGAATTACTCGAATTATTTCCAATTCAAATAATAGATCTTTAGATGCTATCTCCATCTTTGAGATCTTCTTTGGCCACGCAAATCAAATCCTTAAAGAAATATTCAATTCCGGATAAGTCTTCTTCAACGGTCTAGAAATTGTCAATGAAGGCAGACTTTAAATCTTAAGTTTGGCTGTCTGGCGGTCTTCAAACTTTGACGAAAGAGTCTGCAAGTCTTTAGACTAGACTGATGGAAACGTTTTGTTAACTTCAAAACAAATAAGGAAGTTTTCTCCAACAAGAAGAAACTTTGCCAAGCAACGGAGGAAGTAATCTTGGTGCTAAATTCTCAAAACTCGCCCAATGATCAAAATGTCATCCACTATCACGTCAAGAAAATGGTTGAACATCTTAACCAAATAGTGCTATTGGACGTGTTCCATTATAGCCAAGATGATCCTAATTTCACCATCGCGTCAAACGCATGCAAGACATGCTCGAGGATCTCGCAATGGCCTAGGATGGATGATCGATAGCACTGCCATAAGCGAGAGAAAACCCGTAGAGAACTCAGAGACAAGGTCATACAAGTCACCGGAGCTGAAGCCTCATTAGATCCTAACAGAGGAGCGACGGAGAGCTGTCGTGTTCAATATGCAACACTTTCTTCTGAATGAAATATAGAAGGACATCTAGAGAAGGCCACCGACGTCATTCTACGGGTAACGGTCGCACTATCTAGAGCTCCAAAAGAACCAGAACCCACCAGGAACCACCAAACACAACATAAACATAATCAGATAAGGAAGCGAATATTCTTACTAGGTCCTAAAGTCAACATCGAGAGAGGTGGTGGCAGAATTGTTTGGAGGATGATTGGTCAGGATCATGGAAATCGAAGCAGGAGAGAGACTTGAGGAATTTCCTTCGATAATTTACCAATCTCGTGATAAGGAGAGATTTCTCAATCCCCGCAAAGATCTCATGCTTTCGATACGTAGCACACTGCCTAAATGGAATGAGGATGTAGTCCAGTCGAGCTATCATTTGGTCAAAGCCGCAGACCAGATTGGGATACCGAACCGCCAAAACGCGTGGAATGAAGGCCCGATGCAGTTGACGAAGAATTTGTTAGGGAAATCCCTTATGATGTTTTGAATATGACAAAATAAATCAAAGGCTACTAACGTATTTAAAGGTTTAGTAATAGACTATGCAGATGATAGAACATGTAAAGGATATTGTCAAAGTCTATACTTGAAAGAACCAGAAGATAGACTCTATGCTGAAACTGAACCAGAAGACAGATTCTATGCTGAAGCTGAACTTATGCAAACTTACGTTCATATTGTAAAGTCTATTGCACTCAGACTCAGATTGTAAAGTCTATTGCTCTCAGACTATACATCCAAAACGAGACACAAGTTCAAAACGTAACAGATTTAGAACGAAGCAACTTGACAGAACATAACACAAGCCCTAAATGTATAACAGCTAGTGATCTAGTTTGGATTCTACATCAAGATAGATTTGATTGACCCAATCTAATTAATTGACGATTGGTTATTGAAGACAGGAACTTTCTATACGAAGAAGCTCTACTTATGGAAACCAAGATTCTGTTTGTATGGGTGATCAGAATCAATTTGGGATTCTACTTCTATCACTCAACAGCTACCAAATTTTCTAAATACAGATCTGTTTAATTGGTAGATTGGAAGACAATCCTCTAAGATACTGTCCAACGGCTAGTTTGGAAGTGGATGAGTATTTAAGGAGATCAAGGACCGATGAGCAAGTAAGAGACGGAGCGTATAATTTATAATTTCAAAGTTCGAGCGACCTTCAATTATACACTTGTCTTTTGTGAGCTTAAACGTTTGTGATCGTGAGAGAAATACAAAAAGAGTGACTTAGTGAGATAGTATGATCTACCTCTAAGTGTTTGCACTCAAAGTTGTAATCTCTTGTTGATCACATAGTGGAATCCAACTAGAAGGCTATTAGCATGGGAGAGTGGACGTAGGCTTGATCTAAGCCGAACCACTATAAATTTTGTGTTCTTTTCTCTTCACTGAACTTCTTTACTTTACTTACTGCAATTATTTCTAAGCTTAGAAATAATTATTAAAGTCTAAGTCCCTTTGCAAAGTCTGAAGTTAACCAGACTCAAGTTAAAAGTAAAGACTTTCATTGTATTTCGCATAATCTGTTTTCACACATTCACCCCCCTAAGTGTTTATACTAGTACTTTCAGAATTCATCTCCAAGAACAAGCCGAAGGGCCTAGCCGACATGTATCTTAAGCTCCAAAGCTCAAGTTGGACAATTGTGGCAGGTGCTTCGAGGATCATAGTCCAAAAGAAGCTAAAGAGAAAGGAGCAGAGATAGGAGCAAGAGTTGAGGGGAAAATTTGAGCGGGGAATACTAGAAGCAACCCATGACATGTCGGATTTGGCTTGCGAGATGTTGCTGACAGAAATGGAAATGCATAAGCCGAAGAAAGATATCATCGACAGCACAATGAGGGCCGAAATAAAGGAATTTCTAGGTGAGCTTATCGACATTGGAAAAGAGAATATCAAGGGCCAGTGACAGTTAATTAGCAGTTCAATCATGCCTCTATTGACATTTCATCAAATGTACAAAAACATGCACGGCGTGTTTGTGACAGTGTTATGTATTAAGTTTCTGAATGTTGTCTTCGATTCTCATCCCTTATATGTGTTGAAGAGTGTTCATCTTGATCTTGTTTCCTCTAATCCACAATTCAATTGTTCATAGGCCACGTATTTTGCCCTTAAAAATACGTTGCTGGCAAGGGAGAAAATCTACGGAACAAGCTTTTGGCGGTCCGAGCCACTTGGGTTTAACCATTGAACTAGCAGATTATGAACACGAAACAAAACCACAAGTAACATTGGCTGAGCAATCACACTTTATTAAAGCAGATGCATATACAAGATCATATTTGAAAGCAGACTCGCTCCACAGTCGTCACTGAACAAGCTGAACAATTGTTTAAAAACATTCTCTAAGAGACTTAGCTATCCCTAGCATGAAAAGTAGATTTATAGACCACATATGACCTATCATTTTCTTGATCCTTGTCTAGCGAGTTTATTCTTTTACTTGCATGATTTCTTGCTGATGGTTGTCTCTACACCTCCCAAATCACATTTGTCTTCCAAAATTCTCATCTAATTTCTCTCCAGTGAAAGGGTTAGTAAGAACACCTAGAGGGGGTGAATAGGTGTGAAAACAGATTTTGTGAAATGCAGTAAAAAGCTTTACTTTTAACCTGAGTCTGGTTGACTATAGACTTTGTAGAATGAATTAGACTTTATAGATATTTTAAAACGCAGAAGTATATCACAACAAATAAAGTAAAGGAGTTCATGAAAGAGAAAAAGAACATAGAATTTATAGTGATTTAGCTTAGATTAAGCCTACGTCCACTCTCCCACGATGATAGCCTTCTGGTTGGTTTTCACTATGAATCAAAAGAGAATTTATAATCTTGCAATCTCGACTTCTCAGTGAAGAGTACTCTACTGCTCTCACGAAGTCACAGTATAAGTCTCTCTTTTGAGTACAAATTTGAGCATAGTGTAAGGAATAACAAGTAAATGGGAAGCTGCGAACTTTGGAATTCTTTTTTCACGCACACTAACAATTGGAGAGGCCTCCTTAAATACTCCTTCACGCCTTCTCGATCGTTGGCACTTTTCAAAGGAATTCTTCTAATCAACCTGTTGGACATAATTAATCAAGGAGATCTCAAGCCGTTTGAAGATTGTAATGAAAGCTCGTCAATCCTGTTCGCCCATACAAACAAGATCTTGGTTCCATAAGTAGATTCTTTCCAAAATAACTTGCATTTCAAATGATTTGAAGGATCTAAATTGATTCCAATAAAGATAACCAATCTCGTAGGTGATATTTTCAACCAAAAGACCATATATCATGTACGAACTGAACCTTTGAAGAAAGAAAGATAATCCCGAGTCTGGTTAAGTCTTCATTCTTCACTTGTGTTTAGTCTGGAATTTGTCAAAGTGGGCAGACTTTTGTTGTAAGATAGACTTTGACACAAAAGTCTGGCGATTGTCAGAATAGAACTTAGATAAGTTTTATCAGCTTCAAAACATCATAGGAGTTTTTTTCCAACAATCTCCCTCTTTTTGATGGTGACAAAAATTTCCTACAAATTTAAAGACTTATATCCTGCAAAACAATACTTAGTAGTACATGATAACTTATGAAAACAGATTGTTGACGATCTAGATAACATCGATTCTGCAACCACAGAAAACATGTTAATCTTGAAAATTTAAACAAGATTCAATCATTCACATCCATAATCACAATCACAACCACAAAAGGTTAATTGCAGACTATAAGTGTTCAACAACTCAACACAACTAGTTCAAAGTGTTCAACACGTAACCAGTTCAAAAACAATAAATCTGAAGTTAAATCTGCTTCTCATTCTCCCCATTTTTGTCAACAGCAAAAAGAAAGAGAAGTTCAAAAAAGATAGAATTGAAAAGATGAAGTCAATCAGGTTTATCTAGGAGCTCGAATGAGTCGGAAATCCTCAAGTGACTACATTGCCTCATCTACTTTGGTTACAGCCTAGGACGTATGTTCATTCAAAGTCTCAACTTTAGTGTCAAGAGACTGTACCTTGCCATCGAGAGAGTCTGTCGAGGACTTTAAGGTGGTGTAAAGCTTCTGAATCTCGTACTCCATTGCATATTGCTGAGCTTTAACCTCCAAAAGGAGCTCAACCAACCTTGTATAGTTGAGATTAGTTTTAGTTTGAATACTAGCTTCAGCGAAGTGAGTTTGTGGAATATCAAGAGATGGAGGAACATCGACTTGAACATGAGCAGCTTGTTGCTTGTCCTGATTGGGAGTTTCTTCTTCAATCTCAGGGAAGTTAGATGCATAGACATCTTCGGGATCTGCAGGAGATCTACTAATACCATCACTAGCAGTAGGTGCTATGAAAGGAGTTGTCTCATGATCTCCCCTTAACTTATTGCCTTCAGGTTGGGATGAGACTTCGCCTTCTTTAGCCTTTTCTTGGTCAGCACTAGATCCATTCCCTTGTTGATTGTTTGCTCCTTTAGATGCAGCATCTTCCCTTTCTTCTTCAGAAACTCTTTTCTCAGTCTCGTCTGATAGTGGTATTGCACCACTTGCTCCATCAAAGTCTTCATCTTCATGGTCCTTCTTTGGTGATCTTTCAGGCTCATCTTCTTCTTCATCTTGTTCTTCTTCTTCTATTTATGCTTCGACCTCTATTTCTGCTTCAACTTTTGTTTATGTTTCAACTTCCTCTTCCTCTGTTTCTTCAGAATCAACTCCTTGAAGATTTCTCAAGGCAAGAGCAGAGATAGTCAGATCATCCTCCTCTTCTTCATCCATCAGGAGGACATGCCTCTTCTTCTTCGAACTTGTTTAGGCAACACTCTTTCCTATTCTTTTTCTTGTAGCAATCGATTCTGCCTTGGTTCTGCTTGTGGATTCCTTCTTCAGACACTCAATGGCCTTGCTCAGATCCTTCAGCCTCATCTTTGAGATCATCTTTAGTCCAATCTCCATGGGACTAATGGTTCTTGAACAGAGCTGAGAGGGAAACTGGATCTGAAAATGGCGGAACAACTTGGTGATCAAGGCTGCGTAAGGCAATTGCCTTTTTTCTTTCATAATTGTCCTATACATATGTAGGAAAATGGTGTGTGGCAGAGAAAAAGGAATGCCATTGCAAATGGCCCACATGATTTTTGCCTCGAATATGGACACATCAGTTTTGGATGTTGCCTTGGGTCTTAAGCAGTTGATGACAATTTTGTGCAACAGAACACTATTTGCTAGCAATCAAGAGTAAGTGATACTCCCACAAGGCACTTTGTCCTTCACCAAGAAACAAGTTGCCTGACCGATGGAAATGTTAATCAGTTGAAAACTGCTTCTTTCTACTCCCAGAATGTCAGCCAAAGTGTCAACATCCACAATAAAGGCTTTGTCACAGATAGTAAACTGAATGTGAGTCTGGACAAGAAAAAACATATTAGAATAAAAATATGCCGCCAACTCAGGATAAGCCACAGTAGTATCAGCACAAAACATCTCAAGTTGAAGAGCAACCAACTTTGCCTTTAAGTCAACTTTGATCAAGTCCAAGAAATCGAAATCAACTGTTCGAGGGTTTATCACCCCCTATTCAACATCTGGGTATAAACCCTTTCGTGCTCCTTAGAACGAAACAATCTCGTTCTCTCTCCAAGAACATCAGCAGTCACACCCATTCTGGGTTGGAAATTCATATAAATCCACTCATCATTGTCCTTATTTTCAGGCTGATGCTCAAAACTGAATCTAGGATCAGAAGGAAAATAAAGAAAAGCTTTTTCTGTCGAACCTTTCAACACTATACCCAAACGTTCTATCGCTCTTAAGAACACTATTTCATTGCCATGCCCATGTCCTCTTAGAAAATTAGTGATAAAAGTCATTGGAGAGCCACCCTATTTCAGATAAGTATAGCGCTTGTAAAGAACTTGGGGTGTCCAGGCTTTGAGAGAAACTGCTTCTTGATCAACCTCCTCTTCCAAAGGTTGGCGCAGAGGGTTCTGTGGAGAGTTCTGCAGAGGGTTGTGTAGAGAGTCTTCACTAGTGAGATCGAAATGCGTTGGTCCTTCTGGCATGCTCCGAGGACCTTGACTAGCAATCTGAGAGGACTTTTGCTAGTGTGACAGGGATGCAGATTGGATTGAAGAGATTTCCTCAAGTTGAAGTTCTGAGTCTAAGCAACTTCAGACTTTAATCAATAGGAGAGATAATATTCAACTTGCTGCGAATAGACTCAAATAAGCTTTTCTTCAGAGGTTTTGTGAAGATATTTGCCAATTGATTCTTTGACTCAATGAATTGAACCAGAATCTCGCCATTATGGATATTATCCCTTATAAAATGATGTCGAAACTCTATATGCTTCACCATTGAATGAAGAATTGGGTTTCTGGTGAGATTGATAGCATTTGTATTGTCACATCTAATCTCTGTACAGTATTCGTCTATTCCAAAGTCTCTTAGTTGTTGTCTTATCCATAAAATTTGAGAACAAGAACTACCAAGAGCAACATATTCTGCTTCTACTATTGATAATGCTACAGTACTTTGTTTCCTTGACAGCCAAGATACTAGCATATTTCCCAACAATTGACAAGTGTCAAATGCGCTTTTTCTGTCGACTTTACAACTGGCTAAATCAACATCAGAATATCCAAGTAGAGTAAAGTCTCCTTCTTTTGAATACCATAAACCCAACTTTAGAGAAGTCGCAACATACTTGATGATTCATTTTACAGCACTTAGATGAGATTCCCTTGGATCAGACTGAAATCTTGCATAGATGCACACACTGAATAGAATATCAGGTCTAGAGGAAGTAAGGTAGAGAAAAGAACCAATTATGCTTCTATATAGCTTCTAATCTACTTTTTTTCCCTTCTTCATCCTTGTCCAGTTTCGATGAACTTGACATAGATGTCTCTGTCTTCTTGCAATTCTCTAATCCAAATTTCTTGATGAAATCTTTGGCATATTTCTCGTGGTGAATGAATATACATTTCTTCGATTGTCTGACTTGCAATCCTAGAAAGAAGGTTAATTCATCCATCATGCTCATTTCGAATTCATCCTACATAGATCTTGAAAATTTCTTGCAGAAATTTTCGTTAGGAGACCCAAAGATAATATCATCTACATAAATTTATACTAGCAAAAAAATCTTTCTCTTCTCTCTTTATAAACAAAGTAGTATCAACCTTTCCCTTTTCAAAACCATTATGAGTTAGAAACTTACTCAACATTTCGTACCAAACTCGAGGTGTCTACTTTAGTCCATACAAGGCCTTTTTCAGACTGTAGACTAAGTCTGGTTTTCTTGGATCTTCAACTCCTAATGGTTGTTCCACATAGACTTCTTCTTGTATGAGCCCATTTAGGAACGCATTTTTGACATCCATCCGGAATAACCTGAAATTTTTAAAACAAGCAAAAGCAAGTAATAATCTAATTGCTTCTAACCTTTCTACTGGTGCATAGGTTTCGTCATAATCTATCCCTTCTTCCTGTGTATATCTATTTACCATGAGTCTTGCTTTATTTCTGATCACTTTTCCTTTCTCATTCATCTTGTTCCTGAAAATCCATTTCGTTCCAATCATCGATTTGCCTTTGGGTTTTGGAATCAGCTCCCATACATCGTTGATGCTGAATTGTCTGAGTTTTTCCTACATAGCTTATATCCTGCTTTCATCAGACAATGCTTCATCCACTCATTTTGTATCTATCTCAGAAACAAGTGTTAGAGCACTAGACTCTTCTCTTCCTTTGGATCTAGTACGAATTCCTTTATCAATGTTGCCAATAATGAATTCTTTGTGATGACTTGACTTGTGCTTCTAGTTACTATTTGGTCTGAGAGTCTATTGATCATCTACTTTGTTTGAATCTTCTCGATCTACTTGTTGTTGTTTTCCATAAATTTGAACCTCTTCGAGGGAAAAAGACTTTGTTAAGTCTGGAATTGGTTCAGACTCTTCAAGTTGAGTATGATCTGGTTGATTCTGCACATAATTCTGAAACTTGACGTTCATAGATTCTTCTACAGATTGAGTCTTCTAGTTAAAGACCCTATAAGCTTTGCTTGAAGTTGAGTAGCCAAGGAAGATTCATTCGTCTGATTTTTCCTCGAACTATCCAGATCGTTTTTTTTTTTTTTTGGTAAAAACTTTCCAAATCGTTCATACGCATTCTTCAGAATAAAACATTTACAGCCAAAGACATAAAAGTAGGAAATATTTGGCTTCTTTCCTTTATACACTTCATAAGGAGTTTTCTCTAGGATAGGTCTCAAGAATAGTCTGTTGATAATATAGCAGGTAGTAGAAACTGCTTCTACCCAAAATCAAGAGGAAATTTTACTCTCTATTAAGAGAGTTCTGGCCATCTCCTATAAAGATCTATTTTTTATTTTTATTTTCCACAACCCCATTTTGTTCTAGAGTATATGGAGAAGAAAAGACATGTTGAAAACCAGATTTATCACAGAACTTCACAAAGTTCTAATTTTCAAATTCACCTCTATGGTCAACTCTTATGCTAGAAATAGCATAATGCTTTTCATTATGAACCTTCTTGGCAAATTTCGAGAAATAAGATAAGGTTTCAAACTTACTTGCCAAAAAATATACCCAAGTAAAACGAGAGTAATCATCCACGATTACTAGACAATATTTCTTTCCACCAATACTCTGAGTTCTGGTTGGTCCAAAAAGGTCCATATTGAGTAGCTGCAAAACTCGACTAGTAAAAACTTGATTTACAGGTTTAAAGAAACTTCTGACCTATTTTCCCAAGACGCAGGGAGTGCATAATTCAGACTTCTGATAAGCTAGATTAAGAAGGCCTCGAACCAACTTCTTAGAAGAAACTTCAGCAATTTGCTTCATATTAACATGGCTAAGCTTCTGATGCTAGAGACTTGCTTCATCTTGAATAAAAATAAGGCAATGAGAACTTTCTAGGTTTACGTCCAAAAGGTATATGTTGCCATCCCTTTGCCCAGTAAAAGATTGAGAGAAGTCTTGACTCATTCCAGAACAAATGCCTTCTTAGAAGTTTATTCTAAAATCAATATCGCAAAATCGACTTATGCTCAGTAGATTGTAGTTCAATCCTTCCACCAAGGAAACATTGTTGATAGTTAGGCTGTCAATCTTCACAGTTCCACATCCTACGATTCTTCATTTGTTTTTTTTTTTTTTAATGACCAAGGGAACCCCGTACAACTGGTAGTCGGCAGGCAAACCCTGGGGCGACGCTAGCGGATGACCCACCACCCCGACGTCGCGCTTAAGATCCCATGCGTCCTGCAGGATTTGAACCCCTCCATCTTGGGTAGACTGCATGGGGGTCTTATCCAACTAGGCCATAGCAGACGTTTGTTGTTTCCTTCAAAAGAAACTTTTCCTCCATTCAGTCTAACAAGTTTTATGAAACAGCTTGAGTCTCCCGTCATATGCCTTGAATAGTCACTATCCAAATACCATTTAATCTTTCTTTTAATAGTGACTTGTGATTAAAAGAAAAATGGATAAGTGATGCGAAAGTCCTAAAACTTGTCACGAAAATGTATTTCAATCCTAAAACTTGCAAAAAATGCAAATAAGTCATAAAATTTGTCAAAATGTTTCATTTGAGTCCTAAAATCGATGCTGTTAGCCTTTTCCACATGACTTTCTTTAATGATTTTTTATTCATTTAAAAAATAGATTTAAAAACTAAAAAGTTAGATTTATTCATTTTATCTCATTTTCAAAAAAAAGTGAAATTTTATTTTTTTAAAAAACAGTAAAAAAAAAAGAAAAAAAATGGCAATCTCGCCGGAGGGGCCGGTGACGGTCGCCAGCCCTAGGCGCGAGTGGCCAGCCCTCACCCGGCCAGGGCGAGGCCTCGTCGGCTCCAGGTGAGGGCCGGCAACCCTTGCCAAGGTCGGGCAAGGGTGCCCAGATCTGCGCACGCCGGCCCTCACTCAAGGCCGGCGAGACTCCCCTAATCTCGGCGAGGCTTACCTAGATCTGGCGAGCCTCGCCAGCCCCGAGCGAGAGCCGACGAGGTGTCGCCCAAGGCAAGCAATGGCCGCCGACCCCCCACGAGAGCCAGCAACGCCTCGCTGAGGCTAGGCAACGGCCGCCGGCCCCTCACGAGGACTGGCCACCCGCGCCCAAGGCCGACAACCGTCGGCGGCCCCTCCAATGAGGCTGCCATTTTTTTCTTTTTTTTTAACCGTTTTCTTTTTTAAATAAATTTTCACTTTTTTTAAAATAAGATAAAATGAATAAATCTAATTTTTAGTTTTTATATCTTTTTTTAAATGAATAAAAAATCATTAAAAAACGCCACGTGGAAAATAGAAATTAATTTTAAATGCCACGTTAACATTTTTAATGGAAAATGCTAACGGTGTCGATTTTAGAACTCAAATGAAACATTTTGACAAGTTTTAGGACTTATTTGCACTTTTTACAAGTTTTAGGACTGAAATGTATTTTCGTGACAAGTTTTAGGATTTTTGCAGCACTTATCCCAAAGAAAAACTCAAACTTTCTTTGGTACCCAGATTTTCTTAGGTCCAGGAGAGTTTGTATTAAAGACAGTCTTTGCTCATTCCTTCTTAACTAGTCTCCGAACCTTAGGACATTCTTTCTCGAAATATTCTGAGCTGTTACACTTCGAACATCTGAGTGCACTTCGACCAACAGGTTTTACAAAAACTTTTTGAAAGTGATTTTTGTAAAATCCCTTTGCAGGTTTTTGTTTAATTCCCTCTTTTACTTTGGCAAAATCAATTAATGGAACAGTTTTTGAAGTCATACCCAAACCAGATTTGTTAAAATAAGGTATTTGGGCTGAAAGGATTTTCTACAGTTTTTCAAATCCTTTTGAAAATCTTTTTGTAATATTTGAAATGTCTCTTTTGAAAATAGCATTTTCCTTTGAAAGAAAATTGGAATTTTCTTTCAAATTATCAAAATTTCTATTCAAACTTTTAAACTTTTCTTTTCAAGAAACTTCATGTTGCTTGAGCTTAGAATTCTCCATTTTTAGTTCGAAAATCTTTTAAGAGAGAATTTAAGACTAAGGCAAAGTTCATCTATATACTTAGAGACTTTAACAGGAATTTTTGAGTTACTAACCTCAATTTCTTTGTCTGAGTCTGAATCAGTGTCTATTTCTGAGTCTAATTCTGAATGAGCCATCAGACATATGTTGGCATACTCTTCTTCACTTTCCTCACACTCGATGTCACTCCAAGTTTCAGCTTTGAGAGCCTTTTTGTACTTCTCAGATTTTCCTTTCTTCTTCTTCAACAGATGACAATTTGGTCTGATATCCCCATTTTTCTTGCACTCGAAGCATATAACTTCATTGCTAGTTTTATTGTCATCCATTGGTCTCTTCTGAAAATTTTGTGTGCTTTGCTTCTTCCAATTGAATCTTCTTCCCTTTCTATTTAGCTTTTTGAATTTCTTAATCATAACCACCAGCTCCTCATCATTCATATCATCATTTGAATCTGTATCATCATAATCAAGGTTAGACTTTAAAGCAATTGATTTCTTACCTTTAGGATCTTCTTCATCATTTATCTACTCCAATTCGTATGACTGAAGTGTGCCTATCTGTTCATCAACTGATAGTGGCATGATCCTCTGAATTTCTCTAATTGAATTCTTCATATGATTCCAATCTTTCAAAAGTCCACGCAGCAATTTGTTGACTTTCATTGGTCTAGAAATTTGCTGACCTTGAGAAGTTAGGTCATTTACAATATCTGTAAAGTGACTAAACATATCAGTAATAGATTATCCAAGCTTCATTCTAAAGGATTCATATTGTCCAAGCAGAGCATTTATTTTAGTTTCCTTCACACGGTCAGTCCCTTCGTAGGTAACATGTAATCTGTCTCAAACTTCTTTTTGTTGGAGAAAACCCTTTTAATGTTTTGAAGTTGACAAAACTTGTCCAGGGTCTATTCTGAAGATTTCCAGACTTTTGTATCTAAGTCTGAAGATAACCAGACTTTAGTGTCAAAGTCTGAAGTCTCTTAGACTTTGTGTCAAAGTTTGTCCACATTGACAAATTCTAAACTGAACGCTACTGAAGAAAGAAGACTTATCCAAACGCAAGATTATCTTTATTTCTTCAAGAGTTCGATTCGTATGACTTATGGATGGCTTTCTGGTTTGATATAGCACCTACATAATTAACTATCTTTATTGGAATCAATTCCGATAATCAAATCTTTTGGAAGGCATGAAAAATTGGAAAGTTCTACTTATGGAAACCAAGATCCTGATTGTATGAGCGAACATGATTGACAGATTTTCATCATAATCTTCAAACAACTCAAGATCTCCTTGATTGAGTTTGTCTAATGGGTAGATTGGAAGAATTCCATGGAAAGTGCCAACGGTTGAGAAGGCATTAATGAGTATTTAAGGATGACTCTCTAGTTGTTCAAAAGTGTGTAAAAGAAAACTTTCAAAGTCTGAAACTTCCTTATTCCTTGTTATTTAATTCACTGAGCTCAAATTTATACTTAAGAGAGAGAAAAACATATAGTGTGACTTCGTGAAAGAGAAACAAACTCTTCACTGTGAAGTTGAGATCATTAAGCTGTAAAATCTTTTTTGTTTTTTAGTGGAATCCAGCCAGTGGGCTATCAACGTGGGAGAGTGGACATAGACTTGATCTAAGCCAAACCACTATAAATTTTGTGTTCTTATTCTCTTCCCTAAACTCATTTACTTTGTTAGTAATTATATTTAACTGCTAAAGTTTGAACTAGCTCAAAGTCTATTTTGGAAACAAAATATCTCTACTGTTCTTTCGAAAAATTGTCTTCACGCTTATTCACCCCCATTTAGGTGTTCATACTAGCATTAACACTTTTGTTGTTTCACAAGAAGAAATTCGGTTTTACTTAGTGAGAGATAAGGCACAATATAAAGAATAGATTGCTTTTATGTCAAGAGCCTGTCTCTTGGTAATTTCGGCTTGTGTTGTTTCGTCAGCATCATTAACTTCTTTCCCTCTGTCTGAAGCTGATGTTGCTTTGGGGTTGATCTCTTTTTCAACAACATTCCACTCCAGAGAATCTTTGGATCTGAGAAATGCCTTCATCTTGTTCTTGCACACATTGTACTAATTTCCATCAAAGTAAGGGGGTCTAGTGTTGCTCTAATCTTCAACCAAACCTAGAGCCAAAATACTAGCCATAGAGGATCTTTAGTTTAGAAGTAAAACACTTCAATAAGTAAGTACACGAGCTCTAATACCAATTGAAAGGGCTAGTAATAACACCTAGAGGGGGGTGAATAGGTGTGAAAACAGATTTTGTAAAATGCAGTGAAAAACTTTACTTTTAACTTGAGTCTGGTTGACTACATACTTTGCAGAATGAATTAGACTTTACAGCTATTTTAAAACGCAGAAGTATATCGCAATAAATAAAGTAAAGGAGTTCAAGGAAGAGAACAGGAACATAGAATTTATAGTGATTCGGCTTAAATTAAGCCTACGTCCACTCTTTCACGCTGACAGCCTTCTAAATGGTTTTCACTATGAATCAAAAGAGAATCTATAATCTTGCAATCTCGACTTCCTATTGAAGAGTCTCTACTGCTCTCACGAATTCATAGTATAAGTCTCTCTCTCTCTCTCTCTCTCTCTCTCTCTCTTTTGAGTACAAATTTGAGCACAATGTAAGAAACAACAAGTAAATGGAAAGCTTCAGACTTTGGAATTCTTCTTTCACGCACATTATCGAACAACTGGAGAGACCTCCTTAAATACTCCTTCATGCCTTCTCGATCGTTGGCACTTTCCAAAGGAATTCTTCCAATCAACCCGTTGGACAGAATCAATCAAGGAGATCTAGAGCCATTTGAAGATTGTGATGAAATCTTGTCAATTATGTTCACCCATACAATTAGGATCTTAGTTTTCATAAGTAAATTCTTTCCAATATAATTTGCCTTCCAAAATGATTTGAAGTATCTAAATTGATTCCAATAAAGATAACCAATCTCGTAGGTGATATTTCCAACCAGAAGACCATATATATCCTGTACAAACCGAATCTCTAAAGAAAAAAAGATAATCCCAAGTCTAGTTAAGTCTTCATTATTTTTTTTCTTTTTTTTTTTTTGGTAACAGAAGAATAAGTCTTCATTCTTCACTTGCATTTAGTTTGAAATTTGTTAGAGTGGTCAGACTTCTGTTGTAAGATAGACTTTAACACAAAAGTCTAGCGATCTTCAAAATATAACTTAGATAAGTTTTGTCAGCTTCAAAACATCATAGGAGTTTTCTTTAACATCTAGCTTCCTCTTCAAATTCCATTGATCTAGTCTGCATGGCTCTAACACACGGCAGACAGGAAGGTGGATTCGGGCAACCATGGTACATCCCTTGATGCATATTAATCTTTCTGAGCTTATTCTCCATTTCCTCAATCTTCTTCTTCAAATGCTCATTTTCACTCACTACCATTTCCCCCAAGACATTTTGGTCATTAGTTAGGATCATGAACTCATACCCGGGCCCAAGACAACTGTTCAAGTGCAGGATTGTGTCCTTCTCCTCCCACAACCTGAGGTGGTTGAATTTTGACTTCATGTCAGCTAGATATTTCTCTATCTTGCTCATTCTCTCCGCCGTTCTTTAAGGCCCCCGTGTCTTCTAGTGAAATTAGGTCTCCGACCAAGGTTTTTTTTTTTTTTTTTGGTAGGAATCCGACCAAGGTTTATCTGCATGAAAGAGAAGAAGAAAAAGAAAGGCAAAATGTTATGACCCTCAAATGGCACATAGAACCTACAATCAAACTATGGAAGAGAATAGGTGTTGCATGCGTGCGTGCGTGCGTGAGAGAGAGAGAGAGAGAGAGAGAGAGAGAGAGAGAGCATTACAAAGTAAGCCTTTACAAGTTGCCGTGTGTGTGTGTATGTTTGTGAGAGAGAGAGAGCATTACAGAGCTAGCCTTTACAAGTGTCTGTTGCAAAATTTCATGCACGGCTCTTCCGGTTTTATCTCATTATATAAGTGAGATTCTGCATTGGGTCCATCAGAAAGATACATCATATTGAGTCATTCAGAGAAAGAACCAAGTAAGAAAATAAATGAAGTATTGAATCCACAAATATTGATGGGGTTTGTTCAAACTAGAGAGAGATAACAACTTTGTTAGGCACATAAATATGTTCACTCTCCTAGCTAGAGCGAAAATCATTGTGGGTTCATAATTTCTAGGGAGAATTCCAAATAAGGATCCGAATTACCCTCATTTTCTCAAATAAGGGCCTGAAATAGTCATATTAATCTCAAAAAATGGCCTGAAGTGCTTATGGTTGTTTCCAATAACGGCCTTGCCTTGCCGACTTGCTGCCCAAAAAAAAGTTCCAGCCAATTAGGGATATTTCATCCAAACACAATTCAAATTTAAATTAAATAAGATTAAAAAGAAAATGCGGGAGGCCACCACCCCATTACCGGTGGGGCGGAAACGATGGCTAGCGAAGTCGCCGTCACCGATGCCTGATTAAGGGACGGTGACCCTCCCCAAGAGGCGAGAGCTTGGGGGAGGGTAGCAACCCTCTCCTAAATCTGGGCGAGGGTCGCAACCCTCGCGTAGGCCTAGTGGCCCTCACCTAACGCCCTCACACTTGGGCAGCTACAGTGCCACGTAAGATGGTCGACATCAACGTCATTGGCAAAATGTGAAAATGTTTTGAACTATAATAATCCACATCATCAAATAACGATGGACAAATTAATGCAATTTTTTTTTTTTTTGTACTGGAGGAACTGCCTTGGCCGATAGCCGCATAAACCCCTAGGCGGCGATAGCAGGGAAACCACCACCCCGGCGCCACACGTAAATCACCTAATGATCCGCCAGCCTCCCTGCAACTTGTGTTGCAGGGGCTTCGAACTCCTGACCTCCCGTTTGGAAGTCTGAAGCCTACCCGACGGAGCCACCACAGCCGGTGGTATACAATTTTTTTTCTTTGTCTAAAGTAAATAGATAAAAAGATGGACATGCTGACTGATCATTTTTAAGGATCCAACTTAAAATATAATAATGCACGTCATCAAATAACGTATGATTTGTCGTTTGAACAAGCAAAAGAATTATATTGAGCATTTATCAAAAGTTCAAGGAGTATACTGAACAAATTAAAAATTCGAGAATAATATTGTATATTGGGCCGAAGTTCAAACATTATATGTCATTTTCCTCCCGATGTAATCCAGTCAATATGTTTGCTACCAAGTCAACCTATTAATATCATAATGGTAATCACAAGCATAAATTCATCTTTACACATCGTGATTGTCAAACATCCAAAAGTGAATTTATTGAATGTGCCGAGAATTTGTTGAAACTTCTCAATCAGTTCACTTATATATGGTTGGGCTACACCTTAATAAACTGAATCAATGGGATACACATGGCTTTGCACTACACCTCACTCAATCATATGGTTGAATTGGTTCATCATTTGTCTATGCTAATAAATCTGGAGGCCCAAGGTGATTCTTCATCAATTCTCTTTTCTTTTTTTTTAATGTAAAAAAGTTACTAACCACACACAAAAAAAATTGAGAAAATTATTCAAAAACTCCTAAACTTATCGTACTTTTGCCAATTCAGTCTAAACTATTTAATTTGTCAATTGAGTCTTAATCCTTATTACGTTTTGCCAAAGTAATCCATATAGCCAATTTTGTCGAGAAATCTCTTATGTGGACACCGACCATCCTTCGTGGCATGGATGACACTAATTCGGACTAATTTTAATAATGTTTCGCATTTTTTTATTAATTTCTTGTATTCTTTTTTTTTTCTCCTTTTCTTCTCGTCTTCCTCGAACAGCCGTCAAGCCTTGGCGATGGTCGACGACCTCGGCCACAAGAGACAACCAGTGAGGGTGATCTCGCTAAAGACCAACAAGACCTCACCAACTTTGGGCGAGGTCAAGCCTTGCCCGAAGTTGGCAAGGAGGGACCTCTCTGGCCTCATGTGAGGCTTGCCCTCGCCAAAGGCCAATGAAGGGCGGCCTCACCAGCTTCTAGCGAGGGCGAGCCTTGCCTGAGGCCAACAATGATTGCCATTGCTGAAGTCTAGCAAGGATCAAGCGAGGTCAACCTCCCTCAAAGCTGGCGAGGGGCGACCTTGCAACCTCATGTGAGGTTCACCCTCACTAGATGTCAATGAGGGCCGGCCTCGCCCAAGGCCATCGACGGCCAGCCTCGTGCAAGGCTCTCTCTCGCGGAATGAGGCCAGCAAGGCCAACCATCACCAAGGCCTAGTGACAGATGGAGGAAGAAAGGAAAGAAAGAAAAAGAAAAATGAAATAAAATAAGAAAAAAATTATAAAATCTCAAAATATTTAAAAATTAATAAATGAGTACACGCTTTTGCTGACCATGCCACTAAGACTATTAGAGTCCACGTCATTGGCAAAACGTGAAAATGTTTTTCACTATAATAATCCACGTCATGAAATAACGATAGAAAAATTAATGCATTCTTTTTTCTTTTTCTAAAGTACATAGATAAAAAGATGGACATGTTGACTAACCATTTTTAAGAATCCAACTCAGCATATAATAATGTACATCATCAAATAATGTATGATTTGTCGTTTGAACAAGCAAAAGAACTATATTGAGCATTTATCAAGAGTTCGGGGAACAAATTGATCAAACTAAAAATTTGAAAATGGTATTGTACATTGAGCCGAGGTTTAAAATTATTTATGTCATTTTCCTTCTAACTTAATCCAACCGATGTGCTGGCTTCATCTTCTCACATCGTGAATATTCAACGTCGATGAGTGAATCTATTGAATGTGTTGAGAATTTATTGAAACTTCTCAACCACTTCACGTGAATATGATAGGACAATGGGATTAACATGGCTATGCACTACACCTCACTCAACCATATGGTTGAATCGGTTTATCATTCGTCTACGATGATAAATCTGGTTCTCATTTTTTTAATTTAAAAAAGTTACTAGCCACACTGAAAAAATTTGAAAAACTTATTCAAAAAATCCTAAACTTATTTTTTTTTCTTTTTCCCCCTCTACCTCCAATGGTTGCTTGGCCTTGGCGATGGTTGACAACCTCGGCCACGAGAGACAACCAATGAGGGTGACCTCGCTAAAGATTGATGAGGGTTGGCCTCCCCAATTTCGGGCTAGGTCGAGCCTTGCTCAAAACCAATAAGGGGGACCTCTCCAGCCTCATACAAGGCTCGCCCTCGCCAGAGGCCAATGAGGGGCAGCCTCACCAGCTTCTTGTGACATCCCAATTTCATCGACCTTCATTAGTGTAATTAGATCATTAGGAACTTAGATTAATTAGATTAGGCCAGAAAGTGAACCCAATGGATCATGAGGAATGTGCGGGCTTGAGAAATAAGTGGGCCACACGAATTGGACTTAAGAAATCTAATGAGAGATTATGGACTTGGACTTGGACTTGGCTTGAAGAGGGCCAAGGTTCGGAATTATTAGATTTGTAAATTTAGTTTAGTGGGCCAGAATTGTTATAGATTAAGCCTGTTAGGCCAGAGACGAATATTTAGGCCCGAGTGATTTTATTTTATAGATTATAGTTATGATAACTTCATTAATTTTTATAATGCTAATATCAATTTCTAACTTTAGCATTTTTGTGATGAATTCTTTATAGACTAACATTGACTAGTCGATATGTTATGTCATGACTTTGTATAACCATAAAAGGATTGAAATCAAGTAGAAACAAAAGGAAAATTAATTGAAAAACATTGGAAACTAATTAACCAACTAATGACATGGATTAGCAGCAAATTGAATTTGAGACAACAAACTTGGAGGCCACGACATCTCTCTCTCTCTTCGTTTCTCCTTGCACGCGACACCTATGGATTTCTTTCCTCTAGAAACCGAAACCATCAACTCAAGGAACATAATCATTAGAAAATCTCATCATTAGTCTAGCCTAGGGATTAGCTTTGTAGACCTATTTCCCCCTTAAGTTTCGTAACCTTCTCTCTCTCTCCATATAAAACCGAGCAACCCATCTTCGTCTTCTTCTTTCTGTTTTTCTCTTAGTCGAGCGGTGAAACTAGAAGCAAACCAGAAGCAAACCAGCGATTTCTTCTTCTTGCATGCGAGATTTTGGTGTTGATCTTGAAGCATCTTTGTGTTGTCTAATAGCTTAACAAGGTAAGGAAAGATATAACTCTAAATTGAAAGTTATCCATTGTTTTGTCAAGAAAGCTTGCGGGTCAATCCAAACAGTGAAGGATTTAGTTTGTAGTTGCTGTTTTGTGGTTAATCTAAGCTGAGTAAGTGTTAGATTAAAGGTAGAAGCCATTGCATGTTGTTTTTTAGCCTTGCATGTTTCGAAATCCAAGTGTGAGTATGATGTTTTGTTGAGTGAAGTGATGAAATGGTTGCCGAGTGAATGGATTTGGTATAAATCGTGGTGAGTGAACTCACGGATGCAACAACACTTCGAGCCGAGTTGTGGATTGATTATTTGTTAGAGAAAGACATGCCGAAGGTGCTTTAAGTTGCTGTGATTAGGCATTGAAGTATTGTAGAAGAAGTTTGTGAAAAGATAAGTGGTTTATCCGGGTTAGAAGTAAAGGAAATCGTGTATACCTATTCTGTTCTAGGTGAAAATGGTTATGGAGTCTTCTGTTCTGTGTTATTTTCTTTATGTATGTTAATGGAAATAAGAAAGAAACCATTCTACATGATAGAACATCTATAAGATCAAGTTATACACATAGCTATAACTATATGAATATATAAAACGTAGAGATAGAAGTGAACTTAGTAAAACCAGTAAACTGTTCTTGTGAGAAACGGTTTGACCTTTATTGATTATACTAATTTTCTGTATTTACCTAGTTAGATTTGGACTTCGAATCCTAATGAAAATTGTAGAACACATCTTAAGGAATGACGTGTCAAAATTTGAGATTAAATGGATAAGATTTGGCTAGTGAAACAATTTTTTTTGTAGATAAAGAATCTGGACGTCGATACAGGGTGTTAGTAAAGATTATGGCAATTGTTACTCTTAATACAATGAGAATTAGACTTAAGTTTCTTCACAGGAATTGTTATTATATGTCTTAAATATAACATACTAAAATTTGGTAATATTTCGACGAGAATTGATATACCTTGTATGTCCGAAACCGAAACTGTTCAATTAGTTAGTAAACTGTCTGGACCCGAGAACATATACTAGATGTTGTGTCTTTTATATTAGACTTGTATGACACACATAGAGTCTAGTAACCTCCTAATAGATGTTAGTTGTGTAAGGGTAAGTCTCATATATCATTTGAGGTGTAGGTACATATAGTATCATGCGTGTGCAATGAGTGCGGTGCATAGTGCTTGATTATGGGGTAAATATCTGTTCGCCATGGAATGGGACATGACGTAATGGGTTTTATCTTATAATTTGGACACGCACGTGTGCTAGGTTCATGAGAATAAGATATATAGTTAGATACTTTGGAGTTTTTTCTTTTGCATATGATAAATGCATTAATCAAAGATGTGGTGGTGTGAAACGTGTGCATAAGTGAGTGAATGAACCCATCGGTACCAAGATACCA
Source organism: Eucalyptus grandis x Eucalyptus urophylla (assembly GCA_028830015.1). NCBI lineage: Eukaryota > Viridiplantae > Streptophyta > Magnoliopsida > Myrtales > Myrtaceae > Eucalyptus > Eucalyptus grandis x Eucalyptus urophylla. Next base: position 47,016,544 of record CM054190.1, read on the forward strand.
GTGATGCCCCCGGAAGTTTGGGATGCCCTTGCTGAGTGGTATTGGATGCCTCGGTAGAGAGATACTGAGATGCCTCAAAGTGAGATGCCCTTGTGTGTGATCAAGGATGCCTCGATTGTGTGATACTGAGATGCCTCAGAGTGAGATGCCCCTTGCTGAGTGGTCTTGGGAGGACCTCGGTTGAGTGATGCCGAGATGCCTCGGAGCGAGATGCCCATAATAGAAATATTGTTGAAGTCCGGATAAGGTAACTTCCAAAAGTGACTCAATCGGGCCGGTTGAATTCCGGTTAGTGATTGATCAAGGGTGGATCATATGCACACTAAATATAATTCTATTTGGCAAGTGAGTCTATTTATTATTGTTGCATTACATCTTGATATGAGATTGAGCTTGAGAAAGGTAAGCATAGAAATGGATGCTCATAAGGTAATTATATACATAATGTGTCAATATCCAATCGTTTATGCTTGTGATATACTTCTTTTGGCATCCTAAATTGTTTGATGATTCTCTTGTAATCTTGATGGCTGTGGATTGTTTAAGTTAGAGTTTTATCATTCTTTACTGGGCAAGGTTGTTTGCTCAAACCTTAGATTTTCAGATTGATAGCATGGATTTACCGCCAATAGCTCGATACGGGCGGTAGTGCGTCTTGATGTTTCTCTTTATGACGTGTATGATCCCGACATTGACATGATTTTCTCCAAGTATGAGGCTACTTTATGGCTAGATGACGGTAGAGCCGACTTGACATTGATGACGTTCGTTGCATGGTTTATCAACCATGAAGGGGAGATATTTGGCCCTTTACCCTTTGGAGCAGGAGGACCTAGAGCGGGGATGGACAGTGCCTAGACGCCTTTGATCTTGTAGAAGCTGACTGACTTTTGTTTTTTGTTAGATGCGGCCTTGTGTGGGAACTCATGGAGTAGATACCCTCACCATTTATCCTTGGCTTTTGTTACACCTGACTTTTGTAATGTATATGTTGTATATATAGGCAATGAACATGGAAAGAGTCCAAGTTGATAAATTTTGTAAGCCCTTATGATGATAAGAAGAAATGAAGCTTCTTCTGATCTTGTTTTGTGCATGAATGATTTGGCCAATACTTTAAACTGAAGGTAGAGTGATTGCAGGACAACCTCATGATATAAACTTGAGATTTTAAATAATCCATGTTATACATGCTAACCTTCAATGGTAAACACTATAGGTTATCTAAAGGAGTTTACAAATTAGGCAAGATGATAATGGTAAATGATAATTCTGCTTGCGCTTAGTACGTGACGCCCTGGGACCTCACAACTTGTTACACTTCTACTGAGGGCGAGCCTTGCCTGAGGCCAACAAGAATCACCCTTGCCGAAGGCCAGCGAGGATCGGCCTCATCAGCTTCAGGTGAGGTCTAACTGCCTTTAAAGCAAGACGGGGGCAACCTTGCTAGCCTCGAGTGACGTTCACCCTCGCTAGAGGTCAACAAGGGCCGGCCTCACCCAAGGCCAATGAGGGCCGGCCTCATGCGAGGCTCTCCCTCACCAAATCTGACGAGGCCACCCCTTCTCTAGCCTCTAGTGAGGGGGAACCTGGCATGAGGCTAGTAAGGCCGGCCATTGTCGATGCCTAGTGATGGATGGAGGAAGAAAGGAAAAAAGAAAAATGAAATAAAATTACCAAAAAAATTCAATTAAAAATCTCAAAAAATATTCAAAATTTAAAAAATTAGTACATGCTTCCACCAGCCGTGCTACTAGGACGATTGGCATACATGTCATTGGCAAAACTTGAAAATGTTTTGCACTATAATAATCCACGTCATCAAATAAAGATAGATAAATTAATGTAATATTTTTCCTTTTCAAAAGTAAATAGATAAAAAGATGGACATATTGATTAGTTAATTTTAAGGATCCAACTCAACACATAATAATGCACGTCATCAAATAACGTATGATTTTTCGTTTGAACAAGCAAGAGAGCTATATTGAGCATATATCTAGAGTTCAAGGAGCATATTGAATAAATTAAAAATTTGACAATGACATTATATTTTGGGCCAAAGTTCAAAATTATTTATGTCATTTTCCTTCCAAACTAATCCAATCGTTGTGCTAGCTATCAAGTCAACCTATTAATATCATAATGGTAAACAAAAGCAAAACTCTTTTTCAAATCATGATTGTTAAACATCAATAAGTGAATTTATTGGGTGTGTCGAGAATTTGTTGAAACTTCTCAATCAATTCAGATGAATGTGAATGGACTACATCTCACTAAGGTGAATTAATAGGATTCACATGGCTATGCACTAGACCTGACTCAACCATATGGTTGAATCGATACATCATTCGTGTATGCTGATCAATTTGGAGGGTTGGCCTCACCAACTTTGGGCGAGTTGAGCCTTGCTCAAAGCCTGCAAGGGGGACCTCTCTAGCCTCATTCAAGGCTCGCCCTCGCCAAAGGCTAGTGAGGGGCAGCCTCACCAGCTTCTAGTGAGGGCGAGCCTTGCCCAAGGCTGATGAGGATTGCCCTTGCCGAAGGCCGGCAATGATCAACCTCGACAACTTTGTGTGAGGTCGAACCTCCCTCAAAGCCAATGACAAGTGATCTTGTAGCCTTGTGCGAGGTTCACACTTGCCAAAGGTCAATGAGGGCCGGCCTCACCCGAGGCTCGTAAGGGTTGGCCTCATGCAAGGTTCTCCCTCGCTAGATCCAGTGAGGCCACCCCTCTTTAGCCTCTGGCAAGGGCGAGCCTCGCTTGAGGCCAGTAAGGCCGGCCATTGCCAATGCCTAACGATGGATGGAGGTAGAAAGGAAAGAAAAGAAAAAGGAAACAACATTACCAAAAAATTTAATAAAAAATCTCAAAAATTATTTAAAAATCAATAAATTATTACATGCTTCCCCCGGCTGTGCCACCGGGATGATCGACATCCACGTCATTAGCAAAACGTGAAAATGTTTTGCAATATAATAATCCATGTCATCAAATAATGATGGATAAATTAATGCAATTTTTTTCCTTTTCTAAAGTAAATAGATAAAAAGATGGACAAGTTGACCGATCATTGTTAAGAATCCAGCTCAACATTTAACAATGCGCATCATCAAATAACGTATAATTTGTCTTTTGAATAAGCAAAAGAACTATATTGAGCATTTATCAAGAATTCAAAGAGTACATTGAATAAATTAAAAATTCGAAGATGACATTGTACATTGAACTAAAGTTCAAAATTAATTATGTCATTTTCCTTTCGAACTAATTCAATCGATGTGCTGGTTTTCAAGTCAACTTGTTAATATCATAATGGTAATCAGAAGCATAACTTCATCTTTTCACATCGTGATTGATAAACGTCGATAAGTGAATTTATTGAATGTGTCGAAAATTTGTTGAAACTTCTCAATCTATTCACATGAATATGAATGGACCGCACCTCACTGAGGTGAATTAATAGGATTCACATGGCTATGCACTACACCCACTCAACCATATGGTTGAATCGATACATCATTCATGTGTGCTAATAAATTCGGAGGCCCAAGTGTTTCTTCATCATTTATCATCTTTCTTTATATAAAAGAGTTTCTAACCATACAGAAAAAATTGAGAAAATTATCTAAAAAATCCTAAATTTATTGTACTTTTACCAATTTAATCTAAACCTTTTTAATTTTATCAATTGAGTCATAAACCTTTATACATTTTGTCAATGTAATCCATCCAACTAATTTTGATAAGAAATCACTAATGTGGACGCCAACCATCCTACATGGCATGGGCAACACTAATTGGACTAAATTTAATAATATTTCAAATTTTTAATTAATTTCTTTTCTTTTCTTTTCTTTCATTTTTCCCCTCTTCCTCCAACGGTTGCCGGGCCTTGGCAATGGCTGATGACCCCGGCCACAAATGACAACCAAGAAGGGGTGACCTCGCTAAAGACCGGCAAGGGTTGGCCTTGCCAACTTCGAGCGCGGTTGAGCCTTGCTTGAAGCCAGTAAGGCCGGCCTCTCTAGCCTCATGAAAGGCATACCCTCACCAAAGGCCAGCAAGGGGCAGCCTCACCAACTTCTAGTGAGGGCAAGCCTTGCCCGAGGTTGACGAGGATCGCCCTTGCCGAAGGCTAGCAAGGATTGTCCTCATCAGCTTCAGGTGAGGGGCAACTTTGCCGACCTCGCGCAAGGCTTACCCTCACTAGAGGTCAACAATGGTCAGCCTCACCCGAGGCCACTGAGGGCCTCGTGCAATGCTATCCCTCGCCATATCTAGCAAGGCCACCCCTATCTAGCCTCTGGTGACGACAAGCCTCACATGAGGTTAGTAAGGCCAGCCATCGCTGATGCGTAGCCATTGATGGAGGAAGAAAGAAAAGAAAAAAAAATGAAATATGAAATAAAATAACAAAAATTATTTAAAAATAAATTAGTACACGCTTACGTCGGCCACAACACGTTGGATGGTTGGTGTTCACATCATTGGCAAAACATGAAAATGTTTTGGACTATAATATAGACAAATTAACACAAATCTTTTCCTTTTCTAAAGTAAATAGATAAACAGATGGACGAATGACCGATCATTTTTAAGAATCCAACTCAACATATTACAATGCACATCATCAAATAACGTATGATTTGTCTTTTGAACAAGCAACAGAACTATATTGAGCATTTATCAAGAGTTCAGGGAGCACATTGAATGAATTAAAAATTCAAATATGACATTGTACATTAGGTCAAGTTAAAATTAATTATGTCATTTTTCCTTCCAAACTAATTCAATCGTTGTGCTGATTGTCAAGTCAACTTGTTAATATTATAATGGTAATCAGAAGCATAACTTCTTCTTTTTTGGTGAAGATAAGAGAAATTAGAAGCATAACTTCATTGTTTCACATCGTGATTGTTAAACTTCGATAAGTGAATTTATTGAATGTGCCAAAAATTTGTTGAAATTTCTCAATCAGAGTACGTGAATATGAATGGGCTGCACCTCACTAAAGTGAATTAATAGGATTCACATGGCTATGCACTACAGCCACTCAATCATATGGCTGAATCGCTTTATCATTCGTGTATGCTGATAAATTTGGAGGCCCAAGTGTTTCTTCATCAATTCTCATTTTTCTTAATGTAAAAAAGTTTCTAACCATAGAGAAAATTATCCAAAAAATCCTAGACTTATTATACTTTTATCAATCCAAACCTTTTTAATTTTGTCAATTGAGTTATAAACATTTATACATTTTGCCAATATAATCCATTTGACTAATTTTGGTAAGAAATCGCTGACGTGAATGCGGACTATCCTACATGACATGGCAAATACTAACGTGGACTAAATTTTATGATATTTCCGATTTTTTATTAATTTTTATCTAATTTTATTTTCATTTCTTTCTTTTTTTTCCCCTCTTCCTCCAACAATTGCTTGGCCTTGGTGATGGCTAACAACCCCGGCCGCAAATGATAACCAATGAGGGGTGACCTCGCTGAAGACCAGCAAGGGTTGGCCTTGCCAACTTCGAGCGCTGGAGGCTTGCTTGAAGCTAGTAAGGGCGACCTCTCTGACCTCGTGCAAGGCTTGCCCTCGTTAGAGGCCAGTAAGGGGCGACCTCACCAACTTCTAGTGAGGGCGAGCCTTGCTTGAGGTCGACGAGGATCGCCCTTGTTGCCCTTGCCGAAGGCCAGCAAGGACTGTCCTCATCAGCTTCGAGCGAGGGGCGACTTTGCCATACCAGTTTAGGGTTTATCAGAGTATTACCCCTTACTTGAATGCGTTACTTTTACTATTTATTCTATTTAAATTTTGTGAGGGACACACTTTGATTTTTTTTCCTAATTCGAAACACCCACAACTTTCGTAATATACAAATATTGGCATGAGTATATAAATACAATTTCCTCGTAATTTATTGAAATTTTTATTATATTTTAAATCTTAATGAGAAAGTAGAATGTTTATGCTTTCTAAGAAACTTAACCAAACAGGCCACTACAATTTTCTGGGAAAAAGTTACTCGGGGTATGTTTGTTTCATGGAAAACTTCTCGATAAAGGAAACTGTTTGTCGTAAAAATCATTTTTCAAGAAAAGTTACTGGTTTTGATTGTTTTGTATAATTGAAAGGGAGATAGAAAATGCTTTTCGATATTCACATCTTACTTTTAAAACTATTTGCTCCATTACAATTATATTTTGTCCCTGACGTAAGATGTTAGGATGATGTCGAAATATTTATCTAAATATGCTCATATATAGAGGGTGAATTTTATATTTATTACCAAAATAACTTTAAAAAAGATGCCAAATAACAGAGGATGCACATAATTAACAAATTCAATCTCTCAATTCACATAAAACTTCACATGGAAATGGTTCTCCAACCAAAAAAGAAGGTATGGAAGAGTAGTGAAGACCGGTAGAGAGAGATAGTATGTAGATTGAAGCTCTTCGTGAGCATGCACGTGGAAAAGAAGTTTGGGAAAATGATTTCTTCTTTTCAGGATGGAGAAATCGAATTTCTCAATTTTAAGTTTGGTTTGTTCCTTAATCGAGAAGTCTTTTTCCCTTAATTATCCACTTTCAGCGTGCCAAACGCATAAAAATTTGGAAAATCATTTCAAGAAAATCTTCTTCATAAAACAAACACACCTTTAGAGTTGTTTTAATTTTTCTTCTTTTTTTCCTCAATTTCTTCTCATATGTTAAAATATCTCATACATGTGGTCTCCCTCCATCCATTAATTTAAGTTTTTTTATTGGATTTTCTAACATTATATTTCTATTTCTTTCATTCTCTAGTCATTTTTAATATTTTGTTTGTGAGTAATCATTTTACAACAAGAAATTACAACAAAATCAAATAGTCATGTACTTACGGGATTGGTCAGGCTACATTGATCATGGGCCTCTTTTTGGGGGCAATTAAAAAAAAAAAACTCGAATCCTAGGTCTAGTCCCAAATCTACCCGAATATTTGTTTCATCTCATAAAATACCCCGAACTTTAGCTTTAGTCTCAAATTTGCCCCACTTTTCTTTCATCTCAGAAAAAAAAAATCCCAAATTTAAAGTCTAATCCCAAATTTTTCACATATGTACTAGTTTTGAGTTTTTGGATGTCAAAAAATTAATTTGAAGTAAAATTATCACAGATGTCACAGTTTAGAGTTTTTCATGGTTAAAACTTTAGTTTGGGGTAAAATTCTCATAGATGTACTAGTTTTAGGTTTTTCAAGGTCAAAAAATTAATTTTAAGTAAAATTGTCACATGTGTATCAGTTTTGGGTTTTTCATAATATTAACTATTTTTTTAGGCAAAACAAAATTTAGGATAGATTTGAGACTGCATTTAAGATCTAAGGTTTTTTTTCTTAGACAAAAGAAACATTCTAAGTAGATTTGGAATTGAACTTAAAGTTTTGAGTTTTTTTTTTTTTTAGACAAAAAAGTTTGAGGTAGATTTGCAATTTGACCTAAAGTCTGGGGTTTTTTTTAATAATTGACCCGTTCTTTTGGTACTTTAGCCTATTTAAAATGATGAGGCGGTGTCTTTTTCAAGCCTATAAATTCACATCTCACAACGATATTAGCTATATATAAAAGTCATACGTACACATTATAGATAATGAAATTACGCCAAACTATTTATATCCTAGGACGAGGATAGATCAATCCACCTATATCATACGGCCTTAATAAATTGCCGACCCTAGTTCATGTGATTCATGCCAAGTGATCAATTAATATGTCCACCTAAATCTGGGTCTGAGCAATAATGACTTGTTCCGAATCAGGTGGTAACAGCTCATTCTATATATAAGAACACCCTATATTGAAAATCTAATTAAGACAACCATTACACACACACACAGAAGAGGTATGCATTTCACTAATCTTTGCAATGCATTGTGAATTGCTATATCACTATTGCATCACATAAAGATTATACTACCTTCTTCTTATACTTTGCCAGGTGAAAAAAAAATCAAGATCATGAGCCAGCAACAACCAGAGAACGCCAAGGCGCAATTTCCTTGGCCATATCTGTTGGAGCAAAATGGGAAATTGCTGCACTTGAACGGTCACGTGGCATACTGCTCGCCGGCGTTTATTGTTCCGTCCTCCAACCTCAATGTGGTGGGTGATCTCATAAGGGAAAACATAGATTCGATGAAGAAATTAGAAGTTTTGGTGAACGAATATGTCAAGCATCAGGAGCGGCCTGGCAAGCATTGTTTGTGTCAACCCCATTATTTTTCAAGCCACCACTATTCTCATCCTTTGTACTCAACAAACATGAGCGCGATGAATGAGAAGTTGGAGTCTCTGGAGAAGAGGTTTGATAAGCTAGAAAAGCTTATAGGTTTTTCTTTTTTTTTAAACTAAAGAAAAGCTTATAGGTTAGTCGGCAGCGTAATGACATCATAAATCTACGTGTTTATCACATATAAACAAGTGTAGATGCGTATTTAATGGCTTAATACAGTATAGACGAGTATATAATGGCTTAATACGTATGTATGTATTTTCACCTTGGAGCAAGGACTGCGAGGAGAAGAGTTGTGGATGTTGACCCCTCGAATTGTCTGAATTCGCACGGGCGAGGTTTGCTTTTGGGGGTGGGGGCCGGGGGTTGGAGTACTAGCACAAAATTGAAGTTGTCTTGGCATCTTTACTATGATTGTACTTAACGTATCGTATGTATTCAGATGTGCTATGAAATAAGTTCGTGGAACGACACCTTTTGAAGTCTGTCATATTCGTGTTTATAGATAACGTTATATAGGAAAATGCAACAACAAACGCGATGTGCGATGCTAGAAAGAGATAAGATGATGCTTGTTTTCAATACTGGTATCTTCGAAAGTTGCTTATGTTGTATTATGTTTAGTCGACCATGCTCTTGGGCAAGCATAGCTAAGTTACAATATGAGTTAGTCTTTGCGAAATTGCTATTGTTACCAATATTTAAGACCAACTTTCAGAGGGGCCAAGACCCAAATCATTGGGAATTGATTTTTAATTTTTCATGATTCCCCGTGTTGTACAATGACCCACCAATTAAAACTCTGATTTATTGTGCAGGTAGGAATTATTTTTAAAGCTTATAAGCTTTCTGATAAGGAGGTGGAATTGTCCGCCACGTGGAACATGGTAGATATAAAAGAAAATTTGAACTCGAACGTAAAAAAAAACAATTGAGTGGAATTTCCCAATGCGTACTTTATTTTAAGAGAGGCTTTGTTAAAAGTGAAGCTTAACTAGAAACCGAACAACGAAAGCTTGCGATTTTTTATACACTATCCTTTTTATATTATGTGTATTCAGGGCTTTGTAAATTAGTAATATTCTTATCAAATATATTGAGCAAATATCAAATGGACACTCACTAGCTAGATGCTTCCAAGAAAAGTTATAAATACGCTTGCCACGTCGCATACAATCGGTGCTCTCCACCCTCGAGTTTTCATCTCAAATTAATCAAAACTTAAAAATTGCCGTTCATTTAATAAGCAAAAACTCCAGATGGGGTTAGAGATTGGGGCGAAATCTCCAATCGTTATTCAATCAAATGTTAATTGGGAGCACCTAAGAAGTAAAATTTCAAATGTACCGAACTCACGTAGTTGAATGTGCTCTTAAAATCGCTCATGAAGACAGCGTAACCGAGATGTTCGAAAACTTAAACCTGGACATCACACCCCAATCGCTAAACCCACAGATAAAGCTTAGTAGATCCTTTAAATATCAGAAAATTCTCGAGTCAATCGGTTAAGTCTCTCGCTAGGAAATTATAGAAATATGAAGCGCAGCACTAGCTTACCCTCATCAAAAGTACTCGGCGGCGTACCACGGAATATCTGGCTGACCCGTGATGCTTTCATCTCCAACAACTGCAGACCGAACCCGAGCTCAATCAGCGATGGAACCCTCAAAAGAACAAACGGGACAAACAGGAAAGAACCCTCAAATTGTTTGGCGGTCTCCCCCAGGAATCGGTTGGCTCAAGTGCAACGTTGCCGGCTCGATTCTTGAAGGGGGAGGGAGGGAGCAATTGCTGGAATTTGTCGCGATTCGGCCGCGCGTGCGATCGCTGGTCTAGCTGAATTTGTTCGAGCTTCATCCACGGAGGAGATCGAGGGCCTGATGCCCTAGCTTTGAGTGCAGGGTTGGTTTACTAGAAGTGGATACTGCAGCTGACCTGCGTCCCGAACGTGATCTGAGCGGAGAAGCCATCGCCACTAGCTTATCGGTCGTGCGAATGGTGCTGGGCCGGGCTCCGAGTCCTTGGGAGTTGCGGCCCATCGTTGAAGATTGCAAAGATAGGGTTGGCAGGGGCAAATCTATAAAGCTAGCCCCTTGCTCACGCTAGTCCAACTTGGCCGCAAACTGGATACTTAAAGCCCTCCAAAAAAAAGGCCCTTTCCTCAAACTGGATTTTGTCACCACTTTTACCACTTTGGGATCTCTTAGGGCAGGCATTACAACAATTTCATTTCCAAGCAGAACTATTTTTTTTGTTCCCAAGAAACGTTTGGAAATGCAATTTTATTTTTGTGTTTTTGAAACAAATTTTTAGTTTAGAAACAAGTTTAAAATAAAAAGTAAAAATTTTATACTTCTCTATTTCTGGAATAAAAATAAGAAAAAAAAAAAACCTCTTCTCATTACTCATCATCGCTATTAGCTGGCCAACCTACCATCTGCCGTTTGCCAATTGCCATCTGCCACCACTGCTTGAGAAGGAAAGATTGTGTCTTTATCAAATAAATTTCTATTTCGGAAACATAAATTTTTTGTTATTATCAAACGTGAATTTTTTGCTCAAAAACTTGTTCAAGGAATGGAATTAGATAAATCTATTTTTGGCTATAAGTTGATTTATGTAACAAAATGATTATCAATCGCGCCCTTATTGTTCGAAAATTCGTGATCTTTATTATTCCTTTGACGTTTAATGAATGAAATGCTTCATTATCAACCAAAAAAAGCTGGCAGAAACATTTAGCATCATTACATCAAGTTCCACGTATCTTGAAATTAATTTGTAGGATGGAACATGCGAGTGATCATACAAAACGCATTCGATGCGAGGACTTCTAGTTGTGGGCTTGGGCGGGCCAGAAGGCCAGTGACTCAAATGGGTATGAGAAGCGTCGTCGGTCGAGTATGAGCCAGCTTAACAAATCTATAGCTGTGGTATGAGAAAATAATACTACTAGCTGTTCGATTTTTGCTCAATTTACAATATCATCCTTAAATTTTTAATTATTCAATGTGGTCTTTGAATTATTCCTATTTATTCAATTTAATCTCTTAACTCTCAATTTATCAAATCTAGCCCATAACTTTCCATAAGTCAAATCAATCCATTTGGTGCAATCCACAATTTTTCTAGTCACACTATTGCGCAGACTTTAAAGTATCTTTGCATTATAATCCATCCCCAATTTAAAAAAAAAAAATGCAATCTCTTTATCACCTTTTAACTTTTCTGTCTTTATAAAAATCACAATAGTTTCATTTTAGCATCCTTTAACTTATGGTCTCTAAAATAATAAAAATAGAACCTCATTCGGAATTATATCAGGTTGATTTTCCTGTTGTTTTAAGAAGGAAGTGTTTTTATAAGGACATTTTAAACAATATTGATTTATATATAGACAATCATACTAATATTAACCTAAATCTTATTCCCAATTGTTTAAGTGCATACAATTTCTAGGTTTTTGCATTTCGTATTTAAATAACTTTAATTAAATCCGTAAATTGGGAATTTAAATAGCAAACTTATCAATCTGACACAACTTTAAATGAAACTACTTTTACCATTACGGATATCATGAGTCCTGATAATGAGAGGCCGTTAGTGCTTGCATGAGTTGTGACAATGCGACGTCGTCGGGTTTTTTCCCTATGTGAATGTGGAGGTGTCGCTTGGACAATCTTCTCGGCCTACAAAGAGTTTCGGAGAGTCTGAAGATATAAGGCGACAGACAGCACATGTATCTACGATGAGATTATGTTGAGAACAAGTTCATGAGACTGCTCTGAGCATTGCATGTGAACTTTGGTGAAGGATGCTTCCATAAAATCTTGTGGAGTAATTATGAGAAGTACGTGGAGAAATCCCTAGACCATGTAGAGATTGGATCTATACAAGAGGACATGAAAAATCGGGATATATGAAAGGGATTATAGCACGAATAATATATGAATTTCGATTCAATATACAATATTATCCCTGAATTTTGGTTTAATGTGCAATCTCATTCTAAACTTTTAGTTGGTTTAATGTAATTCCTGAATTATTAGCAAACCCAATAATTATCTTTTCACTTTTCATAAACGTGTACTGAGTAAAACAGCACGTGCGTGATTACCCTTCACATTCAACGAAGAAGAAAGGCACACTCGCCACTCTTTAGTCAAACAGCTTCTTCTCCTAAGTAAACAGCGTCGCGTCTTCCTATTTTTTTTCGTTATGTTTCTGTTCCTTTGGACTTGGCGTGCTTACGCTCCCGAGGTTTCGCTCCTCGTGCCAATACATCGGCGTGAACTCATCGCGGCTCGCGAGCAGAGAAAGTTGGTTCTCGTCCTACTTGTCATCCCTGAATTCGGTTGTGATTGAGATCCGATGATTTGCACATAATGATGGATATTTATAGCTGCATAATTGTGCTGGTTCTAATGAGATTCTTGTTGGGAATATTCAGTTTTAAAATGTGTCAGTTTCGAAATTTGAACTCAGAACCTACCTTTGAACTCAGAACCTACCATAAGTCCTAGTTTCGAATCGGGAATAGGACCAGTTACACTTGATTGTAGATTACGATTAGTAAAATCTTTTTAGTTGAGTAATCTTTTTTCAAACCGGAAGTCGTGATTTTCATTCTCCTAAGTACCATCTCAATATATATATATTAGTAAGGTACATAAGACCAGTTCTAAGCCGATGCAACCCTTGGCCCGTGAGTTGAATTAGCGGTTCTTACATAAGAACCAGGAACTGGGCTAGTTGAAAGCTGGTTGTAGGTTTTCGGAATAGAGAACCAAACCGGCTCTTCCTAACTTAGAACCTGTCATGTAAGGTCAGTTCCATTCGGTTCTTGGATTGAACTGGCCCAGTTGCTCACTCCCAATTTTGGTTGCCACTTTAGTTTTCTGAATTTTGTCAAGACACCAGATGAATTTCCATAAGTATTTAAAGCCATAAAAGGAAAAAAAAAAAAAAACCAAATGAAGAGCCATGGAATTCGAAAGGTTATGCAAATTTTTGGCCTGTTGAGCATGGTATAATTGAGAAAATGTCAATGTTGGATTAAGAAAGAAGATTCAAAATGGAAATTAATTTTATCATAAATAAAGTTAGAACCAATAGAAGTGTTATACCTTGAATGAATATCATATATGTAAAAGCAAAAGTTTGGGCATAGATCAACTAGGAAAATTATCAACCACCAAAAAAAAAAAATTGAATCGATGAATCAATCCTCATTTGCTATTTAGTGATTTAGAATATTATTGCAGGGGGAAAATGGCACCAGATACAATAACTAAGCAATACTCAGCTGAGAAGATAAACAGTATGGAGTATCTAAGCTATGATAAGAAGCTCCAATACCATGGTGAGCGGCCGAGGAAGTAATCATGTTGCTAAATTCTTAAAGCCCGCCCGACTATCAAAACGCCGTCCTCCATTACGTCAAGAAAATGGTCGAACATCTGAACCAGATACTGCTATCGGATGTGTTCCCCTGTCCCCAAGATGATCCTAATTTCACCGCTGGAGTCAAACGCATGCAAGGCATACTCGAGGATCTCGTAGATGGCCTAGGATGGAAGATCGATAGCAATGCCATAAGCGAGAGAAAACCCGGAGAGAACTCAGAGACGAGGCCATACAAGTCGCCGGAGCTGAAGCCTCATCAGATCCTAATGGAGGAGCGACAGAGAGCTGCCGTGTTCACTATGCAGCACTTTCTTCCAAAGGAAATACAGAAGGATATTCAGAGAAGGCCGCCGACGTCATTCTACAGGTGGCGGTCACACTATCTGGAGCTCCAGAAGAACCAGAACCCACCAGGAGCCACCAAGCGCAACATAAACATCATCAGAGAAGGAAGCGAAAAATTTTATTGAGTCCTGAAGTCGATGCCGAGAGACGTGGCAGTGGAATTGTTCAAAGGAGGATTGGTCAAGATCATGGAAATCATAGCAGGAGAGAGACTTAAGGAATTTCCTTGGATAATTTACCAATCTCTTTATAAGGAGAGATCTCTCAATCCTTGCAAAGATCTCATGCTTTCGATCCATAGCACACCACTGGAATGGAATGAGGATATAGTCCGGCCGAGCTACCATTTGGTCCAAGTCATGGACCGGATCGGGATACCGAATCCACCAGGGTGCGTGGAATTAAGCCATGGCGCAGTTAACAAGGAATTCATCTCCAAGTATAAAGCGAAGGGCCTAGCCGACATGTATCTTAAGCTCCAAAGCCCAAGTTGGACAACCGTAGCGGGCACTTCAAGGATCATAGTCCAAAAGAAGCTGAACAGAAAGGAGCGGAGATCGGAGCAAGAGGGAAAAAATTGAGCGGGGAATACTGGAAACAACCCATGACATGTCAGATTTGGCTCGCGAGATGTTGATGACAGAAACGGAAATGCATAAGGCGAAGAAAGATATCATCGACGGTGCAATGAGGACCGAAATAAAGGAATTTCTGGGTGAGCCTGTCGATTTAGGAAAAGAGAATATCGAGAGCCAGTGATAGTTGATTAGCACTTCCATCATGTCTCTATTTACATTTTGTCAAATGTACGTAACCACGCGCCGTACTATGTATTAAGCTTTTGAATATTGTCCTTGATTCTCATCCCTCAGCAGTGTTGAAGAGTGTTATGCTTGATGTTGTTTCCTCTAATCCACAATTCAATTGTGCATAAGTCATGTATATTGCCCTTAAAAATACATTGCTGGCAAGAGAGAAAATCTACGGAAAAAGCTTTTGGTGGTATGAGCCGCTCAGGTTTAACCATTGAACTAGCAGATTATGAACAAGAAACAAAACCACAAGAAAACCTCGCTGAGCAATGCTCTTTGAACTCCACTGAGCTGGTCTGCATGGTGCTTGGACACTGTGGCCAATAAGGCAAATTCCCGAGCTCGCCAAGCCAACCCAGGTACATCCCATGAGGGATATTAATCATCCTGAGCTCATTCTCGATTCCCTCGATCTTCTTCTTCAGATGCTTGTTTTCATTCGCTAACATATACCCCAAGACATTGTGGTTATTACTCAGGATCATCCATCTCTCCAACCGCCTAGAGGACTGTTCGTGTGCAGCATTCTGTTGCTCTCCTCCGACTGCGGACACACGCCGACTTTTGACTTTATGTTGGCTAGATATTTCTCCGTATTGCTCATTCTCTTCACCGCTTTTTAATGCTTGTCGCGTCTTTCAGTGAAATTAGTTCTTTGACCAAGGTTTGATTTGCATGAAAGAGATGAAGAAAAGAGAGGCAAAACGTTATGGACTTCAAATGGCAATAGAACCTGCAATCAAACTATAGAGCAGACTAACTGTCGTGTGTCTCTGCGCGAGCGCGAGAGAGAGAGTATTACGGAGCTAGCCTTCACAAGTGTTTGTTAAACAATTTCATGCATGGCTCTTCCAGTTTCATTTCCTTATATAAGTGATTCTGGATCTGGTCCATCCAAAACATACAACACATTGAGTCATTCAGCAAAAGAGCTAAGTAAGAAAATAAATGAAGAACTGAATCCATAAATATTGATAGGGTTTTTTCATATGGGAGAGAGATAACAACTTTGTTATGCACATGAATATTATCACACTCCTAGCTAGAGAGAAAATCGTTATAAAAATGGACTATCTACATTCTTTGTTGTCCGTATTAAGAAAAATGACACAAATTGTTCTTAAATTTTAGTCCAATATGCAATGTCATTCTTGGATCTTTAATTGTTCAATGCGATCCTTAAATTATTTGTTAATATTCAATCTAATTCCTAGACCATATGAAAAATGTTCAATGCCATCCTTCTCTTAATTCAAGCTAACGGAATCTACCGACATGACTCCCAATCCCTTAAGTTTGAAAGGTAGATAACAAAGAAAAGTAACATCTGGATTATCCAAGTCAAATATTCATTTCAAATCAGGGTAGAATAATCCACATCATCAAACAACGATGGACATGTTAATGCCTTTTTTTCCTTTTCTAAAGTAGATGGATAAAAAGAAGGACATGTTGACTGATCATTCTTAAAGATCCAACATAATATATAATAACACGTCATCAAATAATGATGTTTAGTCATATGAGTAAACAGAAGGACTATATTGAGCATTTATTAAGAGTTTATGGACCACATTAAACAAATTAAAAATCCGGAAATGACATTACGTATTGGACTAAAATTTATAAATCACTTATATCATTTTCCCTTGGAACTAATCCAATCAATATGCTCGTTATCAAGTCAAGCTGTTCATATCATAATAGTAATCATGAGCAAAACTTCACCTTTTAACATCGTGGTTGTCAAACGTCAATAATTGAATCAATTGAACGTGCTGTTAATTTATTGAAAGTGCTCAATCAATACACATGGATATGGATGACCTACTTACCACTAAAGTGAATTAATGTGATTCACGTGTACTACTCAACCACGTGGTTGAATTGGTTCATCATTCGTGTATGCTGATAAATCCGGAGGCTCAGGGTGTTTCTTCATCAATTCTCATTTTTTTCAATGTAAAAAGTTATTAACCACAAAGAAGAAATTACTAATGACCAATAAGTATCGGAATTTAGGATCCATTTGGTAAAACTTTTGCTCTGAGAAATAATTTCTTTTGAAAAATAGTTTTTTCTATTTTTATTCCCCGAAATAATTTTTGAGTAAAATAATGCGTTTGATAACTACGCAAAATTCCTATTCTTAAAATGGAAAAAAAAAATATAGGAATGCGTTTGGTATAGTCCACAATTTTCTTGTTAATGTAGAATTTCTTTTAATTTTTTTATAATTTTTTTACTTTTTTACTTTTTTATTTTTTTATTTTTTTATTCTTCCTTGCTGACCATTGCCACAGCTCACCGCCGCCAACCACCAACTGGTAGTGGTGACAACCAGCAGGGGGTGACAGGAGGCAAGGAAGAAGAAAAGAAAAAATAACTTATTTCTAAAAATTGTTCTTGAGAACAATAAGTTACGTTTTTCTACTTCTTATTTATATTCTAAATTTATTCTCCGGCCAATTTTTTATTCCGGGGAATAGAAAAACTAGTTGACGTTATTAAATGGATTTATGTTCTTTTTTATTCCATAAAAAATAATAAAAAACAAAGAAATTAAAACATTGTCAAACGAACCGTTACTATCCCCGTAGAGAAATTTTTGGCTATTGACTACTTTTATATATTTATTTATTTATTTATTTATTTATCATGGAAAGTTATTAGTCATATGAAAAGAATTGTAAGTTGGAGCTTTTAACTAGGGGTTAATAGCCTGAAAAATCCCAAACCGATACACTTGTGACAAATTTACCCCAAACTATTTTTTTTACCATGAAAAACCCTAAATCAGTACATCTGTAACAAATTTATCCCGACTGACCATAAAAAACTCTAAACTTGTACATTTATGACAAATTTACCCCAAATTAATTTATTCAACAACAAAAAACCCTAAACTAGTAAATTTGTGACAAATATACCCTTCGTTAAATTGGATTAATACCACACAAAAATCACAAAAATTGTAAACTGTGACAAATGGAGCGTAAAATCCCAAATTGATATACCAGTCAACCGCCACGTGTCATTTAACTTAATAATTGGACAGTAAAATTTAACGAAAACTAAAAGAGGGTATATTTATCACAAGTGTACCAGTTTTGGGTAAATTTGTCAAATGTATACCAGTTCGGGATTTTTGGTGGTCAAAAAAATAATTTGGGATAAATTTGTCACAGGTGTACCAGTTTAGGGTTTTTCAGGGTATTAATCATTTAACTAACTTATCAAAAAACTCCACTTAACAAAGTGACAGGACTAACTTGACAAGACCATGCCATTGAGAAGTTGTGCAACCCAACCATATTAAATATAGATTAAACATCTCTTAACCTTTATGTCATTTGGCAACCACAGTGGTACTATCACTAACTAAAAAGTTGTGCATATGTTGGTCCTCTCATTGGTCTAATCACTTTAAATTGTAAAACTATTATAGAGCACTCCAACTTACCGGAATGCCGAGTGTCTTTAGTAATGGACATTTGTCAATGCGTATTGCCAATTGTTACCCAGAGTCATCGCTTGTCTACCTCAACCGTGCTACCCACTAAGGGAAATGCCTATATATGACAAAGGGTTCATTCAAGTAAGAGGTTTAGTCAATTGACTGATTGAGCAATCAAGATACTATGATACTTTTTGTACCACAAGAAGTTGAATTTTGCGATGGCTGCACTTTGATTTTCTTTTTCTTTTTTTCCTTAATTCGGAACACCCATAACTTTTACAATAGGCAAATATTGACGCATATATATACATACAATTTCCTCGTAATTTGTTGAAATTTATATAATATTTTAAACCTAGACACGAATGTAGATTGTCAATTTCTGCTTTCTAAGAAAATTAATCAAACAGGCCAAGACAACTTTCCACGGATAAGTTGCTTGGGTGTGTTTGTTTCGTAAAAATTCTCTTGATAAAAATGGTTTTCGTAAAAATTACTTTTAAGAAAAATGGTTGGTTTCCAGTTGTTTGATGTGTAATTGAAAATCGGACAAAAAGTTTTTGATATCCAGATTTTACTTTTAAAAACTATTTGCTTCATTACAATTGTCTTTTATTGCTGATATAAGATATTAAGATGATCAAAATGCTTATCTAAGATATTACTAACATATAAGTACAAATTATACGTTTTTTCCTTATCAAAATAAAATAACCTTAAAAATGATGCCAAATAATAGAAAATGTGAATAATTAACAAACTTAATCTCTCAATGCTCTCTGACCAAAAAAAATCTCTCAATGCTCATAAAACTTCACATGGGAATGGTTTTTCGTTTGAAAAAGTAATCAAAGAGTGATACCACAATAAGCATCCTCACATAAGATACCGAAGGGTAGTGAAGACCAATAGAGAGAGATGGCACGTAGATTGAAGATCTATGTGAGCGTGCACGTGGAAAGGGAGTTTGGGAAACTGATTCTTTTTAGTATGAAATAATCAATTTTCTTAATTCTAAGTATGATTGCGTTCCTTAATCAAATAGCCTTCTCAATTAATTAGTCACTTGCAGCGTACCAAACACATGAAAAATTGAAAAATGGTCTCATGGAAACCTTTTTCATAAAACAAATACACCATTTAGATTTGTTTTAATATTCTTTTTTTTATTTGCAATTAATTCCTTCTCTTATTTCTATTTGTTCATTCTCTACTCATTTTCATATTCGGTTCGCGATAAATCGTTTTACAATGAAAAATTATAATTGTACCACCACGTGGATGCCATATTGACAAATTAGTTGCCAGCTGAATTTGAAACAAAATCAAAACGTCATGTAACTGATGTGATGGGTCAGGCTACATTGATCATGGGCTTCTTCTGGTACTTCAGCCTTTTTAAAATGATGATACAGTATTCTTTTCAAGCCCATAAATTCACCTCTCACAAAGATGCAGCTACATATACTAGATGTCACAGATACACCTTTTTTTTGGTCGAAACAGATATACATTAAAGACATTGAATGACACCAAAAAATTTAAATCTTAAGACAGGGATAGATTGATGCATCTATATCATATGGCCATACTAAATTGCTGACCCTAGTTCATATGATTCATCCAAGTGATCAATTAATATGTCCACCTAAATCTTGGTCGAGTGATAATTACTCATCTCATTTATAAGAATGCCTTCTATCGACGATCTAAGTAAGACAACCATTAGAGAGAGAGAGAGAGAGAGAGAGAGAGGGTTGTGCATTTCTCAAATCTTCACAGTGCATTGTGATTTGCCATCTCACTATTGCTTCACATAGAGATTATGATCCTCTCTTCTTGTACTTTGCCAGGTAAAAGATCAATTACGAGCAAGCAACAACTAGAGAACCTCAAGGAGAAAATTGGCACGTACCCTCAGTTGGAGCAAAATGGGAGATTGCTGACATGAACAATCCACTGGGCTTTTTTTTTTTCTTTACCCAAAAAAAAAAAACAATCCACTGGGCTTTTTCAACGAGTGGACTGTGTTGTCCTACATCCTCACTGTGCTGGGTGATCTCATGAGGGAAAACATAGATTTAAGAAAGAAATTAGAAGATTTAGTGGACAAATATGTTATGCATCTGGAGAAGTTTGGCAAGCCTCGGAGGTCTTGACCCCATTATCTCCCAAGCCACCCTATTCTCATCCTTTGTACCCACCAGACATGCGCGTGTTGACGAACCAGAAGTTGGAGTTTCTGGATAAAAGGTTTGGTAAGTTAGAAGAGATTATGAAGGAGAAGTTAGGAGCATAATGACGTCGTAAATCTACATATTTATCACATATAAACAATTATAAGTAGAGATTTTTACCAAAAAAAAAAACAATTATAAGTAGAGAAAAGTTATGGAAGTTGACCCTCAACGTGTCTGAACTGGCACGCGCGAGGTTGAGTTATTCGGAAGGGAAAGAGGGGGGGGTGGGGGAGGAGATACTTGCACAAAATTGAAGTTGTCTCGGGCATCTTCAATATGATTGTACTTAAATGTATGTATCTATTGCTATTGTACAAGTTCACCTTTTAAAGTCTCACATACTCTTGTTGATACAAAACATTACATAGGATGACGCGACACCTACGTACCGTACAGTTTCAATACTAGTATTTGCAAATGTTGCAAAAGGATTATTGCTATGTTAGTCGACTATGCTCTCGAGCAAACACAATTAAGTCACAATATCAATTTATGTATGAGAAATATATTAGTGATTCTATGTATCTCTCATATTATAATCTCATTAGCTTGATTGATTGTAATTTCCTTTGCAATATTATACTACTATAGATAGCCGTCTTGTAAAGCCTATAAATAGGATGTTGTATAATTCATCAACAAGATACAGAATTTTCACAACTTCATTTTCAGCTTGATTCTTATCATGGTATTAGAGTGATTCTTCATGAAATAAAGTAATGTATAACAAGAACAATCATCAACAAAAATTGCAAATAACTAAATCCTTCCATAGTCAGAGTAGGGGATGACCCTCATATATCAAAGTAAATAAGTTTAAAGGGAGCATAACAAATAGAGTCACTAAAATCAAATGGTTAAGCATGATGTTTTCCCAACTTACAAAGATAAGCAATTAAAATGTTTATCGTCAATAGAATCTAGATGACCCCAAGAAATCAAAGAACCTAATCTAGAGAAAGAAGCATAACCCAAGCGAGAATGCCAAGTTTCAAATGAAATTATGATAGCACAACTAGCGAAAGAGTTTGGAAACTATAAGGAAGCAAGCTCAAATAAACATCCCACTTTACAGCCTGTCCAAATTGCTTGTCCCATCTATGGATCTTGAACACGACGACCATTTAAAGAGAATGAATGCCAAAAACAAGTTCACATAATTGTCCCATAGATATCAAGTTTAAAAAGAGTCTAAGAACTAAAAAGGTGTCGAGTAAGGACATTTCAAATGTTGAAATGTTCCTTGTATGACTATCATTTATGAGTTATCAATTGTACGAATAGTAGGTATTAGTGAAGCAAATGATTTTGACTTAAATAAAGTGGAATTGGAAGTCATGTGATTAAAGTAGGCAGAATCAAAGAATTACGAATTAGGAGTTTCGAAGAAACTGACATTGCAGAAGTGCTAGGAGCAAGAGTATCAAATTCTCAAAGAAATGAATGGATGATGATGACAACAATGGATTTACGTGTAGATTCGAGTGTATCTTTGTACCGAAATCAGTTGTTTGTCCCTATAGGTTGCTTGGGTTGTTGTTGCTAGCAATTAGATGCAAGATGACTAGATCGATGACAATCGCACAATAGTGTTGTCTACACGAGAATAAAGAACTACGAGTTGCAAGCATTGTGCTTGTAGGTGCGGACAAAGAGCGTTGCGCCTTCAAGGTAGCAATTCGAGTATCCTTAGTCCACAACTCTAAGACAACTACCTCAAGAAAGGTAATGAATGGATGATGATGACAACAATGGATTTACGTGTAGATTCGAGTGTATCTTTGTACCGAAATCAGTTGTTTGTCCCTATAGGTTGCTTGGGTTGTTGTTGCTAGCAATTAGATGCAAGATGACTAGATCGATGACAATCGCACAATAGTGTTGTCTACACGAGAATAAAGAACTACGAGTTGCAAGCATTGTGCTTGTAGGTGCGGACAAAGAGCGTTGCGCCTTCAAGGTAGCAATTCGAGTATCCTTAGTCCACAACTCTAAGACAACTACCTCAAGAAAGGTAATGGATCTCGACGTAGAAGTGAAGCTCACGCAAGTTTAATTCATCATTAATTGCCATAAAATTTTTTGCATATTACTTATGCAATCATAATATACATCAAACTTACAAGCATAAGAATCAACGTCTTTCAAATAGCACGCATGGAAGGCATTATATGTTAAAGCAATGACATTTACTTGCACGACTCACAATTGTAGCACTTTACAGCTTGGCAGTTCTTGTGGAGCTTGCGATCCTTGTTGGAACACAAAAGACAAAAGAATTCCCAGAAAAGTATAGCCCTCGCAATCTAGAAGTCAACAACTTCTTGAGTTCCCTTCGAATAATCTTTCTAGTAGCTAATTTTGGAATTGAATTGGCAAAAACTACTTTCCTCACTTTCTTATAGGGAGCAACCTATAAGCACAAAGATGCGTACATTGAAAAGCTGAGTTCATTTGAGCATCAAGAAAGACAAATGAAGCCTGGTCAAGTGTGTTTAACACAATAAAAATCATTGACATACTGCTATTATATTTTATAAGTGACATAACTTGAGAAATGAAAATGTCTAGTTTGTGGATGTGTGCATGCGGGATGACATCTAATTGACTTGACGAGAAACCTGTGCAGCTAAGCTAAGTAGTTCGTGACAAATTCCTCAGAAAGATCGCTTCCAATTCTCCTGACCATGAATGCCAACAATATCTCACCCAATTCTTCATAAAAGGCACTGTATGTTACAGAGAAAATAAGTAACAGTATATCACTATATTAACATTGCAAGAAAAATAAGACATTAAAAGAAATTTGACTGAAACATCATATGTTCAAACTTTGTTCCAATCATGAACATATTTCACAGTAAAGATGGATTGGTTATTTCACATTTTTCAACTATATTAATTCCTAGAAACAAAAAATGAAGATAATTCAGTTGTGAGATAACAGAGATGTTTTGAGTAAACATTTTCTCGCTCTCAAAATCTACATCACGGGAAAGGAATTGACTCTACTCTCGATTTTCTTGTCCAAACTAGCAAGGCTTGTTGTTTTTCTTTGCTTACCATGTTACTGCAACATCAACATTGTCGGGAATGGTACTTAATACAGCCTCCGGATCCACAGGAGCTATATGTTGGCAACACAAGATATCATATTAAGTTAAATAGTATCATAAGAAAAAGTAAATTTGTTAAAGAGCACGTGAAAGCTTGTTACGATTAATAATCTCTTAAGAACTCATGTTCGATAATAATCTCCTTTTGATATATTGAGAAGATGTTAAGATATAAACCATAGCACCATTTTCACTTTTTAGCATAAAGCAGAGAACTAACTCATCTTTAAAAGCCACTTGAAAAATCAACATTTTGGCAAATCTATAATAACAATTAACATGAACCATAAAGCTCTTACCTGAAAGCCGCCAGTAGATATGACAAAAGAATTGTCCAGACTATATTTTTAAAAACTTTGTTTACCTATCTTTCACCTCCCAACGTATTATGGTGCAACCATGCTTTGTTTATGCCTTAAGAATTATTCAATTCATTCATCTTAAGATGTTGAAATGAATTTGATGATCCATGTACAAAGGTATACATAATACATTAAAAAAAGGCATAGTTTGCTAAATAATGTGACTGCCTAAATAGTATCTCAAATAATCTCATGTCAAAAGAAGTGAGTCAATCTGTACCTGACTCAAATTAGTTCTAGGGGATCTATTATGGTACTCCAATATCTATCGCCAAAAAACCATTATCAATAAGCATTATAATATTTTAGGATCTAAAATGATTTTCATAATAGGTACCTAATTAGTGAATTGAGAAAATCCATTTATAATCCTTAGTGGCATGACGTATGGTGTTTGCATATATATGAAAAAATTATTTCATTAGTAGAATGTAATAAAATGCTTCCATGGGATCTATTATGATACTCCAACATTTATAAACGATAAACCACTAAAAATAAACATTAGAATTTATAACAAATTTCAGCCAAACATTATAATAGTAATGCAGACTTATAAATACCTGACTTGTGAATGGGAAAATCCATCAATATTCGCAGGCCGCATGATATATGGTGGTTGCATCTATATAAGAGAACATCATTACTAAAATGTAACAAAATGCTTCGAATGAATCTTTTTGCTACTCCAATATCTATAAACGATAAACCACTAATTATAAACATTAGAATTTGCACCATATTTCAACCAATTATAATAGTAACCTAAACTTTTAAATACCTGACTAGTGAATAATGAAAAACCATTTATAATTCCTGGTGATATGACGTATTGTGGTCGCATCTATATAAAAAAAAAATGAACAAATTAGTTGAATATAAATATAAAATGTTGAACTCAGAATGACACACTTGATTATGGAAATTTACACTAACTATAAGATTACTATGTTGCTAGGACAAAAGACATTTTGAATCTGACTTGAATTTATTGAATAATTTGGCACATGAGTCTTATTAGGCATTGTTTAGACTGCCAGCTCTATATTACAAAATAAAAAATATATTAATTCAAATCACGTAGCATGAGTATAAAAACAAACTAATTTTATATCACTCAACTAACCTCGATTTTTTATTGGCATCGGGGGTGTTTGTTTCTTAGATTTTTTCTTCTTTTTCTCACTTGAGCCTTCCACTTGAGCTTTTGAACCTTCCATAACTCGGGGGTGTTTGTTTTTTAGATTTTTTTCTTCTTTTTCTCACTTGAGCTTTTGAGCCTTCCATAACTCATTTCATTTCCTTTTCTTTGAAGGGGGTCCAATACCGGCATTTCACTCAACAAAGCCTCTTTGTTATCATCATCACTAGTATCATTTGTCACAGCCACACTTGAGTTATATGATGAAATTTCAACTATTGTTGCCTTCTAGTTCTTCTTTGCTATCCTCATAGTATTTTCATCTTGAGCTCCCAAACTCATCACTTCAAAAGCACTTTGCATTAAAGCGGAAAACCAATTAATGTGGATTGACCAAATGATATTTCATGAGATTCATAATTTACATACCCTTACTTCGCATCTTTAGTCCATCTTTTCAATATATAAGAAGATGGAATGGCTGAAACTAATATGTTTCCATTCAAAATGTGCAAAGCATGACGACATAACCACCATTTCGATTTAAATAATTTGCATTCACAAGAGAGGAAAAGTCAATGGGGTTAAATCTAACAACATGTTCACCTTGAATCCCATCACACTTAAGAGTATATTCATAAATCAACCCATCGAAAGTGGTACCTGAAATTATTTCGGAGATAATTTGAAGAAATTCTTCATTAAACCTTCTAAAAATAGCACAAGTATACACCGAAGTAGTATGCGTCAATATCCTATTATTCGAAATCTGCAATCGGGGCGTTCCACGAGAACTATAATCATCTTGACTTTCAATTTCTCTTATATGTTTCAACTGTTCTTCGTAATGGTGAATGAATCGTATAAGGGTCGATGTCTTAGTAGATAATTGTTGGAAAACATTATTAGTGCTCTCACTCCTTTGACTTGATCTTATACCACAAGAAAAATTACCACGACCAAAAACAGAACTCCGTTTATGTCTCAAGTCGTATAGCCTTTTAAGCCAACTGTTATTCTCAGTACTTCACTCATCTTCCATTTTTCTCCAAGTAGTTTCAAATTCATCCTCTAATTTGCATTTATGCATCAGTTTTAAGAAATATTTATCCTTAAATCTTGGCTTGTGGTAAAGATGTGGAATATTTTGATTAGCATTTTTCCTAATGTGCCCAGTGCATAAGCAGTATTGAGTATTCGAAAACACTATTTGAATAGCTTTTGCTATGGCATGGTCTTGATTAATGAAAATATTTTTTGGAGCCTTATTTCCCATAGACTTCAAAAACACCTCAAATAACCCAATAAATAAATTTGCAGTCTCATCCAACAAAAATGCACAACCAAATAAAGTGTTCTTCCAATGATAATTAACTCCAACAAAAAGTACACATATCAAGTTATACCTATTAGTATGATATGTGGTATCAAAAACCATCACATCACCAAAACAATCATAATCAAATTTGAATAAACTATCTCCAAAACAGATTGGTCAATCTACCATCTTGATCTATCCGTTGTACATAGAAAAATATTGGATTTTGCATTTGCATGCAATGAAAATGATTCAGAAGACTTTGACAATCTTCCCTATCTATATAATTTAATCTTTCACTTTTGCAAAAAATTTTGACAATCACTTAAGATGAAACCTAAGTTTTGGCTTCCTCCTACTTTGTTTGCTTCCTCCTACTTTGTTTGCCAAAAACTTATATGCCATCATCCCCCCAATGCCAGCTTTCGTCATGTCAACTAAAACACCATTGTAAGTGTCAGAAATCATTATTCCAAATCTTATCAAGTGCCTTTGATATTTCGATATAAATTCATGATTATGCTTGGGAACATAGTCTATGACTTCATAAGCGTCATTCTCAACTTTAAATCTAATAAATGCAGGGCAACCACATCTAACTTCAAGTCTTTCATATTTTATTTCTTGATCGGATGAGTTGATAGAATATCCCTCACAATTACACACAAAAGTGCGTCGAGTTATTTCTCCTTAATCGTTTTTTTTAATCTTAGACTTCCTCACTCCAAATCCTTTACTTATAGCATAAGCCACATATTTATGATATGCTTCAAGTTTACTTGCAAAAACCATTCCTACCGTAAACTCAAAATCTTTTTCCAAATCACGAATAACATGTGCTAAATCAGTAGTTTCATGCTGCAAACAAAGAACAAAAAATGATTAATGCAATATTTTTACAAGTAAAATAACATCTCATCCATTTTTTGAAAAAAACAAATATCTTTTACATAGTATGACTTCAAAATTACCTCCGATTCAACCATCGAATAACCTTACACATGCAGATTAATTGACTAACGCGAGCAAAACTTTGTCCATTGGACTTCTTACCAAATTAAAGAGAGATTGAACTTTGAAATTCAGTGCCGTCCTAAACAAACCAAACCTCCAAAAAATCACAACACCGGACACTCAAGGGCAAAACTACCAACTCAATAGCCAAACTCATGCAATTACCCACCAATTATTAAAAAAAAAAAAAAACTCCACAAAATAGTAGAAACAGCAAAAAAAAGAAGCAAAAAAAGTTTAAAATTTTTGGAGTTTTTTGAGATCTTCATGATCCATCATAACATGTTAAACATGGTAAACAAAGTTTTGAGAAGGTCATTCCAAATGAAGATATTATAATAAAAGAAAAACAAATAATTTAATTGTAGACCTATAAATATATGTCAGCCCAACGAGATTCTAGTAACTTAAAATTTGGACAAACTAGAAAACCTCCCCCTATTAAGCGCAACTAAAAATTTCATATCTAAAAAAATATTCTTGCCGTCCACCCGTTTAATCTAGGAGGAAATGATTATGTGGTGTAAATGTAATCACAAACAATAGAATGATTTTTACTTCGCTATAGACATTTCCAATTTTCTAAGATTAAACAAGAATTTCACAACAATCTTACAATCCACAAGATGCACTAAATGATACAACATGGAACAAACAACATTATTCAAGAAAAAAGAACAACAAATGAAGCAAACTAGTTTGGAAGTCATAATGGCACAAGAAAATAAAGAAAAATGAAAGCACCTAACCTGAATGCCAGTCGCAATGAGCATAAAATGGAATTGCTCAACCTCCACAATATTCCAACAACTAATTACAAGCACATTTTAATCTACATTGCAAACCAAACAATATTAAAATTCATAGACACTCAAAGTATGAAACTTTAATGAAACAATACTATAAAAGCATTTGAATCAAGGGAACAAATTAAAATATAAGAAACAAACATTAATGTTCAAACATACTGTTCTCTTAGCTAACATATAGTTAAGTTGTCCAACAACATCAAGATCTGTCAAAGCTGAAAATTGTTCACAACGGCGGCCGCAATGTCGTCACTACTCACTTTGAGTTCTTCAACACCTTATAGCAGCATGGAAATGTATCATGTGATCATTTTCATTTTTATCCAAGAAATGTGCAATAATAAACAGTTCGGAGAATATGATCCGTTTTTTTCCTTTCCATTGATAACTTTTTTTGGATGTATTTTAGTTAGCTAAGAAACACCATAGGCATTCTAAGAAAAGCCTAATCTTTCTCTATTCAACAGTAAATGGTTGTTTATATAAGAATGTTGAGATGTAATTGTAAGTCTGAGCTTTTTTTTTTTTTCAATTCTTCTTGATATCAAACTTTTTTTCATCTATTTTTCTATTTGCGCCACCCAAGATGTGAAAGTGTCATGACACATCAGTGATGTACAAGGTTTTGCCCTAGCTATCTAACATGTCTTGGCTCTTGAGGTGCAGATGTGATCAAGCTAAAAATGCATTGCAATACATGATAGAAAATGTTGCAAGTTTTTTTTTTTTTTAAATGAACCACACGCACAATTGTGTAAACTCGCCTACCTGCCTTGCAACTCGGAGGCGACTGGTAGGCTTTCGGGTGTCTGCACTTGTTGAAGAAGGCAAGGCGAAGACGATTACGGCTTGGGACCTAGCCAAGACTTGTGGGGCTCTTGGGAGAAAGTGGCAATGGCAGAGGCTGCTGAGCTCAGACACGCTCGGTGAGCTTTTAGGTGTCCGCGATCACCTCACCGAGGAGGCACAGGTGAAGAAGGTCAGAGCTTGGGACACAACCACGACCGGCGGGGCTCTTCAGAGTGAGTAGCTCTTGGCGATGACAGCGGAGGCGATTGAGCTTGGAGGCAACCAGCGGGCTTTTGGGTGTCCACACTCGCTGAAGAGGCCAAGGCAGAGATGGTCGAGACCCAACCACGACCAACAGGGTTCTTGGGAGCGAGTGGCTCTTGATGGCAACGGCAGAGGTGGCCAAACTTAGAGGCAACTGGTAGAGGTGGCCAAGCTTGAAGGCGACCAGTTGGATTTTGAGCGTACGCGATTGTCCAAGAGGCCGAGGCAAAAATGGTTAAAGCTCGAGACCTAACCACGACCAGCGAGGCTCTTGGGAGCGAGTGGCTCCTGGCAATGACAGCGAAGGCAGCTGAGATCGGAGGCGACCAACGGGCTTTTGGGTGTCCGCACTCACCGAAGAGGCCGAGGCGAATGGTTAGAGTTCAAGACCCAGCCACAATCGGAAGGGTTCTTGGGAGCGAGTAGCTCTTGACAGCGACGTTAGAGGCGGCCAAGCTTGGAGGCAACCAGCAAATGTTTGGTCGAGAGAGATGGCATTGCGGCTTTCATGGAGAAAAATACAGAGACAAAAATTTTTGAAAGAGAATGGGAGAGGAAGGGATGCACGCCTGCGTGCAAACGGGAGAAATGGCACAGAGAAAAGGACAATACATTAAATGAGAGAGAGAAGTAGGAAAAATTTAACTGAAAAATAATGGTGGGTCCTAGCTCCAGGTGGAGCCACGTGGCAACACGTGTCGCATCCTGATTGGGCGGGCGCACGGTGACGTGGAGCACCCAGCCCACACAATATTTTCTCTCAATAAGTGCAATCAACAGTCACTGTCAAATGTTGACATGGCAAACAAATGTCAATAATGCGACTAAAACGTGGCGAATGACGTCGCTAGGTTAGCGGGAGCGGTGGATCACGAGAGGCGCGCAGCGCATGGACTTCACTTGTAGAGAAGGCTGGTGGCGCGTGGAAGCACGTGGGGGTGTCGAAAGGCAACAATTTCCCCAGATCTTGACTCATTGGAGGATGGAGAAGCTGATTGTGGCGTTGGTTTGCTGAATTAAGGATGTCTAAAGTGTCAGAATAACACCGAAAGCTATTGGGATCGGTGAATCCGAGACGGGGCGGCTCGTGTAATATATTTTCCGCCTTTATTCGTGCTAATTTGCTATGGTTGCCAAACTTCAAGACCAACTTTCACAAGGGCCAAGGCCCAATCCATTGGAGATTGTTCTCCATTCTTTCGCGATTTCTATGTTGTACGAGCCGCTTAAAGTAGATAAATCAAAAGGGGTGCTCCATTTTTTTACTAGAATAATGACTAGCCCAGAAACTGAACAAAGCAGATTTCATGTCAGAAACGATGACCGGACCGACCCGAAATTCTGATCGCAGAGGTAATAATAATTTATAATAGCTTAAAAGTTTTCAGATGTGAAAGGTCGACGTTTCTGCCACGTGGACATGATTGATGTTAAAAAAATGCGGGCTTGATCTTAAAAAAGTATTAATGCAGTTTCCCAATGTAAAGTAAAGTGTATCTGAATATATATTGCAGCCGATTCTCTTGGAGTTCAGTGACTCTGAATCTTTTCCCTCCGTTTATTTAAGAAGGATTTTGTCAGAAGGAGCTTAACAAGAAACCAAGCAACGAAAGCTTACAGCTTTTAATGTTTCTCGTATCATGTGTATTCAATGCTTTGTAAAAAGTGAGACATTTGCTCATAAAATATATTTAGCAAGCAACTAACTCGACGCTCATTAAGTATAACCTTTTAAGGAAAGTCCCAAATGCGCTGGTCATCTTGCATACAGCTAGTACTCTCCACCCTCAGCTTTCAAATCTTAAGAGTAGAATTTTTCACAAATTAATTTTTAAGACTTTCATACAATTGATTTATTGAAAATGATCGGTCGACGAAAAATTTATTTATAGTAAAAAAATATGTATGCTTAAAGTTAGGAAAATGAATTCTCTAACCTAAAAAAGGGAATTTTTTTTATCATAAAGTTTTCTCCGAAATAAACCCATCCCTAATTTAGTTCTCAAACTAATGCAAGTGTGCATTTATTTCACTTAAAACTTTATGATGTAGGAAAATGTATTAATGGAAATCATTTTTAAGGAAAATTGTTAGTTTGTATTTGTTTTGTGATATGAGGAAAGCGATTTCCCTTTTATAAGATGGGGAACTCATTCTCTCCTGAGCTAAACTCATTGTTTTCAGTTTGTAAAATAAAAATTTTGTAATTTAATTAGTTTTCCGTCATCCAAATACCAAAAAATCGAATAACAATTTCCTAAAAACAGTTTTCCCTTAAATAAACTGACCATAAACTAACAAATTGCCGTTCATTCAATAAGCAAAAGCTCTAGATGGGGTTAGAGATTGATAAAATGAAGTGCAAATTAGACATGGACAGAAGTTGAGGAGGGTCGATTAATAACAACTACTACAGAGATTATAGTGGTCAAGGACTCTACTCGAGATAATTGTTGCTGTCCACCATTAATAATAGTTAGGCTTCCGATGATAACAAATATAGTAAATCGAACCGCGAAATTTCCAATTGTTGTTCATTCAAATGCTAGCTTTTTGTTTTCCGATAAAAAAAAATCCTAATTGGAAGCACCTAAGAAGTAAAATCTTAAATGTACCACGTTTACTTAGTCAAGTGCGTCCTTCAAATCACTCGTGCAGATGGAATAGTTGAGATGCTCGAATACTTAAATCTGGACATCACACCCCAATCTCTTAACCCCCAAATAAACCTTCGTTGATCCTTTTGAAAATTCTCGAGCATAGCATGATCTATCAACTGGTTATGTCCTCGCCATCTAACGAAGACATTTAGCATCATCGCGTCAAGTTCCACATATCTTGAAATTATTTTGTCAAATAAAACATGCAAGTGATCGTGCAACAGTATTCCATCCGATGACTTCCAATCATGGGCTTGGTGGGCCACAAGGCCACAAAAGGTTCGTTTAGTAACTATTTTATTGTCAAAATAGTTTCCACTCAAGAATAATTTCTTTTGATTTCATTGTAAAGAATAATTTTTTAGCATTTGAAGGTGTTTTATAACTGCTTAAAATTTGTATTCCCAGAATATAAATGCAGTTAGTAGGACTATAAAATTTCTTTGTTTCTTTTAATTTTTTTAATTCATTTATTATATTCTTTTTTCGTTTCTCTTCTTCTTCCTCCTTCTTTGCAGTCAATCGCCGGGTGAGGTTCTGTGAGCTCGTTGAAGCCTCGCCTAGCCATCTCGAGCCTCCTAGCAAGCCTCAACTAGCCACTAGCGAGGCTCGACCTCACCCAAGCGACGCAAGGATCTAGCGAGGAGAGCCTCGCCAACCAACACAAGGTTGGGCCTTGCTAGGCCAGGGTGAGGTTGACCTCACGTTGCTCAAGCAAAGTTGAGCCTCACCAACAGCCTTGTGAGGCCGAAACTTGCGGTGGCTAGGGGAGCCTCTAGTGAGCTTGTCAAACCTCGCTCAGTTGGTCGTTGCCCATTGTCGGTGGTTGGCAGTGGCAGCCAATGATCAATTGGGGGGAAGAAGAAGAGAGAATGAGAGAAGAAGAAAAGAAAAGAGAAAAAAAAATAGTTTTGGGGTTGATTCTGGAATCGTTCCTAGGAATAAAGAGACAATTTTTTTTTTCTATTTTTTAATTATGTTCCAAATTTAGTTCAAAGAGCAAAAAAAGGGATTTTTGTTCTCAGTAAGAAAAAAGATTATCAAATTGATTTTTGGTTCAAATCTACTTCCAATAATAAAATAATAGAATTAGATACTATTGAGTAGATTACCAAACGCACCCTAAGTCAAATGGGTCTGAAAAGCATCGTGCGTCGAGTAAGACCTAGCTTGACAATTTATAAATGTGGTATGAGAAAATAGTAATGATAATTCTTAAAGTTTTGCTCTATTTACTATGTCATCCTTGGATTAATCTGTTCAATACGGTCATTGAATTATTTCCGAATGTTCAATTTAATCCCTTAACCATCAATTTATCCAGTCTAGTCCCATGATTTTTCATAAGAAAGTCAAATAAATCATTTGGTACTATTATCCAGATTTTAAAATATTTTTTTATTTCGATAAATTTCACAAATTAACCAAAAAAGTGCAATCTCTTTATTACCTTTTACCTTTTTGTCTCTATAAATATCACAACAGTTTCCATTTAGTATGCTTTAACTTATTGGTCTCTAAAACATTAATAAAACCTCATTCAGAGTTATGTCTGGTTGACCTTCCTGCTAATTTAAGAATAAGTGTTTGTATAAGGGCATTTATAATGATATTCATTTATTTGTAGATAATTGTAACGATATTAGCCTAAATCATATTGTTCCTTATTGTTAGGTATATTAAATTTGCAACTTTTGCATTTCGTATTTAACTAATTTAGTTAAATTTGTAAACTATAAATTTTAAAGAGCAGAAATATCAATTGGATACAACTCTACAATAGATTAATTTTAACCTTTACATATGTCATAAGCTGAGAGATACTTAAATAAAACTATCATGGTATTTATAAAGACCAAAATTGTAAAAAGCTAATAAAAAGACAACATATTTTTCGTTTGATTTAAGAAATTAATTGAAAAGAAAAGATATTCTAAAGTTTAGAAAATAGTGTAATTATAAAAATTTATGAATAATACCAAAGGATTGATTTTACTTAGTTATAGACATTTGATGGACTTAATTAAATAATCCAAAAGTCTAGAGGCTCGATCGAATATTTATGAATAATTTAGATATCACGTCAAACAAATCAAAAAATTCAAATATGACATAGCAACGTTAAGCCAAAGTTTCTCATCTTTTATATATGCATGTTGATATGAGTGATGTTGAACAACAAAATCAAGGTTCATTTGTTTGAAGAAAAACCATTTCTGAGAAATTATTTTTTGACATTCTGGTGTTTAAATAAGGGAAAATTCAGAATAAGTATTCTCATTTTGTCAAATAAAGTAAACCTCGCGTCAAACAAGGGTCGAAAGTTGCCATGTTAGTTTCGAAGAAGCACTTGACTAAAATGTCCTTTCATGGATTGAAATATTCGAGTCCTTATTTAAAATTACCATAGAGCCCTTATTTAACACACTATTTACTTTAATCCCTTATTAAATAAAATAATGGTACTTCAAGCTTTTATTTATAATTTTCCATTTTAATAATGAAAAGCTAATCGAATTACGTAAAAACGTCTTTGATGGACGAAAAACAATAAGCTTAGAAAGAAGGAAAACAACTTCCATTCCTGTCAAAAAAAAAAAGAAATCACTTTCTTGAAACCACCATACGGATGGAAATGAATCGTTCCCTTCAAAAATGATTTCCACGGAAAATGCTATCCCGCGTCATAAAATTGTCAACGAAACAAATGCACCCGGGAGATATTCAAATTCGGCCTGGCCCCAGCCCGGATGATTCCCTCCTCTCATCCCATGGTCTAAGGTCGGTAGCCCCTAGGCCTAGCCATGGAAGGAAGGACGGTAAAAAAGACCAGCAAAATTTCCGCCCTTTTCCCCCCATCAGAGAGGGGTGGGGGAGCGTCCCAGCGCCGGGCTCGCCCTGTTACCCTCGTTCCGAACACGTCTGACATCCAGCTTCAAATTTCCGGAGGGAAAAAAAGAAGGGGCTCGCCCTCCCACGCCCCATCCCCCTGCCATTCTTTTTCAAACGCAAGCAAGAGGAGGAAATAGGAATCAATCGCAGGAGAGAGAGAGAGCGCAAGCCGGTGCCCCCTGGGAAATTTTTCCAATTCAAAAAAAGGGGCAGGAGGAGAGAGGAGGGGGGAGGGGGGGGAGCGTTTGAATTCCCTCCCGTCGCTTTCCTTTTCCCTCATTTTCCCATCCAACCGAACAGTCCAATTCCCCCCCGCGAGCAGCAGAAGAGAAAAAAAAAAGCTAACGTCCACCGCAAGCTTTCCCTCTCTCTCCGCTGCGTGCTTTTCAAATTACGCTCTCTCCGGCGCATAAGACAAAAACCGCGAATTCCCCGCTCCCCACCTCCTCCCAGTCGTCGTGGCGGCAGCGCGCGGTGACGTGTGGGCTTCCGCCGCCGATCCCCCTCCGCGCTTCGCCCGCCATTCGCCGCGACACCTGTTCTCAGGGCGGGAACTCGGGAAGCCTCCCCCCCTCCCTCCTTCCTTCCTCCCGAAGGCATGCCTGTACGTCCGTTGTTCCCCCCATTTCTCTCTCTTGCGCCTTCGTCTCTTGTCGTTCTCTCTCCGTTTTCTAGGGTTCTTCGCGCCGCGGCGGTTTTTCCTCCCTTAGGGTTTCGCTCGCGGTGGGGATGAAAAGTTTCGATCTTTGGCAGGAGCCGAAGATGGCGAGCCTGCGGAAGGGCTCCAAGGTGTGGGCGGAGGACCGGGGCTCCGCTTGGATCGCCGCCGAGGTCGTCGATTCCGCGGGGAAGCAGGTCCGGGTGTTGACCGCCGCCGGCAAAAAGGTGATTGCTTTGGCCCCCTATCTCTTGGCGTGTGCGTCTCTGTAATTTTGGCTCGTTGGGATCGTGAGGATGTTGAGCTCCTCTGCGTAGGTTTTGGCTTCGCCTGAGAAGCTGCATCCTCGGGACGCGGACGGCGAGGAGCTCAATGGGGTCGACGACATGACCAAGCTGACGTACTTGAATGAGCCCGAAGTGCTTTACAACCTCGAGAGGAGATACGCGCTGAATGATATATACGTGAGTCGATTAATGTGGACGTGTGCTGGATTCTGTTTAGCGTGGAGTTTTATCGCGGATTCTGTTTAGCGTGGAGTTTTATCGCGTTCTGCATGGTCAATGCGTGTGGTGATGAGTTGGTTGATTAGTTAATTTGGAGTGGTGGAGTTGTGTAGCAATTACTGATATATTCCTTGTAGAGTGATTGAAGTCTCTTGAGATAAAGATGTCCGAGGTAAATTACTCACTGGGGTGCTTTTAACCTTAGAATGATATTGTTGAGAATCTTCACTGTTTGTCAGAAAGGCAACTTTCTCTTTTTGAGAGCATCTACAACGTGAGAACATCATATGTGGAGATTATGGTTAGGTGTAGTTTTCATATTTTCAGAAGAAGCGATAAATGACAAAGTGCCAACTACTATTTCTGGATTGAAGGTTGTAATTTTCTTTTGTTATGTGTTCCAATGGCTATATATGACTTAATTGTTGCCATCACTTGAATGCCGACTGCATTGTTAGAATAAATGTCAGGTCTGTTATACTTGACTTACACCTATGACTAATTTGTCGGCAGCTAAATTGCCATGTGATGATGGTCTTAATTGAATCTGAACATGTGGTGATTCAAGTGAAAGGCAATCTGCATATACCTATGGCTCATTTTGTTTATTCTGGTATCTGAATATTTTCTTACCTTGAAAAGGCGGCTATTCACTTAACAATATCAATGTATGATAAATGCGGCAAACTATTAAGTAGGACTTTTTTCCCTTTGTGAGCAGACTTACACAGGAAGCATTTTGATAGCTGTCAATCCATTTACAAAGCTTCCCCACCTCTACAATGTGCATATGATGGACCAGTATAAGGGAGCTCCTTTTGGGCAGCTAAGTCCACATGTATTTGCAGTGGCTGATGCATCATACAGGTGTTTAATTTTTTTTTATGCTTGTCATTGAGTCTCATTGAGTATACTCCTTAGTCTTACAACACGATCTAATTAGATGTTTGCCATCTTGATGCAGAGCAATGGTAGATGAGGGTAAGAGCCAATCTATACTAGTTAGTGGGGAAAGTGGGGCTGGAAAAACCGAGACAACAAAACTGATTATGCAGTACCTCACTTATGTGGGGGGTCGCACTGCTAGTTCTGGTGATGATCGAACAGTAGAGCAGCAAGTTCTTGAAGTAAGGGTTGCTTGTCACCATTCAGTGAAAAGCTGTACCAGTAAATTTGCATATTTGACTAATATATGCCCTTCATCATAACTGTTGAAGATTTTGGATATTAGTTATCTTTCTACTTTGGAGATGAACATTCTGCTCACTTGACTCTGTGTCATCCAGTCAAATCCACTATTGGAGGCATTTGGTAATGCGAGGACTGTCAGAAATGATAATTCTAGGTGCGTGCTGGTTCTCTTTATTCCAATGTTGCTATAATCTGCTTTCAAGCTTTGAGCTGCTTGTCAGGGTAGTTTTACTCTACCAGTTTGCCTATAAAGTGGCTAAAATTAATTTGACAGCCTGCCCCTTAATATATTTATATTATATTTGGAGATCACCCAATGCCTTTCTATGAATTGAGTCTTCATATTAAATTTCCCTGATGGAAATGACATATTCCATTTTAATAATAACCCTGGGATCGCTTATTCTTAAAAGCATCGACTGAGTACCAGTGGGAGCTCAAAGGGACAATAAAAGAAAGTAATTGGTGAATGCGTTGTCTCAAGTTAAATGCATTGAAGTCTATTCACTGTTGTTAATCCAAGATCTATTGAACAAAGAAATATTTATGTGCAATTGGTGGACAAACAATAACTTGTTATTCAGTAAATTATCTGTCAGTCACTTCATATTGCTATTGCGTGCAGCTATTTTTGGGTGCATAGGTATACAGACATATGTGATAGGTCTGTGTAGCAAGTTATCTGTCATTAGAAGTATGTAAGTATTTAAGTATGAGTTAAGGCAGGTGATGTTTGTGGTTGTCCTTTCAGGTGATCATTTATTTTTCTTGCATAACTCAAAGAAGTTCCTATCTCTAGAGTTTTTAGATTTCTTTGTCCAAACAGACTTGCGATTCCCTATATGATTCACAGTTGAAAATTCATATCGAAAATAAAAATCTGGGAAACAAAAGTGAAGCGGTTATCGTAATATTCTAGTAATAGGAATCTTGATGTTTTTGTTTTACATTTCAAAGATAAGAGTCAATCTTAACTAATTCAGATTTGCTCTCACCAAGAGATATTTAATGCACAGTAGATAAGTATTTATGAACAGAGTTAACTTTCATGTCATATGAAGATGATGGCATGTTCTATTCTAATTGTGGGTGATTGAATTATCGTCTTGCATTGAAAATACTTGAAGCATTATTGCCAGCAGTAGCACATGCCAGAAAGGCAAGATAATCATTACAACTTGTGATATCAACATCAGTAGCAGTGATAAATATACAGGGGAAATTGGTTGATATGTGAGGTAATCTTGGAATCTTAGAGATAAAGACATGGAGGGAAAGCTGGTCGTTAGAACAGGTCACTCTGTACGGGAAAGAGATATTGAGTGATATAGGCAAGTAGTTGTGTTGTTGGAAAATGGTGGCGAATGGCAGATCACAGTCACGCTACATGCTTTGGAGAAGGTTAAATCTTCCCACGCTGATATATTTTTCCTCCTAAATATTTGTAGACAACTGGGGCTTTTTATCTGTTATTTTTTGCAGTCAGTCTTTGAGAGGATGAGCAGCCTTCTATATTGAGTCATGTCATTGATTAGTCTATGTTTGTATTGGGCTAGTAATCATTAGGCTTATCTGATAGGTAGATTGTAATTTGTTTACCTTATTGTTGCAGTCGTTTTGGCAAGTTTGTTGAAATCCAGTTCGATGCGAACGGTAGAATATCCGGTGCCGCAATTAGAACTTATCTTTTGGAACGTTCTCGGGTTGTTCAAATAACTGATCCTGAAAGGAACTATCACTGCTTCTATCAATTATGCGCATCTGGAAGGGTACGTTCCCTCCCCCGTCCTTCTCCCTCCCCCTCCCCTTTTCCTCCTCTGTTGACTCACCATTAGTCCTCTGCTTTCATTATGCATCTAAATTTGTTGATCTATACACCTATTGAGATGTACCTATTTGTTGAAATCTCTGCAATGAATTTGTTCTGGAAAATGGTTCATCATTCGCGTTAAGGAATTTTGTAAGTTCTGAAGCAAGATGTGATCAATTGTGTGTGGCGTATTTCCATATTTAGCTAGTTGCTGAATAGCTGGATGCATGTGCCATTAGTGTGTGCATATTCTGGCACAAATGAAACCTATAAGCATTGTAGCTTTGGGAACGTCAAAACATGTGCAGGATGCAGAAAAATACAAGTTGGGACATCCGAGCCTGTTCCACTACTTAAACCAAAGTAAGACTTATGAGCTGGAAGGAGTGAGCAGTTCAGATGAATATTTGAAGACGAGAAGAGCAATGGATATTGTTGGCATAAGTTCTGAAGACCAGGTTGGCTGGTTTTTATAAAAAAAACTGATGGATATATACCTTTCTTGGTTTTGCGCTGCTCTTGTATCTTACTTTTTAGAGGAACTTTTATGCTTTTCACAGGAAGCTATTTTTCGCACATTGGCCGGAATTCTGCATCTAGGAAATATTGAATTTTCACCAGGCAAAGAGCATGATTCTTCTGCCATAAAGGATCAGAAATCTGGCTTCCACATGCAGATGGCTGCTAATCTTTTTATGTAGGTGATCTAGAATCTTCTCACATAGCCTTCTTTTTCTTGGCAGTCCATAGTTATTATTTCCTTGCCTTGTCTTTAGTGGAATGCCGGATTGCTTGGCTTTGATTCTTCATTGAGTTGGCTTGTATAATGCATATCTTTGAATGAAAGTGATAAACTGTTGTCCAGGTGTGATGTGAACCTCTTGCTAGCAACGCTATCCACTCGTACAATTCAAACTCGTGAAGGAAACATTGTGAAAGCCCTTGATTGTAATGCTGCAATTGCCAGTCGAGATGCACTGGCAAAGACAATCTATGCTCGGCTATTTGACTGGTATTTTGTTGACAAAACTACATCCCGAAAGTCTTCTTTATTTAATTTTAGTGTTGATTGTCTTGATTTAAGAACATGGTTGAATCTTATCATTTTCCGTAGGTTGGTTGATAAGATTAACAGGTCTGTTGGTCAAGACCCAAACTCTCGTGTTCAAATTGGAGTCCTGGATATATATGGCTTTGAATGCTTTGAGCGTAATAGGTGAGTTTCTTCAGCTTTTTAAGTGTTTTTCATTTTTTTCATCGGGTCCGGGTAGAGACCAAAGGTCTTGAGCGATCAATTAGACCTTTTTAATTAGACCTATTTAAGTGTGTATGGTGACCGCTTGATTGGCTATCCATTGTTGTTTGTACTTCTGATTTGGCTATTTGAGGACTGCCTGATGACTTTTACTTCTGATTTTCTCTCTTCTTACCTTGCTGAAGAAGGAAACCGGCTTTTCGCTTATTTGCACCTTGGGCCTAGTGAGTTTGAGTGGGTCCAAGAGGGCTGCCAGGTCCATCATATGCATCATATACATAGAAATCTTTCTT
Source organism: Eucalyptus grandis x Eucalyptus urophylla (assembly GCA_028830015.1). Classification (NCBI taxonomy): domain Eukaryota; kingdom Viridiplantae; phylum Streptophyta; class Magnoliopsida; order Myrtales; family Myrtaceae; genus Eucalyptus; species Eucalyptus grandis x Eucalyptus urophylla. Next base: position 47,057,171 of record CM054190.1, read on the forward strand.
CCAAAGAGAATTTTATGCACGAACTCTTCCAAGATAGATTTAACCATGAAGCATGATTCCTCTATGTCAGATTTATGAGGAGAATTCTGTGGATTTGTGCTATGAGTATAGACGTAGTTGGATCTCTGTTTGTGCTTATGCTTGATTGGTTTGATATAGGATGTGCTGGCTCATTTTGTTGTATAAGCATGTTGTGGCTTGAAAAGCTATGAGATGAGTCTCTTGCTGCTCCACTTTAAGCAAAACAAAGTTTGATGTTCTTGATTAAAGAAAATGCGGCATTTGGAAACTTTTTAGCTGATTCAATCATCTCTATTCAATTAATTCCAAGTGTAAATGTGAGTTTTACTTGACATATTTATAATATTGTTTTGCTTTTTTATCTCATGAAGGTGACTGCTTTTTTGTGTTTTTGGTGATAAAGAAATGATCCGTCACGGCACATGTTGTTATATTTCTTTTGTTTAACATTGGTTTGAATTGGTTACTTCTGTGACAAATTGATTTTCAATGCCTGTCCTAGCATCAATTTCATTGTCCCATGGTACTCAGTGTTATTCATGGGTTGTCATTTCATCCACAGCTTTGAGCAATTCTGCATCAACTTTGCAAATGAGAAGCTTCAGCAGCACTTCAATGAGGTGAGATAAGGGTTTTGAAGAAAAATGTTGTGCAGTTCTAGTGGAAACTTCTATCTAATTTTTTGCCTTTTGTTTCAGCATGTGTTCAAGATGGAGCAGGAGGAGTATAGCAAAGAAGAAATTAATTGGAGCTATATAGAATTTATAGACAACCAAGATGTTTTGGATTTGATTGAGAAGGTTGTTTCTTACGTCATCACATGGATTTTGGATACTTTGAAGCTCTGTAATGCACTCTGAAAACCATTAACTCATTCCTTTCTCATATGAAACATACATTTCGGCTTCAATTGATCTTTTTAGTCAGTTGATAGATAGCATTCTGTAACGCATTTGGAATGGTGATTACATGTTGGTGTATTACACGCCTGGCATGGCACCCTACCAATCAAGCATCTCCTTGCTTTTGAAAGCAAACCCTTCTCCCATTGAGGTTTTTATGTTGTTTCCTCGAGACATTGAAGAAAACTTGTGTCAAAGTCCTTTGTTTATTCTCGATTCGCTTGTGTTATAGGATCCATCAAGTTGGAATGAGATCATGAATTTGGAAATCTCAATAGTCTCATGTGGTTTGATGTATTAATAAGTTCATGTGTCTGCAAGATGTATCAGAATCTCATCACTGGTGTTTTTGGAGTTGCTCATGAGTAAGTAAATTATTGTGTATTTTATGGGGATTTTAGGTTTTATACATTAACAAATTTTAATTGACACTGTTCTAGCATATTTGCAACTATGCATTTGAAGTCTTCTTTTTGCACATTTAGTTATTTGATGTAATGTGGAAGTTGCGGTGCCTTGTTTATTAGCAAATATCATTTGAAGGCATAAGTCAGTGAGAAATGGTTCCTTATAGTAGTCTTGTGCAAATAACCTCTCATATTTATATTATTGTTGGTCCTGTTGATCTTGCAGAAACCTATTGGGATTATTGCTCTGTTGGACGAAGCTTGGTACAGATTGTTTTTCCTCTATATAAACTTTTCACGTGGATTTGGTGTACATGCAATTCATGTTGTTCTCTTTCTTGTTGTGCAGTATGTTCCCAAAGTCAACACATGAAACCTTGTCAACCAAACTGTTTCAAAACTTTCGGTCACATCCAAGGTTGGAAAAGGCCAAATTTTCGGAAACAGATTTCAGGATTGCCCACTATGCTGGAAAGGCATGTATTTTGACAAAGATGACCTGTGAATCTACAATTTTTGTTTGGCTTTGTTTAGAATATTTTTTTGTACCTGCTGTTTCTTATGCAGGTCACATACCAAACGGAAACCTTCATAGATAAGAACCGAGATTACGTCGTGGTGGAGCATTGCAATCTTTTGTCCTCTTCCAAGTGCCCCTTTGTCGCTGGTCTTTTCCCTGCTCTTCCGGAGGAATCGTCAAGATCATCCTATAAATTTTCTTCTGTTTCTTCTAGATTTAAGGTGAGCTGTAACCTATATTCCAGTCACCTCTCATTTTCGTCTCTCAAAACTCCCGAACAAAGCATAAAGAGAAATGGGTTGCTCACATTAAAAAGCTGTTATACTAACATTTGAATAAGTATTTTTTATCTTCTTGGGTATCAAACTATTTGTTGCAGGAATCGATGTCTTCATATGCTGTAGCTCTTTCATTTAAAAATGACACAAACACAAAGGAGTGTTAATTTACCAGGATATCAATAATCTCTTTTCTTGTGGTGCAGCAACAACTCCAAGCACTTATGGAAACCCTCAACTCAACAGAACCTCATTATGTGCGTTGTGTAAAGCCAAACTCCCTAAATCAACCGCAAAAGTTTGAGAAACTCAGTGTCTTGCACCAGCTACGCTGTGGGGTTAGTGGATTGTGCTTCTACGCTTTGATATTTTGTTGTTCTGTCTTTAGAAATGGTCATTCTGGTTAACTCGGGTGGGAAGTACTATTCGTGCTTCTCATTTTGCACTGCATTGCCATATGCACTCTACTGGCATAGTTCTAATGCTTCCTCAGTCTTTTTTTTTTTCTCTTTTATATTAACTCAATGCCCGTTAGAGAAGGGACTACTTCTTGCATGATAGTCATGCTTTACACATTGTACAGATGCTAGTCAACTCCATCTGGTCATTATTACATCTTGATGTGATTGTGTTGGTTAATCTCCCATATCTTATGGTTGCTGTGTCCTAGTTTGAATTGTCATAATGAAGATTTTGGCTGTGGTTTCTTATGAATGGCTAATCTCCCCTATCTTATGGTTGCTATATTAATATGCATTAGTTGCGATGATATCATTCCCATTCACCATTTCTATTTCTTAAAACAATTTTCAACAGGGTGTTCTGGAGGCAGTTCGCATAAGTTTGGCTGGTTATCCAACTCGAAGGTCTTATTCAGAATTTGTGGATCGTTTTGGACTGCTAGCTCCTGATCTTCTATTTGGAAGGTCTGCTTGTGGCTAAGTTTTTATTGAGCATTTGATCCTGCTTTCTGTGTCTTTAGTATATGCTTGCAGTGTCATCATTTTTATGCAATGCAGTTATGATGAAAAGATGATCACTGAAAAAATCCTGCAGAAATTGAAGCTTGAAAACTTTCAGGTATATATCTTTTGCATTCATAACAGAGCTGTTACTGATTTTAGAGTGGCCGGTGTAAATCTTGTAGGATGACGTATATTCCATCAAAGTCAGTGTCTTTACCCTGCCTTATAAATGTTGCTGCAGCTTGGGAGGACCAAAGTGTTTCTTAGGGCTGGTCAAATTGGTAGTTTAGACTCACGGCGAGCTGAGGTTCTGGATAGTGCTGCAAAATGCATCCAACATCGTTTTCATACATTTATTGCAAGGAGGGATTTTGTATCTATCAGGGGTGCTGCTTATGTTCTTCAAGCATACTGTAGAGGTACTTTATCTTGCCAGGTTTTTCCTGTGAAATTTTGGCTAATGGATGGAAATCCATTGGCTTAGGACACTAGTTGCTTGTAGGTCAGGATTTGATTTCAATATCCACCTTAGAGCCTCTAATGTAAGTGCGCAATTTGCATTTCTTCTATAATATGTTCAAATGGAAGAACTTTTCAAGGGTGGATTAGAACATGCTCCGTTGCAAATTTTTTCTTGCTCATGTATATTTTTTTATTTATTTCTTAGGATGCCTTGCCCGGACACTCTATGAAATGAAGCAGAAGACAATGGCTGCTATTATTATGCAAAAGTATTTGAGGGGCTGGCTGATACGGTCTGGGTATGGGAAAGTGCGTGCAGCTGCCATTGCCATACAGTCAAGTATACGTGGTTTTGCAGTACGCCAAAAGTTTTTATATGGAAAGAAACACAGAGCTGCTATCCTGATTCAGGTGAACAGGATGTTGGATATGCACATTTTGGATCAATTGTCTGTATTTACCATTTGCGACTCATTTCTTATGATAAAAAACAGTCTGGGTTTTACCTTAAAGGCTTGATGGTTTATTGCTTTTGTTCAGTCAATAAACTGTGAGAAGGATCATTGGAAGATCAATTAGCTAATGGAGATGTGAGTGCTTTGGACTTATCATAAAACATGATGAGTCCAAAGCACTAGCATCTCATAGGGTACAACATTATATGCCTAGCTGGTCTATCGACATGATATAAAGTCCTTTTGTTGTGAGTTATTAATTTAGCTTTTTAAACAAAAATTTATAATGGGTTAAGGCAACGATGGATTCTGTAATAGTTAGAAACACGACTAAGACATGCTAACTGAAATTTCCAGTCATATTAATCATTATCATGTTTGGTCTGGCTTCTCTAAAACATTTCCATAACAATGCACTATTTTGTTGGGAAGGTGGATCATATGCATAATCCATTCTTTGCCTCTGGCTTTTTACTTGATTTGGTTATCTGGTCTCTCCCAAATACTGAAATTGTGTGTTCAAACCAGAGTAAGAGAATAGTCATGTCTTTTCTCATAGAGATAATATGTGCTTTGAGCTCATTGTAATTCCATTCTTTTTTACTCTCTGGCCTATATAAAATTATCGTTTAAACGGCAATACTCATGGGTTTTTAAAGATTTGGGGTGGTCATTATTAAGTAAAAGTCAAATCTTAAGTACTGAAAAGGAAAAGTACAGGTGAAATCCTGAAGACAGTGGTGGTATATGTAGTTATGAGAACTATCATGCATAGGTGTTGCTTCCCTTTTTGTTTACTAATACTAAAATAATAAAAAATAAATAAAAAATCTGTTAGCTTTCCACTTCTGTTTGCCATTTTTTAGTGTTGCATAACTGATTTAATGTCGCTACTAAACAATACGAGTTTGTTAATGTTGGTTTGCTTCAATCTCTTGACATGTGGTGTCCGATTGCTAGGCTCGATGGAGAATGCACAAGTTCCGCTTAGCTTTGAGGCATCATCAGGCTTCTATCATTGCAATACAGTGTCTGTGGAGGCGAAAACTTGCTATAAGAGAACTCAGGAGGCTGAAGAAAGTAAGCTTAATTAGGCTTATATGGAGTTTGTTCTTTTCAAGTTAGAGCATAATTAATTATTTGTTGCACATTAATTTTCGTATCATAGGAAGCTAATGAAGCTGGTGCCTTGCGCATGGCTAAGAATAAGCTAGAGAAGCAGTTGGAAGATCTTACATGGCGCTTGCATCTAGAAAAACGTTTACGGGTATGTGATCAAATATAGAATTGTAAGATTTTGTATATGCTATGTGGATTTGGAAGCTCTACATGATGAGCAAATATATTTTTCTAAGAGGCAGCCCCTTTCTCTATAGGTTTCTAATGATGAAGCTAAGCTGGCGGAGATTTCAAAATTTCAGAAGACAGTAGAATCATTGAATCTTGAATTAGATGCTGCTAAGTTGGCAACAATAAATGAATGTAACAAGAATGCAGTGCTTCAAACTCAGTTAGAATTGTCGATGAAAGAAAAATCATCCCTGGAAAGAGAGCTTGTTTCAGTTGCAGAGCTGAAGAAGGAAAATGCACAGCTGAAGGTTAGTCATCTGCTTATCTTGGCCTAGACTTTGGTTGGCTTCAGAATAAAACATTTTGTTCTAGTGATTCTGGATGGGCATCGGGGATAAAATATTATTTACTCCTTTTAAACTCTGGTAATGGATAATGTCTTAGCTGAAAGATTTGCTTACTGTAGAGTAACATCAGGCCTCTTGCTATTGAAATCTAGTGTTAAATTTTTGTTGCACTGTCAATTCGCCTATTTCTTTGAAGAATTTGTTCTATTGTTTTAAGTTGGATATGGGTGCACTGCGCCAACTGCTAGCAAAATGTTATGGTTTTCCGTCTATTTGGGTTGCACATGAGCAAGTTTGTCGGATTGATCTTCGTATTTCTCTAAAATCACGTTATCTTTCTGTTTACTTAGCAATTTATCTTATAACTGTAAAATTCATGCGTACTCTGTGTCCCAATTGGATTCTTATTCAGTTTTGTTAGTTTGGCTTTTGGTCTGCTGTTGATTTTTGCTAAGTAATTTATCTGGAAGAGATAGCTTCTTTATAATACTTATGTTGATATTTCTTGCCAGAGTGCCTTAGACACTTTGGAAAGTAAGAACTCTGCTCTGGAGCTTGCACTCATCAAGGCTCGAAAGGAAACTGATGATGCAATTGGGAAGTTACGCCAAGTGGAAGAGAAGTGGTTTCAGTTGCAAGAGAATGTGAAAAGGTTGTTGTGTGTTTTAACTTCTTGTAACTTATGTGCATATCAAAAGTTATGCTGACTGTTGTTCCAACGTGTGTTTTTGTGGGTTTATGAGTCACTAACGAGTTTCCTGGGTAAATTACTTAAGACTAGCAGCTACTAATTTTGGTCTGTTTGATTTAGTGCATTTCTCGTCTCAATTGTTTTCGATCATGTCTCTCATTATAAGTTGTCCATCATAAAAGATGATGTGGCATGCAATGTTACATTTAAATAATCTGCTATACTGAATTCTTCTATCCTGCATTTATGAGATTTGACATCCTTAGTTCCTGTGGTGCAGTATTTAACAACAACTTATTGTTCTCTGTTTCTATGTGGTCTTTTTTTGATAGCCTCGAGACAAAGCTCTCAAACTTAGAAGACGAGAACCACATTTTACGACAAAAAGCACTAAGTGTGTCCCCAAAGAGTAATCGCGCAGGTCTTGTGAAGGCATATTCGGAAGTAAGTTCTGGTCTCTGATTTCACTGTAATTGCATATACCATAAACACTAGTGGATATTACTAGTGCAGGCACATAGAATGTGTGCATTTCTGGATTTTCATTATTGGTCAATTTAGTAATGCTAATTTTGATATATAAGTCATGCAATATTTTATATGCTGCTGTACTGGTGCGATTACCTTTTTCATCTTTCTTTTTGATGGTTCAGAAGTATTCTTCTGCACTGGCTCTTCCAAATAGTGACAAGAAGAATGTTTTTGTAAGATTTTTTTTTTCTCCCTTGTTAGTCTTAAGTTCTTGATTTATCACATGTGAACTCTTTGTCATCCTTAACAATTTTGTATTCGGTGCAGGATTCTCCAACTCCTACCAAACTTATTCTACCTTTTTCACATGGCTTGTCCGAGTCACGCAGGACCAAGTTAACTGCTGAGAGACATCAGGTTTTCTGCCTTTTTGCTTTGCTGGCAGGAGTCACTATAATTATATGAACATCAGCAACTATCATGACCGATAATAGTTACATCAGATAGAGAAAGCATTTAGATCAATGTAAACTCTGGGATGTTTGTGACATTTCTGATATATAAAATGGCAAACTTCTTTCCAGGAGAACTATGAACTTCTTTCGAGGTGCATCAGAGAAGATCTAGGCTTCAAGGATGGCAAACCAGTTGCTGCTTGTATTATGTACAACTGTCTGCTTCACTGGCATGCCTTTGAATCCGAGAGAACGGCTATATTTGATTATATTATTGAAGGAATCAATGAAGCTCTTAAGGTGATACGGATGAACTTTGCTTTTTGTATCAGTTCATGCTTCAATACTTTTTCTTTCCAGTGATGGCTGATGCCTGTAATGTTTTTATCAGGTATGCTGACAGTACAATAAAACCTTGTCTTTTAATTATTTCAGGTTGGGGATGAAAACATTACTTTGCCTTATTGGTTGTCCAATGCATCAGCACTTCTATGCCTCCTGCAGAGGAACTTACGTACAACCGGTTTTCTTATAGCAGCCGGTCAGCGATCTTCTGGGGCTTCTGCATTGACAGCGAGAGTCATGCAGGTGCTCTACACTTCAATTACACTCTACTCTTTTTATTTACTTAGTGCCTTGACAACAATATGATGATATATTGTCAATATTAGTTCCATTTCCTTGCATTGACAAATACACATGACTAATCTTTTGTTCTTTGGAAGAAACTTTAATGTTAATGGTCTTTGTATCTTTCTATCACTTGCCCTTTTCTAATAGCTTCATAGAATATTCCTAGAAGAGAAAAAGAATCTACTGATATCCTGAATAGCAGTTTGCCTCAAGAATGCTTCTTATGATGTTTTTACTTCACAGAGCGTAAAATCACCGTTCAAGCATATTGGTTTTGAGGATGGTCTTTCACATATGGAAGCAAGATACCCTGCCATACTTTTTAAACAGCAATTAACCGCTTGTGTAGAGAAAATTTTTGGGTTAATTCGCGACAATATTAAGAAAGAATTGTCTCCTCTCCTGGGTTTGTGCATTCAGGTAATTCTCACTTGCTCTCCCTTTGAAATTTCATTTACTTTTACAATCTTGCCATAGCTCTTATATAGTTTGACAAGTAGCGACTAGTTGCTCTGGTGGATTTTCAGGCATGATTTGTCACAGTTGATGTGCACAGGGAGCATAATTTGAGAAAATAAAATCGGTTTGTTTCAGATGAATGCGCTAATAAATATCTCTAGATTATTTCATTGATGCTAGCTCATTTATTCTTAGTCGTACTTGACTAAGTTTAAGCTGTTGATCTACACAGCGTTCTCCCTGATTTATTATCTTTTGAAGTAAGGAAATGTTGCAGAGCACCAGAGCTCAAAGATAAATTCACCACTAAATGGTTTTTATCTCCCATTACAATACAGAATGACATGTATTTGGGCTTTTATTTAAGCAACTGCTGCTAAAAGTCTATGTGCAACATTTCACAACGAGCTCATTTTGTAATTCTCATGAGGAGATGATGGAAAATGTCTACAGTGAAATTAAGTTTTGCAGTGCTATCACTGTTTCTTAGTTAAATATGTTTTCCCCAATTCTTAGGCAGCTTATACAATGATCTAAAGCCTAACATAGGTGTAGAAAAGAATCTGTATTTTCTTATTATCATCAAGTGATTACGAGGTATATATATACAGGAATAGAGGACCTAAATTAGGTGAGAAAATCAAGGATAGAGGACCTAATCTGTATCAATAACTAATTTACAGCTAACAAAATCACTTCGCATAATAAAAATAAAATCAAATCAAATAATATCACATAATATCCCAAATGATTTGGGAGAGATTATAGGAGATTTTCCAACAATAGGTATATTGAATTAGTTGAAAATTGCATCTGCTACATGCTGAAAAGTCAGTCTGAAGGATCACGCGTGTGGTTTATCTTGCTTGGGACATAATTATCTAGATCACCTATTAGTATGTTTCATTTCAGCAAATTAGAACTGTTTCAAAGATTAAGACATTCTAACAGTTTGCGTTTTTATTTCTTTATGATAATACATAAGGCACCAAAAATTGCACGTGGCAAATCTTCTAGATCGCCTGGCAATGTTCCTCAGCAGTTTCCTAGTAGTCAGTGGGAGAGCATTATCAAGTTTTTGGATTCTCTAATGAGTCGTCTTCGAGCAAACCATGTATGTATGAGAATCCCTATATTGTATTATTGCCTGTTGATTCAATATCTTGTATGTGGAATTGTTGCTGAATGCATCACTGGCAAAATGAACATGTGCAAGTGTTGTTTTTGGCTTGATGACTGAAAGAAACTATGTTTGTTAGGGAAGATTTAGTTTATTTGCAGTTAGATAGGGCATCATTATATGGGCTAGTTTAATTTAGTGTGCCAAAATGGATGCTAATTGGTTATGGGTGCTTGGGATTCACTTCTGATATTGCTATGTAGCAAATTTCTGTCTTCAAGACATTGAAAATGAAGAAAGTGACCAAATTTCACACGACATAAAGACATGGAGATGAGTTTTATCTTCATCTCCACGAAGTGTATTTGTTACATCTCAGTGAGTGTCCTTGAGGACCAGCTAACCAAATCCTGTTAATGAAAGGGACAAGAAATGCTAGAAGAAAGCGCTTAGGCCATAGGCATCTTAGGGTGTGGTTGGAAACATTTTTGTTTCCAGGAATAATTTTTCTTCAAAATTTTTTTTATTTTTATTTTTGTTCCCTGGATGAGTTTTTGAGTATTTGAATGCGTTTAGTAATATTCCTAGAATAAAAAAGAACAAGAACAAGTTTCATACGACCCTCGAATTTTTTGATGATATAGAATTTCTTTTAATTTTTTAATAATTTTTTGAGATTTTTCTATTCTTTTCTTTTCCTTTCTTCCTCTCTTCTTCCTCCTCTAGCCTGTCACCGGGCCTCAGCAATGGCCGGTGACCAGCCAAAGACGAGAGCCAGCGACCTCATCAGCCCTCAGTGAGGTCAATCTTGCTATGGCTGGGCGAGGTTAGCCTCGCCGTGGCCAGGCAAAGCCAACCATGTGGTGGTTGGGCGAGGTTGAGCCTCGCTGGTGTCTAGGCAAGGTGGCCTTGCCACAACTTCCAAAAAACTCATTTGGCCTTCATGAGAGAAAATATCAATTACTTGCATTCTGGCTACCAGACCAATATTTTGATATGCCAAAGCTTATAAATGATTCTTCCATGTGTCATGCCAACCTCCGTATTTACAATTTTCTCAAACTATTCGACAAACCTTTTCATGGCTTGCACACCTAACTTTTAACTCTGGACACTAAATGACTGTTGCCTCAATTTTGTGAATGCTGGGTTACTATGTTCTTAAATTATCGACTTTGGAGATGCTGTTCCTTTTTGGTTTATAAATGCTTCAATTTTTTTTTTTTTTTAGTAGATTACCAACCTTTGAAGTGTTCATTCAGGTACCCTCCTTTTTCATTCGTAAGCTTGTCACTCAGGTTTTCTCTTTCATCAACATTCAACTCTTCAACAGGTAAACCTTGGATTTTAACGTTCTATTTTTAGTATGTGGATCCTTATCGTAGATATCATTATGAGCCCTTGGTTGTTCTGTTCAGTCTTCTCCTGCGACGTGAATGTTGCACCTTTTCAAATGGTGAGTATGTAAAATCTGGCCTGGCAGATCTGGAGAAATGGATAGTGAATGCAAAGGAGGAGGTAAATGGAATTATTGCCTGCTAAAATCTTTATACAATAATTGACTCTTTCTTCGGTGTCTGAAATGCTGGAAACTATAGTATGCAGGAACATCTTGGCATGAGCTCAATTACATCAGACAAGCTGTTGGATTTCTGGTATGAGCTGTTGTGTTTTGTTCTCATTGTATACTCAAAAATTGTAATTTTCTCCAATGTATGTTTCAGGTGATACATCAGAAGAGGAAAAAGTCTCTAGAAGAAATTATGCAGGATCTGTGTCCGGTAGGTCTTGTACTCATTTGCTGCTGTGAGATATTTTCTTTTCCATGAATCTTATAGAAGACTTAATGTGAAATTCAAATTAATGCCATGCTTCCTTCATTTTGGACAGGCATTGACTGTGAGACAAATATATCGAATTAGTACAATGTATTGGGATGATAAATATGGGACTCAAAGTGTCTCAAACGATGTGAGTATACTTTCTATCTGAGGTTTGCCAAGTCTTTTTTGGGAGAGAATTTTAAAAGCTATGTGCTCAATAGGTGGTTGCTCAAATGAGAGAGATCCTGAACAGGGACAATCAAAATCTTACCTCAAATTCATTCTTGTTGGATGATGACCTCAGGTAAATTGCATACCATAAGCCTTTTGCATAGGGGTTGTGTGAAAAATATTAGAAGTTGGTTGCAGTGTTAGCTTTCGGTCTGTAAATCAAGGTGTAATTATATGAAGTCACAATTGTTCAACATGCAACTATGTAGAACCTGTTCTCATCTCACCTGCAAGAAAATCTGCCATTCACTGTATGGATTTATTCCAATCATGAATGTTACTAGGATTTTAGAGATGACAATAGTTTATTTGGAAGGTATGTTTTACCTTTGGAAAATGAAGTACGCCTTTTTGTGGTTAATAATTTTTTCAAGGTGATTAGTAAGTTTAAATAAAGAAAAGTGTCTTTGCCTTTTACTGTAATCGAAACTCACGAGTGTTCTTTTTTTTTTATAAACTTTTGGCAGCATCCCATTCTCAACTGAAGATATCGATATGGCAATTCCGGCAATAGATCCTTCAGATATTGAACCACCAAGCTTTTTGTCTGAGTACTCTTGTGTACAGTTCCTCATCCCACACCAGAATCAAAAGTAAAGATGGCCTTGTGTTGTAAACTGCACGTCACCTTACTCGATGACCACGCCTCCCTCTGTTGTTGTACATAATGATTTTCTCAGAAAAAAGAAGAAAATTAAAAAGGCAGAAGCAGCTTCATTACTCACTTCTTGTGAAGATGGTATCTCTTGCTCAAGAGAAGGAAATGCATCTGGAGTCATCAGTAAGCTTTTGTGAAATAGGGTTTCGGTTAGCTTCAAATTGGGGGATTAGTATTGATTGGTTGGAAAGGCAGATCAGTGGTATTCTTTGTTTCTCAGTTTAGTTTGTAGACAGGTCACGTATATTTCAGGATTAGGTGGTCATTTGTTTTTACTGGAAAGGCGGCTTCCTTTTTCATTGGGGCATTGTCCTTTCAAGTTTGTACATACATCCCTAAAATAGTCTGTCTTAGGTTATGCTCCTTTGCCTTTTTCTTTTTATCATTAATTTTGTTGATTGACCGGCAATACAAAAACAGGTGATGTACATATAACTGTAGTCAATCCATGTGGTCATTTATATCAGCGATCGATCAGTTTGTAATCGCGTTCAATGTGTTCTTTTTAATGATTTACTTGCTCAAGACAATAGTAGAAACATGATAAAGGTTTTGGCCATCGGTCAATCGAGAACTTAAGATTCCATTTCTGTTGATGTAAAGTCTAAAGTCTTCATCTTTCCAGCCTGTTGCCTGGAAAATGATAAAATATTTATCATTGGAGCCACGCCACATCAAAGTTCCGAAGCTTGAATTTACCAGCGGCGAGCTCTTAAGCCTTCAATCGACGAATCAAAACTTTTTGAAGTCATGCTTCTATTCAGATGTACGTGAAATGTTGTCGTATTCAAAGCTATGCATACGGTAACATCGGAAGATACGCAATACAAGTACCGTGCATATTGTACTTCACATTCCCAAGCACCGGCAAAATTGGAAGGTGGCTAAAATTCTTAAATGTGAGACCGCAGGTTTCTAAGTGTTGATTGCCGTGGAAATTTAGATTAATACTGGCCCGTGAATGTTTTGCAAAGTCAAAGATTTCGTTTGTCTTTTTGAAAACGATCACTTGAACTAATTAATCAACGAAAAATATTTTCCTTATTAACAATAATTTATGTCTGAAGATTTTTGTAAATAATGAAAAAAAAATTCATTACATTTCTTTTTTTAAGCAACACAAAAGTGCATTTTTAAAAAGAAACTTTTTAAATTATTCATTTTTCGCGAAACTAGCAAAATCTTAATTTTATGAGCAAAATAAAATAAGTTTTGACAATAAGAAATCAAAAAAGGAGAACCCCATGTCTATCCAGCTTTCAATTGCCATGTAACTGTAAGTTAGCTAACCATATGCATAATATGGTTTTGGCAATAACAAAAAGAGGGAAAACAAAGTTTCCTCGTATTGTTTATAAGAGATCCTTAAGATCTGTTTGATAATTATTCTGTTCTCGAGAACAATTTTTACTTAGAAATTATTCTTTTTATTTTATTCCCTACACAAATTTTTGAGCATTTAAAGTATTTGATAACTGTTTAAAATTTATATTTTCGAGATAGAAATGCTTTTGGTAAGATCTTAAATTCTTTTGTAAATTAGAATTTTTTGGTTAATATCTTGAAAAACCCTAAATTGACATACTTGTGATAAATTTATCCCGAACTAATTTTTTTACCATGAAAAACTCAAAACTGGTACACCTGTAACAAATTTACCGTAACTAATTATAAAAAACCATAAACTGGTATATTTGTAACAAATTTACTCCAAACTAATTTATTTGACCACCAAAACTTCAAATTGATATATTTGTTATAAATATATCATTTGTTAAATTAGATTAATACCATAAAAAATCACAAAAATTATATGATTGTAATAAACAAAAAATAAAATCCCAAATTGGTATATTAGTCAACTATTATGTGTCATTCAACTTAATAAATTAATAATAAAATTTAACGGGAACTAATAAAGGGTAAATTTATCACAAACATATTAGTTTGAGATAAATTTGTCAAAGATATACAAGTTTGAGATTTTTGGTAGTCAAAAAATTAATTTAGGATAAATTTGTCGCGGATATACTAATTTGAAGTTTTTTGAGATATTAACCCTAGATTTTTTAATAATTTTATTATACTTTTCTCTTCTTTCTTTTTTCCTTTTCTTCTTCTCCTTCTTCCTTTGACTAGTCGCCATAGTTGGTCAGGCTTGGCCAAACAGGGTCAGCGACCACGTCGAAAGTCACTAGCCTCCCGGCAACTGGGTGAGGCTTGGCCTTACTTTGGCCATGCGAGTTCGCCTAGTCACCAATGAGGTTTGACCTTGCCAAGTCACTGCAAGGGAGACCTCGTTGGTGACTAGGCATGCTTGGCCACACCAAATCTGGGTAAGGCTAAGCTTCGTCAGTGGCTAGGCAAACTCGACCTTCTCAAATTAAAGCAAGGCCAAGCCTCACCCAACCATGAGGGAGGCTTTGTCGATAAGGGTCAACTCATCGGGGGTGGGCGACGCTCCGACGAGGTCGCCCACCCTCGTCTGGCCGAGGTTGGCAACTAGCCAAAGAAAGAAGCAAAACAAGAAAAGGAAAAAAGAAAAGAAAAGAAAAGATTAAAAAAAAATGGATTTGATTCTAAAGTTGTTTTAAAAAACAAAGAAGTGACTTTTTTTCTACTTTTTAATTCTATTTCAAATCTATTCTCAGAAACAAAAAAGTTATCAAACAGATGTCTGTGCTTTTTTTTATTTCAACAAACAAAAAAATAAAATCAGACACTATTGGCCAGCTAATTACCATTCAGGCCCTTAATTTCCCTACAAAACTGGTTCATATCACCTGCGAAAAAATGGACAAAGGAGCTTTTTAAGGAGAACGTGGACCATTGTTACATGTACCAAACCCTCTTGCCAAAAGCAAATCCATCTATAAAACAATGAGAAAGAACAATCAAAGTTGAAATTGGTCCAATCCCCAAGTCAAGCATTAGCGCTCAGCATTCTGATTCGAAGCTCCGGCTTTTCATTCTAGATTGAAGAGTTCACTCCAAACGTTATCTGGTCTGTAGAGTCAACGTCTGCTGATATACTTCCACTTACTTTATTTTTAACTTTGAGGACATTCTTGAATCATCTGATAAAAAGGGCCCCCAAACCTTGAGGGAACGAGCTCGAAAGATTGCGATACATGAACAATGATTTTACAAACATACAGACGGTAAAAACAGATTCCCAGAGTACTTTTCCAGGGTAAATCAAAGAGAAAGACAAAAAATAAGCAATGAATATTTTCAAATCGATTGTGCATTTTAAGTAATGAGAATTCAAAAATTCTGAGCCTGAGAAGTGTGGCGAACCTTGCCTGCTTCGACGGCAATATGCAAAACCTCTGTATCTCCGAGTGTATTATAGATCCTCCTTTTCTCAAACCATGTTCAATTGTCATAACAGACCTGCCTCGAGGAGATTCCTTCTTCTCAAAGTCTCATCTACGAGCTTGAAAGTCTTCTTAACGAGTTTCTGATCGAGTGCAGTCGTTCTATAGATCTTAAAGACCCGGTCCATCCGCTCAGGGGCTGTGCACTGGTAATATAACTCCTCAAACTTTTTCTTCACGAATCTGAAGGCAATGAATCGTGAAGAGCAATTAGCCACAAGTAAAAATGTTTATGAGCTCTCATAGAGCTCTTATTTAACTATAACATGCTTTGAAATATCAGAAGATAAAGTTCCATGCCTTTTAATGTCTCATGTGTGAAATTAGTGCCCCCAAGCGCCCATTCAGAAGACGGAGAATATAATACAGAAAGAATCAACGTCTTATTTCCACTAGGTCAACTAATCGATATGCATGTAATGCCATTTAGTTAAATTCAAGTAAGACGGACCTTTGCAGGTCAGGAAACTCATACTGCCCCATCAACTATACATACTCAGAAGTTTTTTTACTTCTAATAAAAGTCTCGCTCGGTGAGAACAAAAGAAACCTTCTATTTGAGCGCTTGATATAATTATGCGAGACAAAATAAGTACTTTTTTTCCCTGAACATCTCTGGGTTACTAGGAAAGAAGCCAATTATTCCATGTGATATTCAAAGGACACAATTCCCTCATCCACGGTTGCCATGGATTTCAATGGTTCATCTTAGCATAACTTCCCATTCAAGCATGACAGTCTGGTTTCTATCACTCACGTCCGATCTGATATAACAAAAAAACCATAAAGGCTTACTCATAAGCATGTTCGATCTCCTGTTTCCCGGTTGAAACTGGCTCGTAATCTTTAAACCACTCGCAAACATTTAAAGGAACCTGCACAATATAGACAACTAAAAATGAGAGGAAATGGCTTTCGACAACAAGATTACTTGCTAAGGCCATATCACCTATTACCTTGAGAACTTTTTTCTCAAATATATCAAACTTGTTTAGGAACAACATGAAAGATGTTTTCTGCAGGCAAATAAAGAAGCTAACATAAGCACATACAACATTAACCATTTATTAGGCGTAAGAACTGATCCTGAGAAAAAGAACAAACAATTAAACAGAAAAAAGAAGGATACTGCTAGAAAGAAATTTTCTATGAGATGATATCATGTGATCATGCATAGAGACGGGACCTCAAAACAAGGTTGCTTCAACACCCAGTCAAAAAGTTCCTTGGTCTCCATCATCCGGTTCCTGTTTTCATCCTCAAAGAGTGTCTGATCGTACCTGAACATTGCAATGCAGTTTTGAATTCAGGTATAAGTTTGTTGTCTCAATCATACACTTAATTATAGGGTTGTCAAAGGAATTGAGAGAACAAATAGAAAAGAAATGCACAGCTCCCGTGATTCAGTGCCAAACAAAGGCAACAATAAATCATCCACATTCCTATAACAGACTTGTGCACCATCTCTAGTTTTGATTATATTCCAGATAGATACAGACAAGTGGTGAGTTTTAGAAAGCAAATGCAATAATTTCAGGACCTAGCAAAGAGGGAAGAACCATCTCAGAAGGCAGCCAATACATTTACGCACTATGGCTATCAGATCAGGAATCGAAACAGGACAGTTAAGATGTCGTGAGCAAGAAAAGGTCAAAGCTATAGTCTGCCAATGTAAAGGCTCAAGATGCGGGGACACCGTTGGGCAAGATGCTTACTCACTGATGGCAGCACAGAAGATTACAGCTGAAACACCCTCAAATAAATGGATCCATTTTCTTCTCTCATTTCTTTGGCCTCCAACATCAAAGAGTCGATATACTTCACCACTTCTTTTATTTTCCCCAACAGGACTGCAAAAGTCATGTTCAAACCATATCAATGCATTTGTGCAAATTCGATATGCTCCACCCATAAAATATAAATGTTTATAATCTTTCCAATGGATAGTGTCATGGTGGCATAAAATTTCACTCCTATGTAAACATAAACATCTGTCAATTAATGTTACTAGTCATATAATATATGCTAATCTATAGACAAGTATCCTGCAAGTTTTTCTTTAGATACAAGGATAGAGGGCATGACCATACAAATGATATTATAGGACATATTGCAGCTGAAAATCTTAAAGTGGACTGCTGACACATGTATTAAAGACTAGAATACTACAAACCAGAGAGTCCTCAAAAGACAAGTACACTAAGAAATCACGCAATTATTTTCAGAAAGAGGTCGTGCCAGAAAAGTGCCTGTCTGCCATTGAGTACTTTTCAACATCAGACATAAAATTGTCTCAAATCGACTGCTTCCGTTGAAGCAGGAACGGCTTCTTTTGTGTTAGATTGTTGAATGGAATAGCAACAACTCTAGGAACAGTTGCATTGACCTTTTGGGACATTAGAATAAAACATCACAAAAAGAGCGAGAATAAAAGGTTGCCAGACCCAGTATCTAAGCAGCAAAATATTCACCTGAACTGGATCTCTACAACACCAGTAGTGCGTACTCTGGCATAGAGAACGTCATCCTGCAAAATCAAAGTACCTCAGGAGACAGTGAAGAAGCACCGACGAGAACTAGATTAAAGAATAAAGCATTGTATTAGTATGGAAGCAATCAAACTAACAGTAAAATGGCACTATCCAGGAACAGGAGGAACCCCTGAAACAAAGTGACCCTAACAAGTGGAGAAAACATCCAGCATAATTGACACAGAGTGCAGAGAGAGAAATAACATAAAGCATCATAGCAAGGTAACTCCTAGATCTAGTGATCCGCCTTTCTCATGGTTCATTTCTCTGTATTGCTCAGCCCAAAATCAACCACAATGCTTCAACAGAACTATGGAAACATCACAGGGCCTCTACCCAAAACAGCAAGTGAAACCTCAGATGCAGATGATGGAAGACCTTTTTTATCCTAATCATGTTCTTGCTGGAACCATTTTACTGAAAGAGCCACTTGTTTCAACCTTTTAAGTTCGTTTGTGATAGTCAACCAACTCACATTGACGTGCTGCAATCGTAGAAGATCTGTCTTAGAGTGTTACAGAGTTATGGCAACTTCAATTGCACAAAAAATAATGGATTGTCTATCAACTCCATACAAATTATAAGGATCGTATCTTCATTCTTTCTACAATGACAGCATGAAAATATAGAGAGCATGATGAACATCAGATACCTTCGTTGGGACATAATTGACATCAGAAAATCTTTGCAGGTTCTCCATAAAATACTGAGCACAGTCAGGAACTTGGAACCTATAACCACAGGTGAAAGTTTCCTACAGCATAGGAGGTAAGAAAAGAAATGATCAGAATGCTTCATACAGCAAATTGTCAATGCTGAATTGAGAAGGAAAGTCATTGCTTTTGAAGCAATACAATCATTTCATTTCAACTATAGGAAATAACAACCTGAATTGCGTCATCTTTCCACAAACTTTCGATCTCCTTAGCAAGCTCTTTAGTGAGGCGTGGATAATCCAGCCTGCCTCCAATTTCCGACAATTTTTCTCCAATTTCCTGTGCAAAAATAAAAGTTTACTTTTGGTAGATTTAGCAGAAAAGCCAGTTTAGTTTTTAAATCATCTGGTAGATTCTATTTAGTTATTGTCTAAAAATGTAATGCTTCAATAACAAACTAAATTTTTTTTCGTAGACACTAGAAAAGGTCAAGCTTCAAAACCTTGTTCTCATCGGCTATGATGTACTTTGACGAATCTCCATCATTTTGAGCCAATTCCTTCGACCCATCATACAGTATCTGTTCATACATATTCACATGCATTTAAAACAAAGGATATGGCTTGTTACATGATTCTTAGTGCAGGAATTACACCTTATACGAATCTAAGGTGCATTATGCAAATGGAAACTAACCAACACACCCTTTCAAGTATTGCATACTTTTATGGTCTGATAGACATTTGCATGTATAACTGGGACATAACTCTTTAGTTCAGCCTCATCAAAGCCAGTTTGGAACAGAAGTTTTATCTGCACAGGATAATGCACAGTAAGAATCCAATGTCGGGACTTTCACTTGACATTGTAGTCCAATTTTGATTGTGGTGAAGACCTAAAAGACTAAAACATAATGCATACTTGCTTGAAAATGGTAGACTTCCCTGATTCTCCAGCACCTTTACACAAAAATATGAAAAAATTCGAGTTAGCCAAAAAGTTTGCATCTAAGTTAATTGATACAAATGGAAGAAGCATTGCATCGCTGAGTTTATGAAGATGAAAGAGGCAAAAATCATTGATTTTTGACAAATTTTAGCTTATTCAGGACAAGAAACTTCACACTTAAAGGGACGAAAGCGCATTAGTTCCCTGAACAATTAGCTGGCATAGAGCATCCAGCCAAATCAAAGGCAGGGTTGCTCGTGCTTATGGCATCATGTTTTCCACTTAGCATCTTCTAATGAGTTAGTAAAAGGACATGACAATGAGCCTCAGTTTTCTGAGTTCTCATAGTCAGTGGGCTCAATCAAAGCAACCTAGCGTCGTTAATACTTCAACAAAGCAAAAGTCTCTAAATGAGGTCTACTCCCAGCGTTTTGAAGGCAAAAGTAATCTAATGAAACTGGAAAAGATTAACAAGATAAATACTTTATGATAACAGAGTATTTTCCTCATTAAGTGGGATGGGATGGCTGTGGGATCAATTTGTAAGTCCTCTGACCACCTTTTTATAATGGAATATCTTCCTATTAGTATTCCACACCCAAAACACCTCGAACAATATTCTCTCCTCTCATTTTAAATAGGTGATGTTGAAATATTCCACATCCCTTGACCACGGGTTTTATATGCTCTTTATATACATGTAATCTCCCTACACTTATCTACTTAAGTTTTTGGATTAAACTTTATAACATAGTTCGGAACCAGGTTCTACCCCAGTTTATTTCAATAAGTCCCCCCCCCCCCCCCCCCCCCAATTCATCAAGTTGCATTTGTCATACTTAATCGACTTGCACGTAAGAGGAGGTGTTGAAATATAGGTTGACTAAGGTAATACCACATTTTTCCAAATACAATTTTCTTGTACTGCAACTTTCTCCAATATCCAGAGATCCATCAAAACGCCCATTTTCTCATCATCCTGATCAATAGTAAACTTATGCATGGAATCTAAACACAAGTTTAACATACCAAATGCTCCATATACACTATTTAAAAGTCATGGCATGCATACAATAAGAGAGTAGCCTCAAAGTCATGTTCAACATAAACCCAACTATCTTCTCGCAGCATAAATGATAAACATCATCCACACATATTGCCTCTCTTTGGACCTTTTACATGTGATTTTGATATCTCCACATTTTTATATATCTAGTCCAATCTCTTTCCAAAAATCTAACCAAGTAAAGGATCATCAATTTTATCTTTACCAAGTAGAAGGAGCTTCTGAATGTGCTTTTCAGCCTTTGTTTCTTGCTCAATCCGTCTCTCGATTTCCACAGCCTGTAATCAAAGTTGCACAATCAAAATAAGGGATTATAGCAAGGGAAAGAACCATTAGTTAAGAACAAGCACAACTTTTTCCTTTTTTCCGGTCGAGAACAAGCACAACTTGGCTACTCAGCAATAGGGCATATTTTCAGCATCCAGCTGGTTACATAATTACCTGTGCATTCTCTTCTGCATCCGCGTCATGATACCCACGGTGTCTGCTGCAGAGCAATCCCATGTTTTCAATGAAACTAGACAGCATAGAAATAGCAGCTATCAAGCTCACCAACTCGGCTACCTATTTCCTCCTACAGTTCCTGGTCATAATGTGCGCTAGATTGGCTAGAATTTGAGCCAAAAAGGAGCCAACACGAAATAATCCCAATTAGAACCTGTTCAAGGGAATACTGCCACACTTGACATCAAACTGCAAGATATGTTCTAAGTCAGTCCAGTCCTGGATTTCCCAAGCCAAATAAATTTCCACTTGCTGAGAGTACAACAGTACCATAATTTTCAGAAAAAGTGGGTTGCAAGCCAAAAACATGTCAATTCTTGGCCTCAGGGCCTATTATTAGTTAGACACATTTTTTTCCCAACCACACAGGAAATGATTCCAACCTCCTACTAACGTAAGTACCCTCGCCTATTTTCCTCTATATCAATAGGCTGTTTGGTTCAGCTAGTAAGAAGTCAAGGTACTTTCTTACTTCCACCACAATGAAAAAGTTAAGAACGATTTCTACAAGAATTTAAACATCCCTAAGTCATTTCATAAAAGATTTGACAAATTTTACGATTCAGATAAAAGTCAAACCCCAGTCTCTAAGAACAGAAGTATAATCGAAAATATAGCAAAACCCATTGCAGAATTCCAGAGGGGAGAAGCCCCAGCCAACAGCAGCACGGAAACACTCAAAAATTTCCAGACACTTAATCCCAAAATTTACTAAATCTATTCGGGTACACCCATGTCTCTAATCAACTCAATGAGTAAGGATTCTGCTGGCGAAATGTAGAACAATGACTCCTCTAGTCTATTCTCCTTTCGTTTACCACCAACATAGCAACCAATTGCTCGCAATGTAAGCTCATTGTCTCCCTCTCCATCGCTCCGATTAACACGCCACCGCAACCTCGCGACGACGACAGACTTCTTCAGCCACCAGGGAACGAAACACACCAAGCGCAACACGCAACCCAGTTCCTTTCTACGGCCAAAACCGATAAAAGTTCCTCACAATTTAAGCTCAGAATGCAGCCGTCGCCCGACAACTAGCGACCGCCCCGGAGAAAGCTCCCTCCCTCGCTCTCGCGGACAGACACCCGGCGACGCTCTTCCTCACAGAATCCGCCAAAAACAAAAGCAAAAAGCCATTTTGCGGGGAACCCAGAAAAGAGAAAGGGGAAATTTCCCAGCTCCCCCTCCGCCGCGCCGCGAAAATCCGACGCGGCAACGCTCGAACCCGAATCGCGCCCCCGGCCCAAAAACCAGAAGAAGCGGCGAATTCGGAGCTCGATCTAACGCGGCTTCCGGGAAGAAAAAAAAGATCGAAATGCACGGGAACCGAACAGAAGATCTAGCGCAGCATTCGAGTGAATTGAGCCGGCTCACCTACCGCGCCGGCCAGCCCCACCGAGCTCCCTCGGGCGCGGAGGAAGAAGCAGAAGCGCGAGCCAAGAACTCGTCCCCCCCCGGATACCGCCTGCTCAGAGCACACCCAAGAAAAGGCGAGCAGCATAGAGAGAGAAAGCTAGAGAGAGAGAGAGAGAGAGATAATCTAGTTTAGTTTGCAGTGGGGACTAATGGAGGAGGAGGAGAAGCTAGAGAGAGAAAGGTGAGGAGGAGCGAGAGAGGGAAGCGAAGAGAGAAGATAAAAATGGCAGCTTTGCAGAGAGAGAGAGAGAGAGGTGGCGGAATTGGGAAGAGATGGAAGAGAAAAAAAACGCGAAAAAAGAAGAGAGAGAGGAGCGCCGAAAGCTGCCACGGAGCTTTTCGGTGTTCGGAAGATTGTCTCTTCGGTCAAAGGTTGGACTCGAACAATGCCAAAAAAAACACTAAAACATATTCCCACACCTTCCCCCCCCACCAAAAAAACAAAAAAATACATTTTATTAATCCAATTATAATTATTTAAAATATTCGCGGTGCTCGTATGCCGAATTCGTATGCGTTTTCGCTTCCCTTCGTAAATTAATTATCCAGGGGACTACGATCGCTCGTATCAATTGTGTATATTGACACGAATAATATCTGAATGTTGGTACCACTGCTTGCGGTGGCTTAGTTAGATAAGTGCTCCCATAATCATTTGCAGAGAGGAGTTCTGGCCGCACGGGATCTTAAATGTGACATTAGGGTGGTGAGTCCTCCGCTAGCATCGCCCCAGAGTTTACCTCCGTTACCCCGAGCCTATCGAACTATTCGTGTTGGTACGGTGTGTCGAGATGGTGGGTCCTCCGCTAGTGTCACCCCAGAGGGGTTGTCCGTGTTGGTACGGTGCGCGGATTCCCTGGATCAAAAAAAAAATCTAAATTTTAGTTTAATATATAATTCGATTCATGAATTTTAGTCTAATATATATTATGGTACTTGAATTGTTAATATATTCATTTTAGTCCATGAACTTTTGATATATTCTATATTGAATGAGCCTAAACCTAGAACAAGGAAGGATGGAGTCAGTTTCCTGCAAATATGTCTTCTCACGGTGGGCAAACCTCTTTTGTTCAAACCCTTCAAGAGACAGTTTTTTAGCAGAAAACCACTCTGATCTATAGTTCAGAACCTAAAAACACTTAGAGATGTTAGGATGATAACGATTTTAATTATTTGAGAGCTGGAAAAGAAGAAAAAAGTTTAGAAAGCCATTGAGAGTTTCACAAAACAATTATTTTACTTCGAGAAACTCTGCCCAAAAATTATATTAAATATATATCAAAAGCTCATTGACTAAATTAAATAAATTAACAATTCAGGAATCATGTTGCATATTAATTTAAAGTTCATGAATTACTTTAAAAAATAAAAATTCGGGGATCAAATTATATATTCGATTAAAATAATTATTTAGTGAAAATTATATTTATTATCTATAAAAATTTCATTCCCAAATATCTTTGCGGGCGACGAAGTATTTATGTACACCGTCTCCCTTTTCTTAATAACTCAAAAGCTTTTTGAGTCAAACACGATTCTGCCCTGCTCATGCTCGTCCAATTTCGCATGCTAACTCCTGACACGGCTCTGTAATTTTCCTCTGTTTTTTGGCTCGACCGGGCCCGCTCACTTTGATCAATTAACATTGGCGTAGAAAGACATCGCTGAACGGGGATTAATCGAGAGCTCGAAAAGCACAAAATAATTTAACATGATCATTCAATTAAATTAATTAATCAATTAATTAATTAATTAATTTCTTTTTTTTGGGGGGCATGTGAAGAGGGAGGAAAAGGGAGCAGCGTTCTTGGGAAGAACACTATTCATTGACGGCTAATGTTAAGGAGAAAATATTGGGTGGATTTTAGACTCCACGTAAGCGAAGTGTAAAACCATTCAGAAGTCGACACGTGGAGGGCACTCGCCCTCGGTCTCCTTGTAATATTTCAGAGGCTTGGACTGGTCTCTGCCCACGTCCTTTTTTCTTTCCCTTTCCTTCCCTCTCTTTTCCCCCCTTTCTCCCCACAACCGCTAAAGTCCATCTGAGGAAGGTTTTTCCGGTGCGGCGCCGCACAAGCCGATACGATAGTGCCACCTTATCTCCGCCGTTGATTCATATTACTTTCGAAGTCGTTCAGATCAAACCAATTTTTCCCCCACTGCTCTACGTTCTAATTACATAGCTAAATTATTGAACAATAATCTGCGGTTCGAATGTTTCCAAACTTCTTATTTACATATTATATATTTTTACGCTTAGCCTTAAATTAAAGTTGGACCGACGCATAAGAAAAAATGTTAGGATGTTTAAATATTAATGCACGCATTCGTCTGACAATTTAAGCTTTTTAGATAGCTTGCGGTAGTTCTATAGAATTTCATAATAAAATAGATCAAATAAATGTGACAAACGGAATGAAATAGGTAAAATGTAAAAAAGAAAATGGGGATTATCGAAAGTGCTCAGTGCTTATTGCGATGCAAATTGGTAGTGTTTGCTACTCCCCCAAGACTACAGTCTTCAAATATCAAAATTACAAATGTTGGGGAAAAAAATGCTAATATCTATTTTCTATCCCTTAGAAAATGTAATATAGCTCATCGCCAAATTCTATCTATCTATACATTATTTTCAATACGAAATTAAAAATTCGGGTGGCAATATATGGAAGAACCCGTCTAACATCATAAGCATAGTGATTATTGTCCTTCACGAGTGCTCCATGTTTTGTGCCCCGGTCACAATTTGTGAATTGTCAACGCCTTTCGTGCGGAAACCCACTTCGCAACTAACTTTTTTGGATCGATCAAAAATTTTCGCCTCTAAATTCAACACGCGCATCGGTTGAAAAATAGACCCAAGTAGAAAAATTTGGAACGACCTCGAATCGTTCGATTCCAGACATCGCACGATGCGACATCGCGGGGCGGATATTTTGTTAAATTAATCGATGCCATTGAAAATGACATCATTAATGTTTCGTGGAAAAGCGACAGATTTCTACATCGCGCACCTAACTCAGTGGGGCATGAAAATGGAACCAACCGCACAAAATTCACCCACTTTCCGCAATAATTTAATCGATTAATAATTATGCAGGACGAATAAAATAAAATAAAATATTTAAAAGTATCTTTATGTCGGAATCGCGGGGGGCCCACATAGGAAACTCTCCACGATCTTGTTGAACTGTGCCGTGTCTTCAAGCTGCGGCACGTGCCCTGTGTCCTTAATCACCTCCAGCCTCACCTTCTTCCCCAGCAGCCTGCAACAACCAAAAATAAAATAAAAATAAAAAATAAAAATATATAATTGCATGAAATTGCTAAGATTACATTTTTAGTGACATGATTTAATATTTTTATTGCATGACGAGTTAGATGACACGTCGCGAAAAATGGCCTAGATTTGATCTTCTAATTAAATAATAACGATATGAAAGCAAATATTTTGTAGAGCGTACTCCTTGAGTTCGTGCGCCATCTCCACGGGGAATATCCGGTCATTTTCTCCCCATACTAGCAACACATCCTGCAATATATTTTATATTAAGTCATACAAGAGTGTGAAAAGAAAAAAAAATAGTATAATTCAATATGTAATTTAATCTCTAAACTTTAGCGTCCCTGTACTTTTAATTTATTTAATGTACGTTTAATTTATTTCTGAACTATATGAAAATATTCAATATTGTCTATCCTAAATATGAATTAATAGAAAGTCAAACATTTTTATACAATTCAGGATTTCCATTGAACATGTACAAAAAATTTAGAAACTTCATCAAACAAAAGAAAAGTTTAGGGAAGACATTGTACATGATATTGAAATTCATAAATCACATTGTACAAATTTTAAAATTTAGGGACCACATTAGGCAAATTTAAAGTTTAGAGATCGTATTTTGCATTGTTCAAAAATCCATGGACAATTTGGGTCTTTATTCTTAAAAAATTAAATGTCTTGTTTAAAAACGGAAATTCCATTTAACATAATAATGACATCATATATGATGATGATGATTTTGCAAGTTATGAGCAGCACCTGTTGAAGGGCAGAAACTTGAGGCGTGTCGTCCTTTTCAGTGGTTAATCCCGTCAGCAGCTCTATTTTTTCCTTCCTATTTTCCGAATACAATCTCTGCAAAAAAAAAAATGCAATTATGACGTCAATATTCGCAAACTCGGCCCCAAAAAACCGACGATGATTAGCGGTGCTTAATTACCTGGATCACGTCATTCAACACGAAATCCGGCACCATGTTCGAGACCCGCCGGGACACGGCCATCCCCAGGAGCCGCCGCATGCTCGCGGCGGTCTCCGGCAGCATGACGTCGGCGGGCCCCCCTCCCCCGGAAGCGGCTCCGGCCCCGGCCCTCTTCGCCATCGCCTCGCCGTCGCTCCTCCTCCGGTTGATCCCGGAGCTGGCGATCACCGCCCTCTCCACCCTCTCCGGCCACATCCGCGCCATGTGGTACGCCACGAACCCGCCGTAGCTCGTCCCCACCACGGCGTACCTCTCCACCCCGGCCTTCTCGAGCAGCTTCCCGACGGCGGCCGCCTGGAACGTCTCCGACCGCTCGGCGGACCGCGTGGCGGACCCGCCGAAGAAGACGAGGTCGGGGACGTAGACGTCGAACGCGGCGGCGAAGTGCTGCGCCTGCCGCCGCCACTGCCAGATCGCCTTGGGGCCGAACCCGTGGAGGAACACGAGCGCGGGCTTCCGGGCGGCGGCGGGGTCGGGGCCGGGGCTGGGCCCCCAGAACTGGAGCGTGGTGTCGCCATCGACGGCGACGGTCCGCTGCGACAGGCCGGACCTCCTCAGGCAGCGGCGGAGGTGGCGCTCGTAGAGGGCGACGGGGCTGAGGAACGGCGGGAGCATCGCGGCGGCGTCGGGGCGTGGACGTGGGAATGATCCATGGGGAGCTTTCCTTTTGATCGACGAACCGGCGATTTTGTATGGCCGGCCGCGAGAAAAGGCCCTCGATATTTGGAGATATTACGGTCTTGCCCCTGTTTCTTCATTCGGCTCTCCGTGACGTAGATGTGCGTCATCGGGTAATCGTTTCCGCCGTGATCTTGCAACATTCTACGTGGAAAAGTACGGTCGATAAAATTTAGCCCTAAATTTTTTTTGAATTTTTTTTAATTCCATATGTTTTTTTCGAATTTTTTATTAGTTTTTATTTTTTTATTCTCTTTTCCTTCTTTTCTTTTTATCTTTCCTTTTTACGTGGCTGGTCCTATGTAACACAACCTCTGCTGGCTGGCAATGAAAATGAAGGAAAGGAGAAGAAAAATAAAAATAAAAATAAAAATAAAAAATTCACAAAAGTATTTAAAAATTAAAATAATATCCACGTCAGCGCTAGTCGTGCCATATAATATTGTAGACATCCACGTCAGCGATTTTCGGCTTAAATTGGCCAGATGGACTAATTTTGTATCAATGTAAAAATTTTAGAATTAAATTGATAAAATTAAAAAAATTATAACTGAATTGGTACAAAAACAATAAATTTATGACTTTTTCGGCACTTTTCTCACATTCTACATGCGTAATATCTTATATGTGCATATGTGTGTGTATATATATATATATATTTTCAAGAAATTGTCTTATTTCATAAACTTGATTTAGGGTGTTTTTAAATTAATAATATCCAACATTTTCTCCTCTTAGTGGTCACTTAATTATTATCATCGCTTACAAAAATACACCATAAAAATAATGTGCTGAGGCGGCCAAACCTTTTTGGTCAGCATTTGTTGCATTTACTCCATCGCCTTTACTTAGGACAGCAATTTTTTTTTCATTTTATTTTGTCGCCCTTGGTATCTAAGGCAGCAATTTTTTTTTCAACGCCTTAGATACCGAGGGCGCCTTCATAACATTTGTTACCTTTAAAAACCAAACGCGACAAAAAAAAGGTTGTCTTGTTTAAAGGCGACATAAGTCATTTTTACCACAATAGACCGGTCAAAGACGATAAAAAAAATCTTCGTTTTTGTCGAGTTTACGGTGATAGAAGTTGGTCATCTTAAGTAGATTTTAGGCCAAATTGACGCCAAAGTTAACAATATACGGATTTTGTCACTTAAGTTTTACTTAAAATGACAACACTCTTAAATTCTAGCGCGTAAGGGTATGATTAATGGCGACAAACTTAAGAATTTGTTGCGTTTAGTTCACTAGAAAGTGACAAAATTGTACCTTGTCTCCTTTGGGTAATCTTAGGGGACAAAGGTTAATTATGTCCTCTTAGTGTGTCTTTCTTGTAGTGATGGACCAAAAACATAATTATGAGCTCAACTTAGATTAAGTCATCAATAATTTGAGGTTGGCTCGACTCTACTCAAAGCAAGCCGTTCTATAAAGTTGAGCTCGGCGGATCATGTTGTTCTCGAGCCAATCAGCTCTCGGCTCGAGATCGTACTTATAGACGTCGATATACAAAAGCATAAAAACATAATTACTTTATTAGATTATAGAGGACACATAATCGAAAAGTGCTTAGTATGCCTTGGACGAGCATTACGTCGGTTGGGATTGCAAAGGTGGAATTCCTAGAGCAAGTTA
Organism: Eucalyptus grandis x Eucalyptus urophylla; assembly: GCA_028830015.1. Lineage (NCBI taxonomy): Eukaryota > Viridiplantae > Streptophyta > Magnoliopsida > Myrtales > Myrtaceae > Eucalyptus > Eucalyptus grandis x Eucalyptus urophylla. The sequence continues at coordinate 47,086,447 of CM054190.1, forward strand.
CCCACCTGCTTAATCCCACAATAAAAGCAGCCAAAAAAAAAAAAAACCAGAGCTAACAAGCAAGCATTACTTAGAACTAAGCTTGATTAGTCACATTACAATGCAAGAAACCCTAAAAGGACTCCTCTTCACATAAGAAATCCTTGAGGACGCTGTTGAACCGCAGCGGGTCTTCAATCTGCGGCACGTGCGCCGTGTTCTCCATCACCTCCAGCTTCACCTTCTTCCCCAAAAGCCTGAAAGAAAAATTTCAAATTTGTTTCCTTCCTAAATCACATCGGCTTCAATTTCTAATTCGATCAAAGAAATTTGATTTTAGGGTGGCTAAATTAAACTAGAAATTAATGAAGCTGATAGATGTGTTAGTCTGATCGGAGTCGTGATTAACACAATCGACGCATCTCCTATCTCAAACTAGAAGTTTAATGAAGCAATAGGTATATTGATCTGATCAGGGGTCCACAATCGATGTGACCCAACAGTCTCCTAACTTTGAACTAGAAATTTAATGAAGTGATAGATATGTTGTGTAGAGCATACGTACTCCTTGAGTTCAGTTGCCATTCGCAATGGGAATAATTGGTCATGGTCTCCCCAGATCAACAGCACATCCTGTCATAGTGGGACAATTTTAGATTAGTGATCCAATGGAGACATGTGAAAAAAGGGCAGCTAAATATGTTATTTGAAAAAATTCCATTGTTCCATCTAACAAAATGGATTTTCCTGTTCCTGTCCCGGTAGATTTCTAAAAGAGTCGTTGGTAAGTGTTAAAAAGCCGTTAATCGAAAAATTGCCGGTCGCTTGATCTTCCTATTTATTGTGGGAAACCTACCGATATTTTTATGAAATCACAAACTCTTGTTTTGCAAATTTTGTCTTTCTTAACAATGTTCTTAGCTTTACCAACTCTTACGTGAATTTATCAATATTTATTTGAGTGACATGCTAATTTTACATCGGTAATTTCACATCGTAGTTAGTAAATTCGGAGAGTTTAGTAAGTTATGCAAATAAAAATTGACCAGCTAATGCCAAAATTGTTAATTGATAAACTGTGCAAAAAAGTGTTGGCAATTTCATAAAAATGCGATAAATTTCCAACAATTTATTTGGAAAAAGTCATCAGACAATTTTTCATATAAGTAACAGTAAGATACATACACACGCACATATATATGTGGGTGTGTGTGTGTGTGTGTGTGTCTTGAGGTTATGGGGGTAAATTACCTGTTGAAGAGCAGAAATGCCAGGGTCCTCCTCTCTCCCAAGGGTCAATCCCTTAAGAAGCTCTATCTTTTCCTCCCTTTTTTCCGTATATAATCTCTGCAATTTAACGAGTCACCAATCAAACCCACCTTTACATTCCGGACTTTGTATCACATCATATGAATCAAAAAGTAAATCAAATTTTCTTTTTTCCCCAATTATTCGTCCTTTCTTCCTCTCATTGCCAAAAGACGACAAAGATTAAGAGAAAGCATTCATGGAGTAGGAAAATGCACATTGATGGGCGTCAATCTTTGCATGCAAATTATCCTTTTGTGAGTCCATCCAAAATAGTCCTGAGAGAGCGACAATTTCAAGTGAGATTCCAAGCAGGACACCATGGTCCCCAGCTTTTAAGGGATGATTCTCAGAGGAACTCTCCTAGCAATTTCCTTCAAGAAGGTACAAACCCTTACTCTCTTATCTCACCAGAAGGTGGTGCAAACTCCATAGCCAGATGATTTCTGAGCTAACTTTAGTTAATGAAACCTTGAGCCATGATGCTTTTAGCTTGTTTTGAATGTCATCTTACCCACCTTGAATTGAAGCTTATCTACCTTTTAGATCCAATAAGACTGATGAAGTCGCAACTCGCCGACATGGGGGTCGCAAGACTATGTCACGTTATTTACTTGGAGAAGCGAAAAACAGATAAAAAACTATCGAAACTTAAGAGTCTTGGCTAGCCACCTCGCTCGATTATGAAGCTTGAACACGCCTTTTCTTCTTTCACCTAATCGCTTATACTTCTATATCTGTGACTAATGTTGGGTGCTAGAACTATGGAATAGTATATTGATAACAAAGTATAGAAAAGCGACGATGAATGAAACGAGTTTCTGGGAGAATCAGAGGAGGAAACTGCACTCACATTGATGAACTCGTTCAAAACGAAATCCGGCACCATGTGCGCAATGCGCTTGTACACGGCCAGATCCATCAGCGTCCTCAGGTTCGCGGCGGTTTCCGGCAACATGAGGTCCTCGATGTTCTCTAGCTTGGCCCTCCCCAACAGCTGCTCGTTGTCTCCCTTCTTCATGTTGACCCCCGAGCTCGCGATCACCACCTTCCTGATCCTCTCGGGCCACATCTGCGCCACGTGGTACGCTACGAACCCGCCATAGCTCGTCCCCACAACGTGGAACCTCTCTAAATTCAACTTGTCAGCGAGCTTCGCCACGGAGGCTGCCTGGAAGACCTCGGTCCTCTCGGCGGACCTCGTGGTGGAGCCGCCAAAGAAGATCAAGTCCGGGACGTAGACATCGAAGTGAGGGACGAGGCATTGGACCTGCTTCCTCCATTGCCAGAGACCCACGGGGCCGAACCCGTGGATCAACATGACGGGAGTTTTCCGGGCGATTTCATCAGGGTTCGGGCCCCAGAACTGGACAGTGGTCTCATCGTCAAGCTTCAGGGTTTGCTGCGAGAGGCCGGCGTTGGCAAAGCAGCGGCGGAGATAGGTCTCATACAAGGTGACAAAGCTGAGGAAGGGTGGTATGTTTAGCATTTTTGTTCAAGAGTGCTCGTGAAGACTGCTAAGAAAGCCAGGAAGGAGAGGAGAGGAGAGGGAGGGAGGGAGAAAGGGGAGGGGGTTTGGTTTCTTAGGTGAAGAGAGAAGAGAGACGCTGACAGTTTTTACAGTTGCTTTAGAGGAAATTCGTTTGAATTTGAGCCGCTGAGTGCGTACTCTTTAGCTGGTATGCGAGAGGCCCAATTGGCGGATTTCAGCACTAAAGTGGCTGGGCAACCTATGTTCTCTTTATGTCCTTTCTTTCTGGGTAGGTTAACCTATATTCACACGATCCGAGTGAAATGCAAAAGACACCATGCATCTTATTATTTGACTTTGCATTTAGAGAAAGAAGATCTTGCCTAAAGTCATCCTTAAAGGGCGCATTATCCTTAAACTACGGCAACTGTTTAAAGAACAAGAGACACGAATTTGGCACTGTACAATGATTCGTGGGTTTTCCACAAAAGATTCGAGCTTGCCTCTCTCTCTCTCTCAGTGAAAACCCTACGTGCAAGTGCTCGAAGAAAGGGAGGTTTTCTTGTCGTGTTGATGTTGTATATGCGGGGAGGGTGCGTAGGAAATGAATGGTGGCCGGATGGGTTGGTTTGGTTGGTTCAAATTTCTTTGCTGTATTCGTTCCGATGGTGACCCACTGAGCTAACCCCTCTCACCAAACTCTCTCTCTCTCTCTCTCTCTCTCTCTCCCTCTCTCTCTCTCTCATCCTGATTTCTTTCTTTTAGGTCTATATGAATGATTCTAGTTGGCTAGGTCGTCGTTGTTCCACTAATGCAAAAATGGAGGACATAAATGTTTAACTACTAACTTCATTAATTTAAATGAATAGCATTCTGTTGGCAATAGAAGTATTGGTTTCTTAGATATCGATTGCGTCCCCACTAGAATAAAAAATCATTGACGTAATGAATCGTCCTTTGTGAAGAGCTGAGAGGAATTATTGGTCGTTGATCTAAGGGAAGAGCAATTGCATTTGAACTTAATTGAAGCAATTTAGAATGTCTGCAAGAGTGAGATGCGACGTTACATGTCACGACATGACATATATTATTATTGGGGTGTAATTCATACTCCCCATCAACCGTGTATGGGTAACACTCCTATGACTCTAGAAGTTGAGCTCATATTTTATTGATAATTTGGGTTTGGACTCATAAATATGTATCAAATATATATTTTGTTTGAATATATGTATTCATTTTCTCTTGTAATTTAAGAGATGTGACAGAGAAGTGCGAGATGCTAATTATAGTAAAATCATCAGCTAGATGTAGCCTTAGTTTAAGGGTGAATCGGGATAAAATCATGCATCTCAAATTCCCTTTCTCGCTTTTACTCTCTATCTTCTTTGTAATTGTGTAGCAAATCTTAACATTTGGTATCAGAGCTTGGTTTGGGGTTAGGATTTCACGATGAAGGGAGATTAGGAAATAAAATCAAATCTTGGGAGAATGTCATCATCTTGTCAATCACAGATTGAATTAGAGAAATTCAAAAGAAAGGGTTTTGAGTTATGAAAATTGAAGATGGAGGCTCTCCTCGTGGACAGAAATCTATGGCATGTGATTGAAGAAGATAAACTTGAGGAAAAATCCAAGGGGAAGTAAAGTGAGGATGAAACAAAGGAATCCACGTCTACTGAATTGAAGGAGTGAAATATTTGCGATCAGAGGATGCGAGGCTTGATTTGGCTATGCTTTGCTAACAACGCCCTGAGTAAACGTGACTTTTAAGAAGACGGCAAAAGATGTCTAGACGAAGCTAGAAAACTTTTATCAAAGCAAGTCACTCGTGAACAAATTGTTTTTGCCGAAGTGACTGTACAATGTTTGGATGAGTAAAGGTGATTCCTTTTCTTATAATTAAATGAGTTTAATACTATTTGTAGGCAAATTGCATTAATCAATGTCAATTTGATTGAGAAAGATAAAGCATACACTTTGCTGTGCTCACTACCGGATTCATGGGAACATATAATTGTTTCTATTGACGTTGATATTGGTGTGTTATCCTTTAAGGGTGTTACAGTTGCTTTATTATTTGAGGAGATGAGACAAGCAGGTTCCGATAGTGCAATGCAAGAGGCTCTTTTTGTAAGAGGAAGAAACTACTAAATGATCCAAATCCAGATTTCATCGCAATAATAAGTTTAAAGGAAGATTTAAAAATTGAGATTGATTAGAAATAGCATGTTGGAAGTGCAAAAAGCCTAGACACTTGAAGAAGTATTGCAAAAGTAAAAGTGTAGGTCCAACGAAGTGAGAGGATGCATCATCCTCTAGTACAAAGAAGGATGATGACAGTAGCATGAGAGACATGTATCTCATTTGCAATTCATCGCGAGTGACCGCAGTACATGGATAATTGATAACTGAGCATCTTTTCACATGATGCCTCATAGAGATTGGTTTTGCTATTATGAGCTATATCAAGGAAGTACAATGTGAATGAGAGATGATACAATGCTTGATATAATTGGTTGCGGAAAGGTGAAGCTTTTCGATGTGATGGGATAATAAAAAAAAATTTCGATGTGATGCATATTCCTAGTCTTACTAGGAATATTATTTCCGCAGGAACTATAGCAAATGCTCGCATTGCTTTCACTAGGGACAAGTACTCATCCAAGTTAACTCATGGATCTATGGCAATCGCCAAAGGCAAATGGTATGGAAAATTGTGGAAGTTATTAATAAACATAGTGATTAGTGGTGAGAATTAATCACATAGTAGATGGAAGAAGATCTTTGAATCAATAGGAGGGAGAGCTAAAGAATTATGAATCTGACTCATAGTGACGTCTTCAATATTACACCTGTAGCATTGTTTGGAAAATCAAGGTATTATGTTTCTTTTATTGATGATTATTCCAGATAAGTTGGATATATTTTTGGAGGAAAGATGATATATTTGAAAAATTTCGCGAGTTTAAAGCTTTGAAAATCAATGTGATAAAAAAAAATTAAATTTTGCAAACTGACAATAGAGAAGAATTTTATTCAATGAAGTTTGATCAATTCTATGCAACCAATGACACTGTAAGGCAAAAAATAATGCCCAATTCACCTTAGCATAATGGGGGTGGCAGAGAGACTTAGTCGGTCTCTCATGGAAAAAGCAAGAAGTATGTAAAATGTTGCAGACTTAGCATATGAATTTTGGGCAAAAGCAGTGGCTATTGCGTGTTATCAAAAGAATTGGTCCCTTACATCAACTTTGAAGCATGAGACACTTTTAAGGCACTATTCTGAAATAAGCTAGACAAATCCCATTTTAGGGTGTTTGGTTATGAAGTGTATGTGCACATGCCAAAGGAAAAGAGGAACGGCCTTGAGAGCAAGTCAGAGAAGTGCATATTCAATGGGTAAAATGATGGTGTTTAACAGTACAAGCTGTTGAATCCTGATACTAAAGGTATCATCCATGGTAAGGATGTGGTGTTTAAAGAATCTACAACAAATTAGATTGTTTCACAAGATCCTGAAAAACCACAAACGATTGAGTTTGATGTCGGTTTGAAGGACGAGACGGAGGTCACACAAGCTAGATTAGAAAATTCGATATACCCTATTTGCTAGTAATGAAAATTGTGCTTTGCCTATTACGAGTAATGATCCAACTACTATCGAGGAAGCAAGAAGTGTAAAGGATGCCAAACAGTGGGAGAAAGCCATGAAAGATGAGATGGACTTACTAGATAAAAACAAAATGTGGAGTTTAGTAAAACTACTTGCCGATCGTAAGGCAATCAGATGCAAGTGGGTGTTTAAGAATAAAATATCCATATATGGAGAGACAAAACGATACAAAACTTATTTGGTTGCGAAGGGATACTCTTAGATAGAGGGAGTCAATTATGGTGAGACTTTTTCTCCTATTGCAAAATTAAAGTTTATAAGACTTCTTTTATCTATAGCACCTACATACAATTTGAAGATAGAGTAGCTTGATGTAAGAACATCATTCCTCCATGATGACTTAAAGGAGGATATTTTCATGAAATAACCAAAAGGGTTTGTGGTCAATGGAAAAGAAGACTTTGTTTGCAAATTGAACAAGTCTTTGTATCACTTTGAACAATCTCCAAGGATGTGGTATCAAAAACTTGACTCAGATGTATTGAAGTTTGGCTTGTTTGTTGTAATTATGATCATTATACTTATGTGAAAATGTTTGATGATGACTTTATTATCCTAACCTTATATGTTGATAATATGCTGCTCGCTGGGAATAATATAAAAATAATTAGCACTGTTGAAGGACTTTTGACAAATAAGTTTGAGATGAAAGATTTAGGCCCAGCAAACTTCATCTTGGGCATGCAGATAAAAAAGGAGTGTGAGAATGGGAAATTGTGGCTAAGTCAATGGAAGTATGTTGAAAGTGTGTTGAAGAAATTCAATATGGTAGACTGTAAACCAATGAAGACCTCATGTCCACAAGTTCCAAGTTGTCAGCATTCTAGTGTCCAAAGACTGAAAAGGAAACTAAAGAGATGACAATGGTCCCATATGCAAGCATAATTGTGAGCTTGATGTATGTTATGGTGTGTATTCGTCCAAATATTGCCCAAGCAGTGGGAGTATTAAGTAGACATATGTCCAATCCAAGGAAAAAACATTAGATGGCAACAAAGCGGGTGCTTTGTTATCTTTGTGGTACATCTGACCCTGAGCTATGTAATGAAGGCACAAAAAGTTCAAAGGAACAACAAGCATTATAATTGAAGTGTTTTGTGGATGCTAATTAGGGAGGTGGCATTGATAGCAAGAGGTCACCCAACGGATATGTTATTTCCTTATTAGGTGAAGCTATGAGTTGGATGAGTAGAAAATAGAGCATAATTACTTTATCTACCACCGAGGCAAAGTACATGACCCTTAATCATGTAGTTAAGGAAGCAATTTAGATTCACAAATTATGTAAAGAGCTTAGTTTTACACAAGGAGAAGTGAAGATTGGGTATGATAGTCAGAGTGTTATATTTTGGCTAAGAATCTTAGATTTCATACAAGAACAAAGCATATCAACATTGAATATCACTTCATCCAAGAGAAAGTGGAACAGAGTGGAACAAAAAACCGTAGTGCTGAAGAAAATTGACACAAAAGTGAATAGTATAGATTTTTTTGACCAAGGCAATGAGTGCATAAAAGTTTGAATGATGTACAATCGTATTGGTTTTAAAGAAGCATGTGAAGTATTCACCAAGTGGGAGAATGAGGGAATGGTTCATACGCCCCATCAATTGTGTAAAGGCAATGTCTCATAAGACTTTAGAGGTTGAGCTCATGAATAGTTAGTAAATATATATATATATATATATATATATATATATATATATCATCTTTTTATATTTTATTGATAATTTGAGTTTGGACTCTTGAATATTTATTAAATACATATATATTCTGTTTGAATATATATTCTTTTTCTCTTGTAATTTGAGAAATATAACATAGAGGTGCGATGTGTTAATTATAGTAAAATTCTTAGTTAGACATAGTCCTAGTTCAAGAGTGAATCAGGATAAAACCTTGCGTCTCAAATTCTCTTGCTTTTACTCTTCATTTTCTTTGTGATTGTGCGGTGAACCCTAACATTATTATTAGACTAATTTTGAAGGAGGAGTTAGTTTCCAATTGTGTGCCATTGTCCATCGAGAGATAGTTTAGGATTCTAGGATTGCATTTCGTTTAGATTTTCATGTGTTTCATTTTGGCTAATTAGTGATTTGAGGTTTGGTACTTCTCACATTTCATGGACGTGCAACGTGCTTGAGCAATTCAAGTTTTGCATGAGGATTGGAATTTGAATCTTATTTAACCATTCAAGTTTGAATTCTATTTCATGATCAGCATGTTTGACCTTTACTCGTGATACTCTCAGGAAATCTAGTTGCTTAGATCAAGCTAGTTCCCACTTTAGCTTGTTCTATGCTTGCTGTTTGCTCCTTGAAGCATGTTTTGGTGCAAGCTCTTAATGGCTTGAAATTAGAGCCTTAACACATGTTGCCCAAGTATCACTATGCATATTCAAGCGTCCTTTGAGTCCAACTCAATGCCACATCTTATCAAACAAATAATCAAATCATAAACATATAGTTTGGATCATTTTGAAGCCTATTCATGATGAAGCATAGTGTTTTGGGGATCCATTCCGATGTCGTTGAATCGAGCTAAAAAGTCTCCATTAATTTTTTGGGTCCTTCACCACCACACCCATCTTGAATGTTCCGGTCATCTCCTCTATCTAGACTGACAGAAACTTTGGAAGATCGGCCCATTTGCTATATCACCTACACGGTGTTTTCTGCTGCAAATTGTATAGGGGCAAGCAATCCCTCAACGCCCTTGTAATTTTACCTTGTTTTGGGTCTGGTATATGTTATCTTTCTTGTTGTTGCCTAGAGGCAAATGCAACAACACTAGGGCTAGTTGATTTTCCTTGTGTCGGCCTTCAATCTCTTTTTCCTCATCCTTGCAGGTGTTTCCACTGACATGAATCTCAATATTGACTGATAATTAGTGGCATTTTTATCGAAATAAGTATACTAGAAGTGCCAAAATTTATGTACGATACTCATTTTAGTGCCAAAAGTTTTCGATGGCTCATTTAAGTGCTAAATTGGAGAAAAATGATCACTTAAGTGTCAATGGCGAGAAATTCCGGCCAAATTGATTATGTGTTATTTATAATTAAAATTTTGATATGAATTGACAATTTTTTTAGAAATTCCAGTCTACGTGGCATTTCCATGTGACATGCTTGGCATTGAAGGGGTCGTTTTTTAACAACAACTAGCACTAAAGTGATCTTTTTAAATAAACTTTGGCACTCAAATGATCACTTTAAATAAAATTTGACATTTAAATGATCACTATTTACAATTTTTGGACAACGTCTACTGACTAGGCATGTTGGCAAGCCACGTAAGACTAAGAAATTAATAAAATATAGTCACGTCAAATTGTCAACTATCCAAACCGAAATTAACACTTAAATGATCTTTTTTTTTAAAGTAACACTTAAGTGATCCGAAAAAAAACTTTGACATTATAATGAGCGTCGTACATAACTTTTAGCACTTCTAGTGTACTTATCTCCAATTTTATTGTTCCAAGCCCTTCTATACATGTGGGCTGATTTTTCTTCTTCTCTAACATTTTGGTCGGCCTTCTTAGTGACGCCAGGGGCCTCATACGTATGGATTACAGTCATCTGTTTCGCATTGGCCACCGTCAAGGTGGTCGAGGAGCACTTTGAGCCCGACCGCGAGCGGCGGAAGTGGGACGGAAAACATGGAAGCGATAAGGGCAAGGAGCTACCAGAATTAGCGCACCCGCAGTATAGTCTACGATCGTTTAGACAGCCCATTGTGATACGTTGCTCGTATTTAGAACTTTTAGAGTTTTTGCTCTTCATTATGATGAAAACTGCGTGGCTTAGAAAACTCTCATATTCCGAGTAAAAGTACCAATTTCGAGCTCGCGGTATTTAATTGTTCATACCAATTTGAGTGAAGATTATAGGCAAACTGCCCTGGATTAGGGCCGCTGACACAGACCAAGTTAAAGTCCCCAGACCCTCGACTTAACTTGTTTATGGGGTTCGGGGATGTTCCCTCGGCCACCAAGTAGTCAAAATTCAGCCTTTGCGCCGTTGTTTTTCTGCCAAAAGTAGTGAAAATGTTCTCCGAATTGATAAATACAGCTATGAATATCATTGATAAGCGTTAATTATTAATGTTGGTAAACAGCAGGCAACTAGCTGATGATCTGTTGATAACTTTTTTCAAATTTGACTGCTTTCAAGGGAAAAGAAAACGAAAGGCCCATACTATTTTATGACGCCAGGGCTTGGGTATGAAGGCCTATAAGGTGACTGAGGTCCCGGATCGCCTGGTTAATGCTTGGAGATCAAAACACCAATATTATATATATATAAAGCTAGACATGAGCAGGTCTTTACACTGCTCCCCCGGCAATGACGGGGCGTCCTTGGGGAGTCTTCCCCTGGGGGGCGTTAGCCGAGTTGGGCAAACCCGGCCTGCATAGGTTCCCCTCCGAGTGTAAAACATAGAGGGGTAGAGGTAGCTCCTATGCCTCGATAAATATAGCGGCTGGGCTTAACGCTTGTAAGATCGGTCCTTAGCATGATCTTAAACTGCTACGCTTATCGGAGTCAATCCCAAGCGTAAAATGGGGTAATGATAAACCGTCGGGGGTTAAATGGTTAAACCAAAATAATCCCCCGGGCCTGATCCTCGCGATGAGGCCGCTAGGTGAAACATCCTAGACGCCCTGTGTTTATGTATAAAGCAGGAGTTGAGAGAACGTTCGTTCACTGTGTTTATCACGTAGGAGTCCACTTTACCCCTAAAATTGCCATATGCCAAAGCAAGCGGTATAGTTTGATGGGCAAATTGTCCAAAAAGGTGCATTCGAATATGTTGACACTCTTTTGACCACAAAAATAATATGTTGATATTCTTCTTAGCCAAAGCCTGAATTGATGGAAAATATTTTAGAGAGTCCTTTTTGTAAGAATTTTTTTTTTTTTTGTATATTCCTTCTTCGGCCAAAGTGATAATTGGAATATCTACTTTCCAAGTAAAGGCGTTTGAGATTCTTCACTATCCACTATACCTACAGCTCCAAAAATATTTGATCTTTGTTGCAAATCATATCATCGGCCAATATCATGCGCAGCGAGCTAAAATGCTCCATAGAACATTCATTTGGTCGAGTTCGATTAGATAAAATTTTGGAAAAGTGACTTAGGAGCTTAACCCACGAGACATTGCACCATTGAATGTCATAGCAACTGCGTTTAAATTAAGAATTATTCAATGAGTATGTAACATCAGTGAAGTACACCTAAATCATCATATCTGATGATATAAATCTATCTATAAGTTGTTGAGACTTGTCTTCCAGGAAAATTTATAAATAATATGGTTTGTGACAATCGCTTTCTCCTTTGGAGAATCATATCCAGTCAATAAAAATTATTGAACCGTCAAAGATCAATCCGAAACCAAAGTCGCACCAACTCTATCCTATCGTCTCTCTTGGGGACCCGGTTGGATATTTACAGAAGAGACAATCATGGACGGGTCAATATCCATCTCGATGGAAGTTACTAAACTTCAAAGCAACGGATACCTTTAAAATAAAAAGATACCAACGCGATGACCTCACGTAGGTGCCCCCTCGCGCGTTGCAAAATGCTATGATCATGATGTACCAACTCTTAAAGAAAAGCGACTTTTCGAAAAAAAAAAAAAATCATTTCAATAGATTTTCTTAACTTTGCCACGTGACTGTCTAGTTATCTAAGGTAAATTAATATTGATTTATACAGCAACGATCGATATATGCAAAGTGACCTAGCTAACCATAGATGCACATTTAAGTAAACAAGCCTAAATTTATTTGTTTTATTTGAACTAACCAGATGACATTTCTCGCCAATGCATCAACTCAATCGATCACCCGACGAGAAAAGGAGGCTCTATGATAGATATGATAGATTGATAAGCACCATGGCTGATCCGACGAAAGATTTCTACCAAGTCGGCGTCACGACTTCGGTTTTCTCTACCGTTTTTGTACTCGTTTTCCGATGCACATGGGTCTTAAAACTGGACATGTCCCCACTCGCACCAGCTGTTTCTGAGGTGCCCACAAGTCATGCGCGTGAGCCGAGAGTACCTAATGATTTTCCGACCTTATATTCGTCTTTTGGTCCGATGATGCCTCTGAAAAAAACCACATGCCCTAATGTAAAATGGGCTCCATCTTGTCTAGGCATGTTTATTATATCATGGAAGAAAAACTCCAAAGCCTTAGTGGGACAGAGAGAGAGAGGTACCATGATGATACCTGGTCATCGGGACCACCATGAAAATTCTCCCTCAAATCATTTCTCAGTTCTTCATGGGGTATGCTGTCGCATTACGCAATTGAGAAGAAAACAACCATCTGATTCGCAAAGAGGAACTCGTTCTCTCTTGCAACCCTTAATGATTCAATCGGTTTATTTTCTCATGCAGAAGGCTAGCGCCAGACTCCGTCGACCACCGATGCCGCGGCAGTCGAGTTATTTGGACTTAAATACTAGATACTTGAATTGCCTAGGCAGAATCGGCGACGTTTACCTGCAATTCCGGCTCGGTTTGCAGGGTCTTTAGTTGCTTCCTTCCCTGGGCTGAGCGTCCAGGATTCGCCGCAGGAGACGCTTCAGGCGCTGGACCAGCTCCTCTGCGGAATGCCGCGGCGGAACGGGAGTCCGGCACCGCCTGCAGAGCTCGGAGTGCCGGCTCAGCGCCTCCTCCAGCCTCGCCGCCTCTCTCCCCGGTCCCGGCAACCCCGCTGCCGCCGCCGCCATCGCGTCCTTGATGGCCTCCTCGCAGAGCCCGCACGCCCACCGGCCCCCGTGCCGCTCCCTCACGCGCCGTGCGTACCCGGGCGTGCACTCCTCCTTGAACCCGCAGCAGCAGCACTCCACGACCTCGAGCAGGGCAGCGGCGGCGGGCCTCTTCACCTTGGTCTCGCTCAGCACCATCCCGATCATCTCAACTCTCGCTTCTCCGCAACACGTTCCGCAACCGCCGGTGAATGATGCTACTGCGCCAGCGTCTGCACTCGGAGAATTGAGAATTTTCGAATAAGCCCGGTCCCGGACTTGCCCAAAAAACCGGTGGGAGTTATCGTTCCTTCTCCCACTGGATTTCCGCAACTTCGGTGTCGTCGCCGCCGCCCGCAAGGAGGAGCTCGAATGGCATATGCATCTCAGAGAGCCTCGACAGGCTCTTCTTCTTCTTCTTCGTCTTCTTCCTCGAGCGAATTCGGGATCGTTCTGCGTTTTCTGTGAGAGGAGATGGCAGAGAGAGATGGAGAGGGAGAGGGAGAGGGAGAGGGAGAGGAGGTCATTTTTAATCTAATCATGTGGCTGGACGTTCGCGTGGATTCGGATCTTCCTAACCCGATACTCGTACGAAAGTACGTAGTGTCCCATACTTACAAAATTCCTTGTCATCGCCAGTAAAGAAACTTAGCCGCCGGCGGTCCATTTGGCCGTAAAACATTTTGGGAGAAAATACTGTTTTTTTTTAATAACCGAGGACCCTACCACGAACTCAACACCATATCCTCCACTTACAACGCTAGCAACTGCGGGTTTCGAACTTTCGACTTCGGCGATGAAGGAGAGACCCTCAACCAATACAGCTATCTACGATTGGGTTCCGGAGAAAATACTGTTTAAGATTGAAAAAGTGTAAATTTATTGTATTGATATTAATTTAATCATAAACCTTCTGATCTGATATCAATTCAGTTTTCTAACTAATTTTGATTAGATATGGCTGATTTGAATGTTGGGGCGACATATATGATATTGCTAACGTTGATATGAATAATTTTTAATAATATTTTAATAATTTTTAATTTTTTATATCAATTTTTCTTTTTTCTTTTTTTGTTTTTCTTTCTTCTTCTTATTTTGGTCGGTGCCTAACCACCAACCACAGGTGATAGCTAGCCTGGCCTTGCTTGGGCGAGGCTTGCCATCACTTGTTGCCAGTGAGGGCACCCCTCGCAAGATCTAGCGAGACTTGGCCTCCCTTGAGGCGGGCGGCAACAAGCCTTGCTTAGGCGAGGCTAGCCAAACAATCACCCACAGTCGATCATCGGCTAAAGAAAGAAGAAAGAAAAAAAAACAACAAGAAAAAAAAATATTAAAATTTATTTATGTTAATGTTGGGAGTGCCACGTAAGCTAATTGATATTCACATCAATAATATTCAACTAAAATTATCTAGAATAATTGAATTGACACTACATCAAAACATTTTAGATTAAATTGGCACTAGACAAGGGGTTTATGACTAAATTGATACTGATTTAATATGTTTAGAACTTTTTTGATAATTTTCTGCTTAAATTCAAAATAATATTTTCCTATTTAAAAAATTGAAAATCATTTTCCAAAATACGATTAGGTATTTGCGATTGGACAAAAAAATTTTGCGTTTAGGCATAAGAATCCCAACGCTTGTTCTCGAGCCCTTGGCAGTGGAGGCCAGGGCTAGGTCCATTAAGATCTATAAAGACCAAGCTCGGATCCAAGAAGGCCAAGTTTGGAACCTTTGTTGGCTAGGCAAGGTTAGCCTCACCAAGGGTCAAGCTAGCAAGGCTCACCCTCGACCGATGTAGCGAGGGTCAAGCCTCGCTAGCCAAGGGAGAGGTACAACCTAGCCGAATTTAGTGAGGTCAACCTCGCCCAACCACTAGTGAGGTCCACCTCACATAGCCACAATTAAAAATATTAATAAAAAAATTGACAAATATCAAAGAATTATCAAGATCAGTGCCGATTTGTGCCATTTAGGTGGTGGGTGTCCACGTTAGTAACTTCTAGTCAAAAATTGATCGGATGGGTTCAATTGGTAAATTATCAAAAGTTTTTATGACTAAATTTGTAAAGAAAATTGAGTTTATGACAGAATTAGTATAATTACAATAGGTTTAAGAATATTTTGATAATTTTCTCTAAGATAACAATTAATTCACGAAAGTGTAAAAAGTTGATAGAATTTGGAATATCTAATATTTTATTGCAATTTTTTTTGGTCGAAAATATTTCATTGCAATGAAATATATGAAAAATATAAGCTTTTGAGGTTTTCCCGAGATTCTTTGCCGTTACGTACAAATTTGAAACACGTCTATTCCGTATTTATCTCTTTCGCCCTTTTACACGTTGGCCAGTCCCTCTTAATACCGTTCCCCTATTTCGCAGCCCACGATATGGTGGTGAGCGGAACGGACTCGATCTTTCCACGTGTCGGTTGGAGTACATGGACGGTCGTGAGCGAGCTGTCGTACGGGGTTCGGATCACGCGATTGTGACCTTACCGACAAGGCTGGATTAGAACGAGACAATGACTGCCAGCTGTCGTGAAAAATTCCGATCTCTGATATTTTTGCCGGTGGGCCTATCTCAAATGTTGTCCGTCCATTACCCTCTTTGATGACCTGATTTCAATTTGTTTCTTGGCGCTTTTTTGGCAAGTAGTAGCTTGCCACCCTCCACTGGCGAGGGGCCGGCCGGCCGCCCTTGCTCGGCCTCGGTGAGGAAGGCGGCTGTCACTATCGGAATATGATTGGCAACCCTTTGTTTGTTAGTAGCAACTAGCAAGCGGTGTTTTTACCATTGAGCAGATACGCTCACTATCGTCTAAATCTGAGAAGGGGCGAATGGTTTCTGATTATAACATCAAGCTCCAATACTCCTAGCTAAAGGGGAAAAAAAAAAAACAAAAGAACGGTTGCAATTCCTAAGATGCTATGAGAACATGATTTGGACGGCCGCTAACTCTTTAAGAGATATCGAAACTCGACATCGGCATGCTTTCATTCATTTCTACAAAAAATATTGATGTCCGTATCCAAACAATTTATTGATAACAGAAGTATAGTTCACGACACAAATTGCTAGCTATTTTGGCTGAAAAGATTCGATCTGCTAAAGACTCAAATCAAACAAAATTAGGATTCAAACCCCAAATTGAATATTGTTTAATGGAACACAAACCGTTCACGACATTGCCCTTATAATAATTTATTACAGTTTGACAACCCACTCGATTAGATCTCCTGGCAAGTCCCTAAAATGAAAAATAAAGAGCTCATCAGGGCTCATCATCTCCCAATAAAATCAATCAGGCTCGACTGGCCTTAAGGCACTGTCATCAATGATGACGAACGAAAAGACATATCTCGAGGGATATAGGCATCGTATGTCCTTAAGTTTATTTACATTGTTCTATTAGCTCCTTAACACTTTTTTTAGTGCTATAGGATCTGTGAAGTCTCGCTTTTATAATGGAATTAATCTTTACCTTGAATAGAAATAGAAATAATAACGTGGATCGACATATCATTAATGCTGGCGAGCCTGTTTTGCAACTCGTATTTAACGGGTCCGTACTAAAATGGGTAACTCATTTAGCAACAGAGCGGGTCAAAATGGGTTAATGAAAAAATAAGAATATTAAAATGGCCCTCATATGTCCGATCTAGTGCCTGAGTGAGCTTGTTGCCTGCCTTCCGTCGCCTCAAGATCATCCCTTTTCTTGGTCTGGATCGAAACCTTTATGGACTCGAGCCGAGACCGTAACTCTGAGACGGGGACCCTCTTTTATACTGCTTATCCCCACTGGTCCTGTCCATGAAGATGACTTATCCTTGTGCCCTTGAGGTCTCATTTACTGATAAGTGAATCTCTCTCTCTCTCATTCAAACTCTTCTTTCTTGTAAATTGATCATCCCCAAGTTAAAGTTTCTTACTTTACTGAGCAGAGCCTGTTTATATGACTGCAGAGAATGTGAATGTATACACGACGGTAGATTTGAGAGGATGAACTCTATCATCTTGATAGGCCACGAAACATGTTCGATGAAATGCCTCGGTGAGCTTATATATCTTGTCCATTACCAGTTCCAATGAGGAAATGAGATGGGAACAGAGAAAAAAGAATTGAGGTTTGTACAGTGCAAGTTGAAGTGGCATGTCAAGATGACTGATGGGCAGTGTAGGGCTTGTTTATTAACATTCCTGTTTTTTTATTTTTCTATTTTATTTTTATTTTTTCAAAATAAAAAAATAAAAATCTATTTGATAATATCAACTAATTTTTTTATTTGATGAAATAGAGAAGTAGCTGGAGAATAGATTTGAAATAGAAATAAAAATAAAAAAAGTAATTTCTTGTTTTCGAGAATAATTTCTAGATTTTTTTTTCTTTTCTTCGTATTTCTTGCTGCCCCTCACCCTACCGTCTGTCGCCCCCAATCGGCCATTAGCCGCTGCCGGCGAGCGAGAAGAAAAAAGAGGGAAAAAAAATCTACAAACATTATTAAAAAAAAATTAAAAGAATGGTTAATACCTTGAAAAATCCTAAATTGGTACACGAATGACAAATTTACCAAAAACTATTTTTTTGACCATGGAAAGCCCCAAACTAGTACACTTATGACAAATTTACCCCGACTGACAAAAAAAAAAAAAACCCCAAACTGATATATTTATGACAAATTTACATTAAACTAATTTATTCAACCACCAAAAATACCAAATTGGTATATTTATAAAAATATACCCCATGTTAAATTAGATTAATACCACAAAAAAATCACAAAAATTGTAAACTATGACTAATTGAGAGTAAAATCTCAAATGAGTATACCAATCAACTATAACGTATTATTTAATTTAATAATTTGACAGTAAAATTTAACAGAAACAAATAAAGGGTAAATTTGTCACAAGTGTACCGGTTTAGAGTAAATTTGTCAAAGATGTATCGGTTTAAGGTTTTTGGTTGTCAAAAAATTAGTTTGGGTTAAATTTGTCACGGATGTACTAGTTTTGAGTTTTTCAAGGTATTAACCCTTAAAAGAAATAAAAAAATTTGTGACACGTTCCCATTCTTTTTCTATTTCGAGAATAAAAATTTTATATAGTTACCAAACGAGTTCTTTTACTTATAAATTATTCTAGGAAATAAAAATAGAAAAAGACTATTTTTGAAAATAAATTATTTCTCGGAATAGAAATGTTACCAAACACACAGGTAATGGGTGGTGGAATTGACTCTCAAAGTAAGGTTGTGTTTATTGCAACTTTGACTTGACGCCGCCATGCTCATTTTTTACATCAAGCTAGATCTTTTTAAGTGATATTTACTCCATCTAAAAGCTTGATGAAAACCTTAAAAAAATACTTGGATTGGTATATATACTTTTCCAGGGCTAATTCCAAAAATAAGCATCAACTTTACGTTGAGTAACAATTTTGGCCTAACTTTTTTTTTTAATCTTGTAAAAAATCACAAACTTTCACCCTTATCCTAAATCTAGCCCCACTCTCTTAACTCTTTGTTTGAAGTCAACCTTGTTTTAAGAAAAAATATTCTAGTCGCGAGCTTGGTGGATCTCATTCATAGTGTCACTCGAAGGGCGGTGGTCTAAGCTTCAGATTATGACAAAAACGGCGAAGTTTGGCTAGAAAAATTCAATTTAGAGATCTTTTTAACTTGCATATGAAGTGTAGGAAAAAATGAATAGCTTTACCATTATTCTCCAAGTTGTGGCTCAGGAAAGAAGATAATTAATAATGCTTTAAATCCAGCCATCAAGTGCGCGTGGATTTATTGTTGAGGTTAATCAATGGATCTTAGTAAGGAGAGCCAAATTTGAGATTTAAGTGAAAGTTAGTGATTTTTTAAGACAAAGAAAAGTTGAGGCCAGAATTATCATTCGACCAAAAGTTGGTGTTTTTTTTTTTTTGGGGATTAGGCCTACTTTACTAGGGCATTATAAGTATTTCGATTTTCTTTGGTTTTTTTTAGTTCTTTATTTTATATATTGACATCCTATTATTTTGTAATTTACATTGTTAATTTGATATAAATGCGTTTTAATAATATAGGTTTGGTCGGGTTGGGTATGGTTGATCCAACTCATCTGTTTGACACCCCTATATATCATTGATGAGCGCACAAGATGGTGATGATGTGTAATTTCCTTTTTTGTTTACTGTATAAAATATTGGAAAGGTGAGGTTGCAAGGGGCGATGCATTGCAACCCATGCACTAGGGAGGGTTGTTGAGCACTTGCTTGGCCATTCAACACTAGGCCGGGGTCGTCGAGATCGTAAAGTTGGTGATGATGTGTAATTTCCTTTTTTGTTGACCGTATAACATATTGGAAATGTGAGGATGCAAGGGGCGATGCCTTTCAACCCATGCACTAGGGAGGGTTGTTGAGCAGTTGCTTGGCCATTCGACATTAGGCCAGGGTCGTTGAGATCATCAAGGTTGTCACTCAATTCCTAGAGAGGGCCGGCCTTGCTTTAGTGACTCTCCTTGGCCACAAACAAGATTGACCCTCGCCAGATACAGGCGATGGTCACAACACTCATGGCCAACGAGGTCCTAAGACGAGGCAACCCTTGCCAACGTTAAGGACTTGACTCTTTTTCTACGAACTTTGTCTAATTTGACTAACAAAAAAAATATCAACATGATTCTTTTAATATTTTATCTCATAGAGTAACTAACAGATCACAACAGCGTGATTTTGACCCGAATCCTAATTTTTATGGGAAATCTTTTAATTTTCTTAATTTTTAATTTAATTTAACTAAAATTTAGGTTAAAATTGCCTTTAGCCCCTCGTTTGAAATTGCCACGACTATTTCAAACCCTCGTTTCAAACAAGATCAACTCCACTTCCTCGTACGAGAAAATAGTGCTCACCGTCCGTTTTTATTTCGAATTTTCCGAAAAAAATTATCTTAATTTTTTTTTTCTTTTAAACAACTTAAAATACAGTCAACTTCTCCAACTTTTAGAGAACTTCCGGCGCGGCGCCTTCATCATCATCCCTTTCCGGCGCTCTCCAGTGGAAGTGTACCGCAGAGCATCTCGAATTCGCCGGTTTCCGTCTCTCCATTCCCCGCCGCATTGTTCTCTGCAGTAAGTCCATCGTCCCTCTTCACGCCATCGCCACCGTCGGTCGTACAAGGCTGTGCCTCTCACGCTCGCCGCGTTTGCTTCTCTCTCTCTCTCTCTCTCCCCCGCCAGGGACGTGATCGCGCCGCAGCAGAGCGGGGAGAAAGGCGGGTCACGCATTTTGTTATTCTTCTTCGTCTCTTGTTTTTTTTTTTTTTTTTTACTTTGCTAGTTCAGTATGGATACGGCAGAGCGGGGCAGGCACGGCCTCAAGCGCAGCTTCGACGACATGAACTCGTCGAGAACGGAGACGGGTCCCGAGGGGACTTACGACTTGGTTCAAGGCCAGAGCTTCCAGCCCAGAAGGTTTAATTCCGCACGACCCTCGATCTCTGTCGTTCTGAACCCGGCTAAAGATTCCGAATTTTGATTCGATTGTGATCATCGCGTAATGGGTATGCGATCATAGTGTGTAGTGTATTCGTTTGAGTCACCTTTTTGAGTTGTGTCCCCGTGTGTGTGTTTGTGGGTTGGACATGCAGTTATCAAGTGAAGGTTTATGAGGTTGCCATGAGGAGAAACACGATTGCAGTGCTGGAAACCGGTTCCGGAAAGACAATTATAGCTGTGATGCTTATTAAGGACATAGCCCAATCTATGAAGTCGAGCGGAGAGAAAAAGTTGATGGTTTTCTTGGCTCCGACGGTCCATCTCGTTAATCAGGCATGTGACGTGTAACCGTTGTCCGTGCGTTCGTTGCGAATGAATTTGAATTTTCATCGAAGGAAATGTCTGAATTATGTATGATGCTGAAAAGGCAGTTGTGTTTCCTTTAAATATTGTTGCTATTCCTAAGGAGTGATCCTATTATTCTGTTTGGTGATCGCTCATCTTACAGCAATATAAGTTTATAAGCAATCACACTGGTCTGCAAGTGGGGGAATATTGTGGAGCCAAAGGCATTGACGAATGGAATGTGAAAATCTGGGAGAAGGAAATCAGCGAGCACGATGTGAGTTTGCCTCTAGCTGCTAGCATATGAATATTTTTTGTGTTGGAATTGTTCAACATTTTGCTTTTGCAGTGCTTGTCACTCTCTTTTCTCATGTTATCTAATTACGTCTACTTGTGAGTTTCCCTTGTTCTTGTGGATCCCTTTAGCAGTTGTATGGGTCAGCCAATATCTGAATGTCTCCTTTTCTGAATTCTGTACAATTATTATACATTGTTGTTTATCATTTTCTTTTTGCGCTTGGGCTTGTATTCAAAAGTGGATATTTGGCATAATGCAAATGTTACTGCTACAGTTTTTATTTGAATGTCTCCTTTTCTGAATTCTGTACAATTATTATACATTGTTGTTTATCATTTTCTTTTTGCGCTTGGGCTTGTATTCAAAAGTGGATATTTGGCATAATGCAAATGTTACTGCTACAGTTTTTATTTGGGATTCTGGTAATCTTATTTGCATTGCTTTTATAGTACTTAATCAGTTTAGGAGAGCTGATATACTTCTGCTTACTCAATGTTATCTGTGCATTCTTGAGGGTTCGAATATGTCATTGCATATTTCTTTTTCCTTTGAATCAGATCATTTGAACCTTTTCAACTGATTGGATCAGTTACAATGCATATTTTTTTGATCAAACAGGTGCTGGTCATGACCCCACAGATTTTATTGGACGCTTTGAGAAAAGCATTCCTCAATTTGGACATGGTGAGCCTGATGATAATTGATGAATGCCATCATTCCACAAAAAACCATCCTTATACAAAAATAATGAAGGTCAGTGCCCATCCTCATGCCAATTTCATGCCTGAATCTTCCTCTGTAATTATTACTCATAAAGGGTACTTACTTGTTTTATTGAAGGAGTTTTATCACAAAAGCAGTAAGAAGCCAAAGATTTTTGGAATGACAGCTTCGCCTGTATCTCGTAAAGGTAAGAAATGTCTAAGTCAACCTTCTGTGTCCTTGCTAGAGATAAAGGCTGTGGTGATCCAACTTTCTTTTGTACTTGGATTTTGTCCATTACGTGTTGTGAGCCTACAGAATGGTGTTTTATGCCTTTGTGCTCTTGTTTCGGAATGTCAATGCACAGATACGGCTATAAAAGGGGAAATAAAATCCTTTCAAGACAATTCTTTTGTTGGATCTTGGGAAAGAGGTACCATGTAGCCTTACTTATTCAGGAATTACATGTCCAGACCTTCATCAGGAAATTTAAAGGGGAAGCATATAGATGGGGTTAAAATTTTTCAAGGAATACAGGATCCACTCACGTTAAAAGCCAAGCTTACTAGTCTCCATGGTTGCCCCATATTGAACATGAAGAAACTGTTTTCTGAGCCACCTGCCTCCGTCCTTTAGTAATATTTAGTGCTGTCAACAGTTCTAGATCTAACCATGATCCACTTTTGATGAAAGCTGAACAAATTTTCTTTTGGAACAATTAGACTGAAGAGTGTTGTGACCATGAAGCTGTCCAGTACCTAGACGACTTAATGGCACAGTTCTTGTAGCAGCAACGAGAGAGAAAAGATGCTGGAGAAGCTTAATTTGATATTTATTTCCTTCATGATTGATCGCGAATTTATTTCTCCTAATGCTTTGCACTACCGGTTTGAGAATGCAGCGAATTATAACTTTGTATTAGTTCTTCTTCCTACCATTGGTAATGTACCAAAAAAACGCGGTCTAGTTAAATTACTGAACCTGAGATTCCATCACAAAATGGCAATGATGAGAAGATCTCTGAGATATAATTACTGGAAATTACTGTAATGCCATCAAAGTTCAATATAACTCATTTTGCTTTAGCTGCTATCTAATGTGCTTTTCTACAAGCACCTATTCTTATGATTTGTTAGAAAGGAAAAGAAGGCCTATTTGGTCTTTGAAACTTCTATCTGTTCCTGGAATAAACCTGTCAATTTAGTTTGCGTCAACTGTTTAATGCTGGTTTACAAGTATATGAATTGTGAACGTCTTTGATCTATTTAACATGAGGATAAACCTAGTTAACCAGCTTTGATGAATTGAAAAGTGTCTAGTCACGTCTGGTAGGGAAGTAACTTTGGTATCCTCATGAGCTGCCAATACTCCAAGTTTGATCCTAAGTTCAGTCAAACATCATTGACAAAGGAATGGATACTATTGAGCCTTGTATAACAGTCTAACAAAAGGAATTCATATGATTTGTAAATGACATCTAATTATATGCACAAAACTTGAAGTACTGCTTCATATCAAGTATGCTTACACACCACAAATGCCTTTTTCAAATGTTTGTCCTTCTATGTGATGGTTGAATCGACTTGCCACTGATTTGGAAATATCATGATTTTAGGGGTTTCCTCCACCGTGCATTGTGACGGACAAATATCAGAGCTCGAGAGCATTTTGGATTCCCAGGTAGCAAAAGACTTTCCTATTTTCCTGTTTCATTGATTACACTATCATGAACTTGTAGCATACTCACATGGAAATATATTTACATGGACAGATATACACTGTTGAGGACCGGACGGAGATAGAAGTCTATGTTCCATCTGCCAAAGAAATATGTTGGTTCTTTAACCAACCGCAGTTTTCAAATGCATCTTTGAAGGAAAAGATGGAAGCTTCATGGTCCAAGGTATTCTTAATTAAATGCACATGTTTATTCACCTCGAGATACTTGAAGATTCCATATGTCTGGCTTTTACATATGTTGGCTGAAACTATTTTAAAAAGATTCATTATGCATGGGCAGTTTGATGCTTCCTTGTTAAAGTTGCAAGGCTCCTTTGAAAGTCGTTTCAAAGACATGGACGAAAGGTTTAAGATGATGCGGAAGCGTTTGTCCAATGACCACTCAAAGATTATGTATTGCCTTGATGATCTCGGTCTCATTTGTGCTTATGAGGTATGCCATAGTAACATTTAATGCTTGCGCCTTAAATTTGGCAGACAAATTACTGTCTCTGTTTTTTTTCACATTACTTACATAGCCTAAAGCTGCTCTAATCATCAGAGTAGGACTTTTGAATGGTGCGGATTGTCTATACAACTTGACTTGACCGAACTACCACAACAAAGAGATTCTACCTGTTCCACTTCATTATCTGATAGTTAGGTTCATATACCAAATAACTTTGAGAAGTTTGTCGTTGGAGAAACTTCAACTTCAGAAACAGTGACTCCCCCTTTGGTTCTAGACATTGATTTTCTGTTATGATGGTTCCAGCCCCACCAATCAGACCTACTCTATGGCTCACTGATCAGATCTACTATATGGCTGGGCCAATCAGGAGTCACGCTCATAAGTTAAGCACAAGCTATTGGGATAGATTAGTCTGAGTGTGTTTCTGAACTTGATGTGCAGGTGTGGCCAAGCAGGTATATTGCTAGAGTTAGGCCGAGAAAATCCTTTAGTGTTGCTGTCAGTGGACACCAGTTGCTGGATTGATTATGGGTTCTGTTTTGTCGTGATTTCTCACATTTTCTTTTATTTGGCAGGCTGTTCAAGTCTGTTTAGAGAATGCTTCGAACGCCAAAGAGGAATGTGATATTTATAGAGAGAGTTCCTTGCAGTGTAGATATTATCTTGAGGAAGTGTCACAGTTAATTGGGGACTCCTTGTCACTTGGTATGATATTGTCCTTTTGGCCCTGTCTCATTTACATCAGTTGCAATATTTCTTTGTGAGAGGGAGTTTAGTGCTGCACTGTATTATCTGTCCAAATGACATCTTGGGAATTGCAATCAACAAATGTTGAACTTGAAGTAACTATGCAAAATAAAGGTCTTGGAACTTGCTGGTGATAAATAAGAAAGATGATGACCTTACCTTACTTTTAGTATCATCATTGTGCAGTAAGCAGCATTGCTCTGCTTCATGTATGAGAAATGCCATGGATCTGATTTGCATTTCAGGTGATGAGTTTACTGTGGAAGGTGGGGCAAACTGTCAAAGAGCATTGGAGATGGGCTACGTAACTCCAAAGCTATATGAGCTCCTTCAGATTTTCCTGTCATTTGGGTGATAAGAGCTACTTCATTTGTCAATTTTGCTCATTTCATATTGAGTTCTGAGGCAATCATTTGTTCATTTGGTTTGTAGAGGTGCAGGGCTGGTACTTTGCCTCATCTTTGTTGACAGAATTGTTGCAGCAAAAGTGATAGAGAGATTTGTAAAGAAGAGAGTCTCTGTCCTATCTCATTTCACGGTGGCGTACATAACTGGAAACAATTCTTCGGTTGATGCCCTGGCACCAAAAGTGCAGAAGGAAACCCTGGAATCATTTCGCTCCGGCAAGGTATCTATTAATTTGAAGTGAGACAAGTCATGGTAAGTTAGGTACCTAAGACTCCTAGTGATTAAGTCAATTAAAAAAAATAAAAATCTATATAGGTGAATCTGCTCTTTGCAACTGATGTGGTTGAGGAAGGGATTCATGTGCCGAGCTGTTCGTATGTTATACGCTTTGACCTTCCAAAGACAGTCCGCAGTTATGTCCAGTCTCGCGGACGGGCACGGCAGGATAACTCCCAGTATCTTATCATGCTTGAGAGGTAAACTCTTGTCCTTGGTAATTCTTCACAAAATCTAAGTACTCTGGATGAATAAGTAGGATCCTGGTGGCAATTTTTACCTACCTTGGTATGTGTTTCCCTTCATCCTTTTTTAGGGGAAACATAAAGCAAAGGGATCAACTATTTGACTTCATTCGGAGTGAACGATCCATGACCGACACAGCCATAAACAGAGATCCGTTTGAGAGCAACTTGAAAGTTTGCACATTCGAGGAAACAGATGCATATTTTGTTGATATAACTGGAGCTTTAGTCACTGCGGATTCAAGCGTTAGTCTCATTCATCGATATTGTGAGAAACTTCCTCATGACAAGTAAGAAAATCGATTTATTCAACCGGTCATAGGCATACTTACATGAGTAGCAAACGTTCTTTTTTTGTACAGTGTTATAGGTAAGTTAAGTGATTTACATGATGAAACTCTGGTGTAATGCAGGTACTCCACTCCAAAGCCAGAATTTCAATTTTCAGATTCAGGTGGATCTTGTGAATGCACTTTGACGTTGCCTCCTAATGCAGCCTTTCGGACATTAGTAGGTCCCTTGAGCAGGAATTGTCATTTAGCCAAGCAACGGGTATGCTTGGAAGCTTGTGAGAAGCTGCATCGTATGGGTGCTTTAGACGATCGTCTTCTTCCCAGCATTGAGGAGACCTCAGAAAAGGCCGCTACTTCTAAAGGCAAAGAATCATTTGCAGGCGTAAGTGCAGTTGCGGGTGTAGGTACTGTTAACAGCTCCTTTTCCAAGCATTGTGTAATTCTATGGGTTCTCAAATGTGCACTTTCAAGTGTTATGATCACAGATCACCTGTTTTGCCCCTTCTCTTGAAACAATATGATGTTCATATGATCTAATATTGCAACTTGATGCGGTTTAGATTATCTTGAAATGTTTTAGTGTCGTGCACATCTTCGTTGTCCTTTTAGATCTTCTCATAGTCATCACAACAAACAATCGTTCATATAAAATGGCTGGTGATGAAATTGTTTATCTTATTCCTGCAAAATGCAGTGTCGACACTGTGATCCATTCACAACTAGTTGCTGTTAGCTATGGGGTGTTTGAAAATGGATGTAATTGGCTGATCACGTTTCCAGTGTTTCCAGAATATCTGACTTCTTTCAAAGCATAAATCTTGCTCCTGGTTTCGTTTTCCCTTCTGAAAATGTGTACCTTTTGTTTCCCAAGGTACAACAAAAAGAAAGGAGTTACATGGAATGACAAACATCCGTGCATTATCAGGAACATGGGGTGAAAAAACTGATGGGACAATTTTTGAGGCCTATAAATTTGATTTCTCCAGTAGTATTGTTGGCGAATTTTACTCTCCATTTGTTCTTCTGATTGAGCGTAAGCTTGATGATGACGTGGCTAATACAGAAGTGGATCTTTACTTGCTTAAAAAGACAGTTAAGGTGTCGGTATCTTCATGTGGACAGTTGCAAATGGATAGTGAACAGGTAAAACCCGAGCTTTCCAAATTTACTAAACTATAGCTTTTATGCAACGATTCTGCTTTTAGATATCTTAATTATAACATCAAGTATTTTGTTTTGATGTACTAGATGATGAAAGCAAAGCGCTTTCAAGAATTCTTTTTTAATGGTTTATTTGGGAGATTATTTGTTGGCTCCAAATCTTCTAGAAAGAAGAGAGAATTTCTTCTCAACAAGGAAGCAAGTTTTTGCTGGAACCCAGATTACATGTATTTACTTCTCCCCCTGGAGATGTCAAAAACATCAAGTGTCGATTCCTGGAAAATCAATTGGACGGCGATAACTTCCTGCTTCGACGCAGTTGAATTTATGAAGAAAGAACATTCTTTTGGTACTGAAGATAGTAAAAGTAAGACAGTAAGCTCAGTTCCTTCTGGGACTCTCCCTGCCGAGATTGACGAGGACAAGAAAATACACTTTGCCGATGGTTCGCTCGGCGCTTGCAAACTTAAACAAGTAGTGGTCGTGGCTATTCACACCGGAAGGATCTACTCGATTCTTGAAGTTGCCTCTGATATGTCTGCAGACAGTCCTTTTGAGGGAAATGCGGATGGTGGCTCTTCAAAATTTAGTTCCTATGCTGAGTACTTTAACAAAAAGTAGGTAATTGTTGATTCTATATAATGCTTTTTATTCCCCGCAAATACTTCAAAGCTCTTTGATAATTTATCTGGCATCTTTTTTTTTTTTTTTTAAATGTCCTTATCAGGTATGGCATAGTGTTAAAATACCCAGGACAGCCTTTGTTGCGGTTAAAGCAAAGTCATAATCCATACAATCTTCTAGTGAATTTCGTGGAAAAAGGTATGAATTGTGTGGTTTCGAGTTTCTTTATGGTTAAATCAGTGAGCATGATCTATTGCTTCTCTGTCTGTTCTAAAATCTTTTTGCTTATGTGGTTAACATTTGTCTTGATTTGCTATCTATCTGATCTTTATATTCTTTCTTTCATTGGCAGGTCGCAAGGGCAAGGCATCCCAACCTGGCTGTGTTGAGAAGCCGTTGAATCATGTTTATATGCCGCCTGAGCTTTTACTTACTGTTGATGTTCCGGTATACGCAATGAAAGCATTCTACTTGCTGCCATCTTTGTTGCATCGTTTAGAATCCTTGATGTTAGCCAGCCAACTTAGGGGAGAGATCAACTGCCCAATTCACGTACCGAGCTCTCTGGTTTGTCTGATTCTCACATAAACCTGACAGTTTATATTCCTATGTTTTAATGGTGATGAAAATATGCTAAATTACAAGACTTTGATCTATGATTAGATCCTAGAGGCACTTACAACCCTGAGATGCTGTGAGAGTTTTTCAATGGAACGCTTGGAATTGCTGGGTGACTCTGTCTTGAAGTATGCTGTCAGTAACCATCTCTTCCTTAAATATCCTGAGAAGCATGAAGGACAACTATCAGCTCAGCGATCATTGGCTGTTTGTAATGCAACCTTGCATAAACGGGGGACGGACTGTCAATTGCAGGTATCTAATCTTGCAGACCCTACGAGTGAATCCCCTGCGTATCTCATTGTTTGGGAATTCCTTCAGACGTCTCCTTGTCATTGATGCATGCGTTTAACATGATTTTGCAGTTTGTGTTCTCATTTGTTTGAGCAGCAAAATTTGTCATCCTAAAGTTTATTTAATTTTGTATGTAGAGTGGTAATGTTTATTGCAACAAACTGTCAGTAGCATGGATATTCCTTAAACACTCATCTATATGTGACTAAATTTTGACCTTCTAATGCATTTTGCTTTACACTAAAGGGATACATCCGAGATAGTGCATTTGATCCGCGTCGTTGGGTGGCTCCGGGACAGTGCACTCTATTTCCTTGTCCTTGTAGTTGTGGTGTGGACACACCAAATGTTCCTCTGGACATTAAATTTTCCACTGAAGACCCGAAAATAGTGGTTGGAAAGTGCTGCGACCGGGGCCACCGATGGATGGGCTCAAAAACCATATCGGATTGTCTGGAAGCCCTCATCGGTGCATTTTATGTTTCTGGTGGATTGATAGCAGCTCTTCATATGAATAAGTGGCTTGGAATCGACACTGAGGTTGACTCTTCATCTGTTGTTGAAGCCATCAATAGTGCAGCTCTGCATTCGATTGTCTTGTCAACTGATGACCTTGACATTTTGGAGTCGAAAATTGGTTATAACTTCTCTGTTAAAGGACTTTTGCAAGAAGCTATAACACATGCATCTTGCCAAGAACAAGGGCTGCCATACTGTTATCAGGTAATGAGCAAAGTCTCTTGCTTAATTGTTACTGGTTGGTAACTGTGAGAGAATAACTGGTGGCAAAATGTAAGACTTGTCGTTAAGTAATGACATGAAAATAACTTGTTGACTATTTCTTACCGTTAAAGACTCAATTCCATGCAGAGGCTTGAATTTCTTGGTGACTCTGTGCTGGACATTCTTATTACGTGGTATCTCTATCAGAGTCATGCTGATGTTGACCCAGGTGAGTTGACTGATTTGCGTTCGGCTTCTGTTAACAATGAAAATTTCGCTCAAGTTGCTGTGCGGCACAACTTCGAAAAGCATCTTCAGCACTGCTCAACCTCTCTTCAGAGCCAGATTATGGAGTATGTACAATCATTTAACAGACCTGAAATTGACACAAGAGATCTGCAACACATGAAAGGTCCTAAGGTAAGATGCCATATAGGTCTATTTTTCATGGGTGGGCAAAGGAAGCATTTGCTACCTACAACATTGTCGATAGTACTGTTTATTATTTGGCTTGAGTTATTGGAGAACTGGCGAACCAGAACAAATTGATCCACTAGTACCTGCCTAATGCCCCATTATGTGTGCTGGTTTTTCTTGCTGATGGAGAGATGTAGATTCTGCTTCATAGACCATATATTGATAGGATCAGTATGGTTTCTGTTGCGTGCACTGAGAGAAGGCAGAGATTTCTTATAAGTATTTTTTTAGCAACTCTTTGGTTGATCTGTAGAGAGAGGAATAGGAGAGCCTATGATGATGGAATAGTGAACTAGTAGAGGAACCTTTCTTGTTTATTAGTTTAAATGTTTGTTGTGATCACAATGTGCAGTCAATGTAAATGATGACCATTGAGATGGCAAA
Organism: Eucalyptus grandis x Eucalyptus urophylla; assembly: GCA_028830015.1. NCBI lineage: Eukaryota > Viridiplantae > Streptophyta > Magnoliopsida > Myrtales > Myrtaceae > Eucalyptus > Eucalyptus grandis x Eucalyptus urophylla. Next base: position 47,116,946 of record CM054190.1, read on the forward strand.
TGGAATATCTAGTAGATGAAATTTGTATTGGGGCAAGGCCACCACCTTCTTGCATGGTGCCTCACTTGTGATGGTAATCTTTTTGTTGATCGTGAGATGGTCATTAAGTTTAGGACTTCTGTAGTCTTGCAGCTTCATGGTCTTTAGAAATGCCTTTTTTAGATGGCACCCGCCCAGTGTGGTTTGATTTATTGTCCTTCGAATGTCTTTATACATATGCAATATGTATACCCATGTGAAATATGTACCTGGCACATCTAACATGCTCATGCATGTTCTTGCTATCATTCTGCAGGCTCTTGGAGACATGGTGGAAAGTATTGCAGGCGCTATTCTTATTGATACGAAGCTTAATCTTGATGAAGTATGGAGAATATTCAAACCGCTTTTATCTCCAATTGTCACACCTGATAAGCTCGAATTGCCTCCTTGGCGTGAACTGAATGAGCTGTGTGACCATCTTGGGTACTTCGTCAAAGAGAATTGCGTAAATAAGGGGGAAACTGTGCATGCCGAGATTCGTCTACGGCTTGATGATGATGAGCTGTTTGGCCAGGGTTATGAGCGATGTAAAAAAGATGCCAAAGGGAAAGCGGCCCTTCATTTGTTAAAGCAACTTGAGGTTCGTTATTGTTGCACTCAAATGTACAAGTATAACACTTGTTAAAGCGTCTTTGGTTTTTCTTCCCCAAAGTTTACACTTGAACTGGCTTTTAGAGGTTATGTCACTGAATGCATGCGCTTAGCATATGTTATTTGCACTAAAATTGATGGTGCTTGTTGTGTTTGATGTATCAGAAAAGGGGAATCTCGTTTAACAAGTCTGTCGCAAAAAAAAAGAAACACAGTTCTGAGGATGATGCTGATTTGTCTCCATTACAAGCGATGGTTGACAAAGACAGACATGGAATGGATGGAGATATCTCGGGCCCAGAACCTTGTAAGAAACAAAGGACTTCTGGAAGTCAATTGCCCACAGAGGCAGACGGAAAAATTGTGCCGGTGGATTGCAGTGTAAAGGAATCCAACTTCGATTCTTCTGAACCAGGTTTGTAACATTTGTAATGCACCTAGCTTAGAGTCATAGCAATTTTGCAATTTTATGAGTTCCAGAGTAAGCATAGAACTTGGATAATGTCATTGGTGTGGAATTGCTAATGTTGAGCTGTATGTATTTTCATTATCATTAACATTAACATTGGTCCGGTCCTTTCTATTGCAGTTCTCATAACCGTCAACATGAAAAAAGGCGGGCCTCGATCGTCTCTCTTTGAACTATGCAGGAAACTCCTGTGGCCGATGCCCAAATTTGAAACGACTGAACAAAAATCGAAGTCCGTGATACCATTACCTCTTTCAAGCACCTTTCTAAGTTCCTTTTTTTGTTTGTCTCAACAATTTCTGCTCCTTGCTTGGTCTGGCCTAATCCATTTGAATCTCTTGCAGGACACCAATTGAATTTGGCGAAGGGGCCGAGAAAAAAGTTGGATTCAGTAGGTTCACGTCGAAAATTATCTTGCACATACCCAAATTTGGCGACATGGAATCTACTGGAGATCCTAAAGCCGATAAGAAAAGCTCGTTCGACTCCGCCGTGCTGACTATTTTTAACGAGCTCGAAAAGCAAGGGAGGATTATCATTGCTAAAGCCTAACCACCATTTATGCAAAGCTAATTCTTTTCTAACATTAGGAACAGAAGGATCATTGAAGGTGCTCATAATCAATCCCTCAACTTTTCTTGTCTTAAGAGCGTTTAGGGCAAAAGCTCAAACGAGCAAATTTTAGCAAAGAGTTAGCATTTTCCTTTGACTGATTAGATTATTACAAATTGAGAGTATGCTTTCAAGAGTTATGTAACAACAATGACGTGCTTAAATTGGCGCAGCACCGACGACGGCGTAAAAGTCTCTATTATGCCAAGAAATGTGCATATATACATGCATTGTCGACTTCTTGCCCAGAACGTGTTGGAAATTTTTAAAATTTTAAACCATGCATTAATTTTAGAAGCTTAGGCTTTTAAAACAGTTGGTAATGCTCTAATCAAGAGACCGATCTCAAATCTTTCTAGGTCTTTATTTGCTTATTTAGTTACATATTTCAACACTTTAGGCTTAGATCAAAGTTTAGCTTACATAGTTGGAAAAGCCTTAGAATATTTCAATATTAAATTATGCGTTTATCTAAATGTTTAAGTTTGACTTTTTGAGTTCAATTTGTAGGTATATTTGATCATGGCTTGGACCTTTTATATTGGCTTGCTTTTATAAATGAGTTCATCATCCACGTGATGATAATAAGTGACATAAAAATAGGCTGACAAGTATTTCACCTTTCAACTATGGAAAACAGTATAGTTCTAGAGTAAGAACATTTATGTAAATTTAGAGAGTAAACTAGACATAAATGATACATATAGAGAGATGAATTTTTCAACTCTCAATTTGGCTTGAGGTCCAATTAGTTCTAAAATTATTGTACGAATGTTAATTCAATCATAAGTTTTTCATTTTTTTGTTAATTTAGATGCCATAAAAGCCAAAATCAAGGACATGTTCAAAGAATTGGGTTGGAGGTCTTTTTGGCACCTCATGACATGTTTACTTGTCGCCATCTAAGTAGCACCAACATTGACACGTAACACGCGATACGATATGACATAACACAACGACATATTGTTTCTAAAAAAAGGAGAATTCTGACACATTTAGACAAGTTATATATTAAATTTATATCTTTATATATAAATAATAACTTATCATTTATCAAATTAATTTAATTCAAATTCACAAATAAATAAATAATAAAAAAGCTTAGAATAAATTTACACTAAAAATATTAATCCACCATTTATTAATATCATTATTGTTTTAATTTGACAAATTCAACTCTATTCCAATAATTCATAAAATTTAGAGGAAAAAAAATAAACAATTCACATTTTAAACTCACATGTTAGATATATCGGAAGAGGAGAAAAAAAACTTGGGAGGTGAATTATGTATTATGGGAAATGAGAGTTCGAAGAGAACATAAGACTAGATTTTTTCTCTTTTCCCATTTATTATTTTTATTATTTTTTTACATATATATATTTTGACCCATCAATTATTGAAAATTTTTAAAATTGACCTCGTCTTTTAAAATCACATATCGGAAACTCATATGTTAAAATTTCAATGTTGGATTTTTCAATATGTATTGATTGAGTGCGGTAGAGTATCAGATACGTGTTAAAGTGTTCGACACAATATAAAGGCTTTCGGAAAGTGTTGATGTTTTATAGGTCGTAACCAATGGAAATAATGGCCGGTTTCTTTAATAGTCATTAGGACAAAAAGAAAAAGAAAAAAAGGAGGGTAATATCCATGAAGGAAAAGGTTTAGATGTACAACTTCGGCAGCAACTTGGTATTAGACTCGGCAAAAACGAAAATATTTCCGATAACCCATCTAAACCTGCCCTAAAAAATATTAGTAAAAAAAAGTTATGCTCGGTGCAATGCTTTCTTTCTAAATACTTTATACTAGGTAAAATTTATCGTGATTGGCTTTATTATTGTTTCTAGACATTCTTCGATTTGATTTGTTAATCAATAAAATCATAGGGACTTTGAGAGTTTTCAAATTTTTATTTTTTTATCATCACGATGCATCGAGCAAACTAATTCTGCAATTCTTTTTAAAAGGCATTGCAAGCAATGACCAATACTGACCAATACAAATTTCCTATCTATTCATTTGTCACATATATTTTTTTTGTGGATTTATTTTTGCTCACACGAAAAAATATGAATTATTTCCTGACGGAAAAAGAAAAAAAAAGGGCGAGAAAAGGGTTTCATGACCCGAACCCGAATCCGCCCAAACCCGCCAATTTAACTTCCTCGGTCGCCTATGAAAAGTCGCTTTTGTCCCCCGAAAAACTGCGAAATCTCCAAATTGCAAAACGCGGACCCAAATTTTTTTCCCTCCACTTTCCTCCTCAAAAAAACACGAATTTGAAAAAGAAACACTCTCTCCACAATGCCTTCCTCAAGCTCCGCCGGCCACCGCCGCCGCCGCCGAACCGCCGCCCTGACCCAGCCTCCGCCGCCCATGACTACCACCCACGGCGGCGGCGACGACGGCGACGACGATTTCCAGACTCGCCCCAAGCTCAGCTGCTCCCAGAAACCCCTCCAGCTCTCCAACGTTTCCTCCGGTGGCGCTCGCCCGACCAAGAAGTTGAAGCGGCCCACCCCAGCCCTCGGCAAGGAAAACGCCGTTCCCGCCTCGGCGGTCGGTCGGAGCAGCCCCGAGCCGCGTGAATCGCTCGTTCAGAGGGCCGTCGGCTTGTTCGACACGAGCAGGGGCCACGGCGGGGCGGATGATTTCGAGCTGGCCGATGCCGACTGCAGCTTGGATTCGATAGAGTCGAGCATCGATTGCGAGCGCGCGCCCGTGGATAGGCATGTGGAGGAGGGTCGCGGTAGAGCTGGCGAGAGAAATGAGAAGCTGGAGGTGAATGAGGGCTATTTGAGCCACTCGATTGAGTCAAGGTTAATCAAGGCAAAATTAGATTTTGGATTCAGGGATGGTGGTAATTGTAGAGGTCTTGGTGGGGTTGAGAAGCATAAGGAAGATGGGTCAGTGGCGAATGGGGGTTCTGCGAGCAATTTGATCGAGTCTGGGTTGATTGCAGCGAAGGAGGATTGTGGGCTGAGTGAGGTTGGTGATGAGAGGGTTTCTGGTGCGCATGATGATGAGTGTGATGAGCCATTTGAGGTGGGGGCGGACCTTGATTTGCTGATTAAGCTGTGTGATGATGAGGGGCCAGTGCATTACTCCGATGACAAAGATGGAGAGGAAGCAGAGGATGGTTGGGATTGCGATAGCGGGTTGGTTTGTTGTCCTTTATGTGGTGTGGACATTTCAGATCTGAGTGATGAGTCCAGGCAGATACATACCAATGATTGTCTTGACAAGGGAGAGGCACGACTTGATGAGGCAAGTCTACTAATATTGTCATTTGCTGTGCTTCTGTATGAATTGTCAGGGGCAGTATCTGCGCCGTATGAACTTTTAGCATTGTTTCGCCAGCACTAGTTGTAAAATGTTTTCCTGAAAATGATCACTTGTATTACTTACAAAACGAATGAATGAAAAGTATTTTTTCTGTTCACGAAAATTTTTTAGATATAGATTATTGTCAATAATGAAAATTGCATTGACTAACTATTTCAAGCGATACAAGCGATTACTTTTAGAAAAATATTTTCCAAATCGTTAATTTTTTGTGAACAAATAGAGCCATAAAGTCATACCTTGTTCATGCCAGATCAACAAGAATGAATCCTGAATTGATAATGAGAAAATTGCCCTACTGCATCTTATGTTACTTTTCAAGAAAATTACACATTTTGACCCATGGAATGCATTATGCTTGATAAAAATCAACTAAGTTCTTGGTCAGTCACTTTATCCGTAGGAACAATCCACCCTTGATAGTACATTGTTGTGACCCATTGATATGAATAAGATGATATTGGGACACTATTTGGCATCTCGTCCATGGCTGATGAGAAATGATTAGCAAATCCATATCAAGCGAATTGAGTTGTTGACGTTTGTGATCATATTCTCTGTACTGGCAGATCACCTCTTTGGTTGCTTACTTCTTTTGTGGCTCTCTCAAAAGCTTTTATGCATAAGGCATCCAAGAAGACAGATGGAAGATGAGCTCTCCTCATACTTCCATCTTTTTTTCCCACAAATAAATAGAGGATCCAGATAATGCAGCTTTATCAACTAAAATGCAAATTATCTCTGGCAATCATTTTAATTTTGATGTAGATGTGTAGCAATAGGTTGCTTTGTGTTCCCCCTCCTCCTGTTGCCTTAAGCTGGAAACAAATCATTTCCCTGAGATCATTCAATGAGGATTAGTATTACTCTTTGTGTTTTCCTATTCTTAGAAGGTTCCTTTTAGGTTTGATTTTACTTGTTCGAGGCATTTCTATAGTTTATTATGGTTATTGCTGTTTTGTTTATGGTATAGGAAACATGGATCTCTTTTAGCATTTTCCTCATCTATGTATGCAATTGAAAACCAGCAACTACCTAAGCCTAAGATATTCCTGCAGGTTCTATTTCCTGATGCCGATGGGGCACCTTCACCTCGTCCTCAGGAAGCTGTCGGCTCACCTGTTAGTTCTCCCCAGCTAGCTGTTGATATCTCTCCAGTGCTTGGATGGTTACGTAGCCTTGGTTTAGATAGGTACGAAGAAGCTTTTGTTAGGGAAGAGATTGATTGGGACAGCTTGCAGTGCCTGACAGAAGAGGTATGCTTTTGGCAGTGATCTTTCGGGATTTCAAGCGATAGCTTCTTATAAAACTTAGATGACTGTCTCCTTGGTGAGTCTTGATGGATGAGATAAACAACATGATATTCTTCATACTGTGCACCTTCTACAAAGTTGAGGCTTGCAAGGATTACATAAGTCGAGAAATGATAGGTGAAGTAAGATATCCTCTGCCATTATAATATCAATGAACAACTTTTTTCCAATTTTGAGAGGATACTTTGCATTACCAGGTGATTTCAGTATGGTTGCATCTTTGAGAGGTTTCTTGCTCTTTATCCTCATTATCTGGTGTTGTGGTGATGGCATTCCTGTCAAATCTCCGGTTCCTTACTTTGATGTGATTACCACTGTCTTGAATGCACAGGATCTTTTGAAGATGGGTATTTCTGCTCTTGGCCCAAGGAAGAAAATTGTGCATGCTCTAAATGAACTTAGAAAAGGAGTCCAAGGAGAAACTGCGGAGCATGTGGATATAAATGGAAAATGTGGAGATCATATGACAAAGACAGAACCTGGTGCTTCTAAAGCGATGGTCTCTGGTGATAGTAAAGTAGCCGCAAGCAAGCTGATTACAGATTATTTTCTGGGCTCCTCTACAAAGCAGAAAAAGACCTGCAACATTTCTACTCTGCAAAGAAGAGTCACAGAACAGTTGAGTTCCAGTCGTGGATGTGCTAAAGTGAATGATCATGTTAAAAATGCGAAACCAAGGGGTCGTGTTAAAAATTCGACACCAAGGGAGGTTCCCTTGTGGTGCCGTATACCAGGGACGCCCTTTCGAGTGGTTAGTGGCTTTCCATCATATGAAATCCTTACTACTATCTCCTTTTTATTGTGAGATGATGGTTAAGCACTGTTTTTCCACCTTGACATCACAGGATGCTTTCCGATATCTTACAAGAGACTGTTCCCATTGGTTTCTCACTCACTTTCATATGGACCGTAAGTTTCATATTTTTTCTGTTTCTTAATCTTTCTTCAAGTTTGAAACATGTCGAAATAAATCCTGGGCAAACATGCATTTCAGCTTTATTGTGTCAATGCAAATCAGGGAGTGTGGTTAAGAAACCTAGTATTCCTAGTTGTTTCTGATAGATTATATGCAGTTCTTGGCCTTTGTTTGTTTCTCAAACTAAAAAGCTTACCTTGTTGATTTCTTTACGCTAGTTTCTGGGATGGCCACTCCAATTTATATTTCTATGGCAGAGAGGTTGAAGGCACTGTTCTGAAGGATATTTTCGTCACAATCTATCGTCTAATTTCTCCCTACGATAAAATTAATCTAACAGTGGCTGCTTGTGATGGAAAAATATTCTGCAAACTGCTAGGTTGTTCTGTGGTGGGCTGGGTTACTCTACATGAATGGACAAGATGTGGTACTGATGCAGCATATAAAAATAATTTAGGAATCCTCAGTCATCTAATTTGAAAAATCTAATTAATTTGTGAGCACTTACTTTCTTGTACGTGGGTTCGCATCAGGGATTTTCTACACAAGATTTCTGCTCTATCTATACCCGAGACAAAAGAATGAGAGATATCACTAGCGATAAAACGTAGACATGGTAGACTGATCTAATTAGTACCATATTTACTGTGAAGTCGCTTATGATCAACCTGAATATATGGGCTCAGTTCCATTTTAGATGTTCATGATGTATCTTACAGAAAGACACCAGCAGAGATTCTTGGTGTGCCATTATGATGAGCACGTATGTACACCTAGTGAAGATATTACTAGGACTGGCAGAGTAAATGATTGTAACATAGGTGAAATTTGATGGCTGTGCCTGAAACGTAACATTGAGGGTGTTTGAGATAGCTTCATATCCTTTTCTCTTGTTCTTTGATCATACAAATCCCAACTAATTGCAGAGCACTAGATATGAATTCTCGATCATTCATGGTTTTGGTCTTTTTAATCTTATTGTATTTGAAGTAAATGGGATTTCTAGATTATTCATAGTTTAGCTCCTTTTAATCTGTATGCTTACCTTGTTTGTCTCAATGCTGTTGTGCATGTCATGCAGATTATCAAGGTCTTACAAGGTCCTTCTGTCATGGGAAAGTCTACTGCTCTGCAGTAACGGCAAAGCTTGTAAATTTGAAGATTGGTATCCCTTGGGAACGGCTGGAAGTTCTACCAATCAACCAGAAGGTTGTAATTGAAAGTGTTGGAGTGACATGCTTAGAAGCTAATCATTGTCCTGGTGCCGTAGTAATCCTCTTTGAGCCACCAACTGGTGAGGTGTGTTGCAAATTGACTCTCTTTATATATTTTGTCATAATTATGACCTACTCATCACTGTAGGTTATGACTGATGGGGTTGATCCTGAAATCCGTGCTTCATGCATCCAGGTTGTTCTCCATACAGGAGATTTTCGCTTTAGTGAAGAGATGGCTGGACTGTCCATTCTGCAAGCAACTCGAATCCATACTCTTATACTTGACACCACTTACTGTAACCCCCAGGTAAGCAAGTGCTTCGGTGACTTTTCCTGGCAGGGTGATTGCTTCCACATGTATGCATCCAGTGACATCAATAATCTCCACTCCTTTCTTTAATTGTTTTTTTGTTTTTTTGCGTATGATGAGGAAAACTGCTCATTATCACAACTTGAGATTTTTGTCTGTTTTATTGTTCATGATACTTAAATACTGACTGAAGTCCTCGTCCTGTTACTATACACAGTATGACTTTCCGAAGCAAGAGGCAGTGGCCCAATTTGTCGTGGAGTCCATCCAAGCTGAATCCTTTAACCCAAACACTCTTTTTCTCATTGGCAGCTACACAATTGGTAAGTCCTTTCCACCCCTAGGCTCTCTATCTCCCACACCCTTGGTGCAATGGCTGTACCATGTACCTCTACTTGCTTAAAAGAAAATAAATTTACATCATCTTCTGCTAGCGAGTTTCCACTGCTTCTTGCTCAGCTTACTTGAATATGCTGATTCCATTTTGTCATCATAACTAGGGAAGGAGAGGCTATTCTTGGAGGTTGCTCGTGTGCTACATAAAAAGATTTATGTCAGTGCTGCAAAGCTGCGTATTATACAATGTTTTGGGTACTCTGAGGAGGACATGCAATGGTTTACATTAAATGAAAAGGAAAGCCACATTCATGTTGTGCCTATGTGGACCCTAGCCAACTTCAAAAGGCTAAAGCAGATTTCTAATCAGTATCTGGTATGGATTACAAATTATCTCATGTTTCTTCTAACGGTACTCAGTGAAGTTGACTTTCTATATAATTAGCTTATCTACCTGCAGTAAAAGTCTGAGTAAATAGTGAATACTTATGTCGGGAGTTTACTTTTTGTCGCAGATCATGAAACAATTCCAACTTAAATTGGGCATTGGTGTCTAATATATAGTAGTTTATATATCTCACTTGTAACATCTGTCTGTTGAGTTTCTAGTTCCTTTCTTCTCAGTTCATGTGGAATTTTCAATTCACTAATACACATTCCTTTTCTCAATGTCAGGGAAGGTATAGTCTTATTGTTGCCTTTTCTCCTACTGGCTGGACTTTTGGTAAAGGAAAGAAGAAGTGCACAGGCAGAAGGTGGCAGCAGGGAACCATCATAAGGTGATGTTCTAGTGATATTGAATCTAATATTCTGAAATTATGCCCTCAAAGGCCTGATTTATTTGTTAAGAAAGGTTGGTTGTCTCTTTACATGAACTTTGGCTATTGTTTGGCTATTGCCTCATGTCTAACCAATAATAGGTCCAACTTTACTTCTCCAGAAATTGGTTGGAAATTATTCCTGAACTCCAAAAACCAACAAATCCAGATTCTTAATTCTCCCTGGAAAACTCAGAAAATAATGGCGCAAATGCTCTTTGTTTGGTACAGAAAATTCTGTTGTGGAGTTAGTCCTTGTGCCCATTTCACTGGTTCATCTCAGGGTCTTCTCTCTGGTTAACAATCTTTCTGCACTCCATCTTTATAGAAGTTGTTTAGTTAAAGAACGGGTTTTCTGCTAAAATTGCAAGGATTTATTGATATATTTATAGCGGTTTTTCTTTCAGGTATGAAGTGCCATATAGTGAGCACTGCAGCTTTTCAGAACTGAAAGAGTTTGTGAAGTTCATATCACCTGACAGGATAATACCAAGCGTCAACAATGACGGGCCGGAATCTGTCAATTCCATGATTTCCCTCCTAACATCATGACTTCTTGAGAGATAACTCTATGGGTAGCGATGAAAAAATCTACATTGGGTGCTCTCGGAAAATTCTCCTCCTTTCAAAGTGGATGAACATGACAAGGGATGAGAAAATGGAGTTGGCCGATGACTACCAGCACAAAACATGAGGATGTTGAGATGTCTGGTGCCAGTAGCAACAATAGTGAAATACCAAGCAACATCAAGTCCAGAGTGCCACGCTGATGTAGGTTGATATAACTCTTGATAAATAGGCCATTGCCCTCAAAGAAACTTGTTACATAATGAAAGCATCAGCCACAAAAATTCATCTCCATCTGCTTTCTAATTTACTCAACAGATGGGATCATTTTATGTACAAAGAGTACTGATGCAGCAATGTTGTTTGATAATTGTGGGATTTCTTCTTTTTTCGGCTATGTTTTTGTTACTCCAAAATCCTAATGACAAATCTGATCGATGGAGATATACGTCAATGTGAATTTATGTGCATCAACTAAGGATTAAATGGCATATGATGCATGTCGTGACCAAATTTTCGGGTGAATCACTTCGGGTTTGGCTAATGGATTGTTAAGCCTAAACTTAACTCGGTCTTTCCCAAGCCCATACCAACTTGCGACGTAAGTTTAAGTTTCTTAACATGCAAATGGATTTTATTTAAGAGTCGTCACTAATCAGTTTATGATAAGTCGATTAGACACCTAAGTAAAATAATGAGAATTATTTTACTCATACGAATTAGAGACTAAGGTATGGGGACTTGGTTACACTAGATTTCTCTATGCTCTTTTGGTACCATTTTTTTTTTTATTTTCAAAAATGTTTTTGCAAGCCATTTGAATTGATTTTAAATCTATTTCCCTAATATACGGGTGCGCAATCCACCAATTTAACACCTAGATTAATAATGAATCAATTGAAAAACTTACCTTAAAGCAACGAAAGCATCTGCAATATTAAATTAGAATCCACATCAACAACCCTAGATTTAATTTCTAATTAACATATAATTTCTTTTTTTTTTCACTTATTTAATGAGAATCATGCCTTATGCAATGCCTGCTACTAATTTAATAGAAAATGTCATGTCATGGCATGGCAATATAACCTAAACTATATGATATGAGTAAAGTAATGCAATAGTTAAATGTGCAATCTAAATTAACCAAATGACCTAATTCTAATGACGGGTAATTTCTAATTAAATGAACCTATCAGCAATCTCTAAATGACGTGCATTTTCATGAACCTAATCTTATATGACGTGCACATGATATCTATTTTTTTTTAATAAGCATGCAATCTATCTATGAGAAATTATCTAAATCTATAACTAATAAACATGTAATCTTAACATGCAATGACGTGCGATTCTGTATGACATATGCATGATGATTTTTTTTATTAAAATTCGAAATTAAAGTTGACACATAATTAAACGTGCGATTTAAATTAAAGAAAACTGACATCCTAAATGAATGTATTTTTTTGGATTTTTATTTAAGGAATTCGAAATAAATAAATTTCCTATTCTAAAAATTCAAAATAACCCAAGTAAAATTCTAACATGAACTTAATCAAACTCAAATATATATTTTTTGGGTTTTTCTTTTACAGGAGCAATCAAATAAAGGTATAAAGAACAACACCGTGCCAAATCAAGCAAGATATCATCCTTGTCCATTTAATTTTGGGAAATAAATTGACGAATTGTATCTCGTGCATGAGATCGGATTAACCAATTTTTAAATAAAATCACGAATCGTATCTTGAGTGTGAGATTGGATTGGCAATTTTTTTTGTACGATTGTGAGTCGTATTTTAAGCGTGAAATCGGACCGTCAATCATATGTACGTTGCGAAATTAGGAAAATTTCCCAATTTATAAGGCTACTCAAGATTACGGACATGATAACATATCGGGAATTTCAATCATGTGCATTGATGAATATTTTCAAATAAGGAAACGGAATTTTCGCAAATCAAAATAGATAAGATTTTCACCTAAATCGAATATCGGCTTCCGAATTCCAATTCTCAAACGGTTACTCGTGAAGCAACGTGGTGGTGCTCAGCAAGGCTGACGGGATGGTTACCCGCCAGGGGCTTTGCGTGCAGCTCCCGAGAGAGCTAGGAACCACAATTGGGAGATGCTCCAAATTTCTATAAAATAAGTGTGCGAAATTCTCCCTCCTTTCAATGCATACGTCCTCCTGTACTCAAAGACGTGTGCCCTTCTCTTGCGCAGATGTTAGTGACTCGGATGCTTGCTGAATGCCTCCACTGAAGACTTTGATCGAGCAACCCTCTTAGGCCACTTCTACACATTAAAAGAAATAAGAAAGTGTCATCATCTTCTACGTGTAATGGGTATGAAACCGTGCCAAAAAAAATCTGCAGTAAAAATAAAGAATAGAACTTTGCAGGATCGGTCTCGATTGTATGAAACCAGACACGTTGCTGCAGCTTGATGTGGCCCAACCAAGGTTACTCGTCGTGGAAACTCGCTGGAAAGACTTGCAGAAGACACACTGGGCCGAGATCTCGCTTGGAATTGTTGGGACTTAGAGTGTCGAAATAGGTTCAGCGGTGGCTCGAACTCGTGACCTTCGTGATTGTCACAACCAAACGTGGGGCCGTGGTAGAATTTGGCTTGACCTGGGGTGCTCCTCGGCGAGACTCGCAGATCCACGTTGACTTCAGCTTGGATTAGTGATCGAAGACAAGCTTCCGAGCACCTGCGAAACAAAACACAGCGATGCTTGGCTAGGTTTCTTGGTGCTGTTCGTGGGTCATGGTGCTGCAGGGGACAATTCTTTTGATTAGTCAAAGTCAGGTGCCCTGTGAAGAAAGAAGACCAGCGGCAACAATGGTCTAGAGTAGTGCAATCTGGACAGGTACGTCGCCTAGCATGATAGTGAGAATTAACAGCTTCAATAGGAATCTCGTTCGGATGCGATGGGATATCAAGCTGCGGCCGTCGCTCGGCTTGCTACGAAGACACTGGGAAGCGTGGTGAGGGGGTGCCATGGCTGGACGTTGCCAAAAAACCTGCAAACACAACCAAAAAGACTCGTAATATTTGGTGTTGCAAGTGGCCGTGTATTAGATTAAATATTCCATGAGTCTGAGCCTGTCTATGTTGACCGAAGGTGGTCTTAAACTCAGCCCAAAATTTCCTTCAAATAAAACAAATAATATTAGAGAAGACATGCGAGAGATCTATGCTCGTTAGTGGTGGCCCTGGTCGCTGACACAGAGCCTCCAAGAAGCCGTAGTGGCTGGTGGACTGGTTTGAAGCGTCGATGAAGAGCTTGGCACGATTGGATTGCCGTGAGGCACGATAGGAGCGCAACAGCGGGGCTCGCTGGCGTCACTGGATGACCACTGGACTAAAGATCATTGGAATTGCTGTGGGGTCTTGCTTGGAGGCTGCGAAGGTTATCGAAGAATGATGTGTTACTGCAGCGGACAATCGGCAGCAGGGTCAGCTTTGAGGGGCAGCCACGAACTCAGCAAAGTCACGGCTGTGAAGGGGTCTCGACCGTGACTCCTTCGGCTCTCTCTCTTTCACGTAGGTTCTCTCTATATTGTGACCGTATATTCAATGTGTGGCCTCTGAAACTCTATGCAAAAAACTTTTTTATAAGTTGAAAATTAGGGTTTTAATTTCCTTTTCAAATCAATATCCATGAATATTTATTTTTCGCACACAATATCACTTTTTTTTTTATTTTCCACATCTCCTGATTTTATCGCCTAAAGATAATATTGCAACCGATTTTCTTAAATTCCAAAAATCCATTGTAATATCATCGGGCTCGGGCTAATTTACTTGCTTCGTGGGCTTAGTCCGACCTACCAAATTAAAGCTTAGAACCACTAAATTAAACCCATTTGTCGCCGACCCAATGTAAATGCAAATTAAAATAAATGCACCTAAGACTATATGCTATGCAATTAATTAACTATTTTTTCAGGAATAAAATTAACCAATAATTTTTTTAATGCAATAAATGACTAAACGGGTCGCCAAAATTTAGGTATCAACAATGCAGCAACAGCTAGAGCACTGGGACAGCAACGAGGTCCTATATGCAGCTAGAGAATCAGCTTGGCCGGTTCGATCCAACCCTGGTATGGTCTCGCCAGGGCCTATTCCTTGGTTTCTAGGCTAGTCCTGGCCTCAGAACTAGGAAAGCAGAATACCCAAAAATGGGTTTGATACCTGACTCTCGGCATTGAGAGTCAAAACGTATAAAAATTTAAGCAAAGCCAGTTAGGCCAATTCTCATATATACTAAGTTCTATTTCGTAAAGCTTCTCGCCCCTTTAGGATGAGTATTATTTAATCTAGTTCAACATTTCAGCAATACATATTGAATGTAGATAGAAGGGTGGTGGGGAGAGAGAAGGGGATTTTAAGTTGGGTTTCAAATTTTTTTTTTGAGGAAATTTCACAAGAAAATAAATGGCAGTTTAGTAATTTTATTCTTTTTTTTTATTTCGATTTTCTGAATTTTTTGCCAAAAAAAGCCACGAGATGCGGCAACCACGGGGAGTATTTTTGTCATTTAATTGTCCGGGGTTTGTGCGGACGAAAATGGGTGTGAAATCAGCATTGCCATTTTACAAACATATTAACAATTAAAATATTTGCTGTTAAAAGAATTGTTATTCATTGTACAAAATCTGACCATTATAATAACTTAGGCTCATTTATTTCGCGAAAAATGAACGATTTGGGATCATTTATATCGCTCAAAATAATTACTGATCGAAAAAATATATTTATTATTGATAATATTTTTGTTTAAACATTTTTGTCAATGATATTAGTATTCTTTGTCCATCTATTTATGTAAGTGATAAAAATGTTTTTTTTTCAAGAAAATATTTTTCAAATTATTTATGTTTTCGTGAAGCAAACGTACATTTAAAGTCACAACTTTCTAGAATGTCTTTTTTCAGATCTCAAGCGATCCAATGATTTATTTTCTATTTTCATTTGTTTTTGTCGGACTGGCCTCATGATTGTCACACCTGATTTTTGCAGTTTTGAGCCTTTCACAACATTACCCAAAACCGCGTCCTTTCATCTATCGATCCGGTAAAGCTCATGCATGACGTATAAGAAAGGCTAGGAAAGAAAAGTGCCGACCGGAACGGTCTGACCAAAGGCATGATTGTTTGACTTGAATTCCTCTTCCTCGTCTTCTGGAGAAACATCAGTGTCCATTCTCCCCACCGTCGTCCGATGGTGTCCGTACTCGTTAAAGTACAGTTTTGACTGCCTTTCCGACGCTTGACCGTTCTTGCATGGGGAAAAAGACCAAAAGAAGGACGAGATAAAAAAAAATTTGGACGGTTAACCCACAAATTCTCAATCTGCGGTGTCATGTCCGAGGCACTTTCTCACTGATTTTTCGGTTTCACACTCGCTATTCTTCCAATCTTTGTCTCAAACCTTAATCGTTCGATGTACTTCGATGCTTATCGAATGCTCCTTCTCCTTCTCGTTCGATGGCTTTTCTTGGCCGTGGGTGGATTCGGCGAGACATCAGGCAGACAAGAGAGCTGGGACGCCAGGAAACTTGTCGGATTGTTCCTCGTACCTCTTTTTCACGGGCACGAACTTTGTCTCGCGGGCCAGATTGAACGTTCTGGTTCTTTAGTGCAACTTTAGGTGCGTGCAAAAGTCGTGAGAAGTGCATCTTCCAACGTCGTGGGAGTGTTCGTGTAATATATGGGAAAAAAATAAAATAAGAAGTTTGAAAAGTCGACAAAAGAAGCTGGAGGAGAACCGTGAAAGCTTCGACTGTTTTAAAGAGAGGAGAGAGGGGGGCCTTTAGCAGAAACGAAAACAGGGGAAATAAAGAAATAGGGAAGAGGAGAGAAAGAAGAGAAGAAAAAAATTCAGTGCGCTTGCGATCCGGATGCCTCGTCAAGCCAACTCAAGTTTGTTTTGCAACGCTAGTAAGTGATTGAAGCCTTTAATCATATACTTAAAGCAATCGTTGCAATAGGGCTCAAAATTCGGATTTTTGGGAGATTTGTGTGGCAAAGTCCGATATTTGAGTCATCGAACTATGTATTTTTGTGGAAATAATACTTTATAATGTTGTGAAGTAATAGCATCTTACGGATTATGATTTGAGCTTGTGGTTTGTCCGGAACATAATTTTAAAGTTGGGGGCGCGTTCTGGAACTGTAGCGAACAGTAGCTTTGAGCTTTATTTTTTGTCGTTTTTGGTGCTGTTTTGGGGCAGCTGAGTTGAGGCTATTGTAGTATGTCAAGAGAGCTTTTTAAAGACTATAAGATGGCTTGAAACAGAATTTTGTGGAGGAAATTATAGTGCGACAAAGTTAGCGCGTGGGCCATGCCTAGCGGAAAACAATGGGTTTCTGCTAAATGCGAGCTTTTGTTGGCACATAGGTGTTGTTTCATCGACAAATAGGTGTAGTATAGTTTGGTCATTATTAGAATATCATTTTACTTGGTCTTTTAATATTATTTTTTGGTTATTTGTTAGGAATTCGAGTGTGTCGACTCAAGTTACCATCGTGATTGATTTTTTTGGCTTTTTCCAAGGTGAGTGACACTATTTCTTTTTTATATTTTGAACTCATGTTTTGAGAAATATGGTGGATTATATATTCTATGAATTGATAAAAAACATCTTTTATTGCATAAAACATGATCGAGCTATTACTATCATTTTGTTGTTTGAAATGGGTTATATTTCGAATTCGATTTGAATGGTTGTTTGAAAATGGTTTGTGAAATTCTTTATGAAAGAATCCCGAGACATTTTGTTTTAATATTTATATATCAAATGTTGGAGTTGTGATATGACTTTCATTCTGATATTAGATTACTGGATATTGCGATTGGTGGTTGATGCTCGATGTCTTTGTGAACCTTGAGGGGTGTGTGGGTATGCGCATACTACTCTAGGATATCCTTGTGGGTTGAGCCACCGGCTAATAATAGGTGGAGACCTTGCTAATAGGGGAATCTTGGTCGTCTTATCACAGGCGTTACACGTGACCATGGCTAGATATTTGAGCATGAGTTAGTCTATGGAGTAGACCATTGACATGTGATTTGAGTTTGGTTGATGGAAGAGATCATCGATGTATGGTTTGATGAGATTAATCAATGGAATAGACCATTGATGCATGTTTTATGAGATTAACTGATGGATTGAACCATCAATATCTTCGGTATTTGAGTTATGATTATATATTATGTTAAAGTGAATTGTGATTGTGTTTTAAATGTGCACGGTGATTTCTTGATCCGCTTAGAAGAAATGTGTTACTTGCTGAGTCGTGATAGCTCACTTCTCTTATCTACTTGTTTTTCGGGTTCTTTATCGAGTCACAAGTAGGCGTGAGCATTCATTCAGGGAGGACTTTTGTGGTGGAAATTTTTTGTTATAACTTGTGCATAGTTGATAAGTTTGTGAGTTAGTCTTTGGAGGAGGTGTACATTTGATTTGGTAGATTATAGAAATATTCTGATATTGTAGTCAAATGCCCTTTTTGTCATATATATGTAGATGTATATATGTTGATATCGGGCCAAATCTTGGTTATGTTGAGACTGCGTCCTTTGGTGAAAGGATAGCCATGTCATGCCTTTGTTCTTGTGGATCGGGGTGTGACAGCTTGTTCCCAACTTGATGCATTTGGGGCCTCGGCGGGGTGCTTAGAAGGCAACATGTGTTCATTTGATGTCGACTTGCGATATATGAAAAGAGTTTTCTTGTTAGATATGGTTACAAGTAGAGATATAGATATGTGGAAAGGAAAAGGAGAAAGTAGTAAAAATATCTCGAATATATTACATTAATATTAATTTAGCATTAAATCATTTAATTGGGCCAATTTAATTATGAATATTTTCACATTGGTATCAATTGAGTCAATTTGGCCAATTTTGATTAGAAATCATTGATGTAGACATTGGCTGTCTTATGTAATGTTGTTGGCATTGACATATATATATATATATATATATATATATATATATATATATATATATAATATTTTAATATTTTGAATTTTTTGTTATTTTATTTTTATTTTTGGCTAGTGAGCCAAGCAAGCCCTTGCCCAAGAAAGAAAAAAAGAAAGAAAGAAAAAATAAAAAATGCAATTTTTATAAAAAAAATTGTCAAAAATTGTTCATTTTAGCATTAATCGTGCCATGGAGAACAACTGGTGTTCAAGTTAGTAATTTTTAGACAAAATTGTCCAGTGGACTCAATTGGCCAAATGTGAAAATGTTTAGTACTAAATTGGTTAAATCAAAAGGTTTATAACTGAATTGGTATTAATGCAATATGTCTAGGTTCTTTTCCATGCTTTTCTCAAGGAGAAATTGTCTGATTAGTCATAAACACATTGTGCGGACATCAATTCAGTTTTAAACTTTTTGAATTGCCAATTTTGTCATGATCTTATGTGGTGGAATTTTAGTCAATATTTGTCGAGAATTGTTGGCGTAATAGTGCAACCATTATTGGTTGTCTTATGTGGCACACTACCAGGTCAATAATTCTAGGAAAAATTAATTGAAAGGGCTATATTGGAATTTTGCACAAGGTTCAGGATTAGATTGGCAAAATCGAAAAGTTTATAATTGAATTGACACTTGCATAATATATTTATGATTGATTGGAAATTTTCCCTAAATACATATGTGCATTTGCGATAACAATTACCCTTTTATTTGGATGCACTCCAACTTTCCCACCTTTGTAGCTTATAGATATAAAAAGTATTGTGATCTTTAGGAAAATTACAAAAACATTCATCAACTTTCTCATATACGATTTTGCCTTTCCTATATTTTTACCGGTTATATCTCACATTATTCCATTTCGAAACTTGTTACCAAACATGTTACCTTTGCAGTATGATTTCATAATCGTGTATTTGCGTGCACATAGATTTAAAAGAGTAAAAACCTATATTTTGCCTTGCCTAGTTTTAGATATATTATACTTTTTATTCCTAGTACTTTCGAGCTTTTATTTGTTTATTTAAAAAAAATCAAATCACCATATTAAATTAAGTCATTCTACTTTCATAAATTTTCTAATCAAATCCCCCCGACATAAAATCTGATTAGATTCAACTGACGTGATTGTTTAGTGACCCAAAATATGATGCAGATGTGCATGTAGACATGTATGCCGGCGTGTGAAATGGATAAAATTTAATCAACGTGGACACCCACATGGACATCGGCATTGGAAAAATTCTATCCACGTTACACAACGACTAGCTGGATTTTGTTGGATAAGGTGTAAGAGGAACTTGATTAGAAAATTTGCGGAAGTATAAAGAGTTAATTAGACAAATAAATGGTATAGGAATTTGATGAGGAAAAGCGTGATGTGACATCCCGATTTTTCTCAATTTCATTTTCAGTCAATTGAGTCGGGCAATTCATCTGTGCATGTAGTTCGTCTCTCAGAGTTGGCCACTCACGAGGGAACTGATCTATTGAGTGAAGTAATTAAGGAATTTTACCGCGTCAGACTTGGGGATTGATCACCCTCGGGTCAGATGCAAGAAAATTTCCCCAAAAGCTACTCAGTGGATTAGGCGAGCTGAAATCACACAAAATTGAATTCAACCGTAAATAAAAAAAAAATTGAGATTGAATTTAGAAGTCGGAAGCTCGGTCATGTCGCGCATCTTATTAGGATCATGGGATAATTTTTTTTTTTTGTGGATTTTAATTGGATTCAATTAGAAGATAATTGATAGAAGAATTGAAGAAATTGGGTGTACAAAAATTCGGACCTCGGCGGAAATGATATTGCACCCATTGAATAATGTTGTGGAGGATTTGAATTAGTGGAAGATGACATGGGATGATGTCATGGTGGTTGAGGCCAAGGGTGGAGATCTTGACAAGTGGACGGTAGGGATTGGCTCTTGAAAAGATGACCAATCAACATCATCTTCAACCTTGGAGGAGAGAGAGAGGGAAGGGGGGAGAGAAACTAGCGAAGGGGGGGGGGGGGGGGGAGCTCGCCGTTTGGACAGCCGCCGCGTTCCCCGTTCGCCGCTCGGTCGCCGCTCGCCGCCGCCGTGTGGCGCCACCGTTGCCGTCTCGCCTGACCGCACAAGGCCCGCGCGCCCGCCTCGCCGCTCCGCCCGTTTCCCCTCGTCTCGCCAGCCGCCTCAGCCGCCGTCCCGAGCTGCTCGTCGTCGGCAGCTGCCGCCGGAGGCCCGTCGGAGTCGCTGCCTGCACCGCCTAAGCCACCGTCGCCCTTCCCCGCCGGTTCCGGGCCCAACCGACCGCCGTTTTGGCCCTCCTCCGCCGTGACCAGCAGCTGGTTTGTGGGTCTCGCAGTCCACTCAAGGCTGGTTTTGGACGTCTTCCCGGCCCCGGAAGCTAGGCCCGCCTTTGGAAAAGTTGATCCCGGCGTCGCCCTCGTCGTTTTGGTCTAAGCGGCGAGTTAATCAAGTGAGTTTATCTCACTAAACCCTGATTAGAGTGTTAATGATGCCCTAAGTGTGTTTAGTGTAAATTAAGCAAGTTTAGGTGGATAGATTAGTATATTTAATTATAAGTTTGATTAAGAGGTTGGTTTATATTAAAGTGTGTTTAATTAAGGTTAAAAGGAGTTATTTAATGTTAAACCTTGATGGGACATAATAGGATTTTAGTTTTGAGTTATTTAATTTCTTCGAAAATTCTGAAAAATATAATATTATATTATAATCCGAAAAAAAGAAAACTCAAAAATTTATTTTTGATCCTATTTGCTCAGAATTTCGTGCCAATCGCTGCTGTGTGTTTATAATTTGAATTTGATGAGTAAATATTGCAAATTAAATATTGATTGTGAAAAATTGGGAATTTTATTAAAAAATTCCCACGTATCGGGTTTGATACCGAAATCGAATTTGGAAGGGTCACTATTGAAATTGGAGTATGTGAGTGACATGTAAAGTGTACAAGGGTCGATTTTGAATTGTCGAGTGTTGGTTGAAAGGCTTGGTCGCAGTAGTGGCGATACCGACTGTACCTTTATTTTTCTAGAAATGCTGTCGATAGAACGACGTGGCTTGGTCGCAGTAGTGGCGAGACTGACTGGACCTTTAGTTTTCTAGAAATGCTGTCGATAGAACGACGTGGCTTGGTCGCAGTAGTGGCGAGACCGACTGGACCTTTACTCTTCTAGAAATGCTGTAATGTTAGTAGATAGCCGACCTGCGAGTAGGTTGTGCCCTTGTGTGGCAATGGATAATGATGACATGGAATGTTTGCTGTGATTGTAGAATTTAGTCAAATTGATTGTGTTTCAATGGCTTACATTCTTATCATTATTGGTGCTTGAGTGATATGAATTATACTAACGTGCAGGAAGCAAAGAAGGCGAGATAAGTCTTTTGTGCTGTGTGGCTAGACCACTTTGGGGTGTATTTGCTTTCTAATAGGGGTTTAGGAGGGGTTGAACTTGCTGAGACAAAGTCTCATCCCGGTTTGGGGAAAAATATTACAGGACCGTAGATGGCAGTATCCCGGAGATGGATGGCATGCTGATGGAGGTGGACCAGACGATAGAGAGTGCTCTTGACCCTTTTTGATGCACATAAACTCTGACCCATTTTGGTGCATAGTCTCTGGATCCTGTTGGTATATGTAAACCTTGGTTTGATGATGATGTGTGAAAGTGTGTTTGTTTTCGAATTGAATTCCCTTCTGTCCTATCCCGTATATCTTTGTCAGGGGATTTCTTAGCACGTTCCGCATGTGTATAATAATTTAAATAAATGAAATTGGGGTCGGCGACACTACCTGGGAATGTCGCATTTATATGACCATGGCGGGTTGTCACGTGTCTCGGGGTTCGGGGCGTGACACGTGAAGCACGAGGACGTGCCTGAATAAAAGCAAAGGATGCGACATTCCTAAGTTTTGAGAAAATGAGCGGTGGTTTATGTTCTGTTTCTTCCTTGAGAGAATGAAGTGGTGTGCTTCTTATCATTGATGTGAGCAGCGTCTTTTGGTAGAACCATGCGTCTACTCATATACGAGTTCTCTCTTTCTTTTCATAATCCACGAATGATTATTTGTTCAATCAAACCACATGTCTCTCAAGTTATTAGAGAAATTATCTGGTCGATCCAATGTCAATTCAATTTTAAAATTCTAATATTATCAAATTAGTCCTAAAACTTTGCGTGAAGTTCCAATATAGTCATTCCGACTCAATTTTGTTGGAAACCATTGACATGGTAGGTGATGACCGGAGCATCACGTTAGTGCTTTTCAATGAAAATTGATCTAAAAGGCTATATTGGAACTTTATGCAAATTTTTAAGACTACATTGTCAAAATTAAAAAATTTAGGACTGAATTAATATCTGGATAATATGTTTATGATATATTGAGTATTTTCCCCCATGCTATTACGTGAAATATGGCTTTGGTTTTAGCAGTTGGAAAACCAACTGGATTGATAACATGTTGGAATCAGTGATATAAAGTATAATTAGTTTACAAAGTGATCAATCTAGTTTTGATTTCGCGTTTGAATCTCATATACTTTAATCTCCGCTCAATTTGATATATCATTCTATAAACTAATGGTGTCTCGGTCTTCATTAATTAATAGCCCTAGCATTGCTTTGACTGATTTTGTAAGAAAGTGAAGTAGAATAGAGAGGAAAAGTGTAATTCCGTGTTTTCTGTCTATCTCTTGTACATGTATAATCCTCCACTTATAATGTTGGAGAGAGGAAATAAGATAGGAAAGAAGAAATAAGGAAATATACACTGATTTACATGGTGATTCTATGTTCTATTTTACCAAGCTAATTACTGATTAACTGAATCAATTACTGATATTCAGAATTGGTATTTCCATATTTCCAACACTCCCCCTCAAGTTGGTGGCCTGTATATGTCGAGGACACCCAGCTTGCTCAATAGATATGCATGTTGTCTTTGGCACAGTGGCTTAGTAAAGATGTCTGCAGGTTGCTCAGTAGTTCTAATTACTCTTGTTGTTATGATTCCTTCCCGAATCTTGTCTCGAGTGAAGTAACAATCGACCTTTATATGCTTAGTTCTCTCATGAAAAACGGGATTAGTTGCTAACTTGAGTGCAGCATCATTATCACAGAATAATTCGTTGGATCCATTGACTTGTACTCCAAAATCTGAAAGTAGTCCTCGTATCCAGATTATTTTGCAAACAATTTTTGCCATAACTTGATACTCAGATACTCAGATTCTACCGACGACAGTGATACGGTTAATTGCTTCTTTGTTTTCCATGAGATGAGTGATTTTCCCAATTTGATACAAAAACTAGTAATGGACCTTCTTGTCATCAGACAAGTAGCATAGTTCGTGTCACAATATGCTGTCATTCTCATGTCACAATCTCGAGACAGAAAAATGCCAAGTCCTGGGCATCCTTTCAAGTATTTCATGACTTTCAGCATTGCATCCATATGAGACTGCTTCGACTTGTGCATGAATTAACTGAGTATTTGCACTGCATAACATATATCCGGTCTTGTCATTGTGAGATAAATTAATTTCCCAACAAGCCGTTAATATCCTAATGGATCCTTAATAGATAAAGACGAGCTCGCATCATACCCATGTGTTGTCAACTTCGCATTCTACGCAATCGGTATAACTACTGGTTTACATCCCAACATTCTTGCTTCGAAGACTATTTCTAGAATGAACTTTCGTTGGCTGAGACATATTCCCTTGTCGGATCGAGCTATTTCAATGCCAAGGAAATACTTAGGAGCCCCCAAGTCTTTTATGTGAAAAGTGGCACTCAAGTAGTTTTTGAATTTTGCAATAGCTAGTTCATTATTTCCCATGATAAGAATGTCATCAATGTATATTAAGAGAAAAATGGATGAAGTACCTTTAGTCCATGTGAACAAGGCATAATCATATTCGGAATGCTGAAATCCTACATCTGTTAGTGCTGCAGTGAACTTGGCATACCATTGCCTAGAGGCCTGTTTAAATTCATACAAGGATTTACGGAGACAACATACACGAGACTCCCCCGGTTGCGTAATCCCTATGGAAGCTCCATATAGATTTCTTCATCTAGATCTCCATGTAAAAAGGCATTATGAACATCCATTTGATGGAGCGGCCAATTGCAAAAGGCAGCAATAGATAAGAAAGAGCGAATAGTGACTTCTTTAGCCACGGGCGAGAATGTTTCATGATAATCAAAACCTTCCCGTTGCGTAAATCCCTTCGCTACTAAGCGAGCCTTATATCGTTCAATGGAGCCATCTTCCTTGAACTTAATCTTATAAACCCATTTGCAGCCAATATGTTTTCATGCGTCGGGTAGTGGAACAACATCCCAAGTATGATTTTCATGAAGAGCCTTCAATTCTAGCTCCATTGCATTTTGCCATTTGGGATCACGTGCTGCCTTAGAATAAGAAGACAGTTCCTGCTCTTCAGAGATTCTACTAATGCAGCACATGTGTTCGGGTGATAGCCGACTAAACGAAACATAAGAAGATACAAGATATTGTGTACCTGAAAAATCCACCGTAGGACATATATAATCTTTTGTCCACGTAGAGGGTTGAGTAGAATGTCCAGAACGTTGGGGCTATTCAATTCTTGGCTCTACTGGTATTATGGGAGATAGTCTCTGATGAATCGTCGGCGAAGAAGTCATTGAGGAAGACTCTTTCCCAGGTGAGAAAACTGGTGTGTCATTGGTTGGGTTTGAATCACCTAGTGGGATCGAAATATTATGTTCTGGTGCAATGAGTACATATTGAGGTTGGACAGATAAATCTTCTTCTAATAGGAAATGTTGATGATCAGATCTTGAGCTTGAGGATGACGAAGCTGCTTCTTGAAATGGGAAAACGTCTTCGTGAAAGATAACGTCTTTGCTCACAAAGAAATGTCCTATAGAAATCTCCATGACTCGATAGCCTTTCTGCAGAGAGGGATATCCTATAAAAATACATTGTATAGCACGAGGATCCATCTTACTTTGTGGCCTTAGTGTTGTTGCATAGCACAAACACCCAAAAACTCGAATATGATCAATCACTAGTTGTTTTCCATAAAGCAATTCAAAAGGGGTCCATCCTTTGAGAATTCTTGTTGGCATGCGATTAATCAGGTAAGTTGTTGTGACCACACAATCGCCCCAAAATTTTTCTGGTATAGAAACTTGATATTTTAGGGCACAAGCTACTTCTATGAGGTAACGATGTTTGCGTTCAACAATCCCATTTGTTGGGGTGTGTAAGTATACGAACTCTCATGTATAATTCCTTGAGAAGATAGGAAAGAGGCACATTCTGCAGAAAAAAATTCTTGTCCATTATATGTGCGAATCCTTCGGACATGCTTACCGAATTGATTTTTATGAGAGATAAAAAATTTGACAGAGTAGAGAATGTTTGACTCTTGGATTGCATGAGGAAAACTCAAATAGCACGAGTATAATCATCAAGAATGATCAAGAAGAATCGAGACCCGTCATGATGTGAAGTGTGATAGGGTCCCCAAATGTCCATATGAAGTAAGGAAAAAGCACTGGTAGTTCTCGATATACTGACATGAAATTTTGTTCGAGATTGTTTTGCTAATGGACATATTGGACATTTAGGATAAGGGAAACGTGCAGTATGACCCAAAGTCAAGAATTACAAGAAATGCTTTGATTGATGAAATCAAGATCTTTTTGGAGATTTGTCTAGAAATACAGCCCTTCGGCAACACTACCTAAGCCCATCAGTCTGTCAATCAAAAGGTTCTGAAAGAAGCAATTTTTGGAATTGAATATGGCACGACAAGAATTATTTCCGCAAGCTTTTGAGACTGACAAGAGGTTGAACTCAAAGTCAAGAATGAAAAGGACTTTTTTAAGAACAATATTTGAACAGAGATGGACAGTTTCAATTTTGCTAACATGAATAATGTTCCCATTGGGCAGACGTACAGATACTAAGGAATGTGGCCTTTCTTGAATACTAGAAAATAACTGCTCATTGCATACTATGTGGTCACTAGCACCTGAATCAATTATCCATGCATCAACTGGTATTGAATTCATCTTACATAAAAGGGTACTCGAGAAACTTGCAATCTTGTCATTAATCAACAGCTGATTCAATGCCTTCATAATATCCCTGATACTGATCTTGGGTAATTATTTGATTTGCACCATCAATCCTCCGTGCTGAAACCTGGTAAGCATCAATTTCCTTTCCCTTTTGTCCTTATCACCTGGCTTTCCATAGTATGATGAGGGCGTTTACAATATTCACAATATTTACCCTTATTTTTGAAATTTTGCCCATTGTTTTTCATGGATGACGTGGGTTGTCGGATGCTTTATACACGGGTGCTGATGTGGCCAAATAGGGGCCATTTGATTTGGCTAAGTGGGTGGATAGATAAGAGCCGTTCGATCGTCTCTGCTGTTGGTCGTTGGGTTTGGCTGAATAAGTTATATAATTAGGGCCGTTCGATCTCCTGCTAGCATCCTAGCCATTCATTCTCAAATTAGGGTTAGGAACCCCTTCAGCAGCCCCAAATTGAGCCCCCCCTCTTTGCCTGAAGCCTTTTGTTCATCTGGCAAAGCTGCGACTTCCATGGACATCGTGCGACGCCTCGGTCAAGTTGAGTCTTCTTTGATTAGTAGCAAGGGCGACTCCTTCGCCGGCTCTTCCGTGCTCGGTCGCAGCTTGCCGCTTGCTTTCCTCTTGGACAGCCAGTTGGTAGATCCGGCCAAGTGATGGCATTGGGTCCATTGCCAAGATCTGCAATCGGAAATGTGAGTATGTTTCGTTTAAAATCAGTAAGAAACGAGTCACTTTCTCCCTCTGTTTGATCGCTCGGTACTGTTGCAGCGTAGCCTTGGGACCCTCAAGGTGTTCTTCGGCCACTTCGCGCTCATTCTAGAGAGCTAATAGCCGATTGAAGCAAGCTGCAATAGATAAGTTCCCTTGCTTCAGTTTTGAGATGGCTTGGGTAATGGTGAAGAGTTTTGTCGGATCGAGCTGCCCGTACATCTCTCGAATGCTCGCCCAGATCGTCCTCGAGTCCTCAGTCGATGGAAGCCCAGCTGTAACATTTGGAGCAAGACAGTTCCCAATCCAAGTATGAACTAGCTGGTTGCATTTTCGCTAAAGGTGTTGCAACTGTTCATCGGTCAGATAAGGGACGGCTCTGTTGAGGAAGCCTTCCTTGTCTTTTGTTATGAGTGCTCACTGGAAGTCCCAAGCCTAGGTGTTGTAGTTGTCTAGTCCGGTGGGCTGTATGTTGATAAGTCGTAGCTCCAGTCCGTCGGTCGGCGACGTGTAGAGGGGGTCGTCGGGCTCGAGATGGCTGCTGGTGAAGGGAACCGCATAGGGCAAGAAACCAAGTTGGGGAACCAGGTAAGGATTTGTCCCCAGACCCAGTGGAATGGGTCTAGGTCTGAAACCCGTTCCTGTCCACCCCGGTTCGCCACTGAATTGGTTTTCTTGTGTTGGCCCATGTCCTTCGGGCCGAGTTCTAGAGCTCGATATATTTTCCTCTCCAAGTAGGCCTTGTTGGGCCCACGTGTGGCTAGATCCAGCGGCCCATTGGCCATGAACTAGGTACCAGTTGATGTGCGGCCATTGGATCGGTCCTCGGGTTTGAATCGTAGCAGAGGATTGAATAGGTGCGGGTAATGGAGCCGAGAGTTGCTGCTGCAAATTCTGGGTTTGATCAGTCTGATCTGAGGCTAGATTCATAGTGGAGTTGTTGGTGTCGAACGATTCCTCCACAAGTGAGATCATCTCTTGGTTGTTGTTACTGT
Organism: Eucalyptus grandis x Eucalyptus urophylla; assembly: GCA_028830015.1. Lineage (NCBI taxonomy): Eukaryota > Viridiplantae > Streptophyta > Magnoliopsida > Myrtales > Myrtaceae > Eucalyptus > Eucalyptus grandis x Eucalyptus urophylla. The sequence goes on from CM054190.1 coordinate 47,145,318, forward strand.
TGCTAGACTTGTTGCTTTGATTTTTGGGCATGATGTTTGATATTTGAATGAATGAATTCCTAATCGGTGCGTCAATATGTTTTGCAACGAGAAATTCGCAACAACAATTGAAAAGACTACCGAAGGCAATTTAGGGTATTTGTGGAAGCCAGATAAGAATTCCTGGCTCTGATACCATGTAAGAAAGTGAAGTAGAATAGAGAGGAAAAGTGTAATTCCGTGTTTTCTGTCTATTTCTTGTACATGTATAATTCTCCACTTACAATGTTAGAGGGAGGAAATAAGATAGGAAAGAAAAAAAATAAAGAAATATACACTGATTTACATGGTGATTCTATGTCCTATTTTACCTAGCTAATTACCGATTAACTGAATCAATTATGGATATTCAGAATCGGTATTTCCATATTTCCAACAGATTTGATTCGAGTTGGGGTCGACAACTTATCTTGCATCAAAGAAAAAAGTTTCGATCGGACATCATTCCAATGTAAATCAAAACCAAGCAGAGAAACATCCTCATCGCTCTTTTCGTGACACATGTGGTCAATGCTTTGGAAATCGAACGTTTCTCCATTAAAATGTGCTCTCGCGGTTTCTCGACCGTACGACTTTTCCCCTCGGCTCGAGCCCTAACGTGTTTGTTGCATACATAAAGATCTCGGCGGGGCCGATCCATGGCGTGGCTGACGACTTTGTCGCATCCTGTCCTTTGACCTAATGGAGAAAGCCCTTGCAGGAGAAAAAGATCGACCATGGCCGTCATGTTTGTTCATGGAGAGTTGCCCTTCTCCGGCCGTGGCCGGATCGTTTGACGCTCTGACATCGAGTTCACAATGCAATTGCACGTGTTCAATGCGGCGCTGCTGATGGGGAGGTGCATGTGATCACGAGCTTTCTCTTCTGGATGCTCTCAGTAAAAGACAGGAAGGGGGGGGGGGGGGGGCAAGCAAATGCATCTGCAACATTTCTCTATTCAAACCTTTACGTACACGATGATACGCGATGTACACTTGCAGTTAGGACGTCTTATTCAAATCTTTAGTGGGCCCATGATTGGTCACGCTTGATTTTAACAGTTTTGAGTCTCCATAACCTGAATCCTTCCATCTATTGATCTGGTAAAGCTCATGCGTGGCCTATAAGAAAGGCTGCTACGAAAGAATAGTGCTGACCGAGACGGTCGAGCAAAGGCATGATTGTTTGACTCGAACTCTTCCTCGTTTTCTAGAGAAACACCAGTGTCTATTCTCCCCTGGTGGTCTGCTGCTGTCGCACTCGTTAAAGTACAATTTCGATGGCTATTCGCAGGTTTGACCGTTCTTGCATGGGCAAAAAGCCCAAAGGAAATTGGACGGTTACCCCTCATTTTCTTAGTCTCGGGTCACATGGTCGGGACATTTTCGCACCGATTATCGGATTCACACGCGCTAATCTTCCCGTCTTTATCTTAAACCTTACTCGTTTGATGTAGTTCGACACTTTTCAAATGCTCCTTCTCCTTCTGGTTCGTGGGCTTTTCTTGGTCCTCGCAGTTGGTTTCGACGGGACATTAGGCAGACGACAGAGCTGGGACCTCTGGGAAACTGTCGCGATGTTTCCCTGTAGCTCTTTTTCAAGTGCACGAACTTTGTATCGTCGCGGGCCAGATTCAACGTCCTGTTTCTGTAGTGCGACTTTAGATGTGTGCAAAAGTTGTGATAAGTGCATCTTCCTACGTCGTTGGGGGTCACCGCGTGGTTGATGTCAACTTGTGGAATGTGAAAGAGGTTTTCTTGTTAGATTTGGACATGGATAGAGATATTAGATACGTGGGAGGAACTGGGAAAGTAACGAAAATATTAAACTTATCATTTTGGCATCAATTCAATCGTAAAATATTTCATTGTGCTAATTTAGTCATGAATATTTTCGTATTAATATTAATTCAGTTCATCTGGTCAATTTTTATTAGAAATCGCTAACATAGACATTGACTATTCTACATGCCTCGGCCGACGCTGATATGAACATTTTTAAATAATATTTTAATTCTTTTTGAATTTTTTATAATTTTTTTCCTTTTTCTTTTCATTTTGGTTAATGAGCCAACCAAGCCTTCACCAACTACTGGTGAGGATCATGACCCTTGCCTGCCAAAATGAAGGAAAAAAAGAAAAAAATATCAAAATTCAATTATATATATATTGTTAACGTCAGTATCAGTCATGCCACATAAGATGGTTGGTGTCTATGTTAGAAATTTTGGATAAAATCAAATGAATTCAATTGACAAAATATGAAAATATCTAGCATTAAATTAGCCAAATTGAAATGTTTAGAACTCAATTAGTGCGAATGCAATAGATTTATGACTCTTTTTAAACGTTCCTTGGGGGAAATTGTCCAATTGATTGTAAACATATTGTGCGGATGTTAATTTAATCATGAACTTTTTGATTTTGCTAATTTAATCCTAAGTATTTGTTGTTGAATTCTGGTCAATTTTTTCTGGGAATTATAGACATCCAATCGTCTAAGGTGGCACATTAGGGAAAATTGTCCAAAAAGTCCTAAACCTATTTCATTTTTGCCAATTCAATCATAAACATTTTAATTTTGCCAATTTAGTCATAAACATTTTCATTTTTTGTCAATTGAGTCTATCTGGTTAATTTTGATCGGAATTTGCTAATGTGGATGCCGACCATCCTATGTAGTACGATCAGCGTTAACGTTGACAAAATTTATTAATTTATTTATGTTTTTATGTTTTTATTTATTTATTTATTTGCCCTACTCTTCCTCTAACCAATTGTCTAGCCTTCAATGACTGGCCAAGGACTACGACTAGCGATGGTCGACCTTGTGGGCCTCAAGCGAGGTTGCTCTCATTGAGATCTAATGAGGGGTGACCTTCCCAACCTTGGGTGAGACTCACCCTTGCTAGAGGCAGCGAACCATGACCTTGCTTGCGACTGGTGAGATTGTCCTTGTTGGCCTTTGGTGAAGGCAACCTCGCCTGAGGCCAATGAGGCCAGTCCTCGTAGGTTGTAGCATTTGGCCAGTCGTCGGAGGTTGGACGACCGGCCAAAGGAAGAAAAGGCAAAAACCCAAAAAGAAAAGAAAAAAAAAGAAAAAAAAGAAAAAAAGAAAAAGAAAAGAAATTCGAAAAATATTAAAAATAATAAATTTTGTCTATGTTAATGTCAACCCTGTGACGTCAGTGAATTTTGGCCAAAATGGGCCGGATGGACTCAATGGGTAAGAAGTGAAATGATTTATGACTGAAGTGATAAAATTGAAAAATTTATGATTGAATTGGCAAAACTGCAATATGTTTAAAAATTTTTGGACATTTTTCTCGGCACATTACCATGTCAACCATTCCAAAGAAAATTGACCAAAAGAGCCACATTGGAATTTTGTATAAAGTTTGGGAATAGATTAGTAAAATTAAAATGTTTATAACTGAATTGATATATGTACAATATATTTAAGATTGATCAGACAATTTTCCCTAAATTCGTGTGTGCATTTGTGATAACAGCCACGCTTTTTATTTGGATACACTCCAATTTTCCCACCTTCGTAGCTTATAGATATGGAAAGTATTGTGATTTTTAGGAAAATTACAAAAACCTTCATCAACCTTCTCATATATAATTTTTCCTTTCCTATATTGATCGGCTATATCTCACATTCAATCTCGAAACCAATCGCCTTTGTAGTATGATTTCATAATCCTGTTTTGCCGGGCACCTAAAATTAAAAGAGTGAACCCCTATATTTTGCCTTGCCTAGTCTTAGACAAATTATACATTTTCTTCCTTTCACGCCTTTTTTTAATCAAGTCCTTATATCTTTAGTTTGTCTAATCAAGTCATTCTACTTTCATGAATTTTCTAATCAAATACCTCCGATATAAAACCTAATCAAATTTAGGTGACAAGATTTTTGAGCGATGCTAAAATATGACACGGATACCCATGTGGAGATGTATGGAAAGATTTAGCCAACGTAGATAGTGTCAGAGTGTGAAATGGATAAAATTTAACCAATGTGGATACACGGGTGGACGTTAGCATTGGAAAAATCTTATCCATGTCACACAACAACCGGTTGGATTTGGTCGGAATTGGTGTCTGAGAAACTTGATTAGAAGATTTGTGAGAGTATTAAGACTGAATTCGACAAATCAAAATTATAGGAATTTGATTAGGAAAAACGTGAAACTACAAGGACGGCAAGTTGATGGTTTTTCTCTATTCTTTGAAAGTTATGTGTGTTCCACATGTTAAGTGTGAGTCTTTTGATCTCATAAAGTGCAAAGTGTATGCCTCAATAAAAGCAAAGGATCCGACATTCCTTTGCTTTGAGAAAATGAGAGATGGTTTATGTTCTGTTTCTTCCTTGAGAGACATGAAGTGGCGTGTTTCTTATCACTGATGTGATTAAGCATTATTGAGAAGAGAGTTGCGTCTTCTGGTAGAATCAGGTACCTACCCATGTACGGTTGCCTCTTTCTTTTCATAATCCACGAATGATTATTAAGGAAATTGTCTAATCGATTCTATACTTATTGTATGAATTGTCAATTTAGTTTATAAATTTCCACTTCTATCAATTTAATCTTAACACATTGCGTAAAATCCCAAATAGTCCCTATGGTCTCATTTTTTTCCTGAAACCATTGACAAGGTGATTTGCCATGTGGAATGGCTAGTAATGACTAGAGCATCATGTCAGCAATTTTTGATGAAAATTGATTCAAAGGGCTTCATTGGAACTTTGTGTTAAGATTTAGGGCCAAATCAACAAAAAAGTTTATAATTAAATTAATATCAATATAATACATTTATAACTAATTGTGTAATTTTCCCAATGATATTACGTGAATGTGGCTTTGGTTTTAGCAGTTGGAAAACCAATTGGACTAATAACATGTTGGAATCAACGATTTCGTTGTAATTATACTTTTGTGGATTGATAAATAATACTTTAGACATAAAAAAAAATTATAGTCAGTTTACAAAGTGATTGGTCCAATTTTAATTCCGCATTTGAATCTCACACACTTTAATTTCCACTCCATTCAAAATATCATTCTATAAACTAATGGTGTATCGGCATTCATTAATTGATAGCCCTAGCATTGCTCCGACTGATTCGATTCAAGTTAAGGTTGACAACTTATCTTGGATCAAAGAAACCAGTTTCGACTGAACATTGTTCCGCTGTGAATCAGAACCAGTGATCGAGCATTTCTCCATCAAAGTATGCTCGCGCGGTGTCTCGACCGTACAAGCTTTTTTACCCTCGGCTCAAACCCTAACGTGTTTCTCGCCGCACTAAAGATCTCGGTAAAGAGATACATGGCGTGACTGAGGACAAGTCGCATCCTTTGACCTAATGGAGAACGTCCTTGCATGAAAAAAATGGATAATAATGGCAGGTTGCCCTTCTTTGGCCGTCGCTGGATCATTTGACATTCCGACATCGAGTTCAGAATGCAACTCGCATGTGTTCAATGCGGCGCTTCTGATGGCGACGTGCGTGTGATCACGAGCTTTCCCTCACTGCAGGCTCTCAGTTCCATGTCTGGTCCTTCATCCGCGCACCAAAAGACAAAAGGGAGCGGGGCAAGCAAATGTACTTTCAAACATTCCTTTTATGAAACCTTATCGTAAACGAAGGTACACGATATGCACTTAAGGTACACGATATTCACTTACAGACTAGTTCACTGCGTTAACTATAAAACCCTAGATTAACCCTGCTATGACGATCCGCTTCTTTATTGTCATCCTGTAATGATCGACACAAGGGCAAAAATTTGATTTATATATAAGACAGTACAAGATGAGTTTCCTCCGGCAACTAATAAAAATTTTGCCGAACGAAAAAGGTTTTCAGAAGTTCCAGAGTTGGTGACAATAGAAACCATTGCCTCCACCATTTTCGTCGTCTGCATTATCCGTCGTCGATGATGCTTCTGGCGGAGGCTCCAGCTGAGAGCCACCCACGTAATCCAGCCCGTCATAAAGCCCGAATCCGGAGCCAGCGCAGTCATCGTCCAGTGCATTCAAGAACGACCAGTCCATGCTGCTGCCCCCACCGTCGTTGCCATTCCCATTGTCGCCTCCTTCTTGAGCCGCCATTGACGATGCGCCGTCGTCGTTTCTTCTGCTCCGCCCTGAGCGCTCGGGCCTCTGGTTGGCGAACTGGGCGGCGACAGCCCGGATCTCCTGGGGGGTGAGGCCCTGGGCGCCGGCGATGTCGGGCGGGCTGTCAGGGAAGTTGAACTGCGCTTGCCGGCCCCGGAGGCAGTAGAGCGCCGCATCAAAGGCCCTCGCCGCCTTCTCGGGGGAGTCGTATGACCCGAGCCATATCCGCTCCCGGCTGTTCGGGAGCCGGATCTCCGACACCCACTTCCCCCACTTCCGCAGCCTCACCCCCTTGTACCGGGAGCTGCCGCCATCCGCTGGCCCCCCTGAGAATCGGGCACCCTCATCCATCGCCCAAAAACCGAGAGGCACCTCGAGCGATGATATGGATTCCTCGATCTCTCCGAGGACGGAAGCGCAGAGAAATCGGATGATTGGCTTTCGATGATTGGCGGCTGCCGGGGAGGGGGTTTATATAGTTGACCATGGGGGGCGTGCGCGGTTTGCCAAAACGTGTTGATTGGTCTTCGGTGGCTCGGGAGGGGATGACACGTGGACCGGTCGGGAGCATGCTGACATGGCGAAACGCGGTAGGGCCGGTACGAGCACGTTGGAATTCCTCCGGGATGGGGAGAGTTTTTAATGTTCCCTCGTGCTAGGCGTTGGCGAACCACACTGGCCTGCGGAGCTACTCCCCCAGCCTCTCTCGCGGCGCGTGGAGTGCCTCCGCGGTTTCACTAATGCGTTTTTGGCCCTCTTTATATATTGTAGATAGTGAACTTTCAAGTAAGTACTCGTTCACCTTCCAATTTCGAACTTCCATTTTATCACGGCTGTAAATCTCGGTTATTTCTTCTTCTTCTTCTTCTTCTTCTTCTTCTTCTTTTCTCTCATTAGCATATGCAATGCACGTGACTTTGCCGAGCAGAAGTATAGGTTTGATTTTGTATTTTTGGAGGAAATTCTTTTCTTTTATCCTTAAGAAATGAAAAATATGGAAAACGGGAGAGAACTAAATTAACTGAAATTCTTAATGATAGAAAAATAATCATATAATATAATATTGAGTAGTGAAATTTTGTTAAAATTTGATAAGCGTAGCACTTTAATAAAACTAAATAGAATATTTAATGAAAAAAAAACCCAAATTAAATAAACAAAGGAAAATATCTTTTTGATGAAAAAGGTCAAAAGACAAAAGTTGATTGTTCATTATGTATATCTAAAGGGGTTAGTTGATGTTACAAACGATTAGTAAATAAATTTAGAAACAAAAATATGAAAGTAAACAATGTCCTCGACTCTTAAAAGGAAGTAATAACCAGTGTGACGTTTTTACTGATCAATAATAATCACTTAAAAATGCATATCGAGTATTCAATTATTTGTAATTTTACTTCTTTTTCAAAATGATCAATCATTTCTTTTCTCAAGTATTTCTAATGTAAACTCTTGTTATTTGAGTGCTCTTTTTGTGCATTACTCACGCTCGAGTCACGTGTCCCAATTCTTCTAATCGCAATTTGTAATAAAAATTAAAAAGAATATAGAAAATGGGAAAAGGAATACGTCAACTACAATTGTACATGATAGGGAAAATAATCATGGAAAGTAATATGAAACAATGAAAATCTTGTTGAAGTTCGACGGATAGAACCACTTTTAATAAAACATGATTAGGGGGTGGATTACGGCAAAGCGAAGGCGCGTGTGGACCGGGGAGAGCAGACCGGTCGACTCGAAATGAGTACAAGGAAGGCGGCGCGACGTTCGAAAAATGACACGGTGGGATCTTGCCATATCGCATTCCGAATCCCCCCCGTGCATAATACATCGCTTGGACTTTTTCGGCCAATCACGTTATCTTTTCCACAGTCCAAAATATGCCGTGAACATGGTCATGCTAATAGAGGTAAAAAGGAAGAGAGAAAATGTAAACGGTTTATTTATTTATTTATTATTTTTTTTACTCTTTTGGAACAAGTTGGATGTGAGAGAAGTTTGAATTCAAAACGTCTTCTTTTGGAAGTGGAAAAATTATTTTGCAGCATTCCCGATCTAAGGAAAATGAAAACGGCCTTTTGATTTCTATTGATATGACGGCGCTTCGCCTCTTGAGTTAGTTCGAATTTATCATTATTCTTTTTCTTGTGCTTTATCTCATGTGGGGGAGAGTTGATGTATAAGCACAAAACTTTGAAATTTGGTGATAAATAGATTGTTTGCACATGTTTCTACCTAACAAAAATGAAAGGCTATCAAGTCAAATGACAAAATTATTATCTAGAAAAAGAGAAGGCGTGTACTGAAAATTTCAGCCAAATGATGAAAGAATTATCAATAAATACCACGTTTGATAGCTTCTTCTTCCAAATGGAGCCATACCCTACACACATTGGCAAGTCCATGGGCGCACATTATACATAGGGATCAATTGTGCAGAAAATTCATATCCCGAAAAATCGTACTTTCGAGCACTCGAAATTAGCACTAAAGAAACTCACACTATCAACCTCCGAATCTAGTTAGAAGAAGCATGGACATAGACAATTAAATTATACGAGCCAGACTTCTGCATAAATTAATTTCGGAACTGTCAAACGCGACCAACTTTACGGAATATGATATTGCATACCATCACTTTTCCATGGCTGCTCGAAGTCATAAAAAAATATAAGACTTGCTTACCTGCCTTTTGCTTTTCCTTTTCCTCCAACCGCTCATGTCTCTCTCTCTCTCTGCTTCATAAAATGCCAAAGCGAACCGCCCCACGCAGCATTTCCTCTGCGTCATACGTGACGACATGAGTTTTACGTTGACTCGCCAAATAGGGTCCGTCGAGGATCCACGAAACATCATGATTGATCCAACATGGAATAAAGATCGGCAAACTTTGAAGGAGCGACGCGTTGAGATCGATACCAATAATGACTGGGTTGCGGATTTGACCACGACGCTTTCGTTCATTTCCCTTTCCCTCGCCGAGTAAACATAAATATTCTTCACGACTCCTCGACCTCTCGACTAATTTACATGAAAAGCGCTTATATAACTGTTCTTTATTTTATTGTGAAAATAATAATATGTTCTGAGCAACAAAAAAGTAAATAACAAATAATTGGAAATTCTTGTGGGTCCATTACTTTGAGAATTCGTAGTTCACAATATACAGTAGCCCAAAAACAGTTATGCTAACCATGCTTCTGTATTGGAATTTTGCAACGTGGTGAGAGCACGCGCATTGTGTTCTTTTTTTTCTGTCTTTGCTCTAGAGATGAAAGTCTGAGCCAACATTTTCTATACAAGACTATAATGTGATTCAACGTCTTTATTTCAATTTGGCGATGCTTTGGCTCACAGTCGATAGCTAATGCGTGTGCATGTCGCGGAGCTTTGACATGGTGCTGAACTTGCTGAACGTTCAAAAGGGTATCCAGGGCAAAGGTTAAATTATTCGCAACAACTTGTTTTTGACCTAACCAGCAGCAGAATCGTCAAATCTAAAGAATTGACCTGCCTTTGAGTCGTTTTAAAATAGTGGACTTTGCTTTTACCATTATCGATTCGGACTCGAGCGGGTTGACCTCGGTGTCTTCTGATCCCCATCTTCACGTCACACACGGCTAACCAAAAATACCAAAAATAGTCAGAGCGGGACTGGATCGACTGTTGAATCTGCGCTTTGCTCGGAGAAGTAGAAGAAGAAAAAGTGGTTACCCAAAAGACCTACTTTCTGCTTTAGAGACCTTCGTGACATCGGGGCGGATTGCGTTGCGACCCGTGACATGCACACGGACTGCACGATGAACTCGCGTCTGTCGAGGGTGGATCGGACGCGTTACTCAACTTGGACTCGTAACTCCACCACGCTCAGAAGGTGGCGACTTCAGCTTGGCTTTGTGGGAATGGCGCATGGACTGCACTGCTGACACGTAACGTTGGACTGCTCGCTCGCTCGCTGTGGATGATTTGGGTGCGTTTGATAACGCTTCTGTTCCTGGGAATAATTTTTGATCAGAAATAATTCTATTTTATTATGTTCTCGAGAATAATTTTTAAATATTTTAAACCATTTGGTAACTGTACAAAATTTCAATTCTCGGAATAGAATTGCGTTTGGTACCGTGTTCAAAATTTCTACTCAAAATAATTTTCTTTTAATTTTAAAATAATTTTATTACTTTTTTTTTTCTTTTTTCCCTTTCTTTCTCCTATTCTTCTTCTTTAAGTGGCCGACGACCTCACTAGAGCGTCGCCGACCCTCGTTGGCCAAGCCTCGCCGGTGGTTAGGCGAGCTCGCAAGACCGATTGCCGGTGACCAGCAACTGTGGGTGGCGAACGGTAACCGCGGCGATGGTGGTAGATGAAGAAGAAGAAAAGGGAAGAAGACCAAGAAAAAAGAAACTAAAAAGACAAAATATAGACTTGATTCTAGATTTGTTCCCGAAAATAAGAATTAATTTTTTTTATTCTTGATTCTATTCTAAATTTACTTTTAGAAACAAGAAAATAGAAATTTATTACCATGAACAAATTTTTTAACAAATATGATTCTATTTTAAAACTATTTCCGAAAATAGAATAATATAAATTTTTACTATTTGGCCGGTTATCAAACCCACGTCAGATGTTTCGGCATTCTATCGTTCGGGTACTGTAGTGTTCAGTTGACCTGCGACCAGACATGATGGATCCAGCCCACGACAGTGGGATCATCATCGTAGTCAAAGTACGGACCTCCGCGTGGGGCTGTGTAAAAAGTTTGAGATACGATTGGCCGAGCATGCAAGACTCTTTTTTTCTTTTTTGTGATTAAAAGATGTCGACCCCAGATAATAATGGTGTAGTAATGATATCGCAAAGACCAGCAAGAGAATTGTACCTTAAGATAAATGATTGCGTAATAATCTTTCATTTATTATTATAATAATAATATATTCTGAACCATAAAAATTAAATAATAAAAAATTATAAATTATTATGAGACTTATTTTTTTAAGAATTTATGAATCATAATAAATGGTTATTCTTACCGTACTCAAAGATTATTATACTAGCAAAATTCGTATCTTAAATGCAAGGGAAGTAAGTGTAAAGAGCAAATATGAGGCAAGAGAAGAGACGAAAATTTCCTAAACAACGATGTATCCACTCTCTCTCTCTCATGGACAAAAGTTTGTCCGGTCATCAATCCAAAGGACCGTCACATCATTGATCCATTTGTTTGGCAATGATTGATACCCACGACTATTGGATCAACTCAATTCTCTACCACTGGATTAATGTGACAAGAGTCGACATCCACCATTGTTAGATCAAGTCGATCTTTACCATTGGATCAATTAGACAATCGTTACTTCACATAGTCAATCAATGGCTGTAACTCACTTGAATCATCCATGGAGCAATATAGTATTCTCAAGAGTTTCTTTCTCTACTTTATCTCTCTAAGAAATCCCTTCCTTGAGTGAGAGAGTAAGAGTGAGAGCAAGGCTTACTGAGGCCAGGCAAAGTGATTTGAGATTTAAGTGCTGCACAAATCGCGATCAAAAGAATCGCCCCATGACACTTCTGCGTCACATAAGGGTGATACAATCTCTTATGCATTGAGGGGATATAATTGGAAAAAGCGGGGGTTTGCAAAAGCGAAGCCCTTTGGACAATGAAATTGTGTAATGAAGGTACTAATGTTAATAATGTAGTGTGACAAGTTTTTAATGCTTCAAATTTCACCCAAAGTGCAACGCATTCGAGTGGTGAAGAGGAGAAAAATCTAGAAGAAATGCGTATAAATAAACCACATAACTTATTGGAATAAAAAAAATCTCACCACTTAAATTTTCCTTTTGGAGAGCTTTGTCCAAGTCGGTTGGAACTCCTGGACTTGGATTTTCGGGTTCATGTTATATATCGATTAAGATTTTGTTAACGAGTGAAAAACAAAGCTGGTAAGAGCTCTCACATACAATGAATCTATAATTTGATGAAATCATAGATATACCTAAAAAGAAAGAGAAAATCGCTATTATACGTATTTGAGACTTGTTTGTTCAAATCTTAAGGGCTCCTCGAGACGTGTCGGTTACTAAAACTCTATTTGTGAAGGGTCATATATTTCTCAGTCCATAATTCTGATTGGCGGATCATAAGCATGAGCGTTGCCCGCATTTAGTATCAGCTAGATTTGCATATGGGTTATGTTCATAAATTATGACCCACTAATCCAATGTATAATAAAGATAATAAATTGGGCGGAGAAAATATTTAATTTCCGTTGGATGGATTAAAATTTTGCCCATTTGGAGAAGTAAAATCTTTAGAAATGGGCCATGTGAAGGGCCTGGCCTCTTTGCGAGCAACCTGGGAGGAAGATGGAACGAGGACGACTAATGATATAATTTGACAGATGCCCAAGAATCTAAACACATTATATGAATTTTCCTTAAAACAAGCTTTAACACGGTACTCGAATTTCAATTTATTTGTCAGGTAATATATAATTATAAAGCCGGAGCTGAGAGGGTGCTCCCCACTTCTCTTATGTAAATCTTCTCCGATGCACAAATTTTCATGCATACCTATTATACGAACAACACACGATTTAATGTCTCCAGTGAACTCGTTACGTAAATTACTTTCTCACGATAGGTTGGAATCAATGAATATTTCACTTTGGCTCTATTCGTTTCCTAAAAAATGAATGATTTGGATAATATTTTCTTTTAAATAATCGCTTATATTACTTACGAAAATAAATAAATGAAAAATATTTTCATCATCCACAAAAACATGTAAACATAAATTGTTATTGATAATGAAAATATTTTCAATTCGCTAATTCCAAACGACACAGACAATTATTTTAAGGAAAGATATTTTTCAAATCACTAATTTCTCGCTAAACAAATGGTGATATAGGTTGAAATCAAACTATTTCATTCGATAAACAGCCCAGGTAGAACAAGGCTGATGAGTCTCTAGACATAAAATATCCCATAGGAATTGGGCACCTTTAGATAGCCAATCAACAGGGAAGGGTTCGTCTTCTTTGGGCTTTTGCGATCCCATTCGCCAGTCGATTGGCTTCACGAGGAGAATGGACTACTTTGATGCCTTTTTAAGATGGGCCATATAATTATTGCTTTTTCTCTGGCAAGCCATCCGGCTTGTATCAGTTTCCAACTCAATGCTCGGATCAATCAAAAAAAAAAAAAAAGTACCCTATGGCTGATTAAATAATTGATTTTCAATCCATGTAGCTAGTAAAGGGAAGATTCCCAAAAAAAAAAAAAAATCATAAATCTATTGTATTTTTGCTAATTCAGTTTTAAACGTTTTGATTGTGCTAATTGAGTTCTAAATTTTCCATATTTTGTTAATAGAATTTATTCGGCTAATTTTGATTAGAAATTACTGACATAGGCATCTAGTGATGCTAACATGGATAATTTTTAAAATATTTTAAATATTTTTCAAACTTTTTATTAAGTTTTTCTTTTCTTTTTTCGTTTCTTTTTCAACTATTGCTAGGGAGAGCCGAGAAGCCCATTGATAGAGATTTCTAGTGATATATTTTATTTGTTGTCAGGAAGGCTACTTTATACTATTACTAGAATACAACGAGGGCCTCGTGCGGTCGAGAGCGAGGCCGTTTTGCTCATATCTAGGTGAGGCCAACCTTGCTAAGTTTTCGCTCAAATCTGGGTAAGGCTGTCTAGCCTAGATTTGGGTGAGGCCTTTTCTTACTATGGTTTGTGAGGGCCCAATGACCCTTGCTAGTCACGGTTTTTTTTTTTATTTTTTTAAAAAGGTGAATAAGGAAAAGAAAAGGAAAAAGTAAAAAGAAAATACAAAATACAAAAAATTAGTATTTATTAAAAATTCTTCAAATCCATGTAGAATGTACTGCAACATCTAGTGTTTATGTTGGTATTTTTTTTTTTTTTGTCAAAATTGACCAGATATACTCAATGAGTAAAATATACAAATGTTTAGGATTATGCTAGCACAATTGAAACTTTATAATTAAATTAGAATGTGATAGGATTATGATTTTTTTTTCATAATTTCCTCAAGTGAGGAAAATAAAGAATCCCAAACTCGATTGGCCAATATATGGCGAGTTTGTCGAACTGTGCCTAGGAAGACTCTTGAGTCCTGAGGACTATGGGTGTCAACGGTTTGGTTTGGTTCGATTTTTTTGAAGAAATGAACCGAACTGAACTATTAGAAAAATCTTTTAAATTGAACTGAATGAGACCCGAACTGAATACGAACCAAACATAATTTTCAGTTCGGTTTAGTTTTTTGATTTTTAGCTTTTGGTTTTCAGTTTTTTTTTTCTTGTTCAACTCAAAACAATCTAAATTCAATATGTTATAGCACTTCAAGCTTAGAGGATTTTGCAATTTAGATCATATACTTCATTCCATTTTTTAAGCATTGGTCAAATAATGATATCCAATTTAAACAATTGCTTAACATAATCTCTCTTGATGATATAAGAGACAATTCTATTGTTCAATTGGTAAAAAGAAATAATTTTTTCTGTACTGATAAATTACTAAAAAATTTTATAAGTGTCAAAAAAACTATTGGAAAAAAGTATTTACTTTATTCCATTCCCGAATAACATATTGGTAATTGCTAAAACAAATCTTAGAGTTTCTGATTTTTAGTCCATTCTAGACTTGAAAGTTTTGGTTTGGTCAATAGAAGACTTGTTTAAGAAGTCCCAATCAAATCTTGTGCTCCCCACTAGTAAAATTGAAGCGTAGGAAATCCGACATGGCTTCCATGTGGAATATTTGGCTACTTGCCACGTGCCATTTCCAATCGTGTAATTCCGTCAAAGATGAGCTTGAGACTTGATTGAGGTTTTTTTGAAACCTTAAATTATCATTTGACAAAAGTAAAAGCTTAAGCTCCCAATCAACCAATAGCTGAAACATTCAGTCTTGTTTCTACATTATAAAATTGGAGGAATGTCATTCCTCTAAAAATAGAACAAGCCTAGATAACTTTTATCTCCCAATCTCTGGGAGCTCTATCAACAAGATGAAATTGCAAAATGACGCTCCAGACTTTCAAAGAGAGAACGTAAAAACCGGAAAATTGACCAAACTCCTAAGCCGGGTACAACTCTGCATTAAATTCACAGTGAATATGAGAATCGAAGTATCAATTGTAATATTAAAAGATATAAATATGGATAATTCTTACATGTCAATCATCAAGATAAATTGCTATTGAATTCAGGTCTATGGTCGTAAATGACAACTCTACATTAAATTCACAATAAAAAAAAATATCAATTGTAATATTGAAATATATAAATATGGATAATTCTTACAGCTAAGTTTGTCAATCATAAAGAGAAATTGCTATTGAATTCAGGTCTATGGTCGTAGATGACAACTTTGCATTAAATTCACAATGAAAATGAGAATTGAAATATCAATTGTAATATTGAAAGATATAAATATTCCATGGTTACTTTTTTTCTCACCTAACTCGAAATTTTCAAGTCGTCCTTCTCGATTGATTGTGAAATTGGTACAAATCATAGTCAATCTTGAGTATATATAAGAGCCTCTACCATCATTGGGGTCAAGGAGCTACGGAATACATCAAGTACTCGACCTCCGGTGCTGAATGCAAACTCTAATGCTATAGTGAAGATGGGCACAATCAAAATATCTCGAGCAATGGAAGATAAGATAGGACATATGGAAGAATTGACTTTCCACCAATTTAATATATCAAATGTGGAGCTATACCGTTCACATCCTTCTTCCAAATACTTATCTAATTCAGATTTTTCTTCTACATATTCTTGTCCCGTTTGGCTAAGATACATTGCAGTTTTAATGTCCGCACCAACCATAGGAGACATTGAAACGTTCACTGTCCTTGTCTCCTTTACTGTCACGTTGTTTTGGGGGCATGTACCGGTGCGATATTGCTTAAACAATAATGTCAGGGATTTTGTCACTCTATCTCGCAAAGTTTCTACCCGGTTGCCTTCATACACTTGATTAATCATCCATTTCACATACTCCATCTTATACCGAGGGTCAAGTATACATGCAATGAACCATGTGAGGTTTATGTTGTTCATATTGCCAAAATACTTATTGAACTTGATCTTTTTTCTCTTGACTATTTCTTGCAAACTCCTATCCTCATCTCCCACAATATCTATTAATCATCATATAAATCCCGTAGACATCTTTTGCTATATCATTGCAAGTGACGTAAGAAGAGCCCGATACTTTTAAAGTCGCATTATAGAACAACTTCAAGAAAGAAAGAAATCGACGGGCATAATCACAATCATCATCAGTAAGCAACCCTCTCACCTTGGAAAGTTCTTTAGCAAATCTTCTATCCTGAATATCTAATGAGATAAAAGCATTTTGAAACTTCTAGACCACTTCCAATATCAGGTATATTAGAATCAATATTTTCTAGCAGAATGCACTCCTTAAACCGTTGCAATCTCGAAGGAGAAGATCTCACATAATATATAGCTAAGCGTATTCTAACAATGGAATCATCTATATCTTTCAAACCTTCTCTCATAATCAAACTGAAAATATGAGCACAACATCTCACATGAAGTAACTCACTTGATAATATCAGAGCATTCCAAAAGTTATCAGAGCATTCCAAAAGTTAAGTCTTTTCTTCAAGTATTGAACTCTCGAGTCATTGGAGCTAGCATTATCAATAGTGATAGAAAAAATGCCTTTGATCCTTCAACTAGTTAAACATTTCTCAACCCTTTTTCCCTATAATCTCAGCCGAATGTCCTGGGATTTGAAAAAAATTTAAAATTTTCTTTTGTAACTTCCAATCAGCGTCTACAAAGTGAGCAATAAGACACATGTAACTTAGATTTTGACATGAAATCCAAGTGTCAGTCGTAAGACAAACCCTTGGAGAAGTATCGGAAAAATATTTTTTCAATTTACTTCTTTCCTCCAGATATAACTTATAACAGTTCTCCCTTAATGTGTTTCTTGAAGGGATCAAACACTTTGGATGGATTTTACTCACAAATTTTCAAAATGCCCCAAGTTCCATAAACTTGAAAGGTAGTTCACAAATAATAAATATCGCTGCTAAATCTCTGTGACTAGCATCTTGATCAAATTTTTAAGGACCAGCTGAAATAGAACTACCAACCCCAACAAGTTCATTCGAGGCACTTTTTTGCCTTTTCTCCACATTCGCATATGGATAATTTTTACATCTACCTAAATGATTATGCATTCCACTAGTCCCTTGAGTAGTAGAACAACCAATAACAGCCCTCACAATATAGACATTCGGCTTTATCTTGGCTATTTTATATCATTTTAAAGTGTTCCCATACAACAGATCTTGGCTTCCTCCTATTTGTACCATTAGATTCACTTATTAAAGATTCGCTCATTGTATATTTGTCTTTGCAAATGATGTTACTGCCTTGACTGGGAGATCTACAAATGGCTTATCCTGAGTAGAAAGAAACCCTTTTTAGATTCACAAATTTGAAAAGTTGTCTAAAGTCATCAATAAATTATATTAAAAAAAAAATCCATGAGAATAAATATAAGACATTGAACAACCATGTTTGAGAAGTAACATACCAAAAGAAATAAGAACTACGGAAAAAGGTAGGACAAATAACATTATATAAGCAGAAGAGACATTGCCATAGTGCCACAATCCAATGCATTTTTAAAAGGCTATACCATGCAACCCACTTGTTTTATGCACAAGCAACTAACAATCATTCAATATGCAGCAGAATTGCATCATGATACAATACATGACGTCCATGTTGCTAAGAGAAGCGAGAATCATAATCAAAAGGTCTTACCTAGTCATGCAAAGCCACGAGAGGATTCAATAGAAAGAATCAGTCCACGCGGATCTAATGAGAAGCATGAGCAACCCCTGACTTGTGAGACTTTGGAGCTAAAATGCATATATTAGCATTCAGCATACATCTATAATACTTAAACAAATCATAAACTCCACAATGTCATAAACAGTAAATGAATGGAAGAAGGGGAAAATGGCTAAGAGAAATGATATACATGTTACAGGGTTCAATGAAACAGAAAAGAAAACAAAACTCATTTAATCATTATGTAGACATTATTTCAAGGCCATCTTTTCATTATGTAATGAGTTTCCAAAGCATGCTTATTGTCTCAGAAGAATGAAAAGGTTATGGTTGATCAGTCTATTTGCAACTGAAGAGCTCACATTGGAGAATTGCTTGACCAAGAACCATACAAAGAGTCTAATCAACAGATTACCAACTATTAACTTCATCTTTTTCCTTAACTAAGAACACGATGTCCCTTTTCTCAAAATGGCAATTTGGCTAAGTATAACCAGTCTAGAGGAAAGCTACATTTGATAAATAAGACATCTAAAAATTGGCCAAAAGTAAAGATTGGGTATTTGAAATTCTGAATGGCTGAACACCACTCCACCGAAGCAACTATACTTAGTGTCAATCTCGATAATTGTACCCACCATCTCAAGATGTGCACCTTATCCTTGATGGAGCAAACTTTTGAATGGGTTTTTATGCAACCGATGACCCACTAGTTCTAGTCTTCCAATTTCATAAAACTTTATAATTACAAAAAATTCCACTAGGCTAGTTTTATTTACCTGGGGTATGGGTAGATAATTCTCTAGACCAAGGATACAAAAAAACCATTTACATATGGATGAGTGCGCGCACACTCATCAGAGAGAGAGAGAGAGAGAGAGAGATGTCCAGCAAGATTTGCAATTACCGAAAGCCCCCGGCTATAGTTCTCTCTAGCTGGTTGAGAGATTTAATTGAAAAGTAGAAATAGAATGAGGCTTCCTGAATTCTTCTCAATCAATATGAATGGAGATGAGCGCCGGGAAGACCAAGCATTAGATTTTAAAAGAGCTTTTCCCTTCAGTTGTCTAATGAAAATAGGTGCTAATTGTAGTATTATAACATTATTTCAAACAGACAATTCAACTGGTTAAAATAGTAGATCACCATTCATACCATTAGGGTTTCCTTGTTCATAAAAATCTCGTAGGAGATAAATTTCTTTTGATGCCATTATACCTCCACAATATTGGAAACCTTTTGATCCATAATTTCCATTATTGCAAGAGAAACAAGAAAAGAGTTGGAAACATTCATAGATCAGGCAGACATTTAAAAGGGAAACATAGACGATTGCAACTAATAAACAAGAAAATAGATCTCTTTACAATTACATGTAAGACTGCATGAAAAGAACTTTAACACCCTAACATACTTCACTGTTAAAACTACGCAATACATTCCTCTTTTGTTTTTGGGTTTCTCTTTCAAGAGCACCAAGAACCATTCAGGGTACAGTCAATGATAACCCTTTGATGTTCTTCAGATTCCCGATCACTACAAATGGGATTTCCCATCAATTAGGGGGGAAAACAAATGCAACCCAAAATTTTTTACCGATTCCAAAGGGCAACAATCACCAATGTAGATCCCTACAACCTACCCAAAAGCCAATTCGGAGCAGATGAAACAGAAAACGAATAGTTTAAAGATCTAACTAAGCCACTAAAACCGCCACTAAAACCGAATAGACATGAGCAATTGCAGAAATTAGCTAACACTCATTCCACCTCAATAGCAACTAAGACAATCCCAAGCTTGGCCAATCCCAAAACTACAATAGCGGATGTACGTGACTCATTCCTCCATTCCCTCCATCCCAAATTTCAAGCCACCAATACGAATCACCGACCCCACTCATTCACCCGAAATCCGAAAGGCCCGAGACTCGAGAAAGCACGAACAAATGGGAGATCCCAAAACAAGAAACAAAAGATCCAAACACGATGCGCCGGGAGAAAAAATCCCAAAAACATCTGAGCTTATTGTCGCAAAACTCGACAATTTGCGCAAAAACTACGAAAGGAAGAGGGACGAGGGAGAGACTTGCAGAAGAAAGGGGCTCTCTCCCTCAATAGGTCGCCATTGCCGCTGTAGTCGCTGTCCTTGCCGCTGTCACTGTCATCACCGTTGTTGCTGTCGTAGTCACCGTCACCATTGCACCTCCAAGCTGACCAAGACGAGACTCGAGAGGAGAGGACTCAGAGTCAGAGGAGACAGGAGTCGGGAGAGAATAAAACCGTGGTTTGATTTTATCGATTTGTGATTCAGTTCGGTTCAGTTAACTGATAAAAGCGGAATCAATACAAAAATATTGATTTTTAATGAGAATTGAATCGAACTGAAATCGGTTCGATCCGGTTTTTGGTTCGGTTCTATTTTCGGTTCGATTCTTAACACCCCTATTGAGGACTAGGGGTGTCAGGAACCGAACTGAAAATTGAACTGAAAAATTCAATTTTTTTCAGTTCAGTTCTCATTAAAAATCAATATTTTTTTTATTGGTTCCGTTTTTATCGATTCACCAAACCGAACCGAACCACAAACCGATAAACACAAACCACGGTTTTATTCTCTCCCGACTCCCGTCTCCTTTGTCTCTGAGTCCTCTCCTCTCGTGTCTCGTCTTGGTCGGCTTGGAGGTGCAACGACGACGGCAACTGCGACAGCCACTGCGATGGTGATGGCGGCAGGGACGACGATTGCAATGACGACGACGATCAATTGAGGGACAGAGCCCCTTTCTTCTGCAAGTCTCTCCCTCGTCCCTCTTCCTTTCGTAATTTTTGCACAAATTGTCAAGTTTTGCAACGGTAAGCTCGGATGTTTTTGGGATTTTTTCTCCTGCGCATCGTGTTTGGATCTTTTGTTTCTTGTTTCGGGATCTCCCGTTTGTTTGTGCTTTCTCGAGTCTCAGGCCTTTCGAATTTCGGGTGAATGAGTGGGGTCAGTGATTCGTATTGGTGGCTTGAAATTTGGGGTGGAGGGAATAGAGGAACGAGTCGCTGTACGTGCGTCCGCTACTGTAGTTTTGGGATTGGCTAGGCTTGGGCTTGTCATAGCTGTTGTTGAGGTGGAAAGAGTGTTAGCTAATTGCTGCAATTGCTCATGTCTATTCGGTTTTAGTGGCTCGGTTAGCTCTTTAAACTATTCATTTTCTGTTTCATCTGCTCCGAATTGGCTTTTGGGTAGGTTGTAGGGATCTGCATTGGTAATTGCTGCCCTTTGGAATCAGTAAAAAAATTTGGGTTGCATTTGTTTTCCCCCCTAATTGATGGGAAATTCCATTTGTAGTGATTGGGAATATGAGGAACATCAAATGGTTATCATTGACTGTACCTTGAATGGTTCTTGGTGCTCTTAAAGGAGAAACCCAAAAACAAAAGAGGAATGTGTTGCGTAGTTTTAACAGTGAAGTATGTTAGTGTGTTAAAGTTCTTCTTTTCATGTAGTCTTACAAGTAATTATAAAGAGATCTCTTTTCTTGTTTATTAGTTGTAATCGTCTATGTTTCCCCTTTAACTGTCTCTATGAATGTTTCCAACTTTTTTCTTGTTTCTCTTGCAGTAATGGAAATTCTGGATCAAAAGGTTTCCAATGTTGTGAAGGTATAATGGCATCAGAAGCAATTTCTCTTCTATGAGATTTTTATGAACAAGGAAACCCTAATGGTATGAACGATGATTTATTATTTTAACTAGCTGAATTGTTTGTTTGAAATAATGTTATAATACTACAGTTAGCACCTATTTTCATTAGACAATTGAAGGGAAAAGCTCTTTTAGAATCTAATGCTTGGTCTTCTTGGCACTCATCTCCATTCATATTGATTGAGAAGAATTCAGGAAGCCTCATTCTATTTCTACTTTTCAATTAAATCTCTCAACTAGCTAGAGAGAACTATAGTTGGGGCTTTTGGTAATTGCAAATCTTGCTGGACAACTCTCTCTCTCTCTCTCTCTCTCTCTCTAGCTGGGGCTTAATGGCATTAGAAGCAATTTCTCTTCTACGAGATTTTTATGAACGAGGAAACCCTAATGGTATGAATGGTGATCTATTATTTTAACCAGATGAATTGTCTGTTTGAAATAATGTTATAATACTACAGTTAGCACCTATTTTCATTAGACAACTGAAGGGAAAAGCTCTTTTAGAATCTAATGCTTGGTCTTCCTGGCACTCATCTCCATTCATATTGATTGAGAAGAATTCAGGAAGCCTCATTCTATTTCTACTTTTCAATTAAATCTCTCAACTAGCTAGAGAGAATTATAGTTGGGGCTTTTGGTAATTGTAGATCTTGCTGGACAACTCTCTCTCTCTCTCTCTCTCTCTCTCTCTCTCTCTAGCTGGGGCTTAATGGCATCGGAAGCAATTTCTCTTATACGAGATTTTTATGAACGAGGAAACCCTAATGGTATGAACATTGATCTATTATTTTAACCAGCTAAATTGTCTGTTTGAAATAATGTTATAATACTACAGCTAGCACCTATTTTCATTAGACAATTGAAGGGAAAAGCTCTTTTAGAATCTAATGCTTGGTCTTCCCGGCACTCAACTCCATTCATATTGATTGAGAAGAATTTAGGAAGCCTCATTCTATTTCTACTTTTCAATTAAATCTCTCAACCAGCGAGAGAGAACTATAGCTGGGGCTTTTGGTAATTGTAGATCTTGCTGGACAACTCTCTCTCTCTCTCTCTCTCTCTCTCTCTCTCTCTCTCTCTCTCTCTCTCTCTCTCTCTCATGAGTGTGCGCGCACTCGTCCATATGTAAATGGTTTTTTCAGTAAATTATGTTGTTATATCCTTGGTCTTACCCATACCCCAGGTAAATAAAGCTGGCCTAGTGGAATTTTTTGTAATTATAAAGTTTTATGAAATTGGAAGCATAGAACTAGTGGGTCATCGGTTGCATAAGAACACATTCAAAAGTTTGCTCCATCAAGGACAAGGTGCACATCTTGAGATGGTGGGTACAATTATCGAGATTGACACTAAGTATAGTTGCTTCGGTGGAGTGGTGTTCATCCATTCAGAGTTTCAAATACCCAGTCTTTACTTTTGGCCAATTTTCAGATGTCCTATTTATCAAATGTAGCTTTCCTCTAGATTGGTTATACTTAGCCAAATTGCCATTTGGAGAAATGGGACATCATGTTCTTAGTTAAGGAAAAAGATGAAGTTAATAGTTGGTAATATGTCGATTAGACTCTTTGGGAGAAGTATCTTCTTCTTTGATCCCTATCGTGAACTAAACATGTATGGTTCTTGGTCAAGCAATTCTCCAATGTGAGCTCTTCAGTTGCAAATAGACTGATCAACCATAACCGTTTCATTCTTCTGAGATAATAAGCATGCTTTGGAAACTCATTACATAATGAAAAGATAGCCTTGAAATAATTTATCTACATAATGATTAAATGAATTTTGTTTTCTTTTCTGGTTCATTGAACCCTGTAACATGTATATCATTTCTCTTCGCCATTTTCCCCTTTTTCATTCATTTGTTGTTTATGACATTGTGGAGTTTATGATTTGTTTAAGTATTATAGATTTATGCCGAATGCTAATATATGCATTTCAGATCCAAAGTCTCTCACAAGTCAGGGGTTATTTAGGCTTCTCATTAGATCCGCGTGGACTGATTCTTCCTATTGAATCCTCTCATGGCTTTGCATGACTAGGTAAGACCTTTCGATTATGATTCTCGCTTCTCTTAGCAACATGGACGTCGTGTATTGTATTATGATGCAATTTTGCTACATATTGAATGATTGTTAGTTGCTTGTGCATAAAACAAGTGGGTTGCATGGTATAGCCTTTTAAAAGGGCATTGGATTGTGGCGTTATGGCAATGTCTCTTATGCTTATATAATGTTATTTGTCCTACCTTTTTCTGTAGTTCTTATTTGTTTTAGTATGTTACTTCTCGAACATGGTTACTCAATGTCTTATATTTATTCTCATGGCTTTTTTTAATCTAATTTAATGATAACTTTAGACAACTTTTCAAATTTGTGAATCTAAAAAGGGTTTCTTTCTACTCAGGATAAGCCATTTGTAGATCTCCCTATTAAAGCAATAACATCATTTGCAAAGCCAAATATACAATGATCGAATCTTTAATAAGTGAATCTAGTGGTACGAATAGGAGGAGGCTGAGATATGTTGCATGAGAACACTTTAAAATGATAGAAAATAGTCAAGATAAAGCCGAATGTCTATAGTGTGGGGCTTATTGGTTATTATATTACTCAAGGGACTAATGGGATGCATAATCATTTAGGTAGATGTAAGAATTATCTATATGCGAACGTGGAGAAAACGCAAAAAAGTGGCTCGAATGAATTTGCTGGGGTTGGTAATTCTATTTCAGCTGATCCTTGGAAATTTGATCAAGATGCTAGTCAAAAAAAATTTAGCAGCAATATTTATTATTGGTGAACTACCTTTCAAGTTTGTGGAACTTGAGGCATTTCGAAAATTTGTGAGTAGAATCCAGCCAAAGTTTTTGATCCCTTCAAGAAACACATTAAGAGAGGACTGTTATAAGTTATATCTAAAGGAAAGAAACAAATTGAAAAAAATATTTTTTTGATACTTCTCCAAGGGTTTGTCTTACGACCGACACGTGGAGAAAATTTTGAATTTTTTTCAAATCCCAAGATATTCGGCTGAGATTATAGGGAAATGGGTTAAGAAATGCTTAACTAGTTGGGGGGATCAAATGCATTTTTTTCTCACTATTGATAATGCTAGCTCCAATGACTCGAAAGTTCAATACTTGAAGAAAAGACTTAATTCTTGGAATGCTCTGATATTATCAAGTGAGTTACTCAATGTGAGATGTTGTGCTCATATTTTCAGTTTAATTGTGAGAGAAGATTTGAAAGATATAGATGATTCCATTGTTAGAATCGCTCAGTTGTATGTGATGTGAGATCTCCTCCTTCGAGATTGCAATGGTTTAAGGAGTGCATTCTGCTGGAAAATATTGATTCCAATAATTTTGTATGTTTGGATGTGGAGACTTGGTGGAATTCAACATACCTGATGTTGGAAGTGGCCTTGAATTTTTAAAATGTTTTATCTCATTAGATATTCAGGATAAAAGATTTGCTGAAGAACTTTCCAAGGTGAGAGGGTTGCTTACTGATGATGATTGAGATTACGCCTATTGAGCCTTTCTTGAAGTTGTTCTATGATGCGACTTTAAAAGTATCGGGCTCTTTTTACGTCACTTGCAATGATATAGCAAAAGATGTCTATGGGATTTATATGATGATTAATAGATATTGTGGGGATGAGGATAGGAGTTTGAAAGAAACAGCCAAGAGAATGAAGATCAAGTTCAATAAGTATTTTGGCAATGTGAACAGCATAAATCTCACATGGTTCATTGCATGTATACTTGACTCTCGACATAAGATGAAATATGTGAAATGAATGATTAATCAAGTGTATGAAAGTGACCAGGCAAAAACTTTGCGAGATAGAGTGACAAAATCTCTGACATTATCGTTTCAGCAATATCTCACCGGTACATGCCCCCAAAGCAACGTGGGATTAAAGAGGACAAGGACAGTGATCGTTTCAATGTCTCCTTTGGTTGGTGCGGACATTATGACTGCAATGTATTTTAGCCAAATGGGACAAGAATATGTGAAAGAAAAATCTAAATTAGATAAGTATTTGGAAGAAAGATGTGAATGGTATAGCTCCACCTTTGATATATTAAATTGGTGGAAAGTCAATTCTTCCAGATATCCTATCTTATCTTCCATTGCTCGATATATTTTGGTCGTACCCATCTCCACTGTAGCATTAGAGTCTGCATTCAACACCAGAGGTTGAGTACTTGATGTATTTCGTAGCTCCTTGACCTCAATGATGATAGAGGCCTCTTATATGTACTCAAGATTGGCTACAATCCGTACCACTTTCACAATCGATCGAGGAGGAATTAGAAGAACTTGAAAATTTCGAGTTAGATGAGAAAAAAAATAACCATGGAATGTTTATATCTTTCAATATTACAATTGATATTTCAATTCTCATTTTCATTGTGAATTTAATGCAGAGTTGTCATCTACGACCATAGACCTGAATTCGATAGCAATTTCTCTTGATGATTGACAAACTTAGATGTAAGAATTATCCATATTTATATATTTCAATAATACAATTGATATTTCAATTCTCATTTTCATTGTGAATTTAATTTAGAGTTGTCATCTACGACCATGGACCTGAATTCAATAGCAATTTCTCTTGATGATTGACATGTAAAAATTATCCATATTTATATCTTTTACTATTACAATTGATACTCCGATTCTCATATTCATTGTAAATTTAATGCAGAGTTCTACCTGGCTTAGGAATTTGGTCAATTTTCTGAGTTTTATGTTCTCTCTTTGAAAGTTTGGAGGGCCATTTTGCAATTTTATCTTGTTGATAAAGCTCCTGAAGATTGGGAGATAAAAGTTATCTAGGCTTATTCTGTTTTTAGAGGAATGACATTCCTCCAATTTTATATTGTAGAAACAAGACTGAATGTTTCAGCTATTGGTTGATTGTGAGCTTAAGCTTTTATTTTTGTCAAATGATAATTTAAGGTTTCAAAAAAGCCTCAATCAAGTCCCAAGCTCATCTTTGATGGAATTACACAATTGGAAACAGCATGTGGCAAGTAGCCAAATATTCTACATGGAAGCCATGTCGGATTTCTACGCTTCAATTTTACTGGTGATGAGCACACAATTTGATTGGAACTTCTTAAACAAGTCTCTGTTGACCAAACCAAAACTTTCAAGTCTAGAATGGACTAAAAACCGGAACTCTAAGATTTGTTTTAGCACTTACCAATATGTTATTCGGGAATGGGATAAAGTAAGTAATTTTTGCCAATAGTTTTTTTTTACACTTATAAAAAATTTTAGTAATTTATCAGTACGGAAAAAATTCTTTCTTTTTTTAAATTGAACAATAGAATTATCTCTTAAAGAATAATCAAGAGAGATTATGTTAAGCAATTGTTTAAATTAGATATCATTATTTGGCCAATGCTTAAAAAAGGGAATGAAGTATATGATCTAAATTGCAAAATCCCCTAAGCTTGAAGGGCAGTAACATATTGAATTTAGATTATTTTGAGTTGAACAGAAAAAAAATGAAAAAAAAAAAACCGAAAACCAAAAGCTAAAATTCGAAAAACCGAACCGAACCGAACCGTTGACACCCCTACTGAGGACAACTGGGCAACTAGAGTAACAAAAAGAACGTGGGAAGTGAAATTGGTCAACTAAAAGCGACCCTGTCGGGTTTTTTTTTTTATAATTATTATTGGTTAATCGAACTTTTCCCCATTTTTCATAAGACAAATCTGTTGGTCCTCCACCCTGCCCCGTCCTTGCTGCGTCCAGCCAACCCGAGAGGTGTGAGGCATCCGACCGGTTAGTCTCTTGCTCTCTAGATGGCTGATGTGTAGAGGTCTGGGTTTAGCCGGCTGGGTATGTTATGGCTGCTCCAATGGCTGTGGGTGGTGAGCCGAGTAATACGGCACAATTGAGAGATGAATCGGAGAGGACGTCTAACCCCCTCAATCGAGACAAGGAGGCCCGGGCCTCCATGCTCACGGGCAAGGCTCCTGCACTAGCAGAGACCTCAAACCATGGTCCCAAAGATGTAGGCCGGGATAGGCGCTCGAGAGGACGAAGTAGAGCGAGGTCGGCTTCCAAACAGCCCCAAGCCTCGCAAAAACAAGCGAAGAAACCAGACGCCCCGGCTGTCCGGACGTGGGCAAATGTTGCGAAACTTGCAGCGAGAGGGTATGACCTTACCTTTGTTCCTCCCTCGTTTGAGGATGATACCCCAGTAGTGGATCTTCCTGAAGAAGTGTTAGATGCGGTGGATCCTAAATGGCATGAGTGTCTGGTTGGATATTATGTAGGAAAGAGTTTGCCGTTCCAGCTCACGGAGCACTCGCTCAAGCTATGTTGGGGCCCGAAGCTTGTTGAGGTTTTTGCCGATGACCAGGGTTTCTTTTTCTTCCGCATCCCTGACCCTGAGTTCAAAAGGAAGATTTTGGAAGAAGGACATATAACGGTTGCAAGGGTTGCACTTGTTTTGCAACAATGGAAGCCGCTCCTAGAGTTGAAGAGGGAGAAACAAACTACAGTGCCAGTGTGGATTCGCTTGAAGAACTTACCTCTTGACCTATGGACAGCTCCGGCAATTAGCGCCATCGCGAGCACCATTGGCAAGCCGTTATTTGTTGATCAACGCACGGAGCAATCTCAAAGGATCTCTTTTGCAAGAGTCTGTGTGGAGATTTAAGTAAACAAGCCAAGGTTCTACTTGACCAAGGTAAGACTAAACGGAGTTGTTCGGTCGATTGCCATCGAGTATGAGTGGAAGCCAGCGGAATGCTTGAAGTGTGGCTCCTTTGGGCACAATTGTGCATCCTCTTTGAATGGTCGGAAGGCGGTGCAAGGCCAGAAGCAAGTTCAGACCATCCCTCCCCCCCCCCCCCCCACCAGTGGAGGGCCGCCCATCTGAGACTTCACCGATGCTGGTGGTAGATCTGAATGAGGCTGATTTTGGATGGAAACAAGTCAAGGGAAAGAAGAACAAATCTCCCCCCCCCCCCCCCCAAGGAGACATGTTTGGACCATCCGGCAAGCTCTGGTGAAGAGGAACCACCTCTCAAGCAGTCAGCAGCAACTCTTAAAAGCTTGCCATCAACCTCTACCCGGAGGGCCCAGAGTGGCTTTCAAGCACTAATCAGTGTGGATGACCACACCTCGACAATGGAGGAAGACCCTATTAGCCATCTAGATGCGGGCCTGGGGAGTGAAGCGGAGTTAAATGAGTCTGTCAACCACCTTAGCTCAGATGAAGATCTTCTCTCGCCTTGTCAATCGCCGAAGGCCCCTCCAGGTCTATCGCCGAAGGCTCCTCCAACGAGAAACAGGGAGGAGAATACCCAGGATAAGCCCCTAGTGCTTCCTCCAGACCCACCTCCTCCACCGACTCGTGTGGCTCCCACTCCGAGCCGTCGCAAGCCACCGAGAAGGAGGTAACCCTTCCTCATTTCCTCTTTTGTACATATGTATATAGGTTGCTGGAATATTAGAGGTATGGTTGATTCGACTAGACAAGTGGAGATTCGTAATTTTATTACGTCGAACCACTTGTGCTATGTTGGTTTGGTGGAAACTAAGGTGCCACAGGATCGCTTTAACTCCATATCCGAAGCTCTATTGAGAGGTTGGTGTTGGACTGCAAACTATGACTTTTTCCCCAGGGGTAGAATTTGGGTCGGATGGGACCCCATGAGAGTCAAGTTTGAAACCTTCTCTCTTACCAAGCAGGCAATTCATGGGAACCTTGAGAGCCTTGATTCTGGGGTGGCTTGCTGTGTTTCTTTTATTTATGGAGATCACTCTTTTTCGCTGAGGAGACCGCTATGGGAAGACATCATCATGAAAAGCACCCATCTTCGAGACACTCCTTGGCTTGTCTTAGGGGACTTCAATGCTATTAAGGATCCATCGGACCGGGTCGGTGGCTCCGAAGATTGGCTCCCTTGTTTTAATGAGTTTAGACAGTGCTTGGAGCAAGCTGAGTTGGAAGACTTGAGGTTCGTTGGGTTTAGATACACTTGGACTACGTCTTCAGGGAATTCTAGGAAAGCAAGGAAGATTGACAGGGTTCTAGTGAATGCCAAGTGGAGCTTGGATCTATCTTACTCAGAAGCCTCCTTCCTTGCTCCTGGAATCTCGGACCACTCGCCTATGGTGGTGAAGATTCTTAATCCGACTCATAGAAGGAAGCCCTTCAAGTTCTTCGACTTCTGGATGAAGCACCCGGAGTTCAATGAAATAGTCACACAAGTGTGGAATGCGCCGGGGAATGGTGTCCCTATGTACAAGCTTGTCTCTAAACTCAAGGCTCTCAAATGTCGACTCAAGCAACTCAACAGAGATTCCTTCTCTAATATATCTGATAGAACTCTTGATGCGCGGAAGATGATGGAGGCCACTCAAGCAGAATTACAGCTAAATCCCTTTTCTGCCGACCTTGCTGAGATGGAGAAAAGCCAAAGATGTATCTTTGCAGAGTTGCGCGCCTCGGAGGAGTCATTCTTCAGGCAAAAGTCCAGGGTCAGATGGCTTAGGGAGGGAGATCGAAATACCAAATTCTTCCATCAATATGTCAACAAAAGACAGATGAGGAACAGAGTCCTCTCCGTCCTCGACTCTTCGGGGAACATACTGACGGAGCCACGCCTGGTACAACGAAGGTTTGTAGAATTCTTTGAGGATCTCTTGATGCCGCAAGGGGAGATTATTAGACCTCCGTTAGAGGACTTGAGGGAGGTTATCCAACATCCACTCTCGTCTGATCAGGCTTCTCTTCTTGCTCAACCAGTTACAGAGATGGAGATCCGGAACACTATCTTCTCTTTGCCTAAGGGAAAGGCTCCTGGGCCAGATGGCTTCACAGCGGAGTTTTTCAAAGAAAACTGGGACACGGTAGGTCCTTTAGTAACGACTGCAGTGTTGGATTTCTTCAACTCCGGAAAACTCTTGAGGGAGATTAACAATACCATCTTGGTAATGGTTCCGAAAGTGCTCAACGCCACTTCTGTGGAGGATTACAGGCCTATCGCCTGCTGCAACACTATCTACAAGTGTATTACAAAGGTGCTAGCTAATCGGGTGGCCCTAGCTTTGAATAACACGATAGGCCCTTTTCAGACTGCTTTTATAAAAGGTAGACGAATTAGGGACAACATATTACTGGCTCAGGAGCTATTCTCTAGCTTCCACCTTCAGCCTTATTTGCCTAAATGTGCGATAAAGGTGGACTTCAGGAAAGCATATGATACTGTGGATTGGGGCTTCCTTGAGAATGTGATGCTGGCCTTTGGCTTCCCTCACTCTGTCACTAGCCTAATTATGACGTGTGTTCGCACTCCCAAATTCTCAATAGCTTTGAATGGAGAGCTCCACGGGTTTTTTGCGAGCGGTCGAGGTCTTCGCCAAGGTGATCCCATCTCTCCTTACCTTTTCACTATGGTCATGGAAGTGCTCTCAGGGATCATTCTTACGCAATCCTCGAGGCCTGATTTCAAATTCTTCTGGAGGTGCAAGGCAGTGGGTCTTTCACATCTCTTCTTTGCAGATGATGTCTTCCTTTTTTGTGAGGCGCACCTTCCTACGGCGACTCTCCTCAAGGAAGCTCTAAATATATTTTCCTCTTGGAGTGGCCTTCTTCCTAACTCGTGCAAGAGTGAAATTTTCTTGGCGGGTGGCAATCCCTCCCTAAGAAATAATATTCTATTGGAGTTGGGCTTTCGAGAAGGAAGCCTGCCAGTTCGGTACCTGGGGGTTCCCATTATCACTTCGAGAATCAATAAAGCAGACTGTTGTACCCTGGTTAATCGCATCACTGCAAGGGTTCAGTCTTGGACCCACTGTTTCCTCTCTATTGCCGGTCGGCTTCAGCTTATCAGGTCAGTTCTCCATGCTATACAAGCCTACTGGGCTAATGTATTTGTTTTACCGTCAGCTGTGATGGAATAGATAGAGAAAATATTTAGACAATTCCTATGGAAAGGTCCGGACCTAGGCAGGGGTGGTGCTAAGGTAGCCTGGGATGACGTTTGCCTTCCAAAGGATGAAGGAGGGCTGGGTGTTAGGAGGCTCCAGGATTGCAATAAAGCCTCCATGCTAAAGCATATTTGGATCTTGTTCTCCGACAAGGAAGCGCTATGGTGTAGATGGATCCACTCCACGTTCTTAAAAAACAAGAATTTTTGGGTTGCTAGGAAGCCAACATCTGGATCCTGGGCTTGGAAGAGCTTGTTGACCCTAAGAAGGAATTTCAGGATGGCCTTCTACTGGAAAATTGGCGATGGCCAAACAACCTCTCTGTGGTTTGACAACTGGCACCCTAGAGGGCCCTTGAACCTGTTCTTTTCAGACTCTCTCATCTATAGCTCAGGGCTCTCTAGACAAGCTTGTGTTGCGGACCTATTCTCAGATGCTGGCCAAGCTCTTAGGTTGGTGCTTCAAGCGTGGGGGCAACCTCTTCCGACCCTGACGAATGACCCGGATCGTTGCTGTTGGCGAGAAAGCTCTTCGGGCCAATTCACTATGGCATCGGCGTGGAACTTCATCAGGAAGAAGAGGACGCGGGTCCACTGGTACCCCTTTGTATGGGACAACGCCATAGTGCCTCGATATCAACTCAATCTTTGGCTCATGGCCAAACGTAGGCTTCCAACTCAGGACCTCCTTTTGGCCTATGGTATTATTGGAAATGCTGCCTATGCGTTTTGCAAGAATGTGCCTGACTCTCTTGACCACTTGTTTTTTGACTGCTGTGTCACGGCTAGCGTTGCTTTCTTTTGGGCGTCTAGATGCAATCTACCCTGGCGCAACAGAGGTTGGGGGGAGAATTTCAGATGGGCAACTACCTATTTGATGGGGAAAGATTTCTATAAGTGCATAGCCCGTTTTTCATTTGGCGCGTTGTGTCATATCATTTGGAAAAATAGGAATGACATCATCTTTAGAAACCAGCCTCTCTCTATCTCGGCCATTAAGAACCACCTCTTTAAAGTGGTTCGGGACAAGGCTATCACCTTCAGGAACGTTGAAGACAATTTCAGAAACAGAAGGCTGCAGAGAAGTTGGAGTCTAGACCCGATTATTTTCAATAGGGACCCGTAGGTCCTTGTTCAGACGTTGGCCTCCTTTTTGCTTTTGTCTCTGCTTGTTAGCTGGTCGAGCTAGCCGTGCTTAGTTTGGCCCTGTTGTTGTTGTTGCTTTGCCGCCTCTGCGGCTTTTGCATCTCGTCACCCTTCCACTTCTTTTGTTACTACATTTGGAGTGCAAGTTATTGGTGTCGAGATCTTTTTGTACATTTGGCTTTTCTCAATATATATCTTACCTTTACCAAAAAAACAAAAAGTCTATGAAGATTCAGGAGAGAACGAAAAATATTAGTTATTTTTATTCTGAAAGGGCCTTAAAATAATCATGGAAGAGAGAGAATTAGGTTAATAGATGGAAATGTGTAGCGAGTTTAGTTACTCTTGATTTCATCGAAAGAACTCGTTTCACCTAATTCAAATAAAATCTTCATGAATTTCGAAAATGGTATTTTTAGAAGAGATCATACAAAAATGTTGTGTAAAAAAAGGACACCCGTTTTCCCATCTTACCGTTCTATTACAGCATTTCAGTCTAGCCATTATCCGAATTACACATGTCCCCACATTTCGTCACGAACATTTCTGATAGCATAATTGATTTTGTTTTCCCCAGCTCAGTGTTTATAATTTACGTGACGAGCATCCGGCACGGTTCTTGCAAGGGATAAATCCAAGAAGAAATATTAGGTTTTTTTTTTTAAAAATTCTGAATGGGCCTTAAATTAATCATGGAAGAGAGAGAATTAGGTTAATAGATGAAAAGGTGTAGCAAGGTTAGTTGCTCTTGATTTCATTGAAAGAACTCACTCACACCTTTTCTCCTAATTCATCTAAAGTCTCGATGAATTTTGAAAATGGTAACTTTAGGAGAGATCATACCCATAAAATTGTACAATAAAAGGAAACCCATCTTCCCATTTTATCGTTCTATTATGGCATTTCATCCTAGCCATTGTCCGAATTTACCCACTCCATCCCGTCACAAACATTTCTGATACCATAATCGATTTCGTTTTCCTCAGGTTGGCGTTTATAATTTCTGTAATGCCGGATGCATCCGGCAAGGTTCTTGTTGAAGTAACTTTACGGGAAGTCTGTTCATACAAAAAAAAAAAGGCCATAGGACAGAACTGCTGTCGAGCATCAAATAAAACCCCACCCAAAAGAAGAAAGAAAACTTTTGAATTTTCTTAACATCCTTTGCAAGGACGGTTAGTACAGCGATTGTTACTTGAATCTTCGAAAACAAAGTCAAACCGAAAGAGGGCGACGGTGATCCGACGTGACATTACTCCTCAAGAAACGCTGCATGGATACGTACCAGCGGCAACAGCATGCATGCCCGGGAGGGTTTTA
The DNA here is from genome assembly GCA_028830015.1 of Eucalyptus grandis x Eucalyptus urophylla. Classification (NCBI taxonomy): domain Eukaryota; kingdom Viridiplantae; phylum Streptophyta; class Magnoliopsida; order Myrtales; family Myrtaceae; genus Eucalyptus; species Eucalyptus grandis x Eucalyptus urophylla. The sequence goes on from CM054190.1 coordinate 47,179,491, forward strand.
TCGAATTAGGTGGCAGCTGAACTGATGATGATGTTGATAATAATAATAATAATAATAATAATAATAATAATAATAATAATAATAAGGTAAGCCTTCGCTATCAAATGCGACTCGCGGTGAGTAAAGAGATGGAGAGATAAGCCGTTTATAATGTTAGCTGGCGATGCGCTTTTGCAGTTATGACGATCTTGATTGACGAAACCTTTTGGATGTTCAACGCATTGATGAAGATTTCTGATTTTCAAGGTGTGGGGCTTTCTTTGATACGTGCAGCCATGCATTGAAGTGTGAATCGAGCGCGGATTATGCTCGGCGAGGTCCCTAACTTTACGTAGGGGTGTGTAGAAAGATCAAGAACCGCTCATACTAACCAGAACCAAACCGAATCAACCGAAGCCGGTGGTTTTACTCAGTCGTTTGTCCTTTAAAAAGAAACCCTAGTTAGGCTTCATATTAAGGGTTACAAAAGAACTTGGAATAGCCTATATCGCCCGAAACCAGATCAAACTAGACCAAAATCGGCAATTCCTGTGGGGGCCGGTCCAGTTCTTGGTTCTAACTTAGTGGAACCGGTGGAACCGGTGACTACTGGTCTGATTCCCGGTTTTAGACGTGGAATCACCTACCTACCAATTTGAACTTGACCAGTATATATATTTAAAAATAAATAAATTCCGTATCGATTATTTAATTATTTTGTAGGACCAAATATATATACACACATATATGTATATTTTTCGTTATTTGACATTATCGACTAATTTTCTCTCTTGGGTGTGTAATAGGATTAATCCCCTGCTTTTTTTTTTTTTCATTCTAATAATCCATTCACTTGCTTTCTCAATCCAAAAAAAAAATAAAAATAAACAAAGGTAGAGGAAGGAGAAAATCGATTGAGGATGTCCATAAATGTTGCAGTGCTTTGTTATCATAATATGAAATTAAGAGCCAATGGCTCGTTTTAAAAGTATAATTAATTCTCTCATTAGCTATTCTCATGACTAAATTAGCTTGATGTTGAAAAAAGATGGATCAATGAATTAATGTTTTAACTTATGTGGAGGTTAAGACTTTCAATATGGAGTCTAATTCTTCACATGTTTCCGATGTCAGGAAACTTTAAGAGGACTACACTTTGACTTTCGAAGAAATTAGCTAACAAGTATTATTTATTCATTCCGCCCTATAGTTTTCATTCCTTAATTAAAATCAATGGCTCACAATTCAACCCAAATATAAAGCCGAACAAGTTTGGTGTTTTAAATAAAAATTAAGTTCACCATGATATTAATTGATGAATGTAATTTTGTAGAGATTAGGGACCGGTACCATGGACTCACTTGGGAATTGGACTGGACCAGTGGTCTGGTTAGAACTAACAGGCGGATCTCGATTCTAATTTTTTGAAACTAATTCTTAGCGGGCAATTCTTGGTTCCAAGGTGGGAACCACACATCCGAACTTTGCTCTTCCCTACTTCATATGGTTCTTGCACACCCTTAGTTGAAGAGGAGATTCATGTGGGATCATTGTGATTGTGGACTGATTATATAAACTCTTCCGAGAATCAAATTGTTCATCTGGGTATTGGGCTAGACAGTTCGATTCCCGGTTCCCATTTTAAGGTGAGTAGTTTCCATCTTAGAATCGATCACTCCTAAACATAATTACTATTACTTCCATCAAAAGGGAAATTATTGAGTTCTCAAGTTTAGACATTCTAACTGGATATCAGATGAAGATCACACATATAAAAAGAGAGATACGTATCTATGTTCATATGTACAGAGAGAGAGAGAGAGAGAGAGAGAGAGAGAGAGAGAGAGAGAGCCTAGCTCTTTTCTTTTTTTTGGCTTTAGAGAGAAACTAACTAAGGAGCGCCCATTTGGACTTTTTCCAAGTTTCGTCCCGCTGACATTGAATGAGGAATTTAAGGCGGTCGAAGGTCCTTCAACTGCACTCGCCAAAAGTTGGTGACTGCATTAACTACGCCCCCACCCACCTCTCCATATCTCTTTATATGCATAACCTAAAAACCCGTAAACATCATCCTCTGTCCCCCTCCGATCCAATCCAGCTCCTGCCCTCCGCCTTCCGCCATGCCGAGCAGCGAGCAGCACCTCCTCGCCACCGAGATCGTCGACCGCGGCATCAAGTCCTCCGGCCCCAACGCCGGGTCCCCGACGTTCTCGGTCCGCGTCCGCCGCCGCCTGCCGGACTTCGTCCAGTCCGTGAACCTCAAGTACGTCAGGCTGGGCTACCACTACCTGATCAGCCACGGCGTGTACCTGGCCACCATCCCGGTCCTGGTGCTCGTGTTCGGCGCTGAGGTCGGGAGCCTGAGCCGGGAGGAGCTGTGGCGGAAGCTGTGGGAGGACGCGCGGGACGACCTGGCCACCGTGCTCTCCTTCTTCGGCGTGTTCGTGTTCACGCTCAGCGTCTACTTCATGTCGAGGCCGCGCTCGATCTACCTCGTCGACTTCGCTTGCTATAAGCCTCACGACGATCTCAAGGTGATAAAAGCTCCTTTCCCTATGTCCTTGCATGCATGGGAACGTAAAAGGCAAGGAAGTTGGTAATGACATATTAAGCGGTTTCTTTCGTTTTCATATATTGATGGGTCCTGCGCGGCATGACGGATGCGATTAAATAACCGATCTTGACTAGCAAGAAGAGTCATATTCTAGTTTTTTTATTCTTGCACTTGCATTTGCTGCATATTTTGGGAGTGGATGATGTGGTAGGCAGATAAGTGAAATCGTACCTGTGATGTGCTTCCATGACATTGATTTTATTTAGTTTTGTGGTGCGCTGTCTAGCTAAGTATTCTTTTTTGGTACGTCCTTTATTTTTCATTTTTTTTTATTTTTATTTTTTGTTTGGCCGGTCGTACGTCCTTTATTATTCTCTAAGAAAATTCTAATTTTTCAAGCTTTTGTAGCATGCGTATTATCCGATAAGACAAAGTCTACGTAAATTCCAGTTTCAAATTTTAAATCAATTAAAATGAAAAGATCGCTCGCTCGCTCGCTCATTTCAGGTGACCAAGGCTCAGTTGATCGACCACGCCATCCGATCCAAGAAGTTCGACGAGTCCACGATCGAGTTCCAGCGGCGGATCCTCCACGCCTCCGGCATCGGCGATGAGACCTACGTCCCGAAGCCCATCCTCGCCGGCGAGAACTGCGCCACCATGAAGGAGGGCCGCGCTGAGGCGTCCATGGTCATGTTCGGCGCGCTCGATGAGCTCTTCGAGAAGACCCGGGTCCGCCCCAAGGACGTCGGTGTCCTCGTCGTCAACTGCAGCATCTTCAACCCGACGCCGTCGCTCTCCGCGATGATCATCAACCACTACAAGATGAGGGGCAACATCCTCAGCTACAACCTCGGCGGCATGGGGTGCAGCGCCGGGATCATCGCAGTCGACCTGGCCCGCGACATGCTCCAGGGGAACCCGAACAACTACGCTGTCGTCGTGAGCGCCGAGATGGTCGGGTACAACTGGTACCAGGGGAAGGAGCGCTCCATGATCCTCCCGAACTGCTTCTTCCGCATGGGCTGCTCCGCCGTGCTGCTCTCGAACCGCCGCCGCGACTTCCACCGCGCCAAGTACCGGCTCGAGCATGTGGTTCGCACGCACAAGGGAGCCGATGACCGCAGCTTCAGGTACGTCGATGCTTAGAACCACATGATAACTTTGTTTGGACAAATAGATAATCCTCCCAGAAGCGCCGTTTGCTTTCGGTATCTGTAGAGATAACGAGATAGCTCTTTCAATGGACATAAATGTCACTAGCAAGTGGATACAATGTCCAGCATGCTACTTCAAAAGATTAGGCACCATTAGATTCTTAAGTTTTCATTCAATTAATTAAGCGGCCGGCGACCACCGTTTCGGACACGGCTTCCCATTTTTCGACAGCCCACCCCGTTCAAAGACAGCGCGGATATGAACAGTTTGTACTTCAGACTTTATGGCTGTGGAGCCGGCCTCGGTGTTGCCGTGTCGCTGCCTCGTGGTGCAACTTCACGAGACATGGAAGACGTGCGAGGGACCATTGGGAAAATCCGGTTGTACCAGGATTGATTTTCAGTTCAATGCCAAGACGAGAGAGAGAGAGGGACGGAGGGAGGGAGGGAGGGAGAGGGAGAGTAAATGCGATGGACAAGGAAGTGGTTGGAAGTTACGTTTGATCTGCCAACCCTCCATTAAATGAAATTTCTGCTTCCATCACATGGGTCATATTCATTGCAACCCCAAAGCTAGTAATCTTTGACCCCTATTCCAAATCCCTGTTATACGCATATTCGGAAATAGAACAAGAAAAGGCCAAAGCAAGAGATCTCAAATGGTAGATGTTGATGACCATGACCATGTCACTTTCCTAACGTAACGATCATATGGGCTTCTGGATCAGCTGTGACCATGATATAATTTAATCTTGATTAATGAGTGCATTAGTCCAAGGGGAACTGATTATCTTTCTACAAACCATCAGGTGCGTTTACCAAGAGGAAGATGAGCAGAGGTTCAAGGGGCTAAGAGTGAGCAAGGACCTGGTGGAGATTGGCGGCGAAGCCCTGAAGACCAACATCACCACGCTCGGCCCTCTCGTCCTCCCCTTCTCCGAACAGCTCCTCTTCTTCGCTGCCCTCTTGCGGCGGCACCTCTTCGGCGACGGGTCACAGCCGTACCCCAAGAAGCCCTACATACCGGACTACAAGCTCGCCTTCGAGCACTTCTGCGTCCACGCCGCCAGCAAGACTGTCCTGGACGAGCTCCAGAGGAACCTCGGGCTTAGCGAAGGGAACATGGAGGCCTCCAGGATGACTCTCCACAGGTTCGGGAACACATCGAGCAGCAGCATCTGGTACGAGCTGGCCTATCTGGAGGCCAAGGAGAGGGTGAGGAGGGGAGACCGGGTGTGGCAGATCGCCTTTGGCTCCGGCTTCAAGTGCAACAGCCTGGTTTGGAAGTCAATGCGCCGCGTGAGGAAGCCGAACAAGAGTCCCTGGTTGGATTGCGTTGACAGATACCCGGTTGCCCTCTAAGCATGCTTGGAATTCTTGGTGGGGATCACAGTGAAGACTAGATATATTTCCTCAATATTTTCTTCAACACTTCCTCAATGATAGAGCAGTAGTGTGTAATTCTCAAGTTTAATGCTGCGCGGGCTTTATTGTAGCTTTTGTTTCAACCTATCATCTAGTACAACCACCTTCATCAACAGTTCAAGCTGAATTTAAGACCAGAAGATCACTTGGGTAGAAGTCAAGTTCAGTTTAGAGACTGTTGATGGGATGGAGACTAGACGCAAGTTCTGAATCACTATGGAATTTTAAGTCTCCAGTCTTTATGCTTTATTGCTGTGTTGCCCCTTGGTAATCAGATAATACTATAAGGTCTTTCGCCTGATATCATGTGGCGCAAGCTTCTTCCTGGTGCTCGTCCTTGTTTTCATTGATTTTGATATAGTGACGATTGAATTGTTTGTAACCATAGTAGATAAGGCACTGAGGTAATGAAAAAAGAGACAGAGAACAGACTATTCATCCTTAAATTTCCCATTCATTATGTAATATAACATATTTTCAACAAGCTGCTCTGGGGATCAGATTAATGGCCTATTTAGGGAACTACAGCAATCTGACATTAGATGCCCGATACCATCATCATCATCATCATCATCATCATCATCATCACCACCACCATCACCACCACCACCATCACCATCAAGAAGAAAGGACCCCCAAAAGAAACCATTGATGATCACCTTGTCATTTAGATTGTAGTCAAGATGTAAATGAGAAACGAATTAATCATCATAGAGGAAGATGGGGGGAGGATTCAAAATTGACTCCAAAATTGTGCAGACATCAGGCAAGCCATGGCAATGTGGTAGGAGATTATACACATGATGTGGGTTCGAACTCAAATATTTATCAGGGAAGCACCCAGATCATGATATGCTGACATCCACTGTATACAAATATGCCAAGTCCTGCCGAGAGCAGAGGGCCTACTGAGGATTTGGCTTTTCATGCTTCGAAACTTCTGAACCAGTCGCTTATAGTTCTAGAGAGAACTCTAGCCTCATTCAAAGATAGAGTCTTGAGCCCCTGAGCAATAGCATCCGCCGGGGTATACAGGTAACCAGCTTGCCATTTTGGTTCCTGGTGAGACAAAAGCAAAACCAGATTAAGTTAATTGAATTCAAAGATAGTTATGGACAGAGAAGAGATGGAAAAGGTACACGTGATTTATCTAGCAAGTAGCAACGGCACGAGATGACCCCAACTAATTATAAAACGCTAACGAGACACTTAAATTGACGAGAAAAATGTAGGTAATTGGTCAAATGACATTTGATTATGAGGAACGAATTAGAATATGGTTCCCTGTCATGTGTTGGCCCGTTTATATTATAGTCTTTATATAAGATATTTACAATATTGCTTTAAAAATATCAGAAGAGACCATCAAAAGTGAAAGTGAAGTCCAGACGTTACCTGTGCGCATGGCGTGATATGGTTACCACTTAGCTGCACCTTTTCCAATGTCCCCCCAAAGGACTCAACTCGAGGCTTTAGTGTCTCTTCCAGTAAATCCGTCTCATCAATAGGATCCACACTGAACTTCAACTGCAGAATGACACAAGATCTATGAAACATACTGGAAACAGCATGCCTCATCTGTCAATCTAATTTTTTGGCAGGAAATAACACTCTTTTCCTCTGAATTCAGACTAGCACAAGTAGCTTTACATACCAAAAGAGTGTGTGGGACATTGTATGCATTCTTGAAGTAATCACAGTTTTCAGAGGGTGTTGGTTTGAACTCTGATATCCCTTCAGAGACCTACAAGAAGAAACGTGAATCTTTCAGACGCATAGACATTTTATTGAATAGCCTGTCGACCAATTTAACTACCCACTGTTCAAATTTAAAACAGTGCCTTCATGGGGTCAATAAGGGGGCTCTAGGGAATAAACTTTTCTCAATTTCCAATGCTCCCATGATTTACAAACAAAAATTCACAAAAATCAGCAGTTAATGTCTTCTTCAACTCCTGATGAGCTTAAGGTTACAAATGATATCATGCATCTCCGAAAAAGATAAAAACAGTTAAATGAGGAGTTGCCTTGGCTCTTCAATATGGAAAACAGATCTTATCTATGATTTGTCTCAGATAATAATGAAATGGATCTAAAAGCCACATTGATGATGATCTCTGGCAAATATTTAACTTACCTGATTTAGTACTAAAGGTAACTGATCAATGAACTTGTTCAAAGAGACTAGGGCTTCCTGGTCATACTCTGCTATCACAGCACCAGCTGTGTCGAATAACATTTTGAATGCATCTCCTACATGTTAAGAACAGTGAAAGCGGTTCAAAATCACTGCTTTACAAAGTGAACATATCTTGAAGCAAACCATATAAAAGTAGCTTTCTTCACCAAACATATAAATGATTACCCTCCTATTATCTTCATGAAACACAAGTATGGTAGGATATAACCGAAAAGATAGCAAAATTATACTGGTTAACTTTGAGGGCTAGCAGTGATGAGAGGATCGTGAGACTCCATACCTGAGGCATTTCTAGCAATATTGTAAACAGGGGACACCTCCATAAGTGGCATCACTTGACTAACAAGAGGACCCAGCTGCAAGAAATCCAGAGAACGTCAGTTCTGATGGAAAATACTGGTAAACTGAAGCATTATCTGTTAGATGGCTGAGCTAAAGCAACCACTCTATTGCATCTATTTATCCTGGTGTCTATATAAAGATTGTCGGAATGTGTTTTCCTTATCAGCTATTAAATAAGGCAGTGATGATTGAGTCCTGTTACACAACATTCTAACAAGGATTCAGCCATTCAATCAATGAAGGTGAGTTATGCTTCCACCCGAGCTACTAAAGCCAACATTATTTAAAAACAGTTAATGTAAAAATATGGAAGCACTTTTGTTAATAGCTATTTTATGGAGATGCTAGAAACTTTTTTACATTCACGAAACAGCATGGAGCTCTCACAAGCACCACTGAAGAAGCATAGAATGCTGCACGCACAACTTGCATGCTTGGCAAAATGTTTAGAGATTCTCTCTTCAGCTAATGTAGAGAAGATGTAAGTCCCATGAGCAACAAAGACTTAGGGTTCAATCACATGTCCAAAATAACCATGTTCAAATATGCGTGATCCCACATAAAAAAAAAAACATACTTCGAGATGAAAAAGGGAATATGACCTACAAACCCAAAAAACGAAAAAATAAAACAAACATTACCTGCTCAAAGTAAGGAACTGCCTCCGATGCTGGTCGGTTGTTGTACGATATTATGGCATTGGCCTTCCACAAGAGACAACATGCTCTATCACACTCCATAATAGCTTGATTTACTTTAAACCATACAAAATTTCATAATCAGCAGTTTACATCAATAGAGGCTGATGTTTATGATTTGCTTCTCAAAGAGCATAGGACATTTCAATCAATGTTTTCGGAGAGTGGAAAAAGCAAGGATAAGCAGACCTTTGGTATCTTCTCAGAAAAGTAACTTCCGGCTAGTACTTGGAGAAGTGCACCATTGCTGCAAGAATGGTTTGAGAAGCGAATGGGTTAACAGCAAGGAAGGCAGAAAGACATACCATGTTCATTGCCCTAGTTATAGGGATCAAAGAATCAATATCATCAAGATTCAATAATCTCCCAAGTGAGTTCTCAAATGGTAAAATGCAGCAGCACAAACGATTACTAAAAAGACCGCAGATCACATCACATGCTCATGCAACCGATGTACCTAAAATCATCTACATTCTAGGGTGTAATTTGATAGTGCAAGGGATTCTTAATCTGAGAAGTATGCATTAAGTAAGCAATCTAGCAGAGTCAGTTCTCTAGCTTGGAATAGTGGCGTAATTGAAAGTGAAATGATGCACCAGTAAAAGAATTGCTACTTTGCTGCAGCAAACTATGTATCTCAAAAGGTGGGACTTTTTGACTTCCCTAGAACAACATGATGAACTTGATCATTGTCTTAATCCTTTCGAACAGGTAAGATTCTTCGAGCATTCCCAAAAGTAGGAGAAATGGCCATTACAGCATTTTCCACATCTTCAACAAAAAGGAATTATCAGTGGTACTAACACGTACTGCACACCAACTCTAACAAAGTGATCAACTTTTAATCACAGAACACCAAGTTATATGTTCCATCCTTAAAATGAACTCATATGTTAAAGTTAGTGTGCTGAGCTTTTTGTGCTCTCTCATTCATGCAGGTCACCACAATTCCTCTGTGTAAAGGTGTCCCCATGCTCATCTAGACATGACTGTATGCATAGACACAGAGGTACATAACTCTGGACAAAAGGACGCACGAGAGCATCCAAATTATATATCAACAGAAATGCCATGATGACAACCTTACCTGTGACCAACAGAAAAGAGAGGTAGATCAACAAGATCAGCAGCAGATAACTTGTCATCGGGCAATCCAGATGTCAAGACATTATCCAAGCAGCAATGGAACTTCTCATATACTTCACTAGCAGCTCGGGCATGGTCAAAGGTCACGTTGTACGGCACAGCGATGATCAGAAACCCCTCTTTCGCCAGAAGCTCAATCAAATAGCTGCAACACCACCAAAAACAATCATTCAAAAGCTCCCCCCCCCCCTCAAAAAAAAAAAAAAAAAAAAAAACAAACCTTTAGCACAAGCAAATCAAGAAATTTGAACAACCCACCTGTAGGTGACTTCAGGAACAGCTCCAATGAAGGCACCGCCCAAGAACTTGACGATGGCTCGCGGCTTCCTCCCCCCGGGCGGTGGTATCACCAAGCAAGAATCCAACCTCTTGTATATCTTGCCTCTGCCGTTGCCAAGAGCGCCGTCGGCTTTAGTGCTGACGCCAAAGCCGCCACTTCCCACGTACCCATCAGAGACCATGTGCCGAAGGGGAAGGTAGCCGTCCCGATCGGGACCGAAAGATGGAATCTTGGACGGTAACGAGTTCCGGGTTCGAGGGCGGCGGCTGAGTCCACGGCAAGCGTGAGCCTTCGGAGGGATGCATCTGCATCCGAGCGGGGAGCCGAAAATCGACGTGCCCAGTTCCATAACGACGGAGCCTCACCTGAGGATGGAGCTGAGATGGTGAGGCAAGTACAGGTGGGACTGTAGGAATCTTGGAGAAAGGAAAGAGGAGAGAGACACAGAGAATTTTTAACGTTGGTGGTTCCGCCACGAATTCTCAGATTCCGCCGCATGTCTGTCGATTAAGATTGGGTTAAATTGATTTGGGTTGGGATTGGGAGATATCTGTGAATTTGTTCTTCCTTTGGGCTGAGAAGCTTGCTCTAATTTTCTGGTTCTGGGCCTGCCAGCAGTCTAAACATGTTTAATTGATCATGACAGTGAAAAAACATTTGTCTTTTTTTTTAAAATTTCCTTTTTGCCCAAATGAAAAAAATTTCGGCAAAATTCCAAATAAAGACTCAAAATTTTCTCATTATTTTCAAATAAGAATTTGAAGTGGATCTTGTTTAGTCTCGTCAGCTCACTAGTCGGCAAAAAATTCTCACCAATTAGTGGTATTTTCATCCAAATACAATTTAAATTATATTATGAATTAAAAAATAAGGAAAATAGGAGAAAACATAGGCGGGAGGCCACCACCCCATCGCCAGTGAGGCAATGGATCATCGGCACTTGGGGGAGGCCGACGACCCTAGCTAACCAAAGGTAGGGGTCGCCGAGCATGCATGATGGCTAGCAAGCCTCACCCAAACCGAGGAGGGTGGGTGACCCTCGCCTAGACCAGGCAAGGGTGAGAGATTCTTACTCAAATTTGAGAGAGGGTCACCAGCCCTCCCTTAAGCGATGACAATCTCATCGACTTTTGTTGTTGCCTCACTGGTGTTGCCCCACCGGTGATGGGGTGGCAACCATAGGCTAGGAGGGAGCACCCTCCCACCTGTGTTTTCGTTTTTCATTTTCTTTATTTTTTGGTTTTTTAGTTTTTTAAAAGAAAAAAAAAAGAGAGAGAAAAAGAAAAAATTTTAAAAGACGAAATTGCCCTTCACATTTGGTAAGTTGAGGCTCTTTTTTTAAAATTGTTATATGTATTTCAGGCTCTTATTTGAAACAAGATTAATTTCAGGCTAGTTATTTTAAACAATGCCTATTTCTTATATAAGAAAATAAGGATACTTCAAACTTTTATTTAGAATTTTCCCAAAAATTTATTTAGAGTTATGAGCCACCTTTGGAGGGAAAGAGGGTTCTTGCATAAAAAAATCTTAAATGATTTTGAAGCATGTGAGTCCATCTTAGCCTTTAATGTTGACGAATCCCATGTAAAACCAATATGATCTAAGGGCTAAGGTGTACTGAGTTCATATGAATTATTGTGCAAAAAAATGACAGTTTCGTCGATAAGACCCATCTTCCTAGTCCAATCGAGTCATTGGTATTTTTTAGACCCATCTTCCTAGTCCAATCGAGTCATTGGTATTCTTTCATGAAGATTCTTGGCCAAATCACTCTCGTTTTTGCGTGACGAAAGGGATTAGACAGGATTGAGATCAATCTCACTCAGCATTGTGAGTGTTCAACTTAAGGCATCAACGATGCACTGACCATCCACTAGATGAGTCCGCCGCCATTGCCCTATTAGGTCCGAGTGAGGAAGTCCAAGATCGACAATACGCTTAAGCCCAAGTCCATCCTTTGCAAATTAGCCAGGATTTTTTAAAGATCAAAGAAAGATTGGGAAATCCAACCTGTGATTTTCGACTTGCAAATGAAGTTCAGAACACTCAACCAATTAGTTGGCGGCATAATTCCTTCTTATTCCCGAGAGAGTGCAGCAATTAGGAGTCTAAAAACTTCGGTGCTTTATGCTTGTGCAACTTGACTCGCCAAAATGGTGATATATCGGTAGCAAGTGGCGAACATAGATGAATTCAATACATCGAAAATAAAGAAGCCCCTTAAAGTCAACATCTCCGATCATTCTAAGGGTATGGGACTGGAAACCTTAGGGAACTTGGCAATGGACTTGGAAACACCTACAAATTTATAGGATCAATTCGAGAGCTTGCCCCGAACCCCATCCCCGGCCGACCCGACTCAGCATTGGTTTGGCTAGAATATTATACATCTCTGAAGGGATTGTTCTTCCAGTTTCCTTCACATTACGTCCTTGCAAAGAGAGAATCTTGGTCTAAAATGGAAATGGTGGCTGATATATAGTCAGGGAATGGGTTTCCTAGGATGTTCCTTAAAAATTGGCCATGCCAGAACAAGAACAGTAAAAACTATAGGAAGAAACACTTTCCACTCGAGACTGCTTATTTTTACTGCATATAATTCAATACCATCAACTGACATCTCTTGATCGAGGACCCAAATATGGCCTGCATTCTTCTTGAGACGCAATCATTTGGGCCAGAATGCAAAAGAAGGACCTCCTCATCAAAAGAAAGACTAAACAAGGAAGTGCCCACAACAGTTGTAACCAAAGCCAGCACAAGGTTGAGCTACATGGTGCGATGAGTCAGCGATTACTATACATACATGTATTCACCTCCTCGAATGGCATTTGCAGCACCTTTTCTCTCTTCTTCAGCCTCCTTTTCGCGCTCCTTCCAGCTCTCATAAGCATGATCATCAGTCTGCAGCTCATGCCGACATATCGGACAAGAATTGTGTTCATCCTGCCACAAAGTAAAGCACAAGTGCGGTGACCAATTATTTCACAAATCAAGGAAATTGCACGGAATCAGAATTTATAGTATACTTTCTTTATATACCACGACTGTGACCGAGAATAATGCACTGACAAAATTTCTGCATAAGATAACAACAAGGTAAAGTTTCATTACCAGCCAAGGCTTTAGACAAGGAGGGTGAAATGTGTGCTTGCACGGCAACTCTTGCATCTCGTCATTCATGACCAAGTTCTCTCTACAAATTGCACATTCTGCATCATGTCCCATTTTAGCTAGAATCTCTTCTGACAGAGTAATCACTGGAAGCTTCGCGACAACTTCTTTACTGGCAGGTGGGGCTCTTGGAGCTACGGGAATGTTATCCAAGATCTACAGCCGGGAACTTATGTTAAAGATCCTTTGCAAGAGCAGCAAAGAGACTTCTTCATCCAAACAGAACTGATTAACCACTACAAGTACCAACCACAAAGCAATACACATGAAGTAGCTAATGAGCAAACACCAAGCAAATGGAGCATAAAGATACCTCGGGCAACGTCGTATCAAGGTTCTCCATCAAATCCTGAATCAAATTCACAGCTGTTTCAGACAAATGGGTACCCTCCATTTGATGAGAGGATTCAGCCACAGCAAGCAAAGTAATATTGTTCAAGAGGTCTGACTGCACGAGCCAGTGGGGTGGAGGAGGCTCTGGATCCACAGTAAGATGCCCTTCAAACAAATAACCTGCATCAACATATTCATGCAAGACATGATTGTTAAGCAAAAACACGATAACAGGAAAAGCATAAACCTTAATTAGATTAAAAAAATTGCTCTCGTACCTCTACTTGCATTAGATTGTGGGGATTCTGGAGTGGGATCATCTGTAATATGCAGCTGTTCTTGTGCTTGAGCGATAAAACTCTTCAAATGTTCCTTCTCGGAAGGACTAGACACCAAGCTTTCAGCCTCCTCAAAGAGCCCTAATCCAGCGAGCCAAAACCCAGGGGCTGTGTGTCTCGTCTTCAAGGTTGTTGCGACTCGACATACTACAGAATAAATCTGGCACCAGAAAAAACATGAGTTCTCCCATTTCAGTCCAGTAATCTTCCACAAATCAGAATCTAACTCGTAATCGAGCACTGCATACAAACTTCTCCGATTTCTAGTCCCTATATAATTCCTCCAATTGTCAATTCTAGCAGTTCGAGCCGCAATTGTGTGAATCACAGTGCCTAAAATCAAAATTCTGCCAAAACTCCACGATCAACCATGACACATTTGCTTATACATGCGCATCAAAACGCGACCTGAATTTCTCGTGAATAAAAAACCCAAGCAGGCAAAGGCAACAGCTGGTATCGGATTCACCCGATTCACCGAACCGCGACGATCAGAAAAGAAAAAATCGAAACTTTGAACTCACAAGACGCCACAAATCGTCAATCCCGACTCTAATTTTGCAGAATCAGGACCCAATCTCGAAAAGGGTCTCCGCGCAAACTCATTCCCGCGACGGAAAAACAGCCAAAGCGGGGGAGATAAAAAAGATCGAAACTTTGAACGCACAAAACGCCCCAAATCGTCAATCCCGACTCTAATTTTGCAGAATCAAGACCCAATCTCGAAAAGGGTCTCCGCGCAAACTCATTCCCACGACGGAAAAACAGCCAAAGCGTGGGGGAAGAAAAGAAAGATCGAAACTTTGTATGCACAAGACGCCACAAATCGTCAATCCCGACTCAGATTTTGCAGAATCAAGACCCAATCTCGAAAAGGGTCTCCGCGCAGACTCGTTCTCACGACGGATAACAGCCAAAACGTGGGGGAGGGGAAAGAACCGTGCGCCCACCGATTGGCGGAGCGAAGGCGAGGCGGAAGGGTAGCACCGCTGCAGGATCGATCTGATGGAGGAGACGGATTCTTCGAACTGCTGCTTCTTCCCCAACTGCTTCTGCAATTCCTGCAGCCGCCGCAGCACCAATCCCTCCTCCGATTCCATCCTTCTTTCTTTCCCGGGGCGCTACAGCAGGGAGTCGGAATCTCTCTCTCTCTCTCTCTCTCTCTCTCTCTCTCGTTGATTGCCTGATTCGGTTCGGTGGTCCTTTCGTTTCGCTTCAGGGAAAACGTGGGACGGGAAGGAAGGACGAGGAAGAGCCCGAGGGAACGATCTGGCCCGCTAGGAAACTTTTCCAAAGGCTGCGGGAACTTTCGAATGGATGGCTGGACTTTATTTGGCCAAAATCTTGGCCATGCCAGCCTTGGACATTTCAGCATTCTTGGACGCTACTCCACCCATGAATGAAAAATTGGCAAGTGCCTTTTTGGCCCTCAAAATTTGACTAGAAATCCACTGTTGCCCTCTTTAAAAAACAACAAAATCCTACCTTTTCTTTTCTTCCACGCTTCAGTTTCCTCGCTCTACACCGCTTTCACCTGGCTCCCGTGTAACCATTGTTCTGGACCCTTGCTCGCTCACCTCCCTTGCCGGCCTCCCTCGCTCGCTAGTCTTGGGTCTCACTTGGTCACCCACCTTGCCCACCTCGCGTCGCCTTACTCTCTCGGCTAGCCTCGGCCACCTCGGCTTGAGTGCTCTTTCCCTTCATTCGCTTCCATCTCTCCACAGGTTCCTCATGCCCTCTCTCTCTCTCTCTCTAGTGGATCTACTTTTGCCTTGCTCTGGTCTCTCATTCTTGTTTCTTTGATTCCCCATTTCTTTGTTTTTCTGCTCAGCGTTAAGAAATGTTGTTGATTAGCAGTATTTTAGCACTAGTTGGAGAAATCATTGTAGGGATTAGCTTGAGAAGGAAAGCTGTTCAATTTTAGTTCATATGAAAGCAAGAATTGTCCTAAAACGGACTGCTATACTGCCTTATTAAATCTTCTCACTTTTTGTTACTTGATGAATCTGCTATGCTAGGTCGATGTTTTGAAAAAGCATATGTTGATTGAATAAAAGAACATATTAGTATATGGATTTACTTGTTTTATTGCTGTTAATTTCTCTATGAATGGTGTTAAAACCTAAATTTCAACCACTCATTTAATAGTAAATTGCATACAAAATTAGGGCTAATTGCATCGCATTGGATCGATGGTGGATGAGCTTTAATCTGATGGTTGAGAATCGACTCGCAAGGAATGACGAGTTGGAAGATTGATGTATTTTGGAAAATATTCGCATTATTCTTCAAATATTTGGTGAATTTCATATATTTATGCAATATATACACTAATAAGAGATATATTTTTTGGCAGAAAAGAAAGTTTTGGATGAAATATTGAAAAAATGAAAGAGAATATTACACATAGAAGCATATATTTGGGGCAATATATCATCCATGTGTATGGACAAGAAAGAGCTGAAATATGCGGCATGCAAATTTATTCTCTTCCCTTGAAGAGCCTAGCCCCTCCCTCGGCTATATAAAGAGGCCACGCATTGAAAATACACGGCAGAGGGTCGAGGAGAGAGGGGGAGAGAATTGAGAATACTTGGCCACAAAAAGAGAGGAAAAATGCCCTCTTGGTCAATCCTTGGCCGAGACGCTTCTCTTGTAGAGGCACCCTCCACTGTGCCGTCGCCGCCGCTCGTGCTGCTCCTCTGCCGTGGAGCCTCGCAACGTCAAACGCCTGCTTGCAGTTGCTGCTGCCCGACGCCACACACAGCTCGGGCCTCGCCGTGCCGAGCCCTCTGCTCGCGACGCGAGCCTCCTGCTTTGTCGCTCATACTCAGCAGCCTCACATCCTGAAACTACAAACCTTTGTTTCGCCCTCCGCGATCGGCTTCTTCACGTCCACAAGCAAATAGCACCTGCGGTCTTTCTCTTCGCAAGAGAAAATCACGACTGAATTAGGAGAGTGAAGCCAGTCGAAATTCCTCCACGGCTAAGACCTGGAGGGAGTACACTTAGCAAGAGTACTGGGAGAAGACAACTTGGGGAAGTCAACTGGAATCTCCACCGAGTCATCGTCATCCACCATAGATAGATCTTGTTTCTAGTTTTGCAGGCTTTCCGCCTCATGAACCGTCACCGTTCTCAAATCATTGCCCGAATCCTATCGTTGGCCCGTGGCCCCACCCTGCCAAGACCACCACCGTCGACCGGTGTCGTGATCCACTAGGCTTGAATTCAGAAACGACATCCACAAACTAGGTAACGATGGTTATCTTTAAATTTCATTACCTAATTTAAACGATTGTTATCTAGCTTTAATGTTATTGAGATTTTTCTGACAAAAATCATTATAATTACTAATTTAATCGGTAAGATCCCATATCAATTTTTTAAATATTTTGCCTTATAATGGCCAATTTAATCCAGATTTTAATTATTAATTTGATCTGTGAGACATTAGATCATTTTTTTTTTTAAAATTTCCCACGTGCTAGTGGTGTTTAGGGATAAAATAATTGTTAAATCAATCCGTGAGATGATAGATTATTTTTTCAATTATTTTAATCATTTATTTGAAATCTTGATGAATATCTTGAGGCGTGTGGATATGATGCTTATCTTTGATAACGGCTCGTTTTGGAAAACACAAAAAAGATCATATTGTGTGATAGACTATGTAGCACCGATACGGACACGCGACACGACACGATTCGACATGTTCCGACACGTTATATATTAAATATATTTTTATATATAAATGCATAAATAAATAATAATAAAAATAGCCTAGAATTAATTTACACGAAAAATATTAAATAATATCATTCATTATTTTAATTTGTTACAATAATACACAAAACTTAGAGGAAAAAATATTGTTTAAAGAAAAATGCTGAAATGATATTTTTAAATTTATTTATTTATCATATATAGCATTTTTATTACTTCTTTCATAGTAAAAGACTTTTTAAAAAAAATAAAACAATTCTAAAAAAAAAAAACTGAAAAAAAAAAATTGACCCCGTACGTGTATATTTATAGCAATTTTATTACTCTTCGTTTGTGTATATTTATATTTTGACTCCTCAGTATTAGAAATTTTTAAAATTGACCCCGCACGTGTCGGAATCATGTGTCGGAATTCTGGATTCTCGTGTCGGAGTGTGTCGGAAAGAGTTGACAACGTGTCGGATTTTTTGACATTCGTTGACCGCATGTTGGAGAGTGTCGGGACATGTCGGAACGTGTCGGAGTGTCGGACACGACACGAAGGCTTCCGGAAAGTATCCGTGCTACATAGGTGATAGATAAGATAGTTTCCTAAATAGATTATGATTGCATGTTTAGAATTTATCTAGTTAAATTAGATTGCATGTTAGGGTAAAATCTACTTAATTAAGATAAGTTTCTGAATTAAAATAGTATTTAATCTAAATTATAACCTAGTTTAAATGGGATAACTTTTTGAGGCAGGTAGTTAATTTTCGTTAATTATTTATTTTGAATTTTAATAAAAAATACCAAAAAAATCATGTGTGTGTCATATAATTTGCACGTTAGTTTTATTTGATTGCATGTCATATAGGCTAGTTTTAATTCCATAATATAAAGAAAACCCCAAAAAAAAAAATCATTGCTTGTTATGGTGTTTAATTTCTTGGAATTAATTAATTTATTGTGTTATTCTTAATGTTTGCGCACGCATGATCACTCTTTGCATGTTAGGATTTAGGCTAAAAATCAATCTAGACTACTTGCAAAAATATTTTTGAAAATAAAAGAAAAAATATACCAAAAGGGTGCTAGAGTAATCTAGCGTAATCAAATTATCGAACTTATTTAATCTCTTATTCGTAAAAATAAGGTAACTCGAATATCTAATTGACCCATCATAAACCGATTAGTGACGACTTCTAAATAAAAATCATTTGCATAGTCAATAACTTGAACTTAAATCGTGAATTGATATGGGTTTATGAAAGCCTGAGTGGGTGTTACCCAAGGTAAGGTCACGACAAATGGACTGACATGTATGGGTAGTACCCAATGAATTCATAGACCATTCTAATCTTGGATGGACTTTTCAAGCTTTTAGTATCGTTTCTCTCTACATTGCCATGATGAGGAAAATTGATCATTTTCATTAGTTGAATGGACAGAGATATTTGTGTCTCTCAAATTTGTTCATGTTACTTTACTAATAGATGACAAGTAAGGTATTTTGGAGCTCGGAAGATGTAGAAACCTTCTGTAAATTGTGCATTGAACAAATTGAATAAGGCAATCATCAATCAAATAACAAAAGGTGTAAGGAAAACTTACTTTGTATTATTCAATAAAGTTTAATATATATATACATCAAAAAATAAACCCTAAAAGTGGTAAAGACTAATTTACCCTTCTTACTCCTAACACTCTCCCTCAAGCTGGAGCATAAATATTAATCATGCCCAGCTTGTTACAAATATGTTCTATCCTCCCATTACCCAAGAACTTAGTAAAGATGTTTGCAAGTTGTTCGCTGGTTCGAATATGACTGTGAAGAATTACTCCACTTTGCAACTTCTCTCGGATAAAATGACAATCAACCTCAATGTGTTTTGTTCTCTCATGAAACACGGGGTTGGAAGCTATATGCACAGCAACTTTATTATCGCACCACAGAGTCATGGGTACTAAATCTTTAAAGCCTAACTCAGTCAATAACTGTCGAATCCACACTAATTCACACGTCACTTGTGCCATGGTTCTATATTCTGACTCAGCACTAGAGCGGGCAACAACACTTTGTTTCTTACTTTTCCATGATACCAGATTTCCTCCGACTAAGGTACAATATCCAGTAGTTGATCTTCTATCATCTGGAGACCCAGCCCAATCAGCATCAGAAAAACCTTCAACTCTGTTATGACCATGGTTTTGGTAGAGAATTCCTTTTCCCGGAGCTTTCTTCAAATACCTCAATATCCGAATAACTGCATCCCAGTGAGATGTACAAGGGGAAGACAAAAAACTGGCTTACTACACTGACAGGAAAAGCAATGTCTGGTCGAGTAACTGTAAGATAATTCAGCTTACCTACCAGTCTTCTATATCTCTCGGGATTATTAAGAATTTCTCCTCCATCAGCAACTAATTTAACCCATGGGTGAATCAATAGGCTTTGATCCCAACATACTTGTCTCAGTGAGCAAATCCAAGACATATTTTCGCTGTGACAGAACAACACCTTTTTGTGATTGTGCCATTTCGATTCCTAAGAAATATTTCAATTTTCCTAAGTCCTTAGTTTGAAAATGTTGCTAAAGATAGGCTTTTAGCTCAGCTATACCAACCAAGTCATCTCTCGTGATGATAATATCATCAACATACACAATCAAGAATAGTTTGCCTCCCCCTGATTGTTTATAAAAGAAAGAATGATTATTTCCACATCTTGATAGCCCAAAAGACAATACAACCTCAGAAAATCTTCCAAACCTTGCTCGTGAAGATTGTTTCAAACCATATAAAGATTTTTTTAATTTGCAAACTAGTCCAGACTCCCCCCTGAGCAACAAACCCTGGAGGTTGCTCCATATAAACTTCCTCATGAAGAGTGCCATGCAAGAAAGCATTCTTAACATCAAGCTGAAATAAAGGCCAATTATACGTTGCAACAAGAGAGATCAAAATACGAACAGAAGTAAGTTTGGCAACAGGAGAAAATGTGTATAGATAGTCAACCCCATACACCTGAGCATACCCTTTTGCAACAAGTCTTGCTTTTAAACGAGCAAGAAAACCATCGAGGTTAACTTTTACAGCATACACCCATCGACAACCAATAGCAGTTTTGCCTAGAGGAAGTGGTACTAAGTCCCAAGTTTGATTAATCTCAAGAGCCTATAATTCTTCTTCCATTGCTGTACTCTAACCAGAACTTTGTAACGCCTCAGCGACAGACTTGGGGATAGGATATTGTTCAACAGTAGTTAAAAATGCTCGAAAAGTAGGAGACACAGAAGAGTGTGAAATAAAATTTGCAATAGAATATTGAGTACAAGTACGTGTATCTTTGCGATGAGAAATAGGAAGATCAAGATCAGATACAAGAGGAGGGACAGCTAATGGCGGATCTGGAGCAGAAGTCGACGTAGTAGTGACATGAGGAGCAGGGGGAGCAGTAGTAGCAACACGATGACGTCGCGTATAAACCTAGAGAGGAGGTGGTTTCTCTATAGATACTGGTGAAACATTGGGAATAGTAGACCGAATGGTGGTCACATACAAGTCTTCATCTAATTCAGACACATCAATTGAAACATTATGATAAGGGGTGGATTCAAAAAATGAAACATCAGCTGTTACAAAATATTTTCTCAGTAATTGAGAATAACAACGATATCCCTTTTGAGTGCGGGAATAACCCATAAACATACACTTGAGTGCCTTGGGATCAAGTTTTGATACTCCGGGTCGATAATCACGAACAAAATAGACACAACCAAAGATACGGGGTGGTAAGACAAACAGTGGTTCACTAGGAAGCAAGGTGGAAAAAGGAATACCACCTTGCAGAATAGAAGAAGGCATGTGATTAATGAGATAACATGCAGCTAGAACAACATCAGACCAAAAGATTTTCGGTACCTTCATCTCAAATAACATGGATCTAGTAACTTCCAATAAATGCCTATTCTTCCGTTCAGCAACACCATTCTATTGTGGAGTGTTAGGACAGGAAGATTCATGGATCATACCATGTTGAGTCATAAAATTAGAAAAAGATGTGGAAAAATACTCCTTAGCATTATCAGAACGCAGGACTTTAACATGCACGCCAAATTGAGTATAAATTTCAAATATAAATGCACGAAAAATAGAAAATAATTCTGAACGATCTTTCATTAAATATAACCAAGTAACTCTGGAATAGTCATCGACAAAAGTAACAAAATATCTGAAACCCGAATTGGAAACCACACGGCATGGACCCCAAATATCTGAATGAACTAATAAAAAAGGAGATGCTGATCATTTAATGACTCGAGGTGTATAACTAACAAGATGTAATTTGCCAAGTTGGCATGACTTGCACTCTAGACTAGAAAGAGATTGAAAACTAGAATCCAACTTTTGAAGACTACGTAGAGAAGGATGACCAAGACGACAATGGATTTGATGTGGGGACGCAACACTTGTGCAAGCAACTGAAGAAGCATCTTCAAGTATATACAGCCCCCCTTCCTCACGTCCTCTACCAATCGTCTTCTTCGTAGCCAGATCCTGGAAGACACAAGAATCAGGATAAAAAGTTACTGAACACTGAAAGTTTTTTGTTAACTTACTAACATACATTAGGTTAAATGGAAATTGTGGAAGATAAAGCATTGAGGACAAAGGTAATGAAGGACTTGGGTTAACTGTGCCAATTCCCCTAACATGTGTAGGTGACCCATTGGCTAGAGTAACTATGGACGAAGATGGAGAAAAAGAGGAAAATATACCTGAAAGACCTGACATGTGATCAGAAGCCCCTGAATCAATGATCCAAGGACGAGAAGTAGCCGAAAGACATGCAGTAGCATTACCTGTCTGAGCCAAAGTAGCAGTGGAAGAAGAAACAGGTTGTGAGATTTGAGACTGTGTGTACCGAGCATATTCCTCACCAGACATAACCACCACCTTGTCTTCAGATGACTGTGGAGTAGTGTCTATATTAGACGCCATATTAGCAAATTGGTGCTGCTGCCCCGGTCTCCCATGTAGCTTGTAGCAAAATTTTTGAATATGACCAGGTTTGCCACAGTAATGACAAACTCGTGTAGTTCCCGAATTATCAGTAGATATATGGAATTGTCCATAAGGATGCTGATTACCTTGATCTCTCCCTATTCCAATGCCTTGGCCTCCTCCTCGGACACCACGCCCACTATATCCACCACGGGTTCCTCCATCACTCCTATTACCACTACCAGTTCGAGTCTGGGACACAAGGGCTAAACTTCCCACCATAGATGTAGTATCCTAAGAGGACTCACGAGATACTCGAAGAACTCGAGCAAATGTATCTGTAAGTGATGCTATATTCTCTCCTCCAAGAATCTGAGACCTAACATTTTCACACTCAGAACCAAGACATCCTAAGAATCTCATTACAGCCAATTGTTCCCTTTGACGTTGCATTTGTTGAACATCGGCTGAAATAGGGAGAACAGCATTCAACTCCTCATACAATCTCTTAAAGTCTGCAAAGCACTAAGTAATAGAGCGCCCCTTTCTTTCAAATCAATAAAACTCCTGCGATAGCTCATAAATCCGTGACAAATTATCTTGGCCAGAATACAGCACATTCAAATACTCCCATAATTCTATGATTGTATCAATATGAGTTACCATGTCAACTATATTACTCTCCATAGAATTCAGCATTTGACCAAGAATACGTGCATCAACACCATCCCAAGTAACATCATCTCTGGGCTTAAACTCAGTTAGGTGTCTATGTTGATTCCTGCCTGTCAAAGTAAGCTTCACAATTTTCTTCCATTGGTGGAAGTTAGCACTACTTGCGAGCTTCTTATCAGTAATTCGATTAGATGAAGAGGAAATCACCTCAGTCATCACAGTATTACTCTTCTCATCGCCCATTTTCCAAATAAGAATAAGCAAACTTTGACCTTAGCTTCCGTCAAACAACTCAGCCTCAATAATTCAATAACCCAATATTACCACTACCAAATAAAATGACAGAAGCTACCACACAACTTTCAAACCATCAAATAAATAACTACACTATACCCAAGCAGCAACTTACTTCATCACAAGTCTCAAACAAATTAATTAGCCAAATCAGCAACTTTAAAGCAAATTATAACCCACAAAATCATCCCGAAATCAACAACTTGCTACTGCACTCTGTCACTGCTATAACCTTTCGACTTTCTCTCTCTACGGTTTTCCCTCTCCTTCACCAACCTCACGTACAAGAAGCGGCCACCAAATCCAACAAGCATAGGGTCGTCAAAACCCCTGGTAGGCCAGCAAATCGCACAAGCACGAGCGCGCGGAAGTCGTGAGAGCAAGCCGAGCGAGGGCGAGCGCGCCACGTAAGCAGCACGATCAAGCCGTGCGGACAGCGTGGGCGACGCGAGCCGAGGGAGCCGCGCGAGCGAGCCCCACGGGCGAGCCATGCGAGCAAGCCCCGCGAGCGAGCCGCGCGAGCACCACGAGTGAGCCTTGCAAGCGAGCTGCGCGAGAGAGAAGCCCTATTCCGGTGAACGGCGGTGACAGCCAACTATTCCGGCGAGTCGAAGGCGGTCCGGCGAATCGATGGCGGCGAGCGGCTGCTCCGTCGTCTAGGGTTAAGCCCTAGGCTCTGATACCATGTAAGGAAAACTTACTTTGTATTATTCAATAAAGTTTAATATATATACATAAAAAAATAAACCCTAAAAGTGGTAAAGACTAATTTACCCTTCTTACTCCTAACAAAAGGGATGGATGGACGATCATTATTAGCAAGTTTGAGGAGGTAACAGGTAAAAAGTATAATAAAAATCAAATGAAAAGTAAATGGGATAATCTTAAGGAAAAATGGAAGAGATGGAGGATATTGGTTATAGTGAAACAGAGGTAGGATGGAATTAAGGAAGAAAACCATTGATATAAGTGATGAATCGTGGGAGAAAAACCTCTTTTACTTTTGTGTTTAGTTCATCTTCAATGTTACACCTTACACAATTGCTCTATTATAACAGACTAATCCTAAGGTTAAGGATTTTAGGACAAAAGGCATAAATCTTGATCTTGTAGTTTTGTTAGATAGGATATTCAGAGAAACAATTGCTAATGGAGGAATCACATGGACTCTTGGATAAGGTTTGTGTGTTAATGAGGATGTCGTTGAGGCCAAACAACCTAGTGATGGAGTAGGTTTTACTGATGAAAATTTGGAGTGTCATGTGGATGAAACCATTGTTGAACCAATTGGAACTTAGTGTGGTAAAAGATATTGACCATGGCACAACAACTTTGAACGTAAATTAACAGGCTTTGTTTAGCTGTTGAATTAAGAAGCATTGTCGTCGCTGTTGCATCTGAAGTAAATGAGAGATTCGGTCCTTACAAGGACCTCGTAGATTTGTTGGATACCATACCTGAAATTGTGCAAGATGAAAAGTCACACTTTCTTACAAACTCTCATTTCAAGGAGAAGAAAAACAAGGCAGGTATTCATGAGTTTAAAGAATGATGCACTAAAAGTCAAGTATCTCAAATATGAGTTTGAAGAGTCATAGCCACGATGTTAGTATCTTATTTAAAATTTTTGGTATGCGATTTTGTTTTTATGTGAAAGACATTTATATTACATGCAAACCCAATTTTTATTTATGTTTGAATGTGAGAATTGTTTCCATTCGGTGTTCTCTTTATGTGATTGAGTTTGCATATATATGATGGTTGATATTGTTTTTCTTGATGGATGATCAAGATTATCCATTGTTTCTTTTATACTCTAATGCTATATATTGTTACTTTAAGTAGTTATGAATGGTTCTCTTGAAAGAGAAAATTGTGAAAAGAAGAAAAATGAATATTGGAATCTTGTCTCAATCGCAATAGCTTCAATTGGTTATTAAGCAACGTATTTTTGCAAAGAACCTTGCATGACCTCGTCATATACAAGTTATGTATGGCTAAGAGAGTTGATTGGTGAAGATGGTCATCTAACAAGGTGTTATCATATGTTTATAATGCATAAGGATGTATTTAATAATTTAACATGTGACTTAGCGGCACATTATGGTCTTCAAGGATGTGGGAATATTGATATTGCAGAAATGATTGATATGTTTATTCATATTTTAGGAGATGGTATATATAATAGGTTAGCACAAGAGCACTTTTAGCATTTTGGGATAACTCTAAATAAGCACTTTAACTTAATTTTAGATAAAGTATGTGATACAGGAAAATATTTGATCCAACCCACCGATCGACAATTTAAGGAAGTTCCAAGCAAGATCAAGAAAGACTGACAATTTTATACATATTTTAAGATTAGTTGTGATTATATAATATAAACGGAAAACTAAATATAAATCACGTAATATTTTGTTCTTTGCTTTAGGATTTCTATTGGAGCTATGGATGATACACATATATCCTGGTGGTGGTACCTACACACAATCAAATTTGTTTTATTAGTCGAAAAGGAACAACAACTCAAAATGTGTTAGTCGTATGCAATTTTAACATGTAATTTATCTTTGTTTGCGCTGATTGGGAGGGACAAGCTCATGATATTCGTATCTTCTATGAAACCACTAGAAGAAATGATGCACAATTTCCTCATCCTCCTCCATATTTGTTTAATTAATTGTTTAGGTACTTCCATATTTGAAATGCTGTGGCCAATACACATTTTGAGAGTGCATAATTGGATCTCAATTATGGATATTTAGTTGGTCATGATGATGTAAATTGGGGGAGGTGTCAATGATTCAAATGATAATGTATCTCCAAACATAGTACATTTACATGATCATGTGTTTGCAAAGTCGTTAAGGATGTTTGTAATATTTAAGGAAAATGCATTTCATTCTTGTGATTGTGTATTATAATGAAATGGCCATCTATTTTTTTCTTAATTTTGTTAATATATTTCTTTTACATTACTCTCTACGCATAAATACAAAAATTATAGTCATCATTTTTTACTTCAATTTTAAATAATTAAAATAAAAACTTAAAATGGTTACATCAAAGGACCTTCCAATATATGTTTACCAAATAGTGCATTTTCCCAATGCACTTTTCAGTTATAGTTTATCAAACAATATTGCATTTCTTCAAAGCCCCTTGTGCTAAAAACATTTGCATTTGGCTAAAAGCTTTTCCTAAATGCCGAATTAAATGGGCCCTATGTCAGATTTACTTTTAGAGTAAACTACTTTTTTTACCACCAAAATCTCCAAACTAGCACAATTGTGATAAATTTATCAAAAATTAATTATTTGACCACCAAAAATCCTAAAAAAATGTATTTGTGACAAATTTCTTATATGTTAAATTATATTAATACCTTGAAAAAAAATCATAAAACGATACACTTATGACAAACAAATGGGAAAACTCCAAACTAGTACACTTATCAATTACCATGTGTCATTCAACTTAACAATTTAATAGTAAAATTTAACGAAGATTGGTGAAAAATAAATTGTTACTGGTATACAAGTTTGGGGTTTTGGGATAAATTTGTCACATATATACCGATTTAAGATTTTAGAATACATTTATCACAGTGCACCAATTTGAGATTTTTCGTGGTATTAATCATTACTTTTATTTTACTTTTTATTATATTGTACATTTGGTTTACAGAAAAATTCATAATAAAAAAATATTTTCAAGAAAATCAATCTAAAGAAAAATGGTTTATTTTCATCTATTTAGTAATTTAGAGAGAGTAATTTCTTTTTTATTAGAATGGGAAGTTATTTTCTCTTAATTTAAACTTGTTATTTTGAAATCATGGAAAATGTTATCCATAGATCAATCGATTTTCTATCATTTAAACATCGAAAAAGTCGGAAATTTTTTTTCGAAAAACAATATTTATTATTAAAAACGAATTTTAATTTCTTTTTATAAGCAATGACACTGAAAGCACTTGAATGAAAATTTGAGCTCTTTTCTAACACGGCTCTTATAATAAACGGAGGCAAGTATCTAAACATTTCGCGACTACGTGAACATTTCACAAGCATCTTGAGTTCTTTGCTGTCGTGGCTTCATCCTAAATTGACACATCAAATGCCAACATACACCTTAATGTTTACTTAACTGTGTTAGTGCCATATCAACATTTCCATCCACGAATTTTACTGAAGACTCCCATTGAGCGACAATTGAAAAGTAGATATTCTTGATCAGACCACAAAAGGTAGACATTCGATTGCAAAACCAGCGAAAGTTCAGGTATTTTGCATAATTATCTTTTTAACCTCGGAGCACTCGAAATTTTTACATCACATAAATGCGACACGTACAACTCGAGTTGACGACTTTCACCGTGTCAATGTGTACAGGATTTTTCTTTTTTCTTTTTGTAAATTTTTGAAAATTGTATCACATTTTAAGTTGTGAAAAAAAAATGAAAAGGGTCCATTTGTTCCTCATCTTCAATTGAAAAATTGATAAGTTTAATCTAGATCTATCGGTTCATAGGTTTGGGCATTTTTCATTTCTAGCCGAAACACTAGTTATAATTTTTGATAATAGGGACTTGTCTATCTTTTCTTTTCTTTTTCCTATTTTTTGGGAAAATTCCAAATGAAAACCTAAAGTGCTCTCATTTTTCTAAACAAGAGTTTAAAGTGGATCTTATTTCATATGAGTCTTAAAGAAGGCCCTTAAGTTATTATAACTATTTTAAATAAGGGCCTAACTTTGCTCGCCGATAAAAAATTTCGACCGACCAAGAATATTTTCATTCAAATACAATTTAAATTTAAATTAAATTAGATTTAAAAAAATAGAGATGGGAGGGCTCCCTCTCGCCTGTGACCGCCACCTTGTTGTTAGTGGGGTGGCAGTGATGCCCGGTAGGATTGTTGATGCCTAGGCTAGGACTAGTGTCGCCGACCAAAGGCGAGGGTTAGTAGGCCTGCACAAGGGCAAGGGACCCTCGCAACTAGAGATAAGGGCGGCGATCCTTGCCCATATCTAGGAGAGGACGAGCCCTCTTCTGCCTCTAGTTGGCAAGGGTTGCTGGCCCTCACACAGGCGTCGGCAACCTTGTTGGCCATTGTCGTCACCCCGCTAGCAATGGGGCAGTGGCCACACATGGGAGGGAGCCTTCTCTCCTCGCGTGTTCTATTTTATTTATTTGTTATTATTTGTGTTTGGAAAGCAAAACAAAAAGAAATTCAAAAATTCAAAAGAAGAAATTGTCTTTCACCAAATAGTGAATTCAGGCTCTTATTTGAGACTAATATAATCACTTCAAACCTTTATTTGAAATAAAATTTAGATCTTTATTTGAGAAAATAAGAATATTTCGGGCTCTTAATTAAAATAAGGTTCACTTTGGGCCATTATTTAAGAAAATAATGGTATTTTCGATAATTATTGCAAGTCGAACTATCAAATTAAGAATCTCATAGCACATCCTAGGATACGAGCAAGCTATGAGGTATTTTTTTCAGAAAAAATGCAGCCTCGCTTCACTTTGGACAGAAAAAGATAAAAGTGATAACCTCCGACCTTGGACAACTTTTTGCCCTTTCCGATAAGATGATTCCCTCCTCTTTCCGATCACATTAAAGCACAAACACAGGACACCAAATGATGTATAAGTCAATTTGGTTATATAACATGTGGAAGATTGTCCAAGATAATTTGAAAGATGTTCACTTTTCTTCTTAAGAAACCCAAATTAACCACCTTAGCAGTCAAAAATAAAGGGAAAAAACTCGAATTACTCAATTAGATAACAAGCACTCAGTCTAATAATTCACTATTTAACTACTTGGGAAAATTTGTGGAATCACTATCAGTTGTTCTATAAGTAACTATTTCACAAAATCTCACATGATATCAAAGTTCGAAGTCCTTAATTCAAATCATTCAATGCCTCATTTGTCTTCCTAATTAATTATTTCATATTAGTATTAGGTAAATAAACTAGACTAAATGCGAGAAAAAGTGATTAAATATCTAAATAATAAACCACACATTTACCAAATAATTTAAATTTTTAGAACAGTTGACAATTGTTTCACAAAATCTCATCATTCTAAACTAAATTTATCGAGGCATTTAAACACCCAACAAAAAACATGTCACTTGATTCAGTAAGGCAAATGGAGTAGACCTATCTTATATCCAGTTTTTATTCTCGGAAGCTTGTCATTAAAGATTGCTGGCCAGACTCACTTTCGGTGTAAATCGAAATATCCTTCATTTAATTCGGGTGAGAAACATCCTCGATTCGAAGCTTTTGCAGAAAGTCATATGTGATGTCTTGTACAGATAAGATTATGTTAGCAGCCCCCATATGCACGACATCAATCCAACCTTTTTTGCACCTTTATTTGGGTAGGCCGTATACACAGGTTGTCTTTAGTAGCCTTGGGTTCTCGCCGAAAGATACGATGATGAGCATATATTCCTTCGTATGTAAGCAAATCCTTTGCCATCTTCCCCCTTTTAGCTCGTTTTGCTTTTTCTCCCCTGTTTTTTCCCTTCCTTTATTTCTTTTCTTTTTCTTCAATTAGTTGCATGGCCACTTTGGTCGGACATGGGCATGTTGTTTTGAGGTTTGTTCTTGATAAGATCATTCGCTTCTTCCTTTCGGTTTTTGGGATGTGTTTGGTCAATTCTTGGGAAAGGGAGCCTATCTTGATCATGTGATCAGGTTTTCCCTCTTCCTTTTTTCTTCCTTTTCTCGCCCTTTTGCTTCGCCTTAATCTCCACGTCGGCCCCTAGAGCTGAGCCTCCACTTCTCCAATCATGGAAAAATCGGCCTTTCTCTTGAAAAGCACTAGATTTAACCCGCCTTCCAATTTGAGCTCCGACTTCTCTTATCTCATATATGAAAAAAGAAAAATCAATTCTTTCATAGGCTCTATTTTGCTCTAGACTGTTAAAAAAAGCACCAACTTCAACTCTAATTATCATTCTGTTTTGAATTTTTTTTTGTCTTGTAAAAAAAAAAAACCAATTATAGTTGGTTCCAAATTTCTACCACGAAGATTTCGTCCGATGATGACGTTAAAGATGGGTCATTCTATGTGTATTCGACAACTCGCGGCTGTGTTGATGTGTTGATGCGAATGATCACACATAGTCCAAAAACTTCCCCTATTTTCAGGCGCTACTGATTGCTGTTCAAGGTTTCATTTTTCTTAGCTTTGGAAATGCTCGTATCCCACGTGCCAAAAATCCAAATTTGAGTGCTCCCTTTTCCTCCTCTATCTTGGTTCAAAACTACTTATATTCTTGTGATGGCAATAGCTCTAATCACTAAGTACACATGAAATGACACTTTCAAATTTCAAAAAGCATCATTGAATGAAAACTTGATGGGGACTAGATTTGTACATTAACCGAAAGTTTGTGCTTCTTTATAAAGATAAATAAAATTTTGGTTTGAAACTATTCTTATTTAGGCAGTGACTTTAGTAACAACAGCAACATGAGTCACCAAATACACATGGAATGGGACGTCAAATCCTTAACAAGATTCTTGGATGAAGCTTAACGAGAATCAGATTTGAATATAGATTGAAAGTTGATGCTTTTCTATAAGACAAAAGGAGTTATGGTCAAAATTAAGATCCAAGTTGAAGTTAATATCTTTAAAAGGAATTGGGCTTCGAAAAAATCAACATAAAACATTCTCTTTGAAACTTCTCTTTTATGCGATAAATAATTCAAGTTTACACATGGTATGAAATATAACATGTTATATCAAGACAGTGAAATAGATTACAAATATCACAAATCTCGTCTGCCAACTCAATGCAACGTCATACTCTTTGCAAATGAAATAAACCATTAGAGAACGATGAATGCACCATTCAAGCTTCTCCTACTACACATATTTTGCAATTTAATATGACATAACTTGTACCAATTCATATCTTCCCACTTGAGATTTTTCTTTTGTTTTTTTTTTCTCCTAACTCTGGTTCTTTTGCTGATATCACAGGCCACTGGATGTCCCTATCAATTTGGTCATGTACGTAAGGCAACACCCCCACTGCAGTGACCTTCAATGCGGCTTCTGCGCGTATCTGTTCTTGCACCCAGTCAAGTAGCTTTTTAATGGTTCGACGGCTCTTTTTTTTATTTAGGTAAAGAGATAAAGATTAATAAAGATTGGTGTTCTTTTATCGAGCTGGTTCAGAATCACAACAGTGTTTGAAATCTCTCTCGCTCTTACTTTTTCCCTGCATCATCTTCCATCACCGTGACAGAAAGCAATCAAGATGATGGGCAAGTTGGTGGATTTCTGACTCGGATTGAAGGAGCAAGGCACGTTAGATGGGCCCATTTCACACGTATGAGAAGATCAAAAAGGCAAGCATGAGCTACTGCTGATGGGATGGTACAGTTCCTCCTTCCGCTTCACCTAACAATTTCTCAAATTAAATATTGGATTACTGATAATTAAGTGACCCTTCAGTGTAATTCACTTCAAGCTCCTCATGACAGCTTTTGTCAATTGCTTGATGGCTGTAGGATTTTTTCTTTTTCTTTTGTAGAACCTTTTCTTTGGTTTTAGTATATGTTTGATTCTTATATGCCCACGTGGGACCAACATGGTGTCACATATGTCATGATGTCTTTGTTAGCTTTCTATTTAGGTCATAATAGCTTCCACCTCTTTTTCTACAAGGACCATCATGATCCTTCTTTTTTCTTTTTTCTCCTTTCAGACAAAAATCACAGTGCAAAGTTCAAACCCATCTTTCAAGAATAGAAATCAATCACTTCATTAAGAAATTAAAAAAATCTTATACGTCTATAACCTCCATTGTTATACAAAATTTTGACACGTCAAATATTCAGAAAGCTTTCTTGAATTAAGATATCACGGTCCACCCTCTTAGACCTAGTGACTTTACACGAATGCAAACGGTGGTGTGAAGAGCTTAGTGGACATTACACTCGACAAAAGTATTTAAAAAGCTAAAGAAAAAATAAAAAGCAAACCCAGCAATCCCCAAGAACCCCCCCAACCTTTCCCTTTATAAGGAGGCCGGTGCCTTATGTTGATCTTCCCCCTTCTTCTTCTTCCTCCTGCTCTCTCTCTTTTCTTGAAATTCTTCTTGTTGGCTAAGTTCTTGATGTTTCTTGATCTCTTGAAGGAAGATTTTGATGCCAAAATGGGTTTCTTGTTGGGAGATTCCAGCTGTTGTTTGATAGTAACCCATGTCCTGTACAAAGCAGCTCTTGTATTTGCAGTGATGAGATGGGTCTTGTCTTGGGCTTTTAGGCTCAGAGACAGAATCACCATGGCCTCCTCTTCCTCCTCTGTTGAAACAGAGCATACTTCCTCTGTTTCTTCCCAGATGATAAGAAACAACCTGGTGCTCACCACCTATGGGGATGCCATGGAGCGGCTGCCACAGATCTGTGACACGTGTGCAGTATGCCTGAGCCAGCTGAGGGAGGATGATGAAGTCAGGGAGCTGAGGAACTGTTGCCATGTTTTCCACAGAGAGTGCATTGACAGATGGGTGGATCATGATGGCCATCAAGATCACGATCATGATCATGATGATAATCACAAGTCTTGCCCGCTCTGCAGAGCCCCCTTGCTGAACCCCTCGCAGAGCTTGGACTGGAGTATGAATGAACCCAGTTGGGCTGTGGAGAGACTTCTCTATCTCTTTGGGGATGATCTGCTTCTATAGTTACCATGGATTTTTCCTCCCTTCATTTTTGACTTTTTTTGGAAGGCTTTTAGAGTAGATGTGATTTCAGTGATCTGTATAAGTTTAGTCGCTATAGTCGAATTTAATCTTAATAATGAAATCAGTAATCACTCACTAGTGAGGTTCAAGATTCTTGGTTCTTGTATTGTGGTTGGACCAGCTTGGGCTTTCTTTTGTACATAATCCAGAGTCACTTTTATGCTTTAGTAAAGTCTTGTGATTCTTTTTCAATTGGCAATGTGTGGCTGTTATTCCTTCTGTTCTTATTATAGTCCAGAAGTGCGTAAATTAAAAAGATATTGCTACTGGTTTAGAGAGCTAAGGAAGGAATCTTCATAGCTTCCCAAAGGATGAACTAGCAATTGGACTTTGATTGAAGGTGCAACCCTTCTTTTCCGACAAGGCTTGGTCAAACTATCTATATAGAATTTAATAGAAAATCTAGCTATATAGCTTCTACTGAAACATAGATTTGAGCAGCCAATTTGCTGGTCTTTTGACCAAGAAGCTCAGGCGCAGAAATCACCACTTGAGCAAGTGGATGAGGCGAGATCACTAGCCTGATCATCCCAAAATTATAAGACACTTAAGAGTATTTCAAATCCAGAAACAAAGATCGCTTTTTTCCTATTTAGCCGATGAAGAAAGCCTTGGATGATATTCATAATGATGTGCTTATCCCTTTGTTGACCCATGATTGAAGAAAGGAAATTGGCGAGTGAAACATATGTGGGTCATGCCTTGCCAATCTATAATAAAGTTTTACTGGGGACCCACAGCGAAATGGAGAAACCATGTGCCTTTAGGTAGTACTTTTTTTTTTTAATCAACCCTTTAGCTTGTACTTTTTTTTTTGGTCGAAATTTATCTTATACTTGAAAACCCTGATTGTTGATGTTATGAATAAGAAATTGACTATATATCAAAATGTTTTTTTAACATTATACATCTATAAGTTCATTATCACAGTATTTCCTATTCGGTTGAAGAAGTTGCAGGTAAGGGTACTATTCTTGAGTGTTTGGTAATATTATTTAAGAGTGAGTTTCTTTCACGGAAAATGAGTAATTTAGAAAAATATTTTTAGGAAAATGATTGTTTATATCATTTAGAAAAATTAATCGATGAAAGACGTTTTTATTGTCGATGCCTAATTATTTTTACGGGCAATGAAAAATCTTTTTATTAATTTATTTTTGTTAAGTCAAGTTTTTTTCTTCGTCTTTCCTTCTGCATTGAACTTATTGTTACTCCACTTGTAGTCTTTCAATTCCCAGATCACAAGGAGCAAAGAAAACCCTTACAAGAGAGAATTCCGAGCGAGTATTATCACGGGTACGACCTAGAGAGCAAGAGAGAGTTCAAAGTATAAGCTTTCTCAATTTTCCGCCAATGTCTTCAGCTTGTTTTTTAATCCCTTATGTGGAGACATTTCAAGCTCCGACATAACTGTTGAAGGCCTCGTTTGGTTCAGCTTTCTTAAAGAGCTTCGGCCCTAAAAAATATAAAGTTTTTGGTAAGTATTTTTTAGACTTCATCGACAAATACTAACATTGTGAAAGCTGAAATCATTGCCTTGGGCTTTAAGTATTTTAGGAATTCTAATCTTCACGTTCACTGTTTATCTACATGTTTATTGTTCATCTTCCCCGATTTGCATAGAAAAGCTAGAGGCTGATGATCGCCGCTTGAGGGGTTGCGCGTCTTGATGACCATCGCTTGAGATCGTGCGACCTTAAGCATCGCCTGGGTTGCTTAAGATTGCCCTATCTCAAGCGGTGTCGCCTGGGGTTGTCCTACCTCAGGCATAGCCTTGGCGGCACGACCCAAGCCTCGCCTAAGGTACTACAACTTTTAGCCACTGGCTGAACTTCACCAAATTTAATTTTGAGATTTAAAAAATGAAAAATAGCAATAGCCTTTTGCAAATAGGTTTTGTCTAATGGCATTTAAGCTAAAGTTATTTTTCAATACAGTCTATAGTTACAATTTGTCAAATATTATAGTATTTGGAAAAATCCCTTTAACCCAAAGTCATTTCCCCAATTTCTAATCAAATGGGGCCGAAATTTCCTTAGAAAGCTCAAAGAGCTGTTGGACAATTGTTGGAAAACAGGCTGCTCTTGTACTCTGTTTTCACCAATAAAAGCAAGCTTTCTCTGAATAGAGTCTGCTACCCCTGTCAACAAACTGTCCCTATGGCTACTTGCTCAAATAAGGTAAAATTGCTCTGATTCAAACTCCAGCCCTTCTGCTGCGAGTTCCATTCCTTGACGATGGGCATTCACCTTTCATTAGACTTCCTATTCAAATGAAAAGTGGTCAAGGCCTTCTTGAACTAACGATAGAAGGGGGCCCAACGTGTTCTACAAAATTGATAAAGGAAGTTGCCTTTGCCACTGATCCCATGAGTCTGTTTATGCTATGCGCTGAAAATGATTTCAGGTCAACTATCCACCGGGTCCTTCCAAGTTTATTTGCGATCATGTCTCTATCCAGCTGTTCACCGGTTCATAATCTTTCCAAGTTCTTATGAACACCTCGTTTTACCGGACATGTTCTCCATCTATCAGGTTCATCCAGCTTATGGGATTGCATTCGTCATTACAACTCACCTAATTGGCATACAATCTGCATATATTATGAACCGGACATCCAGCGTAAGGAGGTTTTCCTAATACTTACAGCTCAAGCAAGCTTTGATACTGTCTAGACCATAGCAATGGAAGTCCCTAGACCTCACAAAACGAGTACATAGGCACCTATCTTTTCCATGAACCGCTAAAGAATGTTTAAGAAGCACTTTTTGCGAAAAGCTTAGCAAACTGAGGATTTCAAGAAAGAGACTTTCCAATCGCAACTTTTCCAAGGCATCCTTGGACAAAATAATGTTCAACACGTTCACTCCATTCCTTTCTTGGGTTCAATATTCTTTCGTCTGTAACAAGACGACTACGTGCGGATTCAAATGGTATCGAGTTCCTTGTTGACTCTCTATGTAATCCCTTGCCTGTCCCGTGAAAAAACTTGGAAAGGATGATTTCTTTAATATTCTCCACTTTACTCAACTTTTAAGGTGGCTTATAAACAGCAGAGACTTTCAGAAAATAATCAGTGAATCTACAATTCGAGAAAACATGGGCAATTTTCGCTCTCTCTCATGGCTTCTGATCCTGTCTGTAATCCTTGAAGGTGTAACCTTGGAAGTTCAAGGCCTCGCAATCAACTGGGGGTCGCGCACTTCGCATCCACTTCCTCCAAACATAGCAGTTCGGCTACTGAAGGACAATGGATTCGACAAAGTGAAGCTCTTCGAGGCTGATCCAGGACCCCTCAAAGCGCTCGGGCATTCTGGGATCCAAGTGATGGTCGGGATACCGAATGAACTCCTCATACCGCTCTCGAGCAGCGTCCAAGCCGCTGTCAATTGGGTGTCGCAGAATGTGTCCACTTTCATTTCCAAATATGGGGTGGACATAAGGTAAGAATCTTGGTGTAATTAAACTACGGCATACAAGGCAATGTTCCTGGTTAGTGTGCATCTAGAGATAACTAAAACCAGAAATGAACTTGACAATCACAAATTATTGTTCCTAGGTATGTGGCTGTTGGTAATGAGCCATTCCTGAAGGCCTACAAAGACATGTATGTCAAGACTACATTTCCAGCTCTTCAAAATATCCAAGCAGCTCTTATCAAAGCTGGCCTCGGCCAACAAGTCAAGGCGACGGTCCCGCTCAACGGCGATGTCTACCAGACGGACAGTGGCCTCCCCTCGGGCGGCGATTTCCGGTCCGACATCCGCACCCTCATGATCTCCATCGTTAAGTTCCTACGCAACAACGGCGCCCCTCTCACCGTCAACATTTACCCCTTCCTTAGCCTCGACGCGGACCCCGATTTCCCTTTCGAGTATGCCTTCTTTGATGGTAAAGCTAAACCCGTGGTAGATGGCTCGATCACGTACACGAATGTCCTCGATGCCAATTTCGATACCCTCATGGCCGCCCTTGAGAAGAATGGCTTTGGATCGACGCCCGTGATCATTGGAGAGGTCGGGTGGCCCTCGGATGGCACCCCGAATGCAAATAACCAAAATGCTCGCCGGTTCAACCAGGGCCTCCTGAACCGCATTAACAGCGGCAAGTTCAGCCCGAAGCACCCATCCATGCCCGATATTTACCTCTTCGCCTTTATAGACGAGGACATGAAGAGCGTCGACCCGGGGAACTTTGAGCGGCACTGGGGGATATTCTACTACGACGGGTCCATCAAGTACCCACTGGACATGGGCAATGGAAAGAATTTAGTCGCTGCGAAAGGCGTCAAGTACTTGTCCAGGCACTGGTGCGTGATGGCGCCCCAGGCCAGCCTTTCGGATCCGAACTTGCCAGGAGCGACGAGTTATGCTTGTTCTTATGCGGATTGCACTAGCCTTGGCTACGGATCGAGTTGCGGTAATCTCGACGCTAAGAGCAATGCTTCGTATGCATTCAACATGTACTACCAGACCATGGATCAGAAGCAAGGCTCGTGCTCGTTCAACAATTTGACGGTCCTCACTGTGATCGATCCCTCACAAGGCGGTTGCAGGTTCGAGATTATGATTGATAACAAAACGCACGAGAAGACCCCATCCCCGAGCACCTCGAGCAGAGGAAAGCATGTGACATCACTTTTGGTTCTTCTGCATGTTATAGCACTAATCTTTTGTTGTATGTTCTGAGTTTCGCCCTCCTGTTCATTGTTTTGAGCAATAATCAGCCAAGGAAACTCGACGTCCTTGTCGTCCAACAGACGTGATTAGATCCCATCAACATCAGCGGTGGATTCTTGCCCGAGTGGCATGTAAGGAGAGATATCGGAATGAGACTGAGCATTGATTTTCGCCATCTGATTGTACAAAAGCTCAGTCAACTGATAGAGAAAAAAACATTCATTTTTTTTATTTTTTTCAGAAATAAAGATATTGTTTGATGATGATGATCTGTAATTAAGTTGGTGACTGAAGGTGTGATTTCACAATGCAAGTTATACAAGTACTTACACAATAAAAGGGGAAGTTTCAAAAGTAAACCAGGCTTTCCCTTGTCAACATTCCCGACATCAGGCTCAAATAATTATGAATGAACTCTTGTGGCGTATATGAGGTACGAATTAAGTGTTCCAGATTGTTTCAGCAGAACCATTGGAAATGCTTGGAGCAATGAATCCTTGATCCTGTCATTGTACTCAGGATAGTTTCGAGCATTCAATCTACACAATTTCACCTATGACGTTGCATTTACATGTTCCAAATGTTCAAGACAATGTTATGTACTCATGAAAGTTTCAAGCATCTTATCTATAAACCTTTTGAGTCCAGAAATAGGTTAACAAGTATAAACGTTGAGGACGTTGACTAGTATTAGGCTTCTGATATGGAGTAATGCAGTAATCTTTTGGTGCAAAAGAAAAGAAACCTAGTATTGGGTTTGACCTGTCAGAAGTTGCAATTTTGATGTTTGACATGCTTAAATTTTCACTTGACAATAAACAGGGCAGTTTATCTGACAACTCTAGTCGAGTGACCATACCGGAAGTGAAACTATCAATATCGCTGAATCATCAGTGTGCGTGACAAACTTGTTATCAGAATGGCTGTTTTCACTGAGATTTAAGGTCTCACTTAACACTAAGTAATATTTTGTCTCTTGCTGAAGCTTTGCTGTTAAACTTCCACTCTAACTGTCATTGAGTTCAGTGACAGTAGTTTCGATTTTTACTTTTTCTGTAACACGTACCATGACATACTCAGATAAATGCTTTCTTCATTCTCCCCTCGAGCTTGCAGTTACTGATACGAGAACCTAATGAGTATAAGTGAGTAAGGAAGAAGAGTCATATTGAGTGAAGATAGGTCTAACTAGGTTGCTAATGGGCTCCCTATTACGAATGTGTTAAGAATTTTGTCATGCTTCCCCCAACAGAACCTTGATGTCACATTGGACCATGGAAACCAGATCAAAGCATGTTGACTTTCAAAGCTATTAAAAATTGAAAATATACAGTTTGATGCGAAGTGAATCTACATTAATGCAATGCCTGGGATCTTTCAGTTAAAAGACGCCCCAGTTTTAATAGTTGCAGTAGATGGTGATTCAGACAAATTATGTACAAGGAACGCTGAATGAGATTTTTATTTTTACATCCATACAAGAACATAAGTTGTTCAGTTTTCCATCTTCTTTTTGATTCCTTCAATCTGCATGCACGATAGGATCGGGCACATTCCCGAAAGTCCAAGTTACTCAATCTTCTCCATTATCCGGATACCTTGAGCTTGCAGGATATCCAGTGCTGCAACCCAATAAGAAAAAAGAAAAAAAAGAAAAAGAAAAAGAAAATGTCATCGGTCTATTCGAATGTCAAGAGGGAGTCTTGAGGAGCTATATGTCAAATTCTCTTAACATGATAGCAACATCAAAGTAGTCGGTTAGA
Organism: Eucalyptus grandis x Eucalyptus urophylla; assembly: GCA_028830015.1. NCBI lineage: Eukaryota > Viridiplantae > Streptophyta > Magnoliopsida > Myrtales > Myrtaceae > Eucalyptus > Eucalyptus grandis x Eucalyptus urophylla. Next base: position 47,219,033 of record CM054190.1, read on the forward strand.
GGCTTTAAGTTGCCAATGAGCGAATCCTGCATAGGAATCTCAGATGGGAAAATGGAGACTAGCAAAATAACTGGCTAGGCTAAAAAGAATGGTATAATCAGCAGAAGACAATAGTTGATAATGCAGGACACAATGGGAAAGCAGCTTTCAAATATACCTGGCACATATACTTCAGGTTCGATAGGTCTCAACACACCTCTTGTCTTGATTTTGTTCTCAAGTAATAGCTGCAATAGCAGAGAAGAAAATTGCTTAGTCAAAGCATATAGTTGGACTCATTTAGTGGAGGAAAAAGGTGCGCGCGAAAGTACCAGTGCTCCAATGGCTGCCGGGATACCGACTGTGAGAGCCATGGCAGTGGTGGTTTTGCCATTCTCAATCCTCCCAAACTCTAGTAGAGTGGCACGGTGGCTTTCTTCATGCTGGCTCTCCGGGTACTCAACCTCCACCTCATGATGCAGAAGCACCATATCCTAATCATAAATCATACTTCTTGTCATATGGAGTTTCATTATTCACTAACCACACTGATACATACATACTAGCCCAACATTTACTACTGGTATAATACACGCTGTAATCATACCTGTTCTGTACTAGAATAGGCCATTCTTTCTTCCATGCGAAGACAGGTTACATCAAAGGCACTCTGGCAGGATGCAGCGACTTGCATCTGCTCGTGAAGACCCAAGAACCTAAAGCAAGCAGCAACAAACGAAATGCTTCAATCACTTAATGTGCAAGAGAAAAACATTTGAATCTAGAACCGTACAAATAAGTGATTGTAGAATAGTTAGCAGGCCCAACTGGTAATTATGTGAGTAAGAAGTACTTTGCACAATGAAAAGTTACATACATGATGGTTTTGGCGGTCCTTAGGGCTGTTCCTTCTTCAGTGCAGTGTCCAAGTATGAGCAATTGTCGGGCAATCTCTTTCTCCCCAACCGAGGCCTTATCTGAATCTTCTTTCTCAAGTTTGAGAAGCTTGAGCAAGAAGGTCCTGAATGTGGGTCGCTCACTATTCTTAAGAATCATTTGGGCCTCAGTATCGAACAAGCCTACTTTTGCAAGAGTCCCCATTATTTCACTGAAACCTACAGAAAGAATAACAAGAGATTCTGAGTATGGTAATAACATTCACATGTGGCCAATTTTTGAATTCTCTCTGTTAAGAACAGCAAGCATGTTCAATTCTTATTTCTTTCAAAACAATTAACTTTCATACTATGCTTCTGGAGCTAGCTTATTGCAGGCTAAAAATGAGAGGAAGTGAGATTATAAAAGATCTAAAAGTTCATCATGCCTTCATAGCGGAGGGTTCCACGGAAAATGGTCGAAGCTTCTGTACTTATTCTGTACAAGTCCCCATATATCAAAGAGTTGCGATTCGCAAAACACTCCAGTGCAAAGGCAGGGAGTTCGGGTATTCGGAATCTAGTAGCAGATTCATAGAGTTTGTCTCCTGCATATTGTTGACACCATGGATATAAGGCAGAAAGCAAATTTAGAAGCATAATCAATTCTCTGTGATCAGAATGAACTTTGTAATCAATGCAGCGCAATACCACGTAATGAAAACCGGAAATGCCAAAACTTCGTGGACAAAGAATAAAGTCAAAGCTACATTTGAAAATTCTCACTCTATTGAAAGTGAATTTCGTACCATCGACATTTATAATTTCACCATGAGACTTGTATAAGGCAGGATTACGCCCAACTCGGATAGCTCCAGCAGGATTCCAACTACAGAAGTTTAGGAGAACATTTTTTTAACAGTCTTTTCAAAAGATCAGAAACCAGATGCATTGGAAGTTATAAATTAAATATGTAAGAAAGATAAGTCTCGAATGAAGAAGTATGAGCTTACTAATCTAAAGATAACCTATTTTTACATCAAGGTCAAATTACATATTCTATCCAACAGTTCTGATCAATTCCATAGACTGCATAGAAATAAATGGTTTAAAGAAGCAAAAGGTTAGAAACATGTTCTCATGGTCTTTCATAGATCAGTTGATAGAAAACGGTACCATTCACGCTTCGAGATAGAGAGTACCTGAACTTATACGCTAGTGGATTATTTGCAGCTGCAGGCGATGCTAGGCCTCCACAGTAGGAAGTGAAAGATCTTATTCTCCCTTTCCGTTGATGTGCTTGATCAATCATCTTCATTGCCATCATATGATCTGATGCATTTCAAACAGATACAGCTCCAGTAAGGTAACAAAATAATGCAATAAATGCTTGATATCAGATCAGCATGTTAAAGGGCACATGAATGTACACAAAAGGTGCACTAACATGTTGAGTACATTAATACCAAATGAAGAAGCCCGGTGTAAAATTCGAAATATATGAAACCAGTGCCTCTTTGAAATAGTAAGTTCTCACTATGCATTGGGAAAACAATTACCAATTCCAGGGTCCAACCCCATCTCTCCAAGAATTGTAATGCCAGCATCTTTTGCCTTCTCATCTAACTTTGATGTCTGATCATCAACATAGCTAGCCGTTACAAGATGCTTTTTGAGCTGCACCAAACCAAGGATAGAGACGACAGCATGAGATGATCAATTGATTTCATGAACATGTTATAAAAGGGAAGTGCTCACGGTGGAAATATTCTGCTGATATGTTAGATATATTCAAGCACCTAACATGAAATTAGGAAGTACAATGTACCTCGATGCAAGCATTTGCTACAGTAACATGGAAAATAGCGGGAAGCAAACTTATTACAACATCCACCTGGACAAGGGAAAGAACAATGTTAGTAAATTGTAGAGGTTAATGAAATTCTCTGTTCAGAGAGTCACAAAACCAGAAGGAACATATAATCTCCATTAATAAAAGTCCCAAGTACCTGAGAAATGCACTTGGAGAGACTACCATGGTCCGTCACATCGAGCTCGACTGCGGTTGCATTTGGAATGCCTTCTATAGTCTATGCCCACCCAAACATTAGAACAAAAATTTACTCCCAGAAAGAAAGATAGCAAATAGTGTATTCGCCATGTGTTTGCTATAATTGCTACTTTTTAATTCCCATACAGAAAAATTTTGCCTCAATAACAAATAAGAAAGTAATGGAACAATCATATGCTCAGTCACATTATAATTTAAGCCTGAATTTCCTCAATGAAAAAAGATGTCGTCAGTTCTACCTCTTCTGCATCCTTTAGGTAGAGAGATGCCACAACAACTTGAACATGTCCCTGCTCTTCCGAGTCGACCTTCAAATGTGAATCATGCCTTTGGCGGTATGAAGCGCTTCCAATAGATGCTAAGAGCTCAGCAGCTGGTTGGCAGACTCTCCCAGCACCAAGAATTAGAACGGAACTCGTATATTCCGGATCACAGCTGCTTTTAGTGCCATTATTCACCACTGTACCAACTGTCTTTGATGTTGGATTTGTTCTGTTGTCTGGCTGCGGTCCATTTTCATTCCGATTAGCGAGAGAATTTAGAGAATCAATAATCTGATCCAAGACTTCCCTATCATCTGCACCAACCTGCAAGGGAAAAAGAAGTGCAATGTTGAGAAATTGAACTTACACAACAAACAGAACCATGAACGGCAATGAGAAGCAAAAGTGATAAGAGGGAGTATATTCATATTTTAGTCAAACTTTAGATCATCAAACTTGAAGCTAGTCAGGGTTAACAAAGGAAATAGCTCTTAGTAATTCAGATTGCATAGGCATCCACAGATAGGTCATTATAGAGATTCCCCGAAAATATAGTCAAGTATAACAATTTCAGAAACAGTGACACGGAATGTTCAACCATGTTGGATAGTCTATCCGAATATTGCTATGGCAATAAAGATGTAAAAACATGGATGGAAGTTCTGATTAATCTAACAGAGAAAGGTAAAAAAGTGATCCACTTAATAAATTCCTCCTTCCAAAGTAATAGTGGTGAGCAGATCTACTCACTTCAAGTTCTGAATAAGATGGAGCATCAGCACTCTGGCCAACTTGACATTTAACCAAGTGGAAGGAACCGCCTGCCGCTTCAATGATGTTCAAAGCCTCATTTATCAGGAATTTGTCGAATAAATGGCCGCTCAGGGAAACCTATTGGTTAGAATAGTTTTCATAAGGTAACTGCACATATATAATGAGCTTATACAAACCAAAGTCGACATAATATTCTACATCGGTGCATAACATACACAAGAATGCCTGCTAAGGAGAGAGACACAATATAACTTACCAATTCTGTGAATTTTCTCATCCTGTACGCAGGTATATTGACAAGGTTTACCGGCATGCTCCTGCAGATGCGAAATGAAAACATTCATGTGATGAAGTGGAAACCTAAACATGCATTCAGTAGTATCAGGATGATTCATGACAAATCATAAAGGAAAAAACCTGAAATTTTTGTTGCTGGAACTGACCGGGTAGTGCATATCAAACTCTCACAAACCAGAAAGACAAAAAAAGGCTACAACTCTCTCAGGAGAAGAGGCAATTGCAAGAGAAAGAGGGGCTAACTATCAGTATCCATTCCAGACTTGCTTAAGAAAAACTCCATTCTTTGTCTCTATTCTATTTAGATCCCGCAGATACAAAAGGACAAAAGATAAAAGGTTATCACTTATCAATATTATAGACTAGATAGAAAGGGAATCAAAGAAATATGGACCACTAATACTGACAGGGGCAAATTCAAAAATGATTTGACAATATTCTCTGCCCCAAAAATAAAAAAATAAAAAATCAGGTGATAGCAACCCATTCATATTTGGGACTTTACCACTCATCCAGATTCACATATGCTTTTCCAATTAAAAGTTAACCTCACCAAGCCACTTATCGTTTTTTACATGAACTGAACAGCTTTACACAGTTGATTACCTAACTCTGCATATAGGGGTTGGTTCTACACTGAAATCTGAGAATTAGTTCCTCTGTTACATGTAAAAGTACAGTTGTATTTTAGACCATGAAAAATATCTCTAATCTGGGACTGAGGAGCATTGCAGCACTGCAATCTTTTGTTACGGGAAGCCACGTGTAGACAAAGGGAAAAGATATGTAGCTCAGTAAGGAAGTCCTTGCATTCAATATATATTTATTTCCTGAGGCGGTCTTCAATTTTTCCACCAAACAAAATGATCAAAAGGCAAAAAAAGAATAGAGGCAATAGAAGAAATCTTACTCTGTATCAGATTCTCGCATACGCGGTATATATTCATACAGGGCAGTGAGTCTTCCTCTGTGTGCTATACAAGCTCTCCTTAAATGCCCAGGTAACTGTGCAATATCTACGGAAGAGGCTAATTTTCCAATAAATTCTGAAAGAATGTCTCCAAAGTGTTTGGAAGCCTTTCCACAGCAAAATGAATAGGAGCAAAAACATTAGAGCACTTTTGGTACTCTTTCTTAGAACTAACACATTCCATAAAATACCAAAAAGTCCCATGAGATTCACAGTTCAGAAACGCACCTCTTTTGCAAACTCAGTTGGTAAAATATCAACGGCTGCACATATCACACCGTCACCCTCCATATCATGATGATACGAATCACATAGGGCATTGTATCTGCAAATTTGGAGCATAACCAACCAATATATATATATATATAATTTTGGGTCATACATAACCAACCAATATTAGCAAGCCACATACCACCAACACAACACATAGAAGAATGTGCATCATCCACAAAAAAACAAGAGAGAAGAAATAAGAAGAATTGGATATGAGTTTTTGTAAACATCAGTTAGTAATGCTTCCAGAGACTGTAAAATCAATCTCTCTTTTACCTTTCATTGATTGGCTGGGATGATCCAACCAATAAATATTCTATCAAATTAAGATCCTGTTAAGATGGTGATAACCTCTAGGTTTTCATTGCGAGAAAAAAAGATCTTATCTCAATTAAGATTTTACCGACTGATGATGTGGAGAAATATTGAAGAGCACTAACTAGAATAATGTAAGACAAGCGGTGCAACGAAACACTGGTAATTTGCATTAACAAGACCTGAAGAATGGTGATTCAATTGACGTAGTCTGATTGACAAATTCCATTGAGCCTCCTACATCACAAGTGATATCTGCTATCCCAATCAGTGGGCATCCTTTCTTCATTAGACCTCGGAGCTGCTCCTTACTTAATAACCGCGGGAACCTTTTTTCCCAATACATGCAATTGACTGCATGAGAGTGAATCACAGCGATAAATCAGCTGGACCAGATCCAAGGAATATATAATTCAAGGGAGTGATTCGATAAACTTGAATAAAAAAAATACAAGATCTATCCTACAGTGCTCATAATTCTTGCATCCTAATCAGAAACAACCTTATGAGAGTCAAAATATGCATAGCATACCGATGACAGATGCATATGGTGCCACTTTTTCATGGAAAGTTGGAGAGTAGTGTTCTGGGTGTGCATAGTAGTCAGCCTGAAAGAAACAAAATGTCCACGTGCATACAATTTCAGGTCCATCTCAGCATTTGAAAACAGCTGGACTGGCAATTTGGAAATTATAGTACGAGTAACAAGATTATTGTAACTTTTGAGCAATTGAAAAATGAAAAGTGGCCTAGCGTACCTTGTCGAATTCTCTCGAAGGATCTTTGTGTTCAACCATGTCCTGACAAGTAACAACGCAGCCATATACTTGGAAAACTCTTTTCGATCTTTTTGCCATTTGAGTTGGATCTCTGGCCTAGCAGAAAGAAAAATACAGCAAAAGCTTAGCCGAATCCAAACCAAAACTATGGAGAAAGACCTAAAATTGACTTAAAATTGTAAGAACGCATGAGAACAAACAAAAGGCAATCAAGTGGGTATCAATGTTGCTGTTCTAGTCAGAACACATAACTAGCAGTTATAAGATCAACTTTCGTCTCATTATATGAGGTCATCTTCTAAGTCTCAATCTATTAATGAACCTTATTGGTCCAGTGGCAGGGGAGTGCTCCGTCAAATGGGAAACCAAAATAGCCCAAACGCTAACTCGATTGGATGGGACTACCATTATGCTAAGCTATATATTAACTTACCATCTGAAAGAGTTCTGGGAGTCTGCTTGGGTCAACATAAGTGTGAGGAAGAAGCTTGAATATCTCCTGTGCTCCAGCAGAAACTACAGAGAAGCAAATAAGAGATGAGATACCATGATAGGGTAAAGGGTTGTAAGAAATAAACAATACCCCTGCATCTGAAATTGAAGGATGGCTTCCTTCTTTTAATAGAGTAACAGTATAACCAAAAACAATATACCGGATTTGATTTCATAACTTGCAAGTGCACAGCATCATAAATGATGGTTGCAAGAAGAGCCATTTACAAAGATACAGTACCATTTCCTGAACCAGTGAATATGAAGACCAGAGGGCAAATTCCTGATGGTAGTCCCTGAGTTGCAATTTCTTCGCCCACAGAAATTACAGCAGCCTTGGCAGCAGCCAAGGAGGAGTACGTGTAAGATCCACCGAGTGAGAGAAAAGGGGTTGAGTATCCAAGACTTAGATATCCTGAAAAATGTCAGGAAAAAAGGATTAATCTGACTGGCATTGCCTATAAACTACAGCTGCTGAGGTACACGAAATATCAAAAGGAAAGACCCTCATTATTCAGCACAATTCAGTTAAAGGAAAAAGAAAAAAGGTATACAGAGACAAAAGTATAGCTTGGAAGATTACTTTGTCCTAGTCCACTTAAGAAGTCAATTAATCCTGCTCTTCCTGCAAATTTTCCAAATGCAAGCAATCTCTTCCCATGCTCACTGACAATGAGCTCATAGTCATAAAGTGAAGCCTTTTCAGCTAGAATCTGAGAACAGTCGAAGGAGAATTAGAAAGGACAAAAATTTCCTCTACTGTTAATACTTGAGCAACATATGCAAATGAAGGAAAATGTACTTTGTCCAACAGAGGCATGTTTTCTTTCTGGGCCTTGTGAGTATGAGAGAAGAAGGCATAGGCTCTGTCAGGAAGAATCATGTCCAACTGCAAAAGACCAAATATAATTAAACAACAGTGACTAAATATTTTGCTAATGTTTGGAGTGAGACTTGGTATTCCAAACCTTCGGCTGTTTGATACCCAAAATAAGACCACATTCAGACAAGTCATCTGATATTTCACAGCCCACATCTTCATAAAGCGCATCGTGAAGGATTCGCTTCGTCGATGGCTGCACGATGATGCGGGCTACTCCAGTTTTGTCCTTGCCACTGAGTAAAAGGCGAGCGCAATGAGAAGGTGTAAGGGGCACCCTTCTTTCCCACTTATTTGAAGACTCAGAGAGGATCCCAACAACTCCATTCCCAAGCATTGTGTCCTTTTATCTGTCATTGTAATCAGTTTTATGTAATACTTAGGATGTCTGTTGGAACAAAATAGAATTCCTACAAGGACATCTTCATGTTTAAATCTTTAATAAGAGTAGCAACGTGATAGCAATCATATATGACCAACTGACTCGAGAACATCTAACAAAAGATAAGCACAAGTCCACTCAGAATTCTACAACTCTCGGCTCTGGCCTTTCTTATAGTGAACAGTCATATGATATATGATACTGAAGTCTCGGAAGTATGCAGAACCACCAATGCAAATCATACCACTCAGTGTAAGGATTTCACACACACAAAACACTTTATTATTAGAGATGTGAGCAAATAGGTTGTAATCGAGGCAGCTCTGACATATCTAACTCCATGCTATGTCTTAGATAATTGACCAAATCAGAGTAACTTCTCTGCCAATTGATACAATATAATCCAACAGAAGTGAAGGTGACGTGGTATAGATCCTCGTCATTAATCCGCCCACCTGCACTACATTTTTACACATTGAAAAATAGCAGACCCTCGATCAGTCAAAACCCGGAAAACATTGCACCATCAACCCAAGAGAATTCGACAAAAAAATAACACCGCACACGAGCTGAAAAAATTAAGGGCTTTGAATTCATTCAAACCAATCAGAGCCCTCAACAACGCAACCTGATATACAATCGCAATCACTCCCATCAATATAAACAGAGACCATCTAGAGAAAGGTCGGAACCAATCAAACGAAAAATAATAAATCCTCACGACAAAGCCACGGACAGGCTCGTGACATTACCAAGAAAACCTCGCAAGAAACGCGGATCTCCGAACGGTACCTCTGTTTCTGCAAATTGCAAAGAAGGGTTCTCTGTCTTTCACCCTGCGAAGAACGAAAGCAGCGGTTCTTGTATCGGCGGATCCTGCAGTAAGGGGCCTCTGTTTTCAAGGCCAGTTCTGTCTTCCCCAGAAGAATACAACAACCCGCATTAAGATCACAATCACCCTCCTATAAAAAAATGGCGTCCGTGGGGGAATGCGGGTTGTGCAGTGGACTGTGGTGACGAGATAAGGATGTGAGGCGTGACGGTGACGAGGACAGGCTCTGATCCAATGCGAGGATGAGCCTACGTACCTGAAAAGGAAAAGCAGAGAGCGAGGGACAGAGGTTGGAAGTCACGTTCATGCAAAGATGAGTCGGAACGCAATTACACACCAATCCAATCCACCACGCCCTGTCTACAAATATAATTCTCCAGACCTGTCCTCAAAGATCAAGAACGTCAAATCGGTTGGCAAAGAATGAACGAAGCAAGCAAATTTTCGATCTTTCTCCAATATGATAGCGGCCCGTATTAGGATTGTGATTGAGACTCCTCCTTTTATTCTATTTTCCTTTTAAAGGGTAAGCGACTTTTTCCTCGATTTATTTAAACTCATTTTTATTTAGATGGATATGATGATTGCTATATTAAATTGTGAAATAAATTTTGGATTTTTCTTTTCTTATTTTCTAATTTTATATAAGAATAGAGATAACAACTGATGATAACGATTCCTCTATATATTTGTTCGAATTATGATTCAAACTTCTTTTTCTTTTGAAAGGATGGGAGGGGCGATCGACGCTGGCGACTCTTCCGAGCGTTATTGACACGTGGATTGTAGGGGGGAAAATACATTTTGTATATTAAATTGGGAAATAAAGTATTAAAATGTAATGATAATAATATTGACTTCTTTATATTGGAGCGAAATGTACTGGCCCTTATCAAGAGATGTGGGCCACGTGGAGTGACGTGTAGGAGTTCGATACGGAAGCTTCTCTCTCGTCTTTTCCCGCAACGGAAGCAAAGGGGAGTCCACGTGTAACGAGCCCATTGCCCTCTTAAGTTACAGTTCGTTTGCCAACCTCTTGTCTCTTCTGTCCTCGGACGGATTCAAAAGGGCCCACTTATATTCGACTTATATTTTAATGGGCAAATCTCACAACAACCAAAAAAATCATATTTTACTCGCCATAATACAAACTACCTAAAAAATAAAAAAAATTATCGCTAAAAATCTTTAACTTGCCTACTCTAACACTAAACTCAAAACTTCTTTTTTGTTTTACAAAGAACCTCAATCATATACATGTGTTATTTATATATTATCCATTTCAGTTCTATTCAAGATATATTATCACATTAATATTCTCTATTTCAGTTCTATTCAAGATAAATGATCACATTAGTATTAGTTGAGATTTTTTATAACAAAAAAAGGTTTGGAATATTTATGTTACAATTGACAAATTTAAGATTTTAATAATGTAAATTTTTTTAGAACATTTGTATCATAATGGACATAATTTAATATTTTTTGTTATATTAACCCTTTTATAAAGCGTGTAACGACATATTAAGATTTTTCTGTAACATGTTAAAATGTCAAGAGCAAGCACGCAACTCACAAGTGCAAGTAGGTCGGCAAAGATGTGTGAGCTCAGCCCTCACTTGAGATTAAATTGGCCATTCCATATTCTGATTTGAGAAAATATCGACTCTAGGTCATTTTTTGAGAAAACGGCCCCCAATCTAGGTCTTTTATTTGAAATCTTCTCATTATTTGTAGACAGATTCAAAAGGCATACTTATGTCTAACTTATCATATCATCATCGTGATGTCTTTTGATCATCATTTAAGATGCACAAATTATATAAAACGGGCAATCATCGCAATATATGTAGCTTGCAATAACCTAAATGATGATATTACCAAAAGGGAGTGCGATCCAAATGAACTTTAGCTCACCAAAAAGGTGCTACTATGCTTTTGAAAAAATAAAGGTGCTACACTTCCTTCCTCCGAAATTGCTCCACTACTAACATTAAGGACACATGAGTCTGCCAGGCGAGCTTGTAGTGTAACTCATAGTGTAACTCATCCAAATTTAAAAGACAAATCGACCTTCAGAGACACAAAATCAATCTAGATGTATTGGGTCTGCTTCAATGATTGCATATGTGAAACAAGTCGATAAGGGAGATAAGCGAGAGCGTCCATCTGATACTTTTCAATTTTTTTTTATAAAAGAGTTACGTGCACAAGAAAGTAAACGCGAGTACAAGAATTTAGCACGTGAACTTCACAAGATTAGTCAATAATTGTTCGATTAAGGGTTGGTTTCGTGAAAAGGAGTTCCATAAAGTCCTATACTAGAGAGCCCATATCATTAAAACAGATCTCAAATAAGAGAGAGAGAGAGAGAGAGAGAGAGAGAGAGAGAGAGAGAGAGAGAGGTTTGTCAGTTATTGTAACTATTAGTATTATCATTTTTTTTATTATATTAATCTAGCCTTATCAGAAACAGCATGGGTCAAAGCACAAAACAAAAAGAAATAGGAAAAAGTCTTACCTAATTATAAGTGACGTAACGTAACTGCTAGCTCACATGCATTTGCAGGAGGTTGGACAATTCCGATGCATTAAAGTTGAAAATTCTTTCTTTCAAAAACCCAAAATGATAACACCATCTTTTTCTTTCTTAAAAGAGAGAAACTACTAATTTTTCTTTTATCAAAATCTCAATTTGAGTATTGGTGCCGTGAGACTCGTGTCTTCTTCGTTGTCGTGCTGCCATCGCCGCGTGCTCGCCCTTGACTTATTGACTACGGATTTATTCTCTTATTTTTTATATAGGGACTGTGGAAAACAAGTGTATCTGGGTATGCGTAGTCTTTTCTCAGGATGCTGCAGCTAGGTAAGACATCACCATGTCTCATTAAGTTTTGTAGCTTTAGAAGGTTCCATTCATCTTAGAAGATAACATAATTGGGTTTTTGTGGACTCAGCCTATGATCGAGCTGCAATAAAATTCAGAGGGCTTGATGCAGACATAAATTTCAATTTGAGTGATTATGAGGATGATTTTAAACAGGTAAGATGTTTTGCATGATTTAAACTTCCGCCATTGCACCATGTTGGTTTGCATTCTGATTGGCTTAGACTCTTTCTTAGTTGAGATTGGCAGATGAAGAATCTTTCAAAGGAAGAATTTGTACACATATTTCGTCGACAGAGCACTGGCTTTTCTAGGGGAAGTTTGAAATATCGAGGGGTGACACTACACAAGTGCGGGCGTTGGGAAGCTAGAATGGGTCAATTCCTTGGCAAAAAAGTAAAAAACTAAAAGCCTTTTCCCTTTAAAACCTGTTCCCCTTTATAAAGATTTTCTACCTGTGACCTGAGGCAAGCTTTTATGTTTATATACAAGCCAGTTAGCACTAAGGCTACGTTTGGTCGTCGAGATAATAATCGGGATAGGATAGGATAAAGTAAGATATTAAATCCTCTGGATAATAAAGGTGGACATATCTAATCCTATCAAGTGTTTGGCGCACTTCAGGATAAGATTAAAAAATAAATATGATATTCAATTAAATTATAAAATAAAAAAATAAAAAATTCAATTAATTAAATGCCATGGAAAAGCCCTAGATCTAGGAATTGTGGCCACCATTGAAAACGGCGAGATGTGAAGATGGGAGAAGAAGTGGAAGAAGAGGGCTGACAATGAATCGGAGAGACGGAGGTATCCATTTGATGTAGATGCTTATGATATCTTCTCTTTTTGTTAAGTTCTTTCTTTCCTTAAAAAAAAAAAAAAAAATTCTTATCCAATCCGGGCTTATCCCACCCCCTCCCCCGGATTTTTTATCCGGCGTTTTATCCGGATGTATCCGGGTTTGTCCGATCCGGTGGACATTCCCAAACATTGGATAGGATAACAAATTATCCTATCCAGACTCAAATCCGGACCACCAAACGCAGCCTAAATGTTCTGGAAAGCAAACTTTGGAGAATTGTATCTAAGTATCTTGCAATGCATTTGTGCAGGTATATATACCTCAAGCCTATTTGATAGTGAAGTAGAGGCAGCAAGGTGTTATGGGCAACTTTTGATCATATAGAGAATTCAATTCTATGAGTACTCAACCTTAATATGCTAGATCCCTCACTTATAGCTTTTGCTTATTTGAAATCAAGGCGTATGACAAGACAACTATCAAATGTAACGGAAGAGAGGTTGTGACCAACTTTGAACCTAGTACTTATGATGGAGAGATGATTGGAAAAGCCAGCAATGGAAATAACATCTGTAATCACATTCTTTGTTGTAAATAAGAAGCTTTTGGCAAACTATTTCATTTTTATGAAAAGAAATACATCAGGTTTCTCTACAAGGTTGATGGAGTATTATGATGCAATTGATGCAAATGTTGACCATGGTCTTGATCTCAATCTCGGGATATCAGCTTTTTCTAGGGGAATGGTGGAAACCTTAGAGCCCTTAGGCGACATGCATTAGGGAAGTAGTTTGAGGGTAATACTAGGGAACATGATCTTGATTTTCTTTTTCTTTCGTTTATACTCTTTAGCTCCATATATTTAATGAGGAGGCTCAAATTATTACTACTTTGTGAGCCTAACTTTCAATTGTTTGAAAAGAGCTTTTCAAATCTGAAAATGAGAGAAAAAAAAAAGAAAAGAAAAAACCTGTTGGAACTTGGAACCGACTCTAGAACCTGTAATAGGGTAGGTTCTAGGTTCTTGGTTCTTGGTTCTGACGGATAGGTTCCAGGTTCCAAAAAATGAGGAACCTGTACCCGAGGGTTGGTTCCAGGTTCCAGACGGAACCGAACCGGAACCTGGAACCACTCACCCCTAGAATGAATGGTGACGTTCTAACTCTAATCAATGCAAAAATAACTGATGTTCTCATGATCCACCAAGTTGTGTTCACGGTTTGAATGCTTGCTTATGTACAAAATCTCCACAAAACTCTTACATAGTGTCTGAAGATAAAATCCAAATTTGAGTCTTAAATTGTTGGAAGATATGATTTAGCAGATTGTATCAATTGTAAATCGATAGAGAATTGTGTCTATTTTAGGATTAGAAAGATAGGAGAATACTTATTTTCCTTTTATTAATTTATTCTTTGTAATTAAATATACAATCTTGTACAAGGAATTACAATCAATAGAGAGATACAGAAATTTCCACATCCCATTCCCTTTCGACTCCAAAGACTTTTTCTTTTTTTATTTCACTTTGTTACATGGTATCAAAGCCTCTGGTTCTGATTTTTTCTGCTTCCGCTCTGATTACCTCATAAGGAACTCCAATCTCCAAAAAAGAGTTGCCGTAGGAATCAAAGCTTCGATTGCCTCAAGAGGAACTCCATCTACAAAAGGAGTTGCCGAAGGAATCAAATTCTTTATTTACCATGACTGAGCCAAATGACCTTACCTCAACTCTAGTCGACCAATCTGCCGAAGAAGCAATGTCGTAAACTTTGGGCAACCAGGACTCGTTTGTCGTGATCTCTGAATTCGGGCAGCAGCAGGGTTAGATTCAAACCCAAGCCCATCACGTGCAATGACAGCAATTCCAGACTCGGTCTAATCTGGGGCTACCCTTCTCGGCCCATCCTTACCAGTGGATATCTTATCCATGGTATCATGGGCTAGGCCCAAATATATCATTGCTAGGCTACCAGAGCAATGCATGAGCCGATGGATGCCCGCCAACCAATAACAGGGCAAGCCCAACCATCAGCTCAGAGCAGACGGGCGGATCAACTGAACCGGGTATGGGAATGAATCCCTATCCGGGATTTCACAATGCGGGGCTTGCAATCGGGTTGAGCGGTTCGGGTCAGGACGCAAATCCCTACCCGAGCCTCGTGCCCAGTTTTTTTCCTTACCAATTCCTTGCTGCCAGTGGCCGGCCGAAACCCGGCGACCCCCTTTACACAACAAAGGGCGATTGACCGGAACTGAAAATCATCAGCCAACAGTTAACCGGTGCCGACAATTATTCGAGCTGGTCGCGTGAGTTCCAGTGAGCACTGGTAATGAAGGACAAAGAGGTTTTCATTGACAGGACGTTTCCGATCTTGTCCGACGAGAGAATGGCACGGCTTTGGAAGAGATGCAACCAATTAGTCAGGACATGGAATGGAAATTGCATCTCGCTCGAAGTCGCGGCCGGACTTCCCCCGACGGAAGACTCCAAAAAGATGTGGGAAAACATTAAGAAGATGTACGGAAAACTCTACCAAGTAAAAATATTTTATCTCACACAACAGATCTCAGATCTGAAACAGGGGAACATGACAGTCGCAGTGGTTTATAACAAGCTTTCGGCTCTATGGAACGAATTAGAAGTAGCCAAAGAAAAGTTTGACTGGCCCAAACATATTCAGTAGTAGTACAAGAACATGCGAGAAAGGGAGAAGGCGATGAGGTTCCTCCTCATTCTCAATGAAGCTTACCTAACGTTTCTCTCCCAAATCTTAACCATGGAGCCCATGCCGAGCCTTGGCCGCATCTACCAACTTGCCATTCAGGAAGAAAGTCATAGAGGACGATGGACCATGGGAAGGGAGGAGACAGAATGGTACTGGCGGCAATGAGCCATCTCCACTCCTCACAGAGGAGCCTGGGCAGAGGAAAAGAGGCGGATCTAGGGTTCTTCGACGAGAACCCTAGAAATATCAAAAGAACCACTAACGGCCCAGATTTCATTCAACAATCGGATGGTTCACACTTACTTCTAGGAGCAACTGGATCCGAGGGCCTGCGAAGCATCAGTCTTGATGGATCGGATGGTTCACGTGGAGTGAACTTCCATGGGCCGGATGGCCCATGCGGTGCTTTCTTCGGTGGACCGAACAGCTCGTATGGCCCAACTTTGGCCCAAGTTTTTCAGCTCACAACCAGGCCCTCCTCAACTGCAAAAAAATAGTGGCCCAAAAGGGAAATGTAAATTGTATTGTGATTATTACAAGCCCCCACACCATACAATTGAGAACTGTTGGAAATTACATGGAAAACCAGGAGAAAAGGAAAAATGGAAGTTTTCAACAGTTTTTCAAGTATCGGGCCAACAAATGGAAAATTAATTACCCATGAACAATATCAAGAGCGTATGGGAGCATTGAGGAAATTTGATGCTTCTGATAAAGCTAGGAGCTTCACAGGTACATCTTATTGTCTGATAAACTCAATTTCGCAGAATGCATGGATTATTGATTCAGGTGCTAGTGACCACATAGTCTGCAATAAGGTTTACTTTTCCGACGTTAAGAAATTGTCTTACCCTATATCAGTACAACTTTCAAATGGAAACACCACTAAAGTCATCATGTCTGGCACTATGAATCTTAGTTCTCTTATTACACTTCAAAATGTACTTTATGTCCCTGATTTTCATTTCATCCTCATATCAGTTTCCCGAGTTTGTGAAAGAAATTCATGTCGCATCTTATTCCATTCTGATAATTGCTTCTTTCAAGCCCTTTCGACTGGCAAACTGGTGGGCTTGGGTAGAGTCAATCAAGGGTTGTATTTTTGGATGTATTTTCCACAACTTTTTAAATTACCTCCTGTTGAACTCAATAAATCATTGTGTAATGCTACTACCAATGATATGAATTTTCTTAATCATCAAAGATTGGGTCACAGTGCATAATTTCCCTATCCTCAATGCCCCATCTGTCCCATGGCAAAACAAACTCGTGCTCCTTTCCAAAGTAGTACTTCCCAAGCAGATGATATTTTTTTCTCTAATTCATGCTGATGTTTGGGGGCCCTATCATACTTTGAATCATGATGGGTCTTGATTTTTCCTCACAATCGTAGATGATTTCTCCAGTGCGACATGGATATTTCTCATGCAGTCTAAAAATCGGGTTCTTTCACATCTGAGAACTTTTCTATTGTTGTCAAAAACTTAATTTGGAAAAACAATCCGTTTGATTCGAACTGATAATGATAGAGATTTTTTCAATGGTAAATGTGCTTCTCTATTTTCCCTAAATGGAATCTTGCATGAGAGTTCCTGTACTTATACACCCCGACAAAATGGAGTTATTGAGAGAAAGCATTGTCACCTCGTAGAAGTAGCATGTGCCCTTAAGTTTCAAACATCTATTCCTGAGAACTTTTGGGGAGATTATGTGGTCACAGCAGCATATTTGATCAATCGCATGCCATCATGCATTCTAAGAAGGAAGACACCTTTTGAGTTATTATATGGAAGGAAACCAAATCTAAGTCATCTTAGAGTTTTTGAGTGTCTATGTTATGTGACTACAGTAGGGCATAGGGATAAAATGGCACCTTGTGCTCATCAATGCATATTTATGGGCTATCCAGCCTTTAAAAAGGGGTATCAGATTTACGCACCATCTACAAGAGAATTTCTTGTAAGTAGGGATGTTGTCTTTCATGAGGATATTTTTCCTTCCCAAAATCTCACTTCTTCATCTGAAGATGAGAAGACAACTAATAAGAAATTCTTATTATCTTCAGGAGGAACATTTATTATTACTTCTCCTCTAAGACCAACTGGTGTATCGCCTCCAATTCCTATTGAGATCTCTATGGGTCATTCCGTTGAAATACCTCCTGAAGAGCCAGCACAGTTGACAGGTTATTTCATAGAAGAGCCAGTGCAGTTGACGGACCCTTCAGAAGCAAGCCATACTGAAATAAGCCCTAATGAAGAATCATCCTCAATACAACATGAGCCGCCACAACGTCCTAGTCGCGTTACTCGTCCACCGACTTGGACTAAGGATTATATATGTGGTTCTTCAAGATTGTCGGGTACTCATTACCCTATCTCGTCTTATATTTCATTTGATAGGCTATCACTAGAACATTTGTGTTGCATAAGCTGTCTTCTGAAGAACAAGAGCCTTCTAGTTATAATGAGGCAAGAGATGATCCTCGTTGGCAAAAGGCCATGGAGGCCGAGTTACATGCTTTGATAGAAAATCACACTTGGGATGTCGTACCATTGTTTGCTGATCGCAAACCAATTGGATGTAAATGGGTATATAAGATTAAATACAGTGTAGATGGTTCAGTAGAAAGGTATAAGGCTTGATTGGTTGCCAAAGGCTTTACACAACAAGAAGGTTTTGACTACCATGAAACATTTTCGCCCGTCGCAAATGATGTCACAGTTCGTTCTTTTCGATCAGTTGCTGCTTTTTGCGACTGGCCATTGCACCAAATAGATGTCCACAATGCTTTTTTGCATGGTGATCTGGATGAAGAAATCTACATGGATCTTCCACTAGGATTATGGAGATGGGGGGAGTCTAAGGTATGTCGTCTCCGCAAATCTCTCTATGGACTAAATCAAGCATCTTGACAATGGTACGCCAAATTCACTAATGCACTTATAGCTGTTGGATTCAAACAGTCCAAATATGACTATGCTCTATTCAGTTGGACAAGAGGCATGTCATCTATTTACTTAATGATTTATGTTGATGACATACTTATCATGGGAAATGATGATTCTGCTGTGAAGAAACTTAAAGAGTATCTACATTCCACCTTCCATATCAAAGATTTAGGGCCGCCTAAGTATTTTCTTGGAATTGAGATAGCTCGTTCAGATTAGGGAATCTCTCTCAGTCAGCGGAAATTCGTAATGGAGATTATATCAGAAGCAGGACTGTCAAGCTGTAGACCAGCCATTATCCCTATCGAGCAAAATGCCAAGTTGACTTATGTCGACTATGATGCTGGCATATCTTCTTCTTCTGATGATCTGTTATTAAAAGATCCATCGAGATACTAGAGACTTGTGGGAAAACTTATTTATCTCACTACGACTAGGCTAGACATCTACTATGCAGTACAAACTCTTGGTCAATTTATGCACAATCCAAAACAATCTAACATGAATGCAGCCTTGAAGATTGTGAGATACTTGAAGACATGTCCAGGTTTAGGGATACTCCTTTCTCGAAAGTGCAACATGGAAATGACAGCTTATTATGATGCATATTATGCCACATGTCCTATGAGCAGGAGATCTATCAATGACTTCTGTATCAAATTTGGGGAATCATTACTTTCATGGAAGACAAAGAAGCAGTCTACCATGTCCTTATCTTCAGTTGAAGACGAATATCGATCTATGGCCAAGACTGTTTGTGAAATAGTTTGGTTAAGGGGTCTACTTCTAGATCTCGGGGCACAAGTTAAAGGACCGAATACACTCTTTTGTGACAATGATTCAACACTCAAACTTGTAGCAAATCTATATTGCATGAGAGGACAAAGCATATAGAGGTCAATTGCCACTTTACTCGAGAAAAGATTCAAGAAGGAGTTATCGAGACAAGAGGGATCAGAACCTCGGAGCAACCTGCGTACATATTCACTAAACCGCTTTGTCAAAGACAACATGCATATCTTCTAAACAAGCTTGGTGTCTTAGACATATACAAGCCACTAGCTTGAGGGTGAGTGCTGGAATATATGATTTAGCATATCGTATCAATTGTAAATTGATAGAGAATTGTGTCTATTTTAGGAATAGAAAGATAGGAGAATACTTATTTTCCTTTTATTAATTCATTCTTTGTAATTAAATATACAGTCTTGTACAAGGAATTACAATCAATAGAGAGATACAGAAATTTCCACATCTCATTCCCTTTCAACTTCAGAGACCTTTTCTTCTTTATTTCACTTTGTTACATAAATGAGAATTTTCACAAGTTCAATTGCAGTTTGGAGATTGCAGAGTCCTAGAATAAGATTTTCCCATGATTCGCCAAGTTGTGCTCACGGTTTGAACGCTTGCTCATGTGCAAAATATCCACAAAACTCTTACATAGTGTCTATACACCTATCTCTTCATGTACTTCATGTGCACAAGTCTTATATGAGGAAGTGCTGAATCGAGATCTTTCTATAATAATCAAGTTTCGACGCTATTTACATTGATTGACATAGTGCCTTTAATATACAATAAACAAAAACTAAATATATGAATTTTTTTCATTATGGTAAGTAGATCCTATATAGATAAAGAAAAACTAAAGAAAAAGGAAAGTAAATAATTTGAGACCACAAATCTAAATTGCCATTGAATGATAGAGGGGAAATTGTCTTTTTGATGAAAATTGGGTGGATTTAGTCATATAAGGGGTGCAAATAGCATTGTCCTTAGATAATAAAAACTAATTCATTAGATTGAGGAAAAAACAATTTCAACTTCTAGCAAATAGAATGGAGATCAATCGTTCTCTTTAAAAATGATTTTGATAAAAGAAATACTTTTCTTCGTTATAAAGTTTTTCGGTGAAATAAAATTGCTTGGAACATGTTATTAGAATCGCTTCTAGCTCTCAAATGCCACGTGTAAGTGTACCACCCGAGACCCCGAAAAGGTGGCCTTTTGGATCATGATGGGTGGGATGCTAGACGGTGGGTTCCACAACCAGCAAAAAGGCAATTAGAAGTTGTGTTGATGTGGAATGGTTGAGAGCAAAGAGACGACAGAGATTAACTACACGCGAATTGCCATTCAGAAAAGTTCGTCGGCATGCTAAATCAATCGATTTCAACCCGAAACGTCAATGACTTAAATGCTTCCTTTTCATGTTTTAGTTACGTGCACCCAACTTGTATATTCATTGGGCTCTCATTAGGTATGCTAATCCAAAAAAAGAAATAATTAGTAATGTCCACGGACATTAATAGAATGAAAAGTATCTATCAATTGAGAGTGAAGAAATTA
This sequence comes from Eucalyptus grandis x Eucalyptus urophylla, assembly GCA_028830015.1. NCBI lineage: Eukaryota > Viridiplantae > Streptophyta > Magnoliopsida > Myrtales > Myrtaceae > Eucalyptus > Eucalyptus grandis x Eucalyptus urophylla. Next base: position 47,239,939 of record CM054190.1, read on the forward strand.
TTGGGCGTTTCATAAATAAGATAAAAGTGCTAGAGTATTGATGTGACACGATCCAATCGGTGATTCAAATTGATAATTAGCCCAGAAGCAGATTGCGCATTAATGAAGTTTTGCATATTATGTTCAGACTGTTTAGCTTGATTGGATTGAGGGTGAAATGGGTGGATGTATTAGATTTCGAGATTCGATACAAGTTATCTCATTTGGTTTAGAATATTAATGACCGAGATATAGCCACATCAACAAATTGTCTTACGTCCATAAGGGGAAAATAAACATAGGAAAAGGAGAAATATCTCTACACAGAGACAGCAATGGGTTGCACACTCGAAAATCTTAATCAAGATTAGAATCTATTTCCTATTAAATTCATATTTCTCGCAATAAAAATTTTCACGGTTACATCGCAAATGGATGTTTTAACTCGTCATGTTTGAGGTTGTCAACCTCGTCTGATTCACCACACACATTACTGTCAAAAGAAAAAAGAAAGAGCAAAGCAAGGGTTAGAAAGAGGATAAGAGAATAACGTCCGCCCCAAAAATATTTGATTTTGTTTGTGAGAGAACCAAGCTATTGAAGCTATGGCCTATCTACAATCACATAATAGGCTAGGCCTCTCTGATCTAAGTCCATCAGGCCTGGTGGAGCCTATTGGGCCTACAGTTGAAAAGGACATGACAAGTTCGGTTGGGCCTACCACAGATAAGATTGCCGGCCTATACTTTGAAAGTTTGGCTACCTACTATTGCATTTGCCTTATGAATTGTGATTATCGTGTGTGTCTATATGTGTGTGTGTGTGTGTGTGTATTTGCAAATTCAGATACTGAAAATTAATCACTCAAAATGTAGTTCAATTCAATTGTGATTATCGCGTGTGTCTATATGTGTGTGTGTGTGTGTGTATTTGCAAATTCGAATACTGAAAATTAATTAATCCAAACATAGTTCAATTCAATTTATCAATTCCAACATGCTAGATAAGGCTTGTGTTCACAAATTGATCCGAATCTTCGTTTCATTATTTCTAAGAGGATAGTCTAACTCATACACCTTTTTCACTTTGAAATTTGAGCTATAAGGGATTTATAGGCTTTAGTGAGGAATGATTTAAGATTTCAAGTCCCATATCTAGCGGCAGTAAAGACATGTCGAATGATTCACAAGTGAAGAGCCATCTTCATATGACCATTGTATATTGAATATCCTTTTAGGGGTTAGTCTGACATCCAACAAAAAATTACGAAGCGGGTAATTATGAATCAGGACATAAAAGCAAGACAAGTGTCACGAGACAGGTTCATGAAAGTGATTTCTAGGAGTCAATTTTAACTTTCATAGCTGAGACTAAGGTGGGCCCCAAAAAGGTGCATGAGAGGGCACAATGATTATTTTCTCCTTGCAACACAAGGAAGAAATGCCTTTAAAGCATCCTCCTCCTCCTCCTATAATTAGCTGTTTTGGAAATCGTGAGAAAGAGAGAGAGAGAGAGAGAGAGAGAGAGAGAGCTTAACGAATCTAAATCCGTGGATGAATTTTACCTTTTCCAAGCCAAGAACCAACCGGAAATGGGGGGCCGAGAGAGAGAGAGAGAGAGAGAGAGAGAGCGAGCGAGCTTAATGAATCTAAATCCGTGGATGAATTTTACCTTTTCCAAGCCAAGAACCAACCGGAAATGGGGGGCCGAGAGAGAGAGAGAGAGCGAGAGATTTAATGAATCTAAATCCGCGGATGGATTTTACCTTTTCCAAGCCAAGAACCAACCGGAATGGGGGGCCATTGGTCCACCCCAGTTTTAGCATCACAAGGGAAATAAAAAAATCATGACTTCCCCTATTTTACCCTCATGTAAGAAACTCAGCCTTTCCTAGGTTCAATCATAAAAACCATGTAGCTAATCATTATCAATCGGTCACTACTTTGCGAATGTCAAGCGTAACCCAAAACACATCAAGAAACCACAATAGCAAAATCCATTTCCTCGTGGTCTATTATGGGTAACAAGCCTTTTGCAACCAAAAAACAGAAATAAAGAATCATCTGGACTCTTACACATGACTAAGATAGAAGCACAATGCCTCGCGGACCAAATTTCACTGCCCAAGAATCGCGAGATGAAATCATAAAATTACCTAATTTCTGAAACCCTAATCTAATCCAAGGGAGAGCTCCTCATATATCGACATAGTATAGGACACCAAAAACCGAACATTTAAAAAATAGGAGAATGAAACCCTTTTCAGGGCCGAAGGAAAGTGTGATGACTCCCCCAGCTAAACCTATCTGGGGCGAAGTAGAAGGCAAGAATTAAATAATTCACGATGCATGTCGCGGTCTTGGGGTAGGTATTTTAGGCTAAGGGCATCATCGATGGACAGGAGCGGAAGACCGAGGCCGCGTGCCCTTGTCTTTTGGAAAGCGGCCCTGACGAGGGGGGGAGGGGGGGACACACTCGAAATTAGCTGTAAAACACAACGCGTTTTCGAGCTCCTCTTTAAAGCGCCGCCGTCTCTTTACTCTTTAGAGGACCCTTTATCGCTTTCGGAAAAGCACACTGAAAACGAGCATGTGGGGCTCCCAAGAGAGGAAGAGATAGGGCGAGAAAAGAGAAGAAGAATGAAATCCCATGCATAATTCGATCCGTTTGCATATATTCCCTCGTTCTTTAATGGGGGTGCGGTGGAAGGATCTGGCCGAGTCTCATGCTGCGGGAAGGAGTGCTAGATGCATCTCAACAAATGCCCTGTTTCTGACCAATTCGACGTGGGCAAAAGTCAAACTTGTCTTTCTTTTCTTTCCTTCTTTTGTCAATTTTTTTGACTTTTTCTAGAGTTGTTCGAGTGAATTATTGATGTCGAATTTCCAGCTAGAACGTTCTTTAGCATTAATTCAAAGGTGGGTTTTGAAAGAATAAGAACGTTCTTTAGCATTAATTCAAAGGTGGGTTTTGAAAGAATAATACCCATATGACAAAAGGGATATAATGATTTCCTGAAACTTTTAATGATTTGTCGGTGTAATCCTTCTGGTTAATTATTTAAATTATAAGTTTATGATTAAATTGTCACTAAGATTAAATTGGTAAGTTATCAAACATTTGAGTACTACATTAGCAAAATCGAAAAATTTGAGACCGAATTGACCGCTATACAATAGATTTGAGACGTTTCAGATAATTGTCCTAGACTACAAAATGATATTATAATAGACTTTTTGCTCTAATGCATGATTGACTAAATTCAAATAAATTTATCAGGCAAGAGGGTGAATTTATTTCTTATTTCAGGTGATAATTATTAAAGACCTGTTCTTCCTTTGTCGGTACTTTCTTGTTTGGAGCCAAATAAGATATAGTTTTTGCGATTCTTGTCGAGATTTTGCCGCCACCGACATGCTTACGGGAAGACGCGTGCACCTTGTAAAGGGAATACGTCGGTCATGGAATCCGTGAGATTATTGTCCTCCGGTTGAGTTCACACACGTCGTGAAGACAGTGCCGTTTCCAAGAATTTATTACCTATTACAATGACACTTATTTTATACAATACATTTAAACATATTGATATATAAAATGAGATGACAGAGCCTACTAAATATCGAATATGTTACATGAACATAAAGATAGTTTTATGCTTACTGCACTTGATTATTTGATTCGATTGTCAAATGATAACAAAAGGTAGATGAATATTTCTGTCGTGTCAGATGCGAGAATTCCGTTGTGAAGGTGTTGAGTAACTAAAATTAGATGAGCAAGCTTTCCAAGTTTCAGCGCACCAATATTTTTTTTATGATTTGTATAATTGTTTCTTTCAAAAACTGAAACATTCTTATTAAGGATATCTAACGAGTACTCCTACAGCATTGGACCCTCGTAACCTAAGTAGTACCGACACTGACATGCGACACGACACGACACGCCAACACGTCGTTTCTCAAAAAACAGATAATTCCGACATATTGGGACACGTTTTATATTAAATATATATTTTTATCATTTTTATGATTATTTCAATCAAATTAATTTTATTCAAATTCATAAATAAATAAATAATTAAAAAAGCCTAGATTGAATTTACACTAAAAATATTAGTTCATCATTTATTAATATCATTCATTGTTTTAATTTGACAAATTCAACTCTATTCCAATAATTCATAAAACTTGGAGAAAACAAGCAATCGACATTCCGGATTCGCATATTAGATATGGCGGAAGAGAAAAAAAAAACTTTAGAGATGAATTGTATATCACAAAAAGTGGGAGTCAGAAAAAAAGATAATACTATGTCTTTGACCAGATGTCAGATTTTCTGACACATGTTGACCGAGTGTTGGAAAGTGTTCGAAAGTGTCGGACACGTATCGAAGTGTCCAACACGACACGAAGGCTCTTAGAGAGTGTCGGTACTTCGTAGCTCGTAACAATTGGGTCTCTCTTTCCATTCTTTACTCATCACCCATTTAGCAATAAAAAATAGAGAACGCTAGATAAAGCCGCTTGTCAATTCTAGCTACATTAAATCTCGTTTACAAACCTAGGTACGCAAAACGATGAGTCGGAGTTCTAACGGGCATTAATCATCATCCCGCTTATTGAAATAATTCTCACTTAATCTCCTGGCGAAATAGGTCTATTTACTGTCTATCGCATCACTTATGATGTCGATCTATAGATGAGATTTTAGAACGCTTGAAATCAGTCTGTCTAGGGTTTCTGGAGTTCTTTTGCTTTCTTTAAAGAGTTGGTTGAGAATTGAAGTGAAGAGCCAGTCAAATCTTTAGCTCTTCTATGACTTCGATGAGCAGCGAGATCTGACCAGTGACCACCGTTCGTTTCAGAGACAGACGCATGATGCAGCGTGCATTCATTACGGCGACTGCATGTCTTGCACATGATCGAGGGCAGTGCAGTCGCTCTTCAAGTGACTCTGACCATACGAAATTCCTGACTTGATGTCCATATGGTTGTTAGGTTGGAGCAGTGCTAAGATCCGGTATTTCGTTTTATCAATCCATCGCTTGAAAAGGTCAATCACGTGTTTATTAACATCTCCCATTAGAAAGAAAGAGATGAGCAGTTCATACATCTATGCAAATGGAAAGATTATTTAAAAAATCATAAACTCATTATATGATTGTCAATTCAGTTTTAAACTTTTCGATTTGATTAATTTTATCTTGAATTTACCGATAATTTGTTAATGTAACCCTTCTAAGTGAAAATCGCCGATAAGCATTGACGCGGGCAAATTTTTTAAAAATTTATGAATTTTTTTTCCACGATGGTAAATAAAAGAGTAGATATAAACAATTCATAAAATTTTAAAAAACTTAAATAAATTATTCATGTTAATACCAACCTTTTGGCCATACCATGTAAGATGGCCAGCGTCCATGTCGAAGATTTTCAGCCAAATTTGATTGGAAAGATTCACAAAATTGGTCATATCAAAAAGTTTATGATTGAAATGGTAATTGTACAATAAATTTAAGACTTTTCGGATAATTCTCCTATTGATAGAAATTAATTTTACTTGGGGTTTATACAAGATCTTACGAAATGTGAGTTAATATTAACATGCAAAAAAATTTCAACTAATCTACTAGTAGCATGTATAAGAAAACTGATTTTTACACGGTCAGGCGGTATAAACATTAATATCATACCAATATTTTACATGGTATAAATACTTTACGAAGTATTCCGTATACTTAAGTGGACACAATATAAATTATTTTCGAAAATATTTTTTAACAGTATAATATGCTGCATTTATACTTTGTGGGTGTTCCGCGTACTAAAAAGTGGAAGGGGGGGAGGAATGTGGGGATTGGACTCTGAAGGCATGAAGAGAATCTGCATCTCCGCGACCGCCGACATTTGGATAAACGTATGGCGCGGGGACTTTTGTCCGTGGTGTAGTTTTTTCTTTGTTTTGGTCAAATCCATGGCCTAGTTTGATTCCCTTCGGGGACAACCGTGGCTTTTTGACTTTATAATCTAATGAGCCAACCCCAAACAATCGTCTTTTTTTTTTCTTCGTGAAAGGAAAATAAAATAGTAAGGAGGGGCGATCGACGTCGAGTGTTCTCAAAAGGGTCCTGAAGTTGAGCTACATTACTACTCAGCACTGCTCAAGGCATTAAATTCGAAGATTGACAAGTCTGTTGTGTTATGGTAGTAGCTCCATCGGCGTCTTAGGAGCTTTTTAACTCTATCCAGGTGAGGTAAGTGGCACTCGGCAGGAGAACACATCATCGTTCGAACATGGCACGGAATGGAATTCGTGACTTCATGAAAGATAGGTGAGCAGGAGACGTCTGAGCCGACCATGCTGAGTGGGTGCACAGAAATTGTGTTAGTTAATCAATATTCAGCAATAGATTTATGTATCAATGAAGGTGATGCTAAAATCACTTGTGTATTTTTCCATCTCCAATCATAGGAAACATTTTAACTAATGTGTTATACATATGAACATCATCCACAGAAAAGCTATATGGTTTATGTCCATAGTTATAACTCACCAACCACAAGATTATTTGTAATGGATTTTATGCAATCAAGAATGAATGATAACATGACCCATTTTATGCGGTCTTTTATTATGATAATTACCTTGATTAGAGGGATAATGTGGTGATCTAACACGTAAGTTAGGTCTCCAAGAGAAGCAAAACACTTTCATGAGAGCAAGTTTAAATTTTCCAAATACTCATCATGAAAGGGAGTGCATTTCCAAAACATATCAATTGCAACTTTATTAGAGCACTAATTTCCTTTTTCATTTGTCCTACTCAATTCATTATCATGCTCAATTCATTATTAGATTTTTGTATTATCTCTTTGCAGAGCGTGAGAATCAAACTCCACATCTTAAACTAAATATCATTATCCCCATCCACTTGAAAATGAAATGAATCGGACTCTCCATCTCTCCCTTCTAATATGGGAAGAGTCGTCTCTCCACCTCTCCTTTCTCATGACCATGGGACATATCCAGTGGTTATTAGATAACTAATTAATAAATCAAAATGATATTTTTGCAAAGAGGAGAGAGAGAGAGAGAGAGACCCATGTCATTTTTTTTCAAAAAATAAAGAAAGGATAGATTCTTGGGGTACCCTCCTCATTCATTTCACTCACCCTTATTCTCTTCCAATATCCTTTTTAAGGTGGATTTTATTACCAATAAACCATCGCCAAGCTGTCGAACAGTTGACCTTTTTTCTCCCTACTCAGCAAGTCCTCTATATAACTATTGGGACTTGCACACTATAAATCATAAATCTGCCTAGCTCCCTCCCCCACACGCATAATGCTGCGGGTGCAACGCAATGATCCTAATAAATTCCCCTCACCACCTAATCCAATCTTCGAAAACCCAAGTTCCCTTCTTCCCACGCTTAAACCTTAAATACACTCGCTCGCTGCCCACGATCCACTCCCTCCTCCTCCTCCATCTCGCGTCCCTTCACCACTCACCCTTTTCCTCTCGCTTTCATGGTCCTCACATCCATGGCTCCCTCTCCTCCCAGGCTCGCCTCTGCAGCCGTCATCTTCCTCGCCTTCCTCTGCTGCCTCGCCGACAGCTCGCCGGGCTCGGCGCCCTCGGATCTCCTGCAGCGCGAGTGCCTGGCGGTGCCGACGTCCCAGTTCCTGAGCTCCCTCAGATCCACCGTCGAGGTGCTCAGGCAGGTCTCCGGCATTGTGTCCCAGTTCGGCACCGTCTTCGGCGACTTCCGGCTCTCCAACGCCGTCACCGACTGCCTCGACCTGCTCGACTTCTCCTCCGACGAGCTGAGCTGGACCATCTCCGCCACCCAGAACCCAAAAGGTACTGCCCTTTCTTTTCTCCGTTCGCTTTCCTGATTCGGCACTGAGTTCTGTCGGTGGGGACGCTGTTCTTGATATTTCTTCTTGGTGAAAGATCGAGGAGTAATTTTTCTGTCAATGTCTCCAGCACCAACATAAGGAATATGAAATGTCTTTTGGGAAGGTGGTACAAGGATGTGTGGTAGGTTTGCAACTACGTACTTTCATCATCGAGTGAGAGTCCTCTAGGGACCCTTTCTATCATCATTAATTTCTATTACCCCATATTATCTTTATGGTTTTTTTCTTTTTTTTCTTTTAATAACGCAAATTCATTTATTCATTTATTCAGGCAAGCACAACAGTACTGGGGATCTCAGTTCTGACTTGAGGACATGGCTAAGTGCTGCACTTGCAAACCAGGAGACATGCAGAGATGGGTTTGAGGGCACTAGCGGCATTGTCAAGAGTGTCGTCTCCGGAAGTCTCAACCAAATCACTTCACTACTCACACGACTCCTCACCATGGTCCACCCATCTTCCGGCTCCAACTCCGCCGCCGCTGCCGCCGGCGGCGGCAAGGGCCCGGGGCGGAAGCTCTTCAACGACAGCCCCCAGTTTCCTCGTTGGGTGAAAACCAAGGACCGGAGGTTGTTGCTAGCGAATGGGGTGGCGGCGGATCTGGTAGTGGCTCAGGACGGGAGCAGCAATTTCACCAAGGTGGAGGATGCGATCGCGGCCGTGCCCGACTACGGGACGCGCCGGTTCGTGATCTACGTGAAAAAGGGCGTGTACCGGGAGAACGTGGAGATCAAGAAGAAGAAGTGGAATATTATGATGATCGGCGACGGGATAGACGCCACCATAATCTCAGGGAATCGGAACTTCGTCGATGGTTGGACCACGTTCCGGACAGCAACATTCGGTAAGCCTTACAACCTTTCAAAATTTTAAAATTTTCCTAGTATTGGGTTATAACCTATGTCCTATGGTCGAAATTATTGAGATATATAATGTCTGGTTTTAATGCACATATAATTGCTCAATTGGGTTTGACTTGAAAAGAAGCAAATGTCATTTCGGTCCCCCTCGAACAGGTTCACTTTGATGGTTTTTTTTTTTCAAATTTGTTCTTTTGTGAGTACATGTAGTGATCGTGGTGGTGGTTGAGAATCTAATTTTGCACCTTCGGTACCATCGTATGGTGCTCGATGATGCCATATGGTGTCTCTCCTTACTTAGTGAATATATGATATAGTAAATAGAAATGTCAGTGCGAAATATCACTGGAAAAAAGGGTTGGGCACACGTCGAGTCGAGGGAAAATTATTATCTTGGTTGTCATGTGGGTGGTTGACGATGCCATATGGTGTCCCTCTTTACTAAGTGAATAGATGATACAGTAAATCGAAATGTCGGTGTGAAATATCACGGGAAAAATAGGTTGGGCACACATCTAGTCTAGGGAAATTTTATCTCGGTTGTCGTATGTAGAAATATCATAATGTAAGGGAGGGTTAATTTTTATTTTCTTTTACTATGCCTCGTTGAGTTTGAGTGTTTGAGTATCCAGATTATTTTTCACATTTTTTTATTGAATTTAATTAACTATGCACAAAGAATGAACTTGATGTTCTTGGTCGCATGTTGGGTAAAGTTATTCTCTGAAACCAGCCTGCTGCCACGAGTGCCCAAGTTTTCTTTCCGTAAAGTTGTGCGCATCTCGGCATCTTCCTTTTAACGTTTTCGATCGCAAATGCAGCCGTCAGCGGCAGGGGGTTCATAGCCCGGGACATGGCGTTCGAGAACACGGCCGGCCCGGAGAAGCACCAGGCCGTGGCCCTCCGGTCGGACTCCGACCTGTCCGTCTACTACCGGTGCGCGATCAGGGGCTACCAGGACTCGCTCTACACCCACACGATGCGCCAGTTCTACCGCGAGTGCCGCATCAGCGGGACCATCGACTTCGTCTTCGGGAACGCGGCGGTCGTGTTCCAGAACTGCCAGATCCTGGCCAAGAAGGGCCTCCCCCAGCAGAAGAACACCATCACAGCCCAGGGCCGGAAGGACCCGAACCAGCCCACGGGCTTCTCGTTCCAGTTCTGCAACGTCTCGGCCGACTCGGATCTGGCGCCCTTCGTGAATTCCACGCCGACGTACCTAGGGAGGCCGTGGAAGTTGTACTCAAGGACCATATTCATGCAGTCTTACATGAGCAACGCCATTAGGCCAGAAGGATGGCTAGAGTGGAATGGTGATTTTGCCTTGGACACCTTGTACTATGGGGAGTTCATGAATTCCGGGCCCGGGGCAGGCCTCACCGGGCGGGTCACATGGCCCGGGTTTCACGTATTGAACAACACGGCGCAAGCAAATAACTTCACCGTGGCCCAATTCATAGAAGGGAACGCTTGGCTGCCGCCGACCGGAGTGGCCTACACCGCCGGACTTGGGATTTAAGGCTGGTCTACAAATCTATCAATATGATGATGTTTTTTTTCCCCTATCTCGGAAAAAACTAGCACAGGACACCAACATCATGGGGATCCACTTACAACACTAGTAACTGCAGGTTTTGAACTCTCGACCTCGACGATGAAGGAGAGACTCACAACCAACATAGCTACCTACGGTTGGGTATTAATATGATGATGTTATATTTTGTGTACTTACAAATTTGATTCTTTCTTTGTCAAACATAATTAAAGGGTATAAATGAGGGTTATTGCAAATTTTCTCGTCTGTTTTTCGTTCGCTCTACTCTTCCGAGTTCATGGATCTTGCAAATGCACTGAAGATGACGTTATCGTTCACGCTTTGGCAACAAATTGCCTTCTCGAATTAAACCCAAAGTAATTGATGGCGAGGAATAATGTGTCACATGAAATGAAGATTTCACTAAGATTTTTTTAGGACATAAGGTCACATCTGTCCACGTTGGGTCATTTAAACACCACCAAACTACTTTAATTTTAAAGTTTAGATAAAGCACTATCGAATTAGGTTTTGGTTATTAGGTGTCATATCATCCCATCATAGCATCACTTTAAAAAAATAAAAATAAAAAATAAAGCAGCGAAAGCGAAAGAATTAGGTATCATCACATGTAGAGTAACGTTACTTTATCAATGAAGTGATGGAATTTTCTAGGAGTGAGCACCTGGACCAGCCCAACACTACTAGTCATGGTTTGATTCCCAAGGAGACCAAATCAATTATTGGTCCTAGGATTCTTAGATCAACACTGTATATGTTTGTCTTTAGTCCTAAGAGTTCAAGGTCGGTCCAACTCAGACCAATCTTGATTATATATATATATATAATATAATATAATATATTATTTATAATTTTTATATAGATAAAATCTTAAAATAAACAGTGTCAACAACACTAAATAACTCTTTAGTGATGAATTCAGGTAATTTTATATTGTTCTTTAATAACTTAAATTTTTAATGTCTTTTAAAGCATCGATAGTCATAATTTACGAAAAATAAAAATGTTTTTGTGAGGAATCTCACGACATCTAAAAGAGCACAAACAGCTCCTTACGGCATCTTCTGACGTTTTGTACAACTTTGTTACAAGATTCACAGGAAGCTTGAAGCTCTGGTGGCAATCAATTTCAAAACAAGACCAGATTCATTTTCTGATGTCACCAAATTTCAGCCATGCCATCACTCTCTTATACCATGTCTTTGTGGGAAAACCCGGTGATCTCATAGAGATAAAAAGAAGAGAGTTTTTCAAAAGACGATGATGTTCTCTCCAGAAGAAACATCTTGATAAGCATTATCGAATAATGCTTCAAATCTTTTATCAAGTCGGAGCAGATCCAAATCTGAAGCATGTTTTCCTTACTTCCATCCCGAAAGAACTATCCCAGATGGTTGAAAGATCGTTCTTTGGAAAACAAAGGCGAGTACAAGATATTCCCTTGGGAGAAATACAGCATTATCTTATTTATTATCTTAGTTTTCAATTTGCCAAAATCGAAAGAAATAATTTCTCCACTCGCCACTCTCGCTCGCTTTGAGTCATTTGTGTTGCTCGATGTTCGCTTAGCTTGTTGCTTCCTACTTGACACTCGATGCTCACTTTGTTCAATGCTCACCCCACTCAACCCTTACCACTTGCCTTTCGTAGCTAACCTCACTTGTCATCAAACTCATTGAGTCGTTCCGATCTTCGGTTGCCCTTTCAAGGAGTACAAAAAATGAAATAAAAAATTATTGATTAGTGCCGAGTTGACCCTGGAACTGGACCGAACCCATTGGGTCAATCCAGTCCTCAATTGCTTTTTTAAGGAGCACAAAAAATGAAATAAAAAATTATCGGTTAGTCATGAATTGATCTTGGAATCGGATAGAACCCATTGGGTAGTTCAGTCATTGGTCCCAAGCTCAATAGGGTCGATTCTCAGTCCTAAAAAATTAAAGACTAGTACTGTGCAGGTTGATCATAGGGTGAGGGGGTGGATTGACCCAACCCGAATCATGCTCACCCCTAGAATTTTCAAGATATGCACAAAATCGTTATTTATGATATATTTCATATATGTTGAAAGCCATCGCGGTAAATTCGCTTTGATGGCCTTATAATATTATATATATAAAAATCAAAGAGAAAATTTATGTTTTCTTGTGTTTTGTCATATTAACTTATATTAGCTTAGGACAAATTTAGAATTAACAGATGGAACATACCCTCTTATGTCGCCACATTGATAAATGAATTTGCCCGTCTATTATAATCCTTCACAGTGTTCATTACCTATCATCACAAATCATTTTCTTTGTGCAATGCATGGTAAATTCCCTTCGTCCCTATTGGGGTAGGCATCATAGAAGTAAGGCCAACATCTATAAAACAAATCATCCAACGGATTCATCCAAGTCCTTCAAGAGCTAACGAGCAGCAAGAGCAAGCCTTTCACCTAGAAAACCCAGAAGAACCTCACGACGATCACACTCTCTAACAGTCATTCTGGTTGCGATCATTGTCGCCTTCGCGGTCGAGATGTTGGTGCCGAAAAGGGCGCCGTGAAATCTCGAGCGGCTGCGACGGACCCACTTGGCTGCAGCCGAGCGAATCACGGCCGTCTGTGACGTGACTCAGTGTCCGGACTCGTTCGTCTTGAGCATTACTTCTCTCAGGAGCTCATCTAACATCACGAGTGATGATGATCCAGGCCAGCAGGAGATTCTCAGGCTATCTTCGGAGGTGGCACTGAGTGAGCTAGTGAATATCTCTTGTTGGCCCACAAGGATAGTGTCCTCCCAAATCATTGGATCGTGGCACTGGCGATCCATTAGTCCATAGAGCAATCAAGGATTGTGAATTTCTCATCAATGGTGCTATCAAATCAAGTCCGCGGATCGGTTTCGTCCGTCCAAGGGAACGATGAGGAGGCAAAAGCTACTGGCATGATGTTTAATGTAATTGACATTAGGACATGACTTAGTACTGCGACCACAGACCAAAAGAAAAGATCAATGATTTCTTGGAAGGGGCATCAAGTACGTGCATCTTTACACTGACTCTGTTTCGATGTATTCCATTTATATCACGAATTCCATTCGGTGCTTGTACAAGACCAAGGAGGTTGACAGCAGATCGTCATTATTGTCATTGCTGATTATGAGGGGAACACGCGAATTTCATCGGAACTCACCAGCAACAGCCTGGCCGTTGTCTCCGACCTATTTGCCATATCGGGGAATCTCAAGATCGGCTCGAACAGCTAGCGAAAGCGACTCATTTGGCGACTAAGGTGAGGCCAAATTTCCTTGGAGCGCACGAAGAAGTAGAATTAGGGAATTTTGAGAAGAGGGAAATTTACTATCAAAGCCTGGCATAGTGGTGGCTGGACCCGCAAAATGGGTTATCAACCCATTTCTATATGAGAAATGATTGTGTGTTAGTTTTTAATCTACTATGAGAATAAAAAATTATTTTAAATGATAAATAATTAAATCACAAATAATTATAAATTATTGTGAGACCCACTTCTTCAAGAATCTATAGCTCACAACATATGGTTAGTCTCACAGTATTTTAAGGACTATTATGCTAGCCAAACCCTTTATTCACCCATATGGGTGTTAAATGGTTAGTTATACTGAATAAAATGGTTTAAACACAATATAAATTTATAAATGGGTTTACAACTTATTACAATTTATTTAAACTCAACCCATTTCTATAACTCTCTTTTCGGTTTCTCTTGTCTTCACTCAATTTTGTACTCACTCACGCCATACTCTCATTTTAGTTTGGTTATGAGTTTTCATAGATTGGATTAAATATGAAAGCATTTTAACAATATAGATCAGGTCGAATCATGTATGGGTTGGATCGTCACTAGATTTGTATTGAGTGAAAATTGGTCAAAACAAATTAAATTGGTCTATTTGAGTCGGATTACTTATGAATTGATTCAGACCCGATCCAAATCACTTGTTTGACTGGTCTAGTGATGGCTAAAGATGAATATGGGGACTTTGTGACAATTAGCGAGGCAGGAAGTGCAATCCCAAAGAGGAAGAAAGAGAGGACAGTGATACATGTGAAGGAGGGAGAGTGTGTGGAGAATGTAAATTTGGGGGCAGACTGTTGGAACGTGATGATGCATGGTGATGGCATGCGCAGGATCATTGTATCTGCCAGCAAGAAACATGCGGAGGGGTCTCCTACTCATTCCAGTGCCAACCTTCACTAAGTGAAAGTCAAATCCATGATCCCAATTTTTACTGGATTTGATCAATTTTACATGGTATAAGCATCAAGAAATGAATTCATTGGGTTCAATTGGTTTTTTTCCCAAGCTTACATTTGTGCTTATGCATCCAGGTGCTGGTGGGAGGGCATTTATAGCCAAAGACCATGGGGCTTCAGGAACCTGGCCAAGCCCGAAAAGTTCCAAACTCTAGCATTGCTATTGTCTACGGACCAAATGATTTTCTGTCGTTGCTACGTTGACGCGTATCAGGACACTCTCTATACGTATTTGGGCCAACGGTTCTATCATGACTTCCTCATCATGGAGACCATAGATTTCATCTTCAAAAAGGCTATGCCGTGCTCCAAACCTGCTCCAAACCTGCAGCATCCGATAGAGATAGCTCCACGGCAAGTCAGTTCAGTGAGATTTTGGTAAAATCACTATCAATTATTCTAAAAGATTAAGTTGTTAGATAAATATGTAGTTTGTATTTTAAATATTCTTACACTCCTTCTCACGCTTAATCTAGTATTTTTGTCTAATACTAGAACATGAAAAGTTAATTGGAGAGACAAATAGGATCCTAAAAGATTTGAATTCAAAACCTTTAGTTCTGATACCAAGTGAGATTTTGGTAAAATAACTGTCAATTATTCTAAAAGTTTAAATTGTTAGATGAAGACGTTATTTATTATTTAAATATTCTAACAAGTTCAACATCATCACGGCTGGGGAAAGTCGGACCAAAATTAGACACGGGCGTCATGATCCAAAATTGCAAGATCGAGCCCTTTGACAACGTGACGGCCTAGACGCTCCTTGGCAGGTCGTGGGAGGATTACTCCACAGCCATCTTAATGCAATTAGAGATGGGTGGGATTGTGAATCCCATGGGTTGGGCCGAATGGACCCCCGATGTTGACCCACGTAATACCATATTCCACGCCGAGTATCAAAAGAGTGGGCTGGTTTCAGGCCCAACATCATAGACCAGCAAACTACAAGGTTTACTGTGGAATCTTCTATCCAGAGAAGTGTGTGGTTACCATAATTTAAGATGTTATATGATGTAAACTAGTGATATAAGTTCGAGAAATGGTAGGAGTGATTTGTATGGCAGTACTCCTTAGATGTTGGATCCTCTTAGAAGTTGGGGGATTTCATATGTCAACTTCAACACAAAGATATGGTTGCCTAGCATAGAGAAATTCATTGAAAAATACATAATAGAATCGCAACATGCACTGCTTCGAAAAAATCATCGCCAAAAATCCTAAATCTTGCCAGCTTTGGGCAAGGCTTGACCTCACCAAATCTGGTAAGGGTGACTCTCATCTAGGGCTAGCAAGGTCGTCCCTTGCCGAGTCCCCTACCGATTGTAGCCTCTAGCCAATCACAAGCAATCATCGAGATTGGGTGACCAAGAGGGAAGAGAGGAGAGAGAGAGAGAGAGAGAAAATTAAAAATATAAAATAATAAAAATTTCAAAACAAAAAAAATTAAAACATTAATAAGCGTTAGCGTCTATCATATCACGTAAGACGGCCGGTATTAACGTCAATAATTTCCGATCAAAATTAACTTATTGGCAAAAGGTGAAAATATATAGGACACAACCGGCAAAATTGAAAAATTTATTATTGTATTGCCACAAGTGCAATAAACTTAGGACTTTTGGGATAAGTCTTCTAACTACCTCTTACAATTCAAAGAAAGATACCAAACATTTCAATCGGCAGAAACGGTTCATTGCATCTTTTGTCAAAGCAAAAGAAAATTACCAGTAAACGGGTGCTAATTGCCATTTAGAGATGATGAAGCAGAGCCACAACACCATGCGACCCAGATAGAGGGGAACCCAGCCGAACAAAAAGGGAAATGAATCAGAGAGAAGAAAACGTATGCATCGATTCCATGCAGACATTCTGTAATTCCTTCTTTTCCTTTAATGCTTGGCCATAGGACATTGTACAAAGTAGAACAGGGGCAAGGCACTATGCCCTTACAGAAAAAACACTTGGCATATAGAACCTTTAGCTGCTGCCTAAAGAGAGAATTTTCAACATGTACATCTATCACAACAATACGCGTGGGACATGGAAGGGGGAAAGAATAGAAGAGAGAAAAGATGTATAATACAGGAAGAGAAGGGAAGGTGATGATTATTTCGAACTTACATTTTGGACATACAGAAAAGAATATGACATTTATCAATCTAAGGTGTTCCCACCTTGGGCATTGTCCTCGCAAATGTCAGACTGCGAGCCGCTGCGGATTATTGTTTGAGGTGTCCACTGATCTGGCACCATGACAAAGTATGCAGTCATAGCTTTTCTAAAACGTTTCTTGTACATTTGAGGCGAGATCACGGTCGGAGACGCATTCTTTGGCCCGCCAAGAAAGCCTGACGTCTTCACCCAAGTCTCGAGGTGCTTATCCCATGTATATTGCCTCATAAAATCGATAATGCCAAGAACCAGCTCGTGCCTTTCCTCATCTACTCCAACAAGTAATGAGTAGTCCATCACATCAATAGACTGCAAGAGCGTAATATCAACATTAGCAGGTCTACGAAGAGCAATTAGCCAAAAATAAGAGACCACTTACACATCAAACAGAGTGAAATCCCAATAAAAGACGGTCAAATAACTTAAAACTCAAAAGTCGTCGCAATTGGTTGCACTTATTCTTCTATCCATTTAGAAAAGAATGTGATCAGAAAATTTTTATTTTAACAGGAAAAATTAAAGTTGCTGCAACAAATCTGACATCAGTATAAAAATTCCACATCAAAAAAGGGGTTTCGATGTTTCCCCTGCTATGCAATTGAGTTACACTTACAGCGAGAAATGCAGTGTCATTCCAGACAGCTCTCTCAAGCAAACGCTTTGCCTTATTTCCAACAAATATCGGAGAGGTTGGCATTGCTTCGATCAAGTTCTGATCCAGTAATACTTTATTGCTCCCACTGGTATCGGGATTGTACCTTGCTCTTGAAGATCCTTTGAGGTCATAAAGGCGTGTGATGTTACGGCGAAAGAGAAGATTTTCCATCACCAGAACATCCATCTTTGTTTCCTTCCCTCCTTTAGGGTGCTTGGAAGAAACCTATAAGAGAAATAAATAAAAGCCAAATTTAACATTACCAACAAGGCAACAATTTTTCCACTGGTGAAAACAAAAATCAACAGAAAATAGAAAAATCTATTGGACCTTGGAAGTAAACAAAACAACATATGTATCAGTAGCAAACAATTCTGATAAATTAATTTCCAATCAATGCAAACTTCATCTAATCCTAAAATAAATAAATAAATAAACCAGCACAATGTAATGGCCAAATGTGAAATATGAGTCCACTTTAGGTACTCTAAAAAGCACAAGAAATTTTAAGTGCTTATTAAGAACAACTCCATCCCAAGGGAAACCTATAATATAGATCCAATGATGAAGGGGAGATGGCTGTATACGTCATTTTGCTTGTTATTATTGCATATGTATTAAAATTAAAAAAGAAATGTCTGCAAGCTGTTAAAATGCCGACTGCTTTCTGGGCCAACAGCAATCGTCATAAGAGAACAATCACTATACCTGATATATGCCAACAATCTTTGCCAAGCAAGTCGGACTCCCAGAACAGATCGACTCAGACAAATATTTAAAATAAGCAGGAGCAAATTTGATGAAAGATTCCAACTCTGTCTTTGTAACCTGTTTGATGATGAACCGGTCATCCAAGGTCTTGGCAAAAAAAACATTGCTCTTGCCACCCTGGGCACCCCATTTCTTACAACGACTAAGAGACCGTATAAAATCCAATTCCGATGGGCAACAAATCCTCCTTAAAGCCTCAAACTGCTTAGCATAATAACAAGTCACGACATACTTGGCCTTCCCTTGAGGGCCCTCATCATTGAAAGATACTCTAACATGCAAATCCTTGGCGGACAAAAGTGGGTCCATGCTCTGAGAGCTCCTAGATCCAGATGTGGATGAGATACTCTCATCCATTGATCCAAAACCTTTAAGGCTATCCCAGGTTGCGTCATTCAGTGAATTGAGTGAGAGTAAATTTACTGAATCAAAGAGAGGCAATGAGATCGAAGAGTCCAGACCATCTTTTGATTTCTCAGAGTCAGATATCTGGGCATGATAATCTGGTGAGGTGAGTGCATAAGCTATAACACTGGTTGGTTCATCATCATAAACAGGCACAATGGTATCATTAAAACCTACTGGGAGAAAAAACCTGGCACCACTTTGCCTTTCTGACTCCCAATATGACAGGACATACATTGGAAGGTATTCACCAACACCAATCTTCTGATAATAAGCAGTGTAAGTATTAAAAGAGCTATAGATATTTGGGATACCCATTCCCACACTGGCTAGACTGTTCGAGTTTTCACCTCCCTTCAATGGGAATAAAGGGGTAGAACTCGTAGTCGGCTTTCCATTTTGCTCACTACCCTGAACATCTGACTCAGACCTTGCCTTGGCTGAAATTGAGACAGTTAAAGAACTGGTTGCAGCTGAATTGCTGTTCACTTCAGGTGCCGTAGTCGATAGCTGACTTTCACCACTCCATGCTGCATCAAGGGATTCTGACAAGTTTGCAACTATAGGGAACTCCCCCTCTGATAAGGCCCTCTGCACTATTTTCCCAGATTCAAGGGGATCAGAATTGCCAATAGTTGCACTAGCAGAAACAGAAGTATCATTTTGCTTTTTATTGTTTAAATCCTGGTCTGAATTCTTTATTTCAAGAACTCCATTTGCCTCACCACCTTCACTGCCATTTTCAACTTGATTAAGGCTCGCATGAGGTTTTTTCTCCAGAAGAAAGGAATCACAACTGCTAAAGCCTTTAGCAGTATTAGAAAGCACTGCAGTCTCAACAAACTTCTCCACAGAAGTGACAGTTTTCTCCTTAGCAGTACTGGGTTTTTGAGTAAAGCTGTTCAAACCTCCCTGCAGACTCTTATTATTAAATCTCAATGCATGGATAAGGCATCGATCCCAAGTGTAAGAATGGAAGAGTAACTGCCTTCGCAATTTATTAATTTCAAGAATATCAATCATGGGATGGCCAACTTTCCACCCTCCAGCCAGCACTTTTCCTAGTAGGTCCTGCAGAATGAAGAATTATAAACGAGACTGCATAAGGCAAAGAAAACATATGTTGAAAGAATGATAAACAAATAATAAGGAAATCTTTCTCCACAAGAGAAGCTCTTTCTAATTATTTCTATGCCATGCAATGTAACTATAGTATAAAACAATTCTGCCTATGTGGAAAAAATGAGAAAGGACTGCAAGACTCTGATTTGATGAATAAACTTATCATAAGGCAGACATGTCATGGCAGCCAAATCTTCAGAAGCCTAACTACCACTAGTTTATTTAGTGATCTGAATGATGCACAAGCATAACAAGAATGTAACTAGTGAAAACCCCACTATTTAAGGCGGAAATGATATTTTTCATGACTGTTGTCTTTACATTACTAGAGTTCATCATAATGATTGCTTCACAATTATTATTGACAAATTTATACTTTGTAACTGATAATGAAAAGAGCTATAGCCTCGATCAAGCATGATCATGTTAAACATGAGTGAATAATCTCAAAATCAAAAAGAAAGAATTTTTCATTAAGTTCTGTACACATTTTGGTTGCTAAGAATTTTTCATTAAGTTCTGTACACATTTTGGTTGCTAGGGCCAATCCCTCATCACTACAACATAATCCTGTGAGGGTCCCAAAATGGGCAGTACCAGATATAATGAATTACATCAATAGTTCAAGTAGAAACCAACGTGTAGCTAAACATTTGGTCCATGCTTAAAAATATAAATATGGATCTACAGCATCAAAGATAACAAATATTGGACACGTTCTCTTGATAATGAAGTTTACCTAGTCACACATAGTGTAAATGGGCATTGTCCTCCAAGAACCAAAGGACTAAAAAAACATTCTTAATCGAAAAGAAAAGAAAATGCTACTAAAAGAAGCAAAGAAGAAAACATAGCCTTCACCAACCAAACTCCAAGAAGTTAAGTGCCATAATGCTAACGACTTTAAAACCATCTTTAGACAGACCAAAAAATATATAAAAACTCCTATGCGAAAAGGAAAGAGGATGTTACTGCCCTCACACCACTTCACTCCAAACCTCCTCCTCCCCCCCCCCCCCCCCCTTTTCTCTTTCCTCCTCTCCATTGCCATGGCTACCAAGAAACAGGGGAGGAAACGCAGGGAGTAAACTAAAAAAAAAAAAGAAAATAAATCTTTACCAATCCAAATTCCATGAAGTTGACTAGTGTCAAAATACAGCAACTCTAATGTCCTCCATTATATATCAGTATTCAGTATGATATGTTTCACAGGCATACTGAACTGATTGGAAGGTGAAAGAATTTTTAATTTGCTTCTTTTTCTATTAATTATACACATAAGTTGAAATGAACCCCACCTCAAATTCTGCTTTCCGCTTAACTAGCATCTCTTCCAATTCCTCCATTTGATTTCTTGATTCTGATGATTTATCACTGCCTTCCAGTGACATCGCAGGTGATTTCTCTGTTAGCCTTTGAAGAGCATTACGAACATCATTTAATAAGAGTACTGCTCGCTCATGAACCTATTAAACAAAAGAATGGTGTGAATACTTATCATGTCATCCATCATTAAAAAATATTCAAGAAAAAAGGATATCCATCAGTTGCACCTCATTTGCTTCTTTTTTTATCCAATCCTGATTATCATAGTCAAACTCAATTTTTGCTGGTGGAAGATAAACAGAATGAACATCAATGGAAGCATAGCGGAAGCAAGCAACCATTCTCCCAAAGCTGCACACGTAAGAAAATATGTCAGATAGCACTGAAGTGTGTCGTGATGAGACTAGGTCAAGATCTATATATGCATCTGAATTATCAAAAAGAATTATGTCAGAGCAGCAGGCCCTAGAAAATACATCAGAACATTGCAACAATTAGCTGCTAGCCCTGAGTTATAAGGTACTTTATTCGTGGAGCATTGCTATAGCTTTTGGTGATGTAGCTCTTGTGCCTTGTTGCGACACGCCATTGGTGTTTGGCAAGTGATATCTGAATCTGCTATTATGAAAAAGAAAATTTCATATATGCTTATATTGATTTTGACATCTTTCAGACTGGAAATGAGCTCCCCTGAATATTTGTTGTCCATAAAAATTACTGATAGTATAAAAAATCTATTAATAGAATAGCCAATCAAACAAAAGCCTATAAAACACACTTGGGATGCTTCCCAAAGAAAAAGCACTTTCAGTGGTTCAGTCGGATTCTAATTTTAAAAGAATTGCTACACCTTTTGGGAGCAGAAGCAGCTGCCAAATAGGTCCTTAGATGCTATAAAAGTGGAATTGAATGAAGCTACCCAGGCCCCTGATCAACCCCTTTATTAAACCACCAGGAACAAATCTTCCTTTGTGAGTGCCAAGCATACACAGCTTACCTAAAGATAAATATTACTTATCAAATCTCTCTTTAATCTAGGGCAGCGCTATTTCCACCGCATAAATGACTAAATCCACTCAATTTTCATCAAAAAGATAAAATTGCCCTCTATCTTCAATTGCAATTCAAGTTGGTGGTCCCAAATTTATTTACTTTCCTATCTTTAGTTTTTCTATATATATATGTAGGATCTGCTTATTATAATAAAGAATTTCATATATATTTAGTTTTTGTTTATTGTAAATTTTTAAAGTATATTAAAGAC
Organism: Eucalyptus grandis x Eucalyptus urophylla; assembly: GCA_028830015.1. NCBI lineage: Eukaryota > Viridiplantae > Streptophyta > Magnoliopsida > Myrtales > Myrtaceae > Eucalyptus > Eucalyptus grandis x Eucalyptus urophylla. Next base: position 47,262,254 of record CM054190.1, read on the forward strand.
ACTACTTTTTTTAAAAAGAAAATTAAATATTACTTCCATAAAAATTTGTTTTGTCCAAAAGAGAAATTTCCAAGAAATCTAGTTCTTTTCTACATTGTTGATCAAATGTATGGATAAATTGTTAAGTAGATGAAATTTATGGATAAAGTAAGAATTTCTTTTTGAAAATGCCAGTGAAATATCATTATTTTGGATTGACAAAAATTAGGGAATAAACCACCAAAAACCCTAAACTTTACCCAATGTGACAAATTTACCCCAAATTTCTTTTTGTGACACAATAAATCCCAAACTTTGGCAACGGTGACACATTTACCCCAAACCCTATGGCTGAAGGGCATTTTCGTCTTTGGCTTAATTTTTTTTTCCTTTTTCTTTTCTTTTCTTTTTTTTCCCCTTTTTCTTCTTCTCTCTTCCCTCCGCCATGACCGGCGGAGGGAAGCCAGGCTTAGGCAAGGGCTGCCCTCCCCAGATCCAATGAGGGCAACCCTTGCCTAGGCCGGATCTGGCAAGGAATGCCCTCGCTAGATCTAGCGAGGGCCTAGGTCGGCAAGGTCGGCGAGGGCTGTCCTCGCCCTCACCAACCCAGGCGAGGGAGACCCTTGCCCAACGCCGGCGAGGGCCACCCTCGCCTGAGTCTGACCTCCCTCCGCAGGCCATAGCGGAGGGAAAAGAGAAGAAAAAAGAAAGAAAAGGAAACACAAATAAAAAATAAATAAAAGACGAAAATGCCCTATAATTTGGGATAAATGCGTCACGCAGATACAAATTTAGGATTTTTAGTGCCACAAAAAAAAATTGAGGTAAATTCTTTACCAAAAAAAAAAAAAAATTGAGGTAAATTTATTACAGTTGACCAAGCTTGGGGTTTTTTGTGTCACAAAAAAATTCGTGGTAAATTTGTCACATTAGGCAAAGTTTTGGATTTTTAGTGACTTTTTCTTCACAAATTAATATCATCTATGAACTATTTATGAAAAAAAAAATCAAGATACCTCATTGTGCATATGTTTTCAATGTACTCCTAAATATTCCTCTACGTCTTACATGCTTTGAATAAAAGTGTCTTGCCAATATAATAAGAAAAATAGATAAATTCTTTGATATAGTAAATAAAGAGACTTGATATATATTTTAGACTAATGAACTTGATAAAAAGTTCACCAAGAAAGTGAGCTTTTGAGATAAGAGGGACAAAAAATAGATAAGTTATTATAAAATCAATGATGAAGAAGAGACTTTTCAGTATCATACTATATCAAATAATGTCATTCTTCCTTATTATTAGTGAGATAATTTTACAAGTACAACATTGTAAGAATATCCGAGAATGCACTTTTCTTTAATATGCTATAAAACCAAACACGTGAAATGTTTAATTATGGTAATTTGCCAAATAGAAAAAGAAAAAATAGAAAACAATGGACTGAAGCCATCACATGAAACTGCAATTAAAAGATTGAGGACAATTTTGTCATTTTAGTGTAAATGATGGTGCATTTAGTTATTTAGGAGGTGGAAATAGCCATGTCCTTAATCTAACAAGAAAATATCTTTCTTAACCAAGTCATATTTTACAAACGTTTGCTCAAAGAGAAGCAGAGTATTCCTATAACTTCAAAATCCATGCCAAAAGGGACCACAAATAATTTTCTCAGCCTGTCTTCACTCAGTGCAGCATGGCATAACTAAGTACATAATCTCTAGAAGAATCTGTTCTTCCTAATGCATAAATAAGTAAACTAAAGGCATTCTTATCAACCCAGTAAGTGCGAGTACATCTGAAACATTTTTTCTTTCTTTTGTGTGTTTGGACAATAGCATGTATAGGATCTTAATGATGAAAGAACCATACCCATAGAAGCGGAGACAATCTCTATGCAGTGAATGACCACAGCTAGCAACCCTACTTGCAGCAGCATGATTGGAAAAGCTCAGCTCCAAAAATTTCCCAAAAGATAATCCCCACGCTGCATCAGACATAAGTACTCTTCTAGTTGCTGGAGGAAAGCCATTTTTTCGAGGACACCGCAGACACCTGTGCCACATCCAGATTTTTCCTTCACGTTCTCCTGGTAAGAGAAACTCTGGAAGTCTTTTGACAGAAATTGTCAGGCTGCCTTGCCGGTGAGTGTAACAATGAACATGTGCTTCTGATGGCATGTCGCATGAGCGACAATGGTAATTCTGTCAAAAACCAAGTTCGTTAATAGTAGCTCATGCTTCTGAAGGAGAAGGATGAGCAAGGGAGCAGGAGTTGCTATTGCAAAAGCTATGCTCAGTGTGAGAAAAAATTAGTAAGGAAAGGATAAAGGTAATACTTGGTCAAACAAGTGATCCCGTAAGTACCGGCCCAAGGGCTTATCAAAGCATCCATAGTATTTAATGCGCAAGAGGTGAGCCCTTTCACATACAGTTCCTTTCCACACACACCTTGTGGATAAAGAAACTAAAATGCTCTGATGATCGGAAGGAGAAGGAGGAAACTCTTCTTTTGAAGAGCCCATTTCCCCATTATAATTTTTCCCATCTTTTGCAGCTGCCAAATCTGATTTCCCAACATTATCTGCTGGCAATGTAATATTATCGCCATGCCTATAATCGTCACTTTGTTGGACCTTCTCAGAAGTGGAAAGAGCATTAGAGACAAAACTGCTATCTGAACCATCTTTGAATGTGCTGGCAGATGTCATTGGAAAAGATTCCCCTCCACCCACCTCAAAATTCTCCGCATAATGGTTTGACAAAAGTTCATTGCTCTTAGGATCCAATTTATGCAAACCTGAAAGGGGGAAAAAAGAAAGAAAAGGTGAATGGGACAACTGAACAAGTAGACTAAGATAAGAGTCCTTATATGAAGGTTAAGAATAGAACCTTTAAAAGGAAAAAGAGACCTCGAACCTTCCATTTTGTCAGTGTCGGCAGACAAGGATCCGCCTAAGGTAAAGCCTTTATCTAAACTCATTTCACTAACTGGTCGTGCATCCAAAGGACTAGCAGATGTGACAGAGAAACCAGGTATGGTGGAAATGGACCTCTCAACACTTGATAATTTATCAGGTAATGCAACCGTTATCGGTGATCTCAAAGGTAGCTCTGGGAGTGATGCGCCCTCATCAGCAAGAAATGATGTCTCTAGCGCCAAGTGGTAAGCTGCAAAAATTCCATACTGAACAACATGTTTTACCTTCTTCAACTCGTCCCCATTGGCACCCTTGAGCAAAATCTGAAGCAAAGGACCCTTCTTGGTCATATGGAAAGCAACAAACTCAATACATTGCCAAGAAAAGCCATTTTGTTCATTCATATATTGATAAATGGAAAATCTCATTCAACCCTGACAGATGCTGTTATATATATATAAGGGATAATGTCATAAATAGTCCACGAACTTTGGCTCAATGCACAATGTGGTCCCTAAACTTTTAATCTATTCGATGCGGTCCCTAAACTTCAGGACAACATTGCACATTGTGCTGAAGTTTAGGGATCATTTGTATCATTTTCCCTATATACAATTAAAAACTATTGGAGAGAACTCAATGCATAAAGCGAAGTTCTTTTACAAAAATTTCTCTTACAAGAAAATTATTTTCAAGAGTTCTAAATTACAACTACAATCAACTTAAAAGGAACCTTTACAATTGACGTACATCATAACCTCAATTAAGTCCAATGGCCCAAAAAGAGCTAATCTAATCCTCCCAGCTGCCATTCATGGGAAGTGGGACAATTGAAATTCCTCTGAAAGCCAATAAATATTGACAGCATTAATAATCTATTGTGGATAGCCTACCAACTCCACAACATTGCAATTGCCACCTTTTTAAAAAAAGATCCTTGCAAGTCTTTCCCACAAGTATCTGCTCATTATTCCTTCTAAACTTCAACAAAAAAAATGCTGTCACTTTAAAGGGTCATCATATCCTGCTTTTTATAGCCATAATTTAGTCAAAGGACTTATCTAAATCCACCTTTTATAGTCTCATTTCTTTCCGATAGCATGGAGATTTTATTCAAATTGTACCAAGGAGGTAAAAATTCATCTGAAAACGTGATTTCAACACAAAAATAGCAACTACACTAATGGCAGCAATTGGCCTAAATAAAGATTGTAACCGATATACCACCTCATTTAAAGAACTTAGCTATCAATTGTTGCAATAGAATCTGGGAAGATCTAATAAATATTAAAGCAAAAACATGATGTAACAGTGAGTCCTCATGTCCACTGAGAAAATTTATCAAGCAATGCACCAGTCAACCATATCAGATCAAGCACGGATCCCTGATTTTCACCATTTCCATTTGATCAAGCAGGAAAGAGAGAGAGGGCAGGGAAGATGGTTCACTCAGTATGTAGTAAGATATTTATGCCAGACTTACAGTACAACCAAAGGGCTTTGGGCAACCCTCAAAAAACATCAGTGTCTTTGCCAATTTCTTTCCTCCTTGGCCCGCGCTACCATGCTCTTCTATCAACTTCTCCACGTGAAACGTCTCACAATACCCCAATTTGGGTGATGTTAGATGATCAATTGAAGGAACTATCTGTGCACCGGTACAGCGAGCTATACGCTCTAACAGTGACCTCTTAATATTCAAAACAAGGGATATATCTTTGCCAAGAAGATATTCTTGTGCATGGCGAGATACAGACTTCTCTACCAAAAGAACATCCGGATCATGCGCATTGATCTTCGCAACAGCCATTTTCAAGTGGTCCATTTCCTAAAAATTGCAGGAAGCACAAAACTTAAATCAGTTAAGATAAAATGTTTTAACACTGAAAGATTGTAAATACTTGGATACAAAGCCGTGATTTAGTCATATAGTGAGAACGGAAAGCAATAACATATGAACCTGCTGCAACAATGTATCAAAGCTTGATAGATGATTAGTAACCCTCTGGTATTCCAAAGCTCCTCCCAGGATTAGAAGACGTGGCTTATCTATTTTCGAAGTCATCCGCCTGTGAGCCACATTTTTCTTGCAAACAACTCCTTTGACCACCTTACTGAGCAATCAAAATTGACATCATCATGTCAGTCTAATGATAAGTGTTAAGAACAGTGACAATAAACCCAACGTATAGTCTAGGGAAGGGGGGCACCTGATGAAATAAGAAAGGTTATGGGGCTTAGTCATAAAGAAAGGAAGAATACAGATAAGTTATGACACAATTTAGCAGATAAAACTAAGCAACTCTAAATTTATGGCTTTACGCAACAAATTAACACATCTCATCAGATTCAATGAAAACATTGTGCAAACATTATCAAAACTTGAAATCAGGTCCATGAAATTCATGAGTTCAAAGAAAAAGATGCGAGAAAGCAAGATCAGCAAACAACTAAAAACGAATCTCTTGGGTGAAAATTAAAAAATATGGGATTGCACTCTCAAGGAAAATAATCACAATGTACTAATTAACCTATCTTGGCTCAATTAAGTTATGATAGTGTCCAAGTAATCAGATCATCTACCAAGTAAAGCTCAATGATCTGCATAGCTCACCCAAACACTTCAATAAATCAAATCAAGCATTTCAGTCTCTAATCTACCCTTCATACAACATGACGGTGTAGGCTTTGTCTTTCTTGCCGCAATCAAGTTCGACCTGAAGTTGATGCTCTAGCCCAAATAACAACTCGACTGTGACAATCAGGAACAACCAAGTCCCACTCAAAACTTTCAATATCTTGTTGAGTTGAGTTTGGCCAGCTGAGGTTTAAATAAGCTCAGGTTAAACTTGATATTTAGCAGAGAATTTACCATCAAAGTCCAGCTCAAGTATTTCATTGCATTGACTTCACTTTCACTTTATTATACTGAAAAATTCACGCTGCCAGTTTATATATTATGGACAAGACACTTCACATAACCTGCCTACAAATACCTCAATGAAAAATGTTGATATTTACTAAAATCTGATCAATTAGGAAAGCAGCTAGCAATATTGAAAGTGCAGGAAGCAGAAATTTAACAAGTTTCTACCACCTGTTCAATAATTATACCACCTTAGCCCTATGATGGGGACTAATAACCTCATATGATGCTGTACTGTCCATTAAAACCAACCGCCCAGAAGCATGTTAGCCTTGGGCACAGCTACTATATAAACTAAAAGTTTTGACAGGTGCCCAACTGGCAGTTTTGGGAGGAGAAAACTCCTTTAAACAATGCAACACACCCGAAGCAGATAAATGAAACTTACAAGAAAAGGTGAGAGAAAAGCTTTAGCAGAATAAATAACTCTAAATAAAGTAGTCACATGCCCACGAGAGTACCTCTCATCCCGCCGCCCACATGCAATGCATTTAACCTTCACATATCCACCAGGGTCCATTCCTCCACCTTTACTCATATCAGGCTTAAGAAGTGTGGCAGCCTCCCAAGAAAGAGATGCAATTATATCCAACCAATTATCTTTCCTATCTCCATCATCCATGGAAAGGTTTTCCACCTGCAAAAGTTGGGCTAGCAAAGCCCTAAAATGCCCTTCCACCACATTTTTCATGGCCTTCCTGTGCTCCTCATTTGACTTGTCCCTGCTACGGTACTCCGCAATACCAAAGCTGTCTGAAGAGCGTAGATAACCCCACTCTCCACCGGTGCCTTGCCCATCCTCATCGTCAGATAGAATAGCTTCCCTTTCATCTTCGTAATCTTCTGGCTCAGGAGGGAGCCAAAGTAAACCATTGTTCTCAAAGTCAACAGGTTCTGTATCAGTTTCTTCTAAGTCATGCATAGGAGCTTCACTATCCAGACCCTGCTGCAGTTTCCCTTCTTGTTCCCCTACTTCTTTACTACCATCTACAACTGGGGAGGCAAAATTCTCAAGTACGGGGGAGCAACTGACATCTTTAGAACTGATGTTATCTTCATCAGGATGGGCTTCATATGGTCCATACATGCGGGCAATATCATCTACAATTACAGGACAATATTGCCTGGATTCAGAATCTGAAGGATACCCACCGTAATAGTCATATTCATCGTCACTCCTGGTATGAATAAGAAATTTTGAATAAGTCAGTTTATTAGACCTTAGAACATGGTAGTTTTTCTTAAGCAACTAATTGACCGCATTAGAGAAAGGAACTCTCAAGGTGTGGAATTGAAGTAAGCTAGTTTCTATGACTCATGCATCTGAAATGTTCTTGGATTTAAATAACACCAGCAACACAGGTGCAGGAGCACATACTGATGCATTGATATCTGTGAAGAAATTAAAGCAGAGGGGTATGACTCCCCACACTGCTAACCATATCAGCATGAGCAAGAGATACCTATTTATGCAGAAGCTGTACTGGTTAGAAGATCGATCCCCTGCATCTTTGTAGGGTGGTATTCCTGTCACAGAAGCTACATCATCTTGCTCGACTGCAGTTGGATCCATTTGAGAAGATTGAGGGCTAAGACCGGAATTGCGAGGCACACGCTGATAAGGTCCAGTTAAATAAGGAGTGGAACCCACAGTACTGCTGCCACTATTACAGGTGCAGCTTGATTTGGTGCTCGCCAAGCTTGTTGCAGACGGTGATGGACTAAGGCCAGGTGTGGGTGCACTGGCACCGTTTCCATTATCAACTGCCACTATCCCCTGCTCCCATTGCTTATGGCAGTAGTTGCAAACCCTGATCCTCTCCCAATCTTCCTGTCCAGTCTTCTGCTCATCAGATGGGGCAGGAATGGAATTCGCTGTACACTTAGCACAGAAAACTCGTCCACATACTCGACAGTGATGCCTGCGGTTGAAGACAGTGAACTGGGAATCACACTCATAACATACCCTGCAGCTGTGATCAGGCATCCAAAAGTCCCTCGATAACTGCGCTGGCTCGACCCTCCGAGGGATCCAGGACTTCACTAAGTCAACCAGCTCGGATAGTTTGTTGTCGGGGGTGCCCATCGACAACTTCCCACCCAAGCCCCCTCATCCCGATATTCTCATTTGCCAAGTCCAACAGTCCACCGCAACCAAACTAGGAAAATCAACAACCTGGAAAAAGCACATCAAAGCAAAACGCCATAAATATCACTGGCAGAGCAAAATTAACCTCTTAGAGAACCAAAAGAAAAATACTCTGGATACTTTACATACGACCCAACAACCAAAATTCCCTACCAAACATGAATGGGCAATTTCTATTTCCAGAGAGGTGCGTAAATCGTATCGCAAAATCCAGGGACCGCATCATTTCCTACCCAGAAAAGAAAAATCAAAAAGGAAACGAAAGGAATCAAAATTACCTGCGATTCTCCCTAAGCGAATCCGAATTCTTACGACATCAACTCTCTGCAGCCACAGCTGACATCAAAACAATAAAATTCAGGTCCATCGTTCCATAAAAGCACGCAAAATTTCATTCTCAATAAACAAACCCAACTCCAACTCAAACCCCGGAACAGCAAAGCTAAACTCTCCATCCAGCACCAACTAAACCTCCCCACCACCCCCAAATGCCCAACACTCGACAAAAAATTAAACCCCACTAATCAACGCGAGCTCCAGCAAACTTCTCGACCCCAAATCAAACCACCCACCAAAAAAAAAAAAAAAGGAGAAAAGAGCCCGACCCCGCAACGCTCCGAAAGCAAAAACGACAGCACGAAATGGGAACCTACCCGAGCCCCCATCCCAAAACCTAAACCACCCCAACACCGCCAAGCTGCGTCAATCAACGACTTTTCCTCCTTTTCTATTTACGTGAACGGCAGCCAAACGCGCCCGCGTTCGGCATTACCGTGACGGTGATAATTGCATGCAACAGGTGTCTGCATACGCGTGCTCCGTGCGTACGACCGAGCGAGAGAGATCACAGGAAATGCGTGAGCGGAAAATTCTACCTTCTCCTCTCCCTCCCTCCGTCCCTCCCCCACCATGTGTTTGTCGAAATGCTTTTTCCTTCTTCTTTTCTTTTCTCGCCTCTGTTTTTCTTTCCTTCTTTTTCTCGGATTGCGGTTTGGGTTTTTTCTAATGGCCTGCGTTTTCTTTTCCGCCTGTGGCGCAGAGAAAATGACTTTTCAGGCGCTCGTTCGACTCGGAAATAAATAATATAATGTATATATATGGACCGCTATCGACCCGAAAATGAGATTAAAAAAAAAGTTGGCCAGGGAAAAGGGAAAAGGACAAAAAAAGGAGAGAGAAAGATGAAAAATCTCCGGGGCGGCGTCATTTTCTTTGGACCATTTTTTTTTCCTCCAACTTTTGGAAGGAATAAAATAAAAAAAAATTAGGTAAAATGATTGAAATATCGCATAATAAAAAATGCGACCATGGAATAAATATAACCACTGATTGATTTCTCATTTATGAATAATTATTTAATTTAATGTTAAAGTAAGCAATTCATCTTAACTCCTGATATTATCGAAGATGGCTTGTCTTTCATCGGATTAGGAAAGAGACCTCGATTTGATTATGAAAATTCATGTGAAATATTACCGTATTACTAAGGAAGTGAGAAGCAAAATATGTCAAGCCATAAGGCACGTACTCCTTTCATGAGAATTAAAAGGGTTAAATTCATAAATGTTCGGCAATATCATCAAAATTGTGGCTCTATGACTCGAATTTCATCAAATGATTTCATTCGCACTCGGAATCGTAAAATTAGTAAAATCATTATTCGAAAAATTGTAGAATCATGTGGAGTGGTAAGATTTTACTGATTTTGCAACTAAATTGATTCAAGACTAGCTTTTTCCCCGATCCCTTCAATCCTCCTATAGAGAGCAAACCCCTTTGGTGCAAAACCAAATGAAACAGCCCAATTAAGATGAGGTAGATGGTGGTTAACTAGATGGCGATGATTAAAAAAGATGGAAAATATTTGCACCCTTGATGAAGTGGAAAAGAAAAGAAAAAACAGGCGATGATTTGATTATTAACTACTAATCATTGATTTTATGTCTTTTTGTAATTAATGATGAACTATAATGAACTATAAGCTAATTTTTATGCCATCAAAAACCTCAAATCGATACGTTTGTATCGCGTTTACCGCAAACTAATATACTCGTATCACATAAACCCTTTTATTTTAACAATCAATATGAATAATCTTAGAAAATGTCATTACGTCATATATTATCAAAGACGACATGAGTTAAGTCAATATGGTCAAAAACCATCAGCCCAAAATAGAGCAGACATGGCGGACCAATAAGTTAGTAATTAACCAAATTTGTCATTAATTTATATAGGTTGCTGGAGCTAGTCCCTTGAAAATGAAACTACACAGAGGTGCATTGAATGTAGACTTTCCAATTTTTTTGTTGCCCATGACAATTGTACAATTGAATCTTGTAAAGACACTAGAGGGCTAGACGGGTTTGACTTCTATGCCCTGGTTGGGAGGTCAAGTGAACATCAAATGGCCTTCAACATGCCTAGGTGCAAGGGGGAAGTCAGCTCCGCTAATTTAATATGCACATGAAAAAGTCAAACTGCCACTCATGCTATAAATTCAAAAAGTCCTCCAGATCAAGATAAGAAGGAAAAAAAATCAGAACAAAAGAAAAAGGATAAGAGAAAAAAAAAACTGCTAATTAAATTGATGGCGGCGTGAACATTCAGTAGGGCCCCTTAGATTCTAAGCACATTTTAGGTCCATATTCATGGCGTTTTGGAAGCCCATTGTCACGGCCCATTGAATCAAATCTCACCTGCCCCAGACCAAAAATCAAAGAAATTAGTAAAACGTTTCCTTAATTGTCATAATCAAATTCATTTCACATGACTAATATGATCTAATTAGCAATTCTTCAGGGGTCCACCGTGCTAATAACAATCGGCAGACACAGTGTTGTGCGATGTTACACAATGCAGACACTAACAACAGCGAAGTTTTTGGGCCAAATTGACATTCAATTAATTTTATCTTGTCATCGTTAAACCATGTCTTTTGGAATTGGAACAAGAAACACCTAGATAATTGTTTTTTTTTTTTTTTGATAAATTTGAAGGAAAGATAGCAAAGGAAGACTAAACCAAAGCCCAATATCTCTTTGCCCAATTGATGATATTATATTCATTGATCATGCACTTTATTATAGAGCTTGAATTGAACATGTCATTGTAAAACTTATTATTTAATTACTCTTATTTCCTTTTCTTCACTATGCAATCATCATCTGAAATTTGCATATAGAGATGGCTAATTAGCCAATCCAACTTATATCAACAGAGTCGATCTAGAACGTCATTAATAAAAGTACAATTGAAATTTTTAAGGGTGTTTGGTAGTAAAAAGAGGTTTTTTTTCCTTTTTTTTACTGTGGTAAACAAGGGTATACCTTTAAATAAGAATAATCACCTTTTTACTAGTTTGACACTCGAACTTATTCGATTAGAAAGACCAATTTTTTGCCACACATTAAGTTTGGGTTCTCCATTCGACCTGGTTTGGCCTTTTTTTAATATTATTTTTTCTCCAAGAAATTAGAAAGAAACCTGATTTGAGGAGGCGTCCATCTACATAAAAAGCAAGAGGCTTTGCTTGCCAAGTCAAGGAATTTCTCTACACGTAAAGACATTATTCACGAATCGAAGAAAATTTTATTTTATTGCATGCATTATTAATACCACCTATACATAGCATTATCTTTAGATAGCTCAAGCTAAATTCCAAGAAAAGTTAGGTGGCGACATCAAATAATAATAGAGAAAGTGGCGTGCATGGTCTTCACTCTTTCAGCACATATTTTATGGCCAAAAAAACAAAAAAAAACAAAATAATGATATACCCAGTATACAAGCACCACGTGTGACACCAAAAATACGATGAAGATAATGTAATAACTTATATACTTGTGGTGAGGATTTAATCAGGACTTTAGGCAATCAAAAGCAGCATTCTTGTGATCTATTTGATGGCCAAAAAAACAAAACAAAATAAAATAATGATATACCCAGTGGACAAGCACCACGTGTGACATCGACGGATCTATATAATTCCAAAAATACGACGAAAATAATGTAATAACTTATATACTTGTGGTGAGGATTTAATCAGGACTTTAGGCAATCAAAAGCGGCATTCTTGTGATGGAAAATGCGTGCAATCATATGCGATTTCTGCTTATCCTCGTGCCAAGAGCAAGCCATGATTGACGTATTCTACTTGTATACGTCTTTCGTCTCTTTAATGCATATGCTGTTCATGTTGGGAATGTCGGTTCGAAGGCAAGGACATGCTCGCTGGAGCTCCCCTCTCATCGTCCCAACTATGAGCGATGGTGTCGAGTCCAACTTGGAAGACCCTACCTGCTCTCGTTTAGCACCGCCAATTAAATATGGTAAGGACACATGTAAAGCTTAAGGACAGAGAGTTGATGCCGACTCGTTTCGTGTTTACATTATCGTCTCATGAGTTGGCAGCTTTTCCCGTTTTTTTATTAGGTGTTCATTCGCCGGGACAACGGTGGTCCCAGAGTTGCTTGCGGTACCCGAGACTTTGATGTTCAGTTGGAAAAAAAGAGACCAAAAAATTGTTCATTGGAATTGACCTTTGATCGGGTCCAATCCATCGGTGCACGAGGTGAGTACCTTATTGGTGACGAGACGAAAACATTTGTCGGTGTTCGTTCGTTCCTAAATGTAATGAAACTCCTTTTTAATTTATTTTTTTTTTGAAATATCTCAATTATGATCTTTGATGCATGATATATTTGGTACATGTCACACCCCCGCCCCATCTCTGGCACGAGAGCATGACCCAACGAGTTACCATCGACGCCTCAGGCAACGTCGAACATCCTGAAAGTCTTTTATCTTTAGTTAAGCGCATGCAAAAGTGATCATAAACAATCTCCGTACAAACAAACATGGAAGCCGGACAAAATATATACAAGTCAAGCAAATAAAAGCAACATATACATATACATATTCAAACCTCAAAAGCTGTTTTGATTACATGCCCACCCTAATCTTGGGCTACCTATTTTCGTTTCCATATATAGTCAATCAAAAGGTTGGGGTAGCCTAGCTCCTCTACCGAGCTGCTCCCAAAAGCGGCCCCCCAAGCTAGATTCATTCCCTTCTTGGATCCAGGTTCATCCATCACATACCTGAAATTGTGAGAACAACAAGAGTGAGTTGATGACTCAGTAAGTAGAAATCCCTAATTCTTTTATAAGAGAACATATTGTCGTCAATCGTTAGATACAAGGTCACCATCCACTTGTCGATAACAAATCAATAATAAGGTTCGTGCCTTACCTTGCTTATGCATATGAGAGGCTCTCAGCCATTTATGTACTTTCAAGAATCAAAGACAAGGAGTTAGTGCATAAAAACAAGGTTTCCAAAGATCCCTGACTTATTAAAATTTCGATCATAAATAGGGATGCTCGCATCTCATGAAACTCATTCAAGCACTAAGTGACTCAATTCAAATATATGCTCAAATTGATGCAATGGCTTAACAATACATATCAAACAAACCCAACTTTTGCAAGAATCACACATGTATTAGTCATAGACCACACGTGGACTTTCAATTTTTTTTTTTCAGTATCATATTAGCTGAAATTAATTGACTCTTCCAGTAACAACCGGGCATCGATCCCCCCCTTGGCAACCGGCATCGTCCGATCTTATTATCAGGACAGCATCTGAGTGACCCCCAGGCATCGGCCTCACCTAGACCAGTATCGTCCACGATCTTAATATCGGGACGGCATCCGAGGCTTTACCTAGGGGTGAGCGGTTCCAGGTTCCGGTTCGGTTCCATCTGGAACCTGGAACCTACCCTTGGGTACAGGTTCCTCAAAATGAGGAACCTGGAACCTACCCGTGGGAACCGAGAACCTGGAACCTACCCTGTCACAGGTTCTAGGGTCGATTCCAGGTTCCAACAGGTTCTTTTTTTTTTTTTTTTGTTATTTTCAGATTTGAACTATAACATATACGCACGTTACCCAAAAAAAAATATAACGTACGCGTACGTTACCAAAAAAACTATAACACACACGCACGTTACCAAAAAAAAAACTATAACATATGCGCACGTTACCAAAAAAAATATAGCATATGCACACGTTACCAAAAAAAACTATAACGTGCACGCACGTTACCAAAAAAAATATAACGTATGCGCACGTTACCAAAAAAAACTATAATGTACGCGTATACTACACGGTAACTTCCCATTGACATGTTATCTTGATACATTAACTTCGCACTGCACAACAATAATAAAATATAATTAGAAATTTCAAAACAAATAGCAAACTAGAAAGTAGAAATAAAACACCACTATAACAAGAATGTCTAGAGGTACAAGTTTTGAAAACAATTTCGATTAAACCCTTAAATGAACTCAGAAAATTCTGAAATTTGGACACGTTGTATTTAAGACCTAGAGGTACAATTTTCATGAAGAAATCATAGTCCAATTCGTTCTGGATTAAAAGATAAAATCGATTTACTTTTCCTATTCTCTACTTGCACAGTTTTTGAAACATTTTTGGTTAAATAAGCAAATGAACTACAAAAATTACGAAATTTAAATATGTTGTAGGGAAGACATGAAGAGAGATATTTCATGCAGAACACATTTCCAAAAGAATCTCATACAAAATGATATAGTCCACGCATTGCAACTTACAAGATCCGAACACATCAGATTGCACAGTTTTAGAAAAATTTTCGATTGAATACCCAAATGACCTTAAAAAATTATGAAATTCGACTATGTGATAGCCAAGACCATAAGGTAGATATTTCATGAAAACATCGAAGTCAAATTCGTCCTAGATAATTAAATATGGACGGTTAAAATCCCTATTCGTAGTACCGTAATTCCAGATCTAACCATCTCCAAAGGACCACGATTTCACCTACCTATTCTTGTTTTTTTTCTATAAATTTTTGATATGTTGTACCTCAGGATGTCCTTTATAACTTTTGTTAAGAAACCGAAGTGAAATTTCGACAAAAAGGTTGCCTTACAGTCCATGCATTCATCAAGGGTCGGTCCCAAAATCTCCAGATCCAGTCTTTCCAAAGAATAACAATTTCACCCACTTATACTTGTTTGTTTTGTCCCAAATTTGAGTATGTTATACTCCAAGAAGTCCTTTACAACTTTCATTTAGAGGCCGAAGCCAAACTTCAACTAGAACATCACATACAAGTCACTCGAACATCCAAGGTCGAGCTTTTTCTGCCCTAAGTAACCGGTTCCGGTTCCGGTTCCCAAAAAAAAGGAATCGGAACCGGAACCGGTCCCCCTTGGAATCGGGAACCGAACCAGACCCTCCTCCAGTTCGGTTCCGGTTCCCGGGTAACCCGGGAACCGCGCTCAGCCCTAGCTTTACCCAGGCAACGACCCAACATCCCCTAGCATCGGCATATAAGGGTGCTTTTGTTTGTGTTTCTGTTCAAAAAGTGTTCCGGGGAATAAAAACAGAAAAAACTATTTCTGTTCCGAGGAACAATTTTTGACCAGAAAACCCGTTTGGTAAACTTGTTTCGGGAATAAAAAAAAAGAATAGAAACATGTTTGATAAATTTGTGTTCTTTTTTTTTTTTTAATTTTTAAATATTTTTATTTTATTTTTCATTTTTTTCTTCTTTTGGCCGGTCGCCGGCCTTGGCCATGGCCAACAAGGGCCAGCGACCTCGCCCAACCACGGTGAGGCTCACTAGCCCCCGGCAAGGCCGAGCCTCGCCTCGCCTAGCCAAGGTGAGGCCAAGCTCGCCCAGCCACCGGTCGCCTAGCGGTGGCCCGGCGAGGCCGAGCCTCGCCAAGGGCCGGCAACACTCCGGCAAGGTTGCCAGCCTGGCCGTCGAGGGCCGGCAACCGACCAAATAAAAAAGAAGAAGAAGAAAAAGAGAAGAAAAAGAGAAGAAAAGAAAGAAGAGAAAGGAGAGAGAAAATTTGTTCTTAAAAATTGTTCCAGAAATAATAAACAAGTTTTTTTTTTTGTTTCTTGTTTCTGTTCCAATTTTGTTCCGAGAAACAAAAAAACAGATTTAGAACAAAAACGCAAACAAATGCATTTTTGTTCTTTTTTTATTCCCGGGAACAAAAAAACAGAAAATATGTTCTTGAACAGATAAAAAAAGAACACAACCATGCACGCCCTAAGTCTATCATGCGTTCATGCATTTCAAGCATCAACCAATTCATTTTATGTTTAAACTTTTAGTTGATGAAATGCCCGAAGGCGTGCCATGCAAAGTGAACTAATGAATAACTCTTGTGTTTTATTAAATTAAACTCATGCCGGATGCGATTCGGGCTCGTGACCTTCACTTGAAATCATTCGCTCAGGCTTTAACATTGTCCATAGTCACCAAGACCTCTCCTCAACATCTGGGTGTGCTCGACACCCATTCGTGATCATGAACTTACTTAATGTAACAACGAGTAATAGAAACATAACAAGCATAGCAATACAAAGCCAACACAAGTAAACGTTGACATGATCATAAAATCAATAAGCGTAGCACATTGCCCTATCAAAGAGAGTTAGGAAAGTCTACTTACCTTTGATGAACCTCGAGCTAAGACACGAACTACAAAGGAAGGGCAACTTACTTTGGAGGTCGAGAGAGAGAGACTTGAGGTCGAGGGTGTTCAAAGAGATGGAGGGTGGAGAAAATGGGAGCAAAGTGAGGAGAATGAAGAGAACTCCTCATATTTATAGCCCTTGGAGCCATCATTACCATGCTAGCGGTCCATTCCAATGTTTCAAAATGTCCCATCTAAATTCCTTAGGTGGCAAGGCTATGGGTCCAATAATTGAAGTCTAAATGATGAGTTGGAAGGCTAAAAGGTCTTACTTGGTAATCTAAGCTTATAGGTGTCATCAATGATGACCTGCTTTTCACTTTTTTATTGGTTCACCTATACCCGGCATCAAAAGAGCATTTAATGAAGTTTGACAATAATAATGCCAAAGTTACCAACTTGGCAAATTCTAGAATCTTCGATCATTAATGAGGAACCGCATATCGCTCTCCAATTGGTCTGTGTATGCCACTTTTCTAGAATATCCAAGATATTTTGGACCACAATTATGATATTTGAAAAGTCCAAGGGACATCTCACCTTCTTCATAAAGGAATTCTAGAGTTTTTTTTTTTTCCTACTTTCCTTTCCTTCTATAAGAAGGCAAATTTTCCTTCCTCAAGAAGGCAATCTAGAAAAGTCTATCATCCAAGTTGATTTCGGGGCCGAGGAAGAGATCATTAGGTACACCTCAACATAGCATTTAAGGACTTGAATCCAAGCTTGGGCGTGACTCATACCTCTTGGGTGAGAAAACAATTTTGAACAAATATCAAAATCAATATCTTTACCTTATCAAACGGAATAAAAAACTTATGAAATTTTAATATGTTTTAGAGAAGACCTTAAGAACATTTTTTATGAAGGAAACTTAGCCAAATTCATGCTGTGGAAAGAGTAATAACCCAAAAATTCGTCCGTCAAGTAGATTCAACAGTCAGAGAGAGAGACTCATTTTGAAATTCAAAATTTCACTAAACTCTTTGAAATTTTAATATGTTATAGATATGGATGTCATTTAAAACTTTTATAAAGAAAGCATGTCTAAATTCGAAAGGGAAGATTTTATAAGAATCCAAGAAAGCAACTCAGTTACCATTTTCACTACACAAGACAAGTTCCAGACAGTAAATGATTGAGCCTTCCTCCCTACCATTTCACCTTAGAAAAATATAAAATTTAAGTATGTTTTAGATTAAGATGTTTAGAACAATTTTCACAAAGGAAGTTCCTTTAAATTCGCGTCACAAAAATCTACGTAAAATTGGCAAATAGCACAGGTCTAGTAATTTCGAAAATTAAAGGTGGCGGTCTTAGTTGAAAAAAGGAGGCGTCCTACTTGGTCAAGAAGTATTAATTATCGGACTTCATTATCTCCCAAGTTTCCGACTAGGTTCTAGGTTAGCTTAAACACTCCATCTTAGCATTGAATAACTAGAACCTAAATGTAATTAATGTGCTTTTAGCTTGTCTAAGAAGGTTTGAGTTGCTTGTTCTTTCTTCCAATGGATGTGTAGTCCATTTCTTGGCCTCCAAAATCTCCTACTTAGTTTAGGGTTATAACTAGGCTAGGCTATAAGGACACATAAGCCTTTACATTCATCATCATCATTTAATGCTTTTCACACTTATTTACACTTATTTTCTAGGAAGATTTGACTAACCTAAGGCCTATCTAACTTAGCCTCTTAGTTGGGACCAAAATAAGGGTCGAAATCAAGGATGTTACAATACATGATATACATTCTTTATCTACAAGTGCAAAGAAATCCTCATCCGACCTTCCCTGTTATAGAAAGCATCTTAATAGCTAACAAGACGAGATCTATCAATCATGTTTAGTAAAGCCTAATTTGTTCTTACTCAATTATGCAAAGAATTTATATTAAACCTTAGGAAAAATTATTCAAAAAGTCATAAATTTGTTGCACTTTTACCAATTCAATCCTAAACGTTTTTACCTTTTGCTAATTCAATCTTAATTTTTTTTTCATTTCTTGCCATTTAAGTCTATTCAGTCAATTTTGACTTGAAATTACTGTTGGCGCTACATTGGCAATTTTTTAATAATATTTTAATAATTTTTTGAATTTTTTTAATGGTTTTACCCCTTTTTTAATTTCTTTTTGTTTTTGTTTTTTTAGCTAGGGCTAGCCAAGGTTGCCAACTGACCCTCGCTGGCCATGGGTGAGGATGTCAAGCTCCTTGCCAACTCTGGGAGAGGGCCGCAATGCTCTCACCAGCCAAAGCAAGGGCGTGCGAGCCCTTGCCCAGAATAGGCAAGGGCTGTGATGCGATGCCTCACTTGGGCTAGCAAAACCTCGCCTGGCTAGATCCACCGAGGGCATCGCGGCCCTCACCCATGGTCGATGAGGGTTAGCTGACCCTCGCCTATAGCTAGTGAGGGTCACCGGCCCTCATCTGTGGCCTGTGAGGGTCGGCTGGCCACCCTCACTAGCCAAACTCCAAACAACAATAAATAATTAAAAGTAAAAATATATATAAATAATTGAAATATCATTAAAATATTATTAAAAACGTACTACGTCGGCAACAACCATACACGTTAGTAAATTCTTGTCATAATTGATCAAATTGACTCGATTGACAAAGAGCGAAAATGTTTAAGGCTGAATTGGCAAAATCGAAATGTTCGTG
Organism: Eucalyptus grandis x Eucalyptus urophylla; assembly: GCA_028830015.1. Classification (NCBI taxonomy): domain Eukaryota; kingdom Viridiplantae; phylum Streptophyta; class Magnoliopsida; order Myrtales; family Myrtaceae; genus Eucalyptus; species Eucalyptus grandis x Eucalyptus urophylla. The sequence continues at coordinate 47,281,444 of CM054190.1, forward strand.
ATTGAATTGGTAAAAGTACAACAGATTTAGGACTATTTGGACAATTACCCCTCAAACCTTAATGTATCTTTACTTTGACATTGGACAATAAAGCTTGGAGCCTTACAGAAATGGACTCCCCTTTCATCTAGTGTGAGGATCTACAGTATGGAACATTGGGGAACCAATCTAACCTTGATTTCTCGCCTTGTGAAAATTTTATGCATTTATTCATGTCGTTTGATACATAATTACGCACCAGAACAATTTTAAATGCCTTGTGCAAAAACTTTTAACAACTTTAGCACCAAAACTTTTATTAATGACCAGTTTAGTGTCAAAACTTATTAAAAGCGTTCATTTAAGTTACTTAGGTGAGCCATGTCCAATTTTTAGTCACTAGAATTACTTAGACGATTGCCCTTTAAAAGTCGTAATACTTAAATGATCATTTGATAAATTTTAACACCCAAGTGGACAACGTGCAATAGTTATAATACGGATACCATCCTTATCATGTGTAGTATACTTTCTCATCCCATCAAGAGGCTACTTCATTACTGTATGCCTTCTTGAAATGTATAGTCTTAGTTGTTTGGATACACATATGAGTTGTGTTAGAAAAATCACATATCAGAGAATTGATATGATGTTAAACAGTTAATACATTATAATTGGCTTATAATTTATTGGCTTAAGCTTTTGAGTAAATGTGAGTTCAATTGAATATGTTAACGGGCTCTGGCTTGAGCTCCCTTTTATCGATCTCCCTAAGTGAAGATATTGGGTTAGTGTTGCACGCTCCCAACATTAGTTGCCTTACACTGATTTTTTATACCATAATTACAAACTTCATTTGCCATCTTTGGATTTCACTTATTATAACCGTGCCCTTATCTAGCTCATTAAACTAAACAATGTCAAAGTTGGTTGTCAAATAAGATAACTCGGGTACAAAGTATATGTTGTAATATAGCATGGAAGCTAATAACATTTTGCAGTTAAATCACCCCAAAAATAAATGAGAAATAATAAAGGACACCAAGGATTTATGTAGTTCTGTCCGAGTATTAGCACTTACTTTATGGGGAGAGCGAGCTATGGGAAATCCACTATGAATCTAAAGAATACGAAGTTAAATCGCTCATATGCTAAAGTGTTTCCAGAAAAAAAAAAAAAAAAGTGTGAGAAAAACCCTAAATCTATCGCATTGATGGTATTTTAGTCATTAATATTTTATTGTTATCAATTTAGTCCAAAACATTTTGACCTAGTGCCAATTCAATCATTTTAGTTAATTTTGGCCCGATATTGCTAATGTTGACACTAATCAATTTACGTGGTACAGCCAGTGCTGATGTGGACAATTTTTAATAATGATTTTAATTTTTTGAATTTTGAACTTATTTTTTCCTATTTTTTTTCCTTCCTCTTCCTCAAGTTTGTCATTGACAGCAATTGGCTAGAGGCGAGTGACCTCGCCAACCTTTAGCTAACCTTGCTAGCAATTGGCGAGGTCCGACCTCGCCCGATCTAGCTAGGTCATGCCTCGCCTAGCCCCTAATGAGACTCTTCCTTACCAAGGTTTGTGAGGGCGACCCTGCATTGGGCGAGTGAGGATCATTGTCCCTGGCGAGGGCTCGAGCCTTACTAGTGGCCAACAAGGTTGTTGAAGAAAGAGGAATGAAAAAAAATAATAAATAATTTGGAAAATATTAAAAGCTATCTATGTTAGTACCGGTTATGTCATATAAGCTAACTGACATCTATGTCAACAATATCCTATCAAAATTAGCCAAAAAAAAAAAACTAAATTAGCATTAGGTTAAAAGGTTGAGGACTAAATTGGCAGTAGGTCAAAAAATTTAAGATTAAATTAGCACTATTAAAAGGTTTATAATTAAATTGACACCAATTTAACACTTTTCTAACACTTTTCCCATTTACAATCTCTCATAAAGATAGACAAAATTTTATACTCCTCTTATGTCCTTTATGGAATTTGATATGAAATTGTGTGTATATATATCTTCAAAATGGGAAACTGCTTCTTCTTTTTTATTTAGAAAATCTGCTCAAACCAGAGATAAAACAATATATATTATTGACTTGATTAAAAAAAATTTATGTTGTGAATTGTCTGAGACTTCATAAAGCTCTCTTCAAGGAGTTTGCAGTGCATGAAATAATTCAGCTGATCGAATGGCAAATATTCATCCGAAAACAACGCTTAATCTCCCATCTCCTACGACTTCTCGTGATCACACCGCCACTAAACGAGAGGTCTTCACTGCGTGGATGAAGTCCATGATCATGAACGGCATGGGATGCATTGCGTTCGACTCGAGCTGCGGAATCGTTTATCGGGTAGATAACGATGATTGCAAGTGAAGCGGCGAGGTCTATTTGATGGACAGCGGAGGGATGTTCTATTCACCATTCTTAAGGAGGTAAGAAAAGATTTACACACAAAATCAGCTCAAATTCTCTCTTCAAGTGTCGAGAGTAGGCGCTCCACGCCTTACTCTCAAAATTCCATCCCTGCTACAAAAAGTTCATAGATATGAAAAAGGTTGAGTGAAAACGAGTCAAATTGGATCGGTGTTCAACCAATCGCAGGCATGTTTTGTTGCTCTGTGAAGAAATGTAGCTTGTTCAAGACATGGAAGGGTTATGGATCGATTGGCTCGGCGGGGAGAAGGGCGCTGTTTCAAGTCAAGAAGACATTGAATTTTAAGAAGAGTCACTGTACGAAGTCACGGTCTGGACAGACAAGAACCAACCTAGCTGCTACTTCAATTTCAAGGACATGGTGGTACCTCCAAGTCAGCATGCGACATCACCAAGAAACTCAGAGGTCTCATGGCAGAGGTCTCTCTCTCTCTCTCTCTCTCTCAAAAATGGTATGAACCTGAACTGAATCTCTACTTCGCCATTGAACAGGTTAAAGAGAAGAAATCGAGCTCGGGATTTCGCTGGGGGACGAGGTCTTGACGACAAGCGTGGAACCAGAATTCGACCATTCGCTTGCCGTGGGACTTCTCGTTGTCTCCAGCGCAGTCTGTGATACGGTAGAAGCGCATAGACCATTCACTGACGGATCGACAATTCCACACAGTTTTCTGGTCTACTGACATTTTCGAAAAATCACCAGTCGCTTCTTAAAACTCACCAGCCGAATCTCGAAAAATCAGTGATTTCAGTTCACGATGTTTCCGAATCTTCGAAGCTCATATCATACTCCCATGTTCGATTGTTCTTTATACATACAAGAAAGTAAGTTCGTCGATAGATAGATTCATGAAGCAGACATTGCAGCAAAGAGCAGCACTTCAATCGAATTCGACTCAGGCTAAATGAAAGGTTTAACCTCTTCCATGATCGGCAGAGGCCAGATCGAACAACACCTCTATACTAAAAAAGATGGCCGCCCAACTAGTGGCCCGACACGAGGAACTTCTTCTGCTGCAGCGAGCCGAGGATGGAAGCTCAGCCTTCGAAATCGGTCTTCACCCACTGCCCGTACTTGCACTTCATCCTCTCGTCCAGCTCTTTGGCCTTGACCTCGGCAATCTTCGCCGCGTTCGCCATCGATTCCTCCTGCACCCTCGCGATCCTCATGCTCCGCTTCTTCTCCACCGCGTCCCGCTCCGCGCCCAGCCCTTCGTACTCCCTCACCCAGCAGCTGTGCACGGCGCACGTCAGCGCCAGCACCACCAGCTCCATCAGCAGCATGGCCGTCAGGACCCCGCACTCCAGCCTCGCCAGGACCTTGGCCTCCTTCGGGTCCCGCCGCGACCCCAGCAGCGAGAGGCTCGACGCTTCCTTGGTGAACAGCGCCAGGACCCCGAGCGCCTGCCCGGACAGCGCGGCGAGGAGGATCGAGACGTGGGTCACGAAGCAGAAGCGGGCGAGGTGGGAGTAGAAGCCCACGAAGGAGGAGGCGAGCGACATGGCCGAGATCACGAGGAAGGCGAGGCCGAGCGAGGTCGGGGGCGTCCGGAGGAGGATTATGGGAGCGAAGGACGCGGCGGAGAGGACGAAGAGGACGAAGTTCAAGCAAGAGAGGAGGAGATTCGGGAAGGAACAAGAGCTTCTCGACTTGACGGCGGACATTTTTCCTTTCTGGAATTCGATGGGAAAGTTGGGGATTCTTTTGCTTGCTTGATTGAGAAATGGGGACTTGACGAATCTCTATATAGAAGATGCGAATTTCGAACGTTAAAAGGAAAGGCGGAGTTTGAAGTTCAACGGCTAGTGCGCCGAGGTTGGAGAAGGGGCCCCGCTGTTATCAGCACTCATTTCCATCATTTCTGTCCCTCCCATGCGTTTCAAAAGCCGGAAAGAAATCACAGATTTGTTAATGAGGGCTTCCCTAACGAATAATTAGAGAAGATTCCCAATATAAAAAAATATATATATGTTAATGAGAGAAGATTTTGAGAGCTTGAGCCTTTCTCTCTCTACAAGATGACATGAGAATTGTATCAGAGACTAGAGAGAGAGAGAGAGAGAAATTTACCACTTATTTTCGAAAATTATGGAAGGCCATAGGGCTAGTCCCAAAAGAATTTACAAACACGAACCACATTGCTGCATAAAAAAATCCTAGGATATATTCATTAAAAATCCTAAAACTTGTCATTAAAATATAATTAAGTTCAAAAAATTTCTGAAAATGCATCAAATCCTAAAATTTGTCAAATTGATATAATTGAGTCATTCCATTAATTTCATCAAACGCGTGTTTTTTTTATTATTACTTTCTCTCTCCTACATGGTGTCGACGTGGCTAAAACAATAAATATAACCCTCAAACGACATTATTTGATCCAAATTTAATTTTTAGTATAAATAATATTCTATTAAATAAAAAAGAATAGTTAGCCGAGGCCATTGCTATTGCCACCCCCACCATCGCTAGAAAGGTGGGGCGAAGGTTGGCTGGGGTCGCCAAGCCCAGCCAATGGCTCGCAACCCTGGCCAACCATAGGTGAGGGCTTGCAAGCCGTCACCCAAATCCGGGATGAGGGTCACGGCCCTCCCCAAAACCAAGTAAGGGTCGTTGACCCTCCCCCAATTCGAGCCAAGTGTCACGACTGATTGTGGTGTTGCTGCTGCCGGGCCACACTTACATGAAATCATGAAACAGGATGTAATCTTTTATAGTTGCAAAGTTTCCACAAATGGCTAAATTAGTTCATTGTCCAATAAACAAAACCATGAAACATTCATATGAAGAACCTCTAGGTTGGGAGAGGCACGAAGCGAAAACTTAAAAGTTTCTAAAAATTTTGGTAAATTGAAAAATCTAAAAAATGTAATTAGAATGTTAGGATCCCTTTTCTTTTCTTTTTTTGCGAAAAATAACTAATTTGAATAACATTTTCCTAAAAATATCATTTGTATCACCTACAAAAATAAATGAATAAAAAATCTTTTCATTATTTACGAAAACATTTAGACATAAAATGTTGATGATAATGAAAATATTTTTTTATTAACTAATTATTTCAAGCTATTAAATCGGTCATTTTTAAGAAAATGTTTTTCAAATCAATATTTTTTTGCGAAATAATGGGCCTTTAGTGATATCTAATAATTGAAGCCTGTAAAGACCCTAGCGCCTAAGAGTTTTGAGTTCTATGGCCTAGTTGGGAGGTCAAGAAACATGAAGGGGTTGTTTGGTAACCATCCAAACAATACCTGATTCTGATTTTTTATTCCCGGGAGTAGTTTTGGAACAGAATCGCATTTGGTAAAAATTTTGTTCCCGGGAACAAATTTCTATTTTTTTGTTCCCCAAAGTAGATTTGGAACAGAATCAAGAATTAAAAAAAAAGTTGATTCTTGTTCTGAGAACAAATCTAAAAATCAAAACCAACACTTCTTCTTCTTCTTCTCTTTTCTTCTTCTTCATTGACTGCCATTCCGCAGTTGCTATCTGCTACCATCCACCACCGGTCGCCAGCAACCGGTTCGGCAAGCTCGCTGGAGGCTCGCCAAGCCAGGGCGAGGTCTAGTGAGCTCGTCGGAGGCAAGCCCAGCCACCGGCGAGGCTCGCCCAGCCCCACCTGGCCCCGGCGAGGCTCACCTAACCCCACCTAGCCACCGGCGAGCCTCACGATTTGGAGAGGCCAAGCCTCGCCAATGGCTAGGCGAGCCTCTCCCAGCCCTGACGAGCCTCACCCAGCCCCACTAGTGGCCAAGCCGACCTCGCCCAACCTTGACGAGGCCGACCTGGCCATCGGCAAGGCTCAGCCGACGAGGACCGGCGACCGACCACTTGAAGAAGAAGAAGAAGAAGAAGAATAGGAGAGAAAGGGGAAAAAAAAAAAAGGGAAAAAAGTAAAAAAAAAATCATTAAAAAATTAAAAGAAATTGATTTGGAACAGAATCAATGAGCATGATACCAAACACAATTCTATTCTAAAATCAGAAATTTTGGACAGTTACCAAACAGTTTAAAATGTTTAGAAATTGTTCCCGAGAACAAAATAAAAAAGAATCATTTTTTATCAGAATCTGTTTTCGGAAACAGAATCGTTATCAAACTTTAAAATTGATTTGAATATTAAATGGCCTTCAACATGCCTACAGTCCAAGGGGAAGACCCCTTACTTCAATGTCCATAAAGGGTCAAAGTGCTACTCGTCTTAAAAAGTCAAAATTCTTAGCACATAGATCCAAATTCAACAGTTTTGAAAGCCCACTAGGGTCCAATGAATAAAATTTGAAAATCACAAAATTAGTAAAATATTTCCTTAAACGTCATAATCATATTTATTTCACATGACTAATCTAGTCTAATTTGCAATTCGTTAGTGGTTGCCAGGTATAGCGTCGTCACATGATAATGATATGGACACAAACGACAACAAAATCTAAGACCAAACTTTTATTTGATCACCTAATCTTTTCATAAATATTTATTATAGAATTGATAGAAGAATCACCCAAATGATGGCGAAGTCATGGAAAATGATAGGCTCAGCGAAGTTTAAGACCGAACTTTTATTTGATTGCCCAATCGTTTCTAAAAGACTTATTATAGAATTGATAGAAAAATCACCCAAATGATGGCGAAGTCATGGAAAATGGTAGGCTCATGTAGATATTGATGGAAGTTTTTTTAGAATCAGTTTCATATGGTTGGAAATTAAATAAATGCAATCTCTTGCGTTGATCAATCTGAAGGAAAGATAGCAAAGAAAGACCAAACTGAAAATCAATATCTCTTTTTGTCCAATTAGTGATATTATGTTTATTGATCATGCACTCTATTGTAAAGCTTAAATTGAACATGTAACTGTAAAACTCACCATGTAGTCACTGTTTACTTTCTGTGCTTGTTTAACTATTCCTCTACGTAACTTTTACTATCATCATCATCATCATCTGAATTTGCATCCAGAGATCGCTAATTAGCTAATTTAACATCTACAATAGAATCAATCTAAAACGACATCAATAGAGAGTGGGTATTTCTTAACGTTGTAATACAAGGTTAATGTCCTCGGATAAGAGTACTCACGAGTTAGACCACTTGAATACGTGCAAGTTTTCACCCGGCGATCTTTCACGACATCAGCCACGCATTATCATTTGCAAGTTCAGAAGATTGAATCATGCGCAGACACGTGTCTATTCGCAATCGTTCGTCACATATTGTGTTGTCGGAAAAGAGTTGGAGTATCCATTTGACATAGTTTGGCTACTTCTATTTTTGTTCTCGAAGAAAATTAGGAAAGAAGCCTGCTATTGAGGAGGCATACGTACATCTACCCAAAATTCAAGAGGCTTTTGCCTGCCTACTCGAAGAATATCACTACATACAAAGACATTACTTACAATCAAAGAAAATCTATTTTATTGCATCCATTATTAAGACCATCTTTAAAAAGCATTATCTTTCATTATTTCAAGCTCATTCCCAAGAAAATTTAGGTAACGACATCAAATAATTAAGAAAAGTGCCGTCCATGGTTTTCACTCTTTCAGCACATATTGTATTGCTCAACAAAAAATAAATATTTTTATCGTCAGCATCCCTACAAAACCCATGGATAAGCACCACGTGTGATGTCCACGATGTAATCTGAAAAGTATACGAGAATAATGTAAAATATATGTACCTGTCGTTAGCATTTCGATTAAGACTTAAGGTAATCAAAAAGTGGTACGTATCTAAATGCAATCCTATATAATTATTACTTATTCTTGCGCCCACAGTAAGCCCCGATTGATATATTTTGTTTCTATGCGTCTCTCGTCTCTCTAATTCATATGCTGCTCCAAGGGTTAGATGACGCAGAGACGTGGAACGATGTTGGAACACATCCATTGCTCATTAGTCTTGCGTAGTCCGAAATTAATATAATCTCTCCGCTTAGGTTTGTGCATCGAATTAAATTCGACAGTCAGATGATGGGATGAGATATCCGTGTCGAGAACGGCGGCTCAAGTGCCAAGAAATGCTCGTCTGGCCTTGTTTCTGAGAGACGCATTAATGATGACAAGATGAAATGTTTGTTTGTTTGTTTTTTTTTTTTTTTAGCATAAAACCAATCTATAATTTTTTGTACTTTGCAACACACTATATGTTCAATAGCGAATATACTTCCTTCATCTACAAGCACAAAAAAACCCTCTTCGGACCTCGCCTCTAGGAGAAATCATCTTAATTGCTAATGAGGTGAGATCGATCATTCATGTGTCGTAAAGTCTGATCGGTTCATACTAAAGTATGCTGTTTCTAATCAATGACACATGATACATATATGCTCTACTGGTATAGAGAGGCTACTTTATGATACATGCATATACGGTATGCCTTCTTGATATGCGCAGCCTCAGTTGTCTGGCACTAAATTTTTATACTATACTTTTCAACTTTATATGCCGCCTTTGAATTTCTCTTATTATAACCATGCTCTTATCTAGTTCATTTAGATAACTCATGTACCATCTTCCTATTGGCCAAGATCATATTTTATCGACGTCATTCTAAAATGTTATGTTGCGAATTTCTTCTTCGTATGAAGTCAGCCTCCATAATTTACTACAAAGACAGCTACAGGGAAGCCCCTTTAAGAAGCTCTCTCCAAGGAGCTTGCAGTGTATGAAACAATTCAGCTGATCATATGGCTAAAATTCATCCAAAAGCGACGCTTGATCTCCCATCCCTGGCGACCTCTCACAATCGCAAGGCCACTAAACGGGAGGTCTTTACCGTGTGGATGAAGTCATTGATCATGAACAGCAAGGGATGTACTGTGTTCGACTCGAGCGGCGGGATCGTTTACAGGGTAGATAACTACGACTGCGAGCGAAGCAGTGAGGTCTATTTGATGGACTGCGGAGGGAAGGTCGTGTTCACCATTCTTAAGAAGGTAAGGAAAGATCACGCGCGCAAACATCGCCTCAAATTCTCACTTCAAGTGTCTAGAGTCGGCATGTTTGTGGCCTCAATCTCGAAATTAGGTAACACCTTACAAAGACTTCGATAGATATGAAAAAGAAGTCTAGCTAGAACGAGTCGAATCACGTCGGTTCCCTATTAATCGCGCACATGTTTTATTGTTCTGTGAAGAAATGTAGCTTGCTCAAGACATGGAAGGGCTATGGATCGATTGGCTTGGAAGAGAGAAGGACGCTGTTTCAAGTCAAGAAGTCATTGAGCTTTAAGAGGAGAGAGTCGCTGTACGAGGTCACGGTCTGGACAGACACGCCCCGACCTAGCTACTACTTCATTCAAGGACATGGCACCTCCAGGTCTGCATGCAACATAACCAAGAGATTAGGCGGTCTCATGGCAGAGGTCTCTCTCTCTCTCTCTCTCTCTCACAAAAAGATGGTATGAATATGAACTCAATCTCTACTTCGCCATTCAACAGGTGAAAGAGAAGCGATCAAGCTCGGGGGTTTCCCTGGGGGACGATGTCTTGACGATGAGCGTGGAACCAGAATTCGATCATTCGCTTGCCACGGGACTTCTCGTTGTTTACGGACTATTCAACCACAGTTTGTGATGTAACAGAATCGCCCTCATGCTCGTAGAGTGAGGGGATCGACGATTGCACGCGTTCTGCTTTTACCAACATGTCTTAGAGAGTTCACTTCTGAAGCGACCAAGGTCTGCTGCCGAGTCCGGAAAATCAACTGTCGCCCTCTTGAAAATTACTAACCGGATCCAAGAAACCAGCGATTTCAGTTCGCGGGTTTTTGGGGATTTTCAGACATATAGGGCGCGCATGATAAAATTTCTACTTTTTTTTTTTCTCTATTCCTCGAAAGTTTGGAACAAAAATCCGTTTGATAACGCAATTTGATTTTTCTATTTCTGGAACAAATTTCTATTCCAAAAATAGATTTAAAGAAGAAATCGGAAGCTAAAATTTTTAACTTCTCAATCTCTGACCAGAAATCAATTTCTGTTCCAGAAATTTTGTCATGCACACCCATAGGCTTCCGTTATTTGTACGGTTCAGTGAGAGAACACGGATCAAAGAGCAGGTCAAGCGTCATTTTCCCATGTCTGCAACCGTTCTTCATATTCAATAAGACTCTATTTCAAAGAAGGGTTTAAGCTCTGACATGATCGGCGGAAAATGGATAAAATAGCAAGTCATCGTTGACTTTGGCGAGACCGTTTCAAACTGATCTTTGGACTTGGACCACAGATAAAATATTCCCGTACATGATAACAGGACAGCTTCGTCATGAAGCAATTTCCATGTCTGCACACTTACCTACCTATACGTTCATAAGCACAAAATAAACTACCAGAAGAAGACATTGCTGCCGACATCAATGTAATTCCGGAGCTTTACGTTTCGAGTTCAAACTGGATGGAAGGACATTTGTTTTCAAGCTCGGATTCGAATTATCTACTCGAGGCAAACCAAATTCACTTAGCAATCTCAGTTTGATCAATGCTTCCACAAACACATGCTCAGTATTAAAGGATCCCGCTTATTTAAATACCCAATAGGATCTAGCCGAATTATCTAATATGCAAAATTCAACAAAGTGGCTTAGTATGCCTAACATTGTTGCCCTGTTATCGTGACTAAAAAAATCCTATCATCAATCTTATGCCCTAACTAATCTGCATCAAATGGATAGTCATTTGGCTAAAAGATCAAAATCTCCGAGCACGTTGTATAAGTGGAAGTGCAATATTAAGCTCAACAAAGGAACCAAAATCTAGTAGCTAACCCTACTTCAGAATCAGTTCCATGTTAAATCACATGCAGGATGAAAATACCACCGTGCTGCAGTAACCTAAAGAAGAGATTATGTACATCATGCCGAGAGGATTCAACACCGACTCTTCGCACAGTAGTCATGTTATCTTGCCCTGCCTCCTCATTGGTAGAGGAATGAACTTTGGCACCTGTTCCAAGGACAGAACAAAGACATTGAGTTTGCATGACCACAGTTTCAGCTCATCAAACATCGACAGCTTTCCTTATTCACAGGTATTGAGAAAAAAAATACAATAGGTGATCAAAAGTCAATGGCTCTTGAAAATTTGAAAAAATTATTGCTCTCCCCAATTGAACAGACAACAGAGAAATGTCAAAAGAGGATAACCAAACATGATGCACACATTACAATGGGCAGATAAAGCTTCAAGAAAAATCATTGACAAGGAAACTCAAAACCAGCACTTAGGTTTAAGACGCTACAGAGAACCACGGGAACACGGCAGGCAGAGAACTTTTAGCATAGTAAAAGAACCTAGAAGTAGTAGTTTCAGCAACATAGGCAATCTTCAGTATCCACGAGTAAACAAACATGAGAGAGCTTGCAAAGTAGATGGATGACATCTATAAACAATAAACTAATAACTCAACTGGACTCACCACTGACATCTAGCAACCTTTGCCCTTTCTTCAAGTGTGTCCATATAACAAATACACGTATGAAGAGATATAAAAGAAGGGCAATCCTTGTGAATTAACTTTATTTTCACGGAGAGACTGATAATTTAAATGCAATCAGTGTATGACATCTGTGGTATACAAATAGCTTAGAGAACTTGATGGTGAATGAAGCAAATGTGACACGTAATCCATGTGATATCAGATTAACTTACTATATTCGTTTACATGGAGAAACCTAGTATACTTTCACCAATCTGTTAACCGCCGTAGAAAAGCACCTTGCATTTAACCTGTGTACACAACCGTGGCTAAGGAGGATTCTCTCTCTCTCTCTCAAAATGACAAACATAGAAAAGCCAACAAGTCCGGCTTCAACTGAGAATTTAAACAATGCTAGTGAGGTAACTGTCTTCTTTTTTGAGTTCCAGGCACTTACTATAGCACTGATGAAGAAACCCAGAATCTGAGGAAACAAGAATCACAAGATCTGTACCTTTGATCAGCCACAGTCACTCGACTTTATATCCAAAAGGAGAAAGAAGAATTCATGTAAGCAAACAACTACACGAGCATGTGCATCGCTAATTCATTTGAAATATACAAGGAAGAGCCATAAGCAAACCAACCTGTATATCACAACCGAGCAACTAGAAATCTTCTCAACGTAGAAACTGCACTTAGGGCACCTGTTCCAACGCTTGCTCTTAGCCACCTTCATCAGCATTATGTCCTCCCTCTCTCTCTCCCCCTCATTCTACGCCTGAAACTCCCGATCAATCCATCTCCGCATGCCACGGCACTCTACACTGTGCGCAGAATAATCTCCGGCAGTTTGGACACTCCGATTCCCTCACAGGCGGGTCACCTCTGTCTTTGATCAACAGCGCCGAGCAATCCTTAAACAGGCAGTCAAACCTGTCCTCCTCTAGAATCAGAGCTTCGCACAGCGCATTGCCCCAACGGTCAAACACCTCCGGAGGGAGTATCAACCTACAGTACCCCGTCAACGGGGCAGCCTACTCGCATCACGTTGTCGTGAAGCTTCAAAGCTACGTACTTTGTAACGCAGATACGAAACAGCTCGCCACCCGTCCTTGTCTCAACACAAATTTCACGGGATTGAAGGCTTTGGATTCGACGACTGACCGGGTTCGGTGACCGAGGAGCTACTGTAGGGCTTCTTTCGCTTCTGCGAGGACGACGACCGAGTTCCGGCGGAAAGCGAGTCGAGGACTCGCACGTTGTCCTCGTTGAGGCTCTGGGGCCTGGTTTGGAGAAGACAAGCGGCGATTGCCTGGTAGAGGCCTCTGTCCTCGTTGTACTGCTCGACGGAAATGGCGTCGGACTTGGTTGCGGCCATCGGAGCCAAGTGCAATTCCGGCACGTCGACGACCACGACCTCGGCTCCTTGCGTCGCCATTGATACTTCTTTCGAGGCCGCGGTGCGTCGGTCCAGTAAGCAGAGAACCAAAAACGGCTTATCGTTTCTCCTTAACTGGGTTCATAAATTATCTTAAATGAGGAAATTTAATTTAAATCAGGTATTAATGAAATTTTGGGATCTTATTGATAGGATTTAGAACTTGATTTACTGATTTTTTTTTTTAATTTATCTTCTAGCACAGATATAGCCTCTTTCAAAATCTTTCCGTTTTAAGCTTTTTCGAGTTTTCTCTTTTATAAGCAATATATTAAGCATTTGGAGTTGAAAATTGCGTAACAAATAACAAGTCAACATAAATAAACAAATGTTGAATTATTATGAGAAAAGTGATTTAATGGTTGCAATATAACAAGGTTGATCTGCCACGCTTTTATATCAATATTGATTCGCTTCCATTAGTTTAGTTTCCTTTTATAAGTTCATTCTCCTATCTAACTCTCTAGGGCACCTGTTAGATAGGAGAATGAACTTTGACTCTCTTGTTGTTTTTGTGAAGTTTTGATGTAAATAAATATTTATAGAGGAGTTACGAAACTTCAACATAAACCAAAGATACGGAGAACAAGTGAATTAAGAAGATCCGTTTCAAGTTTAAATTAGTTCATTTAAAATTGGGGTTCTTCTACTTCCTTATTATTTACTTATTTTTTAAATTATTTTCCTCTCTTTTTTCAATTCCCTTCATCATTCCTTGATAAAATTCTTATTATATAATGAATTATACTAATACAACTAAAGAAGTAATAAACATAGATATTGAATACACACGTAGAATGTAAAGAAATTCAAATATACAAATAAATAAATAACGAAAATATTCATGTACTTTTTTTTGTTAATTTTATTTTTTTATATTGGAATCCAAATATTATTTTATTTTTATTTATCATTTAAATGTTTTAGTTTAACAAGTTTATTATTTGAAAATAATTGCTTTTATGTTATGGATATAAAAATCATATCCACATTTATCCCACCCATTTATATCCTTTTATATTGGATTTTATTCTATATTAGGTTGAAACCAAACAAGGGATAAGGTAAATTTTTATTGTATCCAACTTTTATCTTGGCTACCAAATGCAACCAAAGTAAACTACATGAAGAAGACATTATTGCCACGGGTTCGAATTATTTACTTTAGTTAAACCAAATTCACTTAGTAATCTCAGTCTAATCAATGATTTAACAAACACATTCAATACTCATGGATCTCGCTTATTTAAATACCAATAAGATCTTGTTGCATTATCTAGTATGCAAAATCCAACTAAACGCACTCACCCCGCGATGGACGAGTTGGTTTGCGCCTTGACCCCTCAGCCGAAAGGGTAGAGGTTCAAAACTTCTCACCCCCATTGCGCGACTTACCTGCGATGCCGTGGGAGGTGGGTCCCTACGGCGCGGACCTAGGTTTACGTCACTGGCCGCCGGCTGTACGGCGGTTCCCGGGTCACCAAAAAAAAAAAAAATCCAACTAAACGCCTTAAATGTGCCTAAAATCGTTGCCATATTCTTGATGACTAAAAGGATCCATCTATCGACCTCACGCCCTAACTAATCTGGGTCAGATGGATAGTCTTTTGGCTAAAAGATCAAAATCTCCAAAAACTCCAAAATCTCCAACCCAATTCTATAAGTTAAAGTGCCAAATATAGTTACAAAGGAACCCAAATCTAGTAACTAGCTATTTCAGATATAGTTTCATATTTCGATCAAATGATGTATATACCATCGTGCTGCGGAAAAGCCTCAAGAAGAGATTATGTACATCGCGCCGAGAGAATTCAACGCTGTCTCTTTGTACAGTTCTCATGCTCCGACCCCCTGAGCTCCACATCGGTTTCAGAATTGAAGTCCTCACCTGTTACAATTGCAAGAACAGAACCGGGACATTGACCATGGTTTCAGTTTCAGCCATCATAGATTGACAGTTTCTCTTATTCACAGGTAGGTGATGACAAGTCAACGGCTCTTGAAAACTTCAAAATATTGCACTCCCCAATTGAGCAGAAAACAGAAAAATACCTAAGAAGATAACCAAACATGATGCGCACAATGGCAAGGAAACTCAAAGCCAGCACTTGGGTGTTAGACACTTCAAACAGAAGATAACACCACGATAAACTAACCATACAAAGAACCACAGAAACACAGTAGGCGGAGAAATTTAAAGTGTAAGCATAGTAAAAACATCTGGAAGCAGTAGTTTCAGCAGCAGCAGCATGTGGCAACTTTCACAATAAACAAGAGTAAACGAACATGAAAGAGTTTGCAAAACAATAAGCTAATAATTCAATTGCGAGTCACCGCCACCACCTAAAGCAATTCGACCTTGAACGACATCTAGGGATTTAGCAACCTTTGCCTATTCTTCGAGTGTTTCCATATAAGAAACACAAGTTTGAAGAGATCGAAAGGAAGGGGGAAAGTGTGAGAAGTGTCAAAAAATTCTTAAACCGGTTGCATTGATGTTAATTTAGTCGTAAATTTTTTAATGGTGTCAATTTAATCCTAAACCTTTCGACCTGGTACCGATTTAGTCCTGAACTTTTTGATGTAATGCCAATTTATTCATTCTAACTAATTTTGACATGATATTACTGACGTGAATGCTAGTCGGCCTACGTGGCATAATCGGTGTTAATGTAGACAACTTTTAGTAATATAGCATCAATAGAAAAAAAAAAAAACTTATGATTAAATTGACACTAATGCAATAAGTTTAGAACTTTTTGGTCACTTTTCCACAAAAAGAAGGGTCATACTTTGTGAATTAACTTTACTTTGACAGACCAATTCAAATGCAATCAGTGTTCATCTACTTACGGCATCTATGCCATGCATATAGCTTGGAGAACTTGATGGTGAATGAGGCAAATGGGACACATAACATAATGCATATCCATGGGGCAACAGATTAACTTATTATCATCGTTTACATGGAGCTAACTGACCATCAAAAACTTTGTAGTTCCCCCCCCCCCCCCCCCCCCCCCCCTTTTTTAACATCTTCCATTGAGCCTGTGTTTGTAACTGTGGCTAAGGAGGAATCTCTCTATCTCTCTCTCTCTCTCGAATGCTAGCAAGGTAACTGTATTCTTACTTTAGTTCCAGGCATATACAATAGCACCGATGAAGAAACCGAGAATCAAGGAAATAAGAAATCATAAGATCTGTATCTTTGATTAGCCACCATCACTCAACTTTTTATCAAAAAAGAAGAAGAAGAAAAAAAAATTACGAAAGCAGTCAACTACTCTTCTTTCTTTTCTTTTCTTTTTGGGGTCAGAAGCAGTTCACTATTTTTTTTTTTTAAACTACTTCAGCAATCCATCTTCATCAACATTGTGGAGATTCTGTTTCTTCGCATCCATTACTAAGACCACCTACAAATAGCATATCTTTAATTAGTTCAAGCTCATTCGCAAAAAAAGTTAGGTGATGACATCAAAGAATTAAGGAAAGTGCCGTACATGGTTTTCACTATTTCAGCAGAATTTTTTTTATTGTTAAACACAAAAAACTAAATATTCTATTGTCCATGCCTAACAAAACCCATGGATAATCACCAGGTGTGATGTCCATGATTTAATACGAAAACTATACGAGAATAATGCAATAATTTATGTACTTATCGTGAGCATTTCAATAAGGACTTAATTGCTAACGAGGTGAGATCGATCATTTATGTTTGGTAAAGTCCAATTGGTTCCTACTTAATCATAACAAGAAATTTTGTTTTAAACCCTAAAGTATCTTGTCTCTGATCAATGACACGTGAGACATGATATATTTTCAACTGGTATAGAGAGGCTACTTTATAGTAGATGCATATATCCTATGCCTTCTCTATATGCATAGTCTCAGTCTCCTTCCACTAAATTTTTATACTATGCTTTTTCAACTTCATATGCCGTCTTTGAATTTCACTTATTATAACCATGCTCTTATCTAGTTCATTAAACTAATCATCGTAAAAGGTGGCCATCATATAAGATAACTCATGCACAATCTTCCTATATTTGGCCAAGAAATAAAACCATATCTTTTCGACGTGAATCTAAAATGCCATGTTGCGAATTTCCTCTTCGTATGAAGTCAGCCTCCATTATTTACTACAAGGACAGCTTACAGGGAGCCCCTTTAAGAAGCTCTCTTCCGGGAGTTTGCAGTGAGTGCACGAAATAATTCAGCTGATCATATGGCGAAGATTCATCCAAAAGCAACGCTCGGTCTCCCCTCCCTGACGACCTCTCGCAATCGCAGAGCCATTAAACGCGAGGTCTTCACCATGTGGATGAAGTCATTGATCATGAATAGCAAGGGATGCACCGTGCTTGGCTTGAGTGGCGGAATTGTTTTTTGGGTAGATAACTACGACTGCAACCAAAGCAGCGAGGTCTATTTGATGGACCGCGGAGGAAAGGTTCTGTTCACCATTCTTAAGAAGGTAAGAAAAGATCATGCGCACGAACATCAGCTCTAATTCTCTCTTCAACTGTCTAGAGTCAGCATGTTTGCGCCTTTCTCTCGAAATTTGGTACCGCACTAAAAAAACTTTGATAGATACAAAGATTACTAACCAGACCAGAGAAATCAGCGATTCCAGTTTGCAGTTTTTTGGAATTTTCCAGTCATGGAGGCTTACGTGATTTGTACAGTTCAGTGAGAGAACACGGACCAGGGAGCAGGTCAAGAAGCATTTAACTTGTACAGATCATTTTCCCAGACTTTGATCAATTTGATATTTAGACCCTGGTTGGATAAAATATTCTTGTACATGATAATAGAACAGCATTGCCATGAAGCAACCTTTCAATTTGATCCTTAGTTTCGCCAGTCTAATTAGGTAGCTCCATATCTGCACACGGATATGTTCATAAGCACAAAATAAAACACATGAAGAAGACATTACTGCCAATCTCGATGTAATTCCAGAACTTCAGAGGTTTCAAGTTCAAACTGAATGGAACAACATTTGTTTTTAAGCTTGGATTAGAAATATCTACTTGAGGTAAACCAAATTCACTAAGTAAATTTGGTTGAATCAATGATTTGACAAAAACATGTTCAGTATTCATGGATCTCGCTTAGTTAAATACCCAACCAGATCTTACCACCATATCTAGTATGCAAATTTCAAAATGCTTTAGTATGCCTAAAATCATTGCCGTATTCTTGATGACTAAAGGATCCATTCGTCGATCTTATGACCTAAATAATCTGCATTGGATGACAGATCAAAATCTCCAAACGCATTCTGTAAGTTAAAGTGCAAGATCGAGCTCAACAGAGGAACCAAAATCTAGTTAAGAACTACTTCAGATATAGTTTAGTATTAAATCTATCAGAAGATGGATATATTGCCATGCCGCAAAGCCTAAAGATGAGATTATGCACATCATGCCAGGAGGATTCAACAAGGCCTCCTTGGACAGTAATCATGCCCTGGCCCCTGGCCTCCACATCGGTAGCAGAATCGAGCTCCACACCTGTTATGCAAGAACAGAACCAAGACATTAAGCATGGTTTCGGTTTCAGTTTCAGCCATCACATATTGACAGTTTTCCTTTATTCACAGGTACTGAAATAAATAAATAAATAAAGGTATTCACAAGTCAACGGCTCTTCAAAACTTCAAAAATATTGCACTCCCCATTTGAGCAGACAACATAAAAATACCAAAAAATATAAGCAAACATGATGCACGCATTGGGCAAATAAAGCTACACGAAAACAATTGACAAGGAAACTCAAAGCCAGCACTTTGGTGTTAGACACTACAAACAGAAGACAACACCACGGTAAACTTACCATACAAAGAACAACAGAATCACCATAGGCGGAGAAATTGAAGCGTAAGCATAGTAAAAGAATCTGGAAGCAGCAGTTTCAGCAGCATTTGGCAATTTTCACAATCAACAAGAGTAAACAAACACGAGAGAGCTTGCAGAGTAAACGGCAGACATCTATAAACAATAAGCTAATACCTCAATTGGAACTCACCACCACCGCAGCCTCAAGCAATTCAACCTTGGACAACATCTAGATTTAGCAACCTTTGCCCTTTCTTCAAGCGTGTCTATATAACATATACAAGTTTTGACGAGATTGAAAATGAAGGGTAATTCTCGTGAAATTAACTCTACTTTCACAGAAAGACTGCTAATCCAAATGCAATCGGTGTTCGTTCATCTACTTACAACATTTGTGGTACACAAATAGCTCAGAGAACTTGATGGCGAATGAAGCAAATGCGAAGACCTGGTACACCTTCACCAATCCATTAACCATTAATAACCTTTTTAGTTTTTTTATTTTTCTTTTTTGGGAAGAAAAAACACCTTTCATTGAACCTGTGTACACAACTGTGGCTAAGGAGGAATCCAAGTCCCGTGCTGTAGCATGAACTGAGAATTTAGACATGACTAAGATGGATTTGCACAGGCATGCCAAAAACCAATGAAGGACAAGCAAAGTACACCAAGCCACACAAACCCAGAAAGAAAAATAAAAAGACAGTAGGAATTGTGATGACAAACTCATACAACTTTTCCAGATTTCACATGAACTGTTTTGGTTAGGGGGAGCCAAGGGCAAAACCAACCTGCACCTCACGTCCTGGCAACCAGAGATCTTCTGAACGTAGAAACTGCACTTGGGGCACCTCCTCCAATGCTTACTCTCCGCCAGCTTCTTCAACATGATGTCTTCCCTCTCCCTCTCCCCCTCCTTCAACCCCTGAAACTCCTTACACCCAATCTCCGCATGCCACGGCACCCTGCACTGTGCACAGAACAGCCTCCGGCAGTTCGGACACTCCGATTCCCTCAAGACGGCCGCGCACTCGTCCTTGATCAGCAGGGCCGAGCAGTCCTTGAACGGGCAGTAAAACCTCTCCGCCTCCAGGATCAGAGCTTCACACAGCGCATTGCCCCAGCGGTCGAACACCTCCGGAGGGAGTATCGACTGACAGTACCCCGGCTCCAGGACTCCGCCGCAGCCCGACACGGGGCAGCCTATGCGCGTCACGTTGTCGTGGAGCTTCGAAGCAACGTACTTAGTGACGCAGTCGTTGCAGTACGCGTGACTACAGCCCTTGATCCGGAACAGCTCGTCACCCATCTTCGGCTCGACGCAAATCTCACAGATGAACGAAGGATCCGGCTTGGAATTCGACGACTGACCACGTTCGGTGACCGACGAGCCACTGTATTGCTCCTTTCGCTTCCGCGAGGACGACGACCTTGTTCCGGCGGGAAGCGAGTCCAGGACTCGCACGTCGTCGCCGTCCTCGTTGAGGCTCCGGGGAGTCGTTTGGATAAGAGAAGCGGCGATAGCCGCGTAGAGGTCTCTGTCCTCGTCGTACTGCTCGACGAAGATGGCGTTGGACTTACTGTCGCCCCCGCCGGCGACCGGAGCGAAGCGCGATTCCGGCGCGTCGTACAGGTCGACGTCGACGACGACGACCTCGGCTTCTTGCGTCGCCATGGATTCTTCGTTCGAGGCCGCGGTGCGTCGGTCCGCGAAGCAGAAAACCGAAAACGGCGTACCGTTTCGCTTGTACAGGGTTCATAAATTATCTTACATGAGGAAAATTTAATTTAAATTAGGCAATTAATGATATTATGGGATCTTATCAATAGGATGTTCGATCTTAATTTTGCTAATTCGGTATGCGGTTATTATCTTCTACCGCATATATAGGGTTTTTTCAAAATCTTTCCATTTTTAAGCTTTTTTGAGTTTTCTCTTATATAAGTAACATATTAAGCATTTGAAGTTGAAAATTGCCTTAACAACTAACAAGTCCACATATGTCTATGGAAAAAAAAAAATCAAGTGCAAGGGTTTGAATTATTACGAGAAAAGGGATTTATATAGTTGCAAGATAACAAGGTTTGAATTTTTTTAAGAATGCATAAATAAATATAGAAACAATGCGGTCCATGATGGGAATTAATATTTTGCACAATTTTCACACTTTTTCTTAATTCACTGCACTCTTATATTGATATCAATTCACTTCCATTAATTTATTTTCCTTTTATAAGTTCTAAAAATATATAATGGCATGAATACGATTATCCTCCATCTTGATAGCAAGCAAAGGATTTTTTGAATAATTTTTTTTTCGGCAATAGCAAGGTTAAAATCTTTTATTTACCGATTTTATTCCATCTATGGTATATTGCACTACATCATGATCAAATTGCAGATTTCTTAAGATAACAAAATGTAGATTGAGCTAAGATTATGCACTCCTTGATTTAAGGACTTTCATAGATCTGTAATTTCCTGTACATGAGAGAAAAGGCCAGCTTAAAGTTATAAAGTTGGAAGTTTGTCATTAAGAAGTTAGCTCGTGTATAAGTTTTGCCGTCTGATTAAGCATTTCCACATCTATCTACACGAATCTGTTTACATCTTTGCCAACATAAAGTAAACTACATGAAGAAGACACCATCGGCAATATCAATGTAATTCGAGAGCTTCTGATTTTGAGTTCAAATTGAACGAAACCAAGTCTATTTTCAAGCTCAGATTTAAATTATGTACTTGAGGTGAACTAAATTCGAACTAATAATCTCGGTTTAATCGATGATTTGATAAATACATATTCAGTGTTTAATGGATCCTGCTTATTTAAATGCCCCAATAGGATCTTGGCGCATAATCTAACATGCATAATTCAATAAATCGCCTTAGCATGCCTAACTAATCTCACACCACATGGATGGTCATTGCTAAAAGATCAAAATCTCCAAGCACATTGTATGAGTTAGTGCAAGATTCAGCTCAGCAAAGGAGGCAAAATCTAGTAGCCTAATACTTCAAAAGTTTTTTAAGGGTTAGTTGCAGTATTTGATGTGTGACGGGATGTGTTTTGATTGACGATAAGAATTTTGATAAATAACTTCACGAGTAAAATAAAAGAAGTGAGATAAATGAAGTTCACCACTTAAACATAAAAAAGATTAAGTCACCCATTAAGGATAAAAAAAACCTTCGTGATAGGATAAATTCACCACCATTGCCTAAAAGAAACCTAATAAAGGCTTTCTTGATTCACCATCCCAGAAATTTGAATAAAAAAACTAAAATAGAAAATTGTTCACTTGAGGAGTATTTCACATATATTTAAATTCAAGCCTGTGTCTAGTACGAATAAGATTATATGTCAAACAAAAGAAAGTCACTTTTGGGATCCTGAAAACCAAAATAACACTTGGGCTGCATTTGGTCCAATGGATAAAAACCAGGATAGGATATATTTTATCCTATCCCGTGTTTGGTAGCTATCTAGGATAGGATAAGGTCGGATATAAATGGGATATAAACCGGATAAAAAAATCCAAGAGGGGGTGAGATAAGATCATATAGGATTTATTTTATCCGAAACATAAAACACTTTTTTTCCTTTCCCCGTCCTTCGCCCAGAGACGATTTTCCAAAGTATCAACTCTCCAATTCTCATCGAAATTTTACAAAAGCTTTCTTCCTCCACCAAGATAAGACCCGTCCGCCGGCGATTGCCCACCGGTCGCCCTCCCGATCGATTCCCCCACCACGATTTTTTCCTGCTTCGATTGTGTCCCGGCTGCCAAGGCCGCCGGCTCCCCGATCGTCCCCGTCGCGCTGTCAAGTCCGAGCGGTCGCAGCCCGTTTCAGCGCGACAAGGATGCAAGAGAAGTACGTGAATTCTTCTGTTATTGTGTTTTTGACTTTTTTTTCATGGGATTGGGAATGTGGTGTCCATTTTTTTTTTGTTTTTTTTTTTTTTGTCTGCTTGCCGTTATGGGAGGTGGGATTGATTGAGGCGAATGTGGCTAATTGCTTTTCGGTTTTCGTTTGAGCTCCGGAGGATGATTTTGGCTAGGTCTAGTGGTTTGGATCGTTGCGGTTTCCGTTTTTATTAGGGCGGCGTTCGCAAGCGCGGTGATTTCTGCCGGGGGTTTTGATTGGCGGGGAAGAGGGAGTTGGTGGTTTGGCTGGGAGATTGGGGTTAGCTGAGTGGAGGAAGAATTTAGCCGTGGAAATCGGATTGTGGGGTTGGCATCACGGTCCTTGTGCCTTGTTTTTTTTCCGTGTTGAGTTTGGTTGTTATGTAATGGTGTTGCAGGCTGCGTGGAGGTGATGTGGTTTTGGTATAAGTCCGTATTGTGTTCGTCAATTGGAGCTTTACGGCGTAAGCAAGATAACTTTGCACGTAGGTCCATGGGGGATTGGATTGTTGTGTGAGTGGGCGAACGGTCTTGTGCTTTGTATCTATTGTTTTGAGGTCAATCTGTAGCGCATTTGCTATTTCGTCAATAGTGCATTTGCTGTTTGAATTACGATATATTGGATAAAATATGAGGATATCCGACTTTAAATCTATAGTTCACCAAACAAACAGTAGATTGAATAGGAGATGAGTAGATTGAATAGGAGATGAGGATATCCGACTTTAAATCCGTAGTACACCAAACAGTTGATGAGATATAATGAAATCCATGAATTTCTTATTCTATCATATCTAGTCCTATCTCGTTTAGAAATCCGGATGACCAAACGCAGCCTTAGTGTATTTTACATAATTAAGACTCTTGAAATTGACTTTATAATAAAGACCCATAAAAACTAGGACTAAATGCATTTACCAAAGACCAAATGCATGTACCTAATATTAGACGCTCCAAAGTCATCCGCTAGCCTTAGGAGACGAATAACCACCTTAGAAAATCAACAAACAGCCATGGACATCGATCAGAACTGCTTCCAGTTGAGCTTGAGCTTGATAATTGTTCCATCGAGCCTGATGCTCCCCGCATCAGGATGTATATACTATACTGCCATGCTGCAATAGCATAAAGAAGAGATTATGCCCATTGTGCCGAGAGGATTCAACACCGACAGTTATTACAATAATGCGACAATTTTGCCTCGGCTCCACATCGGTAGCAGAATTCAACTCCACACCTGTTACAATTCCAAGAGTAGAACGAAGACATTGAGTTTGCATGGTTTCAGTTTCAGACCATCATGCATTGACAGTATCCCTTATTCACAGGGATTGAGAAAAGGAAAACCGGTAGATGATCACAAGACAATGGCTCTTGAAAACTTGAAAAACATTGCACTCCCCAATTGAACAGACAACAGAGAAATGCAAAAGAGATAAACAAATATGATGCACACATTACAAGGGGCAATTGAATCTACAAGAAAATCTTGACAAGGAGACTCAAAGCCAGCACTTAGGTGTTAGACACTACAAACAGAGGATTTTCACCACGGTGAACTTACCATACAGAGAACCATAGAATCACAGTAGCCAGAGAAATTTAAGTGGAAGCATAGCAAAAGAATCTGGAAGCAGTAGTTTCAGCAACATAGGCAATTTTCACAATCCACGAGAGTAAACAGACATGAGACATCTATAAACAACAAGCTAATAACTCAATCGAGACTCGCCGCCACCACCTAAGGCCTTGAATGACATCTAGATTTAGCAGTAGTTTCAGCAACATGTCCATATAACTATGCTTGTGCATCAAAATAAACTGGGCTGAAGGGTCTAACATATAGCGAATTCATACGACTTTTCCAGATTTCAGATGAACTGTTTGGCTAGGGAAATACAAGGAAAAGCCAAAAGCAAACCAACCTGCACTTCACAAATGCGCAACCAGATTTCTTCTGAACAAAGAACCTGCATTTAGGGCACCTCCTCCAGTGCTTCTTCTCAGCCAGCTTCATCAACATTATGTCCTCCCTCTCTCTCTCCCCCTCATTTAACTCCTGACACTCCACCCCTGCATGCCAGGGCACTTTGCACTGTGCACAGAACAATCTCCGGCAGTTCGGACATTCCGATTCCCTCACAACCGCCCCTCCATCGTTGATCAACAACGCTGAGCAATCCTTAAACGGGCAGTAAAACCTCTCCGCCTCCAAAATCAGAGCTTCACACAATGCATTGCCCCAACGATCAAACACCTCCGGAGGGAGTATCGACCTACAATACTCTGGCTCCAGAACGCCGCCACAGCCTAAGACAGGGCAGTCTATGTGCATTACGTTGTCGTGCAGCTTTGAAGTTACAAATTTAGTAATGCAATCATTGCAATATGCGTGACTACAATTCTTAATACAAAACAGGTCACCGTTCATCCTTGGCTCAACGCAAATTTCACAGATAAATGAAGGATCAGGCTCGGAATTCAACGGCTGATCTGCTTCGATGACCAATGGCTCACTGTCGGGCTTCTTATTCTGCTTTGGCTTTCGCGAGGACGACGATGGAGCCAGCTCAATCTTGGTGTCCTTCCTCCCTCTCTCCCCCTCATCTAACTCCTGAAACTCCTGAAACTCCTGACACTCCACCCCTGCATGCCAGGGCACTCTGCACTGTGCACAGAATAATCTCCGGCAGTTCGGACACTCTGATTCCCTCACGACCACCCCTCCGTCATTGATCAACAACGCTGAGCAATCTTTAAACGGGCAGTAAAACCTCTCCCCCTCCAAAATCAGAGCATCGCACAAAGCATCATCCCAACGATCGAACACTTCTGAAGGGAGTATCGACCTACAATCCTCCGGCTCCAGATTGCTGACACAGCCCGAGACAGGGCACTCTATTTGCATCACGTTGTCGAGCAGCTTTGAAGTTACGAATCTAGTAATGCAATCATTGCAATATGTGTGACTACAACGCTTAATACGAAACAGGTCGCTGCTCATCCTTAGCTCAACGCAAATTTCACAGATGAATGAAGGATTGGGCTCAGAATTCGACGGTTGATCTGCTTCGATGACCAATGACCTGCCGCAGGGCTTCCTCTTCCGCTTTGGCTTTCGCGAGGACGAAGATGGAGCCAGCTCAATCTTGGTGTCTTCCCTCCCTTTCTCCCCCTCATCCAACCCCTGAAACTCCTGACACTCTAACCCTGCATGCCACGGCACTCTACACTGCGCACAGAATAGTCTCCGGCAATCCGGACACTCCGATTCCCTCACGACCGCCCCTCCGTCGTCGATCAACAACGCTGAGCAATCGGTAAATGGGCAGTAAAACCTCTCCGCCTCCGAAATCAGAGCCTCGCACAACGCATTCCCCCAACGGTCGAACACCTCCGGAGGAAGCATCGAGCTACAACACGCCGGCTCCAGAACGCCGCCGCAGCCCGAGACAGGGCAGTCTACGCGCGTCACGCCGTCGCGAAGCTTCGAAGCTACGTGTTCAGTAACGCAGCCGCCGCAACATGCGTGACCACAGCCCGCGATACGAAACAGGACCTTCTTCGTCCGCGGCACGGCGCAGATTTCACAGACGAAGGAAGGATCGGGCTCGGAATTCGAGGGCTGACCTGGTTCCGCCACCGACGAGCCGCTGCAGGGCCTCTTCTTTCGCTTCCGCGAAGACGAAGACGGAGTTCCGGCAGGAACCCGGTCCGGAACTCGCACCTCGCCGTCGCCGTCGCCGCCGCCGCCGCCGCCCTCGTTGAGGCGTTTTGACCTGCTTTGGAGAAGAGAAGCGGCGATCGCGTCGTAGAGGCCTCTGTCCTCGGTGTACTGCTCGACGGACGTGGCGTCGGGCTTGGCGTCGCCTCCGGCGGCGACCGGAGCGAAGCGCGACGCCGGCACGTCGCGCCGGTCGGCGTCGGCGACCTCGACGGCGAATTCTTCGGTCGCCATGGGATGCTTGGTCGTGCCCCGCGGTGGGTCGATCCAGGAAGCAAAGGACGAAAGCGAAAGCGGACCATCGTTACGCTTTCTCAGTTCATAAGACTGAGGGAGTGGAATAAACTAAAAATTATTTTAAATGAGGAAAATTTAATTTAAATTAGGTGTTGATGAAACTATGAGAACTGATCGTTATGATGAAATTTTTTTAAAATTTTGTTAATGAGTTTTCAAGATTTTCCATTACGCTTTTTGAGTTTTCTCTTTTATGAGTAATATATTAAGCATTTAAAATTGTAAATTAGGTAAAAAAGTTCAACATGTGTTTCAATAAAAAAAAATAAAGAGAAGATTTCAAATAATGACCTGAATTGTTCTTATTTTTCAATAAGGGCGTGAGGTGGATTTTATTTCAAATAAAAGTTAAAATGACTATATCAATCCCAAAAAAGGACATAAAATGGTTATGATTATTTCAAATAAGGACCTAGCTTTATTGGCTCTTCGGTTGATAAAATATTTCAGCTGATAAGAGATATACTTGTTAAAACACAAATTAAATTAGATTAAATTTAAAAAAAAAAAAAAACATAGGCTCCTCTTGTCTATGGCCATTGCCCCATCAGCGGCAAAGGCCGATGGGATCGTTGGCCCTTGGGTGAAGGTTGACAACCCTCGCCAATCAGAGGTGAGGGGTTACTGACTCTCGTCAAAGGCGGAGAAGGCAACAACCCTCTCCCAAATCTAGGCCAAGATCACCCACCTTTTTCCAGCACCCCTAAACTTAGGGCGAGATCTGAAGGTGCTGAGCAAGGGTTGCAAAGCCAGCATGAGGACCAGCGATTCTGGCTTAAATATTGGAGAGGCTCACCACCCTCTCCCACTTTTAATGAAGACTTGTTGGCCCTTGCTTACGCGCCAACCTTCGCCACCGCCCCACTAGCGATGAAGTGGCGGCCATAGGCCCCTCCTATCTATGTTTTCATTTTTTAAATTTTTTTTATGAAAAGAAAAAAAAAGGAAAAAATAAAATAGTTTAAAAGACGAAATTGTCCTTCATAGTCAGTGAGTTCAAGCCTTTATTTGAAATGATATTTACTTCAGACTCTTGTTTGAGAAAAAAATGATATTTCATATCCTTATTTGAAACAATATCTATTCCAGACTAGGGGTGAGCAGCGGTTTAGGGTCGACCCTGGACCGGCCCAACCCTGCCAGTCTTGGTCCGGTTCCCAAGGGGACTGGGTCGGTCCTTGGTCCTGAAATTCCAGGACCAACACTGTGCGGGTTGGTCCTCGGTCCTAAGAGTTTTGGGTCGGTCCAACCCTGGACCAACCCTGTATATTATATTATATTATTTATAATTCTTTTATATATTCAAACCTAAGTAAAATGTCTATTATATTATATTATATTGAAATGTTTTATCAATAGCACTAATAATAATTTCAATTTAAAACTTTTGTTAAGTATTAATTATGTGTCGTTTGTTTTGTTTTCAAGTGTTTAGAAGTTCAAGTGAATTAACAAGATATGAAGTTATATATTCATGGTTTATATTAAGTATTTTGAACTTTTTATGATTTAATTGTATTTTACTAATGAATTTCAGCTGCACTTTGCTTTTCAATTTGTGTCTAATGGTAGAAGTTTTTGAAGAATAGAGTAGTACTGCAGTTGCTACGGTGATTTGCTAGTCAAGTGATGTGAAGCTCATTTTTTGGTTAAGTAGACTCTACATGATCAAATGCTAGTCAAGTGGTGCGAAGCTCATTTTTTGGTTGAGTGGACTCTACATGATCAAGAAAATGCTTTTGCATATGGTGTTATAAATATTAAAGATAGATGATTACAAGAACTTTCCATCTTGTCCCATATCTCGATGAGCGGTTAGCGGATACGAAATTTCTATTATTGTGTCATCTTAAATTTGCTAAATATGTATTGGTATTTTATAGTTTAGTTGCATAATACCGTATTGTTGATGGATGTGTAATTTGAATTTGTAGGTTTGCTTTTTTATGAAGTATAAAAAATAAGATGAAAAAAATTACCGATCGGTCCCGGGTTGACCCTGGAACCGGACCGAACCCATTGGGTCGGTCCGGTCCTTGGTCCCAGGCTCAATAGGGTCAGTCCTCGGTCCTAAAAATTGAGGACCGACACTGTACGGGTTGGTCCTAGGGTTAGGGGGTGGCCCGGACCAACCCGGACCATGCTCACCCCTATTCCAGACTCTTATTTGAGAAAATGAAGGCACTTCAAGTATTTATTTAAAAATTTTCCCAAAGATAAATTCATGGGTTTGAATAATTTCGATAAAAAGAATTTGAATTATTGCAAGATATGGGAGGCTTGAATTCCAAACGCATAAATAACTAAATAGAGAAGCAATTCAACTCACAATGAAAATTAAATTTGTTCTTGATTCTCCTTATTTTCGCTTCCACTGATTTAGTCTCCTTCTATAAGATCTAAAATATATGATGGCGTGAATACGTTTAGGACCATAATTTTTTCGCTCCTAATTTAGCTAAAATACTCCTTAATAAAGTATCATGACCATTTCATCTATCGTAAGTCCCACCTTTAGTATCTTAAAGAGTTCCCTTGGTGTCTCTTTTTTTCCTTTATTATGGTTTTCTTCTTTTGTAGGACCCACTTTCCTTTGTCTTTCTCACTTTCTCTCTCTTGCTAACAATTATCTTTCTCTTTTGCGTAAGTACTAAGCAGTTCTAAATTCTTTACAAGTTTTACTTGAAACCTGAAACTACTATCTAGTACAGATTCCTCATTTTTTGAAGCCTAGAATCTACCTGTCAAAATTTGAAACCTGAAACATATCCTATTACTAGTTCTAGGGTCCAATGGATTTGTTTTTTCTTTCATTTTTAGTTAAATAAAACGAAAATAAATGCAACAATAATGAACAAGCTTAGACATGTTTTGCTTCTTAAAAATGATGGAAGAGTGGCAAAAGAACTATTAAAAAGAAATATACCTATTGACGGTTAACTTCAAATTTTTCTAGCATTTATATAATCATTCATCTATGAGTTCTCCATGGTTATTTCATTTATCCCACATTCTTTCAAGAGAAACTGTAAGTAGGTTGCAAAGCATAATCATGAAATAAGCAAAGGAAAGAGAACAAGGATGAATATAAGTCCTTGTAGACTATCCAAATATCTTATTTAGAAGATACTTACTTGGGGAAGAATGATAAAGCAATGGGAAGACAAAACAAATTTTACTCATTAACCCGACGGATATCTTACTAAATTACATAACAAATCATGGGAAATAAACTCAAATTCATCTCTTGTTTGTCTTTGCAAATAGCTCATAAGTTGACTCACAAATATGCACGACTTAATTAAACAAATGGATGCAGTCCATTAGTATTATGCTCCGTAAATTCGATGATGGAAATCCCATAAGAACCAAAACACATTGGTAAAGGCAAAAAGAAAAGCAAAAGGCATAAACAATTTTAGGTTTAGGAATCCTAGTCTAGTTCTGGTTTTGGTTCCCGATTCCAGTTCCAAAAAAAAAGAAACCGGGAACTAAGACCTCCCTCCCTAGAACAAGGAACTGAACTAGTGGTTCTTCGGTTTCTGGTTCTACTAGGGAATGATGCTCATCCCTATTACGAATGCCACTTCCATGCTTTTTGGAAAATGCACACTGCTCCTAAGGTACGACACTTCTTGCGATTACTATGTCAAAATAGTTTAGCAACAAGAGCTAATCTGCATCATAGACATATCATTGACAATCCAAAATGCCCTATTTGTGATCAAGACACCCCTGAAACCTTGGAACACTTGTTCCTGTTCTATCCCTAGGTTTTGCGTGTTTGGAGTAATCCCCAGATCAACCTCCCCATTCAAACTCAGCATATAAGGAATATCACAGCCTGGATTATAGAGCATGCCGGTGATCAGAAACCCTTACCTGGTCTGCCAGTGATCGCCACAGTCCTTTGGCACATCTGGAAGGCTCAAAATGCATTTATTTTTGGACGAAAACATCCTGATCCGCATCGTGTGGCTGAAGAAGCAATGCTTCAATCTCGTGTGGATTCTACTGTTGCTCGTTCTTCCACCTGCAAAGCTACTTTGTTTCAGCATCACGGATCTATATGGAGACCCCCAGATCCGGGGGTTTTAAAGGTCAATATCAATGGATCTTATCAACTGGGAAGCAGGGAAGGGACTATGGCTTATATGTGTCGTGATTCGCAAGGACTATGGCTTATGTGTGTCGTGATTCGCAGGGACAACTTACCGGTGGCTTCTCAGATAGCTTTGCTGCCTTCTCAGCTCTGCAGGCGGAGATCCACGCTTGCTTGCTTGCTCTCTGTCATTTGATTAATCAAGACCTCTCTCATGCTGCGTTGACTCTTGAATCGGATTGCCAGACCCTCATCGAGACACTAAAGGGTCAGCGCTTGCCGCCATGGCCAGAACGAAGCCTCTTCTCCGAAGCTGCCTTCTTTCGTTTTTTCCCAACCTTTCCCTAGCCTTCTGTCGTCGTGAGGCGAATGTTGCTGCTGACTGGGCTGCGAAGGCCCGTAGGGTTAATTCCAAGCGAAGTAACTGGGCTGTTTTTCCCCCTCCCCCTCTTTTAGATCTTATTTACGCTGATGCAATAGCTGCTGCTTGTAATCGATTTGGTCCATATATATAATATTTTCTATTTGACAAAAAAAAAAAAGGGAGTCATGATTGTTATGTGGCCTTTGAGCGATGATTTCGTGCTACGGTAATAATCGTCGCACCTAAGATCCGCCTCCATGACAATTGCCACATTGCAGGTGCAAAAATCAAATGTGCAGGTGAAAAGAAGTCTATTATACAACATAGATTTGCGAGCAAAATGATTGCGATCAATGTGATGTCTAAAAAAAATTGAAACAAAATATAAAATAAAAGTACACCCTAAGTACCAAAACTTGGCATGAGAAGATATTTAAATGCCAAAAGTTAAAAAAATGATAATTAAGTGTCACCTTCGGTGAATCCCGTCGGAAATCCTATATTGCAATTTTTTGTTAATTTTGCCCATCTACAGCTCACCGAAGAGCTGACTCAACAAAGAAACGCAAAAGCGACGTCGTTTTGATATAAATTTGAATTTTGATTTAAAAAAATTAATTAAATTAAATTATAAAAAATTTAAAATTTTAGAAATTTAAAAAATAAATAAATTTAAAAAAAAAGGAAAGAAAGAAAGAAGATGAACATTTGCAAGCGCCTCTCTCTCTCTCTCTCTCTCTCTCTCTCTCTCTCTCTCTCTCTCTCTCTCTCTCTCTCTCTCTCTCTCTCTCTCTCTCTCTTTATTTTTTAAAAATAAATTTAGTTTAAATTTAATATAATTAATTTTTATATTAATTATTTACCCACTTACCTTGTCGAAAAATCGTCACGTCAGCATTTTGGTAAGATTTTCTCACTGTTGGCACTTAAGTGATCCATTTTGCCGATTTTGGCACTTAAGTGTCATTTTCCTAATTTTTGACACTTAAATGTCCCTCCGTTCCAAATTTTGGTACTCTAGATATCCGGCACTCCAAAATATAAGCTCCTCACTTTTGATGGATTGACCCATCTATACAAAATTTTAGGTTAAAAGCATGTCTCGAACAATTCTATGTAAAGTTTGAATGGTGTTGGTCTGAATTGCCTACATGAAAAAACCTACATAGAAAACAATAAATTAGGCCATTCGAAAGTTAAAAGAAAAAATGCATGCATATGAAACTGCTTATATTTCCCAGCAATTCATTTTTGTAGAGAAAATGCCACCATAATCAACTCTATAAAAACACGGAACTTGGTTGAATGATTTTTTTTATTTTCGGTCTAATCGGTAGTTGTGCAACATATGGAAGCCCTTCTCTATTCAAAACCAACCCAATAAAATATAAAGGAGGGATCTGACCATATTTTGCGCCACCACCGATGGACTGTACTAGCTAGTATGCGAAAATGCATTTTGCGTGCCCACTTGTTTTCCATTTTCTCAAGAATCGGAAAAAAAATTATAAAAAGTTTCAATTAACCTATTGAAATAAGAAGAACATTGAAATTTCTCGCAATAAAATACTTCATCCTTTATTGAGTCCAAACCATAATTAGACAAATATTCTGGGGAGACATCAAAATGTGTATCTTCAAATATTTAGAAGTCAATGGGATGATAAATGTTTTTTTCACTTGGTGAAAGCAAAACTCTTTAGGATGGGACAAGACCCACTTTTCTTTTTTCCGCTCTTGCCCACAAAATTTTGAAAACTTCAACTAACAAAATCCCCAAAAGGAGAGAACTTATCAATGACAGAATACTTCGGAACAGATCCTCAAAAGCATCAACTATAATAAGATTCAACAATAAACAGGGAAAAAATCAATACCCTCATTTCTCAGATATTAAGAAAAAAAGATAAAAGAGAAAAAGAAGAAAAAACGCTTGTACACTTCATCGACCCGAACCCATCACAAGGAAAATTACCTTATTACTCCACATTAACCAGCACTTTAAATTTAAATAAATTATCTAGCACCCACCAAGAAAAAGGACACAAAAACCATCTCAAAAATAGAAGAGAAGAAAGTGAAAGGAGAAAGAAAGAAAGAATGATGAAAATTAAAGAAAGTGAGACCCGCAAAAGAAGAAATCGAAAAAAAGTACAATAAGGCATGATTGGTAATTTTCCTCCTCCTCCTCCTCCTCCACTTCTTCTTGGAGCCTTATCAACCCTTGGCAACGTCAAGCCTTATCGATAACTAAGTGAGGTTGACTCTCACAAATGGTTAGGTGAGGCTCGCCGAGAGCTGACAAGGCTCCGATGACCGGCTAAGTAAAGAAGAAGAGAAAGGGAAAAAGGAAAGGGAAGAAACAAAAGAAAAGAGAAAAAAAAAAAATGATTTGGGCTTGATTGCGGAGTTGTTTCCGTGAACAAAAAAACAATCTTTTTTACTTCTTAATTCTGCTTCAAATTTATTCTCGAGAATAAAAATGTTACCAAAAGAATTTTTATCATTTTCTTTTTGTTTCAGAAAACAAAAGAATAAAATTAAACATTGTTTAACACGTGGCCAAACAAATCCTAAAAGAATCCTGAAAGTTGGGACCACACAATCGGTAAAATCATCATGTTGAGAGTGTTTTAGTCAAACTAGGAGTAGAAAAAGCGCCATACAATTATAGTGCATTTCAATGAAAAATAGCAAGAAAGGACTTTAGTTTTTTTTTTGTTTTTTTGGGTAATATCAAGGTTGAAAATGTTTTATTTACTGATTTTATTCGTATATTGCGGGACATCGTCACCAAATAGCAGATTTCTTAAGATAATAAAACGTAGAATATACTAAAAGATATAAACTCCTCGAGTTCAAACTGAACAGAACAAAATCAGTTTATTAAAAGATCGGATTCGAATTATCTACTTGAGGTAAACCCTAATTCACTTAGTAATCTCGGTTGGATCAATGATTTGACAAACGCATATTCAGAATTAATAAATCCCGCTTATTTTAAATACCCCCGATGGGATCTTTCCGCATCATCTAATTAGGCAAAAAAATTCAATAAATCACCTAAGTATGTCTAAAATTCTCGCCTTGTTCTTGATGACTAAAATCTGCATCAGCATTTGGCTAAAAGATCGAAGCCTCCAAGCTTATTTATACAAGTTAAAGTGCGAGATTCAGCTTAACAAAGGAACTGAAATCTAGTAGCTAAATACTTCAGGAGCAGTTTCATGTTTAAGTGATCACAGGATGTATATGCTGCCTTGTTACAATAGCCTAAGAAGAGTCTGTACATCGTGTCGAGAGAATTTAACACCGACAGTTTTGGCAATAATGCGACACTTTTGCCTCGGCTCCGCATCGGTAGCAGAATTCAGCTCTGCACCTGCCACAATTCCAAGAACAGAACGAAGACATTGAGTTTGTGTGGATTCAGTTTCGATGCATGATACATTGATAGTTTCCATTCTTCACAGGTATTGAGTGAAAAAAAGGGTAAGGAGATCACAAGACAACAGCTCTTGAGAACTTGAAAATCATTGCACTCCCGCACTGAACAGACTACAGAGAAATGTTGGAAAAAGATAATGGAACACGATGCACGCATCACAAGGGGCAAACAGAGCGCTACAAATATCGTTGACAAGGAAACTCAAAACCTGCACCAGGGCATTAGACACCACAAACAGAAGATAACACCTCGATAAATTTACCATACACAGTAGCAGGAGAAATTTAGAATATGACAGTGTAAGCATGGTAAAAGGATTTGGAAGTTGTAGTTTCAGCAACATCAGCAATTTTCACATTCAACA
Organism: Eucalyptus grandis x Eucalyptus urophylla; assembly: GCA_028830015.1. Lineage (NCBI taxonomy): Eukaryota > Viridiplantae > Streptophyta > Magnoliopsida > Myrtales > Myrtaceae > Eucalyptus > Eucalyptus grandis x Eucalyptus urophylla. The sequence continues at coordinate 47,316,785 of CM054190.1, forward strand.
AGAGTAAACAAATAAGAGAGAGCTTGCTGTCCCGTGTCACATCTGCTTTGTTAACCTTCGATTTCGCTTAAAACAGCAAGTCATATGCATACCACAGATGTCGTCAATTGATGAAAACTGATTGCATTTGAATTAGCAGTCTTTCTGTGAAAGTAAAGTTAATTCACCAATCCATTAAACATCATTAACCTTTGGAGTTTTTTCCTTTCTGAAAAAGGAAAGACCTTCCATTTAACCTTCCATTTTTGACGAGGAATCTCTATCATAATGACAGAAAAGCCAACAAGTCCTACGCTGATTTATTACAAGTATCGAGTTTATATTAGTTGCAGTCATCCATCACATGTCCAAACAGAGTCGAAAGTGTAATTCCTCGTTGCAAAGATCCTCTGAGGAACCTCATCTCCTCATCAAAAGCTTTTTACAGCTCAACTGTAGTCAACAGATGCAGATGGGGAAAAGCAATTCGAGTGAGAAACAACATACGTGCAATGAGTGACCATGGCAAACCAAACCAAGTCGATCAAACATAACTAAGATGGATGAAACGGACAAGTAAAATACACCTGGCAACACAAACCAAAAATGAAAAGGTACATGGGAAGAATCAAAAGAACAAGTAAACAACAATCATTCATCAAGAGGCCACAGACATTGAGTTCGCCAGACAGGGTTGAATTCATACTCTTCAATTTAGTGAGCTCCACGAGTGCCACACCACAGGCATAAGCAAGCATCAATATATATATACCTCGGGTCAAAGGGTCTAACATGTGGCAAATTCACATGAGTTTTCCCGGATTTCACTCGGATTTCACTCGGATTTCACTCAGATTTCACATGAACTGTTTGCAAGTTAGGGAAATATAAGGAAGAGCCATGACTTGAGCAAAACCAACCTGCACTTCACAAACGCGCAACCATCAACCTTCTGAACGTAGAAACTGCACTTGGGGCACCTCTTCCAACGCTGACTCTCCGCCAGCTTCTTCAGCATGATGTCCTCCCTCTCCCTCTCCCCCTCCTTCAACCCCTGAAACTCCTGGCACTCCACCCCTGCATGCCACGGCACTTTACACTGCACGCAGAACAGTCTCCAGCAATTCGAGCACTCCGATAACGTCATCGCCGCCGCGTCTCCGTCGTGGATCATCAACGCCGAGCAATCCCTAAACGGGCAGTAAAACTTCTCCCCCTCCGAAATCACGGCCTCGCACAACGCGTTGCCCCAGCGATCGAACAGTTCTGGAGGGAGTATCGATCGGCAGTGCTCCGGCTCCAGAACGCCGCCACAGTCCGAGACAGGGCAGCCTATGCGGGTCACGTTGTCGTGAAGCTTCGAAGCTATGTACTTGGTGACGCAGTCGTTACAGTACGCGTGGCTGCAGCCCTTGATACGAAACAGGTCGCCGCCCGTCCTCGTCTCGACGCAAATTTCGCAGGTGAACGGACGATCGGGCTGGGAATTCGACGCCTGACCGGGTTCGGCGACCGAGGCGCCGCTGTAGGGCCTCTTCCGCTTCCGCGAGGACGGCAGCCGAGCGCCGGCGGGGACCGAGCCCAGGAACCGCACGTCCTCTCCGTCGCCGTCGCCGTCGCCGTCGCCGTCGCCGTCGTTGGGGCCTTGGGGCCTGCTCTGGAGGAGAGAAGCGACGATCGCCTCGTATAAGTCTCTGTCCTCGGTGTACTGCTCGACGGAGATGGCGTCGGACTTGGTGCTGCCCCCGGCGGCGATCCGGCCGAACCGCGACGCCGGCGCGTCGTACCGATCGACGTCGACGATCTCGACGGTGGCGACTTTCTCGGCCGCCATGGGTTTCTCCGTTCGAGCTGCTCCGGCGTCTCAGTCCAGGACGCTCGCGGCGACGGCGAAAATGAAAACGAGCTACAATTTCTACGTCGGGGGTTCATAACGAGTGATCTTTAAATCATTTTAAATGTTTCGACCCCAAAAAAGAATTATTTTAAATGGCAAGAATTTAATTTAAATTCGGAATTAATGGAATTATGGAATGTAATTGTTTGGATGTTCGATTTTGAATTACCGTTTGGCTATGCAACAGTCGTTTATCTTCTAGTACGGATATAGATATTCTGAATTATGAAATATGATCATTTGGATGTTCGATTTTGAATTACCATTTGGCTATCGATTGGCCATTTATCTTTTGGCACAAAGATGGGCTCTTCAAAAATAAATTTTTCACTAAACATATGAGGTTTTCATTTATTTTTTTAATAAGAGGAGATATTAAGTTTGTATAAAAAAAATAAATGATGAGGAATCGAATTAGTTCAAGAAAGGGTATTTAAATGATTCCAAATGCGCAAACGAATATAGAACTAATGCGATTACGTGATGAAATTAGTTTTTGTCCCCTTGATTCTCGGTATTTTCACGCTTTTTGCCGATTCTCCGTGCTCTTGTAATTATATTGATTTGCTTCCACCAACTTAGGGTCGTTCCGCAAAACCCATAAAGTATAAGGGCATGAATAGGAAAGTGCGGAAGAAGTTGATAATGGCGTGGATATTCTATCGTTTACTCTAGTTGCAAGCGAGGGCTTTTTTGAATAATTATTTTTTTTTTTTGGTAATTGCAAGGTCGAAATCTTTAATTTACTGATTTTATTAGTATATTGCGCTCCAGCATGACCAGATTACAGATTTCTTAAGATAACAAAACGTAGATTAAACTAAAGATTATATACTACAACTTGATTTAAGGACTTCCAAAGATCTCTCTCTCTCTCCCTCCCTCCCTCCCTTTTTTAATTCCCGAAGTAGCTTCCCATGTAAACTGGGATTAATTTGGAAGAAAATAGAAAATATATTCGGATTAACGTAGACGAGTGTTTAGTATTTGTTTAAATAGAATTACGGAGTAAATGAAGATCAATAAGTTTGGATTGGATTGTGCAACTTGTGAGTTTGCTTAAAAAATTAGTAATTTGACAATTTAATAATTTAAGTTTGAGTTGAAATTATATCCATTTCTACCGCATCGGCTTTTCTAACTTGTCATCGTCACCACAATGACCATACGCAACCATGAATACAATATTAGGTCCGTGGCCAATGCGTAAGTATCAATTTACACTAGCCATAAACCGAAAAATAATCCTAAACATAAGAATTTTTATTAGGTCAATTGATCATCTAAAAATTTTACACATTCACCATGAGGTGATTGACGTGTGGGAAAATACGATTGCAAAACTAAATCCAAGCACGTATGTCATTAATCCAATGATAAATGTGCAAGGATAAGGATAATTTTATGCTAGCTATCGACGGACGAATAATCCATAAATAAATATTGACTCCACCACCATCACAGTTGCCAAAAAACCATCAATACCCATCTCTTGATATCCCGTGTAGATCCTGAAACCAAAGAGACTTAGCTTCAAGAACCGGTTCGAGATCGAACACGAGACTCTATGCTTCCCCGAGGCTTCTCGAGGCACAAACAAGGCACAAAACAATCTTGAACTAGGGAAACAATCTTATTTGCTGTTTAACAGATCATAGAACAATCTTATAACTTGGAAAAGAATAATAGGCCTTCCTCACACAAAGGCCTCCCCAGTTCATTCTATCATTCGTTCAATATCATCATATTAAACTATACACAATCATTGATATTTACAGGTCTTCTACTTTGTATTTACAGTAGCCACCAATTTGTAGAGGGAAAAGATAGAGCAGAACCAGCGATCACGCATACGTGGGACGATAGGGCAATGATTTATGAATAGTAGAACCCCGGACTGTCGAGAAAAGATCTTCCAGCGCAGCATATAAAGGCTCAGCCGCCTTCGGTCTATCTACCGTCCCGAGTAGTATGTCGGATGTGGTGAGATATGGATCCCCGTAAAAGCGCAGATTAGCATCCATCCTCGTGGCAACCATGTTACCCTCCAGTGACACTCCCACAAATGCACCTACATTGAGGTACAATCCATCGTCAGCTTTTCTTATAGGGAAGAAGATATGGTAAATTAAAAATCAATATTCATCGGACTTCTCTGCCCTTGATGTTTCTACAGTTTCAAAACACGTCAATCCAAATTTGAAGCATTGAATTGTAAGAAACTCCCGACAAGAACTCATGGTGCATGCGGGAAAAAAAGAAAAAACTCAATCTGTAAAATAACTTCAACATGGGCTCTTCATTTTCTTAGCAACTTCATTGCATATATAGTATTTACAAGTTAGACCTCCTATATGCGACGACACTCATGCCTCTCAAACTAAGGTCATAAGATACAGCATAAAGTTCCACGCATTGTCCAACCATATCGAGCAGCAAAACAGAAAAGCAATCAGCACAAGGCTACTGGTGAAACATGGCACTAAACATTGTTTTAGACATACAGCATCCATAATTATGAGGCTCAAGGATTTCCACAGGCATTTTAATTTTATGCCATATTCTGAATTTCCTCAACCATGAGAACCAAACAATTCTAGCTTAGATCAGCTCTGCCCAACCCCATGATACATTGTGATATTAAGGAGATAGGAGCATGCAGTGTTGTTAAAAAATCGTACCATTCACAATCCAGATCGTGTGACTTGATTCAATTCATACACAAGACGATTTGAATCATAGCTATGAATCAGAGACGGATCAGAATCACAAGTGAATCTTGCAAATTTCTAGATGATTTGATTCAATTCGGTACCATTCACTATAAAATGGTCACACTCCTAGATTTGTGATTATTAGGCTCCAAAAGTTTTGGCATTATGCTTTATACACATTTCATGTTGTGAATGTTCACATACTACAATTTTATTGATAAAGGCATTGTTTTCTTAAATTTCTTATATATGTTATTTGTGTTCATCGACACGATAGCATGATGTTTCTTCAAAAAAATGTGTTTATATGTCGTACTACAATCTTTTCTACATTTTCACAACAAATAGCTAGCAGGCAGTAAAATATCCTTCTTTTCAAATTACCCTAAAAATTCCTACCAAATCTTACAATTCATTATTAGAAAATGAGCTCTTATGACTCGCAATTCCAATCTCGATTTGACAGCATAGCAAGTTTTAGACAGTGAATGAATGGGGTTCCCAGCATTTTACTCTACTAGCATATCCACTGAAAACATCACATCACAATAGAACATCCGAAGGCATAAAACCAGATAAAATACCTTTACTGCAACTGTACGTGTAACACATGCCAGAACCCCTATCACCAGCTCGAAGATCTGCTTCCAACACTCTCCCTACAGGACCTGCCGCAGCACTGCAACCAGCACCGAGAGAAAAGTGCATGCGACTGCAAAATGTCTTCACAGCCTTGTAATCGTGAAGTACAATGATGAAATCCATGAGCTCGCCCCCAATCTGGAGTGCATCAATGAATGATGGGATAACACGATAAGACGCATGTCAGACATAAATTCCCCAAGATTAGGAGAAAAAGCCAAAGAGCACATATCTATTTGTTGACAATAAGGGATTAGAAATCAAAACTTATAAAGCACAGGAAACAAGAATCCAGGTTACCTGAGCACCCCATCCTAAACCAACAGAGAGTATTGCTGATGGGGCAGACCAAGTTCCATCCGCTCTTCGAGCAACAACCAAACCAGTGCCAATTTTATATGTAACCAGCACACCAGCTTTAGCTACAGTCACAATGGCCAAGCCTTTTGCACCTTGTAAAACTGCCAAGGGTATGGACTTCTCTGGGTTAGAAAGAGCAACCTGCGCACAACACGCAAAAGATGAAAGGCTTGAGTGCCTAGTTTCATAATTGACAAGGGCATGAAAGTAACAGACAATAATTATATACAACTGTTGGTGGAAAAGAACCAATTTATCATTCATAAGAATGGGACCAATGGGATGGAAAAAATAGAGTTCAATTGAATCATAGCAGGAGTGTCCATTATTTGTACAATCTACCTGACAGTAACTTCTTAATGTATTAGAAGCTTTGTATATCTCATGTTCCATTTTCAAACCAACAGGAAGATTCAGCCATCCTCTTGTGCAGGTCCAATCCATGACATCATGCTTAGCTACTTGCGCCGCATTGCTAATTGAGTGAATAAGAATTCCTTGCAATGGGTCGAGCCTGTCGTAGCACGCATCACAAACTCTCTGTGGATTCCTCTCCCTGAACTTGACGGGCAACAAGCACCTTCCCTTGGTACATAAACGGCAGAAAATCCCACCACAGAACCGACAATGATGCCGTCCTCTAGTAAACGCTGTGAAAGGAGCAGCGCACCGCATGCAAGCAGTTGTCGAACTGTCAGGAAGCCAGTCTGGAGGTTCCACTTCCAACACATCCTTATGTGCAATGTGACTCTTCCCATCAAATTCAAGTAGTGGCGGGGCACTTGGGATGTAAACTGAGGAGTGCAAGTACGTATCTCCATTTTTACCCGACCCCAAGAATGAGACATTGGAGCTCGACAATGGCTTCCCTGCAGGAAGACTTGGACCTTTATTACGCCCAGTCAGAATTGCAATTATACCAGTCACCACATTCTTCAAGTTCACCTCAGGTGGAGCATTAGCCTGACGCGGGCTACTCACTTCATCACCGGAATCATATTCCTCCTCATAATCATCTTCCGATCCTGGAATAAACGGATATAACCCATCGTGTTTGGAGTCTTTTGAAGCCGTTGGACCGGCATTCCCACCCTCTGAAACAATCCATCCAGAATCAGAGTATTCGTCCTCATAGGTAAACCCACCGTTCTCCTTTTTGTCTATCTTAGACAGCGAAGAATACGAAACTCTCCCTTCAGAACCCGCCATGTGCTACCCCACGCATATAATCAAGCACCACAAACCGTATCGAACACAAACTCCGCTATAAAAATGGTAGCTTGCCCTGCAAAAGATGCACATAATTTCAGATGAACATACTACGGAGAGCATATGAAGTTTCACGCAGCTAAGTACACCAACAATATCAAAGAGAGCAATCCAAATTAACCATGCCCTGCACCGAAATAAGCCCCAACTTGACCTTAGACATCAGCAGAAACACCAAAAATAGAAAGGCCCATCAAAATCCTCACGTGGAACAAGCAGCACGAATCATCCAAACATCAACAACCATCCCCACACATGAAATTCAAAACCACCAAAAAAAACGTCAACCCAAAAACAGCAGAAAGCCTTTCGATTTCTCCCTGTTTCGCGCTTCCGCGCAATCAATTCAACGAACTAGCAACAACCCAGATGAAAAAACCCTAGAAAACACGAGCTCCTCCCCAATTCAACCCGCAACAACCAAAAGGGACCAGATGATTTCGCTTCCAGGGTAGGGTTTTCCCGTGGGAGGGGGCAAAAAAGACGCTACCTTTCGTGGCGGGTCACCTCGCGAAGGTCCCTGGCACGACGAACACGACGCCAGATTGATGAAACACGGCCGGCAAAATCGTGGAGATTGCAAATGATTTGCGCCCGCGCACGGGTGGAATGGAAGGAAATTGACTTTTGCGATCTTCAATCGACTCTTAATCTTAGCCACAGCGATGGGGAAGATCCTCCTCGGACTATACGGCCGCCGCGAACTGATACGGCGTCGTCGCGTTTGCTTGAGATATGTCCACACGGGACCTCGGTATCAATATATATATATATATATATATATATATATATACACTTAGGGGTGAGCATGGTCCGGGTTGGTCCGAGCCACCCCCTAACCCTAGGACCAACCCGTACAGTGTTGGTCCTCAATTTTTAGGACCGAGGACCGACCCTATTGAGTCTGGGACCAAGGACCGGACCGACCCAATGGGTTCGGTCCGGTTCCAGGGTCAACCCGAGACCGATCGATAATTTTTTTCGTCTTATTTTTTATACTTCCTAAAAAAGCAAACCTACAAATTCAAATTACGCATTCATCAACAATACGGTATTGTGCAACTAAATTATAAAATATCAATACATATTTAGCAAATTTAAGATGACACGATAATAGAAATTTCGTATCCGCTAACCGCTCATCGAGATATGGGACAAGATGGAAAGTTCTTGTAATCATCTATCTTTAATATTTATAACACCATATGCAAAAACGTCTTCCTGATCATGTAGAATCCACTCAACCAAAAAATGAGCTTCGCACCACTTGACTAACATTTGATCATGTAGAGTCTACTCAACCAAAAAATGAGCTTCACACCACTTAACTAGCAAACCACCGTAACAACTGCAGTACTACTCTACTTTTCAAAAACTTCTACCATTTGACACAAATTAAAAAGCAAAGTGCAGCTGAAATTCATTATAAAATACAATTAAATCATAAAAAGTTCAAAATACTTAATATAAACCATGAATATATAACTTCACATCTTGTTAATTCACTTGAACTTCTAAACACTTGAAAACAAAACAAACGACACATAATTAATACTTAACAAAAGTTTTAAATTGAAATTACTATTAGTGTTATTGATAGAACATTTCAATATAATATAATATAATAGACATTTTACTTAGGTTTGAATATATAAAAGAATTATAAATAATATAATATAATATACAGGGTTGGTCCAAGGTTGGACCGACCCAAAACTCTTAGGACCGATGACCAACCCGCACAGTGTTGGTCCTGGAATTTCAGGACCAAGGACCGACCCAGTCCCCTTGGGGACCGGACCAGGACCGGCAGGGTTGGGCCGGTCCAGGGTTGGTCCAGGGTCGACCCTAAACCGCTGCTCACCCCTATATACACTTGCAGAAACAAGTTATCTCCGCTTTTTGCCGCCCAACCTTCGCGGAAAAAGTACCCTAATCATTAAAAGAAAAGGCCACCAACAATCATAAACCATATACACCGCAACATATTTAGGTAAATGCATCACACCAATATATATTTAAAGTTTTGTGTCATAAAAGAATAATTTGAGGTAAATGTGTCGTATGTATAACTGGTCCACAATTCCTTAATTGCGAAACAACTCGTGTAGCGCCCGATGAGCGAAATTCATTGTACCAGCCTTCATTCAAGGGTTGTTTCAAAAACAATATAGTGAATAGTTTTTTTTTTTATATGAGATTATACCATGCCTATCTTAACTCAGATGTCTAATTTATCAAATAAGACAGCAGATTACTTTAAACTAGACAAGTGGTTTCGGCTTGTCATGGCCCTATCAAGAGAGCAACATCAATTCCTGACCAATATATGCATGGGAGATTAATCTTGCCTTCAAAGTTCCTAAGTAATATAATCTTTCTACCTTGAACTCCTATCACCAACTGTTCTAACACTAACACTACTCCCACAGATCAATTGTATTCGTAATCTCTGCATCCTCATTCTTAACTTGATAATCCCAAATTCCACTAATAAATGTCATGAGTACAAGAGGATTGACACACGGGTGTAAGTTTAGGGTTTTTTTTTATGTCACAATAAATGTATCATATGGGTATAAATTTGAGTTTTTTAGTATTACAAAAAAAGTTTGGAATAAACATATCATATAATGAGAATAGTTTATGATTTTTTGTAACTTTTTCTCATCATTGTTGACCCTTGATTTACCTTTTTTTTTAATTTCCATTTAATATATAATTAAGAATTTCATGTATGATAGGTATTCCATATATTAAAAGCAAAAATGTTTTTTTTTATATCGTTAGATTTTACTCCCATAAAAATTAGTTTTGTGGAAGAGAAAAATTTTGAAAATATCTTGTCCTTTTCAATGTTGGCGAGCAAATTTACGGACAAATTATCAAGTAGAATCTGAAAAAAAAAATAGATAATTTTTTAACCCAATCACTTATTTATAAATTTTCGCTTTTGTTGTGCATAACACGACCAAACCCCTTCCTATTAATTTTCTTTTAAACAAATGATGGGGTGATTGGATGAAGGGAAAAAAAAAACTCGTTGAAGATTTTTCAAAATAAAATCACATTTACATCCTTCAAACTTAAAAATTTGAAAGATTTAATCTAATTAAATCAAAACATTGCATAAAATAAAAAATTATCTTAAGCGACAGTAAAATCTCATTTTATATTAACAAATATTAATACCATCTATGAAGAGTTTGCGGGATAATATCAAGATGCTTCAATGTGCATAGAATTTCGAGTGTATTTTTATTTATTCTTGTAACATTCTACAAGTCTTATGTAAAAGTATCTTGTTGACCAAATCACCAACCCCAACATCATCTCCATCTCAATAAGACCAAAAACAAGAACTAGACCAAATTCAGAAGAAGTGGCATTGAGAAAAAAGGACATTAGAAAACTTGGGAAAATGCAATGCATTTCTCGAAGCTCTTTAAAACATGTTTACCGAGCACTTTATTTTTTTGTCAAAGGCCTTTGGCAGAGTGAAATCAAACGCGCCTAACAAATTATCTTATCGCTTTTGCTTTATGGGTGATCGATGATCACCAATAACAAAAATTATCACAGGACCTTAGATAGTCTACAATTTCATTTATTTATTTAGTTACTTGTTAGTGCATAGTTACCCACCACGCGGACAATATTAGCAATGCGAAATTTGAAGTGCATTTAAGTTCAATGACTGGTTACTTCCAAAAAGAATTGACAAGAGAGCAAACTGGATCAAACTTGATGGCTCCAAGGCACGTATTATATGGACAGACATACTGAACCATTCAATTTAGGATTAGATAATAAGTGATTTTTTGCCTGCAAATTCAATCGATTTTGAAAAGGATAAGACGGGAAATTTTATTCCGAATAAATGGCACACGAATGAATGTAGAATTACCCCACATGCTACTAACATAAAAGTATGGGTGAGCAAAAAGGTCGGTTCAATTCTGGAGTTGGCCTCAATCAAGCCAGTTCACTAGGGGATGGTTTGATTCCAAATCCCGAAAATGAGGAACAGCCTTAGTCAATTTGGTTTTCGCTTCCATAACTTGAACCAGTCAGTTTTGTCCAAGAACTCACAAGGCTAGTTTCAGGGTAGAAGATTCTTGGGTAGAATTTGGAACCAAAATGGTTTTGAATTGATTCACCCCTAACCATAAGTAAGTTCTTTTATTCTTTTTCTAAAATAGATAATATCTGTTGAAATTGAATATGTTGGATATATTATTTTTAAGCAAAAAGAATTATATTCACCTTTGATAGATACATATATTATAGATAATAAAATGAAACTAAGAATATTCTTTGCCGATTCTATACTCAATGGGAATGGTTCTTGATTTCAAAAACTAGGAACGGACCTTGATAATCGAAACCAATCCGCTCTATCGAACTCACCAAGTTTGACTAGTGCGAGCACTTGAATAGAGTCACAAGAATTTTAGGCCTGAACCGACCCACAAGGCCACCCACGACTTTCATAGGACCACGTTCAATCTAAAATTCTGGATGTAACGTACGGATCCTACATACGAACATCCTTTGACCAAGCCATGGGCCTACATAAGCCCAAGGGCCTTCAACATGCGGATCAAGAGATCGTTCTTTCCTCGTATAAATCAGTGCGTAGCTCGAGATAAAGAGAAATCGAAAACTTCCAAGGCTCATGAATTTGTTCCCAGTACGCAATCCAACAAAATCTATTGTCCATTTACCCTGAAGAAATTTCATTGTCGGTCCTCTACGAAACATAAAAAAACCATATAAAATCTCAAGACGTGTACAAAATTTAGGTAGAGAGAGGAAAAAGAAACGTTATGACTTTTTAGGTAAATTTTCCATTTTCTGAATTGAACGAAATTGACAAAAGAACATAATTGCACCATCTAGGCGAGTTTTAAAAATGATTGTATTTTTTAAAAGTTGTACGATTTAATTACATTTTCGTGATGAATTCGCAAGATTTTCAACATTCTTCTGAGAGGAAAAATCTCTGCTTGCTTTGTAGCGAGCGAAACCTAAATGTCGGTATATGCTTTAATAGTAAGATTTCTTCCCTATGGAAGACTCCCGATCTCACAAGAAAGGAGAGGTCAGTTTCGAAACCATTTCAGGCGTTCGACGTCACTGGCCCCGAACGTGTCGTGCGAGAACGAAAGTCGGACCGGAAAGGGAAACTCGGAAACTCGTCCGAATCGGCAAGAAGGCCATCGTCCTACGTCAACCTCGTGGATCCTCGCTCGCTCCGATAGCAACAACGTTTTTCACGTGCCGCGTATGATGCCAATACGGACAAAAGACATCATGATGATTTCCTCACTTTCCACAGGGCCGTGACGCGTACCCAATTGCGATACTATTTAAATGGGACAAATTAAGGCGCGTTTGATAACATTTCTGCTTAAAAATTGTTCTAAAAAACAGAAATAGAAAAAAGTATTTCTGTTCCGGAAAACAATTTTTGAACAAAAAAACGCATTTGGTAAACTTGTTCCGGAAATAAATAAAAAAAAATGAACAGAAACACGTTTGGTAAATTTGTATACTTTTTTTTATTTATTTTAATGTTTTAATATTTTTATTTTATTTTTTCTATTTTCTTTCTTATTTTTCTTATTTTTCTTATTTATTTTTCCTTTTTTTTTCTTTTTTTTTCTTCTTTTGGCCAGTTGCCGGCCTCGGCCATGGCCAGCGACCGACCGACTAGAGCCAGTGGCCTCACCTTGGCAAGGGCCAGAGACACTCCGGCGAGGTTGCCGGCCCTCGACGGCTAGTCGCCGACCATGGTCGAGGCCGGCGACTGGCCAAAGAAAAAAGAGAAGAAGAAAGTGTTTATAAATTTTATTCCAGAAACAAGAAACAACTTTTTTTTTGTTTCTTGTTTCTGTTCCAAATGTGTTTCTAAGAATAAAAAAATAATTTAGAAACAAAAATGCAAACAAACGCATTTCTGTTTCTTTTTTGTTCCCAGGAATAAAAAAAACAAAAAAAATTATTTAAAAACAGAAAAAAAAATTAAAACAAACGCAGTCTTAGCAACAGTGATGAGATTAGGAATAGATGAATTTAAGAAAAATGGAATAATAATTGAGGATATGGTATATGCTATGGGCCTTGTGCAGCCAATAAGGGTGTGCCACTGAAATTCACCTAACTAGTGTGTGATGGGGCTGCATTGAATTTTCAATCTTGAAATTCGGCCATCCACGGCTCTTGGGAACAGCGAAAATATCGGGTCGTTGCATGGCAAGCCATCCCGTGGATAGAATCACGAGAATTTGAGTACCAACTTGAAATTTTGCACGCAATAGATTTACCGAAGGATAACGATACAAATGGTTCATGAATTTTGATATATAATGCTATCCATGCACTATTAATTTGTTCAATATTATCGACGAATTATTAGTAAATATTCAATTTGATCCGTGAATTATTTGAAGATGTTAGATGCCATCCTTTTGTTGATTGAAGTTAACGAATATGTCGACGTGCATTTTACCGTTAAGTTTGAAAGGTAGACAATAAAAAAAGTAAAGTTAAGTTACTATGGAATATTCAAGTAAGATAGTCATTACAAATCAATATATAATTATTCATGTCATCAAATAACGATGGACATGTAAACGCAACACTTTTCTTTTATCTAAATGGATAAGAAAGATGGACTCTTTAATTCATTGTTTCTAAAATCTAACTCAACGTATAATAATCTGGGTTATCAAATAAGTTTGATATGTTGTTTGAGGAAACAAAAAGATTACATTGAAAATTTACCAATATTATTTATTTAGACCTAAAGTTCAGAGACCATTCACATATTGCACATTGCTTATTTTCCACAATTATTTTTCATTATGAGCACAGCACATTAACCCAAATGATCTCAAACTCTAGACTTGCGATCATTGCCAATCACAACAATCAATATCGGGACTTATGAGCCATCTATATCGCCTAAATATATATGGTCGTTATATCATTTCGAGGATCCAATACGGCAGATTGTACATTAATCGAATTTCCTCAGAAAACGCGAGGAATTATTAGGATTCTCGTATGAATCGAACCCTCTTTTCTTTCTTTCTCATCTGAGATTTCGGCAATAACTTTCAATTGTAGGACGACTACTCTTTCAACTTCGTACCGCACAAGGAATCCAATGCCAGAAAAGATTGGGCCTCGCCTCTCCATGCAATAAGCGCCACAGCTCAACACAACGTCCATCTTCCTGTAACTAACGTGAAAAAGAAAGAAAGAAAGAAAGAAAAGAGAAAAAGTTGACTTGCTCGCACGAATACGAATCTCAATTTGAAAATGTGGCACGAACTCGATAGTCGACATTAAATACGTGGGCCGAACAGCTATTCTCTTCAGCTACAACTGTCCGGAACAACAAAAAATCGGATCCTCAATTCAACGCCAGGCGACCCATCCCCCGCGTGACGTCATCATCGACGTCATCCCTCGTCATACGGGGTCCATTTAGGTCGTGCCCGATCCGATTCGACATCATGTGGAATTCAGGCCGTTTTTTTATTAGGTGGCAAGCCCAATTTTCACGCACGATGCAGTTGTCACGCTAGCAATTATTGTTGATTTTTTTTTTTTTTCATCTTTTTTTTTGAGTGATCGAAGGTGCATTGACGTCTGTTCTTGAATTACTCGTTTCGTGTCAAAGTCAAACTTTGAGGATGTGAAATGGGAGAAAAGTTGGGGTTTGGGACTATGTGCTTTTGAATTGGCTTCCCCATCGTTCATTTATGGCTTGCACTCGATCGTTTGAATGAGGCTGGACGTTGTGGTGTGAAAGCTAACAAGCAGAATTTGTAATGTTGGCATGAAACACACTCCACGTCATTTGTGTGTCCAAACGTAACAACCATTTGGGCATGGTCATTTGAGTATAATGATATTCATTCGATCATTCATAATGTCAAGAGAATATTATTGAGGTGCACGAGAGAATGAAACACAGGTTCTCGAAATCATTTTTTTCTGCATGGCTGACATGTTGACCTGAATTTCAATCTTAATGTTAAAATTTGCTTGTGTGACTTGGTCATATACGAATTACTCATGTGAGACTAGCGAATTCGCAAAAGGTCATTTTATCACGACTTAATGATGTCGAGTTTCGACCTTTTCAACTTCTCAATCGAAATTGTTAAAAGTTGGCATTGTTGATTAAATGTCGAGGAGATATCCAACTTAAAAATTTATCTGTATAGGTCAAAGGCCCGAAATTGATCAATTCATAGAGCCACGGCCTTAGGTTGAGCCTAATAAAGACAAATTTGTTGAGTATCGCTAGGTAATCTCGGGCCTAGCCGGGCTAAGCTTTGTAACTGAATAACCTATGTACACGACCCATCACGAATACACTTTAAACCCACTGGCTCAATCAAACTCGTGACTGATAGAACTATGATTAAATTTAGTTCGAAAGTCGCCCCTTGGCCATTGTCTATAGCCAACGCTTGTTTTTTCTTTTTCATTCTCGCACTCAGATTTTTTAGTTTTTAAATTGCCATTTAGTTCTTTTGATGGGGGTTGACAGAGCATTATGTTAGGCCTAAGTGGCCATCATGTTAGCATTTATCCATTAAACTATATAGATTCCAACCAAAATAATGTAATCGAAAAAGATCGAAATCTTCAATACCACCAAAGGAATTTAGCAAGCACGGGCTGAAGTACCCAAGAAAATCCCCAATCCTCATCCATAAAGAGCCGTGATGTAGTGTAGGAAGCAAGTTCCTTAGCAAGCAATACATACATTGAACTCCTCAAAACGTTGACCACCTCTATCCAAATTAAAAAAAAAACAACAAAGATAATCATCCTCAGCATAAATCAACAAAGATAATCATCCTCAACATAAATTTAGAATAATTTACGAGATTTGATAAAATTATTGCTTATTATTTTAAAAATTTAACTCAAGACCTCCAACTTTGAAATCATGTAAGTTTATTAAGACCATTGCCAAGCGAACATTGAACTCCTCAAAATATCGACCATCTCTATCCAAATTTATAAATAAATAAAAAACAAAGATAAACGTCCTCAGCATAAATCAACAAAGATAATCATCATCAACATAAATTTAAAATAATGTGTGAAATTTGGTAAAACCATTGTTTACTGTTTGAAAAGCTTAACTCAAGAGCGTAAATCAACAAAGATAATCATCCTCAACATAAATTTAAAATAACGTGTGAAATTTGGTAAGATCATTGTCTACCGTTTGAAAAGCTTGACTCAAGATCTCATATTTTGATATCACGTGAGCTTATTGAGATTTACGAAAGTTGTTTTAAAAACTTAAGTCGTTGGATGAAGACGTGATTTATTATTTAAAATATAAATCCAAAAAACATCCCCTCCCAAAAAAGAAGAAGAAGAATCATCCGATTTACAAAAAATCCCTTTTTTGAAAAAAATTTAAATTAATGAAAATTTGGCCATAACATGAATCACATGACGGGGGGAGGAGAGACCGAAGATGTGGCTTTGGTTCTCGCTCGCATCGTGAGATCTGGAGCGAAGAGAGATCTGGCAGTATAAAAAGGCGCCGGCAACCGAACTTCATCATCACCATCATCGCCACCATCATCATCAATTATAACTCTCTCTCTCTCCTCTCCTCTTCTCCCTCCTTTGGACACTCGCCTCTTTTCTCGAACCTCCCATCCTCCTCTCTCTCTCTCCATCTCTTGCCAACCTTCTTTCTCTCTCTAGAGGCTCGATCTTCTCGGACCTCGTCGCTTTCTTCGGCGCGGAATCTGCCGGCGGAAGGAGGCGGCGGAGGAGGAGGAGGAGGAGGAGCCGCTCGGCGTCGTCCGTTCTCGATCTCGGGCCATTGCCAGCCGGAGCAGCGGGAGATCATTGCCGCTGCTGCAGCTGCTGCGGCGCTTGCTCGCGCGCGCGGTCCGGGGAGGCTCCCGACGAATGGGAGCACGGGCGTAGCGGCGGGAATTGTGCGGAGATTGATTGCTGCCGCGGCGGTGCGATTGGAAGATGCTCTACTTGAAGCAGCCGAGCGCGGTGCTTTGCATGGGGAGCGGCGATAGGTGTTGTTTCGATTGTTGCGCTTCGTGGTGCGGATTGGTCATCGGGTGAAGGAAGGAAGGAAGGCAGGCAGCAGGAGGAGGAGGAGGAGGAGGAGGTCCCGGCGATTCCCCCCGCGCGCTGCCTGGTGCATGCTCGTCTGGTGATTTCCCCGGAGCCTGTGGCTCGGGGAAGGACCTGAACGGAGGCCGGCGAGGCGGGCGGGCGTGTGTGTTTGCGAAGAATGGCGCTGCGTGCCGGGATGGAGAGCTCGTTCCGCTCTTGCGACGCCTGGATGCAGAAATTCAGGCTCTACGAGACTCGATCGGTAATTTATCTTCTCTCGTATGGATCGGCTAATTTGCTCGTGACTGAGATCTTCTCGATTTGACATTATGTTCTTAGCTCTCGTGATGTTTCCTCGGTAGTTGATGTCGTGGGGACTTGGTTCTAGATCATATCAGCTCGTATCAGCTTAGTTTACTTTGAGTGCTGACGGTTATATTGATTTGGTCAGCCTTTAGTTGAGCGATGTGGGTGTCAGTTTCGTTAGATTAGACAATAACTTTTTAGGAAATCGGATGAACTTCATTTGAAAGTTGTTTAGTTGTTATATCATTGGCTTGATCGGATGATACCGGCTTCAGTTATTTAACAGCACACTAACGAGGAAGATACAAGATGATCAGGAAGGACCTGAATTAAATCAGTGATCCCCCCTTTTTCTTGTGTCATCTTGAGCATTGCTATTTGAATGGCATTTTGCATTGACAATGGCAATTCAGTCTCCATTATTAGAAGCAGCTACTTGAAGTATTGCGATGCTGATGCAAATGCTTGCATATGAATGCATCCAATTCAGATGTATTACCTGATTGTATGAGGAGCGGATTCTCTGTTGCTTTAGCCTTGAGTAGGAATAATTGTCTGCAAAACTTGGAAGAGCTGCTTGGTATTTCTATGGTTCAAATATCGAACTGTAAAAGCTTTTTCGCCGTCAGAATCATCGTCATGTTCAAAGTCTTGTTTCCAGCATTTACTTAGCTTCTGTGAACTGGTATGCTCATTTGCTCCCTTAATTCTGATCCGGAAGTTTGGCAGCTAACTCTGCAATTTTCAATGCTACAGATGTTCTACATGATAGGGAGGGATAAGAGTAGGACATATTGGAGAGTCCTTAAGATTGATCGACTTGAGTTATCCGAGCTAAACATTCTAGAAGATTCTACCACTTATAGTGAGCGTGAATGTTCTGACCTATTAAGGAGGATACACGAGGGTAACATATCTACTGGAGGATTGAAGTTTGTGACTACTTGCTACGGGATAGTTGGTATGTGAAATTTTTCTTGTTATAGCTGCGTTCCTCTTAACTGTCTGTTATTATCACAAGACAACTCATTGTCATCTCATTACAGGGTTCATTAAATTCTTAGGACCTTACTACATGCTGCTAATAACAAAGCGAAGGGAGATAGGTGCCATCTGTGGTCATACTGTGTATGCCATCTCTGAGAGCGAGATGATTCCTCTTCCAAATTCCACAGTTCGTTCCAATCTACCTAATTCGAGGGATGAAGACAGGTCAATTTCTACCCTGTGTTCATGTGTAGATCTCATGGTTTTTTTTTTCTTAAGGAAATTGAAAAGAGACATTCCTCTATGTTAGGTCTAGCATATGCAATGTTTATGCTATGTTCACCATGTGTGTGTGTGCGTATAAATGTCTGTATGAAGAAGATGTACTTGCATAATTATTTCTTCAGTAGTAACTGGACCTTGGTTGCCTGAGACCCCGCAGGTGCAAGTGCGACGTGCTGATTTGGGACAATTATGGTTCACAGTCTATTTTTGGTATTAAGAGATTACTGTTCCATTCTAGTGAACAGATTGCCAATGAAGTTGCTAGCATCATCTCACACAAACTTTAGCTGAGAAAATTGGTTTGAGAAATGGTTGTCAAAATTGATCTGAACACTCCTGTTCTTTTGGGGTGGGGTGGTGTGGGTGACATTTACTGTTTTATTGTGCTTCAGCTACTGTTGCTAGTGTTCAAACTACCATCTCCTCTGCTGCCAGTGTCTTTTGCAGAAACTTTGACCACTTAATTTTTTGATTTTGTGTTTCTTCCTCTCATGTATTAGATACAAGAGGCTCCTATGCACAATGGACCTCACCAAGGACTTCTTTTTTAGCTACTCATACCATGTTATGCGTAGTCTACAAAAGAACTTTTGTGATAATGAAGCGGGGCACGTTCTCTATGAGACCATGTTCGTCTGGAACGAATTCTTAACTCGGGAAATTCGGAATCACCTCAAAAACACGCTGTGGACGGTTGCTCTAGTGTATGGTTTCTTTAAACAGGTGAGGAGTAAATATTGTTAAGATGATATAATATTCTAAGAATTGATGAGCTTTCCAATGTTGTCACTCAAAATTTTTATCCTGTTAAAAGCCGCCATTATTAACTTGGATTTGTCCCAACACAGTTTTTAAAAGGGAAAATATGCTGTTTTACGATTTCCTTGTAGACTTTGGTTGTGATGAATGTCACCCTCTACCTTTTCCATGCTTTTGAAAGATTGTTATTTGATTTTCTTATTCAACTCATACTGATGACTCGTGGTATTTTGATTCTAGGCTACACTTTCTATTGCAGGAAGAGACTTCACATTGACTCTTATTGCAAGACGTTCACGACATTATGCTGGCATGAGGTTGGAACTTTATACTAATGCTATTTCGATTTTTGTTCCAAATTCTTTGAGATACCTTCAGCCATCTGTCACGTATTTTATGATGAGTTTGGCACTATTTCCTCCTCATATACAGATAACCTTTCGCTGTTATACATGTGTCTGGCATCCATTATATCTCATTCCATGCTCGTTCTATTTAACTCTTTAGGTACCTAAAACGAGGGGTGAATGAAAAGGGCAAAGTAGCTAATGATGTGGAGACAGAACAGATCGTGTATGAAGGTGTCCCTGAAGGTTTTCCCATGCAAGTAACTTCTGTTGTCCAGAATCGTGGGTCAATCCCTCTTTTCTGGTCACAAGAAACTTCCCGTTTGAATCTTAAACCGGATATAATAGGTAGGCTCTTGTACTTAATTTGATTTAGACACGGTGCTTATATACTGTAGATTTACGACAACTTTTCCTGCATTCAGTGTCGAAAAAGGACCAGACTTACAAAGCCACCCGACTTCATTTTGAAAATCTTGTCAGCAGATATGGGAATCCTATAATTATTTTGAATCTGATTAAGGTAAGTCTGCACTTTTCTGTGTATGAAGGGTCTAATTTTGTTGATGATATTTCTTAATGTTGTTGTTGTTTCATTCTTTTTCTTGACATGCCGCCACATGTGTGCGCTCTCTTCCTTTTATTCTTTCTAAACATGCCATCAACATTGCAAAGTGGGGGGCTTAGATACGGTCAAGTACCTAGCGTTTTACTTTTGCTAGATCTAACAAATGAGTGGTTTTACCCTATCATCATCCCTTCATCACCATCCTATGAATTCTTATTGCTGACAGACGGAAGAGAAGAAGCCCCGAGAATCCAAACTCCGTGCAGAGTTTGCCACTGCAATTGATTTTATCAATAAAGACTTGCCTGAGGAAAATCGTCTGAAATTTCTTCACTGGGATCTACACAAGCATTCTCAGAGGTGAACATTTTATGAGCTTGAGTCATGGCCATTTTCCTATATTAATGTTCTTTCTTGTGAAATCTGATCTATTCTAAAAGTGTTTTTCTCATTCTCTTTCCTCACAGCAAAGCTACAAACGCACTGTTTACTTTGGGCAGAGTGGCCACTTATGCGTTAACGTTAACAGGTTTCTTCTATTGTCAAGTATCACCAACCTGGAGACCTGATGATTGTCTGAAACGGTCTTCTTCAGAGTAAGTTACTAATATGTGAATGATCAGTGCTGAAACCATCATCATTAGGAAGACAGTCAATACTCTAAAACTTTAGTGTTGATTTTTTTCATGCCAAAGCTTTTAGTTTGTAGTAATTTCTCGAATGAGTGTGTATCATCTGAAACAAGGAGTCCTCTCTTTCACGTCATTTTTATTGTATCACTTAATGAGTAACTCTTGCTTGTTACCATTGTTGGATGCAAACATGAATTTTCTGTTTGAGTGTTTGTAAAGTTGTTCTTCACTTTATGTGCTGAATTTGATAATTCCTCATTTCTGGTTTCAAGTACATCTTATAAATCCATGGATGGGTAGTATGCATCGTCAGTGTCATTCTGTTGTATTTTGCGCATGGTTCTGATTTCCTCTTGGCATGTAATTGGTGCGAATATGATGCAGGAAAGTTAATAATAGTGGCTTGAGTTCAATGGATCTTGGTGAAAACGAAAATGATGTGGGATATCTTCTAGAGAGAAAACCTAGTGAAGGTGACGACTTAATAAATGGAAATCATTCTGGAAAGCCTCCGATGTTCCAAAGAGGAGTACTAAGAACCAATTGCATTGATTGTCTGGATCGAACAAATGTTGCACAATACGCATACGGGTTGACTGCTCTAGGTCGCCAACTTCATGCTCTTGGAGGTATAGACTGCCCCAAAATAGACCTTGATGCTCCTTTAGCCGATGAATTGATGGGTTTCTATGAGAGTATGGGGGACACACTTGCTCATCAATATGGTGGCTCAGCGGCTCATAACAAGGTATTATAATGTAAAAGTTGCTTTCCTAGCATATGGATCAAACCTTCAAAAGGTGGTTCATCCTAGGATATGTATGCATAGTGTCTGTTTGACTATATTCAGGCATTGCTCAGATTTTTGGAGGAATTCCCCTCTCAAATATTCTCTTCATGATTCTTTTCATTATCCAGTGATGAAATTAATGAAACTGATTAACATGCATTATGCCATTACTTGCTTGTGTGTCCAATCTTGAGTGGCGTGTAAGAAATAACCCATAGACATCTTAAATTAACAATGAATCTCAGGCAAGCAATGATGAATTTCTCTTTGCCTTTTTTGCATCAGAATCTCTCTTTTTGTTTAGAATTGCTAACACTGCAGTTCAAACATTTTGGCTTGCTTAAAACTTTTGAGATAGCCTTATCATGAAATTCTTGATTTCAAGGGTAACTGAGACAACTGCAATATCTGTATTGTAGTTTCTCATGGTTGCTCAGGGTTTTTATTTAAGTCGTGTTTGTGGTTAAAAGCTCTCTACTCGTTCTTCTTCAACATTCATCCTAGTATTTTTTTTCTTACAAAATATTTCAGAAATTCCGACTATGCAGAATGTTTCGGTTAAAATTTGTGAAGGATTTGGCTTTTAGCAGTGAGTAATTGCTGCTTCTTTCATCTGCAAGATGTTGTGAAGTTTACTTGTCGAACTTTTGACGTCTGCAGATATTCTCTCAGAGACGGGGTCAGTGGAAAGCAGCCACTCAATCTCAAGAGTTCTTCAGAACTTTGCAACGATATTACAACAATGCTTACATGGATGCTATGAAACAGGATGCAATTGATGTGTAAGCTTCTTCTAATATGAGTGCTTGGCTTTCTTTGTGCTCTTTGACAGGCTGGATGAGTTTTATTAGACTTTTAGTCCCTAATGCTGCTGCATTGCATGGATTGTTTCGAGTACGGTAGGCCAACTGAATTATGCTTTCTTTGCTAAAACATGGAGTCCTGTAGCCTTAAGCAGGGATGGAGTTAGAACATTTTGGCTGTGGGTGCATTAACATAATGGTGAAATTAATTTCAGATAAATTAAGCTTAACTTACTATATGCATTTCCAGTGCATCATACTTCAGAAATCCTACTAAACTCTGGGCAAAATTCTAAATAATAGACAGAAACGTGAACCATGATATGAGTTTTTGTGGATTGATGTTAATGGGCTGAGATTTTGGAGGGATTAACACAAAAAATTTACAAAGAGCTGCCCCTACTATTGATGCCTAGGCACCATTCCTGGGCTCAATGATAATTTACTTCAAGAATGTTCTCAGTAATAATCATATGTTGTGGGTGTGCTCAATGTAGCTTTCCTTTTCACCATTATTTATGTACAAACTGATTTTTGCTCTTCCAGAAGAAATTCAATCGACGGGTTGTTTTGTCTTATGAAGTCTATGTCTGAACAATTTTGCCAGATTTTTGGGGAATTTTCAGCCAGATATTGATAAGCCTGCAGTGTGGGAGCTGGATTCTGACCAGCCCTCTGATTCTAGGAGGAATGGACAGACGGATGTCGATGAAGATGGAAGGTACTTGTATTTTGCTGGCTTAGCACACCTGAGTTCATAGATGTCAGTTAGGATTTTGAATAACATATCATTTAATCATGTATCTGTTCTTTGTAGATTGGATAACCACATATCTTAAAACAAACGTATTTTATGCTAAACGTAGTGATTTGGCAATGACCTGCTATTTCTCATCAAGAGGAGAAAGATCAAAAGTATACTAAAACGTAATTATTCAGGAAAGTGGATTCTTACTCGAATCTGATTCATTGTGTGAATGGGTAAAAAAGGGGGATTGAGGAAGCTTGTGATGTATTTTCAGTTAAATTTGGGGGGTAACTGTTCTCACAGTTCTGACTTTTGTTATCTGGTAAATTAGTTTGATATGATTGTTAAGACTTAAGGGCTATAACATTTGTAGGTCAATTTTCAAAAGATGCATGTCAGATGGAAATATTCTTCGAAAAACAAACCCATCCATGTCGACCACAAAGATCGATCCAGAGAAGTATTGTGCTCCAGTTTTACCTGACCGATCAGAGGGAGCAAGGAGAGTACTCAGCGAGTCGTCACCTGACATTTCAACCTCAGAGAGCGAAATAACATTTTCAAGGTTTGGTTATTTCATCTTTTCCTCACATGTCAACATTTCCATCTAAATTGTTCAGTTGCCTAGGATACTACTCATGCACAACAGCCTAGGAGAAGTTGATTAAAATTTCATTCTGCTGGCTGGGGATGCTAGAATGAGTTTGTTTTGATTGACCGAGCTGTTTTGTGAAGTATGGGGTGTTCTCTGTTGGATTAAACAAAATCTATGGTACTTCATACTGCATAGCCATATGCCATCTGTTTGACTTCATCTATTGTGTCAAGTTAAGGCATTTGAAGATCGTTTCCATCTTTTTGTCTGTGCCTTATGGTGGTTAATTCTTTGAGGATTTTTCTTATGGACTTTTTCAAAAACACTAAATTTGTGACATTATATTGTGGGATTGATGCTGGTACATTATAAATGTTGAGGTGGCGAACTGCTCAAGTGAATCTCTTTTCTTGAGGTTTTCATTTGGTTTCAAAAACAAAATTAGAAATTAACCAAAAAGGCCTTTAAGAGCCATAAATTCAGGTCTTATCAATTCTTGCTTTTTAACTTATTTTTTATTGATAGATAAAATTTCCTGGGATTCAAACCTGTTGGGTGAGAGCCGAGTATTTTAACCATCCTGACTACTATGGAAGATTCTTGCTGTACTTAATATCAGATATGGAGAATATGGGGCTAAGGAAGTAAAGTTTATGCATGAAATAGTCACTTGTATTGCTATGTAGATGTGTGTCTACTGGTCTAGATGGGATTTAAAGCTCTATCCGTCGTGAAGATTCTCCCTACTGATGTATTCACACGTCTACTGTTCCGCTTCTGCATGACTAATTTTTGGGTCACTGTATCAAGACTTGTCTCATGTGGCATCCGTGGCAATGCTTTGAGGGGTCTGGCTTGCACTTCATGTGTGATTCTGCGCTATTTGCTAAATGACAAGTGGCAAAACCTTAATTCCATTGGCATACACTGCATGCTTATAATGCATCTTTGTTTAGGTACACCCCTTCAATGCCTCGGAGACAGCTATTTGGAGATGCACAGCGAGAAAACAATCATATTTACTACACTGAGTATGGAGATTCATCAAGTTGCTCCAACTTTGTTGATCTAGATTGGCTCTCATCATCAGGAAACTCATGTGAGGAGGAGCCTTACGAAAGGTAAATTCATGTGCTTGGAGCTTCAAAGTTGAAATGGTAGAACATGACTTAGCTGCATGAAAAAGACTAATTGATCAGTGGGTTCATGATAAGTTCCTCACCTAAGAAAGGGTTATTTTGGATGATATAGAGGCCATATTGGCCAGCACAAATTGCTGTATGTTAAAATATCACAGCAAGGACTTCCTACCTATGTCCCTCTTTGGCTAACTTCTGGTGTCTTTGAAGAGTTCCACTTTCGCTCTGTGTATCGTTCTTGGCGTCAGACTGTATAGCTACGTAAATACTTTAACACACCGAATATAAGGATGTATATGCTCCCTTACAGATGACCATCTATGACTGTTGGCCCGTTTACATTTCGAGTTGGATGTTGTTCTGAGTATATAGATTCACTATGGAAGAACTATTTGTTAACAAAGTCATCTATAGGTCATCAATACTCATAAGCTCTCCAGTTGCCGGATTGTCATCAGAGAATGTCATGTATGGAATTGGGGCAACCCCATCTACAAGTGATTCCAGCATGAAGGTCAGTGCCCTTCCTCAAGGTTCTAGCAACCGCTTTTCAGAAATCAACTCTTGTTGACTCTTAATGGTGAGACACCATTTAAATGTGACTTTCAATTCTGAAGCATTCCAGTAGTAAGGGGACAAATGACTTCTGCTTGCAGGACTCTAACCTGCTTTATGTACCTTAGCTTAGAATAATGCACAGGTGTTTAACTAATCTGTTGTTCAGATATGGTCTTTACTTCAAACAATGTAGATTGATAAATGTGCTCAGGGATATGATTTTCGTCTGAAATGGATAATTTCCACAGCCTCCATTGAGTGGCTCTTGTTAAACTGTACCTGTCGAATGGTTGAAAGTCCACCGAGATTATACTGTACCTGTCGAATGGTTGAAAGTCCACCGAGATTATGATCCTTATAGTTTTTATGTATTAGCCTCTTTTGCCTTATTTATTATGCCGTGAAGACTGAGTAGAATGGTTAGCTATTACAGGAATTAAGGGGTCAAATTCTGAGTGTTAGAACTAAGGCTTGCAACTTCATTGTAAAATAGTTGGGACAAATGGTCCATGGACTCTAGCTCGATGTGTGATATGGTCCCTAAACTTTCAATTTGTTCAATTTACTCCCTAAACTTTATCCCAATATGCAATGTCGTCTCTGAACTTTTAATTTATTCAATGTGGTCCATGAACTATTGGTACATGTTTAATTTAGTCTTTGCACTTTATGAAAATATTCAATATTGTTCCTAAACTTGAATTCATAGAAAGACCACATCAAACATATTCATATAGTTTAGGGACTAAATTCAACTTGTACCGAAAGCTCAGGGACCACATTAAATAAATTAAAAGTTTAGGGACCACATTGCGATTGGGCCAAAGTTCAAGGACCATTTGTGCAATAACCCAAAATAGTTATTTGTGTCAAGTTTTTATGAACCTTCTGGAACAACAAATCGATATTGTGTTGGACAATTCCATGGTGTTCGGCTAATACTTTTTATTTTATAACCCTAATCAGATTGTAGTGAACTTTTCATATAATAAATTGGTTTGTTCTTGTCTTGTGCCATGGCTCAATTAATGCCTTGCTGCAAGCTCCAGTTGACCTAATTATTTCAATTCCCTTGAGAGTTGAAACTTACTAAGCATGGTAGCACTGAGAGCCATCTAGAGTTAATCGTGAGATTTTTACTTGGAACAACCCCAAACACGTGCGATGGAGCGTGACAGTAAATCTAATAAATGAAATGTCATGGAATGGTCTAATCCACGGATAGCGTGTACGAGCGTGAATGCACTTGAGGTATACCCTGCACCTGTTAAAAATATGATCATTTTGTAAACAGAAGTTCTATTACTGTTTGCTTGGACTCCTTCACCTTAAAATTGTCTCAGTGCTGATACTATCGAACTGAGCCAACTAGTAGGTGATTTGTTAGGTTAGTGTTTTTTTTTTTTTTGGTAAGAGGTAAGAATTTGTTAGGTTAGTGTTTAGTCATGTACTCTATGAATTCTCGCGATGGTACTGTGATGGTCCTTAGAACCTCTCTAGCATGCAACAGGGGTGATGAGAGTTGTTAGTATTGTTTAGTTCAAAAGGGCGACGGGGATTTGCTTTTCTCTAAGTTATTTATGCTTGTCCTTTCAGACAAGGGATGTTCTTTTTTCATCATATTGTGTGTGAAGAGAACCCTTTTCATGCCAGTGACCATTGCTATTTTTAGACTTTATCACGCCATTCCGTAACGATAAACTATTTGACTTTGTTCTGAATGGCATAGCTATTACTTCTCTCTCCAGGGAAGGGAGCATGCTGCAACTGAGCTATCGTATCATTACTCCCATAATTCTGATGTGTTGGAGGAATTTTCAGATGGCTTTGTACAATGGGTAACCTATGGAGAGGCGCTCTGCCACTGAAGCCCAGCTGATTCCCTGAAGGTTCTTCTCGCGTTCCCTTTTTAGAACTTGTTCCGATCTATACAGAGTTGATGCATCGAATGGGGGTAATAGGAGATGGTATCACGAACAAAGAGGACTCGGGGAAGAAAAAAGGGGGATCGCCTTCGGTACTTCCGTCATTCCTCCTGGTCGAGACCTGATTGATTAGTACAAAAGAGTAAATAGCAACGGTTAGAATTCTTTCTGGAGCTCTGCATTTCCGTCTACTCAACAATTTCATCCAGGGACTCAGTAGGTTCGAACTTGTAAATATCTGTCTGCTTTCACTTTGCGAGCTCCACTTCTTTAAGCTGCAGATAATTGATTCTTTATTCCTTGATGATCCTACTTGCATCTACGTGCCAATATTAGCTGTCGAGGTACTAGAGCCTCTCCAGTTGTCAAAATGCTGTCATTTTTAGGCATATATGCATGCGAATAGTACTCCCTCTTCATTATCGTAGCCAAAGCTCTCAGGTTGTGTTTTACCATATGAGTTGACAAGTCGATTGCTGAAAGAACTTGTGGATTTTTGCTAGCCGACACAAAGTTCTTTGGTATAAGAAAATGCGCTTCCTTTTTGGTCGAAGTTGGCCAAAACGAGCATGAGCCTTAATGTCTATATTTGGTAGGCTGATGGTCATCTGCATAGTGAATCATCGCTCTTACCCAGGAAGCGATCTGTTGAAGCCACACATACATCTACCTGTTACGGAAATTCTAACGAGTTTTTCCTGAAATGTGTAGTCTGACAAACGGCACACAAGAGTTACGGACATCAAAGGCCGAGGCTTGAGTTCATATCGTGGGAACAATAAGGCGTTACCTTTGTTGTGCAGCTCATTCCCATCCCGGATCGCTGCTGAGCCTGTTGATTTCAGACTGAAAGCTTGTTCTTCGAACGCCATTAGCAAAGTGGGACGAGGCTGTTGATACCTCGCTTTCCCTCATAGGCAACAGTTTAGACTCTCATTCAAATGACGCAACGCCACTCAAGGGGGACAATTTTGGACCTCGCAGAGATCGTCTCGTTAGTCTCACGTGTTTCCTGTAATCTTGACTAGTCCATTCAACCACTCTCCCCGTGAAAGCAGGGCCGCTTTTTGGTTATTTGGTCCGAAAGCAGGGCTGCCTTAATGTTCCCTTATCCAAGTTGTGAACCCGTGACACTCCCGCTTGGGGGGTCCAGAACAGAGGGAGGCTGCAGCTCTGACTCCAACGTGTCTTCCTCCGAGTCCATTCACCGGGCGACACGTGTCGCCCGGCAGCCACGCTGGAGTCCGAGCTTCGGCCCTTTTATTTTCGTAAATATTGGAGCCAGCTCCCGAAAGTTTCTCTCTCCTCCTGCACATATTGTCCTGTTTTACTGTTTTGCAAGGAACCGAACAGACCTAGCCTGCACATTCTCTCTCATTGCATTTATTACGAAGGAAAGAGAAGCAAAGCTTTACGTTGCTCTCCAAGAAAGAGAATTTACCATTTCCCATTTCTTTCACCCGACGGAGGTTTCGAAATTTTGAATCTCAAAATCTCTCTACCCTCCCTCCTTCGATCTTCCCCCCGCCCAGCGCTGCCCCTCCGTGGATCACGCTCACAGCCGTGCCGTTCGAGAACTCGAACCCCCGAAGTTGGTGTTCCGGAGGACGGCCTCCCCAACCGGCGACGCGGTCGAGGGAGCTGAGAAGGAGCCCGCGGTGGAGTAGTCGAGGGACTTGATGTCGACGCGGCGAAGCCTGAGCTCGGGGCTCTTGACACAGACGGTGAGGGCGAACCCGAGGAAGGCGGCGCGGAGGATGACGATTGAGGCGAGGGTGTAGACGAAGCACTTGTAGCTGCTGCGCCTCTGGTTGCGGCGAGGCGGCGGCTTGGTGAAGTGGGCGAGCTCCACATCGTCGCTCCGGAGGCGGGGTCCGGAGGGCACGATTGGGCTAGTCGGATCTTCTTTAGGCATCGCGAAAGTCGGAGTTCAAGTGAATGCGAGAGAGCACGGTCACTCACTGAGAGAGGCTGTTCTTGAGAGGCTGTTCTTGATGGTGGTGCTTTCGCTTTTCTTTTTGGGTTTGCGGGATGATTATCATCGTGTTCATACGATTCAGGGAATCATGAAGAGAGAGCTTTTTAAGGCATATAATACTATATCTGGTCTATCTTCCTCTTCAAATCTTTTTCTTGCTACTTCTCGTTCTTTTTCAGTCTATATCTGGGAGAGCAGATTGGATCATTTGTCTCCAGAAATCATTTCCGGTCAATTTCGCTCAAGGGTCAATCTTTGTAACCAGAGGAGCTGTCCAGATTGATGCAGATAAATGGACAATGATCTAAGAATCTTTGATCTTTCAGATCAAAGCAAATAACTATACCGAAGCTAAAATTTTCGATCCCAGATTTCCAGCAAATAAACAGTCAAGAATGCAATAAAATCAGAACAAGTGCTAACTAAGACGGCCTTAAACCACAGGACTCGCTGGCTGAGGGGTTTGCATTCCAACGAGGTTTTGCTTTCCGGTGAACCCAGCATTTGATGCATATGCCATAAAAATCGCAGGGAAACAAAGAGAGAAGAATGATATCAGACGTAGATTCACAATATAAGAACAAAGGCATTAAACTAGGCTTCTAACGATCGATCCGACTAAGTGGGATTCGGCCATTCACTCAAGCATTTTGTCGAACATCTAATATGCACTGCTGAAAAGATAGATTTTAGACTAGATCAAGGCTCGAACACAGGTCTGGGTCCCTAACAGAGGGCGCCATAACGCGTTACAACACCGATGAAGGACTGGAAGAATCGAAGTTCCCATGAAAACGAAGTGAGCATGCTTCGGGAACCCACCGGGTTGAACGGGAAAAAGGGCTGCGGCGGACGGCGGCTCTCGGGCGGACGACTGGCGACGGCGAGGCATTCCTTCAAGCTCCCTCTCTCTCTCCCTTCGTTATTCGATTGCTTTGGTTATAGTAGTCGCCGAAGTTAGGTGTTGTTGGGAGATCAAAGATTCTCAGATCATTTCCTACTAAAGTTGCGCATGAAACCCAAAACAAAGCCAGCTGATCTTTCCTCATTGCACACCCCCAACATATTCATACAAGCACACAGACATGCACCCCTATTCACACGCGTAGGAAATTATGAGCTCAGAGAGAGGGAGATTACATAATACAATCGATCGCTATTTACATTTGCAAGATTTTAGGAGTTAGTGTGGATGACCAGATCCAGATCCAGCAGAAAGTCTTATTCCTCTCTGTTTCCCAAAACCAAATGAATCTCGTCCTCAAGCTTCAATCTGTTTCCTATGTGGTGAGATGATCCTGAAAACATGCTCTTGACTGATGCAGTTGTCCACCATAACTACCCATCTGCTCTTCTTCCTCCACCCTTCGCTGTCGTCGATCTTGCCTTGGGCTTTAGCACCTTCCTATGCCGCCTCGAACGCCCTGCGCGGGTCATCACCGACGGAGGTTCAAAGAGCGACAGCAACAGAGCAGCACAGCACAGACCCACTCAGACCCAGCTTTCACACGGTCCCGCACGTCTAACCGTCAAAAACCTCGGACGACGGCACAGGAACACATCAACCCCCTCAGTGAGTGACCCGTGCTCTCTCGCATTCACTAGCTCGCCCACTTCGCCAAGCCGCCGCCTCGCCGCAACCAGAGGCGCAGCAGCTACAAGTGCTTCGTCTACACCCTCGCCTCGATCGTCATCCTCCGCGCCGCCTTCCTCGGGTTCGCCCTCACCGTCTGTGTCAAGAGCCCCGAGCTCAGGCTTCGCCGCGTCGACATCAAGTCCCTCGACTACTCCACCGCGGGCTCCTTCTCAGCTCCCTCGACCGCGTCGCCGGTTGGGGAGGCCGTCCTCCGGAACACCAACTTCGGGGGTTCGAGTTCTCGAACGGCACGGCTGTGAGCGTGATCCACGGAGGGGCAGCGCTGGGCGGGGGGAAGATCGAAGGAGGGAGGGTAGAGAGATTTTGAGATTCAAAATTTCGAAACCTCCGTCGGGTGAAAGAAATGGGAAATGGTAAATTCTCTTTCTTGGAGAGCAACGTAAAGCTTTGCTTCTCTTTCCTTCGTAATAAATGCAATGAGAGAGAATGTGCAGGCTAGGTCTGTTCGGTTCCTTGCAAAACAGTAAAACAGGACAATACGTGCAGGAGGAGAGAGAAACTTTCGGGAGCTGGCTCCAATATTTACGAAAATAAAAGGGCCGAAGCTCGGACTCCAGCGTGGCTGCCGGGCGACACGTGTCGCCCGGTGAATGGACTCGGAGGAAGACACGTTGGAGTCAGAGCTGCAGCCAATATTTTCTCGAACGAGAAGAGGTGGCAATCTGACAGTTCCAGCATTTAAGGCAGACCACTGGGCGAGCGTGGCTTTGTGGGACCATACGGCTTGCTCATCCATCGACACAGGAAACGCTACTTTTTTCCAGTTGACCCGGACCGGAGAAGCTAAATTCTTAATCTGTGCCGGGTTTTAGATGCGCAAGTCTTGCATGTACACAGATCATATGGGCCCATCCCATCTCAACTATTAAACTGTTTATTTCCACATCGGGCTACTATATCTGATGACTGAAATTAAGTGAATTAATGTACACCGGGTGCATGTGCTTAATTTTTCGTTTCATAACACACTTTTTCAAGTCTGCCGATGTTGGTTTCAAGCCCCATTTGGTCGGGACAGGCCTGCAGGGCGCTACGGGTGCGAAGCCACCATTAAGTCCGATCTAGTATATACTAAGGACTATGGCAAATTTGACCAAAAAGAAAAAAAAAAAAAAAAAGACTGGCCAAACTAATTCGGATTGCTTGCTCAAAAAAGAAAAGAAAAAACTAATTCGGATTGGGCCAGATCCTAACAAGGGCCATTTTCCCCAAACCAGCCAACTAATCCTTTCCAGTTGAAGCAGAGCCAAGCCCGCGGCCCCAATGGGTTACCCTGCAGAAATGATGGAGGGGCTTTTAGGGAGTGTCAACAAGTGTTTCTATTCTTTTGTCCCTGAAATAGAAACGTGTTTGGTAATTTTTTTTATTCTCGGAAATAAATTATTCCTGAGAATAAATTTGGAACAGAAACAAGAAACAAAATTGTTTTTCACTCTCAAGAACAATTCAATAAACAAGTTTTTCTTTTCTCTTACTTTCTTTCATTTCTTTTCTTTTTTCCTTCTTCCTTTCTTCTTCCCCTAATTGGTCGCCAACCTCGACCCAACGACCTTGCCAGCCACTGGCAAGAACCCCTCGTGCCTTGCCGTGGTTGGACGAGATCGAGACTTGCCCGACCACCACAAGGTCTAGGCGAGGCCGACCTCGCGGTGGCCCGGAAAGGGGCCAAGTGAGGCCGAGTCTCGTTGAGCTTCCCCAAGGCTAGCGACCTTGCCAACCCTCGTTTGGCCGGTCGTTGACGGGCCATGGCTAAGGCTGATGACCAGCTAGAGGAAGGAGAAGGAAAAAAGAAAGAAAGAAAAATGTAATAAAATTATTAATAAATTAAAAGAAATTCTAAGTCACAAAAATATTTAGGGCTGTACCAAACGTATTTTTGTTCTAGTAATAGAAATTTTATATAGTTATCAAACATCTTAAAATACTTAAGAACTGTTCATCAGGAAAAGGCCAAGGAAGTCCTAATCTTGCTGCAAATGGAGAAAATCAGAAAATGAAAGCTATAGTTGGGAATCTTAATCAATCAGGGAAAGGACAACAATCCACTAGAAAATACTGATAAGGAGGGTGATAATTCCTCCCCTGAAACATCGTTTATACCAACATCTATGCTGGTAGAAGACAAAGGTATTCAGAAAAGAGGCAGTAGTTGCTTGGATAATGAATCTACCATGGTCTTATACAAAGAACATATGAAAGAATCAGAAGCCAAAATGCTAGAAATTCAAGAAGCAACCTCTAACCTAGTAAGGTGTCAAGCAAAGAGTACCAAACTTGCAACAACAAAGAAGAGTAAAAGATTTTGTCCTTACGGAGCAAATTCTTCCAACTCAGCATCTCTTGACATATCACAGCTGGTAGATAATCCTATCACTTTGGAGGAGAAGGAAACGACATGGGCTTTAGTAGCTAGCCCTAATAAAACACCAAGTAAACTGTGAATCTTCTGAGTTGGAATTGTCAAGAGTTGGGTTCACCCCTGACAATTCAAGCCCTGCAAGTCTTAGTGATTCAGGAGAAGCCCAGTTTAGTTTTCTTAATGGAAACAAAAAACAAAGAGCAAAATGTGCTAAATCTCAAGCGAAGACTTAAATTCCAGAGCAGTTACTTGGTAAACCCGAAAGGAATTGGCGGGGGTATGGCCATCTTTTGGAATGATCAAGTAGATATATCGGTGGAAGTAGTTACAAACCATTTCATTCACCTTATTTGTCACCTGTAGGAAAACAAACAGTTAATGCATATTACTCTTCTGCATACACCAATTGAATTTAAAGACAGAATGTTATTATGGGAAGAAATACAAAAAGTCAATGCTACCACTACACTACCATGATTATATATGGGGGATTTTAATGAAATTTTATATCCCTGAGAGAAAGTAGGGAAGAAGGAGGCAGAACACTAAAGGCTCATAGCATTTAGAGACTTCTTACATGCTTGTTCTCTCATGGATTTGGAATCAAAGGGGTGTGTTTTCACTTGGAATAATCGAAGAGAAGGGGAGGAATTAGTGAAAAGAGGCTGGATAGGGCGTTATCTACAATGGAGTGGAGAGTTGAATATCCAAATGCGGAAGTGGTAGCCATGCCAGCTATTGGATCAGACCATAGCCCCCTGCTTTTGTTAGTCTTCCCAAGAAGGAAAAACAGGAAAAAAGAATTCCGATATGAGGCCTTTTGGGATGAAGACGAGGAATGTGAGCAAACAATAAAAAGAGCTTGGTGTAATTCAGCTTCCCCTGGAGCAGACTTAGTTGCGAAACTCAGACTAATGTCAAATCAATTAGCTGAATGGAGCAAAAATCGTTTCCCTAATGCACAAAAAAGAGTAGAAATGCTGAGAAATGAACTCCAGTATTTGCAAAACATGCCCGAGTTATCTGAGGACAGCTAGAGAATCAAACAGTTGAAAAAAGAGGTAGAACATTTATGGAGACGGGAGGAAATGTACTGGGGTATGCGATCAAGGGTGAACTGGCTAAAATGGGGCGATAGGAACACGAAATTTTTTCATGCAACAACCATTCAAAAGGGACTTATAACCGAATCTCTATGCTTAAAGATGCAGCTGGAACTTGGGTCAGAGATGAAAATACTCTCAAGAATATGACAGGTGAGTTTTTTACTAATTTTTATACCACAGTGAGACCTAGAAACTTCCAGCCTATTCTAAACAACATACCTATCTTGGTTGACACTACTATGAATCAAAAACTATTAGAACCTGTCACCATGCAGGAAATTACAGCAGCTACTTATCAACTAGGGGCTTCTAAGGCCCATGGACCGGATGGAATTAATGGAATATTCTTCCAAAATCACTGGCAAGTTATCAACCACGGCTTGTTCATAGAGATTCAACAATTCTTTGAGACTAAAATACTTAACCCTGACCTAAACAAAACCGCTATCGTCCTTATCCCCAAAATACCTAATCCTGAAAAGCTGGAACAATTTTGCCCAATCAGTCTTTGCAACTTTGCATATAAAATCATTTCTAAAATCCTCACAAACAGGCTCAAACTGTTGCTTCCAGATCTAATAACAGCAGAACAAAGTGCCTTTGTAGAGGGAATGCAAATTCAAGACAACATCCTGATTGTGCAGGAAGTTCTACACAAAGTAAGAACTAGAGAAAGGAAGAAGCGGTTCCAAGCAGTTCTAAAATTAGACATGCAAAAGGCATATGATCGAATAGAATGAGACTTTCTTAAAGAATGCCTTACAAAGATCGGTTTCTGTGGGAAATGGGTACAGTGGATCATGCAGTGTGTGTCTATGGTCTCCTTCAGTATAAGATTCAATGGAGATCCTACACCATATTTC
The DNA here is from genome assembly GCA_028830015.1 of Eucalyptus grandis x Eucalyptus urophylla. NCBI lineage: Eukaryota > Viridiplantae > Streptophyta > Magnoliopsida > Myrtales > Myrtaceae > Eucalyptus > Eucalyptus grandis x Eucalyptus urophylla. The sequence continues at coordinate 47,352,182 of CM054190.1, forward strand.
AAGCCAACCCGAGGAATCCGTCAAGGGGATCCGCTTTCCCCCTATCTCTTTATTATAGTGGCTAATGTCCTCTCCTATAAGATGAAAGAAGCTACAATAGCTGGGTCTCTCAGGGGAATAAAGTTAAACTGAAATTGCCCTACACTCTCCCATCTACTATTTGCAGATGATTATATATTCTACCTTAATGGAACGGTCCTAGAATGTCAAAATATGGCATCCATCTTACATAAATATTGTTATGCTTTAGGACAAGCCATAAACTTAAACAAATCAGGCATCTATTTCAGCAAAGGTTGTCCGAACAGCTTAAAGAGGAATATGGCAGCCGAGTTGAGAGTTCCAGAGATTCTTAAAACAGGTAAATACCTGAGAGTTCCGTCGGATTGGGGTGCTACCAAGAAGGATATGTTTGCATGGATTTTTGCAAAGGTCAACATGAAATTGGAGAGTTGGAAAGAAAACCTGTTATCAAAAGTAGGAAAAGAAATACTTATTAAATCTGTGGTGCAGGCGATTCCTCAATATGCGATGTCAGTGTTTAACATCCCAATATCCATTTGCAAAGCTATAGAAAAACAAATAGCTAATTTCTGGTGGAGGAATAGCAATAAATTAGCTGGTTTACATTGGAAAAGATGGAAAACCTTAAAGGCTTTGAAGAAGGAAGGGGGACTTGACTTTAAAGACCTCAATGCATTTAATTAAAGCGATGTTAGGTAAACAAGCATGGCGAATGTCCCAACATCCAGAAACTCTTGGGAGCAGAATTATGAAGGGGTTATACTACCCTAATTGCGAGTTTTGGCAAACAGGGAAAGGATCAAATTCTTCATGGGGATGACAAAGTTTACTAACAGTGAGAGATGTTATTGCCCCACAACTTAGGTGGGTGGTAGGAAACGGAAAAAAGAATCTCCATTAGAGAAGACAAATGGCTTAAAAACGGACCTATAGGTGGCACAAGAACCAGAAATGAGCCACGCAAAGTTGCTGAGTTAATAGAAATGGAAACAGCGCGATGGAATGAAAACCTGTTGAGGACTATGTTCGATGAGTAGTTAGTAATGGAGATCAAAAGCATACCTATAGGCCTCCCCTCTACAGAAGATAAACTAGTTTGGACGGGTAATAAGTCGGGAAATTATACAGTGAGAAGTGGTTACCACAGTCACCGGAGTAATAAAGTCAATCCACAATCATCCACTCCAACCACATCTTACCAACCAAAACCAAAATTGTGGAAGCTTATCTGGAAGTCAGTAATTACACCCAAGATTAAATTCTTCCTATGGAATGCATGTTAGAACGCATTGCCAACTATAGAAAACTTGTTCAAGAGGAAAGTAGTATCTGCCCCAACTTGTCCAATTTGCAAACTTGAACTAGAAACAGTAGAGCACACCTTGTTACTGTGTCCATGGACGTCTCTGATCTGGAATGCCTATTCCCTATAAGAACAAATAACAAGAGTAGGGTTAACCCGCTTTGATGAATGACTACTTGAAGTTAGAGAAGGTCCACGGAGCACACCAACATTTGCCTAGCTCGCATCGGTCCTATGGTGGATTTGAACCTGCTTAGTACCCCATTCAACGCTTCAACATCACATGATAGTTTTGCGAATTGGAATGTAAAGCAGGAGAAATATCAGAAACAGGGCACCTCAGCTCAAAAGTGGCAACCTCCAAACCTTGGCACCATCCTCATTAATATTGACGCCTCTTTTGTAACTGAAATTTCTCAAAGTGGGGACTGTGCGAATACAGAAAAATCCCCATCAGCTCTCCCAAGGGGCCTCTTCCAAAAGCAACCCGATGAACCCCCAAGCCCCTCCACTATACCAGAACCGAATTCAAGTAAATCAACAGCTGAGCCAGTCTGGAGAAACATCGATTCACTTGCATTTGCTTCCTGGAGATGCCAATGGGTACCCGACAAATCCATTCCAGGGCACGCTCATCCTGAAGCTGAACAAAACAGAGGGCCTGAGCAAAAACACTACCCTGTCTCCTTGGAAGATGACTCGTCTGAAACAAATGAAAACCTAATATCCGAGGTATATAGTAAAGAGAGGCTCAGTTGGGTCAGAGAACTTACTTGTGAGCAATGGACAAGATCGGAATCCCCCTTGACAGATGACTGCTTCCAACCAGGAAACTACCCTACCTTTGAGGATGACAGAACAACAGCCCAAACCACCGTAAATCACACCCACGATGAAGGCCCGAGCCGTAGTACTGCCAATTTCCCGAATCCAGCCTCTCCAGCCGACAATTCTCACATGAGTCCCTCAGATCTAACTTGCAGATCCCTCTCTATGGGTCCGTCGCCAAATCTAATACGGCACAACAAAAAAGGGGAGCTATTGCTTGTATATGCCGAGATTCCATGGGAAGAGTTCTTGATAGCTTCACCAAATCAGTGGACACCAATTCGGCGGAACAAGCGGAGGCCGTGGCTCTTGTAGAAACCTTAGACTTCCTCCTTCGCACGTTTCCCTTAAACAAAACTCAACTCAAACTCCAAGTAGTTTCTGATTGTTGGGAGCTTGTGCAATCCATCGTAAAGCCAGAGGAAGCGACTAGAAAACACGCCCACTGATGGACCGGGCCAGAGTGAAGATGAAAGAATTATCGGGCCTAACACTAGCCCATTGTAGAAGATAAACCAACAAAGCAGCGGACTGGCTTGCTAAACACACCGTTTAAAGCTTCTTCCTTCAAATTGGGTATCACACCCCCCTTATGCTCTGTTAGATATACTTTGCGTAGACGCTCTTGATGTAAAATCCAAGTCTTGACTACTTAATATATCAATCATATTTTCGACCAAAAAAAAAAAAAACAAAAATAGAAAAAAAAAGTATTTTCCAAAAGAAACCATTCTTGAAAATAGAAACGTTACTAAACACACCTTTAACTTTAGAGGAGCTTGGAACTTCCATGGTAACGTTCCTGCTTATTTCCCCATAATATAAAAGGAATAAAACTCCGTTAATATCAATTAATTTTTCTAGTCTACGGAAGAGAAAAGTAATCAAAAATATATTTGAAACAGAAATAAGAAATATAAAAATGTAACATTTTGTTCCTAGAAATAATTTCTAGAAATAAGTTGTTTTCTTTTTATTTATTTATTCATTTTCTTCTTCCTCCTCTTCTAATTGGTCGGTGGAGACTCACTGCTTGTCGCTGGTCGCTGGTTGTCACCCGTTGCCCGGAGAAATAAGTTGTTTTCTTTTTTTTTTCTTTTGGTTTTTTGTTCATTTCCTTCTTCCTCCTCTTCTAATCGGTCAATGGAGACTCGCCACCTATAGTTGGTCGCTGGTTGTCACCCACTGTTGATCGCTGGTCACCGCTGCCAGTTGTCGTCAGTTGTCATGGCCGTCAAGTGCCGGATAAAGGAGAAAAAAAAATCTCAAAAAGGTATAAAATATGAAAAAAATTCTCATACAAAAAAATAATAATTGTGAGTCATACCAAATGTATTTGCATTCTTTTTATATTTTGGAAATAAAAAATTTATATAGTTACCAATTAAAAAGTATTGACACTCTCCCAAAACCTTCGTGTCGTATTTGATACTCCGACACGCGGCCAACAAGTGTCGGGAAATCCAACATGTGCTCAACTCTTCCCGACACGCACCAACATGCGAATTTGAAATTCCAACATGCGATTCCGACACGTATGAGGTCAATTTTAAAAATTTTTAACACTTGAGGGGTCAAAATAAAAATAAAAAAAATAACGAAAATAACAAAAATAAATGGGATTTTCTCACTCTCAAGTTTCTCACTTATAAGTTTTGACATTCCCGTGAGTGACGATGGAACGCCTCTCTTCTTGCCAGCGTCACTCTGTCGCCCTCGCAAACTTAAAGTCGTGTTTTTTTTTTGGCTTCTTTCCACCTTTCATACGCGTCGCCTGTGAGTTATTTCTTTTGGTGTATGTCATTAGCTTGTGAGTTATCTCCTATATTTTTCATGACAAATTTAGTTATTTCCTTTTCTCAAATCTTGTTTTTTAAAGGAACTCCAAGCCAATCTATATCATGAACTCCAAACTCTGTCTGAGACTATAAGAAATCTTACTAATTTTCGACAAATGTAAGAAAAATATGATATGTTCCTTCAAATTTACTCTTTTGTGTTAGTAAATTTTGAATTTCTTATTCAATCTCTATCCAATTATATTAACAAATATTGAATTAATATTTTTAGTATAAATTAATTTTATGCTCTATAAAAAAATATATACAATATATAATGTGTCGAAACGTATCGAAATTTTCTAATTTTTTAGAAATGTGTTGGCATATTATGTCGCGTGTCTGTATCAGTGTTACATAGGTTACCAAACATATTATTTTACTTAAAAATTGTTTCAGGGAATAGAAATAGAAAAAAACTATTTCTCAAAAGAAATTGTACTCCAAAATAGAAATGTTACCAAACTTACCATTGAAAGTACTCATCAAATTGCTCCTGGTACTTCTCTGAGAAGTTACAAACAGAATAAATAGAAATCCTAAGCATAGCCAGGAAACCTAGCAAAGTCTGCACATCTCCAAAAATTTTAATATTTCCGAGCAGTATAGTGTGCATGAAGTTTGTGTGCGCTGATTCACGTCAAGCATTCTGCAAGCACCCAAAAATTTCGAGAATTCCCGCTTTTGGTCGGATGAATCAACCGAGGATGGGGAAGATGCGGGTGATGTGCTCTAATGGAATGCTCTCTGCAGCGTTTTTCTTCAGTTCGGGATGATTGAACTCGTTTTGGGGAATGAGGATCAGTTGACCTTTCCCCTGTCCCTTCTCCAAGGCCCAGCCAGAGTTGGCGACTTGGTGTTCGAGGAACTTGTCCAGTGATAGACCTTCTATATTGATAGCCTGCAATGTAAACACGCCAAATCATAAGCTTTATCAAATGTATGCTATTAAGGGACCAGACTGACTTTCCCACAACATAATAATTTAGAGGGGTAGTGAGGCAAGAGAAAATACTTACAAACTACATATTTTCTCTATCAAGCATGATACAGTAACATAATACTTTTAATTTCCTTAGCACTATAGGTCCAAATTCTGCCTTAAATAAAAAGAAAAGTGGATTATGGATAAAGAAACAAGGTACACAGTGGACAGGCCAACATCACAAGTACCTCTGCAAGCACGGTCCTGGGAACCCTTTGGTAAGTCAATGACAATACGTGAACAGCATATGCTTGGATTGCTTGCTCAAAACCTGCATGAAAGATCAGTAAGCTATTTCTGCACTGTGAAATTTATAGGAAATAAAAAAAGTAATTGATGAAACCAGCAAAGAAAATACAAGTTCTCACGGCATAGTAGATCAGAAAGTCCATTGGCAACAGCCCACAGAAGCAAAAATTAAGGAGCTCCTAATAGCCGAGAATCAATAAGAAAGCTAAAAGGAAAGAAAAGAAGACAAAAAAGAAAGAGAGAGACCTCTTCTAACCAAGAAGAGATCCAAATCTAGTATTGCCCAAGTTTCTGACAATTGAATGTGGTCTGAATTTCTATGCAAAAATATTGGGAAAGCTATAAGTTCATCATTAAATTCCAGACAAGAGGTAGATTTCAGATCACCCAAAGTATTGGCCATATGAAATAATTCAGAGCATAAACCAACATATATATAAAGCCAGTACTGAAGTTATGGACAGTCAGGCCAAAGAGAGATGGCTAAGCCAACTATAGAGGAAAATGATAATATGTGGGCAACAACCTGTCTAAATTATGCATTAGATGTACTTGTTCTGTTAATATCGAAGTCATCTCTTTGCAAATTCTATTCCTGCTTTCTGTTTGAGGGCCAAATATTTAAGCCAAGACAGTGATAGTATCCTCAGACAAATTGCAGCAAGGCAATACCATCAAAGGTACAATTCATCTTCCGTTCCATGACTTTATCATGCACAGTGGAATCATCAAACATGTACTATGTATGACTCATGCTCATTTAGGTTCTTTAATTCTATCAACCATCAATAACACTACCTCAACCAGAAATAACGACAATGATTATACAGTAGTAGTAATGGTCAGGATATTTTCATAACTAGAAATCCAGTGTAAACAAAGGAATTTGACCACTACATTCAGAAGACAACACTTAAATGCAGTAGATCAAATCAATTACCTGACACAACTTCAAGAAGATGACGACTCTTAGCCGCCTCCTCCCAGAACTGGCGAAATCTTCCTGTCTGCAAATAAGGAGATAAGCATTGAGTAAAAGTCAACCTTTCACGGAACTTATGAGAAACCAAACTTATATAATAGACATACCTCCAAATAATGTGAGAGGACAATCAAAGTCTTGAATGGCTCTTCCATTTGCTGACACATCAACAAGATATCAGAAAAGGAATAATTCACTATACCACCCTAGCTTACAATAAGGTAACCCAGACTGGGAACAGAAGACAAACAAGCTTCTAAATAGATAAATTTATGACTGCAAACCAACTGTCCCTACACATACAATCTTTGATTATAGAAATGTCAAATCAAACAACAGTCCCAGCGGCCAATTACACCATGACGAAAAGGAATAGAAAAAAAAATACCACTCGCTCTGGAATCAAGAAGAGACAAAGGCTGAAATCCGGAGCCGGCATTGCCATGAGAGCCTGATCCAAGTATGAAAAGAAAGGGAGAGAGCATTAGACATGAATAGCATTGCAAAGCATCATACAAGAATACATCAACGTCTTAGCAAAGTCAGACCTTTATTAAGATGCGAGCAACAATTTGGGAGCTCATCTTCTCCGGTTCAAACTGCAAAGATACAGCAAAATAAGCAGCCCGACAACACCACACAATCACATGAAGTGAATTACAAGATAACTAATCAAATCATCGACCTAAAAGTCCAAACCTAAAATCACAACACCACGAGCACGAACTCGCCCCCGGCAAAAAAGAATCCGTAATTCACGGTAGCGACCTCGGCATTACCTGATAAAGGCGGAGGAGGCAGAGATTCGCATCCAAGCTGTAGGTTTGCGAAGACACCTGCCGAACGCAACATCAATCATTAGCATTCACTAGCGTTTCCCAGCAACTCGAACAACGCCTCCCCGCGGCGGCGCAATTTCCGGGCACAAACTACAATCCGGCGGACTTTTCCTAACCCACCCACTTTCCAATTCCATCTAACCTCCATAAAGCTCAAACCTTTACGAACTCTCCCGCTCTCTCTCACAAGAAATTCAACCCACCCGGCCGCCGCCGCCGCCGCGAAACCCACCGGCGGAAACCGCAAGGAGGCGGCGGCGGCCCGCCGTCGTCGACCGACGTACCTGGTCGTTGACGTGATTCTCGAGATCCGGAAGCATGTCAGGGTTGTAGGGGTTGAGAGCGACGAGCTGCTCCACCGTGTACGAGACCTGTTCCCTCCCCATCTCTTCTTGCCGGCCACGAACCACCGTTCGATCGGGTGAGCTCTTCAATCCGACCGGACGGGTTGCTGGGACGGAACCCCCTTTCGAATCTGGTTCAGTCGCTCGTCGTCTCCGTCGTCGCTCGCTAGAGAGATTGAAACGCAGGGAGAGGAAGGAGGAGGAGCGGAAGAAGGGTTTAGGGTCGGCTTCGGTTTGCGTGGGGTGAATTGACGATTTTGTCCCCGACTTCTCGCTTTTTAGTATTTTCTTTTTCTTACGAAAATGTTAGAAATCCTTGAGCATGATGATGAACGAAATAAATTTAATTATCTCGGTCTAGTAAAATTAAGAATTAGGTATGTTTGGTAATTATTTTGTTTTCGGAAATAATTTTTATTCAGAAATAATTTTTTCTGGTTTTACTTTCTAAATAACTTTTTGAGTATTTGAAGACGTTTGATAATTGTTTCAAATTTTTATTCTTGGGATAAAAAAATATTTAGTACGATTCTCAAATTTTTATGTGATATAGAATTTCTGTTAATTTTTTAAATAATTTTATTACATGTTTAGCTCTTTTTTTTTTTCTTTCCTTTTTTCCCCATTTTCTTCATCTTCTTCATTTAGCCAGTTGCTAGCCTTGGCTATAGCCAGTAACTAACGGCGATTGGCTAAATGAGAGCCTGCAACCTCATCAAGGTCAAGCTCACCCCAACCATCGATGATGTTCGATCTCACTAAGCCATCGTGAAGTTGGCATCGGTGGCCATGGTGAGGTCAATCTTGCGATGGCTCGAGGCTCGCCCTCACTGGTGGCTAGGTGAGCTCCACCTCATCAAATCTAGGTGAGGTTGACCTTGCCCAACGAGGCTCAGGCTAATGAGGCTCGGCCTCATTGAGGGTTGGCAACCATTTGATGAGGTTGCTAGGGTAGCCCTCGCTTGGTCGATCATCAATTATGGTCAAGGCCAGTAACCGGCAAATGAAGGAAGAAAAAGAAGAAAAGAAAAGAAAAAGATAGAAAATGAGGTTCATTTTGAAGTTGTTCCTAGGAACAAAGAAGCAACTTTTATTATTTCTTGATTCTATCCCAAATTTGTTTCTTCTAAAAACGAAAACTTTATCAAATGAATTTTTGCTTTATTTATTTATTTGAGAGAACAAAATAACAAAAATAGTTACTCTCCTCGATTACCAAATATGGTCTAAATCACTATCCTGATTATTTGTTGTTCCAATTTATTCTCAAGAGAAGGTAAATTTTTCTCTAAACCATCATTCGAATATAATTTATATATATATTACATAGTCAAGTTGCTACCATTACAAGTGAAAAAAAAAGTTACTTGTAAAATAAAATAGATAAATAAGCTCCGGAAATACGAGCATTTTAGCCAGTAATACTAAATCATTTCGCTATCATGTAATTGAAATTATTTCACTATCTTGAATTTACCCTTTTAATTTATTTATTAACAAAAGAAATTGATCAAATAGAAAGAATAGCTTCCTACATTTATGACATCATCATTAACAGGAGGCAAATGCCTCGTTTCCACGTCACTAATCAAAACATCAGTTTGACAAATATCAGGTACATCTCGTTATGCCTACCATCAGTGACCAAGAAGATGATTTAACCAACTAGGAGCAGCATCACAAATTACAAATTCTTGCCGCCAATCCCTTTTAGTTCCAGCTTACGCATCGGCACGCTCTTGGGCTTCTCTAAACACGCGCTCGATCTTCGCCTCGTGGAACGAACCTCGACAATCTCCTGCAATCACCATCCCTGCATGAAAGTTTGGCTCATAGATGCAACAGGTTTGATATCAAGTTCCAGCCCAACCACGACTTCTTGTCATTCGGGGAGACGAAGTTGAGCTGGAACATCTCCTTGCTGACGTGCTCGCCGGACTCGCAGAATCCAACAAGCTTCGCAACAATCTCTGCACTCTCCTGCACGTGCTGCATGTTGTAAGGATCCGTCCACAGCCGGTTCACCAGCTGCAGCCTCCTCTGCTTCCCCACCGGCGGGATTTCCCATTTCACGTACAGCATCTCTCTCTCCTCCGCACTCAGCTTTGAGCTGACCCTCTTGGCCAAGTACTCCCTCTCCTGCTTAAGAGCCCTTATGCTGTGTAACAAAAATAAAACCGGCAAAACATGTTCAATGACTCGATGTATCATGCCATAAACTGTCAGTATCTTCATATTTCTTTAGAAGTTGATGTCGTATCATAGGCATTTAGAAGAACTGATTCAGATACTTTTCACATACCTTGATGAAACAGATCCAGCTGGCTCATCACCCAACAATGCCGGGCTCGCATTGCCAAGCTCTGCTAAATGTTGCTCCAGCCATGTCAACCTTCTGAGCTCAACCTCCAAGTATATCTGATCTGACGGGTCCCCTCTAAAGAGCAAATAGAATTGTGTGCGGTGCACAATTGAAACATGGCACAAATGCCATAACATGATGATCTGCTTTCTTTGATCCTCGAATATCAAGGGCCATGGCTGGGGAGACTGCTCTACCGTATCCGATCCATCTGTAGTTGTCCCATTTGTTTCCATTTCCAACACCTATCATATAAACAGAAAATGTTTATATGCCGTAAAGATAAACTCCATGAATAATCAGCCTGCTAAAAATCTGTATTAATAAAGAAAGAAAGAGGAAAGAAAAGAAAAGAAATCACAGTAGAAAAGCTAAACTTGCCGATGCACCTCCTTATGCCTTTTTGCCTCATGGTCATTCATTTGCCTACCTCAATTAGCATTAACACGATCACAATGCAGTTCACACAGATGCCGGTGCAAACAGAACATATACACCAAGATAAAAGGACAAAAATGCAATTCGCCCCACAAATGTTTATTGAAAAACAATCAAACAGACAATCAGATACGATAACTCTGAGAAACTGTTTGCTTTCTCCGACATACTTCTCAAAGTTCCTTAAGCTTAATGTGAACTACAGTACGTATCTCATAATCAGCTTTGAACTAAAAAAGCTCTGCATCGAAATGTTTGAACTAACCAAGCTCTGCATCTAAATGTAGCTCACCTGACAAACTAGAAGCTGCTTCTGGTACTGTAGCTTGGCCACCCGCTCTTTTAATTCAGTGACATAAGCTTTAATGCTCCGGATGTTCTCCTCAGCAGCATTTTTTAACATTTTCTGCAGTTTCTTCACATTAACTGATCCTGATTTTCCTGGGGTTGGAGTTCCCTCCCTTGACGAGATATATTTCTTACTTCCATCACTTCTTTCGGTACTGGGAACATAAACATTTCCATCAGGAGCCTTGTTCTCGATCTCGTAATCCATCACCTTCCGAGAGGAGGACATTGGTGAACATGGTGACCTGATAATGTGTTGGATGTTTGGACTGTTGCTCAAGGAGAAAGGATGAGACCTCTTCTTCTTTGTTTGGGTCTTGTCCTCTGGAGACTCAGCACTAGCCTGAAAAGATGAAACAAGCTTGTCTATTGATTCCTGAACGCATTCCAGCTTCCTCTCCAGCACTGCAATGCTGTTCTCTTGAGAGTTTAGTCGAATGATTTCTTCCTGCAGATTGGCTGTCTCTCCAATGTTGATACCTTCAGGAATAGAGTTGACTACTTTCATGTCTTTGATTTCGGAAAGTAGCTTTGCAATGTTTTCTGCAGCCTCTTGACTTCCTACTCTGTGGGAAGCGATCTCTTTGTGGAGTATCTCAATAGCTCGGTTAGCCTCCTCCCCAAGCTGCCTTTGGCGTTCTTCTATTTTCCGAATTTCATGCACAAGCATGGAAGGGTCAGTTGATGTAACTGACTGCCTCAGTGTTGAATGCCCCCCACATGCATTTCTTGGTCGAGTTACAGGAGTAGATCTGCCAGGCCTTGTCTCCATCTCCACTGGAAAAGCAAGACACCTTACTACCTGACTTGAAGGTCCATCTTGATTGAGCCCCTAGAGTTCAGCAAAAGATGGGACGAAGATTTTTGCTTAAATATAGACTTTAGTCACAGCCGTGTGGTGGTATAAAAATGTAATTTCTCCTCGTAGACAGAGAAGAATTTATATTGAGACTAGAGTTTTGCCAAGAGTTGGCATTTCCTCACTTCCCTCTGTCTACTATGATGTTCCCCCCACTAATTCTTACTGTCTGATTTTGGTTCGTTTTTTATGATTCCTGATTACAGAACAAGATTCTTCATGCTTACAGTCAGCGAAGTACCTTGCGTTCCTTATGCTGTGTTCTTTCTACTTCAAGCTGGGACTGTGCTTGATCTCTCTGGCGCTTGAGCTCTCTCATTTCCCTCTCCATCTGCACATTGAAAGTTTCTTCTAGTAAACTCAATTCATGTTCCAACTTTGGTGATATGATCATAAAACCAGCTACTAGGAAGAAACTCATGCAAATTGTTCAAAAGTGAAGTCCGCTCTGTGCTCACCACACAGCTGCATTTTTAACATGAGAAGTTTTGCATCACACTTGTTGAAAGCACCTACCTCCTGAATCTTCTCGTCCTTCTCCCTTAGTAGGGCCGTTAAACGTGAAGAGGATGAAACATCTGGACTCCGCAGCTCTGCTTCAAGTCTGGCCACTTCCTTCTGAAGACGCTTCACCAACTTTTTCTCAGATATAAACTGAATAAAAAAATTGCCTATTAGCAGCAGAGAAAGGACCTAACTCAACTCAATTATGAGCAGAAACAGATTAGACAATCACGCAAGCAATCTGACTATACATGTCACACAAAATGTTTTAACCCCCCCCCCCCAAGTGTGCTTCATTGAGCTCCTAGAGAATGAGCAAGCGTCATATGATGAGAGGTCACCATTGAGCTTTGTTTGTAAAATTTTCAGAAAGGAAAATATCCGAACAGGTTGATGGACACATCTCAAAGTGTAGAACTGTTATCTCTTGGTTTGTCGAGAAATCCTGAAGTTGCTGGTTATTTATAGTCCCATCAAGTTGTAAAGTACTAAAAACTTGTATAACTTTTCCTACATGCAAAATGGCTACCTTTTGTACTATTTTTGCCAAAAGAATGACATACTTTCAGAGGAGCACTGATAATGAATATTGCATTCTTAACTCTACACTGGAACTGAAAGTCCAGCAAAGGAAAAAAACTAAGAAGAAACCAACATTGAATGATCTTCCGTGTTACTTGTCTTACCATGTTTACTTGCGCTGTGTTGGTGACTTCTTTAGCACTTGTTGCAAAAGAAAGCGTGTTTTTCGACTGCTCTACATGACTCAGAGCTGGACTCATGGTACAAATTATTGCTGTTCGAGCATTTCCTCCGAGGGAGGGCTGCAGTATTCTTGTAAGTTTAGAATCTCTGTATGGTATATGCCCACTCCTTTTTCCAACACTGCATGGATATATTAGTGTGAGATGAAGTCCATTCAGAGTTACATTTGCACAGTGGTGGAGTGCAAAAATGATTTGAATATGAGAACATCACATCACCACTTCTATCTAGATTATGATTTAATATAATTTTATTCCAGGTTTGATGTTCTTCCCAAGAAAATAGACAGCTAATATGATTTCCCACACTCATCTTCATGTGCGGAGTGAAACCAACCTTTGCACCTCTTAAGATGATAGGATACTTAGTTGAAACCAAATGGATTGTAGCTTTCACTGTCAATACTGTGCATCTTTTATGGGGAGGTAGCAAGTTAATAGTCATCCCCAAATTACAAATTCAACAGGATGCTTTCAATAGCTGGATTCTGGAACAGCCATTTAAGTGGCATTCTAACCATTAGTTTGCTCATGTAACATGGGCCTAGTGCTCACGAGGGCATAAGTTGGCTTTTCCTCATTTCTGAGCTTCTAATTGTTAATTCATTTGAGGTATTGTCAAGTGAACTAGGGTTATCTCATTGGTGAAAAAGGGGTGGATGAACTAGAGTTACTATCACAGTTAGTGGTACTTCAAAGTAACAAGTTCCCTAAGACAGCCATTGCTTTTAGTTTCCTAATTGACAGTTACTGAAAATAAATAAATGGTAAATCTTAGAAAAATACCAAACAGTAATTTTGGAGTGCTTTGATGAATGAAGATGTAAGATATCGAGGTTTTCTCATCTACCTTAACTTTCTAATGACATTAGTCAATGTAAGCAAACTGCGGTTGATATGACTGCCTTCCTTCAGTCTTGCGCCACCTGCATTTGTTTGACATGCACGCTCACTTCCAGCAAGGTCCACAAGATTCTGAAAGTAAATAAGCTCGTCTGTTTAACTACTTTTCTTTCGTATCAGAAAAAACTATAACTGAAGATGGATAAGCCGTACCAAACTGGCAATGAATGACTTCACACACTCCGAGTTTTCTCTGAGAGCGCTCTCAATCGTCTGAATCCAAATAAAAATCCACAACAAGAAGACAGTTAATACTAACTGGAAATTTCAGTCCAGCCTAAAGTTTCTACAGCAGCTAAAAAGCAGAATGAATTTGCCAGTGTCTGTAACAGTCGAACCAGTGATATTTATTCTAGTGAGAGAAAGAATAATATTCAAGAAGTTGAAATTGACAGCAAATAAAATTATGATGGAATATATGATCTTGAACAAGCAGATAAATTAAGATGAAATCACAAGTATATGAAGTCATACCAGCCTAATTATCTGATGAGATCTTGAGCTTTTATCATTTAGAGCAGTTTCTCCAATTTGCCTTTGGGCTGAGGATATTAATACATTAATACATTGTGCCAATTTAAAAAGAGAATCATCAACTTAATACAATGCAGAGTATCATGCAATGCATTACGTAGGCTCAAAATAATAGATATATAAAGATAGAAAAGTATGAAATAAATGAATAATTTGTTCGATAAATATTTATCAAAATAATGGGGGTATAAATGTCGGACGGTTCTCTCTCCTCCATGAACTTAAAGTGGCCTTGACTTTAAAAAAGCTGCCTGATGAAGAGATGATTTGACACAGACCTAAACCCCAGTAATCAAGAAGCTTCGATTACCTTCACAAAGACCAATTAAGTGCTGTAAGTGTTGACTGTCCTTTACAACTACTTCAACTAATTTTTCCACAATGGTCCCTTTCTGTATTGCAAAACAAAGAGAAGGAAAAAGAAGTAATTTCTGAGTTAAACATAGGTACTAATGCATCATATTGTTTTAGAAAGGTTCCTTGCAGAAAAAATAGAAACATTTGAGTACCTCAGGATCATCAAGGAGTCGAAGAGGACCAGAATCATGATTCAGAAGGTCATTAACACTTTCATTGTATATCTCCAATGCTGAAACCTTCAGAACAAAGTCTCTCTCCGGGTTCTGAAAGTTTGATTGTAGAGTAAGTTGGCTTCCTGCTATGGCAGGACTATATTTCTTCTCAAGGAAAAACACTCAATAAATTTATGTTGTTTTAATGAGAAGTACCTCCTTAATGTGTTCATAGATGTCCTTGATAGCATTCTCAGTGATTCCTCTCATGGTGTATGTTTTCCCACTACTAGTTTGCCCATAAGCAAAAATAGTTGCTGCAATAATTGGGAAATGTTTAATTCTAGAAACAAAACAATCTGCATGAGATTTTCATGTCAAGGTATTAACTACAAACTAGTTCCATACAATTAATTCCTTTGAGGGCTGAGAGGGCAACATCTTTGGCTCCTTCTTCATACACCATGTAAGTCGAACTTGCAGGACCAAATACCCTATCTACATAGTAAACCAGTATCAGAATCAGAATCAAGGAATTCCCAGGTTGTCTCACATCACATTAGTATATTTAGTCACATTACAACCTGGAAATATAACTCTCTTTTGCAATTATGGAAATTCCTTAATGAGAAAGGTCTTAGTAACTGAATTTTGGCAAGGATATAATCCACAAATATAGATACACTTCACAGTACCAAATACGTAGGATGCTGCACCACGTTCTTGATTGGGATTCTTGTAAATGATAGTGTTGTCATCAGTGCATTCCCATGCAATCAGGTCGTACAATGCTTGTTCTCTCCGACTTAAAGGCCTGAGACGGACGGTGACAAATATCTTCTCCTCTCGATGTGAGGCCCCTGGTGTAGATGAAGGGGTTCTTCTCACCTTAGAAGATGGTGTAGCTGGTGCCCTATCAATCATGTTCGCTCACTGCACCACACGCTGAAAAAATGAAAATCGTTTAGGCCAATGGACAACATAAGTATCACAAAAGTCTATCATGTCAAAGGCACTTGCGTCATAGGGAACAGGAATCACTAGTAGTTACGATAAGTCTCACTTTTGCAGCAAATTCCACATTCTGAGGGGCAGTCATGGAGTGTAAATGAAGTTAGACTCTGAAAAGGCTGTATTATTCAAGGTTCTCTCGCAATTTGTTTCTTTTACCAGATAACGAATGACAGTGATTTTACAGCAACTGCCATTCCCATACTAGGCTCTTCATCACACAACCAATGCTGAATTTGGCGGAATGCTCCGATCACCACACGGTCTAAATCAATCACCCGAACCGTCTATTCCTCCCCATTTCACATTCGAACACCAAGCAGAAGAACTAGCTAGCCGCACATGGAGTACCGAAAACCAGAGACCTAGTCACAAGTCTCAGTAGCGATTTTCACTAGTGATTCCACGTAAAGACAAAATCTTTCTTGCATTCCTCAGATTTTCAGCAGATTCACCCGAAAGCGAATGATCCGAACGCACAGGAATCGAAGACAAGCAACGACAAAGCAGCTGCGTTCTCGGTTCATATCGACCAACCGAAAAGATGAGAAACGATCGTCACGTCTCCATTCCATAATCATCATCTCAACCCGCGACAACAAAAACCACCTGAAACGCGACGGAAATGGAAACACGCGACCGCGCGACCACCGACGGATTCACCGACGCGAAATGCGGAAGAGGACCGGACGAGGACTCACCGGCGATTGCTCCGGCAGCCGAATCGGGACTTCAAATCGCGGAGAAACGAGATCGGCGATCGGCGAAGAGAGAGAGAGGTTCCGCAGGAGTCGAAGTTCAGCGGATGAACTTGCGAGAGAGAGAAGAATGAGTTACGGAATAACGGCTATTTTTGTTTCCTTTTTTATATATTTATTTCGGTTCTGTTTTTTGAGTTCGAGGCGCGGCGTGCGCGGCTCACGCGCACCTGAAGGAAATACCCCCTTTTTTAAAAAACCCAGAGAAATAAATAAAGAGAGAGAGAGAATCTGTTGCGCTTAATTTGAATTGGAGCCGTCCGATTTCGGGTCACGGGTCGGAACCAAGTAGCACCCGGACAACCCATAATCGAACCAGATCAGAATTGACAATTCCCCAGGAAAATGGCCCAGTTCTCGTCGATAGGTATTGGTTCGGTTCCCAATTCTAAGTGTGGAACTTTCAGCCCACCCACCGAATCGAACCGGTAATATATAAATATATATTTAATTTTTAAGAAAAATTTCCAATCCAAAAATAATGAAAATCCTAAAATCCCTAATCTAAAGCTTAACACTTATTAACTAAGTATACATCTTGTTTCACTCACACCTCATATGAGTAATCTATTGATCTCTCACTTGACTCTCAAGCTCAATGCCTATTAACTCATGGCGCTAACTCTCAATTTTTAATATGAGTTCAATTTTTTTTTTATTAATCTTGCAATTAATAACAGAGATTTTATTTTTTTAATTTTGCTTTAATTTGGCTTGTTGGAAAATGTTGCACTGAATGTGTGAAATTTGATCAGACTAGTTCATGGATCCACTTGGGAACCAGACCAGACTGGTGGTCTAGTTATTGAATGGATTCATGAGATCAATGGACGATTCCCGATTCCAATTTTTAAAAACTAGTTCTTAGTGAGCGGTTTCCGTTTTAGTGTGAGAACCACCTAATCGGACCATGCTTATCTCTATTGAGTGCGTCGAAATTCTAATATATTTGCCAAAAATCATAATCCTAAGACCTAATATGAACTTGATAGGTTAAATCTTGCACACGTCGATCTTTGAATACAATAAGCTTCACACGAGATTTTATGATTTAAGAACTGATGTTCTTGATACGTAAGATGAAGGGACCTTTAAGATTTATTATCATGCCAAGAAGCATGCCTTACACTTTTCTTCAATTTGTCTCCGTCAAAATTTCGAATTGACTAGAGAGGTCCACTCGAGTTAGATCAAGCATGAGATTTTCGTAATATTTAAAGCTACGCTCGAGACACCGTGCTAAGAAAAGTCCTCAAACAATCTTTTCTATAAGTACGTGGGAAAGCAACTCTAGATGAAATTAACTACTTATTACTTGGTTGTATTCCATGTTTACGCACTAATTGACGACATTTGGTGTGTGATAATCTCTCTTTATCTATCGAAGATGGGCCTGCTTTGTCGAGTCACTGTGCATTAAGCCCGATAAGGAAGGTGGCCCAACTCCATCTTGGGCCACTTTTCTTTTGTTCAAGTCAATTCTTATGTTGAATTGATTAATGGAATGCTAACGTGGCGTTGGCATCACGTAGGCGTATGATTAGATTAATCAACGTGACGTGGAATATATTTTCACTCAGTGCCGATTATTAAAAAGAGGGGGAAAAAATCAGAAAACCCTAACCAAGATTAGTGGCATAGGATAAGGGAGGGCTACTCGGCTGGGGCGGGCGACGATGGTGCATCGATGAGGTGCAGCAAGGGTAGTCGAGTGCCCGATGACGTAAGGCAACTGCTATGTGGCCTTCATCACCTCCAATCCAAGTACATGTGCACACATAGAGCGAGAGGAAGGCACATAGAGAGAAAAAAATGGTGGCATTGTGATCACTACTTGATCCGACATGGCTAGGGTCCCGCAACACCCCCCCCCCCCCCCCCCGCCCCCCCAAATTCCGTCCCCCAAAGTTAACTGAGACAATTGAGATATGACCGAGGTTGGTTGATCCCCGACGTCACCTTGCCGAGGTCACATGAACCCACTGGCCCATTGCCTTGCTTCCATGATTCTCTCTTTCTCTCTCACCAATTTCCTTATGTTCTATTGTTGAGTTCTTTTTCATTTATGAAAGATCATGTCAGCATTTGATGGCAAATTGCCACATCAGTATTTCCGCTTATAATTTAACAGAAGAATCAACTTGAACAAAAAAGTGTAAAATTTAATGACTTGATTATACATGAACACAGGTGCACTTTCACAAGTAAGATATGAAGAAACTCAATCAGCAATCCTCCAGCTAGTTAAGATTATTCGCCAAAAATAAGAAAAAGAAAAACCTGATACACCTTTTACATGGCTTCTTATATTTGGAAAGGATGGATTACATATCCCATTTAGAACTTTGTAGATTAAAATTTGGGTTGCGTTCAAGATTGTCGATTGTGGAGGTTTTGTGACATGCAATCAACTCTCTAAGACCTCTTGAGTTTCTTTTACCACAAAAATAAAAAGTTGGTATCTAAATATTGATTATTAAAACTCACATGCTTATGAAGTAACATACAATTTATCAAAATACCAGCAATATACATATGACATAAGTCAGCATATGATATAAGTTTTCTAGGCTAATCTTAGTATGCCTAACATTTTTCACCAGAATATGCATATGATTTGAGTTGGCATGCAGCATACGACACTTTTGTCCAAACAACTTTATGGAGCAAAAAAAATAAAAAGTGAAGATTCACCGAATAAGCAACTTATCGTTTACTTGAGGGCATTACTATTTATGAAGCCGCCACTTGTTTGGTTTGAGTGTCCATGAAAAAGTTGTATTACCTATCTAGCTAGTCACATCTCAATATTCTTACTAAGTATTTTTATATATAGCATGGAGTTTTGATTTAAATTAAAAGTAAATGCATTTCTCCCACTCACAACCTTTAAAAGAGTTGTCAATGAGAAAAGGTAAGGAACCTAATTTTATTTCTTCAAAATTCGAATAGAAACCAAGAGAAAACCTTTCTTTCGAAACATAAATATAGATAAGCCTTGAGTGCATGCATATTTTTCAAATTTTTCCTAACCCTTCGAATAATTTCAGGTATACATATAAAAAAAAAAATTAAGGAGGAGGGTTGGCTTCACTCTCTTTTTTCCCATTGATTTGCATACACCAAGTTAGACGGCGTTTTTTTATTTTTTTATTTTTTATTTATCTTTTTGGTCGAAAATTAGATGGGTGTCGAGAGTTGACAATGCTAATGAACAAAAGGAGACATTAGAGAAACCAGTCGGGTCAAATCCGTTAAATCCGACCTCGGATTCGCATCCCAAACCAACCAACGTGGACGGTGGAATCGCTAGAGAACGAGCGGCTCAGTGAGTCGAACGGGAGAGGCGAGGAGAGGCAAAAGTAAAAAAGCGCAAACAGCCAAAATTTCCGACAGAAACGCCTGCATGGACCAGTAAATGGGATAAAAAGTCAAGAGACATGAGAGGGGGGAATCTGGGAGATGTCTTCTGGTGCAGAAGAGGGGTGAAATGGCAAGCACTCGAGCCTCAGGGCTGGCCCCCACTCGAACCACTCAGCTTGTTAATCCTATCTCAAAATGCTTTGCCAATTGAAGAATCTCAAGCACTTGATGTAGTTGCTATATGAGCAAAGACTCAGCCCTGTTATTGATCTGAAAAGGGTAGGCATATTCCAGTCATTTTGCCCAAATTTGCATAACTGGCTTAGTTTAGCTGACACATTGTCCACATCACATCTAAAGTCCAACCATAATTACCTGTGAGATAGTTTGGTAAGAATGAACAGAGGGAGGGTTGATCAGTTGGTTCATCTTACCTATCACCGTTCCCTCTATATTTCTCTTGAGTACAAAATGGAAGTAGCGAATTCTAATTAGTGATAAAATTGGAATGATCATATCATATTAAAAAGGCTTGATATATGTTGTAAGGTGATCATCATATCTTCAGAATCACGGTTATTAGCTCAACAGTAATCATAGAGTTATCTGTTTAGTTCTAACAAGATGTTGTTGATCAAATGAGGCCGAGCTCATCAAAAACATTTTATGTTTCATCGAAGTTATGGTATGAAATACCCGTAAAAGATAACGAGAAATCGATCCCATTAATGAGAAGCACCCAAGTTTCTACATGTGCATTAAATCTCACAAGGACAGGTAGATGTAGGGTTGCCCATCGATTTCAGTGTCCTCTAATTGTTAGGAGAAGGCCCGGCAAGAGATCCTTTACGAATAAGCTCATGCACAATAAACAATTTCCAGTACATTATCAGAAATTCATAATGTCATGATCCAATCCACCAATACAAAGCGAACCACCCAACCTCTAGAGTAAAAGAAAAGTTCATAAATAGCTAACTTTCTAGGTGACCCTTTGAGTAGAAGAAAAGTTATGTAGTAACTAACCAATCCGAAAAGCCACCAATCTGGGAAAAAAATATGCTTAGATAGTTTCTATTTTTATCTTTTTCGTAAAAAAATTTTAAAAAAATAAAGTGAGACCCACTAAACTTTCCTTATAGTTTATTTCGAAATGAGAAGTCAACGGCACTGTATCATCCACTCAACCAGAATTTTATTTGGAAATGATAAAGCTAACGATGACTGAAAGAAGTCTTGCGTCAACAGCACGCACAAAGCCGGTCATGGCCAGCCGAAATTCTTCAAGAAAAATAAAAGAAATTAAGAACAACCTCAACCACATTTCAAGCTCGATTTATTTATGTATACGAATATTAGACTATGGACCGACAACAATTGAAGATCATACGTGCCTTATCTTACTACATATGTTGTCACAAATAATACGGTACATTGTTGATATCTATGTAATTTTGCATTTGCTTAGATGGAAATCCAATTTCTTTATGCTTAATTTTGACATCAAGTCAATATTAAGTAATAATTCATGACAAATCTCACTTTTTTAAAATTGGATGAAGTTGCATGTTATAGTTTAAAGCATATGGTGCTTCTTGTAAGAACTTAAATTGTGGAAGAACGACATGATAAATAGCTCATAGCTAACAAGGTACGAGGACAAACTTTCCTGAATCAGTGAAAAAAATCAAGGTAATACGTAACTTTTCTTAGATGAGCCAAATATTTTTGTTGACTTTATTTGGGTAACAAATCATTTAGTTTCTCTACAAAGTTCAACTCCTCACCTTTCACTAGGGTTTTCCCCCCGGTTTTGCAAGCTAGAAGTTGACAAACCAATATCAATTGCTAATAAAATCGTCAGTAGAGGATTTCTCATGCCTTATAAGTACATTTGCCACATGCAACGGTGGGCTAGTAGTACATGCAAAATTTAGATGAATGAAATAACAAGTGCAAATATTGGGAGTTGCGCTAGTAGCCATCCTTCTCCAATAGGAAGGGAGAGATAGAGAGTTCGATTCTCCACATTTTCAAGAGGGTTGGGAGTGGAGACATTTAGTTTCAGGTGTAGAGTTTGACTTTTATGTTCTAAAAAAACATAGCAAAAATTTGAAAGTGAATTGAGAATTAGAGTATGGCAAATAATAATAATAATAATAATAATAATAATAATAATAATAATAATAATAATAAAGGTGCCATTATGGTGTTCATGAAGCATTTGCATTGGGGGGCGACGAGTGTCCCACCAATCCTTGGATGAAGATCTTTTTGAAGATGAACGATGTTTGAGAGTGATGATCTCTAGTCATAATTTGCAATATCAAAGTAGAGAATGATATCTTTGCTTTTAAGAAAGGATTATTCAAGTGACATTATGGAACAAAACGGCAGATAAAAAAATTAAATTCATAATTAAAGTTCGAAGTATTTGAAAATTATTTATCAATATAATAACCATTCACTTAATTTTTGTTAATGTGTGTCTTAAGCCACTTGTTAAACATTTAATTATAGAGTTTTTTGGTTTCCAAAAAACTATTTTTCTCTCATCATACATAATC
This sequence comes from Eucalyptus grandis x Eucalyptus urophylla, assembly GCA_028830015.1. NCBI lineage: Eukaryota > Viridiplantae > Streptophyta > Magnoliopsida > Myrtales > Myrtaceae > Eucalyptus > Eucalyptus grandis x Eucalyptus urophylla. The sequence continues at coordinate 47,374,497 of CM054190.1, forward strand.
AGTGCATTAAAAATGCAAATCTTTATTACGTATGATTAATATGTGCCTTAGGGGTGTACACGTACTCTTCAAGTCTCCGCTTCTTGTTTCCCCAAATAGTTTGGGGGGAAGCTTGTCTTCCTAGTACATACACTATCAATCGTATTAGGTTGGCTATCATAGATAACATTTCTCCTTATTAGTGCTTGTATGGTAGTGGCCTCAATTACAATCTTTTTCGAGTCTTTGGTAGTGTTTGTTTTGTGCATCTACTTCCACATGAACACCAAAGTTAGAATCTAGTGTTTGTTCATGGTGCTTCCTTGGATATGGTGTTGTGCACAAAGGGTCTAGACGTTAGGATCCAATTTCTAAACATTTTAGTGTGTCTTATCATGTTACATTTTGAGAACACAAAATATTTTCATCTCTCAATTCCTTCATATTATCAACTCAGGTACCCTTCTTCACTAACACTTAAGTGGATTTACTCTCAGATGATGCCACAACTTTGTCCACTTGTGAATCTTCCTCTTTGGAAATGCCTTCTTCTAATATTGATGCAAATCCTTCTAGCGATACCACCCCGGCAACTTCTAACGTGTGTGTTTTATTTGTGGATTCTCCACTAACCGACAATCCATCGTCCTTTGCTCGTCATTTCACAAGAGTAAGTCAAGCTTCTATTCGACTTTGCAATTTCCATTGTTACTCTACCATTGCTTATTTTTTTTAAACCTTGCATATATAGAAAAGCTAGTATTGATCCTCTCTAGTAGCAAACAATGATAGATAAGTTGTAGACCTTAGACAAATCTCGCACATGAGATTTTGTTGATTTGTCTCCTCGTAAGTTCATTGTAGGTTGTAAATGGGTATGTAAGATTAAAATAAAGGAAGCTGGTATTATGGACCATGACAAAGCTCGGTTCGTGGTGAAGGTTTGCCTTAAGAATATGAAGTTAATTATGAAGAGACTTTTGCTCCTGTTCTGTGCCTTACCAAAAGACTTTTGTCCATAGTTTTTTTGTTGTTGTCACAATTAAGCATCAGTTTATGTTCTACGTGGATGTTAAAAATGCTTTTTGGAATTGCAATCTCATTGAGGAAGTTTATATTGTTCCTTCGCTTGGATGCACTCATCAATCTAACAAGGGTTAATACCCCGAAAAACCTCAAACCGGTACATCTATGATAAATTTACCTCAACTTATTTTTTTGACAATGAAAAATCCCAAACTAATACATATGTGGCAAATTTATCCCGACTAACCATAAAAAACCCTAAACTAGTACATTTATGACAAATATACCCAAAACTAATTTATTCGATCACAAAAAAACCCAAAATTGATAAATTTGTGACAAATATACCCTCTGCTAAATTGGATTAATACCACAAAAAAATCATAAAAATTGTAAATAGCGATAAACATAGCGTAAAATCCCAAATTAGTATGCCAGTTAATTGTCACGTGTCATTTAACTTAATAATTTGACAATAAGATTTAATGAAAATTAACAGAGGATAAATTTGTCACAATAAATTTACCAAAGGTATATCAGTTTGGGGTTTTTGGTGGTCAAAAAAATAATTTTTGGTAAATTTGTCACAAGTATACTGGTTTTGGGTTTTTTTAGGGTATTAACCCATCTAACAAAGTGTGTTGATTACAACATACATTATATGGCATGTTATAGGCTCCTCGTGGATGGAATTCCTACTTTAGCTCAATCATTGTATCCCAAATTTAGCTCAACCACAAAATCTCTTATCAATTCCGTGTGTATATTATGATGCTCTTATATGTGAGCAACATAGTTATTACTAGTGATGATCATAATGAATTTCAAAACTCTAGGAATATTTTAGTTAATAGTTTGAAATGAAAGATCTTGAGCGAGTCAGGTATTTTTCAAACTTAAAGGGTAATTGAGATTCCTTTGGTTATTATCTTTCATAAGAAAAATATATCATTGATCATATTTGTAGAGTCAGGCTCACTAATAACAAGGTTGCTCCAACTCCTATTGAGATCAATGTCAAATTTGATGCCAAAGATGGAACTCCTCTTTTGAATCCTATACTCTATTGACAACTGGTCAACAGTATTATATATCTCACCATTACTTGACTTGACATTACCCATGCTGTTCAAATTAATAGTCAATACATGATTGCGCCTAGTACAACTCATTTTTCTTCATTATGTTAAGGGTATATTATTTCATGGCTTTCACTTTTCTGCTCATTCTACCTTGAAATTACAACTTATTGTGATGATGACTAGGTGGTGATCCTCAAGGTCATTGGTCCATTACGAATTACTATTTCTTTTCAGGCAACTCACTTAGCTCATGGTGTAGCAAAAAATTTACCATTGTCGCTCGCTCTAATAAAGAAGCAAAATATTAAGCTCTTGTTGATATTCACTTATCTCATGGTGTAGCAAGACACAAAATACTATTGCTCACTCTAGTAGATATCATAATTACTATGGTTGTGATAAAACATGGAGTGCGTCGTTATAGCTAAACAATCATCCATTGCGATAGCCAAAGTACTATTCAAATAACATAAAATGATGTTTTCCATGAAGGTGCCAAACACATTGAAATAGACTATCATTCATGCGATATCATGATTTTCGTGACACTTTTCGACTTGTCTCTACTTCATCTACTAAACAAACTATTGATGTCTTCACTAAGCCACATCCACTTGGGCATTCTCTATATATTTTCTCAAACTCAAATTGATATCTTTCAAATCATCTTGAGTTTGAGGGGATATTAGAGACATAATTAGGAGATTTTGTATTTTTCTCTTAATTAATATGATTGATTGTAATTGAAAATTTGTTTTACTTTTGATATTCATCCTCTAATATAAAGAATATTACGTGTACTCTTAATTTGACAATGTAAAGAATATTAAATGCTTCTCTCTCTCTCTCTCTCTCTCTCTCTCTCTCTCTCTCTCTCTCTCTCTCTCGTCACAATTCTCTAACTCCTATAAGTACATTTCCCACATGTAAAGGACCCACTACTTATATAGGAACACATGCAAACATAAAATGAATGAAATAATAGGTGCCATTATGGGGCTCCCAGAGCACTTCATTTTGGTGGCCACCAAATGAACCTACAATTCTTGTCCGGAGATCTTTTTAAAAAATTAACAATATTTGAGGGTGATCTCTAGCCATAGTTTATAATGTCAGGCAAGGAATGATATCTTTGTTATTAAGAAAAGGATTATTCAAGTGACATTATGAAACAGAAATGTAGATCTGATTAACCTAACTTTGGAGCTAGTATTAAACTTCACATGAAAAACACACGTGCATTGTATCCTCTCACCACGATGGATTGCATTTAATGAAAATAGAATGGTCACCTTAACTAACTACCATGACTTTTTAATAGCTCGAGAATGACTAGTTTTCCACCAGAAGGAGAGCTCTCACCAATACCACCTACATGTAACCTCAAGAGAAACATACATGTAAAGCTCTAATCTTCGTCCCTTCCTCTAAAAATCACAAAGTTAGGTAACTAGGGACACTTCCATGTCTTGATGATCATCTTGCTTGTGGACAAGATTTATACCATTGTCGAGTACATATGCGATATCAAATAATAAGACAGAAATTATCCATTTTCAGATAAATGAGGTTCTACCCTAAACACATTTCAATGCACATGGCAATATAAAAAAAAAAAAAAAGAAAAAGGAAAAGGAAAGCTCAAGACACACGATCTGCAATTCCAATCTTGGGAAAAGAGAAGTCTCTTTCCCTCACCCATTTTCACGTCTTGACTTTTGGTTAAAAGGAGTTAGGCGGACCAAACCCCTTCGGTTGCATAAGCCAATGAAAATGAAGGGGCCTACCAATTGCATCATTGTCCTAACCTCAGTGGCCCTCGTTTTCTTATATACATACGTGAAGGAGCTCCTTCCGCGAGTGAAAAACGTGAGCTCACTTGTCTTTCCCCTATACAGCTGGAATTCTGGATGGGGTTATGACTTTATGAGGATTAACAGAGTCGGTGTATTGGATAAGGCCGAAAAAAGTCACCTGTCTAGAATGTCACTAGATAGTGACATTGCGCGGACCTCATCATAAAGTCCGAACTAAAAACCGAACTAACTCTTTAAGAAGGACGTGGAATTTGACTAATGGGGCAGACATACGTCTAATGGGGTAGATATACATGTAAAGGAGGCATCATAACTTAGCCCTAATATCAAATTAGAATGTCCAATCTAAAAACTTAAACTGATAAATGGATGGGAGCCGCATATATAGAAAAAACTTATTAATCTCATAATCAAACGATATATGATATTTCAACAGATCTTAATGTCTAGATACATATATATCTTTACGGAAGGAAACACTAGCTAGTCTAAGTTCATGGTCGGTTAGCGAAAGTTCATGGTCGGTTAGCAAAAGGATAATGGTCGGTCCATATTGAAACCAATCGTCTTGCCTTAACCTTGTTGTTTTCGTGTGGAACCCTCAAAGCGAACATTCAAGGAGTTTGCTGCGTTAAAATGAATGCCCCACCAAAAGTAGATCTTTCTCGTGGAAAAAGCAAGTTAGGGCGTGCACATCAGGAATTGATTAGTTGGCTCTCTGCCATCACCAAGAACTTCATAAAACTTTCCATTTATGTTGGAGCTTTGTCAATTCGCAATGGATATTTTACAAATAAAAAAATATACAATCCATAAATTTTTTATTTATTCAATGTGATCACTAAACTTTAACCAAACGCGTAGTGTTATCTCTAAACTTTTAATACATGTTCAATCTATACTATATATAAATATTAAATGTCATCCTTAAATTTAAATTAATTGAAGAATAACATCGAACATTTTTAAATAGTTCAGGGACTAATTTGATAAATATGGTTTAGCCATCATATTGAATAAATTGAAAATTTAGAGATAAAATTATATATTTTACTAAAATTAAGAAATTATATTGAATAAATTAAATATAAAATCATATTATATTATATATTAAGTTAAATTTTAAGAATTATTTGTACTATTATTCTTTTATAGGTAAAAGACAAAAGCAACCGGGGTAACCTATCCATTTGTACAAAATACCTCATCCTTTTGCGCATGGAGACTTTATCCAGAATATATCCTGACTACAGTAGTAAAGACTGTACGGACTTGCGGAAACATCACGGCAACCCGAAAATCCGACCAGATATCCCCGTGGCAAAACCTGAATATGCGGCATGTGCTCGTAGCTTCTGCATTCACACTCCTTTTTTTTTATTTGCAATCTGCTCGAGGGATGCTCTTAGATATTGTGTCGTCAGTTGCGACAATGGCTTCGATGTAATGGCGCCCGAAACCCCGTCGCTTTCGAGCATCTCCTGGTTAGCTCTCTCTGGCCATGGTTCGGAATAGCTTTGTTCATGCACACCTGGAATATGCACAAGGCATTGCTTTAGAATATCCATCGCTTTTGCTCCTTTTCTTTATTAGAATATCCATGGTTGATTTTGCATCGAACTTTGATTTTGTACATTTCATTTTCATTTTATGGTTGTGCGATTGATGCATAACCTAAAATCTTTAGTTACTAAAATAGATCATATGCCTCGACCTGGCCAAAGAAAAATCTATACATATGGCGTGTTTAGGAGACTTTTGGGAGAATGACTTTGCATCTGAGCAAAGCTCTCTGACTCGAGGTGCTTTTGAAAAAAGTGAAAAATATCTGGATGCTTGGCTTTTGGTATATTTTTGTAAAGCGGCTTTATGATGAAGTAAAATTCGAAAAAAAAGGGAAAAGAAAAAGAGAGAGGGTAAGGGTTGTTAGATTCGGCGAGTGACGCGGCAAAAGAGTTGGAGCCCAGCAAGTATTGACAAGCGGCCGCCCACAAGATTAGGTGAGAAAAGGTACGTCTAGATGAAAGTTAAAGACCTGATATTTTGAGTAAATATCATCTAAATAATAAGGATACGAATGATAACTATTCTATTCTATAGATCAATTAATGTTCAATAAATAGATTTTTCTATTTTTATTTCCCAAATTAATTAATGAGTAGGAATGCACATTTGATAATAATACAATTTTTTTTTGTTCCAAAAATAGAAATTCGTTTGATAATGATCCAATTTTTTTCTGTCATGAGTGACGACCGGCTAGGCAAACAGTGGTCAGTGATTGGTAGTAGCAGCCAGCATACGATGGCTAACAATCGATAGTGGCGAATGGCAAGCGACGGCAAGTGAGCGAGTGAGCAATTGGTTATTAGTGTGGATAAGTGATGGGAATAATTTTTATTTCTCATTTTTATTTTAAAAATATAAAAGTGGGAAAACTTTTACTTTTCATTTGTTCTAAACCTATTAAAATTGTTCCAGAAATAAAAATGAGTATCATGCCCGTCCTAAAAATCTCCGGCAAATCCAAAGTCAAGACATAACGGCGTGCCACATGACGGAGGCAAAAATGTCTTCAACTTTGGTCCAATTAAAAAAAAAATTCCGCATGCAGATGCAGGTCGCGTCGCTACATGCTTAACTTTATGCATAGGGTTGGTAAAATATCCTCCTGTCTCCAACTTGTTTTTCAAGAAATCGATCCCCATTGGTGCTGATTTAATCCCGTATAAATTCCACAATCGGGTCGTCGAGACCACGTGCAATCCCATCGGAGTTTCAAAAACCGGGTTCCGACCCGCAAAAACCACCGTCCAGCACGGCCAATGGATTTCGCAATCAGCTGCTCTGCGCCGTCGGATCTCGTGCGCCTCCGCACGATGATTTTAATTTAATTTAATTCCCATTTGATTTAATTTAATCCATAGTGGATAAGCTTCTAATCTGGACCCCATAGTTAAATTAGGACTTTACCAAGATATTAAAAAAAAATCGTCGGTGGTGCCACGTCAGAGGCGGACGTCGCGGCCAATCAGATCCCCGGGAGCTTCCTTCGTTTACACTTTTGGGGCCCGCCACTGGGGCCCACGGCAGGCACGTAAGAGAGACATCGTTCCCATTGGTTAGAGCTCAACCCACAGTCAGCGTCTCGGTTTCGAGTTGCTCCAATCGAATGATGCCACGTTAGGTGGAGGAGCTTTGTTTCTTTCGCCCACAGGGCGTGGTGACCCCACGCGAAGGAATAAACTATTGAGAAAATAACGCCGAAATAATTAATTTTGGTTTAATTATAATGCAATTTTAAATATTTAATTCGTTCGATGCGCAATACCGTCCTAAGCTTTTAAATTATTATTTTTTATACATGTTCAATTTAGTTATTAAGTTATATGAAAATGCTGAAAATTATCAATGAAATTATATTAATGGAAGGACGATTTTTGATATCTTCATATATTTGAACATGTAACAAAAGTTTATAAACCATATTAAACAAATCAAAAATTAATAAACAACATTAAACAAATTAAAAGTTTAAGGACCACATCATATATTATGTCAGAGTTCAAGAAACATATATGTCATTATCCCAAAAAATATTCAAATGAGACTTTTACATCTTAGTCATTTTTTTTTCCTTCGGATGATGTGGCACGCATGGGCATTGCTGTCACGAGTTGAGATTTTGTGCAGCCAAACTCAATTTTTCTTTTCAATATAGGCAAAGCAACGTTACATCATGGTTTGGTCATAGTATTTATAAGTATGCCTATTTCCTTGCGAGCATGCCTTCCAATAGAGATTACTTAAAACTTTGAATCGAACGTGACAATTCAACTACGAAAGTAACGAATCATGAATCGCAATTACCAAAACTATATATAAATATTATTTTAGATCTCTATTTTGTCTCGATTCATTTCGTCATTGACGGAACAACATAAACCAAATGTGATATTTTAGACTAATAAAAAGAAAAGTGAGATCTCAAAAAGAGGATTATTTTTGTTTTTTTTTTAAAGAACATTATGGACTAGACAAGTGAAGAATATCCGAGGATGGCCAAGCGACGATAAAGTGCTACTGGCCATTAAAATAAAGAGAAGCAAATAAAGAGAAGCAAAAGAAGAAACGGTTCCTTCGAGTCAAAAAAAAGAGGAGAGCATACCATGGAAACATCAAGTGCTCCTCAAGAACAATCATTAATGGTAAAAAAAACAAACAAACAAACAACAAAAGAAACCGGACATTTTTAAGGATTTCATTAGAAAGCATCCTGTTATATATATTTAAAAGTTATTCAAAAGAAGTTTCTTGGTTTCTAATGCCTTTTTTTTTTTTTCGCGATATAATTATAATCGGTATTTTCAAATCAAAACATTCCCTCCTAATAAGCATGCCCAGTAAAAGCCCTCTTTAATTGACCGGATCAGATCTTGACAAAGGAAGGGGTGAAAACAATTAATGAGATCATTTGAATTAAGGAAAGTGGAAAGGCGGTTTTCTGATCGGTACACTGAAACAACAGGAAGGTGGAGGCCGCAATGATGGAATTTATCTACTTTAATCATTTTATGAAATCGATACACTAACCTTTGTTTCTCCTAAACCCAAAGGCATTAATCCCTGTCCTCCTCACTCGATCTGGAAGGCCAGAAGGGGGAGGCCGAGCCTCTTGCTTTTTTTCGTGTATAAAAGGGCCTCCCCCATTCCTCATTTTTCACCATCCTCCGTTCGTTCGTTCCCTTCCCTTTCCATTGTTGCGTTTAAGCCCTCCAATTTTCTTTTGGCGTCCCGTTTTTGGGGCTCCCTTGAAGATCTCCTCTTCATTTCGGGATTTCCTGCCTTCGCCGCGCCATTTGAAGGTAAAATCTTTGCTCCCGAGCTCATCGGCCATTGAATGTTTTCCATGGGAATGTCTAGAGTCTTTTTTTTTTTTTTTTTGGTGACCGAAGATCCGCCGGAACCTGCTCTTGTCGGTTTATGCCGATTTGGGGTCTCACAGGTCTCCATGATGGAGGCCTAACAGTGACTATACCTCGAGAAAAACTGGCTCCCCACTTTAATTGCTAATGATGTAGGATTTCGAACCCTTAACCTCCTTCGCCAGAGGAGAGATTTCAACCAATTGTGCTGCCCACGGATGGGTATGCGAATGTCTAGAGTTCAGTCGGAACTTTTTCCCGATCACTTTTCTTTGGCCGAGCGAGCTTGAAATACTGCCGCTCCGAGTACCCTTCTTTTTGCTAAGCATATATTGTTCGTGACCCTCCAAGCTCGCATTGCGGTTCGATCTCTTCTTTTGCTCGAATCTCGGGAAAACGCAATTCTTACTTCTCATTAGCGACAGCGTTCCTACTCTTTAAGATTATAATTAGCGTCTATGTGAATCTTCTTCACCTAGGACATTCTACCTTAAACGACATGTCGCTCTCTGCCTTCCTTAAGCACAATGCCAAACCTGCCGAAACTTCTTGAAAATATAATTAAATCTCCTCTTGCGGCCAAAAGGGGTGGTTGCATTGATGAGCATATTCTCGAAAGATCCTTATGGCTTTTTTCCTTTATTTTTATTTGATCGAAGGACGATACTAGGAGATTGGAAAAATGGGTAGTGAAAATAAATTTCCTTCTAATGAAGATTAATTTACTTTAACGCAAATTACAATGCAACTCTGATGGACGACACCTAAGGGTCTTGCCTGGGGTGATCACGACCGTTGAACCCCACCACCCAGCGAAGAGGGTGGGCCCGCCATTACTGCGTGCCGCAGCTGCACACCGTCCCTACCGAAAACGCCAATCAAGGGCTTAGATTAAGCAAGTCATTTATTTTATTGTTATTTTTGTTTTATTTTTATTTTCCTGATTGTTAGGTTGCTCGATGGTCAAGAACAAGGAAATTTCCCCTTTTATGTGCGAAAGTACGGAATGTATAAAGCATACAAAATCTCATTAATCTTTAGGATCATTACCCGGAAATTTACCAAGATTGGCACCGGCGATTTTATAATATCGCAATGTGAAAACGACGTAAAGGGTAAAGATGCTTCGAGCTTAGTTTCGACCCCCTAAACTTCCGGTCCACTTACAACATGAAAAATAATTTGATTAATTGAGGAGGGCGGATCCGATCATAAAGAATTAATCTTTTCCTAGAATTCCACCGGCGAGATGATATAGTATTGAAGCGGCCTTCTCTCTTGCAATGTCAAATCTCCCTTCCCTCTCCTAAGGCAATCTCTCTCTTTCTCTCTCTGATCCAAAATCTATATTAGGACATGAACTGTTGTTTGAGGATGTCATTGGAAATGGACTGTTTTCTTGGGCAGAGGATCGGGGGTTAAGACAAAGGAGAAAGATTTCCTGTTGCCTGTTTTAATTTCCGTATTTCCTACTTTTTTTTATTCCTCCCTCCAATTTCTTCGTTAGTTTCTATTTTTAATTTCTTTCTTTTTCGCGCTGTTTTTCTATAAATTCTGCTCGGCATCGACTCGACCAAAGCATCCCTTCGTAGCGTCCGTTCCGTTCGCTCCACTTTTCTGTTTCCTGGGTATTTTCCGTTTCTTTCTTTCGTCGTTTCTTTCGTTTTCTTGCTCGGTTTTCTTTCCGTGTGATGCAGTGTTTGTTTCGTGGTGGGTGATCTCTTCTTCTTCTTCGTGTCCTTCTTCTCCTTCTCCTCCTTCTCGGTTAGCAAGTCCTTCAAGGGTCGTCGCGTTCTTGGGTGTTCATGCTTCTCTGACTTGTCTGTTGAGTGTCTCTGTTTCGCGGAACACAAGCGAAATTCGTCTTGAACTGCACTTCCCTTCGGCTTTTTTTCTCGAGTTCGAGGATGGACATGTCGCGCATGAGAATTGGGTTTTGTCTTGTGTCGGTAGGAGAAAATTCTTGCTCAGTCAAAACGTGAAACTCTGTGCAACCTCTCAGACTTTCCAGGCAGTTGTCTGCTCTCTCTCTCTCTCTCTCTCTCTCTCTCTCTGCCTCCCCGAAGAACACTTTCTTCCGTAAAAGAGATGATCTTTGTGCACTTTTGAACATAAAAAATGGGGGGAAGACACTAGATCTGCTGATTTCATGAAGTTGCAAAGCAGTGGGAAGCACTACAAGCTTCAGGCTTTGTGATCGTCAATGGAGATCTCTAGATCTTTCTGGCTTTTAATCTTCTTTTCAAGCGTCCTAAACAATTAATAATGAAAGAAACATTTTTTTTGCCCCAGTAGTTTTCCAACCGAGATCATCACCTATTCGTGCGTCAGCAGACCCATTTGTTCAACAACATTCGCAATTTTAATACCTTCGTACATGCGTAGTTGGTAAGGTTTGAAAAATCCGGCCGCTCTAGAAAAGATCGATTTTTCCAACGATTTGACTTTTTTGTTGCTCTCTTTCGTGAGATTATTCAAAACCCCTCCTTTATTAGTGGAAGTTGGGTTTTGCTTCTAATGCACGGTGTGTTTCACTTTGGTGGTTGTTGCAGTTCTTTTTCTGAGAGAAGAATTTAGACATGGCTGATCGCATGTTGACTCGAAGCCACAGCCTTCGCGAGCGTTTGGACGAGACCCTCTCTGCTCACCGCAACGATATTGTGGCCTTCCTTTCAAGGTAAAAAGCAAGGACGGAAGGGGATATATTCAAGAAATCTTCAAAGAGAGCATCTTGATGAGTGGTTTTAACATAAAGTTGGTGAAAGGGAGCTTAAAAAGTGTTTTGATCCCTTTTGTTGTCATGTTGAAGGGTTGAAGCCAAGGGCAAAGGCATCTTGCAGCGCCACCAGATTTTTGCTGAGTTTGAGGCCATCTCTGAGGAGAGCAGAGCAAAGCTTCTTGATGGGGCCTTTGGTGAAGTCCTCAAATCCACTCAGGTATTATGAACTCCCTTCATGTCAACGTTTTTCGGTTCTTTACGCTCTTGAAATCTACTCTTCTATAGTGATAATGGGTTGATTTTTGCTTTTCTTTGACCTTTTTTGATTTAAATTCTCAAGGAATTTCTTTTGCTCTAAATTTTGGGGTTTAGGAAGCGATTGTGTCGCCTCCATGGGTTGCTCTTGCTGTTCGTCCAAGGCCGGGCGTGTGGGAGCACATCCGTGTGAACGTCCATGCGCTTGTTCTTGAGCAATTGGAGGTTGCTGAGTATCTGCACTTCAAAGAAGAGCTTGCTGATGGAAGGTCAGAATCTTTATTTTTCCTTGGTGATCTCAGATCTCTGGGTCATGTTCTTTTTTGCTGTTCTTGTTTTTGGTCGTTTTGGGGGTGTTAATGAGAGTTATTCGTCGTGTGTTTCAGCTTGAATGGTAACTTTGTGCTTGAGCTTGACTTTGAGCCATTCACTGCCTCTTTTCCGCGCCCGACTCTTTCCAAGTCTATTGGCAATGGCGTCGAGTTTCTCAATCGCCATCTCTCCGCTAAGCTCTTCCATGACAAGGAAAGCTTGCACCCTCTGCTTGAATTCCTCCAAGTCCACTGCTACAAGGGGAAGGTACATAAAACTATCGATGATTCTCGTTCATTTGACATCTTAAAAATGAGTTTTGAGTTACAAAGTGAGATTTCTTTCGCCTTATGTTACGAAATGGTGAACACTGAGGACTAAATGCCAATTTAGAGCACTGAATGTGTTGCACATTGGTTAAACATTTGCGATCTGTTTTTGGCTTATGAAAATATTGGGTGATTCTGCAGAACATGATGGTGAATGCCAGAATCCAGAATGTGTTCTCCCTCCAACATGTCCTGAGGAAGGCGGAGGAGTATCTGATCACGCTCAAACCTGAGACCCCGTACTCCCAGTTCGAGCACAAGTTCCAGGAGATCGGGCTCGAGCGGGGGTGGGGTGACACGGCTGAGCGCGTCCTTGAGATGATCCAGCTCCTGTTGGATCTCCTTGAGGCTCCCGATCCGTGCACTCTCGAGAAGTTCTTGGATAGGGTTCCCATGGTCTTCAACGTCGTGATCATGTCTCCCCATGGATACTTTGCTCAGGACGATGTCCTTGGTTATCCGGATACCGGTGGCCAGGTACTTGTTTTATTTTGAGTTAGCATCTCTTGATTAGGAGGATATGCATTTTGTGATTTTCCATTCAACTTGTTCATTTGCAATAATTCTGTCTATTTATAGGTTGTTTACATCCTGGATCAAGTTCGTGCCCTAGAGGAAGAAATGCTTCACCGCATTAAGCAACAAGGACTGGATATTACTCCTCGGATTCTCATTGTAGGTTTCACAAGCTTAATGTTGGGACTTTTTGTGGTGCTTATACAAATTAGATGCTTACCGTGTCGTTTGGTTTCCTAGATCACTCGGCTTCTTCCAGATGCGGTTGGAACCACCTGTGGCCAGCGCCTTGAGAAAGTTTTTGGGACCGAGTACTCCCACATTCTTCGCGTCCCCTTCAGAAATGAGAAGGGAGTCGTCCGCAAGTGGATTTCCCGGTTCGAGGTGTGGCCCTATTTGGAAAGATACACTGAGGTATTGACCGGCTCAGTCATATACTTAAGTCATTTTGCCTGTTTGAGTTTATTTAGTTTCTGGTTGAGACTTAACGGTTTCTGTTTGATAACTCTCATCAGGATGTCGCGAGCGAACTTGCTGGAGAGTTGCAGGGCAAGCCTGATCTGATCATCGGAAACTACAGTGATGGAAACATTGTTGCTTCCTTGTTAGCACATAAATTAGGTGTTACACAGGTTTGTTCTTTTGTACATGATCTTGTTACTTGTAGTAACTGATGCCAAATTTCTTAAAGGCTTTAATCTTTTGCTTCATTCGACAGTGTACAATAGCCCATGCCCTCGAGAAGACGAAGTACCCAGAGTCAGACATATACTGGAAGAAATTTGAGGAAAAGTACCACTTCTCTTGCCAGTTCACTGCTGATCTCATCGCCATGAACCACACCGACTTCATTATCACCAGCACCTTCCAAGAAATTGCTGGAAGGTGATTCAACTCGATTGTTCATCTCTGAGTCGATTGTCTTAATACATTCTATCTTGTGAAATTTCAAGATTCCTAATATTTCCTTATTTTTCAATTCTTTCTTTCAGCAAGGATACAGTGGGGCAGTATGAGAGTCACATGAACTTCACTCTTCCTGGACTCTACCGAGTTGTCCACGGGATCGACGTCTTCGACCCGAAGTTCAACATTGTTTCACCAGGTGCTGACATGAGCATCTACTTTGCTTACACCGAACAGGAGCGGCGGTTGAAATCCTTCCACCCTGAGATCGAGGAACTCCTCTTCAGCGATGTTGAGAACAAGGAACACTTGTGAGTGTTTTGGCCCTTCCTTCGTGTCCAACTTAAATCCTGTCCTGGCATTTGTTGTGGCATTCTTGGGAGTCGAAGTTTGTCTTTTGCTAATTAACATCACCTCTAACGTTGTTGATCAGGTGTGTGTTGAAAGATAAGAAGAAGCCTATTATTTTCACCATGGCAAGGCTGGACCGTGTCAAGAACTTGACAGGGCTTGTTGAGTGGTATGGCAAGAACTCCAAGTTGAGGGAACTCGCCAACTTGGTCGTGGTTGGAGGTGACAGGAGGAAGGATTCGAAGGACTTGGAAGAGCAGTCTGAGATGAAGAAAATGTATGACCTCATCGAAAAGTACAAGCTGAATGGCCAGTTCAGGTGGATTTCCTCCCAGATGAACCGGGTGAGGAATGGAGAGCTCTACCGCTACATCTGTGACACGAAGGGAGTCTTCGTTCAACCGGCTATCTATGAAGCTTTCGGGTTGACCGTGGTTGAGGCCATGACTTGTGGATTGCCAACCTTTGCCACTTGCAATGGTGGACCAGCTGAGATCATTGTGCATGGCAAATCGGGCTACCACATTGATCCTTACCATGGTGACCAGGCCGCCGAGCTTCTTGTAGACTTCTTCAACAAGTGCAAGATTGACCAGTCCCACTGGGACGAGATCTCAAAGGGTGCCATGCAGAGAATTGAAGAGAAGTAAGCGTTTTCAGATTAAAATGATGTTCACTTTTTTTGAAATACAATTTTTCTAATGTAATTTACTTTTTTTTTTTCTTTTGATAAGGTATACATGGAAAATATATTCTGAGAGGCTGTTGAACCTGACTGCCGTGTATGGCTTCTGGAAGCATGTGACTAACCTTGATCGGCGCGAGAGTCGCCGGTACCTTGAAATGTTCTATGCCCTCAAGTATCGCCCACTGGTAAGTTCCTGCTTGAACCTTATCCGATCCCACATTCTTCATTCAAATTGGTGCCTGGTTCCTTGGCATACGTAGTATGTTTCTCGCAATCCACTCATGCTTTGTTCTTGCTCTTCCTTGCAGGCACAGTCTGTTCCTCCGGCTGTCGAGTAAACAAAGAGACAGATTGTTACCAGAAGACGGAAGCATTGGACTTTTGAAGTTTTCAAGGAATAAACATTGGAAATTGTTTGAATTTGGGATTGCCAAGAGCGATCTTTTTTATTTCCTTTTTTTGGTCCTTTTTCTCTTCTTTGTTTCCATTCCGCGAATGTTTGCATTTTGGGGTTTGTACCCATCAATTCAGTAAATGGTTCATTTTCTTTTCAACTTGTCAATCCCACTCCGTATTTCGTACTTCATTGTTGTTCACCTGTGGCGGTCTATGTCTAGCTTGTCTGGTGATCTGTCAATTGAAGATAATCACATATACCTAACAAACCAACTTGATATGAACACTAGCGACATGCAAGCTGATACCGATCAGTTTACTAACTTCAAACCATCAAGCAACAAAATATGAGACAGCTTGATTGTTTGATAAAAATGGCGCACGTTCTTGTCCTACCTCCATGTGATTTGATCTCTATTTCTTTACGAAATGAGGTAGAAGACAGGCACAAATATCGGCAACTGAGCAATCAAAATGTGAGATTAAGACAGCCTTGTGCTTTACCTGCTTTCTCATGGCCCAGGACAGCATATGTTGATGCTGATACCTGCATTAAAAGGCACATCAGAACGATCATGGTTACTCTCCAAAGCTCCTCACCATCTTTTTGCGAAACTCAGCAATCTTCATGTCCAAAAAATGCTCAGAGACACAATTCAAGCGAATGGATCAGGTCTTCAAGTCTTTTGACACACAACAGTCGCTAGTTCAAAACTCGCACAGTTGAGACAGATCAGGTATGCAGGTTTGGTTTATGCAGTTTGAATTCTGCCTGGAAACCAGCTGAGGAGTTTAAAATCAAGATCATAGTTGGTACAGGCATTTTTAACGTT
Organism: Eucalyptus grandis x Eucalyptus urophylla; assembly: GCA_028830015.1. Classification (NCBI taxonomy): domain Eukaryota; kingdom Viridiplantae; phylum Streptophyta; class Magnoliopsida; order Myrtales; family Myrtaceae; genus Eucalyptus; species Eucalyptus grandis x Eucalyptus urophylla. Next base: position 47,390,631 of record CM054190.1, read on the forward strand.
TCAGACCATTGACCTTACTCTGCCTGTCCCAGTCCAAACCTAGTCACTTGATGGACAGGGACAAGCAGGGTTTCTTTTTAACCCATTGTTTCCCCTGATTCCAATAGCGTTCTCATGTATAGATGTAGACAGAGAGGGGGCCAAATTGGCACCTATAGAAGTGGGAATGAACGGTGGTTGGAGCTTTGGGCAGAGCTCATGGGAAGTAGGAAGAAGAAAATTGTTGGTTGTGGAAAGAAAGATGTCACAGTAATTCTGATGTACTGTGTACCTTTCTCTGCTGCTGCTTCATGTCCTCTATTCCCCTTCTCATCATTCATTTAATTTGTGAGCCCACTTCATGACATTATTTAATTTTTCCAAGGTGTCTCCAGCCATGTAATCCTTCATTTTTCCGACATCTTCAGAAAAGTTGGACCTACCTTGTGCTGTTACATAGCAGTGAGTTATTAGATTGATTTGGACATATGAAATTTCCAAATCTTTCATGTGTTTCATATGCCACAGCCATGCATATGCAGCTGCAATATCAGATGATTGCCCTAGATGCCATTCAGTCTGATTAAATAAAAAAATAAAATAAAAGCAGAGCTTTCTTGATAGTTTTTGCGACGTAGCTAATGTGGATTTATAGGGTTGTTAATGCCATTGACATAGCATATTCTATTGTCACGCCATTGCTTTCTTATGCCAAACACGGCATAAGGGAAGCCCAAGATAATTGTCAAAACGTAGTCTCTGTAACAAGGTTGTTTCATACAGCATGGAAAGAGATGGTATGGCTTAGACAAGGCGTTTGCCTATTCTGCAAATATCTGACGATACAAATGGTTTTGAAGTGTTTACAATAACTGTTCGGAAAATATTCCACCCTGGTTCAAAGTGCCGTAAGTTCAGAACAGATATTAATAAAACTCACAAATGCAACAATTCCTTATCAAACTGCAAGGAGGCGCAATTGCAGCACAACAATAGCGATACCGGCCGGCTGAAAAAAGGTGACCTTTCAAGTTCAGCCGTAACTACATGGCCCTTACGTAAGGATCCATGGACCACTCTTCATAAATGAATTGTTCTGGGTGGGGGCCTAAAATTAAAAAAGAAAAGAAAAGAAAAGAAAAAAAGACAGCTTGATCTTGAGAGGAAACCAATTTGCGGTTTAAATCTGCTTATTACATTCAGTGCGGTAAACTGTCATCTATCATTAATGTCTCATCCGGTGGATTAGACAATGCCCATCTTTTCTTTATGAAAGACCGGAAAGTTCAGCCATTGATATTATTGGATGAAGAAACGACAGGATTTTGGAATTTTGAGTGAAGAGTGGAGTCACTTCTTATTCTGAAATGACATTTCAAATGACCCGTGAGATTACCGTCTCCTAGCCAAAAGAGTAGCAGCCACTGCCGGCTAGAACTTAAACAAACTCTAAAGACAAGGTTCGGGTAGTAAAAATTGAAGTCCTAACGTAATGTCTATCTCCATCACCGTGAGGTTCCCAAATTCTTTATCTATCTTTATCTTCCCAACAGAGAGAATACGGAGGTGACATTACGGGATCTCCCATCCCAGAGCGATTCTTCAGCTTATTTCTTTCCCTTAAGTCTTTTAAGAACTTGCCTAGATTTAAAGGGTCTTTCCTTGGTAAAATTGAAAAGGCGAGGACTCTTCGTGAAAATCGTTTGGAAGTCTCAAAACTTTTTCAGGAGATCAGCCCCATTTTGGTTATGGAGGAGGTTTGCCCACTTAAAAAATTGTTTCCTTTTCCAACTGTTTCAATCCTTTGAAAACTTTCATTTTGAAGATGTTTCACAACTGATGAAACATTGAAAATCGCTAGATTATCATATTGGTTTCATTTGTCTCGCTAAAAATAAATGCCTCAAAAAATATTTTAAAAAAAATTGATGGCTTATGTCGCTTATAAAAATGAACGAATAAAAAGTATTTTAATTTTTTTGAAAATATTTTGACATAAATTGTTGTCGATAATAAAAATATTTTCTATTGACTAACTTTTTCAAGTAATATAAATGATCATTTTTAGGAAAATATTTTTCAAATCATTTTTTTTTTTGCGAAATAAAGGGAGCTATGATGTAGTTTTCAACTCCGTCAATATGATAAAAAAAAAAGTTTTGGTATATTTGTATATCTACTCACGGGATACTCCGTGTGTATATAATCCATTTGTATAAAATATCATCATTTGCATTTAGAAAGCTATATTCTTTGGAAGAAATTTGTATAGTTTGAGAAGGAGTTTTGATTGATAAAAAAAAGAAGCTACTTTAACCGATACATCCTTAGCAAGGCCATACATAACAGTGAAATAACACTTGAAATTATTTGCCCTATGGATATGAATACTGTAATTCATAATAATAATTGAAATTTTTTCTGCATTTTCATGAAAATCTTGCTTAATATTCAATATCAACAAAATGGATTTGTGTGTTATCTCATTTTATATATAAAAAGCAACTTGATCATATTCATATCAATTTACTTGGGGAGTAAATGGGATTTGATACCCTATTAGTCCTAGCTGTAAACGATGGATACTAGCACTATGTGTAATGATTCGTGTAGTGCTGTAGCTAAAGCGTTAAGTATTCCGCTTGAAGAGTACGTTTCAGAATACCAATAGTCATAAAATGAAAGAATAAAAAATTAAGTATTATATATTGACGTGGAAGCGTAAAAATGCATTTATTTTCTTAATAATAGTGGTTTATCATATTTTATCCATATATTGGGAAAAAAATTCTTACGAATAGGTCCTTTGATTGATTAGAATATATGTATGCATACGTTCATTGAAAATGGGATCAACCCCCGTTGCCATATTGGTACTTATTGGATATAGATATGCAGATAACTTTGATTGTTGGTTGGGCTGGTTTAATGGCTTTATGTGAATTACCAATTTTTTTTATCCCTCTTATCCCGTTCTTGATCCAAGAGACAAGGTAATTATAACTTGTTTAGGAATAGCTAATTCATGGGACGACTAGAGTATTACAAAAAGGTCTATAATGAATCCGGGTATTTGGAGTTACGAAGGTGTGGCCAATACACATATTATGTCTTTTGGCTTGTGCTTCTTGGTAGCTATCTAGCATTGGGTGTATTGGGATTTAGATAAATGATTCGCATTCATAATTTTTAAAATTATTGATTTTTCACAAAACGAAGGGAGAAGTCTACAAAAATAGTATGATTGGTAGGCCAATCCCGAGGTTCATCTACTCAATCACATAAGTCCGTCCCATCAATCTTGGATAAGTATAATTTACATGGGTGCCCTGACTTATGGATAGTGTACATGCATTTGTAGCCACAAATTAATTTGATGAATATTAAAATATAAAGTCGATCTACTGAATACTAAGCCGCGGCGCGACACTTGTCGAGTACCTAATGAGTCGGCAGGGCCCAAAAACAAAGTTAATGTATGTCCCTTAATCACATGGGTTTGTTCCCTCGAATCGGCGTAATTTCGCTGACAGACAAAACATCAATTAATCAATTAATTAATTAATATCATATATTAAAATAAATTTTGCTCTGACTTATATTGGGCACTAGCCATATGATGTCTAGACAAAACCTATGACGCTTGTTTTGCTTTTGGGAACAGTAAACATCGTACTCCTTTCTTGATTTCTTTTCTTTAAATGAATTTGTTAAGTAGATAGAGTCAATGCTCTGCATTAAAGAGGGGGATGTAGCCTGTAGGTAGCGCAACATGGGATGCTGTGGTCTCGCACATGTGCAGCGCTTTTGTGTCTTTATTTTATCTTATTTTATTGAGCAAAGCTTTTGTGTCTTTATTGAGCCGCTGCTTATTGTTATCTTTTGAGATTGGCTTGGTCCACATGATTCACGCTTATTAATTTGAGCGATGTATCGACTGTTTTGAGCCCACTAAAGCACGGTTGAACCTATTAATTTTGTTTGGACGGTTTTACAAGAAATAAGTGTTTCAAAGCACTGTTTTTTACGCAATGAATAATTGGAATACGTGCGTGCATTATGCACATGCTGGCGATGATTACGCTTATTTTTGTTATGACTATCGAACTCATCTTTTCTTGAAAATACTTAAAGATCGAAATCCTCAAATTTTACCGTGCAACATGAACAAAAGAAAAATTGAAGGGATAATGACATAAATGGTATTTAAATTTTGATCAAATGTGCAATATTATTCCTATGTTTGTAATTTGTTTAATGTTGTTTTTGGACTTTTGATATATGTTGAATGTTGTCCTTGAACTATATGAAAATATTTAATGTTAACATTCTATTAATTAAAAATCAACGACGATATCGAAAATTTACATAAAGTTGAGGGATTAAATTGAATATGTACTAAAAGTTCATGATTCACACTAAATATATTTAAAAATTCATAAATTATATTACAATTTGAGCTAAAATTAAAGGACCAAATTGAATAAAGTAAAAATTCAAGCACCACATTGCGTATTGTGTTAAAGTCCATAAATCATTTACATCATTTTTTCCAAAATTGAATGATAAGTCAGATAAGTCGAAGGATGCATATATGTATGGTCAAGTTCAAACAATTTCATGGATTATATTCTCTTTTGTATATAATTCTAATGTATGCATCATTCATGTTCTGTGGCCCCACTGCCTCTCCTACTAAATTGTATCACCTCCAGCAATCATCGTCTTCAACATCATTCTCAGCTCCCTCCTATAAAAGAGGAACCTTCTCTCCACTTTCTCAGCCCCCAATCTCTCTCTCTCTCTCTCTCTCTCTAAAACAGCCATGGGAAGAGGTGGCAACAAGCTTACCAAACTCAAGTCTGTCCTCAAGAAGCTCAACTCCTTTGGCCACCATAACAAGCACCAGGCCATCAACTCAACTCCCTCATTCGCTTCGTCCACTTCAAACAATTCCGACACCGACGACTCTTCCTCCTCCTCCTCCGCTGACCTCCGCCCCGTCTACGTCGGCCAGTCCCGGCGGCGGTACCTCGTGAACTCTGCCGTTGTCCGCCATCCTCTTTTCCGTGAGCTCGCCGCACGTTCTGGTAACAGTGCGCCCTCGTCCGACGCCGACGACTCCTCGTCCCTCAACATCGCGTGCGAGGTGGTCTTGTTCGAGCACTTGCTGTGGATGCTCGAGAACGCGGAGTCGCGGCCCGAGCCTCTGGATGAGTTGGTCGAGTTCTATGCTTACTGAGGGAGATGAAGATGCATGGTGATGAAAAAGGATCATATTGTAATTATGTTCTCTTTTCTAATGTTCATTACGATGATAAACGCCTCCCATTTATGTGTTTTCCCCTTCTTTCTATCTCTATCTTTTGTTAATAGAAAATGTGCTTCAATGCCGTCTTTTTATTATAATTTATATAAATACTAGTGTTGAGGCATATGCGATGTATATACGTGATTACGGATGAATTACATATGAAGAGAAGATTCAATTTTCCAAGACATTGAGTGATCATTTGATGGAGTGAATGTGCAGCGGACGATTGATGAAAGTATTCTAGCGTTTGATTTAACACTCCTTTCGGCGTGTAAGATTGCGTAATCGTAGGCCAAAACAAGTTCTCCAGAAATTGACATGATACTTAAGTTTTAGCTTGACCAAATTCCACTAATGCTAATTCTTATCTAGTCCACGACATTAAAAGGATATTTCATTAACCGAAGATTTACGTACTTAAGGAGGGCTTCCTCCGTAAGAGAAAAAATGCTAAGCAGAGGAAAGAGACATACCTGTAATTCTATCCATTAAGTTTTGTTTTTCAATATTTGATTAACCCATGATCTTGAAATTGAACTTATGCCATGAAACTGGTCTGCACTATTGTTTTATCAATCGGAGTTAAGTTGGGAGAATTACCAAAAAAGTCCTAAACCTATTGCAATTTTGCCAATTCAATCCTAAACTCTTTTTTTGGCCAATTTAGTCCTAAACCTTTTATAATTATGCTAATTCAGTCCATCCGGCCAAAATTAGCCGGCCGGCGCTGACGTGGACGCCTGCCGTCCGGCGAACGCTGACGTGGCATTTTTAAAATATTATTTATTTATTTTTTTTCGAATTTTTAAATATTTTTTTTATTTTTTCCAAAAGGGGCCTTTGGAAGAAAAATCAAACAGTTTGAAGCCATTCGCTCTACATCGTATCCATCGTCATGTTCTGTCACTCTCTCTCTCTCTCTCCAAATCTTGATTCTGCATATTCGCAAGCATCGTCCTTCTCGAGCAGAAGCAGCACGAACCCATCCATGGCACCGCCAGTCCCGCGCCCTCCTCCCCTTCTCCCCGAAGAGCCCTGACCTCGCCGAAGAGCTTCTTCCCTTCTCGACAAGACAATGTCGCTCTCCCTGACGCCGCCCCAACGGCGGAGCGCCGCCGCGTCCCGCCTCTCCCTCTACTCGACCAAGAATGCCTCCCCTCTCAGACCCACCAGTTTCTTTTCACCGTACGCCTCCCAGCGCCCCCCAACCTTCTCGGCGCCGCAAACCCACATCGTGGCCTCGAACGACTATCGGCTTCTCCACATTCTTACCCTTTTGTTTTCCGTCGGAATCCTCCGTCTTGCGGAAACAAAGACATTTCCTGAAGCAAGACAACATCTTCATGCGGACGAAAAGTGGAGATGCGGCGTGTTGTTTCAAGCGTTGATCTGTTATTGTCGATGAAGGTGGTTAGAAACACCTCATCTCTGTCGAATTCTAAGCTCCTACGTATCAATCAAATTATGTACTGTGCCACGCAGGGATATTCGCAGGTTAGATGAGATGATCACGAAAAAAAGGCCAAACCTGGAACCGGAAAGGAAGTCTTTTGCAGATAGACTCAGACCAAGACGACGTGGGTTTGCGGCGCCGAGAAGGTTGGGGGGCGCTGGGAGGCGTACGGCGGAAAGAAACTGGTGGGTCTGAGAGGGGAGGCATTCTTGGTCGAGTAGAGGGAGAGGCGGGACGCGGCGGCGCTCCGCCGCTGGGGCGGCGTCAAAGAGAGCGACATTGTCTTGCCGAGAAGGGAAGAAGCTCTTCGGCGAGGTCAGGGCTCTTCGGGGAGAAGGGGAGGAGGGCGCGGGACTGGCGGTGCCATGGATGGGTTCGTGCTGCTTCTGCTCGAGAAGGACGATGCTTGCGAATATGCAGAATCAAGATTTGGAGAGAGAGAGAGTGACAGAACATGACGATGGATACGATGTAGAGCGAATGGCTTCAAACTGTTTGATTTTTCTTCCAAAGGCCCCTTTTGGAAAAAATTAAAAAAAATATTTAAAAATTCGAAAAAAAATATTTTAAAAATGCCACGTCAGCGTTCGCCGGACGGCAGGCATCCACGTCAGCGCCGGTTAGCCAATTTTGGCCGGATGGACTGAATTGACATAATTATAAAAGGTTTAGGATTAAATTGGCCAAAAAAAAAGTTTAGGACTGAATTGGCAAACTTGCAATAAGTTTAGGATTTTTTTGGTAATTCTCCCGAGTTAAGTTTACAGGATCAAGTAGTTCGCATTTCAAAAATTTATAAAAGTATCTATTGAATCAAAGTAAACACTTTCACATAATTTATGACCCATAATTCTGTTCGTAGTAACATCATATCCATGCCACATTTCAATCTTGCAACTTAACCCTAACCCGGTGGGGAACACAAAGGGTTTGTTCGAACGCGTCCAAGAACGAGAGGACAGCCGCCTTTCGCGGCAGTTCTCATTTGAGGACTGCCGGCCGCTGATCGTCCGCCACGTCAGCATTGTTTTTTTCTGGGACCAGCAGCTGCTACAAAAGAAAAAGCAGCCCACGTCAGCTCGGCTCGGGGAGACCGAGACCGGCCAGCGTGGCCCCAGATCACGAGATCGGATTCTTTCGGCTTATGGTGGGTCCCCCCTCTTTCGCCAGGCCCATGTTACTCTGCGGAAATTAGTCATTGTATAATCCGAAGTTTTGGATTTTCTTGCCAATAAATCAGACATGCCCCCTTGTGGGAGAGCAGTGTCATTTACTATGTTCCCTCAGGTGATGATCACTTAACGTTCATGAATCCTAAATTTCATAATTTGCAAATTAATCAATCATGTGATGGTTCTTGAATAAGGCTACAAAGAATTTTCGGCTCGTTGCTATGTGTATTTTTGCAAAGTTGCGATTGCTAGAATCTCAATGATTTTAAAAAGTGATTGAAATAATAGTCGATGGCCAATTCAACTACCAAATTTGCCTTGAAATGTCAAGCACTTTGTAGAATTTGAATAATGGGGGTGGACAAATGGCTGAAAACATCAAGAAATTTGCATGAGTTTATTAAATCATGACGCGTGGCTTACATTCTTGATGCTATGCTTCCTTGATACCGAAATTAAAACATGAGCTCCTTAACGGAGATGTTTAAATGCATAGAATTTTTTTTAAAACTTAGAAAGTATGTTGGAAAGCGTTTTAAAAACAAAGACAAGCATTTTTGTTGGGAAACTTATCTATTCTAATTCAATTCAAGTTCAAACTTTGGATAAAATCTAATCTAAGTCTATCTATTATAAATGATATTCCTATCTATAGAATCTGATGTCTTTTTTGCTTGTTAATGATGTTTGTGTGTCAGTGGTCTAATATATTGTCTGGGCCTTTAGCCCTTGTATACTTATGAACCATTTCTTTTTTATGATTTGCAACTGCTTTGATTCCTTAATCTCGGTTATCCCTCGATCAATGATTTTTCCATAGTCAATCTCTAACTTCTGTACATACTTCAAGTCAATCGCGTAAGTAAGGTAAAATATCAAGGACACTGCGAAGACAACGTAGAGTCAAATTTCTCTTTAATGGCAGTCCAAGCTTAGGCGAAGAGTTTTCATGACGTGGCTTCACCTTCGCTCAGTGTTTGGAACATGTCAGCGCTGTCTTCTCCGTCGACTACCTCATGCCAGCGACACGCTTCATCTTCCGGGGAAGAGAAGTCCCAAACACCATGAATACACAAGTCCTTGCTTCACCGAAGCCCTATATTTCTCTAATCTTTTCATAATTTCAATAAGGTGAAATTGAAAGAGTTGGTCTTTTTGAATCATTGGAGGAAGCCCATCGAGTGAGAAATGAAGGTTTTAGCTTAGGTCGATTGAATCGATCATGCTCCAGTAATCTTGTGGAAATTTTAGTTAGGATTCTCTTTTCTCTCATGCTGTTGATTTAATGTTTTTCCCTCAATTTAAGATACTATGGTGGTTTTCCTCCCTCCCTCTCTCTCTCTCTCTCTCTCTCCCTTCTAAGTTAATTGAGAAAGATGTTTAATTTAGATTGGAGGCTATTGAGGAAGTGTATGACATCCATTTCTACTTGTGTACTTACACATTGTGTATTGTGTCATTATTGTGGGAGGGTAGGTTTTTCTATGTTAAAGTTCTCCCTTAGGACAAGATCATTGGAAATTGATTACCGTTGTTGATTTTTTGAAAAGATCTTTTGGATGGTTCCCAACAAACTTTGTAATGATAATTGAAGAACAATATTTCATTAGTTCCTTATGTTACAATGTTCATATTATGCTAAAGAAAGGGCAAGAAGATTTGGACGAATCTCTAAACTATGGACAAGATTGAAAATAAAAAGAATGTGAATGTGAATGAAATCATATTGAAAGCCAATAAATAAATAAAAGTAAAGTGAAGCTCTAAGGGGAGTTCACCACAAGTCTGACATGTGGTGCTTCTAAGGAGCACCACATGTCCCCCATTAAATTCGTAATATCAATCAAATGGTGTTTCTTCCTATACACTAAATGTATAAAGAAAGTACGGAAGTAAAATCTGACATTTTTTCAAGATTGTTCTTCCTACGAACTATTTAGTGATGCTTTTTAATTTGGTCATGACAATATATATGAGAGAGAGAGAGAGAGAGAGAGAGGATGTTTCACTTTTAAATATGGAACGTTCATTTCATTTTATTTTAATCATTCTTTTGAATTGCCAATGATATCAAGTCCATAATCATTTTTTTTTTTGAGTTTTTCGAGTAAAATGCTAAACTAACAAAACTACATACTATTAAATTTTCTTGAAAGCTTTGATAGATATTTCAGCACTCCTAAATATGCATCCAAAATTGAGCTAACTGCCGTCGACACATTTGATAAATTATATAAATAGCAAGAATCTTTTAAAGGCACAAAAAAAAATATCAAAATAAAAAGGAAGGGCCAAGGAAATCAAATGAAAAGAGAGAGGGGGGGGGGGTTGTTGAAAAGAAAAGAAGAAGGAGTGGAGGGGATAGGACTATTAAACACGTCCCTCCCAAGAACTTTACTTTCGTTGCAGTAAAGATAATCAATCCTAAAGGAAGAGAAAAACCTGACTGACTGAGAATCCCTAATCTGTGCACAAGATAGATGGAAAAAGAATGTGGATGTGAATGCAACTCGAATGAAATCGAATGGAAAACCTCGAAGAAGTGTAGCCAATTGCTAGAGGGAACATGAACGATGGTGAGGGAAAATCCGGGCAAGAGGTCCAAAGGAGAACCCAACCCGTTTCTAGGAAAGAAGGCCCTTTTAGAGTCCGAAAATCTCAGGCCCAAGGAGCTTAGCAGGGGCGCAGACCAAGGAGCAAAGAGATGAACTTTCCATTCACGGATGGGCAACGCCAGCTGAGGAAAATCCCTCCCTCTCTTCTTGTCCCCTTCCTTTGTAACGAGCCTTGTCGTTGGTCCAATCTCTACAGGCCTTAGCAGGAGCGGGCTCGCCAGATGTGCATGCGAACTCGAGCCAGAGTAAAATCGAATCGGAAGTCGCGAAAGAGAGATCGCTAGAAAGCGAGGGATGATCACTCGTCGAATTGATGGTGCCGCGGGAACAATTACACCTTTGGTTAATAAGAGGATAGCAAATCTGCAGTGTCGCCACGCGGATGAAGAGAGCTGCCCTTCCCCTGAACCATCACAATGCAGAGCAAAAGTAACATTACCAAAGAAATCTAGCCATGTTCCTGCTGATCAGGAAATGAGACAAAACCAAATCCTCCGAAAAGCCCGGTCTTTTGATCCCGCACGGCATTCTTTCAATCAACTATCGCATTAGCGGATATCTTCTAATTCCGACTCACAAAAGAACGTGCAACACATAAAACCATATCAAGGAGCAAAAGCAGGGAGCCTACGAACAACTCGAAAAGTCAGAAAAAGCAAGCAATCGATGATGCATCTACAACCTTTGGGCTCAAAGCACCCAACGAATATATTATGTTGGAAGATACGTAGAAAGTTTGGAAAGATTTGATTAGATCAAATTATAGGGATTTTATTGAATCAATTAAAATCAGATCTAATATGTACATTGTATCATTTCCTTTTCTTTTACACATACTCTGTAATATAATACAACTTTGGACATTGAATGAAAGTCAGAGAAATACACAAAAATTCCTATACTTCTTCATCTCGATTTGCCTTTCCCTTGATATTTTGACATGGTATCAAAGCTCCGAAGACTCTGACATTGCTTTTGCTTCATCCCCGTTGATTGCCTAGAAGAACCCTATCCTACAAAAGGGTTGCCGAGAGTAATCAACACTTTTTTTAAGGGAAATTTTTCAACATGAACCAACCAGAAAATCTCACCTCCAACCCAGATAAACAAACAGCAATAGCAACAGCAACGACCCCACAGGCTTCTAGTGCTATTTCCGTGGCCGAACAAAAATTCGACCAACCCCAGATCCAAAATCAACATGCATATTGGCAGAATGCTCCAGCTTAGTTTAATCTGGGTTAGCCATTTTCGGCGTATCCCTACTAATGGATGCCATATCCATGGATCCTTCGGACGAATCCAGTCACATCATCGCCGGGATTTTAGAGTAATATGTCGAGCGACGGAGGCCTACCAACCAGCATTGGGGTAGGCTCGACCATTGGCCCGGAGCAGACGGGTGGATTGAATAATTTTGGTGCGAGACTTCAAGGGCAATCCACAAATCCATACTAGGGAATACCACCTGGTTTTCTTCTATTTCCTTTCGCGGCCGCCATGGGTCGACCAGAGCTTGGCAACGCACTATATGTCTCCACTGCCGACGGAACGGAGTTGCGGCTCATCAGCCACCCTCTCACGGGTCCAGAGAATTACTCAACTTGGGCGTGGGAATTTCGGTGAGCCCTAATCACAAAAGACAAAGAGGGGTTTATCGACGGGACCGTTCCGATCCTGACTTACGAAAAAAAAAATGGGAAAACTATGGAGAAAACGTAACCAATTGGTCAGAACATGGATCGGCAATTGCATCAACCTAGAAATCGCGGCTGGGTTACCACCCACAGAGGACTCAAAAATAATTTTGGGACAGTATCCGAGAAATGTATGGCAAATTGGATCGGACAAATTTTTTTTCGCTCCACCAAGCACTCAGCGAACTGAAGCAAGGAAACACATCGGTGACGATGTGCTTCAACAGGCTTTCAGCACTCTGGAACGAGTTGGCAGCTGCTAAAGAAAAGCTGGAAGGGCCCAAATTGACCCTCCGGCAGTATAAAGCCATGAAAGATAGGGAGAAGGCGACTCGATTCTTACTCATTTTGAATGATTCGTATCTCACATTTTGATCACAGATTCTGCCGATGGAACTGGCACCAACCCTCGGTTGGATCTTCCAGCTTGCGATGCAAGAGGAGAATCAAAGGCTTGCTTCGTCGGACAACATGAACTTCAAAACCCTAGTGCTGGCGGCAAGGGTGGAGAAGGAGAAAACCCTAAAAAGGAAAGGGCAGGAGCAATCGCTAGGGTTTGTGGAGAACCAAGGGTTGCTAGGGTTCGCAGATTAGAAGGCGTATAAATGGGGTAGCGTGGATGGCCTATATCGGATGTCGCGATCCGATGTCTTCAGAGGCGCGCGGGCTCTGTATGATCTGCACATTGGAGATGTGTCTATTCCAAGGGGATCCAACAGTCCTCAAAATTCAAAAGGATATGGGCCAAATTTGAAAATAAAGGCAAATTATTTTGTGATTTTTGCAAGTGGTCCCATCACACAATTGACACCTGCTGGAAATTACGTGACAGACTTGGAGAAAAGGAAAAAAAAAAGGGAAAGAAATATCTACAGCAGCCTATTAAATTTCTGGATCGATGAATTTTGCAAATAAGCCTATTACACATGGTGAATATCATCAACTTATGCAGGCCTTGCAAAAATTGGATGTCCAAAAAAAGGGAAGCAGCTTTACAAGTACTTCTTATTGCTTGGCAAGTACGATTTCTAGAAATACCTGGATTATGGACTCAGGAGCCAGTGATCATATAGCATGTGATACAAGGTTATTTTCTGCTATTAATGAAGAGTTAGATGATCCTGTCACTATGCAATTACCCAATGGAAATGCTGCCTATGTCACTACAACAGGGACAGTCACACTTAATTCTCATATTGTCCTTACCAATGTCCTTTATATTTCGGACTTTCAATTTAATCTCATTTCAGTGTCTAGAGCCTGTAAGGAAAACTCTTGTCGAGTTCTTTTCAATATTGATACCTATCTGTTTCAGGCCCTTTCGACTGGGACACTGATGGGCTAGGGTAGTCTCTCTAAAGGATTGTTTTTCTGGAAAAGCTTGCCAACAAATTTTAATCTTTTTCCTTGTAATAAGAAATTATTGTGTAACTCGACTTCCAATGATAGAAATTTCCTTTTGCACTCAAGTTTGGATCATAGCTCTCATTTTTCTTATCCTCAATGTCGAATTTGACCACTTGCAAAGCAATCGCGTAACCCTTTCCCTTTAAGTCAAAGTCATTCAAAAAATATTATTTTCCTACTGCATGTTGATGTCTGGGGACCCTATCATACAGTAAATCATGATGGGTCTCGTTTTTTCCTTACCATTGTGGATGATTACTCCAGAGCCACATGGATTTTCCTCATGCAATTTAAAAGTCAAGTTGTGTCCAATTTAAGAACCTTTCTTTCCTTGTCCAAAACCCAATTTGGGAAACCTGTGCAAAGAATAAGGACAGACAATGGGAAGGAATTTTTTAATCATGAATGTGCGAACCTTTTTTCATCACAAGGGATATTGCATGAAAGCTCCTGAACCTATACACCACAACAAAATGGAGTGGTGGAAAGGAAGCATCGTCATCTCTTGGAGGTTGCCAGAGCTTTAAAGTTTCAAGCTTCTATTCCAGATATATCTTGGGGGGATTGCGTATTGACTGCTGCTTATTTAATAAATCGAATGCCAACCAAAGATTCTGAATGGACAATCTCCTTTCCAGATACTCTTTGGAAAGAAGCTTGACTTGAGCCACTTGAGAGTTTTTGGTTGTCTGTACTATGCTGCAATTGTTGGGCCCCAAGATAAGATGAGTCCATGTGCTCGCAATTGCATCTTCATGGGATATTCTACCTTACAAAAGGGATATCGGATTTTTGATCCGAGTACAGGAGAATTTTCTATCAGCAGAGATGTTATATTCCAGGAAACTGCTTTTCCTTTTGTCGACCAGAACAAAGGTGGCACTGAACCAGGGCATTCTCCAACCTATTCTGCTAAAGATAGGTCTGCAGCTTCCGGATGTATCTTTCTCCCTCCATTGACAGATACACAAGGTTTTTCCAAATCCACTACCAGCATAACACCTTTAGTGGATGTCCAGGATGAAAGACTGAATGATGAGGTTCCTTCAGATCTGCCTACTTCAGACTCGTTTCCTGTGGAAATTCCATATAATGCTACATCTTCGAAAGATGATCGACCCAAACGTTCTGGTTGTGCTACTCGACCACTTACTGGACTAAAGACTACATATGTGGAGTCAGGAATTCACCAAGTATTCCTTTTCCAATCTCATCTTATGTTTCTTTCGATCGTTTGTCCCCGACGCATCGATGTTGCATTGCTCGTATTTCTGAAGAACAAGAACTATCCAACTTCCATGAGGCAAGTAATGATCCACGATGGCAAACAGCAATGGAGGCAGAATTGAAGGCTCTCATGGATAATCCCACATGGGATCTTGTTCCCTTACCTCCACATCGTAAAGCAATTGGATGTAAATGGGTATACAAGATCAAATATCAAGCAAATGGGTCGATTGAAAGATACAAAGCACGACTAGTGGCTAAATGCTTCACACAGAAAGAGAATTTCGACTATTGTCACGACCTCTTTTTTTCGTCCGGGGGAAAAGGAAGAAGGTTTAGGGGTATTTGCCTAAAGAAGCGGACCAATGGCCTTAAATTAGGCGCGGGCTCTCCCAAGCCCATACCTCGCGCGGCGTTGGATTTTATATTTCAATTATTAACAACCTAAATATTTCTAGGAGTCGCCACTAGCCTATTGGGGTCGGCTATAAACCAATCGAGACACGGGAGTGGTTTCTCGATTCCTACACAACCAGAGATTTCTAGGAACGGGGACTTGTTTACGCCAATGTTTCTATTAGCGCACTTGCGGTACCACTAACTTGGAATGTTGTTTATCTGAATGGCCATACAATCTTGATTACCAATTATAATCTTTATGAAACCACTAAGTGTCCATGCAAATGTTTTTGTAGTTTTTTTTTAATATCTAGACTAATCTTAACATAATTTAGAAGAGAAATTTACACTCAAATTAATGAAAAGTGGCGCGTAAATAAACATCCGAGAAATTGAAATGACTTGAAAATAAACGCAGAAAAGGTAAACCCGATACAAGTCGGGCGAAATATTACATGGCTTTGTTATCATGCCCCGGGACAGGACCCCCGTGAGCGAAATGAAAATTTAAATATGCATGAAATTACTCTAAATGCATGAAATTACTCTAGATAATTTTAATCTATGCAAAATGGATTATTTACAAAAATGATCATAAAATACCAAAATAGCATTAAATTAGGAAAATGGCATTTTAAAAATAGGAAAATTTCATAGATGTCATTTTTGCCTTAATTTGATACACCTATCACTTTTATATTTTTTTTGAAATTTTTTTGGATTTTTGGATTTTTTTATTTTTTATTTAAATAAAAATAATAATTTCCTAAACCAATATATGCTAACATTGAACAACACAGCACATGAATATCACAATAACCGGGCTCAAATTGACCATTTCAAGATCGAAACTTGGTTTGCGCATTTCGTTAAACACTTGGCGTGCATCAAATCACCCCAAACCATCTTCCTCGGGCTATGTTTGCGGCCTTCAATCTCAACGCATGAGCAATCTTATGTGGAACTAAAGTATCAAGATCATACTACCACATGCAAAGAACAAGATTAGATAGAAATCATAGCTAAAAACACACTAGAACCAAGCTAAAATCATCCTCAAATACTCGGGTTTGAACTGATTTTGCAAATCTGGGTTTGAACCCAAGTCAAACAAACAGGTTACATGTCCATATTCAAGCCCAGACACTCATCGCATACGAGATCTAAAGGAAACATTACTTGATCGGAGTGAAAGTAGGTAACATGAGCTTTCAAATGCAATAAACATCACAGAGAATGACCCACCGAACAACATCAAAACGACCTCTCCAAGAAGCACACATGCAACACTCTTGAAGAGATTTCAAACACTTAGAAGAATTTCAACCTCAGAAATCAGTTTTCCGGGCTGGTTTCCCTCTTGCTTTTTATGATCAAAACATGCTCAAACTCGAAAATACGTACATCTAGGATGCTTAACTTACTTCCTAGTTTCCTTTTCAAGCGGTTCTTGGCCAAGGAAACCGAGAAATTGTCCTCTGGAAGCACGTGGAAGTTGGCTTCTTCAACTGGAAATGAGATCTGCAGAAAAGAAGAACTGACAATGAAGGTTTTCTTTGACCTCTAAAATTAGACTTTGAGACGTCTTTTGTTGAAAAAATTGACACCCAGCCAAACTATATGTATTCTAGTTTGGGGTAAAAGTCAATATTTTCCTCATTTGTTTCTCAAAGTTCTCAAAAAAACTTCATTTTCTCCACTCGTGGCCAACTGGGCTCAACACTTAGAAAAAATTTCAGTGTTTCCTGGCCCGCCTGGAGGGTGTTTTTTCGGGGGGCTTTAGGATGCCTTCCCGATCTCCATTTTGGGCGTACGACCTATGGATGGAAAGATATTTGAGTGAAGTTTCACTCTCTAGTTGAAGGTTTTGGCTAGTTTTGGCCGAAGGGTTGTGAAAATCTCACTTTTCTCTCTCAAGGTCGGTCTGGATTTTCTGGGTTTTTGCTTTTCTGGAGTTGCTTCTGAAGGTGTCTTTGGGTAACGATTCCGAGCTCTCTCCTCTCCCCCTCGTCTCCTCTCTCTCATCCCTCGAAAGACCTTGCTTCAGTGATCTTATCCCATGAATTGAGGGATTTTTGGTCAGCTTTTTGGCCCCCTACCAAGCCTGCCAACTGAGCTAGTCCACCCACTCTCCTGACTTAGCCAAATTTTTAATTCTGCAGCTGTTGAGTGTGCAGGTTTTGCTGCGATTTTCCGGTGCTGTCAGGAGCTTATCCTTGGCCAATTTCCGTCCACTTGCACTGCTATATATGGTCTTCCATCACGTGCAAAGATCGGGCTGGTTAGGCAGCTGAGGAGGATATGGTGGGGCCACCAAATTGCTTACTCAGCAACTCCAGATTAAGACCAACTCGTGGACTGAGTTTTGGCTGCTGATTTGAGTGCTTTAATCCACTAATTTGGCTGCGTTTTTTGATCAATTAGAAAGCTCATGTATAGTAGTTTAAGATCTTGACCATTTTTTGCAATTGTGCCCACCCAATTTTGCAAAAAAGTCCCTCAAAGTTGGCCATTTTCTTATCCGAAAATACCCAATTCAATACAAATGTGGTCTTTTTGGCTCAATTTGATTGATTCTACTTGGCCCAAATTCAATTTCAACTTAATTGATGACCAAGATGATGATTTAAGGGCTCGGCCGCAAATTTTGCAAAATTTGCGAATTGGTCCCTCGACTTTTGGAAATTGCATTTTGGCCCCAAATTGTCATTTGAATTCCAATCTGACCTCCTAGGCTTGGCTAGTCACATTTAGATCATTGGCCACAACTTTTTTTAAAATTTTTTTTCTTTTTTTAAATCTTTTTTTTCTTTTTTTTTTTAAATTAATTAATCTATATGCAATAATTTGGGCAAAAAATTAGGTGTCAACAACTATCACGAAACTTTTTCCCTTGTGGCCAAGGATGTCACAGTTCGTTCCTTTTTCTTTATAGCAGCCTCTCAAGACTGGTCGTTACATCAAATGGATGTCCATAATGCCTTCTTCCATGGAGATTTAGACGAAGAGATATATATGGAAGTACCCCAAGGTTTATGGAGACAGGGGGAAAATAAAGTATGTCGTCTCTGCAAATCTTTGTATGGACTCAAGCAAGCATCCAGATAGTGGTATACAGCATTTGTTGAATCACTGATAGCTGGTTTTCAACAATCCAAATTTAATTTTGTTGTTTTCATATGGACTCAAGGTACGTCATCTATCTACTTGATGATATATGTAGATGACATACTCATTATGGGGAATGATGAAATAGCTATCAAAGGTCTTAAGGGATACCTGCATTCTACTTTCCATATTAAAAATCTAGGATCGCCAAAGTATTTTCTTGGGATCGAAATTGCTTGATCTAGCCAAGGAATCTCTCTCAGCCAGAGAAAATTTGCATTGGAGATCATTTCAGAAGCAGGATTATTTGG
The DNA here is from genome assembly GCA_028830015.1 of Eucalyptus grandis x Eucalyptus urophylla. NCBI lineage: Eukaryota > Viridiplantae > Streptophyta > Magnoliopsida > Myrtales > Myrtaceae > Eucalyptus > Eucalyptus grandis x Eucalyptus urophylla. The sequence continues at coordinate 47,409,313 of CM054190.1, forward strand.
ATGTAAGCTAGCCGTGGTACCGAATGAGCAAAATGTCAAATTGACAACCGCTGATTATGATGTTGAACTATCTCAGGAGGCAGATCCTATACTCAAGGATCCTTTGGGCTATCAGAAGCCTGTCGAGAAGCTCATATATTTAACTATGACCAGACCAGACATAAGTTATGTTGTGCAGACACTTAGTTCATGTATAAGCCAAAACAGTCTCACACGAATGTCGTGCTGAAGGTTGTGAAGTACTTGAAGAAATGTCTTGGTCTTGGAATTCTTCTCTCTAGGAAGTGTGACATGAAGATGACTGCATACTGCAACGTAGACTATGAAACCTATCCTATGAGCAGAAGATCGATAATCGGTTTTTATATCAAATTGGGGGATTCTTTGCTTTCCTGGAGAATGAAGAAATAGCCAACTGTCTCGTTATCTTCGGCAAAGGCGGAATATCGAGCCATGGCTAAAACCACATGTGAAATAGTGTGGTTGAGAGGGTTACTTCAAGATCTTGGAGTGCAAGTCAAGGGACCGACAAGATTGTTCCGCGACAATGATGCGGCCCTCAAACTTGCATCCAACCCTATCGTGCATTAGAGAACGAAGCACATAGAAGTAGACTGTCATTTCACCCGCGAGAAAATCCAGGAAGGGATAATCGAGACACAAGGGATTGGAACACAAGAACAACCGGTGGATGTCTTCACCAAACTTCTATGTCGAAGACAGCATGCGTATCTCTTGAGCAAGGTAGGCGTCTTGGACATATACAAGCCACCAGCTTGAGGGGGAGTGTTGGAAGATACGCAGAAAGTTTGGAAAGATTCGATTAGATCAAATTATAGGGATTTTATTGAATCAATTAAAATCAGATCTAATCTGTACATTGTATCATTTCCTTTTCTTTTACACATACTCTGTAATATAATACAACTCTGTACATTGAATGAAAGTAAGAGAAATACATAGAAATTCCTATACTCCTTCTTGATTTACCTTTCCCTTCATATTTTGACATATTAAAGTGCCCGCCACTGAAAGAGGATCCTTCATCATGTGCACACCAGAAACATTCTACGCGTTTGCAAACAAATCATCCACATACAAGGCAAAAAGAAAAGAAATAGACCAGGGTTTATTTCATTTGGACTTGCAAATTTTAGTTAGAATTATCTTTTCTCTTTATGTTGTGCTATTGATTTATTGTTTTTTGTTTCCAATTTAAGATACTATGGTAGGTCTCCGCTCTTTTTCATTTGATTTTTTTAATTGATTGAGAAAGAGGTTTAGTCTAGGTGGGAGACTATTGAGGAAGTATGTGACATCCACTTCTACTGCATACTGATACATATTGGGTGTAATTATTGTAGGAGGATACCTTTTTCTATATCGAAGCTCATTGTTAGGACGAGATAATTTAAAACTTAAAAGATCTTTTGGATGGTACCTAACAAATCTTGGAATGATAATTGAAAAACAATAAATCTATTGTTTATTATGTTACGATGTACATATTATCCTAAAGAAAGAGCCCGATGAAGTGGCCGAATCTCTAAACTTCGCACAAGATCGAAAATAAAAACAATGTGAAATCTGAACGGAATCAAATTGAAGGACATAAAAAGCAAAACACTATAAGCACAAATATATAAAAGTAAAGTAGTGCTCTAATTCCAAGCAGAGATCTTCGCCATGATTAGGGCTCTCCAGCATCTCATCAAGCAGGGACTGCAACGCCATCGTGTAACTTTTGAATTTGATTGCCTCATACTGCTGGAGGTCCTTCAATAGAAGCAGCCGCAGCCCTGGGAAGAACGACGCCTCTTCGCTAATGTGTCGATCAATCATGTTAGTCGAGAAGCTAACCTAGCAGCGGATTGGGCCGCCAAAGCCCATAGGGCCCAAGGCTCATCCGGTAACTGGATCGTATCCCCTCCCCCTCCTTTCCTGAATATTGTACTAAGTGATGCTCTTCTAGCTGGTTGTATTTCTCATTTCATCTAATATATCAGTTATTTCGACCAAAAAAAAAAAAGTAGTGCTCTAAGGGAAGTTCATCGTGAGTCGAAATGTAGTTTCTCCCTATATACTAATTCTCGTCGGTTAGCCAAGCGGTAGCAAGCTACTTGTGAGCTAGGTAGCACCGACACACGACACGCGACATGACACGACACGACACGTGACACGTCATTTCTCAAAAAGTAGAGAATTTCGACACGTTTCGGCACGTTAAATATTAAATAAATATTTTTATATATACATGATTAATTATTATATTTAAATGAATTTATTCAATTTCATAAATAAATAAACAATAAGAAAAGAGCCTATAATAAATCTATACTAATAACATTAATAAATTTATTCATAAAAAATTGAAAAGACATTTTTTTTTTTACTTTAACGAAAGTTATCGATGAAATAAACAACTAATGAAAGATTAGAGTAAAAATAAATTTATATTTTTCTATGATGATCAAAATTTATCATTATTTAATATCTAGTGCTTTTATTTTTTGAAATAACTTTTTAACCTATCTATTTATTTATTTTTTAGCCTTATCAAGTATTAATAAAGTTATTTAATGTTCAATATTTCTTTTTAGGGTTAAATGGGTCCCACCCATTTATTTCAGCACACGTTTTCTTCCCCCACCCCCACCCACCCCACCCCTGCACCTGTCACTTCCCCTGCACAAGGCTTTCTTTCCCCTGCAACGAGGCTTCTTTCCCCAAAAGCCGTCGACGCCTCGTCTCTCTCCTTTCTCTTCTCCCTAAAAACAGCCCAAAGGGCAAAAACCCTAGCAATCACCTTATTTTTCCTCTCCTTTGCTCAGTCTCCACCTCTCTCGCTGCTGCCTCGCCTTCGTTCTTCCCTTTGCCGTTGTAGCCTCGCGTCCAGCCCTCCATCGCGGTGTTGCGGTTTTTCATCTCGGCGTTGCAGTCGGCAGTTGCAGCCCTCCCTCGTCGACGCTCACAGCGTCACCTCGACTCCCTCACCCTTGCCTCCACCCTCCATCACCTTCTTCCTTCGCACCTGAAGATCCGCCCTCTAGACACGCTCTGACGCGCGTGCCGGAAACTCTGACACTTGTTGACCGCGTGTTCGAGTGTGTCCAAGCGTGTCGGACACATGTCGGGGTGTCCGACATGACACGGAGGCCCTTTGAACGTGTCCGTGCTACCTAGCCTGTGAGGGCCGTCCCCAGTAATCCTCTATGGGGTACCCAGCCAGTAGGATTGCGTTCCTTATTTTAACATGCTAATATCTGCATGCCTTACAACCCCAAATTGGTTGTAGATCTTTTTCTTTCCTACAATTAGGGAATATCAATAATTTCACACTAAAGAAGAGTTAAACGTTGGCAACTCTTCATTCCAAATCATCCTCATACTAGATTCTTCTTGAAGGATCACTGAATGTTTTGAGTTTCTCCCTACACACTAATTATGAAAAGAAAATATTAGGGGTGTGCAACCAGATTGGGTATACCCGGGAACTGGACCGGCCCACCTGAAAAATAGGGTTGGGAACTTGTTCCCATTGAGACCGGTCCAGGAACCAATTCCCAAAATCAGACCGAGTTCCCGGACTGATTTTGGAATCGGTTTTATAAGTATAGGTCCAAAACTCTATTTTTCTCCTTATTTCTATTTTTACTCTTGCAATCATACTACGTTTTTTTCTCTTGACTCTCTCAAACACGCATGGCACTTCTCCTTCATCGTTCCTCTTCCTCACTTGCTTCCCCTCCCTCATCGGCTCCCTCTCGCACCATCCGACGGACGGACGGTGTTCGTCACTGTCAAATTCTTGTATACCACGTGGATTGGCTCGTCTAATTTCTCTTTTGTATGAGGATTTATACTTACATAAATGAGTAGCTTCATGTAATAGTTATGAGAATAAGACTAATATTAGACCCATGTTTGTTACTAATTCTTTGCCTTATGATTTTATTTATTATAATTAGCCCTGTGAATCCTTAATTTTTCGTTTAGTCAAAAGTTTGATGTATTTATTTATTACAAGTGCTTAATATTTCGATACAAATTAGAATGATTACGTTATTTTCTCGCATATCAATGTAAAATTTGAAATTGTATGACGAAATAGGTTCCAATGGAAACATGGTTGACCTTGGAACCGGATCGGAAAAATATGGTGGGTTGGGTACATGGTCCAATACAAATAGAGTTGGGTATAAGTCCAAAAAAGGGGAACCGATTGTTTCACTTGGATCTTTCATTTTATGTTCCTTCATTTATTCTTTCAAATTGTAAATGATATCAATTCCATAATCATATTACTTTTTTGAGTTTTTCGAGTAAAATATGCTAAACTAATAAAATTAAGTACTACTAAATTTTCTTGCGACCTTTCACATATGTTTCAACACTCCTAAATATGCGTCCAAGCTTTTTTTAACTGCATTATAGATTTGGATGAGCTTATTGTCGTCAACATATTTGATAAATAGTATAAATAGCAAGAATCTCTAAAAGACGAAAAAAAGAAGAAGCAAAAGGACAAATAAAGGGCAAAGAAAATCAAATGAGAGAGAGAGAGAGAGAGAGAGAGAGAGAGAGAGAGAGAGAGAGAGAGAGAGGATCGTTGAAAAGGAAAGAAAAGGAGTGGAGGGGATAGTTCTTGGAAGACTTTTATACAAGTGCTTTACTTTCATTACAGTAAAGATTAATCCTAAAGGAAGAGAAAAACCCGACTGGTTGAGAATCCCTAATCTGTGCACAAGAAACATGAAAAAGAGAGTGAATGTGAATGCAAACTCAAATGAAATTGAATGGAAAAATCTCGAAGAAGAGCCAATCGCTAAAAGGAACTTGAACGATGATGAGGAAAAATCTGAGCAAGAGGCCTAAAAGAGAACCCGACCCGTTTCTCAGAAATGAGACCCTTTGCAGTCCAAAAATCTCAGGCCCAAGGAGCTTAGCAAGGGCGCAGACCAAGGGGCAAAGGAGAGAACTTTCCATTCAAGGGGACTAAACATTGGGCAAAGTACGAATAGGAAAAGGAAGGGCAATGCCAGCTGAGGAATCCCTCCCTCGCTTCTCGTCCCTCCCTATGATACGGGCCTTCTTGTTGGTCCCATCTCTTCAGCCTCAGCAGGAACGGGCTCGCGAGGTTTGCAAGCGAATGCGAGCTCGAGCTCAAATAAAATCAAAATGAAAGGCGCGAAAGAGAGATCGCTAGAAAGCAAGGGATGATCACTCGTTGATATGATGGTGCCGCCGGAACATTTTCACCTTCGTTAAAAAGAGTAAAGCAAATTTGCAGTGTCGTGACGCGGATGAAGAGAGCTGCCCTTCCCCTGAACCATCAAAATGCAGAGCAAAAGTGACGTTACCAAAGAAATCGAACCGTGTTCCTGCTGTAATGGAAACGAGACAAAACCAAATCCATCTTTTGATCCCACATGGCCCTTGCATTGCTCTGCAAAAAGTCAAGTAACTTTTTTTTGGGGGGGGGGGGGGGGGGGGGTTAAAAAAATTCAACTTCAATATGCACACAATACGACATTCTTTCAATCATATATCACGTTAGCGGATATCCTCTAATTCCAAATCACCTAAAAACTACAACATATAAGACCATATCAAGGAGCAAAGCAGGGAGCTTCCAAACAAATCGAATAGTCAGAAAAGCAAGTAACCAATGATGCATCTGTTAAGATAACTAAACTGGTCCCTGAACTTTAATTAAATTTGTAATGTAGTCATGAACTTTTTAATTTGTCCAATATGATCTTTAAAGTTTTGGTGTATGTTCAATTTAATCCCTAAGTTATGTGAAAATATTCAATGTTATCATTTAACTAATTCAAGCTTAGAGACAATATTGAATATTTTAACATAAATTTAAGCAAATTAAAAGTTTAGTGTTGCAATGTATATTGAGCCAAAATTTAAGGATCATATTGAACAATTTAAAGGTTCATAACTACATAATATATTGAGTCAAAATTTAAAAATTATTTGAGTTATTTTTCCTATCACCGTATAAATATATTAAAGTACCCACCATTGAAATAGGACCTTTCACGCGCACATCAGAAACATTCTCTGCGGCTATGGGGACGTATGCTATGGGCATACCTAGTACAGGACGTGTCTTCAGGGCTAGCGTACGCCGAGTCGACTCTCCAAACCTGCAAATGAATCATCAGCATGAGCAAAAAGAGAAGAAATGGACCAGGGTTTTTTTTTTTTTTTTTTTTCCATTTTGGACTTACAAAGGCCTTCCATTGAGAGTCACAACGTCAAGGTCAGCAGACCTGCTATCAAAGTAGTCCACAAAGTACAGCAACTAAACCAAAAATCAATAGAACGAGCCACTACACCAAGAAAACGACCGTGAATGCTCCATCATGAAAGCCGTAAAATAAGCACGGGCAAGCAGCCATACTACATACCCCAGACAACTTTCCACCAAATCATTTAAGTACAACAACCAGTGTAGTCAAAGTCAAAAAGCACAGTTATGGTGCGAGGACCCCAAAATGGCCGTAACAACAGGCGAAGAAAAAGCGAAACGCCCCAGCAAAGCAAGGTGCTGTTAAGCAAAAAATTTAGCATTCGCAATCTTAAACACGACTAACTTTACATATTAAATTAAAATTACATCAAAAGTATAGATAAGCCATAAGGATGGAGTGAAAAGTTACCCCAAAATAGTGACATACAACTTGGAAGAAAACAAAGTCAAACGCCAATTTCTTTTAGGTTTCAGAATTAGTTTTCTCTATAAATTTACTTTTTCTGGGTTCCGTTTTCCATCTATCTTTTTGAAAGTGAAGGATGAAAGAGTCATTTAAAAGAAAGACTCCTCAGGGTTTCCATGACCCACAATTTGCATCGGGCGAACGTCTTGTGACCCGTGCGCCCGATGGCTTTGGCGAGAAAGATGTGCGTCTTCTTGAAGGCTCCTAGCCGAGAGATTGCAAAAGGCGAAAGGCCATCCCCTCGCTCTTGCACCTAGGGTTTTTACTACAGTGGGTACAACTCTGAAGGAGACGTTTCGTTGACAGATCTCCCTAAGGAACATATGCAAGTCCACTTCTTCACATCCTCAAGTCGGAAATGTTGCCGACAAAATGGAATTTAAAAAAAAAAAAAAAAAGATAACCTTCTAATAAGCTTGCATCCTTCAATAGGATCTATGCTTGAGAAAACCTCTTGAAGAAGGGTTTCTTGTGACATGGGAGTGGATCATCAGGTAAAATGAGAGAGAAAATGAGAAAACCAGATCCGTTCCAACATAAAGGTGCACAGTTAAAGATGACTGAAAAATTCATCACTGCGAGAAAACGGAGAGATCGGAATCTCTGAGTTCACTCGGACTCAAAAATTAATTAAGTCCTGACTTGGGACTGTTTTTTACTGACGCATCACCATTTTTACTTTTCAATTTCAGCGCACTGTCATTCCTCTGGGGACAAATGGCGTAGATGCCACCCAAAAGAGGTTTGTGACAAAAACGATAGCTGAAAAGCAGAAAAGAAGAGGTCAGAAGCTATTCAAGAAAATAACACATCGACACTCACTGAGTTAAAAACTGAACCGAGAAACGTGAATTACCTATATAAGATCAAGTGAAAAATCACATGTTCATGCTCTTGTAAAGATTTTGGATGATGTGGATTATTATATCCCAAATTGACTTGAATATCGTGAATAATTCACATATAACGTTCTTATTGAATGGCAATCGAATCAACGAATTTTATTAATTTGAATTAATGAAAGAATAACACTAAATATTTTTCATATAATTTAAGAACTAAATTGAACATATATTAAAAATTTATAACACTAAAGTAAAAGTTCAGGATATATTACATATTAAATCAAAATTCATTAATTATTTATTTAAATATCCCTTTTTAGTTTCTGAATTTCTTTTTTTCTTTTTAATTTCCTCCCTTCTTTTTAATGGCTTTCAATTTTTCTTTCTTTATTTTCGTGCATCAGCATACCCGACTCTTCAACAACATATGCAATTAATATGTAGTACATGAGTAGTTGGCGAGCTTTGAAAAATCTGGCCGCTCTAGAAGAGATCGAATTTTTCCAAGGATCTGACCTTTCTTTGTTCCCTTTCTCGAGATTATCAAATACTCCATGGTCGGTGTAAATTTTTTTATGGTAAAAGTAAGGACGACAAAAGATATATTTTCAAGAATTTTGTGAAAGATAAATTATTTTAAAATTATTTTCTAAAACATAATCGCCTGTAACGTAATTAAAAATATTTTTATGATCAATCATAATTTATGTCTAAATATTTTTATAAATGATAAAAATATTATTTTCAATTATTTTTATCGTGTTTATTTTTAGGAAATCAATTTTTTTTTTTAATAAACGCACTCTTGACGGAGTGCGGCCCCTGAAATGGCAACCTATCCACGGCCTATGGATTTGCAATCGGCCGCCCTACATCGTTGGATCTCCTGCACCTTCTTAGCATGCGAAATACTTGGAATTTGATTTAATTTAATTCGTAGTGGATAAGCTTCTAATTTTGGACCCCGCCCGCTAGGACTAGCAAATTACGAAGCAGCTTAACAAGAGAAAAGGAAAGAGAATCGAGGTGGGGCCACGTCAGAGCGTGACGTCGCCGACAATCAGATCCCAGGAGTGTCCCCCAATTTTTTTTTTGGTCAGTCTTACTCGATTCCTAACTCTACATTTACTTTCAGATTTTTGCGTAAGTGTCCCCCGGTTGAAGTGCGGAACCAAATGTGGACCGTCTTCGCACATTGAAACCTACGCATCTTTAAAGATTCCTAGGATAAACGGCTTATCCCTAACTACCATGCACCAATTATATCATAAAATAGCTATCACAAGATCGAGCTACGCAACCAAGGATTGAGTTCGCTACTATTTGGATATAATGTTATTTCTTTATGTCAAATGCTTACCTTCAAATAAATTCTCATAGCATTTCCTTAGTGTTATCTTCTTTCATATCTCAAACTACTCACAAGAATTGAAGAATCACATCAAGTGATAAGGTCGATTTGCACGCACCAAACTAGATTCACCTTTTTGATACAATCGAAGTATTTGTCGAATCAAGGTTCGATTAGGACATGCACGAATAATAACCATTTCCTCTTGAGACATGTCCTTATTAGGTATTTGCTATAAACCTCAAATCAGAGGTGATGAAAAGAGTTGATACTCTAATGTGAGATTTGAGGTTGCTACAGAAGATGTGAAACTATAAGCTAAATAGCTAGTGTCCATCACCCTTTTTTTCTTTGGACTAAGTGCATTGGAGGTCTTAAACCTTATTATGAAAGTATAATCAAGTCACAAAAATTTCTAAAATTTTAACTAAATTCAAAAACTTGTCACAAAAGCGCAATTAAATTCTCAAACTTCAAAAAGTGCAATTTTCCCCCTCCATCTTCAACCTCTACTTTGCTTGGAAAGTTTAAATCTAACAATGTAATGATAAGTAGATGCCTAGGTACAAGGGTTGATAACACATTTTGTCTTAAGTCGTTACAAAAAAAATTGACATACATGGTTGCTGAGTTTTGGGTCAATGTTCCCTAACTTTTAATTTGTTTAACATGTTTAATGAACTTTAGCTTAGTGTGCAATGTCGTTTCTAAACTTTTAATTTGTTCAATATAGCTTTCAAACTTTAACATAATGTGCAATGTCATCCTTGAATTCTTAATTTCTTTTTATTGTGGTTCTCGAAATTTTAATACATGTTCAACTTAAGCCATGATTATATGAAAATATTTATTATTTTCATTTTTTTGTTGAAAAAAAGGACTTTGTTGATTTGGCTTTAAATCCGGGACGTTTGAACGGGGGAAAATAAAAAATGTTACACGTGGATTATTCATGTAAGATGTTCAAGTCAAAAAACATGTGTTTATGGCCCCATAAAAGTCATTGGATGGCGTGGATTATTATACTCTCACTTGAGTTGAATATTTTATGTGAATAATTCATGTGTAACGTTATTTTTCGTGCAATGTTCAAACTTTTCAAGTTGCCAACTAAATCAACGAACTTTGTTAACTTGAACTGATGAAAGAATAATATTTGATATTTTTATATAATCTAGGAATTAAATTAAACATATATTAAGAGTTCATGAATCACATTAAATGATATTACATATTGAGTTAAGATTCTTGGATCATTTGCGTGAATATCTCTTTCATTTTCTGAAGTTCTTTTTCTTTTTCCTCCCTCTTTTTTTAATTACTTTCTATTGTTCTTTCTTTATTTTCGTCCATCAGAAGACCTACTTGCTCAACAATTTTACAATTTAATATTTCATCACGCTTTTATTTATAACCGACAGTCAAATTTGACTTTAGTTATATTTGACTTCCATTTTTTTTTCTATTTTCTCTTCATTTCTTTCTGGCACCAATGCCAACCGAAACCTCAAAAGCCTGCTCGCACAGACTCGTCAACCCCCAAAAAGAGATCTGGGCCGTTGATGTGGACGACCAACTAGGGGTGTGCATCAGGAATCGCCCGAACCGAGAACCGTTTGGCTCGGATTGAACCGGCCGAATTTGGGCAGTTCCCAAGGAGGGTGGTCTGGTTCTAGGTTCCTGCCTTTGGAACCGGTGGCTGGTCGGTTAATTATATATATAATATATTTATAAATTTCTTTAGAAAAAATCATAATTCTTCTAAATTTCTCCAATTTTTCATTTTATTTTTAGCCAAAACAGAAAATTTACCAGTTTTACTGGATTAAACTAGACTAGTTGGTCAGTTCGGTTCCCGGTTCTAGGACTAGTCAGTCGGGTTCTTGGTCTCGGAATTTAGGAACTAGTCCTCCCGGTCCAGATCTTGATTACACATCGGAATTGGATTGGATCGGGAACCGATGAATCTAAGATCAGGGTCCCAAACTGAATGCGACAGTTAACGTCATTGGTAGGATTCAGGAATAATACCTAGCATTCAGCTCCATCTGTAGCTAGCTTTTGCTTCGCTCCCCAAGGCTGACCGCCCCACCCGGACGACGCATTTACTACGGGTCACGGATGATTTAGACAATCATTCCCGGAAGCGACGCGCACCGAACCGGAACTGTCGTGGCCGTTGTTGGGCAGCGCGGCAGTGGCATTAACTCCACTTTTGGACGGAACCCACGACTTGTTATTTATTTATTTATTTTTAAAAAGCACTATTGAAGAATTTTAATGACTAAAAATAAAAGCGTCTCGTCAAATTTGTTAAGAACTTATTTAAAGGAAGTTTCTTCGTTTTCACATCATCTTTTTTCCCCGTCACATTTGTAATCAAAATGTATAAAATCGAAGTATCTTCTGTTAATCGTGCTAGATAAGAGCCATTTTTTCCTTCAATTTTTACGCATCAGAGATGATTTTTATTTTTTTTTTTTGGGTCAGAGATCAGAGATGTCAGATTGTTTAAAACGAGGAAACAGATGGTGATTGACTTTTTTTTTTGGACGGAAAGAGATGGTGATTGACTGAGGAAACCGACAATGTGCAAAAATGAAGCAACGCTGAGACTCCTGGGCAGCGGCATAAATGAAGCTATTAATGAGACTCCAGGATGGTGACATTGGCAGAACAGAAGGCAGATCGATCGAAAGACAGCTTTCCTCCCTCCCTCCCTCCCCTCGATCTCGATGATGGTGAACGACGACGCCCTCGCTCTAAGTATAAAGAGGGCCTTTTTCCCCTCCCCATTTCCACTATCCTCCCTGCATTTCCTTCCCATCCCTTCCCTTCCCTTTCCGGGCGTAAGCCCTTTACGTTTTTGCGCCCGTTTGTCTCGACGACTCTTAAAGAAGAAGCTCCTCCTCTTCATTTCAGGATTCCCTGCTTCCGTCGCGCCATTTGAAGGTGAAAATCTCTACTATTTCGATGCGAATGCTTAGAGATGTTTCGAAGTTATTTTGTGTTTCTCCCTTAAGCGGGGAATTTTACAGTTGGCTTAGCGAGTTTGAAATGTCGAGCTCCGACTGTTCTTTCTAGAGGTTATCCAGAACCCAGGAGTTGGGGTTCTGCTTCTAACCCAAGGTGGGTTTCACTTCGGTGGTCCGTGCGGTTTTTTCCGAGAAAAGAATTAAGCCATGGCTGATCGTGTGCTGAATCGAAGTCACAGTCTTTGCGAGCGTTTGGACGAGGCCCTCTCTGCTCACCGCAACGATTTTCTGGTCTTCCTGTTAAGGTAGAAGCAAGGACGAAAAGAAGATATATTCAAATGATCTTGAAATGGTTCTATTCTAGCATATAAAGTTGGCGAAATTCAGCTTGTTTTGGTCCTTTTTGTTTTCTTGTTGAAGGCTTAAAGCCAAGGGCAAAGGTACCTTGCAGCACCACCAAATACTTGCTGAGTTTGCGGCGATCCCTGAGGAGAGCAGAGCAAGGCTTTTTCTTCACGAGGCTTTTCGTGAAGTCCTCAAATCCACTCAGGTATCATGAGCTTCCTTCGTGTCAACGTTTCTCGGTTATTTAAGGCTCTTGAAATCTGCTTTCTACATTGATAATGGGTTAATTTTTTTTTGCTTTTCTTTGACCTTTTTTCGGTTTAAACTCTAAAGGAATTTCTTTTGCTGTGAACTTTGGGTTTTAGGAAGCAGTAGTGTCGCCTCCGTGGGTTGCTCTTGCTGTTCGTCCAAGGCCGGGTGTGAGGGAATACATTCGTGTGGACGTCCCTGAGCTTACTTTTCAGCAATTGGAGGTTGCTGAGTATCTGCGCTTCGAGGGAGAGCTTGCTGATGAAAGGTCAGAATCTTTCTTTCTCTTCCTCCTTTTTTTCCCCGTTTCTCGATGATCTTTAGAACTCCGGGTCATGTTTCTTTATGCTGTTCTTGTTTTTGATTGCTCGAGAAAATATTGGGTGCATATAATGCACCAAGTAGTATTCGTATTCAACCATCCACGGGTCGACACGTTGGGATCCCCCGTTGGCGGGATGTGGCTCTGCTCCCTCCCCCTCCCTCCCTCTTCCCCTCTGCGCTCTCTTTCCTCCGCGAAGGTGCGTCTCGCCGCCGCGTCGGCCTCCGTCAGTTGCAATGCGCTCATCAGACAAAGGGAAAAAAAAAAAAAGAAACAGAAGAGAGAAGAAATCAGACAAAGCCCATTTTGTGTTTTAGCTTCTCCCCCCTTGAGATATTTTCACTCTCAGTCATTTCGTTTCACCTCTATCTATGTCTTGTCTTGCAGCTTGAACCCTCTCCCATTCACTACCACTTTTGAGGGCCCGACTCATTCCACGTTCACCGGGAATGGCGTTGAGTCTATCTGTCGCCGTCTCTCCAACGATCTCTTCCGTGACAAGAAAAGCTGGGACATTCTGCTTAATTTCCTCAAAGCCCACAGCTACATGGGGAAGGTACATATAACTATCGATGATTCACATTCATTTGAAGTCTTAAAAACGAGGCATGAGTTTTTTTTTTTGGTCGAAAAAAAAAACTAGTCATGAGTTACAAATTGGGATTGTTTTCACCTCATGTTACCATATGGTGAAGACTGAGAACTCGATGCCAATTAAGATTAAAGGATGTGCTGCCCATTGAGAAAAACATTTCTTATCTGTTTATGGCTTATGTGAATGTTGGATGATTCTGCAGGACATGATGGTGGATAGCACAATCGATGACGTGCTCTCCCTCCAGCAAGGCCTGACGAAGGCAGTGGAGTATCTGACCCCACTTAACCGGGACACACCGTATTCTGAGTTTGAGCACAAGTTGCAGGAGTTTAAGCTGAAGCAAGGGTGGGGTGACACGGCCGGGCGGGTCCTCAACATGATTCATCTCCTGTTGGATCTCCTCATGGTCCCCAAACAGGGCACTCTTAAGCAGTTCTTGGGAAGGATTCCGATGGTCTTCGATGTTGTCATCGTGTCTCCCCATGGATACTTTGCTCAGGACAATGTCCAAGGTTATCCAGATACCGGAGGCCAGGTACTCGTTTTATTTTGAGTTAGCATCTCTTAATCAGAAGAATATACGCATCGTGTGGTCTTGCATTTAACTTAATCATTTTGCAATAATTTGGTCTATTTCTAGGTTGTTTATATCCTGGATCAAGTTCGTGCCCTAGAGGAAGAAATGCTTCGCTGCATTAAGCAACAAGGACTGGATATCACTCCTCGGATCCTCATTGTAAGTTTCACAAGCTTATTGTCGGGACTTTATGCGGTGATTAAGATGAATTGTCCTACTTTAAATGCTTATTGTGTAGTGTGTTTTTCTAGGTCACTCAACTTCTCCCAGATGCGGATGGAACCACCCATGGCGAGCCTTGCGAGAAACCATTCCAAACCAACCACTCCAAAATCCTTCGCATCACCCTCAGGGACAAGAAGGGAAACGTCTGCAAGTGGATTTCCTCGTCCGAGGATCGGCCCTATTTGGAAAGATTCACCGAGGCATTGACAGACTCAATTATATACTTCGGGTCATTTTGCCTGCTGAATTTATTTAGTTTCTGGTTGAGATTAATGGTTTTTGTATGGTAACTCTTATCAGGAGGCCTCAAAAGAAATCCAGAAAGAGTTGCTGCGCAAACCTGATCTGATCATTGGAAACTGCGGTGATGGAAATATTGTTGCTACCTCGTTAGCCAAAACATTAGGTGTTACACAGGTTTGTTCTCTTTCACATAATCTTGTTACTTGTAACAACTGAAGCTGAAATACTCATAGCCTGGTATAGTCTGATCTTTACTTCTTTGTACAGTGTGTAATAGCCCATGGCTTTGAGAAGACAAAGTACCCAGAGTCAGGCGTACACGGGGGGAAATATGAGAAGTACCCCTTCACTCGCCAGTTCACCAGGGATCTCATCGCCATGAGCCACGCTGACTTTATTATAACCGACACCTCCCAAGAAATAGATGGAAGGTGATTCAACTTGATGGTTCATCTTAAAATTCGATTATCCTAATATAGTCTACCTCGTGAAATTTCCTCGACATTCCTAATATTCCTTATTTTTCAATATTTCAGCCAGGATACTGCACGGCAGCATGAGAGTTGCACGACCTGCACGCTTCCTGGAATCTTCCAAGCTGTCCATGGGGACTTCGCTGACAAGTTCAACATTGTTTCGCCGGGTCCCGACATGAGCACGTATTTCCCCTACACCGATCGGCACCGATATGAAGGGTTACACCATAAGATCAACATACTTCTCTTTAGCCATGACAAGAAGGAACACCGGTGAGTGTTTTGGTCCTTCCTTCATACCCAAATTAAATCATGTCCTGTCATTTATAATGGCGTTCTTGGTAGTCAAAGTTTGTCTTTTGCTAATTAACATCGTCTCTAACGTTGAACAGGTGTGTGTTGAAAGATACGGACAAGCCGATTATTGTTGCCATGGCTAGGCTGGACCGTGTCAAGAACTTGACAGGGCTTGTCGAGTGGTATGGCAAGAACTGCAAGTTAAGGGAACTGGCCAACTTGGTCGTGGTCAGGTGCAACAGGAGGAAGGATTCCATGAACTTGGAAGAGAAGGCTGAGATGGTGAAAATGTACGACCTCATCGAGAAGTACAAGCTGAATGGCCATTTCAGGTTGATTTCCTCCAAGATGGACCAGTGGATGAAAGGAGAGCTCTACCGCTACATCTGTGACAAGAAGGGAGTTTTTGTTCAACCAGCTATCTTTGAAGCTTTCGGGCTGTCCATGGTCGAGGCCATGGCTTGTGGATTGCCAACCTTTGCCACTTGCCATGGTGGGCCAGCTAAAATCATTGAGGATGGTGAATCGGGATTCCACATTGATCCTTATTGTGGTGACCAGGCGGCCGAGCGTCTTGTGGAGTTCTTCGAGAAGAGCAAGACTGACCAGACTTACTGGGACAAAATCTCAAAAGGCGCCATGGCGAGAATTGAAAAAGAGTACGCATATAATAAAAATATGGATCTTCAGATTTAAATGACGTTCATAGTTTTCGGGAAGATGATTTTTCTATTACATTTACCATTTTGTTGGCTTTTGATAAGATATACATGGAAAATATTCTTTGAGAAGCTGTTGAACCTGACTGCTGTGTATGGCTACTGGAAGCATGTGACTAAACCCGATCATCCCAAGATCTGCGGACACCTCGAACTGTTCTATGACATCATTTATGGCCCCCTGGTAAGTTCCTGGTTGAACCTAATCCGAGTCTGCATTCTTCATTCAATTGAAATACGAGCCCAAATGAAAAATGAAGGAATTTTTCCTGAGGGGGCGCCCTAAAGTCTCTCTCTCTTTTCACCTTTGCCTGCATGCTTCACGAAGGTGTTATCGTAGAAATTAACATCTAATCTTATCACTATTTCAACAGTTCTTGGCATACCAACTATGTTTTTTGCAATTAACTCATGATACGTTCTTGCTCCTTCTTATAGGCTCAGTCTCGTTCCCCCGGCAAAAGGAAGTGGAAACGACCGACTTTGAAAGTCCTCAAGAGGTTATTTTCCTAATCTAATTTTGTATTTGCATCATTTGTTCTCTGAACCTACTGATTTTATCTTAAGTTCTACTCGTACTTTTTATTTTTATTTTTTTTTGGTCGAGAAAGTCGAAGGTTTCATTGACTCAGAGTAAGTTTGTTTACATTAGAAACTAGAATATCCAACATAGATTTCGAGAGATAAGACGGCCAATTAGGAGGAATTTCATTTTTCCGCTCGGCCAAAAGTCCTCTCTTTTTACCTTTGTCTGCATGCTTAGCGAAGATGTTATCGCAAGAATTATAATCTTATCACTATTTCAATAGTTCTTCGCGTACGAATCATGTTTCATGCGATGGACTCATGCTATGTGTTCTTGCTTATTCTTGCAGGGTCAATCTAGTTCGCCCTGCTGTCGGAAGAGGGAGCGGCCGACTTTGGAAGTTTTTTAATAGGTTAATTTCCTGATTTATCTTTTTTATTTTCATCATTAGTTCTCTAAACCTGCGATTTGTATCTTGAGTTGGTCTTGTACTTTTTATTTTTTTGGGTCAAGAAAGTTGAAGGTTTCATCAACTCAAAGCAAATTTTGTTTACATTAGAAGTTAGAATATCCCGTTGGCCATCGAAGTGACATCCCAAGATCAATAGAGCTAGAAACTCAAACATATTGAGGTGAAGACAAAGATTTGTGTACCTTATTTGAAATCTTTCTTTATGTGAAATGACAGAAGACAAAGATTTGTGTACCTTATTTGAAATCTTTCTTTATGTGAAATGACAACAATTCGATACTTAGGTTATTCTCCTTTATGGCTCTCGGATCTTAGTGTGATGAGACTACCTCTTATGGCTTCCTTATGTGAGGTGAGAGAATGTTTATGGAAAAATGAGGGTTAGAGGAGGGACCAAACACCATTTATAGAGTTTTGGACAATTTCTCTCATCACGGGCTAGGCTTAATTTGGCCCATACAAGCTAGACTTATATTCAACTATTAAGAAAATCTTATGCCTTATCTTATTAGATCAACCCCATAAAATAGTAAATTACCATTACAATTAATATAACCCACATTAAGAAAACTCTTACCTATCCAACATAGATTTCTGGGGATAAGACAACCAAGGGAGAGTTCATTTTTCCGCTTGACCAAAAGTCTTCTCTCTTTTTACCTTTGTCTGCATGCTTCATGAAGATGTTATAGCAGGAATTAAAATCTAATCTTATTGCTATTTCAACAGTTCTTTGCATAAAAACCATGTTTCTCGCAATTAACTCATCCTATGTTCTTTCTTGTTCTTGCAGGTTCAGTCCGGTTCGGCCCACTGTCGCGTGAACCAAGAGGTGAATAACTATCGGAAGAGGAAGCGTTCGAGCTTGGAAGTTTTCAACACGTTATTTTCCATGATTTATTTTTTTATCTGCACCGTATGTTCTCTGAACCTACAATCTGTATTTTAAAATGTACTCAGTACTTTGTGTTTTTTTTATTTGCATCATATGTTCTCCGAACCTACCATTTGTATTTAAGTTGTACTCAGTACTTTTTTTTTTCTTTTAATTTGCATCATATGTTCTCTGAACCTACGGTTTGTATTTTGAGTTTAGAATATGCAACATAGATTCCAGGGATTAGACTGATAATTAGGAGGAAGTTCATTTTTCCACTTGGCTTTAGTCACCCAATCCGCTAGCTCTGCGGCTTCGCTTGAAAAAAATTTCAGGCTTACGAGTTCTACTCGGTACTTGGGCAGTAGCTGGGGTTGGACCTATTGCCACACACGAAATTCCTAATATAAATTTACTCAATTAAAAGAAGTACATTGTCCACATGAAATTTGCCCAGGCCCGCTTATTTTTTTCTTACTTGAGGCCAACTAAGCCCAGGCGAGCCATTGGGAGGCCGGCTCTATCTGGGCTGATTCGGCTAGTTTGATTCAAGTGGCACCCCCGGATACCATCAACCTAATTGGCCGAGTCACTCTATGAAGGACTGGTGCTGGGTTCGGATCACCCCGGACCTACGAATCGCAAATTCACCGGGGATGAATGATCAATCTATAGGTGATATCAACAGTGAAGATTGCCAAGTTCAGCTTCCCCTCTGAAAAAAAAAGAGGATTCAAGAAAACAACGATTCAAAGATAAATTTCCCAAGAGAAGAATGTTCTTCATTGAAAGTCATAATACATACTGTTATTCTACAATACATAATGCTATTTATATTAAGAAGACAACTAGATTTCCTATTATATATTCCGAACATTTAATCTGACAAATTGACCGAAATCAAATCATATCTACTACTCTAATATAATATTTCGATAGCAGAATCAAATCATACTCTAATATAATCTTCCGATGGCATAATCAAATTATAATCAAATCATATTCTAATATAATCTTCCGATGGTTTACCAATAATATTATCAATCTTATCACCTTCTATACTAGCTAGATAAAATGGTTACTTAAATGGAGTCCAATCTCTCCGTATGGCAGTCCAAGCTTAGGCGAAGAATTTTTATGGCAAAGCTACTCCTTTCTTGAACTTGAGCTCGGTGTTTGGAGCATATCGGCGCTATCTTATTGTTCGACTTTTTGTGCTGGCAACACACTTTAGAGTCATAAGTCTAGCAGTGAAGAGAAGCTCCACTTTTGAACTTGAGCGCTTAAACCTTTGGTCAAGCTCTCTCTCTCTCACAAGCACTAACTGTTCATCTTCTTCATTGCAAATCTTCAAACAATTGCTGCGAGCACAAGCGATACTGTGAAGCTCATTAAGGATAAGCTTCCAACTAAACGCCAAGCCGAGGTCAAGGAATTCAAGTGGGTATGTGTTCCGTACTCTTGACTGGAGGCCGACAACGACATCAATGGGGGCTTGATTTCAACCCGGACGCTGTAGGAGTTAAGAAAGCTCCGAGCAAAACCTCAGGACCGCAAAGCTTCCTCCTTCAACGTTGCCCATGCCTCGAGAAGGAATGAAACAGAACCGGAAGGCTGATGAGAGGTTAATCCACGGACGAGGCCTTAAGGATAACCCAACCCATGTCGAGTATAAAAATCCTAGGCCCAAGGAGCAAAGGAGAACTTTACATTCGAGGTCTCTCTCCCTTCTCTACATGCTCGCACCTTTGACACGAGCCTCGGAGTTGGTCCAATCTCTTCAGGCCTTAGCGAGCTTGAACGGATAACGCGATAAGTCACGACGAATAATATCGCCAGAAAGCAAGATGCAAAGTGGGTACACGGAGGAGAACGAAGATAAGGCTGTACAAGAAAAGCCTTATCTGGAAATGGACTTCTAGAGCGACAACTTAGGAAAGGCCTTGATTTCAGAAATCAGCAGTTGTTCTCAAATGGGACTAAAATGACGAGAGCCACCTTCAGCTTCCTCTCCAGACAAGCTAGATACAATGGTGGCTTTTATTGTTGATGTAAAATTTTGTCTCCGAATCAAGTGATCATGCAACAGACACACTGAGAGAGAGAGAGAGAGAGAGAGTTATTTTAAGGGTTCAAGGAGACGTGACCGACCCACAAATAGGGGTTAGGGTGGTTCCGGTTCCTGGAACGGGAACCGGAAAACCCTAGTTTTCAATTTATTTTCTTTCCTCTTTTGTTCTTCCTTCTCCCTCTTCTCGCGACTCCCCTCTGTTTTAGTTTTAGGGTTCCTTTACTCTCTTCTGAGTCTTCTCCCTGTCCACTCCAGCGTCGCCACTCTCAACGCCGCTTGTGGCTCCCCTCCCCCACCCTTCGAGTGCTCGACGTCGCTCGGTCCCCTCGACGCTCGCTCGACGCTGCTCGGCCAGCTCGGCTCCTCGACGCCTGCTCGATGCCGCTCAGCCCGCTCGACGCCTCTTGGCCGCTCGACGCCGCTCGGGCCGCTCGGGCCCTTGACGCCGCTCGCCGTCAACGCCGCTCGTCGCTTTGGTAGAGGCCGCTCGCTGCTTGCGCAGCCGCCCCCAACGATCCTCACTCGGTCGCCCTCGACGCTGCTCCCCCCCGGGACGCTGCTCGGCCAGCCACCCCCAACACCGTTGGCCCAATCAGCCCTTGACACTGCTCGCCAGCCGATGGAGAACTGATGGTTCTGATTGTATGGCTGTTTTGGATTTGTAGGATTCTCATTAAATTTCTTTATTCCATTTTGAAGTTCAACACTTTGGTTTTGCTTTATGATAAGTGCTGTGGTCGCAGGTGGATGATGACAATCAGTCCCAGTCTTCAATTCATGGTCAGAGACGGTATTTAAAAGGAAAATCCAGGAACAATGATGGTTCAATTCCAGAAAGAAGTAAAAGGTGAAGACTTGCCAAGGTTGGTTTGTTGTATTTCTGCTGCAAAATATGTTCTTGATGATGCGTACGTGTTTGGTGGTCTGATCCCCTTTTTCCCTGAATTTCTGTTCCATTGTTGACAGGTTCTTGCTAACAGACCAGATATTATTAGAGAAGACTACATGAATGAACTCTGCATTCTACACGGTGATGTTCCTTCCTTCCCAAATCAGGTGAATGTCATAATTTAACAGAGAAAGAAGCATTCTAATTTAAGAGTTTAATAAGCTTTTTCACACTATCTTGGATGTTATAGGATATGAATCTTATCAATATGACAATTAGGTTGCTTTCAACATCATAGAGGAGGAGTTGGGGCGGCCTCTTGAAGCTGTGCTCAGCAAAATTTCATCTCGAACTATAACAGCTGCCAGCTTGGGTCAAGTTTATAGAGCTACGTTACGTGATATTGAGAGGATGTTGCAATTAAAGTTATCTTCCATGCTGTGAACTGCTTTTTCATCACTGACATCTACAGCTCTACATTATTGAGAAAAATTGAGACTTGCAGGCCCATCGGATGAGATCATTGAAAATTGATTACTATTGTTGATTTTTTGAAAAGATCTTTTGGATGGTTCCCAACAAACCTTGTAATGATAATTGAAGAATAATAATTCATTATGTTACGATGTTCATATTATGCTAAAGAAAGGGCGAGAAGAATTGGACAAATTTCTAACACTATGGACAAGATTGAAAATAACAAGAATGTGAATGTGAATGAAATCATATTGAAAGCCATAAAAAGCTAGAAGCATAAATATATAAAAGTAAAGTGGAGCTCAAAGGGGAGTTCACCACAAGTCAACATGTCGGGCTTCTAAGGAGTAGCACAAGTCCCCCATTAAATTTTGTGATGTTTATCGAATGGAGTTTCTCCCTATACACTAATTGTATAAAGAAAATATGGAAGTAAAATCTGACATTTTTTCAAGAATGCTCTCCCTATAATCTATTTAGTGATGCTTTTTATTTTGGTCATGACAATACACACACACACACACACAATATGTTTCACTTTTAAATTTGGACCTTTCATTTCATTTTATTCATTCTTTCAGATTGCAAATGATATCAAATCCATAATCATATTATTCCTTTCTTGATTTTTTTCAAGTAAAATGCTGAACTAATAAAATTACATACTATTAAATTTTCTTGCGAGCTTTGACATATATTTTAGCACTCCTAAATATGCATCCAAACTTTTTTAATTGTACTATGAATTTATGTGAGCTAACTCTCGTCAACATATTTGATAAATTGAATAAATAGCAAGAATCTTTTAAAGATAAAAAAAAAATAGCAAAATGAAAAGAAAGGGCAAAGGAAATTAAATGAAGAGAGAGAGAGAGAGAGAGAGAGAGAGAGGGGTCGTTCAAAAGAAAATAGAAAGGAGTGGAGGGGATAGGAGGACTATTATACACGTCCTAACCCGCGCGCCGCCCCCCCCCCCCCCCCCCCCCCCCCCCCCCGCGGCGCGAGAACTTTACTTTCATTACGGTAAAGATAACCAATCCTAAAGGAAGAGAAAAACCTGACTGACTGAGAATCCCTAATCTGTGCACAAGATAGATGGAAAAAGAACGTGAATGTGAATGCAAACTCGAATGAAATCGAATGGAAAACCTCGAAGAAGAGGAGCAAATTACTAGAAGGAATGTGAACGATGACGAGGGGAAATCTGGGCAAGAAGCCCAAAGGAGAACCCAATTCGTTCCTAGGAAAGCAGGCCCTTTAGAGTCCGAAAATCTCAGGCCCAAGGAGCTCAGCAAGGGCGCAGATCCAGGAGCAAAGGATAACTTTCCGTTCGAGGGTACTATAATTTGAGCAAAGTATGAATAGAGAAAAGGATGGTCGACGCCAGCTGAGGAATCCCTCCCTCTCGTCTGGTCCCTGCTTACGATACGAGCCTTGTTGTTGGTCCAATCTCTTCAGGCCTCATCAGGAGCGGGCTCGCCAGATGTGCACGCGAAGCATGCGAACTCGAGCCAGAATAAAATCAAATTGAAAGTTGCGAAAGAAAGATTGCTAGAAAGCGAGGGATGATCACTCGCTAGAATTGAGGGTGCCGCGGGAACATTTTCACCTTTGGTTAATAAGAGTATAGCAAATCCACAGCGTCATGACCTGGATGAAGAGAGCTGCCCTTCCCCTGAACCATCAAAATGCAGAGTAAGAGTGACGTTATCGAAGAAATTGAATCATGTTCCTGCTGATCAGGAAAGGAGACAAAGCCAAATCCTCTGGAAACCCAGTCTTTTGGTCCAGCACGGCATTCATTCAATCAAATATCGCATTAGAGGATATCTTCTAATCTTAAATCACCAAAAGATGTGCAATATATAAGGACCATATCAAGGAGTAAAAGCAGGGAGCTTGCGAACAACTTGAATAGCCAGAAAAGCAAGCAAACGATAGATGCATCTGCAACCTCTGTGCTCGAAACACGAAACCAATTTATTAAAGTGCCCTCTACTGAAAGAGGACTTTTCATCATGTGCACGCCAGAAACATTCTATGCGTCTGCAAACAAATCATCAACATACAAGGCAAAAAGAAAAGAAATAGAAGTGGGATTATTTCATTTTGTCCAATTTAAGATACTCTGGTGGGTCTCCGCTCTTTTTCATTTGTTTTTTCTTTTTTTTTTCTAATTGATTGAGAAAGAGGTTTACTTTAGATACTCTTGAGGAAGTGTATGACATCCATTTCTACCGGGAAAAAGTACCGAAAAAGTTGTAAACATATTGCATTAGTATGAGTTTAGTCATAAACATTTTAATTAAATCAATTTAGTTCTAAACATTCTTATATTAGTACAAATTTAGTTCATCCAGTAATTTTAGGCAAGAAATCAGTGGCGTAGATGCTGGTGATCCTAAATGACATCTCTGGTGCTAACATGAACATTTTAATTTTTTTAATAATTTTTTTATTTTTTAGTTTTTTTTCCTTTTTTTTTCTTAATTTTCCTCTTTTCTTTCCTTTTTTTTTTTTTTTTGGCATTGTGGCCGAAATTCTTAATTTTCCTTTTTTTTTTTCCTTTTCTTTAGACTGTGGCTGATATTGGCCATTGCCGGTGACTAGCCACAGGTGGGAGTCGGTGAGGGCTCTATGGCCCTCGCTAACTACTAGCAAAGGTTGCCCTCGTCGAATCTAGTGAGGGTGAGACCCTCGTGGCTCGGGCGAGGGCAGTCCTCGCCGAATCGAGCAAGTGGGAGGGCCGCCCTCATCGGATCTAGTGAGGGAAAGACCCTCGCGACTTGGGTGAGGGTAGTGAGGTCTCACCCTCACTAGATCCAACAAGGGCCACAACGCCCTTGCCGGCGCTTGCTTATAGCCAATTGCCGACCATGGCCGATATCAGCTATAGTCCAAAGAAAGGGGGAAAAAAGAGAAAATAAGAGAAAGGAAAAAAATAAACAAATAATAAAAATTGAAAGTTAGTAAAAATCATTTTAAAATATCCATGTCAGCGCCGGTGATGCCACATAGGATCACTGGTGTCCACGTCATCGGTTTTCGACCTAAATTGGTCGGATAGGTTGAATTGGTATTAATGTTGAAAGGTTTTAGAACTAAATTGGTCAAGTTGAAATGTTTATGGCCGAATTGATGTTAATATAGGTTTAGGACTTTTTTGATAGTTTTCCCATTTCTACTGCATACTTATACATATTGGATGTAATTATAATAAGAGGATTGGTTTTTCTATATCAAAGTTCATCATTAAGACGAGATAATTAAAAACTAAAAAGATCTTTTGGATGGTACCCAACAAATTTTGGAATGATAATTGAAGAACAATAAATCTGTAGTTTATTGTGTTACAATGTATATATTATGCCAAAGAAAGAGCCCGATGAAATGGACGAATCTCTAAACTTCGCACAAGATCGAAAATAAAAACAACGTGAAATGTGAATGAAATAAAATTAAAGGCCATGAAAAGCAAATCACTAGAAGCATAAATATATAAAAGTAAAGTGGTGCTCTAAGGGGAGTTCACCACCAGTCGACATGTGGTGCTTCTAAGGAGCAAAACATGTCCCCCATTTAATTCGTAATTTTTATTAAATGGAGTTTCTCCCTCTATAATAATTCTGGTCGGTTAAAGCCAAGGGGTAGAAAGCTACCTACGAGAGCTGTGCTCGGTAATCCCCTAATGGAGTGCCCAATAGATGTGCGTTCCTTATTTTAATGTGCCGGTATCTAGATGCCTCACACCCCCAATTGATTGTAGATCTTTTTCTTCTCTACAACCAAAGAATATTAATTTCACACTAAAGAAGAGTTGAATGTTGGCAACTCTTCATTCCAAATCTTCTCCATACCATGTTCTTCCTGGAGGGTCATTGAATGTGTTGAGTTCTCCCTATACACTAATTATGAAAAGAAAATATTGAAGTAAAATCCAACATTTTTTAAAGATTGTTCTTCCAACAACCTATATAAAGTGATGCTTTTTAATTTGGTGATGACAATATATATAGATTATGTTACTTGGACCTTTCATTTTATCTTCCTTCATTTATTCTTTCAAATTGTAAATGATATCAAGTCCATAATCATATTAAATTTTTGAGTTTTTTTTAGTAAAACATGCTAAAATAATAAAATTATGTACTGCCAAATTTTCTTGCAAGCTTTCACATATGTTTCAAGACTCCTAAATATGCATCCAAACGTTTTTCAACTACATTATAAATTTTGATGAGCTTATTGTTGCCAACATATTTGATAAATAGTATAAATAGCAAGAATCTGTAAAAGACAAAAGAAAAAAGAAGCAAAAGGACAAAGAAAGGGCAAAAGAAATCGAGAGAGAGAGAGAGAGAAAAGGGATCGTTGAAAAGAAAAGGAGTGGAGGGGATAGTTCTTGGAAGACTTTTATACAAGTGCTTTTCTTTCATTACAGTAAAGATTAATCCTAAAGGAAGAGAGAAACCCGACTGGCTGAGAATCCATAATCCGTGCACAAGAAAGATGAAAAAGAGTGAATGTGAATGCAAACTCGAATGAAATCGAATGGAAAAATCTCGAAGAAGAGCAAATCACTAAAAGGAAATTGAACGATGATGAGGAAAATTCCGAGCAAGAGGCCTAAAGGAGAACCCAACCCATTTGTAGGAAATACCCTCTGAAGTCCAAAAATCTACCGACCAATAAAAAAGAAAAAAGAGTCCAAAAATCTCAGGCTCTAGGAGCTTAGAAAGGGCGCAGACCAAGGGGCAAAGGAGAGAACTTTCCAATCAAGGGGACTAAACTATGGGCAAAGTACAAACAGAAAAAAAAAAAAATGGGCAAGGCCAGCTGAGGAATCCCTCCCTCTCTTCTCGTCCCTCCCTATGACACGGGCCTTGCTGTTGGTCCCATCTCTTCAGCCTTAGCAGAAGGGGGCTCGCGAGATTTGCAAGTGAACGTGAGCTCGAGCTCGAATAAAATCAACATGAAAGGCACAGAAGAGAGATCGCTAGAAAGCAAGGGATGATCACTCATTGATATGACGGTGCCACAGGAACATTTTCACTTTCGTTAATAAGAGGATAGCAAATTTGCAGTGTCGTGACGTGGATGAAGAGAGCTGCCCTTCCCCTGAACCATCAAAATGCATAGCAAAAGTGACATTACCGAGGAAATCGAACCATGTTTCCTGTTGATTAGGAAAGGAGACAAAACCAAATCCTCTAGAAAGCCCGATCTTTTGATCCCACATGGCCCTTGCATTGCTCTTCAAAAATTCAAGTATTTTTTTTTTTGGGGTAAAAAAATTCAAGTAACTCCGATATGCACACGATATGAGATTCTTTCAATCATATAACATTAGCAGATATCTTCTGATTCCAAATTACCAAAAAATTGGAACATAAAAGACCATATCAAGGAGCAAAGCAAGGAGCTTATGAGCAACTTGAATAGTCAAAAAAGCAAATCAAAGATGATGCATATGTAACCTTAAGAATAATGATTCAAATGGTCGATAAACTTTAGATAAATTTGTAATATAGTCTCTAAGCTTTTTAATTTGCTCAATGTAATCCCTAAATTTTTGGTATGTATACAATTTAATCCCAGAATTATGTGAAGATATTTAATATTATCCTTCAACTAATTCAAGTTCAGGGACAAAATATCCATAATTCTAAAATTCAGGGATTACAGTATATATTAAGTTAAAGTTAATGAATGATATTAAATAAATTAAAAATTCAATTAAATCAAATTTTAAAGATTATTTATGTTATTTTTTCTATCATCATAAAAATATATTAAAGTGCCTTCCATTGAAACAAGACCCTTATCATGCGCGCACTAGAAACATTCTCTGCGTAAACAGAGACCTATGCTATGGGCATACCTAGTACACGACGTGTCCTCTCTCTGACCGCTAGCTTACGCCCAGTCGACTTTGATTGGCTGTCCAAACCTGCAAAACGAATCATCAACATACAATTCTCTCTCTCCTCATGATGTACAAAGGTCTAAAGAAAGGAAATAGACCAGGGTCTATTTCATTGGTCTATTTCCTTTTGGACTTCAAAAGCCTCAAATTGAGAGCCACAATGGCAAGGGCGGCAGATCTTCTATCAAATTAGGGTACAAAACCATATGATGACCTCAAAAGTACAGCAATTAAACCAAAAATCATTAGAATGAACCACTAACGACATATCACACCGTGAAAAGCTCCATAAATGAATAAAAACACAAAATAAGCATCGGCAATAAGCCATGCTACATATCCCAGATAATTTTCCACCAAATCATCTAGGTACAACCAGTGTAGGTGGAAAGCGCATGTATGGTGTGAGGACCTTAAAATGGAGATAAAAAGAGCCGAAGAAAAAGCACACGCCCGAAAAAAGCAAGGTGTTAGTAAGCAAAACTTTTAAACTTTTATTTTTAAAAAATTCGAATTTTAATTATTTTTATTTGTAATTAAAAATTCAAAGATGACATTATATATTGAGCTAAAATTTATAAATAATTAATGTAAATATCTCTTTTAATTTATGAATTCCTCTTTTTTATTTCCTCCTTATTCTTTTTAATTACTCTCTAATTTTTTTCTTTATTTTCGAGCATTGGCAGGACTACTTGTTCACCATTATATATAATTACTATTTAGTGCATGCGTAGTTAGTAAGGTTTAAAAAATGTGGCCACTCTAGAGAAGATAGATAATTCCAAGGATTTGACTTTTATATGCTCTCTCTCTCTCTCTCTCTCTCTCTCTCTCTCTCTCTCTCTCTCTCTCTCTCTCTCTCTCTCTCTCTCTCTCTCTCTCTCTCTCTCTCTCTCTCTCTCTCGAGATCTTCCAAAATTCCTTTAATAGTGGAACTTGGGTTTTGCTTCTAAAACACGGTGTGTTTCATAATCCAAAATCTTTGTTTTCGCGAATAGATCTTGTACCTAGACCTCCCAAAGAAAAAATCTGTACATATGATGCATTTGGCAGGGTTTTGGGTGAATGATTTTGCATCTAAACAAAGTTGTTCGACTCAAGGTGCTTTTGGAAAAAGCACACAATATTTGGATAATTGTCTTCTCATATATTTTCGTAAAGCAGCTTTATAATGAAGTAAAATTCAAAAATAAAAAAGGAAAAGCAGCTTTATGATGAAGTAAAATTCAAAATAAAAAAGGAAAACAGAGAAAGTAAGGGTTACTAGATCCGACCAGCGTTGATCAGAGGCCGGCGAACGACGCGACTGAAGAATTGGAACTCTGCAAGTGTCAACAGTGGCTGCCTCACAATTAGGTGAGAAAAGTTATGCCTAGACGAAAGTTGAAGACCCGTGGTTTATGAGTAAAGATAATTCAAATACTTAAAATTTACACAGCTCTAGTATCAAAACACAATGACGTTATACGGAACGGAAAGAAAAATGTCTTATCGTTTCTCCAGATAGCTTATACGCGTTGCTACATGTTCAACATTATGCGTGAGTTGGTAAACTGTCCTCTTATCTCCTGCTTGTTATTCAATGAATCGATTCCGATTGGTGCTAATTAATCACGTATAAAATTGGATCGTCTTGACCACGTGAAATTGCCTGGAGATTCAAGAACCGGAGTCTCACCAAATAACTAAAACTACAGTTCACCACGGCCCATTGTTTTGCCATCAGCTGCTCTGCGCCGTCGGATCTCCTGCACCTTAGCACCTGAATTATTTTAAGTTTGATTGAATTTAATCCATAGTGGATGAGCTCTTGGACATTCCGCCAGAATTAGTAGATTAGGACCTGTCGTGGCCGACATCATCAAAAGTGGGGTCTCGGCTTCGTGCATGGAAAACCAATTCGCCTACAAAGATTCCTAGGAGCATGACATCGTACAACCCCTCACCTCTAGGACAAATAGCTAAACGCTACGCCCACACCAATTATATCATTTTTTCTGCTTCAAATCACATTTTGGCACCATACAAAAAAGCCTTGCTTTTAAGCCCACATGATCAAGGTAATAGCAGATTGTGACCCATCACTATCGTCGCTCTATCCCCTTTCCTGATTACACATTATTGCAAAAATAAGCGATCAAATATTAAAATAAATAGAATGAGAAAATAGAATGGATACCTAATTTACATGTTTCGATTATAGTGATCTACATTAATGTGGAGAGTAGCAACAAATTCTACTATTAATTAAGCTATACAACGGAAATTATAATTATATTTGAGTCACTTAAACACGCTTAATATTTTCTAGTCCTCCGTTATACTTATAATAACTCACATGGTGCTTAAACACATAATTCTTAAAATAATCTCTTAATCTCATAAAATAATACATAAAATCTCAATACACAATTTTAATTGCTAGAACACTCCAATTGGATCGCGATGTAAGAGAAGCGTCGCCACTACTAATATCAACAACAGCCCACTCCCACGAATCGACGTAATTTCGCTGACAGACAAAACATCAATTAATTAATTAATATCATATGTTAAAATAAATTTTGCTCTGACATATATTGGGCACTAGCCATATGATGTCTGGACAAAACCTATGATGTTTCTTTTCCTGTTGGGAACAGTAAACATCGTACTCCTTTCTTGATTTCTTTTCTTTAAATGAATTTGATAAGTAGATAGAGTCAATGCTCTGCATTAAAGAGGGGGATGTAGGTAGCGCAACATGGGATGCTGTGGTCTCGCACATGTGCATCGCTTTCGTGTCTTTATTGAGCCGCTGCTTATTGTGATATTTTGAGATTGGCTTGGTCCACATGATTCACGCTTATTAATTTGAGCGATGTATCGACTGTTTTGAGTCCACAAAAGCACGGTTGAACCTATTAATTTTGTTCGACCAAAAAAAAAAAACCTATTAATTTTGTTTGGACGGTTTTACAAGAAATAAGTGTTTCAAAGCACCGTTTTTTACGCAATGAATAATTGGAATACGTGCGTGCATTATGCACATGCTGGGGATGATTACGCTTATTTTTGTTATGACTATCGAACTCATCTTTTCTTGAAAATACTTAAAGATCGAAATCCTCAAATTTTACCGTGCAACATGAACAAAAGAAAAATTGAAGGGATAATGACATAAATGGTATTTAAATTTTGATCAAATGTGCAATATTATTCCTATGTTTGTAATTTGTTTAATGTTGTTTTTGGACTTTTGATATATGTTGAAGGTTGTCCTTGAACTATATGAAAATATTTAATGTTAACATTCTATTAATTAAAAATCAACGACGATATCGAAAATTTACATAAAGTTGAGGGATTAAATTGAATATGTACTAAAAGTTCATGATTCACACTAAATATATTAAAAAATTCATAAATTATATTACAATTTGAGTTAAAATTAAAGGACCAAATTGAATAAAGTAAAAATTCAAGCACCACATTGCGTATTGTGTTAAAGTCCATAAATCATTTACATCATTTTTTTCCAAAATTGAATGATAAGTCAGATAAGTTGAAGGATGCATATATGTATGGTCAAGTTCAAACAATTTCATGGATTATATTCTCTTTTGTATATAATTCTAATGTATGCATCATTCATGTTCTGTGGCCCCACTGCCTCTCCCACTAAATTGTATAACCTCCAGCAATCATCGTCTTCAACATCATTCTCAGCTCCCTCCTATAAAAGAGGAACCTTCTCTCCACTTTCTCTGCCCCCAATCTCTCTCTCTCTCTCTCTCTCTCTCTCTCTCTAAAACAGCCATGGGAAGAGGTGGCAACAAGCTTACCAAACTCAAGTCTGTCCTCAAGAAGCTCAACTCCTTTGGCCACCATAACAAGCACCAGACCATCAACTCAACTCCCTCATTCGCTTCGTCCACTTCAAACAATTCCGACACCGACGACTCTTCCTCCTCCTCCTCTGCCGACCTCCGCCCCGTCTACGTCGGCCAGTCCCGGCGGCGGTACCTCGTGAACTCTGCCATCATCCGCCATCCTCTGTTCCGTGAGCTCGCCGCACGTTCTGGTAACAGTGCGCCCTCGTCCGAGGACGGCGACTCCTCGTCCCTCAACATCGCGTGCGAGGTGGTCTTGTTCGAGCACTTGCTGTGGATGCTCGAGAACGCGGAGTTGCGGCCCGAGCCACTGGATGAGTTGGTCGAGTTCTATGCTTACTGAGGGAGATGAAGATGCATGGTGATGAAAAAGGATCATATTGTAATTATGTTCTCTTTTCTAATGTTCATCGCGATGATAAACGCCTCCCATTTATGTGTTTTCCCCTCTTTCTATCTCTATCTTTTGTTAATAGAAAATGTGCTTCAATGCCGTCTTTTTATTATAACTTATATAAATACTAGTGTCGAGGCATATGTGATGTATATACGTGACTACGGATGAGTTACATATGAAGAGAAGATTTGATTTTCAAAGAAAGTGAGTGATTATTTGATGGAGTGAATGTGCAGCGGACGATTGCTGAAAGTATTCGAGTGTTTAATTTAACACTCTTTTCGGCGTGTAAGATTGCGTGATCGTAGACCGAAACAATGTCCCCAGAAATTGACATGATACTTAAGTTTTAGCTTGACCAAATTCCAATAATGCTATTTCTTATCCAGTCCACGACATTAGAAGGATATTTCATTAACCGAAGAATTACGTACTTTTTTTTTGGTCGGTAAGATTTACGTACTTAAGGAGGGCTTCCTCCGTAAGAGAAAAACATGCTAAGCAGAGGAAAGAGACATATCTGTAATAATATTCATTAAGTTTTGTTTTTCAATATTTGATTAAACTATGATCTCGAAATTGAACTTATGCCATGAAACTGCACTATTGTTTCATCGATTGGACTTACCTTTGACAAATACAAATTAGATTTAAATGTATGTGAATTGAACAAAGATCCAATCAGTTAAGTTTACAACATCAAGCCGATCGCATTTTCAGAATTTATAAAAATATATATGAAGTTAAAACTTCCACATGATTTAGGACCCATGATTCGTTTTGTTGGTCGCGTTACTCATAAACCATGTCCATGAAACATTTCAGTCCTGCGACTTAACCCTAACCCGGTGGGGAACGCAAAGGGTTTGTTCGAACCTTGGCCATCGACGGAGCCGATGCGACCAAGAACGAGCGGACAGCCGCCTTCCGCGGCAGTTCTTCATTTGAGGACCACCGGCCACTGATCGTCCGCCACGTCAGCATTGTCTTTTTCTGGGACCAGCAGCTGCTCCAAAAGAAAAAGCAGCCCAGGTCAGCTCGGATCGGGGAGACCGAGACCGGCCAGCGTGGCCCCAGATCACGAGATCGGATCCTTTCGGCTTATGGTGGGCCCCCCTCTTTCGCCAGGCCCATGTTACTCTGCGGAAATTAGTCATTGTATAATCCGAATTTTTGGATTTTCTTGCCAATAAAGACATGCCCCCTCGTGGGAGAGCAGTGTCATGTACTATGTTCCCTCAGGTGATGATCACTTAACGTTCATGAATCCTAAATTTCATAATTTGCAAATTAATCAATCATGTGATGGTTGTTGGATAAGGCTACAAAGAATTTTCGGCTCGTTGCTATGTGTATTTTTGCAAAGTTGCGATTGCTAGAATCTCAATGATTTTATGAAGTGATTAAAATAATAGTCGATGGCCAATTCAACTACCAAATTTGCCTTGGAATGTCAAGCACTTTGTAGGATCTGAATAATGGGGGTAGACAAATGGCTGAAAACATCAAGAAATTTGCATGAGAGTTTATTGAATCATGGCACGCGAGTTGCATTCTTGATGCTGTGCTTCCTTGATACCGAAATTGAAACATAAACTCCTTAAAGGAGATGCTTGAAGTGCGTAGAAAAAGTAAAAAACTTGGATAGTTTGGCTGGAAAGCGTTTTAAAAACAAAGAAGAGCATTATTGTTGGGAAACTTATCTAATCTAATTCAATACAAGTTCAAACTTTAGATAAAATTTAATCTAAATCGATCTATCGTAAATGATCTTCCTATCTATAGAATCTGATGTCTTATTTGCTTGTAAATGATGTTTGTGTCATTTGTCTTGGGTATTGTCTGTGCCTTTAGTCCTTGTTTTCTTATGAACCATTTCTTTTTTGTGATTTGCAACTGTTTTGACTCCCTAATCTCGGTTATCCCTCGATCAATGGTTTTTCCATAGTCAACCTTTAACTTCTGCACATACTTCAAGTCAATCGCTTAAGTAGGTCAAATATTAAGGACATCGTGAAGACAATGTAGAGTCAGATCTCTCTTTAATGGCAGTCCAAGCTTAGGCGAAGAATTTTGATGCCGTAGCCTCACCTACGCTCAGTGTTTGGAACATGTCAACGCTGTCTTCCCCTTCGACTCTCTCATGCCAGCGACACGCTTCATCTCGCAAGGAAGAGAAGCCCCAAGGGCCTTAATTACACAAGTCCTCGCTTCACCCAAGCCATTTATATCTCTAATCTTTTCATAATTTCGATGAGGCGAAATTGAAGGAGTTGGTCTTTTCGAATCATTGGAGGAAGCTCATCGAGTAAGAAATGAAGGTTTTAGCTTAGGCTGATTTAACCGATCATGCTCCAGCAATCTTATGGAACTCTGAGTTAGGATTCTCTTTTCTCTTATGCTGTTGATCTATTGTTTTTTTTTTTTTTAAATTAAGATAGTATGGTGTGTCTCCGCTCTTTTTTTTTTTTCCTTCTAAGTTAATTGAGAAAGAGGTTTAATTTAGATTGGAGGCTATTGAAGAAATGTATGACATTCATTTCTACTGCGTACTTACACGTCGTGTAATTATTGTAGGAGGGTTGTTTTCCTATGTTGAAGTTCTTCTTTAGGACAAGATCATTGAAAACTAATTATTGTTGTTGATCGTCTGAAAAGATCTTTTGGACGGTTCCCAACGAACCTTGTAATGACAATTGAACAACAATATATCTGTCATACATCGTGTTAGAATGTTCATATTATGCTAAAGAAAGAGCAAGAAGAATTGGATGAATCTCTAGACTATGGACAAGATTGAAAATAAAATGAATGTGAGTGTGAATGAAATCATATTGAAAGCCATAAAAAGCTAGAAGCATAAATATAGAAAAGTAAAGTGGAGCTCCTAGGGGAGTTCACCGCAAGTCGGACATGTGGTGCTTCTAAGGAGCAACGCATGTTCCCCATTCAATTTCATAATTTTTATTAAATGGAGTTTCTCCTATACACTAATTATGAAAATAAAATATTAAAGTAAAATCTGACATTTTTGAAAGAATGTTCTTCCTATGACCTATATAAAGTGATGCTTTTTAATTTTGATCATGACTATATATAGACTGTTTCACTTTTAAATTTGGACGTTTCATTTTATCTTCATTTAATCTTTTGAATTGTAAATGATATTAAGTCCACAATCATATTAATTTTTTTAGTTTGTCGAGTAAAATATGTTAAACCAATGAAATTACATACTACTTAATTTTCTTGCAAGCTTTGACCTATATTTCAACACTCCTAGATATGCATCCAAGCTTTTTTTAATTGTATAATAAATTTATATGAGCTTATTGTCGTTGATATATTTGATAAATTGTTTACATAGCAAGAATCTGTAAAAGACAAAAAATATCAAAATGAAAAGAAAGGGAAAAGAAAATCAAATGAATGTGAAGAAAAAAAGAGAGCGAAAAGGGGTCGTTGAAAAGAAAAGAAAAGGAGGGGAGCGGATAGTTCTCGGAGGACTATTATACAAGAACTTTACTTTCATTACAGTAAGGATAATACTAAAGGAAAAGAACAACCCGACTGACTGAGAATCCCTAATCTGTGCACAAGAATGATGAAAGGAGCGTGAATGAGAATGCAAACTCGAATGAAATTGAATGGAAAACCTCAAAGAATAGAGCAAATCACTAGAAGATGTGAACGATGATGAGGGAAAATCTGGGCAACAGGCCCAAAGGAGAACCCAACCCATTTCTAGGAAAGGCCCTTTCGAGTCCGAGAATCCCCCCCTCTCTTCTCGTCCCCTGCCTTTGTAACAAGCCTTGTTGTTGGTCCAATCTCTACAGGCCTTAGCAGGAGCGGGCTCGCCAGATGCGCATGCGAACTCCAGCCAGAGTAAAATCAAATCGAAAGTTACGAAAGACAGATTTCTAGAAAGCTGAGGGATGATCGCTCATTGATTTGATGGTGCAGCGGGAACATTTTCACCTTCGGTTAATAAGAGGATAGCAAATCTGCAGTGTTGTGACCCGGATGAAGAGAGCTGCCCTTCCCCTGAACCATCAAAGTGCAGAGTAAAAGTAACGTTACCGAAGAAATCGAACCATGTTCCTGCTGATCAGGAAACGAGACACAACCAAATCCTCTGGAAAGCCCGGTCCTTTGATCCCACGTGACCCTTGCATCGCTCTGCAAAAAGTTAAGTAACTTCAACATGCATACAATACAACGTTCTTTCAATCATATATCACGTTAGGGGATATCTTCTTATTCCAAATCACCAAAAAATTGCAACATATAAGACCATGCCAAGGAGCAAAGCAGGGAACCAATGAACAACTTGCACAGTCTAATGAACTTTAGCCAACTATATAATATAGTTCTTGAACTTTTTAATTTGTTTAATGTGATTCATAAACTTTTGATACATATTTAACTTAATCTCTAAATTATACGTTGTCCTTCTATTAATTCATATTTATGGATAATATTGAATATTTTCACATAATTTTTAGATTAAATTGAATATATATTAAAATTTTAAAGATCATATTTGATAAATTAAAAGCTTAGGAATTATATTATATATTAAGTTAAAATTTAAAAATTATATTAAATAAATTAAAAGTTCATAAATTATATAAAAATATATATTTTTTTAATTTTCCGATCACCGTACAAATATATTAAAGTGCCCTCCATTGAAACACCAACCTTATCATGCGCACACCACAAGCATTCTCTGCGTCTACAAGGACCTATGCTATGGGCATACCTAAAACAGAACGTGTCCTCTCTCTGACCACTAGCGTACGCCCAGTCGACTTTGATTGGCTGTCCGAAGCTGCAAAAGGAAATAGACCAGGGCTTACTTCATTTTGGACTTACTAAAGCCTTCAGATTGAGAGCCACAGTGGCAGGGTCGGCAGACCTTCTATCAAATTAGGGTACAAAACCAGATGATGACCTCAAAAGTACAGTAATTAAGCCAAAAATCATTAGAAGGAGGCACTAACAACATGTCACACCGTGAAAAGCTCCATCGAGGAATTAAAACACAAACTAAGCATGGGCAATGAGCCATGCTGCATATCCCAGAAAATTTTCCACCAAATCATCTAGGTACAACTAGTGTAGGTGGAAAGCGCATGCATGGTGTGAGGACCTCAAAACGGCTATGAGAAAAGCCGAAGAAAAAGCACAAGCCTGAGCAAAGCAAGGTGCAAGTAAGCAAAACTTTTAACTTTTAATTCTTAAAATTTTTACTTTTTAATTATTTTTAATTTTTATTAAAAGTTTATGGACAACATTACATATTTAGTTAAAAATCATAGATCATTTGTGTATATATCCGTCTTAAGCAAAAATTTTTAGCATTCGTAATCTTAAATGCGAGTGAACTTTACATATTAAATTTAAACAATATCAAAAGTGTGGATGGTTTGCAAGAAAAGCGGGCCATAGGGATGGAGTGAAAAGTTACCCAAAAATAATGACATGCCTCGGAAGAAAACAAAGTCGAACACCAATTTCTTCTAGGTTTCAAAATCACTGTTCTTTATAGATTTACTTTTCCCGGGTCCCTTTTTCCATCTATCATTTTGAAATAGAAGGATAAAAAAATCATTCAAAAGACAGATTCCTCAGGGTTTCCATGACCCACAATTTGCATTGGGCGAACGTCTTGTGCCCCGTGAGCCTGATGGCTTAGGCGAGAAAGGCGTGCACCTTGTTGAAGGCTCCTAGCCGAGACATCGCAGAGGCGAAAGGCCATCCCCTCGCTCTTGCGCCTAGGCTTTTGACTACAGTGGATACAACTCCTTTGGAGGAGACATTTCGTTGATAGATCTCCCCAAGGAACATATGCAATTCCACTTCTTTACATCCTCAAGTCGGAAATTTTGCCAACAAAATGCAAAAATTTAGAAAAAGAAAAAGAAAAAGAAAAAGAAAACTAACCTTCTACTAAGCTTGCATCCTTCTATAGGATCTGTGCTTGAGAAAACCTCTTGAAGAAGGGTTTTCTGTGACTTGGGGTGGATCATCAGGTAAAAAGAGACGGAAAATGAGAGAACCAGAAAAGCACTAATAAAAAGGTGCACAGTTAAAGATGACTGAGCAATTCATTACAGCACGAAAACCGGAGAGTTCGGAATCTCTGGGATCACTCGGACTAAAAAATTAATCAAGTCCTGACTTGGGAATGCTTTATTCTGACGCATCACCATATTTAGTTTTCAACTTCAGTGCACTGTCATTCCTCCCGGGGACAAATGGTGAGGAAGCCACCCAAAAGAGGCTAAAAGATGTTCGTGGAAAAAACAACAGCTGAACAGCAGATAGGAAGAGGCAAGAAGCTATTCAAGGAAAATAATACACGGATACTCACGGCCACATGTAGTCGAATCAAACTCAGGTGGGCAGATTTCCGCTCAAGATAGGCTCTACCTGCTAAAAAGAGGAAGGAAAAGAAAAGAAAAGAAAAGAAACTCAACCATAGACATGAGATAGTCCTAGTGCAAAGTGGTGCTCCCGCTCTAATTCACAGCAAACATGCTTGAAGGACGAACCAATTCAGACGCCACCTTAAAGGCGTAACCTCGATATGACTTTTATATCCAGTGTAATTGGTCACCAACCACCACCCACACCCCCCCCCCAAACAAAAAAAAGAAAAGAAAAGAAAAGAAAAGAAAAACAACCAAAAGCATCTTGTGCAAGAATCGACAAGAGTAGTCATACATAGCCGGGGTATTGTACACATCTGGGTGGTCATAGCCTTCACGGGATGCTAAACTATTGGACAAACATCACAATCTTTTCAATCCACCCAAAAGCTTTGAAATTTACGAAAAAGAAAAAAGAAACACACAACATAGAATCCTGCCGGTCACCCCTATAAAATATACGGTGATCAAAACTAAAACCAAAACCAGACTGTTATACGGAAGCTATTCACAAAGCAAAAGCTTGGATCGATTAACCTGTAACCAGACGAAACGTCACGAGATAGAAAGAAAAGACTACCAAGTGATCACACCCAAACCCACACATCACACTGACAGACTCATTGTGTGAAATTTCTCAACCCTAAAATGCCCGTCATCATTGTCGCAACCTAATTGATCCAGCTCCGTCGAAAACGCCAAAGTCAGAGAAATGAGCTACGGACACACGCAATTATTAAAGATAGGGAAAAAGGATAAAATAATAATTAATCAAAATGAAAAGCTGAAAGCACCTAGAAGACCAAGATGGTGGAGCGTATATGCTCATCAATTAATTTTTTACGGTCAACTAAGCTGAACAAGGATTGAATAGCCAAATGCCGTTTTAAGCACATTTTTTAAGTTTTGACCCACTTGCTATGACATTGAATTTATAATTGATATTAATTACTTTCTCTATGGTACAAATAGTACATCAGGAAGTCTTTTTTTTTTCCTTGCTTGTGCCTTATCTTATATATATATATATATATATATATATATATATATATATATATATATATATATATATATATTATGTTTAATCATGCATTTGACAAATTAACCTATCCACATTTCGATCAATTTTTTTTCCATTTTTGATCACTATCAACTAGATAATTAGATTGAAATTTAATTTTCAACTTTGAAATATAGTTTCGCTCAAATCATGTAAATAAAAATAGGCAAGTAATTGTGTATACATAAGCCATCACTAATAGAAATTTCTGATTTTATATGTAGCATTGATTAATTAAAATCAACAACATACTCTAAGCAAAGAGAGAGAGAGAGAGAGAGAGAGAGAGAGAGAGAGAGAGAGAGAGAGAGAGAGAGAGAGAGAGAGAGAGAGAGAGAGAGAGAGAGAGAGTAGTATACTTGTTTTTTTTTTCTTTTTTTATTTTATTTTTGCCATTAGAAGTGGGAAAAGTTGGGTAGAAGTGTATTCAACTTTGCATAGGCTTGTGGGTAAAATATCGACACATTATAAATGTGACTAACATTTTGTTTTTTTTTGTTTCCCAACTTCTTCTTTCTTGGCTAGTCGTTGAACAAGGTAAACCTCAAGCTCGTTGATCTCAAACTAGCACTTGTTAGAATTGATTTGGCGAGCCTCGAGCTTGACACTCGCGCTCGCCATTCTAAGGAGCGGAAAATATTTTCCTTACCGAACACCGGAAAATGTATTCTGAAACATTTTCAGGTTTTGGTTGAACACCAGAAAATATTGTCATTTTCCTGGAAAATGACTTGTGAGAAAATATTTTCCGGAAATGGTAAATTTTCTGCGAAACAAACGGATCTTTAAGTGTGAATGGATCTTTTCACGAGCAGGATCGGCTCTCTCTTCCTGTTTTATTTCCTCTTTACTCAGTCGTCAGACGTCAGGATTAGGTTTGAGTCATTTGAGAGAGAGAGAGAGAGAGAGAGAGAGGAGGAGGAGGAGGAGGAGGAGGAGGAGCTGCTGATGCCAAGCCCGATTATAAGAGGAGCACGGTGTCGTGGGCCTGAAGGGTTACAACATATGGAACGTGGGCTTGCAGGAAAACTGTTGAGAACTCCAAGAAGTCCTATGCCGTTTGCGAACAAGGAAATGGGACAGGTTTGGGATGAACTCATCGCGTGATTTTAACGTGGGATAGTTGGAATGCAGCACGTAATAGCATTTCCTTTTATTAACAAGTAACTTGTCCTAAGTATTTAGTAGACCGTTTCGAATTTTACGAATACGATCGGAATTATTCAAATCTTACAACCGTAAAATAGAAGATTGGGAATAGATTAATCAATGATCAGCGGAATAGAAAATTATTATAGGTAGGTCTAAATGAGAACCCATACTTGAAACGGTGGCCCTTATCGATAATAACTAATCCTATTTATGAGCTTGAAAAATTATATATGAGTAAAGCTCATTTTTTTAATAGGGTAGCCGGGTAAATGGTTTGTCGAGTCTAGGATTCGAAATTAATTTCAAATTATCCCAGACCCTACTAGGGTTAGAATAGTTATGCATATATACTAAAATTACCCAAGGAGTATAAAGGGAGGGAAACGTGACATTTAGGTAATTTATACCTATTGGATCAATGACATACCTATCCCAAACCATATAGGATTTTCAGCAATTGAAACAAACCTATCCCACTTCCCTTGGAAACTAATTCGCATCCCATTAATGTTTGGGCAGATTGAGTGCAAGATCATATGCATCTACCTACACATTTATGACGCTTTATCCTAAGTATAAAATGTCGTAAAGTGTGGTATTTTTCGTTTTATAATTTTATTAGATCTCGTCATTAATCAAATGATCAAATGCAAAGAGTATAAAAAAACACCCGCACCAAACGAGGTAGGTTAAAAGTTGGATAGATTTATTATCCAACTTTAGACAGGCCTTTATTGACATTTTGACTAGCAAGACAAAGTCGTTTATTTTTTGCAAAATAAATGCATTGTTAATAGTATATGACCCCTAAAATGGCAACCACCCATGGCCTATAATTTTGTAATCAGATCAGTCGCTCTACGTCGTCGGATCTCGTGCACCTTAACATGCGAATACTTTCGAATTTTATTTAATTTAATTCAT
This sequence comes from Eucalyptus grandis x Eucalyptus urophylla, assembly GCA_028830015.1. NCBI lineage: Eukaryota > Viridiplantae > Streptophyta > Magnoliopsida > Myrtales > Myrtaceae > Eucalyptus > Eucalyptus grandis x Eucalyptus urophylla. Next base: position 47,450,352 of record CM054190.1, read on the forward strand.
AGTAGAGAAGCTTCGAATTTCGGACCCCACCCCTAGGATTAGCAAGTTATGACGCAGCGTAATAATAGAAAAGAAAAGAAAATCGAGGGTGTCGCCATGTCAAAGCACGACGTCGTGTATTAGGAAAGTCCCAGGTAGCTTCCTTCCCTTGAAATGGGAATCAAATCTCGACCGTCTACGCGCATGGGAAACCGACGCGTCCTTAAAAATTTCCAAGGACAAATAGCTTATCCCACTTCCACCAACCAATTATATTATAAAATAGCTAACTATCACAAGATCGATCCAGTTAGGCAGCCGAGGATCAAGTTCACTGCTTCGGTTGATTTCGGCACAAATGTCATTGTCTTATGTAAAATCCTTACCTTTAAATAGTTTCTCATGGCATTTTCTTGGTGTTATCTTCTTCCGTTTCTCAAACTATTCACAAGAACTGAAGAACTACATCAGATGGTAAGGTCAATTCGCACGCAACGAATTGAATTTACCTTTTCGATCCGGTCGAAGCATTGTTGGATCAAGGTTCGGTTAGGACATGCACGAGTAATAACCATTTCCTCTCAAGGCAATCTTTGATAGATGTTAACTATAAACTTCGAATCAGATGATGAAAAGAGTTGATATTCTAACGTGAGATTTGAGGTTGCTATAGAATATGTGAGACTATAAGCCAAATAACTAGTGTCTATTGCCTTTCTTTTTTTTGGATCGAGTGTATTGAAGGTCCTAAATCTTGTCATAAAAATACAATTGAGTTCTAATACATTCTAAAAGTGCAAGCAAGTCCTAAAACTTATTACGAAAGTACAATTGAGTTCTAAAACTAAAAAAAAAAACAATTCTCCTCCTCCATCTTCAACTTCTACTCCACTTAGAAAGTTTAAATCCAACTATGTAAAAATTAGTAGATGCCTAGGCACAAGGGTCGATAACACAATCTGTTTTAAATCATAAAAAAATGACATAAATGGTTGCTAACTTTTAATTTGTTTAACATGGTCCATGAACTTTTGCTTAGTGTGCAATGTCGTCTATAAATTTTCAATTTGTTCAATATAATTCTCGAACTTTAGCCCAATGTGCAAAATTGTCCATGAATTCTTAATTTTTATATTGTGGCTTTCGAACTTTTGGTACATGTTTAATTTAGTTCATGAAAATATTCATTAGTCATTTTTTTTAATTCAAATAAATGGACGTTATTGATTTGGCTTTCAATCCGGGACATTTGAATGGTGGAAAAAAATGTCATATGTGGATTATCCATGTAAGATATTCAAGTAAAAAAATGCGTGTTTATGGCCCCATAAAATCACTAGATGGCATGGATTATTATACTCTTACTTGAGTTGAATTTTTTTATGTGGATAATTCAGGTGTAACATTATCATTTTACTCAACGTTCAGACTTATTAAGTTGACAACCCAATCACCGAACTCCGTCAACTTGAATTAATGAAACGATGACATTTTACATTATTCATATAGTCTACGGATGACTTCTTTCATTCGAAGGTTCACTCCTACCTTCAATCGCACATTAAATTGAATATATACTAGAAGTTCATGGATCAAAATAAAAAAAATTAAACGTTCATGAATGATATCATATATTGAATCAATGTTCATTGATCATTCATTTAAATATCTCTTTCATTTCCTGAAGTTCCTTTTTTTGTTTCCTCCCTTTTCTTTTTTTAATTACTTTCTATTTTTCCTTTTTTATTTTTGTCCATCAGCAGACCTCCTTACTCGACAACGTTGACAATTTAATATTTTGTCACATGTGTCTTTTTCATCGACAATCAGATTTAACCTTTAGTTACATTGGACTTCCAAGGGACAAAACCACCAAAAACCCTAAACTTTGCTCATAGTGATAAATTTACCTCAAAATTTTTTTCGTTACACAAAAAATCCTAAACTTGTATCTGCACAACATATTTACCCCAAACTATAAGGTATTTTCATCTTTTAGTTTTTAAAATTTTTATCTTTCTTTTTTCTTCTTCTTTTCTCTTTCCTCCATCAGCCATGGCGAAGGGAAGCTGGACTTAGGTGAGGGCCACCCTCACTTGGCGTCGGGAGAGGGTTGCCCTCGTCAAACGCCAGCAATAGCACTCACCTGAGTCCAGCTCCCCACCAATGGCAGAGGGAAGAGAGAAGAGGAAAAAAAGGAAAAAGAAAAAAGGAAAAGGAAAAATAGAAAAAGAAAAGACAAAAATGTCATTGGCCATAGACCTTGGGACAAATGTGTTATGATAAGCAGAATTTGAGATTTTTTATATCACAAAATAAAATTTGGGATAAATTTGTCACTTTAGATAAAATTTGAGATTTTTGATGATTTTTTCTCGACTTCCAATTATGTTCCCCATTTATTTTGGTTTCTATTTTTATAACTATAATCCACCGTTTCTCTCTGCGGCTAAATCCTGATAAAACGAAACAAGGGCAATTCAGTCAATGGGCTATAAAATACCGTGAGAAAGCGCAAGCATTGTCCTGTTGTGGGCCTTGGCAGCCGTGCGCGATCGCTGCCGAGTCCCGACAGGCTCTTCGGGCACGGAAAACCCGTATTTAAAAAAAAATAATAATATCAGATAAGAGTTGCGGACCGCTGAAGGACAAGACGCAAGAGAGACAGCGATCCCTTCGAGTTAAAAAAAAGAAAAAAGAAAAAAAGACGAGAAGCGACCACGAATCGCCGATGAGAGAATGAAAGAAAAATCCTTAAAAAATGACGAAGAAAAGGGCGACCGAGAAAAACCCAAGGAAACGCGCGACTTGTTATTTATATTAAAAAGAAAAAGCACCAATGGGGAATTTTAATGATTAAAAAAAAGACTCTGGTGATATTTGTTAAGAAATTATTTAAAGGAAGTTTCTTCGTCGTCACATCACCGTTTTTTTTTTTTAACACCGCGACATGTGTAATCAAAATTTGTAAAATCGAGGTATTTTCTGTTAAACGTGCTAGATAAGAGCCATTTTTTTCCTTTTTCGCTTTTTTTTTTCAGTTGTTACACATGGATATTCTTTTTTGGGTCAGTGTCGTACGATGGAACAAGAACCAAAGACATCGACAGACAAAACTGACTTTCCCTTCTTCGCTTTTTTTTTTTTTCAGTTGTTACACGTGGATATTCTTTTTTGGGTCAGTGTCGTACGATGGAAGAAGAACCAATGACGTCCACAGACAAAACTGACGATGGGCAAAGTCAAGTCACTGGATACTTTCGGAGACACTCGAGTCGCATTATATCTTCGGCATAAACATAAAAAGTCTCCGTCAGTCCCCATCAGGATTGGTTTTCTAGCCTCGATCGATGGAGGCGGACGAAAAAAGCATAAAAACCGAACTCCCCCCCTCCCCATTTGCACCATGCTCCCTGCGTTTCCTTCCCTTACCTTCGCTTTCTGCGCTTAAAGCCCTACACGTTTTTCCGCTCCGTTTGTCTCGGCGTCTTTTGAAGAAGAAGTTCCTCCTCTTCATTTCGGGGATCGCACGTTTCCGTTGCGCCATTCGCAGGTGAAAATCTCTACTATTTTGATGCGAATGCATAGGGATGTTTCGAAGGTTTTTTTTTTTTGCGTTTCTCCCTTAAGTGGGGAATTTTACTAGTATCTTAGCGAGTTTGAGATGTCGCGCTCGAGTGTTCTTTCCTGAGGTTATCCAAAACCCCTCCTTTATTAGCGGAAAGTCGGGGTCTGCTTCTAATGCACGGTGGGTTTCACTTTGGTGGTTCGTGCAGTTTTTCTCTGAGAGAAGGATTAAGCCATGGCTGATCGTGTGCTGAACCGAAGTCACAGCCCTCGTGAGCGTTTGAACGAGGCCCTCTTTGCTGACTGCAATGGTTGTCTGGTCTTCCTGTTAAGGTAAAAGCAAGGACGAAAAGAAGATTTATTCAAATGATCTTGAAATGTTGACGGAATTCAGCTTCAAAAAGTGTTTTGGTCCTTTTTGTTTTCTTGGTGAAGGCTTATAACCAAGGGCAAAGCCATCTTGCAGCGCCACCAAATACTTGCTGAGTTTGAGGCAATCCCCGAGGAGAGCAGAGCAAGGCTCCTTGATGGGGCTTTTGGTGAAGTCCTCAAATCCACTCAGGTATCATGAGCTTACTTCGTGTCAATGTTTCTCGGTTCTTGACGCTCTTGAAATCTACTCTTCAATAGTAATAATGGGTTAATTTTTGCTTTTTCTTTTACTTTTTTGGTTTGAACTCTCAAAGAATTTCTTTTGCTGTGAAATTGGGGATTTAGGAAGCGATTGTGTCGTCTCCATGGGTTGCTCTTGCTGTTCGTCCAAGCCAAGGCGTGTGGGAACACATCCGTGTGAACGTCCGTGCGCTTGTTCTTGAGCAATTGCAGGTTGGCGACTATATGAACTGCAAAGAAGAGCTTGCTGATGGAAGGTCAGGATCTTCATTGCCTATTCTTTCTCTTCCTTTTTCTTTTTTCCCCGTTTCTTTTGCCTATTCTTTCTCTCCCCTTTTCTTTTTTCCCCGTTTCTTGGTGAAGTCTGGGTCACGTGCCTTCGTGCTGTTCTTGTTTTTATTGTTTCGAGAAAACATTAGGTGAATTGAATACATTAAATAGGATTCGTATCGAAAGCTCCATAGGAGCTGAACCTGAACCACTTTGTGAAATTCCCATTCCGTTCACCGGGCGACACGTGTCGCCCGGGGGCCACCCTCCCTTACCTCATGTCACCCCTCCCTCTCCCCTCTCTTCTCCTCCCTTCTTTTTAACTCCGTTTTTTCTTGAATTTCCCTTTCACCCCAACGCCGACGACACCCTCCGGCCGCCGACGCCCCACCGCCGTCTCAGTCCACCTCTCGCCACCATTTCACTTATCCTTCTCCCCCTGAAGATCTGTTAGCTCTCAGTCAATTCGTTTCACCTCAATCCTCCTATTCGCTATCCTCACCCCCCCCCCCCCCCCAGCGGCGGGGCCGGGCTTCCCCTCTCCTCTACCTTCTTTTTTTGCCACGATTGATTGGGTAGTCCGTCCAATTGTTGAATCGGAAGCTTCGGAATCGCTTCTCTGAAGTTCGCCTCCTCTCTGTGCGCGCGCGCGCGGGGGGGTTCCGAGAGATTAAGTGAACCGGAGCTTGTTGTTTATGGTGGGTCGAAGTAGATCTCCGATGTGGAAGTGATTTCGGCGTCGATTCCGGCGAAGAAATCCAAGAAGGTATGGAGAAAGGAAGAAAGGAAAGTTCGGGGTGAATGTTGCGCTGTGGGTCGTCAACTTGGGGAGAGAGAGAGAGAGAGAGAGAGAGAGAGTTCTCCATAGTGGAGAACAGAAATTTTGATTGTTCAACTGGTAGGTGGGTTTGTTCAAAAAAAAAAAAAGAAAACTGGTAGGTGGGCCCATATTTGTGTATTAAATGCACCAATAGTTTCTCGATTGTTTTAGGCGTGTTAATACGAGTTTATTTGTCGTGTTGCAGCTTGAACCCTGATTCTGAGCCAGTCACTGCCACTTTTGGGCGGCCAACTCTTTCCACGTCTATCGGGAATGGCGTCGAGTGTATCCGTCGCAGTCTCTCTGATAAGCTCTTCCGTGACAAGGAAAGCTGGCACCCTCTGCTTGAATTCCTCCAAGTCCACAGCTACGAGGGAAAGGTACATCGAACTTCCGATTGAACACATTCATTCGAAGTCTTGAAAATGAGTCATGAGTTACAAATTCAGATTTCTTTCACCTCATGTCACAATATGGTGAACACTGAGAACTCAATGCCAATTAAGATTACAGAATGTGCTGCACATTGACAAATACATTTGTGATCTGTTTTATGGCTTATGTGAATATTGGGCGATTCTGCAGAACATGATGGTGAATGCCAGAGTCCGGAATGTGTTCTCCCTCCAACCTGTCCTGAGGCAGGCGGAGGAGTATCTGAACACGCTCGAACCTGAGACTCCGTTTTCCAAGTTTGAGCACAAGTTGCAGGAGATTGGGCTGGAGCAGGGGTGGGGCGACACGGCTGAGCGGGTCCTCGACATGATTCAGCTCCTGTTGTATCTTCTTATGGTCCCCAACCCAGGCGCTCTTGAGAAGTTCTTGGGAAGGATTCCGATGGTCTTCGATGTTGTGGTTGTGTCTCCCCATGGATACTTTGCTCAGGACAATGTCCTAGGTTATCCAGATACCGGTGGCCAGGTACTAGTTGAATTTTGAGTTAGCATCTCTTAATCAGGAGAATATCCCTCTCCCGTGGTTTTGCATTTAACTTAATCGTTTTACAATAATTCTGTCTATTTATAGGTTGTTTACATCCTGGATCAAGTTCGTGCCCTGGAGACTGAAACGCTTCGCCGCATTAAGCAACAAGGACTGGATATTACTCCTCGGATCCTCATTGTAAGTTTCACAAGTTTGTCGGTGGGACTTTATGCAGTGATCAGATGAATATCCTACTTTAAATGCTTATTGTGTGGTTTTCTTTCCTAGATCACTAGGCTTCTCCCAAATGCAGTTGGAACCACTTGTGGCCAGCCCCTCGAGAAAGTTTTTGGGACGGAGCACTCCCACATCCTTCGCATCCCCTTCAGGGACAAGAAGGGAATCATCTTTGACTGGATTTCCCGGTTCAAGGTGTGGCCATATTTGGAAAGATTCGCCGAGGTATTGACAGACTCAATTGCATACTTCAAGTCATTTTGCCTGTTGAATTCATTTCGTTTCTAGTTGAGACTAATGGTTTTTGTTTGGCAACTCTGATCAGGATGTCGCAAAAGAACTCGGGCGAGAGTTGCAGCGCAATCCCGATCTGATCATTGGTAACTACAGTGATGGAAACATTGTTGCTTCCTTGTTAGCCAAGAAATTAGGTGTTACGCAGGTTTGTTCTCTTTTACATAATCTTGTCAGTTGTAGCCACTGATGCCAAAATACTTGAAGCCTGATATAATCTGATCTTTTGCTTCTTTGTACAGTGCACAATAGCACATGCCCTTGAGAAGAGAAAGTACCCAGGGTCTGACATATACTGGAAAAAATTTGACAAAGACTACCACTTTTCTTGCCAGTTCACTGCGGATCTCTTCACCATGAATTACACTGACTTCATCATCGCCAGCACCTCCCAAGAAATCGCCGGAAGGTGATTCAACTCGATTGTTCATCTTGGAATTCGATTGTCTTAATACATTCTATCAAATATTTCCTTATTTCTCAATTCTTTCTTTCAGTAAGGATACCGTGGGGCAGTATGAGAGTTACATGAACTTCACTCTTCCTGGACACTACCGAGTTGTCCACGGGATCAATGTCTTTGACCCGAAATTCAACATTGTTTCACCGGGTGCTGACATGAGCATCTACTTCCCCTACACCGAAGAGAAGCAGCGGTTGAAATCCTTCCTCCCTGAGATCGAAGAACTCCTCTTCAGCGATGTCGAGAACAAGGAACACTTGTGAGTGTTTTGGTCCTTCCTTCGTGCCCAACTTAAATCCTGTCCTGGCATTTGTTGTGGCATTCTTGGAACCGAAGTTTGTCTTTTGCTAATTAACATTGTCTCTAACGTTGAACAGGTGTGTGTTGAAAGATAAGAACAAGCCGATTATTTTCACCATGGCGAGGCTGGACCGTATCAAGAACTTGACAGGGCTTGTCGAGTGGTATGGGAAGAACCCCAAGTTGAGGGAACTGGCCAACTTGGTCGTGGTCGGAGGTGACAGGAGGAAGGATTCGAAGGACTTGGAAGAGCAGTCTGAGATGTCTGAGATGAAGACAATGTACGACCTCATCGAGAAGTACAAGCTGAATGGCCAGTTCAGGTGGATTTCTTCCCAGATGAACCGGTTGAGGAACGGAGAGCTCTACCGCTACATCTGTGACACGAAGGGAGTCTTCGTTCAACCAGCTATCTATGAAGCTTTCGGGTTGACTGTGGTCGAGGCCATGACTTGTGGATTGCCAACCTTTGCCACTTGCAATGGTGGACCGGCTGAGATCATCGTGCATGGTAAATCGGGCTACCACATTGATCCTTACCATGGTGACCAGGCGGCTGAGCTTCTTGTAGAGTTCTTCGAGAAGTGCAAGGTTGACAAGAGCCACTGGGACAAGATCTCAAAGGGTGCCATGCAGAGAATTGAAGAGAAGTAAGCATATAAAACCTGGGTTTTCAGATTAAAATGATGTTCACAGTTTTTGGGAATACAATTTTTCTAATGTAATTTACTTTTTTTACTTTTGATAAGGTATACATGGAAAATATACTCTGAGAGGCTGTTGAACCTGACTGCCGTGTATGGCTTCTGGAAGCATGTGACTAACCTTGATCGGCGCGAGAGCCGCCGGTACCTCGAAATGTTCTATGCCCTCAAGTATCGCCCACTGGTAAGTTCCTGCTTGAACCTTATCCGATCCTACATTCTTCATTCAAATTGGTGCCTTGTTCCTAGGCATACGTAGTATGTTTCTCGCAATCCACTCATGCTATGTTCTTGCTCTTTCTTGCAGGCTCAATCTGTTCCCCCGGCTGTCGAGTAAACAAAGAGACAGATTGTTACCAGAAGACGGAAGCATTGGACTTTTGAAGTTTTCAAGGAATAAACATTGGAAATTGTCTGAATTTGGAATTGCCAAGAGCGATCTCTTTCATTTCCTTTTTTTGGTCCTTTTTCTCTTCTTTGTTTCCATTCCGAGAATGTTTGCATTTTGGGTTTTGTACCCATCAATTCAGTAAATGGTTTATTTTCTTTTGAACTTGTCAATCCCCACTCCGTATTTCGTACTTCATTGTTGTTCACCTGTGGCGGTCTATGTCTAGCTTGTCTGGTGATCTGTCAATTGAAGATAATCACATATACCTAACAAACCAACTTGATATGAACACGAGCGACATGCAAGCTGATACCGATCAGTTTAATAACTTCAAACCATCAAGCAACAAATAATGTGATTTGGTCTCTAATTCTTCACAAAATAAGGTCGAAGACAGGCACAAATGTCGGCAACTGAGCAATCGAAATGTGAGATTAAGACAGCCTTGTGCTTTAGCTGCTTTCTCATGGCCAGGACAGCATATGCTGATGCTGACATCAGAACGATCATGGTTACTCTCCAAAGCTCCTCACCATCTTTTCGCCAAACTCGTAACAATTTTCATGTCCAAAAAATGCTCAGAGATGCACAATTCGAGCAAATAGATTAGGTCTTAGTCTTTTTGACACAGAACGGTCGCTAGTTCAAAACTCGCACAGTTGAGATGGATCAAGTATGCAGGGTTGGTTTATGCAGATTGAATTCTGTCTGGAAACCAGCCGAGGAGTTTAAAATCAAGACCACGGTTCTATATCCAAGTACTTTAGTACTTGGTACAGGCATTTTTTAACGTTTCAAACCATTGACCTTACTCCGCCTGTCCTAATCTAAACCTAGTCACTTGATGGACAGGGACAAGTGGGGTTTCTTTTTAACCCATTTCCCCCTTGATTCCAATAGCGTTCTCATGTATAGATGAAGACAGAGAAAGGGCCAAATTGGCACCTATAGAAGTGGGAATGAATGGTGGTTGGAGCTTTGAGTAGAGCTCATGGGAAGGAGGAAGAAGAAAATTGTTGGTTGTGGAAAGAAAGATGTCAACAGTAACTTTGATGTACTGTGAGTGTGTTTGATTTAGCATTTCCAAAGGGTTTTCAATCTCCTTGGAAAAATACTAGACCGTTTGGCACTTATTTTGAACGAGCTTTTACTTCAAAGTAAGCATTGGGAAAGCTAAAAGTCCAATATTAGTAATGACTAGTTTTGAACTTTCAGCATTTAATTAAACCCCAAAACTCATTTTTTTCTTCCCAAACTACCCTCATCAATTTTTTCAAAATTCCAATTTCATCCTTCATTACTTTTTTTTTTTTTAAATTAAAAAAGGACCAAAACCTTCGTCGGATTGGTGAAGGACTATGACCGCTGATGAGCTAGATCTGGCGCTAGTGGCTATCAATTGAGGTCGCCTGACCTAGCCGAGGGCCGCCGGAGGTTGCATGACCTCAAGGGTTGCCCGACCTAGGTTGCGGTAGTGTGCGACCCAGGCGACCATCGCCTGGGTCCCACGGCCTCAGGTGGCCCTCGCCTGGGTGTCGTGACCCTTGCCGAGGGTCACCCGAGGTCGTGTGGGCCCTTTGCTAGGTCATGCGACCCTCGCTAGAGATTGCCCAACATTGGCAACCGACGGCCGCCGGTGCTAGATTTGGCTCATCGGCGACCGTAGCCCTTCGCCGGTCCGGCAAAGGGTTTGGTCATTGTTCAAAAATAAAAATAAAAATAATATATATAAGATATCCAAAGCTCATTGCAATTTTTTTTTTTTTGCCAAATACACATTCAACTCGAAGTCCATTTGCAAAGAGATTTTAACCAAACACAATTTGCATTTCCCAAAATAGCTTTTACTTTCAACATTTGCATTACATCCAAAGCTCATTTGTAAAGCTGCACCAAACGCACCTTGTGTACCTTTCTCTACTGCTGCTTCATGTCCTCTATTCCCCTTCTCATCATTCATTTAATTTGTGAGCCCACTTCATGACATTATTTAATTTTTCCAAGGTGTCTCCAGCCATGAAATCCTTCATTTTTCCAACATCTTCAGAAAAGTTGGACCTACCTAATGCTGTTACTAAAGCAGTGAGTTATTAGATTGATTTGGACATACGAAATTTCCAATCTTTCATGTGTTTCATAAGCCACAACCATGCATATGCAACTGCAATATCTGATGATTGCCCTAGGTACCATTCAGTTTGATCAAATAAAAAAAAGCAGAGCTTTCTTAATAGTTTTTGCGATGTAGCTACTGTGAATTTATAGGGTCGTTAATTCCATTAATATAGCATATTCTCTTGTCATGCCATTGCTTTCTTATGCCAAACACGGCAGAAGGGAAGCCAAAGATAATTGTCAAAACGCAGTCTCTGTAACAAGGTTGTTTCATAAAGTGTGGAAAGAGATGGTATGGCTTAGAAAAGACGTTCGCCTATTCGGCAAATATCTGACAATACAAATGGTTTCGAAGTGTTTACAATAACTGCTCGGAAAATATTCCACCTAGGTTCAAAGTGCAATAAATTCAGAACAGATATTAATAAAACTTGCATGTGCAACAATTCCTTATAGAACTGCAATGAGGCGCGATTGCAGTACAACAATAGCTATACCGGCCGGCTGAAAAAAAGTGACATTTCAAGTTCAGCCATAACTACATGGACCTTAGATAAGGATCCATGGACCACTCTTCATCAATGAATTGTTCTGGGTGGGGGCCTAAAATAAAAAAATAAAAATAAAAATAAAAGAAAAGAAAAAAAGACAGCTTGATCTTGAGAGAAAGGCAATTTACAATTTAAATCTGCTTATTACATTCAGTGCGGTAAACTATCATTCACCATTAATGTCATATCCGATGGATTAGACAATGCCCATCTTTTCTTTACGAAATACTATAAAGTCTAGCCATTGATGTTACTGGATGAAGAAACGACAGGGTTTTGAAATTTTAAGTGTAGGATGGAGTCACTTCTTCTGTTGAAATGACATTCCAAATGACCCGTGAGATTATCGTCTCCTAGCCAAAAGAACAGCAGCCACGGCCAGCTAGAATTGAAACAAACTCAAAAGACAAGGGCCTTTCCTTGGTAAAATTGAAAATGTAACATCCCGGGCCCTACTGTGTAATATTGTCCGCTTTAGGTCACCCACCCTGGCGCGGATGAACCGACGAACCGCCATTCCAGCCACGGTCTTTTCCCTCACGGCTTTAAAACGTGTTACATAGATTAGAAGGACCCAAGCCTTATAAGCTAACTAAGACCCCCCTCCTTAGGCGATGTGGGACAAGAGAGGAGGCTGTCACACTCTCCACCTCTTAACAGAAGAGCGTCAGCATGGTCCCACACTTGTAACATCTCGGGCCCCACTGTGTAATATTGTCCACTTTGGGTCACCTGCCCTAGCACGGACGAACTCTCCACCTCTTAACAGAAGAGCGTCAGCATGGTCCCACACTTGTAATATCCCGGGCCCCACTGTGTAATATTGTCCACTTTGGGTCACCCGCCCTAGCACGGACAAACCGACGAACCACCATTCCAGCCATGGTCTTTTCCCTCACGGCTTTAAAACGTATTACACACAGATTAGAGGGACCAAGCCTTATAAGCTAACTAAGACCTCCCTCCTTAGGTGATGTGGGACAAGAGAGGAGGCTGTCACACTCTCCACCTCTTAACAAGAAGAGCGAGGCCTTATAAGACCAAGACCTCTCTCCTTAGGTGTTGTGGGACAAGAGAGGAGGCCTTATAAGACCAAGACCTCCCTCCTTAGGTGTTATGGGACAAGAGAGGAGGCTGTCACACTCTCCACCTCTTAATAGAAGAGCATCCTCGCTGTGGCCCGGGCGTCAGAACAGCATTCGAGCTGTGGTCCCACGGGCGGTGGCCCGGGCGTCAGAACAGCATTCGAGCTGTGGTCCCACGGGCGGTCGGGAGTCGGCTTTGATACCACTTGTAACATCCCGGGCCCCACTGCGTAATATTGTCCGCTTTGGGTCACCTGCCCTGGCGCAGACGAACCGATGAACTGCCATCCCAGCCACGGTCTTTTCCTTTACGGCTTTAAAACGCGTTACACAGATTAGAGGGACCCAAGCCTTATAAGCTAACCAAGACCTCTCTCCTTAGGCGATGTGGGACAAGAGAGGAGGCTGTCGCAGAAAAGGTGAGGAATCTTTGTGAAAATTGTTTGAAAGTCTCATTTTTTTTTTCAGGAGATCAGCCTCGTTTTGACTATGGAGGAGGTTTGCCCACTTAAAAAATCGTTTCCTTTTCCAACTGTTTCAACCCATTGAAAACTTCTGTTTTGAAAATGCTTTGGAACTGATGAAACATTGAAAATCGCTAGATTATCATATTGGTTTCATTTGTCTTGCTAAAAATAAATAACTCAAAAAATATTTTTTCTTTAAAAACTGATCGCTTATGTCACTTATAAAAATAAACAAATAAAAAGTATTTTCATTTTCTTAAAAATATTTTGACATAAATTGTTATCGATAATGAAAATATTTTTTATTGACTAACTCTTTTAAGTAATATAAATGATCATTTTTAGGAAAATATTTCCAAATCATTTTTTTTTTTTTGTGAAATAAAGGGAGCCATGATGTAGGTTTTTAGCTTTGTCAATATTAGGGGTGTGCATGGTTCGGGCGGGCGGTTCCCGACCTAGAACCGGGAACCGCCCGCTAAGGACCGGTTCCGAAAAATCGGAACCGAGATCCACCCGTTTATTGCATTGATCCACCTGGGAACCGGACCGCCAGTCCAGTCCGGTTCCCGGGTGGATCCATGGAACCGATTTTGATGCCAAAAATTCTGGTTTTCAACAGCGGACAGCAGAGGCGGAGGAGCAGCGGTTGTGGCAAGTGGCGACCGGCGCGAGGGGGTGGACAGTGGCGAAGGAGGAGCAGCGGCGGCGGCGTGGATGCTTGGGGAGGAATCGAAGACGAAGACAAGAGACTGAGGAAGAAACAGAGAGAGAATCAAAACTAAGGAAGAAATCGGAAGAGATGAGACACGAATTAGGGCTTCGTACCTGGTTGAGTGACGGGAAAGGGGCTCGGTCGAGAGTTCTTGCAGAGGCGGAGGAGCAGCGGTTGTGGTGGGAGGAGACTGGTGCGAGGGGTCGGACAGCAACGGCGGAGGAGCAGCAGTTGTGGCGAGTGGCGACCGGTGCGAGGGGGCGGACAGTGGCGGAGGAGGAGCAGCGGCGGCGGCATGGATACTCAAGGAGGAATCGAAGACGAAGAGAAGAAACAGAGAGAATTGAAGATTGAGGAAGAAACAGAGAGAATCGAAGGCTGAGGAAGAAACAGAGAGAGAAGAGACGCGAATTAGGGCTTCGCGACTTTTGTTTAGTATTTTTTTTAATTATAAATAGGTACCGGTCCGGTCCGGGTGGGCGGGCTGGTGGATCCGCCCACGGAACCGGGAACCAGACCGGTTCCCACCGGTTCCCAAAAATTGGAACCAGGAACCGGACCGGTTCCCTCAAGAACCGCCGGTTCCGGGCGGTTCCGGTCCGGTTCCGAGTGGTCCGGGCGGTTCTCAGGTATTTTGCACACCCGTAGTCAATATGATATATATATATATATGTATTTTTTTTTGGCATATTTGGATTCCCATATATGTACTCACGGGATACTCCGTGTGTATATAATCCATCCATATAAAATATCATCATTTATATTTAGAAAGCTATATTCTTTGGAAGAAACTTGTATAGTTTGGGAATGAGTTTTGATTGATCAAAAATGAAGAAGCTACTTTAACCGATATATCCTTAGGCAAGGTCATACATAACATTGAAATCACACTTGAAATTATTTGCTCTATGGATATGAATTATTGTAATCCGTAATAATAATAGAAATTTTTTTTAGCATTTTCATAAAAATCTTACTTAATATTCAATATCAACAAAATGGATTAGTGTGTTATATCATTTTATATATAAATAGTAACTTGATCATATTCATATCAATTGACTTGGGGAGTAAATGGGATTTGATACCCTATTAGTCCTAGCCGTAAACGATGGATACTAGCACTATGTGTAAGGATCTGTGTAGTACTGTAGCTAACGCGTTTAGTATTCCGCTTGAAGAGTACGTTTCGGAATACCAATAGGCATAAATGAAAGAATAAAAAATTAAGTATTATATTTATTGAGGTGGAAGCATAACAATGCATTTATTTTCTTAATATTGTCTTTTATCATATTTTATCCATAGATTGGGGAAAAATTCTTATGAATAGGTCCTTTGATTGATTAGAATATATGTATGCATTCGTTCATTGAAAATGGGATCAACCCCCATTGCTGTATTGGTACTTATTGGATATAGATATGCACATCACTTTGATTGTTGGTTGGGCTGGTTCAATGGCTCTATTTAATGGCTTTATGTGAATTACCAACTTTTTATCCCTCTTATCCTGTTCTTGATCCAAGAGACAAGGTAAATTTGTTACATCCTTCATAACTTGTTTAGGAATAGCTAATTCATGGGATGACTAGAGTATTACAAAAAGGTCTATAATGAATTCGGGTATTTGGAGTTACGAAGGTGTGGCCAATGCACATATTATGTCTTTTGGCTTGTGCTTCTTGGTAGCTATCTAGCATTAGGTGTATTGGGATTTAGATATACATTGTGACTAGCGTACAGGAAAACCTTCTTTGGATTCGCCAATTTTTTTTTAAATTTATGTATTTCTATAAAGGTGGTGTGAATTACTTTGGCATAAAATAAGTGAATAAATTAATAAATAATATTTAAAAACTATAGTGTTTCATGATACTTTTTTTTTTTGGTCGGTTCTACTCTAATTCTACTTTAACACTCACTCTCAGACTTTTGCCTTGCCTCCTTGCAGGGCGTGGGAGTCGAAACCCACTTTTGAAATGAAATCGTCCCTATCCCAATTCTCCCTGATAATGTGGAGATTTGAACCCCTCACATCCCTCTTCCAAGTTGGAAGGGTGGCTACCGGGGCGAAGTCCCAGTGGTTATTTCATGATACATTGGTAAATCTACTTTGATGCTCAATTAATTAATGATGTGGGACCCTATGAAAAGCGAAAAAGGAGGAAAACGAATGATTGGGCTTGATTTGAGGCCTAATCATGATCCATTCTCGATAGCAACTAGGGCCCACATATTTCTGACCCGAGAGTTCTCTCTCTATTGAAAACCTTTGGAAAATCATCTACTCAAAACACATTTCCATATTTTAACATTCTTATAACTTAGGAAATTCGGCCAACAATAGATTTTTCGTCATTAATAACATTTTAATTCTAGACATTTTATTTGTAGAAGTTTCCCTTACCTTGTTTTCCCTAAATGATATAAACGATCAGCATTCATAATGTTTCAAATTATCGATTTTTTCACAAAATGAAGGAAGGAGTTTACAAAAATAGTATGATTGGTAGGCCAATCCGAGGTTCATCTACTCAACCACATAAGTCCGTCCCATCATATTTTGCATAAGTATAATTTACATGGGTACCCTGACTAATGGACAGTGTACATGCATTTGCTGCCACAAATTAATTTGATGAATAGTAAAATATAAAGTCGATCTACTGAATACTAAGCTGCGGTGCGACACTTGTCGAGTACCTAATGAGTCGGCAGGGCCCAAAAACAAAGTTAATGTATGTCCCTTAATCACATGGGTTTTTTTTTTTTTTGGTAAGTTTAATCACATGGGTTTGTTCCCTCGAATCGGCATAATTTAGCTGACAGACAAAACATCAATTAATTAATTAATATCATATGTTAAAATAAATTTTGCTCTGACATATACTGGGCACTAGCCATATGATGTCTAGACAAAACCTATGACTTTTGTTTTCCTTTTGGGAACAGTAAACATCGTACTCCTTTCTTGATTTCTTTTCTTTAAATGAATTTGCTAGGTAGATAGAGTCAATGCTCCGCATTTAAGAGGAAGACGTAAGTGTCTTGCACATGTTCATCGCTTTCGTGTCTTTATTGAGCCGCTGCTTATTGTGATCTTTTGAGATTGGCTTGGTCCACATGATTGAGGCTTATTAATTCGACCGATGTATCAACTGTTTAAGCCCACAAAAGCATGGGTGAACTTAGTGGAGATTGACGGAGCCACCTCTAATTTTGTTTGGACGGCTTTACAAGAAATAAGTGTTTCAAAGCACCATCTTTTATGCAATGAATAATTGGAATGGGTGCGTGCATTATGCACATGCTAGCGATGATTACGCTTATTTTTGTTATGACTATCGAACTCATGGTTTCTTGAAAATACTAAAAGATCGAAATCCTCAAATTTTACCTTGCAACATGAACAAAAGAAAAATTGAAGGGATAGTGACATAAATGGTATATGAATTTTGATCAAATGTGTAATGTTATTCCTACACTTTTAATTTGTTTAATGTTGTCATTGAACTATATAAAAATGTTTAATATTGACATTTTATTAATTCAAAATCAATGACAATATTAAAATCTTTTATAAAGTTCAAGAATTAAATTGAACATATACCAAACGTTTGGGATTTATATTGAATATAGTAAAAATTCATGGATTACATTAAACATTGAGTCAAATTTAAGGATCAAGTTGAATAAATTAAAAGTTCATGTATTGCATCGCGCATTGTCTCAAAGTTCATAAATTATTTATATCATTTTTTCAAAATTGAATGAAAAGTAAGATAAATCAAAATACGTATATATGATTATTTGTATGATCAAGTTCAAACAATTCATGGATTATATTCTCTTTTGTATATAATTCTAATGTACGCATCATTAATGTTTTGTGGCCCCACTGCCTCTCCCACTAAATTGTGTAACCCCTCGCAATCATCGTCTTCAACATCATCCTCAACTCCCTCCTATAAAAGAGGAACCTTCTCTCCACTTTCTCAGCCCCCAATCTCTCTTTCTCTCTCTCTCTCTAAAAAACAGCCATGGGAAGAGGTGGCAACAAGCTTACCAAACTCAAGTCTGTCCTCAAGAAGCTCAACTCCTTTGGCCACCATAACAAGCACCAGGCCACCAACTCAACTCCCTCATTCGCTTCGTCCACTTCTAACAATTCTGACACCGACGACTCTTCCTCCTCCTCCTCCGCCCTCCGCCCGGCCAGTTGCCACGGCGGTACCTCGTGAGCTCTGCCGTCGTCAGCCATCCTCTGTTCTGTGAGCTCGCTGCACGTTCTGGTAACAGTGCGCCCTCGTCCGACGCTGACGACTCCTCGTCCCTCAACATCGTGTGCGAGGTGGTCTTGTTCGAGCACTTGCTGTGGATGCTCGAGAACGCGGAGTCGCGGCCCGAGCCTCTGGATGAGTTGGTCGAGTTCTATGCTTACTGAGGGAGATGAAGATGCATGGTGATGAAAAAGGATCATATTGTAATTATGTTCTCTTTTTCTAATGTTCATTACGATGATAAACGCCTCCCATTTATGTGTTTTCCCCTTCTTTCTATCTCTACTTTTGTTAATAGAAAATGTGCTTCAATGCCGTCTTTTTATTATAATTTATATAAATACTAGTGTCGAGGCATATGCTATGTATATACGTGATTATGGATGAGTTACGTATGAAGAGAAGATTCAATTTTCCAAGAAATCGAATGATTATTTGATGGAGTGAATGTGCAGCGGACTATTGCTGAAAGTATTCTAGTGTTTAATTTCAACGTGTAAGATTGCGTGATCGTACACCAAAACAAGGTCTCCAGAAATTGACATGATACTTAAGTTTGAGCTTGACCAAATTCCACTAATGCTATTTCTTATCTAGTCCACGACATTAGAAGGATATTTCATTAACCGAAGATTTACGTACTTAAGGAGGGCTTCCTCCGTAAGAGAAAAACATGCTAAGGCTGCGTTTGGTTGCCACTTGTTTCTGTTCCCAGGAACACAAATTTCTTTTTTTTTGTTCCTGGGAACAAAAAAGGAACAGAAACGTGTTTGTGTGCGTTTTTGTTCCAAAACTATTTTTTTGTTCCTAGAAACACATTTGGAACAAAAACAAGAAACAAAAAAAAAGTTATTTCTTGTTTTTGGAACAAAATCTAGAAACACTTTTCTTTTTTCTTCTCTTTTTCTTCTTCTTTTTTATTTCTTTTTTCTTTGGCCGGTCGGCGGCCTTGGCCATGGCCGGCGAGGGCCAGCGGCCTCGCCTAGCCACGGCGAGGCTCGCCAGCCCCCGGTGAGGCCGAGCTCGCCTAGCGGCCGGTGAGGCTCGGTGTCGCCAGGCGACGCCGACCTGGCAGTGGCTCGGCTCGGCCTCACCGACCGCTGGGCGAGCTCGAGCTCACCCAACCAAGGTGAGGCCGAGCCTCGCCCAACCACGGCCGGCGAGCCTCGCCGGGGCTGTTGGCCCCCGTCGGCCGGTCGCCGAAGGCCGGCGACCAGCCAAAAGAAGAAAAAAAGAAAAAGAAAATAAAAATATTAAAAAATTAAAAGAAACAAGAAAAGAATTGTTCCCGGAACAAGTTTACCAAATGTGTGTTTCTGGTCAAAAATTGTTCCCCAGAACAGAAACATTTTTTTTTTTATTTCTGTTCTCCGGAACAATTTTTAAACAGATACGTTACCAAACGCGCCTTAAGCAGAGGAAAGAGACATACCTGTAATTCTATCCATTAAGTTTTGTTTTTCAATATTTGATTAACTTGAACTTATGCCATGAAACTGATCTGCACTACTGTTTCATCGATCGAACTTACCTTTGACAAATATAAATTAGAATTAGATGTGTTGTGAATCGAAGAAAAATCCAATTAATTAAGTTTACAGGGTCAAGCTGATCGCATTTTAAGAATTTATAAAAGTATATATAAAATCGAAGTCAAAACTTCTACATAATTTATGACTCATAATTCCGTTCGTCATGTTACTCACAAATCATATCCATGCGATATTTCAATCTTGCAACTTAACCCTAACCCGGTGGGGAACACAAAGGGTTTGTTCGAACGTTGGCCGTCGACGGAGCCGACGCGATCAAGAACGGGAGGACAGCCGCCTTTCGCGGCAGTTCTCCATTTGAGGACTGCCGGCCGCTGATTGTCTGCCACGTCAGCATTGTCTTTTTCTGGGACCAGCAGCTGCTCCAAAAGAAAAAGCAGCCCACGTCAGCTCGGCTCCGGTTCTCGGTGCTGGGGGAGACCGAGACCGTCCAGCGTGGCAGGAGATCACGAGATCGGATCCTTTCGGCTTATGGTGGGCCCCCCCTCTTTCGCTAGGCCCATGTTACTCTGCGGAAATTAGTCATTGTATAATCCGAATTTTTGGATTTTCCTGCCAATAAATCAGACATGCCCCCTCGTGGGAGAGCAGTGTCATGTTCTATGTTCCCTCAGGTGATGATCATTTAACGTTCATGAATCCTAAATTTCATAATTTGCAAATTAATCAATCATGTGATGGTTGTTGAATAAGGCTACAAAGAATTTTCGGCTCGTTGTTATGTGTATTTTTGCAAAAAGTTGCGATTGCTAGAATCTCAATGATTTTAAGAAGTGATTGAAATAATAGTCGATGGCCAATTCAACTACCAAATTTGCCTTGAAATGTCAAGCACTTTGTAGGATCTGAAAAATGGGGGTAGACAAATGGCTGAAAACATCAATAAATTTGCATGAGAGTTTATTGAATCATGATGCGTGGATTACATTCTCGATGCTGTGCTTCCTTGATATCGAAATTAGAACATAAACTCCTTAATAGAGATGTTTGAAGTGCGTATAAAAAGTGGAAAACTTGGAAAGTATGGCTGGAAAGCGTTTTAAAAACAAAGACGATCATTATTGTTGAGAAACTTATCTAATCTAATTCAATTCAAGTTCAAACTTTAGATAAAATCTTATCTAAATCGATATATTATAAACGATCTTCCTATCTATAGAATCTGATATCTTATTTGCTTGTAAATGATGTTTGTGTGTCATTTGTCTTGTGTATTGTCTATGCCGTTAGTCCTTGTTTTCTTATGAACGATTTTTATGATTTGCAACTGTTTTGACTCCTTAATCTCGGTTATCCCTCGATCAATGGTCTTTCCATAGTCAATCTTTAACTTCTGCACATACTTCAAGTCAATCGCTTAAGTAGGTAAAATATTAAGGACATCGTGAAGACAATGTATAGTCAGATCTCTCTTTAATGGCAGTCCAAGCTTAGGCGAAGAATTTTCATGCCGTAGCTTCACCTATGCTCGGTGTTTGGAACATGTCAACGCTGTCTTTCCCGTCGACTCTCTCATGCCGGCGACACGCTTCATCTCGCAAGGAAGAGAAGCCCCAAGCGCCTAAATTACACAAGTCCTCGCTTCACCCAAGCCATATATTTCTCTAATCTTTTCATAATTTCGATAAGGCGAAATTGAAGGAGTTGATCTTTTCGAATCATTGGAGGAAGCTCGTCCAGTGAGAAACCAAGGTTTTAGCTTAGGCTGATTGAACCGATCATGATCCAGCAATCTTATGGAAATCTTAGTTAGGATTCTCTTTTCTCTTATGCTGTTGATTTATTGTTATTTTTTTTTCCAATTTAAGATACTGTGGTGGGTCTTCGCTCTTTTTCTTTTGTTTTTTTTTTCTCTTCTAAGTTAATTGAGAAAGAGGTTTAGTTTAGATTGGAGGCTATTGAAAAAATGTATGACGTCCATTTCTACCGCGTACTTACACATATTGGGTGTTGTGTAATTATTGTAGGAGGGTTGGATTTCCTATGTTGAAGTTCTTCTTTAGGATGAGATCATTGAAAATTGATTACTGCTGTTGATCTTCTGAAAAGATCTTTTGATGTTTCCCAATGAACCTTGTAATGATAATTGAAGAACAATATATCTGTAATTCATTGTGTTACAATGTTCATATTATGCTAAAGAAAGAGCAAGAAGAATTGGACGAGTCTCTAAAGTATGGACAAGATTGAAGATAAAAAGAATGTGAATGTGAATGAAATCATATTCGTAGCCATAAAAAGCTAGAAGCATAAATATATAAAAGTAAAGTGGAGCTCTTAGGGGAGTTCACCGCAAGTCGGACATGTGGTGCTTCTAAAGAGCAACGCAAGTTCCCATTTAATTTCGTAATTTTTATTAAATGGAGTTTGTCCTATACAGTAATTATGAAAATATAATATTAAAGTAAAATCTGACATTTTTGAAAGAATGTTCTTCCTATGACCTATATAAAGTGATGCTTTTTAATTTGGTCGTGGCATTATATATAGACTGTTTCACTTTTAAATTTGGACCTTCCATTTTTTCTTCCTTCATTTATTCTTTTGAATTGTAAATGATATTAAGTTCACAATCATATTAACTTTTTGAGTAAAATATGCTAAACCAATAAAATTACATACTACTAAATTTTCTTGCAAGCTTTGACATATGTTTCACCACTCATAGATTTGCATCCAAACTTTTTTTAATTGTATTATAAATTTATATGACCTTATGTCGTTGACATATTTGATAAATTGTATATATAGCAAGAATAAGTAAAAGGCAAAAAAATATCAAAATGAAAAGAAAGGGTAAAGAAAAAAAAAGAGAGAGCGAAAAGGAGTCGTTGGAAAGAACAGAAAAGGAGGGGAGGGGACAGTTCTTGGAGGACTATTATACAAGAACTTTACTTTCGTTACAGTAAAGATAATCCTAAAGGAAGAGAAAAACCTGACTGACTGAGAATCCCTAATCTGTGCACAAGAATGATGAAAAGAGCGTGAATGAGAATGCAAACTCGAATGAAATCGAATGGAAAACCTCACAGAATAGAGCAAATCACTAGAAGATGTCAACGATGATGAGGGAAAATCCAGGCAACAGGCCCAAATGAGAAACCAACCCATTTCTAGGAAAGCAGGCCCTTTTAGAGTCCGAAAATATCAGGCCCAAGGTGCTTAGCAAGGGCGCAGATAAAGGAGCAAAGAGATGAACTTTCCATTCAAGGATGGGCAACGCCAGCTGAGGAAAATCCCCCCTCTCTTCTCGTCTGCTGCCTTTGTAACAAGCCTTGTTGTTGGTCCAATCTCTACAGGCCTTAGTGGGAGCAGGCTCACCAAATGCGCATCCGAACTCGAGCCAGGATAAAATCAAATCGAAAGTTGCAAAAGAAAGATTGCTAGAAAGCTGAGGGATGATTTGATTTGATGGTGCCGCGGGAACATTTTCACCTTCGGTTAATAAGAGGATAGCAAATCTGCAGCGTTGTGACTCGGATGAAGAGAGCTGTCCTTCCCCAGTAACGTTACCCAAGAAATCGAACTAAGTTCCTGCTGATAAGGAAACGAGACACAACCAAATCCTCTGGAAAGCCCGGTCCTTTGATCCCACGTTGCCCTCGCATCGCTATGCAAAAAGACAAGTAACTTCACCATAGATACAATACAACATTCTTTCAATCATATATCACGTTAGCGGATATCTTCTTATTCCAAATCACCAAAAAATTGCAACATACAAGACCATATCAAGGAGCAAAGCAAGGAGCCTACGAACGACTTGAACAGTCAGAAAAGCAAGCAAATGATGATGCATCTGTAACCTTAGTAATAATGACTCAAATGATTAATGAACTTTAGCAAAAAATATGTAATGTAGTTATTGAACTTTTTAATTTATTCAATGTGATCCCCAGACTTTTAGTGCATATTCAACTTAATCCCAAAATCATACGTTGTCTTTCTACTAATTCACATTCAAAGATAATATTTAACATTTTCACATAATTCTTAGACTAAATTGAATATGTATCTAAATTTTAAAGATTATATTTGACAAATTAAAATTTTAGAGATCATATTATATATTGAATTAAAATTTAAGAATTATATTGAATAAATTAAAAATTCATGAATCATATAGGGACTAATTGTTTTTTTTACCTCTGAGTTAATTAAGAAAGAGGTTTAATTTAGATTGAAGGCTATTGAGGAAGTGTATGACATCCATTTCTACTGCATACTTATACATATCGGGTGCAATTATTGTAGGAGGTTTGGTTTTCTATGTTGAAGTTCATCCTTAGGAGGAGATAACTGGAGATTAGTTACCGTTGTTGATCTTCTGAAAAAAAAAAAAAAAAATTGGATGGTT
Source organism: Eucalyptus grandis x Eucalyptus urophylla (assembly GCA_028830015.1). Lineage (NCBI taxonomy): Eukaryota > Viridiplantae > Streptophyta > Magnoliopsida > Myrtales > Myrtaceae > Eucalyptus > Eucalyptus grandis x Eucalyptus urophylla. The sequence continues at coordinate 47,474,042 of CM054190.1, forward strand.
CCCAACAAGCTTGGGATGAGAATTGAAGAACCATAAATCTGTAATTCGTTGTGTTACAATGTTCTTATTATGCTAAAGAAAGAGCATGATGAATGGACAAATCACTAAACTTTGCACAAGATTGAAATTGAAAACAATGTGAAATGTGAATGAAATCAAATGGAAGGCATAAAAAGCAAATCGCTAGAAGCATAAATATATATAAGTGAAGTGGTGCCCTAAAGGGAAGTTCACCACAAGCCGACACGTGGTGCTTCTAACGAGCAACACATGTTCTCCATTAAATATCTTAATATTTATCAAATAGAGTTTCTCCCTACACAATAATCTTGAAAAGAAAATATTGAAGTAAAATCCGACATTTTTTAAAGAATATTCTTCTTATGACATATATAAAGTGATGCTTTTTAATTTGGTCATTCTAGACCATTTCACTTTTAAATTTACCTTTCATTTTATTTTCCTTCATTTATTCTTTCGAATTGTAAATTATATTAAGTCCACAATCATATTAATATTTTTTGAGTTTTTTTGAGTAAAACACACTAAACTATTAGAATTATATACCACTAAATTTTCTTGCGAGCTTTGACATAACTTTCAACACTCCTAATTACGCATCCAAACCATTTTTAATTGTATCATAAATTTATATGAGCTTATTGTCGTCAACATATTTGATGAAATGTATAAATAGCAAGGATCTGTAAAGGACAAAAAAAGAAGCAGCATAAGGATAAGAAAGGGCAAAGAAAATCAAACGAAAGTGAAGAAAAAGAGAGCGAAAAAGGGATAGTTGAAAATAAAAGAAAAAGAGTGGAAGGGATGGTAAAAGACCCAAAAAAAAGAAAAGAAAAAGGCAAAAGGGAAAGAAAGGGCAAAGAAAATTAAACGAAAGTGAAGAAAAGAGAGAGAAAAGGGGTAGTTGAAAAGAAAAGAAAAGGACTGGAGGGGATAGTTCTTGGAGGACTATCATACAAGAACTTTACTTTCATTACAGTAAAGATAATCCTAAAGGAAGCGACAAACTTGATTGACTGAGAATTTCTAATCTGTGCACAATATAGATGAAAAAGAGTGTGAATGTGAACACAGACTCGAATGAAAATCGCATGAAAAACCTCGAAGAAGAGAGTAGAACACCAGAAGATGTGAACGATGATGAGGGAAAATCCGGGCAAGAGGCCCAAAGGAGAACCCAACCCGTTTCTAGGGAAGCAGGCCCTTTTAGAGTCCGAAAATCTCAGGCCCAAGAAGCTTAGCAAAGGCGCGGACCAAGGAGCAAAGATATGAACTTCCCTTTAAGGGGACTAAACTCTGGGGAAAGTATAAATAGAAAAATGGATGGGCAACGCCAGCTGAGGAAAATCCCTCCCTCTCTTCCCGTCCCCTGCCGTTGTCACGTGCCTTGTTGTCGGTCCGATTTCTTCGGGCCTTAGCAGGAGCGGGCTCGCCAGCGCATGCGAACTCGAGCCCGAGTAAAATCGAATAGAAAGTCGCGAAAGAAAGATTGCAAGAAAGCGAGGGATGATCGCTCGTTGATTTCATGGTGCCGCGGGAACATTTTCACCCGTGGTTAATAAGAGGATAGCAAATCTGCAGTGTCGTGACCCGGATGCAAAGCAAAAGTAACATTACCATAGAAATCGAACCATGTTCCTGCTGATCAAGAAATGAGACAAAAGCCAAATCCTCTGGAAAGCCCGGTCTTTTGATCCCGCACAGCATCGTTTTAATCATATATTGTGTTAGCGGATATCTTCCAATTCCAACTCACCAGAAAATGTGCAACATATAAGACCATACCAAGGAGCATAGCAGGGAGCTTATGAACAGCTTGAACAATCAGAAAAGCAAGCAAACGATGATGCATCAACAACATACAAGGCAAAAAGAGAAGAAATCATCAACATGCGCAAGCCAGAAACATTCTACGCATCTGCAAACAAATCATCGACATACAAGGCAAAAATAGAAGAAATAGACCGGGGTTTATTTCATTTTGGACTTACAATGGCCTTCCATTGAGAGTCACGGTGGCAAGGGCAGCAGATCTTCTGTCGACGTAGTCCACAAAACCATATAATTACCACAAAAGTATAGAAACTAAACCAGAAATCAGTGGGAAAAGCACATGCCCGAACGAAGCAAGGTGCCATTAAGCAAAACTTTTTAGCATTCGTAATCTTAAATGCGAGTGAACTTTACATATTAAATTTAAACCATATCAAAAGTGGGGATGGTTTGCAAGAAAAGCGGGCCATAGGGATGGAGTGAAAAGTTACCCAAAAATAATGACATGACATACCTCGGAAGAAAACAAAGTCGAACACCAATTTCTTCTAGGATTCAAAATCTGTGTTACTTTTCCCGGGTCCCTTTTCCCGGTCCTTTTTTCCATCTATCATTTTGAAATAGAAGGATAAAAAAATCATTCAAAAGACAGATTCCTCAGGGTTTCCATGACCCACAATTTACATTGGGCGAACGTCTTGTGCCCCGTGCGCCTGATGGCTTAGGAGAGAAAGGCGCGCACCTTGTTGAAGGCTCCTAGCCGAGGCATCGCAGAGGCGAAAGGCCATCCCCTCGCTCTTGCGCCTAGGCTTTTGACTACAGTGGATACAACTGCTCTGGAGGAGACATTTCGTTGATAGATCTCCCCAAGGAACATATGCAAGTCCACTTCTTTACATCCTCAAGTCGGAATTTTTACCGACAAAATGCAAAAATCTAGAAAAAAAAAAAGAAAAAGAAAAAGAAAACTAACCTTCTACTAAGCTTGCATCCTTCAATAGGATCTGTGCTTGAGAAAACCTCTTGAAGAAGGGTTTTCTGTGACTTGGGGTGGATCATCAGGTAAGAAGAGACAGAAAATGAGAAAACCAGAAAACCAGAAAAGCACTAATAAAAAGGTGCACAGTTAAAGATGACTGAACAATTCATTGCGGCACGAAAACCGGAGAGTTCGGAATCTCTGGGATCAGTCGGACTCAAAAATTAATCAAGTCCTGACTTGGGAATGCTTTATTCTGACGCATCGCCATATGTAGTTTTCGATTTCAGTGCACTGTCATTCCTCCCGGGGACAAATGGTGTGGAAGTCACCCAAAAGAGGCTAAAAGATGTTCGTGGAAAAAACAATAGCTGAACAGCAGATAGGAAGAGGTAAGAGGATATTCAAGGAAAATAATACACGGATACTCACTGCCACATGTAGTCGAATCAAACCCAGGTGGGCAGATTTCCGCTCAAGATAGGCTCTACCTGCTAAAAAGAGGGAGGAAGGAAAAGAAAAGAAAAGAAACTCAACCATAGACATGAGATAGTCCTAGTGCAAAGTGGTCCTCCCGCTCTAATTCACAGCAAACATGCTTGAAGGACGAATCAATTAAGACGCCACCTTAAAGGCTTAACCTCGATATGACTTTTATATCCAGTGTAATTGGTCCCCAACCACCACCCACCCCACCCCCTCCCAAAAAAACAACCAAAAGCATCTTGTGCAAGAATCGACAAGAGTAGTCTTAAATAGCCGGGGTCTTATACACATCTGGGTGGTCATTGTCTTCACCGGATGCTAAACTATGGGACAAGCATCACAATCATTTCAACCCACCCTAAAGCTTTGAAATTTACGAAAAAGAAAAAAGAAACACCCAACGTAGAATCCTGCCGGTCACCCTTATAAAAGATACGGTGATCAAAACCAAAACCAGACTGTTATACGGAAGCTTTTTCACAAAGCAAAAGCTTGGATCGATCCACCTGTAACCAGACGAAACGTCACGAGAGAGAAAGAAAAGACTACCAAGTGATCACACCCAAAACCCACACATCACACTGACAGACTCATTGTATGAAATTTCTCAACCCTAAAATGCCCGTCATCATTGTCGCAACCTAAGTGATCCGGCTCCGTCGAAAACGCCAAAGTCAGAGAAATGAGCTATGGACACACGCAATTATTAAAGATAGGGAAAAAGGATAAAATAATAATTAATCAAAATGAAAAGCTGGAAGCACCTAGAAGACCAGGATGGTGGAGCGTATATGCTCATCAGTTAATTTTTTACGGTCAACTGAGCTGAACAAGGATTGAATAGCCAAATGCCGTTTTAAGCGCATTTTTTAAGTTTTGACCCACTTGCTATGACATTGAATTTATAATTGATATTAATTACTTTCTCTATGGTACAAATAGTACATCAAGAAGTCTTTTTTTTTTCCTTGCTTGTGCCTTATCTTTTATATATATATATATATATTCTAAGTATGCACATGTTTAATCATGCATTTGACAAATTACCCTATCCACATTTCGATCAAATTTTTTCCATTTTGATCACTATCGACTAGATAATTAGATTGAAATTTAATTTTCAACTTTGAAATATAGTTTCGCTCGCTCAAATCATGTAAATAAAAATAGGCAAGTAATTGTGTATACATAAGCCATCACTAATAGAAATTTCTGATTTTATATGTAGCATTGATTAAAAATCTAATACCATAGTTTAAAATCAACAACATACTCTAAGCAAAGTGATAACAGGATGCAATTATGAAATTGATGAGAGAAATTATAGAAGTAAAATCAGTTTTGTTGGTTAGACTTGAGAGAGAGAGAGAGAGAGAGAGAGAGAATAGTATACTTGTTTTTTTTTTTTCATTTTTTTTATTCTTGTCATTAGAAGTGAGAAAAGTTGGGTAGAAGTGTATTCAACTTGCATAGGCTTGTTGGTAAAATATCGACACATTATAAATGTGACTAATATTAGAAGATATCTATGTCACCACATTTGAACCTTTGGATGCCAAGAGTGTGAGATTCACAAATAATGAAATGGTCAAAATACCATGAAATGGAGTGAATTAATGAAAGAGGGAAAGGAAAAAGCATGGCCCCGATTTAATTTTACTAAGAAAGCACATAAATATGTTAGCTCATGTCTAGTTTTTTCAAGATAACTATATAAAATTCAAAATTATATCCGAAAATTGTTATAATGTCTTGTCACTTTGTGAAAAATATCATCATTCTCAATTATGACTTGAGCCAAGAAGGAAAGTTCAAATCCGGCGATGTAATAACAAGTAGGTGCCTAGGTACAAGGGTTGATAATTTTTTATTTTTTTTAATCATAGAAGAAAATGACGCCGAATTTGATCCCAAACCAACCAATTTTGAGGTGGAAGAGCTTAAAAAACGAGAGGTCCCGTGACTCAAGGGAGAGGCAAAAGTAGAGAGGCGCAAGCAGTCAAAATTGCCGACAAGAACGCCCAGAAAGACCAGTACAAAGGACAAAAGTGAAAGAGACATGAGGGGAGAATGCAAAGAGGAATGAAATCGCAAGCATTCGAGCCTCGAGGCTGTCGCCCCACGTGACCTGAGCTTGTTTTAGTACCATCTGAAAATGCTCTGCCAATTGAGGAATCTCAAACACGCGATGTAAAAGAGAAGAATGTAAACATATCAGCAAGGTTTTCAAGTTTCAACTTTGTTAATGACCTGAAAGAGTAGGCACATTCCTCTCATTTTGCCAAATTTGCGTCGCCTTAGTCTAGCTGATACGAATGCATGCCACATTGACAGTCTAACCCTAATTAATGAATCGGTTTAATCGGAGCTCTATTTCGCCATTTTCGCTTTGACTCACGAGATAATTTGGTAAGAACAAAGAGAGAGAGGGTTGATTGTTTGGTTCATCTTACCCACAACCATTCTGTCTACACTTTTCTCGAATACAAAATGAAGAAGTGAATTGTAATCGGTGGCTATTAGAAAAAGCAGATCATATCGAAGAAGCCTGATATATGTTATAAATCAACTGTTTAATCTCTAGAACTATGGTTATAAGCTAAGTAATAGTTGTTTAGTTGTTTGTTAAATTAGGAGTCAAACATTGATCGGACAAGGCTGGGCTCATAAAAAAATGCTTTATGTTTCTCACCAGAAGAACATCATTAAAATTTCACGTTAAAGTTTAGAATTAAATTGACAATATTAAAAAGTTTATGACTTAATCGACATCCGTATAATAAATTTAGGAATGATCCGTAATTTTCCCTTAATAAGAAGCACCCAAGTTTATATATATATATATGAAACTTCTTTTTGCTCGAATTAAATCTGACTTAGTACAGGTACACGTAGGGTTGCCCATCAATTTCAGAGTCCTCTAATTGTTAGGAGAAGGCCCGACAAAAGATCCTTCACCAATAAGCTTATGCACAATCAAGAATTTCCTCAACATTATCATAATACTGAGATTGGCGATTGCGACATGAATAGTTCTTGAATATTGACTCAATGTGCGATACGATCCCTAACTTCTAATTTGTTCAATGTAATTTCTGAACTTTAGCGTCGTCCCTGACCTTGTAATTTGTTCGGTGTGATTTTCAAACTTTAGCCCATTGAGTAATATTATCATTGAATTTTGGATGTTTTAATTGTGGTCGAAATTTGTAGTACATGTCTAATTTAACCCTTGGATTACATGAAGATGTTCGTTGTTGTCCTTCCTTAAATTCAAATAAATGGAATTTGTTGATTTGACTTCCAATCTGGTATGTTTGAAGCCATGTAAGATATTCAATAAAAAAAAAAAACATGTTTATGGCCCCCACAAAGTCATTGGATGACGTGGGCTATTATAACCTTACTTGAGTATAGTATCTTACATAAATAGTTCACGTATAATGTTATTTTTTGCTCAACACTCAAACTTATAGAGTCAACAACCAAATTAGATAAATGATAACTTTGGATATTTTTCATATAACTGAGAGATTAAATTGAACATATATTTAAAGTAGATGTATCGCATTAAATAAATTAAAATGAAGATCTTTGTTTGTCCTCGTCCGATCATGAATAATCTGTAGAACCTTCCGCTCCCTCTGCCAGGTGGAGGAAGAGGGGGCCCTCGCTTGTTACTCCTCCGAGGAGGAGGCATGGCGGCCTCACACGAGAAACGTGTTCAAAATGGGATTTCTCTATTTGTCGTCTCCGTAAGTACTCGGATGGCGACGCACACGAGCTCGCGGTCTTCCCGAGACACGAGCTCGCGGGGCAAGTGGTCAGCCGTCGTTTTGCTCTTTTTGAGCGTCAATCAATTCTGTCGAACAGTGGGGAAGCTTTCGATCGTTAAAGGACGACGACAAACGCTGATGCGTCGCGGGTCATCGACCGTGTGGCACGACCATCTTCGTGCATGGGAAACCGCCGCGTGTTTGAAGATTCCGATGAACATGGTGGTACGATAAAGCCTCGCTCTTTAGGCATTAGATCGTGATCCGTCATTGCCATCGCTTTATCCCGTCTCTCTAATAAACAGAAATCATCTATAGCTCGAAAATAATTGCGACCCAAAGTCGTGCACGATGACCATCTAGCGTTTCCTCAGAAAAGTACAACCGGGGGGAGAAACATAAGCTAGCTAACTATCACAGGGTTGAGTTGGGCAACGGGTGATTGGACTTGTTGCTGCTGCTGCTCATTTTGACGTAATGTTGTTCCTTTAGGTCGAATGTAGCCTTCAAATAAAAAATTCTCGTGGCATTTTCTTGGTGTTCCCTTCTTCCACCCATCTACAACTACTCACAAGAACCGGAGAATTGTACCGGGCGGTCAGCCTGTGCGCACTAAGCTGAATTCACCTTTTCGATATGATGCACAAATAAAGAATCGACAATTTTGTATGAGTACTGCTGAATTTGGATCACTTATTTTTTGAGAAAACTTAGTTAAATAGATTGAACAATCAAAAACTTAAAATATGTGAATTTTAAGAAATTCTAAAATGGATTGGATTTAAAAATTATTTTTAATTAAAACCTCGTAATCTCTCTGTTCCCTCTTTAAGAGAGGGGCCGGGTTCACGTCATCCAAGAGGGGAACCGCGGGGCCTCGAATGATGGCAAAGTCGTGTATCCCCTCCAACTGACGCGCGTCTTTCCTTTGCGTCTGGACCGAGATTGGCGACACGCCTGGTGATTAATACACGTGATCAGGCAGGGAAGGCCCACATGAGCCCCAACGCGAAGAAACAAAACCGAAGAAATCGTCGCATCGTTCTCGTTATGTCTATCTCTAAAACTTGGATCTAAGACTCCATGCGTTTTGTGAAAAATAATTTTCAGAAAAATATTTTCTGAATTTTTCGATGTTCATTTCATGGAAAATGAACTCTTTGAGAAAATTATTTTCCATCAAAGGAAAAAAGTCTTCTAAAGTAAAGAAAAATGTTTTCAGTTTTTGAAAAATAGAAAATATTTTCCTCACATAGAAAACATTTTTCTCACTTGATCTCTTTTATCTTATACTTCTACAAATCCTCACTTCTTCCTCCCCTTTCTTCTTCTTCTTTTCATTTTTTATTCAAATTATTTTTAATTTTCTTTTTCTTTTTTTAATTCGAATTATTTTTAATTTCCTTTTTCTTTTCTTTTTCTTTTTCTTTTTCCTTTTTTTGTTTCCCAACTTCTTTTTTCTTAGCTAATCGTTGAACCAGGTGAACTTCAAGCTCGTTGATCTCAAACTCGCACTTGTCAGAATCGATCTGGTGAGCCTCGAGCTTGACTTGACACTCACGCTCGCCATTCTGGGAAGTGGAAAATCTTTTTCTTACCGAACACCGGAAAATATATTCCGAAATATTTTCAGGTTTTGGTCGAACACTAGAAAATATTGTCATTTTCCTGGAAAATGACTTGTGAGAAAATATTTTCCGGAAATGGCCAATTTTCCGCGAAACGAACGACCCTACTGTGAATGGATCTTTTCACCAGCAGGATCGGCTCTCTCTTCCTGTTTTATTTCCTCTTTACTCAGTCGTCAGACGTCAGGATTAGGTTTGAATCATTTGAGAGAGAGAGAGAGAGAGGGAGAGAGAGGAGGAGGAGGAGGAGGAGGAGGAGCTGCTGATGCCAAGCCCGATTATAAGAAGAGCACGGTGTCGTGGGCCTGAAGGGTTACAACATATGGAACGTGGGCTTGCAGGAAAACTGTTGAGAACTCCAGAAGTCCTATGCCGTTTGCGAACAAGGAAATGGGACAGGTTTGGGATGAACTCATCGCGTGATTTTAACGTGGGATAGTTGGAATGCAGCACGTAATAGCATTTCCTTTTATTAACAAGTAACTTGTCCTAAGTATTTAGTAGACTGTTTCGAATTTTACGAATACGATCGGAATTATTCAAATCTTACAACCGTAAAATAGAAGATTGGGAATAAATTAATCAATGATCAGCGGAATAGAAAATTATTGTAGGTAGGTCTAAATGAGAACCCATACTTGAAACGGTGGCCCTTATCGATAATAACTAATCCTATTTATGAGCTTGAAAAATTACATATGAGTAAAGCTCATTTTTTTAATAGGGTAGCCGGGTAAATGGTTTGTCGAGTCTAGGATTCGAAATTAATTTCAAATTATCCCAGACCCTACTAGGGTTAGAATAGTTATGCATATATACTAAAATTACCCAAGGACTATAAAGGGAGGGAAACGTGATATTTAGGTAATTTATACCTATTGGATCAATGACATACCTATCCCAAACCATATAGGATTTTCAGCAATTGAAACAAACCTATCCCGCTTCCCTTGGAAACTAATTCGCATCCCATTAATGTTTGGGCAGATTGAGTGCAAGATCATATGCATCTACCTGCACATTTATGACGCTTTATCCTAAGTATAAAATGTCGTAAAGTGTGGTATTTTTCGTTTTATAATTTTATTAGATCTCGTCATTAATCAAATGATCAAATGCAAAGAGTATAAAAAACACCCGCACCAAACGAGGTAGGTTAAAAGTTGGATAGATTTATTATCCAACTTTAGACAGGCCTTTATTGACATTTTGACTAGAGACAAAGTCGTTTATTTTTTGCAAAATAAATGCATTGTTAATAGTATATGACCCCTAAAATGGAAACCACCCATGGCCTATAATTTTGTAATCAGATCAGCTGCTCTACGTCATCGGATCTCGTGCACCTTAACATGCGAATACTTTCGAATTTTATTTAATTTAATTCATAGTAGAGAAGCTTCGAATTTCGGACCCCACCCCCTAGGATTAGCAAGTTATGACGCAGCGTAATAATAGAAAAGAAAAGAAAATCGAGGGTGTCGCCATGTCAAAGCACGACGTCGCGGATTAGGAAAGTCCCAGGTAGCTTCCTTCCCTTGAAGTGGCAATCAAATCTCGACCGTCTACGCGCGTGGGAAACCGACACGTCCTTAAAAATTTCCAAGGACAAATAGCTTATCCCACTTCCACCAACCAATTATATTATAAAATAGCTAACTATCACAAGATCGATCCAGTTAGGCAGCCGAGGATCAAGTTCACTGCTTCGGTTGATTTCGGCACAAATGTCATTGTCTTATGTAAAATCCTTACCTTTAAATAGTTTCTCATGGCATTTTCTTGGTGTTATCTTCTTCCGTTTCTCAAACTATTCACAAGAACTGAAGAACTACATCAGGTGGTAAGGTCAATTCGCACGCAACGAATTGAATTTACCTTTTCAATCCGGTCGAAGCATTGTTGGATCAAGGTTCGGTTAGGACATGCACGAGTAATAACCATTTCCTCTCAAGGCAATCTTTGATAGATGTTAGCTATAAACTTCGAATTAGATGTGATGAAAAGAGTTGATATTCCAACGTGAGATTTGAGGTTGCTATAGAATATGTGAGACTATAAGCCAAATAACTAGTGTCTATTTTTTTTTGGATTGAGTGTATTGAAGGTCCTAAATCTTGTCATAAAAATACAATTGAGTTTTAAAACATTCTAAAAATGCAAGCAAGTCCTAAAACTTATCATGAAAGTACAATTGAGTTCTAAAACTTCAAAAAAAAAAAAAAAACAATTCTCCTCCTCCATCTTCAACTTCTACTCCACTTAGAAAGTTTAAATCCAACTATGTAAAAATTAGAAGATGCATGGGCACAAGGGTCAATAACACAATCTGTTTTAAATCATAAAAAAAATGACATAAATGGTTGCTAACTTTTAATTTGTTTAACATGGTCCATGAACTTTTGCTTAGTATGCAATGTTGTCTATAAATTTTCGATTTGTTCAATATAATTCTCGAACTTTAGCCCAACGTGCAATATCGTCCATGAATTCTTAATTTTTATATTGTGGCTTTCGAACTTTTGGTACATGTTTAATTTAGTTCATGAAAATATTCATTAGTCATTTCTTTTAATTCAAATAAATGGACTTTATTGATTTGGCTTTCAATCCGGGACATTTGAATGGTGGAAAAAAAATGTCATACGTGGATTATCCATGTAAGATATTCAAGTAAAAAAATGCGTGTTTATGGCCCCATAAAATCACTAGATGGCATGGATTATTATACTCTTACTCGAGTTGAATTTTTTGATGTGGATAATTCAGGTGTAACATTATCTTTTTACTCAACATTCAGACTTATCGAGTTGACAACCCAATCGCCGAACTCCGTCAACTTGAATTAATAAAACGATGACATTTGACATTATTCATATAGTCTACAAATGACTTCTTTCATTCGAAGGTTCACTCCTACCTTCAATCGCACATTAAATTGAACATATACTAAAAGTTCATGGATCAAAAAAAAAAATGTTCATAGATGATATCATATATTGAATCAATGTTCATTGATCATTCATTTAAATATCTCTTTCATTTCTTGAAGTTCCTTTTTTGTTTCCTCCCTTTTCTTTTTTTAATTACTTTCTATTTTTCCTTCTTTATTTTCGCCCATCAGCAGACCTCCTTACTTGACAACGTTGACAATTTAATATTTTGTCACATGTGTCTTTTTCACCGACAATCAAATTTAACCTTTAGTTACGTTGGACTTCCAAGGGACAAAACCATCAAAAACCCTAAACTTTGCTCAGAGTGATAAATTTGCCTCAAATTTTTTTTCGTAACACAAAAAATCCTAAACTTGTATTTGCACAACATAATTACCCCAAACTATAAGGTATTTTCATCTTTTAGTTTTTAAATTCTTTTTCTTTTTCTTTTTTTCTCTCTTTTTTCTTCTTCTTCTCTCTTCCCTCCATTGGCCATGGCGAAGGGAAGTTGGACTTAGGCGAGGGCCACCCTCACTTGGCGTCGGGAGAGGGTTGCCCTCGTCAGATCTGGCGAGGGCTATCCTCACTCGACCTTGGTGAGGGCCGCCCTCGCCCAACGCCAGCGATAGCACTCACCTGAGTCTAGCTTCCCTCGACCAAGAGAGAAGAAGAAAAAAAGGAAAAAAAAAGAAAAAAAAAAAGAAGAAAAGGCAAAAATGTCATTGGCCATAGACTTTAGGACAAATGTGTTATAATTAGAAAAATTTGAGATTTTTTATGTCACAAAATAAAATTTGGAATAAATTTGTCACCTTAGATAAAATTTGGGATTTTTGATGATTTTTTCTCGACTTCCAATTATGTTCCCCATTTATTTCGGTTTCTATTTTTATAACTATAATCCCACCATGTCTCTCTCCTGCTAAATCCTGATAAAACGAAACAAGGGCAATTCAGTCAATGGGCTATAAAATACCGTGAGAAAGCGCAACCATAATTTTGAAGTACGGACACGCATTCACTCCATTTTTTCTATTTTCTATTTTTCTATTTTTTTTATCTGCGCTCCATTTATTTCCCACTCCATTTACGGGTTTCGCTTTCCAGAAGGAGATATGAAACAGTGAAATGCGCTTTCGAGTAATCATTCCCGCAAACTAGCTATCTTTTCGAAGTTAGCGCAAGCATTGTCCTGTTGTGGGCCTTTGGCAGCCGTGCGCGATCGCTGCCGAGTCCCGACAGACTCTTCGGGCACGGAAAACCCGTATTTAAAAAAAAAAAAAATATATATATATATATATATATATATATATATATATATATATATATATATCAGAGAAGAGTGCGGACCGCTGAAGGACAAGACGCAAGAGAGACATCGATCCCTTCGAGTTAAAAAAAGAAAAAGAAAAAGAAAAAAAGACGAGAAGCGACCACGAATCGCCGATGAGAGAATGAAAGAAAAATCCTTAAAAAATGACGAAGAAAAGGGCGACACAGAAAAACCCAAGGAAACGCGCGACTTGTTATTTATATTAAAAAGAAAAAGACCAATGGGGAATTTTAATGATTAAAAAAAAGAGTCCGGTGATATTTGTTAAGAAATTATTTAAAGGAAGTTTCTTCGTCGTCACATCACCGTTTTTTTTTTTTTTAACACCGCGACATGTGTAATCAAAATTTGTAAAATCGAGGTATTTTCTGTTAAAAGTGCTAGATAAGAGCCATTTTTTTCCTTCTTCGCCTTTTTTTTCAGTTGTTACACAATGTATTCTTTTCTGGGTCAGTGTCGTACGATGGAACAAGGACGAAATTCGTCGACAGAAAAAACTGACGTGGGCAAAGTCAAGTCACTGGATACTTTCGGAGACACTCGAGTCGATCATATCATCGGCAAAAACATCAAAAGTCTCCGACAGATCAGCATTGGTTTTCTGCCTCGATCCCGACGATGGAGGAGGACGAAAAAAGCATAAAAACCGAACTTCCCCCCTCCCCATTTCCACCATCCTCCCTGCGTTCCCTTCCCTTACCTTCGCTTTCTGCGCTTAAAGCCCTACACGTTTTTCCGCTCCGTTTGTCTCGGCGTCTTTTGAAGAAGAAGTTCCTCCTCTTCATTTCGGGGATCGCACGTTTCCGTTGCGCCATTCGCAGGTGAAAATCTCTACTATTTTGATGCGAATGCGCAGGGATGTTTCGAAGTTTTTTTTTTTTGCGTTTCTCCCTTAAGTGGGGAATTTTACTAGTATCTTAGCGAGTTTGAGATGTCGCGCTCGAGTGTTCTTTCTTGACGTTATCCAAAACCCCTCCTTTATTAGCGGAAAGTCGGGGTCTGCTTCTAATGCACGGTGGGTTTCACTTTGGCGGTTCATGCAGTTTTTCTCTGAGAGAAGGATTAAGCCATGGCTGATCGTGTGCTGAACCGAAGTCACAGCCCTTGCGAGCTTTCGGACGAGGCCCTCTTTGCTGACCGCAACGGTTTTCTGGTCTTCCTGTCAAGGTATAAGCAAGGACGAAAAGAAGATTTATTCAAATGATCTTGAAATGGTTCTAGTCTAGCACATAAACTTGACGGAATTCAGCTTCAAAAAGTGTTTTGGTCCTTTTTGTTTTCTTGGTGAAGGCTTAAGGCCAGGGGCAAAGGCGTCTTGGGGCGCCACCAAATCCTTGCTGAGTTTGAGGCGATCCCCGAGGAGAGCAGAGCAAGGCTTCTTGATGGGGCTTTTGGTGAAGTCCTCAAATCCACTCAGGTATCATAAGCTTCCTTCGTGTCAGTGTTTATCGGTTCTTGACGCTTTTGAAATCTACTCTTCAATAGTAATAATGGGTTAAATTTTGCTTTTCTTTGACCTTTTCGGGTTTGAACTCTTAAAAGAATTTCTTTTGCTGTGAACTCTCGGGTTTAGGAAGTGATTGTGTCGCCTCCATGGGTTGCTCTTGCTGTTCGTGCAAGGTCGGGTGTGTGGGAACACATCCGTGTGAACGTCCATGCGCTTGTTCTTGAGCAATTGGAGGTTGATGGGTATCTGCACTTCAAAGAAGCGCTTTTCGATGGAAGGTCAGCACCTTTATTGTCTATTCTTTCTCTTCCTTTTTCCCCCCCGTTTCTTGGTGATCTTAAGAACTCTGGGTCACGTTTCTGCGTGCTGTTCTTGTTTTTATTGTTTCGAGAAAACATTAGGTGAATTGAATACATTAAATAGGATTCGTATTGAACACTCCACGGGAGCCGAACCACTTTGTGAAATTCCCATTCCGTTCACCGGGCGACACGTGTTGCCGGGGGCCACCCTCCCTTACCTCACGTCACCCCTCCCTCTCCCCTCTCTTTCCCTCTCACCCCAACGCCGACGACACCCTTCGGCCGCCAACGCCTCCACCGCCGTCTCAGTCCACCTCTCGCCACCGTTTCACTTATCCTTCTCCCCCCCGAAGATCTGTTCGCTCTCGGTCATTTCGTTTCACCTCGATCCTCCTCTTCGCTATCCCCCACACCCCCCCCCCCCCCCCCCCCCGGCCCCGGGGGGTCGGGGGCCGGGCTTCCCCTCTTCTCTACCTTCTTTTTTGGCCGCGATTGATTGGGTGGTCCGTCCAATCGTTGAATCGGAAGCTTCGGAATCGCTTCTCTGAAGTTGGCCTCCTCTCTGTGTGCGCGCGCGCGCGGGGGTTCCGAGAGATTAAGTGAACCGGAGCTTGTTGTTTATGGTGGGTCGAAGTAGATCTCCGATGTGGAAGTGATTTCGGCGTCGATTCCGGCGAAGAAATCCAAGAAGGTATGGAGAAAGGAAGAAAGGAAAGTTCGGGGTGAATGTTGCGCTTTGGGTCGTCAACTTGGAGAGAGAGAGAGAGAGAGAGAGAGAGAGAGAGAGTTCTCCATAGTGGGGAACAGAAATTTTGATTGTTCAACTGGTAGAAAAAAAAAAAAAAACTGGTAGGTGGGCCCATATTTGTGTATTAAATGCACCTAATAGTTTCTCGATTGTTCTAGGCGTGTTAATACGAGTTTCTTTGTCGTGTTGCAGCTTGAACCCTGAGTCTGAGCCAGTCACGGTCACTTTTGGGCGGCCGACTCTTTCCACGTCTATCGGGAATGGCGTCGAGTGTATCCGTCGCAGTCTCTCTGATAAGCTCTTCCGTGACAAGGAAAGCTGGCACCCTCTGCTTGAATTCCTCCGAGTCCACAGCTACAAGGGGAAGGTACATCTAACGTCCGATTGAACACATTCATTCGAAGTCTTGAAAATGAGTCATGAGTTACAAATTCAGATTTCTTTCGCCTCATGTCACAACATGGTGAACACTGAGAACTCGATGCCAATTAAGACTACAGAATGTGCTGCATATTGACAAATAGATTTGTGATCTGTTTTATGGCTTATGTGAATATTGGGCGATTCTGCAGAACATGATGGTGAATGCCAGAATCCAGAATGTGTTCTCCCTCCAACCTGCCCTGAGGCAGGCGGAGGAGTATCTGGCCCCGCTCAAACCCGAGACTCCATGTTCTGAGTTCGAGCACAGGTTGCGGGAGTTCGGGCTGGAGCAGGGGTGGGGCGACACGGCTGAGCGGGTCCTCGACATGATTCAGCTCCTGTTGGATCTCCTTATGGTCCCCAACCCAGGCGCTCTTGAGAAGTTCTTGGGAAGGATTCCGATGGTCTTCGATGTTGTCATTGTGTCTCCCCATGGATACTTTGCTCAGGACAATGTCCTAGGTTATCCAGATACCGGTGGCCAGGTACTCGTTTTATTGTAAGTTAGCATCTCTTAAGCGGGATAATATACGTGTCGTGTGGTCTTGCATTTAGCTTAATCATTTTACAATAATTCTGTCTATTTCTAGGTTGTTTACATCCTGGATCAAGTTCATGCCCTAGAGACTGAAATGCTTCACAGTCTTAAGCAACAAGGCCTAGATATTACTCCTCGGATTCTCATTGTGAGTTTCACAAGTTTGTCGGTGGGACTTTATGCAGTGATCAGATAAATTATCCTACTTTAAATGCTTATTATGTGGTTTTCTTTCCTAGATCACTAGGCTTCTCCCAAATGCAGTTGGAACCACCTGTGGCCAGCGCCTTGAGAAAGTTTTCGGGACCGAGCACTCCCACATTCTTCGCATCCCCTTCAGGGACAAGAAGGGAATCGTCTTTGACTGGATTTCCCGGTTCAAGGTGTGGCCATATTTGGAAAGATTCGCCGAGGTATTGACAGACTCAATTGCATACTCCAGGTCATTTTGCCTGTTGAATTCATTTAGTTTCTAGTTGAGACTAATGGTTTTTGTTTGGCAACTCTGATCAGGATGTCGCAAAAGAACTTGGGGGAGAGTTGCAGCGCAATCCTGATCTAATCATTGGTAACTACAGTGATGGAAACATTGTTGCTTCCTTGTTAGCCAAAAAATTAGGTGTTACACAGGTTTGTTCTCTTTTACATAATCTTGTCAGCTGTAGCCACTGATGCCAAAATACTTGAAGCCTGATATAATCTGATCTTTTGCTTCTTTGTACAGTGCACAATAGCACATGCCCTTGAGAAGAGAAAGTACCCAGGGTCTGACATATACTGGAAGAAATTTGACAACGAGTACCACTTATCTTGCCAGTTCACTGCGGATCTCTTCACCATGAATTACACTGACTTCATCATCGCCAGCACCTCCCAAGAAATCGCCGGAAGGTGATTCAACTCGATTGTTCATCTTGGAATTCGATTGTCTTAATACATTCTATCACGTGAAAATTCCTCAAGAGTCCTAATATTTCCTTATTTCTCAATTCTTTCTTTCAGCAAGGATACCGTGGGGCAGTATGAGAGTTACATGAACTTCACTCTTCCTGGACTCTACCGAGTTGTCCATGGGATCAATGTCTTTGACCCGAAATTCAACATTGTTTCACCGGGTGTCGACATGAGCATCTACTTCCCCTACGCCAAAGAGAAGCAGCGGTTGAAATCCTTCCACCCTGAGATCAAAGAACTCCTCTTCAGCGATGTCGAGAACAAGGAACACTCGTGAGTGCTTTGATCCTTCCTTCGTGCCCAACTTAAATCCTGTCCTGGCATTTGTCGTGGCATTTTTGGAATCGAAGTTTGTCTTTTGCTAATTAACATTGTCTCTAACGTTGAACAGGTGTGTGTTGAAAGATAAGAACAAGCCGATTATTTTCACCATGGCGAGGCTGGACCGTATCAAGAACTTGACAGGGCTTGTCGAGTGGTATGGCAAGAACCCCAAGTTGAGGGAACTGGCCAACTTGGTCGTGGTCGGAGGTGACAGGAGGAAGGATTCAAAGGACTTGGAAGAGCAGTCTGAGATGAAGACAATGTACGACCTCATTGAGAAGTACAAGCTGAATGGCCAGTTCAGGTGGATTTCCTCCCAGATGAACCGGTTGAGGAACGGAGAGCTCTACCGCTACATCTGTGACACGAAGGGAGTCTTTGTTCAACTGGCTATCTATGAAGCTTTCGGGTTGACCGTGGTTGAGGCCATGACTTGTGGATTGCCAACCTTTGCCACTTGCAATGGTGGACCGGCTGAGATCATTGTGCATGGTAAATCGGGCTACCACATTGATCCTTACCACGGTGACCAGGTGGCTGAGCTTCTTGTAGAGTTCTTCGAGAAGTGCAAGGTTGACAAGAGCCACGAGAAGTGCAAGGTTGACAAGAGCCACTGGGACAAGATCTCAAAGGGTGCCATGCAGAGAATTGAAGAGAAGTAAGCATATAAAACCGGGTTTTCAGATTAAAATGATGTTCACAGTTTTTGGGAATACAATTTTTCTAATGAAATTTACTTTTTTTTTGCTTTTGATAAGGAATACATGGAAAATATACTCTCAGAGGGTGTTGAACCTGACTGCCGTGTATGGCTTCTGGAAGCATGTGACTAACCTTGATCAGCGCGATAGCCGCCGCTACCTCGAAATGTTCTATAACCTGATGTATCGCCCGTTGGTAAGTTCTTGCTTGAACCTGATCCGATCCTGCATTCTTCATTCAAATTGGTGCCTTGTTCCCTGGCATACGTAGTATGTTTCTCGCAATCCACTCATGCTATGTTCTTGCTCTTTCTTGCAGGCTCAGTCTGTTCCCCCCGCTGTCAAGTAAACAAAGAGACAGATTGTTACCGGAAGACGGAAGCATTGGACTTTTGAAGTTTTCAAGGAATAAACATTGGAAATTGTTTGAATTTGGATTGCCAAGAGCGATCTCTTTCATTTCCTTTTTGGTCCTTTTTCTCTTCTTTGTTTCCATTCCGAGAATGTTTGCATTTAGGGTTTTGTACCCATCAATTCAGTAAATGGTTCATTTTCTTTTTAACTTGTCAATCCCACTCCGTATTTCGTACTTGGTTGTTGTTCACCTATGTCTAGCTTGGTCTGGTGATCTGTTAATTGAAGATAATCACATATACCTAACAAACCAACTTGATATGAACACTAGCGACATGCAAGCTGATACCGATCAGTTTAATAACTTCAAACCATCAATCAACAAAATATGAGACAGCTTGATTGTTTGATAAAAATGGCGCACATTCTTGTCCTACCTCCATGTGATTTGGTCTCTAATTCATTATGAAATGAGGTAGAAGACAGGCACAAATATTGGCAACTGAGCAATCAAAATGTGAGATTAAGACAGCCCTGTGCTTTAGCTGCTTTCTCATGGCCCAGGACGGCATATGCTGATACTGATACCTGCATTAAAAGGCACATCAGAACGATCATGGTTACTCCCCAAAGCTCCTCACCATATTTTCGCAAAACTCATAGCAATTCTCATGTCCAAAAAATGCTCGGAGACACAATTCAAGCAAGTGGATCTGGTCTTTAAGTCTTTTGACACAGAACAGTCGCTAGTTCAAAACTTGCACAGTTGAGACGGATCAAGTATGCAGGTTTGGTTTATGCAGTTTGAATTCTGCCTGGAAACCAGCTGAGGAGTTTAAAATTGAGATCACGGTTGGTACAGGCATTTTTAACGTTTCAGACCATTGACCTTACCCTGCCTGTCCTAATCCAAACCTAGTCACTTGATGGACAGGGACAAGCAGGGTTTCTTTTTAACCCATTGTTTCCCCTGATTCCAATAGCGTTCTCATGTATAGATGAAGACAGAGAAGGGGCCAAATTGGCACCTACAGAAGTGGGAATGAACGGTGGTTGGAGCTTTGAGTAGAGCTCATGGGAACTAGGAAGAAGAAAATTGTTGGTTGGGGAAAGAAAGATGTCAACAGTATTTCTGGTGTACTGTGTAACTTTCTCTGCTGCCGCTTCATGTCCTCTATTCCCCTTCTCATCATTCATTTAATTGTGAGCCCACTTCATGACATTATTTGATTTCTACTGCATACTTATACATATCGTGTGCAGGAGGGTTGGTTTTTCTATGTTGAAGTCCATACTTAGGAGGGGATAATTGGAGATTAGTTACTGTTGTTGATCTCCTGAAAAATATTTTTGGATGGTTCCCAACAAACTTGGAATGATAATTGAAAACCATAAATCTGTGATTCGTTGTGTTACAATGTTCTTATCATGTACGAATCTCTAAACTTTGCACAAGATTGAAATTGAAGACAATGTGAAATGTGAATGAAATCAAATTGAAGGCTATAAAAAACAAATCACTAGAAGCATAAATATATATAAGTGAAGTGGTGGCCTAAAGGGAAGTTCACCACAAGCCAACTTATGGTGCTTCCAAAGAGCAACCCATGTTCTCCATTAAATATCGTAATATTTATCAAATGGAGTTTCTCCCTATACACTAATTATGAAAAGAAAATATTGAAGTAAAATCCGACATTTTTTAAAGAATTTCCTTCCTATGACATAAATAAAGTGATGCTTTTTAATTTGGTCACGACAATATATATAGATTGTTTCACTTTTAAATTTGGACCTTTCATTTTATTTTCCTTCATTTATTCTTTTGAATTGTAAATGATATTAAGTCCACAATCATTTTAATTCTTTTTGAGTTTTTTGAGTAAAACACACTAAACTATTAAATTATATACTACTAAATTTTCTTGCGAGCTTTGACATAATTTTCAACTCTCCTAAATATGCATCCAAACTTTTTTTAATTGTATTATAAATTTATATGAGCTTATTGTCGTCAACATATTTGATGAAATGTATAAATAGCAAGAATCTGTAAAGGACAAAAAAAGAAGCAGCAAAAGGATAAGAAAGGGCAAAGAAAATCAAACGAAAGTGAAGAAAAAGAGAGCGAAAAGGGATAGTTGAAAAGAAAAGAAAAAGAGTGGAAGGGATGGTAAAAGGCCAAAAAAAAAAAAAAGCAAAAGGGAAAGAAAGGGCAAAGAAAATCAAACGAAAGTGAAGAAAAAGAGAGAGCGAAAAGCGATAGTTGAAAAGAAAAGAAAAGGACTGGAGGGGATAGTTCTTGGAGGACTATCACACAAGAGCTTTGCTTTCATCACAGTAAAGATAAACTTGATTGACTGAGAATTTCTAATCTGTGCACAATATAGATGAAAAAGAGTGTGAATGTGAACACAAACTCGAATGAAAAACCTCGAGGAAGAGAGTAGAACACCAGAAGATGTGAACGATGATGTGGGAAAATCCGGGCAAGAGGCTGAAAGGAGAACCCACCCCTTTCTAGGGAAGCAGGCCCTTTAGGAGTCCGAAAATCGCAGGCCCAAGAAGCTTAGCAAAGGCGCAGACCAAGGAGCAAAGAGATGAACTTTCCCTTAAAGGGACTAAACTCTGGGCAAAGTATGAATAGAAAAATGGATGGGGCAACGCCAGATGAGGAAAATCCCTCCCTCTCTTCCCGTCCCCTGCCTTTGTCACGTGCCTTGTTGTTGGTCCAATCTCTTCAGGCCTTAGCAGGAGCGGGCTCGCCAGTGCATGCGAACTCCAGCCCGAGTAAAATCGAATAGAAAGTCGCGAAAGAAGGATTGCTAGAAAGCGAGGGATGATCGCTCGTTGTTCTCATGGTGCCGCGGGAACATTTTCACCCGTGGTTAATAAGAGGATAGCAAATCTGCAGTGTCGTGACCCGGATGCAGAGCAAAAGTAACATTACCAAAGAAATCGAGCCATGTTCCTGCTGATCAAGAAATGAGACAAAAGCCAAATCCTCTGGAAAGCCCGGTCTTTTGATCCCGCACAGCATCCTTTTAATCGTATATTGTGTTAGCGGATATTTTCCAATTCCAAATCACCAGAAAATGTGCAACATATAAGACCATACCAAGGAGCATAGCAGGGAGCTTACGAACAGCTTGAACAATCAGAAAAGCAAGCAAACGATGATGCATCAACAACATACAAGGCAAAAAGAGAAGAAATCATCAACATGTGCAAGCCAGAAACATTCTACGCATCTGCAAACAAATCATCGACATACAAGGCAAAAATAGAAGAAATAGACCGGGGTTTATTTCATTTTGGACTTACAAAGGCCTTCCATTGAGAGTCACGATGGCAAGGGCAGCAGATCTTCTGTCAAAGTAGTCCACAAAACCATATAATTACCACAAAAGTACAGAAACTAAACCAGAAATCAGTAGAAAAAGCACATGCCCGAGCGAAGCAAGGTGCCATTAAGCAAAACTTTTTAGCATTCGTAATCTTAAATGCGAGTGAACTTTACATATTAAATTTAAACCATATCAAAAGTGGGGATGGTTTGCAAGAAAAGCGGGCCACAGGGATGGAGTGAAAAGTTACCCAAAAATAATGACATGACATAGCTCGGAAGAAAACAAAGTCGAACACCAATTTCTTCTAGGATTCAAAATCTGTGTTACTTTTCCCGGGTCCCTTTTCCCGGTCCCTTTTTCCATCTATCATTTTGAAATAGAAGGATAAAAAAATCATTCAAAAGACAGATTCCTCAGGGTTTCCATGACCCACAATTTACATTGGGCGAACGTCTTGTGCCCCGTGCGCCTGATGACTTAGGAGAGAAAGGCGCGCACCTTGTTGAAGGCTCCTAGCCGAGACATCGCAGAGGCGAAAGGCCATCCCCTCGCTCTTGCGCCTAGGCTTTTGACTACAGTGGATACAGCTCCTCTGGAGGAGACATTTCGTTGATAGATCTCCCCAAGGAACATATGCAAGTCCACTTCTTTACATCCTCAAGTCGGAAATTTTGCCGACAAAATGCAAAAAATTTAGAAAAAGAAAAAGAAAAAGAAAACTAACCTTCTAATAAGTTTGCATCCTTCAATAGGATCTGTGCTTGAGAAAACCTCTTGAAGAAGGGTTTTCTGTGACTTGGGGTGGATCATATGGTAAAAAGAGAGAGAAAATTAGAAAATTAGAAAAGCACTAATAAAAAGGGGCACAGTTAAAGATGACTGAACAATTCATTACAGCACGAAAACCGGAGAGTTCGGAATCTCTGGGATCACTCGGACTCAAAAATTAATCAAGTCCTGACTTGGGAATGCTTTATTCTGACGCATCACCATATTTAGTTTTCAACTTCAGTGCACTGTCATTCCTCCCCGGGGACAAATGGTGTGGAAGCCACCCAAAAGAGGCTAAAAGATGTTCGTGGAAAAAACAACAGCTGAACAGCAGATAGGAAGAGGCAAGAAGCTATTCAAGGAAAATAATACACGGATACTCACGGCCACATGTAGTCGAATCAAACTCAGGTGGGCAGATTTCCGCTCAAGATAGGCTCTACCTGCTAAAAAGAGGAAGGAAAAGAAAAGAAAAGAAACTCAACCATAGACATGAGATAGTCCTAGTGCAAAGTGGTGCTCCCGCTCTAATTCACAGCAAACATGCTTGAAGGACGAATCAATTAAGACGCCACCTTAAAGGCTTAACCTCGATATGACTTTTATATCCAGTGTAATTGGTCCCCAACCACCACCCAACCCCCCCCCCCCCCCCTCCAAAAAAAAAAAGAAAGAAAGAAAGAAAGAAAAGAAAAACAACCAAAAGCATCTTGTGCAAGAATTGACAAGAGTAGTCTTAAATAGCCGGGGTCTTATACACATCTGGGTGGTCATTGTCTTCACCGGATGCTAAACTATGGGACAAACATCACAATCATTTCAATCCACCCTATAAAAAAAAAAAATAATTCTACCCTAAAGCTTTGAAATTTACGAAAAAGAAAAAAGAAACACCCAACATAGAATCCTGCCGGTCACCCCTAAAAAAGATACGGTGATCAAAACCAAAACCAAAACCAGACTGTTATACGGAAGCTTTTTCACAAAGCGAAAGCTTTGACTGATCCACCTGTAACCAAACGAAATGTCAAGAGAGAGAAAGAAAAGACTACCAAGTGATCACATCCAAACCCACACATCACACTGACAGACTCATTGTATGAAACTTCTCAACCCTAAAATGCCCGTCATGATCCAGCTTAGGGGTGATCGGTTCCCAGTTCGGTCCGATTTCAAGGTGAAACCAAGAACCGGACCGGGAGAACCGATTCCCAATTTTGAGAACCGTGGACCGGACCGGACCATCGGTTCCGGTCCGGTCCGGTCCGATCCAACAAATCGGCATTTTCCTTTTTCACTAAAGAAAAACCATGTTCCGGGCCGATCAATCCAATTTGGTTCCCGGGCATTCTAATAAAACTACTCACACATGTTTCCATGCGCCACGTGCAAAATATTCACACTTCACTTGCGTGAATATCAATCACAGTTTATGTGTTTGCTTAAAATAGCCATGAACAATTTGATTAAAGGTTGTGCTTAGTTTAGGTTTTATAGACAATCTCTCTTCTATGCTTCGAATGTTTAGTCGATATCAGACTCTTTGAGGCTTGAAGTGCCTTGTTGTTTGCAAGTGAGGGGAGCAAGAGAGAGAGTGTGAGCACGAGGAACTCCTAAAGCCTTGTCTCACATCGAGTAGAAAATGAAACTAACAAGTAAGTTTTTTCTATAAATAAAGAGTAACAACAAAGCTTTGGTGATCTCTTGGCCACGTAGAAGATTGTTATCTCAATTGCAATAAGTTTCATATATAATATTCATATATTATATGTGTTTATATATACAAATTATATATATAAAAAAATTGGTCCGGTCCGATCGGTCCGGTCGGTCCGGTTCCCACCTTGGAATCGGGAACCGGACCAACCGGCTGTCGGTTCCAAGATTAGGAATTGGGAACCGGACCGCCGACTGTGGGAACCGCTCAAAACCGGCCGGTCCGGTCCGGTCCCGGTTTGGGCGGTTTCCGTTGCACACCCCTAATCCAGCTCCGTAAAAAATGCCAAAGTCAGAGAAATGAGCTCCGAAAACACGCAATTATTAAAGTTAGGGAAAAAGGATAAAATAATAATTAATCAAAATGAAAAGCTGGAAGCAGCTAGACGACCTAGGTGGTAGAGCGTATATGCTCATCAGTTATTTTTTACCGTCAACTGAGCTGAACAAGGATTGAATAGCCAAATGCCGTTCTAAGTACATTTTTTAAGTTTTGACCCACTTGCTATGACATTGAATTTATAATTGATATTAATTATTTTCTCTATGGTAGAAACAGTACATCAACAAGTCTTTTTTTTCTTGCTTGCGCCTTATCTTTTACACATACATACTTACATATATATAATATATAATATATATATGTAATATATATATATATATATGTAATATATATATCCTAAGTATACACATGTTTAATCAGAGAGAGAGAGAGAGAGTGTGTGTGTCATTTCAATCAATAAATGAAAAAAACGGATTGTTTTATTCAAAATAAGGATGGAATTAGCAACGCTCAAATAATATACTTGATTTTTTATTTTTATTTTTTATACTCAACTTTGCATAGGCCCACCGGAAAATATTGACACTTTATAAATGTGACTAACATCAGAAGATATCTATGTCAACGTATTTGAACCTTCGGATGCCAAAAATGTGGGATTCACAAGTGATGAAGTGGTGAAAATACTGCTAAAGGAAGTGTATTAATGAAAGAGAGAGCAAAAAGCACGGCCCCAATTTACCAAGGAAGCACAAAAAGATGTTACCTCATGTCTAGCTTTTTTCAAGATAACTATGTAGTATTCAAAATTATCTCCAAAAATTGTTATAATTCTTGTCACTTTCATATGGTGAAAAATATCATCATTCTCAATAATGATTTGAGCCAAAAAGGAAAGTTCAAATCCGACATTTATAATGATAAGTAGATGCCTAGGTATAAGGGTTGATAATTAATTTTTTTTTTTAAATCATAGAAGAAAATGGCACAGAATTTGATCCCAAAATAACCAATGTGGTGGTGGAATTGCTAGGAAAACGAGTGGCTCCGTAGTCAAGGGAGAGGCAAAAGTAGAAAAGCGCAAGCAGCTAGAGTTGCCGACAAGTATGCCTAGAAAGACCCGTGAAAAGGATAAAAAGTCAAAAGACATGAGGGGAGAATCTCCCAGGATGATGTGTTTCGATAGGCAAAAGAGGAATGAAATCGCAAGCATTCGAGCCTCGAGGCCGTCCCCCCACTTGACCCACTGAACTTGTTATATTCTTTTGAACACGCTTTGCCTATTGAAGAATCTCAAGCACGTGATGTAAAAGAGAAGGGTGAAATCATACGAGCAAAGGCTTTCAAGTTTCAACTTTGTTAATGACCAGAAAGAGCATGGATATTCCTCTCATTTTGCCGATTTTGTATCCGCTTACTCTAGCTGACATGGGGTCCATGTCACAACTATACTCAAACCCTAATTAATGAATCAGTTTAATCGAAGCTCTAATTTGCCATTTTCACCCCAACCCATGAGACAATTTGGTAAGAACAAAGAGAGTGAGGGTTGATCGGTCGTTCATCTTACCTACAACCACTCTGACTACACTTATGTCGGATACAAAATGAAGTAGTGAATCGTAATTGGTGGCTATTAGAATAAGTACATTGTATCGAAGAAGCCTGATATATGCTATAAATCAACCGTTTTATCTCTATATTATGGTTATCAACTAAATAATAATCATTGAGTTGCTTGTTAAATTTGTGGTCGAACGTTGATCAGACAAGGCTAGGCCCATAAACAAACGTTTTTATGTTTCTAATCAGAAGAACATCATTGAAATTTCGCGCAAAGAGTTAAAACAAAATTGGCAATATTAAAGAATTTATGACTGAATCGACATATGTATAATAAATTTAGGATTGATCAAGTAATTTTCCCTCACTAAGAAGTACCCAAGTTTATATATATATCAAACTTCATTTTGCTTGGATTAAATCTGACTTAGACAGTTACACGTAGGGTTGCCCATCAATTTCACAGTCCTCTAATTGTTAGGAGAAGGCCCGGCAAAAGACCCTTCACCAATAAGCTCATGCACAATCAACAATTTCCTCAACATTATCATAATATTAAGATTAGCTATTGTGATTGCTTTTGGAGAAATATAAGAATTTACTTCAATAGCGATCTAGATATTTGGATATTTCCCGACTACGCTGAAAGTTCAAAGGAGATTTCTGTAGTTAAAAGGAGCTCCACTGTTCATGGATGAGGATGTCGATAATTGTAGGTAGAAATTTTGGACGTATCGAATTTGTATGAGCCTAATGCATCTCGGTCTTTAATTCATGCTGATATTATGATTTCCAGAAACCGAACAAGACTTCATTCAGAAGATCAAACAAAAATTTTGTGTTTTGTGCTTACTAGAATTGTGTTTGACCCAGAAATTTATGGTGAAGCGTCTTTTTTGCTTTGAAAGTTACCAGACACTCGCCTTCCGGGAATCAGCATTCGGAATTCCCCGAACCTTATCTTGTTTTTGGGTTGACTAAAATGGTTGGCTTACTTTCCTTTGCGGGTGCACACTACTTAATCAGACAGCGAATATTTTTTTCGCTCTTTTATTTTATTTTATTTTTATTTTAGGTGAGACCGATGATCCATCTCGTGTACTTGTAATGTTAGTCTCGTTCTTCACTTGTATACTTAGAAGAATATTATCAATTTGGTTCCAGATGTTGGTAATTTGATTTTACTAGGAAAGCACAAAAATATGTTAACTCATGTCTAGTTTTTTCAAGATAGCTATGTCGTATTCAAAATTATCTCTGAAAATTGTTATAATGGCTCATTGTAAATACCATTATTCTTACACACAACTTGACCCAAAAAGGAAAGTTTAATTCCAACAATATAATAATAAGTAGTTGCCTATCTGCAAGGGTTGATAATTTTTTTTTAAATTAAAAAAATAAACCAACATGAATAGTTCTTGACCATTAACCCAATGTACCGTCCTTGACTTCTAATTGGTTTCGCATGGTTCCCGAATTTTACTACGGTGCGTAATTTGTTTAGTGTGGTTTTCGAACTTTAGCCCAATTCGCAATACCATCCCTAAATTTTTGATGTTTTAATTGTGGCCGAACTTTTGGTACATATTCAATTTAACCATTGAATTACATGAAAATACTCATTGTTGTCCTTCCTTTAATTCAAATAAACAAAATTTGTTGATTTGACTTCTAATCTGGTATGTTTGAAGCCATGTAAGATATTCAAGTAAAAAAACATGTGTTTATGGCCTCATAAAGTCATTGGATGATGTGGACTATTATATCCTTACGTGAGTGGAATATCTCACGTGAATAGTTAACGTGTAATGTTATTTTTGCTCAACGTTCAAACTTATCGAGTTGACAATCAAATTTGGGAAATAATAACATCGGATTTTTTCATTAGTTTAGGGATTAAATTGAATATACACAAAAATCCACGTATCATAATAAACAAATTATAAGTATAGCGATGATGTTGTACATTGAATCATAATTAATGGATCATTCATGTAAATATCTCTTTCATTTCTTGAAGTTCTTTTTTTCTTTTTTAATTTCCTCGCTCTTTTTTTATTTAAAAATACTTTCTATATTTCATTGTTTATTTTCGTCCAGCAGCAGGACCACTGCTCAACGACAATTACAATTTAATATCTCGTCATGTATTTTTCCATCGACAGTCAAATTTAACTTTAGCTATATTCAGACCTCCAATTTTATTTCCCATTTATTTAAGTGTATACCTTTTCACAGATCAGGAGGCACTGGCCCATTCAATTATGTCGTCGTGTTGATTTAACTCCTAGGTTTCCTTCTCGTGATCGAGCCCCGTGCATCCTTGGCCACGATCGTGGTGGGACTCCGCAGTTCCAGTCTTCTAGATTCTGAATTAGTCCCCACCTCCCACCACCTCCCACCACAGCGACAGTGTCTCAAATCACTACGAAAAGCGATACCTACCCTCGAACCAAAATACGACACCTGTCGCGGATGTCACATCAGTGCGGTGCGACCATCTTCGTGCATGGAATAGCGGCTTGCCTTTTTCCGATGAACATGATGGCATTCTACGACTCTGAACTCCAAAGGGAAAATAGCTTCACCGCCACGCCCGCCAATTACATTGTTGTCTTCGCGTCTATCACATATCGCCACCGTACGATAAAACCTCACTTTTCAGACATTAGAACGTGACCTGTCACTATCATTGCTCTATCCCCTCTTGCGATTACTCAGAAATCATCAAAGAACTCTATAACAATCGCAAACTAAAGTCGTGCATGACAATCATGTAGCATTTCTACCGAAAAGCACGACCGTGGGGAAAAACATGAGCTAGCTAACCATCATAGGGTTGAGTTGAGTAATTGACGATTGAGTTCGTTGCTCCTGCTCATTTTGATGTAAGGTCATTCCTTTATGCCGAATGTGACCTTAAAATAGAAAATTCCCATGGCATTTTCTCGGTCTTCCCTTTCTTCCCCACATCTCAAGCTACTTACAAGAACGGGAGAATTGTACCGGGGCGGTAAGGTCGACTTTGCGCGCACCAAGCTGAATTCATCTTTTCTATTTCCTATTTTTCGTTTTCTCTCCATTTATTCCCCAAACCGA
This sequence comes from Eucalyptus grandis x Eucalyptus urophylla, assembly GCA_028830015.1. Lineage (NCBI taxonomy): Eukaryota > Viridiplantae > Streptophyta > Magnoliopsida > Myrtales > Myrtaceae > Eucalyptus > Eucalyptus grandis x Eucalyptus urophylla. The sequence continues at coordinate 47,503,553 of CM054190.1, forward strand.
TACCAACCGTGCGAGCAGGAATGATCTGGAGAACCACCCGTTCCCTCGCCAGGTGGACGAATAGGGTGGCCTTGCTTGTTACTCCTGCGACAACGACACATGGCGGCCCGGACGAGTGAGGAATATAGTCAAAAGGCGGATCTTCATTTGTCATCTCGTTTCGAGGCCGACGAGAGGACACGAGCTCGAGATGGGAGTGGATAGGTTTAAATACCATGCACGTACGACTTTCGCTTTTGGACCCTCGGTCACTCCGGGACAAGCGACTCGCCCGCCAAACGTCGCTAAAGGACAATAGCATCTACTTCTTGTAAAAACCATTGACTAACTCTACTAAAAACCAAAGACGATGACTTGACCCCACGCGGAGGTCATCATCAGTGCGGTACGACCATCCTCGTGCATGGAACACCGGCTTGCCTTTCAAGATTCTGATAAACGTGGTGGTGTTGACTCCCATTGGAAAATAGCTTCACGCCACTCCCGAATGCCAATTACACCGTTGATTTCGCATACATTACATTTTTCCGCCATATCATAAAATCATGCTTTTTAGGCATCAGATTGTGACCCATCACTACCATCGATCTATTCCCCCTCATGCTTACACAAAAATCATCGAATAACTCGATAACAATCGCAAGTTAAAGTTGTGTGTGACAATCATTTAGCATTTTCACCGGAAAGCGCAATCGGGGGGAGAAACATAAGCTAGCTAACCATCACAGGATTGAGTTAAGCAATTTACGATTGAGTTCGTTGCTCTGCTCATTTTGATGTATTGTCGTTCCTTTATGCCAAATGTAGCCTTAAATAGAAAATTCTCATGGCACTTTCTCGGTGTTCCCTTTCTTCCCCACATCTCAAACTACTCACAAGAACCGGAGAATCGCAATGGGCCGGTCAGGTCGACTTTGCGCGCACCAAGCTGAATTTACTTTTTCGATATGATGGGACAAAGAAAGGACAATGATTTTGTCATGATACCACCGATTTGGGAAACATGCTGATTTCTGGTGGGGCCACGGAAAGCGACGCAGCAAACGATGGAATTTTTTTTTTCTTATCATTTCATCGCATTCACACGTCATTTTCTCAGAGAAAAAAATATCGGATGATCCGGGAGCACCTGTCAGCGTTGGATGGATGGTCCCGGAGCACCTGTTAGCGCTGGACTTTTTACCATTCACACGTCATTCTCATTTTCTCAAAGCACGTTGGACTTTTACCATGTCTCTTGGAAGATCTCTTTCTTTTTGGCTATAAAAGGAAGCTCCGAGGTCTGTTGGCCAACTTGTTCGTGTCCCTTTGAAGATCTACTCTGCATTTCAGGATTCCCCCGCTTCCGTCGTGCCGTTCGAAGGTAAGAATCTCTACCTCCGAACTCATCGACTACTGAATCTTTCGATGCGAATGCATAGAGATGTTGCAGAGTTTTTTTTTTTTTTTTTCTCCCAAGTGGGAGTTAACGGTGACATGGCGAGTTTGATATATATATATATATATATATATATATATATATATATTATCATTTCATCGCATTCACACGAGTATTCTTTCTTGGGGTTATTCAAAACCCCTCCTTTATTAGTGGAAGTTGGTTTCTGCTTCTGACCCCCGGCTTGTTTTGCTTCGGTGGTTCGTGCAGTTCCTATGAGAGAAAGATTGAGCCATGGCTGGTCGTGTGTTGCCCCGAAGTCAAAGCATTAGCGAGCGTTATGATGTGGCCCGCTCTACTCACCCCGACGATCTTCGCGCCTTCCTCTTAAGGTAAAAGCAAGGAAGGCCCCAAGTCAACATCTTGATGGGTGGTTCTAGCATGTAAACTTGGAGGAAGTCAGCTTAAAAAATGTTTTGATCCTTCTGTTTTCATGTCGAAGGATTGAAGCCAAGGGCAAAGGCGTCTTACAGCGCCGCCATATCCGTGAGGAGTTTGAGGTGATCCCTGAGGAGAGCAGAGCAAAGCTTCGTGATGTGGCTTTTGGTGAAGTCCTTAAATCCACTCAGGTATTATGAGCTGCTTCACGTCAATGTTTTTCTGTTCTGTATGCTCTTGAAATCTGCTCACGTGTAGTTATAACGGGTTAATATTGCTTTTCTTAAAACCCTTTTTTCAGTTTAACTTCTCAAGGAACCTCTTTTTTTTTGGGTTTAGGAAGCAATAGTGTCGCCTCCATGGGTTGCTCTTGCTGTTCGTCTAAAGCCAGGTGTGGTGGAATACATCCGTGTGAATGTCCGTGCGCTTGTTCTTGAGCAATTGGAGGTTGCTAAGTATCTGTACTTCAAAGAAAAGCTTGCTGATGGAAGGTCAGAATCTTGATTGTCTACTCTTTCTCTTCCTTTTTTTTTCTCCCCTTGAGTTTCTCGGTGATCTTTAGAACTCTGGGTCATGTCTCTTTGTGCTGTTCTTCCATTTGATTGTTTTGGGCGTGTTAATGCGAGTTTATTTGTCTTGTTTTGCAGCTTGAACCCCGATTTTGGGCCATTCCCTGCCGATTTTGGGCGTCCGACTCTTTCCAGGTCCATCGGGAATGGTGTTGAGCATATCCATCGCAGTCTCTCCGATAAGCTCTTCCGTGACAAGGAAAGTTGGTACCCTCTGCTTGAATTCCTCCAAGGCCACAGCTACAAGGGGAAGGTACATCTGACTTCCGATGATTCACGTTCATTCAAAGTCTTGAAAATGAGACATGACTTGCAAATTCAGATTTCTTTCACCTCATGTCACAATATGGTGAACACTGAGAACTCAATGCCAATTAAGATTACAGAATGTGCTGCACGTTGAAAAAAAAACATTTGTGATCTGTTTATGGCTTATGTAAATATTGGGCGATTCTGCAGAAGATGATGATGAATGGCAGAATCCAGAATGTGTTCTCCCTTCGACAAGACCTGAAGAAGGCAGTGGAGTATCTGGCCCAGCTCAAACCCGAGACTCCGTATTCTGAGTTCGAGTACAAGTTGCAGGACTTTGGGCTGGAGCGGGGGTGGGGCGACACGGCTGTGCGGGTCTTCAACATGATTGATGACCTGTTGAATCTTCTTGAGGCTCCCAACCCGGGCTCTCTTGAGAGGTTCTTGGGAAGGATTCCGATGGTCTTCGATGTTGTGGTCGTGTCTCCCCATGGATACTTTGCTCAGGACAATGTCCTAGGTTCCCCAGATACCGGTGGCCAGGTACTTGTTTTATTTTGAGTTAGCATCTCTTAATCAGGAGAATATACGTATTGCGTGGTTTTGCATTTAACTTACTCGTTTTACAATAATTCTGACTATTTCTAGGTTGTTTACATCCTGGATCAAGTTCGTGCCCTAGAGACTGAAATGCTTCACCGCATTAAGCAACAAGGACTGGATATTACTCCTCGGATCCTCATTGTAAGTTTCACAAGTTTATTGTTGGGACTTTATGCGGTGATCAGATGAATTAAGCTACTTTAAGTGCTTTTTATGTGTTGTGTTTTCCTAGATCACTCGGCTTCTCCCAGATGCGGTTGGAACCACCTGTGGCCACAGTCTCGAGAAAGTTCTTGGGACTAAGCACTCCCACATTCTTCGTATCCCCTTCATGGATGAGAAGGGAATCGTATGTGAGTGGATTTCCCGGTTCAAGGTTTGGCCCTATTTGGAAAGATTCGCCAAGGTATTGACAGATTCAATTATGTACTTCAGGTCATTTGGCCTGTTGAATTCATTTTGTTTCTGGTTGGGACTAATGGTTTTTGTTGGTAAATCTTACAGGATGTTGAGAAAGAAGTCGCTGCAACGTTGCAGCGCAAACCCGATCTGATCATTGGAAACAACAGCGATGGAAACATTGTTGCTTCCTTGTTAGCCCAAAAATTAGGTGTCACACAGGTTTGTTCTCTTTTACATATTCTTGTCACTTGTAGCCACTGATGCTGAAATACTCAAAGCTTGATATAATCTGATCCTTTGCTTCTTTGTACAGTGTGCGATAGCACATGACCTTGAGAAGACAAAGTACCCAGAGTCTGACCTATACTGGAAGAAATTTGAGGAGAAGTACCACTTCTCTTGCCAGTTCGCCGCAGATCTCGTCTCCATGAACCACGCTGACTTCATCATCACCAGCACCTCCCAAGAAATCGCTGGGAGGTGATTCAGTTCAATTGTTCATCTTGAAATTCAATTATCCTAATATAGTCTACCTCGTGAAATTTCCTCGACGGTCCTAATATTCCTTATTTATCAATATTTTCAGCGAGGATACTGTGGGGCACTATGAGAGTTACATGGACTTCACTCTTCCAGGACTCTACCGAGTTATCCACGGGATCAGCGTCTTTGACCCGAAGTTCAACGTTGTTTCACCAGGTGCTGACAAGGACATCTATTTCCCCTACATCGACCAGGAGCGGCGGTTGACATCCTTCCACCATGAGATCGAAGAACTCCTCTTCAGCAATGTTGAGAACAAGGAACACTTGTGAGTGTTCTGGTCCTTCCTTCTTGCCCAACTTAAACCCTGTCCGGCATTTGTTATGGTGTTCTTGGGAATTGAAGTTGTCTATTGCTAATTCATATTGTCTTTAACGTTAAACAGATATGTGTTGATAGATAAGAACAAGCCGATGATTTTCACCATGGCGAGACTGGACCGTGTCAAGAACTTGACAGGGCTTGTCGAGTGGTATGGCAAGAACGCCAAGTTGAGGGAACTGGCCAACTTGGTGGTGGTTGGGGGCAACAGGAGGAAGGATTCAAAAGACTTGGAAGAGCAAGCCGAGATGAAGAAAATGTACAAACTCGTTGAGAAGTACAAGCTGAATGGCCAGTTCAGGTGGATATCCTTTCAGATGGACCGAGTGAGGAATGGAGAGCTCTACCGCTACATTTGCGACACGAAGGGAGTCTTCGTTCAACCGGCCATCTATGAAGCTTTCGGGTTGACCGTGGTTGAGGCCATGGCTTGTGGATTGCCGACATTTGCCACTTGCAATGGTGGGCCGGCTGAGATCATTGTGCATGGTAAATCGGGCTTCCACATTGATCCTTACCATGGTGACCAGGCGACCGAGCTTCTTGTAGAGTTCTTCGAGAAGTGCCAGACCGACCAGAGCCACTGGGAAAACATCTCAAAGGGTGCCATGCAGAGAATTGAAGAGAAGTAAGCATATAAATCATAGATTTTCAGATCTAAATGATGTTCGGGAATACGGTTTTGCCAATGTAATTTACTTTTATTTGCTTTTGATAAGGTATACATGGCCAAGGTACTCTGAGAGACTGTTGAACCTGACTGCTGTGTATGGCTTCCGGAAGTATGTAACTGACTTTGATCAGGTTGAGGAGGGCCGCCGCTGCTGCGCCAAGATGTTCTATGATGCCCAGTATCGCCCACTGGTAAGTTCCTGCTTGAAACCTAATCTGACTCCACATTCTTCATTCAGCTGGGGTGCGATCACAAATGAAAACGGAGGGAATTTTTCTTGAGTGGTAGGCGTGCAAAAGTCTCTCTCTTTTTTTACCTTCGTCTGCATGCTTCATGGAGGTGTTATCGCAGGAATTAAAATCTAATCTTATCGCTATCTCCAATGGTTCTTGGCGTTCGAACCATGTTTCTCGCAATTCACTCATGCTGTGTTCTTGCTCGTTCTTGCAGGCTCAGTCTGGTTCCTCCAGCAGTCGGAAGAGGAAGCGCTCGACTTGGGAAGTTATAAAGGGGTTGTTTTCCTCTGCATCATTCGGTGGCTGAACCTATGATGTGTATCTTGAGCTCTATCGGTATTTGGGAAATAGATGTGGTCAGACCTTGAAAATAATGATGATTACTATAAGATTTTATGAGATACAGTACTTTAAAAGCTTAAACCGTTTTATGAATATGTGGTTTTTTATATAAGTATTTGAACTATTGCATGGTATAGCATCATAGGTAGACGTTGCAAGCACTTATGTACTCTTGACTACCTGTAATAAAAAAAAAAAAAAATCTTAAGTAATTCTGTTTTCTTCTTTCTCTCTCTTCTTCGTCCTCCATGTGCGATCGTTGAAGTTTCTGGGTTTCTTTCTTCTGCCATTGCTTCCAAGAAGCCATCTCCCACTAAACGCCATTAAAATCTGAAGCTCTTTTTTCTTTTATTTTTTTTCTCTCTTCTTCCTCCTCTATCCACGGCTACCTCCTCCATCTGCAGTCGCCGGCACCACATTCAGGACGGCCACTGCCGTGCGTCCATGGCCGAGCCACCCTCACCGTCGCAGCGGCTTGTGGTCGTTGCTTGTCCATGGCTGAGCAACCCACTGCGTCGTCGCTCGCAGCCATCCCCTCCGTGTATGAACGAACCCCACGATAACCTACGGATGAGAAAATATTAGGTAAGTAGAATATTTCACGACCATGATGGACAAGTGTCGTCCGGGCCCCACGTGGAAACCATTCAAATTATTGATCTCTCTCTCGAAAACCCTAGCCCATCACGTCCAAAATTTATCTATTGCAGCTGCGGCAGCGGACCTCCCTTTTCCCCTGCTGGTGATCCTATTCATTGAAAAGGTACAACGAAAGTATACATAGGAGCTCCCAAAAAGTGAAAAAAGCTGGGAAGACGCAAGGATCCAATTCGCTTAAATGGCTTCTTCTTTTTGAAATTCAAATAGTGCAAAGCAAAGCGGAGAGGGAGTGGATCCGGTGGTAGATGCTCGTCTGGCTCGTGTCGTGTCGTTTTGTGGCCGTGGGTCCCACCGTTCCCGCCTTGCTTTCCGGGCCCCGCCCAGATCAAATTAAAGAAAAAAATTGGATGGCAATGTCGGGTGTTGCATTTTGCATCGGATGCTTCTCTACCGCCCCGACCCAACAACCAAATCGATTTTGCCTCGAATGCTTTTGTGTTTAATTTTTGATTTCAGGTCATCTTGAGAGGGAGAAGTTCATGTTTTTATATGGGGTACAAATTTGGCTAAAATAAAGAATGATGGTATAACCCCACCAAAAAAATTAAAGTAAAAGCTACTAAAAATCCCAAATTTTATCATGATATATTTATCCCAAAATTTTTTTATGATACAAAAAAATTTATATTTATTTTTTTTAACACTAAAAACCTCAAACTTTTTTTGACACAAAAAACTTTTAATTTATTCCGTGACACTAAAAATCCCAAACTTTTTTTGTTATAACAAAAAGCCCAAAGTTATATTTATGCAACACATTTATCCTAGAAAATTGATGTCTTGGATTTTATGTCATAAAAAATACGTTTGGAATTTTTTGTGTAAAAAAAATTGAGGTAAATATGTCACATAAATATAAATATTGGAGTTTTTATTATCACCCAAAAAAATTTGGGATAAATTTATCACATTAGGCAAAGTTTAGAGTTTTTTGTATCACAAAGAATTTTTTTTTAAGTAAATGTGCCACTCTGGGCAATGTTTAGGGTTTTTTTGTGGCTTTTCCCCCAAAGTATAAGGTTTTTCATTTTATTTCCATGTTAGTAATACGTATGAAACGAGTAGCTATGCAATCATTGAATATTTTCTCAATTGGACCGGGTACTACACACGAAATTCCTAATATAATTTTACTTAATTGAAACGAGCAAGATTTTCCACATAAAATTTGCCTCGGCCCGCTTTTTTTATCTTTAACTTGGAGGCCAACCAAGCCCAGGCAAGCTCATTGGGAGGCCGGCTCTATCCGGGCTGATTCAGCTATTTTGATTAGAGGGCTCCCCCGCATACAAGCAAGCCTAATGGGCCCAGCTGTTCTATGAGGGACTGGTGCTGGGGTCGGACCACCCCGGAGTCCGGACCTACGAATGCCAAATTCACCGGGGACGAATGATCAATCTTTAGGTGAGAGGCTCTCAAATGGGATAACAGTGAAGAGAGCCAAGTTCAGATTCCCTTCTATTCCAGCTAGATAAAGTGTTTGCTTATTGTTAACTGTATAATTGCTTAGAGAGAGAGATCCATAATGGCAGTCAAACCTTAAAGATAAACACATTTTTATTCTTTTTCTATTTCAATAATAAAAATTTTATATAATTACTAAATACTTTATTTTACTCAAAAATTGTTTCTTGGAGTGAAGCGCTACCATGCGCGCCCTTAATTTCAAAACCCAAACTACTCGGCGCTGCCACCATCCGCCCTTGCCGCGTCGTCACTGGCATCTAAGACACCCCCAGGCCATCCCCTCCCGCTGGTCATCCATTCTGACCAACGTCCATTAACTCCGGTTGGTCACTCCGGCGACCTCAAAATTTAACGAAATGAAACCCTACCGATCCTAAATTTCTAAAAACCAGCCATCCAGCAGACAAACAAGCATTAAAATGTTAATATGAAGAAAAAATCGCCTAACGAGGCCTCGAACCGCTGGCATAAACGGCGTAGTAGTTCTCCGACGAAGAGCTTTCCAGCATGGAGATATGCATGGATGTTGGACTCGAAGAAAGATTTTTCGTCAAATCACATAGAAACACAGAGAAAATACGAGGATCAGACATGATTTGACAAATATCACAACATACACGAATCGATCTTGAGTTTAAGCGCAAGTTAACATTCGGCCCTTTGTTAGGCATTTTATTGAACACCTGAAGCGCGACCTCAATCCGAATTCTATGCTAGGTTTCAGAGGATTTCTCCGCTTGGCAAGTCATCATTACACGCTAGAACTCGACTTCAATATTACACCATTCGTCCGAAGTCTCATCAGTGTTCTCAAACCCAGTAGAACAAGGAAGAAGAATGCATACGAACGAGAGATTTACCTGGTTCGGAGCTACGGAGTCTCGATCGTTGTAACCTCACCGACGAAGACCCCGGTACTCCTTTCCAGCGACGAATGGTCCCGATTGACAGGCTTCTCCGTTCAGCCTCGAGCGGATGTGATGGCGGGTGATCGGAAAAACTCGGATTATGGCCATCTTTTTATATAATTTTTATTTTTATATTATGTAAAATAAACGAATACTTAAAATGTCGACAAAATTTTGGATGTCGACAAATTGCAAATGATATTAAGTCCATAATTATATTAATTTTTTGAGTTTTTTGAGTAAAATATGCTAAACTAATAAAATTACATACTATTAAATTTTCTTGCAAGCTTTGATATATGATTCAAAACTCCTAAATATGCATCCAAGATCTTTTCAATTGTATTATAAATTTATATTAGCTTAATGTCGTCAACATATTTGATAAATTGTATATATAGCAAGAATCTGTAAACAACAAAAAAATAGCAGAAGGAAAAGAAAGGACGAAGAAAATCAAATGAAAGTTCTTGGAGGACTAGTATACACGTCCCTTCCGAGAAATTTACTTTCATTACAGTAGAGATAATCCTAAAGGAAGAGAAAAACCTGACTGACTGAATCCCTAATCTGTGCACAAGAAAGATTAAAAAGAGTGTGAATGTGAATGCAAACTTGAATGAAATCGAATGGAAAAACCTCGAAGAAGAGAGCAAATTGTAAGAGGAACGTGAATGATGATGAGGGAAAATCAGGGCAAGAGGCCCAAAGGAGAACCCAACCCGTTTCTAGGGAAGCAGGCCCTTCAGAGTCCGAAAATCTCAGGCCCAAGGAGCTCAACAACGGCGCAAATTAAGGAGCATAGGAGAACTTTCCGTTCAAGGGGACTAGACTTTGGGCAAAGTATGAATAATATAAAGGATGGGCAACGCCAGCCGAGGAAAATCCCTCCCCCTCTCTTCTCGTCTCCTGCCTTCTTGTTGGTCCGGTCTCTTCGGGCCTCAGCAGGAGCGGGCTCGCCAGATGTGCACGCGAACTCGAGCCTGAGTAAAATCGAATCAAAAGTCGTGGAAGAGTGATTGCTAGGAAGCGAGGGATGATCGCTCGCCGAATTGATGGTGCCACAGGAACATTTTCACCTTCGGTTAATAAGAGGATAGCAAATCTGCAGTGTCGAGACCCGGATGAAGAGAGCCGCCCTTCCCCTGAACCATCGAAACGCAGAGCAAAAGTAACATTACCAAAGAAATTGAGCTTTGGTCCTGCTGATCAAGGAAAAGAGACAAAACCGAATGCTCTGGAAAGCCCGGTCTTTTGTGGCTAAAGGAGCTCCATTGTTCATGGACGAGCCAAAGTCGATCATTGTACAGTGATATTTTTTGGTGCATCGAATTTATGCGAACCTAAAGCATCTTGATCTTTAATTCACGTGGATGTCATAAGTGATCTGTCCATATGATGATGCATAAGGTGACGCCTCTTTCTTTCTTTGAAAGATATTAGACCTTGTTTCCAGGAAGCATCACTTATAAATCTCCAACCCTATCTTGTTCTTGGTTTGCCTAAAATGGCTGGCTTTCCCACCCCCACCACCCCCCCCCCCCCCCCCCCCCCCCAAAAAAAAAAAAAAGGCTGGCTTACTGTCTTTTCCGCTTGCACATTACTTATTCAGAAACGAATTTTTTTTTTCACTCTTTTATTTATTTATTTATTTTTATTTTAAGTAAGATCGATGATCCATCTCGAGTATTTGTAAGGGTAGGCTTGTTGTTTAGCTCATGTCTTGGTTTTTTTGAGATAGCTATGTTGTATCCAAAATTATCTCCGGAAATTGTTATAATGTCTCGTCATACTTTCTTGTGATGAAAAATATCGTCATTCTCAATTATGACTTGAGCCAAAAAGGAAAGTATAACCCCAACACTGTAATAATAAGTAGATGCTTGGGCAGAAGGGTTGATAAACAATTTCTTTTAAATCATAAAAAAAAAATGACATGAATGATTCTTGAACTTTAATTTAATGTGCAATGTCCTCATTGATTTTTAATTTGTTTAACATGATTTTTGAACTTTAACCTAATGTGTAATAATTGTCCTTAAACTTTTAATCTGTTCAATGTAATTCTCGAATTTTAGCCTAATGTATAATGTTGTCTATGAATTTTTCATTTCTTTATTATGGTTTCCAAACTTTTTGTACATGTTCAAATTAATCCATGGATTACATGAAAATGTTTATTATTGTCCTTCTTTTAGTTCAATTAAATGGAATTTGTTTATCTAGCTTTCAATCCAATACGTTTAAAAGGTTGAAAATAAAAAGCCCTTACAAATGGATTACGTGTTTGTGGCCCCATAAAGTTATTAGATGACGTGGATTAGTATATCTTGATCCGAATTGAATATCTTATGTGAATAATTCACATATAACGTTTTTATTGAATTGACAACCAAATTAGCGAATTCTATTAATTTGAATTGATGAAAGAATAACACTATATATTTCCACATAATTTAGAGATTAGATTGAATGTACACTAAAAGTTTATGGATCATATTAAATAAAAGTAAAAATTCATGAATAATATTGCACATTAAATCAAAGTTTATAGATCATTTATTTAAATATTTTTTTTTTATTTTCTGAATTTCTTGTCTTTATTTTCTCCCTCTCTTTTTTCATTACTTTCGATTTTACTTTCTTTATTTTCAGGCATCAGTATCCCACCCCTTCAACAACATACACAATCGATAGATAGTGCATGCACGGTTGGTGAGGTTTGAAAAATCTGGCCTCTCTTGAGAAGTCCGTTCCTTGAGATTATCCAATACTCCTTTATTTATTTTTTTTAAGCAGATCCAATACTCCTTTATTAGTGGTAGCTGGGTCCTGCTTCTGGCACACAGTGGCTTCGCTTCGGCGGCTCCAGCATTTTTTCTAAGAGAAGATCCAAATCTTTCTTAAGTTAAAAGCAAGGACGACAAAAGATATATTCAAGAAATCTTCACATTGGTTGAGGCTCATTTATTTTATTAAAAAATGAATAATATATAAAAATAATCATTTATATCACTTGAATAAATAATTAATAAAAATATTTTCATTATCAATAATAATTTCTATCTAAATATTTTTATAAATGGTGAAAATATGTTTTGTTCATTCATTTTTACGAGTGATGTAAATATTCATTTTAAAAAAATTATATCTTAGATTATTTATTTTTTGCAAGATAAACACACTATAATTGTGCTTTAGGCCTCGGATCTCGCGCACCTCCTTAGCACGCGAATTACTTGGCGTTGATTTAATTTGTTTCGTTTCGTGGTGGATGAGGGACCTGACACACTGGAATCAGCGTATTACTGACGCAGCATGATAGAAGGGAGAGAAAATGGAGGGCGGTACACCATGATACACCATGATAGAAGGAGATATAAAATGGAGGGCGCTGCCTCGTCAGAGGACGACGTCACGATCCTCCGCTTGCGCTTTCCGGTCAATGGCTTTCGTGCAAGGAATCCAACGCTTAACTAACTCTTTTTTTTCTTTTTTTTTTCAACGATCAATTAACTCTCAAAAATCAAATAATGCATGGCAACCAAAGCTCAATAATTTCCAACTCCAAGGGCCAATGGGCTTGACCCCGCTTCCACGGTCCCACGCAATAACTAGATCATAACACAGGTAACCATCACAAGATTGAGTTGCCGAGGATTAAGTTCGCTATTCCTGTTTCCTTTATGTCGAATATTTATCTTAAAATAAACTCTCATAACATTTTCTTAGTGTTGTCCCTCTTCCTTACCTCAAACTACTCACAAGAATCAGAGAATTACCTCAGGTGGTAAGGTCGATTTGCACGCACCAAACTGTATGCACCCTTTTGGTCCATATGAAGCATTGTTGAATCAATGTTTAGTTGGGACATGCACAAGTAATAACCATTTCCTCTTAAGGCATGTCTTTGTTTGATGTTTGCTGTAAACTTATTGGATGTGATGAAAAGAGTTGATATTCTATCGTGAGATTTGAGGTTGTTATAGATGATGGAGACTATGAGCCAAATAAATAGTGACCATTACCTTTTCTTCTTTTTTTTTTTGAGATTAAGTAAATTGAAAATTCTAAAACTTGTCATAAAATTGCAATGAAATCCTAAAAATTTTAAAAAATGCAATCAACTCTTAAAACTTATTACGAAAGTGGAATCGAGTTCTAAAAATTTCAAAAAGTGCAATTAAGTTATAAAACTTATTTAGTTAGTTCAATCAAATCCTTCCATCGATTGCACTTTTTGTATGTTTTAGATTTCAATTGTTGTTTCGTGACAAGTTTTAAGAATTGATTGCATTTTTTGAAATTTTTAGGATTCCATTGCTATTCTGTAACAAGTTTAGAACTTATAGTACACTTATCTTTTCTTTTTCTAAATAACAGTGGATGGATTTGGTAATATTTCGGTTTCGGAGAATAATTTCTATCGTTTTTTGCATTTATGTTCCCTAGAACAAAGAAAATGATTTTTTTTTACTTATTATTTCTACTACAAATCTATTTCTTGGCTAGTTTTCTATTTCGAAAAAAATAAAATTAGTTGACGTTACCAAACCATATTGAGAAACAAATGAATAGAAAAAATAGAAATAAAATATGGTTACCAAATACGCCCATTGGAGTGAAGACCATATGAGGAAGATCGTGGAGAGCTAGCCACTAAAGTAAGGCCAAGCAAGAGCATAAACAAACCCGAGAAAAATGGTGACAAAAAAGGAAAACCACTATATGTTAAAAAAAGAAATCCTTGCAAAAATTGGGAATAAATGAGAAGTGACTAAGCGGTTCTTCTGAGGGGAAGTTGGGCCCCCCCGGCGGAGAAGACCCCACCCCCCCGCGCCCATATTTACAAGGGTGATTAATTAAGGAAACTTACTAATTTAATCGACCATTTCCCGCGTTCAAACCAGCACACGCACCGCCCTGCCTCGCCTCTGTTTCTTGAAGCGTAGCCTCTGTCTCGTGAAGGGTACCTCCGTCGAAAGGGGACGAGGGCGAACCTCCTCCTCTTTTGTCTCTCCCGGCCATAAAAGGCAGCCCCACGTTCCCTGCACCTCTTAAGAAGAAGACTCTCCCCATCATTTTGGGGTTCCCCTGCTTCCACCGCGCCGCCGTTTGGAGGCAGAAATCTGTACTGTTTTAGGGCGAATGCGTTGAGGTTTTTCCAACTTTTCTTCTTCTTCTTCTTTTCCCTAAGTACGGAACTAATGGTGGCTGAGCGAGTTTGAGATGTTGCCTGCTCCGAGTGTTCTCTCTTGAGGTTTTTCAAAACCTCAGCGTATTTCACTTTATTAGCGGAAGTTGGGTTCTGCATCTAACTCGCGGTGTGTGTGTGTTTCGCTTTGGTGGTTCTTGCAGTTCTTCTGAGAGAAGAATCGACCCATGGCTGATCATGTGCCGACCCAAAGTTGCAGCATTTGCGAGCGTTTTAAAGAGGCCCGCTCTGCTCACTACAAAGATCTTTTGAATTTCCTGTCAAGGTAAAAGCAAGGACGAGAAGAGAATATATTCAAGTGATCTTGAAATACAACATCTTGATGGGTGGATCTAGTCTAGCATGTAAAGTTGGTGGAATTCAGCTTCAAAAATATTTTCATTTTGTGTTGAAGGGTTAAAGCCAGGGGCAACGGCATCTTGCAGTGCCACCAGATTTTTGCTGAGCTTGAGGTGATCTCTGAGGATAGCAGGGCAAGGCTTCTTGATGGGCCTTTTGGTGAAGTCCTCAAATTCATTCAGGTATCATGAGCTTCCTTCTTGTCAATGCTTTTCGGTTCTTAAAATCTACTCTTCTATAGTAATAATGGGTTAATATTTGCTTTTCTTGGACCTTTTGTTGGTTTGACCTCTTAAAGAATTTCTTTTGCTGTGAACTTTGGGGTTTAGGAAGCGATTGTGTCGCCTTCATGTGTTGCTCTTGCTGTTCGTCCAAGGCCAGGTGTGTGGAAACACATCCGTGTGATGGGCCGTCAACTTGATCCTAGGGAATCGGAGGTTGCTCAGTATCTGCACTTGAAAGAAGAGCTTGCTGATGGAAGGTCAGAATCTTCATTGTCTATCTTTTTCCTTCCTTTTTTCCTTGGTGATCTCGGAACTCTGGGTCATCTTTTTTTTTCTTTTTCATCTGTTGTAAATTTTGATTGTTTTGGGGATGTTAATGAGGGTTATTTGTCATGTTTTTCAGCTTGAACGGTTTCGTGCTTGAGCTTGACTTTGAGCCATTCACTGCCTCTTTTCCGCTCCTGACTAATTTCGAGTCTATTGGCAATGGCGTTGAGTTTCTCAATCGCCATCTCTCCACTAAGCTCTTCCCTAACGAGGAAAGCTTGCAGCCTCTGCTTGAATTCCTCCGAGTCCACTGCTACATGGGGAAGGTACATAAACCATCGATGCTTCTCATTCATTCAAAGTCTTGAAAATGAGACATGAGTTACAAAGTCAGATTTCTTTCACCTCATGTCACAATATGGTGAACAGTGAGAACTTAATGCCAATTGCGATTACAGAATGTGCTGCACATTGAGAAAAACATTTGGGATCTGTCTATGGCTTATGTGAATATTGGCGACTCTGCAGACCATGATGGTGAGTCCCAGAATCCAGAATGTCTCGTCCCTCAAATGTGTCCTGACGTGCGCAAAGAATTATCTGACCACACTCAATCCCCAGACTCCGTATTCCGAGTTTGAGCATAAGTTGCAGGAGAATGGGCTGGAGCAGGGGTGGGGTGACACAGCTGAGCGGGTCCATGGCACGATTCAGCTCCTCTTGGATCTCCTTGAGGCTCCCAACCCGCCCACTCTCGAGAAGTTCTTGGGAAGGATTCCGATGGTCTTCGATGTTGTGATCGTGTCTCCCCATGGATACTTTGCTCAGGACAATGTCCTAGGTTATCCAGACACCGGTGGCCAGGTACTTGTTTTATTTTGAGTTAGCATCTCTTAACCAGGAGAATTCACGTACTGTGGTTTTGCATTTAACTTAAATCACTTTACAATAATTCTGTCTATTTCTAGATTGTTTACATCCTGGATCAAGTTCGTGCCCTAGAGACTGAAATGCTTCACCGCATTAAGCAACAAGGACTGGATATCACTCCTCGGATCCTCATTGTAAGTTTCACAAGTTTATTGTTGGGACTTTATGTGGTGATTAGATGAATTGTCCTACTTTAAATGCTTATTGTGTAGTGTGTTTTCCTAGTTCACTCGGCCTCTCCCAGATGAGGTTGGAACCACCTGTGGCCAGCACCTTGAGGATGTTATTGGGACCCACCACTCCAGCATTCTTCGCATCCCCTTCAGGAACAAGAAGGGAATTGTCCGCAAGTGGATTTCCCGGTCCCAGGGGTGGCCCTATTTGGAAAGATTCGCCGAGGTATTGACAAACTCAATTATATACTTTGGGTCATTTTGCCTGCTGAATTCATTTAGCTTCTGGTTGAGACTAATGGTCTTTGTTTGGTAACTCTTATCAGGATGTCTTGGAAAAAGTCAATGCAGTGTTGCCTCGCAAGCCCGATCTAATCATCGGGAACTCCAGTGATGGAAACATCGTTGCTTCCTTGTTAGCCCAAAAATTAGGTGTTACGCAGGTTTGTTCTCTATTACATTATCTTGTTACTTGTAGCAACTGATGCTGAAATACTCAAAGCCTGATATAGTCTGATCTTTTACTTCTTTGTCCAGTGTATGATAGCCCATGGCCTTGAGAAGACAAAGTACCCAGCGTCAGACGTATACTGGAGGAAATTTGAGAGGAAGTGCCACTTCTCTTGCCAGTTCACCGCAGATCTCATTGCCATGAACCACGCTGATTTCATCATCACCAGCACCGCCCAAGAAATCGCTGGAAGGTGATTCAACTCGATTGTTCATCTTGAAATTCGATTATTCTAATATAGTCTTCCTCATGAAATTTCTTTGACAGTCCTCATATTCCTTATTTTTCAATATTTCAGCGAGGATACTGTGGGGCAGTATGAGAGTTACATGAGCTTCACTCTTCCTGGACTCTACCGAGTTGTCCATGGAATCAATGTCTTTGACCCAAAGTTCAACGTTGTTTCTCCAGGTGCCAACACGCACGACTGTTTCCCTTACACTAACCAGAACCGGCTGAGACTCTTCGACGATAATATAAAAAAACTCTTCAGCAATGTCCAGAACAAGGAACACTTGTGAGTGTCCTGGTCCTTCCTTCGTACCTAACTTAAGTGTCCTGGTCCTTCCTTTGTACCCAACTTAAATCTGTCCTGGCATTTGTTATGCGCTCTTTTGTCTCTAACGTTAAACAGATGTGTGCTGAAAGATAAGAACAAGCCGATTATCTTCACCATGGCAAGGCTGGACCGTGTCAAGAACTTGACAGGGCTTGTCGAGTGGTATGCCAAGAACAGCGAGTTGAGGGAACTGGCCAATTTGGTCGTGGTTGGGGGCGACAGGAGGAAGGATTCCAGGGACTTAGAAGAGGAGGCCGAGATGAAGAAAATGTACGACCAGATCAAGAAGTACAAGCTGAATGGCCAGTTCAGGTGGATTTCCTTCCAGATGGACTGGGCGAGGAAAGGAGAGCTCTACCGCTACATCTGTGACACGAAGGGAGTCTTTGTTCAACCAGCTATCTATGAAGCTTTTGGGTTGACTGTGATCGAGGCCATGACTTGTGGATTGCCGACCTTTGCCACTTGCCATGGTGGGCCAGCTGAGATCATTGTGCACGGTGAATCGCGCTTCCACATTGATCCTCACCATGGTGACCAAGTGGCCGAGCTTCAAGAGGTGCAAGACCAACCAGAGCCACTGGGAAAACATCTCAAAGGGTGCCATGCAGAGAATTGAAGAGAAGTAAGATCTAAATGATGTTCATAATTTTCAGGAATACAATTTTTCTAATGTAATTGTCGCGACCTCCCCGAAGCGGGTTTTAACCACCTAAGGGTTCGGCTAATGGATTGTTAAGCCTAGACTTAACTCGGGCTCTCCCAAGCCCATACCAATTCGCGACTTAGGTTCAAGTTCTTAATATGCAAATGATGTTTATCATGGAGTCGCCACTAATCTATTTTTGGTGGGTCGATTAGAAACCCAAGTAAAGTAATGGGAGAATTACTTCACTCCTACGAACTAGAGATTGTGAGTTCGGGGACTTGGTTACACTAGATTTCTCTAATGCCCTTTCGGTACCATTTCTTTTTA
Source organism: Eucalyptus grandis x Eucalyptus urophylla (assembly GCA_028830015.1). NCBI lineage: Eukaryota > Viridiplantae > Streptophyta > Magnoliopsida > Myrtales > Myrtaceae > Eucalyptus > Eucalyptus grandis x Eucalyptus urophylla. The sequence continues at coordinate 47,521,539 of CM054190.1, forward strand.
TTTGAAAAAATATTTTGCAGGCAGCTTGAATTGATTTTAATTTACCTCCCTAACATGTGAAGTGATCATGCGAATGCACAAACCACCAATTTAACACCTAGATAAATCAGTGAATAAATGACAGGATTACCTCATAGCAACGAAAGCATCTGCAATGTTAGATCGGAATTCATATCAACAACCCTAGATATGATTTCTAATTAACACGCAATTTCTTTATTTTGTTTTCACTTTTTTCAATGCGGACCATGCAGTGCATCTAATCTAACATGAAATGGCATGACAATGCATTCTAAACTACATGACATGAGTAAAATTTTTTGTTTTCTTAATGAACATGCAATAATCAAATATGCAAATCAAAATGACCTAATTATAATGACGTGCAATTTTTAATGAAACTAATTCTACATGACGTACATTTTATGAACATAATCCCACATGACGTGCACATGATATTTCTATTCCTAAAAATGCAATTCATCCTAAAAAATGAAACTAGTTTATCCAAAGACAAATTTTTGTATTTTTCATGATATTCGAAATCAAGAAAAATGCAAAAATTACCTAGCTAAATTAAAAATTCATCCAATTTAAACTTAGGATTAAGTCATGCTAAATCCTAATTTAAACTATGACGTTATTTTAATCTAGCAATTTCTAACCTAAGATGCAAATTGATCTAATCTTAAAATGAGACATGTAATCCTATTCTAAAATGTATGACGATTTTTGCTTGTTTGTTTTTGTTTTGTTTTTTTTTTTTTTATATAAAATTCGAAATCTTAAAAATTTGCACACAATTAAACATGCAACCTAAAAAAAAACTAGCATTTTAAATTAATTAATTAATTTTTTTTTGGGGATTTTTGCTTTAAAAATTGAAGTAAAGGTCTAATTCTAGATTGACACGTGCAATTCTAAAAAACTAATATCCTAAATGCATTTTTTGGATTTTTTATTATTATTTTTAAAAAAACGAAATGACTAAATATGCTAACCCTAGCCCTGATCTAACTTGCATTTTTCATGTTTTTGTATTGATTTCGAAATAAAAAAAAATGTCAAGCGATTAAACATGAAACCTAAGTAAAAAAAAAAAAAACTAAACTAGCAACCTAAATTAATTGATTTGATTTTTGTATTTTTTTTTTGAAAATTCGAAATAAAATTCCTACTCTTAATATGCAAACCATAAAAAGGAAATAAACCTAATTCTAACCTACATGGAATGCAAATGCAATTTTTTTATGAAAGCGAAATTAACTTAAACGGCACGACAGCAAATCAGAGCAAGATTGATATCCAAATTGACGAATCATATCTCATGCATGAGATCGGGTCGGCCAATTTTAAATAAATCGCAAATCGAATCTCGGGCGGGAGATCGGATTGGCGATATTTCAAGTGATTATGAGTCGGATTTCGGGCGCGAAAATCAAACTCCTAATCCCTAGTTTGAGGGGTTATTTCACATTGAAACCTCAATCACGCATTAATGAATAATCACACTAAAAAACTATATAAAAACAAGCTATAAACTATATAAAAAATAAAGATAAGATAATAATAATAATAAAAAAAACTACCTAATCCCCTTTTGTCTTTTTCTTCTTTTTCTTTTTTTGGTTTTCTCCCACGCACGGCTTGGCAACTTGTGGTGGTTCACCGGGGGGAGATGGTCACCGACGTTCAAAGCTCCGGCGAGGACCGGCGGCAGGTGGACCGGCGGCGGAGGGCGGAACAACAGTGCTCGAGCGAAGGCTCTGGGTCGCGGCTCCGGGCTGCAACGGGTGTCACTCAGGTTGCAGTGGACGGCGCGAGATGGCGGCTGTTGGCGGGATCGTGGCAGGAACGTCGATGGTGGGCGCGGCAAGCTACTGGTCAGAGCTTGGGTAGTCGTGGGTCGATGCGACGTTGGCTGGTGAAGACCAGCGGTGCGAGCGCAACGCGGGTGAAGAGGAGCCGGCGATCGGGCCACTGGTCGGAGGTTACAGTGGACGGATCTAGCTGTAGGAGGCGTCAACTTGGCGTTCGGTGGGGCAAGGCAGCAGCAGAGACAGATCAGAGCTGGGTCGTTGAAGCAGAAGCGTAGAAAACAGAGGCAGCGACGGCTTCGAAGGGGAGGGCAGTGCAGGCGAGGCGCTGCAGCAGTGGGCTCGGCGGGACGCGGCGACGCTGGCGTCAGAGTCGCGATTCGGAGCTAGTTGCAGGAGCTGAAGTGGCCGGCGCGGGGTTGCAGTCAAAGCGCGATGGGCTGCTGCGACACCGGTGCTTGAACGGAAGACTACAGGCGACGGCTCGAGGCGGAGACGCAACGGAGCGGCGGTGTGGGCGCGGCCGTCGGCGTTGGGTTGCAGGCGACGCAACTGCTGCGAGCCGGGCGAATGTGACGGCGCGGCGTGAAGCTCCGGTGAAAACCAGCGAAGGAGACGAACAGACCCTCCTTTTCCTTTTTCTTTTTTTTTTTTTTCTCTTGACCGGTCACTCTCACTTCACTCTTTTTTCTTCTCTGCAGGTTCTCTCTCTCCTCCTTGTCTGACCGAAGAAGCCCTCACAATGAAAATTTTTTTTCTCTTTTTGCCCCCTCACGGGCTCGCTCTTTTTAAATAACTCTCACAATCCTCTCCAGCCAAATTTTTCGTTCTCTTCTCGCCCCCCCCTCTGGACGCGGCTTCTTGTGGTCTTATTTATAGGCCGTCCATTGCCTCTTGAAGATAGCCAACATTATTGTGACAAGATGTAGCGCAACTTTTCCAGAATTTAAGCTGAACGTTGCCCTTTTTTTAATCTTCTTTTCTTCTGACAAACTCTCCCTTCATTTTTTAATATCTTCCCCAACTTGATTTTTTCTTGTCCGAAGGAGGAGCCCCTTCCCAATGAATATTTTTTAGCTCCCTCTCTGACACTCTTCTCCCCCCTTGTTCTTCAGCAAGGAAATCTTCTAGCAAGCGCCTGTCCCATTTCGTGCGTGTATGGCAATGCATTAATGAGGAGGTTTCTTCTTGGTGCCACCAAAGCTAACATATTGTATAATATTGTGGGCATGCTTTTGCTTCTTTGAAGATTTCCCCAGAATCCGCACGTCCACCGAATTTGTGCAACGCATTAATAAGGAATAGATAATGGACGTGCGAGAGCTTCTTTCCTCATCATTTTTTCTTATGCATATTCAGACCAGCGAAAGAGAGACCATCCTTTTGTGCATGCAATCGACCGCGAGCCCCTGCTTCTTGTTGTCCTCTTAGTACAAATGCAAATGCGACTACATGAAATGCAATTTTACTATATGTAATTTTTACTCCCTAATTTTCTATGCAATTAATTACTACATGATTAGTCAAAATTTAGGTGTCAACAGCTGCCCCTCTTTGAAGGTGAGCTCGCAGAGGTTGCATTCAAAGACAATATGATACCTAAATTTTGACCATGAACATGCAATGGATGATATTTTGGCGGGACTATGGATCCCTTCTTGTTTTTTTTTTTTGTTTTTTGTTTTTGTTTTTTTTTTTGAAATGCAATTTATATGATGCATGGAAATGCTAATGCCAATGATAAAAGGAACTTACCTGGAATAACTTACCTTCGGGGAGGGTAGAGTGACTCGAGATAGTTGGTGTTACATGTCCAGGATCCGTACCATTCTACGGTCGCCTAGAATAGTAACATGACTTTACAAAGGGACTGCTTTCCTAGGACCCGTACCATTCTACGGTCGCCTAAACGAAGAAAATTTTTGAGACATCCAGATCCAGCCTGAGATGTCAAGAATTTGGAAACTTAACCAATAGACACTCAATGTTAGGTGAGATGAATATTGGATTAAGAGGGTTCGAAATACCTAGATCCAGACTAAGGTATAACGAGAAAGATCGAAAAACATTCACATCTAGAGTGAAATGTTTAACGAAGAGTTTTGAGACATCTAGATCCAGACTGAGATGTCAAGAATTTTGAAACTTAACCAATAGACACTCAATGTTAGGTGAGATGAATATTGGATTAAGAAGATTCGAAATACCTAGATCCAGACTAAGGTATAACGAAAAAGATCGAAAAACATTCACATCCAGAGTGAGATGTTTAACGAAGAGTTTTGAGACATCCAGATCCAAACTGAGATGTCAAAAATTTTGGGACTTAACCAATAGACACTCAATGTTAGGTGAGATGAATATTGGATTAAGAAGATTCGAAATACCTAGATCCAGACTAAGGTATAACGAAAAAGATATCAAGAATTTGGGAATACCTAGGACAAACCTGGGATATTCGTGAGGGTCACTTACCTCTTGGTAAACAAAAATTTTGGAACATCAAGGAGGTACTTCAAATATTCATGGAGGTTTCTCACCTCGAGGCTTCTGAAAGGCAACATAAATGTCAGGAGCTCTTGGGTCTTCAAGGAAACATTACCTGTCAGACATGATTAGAGCAAAAATACATGCATTTGCCAAAGAAATAAGCAATTCAGCACACTCCAAAATCCACTGAAGCTTTTATCCATTCAACCAAGATTTATGCATGATGGTTTTACCATATTTGCACCACCGAACTTCCACTGGGGAGAATCATCGATTATGACAATTTTCACTTATGACATGGATTTTCAAGAACACCAAATGAGAGACTTTCAGTTAGAAAGGACTTTCGCTCACTCTCATTAAGAAGGCCATTTTGTCCCGACCATTAATGTGGGATCACAGGAATCACTCCATCTCACTTTCATCATGTCAAAAAGGGTTCGAGTATTCTCGCAAGCGGTACGACCTGGTCAATCTGAGAGGTCTTTATCAGGACTGTAATGTAGGCTCGGTCAATGGCTCAACAAAGAGGGACTCTTCGAGTCAAGGCTAATGAAAGAGCAATACTTCGCAATCACCTTCGGGTTTACAAGTCAAGGAACCTGCGAAATGAGATAGAAATGGTCTTGCTTGCACTTCTTCGAGCGATGCTTTTAAGCATACGAATTCCTACATTAATTTCAGTGCCCTAATCTGAAGAGACTTTGGAAGGGACGTAGCGTAGGTTAAGTTCATAGATTGAGAAGTGAACGGATCATTAGGCTCAAAATGTGTATAGGGGGATGAGAATTGGTGATCATCTTGGCCTTGTCACCGGTCTTCTTCTTCATCATTGGGATTTTCCTCATAGGTACTATAAAAACTTGGCATTTGAGTTCTTTGAGTACCACTCCACTGGGAATACACCCAATTGATAGTCATTTATCTTGACTCTTTCTTTCATTTCCCATGGGCATTGGCCTTGCTTTTACCAGGCATACTGCTTTTTCATGCCCCCTTTGTTTTGTTTTGTTTTTTTTTTTTAATAATAACCACGTAATGCTTTAACATTTGGGTTCTTGAGGAGTTCTCATTTTTTGTCAGCACTCAGGATTTTGCTGCTTGAACATTTGCCTTTTGCCTTGCCCCGGTGTGGGGGATGATCACCAATTGGGTTTAAATGAAACGAATTTACAGGTTCAAGGGGCTATGCAATGGATAAAGTGTATAGGATAGATAAAGAACTGCTCTTCATCATCCTAAGGCACTTGAATTATCGTATGAATTCAATGTAATAGCAATACCTGAATATTGATGCAAGTGAGAGCAAGAATATTCCTATCAAATTCCTCACCTCATGATGTCGTCTTACCTCCAACTTGCCCCAATGTGGGGTGGTTCTTGACAGGGGTAATTTAAAAATTATTCACATGTGTGGGCTCAAAAGGGTTTAAACAATGGATGATCACATAGTGTTTGGGATAGAGAATGAACCGCCTCTCATCATTTCGATCATCGTATCTTTCGCAAGAAAACTCTTTACCTTAGAAACATGGAATTTCCTACACTCATCTCACCAGTATATGAGGAAGGGACTGTGTATAGGATAAAGCTTGCCTTTCATCATCCTGACATGTCTCATTTAGCACGTTCAATTCATTCCACATCATTCATTAACTTGATCGCTAGTGACAATCCTCAGTGAAATTGGTAATTAAACAGGTAAAACTATCAATGCAAAATTCTCCTTTGAAAGGTCACATGTACTTCACAAAGAGTTTGCAGCTCAAAAAGAAAAGAAAAGGATTGGTAAAAAAAAAAAAATGTTTTTTTTGTTTTTTTTTTGTTTTTTTTTTGTTTTTTTTGTTGTTGTTTTTTTTTGTGGCAAACTTGTTGCCGTTTCTAGGGATCGAACCCTGGTCGCTTTCGGACCTTTTCATTCCCCGTGCCACCAGGCCGAGGCGCTGGTGGTGTCCTCAGGGCATTTCCTTTTTTATTTAATTGAACTAACACTGAGTCAACACGTCTGATATACCGAATCAAATGAATTCGATATGTGTATGGAACAAGGCCTACTTCTCATCTCATTCAATCCATTCTCACACAATTCAACGAAGAAATGAGTTCCTTCAATTCACAACAAATTCTTTCAAGGGTAATACTTCTTCACAGCATCAGAGTTAACAGGTTTAGAAAACTCACGACCATCCATTTCTGTAAGGATTAAGGCACCTCCAGGGAGTACCCTCTTCACCATATATGGGCCGCTATAATTTGGAGCAAATTTGCCTCCAAGATCAGGAAAAATCGGCAACACCTTTCTTAGAACTAGATCATTCACTTCGAAGTGTCTCGGCCGTACCTTCCGATTGAAAGACTTGGCTACTCTTTGTTGATATGTCTGACCATGGCAAAGAGCTTTTAACCTTTTCTCATCAATCAGGTTCAACTGCTCAAACCTTTGTTGTGTCCATTCGGTCTCGGACAATTCCACTTGGGATAAGACTCTCAAAGAGGGGATTTCTACTTCCACAGGCAAGACTGCCTCCATGCCATAAACCAAAGAGAAAGGGGTCGCCCCGGTAGATGTTCGGATTGATGTCCGATATGCCATGAGAGCAAAAGGTAACCTGTCATGCCAATCTTGATAATTCTCAGCTGTCTTAGCCAGGATCTTCTTAATGTTCTTATTAGCTGCCTCCACGGCTCCAATCATTTGTGGGCGGTATGGTGACGAATTCAAATGCCTGATTTTGAACTCACTGAACAACTCATCAACGAACTTGTTATTCAGATTTGTCCCATTGTCAGTGATAATTGCTTCAGGGACACCATAACAGGCGATTACGTCACGCTTGATAAACTTCACAACATTTCGGGCCGTGACATTAGCATATGATGTGGCTTCAATCCACTTTGAAAAATAATCTATTGCCACCAGTATGAATCGGTGCCCATTTGAAGCTTTGGGATTTATTGGGCCAATCACATCGATCCCCCACATTGAGAAAGGCCATGGCTCGGATAGTTGGTGCAACTCCGTTGGAGGGACATTTATTTTATCTCCATGAATTTGGCAACGATGGCAACTTCTAACATGCTGTATGCAGTCACTTTCCAGCGCAAGCCAATAGTAACCTAGTCTCATGATTTTCTTGGCTAACATGTGCCCATTCATGTGTGGGCCACAAACTCCTTCATGCACTTCTTGCATGATTTGGGTGGCTTCTGCTTCATCTACGCACCTCAATAAAACTAAATCATAAGATCTCTTGTATAAGTTCTTACCACTGACGAAGAACTTTGAGGCCATCTTCATTATGTACTTTCTATCGGCTGTAGTGCTCCCTTCAGGAAATTCCTGCTTTTGGATATAGTTCATGATGTCACAATACCATGGCTTCTTATCAGGCTCTTCATTCACGGCCATGCAATAAGAAGGTTTGGCTAGAACCTCAATTTTCAAAGGTTCAACTTCCAAACCATCAGTAACTTGCAACATAGAAGACAACGTTGCCAAGGCATCGGCAAACTGATTATGAGATCTAGCCAAGTAGTCAAATGAGATTTCATCGAACTCCTTCACCAACTCTTCGAGGTACTTATGATACGGCAGTAATTTAGCATCCCTGGTCTTCCATTCACCTACAGTCTGAAGTATGATCAGTGCAGAATCTCCATATACTTTCAATTTGGCCACTCCCACTTCAATTGCGGCCTGAAGTCCGAGAATACAAGCTTCGTATTCAGCTATATTGTTAGTGCATGGGAATATTAATTTCGCGGCTACTGGGAAGTGTTGTCCGTCTGGGGAAATTAATACTGCCCCAGTACCAGAACCGGACAAGTTCACAGCTCCATCAAAGAACATAGACCATGCATCTTCACTTATGGCCAAAATACGATCATCCAAAGGACAATCATCATCATTCAAGTTTCTAGGATTCTCAGCCAATATATCAGCAATTACTCGGCCTTTAACTGATTTTTGTGGCATGAACTGTACGTCGAATTCCGAAATCAAGACCTGCCATTTGGCTAGCTTACCCACCAAAGCTGGTTGATTAAATAAATACTTGATGGGATCGTTCTCAGTTACGAGAAACGTTTGGTAATGCAAGGTGTACTGTCGCAGTCTATGCAATACCCATACTAGCGCAGCACAAGTTTTTTCAGCATCAGAATATTTTAGCTCCGAGACAGTGAACTTTTTACTGAGGTAATAGATGGCCCGTTCCTTCTGATCCACAGGGCTTTTCTGAGCTAACATCGCGCCAAGTGACTCACTATGGATTGTGAGGTACAAAATCAAAGGATGCCCCGATATTGGTGGGACAAGAACTGGCGGATCCATCAAATATTGCTTCAGCTTGTTGAACGCCTCTTGACATTCATCATTCCACTCAACTCGTACGTTTTTCCTCAAGAGTTTGAAGAATGGCTTAACGGTCTCTGAGAGTTGGGAAATGAATTGTGCAATGTAATTCAGTCTTCCTAGGAGACTCCGGACCTCCTTCACTGTCGACGGAGGTTGCAACTCACATATTGCCTTGGCTTTAGATGGGTCAATTTCGATCCCTTTGCTACTCACCATAAACCCAAGTAATTTTCCTGATGTTGCCCCGAACACGCACTTGGCAGGATTTAAACGGAGTTTGAATTCACGAAGCCGATCAAATAACTTCTTGAGGGTTTCAACATGACTTTTCCCAGGTCGGGTTTTTGCAATCATATCGTCGACATATACCTCGATTTCTTCATGCATCATGTCATGGAACAAAGTAACCATGGCTCGCTGGTAAGTTGCACCTGCATTTTTGAGTCCGAAAGGCATGACCTTACAATGAAAGGTTCCCCACGGGGTGATAAATGCTGTCTTCTCTTTATCTTCATCTTTCATTCTTATCTGGTTGTAGCCAGAAAAACCATCCATGAAAGAGAATAATTCAAATCCAGCAGTACTATCCACGAGAACATCGATATGTGGCAATGGGAAGTCGTCCTTTGGGCTGGCCTTATTCAAATCCCGATAATCAACACACACTCGGACTCGACCGTCTTTCTTCATGACCGGTACTATGTTGGCCACCCATTCAGGGTATTGCGAGACTTCGATGAATCCCACTTTGAGGAGTTTCATTACTTCCTCTTCTATCTTCTTCGAGAGCTCCGGTTTAGTTCTCCGAAGCTTCTGCTTCTTAGGGCGCATGTCTGGATTGGTGGGCAAACAGTGTTCCACAATTGACGGATCTAAACCCGGCATATCAGCATACGTCCAGGCAAAGATATCCTGATACTCTTTCAACAATTGGGTCAGGTGCTCGGCTTCATATTTGGGAAGATTTGCCCCAATCTTTATTTCTTTAGGATCCTCGTTATCACTCAAATTGATGGTGACAGTTTGCTCGGAGGTGAGAACTTTGGGCTTTTCATGGTGCTCCCAACTTTGTTGTACTTCAATGGAGTCACCATTTGGATCATCAGGGTCATCACCGTCATCGCTATTGGATTGGACCATTTTCACCTCTTTGCCCGTCATAAGGCTGCTCCTGAAACATAAAATGGATAGGTCAAAAAGACAAACAGGGCTAAAAGGCATGAATTTCTTTTCTATCTTTCCGAATCTCCCTTCGTTTTGAAAATTTTTTTTTATTTTTTTTCGAATTTTTATTTTATTTAAAGAATTTTGGCAAAACAATTTGGAAAAACTTTTTGACACGAGGAAGCATGATGAAGCCCAGGCCTCAGAATTCTCCTTGGATTTTTCTTTTCTTTCATCGGTTGGATATCATCAACGGGCTAGTTTGGTATACCCCATCATGCCCTCAAAATAAAACTTGTAATCATAATTGATATTCATCAACCAAATTACATTTATTGGATTGAAAAGTACGGCAATCAAAGTGAAACGAAACCCTAACAAACATCAACTCCTGACAAACGACATACAGAATACGATAAGCAAACCCTAGAAAACATCACATCCTAAAAGAGATAGGATTCCCACGCAGGGGAGTGCAGAAAAGTAAACGTGTTACTCTTGTGGGCTAGCACCCATTTCCTCCGATGGTTCTTCATCAATGGCACCTATGAGGAGATCATCGAATAGAGTCGTGATCCCTTCCATCCCATCATCTGGATCCTCTATCTTTGAAGTTGTCGGGTCGTCCATGCCATTCCATCCATCGAGCACGATGCCTCGGGTGTTGATCATTCCTCCCTCATCATGCATCATTCTGGCAGGGCCCGGGAATGTCTCGCGGATATCGAGGAGTAATGAGTTGTTCCTCTCTTGTTCATGTCCTCCACCTCTTCTATGGTACCCTAATCCGGCGGAACGAAACCTTCGAGGGGCTTCAATAGGATTCCGGATGCCCTGTTCTTGTCTACCAAGTCCACGGCCAGGAATAAAGCCATTTCCAACCATCACTCTTGCTACCATAACTGCTGCATTTGACACATCAGGGATGGGTGTTCTCGATCCTCGAGATGCATGGATAGTGGATACGAGCTCAAACGATTGGTAGCTCGACTCCTCCCTACGTTCCGGCTCGACATAGGGGATAGCCGTCTCATGATAGATCCGATGATCCTCCTCGCCATGAACAATGACTAGCTTTCCTTTGACAACAAATTTCACACTTTGGTGGAGACTTGATGGCACAGCTCCAGCAGTATGAATCCAAGGACGTCCTAATAGAAAATTAAATGCGGTAGGAATGTCCATCACCTGGAAAAGGACGTTGAACATCACCGGCCCTATTTGCAGATCAAGGTGGGTCTCCCCTATCACCTCCTTTCTCGTACCATCAAAAGCTCGGACGGAGGTCTTTGCAGCACTTATTTTTGAAGGGTCTATTTTCAGGCGGTGAAGAGTCGCCAATGGACAGATATTCAAGGCAGACCCATTATCAATGAGTACTCGAGCCACATGGGAAGCCTCGCACTTGACGGATATATATAATGCCTTAGTGTGTCCTCTCCCCTCAGGAGGGAATTCTTCATCAGAAAAGGCTATTAAATCCTTAAGAAGAATCGATCCTACGAATTCCTCCAACCTGTCTACCTCGATCGTCTCTGGTACATGAACTTCGCTTAGAACCTTCATTAGAGACTTTTGATGTGTAGGAGATGTTTGCAAGAGTTCGAGTAGAGAGATCTGAGCAGGCAATTTCCGCAACTGGTCGACCACATTATACTCACTTGCTTTGATTATAGCCAAAAATTCTTTGGCCTCTTCGTCAGTAATTGGCTTCGCAGGTTGGGCATTTGCTTGAGCATAGGTCCGACCAGACCTTGTAATTAGGTCAACATCTAGCTCGTATGACCAAGGGACTGCTTTGTTATTCTTGTACTCATACAGCTGGGGCATCTCAATAATTATTTCTTCATCAGTTGAAGGCACTTCCACTATCAGTCCTTCATGGTCAGAGGCATCCTCAAGTGGGGGCATGTCCTCGATCAATGGATCTGGTTCACTCTTTTCAGCACTTAGCTTAGCAAATTCCTTCTCCCAATCAATGATGACTTCGGAGATAGTTGACACTGTTCCAGCTTGGTCAGCATATATGATCATGCCAGCCTTAACCATTTCTTGAACCCTTTCCTTCATGGTAGGCAAGGGAGGATTCTCATCTGTCGGATAATAACCAACTCTAACTAATCCGCTATAGATATCTTTGACAGACACTTTCAAGTTCATCTTTTTGCCAGTATTGAACTCGAAGATTGCATTCACGTTTCCTTGATGTTCCGGCAACGGATTCTTCTTGACATTCGGTTGGGTGGTACGGAAAGAAAATGCCTTAGTATCCAACAAATTTTGGATCTTGTGCTTTAAAGTCAAACATTCATCAGTTGAATGGCCGACCTCTCCCATATGATACTCACATTTTTTGGAGGGGTCATAGTTGGAGAATTTTTCAGCATTGGGCCGCTTTGGTTCGTGGGAAATCAATCCCTTGTTTCGGAGTATCGGTAAGACCTGAGATAGAGGGCCAGGAAGAGGAGAGAACTGCCTTTTGGTGAATTGCCGCTGTGCAGGCACTCGGCTTCCATCCTGCTGATTCCCGGGGACACGAACCATCGGAGGCTTACTAGGGGCTGGTTGCACATATGCAACATTGACTTCAGTGGTTGGTTCTTTATCTTTCTTCATGGTGAACCTTTTGCCCTGAAGAGTTGGTTCATTGAACCATCCATCCCTTAGGCCCATCTCGATCTGTTCACCCACTGGGATAAGCTGGTTGAAGTTCTCAACGTATGTGCTAGCCATCCGGTTACGGAACTCATATGGGAGAGTCTTGACGAACAACTTCATCAACTCCTTGTTTGTAGGCTCAGGAGTGATTTGGGCCGCCAAGTTTCGCCACCTTACAGCGTACTCCTTAAATGACTCACTTTTCTTCTTCTCCATCCGCTCAAGATCCTCTCGGGAAGGTGCAATGTCCATGTTAAACTTATACTGCTTTAGGAAAGCGTCAGCCACTTCATTCCAGGTGTCGAGAAGGTTTACATTCTTCATTATGTACCAGCTGAGTGCGGGCCCAGTCAAGCTTGCATGAAACGATTGGATCATGAGAGGCTCGTTCTTGACGTATTGGGCCATGCGTACGTGGTACATCTGCAAATGAGCTTTCGGGCAGGAAGTGCCATCGTATTTCTCGAACTCCGGCATCTTAAACTTCTTTGGCACTTTGACTTTCTCATAAACCGACAAGTCGAACGGGAGTGAATTCCGCGATTCTTGCAATTGTTTTAGTTTCTCTTCAAGTTTGGCGAAGCGTTCATCTTGCTCCGCCTTAGGGACATTGTCGGGCTTAACCTTTTCAACTGTGACGAACAGTGGGTCATCCTCTAGTTCCGGCATGTCATCATCACCCATTTGGGCTTTGTTCGTCTGCTTTGGGACTATTATCTCAGGGAGAGCGGGTGCAAGAGTCTGCTTCACTTGGAAGGATTGCATTTGATCTGTCATAAGTTGCATAGAGGTGAGCAACTGCTGGAGTTGATTTTCCACAGCGGTCATACGATCACGCATTTCGATTTGGTCGGCCATTTTTGCTCTTGATCGTGTAATGATGGGCGAACGTGGAGGATCCGTTATCACCTAATTTGAAGAAATGGACAAAGATAAGTATCCCATATGAAATATACCGGTCCATGGCAATGGTCTAAAACTTTTATTCATTAATGGAGTTTTTTTTTTTTTTGACAATCCTAACAAAATAGAAGCAAGATTGATTCAAGCACTTCATAATGAAAATGCCCTAAACAAACGAACTAGGAAAGTAAATGACTCAACTTCCTAAACATTAATCTAGAAATGAAACAACAAGATTGACTCAAACACTTCATCTAGCTTGATCAATATACACTCGGGACACCACTCGGCGCAATCGCTTATTCTCCTCTTGAGCTTTTTCAGCAACCCTCTTGAGACGTTTATTCTCAGCGCGGTTGGTAATCTTTAGCGGCACCTTTGGTATCTTTGGAAGTAACTCCTCTGGAATCTTGTGTTGTTGAATGTACTTAATTGAGGCATAGTACTTCATTTCTTTGCCCTTGAGCTCCTCCTCGGGCCACTTGAGTTTTCGTGGCTGGCACATATCCCACATTGATTTAATTGTGAGAATGAAATCTTCATGGCCTCGGTCTCCATCAATGAAGCTGACTCGGAGTGGATCTGCTTGCAATGCCGGGGGAAGCTCTTGCACAACTTGATACTGACGGGTTACTCTAGTTGGATAGTACTCCGTTGCTCCAGTGAATCCCAGTAGAGGAATTGGGCCAACACCTCCACATGAAAGTCTCGCCACACGAACTTGGAACCACTTAGCATGCCATAGGAAACCCTTGGAAGTTGGTTTTTTCATGAAAGCTAGCCACCTAGAATAATGATAATCCGGTGCATGTTTTTGGTTGTTCTCAAATCTCATAATAGGGTGATTAGAGCTATTAACATCAAGTATAGTCATTGAACCACCAAACCCATTTATATGAGAAAGAAACCAAATTTGTAAAAGCTCAGGAGAGGAATGGAAGGTCTTATCACCGCTTCCTTTAAATCGAGTGAGGGAAAGAAAGGTTTCAGCCAAAATAGTGTTTACGAAATTTTTTCCTCCCAACACTTGTTCAACTAAGTGAGCCATCAAAGGGTTAATAGCATTCTTGCAATGAGGAAAAAGTACAAACCCAAAGAAGGCTAAAAGGAAAACCCTTCGCATTTGAAATGAATTGCCATTTTCAAAACATTCTTTTAGAAAAGATAAATGACATGTATTGCGGTGAGCTTTTAAAACCTTTCTTATGTTGTCCTCTTTAATTCTCAGAAAATCGGATAAGGCTACAACGGGGTCTATTCCGATAGGTGGGCTAATTAATTCAGCTTTCAAAGGTTTTCCTATGGCAATGCTATACTCTTCCAAGGTGGGCGTGAGTTCATGCTTACCGCCGAAGATGAAAGTAGAAGTCTCAGGGCACCAACAATGAGCAAGTGCTTGGATGAGGCCGCCATGGATGTTGATACGCAGCAATGGAAGTAGTCGACTAATGTGTGACTCTACAAATTGACGGCCAACTTGGTCTAACTTGTCCCACCATACGCTAAGCTATTCCTTTGGAGGGAGAATAATTCGAATGTCCGATATTCCCATTGTATATTGATCAAGACTCAGGACAATCCTAATGCCATGGACCGACAAAATAATACAGTAGAGTAAGTAAATTGCAAAGGCGAGAATTTAGAGAACTTACTTTACCAATAAACAAAGGGCAATCACATAGACATGCGCATGGTAAGTGGCTCAATTTCTAGTCTATAAGGCTTAACAAAGTGAAGCCACAAGGATGATCAGACTAGCCACGGGCGTGCGGACTAAGTCGGGTCCCCATGACTTCGGCTTGGTTAAAGAGCCGACCTGGGTTGCGGGCATGCGAACCGAGGTGGGTACTCTTGACACCAGAAAAGAAACTTCGGGATTGAGATGGGCGACTCGTACCGCGGGCATGCGGTCGAAGTGGTATCCATCTTAATACCATCCTAGATGATCCTATGCGGCCCAGGTCCGGCGGCGGGTTGTGTGTGCAATAGTGTAGTGCTAGATGCAAGGCATGCACGGCAATTTATATCAAGCAACACTTCATAAGTGAAAGTAAACCATACATTCCTACATCTCCCTGCAAAAAAAAGGTCAGCAAACACTTCCCCTTATACCTCCCATCCTGCAAAAACATTTAACACCTTAAATGTTAGGGGCGTACCTGGAATCCTCGCTGCCAAACAAAAACATTTTTCAAAAGAAAAGAAAAATTGGCCTAAGTCCACTAAGAGTTTTAACTCAAGTCCCCAGTGGAGTCGCCAAGCTGTCGCGACCTCCCCGAAGCGGGTTTTAACCACCTAAGGGTTCGGCTAATGGATTGTTAAGCCTAGACTTAACTCGGGCTCTCCCAAGCCCATACCAATTCGCGACTTAGGTTCAAGTTCTTAATATGCAAATGATGTTTATCATGGAGTCGCCACTAATCTATTTTTGGTGGGTCGATTAGAAACCCAAGTAAAGTAATTGGAGAATTACTTCACTCCTACGAACCAGAGATTGTGAGTTCGGGGACTTGGTTACACTAGATTTCTCTAATGCCCTTTCGGTACCATTTCTTTTTATTTGAAAAAATATTTTGCAGGCAGCTTGAATTGATTTTAATTTACCTCCCTAACATGTGAAGTGATCATGCGAATGCACAAACCACCAATTTAACACCCAGATAAATCAGTGAATAAATGACAGGATTACCTCATAGCAACGAAAGCATCTGCAATGTTAGATCGGAATTCATATCAACAACCCTAGATATGATTTCTAATTAACACGCAATTTCTTTATTTTGTTTTCACTTTTTTCAATGCGGACCATGCAGTGCATCTAATCTAACATGAAATGGCATGACAATGCATTCTAAACTACATGACATGAGTAAATTTTTTTGTTTTCTTAATGAACATGCAATAATCAAATATGCAAATCAAAATGACCTAATTATAATGACGTGCAATTTTTAATGAAACTAATTCTACATGACGTACATTTTATGAACATAATCCCACATGACGTGCACATGATATTTCTATTCCTAAAAATGCAATTCATCCTAAAAAATGAAACTAGTTTATCCAAAGACAAATTTTTGTATTTTTCATGATATTCGAAATCAAGAAAAATGCAAAAATTACCTAGCTAAATTAAAAATTCATCCAATTTAAACTTAGGATTAAGTCATGCTAAATCCTAATTTAAACTATGACGTTATTTTAATCTAGCAATTTCTAACCTAAGATGCAAATTGATCTAATCTTAAAATGAGACATGTAATCCTATTCTAAAATGTATGACGATTTTTGCTTGTTTGTTTTTGTTTTGTTTTTTTTTTTATATAAAATTCGAAATCTTAAAAATTTGCACACAATTAAACATGCAACCTAAAAAAAAAACTAGCATTTTAAATTAATTAATTAATTTTTTTTGGGGGATTTTTGCTTTAAAAATTGAAGTAAAGGTCTAATTCTAGATTGACACGTGCAATTCTAAAAAACTAATATCCTAAATGCATTTTTTGGATTTTTTATTATTATTTTTAAAAAAACGAAATGACTAAATATGCTAACCCTAGCCCTGATCTAACTTGCATTTTTCATGTTTTTGTATTGATTTCGAAATAAAAAAAAAATGTCAAGCGATTAAACATGAAACCTAAGTAAAAAAAAAAAAAACTAAATTAGCAACCTAAATTAATTGATTTGATTTTTGTATTTTTTTTTTGAAAATTCGAAATAAAATTCCTACTCTTAATATGCAAACCATAAAAAGGAAATAAACCTAATTCTAACCTACATGGAATGCAAATGCAATTTTTTTATGAAAGCGAAATTAACTTAAACGGCACGACAGCAAATCAGAGCAAGATTGATATCCAAATTGACGAATCATATCTCATGCATGAGATCGGGTCGGCCAATTTTAAATAAATCGCAAATCGAATTTCGGGCGGGAGATCAGATTGGCGATATTTCAAGTGATTATGAGTCGGATTTCGGGCGCGAAAATCAAACTCCTAATCCCTAGTTTGAGGGGTTATTTCACATTGAAACCTCAATCACGCATTAATGAATAATCACACTAAAAAACTATATAAAAACAAGCTATAAACTATATAAAAAATAAAGATAAGATAATAATAATAATAAAAAAAACTACCTAATCCCCTTTTGTCTTTTTCTTCTTTTTCTTTTTTTGGTTTTCTCCCACGCACGGCTTGGCAACTTGTGGTGGTTCACCGGGGGGAGATGGTCACCGACGTTCAAAGCTCCGGCGAGGACCGGCGGCAGGTGGACCGGCGGCGGAGGGCGGAACAACAGTGCTCGAGCGAAGGCTCTGGGTCGCGGCTCCGGGCTGCAACGGGTGTCACTCAGGTTGCAGTGGACGGCGCGAGATGGCGGCTGTTGGCGGGATCGTGGCAGGAACGTCGATGGTGGGCGCGGCAAGCTACTGGTCAGAGCTTGGGTAGTCGTGGGTCGATGCGACGTTGGCTGGTGAAGACCAGCGGTGCGAGCGCAACGCGGGTGAAGAGGAGCCGGCGATCGGGCCACTGGTCGGAGGTTACAGTGGACGGATCTAGCTGTAGGAGGCGTCAACTTGGCGTTCGGTGGGGCAAGGCAGCGGCAGAGACAGATCAGAGCTGGGTCGTTGAAGCAGAAGCGTAGAAAACAGAGGCAGCGACGGCTTCGAAGGGGAGGGCAGTGCAGGCGAGGCGCTGCAGCAGTGGGCTCGGCGGGACGCGGCGACGCTGGCGTCGGAGTCGCGATTCGGAGCTAGTTGCAGGAGCTGAAGTGGCCGGCGCGGGGTTGCAGTCAAAGCGCGATGGGCTGCTGCGACACCGGTGCTTGAACGGAAGACTACAGGCGACGGCTCGAGGCGGAGACGCAACGGAGCGGCGGTGTGGGCGCGGCCGTCGGCGTTGGGTTGCAGGCGACGCAACTGCTGCGAGCCGGGCGAATGTGACGGCGCGGCGTGAAGCTCCGGTGAAAACCAGCGAAGGAGACG
Source organism: Eucalyptus grandis x Eucalyptus urophylla (assembly GCA_028830015.1). Taxonomy (NCBI): domain Eukaryota; kingdom Viridiplantae; phylum Streptophyta; class Magnoliopsida; order Myrtales; family Myrtaceae; genus Eucalyptus; species Eucalyptus grandis x Eucalyptus urophylla. The sequence continues at coordinate 47,539,921 of CM054190.1, forward strand.
AACAGACCCTCCTTTTCCTTTTTCTTTTTTTTTTTTTTTCTCTTGACCGGTCATTCTCACTTCACTCTTTTTTCTTCTCTGCAGGTTCTCTCTCTCCTCCTTGTCTGACCGAAGAAGCCCTCACAATGAAAATTTTTTTTCTCTTTTTGCCCCCTCGCGGGCTCGCTCTTTTTAAATAACTCTCACAATCCTCTCCAGCCAAATTTTTCGTTCTCTTCTCGCCCCCCCCCCCCCCTCTGGACGCGGCTTCTTGTGGTCTTATTTATAGGCCGTCCATTGCCTCTTGAAGATAGCCAACATTATTGTGACAAGATGTAGCGCAACTTTTCCAGAATTTAAGCTGAACGTTGCCCTTTTTTTAATCTTCTTTTCTTCTGACAAACTCTCCCTTCATTTTTTAATATCTTCCCCAACTTGATTTTTTCTTGTCCGAAGGAGGAGCCCCTTCCCAATGAATATTTTTTAGCTCCCTCTCTGACACTCTTCTCCCCCCTTGTTCTTCAGCAAGGAAATCTTCTAGCAAGCGCCTGTCCCATTTCGTGCGTGTATGGCAATGCATTAATGAGGAGGTTTCTTCTTGGTGCCACCAAAGCTAACATATTGTATAATATTGTGGGCATGCTTTTGCTTCTTTGAAGATTTCCCCAGAATCCGCACGTCCATCGAATTTGTGCAACGCATTAATAAGGAATAGATAATGGACGTGCGAGAGCTTCTTTCCTCATCATTTTTTCTTATGCATATTCAGACCAGCGAAAGAGAGACCATCCTTTTGTGCATGCAATCGACCGCGAGCCCCTGCTTCTTGTTGTCCTCTTAGTACAAATGCAAATGCGACTACATGAAATGCAATTTTACTATATGTAATTTTTACTCCCTAATTTTCTATGCAATTAATTACTACATGATTAGTCAAAATTTAGGTGTCAACAGTAATTTACTTTTTTTTTTTTTGCTTTTGATAAGATATACATGGAAAATATACTCTGAGAGGCTGTTGAACCTGACTGCTGTGTATGGATTCTGGAAGCATATGACTAACCCTGATCGGAGCCAGAGCTACGGCTTCCTCAATGTGTTCTATGCCACAGCGTATCGCCCACTGGTAAGTTCCTGCTTGAACCTAATCCGATTCTGCATTCTTCATTCAATTTGTGCCTTGTTCCTCGGTATACGAAGTATGCTTCTCGCAATTAACTCATGCTATGTTCCTACTCGTTGCTGCAGGCTCAGTCTAGTTCCCCCCGCAGAAGGAAGTGGAAGCGACTGACTTTGAAAGTCCTCAAGAGGTTATTTTCCTAATTTATTTATTTTATTTGCATCATCTGTTCTCTGAACCTACCATTTGTATCTTAACTTGTACTTGTACTTTTTATTTTTTATTTTTGGTCGCAAAAAGTTGAAGGTTTCATTTATTCGAAGCAAGTTTGTTTACATCAGAAACTAGAATATCTAATATAGATTTCGGGAGATAAGATAGGCAATCAAGAGGGAGTCATTTTTCCCCTTAGCAAAATTCTTCACTCTTTTTACCTTCGTTTGCATGCTTCATTAAGATGTTATCGTAGGAATTAAAATCTAATCTCATTACTATTTCAACAGTTCTTTGCATACAAATTGCATACAAACCATGTTTGTTGCAATTAACTCATGCTATTTCCTTGCTCATTCTTACAGGGTCCGTCCAGTTCGCTCTGCTGTCGTGTAAACCAACATGCGAATAGTTGTCGGAAGAGAAAGCCTTTGAGCTTGAAATTCTCGACACGTTATTTTCCTTGATTTATTTCTTATTTGCACCATATGCTCTGGTCTGTATTTTAAATTCTACTTAGTACTTTTTTTTATTTGCATCATTTGTTCACTAAACCCACCATCTACGACCCCAAAAAAAAAAACCCACCATCTGTATTTTAAGTTGTACTCAGTACTTTATTTTTATTTTTTATTTTTTTTATGTGCTTCATATGTTCTCTGAACCTATGGTTTGTGTTTGAGTTTAGACTATGCAACATAGATTACAAGAATTAAGACAACCAATCAGGAGGGAGTTCATTTTTCTCTCTTGGATTTGACCGCCCAATCCGCTACCTCGTTGGCTTCCCTTGAAAAACATTTCAGACTTACAAGTACTTAGGCGGTAGATGGGGTCGGACCTAGTACCAAACACGAAATTCCTAACGTAAATTTACTCAATTAAAAGGAGTAAGATTTTCCACATAAAATTTGCCCAAGCCCACTTACTTGTTTTGTACTTGGAGGCCAACCAAGCCCAGGCGAGCTTATTAGGAGGCCGGCTCTATCCGGGCTGATTCGGCTTATTTGGATTCAAGTGGCTCCCCCGGATACAATCAACGTAAGGGGCAGTCATTCGATGTAGGACTGGTGCTGGGTTCGGATCACCCCGGACCTCCGAATCCCAAATTCACGGGGACGAATGATCGATCTTTAGGTGGTCCCAAATGGGGTAACAGCGAAGAGATCCAAGTTCAGCTTCCCTTCTATACCAGCTAGATAAAATGGTTGCTTAGTGTTAAATGTATAATTGCTTAGAGAGGGAGGGAGAGAGAGATTTATAATGGCAGCCAAGCTTACGCGAAGAATTTTCGTGGCAAAGCTTCACTGTTCTTGAACTTGCGCTCGTTGTTCGGAACATGTTGGCTCTGTCTTCTCTGTTGGCTTTTTCTGTGCTGGCGACATGCTTCAGAGTCATAATTCTTGCGGTAAAGAGAAGCCCCGCTTTTGAACTTCAGCACTTAAACTTTTTATCAAGCTCTCTCTCAAGCCCTGACTGTTCATCTTCTTCATTACAAATCTTCAATCAATGGCTGCGAGCACGAGTGATAGTGTGAAGCTGAAGCTCATTGAGGATAAGCTTCCAACTCAATGCCAAGCCGAGGTCGAGGAATTCAAGTGGGTATATGTTCCGCACTCTGATGGGAAACCGACGACGACATCGACGGGGCCTTGTTTTCAATCCGGACTCTGTAGGAGTAAAATCTCAGGACCGCAAAGATTTCTCCTTCAATGTTGCCCATGCCACAAGAAGGAATGAAAAGGAACGTGAAGGCTGATGAGGGGAAAATCAACGGACGAGACCTAAAGGAGAACCCAACCATGTCGAGTCTGAAAGTCCCAGGCCCAAGGAGTGAAGAACTTTACATTCAAGGAATCTCTCCCTTTCTCTTCTCGCTCCCGCCTTTGATGCGAGCTTTGGAGTTGGTCCAATCTCTTCAGGCCTTAGCAGGAGCAGGCTCGAACGGATAACGCGAAAAGTCACGATGAACAATATCACCAGAAAGCAAGACGTGAAATGGGTACACGGAGGAGAATGAAGATGAGGCTGTACGAAAAGCCTTATCTGGAAATGGACTTCTAGAGTGACAATTTGAAAAGGCCTTGATTTCAGAAATCAGCAGTTGGTTCTGAAATGGGATTAAAATGACGAGAGCCACGTTCAGCTTCGTCTCCGGACCAGCTAGATACAATGGTGGCTTTTAGTGTTAATGTAAAATTTTGTCTCCGAATCAAGTGATTATGCAACAGACACAGAGAGAGAGAGAGAGCGCGGGGGGCGGGGGGGTGGGAGAGAGAGTTACTTTAAGAGTTCAAGGAGACGTGACCGACCAACAAAACATAAAGAAACGAACATTCCTGGGATACGATCCCAAGTAACCATCACGAGGCACATGAAACCTGCCGTGTTCAGAAATCTGAACTACTTCCATTTGAAAAGAAGAAACTGTCTGCTTAAAATATAGGTTCTCTATCTGTCAGACAGTACTAATCAACCCAAATATGCGTACAGGGATCACCTTTCAGAAAAGCACATGGAGAACAGCTTGTCCGTTTCTACCTTTTCGTGCCGACCCATTTAGCACAGAGAGAGAGAGAGAGAGAGAGAGCTAAGCAACAGAAACATGGTACGTAACAGACAATGACATGCCTTGCACTGATTAAATGCCGCATGCTATGATAGTGTGTGGAGGTGTAACTGGGAAAGAAATGTGCCATATGGAAAATGCTTCAATCTCATAGACAAGGTGTCCGTTGATTTCATCGTTCTTTGCGATTGTGGTCAATTTGACATTTAGAAATAGGTCACATGCAAGTACCAGAGAACATTCAGATGGAAATGATCTGTGATGAACTCCTACCATTGAACTTGGCCAACACACCCTTAAAAGCTAAACTAAAGAGTTCCTACAGTTCCTCACTTCAAAGACAATTTGTTCAAAAGGTAAAACAAGATGTCTGCGTACGAGAGACCTTGCTTGGCACCAGAGTCAGTCCTAGAATCTGGCCAATCTACCGACAGCGCCTTCATTACTCTTCAGTAGTTTCTGAATTTTCAGCCGCAGAACCAACAAGGAACCACAAGTTCAGTAAATCCAGCAATAAAGAAGCACTGAAAGACAGAGGAAGTGACAAGGCCACTTCTAGAAAACATAAGCAACTGCTGCAGAAAAAGGATGATCGTTAGTCGCTTCATTAGGTGCAGGAGGGATAGATGCAAAGCCATTGGGTCAATCTTGCCCCACTAAAGCTAGAGTCCACTGGGCAAAACCAAACTCTTGGATAGCCAATTTCAAATTAAAAAGTTCAGCATGCTACGTGGCTTGTTCAATGTGGTCTACTATTACGTATAATCAGGATCATCCAATGGCAGATTGTTCATTAATCTCAAACATTGGAAAGAGAGTTCAGCAAGTGAAATTGTGACAAGCAAATTACCAGAGCTTTCATCAGGGTCAGGTTCTGCATTTTGATGATTCTCCATGCACTTCAGTAGAAACTTGAAGGTCTCGATTTCACATGGGATTGTGAGCCCGCTGCTGTGATCAAACCCGAATTCCTCCTCAACCTTTTCCAGCAACACCTTGAACAGCGGATGACTAAGATAGCTAGTAGGAATGATGAATCTCCGAAGCTCTTGTCCGACGTAAACTGCCAAATACCCTTTCGGAACATCTGCTGGTGGTTAAGGGGTAGGGCAGCTCTCTTCATCCGAGTCACAACACTGCAAAGTCGCTATCTCTTATTAACCAAAGGCGAAATGTTCTCGTGGCCTTCTTCAGGATCGGGGTTGTCTGCCTTTGAGCTCAGCGTGACAGACTGCCACTTTTGGAGGAGTTCCTTAAGTCTGACAATCTGCCTGATTCCAGTCAACTTGCCGCCACCACTATCATCCATTATAGAACCTCTAAAGCAACTGCAAAAGAAAAATCTCAGAATGAATGCACAGTGTCCACCTCCAGATCAGTAATCTCATAGCATCTTCTCCCACTGCACAATCATTTAAAACACACACACTAATGTTGATGTGCATGCTACATGTATGCATGATTACAAATGAGTTACATATGAAGAAAAGATTATATTTTCAAAAAAATAGAGCAATTATTTGATGGAATGAATGTGCAGTGGACGATCATTATAAGTATTCCAGTGTTTGATCTATAAGTGCTAGTATGAACACTAGAGGGGGTGAATAGGTGTAAAAACAATTTTCGCAAAAAGTAATAAAAATATTTTGCTTTTGAAACTGAGTAGACTTTGAGCGAGTTGAGACTTTAACTATAAACAGAATTACAAACAAAGTAAAAGAGTTTAGGGAAGAAAATAAGAACACGGAATTTATAGTGATTCGGTTTAGATCAAGCCTACGTACACTCTCGCCTTCTAGCTAGATTCCATTATGAATCAAAAAAGAATTTACAATCTTGCGATCTTGACTTCACAGTGAAGAGTGTCTACCGCTCTCTCATGAAGTCACACTATAGGTCTCTCTCTTTTGAGTACAATTTAGAGCACAGTATATGGAATAACAAGAAACTGGGAAGCTTCAAACTTTGGAATTTCTCTTTCATGCACTTTGTTGAAAAACTAGAGAGTCCTCCTTAAATACTCCATCATGCCTTCTAGATCATTGGCACTTTCCAAAAGAATTCTTCCAATCAACCCGTTGGATAGAATTAATTAAGGAGATCTCAAGCCGTTTGAAGATTATGATGAAAGTCCGTCAATCCTATTCACCCATACAATCAAGATCTTGGTTTCTATAAGTAGATTCTTTCCAAAATTACTTGCCTTCTAAAAAGATTTGATGTATCTAAATTGATTTCAATAAAGATATTCAATCTCATAGGTGATATTTCCAACCAGAAGACCATATATAATCCACATGAACCGAACCCTTGAAGAAAGAAAGATAATCCCTTATCTAGATTAGTCTTCATCTTTTACTTTTGTTTAGTCTGGAATTTATCAGAGTGAGCAGATTTTGACACAAAAATCTAGAATTCTTCATAATAGACTTTGGATAAGTTTTGTCATCTTCAAAACTTCGGCGTGTAAGATTGTGCAATAGTATACCAAAATAGTGTTTCTAGAAATTGACATAATACCTAAGTTTTAGCTTGACCAAATTCCACTAATGCTATTTCTTATTCGATCCACGACATTAGCAGGATATTTCATTAACTGAAGATTTACGTACTTAAGGTGGGGTCCTTCATAAGAGAAAAACATCTTAAGCAGAGAAAAAAGACAAACATGTATTTCTATCCATTAAATTTTTGTTTTTCAATATTTGACCAACCCATGATCTTGTTCGCATTTGATAATGTAAGATATTGAACTATGCCATGAAACTGATCTACACTATCAATTTATTGATCGGACTTACCTTTGACAAATATAAATTAGAATTAGATGTGTGTTACAAATTGAATAAAGATCCAATTAATTAAGTTTATAAGATCAAGCTAATCACGTTTTAAGAATTTATGAAAATTCACATTGGATCAAAGTCAAAATTTTCATAGAATTTATGATCCCATGCTTCATTTTATTTGTCGCATTACTAATAAGCGTTATCCATACAACATTTCAATCTTGCAACTTAGCCGTAACCCGGTGGGGAGCACAAAAGATTCGTTCGAACCTTGGCCGTCGACGAAGCTGACGCGACCAAGAACGAGAGGACAGCCGCTTTTCGCGGCAATTTTCATTTAAGGACTGCTGGCCACTGATCGTCCGCCACGTCAGCTTTGTCTTGTTCTGGGAACAGCAGCTGCTCCAAAACTGCTCCAAAACAAAAAGCAGCCCACGTCAGCTCGGCTCGTGGAGACCGACACCGGCCCACGTAGCACGGATCACGAGACCGGATCCTTTCGGCTTATGGTGGGCCCCCTCTTTCGCTAGGCCCATGTTACTCTGCGGAAATTAGTCATTGTATAATCCGAAATTATGGATTTTCTTGCCAATAAATCAGCAGTGTCATGTACTATGTTCCCTCAGGTGATGATCACTTAACGTTCATGAATCCTAAATTTCATAATTTGCAAATTAATTAATCATGTGATGGTTGTTCAATAAGGCTATAAAAAATTTTTAGCTCATTGCTATGTGTATTTTTGCAAAGTTGCAATCGCCAGAATCTCATGATTTTATGAAGTGATTGAAATAATAGTCGATGATCAAATTTTCCTTGAAATGTCAAGCACTTTGTAGGATCTAAATAATGGGGGTAGACAAATGGCTGAAAACATTAAGAAATATGCATTAGAGTTTATTGAATCATGACACGCGGCTTCTATTCTTGATGATGTGCTTCCTTGATACCGAAATTAAAACATAAACTCCTTAAAGGAGATGCTTGAAGTGCATAGAAAAAGTAAAAAAAAATTGGATAGTATGGCTGGAAAGCGTTTTAAAAACAAAGACAAGCATTATTGTTGGGAAACTTATCTAATCTTATTCAATTCAAGTTCAAACTTGAGATAAAATCTAATCTAAATCAATTAATCATAAATGATATTCCTATCTATAGAATCTGATGTCTTATTTGCTTGTAAATGATTTTTTTGTGTCATTGGTCTAGTGTATTGTCTGTGCCTTTAGTCCTTGTTTTCTTATGAACCATTTCTTTTTTAATGATTTGAAACTGTTTTGATTCCTTAATCTCGGTTATCCCTCGATCAATGGTTTTTCCATAGTCAATCTTTAACTTCTGCACATACTTCAAGTCAATCGTAGGTCAAATATTAAGGACATCGTGAAGACAATGTAGAGTCAGATCTCTTTAATGGCAGTCCAAGCTTAGGCGAAGAATTTTCATGCCGTAGCTTCACCTCCGCTCAGTGTTTGGAACATGTCGACGCTGTCTTCCCCGTCGACTCTCTCATGCCGGCGACACGCTTCATCTCGCAAGGAAGGGAAGCCCCAAGCGCCTAAATTACACAAGTCCTCGCTTCACCCAAGCCATATATTTCTCTAATCTTTTCATGATACTAAAGGAAAAGAACAACCTGACTGACTGAGAATCCCTAATCTGTGCACAAGAATGATGAAAAGAGAGTGAATGAGAATGCAAACTCGAATGAAATCAAATGGAAAACCTCAAAGAATAGAGCAAATCACTAGAAGATGTGAACTGTGATGAGGGAAATCCAGGCAACAGGCCCAAAAGAGAACCCAACCCATTTCTAGGAAAGCAGGCCCTTTAGAGTCCGAAAATCTCAGGCCCAATGAGCTTAGCAAGGGAGCAGACCAAGGAACAAAGAGATGAACTTTCCCTTTAAGGATGGACAACGCCAGCTGAGGAAAATCCCCCCCCCCCCCCTCTTCTCGTCCCCTGCCTTTGTAACAAGCCTTGTCGTTGGTCCAATCTCTTCAGTCCTTAGCAGGAGCAGGCTCGCCAGATGTGCATGCGACCTCAAGCCCGAGTAAAATCAAATCGAAAGTTGCGAAAGAAAGATTGCTAGAAAGCGAGGGATGATCACTTGATTTGATGGTACTGCAGGAACATTTTCACCGTCGGCTAATAAGAGGATAGCAAATCTGCAGTGTCGTAACCTGGATGAAGAGAGTTGCCCTTCCCTTGACATCAAAATGCAGAGCAAAAGTAACATAACCAAAGAAATCGAAGCATGTTCCCGCTGATCAGGAAACGAGACAAAACCAAATCCTCTGGAAACCCCAGGCTTTTGATCCCACATGGCCCTTGCATTGCTATGCAAAAAGTCAAGTAACTTCAATATGCATACAATACGACATTTTTTCGCTCATATATCGCGTTAAGGGATATCTTCTAATTCAAAATCACCAAAAAAATGCAACAAATAATACCATATCAAAGAGCAAAGCAGGAAGCCTATAAACAAGTTGAACAGTCAGAAAAGCAAACAAATGATGATGCATAGCATATGTAACCTTAGGGATAATAACTCAAATGGTGCAAAAACTTTAGCCAAATATGCAATATAATTTCTAGGATTTTGGTGCGTATTCAACTTAGTTTTTGAACTATTTGAAAATGTTCAATGTTATCCTTTCATTAATTCAAATTCAATAATAACGTTGAATATTTTTTACAAAATTTAAGAATTAAGTTGAATATGCATTAAAATTTCAAATATCATATTAAATAAATTATAAGTTTATAGACTAAATATAGTACATCAAGCAAAATTTAATGGGCTGTTTGTGTTATTTTTTCAATCGTCATACAGATATATTAAGGTGCCCCCACGTTGAAACGGGATATTTCCTATGCGCGTAAGTCCTTGTGAACGCAGGAAATTACATGACAAGAATAGCATCATCATTGATGATGTCATTCTCTGCGATGAATGATGATTGCCATTCTCTACGATGATGTCATTCTCTGCGTCTACAGGGACCCTGGTGTGCGCACGATAAGGGTCCTGTCATTCTCTGCGTCTACAGGGACACATGCTATCATTGCTATGGACATACGTAGTACAGGACGTATCCAGTCTCTGACCGCTAGCGTTGATTGGCTGTCCAAACCTGCAAATGAATTGTCAATATACAAAGGTCAAAAGAAAGGAAATAGACCGGGGTTTATTTCATTTTGGACTTACAAAAGCCTTAGATTGAGAGCCCCAGTGGCAAGGGCGGCAGATCTTCTATCAAATTAGGGTACAAAACCATATGATGACCTCAAAAGTACAGCAATTAAACCAAAAATAATTAGAAAAAGCCACTAACAACATATCACACCGTGAAAAGCTCCGTAAATGAATAAAAACACAAGCTAAGCATGGGCAATGAGCCATGCTACATATCCCAGACAATTTTCCACCAAATCATCTAGTACAACCAGTAAACGTGGAAAGCGCATGTGTGGTGTGAGGACCTTAAAATGGCTATGACAAGAGCCAAAGAAAAAGCACACACCAAAGCCAAGCAAGGTGTTAGTAAGTAAAACTTTTAACTTTTTATTCTTAAAAAAATCAAATTTTTAATTATTTTTATTTTTAATTAAAAGTTTAAGGACGATATTGCATATTGAACAAAAGTTTATGGATCATCTATATAAATATCCCTTTTAATTTCTGAATTTCTCTTTTTTATTTCCTCCCTTCTTTTTAATTACTTTCTATTTTTCTTTCTTTATTTTTGAGCATTGGTAGGACTACTTTTTCACCAATATATACAAGTAATACTTAGTGCATGCGCAATTAGCAAGGTTTGAAAAATGTGGCCACTCTAGAGAAGATGGATAATTCCAAGGATTTGACTTTTATATGCCCTCTCTCTTTAGATATTCCAAGATTCCTTTAGTAGTGGAACTTGGGTTTTGCTTCTAAAACACCTGCGTTAAAATCTTTGTTTCCGTGAATAGATCTTATACCTAGATCTGCCAAAGAAAAAAATCTGTACATATGATGCGTTTGGCAGAGTATTGAATGAATGCTTTTGCATCTAGACGAAGTTCTTTGACTTGAGGTGCTTTCGAAAAAAGCATACAAAATTTGGATAATCGTCTTTTGGTATATTTTCGAAAAGCAGCTTTATAATGAAGTAAAATTCAAAAATAAAAAGGAGAACAAGAGAGAGTAAGGGTTACTAGATCCAACCGGCATTGACCAGAGGCCGACGAATGTCGCGACAGAAGAATTGGAATTTTGCGTGTGTCAATAGTGGCTGCCACAAAATTAGTTGAGAAAAGGTATGCCTAGATGAAAGTTAAAGACCCACATTTTTTTTTTTGGGAAAAAAGACCCACGATTTACAAGTATAAATGTCTTATCGTTTCTCCAGATAGCTTATACACGTCCATGCCGCGTTGCTATATTTCAACATTATGCGTTTGTTGGTAAACTGTGCTCTTATCTCCTGCTCGTTATTCAATGAATCGATTCCGATTGATGCTGATTAATCACGTATAAAGTCGTCTTGACCACGTGAAATTGCCTCGGAGATTCAAGAACCGGAGTCTCACCCGCTAACTAAAACCACAGTTCACCGCGGTCCTTGGTTTTGCCATCAGCTGCTCTTAGCACCTGAATTATTTTAAGTTTGATTTAATTTAATCCATAGTGGATGAGCTTTTGGACACCCCGCCAGAATTAGTAGATTAGGGCCTGTCGTGGCCGACATCATCAAAAGTGGGGTGCCGGCTTCGTGCATGGAAAATTAATTCGCGTACAAAGATTCCTTGGAGCATGACATCGTACAACCCCTCACTTCTAGGACAAATAGCTAAACGCTACGCCCACACCAATTATATCATTCTTTCTGCATCAATCACATTTTGGCACCGTACAAAAAAGCCTCGCTTTTAAGCCCACATGATCAAGGTAGAAATAGATCGTCACCCATCACCATCGTGACTCCATCCCGTTTCCCGATTACACATTATTACAAGTGCAAGCAATCAAATAGTAAAATAAACAGAATAAGAAAATATATTAGACACATGATTTACGTGTTTTAACTGTAGCAACGAATTTTACAATAAATTAAGTTATATAATAGAGATTATAATTACACTTGGATCACTTAAACACACTTAATATTTTTCTAGCCCTCCCTTATCTCCAATAACTCCACGGTGCTTAACCACATAATTCCTCAAAATAATGTCTGAATCTCATAAAGGAATACATAAAATCTTAATACACAATTTTAATCGCTACAATACTCTCCAATTGGATCGTGATGTAAGAGAAGCGTCGCCACTACTCATACCAACAACAGCCCACTCCCGCGAATCAAGAATATATTATATGGTCACCCAAAATCGAGTAACCGACTTCAATGAGGGAGACGTGTACATATCATGCGCAGAAGCAAATTCGGTCAACCTCAGCAAAGTCCAAGTCCCCCTTTTGAATTTTCCTTGGCAACTTTAATGAGGACATCGTTATCTTTAATATCCTTTTATTTTTTCTTCCACCGCCAAATCTAATTTACCAAATGAAGTTAGCTTTGCTTGATTTTGATGTCTGCGAAACATCCAAATTTCTGACTTTAATCGACCGAACTTTCTTGCAATTTATTTGGGGTGGGACTTTGTTCACCGGCTCAAACTCAAGACATATAAGTACCATCTAATCTTTAAATAATCACAAGCCAAAGTTGTGCATGACAACCATCTAATCTTTCCTCAAAAAGTACCACTGTCAGGAGAAACATATGGTAAGTAACTATCACAAGTTTGAGTTGAGCAATCGGCGATTGAATTTGCTACTCCTGTTCATTTTGACATGATGTCATTTCTTTATATTGAATGTCACCTTAAAAATAAGTTCTCATAGCATTTTCTTAGTGTTCCCTTCTTCCATATCTCAAACTACTCACAAGAACCATGGAATTACATTAGGTGGCATGCTCAATTTGCAAGCACCAAACTGAATTCACCTTTTTGATTTGGTCGAAACATTGTCAGATTGAGGTTTGGTTAGAACATGCACGAGTAATAACTATTTCCTCTTGGTATGTCTCTGATAGATATTTGCTACAAACTTCGAATCGGATGGGAGGAAAAAGTTGATATTTTAAATATGACATTTCAGGCTGATATAGAAGATGTGAGATTTCAAGTCAAATAACTAGCGTCCAGTCCCCTCCCCCTTCCCCCAACCCTTTCTCTTATTGGATAACAATAGAGAGTAGACAAGTGAAGAACATCCCACGAAGGTCATCGAGAGCCGGCAGAGTAAAGCCAAGAAAAAGGAGAAACCATCCCTTCGAGTCAAATAAATGAGGAGAGCAACCATGAAAACATCAAATGCTCCTAAAGAAATGACCACACTCCAAACACAAGACAAACCACAACTTAACGAAAAATTGGGTTTTTTTAGGGATTTCTTAAAAAAGTGTCTAGTGATATTTGTTAAAAATATTTGTGAAGAATTTATTTAAAGGTTTCTTGTTTTCTAATACATTATTTTTTTCTGCAATATGTGTAAATCGAAATAATTCCTTCTAAATATGCTTAACATAAGCCTTTTTAATTGTACGCATCGGAGGTGATATCATAGACAAAGAAACGAGTGATAATTAACAAATGAAATTATTTAATTAGGAAAGTGAAAGGCGGTTTTCTGATGGAAACACTGAAGCTACAGGAAGGTGAAGGCGATAATGGTGAATTCTTTTCTTTTCTTTTTTATCTTTTATGAAATTGATATACAGGCTTTGTTTCTAAAAAACCCAAGCATAGACATGCTCCTCTCTCTCTCTATCTCTCTCGATTTGAAGATGGCGGAGGACGAGCCTCTTCTTTTGCATACAAAAGGGTCTTCCCATTCCTCATTTCCTCCTTCCTCCGTTCGTTAATTCCCTTTTCATTCTTGCGTTTAACGCTTTGTTTTACAGAAAATATTTTGAAGATGGTGGAGGATGAGCCTATTCTTTTGCGTACAAAGGGTCTTCCCATTCCTCATTTCCTCCCTCCTCCATTGGTTCGTTCCCTTTTCATTCTTGCGTTTAAGGCTTCGTTTGTATTGCGCAAAATATTTTTCAGAAAAAAAAAAATTCCTCTTTTTTTTTTTTTTCCCAGTGTTTTAAATGTTTAGGTTAATGAGTAATGGAGAACATTTTTCTAGTAAATGGAAAAGTTTTCCTACCAAAGCCTAAATTTAAAAAAGTGAATTTCTCTTTAAAAATCAGAAATTAGATTCCAAAATAATCCTAGGTATCAACGTTTGGATCGAAAAATCTGCATTTGAGCACAAAAATCCCAACAGTCATACCCTAGCCCTTAGCAATGGGGTGATCCCCGACGGTTGGGCCTAGGTCCATCGAGATTAAGCCTAGGACCTCAACTCTTGGGCCCTAGTCCATGTAGGCTATGCCCAAGACCCCAACCGCTTCTCTTGGGTTGATTGAAGTCGAGCCCAGGACACCAGTGCCATGCTTGTGATGTTGGGACTGGGGTCATTGGTACCTGTGCCTGGGCCCATCGAGCTTGAGCCTTGTACCACAACACCCATGCCTTGATCCCCAACTTTTAAGCCCAAATCTATTGAGGCCCAACCCAAGACTCCCGTGCCCTTGCCCGGGTGCCCTATGAGTACAATCCAATCCATCAATGCCAGGCCATGGTGTTAGGGTCTGGGGCTCGACCTTGATAGACCTAGGCCTAGGCGCCAACTTGTATAGCTCGAGTCGAGGCACCAGGGAGCCAAGCATAGCCACTGAGTTCTTGGGCTCGGTTTTCAATGAACCCAAGACCAACGATTGTGCTTGTGCCTGGAAGTCAAGGATCTATGCTTGAAACCCCGATGCCCTTGTCAGGTTCTTTGTGTATCCCTGCGCGAGTTACTAGAACTCGAATAGTATATATCTATTTAGGAATATCAAATGAGATTTCCCTTATCAAACAATGGAAAATATTTTCGAGTTCATTTTTTTTATCTCAGCTAAATGCCGGAAAATATTGTCATTATATTGGAAAATGACTTCTCGAAAAATATTTTGTAAAAATGTCACATCTTTCTCCAAACAAACAAAGCCTAAGCCCTAATTTTTGGGTTCCATTTTTCATGTCTCTCTTCATTTCGGGATTCCTTGATGCTGCCGTGGCGTTCGAAGGTAAAAGCTTTACTTCTGAGCTCATCGACCATTGAATTTTTTGAGGCGAATGCGTAGAGACTTTCAAAGCTCTTTTCCGAAGTGGGAAAAATGGTTACCTAGTGAGTTTGAGACATCGATATTCTTCTTTTTACTAAACGTGGATTATTCACGGGACTCTCCGACGGTAACCGATATCATTTTGGATCGAATATTTATTGGCTTGAAC
Organism: Eucalyptus grandis x Eucalyptus urophylla; assembly: GCA_028830015.1. Classification (NCBI taxonomy): domain Eukaryota; kingdom Viridiplantae; phylum Streptophyta; class Magnoliopsida; order Myrtales; family Myrtaceae; genus Eucalyptus; species Eucalyptus grandis x Eucalyptus urophylla. The sequence continues at coordinate 47,554,979 of CM054190.1, forward strand.
TCGGGGAAATGCAATTCCTACTTCTCATCAATGACAGCTACTCCTAAAAAACTATAATCAGCGTACGATGTGAATCATCTTCACGTAGGATGTCCGATATACCTCGCTAAACGACACTCGCTCTCGGACTTCAAAGTCCTAAGCATGCCCAACAAGCCGAAACTTGTAAAAAATACTATATTGGCAGATAGATAATTCTCCCCTTTCAGCCCATAATGGTGGTGCCATTGCCTGAGCATATTCTTAAAAGATCCCTATGGCTTTCCTTCAATTTAGTTCAAAACAAATTACAGGAAAATCTGATGGACCGTAGCTAAAAGTCTTTTCGGGCGATCAGGACCATCGAACCCAACCACCCGCGAAGGTGGTCGGCCACAATTGCCGTGTGCTGCAGCTATGTACTGTCCGTGCCAAAGACGCCAACCACGGACTTAGACTAAGCAAGTCATTTAGTACTCTTTTTATTTAGTTTATTTTTATTTTGATTGTTAGGTTGCTTTGATGATCAAGAACTGTGGATGGACGGGGTTCCCGCCAGGAAGTTTCCTCTTTTCTAGGAAAGTACGGAATCACCCCCCAGCGTGTTATGATATTACAATGGGAAGATGACGTAAGGTGAAGATATTTTCAATTTAGTAAAAAAAATAATTCTATTCTGTAAAGGGCAGATGCGACCGCAAAAAATAATAATCTTTACACAGTCTCTTCCAATATCAAATCTCCCTACTCTCTCTCCCTCTCTCTGCGTTATCCGAAAGCACTATTAGGACATGAACTGTTCTTTAAGAATGTCTTTAGACATGAACTGTTTTCTTGGGCAGCGGTTCAGCGTTAAGACAAGAAGAAAGGTTTCTGTTTCTCGTTTTTATTTTCGAACTCCTTTTTTTTTTTTTGTATGGGAAATGAGGGCAGGACTGTACTGTTACTCTTTTGAGAGTAAGCAACGCGTGTACACCGTGAATTTTTTCAAGGGGGATTTCCCCTATTAGACAAAAAAATCAGCCAAACTAGAAATAAGGGAATAGAAAATAAACTTACTAACATTGTTTGTTGGGTTTCCTGAGAAATTCGTTAATACCACTTCGTGGAGATTTTTTTAAATTATAAAAAATATAAATCAAGTAAAACAAAAATAAGGGAATGGAAGAGACACTAATAAAAAACGAAACTTATTAACATTGTTTGTTGGGTTTCCTGAGAAATTCGTTAATACCACTTAGTGGAGATTTTTTTTTTTTTAAATTAGAAAAAAATATAAATCAAGTAAAACAAAAATAAGGGAATGGAAGAGACACTAATAAAAAATACATGATCAATATACAATTATTATAATTCATTGTAAAAGTAACGATTCAAATAGCTTTATTAAAACACAAATAAATGTACGGTTTTTATTAGCAATATCGGAACGTAAAACATTTTTCACACTTGCAATCGTAAATGTAAAATAAGTCCATGGAGCATTGCAAGCCAAATGAAATAAGTCCTGGCCTTTGACTTGTATAAGTAACTTCAACTCATAAATAGTTCGTATATAATTAGTTGGATTTGACCCGGTGACTTTTTATCCGTGAGCTAGAAATTTATCGATACCCCAAATACACTAACTGTGGAAAGAGGGACTAATTTGCATGTTAATGAGTAAATGAAAGAATTATTTTTATTATGTATGTTAATGTTTCATAATATAATTGGATTTTTTGCAGTCATCTTTGAATAGAATACTTCGCTTGGTTTACTTCACAATGGTCACCATGCACATTCTTGAACTTGTCGGTTACAAATTACCTATGAAAGAGCACTTGCAGTCCAAAATTCACAGTCATCCTTTAGGAACGACCGTACCATTAGCTTAGTAGCATACATAACTCATGCATTATATAGGACATATATTTCGATGCGTCATTTGACTGATTAATTCATTACTTACACATTGCATGTCATGCATCATATGTCATGTCTAGAACTTAGGTGCGTACATAATTCATGTCTAAAGCAATGCATGTTAATTTTAAAATTCACACAGAATAAAAATAGAATATAATCTTCATTAATAAAACAAAAACCAAATAAAAATGTTATTTAGGTCATATAGATTTCATAGTATGCAAGTCATATCTTGCACGTTAGTTAGTGAGTTACATGTTTTAGATTCAATGTCTTAATACTCCTATCATGCAATCGGACCATAATTAATCATCGTGTTTCATGCATTATTCATATTGTACATAGCTCGATTTTCATAGAAAAAAGAAAATGCCAAAACAATTAGCATTGCATCATCAAATCACTTTCATTAGGTCATGTTTAGTCTTTTATCTATTAAAAAGAAATCACAAAAAAATTTCACATATTAATAATGGTTAATTAATAAGGTTAATTCATAATTAATCCTATTTCATGCCACTATTATTTCATATAGGTCGCATATATATTAAAAAAAACCAAAAAAGAACTTATCATAATTGCACTATTATTAAAAAAATCATGTTTAAGTTAGGCATCCAATTATTAGATTAATACATTGCAAATGTTTGAAAAATTATAATGATACAGTTGTGGTTTGCTTTGAATTAAGTTTAGTCCATTTCCTCAGCAATACATTTAATACTTTGTTTATTGAGTATAAAATTACTGATTGCACACTTGCATGGCTGCTAGGGAATATTAGTGGCTTAGGTTTCAAACTAATCAAGACTGCTTGCAAATTATTTTTGAAAACAAAAAGAAAAGATATAGAAAGGACATTAGATTAATCTAGTATAACCAAATCCCTAAACCTATTAAATTAATGATTCGCAAATGTAAAATATTCTCCCATACTTAACTTGGATTTCTAATCAACTTAATTAACTAGTGGCAGCTCCTAAATAAATAAAATTGCATATCTAAATTGTTTAATTTGACTACCAAGTTGCGATTGGTAGGGTTTGAGAAAGTTTGTGCTAAGTTTTCGGACTTAGTAATCCGTTAGCTTTCTCTTGGATGATTCACCTCTGGGAAGGTCGTAACAAGTTTCATACTTGCTCTTAGTCTTTAGTCATGTTTTGACATGTGTGTTCAAATTCTACCTCCTAATGAATTAATTCGGTCGTTAGATTAAACCGTATAATAAGGTCTGCGCAACGTCACTATCGAGGGCATTCTAGATCGGTGACATTTTGGGCATATCCGATAGGCCGACTCTATTAATCCTCATAAAGTCGTAGCCCATTAGCAATTCCAGCTATCTAGGGTAAAGGCAAGTGAGCTCACGTTTTTCACTCGCGGAAGGAGCTCATTCACGTAATATAAGAAAACGAGGGCCACTGAAGTAAGGACAATGATGCAATTGGTAGGCCCCTTCGTTTTCAATGGCCGAAGGAGGAGTTCAGTCCGCCTAACTCCTTGTAACCTACTACCATAAATGAAAATGTGCCAAAGCTCTATATTGAACATTTTTACATAATTCAATGACTAAGTTGAACATGTAACAAAATTCTAAAAACCATATGAAAATGTGCCAAAGCTCTATATTGAACATTTTTACATAGTTCAAAGACTAAGTTGAATAGGTAACAAAATTCTAATAACCTTATTGAACAAATTAAAAGTTTATGAATCACGATAAATAAATTAAAAGTTCAAAGATCATATTACACATTAGACCAAAATTTAGAAATTATATGTCATTTTCCTAATCAGCATACATATATATTAAAGTTCCCTCCATTGAAAGAGGACCCCCATCACGTGCACACCAGAAACATTCTATGCGTCCGCAGGGTCCTATGCTATGGGCATACCTAGTACAGGATGTGTCCTCTCTCTGACCGCTAGCATACGCCCAGTTGACTTTGATTGGCTGTCCAAACATGCTAACGAGTCATCAACATACGAAGGTAAAAAGAAAGGAAATAGACCATTCTTTCAAGAAAATAACACATCAATACTCACTAAATAAAAACCGTTACATGTAAATTATTTATGTAAGATATTCAAGTGAAAAAAACAAAAAAAGAACGTGTTTATGTCCCCCATAAAGTTATTGGATGACATGGATTATTATATCATGATCTGAATGAATATCTTATGTGAATAATTCACGTAGAATGTTATTTTATGTCCAATGTTCAAACTTATCGAATTGATAATCAAATCAATGAATTCCGTTACTTTGAATTAATGAAATAATAACATTGAATATGTTCTATATAATTTAGGGATTAAATTGAACATATACTAAAATTTTATGGATCACATTAAATAAAATAAAAGTTTAGGGATAACATTGCATATCATTCATGGATCATTCATGTAAATATCAATTTTTTTTACTTTAATTTCCTCCATCTGTTTTTAATTACTTTCAATTTTTCTTTCTCTAATTTCGTGCATCAGCATACCTACCTCCTCAACAACATATGCAATTGATAAATAGTTAGTGAGGTTTGAAAATCTGACACACTTTGGTGGCTTGTGAAGAACCATATCTTTTTTTAGGGTAAAAGTAAGGATGGCAAAAGATATATTCAAGAAATCTTCAAATATATATATATATATATATATATATATATATATATATATATATATCATTTATTTCGCGAAAGATAAATAACTTTAAAATATTTTTAAAAAATCGTTTGTAACTTAATTTAAAGTTTTTTTTACCAATAATAATTTATGATGAAAATATTTTTCGTTTAATCATTTTGTTACTAAATGTTTATTTTTACAAAGTCATTTATTCTTTGCAAAATAAACGCATTGTTAATAGTATATGACCCCTAAAATGGCAACGACCCATGGCCTATAATTTTGTAATCAGCCGCTCTACGTCGTCGGATCTCGTGCACCTTAGCATGCGAATTCTTCGAATTTGATTTAATTTAATTCACAGTAGATAAGCTTCGAATTTCGGACCCCACCCCCTAGGATTAGCAAATTATGACGCAGCGTAATAATAGAAAATAAAAGAAAATCGAGGGTGTAGCCATGTCAACACGACGTCGCGGATTAGGAAAGTCTCAGGTAGCTTCCTTCCCTTGATGTGGGAATCAATTCTTGACCGTCTACGCCCATGGGAAACCGACGCGTCCTTAAAAATTCCAAGGACAAATAGCTTATCCCACTCCCACCAATCAATTATATTATAAAATAGCTAACTATCACAAGATCGATCGAGTTAGGCAGCCGAGGATCAAGTTCAATGTTCCGTTGATTTCGACATAAATGTCATTGTCTTATGTCAAATCCTCACCTTTAAATAGATTCTCATAGCATTTTCTTAGTGTTATTTTCTTCCGTTTCTCAAACCACTCACAAGAACTGAAGAATTACATTAGGTGGTAAGGTCAATTTGCACGCACCGAATTGAATTGACCTTTTCGATCTGGTCGAAGCATTGTCTGATCAAGGTTTGGTTAGGACATGAGGAATAACAACTATTTTCTCTTAGGGCATGTTTCTGATAGATTTTAGCTATAAACTTCGAATCGGATGTGATGAAAAGAGTTGATATTCTAACGTGAGATCTGAGGTTACTATAGAATATGTGAGACTATAAGCCAAATAACTAGTGTCCATTGCCTTTTTTTCTTGGACTAAGTGTATTAAAGATCCTAAACATTATCACAAAAATGTAATTAAGTCCTAAAATATTATAAAAGTACAACTAAGTCCTAAAACTTATCACAAAAATGCAATTGAGTCTTAAAATTTCAAAAAAATACAATTTTCCTTCTCCATCTTCAACCTTTGCTCCACTTAGAAAGTTTAAATCCAACTATGTAATAATAAGTTGATGCCTAGGTAGAGGGGTTGATAAAAAATTTTGTTTTAAATCATAAAAAAAAAATGACATAAATGGTTGTTGATTTTTAATTTATTTAATATGGTTCATGAACTTTTGCTCACTATACAATATCATTTCTAAACTTTCAATTTGTTTAATGTAGTTCTTAAACTTTAGCCTAATATGTAATGTCGTCCATGATTTCTTAAATTTTTTTATTATGGTTCCCAAATTTTTGGTAAATGTTCAATTTACTACATGAAAATATTCATTATTGTCATTTTTTTAAATTCAAATAAATGGACTTTATTGATTTGGCTTTCAATTTAGGATATTTGAATGGTGGAAAAAAAAAGAGTGACACATGGATTATTCAAGTCAAAAAAGACGTGTTTATTGCCCCATAAAACCATTAGATGGCGTGGATTATTATACTCTTACTTGAGTCAATTTTTTTTATGTATATAATTCAAGTGTGACGTTAGTTTTTTGCTCAACGTTTAGACTTATTGAGTTGAAATCAAATCACCGAACTCCGTCAACTTGAATTAATGAAATGATGATATTGGACATTTTTCATATAGTCTAAGGATGAATCCTTTTATTCGTAAGTTTACTCTTACCTTCGATCGCATATTAAATTGAGCATATACTAGAAGTTCATAGATCACAATAAACAAATTAAATATTTACGGATAACATCACACATCGAATCAATGTTTATAGATCATTCATTTAAATATCTCTTTCATGTCCCGAAGTTCCTTTTTGTGTTTCCTCCCTCTTCTTTTTCTGATTACTTTCTATTTTTCCTTCTTTATTTACGTCCATCAGCAGACCTACTTGCTCAACAACATCGACAATTTAATATTTCGTCACATGTGTATTTTTCACCTACTCTAAAATTTAACTTTTCCCTTGACAAGAAGCACCCAAGTTTATACATAGGATTGGTGCATCAAATTTATCGCTTGAATTAAATCTGACTAAGGATACGTACACGTAGGGTTGCCCATCAATTTCTGTCCTCTAATTGCTAGGAGAAAACACGGCAAGAGATCCTTCGCCAATAAACTCATGCACAATCAACAATTTCCTCAACGTTATCATAATAGTAAGATTAGCAATTGCGATTGTGATTGCTTTTAGAGAAATAAAAGAATTTACTTCAATAGCGATCAAGATATTTGGATATTTCCCGACTAAGCCCATAGCTCAAAGGAGATTTCTGAGGTTAAAAGGAGCTCCTCATGGACGGGAAAAGTCGATGATTATATGTCAATATTTTTTTGATGCATCGAATTTATGCGAACCTAATGCATCTCAGTCTTTAATTCATGTGTCTATCATGATTTCCAGAAATCAAACAACGTAGAGTTCATTGAGAGAATCAAATAAAAATTTTGTACATTTTACTTACTAGAATTGTGGGGAAAAGTGCCAAAAAAGTCATAAACCTTTTGCATTTGTACTAATTTAGTCATAAACCTTTTTTTTTTGTGTCAATTAAGTCCTAAACCTTTTTACGCTGTGTCAATTCAGTCCTTTCCGGCCAATTTTGGCCTGATTTTGTTGACTAAACGCTGGCCGGCTGATGTGGCCTTATCAACGCTAACGTATACAACTTTTAATAATATTTTAATATTTTTGAATTTTTGAATTTTTTAAATTTAATTTTCTTTTTCTTTTTTTCTTCTCCTATTCTTTCTCCAGCCAATCGTCGGACCTCGGCGATCAGCTAGAGGCGACGGCTGGCGAGGTCGAGGTTGAGGTCAACCTCGCCGGCCACCTCGCCAGTGGCTGTGAGGGCGGCCTCGCGATGGGCGGCGAGGGCAAGCCTCACCCGCTCAGTGCGAGGTTGCCCTTGAGGCCTGGGCTACGAGGCTCGCCCTCGTCAAATCTGGTGAGGCTCAGCCTCGCCCATGGCTTTGGGTTTGGCGAGGATAGTAAGGTGACGGCGTCGGGGGGTAGAGGCCACTGCAGGGAGCGACGGTCGCGACGGGGCAGTGACAGCGGGTCCTTCACTTCTCAAATCTGGTCCTCCGTCCTCCAGATCTAACCCTTTCCCTTCTCTCCCTAGGTTCACTTGCCCTTGCCGCTCAGGCCTCGAGGGTGGCCTCACGCCGGGCGGGCGAGGCTCGCCCTCACGACCACTAGCGAGGTGGTCTACGAGGTCGACCTCGACCTCGCCAGCTGTCGCCTCTGGCCGGTCGTTGCCTCTGACTGGTCATTAGACCTCGGCGACCAGCTGGAGGAAGAAGAGGAGAAGAAAAAAAAGAAAAATAAAAAAGAAAAATAAAAAATATTCAAAAATATTAAAATATTATTTAAAGTTGTCTACGTCTGCACCGATGAGGCCACGTCAGCTGGCTGGCGTCTAGTTAGCAAAATCCTGTCAAAATTGGCTAGAAATGACTGAATTTGCACAACTTAAAAAGGTTTAGGACTTAATTGGCACCTAAAAAAGATTTAGGATTAAATTGGTACAAATACAAAAAATTTAGGATTTTTTTTTGGCACTTTTGTGTTTGACCCAGACAATATGCTGACTGCTGATGACTATGGCGACCCATCTTTCTTGCTTTGAAATGTTAGACACTCGCTTGTTTCCAGGACACATCATTAAGAACTCTCCGACCTTATCCTGTCCTTGGTTTGACAAAAATGACTGGCTTACTGTCTTTTTACGGGTGCACGTTACTAAATCAGATAACGAATATTTTTTTCGGTCTTTTATCTTACTTTTTGTTTTTATTTCAAGTAAGATCGATGGTCCATCTCGAGTATCTATAACGGTAGTCTCGTTGTTTATTTATATACTTAGCAAAACAATATCAATTTGGTTCCAGATGGTGATAATTTAATTTTACTAAGAAAGCACAGAAATATGTTAGCTCATGTCTAATTTTTTCAAGATAGCTGCGTCGCATTCAAAGTGGTCTCAGGAAGTTGTTATGATGTCTCGTCATACTTCCATGTGGAGAAAAGTATCATCATTCTAATTATGACTCGAGCAAAAAGGAAAGTTTAAATCCAACAATATATAATAAGTAAATGCCTAAGCAGCCAGGTTGATAAACAATTGAACTCTAGCTCAATGTGTAATGTCATCCTTGATTTTTTTTTTTTTAATCATGGTTCCCAAACTCTTGATACATGTTTAATTTAGTCGTTGAATTACATGAAAATATTCATTATTGTCTTTCATTTAATTCAAATAAACAAAATTTGTTGCTTTAACTTCCAATACGTTTGAATGGTTAAAAAAAAAAAGAGGAAACGCTACATGTGGATTATCCGGATAAGACATTCAAGTCAAGAAACGTGTGTTTATGGCCCTATAAAGTCATTGGATGATGTGAATTGTTATATCCTCACTTGAGTGGAAATAGTTCACAAGAAATGTTATTTTTTTTGCTTAGCGTTCAATTGACATCCAAATTAGGAAAATGATGAGATTGGATATTTTTTATACAGTCTAGGGATTAAATTAAATATAATAAAAATGAATCGCATTAAACAAATTAAAAGTATAGAAACGGTATTGCATATTGAGTCAAAGTTCATGAATTATTTGTGTAAAAATCTATTTTATTTCCCGAAATTCCTTTTTTTAAATTACTTTCTATTTTTCTTTGTTTGTTTTCGTCCAGCAGAAGGCCGCATTTACAATTTAATATTTCATCGTGTGTGTATCTTTCCATCGGCAGTCAAATTGGACTTGGCTACATTCGGCTTCCAATTTTATTCCCCATTTATTTCAGTTTCTATCTCTATTTTTTTTTTTGTCGCAGGTCGACATCATCATGAGTAAAGTTCCAAATTATGGGGCGGAGGACTTTTTTTTCTTTTTTCTTTTTTTCTTGTACATCGGACAAAAGCGCAACAGCGATTTCGAAGGATCTTTTTATTTTCTAGATTTCATTTTCTCTTCATTTATTTCCACACCGATGCCAACCAAATCCCCAGACTTGGTCGCGCAGAGTCGTCGGCCCACACCCCCAAAAGAAAAGAAAAAAGAAATCTGGGCCGTCCATAAGGAAGATCAACGTCCCCAAATCGCTCCCGAGAGTCCCTGCTGTCGTGCGACCAGGAATAATCTCTAGAATCTTCCGTTCCCTAGCCAGGTGGCGGACGATGAGGAGCCTTGCTTGTTACACCCACAAAGGCATGGCGGCCCCCACACGAGTGAGAAATATATTCTTTTGGGACCTCCATTGGTTTCACGGCTGACGTGGCGCGCGCGTAGCCGAGAGATTCCAGCCCACCCCACGGGACCCACAAAATTCAGGCCGGAACTGGATAAACTGGACTTCCCAGGTCAGCCTTCACCTTTTTGCGGTAGACGTGCCAAATAATCAATCGCAACGGAACAGTGACAAGCTCTGACCGGTCCTGGAGGTCATCGCAAGTGTGGCATCGACTTGCACGCACCTTTCGATGTGATTGACTAAGAAAGGAGCGATGATCTAACGACACCAACGAATTTGGAAAGTGGATAGGTGATTTTCTGACGGGAACGCTGTAGCTACGGGGAGTGGTTGGTAGCAAAGGCCGCAAATGATGGAATTATATTTAATTGAATCATTTCAACGCATTCACATGCGGAAACCCAATCTCTGTTTCTCAAAGCACGTTGCGTTTTTTCCCGTGCCTTTGGAAGATCTTCTCTTTCTTTGCGGCTATAAAAAGGAAGCCTCGTGTTCTGCTGGCCCATGCTCGTGTCCTCAGAAGCTCTCCTCTGCATTTCGGGATTCCTCTGCTTCCGTCGCGTCGCGTTGTTCGAAGGTAAGCATCTTTATTAGCGGAAAGTTGGGTTCTGCTTCTGACCCATGGTGGGTTTCTCTTCGGTGGTTCTTGCAGTTCTGCTGAGTGGAGAACTGACCATGGCTGGTCGTGTGTTGACCCGAAGCCAAAGCATCAGCGAGCGTTTTGCGAAGACCCTCTCTGCTCACCCAGACGATTTACGCGCCTTCTTCTCAAGGTAAAAGCAAGGAAGAAAACGGATGTATACAAGGGATCTCGAAATACGACATCTTGATAGGTGGTTCTAGCGCTTAAAGTTGGAGGAAGTCAGCTTAAAAAATGTTTTGATCCTTTTGTTTTCATGTGGAAGGTTTAAAGCCAAGGAAAAAGGCGTCTTGCAGCGCCGCCAAATCCTAGCCGAGCTTGAGGCGATCCCTGAGGAGAGCAGAGCAAGGCTTCTTGATGGGGATTTCGGTGAAGTTCTCAAAGTCACGCAGGTGTTTATGAGCTTCTTCACGTCGATGTTTTTCTGTTTTGTATGCTCTTGAAATCTGCTCACGTGTAGCTATAATGGGTTAATTTTGCTTTTCTTAAACCTTTTTTTTCCGTTCAAATTCTCAAGGAACCTTTTTTTTTTTTGGCGTAAATTTTGAGGTTTAGGAAGCGATTGTGTTGCCTCCATGGGTTGCTCTTGCTGTTCGTCCAAGCCAAGGAGTGTGGGAACACATCCGTGTGAACCTCCATGCGCTTGTTCTTGAGCAATTGCAGGTTCATGGGTATCTGCACTTCAAAGAAGCGCTTGCTGGTGGAAGGTCAGATTCTTTATTGTTTATTCTTTCTCTTCCCTTTTTCTTTTTTCCGTTTCTTGGTTATTCCTAGAACTCAGGGTCACGTTTCTTTATGCTCTCTCTTTCCTCCGCGAAAGAGCGTCTCGTCGCCGCCGCCGCCTCGGCAAGGGGGGAAAAAGAAACAGGAAAGGGAAGAAATCTGACAAAATCCATTTGGTGTTTTAGCTTCTTCCCCCTTAAGATCTGTTCTCTCTCAGTCATTTTGCCGCGATTGATTGGGTGGTCCGTCCAATGGTTGAATTGGAAGCTTCGGAATCGCTTCTCTGAAGTTCGCCTCCTCTCTGCGCGCGTGTGTATGCGTGGGTGCGTGGGTTCCGAGCGATTAGGTGAACCGGAGCTTGTTGTTTATGGTGGGTAAAAGCGGATCTCCGATGCGGAAGTGATTTCGGCGTCGCTTCCGGCGAAGAAATCCGACAAGGTCAGGAGAAAGGAAGAGAGGAAAAGTTCGGCGAATGTGGTGCTGTGGGTCGCGAACTTGGGGGGAGAGAGAGAGAGAGAGAGAAGAGTTCTCCATCGTGGGTAGCAGAAATTTTGATTGTTCAATACGAATCCTACCTTGTGTATTGAATGGTCCTGATATTTTCTCGATTGTTTCGGGCGTGTTAATGCGAGTTTATTTGTCTTGTGTTGCAGCTTGAACCCTGACTTTGAGCCATTCGCTCCCACTTTTGGGCGCCCGACTCTTTCCAAGTCTATCGGGAATGGCGTTGAGTTTCTCTGTCGCCGCCTCTCCGCTATTCTCTTCCAAGACAAGGAAAGCTGGTACCCTCTGCTTGAATTCCTCCAAGTCCACAACTACAATGGGAAGGTACATCTAGCTTCCGATGATTCACATTCATTCGAAGTCTTGAAAATGAGTCATGAGTTACAAATTCAGATTTCTTTCACCTCATGTCACAATATGGCGAACACTGGGAACTCAATGCCAATTAAGATTACAGAATGTGCTGCACATTGAAAAAAACATTTGTGATCTCTTTATGGCTTATGTGAATAGTGGGTGGTTCTGCAGGACATGATGGTGAATGCCAGAATCCAGAATGTGTTCTCCCTCCAACCTGCCCTAAGGAAGGCAGTGGACTATCTGACCCCGCTCAAACCCGAGACTCCGTATTCCGAGTTCGAGCACAACTTGCAGGATTTTGGGCTGGAGCAGGGGTGGGGCGACACAGCTGAGCGGGTCGCCGAGACGATTCAGATCCTGTTGGATCTCCTTGAGGCTCCCAACCCGGGCTCTCTCGAGAAGTTCTTGGGAAGGATTCCGATGGTCTTCGATGTTGTGGTTGTGTCTCCCCATGGATACTTTGCTCAGGACAATGTCCTAGGTTCTCCAGATACCGGTGGCCAGGTACTTGTTTTATTTTGAGTTGGCACCTCTTAATCAGGAGAATATATGGGTCGTGTGGTCCTGTATTTAGCTTAATCATTTTAGAATAATTCTGTCTATTTCTAGGTTGTTTATATCCTGGATCAAGTTCGTGCCCTAGAGATTGAAATGCTTCGCCACATCAAGCAACAAGGACTGGATATTATTCCTCGGATCCTCATTGTAAATTTTACAAGTTTATCATTGGGACTCTATGCAGTGATCAGATGAATTATCCTACTTTAAGCGCTTATTGTGTATTGTGTTTTCCTAGATCACTCAGCTTCTCCTAGATGCGGTTGGAACCACCTGCGGCCAGCGCCTCGAGAAAGTTTTCGGGACCAAGCACTCCCACATTCTTCGCATCGCCTTCGGGGATGAGAAGGGAATCATATGTGAGCGGATTTCCCAGTTCAAGGTGTGGCCCTATTTGGAAAGATTTGCCAAGGTATTGACAGACTCAATTATGTACTTCAGGTCATTTTGGTTTCTGGTTGGAACTAATGGTTTTTGTTGGTAAATCTTATCAGGATGCTGCGAAAGAAGTTGCTGCAGAGTTGCAGCGCAAACCCGATCTGATCATTGGAAACAACAGCGATGGAAACATTGTTGCTTCCTTGTTAGCCGATAAATTAGGTGTTACACAGGTTTGTTCTCTTTTACATAATCTTGTCACTTGTAGCCACTGATGCCGAAATACTTAAAGCTTGACATAATCTGATCCTTTGCTTCTTTGTACAGTGTGCAATAGCACATGCCCTTGAGAAGACAAAGTACCCAGAGTCAGATATTTACTGGAAGAAATCTGAGGAGAAGTACCACTTCTCTTGCCAGTTCGCCGCGGATCTCACTGCCATGAACCACACTGACTTCATCATCACCAGCACCTCTCGAGAAATCGCTGGAAGGTAATTCAACTCGATTGTTCATCTTGAAATTCGATTATCCTAATATAGTCTACCAAATTTCCCCAGCAGTCCTAATATTCCTTACTTTTCAATTTTTTCAGCAAGGATACTGTGGGGCAGTATGAGAGTTACATGAACTTTACTCTTCCTGGATTCTACCGAGTTGTCCACGGGATCGATGTCTTCGACCCGAAGTTTAACGTTGTTCCTCCAGGTGCTGACATGAGCATCTACTTCCCCTATACCAATCAGCAGCAGCGATTGAGATCTTTCCACCCTGAGATCGAAGAACTCCTCTTCAGTGATGTTGAGAACAAGGAACAGTTGTGAGTGTTCTGGTCCTTCCTTCATACCCAACTTAAATCCTATCCTGGCATTTGTGATGGCGTTCTTGGGAATCGTAGTTGTTTATTGCTAATTAACATTGTCTCTAACGTTAAACAGATGTGTGTTGAGAGATAAGAACAAGCCGATTATTTTCACCATGGCGAGGCTGGACCGTGTCAAGAACTTGACAGGGCTTGTTGAGTGGTATGGCAAGAACCCCGAGTTGAGGGAACTGGCCAACTTGGTCGTGGTTGGGGGCGACAGGAGGAAGGATTCCACGGACTTGGAAGAGCAGGCCGAGATGAAGAAAATGTACGACCTCATCGAGAAATACAAGCTGAATGGCCAGTTCAGGTGGATTTCCCCCCAGATGAACCGGAGGAGGAACGGAGAGCTCTACCGCTACCTCTGCGACACGAAGGGAGTCTTTGTTCAACCGGCTATCTATGAAAGTTTTGGATTGACCGTGGTCGAGGCCATGGCTTGTGGATTGCCGACCTTTGCCACTTGCAATGGTGGGCCAGCTGAGATCATAGTGCACGGTAAATCAGGCTTCCTCATTGATCCTTACCATGGTGACCAGGCGGCCGAGCTTCTCGTAGAGTTCTTCAAGAAGTGCCAGAACGACCATAGCCACTGGGAAAACATCTCAAAGGCTGCCACGCAGAGAATTGAAGAGAAGTAAGCATATAAAACATGGGTTTTCAGATCTAAATGATGTTCGGGAATATGGTTTTTCTAATGTAATTTATTATTATTTTTTTTATCCTTTTGATTAAGGTATACATGGCCAAGGTACTCTCAGAGACTGTTGAACCTGACTGCTGCGTATAGTTTCCAGAAGCATGTACCTGACATTGATCAGGTCGAGGAGGGCCGCCGCTGCTGCGCCAAGATGTTCTATTATGCCAAGTATCGCCCCCTGGTAAGTTCCTGCTTGAAACCTAATCCGACTCTGCATTCTTCATTCAATTGGAGTACGATCACAAATGAAAATGAAGGAATTTTTCTTGAGGGGGTGTCCAAAGTTCTCTATCTATTCACCTTTGCCTGCATGCTCCACGAAGATGTTACCGCAGAAATTAAAATATAATATTATCACTGTTTCAACAGTTCTTGGCATTCGAAGTATCTGTGTTCTTGCTTGTTCTTGCAGGCCCAGTCTAGTTCCCTCCGTGGGCGTAAGAGGAAGCGTTGGAATTGGGAAATTTTCAAGAGGTTATTTTCCTAATTATTGTTTTATTTGCATCATCTGTTCTCTGAACCTACGGTTTGCATCTTGAGTTTGACTCGTACTATTTTTTTTTTTTTTTTGGGTCGAGAAAGTTGAAGGTTTCATTAACTCGAAACAAGTTTGTTTACATTAAAAACTAGAATATCCAATATAGATTTCGGGAGATAAGACAGCAAATCAGGAGGGAGTTCATTCCGCTTGGCCAGAAGTCTTCTCTCTTTTTACCCTTGTCTGCATGCTTCATGAAGATGTTATCGCAAGAATTAAATTCTAATCTTATCACTGTTTCAACAGTACTTCGTGTACAAATCATGTTTCTTGCAATTAACTCATGCTATGTTCTTGCTTGCTCTTGCAGGCTCCGTTTGGTTCGCCGCGCTGTCACATAAACCAAGGGACGGACAGTTGTCAGAAGAGGAAGCATTCGAGTGTGGAAGTTTCCAAGACGTTATCTTCCTTGATTTATATTTTATTTGCACTATCTGATCTTTGAACCTATGGTTTGTATTTGAGTTCTACTCAGTACTTTTTTTTTTTTTGCATTATCTGTTCTCTGGACCTATGATCTATGTTTATGTTGTACTCGGTACTTTTTCTTATTTTTATTTGCGTTATATGTTCTCTGAATGTATTTTGAGTTTGGAATATCCAACATAGATTTTAGGAGATTAAATAGCCAATCAGGAGGGAGTTCATTTTTTTGCTTGATTTAACCACCCAATCATCTAGCTCGCTGGCTTCCGGAAAAAAAAAAAAATATTCAAACTTACGAGGTCTACTCGGTACTTGGGCAGTAGCCGGGGTCGGACCTAGTATTACACACGAAATTCCTAATATAAATTTACTCATTTAAAAGGAGTAGATTTCCACTTAAGCCCAGGCGAGCTCGTTGGGAGGCCCGCTTTATTCGGGCTGATTCGGCTATTTGATTCAGGTGGCTACCCCGGATACAATCAACCTGATAGGCCGACTTATTCTATGAAGGACTGGTGCAGGGTTCGGATCACCCTGGACCTACGAATCCCGAATTCACCGGGGACGATTGATCAATCTTTAGGTGCTCTCAAATGGGATGACAGGGGAGGAAACCAAGTTCAGCTGTCTTCTCCGTCGATTTTCTTGTGCTGACGACACGCTTTAGTCATAACTCTCGCACTGAAGAGAAGCCCCGCTTTTGAACTTGAGCGCTTAAACTTTTGATCAATCTCTCTCTCTCTCTCTCTCTCTCTCTCTCTCTCTCTCAAGCCTTAACTGTTCATCTTCTTCATTACAAATCTTCAATCAATGGCTGCGAGCACAAGCAATACTGTGAAGCTCATTGAGGTAAGGCTTGACTTTTTTTTTTTTTTTTCGGGAAGCCAGCGAGCTAGATGATTGGATTTGGACTTGATAATGTCATGCATTCTTAGCATGAACATAGTTGCTATCAAACAGCGCGCTAGTGATTATTCGTTCAGCGAATACTAGTCGATAGATGATTATTCATTCAGTGAATACTTGATAATGTCGTGCATTCTTAGCATTACCCGATTTTTTTTTAAGAATGAATTGGTCGATAGATGATTATGATGTTTAGATTTATAATGAAGACATCATTGAATATGGATATTGCCAAATAAAGCAAACTCATAACCTTGTTTTCTGTCGCTACACGTTATCCTTGTTAACGTGCCCTTCGATTGTCTTGTAATTAGGGCTAACATGAGTTGCTTGCAATAATTGTTGACATAAAATTCTTGTGGTTTTAGCATGGATATCGAGGAATCCAAGTGGGTATGTGTTCCATACTCTGATGGGAGGCCGACGACCATGTCGATGGGGGCTTGATTTCAACAACTTGGACGCCATAGTAGTTAAGAAAGTTACAAGCAAAATCTCAGGAGCAGAAAGCTTCCTCCTTCAATGTCGCCCATGCCACGAGAAGGAATGAAAAAGAATGTGAAGGCTGATGAGGGGGAAAATCCACGGACAAGGCCTAAAGGAGAACCCAACCCATGTCGAGTCTAAAAATGCCAGGCCCAAGAAGCAAAGGAGAACTTTTTTTTTCTTTTGTTGGAAAAGGAGAACTTTTCATTCAAGGAATCTCTCCCTTTCTCTTCTCGCCGCCTTTGATACGAGCCTTGGAGTTCGTCCAATTTCTTCAAGCCTTAGCAGGAGCGGCCTTGAACGGATAACACGCTAAATCATGACGAACAATATCACTAGAAAGCAAGACGCGAAGTGGGTACACGGAGGAGAATGACGATGAGGCTGCCCAAGAAAAGCCTTATCTGAAATGGACTTCTAGAGCGACAACTTGGGAGTTTATTGAATCGTGATATGCAGCTTACATTCTTGATACCATGCTTACTTGATATATAAAATTTTTAATGAAGATGTTTGATGATGTGCGTAGAGAAAGTAAAAGCTTAGAAAGTATGGTTGGAAAGCCTTTTATAAACAAAGACGAGCATTGTTGTTGGGAAACTAATCTAATCTAATTTGATTCAAGTTCAAAATTTGAACAAAGTCTAATCTAAATCGATCCATTACGAATGATCTTCCTATCTATAGACTCTAACGTCTTATTTGCTCGTAAATGATGTTTGTGCGTCGTTGATCAAGTTTATTATCTTTGCCTTTATTGCTTGTATTCTTATGAACCATTTCTTTTTTATGGTTCGCAACTGCTTTCAATTCCTCAATCTTGGTTAACCCTTGGTCAATGGTTTTTTCATAGTCAATCTTTAACTTCTGTGAATACTTCAAGTCAATCGCTTAAGTATGTAGAATATTAAGGACAATGTGAAGACAATATGGCATCAAAGCTCTCTCTAATGGCAATCCAAGCTTAGTCGGAGGTTCGCCTTACTTGAACTTGCACTTAGTGTTTCATACATATGAGTGTTGTCTTCTCCGCCGACTCTCTCATGCTAGCGACACGCTTCAAAGTCATAACTCTCATAGTGAGGAGAAGTCCAATGTGCCTTAGATATGCAAGTCCTCACTTTACTTAGGCGACATATTTCTCTCCTTTGTTCATAATTTCAAATAAGGCGACATTGAAGGAGTTTGTGTTTTTGAATCATTGGAGGAAGCTCATCAAGTGAGAAATGAGGCGTAGCTTAGGCTGATTGAACCGATCATGCTCCAACAATTTTATGCTAGGTTTCAGAGGATTTCTCCGCTTGGCAAGGATATATTATACTCCAAGTCATCATTACACGCTAGAACTCGACTTCAATATTACACTATTCGTCCGAAATCTCATCGGTTTAGTTCAGTGTTCTCAAACCCAGTAGAACAAGGAAGAACAATGCATACGAACGAGAGATTTACCTGGTTCGGAGCTACGGAGTCTCGATCGTTGTAACCACACCAACAAAGACCCCGGTACTCCTTTGCAGCGATGAATGGTCCCGATTGACAGGCTTCTCCGTTCGGCCTCGAGCAGATGTGATGGCGGGTGATCGGAAAAACTTGGTTTATGGCCATCTTTTTATATAATTTTTTATTTTTATATTATGTAAAATAAACGAATACTTAAAATGTCGACAAAATTTTGGATGTCAACAAATTGCAAATGATATTAAGTCCATATTAATATTAATTTTTTGAGTTTTTCTAGTAAAATATGCAATTACATACTATTAAATTTTCTTGCGAGCTTTGACATATGTTTCAAAACTTCTAAATATGCATCCAAGATCTTTTTAATTGTATTATAAATTTATATGAGCTTAATGTTGTCAACATATTTGATAAATTGTATATATAGCAAGAATCTGTAAAAGAGAAAAATAGCAGAAGGAAAAGAAAGGACAAAGAAAATCAAATGAAAGTTCTTGGAGGACTAGTATACACGTCACTTCCGAGAAATTTACTTTCATTACAGTAGAGATAATCCTAAAGGAAGAGAAAAATCTGATTGACCGAATCCCTAATCTGCGCACAAGAAAGATTAAAAAGAGTGAATGTGAATGAAAACTCGAATGGAGAAACCTCGAAGAAGAGAGCAAATTGTAAGAGGAACGTGAACGATGATGAGGGAAAATTAGGGCCAGAGGCCCAAAGGAGAACCCAACCCGTTTCTAGGGAAGCAGGCCCTTCAGAATCCGAAAATCTCATGCCCAAGGAGCTCAACAAGGGCGCAGATTAAGGAGCAAAGGAGAGCTTTCCGTTCAAGGGGACTAGACTTTGGCAAAGTATGAATAATAAAAAGGATGGGCAACGCCAGCTGAGGAAAATCCCTCCCCATCTCTTCTCGTCTCCTGCCTTGTTGTTGATCCGGTCTCTTCGGGCCTCAGCAGGAGCGGGCTCGCCAGATGTGCACGCGAACTCGAGCCTGAGTAAAATCGAATCAAAAGTCGTGGAAGAGTGATTGCTAGGAAGCGAGGGATGATCGCTCGCCGAATTGATGGTGCCGCAGGAACATTTTCACCTTGAGGATAGCAAATCTGCAGTGTCGAGACCCGGATGAAGAGAGCCGCCCTTCCCCTGAACCATCAAAATGCAGAGCAAAAGTAACATTACCAAAGAAATTGAGCTTTGGTCCTGCTGATCATAGAAAAGAGACAAAACCGAATGCTCTGGAAAGCCCGGTCTTTTGTGGCTAAAGAAGTCGATCATTGTACAGTGATCTTTTTTGGTGCATCGAATTTATGCGAACCTAAAGCATCTCGATCTTTTAATTCACGCGGATGTCATAAGTGATCTATCCATATGATGATGCATAAGGTGACGCCTCTTTCTTTCTTTGAAAGATATTAGACCTGTTTCCATGAAGCATCACTTAATAAATCTCCAACCTTATCTGGTTCTTGGTTTACCTAAAATGGCTGGCTTTACAACCTAAAAAAAAAAAAAAAAGTTGGCTTACTGTCTTTTCCAGGTGCACATTACTTATTCAGAAACGATTTTTTTTTTCACTCTTTTATTTTATTTTATTTTTATTTTAAGTAAGATCGATAATCCATCTCGCGTATTTATAAGGGTAGTCTCGTTGTTTATTTGTGGGTCCAGATGATGACAATTTAATTTTACTATGAAAGCACAAAAATATGTTAGCTCATGTCTTAGTCTTTTTGAGATAGCTACGTCGTATTCAAAATTATCTCCAGAAATTGTTATAATGTCTTGTAGTACTTTCATGTGGTGAAAAATATTGTCATTCTCAATTATGACTTGAGCCAAAAAGGAAGGTTTAAATCCAACATTGTAATAATAAGTAGATGCTTGGGCAGAAGGGTTGATAAACAATTTCTTCTAAATCATAAAAAAATTACACGAATGATTCTTGAACTTTGACCTATTGTGTAATTTCGTCATTGAGTTTTAATTTATTTAACATAATTCCTGAACTTTAACCTAATGTGTAATGTCGTCCTCAAATTTTTAATTTGTTTAATGTAGTTCTCGAATTTTAGCCTAATATACAATGTTATCCCTGAATTTTTCATTTTTTTTATTATAGTTTCCAAACTTTTGGTATATGTTCAAATTAATTTATAAACTATATGAAAATATTTATTGTTGTCCTTCCTTTAATTCAAATAAATGAAATTTGTTGATTTGGCTTTCACTCCAGTACGTTGAAAAGGTGGAAAATAAAAAGCCATTATAAATGGATTATAAAAGAAGGACATGTTTATGGCCCCATAAAGTTATTGGATAACGTGAATTATTATATCCTAATCCGAATTGAATATCTTATGTGAATAATTGACATGTAATGTTTTTATTAAATTGACAACTAAATCAGTGAATTATGTTAATTTGAATTAATGAAAGAATAAGATTGGATATTT
This sequence comes from Eucalyptus grandis x Eucalyptus urophylla, assembly GCA_028830015.1. NCBI lineage: Eukaryota > Viridiplantae > Streptophyta > Magnoliopsida > Myrtales > Myrtaceae > Eucalyptus > Eucalyptus grandis x Eucalyptus urophylla. Next base: position 47,575,967 of record CM054190.1, read on the forward strand.
TCCATATAATTTAGAGATTAGATTGAACGTACACTAAAAGATCATGAATCACATTAAATAAAAGTAAAAGTTCAAGAATAATATTGCACATTAAATCAAATTTATTGATTATTTGTTTAAATATTTTTTTATTTTCTGAATTTCTTTTCTTTATTTTCTTCCTCTCTTTTTTAATTACTTTTGATTTTACTTTCTTTCTTTTCGGGCATCAGCATCCCACCTCTTCGACAAAAGGTTTGAAAAATCTGGCCTCACTAGAGAAGTCCGCTCCTTGAGATTATCCAAGTCTCCTTTTTTTTTTTTTGGGGGGGGGGGGGGGGATCCAATACTCCTTCGGCAGCTTCAGCATTTTTCTCTTCGGCTTCTGACGCACAGAGCGATTCACTTCGGCAGCTTCAGCATTTTTACTGAGAGAAGATTCAAGTCTCTTTCCCGGTGGCTATCCTTTCAACATAAAATTTATATTTCTAGGAGGGGCGATGGCTGATGTCTGGTGACTGGCAATCGACGTTCGATGTCAGAAGTCCGACGTCAGATGTCTGGTTGCTAGTGACTAGAGTCTGAAGTCCAACGTTTGGTGTCCAACGCTGAAGTCCGACGTCCGATGATTGGTGTCCGACGTCTGGAGTCTTATGTCCAGCGTCCTGGAGTCTGATGTTCAGCGTTTGACATTTGGCGTCCGGCGTTCAACGTCTGGAGTCTAGAGTCTGGTGTTTGACAACCGGTGGCTGGTATTCGACAATCAGAGTCCAGTGGCGGGTGGTCGACGATGAATCTTTGGTGGTCGGCAGTGAGCCTCTAGCATCCAGTGATTGGCAGCGAGCGGCAGACATTCGGCAACGAGCATCCAGCATTTGATGGTCGGAGTCTGGCAGCAAGTGGTTGGCGATGGGCGTTTGGCGTCCCACGGGCGGCGAGCGATGATGAGAGTGAATAATAAAAAAAAAAATTAATTTTTCATTTCTATTCCGAAAATAAAAAAGACTAAAAATTTTAATTTTTTATTTCTGCTCTAAATCTATTTCTAGAATATAAATCTGTTTTAGAAATAGAAAAACAAAATTATATTACCAAACGGATTTCTATTCCAAATTTATTTTAGAGAATAAAAAAATAAAGAAATAAAGAAATAGAAATTTTATCATGTATGCCCTAAGCTTCCAACTTCGGACTAACGCACTGGAATTAGCAAACTACGAGTCTACGACAAATCACAATAAGAAGAGAGAAAATGGAGGGCGGTGCCTCGTCAGAGCAAGCGTCGCGATCCCCCGCTTGCGCTTTCCCTTGAACCGTTGGGGGTCAGCATCAATGGTGAATCAATTCTCAATCGATTTGTGCGTGAAAACCAATGCCTCTTCAATAATTTCCAACTCCAAGGACCAATGGGCTTGACCCCACTCCCACGGTCCCACCGGCCAATTAGATCATAACACAGGTAAACCATCACAAGATTTAGGCAACCAAGGACTGAGTTCGCTATTCCTGTTTCCATTAAAATAAACTGTCATAACATTTTCGTAGTGTTGTCCCTCTTCCGTATCTCAAACTACTCACAAGAACCGGAGAATTACCTCAGGTGGTAAGGTCGATTTGCATGCACCAAACTGTATTCACCTTTTTGATCCAGAAGAAGCATCGTTGAATCAATGTTCAGTTAGGAGATGCACGAGTAGTAACCATTTCCTCTTAGGGCATGTCTTTGTTAGATGTTTGCTATAATTTCTTATTGGATGTGATGAAAAGAGTTGATATTCTAACGTGAGATTTGAGGTTGCTATAGATGATGGAGACTATGAGCCAAATAACTAGTGCCCATCACTTTTTTTTTTCTTTTTTGAGATTAAGTACATTGAAATTTTTAAAATTTGTCATGAAATTACAATGGATTCTTAAAAAGTTTCAAAAAACGCAATCAACTCTTAAAACTTATCACCAAAGTGTAATTGAGTCATAAAATATCAAAAAGTATAATTAAGTTATAAAATTTATTAAATTAGTCCAATCAAATCCTTTCAATGATTGTATTTTTTGTATGTTTTAGGACTCGATTGTATTTTCGTGACAAATTTTAAGGCTTAATTGCATTTTTTGAAATTTCTAGAACTCCAATGCTATTTCGCGACAAATTTTAGAACTTCTAGTATAATTATCTTTTCTTTTTCTAGATAACAATGAGTGCATTTAGTAACATTTCTGTTTCAGAGAATAATTTCTATTTAAAAATAATTTTTTGCATTTATGTTCCTGAGAACAAAGAAGTTGATTTTTTTCATCATTTATATTCCAAATCTATTTCTTAGCTACTTTTCTATTTCGAGGAAAAAAAAGTTGATATTACCAAGCCATATTAGGAAACAAAAGGATAGAAAAAATAATAATAAATGATGGTTACATACACGCCACTAGAGTGAAGAACATACGAGGAAGGTCACGGAGAGCTAGCCACTAAAGTAAGGCCCAGCAAGAGCATAAACAGACCCGAGAAAAACGGTGACAAAAAAAGAAAACCCAAAGAAAACCACTATCTTGTTTCCTAATACATTTTTTTTCCCATGACATGCGTAATCATTCTTTAAAAATCGAGATGCTTTCTATTAAATGTGCTTAATAGGAACGCTATAATAATAGACATAGAAATGGGAGGTGATTAATTAATGAAACTAAATAATTGAGAAGTTCCCTTTCTTTTTTTTTGGTTGTGAATAAATGAGAAGTGTATAAGCGGTTCTTCTGACGGGAAGTTGGGCCCCCGGCCCGTAACTACAGGGTGATTAATTAACGAAACTTACCAATTTAATCGACCTTTTCCCGCGTTCAAGCCTGGACCTCCCCTGCCCTGCCTCTGTTTCTTGAAGCGTCCCTCCGTCGAAAGGGGGGCGACAAGGGCGAGCCTCCACCTCTCTTTATCTCTCCTGGCCATAAAAGGAAGCCCCACGTTTTCTGCACCTCTTAAGAAGAAGACTCTCCTCTTCATTTCGCGGTTCCTCTGCTTCCGCCGCGCTGCCATTCGAAGGCGGAAATCTCTACTGTTTTGGTGCGAATTCGAGGTGTTTTGAACTTTCCTTCTTCTTCTTCTTTTTCCCCTAAGTGGGAAACTAATGGTGGCTGAGTGAGTTTGAGATGTCGCCCACCCCGAGTGTTCTCTCTTGAGGTTATTCAAAACCTCAGTGTATTTCACTTTATTAGCGGAAGTTGGGTTCTGCTTCTAACCCGCAGTGTGTGTTTCGCTTCAGTGGTTCGTGCAGTTCTTCTGAGAGAAGAATCAAGCCATGGCTGATCGTGTGCTGACCTGAAGTCGCAGCATTTACAAGTGTTTTGAAGAGGCCTGCTCTGCTCGCCGCAACGATCTTTTGAACTTCCCGTCAAGGTAAAAGCAAGGACGAGAAGAGGATATATTCAAGTGATCTTGAAATACAACATCTTGATGGGTGGATCTAGTCTACCATGTAAAGTTGGTGGAATTCAGCTTCAAAAATGTTTCCATCCTTTTTGTTTTCGTGTTGAAGGGTTGAAGCCAGGGCAACGGCATCTTGCAACACCACAGATGAACCGAAGAAGGAATGGAGAGCTCTACCGCTACATCTCGAAGGGAGTTTTTGCTCAACTGGCTATGAAGCTTTCAGGTTGACCGTGGTTGAGCTATGGCTTGTGGATTGCCGACCTTTGTCACTTGCAATGGTGGGCCGGCTGAGATCATTGGGCACGGTGAATCAGGCTTCTACATTGATCCTTACAGTCGTGACCAGGCGGCCGAGCTTCTTGTGGAGTTCTTCGAGAAGTGCAAGACCGACAAAAGCTACTTGGACAAAATCTCAGAGGGTGCCGTGCAGAGAATTGAAGAGAAATGGGCATATAAAAACATGGCTTTTCAGATTTAAATGATGTTCATTGTTTTTGGGAATACGATTTTTCTAATGTAATTACCTTTTTTTTTTCGCTTTTGATAAGGTATACATGGAAAATATACTCTGAGAAGCTGTTGAATTGCTGCTATGTATGGCTTCTGGAAGCAGTTGACTGACCTTGATCAGCCGCCGATACCTCAAATTGCTCAAGAAAGTTGTTAAAAAAAATTCTAAACCTATTATATTTTTGCCAATTTAGTCCTAAACATTTTAATTTTGCTAGTTGAGCCCCAAATTTTTTCACTTCTTGCCAATTGAGTCGTTTGGCCAATTTTATCCGGAATTTGCTAACATTGCACTTTTTTTTTAATAATATTTTAATTTTTTAATATTTATTTTTTTAAAAAAAAAAATTAGATTTTTTAATCTAGGGTTGGCAAGAGTTGCCGACCAACCCTTGCAAGCCAGAGGTGAGGGTTAACCCTCGCCTTAGGGTTGGCAAGAGTTGCCGACCAACCCTTGCAAGCCAGAGGTGAGGGTTGACCCTCGCCTGTCATGGCAAGGGCTGGCCGATCCTTACTTGCCCTATGCAAGGGCGTTGTGCCCCTCACGAGCTCTTGGCGAGTGCCAGCCGCAATACCCTCGCTTTCACCAACGAGGGCGTTGTGGCCCTCGCCCAAAGCTAGTCAGGGTTGGCTGGCCCTCCCCTGTGGCTAGCAAGGGTCGCCAGCCCTCACTAGTGGCTAGTGAGAGGCCAGCAACCCTTGCCAGCCCTAGTCCAAAAACCAAAATAAATAAACAAATAAAAAGAAAAAAATCATTAAAAAAATTCAATTGGCTAGCAAAATATTTTGCTTGCAAGAATCTTTAATTTTGTTGTTTTATGATTCAACTATAATGTAAATCAGCATGTGTCACGGATCGACTTGGATCGTCGAGATGCCTAAGCCAAGTCTTGCTCGATCGATCGCACGCTCGTTTCACCTAGATCGTAGAGAGAGAAAGTTTTTAGAGAGAGAAGCTTGCTGAAATGGTTGGATGGATATAAATGAGGGGAGGGCATCCCTTCTTATACTAGAGGCCCTCAGATTACATCCATTGATCGTGAATTCATCCCGCGGACGAGATCGTACCGCCAAACCTACCAACTACCAATATAGACTTCTAGAATTTGTTGTAATGACCGTATCGTCCGCCCTTGGTACGTTCCAGAAGAGCACTTGTTGGGAATCCAAGCGAGCACGGCCCTTTAGCTATAGAAACCTCTTGGCCGTAACACATGCATGTATGACTGGAACTTGCGTATCCCCCAAGAAGTCAATGTCCTTGACGAGTATGCAATTCAAGTGTGAAGAATTCGAGGTCTTTTGGGTTTCACGTGTTTTGATTTTTGGATCAGTACACGTGGCAATAGTTCATGGAAAGTCATAATCTTCATTAACTTTTTATTTGTGATGGTCGGCCCTAAAAATTTCTAACTCATCAATGATACCAACGCGCAGTTTGTAAATGTCAAGCCGATTATATTGACCATATTTACTCCAATCTCACTGGAAAAGCAAAAAAGGAAACGACAATTTCCTGTATAAACTGACTTCTATAACATGTTATGAGCAAAGTTTAACACAAGACTCAAACCGTAGATGCCATGTGATCTTTTATCCTCAGCCACCTTCACCAAGTTGCAGCATCGTTTTACCAATCTAGCTCGTCACCATTGCTCGGACAAGTAGAAAATGACCCCTCTACACATCGTTTAGGCTTGACGAAGTTTTTGTTGATCCACCTTCCAACCATGATCTCTTATAACGTCGAAGATAAACCAAGAACATGCATTGCTCGTGCAAGTGGAAGTCATGGAATGATTATCTGCTAAATCTTATTCCGTAAGGGTTGTCAAACTAGTGCAAATCCTTGTTGCCGAAAAAAGCGTTTGCGGGAAAAGCACCCATGAGACTATCTTGTCAAATAGGCCCTTGAGATGAATGTATGATAAGTTAAGGCAGTCTAAGTTTGAAAACTCTTTAAATGTGGGAATTGAGCCCGAAAGAGAATTATTGCGAGGGTTCACAAGATGTTAGAAGGTGCAGCTCTTGGGATTGAGGTTTCTGCCTTGTTATCAAAGCATATTGCTGAGCTAAGGAAACTGAATTCCTTTATATCTCTATCTGTAAAATTCTGTCTCTTTCTTACATGGGATTGTTCGGATTGTTACAACCTCCAGCGGGATTTTTCCAATGAAGTTGTTCTAGCTCAAATCTTGAAAAAGTAAGATTGTTCACATTCCTATTTCCAAATGGGATGGCACAATTAAATCTATTCTTCCGTAAATTCAGAAAGATCAAGCTTGCTGTATTTCCCAGACTTGACTGGAGGAGGCAAGTGAGCAAATTTGATTTGAGGCTCATATCGGTTGAGTTCTCCAAATTGCCCATTGAGATAGATTCATTCAGTTTGTCTACATGCAAATAGAGGGTTCTCTGTGTTCTTCAGATCCACTGGATTTGTTTTCTTGCATATAGACATATTTCATGCTTTCCTAATAACATCAGTGTCTAAAGAAGTAATCACTAGCAGAAACATCAGAGTAAACGAAGCCACAAAATCGACTCATGCCAAATGAATCGCAACCTTGGTCCAACCCATCGTTAGTCTATCTCAGCCACCCAAACTAACGTGGATTGCTCTCCAAATCCGTCACTTGAGCAAACTAAAACAGAGAAACAAACTTCGATTGCATCTCATCACAAGCCATACCATCATAAATGTATTTCACCGCATCATGTTGACGGTTTCATGGAAGTTCCCTGCAAGACTTTATCTTTCTCTTCACAACTTGGAGGAAACTCGAATAGTACATAGTTTCCTAAAAAGAGAGTTAGCTAACGTTGCCTTGGCACATAAACTTTACTTCCGAAAAGTATGGAAACCCAAGTTTTAGTTACCACTTACATACATTCTCTCAAGATTGAGTCATTGAAAAGTCACTCTTTCACTGAATTTTGTGATTCAATCATAGAACATAGATGCACTACTTGAGCGGTTTCCATTAAAATCGAGAAACTTTACCCTTAAATTTACTTTGTATGTACTTCACCTCAGTGCATTTCATCATTTAATGGGAGCAAATTAGACCTTATATCCCAAGAGCTGCTCTAAGTCACTTGATTGAAGTGTTATTTGAAGTTCAATCGAAATTTACATCACATCAGTAGGAAGCAAGAGGTGATATAAAATAAGCTCTCTTCGTTCTCATTTCCGCTCCACATTCTCTCCAGTACCTACACCCATCGATGATAGCAAGCAGCCACGAAATTGATCGGTAACTAGAATATGAACGAGCATTCTGTGCACGCAAACGTAAAGGAAGTCAAGGTCGTCGTCCTGTGTGCACGTTGATAAGATAAGTTTTTGGATCAACAGGACCAACATAGCTCCATGTTTTTAAGATAGTAAGTTATGAGCTTTGTAAGGGATTAACGAACTTCGAGCGTAATATCATCTGTCCCTACATGTGGAAATGTACCTCAATATCTAAAAGACTCAATAAAGGTCCAAATTAGAATTGAATGCAAGCAGATATTTTCGTTATTTATTAATTTTTTGCCAAATGCAAGCAAAGATTAAGGTGGAAAGATGGGTCAATTGTGAATGAAACCCAAGGTTGATTTAGTAGTTAAAGAAATGAATTTGTTTGTGTGGATTAAACGTATAACGTAGGTTTCTTTCCCAATACACACAAAAAGAAAACAATTCCATGTTGAGACCGACCGCCTATTAAGATTTTGCCTTGCCCCTTAATTGGATTATGAGGTTAGCGAGATAGTCCATAGATTTGCGGTTTACTTAAAGAAAACTGTGAATAAAGGACGAGAAGGAGGAGCTGAAATGGACTTGCTGAAATGGGCTTTGGTGTTGGAATTCATAACTAGGCTTGAAAATTTCCCCAGTTTGGGCTTTGTGGTTTCGTGTGTTGATTTTCTGGACCACAGGCATCGTGTGTCGCATGGTTTGTGAGAAGCCCTGGTCTTCATGTAGATGCTCGTGTCCGAAGCAGGAAGAGTGGAGAGTGCGAGAAAAATTTTCGCTGCAAAAACGATGATCAAAATCTTGCAAGTTCTGTTCAAAAAAAAAAAATCTTGCAAGTTACAAATCCCAGTGGCGCTCATTAAAGGACATAATAGGGAGTGTGCCTTGTTTTAAATTTCTGCAGATATAAATTAATTGCAGGAATTGATATGCAATACGATTAGTTATTTCCTTTACAATTGAAGTGTAGAACACACCCTTAATCGGAGAAGCCAAATTTCTGCAACATCATTTTTGCAAAGTGGCCGGTAGCCCCTTCATTGTAAATTTCATGGAAAACAAAATCGTGATTCAATTAGAACTTGAACCGGCTTTTTTTATGGAAGTTGGACACGTTTAAGAAGTCTAGAAGGTCTTGGTCCAAAACCCAATTCCAAAGTGTGGGTCTTTAGAAGTTTCATTGCATGGGTCGTCTACGCGCTCACGAGAAGTCTTGGTCTTCGGCCGTTTCCGTGATGTCTGATCTTTAGCCAACGTGAAGGAAACGTAACTTGCGCCATTTGCACTCTTTGATTGACCAGCAAACCTTCAACTAAACAGAGACAATCCTTCAAATTGTAGTGAATGTCCTTAACAAGCCAAACATTCATGCCAACAACAACGCGTTATCATTCAACATGCATTCCAATCTTCATAAAAAGACTAGAGATAAACTGACTATCTTGTAGTTGCTCCTCACTCCTAACCAATTGCTCCTTGGGTAAACTTTTAGCCTCCCTAGTATAAGAAAAGTTCAACATGACTAAAATTGCACAAGCCATATACTTCATATCCGCAAGTATTTGGTACTCAGTTGTCAAGTCAATCCCGTTGACGCTCCTAGAGATGTCGCACAATACCCCAGGTCACGCGCAATGAGGTGAGGAAGTGTTGCCTGTGACGGAGGGAGGCCACCACCCGTTGTGGAGTAGCGCACTCGCCTCTGACTATTTAGAAGGTGCTGGTGCTACAACAATTGAATTGTAGCATGAGAAAGCTATAGTATTGAGTACAGCTAAGGACATGTTGCAGATTATGCTCATCATGTTGCAGCTTTAGTCACTTGTCATTGCCATATTCCCTGGACTATGGCACTTATAAAGTAAAGCAAGACACTCTCCTAACATGTCGACGCGCTTCCCACAATTCACGTGTAATCTTTTCATTGACTTGACATTTAGGATTCGTTCATTTCGCAGAAAACAACTTCCGATAAAATATTTTCCGGAATTTCCGGTGTTCGGATGGCGGAAAATAGATGGTCAAAGAAAATGTTTTCCGATCAATGGAAAATCTTCTCATACGATTGTGGAAAATGATTTCCTCTTTTAAGAAGAGGAAAACATTTTCCATAACTTCTTCCACCTTGTTTTTTTATTTCACCAACACATTTATGCTTTCTTTTTCTTTTTTCTTTTTTTTTTTAAATTGAGTTTTTAATTTTTTTTTCCTTTTCTTTTTTTTCGATTTCATCTTCTTCCTTGGTGGCCAGTCGCTAGCCACAGCATTGGCCGGCGACCGGCCGTGAGCCAACTCAAGCCTCGCCCCAGGCCGGCAAGGCTCCGCCTAGCCCAATTTGGTGAAGCCGAGCTCACCCGAGCTCGGTGAGCTCGAACCTCGTCAGATCGAGCAAGGTAGAGCCCCGCCGGCCTGGGGCGGAGCTCAGGCCTCGCTAGATCCGACGAGCTAGGCGGGGCTCGGGTGAGATCAGCCGAGTCTCGAGCTTGCCAGATCTGGCAATCGGGTCTTGGTCGGCCGCTAGACAACCGGCCATTGTTAGGCATGCGGCGACGGAGGAAGGAGGAGGAAGGAGGAAGGAAAAGAAAAAGAAAGAAATAATAAAAAAAAAATCGATTTTTTAAAAATACTAATAATTAAAAGTTCATTTTTAAAAAAATATATAAAAATACAACTAATTTTTTTTGGTAAAATACAACTAATTTTTTTTGTCAATTAAAAATATTAAAATTCAATTTTTGATAATTTTTCTCAAATAATTAAATTAGCTAACGAACAGTGGAAAATATTTTCCACTCAAAATTTAGGTTTCTGCTTAACACCAGAAAATAGAATTATTTTCCTGGAAAATGACTTCTAGGAAAATGTTTTCCAGAAACATGATATTTTCCACAAAACGAACGGACTCTTAGTGCAACTCTTTTAGTCTTTCCTCCCTTCCTTTTATTTTTTCAGATGATGGAGTTGCCCTCAACTCGTAGGGCTGTTAAAGGGAAACTAATTACTTATAAGAAAAAAAAAACGGATCTACTTCAATGCTCGTAAATTCTTGAAAGAGTTAGTAAGTGGATCTTCATTGGGTATGATTTTATGCAACATAAAATGAGCGATAGCTATTGATATGGATAAAATCACGAGTCAAATGTTGTGACATGCTTGGCCTTCGATCCTTCACACCATCGATTGCTTGGTAAAATTGAACGATATAAAGACCCTAATAATGTTATAACTTTTTAAGTAATCATTTAAATGTCATAATTTTTAGCTTACTTAAGTTACATAGGCGATTTTTTTTACTAGAAATTCCCATGTGGCATTGAATCCTGGCAAATCAATTGGATGATTTAATATTAAATTAATGCCAGAATGAATTTTCAAGATAGGAAAATCATTGTTGTAATTTTAGATATTCGATATGTTATGCCACTAATTTTCGAGCAAACAAAATATTCTACTCTTGAAAATCTCTGAATTTCACAGTTTTGTGATTCAATTAGAATGTAAACAAGCATACCGGCCAAAAGAAAAAATTTAAACCATGTAAGGATGGATCTTCTGCACATCCATTAAGAAGTCAAGATCTTTTGGGGTTTTACATATGTTGATTTTGGATCGGTCCGTGGTCAATGATTCATGGGAAGTCATGCTTTAGGAAAGTTGTGGGAGAGAGCTAGCGCAATAACAATCCATGTAGCTGCGGTCATCTGCTGGAGAACTTGCAAGCCGACGGGTTTGCTTGCAGGATTCAAATGAATCACGTGGAATGCCTTCATGCTTTACAGAGAGAGGACCTCTTCTTTCGCTGGGAAGTTTGCTGTAATGTATCAGGGGAAATAAAAGAAATCAACTTGTGGTTATAAGAGTAATTGACTGATAACTTGTGTAGCAATATAGCATTTGTCTTGTTCTTCGAAAGACTTTAAGATGAATTGGGAGTCTTCTTGCACCGAGAAAGCAACGAGTCTCATATCACCGTCACCAAGTCTCCGATTCACCCATGCACGAACCGTGCCCACAGGTTTAAACCTGTCATTTTGCTTCAAAACCTCGAATTTTTGGTTGAATGAATAAACGTTTGATTTGGATGTGACGGGTTTTGTCAAAAATCTCACACGTAGAATAACCTCGCCAACTGTTCTGCAGATAGAGCTTTACTTACTAGATGCATATGAACAAGCAAATTGCGCGCATCCGTAATATTTGTTTAAGTCAAGCAGTCTAATTAAAAGTGTGCTTGAGATATACAGAAAGTGTAGCATACGAGATTCTAAGGCAGAAAAAGGAGTGATCTTATGATTTTAAGATTTTTTTTTTGGGGGGGGGGGGGGGGGGGAGGGATGTTGTTTGCGTCGATGGGTTTCCTCGTCTGTGTCCTTGTGTTCATCAATTCCGATTCAGTTCTGATTAATTTAAAGGCTACGTTCATTATTATAAAACTTCAAGACATAAATTAATTTTATACGATTGATAGTGTCTTTATAATGGATGAACTCTGATTCCGCAACATCGTGATTGCGAAGGGGCAGGTCCTCCATCGTAAACTATACGGTTAAATAATGAGGATTCAATTAGTGAGCGTCCATATGGAAGTTGGACATATTCAATTAATTAAGGTCTTTCTCGAGCAGGCACCTCAAAAGTCAACAAGTCAAGGTCTTCAGACGTGTTGATTGCTGGACCAATCGACACGGTTTATCTATAGAAATCGTGGTCTTTTGTTGTTGTCGCGATTTCGGACCTTCAGCCATCGAAAAGGAAACGCTGGTCAATTTACCTTCTTTAATTGACTAGCAAGCCTTCAACTAAACCGAAACGATCCGGAATCATACGTAGGGATATATCCTTATTTAGCCAAATATTCATGGCGACAACAACATATTATCACTTATCATACATTCCGATCTTACTAAAATGATGAAAAATAAACGACTGTCTGACAAATGCTTCTTCACTCCTTAGTAATTGCTACTTACGTAAATTCTACCCTTGCTAGTATAGAAAAAGACTGACATGACTAGAAATTGCAGAAGCAGTATACTTGATATTGCTCAACCACGTTGGCCTATTGGCAGCATCATTGTATCAATCAACTCTTCACTTGTTGGAATTTATTTGCTAGTATTGGGACAAGTACTTCATGGTCCTTGCTCTTTTTCTGGGCTCGACCAAGTTTCCAATGATCCACCTTCCCACCATACTCATTGACTATTTTATTGGAGCTGCGCAAGTGAGATTGAATGGAACGGCTGGGCCAACGCAAGTTTTGGAGCTAGAAAAGCTTTCGAAACTTGTTTCATTGTGGGTCGTGACGTTGGATCACTTCTTAAGCAAGCAAGTGCTAGAGAAACTATCAAAACGATATTTCTTGCGACAGAATTCGCTCTTGGGATTGGCAAGCGCGGGTCTAATATTTGATGTAGCATAATTTCTTTTTTGATGAGTGTCGACAACATTGAAATTATGTCACTGGGGTGCTCACCCATTATTGTTTCCATTGCTACCACCCCAAAACTGTATACGTCACATTTCTCATTGACAACCAAAGTATAAGCGAGCTCTGAAAAAAAGAACATGAAGTTGTTAAATTAGATGAGGCTCAGAATCAAGCTGTCAATTTAGCTAAGCACTATCAACCGATAAATTTATAAGCACGATGAAGCATCAAAGGTGTTGTTCACCACATGAGGGGTAAAATATATCAAATCTAGCGACGTACCTCTAATAAAAACATTCTAGAAAAGTATGAGGATTGTTGCTCACCTGGTGCTATATATCCACGAGTACCTACAATATTTGCAGTGAGATTAGATGAGAAATTAGGATTTACGAGTCTTGCCGTGCCGAAGTCTGATAGGAAAGCTTGCAATTTGTTGTCGAGCAAAATATTGTTGCTAGATATGTCGCGATGAACAATTGGCCGGGTACAATCGTGGTGCAAGTAAGATAAGGCATGTGCCATATCCCAAACAACATTAATTCTTTTAGACCAATCTAGTTCCGCCGCTTCGGTTTCATTTCTCAAAGCACAAAATAGACTTCCCCTTTCCATGTACTCATAAATCAGGAACATGCATCGCTTGTGTAAACAGAAACCATGGAGCTTAATTATGCTTCTATGCCGTATTGTTGTCAAGTGTTTCACTTCATTTCGGAAACTCTGGTCAAAAGCTGGGTCCTCTGCTTCTAGACGGTGAAGTTTCTTCAATGCCACTACTTTCCCGTTAGGCAAGTGTGCTCTATAGACACTACCATAACTGCCAGTCCCAATGCAATATTTGATGTCAAAATCTTCTGTTGCATTGATTATGTCTTCATATGCAATTCTCCCATCATAATTCCATATTGACAAGAAATCTCCATTTTTTTCTAGTATCTCTAATTGCATACTCTTCTTTCTACATTGAGATATGAAGCAAGACCCAAGAAATATCAATAGTAGAGCCATAAGTTGTGTAATCACAGTCATATCCAGAACCTTGCACATGGTAATCACCGTTATGAGCATAACACTAGACATTCTTCTGGATCCATCAATCTTTTTCGAACCATCAATGCTATACAAAGCTCCACGGCGAATGGACAGATTATGTGGAATTTTTCCCATGAAACGATTGTTCGACAAGTCAATGTAATCTAAGTTGATAAGCTTATTAAAATTTGGAACTGAACCGTGAAGAGAATTGTTCTGAAGATTGAGATGGCTTAGCTTGACTAAACTCCAAAGTTGAAGAGGGATTTTTCCAGAGAAGTTATTAAAGCTCAAATCTAGATGAGTGAGACTATATAGATCTCCCATTTTTGATGGAATGGCACAATCAAATCCATTCCCATGTAAATCTAAAACAGTCAAGTTGGTTAAATGGGCTAGAGATAAAGGGATGGGGGCAAGTGAAGGAATTAGAGCTAAGCCTCAACTCAATCAAGCTCTTCAATTTACCTATTTCTGGCGGGATAGATCCACTAAATTTGTTTTCTTCCATACTCAGATATGCCAAGTTTGTCAAGTTCTGTATTTCTGGAGGAATAGATCCATTAAATGAGTTTCCTCCCAAATCGAGATGCGTCAAGTTCCTCAATTTTGCTAGAGATGGAGGAATGGGACCAACAAATGAGTTGTCTTCTAGGTCAACTTTGTACAAGTTCACGCAGTTTCCTATCTCAAGTGGGATGAAGCCATCTAAGTCATTATGGCTAAGATTGAGGAGGTGTAAATTGGACAAGAGACCAAGAGTCGGAGGGATTGTGCCATGAAGTGAATTGGAACTGAGATCCAGGTGGATTAGCTTCTTTAGATCTCCCACTCCGAGAGGGATAGGACTATCAATTTGATTACTATGAATGTCAATAACCTCTAACATGGTGAGATTTTGGAGGCAAAGAGGTAACTCACCGGTTAGGTAATTGTAGGACAAGTTGAGGTGTCTGAGCTTTGGGAGTGCACATATTTGAAGGGGAATGGCACTAGCAAGGCCATTATCAGGCAGCCCAAGAAAGGTGAGATTCAAAAGCAGAGAGAAATTCATGTTGCTCCAATGACCTGGGAACCAATGGTAGTAGTATTGTGGTGGTATGTTTAATTCAACGACGCTTCCAAAATCATCGCACAAAATGCCAGGCCACATGCAATGTGACAAGGAAGTGTTGCTCGTAATGGAGTCAGGCCACCACTTGCTGTGAAGAAGAGCATCTGCCTCTATTTTGGTGGCAAGGGCAAGGAAGTTGTGGGAGAGAGCCAGTACAACAATGATCCATTTAGCTGCAATCATCCACTGGCAAACATGTAAGCCGACAGGCTTGCTTACAAGATTCATGCTTGAGAGAGAGAGAGAGAGAGAGAGAGAGGGGGGGATCTCTTCTTTTGCTTGGGAAGTAGAGAGCCAAAGTTTGTTGTAGCCTGTAATATATAGAAGGGCAATCCAAAAGAAATTACTCTATGGAGCGCAATTCAACATAACAACTTGGAAGTCTCCCCAAGTCTCCCTGTGCGACACATTATCATGTGGTCACCAAGCGGTGGGGCCTCGTGGTTTTAACGCGGATCCAATTCACACTTCACATTGCATTATTCTATGTTTGACTCTTGACATGTAACGTAATGACTTGGAAGTCTCCCCAAGTCTCCCCGTACACAACATTATGCGGTGGGGCCTCGTGGTTATAACGCAGATCCAATTCACACTTCACATTGCACTATTCTATGTTTGACTCTTGATGTGGAACGTGTGTATTTTAGTTTCAGTCTTGAGTATGACCTTAAATTACTCTGTCTGAACTCTGAGATATAAAATATAAGAGTAAAGGAAGAAAAACATCCTCTCTAACTGGGGGTGGGGTGTTCGATCCCCAACACATAAAAATAAGGAACATGATCCTATCAACCCACCAAAGTCACCTAATAGGTGAGGCGGCCCCCAATGAAGCTCCGGGCTTCTATGTAGTGGTGAGATACAACCTTAACTACCACCAAAGATCCATAACACCTCGTGGTTTTAGTGCAGATCCAATTCACAATTCACACTACACTTTCTGTGTTTGAAGCTTGCTATGTAACTTATGTGTACTTTATAGTTTGGTCTCCGAAGAGGACATAATGACTTCGCATCTAATATCAAGAATGATTGTTCGAAAGACAACTCCGTGATCAAAATAATTTGATCATAACTTTCGTGTTAATCATATCATTTTGTTTTAAAAGCTTGAATTATTAGCTAAGTGATTAAACATTTAATTTACATACAATGGATTTTGTCATAACGTCTCATATTCAGAAGAATCTCGTCAACCATCCTATGGATGGAACATTATTACATACATGTAACGACGCCAATTGCATGCATTCGTGACATTTGTTTGAGTCGACCAGTTCAGATACTTTGTACTATATAAAACAAAAAAACTAATAACTTATTTTGGACTACATGTCAAGGTATGCGGGGTTGTGGTAGCAAAGCAATCACCCTTATTCCATAAGCTAATAACTTTTTTTATTACTCAAAGTATACAAAATTAGCTCTTATATCCCATGAACTGCTATAACAGGCATGATAGAAGTTCAATTTCAAGTTCAATATGCAAATTCATACTGTATAAGTTGGAGGCAACGCAAAATAAAATAAACAATTGCTATTAATATGGATAAAATCGAGTCGAGTGTCATGACATCTCTTGATGTTTCACACCATCACTTGCTTGATAAGATTGGGTGGTATAAAGACACAATAATGTTAAAACCTTAGCAAACATTTAAGTGTCATAATTTTTAAAATTAAATCACTAAAGTTACATAGGTTTTTTTTTCTTTTACTGAGAATTCCTATGTGGCATTGATTCCTGGCAAATCACATTGGTGATTTAATATTAAATTAATGTCACAATGGATTTTCAAGTATGGAAAATCATCGATGTAATATTAGGAATTTGTTTTTTAGAAGTTATGCCACTAATTTTGGAGCAAACATGGTAATCTCTGAACTTCGCAGTTTTATGATTCAATTAGAATTTAAACAAGCATGCCACCAAAAGAAAAGGATTCAAACCATGTAAGGATGGATCTTGCACACATCCATGAAGAGGACAAGATCTTTTGGGGTTTCATGTGTATTGACTTTTGGATCAATACGTGGTCAATGGTTCATCGGAAGTCATGGTCTTTATGACACTTTTAATTGGTGATGTTTGGCTCTAAAAATTTCTAACCCATTGTAAGGGAAAGGTCATGGACCAATTTTTTTAGCCTTTTCTTCTTTTGACTAACAGGCCTTTAACTTTTTTTTCTTGGAAATGACAAGCATTCAATGTATAAAGAGAAAGATTCTTGTAATTCCAATCACACGGCGTATAAAGTGGGTTGCGCGTCCCAAATGATAGTGAACCTAGTGGCATCAATTCTCAAAACAAGAATTGCACTCCCCCTTCCAACATGTACTCATACACCAAGAACACTTGACGGTTGTGTAAGCAGAAATCATGGAGCTTAATTATTTTTTTATATTATACTTTCGTCAATTGTTTCATTTCGTTTTTGAAGCTCTTGTGAAAAAGATAGGTCCCCTACTTTAAGATAGTGAAGTTTCTCCAACGCCACAATATATTTCATTAGGCAATTGTGCTCTATAGACACTACTGTAACCTCCACTCACCATGCAATTTTGATGTCGAAGTCTTCCATTGCATTGATTATGTCTTCATATGCAATTCTCCCATCATAATTCCTTATCAACTAGAAACCTTTGTATTTCTTTGTTGTCTCTGATTGCATGATCTTCGTTGTACGTCAAAATAGAAAACAATGCCTAAGAACTAAATGGCAAATGAGAGTTATAGATAAGCGAGATTATCCAAACAAATACTTTATAAATTGTCCGAAGTTCAACAAGAGCCATAATTTCAGATGAACATGATCTAAAGTTTCTGGTGGACCATATAAAATTCTCCAATTCCACACGAAGGTTAACTCCCGATTATTTTAGAAGTCCCTATATGTTTCTGAAATTGATCATTATTGCTTCGAGGACACTGTTTTTTTTAGTAATTGGACTTCTGATGTTCCTTCTAATCATCCAATAATCCATTCATAACCCCATTCTAATTATTTCGTTTAATGTCCCGAAAGACTGCTGAGAAATTGCAAGGAACTGCAATACAAAGACTGTCTGTTCAAATATGGTCAGTGGAACAAGCCGACTCCAGTTGAAAACAGCTTCTGACTCCAGGCCCAAAAACCAAAGGAGAACTTTACATTCAAGGAATCTCTACCTTTCTCTTCTCGCTCCCGCCTTTGATACGAGCCTTGGAGTTGGTCCAATCTCTTCAGGCCTTAGCAGAAGCAGGCTCGAACGGATAATGCGATAAGTCATGACGAATATTATCACCAGAAAGCAAGGCGCGAAATGGGTACACGGAGGAGAATGAAGATGAGCCTTATCTGAATATTGGACTTCTAGAGCGACAACTTGAGAGTTTATTGAATCACGACACGTGGCTTACATTCTTGATGCCATGCTTGCTTGATACATAAACTTTTTAATGGAGATGTTTGATGAAATGCGTAGAGAAAGTAAAAAGCTTAGAAAGTATGGTCGAAAAGCTTTTTATAAACAAAGACGAGCATTGTTGTTGTGAAACTAATCTAATCAATTCAATTCAAGTTCGAATTGAACAAAATCTAATCTAAATTGATCCATTGCAAATGATCTTCCTTTCTATAGAATCTGACATCTTATTCGCTTGTAAATGATGTTTTGTGCATGGTTGATCTAGTGTATTGTCTGTGCCTTTATTCCTTGTATTCTTATGAACCATTTCGTTTTTGTGGTATGCAACTGCTTTCAATTTCTTAATCTTGGTTATCCCTCGGTCAATTGATTTTTCATAGTCATTTAACTTCTATGCATGCTTCAAGTCAATCGCTTAAGTATGTATAATATTAAGGACAACGAGAAGAGAATGTGGCGTCAAAGCTCTCTCTAATGGCAATCCAAGCTGAGTCATGGCTTCACGTTACTTGAACTTGCGCTTAGTAAAGTGCTCACTTTACTTAGGCGATATATTGCTCTCCTCTTTTCATAATTTTGATAAGGAGAAATTGAAGGAGTTTGTATTTTTGAATCATTGGAGAGAGCTCATCGAGCGAGAAATGAAGGCGTAGCTTAGGCTGATTGAACCGATCATGCTCCAACAATTTATTGATTTTTTTTTCTCTTTATCTTGTGCTATTAATTTTTTTTCCAATTACAGATATTATGGTGGGTGTCCTCTCTCTCTCTCTCTCTCTCTCTCTCTCTCTCTCTCTCTCTCTCTCTCTCTCTCTCTCTCTCTCTCTCTCTCTCTCTCTCTCTCTCTCTCTCTCTCTCTCTCTCTCTCTCCACTTTGAGTTAATTGAGAAAGAGGTTTAATTTAGATCGGAGGCTATTGAGGAAGTGTATGACATCCATTTCTACTGCAAGCTTATACATATCGGGTGTAATCATTGTAGAGAGGATTGGTTTTTCTATATTGAAATTCATCGTTAGTACAAGATAATTGAAAACTAAAAAGATCTTTTGAATGTTACCCAACAAATCTTGGAATGATAATTGAAGAACAATAAATCTGCCATTCATTGCATTATAATGTTCATATTATGCTAAAGAAAGAGCAAGATGGAATGGACGAATCTCTAAACTATGCACAAGATTGAAAATAAAAAGAATGTGAATGAAATCGAATAGAAGGCCATAAAAGCAAATCACTAGAAGCATAACTATATAAAAGTAAAGTGGTGCGCCAAGGGGAGTTCACCACAAGCTGACATGTGGTGCTTCTAAAGAGCGACACATGTCCCCATTAAATGTCGTAATTTTATCAAATGGAGTTTCTCCCTATACACTAATTATACAATAATTGTACAGAGATAATATAGAAGTAAAATCCAACATTTTTTCAAGTATGTTCTTCCTATGACCTTTAGAAAGTGATGCTTTTTAATTTGGTCGTGGGATTATATATATATATAGGCTATTTCACCTTTAAATTTGGACCTTTCATTTTATTTATCTTTATTTATTCTTTCGAATGGCTAATTATATCAAGTCCATAATCATTTTTTTTCTTTTAGTAAAATGAGCTAAATTAATAAAAATTGCATACTGCTAAATTGTCTTGTGAGCTTTGACATAAGTTTCAACACTCCTAATTATGCATCCAAACTTTTTTTTAATTTTATTATAAATTTAAATGAGCTTATTCTCGTCGACACATTTGATAAATTGTTTATAGAGCAATAATCTGTAAAAAGAAAAAGATAGCAAAAGGAAAAGAAAGGATAAAGAAAATCAAATGAAAGTTCTTGGAGGACTAATACACGTCCCTTCCAAGAACTTACTTTCATTACAGTAAAGATTAATCCTGAAGGAAGAGAAAAACCTGACTGACTGAGAACCCCTAATCTGTGCACAAGAAAGATGAAAAAGAATTTGAATATGCATGCAAACTCGAATTAGTTCGGATGGAAAAACCTCGAAGAAGAGAGCAACTCGCTAAAATCTGAGGCCCAAGGAGCTCAGCAAGGGCGCGGATCAAGGAGCAAAGAGAACCTTCCATTCGAGGGGACTGAACTTTGGGCAAAGTACGTAGAGAGAAAAGGATGGGCAACGCCAGCTGAGGAATCCCTCCCTCTCTTCTCGTCCCTGCCTATGACACAGGCCTTGTTGTTGGTCCCATCTCTTCAGCCTCAGCAGGAGCAGGCTCGCGAGATTTGCAAGCGAATGCGAGCTCGAATAAAATCAAAATAAAAGCGGCGGAAGAGAGATTGCTAGAAAGCAAGGGATGATCACTCATTGAATTGATGGTGCTGCGGGAAAATTTGAAAGAACAATAGTGTTTCATTCTTGATCTCAACGTATAATTGTTTGAGATCGATTTCTATTATATATAGACATTACAAATGTTATACTTCATAAAAAAAATTGATATAATAATGAAAAATAATAAATTAAAAGATCATTATGTTACAAGAGTTGTCAATCCCTTTATTCTAGCATCTCAAAGAATCGGTTTATGATTTTGATTAACATCTCCAGATTATTCTTCCTTGATTGATAAACTAGTGCCTTTACTCCCCTTCAAATTGGGAATAGGAGAATCCCAAATTCCCAATTTCCGACAAAGTTTCGAAATGCATTTCTAGACAATGGTTTCGTGAAGAGATCAACAATTTGATACACAAACAGAACATACTTAGTCACAAGTGTTCCAAGAGCTGCTTTTTCTCGCGTGTAATGATAATTTAATTCGATATGTTTAGTTCTTGCATGGAACATTGGATTAATCAACATATAAAATGCATTGACATTATCACAAAATAATATGTGTGGATTGGAGAAGAATACCAAAATCTCTCAAAAGGAATGATATCCATGTAATCTCTGCAATTGTCGATGCCATTGCACGATACTCTACCTTGGTACTAAATTGAGCAACCGTTTGTTGCTTCTTAGCACTCCATCATATACAATTGCTACCTAGGAAGGTACAAAACTCAGTTGTTGATCATCGAGTCTCTATCCTCCAGCTAGTTGAATCTATATTTCATGACATGTCATTTTTTATGAAACTGTATTTCTTTATCTTATGCCCAACTCATTGTTTCAGGATCAAAGCGATGTAGCGAGGACATGTAAATTTATAAGTTGGCCAAATCAAGACATGAAAGCATCGAACTCAGAATTTTCACCTTTATATTTGCAACGAGGTGTGTTCTCTGATCAACCACAGGATGACTTATTATGATTCTACTAACCATGATACTTCTCATGACGATAATGTTGATGGAGGTGAATCACATGCTCACGAAAATCATGTTGAAATTGGTGACTCATCAAGTGCTCTAACTAATTCTCCACGCAATTTTGCAAATGAAGATTCCCCTATGGATGCCCTTACCGATTTTTCAATAGCACATTCACCCACTCCAAATCATTCAATGGTTACTCGAGCACGTGCTGGTATTGTGAAGCCTAATCCAAAAAATGTATAGAGGTAATTTTTCATCTCTTCACGAATATCTTGGCGCTTTTCAAAAATATTTTAATGCGTCATCTGCTATCGGATGTCCTCTTGAGGACAAGAAGAATGGCCTCTTTGTTTTGAATGGCTTAGGTGATCAATATGATTCATTCACAACCTACATGTTGAAGCCTCCAATGCTAGTGTTCTTTGACTTGTTTTCTCAATTGCAAAGCTTTGAGAGCCAACTCACGAATAAAAGCTCCCCCATGTAATTCAATACAATATGACTTTCTTTGGTCAAAGAAGTAATTTAAGAGCAGCAAAAAGGGAAAACAATTCCAACATTCCAACAACAATTATTTTTCTTTACACGGAAGAGGGTTTTCTAATGATGGTCCAAGAATGAAAAATTCTTGGGCTGACTTTATGCATTCGTAAGGTCACAAGCCACAATTCAATCAAAGCAAGACCAAGAAGCTTGTGGAAGGAACAGACAAAGTCATTTCCTATCAAATATGTAACAAGTAGGGACATATTGCTTTGGATTGCTTTAATCGATTTAATCAATCTTTCCTCCCATCAGATGTGCCAAAGGCATTTGCTGCATTTACTGTTGGAGATAACCAAGATGCAGCATTATTCACTGATACTAGAACATCAAATCACATGACTGGAAATGAAGGTAATCTTTTCAAATTATGACCAAAGATGGTGAAATGGTTGGAAATGGTGATTCGCTTAAAATTTCCCATACTAGTGATGCTCATATCAATTTGAATCAAAAGAGCATTGACTTAAAAAAATGTTCTACAGGGGAAGTGACAAATCCAAAGTTTTTACAATGGAGAAGGTCTAATCGCCTTTTGTGGGGATGGATCGTCGCGACGCTCTTGGAAGAAGTTCTTGCTCGAGTAGTAGACTTAAAGGCATCTTCTGAGATGTGGTTAGCCTTACAAAATATTTTTGCCCAGGTATTTAAGGAATGTGAGGTTTCAATTTTTCTACAAACAAGTGCCTTTAACATTTTCACCTTTAATTAAGAAGAGGATAGCACATCTGCAGTGTCATGACCCGAATGAAGAGAGCTACCTTTCCCCTAAACCATCAAAATGCAAAGCAAAAGTTAAAGGCATTGGTTTATCAATTAAGGAAAAAGAATCTTGAGGTATCAATCAAAATCCAATCAAAATCACAAGCTGATTCCTGGAGATGCTATAATAAAGGGATCAACAACTCTTGTAATATAATGATCTTTTCATTCATTATTTTCCATTGTTATAACATTTCCTTACATAGTGTAACATTTGTAATATATATATATATATATATATATATATATATATATTACAAATGTTACACTATGTAAGGAAATCATCTCAACAATTGTATATTGAGATTAAGAATCAAACACTTTTGTTCTTCCATGATATTGGAGCAAATTTCTTCGAAAAAAATCAATCCTTAACCATAGTTTCCACCAATCGTAAGTATCCATACCCTTCATCTTTGAACATTAGCAATTTTGTGGGGAAAATTTTTCCAAAAAGTCTTAAATCTATTGTACTTTTGTCCATTCGATCCTCGATTCTTCAATTTTGCCAATTGAGTCTTAAACATTTTCACTGTTTACCAATTGAGTTCATCTGACCAATTTTAGCTGGAATTTGCTAACGTGGACGCTGGTGCTGAAGTGGATAAATTTTAGCTTGTTCTTACATGCTCAATTTGGTTGGCCACGTTGTCGCATTAACCAAGACGTGAATAATTGCGGAAGAGGAAGCAATCAAGGTTGAAAGTTTTCAAGCCGTTATTTTTGTTGATTTATTTTTTATTTGCACTATCTATTCTTTGAACCTACGACCTTTATTTTGAGTTCTATTCAACACTTTCTTTCTTTTTTTCATTTCCATCATCTGTTCTCTGAGCCTATCACTTGTATTTTAAGTTGTAATCAGTACTTTGTTTTTATTTTATTTTTTCATTTGCATCATATGTTCTCTGAACCTACAGTTTGTATTTTGAGTTTAGAATATGCAACATAGATTTCGGGGGATAAAACAGCTAATCAGGAGGGAGATCATATTTCTGCTTGGGTTTAACCATCCAATCAGCTAGCTCTTCGGCTTCCCTGGAAAAAAAAAAAATCTCAGACTTACGAGTTCTACTCGGTACTTGGGCAGCAGGTGGGGTCGGACCTAGTACCACACACGAAATTCCTAATATAAATTTACTCAATTAAAAGAAGTGGATTTTCCACTTCGGCCCAGGCGAGCTCATTGGGAGGCCGGCTCTATCCGGGCTGATTCGGCTATTTTGATTCAAGTGGCTACCCCGGATACAAGCAACCTGATAGGCCGAGTTATTCTATGAAGGACCGGTGCTGGGTTCGGATCACCCCGGACCTACGAAGCCCAAATTCACCGGGGACGATTGATCAATCTTTTAGGTGCTCTCAAATGGGATGACACTAAAGGAAGCTAAGTTCAGCTTTACACGCTTTAGAGTCATAACTCTCACAGTGAAGAGAAGTCCCGCTTTTGAACTCGAGCGCTTAAACTTTTGATCAATCTCTACCTCTCTCAAGCCCTAATGTTCATCTTCTTCATTACAAATCTTCAATCAATGGCTGTGAGCACAAGCGATAGTGTGAAGTTCACTGAGGATAAGCTTCCAACTAAATGCCAAGCGGGTATGTGTTCCGTACTCTGACGGGAGGCCGACGACAGCATTGATGGGGGCTTGATTTCAACAACTTGGGCGCCGTGGCAGTTAAGAAAGTTACAAGCAAAATCTCAGGACCGGAAAGCTTCCTCCTTCAATGTTGCCCATGCCACAAGAAGGAAGGAAAAAGAACGTTAAGGCTCACGAGGGGGAAAATCCACAGACGAGGCCTAAAGGAGAACCCAACTCATGTCGAGTCTAAAATCCTAGGCCCAAGGAGCAAAGGAGAAATTTGTTTTTTTTCTCTTTCGTAGGAAAAGGAGGACTTTACGTTCAAGGAATCTCTACCTTTCTCTTCTCGCTCCCGCCTTTGATATAAGCCATGGCGTTGGTCCAATCTCTAGAGGCCTTAGCAGGAGCGGGCTCGAACGGATAACACGATAGGTCATGACGAACAATATCACCGGAAAGCAAGATGCAAAGTGGGTACACGGAGGAGAATGAAGATGAGGCTGTACAAGAAAAGCCTTATCTGGATATTGGCCTTCTAGAGCAAAAACTTGGAAAAGGCCTTGATTTCGGAAGTCAGCAGTTGGTTCTCAAATGGGATTAAAAATGACGAGAGCCACGTTCAGCTTCCTCTCCAGACCAGCTAGATACATTGGTGGCCTTTAGTGTTAATGTAAAATTTTGTCTCCGAATCAGGTGATTATGCAACAGACACCGAGAGAGAGAGAGAGAGAGAGTTATTTAAAGACTTCAAGGAGACATGACTGATCAACAGGACAAAAAAAAGGACCTTACCAAAAAAAAAAGGACAAAAAAAAGGTGAGGGAGGGAGAGAGAGAGAGAGTTATTTTAAGAGTTCAAGGAGAAGTCACCGACCAACAAAACATAAAGAAATGAACATTCCTGGGATAAGATCCCAAGTAACCATCACGAGCACATGAAACCTGCCGTGCTCAGGAATCTGAACTACTTCCATTTGAAAACAAGAAACTCTCTGCTTAAAATATAGGTCATCTATCTGTCAGACAGCACTAAACAACCCAGACAAGCGTACAGGGATCATCTTTCAGAAAAGCACATGGAACCGCTTGTCCGTTTTCTACCTTTTCGTGTCGACCCATTTAGCGCAGAGAGAGAGAGAGAGAGAGGGAGAGGGAGAGAGATATCTAAGCAACAGAAACATGGTACATAACAGAAAATGACATGCCTTGCACTGATTAAATGCCGTATGCTTTGATAGTGTGTGGAGGTGTAACGGGAAAGAAATGCGGCCATATGGAAAATGCTTCAATCTCATATACAAGGTGTCAGTTGATTTCATTGTTCTTTGCGATTGTGGTCAATTTGACATTTAGAAAGAGGTCACGTGCAAGTACCAGAGAACATTCAGATGGAAATAATCTGTTATGAACTCCTACATTGAACTTGGCCAACACACCCTTAAAAGCTAAACTAAAGAGTTCCTACAGTTCCTCATTTCGAAGACAATTTGTTCGAAAGGTAAAACAAGATGTCCGCGTACGAGAGACCTTGCTCGGAACCAGAGTCAGTCCTAGAATCTGGCCAATCTACCAACAGCACCTTCATTACTCTTCAGTAGTTTCTGAATTTTCAGCTGCATAACCAACAAGGAACCACAAGTTCAGTAAATCCAGCAATAAAGAAGCACTGGAAGACGCAGCAAGGCCACTTCTAGAAAACATAAGCAAGTGCTATTAGCAAGTGCTGCAGAAAAAAGATGATCATGAGTTGTTTCATTAGGTGCAGGAGGAATAGATGCAAAGCCATCAGGTCGAGCTTGTTCCACCAAAGCTAGCTCCATTGGCCCGAACCAAATCTTGGATAGCTACTTTTGAATTAAAAAGTTTAGCATGCTCTGTGGCTTGTTCAACGAGGGTCTACTATTACATATAATCAGGATCATCCAGTCATAGATTGTTCATTACTCTCAAACATTGGAAAGCGAGTTCAGCAAGTGAAATTGTGACAAGCAAATTACCGGAGCTTTCATCAGGGTCAGGTTCTGCATTTTGATGATTCTCCATGCACTTCAGTAGAAACTTGAAGGTCTCGATTTCGCATGGGATTGTGAGCCCGCCGCTGTGATCAAACCCGAATTCCTCCTCGACCTTTTCCAGCAACACCTTGAACAGCGAATGACTAAGATAGCTAGTAGGAATGATGAATCTCCGAAGCTCCTGTCCCACATAAACTGCCAAATACCCTTTCGGAACATCTGCTGGTGGTTCGGGGCTAGGGCAGCTCTCTTCATCCGAGTCACAACACTGCAAATTTGCTATCCTCTTATTAACCAAAGGTGAAATGTTCCCTTGGCCTTCTTCAGGTTCAGGGTTGTCTGCCTTTGAGTTTAGCGTGACAGACTGCCACTTTTGGAGGAGTTCCTTAAGTCTGACGATCTGCCTGATTCCAGTCAACTTAGCGCCACCATTATCATCCATTATAGAACCTCTAAAGCAACAGCAAAAGAAAAATCTCGGAATGAATGCACAGTGTCCACCTCCAGATCAGCAATCTCATAGCATCTTCTCTCACTGCACGATTGTTTAATACATAAGTGAAAATGAAGTTTTCTGAATGGAAATCATTCATAATCCTCCATCACAAAACAGAAAATTGCTGTCCATATCTTCTGGCAAAAGTAAAATAACATTTTGAACCATTCTCTGAAATTGAATACAACGACGAGGCACAACAAATGAGCGCACAGCAAGAACTGCATAATGTACTCGCTAAGAAAAGGATTTCAATGTAGTTTCCTTGAAAGTGTTTCACTTTTCCCAGTCGCCCTATAGCGGAAATGTCTACCCACAAGAAATCATTAGAAGGTCCTAAGAACCAATCCACCTGTCCTAAACCATTTGAGAACCATCTTTTGAGCCATCCATAAATCGCGTGCCTATTGTTAGCGAAAGTTCGAGGCCCTGTCTAGTCCTTCTGTTTCCTTCTCATCTTACAATAAAATCCCACTCATCTAACAACTAGCAATACATCTCTCTTTCTATGATTATTGATTCCATAAAATCGGCCCGAGTTTTCACCGAGGTTTAAGAATGGAGTCAACTAGAATGGATCGTGTGGCCGGACAAACTCGCTTTGGAGGATGAATTCGATAAAAACGAGAGCTTTCGATGTCGAGATCTCAAATCAAAAACAGGAAGGGAAAAACAAAAAAAAAACAAAAATCTACTGAATTTTGAAACAAGCAGTTTGTCCTCTCCACATCCGCATCTCCACTTTCAGATCTAATGCTTCATATCGGCTTTCGATTAAGCACACTACGACCAAATCGCTGTATTTTCGTCAAGACAATCATCGAACCAACACCGCAAAAGGCCGGCATTGCCTCGAACACAACGCGAATCCCCGCCTTCCCCATCCATCCATCCATGCATCAAATCGTTCGAAATGCCAGCTTCAACCGTCCGAAACACACACCTCAATTCAAACCGCGAATCCACACTTGAAACAACAACACGCGCCGCAAACCAAACGAGATCCTTCCGCAGAAACCAACGCGCCCATTCCCTCGTTTCGCGCCAACGCAGGCAGAAATCAACGCAACCGATCGAAACGACGCCGGAGCACGCAGCAGCGAAAGCCAAGGACGCGAGATCAAAAATCCGAAAACGGCGCGACGAGGGAGAAAACCCGAATCAAAACCAAAAAAAAAAAAAAAACAGAGAGAGAGAGAGAGAGAGAGAGAGAGAGACTGAAGCGCGTACCTGGAGAGGAGACGAAGGAGGAGAGAGAGAGAGAGAAGGATCAGGAGCGGCGGAGGAGAAGGTGGGAGGCCATGGCGGAGGGCCTCGGGAGCAGCCTCGGGATCTTTCTTTCTCCCCCACACCCCCAACCACACCCCCCAACAAACCCACCCGAAAAACAGCGCAGCACAACGAACAGACGGAGCGAGAGAGAGAGAAGGAGAGAGAGGATGGGTCGATGGCGGATCGAATCCCGGAGCGAAATTGGCGAAGGAATGTCCGGAGGGCCTCCGATTTATACGGCGGATTGGGAGTCGCGGAGATTTTCGCGCTGCACAAAGAGCGAGCGTGCGAGCTGTTTCTCTCTTCTTTCTCGGTTCTTTGTGCGCCAAAAGAGGGGCAACGGCTTTCGATTTTCTCTTTTGTTTTTGGAGGAGGTGCAGAGGGTCCCCCGGGGGGGTGGTGGGGAAGGAAATAAATCTGATTAATTAAGAGTGGATTTTTTGTGATCGATTTAGCTTATGGATTTGATTAATGGGGGAATTATAGATACACTGCATCTAATCCGGTAATGAGAAAACAAAAGCTGTGAGTAGAGAATTAAATAAGCACATCGTATGTATGTTTCCGACATGTCAAATTGGAATTCGCAATTGTGACTCGATCAAGTGCATACCAATCGTACCGCGTGAAGTCAAGTGTGTCATAAACTCATAGTAAACATTTTTAATGAGACTAAAGCTGTTTTAGATCACGGAAAATGAGCGTTTGTGAAAATCATTTTCTCATAAATGTTTTTAATATGTTGTTTTTAATTAAGTAATGAGAAATAAAATTATAAGCAAAGAGTTAAATGAGTACTAGCAGAGTGGAATTCGTGATTGTGATTCGGTTGAGTGCGTACCGATCATGTTGGTGTCGAGGGGGACTTCCATGTGACGAAGCTGAAAGTCGTTGGGGGCCAAGTGAGGACTGGGCTTGAGGATCTCATGTCGTCTTATCACATGATAGTCAATTTGTGTGCGTGCATTTTCGGGGAGGGGTTATAAAGTGGGTCGTATTAAACATCTAACGTCGGGTCATTGGAAATGAGCGATTCTAAAAATCTTTTTCTCGTAAATGTTCTAGATACATTGTATCTAATTAAGTAATGAGGAAAAAAAAACTATGGGGAGACGGTTAAATGAGTGGATCGAATGTTTCCAACCTTCTCGAACTATATTCATGATTACGATTTGGTCGAGTGCATACCAATCACGTTAGTGTCAAAAGGACATTCGCGTGATTGAGCCGAAAGTCGTTGGTGGTCGAGCGGGGATTGTGCCCGGGGGTCTTGCATTTTTCTCGCAGCACGTCGTCTTATCGCTTGATGGTCGGTCTTTGCAAGGCTTGTTAAGTGTGTCTTACTAAACATCTGATGGGACTAAAGCTGTGTTGTGTTGCTGAAAATGAGTGATTCTCAAAATCATTTTTTTTCATAAAATGTATCTATATCTAATCAATTAATGAAAAGGGTTACGAGTTTACAATTAAATAAGAAGATCATATGTTTTCGACTGGCTACAATGAATTCATGATTATGATTAAGTCGAATGCATACCAATCACATCAATCTCGAGGGGATTTCTGCATGACTGATCCAAAAGTCGAGATCAAGTGAGGATTGAGTCCGATGGTCTCCCTTTTTCTCACAACATGTCATCTTCACGTGTGATGATCAATCTCTATGACAGGTTATCTGCCTCATATTAAACACCTAATGAGACTAAACCCTTATTGAGTTGTGAAAAATGAATTTAATCAAAAAATCGTATTCTCAAAAATGATTGCTCATGTTGCTCATGAAAAATAGACTATAATAATTTTTATTGCCCACTAATAAAGTGTTTTTTATTGATTAATTATTTTAAATAGCACAGATAATTATTTTTAAAATAATGATTTTCAAATCACTCATTGTTTTTTTTCTGAAAATCGGAGTCAAAGTATACGTGTATTGTCAAAAGTCAAAAATGAAAAAAAAAAGTATATATTTTCAAAAAGATGATGAAATGCAGCGTCTATTCTGAACCGTTGGATCAGCACCCAACTTGGGGTCCTGGTCTCACGTGATGACGGTGATGACGGGGTCTATCTTTTCCTGATCTCCTTTGATCTTTTCGTACGATGTCTCTGCACACCATCCGATGGGCCACTTTATGGTTTGTGGTCGCTAACCTCCGCTTTACTTTTATTAATGCTGAAGGCATATTAAAATACGTATAAAATATAAAATTTATTAACAAAAATTCTTGAGACATTTTTAAGCGATCAAACAAAATCATCAAACTCCTAGCCATTGACCTTTTCATGTAATCGTTATATGTAGTCGGCAAGGAATTAAGGGGTTTGACAAAAAAAAAGGAGCATTGCTTGACACGAATTCTCAAAAATCCGTGAGATTTTGCAACATGCGAAAACCTCGACTAGTGGAACGATCGATTGGTGGGACGAAGCTCGACGAAGGCTTGGTATGCTCGAAATTTCCTAACATTTTCGCAATGCCTTGACAAAAAAGGATGAGAAAGATGTTAATGGATAGGTCAAGGCTGGCTAAGCAACCGCATGTTGGTGCCCACGAGAGAATAAAGGGAGATGCGTGCAAGCGCAACCTTTCAGCATGTTATTTTTTAATATTGAATTGGTCATTTAGGTGGATCAATAATTAATTAAAATAAAATGAAGGCACAAAAGGTCCCGACAAAAGCGATTTTTTTTCCCGGCGGATGTACTCTTATACATGAGTCGATTGCTTTTGTAGCTTTTGCTAAAAATATCGTTGGAGGAAATAAATTATTCTTTAATTAAAATTAATCATGAGGAGCAAGGGGATGTAGCTCACATGGTAGAGCGCTCGCTTTGCATGCGAGAGGTACGGGGTTCGATACCCCGCATCTCCATTTCTCCTTATTTTTACATCTTTTTTTTTTTTAGAATAATGTATTTGGAATTAGAATATATATATATTAGTACAAAAACTAAATTAACTGATAAAATTGAACGAGCAACACTTCTTCACTAAGGCCTGTTTGTTAACATTCAACATTCTTTTTTTTTTTCTGTTTATGAACAAAATTTCTATTTTTTTTTAGGAAATAAAGAAAAGAATAGAAATGCGTTTGTTCTAAATCTATTTTTTTTTGTTCCCAAGAACACATTTGGAACACATTAGAAATGCGTTTCTTGTTTCTAGAATAATTTTTAAGAACAAATTTTCTCTCTCCTCTCTTTTTCTTCTTTTCGTTTTCTTTTTTCTTTGGCCAATCGTCGGCCTCGGCCAATGGCCGGCGACCGACCGTCAAGGGCCGATGATCTCACCGGAGCATCGCTGGCTCCTGGCGAGCCTCGCCGTGGCTGGGTGAGGCCACCAGCCAAAAGAAGGAAAAAAGGAAAAATATTAATAAATTAAAAAAAATAAAAAAAGAACACAAATTTACCAAACGTGTTTTTGTTTATTTTTTTATTTCCGGAATAAGTTTATCAAACACATTCTTTTGTTCAAAAATTATTTCTCGAAGCAGAAATAATTTTCTCTATTTCTATTTTTTGGAATAATTTTTTAACAATTTTTACTATAAAAAAATATTTTTTTAACAAAAACGTTATCAAACACATCCTACGTAACTTTTCGTCTCTTTTCAAAGAATATAATCTCTCTAAATATATCCACACCAAGCCAAATCACTACTATTATTATTATTGGTTTTATTTATTTATTTATGGATTACTTTTTATTTCTCCTTCTGGTAGTCCTGGCTGGAGTAGGGGCTGAACGCCTCGAAGAACCAGTTCGTCTTCCGCCAGGCGCTCCACCCCATCTCCTCGCAGATCTCGTCGTCGTGGTTGATGCTGTACGTGGAGATGCAGTGGCGCTTGTAGAACCTGGTGATCTCCAGAAGCTCGAGGTGCAGGGGTTCGGAACTGCGCCGAGTTCGGAGGTCTCAACTCGGCTCCGAGGGCAGAACCGAAGAGTAGAGTCGCTGGTGTTGAAAGGAAGAAGCTTCTGGAGATCAATCCTTCGCCGATTCATTCAAGAACTGTCCCTTTCGCTGCTTTGCTTGCCATCCTCTTGTGGTCCAATCCAGGTATCGTTGTAACGCCGTAGTTGTCTCGCATTTCTTTTATGTAGAGCAATGAGATTTAGCTTCAGTTTTCATTCGGTAGTTTCTGTTGAACATATTTGAATGTGATTCGTACCTATTTCCGCTTCTGCATTCCGCATGCTTGGTCAATGGGAGGGAATTCCGGGTGTTCGTTTTTTTAGGGGAAATGGTTATTGAAAATGTGAAGGGTCTCATGAACTCCGTCTTGTTATCCTCTGATGGTAAAACTTTGGAAGCTGAGGCTGCTCATAGGACTAAGACCTAGAACTTTAGGGTGAAAGTAGCATCTTATTGAGGATGTACTATTGATTTGGTCCTGTTGTGGTCGCGTGATTTTAAGTCGCTGATTTGCCCTCGCGTTTTGGTCACTATAATGAGATGCCTGTCATATGTTTGTGAAGATGCCTGAATGAATATCTGCGTAGTGTCGTCATCAGTCTATATGCAAGATATTCATGGCTTACTTAAATCATGATGCCTATGTTGATTTCATCTTGCTTACTGTCGATCTAATCAATCTGAGCAATTTTAGCATTATGGCATGCTTAAAACTTGTGCTCATTTGCCTCGTTGATTGTGAGTAATATTAGTTTTCACTTTGAACCAGATTGAGTTTTAGAAAGTAATAAATCTCTTTTCTGGTCTGGTTTTACTCAGATTTGGGAAGTTTTCTAGATCAAGCAGAGATCAATTGATGGGTAAAACTGATGGTTGAAGTTGGCGGATATAGACAGAAGTTTTTAGAAATAAAAACAGGGTTTGCTACTTTTGTCGACTCTTTTAAAGTTGTAGGGTTTGCTGTGATTCATTTTTTTAGAACCACTCCTTGTGCATTGTCTGGATGGTTTTATAAACCATTAGTTATGCATTATGTTTTAATTCACTTGTGGCTGATTTGCATGTTTTCATGATTATCATTTTCCGTCTATCAATTTGCCGTTAATTGGACTCAACTTCTCTTAGGAAGTGGGCCCGTTTTAATCTTTCCTATGATGCTGATTTCGCATGATTTGCACATCAATTGGACTCAACTTCTCTTGTGATGTGCATGATAGAAATCTGTCATAAAAAAACAAGCTGAGACAAGCTTGGGAGAGTTCGTGATCTTGTGATCAAGTACCCCTAAACCCGACCTTTTCCCCCTTTAACTTCAAGGGCAGCAAGATCAGGTCGCGACATTTGCTGTTACCGCCACTCTCTTCATCGAATTGGACAATCAGTTTTTTTGGCCTTTCATTATGATATGTTGATTTTCTTTTATGTTGTCTCGCAGCATATTGTCAGTTAATTGCTTTGCTGAGGGGGCTTGCTGTCTGGCTTTAGCTTCGATGTCTGTGACTTTTGTGTTTATATTCATCTTGGAAGTTCAGAATTACTTTTAGTTTGCAATGGATCTACTTGTTTATTAACCTAGTTTGAATAGTATGCCTTATGTCCTCTGTTTTGATGAGGTGTAATTTGCAAAGCAATGTTGTTTGTCTAAAAATTCGATATAGTTTTTTCAGTCTATGGACATGCTCGAAGTTCTCTATCTTGATTTCTCTTGCCCTTTGTTTTTTCGGTAATTTCCATGACTTGACTTTGGCGTTTCTGTTGGTTTCTAGATTGGACTGCTTCTTGTTTTAGGTAGATTAATTGGATGGACAATGTTTATAGTTGTTGACATTGTTTGCCCTTTGCTCGCAAATTTGACAGAACAATTTGACATGGGGTGGCTAATGTCTCATGATCCTTTTCTCTTTTTCCTTGATGGAAAACACCCATATGGTGTAGCTTGGTCCACTGTCACAATATGTTGCTTTTCACATAAACTAACAAACAGTGATCTTCTGTAAACTTACACGTACAGTCCTGTATTGCCTTATGGCTGAAGATTAAGTGTATGTTAACTTGCTTATGTAGATAATGAACAGAGGAGGAGGAGCAGGAGCAGGACTAGGTAGTGGGAGTGGGCCCACGGCTGCTGCAGCAGTTGCAGCTGCCCAGAAGCAGAAGACACTCTTACAAAGAGTTGAAAACGACATTGGCAGCATTGTTGACAATTTCAGTCATCTTGTGAATGTCGCCAGAGTATGTATACATTTCTCCTTGCCATCGTCCAGTCTGGAAACCTTTATCCCTCTCAGTAACAGTCATAACTACAGTTGAGATTATCCATGCTTTTCCTTTGTGTGTGGCTAGATGGAACATTGACAAGCCATCTCTTTGTCACTTATCGACTACCATGTAGTTTGAGGTCTACATTTGCTTCAGTGTATTGACTTGATGCTGGACTTAGGTATCGTGAAATTATGTCAACAGATAGGAGGGCAGGTTGCTTGGGCTCTTGTAAGCTGCTGAAATTGGGAAAGATGTATTGTTTCCATGATCTTGTTCTTCATGAATGGAGGATTGAAATTTTTTATATATATTCCAAATGGAAAGAAATCCATTTTAGATCTTAGAAGGCTGTTGTGATGGACCTTTTGATAATGAAGATTGGAGACCTAATATCAGAAATTTTTAAGATGTCGTGGTGAGGGGATACAGACTGATAAAGTATGGATAATATTCAAAATGTGGATGTTTACTTCCGGATACCAATGCTTTCAAAATTATGAGCTTAGATCAAGGAGATGATAAAAGTAAAGTTTGTCCTTGCCATTCTAGAGATTCAAGTAGCATGTACAAAGTAAAGTTTGTCCTTGCCATTCTAGTGATTCGAGTAGCATGTATTCTCTGAGAGATTTTCCTTTATATAACATGTGAAGAGATATTACTCTTATTGAAAATAAAAGAACATTTGTTCTTTGTCTTTAATTTGAAATTTCCAAACTGGGAGGGGTTTGATATCTGAAGAGCATCCATTATGGTATTGACTCAGTCTTCTCACTTGTGACAGGTGAATGACCCTCCAGTCAGAAACTCACAAGAAGCTTTCATGATGGAGATGCGTGCAGCAAGAATGGTAAGATTTGGACTTTAATCTGAATTGAGGCTTGGCCATTTAATTATTGTAACCAACAAAGGATAGTTAATTCTGCTCATTAACTTAAAAAGCAGTTCATGTTTGGCATATATGTTTACCACATGTCAATTTGGTAATCCTCTGCTGAATCCATGAGAGACTCAAAATTTCAGGGCTATGAGACTTCTAGAAAATGGATGTGGGATTTCTTTTTCATGATAATGGGAATTTCAATATCTCAGAGATTGCGTTTGCCACACGTGTATTAGCATTTAGCAATAGCAATAACCATAATGTGAAATGACCCTCACAATCTGGATTTTCTGTATAGTTTAAATGAACTTGAGGGAACACAAATTGTCAATCCAAAAATAGTTACTCAAATCGCAAAATGCAGGTGGCTAAGTATGATTAGCTTTTCAAGGAATATGGTGAAGTGGCGAGAGCATCTTTCTATAGTTCAAATGAACTTGGGGGAAAATAAGTGGCATAACCTTGAGATTAGTTACTTGAATAGGTGACGTGTGTGATTAAGGACTAAAAACTTTTCAAGGAATATTATTAAGCAGTGGAAGCACCTACTTGTAATGCTTCAGAAATTTTAACCCTGGATCAATCTTCTTCTTTACTTTCCAAAGCTTATCAAAGAAGCAGCTTCTCTGTGCTCATGTATTTGTCTCCTCTGCCATTTGATGCATGTATGCGAAAAAGGTTCAAGCGGCTGATTCACTGCTGAAATTGGTATCGGAGCTGAAACAGACTGCCATATTTTCGGGATTCGCATCTCTAAACGACCATGTTGAACAGAGAATCGTCGAGTTCAACCAACAAGCCGAAAAATCGGATCGTACGTTGTCTAGAATTGCGGAGGAGGCAGCCGCCAGTCTCAAAGAGCTCGAATCTCATTACTACTCTTCGTTGCAGAGGACGACTCATCCCACCGAATCTTAGTGGAAGATGGCTGTGATCTTGTGTATTAATTGTGGGGATTATTGTGACTTGTTACTTATCTTGAAGCTAACAAAAGCTATGTACACTA
This sequence comes from Eucalyptus grandis x Eucalyptus urophylla, assembly GCA_028830015.1. Lineage (NCBI taxonomy): Eukaryota > Viridiplantae > Streptophyta > Magnoliopsida > Myrtales > Myrtaceae > Eucalyptus > Eucalyptus grandis x Eucalyptus urophylla. The sequence continues at coordinate 47,612,128 of CM054190.1, forward strand.
CATGGAGCTTCTAGGGTATTCTTTAACTTCAGCAGGGTGATTGAGAGGCTTGCTCTTGCCGTTCCAGAGCCATGTGAGGGGATGAATTTGATTATCTAAATAGGGAGTATTGAGGAGATATTTGACTTTGGAATTCGTCCAAAAAACTTGTCGATGACTACTCAGTGCAAATCTCTCTCAGCAAAGAGATTAGCAACTTGGACTTCCAAGTCATTGCGTTTGTCTCCTGTACTTCTATATCTACGAATTTGCAGCTAAAGGTTGGATGAGATGGAAAGCTTTTACATAATTGATGCCATGTGATTCCCCGGTCCTGGCGGAGATGAACTGCATTGGATTGAAATAGAGCCCGGGGCTTACTCTCTTCTCAAAAACTGGTCCATAAAACCACTTGCTCTCTACGATAGCAAAGAGGCCTTTAGTTTTTTTATTGCATGCTCCGTTTACTGCGCAGGAATTTTTGCGATTTGAAAACTATTTTTGAAGAAGTCATTTTCTAGAAAAATAGTAATATTTTCCAGAAGTTGATTGAAGTTTGAAAATGAACTGTAGATTAGTTTTCCGTCGCTTGGAAATGATGGCTTAACTTTCTTTCCTAAAGAAACATGCACCATTCACATTGCGCGTGTACATGGATAAAAAATTTCGTTGCTTTGGCAGTCTATAAATAGAATTTGGTAAAAAAATTTAAATAGTATCATTCATTAACTAGACTTTTAAAGTAATTGAATATGTTGATTTTGAGTTAATAAAGCTAAGGCTCATCTCATTTTATTAGACCTGGGCCCAGCCGACGAGGTCCCGAAGACTTGGACATGACTGTCGAGATCTTGAGCATGGGGCGTTAAGGTCTTGGGTCAAGTCTCGAGGGACTGAGGCCTAGTCACTATGATCCCGAACCCGAGTGTTGAGGACCCCACTTTGGTCGAAGACTAGGCCTTGACCTTAGGGGACTTGAGCCTGCTATTGAGGTTCCAATTTTCTTGGGCCTAGCCGTTCGGAACTTGAGCATGGGCACCGGAGATCGGGGCCGAATCTTGATAGAATGATCTTGAGCATTGGTGACTTGATTGCAGGAGCTGAGTAGTCAGGCATGGTTGCTGGTGACTTGGGCATGGACATTGGAGTTTTAAGTCTGGCCTTGAACAACTTGGACCAACCTCTTTGCACCCTGGTCTAGCTCATCTGGCCCTAATGGACATTAATCATAAGTTATTGCTGCTTTGTTGACTCTATTTAACACATTTGGCGTAAAATTATACATAACTTTTATTACATGTTATATAATTTACCACATTTCGTTAGTAAATGAAAATTTGATTGAGTAAAATTATGAATGCTTGCAGAGCCTAGATCTTCAACCAATGTTAGTGGTTCATCCGTGTCTTTGTTTAAGTTGTACACTAGTGTGGAATAATCTTACATTTTTATTAGTATTGTGATGAGACAATAATGGCGACGTCATTTGACGGCAATTTCAATTCAAATTAATATTCTATCATGGGCATGAAACTCAGTAATTGACGATACTAGTCATATGTTCCTAATATTTAATTTAATTTTCTATGAAAAAGAAAAAACTCGCGACGCTTTTTTTGCCAACAAAATTAACTTATTTGCTATCCAATCCGAAAAAGAAAAAAGAAAAGATTTGCTTTAGAATCCTGCTTAAAATGAAACCTCGTCTCAAAACCCCAGAACGCCCATACCCACATGCCGTTTTAGAGCGGGACAGCGCCTCCTCCTCCTCCATTGCCCTAACCATGGTAGAGCGCTCGCTTTGCATGCGAGAGGTACGGGGTTCGATACCCCGCATCTCCATTTCTCCTTTTTTTTACCTACTTCTTTCTCATTTATTTTTGAACAATTTGAGAGAGAGAGAAAATTTGAGAATAATGTATTTGGAATTAGAATATATATATATATTAGTACAAGAACTAAATTAACCGATAAAAATTGAACAAGCAACACTTCTTCACTAGTTAACTCCTCGTCTCTCTTCTAAGAATATAATCTCTCTAAATATATCCACACCAAGCCAAATCACTACTACTATTATTATTATTATTATTATTGGTTTATTTATTTATTTATGGATTACTTTTTATTTTTCCTTCTCGTAGTCCTGGCTGGAGTAGGGGCTGAACGCCTCGAAGAACCAGTTCGTCTTCCGCCAGGCGCTCCACCCCATCTCCTCGCAGATCTCGTCGTCGTGGTTGATGCTGTACGTGGAGATGCAGTGGCGCTTGTAGAACCTGGTGGTCCTCTTGCTCACCTCCACCTCCCTCGCCGTCTGCTCCAGCATCCCCTCCACGCTCGGCAGCTTGAACTCCCCCGCCGCCAGCCGGCTCAGCCACTTGCACCCCAGCTCCGCCGAGTGCAGGTTCGACACGCTCTCCAGGTACCCCACGAACGCCGCGTTCGGGATCAGCGGATGGATCATCCCCCTGCAGCACGCATCGGTTTTAATTTCCGGCGCCGCCGACGAGGGCTAGTGCTCTCTAGCTAAATATGAATTGGTGGTTACCTGTACAAGGGCATGACGCCGGAAGGGAACTCGACGAGGCTGCGGAAGGGCTCCGGCAGGATGGACTTGATCTTCTGCTTGCCCTCGAAGCCGGTGGCCAGCGCCACGACGTCGGCCTCCACCCGCGTCTTGTCGTCGAACTCGATCCCTCCTTCCCAGAACCACCACTTGGACGGCCTCTTGAACACGATCTTGCCCTTCTCCGCCTCCGCGAAGAAATTCTCGGGCACGATCGCCATCTGGCACGAGGCGTAGTCTTCCTCGAACGGGTGCTCCGGCTTCAGGCCGTACTTCGCCAGGGGCATTTTCCACAGCAGATAGGACTCGATGAACTTCGAAACTCCCCGCCTCTATCGAACATCGCGAAGAATACTCAGATTGTCAGTGCTCATCCCAATCACAGCGCGAAAAACATGCGACCTCGATATGTTTAGGGAAAAAATTGAAACGGGTTGAACTCACCAGAGGGGTGAAAAGGAGGCAAAGGAGGGTCCTGAGGAGAGACTGGCTGGGCCTCTCGTGGAGGAACTGGGAGAATCTGGTGGAGTAGAACAGGAAGAACGGCAATCCCCAGACCCAGTAATGCGGCACGATCCAGTGCAGCGTCCTCACGATCATGGTGCAGGGCTGCCCTTCTGGCCCTTTTGCGATCCAAAACAACAAAGCAGAGAATATCAACACCCATACAGTTCAACAAAAGATGCATCGAACACGATCCAGTGACAAAGATCGTTCCCTATTCATGCGCAATCGGTCTGGCAATTCCTAGATAGGTTATGGAGATGGGCTCATCGTCCCGAACTCGGCCGGATCTGGGACGGGTCGTGTTCGAGCGGCGAAAGCCGCCTTGTCCAAAGTCCAACAAGGAGAAACTTCCGAACCTCGGAACCAGACCGACGAGTCTTCACGGTCATAATCGGGTTGGCCCGATCGCCCTCCACTCGACCCGATTGACCCCTAGGGAGCCCGTTCGACAGATCTCCCACGTGCGAACGAACGACTTTCTAGCCCCGACCGCGACGTGCGAAAAGACAAAGACAACGTGGGGCAAGTGGAAAGGGAACCGCACGGAAAAGGAGAGTCGAAACAGCAAGCAGACGAGCATGTGATTCAGATTTATGCTCGGTGGGAGCCACGAGCGCAAGCGTCCTTGTCTCGTCTTGTCACGCCTTTCGAAGTGAAAAGTCAGGGCTGACTTTCTAGGGTTTACACCCGTGTGGTCGTGTGCGGTCGAGGACTGGCGTTTCCATCCTTGTCCGTTGCGGTCAACGGGAACGAGGATAAGACAATTCACTGTTAGCTCATCCGGTTTCCGTTTGAACCGATCCGGGACCGACGACCGGGGTTTGACTTTGCTTCCCTTTTTTCTAATTTTTGCGTGATGTACGCGTGCATGACATGACGTCCGTTCCATGCATTTTCCATCTTGTCACGCCAGCTTTTTTATAAACACGAAAGAAGGCCGGCCTAAATTTAATGACCAAAGTGGAAAAATGATTAGGTGCTGGCTACGGGAACATTCCTTTCCCTACGGTTTATATTTGTTGTGGTTTCTATTTGCGGTCATGACAAGATGTCCAAAAGTATTTTCTAACCGAGTTAGAAGGAAGGTCAAGATGAAAGAATGTTTTTCTCAAATTTCCTCGATTTATAGTAAGTTTTCGAGCGCGATTCACGAAAGAGAAGAGGGAGATTGATGTCATGGAAAGATGGATTGGTGGGTATATGCATGTGTATGTGTATATACCTTGGTTGGCCTCGGCGCACTCCATGGCCAAATCGATGGCAGACTTTTTGTAGCCAACGACCACAACCTTCTTTCCTCGGAGAAGTTGAGTGGTAGCTTCCTGGTCCAGCTTCGAGTAATCCATGGAGTGCATGACTTTGCCTCGGAACACCTCCGGCCCTTTGCCTTTTGGGAAGACCGGCATCTTGGGTATGTCCCCGTATTTCCCGACGCACATAACAAGAAACTCAAAGGCATACAACTGCACCAGTGATTTTAAATTCTCAGACATGTTGTATATCATAAACCTTCACGATCGATTGATTGATCGATAACTAGCCCTTCGCTAGGTTTTCATTCAAAGCAAAGAACATTGGAATACCGAGAAGGGTATATAGTGTTGAAAATTCTTATCATGAGGAGCTTTTCTTTGTGAATTTACATAAATCGTGAATCAACTAGTTTTACGAGAGTTTGAACCTTTTTAAGAAAATTCGCTGTACGCATCACTTAGCAAAAATAGAAACTTTACTTCGTTGACTATTTGTAAGGATTTTTTTCCCTCAAATAGCCAAACAAAATCATGCAGTACGAAGCAAATGACATGTCTTGGTCTTTATTTTGCTTTTCATGAAACCCTAGCAGGAGATGAAGAGGACTGATGCTCATATGTTGTAAATGTATTCGCTATATACCTGAATAGTGTCTGAACCGGTTTGCACAGCAACCTCCCAAACCGGCTCACCCGGCAACAAACTTCCATACGATCCACCATTATCGGTGATCTTCTGGTCGCCCATAAAGCGAACCCCCACCACCTTTGAGTTGAACCTCACACACTTCAACAGATCAAAGTGTTTAGCATAAGCTTCCACGTAATCTACGATCTCAGCATGCGATGGGAAGCTTGAATTATCTCTATCGGGCCATGGGAAATCAGAAAACTCATAATCACAACGAAGCGACTGAAGTTTAGTCGAACTATAAGAGCAATGTTTCCAAACACCTCCGATCGAATCGGTGGCCTCGAAAACAATCGGCTCATGACGGGCTAGCTGTTTCGCAGCAGCTAAGCCGCTCACCCCGGCCCCGATGATGCCAATTTTCGAGATTTGGACGTTTCTATCAGCACTAGCCATAATGGGGTTAGCTCAAAATGGGCTAAAGGTTAGGGTTTTCCTGGATGGAATGGGGAAGAGCGATGGAAATGAGGGTTTTCTTGTATAGCTGCTCAATCTGTGTGCAAAGATGAAGAGAGATGGGGTGTATTTATAGGGGGCATTTTGCATTAATATGGTGCAAAAAAAGGCACGTGAAATGGACTTTTAGAGAGAGAGAAAGAGAGAGATGTTTGGGAAGGGATGAGCAACTTACGTTTAGAATCATAAAAAGGGTTGTGTTGACCGACGATGGAAATTAACAAAAGTATTACTGGGCGCTTGTTCTAAATTCTTTAGTGAGTGTATGCGAAGTTGGTCCGTCTTGATGGGGAAGTTCCAGGAGCTTGCTGAGGAGATTTCGTCCCTCGTGATTGAATTTTCTCCTCTTTTCGTTTATTTTCCAAGGCTGAAGGAGCTTGTGGAGGAAGTTGCATTGGAATTGAACCACGGCCTTGCTTCAAAAGCAATCTCGAAGTAGTAGTGAACCGATTGACCAGTTTTCTTTCTACGGCCGAGGCCTTGAGGAACCCGATTGAATTCGAAATTCATTGTACATGGGGAGGGTGCTATATAATGTGATGTATACGTTTTGTGTAATTTGCATATACCATGCAAGGAAAATTCCTTATTAGACTAATCTTGTCGTTGTGGCTACTTGAATTAAAATAATTCATGTGAAGTTCCCATCATTTTTTAGGTATGGACTCTCTCCATGATTAGTCAAATGAATTAGCTTAGTATGGACACTGCAAAATCTTGCAATCGCGTACCTAATGTACGTGTGCGTATTTATTAATAGGGTCCTACACTAGAAATGATTTTAAAAACTTGATTGGCTCTATAAGGCGTATTTCGTTTGACTCATCTCAATTCCTTTATTGTTATTTTCTGTCAATAAAGCAAATTTGTCATGATTTTAGATGACTATTTATTGCGCAAAAAACATATTTCACATTTTTCGGTGTTTGATTAGTTTAGAAAAATGAGTCAACGGAAAATATTTTTCTAGTCAGCGAAAAAGGTTTTCTTACCAAAACTTAAGTTCAGGTAAATGATTCCCTCATTAAAAAATCAGAAAACGGTTTCCAAAATATGACTAAATATCGACACCTAAACTCAAAACTTTATGCTTAAACACGAAGACCTCAATATTAGTTCCCAAATCCCCACGTTCATGACCAAGTCTCTAGTAGCCAAGCCCAAGTCCATCAAAGCTTGGTGCCAGTAGTCGATGCTTTGACACTTGAGTTCGTGTCCATAAAGATCGTGCTCAGGTCCCCGATGCTTGAGCTCTGATCTTGACCCTCAAGTTTGGGTCCACAAAGGCCATGTGTAGGTCCTCGGCACTCAAATTCAAGTCATTGATTTAATGAAACATTTGTTCTTACAAGAATAGTTTTTTTTTTTTAAATTGAATCTTGAATTATTTTTAATTGTTTCTTTCTTCTTCTTCTTTTTTTTTTGGCTTCTTCCTTGGCAAATCGCTAGCCACAGTGAGTTCAAGCTTGCCGAATTCTAGTGAGCCAAGCCTCACTAGCCTCAGGTGAGACTCGACCTTGATAGATCAGCAAGCTTTGAGTTTGTTGGCCTTGTGCAAGCTCAACCTCACCAATTTGGTAAGGTGGTGCCTCACCGAAGGCTAGGTTGGCTCACTGGAATTTGGCAAGCTAGAGCCTCACTGACCTTAAGTGAACTCGAGCTTACTAGTGAACGATTGTCAATCGTTGACTAACCAAGGAAGAAACAAAAAGAAAAAAATATATAATAAAAATAATAATTAAAAATACTAATTTTTTGATAATTTTCCCATTCAAATTTTTCTTACCAAATTATGGAAAAACAATTTTTTAGTCTTTTCAAATTTTAGCCAAACACTGAATAATGAAGTCATTGTCCTCTTAACAAATATTTTCCAAAAATGGTATTTTTCCAAAAAATAAGAGGACCCTAAATGTTAATATCCATGTGCTCTAACACTCAAGCTAAGAAATAAAAATCATTTTCTCAACAGTTAAAATGATACGCATAAGCAAAATATTAGAAGCAAAAGTTAGTCAAAATACCCTCATGAGAATCTACTATAATCCCACTCAAAGTAAAATAATTAGAATGGGTACCAAATAACCGATGGAAAGGTGACATGACAATTGACACACTATTTTACATACATGTGAAAATTGTGATGTGTCTATATATCTTAGGTATCGTGTAAACTCTCCGTTAATGCTAATATAGTGTTTACATTGTTGGGGGACAAAAATTGTAGTTAGTCAATTAGAAATTGGACTGTCATAGCACGTGGTCAGTGCTGCAGAAATCTCACTTCCTCATAGCCCATTTCGGGGAAATTGACATGTTAGGCAACGTGAGCCCGTGGCTCAACAACGGTACGTGTTTTGCATGTAACTTCAGTCCGATAGTCATATGTCTGCAGCGGTATTCATATGTGCTCATTGCAATTGGATGTTGACAATACAATGCATCTAAATGACACACGTACACACAATCTAACGCTCTTTGAGTTCAAAATGCATAACAATGATAATTATAATAATGACTCATGAGATCGACCGCATTGTGTATTGGTTTCTAATTGAAAACAAGAAAAAACCGACAGAACTACTATCAACTATCCTATAAATTTAAGTTTTTAGATGCAAACTTTGTTTAATTTTAAAAATGTTCTAACACTCTCCACGATGCCTGAGATTAAAGCGTGGGTATATATAGGAGGTAAATAAGGGTTTTGAAAATATTTAGGCTTGTGACTTCCTGTTATGATATTATATAAAAAATCATGGTATCATTACTGATTGTTTTGAAATTTTAAGCTCTTATATGAAATCTTGGTTTAATGTTTATATATTGTAACATTGATTAAGGTGATGAATATCTCATTTTCAATATCTAAGAAGGAAAAGACATCACGCTGTGTAGTGGCAGGAAATGGGATTGTGCTAGGTAATTAAGAAGTAATTAAGGGCTTCTTCGTGGTTGGAAAGTGCCATCACTAGTGAAGGGAAAATCTTCCAAAAAATTAGATTGAGTGCCATTTGCATTATTTTTCTCCATACACCATCATACATTATGAGAAATATTTTTCTTCTAATGGCTCATTTCTCTACATCGATAGCATAATCAATAACATTATTTTAATATAAAATACATATGCTTTGTCCCATGTTCAGTATTCAAATACCTCGTACGATTCCTTGTATAGCTTTGGGAGACTTAGATTTGCAAGTGGTGGGGCTTTATAATAAGATGTCCATATTTCAATTCTTTCCGCGTAATCATAATCGATGAAGGAAATCTCAAGAAAAACTAGACAATTTTTTTTTTTTAATTATAGTTTATATGCAAATAAGTTCCCCTATTAAACAAATGGAACAGAGACCTTGCAATGAAAGTTGGCATTGATGGACAATCTCTTATATACCCGTGCCTGTACAAATACATATCTGTTGTATTATTTACTATAAAATACGGACTAAATTTGTTGGGATCGCCAATTTTATGCATACATCATTAAAGAGTGCCCATGTAATCACTCGAGTGAAGTCCTTTTGATTTGACGATATCTTTAGTGGCGAGTTAACTTAATTGGAAAAAGGGTTATGTTTTCTCTTATTTCTAGGTAGAGAAAACTTCCTCTTATCCTATACCTCTGATCAATAGAAAAACAAGTTATAGACATTACTCACATGTAAATTTAAGTAAATATAAATACCGGTAATATCTGTGTTGTAATCCACCAATCAAAGTCATGGTTATTTATGTGAAAAAAAAAAGTCATGGTTATTTGAAATAAAACATGGGCTTTAAAAGATCACTTTCGTCGAAAAATTTTCTAACTCTCGGTCTTTCACTGGGTGTGACCGATAGTAAAGTCCCATTAGGTTGGCAGCGAACTTCTGTGAAGCTTTTGAACCTCGTTGGATCAAAATTGACTAAAATAGTAGTTTTAATGGTTTCATTTAGTCATCTCTCTCTCTCTCTCTCTCTCTCTCTGAGACCTGAGACCCTTGTTTTGTTCGAAACCACGCATGAATAATCCAACTTATGATTTTAGAAATCTAGATGCAACATTTCCATCAACAATTTGTGGGAACATATGGAAAAATATATGCCTTTCGGAGATTAGTATGACTCAGGAAGCATCCGAGAAAACCGGAAGCAGATTCAAGGCAAAGACGCACTCTCCTGAAGCACAAGCTCTGCGTCTCCTAAATCGAAGTGCTACACGTCTCTCTGGCCTTGGAAATTAAAGTCCTCACTCCCCTCTGATATCAGCCGTGACGCCGGTTGCTCTCTTCCTTTTCCAATGGTTTTCTATTGCCACCAGCTTTGGACTCGCTTCTTTTCTGCGAAGATGCACCGTATACTTGTCCGCTATGGATTTCTAGCTGCCAACTTTACATGTGTGCTTCAATAATGACAATAATGAATGTATATTTTTTTTAGTGGGTTCTCTTCTCTTTTCAAACTCCAATGAGAACATCTAGAACATCTCGTCAAGAGATGATCATCCATCAGCCTTTCGTCGCTTTCTCTCCAAGAATACATGCTCGAACTTTACAGAAAGATAAAAAAAGAATCAAGACATAAAATTCGTGAAGTTACTGCTCAAGCTTATCCGAATAATTGACCACAGGCGGCAGTTCGGATCTTACCACGAAGCTACAACACATCTTCATGCGGGGGCAATGCGAGATTTACTTCCTCGAAAAGTTTTTAGTCTCCGCCCTCTGACAAGTAAGAGAAGCCCTTTGAATATGAGGATATAGGACAAATTTGTGGGGCTTCATTTGATATTCTCGACAGAGAGCATAAAGACTCAAGCTATTCCAAGTGTGACTTCGAAGATCCGCTTGACCAACACGTTCACCATGAAATGTCAAACTTTCATTAAAAGGACTACGAACCCTAAATTGACTCGCCGGAGTAATGTGTGCAGATTCTGGTTGAATGTGAATGTTTGTCTTGGGGACGACTGAGATGGGATATTAAATGAGATGAGAGTTGGTTCGGGCGGCCCATCCTCCCAACTCATGGACAGAGTAGTTGAACCCTAAGTCAATGATTATTAAACCGCTTAATCCAACCGGGGGAGGGGGCGATCTGGAAGGAAGTCGTACATACTCACTCATTAAGCCAGTAAAACGGTTGAGATTTGGTGCTTCGTATAGCAATGAGGTGGTCTGAAAATTGACAATAAAATGCTAAATAAGATTGCGAGATTTGGTCCGAAGTTTAAGCTATTAGATGAAGGCGTGTGATTTATTATTTAACACTCCTCTTCACACTTTTTTTTACTAGTACTAGGTGTGAAAATTTAATTAGAAAGATAAATAGGGCTTGAAAAATTTCAAACTCAAAATCTCCAGCTCTAATATCATATAAGATTTTGTGGAAATTTGTAAATAGGACATAAAAAGATTCGAACTCATGACCTCCAACTCTTCTACCATAGAAGATTTTATAAGATTACTGCTAACTATTCTAAAAGCTTAAGCTGTTAGATAAATACGTGATTTATTATTTAAATATTCTTGCAAAAATAAACTTACTAGATTTAGTCGATATGATCGATTTCTATATAGAGTCATGGGAAGATTTTGCGGAGAAATTCAATGAAGTTTGCTACTCAGATTGATCCAGTTTTGACCCTTTCTCCCTCTTTTAATTTCGAATATAATTATCAAATTGAGTAGTTTTCCACGGTATCCTAAACTGGCTACAATCTCTGCATAAGCGATCTTGAAATCAAAGCATGTACAGATGATTGCTTAAAGTGGAAAGGTAAATCTATTTTGATACTAAGCCAGCCTATATTTCAAGAAAGAAGAAGAAGAGAATCCTGGGATCTTTAAATTTGCAAGGTGTTAGACCCGATGGCATGACATAGAATTGCTTCCAAAAGAAGAAGGCCTGTTTCCGACTTGGAAACAAAGGTGACCTTTTTGAAAGGTCTACCTATTTCTGGTTCGAAACGGGTCTTCGAGGAAACAACTTGGAAATTTTCCATTCCTAGGAAAATTCTCTCCTTAGACTGAGGCGTTGATAGAGAAGCATGATGTGAGTGGGCAACTTTTTTGCTTGGACTGTCGCAACCGTTGATCACATGGGATCCATATGACTCGGGTTCATGTGAGTTTCTTGAAGTGCCTATGTTGAGTTTTTGACTTTTAAATTAGTGATAAAGGTATTTTGGACCATGTTTATTTGTTTTATGATATTTTGAAGGGAAACTATAAAAGGATGTGTTTAACAGCATATCTAAAAACCCTAGCCTCCACGTTATTTCCCTTACTTTTGTTTTTCCTATCTTCTCATTGGAATTTTAGACCTTGTGGCTTACCAAGTGGTTTTTTTGAGCTTTTGGGTTATACTCTCATACTCATTGTTGAAGATAGTAAAACCCTCTCTTCCTATGGTTTTTACTATTTTGGGTTTCCACGAATATCTTGCGTCTCACGTGTTTTTAATTTTGCTTTCATCCTTTACTACTTATGTTTCTATTGGCATATCTTTTGGTGTTGTTCCACAACAAGTTGGTATCAGTGCCAATGAACTTTTCGCCTGTGACAATGGACTAGTAACCCCACATGAAAACGAACTTTTGCACTGATAAGATTAAACAAAATGAAGTGTCCAGAAAAGAAGAGAAAATTACCAGAAATACGGATGTCAAATCAATCATAAACATGTTAATTTAGTCAATTTACCGACCCAAAAAAAAAAATAGTCAATTTAGTTCTAACCCTTTTGCATATTTTCCAATTAAGCCTATTCGATCAATTTTGCTCGGGAAGGTCTTACTTGGATACCTAGTCAGAGCCACCATCCCACCTGGTCGCACTAATATTGACATGGACACCGAAAATAAGAAGTGGAGCCATTTCACTTTTAAAAAGCCACAGATAAAAAACTACATTGCTGGTTGCTAGGTCTCTACCCAACGATTCACGGCCCTCAAAACACGAATTAAGAGAAATGACAAGACGTGATCGAATTTGGGGGAAAACCCGATTGCCAATTAGGGTTCTTCACGATTTTGCTTGCTCGCAATTGTGGCCAAGTCTAAATTGGGGATTTCACCGCATTGATTTTGCTTGATCTCAATTAACAAATGCAATTGACGGAAGAACGACTCAGTTTGAGAGAAATGGCAAGAAGTGATTGAATCTAGGCGAAAATTTCAAAGAACTTTGGATGAGATCAAATCAGGGTTCATCCGAACTCGGCCAAAGATCGATTTGGGGACCACGAATTGTTGGCCAGAAACCTAGCAACCCTTAACGTTGTTTTTGGCTTCTTCTTCTTTTTGTTACATCTACACAATAGATTAATGAGTTTTTGGATAATTTTCTTTTGAAAAAATTGTTAAATGAGGTAAGGTCTTGCAAAATTGCTAAGATTACATATGATTGAATGATTGCCATTGGTTCTCTACCTCAGTATCAGCTCTACACATTCTCTAGGGTTACGTTTGGTTAATTGAATTTCTAACCAAGATAAGACTAGATAGGATTGGATATGAAATCCAAGAATTTTGCTATATCCTATTCATTATTTGGTGATTGCAATAATAAAGCGGATATATTCACATCATATAATGTACATTGTTTAGTATTAGCGACATATTAATATAAATTATCCAAAAATTTTATAAATGGAGATGATAAAAATCTCTTGCAACACTCTTGCCTACTTTAATTTTTATTTTCTTATTTTATTTTATTTTCCTCTTAATTTTTGAATTTATTTCTTTTTTATTTCTTTTCTCCTTACATCATTCTCTAATAAGATTTTATTAAACAATGAACAATACTAATATACCTAAAATACTAAACACCTAAATATGCAATAACTATATCTAAAATATGTAATAAATATAAATCTATATTTATATATTGAAATTATATTATAAAATAGAATACAATTCGAATATATAAATAAAAATAAGATTAAATTAAAATAAATTTATTGTTATTTTTTTGTTAATTTGAATTTCTTATATTAGAATTCAAATATTATTTATATCGAAATGTAATTTCAATTTTGTTAATTTAAGAAGTTTGTTAATCAAGAAAAATAACTTTCCTATTATAGATGTTAAAAATTTTATCCACCTTTATCCCATTAATAATTTTATCTTGTCTATATTTTCTTATATCCGAATTTATCATGTCTTGTACGGGCACCAAACGCAATATATGATCAATTTTATATTGACTACCAAACATAGCCTAGGAGTCTATGGGAAGTTCCTTTTATGGGCCCAAAGATGTCCACCTCTTGTACGCATGAAAACTGGGCTTGGTCTCTCTCTCTCTCTCTCTCTCTCTTGTCCCTGGCAATTTGTGAACTCCCCTTGGAAATTCAAAATCGCCTCTCTTCTGTTTATCGTTCACATGGTGCATCGACACTCGCATCCTTTCTTTTTTCTAGTCGCTCGACAAGCGTCCGAAGGCACTTGTAAAGTTACGGATTATGATCTCCTTGACAGTCTTGGTACTCTCGCTTGAATTTCGAAATCTTTGTAATCCCGGCGGATGGTTTCACATGCAAACTCCAAAGTACAAAACATTCATCATCTTGCCATGCCAGCTGTCCCCAAGTGGCAGGGTCGATGGACCGTCTTTCCTCCCGAGCTTGGCGTCACAGCGAAGATGTCGAAACCCAGACAGAGACTCGGTACACACGCACGGAAAGAGATTGTACGCCGCACGAAGTCTTCCATACCGACCAATATCCCTGTCCGGGCAACCGGCAATTCGCTCCATCTTCACGACCCAGTGCACGTTTTACTTTCACGGATTCAGCACGTGCCATGAAAGATCGTGCGGACTAGATTATAAGGTCCATCGGAGGGCGATCAAAGCTTCGCGGAGCCGACTGTGTTTTCGCCTTTAGAATATTGGGTTAAAGATGACCATTGACTCCGCGACTTCCCATTTTCTTTATGGCTCTGAGAGAGAGAGAGAGAGAGAGATGTAGGTCTGTGGACGTGAATCACGACGGTTCGCTGGTCAGCTTTCTATCGCTTTTCTTAGACAACGCTTGGCCAGAAATTCCAGGAGTGCACACTCACCTAATTTCCTACTTGTTCCGGCAAAGTAGAAGGGCCTTTAATGAGCCTAGGGTTTTGCACCAAGTTCCTCAGCTAACGCGTGTGGCGCACCACGTGCCATTCACTGCTAGCAACACCGTCCTTGTTTTTCATGCGCCATTCCCCACCGGCGAGTCGAAACTGCGCTCCTTGCAGTATAAAGTCTGGGATCCAGCTAGCGCAGCTTGGCATCTTCTGCTCTCGGCATCTCTCCATCTCTTGGCTCTCCTTCTCTCCCATACTCTCTCTCTCTCTCTCATTTCTCTCATCTCCTTGTAACTTTTCTTCCCGCCGCTGAGTCCTTGTGGGTTGTCTTGTCTTTTCATCCACCACAACGACAGTAAACGAGGACTTCAAGGGTCGATTGACCATCGCGAGCTCAGGCTCGCAGAACTCACGGTCAGGGCTCGGGTCTTGCAGAGGTCAGGCATGAGCACCGTGCTGGATTCTCCGCTCGTAGCACTCGCGTCAGATTACGAGAGCTTCGGATTCCTCGCCGCCGCGAACAACTTGTGGACCTGGATCGCCGTCATCAGCACAGCGGCTCTAAGTTTCTGGCGAATCCGAGCCTCGGCGTCTTCTGCCATTGCTGGACGAGTAAGCGAAGAATCCTTGTCGCCGCAGTCGTTGTCATCTCGTGAAGATGAAATTGTAAATGCGGATCGATCTTTTCCGCAACCGGCGTCTTGTGGTGCTGTGGAGGAAGAATTTGAACCTGGTGCTTCTACTTCTTCTCCTCCTCCTCCTCCGTATCCGACATGGTTTGAATGTGACGGCGGCGGAGTTACGAAGGGGAAGTTCGCGACATATTACGAGGAGGATCGGAGAGATGACGAACCGCCGCCGCCGGCAGCGACAACCGTAGATGAAGCTGCGTTTGGTGGCGGAGAGTGGCGGTGGAGCTGGGAGAGAGCGGCGAGATTGAGGGATGGAGAGAGAGGGTGGTACAGCTTCCAGGACTTGATGGCGATCAATGGCAATGTGGTGAGGCTGTGGGATGAGAGAGTTAGCAGAAGATAAAAAGAAGATTAGTAAATAGTAAGGATTTTCTGCTCTTCAATTTACCTCATTTCGGCACGAGGAGGTCGGTCGATGAATGTAGTTATTAATAAAGATTAAACAAGTTGAGGGGGGTCTTTTTTACGAAATTCCGATGTCCCGGCCATCGGGAATAAACCTCACTCATCGATTGTAAATCTTATTGTAGCATCACATTGTATATGAATTGGAAGTAAATAACCTTCCTGTACACACGTATGCTTAACTAATTTCCACGAATGTACTATAAAATTGATGGCGATTACAATGTCGGGAACGCATTCTCACCCATCAAATCGAAGCGATTGCTGCCTCCTAATTATTAGAAATATTAAATGCACCGTCCTTCATAGAACATATCGAAGCGGTACTCTTATAATAATGAATGAAAGCTAGTCAATTTATATATAGTATGGACTTCACCGACTTTTTGATTGTTTTAGACTAAGTCAATATCACCCCGTTGAAATGGTTGACAAAATGTAATTAGACATTTCTCATGAGAAGTTGGATCCATCTAGCATTTATCCATACTAACTGGGGAGTGGTTATGCTGCTGCCGATTTATGCACTTAATTTAAAGATCAAGAGATCATCTATCAAAAAAAGAAAAAATCATAACCTAAATTTATAAATCCCAGTCCTAGATATCTCTCTCTCTCTCACATGGGCCTAAACATGGGCCTAGGAGGCTAGGCCCATGTGAGATATCATCGGTTAGTGTTTGTGCAATATTTTGGTGATGCACTTTCTCCGCGGGTTAAGGACTATTTCATGATTTGTCCATTTACTCCTCTCTCTTTTTTTTTTTTTTAATTTCTTTTAGTATTCTCTTTGGTTAACCTATTATGCCTAAAGGGCATAGCATAAAGCTCCACTCATGAGACAGTAGTTGGCATCCTAATCATTATGAGAGGAAGATGATATGATTCAAGTGAGAAAGTTGAGATATTCAAATCAACCGCTTGACCATTCAACTAATTTTTCGAACTTTTTTTTCATTTTCAATGCTTGAATGAACAAATCCAAGCACTAGTTGACTTAATAAACCGATCGAACAAGACTTCATAAGTGCCTGGTCCCGATCACAACTAATTTGATGGACGCATAACATCTAATGACAACTGACTCATAGGAAGTAGTTCCGGACGTACATCCAAATGACGACACTGGAGTGGTTTCATCTCTAGCCAAGATGATAAAAGCGGGCTTAGTTTTGATCAGTGAAGTTAGGTCCGAAACATCATCGGATTGCAGCACCAAGACGAGAGCATCGTACAAGCACATGGCACTGACTTTTCAAATGGCCAATCAAGCCATGAAAAAGCTTTAGCCAAGTATGGAAAACCGAACCCGTCGCTTTCGCTAGCAAAGAAGAAGGACAATCGATAGCATTCCCCAGATGATGAAATGACATTATAGGGGCCGCGAAAGCTGGCTGGATCGTCAACCACTGGGGGACTGGCCTGTGTTCCAGCAAGAGAGGCACTGGTGGCATTTGCCGATACCTTCTTTCGATTCGTACACTCAAGCATGACTTTTAGGTCGAATTCATTGGCTAGTGGTAGGGTTATCACCTTCCATGGTTACCAAGATATCGAAAGATGCCATGGAAGATAGGAATCCGCTTTAACCAGAGGACCCACCCATGATGGATGGACCCGAACCCACGTCGGATTCAGATCTTAGGGCATTTCGAGTTTTCTTAAAATGATTGGACGGATTACGAGCATGTGGTTTGCATGATTCAGAAAAGAGAAAACGCTTCTTGTTCTTAATACGTTTAATTTCGGTGGAAACTTTGAAGAACTTAACCGAGTTTTAACACTAAAAAGAGGAAGTAACATGTTTTATGTCAATGCTGAGACTGAATTGGAAATTAAGGTGAGAGCTCAAGATTGGCCTTTTACCTGTTCAAAACTTCAAATAAAATAAAAAGACTAATAACTTTGCTGGTAAATTGTAGACAGTATGCCATTTAAAATTTAAGTTATGCGGAAGAAGTGAGTACAAAATCACATTTGACCACCTTTGTTTGGTGTGACACACTCTACAATTTTGGGAGACAAGATATTACCCTTTCCGAATTTATAAATTCATACGGAAATCTAACTTTAAACAAGAATAACTAAGATCATGATCTCATATTTCAATAGAAAAAGTCGAAACTCATCGATTCTATAGATGAGCTCTTCCATGATTTCGTTATATAAAATTGAGTCGTATATCCCATCTAATGCATTTTTTTAAGTGTTTCTCACTCCTCCTTTTCCTCCTCTTGTTCCTTCTTCTTTAGAAATGTTGGACAACAATGGAGCTAAGCTAGTGATGTCAGAACCGAATCAGAAAACCGAAACTAGAACTTGAACAACACCAAATTTTCATACATTTTCGGTCCAAATGACGAACAAATAACTATTTTTCATTCCAGTGCAATTTGGTTAATCGAATTAAACTGAAAATTATCCCTCTTCTTAATATTACAATTTACATAACCTCCCTCATTAATTACTAAATATCTTTCTGATTTTACAAAAAAAAGAAAACGGAAAAACCGAACTTAGCCAAATCAAACCGAACTAACTCTTCAATTCAGGTTGCAAATCAGTTCAAAGGTAATGCACATCCAGACAGTTCAGTTTAGGCTTTCAACAAAGTTGAACCAAACCAAGCCATTGATACCCTAGACTAAGCTTCAAAGGAGGGACGGTTCCGTACATGGTGTGAGCAATAGCCAGCAATAACGCAGGATCTCTTGTTTAAGTTCGCATTAGAGCGTGCTCGAGAAAGATGGGGCGTACTGTTCTTGGATTCCATAGAAATTTTCTTGGAGCTTCTGTTCACTGCCCACTCCCACATGTATCTCCTCGGGATGAGCAACAGACTGCCTCGTCATGATAAATCTGACAAGATATTAATGGACTTGCGATGGCAAACTACAAACAAAACGAAGCATCTGATTCGCCGTTCTCGGTTCTCTCTTCCTCCTTATCCTTTTGTTCCTTCTTCTGATAAATCGAATGCATTCATATAGTATTCTAAATGCCAGACAACAACGAGGCAAAGCTAGTGGTATCAGAACCAACTCGAAAAAGTGAAATCGGAACCAAATATATATAAATTTTGGTGCATTTTTAGTTCACTTACAGTTTTGGTTTTGATAATAAAAAAATAATCGTTTTTTATTCAGTTCGGATGGTTTGGTCGGTTTGAACCAAACTGAAAATCATCCATCTTGATATTACAATTTACACAATCTCTCCTTGATCACTAAATTTTTTCTCTATATTATAAAAAAGAAATCCAAAAAACCGAACCGAATCGAACCTAATCTTCAGTTCGGGTTATAAATCGGTTCAAAGATAATGCACATCAAAGTGGTTCGGTTCGATTTGGATTTTCAAGAAATCCAAACCAATCCGTCAACATCCCTAGTCTAAGCTTTGAAGGAGGGATGGTTCCGTACGTGGTGTGAGCAATAGCCAGCATTAACGTGGGACCTCTTGTTTAGGCACGGACCATAGCGTGCACAAGAAAGATAGGGTCTACTATCCTTAAATTCTATTGAAACTTCGTCGGAACTTCCGTTCACAACCCGCTCCCATATGAGTTTCATCGACCGGTCCACCCCCCCCCCCCCCCCCCCCCCCCCCCCCAAAAATTCAAGAAGATGGGCAACTCCTATCAAGCGATATGAACCACAACAAAAGCAAAATCACACATCAGAGGCCCCTCTGCTCTTGTTCGACACGCGAAGTCACCGACAAACTTCCAATTTAAATCCCGTTCATCCTTTTCGAAATGCTTGCTCTTGAGGGCAAAGAATCTGCAGCGTACAGGTCCAATCACGATTCGATTTCTTAACCTCACGCCCTAATTAACGACGTCGGTTAGAATGTATCCGACACTCATGGAAAGGATTAGTTGCGCATGCTTGTACCAATGGAACTTGGCCTAGAGAAATCGACATGCCAAGTAACTGGGCCAACACTGCTCTTTAGGAGCATGTGGAGCATGTGGAGGTTGCATCATTAGTGCTTCAATTTTTCATTCAATAGATGGAATAGAAAATGGAAATTTTGATCTTTTGCTTCCTTTTGGCTTTCCTTAGAAACTTGAAGCAAGGAAAGCCACACGCATTTTGAGACCGACCGTCCCGCTCAGTGCCTTTTAATCCATGCTTAACACCAAAATCAGGAATCTCAGCTTGAAGCCGTCTGTCGAAAAGGTCGACAAAGTACCAGAAAGAACCTTTATCATTGAAGATAAACGAAGATGAGACATTCCGTTTTAGACAAAAATATGACCTAAGGAAGACAGCTTAGGATGGCACAATGGCTTAGCCGCCACCATCAGCAGTGGTAGGTCATGCCTCGAGGGTGTGAGATCCAAACCCCACTCGCAATGATATTATCCGCTTTAAGTTAGAGCATGCATGTTTTTGTTTTTCTAGGCTTCGCCCAAAAAAGATCCCATTATAAATTAAGACAATTGATATCCCATATACGACACTTTACCTCACCACACCAAGGTGATGTGAAATTCGGTCCTTTCCTGCCTTCATGCCATCCTAGAATCGGAGCCGCACATCGTCCAAGTCCTCTCTGGTGCCCACGATCACTCGCGCCATTGTAGGACCGGGTCATTAGAGAGGGTACGACATGGCTCGTGATCGTGATCAGACCGGGAGGCTTTTCGTTGGGTCGTGCACACCTGCATTTTCTCTTGGAATCTTAATTCCTCACCAATAATGGAAAAAGGGCAGGGGCCACAAGCACAGTACATTTCCACGGATGGGGTTCTGGTTTTGGGAGACCGACCGATGCCCATATCCCTCGCCACCAAGCAGTGAAAAGTACTCGATCTCTCGCGGCCGCGATTAGTGGGACTTTGTCCGATTTCAGCATTTAATCATGGGTCGGGGCCTTCACGATTGTATAGACTTTGTAATGTCACAGTGATCTTATAAGGACAATGGCCCCAACGACAAGGAAAGGTTACTCGGACAGACCGAATCTCATCTTTCGCCAATCTTTCGGCTGAAAATTGCGTCAAGGTTTAGGAATCAAGAGCTGTGACGAGGAATCGTGTAAAAATGGGCTAAGGGAAATGAAGTGATTAATGATCTACGAGCCATATTGTATGGATATTGCGGGTTCCAGTGTACAGTCCCGAGATAAGCATAGCAGCTGGAAAAACTGGAGATTGAGAAGAGCCATTTGAACAATGTGAACAAGGACGAGAGATTTGGCGACTTTATAGCCATGCCTTTTCGTGCTACTCGCTCTTTGTCAATCTCCTTTATATCTCCAAATAAAGTGAAGAAGTTGTTAGGCTCATTCCATGTTGCATCACTTATATAAAATGGAAAAATTATAAAAAAAAAAATCATAAACATATTATGTTTTTACCAATTCAAACAATAGTTTTTTAAATTTTATCAATTGAATCCTAAACTTTTTCATATTTTGTCAATTGAGTGCATCCAATCAGTTGAGATGAATGTTAGCCATCTTAGCCGTCTTACATGGCCCGGAAGATACTAACCAACATGACAATTTTTAATAATTTATTTGTTGTTTTCTCTTTCCTTTTTTTTCTTTCTCCTTTCCCTTTTTTTTCTTTTCCCTTCTTCCTCCTCTAGCTGATTCCCAGGCCTTAACTATAGCTGATAACCAGCCAAAGACAAGGGCCGACGGAGTCAACTTGCTAGACCAGCCATTAGTAAGGCTAGCCTAAATCGTCGCTAGGTGAGGTTGAGGCTCGCTAGGGGCAGGCAAGGCTCACTACTAGCGAGCAAGGCTCGCCCTCGCCAGTGGTTGGCGGGGATGAGCTTTGGTAGAGGCAGGCCAAGTCGACCTCACTGGCCCTCGCCTCAACAACTGGCTAGAGGAGGAGGAAAAGAAAAAAAATGAGAGAAAAGAATAAAATAAATTCAAAAAATTATTATAATATTAGTAAAAATTGTCAATATCAACTAACATCTACCGCATACAAAATGAAAAAAAAAATCCCTTAAATCAATATAATATAAAGTTACAAAACAACAAAATCAATATAAGATCTCAAAGCACATCGACCGATCAGACAAATTTTATTCCAAACTACGATTACCCTTATAAAAATCAAAGATCTTGATAAGATGGAATTGTATAGTATTTCTTTTTAAGTCTAGGTAAGGTAGCATCCTAGTTTAAAAAAGACAAACAAGGAAAAAAAAAAAGGAACTTCTACTTTGGAGGCGAAGAATTATAAGGGGGGAAAGGTGGGGTTAGGTAGTGAATTATTGACACGAGAATAGCCGCAAAAGCAAGGGGGACATTGGCTGCGTGAATGGACGTCCTGCATTGATGTGGATCACAGCTTATACATGTGCGCTCCACGAAGTGTAGATCTCAACTTTAACCCTAGGCTAGGGTTTCTCTCGGACGCCATTGTACGTACAAATTGAAGTCGACTATACTAATGAATGCAAGATATTTGTTTTGGACCAAGCAGTTGCATGAAGTAACCCCGAATTGTCCCGCTGCGGCACATGTCGGTCTTTCTCATGCGAGTTCTAAATCCCGAGTTTATTGAGGTGGCCTTTCGAAATCATAGACCGGTATGCCGCAACGATATAATTGCTTGGCATATGGGTGCACGATGGAAGATTGCGACTTTCCAAAAGCTTTCCTTGCCATCGTACTAAGAGTTGTTACTAGCAAAAATGGATAGCTATATGCCAGAGGTACATAACTTAATGCTCTAGAAGTGTCAACTGCCTTCTAGTCTTTTTAGGTTAATAATTTTTTCAATTTGGCTAGACTCATTCCCTCATTTCGATTGTAAGATCCATCGCGATCCACAAAAAAATATTATTTATCTCGAAAATTTCGCATAAAGCTGATTGGCCTTGTAAATCAAGTTGAGATGGGATCGTTGTGATTTTCTTGATTGTGCAAATTATGACAACGTTGATCCATGGGGGCATTAAACACATGCAGACTTGCCGCCTATAAAACCTGCCCAACCACCACCTTTGCACCAATCTAAATTCGAAGAAATCTGTCATCTCACCAGCATACCTTCTCTCTCTCTCTCTCTCCAATGTCTCGTTCGGCACTCGCGCTCTTCGCTCTCCTCGCGCTCCTCCCCGCCGCGGCCCGCTGCTCCGCCGCCCCGCGCGGCGGCAGCGCGGCGCCCCACGACGTGGAACTCGTCCGCGCGTCCTGCTCCCACGCGCGCTACCCGGACCTCTGCCTCCGCACGCTCAACTCCTACGCCGGGCCCACCGACAACCCGCGGGACGTGGCGCGGGCGGCCCTCAAGATCAGCCTCGCCCGCGCCCGCCGCGCCTCCAGCTACCTCAGCGGCCGGGCCTCCGGCCTCAGGTCCAAGCGGGAGCGCGGGGCGCTCGCGGACTGCCTCGAGCAGCTGTCGGACTCGGTGGACGAGCTGCGGCAGTCGGTGGCGGAGCTGAAGCGGCTGCGGGGCGGGGAGGAGCTGCGCTGGCAGCTCAGCAACGCCGAGACGTGGGTCAGCGCGGCGCTGACGAACGAGGACACGTGCCTCGACGGGTTCCAGGAGGCGGACGGGACGGTGAAGGACGACGTGCGGGGCAAGATCACGGACGTGGCCAGGGTCACGAGCAACGCGCTGTACCTCATCAACAGGCTCGACGAGATCACGAGCCGCCGCCGAAGCGGCAGGAAGAGGAGGCCGGCGAGGAGGGGCGGGTTCGTGACGGTCGGCGACGACGGACGGCTCTGACCTCGCTGGATCGTGGAATGTGTCGTGGCAGATTACTAGTCTCGTGGGTCCATCAAAACCTCCTTTCTCTCTGTCTCCTCCCCCCCCCCCCCCCCCCCTCCCCTTGAAGTTATAAATGTGTGATCGAGTTTGAATTTTGGACCGACGGCGACATGTGGATTTGTAGATACACAGATATATGTGTCCGTGTTCACGTTTGTGGGCATGGTATATGGTGTTGATTTTCATTTCTTCGAAGTAGTTTTGCATGAGAAGTTATTAGACCTATAGAGTGACTTGCGGTGTGTTTATGGAGTTGTCTGTAGACTATATACGCGTGGTACATCTTAAAATATACATAAGTCACATGCTTCCGTTGGCCTTTTGGCTTGTGTTCGTGTATTTCTTGTAAGGGCTTCTTCCTTCATTTTGAGTTTTTTGTACTTTCTTTCTTGATCTAGCCGATCAGACTCTTACAAGCTCCAACTACAACTGTTTAAAGATCAAGTAGGTCAAGGAATTTTTTTTTCCCAACAATCAAGAAAAAGGAACAGAGCATTTTTCTATAGGTCATCCATAATCTGTAGCGCACCGGAGGACATTAAGGCACGGCGCACCAAGACCCGACGAAAGGAGAGGCAGTCAGGCACGGATCTAGATTAGAGTCGAGCTCATGTGTAACCCTACATTTGGGGACGGAAAGGAGTCCGATCTTTTGAGGGCTTAGGATTAGGACATCCTATGTCTCTGAACCTAGATGTTTTAGAAGGAAAACACACGCGCGCCCGTGCATAGTATCGGAGAATTCCTGTTCATCTAGCGCCTAGGAAAACGATTTCCTTACGAGGGACCTATTGAAAGCAGTAGCAGTTGAGCAGCAGCCTCGGATCACATGTCATATTGGTGAAAATCGGCCGCGGTTGTGTTGCTGATCATGAAATTTAGTTGCCACCTAACACATTGACAAAAGAGGTAAAAAGGTCATGGCCGACGAGTCATTATCTAGGAACATGCATTCACTAACCACTCCTGACTTCCAGTTTGAAAAACGTTTTTCCAGAGCGAGAGTGCTGTCCTCTCGTGCGCTCCAATAAGCCAGCCAGCGCAAGCTAACTTTGGGGTCTTTTTATGGTCGTGAAAGAGACGGGAGCTAACAGATACTCACTCTCCAGAGGTAAAAGACGAAGCGATAGGGAATTAGGGGACGGCTATTGTATTTATTGTTTCGAGGGGTTTGGTCGTGGGAGATTTTTTTTTTATTGAAGAAGAAGGAGAGGCGGATGGCGGCCCATTGATGGCGTGATTGAAGTTGTGGTGTCGGAATTCAAATGGGTACGTACAGCTACAGAGGCGTACGTTGTGAGAGGCGCGTCTTCTAGGAGATCAGAGGATGGGAATTGTGTTGCCTGGACTAGAACGAGGCCAAGCCTCGCCTGGGCAAACACCTAACCTCGCTAGATCTAGTAAGGGTAAACTTGCCGACACTCGTCCTTGCCCCAGTGAGAGCCACCCTCACTCAGGGGAGGTCAGCCATCATCGACTAACGGAGGAAAGAGGAAAAAAAAATTATTAAAAATGTCCACATCAGTATTTATTATACTTCGGTCAAAATTAACCAGAAAAATTAAATTGATTCTAATTCAAAATATTTAAGAATAAATTTGCATTAATAAAATAGGATTAGGAATTCTGACACTTTATCCGCCTTAAACCAATCATCATAAATTTAATTTAATCTTGCGCAACAAGTTAGTATTATGTGAAATAGAGGAGTGAACTAGCAAGGCACATCCATACCCACTGACCAGAAAGCTATATCTTGTGACATCGGACGTACATTTACCAGATTTTTTGTCTCTTCCTCCTGCAGCAGCAATCATAGTCATCGCGAAATTACCGAAGTGAAATAACGTTGCCGTAAATCGGAATTCATTGGGCAGGTCATTTTAAGTACTCGGTCTTTTGCAATATCGGAATCATTGTCTCTGTACACCATTGAATTCGGGTTGGTTCGTGCATTTATGTGCAGGTAAGCACACTGACCATCACTGGCCCTTTAGATAATGACCCCGCCAAAAAAGATCGTGCACCGACAGAGGGGAATACATATAAAGATTAACGAATTCATCACGAAAAGGAACGAATCATGGGGCATACAATCTCCTTGTTCGTTTCTGGTTCTGCTTAGCCGTGCTAGACAGACAAAATGAGGGAGCCAAAACCCGAATGAATCCGTGATCGCGAATACGAGGAAATTGCCTGTTTCCATCAAAATAATGTAGAGAGAGTCGAGAACCCGCTCAACGATGGAGTCGCTAGTTGCCTCATCAAACAACAAAATTTGTCCGAGGTCGTCATGAAAACTTCAGCAAAAATCGACTAACAGCTAAGTATCTGATCCGTTACTGAAAAACCGAGTAGGTGAAACATTTTTTGAGGAGCCATCTACTTGTACAGCGGCGCTAAATGATTGCGGGCTTGCTGTGGTTCGGTGGGCTCTAATGAAGGCCCGCTATGGCTAACACCGATGACTAGAAACAAATAATTCTAGCGAAAAATGATAGCAGAAAAGTATTGAGCAATTAGCGAATCCTGAGTATCGACCTCATGCTACAGATGGCTGTAAAGGCTTTTGCTGCATCCCCCAGCTGTACCGAGCAAATTATACATGACCACGTGCGACCGATCAGCCAGGAAGTAGCGCGCCTATGAGATGCCATTTGGCCGCGGTAGCTGCACGATTCAGATCGAGAAATTATCAACACCCAATTTGATGTAAGAACAATCATCCAAGGACTCGGTAAAGCTAGATAGAGCAATGATGTTGGACATGCTCGTGGAGCCCTATAATCTTATAGTCTGTGGTCGAAATATCTCACTAACGTCCAACATTGCACAACCTGTACCGGCCCACCTTTCCCCAAACCCCCCCAATTCCTTGTTTAAGTAAGAACACAATCCCGGATGCTTCCATCCATAAAATGAAGAATTAACCACTTGAGTAAATCATCGATTATGCACCCCATGAAAGCGTCATTGTTCTCAAGGCTATGCTTGTAATACAGGTTTTATAAGAATCCAGAGCCACACATCACATGAACAAGAAGATGGAGAAAGGGAGAAAGGGAGAAAGGGAGAAAGGGCGAGAAAAATAAATAAAATCAATTGTTTCCGCAAAATCATCTTCAGCAACTAATTTGATAAACAAGCAGTATGTACCAACATACCTCTAGAAATATCGAAGGTACTTGGAGTAGCCAAATTATTTGTAAGGAGCAAATAAGATCGAGGAGTTGTGGCCACCAAAACCGAATGAATTAGATAAGGCAACCTTGACATCCACTCTCTCCTTTGTTGGACCGACTAGCACACTCGTGTCCTAATCAAAGTGCATCACAGATTTATAGTAAGATTATCCACTGCTGTAGATCCATGTAAAAAGAGATGAGGACAAGAAGGAAATGTACCACTCCATCAGCTGGTGATTCCAGGTTAACATTTGGATGGACCCACCCTGTCCTTATTGCCTGCATGTGAACGGCACATGATTTAAAGCCAAATTAAATCTGACAAGGAGGGGGAAAATACATATAATGGGGCACCAACATTGACCCATTTGATTTACTGAACTTACTAGTAACCAAGGTAAGTGAAATCGATGCATTCATTAGATACCTCATACTACTCTTGGCTGCGACAGCCAGCCACATAAAATAAAAATCCCATAGTTTCTAACACACTCTATCTAGAACAAACCAGGAATTAATTACCTGAACTGCTGCAACAGCTTCTACTGCACCAGCTGCTCCAAGGAGGTGACCAATCATAGACTTCGTAGAGTTCACTCTCAACTATATGATCAACAGAAAAACTCCATGAAGCACCAGAACATTGTAGAAAATAAATTGAAGGAGATGGAAAGGAAGTCTAGGTTTTCGGCTTACCTCTGTATTCTTGCCAAAGCAACGAGTAAGAGCTTGGTACTCCATAATGTCTCCCGCCATAGTGGATGTAGCATGAGCATTGATGTAATTTACATCTTCCTTGGACACCCCAGCCTGAGCTAGGGCATTCTCTATGCACAGAATGATGCCAACCCCTGTTTATCAAAGGACAGATCTGATGAGTTCCATATTTTGAAGAGAAAGTTTGTTAAAGCAACCACTGTAATCCGCTGAAGCAACCTTCCATATTGGAATCGGTTTGCATGCCCAAATGACATACAGCAATTGGAAAAATATTAAACAAGTGATTGCTCCATACCCACATTCCCGATGGGCAATCCTAACTTATATACGCAAAGGAAAATTGCTAGGAAATGGACTAGAGAATCAGATAGTAGAAAAAAACTGGAAACTGATTATTACTATGACAAGTTTGTGTTTTACCGTGCCTTTTCGACTGTTCTCAGTAGGCAAGTGGGCGAGCTAAACTTCCATTACAGACATACAGCTTTGACAAACTCTTCTTTATTGACAGAGCTGTAGTTTACCGGGATCTATTTGTAAATTATAATTAAGTCTACTTAACTATTTATAGTTTAAGACTAATCTTAAAATGATGCACAGCTTTAATAGCGTGGAACAATCACCTTGATGAATAGTAGACAAGACAGTGATGTCGCATAAACAGAGACGGATGAGGAACTAATAATCAACAGCTAGGATTTTTTTCCTTATTGATGATATAAAGAATTCTGATATGGTAGAGAAATATGCAACTTCAATGGAATAGGCAAGAATACTTTCAAAATTGTATCTGCTATGTCATTTAACACTCTACCATAAGTAGAATATAAATATGTTTACTACGGTAATTTCCTGATCATGTTATTGACCATCCTCTCTTCAAGCAAAAGTTTGAGGCAATGAAAAAATTCTACCACAGAAAACTCTGCTACAATCATTTAAAGGCTGCTATCAGGTACCTTAATTAATTCATCTAATGCTCAAAAGAATGCATATGTTTAACCAGAGAGAGAAAGGAAAATTACCATCTGGGCGAGGCTCAGTTATGTGATGGGCATCACAAGTAAAACTTCCACCAAGAAACTCTGCATAGATATCCGCACCCCTCTCCTGCAAATTGAATAACAAATCAAGCAACTAGGCTCTAACTAGAAAGGTTTTATTAGAAAATGCCATCTAATCAACTGTTAAAGATAGAAAGCTAGCCTATTTGACGAAGCAATGACTTAACTACTAACAGAGTTCTCTCTTCATAAAACCTGTGAGTAATATTAATGCACAGAAAGGCACGTATCCAGAAGATCAAAAGCTACGCAGAATTAAGAGCACACTCAAAATTAGACAGCATCAACACTTTACAGTTTAAAAATGAACATCTCATCAAACCACAAAAGATATGCTTGAAATCCAGAGACTTAAACCAGAGTGAAAACAGGGATTAATTTTTTATCAGTTAGTAAAGTGGAACTATACCCTTCTGAAAGCTCAGTATAAATGTGGGTGTTTAAAACAAAGAGCACTTTCAAGATCTCAACTTAAAAGCTAAAATCTTGAAACAGCTAGGGTAGCTGATAAGAGTAGCAACAGCTCCTTGCTTTTAGGAAGAAAAACAGTCTTGCGTTTCAGGTATGTACATTTGAAAAAGGCTGTTGACTTGAATTTGCTTCCTAGACTCAGGGAAAAGTATAAAGTAACATTTATCCGAATAGGATCAAAGCACATAATTTTCAATTAGTACAAAAAAGTTCTAAACTCATTTCAAAAAGTGCAATTAAGTTCTTCTGTTGAACATCACCCAAAAATCACCTACATGGCACTTGGAAATTGCCTGCTTTGCAACCTTAAATTACACTTGTTGGTCCAGGTCAAGGACTATATTGCACTTTTAGCTAATTGTTTGAGGATTGATTAAATTTCTCCATGCATGATATTCATAACTTCTAGTGCAATCTCCCCCTTAAACTCCACATCCATTCTTGAGCTAAGGTGCAGAACGGCATCAAAAAATGAATGAGTTCATTAACGAATTGAATTTGAAGCAGCATTCAATAGGTCCTTTTTAACTTCAACTAAGGCAACAATTAGAAACAGAAATATAATTTTTTTAGCATCAGCAAAATTGGGAGAGTAAAATCTGACTATGTGCGCACAGGATCCCCCAGTTCAAGAAAATAAATTAGCACAAAGTATGAAGAAATACTTAAAAGAGCTAAATATGCCTATAGAACACACCGGTATGTGAAATTCCTTGTGCTAAATGGAACAATAAACATAACATATTGAACTGAATCTCGAAGAGGGACAGATCATTCTCTACTTTTCAGTTGCACCATAACAACAGAGAATAGAAGCAGAAAACCACTACATAAGAAAAATAGGTCCTTCGATTTTCAATTGTTAAGCTGAGCAGCACTAAATTGGTAATGCTCTACTATAAAGTAGCTGTGACATGGATTATCAGATATACCTTAGCATGCTCTAATTCCTCTAAGAGCAGCACACCAGCTCCTTCTCCCATGACAAATCCATCACGATTCTGCAGACAAAATAGAAGGTTAGGATGCCGATTAAGTTGATTCCTTATAATCTCATAAGAGATGGGGTAAAAGAAAAGGAGCTTTGCAAGTCTTCTTTTACAATCCGAGAAATATAAAAGAACTATTAAAGTCTTTTGGTGGACAAAGTAAAAACTTCCATGGAGATCCTGATAAGAATGACTTAAAAGTAGTTGACGCATGTATAACCTATGTGGTGCCACTCAGAGGAGATACCATGATGAGCTAAGGTGCCCGACATGTATAAACTACTGTACAAATCCCAATACAAAGGCAAATACTCAGACATTCATACAAGTTCTCCATGAAAAACTAGCCTAGTTTGTGACCACCCCTAATTTACGAAGTCGGCACTACTTGTGGAATAAGTTTCAAACACAGACTATTCCAAATGACTCAATTAGTTGAAAACCAAAAAATGAACTTCTATGTGATGTTTGCGGCAAAAAGTTGTAATAGTGCACTACCATCTGGCACTTGTTTAAAAGACGAGACTAAAGGGTATTGACAGGGAAATATTCGGTATTAACGACACATCAGACCAATCTCTAAACTGCAGAAATGGTAGTCCAAGGAAAAATAAAATACTAGTAAAAGATAAGATGCAAGACAATAGAAAAGCGACAAATGCGGTAACATTACCATATCCCATGGTCGGGAAGCTTTGGTGGGATCATCATTCCTTTGCGATAGTGCTCGACAAGCAACAAAACCTCCCAAACCTGCAGGATGCATTATTGAAAATATCAATGAAGGCCTCTCAACTTCATGGCAGGCCAAATCACTACAAGCGCGATGCATGGAGCAGCCAGAGGGAGATGAGTACCTATAGGAATTATTGCTGCATCAGAACCACCACAAAGCATGACATCCTGCAAAATCCTCACACCTTAAATGAAGAAAACACAGTTGAACCGACAATCTGATATTTAAACTTCCAATTTAAAGAATCATATTAAACAAATAATAAGGACAAATTAGGACCAAAAGGGTTTTGTTTTCATTTCAATATAGGTTTTGTTTTTTGAACACTTACAGCTTCGCCTCTTATTATATGGTTTGCTGCATTCAATATACAAAAGTTGCTTGTCGCACATGCTGTAGATATTGAGTAATTCGGTCCCATCCATCCCTGCAATTGAGTGTGTAAAAATATCTATTAAATATATATTTTCCACCAAAAGAAAGAAAAACCATATAATTTCATGTAATCAATGAGCTGACCAGATCCATTGCAAGCATAGCAGATCCCATGTTTGTAGTAGCGAAAGGTACACAAAAGGGATTCATCTTTCTATATGAAATCCTCAAAGCTTCAATGGCATCATTAAATACCTGGACGGTTGACATGAAAAATGGTATCAAAGAGCAAACTCACAAAACAATGATGAACTGCAGGATTAATATGCCTCCTTGTCCAATCTGGGAGCAACGTGGCTGTGACACAGGCCACTTTAGTGGCAACCAACTTATTAAAGAGCATAACGTTCCTAATATAGTTACATTCACTAGTTAGGTGTCTCTTCAAAGATACCCTTCACATTTTGAAGCACACAAAACTCAACATGGACAGTATCCCAAAATTGTCATTGTCCTCTTACAAACAAGATAGCTGCAGATGTGAAAACGAGTCAATTGAAGGAGCTTGTCCTCAATCTCTTCACACATTTTCCATCCTTGAAGCACTCATCTCAAGAAACATCACCGGAGTTAAATGTTACCTTCATGCCCCCCATTGCGGAGCCAATCAGAACGCCACTTCTAGTTTTGTCTAACTCATTCATTACGTCTTCTGTGATTCCACCATCTGCTAAGGCCTTCTTTCCGGCAGTGAGCATGTAAAGCATGAATTTATCCATCCTTTTAGAAAGTTTTGGTGATATCCATCCATCAGTTGAAAATGACTTGATTTCCCCAGCAATCCTCTGCAAAAGTAAGAGATGGGGCGTCATGAAGAAGTTTCAGAACAAGCAGCGGAACATTAGAAATCTTCCAGAAGCAAGAAGCATTACCGTCGGAAACTCAGAACAGTCGAAGGTCTCTATCTCACTTATGCCACTAACACCTTCAAGCAAATTGTTATAGAAAGTGTCCACATCATGACCAAGTGGGGTTACGACGCCCATCCCTGTAACAACTACACGTCTTTGCTTTGTCACAGGTTTCTTCTTCGTGACAAACTCTGGCGCAGCTTGCACTGCCACAGCCATGACTTCACCTAAATGACCAATCACAAAGTGGTGCGACTATTTTTAATCTCAAAAAGTAAATCGATCGGCTAGATATGCAACTTGCAGCTTAACAAGTTTATGGACATGGCACTAATCTTGCCCTACAATGATATGAGGGCAGGTAACCAAAGGCAGTCACCTGGGATGTCATGTCAAGTGTCACACGAATGATGGCAGTGGTGATAAGAGAAAAATTCCTAAGTTAAAGGTCACACCCCGCAAAGCAAGAAAAACATAATTGCTTCCATCATTCACGTGTAATGATCAAACAGTATCACCATCTAATTGTCTTGATATACACTCATCGCACATTAAATTGCTGATTGACCGACAAAAACAACTCAAAAGGTTCAGAAGGGAAATTTTGGAAGATTTATTTTCACTGGGAAATCCAGGGAGGGAGTAATTTCTCCAAAATTATATTGGAAATGTGGACATCAGAAACCTACTTCCCCTTCGATTCACATAACCTTCCTTGTTTCTTTCTATTGTTTAGAGATTAACCTTACTCCCAATTTCCCTCCGTAACGTGTGCATGTCAACCAGATTAAAAATTCAGCTAGGATAACAAGGTAAACATATTAAATTGCCCGGCAAAGTCTCAACCTCCATCATTGAATATGCATTCGTATCTTCTAAGTAGACTCCTTTCTTCTATCTTCTTAAGCTCAAACGAAACTACTGATGAATCAGAACAAAAAATGTGGCGAAAACAAATATATTTTAAATGAATAAACAAACAAGTACCAGCAAATCAAGCTTTCGACAACCAATGGAGCACACTGAGCCCATATATTAACTAATTTCTCCTGGACTCCAGTGAAGACAAGATTAGAAATAAGCTAACAACGATAACAGCTCAAATTAGCATATAATAACTACATCAACAACCACGACAATTATAATAACGATACCTGAACCGGGGGCGCGATTCAGACGCCTCTGCCTTCGATTCATCTGGCGATTCCTCGATCCGAAAAGCGAAGCGAATCCACTCTCGCCGAAGAATCCCAAGGACGACGCCGCTCGCGAGCTGTAAAACTCGCTGCAGGGCTCGAAGGCCAGGCAAGAGCTCACCAGGCCGAACGACGAGGCGCTCCCGCCGCCGCCGCGACTACATTCCGGCACGGGAAGCCTCCGCCTCCTCCTCCGCGAGAACCCGCACGAAGCCGGCCTCTTCGCCGCGCCGTCCCTCTCGCACGACACCGACATGCAAGCCGCGACGAGCCACGTGCAGAGCGGCGACGCGACCGTGGACGCAGCCATCGGGAATCGATCCGCCGCCGGGGGAGGGAAGGAAGCTCGCGGCGGATTCAAGGCAGGAGCAGGGCCGGGAGAAACAGGAAGAAAACAAAAAACCGGAGAAGAGGAAGATGACGAGGAGGAAGCAGAAGCAGCAGCAGCAGCAGCAGCAGCAGCAGCCGCCGGAAGCCGGCGCGCCGGCGGGGGGGGGCGGAGATTCACGCCGAGGAGGAGGCCAATCAGCAGCGGCGCCGGCGCCAGCGGGGGACTATTGCGGATTGGCGACGGGGCGGATCGAGGGAGGCCGCATTTGGATCGTCGCCGGCGCGCGGGGCGGGATGGAATCGGCGTCGGGCGCTTCGCGCGGCGGCGAAACGGCTCGAGCTCGAGCTGGAGAGAGAGAGAGAGAGAGAGAGAGAGCGCGCGCTAGAGAGAGAAAGAGAAGGAGGGAGAGATGGATGGTGGCGAGAGCAGGGGGGTCGCCAAGTGCTTCAGCACCCTCTGTCTCCCCTCGCGGTGTTGTTATGACATTATTGAGAGGAGAGAGAGAGAGAGAGAGAGGACGCAATCTGACTTCTGTAGGTCGAAATAAATACGCTCGGGAAAAGATTTGAAATCCAGAAAAAATAAAATTCAATTAAATTAATATATTGCCTCCGGCTCATGGATCCGCGACCGGAAAAAATCGGAGACGCACGCTCTTCTTTCTTCTCTCTTCTTTTTTTTTTTTTTTGGTGACCCAAGAACCCGCGACCGTACCAATATGGACAGTCCGAAAGGCTCGAGTAACAGGGGGTAAATTCCCACGACCGTACTAACACGGACAGTTCGAAAGGCCCGGGTAACGGAAGGTAAATTCCGAGTAACGGGGGGTAAATCCTGAGGGCGACACGTGCCAGTCACCACATACGTGCCATCGGGTAAATCACCCTACGATGTCCGGGAATCAAACTCCTCCCTTTTGTGTTAGGGGAAGAAGCTCGCCGCCAACAGCGCCACCCAGATGGGTGGTCACGCTCTTCTTTTGTATACATTTAAAAAAAAGTAAAGTTAATACTGACGGAAGTGATGAATACTTATGACTAAATTACCATTTATTAGTTTGTATTAAAGTTTATAATTAAATTATTAAATTTAATGACATATGACGGTTGATTGATGTACCAGTTTAGGATTTTGCTTTCCATATATTATAATTGTACCAGCTTTGTAATTTTTCATAGTATTAATCTAATTTTAAAAATGGTGTATTTATTACAAATGCGCCAATTTGAGAAATTTTAGCGATCATAAAATTAATATGATATGAATTTATTATAAGTATACAGTTTGAAATTTTTCGTGATAAAAAATTAGTTTTGAATATATTTATTGTGAATTAATTTGAATTTTTTTTATATTAATTCTAAAAAAATACTATTTATATAAAGAAATTTGCGATATCCTGCGTAAATAAGGACGGATTGCGCAGGCACCTGCTGCTCTGCTCGGCTCTGGTCTGCTAGAGCTATACGTGGGCGGATATAGTTATATATCGGCACGAGCGGAGGAGGGGTTCCAGGGAAATCTGAGGTCCCCTGAAGAGATTTGCTAACGTGCGCGTGCGCTCGTCACGTGACCCAGATGTCATCCCAGATTTTTTCTTCTTTTTTTTTCCGAACACGAGAGGGAAAAGAAAATTTATGGATTTCCTGCAAAATTCCCAATTTTATATTATCTTTATTTAATGATTTTTTTTCTCCCTCCCCGAGTCCTTGAGCACGACTTTTCAACTTTGACGCTCTTTGCTCCAAATATATATGTATATATGTATATGTATATGTAATATAAATGCACGCGTTGAGGAGAACCCTTTAAAAAAAAAAAAAAACCGAAATGGCAGTTGTTGCTCTTTTCAACAAATTGAAAGTCTCATTGCAATTTACTCGATGCAAAGAAAAAAGGAGAAATTAGGGGAGAGGTCCTAAACTTATTATATTTTAGCAATTTAATTTTAAATATTTTGAAAAATTATCGATGTTGTCCATTCCATCGATTTTAATTGAAAATCATTGAAGAGAACACCGATCATCTTACGCAATATGATTAGCTATTTTTTTTTCTTTTTTTTAGTTTTATTTTTCTTTATTTTTCTCCATCAATTGTCGGTCCTCGATGACTAGCCAAAGGTAATGAATGACAGGGGTTCTCACCAACCTCTAGGGTAGGCCAACTTCAATTGTCATTAACGTCTAGAAAGGGCACCTTGTCATATCTTAGTAGAGGTGACCTCACCTAAGGCTAGCAAGGGTTGCCTCATTAGTAGTTGCTTGTGGTCGGTTGCTCATCGTTGTTAAGGTTGAGTGTTGACAAGCAGGAGAATAAGGAAAAAGACAGAGACAGGGAAATAAAATAGAATAAAAAAATGAAAGAATTATTAAAATTATAAAAAAATCGCCATGCCAACACTAATCGCGTCGTGTCGGATGGCTAACATTTACGTCAATAATTTTCCGATTAAAATTAGCCGAATTGATTATATTAACAAATTTCGGAAAGGTCGATAACTCGATTAGTCAAATCAAAAGATTTATGACATAATTAACACAAAATCAATAAATTTATAACTTTTTTCAATAAATTTCCTAAAGAAGATGAATTAAGCAATTGGTAGCAAACGCCGATCTTATCACACTCGGGCTCTTCTTATTCTGGATAACGTTCTGTCAGAATTACTAACTTCGTAGAAACGAAACCTACCGAGCCAGACGGTACCCGATTTTTGTACTTATTTTCCATTCTTTTGCCATACCCATTTATTTTGTTCGCCATAGACTTTATGGGATCGAAATTAAATCTCAGCGGCCAAGGATTAGGCGATAGGATTGGGGGAGATTGGGACAAGGGGGGAGAGGCGCGATTAGGATGTGATGATGCTGATGTTTGAGGGCGACTGGCGGTGTCCTTTCCCCAGCTCGCTAGGGACGCCGGCCGCATAATATTTGCGTACGAAAGGGATAATTATAGGGGGCCGAGATATTAATGCTTTCGGTATCTTATGGATGTAGAAAGATCGGTGCACCGACTGCAATTACTATTTCGTGCCCGGGGGGCTCCGTGTACCTCGGCATACCTAGTGGTTTCGGTCGTGTCATCGTTTGTAGCACGTTTAGCCGTGCCAATGTTGATCGTCTCATCACAAATTTGTTATGGTTGATTTGCCTATTACAGTAGCTATTTGCGTAAAAATCGGTACAGTATAATAATTCATAGCTAAAGATGTAGTACCTACGCTGGTTGCTATTACTGACTAGTTGTAATAGTTGTTCTGGAAATCCCCCGATCTTTTCCTTTGCTCACTATGTCAATGTTAGATTATTGATTAAAATTTGAGTAATATTATCTACTTAATGAGAATACAAATTTTTATAATTTCGAATTAATCACATGTCGTGTGAGAGATAAGAAAATTGTCAATTCAAGTTGAAGAATTGACGTAATGATGATGGGGTTACCTTGATAGTGCATGTTTTATTTATTGTGTTAATATTTATTCGTAATGTAATAATAAGCACAATATTAGCTGTTTACTTTTAGTTGCGATTATCTAAATAAAACATTAGCCGTGTAATAAATTCTATTTATTTGATTATATTCACATATTGTCGTGGTAGGTTTAAATAAAAAAACATGAGTTAATTATTAGATAATAGATAAGATGTTATAAATTTTTAATATCTTGATAATGAATATGGGGCAGTACACTCATGATTGGGTATTGAATTGGGTATTGAAGTGACTCGTGTGTTTAAATTTTAAATATAACCATCCAAACATTAAAAAAAAAATCAAATATTGATTCTATAAATTATTGTGATTTCTCTTATTATAATTTTTGAGGCATTCAAGGAATTCTAACATTAGCCCCCCCAGAAAAAAAGAAAAAATTACATGTCATTTCTGATATTAAAAGGTGCAACACGCATTATGTTACTTAAACGAAACAACTTGATAGCTATTATTTTTCTAGTGTGTTACAGAGATAATAACTATCATATTATAGTTTGACTTTACATTGCTACGACCAAACAATTTATTAATAAATGAGTTTTGGTCATGATAGGATTTTAATACTTCTAGTGACTTTAGGAGCAGACTTCGTGAAACATGGCGAGTGCTTCAACTCTAGAGTTTTTTTAGGCAAAAAAAAAACATCAATCGAAGAACTTACGGTCACGAAAAGGAAAGTAGAGTTGATTTATTTGATTATATTCACATATTGTCGTAGTAGGTTTAAATCAAAAACACGAGTTAATTATTATATAATAGATAAGATGTTATAAATTTTTAATATCTTGATAATGAAGTGACCCGTGGGTTTGAAGTGACCCGTGGGTTTAAATTTTAAATATATCCTTCCGTACATCATAAAAAATAAATAAATCAAATCTTGATTCTATAAATTATTGTGATTCCTCTTATTATAATTTTAGAGGTATCCAAGGAATTCTAACATTAGCCACCCCTCCCCCAATTGCACATGTCATTCGTGATATTAAAAGGTGCAGCACATATCACGTTACTTAAACGAAACAACTTGATAGCTACTATGGTTCTAGTGTGTTATAGAGATGATAAACTATTATATCATAGTTTGATTTCACATTGCTACAACCAAACAGTTCATTAATAAATGGATTTCAGTCATGATAGGATTTTAATACTTTTTAGTGACTTTAGGAGCAGACTTGGCAAAACATGCCAAGTGCTTCAACTCTAAAGTTTCCCCGGGCGAGAAGAAACATCAATCGAAGAAGCTATAATCATGAAAAGAAAAAGCAAAGTCGATATGCTGCATTGCATAACAAAACAAAAACAATCTATAAAAGGGTTATTGGCAACGATTAGGCACTCGGCTCGGGGTCTTCCGCCTCAAAACACGAAAGATCCCAAGTTCACCGCCTTTGCCAATTTCATAAGCCCATCCAAAAGCCTTGAGAAATCGTTCAATGCAATTGATTATCGGTAAACAAAAGAAAAAAAAATATGCACAAATATCTCATGGCAATTATGCATCATTTTCTTTCGAAATCAATCAAAGAGGAATTGATGGTTGGAAAGGATTCTCCTACCTAATACTTCGCCTATTCATGTTGTTTTTTGTCTTGCCAAAATAGTCACGTCCGAAGCATTTTTGGCGCCACATGCACATTTTCATCTTTCTTTTATTTAATCAGTGGAAACTGACGAGGATCTCAGAGATTTTTTTTGTATTCTTCTTTCCCCGAGTTCGGACCAACTGCTTTTTTCTCTGCCCCATAATTAATTGAAAAGATTCGACTTCGCATGTGTGCCACCAACCAAAACAAAAGGCAGAATAGAAAATTTTAAAAAAAGGGGACAATAAATAAATTTAATTGCTATGGTCCTATAAATGAATATTAATAAATCAATTAATTGAAACTGATGGAATACATAAGTGTTCGTGTTGATGATTCCTCTACAACAATTCAACGAGACTTTGTACGGCCTATTATAAGTACAACTGCCTACAGTTGATTAATATTGATATTGATGGTTACAACTGCATCTCCATAGTTTGAGATCCATGATTGTAGGTCGACCTTATTTACAATTAGTTGAATTTAACCATGAATCAATATCTTCATCTTCCATTAGCATCTCCGTTCTCCGGCTTCTCTATATTCAACATTTAACCAAATTTGCTAAGTCACAATCATCAATTGATCACCATCGTACGTTGAACATTGTATTGTGGTCACCGACATGCACATTTGCTATCAACAACTCATTGATAACCAATTCATACTTAATGCCGACATTCGCATTCATTCAAGTTGGCATCACGTTCGTCAGACTTGATGGGACTTCTGATAGTTATTATAAAAGCTTAAATTATCATAAAAATGCGTGATTTTAAATATTCCAACACTTTTTGAGGAAGCAAATGAGGTTTGAAAAAATTAAACTTAGGACTTTCGACTTCAATTTTATGAAAAAATTTCTGGAACCATTGTCAACTATTATGAAAAATGTTAAATTTTCAGGTTAGGACTTTTCTAACATCGTCGATTTTTTCGGGCTGTCGGCAGCGCAAAAGCAATTCATGTTTTAAGCAGTACCGCGACGAGCATCGCATTGAAATCTAGGAAAATGACCATTACCAGCCCGGTGCCCCAGCAATGGCATCGATTGGTCGTGGGCGAAGAATGGCCGTTCTAAAGTCAATGCGGGCTCACGATTGCGTACTTGCCCGACGCCGGACCACCCGTTTCCGACCACGCATGTTTCGTGCTCGTTTCTTCCGTGCCGCGAGGACGCACGCTCCCGGTCTCTCCTCACGCATTTCATGCGTTCCCCGTTTTCCGAGTGGGAAAAGATCTCAGGAAAGCGCACTTCATCGCGTGGCTTTAAGTTTTTATAACATTCGACAGTTGATTTAATAAAAAAACGCTATTGATATTAAGAATACGAGGCTGTGTACCGAATCTCTCTAGTGTCCTTGTCTGCTGCTCGATTTCGGGAGCGTAGTGGAGAGCATTATGATACCCATTTGACTATTTGGATTTTTAGTGCTCGGTGCTTGGCTTGGTAAATAAAGCAAAAAAAGATAGGCATGTATATATTATAATATATATTATAGTTATAGAGTTAATATTATGGAAGACCCTAAATTGATACATCCACAATAATTTATCAAAATTATTTTTTTTATTATTAAAAATCTCAAATTAGTATTTTTGTGATAAATTGAATTTAATATCACGAAAAATTACAAATCAGTACATTTGTAACAACCGAAAGGGCAAAATTCCAAACCGATACGCCCGCAAAATATCACGTATCATCCAATTTAACAATTTGTATTTAACAAATATTAACGGAAGATAAATTTGTCATGGATGTATTAGTTTGAGATTTTTCGTGATGTTAATTCTTAGTTGTACTGCAACAGTTCAGTTGTCGGTTCATTGTGTGCAAATAGTTTCCTTCTATTCGACTTTTCATTGGTACCTTAACCACAAAGCCGATAAACATTGCATGGGCTTAGGATTTATCTATTGTAGATGGGTTTTCTCATCGCGACAAAGACAAGTGTATTCAAATTAAAGTCGGTCGACAACCAGAGCCAATCCAACATATTCATGTATATTGCAAAAGTGTCTTTGACAAAGACAAGAGTATTCAAGTGCAATATATTGATGACTTTTTTTAATAATTTTCCCCCTAAATTAAAGTCCAAGCTATGTCGTGCTGCCGTATCGAGGCCGGCTTCTTCTCCAGTGAATTCGCGGGATTCATGCATCCAAAGGGTTCATGGCTCATGGGGGAATTCCATGTTCCAAAAATCAACGTCCAACAACCGCAAGGGCCAAGACCCATGTCGAGATCGAGAGAGAAAGAGGCCTTAAATGCTGATCTCACGCGTCAAAACTCGTAAGGCAAAGGAAGACCCATCAAGAATCCTTCAATAAAAGACGCCATCACCATCACCATCACCATCATCATCACCATCACCCAAACGAACGAGAGCACCGAACGAATCGGAAGTAAATGGGATTGTGCCTTGTTTGAGGGCAAGTTCGACAATGTCAGCGAGGGGGATAGGCAACTAACCTCGCCCTATCGCCATAAACCTCATCCCCTTCCAGAAGATCAAACGAATAGATTAAGGGAAAAGTGGTTGCAGCTAATTGTGTCTGCTAATTGTGTCGCCGCCAAAGCAAATGAGTTGTTGCTAAGAAGATCTGGCTTCATTGAAGTTGGCCGTGATGCTGTCATCATTTATTAGGGAGTGTAGGTCTGTTTCATTTTTTTTTTTTGTGACCGTGGAACCGCCTCATAGCCGACGGCGTTCAGCGTAAATCACTGGAAGTACTAGTGCGGGAACTCACCTCCTATGGCATCCCACTTAAGTCGCGTAATGGAATGAGCTAGGGAATCGAACCTTGCCCAGCCGAGAGGGGGGGGGGGGGACGTATGCCAGAACCAACTCGCCCACAACGGGGTGGGTGTAGGTCCATTTCATTTGACATGCGAAAAAGTAAGAAAACACGCTTGATAGATGTATTTTTTGATTTTCTTTTTTATAAAAGAAGGGGGAAAGGCCAAGTGTGTTGCACTATTAAGAGGCGGCCTCGAGTTCATTCGCGTGAATTGGAGATATTTGTGAAAGGAGAGAGCGTACTCTCAAAATGCACGGTAATGTCTTGTTTGTTCAATCGACCTGCCTTCTGGTTCCAATGACCAACGAGTAATGTCATTCGTTTGCGCATGAATAGTGCTGAGCATCTTGCTAAATGGTCGTTAGAGTACGCCTATGATTCGAAGCGTGATTTGATAAGATTATTCGAGACGTTTGAATAACATGTGTTGTTTGGTTGCTTCTTGTACGATTCACCCGTAAAATTAAACTTTGGCATTACTAACCCAAAAAAAAAGAAGAAGAAACTTTGGCATTTATTTTAGGGATTAATATCCTAAAAAACCACAAACTGGTACACTTGTGACAAATTTACCCCAAACTATTTTTTTGACAACCAAAAACCCTAAACTGGTATACCTTTGACAAATTTATCCCAAACTAATACATTTGTGACAAATTTACCCTATGTTAGTTTTCGTTAAATTTTATTATCAAATTATTAAGTTAAATGACACTTGACAGTTGATCGGTATACGAATTTAGGATTTTATGCTCCGTTTGTCATCGTTTACAATTTTTGTGATTTTTTATGGTATTATTCCAATTTAGCATAGGATATATTTGTCACAAATTTACCATTTTTGGGTTTTTTTGCAATCGAATAAATTAATTTTGGGGTAAATTTGTCATAAATGTACAAGTTTAGGGTTTTTTTATAGTCAGTCGGGGTAAATTTGTCACAGGTATACCAGTTTGGGGTTTTTCATGGTCAAAAAAATAGTTTGGGGTAAATTTGTCGCAAGTGTATCAAATTGGGTTTTTTCAGGATATTAACCCTTATTTTAGTAAATTATTTTTGGAGGAAATAGGTAGTATCCCTATATAGCC
Organism: Eucalyptus grandis x Eucalyptus urophylla; assembly: GCA_028830015.1. Lineage (NCBI taxonomy): Eukaryota > Viridiplantae > Streptophyta > Magnoliopsida > Myrtales > Myrtaceae > Eucalyptus > Eucalyptus grandis x Eucalyptus urophylla. The sequence goes on from CM054190.1 coordinate 47,654,455, forward strand.
AGAATTGAAAGGCTTGTTGAAAGCATTTTGCTTTCCCCTATAAGTCACCATGGGCATGGTGTAAGCATAGTATTAACTATCAAAATTTTAAAGAGTGTGGCCCTCTGGGCTTCGTCTACGTTTCATTTCTGCGGCATATCCTCCAAGTGATTTGTGATCCCCTTGATCATAGGTTCGAAATCTCCAGTCGCTCCCAAGCTTCGAAAGCCTTGGTTCACCTATGGCATAACATTAGATATCTCTGGGTCTACTTTCACTAGCACACTGACAGGTTTGCTCAAAATGACAATAGTCATGGCTCAAAATCAAACGCTCTGTCGTGGGTGTTGAACTCTTATGGTAATGCATAGGCATTACCGAAACCAGAGATATCTTGATACTCTTTACTGGTCAAAAAAACCTTGGTAGTAAGTCTAGGTAAAAAAAGATAGAAACAAGTGGATTACTGGATGTAACTTAGAGAAAAGCGACACTAGTCTTTGGGCTAGAAGGTTTGTTTTAGGGCCATTTATGCCCTAGGTTAATTGCATATGATGGACAGAAACCATTTTTATGAAATGTTTAGGGCGTGTATGGCAAAATTTCTGTTTCTTTATTTCTTTATTTTTTAGTTACCCAGAACATGTTTGGAATAAAAATCTATTTAGTAATACAATTTCATTTTTCTATTTCTGGAACAGATTTTTATTTCATAAATGAATTTAGATCAGATATCAAAAGCTAAAATTTTTAGCTATTCCTTTTTGGAATAAAAGTGAGAAATGAAAACTTTTCTCATTATTTACTCTCGTCACTAGTCATCACCCATTCGCCATATGTGGGACATTAGATGTTTACCACCACCCCCCCCTTAGAAATAAAAAAATTTATTCTGTTATAAAATGAATTTTTGTTCTAGATCAAAATTTAGAGTCGTTATTAAACGTGTTTCTTTACCCAAAAACTTGTCGGAATAGAAATTGATTTATGTTCTAGAAATTTTGTCAAAGGCACCCTTACTTGCCACCGACCATGATTATTAGAGACATGATATTTTAGGGAGAGAAAAAAAAAAGAGGACAAAAAAGAGAGCTCTCATTAGATACAATCCATGAGATAAATTTTGGGTGGTCAAGTAAATCCACAATTGGGAAAAAAGAGCATACATTTTGAGACCTTCCTACTCTTCCAAAACCAAGAAAGTGTTCACCGAATATCATGGAATACCATCACCAATTGCATATTGTCATCCAGCTACATCAAGAGAAATTGGACGTTTGAAGCATCCTGGGCCTGGCCCGGCAACACCGGCGGGCCACATAAAAACTGGCGTTGGGCTCGCAGCCCAAAACGACAGCGGGCCCGGGACTCCCACTTCAGCGACGCCGTTTCAGGGAAGCCTCTCTCATCTCCAAACGCCCGTTAACTAATCTCGCTCGGCCATGGCGCTTAAACCTCGGGAAGAACCCTAGAGAAGAGAAGCAGAGGAAGCTGCGATGGAGCGGCAGGAATCGAGCTCCAAGAAGGGGGACAGGGACGAGATCTTCGCGGACTGCTCCTTCGCCAGCCTCGGCCTCCACTCCGCGCTGTGCGACCAGCTCAAAGGTTCTCCCTCCCGCCCCGCCCCGCCCCGCTTCCTCCGGCCGCCGTCGCCGACGCCGACGCCGACGACCTCCCGGCGGCCGCGGTTCGCGTTCCGTTTCGCGACGTTTGAATCGTCTGGTTTGTGTTTTTCTCTCTCTTGCAGAACGGCTGGGATTCGAAGCGCCGACTCGCGTCCAGGCCCGGACGATTCCCGTCGTCCTGTCCGGGCGGCACGTGTACGCTTCCGCTCCTCTCGCCGTATCGTATTTTCCGGTTCTCGTCGGTGCTGTGGTTTAGCGTCTTGACTCGGCGAAGGAATTTTTTTTTTTTGTTTCCAGGTTGGTCAGCGCGGCCACCGGCACTGGGAAGACGATCGCGTACTTGGCGCCGATCGTTCATCACTTGCAGAAACGCGATCCTCGGATCGAACGATCCGATGGAACCTTTGGTGCGCATTCATTTTCTAATTTTGTAATTCCGATTGGGCATGCTTGAGAAGCAATGATTCGCCGCCAATGTTTTAAATCTATGGTCTTTCTCATTGATTATAGAGCAGAGAAGAGTTGTGAATTGGTGGCAATTCAGAGTTAGGGCATTTTATTTGCTAGTGGTAATGCAGTTGGTGCATGGATTATATTGATATCCTGGTTACAGCGTTGGTACTTGTACCGACGCGTGAGTTATGTCTGCAGGTTTATGAAATCCTGCAGAAGCTGTTGCACCGGTTTCATTGGATTGTCCCTGGTTATATTATGGGTGGTGAAAACAGGTCGAAGGAGAAAGCGAGGCTGCGGAAAGGTGAGAAGTTTTGCTTGTATCTGTTGCTATTTTGATGACCCTCTGAGACTACAGTTGCGATTCAATTATTCTTGTCAAGTAGACTACCTCTTAAACCGTGAGTGATGATAGGCTTATTGATATTTGTCAAATTTCTGTCTCACGGCTGTCATTAGCTTTTTGTTATTCTGCGATTATTTATCTGAACCTGCTAAATGGTTCGACAAATTAGAGTTAAAAATAGAAAATTTGGGCGGCATCTGAAGTTGGAAGCTTTAGGGTGATATAAGTTTGGTGAAAGAAAAATAGCTGGCCTTGCTTTGGAGAAGGAGTTACTGCTATGATTATTGCTTCCACCCTCTGAACTGTGTTGCAGTTGAAGACGACGTTGTACAGGCACATTTTGTTGTTGGTCGGATATTTTCAAAGACGTGCATTCTGTATGTAGATCTTTTCAGAAGTTTCAAATTGCTTGGGAATGACCTGCCAACAGCTTTGTTTTGTTGACTTTCGATCACTTCCTCCAGTTAAAACTGGAATGCTACCTCTCAATGGGATAACTTAGATTAGGTGATTTTGGATTGCTAATACCTTGTATTTCAATTGGGTAGTCATTCTTTACCAAGCTGAATTTGAAGGTTGGATCAGTTGATAGAACGATGAATTTTACTTTTACGTTGTGACTTTTTCTGCTTTTGTCCTTGTCACGCAGGATGTTAACATGAGCAATGTTATACATGTTCAGGGATATCCATTCTCGTGGCGACGCCTGGACGCCTTCTCGATCACTTGAAGAATACATCATCATTTGTTCGTATGAATTTGCAATGGATAGTTTTTGATGAAGCAGATAGGTTTGTATGAAATCCTCTAATGAGGTCCACTGTGATCATAATATCGTGATGCTCCATCAGAAGCTCCTATTTTATTGAAATAACTATGCCCCTGACTGTTCACAGAATTTTGGAGCTGGGATTTGGGAAAGAAATAGAGGATATATTAAACATACTGGGGTCAAAGCAAAGTGATTCTACTGGCGAGAAATATGGAGCTTCAAGGGATGCTGGATTTCAGAGGCAAAATTTACTGTTGTCTGCCACCTTAAATGAGAAAGTAAATCATCTTGCTAATGTTAGCTTAAAAGATCCTGTTCTAATTGGTCTTGATGAGAAGAAGCTGCAACTACATCCATCACCTCCAAAAGTGGGATCTTCAGGATCTGACATTGATGAAGAATTGGAATTTCTCGGTAAAAGAGAAATATCACTGACAAGCAACTACAATCTTCCGTCGCAATTAGTTCAGAGATATGTGAAAGGTATATGTTGGTAAAAAATTCTTAGTGAAACCTCCCAAATTGTATATTTATTGCGGGAGTCCTGACTGAATGTCTATCCACAGTACCTTGTGGTTCCCGGCTTGCAGTACTTCTGTCCATTTTGAAGCACCTTTTTGAGAGAGAAGCCTCACATAAGGTTCTTTTCTATGCTCTATTCACCTTTGGTTGTATGACATTTTAATCAGTGCCTGTTATTTGAGTTATACCTAATATGCACCTTGGTATTGGTCAAATACTCTAGTTGTGTCTGGTGTAAAAGGTTGTGAATTTTTTGGTGCAAGATGGATGTCCCTGCTGTTTAAAGGATACTCCTTCTGTTAATGGTAGTCAATGGACAATTTTCTGTCAATTTCTAACATTGTAATAAGAAAGAATTTGGGTATTCTAATGTTCAACAACTATAATCTATTGACAAGGCATTTGCTCTTTTTATTTTTATTTTTGTTTCTGCTAGTACTTTCTTTTTATACTAATTTGTCCTGAAATTCCTGACATCAGATATCTACCGTTCTTGAATTTTTTTTTCTGAGTTATGCTGCTTATGATCAAATGAGAGGGTAACAAGATTGCATTCTTGTGCTCATCTTGCAGATTGTGGTATTCTTTTCAACATGTGATGCAGTAGACTTCCATTACACATTGATCAGTGAATTTCTGTGGTCCCCGCATTCACAAGAAAAGGAAGTCAAGAGCAAGTTCTTGAGGTGCAAAACATTTCGTTTACATGGCAATATGAAGCAGGAGGATAGAAGAATAACATTTCAGTCCTTTAAGACAGAGAAATCGGCTCTCCTTGTGTCTACGGATGTAGCTGCTAGAGGCTTAGATTTCCCAAAAGTCAAATGTATAATACAGTATGATTCTCCTGGAGAGGCTACTGAATATGTGCACAGGTATCTCTCTGCTTTTTGTGAGACCTCAATATACTTCTTGTTTAAGTGTTATATCATCTGTACGAATTGCTGCATTTTTGGCTTTGGACTTTAATATCGTCTATTGCCTGCCTAGACTATAATGCATTCTGCTTAGAGCCCTGCACACAGCCTGTTCTTATTTCGGGTGAAATTCCCATTTGCATCGAAAATTGGCAATTCCTGAACTTGATACTTGGTTTTGGGGCAAATTAATACACCATAATACATGTCGGGATCGGCCGAGACTAGTAGCTGGTTTCATGTACAGGCTGGACCTTTTAGTACATTAGTGGTGAACCTTGTTCGGGAGGGATGAGTTTCAGTGGATAGAAAATCTTGATGATAAAACTACAGCAATAATGTTTGGAAATTTTTTAGTGGGTATGATGCCATCTTGAAAGTGATTTGACAGGGTTGGCAGAACTGCCCGTTTAGATGAAAGAGGGGAAGCTCTCTTGTTCTTGCAACCGGCCGAAATGGATTATTTACAAGACTTGGAGAAGCATGGTGTAAGTTTGGCAGAATATCCCATGTTGAAGGTGTTGGATAGTTTCCCATTGTACGGCCAGAAGCTCCATGTCAAGAATTTTGTTTTCTTGGATTTACATCCTTGGGTGCTAGCTCTGCAAAAGGGACTTGAGCTCTTTATTTCAGCCAAGGTACTTGTCTTCTGCACTCATATGATTTGATTTTAAGATTCTAGTACTTCCCTTTCTTGCTTTTCAGTTCTTTTGCCAAAATGTTGAGGACATGCTCTGCAGTGGCTTTTGGTTTGTATTGATTAGAATATAGAAACTGGAAGATGATCTATGCTAGATGTGCAGTGCCTTTAGTATTATTTTAGCTTTTTATGGCCTGTTTAAGCACTTCCGAAACTTTTGAGACTTCTGGCATTCCTTATGTTTAACTGAACACACTACCACGTAGGTATAAATCAAAAATCAACCTGAAGGAAAAGAGTATAATGGGAAGAATTTTGCATCTCATTTCTCTAACGTTATTGGAAATTGTGGACACATAGCATTATTCAATTTATTGCGATAACTATATGAATGCCAGTCCTGTGAATGGGGCTAACAACAGGGTACCCATAATCTCACTCAGCTGCAATAGTTGATTGTATAACCCAAGGTGGGTAATAGTGATGGCTTTATTATATCCGGACTCTTTCTTTATTAGGGTTTTCTGATCATGTTAGATAATCACTTAACCCTTTGCAACATCTGGTTTTGTCATGTGTTGTTATTTTCTTTTGTTGGGCTGAAATGGCATCCTATTTTTACATGCTGTTAAGTGGTCTAATCCCTTCCTCAGGAAAATATACATACACTTGCCAAGAGTGCGTATTGCTCTTGGGTCCGTGCATATGCAGCTCATCGAGGGGAGCTCAAGAGAATTTTTATGGTGAAGAAACTTCACCTGGGCCATGTTGCAAAGAGCTTTGCCCTGAAAGAACAGCCATCTTTAGTGGGGCAATCATTCCAGAAGCAAGCAAAGAAGAGAAAACGAGATCAAAGGCTGAAGGGCTTGTCTAAAAGGAGGAAGGTCAGCAGGAAAACATGAGTACTGATCAGAAGCCATCCTTGTGGACATTTAAGCCTGACTGCCCCTGATCTTGGAAATTTTTGGGCATGCTGGTGATGAATTGACTGTCTCACCGGTCTTCTGTTTTCCATCACAGCTTTCTAGAAGGCAACTCCTGTGACCATTCAATGACACAAGCTGAGCTCACTTTTGGCTTCAGGGTTTCATACTCATTGCGAAAGAAGAAAGGATGGAGATAGGTTTATGGATGGTTAAGCTTAGGTAAAATTTTGAAATGAAGTTATGGGAAGTACATCCGCTTAGTGGCTACTACTTTTCTGTAAAAGCTAGTTCTTTTTTAGCTGGGAAAATTATTTATAGGTTGCGCTCCGGGTATATGATCTAGCCCTGGAGTTTAAGATTAAGCATAGGTAGAGTCACATCCATTTTGTGTGCTACGGGCTGTAAGAGAAATTTCAAAGAACTGAAATGTGACGCTGGAGCACGTATACTGTTGCCAGCAGATTACGTACCTTCGCTTTCTCGCTACCTTAATCGCTTTCTCGTCTCTATTCATGCACGTAAATTATTAGTTTGTTGGGCAGTCGTCGTCTGCGATGTTTCTTGTCCAAGTTGGTACTGGAATGACTGATGCAAGGAGCATCCTAAGACCATAACTAATCAGAGGGCTCATTCGATGGTCTAATCCTCATCCCTGTTACCGCACTGTAGAACTTAAGTCTTGCTTTCGGCTCTCAATTGGTAGTAATCAAATCCGGTGGTCCACCATACGTGGTGGGAATTTATGTTTATCGTTGCTGTCTTCTCAGTCGTCGTCGTCTTTACTGTAGAATCATGCGGCCGATCGCGTCTTGTGCCGCGAGACGATGCCACGTCCTTCCCGCTGCTCTTCTTAGCTCACGACGGAGGTGGGGTGCTCAATCGAAAGGACACTGCTCACCAGGTGCCAGACCATATGACATACCTAAATGTTAGGGACCTCAACCTAAGAAGAGAGCCATATACAATGCACGCATTAACTGCCTCACATGCAATGCGGATAGCCCGTGTCTGACCCTACGAGGATTCCCCCCGGGCGCACGTATCCATCGCGCATTTAGACTCATCGGTACCGGTCAGCGTCGACCATGGAGCGGTGTTAAATGAAGGGCATGACCCCATTCTAAACTTTTGCCCCGCCCCACCCCGCCCAACCCAACCCAACCCAACCCAACCCAACCTAATCCAGAATTGTTCCATTGTATTATTAATTGAACAATCACAATGAATTATACCCTTTAATGACTATCATTTGTTACTATAATTTATTGATTATAATTTATATTTGAATATATGCGAAATATGAAATATTAAGAAAGTAAAAGTCTTAGTCATGAAATGGAAGCTTAGCTCAGACTAATAGTTTCACATTCTACGTTATGGGATATTGCAAGATCGCGCGAAGACATAAATCAATAAAAACCCAAAAAATTGTTCTAAGTTCTAAATTACAAATTCCAAGTTATAGGTTTCACCAATCTAGAATTTATAATTTATTTGTTGAAACAGGTTCCTCAATTTTTGGAATTCGAAACTTATCTTGCATGCCTTGAAACCTAAAACTAGACGGATTCTCATCGATTCGGTTCTTAAGTTCCAAGTTCTATCCTCAAAACCATGCTCACATGTACGACGACTAGTTCATTTGCCAGAGAGCGACCTCACGGAGAGTCCTGTACCGCCAATGGGACGAGAGGGGAGAGATTTTGACTAGCGAACAGCAAAGCAATGAAGGCTGTGGGGTTCAAAGCTCCAGGTTCGGCCGGCCTTCCCTTTCTATGCAAATACAAACGCCCGCCGGTGCGCCGTCGCCATAGCCATCTGTTTCCTTGCTCTTTTGGCCACGAGTCGCTATAAGGAAAGAAACGTACCTCTCTCTCTCTCTCTCTCTATCTCTTCGCCATTCAACGTTCCCTCCTGTCGTGGCGTCAGCGTCAGCGTCAGATGCACATGCACGGATGAGCCGGGGGCCCGCCCGCGCAGAAAAGGCCACCGCGGACCGCCTTACACGTTGACCGGCGCGCTGCCATAAGCTCCGCCGTGCGGTCCCGAGCGCCGCCACGTCAGCCCGGAGGTTGGGACCCCGGGCGGCCGCTCGGAAATCGACAAGGTGGGCCTGGTACCTGACTCAGGACGAGGCCCGTCGTCCAATTCGTCGTGGCCCACTCCACGGATCGGTTGTCGGAATCATTTAATTTCATGCAAGCATATTCTAAAAGTAGAAAAAAAAAAGAAAAAAAAAGCTTACTTTCGAATTCTTTTAAAGGAAATACATATCTCTAAATCTGCTTTATATATTTAGGGAATCGCATACTTAAAATGATCACGTGCATCTTTTTGCCGAAAGTAAGTATTTTTTTATATTTGATAACGTCGGATCGAACGACGAATGGTTAGGGTTTTTTGTCGCAAGTGCACGATTGATTCAGTGAGACCAAAATCGGGTCAAATTGATCGTACATAATGGCTTGCAGTGCGTGTTCGGGATCAGTCCGATTCTCTCTGCAATGTGTAATTTATCCACGCTATAGGAATATAAAGTCGTTTCCCCTTCTGCTTTTGGTGTTCCTTTATCTTTTGCAAATTATCATTCAAATCCTGAACTACTTTCTTGACGATGGAACATTTGAAAAGAGTTTTGAGAGGTTTCGTGATAAACAAAAATTACTAAATTAGTAAATTTTGAGGTTAACCTCACAGGGTTGGTTTAGTCGCCAAGGAAATAGAATGTATCGGTACTTTAAATGTAGGATGATTTCTCGCCATTGCATCATCACCCATTTAGGGTTTGACTTTTGCATTATCCAATCCGTAAGGTTAATGGGGATAATTCGCGGGCTCGAGATTTACCTTCCTAAACAGGCTTCTTCGTCGCTGGAACTTAGCTTGATCTTCAAGGGTAAGAAACCACCTCGACCCGACCGATCGGTCTAGACTTATCTTCCCTTTATAGATAGAGGACTAGAAGATCCAAACCATCAATGACAGCTTATATAATATATAATACATATAAATATAAATATAATATTGACTTTTCTCGATCCACTTCAACAAAATGGTCAGCACCAAATTCCACATTATACAGCCTAAATCCAACGGACAAGGCTTCATTGCCGCCCAAGCTATTGAAATCTAGCCGCTCTTGTTGATCGGGAGAGCGTTGGCAACTTGCATAGAAAAGCCTCGGCTGCGCCATCGCTAATACGGGATTAACACCATCATTAAGATCGTTGACGTCTGCCCTAAGGTTCTTTTGGCAGTGATTAGCAGCCCCAAAACATGCGTCATCGTCCATGATGGCTGTGATAATCACACCAATTAATGATTGTCCCTAATTTTGTAACGTGACTAATTATGGCTCCTCCACATCGGAAAGTGCAAATTGATGTCCCTAAACTTTAAGTTTGTTAGAGAAATTTGGAGGCTTATCAGTTGATGAAGACATTCGAGTCAGTGCTCTTCCCTAGGGTAAAATAGTCACTGTGGACCGAAAATTGAGGTCAAATCAAAGACTATATAGGACTATTTATTTTGCGGAAAAGGAATGATTTTGAAAAAAAATTCTTAATATAATCGTTTGAAGTAATTTATCAATGAAAAATGTTTGAATTATTCATCTTTAGGATAATATATTACAGATTATTTATTTTCTGAGAAATAAATGGAGTCTAGATTGCTTAGCTGAAAATTTTGAATAGTTGTGGACTATACGAGGCATATCAATTGATATTTCATTCTATTTATTATGTCATTTTATGTCTATTTGTGATACTATTATTGCTGGAGATCTTATCAAGTCATGGATCGATCGCATTTTATTTAACACAAGTCTATTAGCTCTATTAAGATCATTTTCTCATTAATTATGTTTGAAATAATGAAGCAAGAGGATGGATCATTGATATGTAGCATGAAATTATAGTAGAGAAGAATTATTGATATGTATGCTACATTATACTCAAATAATGCCATTCGCATGATATTATTTTTCCAAAACCATTAGTTTAGACCTGCATAGTCGTACGTGTGTGGTCTAGGGTTATGTAATTTAGCTTTATTTACAGAAACTTTGAGATGCACATGACATTTATTGCCACCACATTGTTGTGAGCTAGGAAGTTAATGGCACGCACTTGCAATTAATATCATCGTAATGCATGCAAGCTATTGAATGGTGGTACATATATAGGAATGCAGAGAAAAAGCAACTACAATAGTTATTGAAATAATTTTATGTACTTAACTCTATATAAAAGGTTAAAAAACATAGTTGCACGATATAGATGGATCAATTGAAAAGTACATGTAACCGAGTCCTTTCGTAGTCTTGTGACCTACCATTAGTTATTCTAAAATTTTAAACTATTAAATGAAAACATTGATTTAGTTTGCAAATATTCAGACACTACAAGCACATATAATCATGAGATTAATGCTGCTTCATAGACATCATTTTTCCTTAGTCTTTGTCAAGCCTTTCATAACCAAAAAGAAACTATTTTAAACTGTTTACCAGGGTTTAATTAGCATAGAAAGTACTAACAAAATTACTAAAATTAACATTTAATACCTGCATTCCTTTGACATTCTCAATAGTGTCCTGTCCATCATATAAACAAGATCATTCTCTAGACACTTCTTCAAAGTCGAAATTCCTAGGGAGTCCCTCTTGGACATTTCTACAATTTCCTGAAAGTTCTAATTTTTAAAATGCTATTTTTACACTCCTTTCCTTTCTATCATATCTCTCCAAAACATCTTCAGCAAGCCTCAACTTACAATCAATTTGCCAAACAAGAACAGTCGTTCGATGGTGCAAAAAAACGAAAATGAACCCCAAAATTTATGACCACGGCCCCACGTGAAGGCCAATAATAGCATGCAAATATATGGAAACCGTGGGAGAGGAGCTTCAAAGAAAAGACCAAATAATTGATAATTCATGACCTGTCGGCGTTATATACATAAAATAATATGCACGAAGCTCCCTGCATAAAGAATTATAAAATGGGTTTCATTTCATTTTATTTCATTTAATTTTGTGCTATTTTTTATAATTATCTCTTAGGGTTAAAATGCCCTAGGAGACAGAAGCAATCATATATCTAAATATTTACGGCTTCTCCATAATTTACAAAAGCGGAAAGTACATGGGACACGGTGTAAGGCGCAGGTTCCCTGCGGCACTCACCTGCGCCGTGAATCTCGCTCCTGTGTCCCCTCTTTCCGGATCCTGTGAATGAGTTCGCACTCATTGTTCACTGTATCTTATGTAGTGCGTTCATTCGATGCTCAGGGGAGAGAGCTTCCTGTTTAATTCATCGGGTAATGCACGGATTCAATTCATTTAATCTGCATCTTAGTTCAATGGAGGTGGGAATCATTGGGTGGAATTTCCATATCCCCATGATTTTCTCGTATGTATAACATGATATTGAAGTGTGATTACATATTCAGTTTACTTTTGTCTCTTCATAGAAAGATGTCTATATATGCCAATTCTATCACTTGGCACTAAGATCATGCTTGTGCTCTCGGCATTTTTTTCCTGATGTAGGGCTTGAAAAGGGTATCTATTCCACAGAAATGTGTAAGATTCAAATTGTTGTAATGCATTAGTGGTGAACATGTCTCATGTGCCAGATGCAAGGAGGCTTGTGATGATTCACAATCGAATAAGTTTGTTTTCATTTGCAAGAACATTGAATGCATAAATTTGTCTTGGCTGAGATTGCGATGAACCTAAAAGAAAATTGATATGTATGGATAAATGTTGATTGCATTATACGACGGATTGAATGCGCATGATAGATTGTAGATGCCATGTTTAGTTTGCAGTTGTAGTGGTTCTCTTCTCTTTTTACGGTATCCGATCTATGACCATTGTATAATGCTTACAACATAAGAGCCCACAATTCCTCTGTTAGATGAATAAGATGAGATTTGTAAAGTTGGCACTCAAACTAATCATCCAGGACTAAGGTAAGCTTCTAGGGTCCATCTCCCTTAAAAAATAGTAAGCTTTTGGCTTTATCCTCAAAACAAGCTTGTCAATCTTGATTGATTCCTCCAAAGTGATAGAGTTGAATTACTTGGAAGGGGTTGCACTATTGGACATTTAATTGATCATTGAGAGAGAGAGAGAGAGAGAAGGGAGGTCCATGTGAAGGAGCAAAAGGAATCTTAATTATGGCATTCATGAGTCATCAAGAGGAAAGATAGGAGGAAAGCAATAAAAAGAATGAAGAAGAACATGCAGAGTATTCACTCACCACCCAAAATCTCTTTATCTTTATATCCCCAACTAAGGAGAGAAGAGCAGAGAGGAGTTTGATTGATTGAACTCCACCTTTTGAAATAGTGCAAATAAATTGAATTGCCTTTGCCAAAACAAAAAAAGATGGGGGGACCCACAAAAGGGGGGGCGAAAAAACAAGGAGCAAATCAAAAGATAATGTGCAATCTTTATAGTATTGCAAAAAGAGCTCTCAGATCTTCCTTTGGGGCAAAATATTGTGTTGAATCACCTGGATGGGGACTTGAGTGACTCCATTATCAACATCAACTTTTGCTTTGTGTTTGTGTATTGAACCCTAAAAGACTTTCTTCCTCTTTTCCCTCTTGGCCAGAAGATTCATATAATAATAAAAATAATACTACATGAATATAATAATAATAATAATAATAATAATAATAATAGCTGTAGAGCGCCCACCATATATCTATCGCTTGCTGAAGCTGAGATGCAACCACTTTTGCCCTCCTGTCTTCATTAATTACCCAGGAGGAGGGTACAGAAACGGATAAAGATATACATTCCCCGCCACTAAAGCTTCTTTCTCTTGACCAGGAAGAAAAAAGGTTCTTTCTCGTTTTGTTTTTCTTTGTTTATTTTAAAAGAAATACTACCGATTTTTATTAAAATGAGCCTGCAACCTCGTTACTGGAAAAAATTAAGTTTTTAATTGGCCGAGAGTAATGTATATGAAAAATCTTATGCTAGGGCAACATTAGCCCGTACTTTTCTCATCCATATCGACTTTCACTCGCTACTTTTCAGCGAATCAAATGAACAAAAGCCTGTTACTTACAACACGATTATTTGAAATACATGTAAATAACATTGAGATAGATCAGAAAAGTAATAATACTTGTATATAAATAATAACATCCATATTAAAATATCACATTGCCTATCTATGAGGTTCATATACACTTTATATATATATATATATATATATATATATAGTCTCACTCCATATATAATATTAGGTTTTTAGAACATTCTAACGTAGTATCGAAGTCAAATTCAATTTTGATTTAGTCAAATTTAACACCTCTCATGCATCGCTTACTTAAACTTTTGAATTACACGTTCTAACAGTTTCGTTTGAAACCGACTTTCAAAGTCACATTAGAAATATCGTACCCTGAATTTTCGAATCAGAGCAGTACTCATCTCCCTCCTCCATCTCTCGTTCTTCAATAAGACCAGTTCCCTTGAACCCCACACGGATGCTAAATCTGCGAGGAGGGGATGGGGGGACCAGGGCTCGTGTGCTTAATGGTGGGTGAATCGTCAAAAGGAGAGATATTGATGTCGTGTCCTTGTCTTTTGATATTCTAACATCTGATTCTTCGCTTAAAGACGTACCCCATCGGAAACGGCTCCCGAACTCCTCACATGAAATTCTTGTTTAGTGGGAGGAATAATCCCATGATTAGCCAAGCAAAAAAGGGCACACTAATTCTCAAGGGGGACATCCCGAATGAGTTTATTCTTCACTTGTCCCTTCTCTGTTTAATTTCTCCACCGTTTTGTTCAGGAATCTTGGGATCCCCATGTGGCTTCCTCGAGAAAATTCGCGCCGGATAACATTCAACGCGATCTATTCACACGGTATGAACACGATGGAGAGACGAATTATGAAGATAATGATATCAAATACGACACTTTCTATTGACATGAATCAATACTTTTTTAATATAATAGGTTGTTTGCACTTTGTGCTAACATAAACCGGTGCAAATTAGACAATCCATAACGACATGCGAGTACAAATTCTAGACCCTTGATCGTAACATGTCGATCTCACGTCGGATATGGAGAAGGACTTGTAGCTTACGTCATAAGTAGAGTCTGATCTCCGAAGATTTCCCATTTAAGTACTCCTTCGGGGGTTTAGTTCGTATGCACAGACCGTGTCGAATTATCAAATAATGTCGGTGTCGTGCACCGATCAAAATCATGGGGACCTGTTACTAAGATTACACCGCGGGAGCCACCACTGGAAGCCAACCTACTTGATGCAAACATAGCTCATGGAGTTGTTGAGATGTCTTTAGTTATAAATAGGGGTTTTCATTCCTTTGGCTGCCATTTCTTTCTGCTCATCAAAAACCGTGTTTTGTATCAAATCAGCAGATTTCAGCATGTATCTCAACTAGGGAAAAGTACCAAAAAAGTTATAAACCTTTTGTATATGTATTAATTCAGTCCTAAACTTTTCAATTGGACTAATTTAATCCTAAACATTTTTACATTAGTACCAATTCAGTCCAACCGGCTAACTTAAGCAGGAAATTGCTGACATGGCCACCGGTGGTTTTATGTGGTGCTGCATGGACAAATTTTATAATCTTTTTTATATTTTTCTAGATTTTTTAAGTTTTTTTTTCTTTTTTTTTTTCTTTTTCCTTTCTCCTTACCCCTTGGCTGGTGAGGTCACTGGCCATAGGTTGGTTGAGGCAAGGGCCCCCGCAACCTCGCTGGCCATTGGCGAGGACAGCCATGCCCTCATCGGCCACAAGCGAGGGTGTTGGCCCCTGCCCAAATCCAGGCAAAGGCAAAAACCCACGCCTGATGGCCTGTGTGGGCCTCTGCCCTCGTTGGCCACAAGCGAGGGTGCGGCGGCCCTCACCCAGATCCAAGTGAGGGCATGACGCCCTTGCCCACCATGAGTGAGGGCATTGGGCGCTTGCCTACATCCAGGCGAGGGCCAGGACAGCTTCGCTTGAGGCATCATGGCTCTTGCTCACCACAAGTGTGGGCCTTCATGCCCTCGCCTGTGGCCGACAACGAGGGCGCAACGGCCCTCATTGGCTAAGGGGCGAGGGTTTGGGCCCTCCCCCGGATTTGGGTGGGGGCCGACACCCTCACCTATGGCCAACAAGGGCGCGACAACCCTCGCCAATTGCTAGCAAGGGCATGGGGGCCCTCCCCCCGACCAACCTATGCTCAGTGATGATCAGCCGGCGACCTCGCTGGCCAAGGGGTAAGGAGAAAGGAAAAAGAAAAAAAAATAATTTTAAAAGTTTGAAAAAATATAAAAAATTATAAAATTTGTTCATATGGCGTTATATAAAACTGTTGACGGTGATGCCAGCAATTTCTAGCTTAAATTAACTAAAAGAATTGAATTTGTATTAATATGAAAAATGTTTATGACTAAATTAATCCAATTGAAAAATTTAAGACTAACTTGGTACTAATGAAAAAAAGGTTTAAGATTATTTTGTTGCGTTTCCAATCTCAGCTACGATTCGATGACCACACACCCCAAGATGTCATGGGAGATGGGAAATGACAAGCGTGTGGTGAGGAAACAGCCGATAGCACAAGCCATAATCATATATGCTGCTCTTGCTACGCAAAGGTGATATAGCGTGAGATTTATGTCTTAATGGAATTGGTCGTCTTTAGTCGTGTCTTGTCGACTTTCATTTTTGGATAGAACGTTTTATTCTCGCCCTCCATGATTGAACGAATGCGCCCGCCACGTGTCGCTGTCGTATGCTGAGTTCGTTGAGCTATGGAGATAGCGCATGGTTGCTACTAGTGGGAACAAACTCAATAGCCCTAATCCGCTGGGGTTTGTAACATCATACGTCACCTACCAAAGTGCAACCAAATCGTATCGAATGAGATACGCATATCATAGTGGATTACAAGCTAGAAAAGTTGACAAGAGGAGATTTTACGATGGAATTATTTAATCGATGCGAACTTATTATACAATTATCAATTCAATCATAAACTTTTCAATGCTAATTGAGTTCTAGAAAAAACGTTGCAGCATCCATAGCAAATTTCGGGATTACTCTGCCTACATGCTTCACGTCCTAGAATTCTAAATATTGAATCTCCCCTCGGGAAAGAGTCGCGATTTGCCATGCTCATGGAAGCGGGTATTAACAAATTCGAATCGACACGAACTCAAGATGATCGTATTCAACATGAAAAATCTATCGTTGCCAAGAAAATAATGCTGTTTCGATTCCTCCACATTCCCTAAATTTCACACCCTCACGTGTTGGTGTCGTTCTCGCGACCCACATCCTATCAAACCCTAAAAGCCAATTCCTCCTTCGTGGTCCGGCACCGCATTAAAATATACTCCCAAAACGTGGTCAAAAAGTCGAATGATTTTCACACCATCCTTTTCTTCTCTGCACTAAGGTGTCAGCGTACGCACGGGGATTGCCTGTTTGTCGTGAAGAAATAGAAATCCCCTCGAGCCACATTTCCACAGAAAGCTATTTTCGGGTTCACACTGTTCTTTTTTATAGACGGAACACCCCTCTTTGATGTCATTATAACCAAAAATAACTAAATAAAAAGAACATTAGATATCGTTGCTAATTAGAATTCGACATTTCCGAGAGGTTACATATAAAATTCCCTGCTTTTATCAAATGGATGTCCTCGCCTTTAAAATTCATTTACATATTCTTCTGAGCTCATGCAAAAGGAATGACAATGAATAATGAGAATTTAAACAATAAATTGACACAAATGGTCCATAAATTCTTGTCCATTATACAATATCGTCCTTGGATTTTTTAATTGATTTAATGTGATTTATGAATTTCAATCAAATATGCAATAACATTCTTGAAACATAATTTGATTAGTGTAATCTATGAACTTTTAAATATTTTTATATAATTTAATGATTATTTTAGGGATTATATTGAATAAATTAAAATTTTAGGAATGGCATTATATCATGAACCAAAGTTTGAAGACTATATTATATAAATTAAAAGTTTAGGAACGACAGTGTATTTTGGACAAAAGTTCATAGACCATCTGTGCTATTATCCTAATCTAAAAGGGTCAAAATGGTAATCCAAATCATGGTTACCTTGTAATTTTCCTCATAAATCCTAGAATCACATTAGAACTTCCCCAATCTTTAAGAATTCAAATTCATTTTTCTTAAAGTCATCCAAATTATATATACCCTTTTATTAACATTTTTGAAAATTCTTTTTTCTTGCCACGTGCATGCTTTTTGCTGGTGGAAAGAAAGGGTGGCAGGGTCCGTATTCCGTACCATAAGAAAGGTCAGAACCTACAGAGATCACAACGAAAGAGGGGGGAATCAACGTTAATCTATAACTTTGTCAAAAAAAAAAAAAAACGTTAATCTATAACCACTTAAAAAAGGAGGTGACACTTTTCTTTTTTTTCCTTTCCAAACAGAACATAAACAAGAGGAGGAGGAAGAAGAAGAAGGAGAAGAAGAAACGCAAGTGTAAGCAATGAAAACCCCACATCATGGTCGGAGTTGGAGGTGGTTGGCCCGACAAAAGCTGTGCTCTCTCACATGCATTCTAGGGTTTCTCATGAGCATGCTAATATACAAATGTGTATCTATACGTATATAATATTATATTAGTCGCTTCATATTATAAATTCCTGCCCATATACCTCTATCGATTTAACATATTCTAATTATTCTCGAAATTTAAGCTTCGATCTAAGTCGGTGCTTGAATTCTAAAGTTGATGTAGTTCATGTAAGGGAAGATTTGGTAATACTGATGTAGGAGTCAAGGCTTGGCCTTAATTATCATATGTGTAATTGGGATAAATCTTTGCGATGCATATCTTATCTTACGTTGGTTTTGAATCGTGAGTATTGAGTGAATGTCCCTTCTCTAGTAATATGTTTGGACACAATTTTGAGATTCATCTGAGTCCTGCGTTCTCCACTCGTGTTTCAATTTTTTTTACGAGGATTATATTAGAAAGATAAATACTAGATATTGCTTTCGAATCGCAATTTAAGTTTGCTCGTCATTTTGTTTTCCTTTGTGTTTAGAACTGCTCTCCGTCCCTCAGATTAAAAAAAGAAACACATTCTGCGAAATAGGGTTATTGGTGTGTTGATCGTATACCGGTCACAATACTATTACTCATTTTAATCTAGAATATAATTAATCGACAATGATTTGGCAATTATATCTCCATATGACTATGACCAACACGGTGGTGCTGGTCTTTCTTTGTGGCAAATCGAATGCATAGAGATTATGCACAAAAAATTATAATAAATGGAAAACGATAGACCCACGATACTTCTGCTATAGATGTCAACGCCATATATTTGATTTAATATAATGTTGTTTTCCTGCATTTTGTTTCACTTTACTGACATTTGAAGAAGAAAAAGTATGGCAATTGGCCTCGTTTATCTTCCATTTCATAATTGCACTGAAGATTAGCCAAAAGGATATAACATTATAAAATTCTCACACCCATCGAAAAATGATGACTATACTCTTTAAGTCATTTTTCCCTTTTCTTTTCCTTTACTGTTTAGCCTACCGAACTTATTAAATTCTACTATTTATTGATAAAAAAAACAAAACGAGTTTGGTCGAGTAATTCGCCTCTCTTTTTCACTTAAAAATTTATCATTGTAAAAAAAAAAAAAAAAAAACAAAGAGGCACGAATGTAATCGGATGATGAATATGTAAATGCATTAATTCCATGAGTATACTCTGAGTCGCTTAATTAACTTTTCTTATTAACTAGTGTTCTCGTTGTGGGCGTTTAGTTGAGCTGACAAAGAAAGACAGCAAAAATTATTGACCCGGAATTTGAGAATCCGGGAAAAGCTAAAGCAAATTGATACCTAAATCGTGCTATTTTAGATGGGACATATGAATTGTCAAACCATACCTAATTCCCTAAAATAAAAAAATAATTTCCCTTGATGAGTATCTCGACAATGATTAATTTTTCCCTTCGCATGTTTATAAACAATGAAAGCTACACTTTAATTGGAGTATAATGATGTCCGGAACCGAAGAACAATGCTTGTGACATGTGAAGATCTCCTGCTTTTGCGGCTAGTTGGCCACCCTAATGACAATTTAAAAATAATCCCCCCGCCCCCCAAATAATTAATTCTTTCTTGTAATAAATATATATAATTCCCTAATAAATTAATAAAATATGTTTTGCTTTCTATGGCCCTCTTTTTAGCTGGCCTCGTACAAGGGATTGGTGTAGTAGGGTCGCCATCAATGGCACAATCCCATTCCCACGCTAGGGAAACTAAGTTTCAATATCTTTTTTCATCACTAGAACTTTATTCAACTTGATCTGGCTAAGCTGCAATTGCCCTATATCATTTATGAACTTTAGCTCAATGTGCAATATCGTCCATAAACTTTTAATTAGTTCAATATGGTCCTTAAACTTTTGACATATGTTCAATTTAGTCTTTAAAATATATGCACATTTTCACTATTGATCTCACATTAATTGATGTTCAATTGAACATTATCATATGTTCATGGGTTGATTGAATTTGTATCAGAAGCTCAAGAATTACATCGAATAAATTAGAAAATTAAGGACGACATTAAATATTGGAGTAAGGTTCATAGACTATAATGAATAAATTAAAAGTTTGAAGACAACATTGCTATTAGGTCAATTTTTTTTTTTTGGTGAAAAACTATTAGGTCAAAGTTCATGACCATTTATCTTGATAATACTAGATATAATAGGAAGCGTAGTCTTGGCCGGTCAAATATTTGTTAAACCCTGAAACAAGTTAGTGAAATTGAGAAATTTGCAATATAAGACATGACCTTAGTTTAGCTTAGGACCCAAAAAATGTGGTTTTAAAAACCCTAATGTAGCGTCTTTCTTTTTTCCATTATGACTTGAAAGTGAAGTGATTTCTACCTCCGCCTTCTTATAGTTTATATATAATTACCTCAATGGAGATTTGAGGATGTTTTCTGCCCTAACTTTTTAAATTCCACCTCTTTGATCAACCATTGGTCAAAGACGGCATATTCATTAACTTTTTGACATTGGACAAGTGAAATAGAAGGTGCCTTTATGTAGTCAACGGACGTGTTCTTTGGATTAATACACGACCGCTGTCTTACAATACTGTCAAAATTGAAGAAAAATCGAAAAAAAAAAGAAGAACTTTCTTTTTTTAATTATTATTATTCTGTTTTCGCATGTGTGTAAATAGTAATTATTCACTAGAAGCAATAGCCCTCCCACGTGAAAAAAGGTAAGCATGGATGGTCGTCATTAAAGATGACTTTATGGAGCTGATAATCATGCGGACTGACCTTTGCTTGATCTTTAGTTAAAAACCCTCCTTTGATCTCAAAGCATGATTAAAAAGCTCGAGTCTCTTTCACCGGAGAGTAGACTTTCTTTGTTTAGTGAAATCGATAAGTTGGTCTTTTTCTTGCGGTGATAATGCGGGGGGAAAAGAAATATGCTTTTAAAGAAGGGCATCATTAGACCATGCTTAGTTTAATTTCTATTTCTATGTGGGAGGTGGGTCCAACCTCGAAGAAAAATTTGCCCCATCTAGGAGGAAAACAAATACTTTTTTCTGGTCAAAAAATAGTTGAGACTTGAATCAATCAGATTATATTAGAATTCTTATCACGCATGATATTTTGAGTTAACCATGTTGTGGAATTAGACCAAGAAATTGAGCCGCTCTCGATTGTTTTTCAGTCCCGGCATGAGAATTTCACAAGGGAATATCTTCTCAAAGGAGGCCCCATGCACCATTGGCTTTGCTCCACTGGAAAATTTACCCAAAACAGTGCAATGCAGCAATTTCATTTGCTTTAACATCTAGTTCTAGTTCTAGAGAGAGAGAGAGAGAGAGAGTATTCATGCTCATCGGTATCAATAGCCAGAGAGAGAGAGAGAGAGAGAGAGAGAGAGAGAGAGAGCATCAAAGAGAGGCGTGTGAAACTTAGGTGGAATCTGAGGAGCCGAAAAGATGTTTGTGGGGACTGATTATTGGAGGAGGCGGAGGAGGAGCAGGAAGGAAGGTTAAATAATGTCCCTCGAGGAAGCATATAACGACGCGCTTCCGTGCATAAATTTCCACGGTCCGTCATCAAGATTTTGAGGAAAAGAAGGTAAAATATGGGAAAAGGATTTGTGGGTTTTCTTTAACCATGCCATGCTCAGCTCAGTCCATTTCATGTCGGCCTGTTACAATAGCACGAAAGCACAATAAGCATTTAAAAAAATAAAGCTGTCTTGGCTCTGCTCCTTTGCTTGCCTTTTCTCTTTGCTTTTCCTTCTTGGTCTCTGATTTCTCGGCGACAAGTCAGTTTCTCTCCACCTTGATCCCGGCCACCCTCTCTCTCTCTCTCTCTCTCTAAGTTCTCTCTCTTTCTTGCTCTGTCTCAAATCCCAAAATCTTCTCTTTTTGTCTCTCTCCTTCTCCTTCTCCATTTTTTTTGGCTCCCCATTATTTGCTGCTGCTGCTGCTTACCCAGTTCTTGATTTCCTCCCGCCCTTCTTTCTTTCTCCGAGGATCTAGAATTCGGATTAGAGCCTGCCCAGAATCTGTTCTTGGCTGGAGATTTAGCTGAATCAGCTGTTCTGTGCATCATTGGAACTTTACAGGTGCAAAGCAATCGGGTTTTGGTGGGGAAAGTGGCAATCTTTAGCAAATCTTTTTTGGGTCGCGGGGTTCTCTTTTTCTCTTTCAGCTGGGAAGCAGCTGAAGGCTGCTGAAAAGGGAGCTTTGAGAGTTTCCCCGGTGTAGTCTTTGAGCTGAAAGCACTTGGTGGGTAGAAACAGAGGTGGGTTCTGATTGGTTGGTTTCGTGTGTGGAGATGGTGTCGTGGTTGTATTTGGAAGAAATTGATTGCCGCAATTGTTTTGGGAAAATGGGTTGGAGGTGGAGTTCTTTCTATGGTGAAGTACTTTAAGGTCTGTTGTGGAAGCCAACTTGAAAGGAGGTTCAGAATAGAAGTTTGGCGGAGTTAATTGGCGATACTAAGTATGAAGGTTCCTTCCAATGGATTTTTAGCTGGTGGTGGGGAAGGTGTGTATAATCTTCTTTTCCTGTCCTTTGCTCGTTTGCTTTGAGTGTTACTGACTTGCTCTTAATGTTGTTGTATTGGTGATAATAGCCATGAAACTAAAATGTTGTTTGTATACGAAGAATTTTGCTTCCTACAAATTTTTAAGCTGCATATGGAGAAGCAACTTTTAGTTGCATAGATTGCAAATTGGAAAAGATAAGCAGTTCCATTTCCTTTGAGGCTCATGGTTGTTGAGGGAAAGATCAACGTTGTTGTTTTCGGGCAAAAATGCATTGAATCTAAGTGAAGTCTTTGCAATCCAGCTCTCCCCCCCTGCCTAAGGGCACGAGGTGAAAGCAGTGTAAATGAGGTTGGTGGACGATGATTGCTTCTCAAAAGTTTCTAACGTTGAGCAGCAGGATCTGATGATAAAAGAAGATTCCTTGATCTCAGATATTAATTGTCTTCTACTTCCTTTGCTTGCTGCCTAGAAAATATGACAGATTATTCTTGCTAAAGATTGTGTGCTTCCTTATATATGCGTGCACAACGCTCTTCTGATACAAGATGCTTAGGATTAATCAAGTTTCTTGGGCTATAGTTTCAGAAGATTCTATCAAACTAAACCTAATGAAAAATGGCACCTGCTGACTTATGTTCCGGTACTATAGAGCTAAATGATCATGGTAGAGTTGCTGCATTTGCGTTTTTTCACTTTCTTCTGCAATTTCCAGACTCCTCTTTAAAGTGTCGCTCGTAGCATACACCCCTTTCTTTTCTTCAAATACCTACCTACCTTTCTCTAAGAACTTTGGCTTTCTTTCGGAACAGGTGAAAAGAAGAGTATAAATTCAGAGTTATGGCATGCTTGTGCGGGGCCATTGGTGTCTTTGCCTCCAGTTGGGAGTCTCGTGGTCTACTTTCCCCAAGGCCACAGTGAGCAAGTATGCAGTTTCTTCTCTGAGGATTAACTGGGTGTTCAATTTCTTGATGATGAAGCTAGTGGTGTTTATTGGCTGTTTAATATTTCAGGTTGCAGCATCAATGCAGAAGGAGACTACTTGTGTACCCAGCTACCCCAATCTGCCCCCAAAGTTGATATGCATGCTTCACAATGTGACATTGCATGTATGTGATTCTCACTTGCTATCTGGAGCAAATCGCTAGCACCATAATACCATGACAGATTAATACTGTAGATAGGCATGATCGTATCATTTTTTTCGGACCCTTGTGTGCCAGAAGTTAACCACTCTTTGATTGCATGTCTTCAGTCCTTGTGAGAGTGGATCCCTCTGTTGGTTTATGGCCATTTAAACTGGATTCATATTTGTGAATCCATGTTCCTTCAATGCAAATAGGTGATGATCCTTTGTGCTGCTTTGAAACAGGCTGATCTCGAAACTGATGAAGTCTATGCACAAATGACCCTTCAACCCGTAAGCAAAGTAGGTCACCTATTATAGTAGAGCACTGGGTACAATGGTTGAAGGAATTTACTTGGCCTTGCTTTATAATGTGCTTAGCAACTAATTTCAACTACAGTATGACCAGGAGGCGTTACTGGCATCTGATATGGGCCTCAAGCAAAGCAGGCAGCCCACAGAGTTTTTCTGCAAGACACTTACGGCTAGCGACACAAGTACTCATGGTGGATTTTCTGTTCCTCGTCGAGCTGCTGAGAAGATCTTCCCATCACTAGTGCGTATGGTGCTTTTATTTGGAAATGCAGTCTGTGCACTGGTGAAACGTTAAGTGCTCACCTCAGATTCTTTTGCTCTTTTTCCAGGATTTTACTATGCAGCCACCTTGCCAGGAGCTAACGGCTAGAGATTTGCATGATAATTCGTGGACATTCAGACATATTTACCGAGGTACTCCTCCAATTTAGCTGACTCTGCAATTTCTTTGATCTTCTCTTCATGTCTTCTGTTTTCAGTTTGACAGTGAAGATAAGTTGAGTTGTCTTCCAATTTCCCTTATACTGTTTTGTATTTGTGACAATAAATTTCATCGTAATACACATAAAAATTCTTCTTTTTTGTGTATACGTCCTTTTCCGAAAGCTATTTCCTTTTCGATATATTTAGTATCATTACTATATTTCTCAACAATTTGTATCATGAAGTTATAGCCTTTCTTGATGAGGAAAACAAGGACCAGCTGGTCAACCTAAACGTGTGCTTTATGATGCTGTAATAGGAAGCCTTTTCACTTTAGCAGTTTGTTCCAGTCTTCTGTGTCTAAACTTTGAATTTTGATTGAGCTTCTCAGTAGTTGGACCTGCACTGCTATAAGTGCTGAAATTTAAGGGTACAAAGAAATGTGTACTTATCATGAAGCTGTGAACCAATTATGGTAATAAAATTGGATGTTTGGTGTATACACTGTGAAAAGGGATGTATCAACTGTCGAGATATAAACTAAATTGCATGCTTCATACCTGCAGGCCAGCCAAAAAGGCACTTGCTCACTACTGGTTGGAGTGTCTTTGTCAGCACAAAGAGGCTCTTTGCTGGTGATTCTGTTCTCTTCATTAGGTATGTCTGAGATGGTTAGGAAAATGAATTCAGGATGAATTACTATAGCTTCAGTTTCTGAGCCAAAACCATCTTGTTGGTTTTGAAGGGATGAAAAGTCACAGCTTCTATTGGGGATAAGGCGAGCTAATAGGCAGCAGCCCGCTCTCTCCTCATCTGTCATATCTAGCGATAGCATGCATATTGGAATTCTTGCAGCTGCAGCTCATGCTGCGGCGAACAACAGCCCTTTCACTATATTTTACAATCCGAGGTGGTACAAGCACTCAACTCTAATATGTGGTTGTCCTCCTATGAGAAATGTTATGCAAATGACAGCATCTAACGGTTAATGCTTTATCTCATTTTCAATAGGGCAAGTCCTTCTGAATTCGTGATCCCCTTGGCTAAGTACAATAAAGCATTTTATACTCAAGTTTCTCTTGGCATGAGATTCAGAATGATGTTTGAGACCGAGGAGTCGGGAGTCCGAAGATACATGGGTACAATCACTGGAATTAGCGATTTGGATTCTGTGAGATGGAAAAACTCCCAGTGGCGCAATCTCCAGGTAACATTTCTTTTTTGAAGGTGCTTTTAGCCAGGTTCTGTAACATCTTAGCTTTTGAATCCTTATGCTACTATTATTTCAGTTCAAGATCGGGCGCATGATCTTTGTTTGATTAGATACTGGAATGCCTTTTTCAGGCGCATCGACTTGTTGCCATTTGGTTTTATATGTAATGGGTGAGTTCAAGTAGTGAGAGCTGGGAAGTATAAGAGATATCATATATAGTTTTTGCTTAAGTTTATCTTCCCATCAGATTCATGTAACAAAGTCTTCATCCAGTGAATCTAGATAACTTAAGGCGAGTCTAACTTTAGATTTTGTTTTCTTTTTTATTTTGACTCCTTGGCATCTTGATGCAACTGCCGATCTTATCAAGGCTTATATCTGGCAATTTGACATCCCCTGATTTGTTATTTTATAGGTGGGGTGGGACGAGTCGACAGCCGGTGAACGACCAAGCAGAGTTTCAATGTGGGAAATAGAGCCTGTTGTAACTCCTTTTTACATATGTCCACCTCCTTTTTTTCGGCCCAAGTTTCCTAGGCAACCTGGTATGCCTGGTAAATTCACAGCACTTACATTCTATATTGACTGTAGCTAAACAATTTATCTAAATGAGCTTTAAAGAACCCAGATATTGCTGTTTAATTATATGCTAGCCACTACTGTAGATGTAGCTTTAGAATCTGTGGTCATTATTGTGAATCTAGAAAGAATGAAAGCTTGTATCCTGTAATCTTTGTTTAGGTTCATTAGCTTCTCGTGATTCAAAAAGATTGAGTAGTAGCATCTCTGGTAAATATGTTGGAAAATGGACCTTCCTAATTACCAATAACTAGCCCATATGTTATAACATAATCCATTTGATTGCCTCTCTACTAATCTTCCTTATGATCGCTGACGTGTTTCGGCAGATGATGAGTCTGATGTAGAAAACGCTTTCAAGAGGGCCATGCCTTGGCTTGGAGATGAGTTTGGCATCAAGGACACGCCTAGCTCAATCTTCCCTGGCTTGAGTTTGATGCAGTGGATGAGCATGCAGCAGAGTAATCCACTTCAAGCCACTCAATCCGGACTTCTACCTCCAATGCTTTCTTCCACTGGTTTACACAATAACCTTGGCATCGACGACCCCTCCAAATTGCTAAGTTTCCAAGCCCCCACCCAAGGTCTTCAATTTAATAAAACGAATCCACAAAATCAAGTCAGTCAATTGCTGCAACCATCTATGGCTTGGTCTCAACAGCACCAGCTTCAGCAACTGTTGCAGAATCCTCTGGGCCACCAGCAGCAGCAGCAGCAGCAGCTGCAGCGCCAACCACAGCAGCAATTGCAGTCGTCACAGCAGCAGACGCCCCAACAGCTGCCACAGTCACAACCACCTCAACAGCAGCCGCTGCAGCCACAACAGTTTCAACAGCAATCACCTCATCAGCCGTCACAACAAACATCACAACAGCAACAAGTAGTGCAAACGCCTCTTGGAAATGGTGGGGTGGTTACATCTAATCAGTTCCCCAGCCAGATGGTGCAGCAATCAGCTTTATACTCTCAACTACAGCAGCAGCAGCAGCAACAGCAGCAGCAACTGCTGACCACCCAAAATGCACCATCCCAGCCAAGCATACTCGGTATCAATAAAGTTCCTGTGCATCCAACATCTGTATCACAAGATTCAAAATTTCAGTCACAGATGGAGCAGCAGCAACCTAGCCTCTTACAGAGGCATCAGCAGCAGCCGATGCAGATGCAACCTTCCTCACTTCTGCAGCAGAGCTGGACACAAAGGGCACAGCCGCAACTGCAGCCACAGCTTCCGCAGGTATTGCAGCAGAATTTATCAGAGCAGCAGATTCAACTACAACTGCAGAAATTGCAGCAGCAGCAGCAGCATCAACAACAACTGCCCAACCCTGCAGGCCCTCTTTTGCAGCCTCAATTGCAACAGCAACAGCAACAGCAACAGCAACAACAACAGCAACAGCAACAGCAACATCAACAGCAAGTTGTTCCGCAGAATCAGATGCCTTTGTCTCAACAACAGCTCGTCTGCAACAGCCTTCCCACTCCGGCTCTCTTGCCGCCCCAACAATCAAATCCCAACCACCTTTATGGACAGCAGAAGGCACTTACTGCTGTTAGAGCTCTCTCTGGGCTCACAGATGGAGATGGTCCTTCATGCTCTACCTCTCCTTCTACTAATAACTGCCATATCCCCTCGTCTAACTTTCTCTGCAAGAATCAAGTAGCGCAACCTGTATTAGTTGGGGATTCATCTTTAATTGAACCCATGAATCATCTAATTCAAGAACGTCAAATGAAGCCCGATGCCCGCATCAAGCATGAATTGCCAAGCTCAAAGGGGCATGACCAACTGAAATATAAGGCTTCTGTTACTGATCCCCTAGAAGTGTCATCGTCTGCAACATCATACTGCCTAGATGCTACCGCAGCTCAGCAGAATTTTTCGCTTCCGACATTTTGTTTGGACAGTGATGTTCAATCACAACCTCGCAACACCTCGCCTTTTGCTGCTAATATCGACAATTTGGCACCTGATACATTGCTTTCGAGGGGTTTTGATTCTCAGAAGGATCTTCAAAACTTGCTTTCAACTTATGGTGGTGGTACTCCAAGAGATATCGAGACCGAGTTATCCACTGCTGCAATCAGTTCACAGTCGTTTGGGGTGCCAAGCATGCCTTTTAAGGCTGGCTGTTCAAACGATGTTGCAATCAATGACACTGGGGTTTTGAATGGTGGAATTTGGTCTAGTCAGACTCAACGTATGAGGACATATACCAAGGTTTGTATCATGTACATTCTTTAGTTTTGGCAGAAACAACTTTTTATTAGAGCACCTGCACGTATGAAGGAGAAGGCAAGTTAATCAATCAATCTGAGAGGGAATATATATTTGGCATCATATCCTCCTGGACATCTTGATGTTGCATTGGAATTACATTTTACACCGACAAGATTAAATTCTACATCTATCTTCATGCGTACATAGGGGCACCTCCTAATAGTCTAATCCAGTGCGCTAACATGCTTTTTTCCTCAATATGCAAATGGCTGAAAACCTAGTTCATCCTGTAAAATAAACCCCCCACTCAACCCCCCCCCCCCAAAAAAAAAAAAATGAAGAAGAAGAAGGGGGACACCCAGGTAAGTACCCCTATGAGTGTTATTAGTGTTCCACTGCCGCTAAAGAATATACCATTTGAACCATAACATCTCAGTGACCCAATAATTTGCCTGTGACTTGGCGGTAAGGCCTAGTACTCTACAAACATTCGAAACTGCTTGCATAAATAGTGCATATATCTAGCTTTTGTGTGGATGGGTTCTTGACCTTGTGAAAGAATGCCTCTCCTCATTCCTGCCCCCCTTAAGTGTGGTTTTACCTAGAAGTTTCAAATTTCAAAATCTAACTGAGATGTACCCATATGCCTTATTGCTCTTCAGCGAGTCTTGAGCTTTTATTGTTTATCTATAGCTATTGAAAAGTGCATTGGGCATAGGAAAAAAAGTCAAATCCGCTTAGTATCAATGTTTTCCTCTTCTATTTGTTTTTTTCTATGTTTGTTTTATAACCACTCGTCACACCAATACTGGTAGATGCAGATTATTGCTTTATGGAAGACCAGAACTGCATATTTTTATTGTACCATTAAACTTCTGATATCTTTCTGAAGTAGTCTCTGCTGTTGGAGCTAAAATAGTATCACAAGTGTTATGGGATGCTCTATCCTTTGATTATCTATTGAAGATAGTCCCTAGCTTTCCTCTGTCAAGTCGGTTTAAATTATTTTCCCTGCTTTTCCCTTGTCACAATTGGTATTTTGCAAGTCTTGCTTTCTTTCTGCATCACCTCTGTTGGTACTAAAAGTGGTCCTAATTCTTGAAGGTTCAAAAGCGTGGTTCCGTCGGGAGATCCATCGACATAACCCGTTATAGAGGTTATGATGAACTTAGGCGGGACTTGGCTCGCATGTTTGGAATTGAAGGACAGTTAGAAGACCCACATCGGACAGATTGGAAGCTAGTCTACATGGATCATGAAAATGACATACTGCTTGTTGGTGACGATCCTTGGGAGTAAGTGATATCCTCAGGTTTTTCAAGTCTTGCATCGAAGTGCTTTGTGTTTTCTAAACTGTAAAATTTTCCTGGCTCTCGCAGGGAATTTGTAACATGTGTTCAAAGCGTAAAGATTCTGTCATCTACCGAAGTACAGCAAATGAGCTTGGATGGGGACTTGGGCCTTGTACCCATCCCGAACCAAGCGTCTAGTGGAACCGACAGCGGAAACGCATGGAGAGGTCACTACGACGATAACTCGGCTGCCTCATTTAACCGATAAGACGACTATAACTCGGCTGCCTCATTTAACGGATAAGATTTGCAGGTGATATATTGATTAGTAGATAGTGCCAATGCTTTAGCCCGCGGGTTGGCAGAGGGAGATCAACTGCTCGCTGGAACTGTGACCAAAGAGATTCACGTGGTAAGATTCAAGGTCAAGCAAGCTGTTTTCAGTTTCAAGCGGATGAGAAGCCATAATTTGGGGATTGCTTTGTTAACTCACGAAGATATCGGTGCAAAATTAATCTTCTGGCTAACCCAGAGTGGCTGTCCTTTTTGTGACCTTTTTTATTATTATTGTGGATTGTAGAAGTAGATATGAAGATTCAGGCAATAGATGTGGCAAGAAGTTGTTCATTGACACATGGGAAAAAGAGGAGTGGAAGTATATATACTCGTGGAAAGCTGACTGTAGTTTCCCTCTGTAAATTGTATGGTGAT
Source organism: Eucalyptus grandis x Eucalyptus urophylla (assembly GCA_028830015.1). Taxonomy (NCBI): domain Eukaryota; kingdom Viridiplantae; phylum Streptophyta; class Magnoliopsida; order Myrtales; family Myrtaceae; genus Eucalyptus; species Eucalyptus grandis x Eucalyptus urophylla. Next base: position 47,684,641 of record CM054190.1, read on the forward strand.
CTTAACAGTCACATGAGCATCAGCAGCTGCCACCCTCTTGCCAGCTGAAACAAAGTTAGTTTGGCCCAATCTCGACTTACCCTTATGTTCAATCAGGGTCGGGTTCACCGTGGTCTTAATGTAGGATCTGGACTCACTAAACTTTATCCATTCCTTCTTTTCCAGTCATATGGAAAGGTTTTAGTATGCATTTTATTTGGCGAAATATCAAAATTAAAACGAAGACATTTCCACGCGAGCAATATTGGGTTTATAAGACTAATTTACGAAAAAAATCTACTATAGACCAGCACGGTCCCTCTTCTCTATTGACTGTCAAATGTGAGGATACATTCCCCAAAAAAAAATGGAACTCTAGTCGGTACTCTCACTACTTTCCAAATAGCTCTCCGAGGAAAAGCTTCAACCTACTTTTCAAGTAAACCATAATAAGACTTTACAGAACAAAAATTATCTGACACTTCTCCATGAGAGACCATGCCACTAGTGAGGGAAATATTGGAGTTATGCAGCAGACCAGAAAAGCCGACCAAAGCTTCAAGTTTGAAATCTTGGGCTTGTCTCATTAATTCACATCTCGCATCTCCCTGGAGATGCAATTGCTTTCCCACGGAAGAGCCTCTTTGTTCACGGCGACGTCAAAGAGGTCAGGCAAGCAATCGTCGTATAGCATATTCCTGCAATTAGTGTCGAGCCCAAGGAGGATCTGCTTACCATCTCCCGAAATAGAATTTGTCTGAGCGAAAAACTCATCCCGCTTAGCTCTCAACCCGCCTCCAAAGACCGCACTCATGAGCTATTCTCCTACTTTCGGAAATCCAGTCAGTTTCTTCCAAGGCCAAATTTAGCAACCACCCCTTTCCTCCAAAAATAATGGTTTTCGACGCTGAAACGCCATAACCAGTGGCCAAGAAGAGCCTTGTTAAGCTAGAAAAGAGATTTGATGCCGAGACCGCCATTATAGTAAGGTTGCTTAACTGCTTTCTTATGAATCAGATGAAATTTATGCGACTCGTCGTAATCTCCCCCGCAAAAATCTATTCTTAACAGCTTCCAGCCTTAGCATTTGTTGAACTAATCGGACCACCTCTGGGAAAAGAATTTGCTGTTAGGACTAGTTAGAAACAGTTGCAGTCTGCTACTCAACCACCAGGAATGCTCGCTGTTCGGAAGAAGAAGGGCGAGAAGCTTCCGACCCGGCAAAAGGAAGCTTCTCCTCATTGTTACTACCCTGTACAACCTTGACAACAGACTTCGAACAAACGTCCCTCCTGAGCAACACCCAGAACATGGACAATTTCCAACCAGCCGCAGGGGAAAGCCTCCCATTGCTGATAGATATATATTCCTAGAGCCGGAGTCACTCCCCGGACTTGGACAAACCTCCAAGAGCCGAGGACTTTTGCCCAAAGCATGATGCAAACTATACACCTTCCACCAAACCCTTGCTTCAGTCCCCCGGGCAAAAAGACAACCAGAGAACCCCCTCCATTGATCTCCATTATAACAAGATATCTCCCGCTATTTCATTGAAGGGAAAGCATGAGAGTTGGACCGTTGCTCCCATGCCTTAGGAACTAGGGAGACTCCCTTTTAGACGGTCAGAAAAGCTTCCGGGAGTTCTTAAACAACAGGAAACCGCCTTTTTCAAGGAAGACGCAGATGTGCCCATGATCGGTTGTCTTCAGTAACCCAACAACGGGGGATCAACTCTCCTTCCAAAACCAGAGTAGAGACTTTTCTCTCGACTGCCACAGACGAACTCGTAAGCCAACAGGGAAAAGGAATACAGGAAAAGAAATGATCAGGACAGAGAGGAAGAAAACTGGCAAGGGCCGCTGAAGGTCCGACACCAGTCGCTGGCCACCGCATAGAGGCTGCCGGAAAACAGAGGAGGTGACTTGTGTGTCAGTCGGCGAGAAATGAGAGAGAGAGAGAGAGAGGAACTAGAAGGAATAAGAGAAGAACGAAAGAGAGAAGGAGAAGAGGAGACGGAGGATCCCAAAGAATTTGCACCGGAGAGAAGATCAACAGCGACGGTTGAGACAGCCGAGAAGCCCCAAGCAGAGGCGAAACCGTGGAGAATCCTAGCAGACCTTTCTGATGTCATAATTTGATCAAATAATATTCTGCCATACTCTTCAGCATATCGATATTTTTAACAGCTCTCGATAAATTTAGCATTCCTATTTCAACATAGCAACAAATGTTTCAGATTTTCATCCAGCTCGATTGATCTCGAGAAACTGCAAAATGTCAAGCTACTCGAAGCTTGCCAGTTGCTTCAATTCTATTATAAGGGTGCTGAAGCTCACTGGTTCTAGAAGGGAGCTCCGATTACATCACTGTTATAACTTGAATGGATAGCTATTCAAATCTGCTAGATATGGTCTAGAAACAAATGCTTATAAAAAGATTTATCACACAGGCAATTCATCTTCGCCCAACAGTTACTGTTATAACTCAATTCACTCAGCCAAAGAAAAGTTGTAACAGGTTCTCCCCCGGAGAATTGGAATGCTGCAATACCATCACCATGAATTATATTTCACTTTCGTCGAAATCAAAATTTAAACCTCACCCCATTTCGCCGCGAAAGTTCTCAGTTACATTTATGGCACAATCAGAAACTAGACCTGAATAGAAAACGACTAGGAGAGCACTGCCATTACATCAGAAGCCCTCAAGACAATGTAATCTGAACCGTCACTATTCTTGAAGTCATTGCCTGCGTACTTGGAGTACATCACTGTGTTTCCTGCAGAGACTGTGAGCGGTTTCCTGTTCCCTTCTTCATCAAGAGGACCAGGTCCAACAGCAATCACCTGTCCGATTGTAAGTGGAAAATGTAAAATTAGCAAACAATAACCAGCAGAAAAAGCATTGCTATTAGTAATAGGTCATCCGCATCATTCACTGCACTGCATGCAAGCAGGCATGGGCAAAATGCTAGTCATGTGTGACTAAAGGGACAAATGGGACATACTGTTCCGATAGAAGGTTTTTCCTTGCTAGCTTCAGTCAATAGAAGGCCTCCAGCAGTCTTTTGCTCAGCCTCAGCGACCTTCATGAAATGGTAAGACATTATAGAAGCATCATTTTAACCCAAACAAGCAACAAAAATATGTGCTACGTGAATAAAAACCAATTAAGTGTATATATATATCATAAGAACTCACAAGATTTTTCATTTCCCCATTATCCAAGCACAATAAATGCCAGTTCAGAAAAATTATACTTTTACCAGAAAGAATTGATGATACACAGCACTCAATTAAGAATTCACAGGTGGTAATTACAACTGAGCATTTACACCTGGTTATGTAACAAACCTTAATTAGGATTCTCTCATTCAGGGGCTTCAGGTCCTTTACATCCTCAGTCTCTAAGATACCAAGAATGTCATCCTCCTTCAAAATAAGATGATTTGAACCATTGAATTCCAACTCGGTCCCAGCAAACTTGGAATAGACAACCTGGCTGCCAGTCTGCATACACAACACAACAAATCCAGAGGAGGCTCAGATAGTCTTGCCACGAATCAATTTTTATCTTTTTTATTGTGATGTCTAAGTTTAACTAGTTAATAACAGTGTAAGGCTAATGGCTCAATATTTGGATCACACAATTACCTTCACACTGATGTCAATTTGTGACTTTCCAATTGTCCTACCCTCTCCAACTGCAACCACTTCTCCTCCTTGAGGCTTTGATTGAGCTGTTGATGGGAGCAATATACCACCCTGTGTCTTCTCCTCAGCAGTCTTGATCTTGACCAGCACTCTGTCGCCGAGGGGCTTAAGAGAAGTGTACTGCATTATTGCAGCATGGGGTCAGTCAAGAACGTTAAATGCATAAAATCAAAGTCAAGATAATAACGCAGCAACCTACTTCATAGAAGCAGCATCCAATTATACAACACAACTGACCCCATAATCCAAGAACCACAAACCTGGACTTGCCACTACCTTTTCCCACTCATTAGCTTATTATCGTGTAGTTCTCCTAAGCCAAGCTAAACAATAATAGCAAGAGACACTCTCCGCAATGCCTGACATGTTTTAGCATCATCATCAACAAATAGCACGACTGACTTCACGGCCAATTCAACACTCAAAACTCTGCAGATGCCTACATGGGGTAGTCATGAAATAATCACTCCTAATAACACATCAGCATGTGCTTCTACCCAGATGAAACCCAAAACTCCAGTATCCCTTGGGAAGCGAAAGCACTGGGAATCATTGTAATTTGAACTAATCATATCAGACTACCAACAAGCCGCCTCAACTAACAACACAATCCTCTACTTCAAGCTACAACTATTAACCTCATTATCAGCAAGATAAAGGCCATTCAACCGACAAGCGATAGAACAAACGAACGGTCAGCCCAAAAACCAAGAACCCCCCACCTTAGGAGCAACAACGGTGGCAGCCCGCACGACGAGCCCCCTGAAGGACCTCTGCGCCAAGGACCCACCTTTGAACGGACCCACGAAAGCAAACTTCACCGTGGACGGCTTGAGCCCATCGAAGGACGGGACCAACCTAGCCGAGAACGCGGGCGCCGTGAGCTGACCGCTCGCCATATCTCTCTCTGCCCAATTTCCAAGAATCACGAAGAAAGTCAGTCGCTTTTCGAACCAATCGAAGAGAGCTCGGTCGAAGCTCGCGAGAAGGGGAGAAAAGATTGCAACTTTGCGATGCACGCACCTTGTAAGAATGAGGGTTGGCGTGGGGCAAGGAAGATAAGAAGGGGAGCTGTTCTTGAGCAGGTGACGATGGAAGTTTCAAGATAAAAACCCTAGTAGTGTGCACTGGAGAGGAAGACGAGATGTTTTATTATAAAGATGATAAGAGAGGCTTCTAGAATTTTCAGCAGCATTTGAGAGAAACCCCTACGCCCGCTTCCTGTTTCTTTTGTCAGTATTCCATCTATCTTGATGCCAATATCCCTTTCACTTAAAAGTCGAGGAAGGAGTAAATCGAAAAGTTTTAAAATTTATTATGAAAGTATAATTAAATTTAAATTTAAAATATATATATAATTTAATCTTGAAATTTGTCTTGATAGTTCGATCAAGTCCTAAAGTATAATTAAATTCTCAAACTTATCACGAATGTGCAATCAATGAATACACTTGATTGGATTAATTTGATAAATTTTATGATTTTATTGCATTCTTTGAAAGTTTCAATACACAATTGCACTTTTGTGACAAGTTTTATAACTAAATTTTGGATTCAATTGCATTTTACTAATAAGTTTTAGGAGTTTCGATGCACATATCTCCTAAATCAAAATATGATAATACTTGGATTCTATTGGTTTCGCAAAAAGTGTAACGATTTTGAAAAATGCTTTTAAGGAAACCATTTTTTAAGAAAATGACAATATTTTATGGCATTTGATTGAAACTTTAAAATGAACTAGAAAATGTATTATGTCATTTGATATTTGATTTGATTTTTTTATATGAAAAATTACCAAAAAAATATCGATTTTTTAATTATTTTATTTTTTAATATCTTTTCTTTTTTCTTTTTGCTTCTTCCTTGATCGATCATCAACCATGGCGATGGTCGACTACTGGCTTATGGCAAAGTTCCGCATCCGCCAAGGTTTCTAAAGGTCGGCGAGACTCTGGTGAATTCAGGCAAGGCTGAAGCCTCATTTGGCGTGGCTTATAATTTACGAGTCTCGTTAGGAGGGCATTAGTGAGAAATATAGGAGGGAGGGAGGAAGGAAGGAAGGAAGGAAGGATAGTGGAGAGAAAAGTGAAGAGTGGCGGTGATTGAATCCGGCGCTGGTCTTGGTGTGGTGACTAGTGATGGTTTCATTGGAAGTGGTATTGATGACAAATGACATTTTCTCTTATGCACCTCTTTGCTCATGTTGGTTCCCAAAAAAAAAAAAAATACTTCAAGTTGCATCCAAAGCTTCCACTTGAAGGAGGGAGAGTAAGATCTTTTCACGAGAAGAACACAGAGGGAGGACAATTAAAAGTGAACTTCTAATTTGAAGGATATAGTGGTAAACTATTTTAAGAGGAAAGGATTTGGTAATACATTAGGTGAAAATAATGGCTGCCTATCATTTATATGATAATAATGGTGTATACGTATTTATAATTGCAACATGCTAGTAGACCATTACAGAATGATCTTATCAAGGGGCGGCGATTCTGAATCTTGAATGTAGACATACAAAAATGATTTTGCACTGTATAAATGCATTGCATTCTTTAATATTCAATCTTGATGGACTTTTAAATGAAAAATGGAACTTGTGCACGTGTTTAATCTTGTTAAATGTGCTTTGAAAATTTAAAATCTACTATTTGAGGTGAGTGTCTTTATTAAAATATATAATTACCTATATCTTGATAGTATCATGAGGTGTCATTTCCATCTTTAGTAAATTTAATTAGTGCTCTATGGGCACTTATTAAAAAAAACCCATAGTAAATATGTACAAAAATGAAAATATTTTTGGTGACTTTAAATACTAAAATACACGTTCTGACAAAAAAAAAAGATACTAAATTCACGCGTTAAGATTTTGGATGTGTAATGGGGGAATGTAAATAAAATCACACATCGAGCATTGGATTTAGAAAGCCGAAAATCGAAAGTCAAATGTAAAATCCAACCAAAAGCCCAAAAAGCCAACAAGAGGATTAGTAACTTAGTATCGACAAGTATGGGCCTTATGATCCGACAACAAGCCTAAAATCAAAAGTCAACTAAGAAATGTTGATGCATGAAGCCTTGCATTGATTGGATCAGGCCCACAATATGCTGTCGGAGATTTTTTTTTTTAAAAATAAGGACGGGAAAAAAATTATACTTTGAAGTAATTATACAAAGAAAATGTGAAATATCCCGGCTGCAAAAACAATAATATGATTAATAAAAGTTAACCCAAAAAGGGTAATTACTATTTTTAAATGGGCTAGCTTTAAAAATTTCCAAAAATGTACATGTTAATTAAACACGATAATTGTCATCATAATGGTCAAGTTTTCGAGTCTATATGATGTAAAAGGGTCTTCAATAATCGACAAACCAGCCAAATGCCAATTAAGTATACGCTACTTCTATTTTACATATACTCCAAATGCAATCATTATGAATGGCATTGAACTTATGGATCTTTTGTGGCATGTGGCGTATTTAATTCGCATGTTCAATCTGCCTCACACAACAAGGGGCGATTTCCCACATTCTTACAAATCTTTTAGTGGCCGAATCTAGTAAAACTATCGGTAGTAGCTGTACATCAACTTAAACGTACCCACTTAGAAATCCTTCTAACCCACAGAAGAAAAAGAGAAGAATTTAGAAATCCCCGTATGCTAATTGGCAAAATCAAAAATATTACTCGCATATCCCATTTGGAAATGTTTCTGTTCATTCGGTGTGGGAAATAAAATTCTTGGAGTTTTTATTACGAAAATTGGGGCTGACGCAGTGGACAGAGAGAGAGAGAAAAAAAGAGGTTTTTTTGGGGTGGGGGGATATAAATCACCGATGACGTTGTCCGGACGTTGACGTTTGACTCGATGTTGTTTTGACCAGCGAGTTGAGTGGAACGCACGAGTGTGTTTTGCTGATGATGGAGGTGACGATGTGTTTCGAAACTCCTTTGCAATTTCTTTAGGTTGACTTGGAATTCGCCTCTGCACGAGTGCCTATCACCTCTCTTTTCATGGTCCACTGACCTGAAGCTGCATCGACTGATCAATGACCACATACCAATAATCTCGGAGCCGGGTCGCCGGTTAAGGAACGGACTTGTGTGTACGTTGATTGGACTAGTGACGTGCATTCAGTTTTCCACACTGCCCAAGGATCGGTATTTCAATGTTCAACCATGTCCTTGATTCCAAACCTTACATAAACTCACAAGATTAGTGTGATTTTAAATTTCTACACTTAGTTTGAGGAAAAGTGTTAGAATATTCAATTAATAAATCATGTTAAATTCTCACACGACAGAAAACATTTTAGGTGCAATCAAATGTATGTGAGTCAAATGTATTTTGGTTTTTAATTCACGTGAATTCCTAATAAGAATCTTAAATAGTAATTCGCACCAAATCTCATAGGACAAAAAACATTTTTGGTGCAATTGAATGCATATGAATCTAGTGTGCTTTAGTTTTTAAATCATGTGAGTTCCTAATGAGACTCGTAAATTATAAGCCATGCCAAATCTCACATGATAGAAAACATTTTTGGTGCAATCAAATTCTCGTGAGTTTGGTGTATTTCAATTTTTAAATCACGTAAGTTCCTCAAGAGTTCTGTGCTAACGTATGCAATGACCTACTTTTCTACTTACCAGATTGGGTTTACCATAAACTTGAGGGTGATGAGTATGGTACGAACATCCCCTTCTACTTTAAATCAAGGAATGAGTACCCTTAAAAGCCTTAAAATATATTACGAAAGTGCAATTGAGTCTAAAAAATTTCGAAAAATGTAATTAAATCTTAAAATTTATCTTAGAAGTGTAATCAAGTCCTTAATTTTTAAAAAGTGCAATCAAGTCTAAATTTATCACAAAAGTACAATCGAGTTTTAAAAATTTTAAAATGTGCAATCAATGGATGGACTTGGTTGGACTAATTTAACAAATTTTAGGATTTTATTGCAATTTTTAGAAATTTTAGTACTCAATTGCACTTTTTTAACAAGTTTTAAGACTAAATTAAACTTTTTGAAAATTTGAGAACTCAATTGCATTTTACTGACAAGTTTTAGAACTTTCAATGCATTTATCTTTTAAATCAAAACACGATAACACTTAGGCTCCGTTGATTTTGCAGAAAGTGTGACAATTTTGGAAAATGATTTCAAGGTACAATACTTTCTAATGTTTGACTGAAATCTAAAAATGAAATGGAAAATATATTTCTATTGTTCAATATATAATTTGATTTTGTAAGGAAATTTACTAAAAAGATCAATTTTTTTTTCTTTTTCTTTTTGCTTATTCCTCAACCAATTGCCAACCACAATGATGGTTGGTCATCAGCTTGTGGCAAGGTTCTGCCTTGCCCAAGATTACCAAAGGTCGACAAGGCTTTGGCAACCTCAGGTGAAGCTCGAGCCTTGCCCAACTTCCAGACTTAGCGCGACTCAAGCTCAGCTAAGGCCATTTGGGCAAGCTCAAGCCTTGTAAAGGTTGGTGATGCTTTGGCGAGCTTGACCTTATCAACCTTTGGAGAGGCTCGAGCTTGTTTATGATGGCTAGTGGTCAACTGCCGCTATGGTCGACAACTGACAAAGAGGAAGCAGAATGATTAAATTAATTAATTAAAAATTAAAATTTTTAGAAAATAAAAAATAAAAATAAAGGGAAAAAGTATTTGGTGAAAGAGAGTACTTGATATAGAGGTGAAAGATAGAGAATAGAAAAGTGAAAAATATTTTCCCAACTTTTGACGACGTTCTTTCCATTGGCGGAAAATGTTATCTTCAACTAGTTTATTTTCTATGAACTGAATAGTGAAAAATTGAAAAAATATTTATTGAAAGTTGTTTTCAATGGACCGAATAGAGCTTTAGGTAATTGCTATATTCACCCCACTTTCTTTGATTAAGGCTCTATTTAGTCTAGTACTTGTAAAAAGCCTTCGGCCAAATGCAAAGGCCTTTAGCTTAGGGCTTTGGGGAAATGTAAAACTACTTGATAAACATATATTTGGAAAACTCTTTGGTGTGATCAAATTAAGTTTTTAATTTTAATATTTTTAAAATTGAAAAAAAAAAACAATGGCTATAACTTTTTACATTTTCACGTGTGAGTAATGTAAAAGATACAAATTAACAAATTTATTAAAAAAAAATACATCAAAGGAATTTGAGTGTATGTAAGATGCAAAGCTCATTTTTTGGCCTATGGCTCTTTTAGGTTTGTTTTCAACTTTGAATGAGTTTTTTCAAATGAGTGACCATTTTTCTTAATCTAGACAAGGACAATCCCGGCATTTTGCTATTTGCAATTCTTTCCGCAGCCACAAGCAGGTGATGATGGAAGTTTCAAGACAAAAACCCGAATAGCCTGGACCGGGGGGTTGGGGGTGAGAGGTTTTATTAAAAAGATGACAAGAGAGACTTCTAGAATTTTCACCAGAATTTGAGCGAGCCCCCGCGCTCCCACGCCCCCTTCCTATTTCTTTTGTCACTATTCCATATCTTGATACGAGTATCCCCTCCTACTTTGAATCAAAGAGTAAGTATATTGAAAGTCTTAAAATTTATCATGAAATTACAATTGACTTTAAAAATTTTCAAAAAATATAATTAAGTCTTAAAATTTGTCTTGAAAATGCAATCAAGTCCTAAATTTTTAAAAAATGCAGTCAAGTTTTTAAACCTGTAACGAAAGTAAAGTCAAGTTTTAAAACTTTCAAAAAACGCAATTAATGGAATGACTTAATTGGACTAATTCGACAAATTTTAGAACTTAATTGTACTTTTTGAAAGTTTTAAGATTTAATTGCATTTTTGTAACAAATTTTAGGATTAAATTGAATTTTTTTTTAAGTTTTAGGACTTAATTGCATTTTACTAACAAGTTTTAAGACTTTCAATGTACTTATCCCTTAATTCAAAACACATAACACTTAGGCTCTATTGGTTTCTTGGATGGTTTCTTGGAAAGTGTATCGATTTTCAAAAATGTTTTCAATGAAGCCATTTTTCAAGAAGATGACAATATTTTTCAGTGGTTAGCTGAAATCTGAAAATGAATTAGAAAATATTTTCCTTCGCTTAATATTTGATTTGATTGTGATGAGGTTCTGCCTCGCCTGAGCTCACCAAAGGTTGGCAAGGTTTTGGCAACCTAGCATGAGGCTCTAGCCTCACCCAACTCACTAGATCTGATGCAACTTAGGCCTCACTAGATATTGATGAGGCTTTGACGAGCTCGCCTATGGCTAGTGGTCGACTACCGCCATGGTTGGCAACCAACTGGGGAAGAAGCAATATGAAAAACAAAAAATGGAAATTAAAAAAAATTAAAATTTAGATCTTTTTAAAAAAGAAAAATGAAAAAGAAAAAGAAAAAGAAAAAGGTGTTAAGTACAAGAAAGTACTTGATCTAGAGGTAAAAGAAAGAGGATGGACAAGTGGAATTAATTTTCCCTACTTTTGATAGTGTTCTTTCCATTTGTGGAAAATGTTTTCTTTTGCCAATTAATTTTATGTGAACTAAATAGTGAAAAAATTGGAAAATATTTTGCAGGTGTTTTTTTTCAATGAAACGAACAGAGCCTTGAGCGACCACTATTTTCAACCCCCAGTAATTGCTAAAATCATCTCACTCTCCCTCCTCTATACTTTTTTTTGGTAAAGTCCTTCCTTGCTTTAGTTTAGGTAAAATTCCAAATAAGGACCGAAGGTGCTCTAATTTTCTCAAACAATGACTTAAAGTGGACATTATTTTAAATAAGAGCCTGAAGTAATACTTATTTCAAATAAATGCCTGAAATGATCATATCAGTGTTAAAAAAGGGTCTACCCTTACTAGTTGAATGACATTTTAGTCTTTTAATTGTTTAAATATGTTTCTAATTTTCCTTTTCCTTTCCTTTTTTTTTTCTTTTTCTTTCTTTCTTTTCTCTTCTTCCCTCCGCCGAACATGGCAAAGGTCATTGATCTTAGGCACGAGCAACCGAGGTGGCGTTGGGCAAGTGCTACCCTCACCAAATTGGGCGAGGGTTTCCTCGCCTAGGTTGGGCAGCTAAGGCCAAGTGAGGGCCACCTTTGCCTACCTAAGTGAGGGCCGCCCTCACCCTCGCCGGATTTGGTTCCTCGCCCACCCAAGCAAGGGTCGCTCGACGTGGGCGAGGGCACCCCTTGCCCTCGCCACACTAGGCAAGGGTCACCCTCACTCAATGATGGCAAGGGTTGTCCCTCCCCAAATCTAGTAAGGGCATTCCTCGCCTAAGTTCGGCGACCTTTGGTAATGCCAGCAAAGGGAAGAAGAGAAAAGAAAAGAAAAACAAAACAAAGCAAAACAAAACAAATCAATTTAAAAAAAAAATACTATCGGAATTTTTTTGACTAAAATACCCCTTCTCTTATGGTTGGAATAGAATAGTCACGGCCGACCAAAAGTCTTTATTTGAGATGATTTAACCACTTAAGACCCTTATTTAAGACGCTTTAGCCACTTCAAACATTTATTTAGTTTTTAAAAACTAAAATCACGCTTTAAGATTTTCAATATGGCCCCGTTTGGTTCGGCTTTGGGGGAATGCCCTTAGGCAAATGCAAATATCTTTGAGGTAAAGGAGTTTTCGGGAATGCTTGGACGTTTGGCAAATTGGGCATTGGAAAGTGACTTTGGTGTAAATACCGTTTGGTAAACCTAACATTTTCAAAGGGCTTTTATTATTATTTTTTTTTTTAAAATCCATTGAAACTCCGATCAATGGCGAGCCAACCACCGGCGACCAGATCTGGTCGCCGGCGAGGCTGGCCAAGATCTAGGGAACCTAGATCTGGCCGCCGGCCAGGCTGCCTGAGGTCGCGCGACCTCAGGCGGCGCCGCTTGGGCCTCGCCGGCGGCCAGATCTGGGTCCGTGCGACCCAGGCAGGCGTCGCCTGGGTTGCGCGAACCCAGGCGACACCGCCTGAGGTCGCGCGGCGTGCGACTCAGGCAGGCGTCGCCTGGGTTCGCCGCGCGACCTCAGGCGACGCCGCCTGAGGTCGCACGGCCGCCTGAGGTCGCGGGTCCCGCCACCCCGGGCGGTGGTCACCGGGGACGCGGGACCCCCACGCGGCGGTGGCAGCTGCCGGGGAAGCCGAACTCTCGGTCGGCGGGGAAGACGAAGAACAGTAGTCGACGAACAGGGAAGGAGGAGGAAGAAGATGAACAGTAATCGATGAACAGTGATTGGGCATTTCGAAAATGCTCAATGCTCAAAGCTGGTCCTCCCTGGCATTGGGCTTTCAGCATCCGGAATGCTAACATTTGGCCAAGTAGCTTTCGAAAATGCTCGCCAAACACCAAATATTTTCCCCAAGGAGCTTTCGGGGCCAAAAGCCCCTTGGGAAAGCCCAACCAAACGGGGCCTATGTATAGGGGAAATATAATTAAAATCACACATCAAGCATTGTATTTAGAAAGCCGAAAATCAAAAGTCAAACGTAAAATCCGACCAAAAGCCCAACGCGAGGATCGAAAACTTAGTACCAACAAGTATGGGCCTTATGATCCGACAACAAGCCGAGATTCAAAAGTCAACTGAGAAATGGCCTTGCATTAGATTTTGGATCAGGCCCACAATATACACTCGGGGAAATTTTTAAAAAATGTGGACTGGAAAAAAAAAAATATATTTATTGAAATAACTATACCAAACCGACCAAAACTAATAATGATTATTATACAAAGAAAATGTGAAATTTCTCGGCAGCCAAAAAAATAATACAATTAATAAAATTAATAAAGCTTAACCCAAAAGAAATTAGTTCCCTCTTTGGTGCTTTGTCTTCCGAACGGGATGTTTTAATAATTTTCTTTTCTTGCCATATATCCCAAAAAAAAAAGGGCGATTAACCGTTATTAAATGGGCTAACTTTAAAATTTCCAAAAGTGTATGTGTTAATTAAACATGATAATTGCCACCATAATGATCAAGTTTTCAAGTGTACGTGATGTAAAAGACTCTTCAATGATTGACAAACTGGTTAGATGCCAACTAAGTATATGATATTTCTGTTTCATGTATACTCCAAATGCAATCATTACAAATTGCATTGAGCTTCTAGATTTTTCACAACACACGACTTATTTAATTTGCATGTTCAACCCCGTCTCTTGTAGCGACAGGTAATTTGTTCACATTCCTTCAAATTTTTTAATAGTAGAATTTAGCAAAACCACAACATTGGTAGTAACCAATAGTACCTCGACTTAAACGTGCTCAATTAGAAATCCTTCTAATCACCAAAAAACAAGAAGAGGAATTTCGAAATTCCCACATGCTAATTGTCAGAAATTAAAAATAATACTCGTATATCAAATTTGCAAATGTAGCTGTTCATTCGGTACGGAAAATAAAAATAAGAAGAGTTTTGGAGTTTTTTATTAGGGTTAATACCCTAAAAAACCCCAAACTGGTACACTTGTGACAAATTTATCCCAAACTATTTTTTTGACCACTAAAAACCCCAAACTGATATACTTTTGACAAATTTATCCCAAACTGGTACACTTGTGACAAATTTACCCTATGTTAGTTTTCGTTAAATTTTATTCTCAAATTATTAAGTTAAATAACACGTGACAGTTAACCAGTATAACAATTTAGGATTTTACATTCCGTTTGTCACAGTTTACAATTTTTATGATTTTTTTGTAGTATTAATCCAATTTAGCATAGGGTATATTTGTTACAAATTTATCAGTTTAGGGTTTTTTGTAGTCGAATAAATTAGTTTGGGGTAAATTTGTCATAAATATACCAGTTTAGGGTTTTTTATAATCAGTCGGGGTAAATTTGTCACAAGTTTACCAGTTTGGGGTTTTTAATGGTCAAAAAAATAATTTGGGGTAAATTTGTCACAAGTGTATCAGTTTGGAGTTTTTCAAGGTATTATTCCTTTTTATTATGAAAGTTGAGGCTGACACAGTGGAGAGAGAGAGAGAGAGAGAGACAGACAGACAGACAGAGAGGTCACTGATGACGTTGCTGGATGTTGACGTTTGACTGGAGTGGAGTTTTGACCAGCGAGTTGACTGGGACACACGAGTGTGTTTTGCTGACGAAGGAGGTGACGATGAGTTTTGCCACTTTTTTCCAATTTTCCTTAGGTTGACTTTGAAATCGCCTCTGCGCGTGTGCTCATCGGCTCTCTTTTCGCGGTCGACGGACCTAAAGCTTCATTGACTGATCAATGACGAAATACTAATAGTAATGATCTAGCAGCCTGGTCAACAGTTAAGGAACGGATTTATGTGTACTATTGATTGGGCACATGATGTGCATTCGATTTTCTACGTCGCCTGAGGACTAATATTCCGATGTTCAACCTTACCCTTGATTTTGAACCTAAAATAAACTCACAAGATTAATGTGACTTTAAATTTCTATATTTAGTGTAAGAGAAAATATTATAACATTTAAATAATAAGTCATGGTTTTCTACTTGCCAAATTGCGTTTACTAGAAACTTGATGCTGATGAGTATGGTGACGCAGCCTCTCTTTTTTTTTTTTTCCCCTTTGAAGGGGACTTGCCACTTGTTTCCAGGAAGCCAGCACTTCTTTGGTTTTATGACCTTTCTTGGCTCTCCAGTTGACTAAAATGGCTGGGCTTTCCATCTTTTTCTTGCTTGTGCTTATCACCACTAAAATCAGACAACAGCTACTGATCACAGAAAAGGTATGTCTTGCTGCCTGGTCCAGACAAAGCTGGCCTTTTGCCATCTTCCTAATAGTAATCCGAATTTCGAATTAGGGCATTTGAAATTACCTCGTTTGGCAATTGTCTCAGACACTTGAATCGGATTCGACCACATCATCACCAAAATGACCTTATATGCATATTCACTTCCGGGAAAAATGTATGGTGTGGTGATGTGTGTAAAATCAAACGAAGAAGGAATAGAAATTACCACATTGATTTTTCAGATTTGTCGAGATGAATTGATTTCGTCTAATATTAGAAGAACACATTTATTTTGACTTTATAATAGGAAAAAAGTTGATATATTCCGTAATGTGCACGTTAAACTTAACCTGAGCTTGGAAGCCACATATCATAAATTGCCGCAATACAATTGAGCTTATAAGATCAAGGTCAAGGATCCCGTGCCAAACCTGCACCGATATTTAGGAGAATTTCATTGCACAGGAAAATGCCTCAGGCCTGTTCGAGTAATGTTCCTACTACTTCGAATTCTCAGGTTAAAAAAGGAAAAGCTCAAGCCATGTACGGAAGCTTAGGGTTTTATTTATGAAAATATATATATATATATAAAACTTCAGTAAATCAAGTGACATCACATCATAATGACTCACGATGTTATCATTAGGGAAAATGTCACAAATGGTCCCCAAACTTTCTAAACTTTCATCTAATGTTCAATTTTATTCATGAGTTTTCAATTTGCTCAATTTGGTCCATGAACTTTCATCTAATGTTCAATTTTATCCTCGAGCTTTCGATTTACTCAATTTGGTCCATGAACTTTCATTTAATGTTCAACTTCATCCCCGAGCTTTCGATTTGCTCAATTTGGTCCCTGAACTATTAACAAATGTTTTATCTAGTCCTTCTGTTTATTCAAACCGTTAAGTGATGACAAGCATTAATCGATGATGTGGAACTAAGTTGGATTACTAGAATTATGAGTCAATATATATCTTTAAAAATGAAAAAAAATTAGGGGTTAGTTAGAGATGAGAGCACTGATCACAAAAGCAGAGAAAATAAGGGCACGCACGACAACCATTTTATTCCAGAAATAGTTTCTAGAATAGAAATAGATTTTTTTTTTTTTTAATTTCTAGAAGAATTTCTAAGCAAAAATAACCATTTGATAATGACACAAAAATTCTATTCTAAAAATAGAAATTCATTTGATAACGATACAAAATTTCTTTCTTGGGTTACCATAAAAAAAGCCATATAAGCTAATTCCGTTAACTTTAACTAATGGAATGACGAAATTAGTCAATTTTCAAATAGTTAGGGACTAGATTGAACATTTGTTAATAGTTTAGGGACTAAATTGAGCAAATCGAAAGTTTATGGATGAAATTGAACATTAGATATAAGTTTAGGGACTAAATTAAGTAAATCAAAAGTTTATGGATGAAATTAAACATTAAATAAAAGTTCATGAATCATTTGTGACATTTTCCTTTATCATTATAATGCCTCCCGAGCCAATACTATGCATGGCAATTTAAACCGAACATTTCAGCAGCGAGTGCGACACATCCCAACCCGACTCCTTTTTTTCTTTTCTTTTATTTTATTTTTTTGGGGTTTTTTTGTTGTTGTTTGGGTGGGGGTGAAGGGTTGGGTTTGAGAATTTGGCCTTTCGCATGGCCGCGTCGCTAGCGCAACCTCAGTCCCTGGAAAGGCCAACCGCGTAAAACTGAGTGGACCAGACAATTTGCTGAAGTAATCTCTCGCGTGGCAGTCCCCTCTGCCGCTCGCTATCCTTTTTTCGTGAACTTTGAAGTTCTAGAAGGAACAGGGGAACGCGCAGGTTTGACCTCCTCCCCCCTCCCCCCACGCAAACACTGGACACAGCTCACTCTCTTTCCTCATCTCTCTTTCATGGACACCCTATATAAAGAGCCGCAAAAATGCTCCCCGAATCATCAACACAACACCTACCCAACATCGTTCTCGAGAATCCAGCTCCATCCCAGTTCGACCCATCCGAGAACGAGTCAACCCAGATCGTCAAAATCGAATCTTGACTCGAGGGAGAAGAGGAGAATGACGAAGCGCAGCGCAGCCAAGGCCGCGGCGGTGCAGGAGGGCGAGGGAGCGAGGAGCGAGCTGAAGTTCAGGGGGGTGCGGAAGAGGAAGTGGGGCAGGTGGGTCTCCGAGATCCGCCTGCCCAACAGCCGGGAGAGGATCTGGCTCGGCTCCTACGACACCCCCGAGAAGGCGGCCCGCGCCTTCGACGCCGCCGCCTTCTGCCTCGGCCGCCCCGCCGCGAAGCTCAACTTCCCCGGCAGCCGCCCGGAGATCTCCGGCGCGGCGTCCCTCTCCCCCGATGAGATCCAGTCGGTCGCGGCAAGCTACGCCAACTTCGGGGCCGTGGCCGTGCCGGCCCGGGCCGAGCTGCCCCGACCAGGATCGCCGGCCCCGTCACCTTCGCTGTCGGCCTCGGAGGCGAGCAGCGTGCTGACGACCGAGAGCGACCTGACCCTGGACCTATCGTTCCTGGATTTTCTGGATGATTCGGGCCCGGTTTCCGGCGAGCCCCATCTCGGGAAGTTCCCGGGCGTGGAGGAGGCTCCCGACGTTTTCTACCACATGCAGTTCCCGAGCGCGGAGAGCGCGGGGCTGAATCTCGATACTCTATTGGCTTCAGACAGCTTCCCGTGGCGTATCTGAAGTGGACTGAAGGAAGAAGCCTGGCCGATCATTTCTCTCTTTTCTTTTTCTTTTTTCTATAATTCTTTTGATGGACTAGATTTTGTGGGGTCGTCATCCACTTCAGGATGATACAGATGACAAGAACTGACTTTTTATGGTGTAAAAAGACGTAGCTTTTTTGTTGGTTCGGTTCAGTTCATTGTATTTCAGTTGACAGCGGAAAGGTGAACTCAATTCTGTTGGTCAAGTCGGTAGACCGTCAAGCTAATCCGGTCATTTCGGTTGCTGTAACAATCTCGACACTTGAACAGACAGCAGATCAAAATAATAAGCATTGAATCGAAATCGATATTCAACTCGTGACGAGCGTGTTTGATCGCCTGAGGCAAGCTTCTCGCTTTCTCCCTTCCGATCATCAATGACCGAGGAAACTCTAGTCGCATGATAATCAAGAACGGGCAGGGGCACTGCGACATGCCGCTTGCTTACTCACAAGGGATGGTGACCACGGCTTGCGCTTGTGCATGATTTTTCCTGGTCTTATTATGAGATTTACATGCATGTCTACAAGCCAAGCGTAAGAGAGAGTCTACAATGAATTGTATGCGGTTCTCATGTTGCAGGCTCGAGGGGAATTGCTCGACTGTCGCCTTGCTCGATGATTTTTTTCTCTGGGAAAATAAAAAACCTCGAGTCGTCCGCTTGTAGTGATTATTGTGTTGATCGACCCAGAAACGACAGTGTATGTGTGAGATCCAACATTATGGAATCAACTCGAAGTATTTACGTTGTATCAAGGATCACAATGTCGGATGACATATTGACATACGAAACTGTCTCACAGATACTTCGTGCTTAACGTTGCCGGATCAGCAGATTGATGGACAGGAAATATTCCAAAACTCAAACGCTCATGCTAAAGTTACTCCCGATGCAACTCAATATGACTTGTAGATCATGATAACACTATATGTAGATGTACGATGAACCTAAAATTACACTGTATTTACTTCATGATTGTTTGAGTTCGCTATTCCTATCGTGAACGGCCTGAAACTTGTCTCAGATAGGACTGCCACCCATTTCTCGAAGATAATCAGTGTTTTGTCTACCATTTCCTATGAATGATCTCGGGACAAGTACGTGACAAATAAAAAAATGAACACACTATGACCAAATAGACGAGAAGCATGGCACTTATCAAACCTTGGTGAAATCTTGAATCCGAGCACCTACTTGACCTGTTTTATTCGAGTCTCTCGCCGACAAGGCAGGTCCACCCCAAATCCAGGAAGAAGTCCTGGTTATCGGCTCAGTCCGTACCGCGTGTGACCGAGCTTAGGCCCTGCGGAATCAAATTCAAGTCCAAGAAGCCAGACAGCTTCCTGGACATAAGTTTCCGTAGACCAGTGCTCCAGATCCAATCAAAGACTTCGTGACCAGCGTACTGATAAAACCGGTACTCCAGATACTAAACATCACAATCAACGACTTCATGACCACCATGCTGATATACTGCGTGTCCCTGGAACAATGCCGGGAAAACAGGTCCAAGTACATGACTGATTGCGTCTCCACCTTCATGCACTGCCTTATCAATCAACCAACGGACGTGTCGCTCCTCCGTTCAGATGGGATCGTCGCACTATTTTCTCATGACGACCAGCATGTGGCTGATTTGTTCAATAAGCTCGGGAAGAACGTTTCTTACAATGTTCATGACTGTTTTCTGTCAGAGCAGTTCATGGAACTC
Source organism: Eucalyptus grandis x Eucalyptus urophylla (assembly GCA_028830015.1). NCBI lineage: Eukaryota > Viridiplantae > Streptophyta > Magnoliopsida > Myrtales > Myrtaceae > Eucalyptus > Eucalyptus grandis x Eucalyptus urophylla. Next base: position 47,704,488 of record CM054190.1, read on the forward strand.
GAGTCGTACTACCTCAGCAACTGGGCGAAGATGATGCGCACTCACTTTTCCAGTCCGTGGTCAGTCATATCGCTCTTCTCAGCTTTCTTAGTCATAGTTCAACGAATGGTCTGTATGATGGTGAGAACTATGTCAATCTGTGAGACAGTTTCGTATGCCAAATATCATCCGACATTGTGATCCTTGATACAACCTAAATACTTCGAGTTGATTCCATAATGTTGGATCTCACACATACACTGTCGTTTCTGGGTCGATCAACACAATAATCACTACAAGCGGACGACTTGAGGTTTTTTATTTTCCCAGAGAAAAAAATCATCGAGCAAGGCGACGGTCGAGCAATTCCCCTCGAGCCTGCAACATGAGAACCGCATACAATTCATTATAGACTCTCTCTTACGCTTGGCTTGTAGACATGCATGTAAATCTAATAATAAGACCAGGAAAAATCATGCACAAGCGCAAGCCGTGGTCACCATCCCTTGTGAGTAAGCAAGCGGCATGTCGCAGTGCCCCTGCCCGTTCTTGATTATCATGCGACTAGACTTTCCTCGGTCATTGATGATCGGAAGGGAGAAAGCGAGAAGCTTGCCTCAGGCGATCAAACACGCTCGTCACGAGTTGAATATCGATGTCGATTCAATGCTTATTATTTTGATCTGCTGTCTGTTCAAGTGTCGAGATTGTTACAGCAACCGAAATGATCGGATTAGCTTCACGGTCTACAGACTTGACCAACAGAATTGAGTTCACCTTTCCGCTGTCAACTGAAATACAATGGACTGAACCGAACCGACAAAAAAGCTACGTCTTTTTACACCCTAAAAAGTCAGTTCTTGTCATCTGTATCATCCTGAAGTGGATGACGACCCCACAAAATCTAGTCCATCAAAAGAATTATAGAAAAAAAAGAAAAAAGAAAAGAAAAGAGGGAAATGATCGGCCAGGCTTCTTGCTTCAGTCCACTTCAGATACGCCACGGGAAGCTGTCTGAAGCCAATAGATTATCGAGATTCAGCCCCGCGCTCTCCACGCTCGGGAACTGCATGTGGTAGAAAACGTCGGGAGCCTCCTCCACGCCCGGGAACTTCCCGAGATGGGGCTCGCCGGAAACCGGGCCCGAATCATCCAGAAAATCCAGGAACGATAGGTCCAGGGTCAGGTCGCTCTCGGTCGTCAGCACGCTGCTCGCCTCCGAGGCCGACAGCGAAGGCGACGGGGCCGGCACGGCCACGGCCCCGAAGTTGGCGTAGCTCGCCGCGGCCGACTGGATCTCATCGGGGGAGAGGGACGCCGCGCCGGGGATCTCCGGGAGGCTGCCGGGGAAGTTGAGCTTCGCGGCGGGGCGGCCGAGGCAGAAGGCGGCGGCGTCGAAGGCGCGGGCCGCCTTCTCGGGGGTGTCGTAGGAGCCGAGCCAGATCCTCTCCCGGCTGTTGGGCAGGCGGATCTCGGAGACCCACCTGCCCCACTTCCTCTTCCGCACCCCTCTGAACTTCAGCTCGCTCCTCGCTCCCTCGCCCTCGTGCACCGCCGCTGCCTTGGCTTCGCTGCGCTTCGTCATTCTCCGCTTCTCCCTCGAGTCAAGATTCGATTTTGACGATCTGGGTTGACTTGTTCTCGGATGGGTCGAACTGGGATGGAGCTGGATTCTCGAGAACGATGCTGGGTAGGTGTTGTGTTGATGATTCGGGGAGCATTTTTGCGGCTCTTTATATAGGGTGTCCATGAAAGAGAGATGAGGAAAGAGAGTGAGCTGTGTCCAGTGTTTGCGTGGGGAGGAGGTCAAACCTGCGCGTTCCCCTGTTCCTTCTAGAACTTCAAAGTTCACGAAAAAGGAAAGCGGGCCGCATAGGTGACTGCCACGCCAGAGATTACTTCAGCAGATTGTCTGGTCCACTCAGTTTTACGCGGTTGGCCTTTTCTGGGACTGAGGTTGCACTCGCAACGCGGCCATGCTAAAGGCCAAATTCCCAATCCACCCCCACCCCCCCCCCCCCCCCCCCCCCCCCCGGCCAAAAAAAAACAAAAAAGAGAGTCAAGATTGGGTTGGGACATGTCGCACTCGCTACTGAAATGTTCGGTTTAAAGTGCCATGCATAGTGTCGGCTCGGGAGGCATTATAATGATAACATTATGAGTCGTTACGATGTGATGTCACTTGATTTATCGAAATTTTTTTATATTTTTTCCGTAAATAAAACCCTAAGCTTCCGCACATGGCTTGAGCTTTTCCTTTTTTAACATGAGAATTCGAAGTAGTAGGAACGTTACTCAAACGGGCCCGAGGCATTTTCCCGCGCAATGAAATTCTCCTAAATATCGGCGTGGGTTTGGCACGGGGATCCTCAACCCTGATCCTAGAAGCTCGATTGTATCACTGCAACTTATGATATGCGGCTTCCAAGCTTAGTTTAATGTGCACATTACGGAATATATCGACTTTTTTCCTATTATAAAGTCCAAATAAATGTGTCCTTTTAATATTAGACAGAATCAATTCATCTCGACAAATTTGATATGGTAATATCTATTCTTTCTTTATTCGATTTTACACACATTCACCACACTATACATTTTCCCCGGAAGTGAATATGCATATAAGGTCAATTCGGTGATGATGTGGTCAAATCTAGTTCAAGTGTCTGAGACAATTGTCAAACGAGGTAATCAAATGCCCTAATTCGAAATTCGGATTACGATTAGGAAGATGGCAAAAAGCCAGCTTTGTCTGGACCAGGCAGCAAGACATTCCTTTTCTGTGATCAGTAGCTGTTGTCTGATTTTAGTGGTGATAAGCACAAGCAAGAAAAAAAATGGAAAGCCCAGCCATTTTAGTCAACTGGAGAGCCAAGAAAGGTCATAAAACCGAAGAAGTGCTGGCTTCCTGGAAACAAGTGGCAAGTCCCCTTCAAAGGAAAGAAAAAAAAAGGTTGCGTCACCATACTCATCAGCATCTAAGTTTCTGGTAAACCCAATTTGGCAAGTACAAAAGTAGGTCATTGCATACGTCAACAAAGGACTTTTAAGAAAATTGCGTCATTTAAAAATTGAAATACACTGGCATGCACTTGAAATGTTTTTTGTCGTGTAAGATTTGGCGTGATTTATTAAAACTAAAATACACTGAACTTACATGCATTCAAATACAGCCAAAATGTTTTATGTTGTATAAGGATTTGGTATGATTTATTATTTACGAGTCTCCTTAGAAATTCTCATGATTCAAAAATTGAGATACATTGGACTCACTTGCATCCGATTGCACCTAAAATCTATGTCATGCAAGAATTTAGGATGACTTATTATTTAAATAATATAATACTTTTCCTTACATTAAACGCAGAAATTTAAAATCAAATTAATCTTATGAGTTTACTTAAGGTTCGGAATCAAGGGTAAGGTTGAACGTCAGAATATTGGTCTGATGTAGAAAATCGAATGCACATCATGTGCCCAAATCAATAGTACACATAAATCTGTTCCTTAACTCGCGACCCGGCTGCTAGGTCATTACCATTGTCATTGATCAGTCAATGCAGCTTTAGGTCCGTCGACCGCGAAAAGAGAGCCGATAAGCACACGCGCAGAGGCGAGTTCAAAGTCAACCTAAGGAAAATTGGAAAAAAGTGGCAAAACCCATCGTCACCTCCTTCATCAGCAAAACACACTCGTGCGTCCCAGCTAACTCGCTGGTCAAAATTCCATTCCAGTCAAACATCAACATCCAGACAACGTCATCAGTGAGCTCCCTCCCCCCTCTCTGTCCACTGAGTCAGCCTCAATTTTCGTAATGGAAGCTCCAAAACTTTTATTATTTTTATTTTCCATACCGAATGAACAGCTACATTTGCAAATTTCATATGCGAGTATTATTTTTAATTTCTGACAATTAGCGTGTGGGAATTTCGAAATTCCTCTTCTTGATTCTTTTGGTGATTAGAAGGATTTTTAATTGAGCACGTTTAAGTCAAGGAACTATTGGTTACTACCAATATTGTGGTTTTGCTAGATTCAACTATTAAATAGTTTGAAGAAACGTGAACAAATTACCTGTCACTGCAAGAGGCGGGTCGAACATGCAAATTAAATAAGTAGATCTATAAGTTCAATGCAATTTGTAATGATTGCATTTGGAGTATACGTGAAACAAAAGTAGCATATACTTAGTTGGCCTCTAACCAATTTGTCAATCATTGAAGAGCCTTTTACATCACGTATACTTGAAAACTTGACCATTACGGTGACAATTATCATGTTTAATTAACACATACACTTTTGGAAATTTTTAAAGCTAGCCCATTTAATAACGGTTAATCACCCTCTTTTTTTTGGGATATATGGCATGAAAAGAAATTATTAAAATGTCCCGTTCGGAAGACAAAGCACCAAAGAGGGAACTAATTTCTTTTGGGTTAAGCTTTATTAATTTTATTAATCAGATTATTGTTTTGGCTGCCGAGAAATTTCACATATTCTTTGTATAATTATTATTATTAGTTTTGGTCGTTTTGGTATAGTTATTTCGATAAATATAGTTTTTTTTTTCCAGTCCTCATTTTTTAAAATTTTCCCCGAGTGTATATTGTGGGCCTGATCCAAAATCTAATGCAAGGCCATTTCTCAGTTGACTTTTGAATCTCGGCTTGTTGTCGGATCATAAGGCCCGTACTTGTCGGTACTAAGTTTTCGATCCTCGTGTTGGGCTTTTGGGCTTTTGGTCGGATTTTACATTTGACTTTTGATTTTCGGCTTTCTAAATCCAATGCTTGATGTGTGATTTTAATTATTTTTCCCCTATACATATTGAAAATCTTAAAGCGCGATTTTAGTATTTAAATTCACCTAAAATGTTTTCATTTTTGTACATATTTGTTATGGGTTTTGTTATCAAGTGCCCATAGAGCACTAATTCAATTTACTAGAGATGGAAAAGACACCTCTCTCACAATGCTATTGAGATATAGGTAATTACAACTTTTAATAAAGACTCTCACCTCAAACAGTAGATTTTAAATTTTCAAAGCAAATTTAATAAGATTAAACAAGTGCACAAGTTCCATTCTTTAACATATTTCATTTAAAAGTCCATCAAGATTGAATATTAAAAAATGGAATGCATTTATGCAGTGCAAAATCAATTTTGTATGTCTATATTCAAGATTAAGAATCGTTGCCACTTGATAAGATCATTCCGTAATGGTCTACTAGCATGTCACAATTACAAAAAAGTATACACCATTATTATTGTATAAATATAGGCAGCCATTATTTCCACCTAATGTATTACTAAATCCACTTCTTTTTAAATAGTTGATTGGTATATCCTTCAAATTAAAAGAGACTTCTAATTGTTCTCTCTCTATCTTCTTCTCGTGAAAAGATTTTGCTCAACATCTTTCCTTTTTTTTTTTGTCGGTCCTACTCTACGCCTACTCTAACACTCACTCTCAAACTTTCGCCCCAATGGCCACCCTTCCAGCACGGAAGGGGAAGGTGGAGGGTTCGAATCCCCACATTCTCAGGGCGGTTGGGGTGGTATATATAGCTACTATGCCAAGATTGCCACTAGATTCAATTATCACCACTCTTCACTTTTCTCTCCCCTATCCTTACATGCACCTCTCTCTCTCACCTTCCCCTTCCAACACAGAAGGGGAAGGTGGAGGGTTCGAATCCCCACATTCTCAGGGCGGTTGGGGTGGTATATATAGCTACTATGCCAAGATTGCCACTAGATTCAATTATCACCACTCTTCACTTTTCTCTCCCCTATCCTTACATGCACCTCTCTCTCTCTCTCTCTCTCTCTCTCTCTCTCTCTCTCTCTCGCACGCGCACACACACTAATGCCCTATGTGTCTTGCACTTGGCAATAGCCACAACTCAAATTGGCATTAATTAGAGACCGCAAAAGCCCTTAATTCGATTTGGGGCTTCAAATGAGCTTGAGTTGAGATTGCCATGGCACAAGGTGGAAGATAGAGGCAAGGAGGAGAGGTGGTCGAGGGCGAAGGCATCAATATGAAGAGAGAGATAGAAACAACAAATTGGATATGAGGGAGAGGAGGAATGGTCACGTTGTAACAATAGAGACAGATAACAATAGAGTGACGAGTGCAATGGTGAGGACTTACGTAAGCCAAGGATGATGGTGGTGGTAGTAGGCTTGGCATGGGGTAGGGCAGGAGCAAGCCCATTTGTTAAGGTAGTCTAATAATTGTTATAGGAGGTCAATGGAATTCTCTTATGCACCTCTTTACTCATCTTGTTCAAGAAAAAAAAACACAACAGATACTTGAAGTTGCACCACAAGTATAAACTAAGGGAAAATTTCAAAAAAGGGCATGAAGTGTCGACATTTTCTCAAATAAGAATTCAAAGTGGACATTATTTTAAATAAATGTTTTAAGTGGCTAAAACGTCTTAAATAAGGGCCTAAAGTGGTTAAATCATCTCAAATAAAGACTTTTGGTCGGCTGTAACTATTCCAACCATCAAAGAAGGGGTATTTTAGTAAAAAAAAATTCTGATAGTATTTTTTTTTTTTAATTTTTTGATTTGTTTTGTTTTGTTTTCTTTTCTCTTCTTCCCTTCGCTGGCATTGGCAAAGGTCGCCGAACTTAGGCGAGGAATACCCTTACTAAATCTGGGGAGGGACAACCCTTGCCATCATTAAGCGAGGGTGACCCTTGCCTAGTGTGGTGAGGGCAAGGGGTACCCTCACCCGCGTCGAGCGACCCTTGCTTGGGCGGGCGAGGAACCAAATCCGGCGAGGGTGAAGGCAGCCCTCACTTGGCCTTGCCTGCCCAGCCTAGGCGAGGAAACCTCGCCCAATTTGGTGAGGGTAGCACTTGCCCAACGCCACCCCCGATTGCCCGTGCCTAAGACCAATGACCTTTGCCATTTTCGGCAGAGGGAAGAAGAGAAAAGAAACAAAAAAAAAAAGAAAAAGAAAAAAGGAAAATTAGAAACATATTTAAACTATTAAAAGACTAAGATGCCATTCAGCCATGAGGTTAGACCATTTTTTAAGACTGATATGATCACTTCAAGCATTTATTTGAAATAAGTATTACTTCAGGCTCTGAGTTAAACAAGGTCCACTTTAAGTCATTGTTTGAGAAAATTAGAGCACTTTCGGTTCTTATTTGGAATTTTGTCTAAACTAAACCAAAGAGGGACTTTACCAAAAAAAGTATAGAGGAGGGGGAGTGAGATGATTTTAGCAATTAGTGGGGGTTGAAAATAGTGGTCGCTTGAGGCCCTGTTCGTTTCTTTGGAAAAAACACCTACAAAATATTTTCCAAATTTTTCACTATTTAGTTTACAGAAAATTAATTGGCAAAAGAAAACATTTTCCACAAATGGAAAGAACACCATCAAATCAAAAGTAGGGGAAATGTATTCCACTTTTCCATCGTCTTTCTTTACCTCTAGATCAAGTACTTTCTTGTACTGAACACCCTTTTCTTTTTCTTTTTTCTTTTAAAAAATCGAAATTTTAATTTTTTTTTTAATTTCCATTTTTTGTTTTTCATGTTGCTTCTTCCCCAGTCAGTTGCCGACCATGGCGGTAGTCGACCACTAGCATCTGTTAGATGTGTATTGACAATGGTAACTGCACCCATTGGTGCATGCTTTGGCATGGCAGGACAGAAAGCCAGAAGGGCCCCAATGCTCTAACCGGTGACCGACGCCTTTGCCCATGCTCTCAACTCCACCAGCACCAGGAGGCCCGGAATGTGGTCAAATTGACAGCAACCTCACGTGTCGATGATGGTCTCCCCAGGTAATTTACATGCAGAAGTATGATTTGCATAATGTCGTGATTGTCATCTTTCCAGAGACCTGAACTCCTTCCAAGTTTGATGTTCTACCGCAAGAATCAGGATTATACAGCTTCTTGTCCTGGCCATTGAATCCAATCTTCATGAGGGGACTGACAAGTTCTTTCCAACTGATGGCAAATCTGGGAACAATTCTGAAGTGACAAAAGCTCAACGGCCGATCCTGATTATGCTCAGTTTCAGCTGTTCTTACCTCATAAAACCATGGTTTTGCTGACAAATCCCCCATGGCGTAGTAATGAGAGATCTGAACCAAGCAGACCACAAAGTAGGAGACGAACCATAAATGCGCCAAGACTCAAGCCATTTACAAGGAAAGTAGTTATTCATCTATCATGACATCGGTGGACAACCGAACTGCCAAAGTTTGCTGTGAGAAAGTGTAGCTCTTGAACAAACTCTAGAGGAATTTGCTAGCAAGAAAACTTTCGTTTTACCAGCTTCAGTAGTGTTGATTACATTGCGATGCGATCGGCAAAAACTTTTTTGTGAAGTGCAAAACATATTGCATCAAAATCCGTAATGGAAGGTTCTATACAGATTATCAATTACGTCATTGCCAATATAGTCATCATGTCATTTCTTCTAGGCTTGAGACCAAAAAACTGCCAAACGGACGGTGCTTCTGAGTAAGGCCACAGTTTTCTTTGAAGTTTTCAGATTTACAAGAAACCTGACTGGACATTTCTTCCCCGTTTTAACCCTGGGCTACTGTCAAATTCGAGACAAAGGCTTCAGAAGCTGTACTGTCGTCTTGCTACATCAGTACAGTGAACGGCAGGCTAATGCAAAAACGAACACCTATATTTGGCTGATAAATGTAACCATGAAAGACATGACTTCCGTATTTATATGGAGCATCACATTATGCAATGAGGGCTCACATTATATGGCTGTATCTGAGCTAGATAGCAGTTAGAATAATCTGAACTGAACAAGATGGAGTGAGGAATCGCTCAGTTGTTGTGACTCGTTTACAAAAAACCCTGGTCACATCACACTTACTATCAATTCCTATCAGTGAAAGAATGTTATTTGGTTATCAATTTCAGTTGGATTGGGCACGATTTTAGAGGTTTCAGAATACACCTGCATAATGACTACTTAACTAAATCATTCATTTTCATCCGGTTACAGAAGCTGAGATAACAAACATGGCAATATGTTTGAACGGCAACATACAAAACTTCTCTGCTTTTGCCACGTTATAAGCTCCAGTATTACAATCTTAAACAATGCTAACAGAAGAAACCAATACTAAGTATTAGGTGTCTTGATGCGAGTCACTTTTTGCATCCGCATCTCGCCTATAGTGTAAAGGAAAAAAACAGAATCTCAGAGGTGGCATTGTCCAAGTTCAAGTGATCTAAACCAGAAGAAATGAGTTACATTTTCTTATTGGGACATCGATACTGCAAATATTTTAGGCCACTTCTAAACCAAAAGAATCTAACTTTCATGAAGGGGCTGACAAGCCTTTTCCAACTGATTGCAAGTCTCTGAATAATTCTGAAGTGACAAAGCTCCACTGCTGATCCTGATTCTGCTCAGTTGCAGCTGTTCTTGCCTTATAAAACTATGGTTTTGCCGACAAATCCCCCATAGCATATTTATGAGAGATCTGAATCAAGCTGCCCACAAAGTAGGAGACGAATCATAAATGTGCCAAGACTCAGCCATTAACTAGGAAAGTAGTTTTTCATCTATTGTGACATCAGTGGACGGCAGAACTGCCACGAATTGCATTGAGAAGCGTGGCTCTTGAACAAACTCTAGAGGAATTTATTAGCTAGAAAACTTTCCTTTTAGCCGCTTCAATAGCATAAATCATTTTCCAATGCGATTAGCAAGAACTCTTACCTAATGTACAGTACATATAACATCAAAATCTGTAAAGGAAAGTTCTATACAGATTATTAGTTACATTATTGCCGATATTGTCATCATGCCATTTCTATTAGGCCTAAGACCAAAAACTGCCAGAAAAACAGTGCTATATAGTAAAGCAATAGTTTTGTCGAAGTTTTCAGATTCACTGGTTTCTTGTACAAGAAACCGGACTGGACAATTCTTCCCCATTTTAACTCCGGTTATTGTCAAATTCTAGGCAAACACAAATGCTTCAGGAGCTGGCACAATCATCTTGCTACAAGAGTACTGGGAACGGCAAGCTAATGCAAAAACGAACACCTATATTTGGCTGATTAACATGATCATGAGGTGAGGATCAAATTATGCAATGACGCTTACTAAGTATAGGGCTGAATCTGAACTAGATAGCAGCAAGAAAAATTTCTAACTGCACCGGATGAGTTGAGGAATTGCCTCAGTCGTTACTCGGGTACAATAAACCATGTCACGTCACACTTACTATCAATTCTCTTCTGTGAAAAAGTGGGTTATTTGATTATCAATTTCAGTTGGACGATGCGTTAGTTTAGAAGTTCAAGAATTAACCTGCATAATAAGTACTTAACTAAATCATTCATTTTCATCTGTTTACAGGAGCTGAGATATAGAACATGGCAATGTGTTTGAAGGGCATTTGCCACGGTACAAACTCCACTAATGCAACCTTAAACACTGCTAACAGAAGAAGCTGGTACTAACCATTAGCGATCTTGATAGTAGCCGGTTTCGCATCCACATCTCATCTGAAGTCCTAAAGGAAATAGCAGAATCTCTCAGAGGTGGCATTCTTCATGTTCACGGTAATCCAAACCAGAAGAAATGGTTTCATTTTCTTATAGGGACATCGATGCAGCAAACATTTTAGGCCACTCTTGCAAGTACCAAGCTATCCCTCACCTTATGCTTTCCAAAGTTTGATTTCATCATAAATTGTGAACAAAGATACATCGTTCATTTTCCAGTTCGGCCGAGTCATTCTTGACCTTTACAACTAGTATCGATTCAAAATATTTCATGACATACTAAAGCTTCACTCTACCCTGTCCGAACAAAAAGAAAAATCAACTCCGTTCAAGGTAATACTAATACATTGCATGGTCGCGGTGCCAGTGTTGCTCCCGGAAGCCCGGCCCAGCCGTTCTCTCGTCAGTTCTCAGGATCTGGGCTGGGCTTCTTTGAAAAATATAACCATTTGCTACAAGATGCAATAATTTGGTAATAGCCCTAATTTCCTACTAATGACAATGAAAAGATGACTGACAAAAAAAAAAAAGAAAAAAAAGACAATGACAAGATGGAATATGGAAGCTGCAACTTACCAAGAATTTGGTCATACATACTTGGTTTGCAACTTCCGGGTGCCGTCCATTTTGAGCAACTTCTTAGCCCAAGTGCTTAATCATGCTCAACCAACATCATCTTTCCACTAACGGGCCTCCATTTCCATTTTGAAATAATGTGTATATCTCTAAAATGGGTCTCAACAAAACTCAATTAATATTTAGGTGCTCCTAGAGCACCACATCATCGTGGCACGGTATACGTTAATCACGACTATCTAATAACGTGTTCGATGAGTTTTCCATTTTATATTTAAGAAAAAGGAAAAAAAAAAGGGTCCATTTGAGAGTATGCAGCACTTGAAGGTTTGTGTCGATCAAATTACAAATACTCGAATGAAATCTTGTTTGACTTCGGACACGATTCACTTATATAAATAACCCCACTTCTCAAAAACTATAAATTTGCGTCTGCTTCTTTGACACCTATGAATAATTCATTGCACATTCATTGGGGGAAGAACGTTGTCAACATCTCTTTGCCCGGTCCACCGGGTTAGCTCGGGCTCACGTGACACCGTCCTCGGACTAGCATCGGATTCGCAACGCGTGTCGACGGTCACGTGAGCAGACCTCTGTCCTTGTTGAGAGCAACCTGGGCTCCCAGGTCGGGGGCCCAATCCGAAAGCAACTATGTCGATAATAATTCCGTTTGGACATTATTCCGCGCTTGAATTGATCGAAATGACTCAAATACCCCTCACTTGCCACCACTGTTGTGTCGGCCGTTTGTAGGTACCGATGTCCAAAACGACAGAGAGAGATCCAAACCCGTTCGATCAAAGATCGAGTAGCTATAGCAAATCCTTTCAGAGATTAGAAGCCCTTTGACAAGCAGTTCCTGCATTGGCTTGTGTTTTATAGAATTCACGAAGCTACCGAAGTATATTATCGATCAGATATTGCTTATTTAAGATGGACTTTCTCATTCAGTGATTCACAAAACGACAACAGGTTTTCTCCAGCATTGGAAATTGGAGCTCTCTGCATTTTTTTCTACAAAAATACCGACAAAAGCAAATTGATTCATGTGGATGGTACAGGAGCTATTTACTTTCTTGATACTAAAAGAAAAAAGAAAGCTCCTTTTCTTTCTTACCCCCTAATAAAAAAGTGGGAAAATAGGGAAAATTGAAATGATCGATAGCCATCTGATAAAGGACTCGGACGAATTGACAAACGTTGATTGATTTAATCATTAAAGCTAAAACCAAAGCCAGAGCGAATTTTGATGTCTATTTCTCGTCTAGTCAATGATCACCATTATCGACAGTACTGGGACCCCAAGGACTAGTTTGCCAAAACTAAGGAAAAAAATAAAAATAGGACGTGCTCTTGTCAAGCTTTATAATGGTCATGTCGTAATTTGTCACACCATTTTACATATCAATTTTGTAAATTAATCTTGGAAAGTCTAATGTTACTCTTCCTATTATATAGATTCTCACATGTCAAGGTTGTTTAGATGAGCTTGTTCGATGATTTAGGATCCTTCATTTGGGCTATAGTATGAACTATATAAGCCACTCAGTGAGTCATATTTGAATATTACAATCAAGATAGAAAATGGTATTTCAATTTATAAGAAATTACGAAATTTTTTAAGATGATATTGAATACTGATTTTTAACATATTTCTTAAAAGGGTGGAGGTATTTCACACTTTTTTTTTTTTCATTTTCTGCTAAAAAACACAGTGTCAAATTGATCGACAAAATTAGCCTTCAACTTTGGTTAAGTGTGTATTGATATATAATACAATATTTTTTAGGCAATTATGATCTATGAAGTGCTACTCTCTTATCTTGGTTTACTTAGAAAGTGTTCCTTCTGAAGATAATAATTTACTTCTTCCTTTGGAATGGCAAAGAAACCAGTTGAGATGTACCAGTTAGAAACTCAATTTAGAATTTTTTTTTTCAAATTTATATTTGTAAAACCTTAAAGTTTAAATGGGATAAAAAGAACGAAAAGGATGAGAAAAGATCAAGAATAAACTTTTGTTATTGGTTTACCATGAAAAGAGTTATAAGAAAAATGCAAGGCTTGGCTCTCCATAAAAGTCACATATCACTTAAATAAAAGTATCAATGAATAAAGTCTAAACAACTCAAACCATCAATGAATAAAGTCTAAACAACTCAATCCAACAACCTCATACCGCCACCAAAATCAATGAATTCATGATCGAATAGAGATAATTTGTTTTTCAACTTTGAAACATGATGATCCTTTGAAAAGACGGTTTTTATATTGATATTAATTTACATGTCAAGCTCGTGAACAATTATCAAAAAATTTCTTCTACCAATCCGATTCAAAGGGAAATCGTAGATGAGTTAATTTTTTTTGCAAACTTAGTAAATACGATGTGGAAAAAAGGGATCATTAATTTGGTCCATTCATTTAAAAATATACGTGCTTTAATCGAAAAGGGAATGAAAATAGCCCCATCAGGGGCAAAAAAAAAAAGAGTCGAACATTTGACGATAAAATCAAATGTCAAAAGATAAAGGGCTCTGGCCCAAACTAAAATCAAAGCATTCCCTTTTCTTCTCTAATCCCAACAAAGGGCAATTCATTCATGTGGATTGTGAAAAAGGGCTCTTACTTTCATGCTCCCAAAAGGGAAAATTGGGGAAATGGGGAAAAAGGAAAAGCCTCTTTCCCTCTTCCCACGCCTAATAGAAAATGGCCAAAGAAAAAAAGAGTGAAGAGCAATGCAATCATGGAAAGGGTAAAGAAAAGGACACGAGAAAATTTTAACATCTCCCCACCTCAAAATTCCCCATCTTTAATTATATGAAAGAGATGCCACAGTAGCACAGGGGTGGTTCTATGAAGCCGAGGTGGTACAATGTCTCATGGGCTTCTCGCTATCGAATGGAAAAAGCGAAAGGATCGCCATCATTCACGATGAAATCTAATTAAGGACTATGATCAATTGCATTTCAATATAACAACGAAATATTCTAAGTTCACGATACTTTTTGAAGGCAATAGAATTACTCGCAATAGCATATATCCTTTTCAAGTAATTAAAACAAGTGGACCTCAATCCGTGAGAGACGGAAGAAGGAAAAAAAAGAAAAAAACCTAAAAATATAGCTTCTACCAAGGAGTACTCGTTTTTCCATTATTAGCCCTATTAACAATAATATCAGGCCATTTTTTTATAATTTATGGATTATATTAAATAAATTTAAAGTCTAAATTACGTTGCATATTTGATTAATATTTAGAGATTATTTGCGTCCTCCGTCCCAATGAAAGACAATCAGATTAAAAAAATCCTTTCTCTTTTTTTTTGGTCGAAAGATTAAAAAAATCCTTTTAAAAGTGTGGATTTTTTTTTTTTGGTCAGTAAGGTGTTGATTAAAAGGGGTTGAGAAAATCACATCACAAAAGCGACACCCCAGTAGTGGTCACAAGCTAGCAAATTGGGCCCCACCCTCCTTTCTTTTTCCTAAAAAAAATACCCCCTCTAAATAGGCGGGCCCCACAATTTCAGTGGGCTTAACTCCGTAGTGGCTCAGGCAATCATTCCAACCCTCCCCCACCCGCCCTTAGATCCACGCCGCGCGTCCCCAGAAACGGACGGCCCCGATCGCTTTGGCATCTTCCCCCCGCGCGCCTCCCGGGCCCCACCCGACGGGTCAAATCCCTCCTCCCCTTACGAACGTCCCAATCATTGGACACAGACGATGTAAAATCTCGGGCCCCACTGACGAGTGACTTTTTACTAAAAATTATGTCCGAATCCCGGAAAAAAAAAAAAGCGAAATCGATTTATTGGGTATTATTATAGAGACGATCGGCAATGGTTTCCACCAAAAAAAAAAAAAAATCATTTTTTTGAATATTAAAAAAGAAAAGCAAATTTTGATTTATTGGGTTCTATTATTATAAAGGATCAGCAATGGTTTCTTTTCGAAACCAGTGGGCTCCGTCCAAACCACTACCCTCCATCATATATTCGAGCAGGTTTCCAAAGCCTTCCTTAACACGCTTCTCTCTTTGCTCCTCGTCTGGAGTATCGAATGTCTTCAGCTTCTCTAATCTCCACGATCTAGAAAAAATCCTCGACGAAATCGAAAAGAGAAAAAAAAAGAAGACATAAGCTTAAGCCATGTTGGGCAAGAGGCGGTTCATCGGGAAGCTGTCGGACCTGCTGATCCCCGGCGGCCGGGCCGGGCTGCACCCCGACCTGGCCGCCGCCGCCGGCAGCAGCCCCAGGACCCCGCTGGACCTCAAGCTCCAGTCGCCGAGGTCGCCCCGGGGCCCCCGGGGGTACGACCTCGGCGGCGTCGGGCTCGGCATCGTGGCGGCCCTCGAGCGGTCCGGCGAGGTCCCGGGGAGGCACTGCGTGTGCAGCCCGCGGGGGGCTTCCGCCGCCGCCGCCGCCGCCGGCGGGAAGGGCAAGAGGGGGTGTGCTGGGTTCGTCGGAGGAGGAGGTGGTGTCTTCGACGGCGTGGAGATGGATTGCCAGGAGAACTACACGTACGTGACTTGCCACGGACCCGGCAGGTCCTTCACCAAGGTGTACTACGACGGAGGTCTAGATTGCCCGGGCGAGCGCGAGAGGTCTTGCCCCGCCGCCGCCGCAGATTACGGCGTTTCGAGAGAGCCGGCGTCGAGGGTCGCGAGCGAAGGAGGAGAAGCAGAAAATGTTCCGGTCTATCCGTTTCTAGACTTCCTCAGTTCTTGTCACCGGTGCAAGAAGAAGC
This sequence comes from Eucalyptus grandis x Eucalyptus urophylla, assembly GCA_028830015.1. Lineage (NCBI taxonomy): Eukaryota > Viridiplantae > Streptophyta > Magnoliopsida > Myrtales > Myrtaceae > Eucalyptus > Eucalyptus grandis x Eucalyptus urophylla. The sequence goes on from CM054190.1 coordinate 47,720,316, forward strand.
TCGACGGCGTGGACATCTACATGTACAGGTACTGCCGCAGATCCACCGTCTCTCTCTCTCTCTCTCTCTCTCTCTCTCTCGCTTCTCCGATCTTATTGTTCGATTTCGAGAGCAATGAATGACCAATTCTTTTGATGGGCAGGGGAGAGAAAGCGTTCTGCAGCGCCGACCACAGGTCGGAGCAGATAGAGGCGGACGAGCGGAAAGAGCGGACAGAGCGGACAGAACGGAAATGCAGGAACGAGGCGTCGAAAGCGGCCGACCTCTCGAGCTCGCCGTACACGAAGGGCCAGATCTTCTCGACCGGGATCGAAGCACTCTAACGCACAAACCCGGAAGATGGGAACGACCCTCGTACATATTCACGGCATAATAATATATATGACTATACGGAGAGATTTTTATCTTGAGCTTTTGCCTTTTTGAGAAGAGAGACCAAAAGAGAGGATGAAAAATTTTTGCTCGGATGTGAGGGAAGAGCGAGAGCGCCAACTTACTGTAATGAAAACATCAGGGGCTCCCAGGAAGAAAATACAAAACATTGTCTGGGAGTCCCCTCTTATTTACTTCGCTCCTGATGCGGGTTCATACCTAATTCGACGCAGTCGTCCGTCTCAATATGAATTTTAGGTGCAATGACTCCTTCAAACACCTGAAAAAATTTCCAGTTCATGACGGTTCAGATAGTTCGCTCCTGATCTTTCACTCCAAAAGATAAATGATATTTGAAATGACATTTTTCGAGAAAAATCTCGAGCATCGTCGACTCGTGTGGAAGCGATGTTCATCCATACGGAGATGGATATTGCCAAGATACTCCATTAGGGGTGTTGTTCCTCAAGACCGATGAATCACAATTGATCTAAAGGGCAACTCTAACTAAGATAAGCACTCTGGTTTTGCTCGAACTTGGCTGCTGCAATTGTGATCGAAACGGAGCATGGAAGGGGGAGATTTTTGCGCAGACTTGGCTGCTGCAATTGTGTGATCGAAACGGAGCATTCTGTTTTTGCCCAGACTTCAATTGTGTGATTGAAACCGAGCATTCTGTTTTTGCCCGGACCTGACAGCTGCAATTGTGTGATTGAAACGGAACACGTAAAGGAGAAATGAAACCAAGCATTCTGTTTTTGCCCGGACCTGACAGCTGCAATTGTGTGATTGAAACGGAACATGTAAAGGAGAAATGAAACCAAGCATTCTGTTTTTGCCCGGACCTGGCAGCTGCAATTGTGTGATTGAAACGGAACATGTAAAGGAGAAATATGAAGGGTTTAAATCCACACCTTTTAAGAAAATTAGGACGGAAGATTGAAATGGAGACAATTTAATTTTAAATGTCAATTTCGACTTACGACTTGTAAAAATGTAAGGCAAGAGTTTGAAAGAGAAAGAGGATTGGGACGGAGACAATTTATTTTCAAATATGAATTTCGACTCAAGCCTTGTAAAAAATTTGAAAATTTCGACTCAAGCCTTGTAAAAATGTAAGGCAAAAGTTAGAAAGAGAAAGTAGGAATTGAGTATAGACCGAAAAAAAAAAAAAAAAAAGAAACATTCAACAACTTTGATCCACCTCCAGCCCAAAAAGAGAGAACAACTTTTGATCCACCAGTCATCTTGGAATTTAGCAGTAAATCAGAGTAAAAGTTCACTTGGAAGTTGCACGCCAGCTCAAATCAGATAAAGCCGAACCCAAGCATATAACTTTAAAATTTAAAGTACCAAAGCCAGAGCTAATAGCACAGACGATCACAACAGTCGAACAATCATAGGGAAACATAAGTTAAAGCAATCTGAATTCTACAAGTAGCAAATACGGTATTAACAAAGTAAAATGCCGAACAGTTCTTCTTCGTTCTTCCAAGACTTATTTCTGCTTCCAGATCATTATACAGTAGGGGGAGAATCCCATCTCATTATCTAATGGTAATACATAAGCTGCTGGGTAGTCGCCACACTCGGAAACCCGCCATCATAGATTGCCTGACTGGCTCCAGCAGCACCCATTCCCATGGCTGCCTGTTTGAGTATGTGTTGACCCTGCGGGTGCATAAGGGCTTGCATGCCACCCATCTTGCTCAGAGCCATTTGCCGTTCATAAGCAGCCAGATCAGCGGCAGAAAAGCCTGGTATGTGTGCAATAGATGGTGGTGGAAGAGGAGTGGAACTTGTTCCTGGTGGCGTTGGTTTGTTACCCCAGGAGCACTGCAAGGAATAGAGGCCAATTAATCAAACCATCATTCATGTCAAGCATAGCGACAACGTATAATTGCTCCACTATCAGAAGTCAGGCAACATAAGCAAAGTGCAATAACAAGCAAACCAATCTTTGTCCCCATCTCTGAAATACCGTCCATTCCCATTATGGTTGTCACATTAGATAAATATTGGGCCAAGAAAGGCAGTTGGATAGTAGATTCCAGTTGTCATTCAACTCAGTACGATATTGCAGATGATAAAAAGGACAGGTCCACCAATGAAGCTAAATGTACTGATGTATGCAAGGAAACTAGCTTTCCTTACTTTGGGGATGCCTCGAAGGTCATCAGCAGCCCCCAACAAACATGGTCCTATTCTCCAATTCTTGCCTTCTCAATCATAGCAGTGCTCCTATTCTTCAAAGACTGAAATCTTTCTATCTCTCGAAAACATTTTCGATAAATGTACAACTTGCATAAGAGATGGGCCTCAACAAATTATCCAGCTGTAGAATAAGAAACACTTGGACCCATGAAATGGGCGAGTAGTAGTTTTTTTCTTTTTCTTTTTTTTTTTTTGGAGAAAGGGTAACAGTAGTTCGAGTGTTGGAATGAGATGCTGATTTATAGTTCAAGTGTTGGAATGAGATGCTGATTTATCCTACCAGAAAATTTTAAGCATAGGGAAAGTACGGAATATATCAAATTTAAAGCTAACTTTTATATCTAAATACCTTGATTGGTTTACCACAGAGAATGCGAGCATTTCCCATCTGTATGGCCAGTGCAGCTTCAGCATGTGAGCTATACCTAACAAACCCAAAACCTTTGTCGCGTTGCACCCGCACATCTTCTATGACCCCAGCACCAAGGGCATGAAAATGCCGATGCAGATCAGCTGAAGTAACCTGCAAAATCACCAATATGAGGTTACACAAAAATTAAAAAGGAGATGATTTAGCTCTAGTACCCTCTAGTTTGACAGATCTAGTGAATCATGACATTTGCCATCCAATCGGCAATCAAAGACAACTGAAATCAATATCTCACAAGTTAGACCAAGAAATCAAAGCAAAACTCAGAAGATGAGTCAGTTTCTAAAACCTTTGACTGTCTTTAGTTCTGTCATCACCATGAGGTAAGATGTTCTACACTAGATGAACTTCATTGATATGAATAAGCCTACTAACAGAAAATTTTGATATAAACATGAACAAAATGAATCCGGACCAATATGTGGTCTTAGCCACAAACAAAATAAAATGCTTTCTATCCAAAGACACAAAAAGACAAGCAAGAGAAAGATAAAAAAGATGTAGCTAATGGCAATGGATCACCAAGAAAAGAGGGGGAAAAGACGAGACGAAAAACTTAAAATGGTCTAAGAAAAAGGGACCAAATCCTTGCCTCAGGAGCAAGATTGCCAACATAAACAGTTGTATATTGGGGATTGTTCTCTGGAGCATCATCACTATTCCTCTCTTGACCATCATCTGCATGGTGGAAGGAGAATGAAAAAGGAAAAAAAATAAATCAAAAAAATACTTACCACCTCGCACTTGGAAAGTAACATGACAAACTTAAAAAGGCATCAGGCCTAGTGGTTTGGTGGAGGGGGAGAATGACAAATTGTTTGACTCAGCCATGCAGCAGAACCAAATCATAAACAGCTTATTAAGCACCACAAATTGACACCCAGTGTCTATCAGATTCTAAATGACTCACGCTTCTGTGTAACCACACCGATCCCAACATTGCTACTGAGATCTCAGGATTTGCTATATCCACCCATAATAAATATTGATAAAGGTATTGTATAAAATCTAATAAAATTACACACACCATCCAAAGAAAGTTACCTGATGTTCCAGTTGTTAGCTCAACCACACTTTTGGCATCACTCTGTTTATCATCACCAGAATTAGCACCCTTCGCTGCCCAGTTACAACGTATTTGACGACTTCCAAGCCACTTTCCTGCAATATTAAAATGGATGAATTGCATTGGATAGAAGTTAGAAACAAAGAACTAAAAATGAATCGAATGCACAACCGATCTATTCAATGCTGGAATCAGACCTGCTATTAATGTGGGTAATTCTGTTAAGTATAAGATAGAACAATATACAGACCATCAGTTTGATTTTCCAAAGTGATTTTCATAATAGTCAAAAGCAAAGAATCATTAAATGCTCCTTCATCCCTCCGTCCACCCTTCCACTAGTATGAATAAAAGAAGCGATAAGGAATTTTGTCATTGAGTATATCAATCAATCATATACATTTGATGCTTTGCCATCAGTGAATACCTGAGAATGAATCGAATGTCAATACCATAAATGCCAGTCAACTACCAACAATATTGAGACTTATTTTCATTCCCCCCAACTACCCTACAAATTCCAGAACTAAAGTTTTAACACTCAATTTATTAAAGGAAGAGATGCTAATTCAAGCCATATCTAGATAACATAAGACTAAAAATAAAAATATGAGTCCATGATTGTACGAACAAAAAAAAAAAATCTCTTCCCATAAAGAAATATCAAAAAGGTCTAACCCCTCAAATATTTCCTCAAAACAATCACAAATTTTACAAATGAGCCAGAGCAAAAATTAAATTTGAATGATACAAAAGAATTGGAAAGGAATTCACATACCATTCAAATCATTTATTGCACTCTGAGCATCCTGTTCACAAACAAAGTGTCAAATCATGTATAAATAACATTACACCATGATTAGAAAGTACGCTTTTCAAAAGGATGGAGTATATTTGTAGAGCAAAAGCAACATTACAAAAGAAATTGAACTATGTACCTGCTGATTACGAAACGAGACAAAACCAAATCCTCTGGAACGCCCAGTCTTTTGATCCCACATTACCCTTGCATCTCTGCAAAAAGTTGAGTAATGTCGTAACGTCAATATACATACAACATTGTTTCAATTGTAGGCCACATATGTGTATATCTTCCCATTCGAAATCACCAAAAGATTGCAAACATGCAAAAGAACATATAAAAGAGCAAAGCAGGGAGCTTACGAACAGCTTGAATAGACAGAGAAGCAAGCAAACAATGTCGCATCTGTAACCTCTGGGCTCAAATCACCAACAAATATATTAAAGTGACCTGCATTGAAAGAGGACACCCATCACGTGCATGCAAGAAACATACTACCCATCTGCAGGGCCCTATGCTATGGACATACTAAGTACAGGACGTATTCATTATACTACATACCGGATGTGTCCTCTCTCTGACTGCTAGCATACGCCCAGTTGACTTTGATTGGTTGTCCAAACCTGCCAGCAAATCATCAACATACAAGGAAAAAGAAAACAAACAAAGTGGGCTTTATTTCTTTCTGGACTTACAAATGCCTTCCATTGAGAGTCACAATGGAAAGAGCAGCAGATCTTCTATCAAAGTAGTCCACAAAACCATATGATGACTACAAAAGTACAACAATTAAACCAAAAATCAATACAATGGGCCACTACCAACAGATCAAACCGTGAAAAGCTGCATCAATAAATAAATACAAAAGTAAAGCAATGGCCACCAGCCATAACACAAATTCCAGACAATTCTCCAGAACCAAATCGAGGCACAACCAGTGTAGTCAAAGGCAAAAGTGCAGTTAAGGTGCTGGGACCCTAAAATGGCTAAAATGAAAAGGGGAAGGCAAAGTGCAAGTCCGAGAGGAGCAAGGCACTATAAAGCAAAACTTTTTAGCAGTAATAGTGTCTTTATAGTGTCAAACAAGAATAAACTTTACATATTATAATACAAACTATACCTAAAGTGTAGATAGTGTGCAAAAAAATGGTGCACTTAGCCATAGAGATGGAGTAAACAGTAACACGGACATTATAATGTCATACAGCTTAAAAGAAAACAAAGTCAAACACCAACTTCTTAAAAATTACTTTATTCTATTAATTTTTTTGGAGTCCCTTTTCCTGTCTATCTTTTGGAAAGAGAAGGATAAATCTCTCTCAAAAGAAAGACTCCTTAGGGTTTCCATACAATTTGCATCAGGCAAGCACCTTGCACCCCGTGCACCTGATGGCTTAGGCGAGAAGGGCATGCACCTTGTTAAGGGAACCTCCTCTAGACATAGAGGTGAAAGCCATCACCTCGCCTCATTTTTACACCTAGGCATATGCCCTATGTGCTTTGGACTACTTTGGGTTCAACTTCTTTGAAGGAGTCCCCAGGGAACCTATGCAAGTCTGCTTCTTAACATCCTCGAGTTGCAAATGTGGCCACCGGGATGGAAAAACAAAAACTCACCTTCTCTTTTCTAATAAGCTTGCATCCTTCAATAGGACCAGTGCTTGAAAAAACCTCTTGAAGTAGGGGTTCTGTGACCTGGGGGTGGATGTTTCCAACATATCTGCAATAGATCATCAGATTAAATGAGACAGAAAGCTGCATAACCATATCCATTTAAGGGCACAAACAAGTGTAGCAGCCACCCAAAAGATGCTGAAAGACTTAATGAGATAAAACAAAAGCTGAAAAGCAGAAAAGAAGAGCTAAGAAGCAACTAAAGGAAATAATAAAAACAGACACTCACACACTGCGGCATGAAGTTGAGTCAAACCCAGGTGGCAGATTTCCGCTCAAGATAGGCTCTATCTGCTGAAAGACCAAATGTCAAAAATACAGGATCATAAAAAGAGGGAAAAAGACACTAGACTCAACCAAACAAAGTCCTAGCACAAAGTGGCGCTCCTGCTCACATGCCTGAATGAAGAATTAATTAAGATGACACTTGAACGTTTAACTCAATATCACATTTATATCCGGTGCAATCGCAAACCACAGAACCACAGCCGCCCCCCCCCCCCCCCCCCCCCCCCCCCCGCCCTGCGCCCCCCCCAAAAAAAATCCAAAAAATCAAAAAGCATCTTGCAGTTGCACTGAAATGACAAGAGTAGCTCGGCATAGCCCGTTGTGTTAGTCATTCCGTAATGCTAAACTACGAGACAAACATCACAAGCATTTCCATCTACTCTAAAGCTTTGAAATTTAAGAAGAAAAACCAAACAAAAGGACGAAATTCCAACACCCATCACAGGAATTAGTCTTTCCTGGTCGACACCACAAGCAATTCGATCATCCAACCAAAAACAGGCTACCATACAGAAGCTTCTCGCGCAGCAAGAACTCGAATTGATCAACAACCCGACGAAAGAGAACGACAACCCAAATCACCACACCCGCCCCGCGCATTACTACTCCCAGACTCATTCCACAAAGAATTCATCGTCAAAGCAAAACCCTAAAATGCGGCGCCATCGCCGCAGCCGCAGCCCCATCGGGCCCAGCTCCCCGCACCGAAAATCAAGAAAATCAAAGCAAAACGAAACCCACCAGCACCCAAAAATCAAGAAAATCAAGAAAATACCTGCGGAGCACCCAGGAGGCCGTGATGGTAGAGCGACTGCTGCATCATCGCGTGCTGCTTGAGGAGCCTCTGCTGCTGCATCCTCTCCGAATCCCCCCGATGATCTTCTTATCCCCAAAAAAAAAAAAAAAAAAAAAGGACCCACGAGCAAAAATAAAAATGAAAATTCGAGCCCCTAGGGTTCGCAGGAGATGCGAAGAGGAAGAGGAAGATCGAACGAAAAACGAGGTGGAGGAAGGGGAAAAAAAAAAAAAAGAAGGAAGAGGAAAATTCGAAAAGAAAAGGAACAAGGAGATGGAGCAGGAGGAGGAGGAGAAAGGGAGGGAAAGAAGAAAATGGAAGAAAACCCTCGAAAAAAAGAGAGGGAAAAAGAAAAGAAAAAAAAAAAGGGGAGATCGATCGCAGGAAGCAGAGGGAAGAGAGAGGACGATGGCGAAAGCAATGGCGGCCTCTCCCCCTGCCCATTTATATAGGGGCTTTTCTCCCTGTATATTTTTATTTTTATTTTTTTTACTCTTCATTTATTTATTTTATTTTTATTTTATTTTATTGTAAGTTGAGGTAATACCACAAGAAAAACCTAAACTGATATATCTCAATAAACTTATAATAAACTTACCATTAATTAATTTTCATTAAATTTTATAATCAAATTGCTAAGTTACATGATAAGTGAAAAAATTTAGGATTTTACCGTTCGTTTATTATAAGTGTATCGATCGGTGGTTTTTCATATTATTAATCAAATTTAATGCAAACTAATGCATGATAAATTTATTACAAATATATAATTTTGGAATTTTTATTATTATAGGTGTATTGATTTGGGATTTTTTATAGTTAAAAAATTAATTTATGATAAATCTGTTGCGGGAATACCCTTAGATTGATTGTACATCTCATGTGTTTGTATGATATTCTTGATGTTTATTTTTATACATAGCAAAATAATATAAGTTCAATTTGATATGGTGCTAATTTATTTTTTACTTCAAAAAAAGTTCATACCGTGAAAAATCCCGAATTAGTACATTTGTTACAAATTCATAACATACTAGTTTTTAGCCACCACAAACTGGTACACCTAAGAAAAATAAAAGGTAAAAACTTAAATTAGCATATTGTTATATATCATCCAACTCAGCAATTGACAATAAAATTTAATGGAAACTAATTAAGGATAAATTTGTACTAGTTTGGTTGTCAAGTGATAAGAAATTCAAGTGAATGTTTCAAGACTTTGTAGATTCTTTGTAGATTCCCAAATTCAAGAGGAGGTGCAATCGAGTTAGCTATGCTGCATTCGAGATCATCTTTGTAGATTCTCAAAACATATTGTTATACTTTTTATGTGATGACATGTATTATCATTTTGCTTGTGATTGGGTAGGATGAGGCAAATTTGAATTGAGCTACATCATCATTGATGGATTTGTGGATATGACGGGAATATTCCAAATAACAGCCCGTGGTATTCTCATTTTTTCACTTAAGGGTCTGAAATAAACCTTATTTTAGATAAGGGTATAAAATGATTATATCAGTCTCAAAGAATGGCCCGAAGTAGATATGATTGTTTTAAATAAGGGCCTAACCTCACCAACCGGCAAAAAATTTCAATTGATCAAAGATATTTTCATCCTAACATAATTTCAATTTAAATAGGTTAAAATTTTTATTAAAGAAAACAAAAATACAGGCTGAAGGGCTCCCTCCTACTTATGTTGCCACCCATCGTTGATGGAGCGATGACAATGGCTGGCCAGGCCATGAGTGCTTGGGTGAGGGTCGACGGCCATCACTGACTAGAGGCAACGGCACACGGGCCCTTACTAGAAAGGGGAGAGAGTAGCGACCCTCACCCTCTCCCATATCTAGGCAAGGGTCCCCCACCCTAGCCCACAACCCTTAGATCTCGCCACCCAAGTCGGGGGCACTAGGTGATGGGGTGGCAGCCACAGGCAAGTGTCATGATCGATCGATCTAGCGTTCCTAACCTGTGCGACATTAGGTCATAACCTGTGCGACATTAGGATTTCTTCAAAGCAACCTTTCTCACACTCGACTCAAAGGATTTTTAAGAGAAAGAAACTTTAGAAAGAGAAACTTTGAACTTGTATTTCAGTTAATACAATAAGGGGATGAGACACCTGAGACCCTTATTAGGAATTTTCTTTGGATACATAAGTCAATGAAAAGTTTTCAACTTGTGAAGGCTACCTCGCCCCGAGTATTAAATTAACCAAAGAATTGCTTCTTCTTCTTTTAATAGAATGGTATAATTGACAATATTTGATGAGGAGACATATTTAAGAACTTTTTGAAAATGAGGTCCATTGTACTTTATACAATTATATAGAGTGGTATAGATGACATTGGCACTCTTTCTCAACTATTTCAAATCATTTCAAATCAAGCGACTCCATGGAATTGAGAAATTCATATTATACCAATATTAATTCAATCATAAAGATAATTTGACCGCAAAAATTGTCAATGTCAGAGTCGATCGTAATCTTGACGACTGATGTACGTTAGCCAATTCTATTTAAAATTGGTTTGAAAGGCAATATTGGTAAATCGTTAGAAAGTTGAGAACTAAACTGGCCAAATGTAAATATTTATTACTAAATTGGTAAGTCGTCACTTCCATATGATAGATTTAAAAAAAAAAATGGTAATTTTCTCATATGGAGTTTTTTTTTTTTTTTTTGTAATCCAGGAACCTCGTAAGCCGACGGCCGGCTAGTAAAGCCGGTGAGCAAACTTGGGGAATCGATTGCAGGATCCATTACCACAATACTTTAGATAAGAATCCCTAACGACGCCTCTGGATTCGAACTCCTCTCTTTTACGAGGGGGAGAGAGCCCAAGTCAGCTGCGCCGCTGCGAGCGATGGTTTTTCTCATATAGAGTTTGTAAATGTTAGGCTCCGTTCGTTTCGTGGAAAATATCATGTTTCCAGAAAATATTTTCCTGGAAGTCATTTTCCAGGAAAATGACTCTATTTTCCGGTGTTCGGCCAAAATTTAAAATTTCAATGGAAAATATTTTTCACCGTTCGTTAGCTCATTTAATTATTTGGAAAAATTTATCAAAAATTAAATTTTAATATTTTTAAATGACCAAAAAAATTATTTTATTTATTTATATTTTTTTAAATGATTTTTAAATGATTTATATTTTTAAAATCGAATTTTTTTTCTTTTCTTTTCCTTCCTCCTTCCTCCTTCCTCTGCCGTCGCCTCCTTCCTCCTCCTTCTTCCTCCTCCTTCCGCCGCCGCCACCTCCTTCCTGCCTGACAATGGCCGGCTGCCCAGCGGCCGACCAAGAACCGGTGGCCAGATCCGGCGAGCTCGAGGCTCGGCCGATCTCACCCGAGCTCGCCGGATTTGGCGACAGAGCTCGAGCTCGCTTGGATCGGCGAGCCGCGACCTCCGCCGCTAGATCCGCGACCTCATCGCATCACCCAAGCCGCGAGCTCCGCCGCCACGGTGCTCCCTCTTGAGCCAGATCCTCCCGAGCGGCTTCGAACCGCTGGGGAAGCGGAGCGCCGCGGCCGAAGCAGGCGAGCAGGAGCGGCCGAGGAGGGCGGAGAATGAGGGATGCTTCGCCCATCGTCGGCGTCGAAGGAGGAGGAGGAGATCAGAAACCCTAAGCGAGAGTGCAAAAATGAGAAGGAAAAAGGAGCGCAAGGGCGAGCGTGAGAGGCCAGGAAAATGTTTTCCTCTTTTCAAAAGAGGAAAACATTTTCCTCAAAGTCAAGAGAGAATTTTCCGTTGACCGGAAAATATTCTCCTTGACCATGAATTTTCCGTCCACCGAACACCGGAAATCCAGGAAAATATTTTCCTGGAAGTTGTTTTCCGCGAAACAAACGGAGCATTAATTCGAAGATTCCGAGTCTAATACGACAACACGCGAGAACCGAACTTAACATATGGTTTAATTGAGATTAGCAATCCATTATAACTTCGGGTTTATTTAACTCTCACTTATTTGGAACGTGTAATGACTTCATCCCAATCGAATCAAAATGCAACACGGAACCACTCACAAAGTTATTTAGGGCACAAATGATAACCATTATGGTCAAAAATTGATTTCTATAAGAGAAATAGATTTTTCTATTTCTATTTTTAGATGAGTTTCTAAATAAAAATACCCGTTTGATAACGACACAAAATTTCTCATTTTTCGACGATGGTGATCAATAGTGGTTGGTAGAGACCAGTGGTGGCGACGGCAGCGACAACGGCCAGGGTGGCGACAATCGACAGCCAGTGACTGGCGGACGGCAACTAGGGCGATGGTAACCGACAGCCGGCGGACGGTGGTAGATGGCGGGTGGCAGACGGTGGCCGGCGGCCGACGGCCAGCCACAAGTGACTAGCAGCGGCCCGCGACTAGCCACTAGCGGTGGCCGGTGACTAGCGACCGGCAATGACCGGTAGTGGTCGGTGGTGACCGGCAGTAGCCGGCGTTCGGCGATCGGCGGCGGGAGGCAACAAATGGCAGACAGTGGTTGACAGCAATGGATGGATGACCGGTTCGTAGCAAGATGAACAATAAGAAGAATTTTTATTTCTCATTTTTAAATAGAAAAGTAAAAAAAAATTACTTTTGATTTATGTTCCAAACCTTTTTCTACAACAAAAATCTATTTCAAAAATAGAAAAATGAAATAATTTTATTAAACGGATTTCTATTCCAGAAACAAGTTTGGAATAGAAAAATTATTTCTGGAATAGAAATTTTGGTTTGACATGCATCCCTTAAGTCCAAGACTTTCAGACAATACCATCCAATCGATCACTAATGGACCATGGCCCGCTCAAGAGGCCGCCCGTTTCATTAAATGAGCCCATTGTGAAATCCTTCCATTCAGGCCGGTTGGTCCGTATTAGCCAAATGTGAGTGCCCCGGTCCAACTAGACCCGCCCATGTCGGGCTCTGGCGAGAGGCTCGATCGGTTACCAGCCTCAAATGCACAGAGCAAAAGTAGACCAACGTCATTGGCCCTCGACCTCTTGGCTCGAGAAACGCAGGATTTGAGGTTCGGTTCACGAGTTGATGTAAAAATCCTTCCAAAAGTGATGTTGCGAGAATGTGATTTTGCTTGAAAACCTCAAAAGCCTCAAGTGCAGAACATGTCAAACTGGCCAACCTGATTGGGAATAAAGAAAGAAGATGAGATGAGCCCTTGCGAAGTTTCAGCCCATTTTGGATGAATTTGCCCACTGCAATGCAAGGTTGGTGTTGCAGAGCCTTTTTCATATTAAGAGAGAATGGGCTTGAAGTTGTGTGAAATGACATTTCACATGATGATGAACAAGCCCGGCCCAAACTTGGCAAAATTCATACTTTCGCATATCTCTATTTGATCATTATTTCGGAAGCCGAAGGTCCAAGCTAGGGACCACGACGCAACGGCGATTTCTCCCGGCCCCGGCGTTGCCTATGTTGGGGTTATGATTCATCTCGTCTCTCCACGCCCAAGACATCATACATTCATATGTGTATGGATCAAAAGACTTGCTTTTGTCGATATTATTTAGCATGCTATCACCTCGTTAATCAGCATTGTCATATAATTATCTTATTTCAGCTCGTTACAGTTGAAAATCATGCACATAACTCTATTTGTATTTGTTATGTTTATGTTGAATTCATCAAAATAAATTATATGAAGTTTTTTTTAAATGATTACTTGTATTGCACGAAAATAATGATTACAAGTAAATATTTTTAAGTAATTATTTTTAAGAAAATATTTTCCAAATCATTTTATTTTCTTCTTTTTTTTAAGAAATGGAGCCTTTGACTTACAAATGATATTTAAAATTCCATTCTCGACATATTCGAGCCATCTTTCTCACCCATATTAAAAGAAATAATTTTATTTCCAAAACGGTTTTTAATTTCAAAAGACACAAAAAGAATCATAATAATAATGTATAGTTTAGTGGTACCAAAGTTCGAATGGGTTTAAGGTTTAACTTTCTTTTTTGATTAAAAAAAAAATTAAGGGTTTGACTTTTGAAATTCGTAATCTCTCAATTCCTTTTATGTTCTTCGATAATTCCTGAATTATTATTATTATTTTTTGCAATAACCCAATTTTTCTTTTCCATTAGTATTGCTAATTCAACTTTTTAAGATCAAAGATGTGGATTAGCTTTATGCCGAACCTACCTTTCTTTAGTTTCGTCATTTCTCCGTCCGTGAATCAAGCAAATCTATTTTGCAGTTGTAATGCAAAATTCCTCACAAAACGAATTAACATTGGACCAAATAAGAAAGTGAGATGTGAGGAAGTGTTTAAGAGACTTAAAATTTAGTTCAAAGCCTTACACTGATGGTTCTCGGTACAAAATCGAGAACTGAACCAGTTCTTTAATTTTTTTACTGGAATACTAAACTAATCCCCGAGGGAACTAATCTATAATAAGTCAAGTAAGGTCAATTCAGATCGATTTTTTGGGTTGAACCTGCCCGATTGCCTGCCCATTTTTTTATTCGACGAACAACCTACGCAACTTTTCCAATAACGAAGCTTCCTAATTACCTTTTCATTTGTCTTGACGTCTACTGGAGTGAAGCTTGCTTCTTTTGACGATGAATCGACCAATCTTTTTAGTGACTGAGGTTGGTGACTTGTAGTCGTAATTAACCAGCCACGCTTAGCGTAAGTTACCTTCCAACTTTGTCTACAAAGCATAATGATAATTTTTTTCCCAAGCATAATGATCACTGACAACGAAGTAAAACAACTAAAGTAATGTAAAAAATTCGAGAGCGACATTAACGCATGTGGAAAACATGGGCTGCTAGACAGGCCAGCTTTACTTTTGCGAGCAGATTGGGATTATACTTCTTGCGTCAACTTGCTTTAAGTGGAAGAAATTATCAGACTGTAAGTTTCCAGTTTCATCAATGTAGAATCACATCGAACAGATATGTTTTCCATATTTCAGGGCCTCGTGACTCGCGAAATCCATGATAAAGCCTCCACGAACGCAAGAGAAACTTCAAGATTCGACTGTTTTTCTTTTCCTATTTTGATGTTATATGTCAGGCCACTTCGTCAACTAATTATCATGTTTTAGATCTTGTCGAAGGCAAATCATCAACGTTAAGGTCCAAGAATTCAACAACCACAATTCGTCAAACCCATAATCGCGCCTTTATACAAAAAAGATAGGTTTTCTATATTTGATGCTCACGTGATTCATCAAATCTATGATTAAGCATTCACGATCATAAGAAAAACTCAGAGTCGACAATCTTCTTTTTATTTTTTATTAGGCCACTTTGTAAGCTAACTATTAGAATATTTAAATATCAAATCACGTATTCATATTATAGTTTTAACTTTTAGAACAATTGGCAACAATTTGACGAAATCATATATTTACTGTCATCATTCAATTTTTTTTTTGTAAATTTTTCAATGTTACTGTCGTGTGATATGTCAAGCCACTCTGATCTTGTCAAAGACAAATCACCTACACTAAGGTTCGAGAATTCAACAACCATGATTTGTCAAGTCAATGATTACGCCTTCATATCTTTGAGTTTTTGTTATGATCATGAACGCTTAGTCATATATGCCAAAACCTCATAGTCTGGGCTGTTTACTTCATTAAGGAGATACTAAACTTTGACCATTATCATGTTGAACTCTTTCCTTATGATACTCCTGAGTTCTATTACATTTTTTATGCAAGCATTGATTACCTAGATAACTTCGATGAATTATGGTTAAGTTTACTTACTCTAATTGATCTTCCAATATGGCTCTGCAAAAAAGGAAGATTTTACTATGGGTTTGAAGTTTACTCCTGAAGTACTGTGCCAGGCAATTTGGTCTCTATCAGAGTATACCAATGCCAATTGCTTACTCTATAGAATATCCTTTGATGAATAGAAATAAGTACAATTTCCAGAAGAATGAGCCTTTTGTCTGTTGCTCTCAAATAACTGTGATATTGTGGGGTCGATTCTTTCCAAACTTTGAATCTTGTCAACCTTCTCTAGGAGTTATAACAAAGTATGCTAGCTAGTGGATCTCCTTCATATTTGAGAGCTCTTATGAGGAAGCCATCAAGACTGTTTTCAATCGTATAAGACAGTGTCATCTTCAATCAACTGAAGCAACTAAGAAAGACAAAGCAAAGCTGGAATATCTTCTCGATCTTGGTCCTCCAATTGTATCAACGGCACTCAGAATTAGGGGTCTAATAGAGATTGATGCTCGTTTACCTATTCTGTCACAACAAAAGGATCAAGAGCAAGAGGATCCATAAGAAAATCTAGAACTAGAGCAAGAAATTCCAAAAGAAGAAGAAGAATAAGAAGATTCTAGTGAAAAGTTAATCAGGCGTCGGCCTAGAGCTGTTGAGAGTATATTCAATTTATCTTCTTTAATTCTATTGCTCTAGTGCTAACCTTTTTCCTGTAGTACTTAAGACACTCTTGATTCTTGACTGCATATCAAAGATGAAGACATAGAGATTTAAGTAGAGGTTTCAAGACTAGAGAAAGAAAGCCCAAATTTGAGACGAGGTGCAATTATTCGTCGACTCTAGCTTTACGAGTTAGCTATGCTGCATTCGAGATCGTCTTTGTAGATTCTTAAAACGTTTCGTTGTACTTTTTATGTGATGACGTGTATTATCATTTTGCTTGTGATTGGGCAGGATGAGGCAAATTTAAATTGAGCTACATCATCATTGATGGATTTGTGGATATAACGGGAAAATTTCAAATAAGGGCCCGCAGTACTCTCATTTTCTCAAATACTGATCTAAATAGACCTTATTTTAGATAAAGGTATGAAGTAATTATATCAGTCTCAAATAATAACCTAAAGTATATATGATTATTTTAAATAAAGGCTTAGCCTCGCTAGCCGGCAAAAAATTTTAACCGATCAAAGATATTTTCGTCCAAACATAATTTAAATTTAAATAGGTTAACAATTTTATTAAAAAAACAAAAATACAAGTCGGAGGGCTCCCTCTTGCCTATGGTTGCCACCCCATCGCCGATGGAGCAACGATAATGGCTGGCCGAGTCATTAGCGCTTGGACGAGGGTCGATGACCATCATCAACCAAAGGCGATAGCCAACAGACCCTCACCAAAAATGGGAGAGAGTAGCGACCCTCATCCTCTCCCATATCTAGGCAAGGGTCAGCCACCCTAGCCCATGAACCCTAGTTCTTGCCGTCCAAGTCTAGGGGCAATAGGTGATAGGGTGGCAACCACAGGGAGCCATCTATCCCATGTGTGTTCTTTTTTTTTTTAAATTTCTTTTTAAGTTTTATTTTTTTAGTTTGTTTTTTTTTTAAAGAGAAAAAGTAGGAAAAGAAAGAAAAAAAGGAAAAAAAATTAAAAATTAAAAGACGAAATTACCCTTTACCAAATAGTAAGTGCAAACATTTCATTGAAATTGATATGGTCACTTTAAACCGTTACTTGAAAAAAAAAAGTCCATTTCAAGCCCTCATTTGAAAAATAGGAGCATTTTGAGCTATTATTTGAAACAATGTTCACTTTATACCATTAATTAAGAAAATGACAGCACTTCAAATTCTTATTTGGAATTTTCTTTATATAAGAAAATCAATAAAAAGTTTTCAACTTGCGAAGGCTACCTTGCCCCTGAGTATTAAATTAACCAAAGAATTGCTTTTTTTTTTAATAGAATGGTATAGTTGACAATATTTGATGATGAGACATATTTGAGAACATTTTGAAAATGAGGCCCATTTTACTTTATACAATTATATAGAGTGGTATAGATGACATTAGCCCTCTTTCTCAACTATTTCAAATCATTTCAAATCAAGCAACTACATGGAATTGGGAAAATTCATATTATACCGATACTAATTCAACTTTAAACCTTTTAATTTGGTTGCAAGAATTGTTAATGTCAAAGTCGGTCGTAATCTTGGACCACTAATATATGTTAACCATTTCTAGTTAAAATTAATTTGAAAGGCAATATTGGCAAATCGTCATAAAATTGAGAACTAAACTGGCCAAATGTAAATATTTATTACGAATTAGTAAATTGTCACTTTCATACGATAGATTTAAAAAAAAAAAGATGGTAATTTTCTCACGTGGAGTTAGAAAATCTTAATTCGAAGATTCCAAGTCCGATATGACAACACGCAAAAGAACCGAACTTAACATATGGTTTGTCTAGATTAGCGATCCATTATAACTCCGTGTTCATTTAACTTTCACTTATTTGGAACGTGTGATGACCAGACCATTTCCAATCGAATCAAAACGCAGCATGGGAACCACCCACGTAGTTATTAAGTCCAAGATTTTCGGACAATACCATAATGTCGATCTCTGATGGGCCATGGCCCGCTTAAGAGGCCTGCCCGTTTCATCAAATGAGCTCATTGCAAAATCCTTTTATTCAGGTTGTTGGTCCGTATTCACCAGATGTGAGTGCCCCGGTCCAATTAGACCCGCCCATGTCGGGCTCCGGCGAGAGCCTCAATCGGTTTACCAGGCCCTAAAATTCTGAAGAAATGCATGGAGCAAAAGCAGACCCTACTCCGTCGACATAATTGGCCCTCGACCTCTTAGCTCGAGAAACGCAGGATTTGAGGTTCGATTCGCGAGTTGACGTAAAAACCCTTCCAGGAGTGATGTTGCGAGAATGTGATTTTGCTTGGAAACCTCAAAAGCCTCAAGTGCAGAACAAGTCAAACCGGCCAACCTGATTGGGAATAAAGAAAGAGGATGAGATGAGCCCTTGCGAAGTTTCAGCCCATTTTGCGACGAATTTGCCCATTGCAATGCAAGGTTGGTGTTGGAGGGCCTTTTTCATATTAAGAGAGAATGGGCTTGAGGTTGTGTGAAATGACATTTCACCTGATGATGAAGAAGCCTGGCCCAAACTTGGCAAAATTCATACTTTTGCATATTTCTATTTGATCATTATTTTGGAAGCTGAAGGTCCAAGCTAGGGACCACGACGCAACGGCGATTTCTCCCGGCCCCGGCGTTGCCTATGTTGGGGTTATGATTCATCTCGTATCGCCACGCCCAAGACATCATACATTCATATGTGTATGGATCGAAAGGCTTGCTTTTGTCGATGTTATTTAGCGTGCCATCGCCTCGTTAGTCAGCGTTGTCATATAGTTATCTTATTTCAGCTTCTTACGGTTGAAAATCAGCCTATGGCTTCTTACGCCCAATTCCTTTTATGTTCTTCGATAATTGCTGAATTATTATTATTATTTTTTGCAATAGCCCAATTTTTCTTTTCCATTAATATTGCTAATTCAACTTTTTAAGATCAAAGATGTGGACTAGCTTTATGCCGAACCTACCTTTCTTTAGTTTCGTCGTTTCTTCGTCTGTGAATCAAGCAAATCTATTTTGTAGTTGTAATGTAAAATTCCCCACAAAACAAATTAACATGGGACCAAATAAGAAAGTGAGATATAAGGAGGTGTTTAAGAGACTTAAAATTTAGTTCAAAGCCGACCTTACACTTATGGTTCTCGGTACAAAATTGAGAACTGAATTGATAAAGGCCAGATCTTCAATTTTTTTACCGGAATACTAAACCAATCCCTGAGTGAACTAGCCTATAATAAGTCGAGTAAGGTCAATTCAGTTTAATTTTTTGGGTTGACCCTGCCCCATTGCCTGCCCATTTTTTTATTCGACGAACAACCTACGCAACTTTTCCAATAACGAAGCTTCCTAATTACCTTCATTTGTCTTGACGACTACTGAGTGAAGCTTGCTTTTGACCATGGATCAACTCCAATCTTTTCAGTGACTGAGGTTGGTGACTGTTAGTCGTAATTAACCAGCCACGCTTAGCGTAATTTACCTTCCAACTTTGTATAGAAGCATAATGATCATTTTTTTTCCCAAGCATAATGATCACAGACAACGAAGTAAAACAACTAAAGTAATGTAGAAAATTCGAGAGCGACATTAACGCATGTGGAAAACATGGGCTGCTAGACAGGCCAGCTTTACTTTTGCGAGCAGATTGGGATTATACTTCGTGCGTCAACTTGCTTTAAGTTGAAGAAATTATCAGACCGTAAGTTTCCAGTTCCATCAATGTGGAATCACATCGAACATATATATTTTCCATATTTCACGGCCTCGTGACTCACGAAATCCATGATAAAGCCTCCACGAGCGTAAGAGAAACTTCAAGATTCGACTATTTTGCTTTTCCTTTTTTGATGTTATATGTCAGGCCACTTCGTCAACTAATTGTCATGTTTTAGATCTTGTCGAAGGCGAATCATCTACATTAAGGTCCAAGAATTCAACAACCACAATTCGTCAAACCCATAATCACGCCTTTTATAAAAAAAGATAGGTTTTCTATATTTGATGCTCACGTGATTCATCAAATCTATGATTAAGCATTCACGATCATAAGAAAAGCTCAAATAGTCGACAATCTTCTTTTTATTTTTTATTAGGCCACTTTGTAAGCTAACTATTAAATATATTTAAATATCAAATCACGTATTCATATAATAATTTTAACTTTTAGAACAATTGGCAGCGATTTTACGAAATCATTTATGTATTGTCATCATTTAGATTTTTTTTGTAACTTTTTCAATGTTACCATCGTGTGATATGTCAGGCCACTATGATCTTGTCAAAGACAAATCACCTACACTAAGGTTTGAGAATTCAACAACCATGATTTGTCAAGTCTATGATTACGCCTTCATAACTTTGAGTTTTTGTTATGATCGTGAACACTTAGTCATATATGCCAAAACCTCATAGTATGGGCTATTAACTACTTATCATGAAATTGAAAGTTCCTAGTGACACTTTCTTGTTTGTTTACTTCCTTCGGGAGATACTAAACTTTGACCATGATCATGTCAAACTCTTTCCTTATGATACTCCCGAGTTCTATTACCTTTTTTATGCGAGCATTGATTACCTAGATAACTTCGATGAATTATGGTTAAGTTTACTTACTCCAATTGATCTTCCAATATGGCTCTACAAAAATGGAATATTTTACTATGGGTTTGAAGTTTACTCCTGCAATACTGTGCTAGGCAATTTCGTCTCTATTAGAGTATACCAATGCCAATTGCTTACTCTATAGAATATTCTTTGATTAATAGAAATAAGTACAATTTCCAGAAGAATGAGCCTTTTGTCGGTTGCTCTCGAATAACTATGACAATGTAAGGTCGATTCTTTCCAAACTTTGAATCCTGTCAACCTTCTCTAGGAGTTATAATAGAGTATACTAGCTGGTGGCTCTCCTTCACATTGAGAGCTCTTATGAGGAAGCCATCAAGACTATTTTCAATCGTATAAGATAGTGTCATCCTCAATCAACTGAAGCAACTAAGAAAGACAAAGCAATGCCGGAATATCCTCTCGATCTCAGTCCTCCAATTGCATCAACGGCACTCAAAATTAGGGGTCCAATAGAGATTGACACTCATTTACCAGTTTTGTCACAACAAAGGATCTACAGCAGGAAGATCCAGAAGAAAATCTAGAACTAGAGCAAGAAATTCCAAAAGAAGAAGAAGAAGAAGAAGAAGAAGGAGAAGGAGAAGATTCTAGTGAAAAGTTAATCAGGTGTCGGCCTAGAGCTGTTGAGAGTATATTCAATTTATCTTCTTTAATTCTATTACTCTAGTGCTAACCTTTTTTTTGTATTACTTAAGACACTCTTGATTCTTGGCTGCGTATCGAAGATGAAGACACAGAAATTCAAGTAGAGGTTTCAAGACTAGAGAAAGGAAGCCCAAATTTAAGATGAGGTGCAATTATATGTCGACTCTAGCTTTACAAGTTAGCTATGCTGCATTCGAGATCATCTTTGTAGATTCTTAAAACATATCGTTGTACTTTTTATGTGATGACATGTATTATCATTTTGCTTGTGATTGGGCAAGATGAGGCAAATTTAAATTGAGTTACATCATCATTGATGGATTTGTGGATATAGAGGGAAAATTCCAAATAAGGGCTCGCAATACTCTCATTTTCTCAAACAATGGTCCAAAATAGACCTTATATCAGATAAGGGTATGAGGTGCTTATATCAGTATCAAAGAATAGCCTAAAGTAAATATGATTATTTTAAATAAGGGCTTAGCCTTGCCAGCCGGCAAAATATTTCAACTGATGAAAGGTATTTTCGTCCAAACATAATTTAAATTTAAATAGGTTAACAATTCTATTAAAAAAAACAAAAATACAAGTCGGAAGGCTCCCTCTTGCCTATGGTTGCCACCCCATCGCCGATGGAACAATGATAATGGCTGGCCGAGTCATCAACACTTGGGCGAGGGTTGACGACCATCACCGACCAGAGGCGATAGTCAACAGGCCCCTACCAAAAATGAGAGAGAGTAGCGACCCTCACCCTCTCCCATATCTAGGCAAGGGTCAGCCACCCTAGCCCATGACCCCTAGAACTCGCCACCCAAGTCTAGGGGCACTAGGGGATAGGGTGGCAACCACAGGCAAGAGGGAGCCATCTATCCTGTGTGTGTTCTTTTTTTAAATTTCTTTTTAAGTTTTATTTTTTTTAGTTTGCTTTTTTGTGGAAAGAGAAAAAGTAGGAAAAGAAAGAAAAGAAAATTAAAAATTAAAAGACGAAATTGCCCTTTGCCAAATAGTAAGTGCAAACCGTTCATTGAAATTGATATGGTCACTTTAGACCCTTACTTGAAAAAAAAAAAGAGTCCATTTCAAGCTCTCATTTAAAAAATATGAGTACTTTCAGCCATTGTTTAAAATAATATTCACTTTATATCATTATTTAAGAAAATAACAGTACTTCATATTCTTATTTGAACTTTTCTTTATACATGAAAATCAATGAAAAGTTTTCAACCTGCGAAGGCTATCTCATCCCTAAGTATTAAATTAACCAAAGAATTGCTTCTTCTTTTTTTGTGTAATAGAATGGTATAGTTGACAATATTTGATGATGAGATATATTTGAGAACATTTTGAAAATGAGGCCCATTTTACTTTATACAATTATATAGAGCGGTTTAGATGACATTAGTGCCCTTTCTCAACTATTTCAAATCATTTCAAATCAAGCAACTACATGGAATTGAGAAAATTCATATTATACCGATACTAATTCAATTTTCGGTACTAATTCAATTTTAAACTTTTTAATTTGATTACAAGAATTGTCAATGTCAAAGTCGGTCGTAATCTTGGACGACTGATGTACGTTAGCCATTTCTAGTTAAAATTGATTTAAAAGGCAATATTGGCAAATCTTCATAAAGTTGAGAACTAAACTGGCCAAATATAAATATTTATTACGAAATTAGTAAATTGTCACTTCCATATGATAGGTTTAAAAAAAAAAAAATTGGTAATTTTCTCGCACGGAGTTCGAAAATCTTAATTCGAAGATTCCAAGTCCGATATGACAACACGCAAGAGGACGGAACTTAACATATGGTTTGGTCTAGATTCGCGATCCATTATGGATGCGTTTAGTTCAACATTCCCAATGGCGCTTAGCCTCCAAAGTTCCTTGGGGAAATACTGGACTGTTTGGTAATCATTTTGAAGTAGCTTTCAAGTGGAAGTCAACATTAGGAAAGTTGAAGCCCAATGCTAGTATAGACTAGTTTTGAGCTTTCAAAGTTTAGCCAAAAGCTGATTTTTTTTTTTTCCAAAACTAGGCTCACTCATTCTTCAAATTTCTGATTTTGCCCTCATCATTATTTTTTTAATTGCCAAAATAATGCTAAAAAAAATCAAATATATATAAATGCTAAAAAATTAAATATATTTTGGTATTTTAAATTAAATTATTTATATATTTGATTTTTTTTTGCATATATATTTGATTTTTTTTAGCTTTATTGTCAATTTATATTTAAAAATTTGCATACATTATTTTTTTTCAATTTAAACAAATAAAAATTAAAAAATTTCAACAGAGTGTGGTCTTTTTTTGTTAAAAAAAATTATATATATGTATTTGATTTCTTAGCATTATTTTCAAATTAATATTTAAAAGGTCGCATATTTGGAACATGCAATGACTTCGTCCCAGTCGAATCAAAACGCAGCACTGAACCGCCCACGAAGTTATTAAGTCCAAGACTTTCGGACGATAGCATCCAGTTGATCACTGATGGACCATGCTCGCTCAAGAGGCCCGCCCATTTCACTAAATGAGCCCATTGCGAAATCCTTCCATTTAGGCCGGGTGGTTTGTATTAGCTAGATGTGAGTGCCCCGGTTTGATTAGACCTGCCCATGTCGGGCTCTGGCGAGAGCCTCAATCGATTACCAGGCCCTAAAATTCTGAAGAAATGCATAGAGCAAAACCAAACCCTACTCCGTCGACATCATTGGCCCTCGACCTACTGGCTCAAGAAATGCAGGATTTCAGATTCGATTCGCAAGTTGATGTAAAAACCCTTCCGGGAGTGATGTTGCGAGAATGGGGTCAATTCCATAAAAAAAAAGCACAAACTTTAGGTGTTGTCCCAAATCTAGCCCGAATTTTATTTTGTCTAAAAAAAAAGCACGGACTTTAGGGGTTGTCCCAAATCTAGCCCGAACTTTATTTAGTCTAAAAAAAAACACGAACTTTAAGTGTTGTCCCAAATCTGGCCCAAACTTTATTTGAGACAAAAGTAATTCTATTACAAATAGGCTTCACATCTCTATTTAAGTACAAGATGCGCACGCTTTTAATATCTCGCTTTAAGGCAATGTAATCTTCTACTTTCAACCCAGCTTCTAACATTGCAAACAGCTTGCCAATTGTTAATTGATCTAATGGCCCTAGCTATATACCTCGTCCTCTAGAACTGAAGCTACTGAATTATTTTTTCCATGAGAATCATTTCTAAAGTTCACCTCATTGGAAGGCAAACTTAAATTTAACACTTTTTCCAAACACTCGAATGCAGCATCGTTTTGCTGCGTTGAATATTATTGCTGACGTGGAAATGCCATGTTGAATAACTGTGGAATGAGGGTTAATGGATGGCCAGATTTGAGACACAAGTGAAAATTTGTGCATTTTTTTAGACAAAATAAATTCCGGGCCAGATTTGGGACAATACTTAAAGTTTGTGCTTTTTTTATAGACAAAATAAAGTTCGGGCCAAATTTGGGATAACACCTAAACTTCGTATTTTTTTTTAGACAAAATAAAGTTTAGGCTAAATTTAGGACAACACCTAAAGTTCGTGCTTTTTTTTATGGAATTAGCCCCGCGAGAATGTGATTGCTTGAAAACCTCAAAAGCCTCGAGTGCAGAACATGTCAAACTGGCCAACCTGATTGGGAATAAAGAAAGAGGATGAGATGAGCCCTTGCGAAGTTTCAGCCCATTTTGGATGAATTTGCCCACTGCAATGCAAGGTTGGTGTTGGAGAGCCTTTTTCATATTAAGAGAGAATGGGCTTGAGGTTGTGTGAAATGACATTTCACATGATGATGAACAAGCCCGGCCCAAACTTGGCAAAATTCATACTTTTGCATATTTCGATTTGGTCATTATTTCGGAAGCCGATGGTCCAAGCTAGGGACCACGATGCAACGGCGATTTCTCCCGGCCCCGGCGTTGCCTATGTTGGGGTTATGACTCATCTCGTCTCTCCACACCCAAGACATCGTACATTCATATGTCTATGGATTGAAAGGCTTGCTTTTGTCGATGTTATTTAGCTTGCCATCACCCCGTTAATCAGTGGTCATATAATTATCTTATTCCAACTTCTTATGGTTGAAAATCATGCCTATAACTCTATTTGTATTTGTTATGTTTCTGTTAAATTCATCAAAATAAATTATTTGGATTTTTTTCAAATGATTACTTGTATTGCACAAAAATAACGATTACAAGTAATTATTTTTAAAAAAATATTTTCCAAATCATTCATTTTTTTTTTTATGAAAGAAATAGAGCTTATGACTTACAAATGATATTTAAAATTTCATTCTCAACATATTCGAGCCATCTTTCTCACCTATATTAAAAGAAATAATTTCATTTCTAAATGGTTTCTAATTTCAAAAGACACAAAAAGAAATCATAATCATGTATAGTTCAGTGGTACCAAAGTTCGAATGGGTTTAGGTTTTAGCTTTCTTTTTTGATTAAAAAATTAAGGGTTTAACTTTTGAAATCCGTAATCTCCCAATTCCTTTTATGTTCTTCGATAATTGCTGAATTATTATTATTATTATTTTTTGCAATAACCCAATTTTTCTTTTCCGTTAGTATCGCTAATTCAACTTTTTAAGATCAAAGATGTGGACTAGCTTTATGCAGAACCTACCTTTCTTTAGTTTCGTCATTTCTCCGTCCGTGAATCAAGCAAATCTATTTTGTAGTTGTAATGTAAAATTCCCCACCAAAAAAAATTAACATGGGACCAAATAAGAAAGTGAGATATAAGGAGGTGTTTAAGAGACTTAAAACTTAGTTCAAAGCCGACCTTACACTTATGGTTCTCGGTACAAAATCGAGAACTGAATTGATCAAGGCCGGTTCTTCAATTTTTTTTTTTACCAGAATACTATACTAGTCCCCTAGTGAACTAGCCTATAAAAAGTCAAGTAAGGTCAATTCAGTTCAACTTTTTGGGTTGAACCTGCCCAATTGCTTGCCCATTTTTATATTAGACGAACAACCAATGCAACTTTTCCAATAACGAAGCTTCCTAATTACCTTTTTATTTGTCTTGACGACTACTGAGTGAAGCTTGCTCCTTTTGACGGTGAATCGACACCAATCTTTTCAGTGACTGAGGTTGGTGACTTGTAGTCGTAATTAACCAGCCACGCTTAGCGTAAGTTACCTTCCAACTTTGTATAAAAGCATAATGATCATTTTTTTCCCGAGCATAATGATCACTGACAAGGAAGAAGAACGAAGAAAAACAACTAAAGTAATGTAGAAAATTCGAGAGCGACATTAACGCATGTGGAAAACATGGGCGGCTAGACAGGCTAGCAGATTGGGATTATACTTCGTGCGTCAACTTGCTTTAAGTTGAAGAAATTATCAGACTGTAAGTTTCCAGTTTCATCGATGTGGAATCACATCGAACATATATATTTTCCATATTTTACGGCCTCGTGACTCGCGAAATCCATGATAAAGCCTCCACGAGCGCAAGAGAAACTTCAAGATTGGACTATATTTCTTTTCCTTTTTTGATGTTATATGTCAGGCCACTTCGTCAACTAATTATCATGTTTCAGATCTTGTCGAAGGCAAATCATCTACATTGAGGTCCAAGAATTCAACAACCACAATTCGTCAAACCCATAATCACGCCTTTATATCCATATATGGTGTTCACGTGATTCATAAAATCTATGGTTAAGCATTCACGATCATAAGGAAAACTCAAAGAGTCAACAATCTTCTTTTTATTTTTTACTAGGCCACTTTGTAAGCTAATTATTAGAATATTTAAATATCAAATCACGTATTCATATAATAGTTTTAACTTTTGGAGCAATTGACATCAATTGTACAAAATCATATATTTACTATCACCATTTAGATCTTTTTTGTAACTTTTTCAATGTTATCGTCGTGTGATATGTCAGGTCACTCCGATCTTGTCAAAGACAAATCATCTACACCAAGGTTTGAGAATTCAACAACCATGATTTGTCACGTCTATGATTACGCCTTCACTTCAAAAAGTTAGGTTTTCTATATTTAATCGTCACGTGATTCATCAAATCTATGACTAAGTGTTCACAATCATAACAACTCAAAGAGTCTGACGATTTGCTTTTGATACGTCGAGCCACTTCATAGACTGCTTATTTGAATATCAACATTCTAACAGTTTGAACTTTTTGAATAGCTGACGGTGATTCCATAAAATTTCACATCAACTATTATCATTTTTATTTTGTCAAAGACAAATCTTCTGCATCGAGGTTAGATAACTCAACAATCATTTACTTCCCTGTTCCTTGTCCCAAAAAAGTCATACCCACCAAGAATCGAGCTTGAAATTTCACATTCGCTTTTGCAGGCACCCTTGGTTGTTGCATCAACTTGACTACAGATTTTTCAATTTAATCGCCACTATATTCTACGCTTGCTACGCCTACAAAAAAGAAGCATATGGGGAGAACAACATGCATTTGCTCCTCAAATAGGAGAACCCATTCCAATCGATGCAAAGAACAAAACAAGGCACATGCAAATAGCAAAACCCAAGACCCTGCAACCAAAACCAAAATCATGCTCTATCCCATCTTGCCTCCAAAGAAAGACCAATCAAAATCGAACCAATACAACGCTTCCACCGATAACCTAAAGAGATACTAAAACTCTCGCCACCATTGGTCACCTCCCCCACCACATGACCAAAGGGAAACAAAGAAAAGAAAAGCAACGGGATCCACCAAGAAGGAAAAAAAAAAAAATACCCACATTCATAAAAATACAAAAAAAGGACCATAAAAACACACACACACACACATGCATTCCGTTTCACAAAAGTCACAAGATTGGAATGGATTCGGTCAAATTGGGTCGACCCTACCACCATTTAAAACACGGCATGTGATGCCAATCCTAAAAGGGGGTCTGTCCAACCTACTCCTAGTCGATGCTGTCCTGAGAAGACAGAGAATTTTCAATACATACCAAAGACGGGACAGAGACGTGAACCATGTGCCCAAATTTTGAAAGGATTCTCGAAATTAGGCTTCGCTTTATTCTTCTTTCCTTCCTTTAGGGCACCTAATCTCCTCCCACTAATTGACCCGCTCTTTTAAAATTTATGGACCACAAAAAACTACTTGTCCGCCCTGTTTGAATCTTCCGATTTCATAATTACGTTCTTGAGATGGACAGTCTGGTGCTCAACTTTCAAAGACGCGTGAGGGTTTTTCCAATCCACGGATTCGGCGTCTTCCGCAAATATATTTGATTCCGATTCGGTCATGCGTGTCAACGTAGGGGGCGCTGGTCCCGATCCAAACGTGATCTAATTCATATTAAGATAGCCCTAACTCGTCTTTCATGCTCACAAAAAGTTCAATCCGCCGGATTCACCGGGTCGAGACACGATGGATGGGAAATTTTCGTACTCGAACGGAAAAAGTAACTCGGCATGAATCAATGCAAACCAAAGAAAGAGGAGAGAATTGCGAAGCAGAAACAGTTGCATTTAGCTATATTTAGTAGTAATTGTAGTAATTAAAAGAGAGCTGCTGGAGTTAATTACAAAATAATGGTAGAATTTGATGGACAGTTAGGCCTAATTAAGCTTACTGGCTCGATGGTCAGTGGAGCCAAGAGCTCAAAAGAACAAAAAAGGGCACTGGAGCTAAGGAAATTCATCATCAACAAAACTTAATAATTGCTAAAATTAATAACTAATAACAATAATAATAAAAGTAATATTGCTCAAACTACTGTGACTGAGCAGCTAGAGTGAGCCATGGCTTGCTCTCGGCAGCGGGCTTGGAAGGAGGAGCTGCAGCTGAGGCGGCTGTTGGGTACGGTGCTCTTGCTGTTATCCTGTGAAAAAGCAACCGGAAAGGACAAGATCATCAGTCGATTCGAAGATGGAAAACACATCAAAGATCGCGATGGGTCCGACCGTATCGGATTGCCTACCTATCTTTTCTCTTCTCCAGGAAGCGGTGGAGCGAGTTTCTCCGGGCGATGGGCAGATCTGCAGTTACAGAGAACACGAAACGTCAGCGAAAGGCTCGATAAGGATCCGAAGTTCTTCCATAATCGACAGATATCAAGCCGTACGGTCCAAAAAAGAGGGCCATTTACCTGAACCGGTTGGCTCAGGGAGGCCGGCGATGCACGCCTGGATCATGTTATTAGCCGGATGGTGCGGGGGGAGCCCACGGCTCGGGCCCGGATCGACCCGGTTTTTGACGGTTTCAGGGGCATAAGCATTTGCCGGGTGGGCCAGATTGGGAGTGCCCGGCGGGGAGCAACTGCGGGAGCTTCCCTTGCTGGCCACGAGCATGACCTCCTTCGCCTTATCGGCCGGAAAATCGTTGAACACGATGACTTGTCCACCATAGAAGATGGTCATCTGCGCGGTTTCCGGCTCCTTAGCAGCAGGAGGTTTGGCCTCACTGCAGCACCACAGAAACAATTTCCAAAATTAACGACACGATAAAAATAGACATTTTTTTCGATAAATTGAACAGTAGATTCCACAAATATCTCTACCCATGTCCCTCCATGAATCAAGGAAGAGGACTTTGCATTTGCTTGAAGTAAAGAATGTCGAATGGCTCAGAAACATGGGCAACCTCTTTATTGCTTTGCTTTAAATAAACTAATCATTAGATTCATTCGAGCACA
Source organism: Eucalyptus grandis x Eucalyptus urophylla (assembly GCA_028830015.1). NCBI lineage: Eukaryota > Viridiplantae > Streptophyta > Magnoliopsida > Myrtales > Myrtaceae > Eucalyptus > Eucalyptus grandis x Eucalyptus urophylla. The sequence continues at coordinate 47,750,314 of CM054190.1, forward strand.
AGCTTCTTCGCCAAGCAAATCACTATTCAGCAAAAGGTACTTGTCCCACGCATGTTTATCACTTCATTATCATGTTAATATCGAGTTTCTACAAGAGAAGGCGAATTGCAACTCACGTCGAATCAGCAGCAGCAGCAGCTTTGGTGACGTCTTCCTTCGTGGAGGAGCCGCCGAACCCGGCTTGCTGAGGGAACAGATTCATGGACTTGACCGGCGGACGAGGCGCCGCCGCCGCCGCGAAGCTCATCGGGTTCGCCGCCGCAGCCCGACGGAACATCTCGGGCGCACCTGCATAGTAATAATGTCGATACGTCAGAAAATAATTCATCTCGATCTCGCCCCCTCGCTCACTCTCGCACTCGACAAGACCTCGTCCTATAAACTACATGAAAAAACCTCTCTTCCGATAACGAATTTATACAGGTCCAGGGCACGTTCGGTGCGAAACCCAAGGCCCGGTTCTGTAGGCAACGGAAGAGAGATAATCTCAACAGAACGCGAACGCAATCGGGAAGCACTTTCTTCACGTTTTTGCCTAAATCGTCGGAAGGCAAATTCAAAGCGCGAGTGTTTGTCGGAGGAGGAGCGGGTGGTTGAATAATTAAAAATCCGAAGAGCAAAAATCATTGTCATCGCATTAATCGAAAACCGCCACCGCAACACGACGACGCATTCGACATAAATGCAGAAAAGAACCGAAAAGCTTTTGCAGGTGGAAAGACGCACGAACGCAGCACGAGAAAACGAAGAAGATGGCGTCGAATCAAGATAACAAAAAAAAAAAAGAAAGGATTTTTCGACCCAAAAATAAAAGGAAAAAAGAAAGGATTCAAAACCCATTTTCGATTTCGTTTCCCACGAGGAACATCCGTATGCAGAACAACCATTTTCGACGGCGTGGGGGAACGAACGGACGGACGAGGACGACGAACGAGGAGTTATAATGCGAAACGCACCGAGGGGGAGATCGCCGAGGGGGCCCTTCTCCTTCAGGTACTGGCTGAGCAGGCTGCACGTCTGGGAGAAGTTGATGGCGGGCTTCTCCGGCGACCTGGCGAGCCGGCCGGAATCGGAGAGCTCCGACGAGGCGGTCGTCGACGACATCCTCCTGTCCTGCCGAGGGGAAAAAGAATAATCCGACGGGAACCCAGGACGGCACGCGAACTCCCGGACAGGAAAAGCACAGGAATGGAGGAGGGGGGGGGGGAGGGCGAGTCTCGAGAGCGGTCGGGGTCGGGGTGGTTCCTGCGATGCTCTGAGAGATGCAGAGAGATGGAGATGGAGATGGAGATGGAGAAGAAGGAATAGGGAAGGATGTTAAAGGACGTGATTTATTGGGGGAAGGAGGAGTGTTGTTGGTTGAGTAGTAAGAAGCACGAGGAATATGTGGGAGGCCTCTTTTTTTCTTTTCTTTTCTTTATTTTTATTTTTTTATTGAATATATTTATTATTATTTATTTTTTTGGGGTTGGGTGTGGGAGGGAAGGAAGGAAGGAGGTTCCTCGTAGCTTCCTTAGGTCTTCTTCAATGCCTTTTTTATTATTATCTTTCGGGTCGGTTTTTAATTTTTAATTTTTAATTTGGGTTTTTTGGATTTTTTTATTGATATTTTAAAAATATGTCTGGTCTTTGTTGGGGGGGTGCGCGTTCGTGCTTTTTGTGGAGAACTGCAAAAAACACGTGGTCCTTTTGTCCCGAGTTGACGCCGTCGACGGTTGGACTCCTTCCGTTGAATTTACGGAACTGCCCTTTTGAGTTTGCCGAGGCAACAACACGGGAGGCCCCCCCTTTGAATTTTCTTTTAAATGAATATAGTTTGTTACGTTATGGTAGTAGGATCCCAAATAAAATAAAAAGTAATACGATTTTTTAATAAATGAAAACGAAATGGCCATTATGAATTATTTATTGGGTTTGACGATTGAATCTCCATATTTTTTGTACATTCAATTATTTCGTTTTTAAAAGGGGAAAAAGCCACAAAAAAATATTAAACTTTGCCTAGAGACACATTTACATTAAATTATTTTTTGTAACACTAAAAACCAAAAGCTTTGCTCATTGTGACATATGTACACCGAACTTTTTTCTATAACATCAAAAACCCTAAAATTTTATACGTGTGACACATTTACCCAAAATTTATATCCTAAACATTTTTTTGTATTACAATTTTTTTGGGTTTTGTGTTAGAAAAAATTTTGGGATTTCTTGTGTCACTAAAATTTTTTTTGAGATTTTTGATATCATAAAAAATAATTTTGGAGTAAATATGTCATACTATATAAGTTTTTGGTAAATGTGTTATTGATATAAATTTTGGGTCTTTTGCATCACAAAAAAAATTTATGGTAAAAATGTCACGGTGAACAAAGTTTATGAATTTTTTGTGACTTTTACCCTTTTAAAAATCATTTTCCAACTACTCTTTCATCTTCCTTAGTAAATGACTCGTAAAATTTGACACTTTAAAATTAAAGTCAATAGATGAGATTATCCTACTTCAAAATTATAGGGATGGAAGTAAGTCAAATTATTTGCCAGTAGCTTGAATATGGTTTGATGATTGTTCAAGATCGCTTGCCTGACTTAGAGTTGAGTTTTGAGTTGGAGGTACTCGAATTTCTTATTAAGCTTGCGTTCAAGTTGATCAATACACAACCTAATGAGATTAACTCGGGAGGCTTCCCGATCTCATGGAGTTTCTATTAATTTTTTCACTGGAACTTACTAGTTTAAAAAATAGATAAGTAAATCTTTAGATCCACCTAGTTCAATAATACACATATGACTATATACATGTTTATAGATGTAAAGAAAAATCACTCAACTTAATTAAGATTGAGTTGTAATTCACCCGTATCTTAATTAAATTCTAGTCGAGTTCAATCGAGCTTGTCTATATAAGTTTAACGTTCGATAAGACATGATTTGAGTTTGAGCGGAGCTAAGATTTCGACGGTATATCGGCTCGACTCGATTGCATCAAACACTATCCAAGCCGAGGAGGGAGCATGGGGGTGGTAATGTAATTTCACGTCTGGCCTGCGACTATCGACGTCCGGATCCGAATGGCCGTTAACTGCCGTTAGTGGGCGTCTTTATACGTTCGATAAGACATGATTTGAGTTTGAGCGGAGCTAAGATTTCGACGGTATATCGGCTCGACTCGATTGCATCAAACACTATCCAAGCCGAGGAGGGAGGTGGGGGTGGTAATGTAATTTCACGTCTGGCCTGCGACTATCGACGTCCGGATCCGAATGGCCGTTAACTGCCGTTAGTGGGCGTCTTGGGGGGGGGGGGGTGGGGTGCCGTGTTGCGGGTGGAGGTTGAGGCGGACGTGATGCGGGGTCGGTCGGGTGTGCCCCACGCGCTTCTCCTTTCTCCTTTTCTTTATATTCCATTTTTCTATTTTTTTCCCACGCCTTGGAAAAATCAGAGCGGCACGGCAAAGCGCACGTTACTCTTTTTGCCCCAACCGCAACCTGGCGCGCGTGCGGAAAAAGCCGGTGACAGCGACGGCCGTCGCTCGGGGGGAAAGATCGTCTGCAGCTCGGGAGCACGCTGGCCCGAGATGCACTCGCCTCCCGTCCAATCGCATTCGGCCGACGCATGAAGGGCGAGGATGCGGACGACTTTCTAGATATTGAGTCGGTCAAATGTTTTTTTTTTTTTGGCAATTTACCATATGAAATTATGAATGATGTTAAGAAGCAAAATGGCGCACATAAAGTGTACACCCGAAAGAGAACAAAATGGACTTAGATGATCATAGTTGGTCTATGTCCACTGAAAATCAGGACGTGTCGGAATCTGATTCTCTAATCATGATGTCGTGTCATTAGGAAGCACTATAATTTAATTATTTATTCTATAAATTTCATTTGTTACTACGTCCCTTTCAGGTTCGCATCATAATCGTGTATGAAGGTTTTGATTCATGTGAAAAGTTGTTCCGATTAATAATAATGTCAGTTGATAACGTGGAAATCAAATTATTCAAGAACCCCAATGTCAATGGTGTAAACATGCATCTCCACTATCCATAGAGTCAAGCAAGGGAGTGAGAAAAGCGAGCCACTCCCTATCAGCTATTAACATCACTATGCATCATTGATTGAATCAATTTACCCAGGGTAGTATTACTTTCAACATTGCTCATCGGACGGTAGCGTACTGCTCGAGAGCAATTTTCTAACTGAAGCTTGTCCGGACCCCATGTACGACATGAAAGGCATATGCCACTATTTTCTTCCCGGATGTCGGAGCTTTCCGATACGATGGTATGGCCCAGGCTTCTAAACATACCCAATCTCGTGTCACGAGAATTTATTGAGCAAACAGCCTGTCAAATTTTTATTTATTTATTAATTTCAAATGAAGGCAATGTACCGAATTGGGGAATTAAATATGGGGGTACGAGCCTTGCTAGGGAAGCAAAATCGTTCCTTCGCATTTACGTGGTCGCGACTAATAATAACCGCCACCATTCTCTTCCCTCGGGATGATGGAACTTCCTGATACGGTCGTATGGCCTGGGCTTTTGTACGTACCCAAGTTCGCGTCACGAGACTTTATTGCTAAAACAGCCGGCCCGACAAAAAAAAATAAAATTGGAACGAAGGCGACGTACTGAAATGGGGAAATTAAAAATGTGGGGGTAGGAGCCTTGGTGGGGAAGCAAAATTGTTCCTTCACTTTCACACGGTCCATGTACCCAATGGTTAATACTATCCTGTCCCTCCCTCCCTAGACTTTTGGCAAAGCGGAGGACACGCGAACTTTGACTTCGTGTGGAAAACGCGGAGGGGAAAAGAGAGGGAGAAGGAACGGCCCGCGTGCCGACACGTGGCGAGATCACGAGGGCGATCCGGGTGGTTTGTTGGGGGGCGAGGGTGACGTGGCGGCGAGGGATTCCCTCCTCGAAATCACCGGAAATGTGGGGGCCTGGGGGGGGGGTGCTGGTGGTGGTGGTGGGTGTTGTTGTTCACGGGCGAATCGTGACTTTTTTTATGTTACGGTTTTTTATTTGATTGGATTTCGTGATTTTTTTTGGGGGGGGGGGGGGGGCGCACGCCGCACGTGATCTTCGTGTCTCCTCGGCGTTTTCTTTTTCGTTGGGAAGAGTCGTCCCAGGAAGCAGCCCCGATGTTCCCACCATATTGCGAAATCGCCACCTGCTCTGGATTTTTTTCATTTCTTTTTTTTCTATTGAATAAGAGAGGACTTTTTTTTTTGTTCGAAATAAGAGAGGACTTTATTAACGTAATAATCTTCTCATAAATTCTTAAAAAAGTGAGCTCTATAATAATTTATAATTATTTTTATTTAGTTTTTTACGGTTAAATTAAATTGTTATTCTAACAGTAGATTAAAGATTGTCGCGTAATCAAAATTATATCATCTTCTTTATAGTTTAGGTTATGGCATTTTGTGATATTAATTTAATTTAATAGAAGACATATTTATCACTAATGTATCAATTTAGGATTTTTGGTTATCAAAAGATTAGTTTGAAATAAATTTGTCACGTGTCATAATTTGAGATTTTTTTTATGGTAAAAAAATTAGTTTGAGAGTAAATTTGTCACGTGTGTACTAATGTGAGATTATTCATTGTATTAACCCTTACAATTTTAATCATTCTTGCCAACTGATCCATTATCTTTCGAAAAACAAACAATTTAGCAACCTAAAGGTTTATTGCATATGGCTTCAATTCGGCAATCGGTCCTCCTTAGACTTGGTTCATAAACCCATTTTTAACCCATATTTAATAAATCGAGTTGTTAAATGATTTAATAAATGTCATAAATGAATTTAGAATAGTAAAGCTTAAAATAATACCAATATAACTTATTTACACTTAACTCACTTTTACGACTCTCTCTTTGCCCTTACTCGATCTCGCATTAGTCACTCTATGCTTTCATTAAAAATGTTTTGGTAATATGAGTCGGGTATAAGTCACTAAATTTTTATTACATAGAAATTGGTCAAAACGAGTTAATAGGTAAATTTGGACTAAACCATCTTTGACTGACCAAAACCTGACTTGATTCACCTGTTTGACATGCCTAGTTCTCCTTTGCGACGAGTTCATAGCTTTTATGAGGTTGAATTGTGTCACGACATCTCACTCGATGCGACAAATAACTAGAAGCCAACCAATGATCGATCCTTGAGCTCGTTTGGTATAACTATGGCTATGCTGCACTGTAAGCAGCGTGATATGTGATGCATTCTATGAAGTTTTAAAACCTCAAGGATGGGTGGAGCAGATTTCTAAACTTAGTTGTAAAGTAAGCTGCTAAAACTGTCAACGTTGTGTAGTTGCACTTTCTAAAACCGCAGCACCCCTTTTCCATGACTATTACTTCTCCTTGGGAAACCGTACCGAAAAGGCTCGCCGGTCCGTGTCGAGCATGGAAACACTCACGACATGCTCGAGACCCCTTACCACATGCAAGACAGCCGTAAGCGGAGCCGTCGTGGTCGATGGGCTCGACCCGCCCTGTCGGCAAAACGGGAAAAGCATTCGCCCCGTGCATCTCCAATTTTTCACGAGGCATCATTCGAACTCGAGCGGGTCCGAGCATGTCTGTTTTTTTCTATATTCACACGTAAGGTAGTCAGCAGCGTTTTCAACATTGGGGGAAAGGAACTCTCGAATTTGCTCCGAAATGTCCTCGTTCCCATGGCGCACATCTCGAACGTCTTGAAGCGTCGCTTCTTCTCTGACTCCTCCTGGTACTCTCGAATCCGAAGCCGAACGATTTGAATCCGAAACGAGACCCGTCCGCGAAAGTCCAGACTGAAGTGACTCGAACCTGACCAATTCGGCTGTCAGTACCAGCTCGATCGATCACGTTCTTGGTAGGTTTGAATGGAAGGAGGGGGGACCAATCACGTGTACTCTCGCATGATATATTATTGCGGGTTGCGTGCATAAATAGGTTTCGATGTTCACATGTGATTTGCTTTAAGTTGCAGGATCTCTTAATGATCTTCGTGATCCGTCAGTTTGACATCGGGCTCTAACGTTTGCTTGGTCTCTTTTGCAAGCTGTCTTAGAAAGGAATATTCATGATGAATACAAATGTCTGTGGAGTATGTAGCACGTTCCCAACATCTTCACCCACATAGACATCTGGTTGCCTATATGGAGGCACTGAAGATGATATTTGCGCCGTTGGAACGCTCTTGACGAGATTACGAAAAACGAGCGATCATTTCCAATGAGTTAAAACATCGACTGTTGATCTCTTGTCGCGGTATGGGTGTCAAAAAGTTGGTCTGAAACCCATTTTTGATGTTAAAAGTATGTTCTGGACCTTGTTTATTGTGGATCAACCTTTGGCAACTCTTGGTCAACCCCCAATTAAACTTGATGATTTTATGAAAATAATTGATATCACCTACTGTTGCGGAAAATCTGACTTCCTTCTACAACAAACCTGTCACAGACTAACTATTAGCTTCCAATAGTCGTTTGGACACCGCGTACACATAGGACAGTAGATCCTCTTCCTAAACTATAAACCATACTTCTAAATATATGTACTGAGTCTTTCATGCACTTTATCTTCACCTAGATAAATGCATTTACTCTAAGTACAATCACTCCTATTATGTGTTTAGAAATGCATCTGCCACTGTTGCTAACTCTTGGGAACAACAATCAAATGGGTAATACAAGCTTACAGAATAGACAGACTTAAAACCTCTCAAAAATGCTCAATTTCTTTTGTTTTTACCCTTTCTGACTCTTTAACTAATGGCTGAGTTGTCTCCAATTTATAGAGATCCAAATTCAAACGTCGCGCACTGGTATCATGTAGCTGTAATATTAATCTAATTCTCTGTAAAAGGTCATGGCAAAATTCCTTGAAAGACACGTGAAGAACCTTACCTCAATCTGCATTATCAATACGATTTTCTGTTGATGTCAAGTTATATTTTATTGATGACATATTTTGGTCATGCCATCTCCCCAGTCTATCAGTCCGCTTCTAAGACATTAAAGAGCAAATAACCTGCTCCAAGGTCGTAGTGAGAACATGTCCTTCTCGTATTGAACCCTTTTGCACATTCCAATCATTTGTCAAAGATCTCAACATTTTTGTTATAAATTAATCATTAGGATAGTCTAATCAAGAGCGGCTAGGCCGTTGATAATGTCCATAAAGCGAGTGAGCATATCCTTGATGCTTTCATCATCTCCATCTTGAACAATTCATAATTGTGGTAGCACGTTAATCTTGGCCCTTTTCACACAACTAGTTCCAACAAAGATTGCCATCGATCTTTCTCAAAAGCATAACACTTTTAAAACAAGGAGATCGTGCTTTTAACACCGATTGTTAGGTCTAAATAAGCAACCAAGAAGGGTGTGAATTGGTTTTTAAAGAAAACACGAACTAATTATGGAGGTTTGACTTGGGTGTACCTACTATTTTCTACCAGTTCAAGCATTCAAAATAGGCTGAATTGCATTAGTTACACCAAGAGCACAAATATTGCGTTGCTACAAGTATAGAACTTGCTATTGTGTAGAACCTGGCTTCCTTCTACAATAAATCGCTATAGACCAAGGGTGTGAATTGGTTTTTCAAGAAAACACAAACTAATTTTGGAGAACCATTCCCGATAAAATTATTACTTCTATGTACCAAGGGAGCTAACAATATATGCTGGTAGAAATTAACGAGTTTAGGAAAAAAAATGGATACAAGATTTTTAGAAATTATAATGACATGCTTGCGGGACAAAGGAAACCATCAATGCTCTAAAATCAAATAAGAATCGATGAGTTTATTAGTAGCACCATCACTTATTGGCTTCATTATGATGCAAAAATCTTGGTCGAAGTTTTGAAAAAATATTACTTACACCAAGGAAAAGATTGGCTCCTTCGAAATGGAATGTCATCGTTGGAAATGTATAATTGCCACCGGGCACATTATAGCACAAGTCAAATTCCGTTGGTCCAAAAGACTTAGGAAGCCGACAATAATTCCTTTGGAAATATCGCATCATCTCCCTTTTGACGGCATTATAAGCAGTTCGGACAAGCACACCCGTGAGATCCGGTTTCAACCGAAAAATATCTGGCTTTAGTCTTAGCCGCGTTCCCGCCATACTGATGTCTATGACATTAATTGCGTACTTTTTTATAGTACGAAGTAGACGCGTCGTCCAAACTCTTCCGCTAATTTAAGCTTCGTCCCCAAAATGTAAGACCGCATAGGTGCTGGTTGGTGAATCATGTGAAGGCAGGCAGTAGGATATATGCATTTTAGTCTCATTTCCAAAAGATAGACCGTGACCAAGTGCTTAAGCCTAGAATTCCAGCTATGATGTTACTTTCTCAGATCTTTTCCCAGCCAAATTTGTGGTTTTCAAGGCCACAACTGAATGTGGTATTTGGGAACATTTTGACTCCTCTTCTGTGTTGGAAGCCAAAGGTTTCCAACCCAACTGCCCCTTTGCTATAGCAATCAAAGCATCTAGATCCATAATAATTTCTTTTGTACATGCATCTACCATCTATACATACTTTAGGATAACATCGAGTATCATTGCAAGGTAAGGGCCAGTACGAGATTCACTTCTCTTGAAGTTACCTTGGCTGATCTGGTAGCAGTCGTGCACCCTTCACATTGCATCTATGTATCGTCACTACCAATATCCACTACCAAGTAGGGTGTATAAGAACGTGAGCCAATTATTAAAGATGTTAAGAAATAACCAAGGTTATGCATAATAAGTCGAGGTTGTAATGTATTTGGCTCGTGTTTAGCTATCCTTTTCCACTCTACCGAACTCAAAGAAGTGGCGGATTCAAGTTGTTGGATGCGAGCTTCAGATATCTCAGTGATTCTTTGGAATTTGTCCTTGAGGGTAAGGTTTTCGGGAAATAGAGCTTTATCAACTTGGTCTATTGGGATTAAGTTGATGGTGAAGCCATGGGTCTGGGATGGGGTGTGGGCAAAGAAAACACAAAAAACTAGGACGTCACGAGAGTCACATATGACGAAGTCATTTTTTTCCATTGATTTTGTTATCATTGTGCGATTGCACCTACTCTCGAACGGATTCTATAGGAGTTAGGTACCGCATGAATTTTGCCGTGGCAGTCCTCAAGTAATGATGATACCTAAAAGAAATAAATGAACAACTCATGACCAACTAGCCTAATAGGATATCTTTTGATTCCTTTGTTTCCTTCTTATTAACTATCTTCTGTCTGCTGCTAACATTTAATGTTTTGCATTTATTGTATGATTTCCTTCCTTAATGTAAGATTTTTTTGGGGATTTTGTTGACAAACACCCCAAGGACACTTGATAGGAGCACTAGTTATTCTTTAAACTTTTTGTTTTCCATTATTTTCAAAATTGATTTTTTTAACATGTATAAGAAACTGTTTTTTTTTTTTTTTTTACCTCTACTTTCTCATCAAATGTCCGCTTGTTAATAAGACCTCTTTTAACAGAATGAACGAGCATGCTGAGTACTAAGGTTGGTTCTCTTTTCCTTCCATAATGACAGAAATCTCACCTAAGTCCTAACTTTAATGGTATGTTTTGAAAGGGCGGAAGTGGAGAGAATAAAAGTTGGGTTGGAGAATGTTGAAATTTTTTAAAGTTTTTATAAAGTACACAACTTTTGTGCTCTTTTTTTTTTGGTACGACCAATATCTATCACCATTTGATCGAGAAGTTTTAGTTTTGAAGAATGACCAACTGTCCGTGTCCATGATGATGGATCGGGGTTGTGCACAAAAAAGAACATGTAGGCTGTGTATTTAAAATATTTTTAAACATAAAATGCTCGGGAAAAGGGAATGGAGGAAAAATTTAAATAAGAGGCGTTTCATTTCATTTTCAATCCCTCTAGGTCTCACAAACATGGCCTCCGGGCGACTCTATGCTAAATAAAGGACTGATCTTCCCGTGTTCGTATATTTTTTCCAAATGTTAATAAGTTTTAAAAAACTGTTGGTAAAATATTTACCCATCACTCAATTTTCCAATAACTTGTTAGTAACTTATCAATAATTATAAGAAATTACCAACTTTTTTGACAGTTTACCAATTAACAACTTTTTTCTTTTATCATTTACCAACTTAATTTACATTTTTACTAAGATCTTAATTAACTAATGTTTTCTTTTTTACTAGCTTTTACTTGAGTGATTCACCAACCTTTTTTCCAATTAGATTACCAACTAATTTTGATTATCTACTCTCGTTTGTGTTACTTACCAAGTTAATTTCTTTGTTTCTAATTTATTAGTTTTTTCATTTAGCAACTTTTCTGTGGAGTTACGAACTTTTTTGTCTTGATTACCAGCCCTTGACTTTACCAATATTTTTTAAAAAAGAAAAATAAAATTTAGTAAATGCTATGAAATTTGAAAATTTGAAAAAAAATGACATTAGCAAGTATCTTGAATGAGACTTGATAACCCAAAACTAGTTAATATCTTCACTAGAGTTGGTAAATTGAAAAGCCAATTTTGTCCTAAACCTAGTATTTGAATATTTGGCTAGAAAGACTACATGGGAAATCGTTAAAAAGTTTTAGGTATAAATTGACAAATCATTCAAAGGTTTTGGACTAAACTTTAGTCGCAATATGTTGGGAAAATTGTTCAAAAAGTTTTAAACTTATTGCACTGTTACTCATTTAGTCCCAAACTTTTTAATTTTATTAATTGAATTCTAAACATTTTAACATTTTACCAACTGAGTCTATCCAGCCAATTTTGGTTGGAAATCATTAATGTGGACATTGGCAGTCCTACATGACATAATCGACATTGACGTGAACAATTTTTAATAATATTTTCATTTTTTCATTTTTTCTTATTTATTTATTTTTTCTATTCTTTTCTTTCTTTTTTCTTCTTTACTTTTTTTTTTCAATTGTTAAGGGCGACAAGGAGCGGCCAGCCATCGACTGAGGCCTGACGACCCCTGTTGACCATTGGGCGAGAGCTTGCAAGCCTTGCTAGCTACGGATGAGGGCTTGTAGCCGAGTCTCGACTAATGGGTGGCAGCCCATGCTGCCCTTAATAATAATTTAAAAAAAAAAGGAAGTAAAGAAGGACTAAGAAGAATATAGAAAAGGAAAAAGGAAAAAAATTCGAAAAAATATTAAAATATTATAAAAATTGTCTATGTTAGCACTAAATTTATCACGTACAACTGTCAATGTCCATGTCATCGATGTCCGGCCAAAATTGATTAGATGGATTCAATTGACAAAACGTGAAAAAGTTTAGAATTCAATTGACAAAATTAAAGTGTTTAAAATTGAATTGACAAAAATACAATAGATTTATAACTTTTTGGACAATGATCCCCAATATTCTAATAGAGTGAAAGTTCATGGAACAATGAGATGAGAACGACAATAGTGTGTATACCGGGATATACTTATTTCAATTATCAAATCTGGTAAATCTTGCACCCAATTTAATGGTAGCTAATCTATTTACCCTTGGCTCTGTTTATTGACGGTTGTCAAACTACAAGTATATAATCATATACGTTCCTTTACCATCTGAGTAGTCATCAGCATATAACCATATAAGCAGTCTTCTATACAAGCGATCAAAGCGAACACAACCATTCCAAAGATAATCTTCCTTTGCAAGGTAAGTAGTCAGAAGTACCGGCAGTCAGTGACGTAACATAAGAGATTGTAAATACCTTGCATTACATGTATCATTCAACGTATAAGAAAATAGCTGGTAGGCCCAGAGACCGAGTAAAGATATTATATATTCAAATACGACTGCGTGTGATCTATATAAGCCTCGTATAGAGCAAAAGCTCACTCAATACCATCTTTTGTTTCAACGAGATTTAGTCATCATGGTCGGCCGAATGGGGAGCTTGTTTCAATGCTTCGGGGCAAGAGACCGGTCCAAAGTCAAGAGTCACTTGCATTGACGGGATGGTTTTGAGTGCTTTGAATGGACTCTGCAATGTTCTTTCCTTCGAGTAGCAACCGAGGATCAGCGTGAGTCGTGGCAGATGAATAAGCACGAAAGCTGTGTTTATATTAGAGTATTTGAACTGATTCGAAGCCTAAACTATACTCATGCTGTTCCTAGAGCACGTTTGTGTCCTCCTTTGACTAAATTAAATTCGTAATACCGTATGGCGATGGGTAAGGCATCTACACGTTTTATATACAATTAATATCGTATGACGACGAGTAAGAAATATCATAGTTTCTCCGGACCTCTATTTTGCCCATTCATATATTTCCATCGTAAAACCCATTTCATGAAGCCAACCCATAGATTGAAATACCGAGGGAATCAATTCGACGGTGAAGCCTACAGAACTGAGGCCCCTGGAATCGTGAATCGAAGTCCCACGCATTGTGATGACTTTTCAAAATACTTTCACGAAGATTATAGTTATTTTCCCTAAAAATGTCGCCAGCTTTCAAAAATCCTTCTTGAAGATAGTGGGAAGGACGACGTAACCTGTCGGCGTAGGCCAAATAGTGACATGACCTCGTCACCTCCAAAACCAAGCATGCAACATCTAATTACGTGGCCAGTCATTGTATGTTTCCACAAATTATGACACGAACATATTTTTGCACGTCATTGTATGTTTCCACAAACGCGAACATACTCAACATACACGGCACACGGAGTCACGTCAAAGCATTAAACGAGGAAGGAATATTCCTGATTACATATTTTGAAAACGTCAAAATCCCATCAACAATTTTGGCATTATTCGGTAATTGTAGTCAAGGGACTTAAAATGGAAAATGTGGTGCCGAAAGGACAATGCGGGGACGCTAACTCATCCCCCACGTAACCAAACCCTCCAATTGCAAGTTTTTCCGGTTTTTGAAAACGATGGATTCTTTGTGATCAAAAAAAAGAAAAAAAAAAAGAAAAAGAAAACGATGGATTCTTTCACATGCACTTAGGTTTCCTATTAGCCTACTTTTTTCAATTGATTGATGGCGACTTTAATTTATAATTTTAAAGAAAGGGTTAATATAACAAAAAACTTTAAAGGAAAAATGTCACAAATGGTCCCTATACTATTACTTAATGTGCAATTCGGTCCCTGAACTTTCAATAGGCTCAATTTGGTCATTGAACTATTGATAAATGTCCGATTTGGTCCCTGAACTTTCAATCGGCTCAATTTGGTCCATAAACTATTTGATAAATATTTGATTTGGTCCCTGAACTTTCGATCGGCTCAATTTGGTCCCTGAACTTTTGATAAATGTTCGATTTAGTCCTTAGTTATTGTTTTTCCTTTTTATTATTTTTATTAATTTTTTTAATTATTTTTGCTTCTTCTCTCTTCCCTCCGTCGGCTCCGGCAGAGGGAAGCCGGCTTCGCCGAGGGTCGCCCTCGCCGGACGTAGGCGAGGGTAGCCCTCGCCGGCGTCGAGCGAGGGGGCCCCTCGCCAGACGCTGGGCTGCGAGGGAGCCCCTCGCCCGACGCTGACGAGGGGCTCCCTCGCAGCCCGGCGTCGGGCAAGGGAGCCCCTTGCGAGATCTGCGAGGGAGCCCCTCGCTCAACGCCGACGAGGGCCGCCCTCGCCTGCGTCTGGTGAGGGCGACCCTCGCCAGAGCCGGCTTCCCTCCGCCGGAGCCGGCGGAGGGAAGAGAGAAGAAGCAAAAAAAAAATAAAAAAAATAAAAAAAATAAAAAAAATGAAAAAGCAAAAACAGTAACTAAGGACTAAATTGAACATTTATCAATAGTTCAGGGATCAAATTGAACCGATTGAAAGTTCATGAACCAAATCAAACATTTATCAAATAGTTCAGGGACCAAATTGAGTCGATTGAAAGTTCAGGGACCAAATCGGATATTTATCAATAGTTCAAGGACCAAATTGAGCCGATTGAAAGTTCAGGGACCAAATTGCACATTAAGTAATAGTATAGGGACCATTTGTGACATTTTCCCAACTTTAAACTGATACACCTGTAATAAATATACTTAAAAATAAATTTTGATCATAAAAAACCAAAAGTTAGTATATCTGTGATAAATTTATCTAAAAAGGTATATTTATGACAATTTTACTTTTCATTAGTTTTACTACGAAGAACTACAAAACTGATATACTTATGATAAATTGAGAGTAAAATCTCAAATTGATATACCTATCAATTGTCACGTGTCATCTAATTCAGTAATTTGATGGTAAAATTTAATGAAGCTAATACATGGTAAATTTGCCATAAGTATACAAGTTTGGAGTTTTTTTTTTCTAGTATTAACTTTTTTTTTTTAAAAACCCTGAGTTGTCGCAAAACTCTTTTTAAATCTTTTCTCTTTTTAAACTTTTTCCCTCCCGCCGAACGAGATACCCCCTATCACTGAAGGGGACGGCGAGGTGCTACGGATGTCGATGATGAGCGACGACCATGATGTGGTCGAGCGGGTGACTGAATGTCGTTCCAGATCCGACTCGCCATTTGTTCCCTTTACTTTCGTTTTCCTTTGGTTGATGTAGGACGGCATATGTGCAGACTTATTAAACTCGGGTATCCCTTATTCGATCTATGTATCTGACGCCCATGTCTAGAAAAATTGTTAATCAAAACCAGGGGCGGAGCCCGGAGTTTTTGTTGGTCGAGTCAAATAAACTACAGCAAAAGTGTCTCAATAATTTGTTGTCGATCTGATCTGGTTCTAGTTAATTTGTCGTATTTTCAGTCTCTGTGTTCTCGATCTGATTTGGTTTTTTCCACCGTTTTTGCATTCTATACACATTATAACATTGCCCTTAATAAAATCGACAAGTGATACTTATCGTAACTGATTTTTTTTTTTTTTTTTGGAGATAAGTATTACCGAATAACTTCTCACAGATAAATATTGTATGAAGTAACATCTTGTAACCATCATAGGATTAGGAAGCTATTTATGTATTTGGATTTAAAAACTGTTATTTGTAACCGTCGTAGTGGACTATAAATACTATTTTGTGCTCTTTATAAGTATCCCTCAATCAATCAAAAGAACTCAATAATTTTATGCAAATTTGCATTTATTTTACTCAAATTACACCGCTGGAATGATTGTTTCCGGTATTTGTACTTTTAAATGTCTTATCATTTACTTTTCTTTCCAATATTAACAAATGATCATTTGCAAACTTTGTCAATTCATATCCATCTATTCATATTTTAAATGGTAGTTTTGTAGCCTCATTTTGGTGAAACAGTACTCGATTTATGTTAGAGACTCTCTAAGAAAGAACTTGAGGCCACATGAAAAGTTGCGCCGATTATAATTTTGATGGTCTTCTTCTAATAAAAAAATTGATATTATAATCTCAAACTTAAGTCTTTGTCTATTACAATTTAAAGTTTACAGTTACATTGAGCTCAAGTTTGTAGTCAAGGATTTTTCAGTGGGGTCATCGTCCATGAAATACTGACATCAAGCATACACTTCACAAAAGTAGGGCCGTTGAATAGGTGGGTCGTGTTGGATCGAAAATTGTTTGATCCAAATTGGCCTATTTTATGCAGTATTAACTTAATAAATTCATATTACTAAAATATTTTCACATTTAATTTAATCTACAAAAATTTGTATCCATCTTATTAACTTACTTCAAGCTTTTCATGTTTATATGTTATTTGGATAAAGCTGCTATTTCGACTATAAAATACTAAAAAATTGGCTTTCAACGTTGCTTAACATTTCCAATTTTTACATTGTTCACAATGAATGATAAGAAAAAAATTAGTACTTGGTAGTGAATCTATAAAATCACAACAACAAATAACATGGAGGAATTGAAATTTTAATTGAATGGAAGTAAGATATTAAATAAGATAGAGTTATGCTAACCATGGATTGTAATCCCAAGAATTAAGGTTACAATATTACGTAAAAATAACAATGCCAAACGCAACCCAGGAAGGATATACTCCTATTACTAATACACGAAACTTACAAGATAAATAAAAAATAAAAAAATAATGGGGAAAAATGTATCCATCTTGATCTTTTTAATAAGGGTGAAGTCGGCCTATTTTGCGGGCTCACCGAGACTACTCTGAACTCGGTACACTTTATAGAGTGCATTATTTTCTTATAGAAGGAGAATAGAAAGTCAAAAAATGAGTTGGGTTTAGGTAAATGTGAATTTATTTAGCACCTATTTTTTTTTTGGGTTTTGCCATTTTAAACTCATTTACTAAGTATAATTAATGCATATAATGACTTAGCCCATCGTATGTGGGTTAAAAAGTTGGTTTATGATCTATTTTGACATGTTGTTGAACTACAAACATAGTGTATATGATCATATACAGTCCTATACTCCATGGGCATAGATTATATGTGAATATACACAGTCCTCCACACAAACAATCAAAGCGTAAACAACCATTTCAAAATTAATAATTCTTTACCGGGTAAGTAGTTGACTAGTAATGGCACCGACAGTCAGTGACATGATATATGAGGTTGCGAGTACCTTAACTACATGTTGGAATGACATTAGCATTCAACATGGAGTTAACTTGTTATCGGCCCAGAGACTGACCAAAGATGTTATATTTTCAAGTCCGACGGCGCATGCTTTAGAAAAGTTTTGTTCGGCACGAAATCTCTCTCATTTCGTCTTTTGACTGATCATGTGGAAGCCAAGCTATCAACTACTTCCTGGTTAGGACAAAAAGTCCCTGTCGAAGAATCAAAGTGAAATAAACGTGAGATGCAGGTAGTGCGTGCTTGCGTGGACGAATTCAACAAGATTGGTGATTTCGGCCCGCCTAGTTTCTAATGTTCGTGGCTAGAGACAAAGCACGAGGCAGATCTCACTTAGGGGGGAAGACTTGATCAACATTGATGGCATGGTTTTACGTGCTTTGAATGAACTCTGCACTATTCTTTTCTTCGAGTAGCAACTGGGGACCAGCGTGAGTTGTGGGAGATGAATAAGCATGAAAGATATGTTTACATTATAGTGTTCAAACCGATTCGAATTCCAAATTATACTCATGTAGTTTCTAGAGCTCGTTTGCGTCCTCCTTAGACTAATTAAATTAGTAATGATGAAAAGATGCAGCAGCCTAGAGGAAATTCATTGCTTGACCCCAAGATAAAAAAAATGAAGAGAAGAAAAAGATCCACGACCTATTTACGTCCGTGAACTAAAATGGTAGACATGGAGGATGCCTTTGCCTTGGGAAAACTGGAATTGCATATTAGACCATATCGTAGGCTTGGGAGTCCGTCGGGCCCACTCAGGCATGCCAATGCCTACCTGACCGAAACACGTGTCGGCCGAACCTAGGGAAGAATATTCCTATTTGGAATTGGGTCCATATACTTAGGCTCGATTAGGCCCGATCATTTCATGGAGAAAGTGCGATATCTTTTGTAGTATGGTAGGCTTCATCTTGAGTTCTTAGGATTGGTACTGAGTCCGGCCCCTCCACGGATCAATTATAATGCAAACACCGCTCTAATTTTTTTTTAATTTTGACATTTTCTTTTGGTTTTCAAGTAAAAAGGTAGTTATTGACTTTTTTGTCACAACTTAAAATATTATTCACTGATCAATATATACTACAAAATTTCGATGGAAATTTACAAATGGAACCGGCATCTGTTAGAAGAATTCTTTTGCCATCTAAAGGGATTTGTATTTTGATTATCTGTTCATCCATCCTTTGTCTTTTTTCCTAAATGATAAATTTTTGGATTTGGATTGCTGGAGGTTTCAAGGTTTTCAATTGGTTGGTCCGTGGGCTCTAGAGGGAATTCCGTACTGAGAAAGTATAGGCTATTTGTGTTATTAGATGTTTCATCCTCGCTGTCAAAAGTTCTTGTCTCCTTTAATATGCTTGCATTGAAAGGAATATATCAAGAACCATTTAGCCCATCTAAGTAGCTATGGATGGGGTATGTACTTTTGTTTGAACTTTATCATCTGGTTGAAGGATGACATGTCTATTTCAACAATAAAATGATAACCAATAAGATGGAATTCAAATTTCTTAATCCTATGTTTAATGGCTCAATTTTTTTTTTAAAGTGGAGTGATAATACATTTCGGCATTTGTGAATCTTCTACTTTTGAATCACATCTCGTCTTCAATTTCTTCTAAGAGAATGGCTGCCCAATATTTGCACTGCATTTATTTGAAGAATTCTTTGGCCATCTAAAGGGAGCTATGGTCAGAAGGGAGCTATGGTTAGAATAGATCTTAGTAAATGCAAGTATTTAGTCTCTGGTGGTGCCCCTCGGGAGACTCTAGAACTTAGTAATTGCAAGTATTTAGTCCCCTTGCGGTGTCATTTATAGGTCTTACCTTATTGGGAACAACTTTTAGGATTCAACTAATTCTTTCCTATCAGGATTGACTTTTAGTAGTAAGATGAAGTATTCTAAACATTAGACCTTATGGCCTCACTATTGGGACAAGGTGCTATTTTACCTTTTTGTGAGATTTCTTTTATTTGTAATATGTGATAGGAGAAGTATACAAGTGTAAAAACAATGTTTGTGTATTGACAATGGCATCTATTAGCTTCGGGGTGAAATGACACTTGCTACTTTGTAACTTTTCTGGAAATTACTAATGGATCCTAGATTTGTTGGTGGCTGTTAGTTTGGGAGTGAATGTAGATTAGATATAAGATGAGTCACTCTATATACAATATATTCTCTTTATTCATTCTTAGCATTACTTGTTTGATAGAAGCAATTATGTCTGATTATATCAAATTCTTTCTGCATCTGTTAAAGTTTAACTTGAAATATATTGCGAAGTTTTTTCAAAGTTTTTAACCAATCTATTCACTCCCTTAGGTTGTATTATAAGTCTCAACAAAGATCACTATAAATCCCTCAAATTCACGACATATGCTCCGAGACATTTTATCCTTTTGGTAGCAAAATATTTAATTTTTGCAACCCCCTCTATTATATCGATGTTGTAAAGGGAAACTGAAGTGAAGCATTTATCAAACCCAGCAGTATGAAGAAAGTAACATAGAAGACAATGACTTATGGGTTTCTTTTTTCATTATTCTAAAAACTCAATTCTTAATCATAACGACACACTTAATGGACAAAGGAAACGGTCAATACTCTAACATCAAACAGGAATAAAAAAATTTCCTGTTGAAATGTTCCAAGTATGCTAGTTGCGTCATCATTTATTGGCATCATTATCAGGCAAAAACCCCGTCTAAAAATTGAAAAACATTACTTACATCAAGAAAAAGTCTGGTTCCTTCAAAATGGAATGTCATTCTTGGATAAGTATAATTTCCACTAGGCACGTTATAGCACAAACCGAATTCCCTTGGCTGGGAAGGGCTAGAACGCCAACGTCACTTCCTCAGGAAAAATTGAATTATCTCCTCTCTCACGGCATTATAGGCGGTTCGGACAAGCATAGTTTGCAAGCATCAGAGTCCAACACTAACCCCCTTGTATGGTCCTGTTTCATATGAAAAATCTCGGGGTCTAATCTTAGGCGTGTTCCCGCCACACCAATGCCCATGAGATTAATTACATACTTGTTCATGTTTGGAAGCAGACGTCCTGTCCATACTCTTCCTCTAATTTGAGCTTCGTCCCCAGAACTTAAGATTACGTAGGTACCGACTGGTGAACCCTGTGGAGGCAGGTAATACTTAGTAGGACATACGCATTTTAGTCTCGCTCCTATACTGTAAAAGGATAGACCGTGGTCCAATTCCCAAGCCTAGAATTCTGGCTATGATGTTTCTTTCTCCGATATGTTCCCACCCAATTTTGTGATTTTCTAGGCCACAACCGAATGCAGTTACCCATTCATGGGTAGCGCAGTTGGTTGAGAGTCCCTCCCTCATCGCTGAGGTCGAGAGTTTGAAATTCTGCATTGCTAGCGATTTAAGTAGGGGGCCATGACGGTGGGTTGCTGTGCTAGTCTTCCCCGAAGTATAGGGGCCCGGCCCTTAGGAGCCGTTCGGGCACGGGGACACGTGGCGGAGTTTTCGGTCAACAAAAAAAAAAAAAACCGAATGCAGTTTTGGGGAAACTTTTGACAGCTCCCCTGCTGTCTCGAAAGCCAAAGATATCTAACCCTTTATCATTTTTTTTTCTTTCTTATTAATTATCTTTCTGTCTGTCGCTAGCATTGAATGTTTTGCATTGGTTGTGTGATTTCCTTCCTTGAAGTCAGATTATGTTAAAGGATTTTTGTTAAAATGCTCCCTTAGGACTCTTGGTAAGAAGCCCTTATTGTTGCTTTGGCATTTGTGTTTTCATTTATTTTCAAAATCTAGTTTTTTTTTTCATGCATTGAAAGGTTCTAATCAAGTGTCCAACTATTAATAAGAGCCGTTAAGGATTTTAAACAGAATGAAAGAGCAAGACTTGAGTACTCGGGTTTTTATCTTTTCCTTCTACAATGACATAAATCTCAGTTTACTCAATGTTCAATAAGTCCATACTTATGTAGACTTATTATAACATAGATTATATGCATTCGGATCAATGAAAGTTCTAATGCAGAGTTCCACAAAACACGCGATTGATACCTGAGCTTCAATTTCTCTAGAATTTTTATAAACTCTTCAAGGATATTCACAGCTTGGCACAGTGTAAAAAAGAAAAAATTGGTCCTCAAATAGAGTAAATACTCCTAAAGAGCATAGCTCGCTTTGGAACTATACTTGAATCAGGATGGGAGGGATAAAAATCAGACCCGGAGACGATCGACAATGACACAACCAAGAGCAGCACCACGGCCAGCAACTGCGGATGCGTGATGGTGATCAACTAACCACAACAGTGTAACAAACGATACGAATGGTGCGACTGGACTGGCGACGGACCGATGCAAAAGGGCTGGTGATGGTGAGAGCCGATATTGAGCAACAAGTGGTGCTCCTGTCGGTGGCCAAGTTGCATTTGAAATAGGCTGTTTTGATTGGTATTTCTACAGCCATTGATAGAGCAAATCTCCCATGATACAGCAATCTTTTACAATTTATGCCAATCCCATTGATTGAGCTGATTTTCCACGATTTGAGTCAATTTCGTTGATAGAGCAAATCTTTCACAATTTGTACTGATACTATAGATTGTTATCTCTGTAAAATCTTTTTAATTGTGTTTCCCGCTCATGTACATATTATAAATATAATACAAATCTCCATACCAATGGTGTGCGATCAAACTCAAATTCATACTCTTTCAGCTATGACCGCCAATCTTGGGCTCTAACGATACTGCAACACTAGCGATAGAGGCCATAAGCACCGGTTATGATTCGGGTTTGCCATTGCGATTTAGACCATAATTACCCGGTTCGAAAGTACTATTTCACTAAAATTTAAATTAAAGAGGACAATTGGGCCATATTCATGAAGAGCTTTCCGATGATACCTAGAGGTTGTTAGAAGCAGACAATCAAGATGTGGCATTTGTTAATCACGGTTGTCTCAATGTAAGGTGCAGGGAATTTTATTACTGTTGTCCTAGCAATGAATATGAAGGTCGATAACTTGTCAAACTTAATGCTTGTTTGATTTATTCATTTTTTTGATAGAGTCGAGAAAGTGAGGCATAGGTTTTGTATGAAAGTTCCAAAAGCAGGGCTGATTAGTGATTTGCACAATAATCATTTCAGAATGCCCAAGTGATACTGCGATGCCTTCAAGTTGTCCCAGGGAGTATTTAGACTATTGCGAGTTCACCTTAAAGAAGTCTTGCAATGTGCCTGTTCATTTTTCCATTTTGACTTTCATGATGTCTGAGAGGTAGTTGTTTGAAGCGACACGTGCGATTCATTCAGAACTTAATGATGCGATGCATGTGTTGAGATTTCTACATCTAGCTTGCTTGCTCTGACATGCCGTATGTCGTGTACTATTTGTGAAGCTTAGAAGTTCGAGGGTTCACTAAAAAGGAATTCATAGATATGACATCGGATGCTGGAGATTTATTTCTTCTGCTGTACTGACTAGTTGTACTGTACATCATGTACTATTCTAATACCATATGTATTGTGCTTGAATTCAAGGTCTTCTTCTTTGCATTTGCCCCTGATCTCAGGCACTTGCCAGTATACAGTGGCTTTTTGTAGGATCTTATGATCCTCGATTTGATCCCTGAAGATCACCAAACTGTTCATAGAATTAGATCCACATAACTTGCTTGAGTGGGTGGGTGTGGGTTTTTGGAAAGTCAGGTGCGAAGCAATTAGCCTCTATTTGTAAAGTACCCTTTTCATATTTAGGGGGTTGAGGCGAGAAATGGCTTGATGAACCCTTTTCTTTGCAACGTACCGGCCCCATTCACTTGCTTATCATGGGGGCTGTAAGTATACAGTCCCCCATGGATCATTGATGGTATATATATATTTTTTGAGTTTTATTTTCTCTCAACTCTTTGATTACTCACCTAGAAAGAAAAGATTTACCTATACAAAATTGGGCTCATTAAATCTGAATTTCAAAATGGATTTGCCAGCTCTAAGTTCTTTATAAGTATTTCAATTTATAGGTTTTTTTTTTTTTTACATTTTTTATTTTATTTGCTAATTTTTAATTGTTTAATTTGCTCTTTTTTTTTTTTTTTTAAATTTGATTTGAAGTTTTTATCCAAGTAGTATATACATGTGAAGAGCTTAAAATGGTATGGGTTTTACTACAACATTAATGTGTTTTAGTAATACGGATCGGGTCGATTATGAATTAAGTATGGGTCACTATATCTATACTACATAAAAATGGATTAAATGGGTTGACCTAAACTTGACCTGACCCACTAATTTGTATGATAAAATCATAAGTAATCTTGTGGAATACTCTAAGAAAAATGTCATTGTCATGGAATTTGATTGAAATAAACGTGAAATACATTTACTAGCGAGTGCATGCAAGACATGGGCAAGGTACGAGTCAAATAATCAACAACACGCGCTTTGGATGAACTATGCAATATTCTTTCCTTTGAATAATAGCAACTAAAGGGTAAGCGTGAATTGTGGGAGATGAATAAGCATGAAAGCTATGTTTACTAGATTATGGTATTTGAACTACTTTGAAGTCTTAAACTGCACTCATGCAGCTTCTAGAGCACGTTCCTGTCTTCCTTAAACCAATTAAATTAAGAAATGTCAAAAGTTGATCGATTCCTTTCTTCTTTGGCTCGAAGATGGATGAGAGATGTAACCTTCGAAGAAATCCATTGCCTGACCTAAAAATCAATAAGAAGAGACGAAAAGATGCACGACCCGATTTAGTCGGGACCCGATAACTAAATTGGGCCTCGAATCAGGTGGTCCTTGAAATGAATTGGCTTCCTTTTTCCTTTGTTTTTGGGGGTTATTAAAGTCCAATTTGAAGGCCTTACCTAAAATTTTGTACGTAAAGGAAGCCTTTGCTTCGACAAACTTGCAAATGCATATTAGACAAGATCATGGGCTTGGGAATCCGTTGGGCCCGCTCAATCTCGCCCAGGCCCACCTGGCGGAAACTGCAAGTGCACGTTAAAGTCAACCTGTGCCATTTGGAAAAAAGTTAAAAATAAAAGTCAGTCAACTTCCGACAATGACATTTTTTTTTGTCTGTGTAATCAACTCTTCTATTTCGCATTTTGCAATAAAATCCTTTCATAGTCTGTCATTACTTTATCCATCAAATTGGCTTATTTTATTTTATTTTATTTTTTTGTACTTGAAGACTAATCGATTATTTGACTTGATAAATTTTACATGAAATGTTAATCAGATATAAAAAATGCAAAGAAGGAGTTCGGCCGGGGTAATCATGACTGCCATGAGGTCACTAACCTCACTTAAGTAGTTGGGTGTGTCAATGGTGGTGCGACGCATTAAGATCACATCACAATAAATGTGGGAACAAACGATCACAAGAAATATCAACGAGCTTCCCTATGCGCTCCGGAGTTATGATGATAAATTTTTATGTGCACTCGGTCTGTATTAGTCCATGTCACATAGGAGATTTTGGTGAGAAATCAAGGGCAACAAACACAATTACGGTTTAAGAAATGTTGACAAGCTTTCCTATAAGCTCTCAGGTTGCGAGCCATACGAACGAAACATGGAGGAACATCATTGGCTCTGGACCCTTCACACGTGTGCCACATAAGCATCATCATCCTGAAGTCATCATCCTGAAGTCATCCACCTTCTTTAACGACATTAACGGTCGAGGGAGAAGGTGAAGTCGCGAGGGATGAAGAAAGGGACCGAGAAGAAGATTAGGCTTGTGAATGAAAGAAAGATTTCGTAAGAGAGCAGGACGGGCCAAATGAAATGAGTTGTGTGAATGGGTCAATATGAGAAAGGGTGGTCGTCGATGAAGGCCATTAGTGGAGTATTGCTGTTAGAAAATAGGGCTTTGAATTGAGTAAAACAATCAAGTTGGATTTTGAAACGTCATATTACTTTTTTATAAGAATTTATTTCTCTTACAATGTTACTAATGGTCATCGGCAAATTTCTTCTACGATACAACAAAATCTCAAATGAGAATACTAGATAGAAATTCTAATATTTTTCCAGAGTTTCTTTAATAAACAAATGAAAATAATTGCTATATTTTCTTCAAAAGAAAACGAAAATGGAAGAAGAAGACTATTAAAAGACTTGAAAGTTTTGTAAAGAATTGAACACAAATGCTGAATAGATATATTTGAATAGATATAACCTTTCAAAGATGAAGAAGTTATTTTCAAACAAATACAACCTTTCAAAGGTTGTAAAAGTACCTGATAACTGTTAGGCAAAAAATAATATATTCGAAATTAAATAATTAAAATATTACCGTCACTCTATTATGAATAGTCACACCGTTTCAATAGGACACAATATTTATTTTATAATATCAATTCAAATTTTAATTAATAAAAAATAATAATAGTTGATTAGTGCCAAATTTTGTCCATGTGCACACTCATATCCTTTCAATGTGGGATGAGGTACCTCTTGATTTGTTTTACAAACAAATTACCAACAATTACTTTAACTACTCAGTTGATTACAGAATTGGTTGGGCATTGTGGATCTTGAAGACGCCCTCGCCGTGTTAGGCGATGCTGCCCACGCTCTTTGTGCCCCCCTCATTGTCATTAGTTGGGTTCATGCTCGTGATGCCCAAAATTGGCGGCGTCGCCTAAGGTTATGCAAGTGACCTGGGGGTTTGTGATCTCAATTGTCGTGAGGTTACGATTCTGTAGCTCATGCTTGTCCTCGAGGAAGATAGAGACAAAACCCGAGGGGCCTTAGCTGCATCGCCAGCCCCGAGCAACGCCGCATCGCCGGCGTCGCCCGAGGCTACGTGGAGACGCTGGGCGGTCTTGACCACCGAGTTAGAATAGTAGTCAAGAGAGAAAGAACATGGGGGCGCACGTTCTCGAGCACAGCGACGGCTATGGAAGACTCAAGCGGCAATAGGACGAGGTCGACCTATCTCCCTCGAGGGGTGGCTGGCGGGTTTTTAAAAGTTACTGTAATTTTGTGCAAATGTAAACGTGTTGCAGTTATGGAGAGATTGCTACTATGTGAATTGCAGCGCCCCATTTTCACAATTGTTACTGCTTCAAAAACTATACTGAACAGGCTCTTCAGTTATCTTTGATCTTTATATGGTGATATTTGAACTTGAGCATGCATATAGATAGGGATTTGCTAGCATAATAGTTTTTGGGCTATTATTAGAATAACAGTTTGTTGTGAACCATAAATTCTTAAAGGAGTGGGCCCTACAACAATATATAATTATTTTTTATTTGATTTTTTGTGATTTAAAATAGATCATTATTTTCACAATAGATTAAAAGATTATCATTCAATTATTTTTCATATACATATTATTATGTCATACTTTCAAAGTGGTGTACAGAAAATCGTTGGATGAATTGGGGAAGAATCGAGATTGCACAATTTGGACACGAGAAATGCTTATATGACTATTTTTAATTTATTGTGAGAATAATGGCCTGTATTGGGTCACAAAAAAAGAAATAACAAATAATTAGAAATCATTGTATGATCAACTCTTTCAAAAATTTATGACTCACAATATGTTGTTTTTTATATGGTATCCAAAAAACTGTTATGCTAGCAAAGCTCTTTGGACACGATATGAGTAAGAAAATTGCTAGATCGTTTACAAACATGCAAGGACATTCACAGTCAATGAGGAAAAGGTCTAGAACAAAAGGTCTTTTATGTTTGGACTCTTAGTGTTAATACCGAGTCTTAACCTTCTCGAAGGAATTCCTTGGATCTTCAAGGACCTTCAGAATTCCATAAAATGTATGACATGCATGCATGCATGAATAGAAACGGTTTTTTCTTCTTCAAGAGACGAATTCTTATTAGCTTTTTTCAACTTTGAGTTTACATCTCTTTAAAAGCCTTGCGAAGCTCCTCATTACCAAGTGTGGAGTCGTCATATGCAGAATCAATCAATACCTCAGCTCCTGCAAGGTCTGCCACCAAACATAGATTTGCAGCTTCGGATTTGTTCTCACTTGATTCACTCTCAATGCGACTTCGTACTGAATTTCATCTTGAGTAATGAGCATTTGGGATTCCAAGCGGCCAGGTTGAAGACACTCAAAGCATGTGAGGTAGTTGCGAATAAGCGTGGCTACATCTTCTTTGTCCTCTTCGTATGTGCTTAAAAATTCTTTCCGGGTACTGCTTAAAAATTCTGCTTTCTCCTGCTGGCCTTGGTTTCTTTCTCCGCTTCATAGGACATTAAAGGGCTAGTAACCTCTTCTGAGGTCACAATAATGAGATTGTTGCCATCACGTATTAAACTCTTTCGCATGTTCATATACGATTTCACTATAAATACATCATTAAGGATAGTCTTTCCAAGAGCGGCAAACGAGTGAACGTATCCTTGATGCCTTCATGCAGTTCCATCTGGAACAATTCATAAAATGTGTTGGAGCTTGCTAATCTTGGCCACTTACACATGACTAGTTTCTTAATAAGTGATCTCCAATCAATCCCATACTTCTTTAGCTATTGCACATGAGGAAATCCTGTTGAATTCGGCCAGAGAAAGTGCACATACAAAACATGCTTTGCTTTTGCAATTTTGGATGTACTGGAGGATTCATCTCTCTTCATGGGCCGAAAGGGTCCACTTGCACAATCAACCAAAAATTCGTAGTCCATTGATTGAATGAACATGGTCCTCCTACATTTCCGATATTATAGTTAGCGCTGTCAAACAACGGAGGGCGAGTAATCAAGTTGCCTCGCTCAAGATGGCTCCATCAACGGTTGCCATTGATTTTTACCTCAAAAGCACAACACCTTTAGGACAAGGAGAACGTGCTCTCGTGCCAACTATTAGGTATAAAGAAGCAACCAAGAGGGGAGTGAATTGGTTTTTGGATTTTTTTTTAAAAATTAGTTTTATAAAACCAACCCTAGTAAAAGTATTGCTTCTACATGCAAAGGGAACTAGAAATAAAAGCCACAAAAAATAACTGAGTTTTGGAAAAAAAATTACGAATAAAATTTATAGAGGTTCGGCTTGAGTATGCTCATCTCTTCTAGCTATAGGAGCTTAAATATGCTGAATACCATTAGTTGTGCCAAGAGTTCCAACATTGCCTTGCAAGTATAAGACCTTTCGTAGTGCAGAACCTAGCTTCCTTCTATACCAACTCGCGGTAGAGGTAGACTAAGTAACTATTGGCCCCCTAATAGTTAGTCCCACACCCTGCACACACATCATAGGAGAAACTTTCCCCGAACTGTAAACCATACCTCTAAGTATTGCCAAATAGTCCCTTGTACACTTTGTCTTCACCTAGACAAATGTAATAAGTTTATGCATGGCCAGTTCTCTAAAGGGTTTTCAAATGGGTTAATCACTCTAGTTAACTCTTAGTAACAATACTCAAATAGGTATTACAAGGGGATTTCCATTCATCATGTCATACTATTTGTCAAATTCCAAGTTTGATTATGCAAACTTGAAAGGGAAATAACACATAATAATGGTATGAAAGTGATAATAAAGTTCAAGTTCATGCTGAGTTGAGATGAGCAACATCGACTCATCTATGGTAATTCAATCCTCATCGTTGTGACTGCTAATGACGTTGTAAATTGTAGAAATTAGTTTCAACCCAAATCTGATCGATCTTGTTTGATATTGCTTTGCTAAGTTGCTTTAGTTGGGACTCTTGAATTTTATAAAACTTCACGTTTATTTGGTTTTGCAATATAGGAATTCCTCAAATGATTACACCAAGCATTAGTGAAGGCCACTGTAAATACTTCAAAATCTTGACATATGCTCCAGGTGGAAAATTATTAAATTTTTGCGATTTCGTTTCATGAAATTGAAGTCGCAAAGTAAAACGAAAATAAACTGAGGCATTTGCCAAACTCACCAATAAGAAGAAAGCAACATAGAAGACAATAAATAACTTATTGGATCTCCTTTTTCATTATTTTGAATGCTCACTTCTTAATGTTAATGACACACTTCCTAGACAAAGGAAACTTTCAAAGCACTAAAATCAAATAGGAATCGATAATTTGCTTGTTGAAATGATTCAAGTAAGCTAGTTCCACCATCTTTTGTTGTCATCATCATCAGGCAAAAACCCTGGTCAAAGGTTTGAAAAATATTACTTCCATCAAGAAAAAGATTGGCTCCATCAAAATGAAATGTCATCGTTGGAAATGTATAATTCCCGCCGGGTGCGCCATAACACAAGTCGAATTCCTGTAGAGGAGGCTGAGAAAGCAATCGATATATCTCATTTCTCACTGCAGTATAGGCGGTTTGGACAAGCACAGTTAGAAAGCTTCCTGAATCCACAATAAACCTGCCTGTGCGATCCGATTTCATCTGAAAAATCTTTAGGTTTATTGTTAGGCGTTTTCCCGCCACACTGATGCCCGTGACATTAATTGCATACCGGTTTACTGGAAGGAGAGGTGTTGTCCAAACGCTTCCTCTAATTTGAGCTTCATCCCCAAAACGTAAGACCACGGTGCTGGTTGGTGAACCTTTTGGAGGTAGGCAGTAAAATATACGTATTTTAGTCTCATTTCCATATTGCCAAAGGATAGACCGTTGCCCAATGCCCAAGCCTAGAATTCCGGCTATGATATACTTTCTCCACCCTTTTCCAAGTGAAATTTGTGATTTTTGAGGCCACAACTAAAAACGGTGCCTGGGAATCTTTTGACAGCTCTGCTGCTGTTCGGGAAGCCAAAGGTATCCAAACCAATTGCCCTTTTGCTATAGCAATCAAAGCATCCATTTCCAACATAATTTGTCTTATACATGCAAAAATTGCATATTTTAGGAAAACAACGGAGATCATAGCAAGGTAAAGCTCGGTATGATTCCGATTCAAGTCTATTGAAGTTACCTTGCCTAATGGGAAAGCATTCAGTACATCCTTCTTACTGCATCCGTGTATCGTCACTACCTGTATCCACCAAAAAGTAAGGAGCGTAAGAATGCGAGTCAATAGTAAAAAATGTTATAAGGTAACCAAGGTTTTCTTTAGTAACTCTTGGTTGTAAGGTAAAAGACTCATATTCAGCTGTTTGCTCCGATTCTCCCGAACTCAAAGAAGTGGTAGATTCAAGCCGATGAGCATGAGCTCTAGATATTTCCACAATTCTTTGGTATCGTTCCTTGAGGGTAAGGTGTTCAGGAAATAGAGATTTGTCAACTTTGTCTATTAGGATTAAGTTGATGCTGAAGCCACTGGTTCGGGAAGGGATATTGGCAATGAAAAAGCAAAATACTACTACAAATGCTGTAAGAGTCACTTGTGATGATTTCTTCTTCTTCTTTTTTTTTTTTGCTTCTTTTGCTTTTGTTATCACTATGTGACTTCTACTTTAGAATGGATTACATACGAAATAGGTGCTACCTGAACCTTGTCGTTTAGCTCTCAATTAATGATAATGCCAAAGGGAAGTAAATGAAACAACTCACGCAAAGCTACTAGACTATTAGGCCTTGTTTGTTAAAAAATGTTTCTGTTCTCCGGAATTTTTTTTTTGTTATTTTATTTCGGGGAACAAAAAAAGAACAGAAATGCGTTTTGTAAAAATTTATTTTTTTGTTTCCTAGGAACAGATTTGGAATAGAAATAAGAAGTATAAAAAAGTTGTTTCTTGTTTCCGGGAACAATTATGAGAAACAATTTTTCTCTTTCTTCTTTTTTTCTTTTCTTTTTTCTTCTTCTTTTTTCTTTCTTTCTTCCTTTTAGCCGGCAACCTCGCCGGAGCGTCACTGTGGCTGGGCGAGGCTCCTCCTCGTCGGGCCACCGCCAGGTCAGCATGTGTGAGGCTCGGTCGACGAGGCCATCGGTAAGGCTCGACTTTGCCTAGATTTGGCGAGGTTGAGCCTCGTGGTGGCCTGGTGAGGCTCTAGCGAGCTCACCGGCCCTCGCGGTGGCCTAGCGAGGCTTCGGCGAGCTTGCGGGACCTCGCTCAGTCGGTCACCAGCCACCGCCGTGGCCGGCGACAAGCCACAAAGAAGAAAGAAGGAAAAAAAAGAGAGGAAGAAATAACAAAATTATACAAGTTTACCAAATGTATTTCTATTCCTGGAATAGAATTTTTTTTGCAGTTACCAAGCGTATTCTTATACTCATAAATTGGTTCCGGGAATAGAAATAATTTTTTTAATTTCTGTTCAAAAATTGTTTCTTGAAACAGAAACGTGACCAAACGCACCATTTAGATATCTTTTGATTCTTTTGTTTCCTCCTCATCAACTCTCTTTTCTCTGTTGCTCGCATTAGATGTTTTGTATTCATTGTGTGATTTCTTTTTTAAAAGTCAACGTTAAGTATTTTGTTGAAAAGCGCAATAAGAAGCAGTAATTATGCTTTAAAATGTATGTTTCCATTTATTTTCAAAATTCAATTTTTTAATATGCATTTACAATTATTCTTTCTATGTGTAGGTTCTTAGGCTGCGCATGACAAAATTTTTGAAACAAAAATTGATTTCTAGCCAGAAATCAATTTTTTAATTTCTATTCCCCGGACAAGTTTCTAAGCAAATAAACCCGTTTGATAATGACTCAAAATTTATATTTTTGAAACAGAAATCCGTTTGATAACAGAACAAAATTTCTATTTCTAGGAATATAAATTGATTAGATAACAACATAGGAAATCCTCAAATACAAAATAATAGTCGAAATAATATTAATACATTACAAAAGTTGAAAATATAATTTCATGGAATTTCCGGCATATTATTATCACTTGCCATTTTATTAGCAATTGTTTTCCTAAGCATATTTATTTGGTTTCCCTCCTCGGTCAATGTATCGTTTGCAAGCTCATCCTGCGTAGGTTCAGACAAGTACTGCGGAAGTATGAATATGGGTGCCACCAATGGCGCATATATAGCATTGTCATTTTATCAAAAACTAGTATTATACAAGATTATCAACAAAATAAAATTAATGATAGAAAGGAATATATAAGAATTCTACCTTAAAGTAACGTTTATGGTTAGAAACCAATCGGGGGAAGGTCGGTTTATTTTGATTCTCGAATTGAATCAGTCTAATTACTCATCCCTAATTTCTTTATTGTTGCTCAATGAACCTTTAATGGCTCTTGCATAACAAAGAGAGAGATTCTCTTGAATCTCTTGCCTTCGAATTAAAATTCGAGATTGCGTAACAATCTAATTATTTTGATTTTGCAAGAATTTTCGTAAAAAAATAAGGTTAAATTTCTAGGCACGTTTTTTATTCATTTATTACGTAAGAACTTTTTCTTCAACTGGCCATGCGCATGCCTTTTCTAGGAGGAAAGAGCCCCATTGTTTTTAAGTAAGCATTTAAGAACTTTGGTTGTTTTTGAAAATTGGGGACCCATTCGATTGCCTTTCATCCTAAAGATGAAGTTATAAAAAAAAATTGAAAAAAAATGCAAAAAGAAAAAAAACACGAGCAAAATAAGAAAAAGAAAATTAGCAATAATTTGTGAAGTTGTGGTTATGAGTGAATTAAGTTAGCAAGAAAGTGCAAAATTCTTTTATATGGTTTGATTTCAGTTTCTGATTTATATTTTAGAAACTGAGAAGTTAAAAATTTCAGCTTCTGATTTCTTCAGTTTCTCTATTTCTAGAATAAAAATCTATTTCAGAAATAGAGAAATCAAATTACATTACCAAACTGATTTATATTCCAAACCTGTTTTGGGGAACAGAGAAACAGAGAAATCGAGAAACAGAAATTTTATCATGCGCGCCCATAATAGGATGTTACCTTGTTGACAAGACTCGTTAAAGATTTTACACAAAATGACATATCTCAGGATTGTTTTGTTTTCCTTCTACTATGACATAAATCTTCACGATATGTTTGAAAAAGGGGGAAAGTTGAGAGATTGAAAAATGGGATGGAAATTGTCAGAAAAATTGAAAAGATTTTTATTAAGTTCACAACCTTTTTGCTCGTTTTGTATTCAACCTATATCTGTCACCATTGATTGGGTACTTATTGAATGAAAATGAGTAACTAAATATGTCAATAATAACTGATATGGGTTGTGTGCAAAAAACGACACGCAGGGTTGTGTGCAAAAATGAACACGCAGGCTGTGTATTTAAATTTTTTCCCAACTTAAAAGGCTGGCGAGAAGGGATTGGAGGGAAAATTTAAAATTAGAGGTGCTTTCACTTCATTTGCCGTTCCTTTGGGTCTCCCAAACATAGCCTAGGGACAATTTCGTTGTTTAATTCCCAATAGAAAAACAAACTTTTCTTTGGTAATCACCGTTGGTAAAAAAAATTACCCATTACCGATTTTTCAATAATTTTTTGGCAAACTTATCAATTATTTTATGAAATCACCTCTTTTTTTTATTTTTTTATTTAATAGTTTGTATATTATCTACTTTTTCATTATCATTTACCAACTTTTCTTTGCCTTTGCCTTAGATCTACAACTCTAATATGCAATACCAGCCCCTGTTTGAATGACTTACCAACATTTTTCCCATTAGTTACCAATCAATTTTGATTGTCTACTCACAATTAAGTTACTTATCAAGTTTTTTTTTCTTTCTTATTTACCTATTTATTATTTAGCAAATTTTTATTGGGTTTTCAATTTTTTTTTTTTTTGCTTCATTACCAAACTTGAATTTATCAATAGTTTTAAAAAAGAAAATTAAAAAGTTTTTTTTATGTGTTCATGACTAGCTGACCGAAGGATGTAAACATAGATTGGTCTTATTTTCCTGCTCGATTCTCTCCATCTCAACCTAGCTGCTTTTCTCACTTGTCCCAAAGACCGGATCATTCTTGACCGAAGGAAATATGCTAAACTAGCGGTCACCGATACAAAAATTTCGAAGCGCAATTGAAAGTCTGAAGTGTTCTCTGGGGGGCTTTTACAACCTCTGGAGCCCGTACAGTGGAGTGTAGGGATTTATTTGTCTAATTATAGTATTCGCTCCCACTAACCCTTTGGTCAATATTTAGGGCACATAGCATGAATCAGGTGCTACGGTTTTTCATTCTCAGTTGGGAGCATACGTCAGTATTACTTGTAACGAATCTATAAACATTTTACAGACCTCACCTAGTCATCCTCATTTGACTAACCTGAAATCTTAGAGGGAGACACTCAACTTTTCATTGCTTAATAGTTAATATAAGGTGGATATGAGATTTCGTGTCTGGACCACAACTGGCTGCATCAATTTCATTCATCATGTCGTTTTCCTTGTCAGAGACCAAGTTTGATTATGTAAAACTCAAAAGGAAATAGTATTAAATGATGGCGTGAACGTGATGATAAGGTTCGTGTTCGCACTGAGTCAAAATGACCAACGACTCTCCTATGGTAACTCATTCCCCATAGGACTATTTTTTTTTTTTTTTTGGGACCAACCCCATAGGACTGTTAAATATGGTGTAATTGTGTATATTGGTTGCAAACCTTACTCTGGTCAATCAAGCTTGGTAATTTAGTAGACAAAACAATAGAGAAGGCTACTGGAATCGCCTCAAAATCATGACATGTTCTTCCGGTTTCATGATCCCTCTTTATGAAACCGACGTTCTAAAGTAAATTGGAACTAAAGCAAACCATTCGTCAAACCCAACAACAGGAAGAAAGCTTTAGAAGACAATGACCTAATGGGTTTCTATTCCATTATTTTTTATGATAACTTCTTAATTGGAACCACACACTTCTGGGACAAATGAGTCAATGCCCTAAAATCAAACAAGAATTGATAACCTGCCTATTGATATGATTTAAGTACGCCAGTTGCGCCATCACTTATTGACAGGGAAAATTATAAAAAAAGTCTTAAACCTATTGCAATTGTGCCAATACAGTTCTAAACTTATTTTTTGCCGAATGGATTGATCGGGAATAATTATAAAAGGTTTATGCTCAATTGATAAAAAAGAAAAGTTTAGGACCGAACTAGCACAATTATAATAAGTTTAGGATTTTTTTTAGTAATTTTCCCCTTATTGACATCATTATCAGGCAAAACCCTCTATTGAAGGTTTGAAACACATTACTTGCATGAAGAAAAACCTTGGCTCCTTCAAAATGGAATGTCATAATTGGAAATGTATGGTTCTTGTAAGCATGTCATAGCACAAATCGAACTTCCCCGGTTGAGGAGGCCTAGGATGCCATTGATAATTGCTCAAGAAAAATCGACTTATCTCCTTTCTCACGGCATTCTAAGCAGTTTGGACAAGTATAGACTAAAAGCTTCCTGAGTCCAATATAAGCCCACCCGTATGGTTTGGTTTCATTTGTAAAAACGCAGGGTCTATTCCTAGGCGTGTTCCTGCCACGGTAATATCCATGACATTAATTGCTTACTTGTTTATGTTTGGAAGCAGACGTGTTGTCCTAGCTCTTCCAAATTTTTTAACTTCATCCCCAAAACTTAAGTCTGCATGGGTGCCAGTTGGCAAACCGTGTGGGGGTAGGCAATAGGACATACGCATTTTAGTCTCATTTCTATATTGCGAAAAGATAGATCTTGCCCTGGTGCCTAAGCTTAGAACTCCGGCTGTGGTGTTACTTTCTCCAATATTTTCCCATTCTAACTCATAGTTTTGGAGGCCACAAGGCCACAACCGAATACAGCGTCTGGGAATCTTTTGACAACTCCCTTGCCATCCTCGAAGCCAAAAGTTTCCAACCCTACCACCCCTTTGTTATAGCAATCAAAGCATCTAGATCCAAGATAATCTATTTTATACGTGCACCAACCATCTATACATACTCTAGGAATACAATGGGTATCATTGCAAGATAAGGGCCTGTATGATTGTGACTCATTTCTCTTGAAGTTACCTCTCCTAATGTGGAAGCATTTAGTGCATCCTTCACATTGCATCCATGTATCATCACTACCTGTATCCACCATCAAGTGGAAAGCATAAGAATGCGAGCCAACAGTTAAAATGTTACAAAAAAACCGAGGTTTTTGATAGTAATTCGAGATCGTAAGGTATAAGGCTCATATTTGGGTATTTGCTTCCAGTCTGCTGAATTAGAAGAAGTGACGTATTCAAGTTGGTGGACACAAGCAACAGATATCTCAGCAAATCTTTGATATCTTTCCTCGAGGGTAAGGTTTTCGGGAAACAGAGACTTGTCAACTTGGTCCGCCGAGATTAAGCTGATGCTGAAGCCATGGACTCGAGATGAGTTTTTTTTTTTTTTTTTTTTGGGTAAGTAAAAGGGTAAAAGGTGAGAAGAACGTCACCTGAGAGATTCGAACTCTCGCGGGGAAACCCCATGTACTTAGCAGGCACACGCCTTAACCACTCGGCCAAAGCGACGCTTACTTAGAACTCGAGATGAGTTGTTGGCCAAGAAAACGCAAAAAACTAGGAATGCCACAGGAGTCGCATGTGATGAAGTCATTTTTTTTCCCTTGTCTTTTGCTTTGTTGTCAGTGTGTGACTGCATCTATTTTAGAAGGGATTTTATACGAATTAGATGCTAGGTAAATTTTATTATCTCAATTAATGATGATGCCATAATGAATTAAATCGAACAACTCGAGCAAAGAAAGAAACAACTTATGCAGACCTACTAGATTAGTAAGATATCTTTAATTCTTTTGTTTCCTTCAAATTAATTCTCTCTTGTCTATTGCTGGCATTAAAGGTTTCGCATTTATCGTGTGATTACCTTCTTTAAAGTCAGATTATGTTATGGATTTTGTTGAAAAGCGATCCAAAGACACTTGATAAGAAGCGCTGATTATGCTTTTAAATTATTGTATTCATTTATTTTCATACTTCAATGTTTTTCAATATGCATTGGAAGTTGTTCTTACCAACTCTAGGTTCTTCTCGGGTTAAAAAAAAAAAAACAAAAGAACTCTAGGTTCTTCTCTAGAGTCTCTATGTTAACAAGACCTGTTAAGGACTTTAAACAATATGAAAGAGCAGACTAGGTACTCATTTTGTTCTAGTCTGCTCTATTTTCCTTCCACAATTACATGAATCTCTGTAAAAAACCTTACCTCAATGATATATGAGAAAAGGGGCATAACGTCGAATAATGAAATTAGGGCGGATTGAAAATTTTAAAACATATTTATATAGTACACAGCTTCTGTGCTCTTTTCTTTTATATACCAATCCATATTTATTATCATTAATTGGGTAGTTATAGTTTGGAAAAATGACTAACTACTTATGTCAGTGATGATAGATAGGGTTGTGTACAAAAAACACGCAGGTTGTATATTTAGAGTATTTTTCCAAATTTAAATTTCTTTTGTGTTAAGAATGAAGGGAAATTTTAAAATTAGAGGTGTTTTCACTTCCTTTTCCTTTCCATTAGGTCTCCAAACATAGCCAAGGGGGACGATTCTATTGTTTCATTCCTGCTGTTTTTTTTTTTTTTGGTTCCCGGTCACCCGTTTTCCGGATAAGTTGTGGGTAATTTATCAACAATTTTATTACCAACTTTTTCGACAATTTGCAAATTATCACTTTTATTTTTTATTTTTTATTTTATCGTTTACTAACTTGTATTCTCTTTTTTATTACCGCCTTAAATTTACAAGCTCTTATATGGACCTTTATTTTAATGACTTACAAACTTTTATTCCGATTAAATTTTCCGTCTAGTTTTGGTTATCTATTCTCATTTGAGTTACTTACCAAATTTATTTATTTTTTCCAAACTTTTTAGTTTTGCAAACTTTCTACTGGGTTGCAAACTTATTTTGCCTTTATTACCAACACTTGAATTTACTAATAGTTTTAGAATAGAGAAACGAAATTTGGTAAATTTTATAAAAAAAGTTGGAAAATTGCAATAATTTGAATGAGAGTTGGTTACTCAAAAGTAGTTGATAACACGAGTGCACCAATTTGAGAATTTTTGTGACAAAGTCTAGGGTAAATATGGTACCGCTATACCCGTTCAAAAATTTTTGTGATACTAAAATTAGTTTGAGGTAAATATAGCTAGGGGTAAGCATAGTTGTAGGGTAAGTTCCATGTTCAAAAAATTGGGGAATTGATTCCAACGGGTAGATTCCTAATTCTTGCGTTCACTTGTTCAATATGTTTGCTTGTTCCTTCAATATTTCATGACGCCCAATGCTGAGTTTGTAATGTGGAACCATTAGTCTAAGCTTCCATTTTTTACAATATATCTCATATTTTTTGTGTGTCTAAATATAAATTGTGATTAACCATTGGAATTCGCCTCAGTGGCCACCCTTCCAACATGGAAGGGGGGGGGTGAGGGGTTCAAATCCCCACATTCTCAGGGGGATGGGGTGTGGACGAGTAAGTTTTAGGAATGGGTTTCGACTCCCACGCCTTGCAAGAGGCATGTCAAAAGTCTGAGAGTGAGTGTAGAGTAGGCATAGAGTATGACTGACAATTGTGATTAGTATTTTATAGAGGTGATAATTTACTTCAACCGTTCAATTAAGAACATAAGCGAAATCTAGATAGATCCTCTAACTTGTGTGATAGGGTAGGTTTTAGGTTTCTGATTTTTGGGTATGCAGAGTAGGTTTTAAGCTTAAAAAATTATGAAATCTATTTCGACGGTGATATATCAGTTTGGGTTTTTATGTGATATTAACCTAAACATTTTAATCTATCCAATCCACTCACCTGCATCTCACACGTAGCTGAAACACGTAAAGTAAATAAGCAACAACGATGCGACTTTAAATTTCAATTGTAGGATGAAATCAGAAAATTCAGAATAATATTCGATAGTGTTTAGGCGAGGTCTATTTATAAACTATGAAGTTTTCTTTCCCCGGATTAAACAGCAAAATTTATTTCCATGGCCCTTTTTTTGTGCTTTAGTGAAACGTCACGCATGTGACTAGGCGGTGCATGGGGTTGATCGAATCAGGATCATTTTAGGTAAGTCCCAGGGGAGTCTCACGTATGGATCCCTCCAAATCATACTGTCCAGATTCAATCTAGTAGATATACAAGGTTCATGCAATAGTTGCTCGATGTTGTGGAGGTTTCAGAAGTAGGTCATGTCGATCAAATTTCACGTTCTTTAGTTTTTTTTTTAAATGACCCAACGATACTGTGAGCATCAAGCTAAATCCATATAATCTGTCTGGTCAAATGCAGGCCATCTACACTTGCATGAGGAAGTCACGATGAGTTACTTCTGTGCGACTTGATCCAATGTGTTCTAGTACGAATTGAACTTGAAAACTCACGCTTCCTGAAGGGCAAATATTATCGTCGTTTTACCACTTGACCAACTCTTCACTTAGAAACAAGTGCCGACGAGGGCAAAGTACATGGTGAGAGAAAATTGCAACTGATCAAGGTACCGTGAAACATAGGCTCCGTTTGATATGAGATTAGTTCTCTTTCCCATATTTCGCATGGGTTTTTATTGATGATCTATGGGGCAACAGCATTAGATGTTTGGCCAAACGTAGGAAAACTTTACAAAGAAAAAGTGATTATCCAATTCATCGAAAATTCATTCGCTATTTGGCTAATGCCGATGCTGCGTATGAAGAGCGGAAATGAACCCAATAAAAATATTAGAATAGTTATATCAAATAAACGTCTTTTTCTGATTGCAAAAGTCATGAAAACATAGATTTTATCCAAAGGATGTAATGAATGGTTAAACATAGAAATTCAATACAGAATCAAATTATTATAAAATTCATAAACCTTCTTATAAGAGTTAAAATCCATTATCAGAGCTAATGATTCCTTCTTTGCTAGCATATTATTCGTCTCGTTTTCGCAATAGGTAATATTTTCATTAATTGTAAATACTTCATCTATATGAAATGGATTTGGAGAAATGAAAATAGATTAAGCACAGTATTTCTAAAAATAATATTTTGATATTTAACAAATATAACGAGAATTATCGTCGAATGAATCTTTCTTGTTTAAAACTAAAGACCGACTCACATATTAATTTTTAAATCGAAAAACCTTTCACCTTTGAATATTCGAATGGATTTCAAACTCTCAAAATAATCGAAAGTCATATAGCATACTAGCTATTGTTATTATTTGTTGAGCAACATCTATCATTTATGTTCTCGAGTCTGCACATTGACCGCATTGAGTTAAAAACACTTTACAAAGATATACATATCTCGCCCTCCCCCCAATATTTGGAAATTTCTTCGATTCCTGAGATTTGAGGACATATTCTTGGGAGCTTCCATGTCATGAAAATACTTCCAAATCAAGATCTGTACCTTAAATGATAATTTGATTATGAAATCTGGAATAAATTCAGTATTTATTTCCTAATTCGCATACTTTTATATGGAAAGATGATATCCAAACATTGGATATATCACTTTCGCGATCTACTTTTGGTAATATTAGTTGTCTATAAAAGCTTGCTCCCAGTTGAACCTTAAGGAAGCATTTAAGAAAGTCATGTTGTTTTGATTATAGGCTTAAAATGTCAAAGAGCTATTGTCGTCATTTTATTGATTACGACCATCAAGCGAAAAAGATAATCTAAGTGTTAATTCTAGTATGAATAAAATATGTTTGAAATATATATTAGTAAAGTTTTTATTTAACAAAAATTATATAAAGTATGGTATTATCCAAGTGTTAATTCTAGTATGAACAAAACATGTTTGTAATATATTTTAGTAAAGTTTTTATTTAACAAAAATTATATAAAGTATGGTATTTTCCAAGTGTTAATTCTAGTATGAACAAAACATGTTTGTAATATATTTTAGTAAAGTTTTTATTTAACAAAAATTATATAAAGTATGGTATTTTCCAAGTGTTAATTCTAGTATGAACAAAACATGTTTGTAATATATTTTAGTAAAGTTTTTTTTTAAACATTATATATAGTTGAAAAGATTAATTATTTTCGTGATAGAATTCTTTATAATATATTGACTAAGATAAAGAAATTTTTAAACAAATGCGTCCTGGTTGGCCTGCTTATACTTATTCTAGACCTGTCCCCGCTTATGAATTTTTTATTATTGAATCACTACCACTTTGGATTTATTTCGTTAGATAGGTTTATGTTGCCCATGTCTTACAAACTCAACTTTGTGGTCACAGCAGCACGGTTAATAATAATAGCTAACGGGGTCGTTATGCTAGCGCTATCCTTAGAAAAATGACAGGATACCCACTAAAAAAATGAGACAATGTAAAGTTCACAAAATAATAGACAAATGACAGCTAGTTTGCACAATCATTTGAATAATTCATTCAAATTCATACGTGATAAGTGCAACTTTTCACGAACTTTTGCTTTGTGACGATCCAATATTTATTATGTTGCCTTCTATCTCATCGTCCTTACTATATATATCCGAAGTACAACTTTGGGTTTTGCATGACAAGTGCATTGATTGTTTTTCGGAAAATTACATTGATTTTGTCTTTTAGATGCTGTCTTCTCTTGCGTTGATCTAAGAGCATAAGATACGGAATCGTAGCCCAATACTTCAACACTCAAAAAATGAATGCACAATAGTCATCTTAATTGATTGTACTAAGTAGTTCCTGTACTATTAAATGAAGGAAACCGAGATTCCTAATTTCAAGAAACTACTTTATTTCTCTGTTCCAGAAAGATTCCTTAGCTGCCCATTAGCAAATATCACATGCATTCATGGACAAAATGTCAAATTGAAAGTGAAAAAATTAATTAACCACCATCAAATTAATCCACAAATTTATCATCCTTTTTTGTTTGAGTGTTAGATACCATCATTTTAGAGCTTACTGATCGGTAATTACCAATCAAGACGATTATAGAAATTTGTTAAAATCAATCAAGCTTTAAGAATTTCGGACAATTGACATTATATAAAAATTAAGTACGTGGGAGCATGTTCCACAAATTTTAAATCTTGAGCGATTTGCACGTTGACTAACCATGTCCTTTCAAGTGCCATACACCATATTTTAGGAGAAGCAGATTCTCATAGATTTACAAGGAAAGTGCTACATATACCATATATGCAGAGGAAAATAAATCCTCATAAATCGACAAAAAGAGCCAAGCTACATCTGTGTAGGTGGGTTAGGATTCAATACAGGCAGATGACGCAAAAAATTGAAGGATTCAACGCTTATATTGCATCGTGATTAGCTTTCTTCTTGGATCCTATTATGAGCTAGTCAACTCTAAAAAAATAACAACAAAAATAAGGAAAGAACGGCACAATCATTGACATGCACGATTTGACTTTCGATGAGTTTGTCATAGAAGATGATCGATTCCCGATTCGATCCAATCAACCCTACGTCACATATAATAAAAAAAAAACTGGCCATTTTTATTTTTTTTAAGGAAATTAAAAAATATATGTGTAATTGATTTGGTTCGATTCCCAAATCCGATTTCCCCATAGAATTGAAAAAAAAAATATTTGTTAGGATGCCGGTTTTACTTTTAGGAATTATTAATTGGGAACTGGACAGACACTCTTGAAAATTAGACTAAATTGACCGATTTGATCAAATCTAGATAACTCCCGATTCGACCGGCCCTTTTTACGCGGTTCTAATCACCTTCACCAAACCTTGGTGGATGGCGAAAAAATGGCCGTCGGCCGACGCACCTCCGGTGCTTTATTTTTAATCCTTTCCAATATTCGATAGTCGCATCATCAACGCGGAAAGCATTCCCTCGGTATCCGCTGACGTTCCGTCATCCGTACGTGTCGCGCTACAAATATCCCCGTTCCTAGATCTCGTAAAATATTGAAGGCAGATGCGTTCACGGGACGTGGGTTCTCCCTAATTTCTTTATTCCGACCACCACGCCGGTTCTCCTCTCTCCTCTTCTCGAATCGCTCCGTCCCCGAATCACCCTCTTCACCTCCCACCAAAAAAAGGGACTTCTTTGGTACCTCCTGGGCTTGTTTCCGTTTGTCCCAGGTACGTATGCGTCACGACCCAGATACGGTTACGGCCTTGTTTAGCTTGTCCTGAATCTGCAGGGTTAGTGGTGCTTTTTTTGGGTAGCTGGGATGTTGTTTTCGAGTTGTGGGTATCTTGTGCTCTTCCCTCCGGGCCGTGGGGCTTGTTGCTGGTATCTGATTTGGAATGTGAGGATTTGATGCTTTGTTTTGGAATCCTATCTTTGCTTCTGGGTTCAATCTAAGATTGTCTGTAGAGTGATACCTGCACATGCCCACTTGTATGTTGAAACCCCACGGCGACTCCTGATATCAAGATTTGCTTTTGGAGCTGGAGGTGGTGCTCATTTGGTGTTTCAGATTCAGTGGACGTATGTTGCCCTTGATTTATTTTATTTTATATGTGGGTGGTTAATTTAAATTTTAGAATACTTGTGCTATGGGGTGGAATGTTTAAAACCGGATTATCATCGTGTGACCTGAACATTCTTTGACTTGGTTTCTCTGGCCAGTCCTCTGTCTATGCCTGAGCAATAATAACAATAGTCCATGCTTAATGCAGATTTTC
Source organism: Eucalyptus grandis x Eucalyptus urophylla (assembly GCA_028830015.1). Classification (NCBI taxonomy): domain Eukaryota; kingdom Viridiplantae; phylum Streptophyta; class Magnoliopsida; order Myrtales; family Myrtaceae; genus Eucalyptus; species Eucalyptus grandis x Eucalyptus urophylla. The sequence continues at coordinate 47,794,309 of CM054190.1, forward strand.
TCAGATTTATGTAGTAGTTTTCTGAATTACCGGCTTTTGCAAAAGAAGGTCTTCATGCCGCATTTTGCAGAGGAGGGCCAGAAGGAGCTGAATTACTGGCTTTTACAAAAGAAGGTCTTCATGTTACATTGTGCAGAGGAGGGCCAGAAGGACATATAGTGCTCTGTTGACAGAAGAAGTGGAGCGCTTTTGCCTCTGCTTGCATAAAGGATGAAGGGAAGCTTTCATGGTTTGAGAGGCAAACAACTCTCTGTTTTGCTCATTACTATTGTCTTCATGAGCATTCTCGTGTGGTCATGGGAGAAAAATCCATTCCGTACCTCCTTTCTTCATCCTCAGAACATATGGTTACCCCTATCTTCAGGTTTTGCCTCTGAAGACTTCCTATATATTGGTTCTGTTCCAGCTTTTATGTTTTTAGGTTTATATAATTATGAGATGCATATCATACTCCTTTGAGAGAACTGCACAAAGAGAGTAAATCTGATCTGCCACTTGTGTTGCATCTTGTTCAAGGAGTTCTATCAGATGTGCAGTAATTTAACTTTGGAGTCTCACATATACTGAATGAAACTGGAGAAGTACAAAGCTTATGCTTGTGACTTGCAAGAGTGATTCTGTGTTTCTCTAGACATCAACTAGAAAATTAAGCATTTCAACAAAAACAGCATAGCCAATAAAGAATTTAATGTACAGTGGTTAGTTCCTGATTCACATTGTCCTAATGTGTAATATTTGGTACAGATATACAAACGAAAGCCCATTTAGAGACAACAGTCACGTCTCAACCACCTGAATCTAGTGGCATTGATAAATCCTCTATTGCAGAGGAAGTGACAATAAAGGATTTAGATAAGAGACAATTTCAGGTAGCCCCTTCAAAGGGCTCACCTTGGATGGCTGATGTTGGTGGAAATTTGACGAGCCATGTGGAGGAAAAAGGTAAGGTATTGCTTCCACTTGATATTGCTGAAACATACATGTCATTTCCAGATATACTTATTGTAAATTTAAACACGTCTCCTTTACGAAATATATGCTGTACAGTAGATTGTTTCTTTCAGTTGTTCTGCTTTTGTTTACCAAGTGTGGTCAAAGTATAAAATTGTCATGAGCATAAAGGCATGACCAAGTTTACACTCAAGGCCTTCTTGCTTGAGGTAATGCAGAAACTGCTACCATTTTTGCAGAAGAACCCAAGAAAGTGATAAAAGGCGTGGAACCTGAAGAGAATGACACTGCTGAAAGCATCACTGAATCCGGGGGAAAGCAGGAACATGATTCAGGAGTAGACAATTCAAAACAAGAAGAAAGAATAAATTTTCAAGTGCCTCCTGGTTCTGAACATATTAATGCTACATTGCCAGGCGAAAACTATGAGAAAGCACCCAATCTAGAGGAGAATCAAGGTAAGAACTCTATTCTTTCTGATTTTATTCTGTTATGCTTTGTGGAATCTCTTGTTTGTCATTTGCCAATTGGATGAATCATTTACTATGTGGTAATGATCTAGTGTCTGCAGAAATTTACTTGTGAATTGATCTTAGTTTCAATGTGCTAAGGAAGAATCTTTGCCGGTTATATACATAAATCATAATTATTGGTTCTGGGGAAGTTCCATTGATGCAATCCTCATCTGTGGTCAACTTGTTGACATCCTCTCAAGTCCTCTGTTGATTTTATCTCTCACTTAATGCATGTTATGGAGGTAGCTATTGCTAACTATATGACCTCTGACTTTCAGCAGCCTGTAACTTTGCCAAAGGAAAATGGGTTGTGGATGATGAAAGGCCCTTATACTCTGGCTTTAGTTGTAAGCGATGGCTTTCATCAATGTGGGCCTGCCGGATGACCCAGCGCATGAATTTTGACTACGAGACGCTTAAATGGCAACCTAAAAATTGCCAGATGGAAGAGTTTGAAGGTTCTAAGTTCCTAAAAAGGTACTCTCGTTCAGACCATAAATCTGTAACTGAACTTTGTCAGTTGCGTTTCTCAAAGTGAGGTTGTTGCATGATCAAGAATTGCAGTCAGCTTTTGTGATAAGGGTCATAGCTATTCTTGACCTCTGTGGTGATTGTGCTCGTCTTTCCCTCTTTGAACAATGTTGTCACTTCTCATCTTGGGGTTGAGCTGCAGCAGTTTATTGATCACGGTATGAAGAAAAGGAATTCAGGCTCTATTCTGGCCATCTTTTGTCGGATTTGTGTTTTCCTGATCACCATTCAATGCACCAAAAAGTTATTTGTTTTTTCCTTTCACCAAGAATAGGAGAAAGAAATACTCTCAGCACAGTAGAATTTCATGCATGTTTGTAGTATGGAGCAAGAGTCACACCTTGTGACTCTCCTGTTGTGTCATATATCATTGACTTCGCTGGACTTCATCCATGGTTTTCAATTTATGTTCCTGTTAGGATGCAAGACAAGACCTTGGCCTTTGTTGGAGATTCCCTGGGTCGGCAGCAATTTCAGTCGCTAATGTGCATGATTACTGGTGGTAAGGATAGGCCTGATGTCTTAGATGTTGGAAGAGAGTATGGGCTGGTGAAAGCAAAACATGCAGTCCGCCCTGATGGTTGGGCATACCGATTCCCAAGCACCAACACCACTGTCCTCTACTATTGGTCCGCAAGCTTGTGTGGTCTAGAACCGCTGAATAAAACAAATCCAGCAACTGAATATGCCATGCACCTAGATCGGCCACCAGCATTTTTGCAAAGGTTTATCCACAGATTTGATGTTCTAGTTCTTAACACTGGCCATCACTGGAACCGTGGTAAGCTCAATGCTAATCGGTGGGTAATGTATGTGGGCGGTGCACGCAACACCAACAAGAAGATTGCGGAAATTGGCCGTGCGAAGAACTTGACCATCCACAGCATTGTGAGTTGGGTGAACTCACAACTCCCGAAATACCCTCGTCTTAAGGCATTCTACCGGAGCATCTCTCCTAGGCATTTCGTGAACGGGGATTGGAACACGGGAGGGAGTTGCAATAACGAAATGCCCATGTCTATAGGGAAGGAAGTGTTACAGGATAAATCCAGCGATGTTGCTGCGGAGAGTGCAGTAAGGGGGACAAAAGTTAGGCTTTTGGACATAACGGCGTTGTCGCAGGTTAGAGATGAAGGTCACATCTCCCGATTCAGCATTAAGGGCACAACAGGAATGCAAGATTGCTTGCACTGGTGTCTGCCCGGCGTTCCTGACACATGGAATGAACTTCTTTTTGCTCAAATTTAGACAGGAAAATTTACACTTTATAATACACCGTTCTGGAGAAGCAACTGCGATGCCTTCATTCTTGTGCTGATGCATCACTCTTTGAACGGCCACAGCCGGTAGCACAACTTCTCTCATTAGGATTGACATTACAGGGACCTGTTTTTCAATACCAAATGGTTCCTGTATTGCATTACAATGAAGATAAATGACAGTGGAGCAGCGGCCAGGGGCTGGAAGATCGAAAGTCAGTTTTGTACCTTAAGATCCTCCAGTTTTATATTGGCGTCTGTTCATTTGTTGAAATTATGTTGTAAGATTAAGTTGTTTGAGAATATGCATTTTTTAGGGGGATCAAGGGAGAATCAGAGATGGCATGTAGTGGCTATATTCTTTTTTCATTTGTTCTGTATTGAATATATTCAAGCATCTGTGATTTGCCTCCTCTGTGCTTCAGGCTCAAAGTAGCAACTAATACCATCTACATCCTGGGGCACTTCTACACATTCCCGACGACCCATTCCTTAGTGATTGACCATCGTTGGATCACAAAAGAACAAATCTCGGTCAATCATTTAAAACTTTTGAACAATCAATGGAAGGTTTTGAAGTATTTGTGAGGTACGACATCTTTGAAGGATCCAAAAGGATGCATTAGGATCTGAGGTTCTTATGATCCCTCGTGGGACCATAATAACTCCCCTACACTTTGAAGCATGGCTGTCTGGTCAATTCGCTCTCCCTTTCTGGCAGATCATAGTGACTGGACATGGACAAGGAAAGGATTGTTTATGTTGCTCGCGATCCACATGGTCGGATTCATATAAATCGGCATTAGCGTCCTAGAATTCAGACATGTTCACGCGCTCAAAAACCGAGCAGCAGCTTGTCGTACCCTCTCAGAGGAAATCGGAAAGACCTATCATACACCAACAGCACAAAACAGAAAAGAACGGCATCCAAGCAGGGTTTACTTGCTCAATCCAAAATCAAGACTACGCATTTCAAGAATTAATAAGTCCAAAACTACTCTCTGGCACGTCCTTCTCTAGCTTACAACCGGTTCTTTCATTTGACTACTCTGTCTTCTATGCTGACAACAGTTTCCCTCTCCCCGCCTTCACCCTCAAGCTCAACACGTTCCTTGGCCTCTACCTTTTCCACTTGTTCATCCTTTTCATCGGACTCCTCTGATCTTTGGTGGATCGTCCCGTGGATCTTTGCCACCCCCTTTTCGACTGGCTCTATTGCTTGATTTATTGTCAGAACAACATCCTTCACCACCTGTTTTTAAAGACAAAAAGAAAGGTTTCACACAAATGGATGAAGCACGACACACGGCATTGATCAAGTGAAACCGAGCTAATTTCTTGGGACAATGATTGCATAAAAGCAAGATTTCACACAAATGGTGGAATTCAAGCTTACGCGATGACCGCCTTCGACAATAATGTCGTGGACACTCTCGGTGATGCTAGTACCAGCAACCTCCACCTTCGTGTCAGTCTTCTCAACCACGGCTGGTTTCTCTTTATCACCCTCTTCCAACTTTACTTCAGCGACTGTCTTTTCCGTGGTGACTTTTGGGCTTTCGGCGATTGGGACATAACGGTAGGGCTCCACCGGAAAGACAAAAACATGAGCAACAGCTGCCATGGACATCTGTCAACAGTTTAACATCAATTCACATCCTTGTAAGCTCAAAGCAACCAAAAATATACGGCATGCCGGTCTACCCGATCAAGTAAAATGATATACATGACCTCTGGTTGTCTTTGTAGCAAGTTTGGGTATGTACAAAAACAAACACCCGCGGAGACCATATGGAATCAATGGTCAAAAGCAAACAAAATTCGAGAGTGCAGGTGGCTAGTGCTTTTGGCTGTCGGATACTTTTCTTTGGCTGAAAGAAGCTCACACTTACTTCTATGCAGATAAGAAAATCCTGCACTCCAGTTTGCAGCTTTTCTTCTTTTGGCAGAACATGAAAGGCACATAGAAGTGCAATCCCCACGCCTTGCCACCAAGTGGCGAATACGATAGCCTTGAAGCTGATGAACTTAGCCAACGGCTTTATGGATTTAAGTCTCTCATGAGTCGCATTATAGAACTGAACAAGGCAAAACAATGCCCACATCTGGCTGAAGTTCAGTACCACCGCAATGTACGGATACCTGCAAGAGAGGACAAGGATGACAGGGATGTGGGGAATGGAATATTCTATAAAGTGGAAAAACCTTCTTAATACCCATAATTCCATTTGAATTCACCGTCACCGTAGACACCAAGGAGCTCCAAAATAAGTGCTAAAAATGCACATACTGTCTTCAGAATCATCTGGACAACATCAAACATGTTAGGAACCATCATAATAAGTCTTAACTGTGATGGTTCAAATGAGGTACTCACATACTGCACAAGACCGAATTTCTCAATGGTGAGCAGATCTTCTCCGAGAACACATGGTTGAAAGATGAAGTCCCAAACTCTGCTACCTTTTTTCTTTGGACTTGTGTTCGTGTGGTCCAGGAGTGGCTTTTGGAGCAATTTCCTCGATTCATCTTCAAGTAGTTTGATAACTTCTCTCTCGCCACCTGCATGAAAAATTAATGCATGAGCTTACGCAGTAAAACTTGTCTTCATTGGCATATATTCAGACTGCTGAACAAAAACTCCAGCTAGAAAATGATTAGACTGCTCTAGCGGGTCTAGATGATACAAGAAAACTTTTTCAAGTTTGAGTTCATCTACAGTAGCCTACCCAGACAGGCAATCAAGTATCTTCCAAAAGAATACAAAGCAAATGCTTCATAGCAGTTTCTCAGTAGGTCACACGCAAGAGACAACTTTGGGTTCCACAACGATATTATCTGCCAAAGAAAATCAAACCAGTCAGACTGGATCAACGTCATTGATTCATAAATCAAGCCATAAACACATGGCTGAAGCCATGGATCGCGGCATCTCTCTTCCTTTTTCCTTTAAATTAAAGGAACCGTGTGACTCAAGATACAATCTTTCATAAACACATGGCTGAAAAATATTTTTTGGTTGAAGCAAAGAACCTGGAAACTGTTAAGGAGAAGGACCCCTGTTCAGATAAATATCACTTGATCAACTCTAGGGGAAAAAGACATAAATAGGACTTCAAAGACAGAACTTACTGATTCGATTGCATAGACTGGAACCATGGAAAGGACCACAACTACCCACTTTTGTTCCTAAAATTGGATCAAAGCAAGATAATTTAGTAAATATTAATCCTGTCACTAAAGCAAGGAAAGTCTTTCTATCATACTAGAGGACCAGTTGGCCCCAGTGATTAAGCTAACCATCAGGATATTTAGTAGGAAGTCTGGCTACATGTTTCCAATATCATTTGGACAATGTATCAAGGTATGCTTAGATGATACTCGACTAGTTCCATCCATCCATAACACTGAGTTAGACTGATCAATCATATTATATACAGGAGAAGAGAGCTTACAGCGGGATTTGTGTAGTACTGGAGATGCTGAAATATGAGAAAAAGGGACAGGGGCGATGCTACAAGTACGAAGCATGCAGCGATGATAACTGCTGGTTTATGGAGGTCGCCGTAAATGGCACCCGAGGACGAGGAATATTTTGATTCCATCTTTTGGACATCTTCCGACTTCCCACTTCAAAGAGAAATCAATGAGTGCACTCTCAACCTATTTCACGACAAGATTATACATGAAAGTTTCATTTTGAAAAAGGAAAAGCATTTTCGCAGATGACTGTTAAATCACGACATGCTTGCTCGAGAGTTACTAGTACATAAACCGAATTCTCACATCTACGCATCTGTCTATCTACAATATTCTTTGAAGGAGCGATTCCTCTATCGTTTCTCAACTCAAAAATACTAGACATGTGCCTTGCTTCGTTTGCTCATTATTTGAAACTTTAACTGGCCTCTCCGACCCAGTCCGGCATAAATGGCACGTGAAGCGTGCATTCGGTATAGTCTCATTCATCTAACGAAGAATGTGATGAATTCCTTCCACGATCGCCGGAACATATAAAACTCAAGTAATCCATTCGGAGTTGTCTATTTTCCCTCGGTAAAACTCATTAAAATTGCCGTCGAATCAACAGCGAGAAGATTGCTTTAATTATGCCACTGTGAATACCAAAAAAATGAGCAAAACTACACCTCGTAGCGGCGTAAGCTTGCTTCGTGTAACTCAGAATCACTTTTTTGGACGTGGGGCTTGCGCTAACTTGGTGCACTTGTGATTTTCGAAACGGTAAGAACCGTAAAGAGACTAGAAAACCATGAGAACACAGACGTGTCTGCACTTCATTTAAGGAAAGAGAAACAAGAAAGAACCTTCAAAGCATGATGACGCTAGTGAAGAAGCAGCGTCCAAAGGAGGGTCGGACTCCTGAAGAGAATGCGCCATTGATGACCGTGAACGAGAGAGGGTTTTGGAGCGGGCAGAAGAGGACGAAGGCGGAAGAAAGAGGCCAAAGTGGCAAAAGGGAGTGCTACGGTGGCTTCTGGCGAATTGGACATATGGCTTTGACACGTTCTCCAAGTTCGGTTTTCGTTGCGTTCGTGGGCTCGACACGTTGGTTTTCTAAGGGACGGAAGGTGACCTTGCCGTTCTGCTGTGCCTATCTTACATGAACAAGGATATATATATATACACACACACAAAAATAATTACTTAAATTAGTCCCAAAAAGCTACGATTTTTGTTTTATTTAATTAGATGGTAAGATTCCAATTATGATATTAATATTGACGGATATGAATATGACTTCCATTTGCACTCAAAAAGGCTATATATTCAATGTGAATATGTGAATTTTGATTAATCGTGAGCTTTTGTGAACGAACGTGTTTGATTTGATTTCAAAGGAGATCTAAATGTTGTATTTGAATTTCCCACCCTTAACAATGGTGCTATTTTAGTTTTTCCAAAATTAATGAAGAAAATTTATGAGAATTATGTTATTGTTGGTATAATTTTACTGATTTAAAAGTGCTCGATATATAATTCAATAAAATAAAAGTACGTGGGAGAGAAGCATATAATTTCTGTATATTCCCTAGCGAAGATTAGCAAGACGATTATCTTAGATAACAAGATAATATAATATCGATTATACTCAATCAATGATAAATATGGAGAAAATAAGACCAAAAACAGACTGTCGAAATACTTAAGAAACCAGTTCAAAATATTTAAGAATCGATTTAAAGGTCATAAAACTGGTCCATCAAAATGGTTTGGATCTGAAGATTTCCGTGAGGCGAAGAGAATGGAGTTTCTCGATTCGATTCATATATAAAAAATGGCTCTTGCACCTCAGATGCAAACCATATTTGGAGCGATGACCGCAAATGGGATGGCATGGCATACAGTACTAAACCAGATTTTCTTTCATTTCTGCTCTTTCTTTGTCTCCTAAAGAGCACCGAGTGAACTATCAAGGCTTCTCTTTCACTGCAAATTCAACGACTCCGAATGGCAAAAACATGGGATTACTCCTGCTCAGCGTGCTTGTCAAGTGGATAGCCTTATTGAGTTGAAAATACAGTACTTGTTCTTGACAGACTCTGATTATTGTCGTCGTCAGCAAGTGAAATTCTGTGCGGAAGTTTCACATCTGGTCTTGGTGAGGCACGCTTCACTGTTGTGCACTTTCTTTCTTAAGTGACCAGCAAATATGGTAAAGAGCCCAGGATGTATGTTCCGATCTTTAGTGTTTATACCATCCGCGATGAAAAGGACTGCGATACAGATGAATGTCCTCAAGACCATATAGCCGTGATATATGAGTCATAGCTGATGACTTTACAAACCAATATATGGATATACAGCTGAACAGAGCAATGCAATTCATTCAGCATAGCGCAAGATGAATGTAATCATGCATCGAAATTAAGTCACTGTCTGAAATGCAAGATTCATATATTATCTCAAGTATCAAATATAAGAACACACATCATCTCCTCATTTTGTAACATAAGTATTACAAGTCGCCATTTATTTTATGCTCGATTAGGGATTCAACAGCTCAAAGCATCAGAGATGTACCCAGCCGCTAAACAAGCTACAGAATGGGAAGTGAATCCTCAATCAGGCAGGGTGAGAATAGAGAGGACAGGCTCCAGATTGGGAAACCGAGAAAGAAAGTCAGAGCGCTTAGCTAACTCGAAGTCCTGGAACTGAAAGGCCGGTGCACAAGTACAACCCACCAGAGAGTAGTGTTTCTCCGCATCCCTTGGGGCAGCTTTGAGCACGGAGCCATCCGGAGAGATGGTATAGTCCTTCGTCGGAAACGAACCGAACCATACATTTGGAGGCACTGTGTACTGTGGTTGCTGATTGTCTACAGTAAGGTCAGATCCAATGCAGGTTAATTTGAAACTTCCATCTTTGTCATTCAACTCCAATACCTGCAAAAAGAATTTTGCGTGGAATCTTTGTCTTTTCTTTCAGCACATAGCCAAGTGCCAATATCTTAAGGAAGTGAAGTAATATTTCGTGAATGAAAAAATTCTCAATTGAGATTAGGGGCAAGCTGAAGCAAATCATTCCCATCAAAGATATGACGGACTGGAATTTAGCCGTACCGTGAGAGGTTCTCCCAAATAAAAATGCCAGGTCTCGGCACAAGGTATACGGTGGAGGTGCGACACACTTCCCGCCGGCAGCATAAAGTAGATGGATGTGCTCACGGGTCGATCAACCTTGTCTGGAATTTAGGTGATTCAAAGAAATTCAATAAATTTGTGATTAGGAAAAGAGGGAAGTAACCAAAAGCAACCGCATTTCATGATTCCCTGGCATTGACGTGGTCTGTCACTAGCAAACAATTGGCAAAAACAATGGAGCCTAGACACAGGAAAGATCAGTAATTTAGACCATTGGTTTGACTGCAGCCTTCATCAGATATTGAATCAGAATTGGGCATCACAAATTTGTACTTTTCCCTTCCTTTTTCCCGGATATGACAAACCCATTTAATACCCAGATGGATGAATCAATAGTAGCAACATTCATATCGCCAGAAATTCAATCACAAAATATAGAAATCACAACTTTAGCACAATAAATCCCACATCAGCAATCAGCATCTGCAGCAGCTCATCACCCACCATCCAAACAAATACAATGATCCACAACAGGCTGAAAAGACTATTTAGCTGGAAAGAAAAAGAAGAAAGATTGAAATAAATCTGCAGAACTCAAGCGCGCGATCAAGAACTTACAGTGAGGCGGAAGCTGAGATCTGGAGAGATGAATAGAGGTGTCCCTGAAGGTCTCGGAGAAAAACCCACCTTCCGGATGGGGCGTGAGCTTCAGTTTCTCCACGATACGCGACGTTGTTGCTGCAGAATCCATCTCTGGGCTTCCTTCTTCTCTCTCTGTTTTTCTCCTCTTCGTTTCACGAGCTTTTGTACCAAAACCGAGAAGAAACGAAGGAGAGATATGCAATGGCAATGTTTCTAGGCGTTGACCCTGGTGGGTAAGTATTGAATTGAGCGGAACGTTGCAACAGATCCAGGATGCAGCAATTTGTCAAAAGGACTACGGTGCGGCCGCCAATGGCGTGCCGGTTCTGGAAGGGCGGCTCAGGCTTTTGAACGGGCTTGTTGGGCTCCTTTTTTGGATGGTCCGGGCCAGCCCAGTTACAAGTTCTCCAGGCTGTCCAGGTCTAATGTTGTCATGGATCTTTCTATTCTCGGATAAATATTTGCAAGCCGAACAGTGATGAGATGAGTTGCGAGTTTGATTATTGATAAAAGGAAGGTGCAACGCCATTCCTTTTTGTTTGAGATCACTGTAAAAAATTATGTAAAAAATTATGTTGCAATTACTGTCGAATCCAGCTCTTGTTCCGTGTAATCGTCTGACATTTTGGATGTTAAAACTGTTGTGACAGCAACCCATTTTCCATGGCAGTGGTTCTCTTTTTCTTTTTCCTTTTTTTTTCTTTCGATTTTTTTTATAGGAAACATAAGAAGTGTGAGCAGAACTGTGAAAGAGGATTTTGAGTACAAATCATAGGGCAATGTAGCCAGAGATCCCATGGAAAACCAAAGCACTTCTCAGGTAAAAGACAAATGATTCATTATACACTGTACAAACAAGAGTGAAGAGCTGTCCATTGCAGAACCTACGTTTGAAGGCAGTCCGGTCATTTCTCATCGAAATTCAGTTCAGAGATTCAATCCTCAGTGACAATCTCTTTGTAGCACAGGCTTGACAAAGAAATCCTTCCCCTGGAAGTGAAATGGTGATGCTTTTGACACCGAGCTTCCCTAATTTGGAAGGGTAATGACAAAGCAAAAATAAGTTTGAATCAAAGATGGATGTTCTATAAGCTCTATTCTATTTGTGAAAAAGTAAGCCAAAAGCCTCGCCTTTGAGGCCACTCTTTATGTTCGCTCTTCCTCAGGAAAGGATTATACGACCAATGAATCCTGGCCTAAGCATTGAGTGGTTGATTCCAAGCGTTGATGAATCCGTTACGGCACTCGATCAGGGAATGAGCAGAACTCGGGGTTCAAGACGTTCTATCCTGTCAACTAAAATTGTCAATAGGAGTCTAGAAACAAAATTGCCTCACACTTGTAACTCTTCCAGTTTTCTAATTGCTTCTCTCAGGTCAAGCCGATGATCAGGGTTCTTCTCTGTGCAGGCAGCTCCTATATGAAGGAGTTGCAACATCTCACTTTCTGATTCTGTTGAACCCGCTATCTCTGGATCAATGACTTCGGCCTCTCTTTCCTCTGAGATCGCTGAGTGAACCAACATCACTACATCAGTTCCGCTCTTCCCGCTGCTAATATACTGAGAAGGGAGCTTCCCCATGAGGACTTCAAGGATGATTAATCCGAGACAATAAACATCGCACTTCGGCGAGATGCTCCCTTGCTGTGAAATCTCAGGCGCCTTATATGCAAACAAGGTTTGCGCAGCTTGAGAGGGGTTGATCAGATGATGGAAGCCGTAGTCGTTGAGCAATGGCTCATAATCTGAGCTCAGAAGAATGTTGCTCGACTTGAGGTTTCCATGAGGCAGGTCATAGGATGCAAGCTCTGAATGGAGAAAAGCTAGTCCACTTGCGACTCCCTTGACGATCTTCAACCGGGTTGGCCAATTCAGCTCTCTATGACTAATTCCACGATCACCTGAAGAATCAAAGTATGTGAAATCAGAAATCAGCAAAACGTAAGATTTCATCACTGGTTTGAGGAGATTGTATAAGATAAGTCGAATCTTCCAGGAAATCTTTCATCTCCTCAATATTAACATGTTATGATAACAAATGTGCTAGCGGAAAAATCATTTCCAAAGCAAGCAGAAGAAAATATGTTTCTATTAGTGTACCATGTAATATGTATAACAAGCTCCCCATAGGAATGTATTCCGAAACCAAGAGCTTCTCGTCCCTCCTATAATGGTAGGCCAGTGGGGTCAGTATATTTGGGTGCCGTAGTCCAGCAAAACGTCTAAGCTCAGCGTCGAACTCATCTTTATCTAAAGCATTCATTTCCCTCATCCTCTTCACCACCACGGACTGGCCGTTCGACATCACAGCCTTGTATGCACAACCCAACCCACCATTTCCGAGCACCTCCGCAGAGGCCCTCATTAGATCAGCCAATCCGAATTCACCCTTCTCGTCGCTCAGCATCATGAGATTGCCCAAACCGTGCTTGCTGCTCTGAGCCTTTCTTTTTGAACTGCCTTTCCTGCTAGACCCTGTTCGCACGGGCTTCACCCCGGAAATTGGGACTTGGACAGCCTCACGGACATTATCTCTCCCTAAAATGCTGAAATCATCATCCCTTCTCCGCCTGGAAGAAACTATCGCAGTCAGAAGAACCCCCGCAGCTACCAATCCCGCCACTGTCCAAAGAATTATGCTGAGCCTTTCACTGCTCTTCTGTTCATTGACCGGTGGAGGTGGCTGAGGCGGTTTCACGGTTGTCGTGTCTGTCAAAGGCGTTTCTTTGCCAGGGCAGACTTTATCGAGTGGCTTCCCACAAAGTCCAGGATTCCCTTCGAAAGACTTGGAATTGAATTTAGACAAACTTTCCGGGATTTCACCCTCCAACTTGTTGTCTGACAGGTCCAGGGAAGTGAGCTTCTCGTGCTTAATCAAAGGAATGCGCCCTGAGAATTCGTTCCCTTCAAGGTGAAGCTCCATAAGGTTGGCGAGTTGCATCAGGGACTCTGGTATGTTCCCTGAGAAGTTGTTATCAGCGAGCCAGATCTTCTTGAGAGACGCCATGTGCTGAAAAAAGTTGCTCGAGATTTCCCCAGAGAATTTGTTCCTGGATAACAGCAGGGACTTTATCGCACCCAGTCGATTGAATTCTGGCATTGGACCTGCAAAGACATTGTTCGCGAAGCTGAGAGTCCTCAGGCCGCGTAAGCTCTGCAGTGCATCGATGTCAATCTTTCCGGACAAGCCCATGTCAGAAAGATGGAGCCCTGTGATGATTCCATCAAAGCAAATGATGCCGATCCAACCATTGCACGGATGCGATCCAGGAGCCCAGGAATCCAAAGCATCGGCGTTCCCTAAAGACCTCTTGAATTGGAGAAGAGCATCTTCAGGTGCGGACAAAGACAATTTTGTGAAGGAGATGATAAGGAGGGAGAGGAGGACGGAGCCAACAGCAGCGAAAGCCATTTCCGGTTGAACCTTATCACCGCCGCGCAAAAATGCACGTTATACAGGATTAAACTATTTTTACATTAAACATTTCACAATGAAGAAAATTTGGAATCATAATTCTTCCTCCAGGTCATGGAGTTTCTCTGGGTGGTTGCTTTGACAGATTATTTTGATTGATTCCGTTTTGCAGAAACATGTCAATCTTGGTGGATGGAATTGGCAAATCCCCACAGAATTCTAAAAATAGGATTGGAAGGAGAAAATAGAAGAGGGATCTATATAGAGAGGTAAATCATCACCGTCTCTTGACCAGGTCAGCTTTGAGGGAAAGCATATATTAGTAGGAACGTGGCAAACAACACAAGCTTTTAGCATTCATGCTTCCATTATTTGTCTGCAAGTTCTAATCCCTCGAATTTAAAAGCGCCCCAGTAACAAGATTTTGCAAGTACCACCTCAACAAGATTCAGTGTCCTAGACTCGTATTCTCAAGGACTTCAAAATGGATCTTTGGCCTCATATTTACATTGAGAATTACCATCACTCAATAGCTTTAGATTTATGGAACTAAAGCTTGCAAACAGGCCAAAGGATGCATCAACATGAGCAGGATTAGCCACTTATACAAAGAAGTGTGTAACAAAAAGATTGAGAAAAGAAAACCAAGTCGGGGTTCCTTGTATGTACATAGATTCTGCTCAGTCCATTGAAACAACTGAAACAATGCCATGGAGGCCTGGACATTTCGGCCGTGACTTCTCACCAGTATCTCCCTTTATCCCAAAATCAATCCTTCATTCTCGCAACATCAACTAGACGTGAAAGCCTGCAGTGAAACATCATTTCTTGAGGCTCATAATGAGTGAAACTGTTATGCATTCTATAAATGCAGTCTAACCAGCGTTGTCCATGGAAAATTGAAGCAGATGAGATGAGACAATACCGAAAAAATGTTGCAGTGACCAGGATCTGCAATGTGATTCAGTAAGTTCTCAATGGGGCCGTCGCCTGTGTAAATGGCTTGGAACCAGAACCCCACGAATGCTAGCATCGCTAGGCGTCCGTTTTTTATTTCCTTTGTCCTCAATACCATGACGGGCTCTGGAGAACCCATCCCCCACATCATTGGATCGAACCAAAATCCACCAGGATAACCAACGTCAGGCTTTGGTTTCTTTTTGTTTGGGAGCTTGAAATCGATGTCGACACTACCCGGCTTGATCATATCAGCCCATCTTCTTCCCTCTACCCAACCCATCAAGGCTAACTGCACCACAAATAAGGTTGTGGTATCAGCAAAGTATTCTCGAGTGCCAGCATTGTACCATGAGTAGTTCTCTATGAAGCCTAATCTTCCGAGCATTTCAGGAATCAGAATTCCAGCCACCCCAAGCATCGCCCATCTGCTATGCATCAGTTCGGCTTGTGCAAACCACTTAAGCAACTCTGGATCAGACCCTGCACCAGTTGATGCATTAATAAGAATAATACAGACAGAAATTAGCTAGATTTATGGTGCCACATTATGACACCCCCACATCAGAGTACATTCCAGCTAACAGCTACTTTGTTGAACACTTTGAAGCCTGTCACAAGCCTGTACTAAATACAGTCCCCAAGCATGAATCATCTCCAAAGAGATTTACATGACTTGATCATTTGGTTCTCCACTTCAGACAGGTCATAAACATCAGTGTATGTTTTATTCGAGAATCTAATGCTGATACGAATTCATACCTAGGCCAAGCGGGTCGAAGCCGAAATCTCCTGGAAGGCTGCAATGAAATCACCACCAACCGGGTCATGTCTCCATTGCGCAATAGTAATCATAGGCAAGCTTATTCATATGTCAAACAACGAAGCAAACACAAACAATAGTGAAAAGACTAGGCGACAAAGAATATGCAAATTCCTGAACATGGGTCGCTTATAGCCAGTGTCACAAAACGTATGTACAGAAGAATAAAAGATAAGCAAATCGCAGTCCAAAACGGTCATGAAGCCGTGTAAAGCAAGCTCTTAACATGAATGTTTCCGAACTATCTCTACTTGATGTCCCAAAAAGAGTGAAAATTACCTGCCATCGAGCCACTCAGGGGACGAGCTACCCGGAAACCAGAGAGGCCGATCGGGAGGAAGCGGCTCGCAAACGCTGGAGACTCCTTTCGTCGCCTTCACGCGAGTCCTCGCCGGCGAGCTCGCACTGGCCGCGACCTTCCCGGGGAGCCATTTCCTCGGGCTTTCCCTGTCACCAAAAACACAAGGCGTCGCTGAAAATGACACGACACTAAACTCGACTCGTATTCACCTCACGCAACGCACGGTTAGAAAACGAAGAACTCGGAAGGGCGAAGCACTGAGCGGTGGATGAAAGGAGCAGCGAGTCGGACCTGGTCGGGAGGGTCGACAGCGAGGAAGAAGCAATGGCTAAGGCCATGGATGACGAGTGGAGCTGAAGCAGAGCCTGGGACTATTTGCCGACTCCGCCAGAGCTCAAGTGGATGAAGGTGGACGGCTCGGGTCGGTCGGGATAATGGTGATGCTTACGTGGCGGGCCTGGAGGGTCAGGGGCCACTGATGTTCCTCCACGTGTCGGCGGTGCGCGTACACGGGATCTGTAGACCTTACATGAAATTTCTTTACATAGAAATTAGGGCAACGGAGGTATGTTTGCCTCCAAAATTCTAAGTAGCACCAACACGCGATATGTGATATGCGACAAAATATAACGCAATATATTAGAAAGATAGATGATTCTGATACGTGAAGATGCATTGTATGTTAAATGTATATTTTTATATATTCAATGATAATTATTTCAATCAAATAAATTTGATTCAAATTCATAAATAAATAAATAATAATAAAATATCTTATAATGAATTTATACAAAAAATATTAATTCACTATTTGTTAATTTCATTAATTATTTCAATTTGATAAATTTAACTGCATTTTAATAATTCATAAAATTTGGAGATTAAAAAAAAAGAAAGAAGCAATTCACGTTTTGAACTCATGTGTTAGAAGATATGAGAAAAAAAAACCAACTTAGAAGGTGAATTGTGTGTCATAGCTGGTTGAGGCCGAAACAATGAAGGAGGGGCAGCAACGGTCTAGGCGGGTTGAGGCAGTGGCTCCGGCCGTCTTGGCTGGCTCTGACGGGCACCATGATGGCCAGGGGAGCTGGACGACGATGCTGGACGCCAGGGACGCGCAGGACAGTAACAGAGGCGAGCTGGCATGCGGACAGCGGTGGAGCAGCACCGGCGGCTTGCGGGCGAGCTTCGGTGGGCGTGTGGCTTCGGAAGGGCAAGGGGGGGCTGCTGCTCTTCTTCCTCTGGTTTTGCTGAGCTACTAAACTCCCTCAACAATGGAGAAAGCTACCATTTAGGGAAGAAGATGGTCTGTTGAAGAGGGGGCTCCCCTAGGGCTCTTTAGAGCTCAACACTTGTCCAAACCTCCGCTCTCTTGCCCCCACCATGACAGCCCATGACATCAGCCATTCTCTGTCCTCAAGCTTCCTCAACAAGCTTGGCAATGGGTGCAAAATGTCCCTCTCCCCATGGCATACGAATTTGGTACATTTGTACATCAAATTCATTCAATTTCATTCAATTCTTAAACTAATCAATTCAAATTGAAGCTCATAAATTCATCCAATGTAACCACACTTAAATCCACATTTTTCCTTGACCATAGAACCATCTTGGATCCCAAAAGTGAGACCAAAAGCAGGCCTACCAATTTTCCCGAACCAAATTAACCATACTTTGATTTTTTGCCGAAAAACTCAATTTGCAGAAAAATCTTCTGAAGATGAGTCGATGTTCCTAAAATGATTTGTGACATGACAGGACTTCCAATTTCTGAATTCGGTTTCAATTTCACGGTTGAATTCATTTTGGCGTGAATTTAGCGCGTCCTAATCTACCGGGTAGCTTTTAGGAATTTTCGTGCATTTGACCTGTGGTTGATTATTTTCAAGCTACAATGTACATCTTTGACACATTGGCGACTCTCGGTTGTCGTGCAAATCTTACGGTTTCAAATGTGGACACATGGTACCAAAACGACAGAAGAATCGGCCTAGTACCGATCGACAAAGATTGTGCAATTAGGTGGAATCACCCACACTTAATCACATATCTTTGTCGAGTCGACCTATCTCCGATCTTTAATTGATTTTTAACTGTGCCGTAATGACCATTGCAGATTAGCTCGGTCGAGAAGTCGTTTCCCGGTCGAATTCTCAAGTCTGATGCATTAGAATCCCTTAACGGCTTCATCTGATAGACTAGTTATCTCATGAGTGATCAGTTTAGGGAAAAAAACTATAGGCGCGTCGATGAAATGCCCGACTCGTTCAATCGAAATTAGAACCTGAAATTCAAGATGTTACATAAATATTGATCCAATTAGTCTTGGATAGTTTATTTGTGAAAATGTATGTATATCCATAGGTTTGATGCCTTGTAATAGAACTTAGGGTTAATAGAATTAGTAGATCATTCCATACCGGACCAGCTCGGAATAGGGTTCTATACATTTTCATTGTGGATAGGGAACTATACAAGCGATCTACCAAATTTTATTGTAGAAATTAGAGCTATTCTAGGTAGAGAAGCCTCATGTGTTAATTTTGTATGGTTTTTTCATGATGTGCTTGGACTATAAGGTTTAGGAATAGGTGAGAAATGATTATATAATTATTGAGGTTGTCCGAATTGTCGTTGTTAGTAGAAACGGTCCGTTTATGCTTATGTTATTGTTCGGTCTAGAAGGATTCCCGTGATTGTTGTATGTGAACTGTTTAATATTGATACCAAGGTTAGTTCCTATGTTTGGTTGTTATGGTTGGTTGTATAATCTTTATATGATATGGATTAGTATTAGTTTCAATGCTTGTTATTATCCCTAGATGTAATCTTGTGTCCGTCATATGTAGTTCTATCTTAGTTGTTGCCTAAGATTAGAAATTATGAGCTGTGTTTGTTGTAGAATGCATTCTCCTTATATGAAGCTATTATGATTGTGGCATCCTGATTTTCCTCTAACATGGGTTGAATAATATTGGGATATTTCAATTTCGGGTTTGATGGAAATCTGGGTATGTGGTTCTTTTAGCAAAAACATCACTTTCGTTAATGATTATGATTATTTTACTTCTTCAAAGTTTATCTAGTTATTTTTGAATAACTCGTTAATGTTCATTTTAGTTAGAATCCGTGATTATTTTGTTTTCCTTTCTTTGTACTTTTAAATTGGAAATCTTATATATCATGTTTGAGACCTTGGTCGGTCTGCGTAACGGTCTCGTGTGTCGGTACTCAGCCAACGCACGCGTCGCGATGCGGTACTCTCTTCGTGCGAGACTTTTATTCTCTATTTGGACCTCGACATGTTTTCCCATCCGCTCTGTTGCAAGGCCACCAACGCCACCGTTCCGCACCATTGTCAATTGTTTAGTCAGATCCGCGGACAAAATTTTTCTAGATCCGGCAAGTCTTTTGCTAAATTCACAAATTTCCCACTTAGCCCAAGCTGCTTCCACCCTTTTCCTAGCCACCTTCGCCTTCGGTATTGCACAGCCCAACTCGATCACTAGAAATAAAACCAGCAAATTTATTTAACCACTTCACCTTCACCCAGCTTCCTTAGCCGACGCCCCAAACCTCCTTCCTCTTCATTTTTCCTCCTTTGCCCAAGTTAGAGCCGGACTTAGCGCCTCACAACTTCGCATCTTCTCCCAGCAGTGAAACCAGCTCTGTTCTGCCCTGTTCGGAGCTGCCACAGTCGCTCGAGAAGTCCCCAGCTCTGCTAGTGCCTTCTCGCTCTCTTCCCCCTTGAGCTCAACCTAGGCAAGTGGAGTTTTCACCGACTTTATACAAGTCTACAGCTGTTGTTAGAGTCTTGAGTTCACGAATTAGATCCGCCTAGTTGTGCATGTGGATTTTGGGCTCGGTTTTGTGATGTGGGTGCAGAGGTCGAGCGTCGAAGCTCTGTCTAGAGCTGAGTCGGCAATGAATAGGGTCTTCCGCGGTCCGGACGCGACTGTGGAGTCGCCCTTAGCGTTTAAAGCGCATGGATAAGCTCTAGATGGCTTTGCATGTGCGATCCGTGGACTAAGGTGGCTACCGAATCCGAATTTGGGTGCCGGAACGCCTGCTCTTGGACAGGGTAGGCTCCCGGTGTTGTTGGCCACTATCGGAGAGTTGTGAATGTTGAGTTTCACTCGGTCGACAACCCATGGACCTAGGTTCTATTATTAGATTCCTTTAGGCTAAGTCTTGGTTTGGGGTCTTGAGGATCGGGGTGATTTAGGAAGCTAGGGAAACACCGAAAGCCTATCCGGACCTCCCTGAGCAATTTTTTTGTCAGGATTGTTTAGTGGGCGAGCTCAAGCGATGAGCGGTGAAGTTTGGAGGCGATGCATGTGTGTCCATGAGGCTTGGAGTGAGAGAAAGCAGTGTCGTAAGGTTGGATGATGCTTAATGATCACGGGATGGTGCCGTAAGCTATGTGGTGTGTGGCCGTGAGACCTGAGTGAGAGAGAGGACAGTGCAGCGAGCGTTGGGTTGGTAATTCGTGAGGTTCGAAGTGAGAACGGGTGTGGTCCGTGAGCCTGATGAGGTCGGGTGAAGTCCAGTGCGCTTTGTAGGCAAGCCGTGACTCTCGAGTGAGGAGGAGAGTGGTGCTGTGAGCAAGGTGGTGTTCGGTGAGTCCAAAGGGAGGGGGAGAGAGAGACCATGGGCCGTGATGTTTCCGTAAGACTCGAGTGAGAAAGGGAACATGTGTATGGGCTGTAGTGTGGTTCCGTGAGACAGAGAGAGCAAGAGAGAGTGAGTTGAGAACATTGGATTTAGCTTGGGAGGTTGAGTGAGGAAGAGTGTGCCACAAGACATGAGAGAAAGTCGTGTGGACATTAGGAATTCGAACTAATTAAGGGAATGAGGCCTTGGAGTAATTGTGAGGATTTCAAGACCATCACGTCAACATGAGGCCAGTGAGGTGTCTTGTGAGGCCATCTAAACCGTAAGAGGAATAGGTTAGGATTCGGCCTTGGAAAATAGGTTTTGGTTTATCTGTTTTGTTGTTTTGTCAGTGATGCATGACTGTTTGCTGGAAGTTAGGATTTTTTAGTTAATCTCGCCGAGCCTTACTTGCAATTGGTCCTAGTTATTTTACATTGGTTGGTAGTGGTCCTATGTATGTCAAAGTATTGTATTGTTTTATGAGACATTGGATTATTGAATTGTTGCACCATGGTAATGATACAATCGATTGTTGTCGGTCCTTGTGAAGACGATGCCTTGAGTGTAAGATGCCTGGAGGGGCTAATGTGGTGCCTTTCGAAAGCCTAAGGGTGGGTGCTGTAGGACTTTCGGGGGTTCCTCGTGATGCCAGGTTGAGTGCGAGATGCCTGAAGGGGATAACGTGGTGCCCTTTGGTTACTTGGTGAAGAATTCAATTCTTGTCGGATGCCCTAAGTGCAGGATGCGCGGAGAGGCTAGTAAGAGAGGTAAGAACTAGGTGCTCTCCGGAAGCCGAGGAACAAGACATGAGTCCCTAGGGATTGCCTCACGATGCTAGGTTGAGTGCAAGATGCCTAGATGGGTTATGCCCTGACCTTTCTGGAAGATTGTGGAAGCTAAACTCTTCAAGGGGTCACATATGTTGTTGTGAGGGCAATGGCTGTCTGTGCTTGATCATGTGGATGCACTGTTATGCTATGATGTTTGGTGGCATACCTAATGATACCTGTGCATATGGTGGTTTGTGTTACTGCTTGTAATGTTGCTGGCGTGTGTTGTACCTTTTTTGGGGATGAGTTAATCTTAATGGCTTATGTCATCGTTTATGAGAGCCTAATAGAGACCACCCGTGTAGGTAGAAAGGTTCTCAAGCAAGTTGTGACTATTGTAACTCTGGTCTCAAGACGAGTTAATAGTTAGAGGGTCCTTTATTGATCATGCTTATAGAAAGGTTCTTAAGCAAGTTGTGATCTCCTCTTAATTAGTGGCTTCATGTTTGTATCCTGGTTAGTGGATCCTCTACTTGCTGAGTTTTACTCACTCCAGTTGATTTCACATTTTTTTTTTCTAGGTTGAGCCATGTCAATCCCACTTGCCTCCCACCAAATTTTGTATGGCACACCCGTGGATTTCTCCTGGCACTGTGATGAGGTAGAAGAACCTCATTTGTCCAGAGCCACTTTCCTTCGAGTCATCTGTTTCACGGTCGTGGACGAGGGGCGCTTGTGTGACATCTTGATTTTCAAGTCTGTTTTCGATGAGATGAAATGGGCTTTTCATAGACTCGCCTATGGCCTTTTTTTTTTTGAGTTGGCCACTCACGAGTTAACTAGTCTATCAGGTGAACCGTTAAGGAATCTAAACGCAATTGACTTGAGAATTTGACCAGAAATCGATTGCTCGACCGTATTAATTTGCAAATGTCATTACGGCACAGTTTGATTAGAGACTGAAGATAGGTCGATTCGACAGAGATATGTAATTAAGAGTGGGTGATTCCACCTAATTGTAAAATTCGTGTTGAATGGTATTAGACCGACTTTCTGTCAATTTTGTACCCTATGTTCGTACTTGAGACCTTGAGGTTTTTACGACAACCGAGAGTCGCCTATGAGTTGGAGATGCACATTGTGGATCAAAAATGATTGACCACAAGTCAAATGTACTAAAATTTCTAAAAGCTACCCGACAGATTATGACACATTAAAATTGTGCCAGATTGAAATTAACCACGAAATTGAATCCGAATTCAGAAATTGAAAGTTCGTCATGTCATAAATCAATCATTTTAGGAGCATCGACTCATCCTCTGAAAATTTTTCTACAAACTGAGATTTTCAGCGAAAAATCAAGAATTGATGGAATTGGATTGGGAAAGTTAGAGGACTGTTCTTGAGCGCACTTTTGGCATCCAAGATGGATTTATTGGCAAGGAAAAATGTGGATTTGATGTGGTTACATTGGTTGGAATTTTTGGACACTAATTGAGTTCAATTGAAGGAGGAACTGAATGAAATTGAAGAAACAAATGTACAAATTCGTATGCCATGGTGGGGTGCAACATTTGGGACACTTGGGGAAGCTTCTTGAGGAAGATTGAGGAGAGAGAAGTGGCTGTGGATAGTTGATGGCAAGTGGGGGCAAGCCAAGGGAGAGAAAGACAAGTGTTGAAGGCTAAGAAGGCCACCTTGGGGTCCCCCTCTTCAACAGCCCTTCTTCCTCCTTGAAACCCTCATTTCTCCATTGTTGTGGCTGTCCTTGCCCGTCCGAGTGCCGCACGCCCACCATACCGCCGCTCATGAGCCGTCGCACCCAGCAACTCGCCCGTGCGTCCGTGCACCGTCGTCCCTCCTGTTTCGCGCCCAGCTGCCTTCCCCCGAGCCACCTGGTCACCATCAGAGCCTCCGCCTCCATCGCCACCGTACATCGTCGTCTAGCTCCGCCTAGGCTGCTGTTGTTGTCCGCCTCCCTTCCTCGCCATTTTAGCCCCAACCAACCGCCGGTCCATCCTTTCTCAACCAAGAACAGAAGCTGAAGACTAGCAAGGGTTTTGGACTTCGGGAAGCTTTTCCGAGCCCTTCTCAGCCTTGGTTGGTGTTGCCGCTTGGAGATTTATCGCTCGCCTTGGCATTGCCGTCGCCGTGGACTCACCGGCTCGCAAATCTGGTGAGTTTAGGGAGTTAATTATGCTTAAGGGGTGTTTAGATTATGCTAAGCATGTTTAGGCAGCTAAATTAGTGTTGACACCTAAATTTTGGTGATCTGGTCATTTATTTATTGCATAGAAAATTAGGGGTCAATTTTATTCCTGAAAAAAGTATTAATTGCATAGCATATTAATCTAGGTGCATTTGTTTTTAATTTGCATTTTGTGCATTTATTTATTAGACTGGTGGTGGATGGGTCAAATTAGTGGTTTTGAATTTTAAATTAACAGGCTGGACTAAGCCCATGAAACGAGCAAAATTGGCCCGAGCCCTTTTTTTTTTTAAATGACAAAAATTATCTAAATGGAGATTTGATGTGATATTACGGTGGATTTTTGGAATTTAAGAAAATTGCATTGCAATCTTATCTTTAGCAATAGATGATGAAATCATGAGAGAATATTCATGAGATAAAGATTTTTGTGATCGGGAGGTTATAGGTAATCTTCATGAGGAGAAATATTCAAAAAAAAAAGATTGCATTTGTTTTGCCTATAAAAGGGTCAAGCATATAGGGTTTCTGGGGCTACTCTTCGTTGAAGAAAAAGAACACAAAGAGTCAAAAAGTGAAGAAGAGAGGAAAGATAGAGGAGTTTCGGTTCTTTGGGGAAAAGAAAAGTTAGCAAGGGGCAGAGGGAAAAAAGATTGCAAAGAAGTGACGTGAGAAGGAGTGAGCAGGTAAAAAAGAAGAAGAAGAACCTAGCAACTGTTCATCTTCTTCGGAGGCCCCCCGATTGCGCACCCGCACCGTCCACTACGCCAGCACTACTCCGCTCGCCTTCGCCACCGCCGCTCTGTCGGTCCTACCTTCGAGCACCCTCGCCGCTTCATCTGTGCCTCAACCCTCGCCGACGTTCGCGCTACTCGCCGCTTCGCTTGCCGTTCGCTGCTACTCACCGCGATGCCAGTCCTCGACCGCGCAAGCACCACTTGCGTCGGCGACCTGC
Organism: Eucalyptus grandis x Eucalyptus urophylla; assembly: GCA_028830015.1. Classification (NCBI taxonomy): domain Eukaryota; kingdom Viridiplantae; phylum Streptophyta; class Magnoliopsida; order Myrtales; family Myrtaceae; genus Eucalyptus; species Eucalyptus grandis x Eucalyptus urophylla. Next base: position 47,818,896 of record CM054190.1, read on the forward strand.
GAGCCCTCTCTGCTCTATCGCCACTCCTGCCCTGATTTGTCCGCGATTGCCTAGTGCCAATTGGCTTCTGCTCCGCCTCGCCTGTGACCGGCGACCCGCAGATCTCGCGTCCGCAAGCCCACCTTGCGTCGACTCACGACTCAGCATGCCGCTACCTATCACCGTGCCCAAGCCATGTTCCGCTTCACGCCTGAGCGACCCACCTGCAGATCCCGAGTCTCCGGTTGCTACCGCCGCACCAACATCGCTGTGCCCTACCTATGAGCCCCTGCGACGCTGCTGCTACCACCGGATCTGCCTCACCTGCAACCAGAAGCTCGAGCACCGCCATCACTGCCCAGCAGCCAGCAGCCTGTGACCCAGTGCTGTCGCCGAGTCTGCCAGCCTCCGTCCGAAACCCCTCTCTGGTGGTCTCCACCCACGACGACCTGATGCCGCCGCACCTCTACAGCTCGCGCCCAGCAAATCGGTGGTCTGCCTCCACTTAGCCGACGCCACTACACCAACACCTCTGCTCGCTTGCCATTGCTGCTCCGCCCCTGTTCGCCGTCCCTTTTGTCGGAGCTTCGACGCTGGCTAGCAACTGCTCGGCGCCGCCACTGTCGCTATCTCCCCTTTAGTTTAGCTTATTCTTTATTTTATTTTATTCCATTTTATTTTATTTCACTTTTTTTAGTTTATTTATTTAAATTGTAATATTTGATGTCAATATTCATAAATTTTGTAGGCATTATCCGCAGGGATTTTGTCCAAAATTATTGTAATTATTAATTTGATCCGTAAGACATCGGATCATTTTTTTAATTATATTAATTTTTGGGCATTTTGATAGTATTTTAATTGTTAAATCATTATAATTATTAATTTGATCTGTAAGACTTCGGGTCAGATTTTTAATTATTCTGAAGCTTTTTATATGTTGTGATGCTTAGGGTTAGAGTAATCATTAATTTGACATATGAGACAACATGTTATTTTCTTCGATTACTTTAATCATTTTATTTGTTGAATATCTTGATTGTTTAGATTTAATGTTTATTTGATAATTACTTATCTTAGAAAATCACTAAAAAATAAAAAAAAATCAAAAAAATCAAATTCTTGCATTAGGCATGTAGGATTAGTAAATTAGATTTTTTCTTTAGGATTACATTTTTTTAGAATTGCATTTTTAGATATTTTTTTAAATAGGTTAGGGTGGACCTAAATAACTTTATTTTATATAAATAGGGTTTTAGATAATGTTGGCACATTTTAATTATCTCATTTTTCTTAAAAAATAGTTTTCTAAGATAGGATAGGGTCTAAGTCAAATTAACCCCTAAAATAAATTATAAAATTATTCATTTTAGATAGTTTAATTGTGGTTTTTATTAATTCCGAATTTCAAATAAAAAAACACAAAAATATTAGGTGCATGTCAATTAGTTAGTTTGCATGTTAAGTTCATTTAATTAGAAATAGTTTGTTAGTAAAGTTAGGTCATGTAGTTAGAATGCATGTTTAAAGTTTGAGATAAAAGAAAACCCCAAAAAAAAATAATTACTTGCTTTAGTGTGTTGAATTCATTTGGTGCAATTTATTTTATTCAATGTTTAATAATAATTGAGTATCCGTGTGATCACCTTGTTGCATGATAGTAATTTAGGTTAAAATAAATCCAAGCTGCTTGCAAAAATATTTTTGAAAATTAAAAAGAAATGGTACCGAAAGGGCATTAGAGAAATCTAATGTAACCAAGTCCCCGTACCCTTAGTTTCTAGTTCGTAGGAGTAAAATAATTATCCAATTATTTTACTTAGGTATCTAATTGACCTACCGTAAATCGATTAGTAGTGACTTCTAATTAATAATCTTTTGCATGCTAAAGACTTAAACCTTAAGTCACGAATTGGTATGGCCTCGGGAGAGCCCAGGCTAAGTTTAAAGACTTAGTAGTCCATTAGCCTAGACCTAGGTGGTGCACCCGAATTTTAGGTCGCGACAATTAGTTTAATTAAAGGTTAATTAGTTTAGTAGGTTGTTTAATTAGCCTAATTAGAAAGTTATATTAGTGTAATATTAATTAGGAATTTAATTAATTATTTGTATTTATTAATGATATAATTAAATATTTAATTATTTATTTAATTTTCGGAATTTAATTAATTATTTAATAATTCCGGAAATTAGATCGGGATGGCCGGTCGTTAGAATTGCGTGCTGATTGCTGTAGTGTGATTTGAGTATGCAATTGATTGTTGGATTGTGAATTTGAGTGGTGATTGTGAAAATATGGCTTTTAATTAGAAAATCTCGGGTGTCGGGTTTTAACACCGAAAGTGGTTTTAAAGATTATATCAAACTGTGGGATTTTAAAAAGAAAAGAGCATTAGTTTTCAAGGTTCGATCTGACCGTGTACCCACACACGATTATTTTCACAAAGTGTTTTTAATACAAAGAAAACATGCCAATGTCGTTACATGACATCCTGATTTTCCAATTCTGTTTTCAATTGAATGAGTCAGGCTTTTCATCGACGCACCTATAGTTATTTTCTCTAAGTTGGCCACTCACGAGATAACTAGCCTATCATGTGAAGCCGTTAAGAAATCAAAATGCAATAGACTTGAGAATTCGACCAAGAATTGACTGCTCAACCGTGCTAATCTGCAAGAGTCATTACGGCACAGACCAATTAGAGACCGGAGATAGGTTGACTCGACAAAGATATGTGATTAAGTGTGGGTGATTCCATCTAATTACACAATTCTTGTCGATCGGCACTAGACCGATTTCTCTGTCGTTTTGGTATCCTGTGTTCACATTTGAAAACTTGAGATTTTCATGACAACTTAGAGTTGCCAATGTGTCAAAGATGTACGTGTGGCTCGAGAATGATCGACCACAGGTCAATTGCATTAAAAATTCTTAAAAGCTACATGGTAGATTAGGACGCGCTAAAATCGTGCCAAATTGAAATTAGCTGTGCAATTGAACCCGATTTTATAAATTAAAAGTTATGTTATGTCACAAGTCATTTTAGGAACGTCGACTCATCCTCCGAATATTTTTTTGCAAACCGAGATTTTCGGCAAAAAATCCAAAGTAAGGTTATTTTGCACTGGGAAGTTCGAGGGACCGTTTTTTTAGCGCACCCATGGCTGTCAAGTTGGTTCAATTGATGAGGAAAAAGGTTGATTAGGATGATGGCACCTTGGTTGGATTTATGGACACCAAATTGGATTCAATTGGAGAAGAATTGAAGGGGAATTTAATGGATTTGATGAGCAAGTGGACAAAATTCGTAGGCCTAGGGGGTGCAACATTTCAGCCATGTGGTTTCTTACCTTTTACAAAAAAAAAAAAAAAAACATTTCAGCCATGTGGAGAAGCTTGTTGGGGAAGCTTGGAGCTGCTAAGGCTGCTGTGGATGGCTGAGCAAGTGGTGGGGCAGCCACTTGAGTGGAAAAGCCAAGTGTTGAAGGCTAGAGAAGCCTTTGGGGTCCCCTCTCTTCAGCAGCCCTTCTTCCTCCTTGAAGCATGGCTTTCTCCATTGTGGAGGCTTAGGAAAAGCTTGAGAGAACCAGAGGAGAACCAATTGAGCAAGCCCCACTGTCGCACGCCCTCCCTACCGCCGTTCAGCGCAGCTTGGCCATCGGGGCTGCTCGCACACTCTTGAGCCTGTCACCGCGTGTCCCTGCTGTTTCGCGCTTCCTCTTGTGTCTGGCTGTGTCCCCGAACCACCTCAGGCCACCATTGAAGCCGCGCCACCACTGTCCAGCACCGTCGCTAGCTCGTTGCGTCGCTAGAGCTGTCCGCTCATGCTCGTGAGCCCGCACACGTCTTCTCGCCTGCGCCTGCTTCTGCTCGAGTTCCAGCGAGCCTAGCTCACTGTCCCGAGCCTCCCTGCCATCGTCCAGCCGCCATACGCTGCCGTCTAGCTGCTGTTAGCCTCCGCCGTTGCCCGCCTAAGTCGTTGTTGCCTCCGCTAGCCCGCCTTGCTCATTTCAGCCAAGCCGAGTAGCCCTTCGGTCCTTGGTCAGTTGCCGAAGATAGCAAGGGCTTTGAAGCTTCGTGGCCCTTTTCAAGCTCTTCTCGGCCTCCGTTGGTGTCGCCGCTAGGAAGTTTATTGCCTGCCTTGGCGTTGCCGTCGTCGTCGCCGTGGACTCATTGGAACGTTAATCTGGTGAGTTTACTCACTAAACTCTGATTAGAGAGTTAATTATGCTTAAGGGGTGTTTAGATTAGGCTAAGCATGTTTAGGTTGTTAGATTAGCTTAATTAAGGGCTGATTAGATTATGTGCATGATTAGTTTAGTGGATGGATTAATTAGTCTAATTATGCAATTAGATTAGTGTAAGCATGATTAGACTTTTAATTAATTAATTAATTAATTATTTAAATTAAATATTATTTAATTATATTATCTTATATTTAAATAAATTTAATTTTCGGAATTTAATTAATTAATTAATATTTTCCGGAAATTGTGCCAGGATGGCCGGGCGTTAGAATTTCGTACTGATCACAGTGGTGTGGTTAGTTTGTACAAATTGATCGTTAAATTGTGAATGTGCCAAGATGGCCGGGCGTTAGAATTTCGTACTTGAAAATACCGTGTGTCGGATTTTGACACCGAATGTGGTTTTAAGTACCATAGCAGCTTGTGTGAGCATTGAATTTTTAGCTTGTGTGAGCATCATCGTCAGCTTGTGTGAGCACTGTATGTCAGCTTATGAGAGCAATGATCATTTATCAGCTTGTGAGAGCAACGATCCATTTACCAGCTTGTGCGAGCTATCATCTATCTATCAGCTTGAGTGAGCTACCATCTACATATATATTAGCTTGTGTGAGCTACCATCTATATCAGCTTGTGAGAACATTGCATCCATTTCAGCTTGTGTGAGTAGTGATTGTATTGATGGATGAATAGATGGTATGGTTTAATAGATGGTATGAATTGATAGATGATGTCAATTGTATGGTATCAATTGGATTGATTGAATTGATGATTTGAGGTGTGTCAATAGTTCATGCTTGTGCGAGCAATGATTGAATATGAGTTGTATTGACGTGCAGGAAGGAACTAAGGCAAGGTAAGTCCTCCGCCTTGTGTGCATAGATTGCCTTTAGGCGTATTTCCTTCCTAGTCGAAGTTTAGGGGGTGAACTTGCTGAGACATTGTCTCACCCCATCGTGGGCTTAACATTTTCAGGTCTGTAGATGGCGATTCCTCCAGAATGTTATGGTCGACCGATGAGGGTTACCGAGCGGGTTTTTAGTTACCCCGATCCCGAAAGTCACTGGGTCTATGAGCTTGTGTTGACCACTGTTTGGGTCGAAGAGGACATATATCATAGGGTGCCTCATCGATTCAGAGCGTGGTTTCGCTATAAACCCAATGTATTCAGGGTGGGTCCCTTTAGGGGTTTTGATATTCATGTTGTGGTAGTTGATGCCATTTTAGGGGAGAGTGCAGTTGACCCTTCCGATGTTGTGGTGGAGGGCCCGACGCCCCCGAAGCCTGTGGAGTCCGAAAGATCGGCAAACGTGTCTAACTAGTTAGTCATAGGACAGTTTCCTTTTTGTTGAACCGGTCTTTTGTAGACAGCCTAGTATTGTAAATAAACCTGTGTGTTTATAAAGGCTTGTTTTGGTTGTGAATTGTTGCTTGCTTTTTCTATCCCAAGCTGTAGGTTGTCAGGGGTATTGTTTCGCTTCCGCATGCGTATTAAAACGAATGGGTCGGCGACGCGTCTTGGGATGTCACAAATTTTATCGACCACTGAGGGATGTGCACGCGCTTGAGGTTTGGGGTGTGACTTGTTATCTTAATTGAGGTATGTGAGTGCAAAGTACAATGCCTTGGCCGAAATTGAATGATCGTGTGCTGGTTAAGAGAACCCGTCCCCGGTGTGTGTCGGTGGATGCCGATCGCAATAGATTCTAGACTGAAGCTCCTTCAGAAAGGCCATAAGGAATGCCGTCCCCGGTGTGTGTCGGAGGATGTAGCCGTGCTCAAAGGAGTAAGACGAAGCCTGGCTACGCCAGAGGATCGGTGTGTGTCGGGTAAAACTGCCTGTGTGGGTAGTATTAATCAATTTGAACGAATGTTGAGTGAAATTGATGTGCCGGATTATGAGACAAAATTGTGTGGCATGGAATGTGACGTGTCATAACGATTTGGCCCTATAATTAGGACCCTTATGATTGGTTGAATTGATGGACCGATATGTGTCGGTAGTTCTTGCTTGTGTGAGCAGTGATTGATCTAGACGTTCTAATTGATGTGTGAAATTGCTATATGCATATGGTTGTGATATGAGCTGTACTGATGTGCAGGAAGGAACTGAGGCGAGGTAAGTCCTCTATTCTAATTGTGTGGCCGTGTGGCTAGAGTGCCCTGTGGCGTATTTTCTTCCTAATAAGGGTTTAAGGGGTGGACTTGTTGAGATATTGTCTCACCCTGTCGTGGGCTTAAATTTTTAGGTCCCTAGTGGACGGAGTGGCCAGTTCGTTTTGGTTGGCCTAAAGGAGTTGCAGAGGTGAAGTTTGAAGGAATGGAGAACGTCTCCGACTAGTAGGTCGTAAGACAGTTCCTTTTTGAGAACCGATCTTTTGTAGACTTTTGGTTGTAGACCTCTGTTTGTAAACTCCGTTGGTTTATAAAAGTGTTTTGGTTGTGAATTTGTTGTCATGCTTTCTATTCCATGCCGTTTGTCATCAGGGGTATTAATTGTTCGCTTCCGCATGCGTACTAAAATGAATGGGTCAGTGACATGTCCTGGGACGTCGCATATTCTATTGACCAAGGAAAAGGATGCACACGTGCTCGAGGATCGGGGTGTGACATCCCTGCACGAAGTGGTATCAGAGTGGGTTGGTAGTTGGAGTGATAAGGTGCGAAGGATTCATGGGATAGTTAGTAGGAAATGCTTTTAATATGCTGATGCATATGAGTAATAGCTGATTGGTAGTTTGTTTGTGTGGTCACTTAATTTCTAATTCTGTGTGGAATTGGAAAGTAGGTTTATGTAAAGGATCTGCAAGGTGAGTGACAAGGAGCAGAGGACTCCCAGGAAGAGGGTAGTAGGCCCTGCGACTTGGGGTAGGACGCCGACAAGAGTCGGTACTCGAGGTGCCTAGAGTAGAGTGCAGGCTGAGGCCAGCGCAAGTGGAGTAGCACCGCCGCCGGTTTCGCCGGTTGGTGCTGGGGTAGCAGCCCTTGGTGATCCTAGATTCGAAGGGATCATACAGGCGCTTCAGACGATTGGAGTTCTAATGGGGTAGCAGGCCTAGAATCAAGTCGCCGCTATTGCCTCAACCGCTGCCGCACCTACTGAGGTTCCTGTTGACACCTAAATTTTTGCATAATTTTTAGGGTTAATTTTTACCAAAATAAAAAATCACATGGCATATAGTTTATGAACATTTTTGTTTATTTTATTGGAACGACGACGAGTGCAAAATTTTTCACATATTCCGTTGGGACTTTCATATATTTAGGCAATATACACCGAGGGATGTATTTTTGACGGAAAGGAAATTCTTGAATGAAATGTTGGAAAAAACAAAAAAAATATTACGCGTGGTGGGATGATATATTCAATAGTATTTTGCACGAGCAAAGTTGGCAATGAAATATACCACGGAGATACAATTTTTTGGTGTATAAAAGGAGTCGCGTACGGTGGGGAGCAAGGGGGTTCCTTTTCCGTAAAAAAAGCACAAAAAGCAAAAAGTGAAAAGTGAGGTAAGAGAGAGAAAAAAAAGTGAAAAGCGAGGTAAGAGAGAGAAAAAAAGTGAAAAAAAGGAAAAAATATAAGGGTCTTCGTCTTCCTCAGCGAAACCCCCGTCCCTGCCGACGCCGCGCCGGCGCCGGAATCCGAGCCGCCCGCCAGTCCGCTCGAAGCCTGCGACGCCGCCCCTCGTCTGAGCCGCCCTCCTCTGCGCTGTCGCAGCCACCAGTCTTCGTCTGCGAGCCTTGACGACCCGCGTCGCCCCGACGTAGAGCACCGCTGTGTCTCGCCCGTCCTTGATCCGCTCGTGGAGCTACCGCTGCGGCAGATCCGTGGTCCAGACGTCGGGATCTCTCTGCCTGCAGGTCCGAAGCTTCGGTGCTCCTGTCCCGACACCGCCGTGCCACCCCGATCGTCGATCGACGGAGCCCGTCCCACCGGCCTGCGAGCCTCCTGCTGCCTCTTCCTAGTGCCGGCCGTCGTTGCACCTCCCCCCGGAGCCTGACTTGAGCCGGATCACAGCCCCTCCGCTCCGACGACGCTGCTGTCTTGTTTGTGCTTGCAGATCTCCTCTGGTGCTACTCTGGTCAGCGACTTGCAAGCGATCCGACGCCTCTGCCTGAGCCCGAGCTGAGGTGCTCCACTCTCTACCTTAGCCTGAGTGAGGCCTCCTGCTGTTGCTCCTCGTGACGTCACCGCTCGCCGCTGATCCGCTCGCTGTTGGACCCCTTTTGCCGGAGCTTCGACGACCGACGACCGACGGTGAAACTCCCCTCATCGGGGCGTCCATCATATTGCCGCTTTGCTTGAAAAAAAAAAAGGAAAACCAAAGAAAAATTAGGTAGTTTTTCTTTTACTTATTTATCTTATTTTATTTTTGTTATTTTATTTTATTTGCTCTTTTTTAGTATAATTATTCCTTGATGCAATGATGAATTGTCCGACATGAAATTGCCTTAAAATTAGTGATTGTCAGTCCGATTTTCGCGCCCGAAATCTGACTCGCAATTACTTAAAAAATCGCTAATCCAATCTCCCGCCCGAGATCTGATTCGTGATTTATGTGAAATTAGCCAACCCGATCTCATGCGCGAGATATGGTTCATCAATTTGGGTATCAATATTGCTTGATTTACTGTGGTGTTACTTAGATTAGTTTTCTTAAAATAAAAATAAAAAAAATATAGTTTTAGGGTTTGCATGCTCATAATAGGAATTTTATTTCGAATTTTCAAAAATCAAAATTATCAAATCAATTAATTTAGGTTGCTAGTTCTTTTTTTAACTTGTATTGCATGTTCAATTATTTGACAATTATTAATTTCGAAATTTAAAAAAAAGAAAGAAAAAAAAATCATCATGCATATGTCATGTAGAGTTAGGACAAATTTTGCACGTCATTGCATATTACGATAAAAATTGCACTTAGTTTAATTTTAGATAATTTCTTAATTTATTATAAGTTTAGGTTTTTTTTTTTTTTTTTAGATATATTGCATTTTGGGATTATTTAGGCTAAGATAATATTTTAGTTTAAATTAGGATTTGGCTCAACCTAATTCCTAATATAAATTAAATAGAATCTTAATCTAATTAGGTAATTTACACATTTCACCAAATTTCGAATTTCATGAAAAATACAAAAAATGTCACAGGTTAAATTAGTTTTATTATTTAGGATAAAATGCATTCTTTTCGAAAAAAGAAAAATATGTCATATGCATGTCATTAGGGTTAGATTCATTGAGATGTATGTCATTTAGTATTTTTGCTAGGCCCATTTTATTAGAAATTACATGTCATTAGAATTAGGTCATTGAGTTAATATTGCATTGCATATTGCATGATTTTCATTAATTAAGTTAAAATAAAAAAATTGCGTGTTAATTAGAAACCATATCTAGGGTTGTTGATGTGGATTTTAATTTAACATTGCAGATGTTTTCGTTGCTATGAGGTAAGTCCTGCAATTTATTTACTGCTTTACTTGGGTGTTAAATTGGTGGTTTGCGCACCCGCATGATCGTCTCACATGTTAGGGAAATAGATTTAAAATCAATTTAAGCCGCCTGCAAAAGCATTTTTGAAATTAAAAGAATGGTACCGAAAGTGCATTAGAGAAATCTAGTGTAACCAAGTCCCCATACCCATAATCTCTGGTTCGTAGGAGTAAAGTAAATCTCCCATTACTTTACTTGGGTTTTTAATCGACCCACCAAAAATAGATTAGTGGCAACTTCTAATTAAAAAAAATTGCATGTTAAGAACTTGAACCAAAAGTCACGAATTGGTATGGGTTTGGGAGAGCCCGAGTTAAGTCTAGGTTTAACAATCCATTAGCCAAACCCTAGGTGATTCACACCCGAAAATTTGGTCGCGACAGCTTGGCGACTCCACTGGGGACTTGAGTTAAAATTCTTAGTGGACTTAGGCCGATTTTTCTTTTCTTTTGAAAGAGTTTTTGTTTGGCAGCGAGGATTCCAGGTACGTCCCTAACATTTAAGGTGTTAGATGTTTTTGCAGGATGGGAGGTATAAGGGGAAGTGTTTGCTAACCTTTGTTTTGTAGGGAGATGTAGGAATGTATGGTTTATTTTCATGAACGAAGTGTTGCTTGATATAAACTGTCGTGCATGCCTTGCATCTAGCACTACACTATTGCACACACAACTTGCCGCCAGACCTAGGCCGCATAGGATCATTTAGGATGGTATTGAGATGGATACCACTCCGACCGCATGCTCGCGGTACGAGTCGCCCATCTCAATCCCGAAGTTTCTTTCATAATGTCAAGAGTACCCACCTCAGTCGGCATGCCCGCGATCCGGGTTGGCTCTTTGACCAAGCCAGAGTCATGAGGACCCGACATAGTCCACAAGCCCGTGGCTAGTCTGATCATCCTTGTGGCTCCACCTTGATAAGCCTTATAGATTAGAAATCGAGCCACTTACCATGCACATGTCTATGTGATTGCCCATCATTGATAAAGTAAGTTCTCTAAATTTTTGGCCTTTGCAATTTACTTACCTTATCGCATTATTTTGTCGGCCCATGGCATTAGGATTGTCCTGAGTCTTGATCAATATACAATGGGGACACCGGACATTCGAATTATTCTCCTTCCAAAGGAAGAGCTTAGCGCTTGGTGGGACAAGTTAGATCAAGATAGCCGTCATTTCGTGGAGTCACATATTGGTCGTGCTTCCATTGCTGCGTATCAACATCCATGGCGGCCTCGTCCAAGCACTCGCCCACTGTTGGTGCCCCGAGATCTCTACCTTTATCTTCAGTGGTAATAATGGATCCTCCATGCTCGCCCATTATCATGTGATTAAGAGCAAGAATGGCCGAACAAATCGAAATGCGTGATTGTATCTCCGCTATGGAAGGCCAACTCCAACAGTTAACCGCCTCTATGGAGCTTATAACAACTCAAATCCAATCCCTCCGAGTGAATCCGACTCCCACACCCGCTCTCCCTAAGATAGTTGTCCCGAAGCAGGCAAACAAGGCCCAAATGGGTGAGGATGACGTGCCTGAGCTAGAAGATGATCCATTCCCAATAAATGTGGAAAAGGCTAAGCTTATCAACATCCCTAAGACGGAGCAGGATGAACACTTTGCAAAATTGGAAGAAAAGTTGAAACAATTACAGGAGTCACAGAGTTCACTCTCGTTCGACTTGTCTGTGTACGAGAAAGTCAAGATGCCAAAGAAGTTCAAAATGCCAGATTTTGAGAAATACGATGGTACTTCCTGCCCAAAAGCTCATATGTAGATGTACCACGTGCGTATGGCCCAGTATGTCAAGAGCGAGCCCCTCATGATCCAATCATTCCATGCGAGTCTGACTGGGCCTGCACTGAATTGGTATGTCATGAAGAATGTGAATCTTCTCGACACCTAAAATGAAGTGGCTGACGCATTTCTCAAACAATACAAGTTCAACATGGATATTGCACCTTCCCGAGAGGATCTTGAGAGGAAAGAGAAAAAGAAGAGCGAGTCGTTCAAAGAGCATGTCGTGAGATGGCGAAATTTGGCAGCTTAAATCACCCCCGAGCCTACTAACAAGGAGCTGATGAAGTTGTTTATCAAAACTCTCCCATCTGAGTTCCGTATCCGGATGGCCAGCACGTATGTTGAAAACTTCAATCAGCTTATTCCTGTGGGGGAACAAATCGAGATGGGGATAAGGGAAGGATGGTTTACTAAACCATCGAGTAGAAGATTCTCTGCCAAGAAAGAGAAAGAGGCTGCTGTAGACATGAATGTGGCTTATGGCCAAGAAAGTACCAATCGCGCCCCGGCTATCCAAACAAATCAAAGGCAACAACAAATTGACGGCCGTCAGCCATTCGCCCAAGCAAGAAGGCAATTCACGCCTCTCCCTGGATCTCCATCCCAAGTGTTGGCTACCCTAAGAAAGAAAGGTTTGCTTACCAATGAACCGAAGCGTCCTAATCATGAGAGCATCCGAGGCTATGACCCGATGAAGAAGTGTGATTACCATAGCGGCAAATTGGGGCATTCAACTGATGAATGTTTCATTCTCAAGCATAAGATCCAAAACCTCTTGTACACGAAGGCCTTCTCATTTCAAACTGCTCGATCGAACGTCCAAAAGAATCCGCTGCCAGAACATGAAGGTACGGTCAATGCTATCTTGGAGCCTGAAGTCAGCTGGATCAAGAACTCAAAGGTACACGTAGCAGATGCTTACAACAGGCTGGTAAGAGCTGGATATTATTTAGATCAGGAGGATGTTCCTCTATCACTGATGAAGGAAAGAGTCACCAGGATGGTGGATGACGGAATCATCGTTTATGCTGACCATTGCTGTATAGTTTCCACTATTTCCCCCATCATTATCGATTGGGAGGAGGAGCAAGCTGCGCTCAATGCTGATAAGGAGGAAGTTGATCCTTCACTCGTGGACATGCCCCCACTTGAAGATGCATCCGACGATGAGATAGTGATTGAAATGCCCCAACCGTATGAATATGTCAACAATAAGGCGGTCCTTTGGTCCTATGATCTAGATGTTGACCTCGTTACAAGGTCTGGTCGGACTTATTCTCAAGCCAATGCTCAAGCCACGAAACATGTCACCGATGAAGAGGCTAAGGAGTTTCTGGCTGTGATCAAAGCAAGCGAGTATAAGGTGGTCGAACAGTTACAAAAGATGCCCGCCTAGATTTCTTTGCTTGAACTCTTGCTTACATCCCTTGTGCATCGAAAGTTGCTAATGAAGGTGCTAAGTGAAATTCGTGTACCTGAAACGGTCGAGGTGGACAGGCTGGAAGATTTTGTGGGATTAATCCTTCTTAAGGACATGATTGCCCTTTCTGATGAGGAATTCCCTCTTGAGGGCAGGGGGCATAATAAGGCACTTTATATATCTGTCAAGCATAAGGCTTCTCATGTGTCTCGAGTACTCATTGATAATGGGTCCGCCTTGAACATATGTCCATTGGCCACTCTTCATCGCCTCAAGGGGGACCCGTCCAAGATACATGCTGCAAAGACTTCTATTCGAGCTTTTGATGGTACGAAAAGGAGGTGCTTGGAGAGATTTACCTTGATGTGCAAATAGGGCCGGTGGTTTTCAATGTTCCCTTCCAGGTAATGGATATCCCTACTGCCTTTAATTTTCTGCTAGGTTGTCCCTGGATTCATACTGCTGGAGCTGTACCATCAAGTCTACATCAAGTTGTGAAATTCATAATCAAAGGGAAGCTGGTCACTGTCTATGGCGAAGAAGATCATCGGATTTATCATGAGACATTTATCCCCTATGTAGAGCCAGACTTTGAGTTCGAATTGAGTTACCGCTGGTTTGGGTTGGTATCCACTATTCATGCTTCTTGAGACTCACCACCACCATCTCCTGAAGTTTCAAATGCTGCTCTCATGGTGGGAAGAGTAATGGTTTGAAATGGTTTCGCTCCAGGTAGCAGTCTTGGAAGAAATGGCCAGGGCATTCGAAACCCCGTTGAAGCCCCTCAAAGGTCCCGTGCTACTGGATTAGGGTACCATGGAAGAGGTGGGGAAAGTTCTGGAGGACGAAGACAGGAAAGGCGGAACCCATCACTTGACCATGGGCGAGGAAGGCAAAACCCATTACCCTCGAACATTCGCGAGACATTCCCTGGTCCTTCGATAATGATGCAGGATGAAGCAAAAATAATGGACACCCTGGGGCAGCCAAGCAGAAAATTCGACTATCGGGTGAAGTATTTGGCTCCTCCTAGTTTCTACATTGATCCTCGCGACATTGTCCCAGATGGATGGGGTGGCATGGATGATCCGACACCCCCGGAGACGGAAAACCCTGAAGATGCATTGGAAGGAATCTCTAGTCTCTTTGATGACATCTTCATAGGGACCATTGATGAAGTACCTCCGGAGGAGATGGGCTCTGGCCCACAAGAGTAACTCATTTACTGCTTTCTCACATTCCCTTGCGCTTCTAGGGCTTGTTTTTGATTCTTCTTTTTCGCTTTCTTTTTAGGGCTTGAAAATCGCATTTCCATTCAATAAATGTAATTGATTGATGAATATCAATAAAATTACAAGTTTTATTTTGAGGGCATGATGAGGTACACCAAACCAGTCCGGTGATGATATCCAGCCGATAAAAGAAAAAGAAAATCCAAGGAGAATTATGAGGCCTGGGCTTCATCATGCTTTCTCGTGTCAAAATATATATATATATATATATATATATATATATATTTTTTTTTTTTAAAGTTTTTGCCAAAATTCTTTTTAAAAGAAGTAATTAAAAAAAAAATATATAGATTACTCTGTTTGTCTTTCTAATTTATTTACTTCATGTTTCAGGAACAATCTTACGGCATACAAAAGTATGGAAATGGTCTAGCCCAACGCAACAAATGCTGACATTTACGACCTCAAGGATTTGAATGAAGATTCCATTGAGGTGCAACGAAGCTAGGAACAACATGAAAAAGCCAAGGCTCTCACATCTGAGCAGACTGTCACTATTAATTTAGATGACACCTAAGAGGTCAAGGAAGTTAAAATTGGGGCAAATCTCCCCAAAGACGAAGCCGAGCGCCTAATTCAGCTACTAAAGGAATATCGGGATGTCTTTGCATGGACCTATGCTGACATGCCTGGTTTAGACCCATCGATCGTCGAGCATTGCTTGCCTACTAATCCTGATGTACCACCTAAGAAGCAAAGGCTCCGGAGAACTAAGCCCGAGCTCTCGAAGAAGATAGAGGAAGAGGTGATGAAGCTTCTGAAGGTGGGATTCATTGAAGTCTCACAATACCCTGAATGGGTGGCTAATATCGTGCCGGTGATGAAGAAGGATGGTCGAGTTCGAGTTTGCGTCGACTATCGAGATCTGAACAAGGCTAGCCCAAAAGATGATTTCCCGCTGCCTCACATAGATGTCCTCATGGATAGTACTGCCGAATTTGAACTATTCTCGTTTATGGATGGGTTTTCTGGGTACAATCAGATAAGGATGAAGGAGGAAGACAAGGAGCAGACTGCATTTATCACCCCGTGGGGGACCTTTCATTACAAGGTCATGCCCTTCGGACTCAAGAATGCAGGGGCAACTTACCAACGAGCCATGGTAACACTATTCCATGATATGATGCATCGGATATTGAAGTCTATGTTGATGATATGATTGCAAAGACTCGGCCCGGAAGAAGCCATGTGGAAACCCTGAAGAAGTTGTTTGATCGACTTCGTGAATTCAAGCTTCGGCTAAATCCCACTAAATGCATGTTTGGGGCAACATCTGGTAAATTACTTGGATTCATTGAAGCAGTAAGGGGATTGAGATTGACCCATCCAAGGCTAAGGCCATATGCGAGTTGCAACCTCCAGCAACAGTGAAAGAAGTTCGGAGCCTTTTGGGAAGACTGAATTACATAGCTCGATTCATTTCCCAACTCTCTGAAACTGCCAAGCCATTCTTCAAGCTCCTAAAGAAGAATGCATGGATCAACTGGGATGATGAGTGCCAAGAATCGTTCGGTAAGTTGAAGCAATACTTGATGCATCCACCAATTCTTGTCCCGCCATCACCGGGGCATCCCTTGATTCTTTACCTCACCATTCATAGTGAATCGTTAGGTGCGATGTTGGCTCAAGAAAGTCCTGTCGATAAAAAAGAACGAGCCATTTATTATTTGAGTAAGAAGTTCACTATATTAGAGCTGAAGTATTCTGATGTTGAAAAGACTTGTGCCGCACTGGTGTGGGTATTGCATATATTGCGACAATAGACACTACATTACCAGACATTCCTCGTAACTGAGAACAACCCCATCAAGTATTTACTTGATCAGCCAGCTTTGGTGGGTAAGTTGGCCAAATGGCAAATTTTGATCTCCGAATTTGATGTGCAATTCATGCCACAAAAGTCGGTTAAGGGTCGAGTGATCACTAATCTATTGGCCGAAAATTCAGGAGTCTCTAATGGCGATGACAGTTTTCTTGATGACCGTGTCTTGAGTGTAAATGAAGACTCATGAAAGATGTTCTTTGATGGAGCTGTAAACTTGTCTGGTTCTGGTACTGGGATAGTTCTGATATCCCCAGATGGATAGCACTATCTGGTAGTTGCAAAATTGATATTCCCATGCACTAACAATGTGGCCGAGTATGAGGCTTGCATCCTTGGACTTCAAGCCGCAATCGAGATGGGTGTGCCCAAGTTAATGGTATTTGGAGATTCGACATTGATCATACTTCAGACCGTAGCTGAATGGAAGACTAAAGACGCCAAATTGCTCCCGTACCACAAGTACTTAGAAGATCTGGTAAAGGAGTTCGAGGAAATTTCATTCGAATACTTGCTGAGGTCTCATAATCAATTCGCGGATGCACTCGCGACTTTGTCGTCTATGTTGCAAGTCACTGACGGGTTAGAGGTCGAGCCTTTGAAAATAGAGGTTTTGCCACAGCCGGCTTATTGTATGATCGTGACTGAAGAACCTGATGGAAAACCATGGTATTACGATATCATGAATTACATTAAAAAACAGGAATTTCCCGAAGGAAGCGCTCAGGCTGATAGAAAATACATCATGAAGATGGCTTCGAAATTTTTCGTCAGTGGTGAGAATTTGTATAAGAGATCTTACGATTCTGTCTTGTTGCGATGTATAGATGTAGTCGAAGCCACTCAAATCATGCAAGAAGTGCACGAGGGAGTATGTGGCCCCCATATGAATGGACACATGTTAGCCAAGAAGATTATGAGATTAGGCTATTATTGGCTCACACTGGAAAATGACTGCATCTGGCATGTTTGGAGTTGTCACCACTGTTAGATTCATGGAAATAAGATGAATGTTCCTCCAACTGAGCTGCATCAGTTTTTCGAGCCATGGCCTTTCTTGATGTGGGGGTATTGACGTGATTGGCCCAATCAATCCCAAGGCTTCAAATGGGCATCGATTTATTTTGGTGGCAATAGATTATTTCTCCAAATGAATCGAAGCTACATCTTTTGCAAGTGTCACTGCTCATAATGTTGTGAAGTTTGTCAAACGTGACATAATTGCTTGTTATGGTGTCCCTGAAGCAATCATCACTGATAATGGGACCAATTTGAACAACAAACTTGTTGATGAGTTGTTCGGAGAGTTCAAAATCAAGCATCTGAATTCGTCTCCTTACCACCCTCAAATGAACGTGGCCGTTGAAGCGGCCAATAAGAACATTAAGAAGATTTTGGTTAAGACAGCCGAGAATTATCGAGATTGGCATAACAAGTTACCTTTCGCACTGATGGCGTACCGAACATCGATCCGTACTTCCACTAGGGCAACCCCGTTTGCTTTGGTGTACGGCATGGAGGCAGTTCTACCTGTAGAAGTGGAGATTCCTTCTCTAAGAGTTTTATCCCAAGTGGAGTTGTCTGAAATTGAATGGGTGCAGCAAAGACTTGAGCAGTTAAACTTGATAGATGAGAAAAGACTAAAGGCTCTTTGCCATGGCTAGACTTATCAGCAGAGAGTGGCCAGATCCTTCAACCAAAAGATACGACCGAGACATTTCGAGATAAACGATCTGGTTCTGAGAAAGCTGTTGCCAATTTTTCCAGATTCTAGGGGCAAGTTCGCTCCAAATTACGGCGGCCCGTATGTGGTGAAGAAGGTACTTCCTGGAGGTGCCCTAATCTTGGCAGAAATGGACGGTTGTGAGTTTTCTACTCCAGTCAATGTTGATGCTGTCAAGAAGTATTATCCATGATAGAATTTGCCATGTCTTGTCTTGAACTGCAACTATTTTATGATGAATAAGATGCCTCAATAATTTGAATTGTTCAGATTTGTCATAAATCTTGCATTTTTCTTCCTTGATGAATTGTGTGAGATAAATTGAATGTGTCAAAAGGGATACCTTGGAATGATGAAAGGCAAGCCTTATTCCATACACTATCCCATACACTAATCCTCAGTAAGTTGTGTGGAAAAATTCCATGCCCACAAGGAAAAGGGTGATCTCGCAAGGGGTGCGCTAGCCGAGGTGATGAGAGGCAGTTTCTTCTTCTACTCGAAACACTACAGGTATACCCATCGTTTAGCCCTTTTGAGCCCACACACATGAAAAGCTTTTAAATTATCCCTGTCAAGGATCATCCCACATTGAGACAAATTTGAGATGAATAGTACGAATTTTCTTACTTACACTTGTATCAATCTTCGAGTATTGCTTTCACAGTGTAACTTCCACGATAATTTAAAGTGCTTTAGGATGACGAAGATCAGTTCTTTCTCTACCCTACACACTTTTATCCATTGCATAGCCCACTTGAGCCTATGAATTCATGTCATATTAAACCCAGTTGGTGATCATCCTCCACACTGGGGCAAGACAAAAACATTCAAGTAGCATGAACTAGAATGCTGACAAAATGGAGACTTTGTTCAAGGAAAATAAGTGCAAAAAATGGGGCATGAAAAAATAGTGTGCCTAGTAAAAGCAAGACCGATGCTCAGAAAAGAAAAAAAAATCAAAATCTTGATATAATGAGTCGTATCCCCAACAAGGTGGTACTAAAACTCAAATGTTGTTGCAATCAATGGAGATTTGACGTGAAAAAAAATCTCCGACAATGGAGAAGGAAAGTGGTGGAAATGTCAAGATGATCACTAACTTTGACCCTCTAAACACTTTTTGAGCCTAATGATCCTTTCATTTCACAACCCATGAACCAAGCCTATGTTACGTCCTTTGCAAAATCTCTTCAGATTAGGGCACTTGAATTAACGTAAGAGTTCATATGCTTGAAAGCATCGCTTGAAGAATTGCGAGTAAGATAATTATTGCCTCATTTCATATGTTTCTTGACTTGAAAGTCCCAAGACAGTTACGAAATGTCATTTTTCAAATAGCCTCGACTCAAAGAGTCCCCTTTGTTAAGCTATTGACCAAGTCGACAATACGGTCCCTGTTAAAGACCCCTCAGATTGGTAAGGGCGTACCACTTGCGAGATTGCTCAAAACCCTTGTCTGGCATGACGATGGTGAGATAGAACGATTGTCAAGATCCTATATCAAAGATCAGGATAAAACAGCCCTTTTTAAAGAGGATGAGTGAAAAGTCCTTTCAGACTGAAGGATCCCTCATTTGACACATCGATGATGCTCATGCGTTCAGAATAGAATCATCTTTTGAAATCATTCCTATTAGAATTAAGATGATGCATGGTTGATAGAAATCATTATGCATGAACCTTATTGGAATTAATGCATGTCTGTGATTACAAATGCATGTTGCCTCTCCTATGATCATGTTTTGCAGGAGACATATCTCCAAGGAACAGAGATGTCACCAGGTAAGTATATCCTTATCCATACCTTAAATACTTGCCATTGCATAGGTATCCCCTTTTGAATACATTGACACTCACTTGAGTTGTCTTCAAAGATTTTTCTCCAGACTCAATTTGATTAAGGCGACGGAAGAACGGTTCCAGTCCTGGTTAGATGATCTATGTTGCAGCGCTGGGCGACCGAAGAATGGTTCGGGTCCTAGCCAAGTAGAATCTCCATTTAGGCGACCGTAGAATGGTATGGGTCCTAAACAATACTATTTTGCTATAACAGGTGACCGTAGAATGGTACGGGCCCTGAAAAATTAATTTTCTGTCAAGGCGACTATAGAATGGTACGGGTCCTTGACAACACCTATTCCTTATTCAGGCGACCGTAGAATGGTACGGGTCCTAGAAAGTGAATCCTCATTCAGGCGACCGTAGAATGGTACGGGTCTTGAAAAATCAATTTTCCGTCAAGGCGACCATAGAATGGTACGGGTCCTCGACAACACCTATTCCTTATTCAGGCGACCGTAGAATGGTACGGGCCTTGGAAAGTGAATCCTCATTCAGGCGACTGTAGAATGGTACGGGTCCTGAAAAATCAATTTTCCGTCAAAGCGACCGTAGAATGGTACGGGTCCTCGACAACACCTATTCCTTATTTAGGCGACCGTAGAATGGTACGGGTCCTGGAAAATGAATCCTCGTTTAGGTGACTGTAGAATGGTACGGGTCTTAGACACAACTAAGCACTACCATACTGGGCAACCGTAAAATGGTACGGGTCCTAGGAAAGCAGTTTCTCCTTAAAGTCATGTTACTATTCTAGGTGACCGTAGAATGGTACGGGTCCTGGACATGTAACACCAACTACCTCGAACCACTCTATCATCCTCGAAGGTAAGTTATTCCAGGTAGGTTCATTTATCATTTGCATTTGCATTTCCATACCTCATATAAGATGCATTAAAAAAAATGGAATTCATTTTCCAACAAAAAATCATTCATTGCATGTGCATGACCAAAATTTAGGTCTCAATTTGTCTTTGAAGGCAACCTCTTCGAGCTCACCTTCAAAGAGGGGCAGCTGTTGACACCTAAATTTTTGTATAATTTTTAGGGTTAATTTTTACCAAAATAAAAAATCACATGGCATATAGTTTAGGAACATTTTTGTTTATTTTATTGGACGGACGGCGAGTGCAAAATTTTTCACAAATTCCGTTGGGATTTTCATATATATTAGGCAATATACACCGAGGGATGTATTTTTGATGGAAAGGAAATTCTCGAATGAAATATTGGAAAAAACACAAAAAATATTGTGCGTGGTGGGATGATATATTCAATAGTATTTTGCACGAGCAAAGTTGGCAATGAAATATACCACGGAGATACAATTTTTTGGTGTATAAAAGGAGTCGCGTACGGTGGGGAGCAAGGGGGTTCCTTTTCCGTAAAAAAAAGCACAAAAAACAAAAAGTGAAAAGTGAGGTAGGAGAGAGAAAAAAAGTGAAAAAAAGGAAAAAAGAAAAGGGGCTTCGTCTTCCTCGGCGAAACCCCCGTCCCTGCCGACGCCGTGCCAGCGCCGGAATCCGAGCCGCCCGCCAGTCCGCCTGAAGCTCGTGACGCCGCCCCTCGTCTGAGCCGCCCTCCTCCGCGCTGTTGCAGCCGCCAGTCTTCGTCCGCGAGCCCCGATGACCCGCGTCGCCCCGACGTAGAGTACCGCTATGCGTCGCCTGTCCCCGATCCGCTCGTGGAGCCACCGCTGCAGCAGATCTGTGGTCCAGACGTTGGGATCTCTCCGCCTACAGGTCCGAAGCTCCGGTGCTCCTGTCCCGACACCGTCGTGCCGCCTCGATCACTGATCGGCGGAGCCCGTCCCATCGGCCCGCGAGCCTCCTACTGCCTCTTCCCAGTGCCGGCCATCGTTACACCTCCCCCCGGAGCCTAACTTGAGCCGGATCACAGCCCCTCTGCTCCGACGACGCTGCTGTCTTGTCTGTGCTTGCAGATCTCCTCTGGTGCTACTCTGGTCAGTGACTTGCAAGCGATCCGACGCCTCTGCCTAAGCCCGAGCCGAGGTGCTCCACTCTCTACCTTAGCTTGAGTGAGGCCTCCTGCTGTTGCTCCTCGTGACGTCACCGCTAGCTGCTGATCCGCTCGCTGTTGGACCCCTTTTGCCGGAGCTCCGACGACCGACGACCGACGGTGAAACTCCCCTCACCGGGGCATCCATCACATTGCCGCTTTGCTTGAAAAAAAAAAAAAAGAAAACCAAAGAAAAATTAGGTAGTTTTTCTTTTACTTATTTATCTTATTTTATTTTTGTTATTTTATTTTATTTTCTCTTTTTTAGTATAATTATTCCTTGATGCAATGATGAATTGTCCGACATGAAATTGCCTTAAAATTAGTGATTGTCAGTTCGATTTTCGCGCCCGAAATCCGACTCGCAATTACTTAAAAAATCGCTAATCCAATCTCCCGCCCGAGATCTGATTCGTGATTTATGTGAAATTAGCCAACCCGATCTCATGCGCGAGATATGATTCGTCAATTTGGGTATCAATATTGCTTGATTTACTGTGGTGTTACTTAGATTAGTTTTCTTAAAAAAAAAAAATGTAGTTTTAGGGTTTGCATGCTCATAATAGGAATTTTATTTCGAATTTTCAAAAATCAAAATTATCAAATCAAATAATTTAGGTTGCTAGTTCTTTTTTAACTTGGATTGCATGTTCAATTATTTGGCAATTATTAATTTCGAAATTTAAAAAAAAGAAAGAAAAAAAATCATCATGCATATGTCATGTAGAGTTAGGACATATTTTGCATGTCATTGCATATTACGATAAAAATTGCACTTAGTTTAATTTTAGATAATTTCTTAATTTATTATAAGTTTAGGTTTTTTTTTTATAGATATATTGCATTTTATGATTATTTAGGCTAAGATAATATTTTAGTTTAAATTAGGATTTGGCTCAACCTAATTCCTAATATAAATTAAATAGAATCTTAATCTAATTAGGTAATTTACACATTTCACCAAATTTCGAATTTCATGAAAAATACAAAAAATGTCACAGGTTAAATTAGTTTTATTATTTAGGATAAAATGCATTCTTTTTGGAAAAAGAAAAAATGTCATATGCATGTCATTAGGGTTAGATTCATTGAGATGTATGTCGTTTAGTATTTTTGCTAGCCCCATTTAATTAGAAATTACATGTCATTAGAATTAGGTCATTTAGTTAATATTGCATTGCATATTGCATGATTTTCATTAATTAAGTGAAAATAAAAAAATTGCGTGTTAATTAGAAACCATATCTAGGGTTGTTGATGTGGATTTTAATTTAACATTGCAGATGCTTTCGTTGCTATGAGGTAAGTCTTGCAATTTATTTACTGCTTCACTTGGGTGTTAAATTTGTGGTTTGCGCACCCGCATGATTGTCTCACATGTTAGGGAAATAGATTTAAAATCAATTTAAGCCGCCTGCAAAAGCATTTTTGAAATTAAAAGAATGGTACCGAAAGGGTATTAGAGAAATCTAGTGTAACCAAGTCCCCGTACTTATAATCTCTGGTTTGTAGGAGTAAAGTAAATCTCCCATTACTTTACTTGGGTTTCTAATCGACCCACCAAAAATAGATTAGTGGCGACTCCTAATTAAAAAAAATTACATGTTAAGAACTTGAACCGAAAGTCCCGAATTGTTATGGGCTTGGGAGAGCCTGAGTTAAGTCTAGGCTTAACAATCCATTAGCCAAACTCTAGGTGGTTCACACTCAAAAATTTGGTCGCGACAGTTCCACTGGGGAACGTGGTTGCCGAAAGACCAATTCATAAGCTTGTTGAGCAGTTCCTGAAGTTGAAACCGCCGAGGTTCACAGGAGCAGGAGATCCCGAGGCTGCAACCCTCTGGATCTAAGATTTGGAAAAAGCATTTACACTGCTGAGGTACACCGAGGAAGAAAGTGTTTTCCCAGAAGGCGTGGTTCTAGTGTGGAACGTCTTCGTTGGAGCGTTCAACGGCAAGTATTTCTCTAGCTGTGCAAGCATACCATCACAGCCCACTTATTATCTTTGAGCATTAGCCAATGCACACATGCTTGCATATAAAACCTCAAATCATTTTCTCATGAAAGCGGTCCATTTTGGTGTCCCTCGGACAAACCATTTTCTCATTTTTGTGAAAATCATACGATTCATGCGGATGTCCATGCAATGACACATCCCATGCACCTCATAAGATCATCACACATGAAACAAGACAATTTTTCACTCTCGGGTGAACAGTGCGCGTGAACAGTAAATGTGAACAATGCATTATGAACAGTGTAATTTCCGAATTCAATATTTAATAAATTAAATTCAGAAAATTAAACAAAACATTAAGTAAAACAAACAATCAATTAATTAAAGCAAAACAAGCTTAATTAAACATAAACCGCAATTAAGCAACATTAAGCAAAATTATGCTAAGCTAAGCTAATCTTAACCACCTATCAAACCACCTATCTTATGGCTAACACAACTTAATTAAACTCCCTAAACTAGAGTTAGCCCTAATTAAACCAACCCTAAGCAAGTTTAGGCACTAACGGAGGTTTAAGAGCTAAACTCACCCGTTAAGCAAGCTGGAGACACGGACGTGGCGGCGACGACGAAGGCGATGCACGGGGACCTCAACCACAATGATCCAAGGCAGTCCCAGGGCTGGAACAGCAGCCACAACCTCCACTTCTCTCTGCAACTCTAAAAAACTGATTGCTAGAGGGGAAATGAAGCTAAACTGGCTAGTTGGAGCTCCGGTGAGTGGGTGGCCGGCAACCGGCGGCACCTAGGGGTCAAGGGGGAGCTGCTGGTGGCTGGGATGGGCGGAGGAAGGGTCGGAATGGGAGAAAAATGGCTGAAAAAGCGAAACAATGCAGGCTGCCAAGTGGACCGACGGACCGGCGAGCGATTTCTTCCGACGGCTTCGTTCGATGAGCAGTCGGGTCCTCCCATACGGTTTGGGCCTTCTGAGTGCGATGGTGGGTAGCATGAAGGCTGATTCTCACAGGAAGGCAATGAACAACTCAAGTTTTCGGAGAAAGGTCAGTTGAAGCAGAAGCAGGAAGAAGAGAAAACAAGGGGAGAGAGAGTGATGTGAGGGCTAGTTGTCAAGCCTCATTAAGGCCCTCACATCCTTGCTTCAAGTCCCCAAGCAAGTGACATCATCTTCTCTCTCTTCTTTAGCCTTTTTCTCCCTACAACTAGGGCAATTTAGTCATTTCACCTTGCACAATTCCCACACTGCCCTTGGGCTGAAAATGTTGGGTGGGCCTAAGAAATGGGCTTGGAAATGAATAGGAACAGGCTCGAAAATTGGTTGGGCTTGAAATGGCTAAAGATTGGACAATGGGCTCGGAAGGTAATTTGGTCGGTTTGATCCAACATGCTCACTTGCTTGACTCGGGCTACCTTGGTGGCTGTCCCACCTTAGGCATGAGGCCCACACTAGCCTTGCCCGGCCCACGTTCTCATGGGCTCGCTTCCTCGGTCCGTAAACCCTTTTTCCCAAAACTCGGCTTAACTGACATTGTCGACTGTCGAAGAAGCATCTTCCAGAACTCCGTCCTAGACGTTCCCGAAAATTTGAAGTCCAATCTTGGATTCTCATGCCATGTCAATTTCGCCCGAATGCCATTGTGGTACAACTTAGATTGACAGGCGACTTCGAGGATTCACGCGTAATCGACTCGTGCCAAACCACATTCAAGATATCTCAACACATGGACGTCCTTGACTACATGAAATTGTGGAGGATAGATTCTTATTTCAAAGTATACGATTACCGAGAATCGACATAGGGTCGTTCGCGGGCTCTATATTAGTAGACGGAATCACCTGTCGTTCTATTATGTTCTGTCCGCGAATCGACTTCTAGTCGTTCCTTGAAATCGGCCTGCCTATCTATAGGATCGTCCTCACGTAAGTCTCACGATCAAGTCGTTTTCCCAAGTCAAGTTCTTTAGTCGCACGAGCTCTGTCCTCATTAGCCTTTTCTCTCAAGGTCAATATCTCGGGAGTAATTAATTCTGAGTGCGATCAACCAACAATGCATTGACGAAATTAACGTTCATTCATTCCTCAAAGGTTTCGAATTTCAGGACGTCACAATTCTTCCCCCTTACAAAAATTTCGTCCTCGAAATTTGCAAGTACGGGTAAATCCTCAAAAAGACAGGGGTGCTGTTGCTTCATCGCTTCCTCACTTTCCCATGTAGCTCCCTCTGTCCCGTGATGCTGCCAGATCACCTTAACTAAGGCGATAGTCTTGTTTTGAAGCACTTGCTCTTTACAGTCCTCTATTCGTATCGGCCTCTCCACGTACGACATCTTGTCGTCTATGTCCAGTTCTTCAAAGTTCAAAACATGAGTCGGGTTCGGTTCATACTTTCTTAACATGGACACGTGGAAAACATCATGTACTTGTGCAAGCTTCGGTGGCAATGCAAGACGATACGCTAAAACCCCGATCCTTTCCAGAATTTCAAAGGGTCCAACGTACCTCGGACTTAACTTTCATTTCTTGCCGAACTTGGAAGTACCCCTCATAGGCAATACTTTCAAAAACACATGATCGCCCACCTTAAAATCCAACGGTTTACGACGCTTGTCTGCATAGTTCTTCTGACGACTTTGAGCGGTCTTCAGTCTGTCTCTGATCATTTGAACTGCCTCAAAAGATTACTGTACCAACTTTGGCCCCGTGATTTTTCGCTCACCAACCTCGTCCCAACAAAGCAGAGTTTTGCATGGTCTCCCATACAGAACCTCAATTGGTGCCATTTTAATGCTCTGCTGATAGCTGTTATTGTAAGCAAACTCGACTAAGTGAAGCTGATCTTCCTAACTGCCTTTAAAATCTATGACACAGGCTCGTAACATGTCCTCAAGAGTCTGAATCGTCCTTTCTGATTGACTGTCAGTCAGCGGATGGTACGCCGTACTATACTGCAGTTTCGTTCCCAAAGCAGATTGCAAACTTTTCCAGAAAGTTGCCGTAAACTTAGGATCACAATCAGACGTGATCGTCACTGGGACTCCATGAATGCGTACAATCTGACGCACGTACAACTCTGCATACCTATCCAACGTGAAATCCTTCCGTACGGCAATAAGGTGAGCTGACTTTGTCAATTTGTCAACCACTATCCAAATCGAGTCATTTCCTCATTGACTCCTTGGCAACACCATCACAAAATCCATAGTAATGTGTTCCCACTTCCATTAAGGAATCTCAAGAGGTTGCAGCAGTCCACTAGGCTTACAATGTTGAGCCTTTACTTGCTGGCATGTCAAACACTTAGCCACGTGCTTTGCAATGTCCAACTTCATACTAGTCCACCAGAAGTGCTGCTTCAGATTATGATACATTTTCGTACAGCTAGGGTGGATGCTATAGTTACTACGATGAGCTTCCGACAAAATTGCTTCCTTAAGTTCTGCATCATTTGGAACGCACAATTGTCCTCGAAACCTCAATGTCCCATCCTCGGACACTTGAAAGTCTGCTTTTCTCTTTGCCTGATCCATCTGCAGGATCTTAAGAACTTCAGGATCTGTCGCTTCAGCACTTTTTATCCTACTTTGCATCTCGGGCTCCATCCTTAGAGTGGCCATTAGACTAGCAAGATGGCCGACCTCAATTTTGAAATCTAAGTCCCCGACTCCCTCCAGAAGAATCCATTCCTGTACCATCATTTAAGCAATTGTCGACTTTCGACTGAGCGCATCCGCCACTTTATTCGCTTTCCCCGGATGATATAGAATCTCGCAATTGTAGTCCTTAAGAAGTTCCATCCCTCGCCGTTGCCTCATGTTCAACTCTTTCTAAGAGAACAAATACTTCAAACTCTGATGATTTGTAAAAATCAAAAACCTTTCCCCACACAAGTAATGTCTCTAAATCTTCAGTGCAAAGATGATCGCCGCTAATTCCAAATCATGCGTCGGATAGTTAAGCTCATGAGGCCTTAACTGTCGGGACGCGTATGTAACCACCTTGCCATGTTGCATTAACACGCAGCCTAGTCCTTTATAAGACGCATCACTGTAGATTTCGTACCCACTAGGACCATATGGAATTGTCAAAACAGGTGCGATAGTCAGCTTCTGCTTAAGCTCTTGAAAACTACGCTTGCACTTATCTGTCCATTCAAACTTCTTTTCCTTCTTCAGCAATTGAGTCATCGGCATGGCTATTGCTAAAAATCCTCCCACAAACCGTTTGTAGTAACTTGCCAATTCCAAAAAGCTTCTGATCTCTGTCACTGTCGTAGGTCTCGGCCAATTCATGAAAGCTTCGATCTTAGTTGGGTCAACGGAGATCCCTTCACTTGAAATTACATGCCCTAAAAATGCCACACGAAATAACCAAAACTCGCACTTGCTGAACTTAGCGTAAAGCTCATGCTCTCTCAAGGTCTACAATATTGATTTCATATGTCTCTCATGATCCTCGGGACTCCTCGAGTACACCAGCATGTCGTCAATGAACACAATCACAAATTGGTCCAAATACTTATTGACACTCGGTTCATCAAGTCCATAAAGGCTGTAGGGGCATTTGTCAATCCAAACGGCATTACCGTGAACTTGTAATGACCATAGCGTGTCCTAAACGTTGTGTTCGGTATATCCTCCTTTTTAATCCTCAACTGATGATAGCTTATCCTTAGGTCTATCTTGGAAAATACCGAGGCTCCTTGAAGTTGATCGAACAAATTATCAATCCTCGGCAACATATACTTGTTCTTGATGGTTACATGATTGAGCTGTCGGTAGTCGATGTAGAGACGCAAAGACCCGTCCTTTTTCCTTACAAAAAGAACTGGCACTCTCCAAGGGGATGCACTAGGACGAATGAAACCTTTATCTAGTAACTCTTGCATCTGCACCTTCAGTTCTTTCAATTCTGACAAAGCCATCCTATAAGGTGACTTGGAAATCGGTTCAATTCCAGGGGCCAACTCAATCATAAACTCAATTTCCCTCTCTGGAGGTAATCTCGACAATTCCTCGGGAAATACATCCATGTACTTTTGTACCTTTGCAATGTCCTTCACCTTTGACCTTTCTACTAGCGTATTTGCCACCAATGCCAAGTACCCTTGGCATCTAGATTCCAACAACCGAGTCACCTCGAGTGACGAAATTAGAGGAACAGAGGGTCCCCCTCGATTTCCGACAAACTCAAAACTATCACCCATTACTGGGTTAAACTGAATTGTCTTTCCATGACAATTCATCGAAGCTTGTTGCTTCGCGAGTCAATCCATGCCAATTATGACATCAAAGTCATACATTGCTATTGCAATCAAATCAATGACTTCCTTGCGATTGCCTTCAACTAACTTATAGCTAGAGCAACCTAATTCAGATAATATCTTATCCTTAAATGGAGTAGAAATACCATAAACCACTCCCAAAGGTTTGAGACTTAACCCTACAAGCTTAACAAAACGATCAACAACAAAAGAATGCGTAGCACTAGGATCAAATAATGCATAAGTAGCATGATCATGCAAGGATATTGTACCTATAACAACGGCGGGCGAATCCTCCGCCTCTCCTCGGGTAACATCATAAACTCGTCCTTGTGTTGGGGGTCTACCTTGGTTGTTCGGTGGCGCATTCCCAGCAGATCGTCCTCCCTGCGGCGGTGGCAAGAGCGTCCTCACAGGCCTACTCAGACAATTCGCCACTCGGTGGCCCTGCTGACCACATCCGAAGCAGGCTCCTGTTATCGAAGGACAGGGAAGATTTCCATGTTTTCTTCCACACACCCGACATACTCCCATGGCATTAGGTGTCGGCGTTCCCACGTAGTTCTTTCTGTTGGGTGGGATGGGATTCATTCTTCCCATCATTGGTCTGTTTCCAAATAGACGATTATCTTGGTTAAGTGCGAACCGTGAGCCAAATGCGGTCGCCCATCATGTTCTTCTCTATCATTTGCGCCCTCTCGTACATCTCCTCAAAGCTCTTTAAATTCACGAGCACTAGCTGGTCTTTCAACTCCGGCTTCAGGCCGTATCTAAATTGTCTCTCCCTATCCACAGGGTCCTCTACCAACCTCGGCGAGCTTCGCCTCATACTGATACATGGATATCTGATTTTGTCGAAGCCGTTGGAACTCTGCCATCTTCGACTCTCTCGCACTGTCTGAGAAGTACTTCCCATTGAAAGCCTCACAAAGGGCACCCCAAGTCTGAGCTGTGCCTTCAGGGAATACTCTTCCTTGAGTGGCTTCCCACCACATACTGGCATTACCTTGAAGTTGATAAGCTGCCAGAAGTACTCGATCTTCCTTTGAACATCTCAGCACTGTGAAGGTCTTCTCAATATCCCATATCCAAAGGGTTGCAACTTCAGGGTCGCCCACACCACTAAACCTCGGTGGCTTAAGTCTTAGGAACTACTCTACTAGCTTGTGCATCAGTCTCTCACATGCCTCTCCTCTCACTGGGGGAACCTCAGGGACTGCAGTAGGAGCAACAGCAACATCAGCGGCGGTGGCGGTGGCGGCAACAGTAGCTAGAGCAGCAGCAGCAGCAGCTCGATCCTCAGCCTGTTGTCCTAACAAGGTCTATAGCGCCAACAGGATCCTATCTAACTTGGGATCCTCTTGCGCTCTACCTCTATTATTGGTCTGACTAGTTGCTGCCCTACGCCTAGGGGCTCTCTGCTCAGGATTGCTCATCACTCTGGACACTCACTTGTCTTGCTTTCCAATTCATTCCCGGAATTAGAAACTATGAGCAACCCACCACAACACAAGATCACACAAGCAATCACAAGCACGTAGAATAAAAGCCATCCCTATCTCACTAACCCGAAAACCCTACGCACCTTATCACTCTAGGTTTCAACCTGCTTTGATACCAAAATCGGACGGAGATGTCACGCCCCGAACCCCAAGCGCATGACAACCCCTACCTCACGGTCGATAGAAAGCGACGTCCCAGGACTCGTCGACGACCATTCATTTTAATTTTTCGTTATGCGCAAGCGGAATACGAACCATCCTTAGTCCAACAGACAATTAAATAATCAAATAGAGATAGAGGGATGAACAACAAGAACAAAAGCGACTACCCGCTTATACAATTTCATTGGATTAACCTCCAGTGGATCGTTTTCAAAATTAAAAGCCCACCAGAAGGGTTGATCCATCCTCTAAGACAGACCAAAAAGAAACTAGGCTCGGCTAATCCAATCATACAAAAAGAACCCTCGGGTTCGGCACCCTTATTACTCAGACCCATCGGACTCAGGCTCCGTCGGGTCGATCACTAGTGGAGTGGGGGCAGGATTCTCCATTGCATCGGCGAGTGCACCATTCTAAGGGCTTGAAAATGGTTATACAATAACCAGCGAGATAAAATCTTAGGGAGTTCTCCCCCAAGCTTCGGTTAGAACACCAACTCAACTCGGGGTATCTCTCCAGAACCACCCCTTAAGCAAGCCAACAACCAACAACCAATAAATGATAACACAGCTAGGGTCAACCAACAATTAAATAGTCGATTCGCATGCAACCTTACCCAATATGCCATATCCTACACGTTATATCTCAGCACAATACATGTAATGCACATGGCCATTAGATGATGCAGTTCATCAATCACATACGGGTCGCGTCACAAGCGATCTCACTTGGCCATTGCCACACCTTGCACGTTATCAATTCAAGCATGCGCGCCATAAACAATATGATCATCTCATGCATAATCGGAACCAATGATGCAATGCTTCTCATACGCACTTGCATCCACACGTGGTCCGATTATTACTATCACGCCCCAAACTCCTGTTGGGGCGGCGGGTATTTCAACTATCACCCCCCGGACTCCTGTCAGGGCGGCGGGTATTGCCACAACCGAACCTCTGTTGGTGTCTATGATAAATCGGACTATCACCCCCCGAACTCTTGTCGGGGTGGCGGGTATTTCAACTATCACCCCCCGGACTCCTGCTGGGGCGGTGGGTATTGCACTATCACCCCCGAACTCCTGTCGGGGCGGCGGGTTCAATTTAATGATCATGCAACCATACCACCACAACCCACTTATTATCTTTGAGCATTAGTTAATGCACACATGCTTGCATATAAAACCTCAAATCATTTTCTCATGAAAGCGGTCCATTTCAGTGTCCCTCGGACAAACCATTTTCACGCAAATCATTTTCTCATGAAAGCGATCCATTTCTAGTGTCCCCCGGACAAACCATTTTCCCGCAAATCATTTTCTCATGAAAGCGGTCCATTTCTAGTGTCCCTCGGACAAACCATTTTCCCGTAAATCATTTTCTCATGAAAGGGGTCCATTTCGGTGTCCCTTGGACAAACCATTTTCCTGCAAATCATTTTCTCATGAAGCGGTCCATTTCCAGTGTCCCTCAGACAAACCATTTTTCCGCAAATCATTATCTCATGAAAGCGGTCCATTTTGATGTCCTTCGGACAAACCATTTTCCCATTTTTGTGAAAACCATACGATTCATGCGGATGTCCATGCAATGACACATCCCATGCACCTCATAAGATCAACACACATGAAACAATACAATTTTTCACTCTTGTGTGAACAGTGCACGTGAACAGTAAATGTGAACATTGCACTATGAAAAATGTAATTTCCGAATTCAATATTTAATAAATTAAATTCAGAAATTAAACAAAACATTAATTAAAGCAAATAATCAATTAATTAAAGCAAAACAAGCTTAATTAAACATAAGCTGCAATTAAGCAACATTAAGCAAAATTAAGCTAAGCTAATCTTAACCACCTATCTAACCACCTATCTTAGGGCTAACACAACTTAATTAAACTCCCTAAACTAGAGTTATCCCTAATTAAACCAACCCTAAGCAAGTTTAGGCACTAAATGGAGGTTTAAGAGCTAAACTCACCCATTAAGCGGGCTGGAGACACGGACGTAGCGGCGACGACGAAGGCGACGCACTGGGACCTCAACCACGATGATCCAAGGCGGTTCCGAGGCTGGAATAGCAGCCACAACCTCTGCTTCTCTCTGCAACTCTAAAAAACTAACTACCAGAGGAGAAACAGAGCTAAATGGGCTGGCCGGAGCTCCGGCAAGCAGGTGGTCGGCAACCGGCGGCACCTAGGGGTCAAGGGGGAGTTGTTGGTGGCTGAGATGGACAGAAGAAGAGTCGAAATGGGAGAAAAATGGCTGAAAACACGAAATAGTGTAGGCTGCTAGGCGGATCGACAGACCGACGAGCGGGCCGGGTCCTCTCATACGGTTTGGGCCTTTTGAGAGCGATGGTGGGTGGCATGAAGGCTGATTCTTATGGGAAGGCAACGAACAACTCAAGTTTTCGGAGAAAGGTCAGCTGGAGCATAAGCAAGAAAAAGAGAAAATAAAGGGAGAGTGATAGGTTGACGGTTTAGGGCTGAAGAGGGGGAGAGAGAGTGATGTGAGGGCTGGTTGTCAAGCCTCATTAAGGCCCTCACATGCTTGCTTCAAGTCCCTAAGCAAGTGACGTCATCTTCTCTCTTCTTTAGCCTTTTTCTCCCTACAACTAGGGGCAATTTGGTAATTTCACCTTGCACAATTCTCACATTGCCCTTGGGCTGAAAATGCTAAGTGGGCCTAAGAAATGGGCTTGGAAATAAATAGGAACGGGCTCGGAAATTGGTTGGGCTTGAAATGGCTAAAGATTGGACAATGGGCTCGGAAGGTAATTTGGTCGGTTTGGTCCAACGGGCTCACTTGCTTGACTTGGGCTACCTTGGTGGCTATCCCACCTTGGGCACGAGGCCCACACTAGCCTTGCCTGGCCCATGTCCTCATGGGCTCGCTTCCTCGGTCCGTAAACCCTTTTTCCCAAAACTCGGCTTAACTGACATTATCGACTGTCGAAGAAGCATCTTCCAGAACTCTGTCTCGGATGTTCCCGAAAATTCAAAGTCCAATCTTGAATTCTTATGCCATGTCAATTTCGCCCGGATGCCATTGTGGTACAACTTAGACTGACAGGCGGCTTCGAGGATTCACGCGTAATTGACTCGTGCCAAACCATGTTCAAGACATCTTGACACATGGACGTCCTTGACTACATGAAATTGCGGAGGATAGATTCTTATTTCAAAGTACACGATTACCGAGAATCGACATAAGGTTGTTCGCGGGCTTGATAACAGTAGACAGAATCACCCGCCGTTCCATTATGTTCTGTCCGCGAATCGACTTCCAGTCATTCCCTGAAATCGGCCTGCCTATCTACAGGATCGTCCTCACACAAGTCTCACGGTCTAGTCGTTTTCCCAGGTCAAGTTCTTTAGTCACATGAGCTCTGTCCTCATTAGCCTTTCCTCTCAAGGTCAGTATCTCAGGAGTGATCAATTCTGAGTGAGATCAACCAACAATGCATTGACGAAATTAATGTTCATTCATCCCTCAAAGGGCTCGTATTTCAGGACGTCACATTAACTCTTTTCAGTTTTATCCATTGCAATTTTTAAGAATGTATTCTATCTTTTATCTCATTCTAAATTGTTACCAGAAGTCTGGTAGCTCCTTTAATTAGACTTTGACTATTTTGCAGACTTTGCTCGCAACTTATTTTATTTCACGTTTATTTGTTAAGGTTTATTTTAAACACCTATTCACCCCCTCTAGGTGTTAGTACTAGCATTTTCAGTCATTAGCATGGGTTAAGGAACATCTTGGGATGTTGTTATTTAGTGGGAGCTGTTTTTTATTTATTTTTCCTCTTATAAAATTTACATTTGTGTTTGTTACATTTAATAGTGTTTTGATATATCAACTTTTACATTCAATAAAATATTTGTGAATGAATTGTTATTATGTTGATTATATATTAATAAAAGTCTCAAGGTATTGTGTAAACCATGAGTGAAGGCTAGGGACATCCGGTTATTAGTCTTGAG
The DNA here is from genome assembly GCA_028830015.1 of Eucalyptus grandis x Eucalyptus urophylla. Lineage (NCBI taxonomy): Eukaryota > Viridiplantae > Streptophyta > Magnoliopsida > Myrtales > Myrtaceae > Eucalyptus > Eucalyptus grandis x Eucalyptus urophylla. The sequence goes on from CM054190.1 coordinate 47,853,432, forward strand.
CATATGCCTTGTTACACATAAAGAAATGTTAATTGTAAAGACAATGCATATATGGGTTCACTAAAACCATAAAGACATTCTCTAGTGGCACAGGTTTTTGTGACACTTAAAGTAAGAGAATGGTAACTGACAAATAGAATATCTCTATGAGATATGTTATCCATTAGCACACTATCATATTAAATCAATATCAATAAAGTTGAAAGTACTTGTGACTATGGAAGGCTCTGTGTGTATATATGCAATTACCGCCATGATTCGGTGTTTGAGTTTTTATGGGATGAGATTGACTATTAAGAATTATCTCTAAATCAAGGTGCGCACAAACAGTACAATTTCAATTAATATAGCCCAAGTGGGAGAATGCAAGAGTTTTTCTAATGTTGGCTACATTAATTGATATTGTAATTTACCGTTTTATGGGGTTGGTTTTTTTTTTTTTTTTTTTTTTTTTTTTTTTTTTTTTTTTTAAGGTGAGATAGAATGTTTCTTAATTAGTCTAATATAGGACTAGCTAGTGTGGGCCGAGTTGAACCTGGCCCGTAATGAGAGGGCCTGATTGGAAATTCTATAAATAGTGCTTAAGTCTCTCTTCTAACCTTAATTCTCATAACTATCCTCACAAATGAGTGTTTACCTAGCGCTAAAGGGTGAGGGAGCCATCTCATTGAGCCAATGATACAGAGGGCAATAGAGAAGAAGGACTTGCAGTTGGATCATCGCTTTTCTGCTTCCGCATCAAGAATGATGGATTCCAAAACTGATGCGTTCAATTTTCTACTCGATTAAATGTGTTTTTGTTCTAGTTATGGAGATCATGGGATTGTACGTTTTAGCATCTAACACAAATAACATAGAAAATCATTATACAACTTACATTATGGCATATGCAAAACTCCAAAAATTAATCATTCTCCTATGGTTGGATTAAAACTAGGAGAGAACACTAAAGCAATACCGTAAATGGTGAGTGGCCATCAAGAAGAATGGAGTAAACCCGCTGTTCTAGAAGAAGTGAATGTAGTAAGAAAACGAGATAATTAAAGTAATTTGTTGGAGTCATTAGATGAACAACTCAATGAAATGGAAATCAAACTAGGGAAGAGGCTGGAAAAGAAGAATCGGAAACACTGTGACAGAGCTTGAAGCTTCGCTGTTTATTGAACTTGAAGCTACCCTCCTTGCTTTGCCCCCTTTCGTAGGATCCCTTCCTAGGTTTGAAGCACATCTAGTCTCACTTCCTCTGCTTCCTTTTGCCAGTACTGGGTTAGTCTCCATAGTTCTATCCCTCTTCACTGTGATCACGTCCAAATTCCACATTAGAATAAGGACCGCCACTGAAAATACAAATCTTCAGGACTTACAAAAATAATGTCTCTTTGATCCTCAGCTTCAGTTGTAGCTTTGCAGGATCTCTCATATTGTTCGACTTCTTCATTCGACTCAGCCCCAATCTTAAGAAGCGTCATTCTCCTCTCCTTTTCTTAACATTTCATCAGGATCTAAATCGTCCCACTCAGCCCCATCCTCATGATTCCTCATTCTAATAAACTCACCAAATATACTACCCATATCGCTGCCATCCTCTTCCTCCCGCTTCCTGTCAACCCCTGCCGTGACGTCCAATTGAATGAATCCGCTTTTAGATGCTAGTTGTACCATTTCCTTCACTTGCTCATCACTCTTGATCTCCATGCGCCTGTTGTCATTTATACGACGATTCTTGTACCACATTCTCTTCACATGAAAGCCGAAACCTTTCACGTCAGCAATCAATCCTTTATATGTCACTGAATCAGGGGTGACATTGTGCTTTTCGAATTTATGTATACCAACCAAACCGTTCTTGCTAAAAATCTGGAACATGATTGTGTAGGGATATTCCATCTGTGATCCAACAGGTTCAACGTGAGAGTCAAACAACATATGTTTTTAATATACATCAAACCCTTTTGCATATTTACCTGGGCACAAACATCATTCATTGGCTAGAGACAAATCTAGGGCTAAAAACTCGGTCGTCCAGTAGGACATCAATTACACTTATTTGGATTATCTTTTATTAACCAAGTATGAACTTGTAATAAATATGTGTTGTAACTTTAAATTAAACGTCAAATGATTTAGATAATTATCTACCTAGGAGCACTATCTGATTAGAGGTTCCCTTTTTTAAGGGAAAAAAGAAAAAAAAAAGGTATTAGTGGGGTAAAAATATAGGAATAAAGGTGCTCTTAGCTCAACATGCTTTCTTCCGCTACAACCTTGATGGTTCAATTATTAGATCGATTCACTAATTTTATTTCTTCAAAATTTATCATCACTTGCACTAATTATTCTATACCGTACTAAGTAAAGCACCAAAAAAAAAAAAAAAGTGAAGAGTCTTGCAATTTTAATGACATATCTGTTCCGTTTCTCTTCCTATATTTTATTTTATTACTTTAGTGAACTTTAACTCTTCATCTTGTTTTCATTTTATTTGCATTAAAATATGCTTTTTGGATAATCTTATCGTAATTTATGCACTTCTATCTTTTAATGGCAATTGTTTATCTCAATTACATTGATTTGCATTTTGGAACTAAAAAAGAGCTTATTCTTCCGCTTTTCGAATGAAAAATTCCTAACCATTGAGACATTGTTTCCTATAAGGAAAGTCTGGATGTTGTTGTATTCTTTCTTAATCTAAAGTAATGTGCTTTAAAATTAATTTCTGTCTCTTTTCATCATAAGTCGCACTTTGTAGTGAAATTTGTCACCTCTTATAAAGTTATGTTGTGTCATAACATAGGACTAATTGTTTAAGCAATAAATGCTTTAATTTACTTGGAAATAGTCATGTTCTTCGAAAAGACTTGAATCCCGCAAGGTGGCAATCTGCTATAGTACTGAAAATGCAGAGTCAACTGGTCAAGCCCATTGGTGGCCAAAAATGGAAAACTAGTCAACCCTACTATAGTTGCATGCACCGGCAAAACGACAAGTAGACACGTAACACAGTTATTGCATAAACATTCTGACAAATTATTAGAGCATGAGGCAAACCAAACATTTTATTTAGAACTAATACCATTAAAAATTCCAAACTAATAACTCCATGCTATTTTTGCCCCAAACTAATTATTTCGTGTTATATTTACCCCAAACTAATTTTTATGTCACAAAAGCTTCCAAACTAGTTCAAATCAATTTTTGTATTGCAACAAATCTGAAACTCGTACACCCGCCACATTTACCCAAAATTAATATAGCCGTACTACATTTACCATAAATAATCATAAATTTGGGATTTTTGGAGGGTAGATGTGGCATAGGTGCATCGAGTTAGAGTAAATGTGTTACAAATATATTAGTTTAGGATAAATGTGACACGTGTGCACCAGTTTGAGATTTTTTATGACTTCAAATTTAGTTTGTCATAAATGTGGCATAGGTGTATCAATTCAGGAATTTTTATGACATAAAAATTATTTTAGAATAAATGTGGTGTGGGTGTATTAATTTGGAGTTTCTTTTGGTGTTGACCCTTATATTAAGGCCAACAATAAGTTCATAGGAGATGGATCATCATAATATCAAACATATATACTACAATTTAGTTGCCTCTTATTCATCATTCATTTTCCCATGTGGTAACACTTGGCAGAATCTAATGAGTTCCTTTTTCTTTTGTAGGCTATGATCATATCATTTCACATTAGTTTCTTCATAGCTCACTAATGCAATAATCATATGACATTAATTTGTTCATTAATTATGCATATTGCAAATAAAAGATTATTAGACAAAGAGATCATATGATGTTTTGAAATCTATAATATGCAATTTACTACCTAATATCTTATGTATGAAAGCTATTTGTGAATCAATATTAAAAAGAATAATTAAATGAGTTTATGGGCAATATCAAAGAATCAAAACCATCCAACACCAGAAAGGCAAGTACAAATAAATGAATAAAATAGAAAAAATATGCAACATAAGTATTAAAGTACACATAAAATGGGAACCTCAAAACAGGGAGGATTAAGTGCTTTAGGAACCGAAAGTATCCAACACCAAAAGAGGAAGCAAAGCTTCCTCTAATGTATGAGGCTTTCTTTTAAATTTTGTCTTTCCTTTACTAGCACTACATTTCATATTTCACTCATGTTTATTGTACGTATCATTATATTTAGATTCTAACATAACACAAGAATGCGTATTCAACATAGGCACATGCATTTTTACTGTTCATTAAGATTTTTTTTTTTTTTTTTAAAGAAAGCATTTAAGTAACTATTTCTAGCTCTTTGAAGACTTTGGTGTGCTTTACAGAAGATATCAGTTTACCCACCACTGAAATTATTGGGTAAACATATTTGATGGAAGTTCAAAATTAAATGAAGTCCTTAATTAACTAATTAATATCTGGACTATTAACTCCTATGGTCGGCCTTATCTTAAACACTAAGGTAATTGCTCAAAACCTAGCTCTCTTGCGCTAGAGCTCGCACTTTGAAAATATCATCTTACCCTCCTAAACTTTGGCACTGTTGCACAGTAGCATGAAAACACTTTAAAAAAGTTATACATTGCTTCCCAAACTTCCAAATTTGTTTCTGCCATTACTTTTTCCATTTGTATGACTTGAAATGTTAACTGAAAAGTGACTAACTCATTTTGAATAGAGTAACATCTACTAGATGGTTCATGGAATTAAGAAAGTAGAGAATGATGTGTGGTTGACAAAATTATCTAAGAAAATCTGTCAGGAAAAACGAATCACCATTTTAGGTAACACTTAAGTGCTGTACAGACTGGAAAACTAGTGGATGTAACATGAATCATAATCTTTTGGGTGAGCGTAGTTAGGGGTTTAGTCTTTTAACTTTTCAAATAAGGAGGCTATTGTGTGATGGTGCCCAAGCTCAAGAGGGCAATTACCCCTGAACATCATGACATCAAAATAAACATATATCGTATTACATAATACCCAACACTCAATTACATAACGAGAAATAAATTCAAAAGCTACAATATGTAATACTTTTGTTTGCATATTTTTTCTTATACAAAGCAGCATTTCAAATATAAAAAAACGAACACTAATGTATGTGAAATTAGTTAAGGATCATGTCTGACAAATTTTTGTCGATCAATTAAAAAGAATATTTTTGTTCATGTAAATTTAAGAAAAATATTTAACTTTTTACAATTTGTGTAGTTTTACCGTATTAGAGCATTATACTAAAATGAGAACAAATCAATTTTCAAACCCGCGCATACACGCACATCTGAAGTATATTGATAAAGAAGACAACGCACCTTGTTTGATGTAACCAAAAAAATCTTCTCCCTGTAACGCTTCAAAGAGATTTCACGTGGGTAGATCCAAGTGCAATTGATGAAGTCTCCACACCCTCGAATTTCAATGAGGCAATTAGCTGGTATATTTGTGCAAGATGCATGGATCAACCTTCTCAATGACGTGCAATTTGTGACCTTCAAGGATTTCAGAGATTCTAGCTCGTTTAGGCCCTCAACATCAGTAAGTACATGGCATCTTGCAATTTTTAATTGCTTCAAGTTCTTTAGGTATGATAACCCACCTATTCTTCTCATGGATTTGCACTCATCAACGCAGAAGAATTCCAATGATTTCAAGAGACCCATAACTCGTATCTCAACTAGCTCCGGACAAGATAACACCACCACATTCTGTAGCTCTGTCAATTCCAAAGGAATGGATAATCTCTGAAATAGTTTACAACATTCAATAAATAAGTATTGCAATTGGGGAAGTCCATCAAGTGGAATGTCTTCCACTTTACAATTCCAGAAATTTAAAGAGGACAAATTTCTCAATCTCAAGCAGGAGGAAAGTAGCTCCGTTCGCTTGATGCTAAGGCATTTTAAATCTAATGACCTCAGAGAGGACGGAAGCTGCATCAAGGTTTCTAGGTCTAGGCAACACAAAGTGAGAGCTTTCAGATGAGAGAGAGAAGCCAACTCTGGAGGTGTAGGGAGGTTTTGCAGTTGTAAATCTAAATTTTTCAGTCTAGATAACCTCCCAATGTGCCTTAAGTTGTATCCTGTGATTAGGTTTGATTTCCCTGTATCCTCAGAGCCATCACTCAGTAGTAGTTCAACCAAATTAGTAAGATTAGACAAATTAGGGACTGAGAGCAAGGATTTAGATTCAAGACGTAGATTGGTCAAACTTGTAGGAAGTTCTGGCAACCTATAAATCCCATGACAACCTGATAAGTTTAGCATTTGAAGGTGATGAAGACTGTTGATTGTCCTTGGAATTCCGCAGATACCGGTGCATTCTAAATTTAGGATTCTCAAAGATGACATTTCTCCAATTGCACAAGGAATTTCACCTTTCAAGTCATTACGCTTAGATAAATCCAGCTCTTCAAGATTTTCCAACATGCCGATGGCACTAGGTAACTGCCAAACATCATCACTCCTCACCCAAGTAAGCATGCTTGAAAAACGCAATATGCGTAATGATTTTAACTTTCCAATGGAGCTGGGAAGTTTAATCATCTTCATTTCACACATAAGAAAAGACTCAAGTTTCACTAGTCCTTCAATGGAGTTTGGAAGTTTGACAATGTCCGTATGAGATAGGTCCAACTCTACCAATGAGGTTAAATTCCCAAGTGAACTTGGAAGTTGTCTCAATTTAGTACATCCCTGCAATGACAAGCGCTTAAGCTTCACTAGAGCCCCCACTTCTTCAGGCAAATCGATAATATGCCCGCACCATTTAATCTCTAAATGAATCAACAACTGTAGGTCTCCAATGAACCTTTCAATTCTCTTTAGCTCGTAGCAGCGTATAAGAGTCAACCTCTCCAAACCCAAGCATTTAGAGAAGTCTGGAATTGTTGTGATGCAATTACATTCAGTAAGAGATAGAACTTTCAAATTCCGTGCCCTCTGAAAAAATGGATGGCAAGTGTAAGAACCATTGCATATACACATTGAGAGCTTGAGACTACTAGACTAGAATCAAAACATGTAATTTACCTTGATCAAGTTCCATGCTTTTGAATCATCCGTGAAGACATTCTTGCCAAGTTTAAAAACAACCAGATGATCCAAATGCATATTGTCCGCCCTAAAATCCATTAATGGAGGCTGCCAAGAAACCCATCTTAACTTTGAACGACACATTGCAAAGTCCCCAACATAAGTTCCATTACACAACTTGAGGAATCTTAGATTTTGCAACCTTTCGAACTCTTCATTTGTAATCTCAATGGAGCCATCCGGATCATCTATCCCAAGTGCTTGAACCTTGTCCTTCCTCTGCAAGTCGAATTTGAAAATGATGTCAAGAAGCTTGTCAACTTTAACCACTATTTTTTATAACTCGAATGGGTAGGGAAAAAAATGATAAAGATCCTAAACAAAAAAGGAATCCTTAATTAGCAGGATATACCATATCTATTTAAAAATGGAGCATTTCTTACTTACCTCTTCGGTTCTTATGATTTCAAGGGCCTCTTTTGCAATCCACAACCTGCTTCGCCTTCCAAGGTCATTGGGACTTTCTTGACGGACAATTTGCCTTCCTAGATCTATTAGTTGATCATGCATCCAGAACTTATCATTGTCCAATATCTTTATCAAGCACCTACTAGTAAGGACATCAATTCCTCTTTGGGGATAAAAGTGACAACTGGCCCACATGTAAATTGCATATGTCTTCTTCTCATTGGAAAAGAAGCATGCTATATCGAGAAAAATTTGTTGCTGATATTCGTCAAGGTCATCATAGCTAATCCTCAACTTCTTTAGAATCTCTTCCTCGGGTATATTCCTTAACCTGACCAAAGTCTCCTCCCAAAATGCTCGGTTTTTCCGATTTAGTAACAAACCTATCACTATGATAGCCAAAGGGAGCCCTCCCATAGTTGAGACAATTTCATTTGAAAGCCCATGATAATCATCCAAAGGAAGGTCTCTACCAAAGGCAAGCCGGCTAAAAAGCTGAATTGCAACATCATAATCCATTTTTAACATCTCATATGGTAGAATTTCACCTTTAAATCCCTTAACTTGCAGAATAGTTGTGTTTCTCGTTGTAATAATTAGCCTAGATCCCAAATGTAGTGAAAAATTTCCTGTTAGTTTCTTAATGTGCTCTTTATTATCAACATCATCTAGAACCACAAGGACCTTCTTAGTGCTAAGTATTTCTCCAATCCTTCTCATTCCTTGTTCACTATCGTTGACTTTGTTTGCAGATAAAGAACCAGAAATGTCAGTTAGTAATTTATTCTGCAATGGGACTATGCCCTCCTTAGTTGACGAGCTTTCTCGAACATCTTCAAGGAAGCTACAACACTTTCCAAATTGGGAAGACAGTTGATTGAAGATGACCTTGGCAATAGTTGTTTTACCGATACCACCCATTCCGTAAATTCCGATAAGCCGCACATCACGATGGTTGACATCTAATAACTCTGTCAAGTCTTTTACCCGATCATCAAGTCCAAGTAAATGTTCAGTCACTGGTTTTTGTTTTGTCTGCAACTTCTCCAAAACCTTTTCAACAACCAATTTAACAATCACTGCTTGACTGCCATGTACAAAAGTGTTCATTAATTTACTAGATTAATTTCATAACCATGCATCACACATGGAATTGTCAAAATCTTCACTTGAAAAGATTGAAGTACATAATGAACAATGTTTAAATACACTGAATAATCTGTATAGGCTAATTTAGTGGAATTCAAGTGGTATGTTTTTCATATATGATCATAGAAATTTCTAAAGGCTATAGTGTTAGTTTACACGATGACCAAATTTTCCATGTGGCTACCATACCGAGCATATTTCGGCATTTATATCTAAGCCTAGAAAAAAAAATCCGGTATTTGTATTGGGAGAATCTTTTAATCAAGATAGTGTAGACAATGCAACGTCATCCATTGAAAACTGCAGTTTGATGAAGAAAAATATAATCCCAAAATCTGCAACTATTTCCCAGGGCTAGAGTTATAGCCATTGTAAGTCTTCTACGGATCTGATTATGTCAAGTATACTGGCATTTAAATAGCTGTGTCACATTAAGATTTGTTCAAAATTGAAAATCAAGAGACCGGACTCCAATTGGGTTAACTTTCTGGATAAGGAGTGAAGAAATGTGCGTGGATTAGGTGCAAAATACGGGTTTGATTCTCCACACCATCAGGTGGAAACATTCCTATGCTTGGCCCACCTAACTAAGTTTTGGCTTGTGCCTTCCCTGGTCCATAGAGTTAGTAAGATAAGTCATAGCTTCGGAATTTACTCATTTAAGGTGGACTTCCTTGTCAATATGGAAACACAATAAAGAGGCCCTGTCAATTTGCTTTCCAATAACTCTTTATCTTTTGTTAAAAAACCCAAGATTCTCAAGCGGCATGTTGGGCACCCACATGCTATCATAATGCATAGTAGGTGTTAAGTCACCGTATGCTAGATATAAATATATCAATTGATAGCCAAATTATGTGTTGTTATCGATGAACGATGATAAGCATATTAAAGTGTAAGTATAAATGCCATGTGGTGATCTCCAAAACAAGACACAAATTCCACAGCTTATTGTTCGGCCAATGTGGCCCAATATTCATTTCCACCTTTATCACTTATGATTAGATTAGATGGGTGATTACCATATCAAGGTTTTTTAGTTTGCCTACGATAAGCCTGAAGAAAGGTGAAAAGGACAAAACCATTTCCACGCATATCGACTTACATCTCCACATTTCATAATTGAATCCTCAATTTTGATATTTGTTATTTCAAATTGCATCTGTCGCCCTGGCTTATTAATGCAATTGCCATTTATTTATCAAAAAGACCCTCGCCACTCTACTTGTCCGGTGCTTGTACCGGCACGAAGTTCCAGCTACTCCTACACCATGCCTCCCTTCTCTCTGTCTCTCATTCATAGGCCTCCGCACACTGGCCAGGCCAGATTGAGGTTGCTCGGCCTCGATTTGGACTTCCCACGAGCTCTGTAGAGCTCAAGTCCCCAAGATGATGGCCCTGTCATTCTATGTGTTCTCAAGATGCTCCTGCTTCTATTAAATCTTTAGACATGATTTTTATTCACGAATCTTAGTTTTCTTGTGTAATTTGTGTTTCTTGAGGATGAAAAATATATATTTTCGTTGAAATTTTTTTCTGAAGATGCAAACTGTGTATTTTGACTAGTGAGGATGCAGATCAAATTGAAGTGATTGATAACGTAGTAGAAAATTTAAAGGAAGATGTTACAAGCAGAGGATGAAAAGTTGAAGGAGAGCAGCAATTGCATGTAGTTTTCAATATTTTCCGTTAGAATAAAAAAGGAAAGAAATCATTTGACACGGCAACGTTGTATCCCCTAAACAAAAAAAGAGAAGAAATAGGTAGGAATCCTAAAAGAGTTTTACCTTTGGTCCTTCTTCACGTTCCAACCCTTTATTTCATCTACCTCCTTAAGAGCCTTTCTCCAGTGCTTGACTTCATCAGGAAACTTGTTCGCGTGTTCCAGCAAAGCAGCGCTATATAATGGAGTCTTAAGTTTAACATCCTCAGGTTCCACGTCGAGAAAAATGGGAAGGATACTTTTTTTACCCTCTGAGTTAAGCACGTTGTCTACTATGCGCGCAAGTTCACGAAGGCACCATCTACTGGAAGCATAAGTTTGAGAGAAGATGGGTATGTAGAGTATGGAGTTGTCGATAGCATGTAGAAGGTTCCCACCAATCACTTCGCCAACGCAGAGTTCATCTTCATCCCTGAATACGCGGATGCCGGCATCTACTAAGCCGTGGTAGAGAAAGTCAGTAAAACCATAACGAGTGTCAGGTCCTCTGAAACTTAGAAACACTTGGTACTCTCCTCCCAATGCTCGTGCAGCATCGCTACTCATTCCGGCCTCAAGGTTTGCCATCGCTGGGAAGATTCTTCCAGATCTCTCTCTCTCTCTCTCTCTCTCTCTCTCTCTCGTGTGGCTTTACCTAAGAACTGAGCTGAGCTTTTCAATTTGAACTGGCCAAGGGAATGAGTCACCCCCACACCAGCAAAAAACAATGAAGACGACCAAGACTTTGTTGGTCTACTCACTGTACAATCAAAGTAGCTTTCTCTCACAATCAGAAGGTTAGTTGTGTGGCTTTAGCTAAGAACTGAGCCGAGCTTTTCAATTTGAACTGGCCAAGGGAATGAGTCACCCCCACACCAGCAAAAAACAACGAAGACGACCAAGACTACCTTGGTCTTTGTTGGTTTGCTCACTGTACAATCAAAGTAGCTTTATCAGTCGTGTAATGCACGGCATGAAAATAAAATAATTTCTTCAATGAAAGTATGACATGAAATGCATTATGATAAAGTAATGGTAAAATGAGAGATGAAAATGATAGTTCGTATCATATTACTCTCGTTGGCGCTCTTAATTATTCTTTAGCTCTTCTTGGTGGCGAACATTTATGGCCCAGATATTAAGGAGCGACTCAATTATGAGTTAGGGGAATAGAGCGAAGTATAAGGAGTCAAGTTATACTAAGCCAAACTTTGATATGGAGCTTATCCAGTTGAACTTCACTTGAAATTTGTGTGACCATGAGAGTAAGGAAATGGTTCCACGACCTCTTTGAGTTAAAAGCCAGAGCGGTTAAAAGAGTTAGATTAAATCATGAATTAAGGGACAGTCATTGCAGAACACATGATTGACTTAGGAGTAATTGAAATCATGGAAGGGTGGAGCGGTTGAGAAGGGATCATGTATGAATTTCAATAACCGTTGAAGGAAATCCCAGGAGTATAAATAGAAAGAACGCATAGAAAGAGGCGACGCTCAAGCTTGCGCAAGAAGTCTGCCAAATTTTCCTTCGAAGCATTTTCCTTTCGAACCAACCGTCTTCCAATTTTAATTTCCCTTTTAAAGTACGTATTCTCCATGGGCATTGTGAATACTATCGTAGCTTTCATTTCAATGTTCCCATTTAGGCATCAATGAATCTGTAGCTTGTGTTGACAAATAAATTTTTGCTTAAAGACTTTTCATTCGTTTCATAAGAATTAGAGATTGAATCGGCCTGCAATGGCGGAATCTGACCTCTAAACATAAACATCCATGCTACGTGGTATGGCACTCGCGTTCTGTTCTGCATTTTTCTGCATTTAAACATTAGAGACATTTTTGTTTGAGAATAGCGTGTCCGAGCTGAGCCTCTGCTTAGGCAAGTTCGGAAATTTTTTGTGAACCAGCCGAATGCGCGAGCTATACCCGGAAAAAAATCGGCCGAATGATGATAAGGAAGTGGAGAAGCGAGTGGAGATGTCGAACCTTAGCTGAATTGACGGCCGAATGTGAGAGAGAAAGCTTCGGTCAAGGAAAATTGTAAAAAGGAAATGGGCAAGTTCGAGGCATGGAATGAACAAAGAATAATTTATTGGAAAAAATTAAAGGTGCATGCTTCATTATTACTTGCAGGCATCGCGGCCGCCAAGAGAGACCAACGACCGGAGTGCCAACTTTTGCTTTTCTGGGACGTTTCTCTGATTGGCGGCAAAATTGCTTTTGCCAAGACATGGGATGAACAAGAGATTCCGTAGAGATTTGTGGTAAAAAGTAAGCCAAGTGGAGGAGGAAAAGGCAGAAAAAAAGGGGCAATCAGCGCGGGGAAAACATTGGCGTGTAGAGCGAAAGAAAACAGAGAGGGAACAGGAGACGGCCGTGGGGCCTGGAAAAGACAGAGGTCTGGGGCTGGAACTTCGGGCACGGTCAAAAAGAATAATTTATTCGCCGATAGCCAGGTGCCCTACCACCACGACGAGGTCGTGTTGTCGTCTGCGTCTCTAACCAGGCCGTGAGTGGACCCATCCCCGGGGGCGTTTGCTGTCCAGTGCACCTACAGCAATTCTAACTCATCGCTGCCACGCGCTAATTTTCTGAACCAGCCACCACAGCCGTGGTGATGGTCATGACCCTGTTGCAGCAGGATCCCGCAGCTCTCATTTTGGTTCAAACTCGGTCGTCGCCCGTCGGATCGCCTTCCGGCACTCATCTCATTTTGAGGACTCCGGCTCCAATCAATGAGCTGAATCGAGCATTGCTCTGTTTTGTTTAATCAAGTGCGGTTTCACTTTGTTTCCAATTTGTTAATGCTTCATGTTCAGATTAAGCTCGCCGCTAACCTTCTCAAAGGTTGGCCTAGAGTTGCGCTGTTGCCAAGTCGAGTTGAATCGAGTAGTTGCTCACCGTAGCTGTTGATTTTCCCGAACTCTCACTCAAATTTTTTTTATTCCCTCTCCCTTGCACCTATGTGGGTGAAATTGACTCCGCTTCCCCAGATTGCTCTCATCTTACGATGTCTTTGTGGGGTCCATTTGGTGTAGAGAACTCAGCGAAATCGGGGTGGTTTTATTTCTTCTTATTTTCACGGTTTACCTTGCGTTTTTTTTTTTTTTGGTACCACTTTTGCCATTTGCATGTCATTATGATACCTAGTCATATATTTGGCATTATATATTCATGATCGATTAGGTTTCACACATATCTTTGTCTGATCGGATAAAGGTTACATCTTTTTTTAAGATAACTTTGATTTGGTAAATGCATTATCCTAAAAATATGATATTTTAGCACTTTAAGAAAGCATATTCTACACGTTCTTGTCTTCGCATTCACATTTTAAGGGGCGTTCATTGTTTTTTCTTCTCCTAGTTCACGGGCCCTTGTGTTGGGGCTTAATAACAAGGCGATGTTTTATTTTACTTGATACGACTTCGGTTATTTCCTGTTCCTGCACTTTATTTAGTTGATTGCCAGTTTAATTAAATTTCGGTTTTGACCACCCTTGCATGATAACTTAGATTTATATGTTTCAAGGAAAATGTAATGGAAAGATTGCATGAAATGTGTTTTCTACATAAGAGAATATGTACCAAATTGAGCGTTAGATAAATATCTAGTGTGATCAAGTCACCGTGTCTTGAATATCTAGTTCGTTGAAAATACGGTGAACTATCTTATCTTACTTGACATCTAATTGGCCCATAATAGATTCGTAGCTATTTCTAAAGAGAAGACAAAGTTGCATAAATACTTGAGTTTAAACCAACTTCATTATCGAGAGAAGCACAAGCATCACCTCGTGAAAAGGACCGTTTGCATCCACTTTGTAATCCGTCTAAACCCCCTTGGGGCCTGCCTTGGGAGGGTCGTGACAACTGTGAGGCTATTTCAATTTTAGTGAAGTTTATTTCTTAGTAACTTCATTTCATGTGTTTGCAGTTCAATTTTAATTTCCGTGTTCATCACCTAAACTATCCTTTAATTTCCTTTGATTCCAACACTTTCATTTCGATTTTCTTCAATTTCTATATTCACATTTTACTTTTCAAGCACTTTAATTTTGTCATTTAGATCGAAGTAACATTTTCTATGTCACAGTTGGTGCTCGGGAGCTGGCACGCCATTTACACACTTTCACCCTCGATCCATCTTGAGCAATTTCATGTTTGGAAATTTGATCACTTTGTGGTCGAGCCAAAGTGAGAGAAAGATTTTTGATTTGTTTTCCTAATTGTCTTTTTGGCATATTTGCCTCAGATCGATTTAAATCCACCCTCATATTCGATCTACAACTATTTTCAATCTTACGAAATCGCATGCGGTGGATAAAAAGTGTCACTCGGTTAATTCTCAACATCCATCCGTATAAGTAGATAGACAATATACTGTTAACTAACACTTTTTATATCAGTGATTATTGGCTTAAATTAATTAAAATACAAAAATAATATATTAAAATATTGAAATAAAAATGTAGAAGGAAAATTATATGTTGCCGTGTGTTTTAGATTTCGAAAGAAAATCTCAAGACATGTGCATATCATAGCAAACTGGACATTTTATAAGTATCAAAAAGATATTCATAATTACTATCTATTTGCCCAACATTCCAATTGTTGGCTTTTTAGAAAATAATTTCAGACAATTGTATGCAATGTAATAGCTCCCTAAATTGCAATAGCTAAAAATACATAGCATCAAATTGAAAATCCAAAGATTGATTTCGATTTTTCTTATCTTTCGATATAGATGCCATACATTAAGTATGATGAAAAAATATATATAAAGTACACACTTATGACTATGAAAAGCAGTTCTATTTGCCAATTTAACAACACTTTCCTCAAATGGTTTACCTAATGATGCATATCAATAACAATCCTCTTTACCGGAACAAATTCTCGGGTACACTCGGTACATGTGAGGCCAATTCGCATGCACCATCAGAGAAGATGAACTCTATGTAGTACTGCTTCATTTGATAGTGCATATGAGTTGGGCTCACATGCATCAATGCAGCCGAGACTTGCTCCTCTATCTTTGCATTTGCTTTAAATAAAGTTTCCAAGAGTGTTTTTGAAAAGCGCAAATAATACTCAACTTTAGAGATAAAGAACCCAAGGCACAGTTTTCACTTCCAAGAATCCTATGTTGAGATGACGAGACTTGTTGTCACTCAAGCAACTTCTTGCAGTTTACACGAGAGGTTCATTTTTTCCCCTCCATTATTCTCAATTTCTTCTGAGTTCATCATTCCAGAACATGCAAATAAATTCCTGTAATTAGGGGAGTTATTTCCAACAGAGGGGAGTTTTTAGAATAAATAAAGATAAATCAATGATTTGGAAAAGAATTACCCTAAAAATAATTGTTTGATGGCCGAGAAAAATTAGGCAATGGAAAATATTTTCATTTTTATCCACAATCTATGCATAAATATTTCGCTAACTTAACATTACTATTTTTATTTTTATAAATGATACAAACTATCAATGTTTTTTTTTTTTTTTTTGGTCAGTCCTACTCTATGCCTACTCTATACTCACTCGCAGACTTGTGCCCTGCCTCTTGCAGGGCATGGGAGTCGCAACCCACTCTCGAAACTTACGCGTCCCTACCCCTTATCCCTCCCTGAGAAGGTGGGGATTTGAACCCCTCACCTCCCCCTTCCATGTTGGAAGGGTGGCCACTGGGGCGAACCCCCAGTGGTTACAAACTATCAATGTTGAAAAAATGGTTTTCAATTAATTGATTTACGGGACAATAAATGCACCCTATATAAGAATGTATAATCACCTACAAGTTTAATAAATGATGCTCATATGATGCATATCATCGAATAAATTATGTTTCTTTCGGCTTGACAATTTATGTCCAAACTCACAGATTCAAGGTCGTGTTTCCCATAGATATATCACATTAATAATATTAAAAATGCAAAAAGAAATTTATAGAATCGATATATATATATATATATATATATATATATATATATATTGTGACATCCTGAAATTCGAGTCCTCTGAAGAATGAATGGATATGAATTTCGTCAATGCATTGTTGGTTGATCTCACTCGGAATTGATCACTCTTGAGATACTGACCTTGAGGGGAAAGGCTAATGAGGACAGAACTCGTACGACTAAAGGACTCGACCTGGGAAAAGGACTTGACCGTGAGACTTGCGTGAGGATGATCCTGTAGATAGGCAGGCCAATTCTAAGGACGACTAAAAGTCGATTCGCAGACAGAACATAATGGAACGATGGGTGATTCCGTTTACCGTTATCGAACCCGCGAACGACCCTATGTCGACCTCAGTAATCGTGTACTTTGAAACAAGAATCTATCATTCGTAATGTCATGTAGTCAAGGACGTCCATGCATCGAGATGTCTTGAACGTGGCTTGACACGAGTCGATTACGTGGGAATCCTCGGAGTTGCCCGTCAGTCTGAGTTGTACCCGAAATGGCATTGGATGAAATTGACATGGCATGAGAACTAAAGATTGGGCTTCGAATTATTGGGAACGTCCAGGACAGACTTTGGATGAAGCTACTTCAACGGTTGACAACGCCAATTAAGCCGAGTATTTGGAAAAAGGGATTTTCGGACCGAGGAAGCGAGCCCATGAGGACGTGGGCTGGGCCAAGCCAGTGTGGGCCTTAGGCCCAAGGTGAGATAGCCACCATAGTGGGCCTAAGACAAGCAAATGAGCCAGTTGGGCCTAAACCAACTATTCATCTTTCAAGCCCATGGTCTAACCTTAAGCTCATTTGAGCCTAATCAATTTCCGAGCCTAATCAATTTCCAAGCCCACTCCTATTCATGGCCTAGCCTATTTCTTAAGCCATCCACCAATTTCAGCCCAAGGACAGATTTGTAATTTGTGCAAGGTGGAAATGACCAAATTGCCCCTAAAAGCTTGTGGATAAGGGCAAAGGAAGAGAGAGAAGGTGAGGGGACTTGTATGGGGACTTGAAGCAAGCCGTCAATGGCTTTGATGAGGCCTTGACATCTCTCACATCACTCTCTCTCTCCCCTCCTTCGGCTCTCTCTCGACGAAGTTCTCTCTCCCTCGTTCTCCCTCTTTTTTAGTTTCTGTTCCAGCAGACCTTCCTCCAAAGATCCAAGTTGATTGTTGTCTTCTCGGAAAAATCAGCCTTCGTGCCACCCACCATTGTCTTCAGGAGATCCAGATTGTGCGGGAGGACTTGGCCGTTCGCCGGTCGGAGCCGCCGTTTGACCCACCGGCCAGCCAAAAGCTAGCGACAATCTGACCATCTGGCACTGTTCTGCTCCAGCTGACCTTCTTGCAAAAACTCGAGTTAAAAGTTATCTTCCCGTGAGAATTAGCTCATGCTCCACCCACCATCATCTCAAGCACACCCAATCCGTACAAGAGCACCCTGCCGCTCGCCAGAAAGATCGGCCAGCCGTCCCATTCGGCTGTCAGAAGCCGCCGCACGCGGTACCGCTCGATTCAGCCCAGTTTTGCCTGGTTTGCGATTTCGGCTCATTTTCTCCCATTTCGACCGAGCTTTCACCTAGCCCAGCTACCAGCCACTCCCCCTTGACCCCCTGGTCCCGCCAGTTGCTAGTCACCCCCTCGCCGGAGCTCCGGCCAAGCCGTTCAACTTGTTTTCTTCTCTGGCAGTGCTGTTTTCCAGAATTTCAGAGGGAGTTCGAGCTGTGGTTGCTGTGCTGAGCTTGGGACCACCTTGGATCGTCGTGATAGAGGTCTCGGTGCGTAGCCACCATCGTCGCCGCCACGTCGATGTCTCCGGCCCGCTTAACGGGTGAGTTTAGGTTATAATCCTTCGATTAGTGCCTAAACTTGCTTAGGGTTAGTTTAGTTAGATTTAATTCTAGTTTAGGAGATTTAATTAAGTTGTATTAGCTCTAAGATAGGTGGTTAGATGGATGGATTAGATTAGTTTAGCTTAATCTCGCTTAATTTTCTTAATTGTGCTTATGTGTTTAATTAAGCTTGTTTTGCTTAATTAATTGTTTGTTTGTTTTAATTAATATTTTGTTTAATTTCTGAATTTAATTTATTAAATATTGAATTTTGGAAATTTATACTGTACACGCGACGCGACACTGTTCACAAATTACTGTTCATAGAGTACTACTGTTCACGTGAACTATTCACCTGAGAGTGAAAAATTGCATTGTTTCATGTGTGTTGATTTTATGAAGTGAATGGATGTATAAATGCATGGGCATCCGCATGAATTGAGTGATGATTTGTATAATTGTGTGATGTTGTGGGTTAGATCAAGGAAACCACAGAATTTGGAATTGGTTGTGCTCGCTGAGCCGTAATTCAGCATTACCACCGAATTTGGAATAGGTTGTGCCGCTGAGCCGTAATTCAGCATTACCGCCTAATCTAGGTTGTGCCCACTGAGTCGTAATTCAGTATTACCACCAAACTTGGAATCAGTTGTGCCGCTGAGCCGTTATTCAGCATTATCACCTAATCTAGGTTGTGCCCACTGAGCTGTAATTCGGTATTACCATCGAATTTGGAATCGGTTGTGCCCGCTGAGCCATAATTTAGCATTATTGCCAAAGATTTAGTAGGCTATGCCCACTGAGCCGTAATTCAGCATTACCGCCAAAGATTTAATAGGCCGTGCTCGCTGAGCCATAATTCAGCATTGGGATTGAGTAAATGAGATGACCAAGAGACGGTCGTGATGACATATAATCGACTGAGTCGATTGATCGATAGCTCGATCTGAATTGATGCATTGATGTGTGAAATTGTTATATGCATTAATTATATGCGTGAGTGAATCACATCGTTTATGGCACACACACATGAATCAACAACATGCAGAGTATGGCAATGGCAAGGTGAGATCGCTTGTGACGCGAATCATATGTGATTGATGAATTGATTATCTAATGGCCATGTGCATTGCGTGTATTGTGCTGAGATATATCGTGCAAGGTATGGCATGTCGGGTAAGGTTGCATATGAATCGACTGTTGATTGTTGGTTGTTAGTTAGGGTTTGTTTGTAGGGTGGTTCTGAAGAGATATCCCAAGTCGAGTTGGTGTACTAACCGGGGCTTAGGGAAGGACTCACTGAGATTTATATCTCACTGGTTATTGTATAACCATTTTCAGGTCCCTAGTGTGAATGACCTGGAGCTTGAAGCAGAAGGGTCAGAAGCATAGGTGGCTCAGTAGTTCTTTTTGAGATAGACCTTCTGTATATGAACTTGAGGTGTTTTGAAAGTGTGTTTTGATTTGGGAAATTATTGTCCTGTTTTTCTATCCCATATATGTTGTTGTTAGGGGATTAGCTAATTCGCTTCCACGTGTGCAATAAAAGGAATGGGTCGGCGATGCGTCCTGGGAACGTCGCAATTTCTATTGACCACCGAGGAATGTGCGCGCGCTCGAGGTTCGGGGTGTAACACACACACACACACACACACACACACACACACACACACACACATATATATGTATGAGCAATCAAATAAGTTTTTGCATTTAACATCTAGTAGGTAGACAAAATGCCCTTAACTAACACTTTTTATATCAGTGATTATAGGCTTAAATTAATTAAAAATATGAAAAATAATAAATAAAAATGTAGAAGGTGTCACGCCCTGATCCACGAGCGTGCGCACATCCCTCTGCGGTCGATTTTAAATGCGATGTTCCCAGGTGCGAGTCGCCGACCCATTCATTTTTAATGCACATGCGGAAGCGAACAATTAATACCCCTGCTGACAAACAGCATGGAATAGAAAGCAGTACAACAAATTCACAACCAAAACACTTTTATAAACAAACGGAGTTTACAAACAAAGGTCTATAGCCAAGAGTCTACAAAAGACCGACTCTCAAAAAGAAACTGTCCTACGACCTACTAGTTGGACACGTTCTCCACTCTTTCAGACTTCACCTCTGCAACTCTTCAAGGCCAACCAAAACGAACTGGCCGCTTCGTCCTCTAGGGATCTGAAAATTTAAGCCCACGACAGGATGAGACAATGTCTCAGCAAGTCCACCACCTAAACCCTTATTATGATGAAAATACGCCTCAGGGCACTCTAGTCACACAGCCACACAATTAGAACAGAGGACTTACCTCACCTCAGTTCCTTCATGCACGTCAGCACAGTTCATATCACAAGCATATGCATATAGCAATTTCACACATCAATTGGAACGTCTAAATCAATTACTGCTCACCCAAGCAAGAACTACCGACACACACCGGTCCATCAATTCAATCAATCCTAGGGGTCCTGATTATAAGGTTAAATCATTATGACACGTCCCATTCCATGCCACACAATTTTATCCCATAATCCGGCGCATCAATTTCATGCCACACAACATGCATTCCAATTGATTAATACTACCCACACGGGTAGTTTTACCCGACACACGCGCATAGCCAGATTCTATCTCCCTCCTTTGAGCATGGCTACATCCTCTAACACACGCTGGGGACGGCATTCCTTATGACGTTTTTCGAAGGAGTATTGGTCCAGAATCTACTGCGACCGACGTCCACCAACACACATCGGGGACGGCTAATATCCATCGACACACGCCGGGGATAGGTAACGTCCACCAACACACGCTGGGGATGGTTTCTATTAACCAACACACGATCAATCAATTGCGGCCAAGGACATTGTGCTTTGCACTCACATGCCCCAATTTAAGATAACGACCTTGGCCTGTTTTCTTCGTATTAAAAACACTTTATGAAAATATTCGTGTGTGGGTACACAGTCAATTTGAAACAGAAAAACTGACACTCTTCCTTTACAAATCCCACTATTTGATATAGTCTTTAAAACCACTTTCGGTGTTAAAACCCGACATATGAGATTTTCTGAATAAATATCATATTTTCACAATCATCACTCAATTTGCAATATCCAACAATCAAATGCATAATCTGAACACACCATAGCAATAAGCACGAAATTCCGGTTACCTGCTATCCCGGTCTAATTTCCGAAAAAATAATAAATAATTAATTATATTCTGAAAAGTAAATTAAATAATATTATATTATATTAATATAAATTAATCAAATAATATATATAAAAATTCGAAATAATTAATGAAGGCCTAATCAAGATTACACTAAATTAAACATCTAATTAGCCTTAATTAATTATCCACTAAACTAATCACATCCCTTAATCTAATCAACATTTAATTAAGCTAAAATCTAACCACTTAAACAAACTCAGCTTAATGTAAACACCCCTTAAGCATGATTAATCTCCTAAGCAAAGTTTAGTGAGTAAACTCACCGGTATAGCATTCCAGTGAGTCCACGATGACGGTGACGCAAAGGCGAGCGACAAACCTCCTAGCAGCGACACCAACCGAGGCCGGGAAGGGCTCAGAAACGGGCCACGAAGTCCAAGACCCTTGCTGGAACTTCAACTTCTGATTGTTGAACCGGGAAGGAAAACCAGCAGCTAAATGGCGAGGAAACGGGCCAATCAAAGCTCCAGCGAGCAGGTGGTCGGCAACCGGTGGCTCCTAGGGGTCAAAGGAGACTTGCTGGTGGTTGGTAAGGGTGGAGGTAGGGTCGAAATGGGGAGAAAATGGCTGAAAATCGCGAAACGGGCGAAACAGTGCACTCGGGTGGCTTCCAGACGGTCCGGTGACCGGTTCATTCTCGCCGGCGTACAGGTTGGTCGGCGACTCTATTCAGCGCTAGGTCGGGCTCGTTTGAACGGTTAGGATGTGCTCAAGATAACGGTGGGTGGCACGAAGGCTGATACGCACAGGAAGACCACTTTTAACTCAGATCTTTGGAGAAAGGTTAGCTGGAGCAGAAACTGGAAGGAAGGAAAACGGTCGACGGTGGCTCCAGTGTGTGTGCGACGGCCAAGGGGGATGAGCTGCGGTTTTCTCTGGTTCTCTAAGCTTCCTCAAGAGACACAACAATGGAGAAAGGAGGGATTCAAGGAGGAAGAAGAGCTGCTAAAGCAAGGGGGCCCCAAGGGCTCTTTAGCCTCCAACACTTGTCTCTCTCACCCTTGCCTTGCCCCCACCAACTGTTGCCTTGTCCTCTGCTCCTTATCCACTCCTTGGCTTCCTCAAGAAGCTTGCCAAATGGTCTAAAATGTCATGCACCCCTCTTCAATCTCATTCAATTTCATTCAATTCTCAAACAAACCAATCCAATTGAAGCCCAAATAAATCTGCCATGGTGTCCTTGTCCCTCTTGTGATTTTTCCCCATCAGTTGATCCAACTTGACGGCCAAAGATGCAATAAAAAACGGTCCTCTAACTTTCCCGATCAAAAACGGCCTTACTTTGCTTTTCCACCAAAAATCCCGGTTTGTAGAAAAATCTTCTGAGGATGAGTCGACGTTCCTAAAATGAATTGTGACATAACAAAACTTTCAATTTTTGAAATCAGATTTAAATTCACGGTTAATTTCAATCTAGCGCGATTTGTGCGCGTCCTGACCTACCGGGTAACTTTTAGGAACTTTTCGTGCAATTGACCTGTGGTTGATTATTTTCAAGCCACGAAGTACATCTTTGACACATTGGTGACTCTCGGTTGCCGTGGAAATCTCAAGGTTTCAAATACGGACACAGGGTACCAAAACGACAGAGAAATCGGTCTAATACTGATTGACAAGAATTTTGCAATTAGGTGGAATCACCCACACTTAATCACATGGTTCCGTCGAATTGACCTATTTCCGACCTCTAATTGATCTGTGTCGTAATGACCCTTGCAGATTAGTACGATCGAGCAGTCGATTCCTGATCGAATTCTCAAGTCTATTGCATTTAGATTCCTTAACTGCTTCACTTGATAAGCTAGTTATCTTGTGAGTGGCCAGCTCAGAGAAACAGGCTATATGTGCATCGATGAAAAGCCCGACTCATTCAATTGAAAACAAAATTGGAAAATCAGGATGTCACAACTCTTCCCATCTCATAAAAATTTCGTCCTCGAAATTTAAACTATTAAAATTCTTCTTCAAAATGGTGGGGTATTGTTGTCTCACCAATTCTTCACTTGCCCAAATCTTTCATTCCGCCTCATAATGTTATCCAACACTCTCAGTGCTGCCAAATCACTTTCAAAATTGTCCAAACCATTTTTGGTTCCAAAAGGCTAAGCACTTGTCCATTTTTGCAAAAAAAATGACGGTTGCAAAAATTTGGTTCTTCTTCTTTTCTTTTTCTACTAAGCGGCTAACTACCGCTTTGGGGATTTGAACCCCCGATTTTCGGACCAGTGACTTCTTCCCCGCATACCACTTGGCTAAAGACGCCGGCAGTGCTTAAAGTTGCTTCTTTTTCCATTTAAGGCCAAAATTCTTATTTGATCCCAATCTCGTAAGATTCCATTGTTTATACAGTTTCAGCCTTCCATTCTTAACGAATCGAGATGTCCCTTTCCTAGGTGACATTCAAGGAAAACATCTTTCCTTACTTGAAATTTCGAATGTCTTCAACACTTATCTGCGTAGCTTTTCTGGCGGCTTTGAGCAGTCTTTAATTTGTCTCTGATGACGGTAACTGCGTCCATTGACTGCTGAACTAACTCTGGGCCTGTAATTTTTCGCTCTCTGATTTCATCCCAACAAGCTGGAGTTCTACACTCCCTGTTATATAGTACTTTAAACTGTGCCATCTAGGCGATCTGCTGATAACTGCTACAGTGTGCTTCTAACAAGATCTCTTCCTTAAGTTCCGCATCGTCAGGTACACACAATTGTCCATAAAATTTTAGTGTTCCGTCCTCGATAATTTGAAAATCGGCTCTTTTTTTTTTTTGCAGAATCTTCTGGATCTCTGGATCTGTCATCTGAAGCGTCTTGATTCTGATATGCACTTCCGGTTCAATTCTGAGGGTGGCCATAAGATTCGAAAGGTGGCCTACCTCAAATTTGAAAACCGAATCTCGAGCTCTCTCGAGTAGAATCCCTTTCTTAAGTACCATTTGTGCAACTGAAGACTTCCAACTCAGCGCATCTGCAACCTCGTTCGCCTTTCCAGGGTGATACAAGATATCACAATCATAGTCCTTCAGGAGTTCCATCCAGCGACGCTGTCTCATATTCAACTTCTTATGAGAGAATAAGTACTTGAGACTTTGATGGTCAGTGAAGATCTGGAAT
Organism: Eucalyptus grandis x Eucalyptus urophylla; assembly: GCA_028830015.1. Lineage (NCBI taxonomy): Eukaryota > Viridiplantae > Streptophyta > Magnoliopsida > Myrtales > Myrtaceae > Eucalyptus > Eucalyptus grandis x Eucalyptus urophylla. Next base: position 47,877,931 of record CM054190.1, read on the forward strand.
CTTTCTCCACACAAGTGATGTCTCCAAATCTTCAGAGCGAAAATGATCCCTGCTAGTTCTAAGTCATGCGTCGGATAATTCCGTTCATGAGGTCTCAACTGACGGGACACGTATGCAACAACTCTGCCATGTTGCATCAGCACGCAACCCAATCCTCTAAACGACACATCACTGTAGATCCCGTATCCTCCAGGACCAGATGGTATAAGTCAATAATGGTGCGGTAGTCAGCTTCTGCTTAAGCTCTTGGAAACTACACTCGAACTTATCTGTCCACACAAACTTTTCTTCCTTCTTTAGTAGTCGAGTCAAAGGCGATGCTAACGCTGAAAATCCTTCCACAAAACCGTCTGTAATACCCTGCTAAACCCAGAAAACTTATGATCTCTGTCACCGTAGTCGTTCTTGGCCAGATGATCATTGCTTCAATCTTGGTGGGGTCTACGGAGATTCCTTCTCCTAAAATCATGTGACCTAAGAAAGCCACACGAGTTAGCCAAAACTCACACTTGCTGAATTTAGTGTATGGCTCGTGATTTCTCAGAGTTTGGAGCACTATCCTTAAGTGCCTTTCAAGCTCCTCAGGGCTACTAGAGTACATCAGGATGTTGTTGATAAAAACAATCACAAATTGATCTAGGTACTCCTTAGAACACATGGTTCATCAAATCCATGAAAGCAGCCGGGGGCGTTCATTAACCAAACAGCATTACAATGAATTCGTAAGGGCCGTATCGAGTATGAAATGCTGACTTCGATATATTTTCCTTTCTGATCCTCAGCTGATGATACCCTGTCCTTAGGTCAATCTTAGAAAATATCGACGCTCCTTGCAACTAGTCAAACAAGTCATCAATCAATTTTTCTTCTTCACGAACAGAACTGATGCTCCCCAAGGTGATGCACTGGGACGTATAAATCCCTTATCCAACAATTCATGTATCTACACCTTCAGTTCTTTCAACTGTTGTATCTATGACAGTCACTAAGTAACAATGGCAACCTCCGTCTAACAAACGGGTTGCCTCAAGCGACGAGATTAACGAAATCAAGGGTCCTCCTCGACTTCTGATAAATTTGAAACTTTCATCCGTCAACGAGTCAAACTATATCACATTGCGACAACAATACATTACAACAAAAAGCTCCTTGAGCCAAACCTTTTTATATATGATATCAAAGTTATACATATGCAAAATCATCAAGTACAACTCTAGTCAACGATTCTCCTTTCTATGACTTCATTACAACAACTGAGGTTCTATAAATTTAAACCAAAATTCTAATGCACTACTCTGATAAAATTGTTCTGGGAACACTGCCCTTCTTGTCTGGTGCACAACTCGATTCATCCCTGAGCTGGCGGCCTGTTCAAACCACCCTATGGTGTATTCTGTGGCGCGAATCCTCAGTTCTGACCCAACGGTGGCGGTGCGGTGACGGTAACTGTTGCGGTCCCATCGGTCTTCGGGGACAATTCCTGGCGATGTGACCCTACTGGCCACACTCATAACACGTACCCATCTTAAAATGGCACGGGGCAGATCCGTGTCGTTTTCCGTAGTAGTGACACACGCCATTCTATCTTGGCGCTGACTTTCCAATCCCACCCTTCCTGTTGGGCGGAATAGGATACATTTCTCCAGTCATCGACCTCTTCCCAAACCGATTTCCATCTCTGTTAGACCCAAACCATGACCCAGATGCAGCGGCTTGTTCATTCTAGTCTCTCTCTATCATCTGGACCAGTTCATATAGGTCATTGTAGTTCCTCAAGTTGAGTAGTATCAACGGACTTCTCAGTTTCGGTCTGAGTCCATCTCTAAACCTCCTAACTCGGTCTGCTGAATTCTCGACCAATCTAGGGGCATATTGCGACAGTTCAGCGAACTTCGCTTCGTACTGATCAACTGTCATCGCACCTTGGCGAAGGCGTTGGAATTCTGCCATCTTCAGCTCTCTGGCAATCTCAGAAAAGTATTTACTGTTGAAGACCTCAACGAAGGCGTTCCACTTCGGAACCACACCTTCAGGGAATATCGATCCTCTAGTGGTCATCCACCAAGTGTTTGCAATTCCTTCCAACTGGTAGGCTGCAAGGATGACCTTCTCTGTCTCGGTGCACATTAGCAGTTCAAAGGTCTTTTCCAAACCCTGAATCCATAGGGCTACAGCTTCAAGATCTACTGCACCAGTGAACTTCGACGGATTCAATTTCAGGAACTATTCCACCAGCTTATGCATTGGCCTCACAGCAACCACGTTCCTAGGTGGAACCTCAGCAGGCACGGTAGCAGGTGCAGCAGCGGCTTTAGCGGTAGTAGTAACAGCGGCATTCGCAGCGGCGGTAGCGGCGGCAATAATGGTGGCGGCTTGATTTTGGGCTTGCTGATCCATCCGGTTTCCTAATGCCTCTAGCACTTGCATGATCCCGTCAATTCTCGGATCACTAGGGACTGCTACCTCAACACTGACTGGAGGCAGTGCTACTCCACTAGCGTTGGCTTCAGCCTGTGCTCTGTCATGACCACCTCGGGTACCGACCCTGGTCGGCGTCCTACCTCGAGTCACAGGGCCTATTGCCCTTTTCCTAGGAGTCCTCTTCTCCTGGTCACTTATCCTACAGGCTCTTTATAGACACTTGTTTTTCAATTCCAATACCATATTAGAATTTGAGTGACCACCAAACAAGCTACCAATCAGCTATCAACCACATGCATCAGCATATTGAAATGGCCTTTCCTACTAACTATCCCATAACTCATCGCACCTTATCACTCCATATACAGACTTGCTCTGATACCACTTAAACGAGGATGTCACGCCCCGATCCACGAGCACGCGCACATCCCTTTGCGATCGATTTAAATGCAACGTTCCCAGGTGCGCGTCGTCGATCCATTCATGTTTAATGCACATGCGAAAGCAAACAATTAATACCCCTAACGACAAACAGCATGGAATAGAAAGCAATACAACAAATTCACAACCAAAACACTTTTATAAAAAAAACGGAGTTTACAAACAGGGGTCTATAGCCAAGAGTTTACAAAAGACCGGCTCTAAAAAAGAAACTGTCCTACGACCTACTAGTCGAACACGTTCTCCACTCCTTCAGACTTCACCTCTGCAACTCTTCAAGGCCAACCAAAACGAACTGGCTGCTCTGTCCTCTAGGGATTTGAAAATTTAAGCTCACAACGGGGTGAGACAATGTCTCATCAAGTCTACCCCCTAAACCCTTATTAGGATGAAAATACGTCTCAAGGCGCTCTAGTCACTCAGCCACACAATTAGAACAGAGGACTTATCTCGCCTCAATTCCTTTTTGCATGTCAGCATAGTTCATATCACAACCATCTGCATATAGCAATTTCACACATCAATTGGAACGTCTAAATCAATTACTGCTCACCCAAACAAGAACTACCGACACACACCGGTCCATCAATTCAATCAATCCTAGAGGTCCTGATTATAGGGCCAAATCGTTATGACACGTCCCATTCCATGCCACATAATTTTGTCCCATAATTCGGCGCATCAATTTCATGCCACACAACATGCGTTCCAATTGATTAATACTACCTACACAGGTAGTTTTATCTGACACACGCCAGTTTTCTAGCATAGCCAGATTCTGTCTCCCTCCTTTGAGCACAGTTACATCCTCCAACACACGCTGGGAATGGCATTCCTTACGGCGTTTTCTGAAGGAGTATCGATCCAGAATCTATTGCGACTGGCGTCCACCAACACACACCGGGGACGGCTAATATCCACCGACACACGCCGGGGATAGGTAACGTCCACCAACACACGCTGGGGACGGTTTCTATTAACCAGCACCCGATTAATCAATTGCGGCCAAGGACATTGTGCTTTGCATTCACATGCCCTAATTTAAGATAACGACCTTGGCCTATTTTCTTCGTATAAAAAACACTCTGTGAAAATATTCGTGTGTGGGTACACAGTCAATTTGAACCAGAAAAACCGACACTCTTCCTTTACAAATCCCACTATTTGATATAGTCTTTAAAACCACTTTCGGTGTTAAAACCCGACACCCGGGATTTTCTGAATAAATATCATATTTTCACAATCATCACTCAATTTGCAATATCCAACAATCAAATGCATAATCTGAACACACCACAGCAGTCAGCACGAAATTCCGGTCACTGGCTATCCCGATCTAATTTTCGGAAAAATAATAAATAATTAATTATATTCCGAAAATTAAATTAAATTAAATTAAATTAAATTAAATTAAATTAAATTAAATTAAATTATATTATATTATATTAATATAATTAAATAATATATATAAATTGGAAATAAATCATTAACTTAAAATAATTAATTAAGGCCTAATCAAGATTACACTAATTTAAACATCTAATTAGCCTTAATTAATTATCCACTAAACTAATCACATCCCTTAATCTAATCAACATTTAATTAAACTAATCTAACCACCTAAACATACTCAACTTAATCTAAACACCCATTAAGCATGATTAACCTCCTAAGCAAGGTTTAGTGAGTAAACTCACCGGTTTAGCATTTCGGTGAGTCCACGGCGACGGTGACGCCAAGGAGAGCGACAAACCTCCTAGCGGCGACACCAACCGAGGCTAGGAAGGGCTCGGAAACGGGCTACGAAGTCCAAGACCCTTGTTGGAACTTCAGCTTCTGATTGCTGAATCGGGAAGGAAAACTAGCGGCTGAACGACAAGGAAACAGGCCGATCAAAGCTCCAGGGAGCGGGTGGTCGGCAACCTCCTGGGGGTCAAGGGGGACTTGCTGGTGGTTGGTATGGGTGGAGGTAGGGTCGAAATTGGGAGAAAATGGCTGAAAATCGCGAAATGGGCGAAATAGTGCTCTTGGGTGGCTTCTAAACGGTCTGGTGACCGGTTTCTTCTCATTGGCGTATAGGTCGGCCAACGACTTCGTTCGGCGCGAGGTCGGGCTCCTTTGAACGGTTTGGATGTGCTGAAGACAACGGTGGGTGGCACGAAGGCTGATTCGCACGAGAAGACCACTTTTAACTCAGATCTTTGGAGAAAGGTTAGCTGGAGCAGAAACTGGAAGGAAGGAAAACAAGGGAGGAAAACGGTTGAGGGTGGCTCCAGCGTGCGTACGACAGCCAAGGGGGATGAGCTGCAGTTTTCTCTGGTTCTCTAAGCTTCCTCAAGAGACACAACAATGGAGAAAGGAGGGATTCAAGGAGGAAGAAGAGCTGCTGAAGCAAGGGGGACCCCAAGGGCTCTTTAGCCTCCAACACTTGTCTCTCTCACCCTTGCCTTGCCCCCACCAGCTACTACCTTGTCCTTTTCCCCTTATCCACTCCTTAGCTTCCTTAAGAAGCTTGCCAAATGATCTAAAATGTCATGCACCCCATGGCATACGAATTTGTCACATTTCCCTCTTCAATCTCATTCAATTTCATCCAATTCTCAAACAAACCAATCCAATTGAAGCCCAAATAAATCAGCCATGGTGTCCTTGTCCCTCTTATGATTTTTCCCCGTCAATTGATCCAACTTGACGGCCAAAGATGCGATAAAAAACGGTCCTCTGACTTTCTCGATCAAAAACGGCCTTACTTCGCTTTTCCGCCAAAAATCCCGGTTTGTAGAAAAATCTTCTGAAGATGAGTCAACGTTCCTAAAATGAATTGTGACATAACAAAACTTTCAATTTATGAAATCGGGTTTAAATTCACATTTAATTTCAATTTGGCGCGATTTGAGCGCGTCCTAACCTACCGGCTAACTTTTAGGAACTTTTCGTGCAATTGACCTGTGGTTGATTATTTTCAAGCCACAAAGTACATCTTCGATACATTGGCGACTCTCGGTTGTCGTGAAACTCTCGAGATTTCAAATACGGACACAGGGTACCAAAATGACAGAAAAATCGATTTAGTGCCGATCGACAAGAATTTTGCAATTAGGTGGAATCACCCACACTTAATCGCATGGTTCTGTCAAATCGATCTATCTCCAGTCTCTAATCGGTCTGTGCCGTAATGACCCTTGCAGATTATCACAGTCGAGCAGTCAATTCCTAGTCGAATTCTCAAGTCTATTGCGTTTAGATTCCTTAACAGCTTCACTTGATAGGCTAGTTATCTCGTGAGTGGCCAACTTAGAGAAAAATGCTATAGGCACGTCGATGAAAAGCCCAACTCATTCAATTGAAAACAGAATTGGAAAATTAAGATGTCACAGAAGGAAAATTATATTTTGCTGTATTTCGAAAGAAAATCTCAAGATGTGCATATCATAGCAAACCAAACATTTTATAAGTATCAAAAAGATATTCATAATTACTATTGGTTTGCCCAGCATTCTAATTGCAAAAAATCTCAAGATATGTGCATATCATAGCAAACTAGACATTTTATAGGTATCAAAAAGATATTCAAAATTACTATCTGTTTGGCCAACATTCCAATTGCAAACATTTACCTTCCATGCGCAATGGATCAGGACATTTGGCTTTTTAGAAAACAATTTCAAACAATTGTATGCAATGTAATAGCTTCCTAAATTGCCATAACTAAAAATACATAGCATCAAACCGAAAATCCAAACAATGATTGATTTCGATTTTTCTTATCTTTTGATATAGATGCCATACATTAAGTACGACATATATATATATATATATAGTACACACTTATGACTGTGAAAAGTAGTTCTATTTGCCAATTTCACAACACTTTCCTCAAATGGTTTACCTAATGATACGCATCACTAACAATCCTCTCTACGAAAAAATTCCTGATTACACTCTGTACATGTGAGGCCAATTCGCGTGCACCATTAGAGAAGATGACCTCAATGAAGGACCCGCTTGATTTGACATTGCATATGAGTTGGGCTCGCATGCACCAATGTAACCGAGACTTGCTCCTCTATCTTTACATTTGCTTTAAATAAAGTTTCCAAGAGTGCTTTTCAAAAGTGCAAATAATACGCAACTTTAGAGATAAAGAACCCAAGGCACAGTTTTCACTTCCAAGAATCCTATGCTTAGATGAAAAGACTTGTTGTCACTCCAGCAACTTCTTGCAGTTTACACGAGGGGTTCATTTTTTTTTCTCTCCATTATGCTCAATTTCTTCTGAGTTCATCATTCCAGAACATGCAAATAAATTTCAGTACTGTAATTAGGGGAGTTTATTTCCAACCGGGGGGGGGGGGGGAGTTTATAGAATAAATAAAGATGATTTATTTCAATAGAAATCAATGATTTGGAAAAGAATTATCCTAAAAATAATTGTTTGATTGCCGAGAAAAATTAGGCAATGGAAAATATTTTTGTTTTTATCCACAATCTATGCATAAATATTTCGCTAACTTAACATTACTATTTTTATTTTTATAAGTGATACAAACGATCAATTTTGAAAATTTTTTTTTCAATTAATTGACTTACAGGATAATAAATGCACCCTATATAAGAATGTATAATTAATAAATGATGCTCATATGATGTATATCATCGAATAAATTATGTTTCTTTCCACTTGACAATTTATGTCCAAACTTACGGATTTTAGGGTCATGTTTCCCATAGATATATCACATTAATAATATTAAAAATGCAATCAAATAAGTTTTTGCATTTAACATCTAGTAAGTGTCTATCACGGTACTTGATATACCAATCTTGTTGGCATTAGCTCAGACTGGTTCTGCTTCTTTTGGGGCATGTGATACGCCTGCTGCTAGAGGCAGTCGACAACCTCAGCTACTAGCAAGGGAGAGGAAATTTCTTCCTAAGCAAAATGGAGCTGCTATCACTATTTGTTACCTGTGGCCATCCGCACAATCAATGTTTACCAAGAGAGAGAACAGCTAATCATGAAATGCATAGTGACAGTATGGCGGTAGCTGACGCAATTGGTCCTAAAATTGCTCCTCTGATGACTCCTGTGGTTGTGGATGATTCCGTTCACGATCTTCTAAAGCACGCTGGAATTTTGAATTTTGTGAACCGCTTCTTGAGCTGAAAGCCGCGCCATTTCCTGAACTCCCTCCCTGAGCTTGAAGCAATTCTAGTCGCACCTCCTATATTTCTATTTGCAGGAACATTCTGTCTCCTGATCACCTTCATATATTGTCTATGCAATCACCCAAAAACCTTATATAGTAAATGCAATCACCCAAAAACCTTATATAGTAAATAGTCATGATATGGCACAATCATTAGTTGCAAAGACAGATCTAGAACTGAACACTAGAAGAGCTGAGTCGAATGGGATTTACAGTTATGTGGTTTTCTTATGTACCCAAATGCCGACATTTTAAGAAGCATGTGAAAGTTAAATTAAAGATCAGTCAGCCTAAACAATTATCTACTTAGGACTAGGAGGTCTAACTTCATAACTCTGCGGAGAAGTAACCAAAGTAAAAGAATCGCTCTATCTCATCATGGAATTCTGTTTTAGAAGAAGGATTGGGAAAACTTTCTGGAAGCTCTCTTTTCGATAATATGGGGTATTCAGATATACAACTCGACAAATCTCCTTGATGCACGTACAACATCATGTCCATCTACTTCAAATAAAGCTCTATCTCAAATTGGTAACTGCGGCCCCTAAGTTTACAAAAAAAAAAAAAAAAAATAGGGAAAAGTGCATTAAAAGTCCTAAAACTTGTCATAAAATGTAATTGAGTCCTAAAACTTTCAAAAAATACAATTAAGTTTTAAAATTGGTCCAATAAAGTCCTTTTGATGATTGTATTTTTTGAAAGTCTTAAGACTTGATTAGACTTTCACAACAAGTTTTAGTACTTTTTGAAAGTTTTAAAACTCAATTAGACTATTTGAAATTTTTAGAACTGTGACATCTTGAAATTTGACCCATGATTCAGATATATGAAAGGGTTGTTTCGTCGACGCACTTATGGTTAATTTACTTGGAACTGATCATTCACAAGTTAACTAATCTATTATGTGAGGCCGTTAAGGGATATAAACGCGACAAACTAGAGAATTCGATCGGAAATCGACCGCTCGACCGTAATAATCGGCAATGGTCAATACGACACCGTTATAAATCGATTAGCGAATGGATATAGGTCGATTCGATGGAATCACGTAGTCGAATTGCGGTGGTTCCGCACAATTGCGATATTCGCGTCGAACGGTAATAACCCAATTTTCTATCGATATTATATTCGGGACATGTAATTGAACCCTCGCGATTTTATGACAATCGAGAGTCATCTACGATTTGAAGATGCACAAACGTGAATCGAAAATTATCGACCACAGGTCAAATGCGCTAAAATTCCTAAAAGCTAGCCGATAGGTTAGGTCATACTAAAGTCGCGTTCGGTCAATTTTAACCATGAAATTGAATTTGGTTTCGGGAATCGGACATTCGAGCATGTTATGATTCATTTATTGGACGTCGTCTCATCTTTCGGCAAATTTTTGACAAGTCCGAGATTTTGCGGAAAAATGATTTTCGGACAAAAAGAAAATAAAAAGGAAATTCGGATGGAATGAAAAATAGGATTTTTCTACCCTATTTTGGCTTATTTTGGGGGAAATTAGAACTAATTTCTAATTGGTTGGACACATGACTTAAGGGCATGAAGACTTTGGGGGCATGGTGATGATGGTGTAGATATTTGTCCAAGGTTATGATTGGCTAGCCTTTCCCTTTCATTTTCTCTCTCTCTCTCCCATTCCTCACTCCCTCACTCATGCACGATCACCCCTCCCCCCTTTTGCCATTTCTGTGACATCCTGAATTTCCAATTCTATTTTCAATAAAATGAATCAAGCTTTTCATCGACACGCCTATAGTTCTATTCTCTTAGCTGATCACTCACAAGATAACTAGTCTATCTGGTGAAGCCGTTAAGGAATTATAATGCAATAGACTTAAAAATTCAACCAGAAATCGACTGCTCGACCGTGCAAATCTGCAAAGATCATTACGGCACAGATAAATATCGATCAAAGATCAGAGATAGGTCGATTTGACAAAGGTATATGATTAGTGTGTGGGTAATTCCACCTGATTACAAAATTTCTGTTGATCAGCACTAGATCGATTTTTCTGTCGTTTTGGTACCATGTGCCCGTATTTGAAACATCGAGATTTTCGCGACAATCGAGAGTCGTCAATGTGTCGAAGATGTATGTTGTGGCTCGAAAATAATTGACCATGGGTCAATTGTACTAAAAATTCCTAAAAGCTACTCGATAGGCTAGATCAGGCTAAAATCGCGCCCGATTGAAATTAACCGCAAATTTAAACCCGATTTCAGAAATTGAAAGTTCTGTTAGGTCACGATTCATTTTAGGAGCATCGACTCATCCTCCAAAGATTTTTCTGCAAACCGAGATTTTTGGCAAAAATTCAAAGTAAGGCCATTTATGACCGCAAAATCCGAGGGCCATTTTTTGTCACGTTTTTTGGATACAAGTTGGTTCAATTGGTGAGGAAAAATGTTGATTGGGATGATGGCACCTTGGTGGGATTTATGGACATCAAATTGGATCCAATTTGAGGAGAATTGAAGGGGAATTGAATGAATTGAGTGGCAAATGTTCCAAAATTCGTAGGTCCCTTGGGATGCAACATTTGGACCACTTGGAGGCTTGTTGAGGAAGCTTTGAGGGCTGCAATTTGGCTGAGGATGACAGCCATGGGTGGTGGGGGCATGTGATGATTGAATGGGGATAACATAGAAGACTTTGGAGGCCAAATGGTGGTTCCCCTTTAGCAGCCTTCTTCTCCCTCTTCCCTTGGCTGCTTTCCCCATTGTTGATGTGCTTTGAGAGCTTAGAAAACCAAAGGAGGACCAGCAGCAGCCGCCCAAGCCGATCGACCGCTCGTCCGAGCCCCTAGTTGCCGTTCGAGCAGCGACAAGCCGTGCCAGCGCCGTCCCGCCTCCCCGCTCGATGTCCGCCTCCTGCCCGCTGTTCCGCACCCTGCTCGCCATCATTCAAGCCATCGTCCAGCCCGTCGAGCAGTCCCAAGCTACCGTCCAAGCCATCGTAGCTCCGCCTGCCCGCTTAGCCTCTCGCCTTGGCCGTTCCAGCCCCTTGGTCCCCTTCGGTCCAGCTCTCTCGGCCCAGAGTAGAATCGAAGTTCCAGCTGGGCCGTGAGGTGTCATGAGGCTTTTTCCAGCCCTTCGGACCTTGGTTGGTGTCGCCGTGGGCTTAGTTGTTGCCCGTCTCTGCGTTACCATCATCGTGGACTCACCGGATTGCTAAACCGGTGAGTTTACTTGCTAAACTTTGCTTAGAAAGTTAATGATGGTTAAGGGGTGTTTAGTTTAAGCTAATTAGGGATTAGGTGGTTAGTTAGAATGGATTAGTGATTTAATTATTCGATTTTGCATGTTAGGTGGTTAGAACGGTTAAATTAAGGACTAGATAGATTGTGCTATTTATCTAGATTGGTTCGGAAATTTTCTAGGCCCGTTTCAGTGTTTAGTTAAGTATTTCCGGCCTAAGTTTCTATTTTTGGTAATTAATTGCATTTATATAATTATTTTTGGTATTTATTTAATTATTTATTATTTTCCGGAAATTATACCGGGATAGCCGGTGACTGGAATTTCATGCCGATTGCAATGGTGTGCTTGGTTTATTTAATTGAGTGTTAAATTGTGCAAATTGAGTGGTAGTTGTAATTTTCGGTATTTATTCCAAAATTGTGGAATTTTCTGTATTTTAATTAGAAAATACTGGGCGTCGGTTTTCAACGCTGAAAATATGTTTATGCACTATATAAATAGTGGGATTTTCGAAAAGAAAGATATTGCATTTTTGGCTCAGGCCAACCGTGTACCCACACACGATTATTTTTATCGGGTATTTTTAACACGGTAAATCACCAGCTTGTGAGAGCATTAAATCATCAGCGTGTATGAGTATTGGTCGTCAGTTTATGAGAGCATTATTACATATCAGCTTGGATGAGCTATAATATATATTAGCTTCGGAGAGTGTTGAAAGACTTATCTAGGTATCGGATTTCCCAACACTTATTGATTGAGTGTCGAAGGGTGTCGAAAAGTGTTAGGCATTGTCAAAGTGTCTGACATAACATGAAAATTCCTGAAGAGTACCAGTGCTTCATAACTAAGATTTTTGTCACATCACTATCGTGTGTACATTGCTACTCTAGCACATGCAAAGGACCTATAATTTCGATTTATTTCTTGTCAAGATTTTGGTAATGATACAATATCAAAAAATTAAACGACATCTTCCTCTATTATTGGGGTAACCAACATCGATTGTGGAATATATATATAGTTAGTTAGTTTACAAGTATGAAAGAGAGCCTTACTCTTTAAATGACCTCTTAGGGTGAAAGAAACCCAATATCCCCCAATATTGGTATCAGTACCAATAAATTTGGACCCAAGTCACACTTGAAAAGAATTATTGCAGCTCTGACCTAAGTTTGAGTTCTGTTTTTTGGGCTGCTTTTAGCTACAAGATTTGTCTTAACAATTTGAAGTGCCTTAGCCATTCTATGGCAATTTTTTTTAGTTATTTAATCATTTTTGTTTGGCTTTTGCATAACTCAATCAAAGATAAATTTTGTCTAGGGGTTCTTTCTAGACTTAATTTCTCAATGAAGATTACGATTGATAGTCTTATGAGGTACACACTATGTAACTGTAAGCTAATATTGACCGGGGTCTATTTGGGTGATTTCTCTTTTTGACTTTTTGTAAATTTTTACAACATTATCACTTTGACTTGTATTATCACAAAATATTTGAAAATCTATAAAATATTTAAATATCAAATACTTGAGTGTAAAATGGTATGTGATTTTTCATAATTTTGAAACATAAATACTTCTTTTCGTTTTAAGAACATAAAGAAAAAGCCTTAAGTTTTAAGTAGAAACTATAAATAGAAAAAGTTATATCCCCAACCCGTGTGTTATAATCATCATTATCATTGTTATTAATTTTATCATTATAATTATTTCTCATTTTCTTAACCTTATTCCTTAGTTTGCCTCTAAAACTCTCAGGTAATATTATAGGAACCGGTCAACTAAGTCATACCGTTCCAAGCGAAAATTTTGTGGTCAATAATGGTCCGTTAATCATGTGAAGAGTAACGGACCGTTTTGTAGGCATTATCCCATAGGAAATCATCACAAAAGATTCGGTAACTATGCTAGGTCATTGGACAGCACAAGCCTACCCAGATGAAATGAATTATGCGCCCCACTTATCCTTAGATGCTTTAAAGTCCTATGGAGTTTTGAAAAAGTTTTTGGAAATGGGTTTTCTATTAAAGCATGAAGCTACTTGATGGACCTAAAACCTCACGAAGTATACGAATGCTCTATGCAATTACAGAAACATGCTTTTCCCGTCTTGACCAATGCCCAGACGCAATCTCGAAATTTTGGTCGAAAATTGGATTCTCCTCCCAAACTCAATTCTACGTTGAAAATAGGGATGAACATGATTCTAGAGTAGAACTTGAAATCGAAGAACCAGATTGATGGAAATCTATCTGGTTCTAAATTCCAAGGTATGCATGATATGTTAGGTTTCGAGTTCTAGGTAGGTAGATGGAACTTGGAACCTAGAACAAATTTTTGTTTTTTATTTGGTTTATTATTGTGCGATCCTGCAATATTTCATGACGTCTGATGATGGGTCTGTAGTTTAGAACCATTAGTCTAAGTTTTTATTTTATGATCGAGATATTTACTTGTTGACGTTTTATATTTTTCGTGTGTCTAAATATAAGTTCTGGTATTGTAGTAGCAAATGGTGATTATTAATAGTGATAATTTATTGCAATCATTCAATTAATGATATGAGTGAAACCTAGAACTGACCGTGGAACTTATAACATGATAGATTCCAAGTTTTAAGATATATAAGATAGGTTTCAAGTTCCAAAAAAAAAAAAAAAATTGTTCCAATAGGTAGGTTGTATATCTCATATGTAATCTGTATGGAATTTAAAACCGCTTACTCCTAGTTAAAAGGAATGCACAGGTGCAATGCAATTTTAGAGGGTTTTCACTTTTCATGAGAAATGCTTGATGAACTTTTAAAAGGAAATAGTGAAATCAAATATTCTACTAAAAGCACATGAAATAGAACACATGATATATTTCTAGTGTAGCATCATTTGCATGTTTTATGTTATCATCTATGGATGCTACACCGAACAAAAGTTTTGATACTTTTGGTGTACATCACTCCACCGATTAATTATACCAGTGATGTATAATTAGCTTGAATTTTGAGCGGATTCAATTATCAGCAATTTCGTTGAGCCTATATATGAGGAGATCGATTTGTGGCGGGGTCGGCTCAGTAGGAGGTCGACTGCGGTTTTGTAAGGCTAAATTACCGAGGACAGATTACAGCACAACTGTTTTTGGCTTGCACTTTTTCACGCGACCGTGCTGTCCTCTGTTCTTGCTCGAGACCACCTTGATACGCAATCCTTAGAAAAAAAGGGAGATGATTACATCGTAGCCAGAGAGGGAAACAGGTATTGCCATTTCTTGAGGAGGGAGGCTAGTGAATCAGTTCTCCTCCCGGCAGTGAAGTTATGCAAATATCAATATATTATCCAAGTAATGGGATCAGAGAGAGAGAGAGAGAGAGAGAGGGGGGGGGCAAAAGTACTTGAAAGTCTAATTAATTATAAGTCCAATTAGGACTTCATTAGACAATCGTGTAGCTTGGTGCCTTTCTTCGGGTACCATGGTCTTTGTCCACTCCTTTTTATGAGTATTGAAATATAGTCCTTAACCGCTTAACAGTGGGTCTAATATTCTATATATATGTGTGTCTGATCTTTTCACTGATCAGTTTAAACTTTTGGATTTGACTTTCTGACATAATATCACGCTCTTAATTTGATTTGCATATGAGAGGCAATGGTTCAATATACTCTTTATATTTATATAGTCTCCCTTCATCTATTGACACACCATTTTGGATTTGACTTTCTATTGTGCGGAACGGATGGTGAATAATCTCGGAACCAAAATCGATAAAAGAACAATTATTATTATGACTTGAAACGTTTGTGTTGTCGTCTAGACGCTAGCCAACAAAGACCCACCATCCGTCGTTGTCAATCACAAGAGAGGAAAGACAAAGAAAACAAGAAAAAGATTCCATAAAGCATTAGCCACGCATTGCTTATTATAGCACTGAAAGGCTGCCATTCTTGTAAGTTAGATTCTTTTGCATTCAGTCGCATAATGCTTCCACATTTGTTATTTCTAAGTGTCAAGTTTTTCGTCATTAACTGTCTTTAACACGGAGCTTAATTGATGTATTGACAAGTGATCTTTTATGGTGTTATTTATTACATATTTCTTAAGAGGACTGTCGTCTTTAGGTTTTAAGAAGCTAGGACACAATGAATTAGATGGAACATAGACAAACTTGCCACAAAGCACTGACGTGATATGTAAAATCGTGACATGCATTCAATGTTCATAAGGCAGTTCTATGGTGGGAATTTACTAAAAGATGAATAGTTTAATTAGTCTCCCTTTTCTTTTCCGTGGGTTGTCATAAAAATGTATTTTGAACTAATTTGTACGCATGAGATTGAGTCTAACTCTTGAGCGTATTATTCTAAGGAGATCTAGAGATTCTTTGACATGTCAAGCATGAAAGCATAGACTACTTTTTACAACTGCAAACTGTGGTTGGAAGTTCCTCAAGATTTATAAGCTTGTGATTCCAGCTTTCCCCGTTTAAAGTCGTCTTGGCTTGTGAAATTGCAGGATATCAATGCAATGGTTCGTTAATCTATGCCCATGAAATTGTAAATGACCTAAGCCTATGGTCCCCTTAGAGTATCTTAACTCCTATACGTGCGTTTTTACAAATTACTTAGGGTCTATAGATTAGGTGGATCAAAATCATCTCAACTGTCAATCATATAATTCAACTATAAGATCCACATGATCATTAATCAGGATGAACTCAATGAACAATATGGTCTAAAGATCATTTAAAGAAATTCAATGGACCTAGAGTCTATCATGTAATCCATGACCAGTTTCAAATCATATCTATGCTTGTGGGTTCTTTAGATTTCGTGGATCATGCAACTCCTGTTCAAGACACTGTTCCAACAAGATAAGGATGCCTTCTCCTTCTCAGCAATATTTCAAAGTTCAGAGTTGTCAAAATCGCAGTTTCTTGTCCCTTCAAGTGAGCAGGGGTCAGCTGCTCCCCAACTTTCTGTCGAATTTTCCAGCCCACCATCTTACTAAATTTTTATTAATTTCATCAATGATTGACACCCCTGTAGATCGGTTACCAAATAGGAAACCCCACACGCAGTCTCCTCTACGAACCCTACACGCAAGTGTCTCCACACGTTTATGGTTAGAATCTATTTGGTGATCACTTATTCCTGAAAACAATTTTTACTTAGAAACATATATATATATATATATATATATATATATATATATATATATATATTATATTTCTTAAACGAGTTTTTGAGCATTCAAACATATTTGATAACGGCATAAAATTTATATTCCCAAAATAGAAAAAGAATAAGAATACGTTTAGTACGACCTTCAATAATTTTCTTTTTTGTGACTAAGAATTTCTTTTAATTTTTTGAATAATTTTATGAGACTTTTTTTTTCTTTTCTTCTTTTATTTTCTTCTTATTTCTCCTCTACCTAGTTGTTGGCCTCAAGGGAGCCTTGCCGGACCTCGGTTTTGGCCGGTCGTTAGCCATTGCGGAGCCTAGCGACCGACTAGAGGAGGAAGAAGAAGAGTAGAAAAACAAGAAAAAAAGAGAGAAAAAATAATGTTTTTTTGCTTCTTGATTCTGTTTTAAATCTATTTTCAAAAACAAATCTATTCTCAGGAGTAGAATAATTAGCTGATATTACCAAATTGACTTCATTTTTTTTAGAACTAAAGAACAGATATAGCCAAGAATTGACCAATTACCAAATAGGCTCTTAGCATACTTTTTTTTTTTCGGTTCTTTATGTAGTCACGTCTTTTGTCAACCTTGCAAATAGAACCATCAACAAGTAAAATAATATAATTTTTTCTTCTTCGGTTATTCACATGTGATGCGAGACCCATCACAATTTCTTGAAATGTGACTGAACTTGGATTTAGTCGGGTAATATCTTTATTGGGGAATGCCGTGTCCCTTGCTTCACATGGAAACAAATCTCGTGATTACGAAAGGATGCATCTTGCCCGCATAACCCCACACAAATCTTCCTCTGTTCTTTTCTCCTCCTCCTCCTCCTTCCCCACATGTTATATTAGAGAACGACAATTTCAATTCAATGTTATCTCACCAGCTATGGGCATCTCAGGCTCAGAGACCCCATCACAAGCCTCACCACCACCGCCAACAACGACAAATTCGCCTCCTTCGATTGAAGTGGAGACTGCAAACTGTGCTTCCTGTGGGTTCACAGAGGAATGCACCCCTGCATATATCCTCCGGATTCGACAACGGTACCAAGGGAGATGGCTCTGTGGGCTCTGCATTCAGGCGGTGAAGGACGAGCTCTTGCGATCGGACAGGCTCATATCCACCGAGGAGGCATTGAATAGGCACATCAGCTTTTGCAAGAAGTTCAAGTCATCCGATCCCTTGAAGGAGACAGAGAACCCCATCTCTGCCATGGGGAAACTGATCAGGCGCAGCTTGGATTCGCCGAGGGCTATCCGGACAAAATCGAGCAGCGCTTTGCCAGGGATCGATGCAGTAACGGGCATAACTACGCCGGTGCTTGCTCGGTCAGGGAGCTGCTTCTCTTCTATATCTAGTTGAATGAGGAATAAGTATATGTTCATGGAGCAGATGAACTAGGAGCAGATAAAATATGTTTCTGGCATGGGCATCTGGGTTTTCTATGCTTTTCCTTTTATTCAAATTACTGGATGATGAACTGGATTTGGCTATGCAGATGACAATTTTCTATGTACATATGATCCCGGATCTGATGTATTAGTTAGGTATGCTCATGAAGTCACGTCGATGATTTTATGTTGCTACATACTTCTTGCTTGGACATTTCATAGTCTAAGTCGATAAAGAAATCTTCTGCAAAAGAGTGTTCGTATCCATGTCCAAGGGTCCATGTCCATGTGCTTTCAGTTTCAATTGATGAAAATGTCGAGAAAACCCATTAGCAATCCACCAAGCAACGTCCATATAGTTTCTCTCTGAAAAAATTCACTTCAGTTTCTGTTAGTTTGTCGTAGATTCTTTTTCTTTCCCATGTGACACAGACTAGTTAGATGAACAAATCAAATTATGGTTAGACCACCTTTTAGACGAGTTTTACCCATGAAAAAACAAAGGAGGGAAGATGTGGTCCCACATCTGTATCTGATGAAATTTTTGACCTGATTTGGCTGGTTTCTGGCAGTACTGGTACGACCATTTGTGTTAAATGGATCCATTTGGAAGGTAGTAAAAGTACGAGGAAAGAGAACGCATGAAATGCACGGTGACAATCTGAACCACGATGAAATTTCACAGAAGATTCCTCTGGCGATGGCGATGAACGTTGGTGTCAAGGACACAGGACGTGCTTTTATTACTTTTGTTACTGGCGCATGGGGGGATTTGCGAGGATATTTTATGTGGGTATGGTGTCTCTCTCACCCTCCGTCTCCCTCCTCTTGGCCTGGTCTAATGTGAAAAAGAGTGGTCATACTCACTTGCACAGTGAGCTTGATCAGTTCACCGTTAGTACAAGAGTCCATGACTTGTGTCTTTGTGTCGTATGTTGCTATATGGCATGAAGCTTCTGGTTGTGTCTAGACATCAAGTTTTTGTTGGTGTGGACTGCTATGGAACATAAGACAGAATTTCGTGGGACATTGGAGGGGTTGCTGGCACTTTTACACTACAGAATCCACACTGAAGGCCGAAACATCACTAAGCGAAATAAAGGTGTTTGGTGTAGTCATTGCTCACTGCAAATATAAGAAATAAAGGTGTTTGGTGTAGTCACTGTTCACTGCAAATATGAGAGCAGAAGGTTGATATTGTCAAAGAAGAACCTCTTCATTTGCTGTCATTCCCTCATTCGCGTGATTTTTCTTCAAGTTCTATTGACAGTTCTCTTTGTCCACGCACCATTCGCTACATTTTACGAAAAAGACACTTTTCTACACATATCCTCTTCACGTTCCATCATTTTTTTCCCACCTTCCACTACATTTCTGTCCTTCTGTCTTCCTTCAATCTACAAAACCTCCGTCTACCATTCTAGAAGTCAACGACGTTGGCGCGGCCTATGTTCAACCACCTCTCATTCATTTCGCTCGTGTTATGTCAAATTTTGAAACTATTTCATTGTTGTCTGAGGGCTATTGTCCCCGTAAGCCCATGATGCTTTCTTCGAGCCGCTACATAAAGAGTTACAAAGACACTGAGCTACGGACACTTGGAGTGCCAAAATTTGGCACGGAGGATACTTAAATGCCAAAACTTTAAAAATGTACACTTAAGTACCAAAATCGGAATAAAATTGATTATTTCAGTGTCACTTCGATCAAAATTTGGCTAAATTGCTGATGTGGCAATTTTCTGGCAATGTGAGTGCAAAAACAGCATTGTTTTTGCACACTGACATGGCGAGAAAATGCAAAAACGACGTCGTTTTGTCTATGATGTATAAATAATAATATAAAAATTGATTAAATTAAATTTAAAACTAAATTTATTTAAAATATTCTAAAAACTAAAAAACATAAATTTTTTATTTTTTTTTTAAAAAGGGGGGCCGAAGGGAGGCGGTTGAGATCTGAGCCCTTGCCACCGCCGCCTCCTCGCCGCTGTCGAGAAGGGTCGGTGATGGAGGGGGAGGGTCGGCCGGGGTCGCCGGCCTCTGGCCAACCGGCGGCGAGGGAGGGTTGGATTTGGGTGAGGGTGCTCGTGGGCCCTCGCTGCCTCCTTGCTGTCGCCAGCCCTTCCTGGAGGCAGCGGGGAGGTGGCAGTGGCGAGGGCTTAGCCCTCAACCACCTCCCTTCGGCCCCCCATTTTTTTTTTAATTTTAAGTTTTTTTTAAATTTTTTAGAATATTTTAAATAAATTTGGTTTTTAATTTAATTCAATTAATTTTATATTAATTATTTACACATCAGAGGCAAAACGAAGTCGTTTTTGCATTTTCTCGCCACGTCAATGTGCAAAACAACATCGTTTTGCACTCACTTCGACGGAAAATTGCCACATTAGTAATTTGGCCAGATTTTAGTCGGATTTTGGTCAGAGTGGCACTTAAGTGATTAATTTTACTCCAATTTTGACACTTAAGTGTACATTTTCAAAGTTTTGGCACTTAAGTGTCTCTTCGTGTCAAATTTTGGCACTTGGAGTGTACTTCTGCCGACAAATATTAGACCAATGTTTGTTGCTAATTCTTTGCCTTATGATTTTATTTATTATAATTAGCTCCGTGGATCCTTAATTTTTCGTTTAGTAAAAAGTTAATGTATTTATTTATTACAAGTGCTTAATGTTTCAATACAAATTATGAGAATTACGTTATTTTTTTGCGTATTAATATAAAATTTAAAGTTATATAGAATATCGAGATATTGCAAAATAGGTTCCAATGAAAACATGATTGACCCTGGAACTGGATTGAAAAAACAGGGTGAGTTGGGTACATGGTTCAATACAAATAAGGTCGGGTATATGATTCAAAAAGGGGGAACTTGTTATAACAAGGTCGGGTACAGATCATTACCATATTTCATTCAACCTCCTAAATTAATTCTCTGTTCCATGATTTTTGTGACACAAATAAAATTGATATAATCATTTGTGCTCTTCCTTCAAGGTTTTATCATTACCCAAAACTGAATGAAATTTTGATAAAGTGTATCTAAAATTCTTTTTCTTTTTCAAATCTCATGCCTAAATTCAATCGCATTATTTTAAGTATTCATAAATATCATCTGTAATATGATTTGACTTCAAGAAAAATCCATTCAAAGCATAGGCAAGGGAACTTGTTTCATAATAAAGTGGGCTATAACTCATGGCCATTAATTAGGAGTAATTTTCTTACAGTATATATTCTTTTTGCTCGGTCTTATTCTATCCCTACTCTAATGTTCACTTTTAGATTTTTGCCCTACCTCCTTGTAGGGCGTGGGAGTCGAAACCCATCCTTGAAATTAAATCGTCCCCACCCCAACCCACATGAGAAGGTGGAGATTCGAACTCCCTACCTCTCCCTTCCAAGTTTTTTTTTTTTTTTGTCAGTCCTACTCTAATCCTACTCTACACTCACTCGCAGACTTGTGCCCTGCCTCTTGCAGGGCGTGGGAGTCGCAACCCACTCTCGAAACTTACGCGTCCCTACCCCCATCCCCCCTTGAGGAGGTGGGGATTTGAACCCCTCACCTCCCCCTTCCATGTTGGAAGGGTGACCACTGGGCTTCCAAGTTAGAAGGGTAGCCACTGGGGCAAACCCTAGTGGTTACTTACACTATATATTCGCCAAGCAAAAAGCGAACACTCCTGAGCAGAATGAAAAGAAGCAAGAACTTGCGGGAGGTCTATTTATAGGCGTTTTCAATATTATCACGATGGGATATTTTTTTGTCATCTTTTGAAAATAAAATAGGCTCTCTTAATGGAGATGGAAATGATGTTATTATTGGAGAATAACAGATTAAATGTAGTCACAGCAAATTAGATGAAAATCATTAAAAATTATTTAGCCAGTTTCCTTGGAAAATTTGGAATGATAATATATGGAATGGCATGAGATTCCTTGTATGACAAAAATAGAATAATAAAAGTGATTAACATGAACAACAATAGCACATTGCAATCAAGAGATGAACAATACCACATCGAAATTAAGGAAGATCAATGGCACATACAATGGATGTGACATGCCTTTGCTAGATGGCTCTCCTCAATTCATGCTCCGCCTTAATCCTTGCAGACAAATTACTTATGGTGCTTAATAAATTCAATGTGACTTTGAGTGCAATGCATGTGAACATACATGTGATGGACATGCAGGATGTGCAATACATGTGCAATAGATGTGTAATGGATGTGCAATACATGTGCAATGGATGTGCAACGTATGTGCAACGAATGTGCAACGCATGTGCAACGGATGTGGAACTCATCTGTTAACTATCATCACGCTTCCTGAAGGCCGTCCTACGTCCAAGTTACTCCAGTAGAACACTCTGAAATAGAACAAAACCAACAGAGGGGAGATATAAATAAAATGAATAGTCAAAGACATCCAAGCGCAAGCAAAAAACACATCAACATGTCGATTTCTGAATGTGGTGCAAGTATAAATTGAAAGCAATAAATAAAATTCCATTTTAAGTTCAAAAGACATATCCTTATTTGTTGCTCAAAACAATAAACAAGGTACCTAAAATCGTGGCCCCATGTTGAGATGCAATGTGCCTGATTCTTAGTTTGAGTGGTTTGGGTAGAGGAGAGAAATTCGGCAGAAACTCCCTTCTCCTTCAATGCACTCACTTGGTTTTTCTAATCAAGAGAATGCAGATCTGAGGATCACGCCGTTGAGTGGAGAGAGAAAGGCCGTCGTCGGGAGGGAGCAACGGCTGTTAGAGGAAGTGTTAGATGGCGTGGTTTAGTGCGTTGGGTAGAGTGCGCTGAGAGTGTCGACCGTCGTCGTCGTTGGAAGAGAGAGAAAGTAAGGAGGAGAGAGAAGACACAGAAGAGAGAGAACGCTTTCCGCACTCTGGTCTGGTCTCGTTTGGAAGAAAAGTGAAGAGGGACGACGTGGACCTGTCGTTAGACAGGTGTTGAAGCGTTTGTTCAGAGCACAAATGACGTGGTCCTTCGAGGTTACGCAATATTTTCTCGAAGCAAAGCCTCCCTTTTCGTGTTGGCCTATTGTTTATACTACTTTTATATGAAAACGTAGACTTATATCATACCAAAGGGTGATGGATGATATATTATTTATACTACTTTTATATGAAAACGTTGACTTCTATCGTATCGAAGAGTGATGAATGACATATTAGTGTGCCAATTCTCATCACACACTAATTTATTATGCATTAATGGTATAGATTAAAGCAAATGGAAGGCACATGCGATCTTTCTATCAATCCTCTTCCGGCCGGCCAATTCTGTTTTGGGCATTACTTGTCGTTCCGCCTTAATCCTTGCAGACAAATTACTTACTGTGCTTAATAAATTCAATGTAACTTTTAGTGCAATGCATGTGAATATACATGTGATGGACATGCAGGATGTGCAATGCATGTGCAACGGATGTGCAATGGATGTGGAACTCATCTGTTAACTATCATCAGGCTTCCTGAAGGCTATCATACGTCCAAGTTACTCCAGTAGAACACTCTGAAATCGAACAAAACCAACAGAGGGGAGATATAAATAAAATGAACAGTCAAAAACATCCAAGCACAAGCAAAAAACACATCAACATGTCGATTTCTGAATGTGGTGCGAGTATAAACTGAAAGCAATAAATAAAATTCCCCTTTTAGTTCAAAAGACGTATCAATATTTGTTGCTCAAAACAAATAAACAAGGTACCTAAAATTATGGGCCCATGTTGAGATGCAATGTGCCTGAAATACCACGAAGAAGATGAGAAATCCATTTTTAGGGATCAAGATTCTTTCATTGGAACAAAAGACACCACAACTTTCCTCGTGAATATTCTACATAAAACTCACACCTCATCAATGGCAGTCAAATTAAGCAACCCTCTAGAGTGAATTTTCATCAGCTTTGACATAAACCCTGCTGTGGCAGTCAATTCCGGAGTCACATACAGCAGCCTCAAGGAAGGTTTCCCAGACTCAAGGTCTTCATAAATCTGAAAGCAAAATGTAAAAGTTAAGGGGCCTTGCTAATTGATTTTTTAAAATAATGTGCATCTTAAACTGATTAATGTTATGACTCAAGTTCCACAGATCCTCAAGCATGATCATATCTCTCATTATTAATGCAAGACTCCAGATTCACCTTATTCTTAGTTTGAGTTGTTTGGGTAGAGGAGAGAAATTCGGCAGAAACTCCCTTCTCCTTCAATGCACTCGCTTGGTTTTTCTAACCAAGAGAATGCGATCACGCCGTTGAGTGGAGAGAGAAAGGCCGTCGTCGGAAGGGAGCAACGGCTGTCGGAGGAAGTGTTAGATGGCGCGGTTCAGTGCGTTGGGTAGAGTGCGCCGAGAGTGTCGACCGTCGTCGTCGTTGGAAGAGAGAGAAAGTAAGGAGGAGAGAGGACACAGGAGAGAGGGAACGCTTTCCGCACTTTGGTCTGGTCTCGTCTCGGAGAAAAGTGAAGAGAGACGAAGTGGACCTGCCGTTGGACAAGTGTCGAAGCATTCGTTCAGAGCACAAATGACGTGTCCTTCGAGGCTATGCAATATTTTCTTGAAGTAAAGCCTCCCTTTTCGTGTTGGCCTATTGTTTATACTACTTTTATATGAAAACGTAGACTTCTATCATACCAAAGAGTGATGGATGATATATTATTTATACTACTTTTATATGAAAACGTAGATTTCTATCGTACCAAAGAGTGATGGATGATATATTATTTATACTACTTTTATATGAAAACGTAGATTTCTATCGTACCGAAGAGTGATGGATGATATATTAGTGCACCAATTCTCATCACACACTAATGTATTATGCATTAATGGTATAGATTAAAGCAAACGGAGGGCACATGCGATCTTTCTATCAATCCTCTTTCGGCCGGTCAATTCTGTTTTGGGCATTACTTGTTGTTCCGCGGT
Source organism: Eucalyptus grandis x Eucalyptus urophylla (assembly GCA_028830015.1). Lineage (NCBI taxonomy): Eukaryota > Viridiplantae > Streptophyta > Magnoliopsida > Myrtales > Myrtaceae > Eucalyptus > Eucalyptus grandis x Eucalyptus urophylla. The sequence goes on from CM054190.1 coordinate 47,902,746, forward strand.
TTCTCTCTCCAGTCTCCAATATAAAAATCAAGCTTCTCCATTTTTCTTATTGTTGAAATCTCATCACTTCATCTTCTCTCATTCTCATTAAAAAATAAAAAAAATCCACGTCGATGTCTTTCGTTAGCCAAGCTAAGTAGAGTTAATAGAATGACTCAATTTTATTAATTTGACAAATTTTATGACTTGATTGGATATTTTGCAATTGTGAGGATCAAGTGGTAGCCCTCGACTAGGACTAGGCGGAGGGTTAGCGACCCTTACTTGCTGGACCCCATAACCCTCGCCAACCATTCCCCCATCATCACTAGTTGGCAACGCTCTTGCTATTTGCTTCTTCTTCTTTTTTAATTTTAGTTTATTTTTATTTAATTTAAACAAGATGTGTATAAAAAAATCATATTTAGATCAAAATAATGTTGTTTTAACCACATGATCACCACATAGGAGAAGGAAATATTAAATAAAAAACAATGTCAATATTAAATAAAAGGATCCGATTACTTTAATTTGACAAGTTTTGGAGTTTAATTGTACATTTTACAATAGCGAGGGTTGAGTGGTCGAGTGGCAACCCTTGCTTGGATTGGGTGAGGGTTAGCGACCCTCACTTGCTGAATTTGGCGACCCTTGCCAACCATTCCTCCATCATTGCTAAGTAGCAACGCCCTTGTTTCTTGTTTCTTTTTTTTTCTTCTTTTTTAATATATATAAAGTTTTAACTTTTTTATTTAATTTAATAAAATTTGTATAAAAAAATCATATTTAGATTAAAAAAAAATACCGTTTTAGTCTTATGTTTTGCATCTCCACATAGAAGGAGAAAATATTAAATAAAAAACCATTTATCTTCATTAATCAAGTTAAAAAAATTTTAGAACTTGATTATATATTATGTAAATTTTAAGATTTAGTTATACTTCCATCATAAATTTTAAGATTTAAGACTTTAATAAGTTTTAGGATGGCACATATCCCTCATTTTAATTTAGCTTGCTCTCCGGACTAATCGCAAGAGCGACGGCGACCCACCAACGCCGGTCCGTCTCCGGGATCATCAAGTAAACCTTCGCCAGTCTTAGCCGCGGGAAGCGAAACCGGAGGACGAGGCAAGTGCCACCGTTTCGTTTTGCCTCGATTTGTGCTATTGTTTCCTGGAAAGTTGGAATTTTTTGGGCATCGGTTTGCTTGATCAAGTGGAGAACTTGCAGATGAAGAAGTCGCCGTTGCCATTGCAAAGCGCGAGCATCGGCGAGGGCAGGAATAAGAAATGGGGCAGAGAGGCTCTGGTGAAGCTCCTGCGGTGGCATTTTGGGCATGCCCAGTTCAGAGGCAAGCAGCTAGAGGCCATTGAAGCTGTTCTGTCAGGTCAAATTCATGACAACATGCATAACCCTTGATTCTTTTCTGATAAGCAGTGAATGTGCTTCTGCTTCCTTGGTAAAACCATTGCAAACCGACGAATGCAGATGGGTTTTCTTAGATTTTTGTAAGAAAGAATAATGGGAAAATGGTGTCAATTGGGGTTTTGCTGATGCTTTATATGCTCCGTGTTGGTGAGTGAAGGAAAAGATTGTTTCTGTCTGATGCCTACTGGAGGAGGGAAGTCAATGTGTTACCAGATACCTGCACTGGCCAAAACAGGGATTGTGCTTGTTGTGTGTCCTTTAATAGGTGAATGCCCTCTTGCCCTCGTAAACAATTAAGTTCCTAAATGGTTCTTTTCATCTGCATGAGAATTTGGTTGAGTTTTTATTGGCACAGGATGATCAGACTGATATGTGTTAATTGGTGATCTTCAATTTGTTCACAGCTTTGATGGTAAGCATGAGAGGTAGCTTATCATTGGTAGTTACTACTGTGATCTTTGTAAATTCTCAAGTGTATGCTACCGAATTTTCTTTGGTTAGGAAAACCAGGTGAGTGCATTGAAGGAGAAGGGAGTTTCTGCCGAATTTCTCTCCTCTACCCAAACAACTCAAACTAAGAATAAGGTGAATCTGGAGTCTTGCATTGACAATGAGAGATATGATCATGCTTGAGGATTTGTGGAGCTCGAGAGACATAACATTAATCAGTTTAAGTTGCACATTATGTTAAAAAAGCAATTAGCAAGGCCCCTTAACTTTTACATTTTGCTTTCAGATATATGAAGACCTTGAGTCTGGGAAACCTTCCTTGAGGCTGCTGTATGTGACTCCGGAATTGATTGCCACAGCAGGGTTTATGTCAAAGCTGATGAAAATTCACTCTAGAGGGTTGCTTAATTTGATTGCCATCGATGAGGTGTGAGTTTTGTGTAGGATATTCATGAGGAAAGTTGTGGTGTCTTGTGTTCCAATGAAAGAATCTCGATCCCTAAAAATGGATTTCTCATCTTCTTTGTGGTATTTCAGGCACATTGCATCTCAACATGGGGTCATGATTTTAGGTACCTTGTTTATTTGTTTTGAGCAACAAATATGGATACGTCTTTTGAACTGAAAGGGGAATTTTATTTATTGCTTTCAGTTTATACTTGCACCACATTCAGAAATCGACATGTTGATGTGTTTTTTGCTTGTGCTTGGATGTCTTTGACTGTTCATTTTATTTATATCTCCCCTCTGCTGGTTTTGTTCTATTTCCGAGTGTTCTACTGTGTATATCTAGGACATTATTATCAATTTGACTCATGCCTGTTGATGTTACTGTTCCTAATGGGTGTGGTGTCTGTAGTGATGCCACTAAGGAGACATCTTAGTATATCAACCGGATGGTCTTGCTTTTATGACAAAATAGGTCAAGCAGCAGAGATTCTGTAAGAATCTTAACTAAAAAATCTTTTATTGGAGGCATAAAAGCAAATTTCTTTCTTATTGATTTTGGTTATTGTTTATTAATAGTTCTAGTGAAAAAGTGAACAAGCTTGCATAAAAAGCTTTGGGATATTGCACAAACTTAATGCATCGTATAAGAAGTAAATTTTCTATAGTGTTATAATAGGCTTAGTATCCTGAATAGCTTTATGAATTACCTCCTTAAATGATATCTTGAAGTATTTATGGACTCTTTAGTGGTATATGTGAACATGTAATTGGAATTTATGCTGCAGTGATCATGAGGCTGTCCAAATGCAGACACCTGTTGTCAATTTTAGCTTTCTTTAAACTTGATATATATACATGAGTATGGACAATCACTTCACACACATTGAGACATGTTTATTTGCAGTTGTCGATGCGCATTATATGAGTGTGAGCAAGCGCTTGAATGTCTGTCTCTTAACTTTGTGAACTTTGATGGTTGGATCACCCACACACATTTACCTTTTTTTTCATCAAAGTTTCAAACTAGAAACAGTTTTTCATCCTTTTTTTGTGTTTGATCTGGTTCAAACAGGCCGACCTACCGGAAGCTTTCCTCTTTGAGGAATCGCCTGCCTGGCATACCAATACTGGCATTGACAGCAACTGCTGTTCCTAAGTAAGTGGTCTTGACTGAATTATGGAAGAATTGACCTTACTTACTACAGGGAGAGATCCGGATTTCTTATATAAGATAACTGACATGACTAGCCTATAGTTCTCCATGTTTTGGCCTCATATTTCTTGAAGGGCTTTGTTTATGGATGTGTCTTGGTTTCCTATGTGGCATGGCTTGTCACTTGTTCAAACCATATCTCATTTATAGAAGTGGAATAACCAAAGCAAAATCAATCAACCTGATTAAGACATGCATCATATGGGAGCATTGATATTTGTGAATGAATGTAATAAGATAGCATGCATATTTTTCCCTTGACAAATATTGTCAACATTGTTTGTGCTCAAGCTTGTATTATTTGAGAAGCAGGTACTTTTTGGCAATTATGCTGCGAGCGAAACCCAATCTGATTGAACAAAAATGGGTGCATTGATTGGTGTTGACGTTCCAATGTTCTGCTAGTGGTTCAGGATGATTTGAAAAAGAAATACTGTTTTGTTGACTGCTAGTGTAGATAGTTTACACATTCATCTTAGGATGAGTGATGTGCGTTTGGAGTTGGTTTTTTTATTGAAATTTTCCATATATCAACCATGATAACAATCCAATAGTGGATGTACAAACTATCTTTTATGCTGGAAGTACACCTAATAAATATCCTGTAAACAATTTTTGAATTGTTCAACTCTTTAGTTGTGGTCATGTTTGGAGAGACCCAAGACCTTTTTTGACTGGAAAGTCATTGTTGAACTTCTCAAAGACTTGTACCTCTTGTTGAACTTCTTAAAGAATTGTACCTTTTGTTGAACTTCTCAAAGACTGTTGTACCTCTGTGGTTTTGGATACATCGACAATCTGTTCTTTTATCTAAATGACTCCAGCCAATTCTGATTACCAGATGTTTCGGCGGTTGATTTTTTGTTAACTGTTAATTATTTTCCATTTTCTTTTGTAGTAGAAGCCTGTCAGAGGGCGTGATGTTGGCATTTTTGTAGCATCAGATGTAGTGGCTATTCCATTATGTTTTTTCACATTTTATTTTTTACCAGAATCAACCAATTCCTTTTTTCTTTTTTTCAGGGTGCAGAATGATGTCATGCAATCCTTAGGAATGCAAAACCCTCTGGTTCTAACATCATCTTTCAACCGTCCAAATATATATTATGAAGGTTGGCCCCTCAAGTTTCATATGTTATGCCTCTAGTTCATCTCATGTAACTAAAGAGCGGTAGAGACATAAATCATTATCTAAAGGATCTTTTGGACTTTAATTTGCATGGAATTAAAATTATTTAGTCTGCTATCAGATGAAGGTTATTGGAGTCAGAGAAAGCTTGTGAGGGAAAATTTCTTTCAGCATTGGCTGGCAATAATCAATTTCTCTAGGATAATCTTTGGCTCAGCTAGCTGATTCAGAGAAAACACAAGAATATGAATGTATTTACTGTAGCCTATGGATTTCATTCTTTGTTTCTTACAAATTGCTTGGCTGTTGATGCAAGGCCTGGAAAAAAAATTATTCTCCTAAAGTGTAGATAATGTGGAGGCACTTCGGTAAAAAATAAATGGGATAATGTGGAGGCACATCTCATATGCACATGTTAGTCTCTGAATGTAATGTACCTTTTCTATTGGCATTCTAGGTTTGAGTTACGTCTCCTAGGATAATTATGGTTAAGAGTAACTCTCAACGATCAAAAGCCACAAATGAATCGTTCCTCCCTCTTTCTCTCTCTGTGTCCTCAGTCTCAGCTTCAATGAGTTATCACTTTACCATGATTCCTGTGATTTCTGAAGTCTAGGAGAAAGTCCTGATCAAAGATCTGTTAAGGTTCTCTAGGTTGCTACAGAAAAGGGCCACTTTAATGGGCTGCTTATAAAATACTTAAGAACTCTTGTTTTTCCTTTTTCTTGTATAATCTTTCTCTGGGGGCCAACATTTCTTGAGCAAATTTGCTGGTTGGCTTTTGTGAGAATATTAAGTGAAAAGATCTGGTTCCAACGGAAGTTTTAATTTGGAGAGTTGGCATTGAGTATTATTATCAGCAAATCCTGATAGCTCAGGACTGACATTTTGTAATGGATGAAAAGGCATAAGGATTCCTGATCCTTTTTTATAATCAACATAATAAAGGTTATTTTTGCAACTATTATTGTCATTTTGCTACAGACTACTCTACTAAAGTTCATTTGCAGTACTTTTGCATCTGAACAAGTCTCTCCTGGTGCAGTCCGGTACAAAGATATTCTGGATGATGCATACGCTGACTTATTGAAGAAACTCAAAAGTTCTGGTGCTGTTTGCTCGATTATTTACTGCCTGGAACGCACAATGTGTGATAACCTGTCTGCTTACCTTTCAGAAAACGGAATATCATGTGCTGGTAATTGTACTTTCTTTCATAAGTCTGTACAGGATTGTCAGGTGGCCATTGATATCTATCCTGTTTCTACTTCTCAGCTTACCATGCGGGGCAGAATGACAAGCTGCGGAGTTCCATCTTAGATGATTGGCTTTCTTCTAAGATACAAGTTGTTGTGGCCACAGTGGCTTTTGGGTAAGAGAGTGCTTGATAGCTTCAACTATTCAAATTTTTTAATTTTATGCTCATTCAACATGACCATTTGTTTGCAATGGATGAATTTTGTCAGGGAAGGTACTTGACTACTTTTCCTATTTTTCAATGTTTTCATTCTTGAGATGCTTTCTTGCTTCTCCTTGATCTACAATCTTCAATCAATCTGGAATATGATGTAACTATTTATTTTGGTTGTGTTGTTCCACTTGGGAGCTGTTCTGCTGCATGCACAGTTACTCTGCTTCTAATATTTCTTCAGGATGGTAAGATAATGCGAGGCTATGCACTCAAATTAACTCTAGTTTCATCACCCTGCATGACTGTTCAGCTGATGCCTGTCTATCGTTGAATGTGGTCTATACTTGCAGGGTATTGACAGAAAGGATGTGAGGATTGTTTGCCACTTTAACATTCCAAAATCAATGGAAGCATTTTATCAAGAATCAGGTAGAGCCGGCCGCGATCAATTGCCCTCTACAAGTATATTGTATTATGGGATCGATGATCGCAAGAGAATGGTCAGGTCTCTGGCTTCTTGATTTTGATTTGTTATATGTGTCAATGAAATTTCTTGGTGAGCTCACAGATACTTTCAGGAATTTATTCTAAGCAAGGCTAAGGATAAGAAGCCACAAAGCTCCAGTTCACAGGATGGGTTGCTCAAAAAGTTACTAGCTGACTTCAATCAGGTGATCCATAGCTTTTCTATTGATGTTGTATATGTACCTTGTCCAGGTATATGCTGATTTTAGTTACCAATTGGTGCGCAGATGGTTGAATATTGTGAAGGATCTGGGTGTCGGCGCAGAAAGATTCTTGAGAGTTTTGGTGAACAGGTTTTGGTAACTTTTTGTGCTTCATAATGTAACTGGTGCTAATGTGTTTTTAGAGCTTGCTAAATTTTGAATTGAATCATAAGTCGTGTCAATGCATAATTTAGGTACCTGCATCCCTCTGTAAAAACTCGTGCGATACATGCAAACATCCAAACCAGGTTGCCAGGCAGTTGGAGGAGCTTACAACTACTTGTGTTTCTCGTCAGAGAAACCAGTTCTCCAGAATCCTGATGCACAGGTTTTGTTTTGTGCTTTTCGTTTTGTTTGAAGCTCCTCAGTAATTTAGCTTGCATCCAACCTTTTCAGTTTTATGTTGCTAGAAGTGACATTATTCATAAGGTTCAATGCTAATTCTTATGCATTTTCTAATCGATCAGCGCGGTAGATATGAGTGATGAAGGACAGTATTCTGAATTTTGGAATCGTGATGATGAAGCGAGTTGTTCGGAGGAAGACATTTCTGACTCAGATGGTAATATGTGCATGGCAATATTTACCTGATACCTATCCAATTATGTTTGAAGAAATAGTCGGTGTAAATCTTTTCCGGGCTGATCTGGCTGATGTTGTCACGTTCTCTGATGTGTGAAGATTCTAATGCAGATGGCATCGATGTTAGGAAGAGCTCAACTATCTCAAAATTCAAATCAGGAGTAAAAGACAAAATTGATTTCTGGGAGCATGCTGAGGAAAACTACAACCAGAAGCAAGGCTTAGATAGAAAGGTAGGCCATGGTATGTCTTTTCATGTTCAAGGGGATTTAGCCGTTATCTGTTGTAATAGTGACTTGTGAATAATGCCGTTCCTCTTTCTGCTGTCGACAAACCAAAAACTACGCATCAGATGAAATGGGAAACAGATGGGTCACTGTTGCAACTTTGTCCTCTATTATGAAAGAAGTTGAGCTTGTGGTCGGTTACTAAAATACTATGATGACTTCTTGCAGATGAATAAAGTGGACAAGAATGAAGTATCGGAAGAGCTGAGAGAAACTAGCAAGCAAAGATTGTTCAAAGCCTTGAGGCTGGCTCAGCAACGTCTTGGCTCTTTAATGTAATATTACTCATTTCTGATTCTTGTCACAATTATTTCACCACCACTTCGTTTTTCTCAGTATATTTCGCTGCTAGTTTAAGGTTGCAAAAAAGAGCTTTGTCTGGTTGAATCTTCAGTCTGATGTGTCATATAAAAATGTCTTAAGAAACACCCAAGCCGTAGAAATGGATTAATGAAGTCTTTTCTCATCAAACTTTATTTGCAGGAATGAAATTGAAGAGTCGGCTTCTTCCCTTGAGAACGACTGCTACAAAAAATATGGAAAGAGCAGGAAGTCATTTTATCTTTCCCAAGTGGCAAACACTGTAAGGTGGCTCTCAACAACCAATTCTACAGATCTGACAAATCGGCTCAGAATCAGTGATGACTCGCCTTCAGAGAATATGCCACCTAAACAAGAACCTTCAGGCTCAGCTCCATCTTCAGTCAACCAGGTAATAATGGAGGCCATAAATGAAGAAGGTCCTAGTGTCATCAGTTCTACTTGTGTTTCCTCGGTGCAAAGTTCTACTACTACTGCTGCAAGTCTGCCAGCAATTCCTTCCTTCTCTGAGTTTATGAAAAGCAGGAAGGCAAAGGATAGAGCAGTTGATAAATTGCCGGAGACAGCTGAGAAGAATACAGAGAAAAGAATGAGGTTGCAGTAGGATCTCTGTTCTTGAATTTTGCTCATATCAATTGCCTCCTTCTTGAGCTTAGAAGCATTTGCTATCAACTATATGGCAATTCTGTTTATTGAATTATACGTACGGTTTGATTGCCAAAACTGTCATTATGTGAGGAAACCTCATTTTGTCCGCGGTTCCATTCGAGTTTCATAGTTGTGCCTTAGGTCTCTTGGTTTTTTCTAAAAATAGTTTGCTAAATGCTTAACCATCAGAGAAATACAGTCTATTCTACAATTTCTTGAATCTGCCTCCTGGAAGCATCGAAGTTCTATAATTCAGAACCGTGAAGCAAATGATGCCATGATACATGTAAGCTCAGCTGCCTCCCATGTGAAATACTCGCCTCTACCGAGATTGGCGAACTGGTATTGCATGAGATGCCAATTGAAGTGAACGTTACATTAGGTAAGATCATCAGATGAGGGGCAATTTTCCAATGAAGTTGGCGTTGAGACTTCCCAGGTAAAGATGTCCCTCAAACTCGAATGCTGAGGTAACAAAGGAGTTGACTTTCCCGTCAGGATCGTCAAGCTTCTTGATTATTTTGCCATCAGCTCCCACATGCAAAACGCTTGCTTTTCTGTACGCTCCATTCACTTTCTTGATCATACTTGGGTACGTTGCTATCAAGTGCTTGGCTGCCTTGGAGGTGTGCACGAATTCCCACCCTTCAGATGTCAGCTGCACCAAATTTGCAATGAGCAGTGACAGAGCGTACGAAAACACAAGGTCCGAAAGAAGCTGAACCCCTCGCAGTGGCATGCACGTAGTTTTGCCCAAAATCAGGGGCATTATTATCTCCTTGAGAGCACTAATCTCTCTGGGTTTAGATCTTTAGTTATCGTTTTGAGAAAAGCTTGCGGATATACCTGCGGTAGGGCAATCCAAAAAGATCCGTCGGGGGCAAGATTGATGTTGTCAGGTCCGCCCGGAAGATTGTCAATGAAAATCTCTGTTTTCCCTGCCTCATCTCCCTTCAGCCAATGCCTTAAACACCTAAATCTACGAAACACACACATGCCCATAAGCAGAATTGCACCACTTTTTTTCCTGTCTTACCCTAAGATGCTTTAATTTTTCAAGAGAAATTCCAATGTATGAGCTCTATAAATTGTGAATTGAGGGATATACTCACTTCCAAGTCTCACAGACAATGAGAAAATCTTCATCCCTAGAGAGAGCAACACCATTGGCGAAGCACAAGTCATCAAGAACAATCGAAGTTTGTGACGATGAAGGGTTGAATTTGAGAAGCTGGCCATGAGGTTTCGCCTCGAGGACATCCAAGTACCAATTGTGGAGGGAGAACTTGGTGCTGGCTACGCTGAAATATAGACTCCCGTCTAATGCTTCAATGACGTCGTCTGCGAATCTATATGTGGCAATCATAGTAAAAACATTAAATTTTGACGGTTTTTGTGATAAATTTGCTCCTTGTGCTTATGTCAATTCGTGTGCAAGTCCACCATAATCCTCCAACCTTGGCCTATTTCCGGCCAGACTTGATGGTATTCGGTGTCATGCTCGATCCACCAAGATGAATATAATTGCATTTGATCTACCAAGGTTGTCTAAACCTATCAATCATTATGGCAATTAATTTTTTACCCAAAATGTGGTCTGAGTTTGGTCCCGGATCAGGTCTAATTGCTAGTGTTTCCTGAATTTGCTCCATCTAGCATATTATGCAGTATATATATAGATATAGCAACATCAAATGTACGTAATATTGTAGGAATTAGTCTACTAAATAATCTGACAAACTCTAATTTAGCATATAAGAGAGTTACTTATGACCTATTAAACCTTCTTGGTATCTTCAACATTGTTGTTGGAGGAATATGAGGACAAGACAATCTATTCTCACGTATCCCCAACAATATGTCCTTTTCTTTTCTTTTTCTCATTTGATAACAACGTAATGCTATCCTAATTGCGAACTCAGCCATTTGTCTTTTCCATGACAAGACAACTCATTTTAACAAGTAAATCCCATGAAATTTTGTCATAAGAATACCCGCTAATCTTACATATAAATTTAATTAGAGCTCAACTCTTTTTTGTCCTTATAAACTTTCCAAATTCTTATAATCGAAAGCACTCGAATGTCTAAATTAATTATGAGTTCAAGTTGGAGGAGTTCATCAGATAAGGATGTGCAGCCTTGTACGTCCCTTCACAGACTGTGGTCCCTTGTCCACTTCCCTTTGTGAGGAGGAGGTCGAGAAAATCTCAGAGCCACGCAAATCGATAGACAAAAGAACAGCTTACACGACTGCAACATCTCTGTTGTTGTCCGGTTACTTACAAACAAACACCCATCATACGTCGTTGTCAATGACAAAGTGAGGAAGAAAAGGGGGAGATTCCTAAAGCTCAGCCACACATAGCACATATACTAATGAAAAGCTGCCGCCTTTCTTCTAAGTTATCTCCCGCAAATGCTTCCGCATGGCTTGGTTTCGAGTTTTGTTATAATATTTAAATGATAAACTACGCATTCATATAATAATTTAAATTTTTAAAATGATTGATTGTAGTTCTATAAAATCTCAAATTCAAATTTTATCAGGCTTCATTTGCTTCATTAATTAAATTTTCATTCTTAATACTAGACAAAATACCAGATTAAGTGTGAGAGGAAATGTTATAATATACATATGATAAATTACTCAATCTAACAGTTTAAGTTTTTAAAATAGTTTACTAAAGTGAAAGTGTTATAATATTTGAATGATAAATCACGCATTCATTTAATAATTTAAGCTTTTAAAACAGTTGCTTATAATCTCATAAAATCTCATAAATTGTCATGTTTAGTACTTTGCTCCAAGAGCACAACAGTTGCTTATAATCCCATAAAATCTCATAAGTTGTCATGTTTAGTACTTTGCTCATTGTGTGCTCTTGGGGCCACCCAAGAGAATAGATGTGCGTGTTTTCAGGAATTACTGGTGCGAGTGGAAAGAGTGTCCGAGGAATAGGTTGAAATTAAAAAGAACTAATGTTGATCACAATGATTAAGAACATTACCTTAATTCAGATCCATTAACATGCGATAAGAGGACCTTCGGATGACCATCTTCATCCACCCAGATCAAGCCCTAGCCAAATCACAATCATCGAGAGCTTACCCATAAACGCTTCACAATTCATTTCATAAACCAAGATCATCATCTCTTTATCATATCATGCATACCTTTTCAGCATCACACACAATGATACCACCTCTCCTGGTCGCTGTAATCCCCAGAAGGGTCTGACTGTTCAACATGGTCCAATTTTCCCAGGACCCGTCTCGGTGCAACCTCTTGATCCAACCATCTCTAGTCGCAGTGTGGAGCACGCCATTTTCGTCTACCAATACGTCCTCTGGGTCTTTCACTACACCCTCTCCAACTTTACCCACACCCTGCATGAACCAGAAAGCTTTTCACATGAATGAAGAACCGAGAAATGAAAGAAATGATAGTTGGAACCTTCTGTAAGACGAAGCTTTTCAATTACCTGCAGGTGGGTGTTTGTGGGAAGAGAAGCTAAAGACGATGGTTGCGGTAAATGGAGCAAGTCGGGAGATATCGGCGAAAAGATGAAGATTTGCAGCACTATGGCGAGGACACAAGCCAAGACGAAGCCCGAGAATGGTGGCAAAAAGCGGCTCAAGAAGCCGAATAGAGCCATTGCGATAGAGGGAAAGAGTGACAAGGATGAAATCTTAGAAGAAGAAATGTTTTTGACGGGAATATAAGTCTACTTATTGTGAGAGAACCGTAATAGAAGACGGGTCTGAGTTTTCGGCGGAGATGAAGAAAATTGTTCAATTATTACTCGAATTTGAATCGTATACGAAACTTGATCCGGTTGAACGATGTAGATAGGTTAGGACATAAATCCAAAAATTTTAATTGGATTAGAATTCCTTTTGGAGGCATGGGGATTTGTTTCTATTTGAAGTGGAAAAGAATAATATCTAGATTTGTTTCATCTTTGGCCCCTACTAGCCATTTGCGAGAACAAGCCTTGCCACCGTTGATGAGGTTGACCTTACCCAGCCATGGCAAGGCCAAGCTAGCCATGGTTGGGAAAGGCCTCGCCAGATTTGGCGAGGCTTGACTGCACCTCACTAGTGGCTTGTGAGGGGGAGCCTCATCATTGACTAGTAAGCCTCACCAACTCTTGCCTCTAACTGGCCCCAATGGCGATCAATTAAAGAAAGGAGGATAAAAAGAAAAAGAGATAAATAATATTAAAAATTGTTCATGTCATCATTGGTCGGATGGTCAGCGTTCACGTCATTGCTGGCTAGCTAAATTGGCTGATTGGACTAAATTGATACGAATGTATAATTTATAACTAAATTGGTATAATTACAATAGATTTGAAACTTTTCTAATAATTTTCCCTAATTTTGTCTATGGTTCTGTTTTCAATTTCATAGTGGCACCTCAGGTCTTTCATACTTTTCAAATGATAGTTTGCTTAAAGCTTGACCATCGGGTAAATTCAGTCTACTCAACAATTTCTTGAAATTGTTATGGAATCTGCCTCTTGAAATCATCGAAGTTTCACAGTTCAAAACCAGCGAAGCAAATGATGCGATAATACATGTAAAAGCTCAACTACCTCCCCATGTGAACTACTCCCGTCTACCGATATCAGCGTAAAACAATTAGAGTGAACGTTACATTAGGCATATTCATCAGATGAGGGGCAATTTTCCAATGAAGTTGGAGTTGAGACTTGATGACCCTCAAAACTCAAATGCTGAGGTAACAAAGGAGATGACTTTCCCGTCAGGATCGTCGAGCTTCTTGATTATTTTGCCATCAGCTCCCACATGCAAAACACTTGCTCTTCTGTACACTCCACTCGCTTTCTTGATCAAACTAGGGTATGTTGCTATCAAGTGCTTGGCTGCCTTGGAGGCGTGCACGAACTCCCGCCCTTCACATATCAACTGCATCAATTTGGAAAAGAGCAGTGATGGAGCTTCCGCAAAACATGGTCCGAAAGAAGTCGAAACCTTCGCGATGGCATGTATGCAATTTTTGTCCAAAATCAGGGGCACTATTGTCTCCTTAAGAGCACCAATCACTTTGGGTTTAGATTTTCAGTTGTTATCTCGCGAAAATCTTGCAAATATACCTGCTGTAGGGCAATCCAGAAAGATTCTTCGGGGGCAAGATTGAAGTTGTCGGGTCCATCCGGAAGATTGTCGATGAAAATCTATATTTTCCTTGCCTCATCTCCCTTTAGCTGATGCTTCAAACACCTAAATTTGCGAAACAGACACATGCACATAAGCAGAATTGCACCACATTTTTTCCTGTCTTTCTGCTAAACTGTGCTAAGATGCTTTGTTTTCAAGAGAAAATTCCAATGTATGAGCTCTATAAATTGCGCATCGGGGGATATACTCACCTCCAAGTTTCATAGATAATGAGAAAATCTCCGTCCCTGGAGAGAGCAACACCATTTGGCGAAACATAAATCGTCAAGAGCAATCAAAATTTGTGATGATGAAGGGTCGAATTTGAGAAGCTGGCCACGGGGTTCCGCCTCAGGGAGGTCCAAGTACCAATTGTGGAGGTCGAAATTGGTGCTGGCTATGCTAAAATATAAACTCCCATTTGATGCTTCAATGACATCATCCATGAATCTATATGTAGCAATAATAGTAAATACATTAATTTTGTGTGGTTTTGTGAAAAACTCGCTCCTTATGCTTATGTCAATTTGTGTGCTTTGAGATAAACATGCTGCCCTTAGGTAGACATGTTCATGACAAAAGGAGTCTCATGGGCTCAAGTCCACCGTGAGCCTCCAACCTTAGCCTATTTCTGGCCAAACTTGATGATCTACCAAGGTTTTCTAAACCTATCAATTACTAGGGCAAATAATTTTTTTTACCTGAGGCGCGATTTGTGTTTGGTCGATCAAGTCTAATTGCTAGTGTTTCATGATTCCGCACCATCTAGCATATTATGCAGGATTTATAGATATAGCAACATCACGTATACGTAATATTCTGGGAATTAGTCTACTAAAGAATCTGACAAACTCTAATTTAGCATATAATTTACTTATGAGCTACTTAACTTTCTTGGTATCTTCAACATTATTGTTGTAGTAATATGAGGACAAAACAATCTATTCTCACAAATCCCCGGCATTCATTTTTTTTTATATTTAATTTGAGAACAATAAAATGCCGTCCTAATAGCAAACTCAACCATTTTTGTCTTTTCCATGACATGATAACTCATTTTAACAAGTAAAATCCCATGAATTTTTTCCTTTGTAGGAATACCAAGACAATCTATTCTCACAAATCCCTGACACTCTTTTCTTTCTGTTCTTTTTTATTTTTCTTAATTTGAGAACAATGTAATGCCGTCCTAATTGCAAACTCAGCCATTTGTATCTTTTCCATGACATAATTACTCATTTTAATGAGAAAAATCCCATGAATTTTTTCCTTTGTAGGAATACAAGGACAAGACAATCTATTCTCACAAATCCCCGACACTCTTTTCTTCCTTTTTTTTTCTTAATTTGAGAACAATGTAATGCTGTCCTAAGTGCAAACTCAGCCATTTTTGTCTTTTCCATGACATGATAACTCATTTTAATAAGTAAAATCCCATGATTTTTTTTCCTTTGTAGGAATAGGAGGACAAGACAATCTATTCTCACAAATCCCCAACACTCTTTTCTTCCTTTTTTTTTTAAAGAACAATGTAATTTCGTCCTAATTGCAAAATCAGCCATTTTTGTCTTTTCCATGATAGGATAACTCATTTTAACAAGTAAAATCCCATGATTTTTTTTCCTAAGAATACCTGCTAATATTATATATTATATAACATGTTAGCCAAAATTTAAATAGAGGTCAACTCTTTTTTATCCTTATTAACTTTCCAAATTCTTATAATCGAAAGTACTCGAATGTCTTGAATAATTATAAGTCCAAGTAAAAGGAGTTCATTAGATAATGATGCACAGCCTCGTGCATTCCTTCACGCATCTGGTCCCTTGTTCCCTTCTCTTTGTAAGGATGAGGTCGAGAAAAATCTCAGAACCATGCAAATCGATCGAGAAAAGAACAACAAACATGACTGCAACACCTTTGTTGTTATCTGGATACTTACAAATGTCGTGACCTACCCATTCGGGCCTTTAATCCCTAGAAATAGATTTAGAGATACTTATTCAAGTGGTAGTCCCCAAGGCACATCACAGAAAGAAGGCTCAAAAGCATCATCTTTAATGTTCGTCCAAGAGGTCCATCAATTGAGAACGTGGGTTCTCTCAAATCCGTACCTCGCATGACAGTGGTTCATTTTCAGTTTTTAGACAACTTGAAAACATTATATAGAAGTCACCACTAGCCTATTTGTTGAGGGTTAGCTAGAAACCCAATCAAGGGTCAGGAGATCTCCCTTGATTTTCATGGAGCCAGAGATTTCGTGGGTTTGGGGACTTGGGTTACACTAAGGATGTCTATTAGCGCTCTTTCGATGCCTATGAGTTGGGGTGGTTAAGGGTGTGTTTGGCAACTTGCTAAATAGTAACAATTTATGTTCTTTTCTTCCAAGGAGTAGATTTGGAACAAAAATTTGTTTGGTGAAACTTTTATTCCTGAGTAGGGGTGAGCGGGTCCAGGGTGGGTAGGGTCTAGACCTGGACCCTGTTCCCTACTCTATTATAACCGGTTCTTCTTTTTTGAACCCTGTTCCCTACCTTGTTTGCATTGGACCCTGTTCCCGGCCCACCCTGTTTTTCCAATCCGGGAACAGGGTTGACCCTATTTATATTGGAATCTGTTTTGCATAAAAATTAACCTTAGAGAAGCAAGTCTAGATGGGTTATCTGCTGAAACAAAAAGGTCGGACCAAGCACATCTTTCGACCAAACTCATTGGCAACATGTATAAAATTTGGACTCCCCTTGAAAAAAACAACCAAGTATATAATTCGACCATCTCGCATCCCCATATCCCACAAGATACATTGAGTTATCATATTCTAGTAATATACAAGCTAGCAATTTAGCCAATTAACCAGTTGTAGTACAATTTTTGGCTGATGACATATCAACCTTGTCCTTCATGTGCTCGATCTTCTTCTCCTTCTTCGGCCTTGCATTCCACGTGGTACAAAATCTCTGACAAAAACCTAAAATTAATATATAAAGAAAAATCAACAAGAATCCATACTCTAGGATTTAATCAAGTCTATTTACCTACCACAAAATTGGAGTTTCAACAAAATGAAGTTTATTTTCCAATAATAATGTCCTTGGTAAGATAATCCAAATCTATAAAAAAGAAAAAGGACAAAAAGAGAGATTAAATAAGGCATGCGCTTAATAGATAGTTATGCGAATGAATTACAAGATACAAAGAAATATATATAACTTACCTGCCTCAAATTGTTCCGCATTCTCGATGCATTCTTCAACATTAATTGGCACGCGAACAACTCTTAACCAATCTTGCGTACAAATTAAACCTTCCACCACTTTGGGAGTCAAAGAACTTCGAAAGCCATCAAGTATACGTCCCGATGTACTAAAAGCCGACTCTGAAGCATTGGTAGTCACGGGAATAGACAAAACATCTCGAGCCATCAAAGATACGATTTCATACTTTGACCCAGTACTCTTCCACCACATCAAAAGATCAATATTAAGGATATCTTCACTTTCAGCTTCAAGATACCGATCAAGCTCATATTTGTTTTCATCCAACACTTTTTTCTTCACATGGAGAAAGCTTTTGTGCCAAGCATCAAATTTACAATCATTGTCATCAATATCAACATTAGAAGCACTACTACTGTTACTCACACTTGAATTACCAAATTTTCCTTTACTAGAAGAGCCAACAAAAGATCGCTCATATTCTTACCAAAAAAAAATAAATTTTTTCTTACAAAAAAAAAAACAAAAGATCGCTCATAAGATTTATACAAATTCTCCAAGTTGACCTTCACTTTATCATGCATCTCATCAATTTTTGCTTCATCATCATAAATTTGTTCAAAACAGAACTTTACATAATTCAACTTCTTTGTAGGATCCAATGCAACCGCAATCAATGCCATTATATTAACTTTATTCAAACTCCTATAATACTTGTCAAACTTCTTTTTCATTTTTAAACCCATAGCTTGAAGCTTTGGGTCTAAAGAATTCGCCGCATTATTCAAATACTTGTACAACTTAGCTATCTCCTCAAAATAATGATTTGAAGTAACATATGAACTATCCGACATCATTTTGGTTGCATCATAAAACCGTCTCAGAAATTTAGAAAGAATGATGACATTTTCCCAATCTTCATCTTCAGGAGGATCATTATCAATTTCCCTTAAGAAATATAAATCTTCTTCTTCCATTCTTTTAAAAGCTTTCTTTAATTTTATGGCGGTGTCTAGCATCATGTAAGTGGAGTTCTATCTAGTGGCAACATCAAGACAGACCGAACCATTGAATGCAATCCTCTCATTATCAATGCAACCTTTGAATGTCTTAGCTCTAGCTGGAGAACTCCTCACATACCTAACCATGTTTCGGATGCGTGCAATAGAATCACGCATCTCATTCAATCCGTCTCTTATTATCAAGTTAAGTATATAAGCAGTGCATCTCATATGTAAAGCATCACCATTCAAAATAAAAAAATCATTCTTCTGAAATTTTTTCTTTCAAATAACTAACGGCCACATCATTTGAACTTGCATTATCCACTGTTATTGTGGACACCTTCCTTTCTATTCCCCAATCATAAATGCATTTCCCTACCATTTTACCAATCTCCTTACCCTTGTGACTATGCATCATCACAAAATTGATTATTCTTTTTTGCAACTGTCAATTTTCATCAATATAATGTGCAGTAAGACACAAATAGTTCAAGTTTTGAATAGAACTCCACATATCCGTTGTGAGTGCAATCCTAGATTTAAGCTTACCAAAGTAAGCTTTCAAACAAGTCATTTCACTAAGATATAACTTCATACAATCTCTTGCCATTGTAAATCGTGAAAGATGATGGAAAAGAGGTTGCAATTCAGTAACAAAATCCCAAAAACCAACACACTCAACCATGGAAAATGGCTACTCATCAATAATAATCATTTGAGCAAGCATATGCTTACAACGTTCCTGATCAAACTTCCATGTTGTTAAGACACTATCGCTAGTAGTATTTTCCCCAACCTCGCCAACGATACTTTTGTCACGTGATGCAAACAACATTTGCTTTTTATCTGTGCAAGAATACTTTTTGCACTTTCTCAAGTGCTTCCACATAGTAGATGTTCCATGATCAACATTATACACATAATCCATCCAGCAATGAATGCACTTCACTTTAACTGTTTTCTGTGTTTTCTCATCTATAATTCTCGAAAAATGATCCCAACAATCTGATTGATTAGCTCGCTTTTTACCCGAAGCAGTATGAGAGTTAGGTACCCTCACCTTGTTTGTCGTGCCCATGGTTGCAGATTCCACTTCATCAGCTCCATGTAATGGAAATTCCATGAGTGGACTCATTTCATCATGTCCCTCTACTTCCATTGATATGTCTTTGTCTTGATCCATTGACTGAAAAATGAAAAAAAATAAATTATAACATATATATATATATATATATATATATATATATATATATATATATATATATATATATATATATATAACATTAGGATTCCACAAAAACATATTAGTTTTCATAGTAAATCAAATCTCTCAACATAACTTTGGAGATAGAAAGTAATTCATTCATCCTAAGAAGTCATTCGCAGTTGGATTTATAATGTATTTCACACTTTTATGTCTAAAAGTTATCACGAACAATGCATCAACGACATTGATAAGGAGGCAAGGAATGCTCAAGAAAGACATGCTTACAATGCATCTTTGGTGTCAAATAATGCATGTTGTTGCTACTTTTCTATCTCTGTGATCTAGGGATATTTGCATTGCTTTTGCTGCGCCAATGTTCTCAAAACAAAAACTGGAACTTAACAAATTTTGTCTCTTCTTCAGGAGGGCAACTTTGATTCTTTGGTCGAGCTTTCAATGGAGGTTCAAGATATAATGATGGAAGTCCAAAATTTGCAAAATTATGTAGATGGTGCCTTTTCGCTAGTCGATGAAGTTTTCCAAGAGTTTTTTGAGTGTGTCAAGCACCCTTCTTGTGAGTACTAGTTGCATTTTACCATCCCAAAAGAAAGATTTTCTGATGTCTAAGTCACTCACCTACAAATATTGGTGCGCATTCAACCCCATAATCTGAATAGTGGCAGATTACTCTCTTGAACTTTTAGATCTCCTGGCACTTGGAGTAGGCTCACTCTTCTGAACTTTTAGATCTCCTGGCATCTGGATTAGGCATTCTATTGATATATCCTATCCGATTTAACTGAAAATTAAAGCCCTTTTGTGCTACAGTGGCCGGTATATATAAGTGTTGCGTTGAATGCAGGATATTAAGACCCTTTCAAGTCAGACATCTCAGAAGCAGAAATTAGTTACCATTCACCATGGGAGGTTGCATGATTTCAGCAAGGAGAAAGTTCATAAATTTGAGAGTGAGAAGGTGTTGTACTTCTTCACTAGGAAAATATGGTAGTCACTATTTGGTTAATCTAAATTATTTTCTGTGCAACTGAATATGAAATGCAGATTCTTTTGCAAGATTTCTCTGATGGTCTCCAGAGGCAAATACAAGAATTGAAAACTGATGCTGAAAGTTCTGAAAGGGCCTTAGTGGTAAGTTTGGACTCTTAGTGTAATGCTTTGGCTTTGGTACATTGCTAAACATTATCTTAGACGTCGGTCTTTACATAGGAACTCAGGGAGCAAACTGAATTGGAAAAGATGGAACTTTTATCCCAAATACAGAATCTTCAAAAGGAAATTTCATGCTTATCCTCATCCACCTTGGCGAAAGAAAGGGAGAGTATGAGGAAAGATCTGGATAAAACAAAGTTGAAGTTGAAAGAGACTGAATTCAAGCTGAGGAATGCTGTCCAAGAAAAGACTAAGCTTGAGGTGTCATGCGAATTAAATGAGAAGTTGGAATTATATGGAATACAAAGGTGGTATTGAAGTGGAAACGACTTGTGAGGTATGAAAATGATGAGTAGCCAATTACAGCATAATGCATTCTAACTAAAGCATTGACAAAGATATCTCATGCTCGATGCAGATTTAAGGACAGAAATAATACTAGTGTGAAAAAAGAATAAAAAATGACTAATGTTACCTGATGGACAACATAATCAGAATGGCTTGGATCCTAGAAAACAGAACAGAAGCACTCCCACTTATCAGTTTGGACTTCAAAAAGAGGTGCTCTGCAATATAATTAACTCATCCGTCAAATTATATTTAACTTAGTCAAAATAAAAACATTCTCAGGTAAATCATGCAGTAAGTAGAAACACCGGCTAAGTGATTATTGTGAAACATATCATTTTGTAAGATTTTAAGTACAAGCTAGATATCACTACAAATGAGTGTAGTTACCAGACATCAAGCGAGTTGCTACTACCACCATTGGGCTCAATTCCAAAGCCATGGCTAATGGAATACAAATTGATGCAGGAGGTTTTCCCATGACAGAGTTATTGATTTTGTAATCTATTTAGGTAGTTTGTGTGATAATATTAGTTTCAATGAGTGGTAACACAAGGCATGCCACTCCCAATGAAGTCAATGGAAAATCTAAAATGAATTTAATGTCCTGTTAAGGGATGAGATCAGATCAGTAACCCTAGTACAAATATTATGTAGAACAGTTCGTAATGTAATCTTATTCTAGGTTGTTGAAAGCATAGACCTGGGTTCTTTTTGGCTTCTTTTGGGCGAACATCTTATGCTATCTTGTACATCTCCATCTTTGTCAAATGGTATCACAAGCACAACAATTGTTATTTAAAAGAAACCAAGACAAAACAAAGGCTAAAACTGAGAATTTTTGTAGCTTCAATAGAAAATCGATATTCTAAAAGTATAGAGATAAAACTCATTATTTAAAACAATAAGCTGTTGTTATACTAGGGTTATAGAGTTAACCAGATCTGAACCCTTCATTAGAAATATAGCTTATGTATTGATCCAAATGTGACAAGATGAGAGATGAATTGGTATTATCTTTAGCTTGCTCATGCTTCAACGAATCTAACAATGTAGGGGAATAAACATCTAAACAACCAAAGAAACAACAAGAGCTTTCAAAACTCTCCAGCACTTTTTAATTGAAAAAAGAAGATTATAATCATCTCATACCATGTCATCCAAATAACAGAAACAACTATAGAGAAGCTTCATTTCAGGCAAAGAGAGAGGTAAACCTCGGAGCAGATCTGTCGGGCGTCGAGCAGAGGAGGACCTAGCAGCAAGGGCATCAGTGGCTTTGCAGGGGAGGGCAGTGCAGGCGAGGCGTTGCGGCAGGGGGCTCGGCGGGACGCGGCGACGTTGGGTCGACGCAGATCAGCACAGCAGTGGCTTCGACGGGCTGCTGGTATCACGGTTGGTGAGGGTGGCAAGGATCGACGCGGCTTCAGTTGGTGTTAGCGAGTAGAGTAGGGGGCGTCGTTCGGGTGGTGGTAGATCGGCAACAGGAGAGCTTGGGAAACAACGCGCAATGAGACAAGGTGGGCTTGTGGATGCGAGATTTGTGGGTCAGGGGTGTAGGCGAGGCAACAGCAGTAGGTGGAACGACAAGATCGAACGGATGCGGCGTCGGTGCTCGGGTGCGAGCTCGGCGGGGGTCAGCGGCTCAATGGAGCTTCAGATGACCAGCAGAATGGCGGCGGTGGTGCGAGCGCAAGGGGTGTGACGAGAGCGGCAGAGGTGGCGTCGGTGCTTGGGTGTTTCGCGATTTCGGGAGGTAAAGATAGAAAGGAGAAAGAAACAGATTAGGTTTTGCTTTTGCGTGCGTTTTGGGGGCTTCAAACCGGTTCCCAAACCGGTCCGGTCGATCCGGTTCCCGGGTGGGTAATCCCTCGGAACCGGTTCCCGGACCGGTTCAAACAGGGTCTGATTTTTGGGAACCGGTTCCCAGACCGGTTTCAACCGGAACCGGTTCCCGACCCTATTTTCCGGGTGAGCCGATCCGGGAACCGGGTTGACTCGGACTGGTTGCACATCCCTATTCCTGAGAACAAATTTTTATTTTTTTGTTCATGAAAATAGATTTAACATATAATCAAGAAGTAAAAAAAAGTTGATTTTTTGTTCCCGGGAACAATTTCAGAATCAAGCCAACCCAATTTTTTTTTCTTTCTTCTTGTTCTTTTTCCCTCTCTTCTCTTCTTTAATCGTTGCTACTGTCATTGCTGTCACTGCCGCCCACCGCTGCCAGTCACCGATGACTAGTCCGGTGAGGTTGCTTGAGGCTCACCTAGCCACCAGTGAGGCTCGGCCTCGCTAGATTTGGCGCGGCCGAGCCTCGCCACTGGCCAGGTGGGCCTCCCTCGGCCATTGGCAAGCCTCGCCTAACCGGGCGAGGCTTGGTCGACGAGACGCGGCCTCGGTGAGGGCCGGTGATGCTTCAGCAAGGTCACTAGCCCTCATTTGGCCAGTTGCCAGTCATCACATGGCTAGCAACCGGCAGCCCTTGAAGAAGAAGAGGAGTAAGGAAAGAAAAAAAAAAAAAAAAGAAGGAAAAAAGAAGAAGAAGAAGAAAAAAGTAATAAAATTATTTAAAAATTAAAAGAAAATGATTTGAAGTAGAAATTTTGAGGACAATGCCAAACGTAATTTTATTCCGAGAATTGAAATTTTGGACAATTACCAAATGACTTAAAATACTTAGAAATTGTTTCCGGGAACTGAATAAAAAAGAATCATTTTTGTTCAGAAATTATTCCCGGGAATAGAAGTGTTATCAAACGTGCCTTAAATAGTCTTTTTACATTTTTGTATAATTTGAATCTTAATGCTAAATGATCATACATGGATGGTTCATTCGTGCCATTTCTAAAGTAGCTAATTGAAACATAAAGGAAAACATATAAGTAAATGAAATTGCAATATGAAGAAATAAACGCTCAATAAAGAATATAGACAATTATTCTAGGTGTGAGGAAAAAGTAAACCCACAACTCATCATGTATTTATACAATTGAATCGAAAATCTGAGATATATGTGGGGGAAATGAATAAATACAAATGCACAAGGTTAGATTGGACATCGATCATTCCCCCATCTTCAAGTCTTTTTAGCCACCTCCTCCAATAATCGCCTTTGGACCATTCTAGCTATAAACTAATGCTGAACTAGCGTTAAAAAATGCAACCAAATGCAATAATATCAGCCACTCAAGTTCAAGCAACTCAAAACAATTCATGACACAAATCACAGCCTTTGGGTTAGTCTTTGAGGTTCAGGCATATTGAGCCATCCTATGTCTACTAATTGATTGATTTTAGCTGTTGATACTTGGCCATTTATTATGTTCATAAGCAATGGTCAAGGTCGAATCACTCCTAAATTTAAGTCTAAGTGTAGCCCTTTCTTTTACCCCACGAATATGCACTTAGGCCACGAGACTTTGGTTCTCGAGCAATCATCCAAAGAAAGTGAACCAAAGAGGGTCATTTATTCATTCAAAGCAATTATAATCATCCAAGTATGTAAACAACATAGCCAATCAAATAAAATGAAAACAACGCATTTCAAATGGTTGAACTTTAAAAATTTGCAACTAAGGACACAAGTTTTGAATAATTGCAAACAAATCCTCAAAAAGAGATTTTCACATTTTGAATGAGATAAAACAAGGACATCAACTTTGTTGGAATTTTGAAATAAATTTGATGTTCTTGAGAAAAAAAATTCAGAACTTGAATGTGAATAAGACGGTACATTGATCAGGTTTTTGAACAACCAAACATGTGTCAATTCTGCCAAAATTGAGATCAAAAGAAAACTGAGAATCGTAGAACAATCAAAGGACTGACGCACATCAATCACGGACAAACAACAATCAAATTGGAACAGCCACTTTGCAGACAAGAAGTTGTGCAATACAAGGCTAGTCATGTCTACTTAATGACTTGTGTTTTTCGTGAAAATTTTACAACATATATAACTTGAAGACATCTATAATTTTCGTGAAGACCTTAAATTAAGATTCGGAATGTATGATTTTATAACAATCAAAGAACCGATGCACATCAATCAGTAAAAACATGTCTTACATACACAACAATGACGGTTCACATGTTATAAACCAATGTGTTATGAACAACTTTCATTAAGAAGTCAATTTGTGATTCTCATCATGTGATTTTACAAAAAAATAAAAATAAAAATGCATAACTAATGTAGATCAGTCAAATGAACGATTTTCCAGATTGTGACGTGGACGATTTATAGGATATCGATCTAACCAAATAATTTTCAAATTTCATGAAAATTTTATATGCTATATAGATCTAAGTGTCCCGATCAACTTTTGTGAAGACACCGACTCGACAATCATAGCACAAAAATCATGAAAAATGAACAAGCATCATAGGTCCGTGAAAACTGAACATCCAACATAACATTATCAGTTTCAAAATCAGATTCTGATCTTGCAGCAAGCATGTGACAGGGCAAATTGTGGCCAAATCGAGCATATAATATATCTATGGAAAGTTCATGAAGTCTACTTCGAATCATATGAAGACAAACCTAAATAGGGTCATCTAGTAGCTCATTTCAAGATGTTTATCATATTAGTCAAAAACAGATCTACGAATTTCCAGAACAAGTAACTATGCAACACCAAGCTATCAGTCGATCATCAATCATCTCAAATCATTACAACTCATCATAGCTCATCAAAATCATTGATCTAAACATGTAATAGCAACCTAGGGTTCGAATCAAAGCCCCAATCGCCTATGGTAATCTCGCCTCATCATATTCAAGTTTAGATGTCTACCTTTGTTGTCTTCGAACTTGAGCTCAAATGACCTATTCCAGCCATCAAATAACACCTCGAAATGGTTCAATGTAGCTCAACAATGATTTAGATCAAATGATAAAATCTCAAGTTAGAATCAAACTCAATCAAGCGAAGAAATGATTAAAGAAGGAGGATCAAGTAAAGTTTAGGAAGATTGACGTCGATTAGTGGAGCTTCGAATGAACACCACGCCACTACAAGCTCGGCAACTCATTGAAGAACACTGTCGCAAGGCTAAGGCCACCGGATGAGATCATTAGACCACTGAAACAGGTGATCAAAGTCGCTAGAAGAACACTGGCATGAGACACAGCCTCTTGGCCTGAGGGGAATAGATTGCCAATCACAGCCCACCGGTGAGGGATGGCGCCGGTGAAGCTTGCGACTGAAGAGGGGAGGCTTCAAAGGTTGTTGACGTGTTAGTGGATTACTAGAGAGGGCGTCGGAGTGTGGTGGTCAGCAGCCAAGGAGGCTACGAGAGAGAGAGAGAGAGAGAGAGAGAGAGGATCTGAAAAATGAGCCACCCTTTGAAATTTTGGAGAGAAAATGCTTATATGGTCATGCTAAGATTGAATCTCAACCATTGATTTTCAGATCCTCCCTTTGAAATTTTGGAGAGAAAATGCTTACATGGTCATGCTAAGATTGAATCTCAACCATTGATTTGATCAATGATTGAAATTCAATCTTTTAAGATAAGATCAAAGAGACTTGGAGACCAAGCAAGTTTGTGATTGGTTGATATTTCAATCACATCAATTGATGATTTGGCACATCCAACAGTCTAAATGATTTCTCAAATGAACAGCCAAGATTGTATTTCTTTTTTAATAAAAAATGGAGCCAAGGGCATTTTAGTCACTTTGCCCCCAAAGGGCAATTTTGTAATTTCAATGTAGCAAGGGCATGGAAGGGTCCACCATGGGCTTGGCCACCTCTGCCAGCTGTTGGAAAGTAGCCGAATAGGCCATTTCCTCACCGGAGACTGGTCGAATCGGTCTAAGCCGATTTTGACAAGTTTGGTCGGTCGTTGGCCAAAAATTATGCAATTAGGTACTCTAGGGGTCTAATTGTAAAGAATTTCTGTCCAATTGAAAGAGAAATTGGCTAAATTGAAGTGAAATGGCCCAAATTCGTCCAAATTAAACCAATCAAACACTTTTAACAACATCTTGATTGATTAAATTGGTCCAATCATCTCACAAACATAAAAAAAATCTTTCATGAATTTAATGGGTACATGAATTCGGACTTTCCGAACAATTTGTGCAATTTGCGCAATTCCCACTCTCAATTACCAAAATTGATTGAAATTGAATGCAATAAATATAACAAAATATCAATTAGTTCAATTAATTGCACTCAAGGTGGCCTAACACATTCAAATCGACATTAATATGATGATGTGAACTAGATGCCAAAATGAAATTGAAGTTCAATATTCAAATTAAACTGTAATTTATGAAATTAAACCTTAGTCTAAAATGGGTCAAGTCGAATTGGCTTGATTGGAACATATAGACCCTATTTCGCAACCTTTGGATATGCCAAATTTGCCAAAATGAGAGGTTCCTATGTGAATTTGCCAAAATTAAAATCGGATTTAAATCAACATTAAGAAAAATAAGTTGATTAAAAGTGAAATCTCTCAAACTATGTAGAACTCATAGGGACCCCTAATTAGGGCTAAAAAATAGGCATTATAACCCCGACATATCGAATCACAAAATTGGTTGCACAAGTAAACTTAAAATGACATCTAGATCAAATGTTGTAAAAGAAGCTAAGCCAAAATATGACAAGAAAAGAAGTTATTCTATTTTTATACGATTTTGGACCTAAATCCAAAAAATTTAAAAAAAATGGATTCTTAATTGATTTTTGAGAAATTTTTGTAGACAAAGTGAAATTGAAGCTAAAATAGAGTATTTTGTGAATTTTGATATTTAAAAAAATTTCAGAATCACTAAAAGGTCAATTTATTGTCAAAACTTTCATTTTTTTTTTAAATTGTTTTTTCACCAAAATGAAATTAAGACTATTCGGGAACTATTTGTGCAAAAAAAAAAAAAAACTTGGAGTTGATTTTTCGGTTAAAGGGTTAACCAAAAAAGTCAACTCAAAAGTCAACTTTTGATTTTTTGAATTTTAAATGAAAATGACTAGGAAATTACCCTCAAATAAAGGGCCAATAGACAAGAAATGAAAGACGACACTTTTTGTCTAAGAAAATGGTTTTGTTGTAATTGAAAATAACATTTTACCTTGAATGCTTACCCTCAAACCTTGGTATTGCTTGCTCATCAAAATACTCCTTCTTCTCTCATGGAATGGAATGAAGGAAATTGACTAAAGAAAATTAAAGAAAGTAGAGAGATAGTCTCACCATGTAAAAATGGGTTTCAACTCATTAGAGAAAGGAAAGCCTCACCATGAAAGAATGGTTTCAACTCTGAGGGGAAAAAGGAAGTTTTACCATGTAAAAACAAATTTTGACTACATGGGGGAAAAATGTTTCACTATGTAGAAATGGAATTCCACCAAGAGAGAGGCCTCATCATGTAAAAACGAGTTTCAGCTAGAAGAAAGGTCTTATCATGTAAAAAAGAAGAAGCTTTGACTAGAAAGGAAATCTCACCGTGTAAAAATAGATTTTGATTCTATTGGAGAATACAAGTCTTACCATGTAAAAATGGACTTCGACTCAAAAGATATGGTTTAAGGATGGCCAAGAATCTTTGGAAAAGTCATGGTTTAAGAATGACAAAAAAAAAAAAAAAAAACCTTTGAAAAAATCATTCCTCCGGGAAGATCAATTTTTTTTTTTTTTTTTATAACAAAGTTCCAAGAATGCATACATCAAATCTCATTGAAATTTTGATTTTGAACTAAGACATGAAGACTCCAAATGCCATTCAAGCACTTTTGGTAAATGATATCAATTATCAAGTTCCTTAAGGATGGAAACTTTGATAAAATGATTTTCTTAGAACTACAATGAGTTTGTTAAAGATGCTAAGTTGAAGTACCCTCAGTAGATTGGTCTTTCATTATGACTCTCACAAAGGTTTTTGTTCCCATCCATTAATATGGGAAATTCGTTTTTACTCACTAAGGAACATTTCACATAACATATGTCAAAGGCCTTTGGAAACATTCACAATGAATACGATTTGATCAAAAATGTATTTAAAAGGATTGTAAGGTAGATTTTATCATGAGTTTACACAAAGGATTGTTGTTTTGAGGCCAAGATAAGGGTATTCATCAATATCTTCGTTGGATTTACAAGTCAAGAACCTTGAAGATAAAAGAAGATAAGATTGCTTCTACTCCTTCAAGTGGTAGTTTCTTACTGAAGTTCCTATTTTCACTTGAACCATCCCAATCAGAAAAGACTTCGGAATGGGTTGTAATGTCGATTCGAATGAGGCTTAAAAATGCTTGAAATGTTTCAAATAACAGGGTTTTTGAAGAGTGAATGATTGATTATCTTGGCATTATTACTATTACACAATCTCGCCATAATTTGACTCTTGAAAATTTAGCCTATCAAGACATAGTGCTTTGCTCTCTTTTCTAATGATATCAACATTTTTAATATATATTTTGCAAAGCATTTCTTTTGCTTTCGATGAATAAACTTTTTTCATGAGCATTGACCTTGCTTTTGATAAAAAAAAAATTGTCTTATTTTTACCACGCACGCTACTTTTTCATACTCCCTAAATTCATATTCTTTTGAGTATCTAGGGCTCTCTGGATTTTTTTTTTTTTTTTATATAAGTTACCAACATTTTTTACATTTCGTTGGTAAATCACATACATTGCCCTAGTGTGGAGAGATAATCACCACTCGGGCTTTAGAAATGATTGCATAAGGCTCAAATTAACTAAACAATAGGTAATTGTGTTTGGTTAGCAAAATGAATGTTCTTCCTCATTTCAGGATGTTCTAAGCTTTCGTAAGAATTCACTTGAAGGTATCACAACAAAATTAATGCAAGTAAAGGCAATAAAATCTTTCTTGATCTTTTGCTCCATAGTTGTCAACTATCTCTTGTTTTTGCCTCAATGTGGGGTTGTTCTTGATAAGATTATTTTGAAAAATTCTCCCTATTTGGCTCAAAATAGCTTGTAAAGGATAACCGGTATTAAAAATTGAGAAAGAAATGCCTTTATCATTTCGATCCATGTATCAAATGCGAATGAATCCTATGTCTAAGACATGATTCCTTTTCACTCAACTTTCAACATGGATATAAGGAAGTGTTTGGGCAAAGCTTGCCTTTCGTCATCTTAGGTGCTCCCACTTGGCACATTTAATATTACTTTAGTTGTTCGCAAATCATTTGATTAAATTTCCTCCATAGGGAATCTTGATGCAAGATGCATAAACTAAAACATGAAAAATGTTAGCCAAATTCTTTTGAAAATACCAAATTTTTTACTCCTTTGGGGAGATGAATCGATGATTTTGATTTGAAAACCTTTTGAAAACTTCTCAAGATAAAAATTCACTCTTTTGATGAAGAGTTCATCTTTGGAGTTCTTGAACAGAAATGGCATTTATAAGCATCACAGTTATCAGTTGATCTCTTTTACTTGTATCCTTTTGAAGTATTTCCCTTGAAAGGTCAATATTGTCTTCCTCGGGAATTCTCCAATACTCGCAAAATGAACACGTGCAAATATACAATGTATGCATGATATGCATGATGCAAATGACCTAAAAATGCTCAAATTCATTCCAAAAACAGCTCAAAGGCCTTTCACTTTATTCATGGAAAGTATTTCTTGACAGCATCGGTATTTACAAGTTTTGGCAATTCACAACCATCTATTTCTAAGAGAATTAGAGCTCCCCTGGGTAGCACCTTCTTGACAAAATACGGTCTCTCATAATTCGAAGTGAATTTCCAGTGATGATTTGGAATAATGGGTAAAACCTTTCTTAGCACAAGATCATCAACCTCAAAATGTCTTGGTTAAATCTTGTAGTTGAACGATTTAGCAACACACTTTTTGCAACTTTGTCCATTACATGAGGTTATCAACCTTTTTTTATCAATCATGTTCAACTATTCATTTTTTTTTTAATGAGACACTTGAGTGTCACATTCAGCGAATCCCGCCAGAAATCTTACATTGCAATTTTTTTATTAATTTTGCTCGCTTATGTGGCTTGCCGGAAAACTGACTCTCTAAATAAACACAAAAGTGATGTCGTTTGGGCACAATTTGAATCTTAATATAAAAATTAATTAAATTAAATTAAAAACCAAATTAAAAAAATTTAAGAAGAAGAAGAAGAAGAAGGAAGGAAGGAAGGAGGAAGATGAACAGCAGGCAACGGCTGAGGGCCTGTCATGGCCGAGAAGGTGGGGGGAGGGTCGGTTGGGGTCAGCGCCTAACCCTCATCGAATCTGGGAGAGGGCTGCGACCTCACCACAAATCTGGGCGAGGGTTCATAGGCCCTTTTCACCAATCAACTATGGTCACCAACCTCTAGCTAAGGCTCAGCGACCCCAATCGACCCTCCCCCCACATTCTCGGCGACAGTGGGGTAGCAATGGCAGCGAGGGTTGAGCCCTCAGCCGTCGCCTACTATTCATCTTCCTCCTTAAAAAAAAAAAAGAGGAACAAATTGGTTTTAAATTAAATTAAATTAATTTTATAATAATTATTTACCACATCAGTAGTAAAATAATGTCGTTTTGGCACTTATCTAGCTACATCAATATGCAAAACAATATCTTTTTATATTAGGCTTGTCAGAAAATCACCACGTCGGCGTTTTGGCCTGATTTTCTTGTCGTTAATACTTAAATGATCCATTTCGTTTCGATTTTGACACTTAAGTGTCCATTCGTGCCAAATTTTGGTACTCCATGTGTCATTTTCTCTCTTTTTTTTTTTTTTTGGGGGGGGGGGGGGGGGATAATTCACCCATCTTCTAGCTAAGACTATGTGGATGGACCCAACGTCGAAGGGGATCCGTAAAATCATGGTTATGCATCAATGGTTCATGCTATGGATGTGGTCATGGGAAGCCAAAACGTACATGCATAAAGTGAGCATAAGGGGAAGTTCGACAAATGGCAAGCTATCATTTTCAGAATAATAAAACGACAGACATGCATTATTTCACGGACAATTTGTAGTCGCCCAAGTCAAATGAGAACTACATATATTAATTTAAAAGAATACTCTACCAAAATTGCCAATTGTCGAACTTGGTAAGAGACGAGACGATATTGACTTTTGCTTTTATTGTTGCGTAGAACAGTTAGATTATTTGAAGCGTCTGATAAAATAATTATTTTTTAAAATAATATCATCCGTTTAAGTAAATTTTTGGAATGCAGCACTTTTTTTTTTTTTTTAAGTCTTGTGCGCGAGCATATATGTAAAACTAATATTTTGTATAATAAGAAGTGAGCCTTCAATTTTTATGATCTTTTTCCCTAAGATACTATATTGAAAATTTTGTTAATACATATATAAATTGAGAAAATTATAATAATTTTTTAAAATCCAATCAGACAACTAATAACTCAATCAATATATCTGTTCTGTAGTCCTCTCTCTCGCTTTCTTCATAGATTATATAAACGAACTTTAATTTCTTTTTTGAAATATTAAAATTTTCACACGGAACATAAGTAATTGGTATTAACTTAACATTTAATTATGCTTTTTTTTTTTTACTTACTGAACTGACATTTTTAAGACCTTTCAGGTTACAAAATTTTAGAAAACCTGACAAATATATTTATTCTTATAATTTTTTTTATCCGAATGGTATCAATTTTAAGCTATATCTTTTTTTCTGGGTGCCTTTTTTAAAAAAAAAATCCTTGTTTTAAAACTATGCCAATATTTTAAATAAAAAATCAATAATCCCTACAGTATCAAGATTTTTAAGCTTTATCTTCTTCTTTTTTTTGGGTGTCTTTTTAAGAAATTCCTTGTTGTAAACCTATGCCAATAATTTTAGTAAAAAACATAGATAGATTATATTTTACTGATCCTTTGTTTATCTTAGAGTAATAGAAAAAAAAAAGAATGAGTTGTTTTTACTGAACACAATACTTATTCACTATAAAATGTTGCTTACTAAGGCACCATATAACACTCTTACGTAATGTCCCAATCTCATGGATAAGAACTACTAATATTTATAATGCTAATTAAATTAATCTTCCGACGACCTAATTTTTTTTAATGCACAAATAGTTTTAACACCTTCAAAGTTTCCGGCCACGGTTAAACAAATGGCGATGATTTCATTGAGTCCTGTGTACCTTTGATCGCTCAACTTATTACTAAATTTTGCTTTATAATGAAAAAAAAAGATATATTACTAAATTTTACGATTTTTTGGTCAACATGCATAATTTCTCAAGATCATTAAATGCTAACATATTCAAGTGATAAGATTGCATACGTCATTTCGTATGCGAACTCATATGATGTCAAACTAAAATTCCACAGATTAAGTCGGGCGTCAATGTGCAAAACCACTGTACTTTTTTGTTAAATTTAGGCATAATAATATAATTATACATAAAAAAATAACCGCAACTCTATTGCAAATAGCCACACTATTTCAGTAGGATACAAATGATATTTTATAATTATAATTTCAAATTTTAATAAATAAATAA
Source organism: Eucalyptus grandis x Eucalyptus urophylla (assembly GCA_028830015.1). Taxonomy (NCBI): domain Eukaryota; kingdom Viridiplantae; phylum Streptophyta; class Magnoliopsida; order Myrtales; family Myrtaceae; genus Eucalyptus; species Eucalyptus grandis x Eucalyptus urophylla. Next base: position 47,936,000 of record CM054190.1, read on the forward strand.
TTATAAGTATTGATAAGTGTCAAATCTGATCAACATGCACATTCACATCTTTTTAATAAGGGACAAGACACCTTTTAGCTTGTTTTAAAAACAAATTATCAACGCTCAATTCATATAGAATCTTTGGAACTTAAAATGAATCTCAACGTTGCATAAGGTAAGAGTTTGGGAGAACCTGTACCTAATCAAGAGCTGTCAACCCACATTTTGGGCATTACCTCTAAACCTGTCATTCTTAGATTGCGTCAAGAGGGTTGCAACTATTATACTTGGTAAATAGGTTATGAATAAGTTTAGAATGATAAAGCCCAAAATAATATGATGTTAAATAAGTTCACAACTTACTTAGAATCAATTCACCGCTATGACTTGCTTTTGTCCGCGATCAATCTTATGCTTACTTACTCCGTGTTTTCCTCTTAGTTTGGGTATGAGTTTTTTTAGATTGAGTTAAATGTGGAAGTGTTTTGGTAATATGTGTCAGGTCGAACAGGATATGTGTCACTATATTTACATTGTATGGAAATGTGTTTAAAATGGTTAACTAGATTGATTTAGGTCAATCAATTTTTAACGCCAACCAAACCCGACTAGACTCTACTTTTGCCTATAGAAATTCTCCCCCTTTATTCCAATGGCAACCTCAAGAAAAAGGGAGATAAATCAACACTAAATAAAAACTCAAACGAAAAGTTTACAAAGTCGACAGCGTCACTTATTGAGTTGCCCAAGATTCATCACTCACCATCCATCCCTCCCTCACAGTAGCCTCCCGGACCGCCAAAACTAATCCAATACCCCATTTGCCGTTTTCTGTAGCCATATTTCTTCAAGTCATAGACTTTGGATTTATCCACCCACACGACTATTTTTGTCGAAGGACGATGAACAAGACCGGTAGCGTCGACCCAAAGAAGATCTCGGAAGTACGTGGCGTGCCTAGAATTACCATCAGGCTTATGACCACTTCCCATTGGAGGACAAGCTCCATCTCTCCCAGCTAGACCCACTCCTCCCCAAGCCGTATGTAGTGAACCATTGCGTAAATACAAGAACAGTTCACTCGGCCAATAACCAATTATAGTGTTTGGCGGACCAACGGTGAGCCACCAATTCTTTCTGGTTGGATCCTGCATACACGCAATAAATGTCCATAAGTTCTTACACACATTTGAGATTAAATTCATGAATTCTAAAAGATTCAAAAGATAAATCGTACAAGGTTTGATTGGCAAATCTCGTTGCTCAAGTATCTCCAAATTTTCTCTTACAACCATATATTGGCTTCGATATCGAAGAATGCATTACTCTATTCTACTTTAAGACTAATTACTAATTTGCGATTGTATTTAATTTGTTTTATCTATTTCAACATATAGAATTTCTAGTAAATATACAAATTTATTTTCGATCAATCTTTAACTGCACCAAATGTTATTGCATAATGAACATCGTGATGATTCTTATGGCTTATTATATCCAATACCTCTTCTTTCTTAAGAATATGGCTTCAATGGGGAAGGTGAGAAAAGCGTTAGAAGCTTATAGGTTTTTCACAGCTATTTTAGTTTTGAGTTATACTTATTATATATTATGGAAATATTTACATAATTTGAGAATAATCCAGTTGCAAATGAACTACAGTTTTCATACAAGTAGCTTCGAATATTGGGCAATGGAGTATGAAACTGATGAATTTGATCTTGCTTACAGGAATTGAGAATCTCATTTTTGCCCTACATATAACTATAGAAATTGCTTATGTACTGTGAAAATGACTAGTAAAATTTAAAGAAGTGGATGAATAACACTTACTTATAGATCACCATCATTTCATGAAATCAATTATTCAATAATTTAAAGGGCTATCTTATTACCACCGACTTCATCAATGCTATCCATTAAGAAAATTTATAACTACGTGGACCAAATTGGATGATCAAATCGCATTTCAAGAACTTTTAGTATATCATTATATTTCAATTCTCGATTATAATTTCTCATTAAGTATGTTGTCAGTTTGCTAAAAATGCTCGTCTTTTGTCGATTCTCTAACAGGTCGACATCTAAAAAACAGAGTAATCGCATGATGATTTTTTATTCACCGAAGTTGAACTCAGTTAACCTTGTTCTCACCACATGCGACTAAATTGGGAAGAAGATGGCGTGATATGTTTGAATTGGTTTCGTTAAGAATAGAATACATTGTCTTAATTACATCAAGTCAAGGTTACCTGATGGATTTGGATAAAAACCTCAAATTGAGGTCCGTCATAGATGGAAGATGGGTCGATTAGGGTGCCGGGAGTTATTGACCTATGAACCTGAACAAAACCTGGACATAGCATGTTGTAACATCCATTACGGTGGCCATTACCCTATAAAAATGACGCTTTAGTCAACAAAATAAGCCAACGATCCAATTTCATTATTGAAATTCAGAATCATTTAGGAGAATCAATCAACAAGCTTCAAACTAACCGTCCAATATGTAAACAACCGAGGACGAGTATCGCCATATAGTTGTGGAGAAACCTAGTCAAAGCAAAAGATATTATATCTTTCATCTCAATACATTCTCTATATTTGCCTATAAATTGAAGTACCTGCCAGCCAGCAACAATCATATTAATATGATTCACGGGACCAGTTTCAATCCAAATGTTGTGTGAGCTGACTTGGTCATTAGCTAAGGTTAAATTGTACACATTAGATATCCCATAACCTCCATATTTTATATTTTCTGTCATGTCGTCCCTCCAAGAAACTACCTGCATCAAGTTGTAGATAGATTATCAAAAGCCAAATAAACTTTTGTTTGCTAATGACTTCTACTACGGTGCAGGGTATTATGATTCAAAATCACAAATGCAATCTAGATCGAGAATTTAGTTTTTGAAGTACAATTTTTTTCCCCAAGTGCATGTTCATTTTTGTTTGAGGGGACGGGCAATGCAGAGAAACGGCCGTTCGGATCCTTTCTTTGTGCTGTTGATGAAAAGATCAACGTGTATGTTTGTTTGGACTCATTTTATGTTATGTCAAGAAATTTTGGGCATAACATAGGTAGCTATAAGCAGAATATAGGTCATGCACTAAATACAACCTGTGAACGCCAATCTTTTCATAGGTTATCTACAAGCATTAAATAAGAAAAATATCATAAACCCCAATGTATGTAAAGGGGTGTGTGTGTGTGTGTCTGTGTGCGCAAGAGCACAACATGGGGGGTGGGGGGAGAGGGAGAGAGAGAGCAGCACATGTTGAGAAAGAGCATCCTGACTCTCAGAGGATGGCATCTTGGCTACTGATTTTGCCCTTATCAGGTCTTCCTTTCTCACTCGAGGAATTGGAACGGTTCCGACAGGGCAAGATTCTCTCAATCCGAGCTGTACAAATTTAACATTTGAAGGAGTACGAAAGCGAATGAAGGTCACATTCGGCGCTGTCTGCAAAAATGGTGATCATAATATTATCAAGCAAAGCAAGTTAACGGAAGACTGATGATAGTTGAATTAAACACGGGTTTCTTCCTTAATAGGATAAAGGGATATATAATTGCCTGAATTTGGTGATTTTTCAACAGCGGATGCTCAAGTGCCGGTTGCTTGTCAATTTCAATGCAATCAATGGTGTCTCCTTCCTTGGTCTTCATTAAAATACCGCATATAATCAGTCATTTATCAAACAAACACCGCTTCTGAACAAGATAGATTGCAGAATGTAATATAAAATTTGAAAGAAGAAAATCAATGAGAATTTTGAAGGATTAATTACCACAAATGTCTTCATGGGTGACTTAGTCATAATCTGAACTTGTCTTTCCAAATCTCGATCATCATCTTCACGGATGCTTGCTATCTCATACATTGAAACACTAAAGAAAATAAGCAACAATAACGCAAGTTTCATTTTCACTTGTATAATGAATTTTGAAGTTTCAAAATGATGTTGCATAGTGTTTAGGTTATGTCTATTTATAAACAGTAAAGTATGAATTTTTTTTTTCTTTCCGTGGCCGCTCTTTGTACCTTAGTGAAATCTCACACATTTACTAGGGGTTCAACGCAAGAGATTAATTCATTAGAAAGAAGAAGCTTGACAAATGGCAAGCATGCATTTTTCATTAGAAATAAAATGGTTTATTAATAAATAAAGAAGCTTGACAAATGGCAAGCATGCATTTTCGTTAGTAAAAAAAAGCAAACAATCATTATTCAGGACAATTTGTAGTCTCTAAAGGCAAATGAGAACTACATGTCTTTAATATAAAAGAATAAATCGATGAGGTATTTGATTCTATAAATTGGTCATAGTAAGCCAAAATGTATATGTAATGACGTGAGCATAAGAGAAGCTCGACAAATGACAATCATGCATTTTCAGTAGAATTAAAATGGCAAACATGCATCACTTCACGGAGATTTTGTAGCCTCTTAAGTCATCAATCAAACCATCATAACCACATCTCTTTAATTTAAAAGAACAAATCGTTACCATGTTCCACGCAACCCCTTAAATTAATTCTCTGTTCCATGATTTTTGCAATGGAAAAAAAAAATTGATATAATTGTTTTCACTCTTCCTTCGCGGTATTATCATTAGCCAAAACTGAATGAAATTTTGATCAAGTAGATCTAAGATTCTTTTCCTTTTTTAAAGTTCATACCTGCAGTCAATCACATTATTTAAAGTTATCATATATATCATTTTTTTCTTTCCGTGGCCTCTCTTTGTACCTTCGTGAAACTCCCCACCCTTGACAATGGGGTTCAACACAATAGATTATCTCATTAGAAAAAAGAAGCTGGACAAATGGCAAGCATGCATTTTCATTAGAAATAAAACGGTTTTATTAGGAAAAGAAAAAAGAAAAAAGCTCGACAAATGGCAAGCATGGAAAGGTGTCAAAAAAAAAATCATAAACATATTTTATCGGTGTCAATTTATTTATAAACATTTTAATAGTGTTAATTTAGTCATACCCCTTTTGAGTTGGTGTCAATTCAGTCCTAAACTTTTTAATGATACCAAGTTAGTCTTAAACATTTTAAGCTAATGTCAATTTAGTCCTAAACCTTTTAATTTAGTGTTAATACAATTTTTCTACCTAATTTTGGCCGAATATTACTAACATGGATGCTAGCCAGCTTACATAGTACTACTAGTGCTAATGTAAACAATTTTTAATATTTTTTTCATTTTTATTATTTTTATTATTTTTTTCTTTTTCTTTTTTTTTTTCCCTCTTCTAACTTTTTTCTTCCATAGCAAGTGGCTAGGCAAGTTTGCCTTGCCAGATTTGGCTTGGGCGAGGGCAACCCCAATGAAAGCCCCCCTCGCCAAATCTAGCGAGGCAACCCTTTGCCTAGGCGAGGACAGCCTCACGATGACCTCGCGTGAGACTCACCCTTGCCTAAGTGAGGAGCCTCACTAAGCCAAATTTGGCAAGGCTGACCCTTGCCCCAAGTAAGGGTGACCGCTCGGCGAGAGTCAGCCTCGATGGGGTTGCCCTCATCTAGGCAAAGCCAACCCAAGGGCCAGCCACTACCTAAGCAAGAAGAAAGGAGGGAGAGAAAAAAAAAAGGAAAAAAGGAAAAATAAAGAAGAAAATTATAAAAAAATTATTAAAATATTACTAAAAATTGTCCAACTACATATTTCTTTTAATATAAAAGAATACATTGATGACGTATTTTATTCTATAAATTGGCTATGGCAATTTATAACGTAATGCAATGAAGTGAGCGTAAGAGAAGACAAGCGGCAAGCATGCATTTTCAATAGAATTAAAATGGCAAACATGCATTACTTCCCGCACATTTTGTAGCCTCTTAAGTCATATATTATTTAAACCAAACCAAGAGAACTACATCTCTTTAAGTTAAAAGAACAAATCATTACGGTATTTCATTCAACTCCCTTAAATTAATTATTTGTTCCATGATTTTTGCGACAATAATGAAATTAATATAATCTTTTTCACTCTTTTATCGTGGTATTATCATTAGCTAAAGTTGAATGAAAACTTTAAAATATATATATATATATATATATATATATATATATCCATTTGAAGCATAGGCAAAGGAGTTGTTTCATAATAAAAGTAGGCTATATCTCGTGGGCATTAATTAGGAGTAATTTTCTTATGCTATATGCTCGGCCCTTATCCGTATCATATATATATATATATATATATATATATATATATATATATATATTTATCTTAAGTGGTTGGTTGATTGAAAAAATAACTGAGATTTTGCGCCTCAAGAGACATCAATTTTTGAGTTGGATTCGTACTCCACATGACCATTTGGATCAATCCACATCTAGTAACCCCCTAAGAGTGGATGGCCTCCCTCGAAACATTTTTATGGATCGTTCAATTTTTTGCTTGAAATCTGATCAACACTACCTACTTTTTTAATTAAAAAAAAAAAGTTCTGCTACATCAAGCAAATATTGTATGAACCTTACATGTACACTAAACTAAATTTGAACCAATAAATTTGTGGCACCAATACGAGACTCTTATAGAATCAAGCATGTTCAATAAGTCGAATTTGGTTTAATATAACACTGGGTTCATCAAATAATTTCTTGCATTGAATCCCATCGTCAGATGTGTGGGTTTCATCAAAGTATAAATACGGTACCTTAATTGTTTATAAATAGATAGCCTTAAAACTATGCATCATATTTTGTAACTTCATATTTCTCTATATGAGGGAATAATATTGTGTCATTATTGCTTAAATTCTTGAGTGTTTCGACACGAGATAGCAAGCATTTCAGAAGATGAAGATCCGAGAGTTGGAAAACAAGTTGAAATAATGAACAAGTCGCCTGTGAAGACACTTGTGATAATTAATCTTTCGAAATTCTTGGTGATTTCATCCTTTTGGATTTTACGTTACTTTTTGCAATCTATCATGTTCAGAAACAATGTTGGTTTGTGTTGGCGCCCAAACTAGCTTATTGGGCTTTAGAAGCCAAGGAAGATAGAGTGAGCGTAAAACATAGGAATCCATAGAAAATGGGCCGGAATACTAACAGTCGACAAATGGAGTCTCGAACAATGCGACAAGGGGGCTTGCCGAAACCAGTGAGATGAAGATGAAAGCAGTTATTTGAATCGGTACTAGTGAAGACATCGGTAAGGCAGAACGGTTACCGAAAAGGAGCCGAAACTTCCGGAGCTTGTAGGCATTGAGATGGTAATTGCAAAAAGGCAGTTGCCTTTCGGAATACTATAATAAATAGTTGAAGAGGCACCAATGTGGGGGATCTTTTGCCAAATCGTTAAATGATTATTCAATTTCAGGTTGTTGCTTTATCATTATCGCACTTTTACATTCAATCGTACCTTTACTTTCCTTCCTTATTCCTACATTTTACTTTTGCTAGTAGTTTAGATAAGTTGTTTCCTTTTCCAAAATGACAGAGGACCCGTTGCAAACAATAAAATTGAAATTCTACCATCTTCAATGAAAGATTTTTGTTGAGGGAACTTTCCGATGAGTAGTTTGATAAATGACTGATTTATATATATATATATATATATATATATATATATATATATATATTTTTTTTTTTTTTTTTCATGAAGACAAGAGAGGTACCATTTATTGTGTTGAAATCTATCAGCAATTCGTACTTGATCATATGCTGGTGAAAAACCACAAATTTCAGGTTCAATCATTTTGCTCCTTAATTCTCTTGCGAGGAAAGCCGGGTTCGTCAAAATATCATCACTCCCGCGTAAAATACTATGCCTGATAATATTATGACTGCCTTTTTTTATATACAAAACCGGATTTACACTTCGTTGGCTTTCCTACTTCTTCAGAGGTTAAATATGTACAGTTCACTTAAAAGAAACTTGTCCTACCGGAACAGTACCATTTCCTCAGGTTAGAAATATTTGACAGGGAAAAATCTGTAGCGAAGATTTGACAATTCACTTAAAGAAACTTGTCAAGTGAGTTCAATCAAGTCTTAAGACTTGATAAAATGATAAAAAAAAAAAAAAAGCCACGTGAGATTGATAAAATAATAACAAAAAAAGAAGTTACATCAGTATTTTTCGACGATCAAGTTGGATGAAGCTAAAGAAAAGACTCAATTAAACTAATTTGACAAAGTCTTAAACTTGATTGCACTTTTTATAACTTTTATAATTTAATTGTATCTGATAAGTTTTACGATTTCATGTATACTTATCCCTTTATAAATTAATAGATATGGTTACACGGAATAGGCATCAAACATTGCATAAGCAAAAAGGAGAGATATGCACCCTCTCTATCTTCTAGGGGTGAGCATCGGTTTAGGGTCAATCCTAGACCGACCCTGGATCGGCCCAACCCTGTTGGTCCTGGTGCAATTCCTAGGGAGACTTGGTCGATCCTTGGTCATAGGATTCCTCGACCAGTACTGTGCGAGTTGGTCATCGATCTTGGGAGTTCAGGATCTGTCCAATTCGGACTGACCTTGACTATATATATTATTTATAATTTTTTTATTTAGAGAAAATCTTAAAATAAACGGTGTCAACAACATTAAACAGAAGTGTCGCTCCCATTGTTTACCAAAAAAAAAAAAACAACATTAAACAGCTATTTAGTGAGGAGTTCAAGTAATTTTACATTGTTTTATAATAACTTAGATTTTTAATATCTTTTACAGTGTCAATAGTCATAATTTATGAAGGAGGAAAATGTTTTTGTGAAGAGTTCTCACGGCGTCCAAAATGGCATAAACAGCTTATTACGGCATCTTCTTCTAGTACTCATTCTCTTCTATCTTATTTGTCATGTTAGTTTTCAATTTACCAAAATCGAAAGAAACAACTTCTTTGCTCACCACTTGACACTTGCCTCGCTCGCTATAGGTCACTCGTGCCACTCGCCACTCGATGCTCGCTTGACTTGTTGCTCTCCGCTTGACACTCGATGTTCACTCTATTCGACGCCCACCCCACTCGACCATCTCCCCTTGCCTTTCTTAGCTGACCTCACTCATTATCGAACCTATTGGGTCGGTTCGGTCCTCGGTTGCCCTTTCAAGGAGTACAAAAAATGAAATAAAAAATTATTGGTGGCTCCCGGGTTGACGTTGGAACTAGATCGAAACCATTAGGTCAGTCCGGTCTTCAATCTCTTTTTCAAGAAGTACAAAAAAATAAAATAAAATAATTATCAATTGGTCTCAAGTTGACCCTAAAACTAGACCGAACCCACTGGGTCAGTCCGGTCCTCGGTCCCAAGCTCAATAGGATTGGTCCTCAGTCCCAAAAATTGAAGATCACCACTGTGCAAGTTGGTTCTAGGGTTAGGGGATGAACCGACCCAACTCGGACAATGCTCACCCCTAGTCTCTTCTTATAAGAGTATGACTAGGCATAAGGGATAATTCTTATGATTACACTATGCTATTATATCTACATGGATGTACACATAACATTGATCCTACTAACAGAATGTAAAAGTCTTGAAGCGGAATGTCACCGACGAAGTAAATGGAGTTTTGTCAAAAAGAAAAAAAAAAATGACAACACACGCAACCAAAAGTGAACAATAATGCTATGAATTGTAATGTGAATGCGTCTCTGCTCCTTCCAATGGAGGAAGAAAAACGGAAATATTGTTGCGTGCGTGTAGAGTCAATGCTTAGCGTGAATATTGATTTAGATCTTGATAGACATTCGAAGGAGATTTCTCCGAGCTCTTTCACCAATTCTTCAAGATTTTTATGATAAGGAATCAACTTTGCGTTGCGTGTTTGCTATTCACCTTCGGTTTGAAGAATGATGAGCATAGAATCGCCAAAAACTTGTAATCTCTTGACTTTCACATCAACGGCTAGTCGCAAGCCAAGAATACAAGCTTCGTATTTAGAATATTGTTATTGCACAGAAATATCAACTCACTACTTCATCCAAGTCATCAGACTTTATGGAATTCTCAGCCAACATTCAGTTATGACTTGGTCTTTGATGGACTTTTGAGCCATGCTTTGCATGTTAAATTCAAAGAACAATATTTGTCACTTGGCTAGTCTTCCAACAAAAATAGGCTTCTCCAAGAGATATTTGATTGGGTTATTCTCAATCACCAATAAAATCCGATGGTGAAGAGTGTATTGACGCAATATGTGTAATACCATACTAAAGCTACACAAGTCTTCTCAACTTCGGGATAATGCGTCTTAGAAGTAGAGAACTACTTGCTAAGGTAGTATATTGCGCGTTCTTTTCCATCACTTAGTCCTTTTTAGGTTAACATGGCTCCAAACAACTCGTCAAGGATGTTAAAATGAAGAATCAGTGGTACTCCATAAATTGGTGGTACCAAAACTGAGGAATGCAAGAGATATCACTTCAATTCTTCAAATGACTTTTGGCATTCGTCGTCCCATTCAACTTTAGCATTCTTTTTCAAAAGCTTGAAAAGTGGTTTTGTCGTTTCAAATAATTAGAAGATGAATCTTGCAATATAATTTAGTCTTCCTAATAAACTCTAATCTTCTTTGATAGTGGATGGAGGTTTTAGGTCACAAAAGTCGTTAACCTTTAACAGATCGATTTCCATGCCTCGGTTACTAACCATGAATCGTAGCAGCTTTTCAGACTTTGCCTTAAATATGCATTTCGTAGGTTAAGCCTTAGCTCGAATGTTCTTAGTCGATTGAACAACTTCTTCAATACTTCAATGTGATCTTCACCTTGTCTTGATTTAGCAATCATCGACATATACTTCAATTTCTTTGTGCATCATGTCACGCCCCGATCCTCGGGTACGCACACATCCTTCTAATTTGGTCGATTTTATAATGCGATATCCCAGGACTAGTATCGCCGACCCTTTCATTTATTAAGCACATGCGGAAGCAGTTAAAATCCCCAGACAATAAATCAATGGGATAGAAAGGCAGGGCCATATTTTTCATATTGAAATTTATAACCAAACTTTTATACAAAACACAAATCACTTCATAACTATTCACATCAAAATGGAGATCTCAAAAGAAGATAGGATCTCAATCCATCCAGGCCATACTCAAGGCCCATCTCGGTATTATCTTCTTCTTTCAAAATCCTTCCCTTCAAGTTTCAACTCCAAGATCTCCTTCCCAGACTTCTCCTCCTCAGCTCCTTATCGGGTCCTGAAATGTTTTTCCCCAAACTGGGATGAGACTACGTCTCAGCGAGTTCTACCCCACTAAGCCCGATTAGTAAACCACTATACTATAGGCTGCCTATACACGCACAGGGCAGAAGACGTACCTTGGCATCAGATCCCACCTGCAAGTCAGTACAATTCATAATAGGCACCCAAGCAATCATATCACCGATCGAAGCATCGATCAAATCGACCTAGTCGATTACAAGCCAATAAGACCACTCACGGTCATTCTCATTCAATCAATCCATTCACACATCAGATCAAAACAATGATCAATCGACCTAGTCGATTATATGCCAACAAGACCACTCACGGTCATTCCCATTCAATCAATCAATTCACAACATCAGATCAAAACAATGATCAATCGACTTAGTCGATTACATGCCAACAAGACCACTCACGGTCATTCCCATTCAATCAATCAATTCACAACATCAGATCAAAACAATGATCAATCGACCTAGTCGATTACATGTCATTCGGACCACCTCTAGGTCATTCCCACTCATACCACGATTTCCCAGTGGTGTACTCATTCACCAAATCACATGTGTTTCTCGGGCGTCGTTTTCGCCAATGACATACCGATCACCGACACCGTGCGTTCTTTAAGGCGCCGTTTTCACCAGTGATAACCTTGATCACCGAACCACGTGTCCTTTCAAGGGTGCCGTTTTCGCCAGGTGACATCGGCTATAGACAACATCGTGCGTTCTTTAAGGCGCCGTTTTCACCAGTGATATTCCCATAATCACCGAACCACGTTTGTCTATAAGTCATTTACGTGCGTTCTTTAAGGCGCCGTTTTCGCCAGTGATACTCTCAATCACCGAACCACGTATGTCCAATAATATCGTACCTGATTGGTCTCAACCAATAATGTTCTCAGTTAGCTCTCACCATTCTCCCTACTATATAGCCCATCAACGTACTGGCGCTATATACCCATACTCAGCCATTCATCAATCAAATATTCAATAACAAACAATTTAGGACGATTCCTAAAATTCCACAATAAATTCAATTCCACACAACGTAGAGTTCAAATAAATAAACGGTCTGCACCACGACAATCAGCACGAAATTTCGGTCATCGGCCATCAAAATCTTAATTTCCGAAAAATAAATAAATAATTAATTAATTTCGAAAATTAAATAATAATTATTAAAAATCCAATTTAGCACAAAATAAAGCCCAATTAAATAAACGGACTTTACCACGGTCATCAGCATAAAATTCCGGTCACTGGCCATCCCAGTTGAATTTCCGAGAAATAAATAATTAAATAATTAATTTCGGAAAATAAATAAATAAATACAATAAATTCAATTTAGCACAATATAAAGCTCAATTAAATAAATGGACTGCACCACGATCATCAGCATAAAATTCCGGTTCCGAACCATCTCGGTTGAATTTTCGGAAAATAAATAATTATTTAATTAAATTCCGAAAATTAATATTTAAATACTAAAAATTTCCACTTAGGCTCGAAAAGCCTAATTGGAGCCCACTAAGGGTCGGGAAAAATCCCGAGGCACTTCCAACAATTAGTAGACCACGTCTACTTGCTAATTGCACAATCAATTTATCTAAATCACATCACAATTGACTAATAATTGCTAATTTATCATAATCTAACAACCTAAACATAATTAATTAAATCTAAACCAACCTTAAGCATAATTAGCCAACTAATCCAGGATTAGTGAGATTACTCACCAAATCGCACGCAAATCGGATCAATCCGACGGCGGCGACGCGAGGAACGATTGTTCCCAAAGCACGGCTCGGGTTCGGGGCCGGGAAACGGTCCAAAAGCGGGCCCGAAGTGCTGGAAACCCACTTCGTGGGTCTGCTGGACGGAGCTGATCGGGGCTGCTCCGGCGGCTAGGGCGGCAAGGGGAAGCCGGCGGAGGGCGAGGGGGTCGCGGGGGTGGTCCGGCGAGGCTAGGCGGTGGCCGGAGGTGGCCGGACGGTGGCTGGTCGGTGCGGAACAGAGGCGAACAGCGGCTGGTTCGCGCGGCCTGGGCGTGCGCGGACGGCGGAACGGCGGCGAGCGCGCGGGCGCGGCGCGGGCGGCGGTGCGGCGGTGCGGCGGCGGGACAAGCGGCGACGGAGTAGCGACGGCGAGCTGCAGCTTTCGTTCTTCAGCTCCTGGTTTTTGTTCGCACGAACAGGAGAGAAGAAAGAGGAAGGAAGCTGTCGTGTGAGGGGGAAAAGAAGAAGAGAGAGAAGAGAGGGAAGAGATAGGGTTGGACCGGTCAAAGAGGAGAGAGAGAGTGAGCGGTGGGGGCAATTCGCACGAGGGGGAGGGAAAAAGGGGAGAGGAGAGAGAGAGAGAGAAAAAGAAAAAGAAAGAAAAGAAAAGAGAGGGAGAGAGAGAAAAGAAATAAAACAATAGCCTTAATTTTCTTTTCTTTTCTCTTTCCTTTTCTATTTCTTTTCGGGCTTCAAATTTTCTTCCGATAATTTCTTTCTTGAAATTTCGGACTCGTCAATAAATTGACGAGCGATGAGACAAAATCCTAAAAATAAGAATTATGACGAGCTTAAAATTCGATTCCCGAAATCGAGTTCAATTTCGTGGTTAAAAATCGATCAGACGTGATTTTAGCTCAATCTAACCAATTAGGTAGCTTTTAGGGATTTTACGGCCGATACATCCCTTAACGGCTTCACCCAATAGGTTAGTTAACTCGTGAGTGATCAGCTCAGAGAAAAAGGGCCGTAAACACGTTGACGAAATGCCCATTTCACTTTATCGAAACGGGGTCGAATTTCAGGATGTCACACATCATGTCGTGGAGCAAAGTGACAATTGCCCTTCGATAAATTCTCTCAATATTCTTTAAGCCAAAGGACATTACCTTATAATAGAAAGTCCCCCATGAGGTGATGAAAGATGTCTTGTTTTTATCTTCCTCTTTCATTTTGATTTGGTAAAAATCTATCTATAAAGGAGAATAACTTGAACCCCGCCATGCTATTAACTAGTACATCAATATGCACCAATGGGAAATCATCTTTGACTTGCTTGGTTCAAGTCGCGATAATCCACGCATACTTGAGCTCCTCCGTCCTTCTTTATAACCAGCACAATGTCTTCAATCCAATCGAAGTAATATTCAATGAAGTCTACCTTTAGCAATTTCATGACTTTGCAATTTTCTTGAATAATTTTGGCTTCGTCTTCCTAAAATTTTGCTTTTTAGGTGGAATGCTCAGATTAATTGGCAAAGCGTGTTCCACAATATCTGATTCCAAACCCGGCATGTCAGTATAAGACTAGGCAAATATGTCTTGATACTTCTTCAAGAGTTCAACTATCCTTACAGCTTCGGATTTAGAAAGACTAGCTTTGATCTTCTTTTCTTTGGGATTTCCAGAATTACCAAAATTTGCAGTAATTGTATGTTTTGCGATAAGAGGGTTACATTTTTTTTTTTTTGTAACAAATCCACTCTTCCTCAATAGCTCTCGAATCATTTACGTCATCCGGCTTAGAGGAATCGGGTTCAAATAAAGTTTCATGAAACAAATTCGAGCCATGTATGAGACTCATGAATATGCAAAATGTCATCCCTGAGATGCAATGAACAAGGTTAGTACACCAACAACAAATGCAATGCATGTCATGTTGATCAAAAATCTTTTCGAACAATGATTTTTTTCGAAGAGAACTCATAGGGAACTCATCCTTATATGCTCGAACATCCTTGTTCCACAAATCAATTTGGAAAACTAGGATGCTTGCGAAAGTCTAGGCCTCAAAGCATCATCATAAGACTAGTTTAGAGTACCTACACACATCCTTAATAAAACGTGCATATGCTTTGTTAAATTGAAAATGTCGTATTACAACGTAAATTACCCTAGACCAATAGCTCAAGATCGTAGTATTTACCCTAGACCAATCTCTCGCAGTCCAACCACGTACAAATAAAAATACCATGACGAATTTATTAATGAATATTCAGGCGTCAATATAGTAATATTATTCTTCTTTTCCATACATTTCCTATTTGGACTTCGAGGTCCCCTTTCTTGACTTGCAGAGGTATTGGACTTTTAAGGAATTTGTAAATGACAAAAAGTAGGACCAAAATCTCCAAATTATATAAAAGCAATCTCTAGTAATTATTACTACCGATGATTAACACGCCAGTGTTGAGCTCGGAACCATTGCGTCTCTCCAGCAGCAGCCCGCCCACTAACGGTTCCAAGGTCCAAACCGTGGTGCTCACTGTCGGTGGTAATAATTACTACAAAATGCTTTTATTTAATTTGGGGATTTTCTCTTTTCTTACCCAATCGCAAATTTCGTACATTATTTAAATAATGCGATTGAATGTAGGCATAAATGTCAACAAAGAAAAAAGAATCTTAGATGCATTTTACCAAAATTTCATTCGGTTTTGGCTGATGATAATACCGCAAAGGAAGAGTGAAGACGATTATATCATCTTTTTTTTTTTCGTTGCAAAAATCATGGGATAGAGAATCGATTGAAGGGGTTGAATGAAATATGGTAACGATTTGTTCTTTCAAATTGAAGAGATGTAGTTTTCATGGTTTGGTTAAAATATTATATGACTTAAGAGGCTACCAAATGTCCATGAATTAATGCATGTTTGCCATTTTAATTCTACTGAAAATGCATGCTTGCCATTTGTTGAGCTTCTCTTATGCTTGCTTTTGGCATATATTTTATGACTTGCCATGCGAATTTATAGAATCAAATACGTCATCAATTTATTATTTTATAGAAAAAATATGTAATTCTCATTTGACTTGAGAGACTACGAATTGTCCGTGAAATAATGCATGTTGCTTTTTTTAACTAACGAAAATGCATGCTTGCCATTTGTCAAGGTTCTTTTTTCTAATGAAATAATCTCTTGCTTTGAACCCGCATTGTTAGGTGTGCGGGATTTCACTAAGGTACAAAGAGCGGCCACAAAAGGGGAAAAAAATAGACTTTATTGTTTATAAATAGACATATCCTAAACACAATGCAACATCATTTCAAAACTTCAAAATTCATCATACAAGTGAGAATGAAACTTGCATTACCGTTCCTTATTTTATTTAGTGTTTCGGTCTGTGAGATGGCAAGCATCTGTGAAGATGATGATTGAGATTTGGAAAGACAAGTTCAGATTATGACCAAGTCACCCATGAAGACATTTGTGGTAGTTAATCGTTCAAAATTCATTGATTTTCTCCTTTCAGATTTCATACTACATTCCGCAATCTATCTTGTTCAGAAGCAGTGTTTGTTTGGCAAATGACTGATTATATGTGGTATTTTAATGAAGACCAAGGAAGGAGACACCATCGATTGTGTTGAAATTGACAGGCAACCGGCACTTGACCATCCACGGTTGAAAAACCACCAAATACAGGCAATAATTTATCCCTTTATCCTATTAAGGCAGAAAACTGTGCTTAGTCCAACTCTCATCACTCTTGCATTGACTTGCTTTGCTTGATAATATTATGACCACCATTTTTGCAGACAGAGCCGAGTAGGAGCTTCAATCGCTTTCGTACTCCTTCAAAGGTTAAATTTGTTCAGCTCGGATGGAGAGAATCTTGCCCTGTCGGAACAGTACCAATTCCTCGAGTGAGAAAGGAAGACTTGATAAGGGCAAAATCAGTAGCCAAGATGCCATCCTCTACGAGTCAGAATGCTCTTTCTCAACATGTGCTGCTCTCTTCTCCCTCTCCCCCCAACCCCCATGTTGTGCTCTAGCGCACACGTACACATACAACCCCTCCCCCTCTCTCTCACGTACATAAGGTTTATGATATTTTTGTTAAAAGCCTGTAGATAACCCATGAAAAGATTGACGTTCACAGGTTGTATTTCGTGAATGACCTATATTTTTCTCATAGCTACCTATGTTACAAAAATTTCTTGACATAACATAAAACAAGTCCAGAAATATGGGAAAAAAAATATACAAATTGATCTTTCCATTAGCACTACAAAGAAAAGATCTGAACGGTCGCTTTTCTGCATTGCCCGTCCCCTCAAACAAAAATAAGCATATAATTGAAGAAAAAAAAAAGGTTGTACTATTGTTAGGGAAATCCCTTATGATGTTTTGAAGATGACAAAATAAATCAAAGGCTACTAACATGTTTGATGGTTGAGTAATAGACCATGCAGATGTTAGAACATGTAGAGGATATTATCAAAGTCTGAAGACTACTAGACTCGAGACTCAAAGTCTGAAGACTGCCAGACTCAAGACTCTATGCTGAAGCTGAACCAGAAGACAGACTCTATGCTGAAGCTGAACTGGGTACAGACCTTAAAGCTAAATCTGTTCAGAAGCAGATATGTTCAGACCCAGATTGTAAAGTCTAGAGACTCAGATTGTAAAGTCTAGAGACTCATATTGTAAAGTCTACAGACTCAGACTTTACATCCAGATTCAATGAATCGTAACTCAAGCCCAATCATACAACGGCTAGTGATCTGGTTTGGATTCCACATCAAGATTGATTTGATTGATTCAATCTAATTGATTGGCGATTGGATCTTGAAGACAAGAAATTTCTATATGAAGAAGCTTTACTTATGGAAACCAAGATTTCGTTTGTATGGGCGATCGGAATCAATTTGGGATTTTACCTTTGTCACTCAACGGCTACCAAATCTTCTAAGATACAGAGCTGTCCAATGGGTATATTGGAAGACGATTCTCCGGGATGCTGTCCAACGGTAGTTTGGAAGTGGAGGAGTATTTAAGGAGATCATGGACCGATGAGCAAGTAAGAGACGGAGCGTAAAATTTATAATTCCAAAGTCTAAGCGACTTTAGATCATATACTTGTCTCTTGAGAGCTTAAACGTTTGTAATCATGAGAGAAATACCAAGAGAGTGACTTAGTGAGATAGTGTGATCTACTAAGTGTTTGCACTCGGAGTTGTAATCTCTTGTTGATTGCATAGTGGAATCCAGCCAAGAAGGCTATTATCGTGGGAGAGTGGACGTAGGCTTGGATTAAGCCGAACCACTATAAATCTTGTGTTCTTATTCTCTTCCCTAACTCCTTTATTTTGTTCATACTAGCACTCTCAATTGGTATCAGAGCTAAGTGCTCGGTTTATAAAAGTGTTTTTACTTTTGAGCTAAAGATTCTTTATGGCTAGTATGTTGGCACCAGGACTTATGGAAGGGCAAATCAACACAAGGCCACCATATTTCGATGGAAGAAAATACAAGCAGAATGGCCAGAAAAGAAAAAAGAAGAAGAAGATTATGAGCAAGGAAATTTATGCTTGATGGCACATTCAGAATCTGAGTCTGACTCAGACATAGACTCAGAATCAAAGTCTGATTCAGAACCAGACTCAGAATCCAATGAGGAAATCAAGGGGGAGAAATCAAATCCAAAAGAAAAGGAAAAGAATCGTGATCATCTCAAAAAGGCAACAAATTGAGGGGGAGTTTTGATCAATTATGGAAAAATCTTTTTTGATTGATCGTGATCTTATTATGGATGGAAGGAAAGGTAATTGTGTCAGAATTTATTCTACAAAATCCGGTTAGTGCATCTCTTATTACCTTTTGTCATTAACAAATCTCATATTGATATTATCATTTTATTATGACAAAAATGGTACGTGAATTTTATGATGCATCCGTGATTTTTATTGAATATTTACTGATATAATCGAAGTGAACTATATTGCATATCTTCAATATTCGATTTACTTTATAAAAGCTGATTTGTGGAAATTGTGATTCATGCAAGATATTTGTTATCATTCTCTACGTGAATCCATTACTATCGCTTTTTGATTATGACAAAAAGGGGGAGAAGATATGAATATGCATATGTGCTAATTGGTTGATATTATTGCATAATATTGAGCTGCGATTATTTTCTAAATATTATTATGCTCAATCTATTTGTTATCTTCTGATATCCTTTGATTTAAATTAATAAAAGCGTGTTTACAAATCTGCATATTCAGAGATTGTTTTGTCATCATCAAAAAGGGGGAGATTGTTAGGGAAATCCCTTATGATGTTTTGAAGATGACAAAATAAATCAAAGGCTACTAACATGTTTGATGGTTGAGTAATAGACCATGCAGATGTTAGAACATGTAGAGGATATTATCAAAGTCTGAAGACTACTAGACTCGAGACTCAAAGTCTGAAGACTGCCAGACTCAAGACTCTATGCTGAAGCTGAACCAGAAGACAGACTCTATGCTGAAGCTGAACTGGGTACAGACCTTAAAGCTAAATCTGTTCAGAAGCAGATATGTTCAGACCCAGATTGTAAAGTCTAGAGACTCAGATTGTAAAGTCTTGAGACTCAGATTGTAAAGTCTAGAGACTCATATTGTAAAGTCTACAGACTCAGACTTTACATCCAGATTCAATGAATCGTAACTCAAGCCCAATCATACAACGGCTAGTGATCTGGTTTGGATTCCACATCAAGATTGATTTGATTGATTCAATCTAATTGATTGGCGATTGGATCTTGAAGACAAGAAATTTCTATATGAAGAAGCTTTACTTATGGAAACCAAGATTTCGTTTGTATGGGCGATCGGAATCAATTTGGGATTTTACCTTTGTCACTCAACGGCTACCAAATCTTCTAAGATACAGAGCTGTCCAATAGGTATATTGGAAGACGATTCTCCGAGATGCTGTCCAACGGTAGTTTGGAAGTGGATGAGTATTTAAGGAGATCATGGACCGATGAGCAAGTAAGAGACGGAGCGTAAAATTTATAATTCCAAAGTCTAAGCGACTTTAGATCATATACTTGTCTCTTGAGAGCTTAAACGTTTGTAATCATGAGAGAAATACCAAGAGAGTGACTTAGTGAGATAGTGTGATCTACTAAGTGTTTGCACTCGGAGTTGTAATCTCTTGTTGATTGCATAGTGGAATCCAGCCAAGAAGGCTGTTATCGTGGGAGAGTGGACGTAGGCTTGGATTAAGCCGAACCACTATAAATCTTGTGTTCTTATTCTCTTCCCTAACTCCTTTATTTTGTTCATACTAGCACTCTCAACTATTACCCTTCAAAATTTAAATTTTCGATCCAAGTTGCATTTGTGATTTTGAAGCATAATTGCCCCTGCACGGTAGTAGAACGAGTCATAAGCAAACAAAAATATATTTGGCTTTTTTTTTTTAACCCATCTATAACTCGATGCAGGTAGTTTCTTTGAGAGATGACATGACTGAAAATATCAAATATGGAGGTTTTGCGAGATGTAATGTCTACAATTTAACCATAGCTCATGACCAAGCCAGCTCACACAACATGTGGATTGAAACTGGTCCTATGAATCATATTAGTATGATTGTTGCAGGCTGGCAGGTACTTCAATAGATAGGCAAATATAGAGAATGTATTGAGATAGAAAGATATAACATCTTTTACTTTGACTAGGTTTCTCCACAACTATATGGTGACTCTCGTCCTCGGTTGTTTACGTATTGGACGGTTAGTTTGAAACTTGTTGAGTGATTCTCCCATTGGATCTGGAATTTTCAAGAATAAAGTTGGATTGTTGGCTTATTTTGTTGACTAAAGCATCCTTCTTATAGGGTAATGGCCACCATAATGGATGTTACAACATGCTATGTCCAGGTTTTGTCCAGGTACATAGGGCAGTAACTCCCGGCTCTCCAATCCCCGATGCTTCCGAATATGGCGGACGTCAATATGAGTTTAATATCCAAATCCATCAGGTAAGCTTGATTTTGGGCAATTAAGACGATGTATTCTCTTCTTAATGAAACCAATTCAAACCTATTGTGCTATCTTCTTCCCAATTTAATCGAATATGGTGAGAACAAGATTAACTAAGTTCAGCTTCGGTAAATAATTTTTAACTGCCCACATGTTCGGTGATTAACACTAGTCGTGATACATAAGAAATATTTAACTAATTACAAGTTCCAATCTATCTTTCTCTCAAAATTGATCGGGGCAGCTAAAAATATGTTGATATGTCCATTTACTTTTGAGACATAATAAACGTTGATCAAATATGAACTATTAGATGTAATTTTGCTTCGGCAGTCAATTGTGGGATAGCTTTGTGTTGGGACGTATCCAGGACGATGGTAGTTTTTGGGGATACATATGCTAGGAAAAACGCGCGCGGGCGCGTACAAAAGCGCTTTTTCATTATTTGATAAGAGATCGGGAGAGGAATAACTTTTAAAAAAAAAAAAAGTAACAATAATAAACACACAATTAGAAACATAGCAATAGATTTCTTAAATCAAGCTCTATAGGAAAAAATTGTAAATAAGCTTCCGTTTCTTTCAAACGGTATCCAAAGTTGTATATTACTATCATCATCATCATCATCATCATCATCATCATCATCATCATCAACATCGCTAAGTTGAAACAGGAGATGCCAACACTCACCCTAGTGAGAAGACATTAAAAGGTTTAGTTTATATTTCCTTTTTGTCTAGTCAGTCTATAAAGTTAAGTTAGAATAATCATCATGCGATTGCTGTCTTTTTAGATGTCGATCTCTAAGATAATCGCTAGAAGATGAGAATCTATCATTTTTAGCAAAACGACTACTTAATGCGAAATCATCATCTAGAATTAAAGTGATAATCATATACTACAATTAGAGGAGCTAGTTTGCCTAAAAGTTCTTGAAATGTGATCTGAGCAATCTAGTCGGTCCATGTAGTTGTAAGTTTTATTGATGGATATTATTGATCAAGTCAATGGTCATCAAGATAGCCTTTTACATTACTGAATAATTGATTTCATGAAATTGCGATGATTTGTAAGTATTGGTCATTCACTTCTTTAAATTTTACTAGTCATCTTTATAATACACAAGCAATATTATATATATATATATATATATATATATATATATATATATATATATATATCAAACTTTTGAAAACAGTTACAAAAATGATGGAACCGGTGAAATTGTTTCGTACTCCATTTCCGGATATTAAGCTACTTGTATGAAAATTGTAGTTCATCTGCAACTTAGTTATTCTAAAATTATGTAATCTTTCCATAAATATATAATTA
This sequence comes from Eucalyptus grandis x Eucalyptus urophylla, assembly GCA_028830015.1. Lineage (NCBI taxonomy): Eukaryota > Viridiplantae > Streptophyta > Magnoliopsida > Myrtales > Myrtaceae > Eucalyptus > Eucalyptus grandis x Eucalyptus urophylla. Next base: position 47,958,275 of record CM054190.1, read on the forward strand.
GTACAACTCAAACTATTAAACAGCTGTAAAAAACCTTTCTCGCCTTCCCTATTGAAGCCATGTTCTTTATTAAAAAAAAAAAAGAGACCCGTGTATGATAAGCCATAATAATCGTCACAACGTTCATTCTACAGTAATATTTGGTTCAGTTAAAGGTTGATCGAAAAGATAATTTGTATGTCTAACTGGGACTCTTATATATCTAAAGAAATATAACAATTTAAATGTAGTCGCATATCGGCGGCTAGTCTTAAAGTAAAACAGGGTGATACGTTCTTCAATATTGAAGTTAATGTATGCTTGTAAGAGAGAATTCGGAAATACTCGAGCAGCGAGATTTGCCAATCGCATGTTGTACGCTTTATCTTTTGAAATTTTTAGAAGTAATGAAATTAATCTCAAATTATGTGTAAGAACTTATGGACATTTGTTGCCTGTATGCAGGATCCAAGTAAAAAGATGTGGTGGTTCACTGTTGGTGAGCCAGACATTATAATTGGTTATTGGCCGAGTGAACTATTCTTATATTTACGCAATGGTTCGCTACATACGGCTTGGGGAGGAGTGGGTCTAGCTGGGAGAGACGGAGTTTGTCCTCCGATGGGAAGTGGTCATAAGCCTGATGGCAATTTTAGGCACGCCACGTACTTCCGACAGGTTCACTGGAGATGCAACCGGCGCTCTTCAACTTCCTTCGACAAAAACAGTCGAGTGGGTGGATAAATCCAATGTCTATGGTTTGAAGAATCATGGCAATGTTAGATATCATATGGGGTACATGATTAGTTATGGTGGTCCGGGAGGATATTGCGAGGGAGGGAGGGGTAGATAGTAATAAGGAGCTATCTTGAGCAGCTCAATAAGTGAGGCTTTCAACTTTGTAAACTTTTCCTTTGAGTTAGTATTATCTTTATTATATTTCTTATATTTTTCTTCCTTTTTCCTTGAGGCATAGGTTGCAATATCAGGGGCGAAATCCATAGGCAAAGATAACAACACGGTGAACAAAAGTAAGATCCAAAGGTTAAGGTTGCAAAGTCAGTTTCTGTCTCGTCATTTCCTCGAGCAAACTGGAGAGTTCACTTGTTTTGAATTGGTTTCCCTCGTTGACGTTCAATTGTAACATGTGGAATTCTAATCTAAAAGCATATGAGTTCTATACGAAGTCAAGTATTTTGTCAATGCGAAGTCAAGTATTTTGTCAGAAAAAAGAAGTGAAAATCAGTAAGATGCCTTTTCTAATAAAAGCAAAATGTAGTAATATGTTGAGTGGTCGAAAATGCAAACTTGATTCGATAACATCATCCACCATCCGTTTAATCATGTCATACGAGTAGCTCATTAAGGTTGGTAAATTATTTACGTATTGACATGGGGGAAGAAGTCTACTCCCATGCTAACTCTCAACTTTTACTGTCCTTTAATTGTGAGAAAAAGTTTGAATTTTTTTTTTTTTGGGTACTATTTGCCATTTCTATGTATTGAACCCGATGGAGATTTATCTATACTTGGGAGAGTTTAGGCATCAAACTTATATAATAATAGTAATGGTTCTCGTAGAATAATAACCGTGGTTTGGCTCTCGATCGTTGTCGATTTGCTACGCCAATGGATGAGCTGGAGAAAACATACTCAGTATGGTGCCCATTGTCGGATTAGGAACTAGACATAGGAGAAATAGGAGGAGGATATGTTTGTGAGTTCCAGTAATTCCTGGATACATGAAGGACGGATTATCTGTGCCGTCTAATAAGAGTTAGCTGACTACTCGGAAGAGATACTTCATTTTTAGCCAAAAAAGAAGGAGCGCTCAAACTCGAAGATTTGCATCGAAGCTAGAAGCATGGCCCTAGGGAGATATGCTTTCGAAAGAGATTTTCAACGAAAAGAAAACTGAAACAATTAGTGTAAGGACCTTGGTCTCGCTACTGTACATATGTTATCGACTTTGGACACTAAGTCCTCATGGTTTGATTTTGTTCTTCTCGTGATAGCTCATAGCTAATATATTGTCCTCTATGGGTACATGTGACATCCCAGATTTTCGACCCTGTTTTCTGCTGAATAAATCGAGCATTTCATTAACGGGCATATAGGGCTGTTCTCAGAGCTGATCACTCTCGAGATAACTAGACTATCTGGGAAAGCCATTAAGAATTTTAAGGCAAATAGACTTGAGAATTCAACCATGAATCGACTTTTCGACCATGCTCATATGTCGAGACCATTACGGCACATATATAAATCGATTTGAGATCAGATGTAGGTTGGTTCGATTGAGATGTGTGGCTAATCGTGGGTGACTACTAAATTGGAAAATTCTCGTCAACCAACACTAGACTGATTTCTTATCATTTTGGTACCCTGTGTCTGTATTTCAATCCTCGAGATTTTCACGACAATCGAGAGTCATCATTGAGTCGAGTGGGTTTATTGTGGCTCGAAGAAAATCGACCACGGGTCATTTGCATTGAAAAGTTCTGAAAGTTACCTGGTAGCCTATGTCACGCTAAAAATGTGTCGAATGGAAATTAACCATGAATTCAAACCCGTTTTCAGAAATCGAAAGTTCTGTGGTATCACGAGCTATTTTAGGAACGTTGATTTAGTCTCAGAAGATTTTTCGGAGATTCCGGGATTTTTACGGAAAATCGATTCGGACGTCGTGGAAATTTAACAGAAATTCAAATCGGCCGAATTGAAGAAATTTTCGACTTTCAATCTAAGCTATAAGGCAAAGGGGACCTATAGAAATTATGCAGACTTTTTGTGATATCTTGAAATTCGACCCCATTTCGATAAAGTGAAATGGACATTTTATCGACGTGCCTATGGCCCTTTTTCTCTGAGCTGATCACTCACGAGTTAACTAACCTATTGGGTGAAGCCGTTAAGAGATGTATATGCAATAAAATCCCTAAAAGCTACCTAATTAGTTGGATTGAGCTAAAATCACGTCTGATTGATTTTTAACCACGAAATTGAACTCGATTTCGGGAATCGAATTTTAAGCGCATCATAGTTTTTTTTTTTTTTAGGACATTGTCTCATCGCTCATCAATTTATTGACGAGTCCGAAATTTCAAGAAAGAAATTATCAGAAGGAAAAAAAATTATTTGAAGACTAAAAGGAAATAGAAAGGAAAAGAGAAAAGAAATAAAATAAGAATAATTATAGTATTTTTATTTTATTTTTCCCTCTTCCTCTCTCTTCTTTTCTTTCTTTTTCATTCTTTTCTCTTTCTCTCCTCTCTCCTCTCCCCTTTCCCTCCCCCTTCGTGCGATCCCCCCCCCATCGACTTCTCTCTCTCTCTCTTCCCTTTTGACCGGTCAAGCCTTATCTCTTCTCTCTCTCTTCTTCTCTCTCCTCTCTCTTCTCCCCCGTTTCCCACGTGACCGAACTCCCTTCTTCCCTTCTTCGTCGTGCAATCCAGCGGACTGAAGACAGAAGCGGAAGAAGAAGATAGCAGCTCGCTGAAGACCGGAGCAGCCACCATCGCCACCCACGCACCGCCGCCCGCGCGGCCACCGCTCACCGCCGTCCCGCTGCTCGCTGCCGCCCGTCCCCTCGCGCCCAGGCGTCCTCTCCCGTGCGAATCCGCCTCCGGTCAGCTCGGTTCCGCCCCGACCAGCCACCTCCGGCCACCACCCAGCTCCGCCCGACCACCGCTCGGACCCGCCGAAGCTCCCCTTGCCCTCCGCCGGCCAGCCAGGAGCAGCAACCCACGAAGTGGGTTTCCAGCCCCTTTCGGGCTCGTTTTGGGCCGTTTCTGGGCCCCGAACCCGAGGCCTGCTTTGGAGTTTGTTGTTCCTCGCGTCGCCCCCATCGGATTGATCTGATTTGCGCGCAATTTGGTGAGTAATCTCACTAATCCCGGATTAGTTGGATAATTATGCTTAAGGTTGATTTAGTTTTAATTAAATGTAATTAGGTGGTTAGATTTGTATAGATTAGTGTTTATTAGCCAATTGTGATGCGAATTTGACAAATTGATTGTGCAATTAACAAGTAGACATGGTCTACTATTTATTGAGGGTAGCCCGGGATTTTTTCCGACCCTAATCGGGCTTAAATTAGGCTTTTCAGGCCTAAGTGGAATTTTTAGTATTTAAATATTAATTTTCGGAATTAAATAAATGATTATTTATTTCCCAAAAATTCAACTGAGATGGCTCGAGACTGGAATATTATGCTGATGACTGTGGTGAAGTCCATTTATTTAATTGGATTTTATTTTGTGCTAAATTGAATTTTTAATATTTATTAATTAATTTTCGAAATTAATTAATTATTTATTTATTTTTCGGAAATTAAGATTTTGATGGCCGACGACCGAAATCTCGTGTTGATTGTCGTGGCACAGTCCGTTTATTTATTTGAGCTCCACGTTGTATGGAATTGAATAAGTTGTGATATTTTAGGGATTTACCCTAAATTGATTGGAATTGATTGAGATTGAATTGTTGATTGGTAAATGGCCAAGTATGTCATTCAGCATTTATAATGCTTTGTTGAGTTGATTTAATTATTTGATTGAGAAATCGTTGGGCATTGGTTGTCGGTATTGAAAGTAGATTGGTAATCACTTGAAAGAGGACATGTGGCTCAGTGAATTGATGCATCACTTTGGTGAGATAGCACCTAAGAGAATGCACGTGGGCCCAGGCATCTAAAAGGACACGTGGCTCGGTGATCTGATGCGTCACTTTGGTAAGCGAGTACCTTAGAGAATGCACGTGGGTCCAGTGTTTGAGAACGGCATCTAAAAGGACACGTGGCTCGGTGATCTGATGCATCACCTTGGCAAATGAGTGCCTTAGAGAATGCACGTGGGTCTAGTATTCGGAAATAGCATCTAAAATGGCACATGGCTCGGTGACTTGATGTACCACCTTGGTGAAGAGGTCGCCTTAGAGATTGCATGTGGGCCCAAGGTTCGAGGCACGTGGCTCGGAGACTTGGAATGTCGTCCTAGAGAATGCACGTGGCCTAGCTTTTAGATACTCCTCCGTGGAGAATGATTTGTGTGACATGTAATCGACTGGTTCGATTTGTTTTGAGTAAATGGGTAACTATTGTGAATTGTACTGACTTGCAGGTGAGATCTGAGACCAAGGTAAGTCCTTTGCCCTGTGCGTGATTAGGCAGCCTATAGTATAATAGTTTACTAATTGAGGCTTAGTGGGGTAGAACTCGCTGAGACGTAGTTTAATCCCGGTTTGGGGAAATCATTTCAGGACCCCGATGAGGAGCTGAGGAGGAGAAGTCTGAGAAGGAGAACTCGGAGGTGAAATCTAAGGAGAAGGATTTTTGGAAGAAGAAGATAATCCTTAGAGGGGCCTTGAGTACAGCCCAATTCGACTGAGATTCTATCTTCTTTTGAGGTCTCCATTTTGATGTGAATAGAGTTTAGAGTAAAAAGTTATGAAGTGCTCTGGTTTGTGTTTTGTATAAAAGTTTGGTTATAAGTTTCAATATGAAAAATATGGCCCTGCCTTTTTTATCCCATCGTTTTATTGTCTGGGAATTTTAACTGCTTCCGCATGTGCTTAATAACTAAAAGGGTCCGCAATACATAGTCATGGGATATCACATGATAAAATCGACCAAGTGAGAAGGATGTGTGCGTGCCCGAGGATCGGGGCGTGACACTTTTTCTACATCAAATTGGATGTTGAATTTGGGAAATTGTCGAAGAAATAGATGTCCCGAAAAATTGTGAAATTCGGATTTAAAGGAGGACTGCATTAATTTGGACTTTAAATTGATTTAATGGTGGAATTTATGCTTGAAAATGATGGGGGAGACATAGAGGATGAGATTGAGGCCTTGAGAGGTCAATTGAATTTGTAGATGCCAATTTGAGATGAAATTGAGATGGGATGAGTGTCCAATTTGAAACCATGATTTTACAATTCATAACCCCCCTACCCTAGCCATTTTGGACCAATTCACATGTCCAAGAAGGAGTTGGGTGGTTTAATGGCAGCCAAGGAATAAATACTTGGCCTAGAGTGAGTGTGGGAGATATTTTGTGGAAAGATCAAGCTAAAGGGACCCTCCATTCTCTCTTTCTCTCCCTCCCGAGCGTGACCAGCAAATGAGAGCAGAGGCAGCGAAACTTCAAGTCGATTGAGCGTCCATTTTCTCTGTAATTTCCACCAAAGACTCAGCCCCACGATCCTTCTCTCTCCCTTCGCCGTTTGCCCCTCTCGCGGGGCCAGCTCATCCCTGCTCCACCATCTTTTGCTTTCTTGGTCAACTTCAGTGAAATTCTTCAAGCGAAGTCCACAGGTGTTGACTGAAGTTGCTGCGATTCGTCCAGCTCCACTCGGTCGAGACAGCACAAGGCACAAGCTGCTCCAACATCGATGCTTGCCTCCACGCGTCTTTAGTCCAGCGAGCTTGGGTCAATAATCAGTGAAGCTCTCCCCATTGTTGACTCCCCTTCTACCGCACGTTCATTAGCCCACACCGCCTCAGCATCAACGGCTTCGTTGCTTTGTTCTGCTCAGTGTCCGCGCCTTCTCTCCACGCATCTCCATCTCTCCGTTTCGCTTCATGGCTACCAACGCACTTCTTTGGTCAACATTCCTCTTCACGAAGTTTCACTGTTGACCCCATCTTCACGCCAGCGAGCCGCCGTCCTCTGCCATGTAGCCTACTCACTGAAGACAGCCCATCTCCACTTCGGTTTGTCCCTTCTACCGCGTGCCAGTCCACTAATGAAGTAGTTCAACGTCCCCTGCCATTCGTCCATAGCCACGCTAGTCAGCTTCTCTCTCCCTCGTGCAGACGCCAGCTCAACCATTTTAACTTCATGAGCAGCAGTTCGGCTAGCGAAGTCTCCCCACGTGAAGTGGCCCACCTGTTTCCTCACTTGTGGTCCATCCTCAGCCTTTGGGCCCAGCAAAGCCCACGGATCCAACAAATTTTTGTGGCCCAACAGGGGCCTTTGCTGCTTAATCGTTTGGCCCAAGTCTTCAGTAAGCAGCCCCCACCATCAGCTCATAGTTGAAGCCCATCCTTGGTCCAGCCCAACATTGGCCCAAGAAGTCAGCAGTCCAAGCCCGCGATTTTAAGGCCCAAGCTCGTGAAGTCAAGCCCAATTCAGCAACAAGTCTCAGCTTGAGCTGAGATTTGTTGGGCCAAGTTTAAGGCCCGGTCCAAGCCCGCCGGTGTCGTCGAAAGCCCGATTTCGGTTGCTGTGGCGTCGCCGTCGCGGTCTCCTGGTTCTCGCTTTTAACCAATTGAGTTTTACTAACTAATGCTTTCATAGTTTGCTAATTATACTTAAGGTTGGTCAGGTTTAATTAAATGCAATTAGGTGGTTAGATTAGTTTAGATAAATTAAATTAGAGACTTAATGATGCATGTTAGGTGGTTAGAAATAGACATTAGCAAGTAGACATGCCATGTTATTTATGGAACGAGTCTCAGTAATTTTCTGGGCTCGTCTTGGCGTCCAATTCGGCATTATGGGCCTAAATTGGATTTTTTTTATAATTATTTATTTAATTTTCGAAATTAATTATTTAATTTTCGAAATTAATTATTTAATTATTTATTTTTCCAAATATTCAAACGGGATGGCCGGTGATCATAATTTTATGCTGATTGTTCTGGTGTAGTCCGTTTATTTAATGGAGTTTTATTTTGTGCGAAAATGATTTATTTGGGAATTATTTTAAATAATCTTGGAAAATTAATTGGAAATTAACCGGGCATTAGTTAATGATACCAAAAATGTTTATGTTTTAGTGGAATACAGAAAATGGTGGAATTTATAAAAAGGAGATTATTATATTTTGGCTAGGGCCGATCGTGTACGCACACACGACATTTTATCGAAAATGATAAAATTGGTTATTTGATTGTTTGCTTGGAATGACATGCATACCGGCTCGATGACTCCACGGAGCATCTGGAGACAGTACGGTATGATAAATTGTGTGTATACCGGCTCGATGACTCTACGGAGCATCTAGAGACAATACGATATAATAAATTGTGTGTATACCGGCTCGATGACTTCACAGAGCATCTTGAGATAGGACGGTATGATCTACCGACTCAATGACTCTACGAAGCATCTGGAGACAGTAAGGTATGATAAATTGTGTGTATACCGGCTCGGTGACTTTATATGTCATTTTGAGACAGAACGGTATGATCTATTGGCTCGATGACTCTACGGAGCATCTGGAGATAGTACGGTATGATTTGATAGCTCGATGACTCTATATGTTGTCTAGAGATAAGATAACATACTTTCTATATATCGCCTAGGGTGAGTAGTCTTGGATGTTGATTAGACTTATAGAAAGAATGGAAGGGGTCGATCAAGAGATAATTTGGATGACATGTAATCCACTAGATCAATTGATCGATGATTCGATTTGATTGGGTGATGTGATGTGATGATGTATATTTGATATATATACTAACTTGCAGGAAGGAGTTGAGGCCGAGGTAAGTCTTCTGACTCGTGATGTGCTTAGGCAGCCTAAGGTGTATTGGTTTACTAATCGAGTCTTAGGGGGTAGAACTTGCTGAGACGTGGTCTCATTGGTTATTGAATAACCATTTTAGGACCCTGAGGAGAAGCTAAGGAAGAGGAATCTGAAGAGGAGAAAGACTTTTAAAGAAGAAGATGACCTAGAGAGGGATCTTGAGTATAACCAAGATGTGGATTAAGACCCCATCCCTTTTGTGAACCTTGTCTTAGTATAGATAGGTGTGAGACTTGTTTGCTGTAAATAGTATCGTAAATATACTATGAGTTGTGCTATAATAAAAAGTGTAGTTGTGAATTTCAATACTATGAAAAATATGACCTGCTTTTCTATCACATTGTTTTATTGTCTAGGGATTCATAACTGCTTCCGTATGCGTAAATGAAAGGAAAGGGTCGGCGATACTTAGTCCTGGGATATCGCACTTTAAAATTGACCAAGTAGAAGGATGGGCGCGTCTCCGAAGATCGGGGCGTGACATCCCTTTTTTGTGGTATCAGAGCCAAGTTCAAGATTGGAGTGATAAGGAGCGTTGACCATGGGATAATTGGTAGGAAATGCCTTTAAATTCATACTGATGCATGTCTGTGTTAGCTGAGTGCTAAAATTGTTTGGTGTTCGAATGGTTCTGTTTCTAATTCGGTGTTGAATTGGAAGCATGTGTCAGTTGTTTAAAGTGACACTATGAGCGATCAGGAGCCGAGGACTCCTGCAAAAAGGGCCAGTAGGGCCGTGACTCGGGGAAGAGCACCGACTAGAGTCGATACCCGAGGAGGCCGTGGTCGAGCGCCAGCACAGGCTAGCGCGAGTGGAATGATTCCACCTGTTATAGATATTAGAGTAGCACCACCTCCTGTTGGTGCTGGGGTAGCAACCCCGGGTGAACAAGGAACTGTCGGAATCAACCAGGCTCTAGATACTATGCGGGAGATGATGGGGCAACAGGCCCGAGATCAAACTGTCGCCTTTATTGCCGCTGTTGAAGCCACCACCACTGCCGCTACCAACGCTGCTATTGCTGCCGCAGCTGCCACCGTACCTACTGCTGCAATCGCAGTTGCACTTGCCGTCGCCACTGCTGAAATACTACCAGGAGTTGTGGCCGCTGGGAGGCTGATTCACCAGTCAGTGGATCAATTCTTAAAGATGAATCCACCAAAATTCATGGGTACCGGAGACCCTGAGGCCGCGTCTCTATGCGTACAGGATTTGGAAAAGGCATTTGCACTTCTGATGTGCAATGAGGAGGAAAAGGTGTTACTAGTTGTGCACCGACTTCAAGGTAACGCCAATATATGGTGGAGATCCACCAAGGATATAGTATTCCCGGAAGGTGTGGTCCAAGTGTGGGACACCCTCCTTAGCACCTTTAATGATCAATACTTTTCGAGTACTGCTTCGGAACAAAAGATAGAGGAGTTCTATCGTCTCCGCCAAGGGAGCATGATAGTTGACTAGTATGGGGTCAAATTCGCAGAACTATCACAGTATGCTCCTAAACTGATAGAAGACCCTGAAGAGAAAGCTTAGAAGTTCAAAAGCGGTCTTTGTGTTGAATTGAAACAACCTCTGCTACCATGGGACTTGAAAGATTATAGAGATGTTTATCGGCGAGCCCAGATGATAGAGTGAGGATTGAATGAACAAGCTGCTTCATCTAGATCGAGGTTTAGCTCCCATCGAGAGAATATCCGTCAAGGAAAAAGACCCATGCTTGGAAATAGATTTCATATCCCGTCCAACGGGAAGGGTGGAGTTGGCAAGTTTGGGCCAAGTAGGAATGATTTATGTCGCGCTTGTGGAAGTCAACATGGACCGAACCGGTGCCCTCGAAGGACAGGCGCTTGTTTTGAGTGTGGCCAACAGGGCCACATAGCCAGAGACTGTCCTAGAAAGCGAAGAGGACAACCTCAGTTGCCGCCACCGCCACCTTTGGGACAAATCAGAGGGTATGCACCTCAGAACGCGTCGCAAGGAGGTCAGCTGAGACCATCAATTCAGGGTACGGTGTACGCCATCACCGGAGGACTAGACAAAGGGAAAGCACCACAGATAGAACACCACTGGGATGACGAAAAGAACAGGAATGGACTGACTAGGCACCGAGCAAAGGAAGAATGTTTTTGAGGTGTTTTTTTTATCAGAGTAGAGCAGCGGGATTTCGAGTGAAGGTTGTGAAATTTCCGTTGTTGTAATAAAGTGGTAGGAAAATGAATCTCTGACTATAGTTGTACTTAATGGGTTTGCCTATGTATAACTTTGATACTATATATATATAAAAGGTTTGGCTCGATGAGCTTTTGTTGTAATGAAGTGTTGTTGCAATGTGAAACAACTATTGAATAAGGAATTCATGCATATTAGTGCATTACTTTGGGGAAATATTAGTTTTGTTTGTGAGAAAAATAAAGACGGTTCATTACGAGTATGCATCGACTATGGTTAACTCGATCGAGTGACAATAAAGAACAAGTGTTCATTGCCGAAGATCAACGATATGCATGATCAGTTACAAAAAGTGTCGATACTTACAAGGGTCGACTTGAGAATAGGATGTCATAAGTTGGGAATCAGGAAGAAAGTTATATCGGAAACAGCATTATGAATTAGAATTTTAGAAGAACTGTGATTGTTATGTCTTGTGTCACCCTAGAAAGACGAATTAAGTCGTAAGTGCACTGAATCAAAAGTCTTCAGTTGCACATATGGTGATCAAGGAGTGCAATTTACTCGAGAGAGCTCGAGATTCAATTTTCAAATTTGAGGTAAGCCACCTTTTAAACATTATGGCCACCCTCAGAATTGACCCAAAGGTCCAGTTTAGGATCTAGACATTTTAGTTGATGAACATAAATGTTCAAGAAATCCTATAAGAGGATACTGGTAAAAGAAAGGTTGACTTTCAGATTTCGGAAATGCCGAGGTATTGTGGGTGATGATAAGTCAAACAGTATGGAACTTGAGGAGGAGACCTTATCAGGGATTCACTATAATAGTTGCAGTATTTGACCATATAGTGCGAGGTAGGTCAGAATCAGCGTAAGCTTGAATGATAGATCGATATAAAAATAGATATCGCCGAATAGGTTGCAAGTGCCAGATGTGTTAGTAAGTGGGAATTCAGTAATGCAAGCTAGGAGGACTTTTATAGTCACGCGAGAATTTCGAGTGGGAATGGAAGTATGTTAAGATGAACCTTGTGACTAGCTTGTTAGGGAATCAAAGAAGCAATGATCCATTTTGGATAGGGGTTGATAGACTGATGAAGTTGATTCACTTCAGTGCAATATGAAAAGATCTTGATTGAAATAGGCAGGTAGAAGTGTATGTGTGTCAGGTAGTTCGTCTATGTGGAGTACTAGTGATGAACTTATATCAGATCTAGAACCGAGGTTCCCAGTTTCAACAGATCAGTCAGATAGTTCCTTTTAAGGCAGAACAAAGTAGAGTGTGTAGAACTTCAGTTTGTTGAGATGAGATCAGAGAAAGAAAGATCACATGCTCAGGGTCAATTTAGCAATCAATGATTGCAGTTGTCGTGATCAGAATCAGATTTTAGACTGCTCAGTGTTGCCAGAATAATTAAATTGTTGAGCATTAAAGGCCCTAAAAGTTCTAAATTGGTGAGTACACCTTTCTAAAAGTGTCACCAATGAGGGATACCTTGCATTTCAACAAGGAGGGAAAACTGAAATCGAAGTACGTAGGTCCCTTTGAGATTCTGAGAAGAATCGGGATCCTATCGTATTGTCTTGCATTGCCGTCGAGGTTAGCGCAAGTGCATGATGTCTTTCATGTGTCGATGTTGAGGACATATGAGCCTAACACGACCCACATGCTAAATCTTGAGGAATTAGGCGTGGACGACAGAGTGTTGTACATGAAAAGTTCGGTTCAGCTTATGGATCAGAAAGATCAGATTCGGTGTATCAAGAAGATCCCCTTGGTCAAAGTGGTCTAACAATGCCACCGGACTGAAGAAGCAACCGGGGAAAGTGAGACTAGATGAGACGACGATACCCCCACCTTTCCGTTTAAGGATTGGTAAAGGTTTAAATTTCGAGAACGAAATTTTTATAAGAGAGGAAAAGTTGTGACATCCTAGATTTTCGACCATGTTTTCTGCTGAATAAATCGGGCATTTCATTAACGCGCCTATAGGGCTGTTCTCAGAGCCAATCACTCTCGAGATAACTAGACTATCTCGGGAAGCCATTAAGAATTTTAAGGCAAATAGATTTGAGAATTTGACCATGAATCGACTTTTCGATCGTGCTCATCTGTCGAGACCATTACGGCACATATATAAATCGATTTGAGATCAGATATAGGTTGGTTCGATTGAGATGTGTGGCTAATTGTGGGTGATACCACTAAATTGGAAAATTCTCGTCGACCAATACTAGACTGATTTTATTATCGTTTTGGTACCCTGTGTCTGTATTTGAACCCTTGAGATTTTCACGACAATCGAGAGTCGTCATTGAGTCGAGTGGGTTCATTGTGGCTCGAAGAAAATCGATCACGGGTCATTTACACTGAAAAGTTCTCAAAGTTACTTGGTAGTCTAGGTCATGCTAAAAATGCGTCGAATGGAAATTAACCGTGAATTCAAACCCGATTTCAAAAATAAAAAGTTCTGAGGTGTCACGAGCTATTTTAGGAACGTTGATTTAGTCTCAGAAGATTTTTCGGAGATTCCGGGATTTTTACGGAAAATTGATTCGAACGTTGTGGAAATTTAACAGAAATTCAAATCGGCCGGATTGAAGAGATTTTCGACTTTCAATCTGAGCTATAAGGCGAAGGGGACCTATAGAAATTATGCAGACTTTTTCCACATCAAATTGGACGTCGAATTTGGGAAATTGTCGAAGAAATAGATGTCTCGAAAAATTGTGAAATTCGGATATAAAGGAGGACTACATTAATTTGGACTTTAAATTGATTTAATGGTGGAATTTATGCTTGAAAATGATGGGGGAGACATAGAGGATGAGATTGAGGCCTTGAGAGGTCAATTGAATTTGTGGAGGCCAATTTGAGATGAAATTGAGATGGGATGAGTGTCCAATTTGAAACCATGATTTTAAAATTCGAAACCCCCCTTACCCTAGCCATTTTGGACCAATTCACATGTCCAAGAAGGAGCTGGGTGGTTCAATGGCGGCCAAGGAATAAATACTTGGCCTAGAGTGAGTGTGGGAGATATTTTGTGGAAAGATCAAGCTAAAGGGACCCTCCATTCTCTCTTTCTCTCCCTCCCATGCGTGACCAACAAAGGAGAGCAGAGGCAGCGAAAATTCAAGTCGATTGAGCGTCCATTTTCTCTGTAATTTCCACCAAAGACTCAGCCTCACGATCCTTCTCTCTCCCTTTGTCGTTTGCTCCTCTCGCGCGGCCAGCTCATTTCTGCTCCACCATCTTTTGCTTTCTTGGTCAACTTCAGTGAAATTCTTCAAGCGAAGTCCACAGGTGTTGACTGAAGCTGTTACGATTCGTCCAGCTCCACTCGATCGAGATAGCTCACGGCAAAAGCTACTCCAACATCGACGCTTGCCTCCACGCGTCTTTAGTCCAACGACCTTGGGTCAATAATTAGTGAAGCTCTCCCCATTGTTGACTCCCCCTCTACCACACGTTCATTAGCACATGTTGCCTCAGCATCAACGGCTTCGTTGCTTTGTTCTGCTCAGTGTCCGCGCCTTCTCTCCACGCATCTCCATCTCTCTGTTTCGCTTCATGGCTGCCTGCGCACTTCTTCGGTCAACATTCCTCTTCACGAAGTTTCACTGTTGACCCCATCTTCACGCCAGCGAGCCGCCCTCCTCTGCCACGAAGCCCACTCATCGAAGACAGCCCATCTCCACTTCGGATTCTCCCTTCTACCGCGTGCCAGTCCACTCACGAAGCAGCTCGACGTCCCCTGCCATTTGTCCATAGCCACGCCGGTCAGCTTCTCTCTCCCTCGTGCAGACGCCAGCTCAGCCATTTTAACTTCACGAGCAGCAGTTTGGCCAGCGAAGTCTCCCCGCGTGAAGTCGCCCACATGTTTCCTCACTTGCGGTCCATCCTCAGCCTTTGGGCCCAGCAAAGCCCACGGATCCAACAAATTTTTGTGGCCCAATAGGGGCCTTTGCTGCTTAATCGTTTAGCCCAAGTCTTCAGCAAGTAGCCCCTACCATCAGTTCACAGTTGAAGCCCATCCTTAGTCCAGCCCAACATTGGCCCAAGAAGTCAGCAGTCCAAGCCCGTGATTTTGAGGCCCAAGCCCGTGAAGTCAAGCCCAATTCAGCAACAAGTCTCAGCTTGAGCTGAGATTTGTTGGGCCAAGTTTAAGGCCCGGTCCAAGCTCGCCGGTGTCGTCGAAAGCCCGATTTCGGCCGCCGTCGTGTCGCCATCGCGGTCTCTTGGTTCTCGCTTTTAACCAAGTGAGTTTTACTCACTATTGCTTTCTTAGTTTGCTAATTATACTTAAGGTTGGTCATGTTTAATTAAATGCAATTAGGTGGTTAGATTAGTTTATATCAATTAAATTAGAGACTTAATGATGCATGTTAGGTGGTTAGAAATAGACATTAGCAAGTAGACATGCCATGTTATTTATGGAATGAGTCTCGATAATTTTCCGGGCTCGTCTCGGCGTCCAATTCGGCATTACGGGCCTAAATTGGATTTTTTAATAATTATTTATTTAATTTTCGAAATTAATTATTTAATTATTTATTTTCCAAATATTCAAACGGGATGGTCGGTGATCAGAATTTTATGCTGATTGTCGTGGTGTAGTCCGTTTATTTCATTGAGTTTTATTTTGTGCGAAAATGATTTATTTGGGAATTACTTTAAATAATCTTGGAAAATTAATTGGAAATTAACTGGGCATCTGTTAATGATACCAAAAATGTTTTAGTGGAATATAGAAAATGGTGGGATTTATAAAAAGGAGATTATTATATTTTGGCTAGGGCCGATCGTGTACCCACACACGACATTTTATCGAAAATAATAAAATTGTTTATTTGATTGTTTGCTTAGAATGACATGTATACCGGCTCGATGACTCCACGGAGCATTTGGAGACAGTACGGTATGATAAATTGTGTATATACCGGCTTGATGGCTCTACGGAGCATCTGGAGACAGTACGGTATGATAAATTGTGTGTATACCGGCTCGATGACTCCACGGAGCATCTTGAGACAGGACAGTATGATCGACTGGCTCGATGACTCTACGGAGCATCTGGAGACAGTACGGTATGATAAATTGTGTGTATACCGGCTCGGTGACTTTATATGTCATCTTGAGACAGGACGATATGATCTACCGGCTCGATGACTCTACGGAGCATCTGGAGACAGTACAGTATGATTTGATAGCTCGATGACTCTATATGTCGTTTAGAGATAAGATAACATACTATCTATATATCACCTAGGGTGAGTAGTCTTGGATGTTGATCAGACTTATAGAAAGTATGTAAGGGGTCGATCAAGAGATAATTTGGATGACATGTAATCGACTAGGTCTATTGATCGATGATTCGATTTGATTGGGTGATGTGATGTGATGTGATGATGTATATTTGATGTATATACTAACTTGCAGGAAGGAACTGAGGCCGAGGTAAGTCTTCTGACTCGTGATGTGCTTAGGCAGCCTAAGGTGTATTGGTTTACTAATCGAGTCTTAGGGGGTAGAACTTGCTGAGACGTGGTCTCATTGGTTATTGAATAACTATTTCAGGACCCTGAGGAGAAGTTAAGGAAGAGGAACCTGAAGAGGAGAAAGACTTTTAAAGAAGAAGATGACCTAGAGAGAGATTTTGAGTATAAACAGGATGTGGATTGAGACCCCATCCCTTTTGTGAACCCTGTCTTAGTATAGATAGGTGTGAGATTTGTTTGCTGTAAATAGTATCGTAAATATACTATGAGTTGTGCTATTAATAAAAAGTGTAGTTGTGAATTTCAAAACTATGGAAAATATGACCTGCTTTTCTATCACATTGTTTTATTGTCTGGGGATTCATAACTGCTTCTGTATGCGTAAATGAAAAGAAAGGGTTGGCGATACTTAGTCCTGGGATATCGCACTTTAAAATTGACCAAGTAGAAGGATGGGCGCGTCTTCGAAGATCGGGTCGTGACAGTACATACGCCTCATTACAGTCACACAGCCTCCCTCGAGGTTTTGTTTCCTATGGGTCACCTGCACTGGCTCCAAGGCACCGCCATCCCAACCATGATCTTTTCTCTCAGAACGCGTATGTACAGATAAATGAACCTAAGCTTATAAATTAGCCTAGACCTCCCTTCTTATGCAATGTGGGAGAAAAGACGCGCTCCTTCCCTGCCCACGTTCGAGGACCGAGGCGCGGATACACCGCCATCCCTCCTTCCCTTGCACTACCACTTGGGCCGTCACATTAAGTGTGATAAAAAAAAAAAAAAAGCACGTTAGTAGCTCGAAACAAGTAGAATTACATGAATTTAGAATGAGGGATAAGTGCAATCCTAAAACCTTTCTCCAAAGTCCAATCAATGCTAAAACTTTCAAAACATTTAACCAAATCCTAAAACTTATTTTTTTTAAATGATGCAATTAAGTCCCTCTATTAGCCAAATCGGAAAGAGTTAATGGAATGCCTTCATTATATCAACTCAACAAGTGATACGGCTTGGTTGTGCTTTTAAAAGTTTGGCAACTAGATTGCGTTATTGCAATAAATTTGAGAACTTCTAATACACTTATTTCTGAAAGGAAAAATGAAAATCTAATTTTTTTCATTAAAAACTTCAAGTCACCCAAAGAAAAATACTTGACATGTAAGTCCAACACATGTCAGGAATTCAAATAATAGGAAAATGAGGATTGGAGCCCTCGGATGTTTCATCGTGGCCTTAAATGTTTCAAAAGAATTAAGAGAAAATTACTCAAAAAAAAATCATAAACATATTGTAATTGTGTCAATTCAATCCTAAATCTTTTTTTTTGGCAAATTCAATCATGAATCATTTGTAATTATATCAATTTAGTCCATCCAGCAGATTAAGATTGAATTTTTTCAATTTATAACATAAATGATATAATTACAATAGGTTTATGATTTTTTTGAGTAATTTTCTCTTAATTCTTTTGAGGTAAAAGAACACCCTAAGTACCAAAACTTGGCACAATGAGACACTCAAATATCAAAAGTTAGGAAGGTAACACTCAAGCGTCATTTTTTTTTTTAAATGAGACACTTGAGTCGAATCCCACGGGAAATCCTACATTGCAATTTTTTTATTAATTTTGCTCGCTTACATAGCTCGCCAGAATACTGGCTCACTAAGTAAACACAAAAGCAACTTCATTTGGGCACAATTCAAATCTTAATATAAAAATTAATTAAATTAAATTTAAAACCAAATTAAAAAAATTTAAGAAGAAGAAGTAGGAAGCAAGGACTGAGGAAGATGAACAGCACGCAGCGGCTAAGGGCCTATCATTGCCAAGAAGGTAGGGGGAGGGTCGGCTGGGGTTAGTGCCTGACCCTCATCGGATTTGGGGGAGGGCCGTGACCCTCACCACAAATCTGGGAGAGGGCTCACAAGCCCTCGTCGCCAGTTGACTATGGTCACCAACCTTCAACCAGGGCTCGACGACCTTGACCGACCCTCCCCCCAACTTCTCAGCGACGATGGGGCGGCGGCGGCAGCAAGGGCTGAGCCCTCAACCGTCGCCTACTATTCATCTTCCTCCTCCCTTCCTCCTTTTTAAAAAAAAAAAAATTGGTTTTAAATTTAATTTAATTAATTTTTATATTAATTATTTACCATGTCAGTAGCAAAACGACGTCATTTTGGCACTCGTCTAACTACATTAATGTGCAAAACGATATTTTTTTACATTAGGCTTGCCGGAAGATCACCACGTCGGCATTTTGGCTTGATTTTCTCATCATTGACACTTAGAGCGCGTTTGGTAATGATTCTCTTCCTGGGAACAAATTTTGACCAGAAATGATTATTTTTTATTCTGTTCTCGGAAACTGATTCTAAGTAAAAGAATACATTTGGTAACTGTTCAAAATTTCTGATTCTGTAATAGAGTTGTGTTTGTTACCATGCTCATTGATTCTAATCCAAATCAATTTCTTTTAATATTTAAATAATTTTTTTACTTTTTTCATTTTTTTTCCTTTTTTCTCTTCTTTTTTTCCCCTTTTTCTCATATTCTTCTTCTTCTTCTTGTGGCTGGTCGCCGGACCGACGATCGGTCAAACAAGGGTGGCCGACCTCACCGGAGTGTTGCCGGCCCTCGGCGAGGCCAGCCCTCATCGGTCGAGCCTCGCCGGCAGCTAGGTGAGGCTCGCCTAGCCCCACCAAGGCTCGACCTCGCTAGATTTGGCGAGGCTGAGCCTCGTCGGTGGCCAGGCTGGCCTCACCAGGAGCTGGGTGAGGCCTGCCTGGCCACCGGCGAGGCTAGGCGAGCCTCGCCGGGGATGGGTGAGGCTTGCTTGGCCACCAGCAGGGTTGGGTGTTGCAAGGCTTGCCCAGCCTATCCAGTGGCTAGGCGGGCCTCACTAGGGCTGGGCAAGGCCCGCTTGGCCACTAGCGGGGCTGGGCGAGGCCCGCTTGGCCACTGGTGGACGGCGGCAGGCGGCGGTGGACGGGGGTGGACGGCGATCGCAAGATGGTCAAAGGGAAGAAGAAGAAGTGTTGGTTTTTTATTCTCAAATTTGTTGTTTTTTTTTTATGACCCAGGGAAACCCCGTACGTCACGGGCGGCTGGAGTAAACCCTAGGTCCCTACAGGAGGACCCACCACCCCCACGGAACGAGTAAGACGCTAAGCGTCTCCACGGCGAGTCGAACCCTTGCCCTTCTCGAAGGGGTCAGTGGGTCCCCCTACGATGGAGAAGACTTGCCAGTGAAGCCACCACGGCCGGTGATTAATTATCAAATTTATTCTCGGAACAAGAATTAACTTTTTTTTATTTATTTATTCTTGATTCCACTCTCAATTTGTTTCTAGGAATAAATTTGTTCCAGGGAACAAAAATTTTTACCAAACGCGATTCTCAGCCCAAACTGATTCTGGGAACAAAAAATCAGAATTTGGCCATGTTTAGATGGTTACCAAACATGGCCTTAATTGATCTATTTTTTTTTTGGCACTTAAGTGTCCATTCGTGCCAAATTTTAGTACTCCGTGTGTCTTTTTCTTTTATTATTATTTTGGGGGGGGGGGGATAATTCACCCATCTTCTAGCTAAGCCAATGTGGATGGACCCAATTTCGAAGGGGATCCGTGAAATCATGGTTATGCATCCATGGTTCATGCTATGAATGTGGTCATGGGAAGCGAAAACGTACATGCATAAAGTGAGCATAAGGGGAAGTTCGACAAATGGCAAGGTATCATTTTCAGAAGAAATAAAACGACAAACATGCATTATTTCACGGACAATTTGTAGTCGCCCAAGTCAAATGAGAACTCCATATATTTAATTTAAAAGAATACTCTACCAAAATTGCCAATTGTCGAACTTGGTAAGAGACGAGACGATATTGACTTTTGCTTTTATTGTTGCGTAGAATAGTTAGATTATTTGAAGCGTCTGATAACATAATTATTTTTTAAAATAATATCATCCGTTTAAGTAAATTTTTCGAATGCAGCACATTTTTTTTTTTTTTTTGTGCGCGAGCATATAAGTAAAACTAATATTTTGTATAATAAGAAGAAAGCCTTCAATTTTTATGATCTTTTCCCTACGATACCATATTGAAAATTTTGTTAATACATATATATAAATAGAGAAAATTATAATAATTTTTTAAAATCCAATCAAACAACTAATAACTCAATCAATATATCTATTTTGTAGTCCTCTCTATCGCTTTCTTCATAGATTATATAGACGAACTTTAAATTTTTTTTTGGAAAAATTAAAATTTTCACGCGAAACATAAGTAATTGGTATTATCTTAACATTTAATTATGATTATTTTTTTACTTACTGAACTGACATTTTTAAGACCTTTCAGTTTACAAAATTTTAGAAAACCTGGCAAATATATTTATTCTTATAATTTGTTATATCCGAATGGTATCAAGATTTTTAAGCTATATCTTTTTTCTAGGTGCCCTTTTAAAAAAAAAATCCTTTTTTTAAAACTATGCCAATATTTTTAATAAAAAACCAATAATCCCTATAGTATCAAGATTTTTAAGCTTTATCTTCTTCTTTTTTCTGGGTGTCTTTTTAAGAAATTCCTTGTTGTAAACCTATGCCAATAATTTTAGTAAAAAACATAGATAGATTATATTTTACTGATCCTTTGTTTATCTTAGAGTAATAGAAAAAAAAAAGAATTGAGTTGTTTTTACTGAACACAATACTTATTCACTATAAAATGTTGCTTACTAAAGGCACCATATAACACTCTTACGTAATGTCCTAATCTCATGCATAAGAACTACTAATATTTATAAAGCTAATTAAATTAATCTTCCGACGACCTAATTTTTTCTAATGCACAAATAGTTTTAACACCTTCAAAGTTTCCGGCCACGGTTAAACAAATGGCGATGATTTCATTGAGTCCTGTGTACCTTTGATCGCTCAACTTATTGCTAAATTTTGCTTTATAATGAAAAAAAAAAGATATATTACTAAATTTTACGATTTTTTGGTCAACATGCATAATTTCTCAATGATCATTAAATGCTAACATATTCAAGTGATAAGATTGCATACGTCATTTCGTATGCGAACTCATATGATGTCCAACTAAAATTCCACGGATTAAGTCGGGCGTCAATGTGCAAAACCATTGTACTTTTTTGTTAAATTTAGGCATAATAATATAATTATACATAAAAAAAATAAACGCAACTCTATTGCAAATAGCCACACTATGTCAGTAGGGTACAAATGATATTTTATAATTATAATTTCAAATTTTAATAAATAAATAATTATAAGTATTGATAAGTGTCAAATCTGATCAACATGCACATTAACATCTTTTTAATAAGGGACAAGACACCTCTTAGCTTGTTTTAAAAATAAATTATCAACACTCCATTCATATAGAATCTTTGGAACTTAAAATGAATTTTGACGTTGCATAAGGTAAGAGTTTGGGAGAATCTGTGCCTAATTGAGAGCCGTCAGCCCACATGTGACATCATGAAATTCGACCATGTTTCAATAAAGTGAAATGGGCAATGCCGTCAACATGCCTATGGTCCTTTTTCTCTGAACTGATCACTCATGAGTTAACTAACCTATTGGGTGAAGCTGTTAAGGGATGTATCTGCAGTAAAATCCCTAAAAGCTACTCAATTAGTTAGATTGGATTAAAATCGAGTCTGATCGATTCTAACCATGAAATTTAAATTGGTTTCGGGAATCGAATATTCGAGCGTGTCACAATTCATTTTTAGGACTGTCTCATCGTCCGTCAAATTATTGACGAGTCCGAAATTTCAATAAAGAAATTATCGGAGGAAAAATTGAAGACCGAAAGAAAATTGAAAGGAAAAGAGAAAAGAAATAAAATAAGATTTAGGGTATTATTTTATTTTCCCTCTCCCTCTCTCTTCTTTCTCTCTCCCTCTTGTCTCTCCTCTCTCTTCTCTCCCCTCCCCCATTCGTACGAGCATCCCCACCAACTGCCCCTCCTGTTGTCTTCCACTTTGTCTTCTCTCTTTCTTTTTCATTTTGACCAGTCAAACTCTCTCTCTCGCTTCTCTTCTCTCTCTCTCTCTCTCTCTCTCTCTCTCCCCCCTCCGCACATTCGAGCGAGTGAACCAAAAGCTCAGGAAGAACAGAAGCTGCAGCTCGACTGCCCTCGCCATCGGACCAGCCTCGGCCAAGCCAAAACCACAACCCACGGAGTGGGTATCCACCCCGTTTGTGGGCCATTTTGGGCCATTTTCGGGCCCCAAACCCGAGCCGTGCTTTGGGAAGAAACAACCCTCATGTCGTCCCGTCGGATTGGTCCATTTTGTGCTAAAATCCGGTGAGTAATTTCACTAATCCCTGGTTAGTTGGCTAATTATGCTCAAGGGTTTTTTAGTTTTAATTAATTAGATTTAGGTGGTTAGATTAGTATGGATTAGTGTTTATTAGTCAATTGTAATGCGAATTAGACAAATTGAATGTGTATTTAGCAAGTAGACATGGTCTACTATTTATTGAGGGTAGCCCTGGATTTTTTCCGACCCTAATCGGGCTTCAATTAGGCTTTTCGGGCCTAAGTGGAATTTTTGGTATTTAAATATTAATTTTCGGAATTAAATTAAATAATTATTTATTTTCCGAAAATTCAACTGGGATGGCCCGAAGTCAGAATATTATGCTGATGACCGTGGTGAAGTCCGTTTATTTAATCGGGCTTTATTTTGAGCTAAATCGAATTTTTAATATTAATTATTTAATTTTCGAAATTAATTAATTATTTATTTATTTTCCGAAAATTCAATTGAGATGGCTAGTGACCAAAATATTATGCTGATAATCGTGGTGAAGTCCGTTTGTTTAATCGGGATTTAATTTGAGTTAAATTGAATTTTTAATATTTATTAATTAATTTTCGAAATTAAGATTGAGATGGCCGATGACCGAAATCTCGTGTTGATTGTCGTGGCGTAGTCCGTTTATTTATTTGAGTTCTTCATTGCATGGAATTAAATAAATTGTGATATTTTAGGGATTTATCCTAAATTGTTTGAAATTGAGTGAAATGGAATGATTGATTAGTAGATGGCCGAATATGTTTATTTAGCATTTATAATGCTTTGATGAGTTGTAAAGTGGATAGAATCATGAGAGTGGACTGGAAATACTCTGAGCTATAGCTGATCAGACACGGTGTACGGGCC
Organism: Eucalyptus grandis x Eucalyptus urophylla; assembly: GCA_028830015.1. Classification (NCBI taxonomy): domain Eukaryota; kingdom Viridiplantae; phylum Streptophyta; class Magnoliopsida; order Myrtales; family Myrtaceae; genus Eucalyptus; species Eucalyptus grandis x Eucalyptus urophylla. The sequence goes on from CM054190.1 coordinate 47,981,677, forward strand.
TACGTGGTTCGGTGACTACGGATGTCATTGTCGAAAATGGCGATTAAAGAATGCACGTACCGGTCTAGTACATATCCTATCATGGACATATGTGGTTCGGTGATTTGGGATATCACTGGTGAAAACGGCGCCTTAAAGAACGCACGTAACTGTCTATTGAATACATGATTATAGGCATGTGTGGTTCAGTGATTTAGGATATCACTGGCGAAAACGGCACCTTAAAGAACGCACACAGTTGTCTATTGAGAAAATCGTTGTAGGCATGTGTGGTTCAGTGATTTGGGATATCACTGGCAAAAATGGCGCCTTAAAGAACGCACGCAATTGTCTAGTGGATACGTAACTTTGGCGAACTTGACGCTCGAGAGCATTGATGTGGCTTTGTGACCGAGTGCCGAAGAGAGGTTATATGGTGTGGAATCAATGACCTAGAATGGTTCGTTTGACATGTAATCGACTAGTTTGATTTGTTTGGAGTAAATGAGTGCCTATTGTGAATTGTGCTGATTTGCAGGTGGGATCTGAGGCCAAGGTAAGTCCTCTATCCTATGCGTGTTTAGGTAGCCTATAGTATAATAGTTTACTAATCGGGCCTTAGTGGGGTAGAACTCGCTGAGACGTAGTCTCATCCCGGTTTGGGGAAAACATTTCAGGACCCCGATGAGGAGCTAAGGTGGAGGAGTCTGAGAAGGAGAACTCTGGGGTGAAACCCGAGGAGAAGAATTTTGGAAGAAGAAGATAATCCTGAGAGAGATCTTAAGTACGCCCTGGATGTACTGAGATTCTATCTTTTTTTAGATCTCCATTTTGATGTGAATAGAGATAGAGTAAAAAGTTGTGAAGTACTCTGGTTTGTGTTTTGTATAAAAGTATGGTTATAAGTTTCAATATGAAAAATATGACCCTGCTTTTCTATCCCATCGATTTACTGTCTGGGGATTTATAATTGCTTCTGCATGTGCTTAATAAATGAAAGGGTCTGCAATACATAGTCCTGAGATATCGCATATTAAAATCGACCAAGTGAAAATGATGTGTGCTTGCCCGAGGATCGGGGCGTAACACCACATTTTGGGCATTACCTCTAAACTCGTCATTCTCAGACTGCGTCAAGAGGGTCGCAACTATTATACTCGGTAAATAGGTTATGAATGAGTTTAGAATGATAAAGCCCAAAATAATATGATGTTAAATAAGTTCACAACTTACTTAGAATCAATTCACCGCTATGACCTGCTCTTGTCCACACTCAATCTTATGCTTACTTACTCCATGTTTTCCTCTTAGTTTGGGTATGAGTTTTTTTTAGATTGAGTTAAATGTGGAAGTGTTTTGGTAATATGTGTCAAGTCGAGCAGGATATGTGTCACTACATTTACATTGTATGCAAATGTGTTTAAAATGGTTAACTGGATTGATTTAGGTCAATCAATTTTTAACGCCAACCAAACCCGACTAGACTCTACTTTTGCCTATAGAAATTCTCCCACTTTATTCCAACGGCAACCTCAAGGAAAAGGGAGATAAATCAACACTAAATAAAAACTCAGACGAAAAGTTCACAAAGTCGACAGCGTCACTTATTGAGTTGCCCAAGATTCATCACTCACCATCCATCCCTCCCTCACAGTAGCCTCCCGGACCGCCAAAACTAATCCAATACCCCATTTGTCGTTTTCTGTAGCCATATTTCTTCAAGTCATAGACTTTGGATTTATCCACTCACACGACTATTTTTGTCGAAGGACGATGAACAAGACCGGTCGCGTCGAACCAAAGAAGATCTCGGAAGTGCGTGGCGTGCCTAGAATTACCATCAGGCTTATGACCACTTCCCATTGGAGGACAAGCTCCATCTCTCCCAGCTAGACCCACTCCTCCCCAAGCCGTATGTAGTGAACCATTGCGTAAATACAAGAACAGTTCACTCGGCCAATAACCAATTATAGTGTTTGGCGGACCAACGGTGAGCCACCAATTCTTTTTGGTTGGATCCTGCATACACGCAATAAATGTCCATAAGTTCTTACACATATTTGAGATTAAATTCATGAATTCTAAAATATTCAGAAGATAAATCGTACATGGTTTGATTGGCAAATCCCGTTGCTCAAGTATCCGAGACAATGTTGGTTTGTGTCATCATTGCTTAAATTCTTGAGTGTTTCGACATGAGATAGCAAGCATTTCAGAAGATGAATTATCCGAGAGTTGGAAAACAAGTTGAAATAATGATCAAGTCGCCTGTGAAGACACTTGTGATAATTAATCTTTCGAAATTCTTGGTGATTTCATCCTTTTGGATTTTACGTTACTTTTTGCAATCTATCATGTTCAGAAACAATGTTGGTTTGTGTTGGTGCCCAAACTAGCTTATTGGGCTTCAGAAGCCAAGGAAGATAGAGTGAGCCTAAAACATAGAAATCCATAGAAAATGGGCCGGAATACTAGCAGTCGACAAATGGAGTCTCGAACAATGCGACAAGGGGGCTTGCCGAAACCAGTGAGATAAAGATGAAAGCAGTTATTTGAATCGGTACTAGTGAAGACATCGGTAAGGCAGAACGGTTACCGAACAGGAGCCGAAACTTCCGGAACTTGTAGGCATTGAGATGGTAACTGCAAAAAGGCAGTTGCCTTTCAGAATACTATAATAAATAGTCGAAGAGGCACCAATGTGGGGGATCTTTTGCCAAATCGATAAATGATCATTCAATTTTAGGTTGTTGCTTTATCAATGGCACTTTTACATTCAATCGTACCTTTACTTTCCTTCCTTATTCCTACATTTTACTTTTGCTAGCAGTTTAGATAGGTTGTTTCCTTTTCCGAAGTGACAAGGGACCCGTTGCAAACAATAAAATTGAAATTCTACCATCTTCAATGAAAGATTTTTGTTGAGGGAACTTTCCGATGAGTAGTTTGATAAATGACTGATTTATATATATATATATATATATATATATATATATATATATATATATATATTTTCATGAAGACAAGAGAGGTACCATTTATTGTGTTGAAATCTATCAGCAATTCGTACTTGATCCTATGCTGGTGAAAAACCACAAATTTCAGGTTCAATCATTTTGCTCCTTAATTCTATTGCGAGGAAAGCCGGGTTCGTCAAAATATCATCACTCCCGCGTAAAATACTATGCCTGATAATATTATGACTGCCTTTTTTATATACAAAACCGGATTTACACTTCGTTGGCTTTCCTACTTCTTCAGAGGTTAAATATGTACAGTTCACTTAAAGAAACTTGTCCTACCGGAACAGTACCATTTCCTCAGGTTAGAAATATTTGACAGGGAAAAATCTGTAGCGAAGATTTGACAATTCACTTAAAGAAACTTGTCAAGTGAGTTCAATCAAGTCTTAAGACTTGATAAAATGATTAAAAAAAAAAAAGCCACGTGAGATTGATAAAATAATAACAAAAAAAGAAGTTACATCAGTATTTTTCGACGATCAAGTTGGATGAAGCTAAAGAAAAGACTCAATTAAACTAATTTGACAAATTCTTAAACTTGATTGCACTTTTTATAACTTTTATAATTTAATTGTATCTGATAATTTTTACGATTTCATGTATACTTATCCCTTTATAAATTAATAGATATGGTTACGCGGAATAGGCATCAAACATTGCATAAGCAAAAAGGAGAGATATGCACCCTCTCTATCTTCTAGGGGTGAGCATCGGTTTAGGGTCAATCCTAGACTGACCCTGGATCGGCCCAACCCTGTTGGTCCTGGTGCAATTCCTAGGGAGACTTGGTCAATCCTTGGTCATAGGATTCCTCGACCAGTACTGTGCGAGTTGGTCATCGATCTTGGGAGTTCAGGATCTGTCCAACTCGGACTGACCCTGACTATATATATTATTTATAATTTTTTATTTAGAGAAAATCTTAAAATAAACGATGTCAACAACATTAAACAGAAGTGTCGCTCCCATTGTTTACCAAAAAAAAAAAAACAACATTAAACAGCTATTTAGTGAGGAGTTCAAGTAATTTTACATTGTTTTATAATAACTTAGATTTTTAATGTCTTTTACAGTGTCAATAGTCATAATTTATGAAGGAGGAAAATGTTTTTGTGAAGAGTTCTCATGGCGTCCAAAATGGCATAAACAGCTTATTACGGCATCCTCTTCTAGTACTCATTCTCTTCTATCTTATTTGTCATGTTAGTTTTCAATTTACCAAAATCGAAAGAAACAACTTCTTTGCTCACCACTTGACACTCGCCTTGCTCGCTATAGGTCACTCGTGCCACTCGCCACTCGATGCTCGCTTGACTTGTTGCTCCCCGCTCAACACTCGATGCTCACTCTATTCGACGCCCACCCCACTCGACCCTCTCCGCTTGCCTTTCTTAGCTGACCTCACTCATTATCGAACCTATTAGGTCGGTTTGGTCCTCGGTTGCCCTTTCAAGGAGTACAAAAAATGAAATAAAAAATTATTGGTGGCTCCCGGGTTGACGTTGGAACTAGATCGAACCCATTAGGTCAGTCCAATCTTCAATCTCTTTTTCAAGAAGTACAAAAAAATAAAATAAAAAAATTATCAATTGGTCTTGAGTTGACCCTAAAACTAGACCGAACTCACTGGGTCAGTCCGGTCCTCGGTCCCAAGCTCAATAGGATTGGTCCTCAGTCCCAAAAATTGAAAATCACCACTGTGCAAGTTGGTTCTAGGGTTAGGGGGTGAACCGACCCAACTCGGACAATGCTCACCCCTAGTCTCTTCTTATAAGAGTATGACTAGGCATAAGGGATAATTCTTATGATTACACTATGCTATTATATCTACATGGATGTACACATAACATTGATCCTACTAACAGAATGTAAAAGTCTTGAAGCGGAATGTCACCGACGAAGTAAATGGAGTTTTGTCAAAAAGAAAAAAAAATGACAACACACGCAACCAAAAGTGAACAATAATGCTATGAATTGTAATGTGAATGCGTCTCTGCTCCTTCCAATGGAGGAAGAAAAACGGAAATATTGTTGCGTGCGTGTAGAGTCAATGCTTAGCGTGAATATTGATTTAGATCTTGATAGACATTCGAAGGAGATTTCTCCGAGCTCTTTCACCAATTCTTCAAGATTTTATGATAGGGAATCAACTTTGCGTCGGGTGTTTGCTATTCACCTTCGGTTTGAAGAATGATGAGCATAGAATCGCCAAAAACTTGTAATCTCTTGACTTTCACATCAACGGCTAGTCGCAAGCCAAGAATACAAGCTTCGTATTTAGAAATATTGTTATTGCACAGAAATATCAACTCACTACTTCATCCAAGTCATCAGACTTTATGGAATTCTCAGCCAACATTCAGTTATGACTTGGTCTTTGATGGACTTTTGAGCCATGCTTTGCATGTTAAATTCAAAGAACAATATTTGTCACTTGGCTAGTCTTCCAACAAAAATAGGCTTCTCCAATAGATATTTGATTGGGTTATTCTCAATCACCAATAAAATCCGATGGTGAAGAGTGTATTGACGCAATATGTGTAATACCATACTAAAGCTACACAAGTCTTCTCAACTTCGGGATAATGTGTCTTAGAAGTAGAGAACTACTTGCTAAGATAGTATATTGCGCGTTCTTTTCCATCACTTAGTCCTTTTTAGGTTAACATGGCTCCAAACAACTCGTCAAGGATGTTAAAATGAAGAATCAGTGGTACTCCATAAATTGGTGGTACCAAAACTGAGGAATGCAAGAGATATCGCTTCAATTCTTCAAATGACTTTTGGCATTCGTCGTCCCATTCAACTTTAGCATTCTTTTTCAAAAGCTTGAAAAGTGGTTTTGTCGTTTCAAATAATTAGGAGATGAATCTTGAAATATAATTTAGTCTTCCTAATAAACTCTAATCTTCTTTGATTGTGGACGGAGGTTTTAGGTCACAAAAGTCGTTAACCTTTAATAGATCGATTTCCATGCCTCGGTTACTAACCATGAATGGTAGCAGCTTTTCAGACTTTGCCTTAAATATGCATTTTGTAGGTTAAGCCTTAGCTCGAATGTTCTTAGTCGATTGAACAACTTCTTCAATACTTCAATGTGATCTTCACCTTGTCTTAATTTAGCAATCATCGACATATACTTCAATTTCTTTGTGCATCATGTCGTGGAGCAAAGTGACAATTGCCCTTCGATAAATTCTCTCAATATTCTTTAAGCCAAAGGACATTACCTTATAATAGAAAGTCCCCCATGAGGTGATGAAAGATGTCTTGTTTTTATCTTCCTCTTTCATTTTGATTTGGTAAAAATCTATCTATAAGGGAGAATAACTTAACCCCGCCATGCTATTAACTAGTACATCAATATGCACCAATGGGAAATCATCTTTGACTTGCTTTGTTCAAGTCGCGATAATCCACGCATACTTGAGCTCCTCCGTCCTTCTTTATAACCAGCACAATGTCTTCAATCCAATCGAAGTAATATTCAATGAAGTCTACCTTTAGCAATTTCATGACTTTGCAATTTTCTTGAATAATTTTGGCTTCGTCTTCCTAAAATTTTGCTTTTTAGGTGGAATGCTCAGATTAATTGGCAAAGCGTGTTCCACAATATCTTATTCCAAACCCGGCATGTCAGTATAAGACTAGGCAAATATGTCTTGATACTTCTTCAAGAGTTCAACTATCCTTACAGCTTCGGATTTAGAAAGACTAGCTTTGATCTTCTTTTCTTTGGGATTTCCAGAATTACCAAAATTTGCAGTAATTGTATGTTTTGCGATAAGAGGGTTACATTTTTTTTTTTTTTGTAACAAATCCACTCTTCCTCAATAGCTCTCGAATCATTTACGTCATCCGGCTTAGAGGAATCGGGTTCAAATAAAGTTTCATGAAACAAATTCGAGCCATGTATGAGACTCATGAATATGCAAAATGTCATCCCTGAGATGCAATGAACAAGGTTAGTACACCAACAACAAATGCAATGCATGTCATGTTGATCAAAAATCTTTTCGAACAATGATTTTTTTCGAAGAGAACTCATAGGGAACTCATCCTTATATGCTCGAACATCCTTGTTCCACAAATCAATTTGGAAAACTAGGATGCTTGCGAAAGTCTAGGCCTCAAACCATCATCATAAGACTAGTTTAGAGTACCTACACACATCCTTAATAAAACGTGCATATGCTTTGTTAAATTGAAAATGTCGTATTACAACGTAAATTACCCTAGACCAATAGCTCAAGATCGTAGTATTAACCCTAGACCAATCTCTCGCAGTCCAACCACGTACAAATAAAAATACCATGACGAATTTATTAATGAATATTCAGGCGTCAATATAGTAATATTATTCCTCTTTTCCATACATTTCCTATTTGGACTTCGAGGTCCCCTTTCTTGACTTGCAGAGGTATTGGACTTTTAAGGAATTTGTAAATGACAAAAAGTAGGACCAAAATCTCCAAATTATATAAAAGCAATCTCTAGTAATTATTACTACCGATGATTAACACGCCAGTGTGGAGCTCGGAACCTTTGCGTCTCTCCAGCCGCAGCCCGCTCACTAACGGTTCCAAGGTCCAAACCGTGGTTTTCACTGTCGGTTGTAATAATTACTTCAAATTGCTTTTATTTAATTTGGGGATTTTCTCTTTTCTTACCCAATCGCAAATTTTGTACATTATTTAAATAATGCGATTGAATGTAGGCATAAACGTCAACAAAGAAAAAAGAATCTTAGATCCATTTTACCAAAATTTCATTCAGTTTTGGCTGATGATAATACCGCAAATGAAGAGTGAAAATGATTATATCATCTTCTTTTTTTTCGTTGAAAAAATCATGGAAAAGAGAATCAATTGAAGGGGTTGAATGAAATATGGTAACGATTTGTTCTTTCAAATTGAAGAGATGTAGTTTTCAAGGTTTGGTTAAAATATTATATGACTTAAGAGGCTACCAAATGTCCGCGAATTAATGCATGTTTGCCATTTTAGTTCTACTGAAAATGCATGCTTGCCATTTGTCGAGCTTCTCTTATGCTTGCTTCTGGCGTATATATTATGACTTGCCATGCGAATTTATAGAATCAAATACGTCATCAATTTATTATTTTATAAAAAAGATATGTAGTTCTCATTTGACTTGAGAGACTACGAATTGTCCATGAAATAATGCATGTTGCTTTTTTTAACTAACGAAAATGCATGCTTGCCATTTGTCAAGCTTCTTTTTTCTAATGAAATAATCTCTTGCTTTGAACCCGCATTATTAGGTGTGCGGGATTTCACTAAGGTACAAAGAGTAGCCACAGAAAGGAAAAAAAAAAATAGACTTTATTGTTTATAAATAGACACATCTTAAACACCATGCAACATCATTTCGAAACTTCAAAATTCATCATACAAGTGAGAATGAAACTTGCATTATCGTTGCTTATTTTCTTTAGTGTTTCGGTATGTGAGATGGCGAGCATCTGTGAAGATGATGATCGAGATTTGGAAAGACAAGTTCAGATTATGACCAAGTCACCCATGAAGACATTTGTGGTAGTTAATCGTTCAAAATTCATTGATTTTCTCCTTTCAGATTTCATACTACATTCCGCAAGCTATCTTGTTCAGAAGCAGTGTTTGTTTGGCAAATGACTGATTATATGTGGTATTTTAATGAAGACCAAGGAAGGAGACACCATCGATTGTGTTGAAATTGACAGGCAACCGGCACTTGACCATCCACGGTTGAAAAATCACCAAATACAGGCAATAATTTATCCCTTTATCCTATTAAGGCAGAAAACTGTGTTTAGTCCAACTATCATCACTCTTGCATTGACTTGCTTTGCTTGATAATATTATGACCACCATTTTTGCAGACAGAGCCGAGTATGAGCTTCAATCGCTTCCGTACTCCTTCAAAAATTAAATTTGTTCAGCTCGGATGGAGAGAATCTTGCCCTGTCGGAACAGTACCAATTCCTCGAGTGAGAAAGGAAGACTTGATAAGGGCAAAATCAGTAGCCAAGATGCCATCCTCTAAGAGTCAGAATGCTCTTTCTCAACATGTGCTGCTCTCTTCTCCCTCTCCCCCCAACCCCCATGTTGTGCTCTAGCGCACACGTACACATACAACCCCTCCCCCTCTCTCTCACGTACATAAGGTTTATGATATTTTTGTTAAAAGCCTGTAGATAACCCATGAAAAGATTGACGTTCACAGGTTGTATTTCGTGAATGACCTATATTTTTCTCATAGCTACCTATGTTACAAAAATTTCTTGACATAACATAAAACAAGTCCAGAAATATGGGATAAAATATACAAATTGATCTTTCCATTAGCACTACAAAGAAAAGATCTGAACGGTCACTTTTCTGCATTGCCCGTCCCCTCAAACAAAAATAAGCATATAATTGAAAAAAAAAAAAAAAAGGTTGTACTATTACCCTTCAAAATTTAAATTTTCGATCCAAGTTGCATTTGTGATTTTGAAGCATAATTGCCCCTGCACGGTAGTAGAACGAGTCATAAGCAAACAAAAATATATTTGGCTTTTTTTTTTTTAACCCATCTATAACTCGATGCAGGTAGTTTCTTTGAGAGATGACATGACAGAAAATATCAAATATGGAGGTTTTGCGAGATGTAACGTCTACAATTTAACCATAGCTCATGACCAAGCCAGCTCACACAACATGTGGATTGAAACTGGTCCTATGAATCATATTAGTATGATTGTTGCAGGCTGGCAGGTACTTCAATAGATAGGCAAATATAGAGAATGTATTGAGATAGAAAGATATAACATCTTTTACTTTGACTAGGTTTCTCCACAACTATATGGTGACTCTCGTCCTCGGTTGTTTACATATTGGACGGTTAGTTTGAAACTTGTTGAGTGATTCTCCCATTGGATCTGGAATTTTCAAGAATAAAGTTGGATTGTTGGCTTATTTTGTTGACTAAAGCATCCTTCTTATAGGGTAATGGCCACCATAATGGATGTTACAACATGCTATGTCCAGGTTTTGTCCAGGTACATAGGGCAGTAACTCCCGGCTCTCCAATCCCCGATGCTTCCGAATATGGCGGACGTCAATATGAGTTTAATATCCAAATCCACCAGGTAAGCTTGATTTTGGGCAATTAAGACGATGTATTCTCTTCTTAATGAAACCAATTCAAACCTATTGTGCTATCTTCTTCCCAATTTAATCGAATATGGTGAGAACAAGATTAACTATGTTCAACTTCGGTGAATAATTTTTAACTGCCCACATGTTCGGTGATTAACACTAGTCGTGATACATAAGAAATATTTAACTAATTACAAGTTCCAATCTATCTTTCTCTCAAAATTGATCGGGGCAGCTAAAAATATGTGGATATGTCCATTTACTTTTGAGACATAATAAACGTTGATCAAATATGAACTATTAGATGTAATTTTGCTTCGGCAGTCAATTGTGGGATAGCTTTGTGTTGGGACGTATCCAGGACGATGGTAGTTTTTGGGGATACATATGCTAGGAAAAACGCGCGCGGGCGCGTACAAAAGCGCTTTTTCATTATTTGATAAGAGATCGGGAGAGGAATAACTTTTTAAAAAAAAAAGTAACAATAATAAACACACAATTAGAAACATAGCAATAGATTTCTTAAATCAAGCTCTATAGGAAAAAATTGTAAATAAGCTTCCGTTTCTTTCAAACGGTATCCAAAGTTGTATATTACTATCATCATCATCATCATCATCATCATCATCATCAACATCGCTAAGTTGAAACAGGAGATGCCAACACTCACCCTAGTGAGAAGACATTAAAAGGTTTAGTTTATATTTCCTTTTTGTCTAGTCAGTCTATAAAGTTAAGTTAGAATAATCATCATGCGATTGCTGTCTTTTTAGATGTCGATCTCTAAGATAATCGCTAGAAGATGAGAATCTATCATTTTTAGCAAAACGACTACTTAATGCGAAATCATCATCTAGAATTAAAGTGATAATCATATACTACAATTAGAGGAGCTAGTTTGCCTAAAAGTTCTTGAAATGTGATCTGAGCAATCTAGTCGGTCCATGTAGTTGTAAGTTTTATTGATGGATATTATTGATCAAGTCAATGGTCATCAAGATAGCCTTTTACATTACTGAATAATTGATTTCATGAAATTGCGATGATTTGTAAGTATTGGTCATTCACTTCTTTAAATTTTACTAGTCATCTTTATAATACACAAGCAATATTATATATATATATATATATATCAAACTTTTGAAAACAGTTACAAAAATAATGGAACCGGTGAAATTGTTTCGTACTCCATTTCCGGATATTAAGCTACTTGTATGAAAATTGTAGTTCATCTGCAACTTAGTTATTCTAAAATTATGTAATGTTTCCATAAATATATAATTAGTACAACTCAAACTATAAAACAGCTGTAAAAAACCTTTCTCGCCTTCCCTATTGAAGCCGTGTTCTTTATTAAAAAAAAAAAAAAGAGACCCGTGTATGATAAGCCATAATAATCGTCACAACGTTCATTCTACAGTAATATTTGGTTCAGTTAAAGGTTGATCGAAAAGATAATTTGTATGTCTAACTGGGACTCTTATATATCTAAAGAAATATAACAATTTAAATGTAGTCGCATATCGGCGGCTAGTCTTAAAGTAAAACAGGGTGATACGTTCTTCAATATTGAAGTTAATGTATGCTTGTAAGAGAGAATTCGGAAATACTCGAGCAGCGAGATTTGCCAATCGCATGTTGTACGCTTTATCTTTTGAAATTTTTAGAAGTAATGAAATTAATCTCAAATTATGTGTAAGAACTTATGGACATTTGTTGCCTGTATGCAGGATCCAAGTAAAAAGATGTGGTGGTTCACTGTTGGTGAGCCAGACATTATAATTGGTTATTGGCCGAGTGAACTATTCTTATATTTACGCAATGGTTCGCTACATACGGCTTGGGGAGGAGTGGGTCTAGCTGGGAGAGACGGAGTTTGTCCTCCGATGGGAAGTGGTCATAAGCCTGATTTCAATTTTTGGCACGCCACGTACTTCCGACAGGTTCACTGGATAGATGCAACCGGCGCTCTTCAACTTCCTTCGACAAAAACAGTCGAGTGGGTGGATAAATCCAATGTCTATGGTTTGAAGAATCATGGCAATGTTAGATATCATATGGGGTACATGATTAGTTATGGTGGTCCGGGAGGATATTGCGAGGGAGGGAGGGGTAGATAGTAATAAGGAGCTATCTTGAGCAGCTCAATAAGTGAGGCTTTCAACTTTGTAAACTTTTCCTTTGAGTTAGTATTATCTTTATTATATTTATTATCTTTTTCTCCCTTTTTCCTTGAGGCATAGGTTACAATATCAGGAGGAGCGAAATCCATAGGCAAAGATAACAACACGGTGAACAAAAGTAAGATCCAAAGGTTAAGGTTGCAAAGTCAGTTTCTGTCTCGTCATTTCCTCGAGCAAACTGCAGAGTTCACTTGTTTTGAATTGGTTTTCCTCGTTGACGTTCAATTGTAACATGTGGAATTCTAGTCTAAAAGCATATGAGTTCTATACGAGAAGACGTATGCAATTGGATCGCTTTAATAACTAAACGTTTAATGATCAATGCGAAGTCAAGTATTTTGTCAAAAAAAAAAAGTGAAAATCAATAATATGCCTTTTCTAATAAAAGCAAAATGTAGTTATATGTTGAGTGGTCGAAAATGTAAACTTGATTCGATAACATTATATACCATCCGTTTAATCATGTCATACGAGTAGCTCATTAAGGTTGGTAAATTATTTACGTATTAACATGGGGGAAGAAGTCTACTGCCATGCTAACTCTCAACTTTTACTGTTCTTTAATTGTGAGAAAAAGTTTGATTTTTTTTTTTTTTTGCATGTACTATTTTCCATTTCTATGTATTGAACTCGATGGAGATTTTGCTATATTTGGGGAGAGTTTAGGCATCATACTACTATAATAATAGTAATGGTTCTCGTAGAATAATAACCGTGGTTTGGCTCTCGATCGTTGTCGATTTGCTACGCCAATGGATGAGCTGGAGAAAACATACTCAGTATGGTGCCCATTGTCGGATTAGGAACTAGACATAGGAGAAATAGGAGGAGGATATGTATGTGAGTTTCCAGTAATTCCTGGATACATGAGGGACGGATTATCTGTGCCGTCTAATAAGAATTAGCTGACTACTCGGAAGAGATACTTCATTTTTAGCCAAAAAAGGAGCGCTCAAACTCGAAGATTTGCATCGAAGCTAGAAGCATGGCCCTAGGGAGATATGCTTTCGAAAGAGATTTTCAACGAAAAGAAAAAAGAAACAATTAGTGTAAGGACCTTGGTCTCACTACTGTACATATGTTGTCGACTTTGGACACTAAGTCCTCATGGTTTGATTTTGTTTTTCTCGTGATAGCTCATAACCAATATATTGTCCTCTATGGGTATATATGCCTCATTATAGTCGCGCAGCCTCCCTCAAGGTTTTGTTTCCTATGGGTCATCCGCACTGGCTCCAACGCACCGCTATCCGAACAATGATCTTTTCTCTCAGAACGCGTATGTACAAATAAATGAACCTAAGCTTTATAAACTAGCCCAGACCTCCCTCCTTATGCAATGTGGAACAAAAGACGCGCTCCTTCCCTACAGACGTTCGAGGGCTGAGGCGCGGATACACCGCCATCCCTCTTCCCCTTGCATTACCGCTTGGGCCGTCACATTAAGTGTGATAAAAAAAAAAAAACACGTTAGTAGCTAGAAACAAGTAGAATTACATGCATTTAGAATGAGGGATAAGTGCAATCCTAAAACCTGTCTCCAAAGTCCAATCAATGCTAAAACTTTCAAAACATTTAACCAAATCCTAAAACTTATTCTTTTTTTTTAAATGATGCAATTAAGTCCCTCTATTAGCCAAATCGGAAAGAGTTAATGGAATGCCTTGATTATATCAACTCAATAAGTGATACGGCTTGGTTGTGCTTTTAAAAGTTTGGCAACTAGATTGCATTATTGCAACAAATTTTAAAACTTCTAATACACTTATTTCTGAAAGGAAAAATGAAAAACAAAATTTTTTCATTTAAAACTTCAAGTCACCCAAAGACAAATACTTGACATGTAAGTCCAACACATGTCAAGAATTCAAATAATAGCAAAATGAGGATTCGAGCCCTAGGATGTTTCATCGTGGCCTTAAATGTTTCAAAAGAATTAAGAGAAAATTACTCAAAAAAATCATAAACCTATTGTAATTGTGTCAATTCAATCCTAAGTCTTTTTTTTTTTTGGCAAATTCAATCTTGAATCATTTGTAATTATGTCAATTTAGTCCATCCAACAGATTAAGACTGAATTTTTTCAATTTATAACATAAATGATATAATTACAATAGGTTTATGATTTTTTTGAGGTAAAAGAACACCCTAAGTACCAAAACTTGGCACAATGAGACACTCAAGTATTAAAAGTTAGAAAAGTAACACTTAAACGTCATTTTTTTTTAAATGAGACACTTGAGTTGAATCCCACTGGAAATCCTACATTGCAATTTTTTTTATTAATTTTGCTCGCTTACATAGCTCGCCAGAAAACTGGCTAACTAAATAAACACAAAAGCAACGTCATTTGGGCACAATTCGAATCTTAATATAAAAATTAATTAAATTAAATTAAAAAATTTTAAGAAGAAGAAGAAGGAAGGAAGAAATGAGGAAGATGAACAGCAAGCAGCGGCTGAGGGCCTATCATTGCCAAGAAGGTGGGGGGAGGGTCGGCTGGGGTTAGTGCCTGACCCTCATCGGCTTTGGGGGAGAGCCGCGATCCTCACCACACATCTCACCACCAGTCAACTATGGTCGCTGACCTCCGGCCAGGGCTCGACGACCCTGACCGACCCTCCCCCCACTTTCTCAGCGACAATGGGGTGGTGGCGGCAGCGAGGGCTGAGCCCTCAACCGTCGCCTACTATTCATCTTCCTCCTCCCTTCCTCCTTTTTTTTAATTGGTTTTAAATTTAATTAAATTAATTTTTATATTAATTGTTTACCACGTCGGCAGCAAAACGACGTCATTTTGGCACTTGTCTAGCTACATTAACGTGCAAAATGATATTTTTTACATTAGGCTTGCCGGAAAATCACCACGTTGGCATTTTGGCTTGATTTTCTCGTGGTTGACACTTAGGGCACGTTTGGTAACGATTCTATTCCCGGGAATAGATTCAACTAGAAATTATTATTTTTTGTTCTATTTCCGAAAACTGATTCTGAGTAAAAGAACGCGTTTAGTAACTGTTCAAAATTTCGAATTCTGTAATAGAATTGTGTTTGATATTGTGCTCATTAATTCTGATCCAAATCAATTTCTTTTAATTTTTAAATATGTTTTTTTACTTTTTTCATTTTTTTTCTTTTCACTTTTTCCTTTTTTCTCTTATTTATTTTCATTTTTCTCCTATTCTTCTTCTTCTTCTTCTTGTGGCCGGTCACTGGACTGACGATCGGCCAAACAAGGGCCGGCAACCTCACCAGAGTGTTGCCGGCCCTCGGTGAGGCCGGCCCTCGTCGACCGAGCCTCGCCAGCAACTGGGTGAGGCTCGCCTAGCCCCACCAAGGCTCAGCCTCGCTAGACTTGGCAAGGCCCGCTTGGCCACCAGCGGGGCTGGGCGAGGCCTGCCTGGCCACTGGCGAGCTCGCCAGACCTCACCTTGGCCTAACGAGCTCACCGAACCAATGAACGGCGGCGGGTGGCAACAGACGACGACCGGCGGCAGCAGACGGCGACGGACGGCGGCGAACGAGGGTGGACAGTGCTTACAAGATGGTCAAAGGGAAGAAGAAGAAGAGTTGGTTTTTTATTCTCAAATTTGTTTTTTTTTTATGACCTAGGGAAGCCCCATACGTCGCGGGCGGCTGGAGTAAACCCTAGGGCCCCACAGGAGGACCCACCACCCCCGTGGAATGGGTAAGACGCCAAGTGTCTCCGCAGCGAGTCGAACCCTCGCCCTTTGAGAAGGGGTCAGTGGGTTCCTCCACAATGGAGAAGACTTGCGAGCGGAGCCATCGCAGCCGGTGGTTGATTTTCAAATTTATTCTCGGAACAAAAATTAACTTTTTTTTTTTATTATTCTTGATTCCACTCCCAATCTGTTTCCAGGAACAAATTTGTTCCAGGGAACAAAAAATTTTACCAAACGCGATTCTCGACCCAAACTGATTCTGGGAATAAAAAATTATATTTTGATAATGTTTGGATGGTTACCAAACAGAGCCTTAATTGATCTATTTTGCTTTGATTTTGGCACTTAAGTGTTCATTCATGCCAAATTTTGGCACTCTGTGTGTCATTTTCTTTTATTATTATTATTATTTTTTTTTTTTGGGATAATTCACCCATCTTCTGGCTAAGCCAATGTGGATGGACCCAACTTCGAAGGAGATCCGTAAAATCATGGTTATGCATCAATGGTTCATGCTATGGATGTGGTCATGGGAAGCCAAAACGTACATGCATAAAGTGAGCATAAGGGGAAGTTCGACAAATGGCAAGCTATCATTTTCAGAAGAAATAAAACGACAAACATGCATTATTTCACGGACAATTTGTAGTCGCCCAAGTCAAATGAGAACTACGTATATTTAATTTAAAAGAATACTTTACCAAAAATGCCAATTGCCGAACTTGGTAAGAGACGAGACGATATTGACTTTTGCTTTTATTGTTGCGTAGAATAGTTAGATTATTTGAAGCGTCTGATAACATAATTATTTGTTAAAATAAAATCATCCGTTTAAGTAAACTTTTGGAATGCAGCAGTTTTTTTCTTTTTTCTCTTTTTAGTTTTGTGCGCGAGCATATATGTAAAACTAATATTTTGTATAATAAGAAGAGAGCCTTCAATTTTTATGATCTTTTCCCTAAGATACTATATTGAAAATTTTATTTATATATATATATATATAAATAGAGAAAATTATAATAATTTTTTAAAATCCAATCAAACAACTAATAACTCAATCAATATATCTATTCTGTAGTCCTCTCTCTCGCTTTCTTCATAGATTATATAGACGAACTTTAAATTTTTTTTTGAAATATTAAAATTTTCACACGGAACATAAGTAATTGGTATTATCTTAACATTTAATTATGATCATTTTTTGACTTACTGAACTGACATTTTTAAGACCTTTCGGTTTACAAAATTTTAGAAAACCTGGCAAATATATTTATTCCTATTTTTTATCCGAATGGTATCAAGATTTTTAAGCTATATCTTTTTTCTGGGTGCCCTTTTTTTTATTTAAAAAAATCCTTGTTTTAAAACTATGCCAATATTTTTAATAAAAAAATCAATAATCCCTATAGTATCAAGATTTTTAAGCTTTATCTTCTTCTTTTTTCTGGGTGTCTTTTTAAGAAATTCCTTGTTGTAAACCTATGCCAATAATTTTAGTAAAAAACATAGATAGATTATATTTTACTGATCCTTTGTTTATCTTAGAGTAATAGAAAAAAAAAGAATGAGTTGTTTTTACTGAACACAATACTTATTAACTATAAAATGTTGCTTACTAAAGGCACCACATAACACTCTTACGTAATGTCCTAATCTCATGCATAAGAACTACTAATATTTATAAAGCTAATTAAATTAATCTTCCGACGACCTGTTTTTTTTTAATGCACAAATAGTTTTAACACCTTCAAAGTTTCCGGCCACGGTTAAACAAATGGCGATGATTTCATTGAGTCCTGTGTACCTTTGATCGCTCAACTTATTGCTAAATTTTGCTTTATAATGAAAAGAAGAAGAAGATATATTACTAAATTTTACGATTTTTTGGTCAACATGCATAATTTCTCAATGATCATTAAATGCTAACATATCCAAGTGATAAGATTGCATAGGTCATTTCGTATGCGAACTCATATGATGTCAAACTAAAATTCCACAGATTAAGTCGGGCGTCAATGTGCAAAACCATTGTACCTTTTTGTTAAATTTAGGCACAATAATATAATTATACATAAAAAAAAATAACCGCAACTCTATCGCAAATAGCCACACTATTTCAGTAGGATACAAATGATATTTTATAATTATAATTTCAAATTTTAATAAATAAATAATTATAAGTATTGATAAGTGTCAAATCTGATCAACATGCACATTCACATCTTTTTGATAAGGGACAAGACACCTCTTAGCTTGTTTTAAAAACAAATTATCAACACTCAATTCATATAGAATCTTTGGAACTTAAAATGAATCTCGACGTTGCATAAGGTAAGAGTTTGGGAGAACTTGTGCCTAATCGAGAACCGTCAACCCACCTTTTGGGCATTACCTCTAAACCCGTCATTCTTAGACTGCGTCAAGAGGGTGGCAACTATTATACTCGTTAAATAGGTTATGAATGAGTTTAGAATGATAAAGCCCAAAATAATATGATGTTAAAAATAAGTTCACAACTTACTTAGAATCAATCCACCGCTATGACTTGCTCTTGTCCTCACTCAATCTTATGCTTACTTACTCCGTGTTTTCCTCTTAGTTTGGGTATGAGTTTTTTTTAGATCAAGTTAAATGTGGAAGTGTTTTGGTAATTTATGTCAGGTCGAACAGGATATGTGTCACTATATTAACATTGTATGGAAATGTGTTTAAAATGGTTAACTGGATTGATTTAGGTCAATCAATTTTTAACGCCAACCAAACCCGACTAGACTCTACTTTTGCCTACAGAAATTCTCCCCCTTTATTCCAACGGCAACCTCAAGAAAAAGGGAGATAAATCAACACTAAATAAAAACTCAAACGAAAAGTTTACAAAGTCGACAGCGTCACTTATTGAGTTGCCCAAGATTCATCACTCACCATCCATCCCTCCCTCACAGTGGCCTCCCGGACCGCCAAAACTAATCCAATACCCCATTTGTCGTTTTCTGTAGCCATATTTCTTCAAGTCATAGACTTTGGATTTATCCACCCACACGACTATTTTTGTCGAAGGACGATGAACAAGACCGGTCGCGTCGACCCAAAGAAGATCTCGGAAGTACGTGGCGTGCCTAGAATTACCATCAGGCTTATGACCACTTCCCATCGGAGGACAAGCTCCATCTCTCCCAGCTAGACCCACTCCTCCCCAAGCCGTATGTAGTGAACCATTGCGTAAATACAAGAACAGTTCACTCGGCCAATAACCGATTATAGTGTTTGGCGGACCAACGGTGAGCCACCAATTCTTTCTGGTTGGATCCTGCATACACGCAATAATTGTCCATAAGTTCTTACACATATTTGAGATTAAATTCATGAATTCTAAAAGATTCAAAAGATAAATCGTACAAGGTTTGATTGGCAAATCCCGTTGCTCAAGTATCTCTAAATTTTCGGGAGAAATATCAAAAAAGTCCTAAACCTATTTTAATTGTACCAATTCAATCCTAAACTTTTTTTTTGGCCAATTTAGTCCTAAACCTTTTACTTTTGTTCCAGTTCAGTCCATCCGGCCAAAATTGGCCGGCTGACGCTGACGTGGCAGCCGGTCGGCGTTGGCGTGATTTTTTTAATAGTATATTTTTTTAATTTATTAATTTTTTTTTCCTTTTTCCTTTTTTTTTTCTCTCCTCTCTCTTCCTCCTTCCGTGGGCTCCGGCGACCAGCCAGGCTAGCCGGTCGCCGGATCTGGCGAGGGCTCGCCTCGCCCAGCAACCACTAGTCGAGCCCTCGCCAGATCCAGCGAGGGGGGCTCGCCGTCGCGTCTGCGCGAGCTCACCTCGCAGTCGTCGGGCGAGGCGAGCCCTCGCCAGACGCGATGGCGAGCCCTCGCCAGACGCGATGGCGAGCCCCCCTCACTGGATCTGGCGAGGGCACGACTCGCGATTGCTGGGCGAGGTGAGCCCTCGCGGTATCCGGTGAGGGGGGCTCGCCGGGGCGCGAGCTCGCCTCGCGGTCGTCGGGCAAGGCGAGCCCTCGCTAGACGCGATGGCGAGCCCCCCTTGCTAGATCTGGCGAGGGCTCGCCTCGCCCGGTGACCCCGAGGCAAGCTCGCGCCCAACGACAGCGGGGTGAGGCAAGCCCTCGCCAAACGCGACGGCGAGCCCCCCTCGCCATCGCTGGGCGCGAGCTCGCCTCACGGTCGCCGCGCAAGGCGAGCTCGCGCCCAGCGATGGCGAGGGGGGCTCGCTGTCGCGTCTGGCGAGGCCTCCTCGCCCCGCCGAATTGCCTTAGTCCGACGACCGGCCAGCTGGCCGGTCGCCGGAGCCCAAGGAAGGAGGAGGGAGGAGGGAAAAAAAAAGAAAAAAATTAATAAAAAAATTAATAAGTTTTTTTAAAAAATAAAATATTATTAAAAAAAGCTCGCCGGCACGGCCCGCTGCCATGTCAGCACCGGATGGACTGAACTAGAACAAAAGTAAAATGTTTATGACTAAATTGGCAAAAAAAAAAAAAGTTTAGGACTGAATTGGCACAATTACAATAGATTTATGACTTTTTTGGTAATTCTCCCCCAAATTTTCTCTTACAACCATAGTTGGCTTCGATATCGAAGAATGCATCACTCTATTCTACTTTAAGACTAATTACTAATTTGCGATTGTATTTAGTTTGTTATATCTATTTCAACATATAGAATTTCTAGTAAATATACAAATTTATTTTCGATCAATCTTTAACTGCACCAAATGTTGTTGCATAATGAACATCGTGATGATTCTTATGGCTTATTATATCCAAGACCTCTTCTTTCTTAAGAATATGGCTTCAATGGGGAAGGTGAGAAAAGCGTTAGAAGCTTATAGGTTTTTCACAGCTATTTTAGTTTTGAGTTATACTTATTATATATTATGGAAATATTTACATAATTTGAGAATAATCCAGTTGCAAATGAACTACAGTTTTCATACAAGTAGCTTCGAATATTGGGCAATGGAATATGAAACTGATGAATTTGATCTTACTTGCAGGATTTGAGAATCTCATTTTTGCCCTACATATAACTGTAGAAATTGCTTATGTACTGTGAAGATGACTAGTAAAATTCAAAGAAGTGGATGAATAACACTTACTTATAGATCACCATCATTTCATGAAATCAATTATTCAATAATTTAAAGGGCTATCTTATTACCACCGACTTCATCAATGCTATCCATTAAGAAAATTTATAACTACGTGGACCAAATTGGATGATCAAATCGCATTTCAAGAACTTTTAGTATATCATTATATTTCAATTCTCGATGATAATTTCTCATTAAGTATGTTGTCAGTTTGCTAAAAATGCTCGTCTTTTGTCGATTCTCTAACAGGTCGACATCTAAAAAACAGAGTAATCGCATGATGATTTTTTATTCACCGAAGTTGAACTCAGTTAACCTTGTTCTCACCACATGCGACTAAATTGGGAAGAAGATGGCGTGATATGTTTGAATTGGTTTCTTAAGGATAGAATACATTGTCTTAATTACATCAAATCAAGGTTACCTGATGGATTTGGAAAAAACACTCAAATTGAGGTCCGTCATAGATGGAAGATGGGTCGATTAGGGTGCCCGGAGTTATTGACCTATGAACCTGAACAAAACCTGGACATAGCATGTTGTAACATCCATTACGGTGACCATTACCCTATAAAAATGATGCTGTAGTCAACAAAATAAGCCAACGATCCAATTTCATTATTGAAATTCAGAATCATTTAGGAGAATCAATCAACAAGCTTCAAACTAACCGTCCAATATGTAAACAACCGAGGACGAGTATCGCCATATAGTTGTGGAGAAACCTAGTCAAAGCAAAAGATATTATATCTTTCATCTCAATACATTCTCTATATTTGCCTATAAATTGAAGTACCTGCCAGCCAGCAACAATCATATTAATATGATTCACGGGACCAGTTTCAATCCAAATGTTGTGTGAGCTGACTTGGTCTTTAGCTAAGGTTAAATTGTACACATTAGATATCCCATAACCTCCATATTTTATATTTTCTGTCATGTCATCCCTCAAAGAAACTACCTGTATCAAGTTGTAGAAAGATTATCAAAAGCCAAATAAACTTTTGTTTGCTAATGACTCTTCTACTACGGTGCAGGGTATTATGATTCAAAATCACAAATGCAATCTAGATCGAGAATTTAGTTTTTGAAGTACAATTTTTTCCCTCAAGTGCATGTTCATTTTTGTTTGAGGGGACGGGCAATGCAGAAAAACGGCCGTTCGGATCCTTTCTTTGTGCTGTTGATGAAAAGATCAACTTGTATGTTTGTTCCCATATTTCCGGACTCGTTTTATGTTATGTCAAGAAATTTTGGGCATAACATAGGTAGCTATAAGCAGAATATAGGTCATGCACTAAATACAACCCGTGAACGCCAATCTTTTCATAGGTTATCTACAAGCATTAAATAAGAAAATTATCATAAACCTCAATGTATGTAAAGGGGTGTGTGTGTGTGTGTGTGTGTGTCTGTGTGCGCAAGAGCACAACATGAGGGGTGGGGGGAGAGGGAGAGAGAGAGCAGCACATGTTGAGAAAGCGCATTCTGACTCTCAGAGGATGGCATCTTGGCTACTGATTTTGCCCTTATCAGGTCTTCCTTTCTCACTCGAGGAATTGGTACTGTCCCGACAGGGCAAGATTCTCTCGAATTCGAGCTGTACAAATTTAACCTTTGAAGGAGTACGAAAGCGAATGAAGGTTACATTCGGCGCTGTCTGCAAAAATGGTGATCATAATATTATCAAGCAAAGCAAGTTAACGCAAGGCTGATGATAGTTGAATTAAACGCGGGTTTCTTCCTTAATAGGATAAAGGGATATATTATTGCCTGAATTTGGTGATTTTTCAACAGTGGATGCTCAAGTGCCGGTTGCTTGTCAATTTCAATGCAATCAATGGTGTCTCCTTCCTTGGTCTTCATCAAAATACCGCATATAATCAGTCATTTATCAAACAAACACCGCTTCTGAACAAGATAGATTGCAGAATGTAATATAAAATTTGAAAGAAGAAAATCAATGAGAATTTTGAAGGATTAATTACCACAAATGTTTTCATGGGTGACTTAGTCATAATCTGAACTTGTCTTTCCAAATCTCGATCATCATCTTCACCGATGCTTGCTATCTCATACATTGAAACACTAAAGAAAATAAGCAACAATAACGCAAGATTCATTTTCACTCGTATAATGAATTTTGAAGTTTCAAAATGATGTTGCATAGTGTTTAGGTTATGTCTATTTATAAACAGTAAAGTATGAATTTTTTTTTTCTTTCCGTGGCCGCTCTTTGTACCTTAGTGAAATCTCACACATTTACTAGGGGTTCAACGCAAGAGATTAATTCATTAGAAAGAAGAAGCTTGACAAATGGCAAGCATGCATTTTTCATTAGAAATAAAATGGTTTATTAATAAATAAAGAAGCTTGACAAATGGCAAGCATGCATTTTCGTTAGTAAAAAAAAGCAAACAATCATTATTCAGGACAATTCGTAGTCTCTAAAGGCAAATGAGAACTACATGTCTTTAATATAAAAGAATAAATCGATGAGGTATTTGATTCTATAAATTGGTCATAGTAAGCCATAATGTATATGTAATGACGTGAGCATAAGAGAAGCTCGACAAATGACAATCATGCATTTTCAGTAGAATTAAAATGGCAAACATGCATCACTTCACGGAGATTTTGTAGCCTCTTAAGTCATCAATCAAACCATCATAACCACATCTCTTTAATTTAAAAGAACAAATCGTTACCATGTTCCACGCAACCCCTTAAATTAATTCTCTGTTCCATGATTTTTGCAATGGAAAAAAAATTGATATAATTGTTTTCACTCTTCCTTCGCGGTATTATCATTAGCCAAAACTGAATGAAATTTTGATCAAGTAGATCTAAGATTCTTTTCCTTTTTTAAAGTTCATACCTGCAGTCAATCACATTATTTAAAGTTATCATATATATCATTTTTTTCTTTCCGTGGCCTCTCTTTGTACCTTCGTGAAACTCCCCACCCTTGACAATGGGGTTCAACACAATAGATTATCTCATTAGAAAAAAGAAGCTGGACAAATGGCGAGCATGCATTTTCATTAGAAATAAAACGGTTTTATTAGGAAAAGAAGAAAGAAAAAAGCTCGACAAATGGCAAGCATGGAAAGGTGTCAAAAAAAATCATAAACATATTTTATCCGTGTCAATTTATTTATAAACATTTTAATAGTGTTAATTTAATCATAGCCCTTTTGAGTTGGTGTCATTTCAGTCCTAAACTTTTTAATGGTACCAGGTTAGTCTTAAACCTTTTAAGCTAATGTCAATTTAGTCCTAAACCTTTTAAGTTCTTACACATATTTGAGATTAAATTCATGAATTCTAAAATATTTAGAAGATAAATCGTACATGGTTTGATTGGCAAATCCCGTTGCTCAAGTATCCGAGACAATGTTGGTTTGTGTCATCATTGCTTAAATTCTTGAGTGTTTCGACATGAGATAGCAAGCATTTTAGAAGATGAAGATCCGAGAGTTGGAAAACAAGTTGAAATAATGATCAAGTCGCCTGTGAAGACACTTGTGATAATTAATCTTTCGAAATTCTTGGTGATTTCATCCTTTTGGATTTTACGTTACTTTTTGCAATCTATCATGTTCAGAAACAATGTTGGTTTGTGTTGGTGCCCAAACTAGCTTATTGGGCTTCAGAAGCCAAGGAAGATAGAGTGAGCCTAAAACATAGGAATCCATAGAAAATGGGCCGGAATACTAGCAGTCGACAAATGGAGTCTCGAACAATGCGACAAGGGGGCTTGCCGAAACCAGTGAGATAAAGATGAAAGCAGTTATTTGAATCGGTACTAGTGAAGACATCGGTAAGGCAGAACGGTTACCGAAAAGGAGCCGAAACTTCCGGAACTTGTAGGCATTGAGATGGTAACTGCAAAAAGGCAGTTGCCTTTCGGATTACTATAATAAATAGTCGAAGAGGCACCAATGTGGGGGATCTTTTGCCAAATCGATAAATGATCATTCAATTTTAGGTTGTTGCTTTATCAATCGCACTTTTACATTCAATCGTACCTTTACTTTCCTTCCTTATTCCTACATTTTACTTTTGCTAGCAGTTTAGATCAGTTGTTTCCTTTTCCGAAGTGACAAAGGACCCGTTGCAAACAATAAAATTGAAATTCTACCATCTTCAATGAAAGATTTTTGTTGAGGGAACTTTCCGATGAGTAGTTTGATAAATGACTGATTTATATATATATATATATATATATATATATATATATATATATATATATATATATATATTTCATGAAGACAAGAGAGGTACCATTTATTGTGTTGAAATCTATCAGCAATTCGTACTTGATCATATGCTGGTGAAAAACCACAAATTTCAGGTTCAATCATTTTGCTCCTTAATTCTATTGCGAGGAAAGCCGGGTTCGTCAAAATATCATCACTCCCGCGTAAAATACTATGCCTGATAATATTATGACTGCCTTTTTTATATACAAAACCGGATTTACACTTCGTTGGCTTTCCTACTTCTTCAGAGGTTAAATATGTACAGTTCACTTAAAAGAAACTTGTCCTACCGGAACAGTACCATTTCCTCAGGTTAGAAATATTTGACAGGGAAAAATCTGTAGCGAAGATTTGACAATTCACTTAAAGAAACTTGTCAAGTGAGTTCAATCAAGTCTTAAGACTTGATAAAATGATAAATAAAAAAAAAGGCACGTGAGATTGATAAAATAATAACAAAAAAAGAAGTTACATCAGTATTTTTCGACGATCAAGTTGGATGAAGCTAAAGAAAAGACTCAATTAAACTAATTTGACAAAGTCTTAAACTTGATTGCACTTTTTATAACTTTTATAATTTAATTGTATCTGATAAGTTTTACGATTTCATGTATACTTATCCCTTTATAAATTAATAGATATGGTTACGCGGAATAGGCATCAAACATTGCATAAGCAAAAAGGAGAGATATGCACCCTCTCTATCTTCTAGGGGTGAGCATCGGTTTAGGGTCAATCCTAGACCGACCCTGGATCGGCCCAACCCTGTTGGTCCTGGTGCAATTCCTAGGGAGACTTGGTCGATCCTTGGTCATGGGATTCCTCGACCAGTACTGTGCGAGTTGGTCATCGATCTTGAAAGTTCAGGATCTATCCAACTCGGACTGACCCTGACTATATATATTATTTATAATTTTTTATTTAGAGAAAATCTTAAAATAAACGGTGTCAACAACATTAAACAAAAGTGTCGCTCCCATTGTTTACCCAAAAAAAAAAAAAAACATTAAACAGCTATTTAGTGAGGAGTTCAAGTAATTTTACATTGTTTTATAATAACTTAGATTTTTAATATCTTTTACAGTGTCAATAGTCATAATTTATGAAGGAGGAAAATGTTTTTGTGAAGAGTTCTCATGGCGTCCAAAATGGCATAAACAGCTTATTACGGCATCCTCTTCTAGTACTCATTCTCTTCTATCTTATTTGTCATGTTAGTTTTCAATTTACCAAAATCGAAAGAAACAACTTCTTTGCTCACCACTTGACACTCGCCTCGCTCGCTATAGGTCACTCGTGCCACTCGCCACTCGATGCTCGCTTGACTTGTTGCTCCCCGCTCGACACTCGATGCTCACTCTATTCGATGCCCACCCCACTCGACCCTCTCCGCTTGCCTTTCTTAGCTGACCTCACTCATTATCGAACCTATTGGGTCGGTTCGGTCCTCGGTTGCCCTTTCAAGGAGTACAAAAAATGAAATAAAAAATTATTGGTGGCTCCCGGGTTGACGTTGGAACTAGATCGAACCCATTAGGTCAGTCCGGTCTTCAATCTCTTTTTCAAGAAGTACAAAAAAATAAAATAAAAAAATTATCAATTGGTCTCGAGTTGACCCTAAAACTAGACTGAACCCACTGGGTCAGTCCGGTCCTCGGTCCCAAGCTCAATAGGATTGGTCCTCAGTCCCAAAAATTGAAGATCACCACTGTGCAAGTTGGTTCTAGGGTTAGGGGGTGAACCGACCCAACTCGGACAATGCTCACCCCTAGTCTCTTCTTATAAGAGTATGACTAGGCATAAGGGATAATTCTTATGATTACACTATGCTATTATATCTACATGGATGTACACATAACATTGATCCTACTAACAGAATGTAAAAGTCCTGAAGCGGAATGTCACCGACGAAGTAAATGGAGTTTTGTCAAAAAGAAAAAAAAATGACAACACACGCAACCAAAAGTGAACAATAATGCTATGAATTGTAATGTGAATGCGTCTCTGCTCCTTCCAATGGAGGAAGAAAAACGGAAATATTGTTGCGTGCGTGTAGAGTCAATGCTTAGCGTGAATATTGATTTAGATCTTGATAGACATTCGAAGGAGATTTCTCCGAGCTCTTTCACCAATTCTTCAAGATTTTTATGATAGGGAATCAACTTTGCGTCGCGTGTTTGCTATTCACCTTCGGTTTGAAGAATGATGAGCATAGAATCGCCAAAAACTTGTAATCTCTTGACTTTCACATCAACGGCTAGTCGCAAGCCAAGAATACAAGCTTCGTATTTAGAAATATTGTTATTGCACAGAAATATCAACTCACTACTTCATCCAAGTCATCAGACTTTATGGAATTCTCAGCCAACATTCAGTTATGACTTGGTCTTTGATGGACTTTTGAGCCATGCTTTGCATGTTAAATTCAAAGAACAATATTTGTCACTTGGCTAGTCTTCCAACAAAAAAAGGCTTCTCCAAGAGATATTTGATTGGGTTATTCTCAATCACCAATAAAATTCGATGGTGAAGAGTGTATTGACGCAATATGTGTAATACCATACTAAAGCTACACAAGTCTTCTCAACTTCGGGATAATGCGTCTTAGAAGTAGAGAACTACTTGCTAAGGTAGTATATTGTGCGTTCTTTTCCATCACTTAGTCCTTTTTAGGTTAACATGGCTCCAAACAACTCGTCAAGGATGTTAAAATGAAGAATCAGTGGTACTCCATAAATTGGTGGTACCAAAACTGAGGAATGCAAGAGATATCGCTTCAATTCTTCAAATGACTTTTGGCATTCATCGTCCCATTCAACTTTAGCATTCTTTTTCAAAAGCTTGAAAAGTGGTTTTGTCGTTTCAAATAATTAGGAGATGAATCTTGCAATATAATTTAGTCTTCCTAATAAACTCTAATCTTCTTTGATAGTGGACGGAGGTTTTAGGTCACAAAAGTCGTTAACCTTTAACAGATCGATTTCCATGCCTCGGTTACTAACCATGAATCGTAGCAGCTTTTCAGACTTTGCCTTAAATATGCATTTCGTAGGTTAAGCCTTAGCTCGAATGTTCTTAGTCGATTGAACAACTTCTTCAATACTTCAATGTGATCTTCACCTTGTCTTGATTTAGCAATCATCGACATATACTTCAATTTCTTTGTGCATCATGTCGTGGAGCAAAGTGACAATTGCCCTTCGATAAATTCTCTCAATATTCTTTAAGCCAAAGGACATTACCTTATAATAGAAAGTCCCCCATGAGGTGATGAAAGATGTCTTGTTTTTATCTTCCTCTTTCATTTTGGTTTGGTAAAAATCTATCTATAAAGGAGAATAACTTGAACCCCGCCATGCTATTAACTAGTACATCAATATGCACCAACGGGAAATCATCTTTGACTTGCTTTGTTCAAGTCGCGATAATCCACGCATACTTGAGCTCCTCCGTCCTTCTTTATAACCAGCACAATGTCTTCAATCCAATCGAAGTAATATTCAATGAAGTCTACCTTTAGCAATTTCATGACTTTGCAATTTTCTTGAATAATTTTGGCTTCGTCTTCCTAAAATTTTGCTTTTTAGGTGGAATGCTCAGATTAATTGGCAAAGCGTGTTCCACAATATCTTATTCCAAACCCGGCATGTCAGTATAAGACTAGGCAAATATGCCTTGATACTTCTTCAAGAGTTCAACTATCCTTACAGCTTCGGATTTAGAAAGACTAGCTTTGATCTTCTTTTCTTTGGGATTTCCAGAATTACCAAAATTTGCAGTAATTGTATGTTTTGCGATAAGAGGGTTACATTTTTTTTTTTTTTTGTAACAAATCCACTCTTCCTCAATAGCTCTCGAATCATTTACGTCATCCGGCTTAGAGGAATCGGGTTCAAATAAAGTTTCATGAAACAAATTCGAGCCATGTATGAGACTCATGAATATGCAAAATGTCATCCCTGAGATGCAATGAACAAGGTTAGTACACCAACAACAAATGCAATGCATGTCATGTTGATCAAAAATCTTTTCGAACAATGATTTTTTTCGAAGAGAACTCATAGGGAACTCATCCTTATATGCTCGAACATCCTTGTTCCACAAATCAATTTGGAAAACTAGGATGCTTGCGAAAGTCTAGGCCTCAAAGCATCATCATAAGACTAGTTTAGAGTACCTACACACATGCTTAATAAAACGTGCATATGCTTTGTTAAATTGAAAATGTCGTATTACAACGTAAATTACCCTAGACCAATAGCTCAAGATCGTAGTATTTACCCTAGACCAATCTCTCGCAGTCCAACAACGTACAAATAAAAATACCATGACGAATTTATTAATGAATATTCAGGCGTCAATATAGTAATATTATTCTTCTTTTCCATACATTTCCTATTTGGACTTCGAGGTCCCCTTTCTTGACTTGCAGAGGTATTGGACTTTTAAGGAATTTGTAAATGACAAAAAGTAGGACCAAAATCTCCAAATTATATAAAAGCAATCTCTAGTAATTATTACTACCGATGATTAACACGCCAGTGTGGAGCTCGGAACCATTGCCTCTCTCCAGCCGCAGCCCGCCCACTAACGGTTCCAAGGTCCAAACCGTGGTGCTCACTGTCGGTTGTAATAATTACTTCAAATTGCTTTTATTTAATTTGGGGATTTTCTCTTTTCTTACCCAATCGCAAATTTCGTACATTATTTAAATAATGCGATTGAATGTAGGCATAAACGTCAACAAAGAAAAAAGAATCTTAGATCCATTTTACCAAAATTTCATTCAGTTTTGGCTGATGAGAATACCGCAAATGAAGAGTGAAAATGATTATATCATCTCTTTTTTTTTTTGCGTTGAAAAAATCATGGAAAAGAGATTCAATTGAAGGGGTTGAATGAAAATATGGTAACGATTTGTTCTTTCAAATTGAAGAGATGTAGTTTTCAAGGTTTGGTTAAAATATTATATGACTTAAGAGGCTACCAAATGTCCGCGAATTAATGCATGTTTGCCATTTTAGTTCTACTGAAAATGCATGCTTGCCATTTGTCGAGCTTCTCTTATGCTTGCTTCTGGCGTATATTTTATGACTTGCCATGCGAATTTATAGAATCAAATACGTCATCAATTTATTATTTTATAGAAAAGATATGTAGTTCTCATTTGACTTGAGAGACTACGAATTGTCCATGAAATAATGCATGTTGCTTTTTTTAACTAACGAAAATGCATGCTTGCCATTTGTCAAGCTTCTTTTTTCTAATGAAATAATCTCTTGCTTTGAACCCGCATTGTTAGGTCTGCGGGATTTCACTAAGGTACAAAGAGCGGCCACAGAAGGGAAAAAAAAAAGACTTTATTGTTTCTTAAATAGACACATCTTAAACACCATGCAACATCATTTCGAAACTTCAAAATTCATCATACAAGTGAGAATGAAACTTGCATTATCGTTGCTTATTTTCTTTAGTGTTTCGGTATGTGAGATGGCGAGCATCTGTGAAGATGATGATCGAGATTTGGAAAGACAAGTTCAGATTATGACCAAGTCACCCATGAAGACATTTGTGGTAGTTAATCGTTCAAAATTCATTGATTTTCTCCTTTCAGATTTCATACTACATTCCGCAAGCTATCTTGTTCAGAAGCAGTGTTTGTTTGGCAAATGACTGATTATATGTGGGATTTTAATGAAGACCAAGGAAGGAGACACCATCGATTGTGTTGAAATTGACAGGCAACCGGCACTTGACCATCCACGGTTGAAAAACCACCAAATACAGGCAATAATTTATCCCTTTATCCTATTAAGGAAGAAAACTGTGTTTAGTCCAACTATCATCACTCTTGCATTGACTTGCTTTGCTTGATAATATTATGACCACCATTTTTGCAGACAGAGCCGAGTATGAGCTTCAATCGCTTTCGTACTCCTTCAAAGGTTAAATTTGTTCAGCTCGGATGGAGAGAATCTTGCCCTGTCGGAACAGTACCAATTCCTCGAGTGAGAAAGGAAGACTTGATAAGGGCAAAATCAGTAGCCAAGATGCCATCCTCTAAGAGTCAGAATGCTCTTTCTCAACATGTGCTGCTCTCTTCTCCCTCTCCCCCCAACCCCCATGTTGTGCTCTAGCGCACACGTACACATACAACCCCTCCCCCTCTCTCTCACGTACATAAGGTTTATGATATTTTTGTTAAAAGCCTGTAGATAACCCATGAAAAGATTGACGCTCACAGGTTGTATTTCGTGAATGACCTATAATTTTCTCATAGCTACCTATGTTACAAAAATTTCTTGACATAACATAAAACAAGTCCAGAAATATGGGAAAAAAAAATATACAAATTGATCTTTCCATTAGCACTACAAAGAAAAGATCTGAACGGTCACTTTTCTGCATTGCCCGTCCCCTCAAACAAAAATAAGCATATAATTGAAAAAAAAAAAAAGTTGTACTATTACCCTTCAAAATTTAAATTTTCGATCCAAGTTGCATTTGTGATTTTGAAGCATAATTGCCCCTGCACGGTAGTAGAACGAGTCATAAGCAAACAAAAATATATTTGGCTTTTTTTTTTTTTAACCCATCTATAACTCGATGCAGGTAGTTTCTTTGAGAGATGACATGACAGAAAATATCAAATATGGAGGTTTTGCGAGATGTAACGTCTACAATTTAACTATAGCTCATGACCAAGCCAGCTCACACAACATGTGGATTGAAACTGGTCCTATGAATCATATTAGTATGATTGTTGCAGGCTGGCAGGTACTTCAATAGATAGGCAAATATAGAGAATGTATTGAGATAGAAAGATATAACATCTTTTACTTTGACTAGGTTTCTCCACAACTATATGGTGACTCTCGTCCTCGGTTGTTTACATATTGGACGGTTAGTTTGAAACTTGTTGAGTGATTCTCCCATTGGATCTGGAATTTTCAAGAATAAAGTTGGCTTGTTGGCTTATTTTGTTGACTAAAGCATCCTTCTTATAGGGTAATGGCCACCATAATGGATGTTACAACATGCTATGTCCAGGTTTTGTCCAGGTACATAGGGCAGTAACTCCCGGCTCTCCAATCCCCGATGCTTCCGAATATGGCGGACGTCAATATGAGTTTAATATCCAAATCCATCAGGTAAGCTTGATTTTGGGCAATTAAGACGATGTATTCTCTTCTTAATGAAACCAATTCAAACCTATTGTGCTATCTTCTTCCCAATTTAATCGAATATGGTGAGAACAAGATTAACTATGTTCAACTTCGGTGAATAATTTTTAACTGCCCACATGTTCGGTGATTAACACTAGTCGTGATACATAAGAAATATTTAACTAATTACAAGTTCCAATCTATCTTTCTCTCAAAATTGATCGGGGCAGCTAAAAATATGTGGATATGTCCATTTACTTTTGAGACATCTATTAGATGTAATTTTGCTTCGGCAGTCAATTGTGGGATAGCTTTGTGTTGGGACGTATCCAGGACGATGGTAGTTTTTGGGGATACATATGCTAGGAAAAACGCGCGCGGGCGCGTACAAAAGCGCTTTTTCATTATTTGATAAGAGATCGGGAGAGGAATAACTTTAAAAAAAAAAGTAACAATAATAAACACACAATTAGAAACATAGCAATAGATTTCTTAAATCAAGCTCTATAGGAAAAAATTGTAAATAAGCTTCCGTTTCTTTCAAACGGTATCCAAAGTTGTATATTACTATCATCATCATCATCATCATCATCATCATCATCATCATCATCATCGCTAAGTTGAAACAGGAGATGCCAACACTCACCCTAGTGAGAAGACATTAAAAGGTTTAGTTTATATTTCCTTTTTGTCTAGTCAGTCTATAAAGTTAAGTTAGAATAATCATCATGCGATTGCTGTCTTTTTAGATGTCGATCTCTAAGATAATCGCTAGAAGATGAGAATCTATCATTTTTAGCAAAACGACTACTTAATGCGAAATCATCATCTAGAATTAAAGTGATAATCATATACTACAATTAGAGGAGCTAGTTTGCCTAAAAGTTCTTGAAATGTGATCTGAGCAATCTAGTCGGTCCATGTAGTTGTAAGTTTTATTGATGGATATTATTGATCAAGTCAATGGTCATCAAGATAGCCTTTTACATTACTGAATAATTGATTTCATGAAATTGCGATGATTTGTAAGTATTGGTCATTCACTTCTTTAAATTTTACTAGTCATCTTTATAATACACAAGCAATATTATATATATATATATATATATATATATATATATATATATATATATATATATATATCAAACTTTTGAAAACAGTTACAAAAATAATGGAACCGGTGAAATTGTTTCGTACTCCATTTCCGGATATTAAGCTACTTGTATGAAAATTGTAGTTCATCTGCAACTTAGTTATTCTAAAATTATGTAATGTTTCCATAAATATATAATTAGTACAACTCAAACTATAAAACAGCTGTAAAAAACCTTTCTCGCCTTTCCTATTGAAGCCATGTTCTTTATTAAAAAAAAAAAGAGAGACCCGTGTATGATAAGCCATAATAATCGTCACAACGTTCATTCTACAGTAATATTTGGTTCAGTTAAAGGTTGATCGAAAAGATAATTTGTATGTCTAACTGGGACTCTTATATATCTAAAGAAATATAACAATTTAAATGTAGTCGCATATCGGCGGCTAGTCTTAAAGTAAAACAGGGTGATACGCTCTTCAATATTGAAGTTAATGTATGCTTGTAAGAGAGAATTCGGAAATACTCAAGCAGCGAGATTTGCCAATCACATGTTGTACGCTTTATCTTTTGAACTTTTTAGAAGTAATGAAATTAATCTCAAATTATGTGTAAGAACTTATGGACATTTGTTGCCTGTATGCAGGATCCAAGTAAAAAGATGTGGTGGTTTACTGTTGGTGAGCCAGACATTATAATTGGTTATTGGCCGAGTGAACTATTCTTATATTTACGCAATGGTTCGCTACATACGGCTTGGGGAGGAGTGGGTCTAGCTGGGAGAGACGGAGTTTGTCCTCCGATGGGAAGTGGTCATAAGCCTGATGGCAATTTTAGGCACGCCACGTACTTCCGACAGGTTCACTGGATAGATGCAACCGGCGCTCTTCAACTTCCTTCGACAAAAACAGTCGAGTGGGTGGATAAATCCAATGTCTATGGTTTGAAGAATCATGGCAATGTTAGATATCATATGGGGTACATGATTAGTTATGGTGGTCCGGGAGGATATTGCGAGGGAGGGAGGGGTAGATAGTAATAAGGAGCTATCTTGAGCAGCTCAATAAGTGAGGCTTTCAACTTTGTAAACTTTTCCTTTGAGTTAGTATTATCTTTATTATATTTCTTATCTTTTTCTCCCTTTTTCCTTGAGGCATAGGTTGCAATATCAGGGGCGAAATCCATTGGCAAAGATAACAACACGGTGAACAAAAGTAAGATCCAAAGGTTAAGGTTGCAAAGTCAGTTTCTGTCTCGTCATTTCCTCGAGCAAACTGGAGAGTTCACTTGTTTTGAATTGGTTTCCCTCGTTGACGTTCAATTGTAACATGTGGAATTCTTGTCTAAAAGCATATGAGTTCTATACGAAGTCAAGTATTTTGTCAATGCGAAGTCAAGTATTTTGTCAGAAAAAAGAAGTGAAAATCAGTAAGATGCCTTTTCTAATAAAAGCAAAATGTAGTAATATGTTGAGTGGTCAAAAATGCAAACTTGATTCGATAACATCATCCACCATCCGTTTAATCATGTCATACGAGTAGCTCATTAAGGTTGGTAAATTATTTACGTATTGACATGGGGGAAGAAGTCTACTCCCATGCTAACTCTCAACTTTTACTGTCCTTTAATTGTGAGAAAAAGTTTGAATTTTTTTTTTTTTGTACTATTTTCCATTTCTATGTATTGAACTCGATGGAGATTTATCTATACTTGGGAGAGTTTAGGCATCAAACTTATATAATAATAGTAATGGTTCTCGTAGAATAATAACCGTGGTTTGGCTCTCGATCGTTGTCGATTTGCTACGCCAATGGATGAGCTGGAGAAAACATGCTCAGTATGGTGCCCATTGTCGGATTAGGAACTAGACATAGGAGAAATAGGAGGAGGATATGTTTGTGAGTTCCAGTAATTCCTGGATACATGAAGGACGGATTATCTGTGCCGTCTAATAAGAGTTAGCTGACTACTCGGAAGAGATACTTCATTTTTAGCCAAAAAAGAAGGAGCGCTCAAACTCGAAGATTTGCATCGAAGCTAGAAGCATGGCCCTAGGGAGATATGCTTTCGAAAGAGATTTTCAACGAAAAGAAAACTGAAACAATTAGTGTAAGGACCTTGGTCTCGCTACTGTACATATGTTATCGACTTTGGACACTAAGTCCTCATGGTTTGATTTTGTTCTTCTCGTGATAGCTCATAGCCAATATATTGTCCTCTATGGGTACATGTGACATCCCAGATTTTCGACCTTGTTTTCTGTTGAATAAATCGAGCATTTTATTAATGGGCATATAAGGCTGTTCTCAGAGCTGATCACTCTCGAGATAATTAGACTATCTAGGAAAGCCATTAAGAATTTTAAGGCAAATAGACTTGAGAATTCAACCATGAATCGACTTTTCGACAATGCTCATATGTCGAGATCATTACAGCACATATATAAATCGATTTGAGATCAGATATAGGTTGGTTCGATTGAGATGTGTGGCTAATCGTGGGTGACACCACTAAATTGGAAAATTCTCGTTGACCAACACTAGACTGATTTTCTTATCGTTTTGGTACCCTGTGTCCGTATTTGAATCCTCGAGATTTTCACGACAATCGAGAGTCGTCATTGAGTCGAGTGGGTTCATTGTGGCTCGAAGAAAATCGACCACGGGTCATTTGCATTGAAAAGTTCTGAAAGTTACCTGGTAGCCTAGGTCACGCTAAAAATGTGTCGAATGGAAATTAACCGTGAATTCAAACCTGTTTTCAGAAATCGAAAGTTCTGTGGTGTCACGAGCTATTTTAGGAACGTTGATTTAGTCTCAGAAGATTTTTCGCAGATTCTGGGATTTTTACGGAAAATCGATTCGGACGTCGTGGAAATTTAACAGAACTTCAGATCGGCCGAATTGAAGAAATTTTCGACTTTCAATCTAAGCTATAAGGCGAAGGGGACCTATAGAAATTATGCAGACTTTTTGTGACATCCTGAAATTCGACCCCATTTCGATAAAGTGAAATGGACATTTTGTCGACGTGCCTATGGCCCTTTTTCTCTGAGCTAATCACTCACGAATTAACTAACCTATTGGGTGAAGCCGTTAAGGGATGTATCTGCAATAAAATCCCTAAAAGCTACCTAATTAGTTGGATTGGGCTAAAATCATGTCTGATCGATTTTTAACCACGAAATTGAACTCGATTTCGGGAATCGAATTTTAAGCGCGTCATAGTTTTTTTTTTTTTTTAGGACATTGTCTCATCGCTCATCAATTTATTGACGAGTCCGAAATTTCAAGAAAGAAATTATCAGAAGGAAAAAAAAAATATTTGAAGACTAAAAGGAAATAGAAAGGAAAAGAGAAAAGAAATAAAATAAGAATAATTATAGTATTTTTATTTTATTTTTCCCTCTTCCTCTCTCTTCTTTTCTTTCTTTTTCAATTTTTTCTCTCTCTCTCCTCTCTCCTCTCCCCTTTCCCTCCCCCTTCATGCGATCCCCCCCCCCCCAATCCACTTCTCTCTCTCTCTCTTCCCTTTTGACCGGTCAAGCCTTATCTCCTCTCTCTCTTCTTCTCTCTCCTCTCTCTTCTCCCCCATTTCCCACGTGACCGAACTCCCTTCTTCCCTTCTTCTTCGTGCAATCCAGCGGACTGAAGACAGAAGCGGAAGAAGAAGATAGCAGTTCGCTGAAGATCGGAGCAGCCACCATCGCCACCCACGCACCGCCGCCCGCGCGGCCACCGCTCGCCACCATCCCGCTGCTCGCTGCCGCCCGTCCCCTCGCGCCCAGGCGTCCTCTCCCGTGCGAATCCGCCTCTGGTCAGCTCGGTTCCGCCCCGACCAGCCACCTCCGGCCACCACCCAGCTCCGCCCGACCACCGTTCGGACCCGCCGAAGCTCCCCTTGCCCTCCGCCGGCCTACCCTCGCCGCCCTAACCACCAGACAAGCTCCGGCCAGCCAGGAGCAGCAACCCACGAAGTGGGTTTCCAGCCCCTCTCGGGCTCGTTTTGGGCCGTTTCTGGGCCCCGAACCCGAGGCCTGCTTTGGAGTTTGTTGTTCCTCGCATCGCCCCGTCGGATTGATCCGATTTGCGCGTAATTTGGTGAGTAATCTCACTAATCCCGATTAGTTGGATAATTATGCTTAAGGTTGATTTAGTTTTAATTAAATGTAATTAGGTGGTTAGATTTGTATAGATTAGTGTTTATTAGCCAATTGTGATGCGAATTCGACAAATTGATTGTGCAATTAACAAGTAGACATGGTCTACTATTTATTGAGGGTAGCCCGGGATTTTTCCCGACCCTAATCGGGCTTAAATTAGGCTTTTCAGGCCTAAGTGGAATTTTTAGTATTTAAATATTAATTTTCGGAATTAAATAAATGATTATTTATTTCGCGAAAATTCAACTGAGATGGCTCGAGACCGGAATATTATGCTGATGACTGTGGTGAAGTCCGTTTATTTAATTGGATTTTATTTTGTGCTAAATTGAATTTTTAATATTTATTAATTAATTTTCGAAATTAATTAATTATTTATTTATTTTTCGGAAATTAAGATTTTGATGGCCGACGACCGAAATCTCGTGTTGATTGTCGTGGCACAGTCCGTTTATTTATTTGAGCTCCGCATTGTATGGAATTGAATAAGTTGTGATATTTTAGGGATTTATCCTAAATTGATTGGAATTGATTGAGATTGAATTGTTGATTGGTAAATGGCCAAGTATGTCATTCAGCATTTATAATGCTTTGTTGAGTTGATTTAATTATTTGATTGAGAAATCGTTGGGCATTGGTTGTCGGTATTGTAAGTAGATTGGTAATCACTTGAAAGAGGACATGTGGCTCAGTGAATTGATGCATCACTTTGGTGAGATAGCACCTAAGAGAATGCACGTGGGCCCAGGCATCTAAAAGGACACGTGGCTCGGTGATCTGATGCGTCACTTTGGTAAGCGAGTACCTTAGAGAATGCACGTGAGTCTAGTGTTTGAGAACAGCATCTAAAAGGACACGTGGCTCGGTGATCTGATGCGTCACCTTGGCAAATGAGTGCCTTAGAGAATGCACGTGGGTTTAGTATTCGGAAATAGCATCTAAAATGGCACATGGCTCGGTGACTTGATGTACCACCTTGGTGAAGAGGTCGCCTTAGAGAATGCATGTGGGCCCAAGGTTTGAGGCACGTGGCTCGGAGACTTGGAATGTCGTCCTAGAGAATGCACGTGGCCTAGCTTTTAGATACTCCTCCGTGGAGAATGATTTGTGTGACATGTAATCGACTGGTTTGATTTGTTTTGAGTAAATGGGTGCCTATTGTGAATTGTACTGACTTGCAGGTGAGATCTGAGGCCAAGGTAAGTCATTTTCCCTGTGCGTGATTAGGCAGCCTATAGTATAATGGTTTACTAATTGAGGCTTAGTGGGGTAGAACTCGCTGAGACGTAGTTTAATCCCGGTTTGGGGAAAATCATTTCAGGACCCCGATGAGGAGCTGAGGAGGAGAAGCCTGAGAAGGAGAACTCGGAGGTGAAATCTAAGGAGAATGATTTTTGGAAGAAGAAGATAATCCTTAGAGGGGCCTTGAGTACAGCCCAATTCGACTGAGATTCTATCTTCTTTTGAGATCTCCATTTTGATGTGAATAGAGTTTAGAGTAAAAAGTTATGAAGTACTCTGGTTTGTGTTTTGTATAAAAGTTTGGTTATAAGTTTCAATATGAAAAATATGGCCCTGCCTTTTTTATCCCATCATTTTATTGTCTGGGGATTTTAACTGCTTCCGCATGTGCTTAATAATTAGAAGGGTCGGCAATACATAGTCATGGGATATCGCATGATAAAATCGACCAAGTGAGAAGGATGTGTGCGTGCCCGAGGATCGGGGCGTGACACTTTTTCTACATCAAATTGGACGTCGAATTTGGGAAATTGTCGAAGAAATAGATGTCCCAAAAAAATTGTGAAATTCGGATTTAAAGGAGGACTGCATTAATTTGGACTTTAAATTGATTTAATGGTGGAATTTATGCTTGAAAATGATGGGGGAGACATAGAGGATGAGATTGAGGCCTTGAGAGGTCAATTGAATTTGTAGATGCCAATTTGAGATGAAATTGAGATGGGATGAGTGTCCAATTTGAAACCATGATTTTAAAATTCGTAACCCCCCTACCCTAGCCATTTTGGACCAATTCATATGTCCAAGAAGGAGTTGGGTGGTTTAATGGCAGCCAAGGAATAAATACTTGGCCTAGAGTGAGTGTGGGAGATATTTTGTGGAAAGATCAAGCTAAAGGGACCCTCCATTCTCTCTTTCTCTCCCTCCCGAGTGTGACCAGCAAAGGAGAGCAGAGGCAGCGAAACTTCAAGTCGATTGAGCGTCCATTTTCTCTGTAATTTCCACCAAAGACTCAGCCCCACGATCCTTCTCTCTCCCTTCGCCGTTTGCCCCTCTCGCGCGGCCAGCTCATCCCTGCTCCACCATCTTTTGCTTTCTTGGTCAACTTCAGTGAAATTCTTCAAGCGAAGTCCACAGGTGTTGACTGAAGTTGCTGCGATTCGTCCAGCTCCACTCGGTCGAGACAGCTCATGGCAGAAGCTGCTCCAACATCGATGCTTGCCTCCACGCGTCTTTAGTCCAGCGAGCTTGGGTCAATAATCAGTGAAGCTCTCCCCATTCTTGACTCCCCTTCTACCGCACGTTCATTAGCCCACACCGCCTCAGCATCAACGGCTTCGTTGCTTTGTTCTGCTCAGTGTCCGCGCCTTCTCTCCACGCATCTCCATCTCTCCGTTTCGCTTCATGGCTACCAGCGCACTTCTTCGGTCAACATTCCTCTTCACGAAGTTTCACTGTTGACCCCATCTTCACGCCAGCGAGCCGCCCTCCTCTGCCATGTAGCCCACTCACTGAAGACAGCCCATCTCCACTTCGGTTTGTCCCTTCTACCGCGTGCCAGTCCACTAATGAAGCAGTTCGACGTCCCCTGCCATTCGTCCATAGCCACGCCGATCAGCTTCTTTCTCCCTCGTGCAGACGCCAGCTCAACCATTTTAACTTCACGAGCAGCAGTTCGACCAGCGAAGTCTCCCCGCGTGAAGTGGCCCACCTGTTTCCTCACTTGCGGTCCATCCTCAGCCTTTGGGCCCAGCAAAGCCCACGGATCCAACAAATTTTTGTGGCCCAACATGGGCCTTTGCTGCTTAATCGTTTGGCCCAAGTCTTCAGTAAGCAGCCCCCACCATCAGCTCGCAGTTGAAGCCCATCCTTGGTCCAGCCCAACATTGGCCCAAGATGTCAGCAGTCCAAGCCCGCAATTTTAAGGCCCAAGCTCGTGAAGTCAAGCCCAA
The DNA here is from genome assembly GCA_028830015.1 of Eucalyptus grandis x Eucalyptus urophylla. Classification (NCBI taxonomy): domain Eukaryota; kingdom Viridiplantae; phylum Streptophyta; class Magnoliopsida; order Myrtales; family Myrtaceae; genus Eucalyptus; species Eucalyptus grandis x Eucalyptus urophylla. The sequence goes on from CM054190.1 coordinate 48,022,684, forward strand.
TTCAGCAACAAGTCTCAGCTTGAGTTGAGATTTGTTGGGCCAAGTTTAAGGCCCGGTCCAAGCCCGCCGGTGTCGTCGAAAGCCCGATTTCGGCCGCCGTCACGTCACCGTCGCGGTCTCCTGGTTCTCGCTTTTAACCAAGTGAGTTTTACTAACTAATGCTTTCATAGTTTGCTAATTATACTTAAGGTTGGTCAGGTTTAATTAAATGCAATTAGGTGGTTAGATTAGTTTAGATCAATTAAATTAGAGACTTAATGATGTATGTTAGATGGTTAGAAATAGACATTAGCAAGTAGACATGCCATGTTATTTATGGAATGAGTCTCGGTAATTTTCCGGGCTCGTCTTGGCGTCCAATTCGGCATTACAGGCCTAAATTGGATTTTTTTTATAATTATTTATTTAATTTTCGAAATTAATTAATTATTTTTCGAAATTAATTATTTAATTATTTATTTTTCCAAATATTCAAACGGGATGGCCGGTGATCAGAATTTTATGCTGATTGTTGTGGTGTAGTCCGTTTATTTAATGGATTTTTATTTTGTGCGAAAATGATTTATTTGGGAATTATTTTAAATAATCTTGGAAAATTAATTGGAAATTAACCGAGCATCAGTTAATGATACCAAAAATGTTTATGTTTTAGTGGAATACAGAAAATGGTGGAATTTATAAAAAGGAGATTATTATATTTTGGCTAGGGCCGATCGTGTACGCACACACGACATTTTATCGAAAATGATAAAATTGGTTATTTGATTGTTTGCTTGGAATGACATGCATACCGGCTCAATGACTCCACGGAGCATCTAGAGACAGTACGGTATGATAAATTGTGTGTATACCGGCTCGATGACTCTACGGAGCATCTAGAGACAATACAATATGATAAATTGTGTGTATACCAGCTCGATGACTCCACGGAGCATCTTGAGATAAGACGGTATGATCTACCGACTCAATGACTCTACGGAGCATCTGGAGACAGTAAAGTATGATAAATTGTGTGTATACCGGCTCGGTGACTTTATGTCATTTTGAGATAGAACGGTATGATCTACTGGCTCGATGACTCTACGAAGCTTCCGGAGACAGTACGGTATGATTTGATAGCTCGATGACTCTATATGTCGTCTAGAGATAAGATAACATACTATCTATATATCGCCTAGGGTGAGTAGTCTTGGATGTTGATTAGACTTATAGAAAGAATGGAAGGGGTCGATCAAGAGATAATTTGGATGACATGTAATCCACTAGATCAATTGATCGATGATTCGATCTGATTGGGTGATGTGATGTGATGATGTATATTTGATATATATACTAACTTGCAGGAAGGAGTTGAGGCCGAGGTAAGTCTTCTGACTCGTGATGTGCTTAGGCAGCCTAAGGTGTATTGGTTTACTAATCGAGTCTTAGGGGGTAGAACTTGCTGAGACGTGGTCTCATTGGTTATTGAATAACCATTTCAGGACCCTGAGGAGAAGCTAAGGAAGAGGAACTTGAAGAGGAGAAAGACTTTTAAAGAAGAAGATGACCTAGAGAGGGATTTTGAGTATAACCAGGATGTGGATTGAGACCCCATCCCTTTTGTGAACCCTGTCTTAGTATAGATAGGTGTGAGACTTGTTTGCTGTAAATAGTATCGTAAATATACTATGAGTTGTGCTATTAATAAAAAGTGTAGTTGTGAATTTCAATACTATGGAAAATATGACCTGCTTTTCTATCACATTGTTTTATTGTCTGGGGATTCATAACTGCTTCCGTATGCGTAAATGAAAAGAAAGGGTCGGCGATACTTAGTCCTGGGATATCGCACTTTAAAATTGACCAAGTAGAAGGATGGGCGCGTCTTCGAAGATCGGGGCGTGACAATACATACGCCTCATTACAGTCGCACAGCCTCCCTCAAGGTTTTGTTTCCTATGGGTCACCTGCACTGGCTCCAAGGCACCGCCATCCCAACCATGATCTTTTCTCTCAGAACGCGTATGTACAGATAAATGAACCTAAGCTTATAAATTAGCCCAGTCCCTTCTTATGCAATGTGGGAGAAAAGACACGCTCCTTCCTTGCCCACGTTCGAGGACCGAGGCGCGGATACACCGCCATCCCTCCTTCCCTTGCACTGCCACTTGGGCCGTCACATTAAGTGTGATAAAAAAAAAAAAAGCACGTTAGTAGCTCGAAACAAGTAGAATTACATGAATTTAGAATGAGGGATAAGTGCAATCCTAAAACCTTTCTCCAAAGTCCAATCAATGCTAAAACTTATTTTATTTTTTTTAAATGATGCAATTAAGTCCCTCTATTAGCCAAATCGGAAAGAGTTAATGGAATGCCTTGATTATATCAACTCAACAAGTGATACGGCTTGGTTGTGCTTTTAAAAGTTTGGCAACTAGATTGCGTTATTGCAATAAATTTTAGAACTTCTAATACACTTATTTCTGAAAGGAAAAATGAAAATCTAATTTTTTTCATTTAAAACTTCAAGTCACCCAAAGACAAATACTTGACATGTAAGTCCAACACATGTCAGGAATTCAAATAATAGGAAAATGAGGATTGGAGCCCTAGGATGTTTCATCATGGCCTTAAATGTTTCAAAAGAATTAAGAGAAAATTACTCAAAAAAAATCATAAACATATTGTAATTGTGTCAATTCAATCCTAAATCTTTTTTTTTTTTGGCAAATTCAATCATGAATCATTTGTAATTATATCAATTTAGTCCATCCAGCAGATTAAGACTGAATTTTTTCAATTTATAACATAAATGATATAATTACAATAGGTTTATGATTTTTTTGAGTAATTTTCTCTTAATTCTTTTGAGGTAAAAGAACACCCTAAGTATCAAAACTTGGCACAATGAGACATTCAAGTATCAAAAGTTAGGAAGGTAACACTCAAGCGTCATTTTTTTTTTTAAATGAGACACTTGAGTCGAATCCCGCGGGAAATCCTACATTGCAATTTTTTTATTAATTTTGCTCGCTTACATAGCTCGCCAGAATACTGGCTCACTAAGTAAACACAAAAGCAACTTCATTTGGGCACAATTTGAATCTTAATATAAAAATTAATTAAATTAAATTTAAAACCAAATTAAAAAAATTTAAGAAGAAGAAGTAGGAAGCAAGGACTGAGGAAGATGAACAGCACGCAGCGGCTGAGGGCCTATCATTGCCAAGAAGGTGGGGGGAGGGCCGGCTGGGGTTAGTGCCTGACCCTCATCGGATTTGGGGGAGGGCCGTGACCCTCACCACAAATCTGGGAGAGGGCTCGCAAGCCCTCGCCGCCAATTGACTATTGTCACCAACCTTCAACCAGGGCTCGACGACCCCGACCGATCCTCCCCCCAACTTTTTAGCGACGATGGGGCGGCGGCGGCAGCAAGGGTTGAGCCCTCAACCGTCGCCTACTATTCATCTTCCTCCTCCCTTCCTCCTTTTTTTTTAAAAAAAAAATTGGTTTTAATTTAGTTTAATTAATTTTTATATTAATTATTTACCACGTTAGTAGCAAAATGACGACATTTTGGCACTCGTCTAGCTACATTAATGTGCAAAACGATATTTTTTTACATTAGGCTTGCCGGAAGATCACCACGTCAGCATTTTGGCTTGATTTTCTCATCATTGACACTTAGGGCGCGTTTGGTAATGATTCTCTTCCTGGGAACAAATTTTGACCAGAAATGATTATTTTTTATTCCGTTCCCAGAAACTGATTCTAAGTAAAAAAACATGTTTGGTAACTGTTCAAAATTTCTGATTCTATAATAGAGTTGTGTTTGGTACCATGCTCATTGATTCTAATCCAAATCAATTTCTTTTAATATTTAAATAATTTTTTTACTTTTTTCATTTTTTTTCCTTTTTTCTCTTCTTTTTTTTTTTCCCTTTTTCTCCTATTCTTCTTCTTCTTCTTCTTCTTGTGGCTGGTCACCGGACCGACGATCGGTCAAACAAGGGTGGCCGACCTCACCGGAGTGTTGTCGGCCCTCGGCGAGGCCAGCCCTCGTCGGTCGAGCCTCGCCGGCAGCTAGGTGAGGCTCGCCTAGCCCCACCAAGGCTCGACCTCGCTAGATTTGGCGAGGCTGAGCCTCGCCGGTGGCCAGGCTGGCCTCGCCAGGAGCTGGGTGAGGCCTGCCTGGCCATCGGCGAGGCTAAGCGAGCCTCGCCGGGGATGGGTGAGGCTCGCTTGGCCACCAGCAGGGTTGGGTGTTGCAAGGCTTGCCCAGCCTCGCCAGTGGCTAGGCGGGCCTCACTGGGGCTGGGCAAGGCCCGCTTGGCCACTAGCGGGGCTGGGCGAGGCCCGCCTGGCCATTGGTGGACGGCGGCAGGCGGCGGCGAACGGGGGTGGACGGCAATCGCAAGATGGTCAAAGGGAAGAAGAAGAAGTGTTGGTTTTTTATTCTCAAATTTGTTGTTTTTTTTTTTATGACCCAGGGAAACCCCGTACGTCACGGGCGGCTGGAGTAAACCCTAGGTCCCCACAGGAGGACCCACCACCCCCGCGGAACGAGTAAGACGCTAAGCATCTCCACGGTGAGTCAAACCCTTGCCCTTCGAGAAGGGGTCAGTGGGTCCCCCTACGATGGAGAAGACTTGCCAGTGAAGCCAGCACGGCCGGTGGTTAATTATCAAATTTATTCTCGGAACAAGAATTAACTTCTTTTTTTTTTTATTCTTGATTCCACTCTCAATCTGCTTCTAGGAACAAATTTGTTCCAGGGAACAAAATTTTTTACCAAACGCGATTCTTAGCCCAAACTGATTCTGGGAACAAAAAATCAGAATTTGGCCATGTTTAGATGGTTACCAAACAGGGCCTTAATTGATATATATATATATATATATATTTTTTTTTTTTGGCACTGAAGTGTCCATTCATGCCAAATTTTAGCACTCCGCGTGTCTTTTTCTTTTATTATTATTATTTTTTTTTTTTGGGGATAATTCACCCATCTTCTAGCTAAGCCAATGTGGATGGACCCAACTTCGAAGGGGATCCGTAAAATCATGGTTATGCATCCATGGTTCATGCTATGGATGTGGTCATGGGAAGCGAAAACGTACATGCATAAAGTGAGCATAAGGGGAAGTTCGACAAATGGCAAGCTATCATTTTCAGAAGAAATAAAACGACAAACATGCATTATTTCACGGACAATTTGTAGTCGCCCAAGTCAAATGAGAACTCCATATATTTAATTTAAAAGAATACTCTACCAAAATTGCCAATTGTCGAACTTGGTAAGAGACGAGACGATATTGACTTTTGCTTTTATTGTTGCGTAGAATAGTTAGATTATTTGAAGCGTCTGATAACATAATTATTTTTTAAAATAATATCATCCGTTTAAGTAAATTTTTCGAATGCAGCACATTTTTTTTTTTTTTGTGCGCGAGCATATAAGTAAAACTAATATTTTGTATAATAAGAAGAAAGCCTTCAATTTTTATGATCTTTTCCCTACGATACTATATTGAAAATTTTGTTAATACATATATAAATAGAGAAAATTATAATAATTTTTTAAAATCCAATCAAACAACTAATAACTCAATCAATATATCTATTCTGTAGTCCTCTCTATCGCTTTCTTCATAGATTATATAGACGAACTTTAATTATTTTTTTTTAAAAATTAAAATTTTCACGCGAAACATAAGTAATTGGTATTATCTTAACATTTAATTATGATTATTTTTTTACTTACTGAACTGACATTTTTAAGACCTTTCAGTTTACAAAATTTTAGAAAACCTGGCAAATATATTTATTCTTATAATTTGTTATATCCGAATGGTATCAAGATTTTTAAGCTATATCTTTTTTCTAGGTGCCCTTTTAAAAAAAATCCTTTTCTTAAAACTATGCCAATATTTTTAATAAAAACCAATAATCCCTATAGTATCAAGATTTTTAAGCTTTATCTTCTTCTTTTTTCTGGGTGTCTTTTTAAGAAATTCCTTGTTGTAAACCTATGCCAATAATTTTAGTAAAAAACATAGATAGATTATATTTTACTGATCCTTTGTTTATCTTAGAGTAATAGAAAGAAAAAAAGAATGAGTTGTTTTTACTGAACACAATACTTATTCACTATAAAATGTTGCTTACTAAAGGCACCATATAACACTCTTACGTAATGTCCTAATCTCATGCATAAGAACTACTAATATTTATAAAGCTAATTAAATTAATCTTCCGACGACCTAATTTTTTCTAATGCACAAATAGTTTTAACACCTTCAAAGTTTCCGGCCACGGTTAAACAAATGGCGATGATTTCATTGAGTCCTGTGTACCTTTGATCGCTCAACTTATTGCTAAATTTTGCTTTATAATGAAAAAAAAAAGATATATTACTAAATTTTACGATTTTTTGGTCAACATGCATAATTTCTCAATGATCATTAAATGCTAACATATTCAAGTGATAAGATTGCATACGTCATTTCGTATGCGAACTCATATGATGTCAAACTAAAATTCCACGGATTAAGTCGGGCGTCAATGTGCAAAACCATTGTACTTTTTTTGTTAAATTTAGGCATAATAATATAATTATACATAAAAAAAAAATAAACGCAACTCTATTGCAAATAGCCACACTATGTCAGTAGGGTACAAATGATATTTTATAATTATAATTTCAAATTTTAATAAATATAATTATAAGTATTGATAAGTGTCAAATCTGATCAACATGCACATTAACATCTTTTTAATAAGGGACAAGACACCTCTTAGCTTGTTTTAAAAATAAATTATCAACACTCCATTCATATAGAATCTTTGGAACTTAAAATGAATTTTGACGTTGCATAAGGTAAGAGTTTGGGAGAATCTGTGCCTAATTGAGAGCCGTTAGCCCACATGTGACATCATGAAATTCGACCATGTTTCAATAAAGTGAAATGGGCATGCCGTCAATGTGCCTATGGTCCTTTTTCTTTGAACTGATCACTCATGAGTTAACTAACCTATTTGGTGAAGCTGTTAAGGGATGTATCTGCAGTAAAATCCCTAAAAGCTACTCAGTTAGTTAGATTGGACTAAAATCACGTATGATCGATTCTAACCATGAAATTTAAATTGGTTTCGGGAATCGAATATTCAAGCGTGTCACAATTCATTTTTAGGACTATCTCATCGTCTGTCAAATTATTGACGAGTCCGAAATTTCAATAAAGAAATTATCGGAGGAAAAATTGAAGACCGAAAGAAAATTGAAAGGAAAAGAGAAAAGAAATAAAATAAGATTTAGGGTATTATTTTATTTTCCCTCTCCCTCTCTCTTCTTTCTCTCTCCCTCTTCTCTCTCCTCTCTCTTCTCTCCCCTCCCCCATTCGTGCGAGCATCCCCACCAACTGCCCCTCCTGTTGTCTTCCACTTTGTCTTCTCTCTTTCTTTTTCATTTTGACCAGTCAAACTCTCTCTCTCTCTCTCTCTCTCTCCCCTCCGCGCATTCGAGTGAGTGAACCAAAAGCTGAGGAAGAACAGAAGCTGCAGCTCGTCGTCGCCACCCGTCCCGCCGCTCGCACCGCACGCTCGCGCGACGCCGCGCTCCCCGCCGCCTCCTGCTCGCGCCTGCCATCCTCGCCATGCGCCGTCCAGCCCCATTCAGCCTCTGCTCCGCCTCTGCCCAGCCCGTCCAGCCACCTCCGGTCACCGCCCAGCCCCGTCTAGCCACCGCCTGGCCTCCCCGGCGTCTCCTTTGCCCTCCGCTGGCCTTCCCTCACTGCCCTCGCCACCGGACCAGCCTCGGCCAAGCCAAAACTGCAACCCACGGAGTGGGTATCCAGCCCGTTTGTGGGCCATTTTGGGCCATTTTCGGGCCCCAAACCCGAGCCGTGCTTTGGGAAGAAACAACCCTCATGTCGTTCCGTCGGATTGGTCCGTTTTGCGCTAAAATCCGGTGAGTAATTTCACTAATCCCTGGTTAGTTGGCTAATTATGCTTAAGGGTTTTTAGTTTTAATTAATTAGATTTAGGTGGTTAGATTAGTATGGATTAGTGTTTATTAGTCAATTGTGATGCGAATTAGACAAATTGAATGTGTATTTAGCAAGTAGACATGGTCTACTATTTATTGAGGGTAGCCCGGGATTTTTCCCGACCCTAATCGGGCTTCAATTAGGTTTTTCGGGCCTAAGTGGAATTTTTGGTATTTAAATATTAATTTTCGGAATTAAATTAAATAATTATTTATTTTCTGAAAATTCAACTGGGATGGCCCGAAATCAGAATATTATGCTGATGACCGTGGTGAAGTCCGTTTATTTAATCGGGCTTTATTTTGAGCTAAATCGAATTTTTAATATTAATTATTTAATTTTCGAAATTAATTAATTAATTAATTATTTTCCGAAAATTCAATTGAGATGGCTAGTGACCGGAATATTATGCTGATAATCTTGGTGAAGTCCGTTTGTTTAATCAGGATTTAATTTGAGTTAAATTGAATTTTTAATATTTATTAATTAATTTTCGAAATTAATTAATTAATTAATTAATTTTCGGAAATTAAGATTGAGATGGCCGATGACCGAAATCTCATGCTGATTGTCGTGGCGTAGTCCGTTTATTTATTTGAGTTTTTCGTTGCATGGAATTAAATAAATTGTGATATTTTAGGGATTTATCCTAAATTGTTTGAAATTGAGTGAAATGGAATGATTGATTAGTAGATGGCCAAATATGTTTATTTAGCATTTATAATGCTTTGATGAGTTGTAAAGTGGATAGAATCATGAGAGTGGACTGGAAATACTTTGAGCTATAGCTGATCAGACACGGTGTACGGGCCTACGTGGTTCGGTGACTAAGGATGTCACTGGCGAAAATGGCGATTAAAGAATGCACGTACCGGTCTAGTACATATCTCATCATGGACATACGTGGTTCGGTGATTTGGGATATCACTGGTGAAAACGGCGCCTTAAAGAACGCACGTAACTGTCTATTGAATACATGATTATAGGCATGTGTGGTTCGGTGATTTAGGATATCACTAGCGAAAACGGCACCTTAAAGAACGCATGTAGTTGTCTATTGAGAAAATCGTTGTAGGCATGTGTGGTTTAGTGATTTGGGATATCACTGGCAAAAATAGCGCCTTAAAGAACGCACACAATTGTCTAGTGGATACGTAACTTTGGCAAACTTGACGCCCGAGAGCATTGATGTGGCTTTGTGACCGAGTGCCGAAGAGAGGATATATGGTGTGGAATCAATGACCTAGAATGGTTCGTTTGACATGTAATCGACTAGTTTAATTTGTTTGGAGTAAATGAGTGCCTATTGTGAATTGTGCTGATTTGCAGGTGGGATCTGAGGCCAAGGTAAGTCCTCTATCCTATGCGTGTTTAGATAGCCTATAGTATAATAGTTTACTAATCGGGCCTTAGTGGGGTAGAACTTGCTGAGACGTAGTCTCATCCCGGTTTGGGGAAAACATTTCAGGACCCTGATGAGGAGCTAAGGTGGAGGAGTCTGAGAAGGAGAACTCTGGGGTGAAACCCGAGGAGAAGAATTTTGGAAGAAGAAGATAATCCTGAGAGAGATCTTAAGTACGCCCTGGATGTACTGAGATTTTATCTTTTTTAGATCTCCATTTTGATGTGAATAGAGATAGAGTAAAAAGTTGTGAAGTACTCTGGTTTGTGTTTTGTATAAAAGTATGGTTATAAGTTTCAATATGAAAAATATGGCCCTGCTTTTCTATCCCATCGATTTACTGTTTGGGGATTTATAATTGCTTCCGCATGTGCTTAATAACTGAAAGGGTCTGCGATACATAGTCCTGAGATATCACATATTAAAATCGACCAAGTGAAAATGATGTGTGCTTGCCCGAGGATCGGGGCGTAACACCACATTTTGGGCATTACCTCTAAACTCGTCATTCTCGGACTGCGTCAAGAGGGTCGCAACTATTATACTCGGTAAATAGGTTATGAATGAGTTTAGAATGATAAAGCCCAAAATAATATGATGTTAAATAAGTTCACAACTTACTTAGAATCAATTCACCGCTATGACCTGCTCTTGTCCGCACTCAATCTTATGCTTACTTACTCCATGTTTTCCTCTTAGTTTGGGTATGAGTTTTTTTTTAGATTGAGTTAAATGTGGAAGTGTTTTGGTAATATGTGCCATGTCGAGCAGGATATGTGTCACTACATTTACATTGTATGCAAATGTGTTTAAAATGGTTAACTGGATTGATTTAGGTCAATCAATTTTTAACGCCAACCAAACCCGACTAGACTCTACTTTTGCCTATAGAAATTCTCCCCCTTTATTCCAACGGCAACCTCAAGGAAAAGGGAGATAAATCAACACTAAATAAAAACTCAGACGAAAAGTTCACAAAGTCGGCAGCGTCACTTATTGAGTTGCCTCCCGGACCGCCAAAACTAATCCAATACCCCATTCATCACTCACCATCCATCCCTCCCTCATAGTAGCCTCCCGGACCGCCAAAACTAATCCAATACCCCATTTGTCGTTTTCTGTAGCCATATTTCTTCAAGTCATAGACTTTGGATTTATCCACCCACACGACTATTTTTGTCGAAGGACGATGAACAAGACCGGTCGCGTCGAACCAAAGAAGATCTCGGAAGTGCGTGGCGTGCCTAGAATTACCATCAGGCTTATGACCACTTCCCATTGGAGGACAAGCTCCATCTCTCCCAGCTAGACCCACTCCTCCCCAAGCCGTATGTAGTGAACCATTGCGTAAATACAAGAACAGTTCACTCGGCCAATAACCAATTATAGTGTTTGGCGGACCAACGGTGAGCCACCAATTCTTTTTGGTTGGATCCTGCATACACGCAATAAATGTCCATAAGTTCTTACACATATTTGAGATTAAATTCATGAATTCTAAAATATTCAGAAGATAAATCGTACATGGTTTGATTGGCAAATCCCGTTGCTCAAGTATCCGAGACAATGTTGGTTTGTGTCATCATCGCTTAAATTCTTGAGTGTTTCGACATGAGATAGCAAGCATTTCAGAAGATGAATTATCCGAGAGTTGGAAAACAAGTTGAAATAATGATCAAGTCGCCTGTGAAGACACTTGTGATAATTAATCTTTCGAAATTCTTGGTGATTTCATCCTTTTGGATTTTACGTTAGTTTTTGCAATCTATCATGTTCAGAAACAATGTTGGTTTGTGTTGGTGCCCAAACTAGCTTATTGGGCTTCAGAAGCCAAGGAAGATAGAGTGAGCCTAAAACATAGGAATCCATAGAAAATGGGCCGGAATACTAGCAGTCGACAAATGGAGTCTTGAACAATGCGACAAGGGGGCTTGCCGAAACCAGTGAGATAAAGATGGAAGCAGTTATTTGAATCGGTACTAGTGAAGACATCGGTAAGGCAGAACGGTTACCGAAAAGGAGCCGAAACTTCCGGAACTTGTAGGCATTGAGATGGTAACTGCAAAAAGGCAGTTGCCTTTCGGAATACTATAATAAATAGTCGAAGAGGCACCAATGTGGGGATCTTTTGCCAAATCGATAAATGATCATTCAATTTCAGGTTGTTGCTTTATCATTATCGCACTTTTACATTCAATCGTACCTTTACTTTCCTTCCTTATTCCTACATTTTACTTTTGCTAGTAGTTTAGATCAGTTGTATCCTTTTCCAAAGCGACAGAGGACCAGTTGCAAACAATAAAATTGAAATTCTACCATCTTCAGTGAAAGATTTTTGTTGAGGGAACTTTCCGACGAGTAGTTTGATAAATGACTGATTTTTTCTTTTATATATATATTTTCATGAAGACCAAGAGAGGTACCATTGATTGTGTTGAAATCTGTCAGCAATCCGTACTTGATCATATTCTGGTGAAAAACCACAAATTTCAGGTTTAATCATTTTGCTCCTTAATTCTTTTACGAGGAAAGCCGGGTTCATCAAAATATCATCACTCCCGCGTAAAATACTATGCTTGATAATATTATGACTGCCTTTTTTATATACAAAACCGGATTTACACTTTGTTGGCTTTCGTACTTCTTCAAAGGTTAAATATGTACAGTTCACTTAAAGAAACTTGTCCTACTGGAACAGTACCATTTCCTCGGGCTAGAAAGATTTGACAAGGCAAAATCTGTAGCGAAGATTTGACAGTTCACTTAAAGAAACTTGTCAAGTGGGTGCAATCAAATCTTAAGACTTGATAAAATGATTAAAAAAAAGCCACGTGAGATTGATAAAATAATAACAAAAAGAAAAAGTAACGTCAGTATTTTTCAACGGCCAAGTTGGACGAAGCTAAATAAAAGACTCAATCACACTAATTTGACAAATTTTTAAACTTGATTACACTTTTCGTAAGTTTTATAATTTAATTGTATCTGATAAGTTTTACGATTTCATGTATACTTATCCCTTTATAAATACTCGAGCAGCGAGATTTGCCAATCAAACATTGTACGCTTTATCTTTCGAACATTTTAGAAGTAATGAAATTAATCTCAAATTAAGTGTAAGAACTTATGGACATTTGTTGCCTCTATGCAGGATCCAAGTAAAAAGATGTGGTTGATTCGGCCCAAAACTGGTTATCTCAACCTCCTGCTGTACTTCTTGATATACTTTCTATGGATGCTGCAACTCCAGAATGTAATTTCCGATAATATGAATGCGAATGTTAATTTCGACAAAAAAAAAAAGAGTAAAAAGATGTGGTGGTTCACTGTTGGTGAGCCAGCCGTTATAATTGGTTATTGGCCGAGTGAACTATTCTTATATTTACGCAATGGTTCGCTACATACGGCTTGGGGAGGAGTGGGTCTTGCTGGGAGAGACGGAGTTTGTCCTCCGATGGGAAGTGGTCATAAGCCTGATGGCAATTTTAGGCACGCCACGTACTTCCGACAGGTTCACTGGATAGATGCAACCGGCGCTCTTCAACTTCCTTCGACAAAAACAGTCGAGTGGGTGGATAAATCCAATGTCTATGGTTTGAAGAATCATGGCAATGTTAGATATCATATGGGGTACATGATTAGTTATGGTGGTCCGGGAGGATATTGCGAGGGAGGGAGGGGTAGATAGTAATAAGGAGCTATCTTGAGCAGCTCAATAAGTGAGGCTTTCAACTTTGTAAACTTTTCCTTTGAGTTAGTATTATCTTTATTATATTTATTATCTTTTTCTCCCTTTTTCCTTGAGGCATAGGTTGCAATATCAGGGGCGAAATCCATAGGCAAAGATAACAACACGGTGAACAAAAGTAAGATCCAAAGGTTAAGGTTGCAAAGTCAGTTTCTGTCTCGTCATCTCGTCATTTCCTCGAGCAAACTGGATAGTTCACTTGTTTTGAATTGGTTTTCCTCGTTGACGTTCAATTGTAACATGTGGAATTCTAGTCTAAAAGCATATGAGTTCTATACGAGAAGACATATGCAATTGGATCGCTTTAATATCTAAACGTTTAATGATCAATGCGAAGTCAAGTATTTTGTCAAAAAAAAGAAAGTGATAATCAATAATATGCCTTTTCTAATAAAAGCAAAATGTAGTAATATGTTGAGTGGTCGAAAATGTAAACTTGATTCGATAACATCATATACCATCCGTTTAATCATGTCATACGAGTAGCTCATTAAGGTTGGTAAATTATTTACATATTAACATGGGGGAAGAAGTATACTCCCATGCTAACTCTCAACTTTTACTGTTCTTTAATTGTGAGAAAAAGTTTGATTTTTTTTTTTTTTTGCATGTACTATTTTCCATTTCTATGTATTGAACTCGATGGAGATTTTGCTATATTTGGGGAGAGTTTAGGCATCATACTACTATAATAATAGTAATGGTTCTCGTAGAATAATAACCGTGGTTTGGCTCTCGATCGTTGTCGATTTGCTACGCCAACGGATGAGCTGGAGAAAACATACTCAGTATGGTTGTCGGATTAGGAACTAGACATAGAAGAAATAGGAGGAGGATATATATGTGAGTTTCCAGTAATTCCTGGATACATGAAGGACGGATTATCTGTGCCGTCTAATAAGAATTAGCTGACTACTCGGAAGAGTACCAAATACTTCATTTTTAGCCAAAAAAGAAGGAGCACTCGAACTCGAAGATTTGCATCGAAGCTAGAAGCATGGCCCTAGGGAGATATGCTTTCGAAAGAGATTTTCAACGAAAAGAAAAAAGAAACAATTAGTGTAAGGACCCTGGTCTCACTACTGTACATATATTGTCCACTTTAGACACTAAGTCCTCACGGCTCGATTTTGTTCTTCTCGCGATAGCTCATAGCCAATATATTGTCCTCTATGGGTACATACGCCTCATCAAAGTCGCACTGCCTCCCTCAAGGTTTTGTTTCTTATGAGTCACCCGCACCGGTAGAGGTGAGCATCAATTTAGGGTCAACCCTGGACCAACTCTAGACCGATCCAACCCTGCCAGTCTTGGTCCGGTTCTCAGGGAGACTGGGTCAGTCTTTAGTCCTAGAATTTCTGGACCAGCACTGTGTAGGTCGGTCCTTGGTCCTAAGAGTTCCGAGTCGGTTCAACCCGTACCAGCCTTGACTATATATATATGTCTAATATATTATTTCTAATTTTTTTATATAGAGAAAACCTTAAAATAAACGGTATTAACAATATCAAATAGCTTTTTAGTGAGGAGTTCAAGTAATTTTACATTATTTTTTAATAACTTAGGTTTTTAATGTCTTTTACGGTATCAATAGTCATAATTTCTAAAAGAGGAAAATGTTTTTGTGAGGAGTCCTCACGGCGTCCAAAAAGGTACTTTATGGCATCCTCATCTAATATTTGTTCTCTTCTGTCTTATTTGTTTTCTTAGTCTTCAATTTGCTAAAATCGAAAAAAACAACTTCTCCGCTCGCAACTCGACACTCGCCTCGCTCATTTTGGGTCACTCATGCCACTCGCCGCTCGATGCTCGCTTCGCTTGTTACTCCCTGCTCGACATTCAATGCTCATTCTATTTGATGCTCACTCCACTTGACCCTCACCGCTTACCATTCTTAGTTGACTTTACTCATCATCAAACTCATTGGATTGGTACGGTCCTTGGTTACCATTTCAAGGAGTACAAAAAATGAAATAAAAAATTATTGGTTAGTCTTGGGTTGACCTTGAAATCGGACCGAACCCATTGGGTCAATCCGGTCCTCAATTGCTTTTTTAAGGAGTACAAAAAATGAAATAAAAAAATTATCAGTTGGTCCCAAGTTGATCCTAGAACCAGATTGAACCCATTGGATCAGTCCGGTCCTTGGTCCCAAGCTCAATAGGGTCGGTCCTCAATAAAAAAAAAAAAAAAAATTGAGGATCAACACTGTGCAAGTTGGTCCTAGGGTTAGAGGGTGGATCGACCCAACCCGGACCATGCTCACCCCTAGTAAATGAACCTAAGCCTTACAAGCTAGCCCATACCTTCCTCCTTATGCAGTGTGGGACGAAAGATGCGCCCCCTCCTTGCGCACATTCAGGGACCGAGGCATGGACACACCGCCATCCCTCCTCCCCTTGCACTGCCACTTGGGCCATCACATTAAGTGTGATAAAAAAAAAAGCATGTTAGTAGCTAGAAACAAGTATAATTAAATGAATTTAGAATGAGGGATAAGTGCAATCCTAAAGTCCGTCTCCAAAGTCCAATCAATGCTAAAACTTTCAAAACATTTAACCAAATCCTAAAACATATTAAAAAATAAATGATGCAATTAAGTCCCTCTATTAGCCAAATCAGAAAGAGTTAATGGAATGCCTTGATTATTTCAACTCAACAAGTGATACGGCTTGGTTGTGTTTTTAAAAGTTTGGCGACTAGATTGCGTTATTTCAACAAGTTTTAAAACTTCTAATGCACTTATTTTTTAAAGGAAAAATGAAAATTTAAAGTTTTTCATTTAAAACTTCAAGTCACCCAAAGACAAATACTTGACATGTAACTCCAACACATGTCAGGAATTCAAATAACAACAAGATGAGGATTGGAGCCCTAGGATGTTTCATCGTGGCCTTAATTGTTTCAAAAGAACTAAAAGAAAATTACTCAAAAAAATCATAAACCTATTGTAATTGTGTCAATTCAATCCTAAATCTTTATTTATTTATTTTTGGGCAAATTCAATCCTGAATCGTTTGTAATTATATCAATTTAGTCCATCCAGCAGATTAAAACTGAATTTTTATAATTTATAACATAAATGATATAATTACAATGGGTTTATGATTTTTTTTTTGAGGTAAAAGAACACTCTAAGTACCAAAACTTGACACAATGAGACACTTAAGTACCAAAAGTTAGGAAAGTAATACTTAAGCGCCATTTTTTTTAAAATGAGACATTTGAGTGCCACAATCGGCGAATCCCGCCAGAAATTCTACATTGCAATTTTTTATTAATTTTGTTCGCTTACGTAGCTCGCCGAAAAGCCGACTCACTAAAGAAACACAAAAACGACGTTGTTTGGGCACAATTCAAATCTTAATATAAAAATTAATTAAATTAAATTTAAAAACAAATTAAACATTTTTAAAAGGAAGGAAGGAAGGAAGGAAGGAAGGAGGAAGATGAACAGCTGGTAGCGGTTGAGGGCTTGTCATTGCCGAGAAGGTGGGGGGATGGTCGGCCGGGATTAGCACCTGACCCTCATTGGTTCATCTAGGTAAGTAAGATCCCTATGTCTCCTCTAGGGTGGTAGTCAAGGCTAGTTAGGTGCTCACTTGTTAAGCCGTGGATAGGATGTTGGATCTTTTGTATGGTTTGCTCATGTTTATGCTTTGAGTTGTTCACGCTCGGAATGAGGCCGATGTTCATTCGGATTCAGTTTATCGCAAGACAAAGTCGCCCAAGCCATAAAGCCTTGGTTTTGGCATAAAGAGGATGCTGAGTCTAGGTCTCGCTTGGTGCGGGGATCGTCCAAGGCCGCAAGATCTTAAATCGACATTGAGGTGTGTTGATTTTATGTCTTGTTTGATACGGGGATCGCCCAAATCCACGAGGTCTTGGTAAGGCACCAACCAAGTTGATTTCCATAGTTTAAATGGACGCGGGGACTCTGTGCTTGGCATTGAATCAAACCGTGAGCCGAGCGTCATTCTTAATACATGTGCGTTCACATCTGGACGGAGCCGAGGTTCGTCAAGCTTGGGATCGTCACTTAAGCGAGGTGTACCTAAGCCTCAAGGTCTTGGATCAGTATTGAGGCGTACCGTTTCCAAGCCTTGTCCGATGCGGGGATCGGCACTAAGTGATTGATTCAAGTTACAGACCAAAGATCATTCTCGACATGTTTGCTAGTGAGGTATAAGAAACTCATGACATATATGAATGAATGAGCATGCCTTCGAGCCATGAATGTATTGATTAAGAGAAAAGATGAGAACCAATTGGTGTGATGCACTTATGTGTGTGCACTTAAAGAGGAAAAAAGCGTTTGTCGTCACATAGCGTTGACAGCAGTGCCTCGTTCATTGAACTGGATGCCCCGGTTGAGCTAAGAAGCCCCTAAAAGTATGAGATGCTTAGCTTGATGGCCGGATGCTTTGGTTGAGCCAGGAAGCCCCTGAAAGTATGGGAAGCCCCTGAGAATATGGGATGCTTGGCCTAAGGCCGGATGCCCAGCCTACGGCTGGAAGCTCCTGAAAGTATGGGAAGAACCGTTTATACGGTTAATGAACTTATTGAATATGCTATTATGTGATGTTGATAAGCTTGTTTGGTGAAATAGCTTAATTGATTTGCCATCGACATTGTTTGCGAGTGCTGTACTTGCTAAGCCTTGATGACGAGATGCTTTCCTAGTAGAGAACTAGGAATTTTACTTACTGAGTTTCCTCAAAACTAATCCCTCATCTCTCAGTCTTGTAGGCATGGAAGTCTCTCATCAATTTTGGGAGCTGCAGTCACGCTAGAGGAGATAGAATTTCTTCTGACCTATGCAGAAAACTTGTATTGTGATGTAAAAAGAAAAGGGAGCCCGTAAAAAAAAGGGCTTGTGAAAAAAGTATTGTTATAATATAAGTCAATGTGTTCAATATGATGTATGTCCTAGTCTTCCAACTGTTGTTTATCTGGGGAGTTGTTTGTTTACATTTCTACATGTACATGATAACAAAATAAAAAGAATCAGGATAATGACAAGCCTGGGATGTCGCAAAAATAACTCGCACATGATAACAAAATAAAAAGAATCAGGATAATGACAAGCCTGGGACGTTGCAAAAATAACCCTTGCTGCTTGTGACCCTAGGGATGGAGTTGGGGTCATGACATTAAATGTGCTAAGATGCTTGTAGCTCCATTCAAATTGGGATATAGTCTCACCCAATTCCTGTCTCTAGAAAAATGTCTGCATCTAATCTTCAATCGACATTAAACAACGGTAACGAGGTGGCTCTACACATGAATTTGATAGCCGGCTTTTGATTTTCTAATAAAATCGGTGTTTTCTTCTCAACAATATGCTAATACGCATATCATTATTAGTATGTGCTATCGCAATCTGCTATTATTAAATTAGTTATTGGAGAATACGGACCTTTCGCATAATGCCGCGGAAATTAGGCATGCAATAATTGTCCTCTCCGTGCAGCATGTGTCTTGGACCATTGGATGGCGCATTATGGGCTTTGAACATATAGGCCCTATCGATTTTTCAATGCTTGAACATATTCAATCTAAACAAGTGACAACCCCATTCATATGTTTACGAACGAAGAGGAAACCCTACCAATGTTGACACATCTTCATTATTCATTCTAATATTAGAATTTTAGTTCATTCACTCTAAATATTTTGCATTCCATGCAGGTAAAAAGTCTAAGACCTCACTAAATCCATCCTTTGCTGCTAGGGTTTTCGACCCTCGAAAAACTTGGACGAACGTTTACCTTTTCTCTAAACAACAGAAATGATTGACAAAGTTTTTTGGCCCCAATTACATATTGGATTTCAATTTTTTTCAGGGAAGTATTTATCCATCAAGCAAGCCCACCAATTATTGGATGCACCATTAGGCAAAAAGTAAAAAAATAAACACTTTACAATGTGAAAAAATTGCATTCATATTTTTCCCTATATATTCATTTTTGCTATCGAGTCTTTACTTTATGTATATGCTTGTTTATTTCTTCCACGAGGCAACACGTAAAGAGTAAACAGTCATCATTGTGGGCTACAATGTCCACCATATTATCACAACTCTCTCTCTCTCTCTCTCTCTCTCTCTCTCTCTCTTTAAGACTCTACTAAGGAAAAAAAATATAAAAAATAAAAGAAGTTACCGATGATGCAATACTATAAAACAATATAATTGGTCAAAGTCATTATTATAATATAGCTGGTTCATAATATCTAATCACTAATGACAAATACTTTTAGATGAATAAGTGATAATCTTTACTTAGAAGTTAAGAAAAAAAGTATGTCAACATGAGATAAAAGGTTTGACAAAAATGAAATAGAAAGGAAAAATGTATCCCTAAATAGTTATCCAATCGGGAATAGCCCAATAGTTGAGAAATTGTAAATGTGTCATTGAAGTATAAAAGTAATATAAAATGTAAAAAATAAAAAATAATTTAAGGAGTGATCTAAAAATGAATTAGGTGAGGGGTGTCGTGACCTGACCTCAGGCGGCAATGAGCGAAAAGTTCAGGTTTAGGGGTACTTCACTATGAGAGTTCCCTCACGGTTCATACTCCAAAAAACGTTGTCACCTCGTCTTTCGGGACGGACCATTGTGAGTTTGCTCATTGATAGTCATAAGCTCTCCCAAGCTCATAGCATGCGTGATAGTAGAAAGTGTTGTGATTCGTACCCACATGGCGACACATCTTATAAGAGAAGATCGGGTATGGATATCGAATTTTGGAGTATCTTTACCATAGTAGCCCTTCCAATAGTAGTTACTTCTCATGGATGGCATCGCTTCATTTATTAGGAACTTTCCACCATGGATATGCTAAACTATGGTGAGTTCGTCGAGACCCATACCCCTCACGACGAGTTTATTTATTATCTAGTTGTTTAGACCCACCTAAAAAAAGGAGTCGGCACTAGTCTTTTTTTGGGGGTTGGCTAAAAAATCCAATCGAGGGTTAGGAATGGTTTTTCAATTTCTACACAAATAGAGACTCTAGATTCGAAGACTTGGATTACGCTAATATTTTTATTAGCGCCCTTTCGGTATCTAACGATTTGTCGTGTTTCTTAAGGTGTCAATGCATGTCTTTTTTACTTTTTAAGGTCAATGAAATTAACTAAGTGATCATGTGTGGATGGTTACTTTCATGGAATTCTATTTTCTATGAAAAGGAAAAGAAAGCATATAATTGAAATTTAAAAACAAAGCAATAAGTAAACATCCAAGTGAACAGTCTAGAGAAAGTGGTAAATCTAACATGCAACCTAAACAACAAACGAAAAAACAAAAATAAACCAAGATAATAAACCCGCAACTTGTTGGATGTTTATACAATAATGAGATAACCTGAAACATATATCGGGGACAAAGGGTACAAAACTATGGTTGGATAGGACATCGACCTTCCATCATCTACATGCCTTGAGAGACCTCCACCTCTAAGAACCTATTCTAATTCTAATCTAAAACTATGACTAGGTACATACAAAAGGAAATAAACAATCGTTCATGGCAAAAACAATCACAAACACAAGATAATGAAAAACAATCAAGTAATTGAAATTATATACAGAAGTGAATAACTTAGGTCTCAGGTCGGTCTTTGCAATTCATGCATCGATCCCTCTAAACACCTATCCCAATTCATTTTTATGGCTTACAGCCATTGGTTATTATCGATGCTCATGAAGACATGCAAATCAATCACAAACAAATCAAAACGTAATGCATGTTTAATGGTTTATAAGACCACCTAGACAATGCACAAAAAAGTGTGAAACTCACATGCGACATAAGGTTGCATGCAAGAAAGGTTTGGGTAATACATTTAACCCTAAATTAGAGTGTAAAGAAGTCGCACAAGTCATTAACATTGAAAGATGACGTATTGATAAGAATAACATGCATGGCAAATTTCAATTACAATTGGCTAAATTGATGAATGATTTTCACGTATTAAACGAGATTCAAATTTGACGTGCCATACATCGATGCAAAGCCTTTAACACGGGCTTCAAATGCCGAGAAGACATCAGGGCATGATTTGGCCCTTAGAAGGCCCAAACAAATGGGTTTTGATAGGCTCGTGATAAGTCCATAATTCAACATGACCATTATAGAACATGATAAATTTTTTATGAGCTACTGATGTGCAAAAATCTTAGGAAAAATCCTATGTGTAGAATGCAACATGACAAGCATTTTTCATAAGACATCTAAACGTAATTTGGTTCACACGATCCTACATGAAAATGGCAAATATAGAACCATGTAATGAAACACATGAATCACAGTAGCATCCAAACACTTTTGCGCATGCGATTAACATGGTAAACGATGCTCAATTTGTGCGAATCATACCTTGTTAGAGTACTCACAACACGTGTTACAAATCTCGTAAAGGATGCAAATTCAAATGAACTCATCTAAAACCCTAATTCCAACCAAAAATAGGTTGGACCTAGTAGAGAACAGACTGACGTAAGGATGGTTTTTGATGATTTTACCCAACCAAATCAATTTCAAAAAATATGAAAAAAAAAAGGTATGATGTAATTAAGACAATTTTGCGCACTTATGAAGAGAGTGTTTCTAAAATCCAAACACAAAAATCCTACCAATATAGCAAAACAGAAATTAGCAGCAAGTCAGAACAGTAAATCAACATCAAAATCATTGCAAAATTGAAAAATTTGAGAAGCATTTTTTAGTGAACAAATGACGTCTGCTCGGGCGTGCGACCTATCAAAATGAAGATTTCAAGTCTAGTTCACATGTCTAGAAGAGCTTGAGGCCATAAAACATCATCTACCACCTCATTTTAGCCAAAACAAAAAGTCACATCACATGAATATGAAATTGCAAATCAAGGCAAATCAAGCTCATTCAAGTATGAGTTCATCATCAATGATCATCAACTCATTACAAATCACCATTTAACATTCTAAACTTCAGATCTAAGCATAAATCGTAATCTTAGGGTTAAATCCTAGCCTCGATCAGCTAATCCGATCTCGCTTCATCGGATTTGAGATTAGAGGATTACCTTTTTGCGATTTTCATCAAACTCAAGCGCAATTGGACGAAAGCTGAACTGCCGGATCGTGATCGAAACATCGAGGACATTAGACTAACACTAAGGATTGTCGAATGGCTGGTATGGGAGCCAATAGGATCGGATTGGCACTGGTTCACGCAGATGAAGAAAATTGATCCGATTTGGACCAGTTTGGAGCACCGACGAAAGATCCGGTCACTGGAAGGCTTCCGATGACTGCTCGATCAAACCTCGACCATTGGACGGTCGATGATACACCAAAGAAGGGATCGCCGATGATTGGGACTTCCACGGACCACCTCAAACCGCTAATTCAAGCTGGATGACCGGTTGGAATCAACATCGACGAGGATGCCGATTTCTGTAGTCGAGGAAAAAACCGTTAGACGGGGGATTCTAGGCGGCGATCGGAATTGACATTGCTTCAATGGGGATAGGATGACAAAGGAGGTTGCCGATGAGGGTGGAGCGCTATTGGAAAGGCCTAGATCAGCGGCGACCGACTCGATGGAAGAAGGAGGTGGCCGTGGGTAGAGAGGGAGAGAGCAGGTTTGGGCGGGAAAAGTGAGTTGGAGAATTTTTGCAATTTTTTAGATCTGAAATTTCCAAAATGAGCCCTCCTAAATTTGCCGCAACTCCTCAGGGAATCTGATCGATGGCAGAGTTCAACGAACCCCCTCTGTTTCGCCCCTGCAAGCCGAAATCCATGCTCTCATCTTTGCCCTACGATACCTCATCACTACAAGAAGGAATCGACAGGACCTCCTTCTCGAATCCGACTGTCTGGCTATGGTTGAAGCGATTCGTGAACCAGATCGCACACCATAGGAGCACAGGGCTCTTTTCGCTGAAGCTACGGCTCTGCTCCGTCTCTTCCCAACCCTACGCATCAACCACAGCAGAAGAGAAACCAACGCTGTCACCGACTAGGCCGCAAAAGCCCATGCCCAAAATCTTCTTCCATCTAATTGGGTCGACTCCCCCCCCCCCTCCTGCTTTGTTTGATCTGTTAAGTACTGATGCGTTGAACTGTTGTAATTTTGCCGTTTCGTGAATGAAGGTTCCTTTTTACTGACAAAAAAAAAAAAATTGAAGGGAAAACCTTATATACCTTGATTAAATGCCAAATCTCAATCATCGGTTTGATCAGATGGTTGAAATTTGATCTAATGACCAAATTAACCTTATCAAGGGCTAATCATACCTTAAATGAGTCTTATGATCTATCAAATGGTCTTGATTAGCCAAAAATGGGAACTAAAACGGGAATCACAAAGGGCCTAATTAGGAGAGAAATCGTAAATACACGAAATCCAAGGGTAATTTTGCAAAATTTGGAAAATGTAAGGGCGTGAGCACGAAATATGCATGACAAGGATTCAACAGTTGGTTGTCGGCGATCCAGAAGCAGCTAGTAAGGGGCTGAACCGGCTTGCCTCACCAGCGGTCGGTCGGACCAGTCAGGCCGGTTTATGCCGATTCGACTGGCTCTTGACCGCTTATGATCTAATAATTTATGCAATTTGGTCCCTCAAGGACCAAATTGAAGCGAAAATTTACCAAATTTGAGGAGAAACGATCCAATTTTAATTGAATTAGGCCAATTAAACCACGTAAATACAATTTATTAGCTTTCTATTAACCTAATTGCTTGATTATTGTGAAAATAATGGACCTAGATCATGGGTACAAATAATTGAACATTATAGGCCAAAACAAACAATTTTGCAATTTCTTGCTCGAAACCACAATACTAATTGAAATACAATTAATATTGCGATTCACCTGCTGATCTAACCGCCCATACTTAGGATAACCTTTTACAACCAAATTGAGCTTGAATTAAGGTGATGATTCTTACACCAAAAATGAATCGAGGTCTAATATGAAATTGGACTTTGAATTTCAAAATTAAACTTTAGTTTTGAATGGGTCAATTTGAATTTCTTCAATTAAAGCTCATTAACTCAATTTTCCTATATTCAAAGGAGTGAAATTCCTTAAATTGGGAAGTTCTCAAGTGAATTTCTCAAATGGGACCTAGGATTTGGACTTATCTTGAGAAAATAAGTGGAATAAAAGCATCCATATGCAAATCATGAAGGGTTGATTTGGATCTCCTAATTAGGGCTTAAAATGGTAATTCGCCTTTCGACATGACCGTTCTTGAAATTGAGTGAACGAGTGGATGAGAAATAGTCCTTAGACCCAATGTCGTAAAAGGAACTAGACCTAATAATCACTAAAATGCAAGTAATTTTATTTTTGGTCAATTTCAAACCTAAAACCGAAAAAGTTGGAAAATAAGGTTCTTAATCGATTTTTGCAAAATTTTCGACACTAAAGTCAAATTGACACTAAAATGAAGTGTTTTGTGAATTTTTTTTAAATTTTTTTTATTCAAAGGTTTAACTAAAAGTAAATCATTTAGTTGACTCTTCCTAAAAAGTTGATTTTCAGTCGAATTTTTGAAATTTTCAAAAATTAACTCGGCTAAAGTGAAATTAAGACTATTTGACATATTTTTTGTGCAAAAAGCTAACTTTTAATTCGGGTTGATTTTTTACCGAAGATTGACCAAAAAGTCCATTGCTTGACTTTTCGAGTTTTTTTCTAGAAATGATTAGAAAATCAATTAAAAATGATTGAACAAAAAAAAAGAAATGAAAAACAACTTTTTATTTTTGTCTTGAAACGGGTTCCATGGCGATCAGAAACCTTAATCTTAATTTTTTACATTTTATGACGCATCAACTAAAAATAAAGTCTAGATAATTTTTAGATGTGATGTGATATGGAGAAATTTTGAGAATCGAGGGAGATATATTTTGGGATTTTCTTTTCCTTTTGAGAGAAAAAAGTCAGGTTGTGCTTTGAAAATAATAATGCAACTAGTGGTGCTTTTGTGATCGATTCGTGGATATTCCCATCAGGAGTCTAGGACCTTGGGCGTACTGCTAGTTACTTTTCTTTTCTATTTCTCTTATTAACGGAGAAGCAAGTCAAGTCAAGAAGCGGCTGCATTGGATGGTTCCTCGCACCTTCCGCGAAATGCTGCTGAAATTACACTTGCAATGATAGCCCTTTGGTTTTCTTTTTCTATGTCTCGTATTAATAGAAAAGGCAAGTCTAAGTCATCATATTATCATTTGGTTAGTTCATAATATCCAATCACTAATCACAAACAACTTTAACAAGTATAGGTTGTCAGCTTTGTTTTATATTTTCTTTTATTAATAGGAAAGTAAGTCAAGTCAGGCGAGTTAGATCTCAAATTTCAATCGAAGCTTCACTTGCACTTGCTAGAAGTTTCACATCTATGAATTTCATTGTTAACATATTTTTGCAGGATGCCAATTACAATGTTTGGATTATTTAAGGTTTGTGTAGAAATAGTGGCCTTAACGTATATTCCCATATATAAACTCGCAGCTCCATCCACTAGGAGGGAGAGGATGTGAAGAGGAAAAAGAATGATCAAATATAGCCATTTTGTTTACGTAATGAGATGGATTTAGTATAATACATCAACCAAATCAATTATTGATTGTGCAAATACAATCATCATAATTGCCCAACTTGCCTAAGTAAGGACAAACAAGCCTTCCCATCATATACCATAGATTCTTCAGACTTGTTGATATGGTACATATGCTAATGTACTCGTATCTCCATTCAAATTTGCAATATAGAGCCTTACCCAATTATACTTTCTGGTAAATTGTTTGTATCGAATCTTCAATTGACCTTAAACGACATGTAACAATGTGACTCTAGGCATGAATTTGGTGGTCGGCCTTTGATTTTCTCATAAAAATAGGTCTCCTCTTCAAAATCATACGCCAATATGCATACGATGATCGTTAGGAGCTAACATGGGCGAGTAAGCGACTTTCGTGATATTAAGTAGAATTAGACATCGACCCTGCACATCCATCTTGCAAAGAGAGAGAGAAGTGGTTATTGCAATTTACTTTTTGATTAAATTAATTGGTGGGGAATACGCTTACCGACTCAGAGCATTGGAATTGATGTTGGTTTTTGTTTCCAATTTTTTATTAATAGAAAAAGCAAGTCAAGTCAAAAAGCACACCACTTTCGCATAATGGTGCGGAAATTGCGCGTGCAATAATTACTCTTCCTACGCAGCACGCGTCTTGGACCGTTGGATGCCAACTCAACATTATGCACCTTTTTGGAGGAATCTCTTTTGAAAGAGAGAAAAAAAGAGTAGATTTTGGATTGAAAATAATAAACTGTCCTCATCCGAATATTTTAAAAAAATTTCTTACCGACATTTGTGTCATATTATGTTTTTGAGATTGATTCGTGTCTATTAGCACCGGGAACATGGGAATCTTGCTGGTTAGTTTTCTTTTCTTTTATTAATAGACAAAAGAGCAAGTCAAGTCAAGAAGCACTTGCATTGGATGGTTCCACGCACGTTCCGCAAAATGCTGCGGAAATTAAGCGCAGTGATTGCCCTTTGATTTTCTTTTCTGTATCTTTATTGACAGTGTAGGCAAGTCAAGGTCATGTTTGCTTTGAACCAGAACACCTTCCGAACAGTTCTACGTTGCTCGGAATTGTTCAAGCACGCACAGTAGAGTGTTGTGTATCCAACGTCGAAGGCTGAGAATTGGTAGAAATCATAGAGGTGGGCGAACATACATACATACATACATATATATATATATATATATATATATATATATATATTTCCCCTACACAACATAAATGACTAATAAATTTCTTTTTCCCATCCCGATTACATCGGTATTATGAAGTATTGTAATCTTTGTGTGTGATAAAATATATCTTACAGTTGTAACACATGAAACTGTTGTAACTTTGAAGGTACTGTGACCATGAAAAATTCGTTAAAATGCATTATAAAATTTGCAATTCACATTTTCATCATTGTGGATTTTGCATAAATAGTCACTGATAATCATATTATATCTTAGGATGAAGAAGAAACCCTAGCAAGGTAGATAGATTTTGATTGTTTGGAAGGTTGGTTCATTCACTCTAAATATTTTGCCTTCCAAGCCAGCAAAAGTTTAGGTCCTCACTAATTTCATCCTTTGCAGCTACACTTCTTGATCCTTGAGAATATTTGAGCATGCATATATATTAAATAAACAATTTATAAAATTTCCTTTGCACCAGTTACATCCTAGGTTCCAATCTTTTTTCTTTTTTTTTTCATGGAGGGTTTTATCCATTGATCACACGCACTAATTAGTAAAAGCACAATTAGGAGAGAAAAATGAACTTTATAATGTGAAAGAAATTGCATTTCATGTTCTTCCCTAAACTTTATTTGCTTTCTCTTTGCTATTTTATCTTTATTATATGCATATAGTTGCTTGTTTCTTCCATAACGAAACACATAACCGATAAACTGTCATACTTGTGAACTATAATATCCATATTTTATCACATTTTTTTTTAGTTCCATTTGTAATTTGAGGTAGTACATTAAAGATGCTAACAAAATAGATTCTACATAGGAAAACAAAATGAAAACAATTGGTTATGATGCAATATTCTATAGCAAAATAATTGTTATAGGTCATGATATTGTAGTATAGTTAGTTCATAATATCCAATCACTAATGATAAATAACTATAACGAGCATGAGTCTTTCTTCTTCATTTATTTCATTAATATGAGGAGGAAAATATATTTATTGGATCAAGAATTAAGAGAGAGAACATCTCTTACATTGCTAACAAAGTAATGGCTAAAAAGTTGTACAATACCTTAAGATTGCTTCATTTGCAGTACCTTCCTTATTAAAGAAATAAACATGTACTAATGGCTAAGATATTGAGTATAATACGCAAATATTAACCTTGTTTAAGTGATTATGAAGACAAAGACAGTGACAAATAATACCCTATCCAATAAATAATTGATTGATAACAAAAATAATTTGATGAGTGAGATAAAAGCAATTTGGGTGAGGGGGTGATGACTTGATAATTTTTAGGCATATTGCAGTATGGAGAAACCTAGTTTGAGAATTATTTTGGGATTTGCTATATCCAGAGGAATCTCTTTTGAAAAAAAAAAAGAGAGGGAAAAGTGTTAGAAAAGTCCTAAACTTATTACATTAGCATTGCGCCAATTTATTCATAAACATTTTAGTGGTGCCGATCCAATCATAAACCTTTTAATGGCGCCAATTCAGTTCTAAACTTTTTGAACTAATATCAATATAATCATAATCTTTTGACTTGATGCCAATTCAGTCATTCTGACTAATTTTGACTGGATTTTGTTGATGTAGATATAGGTTGGTTTACATGGTACTGATAGTACTGACATTGATATTTTTTTAATAATATTTAATAAAATTTTTATTTTTATTATTTTTTCTGCTTTTTTCTTTCTTTCCTTTCTTCTTCCTTTAGGCAATGGTTGGTCATCGGCCATGGCTGGGCAAGTTGGCCTTGCATAGCCAGGGCAAGGCTGAGCCCTGGCAAGGGTCAGCCTCACTAGATTTGGCACCAAGGTGAGGGTCGGCCTCAACTAGGCCACATCTCTCGAGGCTAGGTCACCTAGCCATGGCTTGTGGCCGGCCATCGCCTATGGCTAGTTAAGGAAGAAGAAGGAAGGAGAGAAAGGAAGGAAATGAAAAAGAAAAAAAAAAATCTAGCCAAAATTAGCCAGAGCAACTGAATTGGTACTAAGTCAAAAGATTTAGTATTAAATTGACATTAGTTTAAAAGATTTATGACTAAATTGATATCATTAAAATGTTTGTGATTGAATTGGCATCAAGTCAAAATATTTAGAATTGAATTAGTACCATTAAAATATTTTAGGACTAAATTGATACAAATAACATAGATTTAAGACTTTTCTGATTTTTTTCCGAAAGAAAAAAGTCAAATTGTGCATTGAAAATAATAAACCAAGGAGTGATGTTTTTGGGATTGACTTGCGTAAATTAGCGCTAGAAGCGTGGGAGTATTGCTAGCTAGTCTTCTTTTCCATTTCTTTTTCTAATGGAAAAAAGTAGAGTCAAGTCAAGAAGCACCTGGATAGGGTGGTTCCATGCACCTTCCACAAAATGCTGTGGAAATTACGGATGCAACGATTGTCCTTTGGTTTTCTTTTCTATTTCTAGAAAAGGCAAGCCAAGTAAGTCCTGCTCGCTTTGAATCAGAACACCTGGATGCTGGGTAGGTTCTACGCACCTTCCGCACAATTAATTAAGCGTGTGATGGGGAAGGCTAAGAATCAGTGGAGATCCCAACAATGGGCGAACGTTCATCTTTCCTCTAGACAGCATGAGGAGGGATTTATCCATCGTGCACGCCCATTAATTACTAAAAGCATCATTAGAAAAAAGAAATACACTTTGCGATTTGAAAAAAATTGCATTTCATATTCATCCCTAAAATTTAATTTGCTTTATACTATTTAATCTTTATTTTATGCATAGATTTGTTTATTTCTTCCCTATCGAAAAGATGTAATCAGCTATTATTACCTTTATCAGCTACGGTACATTAAACATCTTATCAAAATGTTCTACTTACACAATCCCAAAAAAAAAATGTTACTATGCAATATTATACAACAATATTATTGGTCTAAGTCATGACAAACAACTTCAACAAGTATCAGTCATTAGTTTATTTTTTTTTTCTATATTTTCATTAATATGAGGAGGAAAATGTATTTATAAGATCATGAATAATAAGAAAGAGAGCAGCTCTTACATTGCCAACAAAGCAAAATGGCTAAAAAGTCGTGCAATACCTTAAAATTACTTCATTTGCCGTACCTCTATCAGAGGTATATACACAAACAAATATTGTGGGAGCACAGAGCCTTGTTGATGGAATGCACGACTAAGATATTAAGTGTAATACACAAATATAACCTTGCTGTGATTATGACGACAAAGACAATGACAAATATACTCTATTCAATAAATAACTGACCGATAGAAAACGACAAAACCCAGTTCGCACTTGAGTGCTGTCGGAATATAATTGCTAGTATATCCATGTGAGTTCTTCTATCCGAAAAAATAGTTTTTTTTTTCGGTCTCAAAAACGGAAGTTATTTTACTAGCGTAAAGAGCAGCAACCGTTCGACATAATGTCCGAGCAAAGTAAATCAAAAAGCTGAAGAGGAGGAGATACAGGCCAATTCGGTGGTAGTAAAGAGGCCCCATGGGCTTTTGCGGCCCAGTCAGCCACAGAGTTGGCTCGTCGTCTGCAGCGTCGAACCTGCAGATTAGGGAAAAGCTGAAGCAGCGCCGTGCATTCCATCAACAAGGCTCTGTGCTCCCACAATCCCAAGGTAGGATTGAGAAGGGCATCCACCAGAATCAAGCTGTCAGATTCTAGCACCATATTATCCGTGGAATTCCTCGTCTGCTGCAGAAATTTTAGAGTGAGATTGAGTGCGAGCGCCTCGGTTTGCAGAGCTGAGGAGGCCGTAACAGATTTGGAGAAAGCCGTCGATGAGGAGGCCGGAGGAATCCCTGCACACGCACGCTACCGATCCTGCGTTGAAGCCTGATGGGCAAGCACCATCGATGTTGATCTTTATCACTCCCTGATCCGGTGGGTTCCATTGCTGATCCGAGTCTGTTTGTTGCTTGCCCTGTTTCGGCTTCGTCTCATATCTGTTCTGACCGGATCTGGCGTTTGCGAGGGTATCGGGAAAAAATAGTTTCCACGCCCCTATTTTATAATCAAGTCGGTGCTGGATCTCGAATTTCAATGAAATGCCCTCGCATAGGTTCTCCTCACCTTCCGCGTAATGCCGAGTCCTTTCCGTGCAGCATGCATCGCAGTGGTTCGATTAGCATGAAGGGTCTTGGACCGTTGGATGGCAATAACTCAGTATTGTTTAAGCAGGCACAGTAGAAAGCGTTGAGTGTTAGTAATCTGACGTTGAAGGCTAACAACGGGGGGAGATCACGGCAGTGGATGGATTGTTTTGTTTGAGCACTCCTCAGGTAATCCATGACTCCTTGCTTTTCTCTTCTCTTCTCGGTTTCCTGCTAGATAACTCCATTTACTTCTGATGAGTTCCGAACTCTGCAATTCGCAGATCTGGACTGGTGAAATCTGGTTCTTCTCGATCACTCTCCTTTTTTAGAACAGAATAAGGATCTTTTTGGTCAATCGCTGCATGATGTATATCCAATCAAGAAAAAGAAAAAAACCAAATCATTCAGAAGATCCGAATTCCAGGGCATCTTCCTCATCAACGACTCCACCTGGACGAGATTATGAAGTGTTCTTGAGTTTTAGAGGAAAAGACACTCGCAAAAGTTTTACTGATTATCTCTATACCAGCCTTGTCGATGTAGGAATTCAGGTGTTTAGAGACGACAATGAGCTCCGTGTTGGTGAGGAGATCGGTCCGGAGCTTCTCCGTAATATTACGCAGTCTAAGATCTCAATCCCAATTATCTCGGACGGCTACGCTTCCAGCAAATGGTGCCTTCGCGAGCTGGCTCATATGTTGAAATGCAAGAGAAATGAAGGGCAAATCGTGTTACCTATATTTTACAAAGTGGATCCCTCGCAAGTGCGGCATCTCATAGGGAGATGGGAAGATGCCATCAATGCACATAAAAAGAATTTGGACAAAGTGATTGTGCAAGAATGGGAAGAAGCGCTCAAAGAAGTCGGTTCTTTGAAAGGATGGGAATCGGAGAAGGTTGAAAACGGGTACATGTTTCTGCACCAAGACATCGTTTAACTTCTTTTAACCAGATCTATCTTATATATACATATATATTTATAGATGTTGCCATCCTATACTAAGATTTATTGTTATTTGACAGGCATGAAGGAGCACTTATTAAAATTGTTGTTAGAAAAGTTATGAGTAAGTTAAGAACAACTTTTCAAGTAATTGATCCTGAACAGTTCGTTGGAATTGATGATCGGGTGGAAGAGATTATGAGCTTGATAGATCCTAAATTTAATGATACAAGGATTATTGGAATTTATGGAATGGGTGGCATTGGTAAGACAACTCTTGCAAGGGTCCTGTACCACAATCTCTCTAGTCATTTTGACCATCTTAGCTTTGTGGCAAATGTTCGAGAAACATCTCTACGCAAGGGTATTGAACACCTACAAAAGCAGCTCATTAAGGATATATTGAGAGATCGGTATGATGTGTCTAATGTCTACGAGGGAATTAATTTCATTAAATCTCGATTTACAAGTCAAAAAGTGCTTCTTCTTCTCGATGATATGGATGATGATACTCATTTGAATGCTTTGGCCGGAGATAGTAGTTGGTTTAAAGCTGGAAGTATAGTCATCATAACAACTAGAAACAAGGCTATTCTTGACAAGGCTAGGGCAGGCTCCATGCATCAACTCAATAAGTTGCCTTCGGATCAATCATTGATTTTATTTAGTAGACATGCATTTCGAAAGGATTTTCCTTCAAGTGATTATGAGCATATCTCTCGTGCTATCGTTTCTACTACTGGGGGGCTTCCCTTAGCTCTTGAAGTTATTGGTTCATTATTACGTGAAAAGACAATGAAAGTATGGGAAGAAACATTAAAGAAATTACGAAGTGTGCCTGTTCAGAAAGTGCGAGAGACATTGAACATAAGCTATGAAGCATTAGATGATGGAGAGAAACAGATATTTTTGGATATTGCATGTTTTTTCATTGGAGAATCTCGAGAAAGCCCAATTTATATGTGGGATGCTTGTGGCTTTTTCCCGGGGACTGGGATTGAAGTATTGAGTGATATGTCTCTAATTAAAATTGATGAAAATGGCACATTTATGATGCATGATCAGCTGAGAGATCTTGGAAGGGAGATTGTTCGTTTAGAGAATCCAATGGAGCCTCAACAGCGTAGTAGAGTATGGATTAAAGAGGAAGCCAAACATGTGCTTGATGGCAATAAGGTAAGAGTGTTTTGTACTTGTTTTAAGTGGTTGGATGTGAGTCCATCTTCCCTTTCTTGTTTGAGATAAAAATTAATGCTAGTCCTGAATCCCCAAAAGTTGTTGCTTCCACCAACAAAAGAGCTCTACCAATAAATTGTTGTTCTTGCCTAATCCTAGGAATAATTGATGAGTAATTTCTTGGTTAATATATATACATATATATTACCCGGTAGTATGGTGACGAGGATACTCTCTTTTTGGTAACTTCAATGCAACAAAAAACTACTAAAACACAATGTTTGACTGAGCACTTCTAGGGAAAAAATTAATATCTGTAAATCGTTGGGTTCATGCTTTTCCCACATTTTTGTTGGAAGCTTGATTTGTTCCGAGGTCTTTTCTTTTTCTTTTTTTCTTTTACTGATTATTGACTTCTTATTGGTTGTTTGCTATGATAAATGAGACCATTCATTGGTGACGACTTGCTATCCGGTTCTTGGATTTTTTAAGTTGAGTTAAATATAGATTCAGTCCCTTTAGTATTACTATTTGTACGATGTACTCCCTTTCCATTTTTTTCCTCAATATCATCCTCTATGTTTCACGGTCTATGCAATTGAGCCCTTTGTCGTCAATCATTAGTTAACATCATCAATTTGCTAATGTGGCTTTCATACTTATTTATGATAAATGTGCAACTCTGTAATATAATCCTTTAAACAAATATTATTTTAGTTATATAATCTTTTACTATGAATTTGCTAATATTTTTAATTTGTTTTGTGACGATGGAAAATTTTTCTATAAATCCCTTAATAATATTTATTTGTCAGATACAAGCTATCATATTAATATAATTATTTGTACATTGTTCAACTCTTAGGGAGCATCTTATTTCGCAAATATATAGTTAGCATATATACATCCGTCAAATATGGCTTACATTTGTTACATAATTCTTTTATCAATTATTTTTGTCCAGTATTGATTACCTCTTATAATCGATTTTTCTACATCGTTCTACTCTTAGTGAGCCTTTAATACCACATATTTAGTACATTTCTATTATTCATTTGTGAAATATGAGCTATTGGTTATATAATTTTTTCATTGATTTTTCAATATCATTTATTCATAAAATACGACGAAATAATTTCTTTGAGTATCCATAGAACTTTACATCACTTATTGCACATTTCGTTATACTTATTATATAAATATATGTAGTCACGTACCCTCTAAACATATACTATTTTTCCTTCTACGATGGACTACTTTTTTATATTCATTTTTTGTAACGCATGTTAAATTTTTTGGTGATGATGGATATTTCTTAGTCACAATTGGTACCCGTCCACCTTTCAATCATAATAGTTGTTATTATTGCAATATACGCAGTCATATAATAGATTCCTCTAGATATATGCTTTTTTTCCCCTTCTATGATAGGTAATATTATTATATTAATTCTTTTGTAAAGCATTTTATATATATATATATATATATATATATATATATATATATATATATATTTTGTGATGATGGATATCTTTTTTTAATGACTGTTTTAAGATTATTTATTTATCATGTATAAGCTCATTGAACAGTATAAAAGATAGATCCAAAATTTGTTTCCATCGCTTTAATACGTATATATAACTAAAACTTAAATGGCAATGTTCTGTGGCAAAATCCGTGGATTAGAATATGATATTAGCAGGCAAAATTTGAAATTTTACAATAGATGGGACTAACAGAGCAATAATTATCTTACTTTTGACACTCCAAGTAGATAGCATACTCTAGTCTCGGATCTCGATCTTCTACATTCTTTTCAAATTCGACAAATCTACAATAACTAGAGTGGTAGTTTACGACTTACAATATCGGCCCTTACGGGAACAATAAGGGAGTGAGGTCGTAATGTAATAACTATTATGTTGAAATGTAATAAAACTGTAATAGCTATATGCGGATTGGTTTAAGTAATATAATAATTATTATCTGTTTGGTCTCATGAAGGACATACTAAGGGGAAAATAGTATCATAATTACCAAAAGTTAACAATATCTATTACATAATCAATAGTATGATTGGCATAATAATTATATAATAATTGATAGTTAATTAATGTAATTAACTATCAATAATTTCTAAATTAATAAATAATAATTTAAGGTAACATAATCACTCTTTCTTCGACTATTTACCTATTATTTAATAATTTTATTTATTAATCAAATAAGATGTCATTAAAGTCAAGATAAGTATAACTTATGCTATCTTGACACGGATACTTCAAATAAATATGATTATAATTAATATATATCATAGTTATACTTTAAAATCTGAATAGTTATTACTGCAAGTATATATTGTAATAAACTATAATAGCCATAACTATAATCAAACATTCTCTAATAATCTGAATGTGTTGTAATAATACATTGCTACATGATATATATGTAACTAAAGCTTAGTATATATGTGTACAAATAAATGGTATATATTATGTGGTAGGATCTTTAGTTGAAAATTAGACGTTAAAAGAAAAAAAGTTGAAATTTTTCAATAAACAAGACTAATAGAGCCCTAAATATTTTACTTAGATTTTTAACACTCAAAATACTTTAAGCTTCTGTTGTTTACTCTAATCGCAATATCTCGATCTTCCTTATTAGTCTCAAATTTGACCAATTTTTATAATTTTGAGGGGGGGGTCAACAACCTTCACTGACAACCTAAACTGCCACATTAAAGAAATTTAGACTTTTATATTCTTGGGAACTCCATCAAATATAAATGGAATGCTCTGTCACTCTTAATCCATATCTCTCTTGCTCTTCCCATTTCATGTCTCCTGATTGATTTGAAAAATGAATTGGATACGTGTCAAATGGTTGATGAAATAATTGGTGACTGGGCAAAATTCCCGTGACAGACTCTTGCAACTCACCATCTCACATTCTTCTTCCGATCCATAAGCATTTTTTTTTCTTTTCTCTTTTCTCTCTCTTTTTTTTTTTTTGAAGCTCCTCCACAAAAGTTAGTCTAAATTTACATTCTACATAATCCTCGAAAACATGAGCTATTACCTTACAGTAGACTTTTGCTGCTATTACAATCTACGACACTTTGAAAAATAGAGAATTTAAACATTCTTTTCTTGCATTATAAAGAAGTTATCGCCAAAGAAAAAAAAAAGCAAAAAATGTTGCATTGAAGTATGTGTTATTAAGAAATAAAAATAAAGAAGTGGAAAGACAATTGGAAGTAACTAAGGAATATTAATAGAGAGTAAAATAATGTATCAAAGGGCCCGCACTTTGGAAGTTCATTCAATTAGTATACTATAAATAATTAGTATATTGTGCTAATTAGTATATTCTAAGTAATGTTCAACATAATAAGTGATAATGAGTTATCAAGATAACATAATCACTATTTCATCGACTATTTACCTATTTTTTAATATTTTATATATCAATGATATAATAAGAGATCAAGATAACAAATATTCATGATCGTGACAATTTCATGGAAGAATAGTTATTGCGATATCTTTGTATAAATAGACATACCTGAAAATTAATTCCCAAGTCACAATTTCCCTGAAAACTGCATACAAAAAATTTTAAGAGGTGAAATTGTAGATTTAACATTACATTATAATTCAATAAGAATATATGTTGGCAATGATATTTTTTAACAATACCCTTATAATTTTATTTGAGAGCTATATATTTTCAACAAAACATATATTAACAAACATATATCCTCAATACCATAGTTATAAAAATTTTAATGTTGAAGTATTATCAAAACTAAAATTTTTAACATGATACTTATTAAACCTGGAAGTTATATTTCAACGATACATACATGACCTTTTTTTATCTAGAGAATCATCGAAGTTTACATTTAAGTGATAAAGTAAATTTTCAGTTACAACTTTTTTAGAAATTAATAAAATAATGATAATAAGTAATAAAACTAAACAATTTCACAACCATATGCTTGCACAGAAGTAATATTAACAATATAATTATTCTTCATGTCCAATCTGTCTCTTAGCAAGATCTTATTAATCTATGGGCAAAATTGATCATAAAATTAAACATATGTAGTAATAAACAGAGAAGTGAAAATCATTTATATAACATTTGATCTGTTTTCTTCCACATAAAATGAAAAGCACTCATTAAAGAGTACTTCTTGGGATGAAATTCTTGTTTTCATTTTGCTATTGAGAATTGTAAAAGGTACAAAAGAAAAAGGGGGGAATTTTACAATTGGGATTCTTTAGTATTGATGCATGTTTTGATGGTAAATTTGATAGATGCATTTGAAGTTTGAACCGTAAGAGATATGTTGTTTCATATATAAAGGATATGAGTTAGGGTTTTGTTATTTCCCATATAAAGGGCATGAGATTTTGGAGTAGTGTGTGCATAAAGAGAGGCCCTCTATATTAATTTTGAAAGGATGCGACTTTTGGGAACTTAAAAAGTTCAAATTGTGAAGGGCATAATTGGAAGAGGAAAAGTTTGGGAAGACCTCTAGAGCTTCACATTTTTACATAGATTATCACAACCTATCATGTCATGAAGTCGAAAGTGAGAAGCTTAAATCATAATAATATGACAACAAATTTGAAATCAATACATCTTTTCTCATATACAATTGGTTTCAAGCCATTACTCAAAACTATGATTTACAATGTTGCCTTTGCAGGGTACTAGTAAGATTCAAGCCTTTTGCCTTCACTTGAATGGTTGGAGAGAAATTTACACAGCTGAAACATTTAAAGAATTGACCAACTTGAGGTTTCTTCAACTAGAAGGTGTGAATCTCACTGGGGATTTTCAGAACTTGCTTCCTCAGTTAAGATGGCTTGAATGGACGAAGTATCACTTAGATTTGGAATTGACCAACTTTCACTCGAAGAAATTAGTCGTGCTCAATCTGTCATGGAGTAATACTTCAGAGGATTGGGGAGGATGGAGCCCACAGAAGGTAAAATGTTGAGAAGGCATATCACTTATAAATAATCCCATGTTGTCAATGGGCCCAATTGCACCAAGTTCTTCTTTATTTCTTATGAAAATCCTTTCTCATATGGATTTTCCTCTAAGCATAAGAGGAATTTATAGGCACTTAAATATGTCAGAAGCTTCTGCCCCTTTTAATTTTAACAACTAGTCATGCTTGACATTAGAGCTGCTAATGAATACTTTTTTAATTGCATGAATTAACATCTATAAAAAATATAATTACAATACTGTGCCCATGTTATTTTTAATCTAAAAGGTATACATTTTCTAGTTAATTTCTCTGCTATCTTTTTAGCAATTCTTGTTATATGTTTATGTTGATCTTCTTTCATGGAGAAACAAAAACCCTCACAATGACTTGTTTCTTACATACATACTAAAATTCTAAATTCATTGTTACTTTTAGAGTAAGGGAAATAATTTGTGTATTGCTATGACTTGTTGCACACAATATTTATTTATTATTATTGTTGATTGTTAAAGTCACCGTAAAACTCACTTATAAAGTAGTAATGTCATATGAGTAATAAAATTATCCTTTAAATGGAATTTAAATATAGAACACTTTTTTTTATGTCTTGTACATATAGCATTTATTTATTTTTCATAATTAAAGTTGTCATTTCTCTTTAATTTCTTACTATCAAAAGAAAACATGGCACCAAATGAATGCACCTTGTTTCTTCCATTTGACTTTGTCATATGTAATCCGATAATAAAATTTTCACATCTTTGATCAATAAATAGTAGCATAGTCATAACTTAAAAAAACTAAATATGATATTTTCTAGGAAATTTTATTTGCAAAAAATTGTAGTTAGCACTCATATAACCCCTAACATTCTCTTTGCCTTGATATGCTTAAAAACATTTATATGCCGGCTTAGTGAATACACTATCGAAAATAAACATTTAAAACTAAATAAGGTAGCAGGAGTAAGGAGCATGGTTATTTTTTTTGTCCATTCTCAAAGTGGTGACCTCTCTTTCTTTCAGATGGCAATTGAGCTCAAAGTTCTCAACCTAATGCAATGCACAA
Organism: Eucalyptus grandis x Eucalyptus urophylla; assembly: GCA_028830015.1. Lineage (NCBI taxonomy): Eukaryota > Viridiplantae > Streptophyta > Magnoliopsida > Myrtales > Myrtaceae > Eucalyptus > Eucalyptus grandis x Eucalyptus urophylla. The sequence goes on from CM054190.1 coordinate 48,061,946, forward strand.
AACTTGCTCAACTTCCAAACACCATAGGCTCCCTCATGTCTCTACAGCAATTGTTATTGTCAGGATGCCGCTCATTGAGACAAATCCCAGACTCAATCGGAAAGTTGACATCATTAACTGAGCTGCATTTGAAATCTTCGGCCATTGAAAAATTACCTGAATCCATTGGATCTTTGAAGAAGCTCAAGACTCTCGATGCCTCTGCTTGTGCATCGTTAGCTAGCATACCCAATTCAATAGGCGATTTAGCATCTCTGTCTAACCTTGACCTAACGGACTGCAGAGAACTTGATCAACTTCCAGACACCATAGGCTCCCTCATGTCTCTACAGCAATTGTTATTGTCAGGATGCTGTTCATTGAGACAAATCCCAGACTCGATCGGGAAGTTGACATCAATGACTAAGCTGCATTTGGAATCTTTGGCCATTGAAAAATTACCTGAATCCATTGGATCTTTGAAGAAGCTCAAGACTCTCGATGCCTCTGCTTGTGCATCGTTAGCTCGCATACCCAATTCAATAGGCGATTTAGCATCTCTGTCTCACCTTGACCTAACGGACTGCGAAGAACTTGATCAACTTCCAGACACCATAGGCTCCCTCATGTCTCTACAGCAATTGAAATTGTCAGGATGCTGCTCATTGAGACAAATCCCAGACTCAATCGGAAAGTTGACATCATTAACTAAGCTGTATTTGGATTCTTCGGCCATTGAAAAATTACCTGAATCCATTGGATCTTTGAAGAAGCTCAAGACTCTCGATGCCTCTTATTGTGCATCGTTAGCTAGCATACCCAATTCAATAGGCGATTTAGCATCTCTGTATCACCTTGACCTAACGGACTGCGAAGAACTTGATCAACTTCCAAACTCCATAGGCTCCCTCATGTCTCTACAGCTTTTGTTATTGTCAGGATGCTGCTCATTGAGACAAATCCCAGACTCAATCGGAAAGTTGATATCATTAACTGAGCTGTATTTGGATTCTTCGGCCATTGAAAAATTACCTGAATCCATTGGATCTTTGAAGAAGCTCAAGACTCTCAATGCCTCTTATTGTGCATCGTTAGCTCGCATACCCAATTCAATAGGCGATTTAGCATCTCTGTATCGCCTTGACCTAACGGACTGCGAAGAACTTGATCAACTTCCAAACTCCATAGGCTCCCTCATGTCTCTACAGCTTTTGTTATTGTCAGGATGCTGCTCATTGAGACAAATCCCAGACTCAATCGGAAAGTTGATATCATTAACTGAGCTGTATTTGGATTCTTCGGCCATTGAAAAATTACCTGAATCCATTGGATCTTTGAAGAAGCTCAAGACTCTCGATGCCTCTCATTGTGCATTGTTAGCTCGCATACCCAATTCAATAGGCGATTTAGCATCTCTGTCTCACCTTGACCTAACGGACTGCGAAGAACTTGATCAACTTCCAAACTCCATAGGCTCCCTCATGTCTCTACAGCAATTGTTATTGTCAAGATGCTGCTCATTGAGACAAATCCCAGACTCAATCGGAAAGTTGACATCATTAACTGAGCTGCATTTGAAATCTTCGGCCATTGAAAAATTACCTGAATCCATTGGATCTTTGAAGAAGCTCAAGACTCTCGATGCCTCTGATTGTGCATCGTTAGCTTGCATACCCAATTCAATAGGCGATTTAGCATCTCTGTCTCACCTTGACCTAACGAACTGCAAAGAACTTGATCAACTTCCAAACTCCATAGGCTCCCTCATGTCTCTAAAGCAATTGTTATTGTTAGGATGCTGCTCATTGAGACAAATCCCAGACTCAATCGGAAAGTTGACATCATTCACTGAGCTGCAATTGTATTCTTCGGCCATTGAAAAATTACCTGAATCCATTGGATCTTTGAAGAAGCTCAAGACTCTCAATGCCTCTTATTGTGCATCGTTAGCTCGCATACCCAATTCAATAGGCGATTTAGCATCTCTGTATCACCTTGACCTAACGGACTGCGAAGAACTTGATCAACTTCCAAACTCCATAGGCTCCCTCATGTCTCTACAGCTTTTGTTATTGTCAGGATGCTGCTCATTGAGACAAATCCCAGACTCAATCGGAAAGTTGATATCATTAACTGAGCTGTATTTGGATTCTTCGGCCATTGAAAAATTACCTGAATCCATTGGATCTTTGAAGAACCTCAAGACTCTCGATGCCTCTTATTGTGCATCGTTAGCTAGCATACCCAATTCAATAGGCGATTTAGCATCTCTGTCTCACCTTTACCTAACGCAGTGCAAAGAACTTGATCAACTTCCAAACACCATAGGCTCCCTCATGTCTCTACAGCTTTTGTTATTGTCAGGATGCTGCTCATTGAGACAAATCCCAGACTCAATCGGAAAGTTGACATCGTTAACTGAGCTGCATTTGAAATCTTCGGCCATTGAAAAATTACCTGAATCCATTGGATTTTTGAAAAAGCTCAAGATTCTCGATGCCTCTTATTGTGCATCGTTAGCTCGCATACCCAATTCAATAGGCGATTTAGCATCTCTGTCTCACCTTGACCTAACGGACTGCGAAGAACTTGATCAACTTCCAAACTCCATAGGCTCCCTCATGTCTCTACAGCAATTGTTATTGTCAGGATGCCGTTCATTGAGACAAATCCCAGACTCAATGGGAAAGTTGACATCATTAACTGAGCTGTATTTGGATTCTTCGGCCATTGAAAAATTACCTGAATCCATTGGATCTTTGAAGAAGCTCGAGACTCTCGATGCCTCTGATTGTGCATCGTTAGCTCGCATACCCAATTCAATAGGCGATTTAGCATCTCTGTCTCACCTTGACCTAACGGACTGCAAAGAACTTTATCAACTTCCAAACTCCATAGGCTCTCTCATGTCTCTACAGCAATTGTTATTGTCAGGATGCTGTTCATTGAAACAAATCCCAGACTCGATCGTAAAGTTGACATCAATGACTAAGCTGCATTTGGACTCTACGGCTATTGAAGAATTACCTAAAAGCATTTGGAATATGCAGAACTTGAGGAAGTTGGACATTAGTGGAACTCCCATAATAGAATTGCTTGATGACCGGGGAATATTTGAAGAACTCCAAGGATTGAAAGCTTATGGATGGAAAAGTATGGAAGGGCCACCTAGTGATAATGGACAACAGGTTTTGCCAAACAATCTTGATTTATACAAGTTTAAAAAATTATCAGAATTGTGCTCTCGTGTACTAGCTCTAGGTATTGCTTGCCACATCCCACAATCGCTAAATCTTTCCCAACTAAACTTTTTCAAGAAACTCATTCTTTCCGATTGGCTTGAATGTCTCCTAACCCTTTCTATAACATGTTGTATAAAAGCTGTGAAATTTGATTTTGTTTTTTCTAAAAGTTTGAGCTAGTTGTTGGTCATTCTATTTACTTTTTATCTTATGATACAGTTCTCTTAAAGCGTCTCAAGATTCCTCCTGCCAACAACTCAACCATGGACTACCAAACAACATTTTCTGAAGATGTTTTGAAGAGATCAAGACCTTTTGGAATCTCGGATGAAGTAATTATTTCATCTTGTTTTTTCTTTATTGTTTAGTTATTAAAGTATGGTTCCATCTACAAAGAGAAGTATATTGCCAAGTGATCAATTATCTATTATGAACGCTTTTCTCAACATTAGTCACTAGATCACTCAAACTTGTTACGTGTACTTCTTGCTATTTTAAGTCTTTTGTTCATGGAAATATGGATTTTCACTTTTCCTGAATTATAAAGTGAAGCTAGAATATATCGCCCGTTCTTATGTATTTCTCTTTCTTAATTATCTTTCAGACCTTTTGAAAGCGCTCTCACTTTGGTGCTATTGCGGCATATGATCATGCATTGAGAATCTTAAGGAGTGTTAGTTATCCTACATTGGTTATGGAAGGAGTAGGTGGTCAATTTATAAGTATGATGGAAAGTCTCACTCTTTAAGCTAGCTTCTAAGGTGAGATAAACCTAAAACCACTGATGAGGAGAAACTTCTAGTTTTGAGGTTTCTGGATACCCTTAACTCTCATGATGTTAACCTAATGAAATAACTGAGGATTGGAAGGATAATAAGAAAGTCTGATGGAGAGAAAAAGGAGCGAAAGGGCTAAGGTTGTCAATTTGTGTTCATTTGTCTTAATTGTGTTTGCGACTGTGTCAATCCATCATGATTTCTATTAGACATGTCAAACCATTGAATTAGACAAAAACATGCAAATATCTCGTCAATAAACTAGTTAAACGTATGGTGATATGTCATATTGGGCTGTGTTTGTGCTTTTCATGTTTGGTATTGTCATGTAAACATTCTTTGTCAATACTAGAAGCATTAATGAGGAGTGCGGATTGGGTAGCTGTTGATTACATCTTCTCCTATCATGCATGCATTGTGCTCATGTATGCTAGTAAAAGAGGGGCTCTCATATGAGTTTTGCATCCTTTGAATGCCATGGTTTTGAATTTTCTAAAGGACTCACCGATTTTGTAATCTTTATTTGTTGCTTATTGTGTTACTTAAATGATGTATGTGCATGTTTATTGGACGTCTTTCAATGACATACATTCTCTTGACCTCTACAGGACAGTGAGAGCATGGCCGATGTGAAGCCCAGAATTGATGATGACTCAGCAGACAAATCACGAATTTGGAAATTGACAGAAATCAATGAACCATTTCAATGCTATTCCATAAGGCTACCCAATATCTTAACAGCTACAAGGGTACAAATCATTGCCAACTTAGGATGTTCTTATGCGGCATTTCTTTTCACATTAATCTGTCATGTTTATACTAGATAAGTACATATTTAATATAGGTCACATTTAATGCACTCGCTTTATTAGTTTCATTCACTTGTGGTCCAATTATTTATCTCTTAAACGTCAACACTTGGAGGCCTTTGTCATCTCTTCATTTGGCCTTTTATTGTTAACTGATCGTTTCAACTATACACATAGGAAAGGATAAGATCAACATTGACAATTCTGTGATTATGGTGTGGCAATTGTGCTCGAGTTTCGTTGGCCATGGAGGTCATAAATTTTATGATAACGATGAATAGTGAGACAGATGATGCCTGATTTAGAATGCAGTGGTATATTTGCATAAGGAGACTTTTTAGCCTTCGCTTGAAATCTAATGAGATGGATTCTTTTGTGGAATCTCATGCAGTTACGTGTGGTAGAAGGCACAGATTCTTCACGAGATGAATTTGGCTTTATACATGGCAGGCAAAGTATATCATTGTGCGCCACTTTCATGCTTGTTAAGAATGCTAAGCTTATAAATTGAGCTATTTTGAGCTTGTCAATTCCCAGAAACTTTGAGTAGAAATCTACTTGTTGAATCTAAATATACGAACTCTAGAGGCACAAGGATAGGTATTCCCAGAAAAAAGTAGCATGGGTGAAGGCACTGTATTTTTGCACAGAGACAGCATAGATTTCTATTAATTCTATAGATACACAGGTAGACAGTTTAAGTCAACGTTCTACGTTTCTTTTGATCATTGTTTCAACTGGGTTTTGGTGTCATGTGTATCATATGCTCTGTTCATAGCGTTACCGCGTCTCTTTGCATGAATTTCTGCATCTATCATTTGGTGCCCGGTTCTTTGGGCTCTTTCTTTTGCATTTTCTATTAACTTTGGGTATTACATTTAACTGTCACCACTGAAGCTGATAAAATGAAGCAGGTATCGAGATTAGTCTATTTAAACTCAGGTCGTGCCATTCTGGCATTATCATCGAATGCTGTACACAATCATTGGAAATGGCAAGGAAGTAATGAAAACTTACAAGGCAGGGTAAGGAATCTTCTTTTTTTCCTTGAAATTGGCAAATTATTTTATTGTTTAGCACACGGTTAACTACATTGATTCTTCTTTTCGCAGGCTACGATTAGTGTAGTATCACGGTTATGGTGACCTCCTGATTGGAATTGGATGTCCAATGACACAAGCGATGCAAATCCTGAAGATGCAGTTCCGTGCTTTGCACTGTCAAAGTACGAGTCTTATTTAATATCAGCATCAGGGGGGAAGATATATTTGTTCAATACGATCACTTGTGAGGTGAATTTTTTCCCAAAGGCATGTTTATATATTCTTGTCAGTTTCTGGTAGCACTATCCATAAGGCACGAGATGATGAACTACTCTTTTGTGCTGAATATGCCTGTGCTATTTCCCACTCTGAAGAAGGGAGATGCCATTGAGGCAATTTACCCCTTGGTACATATGTCCCACTTTTACTTATAAAGTTGTTAATACTGTCCTGCCTGCTGATATCCAGACAATGAAAACATTTATGGACCCACCAGCAGCAGCAACATTTCTAGCGTTCCATCCTCAAGACAATAACATCATTGCAATAGGAATGGAGGACTGCTCTATTCAAATTTACAATGTTCGAGTTGATAAGGTGAGACCTGTTTTCATAGTCATTGAAAGTTAACCTTGTTATTTTATGCAAAAAAGTTATGGGTATTGATTGTTTCACTTTCTCAGGTCAAGACAACACTAAAAGGACATCAGAAAAGAATTACAGGCCTTGCCTTCTCTAATGTCTCGAATGTTCTCGTGTCTTCTGGTGCTGACTCTCAGGTACGAGACTACTGCTGAATTTTACTTTCCATGTAGACATGCCTAAGAGAGAGCAATGTAGTTTAAATTGCCCAAAAAGGGGTTAACATTCACTCTGGACGTATTGATGCTTATGCCCTCATCATGCGTCAGGTCACGAAGGCATCATTAACCAGCAGAATAAATCCTTCCAGAAAACTTTATCTTTTGTGGTGGCAAATTAATCCCATCCCATTTAGTGAGAAAGAAAAAGCTATGACGTCTTGTTGTTTCTTGGACTGATGATTGGTGTGATTCTGATATAAAAGCACGATATGGAATTTTTATTCCTTCAAATGTGCATCAATGTTGATATCTCCTTTAATAATTATCTATTATTGCTGCAGTTATGTGTTTGGAGCACTGATGGATGGGAGAAGCTAGCTAGTAAGGTTCTGCAGATGCCATCTGGGCGAGGCGCAAGTCCTCTTGCTGATACTCGTGTTCAATTTCACCTGGATCAGACACATCTGCTGGTGGTTCACAAGACACAGATTGCCATATATGAAGCTCCTAAACTAAAATGCCTTAAGCAGGTATTGAAGGTTCTTTTATTGTGCACAAACCGAAGTCTTATTTCATCCAGTTGTATAAAAGTTTGCTAAATATTAGGTATTATGAATTGTTTTCTTGCCAAATGTTACTCGTTTTGATTCTTTGTTCACCTCAACTAGTGGGTTACTCGGGAAGCTAGCAGTCCAATCACACATGCTACATATTCATGTGATGGCCAATCAATATATGTGAGCTTTGAAGACGGAAGCATCGGCGTTCTTACTACTTCAACCCTCATATTTAGATGTCGAATAAATCCTGCTGCTTATATTCCTCCAAACCCTAGGTAAGTTAGTTATTGCTGCACATTCAACCTTGTTCTTTTATGAAAATGGCAAGTCTCATTTGCAAAGTTCCAATAGTCTAGCAATTTATTCATTCCTCACTGATGGATATGGCAGCTTGAGAGTCTACCCGTTAGTCATTGCAGCACATCCATTCGAGCCTAACCAGTTTGCACTAGGGCTTACTGATGGCCGCGTCTATGTGCTCGAGCCATCGGAATCCGAAGGCAAGTGGGGTATTTCTCCTGTTGAAAATGGTGCTGGGCCAAGCACGACTTCTGGTGCAACTGCTTCAGAGCAACCCCAAAGGTAGTGCAGGCCATGTCTCCCCATGTGGAACTTTGAGCATTAAAATGCTGAGCTGGCTTTCCTTCTCCGCACTTCATTCAAGTTTTGAGGTATGCTGCAGAGGGTAGATTTTACAACCTCAGGGTACTTCCTTTGGACGTAGTTCAGTACAATCTTGTCTTAAAGTGGTACAATTAGGATCCTAATCGGCTTATGCTCAAGCCTCGCGGCGATAATTTGTTTTATTATATTCATTAGGCTGATTGAAAGTGAAAAAAGAACATGAGATTAGGTAGTCGCTTAGAAGGCGTTGTATATTCGAGATGGAGGCAGGTATCTGATTTTAGTTAGCAGGCTAAAGGACCAGAGGAGTAGGGTTTAGTTTCATAGGTTTTTTCTTTTCTTGTTCCTTCTACGTTTTGCTGAAAGTACTTCTCTTATTTATTTTATTTATTCTTTTCAATTTGCGTAAAGAGCACTTATCGGCAGGTTCACCTTGCTTGTTCTTTCCCCGCAAAAGCATAACTTCATCTTCCTCTTGCGCTCCTACTACGATGGCGATTTCAGTGCAACATCACTCAAAGACCTTGGATGACAATATAAACTTCCCCACGGTCAATCTTGATGTTTTGCTTATTAAACTACGACTTTTCAGAATTAAGTTCCATCTTATTGAGGATGACGCAGTGTAAAGCTGTGGTTACGGACAAAGTGACTGGTCCTGTTGGGATTGTTCTCGGACAGTTCCGCTAGGGACCAAAGTTGGTTAGACCTCGAGCTTTTATAGTGTGTTTAACAGCATGAACACTAGCAGGTAGGATCATGAGATGAGCCTTTTTTTTTTATGTCATATGTATTCGGATCAACCTTACCTATGTCGCGACCTCTTTTTTGGCGCCTTGTTGCGCGTAGCGACAGCAGAGGCTAATGGCTTGTTAAGTCTATTAGGTTGAGTTTGGGCTCTTCCAAGCCCATCAATTCATGACTTATAGTTCAAGTTTTTTAACATGCAAGTTAATTATGAATAAGAGTCGTCACTAATCAATTTGGGGTGGGTTGATTATAAACCCAAGCGAAATACTTGGAAAAATATTTCACTTCTGCACAACCAAAGAAACTAGGATTGAGGATTTGATTACACTAGTTAATCACTAATATTCATTCGGTACCTAATCTTATTTAAACCCTTAGACTTTTTGGATTTTCAAGGATTTTTCTATGCATTTGTGGAGAAAAACATATTTTTGGTCTTTTTTCTATTTTTTAAACATAAAATGCATTTTCAGATTTTTTGATCCTTTTTTGAAAAATAAATCATTTTTTATTTTTTTTATTAAAATATTTTTTTTATTATAATAATATAATATAAATGACCTGGGTCGGACTCCTGGGTTAGGGCCGACACGGTCGACAGCCCCTAACCCGGTTGGGTCTGAAATGCGGGCCCGGCCCGCAACTCTTTTTCTTTTTTCTTTTTGTGGTAATCCAAACTCACAAACAAAACAGGCCCACCTATTCCTAGGCCCGTGCGAGATCAGCCCACGTGCGACCAGGCCCAGTGGACTCGAACCAGCGAAAGCCTAGCTCGAATAGCGACCCAAGCCAGACCCGGTTTGAGGACCAAACCCTACCCGATTGGAGATTTTCGCCCGACTCGGCTTGTAATTGTCTACCCAACTCTCGCCTCTCCTCCTCCCCATTTCTTTGTGGCGCCGATGAGGGGTGGCTGAGGCGGACGGCGCTGGTCACCCTGGCGCGCACCTAGATTTGCAGTAGCTCGCATCGATGAACACGACCTAGATTTGCAAAGTCAGTTTCTGTCTCGTCATTTCCTCGAGCAAACTGGAGAGTTCACTTGTTTTGAATTGGTTTTCCTCGTTGACGTTCAATTGTAACATATGGAATTCTAGTCTAAAAGCATATGAGTTCTATACGAGAAGACATGCAATCGGATCGCTTTAATAACTAAACGTTTAATGATCAATGCGAAGTCAAGTATTTTGTCGAAAAAAAAGTGAAAATCAGTAATATGCCTTTTCTAATAAAAGCAAAATGTAGTAATGTGTTGAGTGGTCAAAAATGCAAACTCGATTCGATAACATCATACACCATCCGTTTAATCATGTCATACGAGTAGCTCATTAAGGTTGGTAAATTATTTACGTATTGACACGGGGAAGAAGTCTACTCCCATGCTAACTCTCAACTTTTACCATCCTTTAATTGTGAGAAAAAGTTTGATTTTTTTTTTTTTTTGCATGTACTATTTTCCATTTCTATGTATTGAACTCGATGGAGATTTTGCTATACTTGGGGAGAGTTTAGGCATCATACTTATATAATAATAGTAATGGTTCTCGTAGAATAATAACCGTGGTTTGGCTCTCGATCGTTGTCGATTTGCTACGCCAATGGATGAGCTGGAGAAAACATACTCAGTATGGTGCCCATTGTCGGATTAGGAACTAGACATAGGAGAAATAGGAGGAGGATAGATATGTGAGTTTCCAGTAATTCCCGGATACATGAAGGACGGATTATCTGTGCCGTCTAATAAGAATTAGCTGACCACTCGGAAGAGTACCAAATACTTCATTTTTAGCCAAAAAAGAAGGAGCGCTCAAACTCGAAGATTTGCATCGATGCTAGAAGCATGGCCCTAGGGAGATATGCCTTCGAAAGAGATTTTCAACGTAAAGAAAAAAGAAACAATTAGTGTAAGGACCCTGGTCCCACTACTGTACATATATTGTCCACTTTGGACACCCGCACTGGCTCCAATGCACGGCCATCCCAACAACGATCTTTTCTCTCAGAACGCGTATGTACAGGTAAATGAACCTAAGTCTTATAAGGTAGTCCATACCTCCCTTCTTATGCACTCTGGGACAAAAGACATGCCCCCTCCCTGCGCACGTTCGGGGACCGAGGCACAAATACACCGCCATCCCTCCATTCCTTGCACTGCCACTTGGGCCGTTACATTAAGTGCGATAAAAAAATAAAAAATAAAAAATAAAAATAAATAAATAAATAAATAAACGTTAGTAGCTAGAAACAAGTACATGAATTTAGAATGAGGGATAAGTGCAATCCTAAAACCCATCTCCAAAGTCCAATCAATGCTAAAACTTTCAAAACATTTAACCAAATCCTAAAACTTGTTAAAAAAAATTATGCAATTAAGTCCCTCTATTAGCCAAATCGGAAAGAGTTAATGGAATGCCTTGATTATATCAACTCAACAAGTGATACATCTTGGTTGTGTTTTTAAAAGTTTGGCGGCTATATTGCGTTATCAACAAATTTTAAAACTTCTAATGCACTTATTTCTGAAAGGAAAAATGAAAATTTAAAGTTTTTCATTTAAAACTTCAAGTCACCCAAAGACAAATACTTGACATGTAAGTCTAACACATGTCAGGAATTCAAATAAAAGCAAAATGAGGATTGGAGCCCTAGGATGTTTCATCGTGGCCTTAAATGTTTCAAAAGAACTAAGAGAAAATTATTCCAAAAAAATCATAAACCTATTGTAATTGTGTCAATTCAATCCTAAATCTTTTTTTTTTTTTTTTGACAAATTCAATCCTGAATCGTTTGTAATTATGTCAATTTAGTCCATCCAGCAGATTAAGACTGAATTTTTACAATTTATAACATAAATGATATAATTACAATAGGTGTATGATTTTTTTCAGGTAAAAGAACACCTTAAGTACCAAAACTTAGCATAATGAGACACTTAAATATCAAAAGTTAGGAAAATAACACTTAATTGTCATTTTTTTTTTAATGAGACACTTGAGTGCCACATTCAGCGAATCTCATCGAAAATCCAACATTGCATTTTTTTTTATTAATTTTGCTCGCTTATGTGGCTCGCTAGAAAACTGACTCACTAAATAAACACAAAAGCGACGTCGTTTGGGCACAATTCGAATCTTAATATAAAAATTAATTAAATTAAATTAAAAACCAAATTAAAAAATTTAAGAAGAAGAAGGAAGGAAGGACGGAGGAAGATGAACAGCAGGCAGCAACTGAGGGCCTGTCATCGCCGAGAAGGTGGGGGGAGGGTCGGCTGGGGTCAATGCCTGACCCTCATCAAATCTGGGAGAGGGCTGCGACCCTCACCACAAATCTGGGCGAGGACTCATAGGCCCTTGCCACCAGTCAACTATGGTCGCCGACCTCTGGCTAAGGCTCGGCGACCCCAACCGACCCTCCCCCCACCTTCTTGGCGACGGTGGGGCAGCAACGACAGCAAGGGTTGAGCCCTCAACCGTCGCCTATTATTCATCTTTCTCCTCCCTTCCTCCTTAAAAAAAAAAAAAAAAAGAAGAAAAAATTGGTTTTAAATTTAATTTAATTAATTTTATAATAATTATTTATCACGTCAGCAGTAAAACAACGTCGTTTTGGCACTTATCTAGCTACATCAACGTGCAAAACAATATCTTTTTACATTAGGCTTGTCGGAAAATCACCACGTCGGCGTTTTGGCCTGATTTTCTTGTCGTTGACACTTAAATGATCCATTTTGCCTTGATTTTGGCACTTAAGTGTCCCTTCGTACCAAATTTTGGTATTCCATATGTCATTTTCTTTTTTCTTTTTTCTTTTTTTCTTTTCTTTTTGGGATAATTCACCCATCTTCTAGCTAAGACAATGTGGATGGACCCAACGTAGAAGGGGATCCGTAAAATCATGGTTATGCATCAATGGTTCATGCTATGGATGTGGTCATGGGAAGCCAAAACGTACAAGCATAAAGTGAGCATAAGGGGAAGTTCGACAAATGGCAAGCTATCATTTTCAGAATAAATAAAACGACAAACATGCATTATTTCACGGACAATTTGTAGTCGCCCAAGTCAAATGAGAACTACATATATTTAATTTAAAAGAATACTCTACCAAAATTGCCAATTGTCGAACTTGGTAAGAGACGAGACGATATTGACTTTTGCTTTTATTGTTGCGTAGAACAGTTAGATTATTTGAAGCGTCTGATAACATAATTATTTTTTAAAATAATATCATCCGTTTAAGTAAATTTTTGGAATGCAGCACTTTCTTTGTTTTTTTTTTTTTTTTTTTTTTTTTTTAAGTCTTGTGCGCGAGCATATATGTAAAACTAATATTTTGTATAATAAGAAGTGAGCCTTCAATTTTTATGATCTTTTCCCTAAGATACTATATTGAAAATTTTGTTAATACATATATAAATTGAGAAAATTATAATAATTTTTTAAAATCCAATCAAACAACTAATAACTCAATCAATATATCTGTTCTGTAGTCCTCTCTCTCGCTTTCTTCATAGATTATATAGACGAACTTTAAATTTTGTTTTTTGAAAAATTAAAATTTTCACACGGAACATACGTAATTGGTATTATCTTAACATTTAATTATGATTTTTGTTTACTTACTGAACTGACATTTTTAAGACCTTTCAGGTTACAAACTTTTAGAAAACCTGACAAATATATTTATTCTTATAAATTTTTTTATGCGAATGGTATCAAGATTTTTAAGCTATATCTTTTTTTCTGGGTGCCTTTAAAAAAAAAATCCTTGTTTTAAAACTATGTCAATATTTTAAATAAAAAATCAATAATCCCTATAGTATCAAGATTTTTAAGCTTTATCTTCTTCTTTTTTCAAGGTGTCTTTTTAAGAAATTCCTTGTTGTAAAACTATGCCAATAATTTTAGTAAAAAACATAGATAGATTATATTTTACTGATCCTTTGTTTATCTTAGAGTAATAGAAAAAAAAAAGAATGAGTTGTTTTTACTGAACACAATACTTATTCACTATAAAATGTTGCTTACTAAAGGCACCATATAACACTCTTACGTAATGTCCTAATCTCATGCATAAGAACTACTAATATTCATAAAGCTAATTAAATTTCCGGCCACGGTTAAACAAATGGCGATGATTTCATTGAGTCCTGTGCACCTTTGATCGCTCAACGTATTACTAAATTTTGATTTATAATGAAAAAAAAAATTATATATATATATATTACTAAATTTTACGATATTTTGGTCAACATGCATAATCTCTCAATGATCATTAAATGCTAACATATTCAAGTGATAAGATTGCATACGTCATTTCGTATGCGAACTCATATGATGTCAAACTAAAATTCCACAGATTAAGTCGGGCGTCAATGTGCAAAACCATTGTACTTTTTTTTGTTAAATTCAGGCATAATAATATAATTATACATATAAAATAACCGCAACTCTATTACAAATAGCCACACTATTTCAAAAGGATACAAATGATATTTTATAATTATAATTTCAAATTTTAATAAATAAATAATTATAAGTATTGATAAGTGTCAAATCTGACCAACATGCACATTCACATATTTTTAATAAGGGACAAGACACCCCTTAGCTTGTTTTAAAAACAAATTATCAACACTCAATTCATATAGAATCTTTGGAACTTAAAATGAATCTCGACGTTGCATGAGGTAAGAGTTTGGGAGAACCTGTGCCTAATCGAGAGCCGTCAACCCACCTTTTGGGCATTACCTCTAAACCTGTCATTCTCGGACTGCATCAAGAGGGTCGCAACTATTATACTCGGTAATTAGGTTATGAATGAATTTAGAATGATAAAGCCCAAAATAATATGATGTTAAATAAGTTCACAACTTACTTAGAATCAATTCACCGCTATGACTTGCTCTTGTCTGCACTCAATCTTATGCTTACTTACTCCGTGTTTTCCTCTTAGTTTGGGTATGGGTTTTTTTAGATTGAGTTAAATGTGGAAGTGTTTTGGTAATATGTGTCAGGTCGAGCAGGATATGTGTCACTATATTTATATTGTATGGAAATGTGTTTAAATTGGTTAACTAGATTGATTTAGGTCAATCAATTTTTAACGCCAACCAAACCCGACTAGACTCTACATTTGCCTATAGAAATTCTCCCCCTTTATTCCAACGACAACCTCAAGAAAAAGGGAGATAAATCAACACTAAATAAAAACTCAAACGAAAATTTTACAAAGTCGACAGCGTCGCTTATTGAGTTGCCCAAGATTCATCACTCACCATCCATCCCTCCCTCACAGTAGCCTCCCGGACCGCCAAAACTAATCCAATACCCGATTCGTCGTTTTCTGTAGCCATAGTTCTTCAAGTCATAGACTTTGGATTTATCTACCCACACGACTATTTTTGTCGAAGGAAGATGAAAAAGACCGGTCGCGCCGACCCAAAGAAGATCTCGGAAGTACGTGGCGTGCCTAGAATTACCATCAGGCTTATGACCACTTCCCATTGGAGGACAAGCTCCATCTCTCCCAGCTAGACCCACTCCTCCCCAAGCCGTATGTAGTGAACCATTGCGTAAATACAAGAACAGTTCACTCGGCCAATAACCAATTATAGTGTTTGGCGGACCAACGGTGAGCCACCAATTCTTTCTGGTTGGATCCTGCATACACGCAATAAATGTCCATAAGTTCTTACACATATTTGAGATTAAATTCATGAATTCTAAAAGATTCAAAAGATAAATCGTACAAGGTTTGATTGGCAAATCCCGTTGCTCAAGTATCTCCAAATTTTCTCTTACAACCATACATTGGCTTCGATATCGAAAAATGCATCACTCTATTCTACTTTAAGACTAATTACTAATTTGCGATTGTATTTAATTTGTTATATCTATTTCAACATATATAATTTCTAGTAAATATACAAATTTATTTTCGATCAATCTTTAACTGCACCAAATGTTATTGCATAATGAACATCGTGATGATTCTTATGGCTTATTATATCCAAGACCTCTTCTTTCTTAAGAATATGGCTTCAATGGGGAAGGTGAGAAAAGCGTTAGAAGCTTATAGGTTTTTCACAGCTATTTTAGTTTTGAGTTATACTTATTATATATTATGGAAATATTTACATAATTTGAGAATAATTCGGTTGCATATGAACTACAGTTTTCATACAAGTAGCTTCGAATATTCGGCAATGGAGTATGAAACTGATGAATTTGATCTTGCTTACAGGAATTGAGAATCTCACTTTTGCCCTACATATAACTATAGAAATTGCTTATGTACTGTGAAGATGACTAGTAAAATTTAAAGAAGTGGATGAATAACACTTACTTATAGATCACCATAATTTCATGAAATCAATTATTTAATAATTTAAAGGGCTATCTTAATTACCACCGACTTCATCAATACTATCCATTAAGAAAATTTATAACTACGTGGACCAAATTGGATGATCAAATCGCATTTCAAGAACTTTTAGTATATCATTATTATTTCAATTCTCGATGATAATTTCTCATTAAGTATGTTGTCAGTTTGCTAAAAATGCTCGTCTTTTGTCGATTCTCTAACAGGTCGACATCTAAAAAACAGAGTAATCGCATGATGATTTTTTTTATTCACCGAAGTTGAACTCAGTTAACCTTGTTCTCACCACATGCGACTAAATTGGGAAGAACATGGCGTGATATGTTTGAATTGGTTTCTTAAGGATAGAATACATTGTCTTAATTACATCAAATCAAGGTTACCTGATGGATTTGGAAAAAACACTCAAATTGAGGTCCGTCATAGATGGAAGATGGGTCGATTAGGGTGCCGGGAGTTATTGACCTATGAACCTGAACAAAACCTGGACATAGCATGTTGTAACATCCATTACGGTGACCATTACCCTATAAAAATGATGCTTTAGTCAACAAAATAAGCCAACGATCCAATTTCATTATTGAAATTCAGAATCATTTAGGAGAATCAATCAACAAGCTTCAAACTAACCGTCCAATATGTAAACAACCGAGGACGAGTATCACCATATAGTTGTGGAGAAACCTAGTCAAAGCAAAAGATATTATATCTTTCATCTCGATACATTCTCTATATTTGCCTATAAATTGAAGTACCTGCCAGCCAGCAACAATCATATTAATATGATTCACGGGACCAGTTTCAATCCAAATGTTGTGTGAGCTGACTTGGTCATTAGCTAAGGTTAAATTGTACACATTAGATATCCCATAACCTCCATATTTTATATTTTCTGTCATGTCGTCCCTCCAAGAAACTACCTGCATCAAGTTGTAGATAGATTATCAAAAGCCAAATAAACTTTTGTTTGCTAATGACTTCTACTACGGTGCAGGGTATTATGATCCAAAATCACAAATGCAATCTAGATCGAGAATTTAGTTTTTGAAGTACAATTTTTTCCCCAAGTGCATGTTCATTTTTGTTTGAGGGGACGGGCAATGCAGAAAAACGGCCGTTCGGATCCTTTCTTTGTGCTGTTGATGAAAAGATCAACTTGTATGTTTGTTCGGACTCGTTTTATGTTATGTCAAGAAATTTTGGGCATAACATAGGTAGCTATAAGCAGAATATAGGTCATGCACTAAATACAACCTGTGAACGCCAATCTTTTCATAGGTTATCTACAAGCATTAAATAAGAAAAATATCATAAACCTCAATGTATGTAAAGGGGTGTGTGTGTGTGTGTCTGTGTGCGCAAGAGCACAACATGGGGGGTGGGGGGAGAGGGAGAGAGAGAGCAGCACATGTTGAGAAAGAGCATCCTGACTCTCAGAGGATGGCATCTTGGCTACTGATTTTGCCCTTATCAGGTCTTCCTTTCTCACTCGAGGAATTGGTACGGTTCCGACAGGGCAAGATTCTCTCAAACCGAGCTGTACAAATTTAACCTTTGAAGGAGTACGAAAGCGAATGAAGGTCACATTCGTCTCTGTCTGCAAAAATGGTGATCATAATATTATCAAGCAAAGCAAGTTAACGCAAGACTGATGATAGTTGAATTAAACACGGGTTTCTTCCTTAATAGGATAAAGGGATATATTATTGCCTGAATTTGGTGATTTTTCAACAGTGGATGCTCAAGTGCCGGTTGCTTGTCAATTTCAATGCAATCAATGGTGTCTCCTTCCTTGGTCTTCATTAAAATACCGCATATAATCAGTCATTTATCAAACAAACACCGCTTCTGAACAAGATAGATTGCAGAATGTAATATAAAATTTGAAAGAAGAAAATCAATGAGAATTTTGAAGGATTAATTACCACAAATGTCTTCATGGGTGACTTAGTCATAATATGAACTTGTCTTTCCAAATCTCGATCATCATCTTCACAGATGCTTGCCATCTCATAGTTGAAACACTAAAGAAAATAAGCAATGATAATGCAAGTTTCATTTTCACTTGTATAATGAATTTTGAAGTTTCGAAATAATGTTGCATAGTGTTTAGGTTATGTCTATTTATAAACAGTAAAGTATGATTTTTTTTTTCTTTCCGTGGCCGCTCTTTGTACCTTAGTGAAATCTCACACATTTACTAGGGGATTCAACGCAAGAGATTAATTCATTAGAAAGAAGAAGCTTGACAAATGGCAAGCATGCATTTTCGTTAGTAAAAAAAAGCAAACATTCATTATTTCAGGACAATTCGTAGTCTTTGAAGGAAAATGAGAACTACATGTCTTTAATATAAAAGAATAAATTGATGAGGTATTTGATTCTATAAATTGGTCATAGCAAGCCATAATGTATATGTAATGACGTGAGCATAAGAGAAGCTCGACAAATGGCAATCATGCATTTTCAGTAGAATTATAATGGCAAACATGCATCACTTCACGGAGATTTTGTAGCCTCTTGAGTCATCAATTATTTTAACCAAACCATCAAAACCACATCTCTTTAATTTAAAAGAACAAATCGTTACCACGTTCCACGCAACCCCTTAAATTAATTCTCTGGTCCATGATTTTTGCATGGAAAAAAATGATATAATCGTTTTCACTCTTCCTTCGCGGTATTATCATCAGCCAAAACTGAATGAAATTTTGATCAAGTAGATCTAAGATTCTTTTCCTTTTTTAAAGTTCATACCTGCAGTCAATCACATTATTTAAAGTTATCATAAATATCTTTTTTTTTCCATGGCCTCTCTTTGTACCTTCGTGAAACTCCCCACACTTGACAATGGGGTTCAACACAATAGATTATCTCATTAGAAAAAAGAAGCTGGACAAATGGCAAGCATGCATTTTCATTAGAAATAAAATGGTTTTATTAGGAAAAGAAGAAAGAAAAAAGCTCGACAAATGGTAAGCATGGAAAGGTGTCAAAAAAAAATCATAAACATATTTTATCGGTGTCAATTTATTTATAAACATTTTAATAGTGTTAATTTAATCATAGCTCTTTTGAGTTGGTATCAATTCAGTCCTAAACTTTTTAATGGTACCAAGTTAGTCTTAAACCTTCTAAGCTAATATCAATTTAGTCCTAAACTTTTTAATTTAGTGTTAATTCAATCTTTCCGGCTAATTTTGGCCGGATATTGCTAACATGTGTGCTAGCCAGCTTACATAGTACTACTAGTGCTAACGTAAACAATTTTTAATAATTTTTTTCATTTTTATTATTTTCTGATTTTTTTTTCTTTTTTCCTTCTTTTTTTTTTACCCCTCTTCTAACTTTTTTCTTCCATAGCAAGTAGCTAGGCGAGTTTGCCTTGCCAGATCTGGCTTAGGCGAGGGCAACCCCAATGAAAGCTCCCCTTGCCAAATCTAGCGAGGCAACCCTTTGCCCAGGTGAGGACAGCCTTGTGACGGCCTTGCGTGAGGCTCACCCTTGCCTAAGTGAGGAGCCTCACTAAGCCAAATCTGGCAAGACTGACCCTCGCCCCAAGTAAGGGTGACCGCTCAGCGAGATTCAACCTCGATGGGGCTGCCCTCATCTAGGCAAGGCCAACCCATGTGGCCATGGTGGAGGGCCAGCCACTACCTAAGCAAGAAGAAAGGAGGGAGAGAAAAAAAAAAAAAAAGGAAAAAAAAATAAAGAAGAAAATTATAAATTTTTTTTATTAAAATATTACTAAAAATTGTCCGACTACATATTTCTTTTAATATAAAATAATAAATTGATGACGTATTTTATGCTATAAATTGGCCATGGCAATTTATAACGTAGATGCAATGAAGTGAGCGTAAGAGAAGACAAGCGGCAAGCATGCATTTTCAATAGAATTAAAATGGCAAACATGCATTACTTCCCGCACATTTTGTAGCCTCTTAAGTCATATATTATTTAAACCAAACCAAGAGAACTACATCTCTTTAAGTTAAAAGAACAAATCATTACGGTATTTCATTCAACTCCCTTAAATTAATTCTTTGTTCCATGATTTTTGCGACAAAAATGAAATTAATATAATATTTTTCACTCTTTTATCGTGGTATTATCATTAGCTAAAGTTGAATGAATTTTGATAAAGTGCATCTAAGATTCTCTTTTTTAAAGTTCATGCCGACATTCAATCACATTATTAATATGATATATATATCCATTTGAGGCATAGGCAAAGGAGTTGTTTGATAAAAAAAGTAGGCTATATCTCGTGGGCATCAATTAGGAGTATTTTTCTGATGCTATATGCTCGGCCCTTATCCGTATCATATATATTATCTTAAGTGGTTGGTTGATTGAAAAAATAACTGAGATTTTGCGCCTCAAGAGACATCAATTTTTGAGTTGGATTCGTACTCCACATGACCATTTGGGTCAATCCACATATAGTAACCCCTTAAGAGTGGATGGCCTCCCTCGAAATATTTTTATGGATCGTTCAATTTTTTGCTTGAAATCTGATCAACACTACCTACTTTTTTAATTTTAAAAAAAAAAAAAGTTCTGCTACATCAAGCAAATATTGTATGAACCTTACATGTACACAAAACTAAATTTGAACAAATAAATTTGTGGCACCAATACGAGACTCTTATAGAATCAAGCATGTTCAATAAGTCGAATTTGATTTAGTATAACACTGGGCTCATCAAATAATTTCTTGCATTGAATCCCATCGTCAGATGTGTGGGTTTCATCAAAGTACAGATACGGTACCTTAATTGTTTATAAATAGATAGCCTTAAAACTATGCATCATATTTTGTAACTTCATATTTCTCTATACGAGGGAATAATATTGTGTCGTCATTGCTTAAACTCTTGAGTGTTTCGACACGAGATAGCAAGCATTTCGGAAGATGGAGATCCAAGAGTTGGAAAACAAGTTGAAATAATGATCAAGTCGCCTGTGAATACACTTGTGATAATTAATCTTTCGAAATTCTTGGTGATTTCATGCTTTTGGATTTTATGTTACTTTTTGCAATCTATCATGTTCAGAAGCAATGTTGGTTTGTGTTGGTGCCCCACCTAGCTTATTGAGCTTCAGAAGCCAAGGAAGATAGAGTGAGCCTAAAACATAGGAATCCATAGAAAATGGGCCGGAATACTAGCAGTCGACAAATGGAGTCTCGAACAATGCGACAAGGGGGCTTGCCGAAACCAGTGAGATAAAGATGAAAGCAGTTATTTGAATCGGTACTAGTGAAGACATCGGTAAGGCAGAACGGTTACTGAAAAGGAGCCGAAACTTCCGAAACTTATAGGCATTGAGATGGTAACTGCAAAAACGCAGTTACCTTTTGGAATACTATAATAAATAGTCGAACAGGCACCAATGTGGGGGATCTTTTGCCAAATTGACAAATGATCATTCAATTTTAGGTTGTTGCTTTATCATTATCGCACTTTTACGTTTGAACCTTTACTTTCCTTCCGTTATTCCTACATTTTACTTTTGCTAGTAGTTTAGATCAATTGTTTCCTTTTCCAAAGTGACATAGGACCCATTGTAAACAATAAAATTGAAATTCTACCATCTTCGGTGAAAGATTTTTGTTGAGGGAACTTTCCAACGAGTAGTTTGATAAATGAATATATATATACATGAAGACCAAGAGAGGCACCATTGATTGTGTTGAAATCTATCAGCAATCCGTACTTGATCATATGCTGGTGAAAAACCACAAATTTCAGGTTTAATCATTTTGCTCCTTAATTCTATTGCAAGGAAAGCCGGGTTCGTCAAAATATCATCACTCCCGCGTAAAAGACTATGCTTGATAATATTGTGACTGCCTTTTTTATATACAAAACCGGATTTACACTTCATTGGCTTTCCTACTTCTTCAAAGGTTAAATATGTACAGTTCACTTAGAGAAACTTGTCCTACCGGAACAGTACCATTTCCTCAGGTTAGAAAGATTTGACAGGGCAAATTCTGTAGCGAAGATTCCGTCCATACAGGCAACGATTCAGAGTATCCTCTCTCTCTCTCTCACAAACGCACCTTCATATACGTTGAGGTTCATGAAAAAATTTCTCATTGAAAGTCTGTAGATAACCTATGAAAAAATTTGTATTTGATGCCTGACCTATATTCTTCTCATAGTTACCTCTGATGTAATACAAGCTGGCCTATATGGGAAAATCATGTCGTATAATCCTTTCATAAGCAGTAAAAAGAAAGAAAGCCAAACTGTTGTTCTTTTTAACGTCGCCCATTCCCTTAAACAAAGGTATATACAGAAATTTGAAAAGAAAAAATGTACTGTCCCCCCTACAAAAAACTAAATTTTCTAAATTTTCAATCTGAAATTGCATTTGTAATTTTGAAGCATAATTTCTAGTGCACCAAAATAGAATTTCTAAAACTTATCACAAAAGTATAATTGAGTCATAAAACTTTCAAAAAGTATTATCGAATCCTAAAACTTGTCAAATTAGTACAATTAAGTCTTAAGACTTGATAAAATGATAAATAAATAAATAAAAAGACCCGTGAGATTGATAAAATAACTATAAAAAAGAAAAAAGAAAAGCAATGTCAGTATTTTCCAACGGTCAAGTTGGACGAAGCTAAAGAAAAGACTCAATTACACTAATTTGACAAATTTTTAAACTTGATTGCACTTTCTTAAAGTTTTATAATTTAATTGTATCTGATAAGTTTTACGATTTCCTATATACTTATCCCTTTATAAATTAATAGATATGGTTATGCGGAATAAGCATCAAACATTGCATAAGCAAAAAGGAGAGATATGCTCTCTCTCTCTCTCTCTCTCTCTCTCTCTCTCTCTCTCTCTCTCTCTCTCTCTCTCTCTCTCTCTCTCTCTTCTAAGGGTGAGCATCGGTTTATGATCAATCCTGGACTGATCTTGGATCGGCCCAACCTTGCTGGTCCTGATCCTGTTTCCAGGGAGACTGGGTCGGTCCTTGGTCCTAGGATTCCTGGACCCATACTGTGGGAGTTGGTCCTCGGTCTTGGAAGTTCAAGATCGATCCAACTCATACCAACCCCGACTCTATATATAAATTTTTTTATTTAGAGAAAATCTTAAAATAAACGGCTTCAACAACATTAAACAGTTATTTAGTGAAGAGTTCAAGAATTTTACATTGTTCTATAATAACTTAGATCTTTAATGTCTTTTACAATGTCAATAGTCATAATTTACGAATAGGAAAATGTTTTTGTAAAGAGTTCTCACGACATTCAAAATGGCATAAACAACTTATTACAACATTCTCCTCTAGTACTCGTTCTATTATGTCTTATTTACCCTATTAGTCTTCAATTTACCAAAATCGAAAGAAACATCTCTGCTTGCCACTCGACACTCACCTCGCTCGCTTGAGGTCACTCGTGCCACTCACCGTTCAATGCTCGCTTGGCTCATTGCTCACTTGGCTTGTTGCTCCCTGCTCGACACTCAATACTCACTCTATTCGACGCTCACCCCACTCGACCATTACTGCTTGCCTTCCTTAGCCGACCTTGCTCATTATCAAACCTATTGGGTCAGTCCAGTCCTCGGTTGTCCTTTCAAATAGTACTAAAAATGAAATAAAAAATTATTAGTTGGTCCCAGGTTGACATTGGAACTAAATCGAATCCATTAGGTCAGTCCAGTCTTTAATTGTTTTTTCAAGAAGTACAAAAAATAAAATAAAAAAATATCACCCGCCTGGATGGCGCTGCTGACGGTGAGCTTCTCCCCCTAACGCAAGGGGAGGAGTTCGATTTCCGGGCGTCGCAAGAGTGACTTACCCGGGGCATGAGGGGTGGTGGTGATTCACATGCCTCCCCAGGATTTACTCCGCCGAACTGTTGGTGTACAGGGCTTCCTTAGGTCATCAAAAAAATAAAATAAAATAAAATAAAATTATCAATTGGTCTCGAGTTGACCCTAAAACCGAACCGAACCCACTGGGTCAGTCTAGTCCTCGGTCCCAAGCTCAATAGGGTTAATCCTTAATATCAAAAATTGAGGGTCAACATTGTGCAAGTTAGTTTTAGGGTTAGGGAGTGGACCGACACAACCCAGATCATGCTCACCACTACTTTCTTCTTATAAGAGTATGAATAGGTATAAGGGATAATTCTTATGATTACACTGTGCTATTATATCTACATGGATGTACACATAAGATTGATCCTATGTGGCATCCCAAAATTCAATGACAAGCCATAAGGTGTGTTAAAGTCTCTAATTAGGTAATAAAATTTCCCATGGCTTATGCTTTAGCCATTAGTCTTTTAAATAGATGATTTGTGCATGTGCTTGTGAGAATTTAAATTTGATAGATTAATGATAATAATCTATGCTTGGCTATGCACTTTATAAATTAAATTTCAATAAACAAAATGTCACAAGACTTTGGCCATGTTGAAAATTAAAATTTAAAAATATTTATAGAAGAAATTCAAAAAAAAAGGAGGGTAAAATTTGATTGGGCCTTAAGCCCAAAAGTGGATCTTTAATGGGCCAAGTTGGCCGGCCCATTGAAGCCCACAAGTGGGCTGCCGTCGACCAAGAGGGAGGCCCAAGAGTGGCCGGCCCAAAAGCCGAAAGGCCCAAGCCCAAATTCAAAAGCCCATAAGACAAGTGGCAATAGACCTTCATGTATTGGCTTAGAGAAGAAGGCCATGCATTGGCCATAGATAAGGCAAGCAATGATTATCAATGATGAGAATTAGGGGGTATAAAAAGGGAAGAGAGAGAGAAGGGTGGCCGGTTACCCCATTCGGCCGAGAGAGAGAGTGAGAGAGAGAGAGGTTTCGAGAGAGAGGAGGAGTGCCCGAGAGAGAGAGGAGGAGGAACTGCCGTCCGTCCGCCGTGTGCCGCCGTGCTCGCCGCCTCACGCCGTCGACCGACCGGTCTAGAGGCAAGTGGGAGTCCTCTAGCTGCTCTTGCATGTTTGTATGTTGTTTGCATGTTAAATTTTTGGGTGTTTAGGTGAGAAAAACCGAAGTATAGATGATTTATGTTTGAATGGTCTGGCTGTTTTTGCTCGAACAGTGTGAGTCAGAATGTTGTTTGAGCTTGCATGTGTGTTTAGAGTCCGAATTTGGCTTCGATTTCTTCATGAAAGTTGTAGCTAACATTTTTTACTACAACATACAAAAATTTCGTGGAAACTGATGGAGATTTGAGGGGTTAAAGTCTCATCCTACGGAGACCCCAGAGCTGGAAAGATTTTACTGACCTCTTGTTGGATTCGTGGTTGCATGTTGGTTTTTGTTGAGAATATCTCGTCAATTTCTTCATGAAAGTTGTAGGGGACATCTTAAAATACAACATACTCAAATTTGAAGTGAAAATGAACAATTATAGCCTAGTAAATCGACTAGATCTTGAAGACGGTAATTCTGGAGATGTATTTTGGGACACCCGAGATTTCATGGACTTAAATGACGACTATAATATGGTTATTTGACTTGGATCTGTTCATAAAACTTGTAGAGTACATCTTGATTTATAACATATCCAAATTTCAGAGGAAACGAAAGAGAATAGGTAGGTTAAAACTCAATATTTCGGAGAAGCTTGCACTGGACAATGCGGTAATGGATCCAGAAGCTTCGTGAGACTGTATAAAATAATATAAAAAGAATATGGCTTGGAAGTCTTCATGAAAGTTGTACTAAAATGTCTTGGCTATCACTCGGTAAAATTTCGTAATTTTTTGAGGCCGTATGGATATTTTAATCGAATTTCTTCGGAAACTGTGCATTCTGGTTTCATCCGAAAATCATATGATGTTTTGTGAAAATTGTGAGATTGTGTAAAATTCTATTTGGCCATGTATTTTGCATGTAATTATCATCCTATTGGCTTGTTTGATAATTGCTTTAATTTTTATAATTTTGGGAATTTATAGATATTAAATTTAATATTTATGAAAATGGCAAAGGTTGAAATTTTAAAAAAAAATAATAAATAAATAAATAAATAAAATGGATTATTTTATTGGCCATAAATTCCATTAAATTTATTAATAAATAATTATACATTGTTGCATGTATGATAAGGTCTTGGTGTGTGCATGACATTGAATTGAGATGCATGTGTGAATTCTATGCCAAGAATGATTTGTTTGATGTCATGTCATATGCCATGCTAAATTAAGATTGAAATCGGTAAATGTGGATAATGATAAGTGAGGAGGTGGTTGTGGTGGAGGATGATGCCCGGAATGTATAGAGATGCATTGCCAGATGGCCTTGGGAGATTCAGGATGCCCGGAACGTGGGGGTGCCGAAAGCCCTGTCGAAGGTTTCTTCCCGAAGGGAATGCCTCGCGATGCCAAGATTGGGGTGCGGGATGCCTGGCCAAGGAGTGTAAATGCCGGAAGCCCTGTCGGAGGTTTCTGCCCAAGGGAAATGCCTCGTGATGCCAGTTGGGATGCGAGATGCCCAGAATGTGGGGGGTCGGATGCCCGGTGGCTTGGGATGGCTGAATGCCGGAAGCCTCGGAGGTCTTTGCCTAAGGGGATGATGAAATTGATGATTTGAGGAATGGGTGATGTGGTGATCAAATTGAAA
Organism: Eucalyptus grandis x Eucalyptus urophylla; assembly: GCA_028830015.1. NCBI lineage: Eukaryota > Viridiplantae > Streptophyta > Magnoliopsida > Myrtales > Myrtaceae > Eucalyptus > Eucalyptus grandis x Eucalyptus urophylla. The sequence goes on from CM054190.1 coordinate 48,088,533, forward strand.
GCTAAAAGTGGAAATTAAACCATGGCATGATATGCATGATGATATGCATGATGATGATGATGATATGTGATGTGAAATAATGATGATCACCCATGGCATGATATGATGATATGCATGATGATGATATATGATATGCATGATGATATGCATGATGATGATGATGATGATGATGATGATATGTGATGTGAAATGATGATGATCACCCATGGCATGACATGCATGATGATATACACGATGATGATAATGATGATGATATATGATATGGCATGATGACATGTGTAATGTGATGATGTCATGATGATGATGACATGTATGATATAATGATGCCATGACGATGATGACATGTGCGATGTGGTGATGTCATGATGATGATGACATGTATGATATAATGATGCCATGATGATGATGACACGTATGATATGATGATGCAATGATAGTATGCACATGGCTTCAAGGTAAGTAACGCCTGCAATGCATGTATGATTTGCATGATGCATTGAGTTGTTATTGGATTTCTTTACCTGCTGAGTGGTTGTACTCACCCCTTTTGGGGACCAACATTTCAGATCAGCAGTATGCCACTTCCTGCCGTCACGCGGGGTGTATTTTACGGTTACCGTCCGACGTCGAGGTAGAGTGTGAGGAGTACAGCTGTCCTTCTGTGCCTGGACTGACATACATACGTGTGCGATGTTTTGTCTCGTACGACATAGGCCTAGCTGGAGGCCCGATTGTCCAGGAGTTTGTCTCCATTCACGTTCGCCGCGATGGGGTGATGAGAGGGATGCTGCCACCGCCGCCGCCTGACACACCGGACTGGATGTGAGGCCTATGCGTGACGAGTAGGGGCTGTTTCTTTTTGGATAGATAGCCGACACTTATGATGGGGGTTGTGCACATGTGATGTAGAGGGTCGAGGGTTCTTTTTGAGGTTGTAGGCTAGACATGGCTGAATCCTAGCTTTTCCTTTTTGATGTACCGACCCAAAAGAAGTCCCATCTTGAAAATATATGTAAATAAAGTGTCGTGGCTTGTCTATAAAATTATGGTGATTAGTGGTGTGTATTTGTATCATGGTTGGTAGGGGGAGAGATGGTGATGTTTTATTTTGCTTCCGCTAATGAGTCGCGCTGGGACCGTTTTGTTTTTTTTTTTTTAAATGTCTATGAATTACGACGCTTCGGCATAGAAGATGTAATTAGATGTAACGCCAGGTGCCTGTGGCGACCCTAGAAGGGTTCGGGGTGTCACATCCTACTAATAGAATGTAAAAGTCTTGAGGCAGAATGTCGCCAACAAAGTAAATGGAGCTTTGTGAAAAAAAAAATGACAACACACGCAACCAAAAGTGAACAATAATGCTCTGAATTGTAATGTGACTTAGTCTGTGTTTATTTTTTCTCCTTCCAATGCAGGAAGAAAACGGAAATATTGATGAGTGCGTGTAGAGTCAATGCTTAGCGTGAATATTGATTTAGCTTCCACGAATAATTTGGGATCAGTTATCTCGAATGGACAATTTTTATTTTTATTTTTTGGTTCCTTCTAAGAATGGGTTTTTGTTCCTTCTAAGAATGGGAAGCGGCCATTCGTATTTAGCGCACTGGGTTCGATCTGGGCGATAATCCTACTTCAGTGTCCCTCTATCTCCCCAAGTATCAGTGCCACAATGCTTCCCTTCAGAATGATCGTCTTTCATTACATTCATAGTCCTGTCTAGTCTAGTGTATAGTTGACCGGCTGGACCACAGTAGAAACGCACACAGGAAGGGCATCTCGTTCACTTAGGAGGCACGGAAGCTCAGAGCTACACGGCAATTGACAGGTCAATATGCGAATTTTCCCAATTCATTTTGCATGAGGGCGGCAAGTGAGAAGCTGACGAGTCTGGCAAAGGCGCAACCTCGAGAGTCATCTGAGTCGAGTGACTTTAGGCGGCCCTCGCAAGGGGCAGCCATCAGGGGATGCCTAAGGGATGCCACCTCCGACGAGCCAAATCCAAATGGCCGGCTAAGGATTTGAGTTCTCCCTTCTTTTTCTAAGAGAAAAGGAAAAGTCCAAACACTATTTTACGATAACAATTGTTTTCTCTTAAAACATGTTAACCATCCCTCGTAGACTATCAATAATTATAGAAAAAAATCCAGGCCAATTTTTAGCCGTTGCGCTTCACTTCATAATGAAATATGGAGAGTTCTCTTCATTTGTCTTGATAATCCTTGCAAATTACATATTTGCCTTTGATTAAGAAGATATAATCATATATTGGCGTAGAGAACCGGATTCACTAGTGTCTTGAATCTCATAAATAAGATTTCAATAGATTTGCTCCAAGAGCCACACTTGAAGAACTTATCATCAGAATTATAAAACACTTAACAAAAAGATTTTATCGATCCTCAGAATGGGGAAATTTGCTCAACAGCATTTTCAACATAATTGAAGGATAGATTCCCCAGGACAATATGCTTGACAAAATAATGATATTCGAAGGGCCCTTTGAAGTCTTCTGATGAAATAGATGTGTCTGGTTACTAAATTGAGATAAAAATTAGCTAGAAAGCAGCATGAACTGCTGCTCCATATCGACCTAATCCCCGTTGATTTTGGTTCGACATGTCATGTTGTAAAGAAACTCATGGATGAGAATGTGATGTCTCAGATTCAGAGAAATCACCAAATCAGAATCTAGCTTCTATATGGAGACCGAATCCAGCAAGAGAACCCCAGAAAAAGCCCTAGCTCGCCTTAGTGAGCAAACAAGCTTGGAACAAATCAAGCTTCAGCCAAGAAGAGCAGAGAAAGAGAGAGGATCAACACTTCTTAAGGATATCAATAGACTAATGAGCTCTTGTTTTGAGTTCAAAATTCATCACATTTTTTGAGAAAGCAATTGGCCTCAATGTTGCCATAATGAAGTGTTTAGATACTACATTCTACTTGCAGCCTTCTAGGGAATTACCTCATGTTTTATTTAGTGATAAAATTGGGGTTGTGGATTTTAGGTGTTAACTTTTCTTAGTTTTTAACCATATATTTACCCCCCCAAAAAATTGTAAATGAACAGTACCCATTGTTTGTATACGAAACTGCAAACGAACAAGTGTGACCCTTGTTGGTAAATGAACATAAACCCCAAAGCCCCAAATTGATTCACAGAAACTTAGGTGAACGGCGTTCTTCTTGGAACTTCAGCAAAATCAAATAATTTCCCAATCAAAACAACGTTTCAATTTCACGTCATCACCGTTGTCCATGAAAAGATAAATACGTCACACGGTACAAGTATGAGGCTTTTGAAGTCAACAAAAAAAAAGTTCAAATTAATGTGTTAGGGTGGATATAGTTTGGAATTTTTCAATGACATTTTCTTTTTTTCTATCTAACCCATAGGATCAAGATAGAGATCAAAGGCTAGGATTAGAGAGCCTAATGTATAAATAGGGGTGTCATTCTCTTATTTGTATCATTCAACACTTGAACGATTCAAATCATTCTCTCCCGGTCTTCTCTTTCTAAACACCTTTTTATGTGATCCGAATGAATCAGTGAGCAAGTGATTGATCCCTAGGAAAAGAATTAACTTAGGCAATCCAACTAGCCAAAGGAAGCCTAAATCGTTACTCCATTTTTGCCTTCATCAGGGGTATTTTTGTCCCAAAAATGTATGATTTTTTTTTTTTGTCAAATAATATTGATGCTTAAATTTTGACTAAATACTTAGATTAAATTGTATAGAAAATTAGGGATTAATTTGACCATACCTAAAAATATTTTCATTAAATAGCACATCACATAGGTATTAATATTTGCATCAATTAAGTTTTATTTATATTATTATATTTTGGACACCGGTTGGGCCAGGATGTGGACCGATCGGCTTGCCAAAGACCGGTAGTCCAAACACTCCATCAACCGACATCCTTGTGTCGCAGCCCGAAAGAAGGCCAATCCGAGAGGTTCCCAAGGGACGGCCGTGACTCATCCGTGGAGACATAATTTTTTGGAAATTCGGTTTCTGATAATTGAACACCATTATAGGTGCATTTAACATGCATTTCTCTATTCCAATCTTTTAAGTCCTCAGACCACTCGGGAAATTGAAATAATAATATGCGGGCTATATTTTTAGCTATTATCACTGAAGGGAATAGAATATATTTTCTAAGAAAAGATTGGGTTACTAATAGGGATCCTCTTATTGCTTGAGCAAATAAAACTCTATCCCAGGTTTGGGCTATTTCTATTCGTGACCGTTACTCGGACATCTTTACCCTTGGCCATGAACCTCCTTTGCGTTTTTTATTCAACCAATTCTTCTACTTTCTGCGAAAAAAGAAATAAAAAAATAAGAAGTAAAACAACAAACTAATATTTAGGTATATTTTGAATCGAATTCGATTCAATGTACAGTATTCTACCTCCTGCTTTCACTCGGATTCCCATCAAGTCTTCTCCCCGAAGTTTCTAAGGGCGGGCAACACCGTCATTACTCTTGATTCTAGAAGACTCTATCTTTATTATGTCGGTAGCTAGTAGTTGTCATTTATGTCGGTAGTTGAGGCGGTGCGATCTCGTCCGCCAGTTAAACTCTAGATCAACGGATGTAAACCGAGGGCCTCAAGTATAAGAAGGGGTGTCCTCCCCTCATTTGTAACCATCCAACATTTCAGTAATATCAAAGCTCATTTCTTTTCAAAGCTCCTCTCTTTAAACTTTCTCTCTATACGATCCGAGTGAGCGAGTGAGCGTTCAATCGAGCAAGGTTTGGCTTAGGTGATCCAAAATAGCCCAAGTCACCGCGTCATCATGATCCCAATCGATCGGCCTGTGACACTTGCCTATAAATAGACTGCCCCTCTTTTGCTTTTCCTTTTGCGCCCTGTTTTAGGCTCGCCGGACCGGGCAACTATTGTCCGGTTCGTCTAAGTTTCCAGCCTCATTTGTGTGTGTACTGTGGTTTTGGAGCCTCAGTGTGTTGATTGCTGTGAGTCTCGGCTTGAATTCGGGCTCGGTTATTCGCGTTTCTGGCCCCTCATATGATGCACGCCACCTCTTCTGATGAAATGCCCAAGTCATAAGCATGTTATATGTCCTGGTTTATGCTTGAGACTTACTGTGTGTCGTTCGTACCATACTGCAGTCGAGTCCCGCTCGTTCATTGTTGGCTGGTTTTCATATGAGTTTGAGTTTCGGGCAAGTATAAAACCTCGAGAAAATATTAGGTGCATTTAATACACCACACGGGATGATATAATAAACCATACACGGAGCAACGCGAGATAAATCCGGGCTCACGTGTCAGTTGAACCATCAAAATTTATGTCCCCATTCTCTCGGCTAACGCTCCTTACCTCTCTCATCTTTACTCTCACTCCCCTCTATTTCTGCTCGTGACTCTCCCTCTCTCTTCTCTCTCTATTTCTCTTTTCTTTCCTCTCGCGTCTGCCATGGCTTGAGCTCGAGTGGGCTCATGGCCGCTTCAGGCTGAGGAGGGATGGCACACTGCCAGACACGATGACGGGGTGATTCAGTTGGAGATCAAGTGGTTGAGGAGTGTGGAGACTGTGTCAAGCTTCGCTTGCGGTGAGATGGCTTGAGGCCAAGCTCGAAACTCGAGCAGCCAAGGCTATCCAAGCTCCGGGCTTGAGGTCGAGCTTCATGGCCAAAGTGACCATGGATGAGTGTTGTCCATGAAGGATTGCAAAAAACGATACCTAGGGATTCATAGCATACCCGAATGACGCCGACGACGGCCATGGATGAGTGTCGGCATGTTTGTGAGCAGGTTGTCCATGCCTGGCCAGTGACGCTGCAATCCCCAGAAAGCGAGTGTCGTCCATGGCCTCAAAAGGCAAAAAGATAAAAGAAGAAGACGGGGGGGGGGGGGGGGTGTGGAGGAGGAGGGGCGAGAGAGAGAGAGAGAGAGAGAGAGCTTCATTAGTGCTTAACAGGAAGACTTAGGGGTGTGCAACGGAAACCGCCCGAACCGGAACCGGACCGGACCGGCCGGTTTTGGGCGGTTCCCATGGTCGGCGGTCCGGTTCCCGGTTCCTAATCTTGGAACCGGCGGCCGGTTGGTCTGGTTCCCGGTTCCAAGGTGGGAACCAGACCGACCGGACTGGACCAAATTTTTTTATATATAATTTATATTCATATAATATATAAATACATATAATATATTAATATTATATATGAAACTTATTGCAATCGGAATTGCAATTTAGGTAACAACTTCTTATGTGGCCAAGAGACCACCAAAACTCTTGTTGTTACTCTTTATTTATAGAAAAAACTCTCCTCATGCTCACACTCTCTCTCTTGCTCCCCTCACTTGCAAACGACAAGGCACTTCAAGCCTTAAAAAGTCTCATATCGACTCAATATTCAAAGTATAGAAGAGAGATTGGCTATAAAACCTAAGCCAAGCACAACCTTTAATCACGTTGTTCATGGGTTTTATGCTTAAAATTAAGCATGAAACACATAAACTATGATTGATATTCACACAAGTGAAGTTTGAATATTTTGCACGTGGAAACATGTGTGAGTAGTTTTATTAGATTGCTCGGAAACCGAATTTGATTGATCGGTCCGAAGCATGATTATTCTTTAGTGAATGGTCATTCTTTAGTGAAAAAATAAAGTGCCAATTCTTTTGAACCAGACCGGATCGGACCGGAACCAATGGTCCGGTCCGGTTCTCGGTCCTAAGACCAACGGTCTGGTCCACGGTTCCCAAAATTGGGAACCGATTCTCCCGGTCTGGTTCCCGGTTCCACCTTGGAACCGAACCGAACCGGGAACCGATCACCCTTAGGAAGGCTGACGGTCCATTAGATATTTTGAATAATCTAGCATGTGGGCCCAGTCGACACATGTCAATCTCTGGATGTTCTATTGTATCATCCAACATGGCATATTAAATACACCCAATATTTTCTCAATAAACCTCCTGCGTTTGAAGAAATGCCTGACTAAGATTTGTGCGATTGCTATTAGCCTTTTTCCCATCGGAGATGCTCGCTGCTTTTTGATAGATTCCGACCACTATCCTTAGCTTTGTACGTCCTCGTTTTATGCACGTCGCGTTGCCGCAATTAACCTAGGTCCATCGGAAAAAAATGGAGTTTGTATTTGTTCTGGGGCCTCCTGTGAGCAAACTCTTGGGGGAGGTAGAGAGGGCAGAAGGAAGGAGAAAATACGTTAGATAGGTTTAGCTCTAATTGGGTTTGCTGACTTTTGGGCTTGGGCTGATCAGCGGAGAATTTTAGTGTTGGGTGTAATTTGGCCTTTTGTTTGAGTGGGCTCGGATTGTGTCCTGTAGTGGTTGAATTGGGTTTCTTTGAGCCCATTTCTTTCTTTGTATTTGGGCACTCGGCCCGAACTCTGAAGACTGGCAGCAGCAAATATTCCGACTGGGCTAAAAGGCCCAGCCCTAGTCCCAATTTCAGAGTAAAAAATAATTATAAAGAAAATAAATATTTTCAGAAAAATCCAAAAAAAAAAAAATCTTTTTTGCAAAATATAGAAAAGGCTTAAAAAAAAATTTTGACTGGTTTTTCTTTAAAATGTGTGAAAATCTTTATAAAAAAATCCTTAAAAAATAGAGGTGTCAAAATGGGTCATTAACCCATTTATGGACCCATTTATAGTTAAATGAGTTTTAAATGGATCTTCTCTCAAACCCATTTAATACATATTTAAAGAGACTAAGATAAATGGGTCTGAAAGTAGACCCATTTAAAGACGCATTTATCAACCCATTTATCAACCCATTGAAAACGAACTCATTTACTCTCCCTCTTTGTTTTCTGGCTTAACAACTCATTTACTCTCCCTCTTCGTTTTCTCGCTTAACCTCCATCGTACAACATACTGCAAGTCGAGACTCGAGAGGCCGAGAGCACCGGTGACTTCCTCTGTCTTTTTCCGAGCAATTTGACTTCTACTTCCTCTGTCTTTTTTCGAGCAATTCGACTTCTACGTTTCTTCTCCTCCTTCTCCTTCCGCCATCAGCCGCCGCCGCCACCACCATCACCGTTGCCGCCATCTTCGCCGTTTGCGGAAAGCGATTGCTCTTTGATTGGGCGGATCTGCAGATCTGCGGTCTTTTAGATCTATGTCGCTGTCGTTCAGCGCAGTTCGGCCGCAAAGCTAAACCGTTTCTGTAGCAGCCGGGTAAGTAATCGTGTCGCGGGCACGCCCTTCTCGCTTGTCTGAGTTCGGCCTCTTCTTTGGTGGCAAGTTGATGGGGGCGTGGGGCTTGCTGGGTTTTTCGATTGGATTGAGTTGCGATGTGGGTGCTCGCGTTTGTGGCGGTTTTGTTTCATTTTCTCGTCTCGCTCTTGCTCCTGTTGATTTGGTCTCCTCTCGAGTTGCGGTCGATTGGGATGATGCTTGATATGGTTAAGAACGGTGTGGGGGTATTGCTTGAGCTGGTGCACACGGTCTTTTCGGTGATCCGGTTTGGTTCCTCTGTTCTTGCCTTCTGGATTGATCTGTTTATGTGGGTCATTCCGTTTCAGGCTGGTGAATTAGGTTATGTATTGGAAAGTTTGTAACTGTTCGATGGTTTTCTGTTATCTTTTGTTTTTTAAGCGTAGTAATGTATTATGGACTTCTGAGCACAATTATAGTGAAATGTGCCTGCTTCTGTTGATGTTTTTTTGCATTCCTGTTACTGATATATATGTCCAGCTTGCTACCTTTCAGACTGGTTTATGGTTTTACTACTTGATTTTTGGAATTTGTAATTAGCGAAATCCTGTGTACATCGAATATGGAAATCTTGAACCTAAACTTGCTTGTCTTTACTAGAGATTGATGTCATTATCAGGAAAATGGAGATTTAGTTTTCTTGACATCTAATTGATTGTGGTTGTATTGCCAAATCTAGCTGCACTTTGGAATGCTGAATTTGTGCAGGCAGAGGAGCTTTTCAACTAGGATGCAATCACCGAGAATTTGTGCAGGCAGTGTGCAAACTCTATATACTTTTTCATGGTTCCTCCAAGAATGTAAATGATAAAGTGACAAATCCTGTGCCAACCTTACTAAAGAGGCGAAAGGGTTTGAAGACTAGAATTGATTAGCATGAGTTAGAAATGGGTTGCTTAGCATTTTTATTTTTATTTTTGGTCGGTGGATGCTTAGTGATTTAATGGGTTTTAAATAGGTTGGCTAGCGAACCTCTCTGGATGCAAAAGAAAAAAAAAGAAAAGAAAGAAAAAGAAAAAATAATTTTTTTTGAAAAATTATTGATTGGATTTGTATTACTTGGAAGTTTTTTAGTAATATAATCTTTAAAAAAAAACATGAGAATAAGTTTTTTCTAAATTTGGCTAAATATGAAAATATTTTATTAATATTGGTTGGGTCGGGTATGAGTTGAAAAATATACATTAAGCCGACCCATACCCAACCCATACTCGACCCGACCCATATTAATAAAATATTTTCATATTTAGCCAAATTTAGGAAAACTTATTCTTACGTTTTTTTTTAAAGATTATATTACTAAAAAACTTCCAAATAATACAAATCCAATCAATAATTTTTATATTTTCTTTTCTTTTCTTTTTCTTCTGCATCCAGAGAGGTTCGCTAGCCAACCTATTTAAAACCCATTAAATCGCTAAGAATCCACCGAACAAAAAAAAAATGCTAAGCAACCCATTTCTGACCCATGCTCATCAATTCTAGTCTTCAAACTCTTTTGCCTCTTTAGTAAGGTTGGCGTAGGATTTGTCACTTTATCATTTACATTCTTGGAGGAACCATGAAAAAGTGTATAGAGTTTGCACACTACCTACACAAATTCTTAGTGATTGCATCCAAGTTGAAAAGCTCCTCTACCTGCACAAATCCAGCATTCCAAAGTGCAGCTGGATCTGGCAATACAACCACAATCAATTAGATGTCAAGAAAACTTAATCTCCATTTTCTTGATAATGACGGCAATCTCTAGTAAAGACAAGCAAGTTCAAGTTCAAGATTTCCATATTCGATGTACACAGGATTTCGCTAATTACAGATTCCAAAAATCAAGTAGTAAAACCATAAATGAGGTTTGAAAGGTAACAAGCTGGACATATATATCAGTAACAAGAATGTAGGAAAGCATCAACGGAAGCAAGCACAGTTCACTATAATTGTGCTAAAAAGTCCATAATACATTACTTCGCTTAAAAAACAAAAGATAACAGAAAACCGTCAAACAGTTACAAACTTTCCAATACATAACCTAATTCACCAGCCCAAAACGGAATGACCCACATAAACAGATCAATCCGAAAGGCAAGAACAGAGCAACCAAACCGGATCACCGAAAAGACCCTGCACACCAGCTCAAGCAATACCCCACACCATTCCTAACCACATCAAGCATCATCCCAACCGACCGCATCTCGAGAGGAGACCAAATCGACAGGAGCAAGAGCGAGACGAGAAAACGAAACGAAACCGCCACGAACGCGAGCGCCCACATCGCAACTCAATCCAATCGAAAAACCCAGCAAGCCCCACGCCCCCATCAACTTGCCACCAAAAAAGAGGCTGAACCTAGAAACGAGACAAGCGAGAAGGGCATGCCCGCAACACAGTTACTTACCCGGCTGCTACGGAAACGGTTTAGGTTTGTAGCCGAACCGCGCCGGACGACAGCGACGGAGATCTAGAAGACCACAGATCCCCAAATCCGCCCAATCAAAGTGCAATCGCTTTTCCACGGACGATGAAGACAGCGGCGACAGCGACAGCAACGGTGGCAGCGGCTGACAACGGAAGGAGAAGGAGGAGAAGAAACGTAGAAGTCGAAATGCTCGGAAAAAGACAGAGGAAGTCCCCAGCGAGCTCTCAGCCTCTCGAGTCCCGACTTGTAGTACGTCATACGATGGAGGTTAAACGAGAAAACGAAGAGGGAGAGTAAATGGGTTCATTTTCAATGGGTTAATAAATGGGTTCGGACCCATTTAAGACCAATTTATCTCAGTCTCTTTAAATAGGTCTTAAATGGGTCTGAGAACATACTCATTTAACTATAAATGGGTTAACGACCCATTTTGACACCTCTACTTATGAGGTGTGAAATACTAAAAATGCAAGAGTAAATCATTGCTTTTTTCCTTGAAGGATTGAATTTGATTGAGTTTCAACCATATTGGTCCTTTGAAAACGTTTGCAAGCTAACTATGAAATTGCATAAGCAATCAAAAGGTGGTGATAGGTTTTTGGTTAATCCCTCAGCTTAAGGAACGTGCTTCTTTGAGAGTACTTTTTCTAGCAAGGCCCGGAGTGCTTTGTAACGGGAGAAAGAAATGGGTAGTCTAACGAATTCATTAAAGAGCCCTACAAAAAATTGGATGGAGATAGGAAGTGCTTCGAATATCACAAATATGGCATCTTTTAACACTACAATTTTCACTTGTAGATCCATCGTACATTTTCAGAAAATTTCAGCCATCGAATCGGCCAATAACAGCGGAACTTCATCCCTGACCAAAACAATTCGGTGTCTGCGTCCACTTTTCTTGCTATGTTCCTTCTACATGTAGAAACTAGAGGCACCATAATTTATTTATGGCACCGACCCAAGCCATTAGGTCCGACATGATCGAACTGCCCCTAAACCAAATCTCTCTAGGCGAAATTTTCATGCCACATGGCACGCTCCCGTTAGTTAAAATCCTCGCTATCGACGATATAGGACATATGGTGCCCAATGGTTTAATCAATTTTCGTGATAGCTTCCTTTAGTGATTCGTGCGCCAACTGCGGCCTCAGTCCACTTCATTAACGAGGTAGCATCCCCTGTTCTGTTGTCACAAGTAAGAGGCCGAGAGTCCGATTCTCTTATTACGATGAAACTGATTATATTTGAATTTTTTTTTCTTTGATTTCGAACATCATGAACTGATTTAGCTTGAGTTTATGTTGGAAATATATCTTGAAGATTCCGATTCCATGGATTAGTTTTGGTAAATAGGAAAATAGGAAAATAGAGATTCATTTATTATTTTTTCCTGTTTTATTCTTTTGTCCCTTACATTATAAATTCACCAATGTAATGTGAATATATACAATGAATATACAGAGAAAAAGCTCTTCTCAAATCTCCATTACACTTTCTGTCATGGTATCAGAGCCGATACTCCTAGCCTAGCTTCCGCATATTTTTTTTTAATTGCCATCGTTCCCTTTCTAGCCTGTTGTTGCATGATCTTTACCTGCGAAACAGACCAGCAAAACGATTAGGAATTCAATTTTTCTTTTGGTGCCATGACGAATAATGTTGAGAATTCCTCAACAGAGGAGACACCTACCTCAGATCCGGTTGTTTCTCTTGGCGGCGACCTAACCTCTGTTCATCCATCAGAAGAAACCGTTTCTGCAAGATTGATTCCAGCGTTGGGCCAGACCTCCGGCCCAGTCCAGTGGCCTCCAACCTTTCCTCCAGCATATGGACAGGTGTGGACCCAGTACCCTTTTGGCCCGTCGCCAGGACAGGTATGGACCCAATATCCTTTTGGGCTGTCGCCGTCTGTAACAGACCCCACAGAGACATCGGGCCAGACAAATTCTGCTCAGGAATCCGGATCCGTTTCGGGTCAAGGGACCGGATCTATCCCGGGTCAAGGGACGAATCCCTACCCGGGATTTCAACCCGGATACGTGCCACCGGGTCAGGGATCCGGATCTATTCCGGGTCAAGGGACGAATCCCTACCCGGGATTTCAACTCGGATACGCACCACCGGGTCAAGGAACCGGATCTATCCCGGGTCAAGGGACGAATCCCTACCCGAGATTTCAACCCGGATATGTGCCGCTGTTTTTTCCGGTTGGTGGCGGCGGCCGGCTTGAACCCGGCGACCCTCTGTACACGTCGCCAGCCGACGGACCAGAATTGAAGCTCCTCGGGATGCAGCTTACCGAAGCGGAGAACTACGCGGCTTGGGCTAGGGATCTCCGGCGCGCCCTTGTCACCAAAGACAAGGACGGCTTCCTCGACCGAGCCGTTCCTTTTCCAGCCGACGAACGGCTTCAACGGCAGTGGCGCAAGTGCAACCAACTGGTTCGCACATGGCTCGGGAACTGCCTCGCACCGAAAATCGCCGCCGGACTTCCACCTACCGAAGACTCCATAACCCTCTGGGACAGCATCCGCGAGATGTATGGACGCCTCGACCGAGCGAAGCTCTTCACCGTCACTCAAGCTCTGTCGGAGTTGAAGCAGGGGAACCTCTCGGTTACCTCCTGCTTCAACCGCCTCTCCGCTCTATGGAATGAGCTTGAGGCCGCCGAAGAATGACTCGAGGGGCCCGAGGAAACTCTCCAACAGTACCGCAAAATCAAAGAGAGGGAGAAGACGACGAGGTTCTTACTGATTCTAAATGAATCCTTCTCGGCTTTCCGGTCGCAAATCTTCGCGATGGACCCTCCACCACCGCTCGGCCGCATTTACCAGTTGGCCGTCCAAGAGGAGCATCATCGGATGGCTGCCGCTGGACACGCTCGGGTAGGCGAAGGCCTGAGCCTAGCTGTTCTTCCCTCCGGCGAGACAACCCTCGACGGAACCTCCACAGATCTGGAGAGAAAAATCGTGGCTGCGGCTGCGATGAGGAGAACCGGAGGAAACCCTAAAACATTGCGATCCGATGGCTCGGATCCAAGATCTGGAATGGATGGCTGGGATCGCCGATCCAAGATGGACGGCTCAGATAGACGCGCTGGATCTGACGGCTGGGATCTCAGCGCTGGAACGGACGGACGAGATCGGCGCGCTGGATCGGACGGCTGGGATCTCAGCGCTGGAACGGACGGACGAGATCGGCGCGCCGGATCGGACGGCCATCATTTATCTGTAGCTTCAACAGAATCGGACGGCTGGGATCGTGCCACGTCAGCAATTGAGACCTGTTGGAAGTTGCATGGAAAACCTAATGACAAAAAGAGAGAATCCATTATTTCCCAAGTTTTTGCACAAAAGGCAGATGGATCACCTCACCAGATGATCACTCAAGAACAATATTAGAATATTGTACAAATGCTGGATCAAATCAAGACTAGCGATAAAGGTGCAGGATTCTCAGGTACTTTCCTATACAACAAGAATTCGTTTTCAATTGATGCATGGATTATCGATTCAGGTGCTAGTGACCACATAGTATGCAACAAAAAAAAAAATTCTCACACATATAAAATGCCAGAATTCCCTATCACGATGCGTCTTCCAAATGGGAACATCACAAATGTTACCAAAACCGGCACTGTTCAGCTTGGTCAAAATTTAATCCTGAAAAATGTCCTATATATTCCAGAATTTGAATTCAATCTTTTGTCTGTCTCAAAAGTATGTGAGGATAACTCTTGCCATGCCACATTCAATTCAGACAATTGTCTTTTTCAGGACCATTCGACTGGCAAAGTGATGGCCTTGGGTAGTATGGTAGAGGGACTCTATTTCTGGAACAATTCCCCAGGAGATTTAGAATTATTAAATAAGCATGTTTCTTGTAATGCTATCAGTTCAAATAAAAATCTCCTTTCTCATCAACGATTGGGTCACAGTGCTTCTTTTCCTCATCCAAAATGCCTAATATGTCATTTAGCTAAACAATCTCGAGCACCTTTTCCAAAAAGTACATCTCGTACAACAGATTCTTTCTCTTTACTTCATATGGACATTTGGGGACCTTATCACACTCTTCACCGTGATGGATCTCGATTCTTCCTTACAATTGTTGATGATTACACTCGAGCCACATGGATTTATCTTATGCAATCGAAAAGCCAAACTTTTGGTCATTTATCAAACTTTATTTCCATGATTAAAAGTCAGTTTGGTAAATCTATACAAAAAATTCGTACAGATAATGGGCGTGAATTTTTCACTTCTGATTGCAACACATTTCTATCTTCCCATGGTATACTTCATGAAAGTTCCTGCACTTACACTCCGCAACAAAATGGAGTTGTTGAGCGCAAACATAAGCATCTGTTAGAGGTTGCTCGTGCTCTAAAATATCAAGCTTCCATTCCAGAAGATTTTTGGGGAGATTGTGTGGTCACAGCAGCTTACTTGATCAATCGCATGCCAACTCGAATTCTTAATGGTAGGACCCCTTTTGAGATGCTTTACAACAAACAGCCTGATAATAATCATCTTAAAGTATTTGGTTGTTTATGCTATACAACAAATGTGGGTCCTCGAGATAAAATGGGCCCTCGAGCCACTCGGTGCGTCTTTATGGGATATTCTTCTCTTCAGAAAGGATATCGAGTTATGGAGATCTCTACAGGGACTTTCTTCATTAGCAGGGATGTTGTATTCCATGAAGATATATTTCCATTTGAGGAAAAGGTTTCTTCATCACAGTCCTCTTTACCATCAGGACACGACAGACATTTTTTGTCCGATGAATCTTTATCCGCAGCACCAGGGTGTTTTATTGCACTAGGACCACCCATATCATCAGGACCATCTTCGTCTGCATCAATGGAATCTACACCTTCAGAAGCAACATCGCCAGGATTATCTGAGGACATTTCCCAATCTCCTTTAACAACAACTGCTTCACCAGTTCTTCCTGAATCATCGGATCCTCCAGCACAAATCATCGAGCAACCTCGACGATCTGGAAGACACACTTGTCCACCTACATGGACAAAGGATTACATATGTTCTACAAGAATTTCTTCAAGTACACAATATCTCATTGGCTCATATGTATCATTTAATCAGTTATCGCCAGGACATATGTGTTGTATCAGTCGCATATCTGAAGAACGAGAACCATTCTCATTCGCTGAGGCAGCACGAGATCCTAGATGGCAACATGCGATGGAGTCCGAACTTACTGCTCTAATGGAGAATCACACATGGGATATTGTCCCTTTGCCGCCAAGACGGAAACCGATTGGCTGCAAATGGGTTTACAAGATCAAATTCAAGGCAGATGGTTCTATTGAGCGCTATAAGGCTCGATTAGTTGCCAAGGGATTCACTCAAAAAGAAGGTTTTGATTACCATGAGACTTTTTCTCCAGTAGCTAAAGAAGTCACTGTACGTTCCTTCTTATCGGTTGCAACCATACGAAATTGGTCTCTCCACCAAATGGATGTGCATAATGCTTTTCTCCATGGTGATCTCGATGAAGAAATCTACATGGATATTCCTCAAGGATTACGCAGACAGGGGGAGTCTCGGGTATGTCGTCTTCGCAAATCCTTATATGGATTAAAACAGGCATCTAGACAATGGTATGCCAAATTCACTGCTGCACTAACCAATGCCGGTTTTGAGCATTCTAAGTATGATTATGCCTTGTTTACTCGTACTACAAAAGAGTCATCAATTTATTTGTTGATATATGTTGATGACATACTTGTCATGGGAAACAACGATTCTGATGTTGCCAAGTTCAAAAGGTATTTACACTCCACCTTTCACATCAAAGATTTGGGACCACCAAAATATTTTCTCGGCATCGAGATTGCTCGGTCTAATGAAGGAATTTGCCTCAGTCAAAGGAAGTTCATCTTGGAGATTGTTTCTGAAGCAGGTCTATCGGGATGTAAACCAGCAGTCATCCCAGTTGAGCAGAATGTCAAGTTGACGACGCATGAATATGACATAAGTTCTCCTTCAATCATAAAGGACTCAGTGCTCAAAGATCCTTCAGAATACCAGCGACTTGTTGGAATGTTGATATATCTTACAATGACAAGACCTGACATATCATATGCCGTACAAATACTCAACCAGTTTATGCATATGCCAAAGCAATCACATATGAATGCGGCATTGAAGGTTGTGAAGTATCTAAAGGGATGTCCAGGCCTTGGTATACTTCTATCTCGTGACTGCAATATGAAGATAACAGCTTTTTACGACACAGATTATGCCACCTGTCCAATGACCAGAAGATCTATTACTGGTTTCTGCATAAAGCTGGGAAAGTCATTGATTTCTTGGAAGACAAAGAAGCAATCAACTGTCTCACTATCATCTGCAAAATCAGAGTATCGGGCCATGGCAAAGGCTACCTGTGAAATAGTCTGGATACGAGGACTACTCCTGGATCTCGGAATACTGGTCAGTGGACCCACTGAATTGTTTTGTGATAATGATGCTGCACTCAAATTAGCGGCAAATCCAGTCTTTCATGAAAGAACAAAACACATAGAAGTGGATTGTCATTTCACTCGGGATAAGATCAAAGATGGAGTCCTCGTGACAAAAGGAATCGGAACAACGGAGCAACCCGCAGACGTCTTTACTAAAGTGTTATGTCGGAAACAGCATAGATATCTATTGAGCAAGCTAGGTATCCTTGACATCTACAGGCCACCAGCTTGAGGGGGGTGTTGGAAATATATCTTGAAGATTCCGATTCCGTGGATTAGTTTTGGTAAATAGGAAAATAGGAAAATAGAGATTCATTTATTATTTTTTCCTGTTTTATTCTTTTGTCCCTTACATTATAAATTCACCAATGTAATGTGAATATATACAATGAATATACAGAGAAAAAGCTTTTCTCAAATCTCCATTACACTTTCTGTCAGTTTAGTTGTAAATTTGAGCTCGAAATGGCTTCGATCTCTTCCTCAACGGATTGACCATAACATGTTCGATGAAATGTGTCGGAGACCTTGTTGTGAATTGATTCCAATGATCGTCCGATTTGAAAGTAAATTAGTGATGTTCACTTGATATTGTTTGATTTAGCTTGAGTCTAGTTGTAAATTTGAGTTCGTAATGGCTTTGATCTGTTCCTCAACTGATTGACCATAACATGTTCGATGAAATGTGTCTAAGGCCTTGTTGTGTATTGATTCCAGTGATCGTCCGATTCAAAAGCACATTAGTGATGTTCACTTGATATTGTTTGATTTTCAGTCTTTATACATAATTACGAGTATATGCCATAGTTGCCAAGAATGAAAAATGGACATTGGAGAATAATCAAAGGTTTTCCCTTCACAACTTCCTTGACTGTTCTCGTGTCTACTGGTGCTGACTCTCAGGTACCAGACCACTGCTTTTTTACTTACTAAGTGAGACAAGGGCTTTTCTCTTTTTCCAATGGAATTTTTTTACTCTTACTGATTTCTCTTTCTCCAATGGAATGTTTTTACTCTTACTAATTAACTAAAAGAAAGCAAGGGCTTTTTTCACCCATCCAGAGATTTAATTGTCGAACTTGCTCTCTCCCTTCTGCAAGAAGGGAGATGACACGG
Source organism: Eucalyptus grandis x Eucalyptus urophylla (assembly GCA_028830015.1). Taxonomy (NCBI): domain Eukaryota; kingdom Viridiplantae; phylum Streptophyta; class Magnoliopsida; order Myrtales; family Myrtaceae; genus Eucalyptus; species Eucalyptus grandis x Eucalyptus urophylla. Next base: position 48,106,778 of record CM054190.1, read on the forward strand.
AGGCAAGTGCCTTGTGGCACATATTGATAATGCTAGTACGAGTACCTAGAGGGGGGTGAATAGGTTTATAAAAATTTTCTTGAAGATTGCACAATACTTAGACAGATGAAGGATTAAAAAGATCAATCGTAAGACTGAGTAAGGGAAAGAGAGAATTAAACACGAGGTTTATAGTGGTTCGGCTTGATTCAAGCCTACGTCCACTCTTCTGCACTGACAGCCGATTGGCTGGATTCCACTATGAACAAAGAGATGTTACAGTGTTGATCTTCCTTGATTTCTCGATGTAGATGATCTACTACACTCGCTCAAGGTATCACCAAGTATAAACACTCTCTGTGTATACAATTTCGCTCGAACTGTATCGACTAACAATCAAGGTTCTTCAGACTCTGGAATTTTTCTATCGATCACCCACTTAAAACAACTAGAACGTCTTCCTTTTATACTCCTTTATGCCATCATAGCCGTTGGCACTTACCAAAGGAATTCCTCCAATCTACCCGTTGGACGGAATCAATTAAGAAGATCATCCGAGCTATTTAAGGAATCTGATGATAGCCCATCAATCCTGTTCGCCCATACAATCAGGATTTTGGTTTCCAAGAATAGAACATTCCAAGAATGTTTCGTCGAACATTGGATCTTCAATTGATCTTAGATAAGAATCAAAGAATCCGAAATGATTATCCAACCAAGGGATCTTTTCCAGAGGATAGGATCAAATCCTCAACCATATACTTCAGTTTTGGATATCCTTCGTCACTGGATTAGAAAGACTGTCAGTGAGAATAATCTTGAGTCTTGAGTCTTGAGTCTTGAGTCTTGAGTCTTGAGTCTTGAGATTACAAAGTCTTGAGACTTTAACTATCGATATCCAGACTAGACTGATAGAAACGTTTTGTCAGCTTCAAAATATTCTGGAAAGATTTCTCCAACAATCTCCCCCTTTTTGATGGTGACAAAACTTTCTTGTAGATTTGAACAACTTTGACCTGCAAAAACATTTCTCAAGCAATATGGGTAACTCATAAAGATTAATAAACAACCAGACTCTGCATCCACAGCAAATGGGTTAGTCTTTCATGAGTAATACCATATAACAATACTTGATATAAATGCAAACAGTCAAGCATCAAAATCCACAGCCAATTCAGTCTCACACCCAAGTTCAAGTTCTCAAGTCATAAACATAACCACAAAAGTCAAAGTTTTTAAAATAATGTTTGTTCAAATTGGTTCTCCCCCTTTTTGTCATCATTAAAAAGAGGGTGAGAAAGGAGTCATGTCTGCTTGGGAATGCGCACGATCTGGAATTCTCCCATTGAATGGACTACGCCTTCTAGCCTCTTGAAGTCCTGCCTTAGATGAGCTACCTCTTCTCCTTTGGCATTGGCTTGAATTTGCAGAGCGAGGTCTTTCATCTTGTCCTCCAGGCTAACTGAAGATGCTTGTCCAGCATTCTTCATGGCTTGAATTTCACATTCCAGAGCATATATTTGGCCACGCATTTCCAGAAGAATATCCATGATGCGATGAAAATCTGCAGAATTGTCCGTCTGTGTACTGGCATGAGCTTTTTCAGATGGAGACGATGGTGCTTCTGTATAGTCTTGCAGATTTGGTGTCGACGTATCACCTTCTTCAGGCAATTGAGAAGCCTGAAATTCTTCTGGGTCTGCTGGAGATTGTCTTGGACCTTCATTATGAGCAGTATGAGGTGTAGACCTTTCTTGCTCGCCAACTCCCCCTGTCTCTAGGACATCCAAAGGGGAAGAATGATGATCATGCTCTCGATTTCCCTTCTCTCCAGATTCAGCAGCAGACTTTTCTTTCTCTTCTTCGGCTTCTTTCTCCTTCTCTCTCTGCTCTTCTTCTTCTCTCTGGTTCTTCTGAAATTCTCTCGGCTGAGACACAGAACGTCTGGTTCTTGTCAGTGCTTGGATAGTAGGATCTTCATCCTCTTCATCTTCATCCTCTAGGATGAGAGATCTTTTCTTCTTTTTCGATGGGGCTCCAATGGCCTCCTTTCCTTTTCTCTTTGAAGCGGACTGAACAGGAGATTTCACTCTGAATTTCTCCATTGCCTTGGAAAGTTCTTGCAGACGCATCTTCGTTAACATCTTCAAGCCTACCACCATCTTATCACACGGTTGAACACAAAGAGTTTGAGGCGGTTCAATATTCATGTGTCTGAAGATCTTGGTCACCAGACCAGGATAAGGCAATTGTCCTTTGTCTTTCGACATTGTTCTGTACATATGGAAGAGAATAGTGTGCGGAAGAGAGAACTTCCGTCCTGTGTTGATCGCATACATCAACTTTGCTTCAGAAAGAGACACAGAAGTCTTTGACGTAGACTTTGGTCTAAGACAGTTGATCACAATCTTATGAAGCACGATGTTGATGGCATTCATCCTGGAATAGGTAACTTTCTTCTCTGCGTCCCTATCTTTGACCAGTTCCAGAGTAGTGCGAGCAGGTGAGACTTTGATTGGTAGATAGCGTCCTCGTTCAACTCCAACTATATCAGCCAACATATTCACATCTACCAAGTAGACTTGGTCTCGTACACTAAATGATATTCTATTCGCATCCAGAAAGCTAAGATTTGAATAGAAATAAGCGGTCAGATGAGCATACCCGTCCGTAGAGTCAGAGCAAAAATTCTCAAGTTGAAATAAATTCAACTTTTCTCTTAAATTTATGTTGATGGCGTCCAGGAAGTCAAAATCGACACTTCTAGGGTTTATCACCCCTCTTTTCAACAGCCTGAAATACACTTTTTCTTGATCCTTGGATTTGAACAAATCCATCCGATTTCCTTTCACCTTTGCTGCCACTCCCATTTTCAGTTGAAATTCAAGGAACATTCTGTCATCATCGTTCCCTTCAATTAAATTTTGTCCTGGCATACGAGGATCACTTGGAATGTTTGCAAGTGCTTCCTCTGCTTTTCCTTTCGGGGCAATTCCCAATTCCTCCATTTTCTTCAGAAAACGATACTCATTTCCATAATTTTTGTCCTTAAGGAAGTCATCTATATATTGCAATGGAGTACCGGTGCTTTTCAACGCACGATAAAGTTTATACATAAAGGAGGGTTTTTGGGCTCTTACTGGGTCGGCATCCTCGATTATCTCTTCTTCCAGAAAATGACTTTCACCTTGTGGGGCAGGAGGTGTTGAATGACGTGGATGAGAGCGAATCGGACTTTGTCGCTGACTTGCTAAGTCTTCTTCCTCAGTGAGATCGAAGTGAGTCGGTCCCTTCTCCATTCTTTGTGGTCCCCTGCTTGCGATTCTTGATGATTTCCTCGAGGAAGACATCTTTCTTTGTCGATTGGAAGATTCCTTCACTTGCTTTCCCAAGAAAAATGACCACTTTCTCGATGACGAACAAGCAGTAGAAACAGTATCGGGAGGAGAGTGCCTTTTAGGGTTTTGAAGATTGGGAAGAGAAAAACTGTATATATATAACTCAGTTTTGAAAAGGGAAGTTCAATCGGTGCAAGGAAAATGAATGATTACTTCTTTTCAAAATCAATAACTGCCAAAATTATTCCAAAAAAAAATTCAAATTTCATGCGGATTATAGAATAACTGAACGAAAGATCGTACCTTTTCGAGTTAAAATAACTAAATGAAAATTCGTACCTCTTAGATGAAATACAACTTACAGTCTATAGCCACGAATGTCTGAGTCTGAGGATTTAAAGTCTGAAAGATTAGAGTCTTAGAGTTGGTGAGTCTCTAGACTTTAACTTCTTCAAGCTTCAAAATGTTGAGTCTTGAACGGATAAAGTCGAATTGATTTTTCTCCAAAGGCTTTGTGAATATATCCGCTAGTTGACTCTTTGAATCAACAAATTTAATCGAGATTTCTCCATTTTGAATATGATCTCTAATGAAGTGATGTCGAATCTCAATATGCTTTGCTCTTGAATGAAGGATTGGATTTTTGGTGAGATTGATCGCACTGGTGTTGTCACATCTGATTTCTGTACATGAGTCTTCAATCCCAAAGTCTTGTAGCTGTTGTTTTATCCATAGAATTTGCGAACAGCAGCTTCCAAGAGCTACATACTCTGCTTCTGTTGTAGAAAGAGCTACAGTGCTTTGCTTCCTCGAAAACCAAGACACCGTTCTGTTTCCAAGTAGTTGACAAGTTCCACAGGTGCTTTTTCTATCGACTCTGCAACCGGCCAGATCTGCATCTGAGTATCCTAGAAGATTAAAGTCTCCCTTCTTGGGATACCAGAGACCGATGCTTGAAGATGAGGCAACGTATTTGATAACACGTTTTACAGCACTGAGATGGGATTCTCTGGGATCTGATTGAAACCTAGCACAAATGCAAACACTCAACAAAATATCAGGTCTAGAAGCAGTAAGATAAAGAAGTGAGCCGATCATGCTCCTGTAAAGCTTTTGATCTACTTTCTTCCCTTCTTCATCCTTGTCTATCTTCTGAGAACATGACATTGGTATGTCGGTCTTTTTGCACTTTTCCAATCCAAACCTTTTGACAAGATCATTCGCATATTTTTCCTGATGAATAAAAGTTCATTCCTTCATTTGTTTCACTTGGAGTCCAAGAAAGAATGTTAACTCTCCCATCATACTCATTTCAAACTCATCTTGCATAGACTTAGAAAATTTCTTGCATAGACTTTCATTAGATGATCCAAAAATAATATCGTCCACATATATTTGAACAAGTAAAAAGCTTTTGCTTTCCTTTTTGATAAACAATGTAGTATCTACTTTACCTTTGACAAAACCATTCTGTAATAAGAACTTACTTAGTCTGTCGTACCAAGCTCGAGGTGCTTGCTTTAAACCATACAAGGCCTTTTTCAGTCTGAAAACTGAGTCTGGCTTCTTTGGGTCTTCAAACCCAGGTGGTTGTTCCACATAAACTTCCTCATGGATGAATCCATTTAGGAATGCACTTTTGACGTCCATTTGGAATAACCTGAAATTTTTATAACAAGCAAACGCAAGTAATAGACGAATAGCTTCTAACCTTGCTACTGGAGCGTAAGTCTCATCATAGTCTATTCCTTCTTCTTGCGTATATCCTTTGGCCACGAGTCTTGCTTTGTGTCGTACGACTTTTCCTTCTTCATTCATCTTGTTCCTGAATACCCATTTGGTTCCAATAACAGTTTTACCTTTTGGTTTAGATGTCAATTCCCAGACATCATTGATGTTGAATTGTCTGAGTTCTTCTTGCATAGCCTCGATCCAACTTTCATCAGATAAAGCTTCTTCTATGCTTTTTGGTTCGATTTCAGAAATAAGAGCCACAGCACTAGATTCTTCACGCCTTTTTGATCTGGTGCGGATTCCTTCATTGATTTCACCAATAATGAGATCTTTAGGATGACTGGATTTATGCTTCCAGTTACTGGTTGATCTGCCTGGTTGATGATCTCTTTCTTTATTTGAATCTTCATGAGATTCTTGATGTTGGACTTCCAGAGACTGAGATGCTTCTTGAGTTGTAAGCGATGGAGGGTCTGGAGTAGGTTCAGATTCTTCATACTGAATCTGGCTGGATTCATCTTGCATTGAGTCTTGGAATTTAACGTTCGTTGATTCCTCCACTGACTGGCTTTTCTTATTATAGACTCTGTAGGCTTTGCTTGATGTAGAATATCCAAGGAAGATGCCTTCATCTGATCTTTCTTCAAACTTACCAACTCGATCATTTGCATTTTTCAAAATAAAGCATTTGCAACCAAACACGTGAAAGTATGAAACAACAGGCTTTTTACCTTTGAACAATTCATAGGGGGTTTTCTCTAAAATAGGTCTTAAAAAGACTCTATTTATAATATAGCATGCTGTTGAAACAGCTTCAGCCCAAAATCGTGAATAAATTTTGCTTTCAATTAAAAGTGTTCTAGCCATTTCTTGAAGAGATCTATTCTTTCTTTCCACAACTCCATTTTGCTCTGGAGTATATGGAGAGGAAAACATATGATTAAAACCAGATTTATCACAAAATTTCGTAAAATCTTGGTTTTCAAATTCACTTCCATGATCTGTTCTTATGCTTGAGATTGCACATCCTTTTTCATTTTGAACCTTTTTAGCAAATTTTTCAAAATACGAAAAGGTTTCTGACTTACTTGCAATGAAATATACCCAAGTAAAGCGGGAGTAATCATCCACAATTACTAGGCAATATTTCTTACCTCCAATGCTCTGGGTTCTGGTTGGTCCGAAGAGATCCATATGAAGCAACTGTAGTACATGATTAGTAGAAACATGGTTTATTTGCTTAAATGAATTTCTTACCTGCTTTCCCAGAATGCATGGAGTGCATGAATCAGACTTTTGGTATGGCAATTTAGGTAGACCTCGAACAAGCTTCTTTGATGAGATTTTGGCTAATTGTTTCATGTTGACATGGCCAAGCTTTCTGTGCCATAAGACTGCTTCATCTTGAATTGAGATTAGGCATTGTGCTTCATTTGGTTTTACATCAAGGAGGTAGATATTTCCATGCCTTCGACCCATGAAAGACTGAGTTGAGTCTTTGCTAATTCCAGAACATGTGCCTTCTTGAAAGGAGATCTTGAAACCAGTATCACACAATTGGCTAATACTTAGAAGATTGTAGTTGAGTCCTTCCACTAGAGAGACATTGCTTATTGTGAGATTTCCAATTTTCACAGTTCCAAATCCCACAATGCTTCCTTTGCTGTTTCCTCCAAATGAAACTTTTCCACCATTCACTTGAACAAGCTTTATGAAGCAATTTGAGTCTCCTGTCATGTGTCTTGAACATCCGCTGTCAAGATACCACTTAACTTTCTTTTTGACAGAGACCTGCATTCAAAAGAGAGTCTCAAGCTTTCTTTGGTACCCAAATTTTCTTGGGTCCTTTGGCGTTAGTAGAATAAGCATTACAAGGCCATACTTTCTTAATAGGCTTCCAAACCATAGGACACTCTTTTTCAAAATGATCCTGACTGTTACACTTTGAACACCTTAAAGCACTTCGACCTACAGACTTTACAAAGACTTTCTTGAAATGATTTTTGTAAGCCTCTTTTGACGGTCTTTTCTTAATTCTTTCTTTTACTTTTGGAAAATCAATCAAAGGAATTGTTTCTGCTGTCATACCCAAACCAGACTTGTTAAAGTAAGGTCTTTGGACTGAAAGAACTTTTTCAAGTTTTTCAGACTCTATTGAAAATTTCTTTGAAATATTTGATAAGTCAGTTTTTAAGAAAACATTTTCTTTTGAAAGTTTATCTTCATTCTCCTTAAGAGTAGAAACATTCAAGTCTAAACTTTTCACTTTTTCTTTTAAAATATTTTCCTTTTGTTTTAACACTGAGTTTTCCTTTTTAAGTTCGGAAATCCTTTTTAGAGAAGTCTTAAGACTAAGACATAATTCATCAATGTATTTAGAGACTTTGACAGGGATTTTATAATCACTTACCTCAAATTCACTGTCTGAGTCTGATCCAGAATCTGAGTCTGATTGTGCCATTAGACACAGGTTGGCATATTCCTCATCACTTTCTTCACACTCTGTATCGCTCCAAGTTTCAACTTTGAGAGCTTTTCGAGACTTTTCAGCTTTTCCTCTTTTCTTCTTCAGGAGAGGACAATTTGGTCTGATGTGTCCCTTTTTCTTACATTCGAAGCAAACTACATCTTTGTTTGGTTCCTCATTATCAACAAACTTGGTTTGCTGTTTCTGAAGACTTTGTTTCCTCGAGTTGAACCTTCTTCCTTTTCTATTCAGCTTTCTGAACCTTCTAATCATAAGTGCAAGCTCCTCATCGTCCAGATCTTCTTCAGAGTCTGTATCATCAGAATCATCGTTAGATTTTAATGCAATGGATTTCTTACCTCTTGGATCTTCGTCTTCATTAATTCGTTCCACTTCATAAGACTGAAGAGTTCCAATCAGCTCGTCTACAGATAATGGCATAATTCTTTGCGTCTCTCTAATTGAAGTTTTTATATGATTCCAATCCTTGGAGAGTCCACGCAGTAGCTTGTTCACCTTCATGGGATCAGAAATTTTCTGTCCTTGATTCTCAAGTCCATTGACAATATCTGTAAAACGGCTAAACATGTCAGTTATAGATTCTCCTTGTTTCATTTTGAAGGCTTCATATTGACCAAGAAGAATGTTAATTCTGGTCTCCTTCACTCGGTCTGTCCCTTCATAAGTGATATGTAATCTATCCCAGACTTCTTTTGTTGTTTCACAAGAAGATATTCTGTTATATTCAGTTGGTGATAAAGCACAATATAAAGAGTAAATTGCTTTTGCATCGAGTGCTTGTCTCTTGTTTATCTCTTCTTGAGACATTCCACTGGTTTCAACAGTTTCTTTCCCTCTTTCGGATGCTGATGCAGCAGTAGGAGTAATTCCTCTTTCCACCACATCCCATTCCAGAGGATCCTTTGATCGTAGAAAAGCTTTCATCTTGTTTTTCCAGATGTTGTAATCCTTTCCATCAAAGTAGGGTGGTCTGGTATTGCTTTGCCCTTCCACCAGCCCTGGTGCTAGCATACTAGCCATGGATCTTTTACTCTAAAGTAAAACACTTCAAATAAAGTAAGAACACAGGCTCTGATACCAATTGATAATGCTAGTACGAGTACCTAGAGGGGGGTGAATAGGTTTATAAAAATTTTCTTGAAGATTGCACAATACTTAGACAGATGAAGGATTAAAAAGATCAATCGTAAGACTGAGTAAGGGAAAGAGAGAATTAAACACGAGGTTTATAGTGGTTCGGCTTGATTCAAGCCTACGTCCACTCTTCTGCACTGACAGCCGATTGGCTGGATTCCACTATGAACAAAGAGATGTTATAGTGTTGATCTTCCTTGATTTCTCGATGTAGATGATCTACTACACTCGCTCAAGGTATCACCAAGTATAAACACTCTCTGTGTATACAATTTCGCTCGAACTATATCGACTAACAATCAAGGTTCTTCAGACTCTTGAATTTTTCTATCGATCACCCACTTAAAACAACTAGAACGTCTTCCTTTTATACTCCTTTATGCCATCATAGCCGTTGGCACTTACCAAAGGAATTCCTCCAATCTACCCGTTGGACGGAATCAATTAAGAAGATCATCCGAGCTATTTAAGGAATCTGATGATAGCCCATCAATCCTGTTCGTCCATACAATCAGGATTTTGGTTTCCAAGAATAGAACATTCCAAGAATGTTTCGTCGAACATTGGATCTTCAATTGATCTTAGATAAGAATCAAAGAATCCGAAATGATTATCCAACCAAGGGATCTTTTCCAGAGGATAGGATCAAATCCTCAACCATATACTTCAGTTTTGGATATCCTTCGTCACTGGATTAGAAAGACTGTCAGTGAGAATAATCTTGAGTCTTGAGTCTTGAGTCTTGAGTCTTGAGTCTTGAGTCTTGAGTCTTGAGATTACAAAGTCTTGAGACTTTAACTATCGATATCCAGACTAGACTGATAGAAACGTTTTGTCAGCTTCAAAATATTCTGGAAAGATTTCTCCAACACATATGTCCCACTCTCACTTAGAAAATCGTTAATACTATCCCGCCTGCTGATATCTAGACGATGATAAAATTTGCGCCCCAACCGCCGGCTGCAGCAGCTCTTGCGTTCTATCTTCAAGACCATAACATTATTGCAATAGGAATGGAGAACTCCTCTATTCGAATTCGATATGTGTGAGCTCATGGTGGGGTGAGAACTGTTTTCATTGTTGTTGAAAGTTAACCTTGTTTTTCACAACAAAGTTATGGATATTGACTGTTTCACTTTCGCAGCTCAACAGAATACTCAGAGGACATCATAAAAGAATTACAGGCCTTGCCTTCTCAAATGTCTTAAATGTTCTCGTATCTTCTGGCGCTGACTCTCAGGTACCAAACCATTGCTGCCTCTTACTTTCCAATTAAACATGCCTAAGTTTTGGGTAGAGAGAGCAATGTAGTTTAAAGTGCTCCAAAAAGAGGGTCGATGTTCACTCAGGATATATTGATGCTTATGTCCTCAATACACATCAGGTCATGAAGGCATCCTTTTCTGGCGGAATAAATCCTTCCAGAAAACTTCATCTTTCGTGTCGACAAATTAATCTTAACCCATTAAGTATGAAAAAAGAAGCTATGATGTCCTTACAATGGACAGATTGGTGTGATTCTGATATAAATACACAATATAGAATTTTCTTCTTTCATTTGTGCATCAATGTTGTTGTCCCCTTTGATTGTGTATCATCACTGCAGTTCTAAGAAATTGTTATGAAATCCGCCTCCTGGAACAATCGAACTTTCGCAGTTCAGAACCGGTGAAGCAAATGATGCTATAATACATGTAAAAGCTCAACTACCTCCCATCTGAAATACTCCCCTCTACCAAGATTTGCGAATTGGTATAACTTGAATACCAGTTTGAGTGAGAATTACATTAGGCAACATCATCAGATGAGGGGTAATTTTCCAATGAAGTTGGAGTTGAGACTTCCCAGGTAAAGATGACCCTCGAACTCAAATGCTGAGGTAACGAACGAGATGACTTTCCCGTCAGGATCGTCAAGCTTCTTGATTATCTTGCCATCAGCTCCCACATGCAAAACACTCGCTTTTCCGTACACTCCATTCACTTTCTTGATCAAACTTGGGTATGTTGCTATCAAGTGCTTGGCTGCCTTGGAGGCGTGCACGAACTCCCACCCTTCAGATGTCAACTGCACCAAATTTGCAAAGAGCATGGATAGAGCATCCGAAATACATGGTCCGAAAAAAAGCCGAACCGCTCACGATGTAATGCATGTAGTTTTGCCCAAAATCAGGGGCACCATTATCTCCTTAAGAGCACTAATCACTTTGGATTTTAGATTTTTAATTATTATGTTGCGAAAATCCTACGCATATACCTGCACTAGGGCAATCCAAAAAGATCCGTCCGGTGCAAGATTGATGTTGTCAGGTCCGCCAGGAAGATTGTCAATGAAAATCTCCGTTTTTCCAGCTTCATCTCCCTTTAGCCAATGTTTCAAACACCTAAACCTGCGGAACACACACATGCGCATAAGCTAAATTGCACTACTTTTTTCCCTTTTTCTCCCCAAAACTGCACTAAGATGATTTATTTTCAAGAGGAATTCCAATGATGAGTTCTATAAAGTGTGCATAAGTGGATATACTTACTTCCAACTTTCACATACAATTAGAAAATCTTCATCCCTAGAGAGAGCGACGCCATTTGCTAAGCCCAAGTCATCAAGAACAATCGAAGTTTGTGATGATGAAGGATTGAATTTGAGAAGCTGGCCATGGGGTTTCGCTTCGAGGACGTCCAAGTACCAACTGTGGTCATCGAACTTGGTGCTGGCTATGCTGAAATATAGACTCCCATCCGATGCTTCAATGACGTCATCCGCAAATCTATACGTAGCAATCATAGAAAAGACTTTAATTTTCAATGACTTTGTGATGAAACTACTCCTTGTGCTTTCGTCAGTTCTCGTGCTTTGAGATAAACTACTTCACTAACTATGCTACCGTTAGGTAGATACGTTCATGAGGCAGGCAATCTCATGGGCCCGAGTCCCCCATGAGCCTCCAACCTAGCCGATTTCCAGACAGACTTGAACGTATTTAGTGCCATGCCCAATTCATCGAGATGAATGTGGTTGCATATGATTTGCCAAGGTTATCTAAACCTATCAGACCCAAATCATTAGGGAAAATAATTTTCACCCACGGTGCGGTTTGAGTTTGGTCTGGCATTGGGTTTAATTGCTAGTGTTTCATGATTTTGCACCATCGAGCATATTATGCGATAAGTATAAAGCAACATCATATAGACATAATATTCTGGGAATTACTCTACCAAAAAATCTGAAAAACTCTAACTTGGCATTCAAGCAAGCAACTGGGTGCAGGTGGTCGACTCTTTTAGAGGTCTCAGAAAATTTTGCCACATCACATAGTAAATTACTTATGACCTATTAAACTTACTTGATATCTTTAACATTATTGCTGCAGGAGTACGAGGAAAAGAAAACCTAAGCTGGCAAACCCCCAGCTTTCTTTTCTTCTTTTGTCTTTTTTTAAATTTGAAACAACGTAATGTTACCTTAATTTCGAACTCAGCCCTTTTTCTTTTTCATATTCATGACAAAATAATTCATTTTAATGAGTAAAATCCCGCGAATTTTTTTCATAAGAATACCCGTGAATATTTATGTATCAAATAACATGCGAGCCGAAATTCAGATAGATTGTCCTTATTACCTTTCCAAATTTCTCAAGCCTATAAAAGAAAGTAATGGAATGTCCATTAAATTGTTAGTCCAAGTAAAAAGAGTTCATTCGACAATGATGGGTAGCCCCGTGCGTTTCTTCGCGCACCATGGTCCCTTGTGGATTTCTCTTCGTGAGGAGGTGGTCGAGAAAAATCTCAGAACACCACGCAAATTGCTCGAGAAGAGAACAACTAACATGACTCCAACATTTGTGGTGTTGTCTGAATACTAACGAACAAATACCCACCATACTTTGTTGTCAATGACAAGTGAAGAAGAAACGAGACAGGACACCCTATAGCATGCGCCACGCACGGCACATCATGGCGATGAAAAGCTGCTATTCTTCAACTATCTTCCTTTGACTGGGTCGCAAATGCTTACACATGGCTCAATTTTAAGCTGTCGCTTTTAATTTCCGTCGCTTTCCCTGCGATGGCGCTTGATTAATGTACTATTGACAAGTGACCTTGCAAGGTGTTACGTATTCATTAGTTAATGGAAAATTAGAGAATGGAGTCGTCTTTAGGATTTAAGAAGCAGGACACGACAAGTTCAATGCAACATTATCCAACTTGTCGCATATCACTGGTGAGACATGTTAAATTGTGACGTGCATTAGATGTTCATGAGACTAATCTATGGTAGGAATTTACAAAAGATAAATATTTTTTTACAAAAGATAAATAATTTAACAAGTCTTCATTTTCGTTTATGTAAGTTGTCATAAAATGTTGTTTTAAACTAACTTAGAAGTATAATAAGGAGTCTAACTCTAAATGGTACTATTCTAAGGAGAACTTGAGATATCATTTATTGAAGGGTGCGCAAGTTTCTTGTCGAAGTACGAAATCCCTATTGCTCTCTAACAGGGTCAATCTCTTGAAAATATGGCTAGACAGTGACAAAATAAGAGAGAAGTCGAAGAATTTGTTGCAGATGCAAATTATTTTTAGACTCATTTTAATAAATTAAGTGTATCATTGATATTAATAAAGTTAGGTGTAAATTTCCCCTTCTAGATGATCGATGCATCAGTTTTTTTTTTTTTTTTGAGCTATAACTCAGTAATTGTTCCTTATGTCTTTTTCCTTTTTCTTTCTCATCTTCTTCCCTCCATCCACTACAACATTAAGCTAAGACCACCGTTGTCTCCAATTCCAATCACCATAGCGATGCCGCCTACGGCCTGCCACTCTCTTTCTCTCTCTCTCACCATAGCGATGCCGCCTACGGCCTGCCACTCTCTTTCTCTCTCTCTCTCTAATCAAAGGTCACCCATTGATGACAACGGCTATGGCAGCTTAGGTGGGCAGAGAGGTAGAGGCAGAAGAGATAGAAAATGAAAGTTGGTTTTATAATGTTGGGGCGCCCCACTATGTGTTTCTAGGAACTACAGAGGCGTGCAGAACAGGAGGACTACCACGCCCCTATGGGAGTGTCCGGAGTTATAAAATGAAAACAAAAAGAACTACTGCCAATCAAAATGGTTAAAAACATTACCGTAATTCAGATCCATTGACTTGTGATAAAAGGACCTTCGCTTGACCATCCTTATCGACCCAGAGCAGACCCTAGCCAAATCACATCACAGAGAGCTTGCAACATGAGCACCTCACAAGTCAATTTCTCCATAAAACCAAGTTCATCATCTCTTTAATCTTATCACGCACACCTTCTCAGTATCGCACACGATGATACCACCTCTCCTGGTCGCTGCGATCCCCAGAAGTTTCTGGCTGTTCAACATGGTCCAGTTTTCCCAGGACCCATCTCGATGCAGCCTCCTAATCCAACCATCTTTATTCGGAGTGTAAAGCACGCCATTTTCGTCCACCCAAACGTCTTCTGAATTTTTCACCATGCCCTCTCCAAGTTTGGCCACGCCCTGCACGAAACAAAAGGTTTTTCACATAAATGAAGAATTGAGAAATCGAAGAAACGATAGTTTGAACCTTCTGTATGACAAAGCTTTTCAATTACCTGCAAGCGGGTGTTCGTGGGAAGAGAAGTTAGGGACGATGGTTCCGGTAAAAGGAGCAAGTCAGGAGATATCGGCGAAAACACGAAGATCCGGAGCGCTACAGCGAGGACACAGGTGAAGATGAAGCCCGAGAATGGCAGCACAAAGCCGCTCAAGAAGCCTAGTGGAGCCATTGTTGGAGAGTGAAAGAGAGACAAAAATGTTACCTAGGAGAAGACGAGTTTTTGACGATATTATATGTCTGTACTCATTTTGAGAGAGAACCGGCAGATAAGATCGAGTTGAGTTTTTGGCCGAAGGCAAGAAAGGGACGAGACATTATTGATGGATGCTGGAGCAGATGCTGACTAGCTGAAGTTGACAAGGCATGAATAGTATAAGCGACATTTAGGGCGCGTTTGGTAATGATTGTGTTCCCGGAAGTAAATTCTGATCGGAACTGATTCTTTTTTATTCTATTCGCGCGAACTGATTCTAAGCATTTTAAGCCGTTTGGTAACTGTCCAAAATTTCTGATTCTGGAATAGAATTGCGTTTGGTACCGTACTCATTAATTCTGTTCCAAATCAATTTTTTTTAATTTTTAAATACATTTTTTACTTTTTTACTTTTTTTCTTTTCTTTTTTCATTTTTTTCTTTTCTTTTTCCTTTTTTTTTCTTTTTTTTCCTTTTTTTCTTTTCTTTTTTTCCTTTTTCTCATCTTCTTCTTCTTTCTTGTGGCCGGTCGTCGAACCAGCGACCGGCCAGACGAGGGTCAGCGACCTCACCGGAGCATCACCGGCCCTCGGCGAGGCCGGTCCTCGTCGACCGAGCCTCGCCGGCAGTTAGGCGAGGCTCGCCCAGCCCCGCCGGTGGCCAAGCCGGCCTCGCCGGGGCTGGGCGAGGCCTGTCAAGCCACCGGCGGGGCTGGGCGAGGCCTGTCAGGCCGCCGGCGGGGCTGGGCGAGACTGGCCGGTGGCCAAGCGAGCCTTGCCTGGCCACCGATGGGGCTGGGTAAGCCTCGGGGCTAGGCCTCACGAGGCTTGCCTAGCCCTTGCCCAGCCCCGACGAGCTCGCCGGTGGCTGGGCTTGCCTCCAGCGAGCTCGCCGAACCTCGCCCTGGTCTGGCGAGCCTTCGGCGAGCTTGCCGGACCGGCGGCCGGCGGCGGCGGTGGACAGTGGCGACGGATGGTGGACGGTGGTGGGCAGTGGTGGACGGCGGTCACGAGACAGCCAAAGGGAAGAAGGAGGGTTCTTGATTTTGATTCTCAAATTCATTCCCGGAATAAGAATCAACTTTTTTTTTTGTTCTTGATTCTATTCCCAATCTGTTCCCAGAAACAAAAATTTTACCAAACGTGATTCTAAGCCCAAACTGATTCCAGGAACAAAGAATTAGAATTTGGCCATGTTTGGATGGTTACCAAACAGGGCCTTAGTATGAGAAAATATTAAAGATTTCTCTAAGTTAATTTAGATATTTTGATACTTTTATTGATTCCCCGTATCTTAAGATTCCATATGTATCTTCATTTGATTATGAACATCTTGATTTATTTGTTATTTTAGATTGTCATCTAATTAAACCCTCTTCAATAGACATCGAAATATATATAAAATTTCATATTTCTTTCTTCCGCATTATTATTTCTCAAATTGGAATAAGAGCATTTATTTAAACTTTTATATGAGGTTCTAGTGGTCCGTTTTGAAAAAAAAAAGATTTTTTTTTCCTACTAGTAATTAATGAAAGATTTGGTAAATGATGAAATTCTATTGGTAACAAAATCAGAAATTACCCAAGGGCTTCTTGAAAACTTTGTGGCAAATCATCCTTGCTATTATGAGCGTATCAACTCTTTCTGAAAATTTACAAATGATATACCAACTTTTATTCATTTTTTACCAATGACATAAATTTACCATCAACACTTTTATGAATTTATCAATCTTTATTAGATGACTTATCAACTTTTCTTATATCAATCACCATCTCGTCTTGAATCATTGACCTTGATCATTTGAGATTCTTATCAACGATTGTCTGGGGTTTATTTTTTCAACTTTTGTTGTCTTTTGCCAAATTTATTTGTCTTTCTTACAAACGTCTTAAATTTATTGTCTCTTGTGCCAATTCACTAATAATTTTTTTTATATAATTTATTAATTTTTCTCCCATTAGGTTACTAACTAGTTTTGAATTACCAACTCTCATTTTGAAATTCTTAAATGTTTCTTTTTAAAAGACTTACCAACTTTTTCTATTAAGATACCAATTGTAATCTGTCTTGCTTAAGATCCCATTAAATTACCAATTATATTTAGAGATTACCAACGAAATTGGGGTTTAAAAATTTTTTCCAATTAAGTTACCAATTAATTTTTTGCTACCAATTCTTAATAGAATTAGTTCCTAGCATTTATTTGACTTTTTAAAAATTACCAATCTATATTTTAATGACTTACCAAATTTTCTCTAATTAAATTGCCACTTTGTTTTAAGTTACCAACTTTCATATAAGTTGATTTCCAATGCTTATTTTATTTGTTGTAAAAGTTACCAACTTTTCTACTTAATTACCATGTTTATTTGCATTACTCTCCAACTTTTAAATTAATCAACTGACTAACTTTAGTCTGAGTGATTATCATCTTTTTTTTTCTTTAATTAAGTTACCAATTAATTTACACTATCAACTCTTAGTTGAGTTGGGTATCGATGTTTCTTTGAAATTCATATAGTTACCAATTTCTCTTATGTCAGACAAAAGGAAGTTTCTTTTATCACTTACTACCTTTTTTATTTTTCTTATCAACAGTTTAATATCAACTCACATATGAAATTAAGAATCTTTGTCTTTGTGATTAACTAATGCTTCTTCAATTAAGTTATCAATTGTTTTAAGGTTATTACATATTTTACATGAAATACACTCAATCTCAAACCTTACTAAAGTAAAGGGAAAATAAAAGGATAAATTTGTAAGATGCTAATAGGAGCGTGACTTTGGGCGCGTTTGGTAACATTTCTGTTTAAAAATTATTCCAGGGAACAGAAATAGAAAAAAATGTTTCTGTTCTAGGAAACAATTTTTGAATAAAAAAACGCGTTTGGTAAACTTGTTCCAGGAATAAAAAATGAACAGAAATACGTTTGGTAAATTTGTGTTCTTTTTTTCTTTCTTTTAATTTTTTAATATTTTTATTTTATTTTTTCTATTTTTCTTCTTTTGGCCGGCGGCCTCACCCAGCCACGGCAAAGCTCGTCGGCCCTCGGCAAGCCCGAGCTCACTCAGCCTTGCCCCGCGCCGGCGAGGCTCGGCCTCGCCTTAGCTAGGCGAGCTCGGCCTCACCCAGATCCGGCGAGCCCGAGCTCGCCCAGCCACCGGCGAGGCTGAGCCTCGCCGAGCCACCGCCAGGCCGGCGAGCCTCGTTGGTGGCTGGGCAAGCTCGGGCTCATCGGATCTGGGCGAGCCCGAGCTGCCTAGCCAAGGTGAGGCCAAGCCTCGCTAGGGGTCGGCGACGCTCGGCCTCGCCGAGGGCCGGTGATGCTCCGATGAGGTCACCAACCCTCAATGGCCGGTCGTTGGCCATGGCCGAGGCCGGCGACTGGCCAAAGAAAAAAGAAAAAGAAAAGAAGAAAAAAAGAGAAGAAAAAGAGAGGAGAGAGAAAATTTGTTCTTAAAAATTGTTCCAGAAACAAGAAACACGTTTTTCTTGTTTCTTGTTTCTGTTCCAAATGTGTTCTTGGAAACAAAAAAATAGATTTGGAACAAAAATGCAAGTAAACGCGTTTCTGTTCTTTTTTTGTTCCCTGGAACAAGAATTTAGTAAAATGAAGAATATCGGAAAAGTTTGTTTGAGCTTTGAAAAAAAAAAAGCACCGATTGCTTTTCTTCTAAAATGACAAAAATAATAAACAAATTATGCAATTTTTAAAGGAAAAAATTTACAGTTCGCTTTGTGAATGCTTTGAAAGATTTAAACGTCAAACACAAAAGTAAATGTCAAGATGAGGAAGAGAAATAGGGATAAAGTCACTCAAGTCCTTGAACATTATGTTTTAGTCTTACATCGTCCTTTAACATCTTTTGTGCAATCAGATTCTTAAGCTTTATATTAGTTTTTTTATCTCATTTCTCTAGTAAATACGATATGGCAGTCCATGCCAACGTCACTTTATGGCACTTGACGAAAATATATTATAAGTTGATGATTTGATATTCGCAATTTGACTCGGGTGCAGTTGCTGAATCACACGCTCCTTTTCATTTTAAAATTTTTTTAGCGGTTAGGTTATGATACTTAAGTACTAGTAGGCAACTAAATAGTATATAACTTTTGGTTGGTACAAGCAGAATTATGAGAATAATCAACAACAATTAGAATGCTTATTCCAAGCTGGGAGAGGTCTTCGATCTTTAGATATTAGCTCTAGTGATGTACAAGCAAGCTTTTGAGTATAGGAGGATAGTGTTGAATTTAGGCAATCTTAACCCTTCCCAAGTCTATTTGTACTTTGTGTGCTATTTGGAATACTGTTAAGGATTATAAATATAAAGTTAACATAATGAAATATATATGAAATATTTAACTTGTGTGATGATCTTCTTGTATGTTGTACAGTAAGGTATTTGTGGTTCTCCCGCTTGCTATTAATAATAATAAATAAATAACTCAAAAAGAACACGTGTCGTGTGTGATATTCTGGGGCGTCACAATATAGCTTATCGTCTCTCCTTAATGGATCTCTTAAGTGAAGCCACTATAACCTCATCTTGCACTTGAGGGGCTTGGGGAACTTCATTAGGAGTTGCAACAATAACAAGATCCTAGATCTTAACAAGCTCAATTTGTAGCATAAAAGACTCCATGATCATTTGTATGGGTAGAGACACAAACACAGTGGTCTCCACCAAACTATTATCCTCAATAGTCATGAGTAATTACCATTTTTGGTTACATCAAAGTCTAAAATGTCTATGATTACACAATTCTTGTTTCTCCATTGGATTATAAAACCGATATCCATTTATATGATTTGGGTAAAATACAAAGTAACACCAAGTTGTTTTAGAGACCTACTTAATGTTGATTATATAACTTCACTTCTTCAGATACCCCCAAACCTTGAGATGGTTCGAGCTATGTCAGTCCATAACTCAAAAGGAGTCAAAGGAATAATTTTGATAAGAACCCAATTTAGAATGTAAAGGACTGCCTTCAAAACTTGACCACACAAGAAACCATATAAAATGGTCCAGTAATTATACTCCTCATCATTTCCATAAGGGTGCGATTGCTCCTTTCATCCATACCATTTTGTTTAAGACTCACAAGTATAGTAAACTGAACTACTATCTCAGAATCTTCCATATATTTGGTAAATGACCCTTTAAGCTATCTAGCATCGCCATATATACCACCCCGGTCAAATATAACAAGCTTTTTGACTTTTCCCATCTGTTTCTCGACTTCGGTCTAAAAAATCTTAAACTTATCAAGAGACTCAGACTTTTCCTTAATCAAGTACATAAAACCACATTGAGAATAATTTTCAATAAATGTGATGAAATAAAAAATTCTACACAAGGTTATAGTATAGGGTCTACTAATATCAATTTAAATAATCTCCAACAACTTAGAATTTTGAACTACATCTTTCTTTTTTATCTTAATCATCTTACCTCTATAATAATCTACATGAGTCTCTAAGTCACTTTTAAGAGCAAGCAGGATATCAACATTTTTACTATTTCTCTAGAGATGTGAGCAAGTCATTTATACCACAATACATAACATTGTTCCTTAAGTCTTTTGGAAACAACCTTTTTCTTGCGAAATATGGAGGGCCAAGCAAATCAGTAAAATAATCGAAAGAATGGAAAGGAAATCGGACACCAGATTTACGTGATTCAGTTTGAATATCAGAATCTACATCCACGGAAGAGTAGCATGGAGTTCCACTTAGAAACAAGTGATACAATGAAGATTACGATCACTCTAGTACTCAAACACTCTCTCGGTGTTTCCCAGCCCCCAATTACATTCAATAACTTACACAATGTTAGCCCCTCACAATACCTAGTAAAATCTTACTCAATGAATTATACAAATTCTACTAATAAGAATTTAACTCGACTTCAACACTCAGTGTCTTCTCAAATCTCACGGAGAAGAGCCCAGATTATAATAGAACAATGCTCAACTCTCTCGACCACCAAAGAACTTGGTGCCCTCGGTTCTATCTAGCCATCAAGGACTTGGCACACCTCTTCTCTTTTGCTCCTCTGCCTTTTATAGAGAATCCATCTCTTACATTTGTTAAGATGCGCTCTATCGCGGCTTCCTCTTTTTGACTTGGCATGAAGGAGTCATTATTTTCTAAGAAGAAGACAACCAAAGCCCACATGTTTTTTTTTTCTCTATTATTTCCTCCTGCGGCTGAATTAATAAGAAATGAAAAAGACAATGAGGAATGGCCATGACCATTCAATGTTCATCATTGCACTTCATCTTCTCTCTCTCTCCTCTACAATTAATAAACTCAGCCGAATAAAACAAAGACAGAGCTTCTATTTGCATTAAATGAAGGCAACAATTTTAGAATTTCCCTCTTGCGGCTGCACCCTTCATACTGGCCGCATTCTTCATTTCTCCATTCATTTAATGCATGGGTGCATGACTTGGAAGTAGAAATCACATGCATTCTTTAATGCATGAAGAAAGCAAATGAAGAAATCCTTTTGTCAAATATTGAGTGCCCCTACACGTTCCTTCTTTTTACTTTCACATGGTCGAGCATCCGTACACCACGTCGAGTTGGATTTCGTTCAAGCTTAAACTCAAGTCATATTATCAACACTTTTCAACTATATAAGCAATGAATATATTATTGGGAGTTACACATTGATGTACAATACATTAGATATTGCAACAACCAACCTTATTTCAATTAAAGAATATATAAACAATAGCATTCTTTATTTGGAGAAAGTGGCCACACATATCCAAACATGATATAGAAATTATGTTCCATCTAACGAAAGGTACATAAAATGAGTTTTTTAACATCAAGTTAAAACAAGAATCCAAAATTAGAATGACATTTCTCACGAACTCAACATCGACTTTGATGATGTTTTCAACAATGAATTTTGATTCATCATGATTTAATCTTTTCCAATTTATGAATCGCTATATGGTAAATGTAACATGATATGTTGCACTGCTATCTAGCCTCCATGAGCTAAATGAGGCTCCTGATAAGTTGAATTCATAAATAAATGCCAAAGAGTCATTACTTGTAGGCTCTTGCTTAGACAACCAAATTTTATATTGGTCATAATCTTTCTTTATGTGACCTTTTTCTTACAAAAGAAACAACAGTCACTATCATTTTTGGAAAATGCTTTCTTAAGACTATTAGAATGACCAGTGATTTCATCAATTCCTTTATGAGTACGATTTTTGGACTTCAAATCTACAATTCTTAAGATGTAATCCTTAACCCCACCAGAAAGAATCCTTGCAAATGTATCACAATCTCAACATTAGACGATGTACAGTTCCAAGTTGATAAGGTTTCATCATCTGTCTTGCGGTGTAGTTAGTTGGCAAACCACTATTTAAGTGTTCCCGAATGGCTTACTTCATTAATAATAAGCAAATCCGATTGCTCTTTTCCTAAGTAACAAAATGTGCTTTCTAGGATTTCATACCGTTGATAGTCATATATAGCTTATCCTTAATAAGAGCAATACGAACATCCGCTAGCTTCTTTGCAAATAGAAAATCCCCTTTCTATTAATTAAAGTTTGTACTAGTATGAACCTCAATTATAATGGAGTCGTAGTTTATAAAAAAATGTGACTGAATAATAAGTAATGTATAAAATTTGCATTATGTAAATACCGTGTAACTTGAAACCATATAAGTACAAATTCGATAGTTACACGCATCATCATATAAACACATTTGGGCAGAACACGTGACATGTAGTTTTATACTATCCACATAACAACAACCATGAAAAAATAATCCAACGTTCATGAATTCACCATCTTTAGATGTATGAATCACTAAAATCAGTCACTCATCAATCATATATTATATATGTACCCCTTCATGAACTAAAACATAATCATCTCATTAAGGAATATGACCACGCATTAAAACAAGTGACATCTTACCACAACATAATCAAATGTATCACTTTGGCGGTCACAATCCAATTGAATTCTTGAAACTCTCTCACACCAAGAATATGAACTTTATGTCTCACATTCACCATATACATGTAAATTTATACTTAGGCAACTTGTCATTAAAATCACATGTCATGCTTTTACATAGCTCAATTCATTAAATAATGTTAAACCTCATACATGCTATCAATGAATCATGCTCTACATCATATGTGATGATATACATGTGAGCTAGCATTTTACTTCCGGAACCATAGAGAAATACAAGAAAATACGTATATAAGGTTATGTATGTACTTTTACATCCTTAAAAACATTAGACATGTAAAATAAATACACCTTGATGTAGAGCATCTCAATATGAAAACACCAGTACCAACAACGCTCCAAGCGAAGCCCGGACACACTCCTGTAGACATCGCTAGAGTGTGCGGCATGTGTGGCACACACACAATGTGTTTGAATCGGCTGAACCAACTTGAACTGCCAATCCAATGGGTGAATGGCCCAGCCCGGCCTAACCAGTCCAATCAACAGTTAACCGAGTCAATTCGTGGATTGAGCCCTAGATTCGAGTCAAGTTAATCCATTTTGCAGGGCACTAATTCCTTGGATGACTTTAGCCTAGTGTGTGCTACACGCACTAGGCAGGGCCCCTACGTGCTTGATGCACACCATGCTACAACGATGTTTGGGAGTACGTGCGGCGTCCCCTGATGGCGTGCGACCACTCAAAAGGCTCGTCTCGATGAGCCCAATCCGTTCATGTGATCAAAATTAATTTTCATTGGAAAAAATTTCCAAAAACAAACAAAAAACCATACATTCCATACCTAGACTATGACCACTCTAAAACTACAAGTAAGCCGCAAAAAGAGCGCCTTAAGATGTCCATAACTAGAACTAAAACATAGTGATGGAGAAAAGAGATTTGCGCACATGATTTAAAATTTATCGTTCTTGATGTGGAATAGTGACGATTCATAGCTCAAGTACTTCTCCTCTATTATCCTCGATATCACTGGCTCAATGAAATTATCCATCACTCTTAGCATTTAATAAACGCTCCTTATGTGAAGTTATTTGTATATTAGTGTTAAAAGAGAAACTTAAATTATTATATATAGAGTTTTAAGCCACAAGCCCTCTCATCACAAGCCGAGCCTCGGCCCACACAAATTAACCTCATATTAGACTAATTAAGAATATTTATATCTCATATTGTTATACCAATCCCCTAAAATGATAAATTACAATATCATTTAATGTAACTCACATCAGAAAAACTCTTACATAATAAAATATTGGAAGAGGTGAGAGAAGCTAGTAACCAAAGATTGTCCATAGCCTTGAGGCCGGCTCAGCAGCGTCTTGGCTCTTTTAACGTCATATTACTCATTTCTGATTCTCGTCATGTTCCTTTTAGCCCAGAAGCTAATAACCAAAGATTGTCCATAGCCTCGAGGCTGGCTCAGCAGTGTCTTGGCTCTTTAACGTAATATCTCTCATTTCTAATTCTCGTCATCTTCCTTTTAGCGTAAGTTTATTTTTCCCATACATTTCAATGCTATTTCAAGGTTGCAAAAGAGAGCCTCATCTTCAGTCTGGTGCACCATATACAAATGTCTACAAAACACCCTAGCCTAGTAATAGATTAATGCAGTCCTCTCTCTTCAAATTTCATTTGCAGAAATGAGATGGAAGAGTCATCTTCTTGCCTTGAGAACGAGTGCTACAAAAAATATGGAAAGGGCTGGAAGTTGTTCGATCTTTCCCAAGTGGCAAATACAGTAAGATAGCTCTCAACAACCAATTCTACGGATCTGACAAATCGGCTGAGAGTCGGTCATGAGTTGTGTTCGGAGAATATGCCCCCTAAACGAGAATCTTCAGGTTCAGCACCATCTTCCCTGAATTAGGTAATAACGGAGGCCATAAATGTAGAAGTTCCTAGTATCATCAGTTCGAAGAATCCTCCTTGTGTTTCCTAAGTGCAAAGTTCCCCTACTGCTGCAAGTCTGCCATCAATCCTTCCTTCTCTGAGTTTATGAAAAGCAGAAAGGCGAAGGATATAGCGGCTGATAAATCGCCGAAGCCAGTCAGAAGAATACGGAGAAAAAAATGAGGTTGCGGTAGGGTCTCCGTTCCCCAATTTTGCTCATCTCAATTGCCTCCTTCAACTTAGAAATTTTAAAAATTAGTTCGTTTAATGTTTGGTATCAACTATGTGGCAATTTCATTTATTGATTTTTCTCGTACATCTTCTGCTTACAAGGTCTCATTTTGATCGTGGAAAGTGTCATTATGTGAGCAAACTTTATTTCGTCCATCATTCTGTTTCCAGTTATATATTTGCACCTCTGGTCTTTCATTATTTTTAAATGATAGTTTGCTAAATGCTTAACAATTTCTGGAATCTGCCCTTTTTTTCCTTCTTTTTTTTTGTCAAAAGAAAATTATATTCATTACTCAAAATGATACTGAAGTACATAGTTTCCATGATAAAAGTAAATCGAAACAAAGCAAGAATACTGAGAAGCAAAGCTAAATCTAAAAATCAAGGAAGATCAATGGAGCACTAGCAAAGTTAAGCGTGCACTCATTCTACAAGAGCAAATCCGTCGAGCAAATTAGTTGGTGAGCAATCACTCAATCTCATGTCTTTGTCAGTGATGAGCAACGCCAGAAATTCCTTTTCCAATAACTACACATCGTCAATTGGTAGTGCATGCCTAGGTTCAACTGTCTCTACACCATTGTCGTACAAACAAACACAGATCTAACATGCAGAGAAGCAGAACTTCACGATTCAATGAAATGCCAAAACTCCCGCATTTATCATTGAAACCGGAGGCAAAGAACTTGTACATAAAAAGAGCAAAGGGGCATCGAAATACACCTACTGAGATTGGCGAACCAGTACTAAATGAAATGCAAAATGAAGTGAACATTACGTTAGGCAACATCATCGGATGAGCGGCAATTTTCCAATATAGTTGGAGCTGAGACTTCCTAAGTAAAGATGATCCTCAAACTCAAATGCTGAGGTAACAAAGGAAATGACTTTCCCATCAGGATCATCAAGCTTCTTGATTATTTTGCCATCAGCTCCTACATTCAAAACACTTGCTTTTCTGTGCGCTCCTTTCACTTTCTTGATCATACTTGGGAATGTTGCTATGAAGTGCTTGGCTGCCTTGGAGGCGTGCACAAACTCCCACTCTTCAGATATCAACTGCACCAATTTGCAAAGAGCGGTGATAGAGCATCAGCAAAACGGGTCCGATGGGAGCCGAACTTGTTACAATGGCATGTCTGTAATTTTGCCCAAAATCAGGGGCATTCAATGATTGTGTCTGATTCGGAGCACTAGTCATGCTGGGTTTAGATTTTTAGTTATTAAGTGCGAAAATCTTGTGCATATACCTGCACTACAGCAATCCAGAAAGATCCATCCGGGGCAAGATTGATATTGTCAGGTCCGCCTGGAAGATTGTCGACAAAAATTTCCGTTTTTCCTTCTTCATCTCCCTTCAGCCAATGCTTCAAACATCTATATCTGTGAAACATACACATGCACATAAACAAAAATGGACTGCATCGTGTTCCTTTTTAAACTTGAAAATGCATTAAAATCTATATTTTAAAGAAAAATGCCAATATGTAAGTTCTATAAATTGGGCATTAGTAGGTATACTCACTTCCAAGTTTCACAAACGATGAGAAAATCTTCGTCCCTAGAGAGAGCGACGCCATTTGCAAAGCACAATTTGTCAACAATGATTGAAATTTGTGATGATGAAGGATCGAATTTGAGAAGCTGGCCATGAGGTTTCGCCTCGAGGACATCCAAGAACAAATTTTGGAGGTCAAACTTGGTGCTAGTTACGCTGAAATACAAACTCCCATCCGATGCTTCAATGACATCGTTCGCCAATCTATATGTAGCAATCATAATAAAAACATCAAATAACATGGTTTTGTAATAAATTTGCTCTTTGTGCTTATGTCAGTTTCGATGATTTAGGATAAACTACTCGACTATCTATGCTATTATTAGGTAGACCTGTTGACGAGGCTACAATCTCATGGGCCCAAGGCCTCCACCAGCCTCCAATTCTAATAATAATCTACTTATGATCTATTAAACTTTCTTGATATCTTTAACAAAATATTTGTAGGAACACGAGAACAAGAAAATGTAATCTCACGGGAGGTTATTAGACAATGATGTGCAGCCTGGTGCCTTTCTCCAATGCACCATGGTCTCCTGTCCACTTCTCTTTGTGAGGAAGAGGTCGAGAAAAATTTCAGAACCACGCAAATAGCTCAAGAAAAGAACAATCGAGAGGACTGCAACATTTGTGTTGTTGTCTGGACGCTAATTGACAAAGTCCCCATCACCCGTTGCAGTCCATCACAAGAGAGGAAGAAAAAAGAAAGATTCCCGGAAGCGGTAGCCACAAATGGCACATCATATGGCAATGAAGAGCTGCCATCCTTGCAAGTTATCTTCTTTTGACCGAGTCGCATAAAGGCTTACGCATGGGTTATTCCTAAGCTGTCAGGTTTTTCATCAACCGCCTTCTCCAGGATGGAGCTTAATGTACATTATATTGACCAGTGAGAATGTAGGGTCCAATTATGGAAATTTTCTATGGTGGACTAGTCGTCTTTTGGTTTTAAGAGGCCACGCTAGATTAATTGGAACATGGTCTAATTTGTCGCACATCACATATGATGTGATATGGTAAGCTCATAAGACTGTTCTATGTTGGAAATTTCTAGAAGATGGGTAATTTAACTTGTCTTCCTCTTCTTTGACGTGGGTTGTCATAATTTTGAACTAACTTGCACGTATGAAATTCAGTCTAACTTTCAATTGTACTTTTCTTCGGAGAACTAGAGATATTAAATACTCAAGTGTGCCCATGTTTCTTGTTGAACAGCAAAGTCCCTATTGCTCTCTAGCAGGTCCAATCTCTTAAAGATATGGCTAGTTAGTGACGAAATAAGAGATATGCCCAAAAATTGTTGCAGATGCAAAACTATTTCTACTCACTTGAGTAGAATGAGTGTCTTTTTGACTCTAACAAGGCTAAGAGTAGATTTACTCATCTTAGGAAGAAGATTTAGCAAAAAGGGAAATGACGAAATAACCGTCAGTATCTTGCAGTGAAGTATCGACCCTCTCACCGCCATAAATTTCTTCAAGAATACTTCTTTGGAATGAAACTTGTTTTCACTCTCAATTAACAAAACTTGTTGGGAAAGAAATATGTGGTGTCCACGTCATGATGATAGCATCACCCAAAAAAAAAAAAAAAACATTACAGTTGGAGTTCCTGCGTGCGCACAGCCCCATGCGCGCATAATATTTCATTAAATGTGATGGGCATTTGGTGAAATCAGAATATTTTTTGTGATAAATCCTAATCTAAGTATTCTCGATTGATTGTTGATTGTCAACTATTATATACAGAGATACATTTAATGTGCAAATTTACCCCGTCCTCTAAAATTTAGATCATAATACCAATATTTTTGAAAAAATACTCTCCAAATCTTTCTTAAAAAGAATATGGAATTCCACGTGTTTTTTTTCTTTTTCAATTTGATATACTCTTTTCAATGAAATGATAAGAAAACTACATTTCCAACATAGTCAAAATATACCGACCAAAAAAAAAATTCCATAGTCTAAATAATTTACTTGTCGCTGAATATGATTATTTTGCATGTTCTATAATATCTCCTCTTAAATTTGAAAATTAAACAAGCACTGACTTATTGATAATATCATGCTTGCGAATTGTCTTAAGCTCACCCCAAAAGAACAAATTGGTGCATTTCCAGCAATTAAATGGTGCGTGAGGAACCGGAGAACTTGTATTCAAAGGACTCTAGACACCCCATTAATATAAAAGAAAAAGACAAAACCACTGGTAATCGAAATAATTTTAAAAAAAAATCACCTTATTTGGGATCCATTAACGTGTGATAAGAGGACCTTCGCATGACCGTCTTCATCAACCCAGATCAAACCCTGGCCAAATCACATCATCGAGATCTCACCCATAAGCATTTCACAATTCATTTCTTAAGCCAAGATTATCATCTCTTTCATCTTATCATGCGCACCTTTTCTGCATCACACACAATGATACCCCCTCTCCTGGTTGCTGTAATCCCGACAAGTGCCTGACTGTTCAACATGGTCCAGTTTTCCCAGGACCCATCTCGGTGCATCCTCTTGATCCAACCATCTCTTGTCGCAGTGTAGAGCGCGCCGTTTTTGTCTACGCATACGTCTTCCGGACCTTTCACTATACCCTCTCCAAGCTTACGCACACCCTGCATGAACCAAACAGCTTTTAAATAAATGAAGAACCGAGAAATCGAAGAAATGACAGAAACTTCTGTGTGATGGAGCTTTTCCAAGTACTTGCAAATGGGTGTTTGGGGGAAGAGAAGCAAGGGACGATGGTTCTGGTAATTGGAGCAAGTCGGGAGAGATCGGCGACGAGACGATGATTTGGAGCGCTATGGCTAGGAGGCAAGCGAAGACAAAGCCCGAAAATGACGGCCAAAAGCGGCTCAAGAAGTCAAGTAGAGCCATTGTTATAGAGTCTGAAAGAGAGACAAGGATTAGCTCTAGAATGGAGATATGGTTTTGAGGATAATTTATGTGACTGTACTTAGTTTAAGAGAATTTATATTCTTCCTTTCTTTGCTGCAATGTCCCTCTAATCTATGAATCCCCTATCTATGGTTGCAACAAGTCAAATCTCGGTTAAGTCGACTAATTTCTTAACCTTTTTTCATATCTTGGGGCCAAGAGAAGAGGTACACCGCACGGCTCTTTAAAGAAATTCAACTTTGATCTCATAATCGCCATTGAAAAGTCCCAGCATGACGTCCGTGAAGAGAATGCAAAGGGAATCCAATTTGGAATCAAAGTCCAACTAAGATTTTCGTTAGACGTATGTGATCTCAAATTCGAAATATAATTTAATAGGGATAAGTTCGTTAAAGACGAGTGAGCAAATGTCTAAGAAATTTTGGAGCTGATCGCGTTAATCTATGGCGGTGGGTGTTGACAAAGCAGGATTTCAACAAGACTAGAAGACAAATCGATATTAGGTTCGCCATCAGAATTTCCGGGTGAGATTATAATTTTAAATTGAAAATGCATCACCATTGACTTGGCGGAAACTCACCATCATGTTAGAAACACTACCTGCGAATTAATACTCCCCATTACTCTTGATTACCCAAACTCTCCTCGTAAATTAAATGCCTCAAAGACCGATTATCTTTTTGAAACATCCTACTTCGATCAAGATGATAAGATCTCCAACACTCATCTGCCTCTTGTAAATTCGTATTCAGCCTTTGCTAAACCCGCCTCCTCTTCTCCCATCCATTTTACAAGAAAACTCATTCAATATACTTCGAAAAAACGTAAAGGAGTATGTTCAGTCAACTTACTTTGATCAACATCCTATCCCTACTGTCACGCCCCGATCCTCGGGCACGCACACATCCTTCTATCTTGGTCGATTTTAATATGCGATATCCCAGGACTAGTATCGCCGACCCTTTTCATTTATTAAGCACATGCGGAAGCAGTTAAAATCCCCAGACAATAAAACGATGGGATAGAAAAGCAAGGCCATATTTTTCATATTGAAACTTATAACCAAACTTTTATACAAACCATAAACCACTTCGAAACTAATCACATCAAAACGGAGATTTCAAAAGAAGACAAACTTAGACAAACTAGGGCGTACTCAAGGCCCTTCTCAGAATTGCCTTCTTCCTCCAAAATCTTTTCCTTAAGATTCGCCTCCGAGTCTTCCTTCTCGGATTCCTCCTTCTCAGCTCTTCAGCGGGGTCCTGAAATGGTTTTCCCCAAACTGGGATGAGACTACGTCTCAGCGAGTTCTACCCCACTAAGCCCGATTAGATAAACTATTATACTAAAGGCTGCCTAAACACGCACAGAGCAGAGGACTTACCTTGGCCTCTGATCCCACCTGCAAGTCAGTACAATTCATAATAGGCACCCAAGCAATCATAACACCGATCGAAGCATCGATCAAATCGACCTAGTCGATTACATGTCAAACAAATCAATCCCCACTGTGGGATATTTAAAAGCTAGGCCACGTGTATTCCCCAGGATGACCTTCCAAGTCTCCGAGTCCACGTGCCTCGAACCTTGGGCCCACGTGCATTCTCTTAGGCGACCCTTTTCGCCAAAGTGATGCATCAAGTCACCGAGCCCACGTGCCCTTTTAGATGCCCGGGCCCACGTGCATTCTCTCAGGTGCATTTCACCAAAGCGATGCATCAAGTCGCCGAGCCCACGTGCCCTTTTAGATGCCTGGGCCCACGTGCATTCTCTCAGGTGCATTTCACCAAAGCGATGCATCAAGTCGCCGAGCCCACGTGCCCTTTTAGATGCCCGGGCCCACGTGCATTCTCTCAGGTGCATTTCACCAAAGCGATGCATCAAGTCGCCGAGCCCACGTGCCCTTTTAGATGCCAGCCTCTGTCACCGAGCCCACGTGCATTCTCCAGGAGTACAGACCGAGTCTCCGAGCCACGTGCATTCTCTCAGGCGACCTTTTCGCCAAGGTGACATATTCAACCACTAAACTCACGTGCATTTTCCCAGGTGACACTCCAATTCACCGGGCCACGTGTCCTCTTTGCAGTGGTTACCAATTCACTTTCAATATCGACAACCAATGCCCAACGATTTCTCAATCAAATAAATAAATCAACTCAACAAAACATTATAAATGCTGAATAAACATGCTTGGCCATTCACCAATCAATACTCAATCAAATAATTAAATTAACTCAACAAAGCATTATAAATGCTGAATAAACATACTTGGCCATTCACCAATCGATAATTCAATCTCAATCGATTCCAATCAATTTAGGGTAAATCCCTAAAATATCACAGTTTACTCAATTCCATACAACGTGGAGCTCAAATAAATAAACGGACTGCACCACGACGATCAGCACGAGATTTCGGTCGTCGGCCATCAAAATCTTAATTTCCGAAAAATAATTAAATTATTTATTAATTTCGAAAATTAAATAATTATTATTAAAAATTCAATTTAGCTCAAAATAAAGCCCGATTACATAAACGGACTTCACCACGGTCATCAGCATAATTTTCCGGTTCCAGACCATCTCAGTTGAATTTTCAGAAAATAAATAATTATTTAATTTAATTTCAAATATTAAATAATTAATATTTAAAAAATCCCATTTAGCTCAAATTAAAGCCCGATTAAATAAACGGACTTCACCACAGTCATCAACACAATTTTCCGGTCCCGGGCCATCTCCCTTGAATTTTCGGAAAATAAATAATTATTTAATTAAATTCCGAAAATTAATATTTAAATAAAAAAAAATCCACTTAGGCCCGAAAAGCCTAATTGGAGCCCGCTAAGGGTCGGGAAAATTCCCGAAGCACTTCCAATAATTAGTAGACCATGTCTACTTGCTAATTGCGCAATCAATTTATCTAAAACACATCACAATTGACTAATAATTGCTAATTTATTCTAATCTAACAACCTAAACATAATTAATTAAATCTAAACCAACCTTAAGCACAATTAGCCAACTAATCCAGGATTAGTGAGATTACTCACCAAATCGCGCACAAATCGGATCAATCCGACGGCGGCGACGCGAGGAACCATTCTTCCCAAAGCGACTCGCGGATCCGGGGCCGGGAAATGGCCCAAAACGGGCCCAAACCAGCTGGAAACCCATTTCGTGGGTTGCTGGTTGGCTGCAAAACAGGGGAAAACAGAGATGGTTAGGGGCGGAGAAGGGTTCGGGAGAGCGGGCGGTGCTCCGAGGAGGGTCGGTGGAGGTCCGGCGGCTTCAAACGACGGCCGGAGGTGGCCGGACGGGGGCTGAATTGAGCTGAACAGAGGCCGAACGGCCTGGACGGTGCACGGCGGAGACGACGAGGTGCGAAGGGGTGGCGACGGACGCGGGGGCGTGCGCGGCGTGCACGGGCGGCGGTGCGGTGGCGAGCTGCGATGGTGCGGTGAGCTGCTGTCCATCCTCCGTTTCTGGGTTCCACGAAGAAGAGAGAAGAAAGAAGGGGAAGAAGAGAGAGAGAAGAAGAAAGGAAATAGATAAGAAGAAGGGAGGAGATAGGATTTTGACTAGTCAAAAGAGAAAAAGAGAGAGAGAGAAGCCAATTTAAAATTGGCAAGGGGTGTTCGGTGGGTGGGCGTCCGCACGAAGGGGAGGGGAGAGGAGAGAGAAGAGGGAGAAAAGAGAGAGAGGGAAAGAAAAGGGGGAGAGAGAAAAAGAAAAGAAAAGAATAATACTATTCTCATTTTTCTTTTCTCTTTCTATTTCCCTTTCTATTTTCTTTTGGTCTTCAAATCTTCCTCCGATAATTTCTTTCTTGAAATTTCGGACTCGGCAATAAATTGATAGACGATGAGACGGTCCTAAAAATGAATTGTGACACGTCCGAATATTCGATTCCCAAAACCGAATTAAATTTCATGATTAAAATCGACCGAACGCGATTTTAGTCCAATCCAACCAATTAGGTAGCTTTTAGGGATTTTACCGCGGTTATATCCCTTAACGGCTTCACCCAATAGGTTAGTTAACTCGTGAGTGATCAGCTCAGAGAAAAAGGACCATAGGCACGTCGACGAAATGCACATTTCATTTTATCGAAATAGGGTCGAATTTCAGGATGTCACAACTCTTCCCCTCTTATAAAAATTTCGTCCTCGAAATTTAAACCCTTACACACTTTGCTCAAAAAGGTGGGGGTATAATTGTCTCATCGACTCTTTCATCTCCCAAGTCGCTCCTTCAGCACCGTGGTGTTGCCAGACCACTTTGACCAACGGAATGGTCTTTGCACGCAGAACTTGCTCTTTGCGATCGACAGTCTGAGCCGGGCTTTCCACGTATGACACACGGTCATCCACGTCCAATTCCTCGAAATTGAGCACGTGGGTCGAGTCAGGCTCATACTTCCTTAACCTCGACACGTGAAAGACGTCATGCACTTGCGCCAAACTTGGCGGCAACGCAAGACGATACGCTAGGTTTCCGATTCTTTCAAGAATCTCAAACGGACCTACGTACCTCGGATTCAGCTTGCCTTTCTTACCAAAGCGTGAAGTTCCCCTCATTGGTGACACTTTCAGAAAAACGTGATCACCAACTTGGAATTCCAAAGACCTTCGACGCTTATCTGCATACTTTTCTGCCTGCTCTGCGCTGCCTTTAATCTGTCTCTGATCGCTGCCACGGCATCTACTGATTGCTGAACCAACTCTGGGCCTGTTATCTTCCTTTCTCCAACTTCATCCCAACACACTGGAGTTCTGCACACTCTGCCATACAACGCTTCAAATGGAGCCATCTTGATGCTCTGCTGATAACTGTTGTTGTAGGCGAATTCCACCAGATGAAGCTGATCTTCCCAACTTCCTTTAAAGTCTATAACACATGCTCTCAGCATTTCTTCCAGAGTCTGAATCGTCCTTTCCGACTGGCCATCCATCTGAGGATAATATGCCATACTGTATTGAAGCTTTGTACCTAAAGCACTCTGCAAGCTCTTCCAACAAGCAGTAGTAAACCTCAGGTCTCTATCAAATGTCATCGTAACCGGTACTCCATGCATACGAACCACTTGACGCATCTGCGTGTCTATCCAGACTTAGGTCTTTTCGAACTGCAATGAAGTGAGCCGACTTTGTCAGCCTGTCGACTACTACCCATATCGAATTATTCCCCTTCTGACTCCTTGGTAGTCCAGTCACGAAATCCATCGTGATATACTCCCATTTCCACTCTGGGATCGCGAGAGGTTGCAGAAGTCCTCCCGGCTTGCAATGCTGGGCTTTTACTTGCTGAAAAGTCAAACACTTGGCCACATACTTGGCGATGTCCGCCTTCATACCTGACCACCAGTAATGTTGACGTAGATTCTGATATATTTTAGTGCTTCCAAGATGAATGTTGTAACTGCTACGATGT
Source organism: Eucalyptus grandis x Eucalyptus urophylla (assembly GCA_028830015.1). Taxonomy (NCBI): domain Eukaryota; kingdom Viridiplantae; phylum Streptophyta; class Magnoliopsida; order Myrtales; family Myrtaceae; genus Eucalyptus; species Eucalyptus grandis x Eucalyptus urophylla. The sequence goes on from CM054190.1 coordinate 48,141,324, forward strand.
GCCTCAGATAAAATTTCTTCTCTAAGCTCAACATCGCCAGGTACCACCAAACGTCCTTGGAACCTTAGAGTCCCATCATCATAAACTTGAAATTCAGCCTTTCTTTTATCGCTATCCTCTTGAAGAATTCTTTGCACGTCTGGGTCTGTCGGTTGAAGCTGCTTGATTCTGACTTGGATATCCGGCTCAATTCTGAGGGTGGCCATAAAACTTGAGAGGTGGCCTACCTCAAATTTGAATTCCGAATCCCGAGCTCTCTCGATTAAGTTCCACTCCTTAACCAAGATCCGTGCCACTGAAAACTTCCGACTCAATGCATCGGCGACCTTATCCGCCTTTCCCAGGTGATATAAAACATCACAGTCGTAGTCTTTCAGCAATTCCATCCATCGACGCTATCTCATGTCCAACTCTTTCTGAGAGAACACATATTTGAGACTCTAATGGTCCGTGAAGATCTGAAACTTTTCCCCACACAAGTAGTGCCTCCAAATCTTCAATGCAAATATGATGGCTGCGAGTTCTAAGTCATGCGTCGGGTAATTCAATTCATGAGGTCTCAACTGCCTGGAAGCGTATGCAACAACTCTGCCATGTTGCATCAGTACGCAACCTAATCCCCTGAATGACGCATCACTATAGATCTCGAATCCTCCAGGACCATATGGAATCGTCAGCACAGGTGCAGTAGTTAGCCTTTCCTTTAGCTCTTGGAAACTACGCTCGCACTTGTCTGACCATACAAATTTCTCTTCCTTCTTCAGGAGTTTTGTCAGAGGTGACGCTATCGATGAGAACCCTTCCACAAACCGTCTGTAATAACCTGCTAATCCCAGAAAACTTCCGATCTCTGACATTGATGTCGGTCTCTGCCAACTGATCACAGCTTCTATCTTGCTCGGGTCGACGGAGATTCCTTCTCCGGAAATCACATGACCTAAAAACGCAACACGAGTCGGCCAAAACTCGCATCTGCTAAACTTAGCATACATGTGATGAGCTCTTAAGGTATGAAGCACTAATCTCAGATGATTCTCATGTTCTTCATTACTTCTCGAATAGACTAAGATATCATCAATGAACACAATCACAACTGATCCAGATATTCCTTGAACACTCTAATTATCAAATCCATGATAGCAACTGGAGTGTTCTCCAAGCCAAACGATCTTACAATACTCTCATAAAGACCATATCAAGTACGAACAGCTGTCTTTCGTACAACCTCCTTCTTGGTTCGTAATTGACGACTTCGTTATCTCAAGTCGACCTTTAAAACATCGATACTCTTTGTAACTAGTCACACCATTCATTGATCTTTGGCAAAGAACACTTGTCCTTGATTTTCCCTAATTGAGTTGATGATAGTTGATGCGCACTTGCAATAAACCATCTTTCTTCTTCTCACAAACAAAACTGATGTTTCCCAAAAGTGATGCACCGATATACACGAATTCCTCATTCATCAATCATCACATCTGCATCTTCAATTCTACCACTTCAGACAACAACTGCCGGTAAAAAGCCTTCGAGAGTGGCTCTATCTTGGTGCTATTTCGATCATAATTTCTATCTCTTTCCGGCGGTAACTCAAGCAATCCCTTTGGAACCATCTTAGAAATTTTCTGTATCACGACCACCTTCGTCTCATCCTATTTCTCAACTAACACATCCACAACAACTGTCAAATCAATCTTGGCAACCTCCGTCTAACAAACGGATTGTCTTTAACCAACGAGATTAGTGAAATCGAAATTCTTTTCGACTCCCAATAACCTCGACACTTTAACATGCTAATGGACTCAACTGGATTATTCCGTGACCAGGATTCATTATCACAAGATGCTCCATAAGCCCACACGATTCATGTGGCATCAAACTCACACTTCAGCAACTAGTCAAGCGCAACTATTGCTAGTGATTCCCTTCTCTTTCACTTTTACTTCAACATTTAAGTTCAACCAACTCAACACAACTCTGCTACGATGTTCTAATAAGATCACCTCCAACACATTATTTCTCCAATCGATGCAAGGTCAATTCTACTCCCATTCCTTTCGTCATCCTAGTGGCGTTCTACCGCAGTAGCGATGCCTATGCTACCTTGGACTTCCACTGACAATCCTTCACCTGATGGCCATGCTAGTCATCATCACAACATGTTCTAGTCATACTCGGACACTGGATTTATCCATGCTTCCTTCTATAATTCTGACACTTATCTGGTGCATCATCTATCTTCTATTAGGCGAAGGCATGCACTCTTTCTGGTTGCCCCATCATTCTGCTAGGACCACTCCTGACCAGATATCCCTGTTAACTATACTCCAAATAAATTCGCGTCCTAGAAAGGACATAATGCCGATCTCCATCATCACGTCTGAAAACAACCTGATCTATTATGCTCAGAGCTAACTTGACTACTCCACCCTTCCTCGTGAGTGGAATAGAATACCTTTCTCTTGACCTCGGTCTTTTCTCTGATCGATTCACATTTCTGCTTGAACTGGATCTATACCTCGGCTCGAATGCAATGACTTGCTCCTGGATCACATCTCCACTCTGGATCTCAGCATGCAAGGCGACAACAACGGTTGCGATAGCGACAACAACAACAGCGGCTTGATCCTGAGCTTGCTGGCTCATCTAGTTCCCAAGGAACACTAGCATCAGAATGATCCTATAGAACTTAGGATCATTCGACGCTGCTACACTAGTACCAACCTGCGGTGGCACTCTTACACTCGAGCTGCCAGAGTCAACACTCTGCCACAACCACCTCGGGTACTGACCTTTGTCAGTGCATCATCCCGAGTCACAGAGGACGTTGTCCTCTTACTAGGAGTTCTCAACTCCTACTCGCTCATGGTTCAGTCTTTACACTGAAACCCGTCTTCCAAATCCACACCGGATTAGAAGATGAGCGATCCACACACAACAACAATTCTAGCATTCGGCTAGCACAGACATGCATTGGCATGAATTTAAAGGCCATCCTACTAACTATCCCATGGTCAACGCTCCTTATCACTCCAATCTTCAACCTCGCTCTGATACCACTTGAACTGGCTGTCACGCCCCGATCCTCGGGCACGCACACATCCTTCTATCTTGGTCGATTTTAATATGCGATATCCCAGGACTAGTATCGCCGACCCTTTTCATTTATTAAGCACATGCGGAAGCAGTTAAAATCCCCAGACAATAAAACGATGGGATAGAAAAGCAAGGCCATATTTTTCATATTGAAACTTATAACCAAACTTTTATACAAACCATAAACCACTTCGAAACTAATCACATCAAAACGGAGATTTCAAAAGAAGACAAACTTAGACAAACTAGGGCGTACTCAAGGCCCTTCTCAGAATTGCCTTCTTCCTCCAAAATCTTTTCCTTAAGATTCGCCTCCGAGTCTTCCTTCTCGGATTCCTCCTTCTCAGCTCTTCAGCGGGGTCCTGAAATGGTTTTCCCCAAACTGGGATGAGACTACGTCTCAGCGAGTTCTACCCCACTAAGCCCGATTAGATAAACTATTATACTAAAGGCTGCCTAAACACGCACAGAGCAGAGGACTTACCTTGGCCTCTGATCCCACCTGCAAGTCAGTACAATTCATAATAGGCACCCAAGCAATCATAACACCGATCGAAGCATCGATCAAATCGACCTAGTCGATTACATGTCAAACAAATCAATCCCCACTGTGGGATATTTAAAAGCTAGGCCACGTGTATTCCCCAGGATGACCTTCCAAGTCTCCGAGTCCACGTGCCTCGAACCTTGGGCCCACGTGCATTCTCTTAGGCGACCCTTTTCGCCAAAGTGATGCATCAAGTCACCGAGCCCACGTGCCCTTTTAGATGCCCGGGCCCACGTGCATTCTCTCAGGTGCATTTCACCAAAGCGATGCATCAAGTCGCCGAGCCCACGTGCCCTTTTAGATGCCTGGGCCCACGTGCATTCTCTCAGGTGCATTTCACCAAAGCGATGCATCAAGTCGCCGAGCCCACGTGCCCTTTTAGATGCCCGGGCCCACGTGCATTCTCTCAGGTGCATTTCACCAAAGCGATGCATCAAGTCGCCGAGCCCACGTGCCCTTTTAGATGCCAGCCTCTGTCACCGAGCCCACGTGCATTCTCCAGGAGTACAGACCGAGTCTCCGAGCCACGTGCATTCTCTCAGGCGACCTTTTCGCCAAGGTGACATATTCAACCACTAAACTCACGTGCATTTTCCCAGGTGACACTCCAATTCACCGGGCCACGTGTCCTCTTTGCAGTGGTTACCAATTCACTTTCAATATCGACAACCAATGCCCAACGATTTCTCAATCAAATAAATAAATCAACTCAACAAAACATTATAAATGCTGAATAAACATGCTTGGCCATTCACCAATCAATACTCAATCAAATAATTAAATTAACTCAACAAAGCATTATAAATGCTGAATAAACATACTTGGCCATTCACCAATCGATAATTCAATCTCAATCGATTCCAATCAATTTAGGGTAAATCCCTAAAATATCACAGTTTACTCAATTCCATACAACGTGGAGCTCAAATAAATAAACGGACTGCACCACGACGATCAGCACGAGATTTCGGTCGTCGGCCATCAAAATCTTAATTTCCGAAAAATAATTAAATTATTTATTAATTTCGAAAATTAAATAATTATTATTAAAAATTCAATTTAGCTCAAAATAAAGCCCGATTACATAAACGGACTTCACCACGGTCATCAGCATAATTTTCCGGTTCCAGACCATCTCAGTTGAATTTTCAGAAAATAAATAATTATTTAATTTAATTTCAAATATTAAATAATTAATATTTAAAAAATCCCATTTAGCTCAAATTAAAGCCCGATTAAATAAACGGACTTCACCACAGTCATCAACACAATTTTCCGGTCCCGGGCCATCTCCCTTGAATTTTCGGAAAATAAATAATTATTTAATTAAATTCCGAAAATTAATATTTAAATAAAAAAAAAATCCACTTAGGCCCGAAAAGCCTAATTGGAGCCCGCTAAGGGTCGGGAAAATTCCCGAAGCACTTCCAATAATTAGTAGACCATGTCTACTTGCTAATTGCGCAATCAATTTATCTAAAACACATCACAATTGACTAATAATTGCTAATTTATTCTAATCTAACAACCTAAACATAATTAATTAAATCTAAACCAACCTTAAGCACAATTAGCCAACTAATCCAGGATTAGTGAGATTACTCACCAAATCGCGCACAAATCGGATCAATCCGACGGCGGCGACGCGAGGAACCATTCTTCCCAAAGCGACTCGCGGATCCGGGGCCGGGAAATGGCCCAAAACGGGCCCAAACCAGCTGGAAACCCATTTCGTGGGTTGCTGGTTGGCTGCAAAACAGGGGAAAACAGAGATGGTTAGGGGCGGAGAAGGGTTCGGGAGAGCGGGCGGTGCTCCGAGGAGGGTCGGTGGAGGTCCGGCGGCTTCAAACGACGGCCGGAGGTGGCCGGACGGGGGCTGAATTGAGCTGAACAGAGGCCGAACGGCCTGGACGGTGCACGGCGGAGACGACGAGGTGCGAAGGGGTGGCGACGGACGCGGGGGCGTGCGCGGCGTGCACGGGCGGCGGTGCGGTGGCGAGCTGCGATGGTGCGGTGAGCTGCTGTCCATCCTCCGTTTCTGGGTTCCACGAAGAAGAGAGAAGAAAGAAGGGGAAGAAGAGAGAGAGAAGAAGAAAGGAAATAGATAAGAAGAAGGGAGGAGATAGGATTTTGACTAGTCAAAAGAGAAAAAGAGAGAGAGAGAAGCCAATTTAAAATTGGCAAGGGGTGTTCGGTGGGTGGGCGTCCGCACGAAGGGGAGGGGAGAGGAGAGAGAAGAGGGAGAAAAGAGAGAGAGGGAAAGAAAAGGGGGAGAGAGAAAAAGAAAAGAAAAGAATAATACTATTCTCATTTTTCTTTTCTCTTTCTATTTCCCTTTCTATTTTCTTTTGGTCTTCAAATCTTCCTCCGATAATTTCTTTCTTGAAATTTCGGACTCGGCAATAAATTGATAGACGATGAGACGGTCCTAAAAATGAATTGTGACACGTCCGAATATTCGATTCCCAAAACCGAATTAAATTTCATGATTAAAATCGACCGAACGCGATTTTAGTCCAATCCAACCAATTAGGTAGCTTTTAGGGATTTTACCGCGGTTATATCCCTTAACGGCTTCACCCAATAGGTTAGTTAACTCGTGAGTGATCAGCTCAGAGAAAAAGGACCATAGGCACGTCGACGAAATGCACATTTCATTTTATCGAAATAGGGTCGAATTTCAGGATGTCACACCTACCACTTAGCAAGAACACTTTGTCAATTTATAAATCCCCCCAAAATTCATGTTAGTGGCTTACTTGGGGATACACGCACCTACACTTTGGTGCTACTAGCCTTGCTTTGACTATTCATGGCCATAAAGGACTCCCTTTAGTGGCCCGAATGACACTACTCGACACTCAGTTTCTAGACGATAAACGTGCTTATATTGAAACGGGCAAAACCACATTGAATGCGGGAACTGTGTTCATAACACTATTTCATAATTTCAACAAGGCTCTTTCATATCCATGTTTGCTCATCTTTGAAGAGCCAGCTATAAATGGCTAGAGCCCTTTAGAATTCAGATTCTATTGTAGCATTACTCTATTACCAAAGGGTGTATAGAGCTTGGAACCATGCTCGGGATCTACGTTTGCCCAGAAGAGAAAATGCTCTAGTGATCTTTGTTGACAATAATCAAACACCTTCATGTGTCCATGTTCCCAAACAAATCTCTCAAGCAGAGTTAGTCAAGCTTTTTTAAAAACACATGGGTGACTAACTATGAAAAGCTCACTAGAAAAGTTGATCGATCCAAGCAACAGAATCCAAGTTCACCAAGAAGAAGGATGGCATAGTAGTCATGTGAGTACTCCCAGGAAAAGACGGAAACTTCCTCCTCATATTTCCTACGATCCTGATAACGTAGCCATACATTCGTGAAGACAAAGGAGAAGGTGAAAGACTTGAAATACGGTCTTTTAATTTGGAAAGGTGTCCTCTTTTAAGGAAATGCTGGGGTGTTTAGGCAAGCCTTCCTAAATAGCTTTCCGCCAAATGCTAGCCTTGCAAGCTAAAAGCTCAATATTGGTAAGGACTAACATTGAACTTTCAGCATTTGAGAAATGCTAAAACTAGGGTTCAATAATTTTTTCTTCTAAAACTATCCTCACCAATTATTTAGGACCTGCATGGTAACGTTTCTATTTCTCCCGATTTATATTCTTTTGTTCTGGGGAACAAAAGAACAGAAATCTATTTGGTAAAGCTAACTTATTTTTCTATTCTTCAGAATTAAAAAGTGAATGGGGAATAGATTTGGAACAGAAATAAGAAATAAAAAAAAATTTCTTATTCCCGGGAACAATTTCTAGAAATAAGTTTTCTTTTCTATTTCTATTTCTTTTTTGTTCTTCTTCATTGTTGCAGCCACCGCTGGCCGCCTGCCAACCGTCCGCCACCTCCTACCGCCCGCAGCCACCGCCCGCAGCTGACTACCAGTGATGGTTGCCACTGCCCATATCCCGTAGGTTGGTGACCACCACCATCCGCCGACAGCTTGCTGTCGCCAACCACCACACGATCGCTGCACGACCGCCGCCTGCCGCCGCACGACCACCGACCGTCGCTATCGATCGCCGCCCATAGCCCATTGGCCACCGCCCCCACCCACGGCTGGTGGGTGGCAATCCTACAGTGGCAGTCAGCGGCAACGGTAGGTGGTCATGTGATTGTCGTGCGACGGTCGTGCGCCAATCGTTTGACGATCATGCGGCAATCATGCAACAGTCGTGTGGCGACAGGTGGCGATTGGCGGTTGGTGGTCCGTGAGTAAGAAGAAAAAACAAACAAATACAAAAATTTATAAATTTTTATCAAATGCATTTCTGTTCTTTTTCTATTTCAAGAATATAAATTTTGTATAATTACCAAACACATTATTTTACTCAAAAATTGTTCCTAAAGTATAAATAGAAAAAAAAAACTATTTATGAAAAGAAATAGTTCCCCAGAATAGAAACGTTGACATGTGCACTCTTAGTTTTTGGGTTTTGCCCCTCCTTGTTATTATGTATCTTCTTTGAGCGAGGGTGACCAATGAGGGTCGATGAGGCTGGATCTTGCTAGTGAGAATCATGCAACCCTCGCTTGAGGTCATGCTAGAGATTGCCCAAGGTCATGTGTCCTTAGGGTCAAGCAACCTCAACTAACAACCACTGGTGCTAAATTTGACTCACCGGCAACCCGAGACATTCACCGGCTTTGGCAAAGGGTTTTGAGTTTTTTTAATAAAAAATGTAGCCAAAGTCCCTTGTAAATTTTCTTTTGCCAAACACTATGTCTCCTTTTAAAGAGCTTTTACCAAACACAGTTTGTATTTTTTCAAAAAAATTTGGCTTTTAGCATTTTTCGTACACCCAAAATCCCTTTGCAAAATCAAAATAAATCCACCCTTCGAGGATCCCTCAACAACGGGACATTTCTCATGGGACCTTGACTGCCGGCGCAAATTATGTCTAACCCCAATTGAAGAAAATGACCAAAAAAAAAAAAAAATCCGCCCATCTAGGCACGATTTCTTCCAAAAGTGGAAAAACAGCCTTTCATCTATCAAATCCCTTGGAGAAGACGGTGGTAAGTAACAATTTTTGTTGTCTTGCGGACCGCTTAGCCACAACACCTCTCCTTTTGAAACCTCTCCTCCATCTCGACCTAAACACAAGTCCACTCCTCATAAGGCAAAATTCCCGTTGTTTAAGCCTGTGTCTACATTTTATAAATCCATCCTCCAATGGGTTAAGAAAATCCCCAACTATGACCAGCGTCTGGAACGATTCTGTGACCAGGGGAAAAAAAAAATCCCCACCTACTTTGCCCAGTGTTTCTAATTTCATTTCCATGATGATTTTTCCTTACGACCGAACATAAGAAGTTATATTCTATGCAACTCCACTCCTGTCGGACCAAAAAAACAATAAATTAAAAAAAAATAAACTCCACTCCAACAATTCATCAAACAAAGACACCACAATCGACGTTCCATTCCATTTCCAAATAACATTTTGTTCCATTCTGCCAAACGCAACGTAAAAGAAAATAAGTTTGTGATGAGGAGTCTCCCCCTTTAAAATTTTCCTTGTCTTCTGAAATTGGAGTATATTAATGTGAATTGAGATCATCTGAACCATTAATCGTGTGATCTCACTTTGAGATCCACGTGATCATCGATTTAAGACCGACAAATTATAGTATGATTTAAAGATTATACTAAACAATTTTCATTGGATTCTTTAGATGTGGCGGATTCTCCAACTCCTGTTCAAGACACTATTACAATATGATAAGTATCGCTTGCCCGTTAGCAATCTGTCAACATAATATAGGCAGCGGTCTTCGTGCTTGCGTACGAATATGCTAAGTTAGTAGAGTTCCCAGTTGCCAAAATCACGTTTTGTTGTCGCTTCCAGTGAGCAGGAGTCAGCTACTCTCCAACTATTTGTTGAATATCCCAGCCCGCATTCCTACTAAATTATTACAAAATTCTCAATGATTGACCCCCCTCAAGATACGTTACCAAATAGACAGGACCACACGCAGTCCTCCACGAACCCCACCACGCAAGCTATCTACACATTTGAGACAGAGATAAAACCATCCTGGTCACGGACCCCGATGAAATAGAATAGTCTTTTTCCCATATCAGAGTCCCGTATGTCCACGTCCTAGTAAATAGAACCAATCACAGTATGAAATTTGTGCAAAGTGTTTCTTCAGTTATTTAAATTTATTGCAAGACCCACTATAATTTCTTGAAATGTGATTGAACCTGGAATATTTTTGTTTGCGAATGCCAAATGCCTTGTTCCACATGGAAAGAACTCTCTCGATAACGAAATGATGCATTATGCCCACATGATATAAACCCCACACAAATCTTCCTCCATCTTTTTTCTCCTCCACCTTCCCAACATGTTATATTAGAGAAGGACAATTTCGACTCAATATTATCCCTCAAGCTGTGGCCATCTCAGGCTCAAAGACCCCATCACCAGCCTCACCACCAACGCCAACGCCAATACCACCACCAACAACAACGATGACGACAAAGGCACCTCCTTTGATTGAAGTGGAGACTGCAAAATGTGTTTCTTGTGGATTCACAGAGGAATGCACCCCTGCGTATATCCTCCGGATTCGAGAACAGTACCGAGGAAGATGGATTTGTGGGCTCTGCATTCAGGCGGTGAAGGATGAGGTCTTGAGAGCGGACAGACTCATATCCACGGAAGAGGCATTGAATAGACACATCAGCTTCTGCAAGAAGTTCAAGTCATCCAATCCCATGAAGGAGACAGAGCACCCCATCTTTGCCATGGGGAAACTGATCCGGCGCAGCTTGGATTCTCCAAGGACCCTCCGGTCAAATTCAAGCAGCGATTTGCAAGGGATCGATGCAGTCGGGAGAATCACTACGCCATCTCTTCTTCGGTCAGAGAGCTGCATCTCTTCTATATCCAGCTGATTGAGGTATAAAAAAAATATATATGTATCTACGTGGAGCAGAGACACTCTGCTTCTGATATAGGCATCAAGGTTTTATGCTCTTCCTGTAATTTAAATTACTGGATGATAAACTGAATTTGGCTATGCATATGCTGATTTCTTATGTAAATATGACACCCCGATCTGATGTCTTTGGTAGGTATCCTCGTGTAGTCATGTTGATGATTTGATCTTTGTCATGTAGTCATGTTGACGATTTGATCATTGTACATTCTTCTTGCTTGGAGAATCGAAATCTAAACTGATGCAGAAATTTTCCATAAAAGGGTGGGGGGGTGAGTGGTGTTCATATCCATGCCAAGAGTTCCCGTCCATGTGCTTTTGGTTTCAATAGAAGGAAACGTTGAGAAAAACCATCACCAATCCACCAAGCAAAGTCCATAAAGTTTCTCTCTGAAAAATTAACTTCACTTTCTGTTAGTTTATTGTAGATTTTTTCTTTTCCCATGGGGCACTGGACAAATTTGAGTTAGACAACCTTTAAGGTGAGCTTTAAGGTGAGTTTTAACGATGGAAGGAAGAAGAAGAGAAGACATCTTCCCAGTTCCCACTTCTGTCTCTGGTGAAAAGTTCGGCCTAATATTGCCGTTTTTTTTCTGGAAATTTCTGGTAAGGCCAGTTGTGTTAGACGGATCAGGATCAATTTGGAAGGTATTAAAAGCATGAGGAAAGAGACGTGTGCTGAAAAGTTACAAGAGCGCATGAAACGCATGGTGACAACTGTACTGGCCGAGGATGAAATTGCAAATAAGATTCCTCTGCTGATAGCTATACATGCTTTTATTGCTTTTATTACTAGTGCACGGGGATTTGCAATAACTTTTTCATGTTGGAATATGTCTCTCTCACTCTCACCGTGTCACTCCCCTTGGTCTGGTCTGTTGTGAAAAGAGTGGACATGCTCACTTGCACAGTGAGCTTGATCGGTTCGCTTTAAGTACTACAGTCCATGACGTGTCATTGTGTTGCACGTTGCTCGGCAGCATGAAGCTTCTGGTTATGTCTGGAAATAAGTTTTTGCTGGTGTGAACTCTTGTGGAACATGAGACAGAAACATGGAGGAACAGGGGAGGCTATTCGGTCTGGCTCAAAAAGACACATAGACCTCCTCACTTTTCTAGCGTATCACAGCTAAATTGCGTACTACACCATAAGACGAGCAATTGACTGATGACATGATCACATGATATTGCATTGTTCTTGGAACCTCCATGAAGAACTGCACGTTTGGCCTCTAATGAGTTGTTATTGTAGGCCTCGTGCGTTCTGGCATATCTAGAAACAGACGTTTGTCAATTTCTCCTTCTCATGTTCAAGTTTTTGGATCAGCTTTCCTTGGAATAAGGTTTCACACAGACCACAGAAGTAATTCGTGTGGTTTATGTGGATGGATTGAAAGTATGTTGTCGCTCGCGTTTCTGTGAAGTTGCCAAGTCTAGGACCAGCAAGATCCTTGTCACATGAAATTGCCAATTAAGTCCATCCTTATCAACCAAAAAAAAAAAAAGTCCATCCTTACGTTCTGTGAATTTCCCCTTCCTTTTTTCCTTTTCCTTCTTTTTAAAGGTGAAGGTTCGAAAGCAACAGTGTGACTTACTTTTCTGAGGTAGGTGAGGCAATGTGTCGTGTGGTAGATTACTCTACCTTGCTGATTCTTCATCATCCTCGGGTAAATTTTATGGTAGTGCAGACATTAGGCTAGAAATTTGGATTCAGGCATAAAGAAGTTAATGACCCAAATCAAGTCATGACAATAAACTTAACAGCGAGACCCAATTGATTGAATGCCTAATAAGCTCATTCATCATGAAGGTCGCACAATATAATTGACCCATAAGACCCATTGTTAGAAAGTCTGATCAGATTGTCAATCATAACTTTTCAATGGCTAGAGTTTAAGTAGAGTACCTGATCGATCAATTCAAAGGATGGGCAAAAGTTGAAGACCGAACTAAAAGGATCCATTGACTAAGGATACTCGTAGCTACGAAATCAGTGATCATTATGAATTATCTCTGGAGTAGTGAACAAGTGAAGGCAGCTAGAGATTCTTGCAAAGGAAGATCAGAATGGATAATGAAATGACCCATTTAAAGATACAACAATAGCTGAATCACATAACATCAATCATAACATTCACGGCATCAAAAAAAAAAAAAATCACAAAGAGCACATCATGTTTTGAGTGCGAAATTCATGATGGATCGATCTATTAGATTTTGTCTAAGATTGAATACAAAGTTCGGATAGGTTATTTCAGTACTTACCTTTGATTATAAAAGCTTTCCACTCATAGTTTGTAAGTTTTCTTCCTTCTTTATGCATTTCAATCATGTTCATTAAGAAATTTATGTTTAATTTGAGTCATTGAGTAAGCATATGGCATTTCAAAATGTAAGCCATCTGATTACATCCAATAAAATTTTGGGCAATTTTCTTATTTATTTCCAATATACGAGGGTGCATTATTTCAGTAGTTCGAATTTCACAAAGTCCTTTTTAGGTTTCAACACATATTGAAATCCAATTACTTTTGATTTGAACTCCAATTTGACAGTTTAATTGGCCATCAATCCTCCTTGATTGGACTTTAATCGGTATTTTGCAACCATTGTATTTATCAAAAAAATTAAGAATTTATCAAAAAAAAAGTATTCAAAGACCTTAAAAATAAACAAAATTGAAATAAACTTGTCAATTGATTTTTCGTATAACTTAATTAAGAACTATAGTCAGAAAATTTCCTTTGAAGACGTTAAAAATGAAGAGAGAACCGATGAAATTCTCATATCACTAAAAAAAAATGAATGCAAAAAAATCTATCATTATCTTTTCCAAAGTTTATATTTTGCACCTTCCTATGAGCCCATTTACGCACCGCAAGTAACTCTCAACAAAATTCTTCTTTTTTGGGGGAAAAAAGTGATTAAGATCAAATTATTCTGCTTGTACATAATGAAAGACTATTTTGTGACAGTTGTAACTTAAAATCATATGATACCTACTACCATTTTTTGTAAATCTCGATTAAGTCCATCTTTTTATCCAATCAAAAGTTAACAATTCTTGTCGAAACTAAGAGCTCGCAAGGAATTACATCCTCGAGTGATGACGGTGTGCATGGCAATGTTTCTATTCCGGGAAACTATTTCTTTTCAGAAATAGCTTTTTTCTATTTTTACTCCAGGAACAACTTCTGAGTAAAATAAGGTGTTTAATAATTATACAAAAATTTTATTCTTAGAATAGAAAAAGAATAGAAATGTGTTTGGTAAAAATTTATAAATTTTTGTATTTATTTGTTTTTTCTTCATACTCACGGACCGCTGACTGCCAACTGTCGCCGCATGACCACAGCACAACCGCTGCACGATCGCTGACCATCGACTGCCACCGCATGACCGCCGTACAATCGTCGCACGACCGTCACACGACTACTACACGACCATCACACGACTAACACACGATCGTCGCAAGATTGCCGCATGATCGCCGACCGTCGCCACAGGAGGGGGCAGTGGCTAGTGAGTTGTGGGCGGCAGCCCTACGGCAGCGGTCAGTAGCGACGGTCAACGATCATGCAGCGATCATGCAACGATCGTGCAGTGGTCGTGCGGCAGTAAGCTGCCAGCTGACAGTGGCGGTCGTCAGCCAGTGAGCTGTGGGTAGCGGCCGGTGGGCTACGAGCGGCGGCAACCGTCACCGGCAATCACCAGCAATCGGTTGCTGACAGTGGTCGCAAGCAGCAGGAGGTGGCCGACGTAGACCTCCATCATACCAAAGAGTGATGGATGATCTATTGTTTATACTACTTTTGGGAGAAGTACACTATCAGTGCCATAAGTTGTGTACGACGCTCACTTTGGTGCCAAAAGTTTCCGTCGGATCACTTAAATGCCAAATCGGAGGAAAAACAATTACTTTGGTGCCACCATCGAAAAATTCCTACCAAAATGATTATGTGACTTTTAAAAAAAAAAAATTGACAAGGCCTTTAAATGACGTTATTTTTGGTCCTCCTTAAGAAAACGACGTCGTTTTGCCATCCTACATGGATGGCCTCATAAAAACGACGCCGTTTAACTCATTTGGGGATTTTTTTTTTTATTTGGGGATTGAAATTAGGGTTTTTCCGTTGTCACCCAGCCTCCGCCGTTGCTAGGCCGCCATTGCTCGGCGCTGTTTGGACACCCTTGATAGCACACGAGGGAGCACCAGCCCCGGTCGTTGGAGCCTAGATACTGAAAGACGTAGGCCAGGCACTCGTCGGGGAGATCGGAGATGGAGAGGGAGACATCAATGGCGGTGCACTTGTCGACAGCCTCCCCGAGCACCGGCTAGATCACGGCCTTCGACTTGGCCGCCGACTGGCCGTCGTCGAGGTTGGGGTCAGGGTCGAGGTCGAAGCCGCGGCTACCAAGTGGCCATCATCGGCATCGGGGTTGGAGCCGCAACCGCCGAGTGACCATCATCGAGGTCAGGGTCGGGGTCGGAGCCGCGGCCACCGAGTGGCCATCGTCAAGGTCGGGGTCAGAGCTGCGGCTGCCAAGTGGCCGTTGTCGGAGTTGGGGTCGGGGTCGGGGTCGAAGCCGCGGCAGTCAAGTGGCCATCGTCGGGGTCGAGGTTGGAGCCACAGCCGTCGAGTGACCATCATCAAGGTCGGGGTCGGGGTCGGGGTCGGAGTCGCGGCCACCGAGCGTGGGGGCTGTCGAGGACAGCGATTGGCTAGAGATTTAGGGTTTTGAATTGGGAGAGACACTACACGGCGTCGTTTTGGTGTTAGGATGTTGATTGTACTCTCCGGCGAGCCACATTAGCTTAAAAAATTAATAAAAAAATGTCACGTCAGATTTCTGGCCAACCGTATCGGAGTTGGCACCAAAGTGAGCGTTTTTCAAACTTTTTGGCACTTAAATGATTTGACATAAACTTTTGCCACCAAAGTGACTGCCGTACACAACTTATGGCATTGATAGTGTACTTATCCCTACTACTTTTATATAAGAACATAGAGTTCTATCGTACCTAAGAGTGAAGAGCGATGCGATGATAAATGTACCAATTCACATCACACACTAATGTATATATGCATTTATAGCAAACGGAAGCCACATACGAAGCTGACCAATTCTATTTTGGGCATTCCTTGTCATTCAGCGGTTTCTCCCTCCAGTCTCCGACGTTAAAATCAAGCTTCTCCATCTTTCTTGTTCTTGCAATCTGATCACTTCATCTTCTCTCATTCTCATTCGATAGTCATGAAGTTTTTTGAATGCTTGGTTGCAACTTTGTCCATCTCCTTTGTAAGTTTTTCGAATGCTTGGTTTACAACCTATGTCTCTCTATGGGAAAGGTGCCCAGGAGCAAAACCGCTCTCGTGTTCCTCTTTCTGTGTTTGCATGCAATCAGCACACTTGATCCATCACTGAGGCTTCCATCTACTAGTAAACCCGTCTATGGTGGACCAGATTTTCCCCCTCCATCTACTAGTAAACCCGTTTTTCATTCACAAGTTTTTCCCAGTGGCGGTGACGGTAAGAACTAAATAGGCTTAAAGTTTTGGTATTAGTGATTGTCTTACAAACTAATTATTTTGCTAACAATCGTCGTGGGCATTGTTATAACTATATACTTCTATCTCAAGAACCCTATTCCCATAAAATGCAGTATTGATAATATGGAAATGGTCGTAGAAAACTTGCTTGTATCTATTTGAAGCGGATATTCTAGAAGAGTAAGAACATTTGATGTCTCTCTTTTTGTGATGTTTTTGTATTACGGACCAATTCCGCCCTACCAAATCATTAAATAACACATCACGTGGGTATTAAAATTTATAAATTTTTGTATTTATTTGTTTTCTCTTTTTACTCACGGACCGCCAACTGTCGCTGCACGACCGCCGCACGATCGTCGCACGACCGCCGCACGACTGCTACACGATCGCCGATCGTCGACCACACCGCACGACCACCATACGATCCTCGCACACCTGCCGCACAACCACCGCATGATCGCGGACCGTTTCCGCCGACCGCCACCGCGAGAGGGGGCAGTGGCTGGTGAGTTGAGGGCGGCAGTCCTCCGGCAGCGATCGGCAGCGACCAATACATTAATAGCAAATAGGTAGTGAGCCAAGACGTGATCGAGGTGGAGGCTACGCAATATCTTCTCGGATTGCATTAATTCTCATTCTCATCGTATTATGCTCCAACCGACCAACACATTAATAGCAAACGGGTAGTGAGCCAAGACGTTGCTAAGTCAGCCTCAAGGTGAGCAATCTTTTTTCTTGTCCACTTTATTCATCTGCAAGAAGTCATCATAGGATTAAAATGAGTAATATTACAGGTGTCGTCGACATGGTCAAGGTTTCTGCGCTCTGGTCCCTTCCTTTTCATGTTGCTTTACAAAACGTGTGAGAAAAGTGAAGAGCTGGACTAGACAGGTGTCGACGTGGAGGCTACGCAATATCTTCTCGTATTATCCATTAATACCAAACGGTAGTGCGCCAATACGATCAATTCTCATTCTCATCGTATTAGCATTCCAGCCAACCAATACATTAATAGCAAACGGGTACATGTAGTGCGCGCCAATTCTCAGCAAACGGTTGGGCAGGGCATTACTTGTCGTCGTTTTAAAAGCTTCTCCATTATTTTTCTGTTCTTTGAAATCTTCTCATTCTCTCTCATTCAGCCCAGGAGCCCAGGGAAAGGTTCATTCTCACTTGGAAAGGTGCTCTCATTCGGCTTCTCCATTATTTTTCTTTGTTCTTTGACATTCTCTGTGCCCATTTCTCTCACCCAGGGAAAGGTCTCATTGGGAAAGGTGTCCAATTTTCTCACCCAGTTCGACAGCCCAGGAGCCCAAGGAAAGGTGCCCATGACTCGTTCCTCTTTTTGAAATACAGTGGGCGGGCTTCTCCATTATTTTTCTTTGAAATTCTCACACGAAAAGTGAATTTCGTGAATTTTCGTGATGTTTATGTATAAGGACATTATTAAGGGTGATGCTTAATGTATTAAGGATGTGATATTTATGTATTAAGGTAGGGCCCCCTACCAAATCATACTAAATTTTATTGGAGATATGAGATATGGTTAAATTTTTATTAGCTCTTGGAGATATGAGATATTGCCCCTCCAATCTATGAATCCCCTATGCTATTTGTCGAGCGATAGCACATCAATTTACACACATCAAACTATTGGTCAGCCAATTTGAAAACAAAGAAAGATGGAGGCCTAGGCTTTCTGGTCAAACAAGCGCAACATCCTGGGCCAGAAGGCCCGTTGACTCAACCTCACTCAACCTCACGCCTTGCGTTTGGCCCATGAGCCCAGAGAAAACAACTCGTCAGCCCGTCAGCCCAAACAACCTCAGCTACCTCAGCTCTACAATCAGAAGCCGTGCGCGGCATCCTGGGCCCTGGGCCACTAACCAATTCAGCGACCCCGTTCCATCATTGACTCAACCTCGGCCCATGAGCCCAGAGCTTTTGACTTATGGCTGTGTGCAGGCACAACATCCTGGGCGGCCCGTCACCGTCAAGCCAGCTTGGGCCCTAGGCCCAAGATTGAAGTCTTGGCCCATGAGCCCAGGGCTTGACTTATGACTGTTGGACTCAACCTCACGACTTAACCTCACACCTTTGAGCCCAGAGAAAGGCTGACGAGCCCAGTTGGACCAATCAACTCAACTCAACAACCTCTCTTTGCAATCAGGCGCAGCATCCTGGGCCCTGGGCCAGACTAGCGGCGGCAGTTCAATGCCCATTCCATCAATCATTGGCCCATGAGCCCAGAGCCTAGAGAAAAGAGTAGAGCAGCCGATACCCGTCAGCCCGTTAGCCTAGAGAGGCGACCTCAGCGACCTCAACCGAAGACTCTTTTGCCGTGCGCAACGCGCAGCATCCTAGCGCCGAACTTTTGATGTCGAGAATGTACTTCGACACAAAAGGTTCTCGCCTCATCGGACACTATTAACAGGATTTTCGTTTTGCTTACCTTGAGTGAATCGATGAAGAGTCAATCTCCAGAAACTTCTGCCTTTCAACACCAGCGGATCTACTCTTCGATTCCGCCTCGGAGAAACAGAACAAGGAAAAGATCAGTAGCTATTGCCAACGTCACCGCCGATCGGCTTCAGATCTATACCCTCGCAACTTTCAAGGAAGGAAGCCCGACCGGCTTACCACTAAAGCTGAAGCCCGAACAATCGCTGATCACTACACGAAAAGGGCAGACAAAGAACTAAGCCGAACCAGACGACAGAAACCCCATTCAAAGATCCCGACGAAATGGGTCTCACTTAGCCCGCAGGAGCTGAAGTGGAATATCGACACCTCTCGGTGCAGATCGTCGCTTGCGGGAGCAGTGGTCGGAGTATGTAGAAACACTACTGGCGTTCTCATTGACGGCTTCGCAAAAAAATTTCAAGCCTCGACGGTTGTGGTGACCGAATCCCTAGCTCTGAGAGAGGTTTTGCTATGGGTAAAGGAAAGTAGATCTGCTCGATCGAGACTCCAACTGCAAGTCTTTAAGAGAAGTGATCCGAAGGCATGCATATCATCCGACAACTTATCTTTGGTGGAGTGCTTATTAGGCCAAGCTGAGCCACCTTAGCCGGCGCAATCAATAGTAGATGATTGTAAAAGAATTATCGTCGCACGACCGTCACACGACTAACGCACGATCGTCGCAAGATTGCCACATGATCGCCAACCGTCGCCACGGGAGGGGGCAGTGGCTAGTGAGTTGTGGGCGGCAGTCCTACGGCAGCGGTCAGCAGTGACGGTCAACGATCATGCAGCGATTGTGCAACGATCGTGCGGTGGTTGTGCGACAGTAAGCTACCAGCTGACAGTGGCGATCGTCAGCCAGTGGGCTGTGGGTAGCGGCCGATGGGCTACGAGCGGCGGCAACCGTCACTAGTAGTCGCCAGCAATCAGCTGCCGACAGTGGCCGCGAGCAGCAGGAGGTGGCCGACGTAGACCTCCATCATACCGAAGAGTGATGGATGATATATTATTTATACTACTTTTGGGAGAAGTACATTATCAGTGCCATAAGTTGTGTACGATGCTCATTTTGGTGCCAAAAGTTTCCGTCGAGTCACTTAAATGCCAAATCGAAGGAAAAACAATTACTTTTAGTGCCACTGGCGAAAGATTCCGGCTAAAATGATTACGTGACTTTTTAAAAAAAAAATTAACAATGCCTTTAAATGATATTTTTTGTTTTTTGTCCTCCTTAAGAAAACGACGTCGTTTTGCCATCCTACATGGATGGCCTCATAAAAACGACGCCGTTTAACTCATTTTGGGATTTTTTTTTTTATTTGGGGATTGAAATTAGGGTTTTTCCGTTGTCACTCAGCCTCCGCCGTCGCTAGGCCGCCATTGCTCGGCGCTGTTTGGACACCCTCGATGGCACACGAGGGAGCACCAGCCCCGGTCGTCGGAGCCTAGGTACTGGAAGACGCAGGCCAGGCACTCGTCGGGGAGATCGGAGATGGAGAGGGAGACATCAATGGCGATGCACTCGTCGACGGCCTCCCCGAGCACTGACTAGATCACGACCTTCGACTTGGCCGCCAAGTGGCCGTCGTCGGGGTTGGGGTCGGGGTCGAGGTCGGAGCCGCGGCCGCCAAGTGGCCATCGTCGAGGTCGAGGTTGGAGCCACAACCGCCGAGTGACCATCATCAAGGTCAAGGTCGGGGTCGGAGCCGCAGCCACTGAGTGGCCATCGTCAGGGCGGGGTCAGAGCTGCGGCCGCTGAGTGGCCATTGTCGGAGTTGGGGTCGGGGTCAGGGTCGAAGCCGCGGCAGTCAAATGGCCATCGTCGGGGTTGAGGTTGGAGCCGCAGCCATCGAGTGACCATTATCGAGGTCGGGGTCGAGGTCGGAGTTGGGGTCAGAGCCGCGGCCGCCGAGCATGGGGGCTGTCAAGGACGGTGATCGGCTAGAGATTTAGGGTTTTGAATTGGGGGAGACACTAAACGGCGTCGTTTTGGTGTTAGGATGCTGACTGTACTCTCCGGCGAGCCACATTAGCTTAAAAAATTAATAAAAAAGTGTCACGTCAGATTTCTGGCCAACCGTATCGGAGTTGGCACCAAAGTGAGCGTTTTTCAAACTTTTTGGCACTTAAGTAATCTGACATAAACTTTTGGCACCAAAATGACTGACGTACACAACTTATGGCATTGATAGTGTACTTATCCATACTACTTTTGTATGAGAACATAGACTTCTATCGTACCTAAGAGTGAAGAGCGATGCGATGATAAATGCACCAATTTGAGATAGCTAGTATAAGCACCTAGAGGGGGGTGAATAGGTGTAAAAATAGTTTCTCGTGATAAGTGAGCAATACTAAACAGACAATCGAAAGGAAGTTCGCCTTTTGTTAACACAACGAATTATGATCAAAGTAAAAGAGAGTAGGGAAGAGAAAATGAACACAGAAATTATAGTGGTTCGGCTTATTCCAAGCCTACATCCACTCTTCCGCACTAACAGCCCACCGGCTGGATTTCACTATTAACAAAAGAGTTGTTATAGCAAAGCTCTCCCTTGATTCCACAGTGTAGATACTCTACCACACTTCCTCAAGGTTTCTCAAAGATATAGACTCTCTTTTGCCTACAAGATTTCGCTCAACAAATGAATTGACTAAGAACAAAGAGTTTCAGACTTTGGAATTCTTCTATCGCGCACCCACTCGAACAACTGGAACGTCTTCCTTATATACTCCTTTATGCCATCATACCCGTTGGCACTTACCAAAGGAATTCTTCCAATCTTCCCGTTGAACAGAATCATTTAGGAAGATCATTCGAGCTATTTAAGGAACATGACGATAGCCCATCAATTCTGCTCACCCATACAATCAGGATCTCGATTTCCATAAGTAGAACCTTCCAAGTATACTTCATCAATCATCGGATCCTCAATTAATCTTGATTCGAACAAAGGATTCCGTTATGTCATATCCAGCCAAGAGATCTTCTCCAGTCGATAAGGTCAAATCCTTAACGAACCATTCAGTCCTGGATAGGCCTTCTTTGACGGACTAGAAACTGTCAATGAGAACAGACTTTGAGTTTTGAGTCTGGCAATCCGGAGGTCTTCAGACTTTAAATAGTAGAGTCTGCAAATTTTCATACTAGACTGATGGAAACGTTTTGTCAGCTTCAAAACACTCAAGGAAGATTTTTCCAACACAATTCACATCACACACTAATGTATATATGCATTTATAGCAAACGGAAGCCACATACGAAGCTAACCAATTCTGTTTTGGGCATTACTTGTCATTCAGCGGTTTCTCCCTCTAGTCTCCGACGTTAAAATCAAGCTTCTCCATATTTTTTGTTCTTGCAATCTGATCACTTCCATCTTCTCTCATTCTCATTCGACAGTCATGAAGTTTTTCAAATACTTGGCTGCAACTTTGTCCATCTCCTTGGTAAGTTCCCTACTCCCTATGACTAATCTAAATATGCTTCGTCCACCAATGTAATATTTACAACCTATGTCTCTCTACGGGAAAGGTGCCCAAGAGCAAAACCGCGCTCGTGTTCCTCTTTCTGTGTTTGCACGCAGTCGGCACACTTGATCCATCACCGAGGCTTCCATCTACTAGTAAACCCGTCTATGGTGGACCAGATTTTCCCCCTCCATCTACTAGTAAACCCGTTTTTCGTTCACAAGTTTTTCCCGGTGGCGGTGACGGTAAGAACTAAATAGGCTTAAAGTTTTGGTACTAGTGATTGTCTTACAAACTAATTATTTTGTCTAAAAGCCTCTATGTAGAGACGCAAGTGCTTTACGGCAGCTTTATGGGAAATTTGCTGCCAACGTGGGCGATCATTCCCATCGTACTAACAATCGTCGTGGGCATTCTCATAACTATATACTTCTATCTCAAGAACCCCGTTCCCACAAAATGCATTGGTAATGTGGAAATGGTCGCAGGAAACCTGCTTGTATCTACTTGAAGCGGATATTCTAGAAGAGTAAGAACATTTGATGTCTCTTTTTTTGTGATGTTTTTCTATTAAGGACCGATCCCGCCCAAACAAATCATTAAATAAAACATCACGTGGGTATTAAAATTTACAAATTTTTGTATTTATTTGTTTTTTTTTCTTACTCACGGACCGCCAACCATTGCCGCACGATTGTCCCACGGCCGCCGCACGACCGCCACACGATTGCCGACCGTCGACCGCTGCCGCACGATCCTCGCACGCCCGTCGCACGACCGTCTCACGATCGTCGCACAACCGTCACACGATCGTCGCACGCTGCCGCACGACCGCCTCACGATTGTCGCATGACCGCCGCATGATCGCGGACCGTCGCCGCCGACCGCCACCGCGAGAGGGGGTAGTGGCTGGTGAGTTGGGGGCGGCAGTCCTCCGATAGCGATCGGCAGTGACTAATACATTAATAGCAAACAGGTAGTGAGCCAAGACGTGGTCGAGGTGGAGGCTACGTAATATCTTCTCGGATTGCATTAATTCTCATTCTCATCGTATTATGCTCCAACCGACCAATACATTAATAGCAAACAGATAGTGAGCCAAGACGTTGCTGAGCCAGCCTCAAGGCGAGGAATCTTTTTTCTTGTCCACTTTATTCATCTCCAAGAAGTCATCATAGGATTAAAATGAGTAATATTACAGGTGTCGTCGACGTGGTCGAGGTTTCTGCACTCTGGTCCGTTCCTTTTCGTGTTGCTTTAGAAAACGTGTGAGAAAAGTGAAGAGCTGGACTGGACGGGTGTCGACGTGGAGGCTACGCAATATCTTCTCGTATTATCCATTAATAGCAAACGGTAGTGCGCCAATACGATCAATTCTCATTCTCATCGTATTAGCATTCCAGCCGACAATACATTAATAGCAAACGGGTACAAGTAGTGCGCGCCAATTCTCAGGAAACGGTTGGGCAAGGCATTACTTGTTGCCATTTTAAAAGCTTCTCCATTATTTTTCTGTTCTTTGAAATCTTCTCATTCTCTCTCATTCAGCCCAGGAGCCTAGGGAAATGTTCATTCTCACCTCGAAAGGTGCTCTCATTCGGCTTCTCCATTATTTTTCTTTGTTCTTTGACATTCTCTGTGCCAATTTCTCTCACCTAGTTCGACAGCCCAGGAGCCCAAGGAAAGGTGCCCATGACTCGTTCCTCTTTTTGAAATACAGTGGGCGGGCTTCTCCATTATTTTTCTTTGAAATTCTCATTCTCTCTCATTCGTCGACAGCCCAGGAGCCCAGGGAAATGTGCCCAGGAGCCTAGGGAAATGTGTCCATGAAGTTTCTCGTCCTCTTTCTGTGCCCTCCATTATTTTTCTTTGTTCTTTGAAATTTTCATTCTCTCTCATTCGTCGACAGCCCAAGATGCCCAGGAGCCCAAGGAAAGGTGCCCAAGGAAAAGGTGCCCATGAAGTTTCTCGTCCTCTTTCTGTGCCCTCCATTATTTTTCTTTGTTCTTTGAAATTCTCATTCTCTCACATTCGTCGACAGCCCAAGGTACCCAGGAGCCCAGGGAAAGGTGCCCAGGGAAGAGGTGCCCATGAAGTTTCTCGTCCTCCTTCTGTGCCCTCCATTATTTTTCTTTGTTCTTTAAAATTATCATTCTCTCTCATTCGTCGACAGTCCAGGAGACCAGGGAAAGGTGCCCATTTCTCATTCTCACCAAGGGAACGGTGCCCATGAAGTTTCTCGTGTGCCTCCTTCTGTGTGCAAACACAGTTGGCGCACTTGCACCCCCCGAAGAGACGCATTACGGCAGCAATCATTCCCGTGGTAGTGATTATCATCATGGGTATTCTCGTAGCTTTGTATTTTTATCTTAAGAACCCGATTTCCATTAAATGCACCATTGGTAGTCTGGAAATGGTCGTGGAAAACCTACTTGTATCTACTTGAAGCGGATATTCTAGAAGAGTAAGAACATTTGATGTCTCTCTTTTTGTGATGTTTTTGTATTAAGGACCGATCCCGCCCTACCAAATCATTAAATAAAACATCACGTGGGTATTAAAATTTATAAATTTTTGTATTTATTTGTTTTTTCTTCTTACGCATGGATCGTCGACCATCGCCACACGATTGTCCCACGGCCGCCGCATGACCGCCGCACGATCGCCGACCGTCAATCGCTGCCGCACAATCCTCGCACGCCTGCCGCACGACCGTGTCACGATCGTCGCACAACCGCCGCACGATCGTCGCACGCCGCCGCACGACCGCCACACAACTGCCTCACGATTGTCACACGACCGCCGCATGATCGCGGATCGTCGCCGCCGACCGCCACCGCGAGAGGGGGCAGTGGCTGGTGAGTTGGGGGCAGCAGTCCTCCGACAACGATCGGCAGCGACCAATACATTAATAGCAAATAGGTAGTGAGCCAAGACGTGGTCGACGTGGAGGCTACGCAATATCTTCTCGGATTGCATTAATTCTCATTCTCATCGTATTATGCTCCAACCGACCAATACATTAATAGCAAACGGGTAGTGAGCGAAGACGTTGCTGAGCCAGCCTCAAGGCGAGCAATCTTTTTTTCTTGTCCACTTTATTCATCTGCAAGAAATCATCATAGGATTAAAATGAATAATATTACAAGTGTCATCGACGTGGTCGAGGTTTCTGCGCTCTAGTCCCTTCCTTTTCGTGTTGCTTTAGAAAACGTGTGAGAAAAGTGAAGAGCTGGACTGGACGAGTGTCGACGTGGAGGCTACGCAATATCTTCTCGTATTATCCATTAATAGCAAACGGTAGTGCGCCAATACGATCAATTCTCATTCTCATTGTATTAGCATTCCAGCCGACCAATACATTAATAGCAAACGGGTACAAGTAGTGCGCGCCAATTCTCAGGAAACGGTTGGGCAGGGCATTACTTGTCGTCGTTTTAAAAGCTTCTCCATTATTTTTCTGTTGTTTGAAATCTTCTCATTCTCTCTCATTCAGCCCAGGAGCCTAGGGAAAGGTTCATTCTCACCTGGAAATGTGCGCTCATTCGGCTTCTCCATTATTTTTCTTTATTCTTTGACATTCTCTGTGACCATTTCTCTCACCCAGTTCGACAGCCCAGGAGCCTAGGGAAAGGTGCCCATGACTCGTTCATCTTTTTGAAATACAGTGGGCGGGCTTCTCCATTATTTTTCTTTGAAATTCTCATTCTATCTCATTCGTCGACAGCC
Source organism: Eucalyptus grandis x Eucalyptus urophylla (assembly GCA_028830015.1). Taxonomy (NCBI): domain Eukaryota; kingdom Viridiplantae; phylum Streptophyta; class Magnoliopsida; order Myrtales; family Myrtaceae; genus Eucalyptus; species Eucalyptus grandis x Eucalyptus urophylla. The sequence continues at coordinate 48,167,198 of CM054190.1, forward strand.
CAGGAGCCCAGGGAAATGTGCCCAGGAGCCTAGGGAAAGGTGACCATGAAGTTTCTCGTCCTTTTTCTGTGCCCTCCATTATTTTTCTTTGTTCTTTAAAATTCTCATTCTCTCTCATTCGTCGATAGCCCAAGGTGCCCAGGAGCCCAGGGAAAGGTGCCCAAGGAAAAGGTGCCCATGAAGTTTCTCGTCCTCTTTCTGTGCCCACCATTATTTTTCTTTTTTCTTTGAAATTCTCATTCTCTCTCATTCGTCGACAGCCCAAGGTGCCCAGGAGCCTAGGGAAAGTTGCCCAGGGAAAAGGTGCACATGAAGTTTCTCGTCCTCCTTCTGTGCCCTTCATTACTTTTCTTTGTTCTTTGATATTCTCATTATCTCTCATTCGTCGACAGCCCAGGAGCCCAGAGAAAGGGGCCCATTTCTCATTCTCACCCAGGGAACGGTGCCCATGAAGTTTCTCGTGTGACTCCTTCTGTGTGCAAACACAGTGGGTGCACTTGCACCCCCCAAAGAGACGCATTACGGCAGCAATCATTCCCGTGGTAGTGATCGTCATCACGAGTATTCTCGTAGCATTGTATTTTTATCTTAGGAACCCGATTCCCATTAAATGCACCATTGGTAGTCTGGAAATGGTCGCGGGAAACCTACTTGTATCTACTTGAAGCGGATATTCTAGAAGAGTAAGAACATTTGATGTCTCTCTTTTTGTGATGTTTTTGTATTAAGGACCGACCCCGCCCTACCAAATCATTAAATAAAACATCGCATGGATATTAAAATTTATTAATTTTTATATTTATTTATTTTTTCTTCTTACGCATGGACCGTCGACCATCGCCGCACGATTGTCCCACGGCCGCCGCACGACTGCCGCACGATCGCCGACCGTCGATCGCTGCCGTACGATCCTCGCACGCCTGCCGCACGACCGTCTCACGATCGTCTCACAACCGCCGCACGATCGTCGCACGGCCGCCGCACGACCGCCGCACGACCGCCGCACAACCGCCTCACGATTATCCCACGACCGCCGCATGATCGCAGACCGTCGCCGCCGACCGCCACCGCGAGAGGGGGCAGTGGCTGGTGAGTTGGGGGCGGCAGTCCTCCGGCAACAATCGGCAGTGACCAATACATTAATAGCAAACAGGTAGTGAGCCAAGACGTGGTCGAGGTGGAGGCTACGCAATATCTTCTCGGATTGCATTAAATCTCATTCTCATCGTATTATGCTCCAACCGACCAATAAATTAATAGCAAACAGGTAGTGAGCCAAGACGTTGCTGAGCCAGCCTCAAGGCGAGCAATCCTTTTTTCTTGTCAACTTTATTCATCTGCAAGAAATCATCATAGGATTAAAATGAGTAATATTACAGGTGTCGTCGACATGGTCGAGGTTTCTGCGCTCTGGTCCCTTCCTTTTCGTGTTGCTTTAGAAAACGTGTGAGTAAAGTGAAGAGCTGGACTGGACGGGTGTCGACGGGGAGGCTACGCAATATCTTCTCGTTTTATCCATTAATACCAAACGGTAGTGCGCCAATACGATCAATTCTCATTCTCATCGTATTAGCATTCGAGCCGACCAATACATTAATAGCAAACGGTTACAGGTAGTGCGCGTCAATTCTCAGGAAACGGTTGGGCAGGGCATTACTTGTCGTCGTTTTAAAAGCTTCTCCATTATTTTTCTGTTCTTTGAAATCTTCTCATTCTCTCTCATTCAACCCAAGAGCCTAGGGAAAGGTGCATTCTCACCTGGAAAGGTGCTCTCATTCGGCTTCTCCATTATTTTTCTTTGTTCTTTGACATTCTCTGTGCCCATTTCTCTCACACAATTCGACAGCCCAGGAGCCCAGGGAAAGGTGCCCATGACTCGTTCCTCTTTTTGAAATACAGTGGGCGGGCTTCTCCATTATTTTTCTTTGAAATTCTCATTCTATCTCATTCGTCGACAGCCCAAGAGCCCAAGGAAATATGCCCAGGAGCCCAGGGAAAGGTGCCCATGAAGTTTCTCGTCCTCTTTCTGTGCCCTCCATTATTGTTCTTTGTTTTTTGAAATTCTAATTCTCTCTCATTCGTCGACAGCCCAAGGTGCCCAGGAGCCCAGGGAAAGGTGCCCAAGGAAAAGGTGCCCATGAAGTTTCTCGTCCTCTTTCAGTGCCCTCCATTATTTTTCGTTGTTCTTTGAAATTCTCATTCTCTCTCATTCGTCGACAGCCCAGGAGCCCAGGGAAAGGTGCCCATTTCTCATTCTCACCAAGGGAACGGTGCCCATGAAGTTTCTCCTGTGCCTCCTTCTGCGTGCAAACACAGTGGGCGCACTTGCACCCCCCGAAGAGACGCATTACGGCAGCAATCATTCCCGTGGTAGTGATCGTCATCACGGGTATTCTCGTAACTTTGTATTTTTATCTTAGGAACCCGATTCCCATTAAATGCACCATTGGTAGTCTGGAAATGGTCGCGGGAAACCTACTTGTATCTACTTGAAGCGGATATTCTAGAAGAGTAAGAACATTTGATGTCTCTCTTTTTGTGATGTTTTTGTATTAAGGATCGATCCCGCCCTACCAAATCATTAAATAAAACATCATGTGGGTATTAAAATTTATAAATTTTTGTATTTATTTGTTTTTCTTCTTACGCATGGACCGTCGACCATCGCCGCACGATTGTCCCACGGCCGCCGCACGACTGCCGCACGATCGCCGACCGTCGATCGCTACCGCACGATCCTCGCACGCCTGCCGCACGACCGTGTCACGATTGTCGCACAACCGCCGCACGATCGTCGCACGGCCACCGCACGATCGTCGCACGGCCACCGCACGACCGCCGCACAACCGCCTCACGATTGTCGCACGACCGCCGCATGATCACGAACCGTCGCCACCGACCGCCACCGCGAGAGGGGGCAGTGGCTGGTGAGTTGGGGGCGGCAGTCCTCCGGCAACAATCGGCAGCGACCAATACATTAATAGCAAACAGGTAGTGAGCCAACACACGGTCGAGGTGGAGGCTACGCAATATCTTCTCGGATTACATTAATTCTCATTCTCATCGTATTATGCTCCAACCGACCAATACATTAATAGCAAACGGGTAGTGAGCGAAGACGTTGCTGAGCCAGCCTCAAGGCGAGCAATCTTTTTTCTTGTCCACTTTATTCATCTGCAAGAAATCATCATAGGATTAAAATGAGTAATATTACAGGTGTCGTCGATGTGGTCAAGGTTTCTGCGCTCTGGTCCCTTCCTTTCCGTGTTGCTTTAGAAAATGTGTGAGAAAAGTGAAGAGCTGGACTGGACGGGTGTCGACGTGGAGGCTACGCAATATCTTCTCGTATTATCCATTAATAGCAAACGGTAGTGCGCCAATACAATCAATTCTCATTCTCATCGTATTAGCATTCCAGTCAACCAATACATTAATAGCAAACGGGTACAGGTAGTGCGCGCCAATTCTCAGGAAACGGTTGGGCAGGGCATTACTTGTCGTCGTTTTAAAAGCTTCTCCATTATTTTTCTATTCTTTGAAATCTTCTCATTCTCTCTCATTCAGCCCAAGAGCCTAGGGAAAGGTTCATTCTCACCTGGAAAGGTGCTCTCATTCGGCTTCTCCATTATTTTTCTTTGTTCTTTGACATTCTCTGTGCCCATTTCTCTCACCCAGGGAAATTTCTCATTGGGAAAGGTGCCCATTTCTCTCACCCAGTTCGACAGCCCAGGAGCCCAGGGAAAGGTGCCCATGACTCGTTCCTCTTTTTGAAATACAGTGGGCGGGCTTCTCCATTATTTTTCTTTGAAATTCTCATTCTCTCTCATTCGTCGACAGCCCAGGAGCCCAGGGGAAGGTGCCCAAGAGCCCAGGGAAAGGTGCCCATGAAGTTTCTTGTCCTCTTTCTGTGCCCTCCATTATTTTTCTTTGTTCTTTGAAATTCTCATTCTCTCTCATTCGTCGACAGCCCAAGGTGCCCAGGAGCCCAGGGAAAAGTGCCCAGGAGCCAAGGGAAAGGTGCCCATGAAGTTTCTCGTCCTTTTTCTGTGCCCTCCATTATTTTTCTTTGTTCTTTGAAATTTTCATTCTCTCTCATTCGTCGACAGCCCAAGGTGCCCAGGAGCCCAGGGAAAGGTGCCCATGAAGTTTCTAGTCCTCCTTCTGTGCCCTGCATTATTTTTCTTTGTTCTTTGAAATTCTCATTCTCTTTCATTCGTCAACAGCCCAGGAGCCCAGGTAAAGGTGCCCATTTCTCATTCACCCAGGGAGCGGTGCCCATGAAGTTTCTCGTGTGCCTCCTTCTGTGTGCAAACACAGTGGGCGCACTTGCACCCCCCGAAGAGACGCATTACGGCAGCAATCATTCCCGTGGTAATGATCGTCATCACGGGTATTCTCGTAGCTTTGTATTTTTATCTTAGGAACCCGATTCCCATTAAATGCACCATTGGTAGTCTGGAAATGGTCGCGGGAAACCTACTTGTATCTACTTGAAGCGGATATTCTAGAAGAGTAAGAACATTTGATGTCTCTCTTTTTGTGATGTTTTTGTATTAAGGATCGATCCCACCCTACCAAATCATTAAATAAAACATCACGTGGGTATTAAAATTTATAAATTTTTGTATTTATTTGTTTTTTCTTCTTACGCATGGACCGTCAACCATCGCCGCACGATTTTCCCACGGCCGCTGCATGACCACCGCACGATCGCCGACCGTCGATCGATCCCGCACGATCCTCGCACGCCTGCCGCACGACCGTCTCACGATCGTCTCACAACCGCCGCACGATCGTCGCACGGCCGCCGCACGACCGCCGCACAACTGCCTCACGATTGTCGCACGACCATCGCAGGATCGCGGACCGTCGCCGCCGACCGCCACCGCGAGAGGGGGCAGTGGCTGGTGAGTTGGGGGCAGCAGTCCTCCAGCAATGATCGGCAGCGACCAATACATTAATAGCAAACAGGTAATGAGCCAAGACGTGGTCGAGGTGGAGGCTACGCAATATTTTCTCGGATTGCATTAATTCTCATTCTCATCGTATTATGCTCCAACCGACCCATACATTAATAGCAAATGGGTAGTGAGCCAAGACGTTGCTGAGCCATCCTCGAGGCGAGCAATCTTTTTTCTTGTCCACTTTATTCATCTGCAAGAAATCATCATAGGATTAAAATGAATAATATTACAAGTGTCATCGACGTGGTCGAGGTTTCTGCGCTCTAGTCCCTTCCTTTTCGTGTTGCTTTAGAAAACGTGTGAGAAAAGTGAAGAGCTGGACTGGACGGGTGTCGACGTGGAGGCTACGCAATATCTTCTCGTATTATCCATTAATAGCAAACGGTAGTGCGCCAATACGATCAATTCTCATTCTCATTGTATTAGCATTCCAGCCGACCAATACATTAATAGCAAACGGGTACAGGTAGTGCGCGCCAATTCTGAGGAAACGGTTGGGAAGGCATTACTTGTCGTCGTTTTAAAAGTTTCTCCATTATTTTTCTGTTGTTTGAAATCTTCTCATTCTCTCTCATTCAGCCCAGGAGCCTAGGGAAAGGTTCATTCTCACCTGGAAAGGTGCTCTCATTCGGCTTCTCCATTATTTTTCTTTGTTCTTTGACATTCTCTGTGCCCATTTCTCTCACCCAGGGAAAGGTTTCATTGGGAAAGGTGCCCATTTCTCTCACTCAGTTCAACAGCCCAGGAGCCCAGGGAAAGGTGCCCATGACTCGTTCCTCTTTTTGAAATACAATGGGCGGGCTTCTCCATTATTTTTCTTTGAAATTCTCATTCTCTCTCATTCGTCGACAGCCCAGGAGCCCAGGGAAAGGTGCCCATGAAGTTTCTCGTCCTCTTTCTGTGCCCTCCATTATTTTTCTTTGTTCTTTGAAATTCTCATTCTCCCTCATTCGTCGACAGCCCAAGGTGCCCAGGAGCCTAGGGAAAGGTGCCCAAGGTAAAGGTGCCCATGAAGTTTCTCGTCCTCTTTCTGTGCCCTCCATTATTTTTCTTTGTTCTTTGAAATTCTCATTCTCTCTCATTCGTCGACAGCTCAGGAGCCCAGGGAAAGGTGCCCATTTCTCATTCTCACCCAGGGAACGGTGCCCATGAAGTTTCTCGTGTGCCTCCTTCTGTGTGCAAACACAGTGGGCACACTTGCACCCCTCAAAGAGACGCATTACGGCAGCAATCATTCCCGTGGTAATGATCGTCATCACAGGTATTCTCGTAGCTTTGTATTTTTATCTTAGGAACCCGATTCCCATTAAATGCACCATTGGTAGTCTGGAAATGGTCGCGGGAAACCTACTTGTATCTACTTGAAGCGGATATTCTAGAAGAGTAAGAACATTTGATGTCTCTCTTTTTGGGATGTTTTTGTATTAAGGACCGATCCCGCCCTACCAAATCATTAAATAAAACATCACGTGGGTATTAAAATTTATAAATTTTTGTATTTATTTGTTTTTTCTTCTTACGCATGGACCATCGACCATCGCCGCACGATTGTCCCACGGCCGCCGCACGACCGCCGCACGATCGCCGACTGTCGATCGCTGCCGCACGATCCTCGCACGCCTACCGCACAGCCGTCTCACGATCGTCACACAGCCGCCGCACGATCGTCGCACGGCCGCCGCACGACCGCCGCACAACCGCCTCACGATTGTCGCACGACCGCCGCATGGTCGCGGACCGTCGCCGCCGACTGCCACCGTGAGAGGGGGCAGTGGCTGGTGAGTTGGGGGCGGCAGTCCTCCGGCAATGATCGGCAGCGACCAATACATTAATAGCAAACAGGTAGTGAGCCAAGACGTGGTCGAGGTGGAGGCTACGCAATATCTTCTCGGATTGCATTAATTCTCATTCTCCTCGTATTATGCTCCAACCGACCAATACATTAATAGCAAATGGGTAGTGAGCCAAGACGTTGCTGAGTCAGCCTCAAGGCGAGCAATCTTTTTTTCTTGTCCACTTTATTCATCTGCAAGAAATCATCATAGGATTAAAATGAGTAATATTACAGGTATCGTCGACGTGGTCGAGGTTTCTGCGCTCTGGTCCCTTCCTTTTCGTGTTGCTTTAGAAAACGTGTGAGAAAAGTGAAGAGCTGGACTGGACGGGTGTCGACGTGGAGGCTACGCAATATCTTCTCGTATTATCCATTAATAGCAAACGGTAGTGCGCCAATACGATCAATTCTCATTCTCATCATATTAGCATTCCAGCCGACCAATACATTAATAGCAAACGGGTACAGGTAGTGCACGCCAATTCTCAGGAAACAGTTTGGAAGGGCATTACTTGTCGCCGTTTTAAAAGCTTCTCCATTATTTTTCTGTTCTTTGAAATCTTCTCATTCTCTCTCATTCAGCCCAAGAGCCTAGGGAAAGGTTCATTCTCACCTGGAAATGTGCTCTCATTCGGCTTCTCCATTATTTTTCTTTGTTCTTTGACATTCTCTGTGCCCATTTCTCTCACCCAGGGAAAGGTCTCATTGGGAAAGGTGCCCTTTTCTCTCACCCAGTTCGACAGCCCAGGAGCCTAGGGAAAGGTGCCCATGACTCGTTCCTCTTTTTGAAATACAGTGGGCGGGCTTCTACATTATTTTTCTTTGAAATTCTCATTCTCTCTCATTCGTCGACAGCCCAGGAGCCCAGGGAAAGGTCCCCATGAAGTTTCTCATCCTCTTTCTGTGCCCTCCATTATTTTTCTTTGTTCTTTGAAATTCTCATTCTCTCTCATTCATCAACAGCCCAATGTGCCCAGGAGCCCAGGGAAAGGTGCCCAGGGTAAAGGTGCCCATGTAGTTTCTCGTCCTCTTTCTGTGCCCTCCATTATTTTTCTTTGTTCTTTGAAATTCTCATTCTCTCTCATTCGTCGACAGCCCAAGGTGCCCAGGAGCCCAGGGAAAGGTGCCCAAGGAAAAGGTGCCCATGAAGTTTCTCGTCCTCTTTCTGTGCCCTCCATTATTTTTCTTTGTTCTTTGAAATTCTCATTCTCTCTCATTCGTCGACAGCCCAGGAGCCAGGGAAAGGTGCCCATTTCTCATTCTCACCCAGGGAACGGTGCCCATGAAGTTTCTCGTGTGCCTCCTTCTGTGTGCAAACACAGTGGGCGCACTTGCACCCCCCAAAGAGATCCATTACAGCAGCAGACCGAGGCTTCCATCACCGTTTCCTACTGACAACCCACCCGTCTATGGTGAAAAAATTCTCCATGAAGAGAAGCATTACGGTGGTAGCATTATGGGAAGTTTGATGCCAGCGTGGGCAATCATTTCCGTGGTAGTGATCATCATCACGGGTATTCTCGTAGCTTTGTATTTTTATCTTAGGAACCCGATTCCCATTAAATGCACCATTGGTAGTCTGGAAATGGTCGTGTGAACGAATATTCTTAAGGACGAAAAGTAAATTTCGTGAATTTTCGTGATGTTTATGTATAAGGACATTATTAAGGGTGATGCTTAATGTATTAAGGGCGTGATATTTATGTATTAAGGTAGGGTCCCCTACCAAATCATACTAAATTTTATTGGAGATATGAGATATGGTTAAATTTTTATTAGCTCTTGGAGATATGAGATATTGTCCCTCCATTCTATGAATCCCCTATGCTATTTGTCGAGCGATAGCACATCAATTTACACACATCAAACTACTGGTCAGCCAATTTGAAAACAAAGAAAGATGGAGGCCTAGGCTTTCTAGTCAAACAAGCGCAGCATCCTAGGCCAGAAGGCTCGTTGACTCAACCTCAAACCTTGCGTTTGGCCCATAAAAGGCAGTATTGGTAATGTGGAAATGGTCGCGGGAAACCTGCCTGCATCTACTTGAAGCGGATATTCTAGAAGAGTAAGAACATTTGGTGTCTCTCTTTTTGTAATGTTTTTGTATTAAGGACCGATCCCGCCCTACCAAATCATTAAATAACACATCACGTGGGTATTAAAATTTATAAATTTTTGTATTTATTTGTTTTTTCTTCTTACTCACGGACCGCCGACGGTCGCCACACGACCGCCGCACAATCGTCGCCCGGCCGCCGCACGACCGCCGCACGATCACCGACCGTCAACCGCCGCCGCACGACCACAGCACGATCCTCGCACGCCCGCCGCACAACCGCCGCACGATCGTCGCACAACCGCCACATGATCGCAGACCGTCACCGCCAACCGCTACCGCGAGAGGAGGCAGTGGCTAGGAAGTTATGGGCAGCAGTCCTCCGACAAAGGTCGGCAGCGACTATCGACGATCATGCGGCTATCGTGCGACGATCGTGCGGTGGTCATGCGGCGGCAAGCTGCCGGCGATCGGTGGCAATCGTCGACCGGTGGGCTGTGGGCGGCGGCTAGTAGGCTACGAGCGGCAGCAACCGTCGCCCGCAGTCACCGGCAATCGGCTGCTAACGGTGGCCGCGAGCGGTAGGAGGTGGCCGACGTGGACTTCCATCGTACCGAAGAGTGATAGATAATATATTATTTATACTACTTCTATATGAAAACGTAGGCTTCTATCGTACCTAAGAGTGAAGAGTGATGCGATGATAAATGCGCCAATTCTCATCACACGCTAATGTATATATGCATTTTTAGCAAACGGAAGCCACATGCGAAGCCCGCCAATTCTGTTTTGGGCATAACTTGTCATTCAGCGGTTTCTCCCTCCAGTCTCCGACGTTAAAATCAAGCTTCTCCATCTCTCTTGCTCTTGCAATCTGATCACTTCATCTTCTCGCGTTCTCATTCGACAGCTAGGAAGTTTTTTGGATGCTTGGCCGCAGCTTTGTCCATCCCCTTAGTAAGTTCCCTGCTCCCTACGACTAATCTGAATATGCTGCGTCCACCAATGTCATATTTACAACCTATGCCTCTATGCGATAGCTCCTGGTTTTTCAGATACAAGGAGAGAGCGACTAAAGTCGTTTCTTAGGCTGGCCACGTTCAACCTCTCTCATGAAGTCGACAAGGTATATCTGGTTTCCTTTTCTGTCTCCTGAGAATTCGAGTAACACAACAAAAGTCAGCTTTTGGTTCTTCCTTCACTGTGCGCATGTGGGGCAATTCATGGTGTTGATCAACATAAATGTGCTGTTGAATAGCCTGGATAATGTAGTTAATCTGATACTCTTTGAAGCTCAGTAATAAGGCACTGGTGTTTGCAATGGAAGCATGTTGCTTATGGCTTTCAGCAGCAATTATTGTTCTGTCTAATCTATTATTTCTTGAATATGGTGTACTCAATGGAAAGAGTAGGATGAGCCAGTGATGCTATTTGGTTAACAGTAATATTTAGCGAGTCCTTGATCGAGGTGACATCTCCAAATTTGTGGATGGACAGACAAACTCGAGATCCTAATTTCAATGATTTAGATTATATGTTTCCACCTCCACTTTTGGATGTCCTTATGCTATCCGTCTATAGTAGCACTTCTTTCTCCCCCCCCCACCCTTTCCTCTCTTCCATTCATGGCTTGCAGTGTAGAAAGGCATGTAAGTCAATTCTGGTGCTCAGTAGGAAGGGAGGAACTCGTGTTAATCGAGAAAGAGTTCTAAATACTGCATCTCAACGAGAAGTTTAATTGCCTTTGGCCAGTCAATCTGCTGAAGTATCTGCTGAGTTAATAACATGGTGGACCCTGTTGGCGAAAGCTTTAACAAAATTTCTAAGACACCTATGTTTTAAAATTATTCATTCAAAGCAAGGATCCTCAAGGTTTCATGGCTCCCTGCCCTTACCTTCATTACCGGACATAATGCATTTATATGCTCTTCTATGTGTGGGAGATGGTCTTCCCTTGCTCCTTGTTTCTTTGCATAAAGAATGAGTCTTTCAACTAGCTGGATTAAGTGCCGTGTAGTGTTGAGTTAGATGAATCACACATCATAGCCCTAATTTGAACTTGGAAAATTCTTTGCTTATTGATTCAGATGCAAGAGCCAGTATTGAAGCTGCATCAGTTAGAAACACACTTGAGAAGCAGAAGACAACAACCCACTTGCTCGGCTACCTCATCTGATGGTGATGTAGTGGAACGTCCCCATAAAAAGATAAATATATTTTCTTCCTCTTCCTCAGTGAGCATTTCTAAACACAAGAGTCATGATCGACTTCAACCAAGTGAAAATGTACTTATTCTTCTGGTTTCTTCTTTTCTTCTCTTGCTTTCATATCCAAAATAAGAAAATCTAACCAATTCTCTTACGTGGACTTTGTTCTATTCTGTGTCTTAATCCGACCCAGGGTTCTGCTGGTAAAAACAACGAATCAAAATTTTCTCAAACGGATTTGGTAGAAAAGGATAAATTTTGTGCTATTGAGACAAGGTCTGCTCCATGCCAAAGGCCACAAACGTCCAAGGTCCAGTTACTTTCTATCTTGCAATTTTTCTCAGTATGAATTTTTTTTTACATTTTATGCATCTTCTCGTGTTTTGTTAAGTTTTCGAAATATTTTGCACCAAGAACTAGCATGAAGGAGTAGGTGGGCCTAAGGTAGACCTGCTAGACATTCACAAGAGTCCTCTTTGTAATTAAGCTTCACACTTCCTGAGCAGATTGTCTCTCACTTTCACCTCGTGAAATTTAGATAGTCATTGACTTCTTCCTCCCCTCCACCTTTGTTCTCTTTTGTTTTTCATCCTTAAGTTTGGGATAGGCCCTAGGAGGTGCTCATGACAGCACATGAATAAGAAAAGTAAAACAGAGGATGAGGGTAATCTTTGTTTAATAGTATCTGTTTGTTCTAAATGTGTGGTATCAATACCGATACCTGTGATGATGGTGAACTTTGATATTTTGAAACTGGAAAGTAGCTGAATGATGTTTATACTTGCTTTGGTTGCTTATTAGAAGTTTTTTTAAGATGGCCTCTAACGGGGATACTGGAAATGCCATTTTCAGGCCAATGACCCGTAGAGAAAAGATGCAGCTTCAGAAACTAATTCAGAACCTACCGCGAGACAATCTTGTACGAGTGGTGGGAATTCTCGGACGTAGCAATAGTTCAAAAACCAATCTCTGTGATGATATCACCATCGACCTAGAAAAGGAGGTAAGACCGGTCTTGCGACATAAGTACGTGCAAGAATTGATATAGGCCTCGCCATACTAATACGAAAATGCTCCATTTTCAGGACAACGGGACACTCTGGAGATTATACTACTGCGTTTGAGCGGTGGAAAATGCGAGGAAACTTTCAGCCATTCAAGATGCGCGAATCAACTCAAATGCAAAGGTCTGAGACACCTGCTCTTCCTCGAGTCGGTCCTTCTTCCAAAGATGCCACTCATTGCACGTAGCTACAGAGGAAAAAGAGGCTCCTGTGAATAATATTTTTGCCTAGTCGGTTTCTTTTCCTGTTTTTCCGCTTTTACTTGGGATAGAGATAGATGCACGACCGTTGTGCGAATTGAAACGCTAGGGGCCCAAAATTAGTGTTAGTCGTTTCGGGACGGGAGCTTCCTATGGAAGCCTCTCCTGGTGTAAAAAAAGCTTTCTTCACGTCGGTGAATGGGTTGGATCGATGGCGATCCCCCTCTGCACAGTATTACAGCCACCAATTGCAAAGTCCGGTATAGACTTTTTGACGCGGAATTACGAATTACTACTGGGATAATACTTTCAATCTTTTGAGTTTGACTCAAAGGGATAACTGTAATTGTACCAAATCATACGTGCATGATGCAGCACGAAGCGCAATGTCTCTGAGCATAGTTTTGAAGACTTTATCTTGAGATGAGCAATGCTAGTAAACCGAGCTGTATAAATAAATAGATGTTTCAAATGTTGTGATTCCTCCGACCAAAAAACAAAAAAAACAAAAATGTTGTGATGCCGATTTGATGGTGGGGCACTATACTATTCTCATCCGGAGCATCGGCGATGCAAAGTCTGTAATGAGAAATCTGGTTAGGATGGGTCCAAATTATGCTTGTTTTTCACAATAGATGTATTGAACGATGAAGCTCTCTGTTCCTTTGAAGACCCGCAATACAAAGTGACCTGATGTGGTTAAGAATTTAGGGGTGAACGTAATTTGTGTGGGTGGTTTTCACCTTGGAACCGAGAACCATCTACCAAGCACTACTTCTGAAAGATGGTATGGGAAATTGTCCGAGGAATCGGGCAGGTTTATGGAACTGGTCCCACGTGGAAAGTTCACTTCTTTTTTTTTATATCATTTTTTTCTTCTAACAATCAATAGCCCAACTTTTTATCAATACACTAGAATGATCATTAATTAACTAAGATGATTAATACTGCAATAATTAAAAAAATATATATTCAAAGTTAAAAACAAACCTAAAAGAACCTTAGGCTAAAAGTTAAGCTTTGCATTTAATCGATAATCAAATTCTTTTAATATAATTTTAAAATAAATTTACTAATATGTATCTTTTATATTACTCTCAACATAAAAATGTAAAATGTTATATACTCATTGTTTCTTTTTTGCAATTTTCAAAATACTAAAACTAAAACACTTAATTTGCTCACACCAAATGGCTTTTCAAATACAAGTTTACCAAACAGTTTTGCATTTCCCTAAAGCACTTTTCAGTTTTAGTTTACCAAACAGTCTAGTATTTCAAAAAACCCCTTTATCTCAAAGGTATTTGTATTCTCCCAATGGCATTTCCCCAAAGCTGAACCAAACGGGCCCAAAGTTTTGGTACTAGTGATTGTCTTAAAAACTAATTATTTGGTCTAAAAACCTCTATGCAGGGACGCAAGTGCTTTACGGTAGCTTTATGGAAAATTTGCTACCGACGTGGGCGATCATTCCCGTCATACTGACAATCGTCATGGGCATTCTCATAGCTATATACTTCTATCTCAAGAACCCCATTCTCAAGAACCCCATTCCCATAAAATGCAATATTGGTAATGTGGAAATGCTCGCCGAAAACCTACCTGCACCTACTTGAAGCAGATATTTTAGAAGAGTAAGAACATTTGGTGTCTCGCACGCCCGCCGCACGACCGCCGCATGATCACGGACCGTCGCCGCCGACCGCCACCGCAAGAGGGGGTAGTGGCTGGTGAGTTGTGGGCGGCAGTCCTCCGGCAGTGGTCGACAGCGACGGTCAACGATCATACAGCTATCGTGTGACGATCGTGCAGTGGTCGTGCGACGACAAGCTACCAGCGGACGGTGGCAGTCATCGGCCGGTGGGCTGTGGGCGGCGGCCAGTAGGCTACAGGCGACAGCAACCGTCGCCAGCACTCAGCTGCTGACAGTGGCCACAAGCAGCAAGAGGTGGCCGACGTGGACTTCTATCGTACTGAAGAGTGATGGATGATATATTATTTATACTAATGTATATGAAAATGTAGGCTTTTATCGTACCTAAGAGTGAAGAGTGATGCGATGATAAATGCGCCAATTCTCATCACACACTAATGTATGTATGCATTTATAGCAAACAGAAGCCACATGCGAAGCCCGCCAATTTTGTTTTGGGCATTACTTGTCATTCAGCGGTTTCTCCCTCCAGTCTCCGACGTTAAAATCAAGCTTCTCCATCTCTCTTGCTCTTGCAATCTAATCACTTCATCTTCTTGCGTTCTCATTCGACAGCCAGGAAGTTTTTCGCATGCTTGGCTACAGCTTTGTCCATCTCCTTGGTAAGTTCCCTGCTCCCTACGACTAATCTGAATATGCTTCGTCCACCAATGTCATATTTACAACCTCTGTCTCTTTGTGGGAAAGGTGCCCAGGAGCAAAACTGCTCTCGTGTTCCTCTTTCTGTGTTTGCACGCAGTCGGCGCACTTGATCCATCACCGAGGCTTCCATCTACTAGTAAACCCGTCTATGGTGGACCAGATTTTCCCCCTCCATCTACTAGTAAACCCGTTTTTCGTTCACAAGTTTTTCCCGGTGGCGGTGACGGTAACAACTAAATAGGCTTAAAGTTTTAGTACTAGTGATTGTCCTAAAAACTAATTATTTGGTCTAAAAACCTCTGTGTAGGGACGCAAGTGCTTTACGGCAGCTTTATGGGAAATTTGCTGCCGACATGGGCGATCATTCCCGTCATACTGACAATCGTCGTGGGCATTCTCATAGTTATATACTTCTATCTCAAGAACCCCGTTCCCATAAAATGCAATATTCGTAATGTGGAAATGGTCACTGGAAACCTGCCTGCATCTACTTGAAGTGAATATTCTAGAAGAGTAAGAAATTTGGTGTCTCTCTTTTTGTGATGTTTTTGTATTAAGGACCGATCCCGCCCTACCAAATCATTAAATAACACATCACGTGGGTATTAAAATTTATAAATTTTTGTATTTATTTGTTTTTTCTTCTTACTCACGAACGCGCTTCCTTCCATCGGACGCAATCCGAATTCAATGCTCTTCCTTACACCCGAGGAGATTTTGCAAACAGGGTTGAATCGAAAAGACGAGAAAAATTCGAAATTCAAAATGATGGGACGGTTTCGTTTTCGCCGGAATTAAAGGCGATCGATCTTGGTTGCAACCCTGCTTCGACAATCGGACGCGCAAGATGCGCCTATACAAACAAGACGACCATTCATCCAGATCTAGAACAACTACGGTTCGCGTTGACAATCGCGGATTGATAATACACCAAATTCGGAGATAGAAATTACACAATGAGAAGGAACGGAGAAGACCGAACAGAAAGACGTCAAAAGCAGAGAATTCTGAGGAGGAGCAGCGGGGCGGTAGAGGAGGCGGAAATCTCAAGCGCAAGCACAAGGGTTGTCCAGCACCATGGCGGTCACCCCCTCATCGTCGAACGTGAACACGTAGTAAACCACCGTCAGCCCGCCAACGATCGCCAGGAACACGCCCTCGTTGAACGACATGATCGCCAGCATCAGGAGGTAGCCGATCGCCGAGTTAAGCCCGAAGAGCAGAGCCGCCCCGAGCCTCGCGAATCTGGCCAGCCTTCAGGAGGAGCGAGGACGCCACGTCGGTCAGCGCGCGGGGGACGCGGCGGCGGAGGAGGAGGAGGCGAGGGATCTGAAGCGGATGCGGCGGTCCTCTGTGTACTAGTAGAAGGCGGAAACAAGGAAGCAGGCGGCGAGGGAGAGGAAGTAGCTGGGCCAAGAGTCGGTCCGCCATGAATCGACGAGGAGGGTCACGTACTTGCTCCAGTACAGTGTCATGTGCATCATCTTCGCTCCTCTGTTGTTCGAACCCAAGAGAGAGAAAGAAGAGAGAGAGAGAGAGAGAGAGAGAAGCTCTGTTGCTTTTGTTCGAGTTTGAGTCAAGGACGAAGAGATGCGACTATTAGATACATCGACTTTTCCGCAACGATCATGCGACTATCGTGCAACGATCGTGTGGTGGTCGTGCGGCGGCAAGCTACCAGTGGACGATGGCAGTCTTCAGCTAGTGGGCTGTGGGCGGGGGCCAGTAAGCTATGGGCGGCAGCAACCATCGCCAGCAATCGCCGGCAATCGGCTGCTGACGGTGGCCATGGGCTGTAGGAGGTAGCCAACGTGGACTTTTATCGTTCCGAAGAATGATAGATGATATATTATTTATACTACTTTTATATGTAAACGTAGACTTCTATCGTATCTAAGAGTGATGCGATGATAAATGCGCCAATTTTCATCACACACTAATGTATATATGCATTTATAGCAAACAGAAGTCACATGTTAAGCCGGCCAATTCTGTTTTGGGCATTACTTGTCATTCAATGGTTTCTCCCTCCAGTCTCCGATGTTAAAATCATGCTTCTCCATCTTTCTTGTTCTTGCAATCTCATCACTTCATCTTCTCTCATTCTCATTCGACAGCCAGGAAGTTTTTTGGATGCTTAGCTGCAACTTTGTCCATATCCTTGGTAAGTTCCCTACTCCCTACGACTAATCTGAATATGTTTCTTTCACCAATGTCATATTTACAACCTATGTCTCTCTATGGGAAAGGTGCCCAGGAGCAAAACCGCTATCGTGTTCCTCTTTCTGTGTTTGCACGCAGTCGGCGCACTTGATCCATCACCGAGGCTTCCATCTACTAGTAAACCCGTTTATGGTGGACAAGATTTTCCCCCTCCTTCTACTAGTAAACCCGTTTTTCGTTCACAAGTTTTTCCTGGTGGCGGTGATGGTAACAACTAAATTGGCTTAATGTTTTGGTACTAGTGATTGTTTTACAAACTAATTATTTTGTCTAATAACCTCTATGGAGAGACGCAAGTGCTTTACCGTAGCTTTATGGGAAATTGCTGCCAACGTGGACGATCATTCCCATCATACAGACAATTGTCCTAGGCATTCTCATTACTATATACTTCTATCTCAAGAACCCTGTTCCCATAAAATGCAGTATTGATAATGTGGAAATAGTCGCGGGAAACATGCCTGCATCTACTTGAAGCGGATATTCTGGAAGAGTAAGAACATTTGGTATCTCTCTTTTCGTGCTGTTTTTGTATTAAAGACGGCCCTACTAAATCATTAAATAACACATCAAATGGGTATTAATATTTTTCGCATTACATCCTCGAGTGATTATTATTTTTATCCGATCAAAGATGGGCAATCCATATCAAAACTAAGAGTTCGCAGGTAATTACATCCTCGAGTGATTATGCTCCACTCACGAGTGGCGACTAAGTTCCGAACTATTTAAAACTCTCGGGAAGCACGAGATCCCTAATACGATCGGGAATGTCGGAATCTCGATCGGGAAGTCGTCCCATCCACAGGCACCTGATGGGCGGAACCACGCCTCTCTAGCGAGCCGAACCATGGCGTATCGACGTATTTCCATATGGGCTCGATTACTCAAGGCCCAATAGAATCTTATGATGGCCCAAATAAAAGTCCATCCACGTCCCCCAAAAAAAATTCCCAAACTGAAAAGAAAAAATGAAAAAGGCTGGAAATTCATTTTATTTAGTTTTCGGAAAAGTCGATGTATCTAACAGTCGCATCTCTTCGTCCTCGAACAAAAGCAACAGAGCTTCTCTCTCTCTCTCTTCTTTCTCTCTCTCTCTTCTTTCTCTCTCTTGGGTTCGAACAACAGAGGAGCGAAGATGATGCACATGACGCTGTACTGGAGCAGGTACGTGACCCTCCTCGTCGATTCATGGCGGACCGACTCCTGGCCCAGCTACTTCCTCTCCCTCGCCGCCTGCTTCCTCGTCTCCGCCTTCTACCAGTACATGGAGGACCGCCGCATCCGCTTCAGATCCCTCGCCTCCTCCTCCGCCTCCGCCGCCGCCTCCGCCGCCGCCGCGCCGGCCGCCACCGCAGCCGCCGCGTCCCCGCTCCTCCTGAAGGCCGGCGCCTCCCGGCTGGCCAGATCCGCGAGGCTCGGGGCGGCTCTGCTCTTCGGGCTCAACTCGGCGATCGGCTACCTCCTGATGCTGGCGATCATGTCGTTCAACGGGGGCGTGTTCCTGGCGATCGTCGGCGGGCTGACGGTGGGTTACTACGTGTTCAGGTTCGACGATGAGGGGGTGGCCGCCGTGGTGCTGGACAACCCCTGCGCTTGCGCTTGAAGGTTTCCGCCTCCTCCGCCGCCGCCGCCTCTCCTCCTCAGAATTCTCTGCTTTCGACGTCTTTCTGTTCGGTCTTCTCTGTTCCCTCTCACCGTGTAATTTCCGTCTCCGAATCTGTTGTATTATCAATCCGCGATTGTCAACGCGAACCGCAGTTGTTCCGGATCTGGATGAATGGTCGTCTTGTTTGTATAGGCGCATCTTGCGCGTCCGATTGTCGGAGCAGGGTCTCACCCAACATCGATCTTCTTTAATTCCGGCGAAAACGAAACCGTCCCATCATTTCGAATTTCGAATTTTTCTCGTCTTTTCGATTCGACCCTGTTGCACAATCTCCTCGGGTGCAAGGAAGAGCATTGAATCCGGATTGCGTCCGACGGAAGGAAGCGCGTTCGTGGTGGGGGACCCATCAGGCCATATCCTGGTTTCTGCAATCGTCCAATGAAACTCCGCAAGAGGAGAGGAAGATTCCAAGGAATTTCGCAGCCGCATCGCTTGTCGGGTTGCGATTTAGCGACCATTGTATTCTGCAAAAGCAGAAACGCAGAAGTCTAAATTCTCGGAAAAAGACAGAGGAAGTCGCCGGCGAGCTCGCGGCCTCTCGAGTCCCGACTTGCAGTACGAGGTGGTTTCGGCGGATCGCAGTACAAGACGAGGGTAGTACTGGTTTCCCACCAAAAGGTAGTACAAAGGATTATGAAGTACACGCCTTCGAGCGACTTTCCTTTTTACTTTGGACAAATTAAATATGTCCATTCTAAATTGAAATACATTAATGGGCTAGGCTAAGCAGTAACCCAAACCGCTAAGCGAATTGGCACATAGCTTCAGGTGCGTGACTTGAACCCGTTATATATTCTCAAATTATTTGGACTAGTCATCCAAAGTCGATTTTGATAACATCGATACGGTTCGTTTATCACGAATCCGATACTTGAATAAATGCATTTATTCCAACACACGTTTGAATTTCCCCATTTTGCATTCGCATATTGGGAATCAAAACTTCTTGATGGGTTTTATCATGTGCATGCGTCTAGTTGCCCAACCATCTAATACTTCTATAAATGCAATTCTAATTTCATTCCAGCACATGTTTGAACTTCCCTTGCATATTAGGAATCCAAACAACTTCTTAAAGGGTGTCATCCTAACAGCTGGACTATTTGATGTTTGTGTAAATGCAATTTCAATCTCATTCCAATACATGTTCCTCATTTTGCATTTGCATATTGGGAATCCAAACAACTTTTTCAAAGGGTGTCATCAGGTACATAAAGAAATGTAATTGGTCAAAGTTCAAAAAAAGAAGTGGGTATTTTCCAGGAGTTCTTAAGGTTAAAGCAAATGAGGTTATTCAATCCATTTAAGGATGATTGACAAGACAAGAAGTTGTCTGACAGGAGAAGTTTCCATGCACATGGTGATGTGCAGCTTCTGTTGCAGACTCCCATTTCTGGGTTGAGTTCCTTTCTTCTCTCTCACTAGTCACTCCATTTCTTGTCAATCTGTATTAATTAGAGCAAGCCGAGAATGTTTCCCTCTCTTTGGGCGTGTTGATGAAGACGCATAGAATTCCCTTTCAGTGGCATAACTGGGCCCAAAAGAAAGAAAATATTGCTTCGACGTCAAGCACATCTTTGAACAACCCTCTTTTAATGATTGGGACCATGGGAAGTCCATCCAAGTTGCGTTATGCTCAGAACCTTCAGATGGGATCATTTATGGATAAAATGGAAATACATTGAAGGGGCTAAGCAATCACCCAAACCGTAAAGCAAATCGGCACATAGCTTCACGTGCATGACTTGAACCCGTTATAAATTCTCAAATTATTTGGACTGATCATCCAAAGTCGATTTTGATAACATCGATACAATTCACCTATCACAAATCTGATACTTGAATAATGCAATTATTCCAACACATGTTTGAATTTCCCCATTTTGCATTTGCATATTGGGAATCCAAACTTCTTGATGGGTTTTATTATGTACATGCGTCAAGTTGCCCGACCATCTAATACTTCTATAAATGCAATTCCAATCTCATTTCGGCACATGTTTGAACTTCCCCATTTTGCATTTGCATATTGGGAATCCAAATAACTTCCTAAAGGGTGTCATCATATACATCTGTCAGGCTGCCCAACCATTTGATGCTTGTGTAAATGCAATTCCAATCTCATTCCAATACATGTTTGTATTTCCCCATTTTGCATTTGCATATTGAGAATCCAAACAACTTTTCAAATGTGTCATCATGTACATATAGAAATGTAATTGGTCAAAGTCCTAAAAAAGAAGTGAGTATTTTCCAGGAGTTCTCAAGGTTAGAGCAAATCGGGTTATTCAATCCATTAAGGATGATTGACAAGACAAGAAGTTGTCTTACAGGACAAGTTTCCATGCACATGGTGATGTGCAGCTTCTGTTGCAGACTCCTATTTCTGGGTTGAGTTCCTTTCTTCTCTCTCACTAGTCACTCCATTTCTTGTCAATCCGTATTAATTAAAGCAAGATGTCGCGACCAATTTTTTCGAAATTCCTCTCTCTCAAACCCTACGCATTTAATCTATTTATAGGCCACGGTTAGGATTTTAATTTTTCCAAATCTGTATCCACGAAAATTCCTTTTTCCAAATGCAATATTTGTTTTTGATACGATTTAGGATTCCAAGAGGATTCTTCTAAAATTTGAAATCTCGCACAAATCAATCCGTAAAATCTTTCCGAGGATATAGGCTTGGGCCGATTTACTCCCTTCGTGGACTTAGTCCAATTCACTAAATTAATATTCTGAACCATCAATTTGAACCCATTTGTCACCGGCCCAATGTAAATGCAAAATAAATGCACCTAAAACTATATGCTATGCAATTAATTAATTAACTAATATTTTTTTAAGGGTTAAAATTAATCCCTAATTTTTTAATGCAATTAATAATTAAAAAGGTCACCAAAATTTAGGTGTCAACACAAGCCGAGAATGTTTCCCTCTCTTTGGGCGTGTTGGTGAAGACGCATAGAATTCCCTTTCAGTGGCATAACTGGGCCCAAAAGAAAGAAAATATTGCTTCGACGTCAAGCACATCTTTGAACAACCCTCTTTTAATGATTGGGACCATGGGAAGTCCATCCAAGTTGCGTTATGCTCAGAACCTTCCGATGGGATCATTTATGGATAAAATGTTCAACCTTCCAGGTCATCGATATTTAAAGCCGCAAAGAAGAAAAAGCTACTTTTGTTAGTCAAATCTTGAGAAGAAAGAAAGAAATTCCATCGACCTTTGCGTGGTTAACTAGTACAGTATAAACTCCTACAGTATAAACATCCAACTCAGCATACTCATCCAAATACACCAACCAAGACTTGCTGTACATTTAAAGAATCAGATGTACCAGAATCATACTCGACTTCTTTCGTGTAAGAAAAATCTTAATGCGTGTTTACATGAATAAATAGACGATGTCAGGGAGAGAATTGGGATAATCTCTCATGATCAGGGCTTTTGGGCAGTTCTTGACTTTTAGCAGACGGTGGATTCACCATAGATGTGATCAAGAACAGCAATGACTCCACAGACAAAGGCTTGGTCGATTCCAGCCCTCACGATCACACGGTACACATCCTTGCTCGCCATTAATTCGCCCATCTCTTTCTGTATCTGTAAATCACATCAGAAATAAAAGACATGTCAAGTTCTTTTACCTTAAAAGAATCTCATTATAAAAACAACGAATGGGTGCTAGTCAGGACTCTAGCTCCATAAATCAGAAAGACGTCAATGTTTTCTGTGAAGCATTGTCAAGCACATCAGTCTAGTAGTTCTTCGCCATCTCTGTTTTGAAACCAGAAGTGCGAATGTCAACACAATGGCTTTCTCCAGTATCTCTCTCCACGTTCTTACATTACTTTTTCCCCGCATTGCGTTTGCATTGTATATCATAGTTTAGATGTGTTCTATGCCAACAAACGCTAGTTAAGTGACTAATAAGCTTCTGGGTGTCGAAGGAGGTCATCACTTTTCTCGCAATAGGCTTAATCAGTATCTAGAAAGCCGAGTACTTTCTTATTGAGCAGACTTAGTAAATAGTTTTAGGACCTGTGCTATTGGGTTGCCTCCAGAGTCAACGATGCTACAATCCCTATCTGGGAAGTGACCCTTGATGTGGAAGATCCCATCTGGACCGTTGATTTTCCTGGGCTCCAGAGAGATTTTGATGGCCGAAGATGATGAGCTCCCGGAGAAGCATGATATTGAGGATGTTGAATGGGGCTCCTTGATGCTGAACACCAGCTTCTGGGCACCTTCATAGTCATATATGTAGCCCTTCCATTTCTTGTGGATGCTCATTGCTTCAATGATCCCTCCTGCCTAATTTAGAGAGAGAGAGAGAGATATTAAAACTTGTCCAAAAGATTTAACCGGTGTTATTCATCAAAATATTACAAGAATTATCATCAGGAGCTTGAATTTCGTGCACTGACTATATTCATCAATCAGAAAGGACAATCTCAATTCAACATCTGACGAATTCGAGGGGAGATGTGCATATGAACCACATGATGCTTTTTTACCTTGCGGCGGATGAGGAGGAGGGTGTCTATGTCTCCATCCCTAACAACAAGCTCGCTGCTCGTACCAAGCACTCCACATCCATCGACCCGGAAAATCACTCGTGTGCTGCTGCAATCTGTCACCACGAACCCTCCACCGCCGACAGCGTGCGGCCTCCTCCGAACGACAAGGGCAGCCTCCACCGGTGAGCAATACACCTTGCTCACGATTGCCATCGTTCAATGATCTTGTGCCCTCTTATCCGGTCGTTCTTGTGGATATTGTTTCTTGCTTAATAAACCAGAGACAGTTTTGTAGCTAGATTATATAGAGGACGTAAGGGCGGTGAAGATGGAGAAGAGAAGAAGCGAGAATCAACGGAATGTCTCATTTATTGATTTTTCAAGCCCAAGATTATGCAGCGTTTCAAAAGGAGGTTTGGCGAGCTTTGAATATTTTGGCAAAGCTAGTACTGGAGTCTAGAGAATCTCTTTGGAGTGTTGGCATTCAACTACGCTTTTCTTGCTGCAAATGAAGACTGCTGCTTCACGCACCCGTTCAACTTCGACGAAATTCAATAAGGATCAAAAC
This sequence comes from Eucalyptus grandis x Eucalyptus urophylla, assembly GCA_028830015.1. Classification (NCBI taxonomy): domain Eukaryota; kingdom Viridiplantae; phylum Streptophyta; class Magnoliopsida; order Myrtales; family Myrtaceae; genus Eucalyptus; species Eucalyptus grandis x Eucalyptus urophylla. Next base: position 48,190,860 of record CM054190.1, read on the forward strand.
ATAAGATGTGTGTGTATATATAAATATAAATTGTGAGTGCATCTTTAAATTAATGGATCATGATCAAATTCAAGTTAATTTTTTAAACATAATCGATATCAGAAACTTAAGAATTCGTGTCTATATAAATCAAATTTCAAAGTTCCCGTAACTATTAAAGTGATTAATTAAGCAAATGAATCATGTTCAAGCACTCAATAAAAATCCGCATCGCCATCCATGTGTTATTATAATGTCATATTTGGAGTTTTGCATTTTCTTTCTAATATTTTTTATGTAGTGGCTGGGGACTCTCTGCATCATAAGAAAGAGTTTATAAAGAGAAAGAAATGTATAATTTTCTTTGGGGCAATGCTATTTCCGCCCCTTATAAAACTAATTCCAATCAATTTCTACCAAAAAGATAAAATTACCTTCCATCATTCAATTGCAATTCAAATTGATGGTACTTTTGACCCAAAAGAAAATTGATGGTACCAAATTGTGTACTATAATTAAGAATTTAATATGTTTTTTTTTTTTTGTATATTTTACACATATATCAAACGTGCTATGTCTTTTTTATTGTTTTATATTACTACCATCAAAATTTATTTTATCGAAAGAGAAATTTCCTAGAAATCTAGTTATTATACACGATGTCAATTATCTTTATAAATAAATTGTTAAGTAGATGAAATTTAATCAATCAAAATATTGCATAAAGTAATAATTTAAAAAAAAAATGCCAGTGAAATATAATTATTTGAATTGATAAAAATTAATGTCATTAATGAATTATTCACAAAAACTATCAAGATACCTCATTGTACATAACATTTTCAGTGTATTCCTTATATATTCCTCTAACTTCTTACACTCTCTGTATAAAAGTATATCGCCAGTATATTGATATTATAAACAAGGATATTTGATATAAATAGTAAACTAATGAAATTAACAAAAAGTTCATCAAGAAAATGAGCTTTTGAGATAAGATGGACAAAAAATAGATAAGTTGTTATAAGATTAATGATGAAGAATAGACTTTTCAATTTTATTCTATGCACTTTTCTTTAAAGGATTAATGCCCTACAAAACCTCAAACTGGTATAACTATGACAAATTTACCTCAAACTAATTTTTTAATCACGAAAACCCAAACCGATACACATTTAACAAATTTATCCCAGACCGGTATACTTGTGACAAATTTATCCTTTGTTGGTTTTCATTAAATTTTACTGTCAAATTACTAAGTTAAATGACATATAACAATTGATTAGTATACCGATTTTGGATTTTACTCTCCATTTATTATAGTTATACAATTTTTGTAATTTTTTGTGGTATTAATCCAATTTAACGAAAAATATATTTGTCATGAATATACTAGTTTAAGGTTTTTTTAGGGTCAAATAAATTAATTTGGGATAAATTTGTCACAAGCATATTAATTTGGGAGTTTTTTATAGTTTTGTCACGGATGTACTGGTTTGGAGTTTTTCATGGTCAAAAAATTAATTCGAGATAAATTTATCACATGTGTACTAATTTTGAGTTTTTTAATGTATTAATCCAAAAACAAAATATGTGAAATGCTTAATTATGGAGCTATTGTGCATAGAAAAAGAAAAAATTTTGAAAAAAAAAAAGAAGGGAGTGGGTCATCACTTCAAACTGCAATTGAAAGATTAAGTTTTTAGTATAAATATGGGTGAACGAAGGTATTTAGTGGTCGGAAATAGCGCCGCCCGTTTCTTAAGGGCCTGCATGGTTGGCTTTTATTTCTGTTCCCAGGAACAGAAATTTCTGTTCTTTTGTTCCTGGGAACAAAAAAGGAACAGAAACGCGTTTGTGTGCGTTTCTGTTCCTTTTTTGTTCTTTTGTTCCCAGGAACAAAAAAGAAACAGAAACAAGAAACAAGAAAAACTTGTTTCTTGTTTCTGGAACACAAATCAGAAACAAAAAAGGAACAAAATTGTGTTCCTTTTTTATTTCTGATTTGTGCTCGAACAGGCCTCCTCTCCCCCCCGCGACGAGCTTCCTCCTGCGACCTGCGACAAGCGACGAGCGACGGGCGAAGAGCTTCTCCTCCGGCGACGTGCGACGAGCGACGGGCGAAGAGCTTCTCCTCCGGCGACGTGCGACGAGCGACGAGCTTCTCCTCCTCCGACCTGCGACGAGCGTCTCCCCCTGCGACGAGCGCCTCCTCCTGCGAGCAGAGAAATCCATCGTCTTCTCCGGCGCCTGTCTCCGACGAGCGCCTCCTCCAGCCGCTGCTCCTTCACCAGGTAAACGTCGTCACTGCTCCTCCTTCCCTGATTGTCTTCACTTCGGCGAGAGCTCGAGTGTTAGGGCTCGCTCGAGGAATCGCTTGCCCAGATCTGCGAGCCGCTTGCTCGAGCGAGTCTCGCAGATCTGGGCGAGCGTTGCTCCCCAGATCTGCGACAGCAGCTCGTCTGCTCGCTCGAGATCTGGGCGAGCGAGCAGAGCAGCGAGCTTCGCTGCTGCTCGGGCTCGGCTCGAGCGAGCAGAGCAGCGAGCGTCGCTGCTGCTCAGGCTCGAGCTCGGCTCGAGCGAGCAGAGCAGCGAGCTTCGCTGCTGCTCGGCCTCGGCGACGCCAGAGCCTCCGCGACGCGGGCCGCCCGCTCCACGGCTTCGTCTTCCTTCAGGTTTCGATTGTCGAGTTCCTCCCGCGCGCGCGCGTACTGAATCCCCGTTATCTGCGGTGCTACTTTTTTATGGTCCACGATCCATTCTCTTATTGGAGGCAGTTACATGTTTTAGTGTGTTTAATGCGTCATCCATGGAGAAATGTTGGTTTTTCTATATGTATTTCTTTCAGTTTTGTTTCTTTTATTCTGACAAGGATGTTTGTCGATCTTGTCTTGAAGGCACAACAGGGGTCGTGGACTATACCAACTATGAAGACATGAAGTATGCAGTAAGTCTTTTGCCTTTTTCATGGTTAAATTGGGAGGTTAGGATAGAGATTTATTTGCCCAAGCTTGTTGGGATCTGTCTGTCATTCTGTGAATGAGATTGTCTACATTTTCTTTGCAGATAAAGAAGCTTGATGATTCAGAGTTCAGAAATGCCTTTTCCCGGTCATACATTCGGGTATGACTTTTGACACTGTTCTTTTATCAATTACCATCAGGTGTACACCTGTGTGAATAGATTTATGTAATTTAATTTGCTTTCTTTTGTATGTTCATGTGCAGGTTAAGGAATATGATTCAAAGCGTGAGTCATCAAGAAGTCCTAGGGGCCGAAGCTATAGTCGCAGTCCTAGCCGCAGCCGCAGTCGTAGCAGGAGTGTGAGGTCTGGTTTTCTTGAATTGCGATACATGTATTTTTAGTTGTCTTTTAATTTTTCTAAACCCTTTTCATTTAAAATGCAGCAAGTCTCCAAAAACCAAAAGTACACGGCGTTCACCTGCAAGGTCTCGATCTCCTTCACGCTCCCGCTCCAAGTCACCCTCCTTATCAGGGTATGCTTGCTCAGGCTATAGTTGGCTTAACTGTGGTTTAGTCCTCCATTTAAAAGTGGTTATAATGCAAAAGGGCATATGTGAAGTTTCAATCTACAATATTTTCTTTCATAGAGTATGATTTTGGTGGGGATTTACCTGACTATGCTGGCGGCCAAGTCATGGAATCTTATATATTCCTCCTTTTGGTTCTCGAGTTTGATAATTATAATCTTGTTTTGCCAATGAAATACTGACATTGGTGCTTAGTGAATTTCTTTTCTCCTTTAAATTTTCTTCTGTTTAGTAATCTCTCAAGTTCAATCAGATGATGGGTCCGAGATGTTGATTTTTTCCCCAACTATTTGCACTTCAAGATTTTGTAAGACTTGTGTAGGAGGAATGTTTTGCTCTAACTATTGGCCTAAACTCCCTATTATCCATGGGTCTTTACTAATTCTAAGGTGTTATCCCCTTACATGTTCGTGTGGCTTGATATTATTTTGGGGATTATTTGATGGCTTTTGCTCATCATGATTAGGAGATCGATTTCCAGAATTTGAAAGTGTTTTTATCTTCATGGATCTAGTGCGAGTCTTGTCTGAACTGAAGTCAGCTAGCTTGTACTTTGCTCTCTCTTCATTAACTATTGCACGGTTGGGGGTGTCTTGGAACTTCTTTCCAAATAACTGCTCTTTTGCTTTCTGTATGAAAATCATCTGTTCTCTTTTTATAGATATGGATATGGATATGGATAAATGCGGCAAACTGGGGATTCAATATTAGGATCTTGGTGGGATATGGTTCATTTGCCTGCAACTATATGGTTTTGATGGCGATAAATATAGTAGTAACTAGTGATCTGTTTAAGTTTTTATTGTACAATCTTCTTTTTCTTTTTTTCCTCCCGAACTGGTATCTTGGTTGCATGAAGGTTGGTTTTTTTAGGTACATTATCTGTTTTATATTCATATTTCTGTGAGATAATGTTGGCATACTGCAGCGTGAGAAACAACTGAGCAAAAGCCCTAAGAAGCGCAGTGCAAGCAGGAGTCCTAGCAGGAGCAGGAGCAGGAGCAGGAGCAAGAGCTTATCTCGGTCTTGTCTCTTTTCCAGCATGATAGTTTTTATTAATGTTGTGCTACCCCTTTTTTGCGTTAATGGGAAAAATAATTTTGATATAGTTTGCTCAAATTTTAGCGGTGCTTATTGAGATTGCTTTGCCATCATTTTTTATGTGTGGGTGGTTGTGTGTTTATTGCCACTTGTGTTGATTGGTTTTCCTTGGTTTCTTCATTCGTCTATCAAAGGATGTTTATCAATTGATTGGTTCTCGCAGTCTATGCATTTACTTGTTTTTTGAAATGACAAAACTAGCGGTTCACTAAGAACAAGGAGGAATATTCCAACGTATACGTGAATATGATGTATTGATGGGTGTTGTTAGATCTGGCCTTTGCTGGCGTTCCTCGACACCATGACGAGTTGCTGTTCTGTTGATCTTTGTCCCACGATCCTGTTGTCCCGCGATCCTATTGTTCTATGGCAAATATCTCCTGTTGTTCTCAATTTGCGTTTTGTCCCGTATTGCTTGGATTTGGTCGAATATTAATATTTTCTGTGTGTCTCTATGAACCCTTGCGACTCAAGGGGAGAAAGACAAAAGGAAGAAGATGACGCCCGAAGAAGAGAACGTGTAGAGGGGTAGACTAAAGGGGAGGAGAAAAATAAAAGTGAAAGAAAAGAAAAGAACAGAAAAAAATAAAAAATAAAAAGGCACGTGAGAAGAACAACGTTGTCGACTTGTTCATTTAGTACATTCTTTGTGAATCTATAAGAACAACGTTGTTCGACTTTTTTTTGTAGGAATGTTGGGGATTATACATTATGCGAGATCCTTGATATCTTATGACTATAATGCTTCGATTTTTTCTCTTTAAGTTATGGATTTGCAGAGAATGGAGGGTGCTGTTTCGTTGTTGCCTTATTGCTTATTGTCTTGAATTTTTCTTTACTTAAGGTACATCCTCAATTGGTTGATTCATTCTCAAGTGAACGCTGATGCTTTGAGAACTTCGGTGGATCCATCCAAAGTTCCGCCTTGCCGGTGCCAATCCACGAAGACATACTCTTTTTCCCTTGCTCTGTTCCGAATTTGCCAGTCCCTGCCACATAAATCGCAATTTGCTGAATTTGGAGATCCGGAATATCCATGCGGACCTACAGAATTGGAGGTTGCAGATGATACATTGCATGATGCACCTGGAATAAACATGCTTAGGACAAGGATTGCAAATAAAATGGCGAGGGATCATAATATGCCTGAAATTTCATGACTTTGTGTTTTTGACTTTTGTAATTTTATTTTTAAGTATTCACTTATCAAATCCAATGTGATGAAGTTGAACAATGAACTATATTACTTCATTATTATGATGTTATGTATGAAAGGGTCAACGTAGAGATCTATGAAGTATTCTTCTTTTAGGTAGCTCTTATGGTGGGATTTTTACTTATGAAATTTTGTTCCAGGTATGCACATGATCATGTTCAAAATGTTTGTCTTTAACAACTATGAACAAAATTAAATTGATGAGCATTTCATTAGAGTTATAATGCAATACCAAGTTTACACTTTATTGAAAAAAAAAGGCACGTGAGAACAATTTGGAACAAAGTTTATTTATGAACTTTTCTTCAGAGTATGCACTTATAACTATGTTCAGAATGTTTGACTTTACTCACTATGAACAAAATTAAATTGATGAACATTTTATGATAATGAGAATTGAAAGTCAAGTTTACACTTTATTTTAAAAAAAAACAATAAGGAAAATTTTGGTACGAACTTAAAATATTTATTCCGTTCAAAGCAAATATGATTAAGTTTAGAATATTTGTTTTCACTTAATATGAAAATTAAATTGATAAGCATTTCATGAGAATGATAATTTAATACCAAGTTCACATTTTATTAAAAAAAAACAATTGGAAAAATATTGGAACAGAAATTTTGTACATAACCAAACGTGTTTCTGTTCTTTTTCTATTCCAGAAACAGAATTTTTTAACAATTACCAAACGTGTTTCTGTTCTTTTTCTATTCCAGAAACAGAAATTTTATACAGTTACCAAACGCGTTTTTTTGTTCAGAAATTGTTCCCAGGAACAGAAACACTTTTTTCTATTTCTGTTTCCTGGAACAATTTTTAAACAGAAACGCAAACAAACGCGCCCTAAGTGACAAAAACACATAAGAAGTCTTTCATGAACGTTTTGAAAATGGGGCAGCCGGGCAAAAGCGCCCTCAAGGGCTGGACCCAAGATTTTGACTATTTTTCTAACTTTGGTACGACTAGCTATTATTACCTCCTGTTGAAAAACATAGGTTTCGTTCATATGGATGGGGAACTTTATTCCCTAGAGCCAATTCTAGTGGCTGACATATTCAGTGGAATGAGGAGGAACCTCCTTTTGGCTCAAATAAATCCTCACTAGGAGCCACTAATTAGCTATCGAACATCCTTTTCTCAAAGTTTAAATTCGTTCCCATGTAATTTAATATATTGACCCTCTCATCCGGATTCTCATATGTGCCTTTCACAAAAAGTGATATATAAAAATTCAATGTTTATATAAGTGGTCAGTTCAATCTAATTAATGAATTTGACCCCTCACATTTTACATATAAATAATCCAAAAGAACAAACACCACATTTGGTGCCAAATTTAAGATTGTCCAACCTTAAGAGGGAGAACAAGAAACCTATTTGTATTCGCCATATTAAGTCACCAATCAAAGCCAGGTAACTACCGGCACAAGTAAGAATGGCGTAGAGTCCCCTCGTGGTCATAAAAAGGAAAGCGAAGTAGCAAAGATGCCTCTGTAAACGGTGCAACCTGTCTTTGTTGAAAGAGATGGAGGAGTTAATTGCTTAATTATTTGTATGACCAAAGTTACTTGGCAACTAAGTTGCAAATATATCGTATGCCATCTTGTTTAGCGGAAGCATCGTGATCTTTCTGTCACTAAAGATACAGACAGCGCACAAATTCTAAGCCCCACTAACCAAACCAATCTCCAGAGAGAAAAGAGAGTAACAAAAAAAATAATGACAATAATAATTATTCTAAACACCCATTCAACAGATAATCTCTCTCTCTCTCTCTCTCTCTCTCTAGAGAGAGAAAGAGAATTTTGAAGACTTTACAAAAAGTAATTTTGTATGAAAATCCATCCATCAGGGTCGACCAAGAGAGATCTCTGAGAGAGAGAGAATTTTGAAGACTATTACAAAAAGTAATTTTGTATGAAAGTCCATCCATCACGGTCGACCAAGAGAGACCTCTGCAATGAGGGCAGCCTAGTCCTTATTTTAATAGCTGGAGGAGACAGCTTCTTCCATAGTCGTTGAAAAATGGTACTACTTTTATCCCTTAAAAACTCTCCCCCGAATATATTCCAATGGCTTTCTTTAGGACCATGCACGGCGAGAATAATTGGACGACGAATCGCCATCATTAAAAAAGTGTGTTATAATAAAATGAAATGAAAAAACACGTCCAGTTATGAATTGAAAACTTATACTAAAAAACAAATTAGCGTCAGTAAGTCCTTTTGATTTGATGTTGCCCCACCATTGAAAAACTTCCAAGCAAAAAATACTATAAAGAAAGATCTCAAACCATCTTAGATGCCGATGGCTATCCGCATTATACAATCTAAAAGTATATCTTTTTTCCTTTCCTAACAAAGGGATGTTCTAGACTTCTTGACCATCTAATTAGGGTGCAATGATTTTATGTTCTACATACATTGACTAATTATCAGAGAGATACAAGACTGTATTCCCAATGTTTATCTTAAGAGAATACATAAAGTTTGGCAATTTGAATTCAGACCCGAAGTGAGAAAGACGGGTACTTTTTTTTTTAAGCAGGTACTTAGAGATTAAAATTTATATTTAACTAAATATAACCCCTAGGTTAGATCTTCTAAAGGCTAAAGTTGGCACAAAGGAGAGGCTTTGAAACATAGGGAAGCAGAATAACAAGAGAAAATAAAGAAAGAAAAAAGAAAACGACTAAAGGAAGAACAGTGAAGACATGAAAGATTCTTGTTAGAAGCTCGAGGCTAAAAAAGCAGTGGACATGAATTTTAGTTTCTTTTCTTCTAGATGCTTTTATATTTATGGTGAATATTTCAGATGAAGCCCATCAAAAATCATCCATCAAAATAGATAATGCTGGACCCTGATTATAGCTCGCGGCCCATAAGCATTGACAGAAGTGCTACCCAATCACGAGTTCATTGTGAAATTTATTTTCCTTCTTTTATCTTTTTATATTATAATAATAGATATCTGAACTTTAGACTCGATTGCTTGATTTATACCACTGGTGCACGTAAACACGCCATTGTTTTGCGACATATGTTTCATGTTCTTTTAGTTGATGGACGAGTTTCAAAAGGGTAGCTTGGCGTGATCTTTGAGCCTTGACTAACTCGATTGGACAATTCAAGCTTTCAAATGTTCATGACTTTTCTATCATACTATTCATGAATCTCAAAGCATATATATTAAAGTAAAATAGACCTTTCGACATCAAAAACAATATCCAGTAGAATAGGCTTCTTTAATTTCTAATACAAATTCGAGTGTCTTGTCGAGAAAGATGTGACAGAATCAATTATGTAAGACAAAATAGAAGAAGCATTTTAAAATGTCTAACATATATATATAAAATAAAATTAATTCAGCTATACATGTTGCAATAGACTATATTGTCATACTCATAGATCTAGACCATGTAAAGATATAAAATGAGTTTTTAGTCATTAATAAATATTTTTAAATGTGGAAAGATAAAATACTCCAACCCAATTTTATAATGGTTAATACCACCAAAAATTCTAAATTAATGCATTTATAACAAATTTATCTCAAAATAATTTTTTATTGACCAAAAATCCTAAACTAATACACCCGTGATAAATTCTAAAATTGTCAAACTAATACATTTGTTGCAAATTTTTCTTCTAGTAGTTTTCATTAAGGCTCCGTTCGTTTCGCGGAAAATAATTTCTAGGAAAACATTTTTCGAATTTTCCAACGTTCGTTTTACGGAAAATGAATTCATTGGAGAAGATGTCTTCCATGAAAGGAAAAAAGTCTTTTAGATTAGGGGAAAATGTTTTCCACTTTTGAATAGTATAAAATATTTTCCTCACTTAATCTCTATTATCTCACACCTCTGCAAATTCTCACTTTGTCCTCCCTTTCTTCTTCTTCTTTTCGTTTTTTATTCGAATTATTTTTAATTTTCTTTTTCTTTTTTACTTCGAATTATTTTTAATTTCCTTTTTCTTTTCTATTTCTTTTCTATTTCTTTTCTTTTTTTTCTTTTTCTTTTCTTCGTTTCCCATCTTTTCCTTTCTTGGCTAATCGTCAGTTGTTGCCAGCAAATCTCGAACTCATGCTCTACACTCTTGCTTATCATTTCTTTATTTACTCTCTCCTATAGTTGTACATTGTTTAAGCAAGGGGCTCTACATGCTTTGCTTATTTTTTCTTTTATTTATTAAAACACAAAAGACACAGGAGGAGAACAAGCCACTCAACTGGAAGATTCTCATTAGGGCTGTACATGCTTTGCTTCTTTTCTCTTTTGCTTCTTTTTAAAATTCATACGAACATTTTTTTAGAGTAAATGAGCGTTTGATGACAATGCGGGAACAAAGATATGAAACAAGCTTGTCAAGATTTAAAGGCAAATTCATATTTGATGGATTTATAGATCGATAAATAATGCATGCCTAAGTGGTGAAGTCTTAGAAAATATTTTCCTTATCGAATACCAAAAAATATTATTATTTTATTGGAAAATGACTTATGAAAAAATATTTTTCGGAAATGGTTAATTTTCCACGAAACAAACAGACCATGAATTAAATTAATATCACGAAAAACTAAAAATAAACAAATTCGGTATCCAAAAACTGCCACATATCGTTCAATTTATCAATTTAACGATAAAATTTAACAAAAATCAATGGATGATAACTTCGTAACAGGTATATCGATTTGAGATTTTTTTTTCATTACATCAATCCATTTTATAATACATCCACTAAAGAGGAGGAAAATCAATGTTTTTGAACCCTTCAAAAATAAATAAAATAAAATAAAATGTTGAGCGTGAAAAAGAGTGCAAGAAGGACTTTTCCTTTCTTTTTTTGTCGCGAGTTTTATCTATCACGAAAAAGACTCACTGAAAAAAGAAAGAGAGAGAGAGAGAGGGGAAAGCCACAAATGATGAGCATCCGTTCTCTTCTCTCCTTCTTGAAACGACACTGCGGAGCGTTACACGGGGAGAGGACTTTGGCTCAGTAATTTTTTCCAGAGTACTGCGGGGGTTCTGACCAAAACCCCCCACCACCCCCATCACCTCCTCCGACACGTCGCTGCCAGGGCCACGCGATTCTGCTGCTCCGTAGTACTTCGGGAAAGAGCGAGACGTCCTGTCGTCTCACCCCCGTCTGTCCCACCCACCCCCCCCCCCCCCCCGGTCCTCCCCTCCAGTTTTCCACATTTCCTGTACAAAATTTATCGTCTTGACTTACTTGGCTTAGAACTCGTCGATTTCAATATCAGTGTCCAGAATTAGGGATACTGATTAGACGGGTCAGTTCTAAATACCGTACAAAGCACGCATCTTATCAGCAAGAAATAATTTCCCATAGATGCTTCTATCAGTAGTCCAATGACTCAGTACCCAGCCCTGAATGCATTTCTTATTTTAATATGTTAGCCTTCATATATTGTTCCCTTAGCTGGAGAAAAAAAAGTTCTTCCCTCATCCCCCGGAATACCTTCAAATTTTACGTCCCAAAGTTCATGCCACATTGTTGACAAAGTCGAGACTCTTCATTATAATTTCATTTGTTTCGCGAAAAATTATTAATTTGAAAAAAAAAATCATAAAGATGATCACTTATATTACTTACAAAAATAAATAAACTAAAAATAATTTGCATCATTCATTAATATAGTTAGATATAAATTGTTATCGATAATAATAATAAAAAAATTAGCGACTAATTATTTTAAGGATTGATACTCTGAAAAACCACAAATTGATTCACATGTAACAAATTTACCCAAAACTATTTTTTTTTTACCACTAAAAACCCAAAACTGGTATACTTTTAACAAATTTACCATAAACTAGTACACTTGTGACAAATTTACCCTATGTTAGTTTTCGTTAAATTTTACTATCAAATTATTAAGTTAAATAACATGTGATAGTTAACTGATATATTAATTTGAGATTTTACGCTATGTTTGTCACAATTTACAATTTTTGTGATTTTCATGTGGTATTAATCCAATTTAACGGATGGTATATTTGTCACAAATTTAACATTTTTGGGTTTTTTGCAATCGAATAAATTAATTTGGGGTAAATTTATTATAAATGTATTAGTTTATGATTTTATATGGTCAGTCGGGGTAAATTTGTCACATGTGTATTAGTTTGGAGTTTTTCATGGTCAAAAAAATAGTTTTTGGTAAATTTGTTACAGGTGTACTAATTTTGGATTTTTCAGAGTATTAACCCTTATTTTAATTGATATAATGATTATTTTTAAGAAAATATTTTCTAAATTACTTATTTTTGTAAAATAAATACACCTTAATAACGAACAATACTTATCGTGTAGTTATGGGATTACTAAGTAGTTGACAAATAAGATACTATAGTCATTTCATTTCAATGGTATACTATTTTATACATCCAAATATAGGAATTCAAGTTAATTTTCACAATGGTATATATAAAAGAAAAAAGGCAAGAGGTTCAAACTTCGTATACTCATAATAAGAGAGGTTACTTCTTACGCAGTTTGGCTCTAACTGCACTAAAATGTTATATAAGCTCTTTTCTAGGGTAATTTCAAGACATTGGCGAAGAAATCTAATTATTTAGAGAATCATGAAATACCTCATAAGTCCCGTGAATCATTAGGTTTGGGCGTTTGACCTCTAAAATAGGCATGTTCAAGACCATTTGGCATGTAGTTTGTGGGATTTTAATAGATAACTTCAATTTCCTGAGTTGGAAATCTTCCGATGTCCCAATCAACTGTGCTAAAGCTGGAGATTTAATATCATGTCAATCCATCTAATTATCAAGCATTATACTCATTTAGCAAGAATTCAAGTTCGGAAGGTCTTAGTGATAGTCTGTTTGGAACGATTTTGCCTTTCAAATTGTAACTCTTTTATTAAAAAAATAATGCGGCTAATGCACTTATATACAATGCAAATAGTCACATCTTGGATTATGATTGAAATATAAATAGTTAGGTTTCTTCCTCATTTTAAGGAGACAGTTAAAATATTTTAATAATATAAATGCTTTATTTGATGCACGGATCAAACTTTGGCAGTTCCAGCCGTGAAAAACCACATCATTAAAGTTATAAGGGATAAGCTTAACATTAAAAAATGTTGAGGATAATCCGAGAAATAGGAGACTTCAACGAAGCTAGGGGATTGATCTGTGCATCTTCTCTGCTACTCCTTCGGAGCCGTAGTTGTGGTTGCCGCTGAATGACTGAAGGCTGCTTGGTTCGCTGGATGGCTCCCGTGTTTTTTGTTTAGGGGTCTTCTGGGTGGGTTGCTTTTGTTTGGCTGGCTGGTTGCCTTCTTTTGGTTAGCTGGTTATTTTAGATTGGTTCTTTGTGGGTTGACTAGTTTTCATTGTTGGTTTTAGCTGTTTGGCTTGTTGTGCCGTTGTTTGGCTTTTCCTTTTATCTCGGCACCCTTCCACTCATCATGCTTCTTATTCATTTTGAGTGTGAGTTGTGGTGTCGTGATCTCTCTATATAGGTTGGTTTAAGCTCAATATATTTATTATTTACACAAAAAACAAAAAAATTGAAACCAATTTTTCATAGAATTATCCATTGTAAGTGTCACTTACAAAAATGAATGAATAAAAAAAATTTCATCGTCTTTGAAAATATGCAAAAATAATTTGTTGTCATAATAAAAGCATTTTTTATTGATTGATTATTTCAATAAATATAAGTTATCAATTTTTGAATTTTTTTTTCTAAATTATTCATTTTTTGCAAAGTAAATAGAGTTTAAATTTCGAAAATTTTCTCTTGATTAGTCTCGCATATCTATACCTACATACGTACCATCTTTTCCACATGTAAAAAGGTTATGGCGCATCGGTCAGCTCCATTTCGCCTATGAGTTTGGATATTGTGAATTTGCAAAACTAGTAATGCATGTGAAAATAATGATAATCTATAAGCACTAAATTTATATTAAGGTTTATTAAGATAAAATAAAGTGTGACCCGTAGAAAATAATAATAATAGTAGCTAGATGTCTGCGTTCTTGTCTCGAAATTAAAAATAAAAATAAAATAAAGTGTTATGCTCTGTATTTTGATTACGGATTCTCACAGAAGTTTTGATCCTCACCTGTTTGTCCTTCTTACGTTTATCAATTCATGATATGAAGAAAAGTAATTTATTTTTGGATAAGCGAGCAGGTGGTATCCAAGTCATACTCACGCAATTTGATTGATTCATCTTCCCCAATGATCTGGAGAGGGCACTACCATATGAAGACCCAGTGCATTCATGCATTTCGAGCAAAACTTTACTCTCGAAATACTATATAATATCAGGGCATAAAATATTTTTATACGAAGTTTCATGATTATATAAAAAAAAATCATAAATGGTCTCTAAACTTTGATATAGTATATAATATGATTTATGAACTTTTCATTTATTTAATATAATTTTTTAACTTCCGTTCAATATAAAATACAATTTTTAAATTTTTATTTTTTTAATGTGATATCTGAACTTTTAGTACATGTTCAGTTTAGTCCCCAAACTATATAAAAATGTTAAATATAGTTTTTCTATTGATTCAAGTTCAGGGACTACATAAATTGAACATGTTCCAAAAATTTATAAATTACAATGAACAAATTGAAAGTTCAACGATTACATTACACATTAAATTAAAATTCATGAGTCATATTAAATAAATTTAGAGACTATTAAGTCGTTATTTCTTTCCGCAACGGGACTATGTACTCAAACATCTAATGCTTGTTGAAATAGTCAATTCAAACCTGTTTTGGATAGAGTCCAACAGTCAATTGAAATGAATCGATCTAGGGGAGCCATGTCACGTCGCTGTTAGGGGACATCGTGGGTCCTATGTATGCCCCTATCTTAGTACACTAGCCAGCTTTATTTTATTTGAATAAAAGCCCTAAATGTCTAGCTGTTTTTTTTAATTAACACCATTATCAACACTTGTCAGTCAAAAGCTGAGGGAGAGTTAGATCCTCGATTCAAAAATTTCCGTAACCCCTCCATGAAAGGAACGTGACTCCATGCAAGTAGACCTTGTCATATAATAATGACCACTAGGTTTTGACCTAGGACAATATATAATCCGATAACATCTAAACCTACACCAAATAATTTTCGAAAACGAGATAACATAATATCGAGTCTAGAAAGATTATGGAACAATTTAGTCTCATTTCAGATGCCAAAATTTATATATTTTGAATGATTTCGCATGCTTTATGCAAATAAGTGGGGTGAGTTTGATGTGAATTTCCATAAAACCTTTTCTACCATCCCTCTCCTGGCTCTGGCTCACCCCCCATTATACTTTTTCCTCGAGTTTGAGGCTCAAGTTCGAATCTTTGCTGCAAAAATGAAAGAACCCACTATCGGTTTTTTTTTTTTTTTTTTGCCCTTTTCTTGACTTCTTTTTCATTAATGTTTTTCCCTTTCTGGGTTTGTAGGTTTAATTAATCCATAAACCAATCTCATCTCAAAATCAGAGCTGGATTCGTAAAACACCCAGAACAGAACAGCCATTTTTCTCTCTCTCTCTGTATCTGTCTCTCTCTGTCTCTCGCACGCACACGCTCTCTCTCTCTCTCTCTCTCTCTTACGCAGCTTTCACGTGTCGTCTGAGGTACGATCATCGTGCTTTCCGCTTTCCTCCTGCGCTGAGAAGAGCTAAAAATAAGCGCAGACGCATTCACATCACATATTCAGTGAGAGAGAGAGAGAGAGAGAGAGAAACAGAGGGGGAGGGACAGCGACGGTGCTCTTCTTGGTCCTTTCCTCACGATCCATTCAGTTCTTTATTTGAAACCGAAGACGCTTGAACCCAAGAACTGTCAACTCTTCCTCAGAGGAAAAAGAAAATAAGAAATATGTCGCCGTACACACGCTTGGGTTTGCAGGCCTTTTTCACAGCCGTCTTTACCACTACTGATTTACTGCGACTCCTAACTTCTCCTTCCCAGAACCGCTGTCATTACCATTATTAAAAGCAAGAAAAACAGGGGAAAAAATGGGGGGAAGGAAGGGTAAAAGGAAAAAAAAAAGAAAAAAAAGAAAAAGATCAGAACCCAGTTTCTCCAGTTGTTTTGTCTCCAGAAAGATCCAATCTTTTTTCCATTTTTCGGGGGCTAACCAGTTAAATTTGATCGAAAGTACTGTTTGTCAAGAACCCCATTTTGCGTTTATAATGAATTTGTAGGGGAGGCACGGAGGGAAAGTCGAGAAATTTTCACACGCGATGCAGTGCGAGTGAAGTGAAAATCTGCATTCATATTTTTGGCACTTTGCATTAAAACACTGCCGCTTTCAGCCCCCTGCCATGTCCTGCTGCTTCCGCAGAGATCTTTTCGGGCTTCGGGTCGTCTTTGTCCCTGTCAGAGGCCACTAATTACTCCCCCTGCCACTGGACCTTTTCTTGTATGCCCATTGGCATTGCCATTGCGCTCTCATTCAATTTCTTTCACCTAACGTTTCATTTCCTCAGCTCCTCCTGGTTTGTCACCCTCCTGTTCAGAGCATTATTGTTCACCTGGTGTTGCGTGTGTTGCCATTTTCTTTTTTCTCTTTCTTCTTCTTTTGGTTTTAGTTTTTCATTATTGTGGTTATATTGTGGTCTTGTGTAGTGTTTGAGCGTGTGTTTTTGGGCATAGAGGATCTTCCATCGATTTGTTTTTGGTTCGAGTTGGAAGTGCGGGTGTTGTTGGATGGCTGCTCGGCCGGGCTGTTCGTCGTCGGTGCCGTCGCTGCCGCCGCCGTGCCCGAAGTCGCCGCCGGAGTATCCGGACTTGTATGGGAAGCGCCGGGAGGCTGCGAAGGTGCAAATGCTGGAGAGAGAAATTGGTTTTCTTGAGGTGGGTCCTCAGCTCTTTTAGAGTTTTTTGGGCTTGATTTCTTGTTTTTTGTTTTACTTTACTCTTTGAGTTTTGCCGTTTGGAGTCTCTTATTGAGCATTACCTGTTGTACCCGAAAAATGATAGAAGAAAAGGAAAAAAAATTTGTGATTTTGGGAAATGTATTTGTTGCTAAGTGTGATTGGTGGGTATAAGAGAGCTGAGACAGATCCTTGGGAAGAAAATTGTGGTGGAAAAATTAAACAAGTGTAAATTAATCCCATTAACGACGTTAATGCATTGTGCTTGATCATCTTCACTTGCTCTTTCTCTGTTTTCTCCCTATATTTTTCAGTAGTTTTTACTGGAAAAACTTACTGGTTATGTAATCTTGACAATTGGGTGGAATCTCTGCTTGGAGCAGGAAGAATTAAAGTCTCTTGATGGACTTCCACCAGCTTCCAGATGCTGCAAAGAGTATGCTTAATTTGCAATTCCTTGTAGAAATATATAAACAGTTAATTACAATGTTGGTTGGAAAGCTCGCTTCATGTCCATCAGCTAACTCCTTTTTTCTGCTTGAATGTGACGGCCTTGCAGGGTTGCCGATTTTGTTGTGACAAAGGGCGATCCTCTCATGTAAGATAATTGGATTATGCAACCTGTGATACAATTGATATGGTATTTTTTATCCTTTTGGTTCAATTTTATGCAGAGACCGGAAGGGAAATAAATCCTGCCGCTTTTGGAAGTGGCTCTGGTAGGATTTTCTTTTCTGTATATTGTTCTTCATTATCCTTGCTGATACTCTTGGTGCTTTGTTCTTCCGTTGCTTATTTTAATTTAGACTCAGATACTTCACAAGAAGCAGAGTGCATTTAATCATCCCATATTCTATGACATGCTGGCATGGTATTAGATTCACAGCATTCGGACAGCTTTGATTGAATTGAATGTATGTTTGGTAGTTTCATTTGATTGCAAAGAGGAGATACATTTCTGTATACTTGCCATACCATTCTGTACAATTGAAAAGTATGTAGAAGATCGATCACTCTGCCTGCTGCATAAATTTGCTGCTATATTATGCTAAAGGCTTGTGTTGTTTTAGTAAGCCTCTTCAACCCTCTTCCCCACAAAAGTACATCACAATAACTCCTCGACCCTTTCACTTTTAGTTGTCATTGGTGATCCTTCCATGAACTGTCTTCATCTCAGGCTTTACATCATCTTTGGAAATTGCATGCTGAACTCTGTTGACTGTTTGTTATTTTCTATCATTTTATCATCCTGATTATCATTTAGAAACTAGCAGAAGAAGCTCATCTAATCATAAATCCTTTTTTTATGGAGAATTTTATCTGCAATAACCTTGTTTGTGAATGTTGGCCCTTACTATACGGCCTTAAGGATATATTTCAAAAGCTCATGGGGAAGGACAATATAACTTCTTTGTTCCAATAGAAGTCAAACTGTCAACTTAAGATGATTCCTGATATACTGTGGTTTTGCTCCTTGGCTTTGCAGCGGAATGTCCTGTTTTAGCCTCTCATGGTTTTGCTGCTGCTGCTGTTCTGCGTGCCCAGTTCATTTACGATTGCCCTGCAGCTGCAAATGCAACTCGTGCAGCTCATCTAAATGTTGCTCGTGTCCAAGTTGCTCAGCACGCAAGTGTCGGTGTTGCTCGTGTCCCAAATCTGATTGCTGTAGAGGCATATCTTGCTGTTTTAGAAGTTGTACCTTTTCCTTTCCTTCTTGCCCTAGTTGCTCTTGCTCTAGTTGCTCTCGCCCTAGTTGCTCTTGCTCTAGTTGCTCTTGCCCTAGTTGCTCTTGCCCTAGCTGCTCTTGCTATTCCTGGCCTAGTTGCTCTTGCTCTAGTTGCTCTTGCCCTAGCTGCTCTTGCTGTTCCTGGCCTAGTTGCTCTTGCTTTTCCTGCCCTAGTTCCTCTTGCTGTTCCTGGCCTAGTTTGTCCTGCCTTAAGTGCCCGAAGGTAAGCTGTTGTTTCAGTTGTAACTGTAAAAAAATATGTTGTGATCCTCGCTATTTATGTTACTAGCACAAAGTTTATATGAATATTCTCGGTCTTGTTCCTCCTCGATATTTGAGTCGTTCATAAGAGAATGTTGAAAGGACCAATGAAGATAATGAAATAGTTGAATTGGCAAAGTTTCCATTCGCTAATTTGTGCCATCATGGAGGGAACCATCCATTCATCAAGTTGAAAAGGGACAAAATTATTGGCCTGAATGCCAAGCTACCTATCTGGCTACTGACATGAATCTGAAAAAAAAGGAGGGGGGTTAGTGTAAGCACCTTCATGACTTTGAAGGGATAAGCGAAACTACAATGCGTCAATTAGCTGATTTGTGCACTCGTCTTCATGACTTTAAAGGCATAGGCGAAATTCCAATGCGTCAATTAGCTGTGATTTGTGCGCTCGTCTTCATCGGTTAAGTCTCATCTGAGCTGCTGGACTGCGGCATCTTACTCTGCTTCTTGAGCCTGCTCATGCTCTTCTTCCTTTTTAGCCTATGCTAGAATTTGTAGTTCGGTAAAAGTAAAAAAGACGGGCCTAAATTACCAGACAAACTCCAGGGCAAGTTGGCTCTGCATATTTGGTGATAAGGTAAGGGCTGGACCGATTTTCAGGTGGGGTACAGATCCTTTGAAATTATAGTAGGACCCAGATGGTCACTGTTCATGTTTTTGAAAAATTTTGTACTGATTTGTATCCGAACAGGAAAAAGAAAAGAAAAAACATATTGAAGCGAGAGTCATGTCGTCCTAATATAAATGCTCTCGTGAGCCATGACATCATTTTTTATTAAATCTAGAAGATTTGACAAGCGCCACTTACTTCCACGATTGAACTGAAATATTTAGTAATTATCAAACGGTGGTGTTCGTGTTGTTCTCAATGCCTAAGAATTTGCAAAACCTCGTCATGGTCCTTTCTTTTGCTCAAAGCACAAGACGGATCGGTACACTTTGCCTGGCTGAGACCAGAGCATCGGAACATAAAAAGTAAAGCCTACAAGCAAAGAACCACATAAGTAAAACAATACCATGAGGTGCTTCCATTATAAAAAGACCTTCCTTGTCGCTCCCATAGTTCCTTGTCTGAGGTGTTTTAAAAACAGAGACCTCAGCCTCACACGCTTTCTGTTGCATCAACGTTTACCATAAAATCAAAGTACAAGTTTCGCTCTTCCTCCCTTCAATCCTCTAGGCCTACATATAAAAATTACCGGATCGATAGCAAACACCGCGCCATGCAGTGTTGTATTGATTCCGCCCTAGTTGGTTGAAAAAAGCTAAGCTACTTAATTCACAAGTAGCAGCCGAAACACCACACCGAAAGCCCGAAAGATTGACCGCTCAACTCACCAACTTGGTCCATGCATAGGCCACCGGACTCCTAACATGGTTTTGAGCATTGCTCCAAACAATGCTGCCGAACTCCGACCTTGTTGTTGGGTTCGTGCCCTTTTTCGAGACGAAGGTGACCGTGTACCTCATCTTGTCCCCGACTTTTGGAAAGATGAGCTTCATCGGCTTCACCGTCACCCCGACTGTTGACGGGCCTGTGACCGACACATTGTACATGGACCCTGCGGCCCCTACATTGGTCAGCTCGCGAGTGTATCTCACGACCTTCTTGTCATTGAACACCACCGAGAATGATGGGTAGTTGAGTTCACCAGGGTCGGAGAATTTTCGAGAGCATGTGACGTTAGGGCGATTGACAATTGTCTTCACCTGGTCGATGGTGTAGTCTAGGGAACAGAGAAAGGCGATGTAGTCTTCGGCCTTGAGGTCATACACGAGGCCGGGAGAGAGGGCCTTTTGGGGGTCCACATGGCCTGAACCGTGAGCCCATGGAGTAGAGAATGTGTCACTGGCGGCGTCCCGGAGAGGGGACCCGGTATTGTCTAGGTTGTAAGCAGTGGTCATGAGAGCGGATTTGATTGCGCTCGGGCTCCAATTTGGGTGGGCAGATTTGAGCAGCGCCGCGACTCCACTTATGTGCGGGCATGACATGGACGTACCTTGAAAAACCAGTTAAGCACGTCAGTGATGATAGCATTCATAGTAACCTAAAAACCACATCAACATATCCTTGAAACTAGATCTTCACACGACACCACTCTCATCTAGATCAAGAGGATTGGCCCATGTACGAATTCTCAGCAAATGTCAAAAATGTCATCTAAATATTTTTCTTCTTCTTTTTTCTGGGTCGAATGTCATCTAAAGATTAACAAGCGATTGCGCTGCCACATTCTGTCATGTTGCAGATTGCAGTTTTGTAATGGCACCATAGATCACCGTTCGATGCAACCAATTTGGTTCATCAATTGGGACCACCTTCTCCATTATTTTTAGACTCATAAGCCACCATTATTCACTGAAGGTGGTACCTCTTTTAGCAGTCAGTCTATGCAGGCCAGCCTAGCCTTTTGTAATGCTCAAGCAGACTCTTATCACATTAAAGTAAATGGAGCACGCCCAACTCCAACGTTTTCACATGTCAACATCACGTTAGGAAATGTGAGAAACACTTCATAAATGGAGAACTAGCCATCAGGCAGCAACCATTACCTGACTGTATGTTGAACAGGGTCTTCCGGGTATCGGACTCCAGCCCAGTGGGCCCCGCTGCCTCCGACCAGCCGGCCAATATGTTGACCCCCGGCCCGATCACGTCCGGCTTCAGTATCTGCTGTGTCACCGTGTTGGGCCCCCTGGAGCTGAACTCCGCCACCACCGGTGATGGCCTCACGTTCACCACCGTCCCTCCGAAGCTGAGCACTGCAGTCGGGCTCCGGTCGCTCTTCACGTACTTCCTTATCACTTCCCCCGTTTTCCTCCTAACTGCGACCGCCGGGATCAGGTGGCTGTCCGCCACCAGCGCCTCCCCGTTCGCGGCCGTGTTCACCAGTATCATCCCCACTCCGCCCGCGTCCCGCACCACCTGACCTTTCTCAACACGGGAATTGTTCCACGGGTCACACAGCACCACCTTCCCACGCGTGAGGGCGGGGTCGAGCGACCCGGGCAAGCACAGTTGGCCTGAGATATCGGAATCTTTACTATAAATCACGGGCACGGGATTATGCCCCATCCCAGGCCCTGAATAAAGTGAGACTCCGGTATAGCGCTTGCCGTTGCCTAACAGGGCATATGCTGGAAAATTGCGATCGAGGGTTCCGGCACCGACGGTCATGATCCAAGGCGCCACATTGGCGAGTGATTCCTTCATTGGCCCGCGGTTTCCAGCCGAGCAAGAAACAAAAATGCCCCTCTCCATGGCAGCGAACGCGCCGATGGCTTTCATGTCGCCGTAATACGGGGGACTCCTGCCTTTGACGGCGAGCGAGATCGAGAGGACATCGACGCCATCAAGGATGGCTCGGTCCATCCCCGCGAGGATGTCCGCCCCGAAGCAGCCACTGCTCCAGCAGACCTTGTAAGCAGCCACACGAGCGTGCTCGGCCATCCCGCGAGCCGTCCCACTGGCGTACCCGAGAAGGCTGGCGTTGGCCACCGGCGACCCGGCCGCGGTGCTGGCCGTGTGGGTCCCGTGCCCGTCCCGGTCTCTCGGCGACTCCACTTCCTTCGGGTTCTTCAAGAAACTCGAACCTTCGATTTAACCCAAAACAAAATGCAAAGTCATCACCCAGAGGACTCAAGAACAGTTCAATTGTAATTCAATCAAGCAATTTTTTCTTAAAGAACCAACTCAATGATCATTCAAATATCTGCAGATCACACAATTCAGACGCGAATGAAATGCTTTCACTTAGATTCTTGTTCATTCTTACTAAAAATCGAACCCCATCAGTCATTACTTACTAAAAATGATGAATCGTCAAGTCAATGATGAATTACCGGAGGCCATGCGAAATCCCTTGGAGAAGAACCGAGCTCCGATCAGCTTCTTGTTACACGACTTCGCGCTGAAGTCCGGGCCCGATTCGCACGCGCCCTTCCACCGGGCCGGCAACTCGGGCATCCCGGCGTCGTCGAAGCTCTTCGACTCCGGCCAGACCCCGGTGTCCAGGACCCCGACGATGACGTCCCCGAAGGCGCGCCTCTTCCCGCCGTTGGGGCCCTCCTGCGGATCCCACCGCCCGAGGTCGTCGGAGATGCCCAGGAACGCCGGCGTCCGGGTGGTGTGGAGCTCCTAGACGGTGTCCTCGTAGACGCCAAAGACGGAGGCGGACGACCGGAGCGCGTCGGCCTCGTCCGGGGCGAGGGTCGCCGCGAAGCCGTGGAATGCGGCGGTGTAGGTGTAGAGGAGCGGGTCGGCGGCGGCGGCGGAGGCGTCGGAGGCGTCGGAGGCGTCGGAGGAGGAGAGGGATTGGAGGCTAGAGGCGTACCAGTCGCGGTGGGTGGCGAAGGAGGAGGGCATGTGGTGGGGGTTCATGTGGACAATGTACGTCTTCTTGGCCGCGGCGGCGGTGGCGGCGGCGGCGGCGGTGGCCGAGGAAAGCAGCAGCGCCAGGCATTGCAGGGCGGCGAGCGAGCGGATGCGGAGGTTGGCCATGGCCGGCGGGGAGAGGCGAGGTGGAGAGAGAATGGATATGGTTAGAGAGAGAAAGAGTGGAGGCACAGTAGTGGGGGGTGGCTAAAAAGGGAACATTGTCAGAGGAGGAAGATGGGGAGGAATAACCGGGTACAGAGGGACGCTCGTGTCGTGGTTTATATGTTCGGCTCTTTGAGAGAAGGGGCTTGGATTTTGCTCTTATTACGAATATGCCACTGCGCCTCGAAGGCCCTTTCGTATGTGGGAATTAATGTTCACAGAGCTTAGTTTGGTTCTGCTCACTATCTATGTGACTAGTCACGGACGGCCCGTCGCATAACTTGATATAATTGTATCACAAGTCGTTTTGAAATGCAGTACATTTTTCGATTGTGGTATGTAAATTTTTTTTTACTTATATAACGTGATAAATTGACATGACAATACTAACTTTGGTATTTTTTGGGTATTCCTTGCTTTCAGAATTCGGCATTTGATTTGCTTTTCTTTTATTTTTTTTCAAACGTGAAATACCCACATCTGAGGTCATTTTGCAATTTTTCAAAGCTTATATAAGTTTTTGACAATGCTTTTTGACTTTTAATCATGATGGGTAATTCTTTTTAATAAGCAACGGTGATTTTTTGCCATGGTCAGTCCTCCAAAAGGTTCTCTTTCTCCTAAAAAGAGAGAGAGAGAGAGAGAAAAAGAACTAGGTCTCAAACCAATCTTGCCACATGCCTATATGGACCAGAAGCTAAACCCTAAATGCATACAAACATACACACATACATCATCCATATCTCTCAATGATAGGAAAGTCCGGTAGAGTGCAGTTTAATGATTGAGTCGCATTATCACAAAACTATATTCTTCCTCACCTCTCTTAAATTAATTAGAGATATTGTGTTAAATTAAAATAGAATAAAACTCAATCTAGGCAAAAAGCCATTACAAACTCTAAGTTAGGATTTTGATATCACAAAAGAAAGTTTAGAGCAATGCGTCGTAATAGGTATAATTTATAATTTTTTATATCACATAAAAGTTCTAAATAAATATATCATAATAAATATAATTTAGTTTTTTTTAGTGGTTTTGTCATCTTTCTTGTTTACAGGCATAGGGAGCATTGATGAAATGGAATGCTTTGCTATTAGTATCTATCATTTTAATTCGTACGTATAAAATAAATTTACTTCAAATTAATTTTTTGATAGCAAAAAAATTCGAACTATATTTGATAAATTTATTCTTTATTAGTTTCTATTAAATTTTACTGTCAAATTACCGAATCATATGACACATAACAATTAACGGATGTAACGATTTGGGATTTTACACTTTGCTTGTCACAAGTGAACCAATGTATGGATTTTTATAGTATTAATCAAATTTAAAACATAAATTTATCACAAATATACTAATTTAATTTTTATTTTTTAAAATTAATTTAAAGTAAATTTATCACGAGTATCCTAATTTATAATTTTTAGTGATAAAAATTAATTTAAGATAAATTTATTATAAGTGTATTAATTTAAATTTTTTTGTAATATTGATTATCATTTAAATACTTTGTATTATCTAATATTATCGCGCACTTATTTTATCTTCAAATTTTATGCGACGAATGAAGTCGTTGGCCATTAATGAAGACAACTAATAAATCAACATTTGATATTTAATTTATGGAGTTTCAAAAGTGCATGATCTCACAGAAGAAGAGGGGGAAGACATACGTGGCACACAAAAAGGAAAAAACAAAACAAAACAGTAGAATACAGTGATGGTTAATAGTTAACTACGGTGAGTTAAGTTCCTTTGTGGCCATGTCTTCTGTTAACCTGATGGCGGTACGAATTCAGAGATGTGGACCCAACTCTATCGTACTCGTCCGATTTAGCTTCCCCACGTACCGACAATTACTCCACCCCTAAGTGTGGTCATGGCCCCACCAGAAAGATTCTTTTTACTCTGCTTTTTGTTTTGCTTCGCTTCTCTAAGCACGTAAGTCTTGTTACCCATTTTATGGTTGCCTATGGAAAAAAAGAGGAGAAAGTAAGAAAAACAGACCACTGGCCTTGGTGGCGAAGTTGGATAAGACTTTGAACCTTGGGGGAAAGGTGTAACGGTCAAAACCCAGTGGAAGCATCGGCGTCTTAAGCGTGATGTCGGGGTGGTGGATCCTCCGCTAGCATCACTCCAGGGTTTACTTGGCGGCTATGTACCGCCGTAAGGTAACGAACGGCTGACGGGATTCCCTGGATTACCAAAAAAAAAAAAAAAAAAAACAGAGGATAGGGGAAACTGAGAACACATCAAATCGTAGGACAATGATACCATCTATATAGTGAATTCTCTAGCTTCGCGTTATCTCAAGCCGGAAACGATTCCTATCCAAAATTTATTTTTTTACATTTTTAATAGAATAACACGTTAAATAGCTATATAAAATTTTTATTTTCGAAAAAAATAAAAATAAAAAACACACTTGATACAATTAAAATATATTTCTACTTTTTTCATTTGATTAAAAAAATGTCAATGGAGATTTAATAATTCATGTTTGCATAAAATTGGATTTTTATAAAGATTCAACTAATCAAAATATTCTAAAATGGCTTAGAAAATCCAACGTAATAATTAATCAAAATGGATGGCTGGAATTGATAGCAAAGAGTTATAGTTGTTTATAGAGGTTGCTAGTAAACCTCTATAAGTTACAATAAACAAGTGCACAGACCTTTTTGAACTTAAATATTGCTTGGTGGTGTGGGCAATGACAAAATACTCATAATAGACAAATCTTCAAGCAAATGACATCAAAAATTCATGTAGTGCAAGCTTGTTCGACTGCTATGAACACAATACAAATTGTAACACGAAAGACTCATTTAAGCCATTTAATTTTCTAAGAACAAAATTACAGATGATTTTAAAAGATGTCTCCAATAACATCTTAAGGGAAAAAGATTGTCGTCTCTCAGCCAAGTTGTTAAGCTATTGCAACTTAGCATTGTTTCTAAAAGAAAACGGCAATAAAAAAATTAATATGGTAAAGTCCCAAGAGCCTGTTTAATTGTGAATCCAATTTTCATAAAAAAAATTTTATATTTTTTTATGCCAAACTAATTCTAAAGTGTAATTAACACTAAAATCTAGTAGAACTAATCAAAATTTAATTTCTAAACTTTTTCCTAAATTGAAAAATGGCGACTCTGATTGGGTTAGGAGACCCAGCCTAAATGTGGGTCTCACCTAGATCTTGTATCAATTGTGTAAAGACAAATATTAAATTATAGTGAGCTTGTTTCTCTAAAGTGACATTATACCTCTTTTTGTTATTGGAAATAGAAAAGTAAATATTTTTACTATTTATTATTATTTTAAATTTATCTTGGCTACTAATTTATTTCAAAAAATAAAAAAAAATTAACCGATATACATAAATAATTTTCAATTTTTTTCCTGTTTTAGAAAGCAAAAGTATAGGAAGATAAAAAATTAGAAGTATTATCAAATACGCGTTTTAAAAAACATGGTGTCCCTCTCTGAAAAAACGTGGAGGTGGGGGGAAGAAGACAAACGTGGCACAAAAAGTAAAAAGAAAAAAAAAGAAAAACAAAAGAGCAAAGTGATGTTTGCTAATGAACCATGGTAGAGTAAAGTCATTTTTTTGGCCAAGTCTTCTGTCAACGTCACGCTGTACATCGCAGTATGGCTTCATTGATGTGGACCCTAGCTTAGGCCTTAGTGATAGCCATAGGACCCGACCCAACTCATCATGCTCGTCCTATCTGTCTCTGAACACGTTGTCCGATTCCAGCTTTGGCAGGTACCCGCAGAATCTTTTGACCCCAAAGTGTGATCGCAGCCCCCTGTGAAAAGATTCTCTTTCTCACTATTTTTTCTTTTGCTTTGCTTTTACCAAACATGTTCTCTTTAGAGTAAATATTCAAAAAAATCTAAATTAATATATATAATAAATTTATTCCAAATTAATTTAATATCGATAAATCTATCTTTCATTAATTTTTTATTAAATTTTATTATCAAATTAAATACGCGATAGTTGACAGACATATGTGTGGAGTTTTACCATGTAAATTTGGATTTTTTTCGTGAGTAAATTTATTATTTGAAATTTTTTGTTTAGTATAAATTTATCGTAAATATATGTTTTTTGTGATATTCATTCTTATCTTTATCCTTTTTATGGTTGTACTTGTAAAAAGACAAGGAAAAAAGTAAAAAAGAAAAAGGAGACGCATCAAATCACAGGACAATGATACCAGCTGTAATGAATTTCGAGTTCTGCCTTCTCACAAACCTCAACAAAATTTGAAGGGCTGTGTTGATATATATTAAATAATAAATATATATTTAATCTAATATTATATTGAACGAAATTTTAAATGTATTTGGCTTAAAATTTTGAAATTTTCACAACACTTATTAATGCTTAATGTGTACATAATTTTTGAAAATTCTTTAATATTTGAATAACAATATAAAATTTATTTTTTTGATTTTCAAAAGCATAAATAAACATTCTAATAAAACTCAGCAAACTCTCATGATTATGATTACCTTCTTCTGTGCTATTGTATCGTGCGTTATTTGGGAAACCATACTAGACATATATACATAAGAAAGTAAGATAGAATGAGCTGAAGGGTTGAACTATATCATTTCAAAACTCAATTCCTTCCCACCAAACTATATATATAAAAAAGTAAAGATAGAATGAGGCTTAATGGTTGAGATATATCATTTCAAAACTCCAATTCTTCCCACTTTTCTCAACACGAGTTAGGCATATTGCTTTAAAATAAAACAGAAAAGACTTAGTCATCGCACTGAATCTAAGATGATGTTTTTTAAACTATACTTCAACATTGACTCACCTTGTTTATTAAATTGGATGTAATCTTTCATATATGTATGTATGTATGTATGTATGTATGTATGTATGTATGTAGGTTTTGCGATTGGTATTTGTCATTTAAATATTTTTAACTATCTATTATTATTGGACACTTATACTATTTTTAAGAGGGTTTTTTGTATAATAAATGGTCGGCCATTAAGGAGTGATAATTAACAGTTTAATATTTGGCATTTAATATCGAGTGTTCCGAAAGCCCCCGGCCTCTCCTTCTCAAAAATGCAGCGGAGGAGGAAGAAGACAGGCGTGGTGCGCAACCTAAAAAAAAAAAAAACGAAAAAGTAATGGTTAATAGATAACCATGGTCGAGTCGAGTTAAGTTACTTTTTGGCCATATCAGTCATACAGCAAGAGCGTCAATACATAGTAAATCCAAAAGAGCCAGGGGGGGCTAACAACCCAGTTTCTAGGAAGACAACCCATACGCTGGGCTTTGGCTATCCAGTCGGCTACTCTATTGGTATTGTGGCTACAGTGGGCGAGAGTTATTCCCGACATAGTCTTCAGTTTATGCTTAGCCCGGTCCACTAGGGGTTGCACTGTCCAGTTAAAGATAGATGAGGAGAGGACACTCTCTACCAGCAGACGAAAATCGTTCTTTCTTTTACTTGTATGATAATGATACGTGAAAAGTGAAAAGTGAAAAGTAAGGGTATGTGTTCAGCAAAATGATAACTATAATTATAAAAAATTGTAAACGAAGTACGTGCTAAAATTTATATATTATGAAAATCGTGTGATTAAAAAGCACCAAACACCTGCAGACAAACAGTCAGTCTTCAATGAATAGAGCAAAGATATACATCGATAGGTGTGGTTTGTACAAAGGAAATTTATTTTTTTAGAGTGACGAGGTTTGTTTTGGGCTGCAAGTTCAACCAGCGGTTGGTTTTGTGGAGACCGGTGAATCACCTTCACCATTTGCTGGCTGACCGGTTGCTCCAGACTTTTCGCTAAACCCTCCCTGTAACTCTCTTGTTTCTGTTCTTGTTTCTGTAATGAAAAGAAATGCATCAGAGACACTAGAGATGGATGAACAGCAACATTCTAAAATTTAGTTTTTGCCTTTTAAATAGCATAAACAAATATATCCTAAGAAAACGCAGATAACTCTGATCATTATGATTACCTTCTTTTGTCTTTTGTTTTATTTTATTGTGTATTATTTTTGAAACCAAATTATGTTGTATATTTTGTACTTGAATAATATTTTGAATTTAAATAGAAAGGTAAACGATTGTTTTTGAGTTTTAAGAAACACAAATAAACGAGTGCTAAGAAAATTCAGCTATTATGTGTCATTTGTGAAACCAAAACTATGTATCTATATACATATCTATCCATGATAAGGAAAGGTAGAGTACAATTAAATGGCTGAGTCACATTATCACAAAACTCCATTCTTTCACCTTTCTTAAATTAATTAAACATATTACTTTACAATAAACTGGAATAAAACTCAATCATCTCATTTGATCTAGAAAAAAAGTCATTAAAACCCCCCAATTATGCACACTATAACGCATTCATTCTAACTACATCAACTAAAGAAATTTTGGATATCTCGAAAATCATGTTCCGTGATTTTCACAAATTTCATAGTTTCTGAGTATTAACAAAATTTTTCATATTTTCAAAATCATGAAAATTTCAGTCTCTGCATTGAGTTTAACGGAGAAAATGATATTGCAATAAGAGTTTTGGATGGATTTGGCAAGTTGCCAAAAGGAATTGTGCTCGTAAAAACCCAAATTACAAGAGGTGTCGAAAATAGTGGGTTTTATGCGTTGAAAAGACCTCGTGATACTACAATTTCTTACTAATGATTGACTCTAAAAGTAATCCGGATATATCATTTTTATGTACCAAAGTTACTCCTTTTTTTCGCAACCGCTACTTTGGAAGGGTGTAATCTCTAAATAAAACGTTGAAACCACGCAATGCCAAATTCCAAGGGTTCGAGGTCAAAGGCTATTTCAACTCAAGCTATGGATGTCATTGCTTTGAATGAGTGTGGATAATACGTTTCATATCTTTACTCAAGTCTCGACTCACTTCTCTTCCAACGTGATTTTGTCATTGCACAATCGCAAAGGAGTGATAAGATGCATCACCGCTAATCTCTTCAATCAACATCACCAACTGCTCATTGTAAGTTATGTTTACCTTGAATTATAGCAACTTAAAGTGGTCTGATTAGAACCTGAAACATATTTTTGCACCATAAATGCATGTAAAATGCCACGTACCCTTGCTTCAAGCAAGTGATGAACCAACTCTGTGCGGATAATTGAGCAATAATCTATTGGTATTAGCTTCTGGTCCATATAGGCATGTGGCAAGATTGGTTTGAGACCTAGTTCTTCTCTTGAAAGACGGTCATCGGGCGGCGCGCGCCATAAATATCAAATCTTCCGGCGAATTCCAACAACACAGATTTTTCTATCGAACAGACGCAAAGAGAAGGAACCGCACGCCACCTTTTGCGTCATTGCACTTTCCACCGACTCCCCTCCCTCCTCCTCGAGCCAGAGATCCCGAGATATTTCAATTGAAAAAGGAGGAAGAAAACAGAGAAAGAAATGCTGCGGAATCGCGTAGATGGGATGCTCGAACATGGTCAACTCATTCATGTGATCGATGCCTAACTTTAAAAGGGGCCCTATTAAGATTTGTAACGAGGGTTCTCACACATCATGATAAGGTGGTGAGAGGCCGTCAAATAGTATCCAATGATCTGTAGGAGGTCTTGCTCCCCGATAAGTGGGCAGGATTGCTGGGCAACACCCTTAAGTTGCTAGAGAGATTTTACAGCCGTATTTTATTGATAGTTTGAATTTGAATTCATGAATATCTACTTAGTATATATAGTCTCTTTCTCTTATAATTGAATGTTGTAACATAAAGACGTGATGGTGCTAAATATAATGAAATTCTCCACTAGATGTAGTTCTTATTTAATGATAAACTAGGAAAAATCTTGTGTCTCGCTATTTCGTTATTTTTGAGCGCCTAATCCTAACATGATCCTCGGACCTCTACGGTTTCCATCCTCAACTAAATTTCAATTCAATGCCCCACGCTTGAAAAGCATTACTAATTAAACATTATAAGGGGACCTCGTGTAACTCCGTGCTTCACGGTTCACATGCTATATGGAATTATCACAGTGCATGATTACCCACTTTGTCACCTATGTAGAATAATATTATATGGGCCACACTCTCTTTATGGTATTCTTTTTTTTTTTGGACGGACTCTCTTTATGGTATTCGGATGGTGTCCAATTTGTGGTGCCCACTTGGAAAGAGAGGTTGCCCTTTACCAAAATCGCGTGTAATTGCAAATTAATTATACAGCCCGTCGCGACTTTGGATTAAAATTCGCCGCATGTAGGACATATATATAATTGGTTGCCATGGTCAGTCCTCCAAAAGGTTCTCTTTCACCTGAACAAAAAAAAAAAAAGAGACCGCGTGGGGAGATTTCTTATGGTGGGCCCGGGTTATTTCGTGAGTTTGACATAGTGCATGAGAAAAGAATCATGTAAGTTATGTGAATGATAAGCATAAAAGTAAGAAATCTGAAGTCACGAGAATGACCTGAAAAAATAACATTCCCATTGCTTGTTGCACATGTAACAATACATGATAAAAATATCGAGATTGCCGTCCGTTTCCTTTTCCGCGCTCGATTAGATAGCAACGGGCTGTTTTGCATTGGCGCCAGATCAGATTTCAAAATAAAAGCATCACAACTGTGTCATCAACCATCAGTTTGGCCGAGTGATTAAGGTGTGTGCCTGCTAAGTACATGGGGTTTCCCCGCGAGAGTTCGAATCTCTCGCTACAAAATCCGGAGCAAAGAGCGTGTTCTGTGGAAGAGTAGCATGAGGAAATTCCGATCCAGTCTGATATGAAAATGAACTTATAATCATGAAATCGACTTGACTTTATCATCATATTATAAATTATAAGTTCATAACCCTAGCCCATTTCCATTTTGGACGAAGCAAATATACTAATTCTTTAATTCCGATTAGTAAGAGGGATCTTGAACTAAAAATTAGATGCTATAAGCTAGAAAAGGTATTCGGAGCAATTGCAATAATTGGTTTCATTGATATTCTTGATATAGTAGATGTTATTGCATATACAATCTATGCAATTTGTTGGAATTGTTTGATCTTAAAAGGGGATTTCTATACGTGAGGTGTTCTTTCTTGGTTTCATATGGAAATCAATAACATTCCCATTGCTTATTCGTAAGGAGTCCTATTAAAAACAAGAAGTATAGGACTATTTGTCATTCACAATAGAATAAATGGAGTTTTCCTAAAACTTGCCAATGGAGGAAGACCTCTTAGGGCTAAGAGACATAGGGCTAAAGAGAGAGCAAAACAAATGATCTTTCATGTATAATCTCTCATAATCTTAAATATTAGGGAAAAGACCACCAAAAACTCCAAACTTTGCCTTAAGTGACAGATTTACCCCAAACTTTTTTTTGTGACACGAAAAACCCCAAACTTTGCAAACTGTGACACATTTACCCCCTTAAGGGCATTTTCGTCTTATCTTTTATGTTTTTTCTTTTATTTCTTTTTTTTTATTTTTTTCTTCTTCACTCCGCCGCCCCGGCGGAGGGAAGCCGGCGCCGGCGAGGGTCGCCCTCGCCTGGGCCGACGCCGGCGAGGGGTGCCCTCGCTCGACGCAGGCCCTCATCGGCGTCGGGCGAGGGCCTCCCTGGCGAGGGTCGCCCTCGCCTGGGCCGACGCCGATGAGGGGTGACCTCGCCCGACACAGGCGAGGGCGGCCCTCGTCGGCGTCGGGCGAGGGCCTCCCCGGCGAGGGTCGCCCTCGCCTGGGCCGACGCCGGCGAGGGGTGCCCTCGCTCGATGCAGGCCCTCATCGGCGTCGGGCGAGGGCCTCCCTCGCCAGATCTGGCGAGGGCGGCCCTCGCCCGAAGCCGGCCAGGGCACCCCTCGCCGGCGTCCCGCGAGGGCCACCCTCGCCCCGTCGGCGTCGGGCGAGGGCCTCCCTCGCCAGACCCTCGCCAGATCTGGCGAGGGAGGCCCTCGCCGGCGTCGGGCAAGGGTGCCCTCGCCAGATCTGGCAAGGGTCTGGCGAGGGAGGCCCTCGCCCGACGCCGGCGAGGGCAGCCCTCGCCCGACGCCGGCGAGGGCCTCCCTCGCCGCGGAGGGAAGAAAGAAAAAAAAGAAAAAGAAAGAAAAAAAATTTAAAAAGTAAAAAGACAAAAATATCCCTATGATTTAGGGTAAATATGTCACAAAAATGAAAGTTCAGGGTTTTTTGTGTCACAAATGAAAGTTTGGGGTAAATGTGTCACGATTAGCAAACTTCAGGGTTTTTCATGTCACAGAAAAAAGTTTGGGGTAAATTTGTCACTTTTGATAAAGTTTAGGGTTTTTGGTGGTTTTTTCCCTAAATATTATTAGTTCTAGTAGTAGACCAAAAAGTACAATACAAGCAAAAGTTCATAGATTCATAGAGATATAAAACAACATATAAGTTTTTGTGCTCACATATCCACTATTTGAATCTCCAACATTTATTCTAATAATTACATATCTAATTGACCTATGAACAAGCATATACTTCATGCTTGTTTGAGTAAAAACAATAGATTCCCCCAATATCATGCTAAGAATAGTTAGGATTTTCGGAAAAAAATATATCATTTGTGTGATGAGAAATAAAATGAAATATAGAAAATTCAGCCGATTGAAATAGCTACTTCTAAATTAATAGAAAGAAAATCAACAATTGGTGTGGGAGACTCAGAGTCAATAGGATTCCTTACTTCTTTCTCTCAAAACTGTGCGCGCATGGCTCTTAGGTTATAAAAGAAAGACTCATCTTTTATCTTTTTTAATTACCTTGCGTGTGTGAAAGATTGAGTCAATTTGATTTTTGAAAAGATACTAATTTGCAACTTTCTAAGGTCCTTCATCGGTACTTGTGAAAGATTGATTTTTATTTTTTTAATCTTGTTGACCTTGGTTCCATGAGAGAAAGTAAGATAGATTGAAAAATAGAACAAATTGATTTGATATATTCTCAACAATCATGAGATTATCATCTTAGGGTGTTCTTTTGTCAATGGATGCTCTTATTACACTTGTAGTCTTTAAAGGATGAAGACCAACTAAGCAGCATCTATATCAATAATTCAAGTATTGTATATATTATGAGTCAGATTCTTTATAGCAACTACCCGTAGTAACAAACTTGCAAAACGGATCTATTTATTATAAATAGATCTGTTGTTCCTAGCTCTACATTATCTTAATTATTATTTGAACAAGTAATAAATTATATCTTAGTCCGAGTGGGGATGGTATTTCTCTTCTACATGTCCAGGGAGTTTTGAAAATTCAAAACATCTCGAAGATAAGATAGAGAGGTTTAAATTTATAAAACAAACCACACTCCTCCATACCCATAGGAGTCCGTTGACGAGAAGGGGCAAGGGAAAATTTGAACCCAATTTCTACGGTGACGAATAGAAAAGCAATTAGAAATCATGAAGAGTTATGCATTTGTGTATTGATAAGATCATTCACTACTTCTTAAAGCTCAACCTCTCCCTCAAATGAATCATATAGCCAAGAGAAACTATAGGATAGAAGTGCTTGCCCCACCGTTGAGAAAAGCTATCTCCTTTTCCTTTTCTTTTTGTAGTTTTGTTTTTCACATTTTCTTGTTCTATGCTCTATTCAATTTCGTTTGGTTCAACTTTTTCCACCCAATTGGTTTGGAGTTGAAGTGGAGTTTCAAATGTAGCATTGGCCGCACCGCTGTGACAACTCTTGAGTCGAATGAAAAACGATGACACTGCACAACATGTCATCTTGAACAGTTTCTTCAGGTATTGTCGATTCTTGCCCTTGTCGGATGCAAATTGCGCTATCTCAAGATCTCCATAACTAAAACAAGAACATGCATAATTGAGTAGAAAGATTAATGCGCCTATTTTGGGATCCATCGTTCTTGAAGAGGAAGCGGAAACACAATGTTCCACGCGCAAGTCCTTCTCCTCTATTGCCCTCCGTATCACTGGCTCAATGAGGCGACTCCCCTCACGTTTAGCATTAGATAAATGCTCATTAGGTGAGGATACATGTGAGAATTAGGGTTAGAGGAGAGACTTGAGCACTTTTTATAGAGTTTCTAGTCAAGCCCCCTTATTACGGGCTAGGCTCAACTCGGCCCACACTAGCCAGCCCCATATTAGACTAATTAAGAAACATTCTATCTCACCTTAGATCAATCCTGTTTTATGGTAACCGTAAAAACAGTAAATTACAATATCAATTAATGTAGTTTACATTAGAAAAATTTTACATTCTCCCACTTGGACTTAATATCGTACCATATGTGCGCACATTTGGTTCAGAGATAATTCTTAATAGTCAATCATATCCCATAAAATCTTAAACACCGAATCATGACGGTAACTGCATGTATACACATAGAGCCTTCTATGGTCACGAGTGCTCTCAACTTTATTGATATAGATTCAATATGGTAGTGTGACAAATAGATAATATCTCTCATTGAGATATCCCATTTGTCAGTTACCATTCTCTTATCTTAGGCGTAACAAAAATTTGTGCCACTAGAGAATATTTTATGGTTCCAATGAACTCACATATGTCTTGTCCTTACGGTTAACATTTCTTTATGTATAACAAGACATATGCATAAGACTAATAACCGGATGCCCCTAGCCTTCACTCAAGGTTTATACAGTACCTTGAGACTTTATCAATATGTATTCAACATAATAACAACACATTCAAAAATATTTTATCAAATGCAAAAGTTGATACATATCAAACCGTTCCAAAGTGTAATGAACACAGATGAAACCTTTATTAGAGTAAAGCCAAAATATCTCCCACTAAACAATAGCATCTCATGATGCTCTTAGGCCCATGCTAATGACATGTCACTCAAATACACATGGGCATAGGCTTTTAATTAGTGGATTTGCAACCATATCATCTGTGAAAATATGTTATATTATTACGTCACCTTTCTGTACTGTTTCCTTTTGGTAAAAATTTTTTACCACCATATATTTAGACCTGGGACTTTTGTAGTAAATAAATAATACTACAAATGTGTTATCTCAATACAACCGTATGGGTCCATCCTTAAAGTTAAAACGATCAACTCCTTCATGAGGTTCTGGAGCCTAATAGCCCAAGGAACAGCCTAAAAGAATGTTACTGACACTGCTTACATAGTAGATATGACATAGAACTTTATTTACTGCACTTCCTGCTAACATAAATATGTATTCTGTTATTGATCACATGTCATCCTAACAGCTATAAAAGTTTACATCTGAATACCTTACTAGCTACAAGAATTGAACATGTTTGTAAATTAGCATATAATCTCTTGTCCTCTTTAAGTACCTTAAAACTTTCTTGATAGCAACCCAGTGATCGCATTCTGGATTTGATCGATTTCTGCCTAAAAGTTCCGTCGCAAAGACGATATTTAGTCTAGTGCAAATTTGAGCATACATTATACTTTTAAATGCACCGACACAAGGTACACCATTTAATTAGATTTTCTCAATATCTAAATAAGGACAATGTGATAGATTCGGTCCATCACCTTTAACAACAGGAGCAATTCATGGCTTGCAATGATGTATATTATATATTTTCAAAATATGATCAGCAAATGTCCTCTAAGAAAATATAATATAATATCGCGAAAACAATCCTTACGGACCTCAGTACAAAGGATAAAAGATGCCATGCCTCAAGGTCACTACTAGTAAGCAAATATCACGTAATAGAGTATGAGAAAAATAAATTTCCTCCCACTGACCTTGCAGTATATATTAAATTATTTTGTTCCCAATTGAACAAAATAATAACACTATGAAACTTTAATAATAGTGTCTGGAAACTTGCTTAAAAATTATGAATAAAACTTTTCAATTTACACACAAGTTTACTTGAATTTGCTGCAAAATCCTCCAATTACACTATATAGATTTTGTATCTATTTAACATAACTCCAAATTAAAAAGAGCTATTAGTTCCACGTTCACTCTGAAAGAATATTTAAGGAAATAATTATTTCTTTACTATAAACTATCCACATCTTTTTCAGAGTGAAAACTTTATCATCTTTTATGACATCTAATCACATACTTGATTGAGGATAAGAAACAACATTTATTTATGTCGCTAAATCAATTATGTAGTGGATATTACAGTCATGCTCTCACAAATAGACTATATAGTCTAATGGAATAACTTATTATCTTTTCCTAACAAATCTCCTGAGTAAAGCTACAATCACTTTATTCTATACTTGAGAGGTTTGAAAAAATTTCATCATAACTATATCAAGAATAGTATCTTAAACCTCAACAATTTTAGTCTATGATATAGGAGATTCCACAATTGTCTGTACCACAATTATCTGTATAGGCAAAGACAAAGACACAGTGATCTTCCATCATACTATTATCATTATTAGTCTGAGAGCAGTTATCCTCTGTAATTACGTCGAACTATAGAAACTTTATAGTATGTGATTCCATAATTCTTGTACCTTTTTTACGGTCATAAAATTAATACCCTTTTGAACAATTTGAGTAAGATACAAAATAATTACAAATGGATCTAACTTCCAACACACTTAATATTGAATTAGATAACCTCACTTTTGCATGACACTTCTAAATTTAATATGATTTAAGTAATTTATGTTCAGTCTATAACTTAAAAGAAGTTTATGAAATAACTTTGATAAAAAAATACTTTTTTTATGTGAAAAGGTTGCTTTCAAAATATCAGTCCACAGAAGACCGGATAAATTAGTTTTACTAATCATACTCATCACCATGTTCAACATGGTGCATTTATGCCTTTCGGCCAAATCTTTTTGTCAGGATTTTCAGGCATAGTAATTAAGTTACTACCCCAGAATCTACCAAGTATTTGATAAATGACCCTTTAAGCTGTTTCGCATTGTCATACTTGCCAAAATACTCACGGACACTATTAAGCCTGACAACCTTTTAAGACTAATTGTAATTGTTTTATTCTTTATCTCGGTAATTTTACTTCCACAATAATCTATAGAAGTCTTTAGATAACCGTTAAGAGTAGATAGAATATCAATATTGTCAACTTTTCTACTTTTCCTTTAGACATGTGTGAGATTATTCCTTAAATATAAAATTTTTGGAAACAACCTCTTCAACTATATATGAGATGCATATGTCATTAGAACTTAAACACAATCTTTGTAGATGTGTCCTAATTTTGGTATTAGACAAAACATAACTTCAAGCCATTAAAGCTTTCATCATCTTTTAGCAGTGCAGTCAGTAGACAAGCCACTTTTCAAGTATTTATGAATGGAACGTTTCATGGACAGTAAGCAAATTCTATTACTCTTTTTCCAAACAGCAAATCATATGTCCACTACTTAAAATTTGAAGCAGTAAAAACCTCAATAATCGTGGAGTTATTAATTACAGAAAATGTGACTGAAAAACAAGCAATGTATATAATTGGCATCATGTGAGCACCGTATAACTTGACGTACAAATACACGTCCAGAGAATTACACGCATAATCATATAATCACCTTTAAGCAAAATATATGACATGCAATTGTACACTCCCACATGATAGCGGTTATGAGAATATATTCCAATCTTTGTGAATTCATCACCTTTGGACATATGAACTACTAAGATCAGTCACTCCTCCACCATACCATCATGTATCCCTCTATGAACTAATACACAATCATCTCCTTTGGGAGTATGACCACGCATTAGACTAGGAAACATCTCAATCAGCATACAAGACCGAAATTTCTCAAACCCAATTAAGTGTGCCACTTTGGCGGTCACTACTCAATTGAATTCTTGAAACTCTCTCATACTAGGAATATAAAATTTACTTCTTACATACACCATATACATGTGATTTTAACTTTAGTGATAGGGGCAGGAAATCATTAAAATCACATATCATGCTAATTACATTGTTTTATGCACCCCAATTATAGATTACCGTAACAACATAAAAGGAATGCTGATCGAGAAGATCTCTTACAAATTAACATCAATAGTAATACATGGTACACCAAATCGACAAGCCTAACAACTGATCCATTATCACTCATGAGTTTCATTAGGCAAAAAATGACTCCAATGCCAACAACTGATTTATTAGTCAATTTTTTTAAGTAACAAATTATCATTGTAATCAATCAATGACCTATTAATTGAGTCAAACTAGAGAACTAAATATCTAAACTTTAACAGTAGATACTATTACTCTGCGTAAATGTTGTCATACTCCTAAACAATAAAAAATATTCAACTTAATAGACATTAACCAGTGACCAGATGAGTTTTGGTACAATATGCAATGACTTAACTGACATGCATTACCCACATTCAGTAGATGTGTTAATTAGTACAATTAATTTGGTCACAGATTCTTAAGACATCCATCATTCAAAGGTTAATAGCATGTAAATGAGTATGCATGAGCAACAAAAGTTTCATAACCTTTTATTGTTTCTCATCATCTCAATACATAGTTCAATTATTATCCCATAATGGTTGTATCTCATTAAGCCAGTTTTAGTTCACAATAAAGTTTAATTTTTATTAATGAATCATTCCATTATAATGTTTATGTGATAAAATACCTGTAACCCAACACTTGTATTTCCAAAATCACAAAAAATACAAGAAAAATACGCAAAAATATACTAAAAATACACGTATTTAGGGCTTTGTATGCATTTTCACATTCATAAAATCATCAAAAATATAAAATAAATACATCACAAGATAGAGAATGAACATACGAATCCAACGCTACCAGCCACGCGCCAATCCGATGCTCCACGCGCCCGAATGCGCCGCCTAAGTGCGTGGCATGTGAAGCCCACTCGCGGGCGTATCTTGACCGGTCAAAACCGGTCCGACCGCCCGGTCCAATCGGTTGACTGGTCAAGTCAACAATTCATTAGGTCGGGGCGGGTCGGGTTGGGTCGGCCGCCAATTGGGTCCGGTCGCTGACGTCACTATGACGTTAGCATACGCGCATGTGTTGCATGCGCGAGCCGCGCCCCACGCGTGGGAGTGCGCGAGGGCGCGTGACCGTGCGTGGGGTGCGTCTCCTACGCCCTGGCGGCGCGTGGTCGCGCGTAGGGGCGCGTGCAGACTCCTCCGGCGTTGCGCTGCCCACGGATTTGCTCGTCTCGTCGAGCCCAATTCGAATTTATGATTTAATTTTTTTTTATTAAACAAAAAATCACGAAAATAAAAAATTATGGCAAAAATCTTATGCGTTTGAGTTCTAGGGTTATGGTTCTGATATCACATGTCAGATGCAAATTGCACCATCCCAAGATCTCCATAACTAGAACAAGAATATGCATAATTGAGTAGAAAGATTAACGCACATGTTTTGGGATCTATCGTTCTTGAAGCGGAAGCGGAAACACAATGTTCCATACGCAAGTCCTCATCCTCTATTGCCTTCCATATCACTAGCTCAATGAGGTGGCCCCCTCATGTTTAGCGTTAGGTAAACGCTCCTTAGGTGATGATATGAGAA
Organism: Eucalyptus grandis x Eucalyptus urophylla; assembly: GCA_028830015.1. Lineage (NCBI taxonomy): Eukaryota > Viridiplantae > Streptophyta > Magnoliopsida > Myrtales > Myrtaceae > Eucalyptus > Eucalyptus grandis x Eucalyptus urophylla. Next base: position 48,231,689 of record CM054190.1, read on the forward strand.
TAGGGTTAGAGAAAAAACTTGAGTGCTATTTATAGAGTTTCCAGCCAAGCCCCTCGTTACGGGCCAGGCTCAACTCGGCCCCATATTAGACTAATTAAGAAATCTTCTATCTCACCTTAGACCAACTCAATTTTACGGTAACTGTAAAAACAATAAATTACAATATCAATTTAATGTAATTCACATTAGAAAAACTCTTACAGCCCTTTCACAAAGGAATGGAATGAGGCTACGAATTGACAGCTACGCAAGTTCTGCAAAATGTTAGTTCGCTTTTATGATGAGTGGGATTCAATTACAAGCACGAGCCATTGAACTTAGCACGAGCTAAATATTTATCTGAGTCACCAATCAACACTACCAAGTCGGGAGCGAAGAGCGTGCTCTGGGGAAGAGTAGCATCAGGAACACGAGGGTAACAAAGAGAGCCGAGGTAATTATGCACAACAGGTTTGACGCCTCAAAAGATGGAAGCATAACCTAACTAAAGCGCCAAATCACAGCCCAATGTCTAATGTAAAATTATGTAACATATGCAGACCCCAATAAAACAGCCTGCAGACTAGAGAGAGAGAGACAGAGAGATTCGAATTGACTGCAAATCATGTTTTCTAATCACTCTCCATTCAATGAAACTGTAACAGGGAGGGGGGAAGTTAAGAGGGCTGAAAGTCAAATGTTTCGACAGCTCAAACCATGGAGCCTTCCGACTTCAGTGCAGCATCGAAATAGCAGCAGAAAAATGTCGAATAGAAGGCTTTAATGACCATACTTCTGAAATTCCCATTCGCTATTATCTGTAAAATGCAAGGCACAATCAAAAGATCAGACCACATAGCTAAACTATTCAGCAATGTGTAATTAATTAGAGACAAGGATTTCAGCTTACCCAATGGACACACTTGACGAGTTTTGAGCCATTGGCTGATGCAGTGAAAATGAAATGCGTGGTTGCAAACTCCTATAGCATCAAGTAGAGAGATTTGATGAGGCAAGGAAACAGTCGCCCAAGATAAACAGACTGCTCTTACCAGAGATAACAAAAGAAAATAGACCTTTCTTTTGTTCTTCAAAAGAACAATGAACCTTAAATAATTAAAATCATCCATCTATCATATGATAGTAGGATCTATCATATGATAGTAGAAACCTAGATAGACTAAAATTGAATAAAAGAATCATCTTCATGGTAATCCAGTTTCATAAAACAGGGCAGAGCGTTCCTTTCTCAAAATGATTTTACAACTACAACTAAAGAGCAACAAGGGAACCATCAGACGATTACTCTCAAAAGAGTACATACTGTAATATAGTACTTCCCAATTAGAATATTAGTGATTGACTCTCAAGCACCCAGAAGTTTTTTCTCTTTCGTTGGTCAGAGGACCCGGGAGTAATGGTTCATAAAAAATGTTGCAATTAAACTTTTACAGTGGGCACACTTAGGCAGGTAAATGGGACATCTTAGACAAGGAAATGGACGGTGCCCCACATGGAAAATTTCAGCTAAGGAAAGTAGTCAATATGCCAATATAAACTGCAAACCCATGTAGCAACGAAAACACAACTGATCGCAACGAACTCCTACTATTCTGAGAGCAAAAAGTGCACTCATGCCCAGTTCATTTACAATTGCCCTGCAGCTGCAAATGCAACTCGTGCAGCTCATCCAATTGTTGCTCGTGTCCAAGTTGCTCAGCACGCTAGTGTCAATTAGCTGATTTGTGCACTCGTCTTCATGGCTTTAAAGGCATAAGCGAAATTCCAATGCGTCATTTAGCTGGTTTCTGCGCTCGTCTTCATCGGTTAAGTCTCATCTGAGCAGCTGGACTGCGGCATCTTACTCTGCTTCTTGAGCCTGCTCATGCTCTTCTTCCTTTTCAGCCTATGCTAGAATTTGTAGTTCGGTAAAAGTAAAAAAGACGGGCCTAAATTACCAGACAAACTCCTGGGTTCAGACTCAATAAAGGAAAAGGGCAAGTTGGCTCTGCATATTTGGTGATAAGGTAAGGGCTGGACCGATTTTCAGGTGGGGTACGGATCCTTTGAAATTATAGTAGGACCCAGATGGTCACTGTTCATGTTTTTGAAAAATTTTGTACTGATTTGTATCCGAACAGGAAAAAGAAAAGAAAAAACATATTGAAGTGAGAGTCATGTCGTCCTGATATAAATGCTCTTGTGAGCCATGACATCATTTTTTATTAAATCTAGAAGATTTGACAAGCGCCACTTACTTCCACGATTGAACTGAAATATTTAGTAATTATCAAACGGTGGTGTTCGTGTTGTTCTCGATACCTAAGAATTTGCAAAACCTCGTCATGGTCCTTTCTTTTGCTCAAAGCACAAGACGGATCGGTACACTTTGCCTGGCTGAGACCAGAGCATGGGAACACGAAAAGTAAAGCCTACAAGCAAAGAACCACACAAGTAAAACAATACCATGAGGTACTTCCATTATAAAAAGACCTTCCTTGTCGCTCCCATAGTTCCTTGTCTGAGGTGTTTTAAAAACAGAGACCTCAGCTTCACACGCTTTCTTTTGCATCAACGTTTACCATAAAATCAAATTACAAGTTTCACTCTTCCTCCCTTCAATCCTCTAGGCCTACTATAGAATTACCGGCTCGATAGCAACACCGCGCAATGCAGTGTTGTATTGATTCCGCCCTAGTTGGTTGAAAAAAGCTAAGCTACTTAATTCACAAGTAGCAGCTCGTAACTGAGCCAGCCAGGGGAAAGCCGAAACACCACACCTAAAGCCCGAAAGATTGACCGCTCAACTCACCAACTTGGTCCATGCATAGGCCACCGGACTTCTAACTTTGTTTTGAGCATTGCTCCAAACAATGCTGCCGAACTCCGACCTTGTTGTTGGGTTCGTGCCCTTTTTCGAGACGAAGGTGACTGTGTACCTCATCTTGTCCCCGACTTTTGGAAAGATGAGCTTCATCGGCTTCACCGTCACCCCGACTGTTGACGGGCCTGTGACCGACACATTGTACATGGACCCTGCAGCCCCCACATTGGTCAGCTCGCGAGTGTATCTCACGACCTTCTTGTCATTGAACACCACTGAGAATGATGGGTAGTTGAGTTCACCGGGGTCGGAGAATTTTCGAGAGCATGTGACGTTAGGGCGCTTGACAATTGCCTTCACTTGGTCGATGGTGTAGTCTAGGGAACAGAGAAAGGCGATGTAGTCTTCAGCCTTGAGGTCATACACGAGGCCGGGGGAGAGGGCCTTTTGGGGGTCCACATGGCCTGAACCGTGAGCCCATGGAGTAGAGAATGTGCCACCGGCGGCGTCCCGGAGAGGGGACCCGGTATTGTCTAGGTTGTAAGCAGTGGTCATGAGAGCGGATTTGATTGCACTCGGGCTCCAATTTGGGTGGGCAGATTTGAGCAGCGCCGCGACTCCGCTTATGTGCGGGCATGACATGGACGTACCTTGAAAAACCAGTTAAGAGCGTCAGCGATGATAGCATACATAGTAACATAAAAACCACATCAACATATCCTTGAAACTAGATCTTCACACGACACCACTCTCATCTAGGTCAAGAGGATTGGCCTATGTACGATAAGCCGATCGGGTCGGATGCGAATTCTCACCAAATGTCCAAAATGTCATCTGGAGATTTTTCAATTTTTTTTTTCTTTTGGGTCGAATGCCATCTAAAGATTAACAAGCAATTGCACTGCCACATTCTATCATGTTGCAGATCGAAGTTTTGTAACGCCACCATAGATCACCGTTCGATGCAACCAATTTGGTTCATCAATTGGGACCACCTTCTCCATTATTTTTAGACTTATAAGCCACCATTATTCACTGAAGGTGGTACCTCTTTTAGCAGTCAGTCTATGCAAGCCAGCCTAGCCTTTTGTAATGCTCAAGCAGACTCTACCACATTAAAGTAAATGGAGCACGCCCAACTACAACGTTTTCACATGTCAACATCACGTTAGGAAATGTGAGAAACACTTCATAAATGGAGAACTAGCCGTTAGGCAGCAACCATTACCTGACAGTATATTGAACAGGGTCTTCCGGGTATCGGACTCCAGCCCGGTGGGCCCAGCTGCCTCCGACCAGCCGGCCAATATGTTGACCCCCGGCCCAATCACGTCCGGCTTCAGTATCTGCTGTGTCACCGTGTTGGGCCCCCTGGAGCTGAATGCCGCCACCACCGGCGACGGCCTCACGTTCACCACCGTCCCTCTGAAGCTGAGCACCGCAGTCGGGCTCCGGTCGCTCTTCACGTACTCCCTTATCACATCCCCCATTTTCCTCCCAACTGCGACCGCCGGGATCAGGTGGCTGTCCGCCACCAGCTCCTCCCCGTTCGCGGCCGTGTTCACCAGTATCATCCCCACTCCGCCCGCGTCCCGCACCACCTGACCTTTCTCAACACGGGCATTCACCCCCCGGTCACACAGCACCACCTTCCCACGCGTGAGGGCTGGGTTGAGCGACCCGGGCAAGCACAGTTGGCCTGAGATATTGGAATCTTTACTATAAATCACGGGCACGGGATTATGCCCCATCCCAGGCCCTGAATAAAGCGAGACTCCGGCATAGCGCTTGCCGTTGCCTAACAGGGCATATGCTGGAAAATCGCGATCGAGGGTTCCGGCACCGACGGTCATGATCCAAGGCGCCACATTGGCGAGTGATTCCTTCACTGGCCCGCTGTTTCCAGCCGAGCAAGAAACAAAAATGCCCCTCTCCATGGCAGTGAACGCGCCGATGGCGATCGTGTCGTGGTAATACGGGGCAATCCCGCCACCGAGGGAGAGCGAGAGGACATCGACACCATCAAGGATGGCTCGGTCCATCCCCGCGAGGATGTCCGCCCCGAAGCAGCCACTGCTCCAGCAGACCTTGTAAGCAGCCACACGAGCGTGCTCGGCCATCCCGCGAGCCGTCCCGCTGGCGTACCCGAGAAGGCTGGCATTGGCCACCGGCGAGCCGGCCGCGGTGCTGGCCGTGTGGGTCCCGTGCCCGTCCCGGTCTCTCGGCGACTCCACTTCCTTCGGGTTCTTCAAGAAACTCGAACCTTCGATTTAACCCAAAACAAAATGCAAAGTCATCACCCAGAGGACTCAAGAACAGTTCAATTGTAATTCAATCAAGCAATTTTTTCTTAAAGAACCAACTCAATGATCATTCAAATATCTGCAGATCACACAATTCAGACGCGAATGAAATGCTTTCACTTAGATTCTTGTTCATTCTTACTAAAAACCGAACCCCATCAGTCATTACTTACTAAAAATGATGAATCGTCAAGTCAATGATGAATTACCGGAGGCCATGCGAAATCCCTTGGAGAAGAACCGAGCTCCGATCAGCTTCTTGTTACACGACTTCGCGCTGAAGTCCGGGCCCGATTCGCACGCGCCCTTCCACCGGGCCGGCAACTCGGGCATCCCGGCGTCGTCGAAGCTCTTCGACTCCGGCCAGACCCCGGTGTCCAGGACCCCGACGATGACGTCCCCGAAGGCGCGCCTCTTCCCGCCGTTGGGGCCCTCCTGCGGATCCCACAGCCCGAGGTCGTCGGAGATGCCCAGGAACGCCGGCGTCCGGGTGGTGTGGAGCTCGTAGACGGTGTCCTCGTAGACGCCGAGGACGGAGGCGGACGACCGGAGCGCGTCGGCCTCGTCCGGGTCGAGGGTCGCCGCGAAGCCGTGGAATGCGGCGGTGTAGGTGTAGAGGAGCGGGTCGGCGGCGGCGGCGGAGGCGTCGGAGGAGGAGGAGAGGGATTGGAGGCTAGAGGCGTACCAGTCGCGGTGGGTGGCGAAGGAGGAGGGCATGTGGTGGGGGTTCATGTGGACAATGTACGTCTTCTTGGCCGCGGCGGCGGTGGCGGCGGCGGCGGCGGCGGCGGCCGAGGAAAGCAGCAGCGCCAGGCATTGCAGGGCGGCGAGCGAGCGGATGCGGAGGTTGGCCATGGCCGGCGGGGAGACGCGAGGTAGAGAGAGAATGGATATGGTTAGAGAGAGAAAGAGAGAGAGAGAGAGTGGAGGCACAGTAGTGGGGGTGGCTAATAGGGGGACACTGTCAGCGGAGGAAGATGGGGAGGAAGGAGAGTGCACAGAGGGACGCTCGTGTCGTGGGTTTAAATGTTCGGCTCTTTGAGAGAAGGGGCTTGGATTTTGCTCTTATTACGAATATGCCACTGCACCTCGGAAGGCCCTTTCGTATGTGGAAATTAATGTTCACAGAGCTTAGTTTGGTTGTGCTCACTATCTATGTGACTAGTCACGGAAGGCCCGTCGCATAACTTGATCTAATTGTATCACGAGTCCTTTTGAAATGCAGTACATTTCTTGATTGTGATATGTAAAGTTTTTTTGCGATCCATTAACATGACATTACTAGCTTTCGTATATTTTTGGGTAAGTTTCAGAATTCGGCATTTGATTTGATTTTCTTTTACTTTTTTCAATCGTGAAATTTGCCATTAGTAGACCCACATCTGAGGTCATTTTGCAAATTTTCAAAGCTTATATAATTTTTTGACAATGTTTTAGACTTTTTAATCATGATGGGTAATTCTTTTTAATAAGCAACAGTGATTTTTTATAAGGATAAATATATTAAAAGTCCTAAAACTTATTACAACAGTGCAATTAAAATCTAAAACTTTTATGAATATGCAATAGAAACATAAATTTTTTTAAAAGTAAAGTCAAATCCTAAAACTTGTTAGATTTGTCCAATTAAGTCCATTTGTTAATTGCATTTTTTGACATGACAAGTTCTATACCTAATTTTTGTTTTAAAAGTTTTCAGAACTTGATTGCATTTTTATGATAAATTATAGAACTTGATTATACCTTTTGAAAATTTTAGGATTTTCTTGGTTAAAAGGAAGCTTTGGGATCTAATCGCATGTACTTGAAAAGTTTTAGGACTTTAAACGAACGAACGAGTAGCTTCATACACGTATGAGTGACCGGTTGATATCAAAGAAAATTGAAAAAGAAATTCCGACGAAATCGAGGGGCAAAAATGGGAACGCCGGCGCGACACGCCGTACATAGGGAAGGATCGGGACACGCGGGGCACGGCGTGGGGCCGCATGATGCTGTCGCGTAGCGCGTGGGGGGACGAGATCACGCCAATCCAGGGGGAGGGAGAGCAACGCCGACAGCGACACTGCCTACTCACACACTAACGGCTACTACCTCCCCCCGCTTTCCTCGTTTCTGTTTTTCTTTCGTGTTCGAGGAGTCAACAATTCTGACCGGAACGGTCCAATCCGAGTGCGGCGGTACCCGCCCGTTCCCAGTTTCCACACCTCACGGCTCGTGCGTTCCACCGCTGACTGACTCATCACGAGTCACTTCGCACTCGCGTCTCTCGACCAACCTCCACCTCCGTCACGCGCGCGCCACGGCGCGGGGTTGTCCCAGCAGTTAACGATCCGCCGACGCCGCGTTCGGTAGCAGCCCGAGACTTATGATGGATTCGGACCAAAACCGCGTCGATTGGCATTGTTCTTTGTTTTACTCATGTCAGCATTATAGGGAATAGCGAAAACAATAATATAAAAGACACGTTAGCGTTCTCCGCTATTTAAATTGGATGTAATTAATAAAAGGACTTCATTGCACAGATTCGACAAATTTTAATATGAATATTTTTTTGGAAATTCTGGACGTTAAATGCACTTGCGTGATGAGTTTTATAACTTTTAATACACTTATCGTAAAAAAAAAAAAATAAGGCCTTCCGTGGTAATGACGTTGCCGTCAATGTCACAACTAGCATTGTTGGCGACCATTGTTTTTTTTTTTTTTTTTTGGTGCTGGAGGAACCGGCTTGCAGCCGACAGCCGCGCGCCGTAAACCCCCAGGTGACACTTAAGCAGGAGGACCCACTACCCCTGAGTCACACTTAATACACCTAGCGTCTCTCCTGGGTTTTGAACCCTTCACCTCTGAGCTGAGGATCAATAGGGCCTTATCCAGCGGAGCCACCGCGGCCAGTGGTTACCATTGTTTGTGCTCGCCCCAGCAAATTTGAGACCATGAAACCACCTCGACACCCTTGCAAATCGCTACTCACTTATGTCCTCAAACTCATCGTCTCTCTAGGCATTTTTATGTGGAAGTGACAACCACCACAACAAAACGCAACTCTACCGCTGCAACAGTCTCCGTGGAGAGGCGAGTGTGCAAGGGTGGTCGCCATTGTTGACGATGTCCATCAAGGGAGGCAATCAGCAATGGTCACAGCAACCAAAGCAAGATTGAGTTTTTTTTTTTTTTAGGTAAAAACAAGATTGAGTTATTTCCTTTCTCTTTGTCACGTAATTTAGTCAAACTTTTCATTTGTTTTTTTTTCTTTTTAATTTTTATCCAATGAAGCTCTAGGTAACCTCTTTAAAACTAATGCTTTGCTCGTTTCACGGAAAATAATATAAAAAAATCATTTTTTGGATTTTTCCATCTTAGTTTCATGGAAAATGAGTTGATTGGGGAATTTTTTTTTCATGGAGCGAAAAAGTCTTCTAAAAATAGGGGAAAATATTTCTACTTTTGAGAAAGAGGAAAATATTTTTCATACATTCTTTCACCTCACTTTGCTTCATCAAATACCTTTTCCTCTTATTTTTTATTTTTCAAAATTGAGTTTTAATTATTTTTTTATTTTTTTTCTCTTTCTTCTTCATTGGTCGGTGGTGGCGGCCGACCATTGGCCACAAGCGAGTTTGTCAACCAACGACGTGGCTAGCAACGGATCAATGAAGAAGAAAAAAAAGGAAAAAAAGAGTAAAAAATAATTAAAAATCGATTTAAAAATACACTAATAAAATTTTTATTGAAATTGGCGCACAAAAAAAAAAGATTTTTCTTATCAAACAGTTAAAAATATTTTTAACTAATTTTCAGATTTCAATCAAACATTGAAAAAATAATTATATTTTTTTAGAATATGACTTCTTAAAAGATATTTTTTTAAAAATATCATATTTTTCACGACATAAATAACAGAAAGGTAGAATTCATAAAAGGGTCGAGAGTAGCGAACTTGGATTTTCATTATGGGCGCGTGGATCTCACTGACCAAGCTGAGGAGAGTGGTGGGAAGATAGTCAAGACATCGAAGCAAGACAAAGGAAAAAGTTGCAATAGAAAACATGATTTCACATGGAACAGGGATGGGGGCGAGTTGGGAGAAAACATGCAAAAACCGGAGATGGTGGCGACGATTGAGCCCAATCCCTTTTGGCATCCGGCGGCGCGCGCCATAAATACCAAATCTTCCGGCGAATTCCACAAACACAGATTTTCTATCGAACAGACGCAAAGAGAAGGAACCGCACGCCACCTTTTGCGTCTTTGCACTTTCCACCGACTCCCCCTCCTCCTCCTCCTCAAGCCAGAAATCCCTAGACATTTCAATTGAAAAAGGAGGAAGAAGACAGAGAAAGAAATGCTGCGGAATCGCGTAGATGGATGCTCGAATATGGCCAACTCATTCATGTGATCGATGCCTAACTTTAAAAGGGACCCTTTTAAGATTTGTAATGAGGGTTTCTCACGCATCACCACGAGAAGGTGGCGAGATGCCGTCAAATAGTATCCAATGACCTGTAGGGGTGTAGCTTATATTCTCTATCGATAAGAATGCGGGGAAGTCTTTCTCCTATGAGCAGGCAGGGATCTTCGAGCAATGTTACTTAGTATATATAGTCTTTTTCTCTTGTAATTGAAGGTTGTAACATAAAGGCGCGATGGTGCTAAATATAATGAACTTCTCTACTAGATGTAGTTCTTATTTAAGGATAAATCTTGTGTTTTGCTATTTCGTTGCATTTGAGCACCTAATCCTAACATGATCCCTGGACCTCTACGGTCTCCATCCTCAACTAAATTTCGATACGATGCCCCACGCTTGAAAAGCATTACTAATTAAACATCATAAGGGGACCTCGTGTAGTAATAGCTACTCCGTGCTTCACGGTTCACATGCTAAATGGAATTATCATAGTGCATGATTGCCTACTTTGTCACCTACTAGCAGTTAGAATAATTTTATATGGGCCACACTCTCTTTTGTGGTATTAGGATGGTCACTTTATGTCTAATTCGTGGTGCCCACTTGGAAAGAGAGGTTGCCTCTTTACCAAATTCGCGTGTAATTGCAAATTGATTATACAGCCCGTCGCGACTTTGGATTGAATTTCCCCGCATGTAGGACATATATATAATTGGTTGCCAAGGTCAGTCCTCCAAAAGGTTCTCTTTCACCTCGAAAAGAAGAAGAAGAAGAGTGAGACCGCGTGGGGAGATTTCTTATGGTGGGCCTGGGTTATTTCGTGAGCTTGATATAGTGCATGAGAAAAGAATCATGTAAGTTCTGTGAATAATAAGAATAAGAGCAAGAAATCTGAAGTCACGAGAATGACCTGAAAAAATAACATTCCCGTTGCTTGTTGCACATGTGACGATACATGATAAAAATATTGAGATTGTCGACCGTTTCCTTTTCCGCGCTCGATTAGATAGCGACGGGCTGTTTTGGATTGGCACTGAATCAGATTTTAAAATAAAGATAAATATCATCAAAAGCGTCTCATCGACCGTCGCTTTGGCCGAGTGGTTAAGGCGTGTGCCTGCTAAGTACATGGGGTTTCCCCGCGAGAGTTCGAATCTCTCAGGCGACGTTTCCCTCTTTTTACTTTCCTTATTTGGTAGCCTCGTTTTTTTTTTTTTTCACTCTCTCCATCTCTATTTTCCACGCTCCATTCAATTTCGTTTTGTTCAGCTTCCCCCACGCGATTTATTTGGAATCGAAGTGGAGTTTTAAAGTAGCATTGGTTGCCCCGGTATGACTATTGAGCCAGATAATAAAAAACGATGATAATGTCAGTTTGGTTGTTATGATGACGGGGATTCGACTACATACACATGCTAATAAATCGGGCACAAACTACGTGTTAATCCAGGTCACTGATTCAACACTATAAACTCTGAAGCAAAGAGCATGTTTCGTGGAACGGTATGGTCAAGAAGTTTTGATCTAGTCTATATGTAAATGAACTTATAATTATGGGATTGGCTTAATCATCGGATTATAAATTATAAGTTCATAGCCCATTTCCATTTTGGACGAAATGGATATACTAATTCTTTAATATCAATTAGTAAGAGGGATCTTGAACTAAAATTAGATGCTACAAGTTAGAAAAGGTATACGGAGCAATTGCAATAATTAGGTTCATTGATATTGATATGGTAGATGCTGTTGCATATACGACCTATGCAATTTGTTGGAATTGTTTGATCTTAAAAGGGGATTCCTATACATGACTTGTTCTTTCTTGGTTTCATCTGGTCATAAATTGCTTATTTATAAATAATGATAGATAAAATAATGCTCGTAAGGAATCCTATTGAAAACAAGAAGTATAGGACTTGTGTATGTGTAAGATTGAGTCAATTCGATTTTTGAAAAGGATTATTAATTTGTGACTTTTCAAGGAATCCTTCATTGATACTTGTGAATGATTGATTTATTGATTATTTTAGATAATGATAGATAAAAAAAAACGCTTGTAAGGAATCCTATCAAAAACAAGAAGTATAGGACTTGTGTATGTGTAAGATAGAGTCAATTTGATTTTTGAAAAGGATTATCAATTTGTAACTTTTCAAAGAATCCTTCATCGGTACTTGTGAATGATTGATTTTTAAAAAAAAAATCTTTTTGACCTTGATTGCATGAGAGCAAGTAAGAAAGATTAAAAAAATGAACAAATTGATTTGATTTATTCTCAATAATTGTGAGATTCTGATCACAGAGTGTTCTTTTGTCAATGGATGCTCTCATTACACTCAATAGTCTCTAAAGGATGAGAACCAATTAAGTAGCATCTATATCAATAATTCAAGTATTGTATACATCATGAGTTAGATTTCTTACAGCAACTACTCGTAATAACAAACTTGCAAAATGGATTTATTTGTTATAAATAGATTTGTTGTTCCTGACTCTACATTACCTTAATTATCATTTGAACAAGTAAAAATCATATCTTAGTCCAAGTGGGAATGGCATTTCTCTTCTGTGTGTCCATGGAGTTTTAAAATTCGAAACATCTCAAAGATAGATAGAGAGATATAAACTTATAAAACAAACCACGCTCCTCCATACCCATTAGGAGTCCATTGATGAGAAAGGGCAAGGGAAAATTTGAACCCAATTCTACGGTGATGCAGGCTGAGAAAGCAATTAGAATACATGAAGAGTTATGCATTTGTGTATTTATAAGACCATTCACTACTTCTTGAAGCCCGATATCTCCCTCGAATGAATCATATAGGAAACTATAGGATAGAAGTGCCCGCCCCACCCATGAGAAAAGCTATCTCCTTTTCCTTTCCTTTTTGTAGTTTTGTTTTTCACATTCTCCGGTACTGTTACTCCATTCAATTTCGTTTAGTTCAACTTTTTCCACACAATCGGTTTGGAGTTGAAGTGGAGTTACAAATGTAGCAGTGGCCGCACCGCTGTGACAACTGAGTCGAATGAAAAACGATGATAATGCACAACCTGTCATCTTGAACAGTTCCTCCAGGTACCGCCGTTCTCGCCCTTCCACAAAGGAAAGGAACAAGGCTACAAAACGGCAGCTACGCAAGTTCTGCAAAATGTTAGTTCGGTTTTATGATGACTGGGATTCAATTACATGCACGAGCCATTGAACTTAGCACGAGCTATATAATTATCTGAGTCACCAATCAATACTACCAAGTCGGGAGCGAAGAGCGTGCTCTGGGGAAGAGTAGCATCAGGAACACGAGGGTAACAAAGAGAGCAGAGATAATTATATGCACAACAGGTTTCACGCCTCAAAAGTTAGAAGCATAGCCTAACTAAAGCGCCAAATCACAGCCCAATGCCTAATGTAAAATCACGTAACATATGCAGACCCCAATAAAACAGCCTGCAGACTAGAGAGAGAGAGAGAGAGAGAGAGAGAGAGAGAATCGCATTAACTGCAAATCATGTTTTCTGATCACTCTCCATTCAATGAAACTGTAACAGGGGGAGGGGGGAAGTTAGAGGGCTGAAAGTCAAATGTTTCGACAGCTCAACACATAGTGCCTTCCGACTTAAGTGCAGTATCGAAATAGCAGCAAAAGGATGTCCAATAGGAGGCTCTAATGACCATACTTCTGAAATTCCCATTCGCTATTATCTGTAAAATGCAAGGCACAATCAAAAAGATCAGACCGCATACCTAAACTATTCAGCAATGTGTAATTAATTAGAGACAAGGATTTCAGCTTAAAACATACCCAATGGACACACTTGACGAGTTTTGAGCCATCGGCTGATGCAGTGAAAATGAAATGCGTGGTTGCAAACTCCTATAGCATCAAGTAGAGAGATTTGATGAGCCAAGAAAACAGTTGCCCAAGATAAACAGACTGCTCTTACCAGAGATAACAAAAGAATAATGGACCTTTCTTTTGTTCTTCAAAAGAACAATGAACCTTAAAAAATTAAAATCATCCATCTATCATATGATAGTAGAAACCTAGATAGACTAAAATTGTATAAAAGAATCATCTTCATGGTAATCCAGTTTCTTAAAACAGGGCAGAGCGTTCCTTCCTCAAAATAATTTTACAACTACAATGAAAGAGCAACAAGGGAACCGCCAGACGATTACTCTCAAAAGAGTACAAACTGTTATATAGTACTTCCCAATTAGAATATTAAGTGATTGACTCTCAAGCACCCAGACTTTTTTTCTCTTTTGTTGGTCAGAGAACCCAGGAGTAATGGTTCATAATAAATGTTGTAACTAAACTTTTACAGTGGGCACACTTAGGCAGGTAAAGGGGACATCTTAGACAAGGAAATGGACGGTGCCCCACATGGAAAATTTCAGCTAAGGAAAGTAGTCAATATGCCAATATAAACTACAAACACAAGTAGCAACGAAAACACAACTGATCGCAACGAACTCCTACCTATTCCGAGAGCAAAAAGTGCACTCATACTTCAAAGTGTGCTTTTTCCTCTAATTTCCATTATGCTAATATCAATCATGGCGAGTCTTATTCATGTGAGGCGAAATGGACTGTTGGTACACATCAATTTATTAGGGTACAAATCATCTTAAAAAGCTAAAATTTCCACTAGTGAGAATATTACAGAGAAATAAGCCCAGAACGATGGGTATCAAAACCCTCAAAGATCTTCCCTCCTACAGCCAATCCCCATTCAGAAGAACTGATCTAATGACTAAGTCCTCAGTCGATAAGGGATTGAAAGAAGACCAAAGCAAATAGACACAGGAATCATTACAATTAGGAAACATAGCATTTTCAATCACAGAAATCTTCACACCGGAAACTTTATTTTAGTATAATAACAGACCTTTTATGATTCCGTGATGAAAGTTGATAATGCACGTGTTCAAGTACAAATCGAGGTTACTCTCAAAGAACACTGATTTGCTCATAAGCTAAACAGTAATCACCATCTACATGCTTTGATTCGAGAACACCAATTGACGAATACCCTTAATTAAAAACCCCAATGCTCCCACATTCACCACGCATCATCAGTTAAATTCCAAATTCTAGCATTATCGCAATCCACTATTCCCTCATCAAACAGAAAATATCTAATAACTGCAACGCTGCACTATGACGGCGCCCTAAACAGACACAGAATTGCGAAAATTCGATGCTTACCCCAAGCGACCGTGCACTCCTCGCTGGTCGCGCTCGCCTGATTAGCTTGGCACTCAATGCCTGACGACAAGAACCCAAAAAACACAACCTCAGAGATCACACACACAATCTAAATAGGCTTCGAAATCACGTTACCGAGGCAGCCGACCAAGAACTCACAAAGATCCATGATGTGGTTCCTGCAGATAGCGCAGTTGTCCACGACGATATCTGCAATTAACCCAGCAGAGGGAACGGAGATTCCGATCAATACCGAATGCACCCATAAAGCTATAAGGAAGCAGAGGGAAAATAGGGTTTAGGGTTTAAAAGGCCGAAGTTACCCCAGGCCCAGAGCGAGACGGCGTTCCACTTCTTGATCTCGAACCGCTTCGGCTTCCTCGACGACGACGAGGAGCAGCAGGAGGAGGACAACGGAGGAGGAGGAGGGGCGGCGGCGGCGGCGCTGCTGGACCCCTCGCCGGCAGGGGTCATCGGCACGTCGGAGTCCAGGGTCGCCATGGCTTGGAGATTTGACTGAGGAACGCGGGCTTGGGGAATTTATGACCCGGTGGCGGAGTTGTACTTTTGTAGGAAGATGGAGTCATCCTCGCGACATCGTTAGTAGTACTAGTTCCATTACTTCACGGTGGAGTAGTCGTGACGACACTGCAGTATTTTCCAAAAATATATTTCTTAAAAAATTTAGTCAATAAACATTATATTTTCACAATCGATAGTAATTTGTGCTTAATTAGTTTTATGGTAGATAAAAATGTTTTCCTATATTTTTATAAGTGACACGAGCAACTGTTATTTGAAAAATCTTTTGCAAATCATGGGTCTTTCGGGAAACTGATATGTCTAGTGATTAGACTTCGTTTGTTTTACGATTTTTCTTCATTTTTAGGTGTTTGGATTGCTTAGGAAAAATAGTTAATAGAAAATGTTTTTGTAATCAAAGAAAAATATATACTTAAATCCAAGAAAATAGTTTCTTCTTGAAAAATCAGAAATTTTATTTAAAATATGATTAGATTTTTACGTTTGAACCAGAAACACAGTATTTGGGCATAGAAACCTCGACACTTGTTCTCGGGCCCTTGATGGTGGACTTGAGCCTCGAGGTTCGGGTTGGGTCCATCGAGATCAATTGAAGCCAAGCCTAGGTCAATGAGACTAGATTTGGAACCTCAAACCTAGGTCTAAATCCATAGAGGTTGGGCTTGGGACACTAATGTTGGTGGTTGAGTCTAGGAGGGTCTAGGACTCCGAAAATATTGGTGGCTCCTCAACGACTTGGCTAGGGTCAACAAACGCCAAGCTTGAGACCATAGTGGTCTTGCTTGAGCAAGGGTCCATTGAGGTTGGGCTCGGGTCCAAAGCGCTCGGGCTAAAGACCCCAGGCTTGGGACTAGGTTCATTAAGGCTAAGCTCAAGACCCCATGCCCAGGATTAGGCC
Source organism: Eucalyptus grandis x Eucalyptus urophylla (assembly GCA_028830015.1). Classification (NCBI taxonomy): domain Eukaryota; kingdom Viridiplantae; phylum Streptophyta; class Magnoliopsida; order Myrtales; family Myrtaceae; genus Eucalyptus; species Eucalyptus grandis x Eucalyptus urophylla. The sequence continues at coordinate 48,247,866 of CM054190.1, forward strand.
TATTAAGGCTAGTCCCGCGACCCTTGTGCCAATGCTTGGGTCCTCAATGCCCAAGCTTGTATCCATCGAGGCTGTGCCCATATCTATTGAGGCCGAGCTTGGGTCCCTAGTATCCATGTCCCTACGTTGGGGACTAAATGCATTGAGGCAAAGCTTAATGATAGTGCTTGGGTTTATTGAAGGTGGGCCTGGGACCTCGACGCCTTGTGTTCAGGCTTTGTTCCATTGAAATTAGGTTTGGGAATTTGCCACTTATGCCCATACTTGCGTCCTTCCAAGGCTAGGCTCGGGACCCCAATGTCTGCACCCCTATTTATCAAGGCCAAGTCCATCAAGGTTGGGCTTGACACTTTGATGCCCACGCATGAGTCCTTGACACTTGCGCCCGAATTCATTGAAGTCGGCTTGTGCACTGGTCTCCAGCGCTTGGATCCATCAAAGCCAAACCTGAGATCGATGCCGATGCTTGCACTCAGGACTGGGTACACATGCTCGAGTCAAGGTCCATTGAGGCCAAACTCCAGACCTTAGTGTTTGTACTCGATTTTCGATTGCTTCTGCGCAAGTCACTAGTGTTCAAATAAGGTATGTTTATTTAGGAAAATCAAATCAGATTTTTTTAATCAAATGACAACATATATTTCTCAGTTTATTTTCGTGTTTCAGTTGAATATAAAAAATATTGCAATTTTTCTGGAAAATATGTATGTCACATTTTCCAAAATGAAGCCTCAAACTAGAAAAGAAGGACTCGTTAAGAGAGGAAAATATAATGGAAAGAACACATGCCAGGAGAATCCTTTCACCCGTTAGGGTGTCTTCTCTGCCTAATCAAACCCTATTTAAATTAAATTACAATTTTCCTAAGAGACGTTTCATATATTGAGTACATATATCCCCACAAGATAACTTACCTTTTTTTTTCTTTAATATTAATGGGGATATTTAAGGTTTTGGAGCACCTGGCGAATCTCTATCGATAATTTAATTGCCGAAGACACACGGGTCTGAACTCATGGGAATGGATCTGATAGAACGTGCAAATGTTCTGATTTGGCACTTATCTCCCGTTCGTTTGCAGGGCTTTATCGCATAAAGAAAACAGATCTTCACAAAATGACAGAATTTGCATATCACCATGCGAGCAATTGCTTAAGTACATATTAGTCTTAAGAGCACATATGTAAATTGACAGTGGAATTTGTAATGTGCTTTTGGGAAATAAGTCCAATATCAAAAGTAAGAGGTGAGGAGATGAATAGTTCAAATATGTGAAGGAGGGTACAAACAATAATGATTATTATTTGCGTGTGGGCCTCGCTAGTAGGCCTAAGAGCATTGGATCATTAGATGGGCTCTCTCATATTACAGATCTTCGTTGGGTCCTTTGGAAAATTGGGCTTGAGTTTGTCTGGATGACGTTTAACTCTTGTGACTCTCGAAGCCCAAGATTATGATCCAAATGGGGAATTGCGACCGTCGATTGTGATTAGCTAGTCTAAATTATGATTAGTTTTGAGAAACTAGTTGAGCCTAATTTACTAAAAAAAACCCCAACTTTAGGTAGATTCCCAATTCTTTCCCAAACTTTTTTTTTTGTCTAGAAAAACCCATCAATTTTAGGTCTAGTCCAAATCTACCTTGAAATTTTATTTGTCCAAAGGAAAATTTTTTTAGGTCTAGCCCTTTTTTTTTTAGAGAAATATCACCAATTTATACTCTAGCCCCAAATCTAACCCCCATTAGCCCTCTGTCCAAAAATTGCCATTGGTCGTCCCTAATTTTCATATCATAGAATGGCATGACTATTGAGATAATATTCCAAGACACCTTGCTAATGTAGACTTGTTATTGATGTGGAAATGTCATGTCAAGTTAGGACCAGACCATAGGACTAGATTTGAGAATAGATTGAAAATTGGTGATTTTGAGAATAGATTGAAAATTGGTGATTTTTTTAGTCAAAGCAAAATTTAGGCCAAATTTGGGACAAGATATAAAATTTGGGGAGTTTTCCACATAAAAAAAAAGTTCGAGGTAAATTTGGAATTGGACTTAAAGTTTGAAGTTTTTTCTAAGACAAAAAACCTTCTTGGCAGAGCGGGGCTAGTCTAATGCTGGGAGTTTTTAGGAAACTGGACAGATTGTCGTGCCCTTAGAGTCAACTTCCCTATGAATGTGATAAATCGTGGAAGCAGCAATTGCCTCAGGAAAAGTGATTTAACGCATCTTAGAGATCCCGAACTTCAAATTCAGTCGAATCTTTATTTCATTTGTTTATAAATATAAGAAAAATTCGATAATTTCCGACTTACAAGAAAAAAAAGACGATTCTGTGCGAGGTAAATGCCAAGAATTTGTGAAGTTGACCTTGATTTTTTTGGAAGTGTCGTGCTGATTTCACTAAAGAACATCACTTTGAAACGGGAACCTCAAAAAATGAGTGGCAATCATCAAAGTTTGACATTGTTGTGAACTGGAAAAAGGACAAGAAAGTCACTAGTACAAGATAATATCTAGCTCCTCGCACCCCATTATTTTCAACCCGAGAAACACGCACATATATGTCGATTAGTCCAAGTCCGAGGCTTCTTAGATTCTTCTTTGACCCCGCATGAATCAAGTGCGTACTTAGGATCGCGATGGAGATTTTTGACGGTCCCGGCGTTCAAGGGTAGATCCTCTCTCGATCACATCTGATAATCACTTGGATCGAATCGGGTTATGTGTTGGCAAACCCCAATAGGTTAAGGAGAAAGTACATACACAAACCCACGGCGGCGACAAAGAGGAGGAACAAACAAAGACGGATGGCGAAGGCGTCTTCTACTACATCTTCCTCGAGGCGGCGCCGGCCACGACCGTGACGTGGGCGTCTTCGCCGCCTTCCGAGCGCCATGTCCCTGCGCAGGTCCCCTTGCATTTCTTTCGCTTCCTTTACTTCAAACCCAAAAAACAAGAACACCCACAGAGGAGAGAAATTGGAAGGATGTTGAAGCTTGTTCAAGAAACGGCTTCTCTTCTACAATTTTTCTTTCCTGTATTTGAGGGTTCTAATACAAAATTATGACGAATTGTTGAGAATTATTGCTCTTAAATAGAGAAGAAAATCATGAGTATTTTCTTTGGTATGAAGAATCGGGTCGTATGCAGAATGTTTCTGCGTGACTTCGAGGAAGTAAAAGGAAGAGTGTGATTTGGTTTCAAAACGAGTCTTTACGCGTTGGACGTGTATGAAATTGCCTTGACCAGATACTCTCTGCAGGCAACGACAATAATAGGAGAACTAAAGGTATTTCGGAAGCTTTCTTGGCAAATATCAAGTGGCATTTCAGTGAATTAGGCTTGTTTGAGTTCATACGTCTAGGGGTGAGAACGGAGAGAAGAGAATAGATTTCCTAATTTTTGGAATCCGGAATCTATCATGCTTACTCAACTTAGAACTTACATTGTCATAGGTTTTGGGATCAATTTTAGAGCTTATCCAAGTTCCACGTGTACTCTTAATTGAATGATTGTAGTGAATCATCATCTTTAACGATTACTATTTGCTACAATCCACTTATCATAATTAATATTTAGATACGCAAAAAAATAAAATATTAATAAAATAAAAGTCTCAGTTTGGATATCGTTGAATATGAAATCTAGACTAATAGTTTTATATTACATATTCATCATTGGACACCATGAAATACCCTAAGATTGTGCGAAGACATATAATAAGAAAAACATAAAGACTTTTTCTAGATTCTAGGTTATCTATCAATCGGAAAAAAGTTCAAACTTGGGCTTGCCCCTACATATTTTAAAAATTGGAATTGGATCAGTTTTCATCAATTGAGTCTTAGGCTCTCAATTCTACCTTAGAACCATGCATACATCTCTTTAAGCAAATTCCTAGGGTGGCCCATTGGTGCATGGTGGTTAAAATTATCAAAAAAATTCTAAACCTATTACACTTTTACTAATTTAGTTCTAATCTTTTAAATTTTGATAATTGAATCTATATGATTAATTTTGGTCGGAATTCGTGAACATGGACATTGGTGCTAGGGACAATTTTTAATAATTAGTCAAATTTATTTATCTATGTTTTCTTCTTTTTCCTTCTCTGTCTCTCTTTGTCTCTTTGTCTCCGTCTTTGTCTCTGTCTTTGTCTTTCTCTCTCTCTCTCTCTCTCTATGGCCGGAGAGGGTCCACTGGGCAAGGGTCATTGAATCGTAACACCCTCGTCAGCCATGGGCAGGGGTTGTAGCCCTTCACTGAAAAAAAAAAAGAAGAAGAAAAAGAGAAAAAATGGGAAAAGAAGAACAAATTAATACAAAAATTGTCAATGTCAATACCAGCTGTGCTACATAGGATGATTGGCGTCCATATTAACAAATTATGGGAAAAATTGGTCGAATGGACTTAATTAGTTAAAGGTGAAAATATTTAAAACTCAATTGACAAATGTGAAAGGTTTAGACTCCATTTGTTTTGTGAAAAATATGACTTTTTCAGAAAATATTTTTAAATCATTTTTAATTTTTTAATTTTTTCTTTCCTTTCCTTTTCTTTTTTTCCTTTTTTTCTTTCCTTTTCATCTTCTTCCTTGGCCTTGGTTGGTTGTTGGCCACGACAGCGACTGTCAACTAACTGCAGGCCAACTTGAGCCTTGCCTGATTTGGCGAAGCTGAGGTTTGTCGGGCGAGCTTGGCTTCACCAGTTCAACGAGCTTGGGTGAGGCCTGCCTACGGCCAATCGCCGGTTGCCGTAGTGGCCAGTGATCGGCCAAGGCCAAGGAAGAAGATGAAAAGGAAATAAAGAAAAGAAAAAAAAATAAAAAATAAAAATAAAAAATAAAAATAAAATGAAAATGTATTTGGTGAAATAAAGTAAGGTGGAAGATGTTATGGAACATGTTTTTCACTTTTGAAAAGTGAAAAATATTTTCCCCACTTTTGAATGTGTTTTTTTCTAATAATGGAAAGCGTTTTACTTGACTAGTCGGTTTTACGGAAAACGAACGCTAGAAAATCCAAAAAATATTTTCCTCAGAATTTATTTTCCATGAAACAAATGGGGCCTTTAGGACTGAATTGACAAATGTGCAATAATTTTAAAACTTTTTGGATAATTTTCTCATTATCTATGTTAGGGGATTGACCCCTTCTAAAGCTAGAATGCTCCAAATTTAGGTCAATTCAGAACCTCCAGATTTGAACAAATCAGCCGCTGAGCAAAATGGACAATCCATATCGATGGTCTCTAATTTCCTTTCTTCTCTTTTTGTCCCCCACTTTGTCCTTGCCCCCGAAAACGTGCTTTGGCCTTAGAAGAGAGAAGAAGACCAAACCCACAACCTCCGCTCGCATGGTTGACGCCACTAGGCCCACCCTCGCCGATGCGACATTGCTGCACTCGCTGACATTGATCGCACGAGCCTGACCCTCTCTCAATCTCTTCGTGCCACACTTATGCCCCAAGCCTGACCCTTTCCCAGTCTCGTGGTTTGGGTTAGGGCTGGAGATGCTAGATCCGGCGTTGCCGAGATAGAATCGGCCTCATCAGGCTCCGGAGACGCCAAATCTAAGGGAGCCATGAACGCTAAGAAGGCATGTTTCTTTAACCAATGGAAGCCATAAACACCAAGAATTGCGATCAAAGAGGAACTTCAACACTGGAATTTTTCAGTCGTACTCCATTGCTCTAAGCGAGAGTGTGTATATGGAGCTTTGTGCGATAGGACGTGCCTTATCTATAGGAGCTCCTTCTTTTGCATAGATAGGGGGAGCAGAACTCATGACTTGATGAAAGAGAACTTGGTTCTTGATACAAAAGTACATTATTGAATGCATTGATAATGGATGTGTCGTCACTTGTGAACTACCTATTTTTATATTGGTAACTTATTGCCTTCTTTGATCAATAATGAATGTATTTTTTTTTAATTTAAAAGCCTAAAATATATTTCTTTGAAATATACATGTGGGCTCTTTCGCCAAATTGGGTTGAGCTTTTTAAGTAATCAAAAATATTCGAAATATCATGTTATAGGAAAGTGTCGGAGAGGTCCATTTCATAGAAGATAAGGTGGAGAGAGCATATCAATAATGCAAGAAATGTCTGAAATTTGTACTTTTTAGTATGTTAATTGGAAGCACTATGTCTTGGTACTCGGCTGTCTAATTTATTAAAGACCTACGCATTTTGAGTTTCATAGTTCACCCTCACCAATTATCAGTTATTTCATTGGCTCTGTCATTTAAGCTGATTCTTTTATCATTTTACTTGTGCTTTTTGACTTGAAGATGGATTTGGATTGAGCAACTAAATATTAGGGAAAATCTCAAATAAGGAGTCAAAGTAAACTTACTTTCTCAAATAAGGATTTGAAGTGACCATTATTTCAAATAAGGACTCGAAGTGGCTAACAAGTCTCAAATAAGGATTTGAACTCGCCGGCCAGCCAAAATGTTCATCGGCCAGCGAGTGTGTGACATTTTTGGTGGCTGGCATATGGGCAATTTTGTCCAAAAAAAGAAGATAAAAATTAACAAAACCTAAAAAAAAAAAAAAATCCCAAACTTTTCACGTTCTTCTTCTTCTGCTCTTCATCTTTTTCGTTCTTTGTCCCCTCTTGTTTCAAGAATCCAAATTCTCTCTTAATGGAACAAAAGAAGAAGATGTGAAGAAATGAAGGTAGGGGTTTCTTGTTGTGTTTCAATTCATGTTCCATTAATAGAAAATTTCAGTGCTTCAAGCAAGAGAGGACAAAGAACGGAGAAGATAAAGAGTAGAAGAAGAAAAACGTGAGAATGTGAAGAGTTTTTTTTAGGTGAAAAGAACGTGAAGAGTTTGGAGGGTTTTGTTTTTAGGGTTTGTTAATTTTTTTTTTTGATGACCCAGGAAATCCGTAAGCCGACAGCTGGCGGGCAAACCCTAGGGCCCACGGAGGAACTTACTACCCCAGTGAAGTAGGTAAAGTCCACTTGCGACATGATGGGGATTCGAATTTCTCTGCTTCGTGAGGGGGAGAAAGCTTGAAACCAGTAGCGCTGCTCAATGCGGTGGTAGGTTTGTTAATTTCTATCTCTATTTTTGGGACAAAATTGTCTATATTCCGGCCACCGGAAATGTCACACGCTCACCGGCTAGTGAACATTTTGGCCGGCCAGCAAGATCAAGTTCTTATTTGAGACTTGTTAGCCACTTCAGGTCCTTATTTGGAATAACGACCACTTCGAGTCTTTATTTGAGAAAATAGGTTCACTTTAGGTCCTTATTTGAAATTTTCCCATATTATTATATATATTGTTGCGACTTAAGTTTCAGGTGCACCACCTAAGATTAGGCTAATGGACTGTTAAGCCTAGACTTAACTCGGGCTTTCCAAAACTCATACCAATTTGCGACTTAGGTTTAATTTTTTTCAATATGCAAATGGATTTTATTTAGGAATCGCCACTAATTAGTTTATGGTAGGTCGATTAGACACCTAAATAAAATAATGGGAGAATTATTTTACTCTTACGAATCAGAGACTAAGGATACGGAGATTTGGTTACACTATATTTCTCTAATGCCATTTTGATACCATTTCTTTTTAATTTCAAAAATGTTTTTGTAGGTAGTTTGGATTTATTTTAACCTAAATTATTATTATGCAATGAGGTGATCACGCAGATGCTCAATCATTTTTTTTTATGACCCAGAGTACCCCGTACAGCCAGTAGTCAGCGGGCAAACCCTAAGGCCGCAGAGGGAACCACCACCCCATGCAAGCAATTAAGGCACTAAGCGCCTTTACTGGGTTTTGAACCCTTCACCTTGAGGGCAAGGATCAACGGGACCTTATCCAGCGGAGCCACCGCGGCGGGTTATTAAACATTTAATAAAATAAATTATACCAAATGAATTTAACACACTAAACATTTAATAAAATAATTATTATTATTTATTTTTTGAGTTTTCTTTTATCTCAAAATTAAAACATGCATTCTAACTACATGACCTAATTTTACTAACAAACAAATTCTAATTAAATAAACCTATTATGCAAACTATGCACTTAATATTTTTTGTATTTTTTATTGAAATTCGGAATTAATAAAAACCCTAATTAAATTATCTAAAATGAATAATTTTCTAATTTATTTTAGGGGTTAATTTGACTTAAACCATATTCTATCTTAGAAAACTATTTTTTAGAAAAATGAGATTATTTAAATGTACAAACATTATCTAAAATCAATCCTAATCTATTTCAAAAAATTATCTAAAAGTGCAATCCTAAAAATGCATTATTAATTTACTAAACCAATAGTTCCAAAGCAAAATTTGATTTTTGATTTCTTTTGATTTTTTAGTGTTTTTCCAAGATAATCAACTATATCTAAACAATCAAGATATTCATCAAATAAAGAATTAAAATAATCTAAAAAATAACCTAAGTTCAAAATAATTAAAAATCTAATTCGAAGTCTTACTGATCAAATTAATAACTATAATGATTTTACAATTAAAATATTATCAAAATACCCATAAATTACTATAATTAAAAAAAATGATCCGACGTCTTACGGAGTAAATTAATAATTACAATAATTTTGGGCATGCCTAAATCATACAAATAATTAACATTGATATTTCATGTTCTAACTTAAGCAATAACAAAATTTAAAATGAATGAATAAATGAATGAATAAAATAGAATAAAAAAAATGAAAAAATAAACCACCTAAGAGGGGTATTGCAGGGAGGACAGCAGCGCGATGGGGGTGTACGCGGCGACGGGGAGGTCGGATGGCCGGCGTCGGAGCTCCGGCGAGGGCAGAGATGCTGTGGCGTCGGAGACGGGAGGCGCGGGCGAGCGTGCAGCGGTGTTGGCGACGGGAGGTGCGGGCGGAGGTAGACGCGCGGTCGTCGGCGCTCGGAGTTGCAGCGGTGACTGGTATTGCAGTGGCGTCGGGACGAGCTCGCGGGTGCAGAGGCGCGGCGGCGTCGGTTGCTGCAGAGGCGGAGCCGCGGTGGCGTCGGTCTCCGGCGAAGGGGAAAATCGGCGTTGCAGTGGGTTCGGGTTCTGGCTCGCGGGCGGAGGCGAACGGTGGCCGGATCAGCGGGTAGCAGGGAGCGTCGGCGGAGGTGCTCGCGAGTTGCGGATCGCGGGCTTCAGATGGTCGGGCACGCAGAGGCAGCGCAGCGAGCGTCGCGGGCGAGATCGGTAAAGCAGACGAGGCGGGGCGCGGCGGAGGTGGAGGCGCGGCGGTGCGAGCGCGGCGGCGCGGGCGCGGGCGCGGGCGCGGGCGAGGAAGACAGCCGGCGGAGCTGGGCGCGGGACTCGGGCAGCAGGGGTGCGGCGGATCGGGAGGCGCTCCGGCGCGGTGGCGGGCGAGCAGGAAGCAACGGCGTTGGGGCGTCTGGCGGAGCGGGCCTGGTGCTCGGACGACGGGTGGGGACAGTGGGTCGCGGCGAGGGGACAGTTCGCGAGCTGCGGAGCGTCGGGTCGCCCGGAGCAGCAGAGGGCGAAACTGAAGAGGCGTCGCGGGCTTCGGGTTGCAGGAGGCTCGTAGCGGATCTACAGGCGTCGGAGCAGCGTGCAGGGGTCGGTCACAGCGTCGGAGGAGGCGCGGACAGAACCGAGGCAGCAGCGGCGTCGCGGCGAGGAGTCAAGCGGCGGTGCTCGTGGCCGGCGAAGCAGCGGTTCGAAGCTGCCGTCGTCGCTGATGGCGGTGGTCTGCTGTGATCGTTGATGCGGATGGGGAAAGAAGATGAATTTTTTCTTTTATCTTTTTTTCTCTGTCTTCTCACGTCTTCTCCCTCTTGCTGTTGTACTTTCTGCAGCACTTTTCAGCAGAAGGGAAAATTCCTTGCTGACTTTGTCCTTTTTCCCCAAAAAACGAACACTTCCTCTCTTTTTTCCTGAATTGTTGACCTCGAAAACTACCCATAAACCCTAGAAACGAAGTCTCTTTCGTCTTCAATTTTTGACGTAGAAAATCCGAAAGAAAAACTCCTACATGCGGCCGTGTATTCAATGTGTAGCCCCAAAAACCCTTTGTAAGCTACACATTAGGGTTTTTAATTTTTCAAAATCATATTCACAAAGATTGTTTTTTCAAACGCAATATTTACGTTTGAATTGAAATCTTACAAAAATAAATTCGTAAAATCTCATCGAAAATACGAGCGTGGGCCGATTTGCTCTCTTCGTAAGCTTAGCCCGACTCATTAAATTAAAATTTATAAACCATCAATTCGAACTCATTCGTCAGTAGTCCAATGTAAATGCAAATTAAAAAATAAATATACCTAAAATTATATGCTATGCAATTAACTATTTTTTCATGAATAAAATTAACCTTTAATTTTTAATGTAATAAATGACTAAACAGGTCACCAAAATTTAGGTGTCAACATATACATACATATATAAATGTATAGTATAAATGATAAGCTTCATATTTGGATATTTTCTTTAATCATGAACGCCGCGATGCCACGAGATGACTAGATTTGTAATTTCCCTTCAGATAAATCTGTCATTTCCTAATTAAGCTTAATTTGTACTTTTGAGGCGCAATATTTCAAATCATGTTGCTTGATTACTTACTAATTTTCATGTTCTTTCTTGGGGTGCGAGCACGAGTTTCACACGTGATTATGAAATTTAATTGGTTGCCTTTATAAACGACACCGCCTCTTTGCGTCCACTCTTCTTCAACTAAAAAGATATTATATATCTTATTCGACTTTTAATTTTAATTTTTGAAATTAGATGTGTGATTTTGTCACCTAAGTACCTTTTCTTTTCTTTTTTTTAAAAGCATACAAATTAGAGCCCCCCTATTTTTTTTTTGCAATAATATTTAGTTAAAATATTATATTCATTTTCGCAGAAATTATCTATGAATTATTACATGGAATAAGCCCATCGAAACAACACCCAATTCACAATTTTCCCTTTAAATGATGAGAAAAGGAAACAAGGCTACCTTAGATCTTCGTCAGCCGGAGACATTCAAACCTTAGATGAGATATTCATACGCTAAACTATAAAAAATTCAGAAAGTAAAAGTTCCATCCGGCAACCCACAATTTTTATAACCAAAAATAATTATACCACGGCTTAAAATATAAAAATAATGATGACATTGCTTTGAACCGGAAAAAAAGAAATGCAAACTAACTAGGACAAGATGGATCTAGCCCCATGCACCCCATTATTTTTTGTAGCCAACAGACACGCATATATAAGTCAATGAGTCCTCCAATCTTCGATACGTCCGAGGACGAGGCCTCTTACAAAGATTCTTCTTCGACCCCAAACATGAATCAGAGTACGGACTTAGTATCACGATTGAGACTCGACGACGATCAGCGGTCCCAGCGGTCGGAGGTGTATGGAGATAGATCCTTCCCTCGATCACGTGCGATCATCCCCCGGATTGAATCGCGTTATGTGTCGGTAAACCCTAATAGGTTAAGGAGAAAATACGCGCACAAAGCCACGGCGGCGACGAAGAGGAGGAACAGACAGAGATGGGCAGCGATGGCGGCCGCGTCTTCTTCTATATCTTCGACGCGGGGCCGGCCACGATGCGGATGCCTTCGCCGCCTCCGGAGCGGCCTGTCCATGCGCAAGTCCCCCTGCATTTCTCTTTGCTTCCTTTGCTTCAAGAAACGGCTGCTCTTCTACATTTTTTGCTCATGATTTCGGGGGTTCTGAGACAGAATTATGAGGAAACTTTCGGAAATGATTGCTCTTAAATAGAGAAGGGAAGTGGTGAGATTTTTTCTTCTACATGTCTCTCTTCTGATTTCGGGGGTTCGGAGACAGAATTCTGAGGAAACTTTCGGAAATCATTGCTCTGAAATAGAGAGGGAAAGTCATGAGATTTTTCTCTGGTGTGAGGAATTTGGCCGTGTTGACAATTTCTCTGCAACTTCGAGGAATTTAAAGGGGAAGATTATGATTGGACCTCTGCAAGTCTTCACGCGGTGAACGTGTATAAGATTCTGTTCAAAAAAAAAAAAAAAAAAAACGTATATAAGATTGTCCTTCGACCAAATAGTCGTTGCATGCAACGGCCATAAAAGAGAATCAAGCGTGGTCGGTTTTTTTTTCTGGTCAGAAAGCGTGGTCGGTTAAAGGGGACAAATTACTAAAAAAGTCATAAACTTATTATAATTAAATTCAGTCATAATTTTTTTTTATCAATTTAGTCCTAAAGCTTTTGTAAATGTGTTAATATAGTTCATCCGGTCAATTTTGACCGGTTGATATTGACATGGACGCCGGCCGTTTGACCGATACTGACGTAGATAATTTTTAATAATATTTTATTTTGTTAAAGATATTGTTGCCAATAGATAGTGATCTTAATTGATATCGATTGTTGGAATATTCTTTTATTTAATTTATTGTATATTCTCTTTTCTTATAGATTTAGGCCTCTTGTATTATAAATAGTGATGTAATTAGACACGTGAATGATATAGAAAGAGTTGCAAATTCTCCAAACCATCTTATACTTTCTATCTTCTAAACTTCTAACATAGTATCAGAACCTCCCTCATCCATCTAGCTTCTGCTATACCCTTCTTTTTTTCATCTTTTTCCAGAAAATTTCCATCGATTTTGGTTCATCTTCCTGGCTTGGTAGCATCATTAATGCCAGATATATGAAGAATTTTTTAGTCAACAAAGGGGGCACCATGCCGAAGAACCAAAGCACAAATTTTGGTGTGTCTTTAGGCGATGGAGAGTCTTTCAACAGAAAGACATGGAGAGTCTTTCAACAGCCAAACAGGAGACAATGTTCTTGCGGAACACTAAACAAGACCATTAGACAATGAAGGACAATAGAGCCCCGTTGAGCACGTCTCAAAGGTCAGTCTAACCTTGGACAATTTTTTTCAGACCCATTTGTTCACATGGAGACAAGGTATATCATCAATCTACTTACTCATATATGTGGATGACATATGGGAAATGATACATATGCCATTGATAGATTTAAGAAGTACCTGCATTCTATATTTCACATTAGGAACTCCCAAATACTTCCTTAGGATAGAAATTGCATGGTCAAATAAGGGCATTTGTCTCAGCCAACGCAAATTTGTCTTAGAAATTATGGAAGCAAGATTGTCGAGATCTAAGTCAGCTACCATTTCAATCAATCAGAATGTCAGGTTGACAACAGTTGAATATGATAAAAGATTGTCACTTGTAAAGAGGGATCATTTGCTTAAGGACCATTCTACTTATCAAAGACTTTGAAAAACTCATCTATTTGACCATGATCAAATCTGACATTTGCTATGTGGTACATATTCTCAGTCAATTCATGCAGATCTGACATTTGCTAGGGGAGCAGGACTCATGAATTGATGAAAGAGAAGTTGGTTCTTAATACGAAGTAAATTCTTGAATCCATTGATAATGGATGTATCGTGACTTATGAACCACTTATTTTTATACTGGTAACTTATTGCCTTCTTTGATCAATAATGAGTGTAATTTTTTTTTTTAATTTAAAAGCCTAAAATATATTCCTTTGAAATATACATGTGGGCTCTTTCACCAAGTTGGGTTGAGCTGTTTAAGTTATCAAATATTTTCAAAGTACCATGTTATGGAAAAGTGTCGGAGAGGTCCATTTGATAGAAGATAAGGTGGAGAGAGCATATCAAAAGTGCAAGAAATGTCTGAAATTTGTATTTTTGTATGTTAATTGGAAGCAATATGTCTTAATATTCGGCTGTCTAATTTATTAAAAATCTACGCATGTCAAGTTTCATAGTCCACCCTCACCAATTATCAGTTATTTCATTGGCTCTGTCATTTAATGCTGATTCTTTTATCATTTTACTTGTGCTTTTTGACTTGAAGATGGATTTGGATTGAGCGACTAAATAATATTATATATATATATATATATATATATATATATATATATATATATATATATATCCATATGTATATATAGATGATAAGCTTCATATTTGGATATTTTCTTTAATCAAGAACGCCACGATGCCAAGAGATGACTAGACTTGTAATTTCCCTCCGGATAAAACTGTCATTTCCTACTTAAGCTTAATCTGTACTTTTAAGGCACAATATTTCAAATCATGTTGCTTGATTACTTACTAATTTTCATGTCCTTTCTCGGGGTGTGAACACGAGCTTTACACGTGATTGTGAAATTTCTTTGATTGACTTTATAAATGACACCGCCTCTTTATGTCCACTCTTCTTCAACTAAAAAGATATCATATATCTTATTTGACTTTTAATTTTAATTTTTGAAATTAGATGTGTGATTTTCTCACCCTAGTGCCTTTTTTTTATTAAAAAAAGCGTACAAATTAGAGCCCCCCTTTTTTTTGCAATAATATTTAGTTAAAATATTATATTCATTTTCGCAGAAATTTATCTCTGAATTATTACATGGCTCAATATCACCCAATAAGCCCATCAAAACAACACCCAATTCACAATTTTCCCTTTAAATAATGAGAAAAGGAAACAAGGCTACCTTAGATCTTCGTCAGCTGGAGACATTCAAACATTAAATGAGATATTCAGACACTAAACTATAAAAAAATTCAGAAAGTAAAAGTTCCATCCGGCAACCCACAATTTTTATAACCAAAAATAATTATACCACTACTTAAAATATAAAAATAATGATGACGTTGCTTTGAACTGGAAAAAAAGAAATGCAGACTAACTAGGACAATGAGTCCTCCAATCTACGGTACGTCCGAGGACGAGGCCTCTTATAAAGATTCTTCTTCGACCCCGCCACATGAAATCAGAGTACGAACTTAGCATCACGATTGAGACTGGACGACGATCAGCGGTCCCGGCGGTCAGAGGTGTATGGAGATAGATCCTTCCCTCGATCACGTGCGACCATCCATCGGATCGAATCGCATCGCATCACGCGTTAGCAAATCCTAACAGGTTAAGGAGAAAATACGTGCACAAAGCCATGGCAGCGACAAAGAGGAGGAACAGACAAAGTCGGGCGGCGACGGTGACGGCGTCTTCTCCCGTTTCCTCAAGGCCGGGCCGGCCACGACGTGGACGCCTTCGCCGCCTCCGGAGCGCCTTGTCTATGCGCAAGTCCCCCTGCATTTTCTCTTTGCTTCCTTTGCTTCAAGAAACGGCTGCTCTTCTACATTTTTTGCTCCTGATTTCGGGGGTTCTGAGACAGAATTATGAGGAACTTTTCGAAATGATTGCTCTTAAATAGAGAAGGGAAGTGGTGAGATTTTTTCTCTGGTGTGAGGAATCTGGCCGTGTTGACAATTTCTGTGCAAATTCGAGGAAGTTAGAGGGGGAGATTATATGATTGGATCTCTGCAATTCTTTACGCGGTGAACGTGTATGAGATTGTCTTCGACCAAATAGTCTTTGCACGGAACGGCCATAAAAGAGAATCAAGCGTGGTGAGTTGAAGTGTGAAAATTACTAAAAAAATCATAAATTTATTATAATTGTGTCAATTCAGTTATAATTTCTTTTTTGTCAATTTAATCCTGAAACTTTTGCAAATGCGATAATAAGTCCATTCGGCTAGTTTTGGCTGGTCAATACGAACGTGAACGCTGGTTGTTCGATCGACATTGATATGGATAATTTTTAATAATATTTTGTTTTGTTGAATATACTATTGCCGATTGATAGTGATCTTAATTGATCTCGATCACGGGAAATGTCCTTTTATTTGATTTATTGTATATACTCTTTTCTTATAGATTTAGACCTCTTGTATTATAAATAGTGATGTAATTAGACACATATAGAAAGAGTTACAAATTCTCCAAACCATCTGCTGCTTTCGATCATCTAATACTTCCGGCATGGTATTAGAGCCTCCCTCATCCATCTAGCTTCCATTATACCTTTTTTTTTTCCCATCATTTTCCAAAAATTTTCCTTTGATTTTGGTTCATCTTCCTGGCTTGGCAGCATCATTTACGCCAGACCTGGGAAGAAATTTTTAGTCAACAAAGGGGGGCACCATGCCGAAGAACCAAAGCACAAATTCTGGT
The DNA here is from genome assembly GCA_028830015.1 of Eucalyptus grandis x Eucalyptus urophylla. Taxonomy (NCBI): domain Eukaryota; kingdom Viridiplantae; phylum Streptophyta; class Magnoliopsida; order Myrtales; family Myrtaceae; genus Eucalyptus; species Eucalyptus grandis x Eucalyptus urophylla. Next base: position 48,263,922 of record CM054190.1, read on the forward strand.
GTGTCGGAAGGTGATGAAGAATCTCCCAACAACCAAACAGGAGGCAACGTTCTTGTGGAACACCAAATAAGACCATCAGACAATGAAGGACAATCAAGCCCTGTTGAGCACGTCTTAGAGGTCAATCTAACCTTGGACAATTTTTTTTCAGGCCCATATGTTCACATGGAGACAAGGTACATCGTCAATCTACTTACTCATATATGTGGATGACATACTCATTATGGGAAATGATACATCTGCCATTGATAGATTTAAGAAGTACCTGCATTTTATATTTCACGTTAAAGATTTGTGGCCTCCCAAGTACTTTCTTGGGAACATCACACATTCGATTCTCGAATGTAGGGCTAGTCCTCGCGCAGAGAGCTTTTCTCTCTACCCAGGGTAGAGCTTTCCCCTTTTCCCTCAAATGGCCGATTGCACTGTTGGAACCCTAAAACCCCCATGATGCTGGCTTTGCTGCTCCTCCCCGATGGATATGCGGGCACTCCAGATCTGGTACACAAACCCTAATCCCAAACCTTCCTTCCTCCCATCAATGACACCATGAACCCACTCACGAACAACCACCACATTACTTTCTCCCCTGTCCACGGCACCGTAAACCCTAAGTCCCTCCCCAGTTGATCGCACAGTAATCCCAAGCCAACCTACTACACATTCACAGAGCCCCCTTCAATCTAACCCCAAATCTCCACCCATTTACCCCAAAACATACACGGAATCAGCAAATCCGAAAACAATAGGAAGCAAAGTGCAACGACCCAGTCTTCAACATATTCAATCCAGTGAAGGACAACGACCCAAACTCAACTCAGCGCAGGCAAAGAGAATAGGCGACATCCTGCAAATCGGAGCAATGGAAGGTGACAACGAAAATGACCTAAGACTATCAGCATTATGTAAGAGCTTAGGACACCTCTGGGCAGAAAGTGATGTGGTCGAAGTTTCAACTGAAATCCCTCCAAATAAAATGCAAGAATGTAATCTTACTCTATTTGGGAAGTTGTTCTCCAAGCCAAATGTAAACTTCCAAGCTTTTACTACTGTAATGAAGAAGGCATGGAAAACTGAGTCTGTTGTTTGCCTGCAAAAAGAGCCAGGATTATTTTCCTTTGTGTTTCAATCTGAAGAAGAAAAAGAGAGAGTTAAGAAAACAGGACCATGGTCCTTTGCAAGCAATCTGTTAGTTGAAACAATGTGACCCAGAGGTTCCAGAACACTGTTATGACTATACTCGTTGTGCCTTCTGGATTCAAATGAGAGGGATCCCCCCAGGATGGTTTAGAGAGGACGTGGTGGCTGGATTGGCTAAAAGAGTGGGCCGAGTTGTCGAGATACAAATGGAGACTAGTGGAAGTGGCCCACAAAAGGCAGGAAAGGTGAGAGTAGAAATGGAGTTGAATTCACCTTTAAAATCGGGAGCAATATTGGATATAGGGAAGAAGAAGCTATGGGTGGAGTTTAAGTACGAACGACTGCCACATTACTGTTACACATGCGGGAGAATTGGGCATTATGCCACTGATTGTGAGGAAATTCCCTATGAGCAGACCAAATGGGCAGAAAATAAGACAGGGAAGTACGGACCTTGGTTAAAGGCGGAAGTTCGTGATCACAGCCCCCATTGGAAAGCATTTTATGGCCAGCTTGAAAAAAATTCAGATCTGGAAGAAATAATTCCTGAAACGCCTGTAGCAGAAAATAGTATGGGAGAAGAGGTTGGAAAAGAAGAGGAGATGCGAGCTTCTATAGTACGTGGAAAGAAAAGGGCAGAATGTTATCCGGATAACAACAAAAACGAAGGCTCGGCAACAGACATCAGTAAGAAAGACAAAGGGAAGCAGATTATGTGCATTGATTTCCCTAAAGAGAACTTTCAGGGGGAGGAAAGAAACAGCAAGAAAGGCTTGAAGACTCAGAAAGCAAAAAAACAGAAAAAAGAAGCAGAGAACACCATTCTGCTTATGGATGAAACAGAGCTTCTGGATACCCCTGTTCAGATAGTCAAGGAGGGGAACGATTGGGCTTTGGTGGCTAGCCCTAATAAGCCACCAAAGACGTCATGAAAATCATAAGCTGGAACTGTCAGGGGCTAGGCAATCCCCTGACGTTCCAAGAGCTGAGAGCTCTAGTTGCTCTCGAAAGGCCTACCATGGTCTTCTTAATGGAGACCAAGAACAAGGAGTCGAAGGTTGAGGGCGTTATCAAACGCCTAAAATTCCCAAATAAATTCCTCGAGAACCCGGAAGGAATTGCAGGAGGACTAGCACTTATGTGGAGTGCAGAGGTGGATGTAAGAGTAATTAACAGCACTAAAGCCTTCATCGACGTGGAATGCCAGGATCCGATATGCGGTAGCCACATGCGAATCACCTTCCTCTATGCACCTACCAATTATGGGGAGAGACTACTTTTATGGCAGAAATTAAGAGAGATACGGTCACAGAACCTACTTCCATGGATATGTATGGGGGATTTTAATGAAATATTATACGCTTGGGAGAAGATGGGAAAAAAGGAGGCTGACCACTATAGAATAACAGCTTTTCGTGAGCTTTTGAACGATTGTTCCCTAATGGATGTTGATAGCAAAGGGTGTGCCTACACTTGGGCCAACAACAGAGCAGGAGCGGACTTGGTAAAAAAAAGATTAGATCGAGTAATATGTACCATGGAATGGCGGGTAACCTTCCCAAATGCTGAAGTACAGGCGTTACCAGCTGTTGGTTCTGACCATAGCCCTCTTCTGCTAGCACTCCACCCTGAAAGCAAGAAAAGAAAAAAACAATTCAGGTTCGAAGCTTTTTGGCTGGAAGAAACAGAATGCAGGGAGATAATCAAACGAACATGGACTGAAAACTCCTCAACAGAAAGCAGCTTTTTAGACAAAGTTCAAGAAGTGTCAAAGGAACTTGCAAAATGGAGCCAAGATAAGTTTCCTAATGCTGCCTGTCGGATAAGAGAACTGAAACAGACTTTAACAGAGTTAACAAATAGACCTCCAGAAAGATGTAGCAAGGAGGAATCTCAGAAGGTTAAGGGCCAAATAGAAAAGCTATGGAGACAGGAAGAAAAATACTGGGGGCTAAGGGCGCGCATAAATTGGCTCAAGTGGGGAGATCAAAATACAAAGTACTTCCACGCTACAACGGTACAAAGAAGGCAGCGAAACAGAATTGTAATGCTGAAAATAAATGAAGAAACGTGGTGCAGGGAGCCGAGCGTACTAAAGCAACATATCCAGGGCTTTTATCAAACACTATATGAAACTGTGGGTCCGAGGAACATCCAGCCAGTCCTAAATCAGTGCCCTAGCCCAGTAAATGAGATAATTAATGCTCAACTCCTGGAAAACGTGAGAATGGAAGAAGTCGAAGAAGCGGTTTTCCAACTAGGATCAACTAAAGCTCCGGGTCCAGATGGTCTAAACGGGCAATTTTATCAGCACTTTTGGGAGGAAGTAAAGCATGAAGCTATCCAGCTAGTCCAAACTTTCTTTGAGACAGGTATCATCGATCCTACCCTCAATCAAACACATATCTCCCTAATACCGAAGGTCAAAAATCCAGAAAGCATAACCCAATTCAGACCTATAAGCCTATGTAATTTCAGCTACAAAATTATTGCAAAAGTGATGGCAAATAGATTGAAGAGATGGCTCCCAGAAATTATCACATCCGAGCAGAGTGCATTCGTGCAAGGTCGGCAAATCCAAGACAATATATTAATAGTGCAGGAAGTTATACACCAGCTCCAGATCAAGAAGAGAAAAAAGAAGTTCCAAGCCATTCTGAAACTTGATATGCAAAAAGCGTATGATAGGATAGAGTGGGACTTTTTGGAGGCATGCTTGCTAAAAATGGGCTTTAATACAAGATGGGTTGGGCTGATAATGCAATGCGTCACAACAACCAGTCTTAGTGTGAAAGTAAACGGGGAGCCAATGCAATTTTTCAGACCATCAAGGGGACTAAGGCAAGGTGACCCTCTCTCACCTTATCTTTTTATCCTGGTATCGAATGTATTATCGTGGTTAATGCATAAGGCTATGGCAGATGGAAGCCTTACAGGAATAACCTTGAATAGACACTGCCCTACCCTATCACACCTACTTTTTGCCGATGACGCTATCTTCTTCCTTGATGGGACTATTTCAGAATGCCAAAACTTAGCAGCTGTCCTAAACCAGTATTGTTTTGCCACGGGTCAAGCAATCAACCTCAACAAATCAGGGGTTTGTTTTAGCAGGGGCTGTCCTCCAACTCTAAAAAGAAATCTAGCGCAAGAACTTCGAGTGCCGATCATCGACAAAACAGGAAAGTATCTCGGAGTCCCGACGGACTGGGGAAAATCAAAAAAAGAAATGTTCGCTTGGATCCTAGCTCGGGTACACATGAAGTTGGAAGGCTGGAAAGAGAAGATTCTGTCCAAAGCAGGAAAAGAAACGCTGATAAAAAGTGTTGTGCAAGCCCTGCCCCAATATGCAATGTCGATCTTTAAAATACCCATCTCAATATGCAAGGCAATCGAACGAAGAATTGCATCTTTTTGGTGGAAACAAAACGACAAAAGGAGTGGTTTGCACTGGAAGAAATGGGAAGTTTTGAAACTGAGGAAAGATGAAGGAGGGCTCGGATTCAGAGACTTGACAAATTTTAACAAGGCAATGTTGGGCAAACAAGCTTGGAGGTTATCTCAATCCCCCTCAGCCTTATGGAGCAGAATACTAAAAGGAGTCTACTTCCCCAACGGAGATATATGGAAGGCAGGGAGAGGGCAGCGTCCCTCATGGGGTTGGCAAAGCATTCTTGTGGGGAGAGAAGCTATTGAAAAGGAGGTGGAATGGAAGGTAGGAAACGGCAAGCAAATCAGAATTCGAGAGGATAAATGGCTAGCATATGGAGTTATAGGTGGGCCGGCAAACGAAAATGACCCTATAATGGTGGCAGAACTTATCAGCGAAGAAAGCAGAGCATGGAAAGAAACAGAAGTTCAAAACCTATTTGAAGACCGAGTGGCAAATGAAATCCTATCCATCCCTCTAAGCCCAAATCAGCAGGAAGACAATTTAGTATGGAAAGGGAACAGGTCTGGATTGTACACAGTAAAGAGCGGATACAATAAAGTGTGTGCGCAAACATCAAAAACAGAACAAAGCAGAGCATCAAGTTCATACCAGCCCCCTCGAACTCTATGGACACAGCTATGGAAGTTATCTATCCCCCCGAAGATGCGCATATTTGCATGGAGCATATGTCAAAATGCAATACCAACTAGAGAAAACCTCTACAAAAGACAGGTGTTACCTCACCCAATCTGCTCGCTCTGCAACGCACATCTGGAAACCACCGAGCACCTGTTCCTCCTCTGTAAGTGGACAAAGAAAATATGGACAGACCCAAGGATTAATCTAATGTGTAAACCCACGCACATATCCAGGTTTGATAAATGGTTGAAGGAAAGCTTCGAAGGCAACTATCACTCACCCGAAAAGGAATTAGTGACGATGGTTCTCTGGTTCATATGGAAAGCCCGCAATAGCACCATCTTCAGAGCAAAACCGCCAGATCCGAACACAATCGTTGATCTCGCACAAGCAAACCTCCAAAATTTCAGAAGATGGCACAACACAAACGAAGCTAAGAAACCCACAGACTTGCACTTACCGAGAAGATGGAGACCGCCGGACAGAGGAACACTGAAACTCAACGTCGATGGCTCGTGGGTACCAGGAGAACCGGTCGGATCTGTCGCCGGAATACTGAGGAATCACGCCGGACAGGTGGTGGACGGCTTCGTGAGCGAAACTCGAGCCTCTTCATCCGTGCAGATCGAAACCCTAGCGATCTTGAAGGGGCTGGAGTTTCTGCAACTGAAAAAGCAGTCGCACGTGGAAGAAGCCGGATCTGAACTAGTTGAAGCAGAGAAAGTGCAATGTGAGTCTGACTGTTTGACTGCAGTGCAAAGCCTAATGGGCTGGGCCGAACACCCCTGGAATGTGCAGACCATCCTTGACCAATGCAACAAGATCCTGGCCCAATCAAGTGCGACGCAGGTGCTGTACTGCCCACGTGAAGCCAATTCCGTTGCCGACTGGTTAGCGAAGGCTAACAGAACAAAATCACTCCCTCAAAACTGGATGTCTAATCCTCCTCCAGCTCTTTCGGAAATCTTATGTTCGGAATCTTACTTGTCGACTTCTTGTATTTCTCGTTGTTATGAATGAAAGTATCTACATTTTCTGACCAAAAAAAAAAAAAAAGTACTTTCTTGGGATATAAATTGCATGGTCAAATAAGGGAATTTTTCTCAGCGCAAATTTATCTTAAAAATTATATCAAAAGCAGGATTGTCAAGATCTAAGCTAGATGCTATTCCAATCGACCTGAATGTCAGGTTGACAATAGCTTAATATGATAAATGATTGTCACTTGTAAATAGGGATCCTTTGCTTGAGGACCCTTTTGCTTAACCAAAACTGGTTGGAAAACTCATCTATTTCACCATGATTAGACCTGACATTTGCTACAAGGTATATATTCTCAGTCAATTCATGCATGCTCCAAAGCACTCTCACATGAATGCAACATTAAAGTTTATAAAATACTTGAAAGGGTGTTCGAGTTTGGGAATATTATTATCTCGAGACAGCAACATGGAGATGTTAGCATATTGTGACACTGATTATACTACTTGTCCTAGGAGTAGTGTTGTGACCAAATTTTTAGGTGAACCACTTATGATCTGGCTAATGGATTACTAAGCCTAAAATTAGCTCGGACTCTCCCAAGCCCATACCAATTTGCAACTTAGATTCAAGTTCTTAACATGCAATTGATTTTTTAATTAGGAGTTGCTACTAATCTATTTTGGTTGGGTCGAATTAGAAACTCAACTACAGTAACAGGAGATTTACTTTACTCCTACGAACCAGAGATTGTTAGTTTGGGGACTTGGTTACGCTAAATTTCTCTAATGCCATTTCGGTATCATTTTATTTTATTTTGAAAAACAATGTTTTGCAAGCAGTTTGAATTTATTTTAATTCACCTCCCTAACATGTGAAGTGATCATGCGGGTGCGCAAACCACTAATTTAACATCTAGATAAAGTAGTGAATAAATTGCAGGACTTACCTCATAGTAACGATATCATCTGCAATGTTAGTTTAAAATTCACATCGACAATCTTAGATATGATTTTTAATTAACAAATATTTTTTTTTTCACTTATTTAATGGGAATCATGCTTTATGCAATGCATGCTACTAACCTAACATAGAATGATATGGTATGGCAATATGACCTAAACTATATGACATAAATAAAATGCAGTCAATCCTAAAGAATGAAATTGATTAATTCTAAGGCATTTTTTGTATTTTCCATGAAATTCGAAATTAGAAAAATGGAAGGATTATCAAGCTAGGTTCTATTCAATTTGTATTAGGAATTAGGTTAAGCCAAATCCTAATTTAAACTAGAATCTTATCTTAACCAATTAATCCTAAAATGCAATCTATCTAAGAGAAATTATCTAAACCTATAATTAATTAAAAAAATGCAATCTTATCCTAATATGCAATGACGTGCAAAGAATGCCCAAATTCTAATTTTTTTTTTATGGAATTCGAAATTAAAAATTGACACATAATTAAACATGCAATTTATATTTGAAAAAAAAAGCTAACATCCTAAATGACTGCATTTTTTTTTTGGATTTTTACTTTTTCAAAAATTCAAAATAAATAAATTTCCTATCCAAAATAACCCTAAAACAATAAACCTAATCTAACTCAAATTTTTTGGATTTTTCTTTTACGAAAATAAAGTCGACTCAAACCACACGATGGCAAATCAAAACAAGATAAGATTAATATCCATAAATTGGCGAATCTTATCTCACGCATGAGATCGGATTGGTCAATTTTAAACAAAATCGCGAATCGAATCTCGAGCGTGAAATCGTATTGGCGATTTTTCCGTGCGATTGCGAGTCAAATTTCGGGCGCGAAAATCGGATTGTCAATTATAAGCATTAATCCTGAATTAATGAGGGATCAAGAGGTCTTTTGGATATGGCGATATCGATCAAACATTCAAAGAAAGATTGCGATATTATGTATTAGGCAACGACATATATGAAAATCAAATTAATCGAGAGTCTTACCTAATTCACGATGTCATGCAGGTGACGTTCCCAAATCGAATCGGCGGCCAGCTTGTGATGACCAGCTGTGCTTCAGGGCAATCAGCTTGGGATGCTCGAGCTGGTAATTCACGGTGTGGTGCTCGGTTGACTGCAAAATCAAAACAAATGCGCGGCAAGGACCAACGCAATATATAGAATTAAAGAATTAGACCCCAAACCCTCGAATCCCTTACTGCCAGCGTTTCCCCTGCTGCCATGCCCCCTTATATTTCTATTTTTTTTTTTTTTTATCTAACCCCCCTCTCCCACCAAAAGCCAAATTTCCACCGCCTCGGGCTACACGGAGGCCAATTGTCCTTTGGCTATAACTTTTCAGGTGAACTTCATGAGTGGCCGTGAATTCAAATATTCCATCGACAATTCTCGTATTTTTCTTCTTTCATTTCACCCGGTAGTGTCATGACTTGATGGACGCCAAAGTGTGAACACGAGTGAATTTCTTCACGGACGATATACTCAGGAATCATAGGGACATGGCCACCTGGTCACCGGTGCACAAGTCAGCCCGCAAAACAAAGAAATTCAATGGTACAATCCGAGTAGCGAGTTGTCGAGGCCGGGGTCATCGATGAGGGTAGCCACTGGTGGTCCGGCTCTTCTGGACGGCAGGTCTTCGCTGGTGCTCAGCCCGGAGAGATCACGGGGCAAAGGTCGGTGACGGATCGCAACAAGGCTTCTTTTTCTTTTTTTTTGCGGTGATGCTTCTCAGCACGATGAAACAACTCTTGGTGGTGTGCTCAGGGTTGGGATTAAAATCTGTCGGAGCAATTCACTGGAGATTCCACAAACCAAGAGCTTTAAACGTGATGAGGGCAGCACATCGGGGAACTCGACACAACTGGGGCACGTCAAACCATGGCGTCGGCAACAGCTCAATAGGGTAGCACTCATTAACAAGGCGTTGCGAATGAAGAACTGAGGCCGCACGACGCCAAAAAGACGGCTGGAACGGTATTTTGACTTTGCTCTATCGCCACTTTCGTGAAAAAAGAGTCTTCCCCTCGGTATTGCCTCTCTCTCTCCGTGGAGAACGTGAGTTCTCTCTCTTTTTTCTTTTTTGTTGTGGCCGTGTCTTCTCAATTGTGTGGCCCTGAAACCCTCTGCGAACAACCTATTTATAGGCCAAGGATTAGGTTTTTAATTTTTTCCAAATTCATATCCACAAAGATTTCTTTTCCAAACGTAATATTTGCTTTTTCGAACGCAATATTTTTTGTTATCTGACATATCCAAAAAAATTCTATTATATCCCGAAAAAAATTCAAATCCCTATTTTTTCAAGAGATAATTTTTGATAATTTTCAATCATTAAAAAAAAGGACTTTGGCCAATTTTTTCGCTTTGTGAGCTTAGTCCGGCCTGTCAAGTTAAAGCTTAGAACCACTAATTTGAACCCATCTGCCATCGGTCCAATAAAAGCAAAAAATGCAAATTAAAAATAAATGCACATAAATTTATATGCTATGCAATTAATTTATTTCCAGGGATAAAATTAATCCATAATTTTCCATGCAATAAATAAATGACTAGATCGCCAAAATTTAGGTGTCAACAAGTAGAAAATCTGTTACAGGTTTCTGTATAAAACTAGGAGATTCTTTACTTCATTGAAGATGAAGAAATAATCGGTTGTTTCCTTATCATCTGCAGAGGCAGAATATCGGGCGATGACAAAAACTAGCTGTGAGATAGTTTGGATAAGAGGCCTTCTCTAAGATCTCGGGGTATAGGTGAATGAGCCCACTATCTTATTCTGTGATAATGATGCTGTGCTTAAACTCACGATGAACCTAGTTTTCCATGAGAGGACGAAGCATGTAGAAGTTAATTATTATTTCATTCGAGACAAGATTTCAAGTGGGTGATCAGAAAAAGAGGAATAAGAACAGTAGAGTAACCCGTGGACATTTTTACCAAGCCTTTATGTCAAAGGCAACATTCGTATTTATTAAGCAAGCTAGGCGTCGATGATGTGTATATACTGCCAAGCTTGAGGGGGAGTGGTGAAGATACTATTACCGATAGATAGTGATCTTAATTGATCTCGATTGTGGGGAATATTCTTTTATTCGATTTATTGTATATTCTCTTTCCTTGTAGATTTAGACCTCTTGTATTATAAATAGTGATGTAATTATACACATGAATGATATAGTAAGAGTTGCAAATTCTCCAAATCATTTGCTGCTTTCTATCATCTAAACTTCTGACATGTTTTTTTTTAATTTTTATTAATTTTTATTATTTTCTTCTTCTTTGCTTCTTTTTCCCACAGTGGTAGCGAGCTTGGCTTGGGGGCCATGGGTGAGGGGCTTCACCCAGATCTGGCTGAGGCCAGGGGTTAGGGGTGAAGGCAACCATAGCCTGGCTAGCCATGGGCAAGACCACCTTTGCCTGCGCCCCTCAAGGTCATGGTGAGGCTGGCCTCACCTAGATCTAGGCAAATTCGTGTGACATCCGGATTTTCACTCGACGGAATTGTGATCCTTAAGCGATTAGTAGTCATCACCTCAACACCAAACTCGTCATCGGACCATGTCATTCGCGTCACTGCCGTGTCTTGCCAACTGTGCCTTCTCACCACCAACCGCGACACCTCAGTCGAGCCACCTCGCTCTGCCAAGTTAGCATAGCTCTGACATATCACCCGAGCCATCGTTGATTTCGCCACCTCAACCTCACCCACGACGCTACCGCATCACCTGTGATTCCACGTCACCACGCGTCCAGCCACTAGCCCTCAGCGTGACGCCACCGTGATGCCACCCAGCTGTCCGCACCGCTTTCTCTCTCCATGTGTCCTTCCTCATGGACGACAACAGCTATAGGTGGAAGAAGAAACGCGAAGAACAAAGCCCCGTGCCATTCCCTCACTCCCACCGTTTCTCTAAAATGGGCGACATGTCACCAGCTGGCAAAAACTTCTATTCTAAGTCAACAAACGTGATTGCAAGGGGAGCTGATCAGCAATGCCACCAGCCCCCACGTTGCTCCCTTTTGGCTGCCAAGTATACAAGTCAAACGGTGGAGGCATGGGGAGACCAGGAAACAAAAATAGCAGCGGTATTTCCCTCTCCTTCCTCCATTTCCTACCTCATCGCCGATCCTCACACTCTCTCTCGGTGTTTTTCTCATCTCGCGCACGACACCACAGTCCCGACAATCAACCTCACCAGCGACGCGTCCTCGTCCAACGACCGCTCGTGCCACCTTGCCGTCCGGCGTCATTTCCTTCACACAACTCGGACCGCTTGAAAACAGCTGCAACCGGGACTTCCAAGACCTCATCAAGCCGTGTCAACACTCGACTCAGACCTGAGGCAAGTGAATTACTGCCCGTTTACGGTACATAAGTTGTCGTTTGTACGTCAAGGTCGATTTCCTTGAGTTGTAGTCACCTCGGTTGGTTTCATGCTTAATTGTGTTCATCAACAGTTTCGGAAAATACGTGTTGTGAGTAGCGGTGATATGTCAGTACATTGAGTATATTAATATATTGTTGGAATGCTTGATATTGAAGTGTGCATTGTTTTGAGCTTAATTGACACGAGTTATGGACGAATCTGAGGTTACGATGATTCTTGGGTCAATTTACCGTGGACTGAAATTTTCTAATTTTGTGCAGGTCTTTGTAGTACAAATTTGATAAGACTTTCTTCACGAAAGTTATACGTTATGCCTTGTTTTACAACATGCTTTAAATTCAGATTTTTCAAAATTTATATGTGCAAAATATATTTAAAAAATTATGCAGGTTCGAAATTATTTTTATAAGCTGTTTCCAAACCTTTACTCGGTTTCCATTTTCTACAGGATTTTATTTATAAACAATTTGAACTTGTGTCCTTCATAAAATTTTTAGATCACATCTTAAAATATAATATGGAATTTTTCCATGATTTTTGGAGTTTAATTAGGCGTCCAAAATGCCATTTCCTGAACTTGTTGCAATCTGGATTTTCCTTGTTTTGATCCGAATTGCAGAAAATTATTGAGACCTGTACAAGCTAAACCTAACTTTGACTTCTTCACAAAAAACCTTCCTCAGAGTCTCATCCATGTGTTAACATTTTGTAATTTTTCGAACTGATTTACTTGGCAAATGCCCTGATTTCTTCAAGCGGGCGCGCTGCCCTCTTTCTGCTAATTTTGGCTAAACTCCCTTTTGTAAACCATCATTTTGGCTAACACTGCCAAACTAAATATTTGTATCATTTCTATAGCTTATAAAGTATAGTTGATGATAGACACTGAACGATTCTTGTACATTAACTTAGTGGATGGCATATTTAAAATTGAATTATGGAATTGCTGCACCAAGGAATGAGTGTGTGATTTGGGAATGCCGTCGGTCCTTGGGACAACGATGCCCCGAGTGGTAGTAGTGATGCCTAGAGGGATAACTAGGTTCCTTTGAATGCTTGGGGGGTGTAACACGGTTCTCTCAAATGTTCTCGTGATGCTAGATGGGTGCAAGATGCCCAAGGGGTAACAGGGTTCCCGGAAGATGGTAGTAGCTAATTCATAGCAAAAAATGATCATTGATATTCTTAGATTTCATTCAAGTTTTATTGAGTCACTGTTTTTAGAGGAAATGTTTCCCCTTGTTATCCTAATTTTGAGAAAGGTTCTCGGGCAAGTTGATTTCGAAATAGTCTTTCTATATTTTATATTTAAACTTCATCGCACGTGCTGTTATTGACTTATGTGGTATAAAATGGTTAGTAATTTGCTTGCTGAGCTTTGCGCTCACTCTTGGTTGATCATTATTTCTCAGATCAGTAGCATTTTAGGAAGACCAAGCCAAGATTTTGGACATATTGTGGGTGGGAGACAGATGATATAGTATATGCATGGTATCCAAATCGGGGTGATGTAGCTCCTAAGGCTTCTAGGTGTGGTACGGAGTAGTGGTACCTTTTTGCTCGTCCCCTAGTATACCTTGACCCTGTCACCTAAAATATACATAAACAAGAAATAAATGAGATTGCCTAGTTTGTATTTCCACGTGTGTTCCTTTGAATTTTTATATATCTTGGGTGTTCTTTAACCGTATACGCTTCTGCATACTTAAGAAGTGAAAAGACTTTAGTAATTGTGTTAGTCATGACATACTGAGGGCATCGCAATCCACCTCACCCGCAGCCCCCAAGCCTCGCGGAGGCTTGCCGGCCACTATGGGGAAAAGAAGCAAAGAAGGAAGAAAAGAAAAAAAGAAAAAGAAAATAGGTAATAGAAAATAAAATATTATTAAAAATTGTCTACATCAGTGTCGGTCGGACGACCGGCTCTCACGTTAACGCTAGCTAGTCAAAATTACATAAATGCAAAATGTTTAAGATTGAATTGATCCAAAAGAAAAAATTATGACTAATTAAAACAATTACAAGGGGTTTAGAAGTTTTTTGATAATTCTCCCATCTTTGGAAGCTTTCTTGGCAATTATCAAGTCTCTTCCTTAATGAATTCCGCTTGTGTGGAGTTTATACATCTCTTTAAGCAAATTTTGATGCCAGCCCATGGTGCACGGTGGTTAAAATCAAATACAAGTTTTAGAGATATGTTTATTTATGCTCTATTTGTTTCGCGAAAAGTGTGACTTTTTTAGGAAATATTTTATAGAAAGTCATTTTTCAGGAACATAATAATATTTTTTTAATATTTAGCTAAAACCTAAAAATGAATTAGAAAATATTTTCTATTGTGTCGTATGAAAAATCCAATTTGATTTTCTTGAAAAAAATTACAAATAAAATCAAATTTTTAATTATTTTTCTTTTTTCAATAGCCCCAACCTCAGACACCTTCGAACTCGCCTCCCTCCCGCGACTGCGTCCTCACAGCTAGCGAATGCGCAGACTCTGCTGCCGAGGATCCTAAAATTTGCAAGCAAGTCAGGGAAGAATTGCTATTTCCTTGTGAGGATTGAGCATTTATTGAGTGCTTTGACCTGTTCGAACGTGTTGATCGCCTCATCAATCATCTCGCCCTGCCTGCAAAGCATGATGGTGTGGCACATGTAACACTCGTTCTTCAAATTTGGTCTCGCCTTTGATTGCTCGAGGAACCTTCGAATCTCATCGAAGTGGTTCGACTTTGTCAGCTTCAAGGCTGTGGCGGAGAAGGGATGCGGTCGAGGTGGAATTGTAGGGTGAGGGAGGCTAAGTGACAAATGTGTGATGATACACTCGAGGTTCTTTTTGCTCTGGAGGAGGAAGAGAGTCACTCGGGTCTTCTCCTTTGACGAGAGAGGGGCGTTCGAGTGCGGCGATAGGATCAACAATGACAAGCGGTGGCGGTGGTTCAGGGAGATTGAACGGAGTCAAGCAAGCGGCAACATGCATGGTATTTGAGCTTCAATGGCAAGGCTGGTCGGTGTTGATAGCAAATCATGTTTTCATCTAATAGCTTAAGCTTTTAAAAGTAGTGGTCCCACAAGATCTCACATGGTATCAAAGCAGGAGGTCTGCGTTTCAAATCTTTTCAGGCTCCTATTTGTTTTCCTAATTATATATTTTCACGCTTTAGGTTTAGGCTAAAGTTCAGCCTATGTATGAGGGGGAGTGTTAGAGTAATTAAACCCAGTTTATGCGTAAGGGGGAGTATTAGAGAAATTAAATATTAAACCATATTTTTATCTATCAGCTTAAGTTTTTTAGAATAGTCGATAGTGGTCTCATAAAATCTCACAGCCGATGCAGAGGTTGAGTTGCAAGAGTGACGTTGAGAGAGAGAGAGAGAGAGAGAGAGAGAGAGAGAGGCGTCCCTAGAATGCGGGAAAATGATTTCCTCTTTTTGAAAAGAGAAAATTATTTTCCTCACCTTTGAAGGTGTTTTTTTCCATTGACCAAAAAATGTTTTTCTTAACTAGTTTATGTTCTGTGAACTAAACGTCAAAAAATCCAATTTTTTTTTTCTGTAAGTTGTTTTCCATGAAACAAATGTACTAAACAATTATGCATTTAAAAAGAGCATCGACTCCAAAAATTTTCATGAAAAACACGTAGTGTTTAGCAAAAAAATCTATAAAATAATTATTACAAAGTAACTTCTAAAATTAGAAAGCAAAAAAAAAGGGAGAGCAGAGGGCCTTGAGGTTGTGCGATCCTTGGTAAGGTGATGTTAGTGTTGGCACAACCTCCGGTGGTCCTAGCTCTGATTGTGAGGGTAAAATTGAAACTTAGATAGTTTAGTGAGGATGATGTTGGAAGGAATAAAAATTTGTTAGTCCCGAAAGTTATATTCTGGAAATGCTAAAAGCTTAGGGTGCGTTTGCTTCAAAGGTCCCAAAGCCCTTTTAGCAAATGCAAATTTTGTTTGGCAAAATTTTTGGGTTAATTTGAGGAGATGCAATTGCATCTCTAAAGCTCTCTAAAAGCCTTTTAGCTCATGACAAGTTTGGAGATATGTTAAATGTCGCATTTCTGAAATGCAAATAGATTTTTTTTTCTTCCAATCTTGCCCTGTCTCAGTTCCATAATTCCAAATATACTTTTGAAAACCCTTACTTTGCCTCAACTATCAATTACTAATCGACAAACAGCTAGTGAGTGACCGCCACCTTCATCTAAGGTTGCGTGACGTTAGGCGAGGCTGGCCAACGGCCAATTTGGCTTGCCAACAACGGATGAGTTCTGTTGGCAAATAGTTCGAAGTTTTTCATTAAAAAAGAAGAAGCAAAAATCATTTACTAAGTGTAGTTCATACTAAATGCTATTTTAAATCAAAATTTCTTTTAAGTGTGTTTTTAAAATACACCAAACACTACTACATTTCAAAATCTCTTTTAGCTCAAAGGCTTTTGGATTTTCCTAAAGACATTTTTCCAAAACCGAATTAAACACACCCTAAAGCGACCTAAATTAAAGGTGGACCTGCCTTGTTTTGAGCATTTGTGAAGAAAAAATCTGTACCAAAGGCCCTTGAAATTGTGTTATCAAACACCAAAATTTTAGCTCAGGTGCCTTTGAGAGCTAAAGCTTGAATTGCTGAACGAGAAGTACTCTAAGTCATTTTATATTCTCTTGAAAAAAGATATTAGTGTAGCAAAATTTTGTATACATATACATACATGTGTGTGTATATATCTTTATATACTTTATTAGTTATTTTTACTATCGGCAAGTAATTCCACAAATGTGTTAATTCGTAGTATATGCACTGGCAGATGATTGTAGAAAGCACACAGGTCCATGCTCGTAAACCATTTGACAGATATATAAAGAGCACATAGAGAAAGCCTCATAAAGCAGTACCCTAAGCCGTAACCCTCGAATTGTATGAACTCCCACTTTATATCCAAGGACATCCTTCCGAGCACGGCAACCACAATAGCCATCATCCGCATGTCACATCGGCATCACCTCGGCACCATCGACCATGGAAGCCGTGAACACCAAGACGGCGATCACGACGAACTTCAAGGTGGATTTAATGGTAGTCCCCACTCCTTCCTTACATTGTTAGGTGGAAGAAAACTCACGAATTAATGAAAGAGAAGTTGGTTCTTGAGAGAAAGTACACGAGGGAATTGCCTCACGAGGGAAAATGTTATTGGCCTGATTAAATCATTCCTCATGAGGTACACTATATTGATCATAGTGCACGGTTACCTACTACTTTCCGTGTCCCTTTTTGGCGTATGGACATGATTTCACAAGTGATTGTGAAAATTTGATGGATTGGGTTTAATTTGGTAGATGATCATACATTAATTGATTTATTCATTTGATAGCTTGTTGTACCAGACGCATCTATTAGGAATTTTCTAATTATACTGGCTTTATAGAACATTTTATAAGCCATATCTAATAATGTTCAACTCATCAATTTTTCAACCTAGTTAGTTCGCTAGCGATAATGTGATGTCTCACTATACATTCTTTCAATCATATTTCGTTTAACATCTTTGAGCAAAGCTTTTTTTTTTGTTGCTAATTTGCTCATACTTGATTATCTCATTAATCTTCCTTTTACTCGAAGTTCTCGATTGCTTAATTTCAACAGCAACATCATGCTTTCAATCCAGCACAGACATTTTTGTCTGCATGTATCTCGTGGTTTTGGACGAAAAGGAGGCATAGAAAGTGAGTCACATCATTTCGAGCTTATTTGCTTTCGAGAAATTGAAATAAAACATGTCGCCTAATTCAGCCATCACATCTATCCCCTCAACCAATTAGTGCTTTTTAGCTGAATTTGCACGTTCAATCTTCCCATAATGATTTATGTTTGGGATCGCTCATTTTTCTGCACCACGACAAAACAATCTTGATTGAGAACCCAAAAAGGCCCTCGAATTATTGGCCTATGCCGAGGGACGCGCATGGCCGAGATTCCTCCAGTTTTTAGATTT
Organism: Eucalyptus grandis x Eucalyptus urophylla; assembly: GCA_028830015.1. NCBI lineage: Eukaryota > Viridiplantae > Streptophyta > Magnoliopsida > Myrtales > Myrtaceae > Eucalyptus > Eucalyptus grandis x Eucalyptus urophylla. The sequence goes on from CM054190.1 coordinate 48,281,494, forward strand.
GACTTTTAGACTGTTGTCTTCAGCATATTTTTTCTTTGTAATCATCTTGCTCCTTAAATGATGACCTCAGCACGGACGTGTAAATTGTTCGGAAATAGTACGATCAAGAATCTTTTCTTAACATTAAGTAATTGTTATTATTTTCCGAGGAAGATGGTCCACAAATCACTTAAAAAAAAACAATTATACAATCAAGATCGAGATTATAATAATAATATATTTTCAGAGAAGGGAGGAGGCAGTTTGTCTCTTGGAAAATATCTCACATGTGTTCAAATTGCTTACCTGTTTTTTTGACAATACTGAGCGTTTTCATTTATTTTAGGGAGTCAATTCATGAAGTCGGTGGGTAACTTTGAACAAGTCTTTTGTTTCATTTAAATTAAGTTATGGGTTCAATGATTACATGAAATTCAAATGGCATTTTCTATGGACACATAAGTTGATGGGGTTATATACCCCCCTTTATTGCCAAAATCATAGGAAAAAAGGATTTCGATTAAAGAGTGACGCCTAAAGAGAACAAAATTATGTGCAATAAAGAAAAGCACTTTTTACAATTTCAAAATATAATAGTGATCCGCAGACATTCGTCAACTATCCAAAAGACAAAAGGAAAGGACAAAAACAGCCTCCTCGAAACTAACTTGCGAGAGTTAAACCTTGCCCTTGACCCTATACTGTGTTGCACACTATTTGGCAAATCTATTCCCAATCTTATTTGCATTAGGCTTCAACAGCTTCTCAAGGGAGAATTCAATCCAGTCGTGTGGCTGTTGTGTCTGAGAGCAGAATCAGAGTGACTTGGAGACTTCGTTGGAGGCCTGACATCTTGGTGATGGTGACGGTGATTGTGTCTATGGCCCTGGTGAAGTTGATGGTTATGGTGACGATGCCCATTCCTTTTCTTCACTTCCTTCCGTTTTCCTTCTTTCTGCAATGAATCAATCTCCATGGGGACTGTGTAGACAAATGGGCCAACTGGGATGTCATCAAAGTCCTTGAGTGGCTCCAAGGTCTTGACCACTGTGCTCATGGTTGGCCTCATCTTGGGCCTGTGGCTCAGGCACTGGTAGGCCAGCGCGGCCGCCTTCCGTGCCCCGCTCTCGGAGTATTGCCCCTCGAGCCTCAGGTCCATCAATCGTGAGAGCTTCTTGGAGTCATTCAGCATGGGCCGGCCCCACTCAGCAAGGTTTTGCTCCCGGTGCGGGCGGCTCTTGTCCACGGATTTCCTTCCGGTCAGGAGCTCTAGGAGTACTACACCAAAGCTATAAACGTCGCTCATCGCTGTCAAATGGCCTAAAAGGCAAATGAACATACATTTGACTTTAGTGATGGAACATATGATATTTATAAGGATGTAATGCATTTATCATTTTTTTTTCTTTATATACTTTAAAGGGTAGGAGGGGGATCAAAGCAACTAACTGTTTTGAAACGTGAACATAAGGGTTAGGAAATATTTGGTTTGAACCAAACTACTTAGTCTACAGGCGTGCAAACTCTTCATTGCAACCCTATTGACCTGCTGAAAAATATGAGCTCTCTCCATATGAGGGAGCAAATGTTCAAGACGTAAATTCATTAAAAGTTCGCTACTATATGATTTGAAGTATGATCTAATGAAAGATAGTGTCGCCCTATTACGAATGAGCTACTTGCTTGATGGTGAATTTGGCTTTACTTAGTAAAAACAGTGTGCTCTATGGGAAAAAAAGAATTGAACTTCTTTCTGGGTAATCTTAGAGAAAAAAAATTACCAGTCATGATGTATTCAGGGGCAGCATAGCCGTGTGTCCCCATCACTCTGGTTGAGACATGTGTGTCATCACCTTCTGGACCATCTTTTGCAAGCCCAAAATCTGAGAGCTTTGCCGTATAATCCTGCATAAAGTTTGCAAAAATCAATTAGAAACAAAGCGACAATATCATTCAATTCCGGTGAAAACACAAGTTGGGGATGGGAAGGCAAATAGGACATTGAATGGATGCTCACAGAGTCTAACAATATGTTTGATGCCTTGAAATCTCTATAAATGACCGGATTCTCTGCTTCGTGCAGGAACGCCAGACCCTTTGCCGCTCCAAGCGCTATTTTCATTCTCGCGGACCACGGTAAAGTTGCCGCATACCCTGAAGACCGATACCAATGCATTAGTTTCCTTAAAAGCCAGAAGTGAGAGAATATTGTTGGACTCTGAATTGATCAAATACGTACTTCTGAATAATTGGTTTTCCAAGCTCCCTCGAGGCATGTATTCATAGACCAGAAGTCTATGTTCATCTTCACAACAGTAACCAATCAGCTTCACCAGATGAGGATGCCTCAATTGCCCAAGAAGGATCACTTCAGTCTGTGGATAAGAAGGAATCAAAATGATTAAAAATTACGTCATTTGTAAGGAAAAGATTTTCGGTGTGGTCAGGATGACGGAAAGGTCTTTGGACGTACCAGCCACTCCCTATGACCCTGCATCCCTTCCAAATCCAAGAGCTTGACGGCGACGGGCTGGGCCTTCAGCCCGGGCCGCAGCTTCTCGTCGATGAACCCCTTGTGTACGGGCCCAAACCCGCCTTGCCCGAGGAAGTTGCTCGACGAGAAACTCTGCGTTATCAGCTTCAGCTCCTGGAGGGCGAACACATGGAGGTTTGATCCGGCGAGTGATATCGAGAGGTCCTCCGAGAGTGTCGTCGAACTGGGGTTGCTCAAATCCATTAGAGAGAGCCTCTGGAATGAGTTCTGCTTTGTCACCTCCTTCTTCTTGGGCTTGCACTTCTCGGTTTCTTCCTTCGTTTTGTAACAGCTCAGGACCATACACCTCCATGAGATCTTCTTCACAGCCATTTGCAGAAAAGCTTCTGATTGAACTGATCCAGGAACTTCAGAACTTGCACTTCTTGGATGCAAACACTAAGCAATCATCCTAATCTTTCTTGTCAAGAAATGGAAAAACTGACAAAGAATGAGAGGCCTGATACAGGAGATCTGGGTGTTGCAGATCGCAAAATGGTTGGTGGGACTCTTCAAAGGCAGAGACAAATTGTGGGCTAATGATTTTCAAATCATCACCTGCTCTCCAGTCCAATTGCAGACATAAAGTCGAAGGAGAAGGAGAAGGAGAAGGAGAAGAGAAGGTTAAGACTTGGTTTTGGCAAAGTGAATGGGGTTTTATATTTGTAGTCTCAATGTTCTACACACAACATGGAATTCTTCCACTGCAACACATATGTCCGTGGGAGAGGGGCTATAGTTTATTGATTTATGAAAAGAGAGATGGGTGATAAGTCCACATAGGTGGTTCAAGAGGCAAAAGACAGTGCTGCCCTCCCTTGACTTTGTGTGAAGTATCTACAGAATTTGGATCAAAAGCTCGGTACTACTGTTTCTTGGAAACCAAGGGGACCGGTGGCACATTCAAGACTAGTATTTCTTGGTATTAGAATTTGTTGGGAGCAAAGGGCACCGGTGGCACATTGAAGACTAGTCCCTGAAACTTACTAGAGACGTCACAGAACTTCTTGACTTCATCAGCTTTTTTATTAGGTAGAAACTATTAGAAGGTGTCGAACTTGTGTGGGGTTTGCATAATTTTTTGTTGCTTCTAGTCCATGACTTTAGTATGATTAAATCCAACGAGTCACTTTCATAAATAAATATAGGTTGTAAGAGGTAGACATATTTAGGAATGATCACTTTTAAAATGAACATGTTCTACACGCTATTAGAGTTGGTTCTCAATTTTTGAAATCAAGAATCGAACCGTTGATCCTAGGACCAAACCAATTGGTGTTCTGGGCCACCAGGGACTGGTTTACTTTTTATTTGTTTTTTTATTTTTACGTCATAATGATTTGGTTATGTTGGAATGCTAAATCTCATTATCTTTTTTCTTTTTTTTTGGTTTTAAACTGGTTTTACCAAAGAATCAACCTCGAAACCACTTCAAAATAGGTTCAAGGCCACAAATCGTGAATTGAATCAAATCTTTTGCTTGAAAGATGATCGATCGGTTCTCATATTAAATTGGCCATAATTGTTCATCCTTGGACACATATACATCACTTGAAGGCAAGAATTATGCAGTTTAAGGCTCTCACCAACAACAATTCAAGTCAACAACTTAGTTTCCCTCGTCTCATTGAAATCCAATTAAATTAGAGTTTGTGCAAACCGTCCTCGGAGGCAAAGGCTCTTAGCCAATAGCGATAAACAATGATAATCATGAACATGGACATGGACATACCCCCAAAAAAAAAAAAAAAAACTTTTCTAAAATCTATCCTTGTCTTTTGATGACGATACACAATGATTAATTATAATTTAGGTTGGTCACATCAGTTTAATTTTCCTCCAAATTTGGTACGTCTGCTCCGCGGCTGCCTTAGCTTCTAGAAGTTCAATTAAATAATGTAAAAGAAGAACAATCCATGAGCTGAGTACATGGTATTGGTATCACATTTTACATGTCTCCAATACCCGGATCGCCCCAAAAAAAAATAAAAAAGTTGACTGAATCAAATCATCCGCCACCCTCCGATGCGTGGAAAATCTCACGCCAGATACTGTATACGGTTGACCATACGTATATCGAGTGGGACCGGGTTGGCTTACATGTTTTTTTCTTTTCCAATTGGACGAGGAGGGGCGTTTTGGTCCGCGCGGGAGTAGGTGAGGCGGGCCGGCGTTCCCCACGACGTCCGTGTCAACGTTTGGAAAGTCAAGGGGCAGTTTCGTCTTTTCGGCGGGGAAGGTGTTAGCCTCGTTCCCGACTTCCCCCAGTCCCCACGGGGGACCTCCTTGAGGTCGAGTCCTGTCTCGACGGCGGAAACGACAAGGGGAAAAGGAGAGGAAACGGACAAAAGTCGTAGGGTCAGATGATAATTTTTTTTTGGCAGTAAGGTTCCTTCATTTCGTAGAAAATGATTTCCACGAAAACGTTTTCTGGATTTTCCGACATTCATTTCGCGGAAAATAAATTTTTTGAAAAAATGTTTTCCATAAAAGAAAAAAAAGTATTCTAAACTAGGAGGAAAATGTTAAGTGGAAAACATTTTCCTCACTTGATCTCTCTTATCTCACACCTCTACAAATCCTCACTTCCTCCTTCCCTTTTTTCTTATTCTTTTTTTTTTATTCGAATGATTTTTTTTTAATTTTCTTTTTTTCTTTTTCTTTTCTTTGTTTTTCATCTTCTTCTTTCTTGACTAGTCGTCGGTCGTCACCAGGTGAACCTCAAGCTCATCGATCTCAAGCTCATGTTCGTAGATCTGGCAAGCCTCGAGCTCGATGCTCATGCTCACCAATTTGGTGAGCGGAAAATATTTTCCGAAACATTTTTAAGTTTTAACTAAACACTAGAAAATATTGTCATTTTTCTGAAAATGACTTCTGGAAAAAATATTTTTTGAAATGTCCCATTTTTCGCGAAACGAACGGATCCTGAATAAATGATTGGAAAGAAAAACATCAGCAAACCGGAAATTAGAAATGGTAAAATCCACACATATATAATTGGATATGTGTAGTGGAACATAACATTTTCTTGGCTTAGGATTAGCTCGTGAGGAGCCTGATGAACCGGAATAGCGTGCTTGGATGTATTATTCTTCGAGTGAGACGTATGAATCATTTTTACGCAAAAACTGATTTTAGCCTGCCGAGTTTATCATGTGGAGAAGGCATTAGCGACCAATATGTGCACGGGAGGCCTTCTCGGCCATTAAAAATCCCCTAAAATAATAATAACAATTTCATCCTCGAATTGCTAACACAAGCACCCCGACGCTATTGCCATGAATTGTGTCGACCCTGGGTGCATCTCTTGCATTGCGCCTCAATGCCGACCACATGGGTATGATGGGATTGGGAACATGATGTGTGCAGATATCAATTGAATTCTTTGGACCTAGACATGTCCTTAAAAGGCTTAAAGGAAGAAGTAATAGGGAGGATCCACCTTGAGGTGAGAGATCCTATACTATCTTCCTGTATCTCAGTCGACGGGGAAGAAAAAGATTCGTGGCTGAGATTTTTTGGGGGAGGGCGGAGGGGGGGCAACCACATTAAACAATAGCATGCCAAGTGGTTGAACAATAGCATGCCAAGTTGAATTGGGAACATGACGTGTGAATATATCAATTGTATTCCAAAAAATATTATGTCATCTAATACACCATCATATTTTCAAGATGTTTTCAAAATATCAGACCATCAATATCTTCTCCAAATAAACTTTCATAATCAAGCAATTACATATTACTTGAATTGAATCAAGTAATATTTTAGTTTACTTTAGAGATTTTCCTTTTGAATTTTAAATAAAATGATTTTTTTTTTATTCTATTGGAGAGAGAGAGAGAGAGAGAGAGAGAGAGAGAGAGAGAGGTACTCAAATTATTTAGTATTTAGAGGACGATTTGATCAGTTAACTGAAAAATGCTGTATTTTAGCCAAAAAAAAAGATGTGAAAATAGCTCCATCCAAGTTCAAACTAGATTATGATGTCAACATCAAAATATCCAGGCAAGAACAATTACAGACTATCCCTCCATAATTTTGTGTGACAATTTTTATTGAGCAATTTATATGCACATAGCACTCATGAATTCGAATGGATATGAATTTTTGTACTTCAGATAAAGTAAGGAGAATCTTCTGTTTTTAAAAATCTCAGTTATTTTTTCCTTCCCTAGAATATCCTTAATGATTCATGTTACACATATTATATGCATGGACAAACGCATAAATTCATAATTGTCTCTCAAAACGTTTTAGTATCAAATTTTTGTGATTTTCTACCGTGGAACAACCTTCCTTAAAAAGATGTTAGATCTTGCAACATTCTTCTTTTCCTACACTTATTTACACACTTTTTTTTTTTTTTTACGTTGTGTATTTTCTTAATAATTTCCCTCATTTGATGATTCAAATATGTTATAAGAAAATTGCTTTGCTTAATTTTTTAAATCCCAATTTTTTGAACACGCTCAATGCTTGTGCTCATTTGATAGTATATACAAATTGAAGAGTTACTTCTACCTAGAAGCGGCACAAAAAAAAATAAAAAATAAAAAATTAGATACCAGGTTCTTCTGTGGTTTTAGGTGAAAAGTGGAAACGAAAAGAAAAGACTCAAATTCCGACTTGTCATTTTCCTCTTTTCAGTCTCTTCATGGAAGACCCAACTTTCTAGATGCTCAAGATGCACCTTTCAAGCTACATCTTCTTAATTTGACCATCAAACAAAACAAAAATCTTTTCTGGGCACACGTAACATGAATATGGTTAAGAGCGCAGTTCCATCTACAAACTTTTGCAATTATAAATCAATTGGAACGCCTCAATATTGATGTAAGTGATAAAGTTATTAGGCGATTTTTAGTTCCCATCTTACTAATCGCGTGGTTGCTTAAACCAATGATTCGAACTTAACAGATTGATTGGATTTGCAAAGTGTTTCATGAGCTTCTGAATAGCTAGGTCTCTATGCCCATGACTTGGATTATCAAAAAAAATATTAATTTATAACTTAATTAGGGCATGAAATTAATTATATCTTAATCTATGTTTTCTATTCTTCTTCTTATTATTTTTTTGCATCAATCGGCGCTATTTTCTTCCTACCCACTAATTTGCTTCCCGAATTCCCAATTTTCCCAGTTGGAACCTCGTCAAGATGTTCCATTTTAGATTGTCTTTTCTTGCTTTATGTTATTGTCATGCATGTCGTTCTCTAACATGGTCAAGTTAGGATGAACAAATCAATCCATCCACAACTACCTTACCTTCTCCATGGAATTTCACCAACTATGACCACGATCTATAGAAAAGAAACGTAGAAAGATACAGTTCATTTTGCTACCTTGATGAGCTAAAACTTTGTTCCAAAAGATCACGTTATTTCGATATTTGGTGTTGTTCTAATCGCATGCAATAGTTTGATTAATTCACTCATCATTAAATTGCTTTTTGTAGTTAGTGCTACTGCAAATCGTTAAGATCTTTTTTTTTTTTACAAGCGCTTTCATCTTTTAAGTTGCAACATATAAGTCTTAATTAATCATAAGAGAAATGCTACTAATGTCATTAAAAAAATTGTACAGTCTTGATTAGAGCTCTTACCTACTTCCATGCAATGTTTATATTAAAGCAATTGGACAATGAATAGTAATCGGATTTATGTGGTCCCTTAAAAGCTTTTCAATGACTTTTATTTTCTATTCCAGACATATAGTTTTTATATTAAAGCGACAGGACAATGAATAGTAATCGGATTTATGTGGTCCTTTAAAAACTTTTCAATGACTTTTATTTATCTATATTCTTTTTTCCTTTGTACCTAACCCTAAAACTACAATTTGTACGCATTATTAATTTCTAAATAAATGGATGGAATAGTGAACATGACTATTGATGATGTTTTCTGGAGGAATTCTAACGATGTTAATTACCTTTCGAACTCACATATCTATAGATTCTTATTTTACGAATGAAATCAAATCAATACAAATTACAAAAAAACTAAATAGCAAAGGGATAACGAGGGTGCTAGAAAATTTCTTAATTAGATTATTTACTTTTCTCAAAATTCACACTTTATTTTTATTTTTTCCATTCTCAGTTCTAATATATCCTTAGTTTCCATTCTCAGTTCTAGTATATCCTTAGCACTTATGAAAGGGCATCATAAATAGAAAATCCAACCGATTAAGCCTGCATAACTATTGATTAATACACGTGAATTCAAATGTCGACATGATTATTGCAATATATTAATCTCAACATTGACAATACAAAATTCCACTGTATATCTCACACAAGTATAATATACAATTCATATTTATTGTGACTTTTCTACATCTCGCGATTCTCTATAACCCTATTATCTTAATCTCTTTTGTACTTTGTGAGTCATTTGTTTCTTCTTTTCCAATAAATTCTAAGACAAAAAGTATTGATGAGTAAAACCGAATCGGTCCTGTGCATCGACAAGGTCTAGAATCTAGTAGCAACTTCATTCGTGGCGATTTTCAAACAAAAAAGGCTACCTAATCTCTCAATCCATTTGCTCATAATCAATGCAACAACCTCTAGTAAGACCACAATACTTTCCATGGTACGTCATCGAGACTATTTTCAGCTCAACCACCAAAGAGAAAACCCTAACTGGTTTGATCTCCTGGGCGGCTTTCTTTGCGCGCGCAATAAAATCACATTCTTAATTTGAACAAAAGAAAATTAGGCGGTTTGCTTTTCCGCAAATTGTTAGGCAACGTAAATCTGAAAACGCAGGACGAAAATTGCCAGCTGGGGTCTCGTATGATTGCGTCAACGGTCAACGTCAATCAATTTTTAGGCGAATTTTCCATCTGACAGATCAGAGGAGGCTCGGGTCCGAGAATCTATACAAAGGAAGACGAGCCGTGTCATCATCTTGTCAGCATGTGAGCAGCATTATTCGCTTTGAAATCCAATCCCGTTCGATTCCTTTCTACGATCCAACCCGTTTGGACACTTGATCCCGGCTATACCACTTGACCTAAAGGCTTTATGCTTGTTTGACGATTTTGCTTTTTCTAAATGGTTTCTATTGAATTGATGTCTCATGTTAATTTGCAGTTGCATATCCATTTAGCAAAGCTAATAGGATTGTGGAAAAGAGTCGGAAAAAGATGTTAATGTAACATTTTAAATCATCTCGAAGGATCCAAGGTGCATGTTTTATGATCATTGCCAAATGCAATTGATCATCGAAACATGCGACACTTGCCGGCTTGATAAATACTGGAAAACCTTTCTCATTAACTTTGTCTTGAGAGCATTGACAACAAGAGAAGATTACCAAAACGCTATTTTCTAATTTCTCAATCAATTCGGTGTCCAAACTAATTTTCACCACCAACATTTTCAAGCTCTTTCAAATGATATAAATCAAAGTTAGATCGAATAGTGATATTGCTGTCACATACATCTCTCGGATTTAGCTATTAAACTTCTAGGGCTTGTTTGCCTTACATGATGCCAAAGTGATGTCGTTCTAGTTAAAAACTAGCTCTTTTAACACTCATAAGCGCTTAAACATTCTAACTTCTCAACCTAAAGAATCCTTACCTACTAATGCACAAATAGGACTCAAAATTTGGATTCAATCTTTTGACTTGCGCATATAGATAAATGGGTTAAGGCGTGAAATTTTGTTATTAGGATTGACTTTTCGACGTTTAATTTGTCGAAACTACTCCAAAACATATGAACTGCCCAAGGGGTCATGCTCTTTTAACACTACTCTAGGTTGGAGCATCCTCTAATTGGCTTAGATATCAATTGTGGTGGTGGTTGAGCTACTTGGCTATACATCCGAACTTTAGAAATATGGAGAAACAATCGAACACACGGATCTCCTCGGCCGTGCATTCGCAAACGGAAAAAGTGCAAGAAAAGCAAGTCGCTCTTGTGCGGAAATCGAAACGCAGCCCGGAATCGGAATCGCATCAAACTAGGAATCGAAATTACAAGAACGGAACGAACGTTACATCACATGAAAACAAGAGGCAGAGAGATGAGCGGCGGCCTCCTGCTGCAGCATCGCGAGAGAGATCGCTCCAATTCTTGACGGCATTCGGCCTGCGATGGTAGCAGGATCGTGGGCTTGACGAAGGACCGAATTAGATGTTAAGTTAAAAGGCCTGCAAAGACGGAACGCATCGTTTTTCATTGGGCCGGTTTTCAAACCTTCGAAAAGGCCACGGAAAAGGCGCCGAAATGGCAGGAGAAAAATGGGCAAAAAAAAACCGACCCTATCGGAAGTCGCGTGATTTGTGCTCAATCCCTCTATCGGAAGACAACGAGTTTAAATTCCTGTGATGGCTTGTGCCACTCACCCGCCGTCTAGGAGAGGTGGTGCCCCCTCGGGTCGTCTAGGTTTTACGTGCTGCCGATTGTATGGCGGTTTTCGGAATTCAAAAAGAAAAAGAAAAAAGGGCAAGAAAAAGGAAATACTCTTTCTCTCTCCTCTCTCTCTCTCTCTGTGTTGAGTGTCGCGCAAGGAGGAAGAAAGAGGTCGCAAAGGCTTTCGCTTTCGCAGTCCCATCGCGTGAAACTTCTCGCCAGCTCGAAGGATGCCGATTCGCAACCCGCGCGAATGAATTGCACTGCGCCCGCGCTCTCCTTCTCCTTCTTGTTCCGGATATTGTCGACGCGGCCCCGCTGAGAACGGGGGTGGCGAGGATCTAGTCGACGAGGATGGCCACGGACAGGCACGCCTCGGTGGCGGCGACGTCCCCTGAAGACAACGCGCTGTGAGTGTGGACGGCGGACTGAAATTTTGAATTTTGTGTTCTGGGTTTCGGTGCGTTGCTCCGGATGATGGATTGACTTTGATGGACTCGGAGTCTTGAGGGTCGATCGGCTAGTTTCGGCTTGAATTGTTTCGACTGGAGCTTCTTTTTTTTTTTTTTACCAAGAAAGCATTTTGTGTTGATGCGCGATTTCGGGTGGTTGTGGGTGATTCTGGGTCTTGCAGGTTCCTGGATATACTGCACGAGGCGCCTTTGTTCGGTCACCGGAAGCGCACCCCGATTTACGGCAGCATTGCGTACTGTTTCTTGTTGGCAAGTACATTGCGTATGATTAAGCGAGAATTGTGAAATGCGGTGATGTTCGTGTGTTTTTGTTGCGAATTGGTCGCTGAATGTTTCTTATTTTTTAGGTCGGGTATGCTGTTTTGGCTGTTGCAGCCCCGTGGATCTTCAAATCTATAGAAGCGCTGATCCCGCCTTTGCTTTGCAGTTGCAATGTCGCCTTAATGATAGTCACAGGTACTTGCATTGATCCTTTCCCTTTGCGAAAAGAGAGTATTTATTGTGGTTTTGTGGGGTTCTAACACTTATGCTGAATTTCCTGTTATTTATCCTCTTTGTCCATGTAATTGTGCGACTAGATTCAGGTATATACAGATGATCTTTCCTGATACATGCTTTTGTGAATGGTATGGTGATTGTGGATAAGTATAGAGAAAGAGTGATGGGAAGATGGAATTATCCTGGGGAAATATGGAGTCTGAACAATCTAATCCAAATGGGTCAAAGATGGAGAGTGCAATTCTTGTATATAAAGATGTTTGAACCATGAGAATTGGAAAGGAAGTAGCAAAGAATGGGCTATTCCGGTACACTGGCTTCTCTCTACGAAAAGGTTGGATATCCTATGAGTGAACTGGAGCAACACATTTGATTCCTTCAGCATGCAGAATGCGACAGAAGTGTTAGAGCATAATGTATGCAACCATAGTAATAGTGATAATGCCTTTTGATGAAAAGTTTGGAGAGTCAAAGTACCAAAACACACACAAGATGACTAGCAGAAATGAGGAACATTGATGTGTGCATATTAAAGATGATAAAACAGGAATTGAATTATGGGAGAGGTCCCCTTTTCTCATGACACGGAAGGAAATTTGTGTGGATTAAATTGAGCAAGTGACATGAGGGCCTTGAAATACTCTGGTAGGAACTTTGACTTTGTGCTAGAAGAGTGGGTCAAAAGGGAGAAGACCTGAGAAGTGATGGGTGAAAACTTCTTGGAAGGACCCTGAGTATCTGCAAGATAATAAACGTATGAGAAGAAAGTGAGAGAATTCATATAGCTAAACCCATCTAGGGAGAAATGTCTGATTGCTGTTATCATCATTTCAGGCAACAGTCGTAGTTGAATCAACTTGTGTGGTCTTTTTCCCAATAAGACTTGGTTTAGGCCTCGAAAATTTTAGCTAGAGTATGATGTATCTCACTTTCAGTTGCTATGGAAAATGACTATAAATATACTGGCCACAAAGCATTTTCTGCCTACTGCCCAATAGTTGGAAGATCATTCTTGCTGAATTTAAGATGATACTATACATTACAAGTGCTATAGATTGATCCTGTACTTTCCTGATTGGGATATGGAAAGTTGTTAGTGGTTAATCTGAATTTCCTTTCTTCAAAAAACTAGATTCTAAGCCATGTGTTACCAATTAAATTTACTTATTAATTCCTTTTGTATGACAATTTGTTTCAAAAGAAGGCCAAAAAAAAAAAAAAATTAAAAATGAAGAACTTAAATTAACAGAACTATAAAAGATCATGAGAGATGAATTTTTTTTTTTTCAAACTTGTGTGATGTACAATGGAATTTTATTTCGTGAATGTCGAGAATAATACTTTTTATCCAATCTTCAAAATTGCAATAACCATGCTTAGACTTTGATTTCACTTATGTTAGTCTATACTCGTGCACACTTAATCAATTGAATGTTTATACAATGCACTGTTCTAACTACTACCATAGGTCAGATAAAAGAATAATTTTAAGTCAAAAGTGAGAATAAAAAATAAAATGTGGATCAACAAAAATGTGAGTTTGGAAGAATATTAAAATCACTAGAAATACTCAAGAGGGCTTCAACCTTGTACTTATGTTCACTATTTGGTCCGTTTATTAATAATAAAAGATTGCATATAAATAGTAGTTTTAGGGTTGGGCAAGGATGGATATGAATAAATATAGAGGGGAAAAAGTTTGTTTAGAGAAAAAATAAAAGTCATCAAAAAATTCTCAAAGGCCACATCATCTCATTCCCATTCATCACCCAACCACTTTAAGATATAAAATATCTGCTTATACAGTATGACAGAGTAGATCAAGCAAATGTTCTTTGACTTCGCTACATGAACCTGATATTTGTTGGATTCAGAGGAGGGTGACATACTTTGGATGCCGTGCTGCGTTAGTTTTGTGCTGAGAGATATGTGTGTAAAGCCTGTAAATTTGATGACGTTGCAGTGCTTGTTTGGAAATCACTTCGTAACTTCTGTGATATATGTTAGCAATACCATTTTGCGTTGCCAAAATACATTTCTAAATTCTGCATTTGCTTCTTGTGCTTATTTGCCAATTCCCAACCCTCTTTCTCCTCCAAATTGGCTCCATTATGCAAAGATCTTGCTAAATGTTGATTCTTATTTCATATAATGTTTCATTGGTTCAGGAATCTTTCAACAGTATCTGGTCTACCAAGTGCAGAAAATACGTCTGCAGGTAATCTGTCTCCATTTCTGCAACAATGTTATGGAGTGAAATGGGGAGGTGGCATTCCTATAATCATTTGCTGCCTTCTAATTAGATATGTGAGGTTTTGTGACTATTTGTTTACCCTAAGTTTTTCTCTTTGGATAGGGTTACTATAGTTTCAGCCAGAAGTTGAAGCATATTGTCCGCCTACCTTTTGCATTCACAGCATATGGTATGTGGTTTCAATTTCTTGATTTTTTTCATTTGGACAAATAAGATGATACTATTAACATCAGCAGCAACTTTCATGTTTTGCTCATTTATTAATCTGTTTGTTTATTTTGACTACCATACATGATATAAATCACCATGGTCCTAAACATTGAAAGCTTAATGGTTCCTTGTAACTTGAGTCTTCTTTAGTGCATGACTTACACAAAATGAGATAGCTGACGCACTTCAAGGAATTTCATAGCTTTGCTCTTAGATTACCCTGCACATAAGCCGTTTCTTCTTTTCATTGCGACTTATATGGTGGAATAAGAGGCTTCTCGATCTTTTATATGCATATGTGGAAGATTGGGAGCAATAGCTTCTTAGGGAAATACTCTTAAGTATAACCCAAATACAATCCTAATGTGGACATGGAATAGTCTGTGTGGAAACATATTAGGCCTCTAGGACTAGATAACTAGTAAAACCATGTAGTGCTGGTTTTGTTTGTTTGATATTGTAGATGTGTGCCAGGGCTAGGGGCAAATGGTTGGGGTGTTTCCTTAATTTATGAGTACCTTTTACTATTAATGCCAGAGGAAATATTGTTATGTCCTATCATCTTCTCTATCAGAGGCAAAACTTCAGTGGGATTCGCATAAAGAAATATGTTGTCTATGATGCTGCTGCTACTGACTTGAGTTTCTTTTGGATGCTAGGAACCGCTGCTATGCTACTTGTCATTGTCTGGAATCGCTATGTCAGTTTTCTCTCCATACCTGTGATGCTGAGGTATGACAACCACCCACCTATATCAATGGTTCTTGTTTGACAAATGATGTTGGCATGTATATAGCATGAAAGTTCTAGAATAGAATTTTTCTGTTGCAGATTTTGCAAAATGGATGATTAACCTTAGTTTTATCTTTGTTTAATGAAAGCATAACAGAAACCTATCAAGTAGAATGAAGTTTTACAAATTGAGAACAATGCAAGTTAGCTGAGATTATCCGTCTTCTTTTTCCTGAGAACTGGTTGCTGAATTTTCACTGGGATATTAGATAACATGATGAAGTTCTTGAGGAGAGTTCAAACATTTGATGTGTCGTGGAATATGTTTATTAGACTTGCTCTATGTTCTTTTGCATGGAACTGATTGCTGAATGTTGCTTGGTTTTTGATGAAATGATGAATTTTTTGAGGAGAGGTCAAAGATGTAATTATCTTAGGAATTTGTGAATTAGCACATGATCTATTTTCTTTTCCACTTACTGGTTGAGGATGTCTCATTATCCCTTTGTCATCTTGTTAGTATTACTGCTGTAGCCGACCCATTATCCTTTCTTTATCAGTCTTACAACAGACTTTTTCCTCTTTTGCTTCTTATTCTTTCTCTTTGTTTTTGTTTGTTTTCGTACTCCATTAATTTAGTTTCTAGATTTTTGTACCCTCTAGGATTGAGCGCATGAAATCTAACACTGGTTTGAGTAGTCTCATTTTTGTTGAATTTTTGTGATTGAAAATTCTTGCTCATTTCTATGCATAATAATAATTTCAATTGTAATGAACATGCAGGATTATCATGGTCATAGAAGCAATATGTGCTGGGTCTTTTATGAGTGTATATATTGGTGAGTAGACATGCATCGTAATAAATGTCAAACTTGTAAGAACCTCTTGATACGTGCTCATCTCGCATCAATACGGTCTGGAGTTGTACTTCAATTTTTCTTCGTTGTACCATGACCCAGATATGAGCTCATGTGAACACATTTATATTGAGTATTCTTCTCTTGATATCGTGAGAGTTAATGAATTGTGTATCATTCTATCAGCTTCGAATTTTCTTTTTGTTGGTGCATGCAGGATATGTTCACCGTTACAATTCTTTAAATTCTCATCCTGATGTTTTAAAGTCGCTATACTCTCCACTTCAACAGTCAAGTCCTTTGGAAGCTGTAAGGTTGTTATTCTTTCTGAAGCTTGAAATTCGTTATGTCTACTTTTATTTCTTAAATCATGAGAGTCATGTAGTATACCTCTTCTGGCCTTGCGATTTGGGTCCTCATATATTGATGTTATTGGAGTTTGTGACACTTGGTCTCCTGTTGGAGCAGTTTTGATTTGCTGAGAATATAATTTGAACTAACAAACAGTATTGCCGCGAATAATGGTTGATACTTTAATGGATTTCATGATACGGTGTTGTGATAATATGTGCTGCAGATACCATGATGGTGGACGGCTTTCTGATCAGCAAATGGCTTTATTGCAGTATCAACGTGAGAACCTCCATTTTTTAAGCGAGGAGGTAGGTGTTTTTTTAAAAGCTTAATGGGTGTTCATGATTTTGGTTAGCACTTGTCGATCCCTCATGGCAAGACGTCTATGAGCTCTTTCTGTTTCAATCATTGGAAGATTGAGGTTCATAGTGTTCTATATATATTAGAAATTGCCAGTGTGATTCTGCAGAACTTCATGAAATTTCATTCAATTCAGTCAATATGATTTTATCTACTCAATACCATTGGCAGAACACTTATCAGATTTATTTATATTTGAAACATCTAAATCTAGTTCGTTATGAAATGTCAAATATTTGTTGCCTGAGGATCAAACAAATTTGATCAACCATATATGGATTAACCTTACTGTAATAGACATTAAAGTATGGGTGTCCTTCCTATCCTTTAGGATGAATACTAGTTCAATATCGATATTTATTAAATGAAAATTAAATTCTAACAGAAGAAAAAACATAACCAGTAAAAAGTGACTTGTTTTTTTGGAGTTAGTTTCGTAGCCAAATTAGTTCCACCTTCTTACCATCCAATGATTGTGTAACTTATCTTTTACATCGGCTTTGGACTTAATGTAAATCCTATTTCTAAATTTAAAATAGTATTCTTTAAAATTTTGACAGGAAAGATAATAAATAATTTTTTCTTAAAAGATAATAATAAATGCCATTCTTTTGATTCATCTATCCATTTGTAATGAGATGGAAAATGACCAAGGAAATGGGAAAAATTGCAAAGTCAGAAATTTCAAGAAAGAAAAATAATGAAAAAACTTAGAATAGGAAAGCACTCAATCAATAACTTCCAAAGCAATGCCTATTCTTGATAAGATATAAGAGATATACAATGAGTTATTCAAACTTGAATAGTATCACAATATTTTGAAAGAATTAACAGTTGATAATATTAACAATTATAAAATGAAAATCAGAAAGCACACATGGTTAGGTTAATTAGGAAATACAAAATAACAAGCTACAGTGATATAATCAATGAGAGGCAGAAAAAATAGAGCAAAGTAAATTTGTCTGTAATTAACTTTGAAAAAAGCAAAATGATGCAAAAGATAGAATTTATCTTTACTTAGAGCAGTATGGATTTTTTTTTTCTATATTTGAATTGAAAGAAAAAGAAAACAAGAAAGAGAAACACAAAAAAGCAAAGTAATGCTAAAGGGGGTGTCATCTGGATTTGACTCGTCAACCTTGGGCCTGCAGAGAATGCCCATGCTCCACTTCACTGGGCTATTTCATACTACATGTTCTCTTGTTCAACTTTTGTAGTATAATGAAATAGCGAGCCGATTACAAATTACCATTTGACAGAAACACGGTGGACCCCCAGTCGATTCTCTCTTGATATGCTGCTATAGTGTTGTCAAAGATATCAAGATAAACAAACTGTAGGATTGTGCTGCAGGTTCTTCGACTGCAAGAATCCTTGAGCAAATATGAGCGATCCAATGACGGAAGCACTCCACAGGTAATATCTTTTGGCTCTCCTTCAGTTACATGGTTGAAAACAGAGTATGGAGGTTCTTGAGAAGGTTTACTGAGTGGAAATAAAGATTTAAAGAACTTAACATATTGATAATGATGATTCTTTATGTAAATGTTGAGCAGTAAGTTTGCTGTGTGCTTGTAGAGATGAAATGGTTCTATAAAAATTATTTGAATTCTTTACCACTCTCTTATGTAGCACATTATGTGGGTGAGCCTGCCAATCTCATTGTGATTCATATGGAGACGGATGATCCACCTCCCTTCTTAGATAAGTTAGCCACTGTAGCTGAGGACAAAACAAGTTCTATGTGTGTCCCTGGATGTGAATGGATTTCAGACAACTAGTGGTGGTTTAAGTTGTTTTGTTATCTATGAAACACTGATATTCCTGTAACCAAACGACTGTTAGTTGGCCATGAGCAATAGTGATTCTTAGCGGTTGCTTTTCAGGTTGATCTGGCCCACCTCTTGGCAGCTCGTGATCAAGAGTTAAGGACGCTCTCAGCTGAGGTAATATTATGTCCTACCAACGGAGTATTATCTCTTTAATGGGAAAGTGCAGCTTAATTTAGGATGTAAATGTGCGACCTGCTGCCAAATGACAAAATCATTTGCATTATTCTTAAGGCTGGCCCCAATCAAATTCAAGTTAGTGAATGGAACCTGGGAGATGAAAACTGCCAAAATTGATGTCTTTACATGATTTAGAGTAAATGATCATGTGGAGGAAGCTGTTACAAGTTTCTCCACATGATTGCTTTATCAGAAATTTTTTAAGTTAGCGGTAATATGGCTATAATCATTTTGTAAAAGAGGCATGACTGTAATAAACAAGGAAGTTAGGTTCATATACTCAATTTCTTAAAGCTGTGAGCCTGTAAACATATGAGACATGGGGGGATAACTTACATCTTCGGGTTTTGTTTTCTGTTGTATTATTTTTGTCCCCTATATACATGTCAAAGATTTGCTTGATCAAACACCTAGTTATATCACAATTTAACTCAGTGATATATATTATTTATCAATATGTACTCTAAACTATCATAATGGTTTAAATTCTGATCCTATCAAATGACTTGGCTTCTTTATGGAAGTTTAACTAGATGTTTCATGATTGAAGAAACTATCTTGGGGTTCATTACCACCTTCATAACCTTCACAATATGCCTCTTTCACACTTCCTGACTCTGGCTTTATTGAATTTTTCATTCTTGTTCCTTGGCATTATTTGTGCTTCCTTGGTCAGTTGAATCCAAGATTATGATTGGCAATGTGGACATATTATATCTAGTATTCTGTTGAGTGACATTTTTGGCATAATGTAGATGGATCAACTGCAGTCAGAGCTTAGGCTTGCTCGGTCTTTGATAGCTGAGAGGGACTCTGAGATCCAGCGTGTTCGCACAACTAACAATCAGGTATGAAATATGGACTTTTTCTTTTATGGACTACAGCAATCACTCCAACTCTGTTTCAATATCAGAAACAAACGTGGAAGCAGGATGATTTTTCTTTTCCTAACCTAATTGAGAAGGATGAGATTTAAAAAAGGTAATAGTAGTCATCCCACAAAAAGAAGTTACTAGAGAAAATTCAGTAAAATTCACATCCCCTCTCTAGGAATCAAAGGGAATTGTCCTCTTTTAACACGGATTTCTGTTTGTTCTTTGTCTTACATGCTTGAGCTGGGGATGGACCTGCCTCATCTCATAACTGTTTTGCCTACATTGTAGCACATATCCCCCTAGTTACAGTTAAAGTTCTGCTCTGTGAGGCCTTTACAAAGAGATTATAGACTTGCCTTGTGAATTGAAAATCCTTCTTAGAAATTATTCCTCTTTCAAGGGTTTAATACTTGCAAGGCTGGTTAGGAAAGGAACTGTTGGAGTGGATGTCACCTGGAATTTACTTTGCGAGCCATACACATTTGTCTTCTATACTACAGTTAGGTTGTTTTCTTTCGTGCTTATGATGACTTCCACTGCAATTAATTCTTGAACAACAGTATGTTGAAGAACATGAGAGGCTAAGAGCTATCATAGGAGAGTGGAGTACTCGGGCAGCAAAGGTACTGTTTTGTTTATTTTCTTCATCATGCCAATGTTTATAAATCAGCGATTGTGTAGTGCATAGCACCTTTTGTATCTTTCATTTATGAAATGTTTCTTCTAAGACAATGATTTGACCTTTTGAAGCTTGAACGAGCCTTGGATGAACAGCAAAAGAAGATAGCATCAAGCAACCAGCCAGAGAGTTCAGCAGCTTCAACAGAGAAACAAGGACCTTGATAAGCTTTGCTGTCATATTAAGGATGATTTTTGTACAGTATCTGCTTAGTCATTGGTCAAATAACTTCTAGATTTTAGAACATCTTGATTACGGTGTCATGGCCCTGAAGGCCTTATCATTGTTCAAGAAAAAGAGATAGAAAGGACTGACCATATCTGTTCACTTGTTAGGAGTGTGGACATGTGGAGGATAGGAAGTACTGACCATATCAATGTCCATTTACTGATCTTCAGGGAGTTTGAAATTGGGACATGTAGAGGATGTAAAGTGTTCATGTTGAATCAAGCTACTGACAAATGCAGCCAAGCTCTTGCCAGTGTTGCGTGTGCCTCTTTCTTTAGACTCACTAGGGTTATGGTGATGCTTTAAAAGTCAAATCTTTCGATATGTAACGAGTTCATTTTTTCAATGACCCTTTATCAGCACTATCAATAGTGGCGCTCCATACCTTCCTTGTGTGAACATACGTACCCATCATGTGCTTAAATCTGCTCTCAGCATTGCCGTCCTTGCAAGTGCAGATGCTATTTAGGGAATGGTAGTAGAAAGGGCGAGAAAATAATGCTCCCCGGAATTCCTTGAAGAGGATAGAGGTGACTAAATGCGTTGAATGCACGTTATAGGCGAAGATGTTTCGGGGTTCAGGTCATGATCGACTCTTTCATGCTTGATCTCTCTAGAAAAAAGCTTAGAGAAGGTAATAGATTAGGGTTCAAGGGAGTATAATTAAAATTGTTTTTTTTTTTTTTTGTCAGTCCTACTCTATTTCTATGCTACACTCACTCGCAGACTTGTGCCCTGCCTCTTGCAAGGCGTGGGAATCGCAACCTACTCTCGAAACTTACGCGTCCCTACCCCCATCACCCCCTGAGAAGGTGGGGATTTGAACCCCTTACCTTCTCCTTCCATGTTGGAAGGGTGGCCACTGGAGTGGTTGTATAATTAAAATTGTTGATTCAGGTCCTTTTGCACATGGTTTTCCTAGAAATACTCAACCGTTCTCAGGCCTAATCAGGTTCTAGAGGCCATGTTGTACTGACCATCATCCGTGTGTCCGTTGGGCATATGGACTTCTCAGCGCATGAGTTCGAGCCTGAGCCTACGGTATCATCATCACCACACATTCGCTCAAACGCCCACGTCTCATTCACGCATCTTAGCCAATCAGTCAAGAGAGCTATAACGCCTATTAACAAGTTCGAACGGTAATACTTTATATGACAATGAGGGGAATTGCGATCCTTATAACTATGGAAGATGTTTCATTGCCCTCTAATTCTCTCTTGCCATGCAACTCTTCACAGTTGATTTGGGAAAGGCCCAAGGGACAAATTGCTGTTGCGACAGGAAAAGTAAACACTACAAGAATATTTGTAGAGATCAAATTATGCGGCACTGGTGTTTTCGTCCCTTACTTTTACAACATGACAGACCAAGATAACATTAGTTGAAAAAAAGACAATTCAACAAAAAGACCTTACTCTTAACATACATTGGAAAAGTATGTTCATCTCTGCCCAAACCATCACAATGGGCTAACATGAGTGGTTTCATTTAGGAAAAGACAACCAAAGACATCGTTGAAGAAGTTGGAACCCCTCATTTCTTCACCTTTAAAGACAGATACCATATCATACTTGCATGCTCTTGTACAGTCAGGACAGTAGGTCACCTACATATCATGCGAAACTGTCTTAGAAGATTGGTGATAATGAGAATTGTCTTGCCGTGAATGAGCATGAATTGTATTGTCTTTCCTCTCATCAGTAGCAGATTTCAACAAGTGCCACCGATTGCTGGGCGACAAAATTCAGAAAAAAAAAAAGGAAGAAGAAAGAAGCAGCTCCAAGATATTTATGAGAGAAATATACAATTCAGTTACATACCTCTAACAACTTAGGTTTGAAAGAGCCATCAAGCATGACATCCACTCCATAAATGGCCCTAGACATTGGACTATGCATCTCAGGATGCACAAATGCAGCTGCCTCAAATACTGACCTGATCATCTTTTTTACCCTCTCGTGCACATCGGACCACTTAACTGTAATTAAAGGAAATCCAGTTAAAGTTGAGTATAGGGAGAATATTTCTTGTCAGGCAATGAAAGCCAAGACTTGACTACCTTTATGTTCCTCTTCAAATTCCCTTACAAAATCAGGCGTGTTTTTATGATTGATTCTTCCGCGATAATTCTGAAACGAATAGAAACAATTAGAGAATCAGTGATTCTTTATAACTTCATATCCCTAATTCATATTGACTACCTACCAATAAAACCATCAATTAACTCCTTTTTCATGAAAGAAAATTGGACAAGATGGAGCATTTCATTTAAATCCTGGGTTGAACCTTCTAAAGTGTGAACAACAGTGCAACACTGCCAAAAAACTAGGAAAATCATATGGAATAAGGTGCTGTATGAGACGTACCATTACTGTAAAGTGAGTTTCATACTCAAAAAAGCTGTTCTTCTCCAAGGAGTAAGGGTTGTTTGCCAATCTTACCTAAAATTTGAGATAATTTCAGAGCAAATAGTGAGTACTGTTCGATGCAGTATCTAGATGAGACAAACATTGGATTAAGAAAGTTTGACTGATGTACATGCTATTGATAGATAAGGAAATGCAACCTTACCCAGAAAACATCGGAAAGGAATATCTCTAAAGGGTTTATACTGCGGACAAGTACTATATAGCGGATATCAAACTTTTTCCCTTGGAACAAAGCAGGATGCTCAATGTACTTCTGACATATTTTTGGACCAGTCTCCATGAGACGGATTATGGCTGATATGTTATCGGTGACAGTAGTGTCAATAGTCCGTGCCATGTTCCAGGGCTTTAAAATCCACAGATTATTAAGGCCATCTCTTTTACGTATGTAATAGTCGCCAATAAGTTTAGACAACTGCACTTCCAAGTTATAAGTTGGCTGTAGCCAGTCAGGTGATCCATATGCCTGACAAATGTAGAAGGGAAAACAAATTTCAGAGTCAAATTTCTGGAAACATTAACTAATTTTTGGCTTCAGAGAGAACCCAAAACTTGCAGGATGATGGAGAAAATGAATAATATTCTAGAAACTTATCTTCTGCAAACTAGAGAAACCTAAATCTTTCTGACCTTTTGAACTGTCTCAGCCAAATGATGTTTCATCACAACACAAGCCTCATAAGGGAACTGATTAATAATTTGGTCATCTGTTATTCCAGTCGCTTTCTTTGTATCCTCATCGACTTGCATACTTGTCCAGATGATATGTGCGTCCTTTGGGTCAGAGGCTGCGAACCAAATATAATATTAAAAATGATGAGGAGACATAATGGTGAAAAAAGAATTGGCAAATGCTGCTACTTGTAACTCAGGTCGAAAATGAGTTAACTAAACACCAAGCAATCAGATGTATATCAAGAAAATGGAACTCAGAGACCACAATCATGGGCAATGTTAGCAACATGAAGCCTACATCAAATAATCAGGAAACAAAAATGTCCTGCCATCTTATTAGGAAAGTCTTGCCAACCTCCACTACTTCAACCAGATATATTGAGTTGATGTGAGCAATTATTGAGAAATGACAATTATTGAGAAATGACAGCTCCTTGAACAATAATAGTCACTACAACATAAGCCAAACTAAAAGACAGCAAAGAAGAATGATGGGGTAAGTTCTAAAAGCAGTTTGAATCCAGTACATACTGAGGTTGAACTCAGGCCGTTTAAGAAATTCTTCAACTTGAGGTATGTCAGTGTACACATGTAAAGGACATCTGTCGCCTTCAAGCAGGCTTTTAGTCACCAAAGACATCGCAGATGGGGGAGTAAAACTTCTGGATTCCAATTCGTTATGGTGTTTCTCATATTCCTGGATGAACAAACAAGTATTAATGATAAATCTACAAGCAGCTGTTTAAAATTGTTACACAATAAATAATATGCTTGTACTTTAATAAAGTAATTTTCAGGTGTATGAAACCAAGCAGTAAGTCTGGCGGATCGCTGTTTGTCCTCTCCAATCCCATAAAGATGATCACGGGTGCACTCATCACCCTCCTGGGCATTCTGGATTGGCCATAAGAGAGAATAGCTGGAAAACATAGAGCAGACCCATTATAAAGATGACTCTGCCACCATTTCGCTAAATAAGAAAAAAAATAGACATCTAAACTGACAACATAAAGATTGGACAAGCCCCGGGACAATGATTGATGATTAAAAACACGAGTTTGTTTAGCTAGAGGGAAAAAAAGACAAGTTCCATAACTCATCAAACTACGGACAGAATGTGACAATAATTCAGGCACTACATTCATTGGTCCAAAAAAGGAATCAAAAATTGCATTCACGTATAGAAGACGAGGTTGTTGAGCAGAATGATGCCAAAAAGGCAAAGTTGAAGAGGATATAGTTGTAGCTGACCTCACAGCTGATGCTAGGTTTCCCTCTGGCATGTAGAGAAATGGGGCCACCATGAAATTTGGCTCATCGCTGTGCCTTAATGCAGAGCCCAGTTCATCCATCACATACCTATGCCACCAGAGAGATTGCACTGTTTATATTATCACAAAAGACATCCTTGATAAAGTACATCATACGGGAATCTTGAATGCTATTCCATAATCATAGAACGGCAATTGGCAATACATAGAA
Source organism: Eucalyptus grandis x Eucalyptus urophylla (assembly GCA_028830015.1). Lineage (NCBI taxonomy): Eukaryota > Viridiplantae > Streptophyta > Magnoliopsida > Myrtales > Myrtaceae > Eucalyptus > Eucalyptus grandis x Eucalyptus urophylla. The sequence continues at coordinate 48,306,503 of CM054190.1, forward strand.
TAATAATGGGGTTCACAGAATTTTAAGGTCAGTCATGTCTGCTATTGATATCTGCACAAAGTTCTTAGAGCATTTAATAAATAAAAACAAAGCTGAAACAGATATGCCTTTTCAGATGGTGAAATGTTCTCAGGCAGTATTATATGAACCGCATGATATTTCAAGTTAAATACCAAATAAAAGTATACTTAAAGCGAGAATATTACAAAGACAAACAGAAAAGACATATGGACATGTCTCATTGTGACATACTAGGCATAGGAGGACATGTCTCATGGTAATATACTAAGCATGGGAGGACCTTGATTATATATGGCTCATTGTTCATGTAAAGAGCAGGTCATTGAAAAAAGCACACATACCATGCAGGAGTCTCATCGATCTTTTCCTCATCTGCAAGTCTATAAGTCATTAAATATTGCCACATTGCATTGATAACCCGATCTGCAAGGGGCTCTTCTGGTTTCCATTCCGGAAGACGTGGTTCAAGGATAGAATCAATCACATGCTTCCCAGCTTCTAATATTTTTGTTGCACAAACACCATTAAGGAAAGAAAGATTCGGGAGTGATTGCAGAATCACTACTGCACTTTCACCGAGGGGTCCAGGAATATCCACCTATGTAAATAATTAACCTCTATTTAAAAATTGAAACTTTCAAACTCTCGCGGTAAGTTCTTGGAACAGTTAATTAACAAAAGCAAAATAATCACCTCGAGAGCATTTAAGGAAGGAAACTGCTTCAAGACTTCCAACAACTCACTTGCTGAATTCTCTTGAAGTGAACTTCCCCGAAGGTTCAGATATGAAAGTGATGGCATCATAGCAGGTGAAAATGCCTGCAGAAAGAGTAAAACATATGAAAAGGAATAACACAAATAAGTCACTAAGAACAGTAAGCTAATTGAGTCACAGACCTTATTAGCAAGATTGTGGATGCCTCTGCCAGAAATATCAAGAGATGTCACTTCGTGCAACTTACGGTCACTTCCACAGTGCTGGCCTGGGTTATGCTTCCCATAGACGTCTGCACAGAATCCCAACGCCCACTCCCCAAAATTATGGGTAAAAGATGAATTAAGGATTTCAAGCCCAGGACAAGCCTGAAGAATTTTATCTGCCAGACAGCCATCACTGAAGGTAAAACCATTAAGCTTTTCCTCCTCTAAAAGCCTGCTCTAAGTTACTGGGGTGCAAATGCACATACCATTTCTCTACAACTGGATTATTGTTGAGCCACAGAGCTTTTAGATGCTTGAATTTGGTAACTTCATGAAAAATGATATCTGCACTCTCAAGCCTGTTTCCACACAGGCTAAGAGCAATTAAATCCTAGCACAAGAAAAAATAAGCATGTAAACCATATGTTCATCACATCACAATAAGCTCAAAGATGGTACTGGATATCATCTCCAGGGCAAGTATGTTGTAAGAAAATGATGGTTGCTTGTGCATATACTCCACAAAACTTGGTAATGTTAATTTTTAGTCTATAAATAACACATGATAGAGTTTTTATACCATAGTTATGGAAGATGAAATTGTACAACATACATATAATCATGCGGGTCATTTAATTCAGGAGGAATGTAGTGAACACCAACCGGAAATTTAGCAGATAAATTGAGAGATAAGAGCGTGTCATCATTGATATTGAGCTCATCGAGCTCCAACCATCTGACAGTGTCCTTGTTCTCTTTTGCTTTACACAGTTCATGTTCCAGCATATCCTCAATGCACATGCTGCCAGTCTCCGCTATTGAAGTCCCTCCCTCAGCTTCTTCATCTACATTCAGATCGCCATTGACACACATTAAAACAGCCATCCTCTGAGCCAACCCCGGAACTTCCTGAAGCTGTGAAAAATGCAACTTTATGAAGACTCGTGCAGCCAGGAATCCTGAGGTTTTCTAACTCAAAGTTTCAGAGAAAGAAAACCCAGTAGGCTTTGCAGTTGAACTAATAAAAAAAAAAAAGAAGTTAATGGATTTACTTATTCTGCATATTATAGGCAAAAAGAACATATCACCCTATAAAATGATTCTCTATTGTACACTAACACTATTATTATAAAAAACGGAATGTCCCGAAATCATACCAACTTCAATTTACCGAAGTCTTCTTAACCTTCCGCGACACTCAATTCAATTTCTCCCGTCACAATTCAACAGTCAAACCACTAGCTTTGCCATTACATACACTTAAAAAAAATCCGATGCCCATTTCCACCATTAAAGAAAAGTTAAACCGGACATGGGTGTCGAAACAGGAAATCAAGAACCTGCTTGTACGCATCGGAGAGCCGGAAAGTCCAAGCGTGGTCGACGAGGAAGACGTCGGACTCCTTGCCCATGAACCCCGAAGTGAGGACGAGCCTCCTCCGACGCCCATCCTCGCACAGCTCGATCTGGAAGCGCGCGCCGCCGTCGAAGGTGTCGATCGACAGCTTCTTGAAGAGCCGCTCGTGCAGCGGCTGCGGCAACCCGGAAGCCGTCAGCAGCAGGCCGTGAACTTTCACGAAGTCCTCGAACGTCTCGATCCTCGACATTGCAGCGAGCTTCGGTTCCAGACCGCTCGTGCTGGCTATGCCTTGCTTTGGCCGGGATTGATCGTGCGTCGTTGCTTCGGTTTGGCGTTCCTCGGTGTTTCGAGGTTTTTACGAGGTTTATGGAGATGGTTTGGGCCGATGGGCTCCGATTCAAATCTCCAGGACGTGGGCCTGGAGAAATTATAAAGTGGATCCGGAAAGCTCCTGAGTCCATCTAGTTGGACCCGGTTGCGGGTTTGCAATTCCCGTAAAATGAACGTACTTAATGAGATTGTTCGCATCTGGCATCGATATACAAAATGTTACAGGAATAGAAAAGAGGGAACAAGGGAGAAACCCTGTTTATCTCCTCCAAAAAAAAAAAAGAAAAAAAACTGTGGGAGGAAAAATTTCCAAGACATGACAGAATCGGCACATTATATTGACCTTAGACTTATGGCAATTTTGGAGTTGAGAACAATAAAATCGATGATAATAAATCAAAACCACGGCCCTTTTCTTAACTATTATGTGTCTGGTTCGGAATGGAGTGATTTCCTTCACACTTACATCGCTCACAACTAATCAAATGCGGGCATAATATTAATTAAGTCGGTAATTACTTGCATATTCACTTATTTAGAAAGCACTCACTTAGGAGGATCGACATAAATTAAAAGTCAATCTAATTTTTGGAATGCATGATTGACAACTAAACCAACTCTCTTTTTACCGAAAAAAAAAAAACTAAACCAACTCTTTATGAGTCATACATAAGGTGACATATCTTTCAACTTGATGAATTGTAAAAGCATAGGCCATCAACACTAATTGAGGTTAAATCGAAGCTATCAATATGATATAGGTTGTGATCTTATTGCTATATTTTTGTTTGGTCAATATTTCTTCAAAAAGATGAGGTTTGGTGCTAATAGATTAATCCAAACATAACCATGGAAAACCCTATTTGTCAAATGGAGTCGAGTAGATCACCGGGGCACTTTCTCATAGAATGATAGTATCTCTGTTTATTTTGCTTGGTAGAATAAACTTATTAAGTCGAAATAATCTCTTTGGAATTATTATAAAGAATAAAACGATATTAGTAGAAGTAGAAAGGATAAAATCAGTAAATTATCTCTAACAGTTGCTCCATTTTATCGAAGTGGAGGGTATGGTCCTCAATCACCGTCCGAGTGAGGAATTCGGGTTGTCCACTGGTCCTCAATTGACATACGACCAAGAGTGAAGTAAGCTTTCTCATTGGTCTTGCTTGCATTTTGAAATTGGAAACAATGCGATCGGTTGTGGTTGCCAGAATAGATCGAAACTAGGGCACTTTTCATGCCTTTACTTGTACAATTGGAATGGAGCGAGTTCTTTGCACTTACAACTCGCGGCTAATAAAATGTGAATTTAGTATCAAACAGAATCAATCATTACTCGTATATATCACACTTAACTTAGAAAGCATTTATTTAGGAGGATCGACATGAATTAAAATGCAATAAACTTTTGGACATGGCATTATGGGCAACTAATCCAAAGTCATGATTAGGTTGACATATGGTCCAACATGATTATGTAAGCGCATATGTCAACGACACTATTCTTATTTAGGTAATGAGTGACGTATAGGCTATAAATATGGATGATTCCCATCAAATTGATCATTCACAGAAGTAACAGAAAAGCTCTATTCAAGCAAAGTGATAGGGATGTACCTTTGTTCGGGCAGTGACTTATCAGAAAATTTCTTTTGAAAGCATTTTTTGCTTTGCTTATTTTCTGGTAAATCACTGATCCGATCAGAGTTCATCCCTTTTGTCAACATCAACACGGTAGTGTGAAAAGATGCCATGTGATGTACCTCAGTAACCTGCAACTAGAGAGAATGCTAATTGAAGATCTGTTAATTTTCTTGCTGTTTCCTATATGCTTCGATTTCTTATTCAATTCTCTTTCATTGTAATGAGCGATGTATTACCATTTATTCCTTCCATGTTGCAGGTAGAAGTGTCCGACATGGACGTCGCATAAGGATCAAAAAATTCACAAGATATGCCAAACATCGTTATGGATTAACGAGAATATTGTATCAAATCTTATAGTGGAAGTCGAGTTCATTTTATTTTCTTTTATGATCATGTTATCGACGGTCTGCATTTGCAACGTCCCAGAAGGACGATCTCTTGTATTTCTAATTCCCAAAGACTTGGTTGATTTGTTGAAGATCCAATCTATACTAAGATGAGTATTTTTAAGTTCTGTAAAAACTACACTAATATAAATTTTCAAACCCTTTCGCGAAGGAAAAGGAAAGAAAATATGAGTATCTACTAATTCAGCGCCATATTTAAGGACTCGTGTTTCCCAGTTTATTTTTAAATTTCAAGCATTTTAAACAGTTGCCATGTGAAACATTTTCTTTTTGATAATGAATCTTAGAGAATTTTTCTGCCAATTATAATGTCTCAATCTTAATGCTTGTAATTTGATGATTTGAACTTCCGAAAATTGTAATAATCACAATAGACCTGTCTATACAATTTATGATATAGTGTTTCAACGTCACATCCAAACTTACCCAAAAGTTGAAAAAGAACACAGATGAAGAAAACTTCAATCTACAATTCGTGCTCCTCAAGAATCTTTTAATCCCCGTGGCATGTGGTCAAAACCATTCTTGGTACAAAACCAAAAAACATTCAGTCCAAATACATAACTGCCCACTCTTATCGTTAACAATCAAATCAATAGGAAGCAAAATCGCTTTTCGAAATTTTATTTTTGCACCTGTGGTATAAGGTTAATTGTTTGGCTGAGATGGTTCTTGAACTAAATATCTTTCATCAAAGCAGAGGTTTCTTCGGTTTTATTGTTTGTCTCGGGTTTTGTGTCATTTTGGAAAGGAAGTAACGGATTCTAATGTAATTACAATAAAATAAATTATGAATCTGAAATAATCGAATGTAAATGCGAAAACAAGGATAAGTAAAAATAGCTTAAACTAATTGTATTGAAGTTTCTTTTGCAAAATGTGCCATCCATAATAATGATATTTCCTCAGTTGTTTATAATCTGGTGTTGTGAAAATCGATCTTCCTACCGTCATCACTTCAATTTCAAATTTCCCAGAATCTTTAGTATTGCGCTGATAACCGTATCGTTTTATCCGCCGTATCGTCGGTATTGAATTCTTTAGAGACTACCTTCATATTTATCCTCTTGCTCATGGGTGGTACTTGGCACCGATCTATTGGTATGGTATCCTCGACAGCCAGTCTTGCCCAAGCTATTGTGGGCCTATTCTTTTCACGTATTGGGCTTGGTGGACTTTGCTATCTATCCATGGCCCATCAAGCCAATTTTTGGTGCTAACATTAATTAATCCTCCCATCTCTCCCCCTTCTTCTTTAGGCATTGATGTCGACCACACCACTATCATTGTTGTCGTTCATCACTGCCACCTTGTCACTGGCCTGCGGCAACGACATCGCCATGACCACCGCAACGCCTTGTCCCTCCCTTCCTAATAACCATCATCACAAAAGTTGCATCCCTCTATAATGGGTAGCAATTGCCTTAGATTTCAAACAGTGTGCCCCAAATAAGAGACATTGCTAATGTGGACATACCATTATGAAAATTTGACGGAAAGTTAACAGCGCTAGCACCTATTTTAGCAAAATTTTAAAAGTTTAGGAATTAAGTTGAATAGAAAAAAAATCAAGAGATGATGTCGAATCATAAAGAAAAGCCGAAAAACATTATCTACGTCATTACCCTTTTTTATTATGACTTTGTTTATAGCAAAGATAAACCTATGTCACTCATTGAAAGCATTATCATTGATGTTTTTTAAAATTTACCATCAATTGTATACTAATGAATATTCAGTTTCTTATTCAGTATGAGCTTGAGGCTTGCTTCACCTAGTATGAGTTTTGACACTAGTGGTTTCAAATCGACTAAAATTGTGAACAAATCCAGACTAAAAGAAAACTTGTCACTACCTCTTTTTATTATGACTTTGTTTATGGCAAAGATAAACCTATGTCACTCATCGGAAGCATTATCAATGTGATGTGATGATGTTTTCTAAAATTTACCGTCAATTGTATACTAATGAATATTTAGTTTCTTATTCAGTATGAGCTTGAGGCTCGCTTCACTTAGTATGAGTTTGACACTAGTAATTTCAAATCGACTAAAATTGCGAACAAATCCATACTATAAGAAAAAAATGGGTTGCGGTCGTTTTGTTTTAATTTATTTGGTTTTATATTATCTTCAATTAGATAAAGCTGGGTTATAATCCGAACAGAACCAAATCAATGCCCTATTCCTCCAATGGATGTGATATTATCTCTGTCCACTTAATAATGTATTTCAGATGGGTACCAAGAAAACATAATGGTATGTTATGGAAATTGGAAAATTATCATTAGAAAATTGTGTTGATTAATCAAAATGGAAGTTATGGTCCTCGGCCACCGGTTAACAGAGGAATTTAGATTGTCCACAACTGACATTTGACCAAGATTGAGCTGAACTTTTTTCTTGATGTCACTTGCGTTTTGGAACTGAGAACAATGATATCCATGATAATTCATTAAGACAATGGCTCTTTTCATGGCTATTACATGTCAAATGTGGAATAGAGTGACTTTCTGCGCACTTAAATCACTCCCGACTAATCAAATGAGAGATATCAAATCAAATTGATAACTTTTTTTTGGCAAGGCATTTGTTTTGGAGGATCGACTTGGATTAAAACCCAACCAGCAATCTGGCATGCGTGATTGGCAACTAAATCAACTCTTCATGACTCATAATTAAGCTAACTTATGTTTCTACTTGATGAAATGTAAGTGCATACAGGTTGTCAAGGCCAAAAGCGCTCACAAATGAAATATAATAGTATGATATAATTTGTAATCTTACTACATTAATTTTATTTAGTTGACATCTTTTTAAATAGATGAAGCTTGGTTGTGTTAATTGTATAATCCAAACAGAACCATTAAACACTCTTCTTGTCAAATTGATGTTTTTGAGTCACTAAATCACCGAGAAAATTTCTTATAGAATAATAGTATCTCTGAATGCTTTGTCATTAAATAGACTCAAAACACTAGCTTTATCAGCCTTCCACTATTTCCGTTCTCCCTAAATCACAGCTACATTTTGAATTTTAATATTTCCCCTAAATAAACAAATCATTTCAATTTTTTCTTTCCAATTTTCTCACACGTATTTGTGCCCTTCTGGTAGCGTTTTAAAAATAATATATTTTTCTTATGGTCGGCTAGTATCTATCTAGTGCTCTGACATATAAATGATACAAGAGTAGAAAAGAGGGGAAAAGGGAGAAACCCTCTTTATCTCCTCCTAGAAAATATCCGTGGAGCGAAAATTACCAAGACGTGACAAAATGGACACATTATATTGGCCTTAGACTTCATGGCCATTCCGGAATTGAGAACAATGAAAATGATAATTATAGATAAAGAGCATGGCCATTTTCATGATTATACATGTCAAAATTGGAATGGACCGAGTTTCTTTGCGCTTCCCTCGCATATGGCCTATAAAAATGCGAAGCTAAAATTAAACGATATCGATGATTTCTTGCTTATATTCACTAACTTAGCAAGAATATAATTAGGAGGATCGACATGACTTAAATTCCAACCCAATAATTGACATTGCATGATTGGCAACTAATCCAACCCATTTCAAGTCATAATTAGATTGGCATATTATCCAGCATGGTGATAGGTAAGCGCATAGGTCAGCGACTATCTTATTTTGGTAATGAGTGATTCATAGGCTATAAATATGGATGATTTCCATCAAAATGATCATTCACAAGAGCAAAAGAAAGGTACTATTCAAGCAAAGTGATTTGAGATGGATCTCTGTTCGGGCAGTGATCTACCAAAAAAATTCTTCTCACGGCAAATTTTGCTTTACTTATTTTTTTGGTAAATCGCTGATCCGATCAGAGTTCATTCCTTTTGTCGATGTCAACACAGCATGAGCAAAAAGATACCATGGAAGTATTTATTGATTTTCTCGCAATTTCATCAACTTCTTCTGTTTCTTATCAATTCCCTTTCATTATCACGCGATTTTTCCTTTTTGTTTCTTCTTTGTTGCAGGTAGATGTGTTTAAGATGTATGTGGCACGAAGATTGAAAGATTCACAAGATATACCAAGCATTGTTGTCTTGTGAATAGATGAGATTCTTGTGTTAATTCTTATAATAAAAGTTAATTTTATGTGCGTCTTCTTTTTTTGATCATTTGGTAAATATTAAAAGAGATTGTTCACTAGGCAAGAACAAGTTTTTATGACCATGATTGTAATTTTGGACTTTGCCTTGTTTTCCTGTTTGTTTGATGTTTGCACTATGTTAGCACCCACTTTTAATCATGTGAGTCTACTGCACGACATGGAGGTTATCAACGGCCTCCATTTGCAATTTCCAAGAAGGACAAAGATCTTATAGTTCCAATTCCCGAAAACCTAGTTGGATTGTTTGAAGATGCAGGTTAAACCTAAATGAGTTTTGTAAGCTCTGTGAAATCTACACCAGTATAAATTTTCTACCCTTTTTGATAAGTGCTTTATGCATTTGATAGTTCAGATTTGAATCTGAATATGATAATTTGTTATTCTATTTGGTATCTGAGAACGTCCTATGAACCGAATAAATCCGTATAAATCGTAAAAAAAATACTGGATAAAAAAGGGGTTGGATAAACTCAAATTGGATAAGAAATTTTCTTTTTAAAAAAAAAGACTTATCAAAAGAGAAGAAATGGTAGGTATCCACGTCAAATCAGCCCAATTGTTCTATCTGGAAGTTTTCTCTTAGTCATCTGCATCATCGACGTCGTGCTTGTCGAGGTCGGGGAGCGGCACCGTGACCCGCACTGACACGTTGAAGAAGAACACCTCCTGCGTGCCCCAGGTCAGAAGCAGCGTATCCCCACGCTTGCCGCAGTGGAGCCGCGACCCAGCGAGCTTCGTTGTGCTTGGGGTCGAAGAAAGTGCAGAAGTTGTCGTGCACAGCCGCCAAGATCGGCGTGCTAGGGCGGAAGAAGTCAGCGGAGGGAAGCAGGGACGGAGGACGGGGTTGGTGATGGACTGCCACGTCGTGCACAGCCACCGGAAGGAGGAAATGTCCGGGGCCGAAAGGCACAACAGCACCAAATCGAGTAGATCGAGAGTGAGATCACACCATGGACTGTTTGCTTCTTCTTGTTCTTCTTCTTCTCGCACAATATCAGGAATGAAATCTTCCATGGTGGTCGTGTCTTCAATCGCTAGTCAAGCGGAGGCGGTGGTCAGAATTCCTAGATCTAGGGTTTTTCCATAGCTTTCAATTAATTGAATTTTCCAATTAATTAAATTTTTTTATTTATTTTTAAATATTATCTTAAAGTGTACCAAAGATTTTATAGGATTCGATATGTCCATCTTTATTATTCAGAAGATGTTATATCTCACTTTATCCCATCCTATCCCAATTTTACCTTGACAATCAAATGCAAATTTATGACCAAGAAGGCAAGTTTTACATGGCAATTGTTTATAATGCTTGAAATATAAAAATAAACTAGGAAACACATGCCCTTAATTATGGGGCTCAATTACTAGAAAAATATGAATATCTAATAAATTGAGAACCATATATGAGGGCATGTGTTTTCTAGTTTATATTATTATCAAACATTATAAACACTCGCCATGTAAAACATTCTCTTCTTGGTCATAAACCTTAAAGAAATTTTCTTCCAATTATGCAGAATGTTTCAATCTTGATGCTTGTAATTTGTTGATTTGAACTTCTGAAAATTTTAGTCATCGTGATTGGCCTAACTATGCAATTTATAATTTGGCTTTTCGATATCACGTCACATCCGGTTTTGCTAGAATTGATCCTGCAATGAAATATCTTTCACTGAAAACAAGTCTTTTAATTAAAGGAGGTAGGTTATGTGGTGACTCTGAACAAATTATATCACAATTGAACAAGGAAATCAAAGACTTCACTTTAGACGAAACTGTACAAAAAGAAACCGCACCGTAATTCAATTGACAACAAAGCTTGGAATATAACCAGAGCCATTGCACATGCTTGATCACCAGCGCATGCACGAAACCAACTCGAATCGAGACAAATAAGTAGGAAAACCAAACAAGTTTTGGGAGAGATGAGGGGGGAACCTGGAGGAGGTTCTGGTTGAAGTAGTATTAAGGGTCGTTGATCTCCGTCACGCCGCAGCACCGTGGCTTCTCGGGGCGATCCTCATCCTCCTTTAAGGTCTTGCTTCGGTACTTCGACATCCTTCCCACCCGCCGATTCGCTAGAGATTGAATCGGTTCTAGTAATAGGTTCCTCTCTCTCTCGAGGAGGGATTGTGAGAAAACTACGGATCATGTAACATCAACCTTATTGATTGTTTCAAATACGAAGAAGCAAATTTAACGCGCAAAAGAGAATTATTAACTTGCAAGTAAGGTATCATGTCATTTTTTTCTCAAAAGAGAAAAAAGGAAAAAATGCCACAAAAAATCCTAAATTATATTCACTGTAATTAGTTTACCTTGAACTTTTTGTTTTTGTTTTTGTTGAAGTCCTTGAACTTTTTGTTGTGACATGAAAAACCTCAAATTTGTACTTATATAACATATTTACCCTCAACTTGTATCTGTACGACACATTTATCTCAAAATTTGGGATAAATATGTTACATGAATATAAGTTTGAGATTTCAAAAAAATAATTTGGAATAAATGTATTGCATAGTAATAAGTTAGGCATTTTTTGTGTGACCAAAAGAAGTTTGAGATAAACGTGTCATACAAGCGTAAGTTTAGGATTTTTTGTGTCACAAAATTTTTTTGGAGTAAATTGTGTCACAGTGTACATAGTTTAAGCTTTTTTTTGTGATTTTTTTAATAAAGAAAATAGAGAACTTTTGAAAAACAATCCCAACTTTTGAAAATACACAATTTGCATTTATAAACTACCCCTCCACCACATTTTTTTTATCCCAGTCTCTCCACCTTCTGCCACACCAAGTCAACTTCTCTCTCCATGGCCAATAGAGCTCGAAAGTCACACTTGAGGCCAGGACCACAAGCTCAAAGGCTGCACTAATGCCTATGGCCTTTGAGCTCAAAAGTCACACGATCTGGCAAGCTCGCCATGGCCACCTAGATTCAACGCAATTTGGGCAGCAATGGACGCCTAAGCTCGAGACAAGAGAGAGGGAGGTAATTGAGGCGAGGTGGTGGTGGCTTGGCAACTCGACAATTACGAGCGGTGCCGAGGGGGGAGGGGCTAAGTCGTAGGCATTGGGTTGGGTTAGGGCCTTGGATAGGTGGCTTTTGGTGGTGGGTAATTTTTGAATGGTGAGTTGAAAGGGGCAAAGTTGGGGGAAAATGATAGATCTATTAAATCAGGTTATAATGATTAATATCATATGCAAGTTGAAATGGAATTTGCTCAAGTAAAGATGGTTACTGCAACCACGGTAACAGAATTCCAACTAGAATACTACAGTCCCACGCTCACCATCTCCACAAAAATCTCTCTTCCACACTGAATCTTCCACTACACGTCTAGGTTATGTAAGCCTAATGAGAATTGGAGAGAAAAACAAAGCGAAAAGTGCCAAAAAGTCTTAAACCTTTTGTCTTTGTGCCGATTTAGTCCTAAACCTTTTTTTGGTGTCGATTTAGTTCTAAACTTTTTTATGTTGTGCCAATTTAGTCCTTTCTGGCCAATTTTGGCTGGATTTTGCTGACTGGACGCCGGCCGGCTGATGTGGCTTGATTAGCGCTAACGTGGACAACTTTTAATAATATTTTAATATTTTTGATTTTTTTCTTTTATATTTATATTTATATTTTTTCTTTTTTCTTTTTCTTTTTTTCTTCTCCTCTTCTTCCTCTAGCCGGTTGCCTGACCTTGGCGACCGGCCAAAGGCGATGGCTAGCGAGGTCGACCTCGACCTCACTGGCCACCTCGCTAGTGGCCGCGAGGGCAAGCCTCGCCCGCTTGGCGCGAGGCCGCCCTCGAGGCCTGGGTGGCAAGGGTGAGCCCCACCAACTCGGCGCGAGGAGGCGACCTCAAGTTGGTCTCGCGTCGGGCCACTGGAAGCTTCCGACCAGACGACGAGCTCCGTGTGCCGTCAAACATCTCTCTCTCTCTCTCTCTAGTGCGACCGTCGAGATTCCCTCTGTTTCGCGATCCTCTTGTTCTCCGCATCCCTGGCGTCTCCGACGATGCGAGACACTTTGTCTCAATCGATTGCAGAGTGATCCTTCCCCAATCGGAGGAACCCACGCAGTTCGCATGATTTCGAGTCCAGTGAGTAGTGCACCCGCATGCGCTGTCGAGGAAATTTGCATGAGCGAGCCGCCCGTGGGGGCCGAGTTGCCGATGGCAATGTCCGACAATGCTAGGGGGCTCGTGCTGGCCGTGGCCTCGAGTGCGTTCATCAATGCAAGCTTCATCCTCAAGAAGAAGGGCCTCAAGCGCTCCGCCTCCGACGGTAGTCGCGTGGATCGGCTTTTTTTTTTCCTCCCTTGCCCATTCGTGTTGCTCCAGAATCACACCTCGATTCGCAAGTGCGATGGTTGAGGTCGACCTCAACCTTGTTGGCTGTCGCCTTTGGTGGTCACCGAGGTCCGGCGACCGACTAGAGGAAGAAGAGGAGAAAAAAAAAAAGAAAAAAGAAAAAAGAAAAAAATAAAAGAAAAAGAAAAAAAAGAAAAAAAAGAAAAAAATTAAAATATTATTAAAAGCTGTTTACGTCAGCGCTAATTGGACCACATCAGTCGGCCGGCATCCAGTCAGCAAAATCTGGCCAAAATTGGCCGGAAAGGACTGAATTGATACAACGTAAAAATGTTTAGGACTAAATCGGCACAAAAAAAAAAGGTTTAGGACTAAATCGGCACAAAAACAAAAGGTTTATGACTTTTTTTGGCACTTTTCCCATTGAAGCATAATTTGCTGTTATACAAACTCAATTGTTCTTATGATTTGCATCATGATGTGCTGTCTTCAAAATGCAAAGTGAGGATCATCGCAAGCATCTTTTCAAGTTCCAAAACATGACAAACTCAAGCACAAAGCAACCGGTAAAGTTGTTGTCCAATTATGTCGGTGTGGTATCTTCATTAAGAAGGAATGAGCATCTAGGAAAAGCTCATTTACGTGCAATCTGACTTCCTTCTACTAGGTATGCAGAAACTCAATGATCTTTCTCTTATCTCACTTATTTAATTAATGTCAAGCATCCCGATACTTAATCAAAGAAAGATCGTGATCCCATCAACTTAAGAGGGCAAATCCACTCAGTTAAACCCGTTTACATATAAAGCATCAAGTCAAGGTAGAGAATTCATCAGACATGATAACTAAGCATGTTCCTTTGATGAAGCTTAAGGTTCACTTGATCGTAATTGTCATCTATAGAGAGTGAGCGCCCTTTAGGGCATTAGGAGAACTGGCATGGGTGATGAACATTTTGACTTGTTACAAATGTCGAGGTAAGGTAGAGAATTGTTAAAGTATATCTCGATTTTGAGCCATTATGCAATCTAGCCTGATTGGATAACAAAGAAATCCACAAAAATCTTTCTTTGATGGCGAATCTATTGGAGAGTTTCCTTTATTTGTACATCCAAACCTCAGGATATAAAAGATGACACTTGGACACCTATAGTGTCAAAACTTGGCATAGGGAGATGCTTAAGTACTAAAAGTTAGGAAATGTACACTTAGGTGAGAAAATCGGAGCAAAATGAATTAGTTAAGTGTCAACGACGAGAAAATCCAGTTAAAATGTTGACGTGGTATTTTTCTGGTGATACAAGTGCAAAACAACATCGTTGTGCACACTGATGTGATAGATAAGCCGAAAATGATGTCATTTTGTATGCTGACCTGACTAGATAAGCCAAAAACAATGTTGTTTGGCCTTAGATTTGAATTTTAACATAAATATTAGTTAAATTAAATTTACAACTAAATTATTAATTTAAAAAAAAAGGGAAGAGGAAGAAATTGCAAAAGACGTTGGGCAAAGGTTGTGCAATCCCTTGCCGTCGCCTCCCAACGATGGTGGCCAGGGCTCGGCGACTCCGACCAATTGATAGCGGGTCAAGCGGGCGACGACCCTTGGTCTAGTTGGGTGAGGGCTAGAGACTCTCATTAGATCTAGGGGAGGGACACGACCTTCGTCTCAAATCTAGGTGAGGGCTTGCCGACTTTCGTTGCCGATCAATTGGGGTCGTTGGGCCCTCTCCCCACTGTCGCTGGCCCTTCCCAATGATGACGGGGATGCCGTGACAAGGGCTTGCACAACCCTTGTTGAAAGAGCCTTCTGCAATTTTCTTCTTCTTCTTCTTCTTCTTCTTCTTCTTTTAAGTTCTAAATTTAATTTAATTTAATTTAATTTATATTAAAATTCAAATTCAAGACAAAATGACGCCATTTTGGCTCTTCTTTGCTGAATTAGCTCTCCGGCAAGCCATGTATGCGAGTTATATTAATAAAAAATTACCACGTAGAATTTTTGACAAGGGTTGCTAGACTTAGCACTTAAATGTCTCAATTTTCAAAAAATAAAATAAAATGGCATTTATGTATATTTTTCGTAAGTTTTGACACTTAAGTGTCCCCTCATGCTAAGTTTTGGTACTTGCGCTATACTTTGGCCAATTTGAGAGTGTATTGGTTGGACTTGGGCAAGAAAAAGATGTGAGTTCAATTTGGGGGTTGGACCGTGTAGATACCGGCACGTTGAACATTGATAGAGAAATTTTCTGTGGGCAACCGCCGAGGGTCCAGTAGAGAATAGCAATGAACTTTCATGGCCATATTTTCTGTGGACAACAACCAAGGGCCCCAGTAGCAAATAGCAACGACCTCTCACGGTCAAATTTTTTGTGGACTTTAATTGTCTACTCGAAATTTTCCTTTCGGTTGCACAAAAGAAAGCGTGTGGGGTCAGGAGTAGTTAGAGAAAAGAAAATAAATTAAAAGTAAGGTTTTGCTTTCTGGGTTTCATTTCCTGGAGAAGCCAAATAGTAGGTTCCTTTAAAAATTGAGCCCCCGCACGAAGAATCAAAGAAAGAACGTATGGATGTTCTTGAATTAACTGTGCGAAGGGTTTTGTTATGGGCTTAAAAACGGGTGATTTATGTTGTGACTTTACATGAATTAAGTTGCTTATTTATAAATATGTTTTAGTTTAATCTTAATTTAGGTGTGGGAAATGCTTAAGCGTGTGACGATTGTAGTTCCGATTCTCCGACTATAGTGAATTATTTGTTACCGATTCTCTCTAGGATAGATACCGATATTTGGATCAAATCTCGTAAATATTTTGTATCTTTGTCGTTCCCCATTTATTTCTTCAATGTTTTTGCATTGACTTAATAGCAAGATCTTCTCAATTTTCACATTAATTTTACAATATGTTTGCTTCTAGTCAAGATCACTTTCTCTTGAAGGCCCCCAGTGCAAGGTAAATTAACAGATTTCCCAAGTTTAGAACCATCCAATTTCCAGACATTTTCTGGTGAAGTTTCACTTATACATACGGACTTGTGGGGATAATCCACTGTCACCCTTGCATTAGGAGCAATTCAAATAATGTTAACTGGACACGCATCAAGCTAAATTGGCCGCATTTTGAGAAATCAAAAGGCAATCTCTTACACTTTTTTCTCTTGTGTGAAATGTGTGAAAGCTGCAGATTAGTAATTTTCATTATCTTGAAAATATAAGTATTACAAGTTAGTCGAGCTGAACAATAAAAAAAGCACTTATGTGAACTCGTCATCATATCTACATCCAATGTTAGTTTCCTGAATAAGAAACCAGTTCGTTATGAATAATTCTTTAATATTTACTATTTTTCATGTCACCATCATTTAGTTGCATTCTAATTGTTCAAGATCATCTTGGGCTCTAACTGGGAACCAAGTGAATCACAATAGCTGTGCTGTTCATTAGACAAAGATTGAATTAGTCACATGAATGATAAGATTTTACTACAATAGACTAGACTTAACGTGTAGAAAATTATGCCAATAGAGACTTTCGGAAAATTCCCCACCAATGAAATATTGCCATTACATAAGGTACATTCCCCGCCCCACACGCTAATTAACCTTGTCAATCAAAAGGAGCTAAGCTACATTCATCACTAAAGATGACCAAGACTTTGGCCATGACCACAACATCTACACTTAAGCACAGGCATCGCTGAACTCTATAAATTGCACTAACTTGCAAAAAAGAACTCAAGAGTGTGATACATATAAAGTTTGGTCTTTCGAATCTACAGTCATGAAAAAGAAAGCACTATGGGTGCTTGTGGTGGTTTGGGGTATTGCATGTTTATGTGGCTCTCGTGGGTGTCGGGAACAAGAAAGGGTTGCACTCTTAGCACTCAATGCCACATTGGACTTGCCATATTGGGTGGACGTTGGGGGATCATATTTCAACTGTTGCAGCTGGGAAGGTGTTGAGTGCAACCCCACCACAGGACGAGTCACTCAGCTAATGCTCTCTAATTCGAGATATTACCGCTTCGGCTTCAAAACTTGGTACCTAAATGCTTCTCTACTTCTTCCCTTTGAAGAGCTCAAGAGCTTTGATTTGTCCTACAACTATTTGGGAGGGTGGATTGCCCCAAAAGGTAAAAATTCACCGTTCGTTCATTTCCTATAAAGCAAGAGAAACTCATTCTCTAATGAACTCCTAAGTTAACCACCTTCGCAGTTTTATTCATTTCCTGCATTATAGATGGTAAAGTCCATGTCATCATTTATCCACAAGCCTACGACATATTTCCCCCGAAATGGCAATACTTGTTTGTGCATGTACTTGAATAGATTTTTGCCGATTTTATTGCTTCTTGTTGTTTGTTTGCAGAACCAAACCTGCTATCTTCCAAGTTGAGCAAACTGGAGGTGCTTGACTTGAGTTACAACTCTCTAAATAATTCTATTCTACCCATTCTCGGTACAATTCCTACCCTCAGGTGTCTATTCTCCAAAACAAACAATTTGATTCGGACTTTACATGTGAATGTTAATTTCTCTAGCTTATTCTATGTCCATAATTCCGTACAAAATCACCATCCTTGACTTTTTTTTTTGGTCGGAGCCATTCTTGACTTGAGTTAGCAATGTTTGTGGATAAATTAGGTGGTTTCAGTAATTTAAAGGAGCTGGACATAAGTCATAATAAAGTCGATGCAGTGGCTATTACTGAAGGTATTATTTTAGTTTTCATCTAGGAACCTCATTTTTATTCATAAATTAAACTAACTAGCCTATGAGTCATGCAGACAGGCTCTTTAATACCTTTACATGTGCGTTATGTTGAGAATAAAGAAGTCATATATTGCAACCCCCTTCTCTTTCAATATAGAAATGTTCTCTTTCAATATAGAAATGTTGTTGATTCAAAATATTTCTATCCCGAAGCATCCACATGGGCGCTTTCATAACTCTACTGCCAAGCAAGTTAATTTCTTGGAATTTTATTGCTAGGCATCAAAAACTTGAGCCACTTAGAGGAACTCTGCCTAGATGGTGTCCACTTGAAGGATGTGGGGACCATCCTACAAGCATTAGGGGCATTGTCATCTCTCAAGATCCTTTCTCTCCAGAATAGTACAATAGAAGGAACGATAACTGCCCAAGGTTAGTCAACTTTGTTAGTGAATGTATAATCAAAATAACGCTTTGTTCGTTTTGCTAAAAACAATTTTCAAGGAAATGTTTTCTAGATTTTCTAACTTTTGGCCATGGAAAATGAATGAGTTAATAGAAACATTTTCCTTCAATGGAAAAAATATTTTCAAAAGTGGGGAAAATACAAAAATCATTTTCCATTCTCTTTCTTTCACCTAGACCTATTTTCCTCCGTGCACTCTTTTTATTATTTTTCTTCTTTCTTTTCTTCTTTTAAAATGGGATTTTTATTTATTTATTTTTCCTTATTCGTTTCCTTCTTCCTCAATCGGCCGTTGGCCATGGTGACAACCGACGACCAACCATAGGTGAGGGACAAGGTCGCTGAAGGCCAAGGCTTGAGCTCATTGGCCTCAGGCAATCTCAACCACACTTGTGGCTAGTGATTAGCTGAACAAGAAGGGGCAAAAAAGAAAAAGAAAAAAAATTAAAAAATGATTTAAAAAAATGGAAATAAAATATTATTAAAAGGATTGTACGTATGAAAATAAAATCAAATTAATAATCAAATTTCAGCTGAACATTGGAATAATATTGATGTTTTCCCAGAAAATAACTTGCTGGAAAACATTTTCCAAAAAAGTCATATTTTTTGCAAAACTAATGGAACCTAAGCTTTTATTAAAGAATTTCCATTCACTCGTGATATTTTTGCAGAATTTCATGATTATGCTTGTGTAAGGAAATCTGATGTTCAATTATCTCTCCTTTTTTTTTTTTGCTGGGAAGATTTCCATAACTTCAGTAAGTTGGAACAGCTCATCTTGGATTATTCTTCGTTGAACACAAGCATGGGAATCCTTTCCAGCCTTGGTCCTTTGACATCTCTTAAATTGTTGTCATTGTCCAACACTAGTCTAAGTGGCAACATATCAAATCAGAGTAAGTCCTAATCTCTTAGTATGAAAGCTAGAGATGAAATGGACCTTTGATGTACTTGAATGTATGTATTGATATATGTCATTGGAGTTGAATTGATTTGTGATATCTATAACAGGCTTATGCAATATGGTAAAACTAGAAGAGCTGGATCTTAGCATTAACGGAATTACTGGTGGACTTCCTACATGCTGGCGAAACATGACCTCTATTCGGATTCTAAATCTTGAAGACAATGAGTTCACAGATAATGTCGCTTCATCTCCCCTCACTAGTCTTACTTCACTCGAATTTCTTTCCATTTCGGGTAACCATTTTGATATCCCCTCATTGCTTGGCCCACTTGCAAACCATTCAAGACTTAAGGTGCTATTTCTCGATGACACCAAACTAACAATTGATACCAAAGGTGCATCTTTGATCCCAAGGCTCCGGTTGAAGGTTTTTAGTATGGCAAATAGTCTATTAAAAGGATTCAAAGTGACTTCTCTTGACTTTCTCAATCATCAATATGACCTGAGAGTCATTGATCTCTCCTCGAACGACATTTTGGGTCCCTTTCCAGCTTGGTTGTTGGAAAACAACACTAAGTTGGAAATACTTCTCATGAGAAATAACTCCTTTACAACACTTGAGGTTCCATCAATAACCCTTTTTAATCTTTCGGTGATGGACCTATCCAACAACGGCATGAGACGAGAGCTCACGACCGAATTTTGTTTCAATGTCCCAAATCTGCACCGCCTTAATCTATCAGCCAACAGATTGGAAGGGAATATTCCATCTGAACTGGGTAGTATAAAATCCCTATATATCTTAGACTTGTCTAGCAACAATTTCTCAGGGGGACTACCTGTACAAATACTAGAGAGTACCTTATCATTTGAAACGCTCAACGTAGCAGATAATAACTTGCAAGGAGAAATTGTGTTTTCTAATGATAGCATGAAACTAGATTTGTTAATTTTGCGGTTAGACCACAACCTGTTCACTGGAAGTCTCTCTTTTCTTTCTTCCCTCGTAAATTTGTGGGCATTGGACCTTAGCGACAACTTATTCATTGGCAAGCTTCCGAGATTGATTACAAACTTGTCATCGCTTGCGGCCCTTGACTTGTCTAAAAATCAATTGGACGGCATCATCCCTCAAGAACTCTTTAATCTTGAGTGGCTTGTCTATTTGGATTTGTCTGACAACAATCTCTCTGGTCCACTACAATCATTTTTTATGTCACAGCGGATGAGTCACATCCATTTGAATAGGAACAAATTGAATGGTTCAATCGTGCATGTGCTCTCTAACAGCTCCCATTTGGTGACCTTGGATCTGAGTGAAAATGAATTCTCTGGAAGCATACCTTATTGGTTAGGTAACCTCTCTCAACTGAGCATTCTTTCATTGAGAGGTAATAGCTTCGTTGGAACATTTCCCAAGCAATTGTGCAACTTAAAAAGCTTAAGTATGATTGATCTTTCTGAAAACAATCTGTTTGGTCCATTACCTAGTTGCTTGGGACCCATGAATTTCTCCTCCAGTGGATATGCCGATAAGTCAATTTCAACACCGATGGAACTACAATTACAGGATGGTTACCTTCGTCTTATGTGAGGACAATTAAAAGCCACACCAAGCTATTCTCCGAAGAACTGGAAGAACGGGCATTTCGAGTTCCACAAACAGTCGGGTTCACAACAAAAGGAAGGTTTGATTCTTATAAAGGCTACGCACTCCTTAAAATGGTAGGACTAGATCTTTCTTGCAACCAGTTCAGTGGGGAGATCCCACCAGAGATTGCAATCTTGCAAGACATGCTTGTGCTGAACCTGTCCAATAACAAGCTTATAGGACATATACCAACGTCATTGTCGAGCCTCACAAAGATAGAGAGTATTGACCTTTCCTACAACAACTTGATTGGATCTATCCCTGAAGAGCTTACTCAGTTGAAATCCCTAGAAGTCTTCAATGTGTCTTACAACGACTTGTCAGGAGCTATACCAAATAAAAATCAGTTCGGGGCTTTTGATGAAAGCAGTTACTACGGAAACCATCTTCTGTGTGGACTTCCATTGAGTAATGACTGTTCAACAACCATTAACGTTAATAGCTCAGCAACAAAATCATACATGAAAGCTAAAGAAGATGGTTTCATAGACAAGGAGACATTTTATATCAGCTTCGAAGTGTCATACACGATGGTTTTACTGGTAATTTTGTTTGTTCTACTCATCAACCCCCAATGGCGGCAGGGATGGTTTCACTATGTGGAATTGGTTATCACTACGTGTTGGAGCTTTTTCATCACATGCGACTATTTTGTTTAGGACGGTTTTTGAAAATTGTCCAGTGGTCAAATAATTTAGGTTCTCTCATTCTGCATTTCTAGGTAATGGCGGGATTGGGTCTCTTTTTGTTGTTGTTTGTTATTGTCGTTGATCAACATTGACCCCAATGTGGATCTACCAAGTCAGTGTAAGTTCTTGCCTTCACAATTGAATAAGGTCTTGCTCTAATTTCCTTGAAGACAATACATCGCGTGATCATTCCCTCTTTTGAAAAGGTGATTTTAACGTAGTTGCTTGCTCATCTCTATTTGGTTATCATACTACTAACAATGACAAACAACAACAGAAAAACATAGCTCTGTCTCTTCTCACTGGTTTTGTTTCTGCAGTAACACATTTCTTTCCTTTCCGAATGAAAATTTCTATCTCTGTATATCATTAGGTCCATTCGCAAACTATACGAGATATAAAACTCCTCTTGCTTGACAATAGAGCACTAAAAACTGAATGTTCTTTAAAAGTCCCAGGTTAATGGCAGACCCGACCGACCAAAAAAAAAAAAAATGGCAGAGCCGCAATTTGGTTAAGACATCGATTCCCATCTTATTAGTGCTAAAGTGTCTCATGAGATGGTTAATTTCACAGTCGAATTTGCATTTTTCATGACTATTTTTGTTGGTCCTGTCAGCATGGAATGAGGTTTTGACGTTTTGCTAGGAGCCTACCTTTAGCCTGAAAAAAAAAAAACCACCGCACTTAAGGCATGTCCTTTTCAGTCTCGAAGAGACCAAATTGTATTGCCTTGATGTCTGCGCCAAATTTGAGCAAGGGCCAATGCAGATCGAGGCCCAGATTGGTGCATATGTATGAAAATGGCTGCTAACAACTAGTAGAGTTCCCATCCAGGCTAGGCCACGCGGCTGGGTGCCTAAGTTAAAAGGAATAACCTCCTATGTCAAATTTTAATTATTTCTAGAGCCTTTTGATGTGTCACAGGAATTTTCATTTTATAAGAGTATTTAGAATTTCTCTTGATGAACTCTCTTTATGAATTCTTGATTTATCAATGAAGAATTGTGAGAAAACTACATATCATAAACCATCTCCCTTATTGATTACCTCAAATATGAATGCAAGTTTAACGATCAAAAGAGAATCATACTATCAGGTAGGTAGAGAATGAGCAAGGGATCATGTCATTTTTTTTCTCCAAAGAGGAGAAAAATAAAGAACCTTCGAAAATCAATCCCATAATTTCATATTAATTACCAAATATCTTCCCCTCTTTTCAAAATACACAATTTGCATTTTCAGAGAATGATCGTATTTATCTCCCGTTCTCTCTATCTTCCATCACACCGATGTCAACCTCTCTCTCTCATATGACCACCAGCTCCAAAGTCGCACTCGAGTTCATGACCACCAACTTGAAGGCTGCACTGATGCCGGTGGCCTTTGAGCTCGAAAGTCACACGATCTGCCAAGCTCGCCATGGCCACCTAGATTTGTCATCAAGTTCCACAACGCGATTTGGGCAGCAACGGATGCCCAAGCTCGAGACAAGAGAGAGGGAGACAATTGAGGTGGGGTGACGGTGGCTCAGCAACTCAACAATTGCGGGCAGTGCCTGGAGGGGATGGGCTAAGTCGTAGGCATTGGGTTGGGTTAGGGTCTTGGATAGGTGGGTTTTGGTGATGGGTAATTTTTGAATGGTGAGTAGGGTGGGGCAAAGTTGGGGGAAAAAATGAAAAATCTGATAAATCAGGTCAGAATGATTACTAATGTCAAATGCTACTTGAAATGGAATTTGCTTAAGTAAAGATGGTTACTACAACCACAGTAACAAATTTCCAACTAGAATACAACAGTCCCACGCTCACCTTCTCCACACAAATGTCTCTTCTACACCGAATCTTCCACACTAAATCTTCCACTGTAGATCGGGGTTATGTGAGCCTAATGAATGTTGGAAAGCAAAACAAATTGAAGTGTAATCCGCTGTCATGCAAACTCATAGCTCTTATAATTTGCATCATGATGCGCTATCTTCAAAACACAAAGTGAGGATCGGTGCATGGACCTCTTTGGGCTCCCAAACATGACTCAAGCACAAAGCAACTAGTAGAGTCATCATCCAATTATATCAGTGTGGTATCTCCACTAAGATGGAATGGGCATCTAGGAAAAGCTAATTTGTGTGCAATATGACTTCCTTCTACTCGGTATGTAGAAACTCACTAATCATTCTCTTATCTCACTTATTTAATTAATGTCAAGCGTCTTGATACTTTGTCAAAGAAAGATTGGGGTCCCATCAACTTAAGAGGGCAAATAACCCCATTGACATATAAATACATCACAAACATCGAGCCAAGGTAGAAAACTCATCGAACATGATGAATAAACTTATTCCTTTGGTGAAGCTTCTCTTATTGGATATATATCCATGATTTCATTCAAACCTTGAGATGTAAAAGATTTGAGAGAGTATTGCTTCGACTTTGTGCAAGAAAAAGATATAAGTTAAATATAGGGGGTCCCGGTGTATACACATTGGCACATTAAATATTGACAGAGAAATTTTCTATGGACAATCGCCAAGGGCCCCTAGAGTGTATATCAATGAACTCTTATTGTGAAATTTTCTATGGAGTTTAATTGGCTACTTGGAATATTATTTTCGGTTGTATAAAAGAAAGCACATGGGGGTCAAGAAGTGGTCAAAGAAAAGAAAATAAATTAAAAGCAAGGTTGGGGTATGCAAAAACTCAGTGGTCATTCTCTTATCTTGTCTTGTTTAATTAATGTCGAGTGTCCCGATACTTAGTCAAAGAAAGATTGGGGTCCCATCAACTTAAGAGTGCAAATCGACCCAATTAACCCCATTAACATATAAATTCATGACAAAAGTTGAACTAAGGTAGAGAACTCATCAGACATGATGACTAAGAGTGCATATGATAAAATTTATATTTCTCGATTTCTCTGTTTCTCTATTTCTCGAAATAGGTTTGGAACAGAAATCCGTTTGGTAGCGCAATTTGATTTCTCTATTTCTGAAACAGATTTCTATTCCAGAAATAGAGAAATCGAAGAAATCAGAAGCTGAAATTTTTAATTTTTCAGTTTCTGAAATAGAAATAGAAATTATTTTTTCTTTTCTCCATTTGGGCATCCTTCTTCGTTCACAGGCTTTTTTATTTGGGCATTGCTTCTCCTTCTCCTCTCAACGCTTCAACGAAACGTGCAAGACCAGGTCCCAGGATGTTGATGACTTCCTCTTTTTGTTTGGTTTTTCCGGTGTGTTTGGGTTTGGCATTGCAGGGGTTGCTGGTTTGGGTTGAGCTGACCGTTCTCTGAATTCGTTGGGTTTCCTTCTGACTTCGTTGTTGTTGTTTTGGGGTTTTCAGATGCTCAATTCTCAAGTTACGACGGCGCAACACATGGCGTGAGAGAAGGCTTATGATATTGTGAGTTGACTTCTGCTGTTTGTCCTTAGTTTTGACAGTGTAAATTGCCTCTGAAATTTTTAAATTTTCTCAGTATTAGTATGCGGGTTAGTGTATCTCAAATAGCATCCTTGTTGAAGATTCCGTTCTTGGATGAGGAGGTCACGAACAGCAGCTCTTTCCAGCGCAAGGTTTGCAAGCTTTTTTGAAAAAATTGTTGGACCGCGTTCTTCATCGGCCGAGTTAAGCTGCTTTCTCGCTTCCACCTTATATTTAAAATGATATGGCAGAATTAGATAGAGGAGGCCTTTCTTCGTGAACTTCAATGGTTTCCTCGTCCAATTATCTTATTATCCTGTCATTTGAGTCGGCTACTCGAAGTTCCGGTATTTTAAGGCAATTCTCTCCTACTGTTTTTTTGTTCTTCATATGGTATTGAAGATAATGAATTGGTTTCATTTTTATGGGCATATTGTCCTCATATACAATATGCCGGAAATTCCATGAAATTGTATTTTCAACTTTTGTAATATATTAATATTATTTCGACTATTATTTTGTATTTGAGGATTTTTTATGTTGTTATCTAATCAATTTCTATTCCTAGAAATAGAAATTTTATTCTGTTATCAAACTAATTTCTGTTTCAGAAATATAAATTTTGAGTTGTTATCAAACGGGTTTCTTTGCTCAGAAACTTGTCTAGGGTATAGAAATTGAGAAATCAATTTCTAGCCATAAATCAATTTCTGGAACAGAAATTTTGTCATGCCCTCCGTAAGCATGCTCCTTTGTTTGAGCACAATTGTCATCTATAGAAAGTGAGCGCCCATCAAGGCGTTAGGAAAACTGTCATGGATGATGAAAATTATGCCTTAGTTATAAACGTCGATGAAAGGTAGAGAATTGTTAAAATATGTCTCAAGTTTAAACTATTATGCAACCTAAAGTATGTGGCCGGTGAGAGTCATTGGCCCTCAATTGAAACAAAAAAAAAAAATGTAGAGAAAAGAAAAAAAACAAAAAACCAAAAAATTATTAAAATTCAAACAAAAAATAAAAATTGTAAGAAAAATCCATGTTAGCACTAGCTATGCTAGAAGGATTGCTGACATTCATGTCAGTGATTTTTGGCCTAAATTGGCTGGATTGAGTTAATTGACAAAACGTGAAAAAGTTTAAAACTAAACTGACGCAATTGAAAGAGTTATGATTGAATTGATACAAATACAATATGTTTATGATTTCTTTTTTTAATTTTTTTTGGTAATCTATACTAGATTGAAATAGCATTAGCATCTGCGATACGTGAAATAAAAAAATTGAACATCCAACAAATTTTAAGGCTTCTTTTCCTTAAAATTTATAGTTGCACCCTCGGTCAGTCAATGCCAGGAGCTGCCAATCAACCAGACTTCCTCAAGCAAAGTCACCAGACCATCTTTTTCGTTATTGCTTCCTGGTATTTCCTGTTTCTTAGCTCAAGCTTTATGTACATGTACATATAGCCAAAAGTAACATGTCAGGGCCGTCCTCGTGTCAGCATATCATGTCAAATTTGAATGAATTATGCGAAGTAATTTTAGTAACGCTTAGCACGGTTGGATTTCGCCTGGCATCAAGAGCATATG
Source organism: Eucalyptus grandis x Eucalyptus urophylla (assembly GCA_028830015.1). Lineage (NCBI taxonomy): Eukaryota > Viridiplantae > Streptophyta > Magnoliopsida > Myrtales > Myrtaceae > Eucalyptus > Eucalyptus grandis x Eucalyptus urophylla. The sequence continues at coordinate 48,333,080 of CM054190.1, forward strand.
CGATGCATGCAAAGCTCTCTTCCCCTTCAATCTAACGAGCTACATTTTTGTTCACAGAATTACAACACAAATACCAAAACTTGACACGGAAGGCATTTAGATGCAAAAAATTTACCAAAGATACACATAAGTATCAATTTTTTTTTTTGAAAATTAAGACATTTCAATGCCAACTTTGACGAAGGGTCCTGAAAATCCTACATAACATTTTTTTAAATAATTTTATTCATCCACGTGGCTCGCCAGAATCTTGAATTAGTAAAGAAGAGCCAAAATAATGTCATTTTGCTTCTTATTTATCTCATATAAATATTAATTTAAAAAAAAAGATTGATTGATTGCAGAACACTTGGGTGAGGGCTGTGCAAGCCCTCACCGAACAAGTGCAATCCCCTTTTTTTTCTTTTTAAATTTAAATTTAAATTAATTAATATTTATATTAAAATTCAAATCAGATTCAAAACGGCATCGTTTTCAACTAATCTTAGCATGTTAGCATGCAAAATGACGTCATTTTATATTTGTCTCGTTAGAAAAACACTATATCAGTATTTTGGGCAGAATTTTTCACTATTGGCAATTAAGTTATTCATTTTTCTTCGATTTTGACATTTAAGTGTACCTTTATGAATTTTTGACAATTAAGCATCTCTTGTGCCAAGTTTTGGTACTCCAAATGTCCATACCTCTATTTTTGTTGATAAACAGGGACCTCGATCAAGCTAATTAACTGGCCCTTGATTGGAACAAAGATGATTAACTGAACTTTGAACCAAGAAAGAAAGCTTTCATTTGTCACCTACAACTTGCAATTTTGCGTGGTCGATGAAATGAAATGCTGGGAGTGGGAGGGCCAGTAGGGGGATAGTAATGGTCGTTGCTGCTGAACTCAACGAGCTCGTCAAACGCTCGAAGTGCTTCCTCAAACATCAATGTGCAGGTCCGAATTCCTCCACCCAAATACGGACGCCCCTCGCTACCAACCATCGCCGCCCTCACCCACCACCTGCTCTCGCTTCTCGCCTCCCTTATTCTTTTGTTCTCGGTCTCTGCGAACTCAGAACCATCCAAAAGCCATAGCTTTCACCTGCTTCCTCATTATCTTAATATCTGAATCAATCCCCCGCAAAAAAACGGTTCTTGCAGGTCGTGTGGGGTCGCTTTGGCTTGCCACGCTCTAGCGAGAGAAGGAGAGAAAAGAGTAGAATCCCGAAGCTGTGTTTCATTATTTGTGTTTGCCTTTTCGTCGGAACATTTAATGTGCATTCTCGCCCTTCACGCATATATTACACCCGCTACTAGTTCTCCGATTTCTCCCCCTCATTTCGCCTTTGCCTTCGTTTCCCTTCCTGCTACAAAGAATCAGTGTTCATGGCTGCATGCGCTTTACTGAGTGGTGTCGACAATGGCAGCAACACCGGCGACAGCAACAGCTGCCGCGAGAGCATGAGCTTCATGAGTTCCTCCGACATCATCCGCGGTGGGGGCAGCAAGGACAAAGAGGAGGAAGAGTGCTCCCCAATGGTCTCGAGCGGTGGAATCAAAGAGAAACAGAGAATAGCCAATCGTGAAACTTGTTTTTATGTAATTCTAGTATTTTGGGTCGAAAGTGGATCCACAATACACCAACTAAAATCCATATTCTTTCTAGGCTTTTCTCTTTGGACCCATCTATGACCCATATTCTACATTTATCTGACTGATATCTAACCCATTTCAACAAACTTGAGTCAAAATACGGGTTTGTGACTCGTTTCGACTGTCTTACGTGGAATGTATCACCTCGTTGGCACCTGCAAAAAACAGAACACTTTTGTTTTGTTTTTTATTTTATTTTTGTTCACTTACAGAACACGATTGTAGATCCAGCAAAATCGTGCTTCTTCATGCAGATCATCTTGAAAAATCGTGTCTTAATGTACTGTTCATGCTGTTTTACTTGTTTAATTAACGTATCGCCTTTCTTTGTCAAAGGTGCTACATGACTATTTTCCTGTCCTGATGTGACTTTGTGTGGCACTCTTCATTTGAAAATAAGTGATTATCACATAGCAGCACAAATTATTAGCCCTGGCTAGTTCAGACAGTTTGGAATTTCACTTCACTAAAAATCTAGTTTTGCCTATATAATTGGACGTGTACTGCTGGGATTGAACTTTTCTATGAGGTGTTTATTAGCTAGGCAGTTTTACAGAGCCTAGGAATGGAATAATTGACTTTAAGAATATCTTGTCTTCTTGTGATTTATTAAGTTTCAAAAGAGGCTTTGATGTGCTGATGTTATCTGAATGGAATCTTGTCTATCAGAACGTGGACAATCAAATAATCTTAACCATCGAAATGGAAATAGTTGATCATGGGTTTGTTTTTTCCTGCCAAATATCCAGGTGACTTAGAAACTTCCATATCTGTGTTATTGTTGGTTCATTACTTTGCTGAAAGAAAGGTTTTAAGTGCTTGACTATAAAGTCTTCAGACACAAGCTCCCCAAATGCTCTTTTGCAAGTTCTATAGTGCATTAAGTGATTGATGCTAGACTTCATGACATCCAATATCAAAATCTGCTTGTTCTGTTGTCTAAGATTGCAGTATCATCTGATTAATATTGTAAAATTGCTTTCTGTGAAGAATGACTTTTACACTTTTTGGTTGTATTATGTTGTTCTAACTTGGTTTGCCAAAATCTGTAGCTTGATCTTCGACAAAGTACCAAGTTTTAACTTATAGCAATATAGCCTTGATTGTTTACCAAAATAAGATACTGCTATGCTGGGCTGGCATTTAAAATGCAAACATGAAATAATGAAAAATAAATTCCCTATCCTATCACCCTTAAATATCTTATGTCTTGGTGTGATTGCGCCTGCAATTTGTTGGAAGCTTCTGAAGAGATGCTCCATCATGAATGTGTGAACTGGTTAATTTATTTAATGTCAGTCGATTGGTTACTATTCTAGGGCTACACCTCCTGGACTAGCCCAATGCTCATCCCAATGAGAACTTTGAAGTGTTTTTCCTGTTGCTAGAAGCAGCCTAAATGTTTTGGGTGGTGGAATGCACAATATTTGGTTGTCCATGTGTAACATCATTAAGTCTAGCTTGTTAGGATGGTGAGAGCGGGTTTTTTCTTCTCTTTTTCCTTTTAACATAGGCAGCCACTTTTTGTCTAGCTACCAAATATAAATAACAAAGTCTGGTCCAAAATCCGAAATTTAGTTGTAAAGGTATCTCGGAAGAAACACAGCATCATTGTGTTCAATCGTTGTCAGTAAAAAAAGCTGTTAAAAATTGCAGTACTCAGAAGTGAAACATCCATTATGCAGCATAGGAAAACCCCGGATGTGAGTGTATGGTATAAAAGTGAAGGTGATCTGCATCTGCTGGTGCCGGATTTGCTCCAAGGTTCGGATTCTATAATGCTTGATAACAATCTATTTTGATCTGTGTATATGTTCCATCTAAAGCAATGCTTTAAGAAATTTATGATTGTGACCTCCAAGTAGTCAGATTTATGGTCAAATGATGGTTTTTGAAGCCCTGTCCTTTCTTTCTGTGATTTCTCAGGAAAGGCTTTTCGAACTATTACAGTGGTTAGGCAAAGTTCTTCACGAGCCTTGCAGAGGCCTCGGTCTCTTCCTCTATTAAAGACCTTGCAAAACCTGATAATCCCTACAGCAGGAAATGCAAGATCTCACTAGCTCACAGTAATTCCAGCTTCAAGAATCATGGCTATGCTTTCAGAAACAGTGGCAAGAGTGAGATACCGAAAAGATCAGTTAACTCCACTCAGAGTGCATTACCAAGTACAAATTGTAGTGACACGAATAATTTTTACCACAATGTCTACATTGCTGTCCTACAAGCCATGGCAGCTCCGATGCCTAATGTGTCTGCATTGGCAATTCACCATGAAGACAAGGACAAGAGAATAGGTTGATTCGCCAAATGGAGCTTCCCTGGAGGTTCAATAATGTAAGGAGATTGTGAAACACCAAGTAGCGAATTAGTACTCTGCATCTTTAAGATGGTAGATTGTATGTTTGCAGATAGAAATCTTTGTTTCTTTTTCGTTAACCTGATCACCACCGCCCTTCTTGCATTTGTGTAAATAAAAGTTTTCGCTATTTTCCACCTTCTATATCTCATTTCTCATCCTATTTGAATGTCTTTTATTGATATTTTGATGCCATCGTGCTTCTTGATTTTATGTGAACAGATCTTTGCATCTCTCTTATTTCTATATCTTTCATATTTCATTCTACCTAAAACTGCATTTCTGGTTACTTTGATCCGTTACTTGCTAGCATCTAAATCGCCTTTCTTGATCTTGCAAATGTAAGCGTTATCATGTTTATAACTTTCATTTATTACTTTGTAAGTGTGAACTTTCACAATCGCAACCAACTCAATTGTAAGAATTGTAAAAAAGAACTCTAGAGGCATGGCGTGATATTTGTCTTTACATTTGCACCCCAAAATCAATCCAAATTGGTCTCTCATGAGCCATATACTAAAACCAATTTTCGTTTGACAAAAAAAATACATAATTGATAACCCATGACATATTTACCCTAAATCAATCATTCATTAATAGGTTGGAATATGATGCGGAGAGTAAATTTAGAAGATTTTTCATAACGCAAATATTAGTTTGGATAGATATTTAATTTGAAGTAAATATGTCATGAATTATTAGTTTGTAATTTTTAGTGATATCAATACTTTCTTGAAATACTAACAGCTTCCATTGACATACTCATAATTAATTTGGCCCAACTGAGAAACTATAATTACTCAGTGCATAGACAGTAAAATCGACATTTTTTTTGGCCGAGTAAACAATTTTCCCTCTTTCGGCAAAACTCGTTCGTACTCGTCGTCTCTTAGTATATAATCCAAACGATGCGAACCCCAAATTGCCCGGGTACCGCCATCATTTTTTACTGTCATAGCTGCGAATTTCATCCCCATTTTTTACTTCGCCATTCAACCACGGTTCTATAGGCGCCAACAGTCCTGTTCTTCTAGTTTCGAAGGTATGCTTTACACTTTTATCGCTTGTTTTGATGCGAATTGTGAGGTTAATTTGACAGATGCAGAGCAGCTCAGTTCATGTCAAGGCACCCAGAAACCGACTCCACATGGACTGTGTTATCTCCGAAGAAGTGTCGGATTAGTGATGAGTGTCGAATTCTCGATTTTGAGAGTTGGGTCTTGAGTGAAACGCGTTGGCGATTTTTGTATGGTGGGAAAGAACCCTTCTTAATTGATTTTTTGCAGTGTTGGGAGCTTGAACATGGAGACGAATCCAGCCGGCGAAGAACCCACCTCGTCGGACGACGGTACAACATCAATTTGATGCCCTCCGAGTTGTTCCTCAAGTTTCGGAAAGAAATTCAGGGAATCCGAGTCGGTGTTAATCTGGAGGTGTTTCTTCTCATGTGGCTAAATTTTGCTTGCCTTTGTGTTGCCACGTATTTGAAGTTTGGTCTCTAGCAAATAAGGTTGGCCTGGGTGAATGAAAAAGGATGATCTAGTGGCTTAATTTTGTTGAGAGAGATGTGGAAAGATGAACCAAACCATTAAGGCTTGGAAGGAATGAATGAAATGTGTCGTTTTGAGGTCATCTGCATATGGTATCTGAAGCTTGGGTCAATTTTAATGTGAATAACTTTTTCATTCTTAAGTTAATTATTATGTTGCTGACTTGGATTGGGTGTGCATATTGGATGTGGTTCCTGTCTAATTTGAGACGGTATATTCTGTCATTTGGTCTTGAAGACAAGTGCTGCATATTTCAGTGTGTGGATGGCACAACTTCGCTGTTTAATTAATGTCAGAGATTGTGGCTCTGGTTCCTAAATTACTGACTACTCTTCTAACATGCATGTGGGAGAGAATTTAAAATGTCAAAGGATTTTTAGTGATGCTTCTGTCTAGTTTAAGTTTGCAGATAGATTGACCTGAAAAATTGACATGGCAACTTTATGAGTTATACATTCTTGAGACCCTCTTGTTTGCTTCCGTGCACTGAAGTCCATTTTAGGGCTCTGTGTTAAGTCAATATGTCAGTCCACATGTAGCGAGAATCCAGAGAGTGTTGAACTATCCAGATATCGATCCATGCTCTCATGGGAGATAAAAGAGGTTTTGTTACAGTTTTCACCGATGTTTGATTGGTGAAGATGTTAGAAGTTGAGTAGATTAACGGGAGCACTTTTATTTATTTATTTATTTATTCAGTTATCTCCATGAGGTTGAACGACACTCGGCTGAGCATGTTGAGAGATCTGGCGCACAGGATGTTACAGCCTTACAGTTATTCGCTTAGATAATTTCCGTAAATTCATTGCTTGGCTTGGCTTCGTGTTCACTATTTGGTCTTAATTGATCTAATACAGCTTCTGTCAGTAATAGTCGCATAACGACATGGATGAACATAGACTTTCTTTTTCTTGTTGTCTCTTTTGTTCTTCTATAAGCTCTGACTGCGATTTTAATTCATCAGATATTTTGATTTTTGTGTCCTCATTCACCATACTTCAGCTTAAGTGGAACAATTAAGAATATATTGGTGTTTAATGTTTGTATATTCATGGTCCTCAAAAGTTTGGATCTGTCTTATAGTGCGCCAACAGTTGACCATCAAAGCAAAATTTTTGTTGGAGCCTTCAAGGCCTGGTGTAACTCTGCTTGTTCAGTTAATGCAGTTATGGAATATAGCCTCATTAATGCATCTTGATTTGATATTTTGATTCAGTTTTACAATGCTCCAAGGAATGATTTTCAAGCGAAGCTTGTGTTCAAGCCTCTATCCCCAGATCGTCTGTGGAAGTATGTCTATGAACCCATACATCAAGACGTGTGCATTCTCTCGAAAAAGATTCCTGTCGCAAAATTCTTAAATCTCCAGGTTTGAGGCTTCTTTGATTTCACCTCTTTTTTGTGCTGGCGTGGCCAAATATTCTCAATCATCAATGAGTCTGTTAACTTCTGTGGGTATTGAGCGATAATTGGTAAAGCTTTTGGGGAGTCAGCTTGGTGTGCTTTGAAAATTACAGGTTGGCGTAGGCCTCAACTTTCAGTTAAATGCAATTAGTTGGAAATGGAAGCTCACCACATGTTTGGGTGGAGACGGTGTATCTTGAATTAGAAATAAGACCACTCTTGGACTTTGTCCAGGTGTAGATTTTCAATTTGGGTGGAAGGCTGATTACGTTCTTCCAGAAATCACAGGGTAAGTTTCTTCCTCCTCAATTCCACTATTCACTCTTGGAAGAAACTAGATGAGCTATAACACCAAAACAAGTTCTAATGGTATCAACTATTTGCTTTATGAATTAAAATTTTGCTAGTACAAAGCACGATGATTATAACATACAGTGAACTTACGGGTGTGGGTCATGTGCTTCCATGATCTATGTCTCTTAATTTGTTAAGCTTTTCTGTGGTTCAATTTGTGTGTTTCATGTAACAGGGGTCTCGGTACTGATGAGCCACTATTCAACATGAACTCTGGGCAGTTGCAAGCATCGCTGGATAGAGTGGAAGCCATTTTAAGCTATCCAGATACTGTTTAGAGGATATTGGTGAAGCGATGGTGTGTTCATTGGTTGGCTCCTTTGAGCTGCATTGAGATGGGAACTACTAGCATTTAAATGAGTACTACTAGGCAAAGAATTGTTTTTCTCAGAAGTTGCCTGTTCTAACTTAGTGGGGTCTAATGTTGCTTTTGTTCGCACGCATTTGTGATATGTTATCATGCTTTTGACAATTTAGCTACGTGATTATACCATTTCTGGGTTTACATTTTTTTCCAAGTCATGGACTTTAGCACATTCTTTTGCACTCAGATCGTAAATGGTAGTGGCTTGATGAGTTGAGTTTTTCTCTTGGCAGATATTCATATTTAATTGCGGCATTAACTGTTTGCCTGAATTCTGTATTCAGCTGGAGAAGCAGGATTATAGGGACGGACAATGAGGCTTGTTGACGCCGGGGAGAAAAGATTTCATCAGTTTTGTTTGACAATGATGATGTATATAAGTATTGTGGTGTTAAAGTATATGTAAAGTATATGCAAATCTGCTTCATCAAGGGCTTTTAGTCTTCATTTTCACATCCATTCCTTTCTCTACATTTACTAAAAGGAAATATTTGTAGAAACAAAAGTCCTGTCACCATCAAGGGGACATGTCAAGGCAGATGAATTGGAAGAGTGTTTAGGCATTTTTCCTCACATCCTATCAAGCAGTTCCTACGCACATTTCCTACTCTACACTACTTTGATCATACAATTGAGCAATTGAACAATCACTTTACTGCTTTCGAAAATGCTGTCCAATGCCATCGCTTTCCATGGATGTTATCTCTTCATTTTTGTTTTATGTTTCTGGCATTTCCTCAAGTGGGGAGATGCACTAGACATGCTAGGGAAATTGCTTGGGACGTACTACTGAGGGCGAATCATCTTGTGGTTATTACTTTGGCCGTGTTCATTTAATCTACTTTGCAATGCGTTCACAGAAGTTACAACTGCATATTCAAGTGAAATGCAAAATGTAGTCTTTGATACAGTTATCATGTCATTTTATAGAAAGAGAAAGGATTTAATCTTTCGAAATCTTCTGTCTTAATTTATTTTGTTGGAAATTCTTCTCTTTGATATGAAAGCCTTGGTAGGCTTTTGAAACGCATGGATGGGAGCGAAATGAGGGATGCCAGCCATTGGACAGCCCAAGACGAGATTTTTTTTTTTTTTTTTTTTAAAGCGGTCGTCTCCAACCTATGTCCAAGCCGTTGAACGTGAAACATTGCCTTTCTTTAACGTACGAATTCTCACCTCTTGTTGTACATAAATCCATCAATCAAATAGACCCCCCAAAAACAAAAAAAAAAAGAATGTCTGCCGCAAAGTCGAGAAGTTTTTGTACATTCCCGAATCTCCTCTTTGGCTTAAACTTCGTGTTGTTCATGCTCTCCGCAGCATCTTTCCCTTCCATAGTCCTCCTCAGAACGCCCCCAGCTTTGCCTGGGCTTGTGTTCCTAATAATATTTGTCCATGTTGCTCTGTCTCCTCTTTCATGGGCTTCTAGTTCCAGCTTCCCAGTTTCTGCTTCATGATCCATATCCCGATCCTCCTCGCTTTGCCGTCTGGCCAGGTGCTACGTGTCCTGGTTCTGTTCACTGAGAAATGTCAAGCCTTCGACTGCTGAGAATCTGGGATCATAGAGAGACCCAAAAGAGGCCAAAGTCCTGGTGAGGCTGGAGTGTAGAGTTTTGATGACTATGTTGTTGATGGAGTTGGTGGCGCTGGCGTTGATGTGCACCGTACACATTTGGGTGAGGAGGGCTGGGCGCAGAGAGGGATGCGGTGGAGAAGAAGTGGAGCATGAGGATCGCAAAAGTGCAGGAGGAATCGATGGCTCACGGAGCTACAATCGTGGAGGTCAAAGCCAAAGAGTGGCTTGAGGGGATGAGGTGCAAGTATGGGCAGTGGATGAAGACTGATTCTAAAGACTGAGCTTCCATTAAACTGAAATTGCCGTTTGCTCCACTTGCTACATTACAATTCCTTGTGTTGGGCCACTAATTGGGTGGCCATCTTGTGTAGTATAATGAATTTTGCATATGTTGAATAGATTGATCGAGTGAACTTCTTAGCAGTTTGCTGTTGTTCATCAAGTTCACCTGGGCTACCTGACCACACGTGTTTGTCCAACAACAATTGCAGATCATCATCAGATCTTTCCTAGATAGTAACTGCCTGGTCGATAAGTGTCCGTCCAACAGTAGTTGCTCCATGTAATGCTTGTGTCATTCGTGTTGAGGAAGTTTCCCAAATTGATTTTGAAGATTGACAAGATATTTTCATAAGTGTTCAATGATTCTGATGAAAGAATTTCCAAGTGATATTCTTGGAGCAATTTGGTTGATATGTATCATCAAATGTTACTCATTAGACTTAGAGAACTAGACTCAAAGACTTATCAAGACGTTCTGGTTGCCTATGATTAAGATTGGTGTTATGTTATAATAATCGAGGACAATGGTTAAAAGTCTGATAGGATGTGATTAGACGTTATCAATCAGAACCAGAGTTGTGATTTAATTATTTCATTCTTTATGTGTTCTGTCAAATGACTAGGAAGAAGATAATATCCTCGTGCAACGGCTAGTAGCAATTGGTTGGATTTCCTGCCCTATATATAAGGAGTTCCAAAGGAAAGTATTTCTCGAAGATTTGGATTTCCCGGAACGACTTTTTTGAGGCGAAACATTCTTTCCATTCTTAAGCACCTGACTTAAGGAAACCCAAACTACTGCATGGGCAGCAGAGATTATGGGAAGTATCAACCTTGGCGATCTTGAAGTCATCAGATCTTCTCAACTAGATCTAGGCCAACGGGTAGCTTGGCTAGATAAGTCCTCCTAGAGATATGTCTAAAGGTCAGTTTGGACTAGGAGGAGTATAAGAGAAGATCTCAAAGCCGAAGGAATCAGAATTAGCATTCACGAGAATTGAAACTTTTAATTTCAAAGTTTGAAGGGTGTCTTGATTATACATTCATCTCTATGAGCATCATTGTGTAGTCATTTATATGTTGAGAATGTGTGAGGAGTTATACACACGAGCTTAAGTGTTTAGAACTCAGATCTTGTAACCTCTGATTGGTTCTTATAAGTGGATTCTAGCCAATTAGCTGTAGCATGAGAGAGTGGACATAGGCTTGCAAAAGCTGAACCATTATAAACTTTTGCATGCAATTCTCTATCCCATTCATTTCTTTATTAATTGTGATAAAATTGTATACCGGTAAGATCTGACCATTTCATTAGAAGTTGTCTAGCTGTAATATTGTTTTAAATTCTTTCATTTCTGCACGATCACCTATTCACCCCCTCTAGGTGATAGATCTAGCCATCGCAATTGGTATCAAAGCAAGATTACTCTTAATTTAAGTGCTTTACTACTAAGTTAATGATCTATCTATGGCTAGTAATATTGCACTAAGTCTTATGGAAGGATAGAGTGATACAATACCTCCTTATTTTGATGGGAAAGACAATAACATTTAGAAGAACAAGATGAAAGCATTCATTAGATCCAAGGATTCCTTGGAATGGAATGTTGTTCTAAGAGGCATAAATCCTGACACTTCTTCGTCCAAAGAAGAAGGCAAAAAACCTGAAGTCTCAACCTCATCTGATGCGAACATCAAGAAAAGATAAACACTAGATGCTAAAGTTGTTTATTCATTATATTGTGCATTATCTCCATCTGAATATAACCGAATTCCCTCATGTGAATCTGCAAAAGAAATTTAGGATAGATTGCAGGTGACATACGAAGAAATTGATCGAGTTAAGGAGACGAAGATCAACATTCTTCTCCAACAATATGAAGCCTTTAAAATGAAACCTGGAGAAACAGTAATTGACATGTTTAGTAGATTTGTTGACATTGTCAACGGATTGATGTATCAAGGGCAACCCGTATCAGATTCTATGAAAGTCAACAAGATTCTTCGAGCACTGTCAAAAGAATGGAACAACATTAAGACGTTCATTTGAGAAACTCAAAGGATATCACCTCCCTTCGTGGATAAACTCGTGGGAACACTCCAATCTTATGAAGAAGAACGACTAAATGAGGAAGATCCTAAAGTTAAGAAATTAATTGTCTTAAAATCTTATATTGATTCTAATGTTTCAGATTCTGAAAATAAAGAAGATGATGATGAGGAGATGAAGTTGCTAATCAAAAGATTTCAACACCTTATGAGAAAGAGAAGAAACTCCAAAGGGAAGAAGCCAACAAAGAAATCCGGAGGAAGAAATTTTTATGATGGAGACGACAATGAAAGTAAGGATGTAATATGTTTTGAGTGCAAGAAAATTGGTCACATAAGACCCAATTGTCCTTTATTCAAGAAAAGGAAAGGAAAATTTGAAAAGAAGAAGAAAGCTCTAAAAGCTGAGACGTGGAGCGACACGGAATCTGATTCTAGTGATGATGAGCAACGAAATTTATGCTTAATGGCAGACATTGAATATGAAGAAGATGAGGTAACTAGTTCAAATCTTTTTCTCGATGATGATAATCTTTTTGAAGAGTTATGCGTGAAACATAAGAAAGCGTTGAAGAAAAATTCCAAGTTGAAAAAGGAAGTCTCTAAATTGAGACAGAAAAATGTTATGAATGAGAAAAAGATAAGTGAGCTGGAAAAGGAGAATTCTTCCGTTAAGTAAGAGAAATATATTTTACAAAAAGAAGTTGATTCTTATAAGGAAGAAATTTCAAAAGTTTGCAAGAATTGAAATTTTTTCTCGACTCGAAGACATTAGAGCATGTTCTCTCTATACAAATGCCGTACTACAACAAATCTGGCCTTAGCTTTGAATATGCAAGTGAGATCAAGAATGACTTTCCAAAAGTCAAGGAAAGATTAAAGTGTAGGCCGCCAGTCCATTATTATCGAAATCATTATGGTAAGCAATTTGTCAAGCCTATTGGATTTCAATATTATAATTGCTCAAATTGTGGTGATCTTAATCACTTTAAGCAAGAATGTCAATCGATTGGAGGAAATCCAAGTCGAACAACTGGAGATTTGATGCTTCCACTAACCACAAAGGACCCAAACAAATTTGGGTACTAAAATATAGATGAATTGCTCTTTTTGCAGGAATAAAGAAAGAGAAAAATTGGTAAGGAAATGTATGTTTTTAGATTCTCATCATATCTGATATACTATTTCTACCTTCATATTGTGCTTGATTTATATGACGTGTTCTATCATTGATTATGATTGAAATATCCACGTGATTGTTGTTTAGAAATAATTTTTTTTAACTGATTCTCGCTCATATTTTTACCATATGTTGCGAAGCAAGAATTTTTTTATTATGCATATTGTTCACATGATGATCTTTATATACCATTAGATTATACAAAGTTTCCTATTTTGCGACTAACAAAAGGAAAGGATCCACATACATGGATACCAAGAAGAGATGACTTTATTGCAGGCAGTTGTACAAAGAAAGCTTGATTGCGATTTACGCAAATCATGATGCAATCAAAGAAGGATTTCGAGTGAGATTTTTTTTTTTTTTAAAGGGAAGGTATATTCTCCACATGCACATTGGAATATGAATTGGTAATATTTGTTGCCATATTTATAAGATCTTGCATAGATTTAATGCTTCTATTATTTACATTCCGTTTGTGAAATATGTTATTATTATATTGATATCTATTTGCAATTGAGTTTTATGGTGAAGGAAGAGTATTTTCAATCTTAAAAGATATTATTGCGCATACTTGCTATCTTTTGGAAGTATATATTATACTTGGCAAGATTGATCCGCGAATCAAAGGAAGGTATGTACGTGACATTTTCTATATTTTGCAAAGATTTTTTTTTTTGGCAAGATATTGCAGGAGGCAAAAGGATCTTCCCATACGAAGTTTCAAAAGTTCTGATCCGAAAAATTGTGAAGATTCTGCACCAGTTTCAAAGGATTGAAAAATTCTTTTATTTGCGGGGAGCATAAATTAAGTTGAGGGGATGTACAGTAAAGGTAGAAAATCGCAATCATTTCAAAAGGGCATCAAATTGAGGGGAGCATAAATCAAGTGTGAAAAAATCCTGATTAAGACAATTTAATTTTTGCCTCCTCTTGATTATGAAAGAAAAGGTAATGTATGCTTGAATTCGCTAAGTTCTACATGATTCGGTTAGTATATTTTCTATTTCCACTTACTTTTTATCACTATAAATCTCATATTTCCATTATTGTTTTATTGTGACAAAAAGGTATGTGAAATTTACACCCGTAATCATTAATATTTATTTGCCAATGTATGTGATATTTGATTTTACAAGAACATGAGATATATTGAATATTTTTTATGTTCATTGTAGCATCTATAAGATATTGTTTCAAAAAATTATGTTTCATACCAAATACGTTTTGAAGATTGTGTGTGAAGATGAATTGAATCACGTGTTTTTTATGTGATACTCCTTCCATTATTATTGTTTCTTTCGTGATGTTGACAAAAAAGGGGAGAAAAAAGAAAAAAAGAAAAGCATAACGCTAATTGTGACATAAAGATTTTGAAGATCTTTCATGATCTTGCAGAGGGGGCGCTATATGAAAATAGGAAGTTTTCTTTCTTATCTTTCGTAGCTCATTCTACTTAAAACTACCTTTCTGGTTACTTTGATCCGCTACTTACCAGCATCTAAATGGCCTTTCTGGATCTTGCAAATGTGAGTATTCTCATGTTTATAACTCTCATTTATTACTTCGTAAGTGTGAACTTTCACAATCGCAGCAAAATCAATCCAAATTGGTGAAGGTGCTAGTACGAACACTTAGAGGAGGATGAATATGTGTGAAAACAGATTTTACAAAATGCAATGAAAAACTTTACTTTTAACCTGAGTCTGGTTGACTACAGACTATGTAGAGGGAATCAGTCTTTAACATTTAAATAGAACTACGAACAAAATAAAGAAGTTTAGGGAAGAGAATAAGAACACAAGAATTATAGTGGTTCGGCTTAGACCAAGCCTACATCCACTCTCCCGGACTGATAGCCCACCGGTTGGATTTCACTATGAATCAAAAGAGATGTTACAGTTTCACGTCCTTGATTCCACAGTGTAAAGACTCTGCTACACTTCCTTAACGCCTCATAAGTATCTAATCTCTCTTTTGAGTATAAATTTACGCTCAACAATTGAATCGGCAAAGAACAAGGAGCTTCAGACTTTGGAATTTATCTATCTCGCACACTCTCGAATAACTAGAGCGTCTTCCTTATATACTCCTCCATGCCTTCATAACCGTTGGCACCTTCCAAAAGAGTTCCTCCAATCTACCCGTTGGACAGAATCAATTAGGAAGATATCGAGTTACTTAAGGAATGTGATGATAGCTCACCAATCCTGCTCGCCCATACAAACAGGATCTAGGTTTCCATAAGTAGAACCTTCCAATTATACTTCACAAATCAACGGATCTAAATTACTCGAATATGAATAATAGATCTCAAGATGCTATATCCAGCCATGAGAACTTCTTTAGCCGCACGAATCAAATTCTTAAAGATATACTCGCATCAAGATAAGTCTTCTTTGTCGGTTTGTAAACTGTCAATGATGGCAGACTTTAAATCTTGAGTCTGGCGGTCTTTAGACTTTGACGGTAGAGTTTGGAAGTCTTCAGACCAGACTAAAGGAAACATTTTGTTAGCTTCGAAACAAATAAGGAAGTTTTCTCCAACAATCTCCCCCCTTTTTAATGATGACAAAACTTTCCTGCAGATTTGGATACTTTTGACCTGCAAGACAATACTCAAGCAAACAAAGATATCTCATAAAAGATAAGTGAATTAGGATAAAGATAGTATCGATTTTGCATCCGTAGGAAACGAGTTAGTCCTGTAAAAACAACTATCTTTACCGACAATGCTTAAGATACTGCAAAGATCAAAACACAGTCCAAACCAGTCCAAACAGTCACAATCAAACAAAGATAAAGTCAAAATCAAGTCAAAAGTCAAAACTAAAGATAAATCTGCACCAATTTCTCCCCTTTTTTGTCAACAGCAAAAAGGTAGAGACTTAAAAAGAAAATTGGATAAAATTACGATTATTTTGGAACGCGAACGAGTTGGAAATCTCCCATAGACTTGATAGTCTCCTCTAGCTTTCTCAAATCCTTCTTCAGTTGCGCTAACTCCTCACTCTTTGCAGTTGCTTGAACTTGAAGATTCAGGGCTTGAACTTGGTCGTGCAATGAAACTGAAGTGGCTTGATTAGCATTTTGCATGTTCTGAAATTCACATCCCAAAGCATAAATCTGACCTCTGATCTCCATAAGAACATCAAGCAATCTTTTAAGGTCTGCTGAGTTGTCAGTTTGAGTGCTTGCTTCAGCATGATCGGTTTGTGGAGAGTTGGCAGATGATGGAACTTCAGCATGAACATCCATACTTGGAGATGAAACCTCATTACATCTTTAGGAAATTGAGAGGCATATACATTTTCTGGATCGGCAGGAGAACGACTGACATCATCACTGGTAAAAGCAAGTGAAGAAATACCTCTTTTATCAGCAGCTCCCCCTGTTTCAGTGCCTTCAAGTGGAGATAAGTACTCTTCATGCTCTGTCTCTTCTTCAATGTCACGATGACCTTGTCCTTCATCCTCTGCTGGAGAATCACCATAACTTTCTCCTTCTGTTTGTTCTCCTCTTTGCTCTTCTTCTGCAGTTCTTCCTTCTTCTTCTTCTTCTTCTTCTTTCCTCATCGATTCTCTCTCTTCACTCCTCTGCTCTGTTTCCTCTCTGTCTTGGTTCTCTCTATCCTCTGTTTCTGGAACAAGACGCTGTAAGTTCTTTAAGGCAAGAGCGGAAATGGTGACATCATCCTCATCTTCTTCATCCTGCAAGATGAGTGCTCTCCTCTTCTTAGATGGAGCTGTCATGGGTTCCTTGCCTTTCCGTTTTGCAGCCACGGGGTCTTGATGAGTCTTGACAAGGATCTTCTCCTTAAATCTCTCTAAAGCCTTGTTTAGCTCATTCAGACGCATCTTTGAAATCATCTTCAGTCCCACTACCATTGGATCATAGGTTCAAAACACAGAATTTTGGGAGGCTGAATATTAAGATGTCTAAAAAGCCGAGTAACAAGAGCTAAATAGGGAAATTGGCCCTTGTCATTTACCATTGACCTATACATGTGAAACATGATGGTGTGCGGCAGAGAGAACTTGTGACCAACATTGATGGCATACATCAGCTTTGCTTCAGAATTGGAGATGTCAGTCTTTGATGTGGATTTGGGTATGAGACAATTAATCACAATCTTATGGAGCAAGACATTTGAGGCACTCATCCTCGAGTACGAAATCTAGCCTTTTGCAATTCTGTCTCGAACAAGCTCCATAGTGGCATGACCAATAGATACACTAATTGATTGAAACATCCCTCTCTCCACTCTAATCACATCAGCCAGAGTGTCCATATCAACCACATAATCTTGGTCTCTAACACTGAAAAGAAATCTATTTGCATCTAAAAAGCTTAGATTGGAATAGAAATACACGATAAGTTATGGATGAGCTACGGCTGTCTTAGAGCAAAATCGTTCAAGTTGAAATAAAGTAAATTTCTCCCGTAACTTTACATTTAGAGAATTGAGAAAATCAAAATCCACACTCCTTGGGTTCATCACATCTCGCTTCAGCAACTTAGAGTAAACTCGCTTATGTTCCTCAGAACGAAACAGATCTACTCTTCTTCCTCGAATGTTCGCAGCAACATCCATTCTAGACTTAAAATGAGTGAACATCTTTTCATCATCATCTTTTCCTTCTAGTTGACTAAATCCTCCAAAACGTGGATCACTTGGGAAGTTCGGAAAAGCCCTTTCTGCCGAACCAGCAGGAGCAATTCCCAAACGTTCCATCGTTCTTAAAAAAATAGAACTCATTTTGGTACCCCTTTTCTCTCAAAAGATTCATCAATAAAGGTCATTGCAGAACCTCATTCCTTCAAGGTAGAGTAGAGTTTGAAAGTAAATGTAGGCTTAAGAGTCCTTACTAGTTCTACATCTTCAAGAATTTCTTCCTCCGCTTGTTGTTGCTGAGACTCCTGTGGTCTAGCCTGAGAAGAATGGTGCGATTGAGAATGTTGTGGACTCTGCTGTTGCCTTGGAGATTCTTCCTCCTCGGTCAGGTCAAAAAGTGTAGGACCCTCTCGCATATGCTGTGGTCCCCTGCTTGCAATCCTGGAGGACTTTCTTTGGGAAGATATTATCATAGTCTTTGAGAGATTTTTTGAACTCGATTCGCGAGAAAGATGAAAACTTTATGAATTCAACTAGAGAAAAGGTAAGAAAGTGAAGTTCTGTGCTCTAGGGTTTGTGAGTAAAAACGAAGAAGAAAGACTGTATATAAAGTAATCGAAATGAGGTATACGAATCGTCATAAAGGAAAAATAAAAATGCATTTTCGAAAAATGAATAATTGCCTTTTTGAAAATGGATAACTATCTTTTCAAAAATAATAACTTCCTTTTAGAAAAAGAATAATTGCTACGACTTCAAAAAATTTGGAAAGATAACATCAATCAATCGGTGGTTAATAAGCAATCATACATTTTCGAGTTTCTATCCAAAAGATAAATTGCTAGAACCGGAATAACTTACAGTCGTAATTCTTGCTCTTCTGAGTCTGAACATCTTCAGACTTTTATCCTTGAGCCTGAGCTTCTTCAGACTCTAAGAGATAAGATATTAAGTCTGGAGCGAACAGACTCAAATAGACTTTTCTCCAGTGGTTTTGTAAGTATATCCACCAGTTGATTCTTTGAGTCAATGAATTGGATCATTACTTCTCCATTTTGAACATGATCTCTAATAAAATAGTGTCGAATCTCTATATACTTTGCTCTTGAGTGAAGAATTGGATTCTTGGTGAGATTAATCGCATTGGTGTTGTCACATTTGATCTTAGTGCATGAGTCTTCGATTCCAAAGTCTCTTAGTTGTTGTTTTATCCATAAGATTTGAGAACAACAACTTCTAAGAGCCACATACTCTGCTTCTGCTGTTGAAAGAGCTACAGTACTTTGCTTCCTTGAAAACCAAGATACTGTCCTGTTATCAAGCAATTGACAAGTGCCCGAGGTGCTCTTTTTATCAACTCTGTATCCTGCTAGATCTACGTCTGAATATCCAATGAGAGTAAAGTTTCCTTCTTTGGGATACCATAGACCTAACTAAGAGGTTGTTGCAACGTATTTGATGATGCGTTTCGCAGCACTTAGATGAGATTCTTTGGGATCTGATTGAAATTTGGCATAAATACAAACATTAAACAAAATGTCAGGTCTAGAGGCAGTAAGATAAAGAAGTGAACCAATGATACTCCTGTACAGCTTCTGGTCAACTTTCTTTCCTCCTTCATTTTTGTTCAGATTTGAAGAACTTGACATTGGTATATCAGTCTTTTTGCAATTCTCCAAACCGAACTTTTTAACAAGTTCTTTAGCATATTTTTCTTGGTGAATGAAAATTCCTTCCTTCAATTGTTTCACTTGTAGTCCAAGGAAGAAGGATAGTTCACCCATCATGCTCATCTCGAATTCATCCTACATAGACTTAGAGAATTTCTTGCACAGGTTTTCGTTAGGAGATCCAAATATAATATCATCAACATAGATTTGAACAAGTAGAAAGTTTTTACCCTCTTTTTTAATAAATAGAGTAGTATCCACTTTACCTTTGACAAAACCATTTTGGATTAAAAACTTACTTAACCTGTCGTACCAAGCTCGAGGTGCTTGCTTTAAACCATATAGAGCCTTTTTCAGTCTGAATACAGAGTCTGGTTTCTTTGGGTCTTCAAAACCGGGAGGTTGTTCCACATAGACTTCCTCTTGGATAAAACTTTTCAGGAATGCACTTTTGACGTCCATTTAGAATAACATGAAATTCTTATAACAAGCAAAAACAAGTAATATAATCTAATTGCTTCTAACCTTGCTACTGGTGTGTAAGTCTCATCATAGTCTATCCCTTCTTCTTGCGTATATCCTTTGACCACGAGTCTTGCTTTGTTCCTTACAACTTTTCTTTTTTTGTCCATTTTGTTCCTGAAAACCCATTTAGCTCCAATAACATATTTACCTTTTGGTTTAGGAGTTAATTCCCAAACATCGTTAACACTGAACTGCCTAAGCTCTTCTTGCATAGCTTCAATCCAGCTTTCATTAGTTAAAGCTTCTTCTATGCTTTTGGGTTCTATTTTAGAAATAAGAGCCACAGCACTAGACTCTTCATGCCTTTTGGATCTTGTACGAATCCCTTCATCAATGTCACAAATGATGAATTCTTTGGGATGAATAGACTTTTGCTTCCAGTTGCTAGTTGGTTTGATAGACTGCTGAACTTTTTCTTCAGTTGATTCTTCAACATTCGTTCATTGTTTTCCTTCTAAAGTCTGAGCTGCTTCAGGGGAAGTAGGCTTTGTAGAGTCTGAAGCAGGTTCAGATTCTTCAGGTTGAGTCTGGATCGATTGATTTTGTATAGGGTCTTGAAATTTGACATTCATCGACTCTTCCACAAACTGAGTCTTGTTGTTGTATACTTTGTAAGCTTTGTTGGAGGTTGAATATCCAAGGAAGATTCCTTCGTTTGATTTTTCTTCAAACCTACCGATTCGGTCATTTGCATTTTTCAAGACAAAACATTTGCAACCAAACACATGAAAATAAGAAACAATTGGCTTCTTTCCTTTGAACAACTCATAGGGAGTTTTCTCTAGAATAGGTCTTAAAAAAACTCTGTTAATAATATAACATGTTGTAGAAACTGCTTCAGCTTAAAAACGAGAAGAAATATTACTTTCAATTAAAAGAGTTCTAGCCATTTCTTGCAACGATCTATTCTTCCTTTCCATAGCTCCATTATGTTCAGGAGTGTATGGAGAGGAGAGCATATGCTGAAAACCAGATTCATCACAAAATTTAGCAAAGTCTTGATTTTCAAACTCACCTCCATTGTTTGTTCGTATGCTTGAAATAACATACCCTTTCTCATTCTGTACTTTCTTGGCAAACTTTAAAAAATAAGAGAATGTTTCAGACTTACTTGCCAGAAAGTAGACCCAAGTAAATTGTGAATAATCATCCACTATTACTAGGTAATATTTCTTTCCACGAATGCTTTGAGTTCTAGTTGGTCCAAAGAGATTTGTATGCAGGAGCTGCAGCACACGATTAGTGGAAACTTGATTTATTGGTTTGAAAGAACTTCTAACTTGTTTTCCCAACGCACATGGTGTGTATAAGTCAGATTTTTGGTATTTCAGTTGGGTAGTCCACGAACAAGCTTCTTTGAGGAGATCTTGACAATTTGCTTCATGTTGATATGGCCAAGCTTTCAATGCCAGATATTTGCTTCATCTTGAATTGAAATTAGACATGAGATCTTTCTAGTTTGATATCCAAAAGATAGATATTCCCATGTCTTCGCCTAGTTAAAGATTGAGAGAAATCTTTACTGGTTCCCGAACATATTCCTTCCTGAAAATTGATTTTGAATCATGTGTCGCACAGTTGGCTTATGCTGAGTAGATTGTAATTTAGTCATTCTACCAAGGAGACATTATTGATCGTAAGGCTTCCAATCTTTACTGTTCCGCATCCGACAATTCCTCCTTTGCTATTTCCACCAAAAGAAACTTTTTCTCCATTTGTTTGAATGAGCTTTATAAAACAACTTGAATCTCCTGTCATATGTCTTGAGCATCCACTATCCAAGTACCATTTGACCTTTTTCTTGATAGTGACCTGCAATTAAAAAAGGAAACTCAAGCTTTCTTTGGTACCGACACTTTCTTGGGTCCAGTGGAGTTAGTGCAATATACGATCTTTGCTCAATCCTTCTTAATAGGTCTCCAAACCGTAGGACAATCTTTCTCAAAGTGTTCTGAGCTGTTACACTTTGAACATCTAAGAGCACTTCAGTCAATAGGTTTTACAAAGACTTTTTGAAAATGATTTCTATAAAAGGATGTTGTAGGTCTTTGTTTGATTCTTTCTTTTACTTTTGGAAAATCAATTAGAGGAATGGTTTCGGAAGTCATTCCCAAGCCCGATTTGTTAAAGTAAGGTCTTTGTATTGAAAGAATATTTTTCAATTTGTCAGATCCTATAGAAAACCTTTTTGAAATATTTGAAATGTTATTTTTTTTTGGTGACCCAGGAACCCCGGACAGCCAGCAGCCGGCGAGTAATTTTTTAAACAAGTATTTTCTTTTGAAAGAAAGTCTGCATCTTCTTTTAAAACAGCAAAACTTTTGTCTAAATTTTCAAACTTTTCTTTCCAAGAGTTTTCCTGTTACTTCAGTGTAGAATTCTCCTTTTTTAGCTCGGAAATCCTCTTAAGAGAAGTTTTGAGACTAAGACAAAGTTCATTAATATATTTCAAGACTTTAGTAGGAATTTTTAAATTACTTATCTCGATTTCACTGTCTGAGTCTGAATCTGTATCTGTCTCAGAGTCAGAGTCTGATTATGATTCTGATTTTTCCATTAAACAAATATTAGCATAATCATCATCACTCTCTTTGCATTTAGTATCACTCCAAGCTTCTGCTTTGAGTGCCTTTCTGTATTTCTCAACTTTTCTTTTCTTCTTCTTCAGCAAGGGGCAGTTGGGTTTGATGTGTCCCTTTCTCTTGCATTCAAAGCAAATCACATCTTTATTGGATTCATCGTCCTCAGCTGATTTGCTTTGAAACTTTTGAGAGTTTTGTTTCTTCCAATTGAATCTTCTTCCCTTTTTGTTCAGTTTCCTAAACCTTCTTATCATGAGAGCAAGCTCTTCATCATCCATATCGTCTTCAAAGTCTGTAACATCATAATCGTCGTTAGATTTTAAGGCTATAGACTTCTTACCTTTGGGATCTTCTTCTTCATTGATTTGCCCCACTTCATAGGACTGAAGTGATCCAACCAATTCATCAACAGAGAGTGGCATAATCCTTTGTGTTTTCCTTATTGAAGTCTTTATGTGATTCTAATCTTTGGAAAGTCCACACAATAATTTGTTAACCTTCATGGGTCCTGAGATTGGTTGACCATAATACTCAAGACCATTTACGATTTCTGTAAAACGGCTAAACATGTCAGTAATAGATTTTCCCAGCTTCATCTTGAAAGCTTCATATTGACCGAGCATAATATTAATCCTGGTTTCTTCACTTAATCAGTTCCTTCATAGGTAATGTGCAGCCTATCCTAGATTTCTTTAACTGTTTTACAAGAAGATATTATGTTATATTCAATAAGAGATAATGCACAATATAAGGAGTAAATTGCTTTTGCATCAAGAGCTTTTCTCTTGGTTAACTCTTCTTGAGTCATCTCGCTAGCCTCTACAGCTTCTTTCCTTCTTTCTAAAACTGTTGTAGCTTTAGGAATGATTCCTTTGTCTATCACATCCCATTCCAGAGGATCTTTCGATCTTAGGAATGCTTTCATCTTGTTTTTCCGTATACTGTATTCCTTTCCATTGAAATAAGGTGGTCTGGTGTTGTTTTGCCCTTCAACCAAACTTGGAGCCAACATACTATCTATGGATCTTTAACTCAGAAGTAGAAACACTTCAATTTAAATGAGTACACAGCCTCTGATACCAATTGAAAGTGCTAGTACGAACACCTAGAATGGGGTGAATAGGTGTGAAAACAGATTTTACAAAATACAATGAAAAACTTTACTTTTAACCTGAGTCTGGTTGACTACAGACTATGCAGAGGGAATTGGTCTTTAACAGTTAAATAGAACTACGAACAAAATAAAGAATTTCAGGGAAGAGAATAAGAACACAAGAATTATAGTGGTTTGGCTTAGACCAAGCTTACGTCCACTCTCCCGCACTGACAGCCCACTGGTTGGATTTCACTATGAATCAAAAGAGATGTTACCGTTTCACGTCCTTGATTCCACAGTGTAGAGACTCTGCTATACTTCCTCAAGGCCTCACAAGTATCTAATCTCTCTTTTGAGTACAAATTTACGCTCAACAATTGAATCGGCAAAGAACAAGGAGCTTCAGACTTTGGAATTTATCTATCTCGCACACTCTCGAATAACTAGAGCGTCTTCCTTATATACTGCTCCATGCCTTTATAACCGTTGGCACCTTCCAAAGGAGTTCCTCCAATCTACCCGTTGGACAGAATCAAATAGGGAGATCTCGAGTTGCTTAAGGAATGTGATGATAGCCCACCAATCTTACTCGCTCATACAAACAGGATCTAGGTTTCCATAAGTAGAACCTTCCAAGTATGTTTTGCAAATCAACAGATCTAAATTACCCGAATATGAATAATATATCTCAAGATGCTATCTCCAGCCATGAGAACTTCTTTAGCCGCACGAATCAAATCCTTAAATATATACTCGCATTTGGATAAACCTTCTTCGTCGGTCTAGAAACTGTCAATGAAGGCAGACTTTAAATCTTGAGTCTGGCGGTCTTCAGACTTTGACGGTAGAGTCTAGAAGTCTTCAGACTAGACTAAAGGAAACGTTTTGTCAGCTTCGAAACAAATAAGGAAGTTTTCTCCAACAATTGGTCTCTCATGACCCATTTACTAAAACTAATTTTCGTTTGACAAAAAAAATCCAAAATTGATAACCTATGACACATTTACCCTAATTCAATCCTTTGTTAGTAGTTTGGAATATGATGTGGAGAGTAAATTAAGAAGATTTCTCTTAAGATGAATATTAGTTTGGATAGGTATCTAATTTGGAATAGATATATCATGAATTACTAGTTTGAAATTTTTATTGATATTAATCCTTTCTTGAAATGCTATAGCTTCCACTGACATATTCATAATTAAATTGGCCTGACCGAGAAACTATAATTACTCAGTGCATAGCAAGTAAAAAAAACATTTTTTTTGGCCGAGTAAACAATTTTCCCTCTTTCGGCAAAACTCGTTCGTACTCGTAGTCTCGTAGTATATAATCTAAACAATGAGAACCCCAAATTGCCCGGGTATCGCCTTCATTTTTGACTGTCATAGCTGCGAACTTCATCCCCATTTTACTTCGCCATTCAACCACAGTTCTATAGGCGCCAACAGAGTCTTGTTCTTCTAGCTTTGAAGGTATGCTTTACACTCTTCTCGCTTGTTTTGATGCGAATTGTGAGACTAATTTGACAAATGCATAGCAGCTCAGTTCATGTTAAGGCACCCAGAAACCGACTCCACATGGACTGTGTTATCTCCGAAGATGTGTTGGATTAGTGATGAGTGTCGAATTCTCGATTTTGAGAGTTGGGTCTTGAGTGAAACGCGTTGGCGATTTTTGTATGGTGGGAAAGAACTGTTCTTTTATTGATTTTTGTAGTGTTGGGAGCTGGCACATGGAGACGAGTCCAGCCAGCGAAGAACCCACCTCGTGGGATGAACGGTACAACATCAATTTGATGCCCTCCGAGTTGTTCCTCAAGTTTCGGAAAGAAATTCAAGGAATCCGAGTCGGTATTAATCTGGAGGTGTCTCTTCTGATGCGTCTAGGTTTTGCTTGCCTTTGTGTTGCCACATATTTGACGTTTGTTCTCTAGCAAGAATGATTGGCCGGGTGACCTCCAATGTGATTTCTCAAGAAACATCCAATAGTTAGTCGCAACCCAAGCTCCTCTCGTCACTGAGCACGCTCCCATGCGTTTCGCCATCGGCCGCTGAGCTCTGTCGCCGAGTGCTGGCATCGAGCGCCCCCTAGGGCTTCATCCTTGATCGCGGTGGTGGGTCGAGCTGCTCCTAAGCGGGCTCCTTCCATCGCTGAGTGATCCTGAGCGCTTCATCGTCGGCTGTTGAGCTTCGTCCCCAAATGCCGTTGCCGAGCGCTCCCTAGGGTTCACCCTTGGCCACTGAGCGAACTGACTGAAAGCAAGCCCTTCGCCAAGCGTTCCCTAGGGTTTGCTCTTGGCCACTGAGCTTTGTCGTCGAGTTCCGTCTCTGAGCACTCCCTAGGGTTCTGCCCTCACTCGCACTGCTCCAGGGGACCTCGCGCAACCCTTGCCGCCGCCGTCGGACTCGTCACTGAGATAGCTAGTATAAGCACCTAGAGCGGGGGTGAATAGGTGTAAAAATAATTTCTCGAGATACGACAGCGAAACTAGGCAGACGATAGAAAGGAAGTTCTCTTTTGATAAACAAAATGAATTACGATCAAAGTAAAGTAAAGAGTAGGGAAGAGAAAATTAAAAACAAGGTTTATAGTGGTTCGGCTTATTCCAAGCCTACGTCCACTCTTCCACACTGACAGCCCACCGGTTGGATTTCACTATGAACAAAAGAGATGTTACAGCACAGTTCTCCCTTGATTCCACAGTGTAGATATTCTACCACACTTCCTCAAGATTTCTCACGAATATAAACACTCTTTTGCGTACAAGATTTCGTTCAAATGAATTGACTAAAAACAAAGAGCTTCAGACTTTGAAATTCTTCTATCGTGCACTTCCTCGAACAACTAGAACGTCTTCCTTATATACTCCTTTATGCAATCATACCCGTTGGCACTTACCAAAGGAATTCCTCCAATCTACCCGTTGGACGGAATCAATTAGGAAAATCATTCGAGCTATAAAAGGAACATGTTGATAGCCCATCAATCCTATTCGCCCATACAATCAGGATCTCGGTTTCCATAAGTAGAACCTTTCAAGAATATTTCGCCAATCATCGAATCCTTAATCTCCGAATCAATCACGATCAAATAAAGGATTCCGTTATGTCATATCCAGCCAAGTGATCTTCTTCAGTCGATAAGGTCACATCCTTAATGAAACATCCAGTTCCGAATAGCCTTTCTTCAACGGATTAGAAACTGTCAATGAGAATAGACTTTGAGTTTTGAGTCTGACTGTCCGGAGGTCTTTAGGCTTTAAATGGCAGAGTCTGCAGACCTTCAGACTAGACTGATGGAAACGTTTTGTCAGCTTCAAAACACTTCAAGAAGATTTGTCCAACAATCTCCCCCTTTTTGATGGTGACAAAACTTTCCTGCAGATCTGGATAACTTTGACCTGCAAAACATTACTCAAACAAATATGCACATCTTATAAAGATAAATGGCTTAATGAATGATAACACTAGAATCTGCAACCACAGAAAATAGGTTAGACTTATATGTGATAAAGCCATCCATAAGATATAAGTAGTCAAATCCAAATCCAAATTTAGTCCTCATCCAGACACAAAAGTAAAGTCAAACATCAAAACAATCCAAGTCAAACAATCCAAACGATTAAGAAGTTTAAAGTTTCAAATCTTGCATCTCTCCCCCATTTTGTCAGCATAAAAAAGGTTGAGATGAAAATTGAATAGAGTCAAGATTGCTTGGGAACACGAACAAGCTGGAAATCTCCCATTGACTGAACGATGCCTTCCAGCCTTTTCAAGTCTTCCTTCAGTTGTGCAACCTCCTCACCCTTAGCATTAGCCTGAATCTGAAGAGAAAGGGCTTGGATTTGATCATTCAAGGAACCTAAAGAAGCTTGACCTGCATTCTGCAAATTCTGAACTTCGCATCCCTGAGCATAAATCTGACCTCGCATTTTCAAGAGAACATCAAGAATTCTGCGAAAATCTGCTGAATTATCGATCTGCGTACTGGCTTCGGCACGATCTGATGGAGTAAAGGCAGACGATGGCAGATCAGCATAATCACGCAGATTTGGTGATAAAACATCATGTCCTTCCTCAGGAAATTGAGAGGCATAAATGTCCTCTGGATCTGCTGGAGAGCGACTGACTCCCTCGCTGGTGGCAAGATATGAGGACATTCCTCTTTTCTCTTGGTCTCCCCCTGTTTCCATGCCTTCAGGTGGAGAAGAGTGTTCCTCATGTTCTCCTTCCTCTTGATCTCTTTTCTCTTCTTCTTCTTTTTCAACTCTTTCCATCTCAGCATCTCTTTCTTCAGCTTCTTTCTCCTCTGTTTCTTTCTCCTCTGCTTCTTTTTCTTCTCTTTCTCGAGTCCTCTGTTCTGAGTCTTTCTCTGGAGCAGAACGGCTTAGATTCTTCAATGCCATTGCAAAAATGGTGATGTCTTCATCATCATCTTCATCTTCAACGATGAGAGCTCTTCTTTTCTTGGATGGAGCAACCATGGGCTCCTTCCCTTTTCTTTTTGCTGCAGAAGAGATTTGATGAGATTTGACAGGAGTCTTCTCCTTGAATTTCTCCAACACCTTGCTTAGTTCCTTCAGACACATTTTAGTCACCATTTTCAGTCCTACCATCATATAATCACACGATCGAACACAGAGAATTTGTGGAGGCTGAATATTTAGATGTCTGAATAACTTCGTCACAAGACCTGGATAAGGAAGTTGACCTCTGTCCTTCACCATTGCTCTATACATGTGGAACATAATAGTGTGAGGAAGAGAAAACTTTTTCCCAGTGATGATGGCATACATCAGCTTTGCCTCTGAACTTGAAACATCAGTCTTGGAAGTTGATTTCGGTCTGAGGCAATTGATCACAATTTTGTGAAGCAGAATGTTAAACGCACTCATCCTTAAGTAGGAAATCTTTTCCTTTGTTCTTCTATCCTTAACAAGTTCCAATGTAGCACGAGCAATAGAAACCTAGATCGGTTGATATCTTCCTCTCTCAACCCCTATCACATCCACCAGCATATCCATATCCACCACAAAGTCCTGATCTCGGACACTGAAAGAGATTCTATTCGCATCCAAGAAGCTAAGATTCGAATAGAAATATACAGTTAATTCAGCATGGGCTTCTATGGTGTCAGAACAGAACTTCTCAAGTTGAAGAAAACTGAACTTTTCCCTCAAATTGACATTTACAACATCAAGGAAATCAAAATCCACACTCCTAGGATTTATCACCCCACGCTTCAGCAATTTTGAGTATAGAACCTTCTGTTCCTTTGATCTAAACAACTCTCCCCTTTTTCCTCGAATTTTCGCAGCAACACCCATTCTCGGTTGAAATTGGCTGTACAATTTGTCATCATCATTCTCATCTATCGGATTAAATCCCCCAACACGCAGATCACTTGGGATATTTGCAAGGGTTTCTTCTGCCACCCCTTTAGGAGCAATTCCCAAACTTTCCATTTTTCGCAAAAAGATGTACTCATTCCCATATCCTTTGTCCTTAAGAAACTCATCGACGTAGTTCAATGGAGTACCAGTCTTCTTTAAAGCACGGTAAAGCTTATAAATAAAAGAAGGCCTTTGAATTCTTATAGGATCTGCGTCTTCAACGATTTCTTCCTCTTGTTGATGACCATCACCCTGTGGACTAGTTGGTGGAGAATGATGTTGCTGAGAATGTTGTGGGCTCTATTGCTGATTTGGAGCCTCTTCTTCCTCGGTGAGATCGAAGTGCGTAGGCCCCTCACTCATTCGCCGTGGTCCCCTGCTTGTGATTCTCGAAGACTTTCTTGAAGACGACATCTTTCTCAGTCTTTGAAAGATTCCTTGCTTGACTTTCGCAAGAAAGATGACAACTTTTTTGAAGATTAAACAAGGGAAGAAAACAGGAATGGAAGATCGGTGCTTTCTTAGGGTTTGTGGAGAGTAAAGTGAAGAAGAAACAACAGTGCATAACCAGTTAAAAGGAGGCATACGGAACGTCATAAAGGAAAATAAAAAGATGCATTTTCAAAAAATAACTGCCTTTTTCGAGAAAATAGTCATTTCAAAAATAACTTCTTTTTCGAAAAGGAAACGTTGCAATAATCACGTCAATTAAAGATAGCAATAATCAAACACGGTTGATAATCGTACCTTTTCAATATGAGATTCGAGAGAGAGAGAATAACTTACAGTCAAAGTCTTATTTGTCTGAGTTTGAGAGTCTCTAGACTTTAACTTCTTCAAACCTCAAAATGTTGAGTTTGGAACGGATAATTTCAAATTGATTTTTCTCCAAAGGCTTTGTGAATATATCCGCCAGTTGGTTCTTTGAGTCAACAAACTAAATCGAAACTTCTCCATTTTGAACATGATCTCTAATGAAGTGATGTCAAATCTTTATATGCTTTGCTTTTGAGTGAAGAATTGGATTTTTAGTAAGATTGATTGCATTGGTGTTGTCGCAGTTAATCTCCGTGCATGAATCTTCAATTCCAAAGTCTCTTAGCTGTTGTTTTATCCACAGAATTTGTGAACAACAACTTCCGAGAGCTACATACTCTGCTTCTGCTATAGAAAGAGCTACTGTAGTTTGCTTCCTTGAAAACCAAGACACTGTCCTGCCTCCAAGTAGTTGACAGGTACCCGAGGTGCTCTTTCTATCAACTCTGCATCCGGCTAGATCTGCGTCTGAGTATCCAAGAAGAGTAAAGTCTCCCTTTTTAGGATACCAAAGGCCGATGCTTGAAGTTGAAGCAATATATTTGATAATACGCTTTGCAGCACTTAAATAAGATTCTTTAGGGTCTGCTTGAAATCTGGCACAAATGCAAACACTAAACAAAATGTCAGGTCTAGAAGCAGTAAGATAAAGAAGTGAGCCAATGATACTCCTGTATAGCTTCTGGTCGACTTTCTTTCCTCCTTCATCTTTGTTTATCTTCAAGGAACTTGACATTGGTATTTCAGCCTTTTTGCAATTGTCCAGTCCAAACTTTTTGACGAGATCATTAGCATATTTTTCTTGATGAATAAATGTTCCTTCCTTCAGTTGTTTCACTTGAAGCCCGAGAAAGAAGGTTAACTCACCCATCATGCTCATTTCAAATTCATCCTACATAGTCTTAGAGAATTTCTTGCGCAGACTTTCATTAGGA
Organism: Eucalyptus grandis x Eucalyptus urophylla; assembly: GCA_028830015.1. Lineage (NCBI taxonomy): Eukaryota > Viridiplantae > Streptophyta > Magnoliopsida > Myrtales > Myrtaceae > Eucalyptus > Eucalyptus grandis x Eucalyptus urophylla. Next base: position 48,363,464 of record CM054190.1, read on the forward strand.
GATCCGAATATAATATCATCGACATATATTTGAACTAGCACAAAACTTTTGCTTTCTCTTTTGATAAACAGTGTAGTGTCTACTTTACCTTTCACAAAACCGTTTTGAATTAAAAACTTACTCAGCCTGTCGTACCAAGCTCGAGGTGCTTGTTTTAAACCATATAAAGCCTTTTTGAGTCTAAATACTGAGTCTGGTTTCCTTGGGTCTTCAAACCCAGGTGGTTGTTCCACATAGACTTCCTCATGAATGAATCCATTTACGAAAGCACTTTTGATGTCCATTTGGAATAACCTGAAATTTCTATGACAAGCAAATGCAAGTAATAAACGAATTGCTTCTAACCTTGCTATTGGTGCGTAAGTCTCGTCATAGTCTATCCCTTTTTCTTGCGTATATCCCTTGACCATGAGTCTTGCTTTGTTTCTTATGACTTTTCTTTTCTCGTCCATCTTGTTCCTGAAAACCCATTTAGCACCAATAATAGATTTACCTTTTGGTTTAGGAGTTAACTCCCAAACATCATTAATGCTGAATTGCCTGCGTTCTTCTTGCATAGCTTCAATCCAGCTTTCATCAGTCAAAGCTCCTTCTATGCATTTGGGTTCGATTTCAGAGATAAGAGCCACAGCACTAGACTCTTCGCGCCTTTTGGATCTTGTGCGAATTCCTTCATTGATGTCGCCAATAATAAGATCTTTGGGATGATTGGACTTATGCTTCCAGTTGCTAGTTAATTTGTTAGATTGATGGTCATTTCCTTCACTTGAGTCTTCAACAGTCATTTGTTGCTGGTCCTTCAAAGTCTGAGCTGCTTCCTGAGATTTAGACTTTGTAGAGTTTGGAGCAGGTTCAGGCTCTTCAAGATGAGTCTGAATAGATTCATTTTGCATAGAATCTTGAAATTTGACATTCATTGATTTCTCCACAGATTGACTCTTCTTGTTGTAGACTCTGTAGGCTTTGCTTGAGGTTGAATATCCAAGGAAGATGCATTCATCTGATTTTTCTTCAAACTTGCCAACTCGATCATTTGCATTTTTCAATATAAAACATTTGCATCCGAACACATGAAAATATGAAACGATAGGCTTCTTTTCTTTGAATAATTCATAAGGGGTTTTTTCTAGAATAGGCCTTAGAAAAACTCTATTGATAATATAACAAGTTGTGGAAACTGCTTCAGCCCAAAATCGTGAAGAGATGTTGTTTTGAATTAAAAGAGTTCTAGCCATTTCTTGAAGCAATCTATTCTTTCTTTCCACAACTCCATTTTGCTCTGGAGTATATGGAGAAGAGAACACATGCTGAAAACCAGATTCATCACAAAATTTTGTAAAATCTTGATTTTCAAATTCACCTCTATGGTATGTTCTTATACTTGAAATAACACACCCTTTTTCATTTTGAACCTTTTTAGCAATTTTTTTAAATAAGAGTAGGTTTCAGACTTACTTGCCAGGAAATATACCCAAGTAAATCGTGAGTAGTCATCCACAATTACTAGGCAATATTTCTTACCTCCAATGCTCTGTGTTCTGGTTGGTCCAAAGAGATCCATATGCAGAAGCTGCAGTACACGGTTAGTGGAAACTTGATTTATTGGTTTAAAGGAATTTCTTACTTGTTTTCCCAATATACATGGTGTACATAGATCAGACTTTTGGTATGATAAATTGGGTAGACCACGAACAAGCTTCTTTGCTGAGATTTTGGCTATCTGCTTCATATTTATGTGCCCAAGCTTTCTGTGCCATAAGTTTGCTTCGTCTTGAATTGAAATCAGACATTGCGATTCCTCCGGTTTCACATCTAAGAGGTAGATATTTCCACGTCTTTGACCCATGAATGATTGAGTAGAATCTTTATTGGTTCCTGAACATATTCCCTCTTGAAAGTAGATTTTGAAACCGGTATCACACAGCTGACTGACACTAAGCAGATTGTAGTTGAGTCCTTCTACTAACGAAACATTGCTTATTATGAGATTTCCAATCTTTACAGTTCCAAATCCCACTATTTTTCCTTTTCTGTTTCCTCCAAATGAGACTTTTCCACCATTTACTCGAACAAGCTTTATGAAGCAATTTGAGTCTCTTGTCATGTGTCTTGAGCATCCACTATCCATATACCATTTTACATTTTTCTTGAAAGTGACCTGCATTTAAAAAAGAAACTCAAACTTTCTTTGGTACTCATATTTTCTTGGGTCCGTTGGTGTTAGTATGATATGCGGTTTTTGCCCATACTTTCTTAACAGGTTTCCAAACCATAGGACATTCTTTTTCAAAATGATCTGCACTATTGCACTTTGAACATCTAAGAGCATTGCGACCTATTGGTTTCACAAAGATCCTTTTAAAATGATTTTTGTAAGCATCTCTTGTGGGTATTTGTTTGATTCTTTCCTTCACTTTAGGAAAATCAATTAAAGAAATGGTTTCAGCAGTCATTCCCAAACCAGATTTATTGAAATAAGGTCTTTGAACAGAAAGATTTTTTTCCAGTTTTTCAGATCCTATAGAAAATTTTTTACAAATATTTGAGATATCATTTTTCAATAATGCATTTTCTTTTGAAAGATTATCTTCACTTTCTCTAAAGAAGAAACATTCATGTCTAAACATTTCACCTTTTCTTTCAAAACATTTTCCTGTTGTTTTAGAGCAGAATTTTCTCTTTTGAGTTCGGAAATCTTTTTAAGAGAAGTTTTAAGACTAAAACACAACTCATCAATGTATTTAGAAACTTTAATAGGGATTTTGAAGTTACTCACCTCAAATTCACTGTCTGAATCTGATTCTGTCTCGGAGTTTGAATCTGAATCTGATTGTGCCATTAGACATATATTGGCATAATCATCATCACTTTCTTCACACTCTGTATCACTCCAGGTTTCTGCTTTAAGAGCATTTCGATACTTTTCAACTTTTCCTTTCTTCTTCCTCAGAAGAGGACAGTTGGGTCTGATGTGTCCATTTTTTTTACATTCAAAGCAGACTACATCTTTGTTTGATTCATCATTCTCAACAGACTTAGTCTGTTGCTTTTGAAAACTTTGTTTCTTTGGATTGAATCTTCTTCCATTTCTGTTTAGTTTTCTGAATCTTCTTATCATGAGAGCAAGCTCCTCATCATCCATATTGTCTTCAGAATCTGTAACATCAGAATCATCATTGGATTTTAATGCAATGGATTTCTTACCTTTGGGGTCTTCGTCTTCATTGATTCATTCCACTTCATAAGACTGAAGAGTCCCAACCAACTCATCAACAGATAGTGGCATGATTCTTTGGGTCTCTCTGATTGAGGTCTTTATGTGATTCCAATCCTTGAAGAGTCAACGCAGTAGCTTGTTTACCTTCATGGGATCAGAAATTGGTTGACCTTGATTTTCAAGACCATTCACGATTTCTGTAAAACGACTAAACATGTCAGTTATAGATTCTCCCAATTTCATTCTGAAGGCTTCGTATTGACCGAGGAGAATGTTGATTCTAGTTTCTTTCACTCGATCAGTTCCTTCATAGGTAATGTGTAATCTATCCCAGACTTCTTTAGCTGTAACACAATAAGATATTCTGTTATATTCAGTAAGAGATAAAGCACAATATAAAGAATAAATTGCTTTTGCATCAAGAGCTTGTCTCTTGATTATCTCTTCCCGAGTCATTTCACTAGACTCAATAGTATATTTTCCTCTTTCTGAGACAGGTGCAGCTTTAGGAATGATTCCTTTTTCTACAACGTCCCATTCCAGAGGATCCTTTGATCTTAGAAACGCCTTCATCTTGTTTTTCCATATGTTGTAATCCTTTCCATCAAAGTAAGGTGGTTTGGTATTGCTTTGCCCTTCTATCAGCCTTGGAGCCAACATACTAGCCATGGATCTTTAACTGTGAAGTAAAACACTTCAAACAAAGTGAGTACATAGGCTCTGATACCAATTGAGATAGCTAGTATAAGCACCTAGAGGGGGGGTGAATAGGTGTAAAAACAATTTCTCGAGATACGACAGCGAAACTAGGCAGACGATAGAAAGGAAGTTCTCTTTTGATAAACAAAATGAATTATGATCAAAGTAAAGTAAAGAGTAGGGAAGAGAAAATTAAACACAAGGTTTATAGTGGTTCAGCTTATTCCAAGCCTACGTCCACTTTTCCGCACTGACAGCCCACCGGTTGGATTTCACTATGAACAAAAGAGATGTTACAGCACAGTTCTCCCTTGATTACACAGTGTAGATATTCTACCACACTTCCTCAAGGTTTCTCACGAATATAAACACTCTTTTGCGGACAAGATTTCGCTCAAATGAATTGACTAAAAACAAGGGGCTTCAGACTTTGGAATTCTTTTATCGTGCATTTCCTCGAACAACTAGAACGTCTTCCTTATATACTCCTTTATGCCATCATACCCGTTGGCACTTACCAAAGGAATTCCTCCAATCTACCCGTTGGACGGAATCAATTAGGAAAATCATTCGAGCTATAAAATGAACATGTCGATAGCCCATCAATCCTGTTCGCTCATACAATCAAGATCTCGGTTTCCATAAGTAGAACCTTTCAAGAATATTTCGCCAATCATCGGATCCTTAATCTCCGAATCAATCACGATCAAATAAAGGATTCCGTTATGTCATATCCAGCTAAGTGATCTTCTCCAATCGATAAGGTCACATCCTTAATGAAACATCCAGTTCCGGATAGCCTTTCTTCAACGGATTAGAAACTGTCAATGAGAATAGACTTTGAGTCTTGAGTCTGGTTGTCTGGAGGTCTTCAGACTTTAAATGGCAGAGTCTGTAGACCTTCAGACTAGACTGATGGAAACGTTTTGTCAGCTTCAAAACACTTCAAGAAGATTTCTCCAACACTCACTTGCATCGGCATCGACCCCCACAGTAGGACGATGCCTCCGCCACCGTGCTGGCCGTCTTCTACCGCTGCTCCCGTATTGACCGCGCTGTCCCTCTCTTCTCTCACTGGTGCACTACCTTGGTATGGTTGGGCCATAATGTGTGAGCTCGGGTAGGGTTTTTCTTCATTTGTTGCTACTGTGGTTGCGATTTATCTACTACAATGGCATCAAAGTCGGGTTTGGCCCACAATGTTGGGGAAGGGCCTAGTGTTTGAAGCCTGCCTCCTCCTATTCATGGCCAATTGCCTCAGGTTGGTACATCGAAGGAGGATCCGAGACGTGCTGATCCGTCTATGGTTGTTTTGAGTGATGATCCTCAAGTGGCTCGGTCTCCTCGTGCTCTTACTGGGCCTTGAGGTAGAAGTCAAGGTAGGTCTAGCTCTAAGTGCCCTCGGCCTAGGAGGGAGTCCAAGAACCCGAATGCTCATACTTGGGCTAGCGTAGCCAAGGTTGCTGCAAAGGGCCATGATCTGGAGTTTTTCCCTCCTTCATATGTCAACAACAAACCGGTGGTTGAGCTATTTGACGATATACTTGATGCTGCTGATCCTAAGCTACAAGAGTGCATTGTGGGTTACTTTATTGGTAGGAGACTATCGTTCAAAGTAACTGAATTGGCCCTTAAAAACGCGTGGGGGCCGAATCTGGTGGAGGTAATATCTAATGGACAAGGCTTTTTTTTTCCATGTGCTTGATGGAGATTTTCGCAAAAAGGTCCTAGAGGGGGGACCTATCAAGGTTACTAGAGTACCCTTAGTTTTGCAGCAATGGAAACCTGCATTGGAGCTAAAGAAAGATAGCCATTTGATTGTGCCTGTGTGGATTAGGCTGAGGAACCTTCCTCTTGCCTTCTGGTTTTTGCAAGGGATCAGCAAGGTGGCTAGTGCAGTTGGCAAGCCGCTGTATGTGGACTTGCGCACTGAGCATATGAAGATGCTAGCTTTTGCCAGGGTCTGTGTTGAAATTGCAGCGAAGCAGTCTAGTTATGATGCTATAAGAGTTGTCCACAATGGTGAATCATGCTTAGTGGGAGTGAAGCATGAATGGAGACCTACTGCATGCTTAGGGTGCGGCATCTTCGGCCACAAATGTGCCCCCACCCCTGCTCGTCCTTCTGCTACAAGTGCTGCTCAGCAAGCTCCGGTCGTTGCTTCCTATATTGCCCAAGGTACACCTTTGGCCCCAGCTCCTCCTATTTTGAATGAAGCCCCTGCAGAAGTTGAAGGCTAACGAAGGCAGGCTCAGCAAAAGTAGATTGATCCCGCCCCTCCTGCTGTGTCGTGTCTACCTATTGATGAGTCTGTGTTGGAGGATGAACCTCGGCAATCTGAGATGGGGTGGAATCTTGTTAAAGGGAAGAAGAAGAAGGACCCTTTTCCTAGGGAAATTGCCTCAGCACTTCTAGCTAGCTCAGGGGATGAGGATCGCATAAACAGGGAGAAGGTAGCTGCAGAACACATAAGTTTACCTCCTACTTCAACTCGCAACGCCTAGAGAGGATTGTGAATTATTACAAGGTCGGAAGCAATTGCCCCCATAGTCGAAGAGGAGCTAATTAGTCCTGGTGAAGATTCGATAGATTCGGTGAGCCCTGGGGAGGAGTCGAATGGATCGACAAACCGTATTGCTAGCTTAGATGACTCGCTATCCCCATGCTCGTCTCTGAAAACTCCTTCTGTTGCTACAGGTGTGAATTCTATCCAAGACAAGTTAATGGCTCTAGCTCCTGATCCGCCACCTCGCTCCTTTCGGCCTACTTCGCATTCCAGTCGGCGCAAGCTACCGACGAGGAGGTAATCCTGTTTTTCTCTCTTTGTATATATGTATATAGGTTGTTGGAATGTGAGGGGCCTTGTCAACCCCACTAGACAGGCTGAGGTTCGAAGCTTGGCTATCTCAAACTAGGGGATAAGTACACTAATGGTGCCATAAGTTGTGTACGGCGCTCACTTTGGTGCCAAAAGTTTCTGTCGGATCACTTAAGTGCCAAAAAATTTGAAAAACGCTCACTTTGGTGCCAACTCCGACAAAATTGGCCGGAAATCCGAAGTGGCCTTTTTTTTTATTAATTTTTGACGCCGACGTGGCTCATCGGAGAGTTGAGTCAACATCCAAACACCAAAACGACGTCGTTTGGCATCTTTCCCCCAACTTTGAAACCCTAATCCCCAAATTGAGAGAGAGGGAAGCTCGTCTTTGTGTCTTCTTCTTCCTCGAAGACCCACACCAGCAACGGCACCGGCATGGCACCAACAACAGCAGCGGCAGCACACCAGCAATGACACCAGCAACGCAGTAGCAGCAGCAGCTCACCAGCAGCTCCTTCGACCCATCTTCTTCCTCCTCCTCCTCCGCCCTCGCATTTGATTTTTCCTGCAACAATCTTAGTCTCTCCTCGCTCACCTGGTCGAGCAACTACAATGGTGGCTGAGCGACGGTGGCTGAGCAGCGACGGTGGCCGAGCAGCGACAGTGGCTGAGCGACGGCGGGCAAATGACGGTGGCCGAGCGGCGGAAACCCTAATTTTTCTCCCTAAACGGCGTCGTTTCCATGAAGCCATCCACATAGGACGGCAAAACGACGTCGTTTTCTTAAGGAGGACCGAAAACGACGTCATTTAAAGGCTTATTGATTTTTTTTTAAAAAAATCATTTTGGCCGGAATCTTTCGCCAGAGGCCGGAATCTTTCGCCGGTGGCACCAAAGTGAGCGTTTTTCCTCCGATTTGGCACTTAAGTGATCCGACGGAAACTTTTGGCACCAAAGTGAGCGCCGTACACAACTTATGGCACCATTAGTGTACTTATCCCCTCAAACCAGTTGTGTTTGATTGGTGTATTTGAAACGAAGGTTCCACAAAATCTCTTCAATTCCATCTCTGAGACTTTGTTGAGAGATTGATCTTGGATCTCAAACTATGAGTTCTCCCCTAGGGGTAGGATTTGGGTTGGATGGGACCCGGCTCGGGTTAGTTTTGAAGCTCTCTCTATTTCAGCTCAAGCGGTGCATGGGAACCTCACATGGTTGGACTCTGGAGTGGCTTGCTGCGTGTTAGTGGTTTATGGCGAGCACACGTTCATGCTCAGGAGATCTCTGTGGGAGGATCTTATTCTTAGAAGCATTGCTTTACAAAACTCAGCTTGGCTTGTGATGGGAGACTTCAATGCTATTAAAGACCTATCTGACTGGGTTGGCGGATCCGATGCTTGGATACCGTGTTTTGACGAGTTTGGACAGTGCTTGGCACAAGCGGAACTTGAAGACCTTAGGTACGTAGGATTTAAATACACTTGGACAACTTTCGTGGGCTCTACTAGGAAGGCAAGAAATATCAATAGAGTTCTGGTGAATTGTAAATGGAGCCCATCAAATTGATGTTGTGCAATTCGTCCCACGAAGTGCTTGTCTCCATACTTAGGCTCTCGACACCTCAAAAATCAATGAAGAGCTGTTCTTTTTAACAATACAAAAACGGCCAACACAATTTCACTTTAGACCCATCTCTTAAAATCGATAATTGTCAACTCATCACTAATCCGACCCTCTTTGGAGATAATACAGTCCGCGTGGGGCCAGTTTGTGGGCGTCTTGACATGAACGAAGCTGCGTCTGTCAGTTTGATCTCACAATTCGCATCGAAACAAATGATAACGGTCTAAAGCATACCTTCGAAACTGAAAAAACAGGACTTTTTTTGGCGCCAATCGAATTGTTGTTGAATGGCGAATTAAAATTGGGATGAAGATGGCGGTGCCTGGGAATTTGCGGTTGCGTTGGTTGGATTATATATCCTACGAGCGTGAACGAGTTTCTCTCCAGTTGCAAATTATCGGCACACGTCACTGACATCTTTTCACACTACCCTGACATGTTGACAAAAGGAACAAACTCTGATTGGATTAAGGCGCGTTTGGTAACGATTCTGCTCATGGAAACAGATTCTGATCACAAATGATTCTTTTTTATTCTATTTCCGGGAACAATTTCTAAGCATTTTAAGCTGTTTGGGAACTGTCTAAATTTGTGATTCTGGAATAGAATTGCGTTTGGTACCATGCTTATAATTTTCCAAATCATTTTTTTTAATTTTTAAATAATTTTTTTTACTTTTTTACTTTTTTTTTTCCTTTTTCTCCTATTCTTCTTCTTCTTCTTGTGGCCGGTCACCGGACCGGTGACCGGCAAGACGAGGGCTGGCGACCTCACCGGAGCATTGCCAGCCCTCATCGGTCGAGCCTCGTCGGCAGTTGGGCGAGTTGCCAGCGAGGCTTGCCCAACCTCGCCGAGGCTCGGCCTCGCCGGTGGTTGGGCTTGCCTCTAGCGAGCTCGCCCAACCTTACCCTAGCTTGGCGAGCCTCCGATGAGCTCGCCGAACCGGTTGCCAATAGCAGCGGACGGCGGGTGGCGGACGGCGAGCGGCGGACGGCGACAGCGGGATGGAGATCCATGAAGAAGAAGAAAAGAGAAGAAGAAAAGTTGGTTTTGATTTTTTTTTTGGTTCCCAGAACAAGAATCAATTTTTTTTTTATTCTTGATTCTACTCTAAATCTGTTCCCGAGAATAAAAATTTTATCAAACGTGATTTTGTTCCCAAACTAATCCCAAGAACAAAAAATCAGAATCAGGCACTGTTTGGATGGTTACCAAACAGTGCCTTAGTGGTTTAACAAAAATTGCATTATATATATATATATATATATATATATATATATATATATATATATATATATTGTGAAAAGAATATCTGAATAATAAGTAAGTCTTTACCTTTTTTATGTTGACAAAAAGTATCATATCTACCTTACATTTTTCAAACTCATGTTCAATTAATTAAACTTTCATATAGGCTCTTGGTGCTTGCTTCAGTTTGTATAATGCTTTCTTTAGTTGGTACACATCTTCAGGTCTTCCTTGGTCTTCGAAACTTGGAGATTGCTCAATAAATACTCTTTTTTTTTATCCATTTAAGAAAGCATTTTTCACATCCAAAATTTTTTTGTAAGGTAAGAATATTTAGAGCTTTAGTCGACTATACAACAAACCGGCACCAAACACTTTCCCTCATAATGCATGAGCAAAATGAGTGGAAGGGAGCCGATGTAAAAGAAAAACAAAAGCAACGGAAAAACAGGGAAGCCGAAACAGATTGGCAAACAAAGAAAACCACCACCAAAGCAAACAAAAAAAAAACTGTTAGAAGGCAGCACAACACAACAACAGGGCCGCAAACCCAGAAGGAACAGCACCAATTGACCAACTCTAGCTGAAGACGGGAGTAGAACACCTTAAGGAAATGGCACCGCTAAGAAGAATGGCCAGGCCCGCCAACAAAAACAGAAGGGTCAAAGCCCCACCCTCGTTGAAGACGCTTGTTATGAAGGTTGTCCGGCACGTTGTCGAAGGTCAACACTTTATCTTTAAAAACTTTGATAAGATGATTCTTCAAAGCCGAAACCTCAAGCGTTTCACCCCGAAAAATGATGCTATTTCTTTTTTTCTAAACACATGGCCCCAAAAGAGAATCGAGTAATGGAATGGAAAAAATCCTTACCAATCAGGAAATTCAAAGCTCAAAGGAGATTTTCCGCCCAAGATCTATTGCGCCATGGAAGATTACATCTATCGGCCAAAAAAAAAGCAAGAGTCGTCGAGACGGGACAAGCAAAGAAGAGATGGTCAATAGAGTCTGGAGTGACATTGCAAAAAGCGCATACGTCATGGTCAATTATACTATAAGATAGGAGGAAAGCGATTCCTAGTGATTAACCTAAGGTGGAATTGAAATCTGGGAGCAATGGCATTGTTCCAGATAAACTTAGCCCAAGGGACCCGATTCTTTTTGCTTCTTATGGCATCCCAAGCTGAGGCCACCGAGAAAATACCAAAAGAGGAACCACGCCAAGAGAACCGGTCAGGCACCCGAGTAAGAACCGGGATGGAAAAATCCCAACACTCCAAGAGCGACCTAAAGACCTGCCCCACCGGAGAAGTGAGGTTTGCAACCATTGCAAGCTTCGAGAGGCCAAATTCCTCAATAAGAGAAACCGGAATAAAAAAACACAAAGGGCCTTCTTTATGCTAGTTATCGAACCATAGAGAAACAGAGCGACCATCACCCACTTCCCAAATAAAGTATGACCTAAAATCCCTCCTCAGTTGCAGAGAGCACAGGATAGGAACGATGCAGACCCAAAAATTTCCCCTCTTTAAAAACTAAAGTGAATTCACCAACACCACAAGGACTCTTTATCAGTAAAATAAATCCAATTATATTTCACCATGGTTGCTTTATTGCAATCTCGCAATCTTTGAATACTTAGCCCACCTTCCTCCTTAGGAGCACAAACATCTTCTCAAGAAACTTTAGCTCCGCCCAACCTAGGGTAGGCCCCTTCTAAAGGAACTGTCTTAAGATACACTCAATACGGTCTAACATAGAATAGGGAAGGGTAAAAACACTAGCCCAGAAAGCTTGGATAGAATGAAGCACCGACCCGATCAACTGAAGTCTTCTAGCGAAGGAAAGAAACTGTTGAGCCCACGACTAGACCCTGGCTGTGATTCGGTCAATAAGAGTCACACAATCTGCCTTCCCAAGCCTCTTGGAAATAATGGGTACCCCCAGGTAGCATACCGGAAGCTTTCCTTCTTGAAAGCCAAACGCCAAAATAATGTTCCTTCGAACGGAATCAGAACCCCTTGCAAGAAAAACTTCACTCTTGTTCTTGTTAGGTAGCAAACCACTTCAAGGTCTCTTTTAAGGAGGGATACCAACGCTCAATTAGCCTTACTGAAAAGAAATACATCATCAACAAAGAAAAGATGCGATAGTTTCACGGCTTTACACCGCCAGAAATACTTGAAGTCATTATGTGAAGTGCAAGAAACCAGGATCCTGGGAAAAATCTCCATTACGAGGGTAAAAAGATATGGAGACATTGGGTCCCCCTACTAAAGGCCACGCCCACCTAAGAATAAACCATGAAGCTCACCATTGATCGAGATGGAAAACTTTGGAGTGCGAACACAAACCATGATGAGTCTGATCATCCACTCTGGGAAACCAAAAATTGAGAGGGTAAGCTCAAGGAAATCCCAATCTACCATATCATAGGCATTCTGGAAATCTGCCTTAATAGCACACTTAGGTAGATACGACTCTAGGTGGAAACCTACAAACAATTTTTGGGCTAAGAGAATATTGTCCTTGATTTTTCTTCCCTTCACAAAAGCATTCTGAGATGGACTAATTAGGTCATTCAAGACAGTCGCTAGGCGGTTAGCCAAAATCTTAGTAATGACTGGTGTTACAACAAGTTATGGGCCGAAAATCTGAGATAGCACAAGCATTTGGAACCTTCAGCACCAGAGCTAAGATTGTGTTGTTTACCTCTCTAAGCATCCGACCCGAGGAAAAGAAATCCTTCACCGCCTCTACCACCAGAGGACCCACAATCTCCCATTTGTACTTATAAAACTCAACAGTAAAACAATCAAGCCCATAAGTTTTTCCACAAGCGAGAGAAAATAGAGTATCACGAATCTTAGAGTCCAGGACCGGAGTAGAGAGGAAACCAACCTAATCCATCGAGCGTGGCTGCCGAATGCACTTCTTCAGCTCATGTAGCGAGGGCTTCGAGAGGGCTACCTATGGAGATAAGAGGTCCTTGAAGAAAGAGACAAAAACAGGAGGCACCAAAGCGGGATCCGTGACCAAAGAACTGGAAGGATCCTTTACCGAGAGGATCTTGTTCCTAAGCTGTCTTATATTAATCGAGTGTTGGAAAAACTTGGTGTTCCTATCACCCTCCTAGAGCCACCTAACTCTTGCTTTTTTTTTTTTTTCTGTAGAAAGACACTTCATGAGCTCGTAGATCCACAAATAGCCTACGCTAGGACTTTTCCAGTTCTGCAAGAGTAAAGTTGCCTGGGTCTTGTTGGAGACCAATCTGGGTACAACGAAGAGCATTCCTAGCTTCATTAGCCCTCATTGAAATGTCTGAGAACTCCTCTCTATTGAGCCGCTTGAGGCGACCTTTTAGGGCCTTCAACTTGCAAATAAGTTTGAACATGGGAACCCCTTACACCGGACTCTCCCAAACCTACTGAACAATAGATGGAAAAGCCGAGTGTTTCATCCAAAAATAAAAAAACTTGCAAGGTTTCCTCCTAAAAACATGGTTAAGGACTCTGACCACCACGGGGGAATGATCATATATACTCGGGTTGAGAAAGGAAGCCTCAAAAAAGGAAAAATCCACATTCCACTTGGCATTCACCAGCACACAGTCAATCTTCCTCATTTTCCTATTGGCACCTGAGGATGTGGACCAAGTAAAACGAAGGCCAACATATCTTAGGTCTTCCAAATCCGTGTGGGCTAAGCAAAGACTAAATTCATTGAAGTACGGGATCCATGTAGTAGAATCCCCCACCCAGTCAATCGGGTCTTTTATGGCATTGAAATCGCCAGCAACCAGCCAGGTCGAGTCCTGTACTAAGCTGTTCATCCGAACCAGGTCTCCCCAAAGGGGGTGACGGCGAATAAAAGTATGCTCTCCATAAATGATTGAAGTACAGCAAGCTTGCCCAGATAGAATAAACTTTAGGTGGCCATGGATAGCCTGATCATTAATAGCAATAGGTTTAAAACTAACGAAGTTTGGATTCTAGCCAACCCATATTCTACCCTGAGGGGAGAACTCATAGTTAGCAATCCAATTCCAACCCGCCAAAAGGTTTGAAGAGAAAGAGTGGAAACGAGATTTAGGGACTTTCGTCTCAAAAATACCAACAAAACTTAGATTATTTAAAAAAACGAATCTTCTAACTTCAGCACGCCTTATGGGGTCAACAAGGCCCATAATATTCCATATACATATATACATAATAGTAAGAAGGAGAGGAGATTACCTACTCTTAGTAGTCCTACGTCGACCAGAGGCTGAAGTAGGTAATACTGAAGGGGGCAAATCAGGGTACAGCTTCAATAATTTGTCTTGCGTAGATTCAGAATTCCCAAGAATAGGAGGGACTCTCGGGGAAGAAGGACAGGTAGAAAGTAAATCTTCATCATCCGAACAAGCAAATGACTCGTCTATGTCCTCCCCTGAGCTGGAATGGAGAACCGAAGAAGAGGGAGGCTCAGCTAGAACTGTCCCCTGCTGAGGATCAACCTTTGTCTAGCACCGGGCTGATCCTAAGAGATTCTTGGAACTTCCTATCAGTTTCGCAGGCAACAAATTACCTAAAGTAGAATCCTTAAGCTTCAAAAACTGACCACCATCACTAGGACGAGCCAGCCGAGAGGATGCATCATCCTTGCTAGTTGGAGGCTTTTTCTTCTTGCTTTTGGCTTGCTTCCAACCTAGATCAGCCTCTTGAGGAAGAATAGCAGTAGGAGGATTAGACATTTCCAGCGCTTGGGCTCGACCACCTTCAAAAACGTCACAGAAATTGCCAATAGGAGTAAGAACGGCTACAGTACCCGTAGTTTTAGTCGAAGGAACCAATCGAGTCTCACTAGCACCAGAACTACCAACTTCAGACACATTAACTAACACATTTTCTTCATGCCTTTGGACAGCAGGAGGGACAATGTTCAACATAGGAGAAGAAGGAACCTTACCCTGGGGACGAGTAGGAGCAGCACCCAGAGTCTGCTGGACAGCTCTTGCATCGGGAGAATGAACAAGAGCAAGGGGCATTTGTGGCCAAAGATGCCACACCTTAGGCAAGCAATGGGTCTCCACTAGTACTCCACTCCCACCGAGCACGATTCCCCATTAAGCACAACTTCTACTGCCTCACAAGTTGGCTTATTTGCTGTGATCTTTATACAAACTCTGGCAAAGGCCAGCATCTTCATATGTTCTATCCTTTGGTCCACATACAACGGCTTGCCTACAGTGCTCACAACTTTACTGATCCCTTGAGAGGACCAGAATGCAAGAGGAAGGTTCCTCAGCCTAATCCACACAGGCACCGTTAAGTGGTTGTCCTTTCTCAGTTCCAACGAGGGCTTCCACTACTGCAACACTAACGGTACTCTTGCCACCGTGATTGGACCCCCATCCAATACCTTCTTGCAGGACTCCCTATCAGGTACATGGAAGAAGAAAAAACCTTGACCGTTCGACATCACTTCCAACAAGTTCGGGCCCTAAGCTTTCTTAAGGGCCGTCTCAGTCACCTTAAAAGGTAATCGCCTACCAATGGAGTATCCCACTAGGCACTCCTTTATCTTGGGATCAACAGGTTGTAATATATCATTAGAGAGCTCAACAACAGGTTTATTGTTCACATAAACAGGAGGAAAAAACTCCAAGTCATAACCTTTCATAGCAACTGAAGCCACAGCAGCCCAAGTGCGCACATTTGCGTTGGTCGAGCCATCTCTCTACTGTGAAAGCTTAGAACGAGACCTTGCACGACTCCTCCCTCAAGGCCCAACGGAAACACGAGGGGGTTGAGGCGAGTGAGCAACCTTCGCAGTCACAGCCGGGGCTGAACGATCCGCGTCCTCCTTCAAGGAATCCAACCGAGTCGAATGGCCATGTACAGGAGGGGATGGGCTTCGAGCACTAGGCCCTTCCCCAGAGTTATGGGCCAAAACGAGCTTTAAAAGACATCGCAGCAAGAAGCCGCAAGCACCAGAGAGCAGACGAAAATAAACCCTAGCCACAAACGAACATAATGGCCCCAAATCAAAACGTACCAGGCTAACTCGACAGGGGTTTTGTAGAAAGCTAACAGGAGGTGCTTCCCTCTAAAAATCGGCTCCAACCAACAGGCAAAGCGCCCGGAATCATTAGCAGACCAGATCGCAGGAACAATGTAGGAGTCGACCTCTAGAGAGCATATGTGAACAGTAATCCGAGAAGGGGAAAATGGCAAAGCTCTGTTCATTTTTCCACATCCATTTGATATAACATGAAATTATGAAAACAAGCATGGGCTAGTAGTAATCGTATAGCTTCAAGCCTAGCAAGAGGACATATGTTTTATCAAAATCAATACCTTCCTCCTATGAATATCGCAACTAATCTTGTGTTATAGTGAATCACGTTACCTTTCTTATTAAGCTTGTTTCAAAATACCCATTTGATTCCTACGATGGAATTATTTTGGGTCTTCAGACTAATTTCCCAACATCGACTTTGAATTGCTGTAGCTCATCTTGCATAGCTTCAATTTAGCGTTCATTAGTAATGGCTTCTTCAACTCCTTTGGGTTCCACTTGAGATATTAGAGCCAAGGATGTTGGTGGCTAATAATACAACCTAGAGGGGGGAGTGAATAGATTGCTTTTGAACTTTGATAATCTTTTGCGGAAATTAGCCAATTGCTAAATAAAGATAAGCTCAACCTAATATTTGAGAGAAGGAGCGTAAACCAATTGTATGCAAATGTATGTAAGTAGAAGAAAAATAGTGGGACACAGTGAGTTATAGTGGTTCGGCTTTATCCACAAGCCTACGTTCACTTTTCAGACTCATAGCCTTAAAACGGTCTGGATTCTACTAGCAATTTGCTTGGAAAGTTACAATTGGTTAACATTGATCCTTTCCACGATAAATGTCACGTCCCGATCCTCCGACCATGTGCCCATCCCTCCTTGGTCGATTAAATTGCGACATCCTAGGACGCATCACCGACCCATTCATTTTAATGAGCGCATGTGGAAGTAGATAATAAATCTCCAGACAACAATTCAATGAGATAGAAAAGCAAGACCATAACTTATCAAAAACCAAAACACACCTTTGTACATATCAGACTAATTCATATACATTACTAGCTGATATTTACAAGGTCTACCGAAAAAGGTTGATTCTCAAAATTAGTTGTCCTAGGACCAACTATTCAGACCAGATTACTGAACCTTCAGAGTCCACGGGATCCGGGCAAGATGGTGGGTCTTCCACTTCTCCATCAGGTAGGTCTGTTGGATCCCACCCTGGATAGCATCAATCACCTCAGCAAGGATATCATAGCCTCTAAGGGGAACTATCTTAAGACTGTAGGGAGTGGTGTGAAACCAGGCTTTGAATTGATTGGGTGTCTCCTGGTGTGGGGCCTCTTTAGCCAAAACTGTGGTCACCACCAACTTGTAAGTCCAATCACTTCGAGGATCAGGGAAAACAGAGACCTGCTCGGTTATTCTCATGGGACGATCATGTCGCCCAAGGCGAGTCGCCATTGGTGAACCTAAAAATGTTATCTCAGAATGGGGTGAGACAACGTCTTAGAGAGTTCTACCCCCTAAGACTCAATTAGGAAGCCAATACACCTTAAAGGCTACCTAAGCACAATACGAGTTAGAGGACTTACCTTGGCCTCAGTTCCTCCCTGCAAATCAGTTCAATTCAAATAGGCATCCAATCAATTACCATAGAACGAATCACCGATCAATCGACTTAGTCGATTCCATGTCATCGGACCATCACCTAGTCAAATCAATACTATCTATAAAATGCGATCATAATCTAGGACTGCTCACCCAAAGCTGAAAATAGATAATATAGCTCACTCAAAGCTGATAATATAGTATACTGTATATATGCTCGCCTAAAGCTGATAGATTAGGGTCCCCTAGCCATTACAGTATACTATATATGCTCACGCAAAGCTGATAATATGGTATACTATATATATATATAGCTCACCCAAAGCTAATAAATTAGTACCCTTTGGCCAATATAGTATACCATCTCAACATGCAATCAATTCCTCATTTTTATCACATCCAATAAAAATAGCCGTGTGTGGGTATATAGTCGGCCTGAGCCAAAATATCATAATTTCACTTTAGAATATCACACTAGTTTCAACAGCCCATAAACATATTTTTTGCGCTGTAAACCGACACCTGGTAATTTTCCAATTAATTACCAAAGTTTATTAATTTAGGAAATAAATTCTAAAATCACAATTAAATCATTTCAGCACAATTAGCACTCAAATAAATAAACGGATTACACCACGATAATTAGCATAAAATTCTGGTCAACAGCTATCCCGGTCTAATTTTCGGAAAATAAATAAATAATTAAATAATTATGAAAAATATTAAATAAATGCAATAAATCCAACTTAGGCCTGTTATAGCCCAATTGGAAGCCAAGACAAGCCTGAAAAAAATTCTAAGGTTCGTTCAATAAATACTAGAACCTATTTTCTTGCTAATTGCCACAACTAACCACCTAACATGCATCGGTAAAGCATTAAATTAATTATTCTAATCTAATCTATCCACCTAATCACATTTAATTAAATCTAAACAACCCCTAAGCATCATTAACCTACTAAGCAAGGATTAGTGAGTTAAACTCACTTGTTTGATGATTCAATCGGTGCAATTCGACGGGGACGCGACAGGGAACGATTCTCTCTAAAGCGGGCCCGCCAAGCGGGGCCGGGATGGGCCCGAAAATAGCTACACAAGGCCCACAACCCTGGCTGGAAATTGCTTCAGAAAATGGGCCCAAAGTGCTGAAACGGGGCTGGTTCGGGCACGGCTCGGGTTAGATTCGACGGCCGTGAGTGGTGGTGCAGGCCGTGACTCGGGCCAAGTTGGTTGCTGGATTTGCTGGAATCTGACCACGTGATCGCTGTTGTTAGGCTGCAACGGTGGGCTTTAAAGACGGGCCAAAGTCTACGGATGAAAGGGCGGCTTCGATGCAGTGGAGACGGGCTCGATTGTGGCAGCAAATTCAATCCAGAATAGATGCTGTCGTTGACCTAAAGAGGAGCAGCACGTGAAGTTGTGGTGTCGGTGGGGCGTCGGTAAAGCTGGCGGGATCATGAGAGGGAAAAGATGAGGCCAAAGCAGCCAAAAAGGGGCTGTTGATCGCTGCTCGTGTACAGCAGAATGAGACCGAAAAATGAGGAAGAAAATCGGGGCAGCTGGCAACGAATTTGATCGAGTGAGTCCAAGAGGTGGGGGCGCCATTGAAGCCAGCGGAGAGGAAGGCCCAAAGAAGAAACAAAAAGAAACAAATTGAAGATAAGGATGCAGACCTGGTCGGCTGGAAGGGAGAATTGTAAAAGAGATTGAGGGGGAGACATGCACGTGCTTTGACCAAAAGTCAAAGAAATCAAGGCACAAAGAAGACCATAGAAGGGAGAAACGTTGGCCAAAAAGGGAAGGGGTGTGCGCAATTGGACGTGGGACCAAAGGGAAGGGAAAAGAAAAGAAAATAAAACACTAACATTTTTAATCAACTTCACAACTTTGCCAATTGGTCATCCTAGGACCAATTTCTTCACCAACTTGAACAATTGAAATCTAAAAGAAGATCAAAAGGCGGTCCCTTTATCCCATGAATTTCCTTCAAATCCGAATTCTCTTTAATTTTTCTCGGAATCTGATTTTTTTGACAGACTTCTTCGATTAGGGTCTGATTTGCTGCAAAAAAAGCCCACGAAATTTCTTGTCACTAATTTACACACACCAGACGCCAAAAATCCCTTCAAATTGGCTAATCCGAATTTCTATTCGTTTTTCGAATTGTCCGATTCGGTTTTCCGTAAAAAAATCCCGAACTCGTCGAAATTTCCTTGAAAGGTGAGTCAACGTTCCTAGAATGACTCATGACATGATAGGACTTTCAATTTTCAAAATCGAATTCAAATTCACGATTAATTTCAATCAAACGCGGTTTTAGCGTGACTTAGCCTATTGGGTAGCTTTTAAAAAATTTTGTTGCAATTGACCCGTGGTCGATTTTCTTCAAGCCACACGTACCTCTTTGACACATTGGCGACTCTCGGTGGTTGTGAAAATCTCGAGGTTTCAAATATAGATACAGGGTACCCAAAACGAAAGAAAATCAGTCTAATGCCGTTCGATCAGAATTTTGCAATCAGTTGGAATCACCCACACTCTGATTACCCATCTCAGTCAAATTAAACTATCTCCGGTCTTCGATCAATTTTTAATTGCACTGTAATGACCCTTGCAGACTAGCATGGTTGAATAGTCGATTCCTGATCGAGTTCTCAAGTCTATTACATTAAAATCCTTTAATGGCTTCACTTGATAGGTCAGTTATCTCATGAGTAGCCTTCTCAGAGAAAAGCACTATAGTCGTGTTGACAAAATGCCTAACTTATTCAATCGAAATCAAAACCTGAAAAATCAGGATGTCATAACAAATACCACTACCTGGACTCTGTTGTTGATCTTACACTTGTACACTTAATCTTTTGCACAATTACTAAACAACACGAATATCAAAACAGTTTGACAGAGAGCTTATAGCTAAGAAAGACAATAAGAGGTAAGCTTCTTGATTTTTAAGTCGCATATTCTCTCTTTTAGTTTTCTGGGGTCTTCCCTTTTATATACTTCTTCAATTTATCCATTGAAGATGAATTAGAGAAGCAAATAGCCGTTGGAGAGGTTTCGTTGAGCTTATAGCTAAGAAAGACAATAAAAGGTAAGCTTCTTGATTTTTAAGTCACATATTCTCTCTTTTAGTTTTATGGGGTCTTTCCTTTTATATACTTCTTCAATCTATCCATTGAAGATGAATTAGAGAAGCAAATAGTCGTTGGAGAGTTTTCCTTCTACTACCTATACAGTTTCTTTCCTTGAACCTCTGGAGACTAATAAAAAATGGCAACTATTGTTATCTTCTTACTGCATTCTCTGACTGGCCTATTAGACGACCTAGTTGCTCTATTACATGCTTTATCTGGATTTAGCTGATGTGCGAATCCAAGTCTTTCAACAGCTATTTAGTTGATCCAATGAACGTCATTAGATGCACCTGGTCGTTACAATATCATCAACCTGATCTTTACAACTTCAACACATACATCATCAGTTGACTGATACTGTTTGCCATAGCAGCACATTTGTGAACATCTTTCCAATAAATCATATCATGGATATAACATAGTCGTTTGGTCCAACATCTGTATACACCATAGTAGGTATTGTAAAAACTAGTACGAGCACCTAGAGGGGGGTGAATAGGTGCAAAAGCAAATTTTATAAAATAAAGTATAAGATTTTGCTTTTAAACCAACTTTGTTTAGCAATAGACTTTGAAAAGGAAATTAGACTCTAATAAACAGATAAAGTTACAATCAAAGTAAAAGAGCTTAGGGAAGAGAAAAAGAATACAAGGTTTATAGTGGTTCGGCTTAATTCAAGCCTACGTCCACTCTCCCGCACTAATAGCCCACTGGCTGGATTTCACTAAGAATAAAAAAGAGTTGTTACAGTATAGCTCATCCTTGATTCTATAGTGTAGAGACTCTGCTACACTTCCTCAAGATCTCACAGAAGTATAAACTCTCTTTTGAGTACAAGTTCACGCTCAACAATTGAATTGACAAAGAACAAGGAGGTTCAGACTTTGAAATTTCTCTATCGCGCACACACTCGAATAACTAGAACGTCTTCCTTATATACTCCTCCATGCCTCCATACCCGTTGGCACTTTCCAAATGAGCTCTTACAATCTACCCGTTGGACAGAATCAATTAGGGAAGGAATATGACGATAGCCTACCAATCCCGCTCGCCCATACAATCAGGATCTAGGTTTCCATAAGTAGAACCTTCCAAGTATGCTTCGCCAATCAACAGATCTAAATTATCCGAATTAAATTCAAAACGAATAATAGATTCCAAGATGCTATATCCAGCCGAGAAATCTTCTTTAGTCGATAGAATCAAATCCTCAAGGAAATACTTACTTCTGGATCAGTCTTCTTCGACGGTTTAGAAACTGTCAATGAGGGTAAACTTTGAATTTTGAGTCTGGCGGTCCAGCGGTCTTCAGACTTTGACAAAAGAGTTTGCAAGTCTTCAGACTAGACTGATGGAAACGTTTTGTCAGCTTCAAAACACACAAGGAAGTTTTCTCCAACAATCTCCCCCTTTTTTATGGTGACAAAACTTTTCTGTAGATTTGGATAATTTTGACCTGCAAAACAATACTCAAGCAAACATGGATATCTCACAAAAGATAATTGGCTTAGTAAAGATATCATTAAATCTGCATCCACAGGAGAAAAAGTTAGTCCTGTAAATAAACAACTATCTCTGCCATGAAGTACTAACACTCCTTAAGATACTACAACAAACGATCAAATAATCCAAATCCAAATCAAGTCACAACCAAACAACCAAACAAAAGTAAAGTCAGTCAAAAAGTCAAAAAGTCAAGAGTTAAATCTCAAATCTGCAACATCTCTCCCCTTTTTTTGTCAGCATTAAAAAGGTAGAGATGAAAAGAGAATGGAATTAGGATTGCTTTGGAACGCAAACAAGCTGGAAATCTCCCATTGATTGGACGATCCCTTCCAACTTTTTCAAATCCTATTTCAGTTGAGCCGCATCTTCACCCTTGGCATTTGCTTGAACTCGAAGAGCAAGGGCATGGATTTGATTATGTAAGGAAACTGAAGAGGCTTGACCTGCATTCTACAAGTTCTGAACATCGCATCCCAGGGCATAAATTTGTCCTCACATCTCCATAAGAATATCAAACAGTCTTCAAAAGTCTGCTGAATTATCAGTCTGAGTGCTAGCTTCTGCACGATCAATAGGTGTATTGGCAGATGATGGCAAGTCAGCATGATCACTCATATTTGGCTATGAAACCTCATGACCTTCCTCTGGAAATTGAGATGCATAGATATCTTCTGGATCTGCAGGTGAATGGCTAACACCTTTACTAGTAACAACAATTGAAGATGTACCTCTTTTCTTAGCAACTCTCCCTGTTTCATTGCCTTCGGGCAGTGAGAAGTACTCTTCATGCTCTTATTCACCTCTGCCTTCTTATTCTTCTTTCACAATCCTTCCTTCCTTTGCTTCTTTTTCCATTGATTCTCTCTCTCCACTCCTTTGTTCGAACTCTTCTCTATCTTGATCCTGTCTCTCTTCTATCTCTGGAATATAACGACGTAAGTTTTTCAGTGCAAGAGTGGAAATTGTGATATCATCCTCATCCTCTTCATCCTCCAAGATGAGTGCTCTTCTTTTCCTGGATGGAGCAACCATGGGCTCCTTCCCTTTCCGTTTTGCAGCCGAAGAGACTGGGTGAGTCTTGATAGGGGTTTTCTCCTTGAATTGCTCTAAAGCCTTGTTAAGTTCCTTCAGATGCATTTTAGAAACCATTTTCAGTCCCACCACCATTTGATCGCAGGTTTGAACACATAGAATCCTGGGAGGCTGAATATTTAAATGTCTGAATAACTTAGTGACAAGTGCTGAGTAAGGAAGTTGGCCCTTGTCTTTCACCATCATTCTGTACATATGAAGCATGATAGTGTGTGGAAGAGAAAAATTTTTGCCAGCGTTAATGGCATACATCAACTTTGCCTCCAAGTTTGAAACATCAGTTTTCAAAGTCGATTTGGGTCTGAGGCAGTTGATCACTATCTTGTGAAGAAAAATATTTGAGGCATTCATCCTCAAATATGAAATTCGTCCTTCTACCATTCCATCCCGAACAAGCTCTACCGTCGCAGGTCCAATAGACACACTAATTGATTGGAATTTCCCTGTTTCTACTCCAATCACATTAGCCAATGTGTCCATGTCAACTACATAGTCCTAATCTCGAACACTGAATGAGAATCTATTCACATCCAAGAAACTTAGATTAGAATAGAAATATGCAGTGAGTTCAGCATAAGCTTCTGTCATCTCAGAACAAAACCGTTCTAGTTGAAGAAGATTAAATTTCTCTCGCAGCTTCGCATTCAGAGAATCAAGAAAATCAAAATCCACACTTCTAAGGTTGGTCACCCCACGCTTTAGCAACTTAGAGTAAAGTCACTTGTGTTCCTCCGAGCGAAACAAATCTGTCCTTTTGCTTCGAATATTCGCCACAACACCCATTCTAGGCTTAAAATGAGTGTACATCTTATCATCATCATTCTCATCAGGTTGACTTAGCCCTCCAACACGTGGATCACTTGGGATATTTGCAAATGCTTTTTCTGCTGACCCCGCAGTAGCAATTCTCAATTGTTCCATTGTGCGTAAAAAGTGGGTTTCATTTTGATACCCTTTCTCTTTCAAGAATTCATCAATATAGTTCAAGGGAGTACCACCCTTCTTCAAGGTAGAGTAAAGCTTAAAAGTGAAAGCGGGCTTCTGAGTTCTTACAAGTTCTGCATCTTCTATGATTTCTTCCTTTGCTCGATGATCAATATCTTGAGGTCTAGATGGAGGAGATGGACGCTGTTATGAATATTGTGGGCTCTGCTGCTATCTTGGAGATTCTTCTTCCTCGGTGAGGTCAAAATGCGTAGGACCCTCATGCATGTGTTGTGGTCCCCTGTTCGCGATCCTTGAAGACTTCCTTTGGAACAACAGTCTTCACAGTCCTTGAGAGATTCCAAGCTTGTTTCGCAAGAAAGGTGAAAACTTTTCGAGGATTAAACAAGAGATGAAAAGAGAGGTTGAAGATATGTGCTTTCTTAGGGTTTTGTGAGTAAAACGAAGATAAACCGACAGTATATAAAGCAGTCGAAACGAGGCATATGAAACGACGCAAAAGGAAAAAATAAAAATGCCTTTTCAAAAATAACTGTCTTTTTGAAAAAATAGATAACCGTCATTTCAAAAGATAACTTCTTTTTCGAAAATGAATGATTGCAATAATCACGAAAACTGGGAAAGATAACATCAATCAATTACATATTAATAGATGAACGTACCTTTTCAAGATTTTATTCGAGAGATGAATAGAAATAACTTACGGTTGAGATTCTTGATCTTCTGAGTCTGAGTATCTTTAGACTTTCTAGCCCTGAGTCTGAACTTCTTCAGACTTTAAGATGTTGAGTCTGGAACGAATAAACTCGAATTGACTTTTCTCCAAAGGCTTTGTAAAAATGTCTGCTAGTTGATTCTTTGAGTCAATGAACTGAATCAAGACTTCTCCATTTTGAACATGATCTCTAACGAAATGATGTCGAATCTCTCTATGCTTTGCTCTTGAATGAAGAATTGGATTCTTGGTGAGATTGATTGCGCTGGTGTTGTCGCATCTAATTTCAGTGCATGAGTCTTGGATTCCAAAGTCTCTTAGCTGTTGTTTTATCCACAGAATTTGTGAACAACAACTTCCAAGAGCCACATATTATGCTTCTGCTATAGAAAGAACTACGGTACTTTGCTTCCTCGAAAATCAAGATACAATCCTATTACCAAGCAATTAACAGGTGCATGAGGTGCTCTTTCTATCAACTCTGCATCCTGCTAGGTCTGCGTCTGAATATCCAAGGAGAGTAAAGTCTCATTCTTTAGGATACCAAAGACCTAAATTTGAGGTTGAAGCAACGTATTTGATGATATGTTTAGCAGCACTCAAATGAGATTCTTTAGGGTCTGATTGAAATCTGGCACAAATACAAACACTAAACAGAATGTCAGGTCTAGAAGCAGTAAGATAAAGAAGTGAACCAATGATACTCTTGTAAAACTTCTGGTCTACTTTCTTTCATCTTTCATCCTTCATCTTTGTCCATCTTCAAGAAACTTGTCATTGGTACATTAGTCCTTTTGCAATTCTCCAATCCAAACTTTTTGACAAGTTCTTTAGCATATTTTTCTTAGTGAATGAAAGTTCCTTCCTTCAATTGTTTCACTTGAAGCCCGAGAAAGAAGGTTAGTTCACCCATCATGCTCATTTCAAATTCATCCTGCATAGACTTAGAGAATTTCTTGCAAAGATTTTCATTAGGAGATCCAAAAATAATATCATCAACATAAATTTGAACAAGTAAGAAGTTTTTGCTTTCTCTTTTGATAAACAGGGTAGTATATACTTTACCTTTAACAAAGTCATTTTGAATTAAAAACTTACTTAACCTATCGTACCAAGCTTGAGATGCTTGCTTTAAACCATATAGCGCCTTTTTTAGTCTGAATACAGAGTCTGGTTTCCTTGGGTCTTCAAAACCGGGAGGTTGTTCCACATAGACTTCCTCTTGGATAAATCCATTTAGGAAAGCGCTTTTGACGTCCATTTGGAATAACCTGAAATTCTTATAACAAGCAAAAGCAAGTAATAATCTAATTGCTTCTAACCTTGCTACTGGTGCGTAAGTTTCATCATAGTCTATCCATTCTTCTTGCCTATATCCTTTGGCCATGAGTCTTGCTTTGTTCCTTACGACTTTTCCTTTCCCGTTCATCTTATTCCTGAAAACCCATTTAGCTCCAATAACATATTTACCTTTTGGTTTATGAGTCAATTCCCAGACATCATTGATACTAAATTGCCTGAGTTCTTCTTGCATAGCTTCATTCTGGCTTTCATCAGTTAAAGCTTCTTCTATACACTTAGGTTTTATTTCAAAAATAAGAGCCACAACACTAGACTCTTCACACCTTTTGGATCTTGTACGAATCCCTTCATCAATATCACCAATAATGAGTTATTTGGGATTACTAGACTTGTGCTTCCAGTTGCTGATTGGCTTGTCAGACTGTTGATATTTCTCTTCATTTGATTCTTCAATGATTATTCGTTGTTGGTCTTCTGAAGCCTAAGCTGCTTCTTGAGGTTTAGACCTTGTAGAGTCTGGAGCAAGTTCAGATTCATCTAGTTGGATCTGAATCGATTGATTTTGTATAAAGTCTTGAAATTTGACATTCATCGATTCCTCCACAGATTGAGTCTTCTTGTTGTATACTCTGTAAACTTTGCTGGTGGTTGAATATCTAAGGAAGATACCTTCGTCTGATTTTTCTTCAAACTTACCAACTCGATCATTTGCATTTTTCAATATAAAACATTTGCATCCAAACACATGAAAATAGGAAACAATTGACTTCTTTCCTTTGAACAACTCATAAGGAGTTTTCTTCAGAATAGGCCTTAAGAAGACTCTATTAATAATATAACACGCTGTAAAAACTGCTTCAGCCCAAAAATGAGAAGAAATGTTACTCTTAATCAAAAGAGTTCTAGCCATTTCTTACAATGATCTATTCTTCCTTTTCACAACTCCATTTTGTTCTGAAGTATATGGCAAGGAGAATTCATGTTGAAAACCAGATTCATCACAGAATTTGGCAGAGTCTTGATTTTCAAACTCACCTCCATGGTCTGTCCGTATACTTGAAATAACATACCCTTTCTCACTTTGAACTTTCTTAGCAAATTTTATAAAATAAGAAAATGTTTCAGACTTACTTGCCAGGAAATATACCCAAGTGAATCGTGAATAATCATCCACTATTACTAGGCAATATTTCTTACCTCCAATGCTCTGAGTTCTAGTTGGTCCGGAGAGATCCATATGCAAGAGTTGCAGTACACGATTAGTGGAAACTTGATTTATTGGTTTGAAAGAATTTCTCACCTATTTTCCCAACACGCATGGTGTGCATAGATCAGATTTTTGGTATGTCAGGCTGGGTAGTCCATGAACAAGCTTCTTTGCAGAGATCTTAGCTATTTGCTTCATGTTGATGTGCCCAAGTTTTCTATGCTAGATATTAGCTTCCTCTTGAATTGAAATTAGACATTGGGATTTTTCTGGATTGATATCCAAGAGATATATATTCCCATGTCTTCGTCCCGTGAATGTCTGAGAGGAATCTTTACTGGTTCCTGAACATATTCCTTCTTGAAAGTTGATTTTGTAACCTATGTCCCACAATTGGCTGATACTCAACAAGTTATAGTTAAGTCCTTCCACTAAGGAAACGCTACTGATTGTGAGACTTCCAATCTTTACGGTTCCGTATCCCACAATTCTGCCTTTGTTATTTCCTCAAAAAGAAACTTTTCCACCATTAACTTGCACAAGCTTTATGAAACAATTTGAGTCTCCTTTTATATGTCTGAGCATCCACTATCCAAGTACCATTTAACATTTTTCTTGATAGTGACTTGCATTTAAAAAAAGAAACTCAAGCTTTCTTTGGTACCCATTTTTTCTTGGGTCCAATGAGGTTAGTGTGATATACAGTCTTTGCCCAAACCTTCTTAACATGTTTCCAAATCATAGGACATTCTTTCTTAAAATGTTGTGAGCTATTACACTTAGAACATTTAAGAGCACTACGGCCTATAGGTTTTACAAAAACTTTTTGGAAATGATTTTTGTAAGAATTTTTTGTAGGTCTTTGTTTAATTCTTTCCTTTACCTTAGGAAAATCAATTAGAGGAATAGTTTTAGCAGTCATTCCCAAACTTGATTTATTAAAGTAAGGTCTTTGCGCTGAAAGAATCTTTTCTAATTTCTCAGATCCTATAAAAAACATTTTGGAAATACTTGAGATATCATTTTTCAAAAATGCATTTTCTTTTGAAAGATTGTCTGTATCTTCTTTCAAAGTAATAACACTTTTATCTAAATTTTCGACATTTTCTTTCCAAATAATCTCCTGTTGCTTCAGTGCAGAATTTTCTCTTTTTAGTTCAGAAATCCTCTTGAGAGAGGTTTTGAGACTAAGACACAGTTCATCAATATATTTAGAGATTTTAGTAGGAATTTTAAAATTACTTACCTCAATTTCACTATCTGAGTCTGAGTATGTCTCAAAGTCTGAATTTGATTCGGATTGTGCCATTAGACAGATATTAGCATAATCATCATCACTCTCTTTGCACTCGGTATCACTCCAAGTTTATGCTTTGAGAGCCTTTCTGTATTTCTCAGTTTTTCCTTTCTTCTTCTTCAGCAAGGGACAGTTAGGTCTAATGTGTCCCTTTTTCTTGCATTCAAAACAAATCACATCTTTATTGGATTTATTTTGAACCTTTTGAGAGCTTTGTTTCTTCCAATTGAATCTTCTTCCCCTTTTGTTCAGTTTTCTGAACTTTCTTATTATAAGAGCAAGCTCCTCATCGTCCTTATCGTCTTCAGAATCATCATTAGATTTTAATGCAATGGATTTTTTACCTTTTGGGATCTTTATCTTCGTTGATTTGCTCCACTTCATAAGACTGAAGTATGTCAACCAATTCGTCAACAGAGAGTGGCATGATTCTTTGTGTCTCCCTTATTGACGTCTTTATGTGATTCTAATCCTTGGAAAGTCTACGCAGTAACTTGTTAACCTTCATGGGTCCAGAGATTGGTTGACCTTGATACTTAAGACCATTCACAATTTCTGTAAAACGACTAAACACGTCAGTGATAGATTCTCCTGATTTCATTTTGAATGCTTCATATTGACCGAGCAGAATATTGATTCTGGTTTTTTTCACTCGATCGGTTCCTTCATAGGTGATGTGCAATCTATCCCAGACTTCTTTAGTTGTTTCATAAGAAGATATTCCGTTATATTCAGTAGGAGATAATGCACAATATAATGAATAAATTACTTTTGCATCAATAGCTTGTCTCTTGGTTATCTTTTCTTGAGTCATTTCACCGGACTCAACAGCTTCTTTTCCTCTTTCTGAGACTGTTGCAGCTTTAGGAATGATTCCTCTATCTACCACATCACATTCAAGAGGATCTTTTGATCTTAGGAATGCCTTCATCTTGTTTTTCCATATGCTGTATTCCTTTCCATCAAAATAAGGCGGTATGGTGTTGCTTTGCCCTTCAACCAGACCTGGAGCCAACATACTAGCCATAGATCGTTAACTCTGAAGTAAAAACACTTCAACTTAAATGAGTACACAAGTTCTGATACCAATTGTGAAAGCTAGTACGAGCACCTAGAGGGGGGTGAATAGGTGCGAAAGCAAATTTTATAAAATAAAGTATAAGATTTTGCTTTTAAACCAACTCTGTTTAGCAATAGACTTTGAAAAGGAAATTAGACTCTAATAAATAGATAAAGTTACGATCAAAGTAAAAGAGCTTAGGGAAGAGAATAAGAACACAAGGTTTATAGTGGTTCGGCTTAATCCAAGCCTACGTCCACTCTCCCGCACTGACAACCCACCGGCTAAATTTCACTAAGAATCAAAAGAGTTGTTACAGTATAGCTCTTCCTTGATTCCACAGTGTAGAGACTCTGCTACACTTCCTCAAGGTCTCATAGAAGTATAAACTCTCTTTTGAGTACAAGTTCATGCTCAACAATTGAATTGACAAAGAACAATGAGGTTCAGACTTTGAAATTTCTCTATCGCGCACACACTCAAATAACTAGATCATCTTCCTTATATACTCCTCCATGCCTTCATACCCGTTGGCACTTTCCAAAGGAGCTCTTCCAATCTACCCATTGGACAGAATCAATTAGTGAGATTTCAAGTTACTTAAGGAATATGACAATAGCCCACCAATCCTACTTGCCCATACAATCAGGATCTAGGTTTCCAAAAGTAGAACCTTCCAAGTATGCTTCGCCAATCAACGGATCCAAATTATCCAAATTAAATTCAAAACGAATAATAGATTCCAA
The DNA here is from genome assembly GCA_028830015.1 of Eucalyptus grandis x Eucalyptus urophylla. NCBI lineage: Eukaryota > Viridiplantae > Streptophyta > Magnoliopsida > Myrtales > Myrtaceae > Eucalyptus > Eucalyptus grandis x Eucalyptus urophylla. The sequence goes on from CM054190.1 coordinate 48,393,745, forward strand.
GATGCTATATCCAGCCGAGAAATCTTCTTTAGTTGATAGAATCAAATCCTCAAGGAAATACTTAATTCGACATAAGTCTTCTTCGACGGTTTAGAAACTGTCAATGAGGGTAGACTTTGAATCTTGAGTCTGGCAGTCCGGTGGTCTTTAGACTTTGACAAAAGAGTCTGCAAGTTTTCAGACTAGACTGATGGAAACGTTTTGTCAGCTTCAAAACACACAAGGAAGTTTTCTCCAATAGGTAATATACTAAGCATAGTTTGGATATCATTAAAATCACGTGAAGATATTTTTCCAATAATCTCCCATTCTTTTTATGATGACAAAACTATCTCGCAGATGTGAACAAACAATAGATGTTGTTTGAAAGAATTTGGAAAAATTTAAACAGGATCTCCTTAGTATGTTTTGTAGCAAAGCTTGGAGATATGAACTTAGATGATCTTTAACAAGATAGAATCATGGTTGCACAAAGATCTTCTATCAGGAGTGTGTCATCAAGTATTTTGGATTTCAAAGTATAACAATTGAATTCTCCCCCTATTTTGATGATACATTTGCATGCTCCCCATGTTTTGAAGAGCAATTCAATTCCAGGAGATTTAATATACTTAGTGAGATTTGTCATATACAACCAAGCAAATATATTTATGCTTAGTTATCATGAGAAAAATGTTATGAGTAGATATTAGCAAATTTGCAAACATTATTAGGAGCAAATGTCATGAGCAAATAAGCAATTTTGCAAACATTATTAGACATTATCAGGAGCAAATGTTATGGGCAAATAAGTAAAGCATATTTCACATTAAGTTACTCTCCCCATTTTTATCATCAAGCGGAATGATAGAAAAAAGATTAGCTTCATTAATGGCAAATGATAGGCTAATACAAGAGAATGACCTAAGTAGTGAAGGATTAAGATCTAAACAATGAAAAAGCAAAACATGAGCACATAAGGATTTGAAAATGTTTAGGTACAAGGGCATTTGCATTGTTGTGACGAAGTTTGGGGGGGGGGGTTTAAGTTCGATAGTCTCTAGGTCTGGTCTTACTGGGTTGTAGCAATCCAAGTTAAGGAGAGTACGCTCAATCTTCACCATGTATCAAGTCAAAGATAAGAGGGTGGTCTTGATTTCCTGAACATTTACTTGAAATTGATTAAGGCTGGCAAGAGAGGCAGAGACATCCATAGTAGGTGATTGTGATCTTTTTGGCCTAGGTAGACTAGGGGCCTCGGGTGGTACTGGTGTCTTAGCATGCTTTCTCTTTTTTGGTTTAATCAATTCTGCGAGTCTTTCTTGGAGCTTTGCCATAGTTTTGACATGATCTCCAAGACCAATAGGGACAATTTCTCCTCTATGATTGACCTATCCTTCTGGTGTCATTCTCAACATCATTTTGTCTAGGGTTTTCTTTTCAATCTCAACATTTGACATGACAAGTGGTGTAGTGTCAGAGAAATCAATCTTGAAATTCTTGAAGATGCGTGTGACCAAGGCACCATAAGGTAGTTTTCTTGTCTTTCTCTTCGCCATGTAGTACATGTGGATGAAGATCATATAGGAGAAGGAAAACTCATCGAATTTGTTGAGAATGGCCCAGATAACTTTTACCTTGTAACAAGAGACATTCATAGAAGATGTTTTTGAACGGAGGCATAGAATGAGGATCTTTTAAGAAAAATTCATTTTGAGAGAGAGAAGGCTTAAAGGTACAATTTCTCTAGAAATTTTGAGAAAAGTTTAGAGTTTCCAAGACAAGCTGTAGACCTCATCAGGCTCTATTGGAATCTTTTTGAAAACATTGTATTCAGTGTGGATGATTTCAGCAAGTTCATCCAATGTGACAACATAATTCTGGTTTCAAAAGGTGAAGACAAAAGAGGTTTATTTTTCAATCTATCCTTGATTTGGAAAAAGGATTCTTCTCATCTTCATCTCGCTTGTGTCCTAAACCATATTTGTTGTAGCAAGGAATTTGAATTGAGAGAATGTGTTTCAAGGTTTTTGAACCTAGTAAAAACTCAATGATGATGTTTGAAATTTGTTCCTTGAGGTGCTACTCTTAGCTCAAGAAAGTTTTGCTTCCCTCACGAAGAGATCACAATCCTTCTTCAAGTCGTCGACAGCAACTTTGGATACAAGATTTTCAGTGGTGAGATCATAAACTTCCTTTTTCAAAATAAAAATTCTTTTTGAAGCTATTATGTGTTCCCCAAACATTTACCTGAAATATCATTTAGTTCTTCATAAGATAGTTCATAATCATTTACCTCATTTTCATCCTCATGGTCTAAGTTGACCAGTAGATAGAGATTTGTTTCTTCTTTATCGCTGGATCACATTCAACATCACTCCAAGATTCAGTCTTCAGTGTTTTCTTCTTCTTTTGATATTTTCACTTCTTTTTCTTGAGAGATGGGCATTCTATTTTTATGTAACATGGTTTCTTACATTCATAACAAACAATATTGTGACATTCTGGATTTTTCACTTCTGCTTTCAATTAAATTAATCAGGCCTTTTTTCGACGCGCCTATAGGGCTATTCTCATAGCTGATCACTCTCGAGATAACTAGACTATCTGGGGAAGCCATTAAGAAAGTCCAATGCAATAGACTTGAGAATTCAACTAGGAATCGGCTACTCGACCATGCTCATCTGTAGAGAACATTACAGCACAAATATAAGTCGATCAGAGATCGAAGATAGGTCAGTTTGACTAAGATATGTGGCTAAATATGGGTGACTCCACTAAATTGGAAAATTCTCGTCGACCGGCACTAGACTGATTTTTCCATCATTTTGGTACCCTGTGTTCGTATTTGAATCCTCGAGATTTTCACGACAACCGAGAGTCAACAAAGTGTCGAGTGAGTTCATTGTGGCTCAAAGAAAATCAATCACGAGTCATTTGCACTAAAAATTTCTAAAAGCTACCCGATAGCCTAGGTCACGGTAAAATCATGCCGGATTGAAATTAACCTCGAATTTGAATCCAATTTCAGAAATTGAAAGTTGTCATGTCACGAGTCATTTTAAGAACATCAACTTAGTCTCCGAAGATTTTTCTACAAACCGAGACTTTTTGGGAAAAAGTCGACATAGGGTCGTTTTGTCCAGAAAATGTCGGAGACCATTTTTGATCGCGTAATTGGGATGCAAATGGGATCAATTGGTGAGGAAAAATACCAATTGGGTCAATGAGGTGTCAGTTGAATTTATAGAGGCTAAATTGGATTGATTCAAGAAGGGTTGAGTATCTAGTTGAAGAGAAACCGAGCTAAATTTGTGTGTCCCCACCACCCGTGACATTTGGACCATCTCGGGCTTCTAGAAGTGAGCTTTGGTGGCTGATTTGTGGCCAAGGGATAGCTGGTGGTGGACAAGGGTCAAGGGGACCAAGAAGATGAGGCTAAGAGAGAGGTGGACCCCCTTGTTCCCTCATCTCTTTCATTTCTCCCTCCAACCAGCCAACACTCCCTCCTCCTCTCTTTCAATTATTCGAACCCCTTAGCTAGTAGAGAAGTTGCGAAACAAGCCAGCATGCCGCTAGGACCGCACGCCGCCGCCGTCCGCCGTTTCTACCTCGCATGCGTGCCATGCACGTCTTCACACCGTTCGCCCGCATTGACATCAGCCCCACCTCTTGCTCGAGCCCAGCGAGCTGCCGAGGATGCCTGGACCACTGTGAGCTGCTGCCGGCCACCGTTCGAGCTCCATTGGGTCCCGCATAGGTCCAATTTTACCCCCTCGGTCCATCCCCACCTCAACTGAGCCACCGTCTTTGCCTTTTTAGCCAACAACCAGTCTCAAACAGAGAGCAAACCAATTGGTATTCCAGCACAATGTAGGCCCGTTTTGGAGGTGTTTCCAACCCCAAAAGCTCAGTCCTCTTTGGAGAAGGTCGAGCCCTGTTGCATCCCCGTCGAATTGATCCGAGTGGATCAATTAACAAGTGAGTTTAACTCACTAATTCTCACTTAGTAGGTTAATGACGCTTAAGGGCTGATTAGTTTTAGACTAAGTATGATTAGGTAGTTAGTTAGATTTGATTAGTGACTTTAATTAATTACCGATGCATGTTAGGTGGATAGTTAGTGCAATTAGGGCCTAGACAAACTCTAGTATTTACCTAGAGTGATTCGGAAATTTTCCGAATCCGTCTTGGCATTCAATTAGACTTTACGGGCCTAAGGTTGATTTAATTGCATTTATTAATTATTTTTGTAATTATTTAATTAATTATTATTTTTCGGAAATTAGACCGGAATAGCTGGTAACTGGAATTTTATGCTAATTACTGTGGTATGATCTGTTTATTTAATTGAGCTCTCAATTGTGCTGATTGTGCATGATTTGTAGTTTTGGAATTTATTCTTAAATTCATTTAATTTCAGTAATTGATTGGAAAATAACCGCGCGTCGGTTTACAACGCCAAAAATATTTTGGTGGACCATATAAAATGGTGGGATTTATGGAAAGGAAAAATACCGTATTTTGGCTAAGGCCAACCGTGTAACCACACACGAGTATTTTATCGGATATGATATAAGCTCGGTGACTCGATATGTCATCTTGGAGAAGGAATAGTATAAGCTCGGTGACTCGATATGTCATCTTGGAGAAGGAATAGTATAAGCTTGGTGACTCGATATGTCATCCTGGAGAAGGAACAATATACTATATATGCTCGATGACTCAATATGTCATCTTGGAGAAGGAATAGTATATTATATATGCTCAATGACTCGATATGTCATCTTGGAGAATGAATAGTATACTATATTTAAGCTCGATGACTCAATATGTCATCTTAAAGAAGGAACAATATACTATCTATTAGCCTTTGAGGCAAGCTACTATCTATTTTTTTCAGCTTAGAGTAAGCTGTCCGCAAGGTGGTCAAACTTTATATATAGTATGGATTTGACTAGGTGATGGTCCGATGTTATGAAATCGACTGAGTCGATTGATTGATGACTCGATCTGTTATGATGAATTGATTTGTTGTTTGATTCAATGAAGTGCATATTGAATTGACTTGCAAGAAGGAACTGAGGTCAAGGTAAGTCCTTTGACTCGTGATTGTGCCTAGGTAGCCCTTAGGGCATATTTTCTTCTTAATCGGGTCTTAGGAGATTGAACTCACTGAGACGTCGTCTCACCCCGTTGGGGGATAACATTTCAGGTTCCTAGATGGTAGCTCATGAGTTTTTAGGATGGCCTAAGAAGAGTACAGAGCAAACCTCTCACTTTTCGTTGCATGGGAGCCCTAGAGGCTGGACCTATGAGCTGGTAAGATCTATAGTCTTGGTCGATGCGGGTTTCACCCTCAAGGTGCCCCACCGATACAAATCGTGATACCGCCAAGCTCAGGATGGCTAGAGAGAGGGTCCCTTACCGGAGTCTGAGATACCTCTATATGTTCTGGAGGTCACTTTTGGAAAGGGCACTGTAGATCCTCCTCAAGGCTCAGTCGTAGGCACGGTAGACCTAAATTTTGAAGATCTCGGAAGTCCAGTGCAGTCTGCTGAAAACTCTAGTTGGAGTGTGGATGATGATGGGGAGGAGGACGAGGACCCTTAGTTTTTTCTGAAACCCTCAACCCTGTTATGTAGAACTTACATAGACATATATAGCAGTTTGTATTATATATAATTGGTTGTGATGTGTATATATAAGTGTGAGGTTGGTTTTCAAAATTATGGACTTACATTTCTATCTAATATGGTTGTAGTCTAGGGATTTATATATATGCTTCCACATGCGTATTAAAATGAAAGGGTCGGCGATGCATTCTGGGATGTCGCTATTTAATCGATCAGTGAGAGATGGGCACGCTCTCGAGGATCGGGGCGTAACAAATATCCTTACATTTGGGTTCTTTTTTGTTCTTGTATGGTCTTATGTCATCAGACTTCATTTGTCTTTTTCCTTTGTAGTTTCCTCCTTTTCTCATGAAGTTTTTGAATCTTTTTTGTCAACAGTGCCACGTCTTCATCACTGTCCTCGCCTTCTAAGGATATTTGTTCATCTGCATCATCCTAATCAGCTTTAAAAGCAATTGCTTTCTTACTTTTTGATTTGTTTTCCTCATTCAAATATTCAACTTCATAGGACATAATGCTCCTATCAATTCTTCCATTGTGATTGGTTGAATCCTCATTGTTTCTTGTAGTGATGTCTTTACTGTGCTCCATTTCTTCGGTAAAGCCTTTAATAGCTTGTTCACCTTCCTGCATTAGTGACTATCTTTCCTTAATGTGCAAGGTCATTCATTATTTTAGTGAATCGAGTGAACATCTATGTTTTTGTCTCATTAGACTTCATCTTGAATGGTTCATAATTTCCAAGTAGGATGTTCATTTTGTTTTTCCTTTACCCTGTCGCTTCCTTCAAATGTCAATAAGAGACGATCCAAATGTCTTTGGCTGTAACACAAGAAGAAATTATGTTAAATTTTAGATGGACAAAGCGCAATACAATAAATGTTTGACTTTGGCATTTTTTTCGTGCTTCTTCTATATGATTAATAGCAAAATCTGCAACTTGAGCTTCCTGTCGAGAAAGAGACTAGGCAAGAGCTGGTACATCTATGCCACTATCAACTACACTCCACATTTTGAGACTTGTAGCTTCAATGTAGGTTTGCATCATTTGCTTCTAGTTTCCATAGTTGCTTCCATCAAAGTAAGGCAACTTGTTAGGAGCTTGAGCATCGTTTGGTAAAGAAACTACCAAAGTTAGCTATAAGAGAAAATCTTTATACTAAAAAAAATACACTTCAAATAATGAGCAACAAGACTCTGATACCAATTGTTGGGGGATAACAATCCAACTGATAGGGTTGAATAGGTTGTTTTAGAAATATTAACAATCTTTTGCAGAAAATAGCTAGTGCGAAGTAAAGATCCGGTCATGGTGATGCTTCAAAGGTCGTGGTCATATTGTGTACTTATGGAAGAGATAAAAGAGAAAAGTGGTAGCACACAATGATGTATAGTAGTTTGACGGCATAAGAACATCCCAAAAGAACACCCCATGTACCACAACTTGACAAAGGGGGACACATAAGTGCCAAAACTTTCGAAATGTATACTTAAGTGTCAAAATCGGAGAAAAAATAAATATTTAAGTGCCAATGGACAGAATTTCTAGTTAAACAGTTGATGTGGCTTTTTCTGGCGAGAATTTCAAATGACATGGCATTTCTTGAAAATATTTTATCCACAAGGCATTTTTTTTAATTTTTCTTCAATTTTTTAAATCACATTAGAAAATAAAAAAAGAAAAGCCAAACTTTATTTTTTTTAAAAACTAGAAAAAGGCTGGGCTCACCCGCCAGCGCTTTTGCCGCTACCCATCGCCAGAGGGGCCAATGATCATCGCTAGCCCTTAGCAAGGGTGGTCGGCCTCACTAGCCCCAGGCAAAGGCTGACAACCCTCGCCGAGCTTGGGCTTGAGCGCCCAAATCTAGGGGATGCCAATGACCATCGCCTGGCTAGGGCGAGGCCTCATTGGCCCCAGGTGAGGGCCTGCGACCCTCGCTAGGCCAGGCGAGGTCTTGTTAGCCCTCACTCAGGGTCGATAAGGCTCACCCAAATTTGGCGAGCCTTTTCAGCCCCAAGCAAGCACCGGTAAGGGTCGCCGGCTTTCACTTAAGGCCGATGAGGCGTCGCCCTGGCCAAGCAATGGTCATCAGCCTTAGGTGAAGGTCAACGTGCCCTAGATTTGAGCGCTCATGTGTAGCGAGATTACAGATCCTCACTTAGCATCGAGCAAGGCCGACCACCCTCACCTAAGGCCAATGATAGTAGCTGGCTGCTTTGATGATGGGCGACAACGATGACAGAAGTGGATGACGTTGTTTTAGGGTAATCTTGGCTGCTTAAACAAGGAGGACGACCTCATTTTAGATAAGGATTGCTAAGTGGACATTCCGGCAAACCACATAGACCGATTTTATTAATAAAATAACACCATGTCGGAATTCTGGCAAGCCTCATTAGAGTCAACACTTAAGTGTCCAATTTTCAAAAAAAAAAGTGACGTTTAATTGTACCTTTTAGAAGTTTTGGCAATTTTGTGTACCTTTTGGAAGTTTTGGCACTTATATGTCCTCCCATACCAAGTTGTGACACTTGGAGTGTTCTTCTGTTGTGGTTTGGCTTTATCTCCAAGCCTACATCGACTCCTCAAACTAACAGTCACAAGTTGGATTGGATTACACTAGCAATCTACTCATAAAGTTGTAATCGGCAAGTACTGATCCTTTTACACAATAGATCATACTATTAAGATTCAGCTACTGCTCTTACTCTTATAAACGTAATCTTTAGCACAATTACTTAGATAGCAAGAATACAACACTAAGAGAAACAATCAAAAGAGAGCGTTTTACTTGAGACATAGTGTATAGTAGATTTTTAGTCTTATGATTTTCACATGTTTCTCATTTGGCTTCCAAGATCTTCTCTTTTATAACCATCTTTTAATTATCCATTGGAAATGGATTGGTGAAGTAAAGAGCCATTGGAGTTACCGTTGATACTGTTGTCCAAAGATAGAACTGACCATACAATCCTTTTCCTGCACATTTGCAGACTACCTAAAAATAGCTTGTGCTGCTGTCCTTTCACTATAACTTCTAACAGACCTATCAAACAGCCTAGGTTCTTGATTTCTATTATCATTACGATTATGCTATTGTGCATATCCACTTTCACAATAGCTAATTTATTGAACCAATGAACATTATAGAATGAATGTTGTTGTCACATTACCAGTTACCTAATATGTACAGCCTTGAATACAAACATTGACATCAGGTGATCTTTAGGTATGTTGGTGTTGTTTATGGAAAACCGTATCAAGACATATTGTGATCTTTTACCACATGGAACACACCATGTATATCATGTGGTTTTTAATACTTGTCATGAACATCTACATTTATCATAGTAATTATTATGCTAATGATAGTCTGGAAATCAATAAACTCACTTGGAAAGGTTTCTTCAACACCAAGGTCCATCACTTGACATCTTTTTGCCATTATCGTGTTGATTTTGACAAAGGGAATGAACTCTGGTTAGATCAGTGATTTACCCAAAAATAAGCAAAGCAACATTTGCTGTCCAAAGAAATTTTTTGGTAGATCACTGCCCGACTAGAGGTATATCCCTAATCATTTTGCTTGAATGGATCCCTTTTTTTTTGCTTTTTTGAATGATCAATTTGAATGAAATCATCCATATTCACAACTTATGACTCCCTCATCACTAGAATAAGAATAGTGTCGCTGACCTATGTGCTTCCATTTCATCATGTTGGACAATATTCCAACCTAACCACAACTCAAAAAGGGTTAAATTTGTTGCCAATCATACAATGTCAAATATTTTCTGAGAAAAAAAAATAAAAATACAATGTCAAATATTTGGTTGGGTTTTAATTAATGTTGATCCTCTTAAGTAAATGTTTATGACTCACTCGTTAACAGAATAAGGATAGTGTTGCTGACCTATACGCCTACATTTTATCACGTTGGACAACATGCGCTTACATTTCATTACGTTGGACAATATGCCTAACAAATTATGACTCAAAATGCGTTGCATTAGTTGCCAATCATACAATGTCAAATATTTGTTTGGGTTTTAATTCAAGTCAATCCTCCTAATTAAATGCTTATGACTCACTCATTACCAAAATAAGAAATCATTGACATATGTGCTTACATTTCATCAGATTGGACGATATGCCAACCTAATTTTGACTCAAAATGGGTTCAATTAGTTGTCAATCATACAATGTCAAATATTTAGTTGGATTTTCATTCATGTTGATCCTCTTAATTAATGCTTGCTAAGTCATAATCAAGCAATCATTGATTTCGTTTAATATTAGGTCCACATTTTTATCAATAGCGAGAGATGAAAGTGCAAAGAAACTCACTCCATTCCAATTTTGACATGTAATAAGCATGAAAATGGCCATCCTCTTGATCTATTATCATCGATTTTATTGCTCCATTCCAAAATGGTCATGAAGCCTTCTTTTTTTTTTTTTTTGTTCGATAAATGGACATGAAGTTTAAGGCCGATATAATGGGTCCATTTTCTCACGTCTTGGTAAATTTTGCTCCTGCGGGTATTTTCTAGGAGAAGACGAAGAGAGTTTCTCCCTTATTCCCTCTTTTCTACTCTTGTATCATTGAGTACATCGATCTCAGAGGACTAGATCGATATTAGCGGGATAAGTACACTAATGGTGCCATAAGTTGTGTACGGCGCTCACTTTGGTGCCAAAAGTTTCTGTCGGATCACTTAAGTGCCAAAAAATTTGAAAAACGCTCACTTTGGTGCCAACTCCGACGAAATTGGCCGGAAATCCGACGTGGCCTTTTTTTATTAATTTTTGACGCCGACGTGGCTCGTCGGAGAGCTGAGTCAGCATCCAAACACCAAAACGACGTCATTTGGCATGTTTCCCCCAACTTTGAAACCCTAATCCCCAAATTGAGAGAGAGGGAAGCTCGTCTTCGTGTCTTCTTCTTCCTCGAAGACCCACACTAGCAACGGCACCGGCACGGCACCAACAACAGCAGCGGCAGCACACCAGCAACGACACCAGCAATGCAGCAGCAGCAGCAGCGCACCAGCAGCCCCTTCGACCCATCTTCTTCCTCCTCCTCCTCCGCCCTCGCCTTTGATTTTTCCTGCAACAATCTTAGTCTCTCCTCGCTCACCTGGTCGAGCAACTACAATGGTGGCTGAGCGACGGTGGCTGAGCAGCGACGGTGGCCGAGCAGCGACAGTTGCTGAGCGACGGCGGGCAAACGACGGTGGCCGAGCGGCGGAAACCCTAATTTTTCCCCCTAAACGGCGTCGTTTCCATGAAGCCATCCACGTAGGACGGCAAAACGACGTCGTTTTCTTAAGGAGGACCGAAAACGACATCATTTAAAGGCTTATCGATTTTTTTTTAAAAAAAAAAAATCATTTTGGCCGGAATCTTTCGCCGGAGGCCGGAATCTTTCGCCGGTGGCACCAAAGTGAGCGTTTTTCCTTCGATTTGGCACTTAAGTGATCCGACGGAAACTTTTGGCACCAAAGTGAGCGCCGTACACAACTTATGGCACCATTAGTGTACTTATCCCGATATTAGCTAACCATAAGCAAAATATTTTCTTTCTAACCACTAGAAAAAGGGCACAAACACGCGCGAGAAAATTTTAAAGAAAAAGCTTACATGATTTGCTTATTTTAAGGGGGGAAATTGAAATCTCAAATGTAGCTGTGATTTAGGGAGTACAATGGGCTTGTGTTGGCCCTTTCAAAATGCATTTTCACCATTATGGAGTATAGTAATTTTGTGCAATGTTTGAGGTTAAAAGATCGTTTGAATGTGCTTTATAACATAGAGAGAAAATAATATAGATTCTTTCTATGCCATCTTTGAAAATAATGTTTTATGTGATGCAGCGATAACTTATAATAGGAAAGGTGACAAAGTTGGGTTTGAATTAAGGTTGAATTATTATCAAGGTAGTTGACCTTAAGGTAAAGTCATCACCTATTTTCTACTTGAGTATGAGTACGTTTTGATGCTAGCATTTTGGAGAGGTTACATTGATGGACTCGCCAACTTCAAACATTTGAGTCTTAGGTGATAGAGAGTAATTATGGTTCAATTCAAATATTTTGTGACGAGTGTGTAATCCTAGAATAACATTTAGAGGGGGTCATTTTCGTCACCCAAGAGAGAGAGAGAGCATTTTTCTACCAGTATCTCAATCAATGAAACGGGAAAAGGGCTTAAGGTTGAAATTATGAAGAAATTGAGCTTAAAGATGAAACCAAAAACTGAATTTTCAGTCTTGGAGATATCACTAACAGTAGCCGCGGCCGGCACATGACTCCACTTTACTAATAGAAAGTCGAACACGATGTAAATCCCCTGTTTTCAAAAAAAAAAAAAAAAAACTTCATAGTCACGTTGAAACGTTTTACTAACCAAACAAAATAATGCAAAAAATTCACAGTGCATATGATCATACGATAGGAGTATTGCCGATCCACCTAATTTTGCCAGGCCCAGTGTGTGTAGATATGGATCGGAGCCCATCGACCCAAATAATCGTCACAAGCCTCAGAAGAACATCGGATGACGGACGAACGCCAATTGAAGCTTCGTATAATCAATCCCGGCCGAAGCAAGGCAAAGCAATTACACACGGTCTGAATTAAAGCTCTATTCGACAAAAAAAAACAGAAGGAAAAGTAAAGCTCGATGCAATGTCAAAGATTGAGACCTTCGAAGACTTCGTGAAAGTTCATGGCCAGCTGCCGACAGCTTCCTGGTTGCCACACCCACTGCAGGAGCAGCTTTTCAAGAGGCTGTCGACCCACACCTTCCACGGTGGCGCATGCTGCCAAATCGAGCTGTGCAAGGAAAGGGGTGTGCATGGTCTGGGCGGGTGGTTTCCAACCTAGAACCGAGAACCGCCCACTAAGGACCGGTTCCTAAAAATTGGAACCAAGATCCACCCGTTTATTGTATGAATCCACTTGGGAACCGGACTGCCGGTCCGGTCCGGTTCCTGGGTGGATCTATGGAACTGGTCTCACAATAATAATAATAATAATAATAATAATAATAATAATAATAATAATAATAATAATAATAATAATAATAATAATAATAATAATAATAATAATAATAATATCACTTTCTAAATCCCACAATGAGAACTCTTCATATCGAGTAATATACTAGAAAGTTTCTAGTAAACTCATGGTCTAAGGAAAAGAAATTACTGAATGTGGTTAACTTGGAGGAGGATGAAAGTGACCTTTTGCCTCTTAGTGGAATTAGGGGAAAGAAGAACCACTAGAGGGAGGATTCAAAATTTGAAGATGAGAGGAGTAACAAGCAAACATCAGTGTATGTTGATGACATCGACACCGAGCTATCCGAGATGATGGATACAATGCTACTCTTTAAAATTAAAGGCAGGAGTCAAGATTTGAATGTTGATGAATCCTCTGAAAAAGAAGTAAATGAATCTTTACAGTAGAGTAGACAAACACATGCTGCTGATGGTGGGAAGTTTTATGATAACACACCAAACCCAACCAGCAATGTGACAGAGATGGTGGATCTCAGAACTTTGTTGATCCTTTTGATGTTGGGTTTGTTAATTAGTAATTTCAATTTTTTAATATTAAAAACTAATCGGTCTAGTCCAGGTGGGCAGGTGGACAGATCCGCTCATGGAACCGGGAACCGGACCGGTACCCACCGGTTCCCATAAATTGGAAACGAGAACCAGACCGGTTCCCTCAAGAACCACTGGTTCCAGGCGGTTCCGGTCCGCTTCCGAGCGGTTCCGGTCCAGTTACGGGCAGTCCGGGCAGATTCCGGTTCTTTTGCACACCCCTAGCAAGGATGGGCGTCAGAGTAGGCTTGTCCTAACTTTGGACTTCATGGGCAAAGCTAGAGCCGGGAAGTCCAGCAAGCAAATAGTTTATACAATTAGAACTTGTTTTGGTGTTATAGCTCATCTAGTTTCTTCCAAGAGCGAAATAGTGGAGTTGAGAAGGAAGAAACTTACCCTGTGATCTCTGGAAGAACGTAATCAGCCCTCCACCCGAATCGGAAATCTACACCTGGACAAAGTCCAAGAGTGGTCTTATTTCTAATTCGAGATACATCATCTCCACGCAAACATGTGGTAAGCTTCCATTTCCAACTAATTGCATTTAACTGAAAATTGTGTCCTCCACCAACCTGTAATTTCAAAGCACACCAAGCTGACTCCCTAAAAGCTTTACCAATTATCGCTCGATACCCACAGAAGTTAACAGACTTTTTGATGATTGAGAATAGTTAGCCACGCCAGCACAAAACAGAGGTAAAATCAAAGAAGCCTCAAACCTGGAGATTTAAGAATTTTGTGACAGGAATCTTCTTTGAGAGAATGCGCACGTCTTGATGCATGGGTTCATAGACGAACTTCCACAGACGATCTGGGGATAGAGGCTTCAGCACAAGCTTCACTCGAAAATCATTCCTCGGAGCATTGTAAAACTGAATTAAAAAATCAAATCAAGATGTCATAATGAGGCTACATTCCATAACTGCATTAACTGGACAAGCAGAGTTACACCAGGCCTTAAAGGCCCCGACAAAAATTTTGCTTGACAGTCAATCGTTGGAGCACTATAAGACAGACCCAAAGTTTTGAGAACCGTGAATCATAGATACATACACAAAAGTTAAACAAAGATATATTTTTAATTGTACCCCTTAAGCTGAAGCATGGTGAAGACAGACATAAAAATCAAAATATCCAATAAATTAAAATCGCAGTCAGAGCTTATGAAAGAACAAAAGAGACAACAAGAAAAAGGAAGTCTATGTTCATCTAATTCAGTATGTGACTATTACTGACAGAAGCCGTATTAGGTCAATAAGGATGAAACAGTGAACACAAAGCCAAGCCAAACCAAGCAATGGATTCATGGAAATTATATTGATTAGCATATGTCAATGAAATCTATGCGAACAACTGTAAGGCCGTAACATCCTGTGCAACAGATCTTACACAAGTCCGATCAACATGCTCAGCCAAGTGAGGTTCAAACTCATGGAGATCATGGGAAAAAAAAAACATAAAAGTGCTCCCGTAATCTACTCAACTCCTAACATCTTCACTAATCATACATCAATGAAAACTGTAACAAAACCTCTTCTATCTCCCATGAGAGCATGGATTGATATCTGAATAGTTCAAAACTCTCCAATTCTCCCTTACATGTGGAATTCTATGCACAGGAGCAAACGAGAGGGCCTTGAGTATGTATAACTCATGAAGTTGCCATCTCAATTTTTCAGGTCAATCTATCTTAAAACTTAAACTAGACAGAAACGTCACTAAAAATATTTTAACACGTTAAATTCTCTCCCCATGCATGTTAGAAGAGTGGACAGTAATTTAGGCAGCCAGTGCCGCAAACTCTAACATTAATTAAACAGCAAAGTTGTGCCATCTGCAAACTGAAATATCCAGCACTTGTCTTCAAGACCGAAGACCGAGTATGCCATCTCAAATTAGACAGGAACGACATCCAATATGTATACCCAATCCAAGTCAGCAACATAACAATTAAATTAAGAACAAACAAGTTACTCCAATTAAAATTGACCCAAGCTTCAGATACCATATGCAGATGACCTCAAAACAAAAATTTCATTCGCTCCTTCCAAGCCTTTCGCAAAAGTGGTTTGGTTCATCTATCCCCAGCTCTCTCAACAAAATCTAGCCGCTAGATCACCCTTTTTAATTCACCAGGCCAATCATTCTTTTTTTTTTTTTTTGGTAAAAGGTAATAATATAAAGAGGAAAGGTCAAGAGTAAACTTGCACTCAAGATGAACAAACATAACGAGTGGAAGTATGCCTTGATGTAAAATACAAGGCAGTGCCCAAAAGAAGGGAGACAACAACTAGATAGGCACGGCATGAACAATCGGCAAAGAAACAAACACCTCAGCGGAGGAGGAGAGAGATGTCGGCTCCAGAGCGCTAGCATTTCCTTGAAGCGTCGATCGAAACCAGGGTTGATTACGGGTCTCTCGAGAAGATAATGGGATCGATACCCCAACTCCTTTGCAACCTTCTTTTTCTGAAGCTATCCTCAATGTTTCTGAAGGTGCTAGCTCTATCCCTAACCACCTTAAGAAGATGGTTCTTCATAGCCGGGACGATAAGGGATTGTTCTCTGAATAGGATGCTATTCCTATTTTTTTCCAAATAATGTGACAAAGAGCCCCAAGGGAAAAGCGAGCAATGCATTTAAAGAAGTCCTTACCCTTCAAGAAAGAGGAGGCCCAATGGAGATTCTCTCCCCAAGACCTGTTCCGCCAAGGAAAATTGCATCTCGCTGCCCAAAAGAAAGTTACACCGGCCGTGACAAAGCAATCAAAAAACAAATCATCTATGGAATCAGGCATTTCATTGCAGAACGAGCAAGATCCCCTCTCTATTCTACCATGAGATAATAACAGAGATTGTGTGGGCAATCTGCGCTTGGCCATAAGCCAAAGGTTAAGCCGATACCTTGGCGTGATTGCATTATCCCAATCATGCCAAAAAAAATGATGTTTTGCTTGCTCCTGATGGTTTCCCAAGCATTTGCTACCGTGAACCAGCCCGACGGGTTTTCCCGCTAGCAACAGCAATCCGCTACCTAAGTAGGGGTTGAAAGAGGATAATCCCATGACTCAAGGACTATTTTGAGAGCCTGGCCAGCATTAGAGAAAAGATTTGCAATTGAGGCTTGTCTAGATAATCCTGAGCTGTAGATAAGTAAGTTTGAGAAGATTAAATTTAGCGGTCTCTTAGGGTGCCAGTTGTCGAACCAAAGAGAGACCGAGCAGCCATCCCCAATCCTCCCAAAGAAGACATTTTGAAATTCACTCTTGAGACTTAGAAGCTTCTTCTAGGCCCAGGAACAAAAGGTTGGCTTCCTAGCGACCCAAAAGTTCCTGTCCTTTAAAAACGTGGAATGAACCCACTTGCACCACAGAGCCTCTTTATTTGAGAATAAGAGCCATATATGTTTCAACATGGCAGCTTTGTTGCAATCTTTAAGCCTCCTGATACTAAGCCCTCCTCCCTTCTTTGGAAGGCACACATCCTCCCAAGCAACCTTAGCACCCCCTCTACCTAACTCCGGGCCTTTCCAGAGGAATTGTCTGAGGATTTTCTCAATCTGATCCGGAATAGCTACATGTAAAACAAAAACACTCGCCCAATAGGCTTAGATAGCTTGAAGAACTGACCTGATGAGCTACAACCGCCTAGCCAGAGAAAGGAAGCGATGAGTCCAAGATTGAACCCTCGCCGTGATGTGGTTGACGAGAGTGCAACAATTAGCCTTAGTGAGCCTCAAGGTAATGATAGGAATCTCCAAATGGCGAGCTAGCAAGTTACCCTCGTGAAAACCCAGCTCAGAGATAATCTGGTTTCTTAAGGATGGCGTGCCTCCAGCATGGAAGATTTCACTCTTATTTGGATTTGGGAACAAGCCACTCCAAGTAAAGAAGGTTTGAAGGCCTTCTTTGAGAATAGCTATAGTGGGCAAATCTGCCTCCGAAAACAAGAAGACGTCATCCGCAAAGAAAGTATGTGAAAGGCTCGTGGGTTTGCATCTCTAGAAGAACTTAAACTCCAGCTTCAAAGAGCATCTGTATAAGATCCTTGATAGGACTTCCATCACTAAGGTAAAGAAATAAGGAGAGATAGGATCACCTTGATGAAGTCCATGACCAATTGCAAAGAATCCATGAAGCTCCCCATTCAAAGCAATCGAAAACTTAGGAGTGCGAACACACGTCATAATCAGCTGAGTTATAAACTCAGGGAAACCAAAAGCCAAGAGGACTCTCTCAAGGAACCCCCAATCGACCGTGTCATAAGCTTTTCTAAAGTCCACCTTGATTGCACACTTAGGCAAGTATGGTCGAAGATGGAAGCCGGAAAAGAGCTCTTGGACCAACAATATATTATCTCTTATCCTCTTGCCTTTTCACAAATGCGTTCTGAAAAAGGCTAATGACGTCCTTCAAGACTGCTGCTACCTAGTTGGCCAACACTTTAGTAATACACTTGTATATAGTGTTGCAACAGGCAATGTGCCTATAATCCTCAACGGAAGACGCATTCAGCACTTTCGGCAACAACACCAAAATGGTATTATTGATCTCCCTTAGGAGCCTCCCAGTGGAGAAGAAGTTCAACACTACTGCAGTAACCAGGTGCCCAATCGTTTCCTAGTTTTCTTTAAAGCATTCGACCGTGAAGCCATCCTGTCCTAGTGCATTACCCCTAGCTAGAGAGAATAAAGTATCTCGAATCTCGAACTCCATAACCGGCCAAGCTAGGAAACTAATCTAATCAACCGAGAGAGGATGATGGATGACTTCGCGGATCTCCTCTACCGAAGGCCTGTCCAGCTAAGCTTGCGGCGCCAAGAAGTCTTGGAAGTACTGAAGAAAGCATTGCTGGACCTACTACGGATCAGAGATAAGGTTCCCCTCCGAATCTTAAATAGAAATGACTATATTTCTCAATTGTCTCTTTTTGACATACTGATGGAAGAACTTAATGTTGCGGTCTCCTTCTTTGAGCCACCTGACTCTCGATTTCTACCTGAAGAAAGACTCCTCCATGGACCTTAGCCTAGCAAAGACACACCGCTGTTCCTTTTCCAGCTCAGCCAAATGAGCAGAAGCAGGCTCCTGCAGCAACTCCGCCTGCGTGGTCTCTAAGGCTGCCCTCTCCTCTGACGTTCTAACTGAGATGTCAAAGAAGTAATCTCTATTCAAAGTCTTAAGTCGGTGTTTGAGAGCCTTCAACTTACATACAAGTCTAAACATAGGAACTCCTTCCATAGGGGCCTCCCAAACTTGAGAAACAATAGCATTGAACTATGGATGTTTCATCTAGAAGTCATAAAACTTGAACGGTTTCTTCCGAGGAATCGAGTTTAGCACCTTGACCACCATAGGAGTGTGATCAGAGAAACCTGACGCCAAGAAGGAAGCTTCGGAGTACAAGAAGCGAGAAGTCATGGCCCTCCGAGTTGTTCCTCAAGTTTCGTAAAGAAATTCAGGGACTCCGAGTCGGAGTTAATCTGGAGGTGTCCCTTCGGATTTTTCAAAATTTTGCTTGCGTTTATGTTGCCACATGTTTGAAGTTCGTTCTTTGGCGAGTATAATTGGCCTGGATGAATGAGAAGGGTGATCTACTTGCTAAATTTTGTCGACAGTCCTGTAAATAGTGTTGGGACTAGAGCTATCACCTAAAAGGGGATGATTAGGTGATTATGCACAATTTAAAGTGGAATTTAAGACAATCAAGTTTCATATAGCGAATGAACAACATCTAAAGAAAAATTATGCACTAATCAGACTTTACCATATGCAATAAACTAGCAAATAGATTAACTGAGAGATTAAAGGATAGAGAAACTTGCACACAACAGTTATAGTAGCCGATTTATAATAAGCCTACATCCACTCTTCTGCACTGACAGCCTATTGGCTAAATTTCACTAACGAATCAATCAGAGGTTACAAAGTCTGGGTTCTCTCAACAATGTGTTGTCATATCTTATGATCTCTCACAACCGCTCTAAACAACATCTCAAACATTACAGTTTTAGCTCATTGAGACAAGTATGAAGATGTCTAAACTCTCTTTGAACTTTGGAATTTTAGATTTCAGATCTTGTTCTCGCTTTAGCACCACGATCTCCTTTTATATTCCTTGATTTCCTAGTTGATCGTTGAACAAAACTTCTAAGATCATTCATCTAATCAATCCGTTGGACTTGAATGATTTGAGAAGATCTGATTGTTGCTTTGTTTGCCAGATTAGCCATCCTCGATTCTTTAGAGATGTTGGGTTTCCATAAGTAGAGATCCTCGTTAGGAAAGAACGTCTCATCTCCAGAAGATTGTCTCACGAATCACGAATCCTTATTATAGAGGGATTACATTTATATTCATCCTTCAAAGATAGATAGACTATCAATATGTTTAGGAAGAAATCTGAGCCAAATACTAGCCATTGCACTCTATATAATTCACATCGATTATGAATATCTAGATATTTCTCATAACATCCGAAAGTGTATGTCATCTTGACAATCCTCACACAAACTTTACTGTAGTCCTCATGTGACTTGATTATCATGACATAACATTATATTTGACTTAGAGCTGCAGAACTTTTAGAGTAGTCGATTAAGTCTCTGAGTCTAGTGATAAATAAAATCTGAACCAAGTTGCTCCAAGAATATCACTTGGAAATCTTATCATCATAATCATTAAGCATATATGGAAGGCTTTGCCATTCCTCAAAACATAATAGGAAGTTTTCTTAATAGATAAATGAACCAAACCGTTTTGGCCATTACTTTCGTTTTGCAGTCATTGTATGGGATATTTGAATCTTGGGTCAATTTTAAAACTGCCATTACTCTTTCAAGTGGTTCTATTAGATTAGTGAGCAATTCATGTCAAATTTTGATCGTGAGTATTTTGTGTTAGTAGTTTATTTGTAAAATAAACTAAAAAGTACCTTGTCCCACATCAAAAAGATGTAAGTGCGCATATGAATGAGATTTGACATTAATTAACGAACATTATTTTTGATTCATTAAAAAATTCAGATTTATAATTATAAAAATTAACCATAGTTTACAATTGAAACAGTGCACTTGTTCACAAAGGAGCTACAATAATTTTATTTATTATTTATTAATTTCTGAATTTTGTTTCTTTGGTTGCCGTTATTTCAGAGGTCATATCTAGTTAGACATAACTTCTTAATCTTTGGAAGGTTATGTCTATTAGATATATCTTCTTATCTTTTACCATTGATTTGAACATGTTTCTCAATACCTATCTTCTTCTTCCATTTTTATGTCTTTCCAAAAAAGAAAAATACGGCCATTATTTCTGATTATTTCCTTTTGAGAGATCTTGGATAAATACCAAATTACTATATGTTATTTCTCATCGAGATTTTGTTGTTTCCAATAATTAGTAGCAACGTTGTGAGGCAAATAATTCCTTAATGAGTGTTAACATCTAAATGTTGATGAACCGTCATTCATTAATCGCATACAAAAATTAGGAATTAATGTTTAACCCTAAATAAAAACATCAGAATTAATTTGCATAGTATATAGTTTTAGGAGCATTTATTATTTAGTGTAAATTTTCATTGATTGCATAAGCATTGGACTGATGATAAACGGTTTTTGAGTTTAAAATTTAATAAATTGAGCCTGCAAAAGGAGGGAAAATTTGGCTAAGGCTAGGGGACTAGGTGGCCAAAAATCACTTGGAGAATGGATTTTAATTGCCCTAATTTGAGCTTAATTCAGCCCATTGGGAGTTTGATTAGGGACTAACATTAGGTTATTAGTGTGGCACCCCCGAAATGGCCCCCGATCTGTTGGGGTAGCCACAATTCGCTTACCATTCTCTTGCTTGACCTGAAGGTCTATCAATCTTGGGGGCTTATATCTTTTAGGTCGGTCCCTGAACATTATATAAATATATAGTGGAAACAAAATCAGCATCTCCCTATCCCAAAATTTGAAACGATGCACACCTACTAGACATTTTTATAAGTCAAGCCGAACACTTTATTTACATAGATCTGATAGACAACACCAGTCGGTACATCAAAATTTGCTGTGGTTTTCTATACCTGGCTTCATATCAAAAGATAACCCGACTTCCATTTTTCTTTCCTTTCCATACAGTCTTATACATAAGTCTATTAGTCAGTGTCAGCGGTCCAAAATTTGCTTCATCTGCTAACCGTCACTCTCGGTCACACCCAACTCGGTCCGTCAGCTGGCGGTTGCGGCAACATCCCCAGCATGATACCATCACGACGAACGTGCACTGACAGAAACTCTTGAGTCACTGGGCCATCAAGTGAACCGATGTCATACTTGACTAGAACCCGCACTCGAAAGAAAACCAACCCTCATAACTCAAGATGAGGGTGCTCCGAACACTCGCACTCAACATCAACAGGGGCGCCGTAAAATGTACCAGGGGTGACTGGTAGCACATATCTTCTAGTCTGAAATGTTAGTCCCCAAACGAGGTGAGTACAGCCACTCAGTAGTAAAAGATTCATCAAGCTATATCAAGCAGTACCTTCAATATCTAGATTCATGCAAGATAGACAAAAACAGGTAATCAAACGATAAGTATGCATCAAAATCATGAAGTTCTTCAATGCAGGGCAAGTAAAATTTCGAAACCCTCAAGATGCATCATGTCTAGTTACACAAGTCCCGATCATAGGGCCAAGCTGTAATGACACATCCCATTCCATGCCATACAATTTAGTCACATAAGTAGACCACACTCACACTTAATATAATCATCAATTTTAATCATTCAAATGGTTTTATCCCCCCAAAGGACCAATGTTTGCGTCCTTATGGGATTTCACATCCACCCTGGCATCGCGAAAGCCTCCAGCATTCAGCCACTTAAGGCCACCGGGCATATGGAGCGAATCATGCCTCTAAGCATCTCATACCCCACCTAGCATCACGAGAAACCTCGGGGGCTCTCCATGAAAATGGTCACCCTGGCCATCCGGAATTACGTACCAATAAGCATACCACCGGGCATCCCGAAGCTCCCGGCGAAAAACCTCCGGCATTCAACCACACAGGGCCACCGGGCATCCACAAGGCATCGACTCACTAGATCCTTTGGGCATCCCGGCTCCCGAGGCATCGTTGACCCAAGGGTCCTACGGCAACAATTAACATTTTAATTTCAGAAAAACACTTTTCAATGCAATGACAAGATGTCCCTTGAGTCTCATCAAATCTCAATATTGTATGATATGCTGAATGCCAATATCATCATGCCACATAACCACTCAAGTTGCATTTATCTTTGGGACAAATTGAGCAAATTCGGAACAAAACAGCTCAAACTTCACAATGCATAGTTTTAGAAACAATTTCGGAATAACCCCTAAATGAACTCAGAAAATTCTGAAATTTGGATATGTTATAAAAAAGACCTAAAGGAAAATGTTTCATGAAGAACACTAAGTCATATTCATTGTATATCAAGAGCAGTAACTGCTATATTCTTTACTAATATTCTGTAATAGCTTCCAGATTTAACATTTACAAGGAAAATCGTTTTATTGACCAAACCTTGTCCATTTATTCTCAAATTTTGATATGTTATTCCTAAAGATATTCCCTACAACTTTCATTAAGGGTTCAAAGTCCAATTATATCTACAAGATTACAGAAAATTCGAGGAATCATCAAAGGTCGTGCTGTCTTCTACAGTACAGCTTACTGGTTCAAGATAAATACTCTTACCAACACATTTTCTCATTAACCTTGCTATAACCATATGCCAAACTTAATTTAATGAATGTTCTCTCATGTAAACTTGTTCTTTTCCTTACCTTCATCATTATAATTCAAGGCAACACAAAACAGCAACATCACATTCAATCCTCCACAGATTGGCATTCAGTTTTCATCTCAACCTTTCCTCAAGTCTATTGCACTACACTTGACAGCAACAGCACTACGTCACATAGATTAATGAACTTCTACTTGCCTCAAGCTCTCTAACTCAATTTCAAGCAAAACAGGGCTCGGTCTAGCGATGCGACTCGACGGCGACGAAGACCGGCGGCGACGATGGCAGCTCGATCACGGGCACGGCCGGAGGGCGGCCTTCCTTCTCTGCCCTCACACGCTCGGACCGCTCGCTGCTCACTCTCGCTCTCTCTGCTCTCGGTTCTACTCGGTTCACTCTCTCTCCTCTCTCTCAATCACAGGAGCACTTTGCTCTTTTAATTCTTTAATTAATCTAATTACTACATGCAGGCGTTTTTTTCCGGTGGATGTTCGGCCGAGAGATAGCTGGGATGTGCGTGGCTTCCCTTGCTTGATTTCTCCTTCCGTGTTGGCCACCGAAATGGAGAGCAACATCGCTGTTGCTGAGCTCCTCTCGGTCAACACTTAGGAAGCAAATTGAGAATTGTTGACTTGCTTTGTCGACAATTAAGGGAAAGAGTAGAGTTGCTTGGGCCCGTGGGCTTGTGGTCGCACGGCCCTTTAATTCACGGCCCAAAATCCTCCCAAAAATTAATCCTTAAGTTTTTAGTGGTAATATGAAGAAAATGAAGTGAATTGGTCCAATGATGAAAATAAAACAATGTCCGTTACTTAGTAATGGACCGTCACATATCTAGGGGTCGTTGGAATTTTCGGATGCCACAATTAGAGCCCATCACATTGGACACATTGAAAAGGCTTAAGTTAATCTTAGTATAAATTTGTTTATGACCCACAAATTAGAGGTCGGCAACCATAATCTCAGAGGGCACACAATTCGATGCACGGCCGCAAGGTACAAGAAGAAAACTCATTCATCACACTGCAGAATACGACAAAAGTGGCTCATAAATTGTCGGAGGAGAATACATGCACATGTGAAGGTCGACGTCGGGGCACCACGCCTCTGTCCTGCGCAATTTCAAGCTGCGCCTGGTGTCCTAGCTCCGATCCACATCACACCGGTTGCTGCTGCTCTCGCGCGAGTTGGCGGTTTGTCTTGCTGCCACGACACTAACTTCATCAAAACAGCCCTCTTCTCCTCTTGCATTGCGTCCAGCAGCCACGAAGCAGCCCCAACGAGCCCTCGCCGCACTTCAATCCTCTTGCAGCCGTGACGAACCCTTGCCGCTGCCATACTGCGTCGCCGCTGCCATCCGCCGAGCTGCTAACTTGTGACGTCCCTGCTGCAGCACCCTTAGCCACTTGCTAACGACGTGTCCCGCTGCCAACTGCTGTCCCAACGATCACAGCGACACCTCGACGCTGTCCTTGCCACTGTGCTGAGCCCCTTGGCCGCGTCCCTGCTGCTGAGTGTCCTTTGCCGCCACGTCTGAGCTGCCTGTGACGTCCCTGCCATACCCAACGTGAGCCGAGCTCAGCCCTGACGTGAGCCACCCTCCCGCCGCCGTTCCCATCGTCGACGCCGCCGCTAATCCAGCGCTGACCTGACACGATTTATCATTGTTTCGCATGTTTCCGACGAGAAGGTCGTGTCGTCATGGATCATGCCGTGCTGTGCCGTCCTACTGTGCCAAGCTGTGCCACCGTTGCCACAGCTTGCTGTCCCGCCTCGAGTTATCGGTTGCGATACTGGTCCGATTGCCAAATTTGAAAAGTGAATTTTCAAATTAGGTAAGATCCTTATCTTTATTTGATGTGAGATATTTACTTTCCTGTTTTACTTGATAGATATATTTCGTTAAATAGTTCATTAGATGAGGTATATCCATAAAATCTTAAGAAAATACCCTAAGTTAGGAAACTTTCCTAACTTAACAACATGCTTGGACGGCGGTCCGATCTCTAACTACACAATACGATCATCCACTCTCTAATTACAAGATACAATGTCTGGCAGCATGGAAAATCTTCCATCCTATCCATAATCATTTGGGCACAATCGTTGATTTATCCGTTTCCTAATTTAAACGAATTACTTTCTATAAATATTTGTAACCACTTGGATATGATTGTTAATTTATCGCATTTCCAAATTTAAGATAGATAATACAAGTTTATGGTTTGTGTTATCTAACCAAATATTTATCCATTATTTGGTTGCTTTCCATTAAAAAAAAACTCAAAAAGTATAGATAGGTTTTGATTTGATTTTTGCTAGAATAGTACTTGTTTTAGACTACATTGTATGTTCAATTAGGTAATTTATTTATTCCCAATTTCAAAATAAAAACCCAAACACATTGCTCTAAATTAAATTATGTATGCTTTTCTTTGTTTAAATTGCTTGTTTAAATATAGAATATTTTTAATTAAAAAGAAAGCACGAAAAATATCATACACATGTCACCTAGAATTAGGTCATCTATTGTACATAATTTAGTAGTTGCATATTTAGGGTCATTTAGATTTAAGTGTGTGACATGCTAGAATAGTTGCATTAACTTTTGCCCTCTTTAAATTAGATCATTTAATTAATGTCCTGTGACATCTAGTTTGCATGTTGCATGTCATTTTAGCATAGGCATTTTTGTACTCGCATAGTTATTTGGTTTCATTGAATCAAGTGAAAACCCCAAAGAAATTGAGTGATTGAATGTTAATTAGAAGTCATATCTATGATTGTTGATGTGATTTCCGAACTAACATTGTAGATGCTTTCGTTGTATTGAGATAAGTCATGCAATTTGTTTACCACTTTATTGGATGTTAAATTGGTGGTTTGCATACTCGCATGGTCATCTCACATATTAAGAAGTAATAAAATTGATTTAAGCTATCTGCCAAATATTTTTTCATAAAAAGAACGATACTAAAAGGCATTAAAGAAGTCTAATGTGACCAAATTCTCATACCCAAAATCTCTTATTCGTAGGAATAATGTATTTCTTCCAATTCTTTATTTGGGTTTCTAATCGAGCCATCATAAACTGACTAGTGGCGACTCCTAAATAAAAATGGTTTGCATGTTAAGAATTTAAATCCTAAGTTGTGAAATGGTATGGGCTTAGGAGAACCCCAATTAAGCATAACCGGACCCCTAAGTGATGCACCTGCGTAGGGTGGGGTCATGACAACAAGAGTGTTATCATGCGTTAAAGTTTGATTCCATTGGTATTCCGTTTGATTGATTTTCCCCAACAATTTTAAGGAATTATTTTTGCAACAATGGAGTCGGAGTCAATCGCTAGAAGTAGAAGTTCCTGGAGACGCTTCAGGTCTTGGTGTATGTGGCCTGGCTATGCCTCGATCGCTCACAAGGCATGCTCGATGGACGATCTATTGCTAGTGATGTGAGCACTGCAGGATGATTTGGTTCTCCTCGAGTCGGCCTCAATCTAGTTAGCAGAGATGGTGGGCTTAGGTTAGGAGTGAAGGACGCGGTTGATTGCGGCAGTTAAGCATGTAAAATTTTTCCTAATGTGGACTACATTTATTGATATTATAATTTACCATTTTACAGGGTTGATCTAAGGTAAGATAGAAGGTTTCCTAATTAGTCTAATATAAGGCTAGTTAGTGTGGGCCGTATTGAGCCTGGCCCGTAATGAGAGGGTTTAGTTAAAAACTCTATAAATTAGTGCTCAAGTCTCTCCTCTAACCCTAATTCTCACCAATATCATCACAAAATGAGTGTTTACCTAGCGCTAAAGGGTGAGGGGGTCGTCTCATTGAGCCAGTGATACATAGAGTAATAGAGGAGAAGGACTTGTGGTTGGATCATCACTTTTCCGCTTCCGTATTAAGAATGATAGATCCCAAAATATGTGCGTTAATCTTTCTATGAAAGTTGTAAGTTGTGTTTAGGGGGGGAGTTATTGTCTATCGTTGGCCTCTGGATCAGAAAAAACAGGGATTCCAGTTGTAAGATATCTAATGAAACCGTCCTAAATTATCTATGTTCTTATTCTAGTTATGGAGATCATGGGATTGCATGTTTTGCATCTTACATGTAATATCAGAGCAACCATAACCTAGAACTCGAATGCATAGAATTTTCGCTCTATTTTTCGTGATTTTCATGATTTTTTGTCCAATAAAAATCAAATTTAATTATAAATTTGGACTAGGCTTGTCGAGATGAGCAAAACCATCGATGACGCATCATCGAGGGAGGCCCCACGCGCTTCCACGCACGGCCACGTGCTGCCAAGGCATTGAGCATGTGCAGTCATGCGCTCCCACGCGCGGGGCACCGCTCACGCGTGCATTGCACGCGTGAGGTTTGACGTCACAATAACGTCAGCGACCCGGGCCCGACCTGACTCGACACGCAACCTGACCCAACCCGCCTGAACCGATCAATCGGTTAGACCAGACGGTTGAGCCGGGAATCGATTGGACTACTACTGGTTAGACCGGATCAACCGGTTAGTACGCTCGCACGTGAGCTCCACGCGCTGCGCACTTAGGCGGTGCGTGCGAGTGCGTGGAGGCTCTGATTGGCACGTAGGTGGTGACTACAGGTTCGTATGACCATTCTCTATCTTGTGATATATTTATTTTACATGTTTGATAATTTTATAAATGTGAAAATACATACGAAACTCTAAATACATGTATTTTCAGTATATTTTCGCGTATTTTTCTTGTATTTTTCTGTGATTTTGGAGATACATGTATTGGTTTAAAGGTATGTTATCACATAAATATTATAAAAAAATGATTCATTGATTATATATATATATATATATATAAAGTTTAACTTTTATTAATGAATAAAGCAGTGTAATCAACATGATATTTGATTTTAGTGATATATTGCCCCTATCACTAAAGTTAAAATCACATGTATATGGTGTATGTGAGAATTAAAGTTTATATCCCTGGTATGAGAGAGTTTCAAGGATTCAATTGAGTTATGACCATCAAAGTGGCACTCTTGATTGGGTTTGAGAAATATCGGTCTCGTATAATGATTGAGATGTCTCATGGTCTAATGCATGGTCATACTCCCAAAGGAGGTGATTGAGTATTAGTTCATGAAGAGATACATGATGGTGTGGTAGAGGAGTGATTGATCATAATTGTTTATATGTCCAAAGGTGATGAATTTACAAAAGTTAGAATATATCCTCATAACCGCTATCATGTGGGGAGTGTACAGCTGCATGTCATGTATTTTGCCCAAAAGTGATTATATGATTTTGCATGTAACTCTCTAGATGTGTACTTGTACGTCAAGTTACACAATGCTCACATGATGCTAATTATATATATTACTTATTTTTCAATCACTTTTTATGTAAATGGTAATTCCGTTACAATTGAGGTTTTTGCTGGTTCAAACATTAAGAGATTGAGAGAAGATTGTTTGCTATAGAGATGGCAAATGTTCATATGGCTCTCACTGCCGATCAGCCAGTAGATCTTACTGCCAAGAGTACAGAAGCTCAAAAAACACATTTTATTGCTAAGGAAAAGAGTAATAGAATTTGCTTACTATCCATGAAGCATTCCATTCATAAACACTTAAAAAAAGGTTTGCCTGTGAACTGCACTACTAGGCAAATGATGAAAGCCTTGGTGGCTAGAAACAGTGTCTCATTTAACGCTGAGATAGGAACACACCTGCAAACACTATTTAATATGAAGTATGATGGTTCTGGTGGAGTTAGAGATTATGTTCTGAGGATGGTAGATTTGCAGGCAAAGCTTTAGGCTCAATGTTGTTACTCCCACTGCTTGCATTGTGCATCAAGCTCTAAATACTCTTCCTCCTGATTTTGGAATTATCAAGATCAATTATAGTTTTCAAGATGGAAACCTGGTCAATTAATGACCTGATTGTAAGGGTAGTGGCAGATGAAGAAAAATTGAAGAAGGATAAAGGGCACATTGACCTTTATGCTTTTGGTTTTGATAATGACAAGAGTAAGAAGTTGGAAAATTATACTCATAAGCACAATTCTGAAGCCGCTAGTCCTTCCAACAATAAAGGAAATTCTGAAGTTGTTGGTTCTTCTAACAGTTTGGGTTCTAAAAAAGTATTCTTCAAGAAGGACTATGTTATTTGCTACTTTTGTAAGGAGAGAGGGCACGTAAAGAAATGCTGCAATAAGTATAAAGCTTGGTTGTCCAAGAGAACTAAGAGTGAGCATAAATGTAATGATTTTTTGGTATTTGTTTGTGAATAAAATCTATCTGAAATCCCGACCAATTCTTGGTGGCTAGATAGCGGTGCAACTAATCATGTTGCGTTTACTATATACGGGTTCATAAACCGAAGGACACCAAGTTAGGATGAATCAAAGCTCACCGTGGGAGATGATATTTTAATTTTAGATTTTACTTTTAGTATATGCTGAGAAACACTTTTTACGTACCTTCTTTTAGGCATAATTTAGTTTCAATGTCTTGTTTGGACAAGTGTAGATACTCTTTTGAAATAAATAGTAATAATATTTCTATGTTTTATAATTCAATCAGGTTGTGAGTTGCAATTTATCCAATGGATTGTATCGATTGAGTTTATTTCTCAACGATATGTACGTTGCTTATTCAGCTGAAAAAGTTATTTCCAAAAGGCCTTTACCTAAGGAACAGTCTTATGCATTGTGGCATAAACGTCTTGGTCACATCTCTAGAGAAATAATAGAAATGCTGATAAATGCTGACATCTTGCCTACTCTTGAAGGGGATCTAGAGATTTGCTAGACTGTTATAGAGGTAAGATGACTAAGATAAAGAAGAAATCCGCAGTATGAAATTCTGACTTATTGAAGGTTATTCACACCGATATTAATGGACCATACATGGCTACTTTGTGCCGAAATTTTTATTTCATCAAATTTATTAACGACTATTCCCGATATGGATACTTACACTTGATTAAAGAAAAGTCTGAGTCTTTTGACAAATTCAAGATTTTCCAGACTAAAGTAGAGAAACAATTGGGAAAAGTTATAAATGTTGTCAGAGCTAATCGTGGTGGTGAGTATTTTGGTAAGTATGGTGATACTAGACAACTTAAAGGGCCATTTGCTAAATACTTAGAGGATTCTAGGATAATAGGTCAATTTACTATACTTGGAAGTCCTGAACAAAATGGTGTGGCTGAAAAGTGTAATCGCACTCTTATGGAAATGATGAGAAGTATGATTAGTAGGACCAACTTACCTGATTTTCTATGGGGTGAAGCTTTGAAAACAGCTCTTTATATTCTAAATCGTGTTCTTACTAAAGTGGTTCCATTGACTCATTTTGAGTTGTGGATTGGACGTAAACCTAGCTTGAATCATCTTAAAGTTTGGGGATGTCCGGCAGAAGTGGAGTTCCATAATCCAACATTGAGTAAATTGGATTTCAAAACTACTCGGTGTTACTTTGTATCTTACACAGATCATTTAAAGGGGTATCAATTTTATAACCTTAATGGAAGTACAAGAATTGTGAAATCTCATATGGCAAAATTTTTGGAATTTGATGTAACCGAAAAAAGGTAACTACTCACAAACTATTGAAGATGACAGTTTAGTGGGGAATACTGGATCCCTATCTCATCCTGTGCATAAGATTATGGAGCCTCCTACACCACAAAGTGAGCCTGTTGCGGCTCAGGATCCTATTGTTGAGGCGGTTCCTGATGAAATTCCTCAAGTTCCTTAGATTCAGAATGAGGTTGTAGTAGCTCCACTCAGAAGATTGATTAGGAAAAGACGTTCAGCTATACCACCAGACTATGTAGTCTACCTAGGAGATCATGATTATGATATTGGCTATGTTGTTGATCATATGACTTATATGGATGCGATTTCATGTTCTCAATCAGATTTACAGCTAGATGCGATGAAAGATGATATGCAATCTATAAAACAGAATAGCGTTTGAGAGCTTGCTGAATTGCTTGAAGGTTATAAGCCTAGCGACTGCAAATGGGTATACAAGACTAAAAGGGATTCCAAAAGGAAGATTGAAAAGTTTAAAGCCAAACTGATAGTTAAGGCTTTTACTCAAAGAGAAGATATAGATTATGAAGCAACATTTTCTCTAGTTTTTTTCAAATATTCTTTTAGAGTGATTTTGGCATTAGTAGCTCATTTTGATATAGAGTTACATAATATGGATGTTAAGACTGTTTTTCTAAATGGAGACCTTAATGAGGATGTTTGTAGGGTCCAATCTGAAGGTTTTGCGGCAGATGACTAAGGTAAGCTTGTATGTAGATTAAAAAAGTCTATTTATTGCCTTAAGTAAGCTTTTAGACAGTGGTATTTAAAGTTTCATAGTATTGTCATTTCATTTGGATTTATTGAGAATGAAGTAAATCAGTATATATATTGCAAGGTCAATGGGAGAAGATATATTTTTCTCATACTTTATATGGATGATATCTTACTTGCAAGTAGTAACATTTGATTACTGCATGAGACAAAGCAGATGTTACTAAAAAAATTTGACATGAAAAACCTTGGTGAGGTGTCTTTTGTTCTTGGCATTAAGTTCCATAAAGATCGTTTTCGTTGTTCATTGGGTTTGTCTCAGAAGGCATATATTGATCATATTTTAGAAAGATTCAATATGCAGCATTAGAAACTAGGAAATGCTCCTATTTTTAAGGGTGATAAATTGAGTCTTTCATAATGCCCTAATTCAGATTTTAAGAAAAGTCAAATGAAGAACGTACCTTATGTTAGTGTGCTTTGAAGTATTATGTATGCTCAAATTTGCACTAGACCAGATATTGCCTTTGCGACAGGACTTTTAGATAGATATTAGTCAAATCCAAGACATGATCACTGGGTTGCTACCAAGAAGGTTTTAAGGTACTTAAAGATGATAAGAGATTATATGTTGATTTATAAACATGTTCCTAACTTGCAACTAGTAGGATATCTAGATGCAGATTTTGCTAGCCGTTAAGATGATAAGAAGTCAAAGATAGGATACATATTTATGTTGGTAGGAGGTGCAGTATCATGGAAGAGCGAGAAACAGAAATATATATATCTTCTTCTACCATGCAAGCAGAGTTTGTAGCATGTTTTTCAGCTGTTATTCAGGCTATTTGGTTCCAAAACCTCATTTGAGAGTTAACAATTTTTTATTTTGTGGATAGGCCCATATAGTTATATTGTGACGATAACTCTACAATGTTGTTTATTAATAAAAATAGAAGTCTCAAGGGGTCTAAGCACATAGAGGTCAAGTTTTTTACCATAAAGGAATCGGCATAGAATAGGGACGTTGCAGTAGATCATATTCATATAAATGATATGGTTGTAAATCCACTAATTAAAGGCCTATGCCCTTGTGTATTTGAGTGATATGTTATTAGCATGGGCTTAGGAGCATCTTGAGATACCATTATTTAGTGGGGGCTGTTTTTACTTTTCCTCTAATAAAGTTTACATCTATATTTGTTACATTTAATAACATTTTGATGTGTGTGTGTGTGTGTATCAACTTTTACATTTAATAAAATATTCTTTGAATGAATTGTTATTATGTTGAACACGGAAATCAATTTAATTTGTACACGGATGAAAAAGCCACAATTTAAGCTTCATTTATTTTACGAAAAAAATAAAATATTTCAAAAGATATTTTTTAAAAAACTTATCTTTGAGGAAAATAGTAATATTTTTCAATATTTAGCTGAAATCTAAAAATAAATTGGAAAAAAAATTTCGATCGTTTTGTATGAAAAACCTTATTTGATTTTCTTAAATAGACATACATTATTCGAGCAGTAGTAACTTGTGCATGAGTAGTTGAGAAATTGGATTCGAACACTACAGTCTCGGGTTCGGCCTTGGTGAACCCTGACCCAAGCGTCGAGGTCCAAGCCCAATATAGATGGACCGAGGCGCAGGCGCTAGGGTCTTGGTCCTAGCTTCGATGGACTTGAGTGTGAGTGTTGGGATCCTAGGCCCAAGTCCATTAAGGTCGAGGCCAGACCCAAAACCCCTGCACTCGTGTTTGGATCCCCTACACTTGACCTTGGGTCCATCAAGG
Source organism: Eucalyptus grandis x Eucalyptus urophylla (assembly GCA_028830015.1). Lineage (NCBI taxonomy): Eukaryota > Viridiplantae > Streptophyta > Magnoliopsida > Myrtales > Myrtaceae > Eucalyptus > Eucalyptus grandis x Eucalyptus urophylla. The sequence continues at coordinate 48,426,875 of CM054190.1, forward strand.
ATGAGGCCAGGCTCGGGACTTGAATGTCTATGCCTGGGCCCATCAACGCACAAAGGCCGGGTTCGGTTCCATTGAGGTCAAGCCCAATACCTTAATGCTCATGCTTGGATCCCCGACGTTCGAGCCCAAAGTTCATCGAGGCCTAGCCGACCTTGTTGCCTGGGTCCAGCGAAGCTGAGGTCAGGGATTCAGGCATGAACATTGGTATCCCAAGCTTGAATTTTGTGCGCCTACTCTTGGGCACTGGGAACTAGAAAACTAGCACTAGGTTCCTAGCCAAGAGTGCAGAAGACCAAAGCATGAGCACCACAGACCCAAGCACGATTGCTAGGACCTGAGCATGGGCATTGGGGTCCTTGGCCCAACCTCAATGGAACAGGGCTAGGGCACAAGAGATCCAAGCCCAACTGTCATGCACTTGAGAGGGAGCACCTGAGCCTCAATGTACCCCAGCCTACGATGTCTTTCTTTTTCTGTGTAGTATGCGAACATAGTCTCAGCAGTTTACTTTCACGGCAAGTTTTTGCAGCTTGGAGCATGCCATCACCTAGCGGGCTTTGTAGCCGGGTCGAATAAAAAGAATAAAAATGAAAGAAATAATCCAAAAGATCAAAAAATTCCAAAAAGAAAGGGAGAGCAATCCTGAAATCTCTCAAGTATATCTTTGGATTGTTCTGCATTTTTTACCTTTGCGCTATTTCACCTCTTTCAACGAAATTCGGGTACTTTTTACTTATAAAAGGAGCTCCTTGGGCTGCCTTTCAAAGAGAGGCAATTCTCGACACCTGAACTTGTTCTTGTAAAAGTATAAAAATAGAAAGTAGCAAAAAGAAAAAAGAGAAAGGGGGGCAAATAAATAAATAAGGCCACAGAAAATGCTTAGTCGCACCGGCCACTTGCATTTCTTGGACCGCTTAAAAGCCAATAAGTTAGGCCACTATCCGATTTCGGTGTCGTTTAAGCCCATTCGGACGTGCAGCCCATGGAGTTTAGAAAAGGCCCAGCATCGAGTCCTCCTAGGTTCTTTTTTCACAATCTGAAGCGTGAGAAGGCGAGCTCTTTTAAGGAAGTAAGGAAAATCGCTCCATCTTGAATTATTTTAAGTCAAATACTTCAAGCTCAGCAATGGCTACTGGCTTCCATTGCTGACCACCATAAATTCACACTGCGTCGACTCTCACCACTTCAACTTCCTCAGCCGCTGCTCCCCTTTTCTTCCTTCCACCGATTTTTTCCTGGAAGAAACGCATACTATACATTGAGAGATTTGAGTATTCGAGGACAAAAATTCGTAGGAAATCGATTTTAGAAGTTTGCTCTTCGTTTCGGTGGTCGCTCATCATCGTTCGGCATTGCCAGGTAACGATTTTAAGAGAGTGCAGAACGTACTCTGTTCTACCCTGTTTCTGGCCGAGAAGGTCTGAAGTAGTCTGAACCTCGTCTGCTTGTCTTAGCTTCGTTCGTGAGCGGTCGTAGGAGCCCCAATCTTTGACTTATATGCTCGTCATGCGAGATAAAAGAGGTTTTGTTACAGTTTTCGCTGATGTTTGATTGGCGAAGATGTTAGAAGTAGAGTAGATTAACGGGAGCACTTTTTTTCCCCCGTAATCTCCATGAGTTTGAACCTCACTTGGCTGAGCATGTTGATCAGACTTGTATAAGATCTGTCACGCAGGATGTTACAGCCTACAGTTATTCGCATAGATTCCATCGACATATGCTAATCAGCATACTTTCCGTGAATCACTGCTTGGCTTGGCTTGCCTTGGCTTTGCTTTGTGTTCACTGTTTCGTCCTTCTTGACCTAATACAGGTTCTGCCAGTAATAGTCGCATAATGAAGTAGATAAACATAGACTTTCTTTTTCATGTTCTCTCTTGTCCCTTTATAAGCTTTGACTGCGATTTTAATTCATCGGATATTTTGATTTTTGTGTCCTGATTCACCATACTTCAGCTTAAGTGGAACAATTAAGATATATTTGTGTTTAATGTTTGTGTATGTATCTATGATTCATGGTCCTCAAAACTTTGGTCTGTCTTATAGTGCTCCAACGATTGACCATCAAGCAAAGTGTTTGTTGGAGCCTTTAAGGCCTCGTGTAACTCTGCTTGTTCATTTAATGTAGTTATGAAATATAGCCTCATTTTGACATCTTGATTTAATATTTTATTTCAGTTTTACAATGCTCCAAGGAATGATTTTCAAGCGAAGCTTGTGTTCAAGCCTCTATCCCCAGATCGTCGGTGGAAGTCTGTAAATGAACCCATTCATCAAGACGAGCGCATTCTCTCGAAAAAGATTCCTGTCACAAAATTCTTAAATCTCCAGGTTTGAGGCTTCTTTGATTTCACCTCTTTTTTGTGCTGGCGTGGCTGACTATTCTCAATCATCAATAAGTCTGTTAACTTCTGTGGTTATTGAGCGATAATTGCCGAAGCTTTTGGGGAGTCAGCTAGGTGTGCTTTGAAAATTACAGGTTGGCGTAGGCCACAATTTTCAGTTAAATGCAATTAGTTGGAAATGGAAGCTCACCACATGTTTGGGTGGAGACGGTGTATCTCGAATTGGAAATAACACCACTCTTGGACTTTGTCAAGGTGTAGATTTTCGACTTGGGTGGAGAGCTGTTTACGTTCTTCCAGAAATCACAGGGTAAGTTTCTTCCTTCTCAATTACACTATTTCACTCTTGGAAGAAGCTAGATGAACTATAACGCCAAAACAAGTTATAATTGTATCAAATATTTGGTGTCGTGAATTAAAATTTTGCAGTGCAAAGCATGATGATCGTAACATACAGTGAACTTACGGGTGTGCGCTTCTGTGATTTATGTCACTCTGTTTTATTAAGTTTTCTGTGGTTCAAGTTGTGTGTTTCACGTTACAGGGGTGTTGGTACTGATGAGCCACTATTCAACATGAACTCTGGGCAGTTGCAGGCATCGCTAGATAGAGTGGAAGCCATTTTAAGCTATCTAGATACAGTTTCGTGGACATTGGTGAAGAGATGGTATGTCAATTGGCTGGCTCCTTTGAACTGCATTGAGATGAGAACTACTAGCATCTGAATGAGTACTACTAGGCAAAAAATTGGTTTGGTCAGAAGTTGGCTGTTCTCGGGTAGTGGGGTCTAATGTTGTTTTTGTTCACACGCATTTGTGATATGTTATTGACTGGCATTATTTATCATGCTTTTGACTTTTTAGTTACATGATTTTACCATTTCTAGGTTCACACTTTTTTCTGAGTAATGGCTTGATGAGTTGAGTTTTTCTCTTAGCAGATTCATATTTAATTGCAGCACAAACTGTTTGCCTGAATTCCGTCCGGCTGGAGAAGCAGGATTATAGGGAGGATCGACGAGGCTTAATGGCGCGGTGGAGAATGAGTTATGCCTATAAATTTCATCAGTTTTGTTTGACAATGTTGATCTATGTAAGTGCAGCTTTGTGGTGTTAAAAAGTTATGTAAATCTGCTTCATGAGCGGTTTTAGTCTTCATTTTCACATCCATTCTTTATCTCTACATTTACTAATGTAGTGAAAAGTCCTGTTAGCATCAATGGGATTTATTTCATGTCAAGGCAGATGAATTGGAACAGTGTTTAGGCATTTTTCCTCACATCTTATCAAGCAATGTCCATGGGCATTTCCTACACTACTTTGATCATACAATTTTTGAAAGTGCTGTACAATGGCTATGACATTCTCGATTCAAACCCCTATTTAGATTGCGAGGGTTGGACTAAGGATCAGTATGTTAGTAACGAAGATAGGCTTCAATCATAGGGATTGTTCACAAGCTGAAGGCAATTCAAGATCAACATTGTGATAAACCAAAGTAATCGATCATGAAAGGACCGTTTGACCATAACGATCTCTATGAACGATCATGTGCCGTCACAAGTTAGTCAATGGATGGGTGTAGATCGATTCAGCTCAAGTATATGCCGGTCGTGGGTGACATTGCACATTCAATGTACTACTTGTGAACGACCTTAATCTGATTCCGAATGACCGTGAGTCAGGGCAAGCTAGGCTATTGATCATATTCGATGACATGAAAATCGAGGGTCATGCATGGATTGACCAAGCTCAACTTAAAGTCACGCTTAAAACCATGGACAAGCGTCAAACTTAGTTCAAGTCTAGTCGCACGAATTCTGCCAATGCCACCTAAATTCGTGTAGGTTGCGTTAAAGCCGATTCCGATCGAAACTTAGCCACAAGCCTCGGTCCAATTGTAGGTATCGACTGTAGATGTTATCAAGGCATTCCTTTCAATTGAAATGATTTTTGTGAGCAAGGAAATGCGATAATTTGAGGATATCGACTTTAATGGACCTAGAGGTGAGACTAATTTAGCCTATTAAGATTTAAATTGAAGTGAGACAAACTTTGTTAAGCCATGGACATTGAGGTTGGCGCCAGTTTTGGATAGGATGAGTGGAATGGACCAAATTACCCTTTGAGTCAGGCCAATAATTGAAGTTTCAAGAAGCTATCCTAGCCCTTGATCTTGGATAAGGCACATGGCTTGATGAATGGCCAAGATTTGCTCTTGCTCTCCAAATTTGGAGTAATGATGAGAGAAGGACAATAATGCATGAAGCATGCAATGCTTGATGGGCAAGCTTCCCTCTTAAGTTACTTATTCTTTTTCTTCTTCTCTCTCCCTCATTCACCCTCCGCCAAACCCCCTCTCTCCCTCTTCTTTCTCTTTTTCCTCTTCTTTTCCCTTCCTTTCCCTCACCGCTTGTGCCTCATCACTTGCTCACGCTGTCGATGCCGTCCGTGCGTCGCTTGGATGCCGTCCCTGTGCCACGTTGTGCTGCCATTGTCGCTCGTCCGCCATCCAAAGCCATTCGGAGTTGCTGCCTACTTGCTCGCCGCCCTCAAGCCACCCCTGAAAACCCCTCATCCTCTCCCGGTTATTTGTAAGTAGATTTCCTATACATCGGTCATGCCGTTGTGTTATGTGACTCGGATTTAAGACCGTCTCTAGTGTCGTAGGACTATCTTAGGTTGAGGAACCTCATGTGATTAAATTTTGTATGGTTTGCTCATGATATGCTTGAGATATATGGTTCTAGATTGATCGAGGAGCAAGTTTGTGAGAGTTAAGGTTGCTTGGGTTTGGCATGAGTTGTATAAATGATTCACTTAGGTTAGGTTTGTTGTGATTGTTGTTATGGATCATTTGCTATGGCTACTTATGCTTGATCTTCTTATTTGAATGCCACGTATGGTCGTATAAGTGTTAGATGAAGTGATCTTTGCATATTGATGTCCATAGGTAATGGTCGAAGCTTGAGTTCACATTGAGCCGCCGAATCTAGAACTACGTTGGTTCTTGGACGTGCGTGAAAGTGCGTCAGGCCAAGTCACTCTCTTGGTTCAGCAATATTGAGGTGTATTGTTCGATCTAAGTTTGATCTAGACCAGTACTTGAGTGTTACAAGTCAAGCCTCGATTCTAGTTCCATGCTTGACATACTTTATTGTCACATGTACAATAGGGCATGAGTTACACATTACTTGGCACACCACTGGGGCAATCATACTTGGATTAATGAGAAAAATAAAACAAATTGTTTGAATGTTTGATTCGTGTGGTCACACGAGGAATACCGTCACCGATGGATTTCAGGATGATGCCCCCACGTCAACGGGATGCCTCGTTAGTGAGAATGAGATGATGCCCCCATGTCAATGGGTTGCCTTCACGACAACAGGATGCCGTTCATGGGATGTGTTATAATCCAAATGATGCCTGATGAATTTCAAATGTCATGCTTGAGGGAGCAAGACGGTGTCCCAGAGGTTTCCAGAAAAGCCGTAGGATTTTGGCTATGTGTGATTAATAATTGGACTCAAGATAGTATGGTAGTATGGGATGCCATGTGATTCTTGAGATGCTGAATGTGTGCAAAATGTTCCAATGCTATATGCATTCTTTGAAAGTGTTTTTGTGACTCATGCATATTTGACATTGACTTATATGAGATGCATGAGATAAGTGCATGATTTAAATGTCATTTGAGTGACTTAAAAGACACGTGCATGCTATGATTGACTTTGTTTACGAATTGAGAGACATGTGGATGTCCTGAAGGTTGTTTAAGTCTCGAAGGCTTTGATAACGTTGAGGATGCTTATATCCGTTACGTATGAATATTCTTGCTATTATTTGCACTAATTATGACATGTGTGGGTTTATATACTTTTGCTTATGACTCGAGCAACTTAGGTTGAAGATAGGTTCCATCATGTATAACAAATCTTAGGCTTTACTATTGATCTGCCATCAATATGTATGGGTCAGGAAATCGTAAGGCTCCGATGCGAGGGACTAGCCTATACAAGGTTTAGGATCTTTACTTATTGAGTTTTTAACTCACTATTGTTATTTAACATTTTCAAGACCAAAGGTATGATTTGTCCCAAAAAAGAAAAAAGACCAAAGGTATGAGCCCACCACCTTCCCGTTTTGGACTTCCTGCGCACATGGATGTCATGGTGATAGACATTGAGGACATTACCATTGACATCCTTTTCTAATGCCACACCACAACTATGTGGGTGGATGAGGGTGTGGGATATCTAGTCTCCCATTTGTTCGTGGCCTGGTTCACTTAGGTCGATGATGACTTCTGCGATCTTTTGTATGGTTTGACGGTCCACTCGAGGACACTGACACGTCAGTGTTGCCCCCTATTGATGGTACTGTGGACAACCCCAATCCAACCCCGACTACAATCTAGAGCCCAAGCTCGAGCCATGAAGATACCAGCAAAAAATGGGAAACATTTTTGGTAGCTGCCTTGGTAGAAGGAGCTAGGACCAACCTCTCCCCCCTCCCTCTTTTTTTGATATCTTTCTGGTATGAGGGGATGACCACTTACAGAACGTCCCTAAGGTTGGGCTTGTAAATTTGTGATTGTTCTACGTAGATAAATAAAGCTAGGAAGTTATGCAATATGTATGTGAATGTGTTTTCTCCCTAACTATCCATTGTTTGTTATTGATTGATTAGGTGAATGGAGATTGCACACTTTCGCATGTGCTTAATGAAAGATAAAAATCAATGGGACGGCGACGTCTCCTGGGACGTTGCAACTTAATTCCATTGTCGCGACCCTTTTTTTGGTGCACCACCTAAAACTAGGTTAGTGGACTGCTAAGTTTTAAACTTAGCTCAGGCTCCGCGACTTAAGTCTAACTTTTTAAACATGCAAAAACTTATTAACTAGGAGTCTCTACTAATCGGTTACGGTAGGTCGATTAGACACCTAAGTAAAATAAAGGGAGATTTATTTTACTCCTACGAACCAGAGACTATGGGTACGGGGACTTGGTTACACTAGACTTCTATAATGCCCTTTCAGTACCATTTCTTTTATTTTTCAAAAAATATTTTTGCAGGCAGCTAAGATTTATTTTAACCAAAATTACTATCATGCAAATATGGTGACCACACGAGTGCTCATCCACTATTAAACATCCAAATAAATAAATAAATCACACAAAGCAAAAAATTATTTTTTTGGGTTTTTTTGAAAATAGAATTTTATCGTGCATTCTAACTATATGACCTAGTTTTACTAATAAACAAATTCTAATTAAATGATCCTATTATGCAAACTAATTAACATGCACCTAGTATTTTTGTATTTTTTTTTAAATTCGGAATTAATAAAAACCCTAATTAAGCTATCTAAAGTGAACAATTTTCTAATTTATTTTTGGGATTAATTTGACTTAAACCCTATCCTATATTAGAAAATTATTATTATTTAAAAAATGATTATTAAAATATGCAACTTTATCTAAGACTCAATTTAAAAAAAAAAAAAAAGGTTATTTAGGTCCAACCCTAACCTATTTCAAAAAAATTATCTAAAAATGCAATCTTAAAAAACATAATCCTAAAAAAATCTAATTTACTTAAACCTACATATATGATTTACTAAACCTATATGCATGCAAGATTTTGATTTTTTTTAGTTTTTTTTAAGATAAGTAATTATTAAATAAATATTAAATCTAAAATATCAACAAAATAAAGGATTAAAATAATCTAAAAAATAACCTGTTGTCTCACAGGTCAAATTAACGATTATCCTAACCCTAATTATCACGACAAAGAGTTCAAAATAATTAAAAATCTGATCCAAAGTCTTACGGATTAAATTAATAATTATAATGATTTAACAATTAAAATTCTACCAAAAAGCCCAAAAATTAATATAATTAAAAAAATGATCAGGAAAAAATCCTTGCGGATAATGGCTACAAAATTTATGAAGATTAACATTCAATATTACAACTTAAATAACTAAACTAAAAAAAAATGCTATCAAAACAAAATAGGTAGAAAAATAACATAAAAATAAATAAATAATGCAATAAACTAAAAAACGAAAAGTAAAAGTAAAAATAAAAATAAAAACTACCTAGGGGAAACAATGGTGGGTGGTGTCGAGCGGTAGTTGACCGGTCATCGGAGCTCTGGTGAGGAGCGGTTGTAGGTGGACGGCAGCGGGCTCAAGCTCAGGGCAATGGCGGAACCAGAGCTGGATCGCGGGTTGCTAGGCGGCGACGTCAGCAGCAGTGTAGGGCTCGGCTGGCGTTGGGCCGTCGCGGATTGTTGGGCGGCGACGACATCAAGCTTCGACGCAGGGGTGTGGCAAATCGCGAGCAGAAGGCTGCAGGTGCGATGGAGGCTGAGCGTCGGGCAGGGGCGGCGTTTGAGCGATGGGCAGAGACGCTCGGACGGAGGCACGGGTTTCTGGGCGTCCGGTGCGGTTGGATCGAACAGGCGCAGGCGCAAGCGCAACGGCTATGGCAATGTTGTGGGCAATGGAGGTTTCCGGAGCAAAGGCGTCGAAGTCGGGGCTTTTGGGTGGAGATAGGGCCGGCAGAGGCAAAGCAAGAGCACCGGGAGGGCGAGCAGGGCTCGATCAGCACCATTGGCTCAAGGGAAGATCTCAAGCGTGAGCGTCGAGGAGCGGACGGTTGGGCTGGCGCGGTGGATCTTGGACCGGCGGTGATTGGTAGATCCAAACGAGATAGGGGTAGCAACGTCATTGTGGATTGCCTTCGTGGGTTGCTGGAGTCGCGGCCACCGGCATGAAGAAATGAGCGGCAGTCGCGGTGCTGCACGTTGGGGGGGGGGCGGATCCGGCAAGACAACGATGGTGGAGGTACGGGGTCATCGCAGGTCGACGGACGCACGGGTGTGAGATCGGAGCGGCGCCGGCAGGAGGGTGGCGGATGACTAGGCTACAGCGGCTTTGCGGCTCAGGCGGTGAAGCAGACGTGTAGGTCGCCGATGAGGCAGGCGCGAGTCGCCGACGAGACAGATGTGAGTCGTTGGATGAAGAAGATGAACAGTCTTTTTTTTTTTTCTCACTTCTAACTTTTTCCCACCTACCCACTAGTCAAACCACCCTCTTTTCTTTCTCTCTTTTTTTCTTTTTTTTTTTTTAATTTTCACGCGAAAACTTTCTACCCTTTGAATTTGCTCTCAATTTTTTTTTAAAAAAAGCTCTCCCTATCACAAAAAATGAAGCTCTCTTTTATAGTGATTCCCAGATGACCGCTTTGTATGGCATTTTTTGAGTTTCCCTCTCCAGTCACATTAAATCAGACCTATAAATCAGAGCATGATTTCGCAATCAACTCGATTTTGCTCAGATTTCTTCCATTTTACAAAAGTTCTTGCCATTTATTCACTTGATTTTTAAATTGCTTCTGCATTTAACAAAATCTGAATATTCATCATAATTTCAAATTTCCATGTATAATCAATCAAATCAATTTCCCCCATTTTTTCATTTTTTCCTTTTATTTATTGGAATGAAAATTTTATTTTCCTTATTTCCCTAGATTTGCTAAAATTAAGTGTCAACAGCTGCCCCTCTTTGAAGTTAAGCTCGTAGAGGTTGCCTTCAAAGACAAGTTGAGACCTAAATTTTGATCATGCACATGCACTGAATGACTTTTTTGTTAGAAAATGAATTCTCCTTTTTTTTTTCTTGTTCTTTTTTTCGGTGAAAATGAATTCTATTTTGAAACGTATGTGATGTATGAAAATACTAATGCAAATAATAAAGGAACTTACCTGGAATTACTTACCTTCGAGGAGGGTTGAGTAACTCAAGATAGATTGGCATTACATGTCCATGACTCATACCATTCTACGGTCGCCTAAAATAGTAACATGGCTTCGCAAAGAGACTGCTTTCCCAGGACCCGTACCATTCTACGGTCACCCCGTATGATAGTGTTTGATTGTATCTAGGACCCGTACATTTCTACGGTCACCTAAATGAGGATTCATTTTCCAAGGCTCGTACCATTTTACGGTCACCTAAATAGGTGTTGTCTAGGACCCATACCATTCTACAGTCGCCTAAACTAGGATTCATTTTCCAGCACCTGTACCATTCTACGGTCGCCTGAATAGGTGTTATCTAGGACCCATACCATTCTACGGTCACCTAAACTGGAATTCATTTTCCAAGGCCCGTACCATTCTACAGTCGCCTGAATAGGTGTTGTCTAAGACCCGCACCATTCTACGGTCGCCTAAACTGGGATTCATTTTCTAGGACCCGTACCATTCTACGGTCACCTGAATAGGTATTGTCTAGGACCCGTACCATTCTACGATCGCCTAAACTGGGATTAATCTTTCAGGACCCATACCATTCTACGGTCGCTTGAATAGGTGTGAATCTGGGAAAAATCTTTGGGGGGCGACTCCATCGAGCGCCGGTGCTTGAAAAGGAATACATGTACAATGACAAGTATTTAAGGTCTAGATGAGATATACTTGCTGACATCTCTGTTCCTTGGGGATACGTTTCCTGCAAAACACAGTTGTAGGAAAGGCAATATGCATTTACAGACATGCATTAATTCAAATGAAGTTCATGCATGATGATTTCTATCAATCTTGCATCGCCTAATTTCCATCGGGAAATATCTCAAAAGAATATTCCAATCTAAACACATGAGTGTTATGGATGTGTCAAATGAGGGATCCTTCAGTCTGAGAGAACTTTACACTCATCCTCATTAAAAATAGTCATTTCATCCTGACCTTTGATGCAAGATTTGGCAATTGCTCTGTCTCACCGCCATCATGCCAAACAAGGGTATGTGCAATCTCGCAAGTGGTACGACCTTACCAATATGAGAGGTCTTTTACAGAGACCGTAATATGGGTCTGTTCAATGGCTTAACAAAAGGGACTCTTTGAGTCCAGGCTATCAAAAGAATGAATGATATTTTGTAATCATTTCTGGATTTACAAGTCAAGAACCCTGCAAAATGAGAAAGAAATAATCTTGCTCACACTTCTTCGAGCAATGCTTAAAACATGTGAACCCTTAGGTTAATTTAAGTGCACTAATCAGAAGAGACTTTACAAGGGACGTAACGTAGGCTTAGTTCATGGGTTAAGAAATGAAATGATCATTAGGCTCAAAAAGTGTTTAGGGGGTTAAAATTGGTGATCATCTTGACATTTCCACCACTTTCCTTCTCCATTGCCGAATTTTTTTTATATCACAACTCCATTGATTGCAATAGCATTCCATTTTTAGTACTGCCTTGTTGGGGATACAACTCACTATATCAAGAGTTTGATTTTTCTCCTTTATGGGAATTAGCCTTGCTTTTACCAGGCACACTACTTTTTCATGTCCCATTTTTTGCACTTATTTTTTGGACCGAGTTTCCATTCTTTTTTAGCATTCTAAGCCATGTTACTTGAATGGTTCTTTTGCCTTGCCCTAGTGTGGGAGATGATCACCAACTGGGTTTAACATGGAACGAATTCATAGGCTCAAGTGGGCTATGCAACGGATGAAAGTGTATAGGATCAAGAAAGAACTGCTCTTCGTCATCCCAAGGCACTTTAAATTACCGTATAAGTTACACTGTGAAAGCAATACTCGAAGATTGATGCAAGTGCGAGCAACAAGATTCCTACCATTCATTTCAAATTTGTCCCAATGTGGGATGATTCTTGACAGGAATGATTTAAAAAAAATCTCCATAAATGTATGGGGCTCAAAGGGGTTAAACAATGGATCACCTGTAGTACTTGGGATAGAGAAAAGAATGCCTCTCATCATGTCAATTGTTGTACCATTTGCGAGATCAACTTTCCCTTACAAGCACGAAATTTTTCTACACAACTCACTAGGGATTAGTGTATGAATAGTGTATGGAACAAGGCCTGCCTATCATTCCAAAGTATCTCATTTGACACATTCAATTCATCTCACATAATTCATCAAGGAAAGAAAATGCAAGATTTGCAATAAATTTGAACAATTCAACTCATTGAAGCAATTTATTCATCATAGAATTGCTTGCAGTTCAAAACATGTCATGGCAAATTCTATCATGGGTAATACTTTTTGACAGCATCTGAATTAACTGGAGTGGAGAACTCACGACCATCCATTTCTGCCAAGATCAAGGCTCCACCAGGAAGTGCCTTCTTCACCACATATGGTCCGCTGTAATTTGGAGCAAACTTTCCCCCAGGATCTGGAAAAATTGGTAGCAGCTTCCTTAGAACAAGATCATTTACCTCGAAATGTCTTGGCCGTACCTTCCGGTTAAAAGATCTAGCTACTCTCTATTGATAAGTTTGGCCATGGTAGAGAGCCTTCAATCTTTTCTTGTCGATCAAGTTCAACTGCTCGAATCTTTGCTGCAACCATTCTGCCTTAGACAACTCCACTTAGGATAAAACTCTCAGAGAAGAAATCTCCACTTCCACGAGTAGAATTGACTCCATGCCGTACACTAGAGCAAAAAAGGTTGCCCGGTGGAAGTGCGGATTGATGTCTGGTACACCATCAATGCGAAGGGTAACCTGTCATGCCAATCTTGATAATTCTCGGCTGTCTTGGCCAAGATCTTCTTAATGTTCTTATTGGCCGCTTCAATAGCCCTGCTTATCTGAGGGCGATAAGGAGACGAATTCAGATGCTTGATCTTGAACTCGCTAAACAACCCATCAACAAGTTTGTTGTTCAAATTTGTCCCGTTATCAGTGATGATTGCTTCAAGGATGCCATAGCGAGCAATTATATCTCCTTTGACGAACTTTGCAACATTGCGAGTAGTGACACTTGCAAATGATGTAGCTTTGATCCATTTGGAGAAGTAGTCTATCGCCACCGAAATGAATCGATGCCCATTTGAAGCCTTGGGTTTGATTGGGCCAATCACATCAATGCCACATATCAAGAAAGGCCATGGCTCAGAAAACTGGTGCAGTTCAGTTGGAGGAATATTCATCTTATTCCCATGAATCTGGCAATGGTGACAACTCCGAACATGTTGGATGCAGTCATTTTTCAGTGTGAGCCAGTAGTAGCCTAATCTCATAATCTTCTTGGCTAACATATGTCCATTCATATGAGTGCCACATACTCCTTCGTGCACTTCTTGCATGATTTAAGTGGCTTCGACTACATCTACACCTCGCAACAAGACCGAATCGTAAGATCTTTTATTCAAATTCTCGCCGCTAACGAAGAACTTCAAGGCCATCTTCGTGATCTACTTCCTATCAGTCTGAGTGCTTCCTTCAGGAAATTCTTGTTTCTGAATGTAATTCATGATATTGTAATGCCATGGTTTTCCATTAGGTTCTTTAGTCACAATCATACAATAAGCTGGCTTTGGCAAAACCTCTATTTTCAAAGGTTCGACCTCTAACCCATCAGTGACTTGCGGCATGGAAGACAATGTCACAAGTGCATCTACAAATTGATTATGAGACCTCAGCAAGTATTCAAACGAAACCTTCTAACTTTTTCACCAGATCTTCTGAATACTTGTGATATAGGAGCAACTTGGCCTCCTTGGTCTTCCATTCACCTACGGTCTGCATTATGATTAGTGCGGAATCTCTGAACACTTTTAACTTGGCCACACCTATCTCAATTGCGGCCTGAAGCCTGAGGATGCAAGCTGCATACTCGGCCACATTGTTAGTGCACGGAAATATCAATTTTACAGCTACCGGATGGTGTTGTCCATATGGAGATATCAGAATTGCCCTAATACCCGAACCAGATAGGTTTACAGCTCCATCAAAGAACATCTTCCATGAGTCTTCATTTACACTCAAGACACGGTCATCCAAGAAATTGTCATCGTCATTTGAGACTCCTAAATTCTCAGCCAATAGATCAGCGATCACTCTACCCTTAACCGACTTTTGTGGCATGAATTGTACATCAAATTCGGAGATTAAAATTTTCCATTTGGCCAACTTACCCACCAAAGCTGGTCGATCAAGTAAGTACTTGATGGGGTTATTCTCAGTCATGAGGAATGTCTGGTAATGCAGTGTGTATTGTCGCAATCTATACAATGCCCACACCAAAGCCACACAAGTATTTTCAACATCAGGATACTTCAACTCTGATACAATGAACTTCTTACTCAGATAATAAATGGCTTATTCTTTTTTATCAACAGAACTTTCCTAAGCCAACATTGCACCCAACGATTCACTATGGATGGTGAGGCAGAGAATCAAGGGATGCCTCGGTGATAGCGGGACAAGAACTGGTGGATTCATTAGGTACTGCTTTAGCTTGTCGAATGCTTCTCGACACTCATCATCCCAGTTGACTCGTGCATTCTTCTTTAGGAGCTTGAAGAATGGCTTGGCAGTTTTAGAGAGTTGGGAAATGAATCGAGCTATGTAATTCAGTCTTCCCAAAAGGCTCTAGACTTCTTTCACCGTTGACGGAGGTTGCAACTTACATATGGCCTTAGCCTTGGATGGGTCGATCTCAATCCCTTTACTGCTCACAATAAATCCGAGTAACTTACCGAATGTTGTCCGAACACACATTTAGCAAGATTTAGACGAAGCTTGAACTCACATAGTCGATCGAACAACTTCTTCAGGGTTTCCACATGGCTTCTTCCTGGTCGGGTCTTTGTAATCATATCATCAACATAGACCTCTATCTCCTGGTGCAACATGTCCTGAAATAATACGACCATGGCTCGTTGGTAGGTTTCCCCTGCATTCTTGAGTGCAAAGGGCATGACCTTATAATAGAAAGTTCCCCACGGGGTGATAAATGCAGTCTTCTCCTTGTCTTCCTCCTTCATCCTTATTTGATTGTACTCGGAAAAATAGTCCATAAATGAGAATAGTTCAAAACCAGCGGTACTATCCACAAGGACATCTATGTGTGGTAATGGGAAATCATCCTTCGGACTAGCCTTGTTCAGATCTTGATAGCCAACACAAACTTGAACTCGACCGTCCTTCTTCATCACTGGTACGATATTAGCCACCCATTCGGGGTACTGTGAGACTTCGATGAATCCCACCTTCAAAAGCTTCATCACCTCTTCCTATATCTTCTTTGAGAGTTCGGGCTTAGTTCTCCGTAGCCTTTGCTTCTTAGGTGGCACGTCCAGATTAGTAGGTAGGCAATGCTCCACAATTGACGGGTCTAGCTCGGGCATGTCAGCGTAGGTCCATGAAAAGATGTCTTGATATTCCTTCAGTAACTGAATTAGGTGCTCAGCCTCGTCTTTAGGAAGACTCGCCCCAATTTTCACCTCTTTGGCTTTTTCAGTGTCACTTAAATTAATAGTGACAGTCTGCTCGGATGTAAGAGCCTTAGCTTTTTCATGTTGTTCCCAGCTACATTGCACCTCAATGGAGTCTTCGATCGAGTCTTCAGGATCATCATTATCAACACTTGTTGCATTAGATTGAACCATTTCCACACCTTTGCATGCCATAAGATTGTTCCTGAAACATGAAGTAGATAAATCAGAAAGACAAACAAAGTAATCTACATTTTTTTTTTGAAATCCTTTGGCAAAAATATTTTTTGAAACATTTTGACACGAGGAAGCATGATGAAGCCCAAGCCTCAGAATTCTCCTTGGATTTTTCTTTTCTTTATCGGCTGGATATCATCACCAGGCTGGTTTGGTGTACTTCATCATGCCCTCAAAATAAAACTTGTAATTTCATTGAAATTCATCAATCAATTACATTTATTGAATGGAAAAATGCAACACTCAAGAATTAAAAGAAAATGAAACTGAAAACATCTCTTAGAAAACAATAAAAATTCCCACGCAGGGGAATTTACAAAAGCATTAAAAGAGTTACTATTGTGGGCCAAGGCCCATCTCTTCAGGGGGTCCTTCATCAATGGCTCCTATGATGAGGTCGTCGAATAAGCTTGCAACTCCTTCCAGCTCATCATCAGGGTTTTCCGTCTTCGGGGGTGTCGAATCATCCATGCCACCCCATCCATCTGGGACTATCTCACGAGGATCAATGTAGTAGCTGGGAGGAGCCGAATACTTCACCAGGTAATCAAACTTGCCACTAGGCTACCCCAGAGTGTCTATCACTTCCGCTTCATCATGCATCATTCTTGGAGGACTGGGGAATGTCTCTTGAATGCCCGGGGGTAGTGGGTCCCTCCCTTGCCCTTGGTCAAGTGGTAAGTTCCGCCTTTCCTATCTTCGTCCATCAGACTTCCCCCACCTCTTCCATGGTACCCTAAACCAGCAGAACGGGACCTCTGAGGGGCTTCAACGAGGCTTCGAATGCCTTGACCATTTCTTCCAAGACCATTGCTAGGAACAAAACCATTCCCAACCATTACTCTTCCCACCATGAGGGCAACATCTGAAACTTCAGGAGTGGGCAGCGATGACCCTCGAGAAGCATGTATGGTGGAGACCAACTCAAATGAAAGGTAACTTGATTCGAACTCAGAATCCGGCTCTAGATAAGGGATAGCCGTCTCATGATAGATCCGGTGGTCTTCCTCACCATACCCAGTGACCAGCTTCCTTTCGATCACAAATTTCACAGCTTGATGTAGACTTGAAGGCATTGCTCCAACATTGTGTATCCAGGGACGACCCAACAAGAAATTGAATGAGGTAGGGATGTCTAGCACTTGGAAGGGAATGTTGAAGACGATCGGCCCTATTTGCATGTCGATATGGATTTCCCCGATCACCTCCTTTTTTGTTCCATCAAAAGCTCACACCGAAGTCTTCGCAGCATGTATCCTCGACCGGTCTACCTTGAGGCGGTGAAGAGTGGCTAATGGACATATGTTCAAAGCGGACCCATTATCAATGAGCACTCGGGACACATGAGAAGACTTGTGCTTGACAAATATATAGAGTGCTTTATTATGTCCCATGCCTTCAAGAGGGAATTCCTCATCAGAAAAGGCAATCAAATCCTTGAGAAGGACCGATCCCACAAATTCTTCCAGCTTGTCCGCCTCAACCGTCTTCGATACATGAATTTCACTCAGCACCTTCATTAGTGACTTTTGATGCACGGGGGATGTCAACAAGAGCTCAAGTAAGGATATCTGGGTGGGCATTTTTCGCAACCAGTCGACCACATTATACTCGCTTGCTTTGATCACGGCCAGAAACTCCTTACTCTCTTCATCAGTGATAGGTTTTGCAGGTTGAGCGCTAGCTTGAGCATAAGTCCGACCATACCTTGTAACGAGGTCGACATCTAGGTCATAGGACCAAGGTACCGCCTTATTGTTGACATACTCATATGGCTGAGGCATTTCAATCACTATCTCCTCGTCGGATGCATCTTCAAGTAGGGGCATGTCCACGAGCGAAGGATCAACTTCTTCCTCACTAGCATCGAGCACAGCCTACTCTTCTTCCCAATCGATAACGATGTGGGAAATAGTGGAAACTATGCAGTTATGGTCAGCATATACGATGATGCCGTCATCCACCATCTTGGTGACTCTTTCCCTCATCAGTGATAGGGAAATATCCTCATGACCTGGATAATATCCAGCTCTCACCAACCCGTTGTAGGCATCTACCACGTGCACCTTCAAGTTCTTGATTTGACCGACTTCGGGTTCCAGGATAGCATTCACCGTACCCTCATGCTCTGGTAGCGAATTTTTCTGGGCGTTCGACCGAACAGTTTGAAATGAAAAGGCCTTCGTTTCCAAGAGATTTTGATCTTGTGCTTGAGGGTGAAACATTCATCAGTTAAATGTCCCAGTTTGCCGCTATGGTAATCACACTTCTTCATCGGGTCATAGCCTCGAATGCTTTCACGGTTAGGATGCTTCGGTTCACTAGTAAGCAAACCTTTCTTTCTTAGAATTGCCAACACTTGGGATGGAGATCCAGGGAGAGGGGTGAACTGTCTTCTTGCTAGGGCAAATGGTTGATGGCCGGCAGTTTGTTGTTGCCTTTGATTTGTCTGGATAGCCGGGGCACGATTGGTACTTACTTGGCCATAAGCCACATTCACGTCTATAGCAACTTCCTTCTCCCTCTTGGCAGAGAATCTTCTAGTTGATGATTCAGTAAACCATCATTCCCTTATCCCCATCTCGATTTGTTCTCCCATGGGAATAAGCTGATTGAAGTTTTCAATGTACGTGCTGGCCATCCGGTTATGGAACTCAGACGGGAGGGTTTTGATAAACAACTTCATCAACTCCTTGTCAGTAGGCTCAAGAGTGATTTGAGCTGCTAGATTTCTAAATGACTCGTTCTGCTTTTTCTCCATCCTCTCAAGATCCTCTCGGGAAGGTGCAATATCCATGTTGAACTTGTACTGCTTGAGAAATGCGTCGGCCACTTCATTCCAGGTGTCGAGAAGGTTCACATTCTTCATCACACACCAGTTCAGTGTAGGCCCCGTCAAACTCGCATAGAATGATTGGATCATGAGGGGCCCGTTCTTGACATATTGGGCCATACACACGTGGTACATCTGCAAATGAGATTTTAGGCAAGATGTACCATCGTACTTCTCAAACTTCGGCATTTTAAACTTGCTCAACATTTTGACCTTCTCATAGACTGAGAGGTCGAACGGGAGTGAGCTTTGAGACTCCTACAGCTGTCTCACTTTCTCTTCCAGCTTTGCAACATGCTCATCCTGATTTGTCTTGGGAACGCTACTAGGTTTGGCCTTTCCAACAAGGACTAGGTCATCTTCCAACTCGGGCATTTCGTCATCACTCATTTGGGCCCTGTTTGCCAGCTTCGAGGCTACTACTTCGGGAAGAGCGGGTGCAGGATTCGGATTCACCGGGAGGAATTGAAGTTGAGTTGTTATAAGCTGCATAGAGACAACTAGCTGTTGGAGTTGTTCTTCCATGGAGGACATGCAATCGTACATCTCGTTTTGGTTAGCCATTTTAGCCCTTGACTGCGTAATAATAGGCGAGCACGGTAGATCCGTTGTCACCTAAAGAAAAGAAGTAATGTAAGAACCAATGACAAGATAGGAAAATGGCCCATGGCAATGGTCTAATCACCTGATTTTATTCAAAATTCACTTGAAACATTGAACCAAACAATGAACTAACAATTGAAATTCAAGTCCCTAAACATTGAACTAAAAATTAAAAATATTAAAAACATCTCATTTTATATGCTTTCGGGATTCCAACGCTTTGCGAAGCTTCTTATTTTTAGCTTCAATCATTTCCACTTTCCATTTAAGATGCTCAATTTGTGCTCTTTGAGTTGGCTTCTCAGTCACATCAGGGATCACTGGATGTAAGGCGGTAGGAATCCGATGTTGCTGGATGTAGAATGTCAACACATGGTAGATCTCCTCCTCACCTTTCCATCTCTAGGGCACCAAAATCTTCTCTAGATGGCATTCATTCCATGCAGCAATGATCATCTGGATCTCGTTGAAGTAGTCATAGTCCGTACTAGCAAAACGAACTTGGAACAATTCTGTCTAGAGGGGCGGAGGAACTTCTTGAAGAGCTCTATACTGATGGGCCACCCTATATGGATAGTAGGAGGTAGCACCAAAAAGGCCCAGGAACGGGATCGGCTCATCATACTTGTGAGAGACGAGCCTCCTCAACATGTAGTCATTTGGTATGCCATAAGAATGCCTTAGGATTATGATTTTTCAAAAAATTAATCCAATGGGCATACTGTTTATTTGGAGAAAAACGTTCCAAAACTACAAATTTTTGTATGGGGTGCCTCAGATCATCAATTTTTAATTGTTTCATAAGGTGCCCAAAACCTCTTATGTGTGAGAAAAACCATATTTGCAAAAGTTCAGGGAGGGCACGCATGGTCCTTTCTTCATTTTGTTTGAAACGGTTTAATGACAAAAATGTTTCAACTAAAACCATATTGACATAATTTAACCCATCACAAACACAATTAACCACCCATGAAATTGAAGGATTAATGGCATTTCTTCGATAAGGAAAAACGATTAGCCCGAAAAATGCCAACATGAAAATCCTAGCTTTTGAAAGCATTGATTGATTTGCAAAATATTCTTCCAAAAATGAAAATGGACATGCAAAACAATTGGCTTTGACAATTTTTCTTATTTTTTCAGCTTCGATTTCTAAAAACCGAGATAATTCAAAAATAGAATCTATACCGATAGGCAATCTAACAAGTTCCTTTTCCAGGGGCATTCCAATGGCAATACTATACTCTTCTAATGTTGGATTTAGCTAGTACTCATCAAATATGAACGTGGAAGTTTGTGGACACCAGAAGTGAGGGAGCGTCTGTATCACACTAGAGTGGATGTTGATCTCTAATAGTGGGAGAAGTCGGGCGATCCTAGCCTTCACATACCTCTGGCCCTCTTGATCTAACTAATCCAGCCACATTTTGAGCTCTTTTTTTTTGAGTGGAAATGAATTGTATGTCGGTTCTCCCCATTGCATATAAAACAAGATTGGCGATGAAACCTATTGTCATGGACCAACAAAATCGCAATAAAGTAAGTAAATTGCGAAGTAAGAATTTAGACAACTTACTTTCACCGGAGGGGATGCCAATCACATAGACACACGCATGAAATGTGAGGCTCGATTTCTATCTAGATGGCTTAACAAGTGGAGCTAAGAGAATGATATGACCATTGCAGTCTTGCATTAGCGTGTCATGTCCCCTTAACTCCGACTCAATCGAATGGAATGTCCAATAGTCACGTAGTCTCGCGGATATGGACAACACATTCGACACCTTGAAAAGACTTTCGAGGAAGAGAATGTTAACCTCTACATAGCGGTCTCGCTTTAGAGGAAGTATCCTTCTCAACACCATCCTAAAAATGCTATCGCAACCCATGTCTGACCACAGGTTGTGTGTGCAATAGTGTAGTACTAAAAACAATAAAACATGCACAACAGTTTAAATGCAAACAACACTTCTAATTAGGGAAAAATAAGTCATTCATCCCACACTCCAACCTGCAAGACAAAGGTTAGCAAAGAATACTCCCCTTATACCTCTCATCTGTAAAAACATTTAACACCTTGGATATGTTAGGGACGTACCTAGTATCCTTGCTACCAAACAAAAACATTTTTAAAAGAAAAGAAAAATTAGCATAAGTCCACTAAGTGTTAAAACATAGGTCCCCAGCGGAGTCGCCAAACTGTCGCGACCTATTTTTTTTGGTGCATCACCTAAAACTAGGTTAATTGACTATTATGTTTTTAAACTTAGCTCAAGCTCTGCCAAGCCCATACCAAATCGCAACTTAAGTCTAAATTTAACATTTAACACATTGGATATGTTAGGGACGTACCTAGTATCCTTGCTGCCAAACAAAAACATTTTTAAAAGAAAAGAAAAATTAGCATAAGTCCACTAAGTGTTAAAACACAGGTCCCCAGCGGAGTCGCCAAACTGTCGCGACCTATTTTTTTTGGTGCATCACCTAATACTAGGTTAATTGACTATTATGTTTTTAAACTTAGCTCAAGCTCTCCCAAGCCCATACCAAATCGCAACTTAAGTCTAAATTTTTAAACATGCAAAAAATTATTAGCTCGAGCTCTCCCAAGCCCATACAAGTAGCCATTAATCATTTTACGGTAGGTCGATTAGACACCTAAGTAAAATAAAGGGAAATTTATTTTACTCCTATAAACTAGAGACTACGAGTACAGGGACTTGGTTATACTAGAGTTCTCTAATGCCCTTTCGGTACCATTTCTTTTATTTTTCAAAAAAATATTTTGCAGGCAGCTAAGATTTATTTTAACCAAAATTACTATCATGCAAATATGGTGACCACACGAGTGCTCATCCACTATTAAACATCCAAATAAATAAATAAATAAATCACACAAAGCAAACAATTATTTTTTTGGGTTTCTTTGAAAATAGAATTTTATCGTGCATTCTAACTATATGACCTAATTTTACTAATAAACAAATTCTAATTAAATGATCCTATTGTGCAAACTAATTAACATGCACCTAGTATTTTTGTATTTTTTTTAGAAATTCGGAATTAATAAAAATCCTAATTAAGCTATTTAAAGTGAACAATTTTCTAATTTATTTTAGAGATTAATTTGACTTAAACCCTATCCTATATTAGAAAATTATTATTATTTTTAAAAAATAATTATTAAATTACGCAGCTTTATCTAAGACTCAATTTTTTTAAAAAAAAGGTTATTTAGGTCCAACCCTAACCTATTTCAAAAAAATTATCTAAAAATGCAATCCTAAAAAATATAATCCTAAAAAAATCTAATTTACTTAAACCTCCATGTCTGATATACTAAACCTATATGCATGCAAGATTTTGATTTTTTTAGTTTTTTTTAAGATAAGTAATTATTAAATAAATATTAAATCTAAACTATCAACAAAATAAAGGATTAAAATAATCTAAATATAACCTGCTGTCTCACAGGTCAAATTAAGGATTGTCCTAACCCTAATTATCACGACAAAGATTTCAAAATAATTAAAAATCTAATCTGAAGTCTTACGGATCAAATTAATAATTATAATGATTTAACAATTAAAATTCTACCAAAAAGCCCCAAAATTAATATAATTTAAAAAATGATCCGATGTCTCTCAGATCAAATTAATAATTACAATAATTCCAGACAAAATCCCTGCGGATAATGCCTACAAAATTTATGAAGATTAACATTCAATATTACAACTTAAATAGCTAAGCTAAAAAAAAAATGCTATCAAACAAAATAGGTTGGAAAATAACATAAAAATAAATAAATAAATAATTCACTAAACTAAAAAAATGAAAAGTAAAAGTAAAAATAAAAATAAAAATAAAAACTACCTAGGGGAAACAACAGTGGGTGGCGCCGGGATGTAGTTGACCGGTCATCGGAGCTCCGGCGGGGAGCGGCTACAAGTGGACGGCGGCGGGCTCAAGCTTGGGGCAGCGGCGGAGGCGGAGCTAGATCGCGGGTTGCTGGGCAACGACATCGGCAGCGATGTAGGGCTTGGCTGGCGTCGGGCCATCACAGATTGCTGGGCGGCAACGGCGTTGAGCTTCGGCGCAGGGGTGCGGCGAATCACGGGCAGAAGGCTATAGGCGCGACGAAGGCTAAGTGTTGGGTAGGGGCGGCGTTCGAGCAGTGGGCAAAGATGCTCGAACGGAGGCAGAGACGAAGGCACGGGTTTCTGGGCATCCGACGCAGTTGGATCGGACAAATGGAGGCACAGGCGTGGCGGTTGTGGCAGCATCGCGGGCAATGGAGCTTTTTGTAGAAGAGGCATCAGAGTCAGGGCTTCTAGGTGGAGATAGGGCCGGCAGAGGCAAAGCAGGAGCACCGGGAGGGCGAGCAGAACTCAATTGGCGCCGCTGGGTTGAGGGAAGATCTCGAGTGCGGGTGTCGAGGAGTGGACGGTTGGGCTGGCGCGGCGGATCTCGGACTGGCGATGACAGGTAGATTCGGACGAGATAGGGGCAGCAACGTCGTCGTGGATTGGCTTTGTGGGTTACTGGAGTCGTAGCCACCGACGTGAAGAAACGAGCGGTGGTAGCGGTGCTGCACGTCGCGGGGAGGGGGCGGATCTGGCAGGACAACGATGGCGGAGGTGCGGGGCCGTCGCAAGTGGCAGACGTGCAGGTGTGAAAACGGACTGGCGCCGGTAGGAGGGTGGCAGACGACTGGGCTATAGTGGCTTCACGGCTCGAGCAGTGAAGCGGACGCGCAAGTCGCCGGCGAGGTAGGTGCGGATTGTTGGCGAGACAGGCGCAAGTCGTCGGATGAAGAAGATGAACAATCTTTCTTTTTTTTTCTTTCACTTCTAACTTTTTTCCACCTACCCACCAGTCAAACCACCCTCTTTTCTTTCTCTCTTTTTTCTTTTTCTTTTTTTTTTGAATTTTCACACAAAAATTTTCTACTCTTTGAATTTGCTCTCAATTTTTTCAAAAAAAGCTCCCCCTTTCACAAAAAATGAAGCTCTCTTTTATAGTGATTCCAGACGACGGCTTTGTATGGCATTTTCTGAGTTTCCATCTCTAGTCACATTAAATCAGAGCTATAAATCAGAGCATGATTTTGCAATCAGCTCAATTTTGCTCAGATTTCTTCCATTTTACAAAAATTCTTGCCCTTTATTCACTTGATTTTTAAATTGCTTCTGCATTTAACAAAATCCAAATATTCATCAGAATTTCAAATTTCCATGCATAATCAATCAAATCAAGTTCCCCTATTTTTTTTCATTTTTTTCCTTTTATTTATTCAAATAAAATTTTTATTTTCCTTATTTCCCTAGATTTGCCAAAATTAGGTGTCAACACCCATGAAGAGGAGGATGTCACATTCCCACAGCAAGGGTAGGGCTCGGGGTGTGACAATGGCATACGCTTTCTAGGGACGTTATCTCCTCTTCATTTTTGTTATATGTTTCCGGCTTTTGCTTGAGTGGGGAAATGCGCTAGACATGCTAGAAAAATTGCTTAGGATGTACTACGGAGGGCAAATCATACTGTGGTTATAACTTTGGCTGTGTTAATTTAATCTACTTTACGATGTATTCTCAAAAGTTACAAATGCATATTCAAGTGAAATGCAAAATATAGTCTTTGATACGGTTATCATATTATTTTGTAGAAAGAGAAAGGGCTTAATATTTAAAAAAAAAATTGTCATAATTTGTTTTTTGTTGGATCTTCTTTTTGATATGAAAGCCTTTTACCAACAATTCTGTGTCTCTAGGCTTTTGAGACGCATGGAAGAGAGTGAAATGAGGAGTGCCTGGCCATTGTACAACCCAAGACAAGTGAAAAAAATTGTTGCTTGGGTCCACCTTCATGTGGAGCCCAACCAGCATTAAATAAAAGAACATAAAGAAAGTGTGTGGGGGGGTGTGCGCCCTAAGTAAGGAAAAAGAGGGAACCAAAAAACCACTGAAGCAAGGGAGGAAAAGAAAAGAAGAGGCTTGCAACTTTGTGGTCTAGATTCAAAGGCCAAATATTGAGGGAATCAGCTCAAATTTGAGTATGTTGTTCGCAAGACCGAGGGCTACGAGTTGATGGTTTTCGTTCGTCGAGAACTGCCTCTGAATTCTCCAGTCGCGCTTAGGGTTTTCTTGCCCCGAATTTATTTATCAATCTATGTAGTAATGAAATGAGATTATAATGTTGATGTTGAACCTCTAGTGTGTAACTAGAAAAAACATAGTTTATGTATCCTGCTATTCTTGGTGATTAGTGGATGTTTTTGGGTAGTCCGTGATTTTTCCCGCATTAGGTTTTCCACGTTATATTTTTGGTGTCGTAATTTGTCTTGTCTATTTATCATTTTAGCATTATATTGGTATATTGTGAGGCTATACATTGCTGGTTGTTGAAGGTTAAGAAAATTTTAGTTGATTTAGTTTGAGGGAGAGAAATTGATCCTAGATTATGTTTGGCTCGTGGTGAATTATTGTCTCGGTTCTCCCCAACAAAGTGGTATCAGAGCTAAAGTTGAAATTCTAGTGTTAAATGGAAGAAACTAGCAACACCATATTTAAGTTAAATGCCTCAAATTATTCTATTTGGAAGCCTCGGATGAAAGACATGTTATATTGCAAAGAGTTGTTTGATCAATTGAGGGTGATGAAACCAAATGAGATAAAGAAGACAAAGAATGAGAGAGAATGAATCAAAAAAACGGTTGGGTTTATCCGACAATGGATTGATGATAATGCATTTCATCATGTTGCTCATGACACGAAAGCGGACACTTTATGGAAGAAATTATAAGTTCTCTATGAGAGGAAAACTCTATAAAATAAAGCTCTTCTAGTTAAATGACTTGTGAATTTGAGATACGAGGAAAGTAATATGACGGAATATTTGAGTGAATTTCAAGATGTTGTAAATCCATTGACAAATCTTGAGATTGACCTTGGTGATGAATTGCAAGCATACTTATTACTCGTTACTCTTCCCGATAATTGAAACACCTTGGTTGTAGAGTTAAACAACTCGGCTCATTTTTTGGTGTGCTTTTTATGAATATGGTTAAAGAAAGCTTGTTCAATGAAGAAACAAGAAAAAAAGGCTTGAATTATGCTTCTACATTGGATGCTATTGTCATAGAAAATAGGATGAGAAGTCAACTAAGAAAGTTTCAAAGAAATGATAACCGAGGAAAGTCAAGAGGAAGGTCGAAATCAAGACCGAGGAGGAGTGTGAAGTGCTATAATTGCGGCAAAATGGGACATTATACAAAAATTGTTGGTCACCAAAGAGAAATAGATCTCATGATAGAAATGGAGATCTAAAGAAAGAAGCGAAATAAGTTACGACGACGGTTGCATCCGATGGTGATATTATATTCGTATGTGACGACGGATGTGTAAACCTTACATGCCAAGACCCTATGTGGGTCGTTAATTCCGCAACTTCTTTTCATGTCACCTCACATTGTGACTATTTTACTTCTTATCGTGGCGGTGATTTTGGTTATGTTAACATGGGAAATAGTTGGTGTTTCCAAGGTTATTGGCATGGGAGATGTTTATTTGGAAATCGATGTCGGATGTATTTTATTTTTGAAAAATGTGAGACATGTTTCAGATATTTGACTTCACTTGATTTCCACGTGTGCTTTAGATGATGATGGTTATTGCAATTCATTCTTTGATGGCAAATGGAAGTTGACTGAAGGTTCTATGGTAGTGACAAAGGGTAAGAAGAGAGGCTCTTTTTACATCACACAAGCTAACTTGTTTAAAGAAGAAGTGAAAGGTAGTGAAGGATTCATCAGTTGATTTATGGCATATGAGACTTGGTCATCTTAGTGAGAAAGGGCTTGATATTCTTGTTAGAAAAAACCTTCTGCCTTAGAAGGAGAAAAACATAAAGGAATGTACCCATTGCCTTATAGGTAACCAATATAGATTCTCATTTCATAATTATTCTCCTCACACGAAATCAAATGTACTTGATTAGTTCGCACTAATGTTTGTTGCATGGATGCTATAACACTTGGAGGTGCATTATATTTTGTAACATTATTGATGACTATTCTAAAAAAGTGTGGGCTATTGCTTTGAAATCTAAATATTCGTTGCTTGCAACTTTCAAATAATTTCATGTCAACGTGGAAAAGGAAACCGGGAAGAAACTTAAATGTGTTCGAGTTGACAACGTTGGTGAATATAGAGGCCTGTTTGAACATTATTGTAGATATTATGGTATTAAGCTTGAGAAGACAGTTCCAAAGACACCACAACAAAATGGAATAGCGGAGAGAATGAACCAAATAATAAATGATCGGATTTGATGTATGCTCTCTCATGTGAGGTTACCTAAGCCATTTTGGAATGAAGTGATGAGAACAGCAGTGGACTTGATAAATCTTTCTCCATCGGTTCCTCTTAAGGGGGATGTTTCAGAAAAAGTTTGGAGTGACAAAGATGTTTCCTACAACCATCTAAAGTGTTCGATTGTTGAACATTTATGCATGTTCCAAGAGATGAAAGATCCAAGCTTGATGACAAGTCTAAACAGTGTATCTTTTTAGGTTATGGACATGAAGAGTTTGGATGCAGGTTATGGGATCTAGTTGCAAAGAAAGTCATTAGAAGCTAAGATTTGGTGTTTTGTGAGTATCAAACTATTGAAGCCATCAACAAGGCGGAGAGACCAAAGAACATAGCCCGATGTTTGGTTAGTTTCAGCCCAAACCCTCTTATTGTGGGTGGAAATCATGGGAGAGAAGTGCATGGAAATCATGAAGATGGTGAATCCTCACATAATGTTGATTCTTCAGCTAAGATAGGTGAAATACTTGAGCAAAAGTAGCTCATTAAGCCAGTTAAGCAAGAGCAATCTATTCTACCTCAAGTTAGAAGATTTGAAAGAGAGCATAGGCCTTCTCAAAAATATTTATCGCATGAGTATGTGTTACTCACTGATGCAAGAGAGCTAAAAACTTATGAAGAAGCTATGTCATGTAAACAAAAGAATGATTGGCATGAAGCCATGCAAAAGAAGCTTAAATCTTTGTATGAGAACCACACATTTGAATTGGTGAAATTCCCTAAGGGTAAGAGAACACTCACAAATAAGTAGGTGTACAAGTTGAAGACGGAAGAAAATAGTTGGCAACCACGATACAAAGCTAGGCTTGTTGTGAACGGTTTTCATCAAAAGAAGAAAATTGACTTTGAAGAGATTTTTTCATCAGCTGTAAAGATGTCTTCTTTCCGAGTTGTTCTTAGGTTAGTCGTCAATATCAATTTAGAAATTGAACAACTTGATGTAAAGATGGCTTTTCTTCATGGAAACCTATAAGAAGAAATATATATGGAGCAACCGGAGGGTTTTGAAGTTGAAGGCAATGAGAGGTACATTGAAAAGGTGCTCGAAAGATTCAACATGAGCATATATAAACCGGTAAGTACTTCACTTGCAAGCGATTTCAAGTTGAGTGGTAATGAATGTCCTTCAAGTGAGAAAGAGATTGAAGAAATGATGAAAATTCCTTATACATCGACAATGAGTAGTTTAATGTATTCCATAGTTTGTACAAGACCTTGTATTACTCATGCAGTTGGTGTTGTGAGTAGGTTTCTCTCAAATCCAGGTAAGGAACATTGGACCGCTGTTAAATAGCTTTTTAGATATCTTAGAGGCACTTCTACAATTTACTTGTGTTATGAAAATGCGAAGCCTGAGTCAAGTGGACTATGCCGGTGATGTTGATTTTCGAAAATCCACATCGGGTTACATAATGATCTTTGCAAGGGGAGCTGTTTGATGGCAATCGAGATTGCAAAAATGTATTGCTTTGTCTACAACTAAAAACAAAGTATATTGCTATTACTGAAGGAGGTAGAGAACTCTTGTGGATGCAAAAATTCCTACAAGAGTTAGGCTTTAAGTAAGAAAAGTTTTTTCTATATTGCGATAGCATGAGTGCTATCTATCTTAGCAAGAATCCGGTGTTGCATTCAAGATCAAAGCATGTTGATGTGAAGTATTATTGGATCCGAGAGAAGTTAGAAGAGAAGCTTTTCCTACTTAAGAAAGTTCACACCGACAACAATAGATCTGACATGATGACCAAGGCATTGCTTGTGGTGAAGCTCGACGCTTGTAGAAGAAAAGTGGGCATGACAGACCTTCCCACATAAGGTGGAGGGGGAGATTTATTAGTTGGATCTACTTTCATGTGGGGCCCAACCAGCATTAAATAAAAGAATAGAAAAAATAAATAAAAGAGAAGAACAAAAAGAAAGTGGTGGCTTTGTGTGTGCGCCGAAAGTGAGGAGAAAGAGAGAGAACCAAAAAACCACCGAAGCAAGGGAGGAGAAGAAAAAAAGAGGGCTAGAATTTGAAGGCCAAATGTTGATGGAATCGGCTCGAATTTCAATATGTCGTTCATGAGACTGAGGGTTACGAGTTGATGGTTTTCATTCGTCAAGAATCGCCTCCGAATTCTCCAGTCGTGCTTAAGATTTCCTTACTCCAAATTTATTTATCTACCTATGTAGTAATGAAATGAGATTGTAATGTTGATATTGAGACTCTAGTGTGTGACTAGATAATAATACTTTGTATATCCTGCTATTCTTGGTGATTAGTTGATGTTTTTGGGTAGTTCATGATTTTTCCCGCATTGGGTTTTCCACGTTACATCCTTGATGTCGTGATTTTCTTTGTTTACTTATCATTTCGGCATTATATTTGCATATTGTGAGCCTACATATTGTTGGTTGTTGCTGGAGGTTAAAAGAATTTTGTTTGATTTAGTTTTTTTTTTGGGGGGGGGGGGGGGGGAAATTGATCCTAAAATTGTGTTTGACTCATGGTAAATTATTGGCTCGTAATGAGTTATTGTCTCGGTTCTCCCCAACATAAATAAAGCGTGGCGTCTCCAACTCATGTCCCTGCCGTTCAACTTGAAACTTTGCCTTTCTTTAACGTTCAAATTCTCACCTCTTGTTGTATATAAATCCATCAATCAAAAAGACCCCCAAAAACAAATAAGAACGTCTACCGTGAAGTTGAGAAGCTTTTGTCCATTCCCGAATTGCCTCCTCTTTTGCTTGAACTTCATGCTGTTCATGCCCTCCGCAGCATCTTTTGCTCCCATAATCCTCCTTAGACTTCCCCCAACTTCGCTTAGCCTTGTATTCCTCATAATATTTGTCCATGTCACTCTGTCTCCTCTTAATTGGGCTTCTAGTTTCTATTGGGAAATATTGCTTCGAATTGGGTAGAATAATAAAGTCAGATCTTTAAAGTAATCAAGTCGGACTTTAAGGTGTGATATCACTTTCTTTAATGACTTATTTACCTTACAAAGTTGCTAATGGTCACCGGAAAATATCATTCAGGATACAACAATGTCTCAAAATGAGAATACTAGATAGCAATTCTAATATTTCTCCAGGGTCTTTCTATGAAACAATCGAAAATATGGTTGTAGTTTTTTTTTTCTCAGAAAGATTGCTTGAAAATATAAAAATGATCACTCACACTTCTTCTAGAAAACTGACATGTATATATATAAATCAGTCTTAAAAATGTAGGCATCTCTTCGTGAAAAATTGCAAAGTGAACAAATGCATCTTTTCGAAAATTGCCCAGATAAATAAAGGCGTCCATTTGGAAGAAGTTATAAAAAAAAAATGAACAAATGCAGCCCTTAAGGAAAAGTTGCAAACTGAACGATATCTTTTTCGAATATTGTCTTGAAAAGATACAAACAAAAAATTCGGAATAATTAAAAAAATTATTATAATAATTATCTTTTTAATAAATAAAAGTTCACTTTTTTTAAAAAAATTTCCGAAAATTCTCAATAAACAAAACAATCTTTGAATTGATTAAAGTTAATAAGATAACCAAAAAATAAAATAAAATAAAGGGGTTTGTGCTAATTAAACCGTGGGCGCACAAAGTGCTAAGTGAGCCTAATATTCACACAGTCGCACGTGGGTATGGTGGGGTCGAGCCCACACCCAATCATATGCTTTAGTATACTAAAGAAACTTCACACTTATTAATTGGCTCACTTCCTCCCACTTTTCCTATGTGGGACAAAAATACATACACTTAATTTGTTTTACAAACAAACTTCCAACAGTTCCTCCCTAGCTTTTGCTTCATGACCCATATCTCGATCCTCCTCACTTTGCCGTCTGGCCAGGTGCTCAGTGTCCTGGTGCTGTTCACCAAAGAAATGTCAAGCCTTTCTCTGCTGAGATCATAGAGAGACCCAACCGAGGCCACAGTCCTGGTGAGGCTGGAGTGCGGAGTTTTGATGACTATGTTGCTGATGGAGTTGGTGATGCTGGCATTGATGTGCACTGTGCACAGTTGGGTGAGGGAGTATGGGGGATCGGGCGCAGAGAGAGATACCATGGAGAAGAAGTGGAGAATGAGGATCACAAAAAGTGCAGGAGGAATCGATGGCCAATGCGGCTAAGATCACGGAGGTCAAAGCCAAAGAGTTGGGTGAGAGGATGAGGTGCAAGTATTGGGCAGTGGGTGAAGACTCATTTTGAAAGCCGAGCTTCCATTAAACTGAAACTGCCGTTTGCTCGGCTTGCTACATTGTAAGTTCCTTGTGTTGGGCCCCTAATTGGGTGGCCATCTTGTGTAGTATAATTAATTATGCATATGTTGAATACGTTGATCGACTGAACTTCTTAGCAGTTTCTTGTTGTTCATCAAGTTCAACTGGGCTTCCTGACCACATGTTTGACCAACAACAATTGCATATCATCATCAGATCTTTCCCGGACAGTAAATGCCTGGTCGATAAGTGTTTGTCCAACTATAGTTGCTCCATAAAATGCTCCGTGTTATTCACGCTAGTCAGAAGTGTAATCACGCACTCGAACTAACATCCGTATTTCCACTACCAATATGCTCTTGATCTATACAAACTTCCAATGATGCTCGCAGCGATCTTTGGAGATAATTTCCTTGGGATTCCTCTCGGTCGACCCCACCAACATTCCCTTGAGCAGTCTGTTTTTGTTCTTTTCTCGCAAACTCACACAACCAACCAACACAACTTCCCTTTTCTTTTATATATCATTTGTCTGCATGTGTCTGCTTCTTTAATGTGCACTTGCGCATGCCTTTAGAAAAGGAAAATAACTCCTCTTTTCATCAAGGATACCTGGGGGCGGATTGAGCATAATGTTAAAAGCAAGGCAGGGGTCGAAATGGAGGAAATCTGAACAAGGGTGGATTAAGCTTTAACTCAGACGGAGCAATTAACATCTGTAGAGAACAGAGAAGCAGGAAAAGGAGGTCTCTTGAGAGATTATCGGGGAATCTGAATAGCCAGTTCATACCAGAAGAACGAATGCTTCCGTAGCTGAGATTTGGACGTTTGTTGAGAATAATGTCATTGATTTGCATGTCAAATTAGATGCATTAGCAGTTATTCAAGCTCTTAATAACAGTAAATCTCATAATCTTCTCAAAGAACCTCTCCTTGTCCGAGTGCAGGAACTTGCTGGAAGGAATGCAGGCGTATCGAATTTAGGATAGCTGGTTTACGGATGCATGGATGCTCTGGCTAGATCAGGAAAGGAGCAGCTTATGCAGTTTACTGTTTTCACTAGTATTCCAGATGTTATCAAAGAAATTTTCATCTTGACAGCATTTCAAGTATAAAAAGAAAAATAACTCCTTTCAACTCCCGTTGGGATTATCTGAATATGATGGAATGGCCCAACTCAAAAGTCCAACAATTTGGGGATAAACAATGGAATCTGCAGCATCACGAACAACTACTAAGTTGGTAGGTTTTTAAAGATATTGATATTTTTCAATTTTGTTGGTAAGAATATTTGATTGATAAGTTGCTTGTCAGGTATCCTGTTAATAAGTCATCAACATTATCATGATTTTACCAACGTCCAAATGAGTTAGGAAAGTACTAAATCTTTTGAACTTGCACAAGCATCGAAGAAATTTACCAATACCATAACGAATTTACCAACATTCCATTCATTTAATAACTTACCAACAACTCCTTTGAAATTTTATAAGCACGAGTAGTAAAGTATCGGCCCTTTACCAACATCGTAATAATTTAGCAACAGGTTACCAACTTCTTCTAAATTTAACTAGACGGTGTAAGGAATCTACCATCCTCCTAGTAAATGAATAAATTACCAATTTATTTTAAATTTTTAAGTATAACTAGTAGATTACCAATGTTGTAATGAATTATTCTTATTTTCCGTTTTTAAGTCTTGGCAATTCATTATTGTTTTTTTTTTTATTCAAGCCTTGCAACATCTGAAGCTCGGTAACTTGGATCGACCCAAAACTTTCAAGGGCCTATTTGTTTGTGCTATTCAAAAAGTGAGAAAACACTTTTTACTTTTGTGCAAGAATTTGAATATTATATATATATATATATATATATATATATATATATATTATATTGTGAAAAAATTGCATATGAGTCTAAGTGTCAACATCTATATTGTGAAAATTATTTAAAAAATTAAAAGAAATTATATGTCACCAAAAAAAAAAAATCGAGGTCATATCAAATACATTTATTTATTTTTCTATTTGGAGAATAGACAGTCACAAAATGCTTTCGAATGCTCAAAAACTTCTCTAAGGAACATAATTATAAAAAAACTATTTTTGAGTAGAAATTGTTCCTGAGAATAGAATGGTTACCAAATGCATTCTAGTTGGGTGGCAATCTTGTGCGGTACAAAGAATTTGTGTGGATCATCTATTTATTTGAAGGGATGAACTCTATCCTTGAATATCGATGGAAATGTCACCAATTCTTTGAAAAATAGGGTTCGCCTTAATACAACAATGAGCAATGAAGTATTTTGCTCACCGTTTGAGGAAAAAATATCAAATAACACATTGAGACAAAGCGTGCACTTGACAACATACA
Organism: Eucalyptus grandis x Eucalyptus urophylla; assembly: GCA_028830015.1. NCBI lineage: Eukaryota > Viridiplantae > Streptophyta > Magnoliopsida > Myrtales > Myrtaceae > Eucalyptus > Eucalyptus grandis x Eucalyptus urophylla. The sequence continues at coordinate 48,461,113 of CM054190.1, forward strand.
TTAAACTCTAGTATAAATATGGCTGAACTCCCACTTCAAAAGTCTTAAAACATGAGTACACGCTATGATAGTTGCATTTTACACATAATAAGAAGTGCGAACAAAGATCAGATCATAGATGTCCTCGTCCAATAATAGCAGAGATCATTTCCAAAGCTTCTTGGGACGGTAGAGGCAAGGCCAAAAGGTAGATTTAACCATTTCAAAATACAATGGAAGCTGTAGCATCGCGAACAATATGATAGGCAAGGTAATCAGTAAATAAATTGGGATGTCAATCCACTTCAATCGTTCTTTTAGGACCATCGCAAGAGCAGAACCGAACGCCACCAGCATAGAGCCCAAAGAGAGGAAGAGAAAAGTAAGGCCCACTATCATTTTAATCGGTAGTGAATGGAGGAAATCTTCAATTGTGTAGCGCGAAATTAGGATAGCCAAGAACATTAAAGTGGCAGTGACTGAAGAGAAGAGAGCAAGAGCATCGGCAATCACGAATACCATGAATGAGCTCTTCTTAAAAAAGATAGGGATCCCCGTACTTCCATCGTTGCCTCCAGGTGCTGTAAAGGCTCCAGCAAAAGCAACTGCTATGATGAGAGTTGCGACGAGGCTACATGATGATGACGTGTCCTTCATCCATTGCCCTGCCTCCTTATGCAAATCTCGACGTTGATCTACAAAATCTTCCCAGTATGTTTTTTCTTGTGATGCCAATTTCAAATTTTTCATAGAAGGTTCAGTCCTATCTTCAATTACCTTTTAGAAAAATAAAGGACGCCTATCCATAAATATGCAAATTAAAGAGCATAAGAAGATGACAACCAGATAAGGTGAACTGACCTTATACCATTGCAGTTCTCTCTGCAATAGAAAAGCTTCTCCAGAAACATCCAGGGATACACATCTTGGTGTCCAGTTGATCACATCTTTCATCAAGCCTTTTTTGGTCAAACCACCGTCACTCAAATGCGCATCTGCTAGTCTAAATAACTCAACCCGCCGTCCGTTTACAATTTCTTGTATTAGTTTTTTTGCAAATTCTTTATCCCACATCAACTCTGGAAAATGCTCTAGACACAGCTTGACAATTTCGGAGATTCCATGAGATGCAGCTTCAAGGACAACTTCTGAAGTTAATTTGAGTATTTCGGGAGTAATTATACAAGTCTCTTTCTTGGGAAGAGCTTGAGCTGCAAACTGATGTGAGTATTGATGCCTCAACTTTGATTCTCCAATCTTTTTTATGAAAGGTGCTGCAAGTATCATCAAATAAGCAATTTCCCAACGATGACGAATCAAAAGATAAAAAGACTTTCAAATAAGCAAAAAAAAAAAAAACAATATATATATATATATATATATAAGAAAATTATGAATTTAAGATATTAATCATAAAGCAAACTCCATATGGCTTGAAAATCAAAATGCATGCATTAGAGACCATATGGATCTAGCAACAAATACAAACAATGTCACGAGAAAAAAAGAGTTCTTTGTTTTTTTTTCTTTTTGGAAAAATGGTAGATCCAACGAACTGATTGATAGGTATTTTTCGATTCGTAATTTTTATAGATTTACGTAATAGATACATATTTTTTCGACTTTGAATTGAATTATATCAAATCGAATTGTATCATAATGTACGAATCAATAGCCGGTCCATAAATATGACCATGATTACAACAGTTATACCAAAATAAGCAATTTACACTTTAATTTTAGAGATCTCTACCCATTAATAAAATAATGTCCTTTTTCTATAGATGACATGACAGTTTCCTGTACCTGATTTTGTAGCAAGATTCCAGAGTGATATCTTCAACCCCATAAATGCTGATGATTCTAACATGAAGAGGAGAGAAGACTCATGTCATTAAATTAGGAATTGATGACGAACAAAAAGATACATATCATACTCAAGGACTTTGCACATGTAGTTAAATTTAATAATGCTAGAATATGCTAGAAAACAACTTGGATCAATCAACCTCTACGACTTGAATCAAAATCTATTTTCTCAATAATTCTACTTAGCAATTTGACATTGAGAAAGCTTTCTCAATCAATTTTACAAACTTTATATTAGATATTGCTTTTTGACACACATTATTCTTTAGATATAAAATTTTTATACATAGATATAGTCATTGCCCAGTCATTGCCCCTTAACTTTTTTCTGAATAGGATTTTGTGAATGATATGCTATTTGTCGTGTTAGTCCATCCATTGAGAAGATTAATAGAAATACCTTGAGCCATCTCAGTGTCTTTTTGATTGTCAGATGATGAGGCAACCAAGCATAGAGGAATGCCTAAAAAAGGAAACAGATAGAGTGAACACTATGGGGAGAGTTGCTCAAACTGTATATATATGTCAAAAGAAGTGCAAGAGTACCTACATTTGTAAATGCATTTTTCCAAAAAAGAGTCTTGTTCCACTACGGAAATAGGAGTCCATCTTCGCTAAGTCTTTCAACAATTTCATATTTTCGGTATTTTTGGATGTCGTTGAGCTGTCGTATAGGGGAGCAAAATGCAAGACTATGTCTTTTGGGACAAAAAAAAAAATATTAACTTAGGTAAACGGTGAAGGAAATGAGATAAGATGAGTAATTGTGAAGCCCTACCCAAATGGCCAGCCATAATGAGGTTGCTCATGCTAGTATAAGTTGGTACCGTACGCCTGGCCAGGCACCAGATAACCTCCTTTCGAATAGGAGCATGTGAAATAGCCTTGTTCAGGGCATGGAGTACACTGTGAGATGCAACATCAACTTTTTCTAGTAACGTCTTTACCATCCTTATTCTTCCTCTCGAGGCAGCTTTCTTGAGGGCACTCTCGAGAATGTCGACCCCAAATTCTGGAGACCAGCGCTCGACCAGGTTCTGAACAAATTGATCTTGTGCGGCCATAACCGCAACTTCAAGCACAGTATTGACCTTTTCTTCTACGGTAATAACTTCTGCCACCATTGCTTTGCTATCTTTATTGAGGATTTTCTCGGCAACTTCCCATTCACCTTTTACTGCGGCCTCAAACAATTGTCGATAGATTCCACTTGGCTTTATTTTGACTGCAAAAATTGCGCATTAAAAGTCGTCTAGCTTTCACCATTCTTGTTTTTTAGGTCAAGTGGAATGAATGCACGTGCTCAAAGTTCCAATAAAACGTGGATGCAAGGGAAGGGACTATCGTGTACTCAACACACTTTTTTCCATAAGCGTGTTTGTTTACTCTCTCTCTCTCTCTCTCTCTCTCTCTCTCTCTCTTTTGGCTTTCTCAATTACAATTCCAGAAATTATTCAGATTATAAAAAACTGAAAAGATTATATTTGAATTTACATGTCTACATTTGTATATGGTAAAATTTAAAATATTTAAAATTTTTAAAAGTCAAAATGCATAAACTACTAGATTTATGAAGAACGAAAATCATAAGTTCAATGTGACAAACAAGCGGTCCGTCTACAGCCCCCATTGGGAAGCCTTGTCGGTGTCATGCCTTGTGAACTCATGTTTAGGGGAACCTCTTTGTTGCCAAAAAGAAAAATGAACATAAACAACATTAGAAAATTTAATTACACTTTGTATGCTTTAGATCATCTACACATGACTAGTAAGAGGCTCATTCATTGCATGCAATTTATTATATTAAAATTAGATGGTAAAAGTTTAAACAAAAACAAGTTTAACATTAAGCTTGAAGGAGATCATAGGTTTTTCTTTGAGATAACTATTGTATCATTAATTAGTTTTGTGGACCTTCTAACTTTCAAATCTTTGACTTTGTGTTGTTAAGTGAGGTTTTATTTCTCGTTTACTCAAGGGAGAATGATAAAAAAAGTTCTAAATCTATTCAATTTTTTATATATTTTTTTTTACCAATTTAGACCTAAACCTTTTACAATTGTGCAAATTCAATCCATCCTGCTAAATTTGCCTGACTGACATTGACCTGGACACCGATCGAGTTCAGCGAACACTGACGTGATAATTTTTAAATTTTTTTTTATTTTTAAATAATTTTTCTAATTTTTTTCTTTAAAAAAATCATTTTTTTCCATCTTCCTCCTTCCTCTGGCCAGTCGCCAAAGGCAAGGGTCGACGAGGCTAGCCTTGCCCCCACCAACCATTGGTGAGGGCAATGCCTTGCTAGATTTGGTGAGGTCGAGCCCAACCAAGGTAAAGCTCGACCTTGCCAGTGATCGACAAGGCTCCTCGCCTAGCGATGGCAAAGCTTGACCTCGCCATGGCCAAGTGAGGTCGAGCTTCACCAGATCTGGCCATGGCAAGCCTGGCGACGGCAAGGCCGGCCTCGCCATGTTTGGGCTAGGCCGAGGCTCACAAAATCTGGCAAGGCTTGCCCTTGCCAATGGCTAGTAAGGTCCTCACCTCTAGTTGGTGACGATCGACCAAAGGAAGGAAAAAAAAAAGGAGGCCAAAAAAAAAAGGAAAAAAATTATTATCAAAATTCAAATTTAAAAATTGCCATGCCAGCATTCATTGTACAATCGGCGCCAGCCGACATCCATGTCAATGCCCGCCAGCCAAATTTAGTCGGATGAACTAAATTAACATAATTGCAAAAGGTTTATGACTGAATTGGTAAAAAAAAAGTTTAGGACTGAATTTGCACAATTACAATAAATTTAAGACTTTTTTGGTAATTTACCCTTTACTTAACATACCTTTTCCTATGAGCGTGTTCATTTACTATTTGGAAGTAAAAAAGTATTTCTTTGGTCTTCTAGATTATAATTCAACATATTATCCAATGTTTAAAAATTATGAAAAGATTAAATTTGATTTTATATATCAGTGTTTCTATGCAACAAAATTTAAAATGTTCTGCAATAAAAATGACAAACCTTCAGCTGGTCCGCAATTGTCTTGAGAAGCTTTATCATTAGACGTGTTTCCTGAACTCGTGTGTTTTCTGAACTCGCTGCCTTCTGACCTCACGTCTATGCGAACCTCTTTGTTACCAAAAAGAGAAATAAACATAAAAAATTTTGTCCATCTCCCCAATTTCACGTTAAATATAACGGATAAAACTATGAGTTAACTCTTTACGTAATAATTATAACAAAACTATACATAAATAGATTAACGAATAACAAAGGAAAGCAAAACCTTTCCAGTTTTTCCATCGCCTTATGGGATCAAATCAGAACAACAAAGGAAAGAATGGAACATACCTGCCAAGGGTATATAGAACGAACTACCTTGAGTATCCATGGAGGATTCTCTGCCGTTCCGCCTCGTGAGAATGAAAAAAAATCTAAAGCGGAGAAGTAATTTGTTCCGATGGATCTTCCCTTTTTATACAAGGACTCGTGGATGGAGCTAAACTTCCTGCTGTCGATTTCATGTTTAGAAAATAAAGTTGCAATATTTTTTATGTGCACCGTGGGACGTGCACATGTCTGGAAATGTGGAACTAAATATGAAATTATTGAGGACTTTCTCATCCACAAGAGGAAAGTCACGTTATTGGACATTTTCATATCATAAACTCTATTGAACATATATTAAAAGTTCATGAATTATATTGAACAAATTAAAAGTTCAAGGATCGCGATATACATTGAGCTAAAAACTCATAAACCACTTTGAACAAATTAAAATTTTAAGAACCAAATTGCAAATTGAGTCAAAATTTAGAGACGGTGTCATTTTCCCTTATCTTATTGACTACTTACTCTTTTTGAATTGTTCACATACCGCACAAGGAAGGACACTCATATCATTCTCTTTTCCTGAATGACAAGTTCATTCTCAAATTATATGACATCAACAAATTAACGAAAATTCCTTTTATTTACAGAAGTGTAAATTTGGAAATTTTAATAAGAGAAGATACAAGTGTTGCCTAATTAGTTTTTGCTTTTCTTCCACCGTCCCCTGCTTTGCAAACAACACATTTTAATGGATTTTTTTTTTTGTGTACTTGTGGTATAAATTTTCTTTACATAAATAGGTTTAATAGTATGAACATATATCATTTTTTTCTTTAGCATTTAGAATTATTCAATAAACAAGTTAATGTTTTTGTTTTGAGACTATTTGTGCATTAAAAACTTTTATACTGACAATTGCTGTAGTATAAATTTTATTCCTACGGGCTTTATTCTGTCTAGTAGCGATGTAAAATTTTCTTTGCACAAGCAAGTTTTAGATAATGACACATAATGTATTTATGTTTTTTGCACATAACTTTATTCAGTAAATATGTTTATATTTTCCTTTGAAGACTATTTGTGTTCAAAAAAACTTTGAGGATGATGAAGTGTGTAATATTATATTAATTAACTTTCCATCTAAATTTGTATTCTCACCATTTTCCTTGCCATTTCGAAGATAACATAAATTCCATATTTAGTTAATTTTTTTTTTAACTTAGAAAGACTTGTGACTTTAAGCTTTTGAGAATATCCACATTAAGCTAACTGTATATAAAAATTAAATTAGTTGATGATGACAATATTCTCATTCTATTAAGTAAAGTTTAAGATGTCAATGTATCTTTTTTACAAGAAAGACACGTTAGCGCAATTGAAGCTCACATTATGTTTCGAAGATTTCTTGACTTGGCAATGCAAATAACAATAGAATAAAGTTATGAAATAAAGTTATGGCCTACACAAGTCAGCCCCATATTAGACTAATTAAGAATATTTACATCTCACCTTATTAGACTAATTTAGTAAAAAGGTAAATTACAATGTCAATTAATATAAACCATATTAGAAAAACTCTTAGAAACATAAAACAATTAATTGCAAAACACCACGGAAAAATTTAGTTTATCCATGCGCTTGATAATATCAAAAACGAAACCATGGCTCTGATACCAGGTGAATCCAGAGCTCAGAAGATCTCTTCTCATTATGTCTACAGAACCAGAAATCCTCGAAGCACCAGTTTCTCTTGTTCCCTCATCTTCATCCTCAACTCCCCCAGAGTTTCGTGTTTCAAATGCCTCTAAGATAGATTATCTTTATGAAGTCTCTCTTAGCGGTGAAACCAAGATTTTTGAAACCCAACTCCCCCTCATGAATCCTTACTCTCCATTTGTTAATCCCAACTCATCATTTTCACCTATCCGCTCCATCCGTCAGCTTATCCACCAAACTGCAAAGCAAGTAAAGGAGTACGTTCAGTCCTCCAGATTCGATCAGCATCCTATTCCTACTACTGAAAAGGAATATTTTGTTACTCTCCAAATCCCTCATGAATTTCCCAGACAATGGGCTCAACAGGGATACACTCATGTCCATTATGGAGCTGTTCGTCTTGCTCTCACTTTCTATGGTTGTAAAGGTTTGCCAGTTGTGGCAAGAATAGCGTTGTTAGATACCAGATTTTTACAATATCAGCATGCTTGCATTGGTACTGTTCAAACTACTTTGAATGCAGGAACAGTCTTTGTCACTCTATATCCAAACTTGAACATCGCCCTTTCAGATCCCCAGTTACTTTCTTTTATGAAAGTCAAAGTCCAACTTACTGGAGCCCCTCAAACTGTTGATTCTGTAACTGCAACACTACATTACCAGATGGTTTATCGGGTGCAGAACCATGCATTTGACTTCAACTTCAACAATGGTAATGAAGATGCTTTGTTTATCTCTATGTAGAATGACCAAGCATCATGTATCCATGTTCCTAGACAGATTCCGAAGGATACATTGGCCAAGCTTCTTCCAGAAACTTGGATTACCAACTACGAAACGGTACATCAGCACAGTAAGCCTTTCCAGTCTACGGACTCAGAGTTCGTACGGAAAAAAGATGGAACTGTTTCCATCAAATTTGGCAAGGAAAAGGAAGAAAGCCCTTCTATCTTCCAAACCCTCTTCATGATTGAACCATGTGTTCCTCAATCCATTTCTGAGCCAGATCCAAAAAAAACACGTTCGGCACTTTGATGGTGATGGACATCCTATTCATTACTATAAAGATGACTATGGTCATTGTTGTTGGGATCCTTTTTGTCAATGTTCTTATTGTACAAATTCTCCTAACGAGGTAGACCCTTTCACAATATCTCCACCCTGACGGAAAAGGCCAAAGGATAGAGTATACCAAAGGTACTTAGACGGAGATTCCTCCGTTGATACTCTCGGTGAATGTGACAAATACCAATTTATGGTTTCTTATGCACCACCTCCACCACTGGAGTCAAGTACTACATCCCAAGCCTTACCAGATCCACCAAAAACACCACCATCTCCTCCCCAGAAAAAGCAAGCCCTTTCTCCATTTTATGAGACAATACTCAAATGGGCTAAGAAGCACTCTTACCCCCTTGAAGTCCCAGAAGAAGCACCACCCACTGCTTCTATAGCTATGTTCCAGGATACAGACTTTCCCCCCATTGTCAAGGAAAGTTCTAAACTCTCGTTTCCTGCTGCAGAAGAGTTTATTGATCCCCATGGCAGATACCGTCATGTTCCTAAAATCCCTACTCCCACTGATGTGGATGAACATGGGAGACAGAAAAAAACCTCTGCCGCTGAAGCTGTCCTAAATTGGCAATCAGAGACTTTGTTGGCACTAAACAATGCCTTCAAGGCAATTGACTCCAAAATTGGAAACGTGCAACAAGATCTCCGAAGGTATGATGAAAGTACCAAAAAGATACTTTCTGAATTCCAGAAAAGGTTTCACGCCTTGGAATCAGGACAACATCTTGGGTACCATTATCTTGAAAGTCCAAAGCCAGAAATAGAGAAGCTCAAGAAGCAAATCCAGCTTCTTGAAGAAGGAAGGTTCAGACTGTTTGATCCATTGGCACCTTCTGTTAAAACCGGGTATTTACCCCCACCTCCACAAACATCCATTTTTGCCACTATACCAACAGATCCTTACAGAAGAGAACCAGATATGGCAGAAATACGAAATCGCCTCAAGGCTCTGCAGAAAGAAAATGGGAAAGAAAAAATACCACCTACAGAGTCAAGTTCCATTGTTATAAGAGAAAGGCCAGATCAGATGATGCTATCAAATCCATTAGAATCTTTTCTAAAGGATTTAGGCACCCAGGAACCTGACTCTGTTATCCAACAACCTGGACAACCTAATCCTGCCAATCCAAAAAACAGACTCTATTCCCAATAGAGCAAATTTCTCATGATACTGAATCAGATTCTTCAGTATCCCTCTCCTCCTCTTCATCCTTCTCAATTCCTACAGTTGATACCCTCCCCATTGCACCAGTTACTTCATCAATATTCATGGCTGATCCCCCAGATGATGATATGGAATCAAATTATTTTGACCCAGACATTGGTCAGACAAGCAATCCTGCTCAGCATGTGTCCATAGCATCAAAACAATTCTTCACCATTGGTGATATTCCTTATCACAAATGGCCAATGAGGCTTGAAGAATTTCATACTTGGTTGAATACCCAATCTATCACTAACCATGATATGAATGACGTCCTGTACAACTTTGTTACAAGGTTCACAGGAAGCCTCAAACTCTGGTGACAATCAATTTCAGAACAAGACCAAATCCATTTTCTGATGTCACCTAATTTCAGTCATGCCATTACTCTCTTATATCATGTTTTTGTGGGAAAACCCACTGATCTCATAGAGATAAAAAGAAGAGAGTTTTTTGAGAGAAGATGCTGCTCCCTCCAGGAAAAACATCTTAATAAGCATTATCGAATAATGCTTCAACTTTTTTATCAAGTCGGAGCAGACCCAAATCTGAAGCATGTTTTCCTTACTTCCATCCCTAAGGAACTATCTCAGATGGTTGAAAGATCTTGCTTTGGAAAACAAAGGAGAATACAAGATGTTCCCTTAGGCGAAATACAACAAGAGGTTCATTTATGTCTTGAAGAATTATGTTTAAAGCGCCAGATGGTCCGTACCTACATCACAGATGACAAGCGCCTTGAATCAGCTTGTTCTCGCCAAAAGCTAAAAATCAAATGTTCCAAGAAAGACTGTGATGGTACATGTGGCAAGTATTCCCGGAAGAAGAAACATTATAAGAAGTTTTGGATAAAGAAATCCAAACATGGCTCCAAACACTTCCGGAAAAAGAAGAAATGGTGATACCTACGCAAAAGGAAGGATCGCACGAGCCACAAGAAATCAAACTGTTGCTACATTTGCAATCAGAAAGGACATTTTGCCAAAAACTGTACTCAAGCGAGAAAAGGTCAGAATCATCTAATTCATCACATTGAGAATGAAATAGGTATCTCTCTTGAAAATGATGATATTGAATCCTTATTCTCTGCTGATGAAGAACCATCTGAACAAACTCTTTGTGCCATTCCCTCTTACCAAACTTCCAGTGAGACTGAGTCAAACTCAGAGTCTAAAGATATTTTCCATATATCACCATCATCCCCAGAACCAAACCTCGACATATTCTCAAGTCAAACTCACTGTCCCCATTTCCCTGTAAAAATCCTCACTTCAAAGTTTGCCAAACCCATCATTGTTATTGCTCTCATTGATACAGGAGCAAGTTGTTCAATATTAGACACCAAAGTTCTTCCTGAAGAATTCTGGACTCCTTATATCTGATATTTCAATTCTGCTTCAGGAGATACTTTCTCCACAAATGTCAGAACCACTCCTGTAACTGTTCAGTTTTTTCCGTAGTGCTCCATAATTGTAAAAATCTTTGGATCAAACCTTCCCAATAAAGATCTGATAATTGGGTGGGACATCATGACTCAAATCTCTCAGCTTCGCATCATCCTTGGAAAAGGTCTTAGATATAAAGATCAATTCTCTGAGTTCGTCAATATTCAGAGACTCTTTTCCATTCAGATGAGTCTACTAGATCCAATTATGCAAAAGTTGTTAGAATCATGTTTAGAATCCCATGCAGAATTCGCTCAAAAGTGTTCCCATCCTTTTATGGGAAAATCCAGAGTTCTTTGTTCGCCTCCCTTTCAAGAAAAATGAAGACATAAACCCAACCAGGGCGAGCCACATGGGAATGAAGCCAGAACATCTGGTTTTAGCTTAAAGGGAATGCTCGGAACTATTGCAACAATGTCTTATTGAAATCTCCGATTCACAATGGGCTTGTGAAGCCTTTTATGTTAATAAGCGCGCTGAGCAAAATAGAGGAAAAATGAGATTGGTGATCAATTACCAACCTCTCAATCTTTTCCTCCAAGATGATAAGTTCCCTTTACCATCTAGAAATTCTCTCTTCGGTGGTCTAACCAAGGCCTATATCTATTCCAAATTCAACCTCAAAGCCAGATTTTGGCAATTGGGCATCCATCCTGAAGACAGATCCAAAACAGGATTCTGTATCCCAAACCAGCACTTCTAATGGAAAGTTCTTCCTTTTGGCTTAAAGGTAGCACCATCCCTCTTCCAAAAGGCCATGTGTCGCATCTTCCAACCGATCTTATCAAGTGCAGTCGTATACATTGACGATATTCTGCTCTACAGTCCTGATGAGCAGTCACACTGTCAACTCCTTGAGCAGTTTGCAGAAATCGTGAAAAGACATGGTATTATGCTTTCTCAAAGGAAGATGAATATTGCCCAGACAGAAATCGAATTTCTTGGTATGCACCTTAACAAAGGTACATACTACCCAGGGCCACATATTGCTCAAGAATTATTGAAGTTTCCTCAAGAAAACTTCACAACAAAGCAAGTTCAGCAATTTCTTAGGATAATTAATTATCTCAGGGTTTTTGTCCCAAACATTGCAAAGTTTCTGATTCCTTTGCAATCCATGCTGAAGAAGAATTCCCCACCTTGGGGAAAAGCTCAGACCAAAGCAGTCGCTGAACTTAAGGAGATTATGCAGAATCTCCCACCATTACAAATACCATCAACAGGCAAAAGAATTCTCCAAATTGACGCCAGTGACAAATACTGGGCAGCTGTTCTTTTTGAAGAAATTGATGGTAAGAGACTCCTCTGTGCTCATAAAAGTGGAAAGTTTTCCCAAGCTGAAATGCATTACCATTCCACTTTCAAAGAAATCTTAGTAGTCAAAAATGGAATCAAAAAGTTTGAGTTTCATCTCATCGGCCACCACTTCCTGGTGGAATTAGACATGGCATCTTTTCCTCAGATGACCAAGTTTAAGCAGAAACAGATTCCAAACTCCAAACTACTTCGATGGGCTGAATGGTTCTCAAAATACTCATTTGAAACTAAGCATATTCCTGGAAAGAAGAATGTACTTGCTGACTTCTTATCAAGGCCAAATGCACCAGCCAAGATCAATATGTACATCAAGAGACCTGCTTTCCATATGCTTAATCATGGAGTAAAATACAAAATTGAGAACATCAAAGATTCACAAAGCTGAAAATACCCCCATGAGATTATTCAGCAAATCCAGAACGACAGTCTTACTGAGAACTTGGAGAACCTCATGTGGCAAAGCCACACAGACCTATTCAGATTCAATGGAGGTTCGATTCTTTATCCTTTTGGATTAAATATGAATTATCCATTCATTCATCCTCTTATCTAGAAGGAAGATGATTTCCCTGAACAGCTCAAGACGTTATTGTGGTACTTAACCAATAAGTACCTAATAGCTTTTGAAATTCCAACCAGAAGATTCATTGCCAACCTCACAAGGATGTTCCTACTTGGAAGAAACATCGAAAAAGAATGTGATAGAAATCTTTTAGATTTTCTAAATTGGTTCTATCATCCTACATGTTGGAAACAAGACTTGGAAAAAGAACTTAGATCCATGGCACCAAATCCTGAAGTCCACACCATCTTTTTTTCCGACGACCCTGGAATTTTTGCAGAAATAATGGAAGTATTCTCAATGCACCACTAGAAATAGGAACCACATCCTATAAACCTAACTTGAACAGCCGAGAAGCCCGGATTTACAAATCTTATCCTAGATCTGTTCGACTTTGTGAACATGAATATCGAGAACTCTAGAGAATCCTATGCCAAGAAAACAAGACCATTCCCGAAGATGTTTGGAATAATGTACCCACTACGTGGGATCATTATGACCTAGCACCAGAAGCTAAGGAAGCACTCGGACAGTACAGACAAGCCACATCGTCCCAAGAGCCTGAAATGACAAGCGAAGATGACATTGTCCAATCCACCCAGGACCCCTATGCACGCTTTGGAGGACCACTGTCCCGGGATCCCTACGAACAATTCCAAAGCATGTACACATCTTTCTATGCACAGCCATCCAATTGGCCTCAGCTAAGAATTCCTGACCCTCAAGAAGATGAAAATACAAACTGGGCTGCAGAAAAAACATCACATTGGGCTCATGAAGAAGCATCCTCATCACGAAGGCTGAACCAAATCCTCTCACCTAAAGACCTTGAAGCCCTTGAACAGAAATACGAAGCACATCTCCTAGAAGACAGCTCAGAAGACTCAGTGTGTAGCTACAATGCTCGTGATGGACAAGACCGTTGAGTCCGTACAATTTCACTATAGCAAAACCACTGTTCACTTTTACTGTAGCACTAGGCTAGGGAAAGTACTGTTCACAGTACAGTCACTGTTCATAGTGTGCGAATAATTCCCTCTCGAAAGTTTTCGGTACCTCTGTTTGTATCTGGACCCGTGAGCTAGGTCCCTGTGTGTGTGTCCTTATGACCTCATGACCTCTTACTGCCTATATAAGGCAAGGAGGGTGTATTGTTTTGGGCAAAGTCCCCTGAAGTAAAGTGTGTGCTTTGTGAAAATCTCTCTATGGCTTTCTAATTTCCTCTTCTTCTCCAGCCTGGTAGGATCCTTCAAGAAATGCAGCTTGGGTAGGTTAGAAACGCTTCCATCCTGGCATCTCTGAGTGTCTCTAGGCTGTGAACTAAAGGGCTGAGTGGTTTTCTGCTAAAAGGCTGTCCCTGAAGGGCTTGAACGGGTTGTTCGCCTACTGTGGGATGCATACCTACAGGAAATTTACTCTCCTTCCCTGGTTCTCAGTCTAGGTCCATTCATGGTATGGTCCGTACAATTTCACTGTAGCAAAACTGAGCTTCGCCTCTAACCCATGTGGGAGCCAACCTAGGCTCGCTGGCCTTGGTTGCAAGACCCCCAGTCGAACAGGACTTGCTTTGCGGGCCCAATCCAGCTGAGAAGAAATGGGTTCCCCCTAAAAAGCAAATAAACTAAATCTAGTCCAACCTAATTCATCTTAGCTCAAAGATCAAACCTTAATGACTGACTGGATCCTGTTCTTGTGGCATCCCAAACATCATGGCAATCTCTAGAAGCATTAAAGTCTATGAATAGGTGATGGAAGTGCCATCGAGTTATATTGTAGCTATTTGATTCATAATTTGCAATGAGATTTATGGCCAAGCTTTTAGTGGATAATTAGTTTGATAGAAAAGAAAATTCTATCATTGGCCATGTGTGTTATAAATCAGAATTTATGGATTTATGACTTCAAGTTTTATGGCCATATTATTTTTGTAAGTTAGGAATTTATTTAAGTGGAAGATAATAGTAGATTAAATTAGAGAAAAGTGGGTGAAGACTCTTAGGCCAAGCTGGCCTAAAAACCTAGCCCACGATCACCCACCATTCGACCATATGGGTCTGGCCTGCGAAGCCCAAAGGGAGAGGAGGAGCTACCGTCGACCAAGCTGGCCCAAGCCCAGCCGGATTCAAGCCCACCTTGCATGGCAATTGCCAGGTGGTGCCGGCATGCATAGATCATGATTGTTAATCATGAGGGGGAAGAAATTAGAGAGTGAGGGGGGTGGATTAAGCGAGAGAAAGAGGAGAGAAAGGGAGAGTCGTCCGAGAGAGAGAGAGAGGAGAGAAAGAGAGAAAGGAAAGGAAGAAAGGAAGAGAGAAAGGAGAGGCCGTGCGTGCGAGAGGAAGGAGGGATGTCTGTCTGTCGATCGTCCGCCTAGCTCGCCGCCGTTCGTTCGCCACTTTGCTCGCTGTTTGTCACTGTTTTGTGCTTAAATTCAAGGCAAGTAGAGTCCTAAAACCTACCCTTTGCTTGCTGTGTTGTGTGTGTAGAAGATGGTAAATTTTGGTTGTGGTGGATGTGATGAAAGGTCGAAGCTATGGGGAGAAATTCGTTGGCCTAGCATGCTGTTTTCTGAAAAAACCAGTCCGACCTTTCACGAGTTTGTGGGCTGCATGAGAATTTTAGTTGGAATCTTGCTTTGATCTCTTCATGAAAGTTGTTGAGAACATCTTGAGAAATAACATACTAAAATTTGAGACAAAACGGACAAGGATTTCCTGGTGAAATGATTTTCCTTTGGAGAGATTAGATCTGGAATTTGTTGTGCTGACCTTCAGTGATTTCGTGGTCTGTAAAGTTGCTTTCTTGCGAAAATCTCACTTTGAGTTATTAATGAAAGTTGTAGTGTACTTCTTGAGGTAAAACATATCAAAACTTTAGAGGAAATGAACAAAAATAGGTCGGTGAAATCGTTGTCCTTTGAAGAAACTGGATTTGGGAAAATGCTACCTCGACCTAGTATGATTCTGTGATTTTTATAAAATCATACAGTCCTTAATGAAAGTTTTAGATAATATTCTGAGGTATAACATACTGAAAATTTAGAAGAAACAGACATATGTAGATCGGTGAAACGAGTTTCCCTTGAAATAAGATAATCTGGAAAAACGACACCGAGAACAGGGGGAAATAATCGTCTATATCTGTTAATCTAGAACGATTTGGATTTGGATTTCTTAATGAGATATTTACCCTTAGGAATTTTCTATAACATATCAAAATTTCAGAATTTTTGGAGTTCAATTCGATATTTAATTTAAATTACTTCCGAAACTGTGCAAGCTGAAGTGTTAAAATTTTGAAGACTGTGATGCATGGACCGTACTGTTTTGTGTGAGATTCTTTTGGTATGGTGTTCTTCATGAGATATCTGCCTTTAGGTCTTTTCTATAATGTGTTAAGTTTTCAGAATTTATTTATACCATTTAATAATTTTTGTAGAGTTTTAACCAAAGGAGTGTATTCTGTTTTATCTAAAAATTGATGTGTTATAAAAAATAAATGAATTTTTCCATGTGATGCAATGCTTTGAGTGGTTGATTTTGCTGCATATGTGATGACATATGGCATGTTATATGGCATTAAAAGCTGGTTGAGACTTTGGATATTGATACATCAAATGCCATGTTGAAATTGAGATTCGTATGTGAATATAAATTGAGGTAATAACAAGACCGTCGGAGGTGTGAGTTGACGATGCCTCGGGAGTTTCGGGATGCCCGGAGTGTGGGTGCCGAATGCCCGGAGTGTGTGTGCCGGATGTCCTCGAGAGTTTTGGGATGCCCGGTGGTGTGTGCCAGAGGTTCCTCGTGATGTCAAGTTGGATGCAAGCGATAAATTGGGGTTGTAAACACTAGTCCCTGGAAAGATAAAAATTGAGACTCTATCATGCGCATGGATGTGTACATATGGCATGGTGATATATGCATGACTGCTTGATGATGAGTACATGGTAGTATATGCACATATGGCATGGTGATATATGCATAACCACAAGGTAAGGTATGCTTGAATGCATGAATGATATGTATTTTATTCATGATACCTTGATTGTCTATTTGATGCACTGTGTAGTGTGGCGGATCTTTACTACTGAGTAGTTGTACTCACTCCTTTTGGGGATTAACATTTCAGATTAGAAAGATGTCTCTTTCACCAATTGTGCATGGTACCTTCTATGGCATACCTACTGACGTCGAGGTGGAGTGCACCAAGCATTCTTGTATTGGTGATGTACGACGTGGGATTAGCTAATGGCCCCATCATCCAAGAGTTTTTGTCCGTTCACGTTCGACGCAATGGGGTGATGCTAGGGATGTTACCGCCGTCGCCGCCCGATGCACCAGGGTGGGTGTGATGGCATGTAGGACTGGTGGGAGCTGACGCTTTCTTTTTTGGGATAGTCGACACTTGTTGATGGAGGGATGTACATGTTTCGTATAGGGTCGAGTTCTCTTTTTGGGATATCCAAGTATAGTTAAAAAATCTTGGCCTTTTTGTTGTATCGACCTTAATGTCCATCATGAAAATACAAATAAAAGTGAATCGGCTTTATCTTTTCTTCTGGTGTGTAGTTGGTGTGCATTGCATTATGGTTATTGGACGGAGAGATGGTGAGACTTGTTTATGCTTCCGCTGATGAACTACGCAAGGACCTTTCTTTAAAAAAAATGGTAAGGAATTCCATTGATTAACCCCTATGAACTGTGGTTTCATTTTAATCATAAAAGGCATTAGACTGGTATGTAGTAGGATGAGTGACAAGTAATCTGTGGCAACCCTAATGGATTGGGGGCCGTCGAGGGGTGCCACAGTTCTCGACCCGGATTCGACCTTCTCCTCACTCCTCAGGGCACCCTCTGCCCACCCCCCCCAACAGTTTGGCCAGTCGAGACAGCAGCACCGCTCGCCTTGGCTGGGCTACATGTCCACTCGGGCATCACCTTAGCTGGTCCAAGCTGCGGACTTGGTCTTTGCTTGAGTCACCACTCCTTAATCGGTGTTCTCGTCGCCGGTATCCTCAGCCAAACACACAATAACAACAATGGAGCCAACAGAACAAATGAACAACCAACATTCAGGGAATCCGGCATTGCAGGAACGCCACTAGGGAGCATGACACCACGGTAACTCAGCTCCGACCAAAACTAGTAAATAAAACCGAGATCTCATTGTTGCATTTTGTCGAACAGCTCAAGTGCACTACCGAAATGAGAGAACCTGCGATGATGCTCTCATCGATGAACCATAATATGCACAATGGCGTAACGAGGATGGCTAGGGGCTGGAGCTTGCGTTAACCTGGTGGCAACGAGCTCCAGCCCAGCAAGCCCAAAAGACAGGGTAGAACTGGTTTTGGGAGGGTGTCGGCCGAGAGAGGTCATCGGACTAGGGTCAGCGCATGGCTGAGATGCCAGCCAAGGCTCTCTAGTCTGCGGTCTCTCTCTCTTGCCTCTCAGTTTCTCTCTCTGAAAAGCTCCCCACATCTCTTCTACTCTCAGCCCCGTTTTCTCTCTCATCCATCGCTCTACCCTCAATTGGGCTTGCGGACATCCTATTTATAGGCTAAGAAGGCCAGTTGACGGAGGCTTCGGCCGCCGGTTCTTGGTGCACCGACTAGCCCTTGTGCGGCCGAACTGGCGTCCCTTTGCCATCCAGTCGTAAAGCAGGTCTGCTTTGCTCCTCAATTCGGCTGCATTGAAGATGCCCGCTCAGCCATCACATCTGTCACCGGCCTGCCCTCCTCTCTTTGCCGTAGGGCATCCTCTGCGCGTCGTCGGCCTTTGTGCACGTGGTGCGCAGCGCAAGGAAGAAGAAAGAATAGGAAAGAGTTAGTGGGGCCAGGCTTGGGGAAGAATGAGGATGAATGGGTCCGGGCCTGTGTGCGAGGAAGAGAAAACCAAAGGGGATTGGAGGGGTAAGTACACTATCGATGCCAAAAATTGTGTACGGCACTCATTTTGGTGCCAAAACTTTATTTTGGATCACTTAAGTGCTAAAAAGTTTGAAAAACAATCATTTTAGTGCCAACTCCAATCTGATTGACTGGAAATCTGATGTGGCATTTTTTTTATTAATTTTTGAAGCTGATGGGCTCGTCGAAGAGTACAATTAGCATCTAGACCACAAAATGACGTCATTTGGCGTCTTTCCCCCAAGTCAAAACCCTAAATCCCCAAATTGAGAGAGAGAGAGAGAGAGAGAGAGAGAGAGAAGGCACGGGCAGGGCTTCCCCGTTGTGACATCCTGATTCTCGATTATGTTTTCGACTAAATGAATTGAGGTTTTCATCAACGCGCCTATGGTCTTTTTCTCTAAGTTGGCCACTCACGAGATAACTAGTCTATCAGGTGAAGTCGTTCAGGAATATAAACGTGGCTGACTTGAGAATTCGATCAAAAATCGACTTCTCGACCGTGCTAATCTGCAAGGGTCAATACGATACAGTTAAAATCGATAGGAAATCGGAGATAGGTCGATTTGATATAGGCATATATTTAAAGTGTTGGTAATTCCACCTAATTGTAAAATACTTGTCGAACGGCACTAGACTGATTTTTTATCGATTATGTATCTTATGTCAGTATTTGAAACCTCGAGAATTACACGACAACCGAGAGTCGCCAATGAGTTGAAGATGTACAATGTGGCTTGAAAATAATTGACCACGGGTCTGTTGGAGAAAACTCCTTTATTGTTTTAAAACTAACAAAATGTTTCCATCAGTCTAGTATGAAGACTTCCAAACCCAAGAGTTAAAATCTAAAAATCTCCAGACTCTATCGTCAAAGTTTGAAGACCGCCAAACTTAAGACTCAAAATCTCCCCTCATTAACAGTTCCAAACGAAGAAAGAAGACTTATCAAGATGACGAATTATCTTAAATGATTCAATTCGTATCATTTTTTGGAAGACCTTATGGCTGGATACAACATCAACATGATTGATTATTCTTATTGGAATCTACTTCGATTTGAAGATCCTTTGAAAGGCGAGCAAACTTGGAAAGTTCTACTTATGGAAACCAAAGATCTTGATTGTATGAGTGAACATGATTGACGAGCTTTCATCACAAACCAATCAATGACTTGAGATCACCTTAATTGATTCTATCCAATAGGTAGATTGGAAGAATTTATTCGGAAAATGCCAACGGTCGTGAAGGCATGAAGGAGTATTTAAGACGGACTCTCTAGTTATTCGAGAGAGTGCATGAAAGAAGAATTTCAAAGTTTGAATCTCTGTAGTTCCTTGCTCTTTCATTCATTAAGCTTACATTGTATAAAAAAGAGAGAAGCACATAGTGAGACTTTGTGAAGAGACTAAGTTGAGACTCTCCACTGAGGAAGTCGAAGATCACGAGTTGTATAATCTCTTTTGATTCATAATGGAACTCAGCCAGTAGGCTGTCAACGCGGGAGAGTGGACGTGGGCTTAGATTAAGCCGAACCACTATAAACCTTGTGTTTAAATTCTCTTACCCTAACCTCTTTATCTTATTTGTTGCTTTACTTAATTGCTTTATAGAATTGTTCAAAGCTGTTTACATCTTGAGTTTATTGTTATCATCCAAAGGCAATCTATTTTATTAAGTCTTGTGAAAAAGAAAATTTTATATACACCTATTCACCCCCTCTAGGTGTGCGTACTAGCCCGTTCAATTGGTATCAGAGCTTGTATGCTTATGTATTGAAGTGTTTATACTTCTTAAGCTAAAGATCTATGGCTAGTATTTTAGCTCCAAGTTTGGTTGAAGGACAAAGCAACACTAGACCTTCCTGCTTTGATGGGAAGGATTACAACGTTTGGAAAAACAAGATGAAGGCATTCCTAAGATCAAAAGATCCCTTGGAATGGGATGTGGTAGAAAAAGGAATTATTCCTAAAGTTACATCAACATCTAGGAAGGAAATTGCAAATGCTGGAGAGTTGACACAAACAGAAATAATCAAGAGACAATCTCTTGATGCAAAAGCAATTTATTCATTATATTATGCTTTATTCCTACAGAGTGTAATAGGATTTCATCTTATGAAACAACCAAAGAAGTCTAGGATAGGTTGCACGTTACTTACGAAGGAACTGATTGAGTTAAAGAAACAAAAATCAATATCTTACTCAGATAGTATGAAGCCTTCAAGATGAAGTTAGGAGAATCCATCACTGAAATGTTTAGTCATTTTACAAAAATTTTAAACAGTTTAGCATATCAGGGATAGCCAATCTCAAGACCAATGAAGGTCAGTAAATTGATGAGATGACTCTCCAAAGACTGGAACCACGTGAGAACTTCTATAAGAGAAACTCAGAGGATCATGCCTCTTTTGGTAGACGAATTGATTGGCACACTTCAATCATATGAAGTAGAGCAAATCAATGAGGAAAAAGATCCCAAAGGTAAGAAGTCAATTGCCTTAAGATCTAACAATGATTCTCATGATACAAACTCTGAAGATGACTTGGATGATGAAGAGCTAGCACTCATGATAAGGAAGTTTAAAAAGTTAAACAGGAAAGGAAAAAGGTTTAACTGGAAGAAGCAGGGTACTCAAAGATTTCAGAAGAAATCAAATGAGGATAATGAGACCAACAATGATGTGGTTTATTTCGAATGTAAGAAAAAAGGACACATTAGACCCAACTACCCTTCGCTGAAGAAAAAGAAAGGTAAAACAGAGAAATTCAAGAAGTCTCTTAAACAGAAACATGTAGTGATACAAATTGTGTGGAAAGTGATGAAGAGTATGCCAATATCTATCTAATGGCAAATTCAAAATCAAACTTAGATTCTAAGACAAACTCAGACTCAGACAGTGAAGTCAAGGTTAGTAATTTAAAAATTCCTGTTAAAGTTTCAAAATATATAGATGAACTTTGTATTAGCCTCAAAACATCTCTTAAGAGAATTTCCGAGCTAAAGAAGGAAAATTCCAAACTGAAGCAATAGGAAACTTCTTGGAAAGAAAAGTTTGAAAATCTAGACAAAAGTTTTGTCGTTTCGAAAGAAAATGCAGACTCTCTTTTAAAGGAAAATGCATTATTGAAAGAAGACATTTCAAATATCACAAAAAGGTTTTCAATGGGATCTGAGAAGTTGGAAAACATTCTTTCAATTCAAAGACCATATTTCAACAAATATGGTTTGCGAATGACATCTAAAACCATTACTTTAATTGATTTTCCTAAGATGGAGGAAAGAATCAAACAAAGACCTACAAAAACATTTTACAGGAACCATTTTCAAAAGGCTTTTGTAAAACCTGTTCACCGAAGTGCTCTCAAATGTTCAAAGTGTAACAGCTCAGAACATTTCGAGAAGGAATGTCTTAAGGATTAGAGACCTGTTGAGAGAGATTGGGCAAAGACTGTATTTCATACTAACTCCCCTGGACCCAACAAAGTGTGGGTACCAAAGAAAACTTGAGTTCCTTTTATGATTGTAGGTTACTATCAAGAAAAAGATTAAATGGTATTTGGATAGTGGATGCACAAGACATATGATAGGAGATTCAACCTGTTTTATAAAGCTTGTGCAAGTAAAAGGAGGAAAAGTGTCTTTTGGTGGAAACAGCACAGGAATGATTGTTGGATGTGGAACTGTGAGAATTAGAAGTATCACAATCAACAATGTCTCCTTGGTTGAAGGTTTGAATTATAATCTTCTAAGCATTAGTCAACTATGCGACACTGGATTCAAGATTAATTTCCAAGAAGACATATTCGGGAACCAGTAAAGATCTCTCTCAATCCTTCACTGGATGAAGACATGGGAATATTTATCTTCTAGATATAAAATCTGAAAGCTCTCAATGTCCAATATCCATTCAAGATGAAGCAAACCTTCGGCATAGAAAGCTTGGCCATATCAACATGAAGCAGATTGCTAAGATCTCCTCCAAGAAGCTTATTCGTGGACTACCCAACCTGAAATATCAAAAAATTGAATTATGCACACCATGTGTGTTGGGAAAATAGGTTAGAAGTTCTTTTAAATCAATAAATCAGGTTTCTACTAATCGTGTTTTGCAGCTTTTGCATATGGATCTCTTTGGACCAACCAGAATTCAAAGCATTGGTGGGAAAATAGTTGACTATTCTCGTTTTACATGGGCATACTTCATGGCAAGTAAGTCTGAAGCATTCTCTTACTTTTCAAAATTTGCCAAGAAAATTCAAAATAAAAAGGGGTATACTATTACCAGAATACGTACAGACTATGGAGGTGAGTTTGAAAACCAAGACTTTGCAAAATACTATGATGACTCTGGTCTTCAGCATGTTTTCTCTTCTCCATATACTCTAGAGCAAAATAGGGTTGTGGAAAGAAATAATAGATCTTTGCAGGAGATGGCTAGAACACTCTTAATAGAGAGTGATATTTCATATTGATTTTGGGCTGAAGCAGTTTCAACATCTTGTAATATTATAAACAGAGTATTCTTAAGGCCCATTCTGGAGAAAACTCTTTATGAGTTATTTAAAGGAAAGAAGCCAATTGTTTCTTACTTTCATGTGTTTGGTAGTAAGTGTTTTATTTTAAAGAATGCAAATGATCGAACTGGTAAGTTTGAAGAAAGATCAGATGGAAGATTTTTCCTTGGATACTCAACTACAAGCAAAGCCTACAGAGTATATAACAAAAAAACTCAGTCTGTGGAAGAATCCATGAATGTCAAGTTTGAAGACTCGATGCAGAATCAACTAGATCAGACTTATCTTGAAGAACTTGAACCTGCTCTAGATGTTGCAAAATCTAATTCCCCCGAAGTGGTTTAGACTCCTGAAGTTCAAGATTCAACTGAAACAAAAGATCAGCAGATTGACAAACCAACTAGCAACTGGAAGCATTAGTCAAGTCATCCCAAGGAACTCATCATTGGCAACATCGATGAAGGAGTTCACACCAGATCCAAAAGGCGTGAAGAGTCTAGTACTCTAGCACTTGTTTCCGAGATTGAACCCAAAATTGTAGATGAAGCCTTGGTTGATGAAAGCTAGATTGAAGAGATGCAAAAAGAGCTTAGACAGTTCAGCATCAATAATGTTTGGGAGTTAATTCCTAAACTGTGGCATCCAAAATCTTACACAACCCTCGGATAGGTGACAGTCACCGAACGGTGGCTTTGCTTTTATTTTATAGACATTGATTTGTATTTGCTCATTTGGAATAGTATTTCAATTTTATCCTTTGAACCAAAAGGATGGGATTTGATTTTGCATAAGAATTATATGCGCTAAAAATTAAAGAATTAGAACTTGAGGATATTGAGCGGGCTGCAAGAATTGGGAGTATATATATGTGTGTATATACTTGTATATATAAGACAATTTAATTTTTTGTTATTTAAGTAAATTTGATAAAAATGAAATGCTAAGTTATATAAAAGGGATTAGGGCCTTATTTTAAGGACTCTTGGGCCCAAGATTTCAGGCCCAAGCAGGCCCAAGAAACACCCCAAGGGTGTCGCAAAAACCAAAAGAGGAGGGGGGAGAGCATGCCTTTCACCACCAACACTTGTCCTTGTTGTACCTACACTTGTCCTTCCTCTTTGACCACTTGTCCTTTGTTCAATTTCCTACATGCAAAATGGAGATAATTAATTAATAAAAGAACAAAACAAAGGGGCAGGGGGCCTTCACATGGAGAGGAGAGAGAAACCAAGAGAGCTGGAAGTGAAACTGAGCAGAGAGAGAAGGAGAGTTCGTGCGTGTGTGTGAGCAGCGAGGGAAAGAGAAGGAAGGGCCGCCTCTCGCCGTGTCCAAGCTGCCGCCGTCAACGCCACCGGACCTCGTCGCTGACCGGCCAAGCCGTGACCCCCGAACCTCCATTTTTGGACAGCCACCGAGTGAGAGAGTTTAAGGCAAGCAAATGTTCTTCCATCTATGTTGTTGCGTGCTGTCATGCCTAGAAAAGAAGTGAAATAGGTGAGGAGAATGGAGTACTTGAGCTGCATGTGGAGTCTTTGATATGTAGGAGGGTGTTAGATCAAGAAAACTGGTTGTGGATGAGGTGCATGTGCTGGATTTCGAATTTCATGAAGTGTGAGTGCTGGATTTTTGAACTTGCAAGCGAAACCAAATGAATTTGAGATTCTGACCATGAGGAATCTTAGTGATAATCATGCTGTGGTAAGGTGTATTGTGTGTATGGACAAAGAGTATAATGATGGGAGGTCGAAATCTAATGTATAGGAGGAGTTTTGTGAACTTGTGAACTGTTTTTGTGAAAAACAGTGTGACCTCCAGCGACATTTTAATTTTTCTGTAATTGGCTGGCCACAACTTGATTTCAAGCCCCTGATGAAAGTTTTAGAGCACATCTTCATGAATAACCTATCCAAAATTCAGAGAAAACAAACAAAGTATGACCATCGAAATAATTTTCCTACAAAAATATGAAATCTGGAATTTTACAGAATGTTGGGTAGGAAGAAAATCGAAGTTTTACCCCCGGTACCTAAGGAATCTGACTTGGTGTTTTTCTTGAGATTTGTTCCTCTAGGTCTTATTGATAACGTGTCAAAATTTCGTAATTTTCTGAGCCCGTTTAGTAATTAATTCGGAATTATTACTAAAACTGCGCAATTGTAGAAATTAAGTTACTGTTTCGAGATTTCTATAGAATTGTCCTCTATGAAGTATAGTTCTCGAATTGCCATGTGACTTGAAGATGTTGATGGTAGGAGGTTTGTGACTTGATGATGCTGATGGTGGGATATTGTGATTGATAAAAGGTTCATGAGATACCTTGTTTGACATATGATGATGCATTTGTGAATTAAAATGCGATTTGTTTGATAAAAGGTTCATGAGATATCTTGTTTGATATATGATGATGCATTTGTGAATTAAAATGCGATTTGTTACCCATTGAACCCTCGGGTTAATGATGCCCCCGGAGTTGGGAGGTCCAAAGGATCGAAAGAGTCGATGCCTTGTGAATGCCCAGTGGCCCTAAGAGGGTAAATGCTAGAGGTTTTTCCCCAGGAGTTTCGGGATGCCCGGTTGTATGCTTGTCGGTACGTAAATCCGGATGGCTAGGGTAACCATTTTCATGGGAGGCCCTCGAGGTTCCTCGTGATGCCAGGTGGGGTACGAGATGCCTAGAGGCGTGATTCGGTCCAGATGTCCGGTGGCCCTAAGTGGCTGAATGCTTGAGACTTTCGTGATACTTGGAGGGATGCGAATGCTGGAGAGATGCAAACATTGGTCTTCCGGAGATGAAACCCTTTTGAATGATAAAATGAATGATTTGACTATAAATGTATGGGGTTTGGATATAAGACTGAGTGCATGGCATGGAACGGAACATGATATTTCAGTTTGATCCTATGATTGAAATTTGCTTATCTTGGATATGTTGTCATCACATTGAAGGGTTTCATGAGTGTGATCTGATTATGTGGCATATGATTCTTATGGAATTGCAATTGCTTTAATATTGAAGAATTCCATGATATTAATATCCATTTATCCCTTGACTTCCTGCCTTGTCTATCTTGTATGAAATTAGAGGCTAATTGTTATGCTCGATATAGCTTGTTGAATCTTTTGCTGCTGAGTGGCTGTACTCACCCCGTTTTGGGACTAACATTTCAGATTGAGATGCCTTTGCTACCTGTCTCTCGTGGCACCTTTTATGGCGTACTGATTGATGTCGAGTGCTCATGTACAGAGCACATCTGTATTAGTGTGCGGGGGCTGGTGTTTATATGCGTCCAAGTCCTAGTCATGTAAGATGTGGGCCTACCCGGAGGCCCTGTGGTGCAGGAGTTCCTGTCAATACACATTTGCCATGACACGTCCGAGTCCTAGTCATGTAAGATGTGGGCCTACTCGGAGGCCCTGTTTGTATGCATCCGATGGACCTGGTTGGGTGTGATCGACCTTGGGTGATGGGTAGCTGATGGAGCTTCTTTTTGGACTGCCAACACTATCTGATGGACTGAAGTTATGGTTGATGTGGAGTTGGTCACTTTTGGGTTATAGCCGAGTTTTAGAAAAGCCTTGGCCTTTTGTTGTACCAACTCTTGTTGTTCATCAAGTTATATAAATAAAAGTGCTTGGCATATCTTGTGAAATTGTTTAGTAAGTGTGCATCATTTACAATATTTGAGTTGGAGATGTGAAATCACTTCTGCTATACCTCTTAGATTGCACGGGGACTGTTAAAAGTAAATAACAAACTCTCAGGACTTATAGACCTTCAAGTCAAGGTATCAGAATGGAAAGAGCACTGTGGCAACCCTATTGGATTGGGGTGCCACATAAACTTAAAGCTAAGTCTGTTATTGGAACTAAATGGGTTTTCAGGAACAAGATGGACGAGCAAGGAAAAGTGATCAGGAACAAAGCAAGACTTGTGGCCAAATGATATATGCAAGAAGAAGTGATAGACTATGACAAGACATATGCACCAATAGCAAGGTTAGAAGCAATTAGATTATTACTTGCTATAAAAATTTCAGGTTATTCCAAATGGACATGAAAAGTGCATTCTTAAATGGATTTATCCAAGAAGAAGTCTATGTGAAACAACCATCTAGTTTTGAAGATCCAAGAAAGCCAGACTCAGTCTATAGATTGAAAAAGGCCTTATATGGATTAAAGCAGGCACCTCGAGCTTGGTATGAAAGGTTAAGTAAATCTATAACTCAAAATGGTTTTGTTAAAGGAAAAGTAGATACTACCTTGTTTATCAAAAGAAAAGGTAAAGATTTTATACTTGTTCAAATTTATGTTGATGATATTATATTTAATTCACCTAATGAAAATCTGTGCAAGAAGTTTTCAAGATGCATGCGGGATGAATTTGAGATGAGTATGATGGGTGAGTTAACCTTCTTTTTGGGATTACAAGTTAAACAATCAAAGAAGGAATTTTTATTCACCAAGAAAAGTATGCAAAGGATCTCATCAAGAAGTTCAAGATGGAGAATTGCAAAAAGACAGAGATGCCAATGTCAAGTTCCTTGAAACTGAATAAAGATGAAGAAGGAAAGAGTGTAGATCAAAAGTTATACAGGAGCATTATTGGTTCAACTCTTTATCTTACTGCATCTAGACCTGACATTTTGTTTAGTGTTTGTATCTGTGTTAGATTCCGATCAAATCCCAAAGAATCTCACACTTCACTGTTGCAAAACACATCATCAAATACGTTGCAACAACTCCAAAGCTAGGTCTATGGTATCCTAAAGAAGAAGACTTTACTCTCTTTGGATATTCAAACGTAGATTTAGCAGGATGCAAAGTGGACAGAAATAGTACTTCTGGTACATGTCAACTACTTGGTAACAAGTTGGTATCATGGTTTTTCGAGAAAATAGAGTACCGTAGCTCCTTCAATAGCTGAAGTAGAATATGTGGCTCTTGGAAGTTGTCATGCCCCGATCCTCAGGCACACACACATCCCTTACCTTTAGTCGATTTTAAAAGCGATATCCCAGGACATATCGCCGACCATTTTCATTTTAATATGCACATGTGGAAGCAATTATAATCCCTAGACAATAAAACAATGGGATAGAAAAGTATGGCCATATTTTTCATATTGAAATTCACAACCAAACTTTTATACAACCACACCTCAAAGTATTTTACCATACTATTCACAAAGGTCTAGTCTCACACTCAACCACCTACAAACAGGGTTCACAAAGAGGATGGGATCATAGTCCTCATCCAAGTCGTACTCGGATCATCATCGGGGTTCTCCTCCAGGTACTCCTCTTCAGTCTCTTTCTCCTCAGGCTCCTCATTAGGGTCCTGAAATGTTGTCCCACAACCGGGATGAGACTACATCTCAGCAAGTTCTACTCCACTAAGACTCAATTAAGAAACTAATACGCTAACTGGGCTACATATACACGCATGGGTCAGAGGACTTACCTTGGCCTCAGATTCCACTTGCAAATTAGCACAATTTAATAGGCACCCAAGTAATCACATCACAGATCGATATCTCGATCAATCAACCTAGTCGATTACATGTCAATTAGACCATTCTCCGGTCGTCTCCCTTATTCAGTCTCAAATCTTACTCACGGCTTCACGAGCACAGTCTACCAAATTTCTTGGCAACAAATTACGGTCCAAAGAACACGACCTATATTTAGGTGGCAAATTACGGCCCAATGGGTGCAACCTTTAATAGGTGGCAGGTTACGGCCTTATCAGGCGCGACCCTTATTGGGTGGCAATTTATGGCCCAATGGGCGCGACCTCTATCAGGTGGTAGGTTACGGCCTTATCAAGCGCAACCCTTATCGGGCGGCAATTTATGGCTCAACGAGCGTGACCGACTCCAAATTCGGTGGCAAAACTCGGTCCCACTAGCATAGCCATATCTTGACGGCTTTCGAGGTTCTACTCACAACCTTTCACAGTCAAATTCTAATTGAATACCAAATCAATTTTGGGATAAATCCCCACATACTCATCAACTCACTAAATTTCCATAAACCAATGCTCAAATAAATAAACAGACTGCACCACGACAATCAGCACAGAATTTCGGTTGTCGGCTATCCCAGCCTCTATTTTCGAAAAATAAAAAAATTTGAAAATTAATAAATAAATACTAAAAATCCAATTTAGGCCCGTAATGTCTGATTGGAGCCCGAAACGGGTTAGGAAAAATCCCGAGATGCATTCGATAAATAGTATAGGCAATTCTCTAGCTAAGTACACTAACCACTTAACTAATATGCAATGCAATTAACTAATAATCACTAATCCATGCTAATCTAACCACCTAATTGCACTTAATTAAATCTAATCAATCATTAAGCATCATTAGTCTACTAAGCAAGGATTAATGAGATTATTCACTTGATTAAAAACGGGGACCGGGACACTGCGATGGTGATGCGACGGCAGCCGAAATCGGGCTTTCGATGACACCGGCAGGCTTGGACTGGGCCTTAAACTTGGGCCCAACAAATCTCAGCCCAACTGAGATTTATTCTCGCACTGGACTGGGCTCACTCTTGCACTTAGGCTTGGCCGCGATTGGGCCTTCTTTGCGGGCTGGACTTGGGCCGAACTTGCTGAATTGGGCTCAATGGAGCTGCTGAATTTTTGGGCCAAAGACTTGGGCTATGGACTTATTTAATGGGCTGAGCTAGGCTGCTGATTCCACTGGGCTTTGCTGGACTCTTGGGCTTGCTGTAGGTTGGGCTAATCGAAATTTACTTGGGCTCGTGGACAGGCCTAACTGTTGGACCGTTGAAAATTTGCTAGGCCAAAGATCTGAAAACGTTGGGCTAAAGAGGTCGAACGTTGGGCTATCACTCATGGGCTGAATGGACACTGGCGCACGGAGGAAGCTGTTTCGGTGGACTCACGGCTTCGGACGACGTTGCTGTTTCACGGGATGTCTTTGATGAAGGCAGCAGCTGACTCGAAGAAACTCTGGTGCTGAAGTCGTGGCCGAAGGAGAGAGACGACGCGAGGCAACTTGCTTCGGTGATGGAACAGGCGGAGAGGGAGAGGTTGAAACGGAAACAAAAGCAGCGGATGAATCGATGAAACCGGCGTCAACGGCGTACTTCGTTTTGCTGCTGGGTTGACTGGACGTGTGGAGACGGCACGCGGCAGTGAGGTAGAGATCACAGGCTGCACTGGTCGCTGCTGGAGAAGACACACCGGTGGAGAGGCTCCACTAAATGACTGAAGATGAGGAAAAGTGGACGGGTGGCAGCTACTTCAGGGAGTGGAGAGTTGGCGATCTTCGACGCAGCCAATTGAGAAGAAAACCGAAATGAAGAGGGAATGAAAATGAAGAAGCGGCGAAGGAGGTTGGCGTGCACTCGAGACCAAAGGAGAGTGGGGTGGTGCACGTAAATGGAGAAGCCAGCTAAGGGGGAGCAAAAGTCTTAAATCTTAGCCAATACATTAAATGTTTTGGCCCCACAAGCCCACAATGCAATCTCTTTGTCCCCTAAAGTCCATGAAAGATTATCCTCTTGCCTTTTAATAATTTCTTGCATTATCTTCACAAAATAATCCAAATTGAAGTCCAAATTTCCAGCCCCATTCCTAATTTTGAATTTCACAAATTCGAGGTTCAATTTCATCCTTGATTTTTGCAAATCGACGTCCAATTTCGATGTAGAAAAATCCCACATAATTTCTACAAGTCCTCTTTGCCATAAAGCTCAGTTTACAAGTTGAAAATTTCTTCAATTCGGCCGATCCGAATTTTCATTAATTTTCCGCGACGTCCATACGATTTTCTGTAAAAATCTGGGAATCTCTGAAAATCTTCTGAGACTGAGTCGACGTTCCTAGAATTTATTATGACATGACAGAATCTTCAATTTTTGAAATCGAACTCGAATTCACGGTTAATTTCCATTCGACGCGTTTTTAGCGTGACCCAGGCTAACGGGTAACTTTCAGGCATTTTTAAGTGCAAATGACCTATGGTCAATTTTCTTCGAGCCACTATGAACTCACTCGACTCATTGACGATTCTCGATTGTCGTGAAAATCTCGATGATCCAAATACGGACACAGGGTACCAAAACGATAGAGAAATCAAATTAGTGTCGGCTGACAAGAATTTTCCAATTTAGTGGTGCCACCTGCGATTAGCCACACATCTCAATTGAACCAACCTATATCTGATCTCAAATCGATTTATATTTGTAATGTAATGATCTCGACAGATGAGCACGGTCGAGAAGCCGATTCCTGGTTGGGTTCTCAAGTCTATTTGCCTTAAAATCCTTAATGGTTTCCCCAGATAGTCTAGTTATCTCGAGAGTGATCAACTCTGAGAATAGCTCTATAGGCGCGTCAATGAAATGCTCGATTTATTCAGTAGAAAACGGAGTTGAAATTCTGGGATGTCACAGAAGTTGCTGCTCTCAAATCTTGTGGATACGGCAACAACTAAGAGACTTTGGAATTGAAGAATCATGCACCGAGATCAAATGTGACAACACCAGCGCCATTAATCTCACATAGAATCCAATTCTTCATTCAAGGGTAAAGCATATAGAGATTCAACGTCATTTTATTAGAAATCATGTTTAGAATGAAGAAGTTATGATTCAATTCATTGACTCAAAGAATCAGCTGGCAGACATATTTACAAAGCCACTGGAGAAAAAGCCTTTTTGAGTCTATTCACACCATATTGAATATCATATCTTCTATCGGACAAAGTCTGAAGGTATTCATATTCAGAGGTAAAGTCTAAAGGTGTTCAAACTTAAAATGACTAAGAGTTACGACTGTAAGTTAATTCTTTCAAAAATGCATAAGTTTTTATCTTTAGATGCTTTTTCGAATTGGTATATTGATATTTCAAATCATCTCTTGCCTACTTTATTTTTAGAATTTATCTTTTCAAGATTTGAATTGATGACAGTTTTTCTTTTTCAAAAAGACAGTTTTTCATTTTTGAAAAGAACAGTTTTTTTTTTTTTTACTTTGTGAAGCTTCGTACACCCTGATTTACTTGCTTTCACTTTCACTCTTGTTTAATCCAAAAGATTTCATCGTTTTAGAGCAAGTACAAGAATTTCTCCCTTAGAGCGACAATGTCTTCAAGAAAGTCTTCAAGAATCGCAAGCAGGGGACCATAGCGTATGCCTGAGGGTCCTACTCATTTCGATTTGACCGAGGAAGATGACTCTCCTCAACAGCAGCAATCGAGTCAGCAACAACAACATTCTCAATAGCATTAGCCTCCTTCACCGCCTCAACCAAAAGAAGAAATATTGGAAGAAATTGAACATGTAAGAACGCTGACACCTAAAATTGCTTTCAAGCTTTATTCTAAGTTGAAAGAAGGAGGTACTGCTATGTTCTTGATTGATGAATATCTGAGAGAGAGAGAGGCTACAAGAATGAAACTTTATTCTTGCACGATATGGAGAAGTTGGGCATTCTAGAAAAAGGGTTGGCTGAAATAACTTTTGCCAACTTTCCTAGTGATCAGCATTTTGGCACGTTTAATCAACCAGAAGGAAAGGACGATGACGAAAGGATGTTCGCACATTTCCAACCTAGGATGGGAGTGGTTGCAAATGTTGGTGGTGATGAAGCAAGTTTATTTCGATCGAAGGAGCACAAGAAAGTTTACTCAAAATTGTTGAAAAGAGGAGTTATGAACCTTAGGAGTGTTTTTGTTCTGAGACAACAATTGCTTATCCAGAGCTTACAGCCTACTTCTATTCGAATCTATCATTTTTGGATGCGAATAGATTCTCTTTCACAGTCAGGGATAAGGAATTTTTGGTGGATGTGGACATTTTTGTTGACTTAATTGAGGTGAAAAGAACGAGTTTCCAACCAACTAGTGTGTCCGTTGCTCACGCTACACTGGAATTGGTACAAGATAGGCGTGTTGATGGCAAGATTTCCTACACTAGGATGAATGCCTCCAACGTCTTGCTACACAAAATTGTAATCAATTGCACCCATCCAAAATCAACATTCAAAACTGATGTATTTCATTCTGAAGCAAAGTTGATGTATGCCATCAACGCTGGCTACAAATTCTCTTTGCCTCACATCATCCTGTTTTACATGTACAGGACAGTGGTGAAAGATAAGGGACAACTTCCTTATTCTACTCTTATCACGCGCCTTTTCAGACATTTCAAAATTCACATTCCTACACTTTTGTGTTTGACAAGCATTGCTTCGATGGTAATTAGATTTACATGTACAGGACAGTGGTGAAAGAAAAGGGACAACTTCCTTATTCTACTCTTATCACGCGCCTTTTCAGACATTTCAAAATTCACATTCATGCACTTTTGTGTTTGACAAGCATTGCTTCGATGGTGATTGGATTTAAGATGGTCACAAAGATACGTCTGAAGGAGCTTAACAAGGAATTAGAGCGCATGAAGGAGAAGTCTCCTCTTAAGGCAAAGCAAGACTCTGCAGCAACCAAGAGGAAAGGAAATGAGTCCATGGATGCTCCAGTGAAAAAGAAGAGAACTCTCATCTTGTAGGATGAAGAAGATGAGGACGCGATGACTCTTTTAGCCTTAAGGAACTTAATGAGTTTTGTCAGCCTTCAAGAAACAAAAGAAGATCCAGAGCAGAGAGAGAGAGAGAAGAGAAAGAGAAGAGACAGAGAAGGAAGATGAAGAACAGAGGAGGACAAAGGAAGAGGAAGAAAGAAGAGAAGCAGGAGAAAAAGAAAGAGAAGAAGAGGAAGAAAAGGGTCGAGAACACTCCTTTGAGCCAACTTTGGCTGTATCCTTGTCAAGCAACTTTGAGAAGACAGGGAATGAAACTGCTGGAGCGCAAGACAAAGAAAAACATCACTCTGAAGCTGAAGAATTCACTACTCCACCTAAAGGCACACAAACAGGGGGAGCTGCTGAAAAAAAAAAGTATTTCTTCACCTATATTTACTAGTGTTGTGAGTCGTTCTGCAACAAATCCAGAAGATGTGTATGCTCGTTATACTGAAGCAGACATTGAGGCATCCACTCCTAGTCATGGTGGACGAATTGCTGAAGATCCATCCATTGTCAAAAATCCTATAACAGAATTGGTTAAACCCAGTGCTGCACTAGAACAAATAGCGGACTTTTCGAGACTGCTGGACATCCTGTTGGATTTAAGGAGACAACAATATGGTATGGAGTATGAGATGAAGGATCTCAAGAAAGCTTTCATGGCTACTTTAGTGTCATTGCAAGAACTGCTACTCGCCCTGAAGACTCACGTGCAAACTAATATGAAGGGTGAAGATTTACAGCCACTGAAGGAGACTCCTGTAAAGCTTGAGAAGACAGTGAATTCTATGGGAGAATTCCAACTTGTTCGCTTGCCAAAACAGCCTTGACTCTGACCCCACTCTTTTCAAACAGCTCTTTTTATTCATTCTCCACTTTTTGTTGTTGACAAAAAGGGGGAGAAGTTGATGCAGATTTGACTTTGGATTGCTTTACTTTTGTTTGGTTGGACTTTTGACTTTGGAGTGTTTGACTGCTAAGTAACCTGATTTGATCTTTTGATGCTTACAGTAACTTATGCCATAATATTGATTATTGAAGGATAGTTATCTTGCAGGACTAACATGATTTGTATGGTTGCATAATGATACTATCCATGTCCTAATTAACTCATCTTTTATAAGATATCATGTTTTGCTTGAGTGTTGCTTTGCAGGACAAAAGCTTTCAAATCTGCAGGAAAGTTTTGTCACCATAAAAAAGGGGGAGATTGTTGGAGAAAACACCTTTATTGTTTTGAGCTAACAAAACGTTTCCATCGGTCTAGTTTGAAGACTTCCAGACCCAAGAGTTAAAGTCTGAAAATCTCCAGACTCTACGTCAAAGTCTAAAGACCGCTAGACTCAAGACTCAAAGTTTGCCCTCACTGACAGTTCCAAACGAAGAAAGAAGACTTATCCAGATGATGGATTATCTTCAAGGATTCGATTCATATGGTTTTTTGGAAGAGCTTATGGCTGGATACAGCATCAACATGATTGATTATTCTTATTGGAATCTACTCCGATTTGAAGAACCTTTGAAAGGCGAGCAAACTTGAAAGGTTCTACTTATGGAAACCAAAGATCTTGATTGTATGGGCGAACATGATTGACGGGCTTTCATCACAAATCAATCAACTACTCAAGATCACCTTAATTGATTTTATCTAATGGGTAGATTTGAAGAATTCCTTCGAAAAGTGCCAACGATCGTGAAGACATGAAGGAGTATTTAAGACAGACTCTCTAGTTGTTCGAGAGAGTGCATGAAAGAAGAATTTCAAAGTCTAAATCTCTGTAGTTCCTTTCTCTTTCATTCATTGAGCTTACATTGTATAAAAAAGAGAGAAGCACATAATGAGACTTTGTGAAGAGACTAAGCTGACAGTCTCCATTGAGGAAGTCGAAGATCATGAGCTGTATAATCTCTTTTGATTCATAGTGGAATCCAGCCAATGGGTTGTTAGCGCGGGAGTGGACGTACGTTTGGATTAAGCCAAACCACTATAAATCTTGTGTTTAAATTCTCTTACCCTAACCTCCTTATCTTATTCGTTGCTTTACTTAATTGCTTTATAGAATTGTTCAAAGCTGTTTACATCATAAGTTTATTATTATCATCCAAAGGTAATCTATTTTATTAAGTCTTGCGAAAAAGAAAATTTTATATATACCTATTCACCCCCCCTCTAAGTGTGTATACTAGCCTTTTCAGGGTCAATTGTACTAAAAATTTCTAAAAGATACCCGGTAAGTTAGATCACGCTAAAATCTCATCCGGTTGAAATTAACCATGAAATTGAACCCGATTTCAGAAATTGAAAGTTCTATCATGTCACGATTTATTTTAAGAACATCGACTCATCTTCTGAAGAATTTTCGGCGAGCCTAGAATTTTGGCGAAAAATCAAATTTGGGCAATATTGGATCAGGAAATTCGGATGGCCAATTTTTAGTGTGTTTTGGCCATCAAGTTGGACCAATTGGTGAGGGAAATTATGGAATTAAGTGTGCTCTTTCTCCTTGGTATTTTGGCCATTTAATTGGATTGATTTGGAGAGGAATTGATGTGAAATTGAAGAGGAATGCCACAAATTCGCATGCCTTGTGGGGTACAACATTTGGACCACCTTTGTGGCTTGTTTGGGAAGCTTTAGGGGAGAAATGGCTGTTGTGGATGAGGGTAAAATTGGTGGGATAGCCACTTGAGTGTTTGAGATCTTTAGGGAAGACTTTGGTGGCCTTTGTTCCCTTAGCCAGCTGCAGCAGCCCTTCTTCTTCCTTCTTGCTTCCTTGGTGCTTCATTGTTGCTGTTTTTTAGCTCAAGAACTAGAGAAACCAGCCATCACACCCCCTGCAGCTATCGACTGCCCCTTGTCATCCGCTGAAGCCACTGCTTGCCTCTCGTCATTCGCACGCCCGCGAGCACCCGAGCCCGCGCCGTCCACCACTCGGCATCTTGCTCACTCATACATCCCGTGCATTCGTCGTCTAGCCCGTCGCAGCTCTGCCAACCAAACCGTCGTCCGTCATCGCCTGTCCGCCACTCCAGCCGTCCCCAGCCTGCCATTCGCCTGTCCTAGCACCACCAGCAACCTTCGATTCTGCCCAAAGCAGAAGCAAAACCTCATATGTGGGCTAAGGCTTCCTTGGCTTTTTCCGGGCCCTTTCAAGCCTTGTTGGGTGTCGCCGTAGGCCCGTGTTTCACTCGCATCCACATCACCGTCGCTGTGAACTCATCGGCTCGCAAATCCGATGAGTTTACTTGCTAAACCTTGCTTAGGGGGTTAATTATGCTTAGGGAATGATTAGTTTATATTAAGATTGGTTTATGTGGTTAGATTAGTGTAATTAGTGGTTTAGTTGGTTAATTGGGCTAATTAGGTGATTAGATTAGTTTAGTTCAAGGTTAATTAGATTGTAGAATTTAATTAGCTTAGTGTATTATTTAATTAAGTCTAATTAGGTGGTTAGATTAGTGTATTTAGCTTAATTAGTCATTTATGTAATTAATTTGCATTTATGTAATTAATTTGTAATTTATTTTATTATTTAATATTTTCTAGAAATTATACCGAGATAGCTGGTTGTCAGAATTTCATGCTGATTGTCGTGGTGTGATTAGTTTGCGCAATTGATTGTTGGATTGTGCAATTGAGTGACGATTGTGATTTTTAATTTATTATTTCAAAATTCTAGATTTTTGGTATTTAATTATAAAATCCCAGGTGTTGGTTTTTGACGCCAAAAACGTTTTTAGGTACTATATAAAATAGTGGGATTTTAAAAAGGAAAGATATCACTTTTTTATGGTACGGTCTGATCGTGTACTCACATACGATTATTTTACTGGTGTTTTTAATACGAAGAAAATAGGCCAAGCACATTATCTTAATTGAGGCATTTGAGTGCAAAGCACAATGTCCTTGGTTGGGATTGGCTGGTCGTGTGATGGTTATGAGAACCCATCCCCGATGTGCGTCGGGTGGATGTTGCTCCTATATGGAATGCTCCTAACAATGGATGCTGGATTGCGATAGAGGCCCAACCGAAGCTCCTTCGGGAATACCGTCTAGTGGAAGACGTTGCCATACTCAAGAGATGAGACGATGCCCAGCTATGCCGGAAGATCGCCGAACGTTGAATAGACCGTGCCCGTGGGGCCATAATCAATTGGAATGCTTGAATGAGTTATTTAGCCGCGCCTAATTATGGACGAAATTGTGTGGCACAGAATGGGACATGTCATAACGATACCCCTGTGATTGATTGAAATATAAGTGAGGTGTTCTAATTGATGAGTGCATTTACTATATGCATCTGTTATATGAACTATACTAATGTGTAGGAAGGCGCTGAGGCGCGGTGAGTCTTATGTGATGTGTAATTAGATTGCCTCTAGGTGTATTATCTTCCTAATTGGGGTTTAGGGCGTGAACTCGCTGAGATTTATTTTCACCTCGTCATGAGTTACCATTTTTAGGTACCTAGTATGGAGAATTCAGAGCCCGAGGCTAAAGGGTCCGGAGCGTAGGTAGCCTAGGGTTTTCTTTTGGACATAGACCTATATATAAACCTAAGGCGTTTATAAAAGTGTGTTTGTGAGATTCGTTATCTTGCTTTTCTATCACATGTTGTATGTTGTCTAGGGATTGTTATTTCGCTTCTGCTTGTGCATGAATTGATTGGGTCGGTGACACGTTCTGGGAACATCGCAATTTAGTCGACCATCGAGGGATGTACGCGTGCTCGAAGATTGAGGCGTGACACTTGTCGTCTTCTTCCCCAAAGAACAACACCAACACCAGCATTAGTAGCAACATCTACAATGGCATCGGCACCAGCAGAACTCTGCCTCCTTGTTTCCCTTGCCCTCCTTGTCTTTTCTCTCTCCACCTTCAACCCCCTTTCTTCCTCCTCCTCTGCCTCGCCTCCTATTCTTCCAATCACTTCTTGCCCGAGAAACAACCTTAGCCTCTCCTTGCTCACCTAGTCAAGCAACTATGATGGAGGCCGAGCGACGATGGCCGAGCGTGCTAGGTTGGTGTTGGGTGAGGATCGGATAAAAAAAACCCTAATTTCAATCCCAAACGAGCTGTGCCGCGTTGTTTTTGTGAGGCCATCCACTTGTGATGATAAAATGACTTCATTTTCTTAAGGAGGATGGAAAACGACGTCGTTTAAAAGCCATGTCAATTTTTTTTTTAATATAAAAGCCACGTAATAATTTTGGCTAGAATCTCTCGCCAATGGCACCAAAGTGATTGTTTTTCCTCCGATTTGGCACTTAAGTAATCTAAAATAAAGTTTTTGCACCAAAGTGAGCACAGTACACAAGTTTTGGCACTGATAGTGTACTTACCCCGGACTGGGGGGAAAGCCAAGCCCCTAAGCCCCCCCCCCCCCCCGGCAGGCTCTCTTTTTTGTCTTTTTACTATTCTATTTACCCGAAAATAGGTAAAATAAAGGGAAAATAAAATAAAATTAAAACTTAGTGGATGCAAATAATATTAATAGCTAGATGATGTGAAAATCCTTTTCGTTAAGTTCAAATTGGTCCCCAATTTTCTTACGCAATTTTATCATAACTATTTATTCAAAATTTAGTTATCAACACTAATGCTTTGTTATTCTTATAGAAATTCAAACTTAAACTTTTGGAACAATGGATAACACAAACAACATAAGATGTCGTTCTTTTGTGAAACACTTTTGTGGCCCAGTATTGGTCAACTACCATATGTCATTTAAATCAAGAATGCTGCCTCTTGTTAAAAGTTCATATGATAGAAAAATATTAGAAGTACCAAAAGTTGTGTACGACACTTATTTTAGTGTCAAAAGTTTCTACCAGATCACTTAAGTATCAAATCGGAAAAAAAAAAATCACTTAAGTGCCAATGGCAAGAAAATATAACAAAAAATAATACGTGTCTTTTATAATTAAAATTTTTATATGACTTTGCATATTATTTAAAAAAAAAAATCTAGTCCACGTGGCATTTCTAGGTGACGTGCTTGACAATCACAATTTACAACTTTTAGACAACGTCATTTAGGGTTTCTAAACTGATTTGGCATGCCGGCATGCTACCTAGGACTGAGAAATTAATAAAATATGGCAAGCTTGGATTTCTGACGACCCAGATAATAGTTGGCACTTAAGTTATATATATATATATATATATATATATATATATATATATATATATAACCATTCAAGTGAGTGCTGTACATGACTTTTGATACTTCTAGTGTCATTCTCCTGATATCCTTGCCTACGTCCTTGGGAGTAAAGTTCGATCATGTCCTGCCATAAATATTGTCACAATTACTAGGTGGCTCAACATGCAAAAATATTGAATGACTTTTAGATGATATAAATCTGACTTTTAACTGATTTAATTGACACCAGACATGAAATTTGGACTCAAACTTAAAGAAACTAATGACCAAAACCAAGCCATGATAATACATTTAATGCATAAGACTTTATCGATGGAATGCCGGATTAGCTTATCAATCATGAAGGCATGGCTCATTGAATGAAATGTCTAAAGAGCGTATTAGTTATAGATTTCCAATGGATAGAGTAAGGACTAAACCGAATGATTACTAATATAAGGAGTTCGTGTTTCTTATACAAGCCAATTTCGAGCTTTGTCTTCATTGAGGAGTCTTTCTTGAGAAGGCTGGCATTTCTTTGGTGAATTCTGAAAGAAACAGGAACATCCCAGGCGAGTGAGGAAAAAAATCATGTAAAGATAAGGAAATTGATTTTGCATATGTTGGATAAGTGAACATCTTAGCAGTGGTTGTTGTTTATCAAGTTCAGTTGGGCTACCTGACCACATGCGTTTGTCCGACCACAATTGCAGATCATCATCAGGTCTATCTCGAACGGTAGATGCCTGGTCTATAAGTGTTTGTCCAACAACAATTGCTCATGTAATGGTTGTGTTATTAGTGCTAATCAAATGTGTAAATCACGCACTCGGAATAATATCCGTATTCCGACAGCCAATATGCCCTTCATCTAAACAAACTTGGGAGATAACTTCCTTTGTATTCCTCTTGGTCAACCTCGCACACATTCGCACGAGAGCTCTGTGTTTGTTCTTTCTCGCGAGTTCACATCGCACAACGAAAACAACTTCCTTCGTGTCTTTATATTATTTATTGGCATGCATCTGCTTCTTTATACTGCATTTGCCCATTCTTTTAGGAAGAGGATAATAACTCCTCTTTTCATCAAGGCAAGGGGGCGAATGGAGGAAACCTTAATTAGGGGGGATTAAGCTTTACTCGGACGGAGCAATTAATGTCTGTGGAGAACAGAGGAGGAGGAACGAGTAGCCTTTTGAGAGATCACCAGGGAAACTGGATAGCTGGTTTCTGTGGAAACACAGGGAAAACAAACGCTTTCATTGCTAAGATTTGGGAGTAAAGAGATGGAACTAGACTTATTGTTGCGAATACTGTCAGGGATTCTCTAGGATAGTTTTTTGTGTTAGACATATTTTGATAATTTTGTTCATTCTTAGTAACTCTCAAGATTGCGTGCATGTCTCGCTTGATTGTGAATATTTTGATTGATATGTTATAGATAGTCATATAATAAAACCTACAGTCATCTAATAAGATCTATACATAGGTTTATGTATTCTTCTTCAAAATACATTGAAATATACAGAAATTCTCTCTTAAGAACAAACAGTCTCATGATCTTTGCATAGGACCTCTCCTTGTCAATGTCAAGAAACAGGAAGGAACGCGGGTGTACCGAATTGAGCATATATACTAAGAAGCAAACGGATGCATGGATGCTGTCGATAGATTGGGAAAAAGAGAAGCATGTGCAGTTTACTATCTTCATTAGTACTCCAGATGTTACTGAAGATATTTTGTGTAAGATGCCCTTGACAGTGCTTCAACTACGAAAATAAAAGTAACTCCTCTTAACACCCCTTGGGATCATCTGAATACGATGGAACCGCCCAACTCATAAGTCCAACAAATTGTATAAACTACGGAGCCTGAACAGCGGGTAGGTTGCCGAAGATGTTGGTAATTTCAAATATTGCTGGTAAGAAAATTTAATTCAGGATTTTAGCAACGTCCAAAAGAGTTGGTAAATGACCAACTCCTCTAGATTGTGTGCGGTTAATGATTTAGCAACACTATAATAAGTTTATCATCACTCCATTTAATTAACAACTTAACAATTTCTTTGAAATTTTAAACATTGTAATAAATTAATAATAAGTTACCAACTTCTTTTAAATTATACAAGCCTGAATTTACTATCTTCCTAATAGATTAGTAAATTACCAACTTCTTTGAAATTTTACAATTACAGCTAGTAGATGGCCAATGTAATAATGAATTTATCTGATTTTACATTTTGTGTCTTGATAATTGATTTATTTAGAATCACACCTTCGCAAACCTCTGGCAAATGCAACATTTGAGGCCTGATAATCCGGATTGTCCCAAACTTTTCAAGGGTCGGTCTGTTCTTGTTCTTCAAAAAGTTGAAAAAAAACAAACTTTGTAATTGTCCGCCAAAAGTTGAATATTTTCCAACTTTTAAAAAGTAATGAAAATTTTAATATGAATCTGAGTGTCAACATCTATATATTGACTAAATTTCAGGCGTTACAGCCAAAAAAGCCAAAGTGCGTCACCACAAGATTTAAATTGAGCAAAAGGAAAAACGTAAAAATCTATCTAAACATGCCCCTAGAGAATTAAGAGGAGTGAAGATTAAGCAAACGAAAATATATGGACTTGTTTCGGGCATTACAAAGAAATCAAACACATCCTAAGTGACTCCTGCAATTTAACAATTTGTATTACCAAATTATTGTTAAGCAGTAAAAGACTACACCACTCGACGATTGTTTCTCCACCCTTTCATGATTACTATTATTAGCTGCTTTCGAAATTCATGGTTCTACTTTCTAACCCTTAAGTCATTATTTATCCCTTTTTGGATTTTCGGCTCTACTTGTTGGTAGTGGCGTCGATTTCATCCTTCACGGGTGTCTCTGACGATTGTATCCGAAATCGTCAGCTCCAACACTTCATTTTCATGCCCTCAAAGATTATGTCGTCGTAGCCTTTTGTTGACCTTATTGATCCTATTCGATCTATGCCTTTGCTTCGAGACTCACTTATTTTCGCTCATGTCTCTCAACTAGTTTTCTCGTTGATCGAGTTGCCGACTCGAAGCCTTCAACATTTAGCAGACTTTGCCTCTGCAGCGCCTTGCTCGGTCTCATCCAGTCCGAGTCGACGAACAAAAGACTTCGATGTCTTTTTGGTGTCAATAGGTCGTCGCCAAAGGCTAAGCAAAAGTCATATTAATCAATCTTTCGAAAAGGACAGAACTAAGAAATGACCCAAATAAATCTACATCCCAACTCCTTTGCTGAGCAAAAATCGTGATCTTCCTAGGCAAACGGTTGCAGTGGATTTATATCTGAACTACCTTGGTGGCTACCTTTCTATTGCTTAATTAATACATTGATTTGTACGTTGAAATGGTTGAAGCCACCTATTGGCCAGGAGGGATACTTGTGATGTGGATCCTCAAAAGGACAGAACTAAGAAATGACCCAAATAAATCTACATCCCAACTACTTTGCTGAGCAAAAATCGTGATCTTCCTAGGCGAACAGTTGAAGTGGATTTATATCTGAACTACCTTGGTGGCTACCTTACTGTTGCTTAATTAATACATTGATTTGTTTGTTGAAATGGTTGAAGCCACCTATTGGCCAGAAGGGATACTTGTGACGTGGATCCTCAACTACGTACTCCTAGGACAATTTATGACAAATGAAGTGTAGCTACACTTCGACCAAACAAAAAAAAAAATTGTACCTACACCGCCGTCATGATGTAAATGTACCTTGTATCGAATGATTCGGTGGTCGCAAGTGTGCCACGTTTCATTGTGTTATTTGACAATATTTGTGATGTGGATCCTCAACTACGTACTCTCAGGACAGTTTATGACAATTGAGGTGTAGCTACCCCGCCGTCATGCTTTAAATGTACCTTGTACCGAATGACCACATTTCACTGTGTTATTTGACGTTTATTTTTGCTGTCATATTTCAATCTATCCGATGTCCTTTTGCTATAAATACTGCAAGGTGAGATAATTAAGGGTGTGGCCCATGAACTGGTCAGCCCCCTCATGTTTCGTGCTAGCAAGGACAACTTCAAGGGAGAATTTGGAAAATTTTCGAAGTTAGACGATTTCTATAACTGTTGGCAAAAAAGTATGATCAGTAACTTAATTATCAGGTAACTCATGAATAACCTACCAATAAATGCTTTTGAGAATTTACTCACTTCCAAATAACTTCCTTGGGAGATAAC
Organism: Eucalyptus grandis x Eucalyptus urophylla; assembly: GCA_028830015.1. Lineage (NCBI taxonomy): Eukaryota > Viridiplantae > Streptophyta > Magnoliopsida > Myrtales > Myrtaceae > Eucalyptus > Eucalyptus grandis x Eucalyptus urophylla. Next base: position 48,504,974 of record CM054190.1, read on the forward strand.
TTCCTTTGTATTCCTCTCGATCAACCTCGCACACATTCACACGAGTGCACTGTGTTTGTTCTTTTCTCGCGTATTCACATAGCACAACGAGCACAACTTCCTTAGTGTCTTTATATTATTTGTTGGCATGTGTCTGCTTCTTAATACTGCATTCACCCATGCTTTTAGCAAGAGGAAAAATCTCCTCTTTTCATCAAGGCAACGGGGCGAATGGAGGAAACCTTAATAAGAATGGATTAAGCTCAACTCGGACGGAGCAATTAACGTCCGTAGAGAACGGGGAAGCAGGAAGGAGAAATCTTTAGAGAGACCACCAGGGAAACAGGATAGCTGGTTTCTCTCGAAAAACAGGGAGAGCGAATGCTTTCATAGCTCAGATTTCGACATTAGGAGATGGAATTAGACTTATTGTTGCGAATAGTGTTATTCATGTGCATTGTTAGAGATAATTAGGGATTTCTCTAGGATAATTTCCTATATTAGAGATATTTTGATAATTCTGTTGATTTTTTGCATTTTTTAAGATTGTGCATATATCTTCATTTGATTGTGTATATGTTGATTGATATGTTATCTTAGAGAGTCATTTAATTAAATCTATATATAAGGTCATGTATTATATTTCAAGATACATATATATATATTTTTTTTGTTGAACTTCAAGATAGATTGAAATATGCAAAAAATTCCACAATTCTCTCTTCCGCTTTGTCATACTCAACCATTGAATTAGATGTTTCGGCAGTTATTCATGCTCTTAAGAATAAACAACCTCACAATCTTCTCATAGAACCTCTCCTTGTTGATAACTCTATAATATAGAGTTATTTGACCTATTTTAGGCAATGAATAATGCAATATTTATAAAAAAAAATATTTGGATTTCCTTCTAATTATTTGAATTTCCTTATTTATGTAGCATATGAGATATAGAAAAAATAAGGAAAAATGGCAAAAATAAGGAATTCAAATTAGAAAGCATTGGAATATGGATATTAAACTAGGAAATCCTTGATTCTATTCCCTAATTTTATCTGCAAGCGTTGGAAGATAAATATCAAATAAAATTTTATCTTATTTACTCCCTAATTTTATGCGAAAAATAAGCAATTGTCTAGGGATAACGGTCTTGGATGTATCCTATAAATAGGGGAACAATGAGAGCCTGGTGAATGGACAAGTTTTTATTTTTAAATTATTTTTCATTGCTATGAGAGTTTTTTAAGAATTTTGAAGAGAAGACAAAAGTGGTGACATAATTCTTGTTTTTTTATTCAAGATGTTTAGTTTAATTTATATTTTTGTTTTGTCTTCTACTATGTTCCAATTTTCTTTTGTTAGGGCTATGATATAACCCGACCATGATGATATGAATTTCATGATTTTTATGCGTGCAAGTGATTTCATTCATATTGTGCTTAATGCTTTTAAGTGATTGGCCATGTTGACAACTATTTTTAAACAAAAAAAAAACCAAATAAATAAAATAACAAAATAACAAAAAAAAGAAAGAAAAAAGAAAAAAGAGAACTTGAGAGGGGCCGGGTTAGGTCAAATCTGGCCTTGGCTCGGCTTGCCTCTCTTCCTTTCTTCTTCCCCCTGCGTTGTCCTAGGCTCGGCTCAATTTCTTTCCTTCTCCTTTTCCCCTGCGTGCCCCAGCTTCTCTTGACCTGGAGCCCAGCCAACGATCAACCTATCTTCTCCATCCCTAGCATCCCTGGTGCGGGCAATAGGCAGCAAAGGAGAAAAGATAGTAGAGCAGGAGCAAGACCAAAGGGAGCAGGAGCAGTAGAGGAGGAAACTGATAGTAGACGGCACCGTTGGGGAAAAGAGGAGGAACCAGGAGAAAATGGACAGATGAAGAGAAAACCGGAGAGGGGGAGAGAAACCAGGGAGGAAGGCAGGATCCGAAGAGGAAGGAGGGGCCGTTGACGTTGCTCGATGCCATCCCTATGCCGAACTATACCGTCTCGGCCATCCCTCGACCTCATCGCTGCCCATCCTCCCCGACGCTGTGCCGAGTTACTCGCCGCCGCGTCCGCCGGTTGTTGCTACCAAGCCCAAGTCGAAGCTGAAGACTGTCGCGAAGGCAAAAGCGGCTACTCCTAAGGCGAAGGCTATTGGTGCCACCACCGCCAAGCCCAAGATAGCTGCAAAGCCGAAAGCTACGGCGGGTGTGAAGAGGAAGGTGATTGAGAAGCCGAAGTTGAAGCTCATAGGCAAGGTGGCGAAGACTTCCATGAAGGCGACACCAACAAAGAAGGCCATGAAGAAGGTGGCCGCCGCAAAGCCGAAGAAGATGCTCATGAAGAAGCCCAAGAGCGTGAAGGCGCCGGTGAAGAAGGCGAAGAAACGTGTCCTCGCCGAGCTGCAATCCACCACCGGAGTCCTTCGCTAGTCATTGACCTGCGGCGTCTCCTCAGCGACCACCAGTACCGTTCGTCTCAATCGGCCTCATCAAGGCCGCAAAAATGTGAGCTAAGGAAGACAGGCATCTGATGGGTCAAAGGCAAGTCAGGCAGGAGCCTCCAATTGGGTAGGGTTTGACCCCAAACTGGGTTGGGCTTGTTTCACTCTTTGGACTAAGATGATTTTGGACCGTTGGGCTCATTTTATTTTCTTGGGCTAGATTTAGTTATTTGCTTTTTAGGGACCGGGAGTATCCATTTCTTTTCAATTGGACTAGGCCCACAAATCAAGCCCTGCCCGACCGGGGGTCTTACTACCCAAGCCAACGGACCTGGGCGGGCTGGGCCCGACCCGCCTTGACTGGACTGAACTCGGGTCTGATTAGACCACCCCGACCGGGTCAGTTATATTTTAAAAAATATATATTTAATTTTTAAAATCTAAAAAAATGCAAGGTTTGATTGGGAATTGCCATGTATTGCCTTCTTAGTGAAATTAGGCATTTATTTGTTCGTATATTAATTATATTGCATGTTTGATTTGCATATTTAATTACGTTTGCAAATGTTTAATTGTACATGCTCAATTTTACTGCAATTAGGATCTTTGTAGCTATAATTAGTAGTTTAATGATTGTGCACCCACATGATCACCTCACATGTTAGTGGATAGGTGTAAAATCAATCGAAACTGCCCGACAAAAATCTCGAAACTGCTCGACAAAAATCTTTTCTCTTGAAATGAACAAGATTAGGTACCGAAATGACACTAATTGGTCAATTAGTGTCATTAAGTCCCCGACCCTAGATTCTCTGGTTGCGTAGGAAGTAAGGTACACTCTCATATCTTACTTGGTTTCTAGCCGATCCCAATAGGCTAGTGGCAACTCCTTATTAAGAAATTCTTAAGAATATCCCAATGTTGCGCGAGGTATAGGCTTGGGAGAGCCTATGCCTAATCATAGATCTTAGGTCCATCCTTTAGGCAATCACCCTAAACTTGTTCCCTCCCCTCTAGGGGTAGGTCGTGATAGACCACCAGTTGAATGATCTGATGTGCATGTTTGAGACTGAGAAGTGATAATATGCAATTGCTCCTTGTAATATATAGCCATGAATTAAATGTGAATAGAGATATACCTCGTTATTTGTGTAGTTTTCAGTGATAAGGTGATCCAAAGGACTCATGATAAGTCAAGAATATTCATAGATTTTAATACACTTGTGTTTATTTAAATTCACATAGAGATATAGTGAATTAATAAATTAAGTAGATTTGTTATACCTAGAGATATGCTAGTAAATAGATTAGGAAGTTCCACTAACAAATGTTTGATGTCATTCTTGTATGCATAATAATTTGAAATTCATATCTAGTGGTTAGGGTGAAATCAAATGCTCTAACATACTTATCTGATTGATTTATTGCATTTAGTCTTCAAATTTTTCTTTTAAGATTTTTACTTTTAATGTATTCTCGATTCTATTTTGATCTGTTAGATAAATTTTAGAATTAATCTATTTTCAGTATTTAATTAGTTTATTAATCATCAATCTCCATGAGACGATACTTTTTCTCATTATTATATTATTTGTTCGACACGTTTACTTGCGTTTAGAATTTTATAAACAAATTTTTGGCACCATTGCTAGGGATTGTTTATTTTATACTAGTTAATATTGATACCAAATAATTCTAAGTTTAATCTAACTTTCATTTCTTTTTTTTAGATGTACATCGGTTTATGACACGTAACCAACAAGGGAAACTTGCTGAGTTTGATTCAGAAATCGAATGTTCATTTAAAAGGCGACTAAGAAAACGAGGTAATCATGCTAAGAAGATGGCAAATGGTAAGAATGAAAATCCGCGTAAGCTCTTGAGAGATTATACTACAGTGACAATTTAGGGCATCGCATAAAGCATTAGGAGACCTACAATTCAAGCAAACAACTTTGAGATTAAGCCATTACTCATTTATATGCTTCAACAGTCAATACAATTTAGTGGGCTACCAAGTGATGATCCAAACACTCACATTGATGCTTTGCTTGAAATCTATGGCACCATTAAATATAATACAGTCATAGATGATGCTATTAGATAGAGATTATTTCCATTCTCTAAATTGGTTTTATTCTCTTCCTATAGGATCAATCACTAATGATATGGCTTAGAAATTTCTTGGTAAGTTCTTTCCATTGCAAAGTCTGCAAAAATGCATAACGATATTACTAATTTTATGCAGATGGATAATGAATCATTATATGAAGCATGGGAAAGATTCAAGGAATTTCTTAAAAGATGCCTACATCACATATTACCCGTATAGATGATGGTAAAAACATTTTATAATGGGTCTAGTACAAATCTTCATTCTATGATTAATGTAGTTGTAGGGGGGACTTTGAATAATAAAAAACTAGAAGAATCCTACAATCTATTAGAGGAGATGGCATAGTTATTAGTGGTCTACTATGAGGCTAGCAATGCAAAAAGTTAGCGAAGTTCATGAAGTGGAAGCTTTCGTTGCAATTACTGTACAATTTGAAACACTCAAAAAAAAGCTAAATAACATGAGTGTTTTGGTCATAAAAATTCAAAATTTGACATGTGATTTTTGTGGTGGACATGTTAGCACATAATCTCAATTAGGTAACCCTTTTTCACAATCTAGTGAAAATTCTAACTTTGTGGGAAATTTTAACACGTCACAGAATAATCCCTAATCCAACACATACAATCCGGGATGACACAATCATCCAAATTTGTCATGGAATAATCAAAATGTGATGAGACCACCGAGGTTCAAACAATCAGAAGAGACAAAGTCAAATTTGGAAGATATAGTCACCAAATTTGCTAACACCACTCATGACTTCATCAAGAGCACAAATATGAGACTTCAAAATCAAGAGGCTTCAATAAAAAATCTGGAGATGTAGTGGGTCAATTAATAAGCATGATGTTAGGGGAGATAGTAGGGTTCTTTGTCTAGCAACATAGAGAAAAATCCAATTGAAAACATAAAGGCTATAACCTTAAGAGAAGGTAAACAAGTGGGAGAAGAAGATTCCAAACAAGAGATTTTCAGAGACAAAGAAGAGGAGATCAATAAACAACCAATGAAGGCAGGTAAGAGTAAACTTTTTCCAGATGATCCCAAGTCATATATGCTACCAATTTCATTCCCTAAGCGACTCCAATAGCACAAAATAGATAAGTAATTTTCTAAATCTCTTGATGTATTTTAAAAATTGCACATTAATATTCATTTTGCAAATGACTTAGTGCCAATGCGTATGCAAAAGTTTTGAAGTAGATTTTGGCAAACAAAAGGAAACTGGAGGATTATGAAACTGTGAAGTTGAATGATGAGTGTTTAGCCATCCTACAAAACAAATTACCTCTGAAATTAAAAGATCCAAGGAGTTTTACTATTCCTTGCACTATTAGGGATTCTTTCTTTGAAAAAGCATTTGTAATTTAGCTGCAAGCATTAATTTGTTACCTTATTCAATTTTCAAGAAATTATGATTGGGCGATGTAAAAGCAAACACAATGTCACTTTAGCCGGTAGATCGATCAATTAAACATTCGAGGGGTATTTTGGAAGATGTTTCAGTAAAAGTTGAAAAATTTATTTTTCCTACAGATTTCATAGTTCTTGACATGGAGAAAGATTTTGAAGTGCAACTTATCTTAGGTCGACCTTTTCTAGTTTCGGGAAGAGCCCTTATTAATGTACAACAAGGGAAGTTAATTCTTAGAGCTCAAGATGATCTTGTTTTTTTTTTTTTTTAATGTTTTCAAGCAATAAAAAATCCCTCTGACGATTATTATTGCTTTAGAGTTGAGGTAGTTGATAAGTTGGTGAATAAGATTTTTCAAAAAAAAAAAAAATTAAAGATCTACTTGAAGCATGTTTAGTTCGGCAGGACAAAGAAATTCATAATGAAGAGGTAAAGGAATACGCAAATTTCATGGAGGCAATTCCACCATATTCAAGGTAAAAGGCAATTAAATTTGAGGAGTTTGGACAATACACAACAAAGCCTAAACCATCAATCGAAAAAGCCTCCAATTCTTGAACTCAAACCCTTATATTTTCATATGAAATATGCTTAGTTAGATGGAGTTTCTTCTTTACTAGTAATTATATTTTCTTCTTTGATAGATTTCATGAATGAGAAATTGCTTAGAGTTTTGAGAGAGCATAAGGGTGCAATTGGATGAAAAATAGCTAATATCAAGAGAATTAGCCATTCACTTTGCGTGCACAAAAATTAGATGGAGAAACAATGCAAACCCACTATCAATCCTCAGAAGTGTTTGAACTTGAAGATGCAAGAAATAGTGAAATATGAGGTAATTAAGCTACTTGATGCATGTATCATCTATCATATCTCTGATAGTTCTTGGGCAAGTCCTGTACAAGTTGTGCCAAAGAAAGAGGGTTTGACTATTTAGAAAAATGACTACAATGAATTGATTCCAACTAGAACGGTTACCGGGTGGCATGTGTGTATGGATTACAGAAAATTGAATAATGCCACTAGAGAATATCACTTTTGTTTACAATTTATTGATCAAAAGTTGGAAAGACTTGCAGGACATAAGTTTTATTACTTTCTTGATGGATATTCGAGGTATAATCAAGTTCTTATTGTACTAGAAAATCAAGAGAAAGCTACTTTCACTTGTCTCTATGGTACTTTTGCTTTTAGAAGAATGTCATTTGTTCTTTGTAATGCACCTGTTACTTTTCAAAGATGCATGATTGCTATTTTTTTTTTTAATATGGTTAAAAAATATATTGAGATTTTTATAGATGATTTTTCTATTTTTGGCTTATCATTTGATTCTTGTTTGAATAATTTGGCTTTGGTCTTACAAAAATGTGAGAAGACTAACCTTATTTTGAATTGGGAGAAGTGTCACCTTATGGTACAGGAAGGAATATTGCTTGGGCATAAAAAATCTCGAAAGAAAATAGAAGTCAATCAAGCCAAAGTGGAGGTCATTGCAAAATTGCCTTCACCAACATTTGTGAAACTTATCAGAGGATTTTTTGGGCATGCAAGATTTTACAAGCAGTTTATAAAAGTTTTTTCAAAAATTGCTAAACCTCTTTCTCATCTTTTGGAAAAAGATACTCCTTTTAATTTTTCTAATGAGTGCATGCAGGCAGGTTTTTAAAACTTTAAAGGAGACGTTAGTGTTAGCACCAATTATGACAGCATTGGATTGGAATTTGCTTTTTGAGCTTATGTGTGATGCTAGCGATTTTGCAGTGGGAGCTGTTTTAGGACAAAGGAAAAATGGAGCTTTTCAAATTATAAATTATGACATTCAAACCTTGTAAGGTGCACGATTGAATTATTTAACAACAGAAAATGAACTTTTGGCGATAGTTTTTGCTTTTGATAACTTTCATTCTTATTTAATTGGCTCAAAAGTTATAGTTTATTATAACCATTCCGCTCTTAAGTATTTTGCTTGAAAATAAAGAATCCAAAACCCCAATTGATCAGTTGGATTCTATTGCTACAAGTATTTGATTTGGAAATCAAAAATAAGAAGGGGACTAAAATTCTAATTGTGGATCACTTATCAAGAATTTTGAATTCAAAGGAAGAGGTAAGACCAATTTTGGAAGAGTTCCCTAATGAGATTGTGACAGCCCAAGCGGGGAGCAACAAGCCAAGTGAGCATCGAGCGGCGAGCGACACAAGTGATCCAAAGCAAGCAAGGCAAGTGTCGAGTGGCTAGCGAAAAAGTTGTTTCTTTTGATTTTGGCAAATTGAAGACTAAGAGGACAAATAAAACAGAAGAGAACGAATACCAGAGGAGGATACCATAAGAAGTTGTTTATACCTTTTTGGACGCCGTGAGAACGCCATGAGGACTCCTCACAAAAATATTTTCCTCCTTCGTAAATTATGACTATTGACGCCATAAAAGAAATTAAAAATCTAAGTTATTGAAAAATAATGTAAAATTACTTGAACGTCTCACTAAAGAGTTGTTTAATGTTGTTAACGCCGTTTATTTTAAGGTTTTCTTTATATAAAAAATTATAAATAATATTATATATATTCAGGGTGGGTTCGGATTGGACCGACCCGGAACTCTCAGGACCGAGAACGGACCTGTACAGTGTTGGTCCTGGAATTCTATGACCAATGACCGATTCAGTCTCCCTGGGAACCAGACCAAGACCGGTAGGGTTAGGCCGGTACAGGGCTAGTCCAGGTTGACCCTGGACCAATGCTCACCCCTAGCCGATAGTGATTAGGAAAAAAGACCCATTAATGCTTTCCTATTTCTTTTTTTTTTTTAAGTTCTTCTTTCTTGGCCAACAACTCTTGTATCCAAAGTGGACTGTTGCTGAGAAGGAAATACGATTTCCATGGTACATCATTGTGGACGTCCAAATATATCCGATGAATCTTGAGTCAAGTTTCGTTTATGGATTCAAACTCGAGGTATATTTCAACGGTCACTGTAAAAGTTTTTTTACACAAATAGTCTCAAATGTAAATATAAATCTGTTTATTGAATTAAGTTACGTGCAAAAATAACAACTTATTATTTTTCATTATCTAAAACTTGCCTATATGAATAACTAGGATTTGCCCTAGTGATCATCCTTCCCATATGGGAATGGGAGGTGCGGGTTCGAATCCCCATCTTATTAGGGGATTGTAATGGGGATAATTTGGCTTCAAGTATGAGTTTCGACTCGCACGCCTTACAACAAAGGTACTACAAAAGTTTGAAGGTGAGAGTTAGAGTAAACTAAAAAAAAAAAAAAACTGCCTATGTGAAGAAAATTTTACACCATCATTATACAATAAAAGCTTGTTGAAATAGAATTTATATTATAGTTAAGTACTTTTACACCCGCAATCTTAGAATAGAATAATATACCTGTTTATGACATGTTAAAAATAAAAGTCGTATATGTGTCATTCTGCTAACTTGATTATGTAAAGAAATTTTTACATTTGTTATTTGCAAAGCTGGAGATGGCAGAAGGGAAAAAAAAATTGTCACACTCGTATTTTTTTTTTTAAGTAAATTGTCCCAACTTACACTTTTGTAAATAAAAGGAATTTCCATAAAAAATCTGATGTCATAAAATTTGGAAATGAATTCGTCATCATTTGGGAAAGGAGAAGGGTACATCATCTACAGCTGGAACTTTGGCTCCATTCACAAGTCGATGTACAAAATCAGAGATCAATGATCACAGAAGATAACTTCAACCACGTAGAAATACTTCTCTGCTTTAGAAACCATGGATACCCAAGGCAGTTCATTTTTGAAACCATTGTCAGGTCTGTTCCGTTCTTTCCTTTGTTGTTCTGATTTCATACCACAAGGCGATGGAAAAACTTCCCTTGTTGTGTGTTAATTTCGAAATAAATAAGATCCATCATGGACAGTTGATGTATTGAAATGTTGATTCGACTTAGCTGGCACTCATACAATTATACGTTTGCTATTACCCCGAGTCCAGAGCACCTGAAATCATGCGTCCGAATTAAAAACAACATTGTTTAGAACTTCCTAGTATAACTAACGGAATATGGCCTTGAGAAGACGGAGAGCGACGGACTGGAGGGTGGAGTTAGAGCAGAACGCTAACCTCTCGTCGTCTCCTTCGCTCGTGGAAGGGGTTCTTCAAAGCTTGATTTCTTATCTGTTCTTTTTTGGGCCTTTTGACTTTTGGGTTTTCAAAATACTGCTCTATTTTCGCTGAAGTCGGAGGTAGTTTGTGCTTCTCTGGTTTGCTCACTATCGGCGGCCACAACTTCGGTTGGTTGTTCTCTCTCTCTCTCTCTCTCTCTCTCTCTCTCTCTCTCTCTCTCTGTTGGTGTCGTATTCTTTATTTTTGTTTCCTCAGTACTGTTTCTCAAGCTCATTTTTGTCTCTGCTAGTTTGCTAATAATCTGTGGTTTCACTCTCTGTTAACATCAGTCTTTCGAAGATAGATAGCTGTATCTTTTTGTTGTTCTGAGAATGGTTGCAAGCCTTTATTTGCAGTGGCGGCCGAAGAAACGATAAAGAAGAAGATGAACAATAGCGTGGAAAAATAAAAATAAAAAAAAGGAAAAAGTAATGAATTAAATAAAAAAATTCAGAAAAAAATCTGCAAAATGGCGTTGTTTCAATCGCCGATAGTTCATATCATTTCCGCCTATACTATATAGGACGGTTGGTGCTGCCTGAGGCTAAGTGTTAATTATTCTAGATAAATTACATTGGAAAATCGTCAAAAAGTTTATAATTGCATTAGCCAACTTAGAAAGTTTATGACTGAATTGATATTTGTACAATATGTTTATGACTTTTTTTAGTAATTTCTCATATTATAACCAAACAAAATGTGGGGATTAATAGAGAAAAATTCCCATCCTACGAGGACTGAAAATGCAAAGCCAATATGGCCACCGAATACTACTAATTGGTTTATTTTATAAGGTCCATGGGCATGACTATCCCTCCAAGTCAACAGTAAACAGGCACGATGTATTTATTACTCAAAGTCAAATCTCCTAATTTGGTATGACTTGGTTCCGCAAGTTACCTTATAGTTGTTGATGATGATACTTGTTTGGGTCAGTCTGGTTCCATTACAAGCACTCAATGACAAAGTTCATTGAAATTAACATCTAAGTTTAATGCAGAGATTCCATACAATGAATGAGCTTAATATCAGTCATGTGTAGATGATCTAAAGCATACAAAATGGAATTAATTTTTCAGGGGTTGTTTATGTACATTTCTCTTTTTAGTGACAGAGGTTCACATAGACATAAGTCTAGAAGGCACAACACCTAATAAAACTTCCCAAGACAGGCGTGGACTAATTGAAGGCTTGTTACTTTGAACTTTCATTTTTCATTTTTCATAAATTTAGTATTTCGTGCATTTTGACTTTTTTCTTTTCCGCTTCAAAACAGTAATTGAATGGTCTTATAGAAAAAGATATGTTTGAGTAAATGAGATAACGAACGTAAAAATACATTGTCCGAGATTTGAAAGCTAGAAGCTCAACAAAATGTCATGATCATCATTAAGTTTAAAATAAATATTTTCTTTTTGTTTAAAAGTTTACCATCTAAGTTTAATACAGAAAATTTCCATAAAATGAAGGAGCCTGGTACCAGTCATGTGTAAATGATTTAAAGCGTACAAAGAGCAATTAATCTTCCAAGGTAAGATGTGAGTTCAGAAGGCATGACAACAGATAAAGTTTGTCACTTTGAACTTTTAGTTTTTGTTTTTCATAAATCTTGTGTATCATGCAATTTGACTTTTTTTTTTATCTTATACATGTTACATTTCACAATAAACAAATGCTGATATATAAATTCAAACATAATTTTTCATTATTTTTAAATCTGAATAATATGTTGAATTATAATTAAAATAAGCCCGAAAGTACTTTTTAACTTCCAAGTTGTAAATAACTTGCTCGTAATTTATCGATGGTATAGAAGATAAGATCAATGGTGATTACAAATAAAAACTTACTAAAAAAATAAGTTGTCCAAGATATGAAATGTAAAAGGTCCCACAAAACTAATTCATGATACAATCTATCTCCAAAAAAAGCTATGATCTCCGTTAAATTCAAGCTTAATTTTTGTTATGACCTACCTATATCTAATGCAAAAGCATTGATCATTAATAATCACTAGAGTAGGGGCGGCAGTCATAATGACTTTTTTTTTTTCTAATGCAAAATCATCGATCATAAATAATTACAAGAGTAGCAGCGGCAATTATACTGTTTAAAGCTGTACGATGTAAGTTTTATATAGAAAATTCAAAGCAATGAATGAACCTCATACTTGTCATGTATAGATAATCTAAAGCATGCAAAGTGTCATTTATTATTCTAAGTTTATTAATGTTCATTTCTCTATTGGTAACAAAGAGGTTCACATAGACATAAGGTTAGAAGCCACTGCAACTGAGAATGCTTCACAAGATGGTCGCAAACCAACTTTGTTACAAGACTACCTGAGGATCGCCAATCAATCAAAAACTGAAGGTTTCCCATTTTGAACTTCTAAATTTCATTGTTCCTAAATTATTATGATTCATACATTTTGACATTTTTCAAACGATACATTTTTGAAAAGCTTATTCACGTTCATTTCTCTTTTTGTTAACAAAGAATTTCACATAGAAGTGAGTTCAGAAGGCACGGCAATTGATAAAACTTCCCAACACGGTCGCAAACCTACTTTGATTGAAGCGTACCTGAGGATCAAAAATCAATCAAAAACTAAAGGTCCGCATTATTATTTTTTTTTGTCTAAAAATTTACTACCTAACTTTAATACAAAGCATAATTAATTTCTTTAATGTTATTTATGTCCAAGTAGACGCAAGTTCAGAAGGGACAGCAACTGCTAGAGCCCAAGAGGGTCACGGACCAACTGAAGGTTTGTCATTTTTAATCTGAAACATTTTTAATTTTACAGTATACAAACGCTGAGACATAAATTCAGATATACTCTTTCATATTTTTTACACTCTGAATGATATCTTGAATTATGATTGGGAAAGCCCAACACCACCCCCCCCCCCCAAAAAAAAATAAAAAGAAATACTCTTTACTTCCAAAGAGTAAACAAAAACGCATATAGAAAAATGTATGTTGAGCAAAAGAGAAGAGAAATGACCACCCCTTCGCTTGCATCCACGTTTTGCCGGAAAAAACAAGCAGGGCAAAAGCTTGAGGACCTCTTATGTGCAATTTTTGCAGTCACACAAACGGCGAAGGTCAATGGAAATTATCGAAAATTGTTTGAGGCCGCAGTAGAAGGTAATTGGGAAACTGCCGAGAAAATCTTCGATGAAGATGATGAAGCAATGACAGCTGAAATTATGACCGTGGAAAAGATATCCATGACTGTGCTCGAAGTTGCAGCTAGGGCTGCACAAGACCAATTTGTCGAGAAATTTGTCGAGAAATTGGTCAAACGCTCGCCTCAACAAGTTAAGTTCAGGAACGCCATCAAGAATGCTGCTCGGGTAGGAAGAATAAGGATGATAAAAGCATTACTAGATGCTGATCCTGATCCAGAACTTAGAGTCCATGCCCTATGGGTTGCTACTTCACGGGCTCCTATGCAGAAGGAGCTTATCTGGTACTTGGCCAAGAGTACAAAATCAATGCCAAACAAAAGGATCAGGATGCATCTTATTGTGGCTGGCCATTTGGGTAGGATTTCACACTCACTCATCTCATTTCTTCACTATTTACTCAAATAACCTTTTTGTTCTGGTGTTCCAAAAGACGTAAGCTTGTATTTAGCTCGCCGATACCACCCCTCAGCAACATACGAACCTACTGAAAACATGAAATTGTTGAAGGAGTTGGCAAAGATGAAGTCTTACTTCCATAGTGGAGCTAGACTCAATTTTTGGGAAAAATATATTTACAAATGTAGGTGTCCTACCCTTCTTTTGTTAAATATGTACAATTTGAGCAAATCTATCCACATGGTGTTCACTTTTATACGTTCCATTTTTAGGCATCCCTCTATGCTTGATCAGTACATTATCTGGGAACGACAATGACAAGAAGATGGCTGAAGGTATCTCTGTTAATCATTGATGGACTAACACGGCAAAAAGCATGTTACTTAGGGAGTCTATTGACAAAAAATGAAAGGGACAAGGACTACATTTATGTATACAAATTAATGTCTCAACCATGATGTATATCACAAATTACTATCTAATAAAACATTTTTGAAGTTAGTCACGAAGTCTTACTTGATGTTACACTGTAAAACTATAATTATTGAGAACTGTACATTTGGATTTCAAGTCATAGAGGTTGATTGAACCAGGTTGTTTTCTAACATATTCAAGCATTATTAAAGTTATTACTTGTTCAATTCTCATTTCATGAGTGCGATATGTATCCTCTCATTTGTCCTCAATTCCTAATTTGCTGACACCATCGAGTAGCTGAAGCTAAAGCAGCTCCTTCCGAAGAAACAGAAAGAAAAGCAACGACTGGAGTGGGAGAGTCAGAGTTCAATACATCTCTCTGGAATCTTACCACAAAACTAGGTACATGAACTACGGTATCCACAGAAAAAAAAAAAAACTTATTTTATTCGTAGGTAGAGACCCCTCAAGTTGAAACGTATATTGATATTGTCAGTATATCTCTTTAATTTTTTTTATCATAGTTAATTAATATGGACTGGTTATCGATTCCTATATTATAATATGAATCAATTCAAATTTAATTCGAAGTCTAAATTATATGTATCCTTTAGGTGAATATGTTAAAAAAAAAAAAAAAAAAGAACTCTTTTTTCTTATGCTCCTTGTGTTCATCAATCGGTCCATCTATTCTCTGAAGCTAGCGTTTTGATTTTCAAGCCATTTCTCGATTAATATCCTAAATTCCATCATTTTCTTCTCAACTATTATGATATAATAAGAACACAACGCAAATGTGAAAGCCTCTTCAACTTGTTGACTCTTCCTCATGAGAAGAATTGCTTATTTGATGTTATGTTCAGCACCTTTCATTAAAAGGATTGGAGAATCGAAGTGGAGGCACAAATGCTCGCGTGATTTTGCAAATCTAGCTCTTACCGGGAAGGTGGCCGATACGAAAATGACTGATATGAAAGCGACTGATACGAAAACTCCCCAAATACTCGAGTTTTTATTAGCTTCAGGCATTCTTCTTGATGCTGCATCTCGCGGAATCTCTGAAATTGTTGAGTTATGTCTTAAGGAATTTCCGGAGTTGAGGTGGGAAGAAAATATCTTAAAAGCATTGATGATAGAAGTTGTGAACGGACGGCATGTTGAGTTGTTCAGATTAGTTAACGCCTACAACAGAACTCCAAAATTGAGTGATAGTATTTTGACGGACCTCAACCTGGTAGAGGCAGTAGTGCGATCACCGAGATGTGTACCGGCAGATGTTTCTGGAACAGCTTTTCTTATGCAGAGGGAACTTCAGTGGTATAAGGTAGGTTCATCTTATTTGTTTTTCATCAATTTAAACTCTCTAAATTACATTTACATTGATAGGTAATCTATATTTTCTGAAGGTACTGGAAGATAGGAGCGATCCCTATTTTAGAAGTCTAAAATTTAAGGTTGGTTCACCTTATTTGTTTACCACCCTTTGTGCTCTTTTATTTACTTCTATACGTCCTTTATTTTTCTGAAGGTAGAGGAAGACACGAGCAATCCTTCTTTCAAACAATTGAAATTTATAAAAACAACAGAGTCGGGAGGGAAAACATACAGGGAAATTTTTGAAGAACAACGCCAAGATTTGCTCAGAGACGCAGGGCAATGGATGAAAGATACATCATCATCTTGTAGTCTTGTCGCAACTCTCATCATTACCATAGCTTTCGCAGCAGCTTTTACAGTACCTGGAGGCACCGACGGCATTACCGGGATCCCCATATTTCAAAAGAATTTCTCATTCATGCTATTCGCAATTGCTGATGCTGTTGCTCTCTTCTCCTCTGTCACCTCCACTTTGATGTTCCTGGCTATCTTAACTTCACGCTACGCAATTGAAGATTTCCTTCACTCACTACCGAGAAAAATGGTATTGGGCCTCACTTTTCTCTTCCTCTCTTTGGCTTGTATGCTCGTGGCATTTGGTTCTGCTCTTACCATCGTCCTGAAGGAACAAGTCAAGTGGATTTACATCCCGATTATTTTGCTGGCTGCCTTCCCTGGCGTATTGTTCTTAATCCTACAGCTTCCCTTGTATGCTGAAATGGTCAATTCCACCTTTTGGCCTCGCCTCTACCAACCCCTGAAGCTTCAGAAATGATCTCTGCTACTGTTGGACAAGGATAGCTATGATGTCATTTTTGCTTGCATTTGATGCTATGAGTAAAATGGGAATATCATGGTTTTCACTCATGTTTTAAGACTTTTCAACTGTGACATTAGCCCCACTTATAATAAAGCCTAATGTATACTGTCGAGTGAGCTCCTTGTCTCAATGTGTTATTTGATATTGTACCCCCAAAACAGTGAGCAATTTTTCAAAGAATTGGCAACATGACCATCAATATTCAATGGGGTTCATCCATTCAGATAAAGTAATGATCCACTCAATTTCTCCATACTACACAAGATAGCTCCCTAACGAGTGGCCCTACACACAAGGAACTTCTGATGTAGCAAGCCAAGCAAAACAGCAATTTCAGTTTAATGGAAGATCAACCTTCAAAATCAGTCTTCCCCCATTGCCTATACTCGCATCTAATTCTCTCATTTAACTCTTTGGGTTTGGCCTCCGTGATCTAGGCCGCGTTGGCCATCTATTCCTATTGCATTTTCGTGATCATCATACTCCGCTTCTTCTCCACCGCATCCCTCTCTTCACCCAACCTTTCGTCCTCCCTGACCTAGCAACTATGCGAGGTTCACGTCAACACCAACACCACCAACTCCATCAGGAACATAGTCATCAAAACCCCGCACTCCAGCCTTACGAGGACTTTAGCCTATTTTGGATCTCTTCATGATCTCAGCAGCGAATGGCTTGACCTTTCTTTGGCAAACAGCGCCAGAACAATAAGCACCCAGCCGGACAGCGAAGCAAGGAGGATTGAGACATGGGTCATAGAGCCGTTATAAAATATCAACGCAGAAGCTACTCAGAATCGTGTAATTTATGTCAATGCAAAATTACAAGAGAAAATTAATGAGGAACAATAAATGAATCCAATGATTTACGTGGTTCGGTACCGAGTGTCGGTACCTACATCTACCAATAATCAATAATCCGAATATACAATCATTCACGTACTTAAATGTTTCACATACCTATAATAAACCCAAACTTAAGTGTTTACAAATAAACAACTTAAATGGATACAAAGCACAAGCACAAACTACCGTGAACTCCCTCTCTATGCAACCCACACGAAAAACGCTTTACTGAGCGGTTTCCAAGAGTTGTCTACATGTGGCGTCCAAGGGAGAAGAGAGATACTTCGCTATACAGCCCATATTCCTTGTCTTCTCTATGTGGTGAGGAACACAAAAGAATCCATTGTAAGTTGCAAAAGCGCACCCCAAGATCTCCATATCTAGAATTAAGAACACATGTAAATCAAGTAAAGAGATTTACGCACCTGATTTAGAATCCATCTTTTTTGATGTGGAATATTGATGATCCAAAATTTAAGTGCTTCTTCTCTATTACCCTTTGTATCACTAACTTAATGAAACTGCCCCTCACCTTTAGTGTTCACTAAACGCTTTTTATTTGAGTATATTTATGTCTTAGGATTAGAGGTGAGACTTAAGCACTATTTATAAAGTTTTCAGCCAAATCCTCTCATTACCGGTCGAGTTCAACTCGACCCATAGTTGCAAGCTCTATATTAGATTAATTAAGAAATCTTATATCTCATTTTATTAAACCAATCCCATAAAATATTAAATTGCAATATCAATTAACGTGGTTCACATAAGAAAAAGTCATACATTCTCCCACTTTTGTTATATTAATTGAATTATACTGTATGTATGCACCTTTATATTGGTCTAAAGATAATTCTTAATAGTCAATCTGATCCCATAAAGCCTCAAACACTGAATCATGATAGTAACTACATATATACACAGAGCTTTCTAGGATCACAATTATTTTTAACTTTACTGATATTGATTCAATATGGTAATGTGGCAAATAGATAACACATTTCATAGAGACTAATACCTTATGTGTCATTCCCTTAATTAGTCAAGATTCTCTTATCTTAAGTGTCGCAAAACCTGATATGTCACTAGAAAATATCTTTATAGTTTTAATGAACCTACATATGTAACCTTTTTTTATATGTAACAAGACATATCCTTAAGGATAATAATTGGATGCCACTAGCCTTTACTCAAGGTTTACACAATGCCTTGGGATTTTCATTAGTATATATTCAATTCAATAACAATGCATTCGGAATCACTTTATTGAATGCATAATAGTTGATATATATCACAATGTTACTAAATGTAACAAATATAGATATAAACTTTATTAGAGCAAAATGAAAACAACTCTTACTAAACAACATCCTATAATCTTTTAGGCCAATGTTGATGACATGTTGTTTAAATACACAGGGGTGAAGGCTTTCAGTTAGTAAGTCTGCAATCATATTGTCCGTAGAAATATGCTCTACTATAATGTCACTATTCTAAATTGTTTCCTTTATGGTCAAAACTTTGACTACCATATGCTTAGACTTCTTGAGACCTGTCTCGTTGTTGATAAACAACACTGCAAAATTATTGTTTCAAAACAATCATATGGGTCTATCCATAAAGTCAAATATGATCAACTCGATAATGAGGTTCTAGAGCCAAATAGCCTGAGTAGTAGCTGAAAAATATATTACAAACTCCGCTTGCATGATTGAAGATGACATAGATTTCTATTTTTTGTTTTTCCATAATACTGTGCCTCTTGCTAACATAAAGATGTACCATGTTGTCGACTTCAGGTCATATTAACAACCAACAAAGTTTGCATCCGAATACCCTACAAGCTATAGGACTTAAACATATCTATAAATGAGCATGTGGTCTTTTGTCTTGTTTAAGTACCTTAAAACCTTCTCAGTAACAACCTAATGATCATGTCCTAGATTTAACTGATATCAGCTTAGAAGTCTTATCGCAAAAGCAATGTCTAGTCTAGTGCAAATTTGAGCATACATGGTACTTTTAAGTACACTAGCATAAGGCACGTCCTTCAGTTGGGTTTTCTCAATATTTGAATGAGAACATTGTGATAGATTAATTTCATCACCCTTTATGACAAAGTAATTCCTAGCTTGCAATGCTGTATATTGAATATTTCCAAAATATGACCAACATATGTCACTTGAGACAAACCCAATACACAGCGAGAACGATCCTCATGGATCTCAATGTCAAGGATAAAAGACACTTCATCAAGGTCTTCCATGTAAAAATTTTTGGACAACATCTACTGCATCTCATGTAGCAATTCGAAATCACTACTTGTAAGCAAGATATCATGTACATAAAGTGCAAGAAAATAAATTTCCTCACACTGATCTTATAGGACACCGGGAATCCTGGAGTGCCAAAAGTTGGCACAAAGAGTCACTTAAGTGCCAAAAGTTACGAAAGTAAAAGTGCCAAAATCGGAACAAAATGGATCACTTAAGTGTCAATCCGGCCAAAATGTTGACGTGGCGATTTTCCGACAAAACAAGTGCAAAATGGCGTTGTTTTGGAGCTAATGTGAAGAAAAATTAATATAAAAATTAAATTAAATTAAATTTAGAATCAAATTTATTTAAGAAATTTAAAAATAAAAATAAAAATATTATAAATATTATAAATAATATAAAAAATTATGAAAAAAAAGGGAGGTGGCTGTGAGGGCTTGCGAGCCCTCGCCCCGATCTAGGGCGAGGGTCACGGTCGTCGCTCGACCTCGCCCCGATTTGGGGCGAGGGTTGCGGCCCTCGCTCAATCGGGCCAAGGGTTGTCGCCTGTTGAAGCGATTAAGGGCTACGACCCTTGCCCCAGATTGGAGCGAGGGCTCGTGGGCCCTCGTCGCTGATCGGCCAGGGTCGCCGGCCCCCAGCCAAGGCCCGATGACCCTGGCTGACCCTCCCCCCTTCGTCGCCGGCCCTTCCTGACGATGGTGGGGAGGCAGTGGCGGCTGAGGGCTGAGCTGCCTCCCCTTTTTTTTTTAATTTTTTAAGTTTTTTAATATTTGTATTTGTATTTTTAAATGTTTTAAATAAATTTAGCTTTAAATTAAATTTAATTAATTTTTATATTAATTTTTTTTACCACATTAACACCAAAACGATGTTTGGCCACGTTAGCGTGCAAAATGACACCTATTGCACTTACTTTGCTAGAAATTGCGCACGTCAGCATTTTAGCCGAATTTTGGTTGGATTGACACTTAAGTGATCAATTAAGTGTTACTTTCGTAACTTTTGGCACTTAAGTGTCCATTTGTGCCAATTTTTGGCACTTGAAGCGTACTTTTGCCGATCTTGTAGTATATACATGGATTTATTTTGTTCTCAATAAAATTGAACGGAACCCACCCCACGGTGGATGAGATGGTTTGCGCCTTGCCGCTCAACCGGCAAGGAAGAGGTTCTAAATTTCTCGCCCCCATTACGCAACTCACCTGCGGCTCGTGGGAGGTGGGTCCCTACGAGTCGCCCCGGGTTTACGCCACTAGCTACCAGCTGTACGGCGGTTCCCAGGTCACCAAAAAAAAAATGATCGAAGTGATAAAACTTCATACCGTAGTTTAAAAGCTTGCTTGAGACCATAAATAGACTTTTCAGTCTACACACAAGCTTACTTGAATCATTTACTGCAAAGCTTTTGGGTTGCACCATTTCAACCGTCTCATCAAGTTCTCCGTTCAGACTGGAAGTTTTAAACATCCATTTGATATAACTCCATATTAAAATCGGCTACCAATGTCATGGTCACTTTGAAAGAATTTTTAGAAGAGATTCTAGAAAAAATTATTTAAATTTCACAATTTATTCATTCTCTCAATCTTCCTTTGGAGTCTGCTTTAGTCTTATACACCCATTTGTAGCTAATAAGCTTGTCACCTTCAAGCGATTCAATAAGCTCATAAACACCATTATGTTTTATAGATTGTATCTTGTCTTTCATAACATTTAACCATAGATCTGATTGAGGATAAGAAACAACATCTGTTTAAGTCACTAGTTCAACCATGTAGTAAATATCGTAGTCATGCTCTCACAGATAGACTATACAATTTGGTGGTATAGTTAATTGTCTCTCCCTAACGGATCTCCAATGGAGCTACAACAAATTCATCCTGTACTTGAGAGGCTTAAGGAACTTCATGAGGAACTGTGTCAATAATAGTATCTTAGTCCTCAACAGGCTTAATCTACGGTGTAGGAGACTTCAAATTGTCTATATAGGCAAAGACAAAGACATGGTGGTCTTCACCATACTACTATCCTCGATAGTTTAAGAACAACTATCCTCTACAGCTTCATCGAACTCTAGAAATTTCACTATTTGTGATTCCATCATTCTTATGACTTCATTGGAATTATAAAATCAATACCCCTTAGAATGATCTGGATAAGATATGAAATAACGCCAAGTAGTTTTGGAGTCTAACTTAACGTTAGAATATATAAACTCACTTCTGCAAGACACCCTAAACATTAAGATAATTCACTATAGGTTTACATCCATCACTCAAAGAGAGTTATTGGAACAATTTTGGTAAAAAAAAACACAGTTTTGTATGTGAAAGGTTGCTTTCAAAGTGTCACCTCATAAAATACAGAGTAAATTAGTTCTATGAATCATACTCATCATCATGTCCATTATGATGCAATTACACATTTTGGTTGCACGATTTTGTTCAGGATTTCTGAGCATAGGAAACTATGCTACTATCCCAAAAATCCTCTAAGTATTTGGCCAATGGCTCTTTAAGCTATCTAGCATCGACATAGTTGCCAAAATACTCACCATTGTGATAAGATCTAACGACCTTTGTGACTTTTCCCAATTGTTTCTCGATTTCAATCCAAAAAATCTTGAACTTATCAAGAGATTTAGACTTTTCCTTAATCAAGTAGAGAAGAAATAGTCATCAAGGAACGTGATAAAATAAAAAATCTATACAAAAGGTTGCCCTGTAGGGTCCACTAATATTACTGTGAATGACCTCTAGTAGGTTAGAACTTCGCACTACAGTTTCTTCTTTATCTTAATCATCTTATCTCTACAATAGTCTACACAAATATTCAGGTCAATTTTAAGAGTAGGCAGGATGTTAGCCTTTATCGGCCTTTCTACATTTTTCTCTAGAGATGTGATCAAGACACTTATGTCATAATGCATAAGGCTGTTGTTTAGGTAGAGGCCTTTTGGAAATAACATTTTTACTCATATAAGTGACATATATATCAATGGGAGTTAAAAATAATTTGTACAATCCAACAGATAGCAGCACTCAACCTTATTTGAATTAAAGAACATAATACTATTCCTTATTTCAAAAGAGTAACCACACATATCCAAATAAAATATGGAAATTAAGTTCTAGTTAAAGAAAGATACATAAGATGTATTTTTTTAACATCAAATTAAAATAAGAATCCAAAATTTAAATGACAACTCCCATGAACTCAATGTCATCTTTATCGTTGTTTCCCATGATGAGCTATTGTTACGCTTCAAACCTTATCCTTGTCACATGAACGTGACATCCATTAAGTCGGGATTAATTTGTGATGTCTCAAGAGGCGTCATCGTCCCATTGATTTTATCTTTCCATTAAGTACATACGAAAGCGTGTAACTCAATCACCCAATCAACAACAATGGATAGTAAGGAAAGCACACATTTACTATGCAACTTGTATGCTTCATTACATAATCGCAATGATTTATTTTTAAGCCCATTTCCTTAGGGCCATTTCGAACTTTCATCCTCACACAAAAAGATATAAAGGGAAGGAGGTTAGTCCTAGCTCCTTCTACAAGTATGGCTACCAAAAATGGTTCCCATCAAAAGCTCATGTCCTCACAACTAGAGCTTGGGCTCTGGGTCATAGTCGGGGTTGGACTTGAGGTTATCTACAGTGCCATCAAGAAGGGGCAACATCGATCGATTAGTGTCATTGGGCGGATTGTTAAACCCGTGCAAAGAACCATAGAAGTCCTTGTTGACCCAGGCAAATCGGGCCACAAAAAGATGGGAAACCAAGTACCCTACGGCCTTGTCCACCCACACCGTTGTGGTGTGGCGCTGAAAGAGGATGTCGGTAGTAGCGTCCTCAAAATCAAGCACCATGACCTCCATATGTATAGGGAGACCAAAACATGAAGGCAAAGCACTTGTATTTTCGGGCCTGGAAAATGTTAAATAACAATAAATGAGTTGAAAATTCAATAAGTAAATAATATAGGCAAATGCTTCGCATTGGAACCTTAAGATTATCCAATCCAAACATGTCGATGGTAGATCAATAGTAAAGCCTATGCTTTGCTTTAACTATATACATCAGGGAACTCATCCTTTACCTGGACATCCGTCCTATCAAAACTACGAGGCATCCCTTACTCATAAAATTTCTAAACATATCAATTAATAACTTCAACCTCATGCATTAGTCCCTAAGTCCTAACTAAAGGCATATGAATCCATACGTGCTACAAATAGTGCAATAGCCAATGATATTCCCATGTGTCAAATATTAGCATCTAAAATATTCCATAGCCTTTGAGACTCAATTAACGGCCTTCAGAACATCCATGTACCTTTCACGTCACAAATAACAACAATTATAGCATGCACGTGCCTTCTAAGTCACTAAAAACGATAATTAAATTATGTACATGTCACACACATCTCATATGAGGCCATATCAAATATGCACGAGCCATAGAACAACTTCCAAAATATACACATAATATTCAAATGCTTCACACACGTTTAGCATCTCGAGAATCACAAAAGACCCCATAATCTTATGCTATTTTGAGTCCAATTATTAATCACACATAGCCCAAACCCTCCCAACTCTTTTGGAAACCTTTGAGACATCATATCACCCCATTTAGCACAACATCCAAACCCTCGTTGGGCATCCTTTCGGGTATCGTTCCGATAAAACACTCCTATGAACAGAATTTGGAACCCTTCAGGCATTGCCTTCCAACATCTCTCAGTGGCAACATCGTCCCTTGAAACCTTTAGTGATGGAATTCCTCGTGTGACTATACTAATCAAGCACACAACTGGTTTTATCTTTCATATTAGTCCAAAGTATGAATGCCCTAAGGACATGCCAAGCGATGTGTAACTTATGACCTATTGAAAATGAGACAACAAAATATGTCGAGCATAGATCTAGAATCGTGGCTTGACCTGTTACGTTTGAGCACCAGCCTAAACCTGGATCGGACAATACAACTCAAAATCGCCAAACCAGGAGAATGACCCATCTCGGCATGCTTCCGTACACGTCCAAGAGCCAACACCATTCTAGCTTCGGAGGCTCGATGTGAATTCAAGTATTGAACATGACCTATGGACTTTTACATGCGAAGACCACATCCATAGAGCAATGATAAGTCTTGAAGATCAAACCTAGTAGCAACACATATGGACGATTCAACCAACAAGAGTTGCCACACACACAATAAACTACATCAAATAATACTTATACAACCAACCATAGCAACCAAACATGAGGATTAAGCCTAGGTATCGGTAAAAAATGGTCCGCAAGCGACAATCACAACAATCTTTCTAACTTGAGCAATAACCTAAGCCTAAACTAATTATTTCTACTAATTACGCCAACCCGAACACCCTCGATGATCACATATTCACTCATCGTTCATCTCTGAACCCTATAGTTCAAGCATATTATGAGCAAACCATACAAAATTAATCACATGAGCTCCTCTACCTAGGATAGCTCTGACCACACTAGAATCGAACCTAAATCCAAGTCACATAATGCAATGGTCTAGCTCTACTTACAAACAACTGGGATGCTAGATACATGAACAGTGGAGGGACGGCAGCTCGAGGATGGCACGGTAGATGGCATAAGGACAACAAGTGAGCAGTGGCACGGCAGTGATGACTGCAGCATGGCAGTAGCGGTGTTAGCAAACAAGCGGTGGTGCAGCGGCAATGAGTAAGCAGACGGGCGGGCGAGTGGCGGACAAGCGACGAGTCGAGAGAGGGAGAGAAAGAGAGGAAAAAGAAAGAGAGAGCAAAGAGGAGGATGGTCAGCCGAATGGGAGGAGAGGAAGAGAGAGAGAGAGAGAAAGAAAAGGAAGCTTAAGGGAGAAGGAGAAATGAGAGAAAAGATGGGTGTCCATTATATTTAATGCAATCTTGCATTATTATCATATACTCATGATGACTCTTGAAGAGTAAGAAGAAATCTCACCCCTTCATCTTGTCAAGCTTGTCATTCAATATCAATGGACAAGATCTCTTCTTCAAGTCTCAATTATTGGCTAGTTGCAAGAAGATTAACTTTGTCACACAAATTATTTGGTCCAATCCTCCTTGTCTTCTTCCATTGGGCGCCTGTCACCCTTGGCAATGGCCTCCAAAATTTTGTCTCATTTCAATTAATTCAAGCTAAATTAGTCTCGCTTCTAGATCCGCTAAAGTCTATATATTCAAATTAGCGCATTTCTCCAATTAGTACATTAACAAGCTCACTTATATTATTTCAATTGGATAGGAACCTTTTGATAACATCTACAATCAATACTCATAAACAGACCGGGGTTTGTGGCCAAGTTTTGATTGGAAACGGCTTTAACACGACCTACGAAAATTTGGGCAGCACTGGTGGAGCTCGTTCAGCCAAACTCAAATTGAGTTTGACGCCTATCCAAGGTTTTATGTGTGACTTTTATTTGAGCTTGGTCGATCCATGAATAACGCTTGGTTGTCATGTAATCAAGTAGGATTGATCAACATGTCCTAAATTAACGGTCGTTTGGAATCGGATTAGGGTCGTTCACGAACGGTATATTGATTGTGTAGTGTCAATCGTGACCTGTATATGCTCGAGCTGAATTGATCTAAATCCATCAATTGATTGACTCGTGGTGGCACGTGATTGTCCACATCGACTTTTACGGTCGAAGGGTCCTTTTATGGTCAAATGCTCTAGTCTATCACAACCCTGATCCTGAGTCACCTAGCCCTTAATTAGCTAGTTAACTTGTGAACAATCCTTAGGATTGAGTCACAGCTTATCCTCGTTGCTGATGTACCAATTCTTAGTCTATTCCTTGCAATCTAGGCAAGGTTCCGAATCGAGGATGTCATAGCTAAGTCATCCTAATTTGGTTTCCTTCGGTTTATGAATCTTTGTGTGGCAAATGCAACATGATTTGTTGCATCGCTATCTAGCCACCAAGAACTGAATGGGGGCTTTCAATATGTTGGACTCATAAACGAATGCCAAAGAATCATTAATTGTAGGCTCATGCTTGGACAACCAAGCTTTATATTTATCGCAGTCTTTCTTTATGTGAACTTTCTTAAAAAAGAAAAAATAAAGAAAAAAGGATGAGTGCATTGGAAGTCCAAAAACTTGTCATGAAAATGCAATTAAGTTCTAAAACTTTCAAAAAGAATAATTAAGTCCTAAAACTTGTTACAAAGTGCAATCAAGTCCTAAAACTTTCAAAAAATGCAATCAAATCCTAAAATTTGTCAAAATTGTGCAATTTGAGTCATTCCATTGATTGCATTTTTTGAAAGTTTTAGGACTCGGTTTCACTTTCGAGACAAGTTTTAGGACTTTACTGAACGTTTTGAAAGTTTTAGAACTCGATTAAACTTTGTGACAAGTTTTAGAACTCGATTGAACTTTGTGACAAGTTTTAGGACTTCATTACACTTTTTGAAAGTTTTAGGACTCAATTGCATTTTCATGATAAGTTTTAGGAGCAATTGCCACCATCCCTTGCAGGATGCTTTCTCAGGACCCAAACTATCATGATGACTTGTGGTTTCATGAGTTCCTTTATGAGCATAATTTTTAAATTTCAGATCTAACATCCTTAGGACACAATCCTTCACCTTAACAGAACCATCATACCTTATATGGAAGAGTTCTTGCAATTGTGTCACAATCTCGACATTAGACGAGGCACAATTTTAATCCATCAATGCTTCTATCATTTCTCTAGTAGTGCATTCAGCTAGCAAGCCGTTCTTTAAGTTTTCCTAATGGATTGCTTCATAGATAAAAAAACAAATCTGATTACTCTTTTCCCAAGCAGCAAAATGTGCTTTCTGGGGTTTCATTGTTGATAGTATAATCTACCATCCTATCGTCAATAAGAGTAATATGAACATCCGCTAGCTTCATTGCAAAACAGATAATCGTCTTTCTATTTCTTTAAGTTTGATCCAATAAGAACTTCAATAGTTATAGAGTTATAGTTTGCAAAGAACGTGACTAAAATAACAAGCAAGGTAGATAATTAGCATCATATAAGTATTGTATAACTTGAAATCATATAAGTATACATCTAGAGAGTTACATACATCATTATATAATCACCTTTAGGCTGAATACATGGCATGCAATTGTGTACTTGTTGACGCTTAAATTTTAACTAATCATTTAGTAGTTAATTGGATAGAAAATTATAGATTAATTCTTAACTCCTAAACAAAAATATTAGAATTAAATTACATAGCAAATAGTTTTAGGAGAATTATTACATAAGTTATATTTTTCAGTAACTGCATTTGCATTGGACTGGCGATAGATGGTTTTGAGCTTAAAATTTGGTAAATTGAGCCCACAAAAGTGGCCAAAATTCGGCCTAGGCTAGGAGGCTAGGTTGCCAAAAATCACATGGGAAAAGGGGCTTTAATTGGCATAATTTGAGCTTAATTCAACTCATTAAGAGTTTAATTAGGGACAAGCCTTAGATTATTAGAGCTTATTACATTAAAAAGCTTAAGTGAAGCCCATAATAATGAAGTTAACCTAGGTTCTGCAATGTAAATAAGATGTTATGCCTCACAAGTTAGTGGTTGAAAGTTAGAATGTCACAACACAGAGTGATACACGGGAGGGTGAGAGAAAAGAAAGAAGAAGTTCGCAAGATGAAAGATGCACACTTGAGTCACGATATTTTTCTTCCTAGTGATCGCTCATCAAATCTGCAAGGTCACACCCTTGAGTCATTCTTCGAAGTACTGTTGATGGGTTCCATGTTCTGCACATAGAAAGGCCAAGGAAGAAATTGAAAAAACGTGAAGAGAGAGAAGGGGTGGCAAAAAGAAAAAAAGGGGTTTGCTCATTGAAAAATCACATTGTTGTGACTTCATTGCCGCTCTTGCACCGTAGTACCTTGTCACGACCTATCATTTTCCATCAATGGGAGAGAGAATAGGTTTAGGGGCATTGCCTAAAAAACGAGCCCACGACCCATGATTTAGACACGGGCTCTCCCAAGCCCATTTTTCGCGTAATGTTAGGGTGTTCACAATAATTTTGCAGTAAGTCGCCACTAGCCTATTGGGGTTGGCTAGAAACCAAGTGAAGTATGTGAGTGTATCTCACTTCCTGCGCCACTAGAGAATCTAGGGTCGGGGACTTGATTATACTAATTAATCAATTAGTGTCCCTTTTAGTATCTAATCTTGTTCATTTTAAGAAAGATTTTTTTGTCAGGCAGTCTAGATTAATTTTATATCTATCCACTAACATGTAAGATAATTATGCAGGTGCGCAATCATCAACATAATAATCGAGCACAAAAAAAAAACATTAAATAGATTGCATGGAAAAGAAGACCTAACACTAAGGAAACAGATAAGTGCCAATTCTAGCTAGATTAAAGGGAGCCATAAACAACAAAAGCATGCAAACAAGGGTAATTCTTTTTTTTTAGGATGATTGAAACCCTAAGGGCTACTCAATTTTTTAGCACAACTTTAGAGTCAAGAAGCTTCCATAGCTCATAAAGTCTATTTTTAAAAATTATCAAATGAAATTTTGAATTTTCTGACATTTTTGAATTTTTTTCGATTTTTTTAATGAATTTTCCAATTTTTTTTCTTGATTTTCTATTTTTCATTGATTTCTGAAATTCTAATTTTTTTGATCAACTTTCGAATTTTCTAAAATTTTTATTATTTACTAAAATTTTGAAAAAGTTTCATCATTTTCTGAAATTTTAATTTTAAAATATTTTTCGATTTTTTTAATTTTTAATTAATTTATTATTATTATTATTAGATTTGGGAAAACAGGTTTAGACCGGGTAAACCTTATCCAGCCATTGACCCGACCCAAACCCGAATCCGACCTAATCGGATTAGAAAAAAAAAAAGGAAAATTTTCATTTTTTCATTTTTTATAAATTTTTTTATGATTTTGCTTTTTTTTTTCTCTTTTGTCTTTTTCTTATTTTGTCCTATTAGCTGCACCTT
The DNA here is from genome assembly GCA_028830015.1 of Eucalyptus grandis x Eucalyptus urophylla. NCBI lineage: Eukaryota > Viridiplantae > Streptophyta > Magnoliopsida > Myrtales > Myrtaceae > Eucalyptus > Eucalyptus grandis x Eucalyptus urophylla. Next base: position 48,534,437 of record CM054190.1, read on the forward strand.
CTTCTTGCCCGAAACTTCTTCCTCACTCTGCACTCTTTTTCTCTTATCCCAACATCAAGGCTTATGAAGAAAGCACCGAGAAAGAACCTCGCTTGAAGGCTAATATCCCAACAACAATGTGGAATGCATCAGGAACACACTCAATGACCAAAACGCAGCTGAGGGCCAAACAGAAGTTGAAAACAAAATGAGGCCAAAACAGATCTGGTTCGGGCATTATGTCAAACACTCAGGGTCCTCCCCAATCGGCGCGAGGCCGGGCCTCGCCAGGTTAGGGTGAGGCTAACCTCCCGCTGCCTGGGCGAGGTCAAGCCTTGCCGAATGTCGCCTAGCCGGTTGCCGATCACCGCTACGTCTGGCGACCGACCAAAGAGAAAAAGAAAAAGGAAAAAATAATAAAAGAATTAAAAAATTAAAAGAAATAAAAAAACTAAGAATTTTACCAAACGTATTTCTCTTTCGGGAATATAAATTTTAGGAAGTTACCAAATACGTTGTTTTGCTTAGAAATTATTCTTGAGAATAGAAACAGAAAAAATCATTTCTCAAGAAAAATTATTCTCTGAAACAAAAGCGTTATCAAATGCGCCCTTAAGTGCCAAAAGTTAGGAAAATGACACTTAAGTGATACTTTTTTGGAAAAATAGGACACTTGAGTGCCACCTCCAATGAACTCCATCGGAAATCCTACGTGATAATTTTTCATTAATTTTTCTTGCCTACGTGGCTTGTCGGATGTGGCTCGTTGGAGAGCTAACTTAGCAAAGAAATGCAAAAATGATGTCGTTCAGGTGCGGACTTGAATTTTAATTTAACAATTAATTAAATTAAATTTAAAGCCAAATATGAAAAAATAAAAAGATTAACAGCGGCTAAGGGCTACCCTTCCCCCCACTGTCACCGGCCCTTCCCAGCGATGGCTGGAAGGTAATGGCTGCGAGGGCTGAGCCCTCAGCCGCTATTGATCTTCTTCCTTTTTTTTTCTTATCAATTTGGTTTTAAATTTAATTTAATTAATTTTATATTACTTATTTAGCCACGTCAGCAACAAAATGATATTGTTTTTGCACTTGTCTAGCCACATCAGTGTGCAAAACCACGTCGTTTTACACTTGCCTCTTCAGAAAATCATCACGTTAACATTTTGATCGGATTTTCTCGCCGTTGGCCTTTAATTGATCCTTTTTTTTTTCAGATTTTGGTACTTAAGTGTCAATTTCCTAATTTCTAGCACCTAAGTATCTCCCATGCCAAGTTTTGGCACTCTAGGTGTCATTCTCTCTAAAAAAATTTTATGTATCATTATATACAACTTTTTTGTGTGAAGAAAATTTTACAATGCTACTGTACATAATAAAAGCTTGTTGAAATAAAATTTATACTACTTACATTGTCAATATAAAAGTCTTTTTACACTATCAATCTCGAAATAAAAATATTAACTTATTTATAGAATAAATCTACATGCTAAAAAGAAAATTATATATGTACATTCTATTAAACATATTTTTTAAAGAAATTTTTACTCCATTAGTACACGGAATAAAAATCCATTGAAATATGTTGTTTGCAAAGAAGGGGATAGTGGAAGAAAACAAAAGGATAATTATGTGAATTATGCTTGCATCTTTTCTAGTAAATTTTTCCAAATTTACACTAAGGAATTTCCATAAAATTTTTAAGGACGTAAAATATGGAAATGAAGTCGACATTCAGTATTTATTTAGCCACAAGTCTCCAGAAATAATTAAATTGCCAAATGTAGGTACGAAAATTAGTTAAGTTGGATTTCTAGGTAGCATAGGCGGATTTAAGTTATTTCTTTTAGATATTTAAGCATAATTAACAAAGACACAAAGGGCCTTCTCTAAGTTCCCCTCGAAATTTCTCCTTGTTAAAGAACTCTACATGATAAGGTAAATCCAGTTTCATTCTCAACTTCGGCCCGTATTTTTCAAAAATATCCATAACTGAAAATTAATGAATACTAACCATGTATTTTAAAGAATGGTTCAAATGGTAATTTACAAAGATCCACATAAAAATATTGTGATTAAAAATATCTCAACCATAGATTATAAATTTAAAATTGAAGCTTTTCCTCCCTCGGACAATTAAAGTTGATTTCTATAATAAGCTCTATCTTTCTTCTTCTTCCTCCATTAACGTTTTTTTTTTTAAATGTTTGTGCAGACACGTGGGTGCACCTTTTTTTCTTCCTTTTTGCTAGTGTTCTCAAATTGCACATATCACTCGTATGTAGTTTGCATGTAATTCTAACCAACAAAGTAGAGTCACATTGTGCAAGTTCGATATTTTAAATCTATCGCTACATTTCTTCTCTGCTCCGCTGTTGCAGCATATCAGGGGTTGAAGATAACACAGCCGATTGCTGCCATAAAACGACGTACAAACACCTAGGACCTTATTTCATTGAAGGGTGGGTTGTCTTAACTGAAGAATCTATTGAGATAAGAGAAGTGAAAATTAACCAAATGACAGAGAAATCCTAAAAGTCCTAAATTTATTCCGCTTTTCTCAATTTAGTCATAAACCTTTCAATTTTGTCAATTAACTCAAAAACATTTTTCACTTTTTTGCCAAATGAGTCTATTTAGCTAATTTTGGCCGAAAATTGCTAATGTGGATGGCTAGCGCTAACATGACACTTTTTTTATTAATATTATAATTATTTTTTTGATATTTTCATTTTTGATTTTACTTTTCTTTGCTTTTTTTTTTTTTTTGGTGTTAGGGCCGGTGACATCGCTAACCAAAGGCAAGGGCTAGTGAGGGTCGGCTGGCCACCCTTGTCGACCCTAACTCCAAAAAAAAAAAAGCAAAGAAAAGTAAAAAAAAAAATCACAAAAAAATTTAAAATATCATTAAACTATTATTTTTAAAATGCCACTTAAGCGCCCGCCATCCATGTTAGCAATTTCCAGTCAAAATTGACTGAACGAACTCAATTTGCAAAAAATGAAGATATTTAGGATTTAATTGAAAAAATTAAAAGTTTTAGAATTGAATTAGCAAAAGTGCAACAATTTTAGAATTTTTTAAACAGTTTTCCTCCAAACAACAATTATGGTCTCCATAAAAGGCTGAGCAAAAGTCACATGGCACTTATCTATCGAAGAGGACAAGACAATGAAATAACCCAAAATACATTTACCTCCCAACTAATTTGTTGAGCCAAAGCCAACATCGTCCCGAGTTAGAAGTGGAGTTACATCCCAACCACTTTGGCCAGGGGGAACATTTGTGACGAGGATCATCAAAAATTCAAATGCATCATGCTCTTAGGACACTTAAGGCTTGTTTGTTAAAAAGTGTTTCTGTTCCCCGGAATAAAAATTTCTGTTATTTTGTTTCGGGGAACAAAAAAAGAACAAAACGTGTTTGGTAGGACTTTTGTTCCCGGGAACAAATTTGAAACATAACCAAGAAGTAGAAAGAGGTAGCTTCTTGTTCTTGGGAACAATTCCGAGAAATAATTTTTTTCTCTCTTCTTTTTCCTTCTCTTTTTTCTTCTTCTCTTTCCTTTCATTCTTCTTCCTTTTGGCCAGTCGCCAGCTTCGGCCATGGTCGGCGATGGGCCGACAAGGGCTGGCAACTTCGCCGGAGCGTCATCGGTCCTAAAAGATGCCAAGCTTTGCTAGCCCCCGACGATGTCAAGCCTCACCGTGGCTGGGTGAGGGTCGGCCTCGCCTTGGCTGGGCAAGCTTGAGCTCGCCTGGATTTGGCGAGGCCGAGCTCGCCCAGCCATTGGCAAGGCTCGGCCTCACCAGGCCACCGCCAGGTTGGCGTTGCCCAATGGTGGCTCGGCGAGGCCAGCCTCGCCAGCCGACTCGAGGCTCGGCCTCGTTAGCCGACTCAAGGCTCAGCCTCACCAGCCAACGTGAGGCTGAGCCTCACGGTGGCCTAGCGAGGCTTTAGCGAGCTCACCGGACCTCACCCAGCCGGTCGCCGGCTACCGCTGTGGCTGGCGACCAACCATAAAAAAGGAAGAAGGAAAAAAAAAAGGAAAAAAAAGAAAGAAGAAAAAAGGAAAAATATAATAAAAATATTGAAAAATTAAAAGAAACAACAAAAATTATACAAGTTTACCAAATGCATTTCTATTCCTGAAATAGATTTTTTTTTGTAGTTACCAAGCACGTTCTTATACTAAAAAATTATTCCCGGGACTAGAAATAGAAAAAACTATTTTTGTTCAAAAAGTGTTCCCCAGCAAATTCGTTACCAAACGCGTCCTTAGAGCGTATTTGATAATATTTCTGTTTCTGAAAATAATTTATGTTTAAAAATAATTTTTTCTATTTTTTGTTCCTTAGAAAAAAGAAATATATTTTTTATTTCTTATTTCTAATAAAAATCTATTCCTTGGCAACTTTTCAATTCCGGAAAATAGATAAAATTAGTTGACTTTACCAAATGGATTTATGTTCTTTTTATATTATGTGATAGAAAAGAAAAAAATAGAAAAAAGGATGATTATCAAATATGTCCTTATTTTGTGTGGTGTACAGTGAACGTGATTCTCAAGGTGATTTAACCATTTATGACTAATCAAGTGCAGCGACTCCACATTACTTTGGTTATGGGGTATCACATGTTGTAACTGTACCTCGTATGAAACTTGTAGTATGGTTATTTATTTGTTGCAAGTTCACCTCGTGTGAAGGTGGTGTTTGATGTTTATTGTCGTGTAATCAAGGTCAGATAAATATGGGAGTGGCCCCTGAACCTATCAACACCTGACACGTGGCATCTCATGCCCCGAACCCCAAGCGCGCAGACATTCCTCGATGGTCGACCAAAAATGCGATGTCCCAAGATGCGTCGCCGACCCATTCTTTTTCTTTTTCCTATCAATTAAGCAAATGCCGAAGCGAATTAAATAAACCCCAGACAACCAACAAGCACAGGATAGTAAAAACATGGCGACCAACGCCGAAAACAACATATTCATTTTTCAACTATTACCCCTATGAAGTTTAATGGTACTAGCTGTTCTACGGCCACTTCCTATCGACCTCTCAAAATCCTCAGGGATTAGGGTCAACCTACTTCACTAACGGCAGGGCCAGCCAAACAGGTATCGCATCTTATGCCCACCACATCTGCACTCAGTAGATCTCCACGCTACGGCCCTGAAAAATGTTAACCACGATGGGGTGAGATAAAATCTCAGTGAGTTAAAACCCTAAACCCCGATTAGGATGTAAATTCGCCTCAAAGGCGGTCCTAAACACACACCATAGAGAACTTACCTCACCTCAGTACGTCCTTGCATGTTAGCTCATTACACATGCCAATATCAATGCAACAAGAGTAATTTAATAACCGGAACACAACATTTTCATATCTCAAACAATCACATGGGTCTCGATTATAAGGTAAAATCATTATGACACGTCATATACCGAGCTACACAAGTTTGCCCCATAATCAGGTGCAACGGTCACATCCACTTAGGCATGTTCCAGTTATTACGACCCATTGGCCACAGCCAACTCAATAGTCAACGATCATCCGGTGTAATCGGGCATCGTCCCACCCCATCGGGCACGGCATCGTCTAGAACCCCCACCTAGACCGCAACTCGGCTTCCGAACCCCTGATGGGCATCCGATAAAATCGGGCATCGTCCCGCATATTCATACGAATCAGGACAGGTTCACTACCCCGCATAAACGCATCACGATACTTAGGTGACCACACAAGCACATATTTAGCCAAGAACACCATGCCTTGTGTTCAAATGCCTCGTTTTCAAATAATGAACTTGGCCAATTTTTCTTCTTATTACAAATCCTGGTAAAATAATCATGTGAGGTCACATTTCAAAAGCAAACCGTAAAACTTGGTACGCTCCTATTTTTAAATTTCACGATTTTATATAGTTCATAAAGATTGGCGTCAAAACCCGTTACCTGGCATTTTTCCAAGTTTTGTAAAAGCCATACTCAGTAACTACCATCCAGCAATCAATTGCACAACAACACATGTACAAGCCATCAAAACCACACATAATTCCATCATATAGCCAAGAAACCAAAATCCCTTTTCAAAAAAATTAAACCTTGCAACTCATTTTCTTTTCTTTTCTTTTTTGTTTTGTTCAAAACCTTCCAAAATATATTTGTACGCTATCACGTACTCAAAATCAATCCGTTAAACTTTGCACACTTCTACTATAAAACCTCATTGTTTTAATGAGTAAATAAAATTTGGTGTCCAAACCCGACACCTCATTTATTTTCTATTTTCTTTCCCAACCACCCTTTTTGAAACTAAACTTGGGTAATCCCCCCTTTTTTTTTTGTTCAAAGTTTTTGGAAAGAAATTCGTAGGTGCTCACATACTCAAAATTAATCCGTCAAACTTTGCATGCATCTAGTTTAAAATCTCATTATTTTATTGAGCAAAGAAGTTTTGGTGTCCAACTCGACACCTCATTGTTTTTTCTAATTAAAAGCTCATATGGTTATCTTTTGCAATAACAATAAACACTCACCATAGCACAACCATTCACATATCATCATGCATAAGTTCTAAGCATGCCACAAATCAACCACATCACCAAATATGCATTATCCAGCAATCATGACACCAAGAACAACCACAAAACCACAATCGGCCCTAACCGACAGAAACTGGGTCCACTTGCACGTCTCCCGGATTAATTCTAGAAACATAACCAAACGAGTTCAGAAAATTCTCAAATTTGAATATGTTATAAAAAAACACTTAAACGAATACTTTTCATGAGATACCTTAACCCAGATCTTTCTAGAATAAGAGCAGTAAATTGCCTAACTCGTTACCAAAATTGTGTCAGTGTCCAGAAATTACGTTTTCCAAAAACCGGCTTGGTTTGAAGTCCAAAACTAGTTCGTTTTGTGACGCCCCAAAAATTACATTAGTAGATTAAGTGTATTAAAGACTTTATATATATATATACATGTATATGTTTATGTATATGTATATATATGTAAATAATGAATAAAATAGTAATAACCTAGAAAAATAAATCAAAACTCAAAAAGGAATATTTTGTTGAAAGATTTTCATCCGTAGAGTAACAGTAAAATCCCACCACTTCTCCCCATGTGTTAAAAAAAAAAAAAAAAAAAAAAAAAAAAAAAAAAAAACAGAAAAGAAGATTTGCACCGCTTGCTTTGCTTTACCCACGTAGCATCCAGGTGTGTTGAAGGAAAGAGGGGGGAATTACACGCATCTCTTTTATTTTCTCTCTCTCTCTCTCTCTCTCAAAAACGAACAAACCCATTCGCGTTTTCTCTACCGGAAACCCATCTCTTTCTTTTTCCTCTCGTCTCTGTTCTTCTCTACCGAGCCAACCCGTCCCAGCCCTCACGACCGACGCCTCCATCCGGTACCAGAATCGTCGCTGTTCGATTCCGTTCGGAGCTTCTACCGCCAACCGCGAAGCCAACTCGCCCGACGCTTTCTCTTCCTTCTGTTGGTGAAGAAAATCCAGGCAAGTTGGGCTACTAATAAGGTCTTGGGTTCATGGATTAGCCTTGCCCTGCTGTGCGAGTCGATTTCGGACTCGGTATTGTGATTTAGGGCAGAAATTGGGCGCAAAAAGCTCTGTCCAGAGCTGGGTTGGGGAACGTATGGTTCGTTACTGTCTGGATGTTGAGTGTAGTGCTGTTTTTGGAGTTGAGGGTGTTCAGATAAATTCATTGTAGCTCGGCATGTGTGATTTATGGACTGAAATTGCTGTTTAAGTCCAAGATTTGGAAACTGGAATGCATGTTTTGGGTTTTGCTGCTGTTTTCCAGAACTGAGAACTCCTGATCTTGCTGGTCTGTCAATTTTGTGTGGCTTGTTGTGTCGAGATTTGGGTGAAACTTCTTTTAGGAAAGTTGTGCAAGATACCTTAAACTATGACATATATTTTTCGTGGATTTTTCTGGGGTTAAATAGTCAATGTATGGACATAACTTTCAAGCGGGTGTATGCTGTACAGAACTGCAGTACATGTGACGCTGTAACCTTGCGAATTTTCTATAGAAATTTCTAGCTTGATTCTGGTCACGATTTCTTCATGAAAGTTGTAGCCAACATCCTCATGTATGACATATAAAAATTTCGTAGAATTTGGTGAAGTTTTAGGTACTGAAACATACTCTTAATTGTGCACACTCATACTGGAAAACAGTTCAGGTTGTGAGTCTTAGTTGAGTGATTTACTGCTCTCTGTACAGAAATAATTAGGTTCAGCATCCTCCATGGAAAATGTTTATTAATGTCTTATTTATGATATACTAAAATTTTGGGATCTTTCAAGCCCATTTCATATGATTTTCAAATTAATTCCTGAAAGTATGCATTCTGGTTGAGGTTGCCCATATTCTGAGTTTGTTGAAATTCATGGGAAGGTGAATGGATTCCAGGTTATGGTTTTTGATGGTGTTGCGTATGACATATTGTTTGATGTGGTGATTTTGATCTCAATAAGACATTGGTTAATTAGGAATTTAATGAGATAGTTTGCGATACCCAAGTTTGTTTAAGTCTAGGACTTATACTTGACTTTAGAAAAGCGAGAGCTGTTTGTGCATTGAAGTTGCTGATGCTGCAACAAGGAGGAACTATGAATGTATGATTGGCTAGTGAGCCAATGTGAGACCCCGGGTGTCGGGATGCCTGGAGAGGGGTGATGAAGAATAGTAGTATTCTCTCCAGAGGTCTGAGAAGGGCTGAATAGCTTCTCAGGGGACCTCGTGATGCCAGGTTGGGTGCGAGGGGGTTCAGGGTGGAGTGTCGTCTCCCCCTGGGTGATATTTGCAGCTAGGTTTCTGTGGATTCAATAACTTGATGATTTGGTTTACTTGTTTGTATTGTTTTTGGCCAATCCAGGTTAGGACTAACCGCCCACTTGCTGAGTTTTTTTTTAAAAACTCACACTTGTTAATTTGTTGTTTCTTCAGAGTAGAAGATGTCGACTGCACCGCCTACCCCGCCTGCTGCCATGACGACCATCCTCTACGGCTCTCCCGCCGACTTTGTTTGGCGGCAAGAGGACTTCCAGGACCACCATTTCCCGGGAGTTGTATTTGTCAAATGCACCTCGTGTTTGACAATAGACACAGGGGCGCCTACGGGACCGGCTTACATGGTCTTCGTGGCCCTTTACGCTCGGGTTGATGGACGGTTGGTGGGACCCTTGCAGCTGTATGATGATGGGCCGGGGCAGGGTGGAAATCCTGCGGAGTAGGAGGTGCAGAGAGATGCCGAACGTGTGGGAGGATTTTTGGTTTTAGTTGTTTAACAACATGTACATAACAAATGAGAGGCGGAATAGTTAGTGTTCGTAGTATAGGGTGTTTTTTGTAGAAATTCCCCTCTCAATCTCATCTTCCCCACATGTAAATGAAGGAACCAAGTTTATAACAAATAGAGCCAAGTAGCTCAGTTTCTTATGTCCTCGCTTGATTTGAATCTATTCATCTATTTTATATAATTCATGAAGTATAAATAAATATTGAATGAAATCAAGGTATATGAGATCCTGGGTGTCACATTGAGTGGTATCAGAGCTTGGATTTAGTTGGAGTGATAAGGTTTAGGATTTTAGATGAATGCTAGTGTACCTAAGTGTCTAGACATGATTGTCCATGTAAATTTGGACAATTATTGCTTTGAGCAGTTAGTTTTATAACTGTGTGGTTTGGGTAACGTGAGAATATTGCGTTACTTTTAACTAATAGCATAAATTTCTAACCCCTAATGTGGGTAATGTGCAGAAAGTTTAGGAGAAAGATGGTGCGATCAAGGAGCTCGTCTCCGCCGAGGAGAGAAGTGACTGAGTCAGGGGCGGCTGCATCAGGGACAGGGCCGAGGATGGAGGATGTGTTGCAAGCTTTGGTTTCTTTGGGGAATTTGGTGGAGAGACAGGCCCAAATTCCATTGCAACAACCACCTCTGCCGCCACCCCAACAGCCACTTATGGCGGAGCATCGCACCCAGGGACTGGTAGAGCAGTTCCTGAAATTAAAGCCACCAAAATTCTCGGGAATAGGACGTCCCGAGGAAGCTGAGCAGTGGATTGATAGTATGGAAAGAATTTTCAAATTGCTTGGTTGCAATGACCAAGATAAGATGACACTTGCTGAATATCAGTTGGAGGGGAACGCCATGTATTGGTGGAGAGCATCAAAGAATACCATATTTCCAGCGGGTACGGAAATGGTATGGGATGAGTTCGTGAAAGCTTTCTACAAGAAACATTTTTCTGAGTGTGCGAAGGATCGAAAGATAACTGAGTTTGTCCAATTAAGTCAAGGGGGACTAACTGTGGATCAATATGAGGCAAAATTTTCAGAACTTTCTAGGTATGCTCCTAAATTGATCGAAGATCCTGAGGATAAAGCAAAGAGGTTTCTGAATGGCCTAAGGACTAATATTAGGAAGCAGTTAGTACCTTTGGGTATAAGGGATTATAATGAAGGGTATGCTCGAGCCCAATGGGTTGAGCAAGAACTCATTAGAGAAGAGATGGAGGAGAAGGAAAAGGTCAAATCGAGGCTACAAGGAGTCACAAGGGATGTGCGTAGCGGTAAGCGACCTTTTCCATCTCGGGATACACCTTGGAGTTCCAAGAAGAGGCCCACTTATGGAAGTTCTGGAGGGACAAGTAAAGGACAATACATGAATCGGGCTATATTTCAAAGTGACTTGTGTCAACGATGTAACCGGCGACATGGACCAGGGCCTTGCCTCGATTCCTTGAGATGTTATAAGTGTGGACAGGAGGGTCATTTCAAAAGAGAATGTCCCCAAGGGAGACAACAAGCTAACATTAATCAGTTGCATCATGCGCCGCCACGCCCGAGGGGAACAATTCCACCAGGAAGGACGCAAAGACCGCCAGCAAAAGGAAAAGTGTATGCTATGACTCAGGAGGAAGCGGAAGCTTCCGAGACCGTTATCACAGGTATGATTTCCTTGAATGATCAAAAGGCTTATGCATTATTTGATCCGGGCGCGACCCATTCCTTTATTGCTGAAAGATATAGACGATTACATAATCTAGAAGTGACACCTCTTGTAACACCTCTCTGTGTTTCCACACCATTAAGGGATGAAGTATTGTCTACATTAGTTTGTGAAAATTGTGAAATCTCAATAGGGGGAAGGACACATTCTATCGATTTGGTAGAAATAGGTATGTATGACTATGACACCATTATAGGCATGGACTGGCTTAGTAAGCAGCGAGCCATTGTAGATTGTTATAGAAAAAGGATTCAGTTTAACCCCTCTGACGAGCCTCATTATGAGTTCCTGGGAAACAAACTGACTCACTCTATGACTTTTATTTCGGCAATGGAAGCACATAGACTCTTAGATGGGGGATGTCAAGGATATTTAGCAATGGTTAAGGATCAAGAAAAGGAAGAGGCGAAACTAGAGGAAATTAGTGTAGTACGTGAATTTCCTGATGTATTTCCAGAAGAACTCCCTGGATTACCCCCAGACAGAGAGGTTGAGTTTGCTATTGAGATACTTCCAGGGACGGAACCTGTATCAAAAGCTCCATATCGGATGTCTTTGACAGAATTGAAGGAACTAAAAATTCAGCTGCAAGAATTATTGGATAAGGGATTTATAAAACCTAGTGTATCTCCATGGGGGGCACCAGTCCTGTTTGTGAAAAAGAAGGATGGATCAATGCGTCTTTGCATTGATTATAGGAAATTGAACCAAGTTACAGTTAAGAATAAATACCCCCTACCAAGGATTGATGATCTATTTGATCAACTAGCTGGTAGTTCGGTCTTTTCAAAAATTGATTTGAGGTCTGGATACCATCAATTAAGAGTTAGAGAGGAAGATGTCCCCAAAACAGCTTTTAGAACTCGGTATGGGCATTATGAATTCCTAGTTATGCCCTTCGGTCTGACCAATGCACCTGCTGCTTTCATGGATCTGATGAATAGAATATTTATATCTTATCTGGATAAATTTGTGATTGTTTTTATAGATGACATTTTGGTATATTCAAAAGGGTTAGAAGAGCACAAAGAACATCTACGAATTGTACTACAGACCCTTAGAGAACACAAATTATATGCCAAATTTAGTAAATGTGAGTTTTGGTTAGACCAAGTAGCATTCTTGGGTCATGTGGTGTCGGAAAAAGGATTAACAGTGGACCCAGCGAAGATTGAGACCGTAGTTGAATGGCCAAGACCCACTACACCGACAGAGATTCGGAGTTTCTTAGGGCTTGCAGGGTATTATCGGAGATTCATAGAAGGATTCGCACGACTTGCAAGTCCCTTGACCCACTTAACTAAGAAGAGTGTGAAATTTGAATGGAATGATAAGTGTGAACAAAGTTTTCAGGAACTTAAAAGAAGGTTGACCTCGGCACCAATTTTAACTCTACCTTCAGGATCTGGTGGATTCACTGTGTATAGTGATGCTTCCCACCAAGGACTCGGTTGTGTCTTGATGCAACATGGAAAGGTCATAGCTTATGCATCGAGACAGCTGAAACCTTATGAAAAGAACTATCCTACCCATGATTTAGAGTTGGCTGCGATTATTCTCGCATTAAAAATCTGGAGACATTATTTATATGGGGAGAAATTTGAAATTTACACCGACCATAAAAGTTTGAAATATTTATTTTCGCAAAAGGAGCTAAATATGAGGCAAAGAAGATGGGTGGAGTTATTTAAGGATTATGATTGCGAGATAGTGTACCATCCAGGGAAAGCTAATAAGGTGGCAGATGCTCTTAGTCGTAAGTCAGCTGCGACTATGACACATTTAAGGGTGAAAGAATGGAATCTTTTAGAGACCATTGCCAACTCCGAATTTAGATTAGAGGTAGATCATCTTTCAGGTGTATTGGCAATGTTGAGAATCGAACCGCGGATGATTCAAAGAATACAAATCCTACAACAGTCGGACCCGAGACTGTTAAAAATTCGGGATGAAGTGCAAAGTGGAAGTAAGGAGGAATTTCAGTTATCTGAGGACGGAATTGTCAGATATCGAGGGCGTCTTTGTGTGCCAAAAGATAAGGAACTTAGGAGGGAAATATTGTCAGAGGCACATAAGAGTGCTTATAGCATCCATCCCGGAGGCACAAAAATGTACCGAAATTTGAGGCAACACTACTGGTGGAATGGTATGAAAAATGACATCGCTAGATTTGTTTCTCAATGCCTGACTTGTCAACAAGTGAAAGCTGAACATCAAAAGCCTGCTGGACTATTGAAACCCCTAGATATTCCAGAATGGAAATGGGAGCATGTTACTATGGACTTTGTGCAGGGACTCCCAAGGACCTCTAGTGGACATGATTCAATATGGGTAATAGTGGATCGCCTGACCAAATCTGCTCACTTTATAGCAGTTCGAACAGATTATTCAATTGATAAGTACGCAGAAATATATGTGAGACAAATTGTCCGTCTACACGGTGTTCCTGTGACTATCACTTCTGATCGGGACCCAAGATTTACCTCAAAACTTTGGCAGAGCTTACAAGTTGCTTTAGGAACTAAGCTCCAGTTTAGTACAGCCTTTCATCCTCAGACTGACGGACAATCTGAAAGGGTAATCCAAATTTTGGAAGACATGCTAAGAGCCTGTGTGTTGGATTTTAAAGGAAACTGGGATGAAAAATTATCTTTGGCGGAATTTGCGTATAATAATAGTTTTCAACAAAGTATTGGAGTTGCCCCATTTGAGGCACTGTATGGGAGAGCTTGTAGAACTCCAATATGCTGGAATGAGGTAGGCGAGCGAAGATTAACTGGGCCGGAATTAGTCCAAGTCACAGTAGATGCTATGAAAACTATTAAGGAGCGACTAAGAACTGCCCAAAGTCGACAGAAAAGCTATGCAGACAAACGCAGAAGACCTTTGGAATTTGTTGTGGGAGATAAAGTTCTTCTCAAAGTCTCACCGGTTAAAGGCGTGTCGAGATTTGGTAAAAAGGGCAAATTGAGTCCCCGTTTTATTGGACCATTTGAAATACTTGATAGGATTGGGGAAGTAGCCTACAGATTAGCCTTACCCCCAAAGTTAGCAGGCATACATGACGTGTTTCATGTTTCCATGCTAAGAAAATATCATCCCGACCCTACTCATGTATTGGACTACGAAACCATTGAAGTAGATCAAAACGTGAACTATACAGAAGAACCTGTGCAAATTTTGAAACGAAGAGAGCAAGTGTTGAGGACAAAAGTGATTCCACTAGTTAAGGTGTTATGGCGACATCATGGCCTTGAAGAAGCGACATGGGAAAGAGAAGAAGAAATCCGTCAACGATACCCACATCTGTTTAGTTAGTGTATAATTTCGAGGACGAAATTTCTTAAGAGGGGAAGAATTTGTGACGCCCCAAAAATTACATTAGTAGATTAAGTGTATTAAAGACTTTATATATATATACATGTATATGTTTATGTATATGTATATATATGTAAATAATGAATAAAATAGTAATAACCTAGAAAAATAAATCAAAACTCAAAAAGGAATATTTTGTTGAAAGATTTTCATCCGTAGAGTAACAGTAAAATCCCACCACTTCTCCCCATGTGTTAAAAAAAAAAAAAAAAAAAAAAAAAAAAAAAAAAAAAAAAAAAAAAAACAGAAAAGAAGATTTGCACCGCTTGCTTTGCTTTACCCACGTAGCATCCAGGTGTGTTGAAGGAAAGAGGGGGGAATTACACGCATCTCTTTTATTTTCTCTCTCTCTCTCTCTCTCTCAAAAACGAACAAACCCATTCGCGTTTTCTCTACCGGAAACCCATCTCTTTCTTTTTCCTCTCGTCTCTGTTCTTCTCTACCGAGCCAACCCGTCCCAGCCCTCACGACCGACGCCTCCATCCGGTACCAGAATCGTCGCTGTTCGATTCCGTTCGGAGCTTCTACCGCCAACCGCGAAGCCAACTCGCCCGACGCTTTCTCTTCCTTCTGTTGGTGAAGAAAATCCAGGCAAGTTGGGCTACTAATAAGGTCTTGGGTTCATGGATTAGCCTTGCCCTGCTGTGCGAGTCGATTTCGGACTCGGTATTGTGATTTAGGGCAGAAATTGGGCGCAAAAAGCTCTGTCCAGAGCTGGGTTGGGGAACGTATGGTTCGTTACTGTCTGGATGTTGAGTGTAGTGCTGTTTTTGGAGTTGAGGGTGTTCAGATAAATTCATTGTAGCTCGGCATGTGTGATTTATGGACTGAAATTGCTGTTTAAGTCCAAGATTTGGAAACTGGAATGCATGTTTTGGGTTTTGCTGCTGTTTTCCAGAACTGAGAACTCCTGATCTTGCTGGTCTGTCAATTTTGTGTGGCTTGTTGTGTCGAGATTTGGGTGAAACTTCTTTTAGGAAAGTTGTGCAAGATACCTTAAACTATGACATATATTTTTCGTGGATTTTTCTGGGGTTAAATAGTCAATGTATGGACATAACTTTCAAGCGGGTGTATGCTGTACAGAACTGCAGTACATGTGACGCTGTAACCTTGCGAATTTTCTATAGAAATTTCTAGCTTGATTCTGGTCACGATTTCTTCATGAAAGTTGTAGCCAACATCCTCATGTATGACATATAAAAATTTCGTAGAATTTGGTGAAGTTTTAGGTACTGAAACATACTCTTAATTGTGCACACTCATACTGGAAAACAGTTCAGGTTGTGAGTCTTAGTTGAGTGATTTACTGCTCTCTGTACAGAAATAATTAGGTTCAGCATCCTCCATGGAAAATGTTTATTAATGTCTTATTTATGATATACTAAAATTTTGGGATCTTTCAAGCCCATTTCATATGATTTTCAAATTAATTCCTGAAAGTATGCATTCTGGTTGAGGTTGCCCATATTCTGAGTTTGTTGAAATTCATGGGAAGGTGAATGGATTCCAGGTTATGGTTTTTGATGGTGTTGCGTATGACATATTGTTTGATGTGGTGATTTTGATCTCAATAAGACATTGGTTAATTAGGAATTTAATGAGATAGTTTGCGATACCCAAGTTTGTTTAAGTCTAGGACTTATACTTGACTTTAGAAAAGCGAGAGCTGTTTGTGCATTGAAGTTGCTGATGCTGCAACAAGGAGGAACTATGAATGTATGATTGGCTAGTGAGCCAATGTGAGACCCCGGGTGTCGGGATGCCTGGAGAGGGGTGATGAAGAATAGTAGTATTCTCTCCAGAGGTCTGAGAAGGGCTGAATAGCTTCTCAGGGGACCTCGTGATGCCAGGTTGGGTGCGAGGGGGTTCAGGGTGGAGTGTCGTCTCCCCCTGGGTGATATTTGCAGCTAGGTTTCTGTGGATTCAATAACTTGATGATTTGGTTTACTTGTTTGTATTGTTTTTGGCCAATCCAGGTTAGGACTAACCGCCCACTTGCTGAGTTTTTTTTTAAAAACTCACACTTGTTAATTTGTTGTTTCTTCAGAGTAGAAGATGTCGACTGCACCGCCTACCCCGCCTGCTGCCATGACGACCATCCTCTACGGCTCTCCCGCCGACTTTGTTTGGCGGCAAGAGGACTTCCAGGACCACCATTTCCCGGGAGTTGTATTTGTCAAATGCACCTCGTGTTTGACAATAGACACAGGGGCGCCTACGGGACCGGCTTACATGGTCTTCGTGGCCCTTTACGCTCGGGTTGATGGACGGTTGGTGGGACCCTTGCAGCTGTATGATGATGGGCCGGGGCAGGGTGGAAATCCTGCGGAGTAGGAGGTGCAGAGAGATGCCGAACGTGTGGGAGGATTTTTGGTTTTAGTTGTTTAACAACATGTACATAACAAATGAGAGGCGGAATAGTTAGTGTTCGTAGTATAGGGTGTTTTTTGTAGAAATTCCCCTCTCAATCTCATCTTCCCCACATGTAAATGAAGGAACCAAGTTTATAACAAATAGAGCCAAGTAGCTCAGTTTCTTATGTCCTCGCTTGATTTGAATCTATTCATCTATTTTATATAATTCATGAAGTATAAATAAATATTGAATGAAATCAAGGTATATGAGATCCTGGGTGTCACACGTTTAATCTGAAATTTGACTATGTTAAACTAAAAGATGTGATGAAAAACTTTTGTGAAGGAACTCTTTTGAAAATCGAACCCTAAGAGTTGATATAAATCCTTTAAACACCAAAAGGTCATTGGTTCAAGCACCAACCGAGATTCTGTTTTGATTGTAACGAAGCTGAAATCTCATTCTTTGAAATCCATAAAATGTTGAGTAAAATATATGTCATAGTTGAAGATGTCTAGAACATATTTAAAGAATGAAGCAACCTTAAAATCGTAGCACATTTTAACCCACAAAAATGGCAAACGGCGAGGGTCCAGTAACTGATCCAGAGAGAAATCCACTAAACCCAACTAAACCACCCTCATTAGTACTAATCTAACTAACTAGATTAACACTAATCCATCTTAAGGAGAATTAACACTAATCTAATCCCCTAAGCACAATTGACAACCTAATCAAGGATTAGGGAGTTAACTCACCGGAATTTGACGGCAGCGGGTTCACAGCGATGGTGGTGAGAACCCAAGACTACCGTGTCTCCAACGGAGCCTCAACGGCGAAGGAAACGGCCCTACAAGGGCTCAAAGCCAAGGAGGGGGGGAAACCGGTTCTGTGGTTGCTGGTCAGTGAAAGCTTGCAGGGCTAAGGCGGTGGCGTGAGGTTGGATGGGGTTGGAGGTGTTGCGGCTGTGTGGTGTATGGAGGTGATGAAATCTTGAAGATGGAAAGCTGCTGAAGATGTGGTGCGGCAAGGATGAAGAGGGAGGAAGAAGGAGAAATGTGAGGGAGAAATGAAGAAGAAAGTGATCTGGTGCAGCAAGGGGTTGAGCGTGCGTGAGGTAGAGAGAAAGAGAAAGAGAGAAAGAGAAGAACAATTAAGTCAAGGCTTCAACCAATCCAAGCTTAGCCAAAATATCAATCCATCATCACCAAGCCCTTAAAGTCTTCTTGCCACTAAAGTGTTGTTGCCATCCAATGAGAATTTAGCCCTTAATTCTCACAAAATAATTCATTTTGGCAGCCAAATAATCCATTTTCCCCCTTGATCGAAATTTCTATTTCTTTTCCAATTTGTCAGAAATTCAATTTTTCCTCAAAATTTTGGACTCATTGAAATTTCTCCGAAAGATGAGACGACATCCTATAAATAAATTGTGACACTCTCGAATGTTTGATTCCTAAAACCGAATTCAATTTTGTAGTTAAAATTGACCGAACGCAATTTTAGTATGACCTAACCTATCAGGTAGCTTTTAGGGATTTTAGCGCGTTTGACCCGTAGTTGATAATTTTCGATCCACGTTTGTGTATCTCTGACTCGTAGATGACTCTCGATTGTTGTAAAAACCGCAATGTTTCAAATACATATCCCGAGTGCACTATTGATAGAAAATCAGGTTATAGCCGTTCGATTCGAATATCACAATCGTGCGGAACCACCTGTAATTCAACTACGGGATTCCATTGAATCGACCTATATCCGTTCGCTAATTGATTTATAACGGTGTAGTATTGACCCTTGCCGATTATTATGGTCGAGTGGCAATTTCCGATTGGGACGGGATCGAATTTCAGGATGTCGCATGGCAAGAGACTTCTCTACTCCTTGCCTAAGAAGATGACGATAGGCATGGCTTCTCCATTTTTCTCCCCCATTTTTCATGTTGGCTAGGACGAATTCAGATCCAAAAAATTTGAAATTTTTTTCCTAGTTGTTAGATTTCTATAATTGTTGGTAAATTTCGAATAGCGTTATGAAATTTTTTTTCCTGTTAACTCATTCACAACTTATCAACACTGTTAAGAATTTATTAACTTCCAAATAAATTAATGTATTACCTACTCCTTTTAAAGATTTCAAGCACCATAAGTAAATTACCAACACTATAACAAAGATATCATTTAAATGATTTATCGGCTTCTTTAAATTGTTACCTTCACATAGCGAGGATAAAAAATTAAAGCTGGCTCGCGTTTTCTTCCTTCTTTCTTTCTTTCTTTCTTTTGTAGATGAAATCATACTCGGTGATATTGGCGTTTCTATTTCCAGGGGACCAATAGATTCATCATTACCATGATCATATGGTGAATCGAGTCTTCTTGGATATAAATGAAGGAAGGGCAGCGCTGTGATTTCGGCACTTTGAGTAGCCAATTTTGCTGAAGCTTTAAATCGATTTTTTGAAAACACGTATTAATGAAATGTCTAATAGTAAAACGCTTGAATCAGAAGGCTGACAAGAAACATGATCAAAGAGTGGAAAAATTACCAAAATAGTTTTAAACCTATTGCAATTTTTTCAATTCAATCTTA
Source organism: Eucalyptus grandis x Eucalyptus urophylla (assembly GCA_028830015.1). NCBI lineage: Eukaryota > Viridiplantae > Streptophyta > Magnoliopsida > Myrtales > Myrtaceae > Eucalyptus > Eucalyptus grandis x Eucalyptus urophylla. The sequence continues at coordinate 48,553,799 of CM054190.1, forward strand.
AACCATTGTTTGTTTTTTTTTTTTTGTCAATTCAATTCTAAACTTTTTTGCAATTGTATCAGTTAAATTAATCTGATCAAACTTGGCTGGTCTACGATGACGTGAACATTGATCAACACTGACGTATCATTTTTAATTTTTTTTTCAATTTTTTAATATTTTTGTCTTCTCTCTCTCCCTCCCTTAGCCGGTCACCAAACCTCAGCGACTGGCTAGAGGTGCCAACCAATGACGAGGTCAGCCTCATCTTGGATGCTCGATTTGACAAGGCTTGACCTCGCCCAGCCATGGCCACAATGAGCCTCGCCTAGTGATGGCGATGGTTAGCCTTGTTATGGTTGGGTGAGGCCGAGGTTGTCCTATGACAGTAGGCCTCACCATTGTTGGGCGAGGCGTCACCAAGTGACAGTGATGCTCAACCTTGCCATGGCTAGGCGAGGTCAACCTCATCCTGCGATGGCAAGGCCTTGCCTACCCAAGGCAAGGCCGACCTTGCCATTGGTGGGTGAGGCTCGCCCTCGCCATTGGCTAGGTAGGTCGAGCCTCGCGTTCACCGGCCAACACCTTTGGCCAATCGCCGAGGTCCAACGATGGGCTAGGGCAAGAAGCAATGAGGAGGGAGAGAAAAAAAAAAGAGAAAGGAAAAAGAAAAAATATTAGAAAATAAAAAAATAAAAAAAATAAAAACATCTCAAACAAGCTGAAATCAGAAACTTTGTTAGATCTCATAATCTATGTTGTGTTGGTATTGTGGAAACAAAGATTTCTCAGGGTGCCTTTAGTGCGATCTCTGCTGTTTTGTTGTCAGGCTGGAAGTGGGAAAACAATTATAATCATTCCTCGAAAGGAAGAATTTGGGTGGGGTGGAACCCTCGTGAAGTCTTATTTGTTACGAACTCTTCTTCGGATCAAGCTATTCATGGAAAATTATCTTGCTTAAATTCTTGTAAGGTTCTCTTCCTTACGGTGGTCTATGCTGAGCATAGTTTTGTGGCTAGACGTCCTCTTTGGGCTGACATTATTCAGACTAGCTCTCTCCTTTCGGGTTTCCCTTGGATACTAGCAGGAGACTTTAATGCAATCCGTGACCCTTCGGATAGATTGGGTAGTTCTAATGGTTGGATCCCAGCTTTTGATGAGTTGCGTGAGTGCCTCATTCAAGCTGGTCTTGACGATCTCAGGTATACCGAGAATAGATTTACTTGGGCTACTTCCATGGGTGCCAATCGTAAGCAAAGAAAGATTGATCGTGTTCTCGTTAATTCTTGTTGGACTGCTGAATTTTCTTTTTCTGAGGCCTCTTTCTTGGCCCCTGGAATTTCAGATCATTCCCCAATGATTATTAAGATTTTGCCTGCCGCTAAGTCTCGCAAGCCTTTCAAGTTCTTCAATTTCTGGTTTTCTCATCCGGATTTTACTGATGTGGTTTCGCAAGCTTGGAGTTCTCCCTTTGTGGGTTTTCCAATGTTTATTCTTTGCTCTAGGCTTCGGCTTCTCAAATGTAAGTTGAAACAGATCAATAAGGAGTCCTTCTCGGACTTGTCCTCTAGAACTGCTGAAGCAAGACGTGCATTGCTCCAAACCCAGGATGCTCTTCAGAATGACTATTCAAATATTCCACTTGCTGAATTGGAAAAACAACAACTCCAATCCTTCTCAGATTTACGCCTTCAAGAGGAATCATTTTATAGGCAAAAGTCTCAGGTGCGATGGTTGAAAGAAGGTGATCTTAATACTAAATTTTTCCATAACTTGGTAAACAAGAGACAACTTCACAATAGAATTATCTCGCTCTCTGGTGGGATTGTTTCTACCTCAAATCCCTCTGAAGTTCAAAACCTGTTTGTTGACCACTTCTGGGAGTTATTGGCCTTCTCTCCCCCTGCTGCGAGGCCTTCGGTGGAGGAGATGCGTGCGGTGTTGAGGCACACCCTCGATGCGGATCAGGTACGTGTTATTTCTAGCCCCATCTCGGAGACTGAAATTAAAGATACTCTATTCTCTCTTGCGGTGGGTAAGGCCCCTGGCCCTGATGGATACAATGTGGAATTTTTTTAAACATTCTTGGGAGATTGTTGGACCTTCTGTTATTTTGGCAGTGACAGATTTCTTTGAGACGGGCATATTGTTGCGGGAAATTAACACAACTATTTTGGCCCTGGTCCCCAAAGTCCCAAATGCTTCCAATGTGAATGATTTTCGGCCAATTGCTTGCTGTAACACATTATACAAGTGTATTACCAAGCTTATTGCTAATTGGCTCTCTCAGGTGCTACCTTCTATCATTAGTCTGCCCCAAAATGCCTGTGTAAAAGGTAGACACATCAGTGACAATATTTTACATGCTCAGGAGCTATTTTGTGGTTTTCACAATGATCCTTACCGGCCTAAATGTGTTATGAAAGTTGATTTTAGGAAGGCCTACGATACGGTGGATTGGAGGTTTATTGAATTGTGTCTGCAGGCTTTTGGTTTCCCCCAGGAGTTCATTGCCCGGGTTATGATTTGCATTCGTACCTCCAAGTTCTCAGTTGCAATTAATGGGGAACTCCATGGGTTTTTTTCAAGTGAGAGGGGTATTCGTCAGGGTGATCCCATGTCGCCGTATATTTTTACTCTTGTGATGGAAGTCTTTACAGGTATTCTGGACATTCAAACTTCACATCCAGACTTTGGTTTTTTCTGGTGTTGCAAGCCCACCAGACTTTCTCATCTTTTCTTTGCTGATGATGTACTACTCTTTGCTGAAGCTAACTTACCGTCTATTGATCTTCTCAAGAATGGTATCGAGAAATTTTCTAGCTGGAGTGGGCTGATTCCGAATCTTCAGAAGAGTGAAGTTTTCCTTTCTGGAGGCTCCTCTGACCTTCATGAGGATATCCTCAATAAGATGGGCTATTAGTTGGGCACCTTTCCTTTCCGCTATCTAGGAGTATCGGTTATTTCAGCTAGATTGGGGAAAGTTGACTGCGTCTCCTTGGTTAATTCAATCACGGCTCGTGTTCAGTCTTGGACCAATAGATTCCTCTCCTTTGCGAGGCGTCTTCAACTTATAAGGTCGGTGCTTCATTCTATACAAGTCTTTTGGGCTAATGTGTTCTTTCTGCCATGTTCGGTTCTAAACCGAATTGAGCAAATTTTCCGCCAATTCTTGTGGAGAGGCCCTGAGATGGGTTCAAGTGGTGCTAAAGTCTCGTGGTGTAATGTTTGCCTTCCCAAAAATGAAGGGGGCTTAGGTATTCGTACTCTAAGGGAGAACAACATTGCATCCATGCTCAAACATACTTGGATTCTTTTCTCAGATAAAGAATCTATGTGGTGTAAGTGGATTCATTCCAATTTCCTGAAGCGGAAAGTTTTTTGGGTGGTCCCTTGCCCTACTCATTGCTCTTGGGCCTGGAGGAAGTTATTAGATCTTCGTGATCAATTTCAGCAATATTTCAGATGGAGCATTGGAAATGGGAGGTCGGTCTCCTTTTGGTTCAACCCTTGGCACCCAAATGGTCCTTTATACAAGATCTTTTCTAATCAGGATATTTATTGCTCGGATATATCCCGCTTTGCTTCAGTTGCTGATGGTTTTGCTACTCCTATGGGCTGGTATATCATTAACATCATGGCTAATTGGTGGAATCCCCTTCCAGTATTCAACCAAGAGGAGGATCGGTTTCAGTGCTTCCGCACCCATCCAGTCGCTTCTCCATTGCTTCTGCCTGGGATTTGATTCGACCGAAGCCTAATGTCATCTCGTGGGCTTCTTTTGTTTGGAATACTGCCTTGCCTCCAAGATATCAAACGCATCTTTGGCTTATTTCGCGCAATCGGCTGCCGACTTAAGTTTTGCTCATCTCTTATGGTAGGATCCCCCCTACAAATTGCCCCCTTTGTTCGTGCAGACCTGATTCTATAGATCATTTGTTCTTTGCTTGCCGTGCTTTGGATAATCTTATTTCATTTTGGGCGGCAAGATTCAACCTAGTGTGGCGAAACAAGCTTTGGGTGGATAATTTGGCCTGGGCTTCCAAGTGGTTTATGGGGAAAAGTTTTTATCAGATCCTGGCTCGGTTTAGTTTTGGTGCAATGTGTTATATCATTTGGAAAGAGCGGAACAATGTGCTTTTTCAGAATCAGACTCTCTTTCTTCCAGCGATGAAAATGCATCTTCAGAAGGCTATCAAAGATAAGGCTATGACCTTTAAACATGTTCCTGATGTGCCCATGAATAGAAGACTTCAACGAAGCTGGAACATCCATCCTTCTATTTTTGATTGATGGAGGTTTTCTAGTTTTTGTTGTCTTTTGTTTCCTTTTGTTGTTGTTGCTCCTTTTTTCTAGGAACCATGGCACCCTTACACTTGTTCTAGACTTTTGTCTTCTTGAGTGTCTGCTTTTTGTTGGTGCTGGGCCTCCCTCTTGTATTCTTTCTTGCAAAATCAATATATTACTTACCTTTACCAAATATATATATATATATATTAAAAAATTGACATGTCAGCGTTGGCTAGATGGCTAGTGTTGGTCAACGTCCACGTCATCATCGGCCTAACAAATTTGGTTGGATAGCCTAAATTGGCACAATTGTAAAATGTTTAGGACTTAATTGATAAAAAAAAAAATTAAGACTGAATTGAAAAAATTGCAATGGATTTAGAACTATTTGATAATTTTCCCAAGTTGTTATGCATGAAAGCTCAGGATTGAATATATACATTTGTTATCTTTCTCGGTCGCCTCTTTATACAATTTTCTCCTGGTCCCAAAAGTGGTGTTAAGGTTAAAAAATGAAATGAAGAAGACAAAAAAGAAGTGCACTTCCCTTCAAAATCTAAGAAGAGAAGTAAATAACAATTAACGGGCACCGTGAAAATCGCATAATTGAGATGAGAAGTTTATCATATGCGAAAATTCCTTGCTTGAATCTGAGTCCAACGAACCAAATGCATTACATCAGTTGATTTTGTGAAATCCATTCACATAGATAAAGAGAGCCAATTCCGTTGCAGACGTCCTCTCTCGCAGGTGCTCTCCCATACCAGATTTGCTTCGCTCTGCCTCCCTCTATCTCCCGCGCATTGACGAGGTCTTAAGCTTGAGCAAACGAAGTTGAAGATACAAAGACGGAACCGTGACGGAAGTTAAATGTGTCATTCGGATACAAATTTAGAGTTTTTGGTGATACAAAAAAAGATGTGTCATGGTTGATATGATTTGGGATTTTTTGTTATCCCCCCATCCCCCCCCCCCCCCCCCCACAAAAAAAAAAAAGAGAAACCACTAAGATAAGAGATGTGGAGATTAAGCAAACAACACTATCATTGTCTTCGTAAAAAGCTGAGCAAAAGTCACTTGGCATTTTATCTATTGAAAAGAATAAGACAATGAAATAACCAAGATACATTTACATCCCAACCGATCTGCCGAGCAAAAGTTATGATCTTTCCAGGCGAATGGCTGAAGGGAATTTAGTACATCCAACTACCTCGGTGGCTGCCTTCCCCATCGCTTAGTTAGGGCATTGACTTGGGCGTTGAAATGATCGACGTCAACTTTTGAGTAGCAGTACATTTGTGATGCGGGTCCTCAAATGCATCACGCTCTAGGACACTTAATTTCTGTGGTGTACTGTGAAACATGATTCCCATGATGGTTAACCATTTATGAGTATTCAAGTGTAGCTGCTCCGCCAGACTTTGGTTATGGGGCATCGCATGTTGTAAGTGTCCCTTGTATCAAACTTGAATTAGGGCTATTTGTTGGTTACCAGTGTCTCTCGTGTCTATAAGATGTTATTTGATGTTTATTGTCGTGTATTGGTGAGATAATTATGGGCGTGGCCCCTGAATCTATCAACACCTGATACGTGGCAGGAGACTTCTCTACTCGCTACCCAAGAAGATGATGATAGGCATGGCTTCTCTATTTTTCTCCCCATTTTTCATGTTGGCAAGGACGAGTTCAGGGTCCAGTCAACGAAAAGTTTGAAAAACTTCTCCGAGTTGGTAAATTTCTATAACTGTTGGTAAATTTCAAATTAGTAAATATTGTAATGTTGATATATTTATTATAACTACGATATATCAACATTATTACCATAGTGTACTAATTTATTAACTTCTAGAGAAACTACAGTGCTCAATTATTTCACATTTTGAGATATTCCCGTGTCCCACGACACATGTGAAAAACGTTCTATCCTCTTCTTTTTTTTTTTTTAAATAAGAACTAATTTCATTAATTAACTTTCCAATCAATTTGTATCCTCCCCATTTTCCTTGCATTTTCAAAGGCAACATAAATACCATATTCAATTAAGTATTTATTTTCTTAGAAAAAATTGCAATATTAACCTTTTGAGAATACCCATATTAGGCTAAATGTATATGAAAAGTTTATTAATTGTTGATGATGATGTTCTCATTTTTTGAGACAAAGTTAAAAATGTCAATATATCTCTTTTATGGGGACACATTAACACGACTCAAATTGATATTATGTCTGGAAGATTTTTTGAGTTGACGATGAGAGGTGAAAAAAGAAAGAGGTGAAGGCAAAAACTTTCCCCATTTTGCCAAAAAAGAAAGGATCTAACAACATTAAATAAATATTATGGATATATAACATATATATACCTACATCATCATCATCATCATAAAAGCTTTTTCTTATACAAATAGTGTCATAATGGAAATATAAACCTGTTTATGGAACAAAGGTACATGCAAAAAATAAAATTTGATTATGTATTATTATCTAGAATATGCTTGCGTGAAGAAATTTTCATATCGCCACTGTACGGGGTAAAAGCCCTTGGAAGTAGGATATGCGTTGCATACGCTGCTAGTATAAAAGTCTTTTTTACACTAGCAATCTTAGAATGGGAATGTAAACCTGTTTATGAAATAAGTCTACATGCTAAAAAAGAAAATTGTATATCTGTTATTAACTTAGGTATAAAAAATTTTACCCTACTAGCCCGCTGAATAAAATCATTGAAAATATGTTGTTTGCAAAAAAAAAAAAATGGGAGGGTGGAAGAAAAGCATTAACATGGAGCAACTGTAAACCACTTATAGACCAGACATTTGCTGTCCGCGAGGGATCCGATGATCTGAAATTGTTGTTGGACAAACAGGTGTGATCAGGTAGCCCAGTTGAACTTGATAAACAACCACAAACTGTCAAGAGTTCACCCGATCATCGTATTCAACCTATGCAAAGTGATTTCCATATCTTTACATGATTTTCTTTTCCTTTGCTCCATTCTAATGAAGGATACGAGAGACTCCGGCATAAATGATGTTTTCTTGTTTCGGGAGCGTGCATCCTTTAACTGTAAATTTGGGACCTTGAATTGTGTTGTTTTTCAATGGTGATTTGGGAGGATTTTTTTTGGTGGTGAAAAAGGCTTGAGACAAGGTGACCGGCTTATTTGCGGTGGTTAATAATTGTTTTCCAGAATTCTTGCTAGCTTTGTCAGAGGGAAGACGATACCTTCAAATAGTTGTGGCCTGTCGTGACCTCTTTTTTCATGTCCACTTATGAGCGTCTGCGGAGGCTAATGGTTTGCTAAGTCTATTAGGCTTAGCCCGGGCTCTTTCAAGCCCACCAATTCACGACTTATGGTCCAAGTTTTTAACCTGTAAATTGATTTTAAATATGAGCCGCCACTAATTGATTTGGGGTTAGTCGATTAGAAACCCAAGTGAAACATTGAGAGAAATATTTCACTCATGTGCAACTAGAGAAACTAGGATCGATGACTTAATTACACTAATTAATAACTAATGCCATTCCGGTACCTAATCTTGTTTAAACCCTAAGGGTTTTTGGATTTTCAAGAGATTTTCCATGCATTTGTGGAGGAATTTTTTTTTTTTGGTATTTTTCTATTTTTTTAACATAAAAGCATTTTTTGAATTTTCAATCTTTTTTGAAAATATAAATCATTTTTGGCTTTTTTCTGATTTTTTTGGGCTTTTTGGGAAAACATAGGATATTTTTTGGATTTTTCTGATTTTCTGAAATTTTTTTATTTTTTATTAAAACAATTATTTTTTTTATTATAATATTTAAAAAATGACCCAAGTCGAATTGTTGGGTTTGGACTGATCGAGGTTGCTAGCGGCTAGCCCAAATTGGCCTGAAAAACGAGCCCAGCCCGAAACTCACTTAGAATTCAAAAAAATGCCAGAATCAAGCTTGAACTAACTTAGACCTGGCCCAAGTGCATTTGGCCCGAATTGTGCCCGAACCGGCTTTGACTCGACTCGAGGTTGATTCCTCCCTTGTCTCTCTACAGTGTCAATGGTGGTGGTCGGGACGTCACCGGCAGTAGTTCGATGTTGACGATGGTGGTGGTTGGGACGTCACCGGCAGCAATTCGATGTTGACGATGGTGGCGATGCAGCAGATGGCATCAACAATCTATTCAACAGGGTTGGCATGCGGCACAATAGTAACAAATAGGAAGCTACTCGCTCGGTCAAGACTGAGATGCGAGAGGCTATAACTGGGGCTTTAAGGGGTGATGCTGATGAAGACGGGCAACAACGGATAGACAGCGACGGGACGGAATGAACCTGGCATGGTTCTGAATCAAGAGGAATGGCTTGGGCTGGAGCTCACACGAGCCCGACGGCCATAAGCTCCAGCACAGTCCATTCAAAGCAAGGTAGAAACAACGCCCTCTTACTGGGGCTTGAAGCGAAAAGAAAGGGAGCACGGCGGGGGGGCGTTGACCATGACCTATGCGTGGTGGCTCGCGATGGCTCTCCCTTGTGCTTGCCTTCTCATAGCTCTCTCTCTGAAAACAACCCTCCTCTGCCCACGAACTCTCTCTCTTGCCGCCCTTCCCCTTAGATCTCTGGCTGGCTGGCACTTGGACCTCCCCTGATGTCTCTCAAGGGAAGCTCTCGGAGCTAGCTACCTTGGATCTCTCTCGGCTTGTGTTCGTTTTTGCCTTCCCCTGACGCCCTATTTATAGGCGAGGGGGGGCCCGGCAATAGAGGTTGGGCTGGCGGTCTTTGGTGTGCCGACCAACCTCCCTTTGTCGGCCGAACCAACGTCAGCTCCTACCTCTTCCACGGAGGCCTACACGGCATTGATGGCGCGTCCCCTCAACCACCAGCCTACTCTCCTCTCTCTGCCCTAGCTCATCCTTCACGGTCGGCATCCCCTGCACGCATGAAGCACAGAGGTGAAGGGGAAGAAGAAGGAAGAAGAAGAGGGAAGGGGGCCGGGTTTGGAAAAAAGCTAGGCCATGGGCCCTTGTGGGAAAAAAGAAGAAAATGGGGCTGGGCACGAAGGTCCAACCCCAGCAGGCTCCCCCCCCCCCACTCTTTTTATTTTTATTTTTATTTTTGTTATTACTATTACTACTACTACTACTACTACTACTACTACTACGACTATTATTATAAATTATCCAAAAAAGCGAAAAATTAATAAAATAGGAAAATAAAGCTTAATGGATGCGAAAATAGAAATTAAGGCCTAAGTGATGCAAAAATCATTTTTTTTGGCCAATTCAATCCCTAATTTTCTTATGCAATTTAATTTAAAATACTTAGCCAAAATTTAGGTGTCAACAACTGCCTATCTTTGAAGGTGAGCTCGTAGAGGTTGCATTCAAAGACGAATTGATACCTAAATTTTGTCCATGCATATGTAGTAGATTATATCTTATTTGGGACTAGGTGTCCTTATGTAGAAAAAAGAGCAATAGAACATTATACATACTAAGACAGATAAGAAGATATATGTAGTTACTTACCGGAAGTAAGTGAGATAGGGTGCGAATCATGAGTTTGGCAAGTATGAAGGTATCATCTTACCTGATGATGTAAGGAAGTTGCTTTTTCAAAACCCAAACCTTTCTCCGGTCGCCTTGATGGGAAATTGTTTTTCCAGGACTTGAATCATTATTCGGTCGCCTTTTAGAGTAATAATTTATTTGCCTAAAACCCAAACCTTTCTTTAATCGCCTTGACGGGGAATTGCCTTTCTAGGACCCAAACCATTTTTCGGTCGCCTGTTAAAGTAATAAGTTGTTTGTCTAGGACCCGAACCATTCTTCGGTCGCCTATTAGAGCAATAAGTTGTTTACCTGACCTTTCTCAGGGGATGCGCCGACCTTTCTCAGGGCATCTGTTTGTTGGGTGCCTGATCTTTGTCAAGGACACTGGTTGGTTACCTAACCTTTCTCGGGGATGCACCGACCTTTCTCAGGACATCTGTTTGTTGGGTGCCTGATCTTTGTCAAGGACACCGGTTGGTTACCCGACCTTTCTCGGGGGATGCGCCAACCTTTCTCAAGGCATCTGTTTATTGGGTGCATGATCTTTGTCAAGGACACCAGTTGATTACCTGACCTTTCTCGGGGGATGCGCCGACCTTTCTCGAGACATTTGTTTGTTGAGTGTCTAATCTTTGTCAAGGACGCCAGTTGATTACCCGATCTTTCTTGGGAGATGCGCCAACCTTTCTTAGGACATCTATCTTGGAGGATACTTGGACATATGCAAGCATTGAAAGAGTACCTGGACATTCGCAAGTACTAAAAGAGTATGTGGATGTTTGCAAGCATTGAGGGAGTACTTGGATGATCACAAGTATGAAATCTTGGAGGATACTTGGTCATTTGCAGGTATCAAAGGAGTACTTGGATGATCGCATGTACTAACCCTAAAGGATACTTGGCCATGCTTAGGCATTGAAGGAGATACCTAGTCATTCACGGGAATCGAAGGAGTACTTGAATGATCGCAAGTACTAAGCCTAGAAGATACCTCGCCATTCGCAGGCATCGGAGGAGTACTTGGATGATCACAAGTACTAAACCTCGGAGGATACCTGGTCATTCATAAGTATCAAAGGAGTACTTGGATAATCACAAGTCTCGAATACTTGGGGAGGTCTCTCACCTTCTAGTAAAGAGAATTTAGGTAATATCTAGGACAAACATGGGATATCCATGAAGGTCTTTCACCTCCGGGGGAAAGAAAATGTGATATCAAGGAGACATCTTCGTGAAAGTCTCCCATCTCCTTAAACATTTGTGAAAGTTTCCCACCTTATGGTAAATGGAATATTGAGGACGTACCTGTGATATTTGTGAATGTCTCTCACCTTCTCATAATTGGAATATCGAGGGCGTGCCTCGGATATTCGTCAAGGTCTCTCACCTCTTGGTAATTGGTGAAAGTTTCTCACCTCCTGGTAATTTGTGAAGGTCTCCCACCTCCTGGTAAGATAAATTTTGAAGGTAGCACGAGACTTACCTGGATGGCCGTAGGTACTCAAAAGGCCTGGAACACCTAGGAAGCCACGGGTATACAAAGTAGTGGAATACTTGGATAATCACAAATATTTAATGATACGATCTGGGACCACTCAGGCAGGTCCAAGTGTCATGATGATAAGAGAGCATACCTGGATAATCGCAGGCACACAAAGTAGTGAAATACTTGAACAGCTACTAGTATTCAATGATATAATTTGAGGACAACTCGAACAAATCGATTGTCAAGGGAAGGGAGTACCTGGACGGTGTCAAGTACTCAAAATTAATGGGATACTTGAGCAATCACCAGTATCCATACTATGAGGATAATTCGAACAGGTCGAGTGTCAATGAGAGAGAGTACCTGGACAATTGCAAGCATCCAAACTCTGAAGACAAACTCGAATATGTCGAGTGTCGATAAGGGAGAGTACCTAGACAGTGGTAGGTACTCGAAGACAAAGGGATACTTGGACAATCGTAAGTATCCAAACTTTGAAGACAACTCGAACAGGTCCAGTGTCAAGAAGACAGAGTATTCGAGCGATGACCGGTACTCAAAGACAGAGGGATACTTGGACAGTCGCAAGCATCCATGCTCTGGAGACAACTTGAATAGGTCAAGTGTCGATAAGAGAGAGTACCCAGACGATGATAGGTACTCAAGGACAATGGGATACTTGGTTAGTTGCAAGCATCCTAACTAGGAAGACAACTCAAATAAGTCGAGTGCTAAGAAGAGAGAATACCTAGACAATGGTAGGTACTTAAAGACAAAGGGATACTTAGATAGTTGCAAGCATCCAAACTCAGAAAACAAATCGAATAGGTCGAGTGTCAAAAAGAGGGAGTACCTAAATAGTGTCGGGTACTAGAAGATAATGGGATACTTAGACAGTCGCAAGCATCAAAACTATGGAGACAACTCAAACAGGTCGAGTGTCGATAAGAGGGAGTACCTGGACAATGGCAAGTACTCAGAGACAATGGGATACTTGGACAATCACAAGCATCAAAACTATGGGGACAACTTGAACAGGTTGAGTGTCGATAAGAGGGATTACTCGAATAGTGGTAGGTACTCAAAGACAATGGGATGCTTGGACAGTCGCAAGCATCCAAACTCTGAAGACAACTCGAACAAGCTAAGCGTCGATAAGAGAGAGTAGTCGAACAGTGGTAGGTACTCGAGGACAAATGGTACTTGGACAATCGCAAGTATCAATACTCTTAGGACAACTTGAACAAGTCAAGTGTCGATAAGAGTGAATACCCAAATAGTGTTAGGTACTCGAGGACAAAGGGATGCCTGGACAATCACAAGCATCTAAAGACAAAAGACAACTCGAATAGGTCAAGTGTCAAAAAAGAGAGTGTACTTGGACAATGGTAGGTACTTAAAGACAATGGGATATTTGGATAGTTGCAAGCACCCAAACTATTAAGATAACTCGAACAGATCGAGTGTCAATAAGAAAGAGTATCTGAACGGTGGCCGGTACTCAAAGAAAAACTTTTGAAAATAAGGGTAGAGATATGCTTACCCGATGATATCTCTGATCTCTGAGAGTATGTCTACTATTTACACAATATGCACACATGATTGTAAATGCTGTAAAATCATGAGTTCAAATGGAATTCATGCATGATAATTTTGTCAGTTTTGCATCACCAAAGCTCCACTGGGGAAAATTTTTGAAAGACAATATTCATTCAGAATGTAGACGTCTTGAACATGCCAATTGAGGGACTTTCAGTCTGAAAGAACTTTTCACTCACTCTCATAGAAAATGCTGTTTTATCCTGACCATTAGTGCAGGATTTATGAGGATCACACCAACTCACAATCATCATGTCAGCAGGGGTCTAGGTATTCTCGTAAGTGGTACGACTTTACCAATATGAGAGGTCTTTGCCGGGACTGTGGTGTAGGCTTGGTCAAGGGCTTACCAAAGGGGACCATCAAGGTCAAGGCTTATGAAAGAAATTGTGCACGATCATCTCCAGGTTTACAAGTCAAGAACCCTGTGAAAAGAGATAGAATAATCTTGCTTGTATTTCTTCGAGCAATGTTTATAAACATATGAAATCCTACATTAATTGAAGTGCCCTAGTCTGAAGAGACTTTTACAAGGGGGTGTAATGTAGGCTTGGCTCATGCGTAAAAGGGTGAGAGTAGGTGATTGCCTTGGCATTACCACCAGTCGTTCTTCTTACGGTCGGGAATTTTCTCCATGGAGGCTCCATTAATTGAACCACAATAGCCACTTTGTTTAGGAGTACCAATGGCCAAAATTCACTTCGTTTGAGGGCATCAGCCTTGCTTTTACCAAGCACATTGCTTTTTCATGCCCTTAGTTCTTTTAATTCCAATTTTCTCATCTATGGGCATTGACTTTGCTTTTACCAAGTATATTGCTTTTTCATGCCCTTAGTTTTTCATTATTGTTGCTTGAGGAACTGGACTAGGCAAGTTCAAGCAAAACACTGCTATTAGACTCCTGGGGTCTTTATCTTAAGTCAACGCTCTAAATCACGCTACTTGACTGGCAATAATTCTTGATTTGCCTCAATGTGAGGGCGAAATCATAGACTCTATTGGGCTATACAATGAATACAAGTGCATAGGGTAAAGAAAGAATCGCTCTTCGTCATTCTAGGGCACTTAAATTATCGTGACTGTTCAATATGCAATAAAGACACCCAAAAATTGATGCAAGTGCGAGCAAGAAAATTTCTATCCCCTTTCTCACCCTATGATGTCGCCTCGCCTTTGATCTGCCTTAGTGTGGGGTAGTTCTTGACGGGGGTATGAAAGAAACTTCACAAGTGTATAGGGCTCAAAAGGGATAAGTAATGGATAACCTGTAGTGTTTAGGGTAGAGAAATGAAAAGCCCCTCACTGTTTTGGTTATCGTACCATTCGCAAGAGAACTCTTTACTTTGCAGACATGGAATTTTCTATACTCATCTTACAAGTGTATAGATAGGGAATTGTGTGTAGGATATGCCTTGCCTTTCATCGTCCTAATGCACCTCATTTAGCATGGTTGATCAATATCATATCCTTCATTCAGTTGTCTATTTTGATAATCCTCAGTGGAATTAGTAATCTAGACAGGCAAAATCATCATGCAAAATATGTTTGGAAAAGGCATGGAGTATTTCAAATACGAGGGAGTTTGTACAAATGAATGGTTTTACTCAAAAAACTTTATTAACAACTTTAAAGGTATTTATTTAACAGAGTTGTATTTACAAATATGTTAAATTTTGAACATCAAAGGAGTTATTCACAAATGAGTGTCCACGGACTGTCCTTATTCAATAGGGAGATGACTCATGAATGATCAACCGGGGTTGGGAATCCGATCATTGATTTGACGGGCACCTTTGCTTTTGCCCCTACAGAAGAGAAAATGCAAAAATGGATCAATCATCAGGGCCAAAATCAAATGTGAATTGAGGCCTAATGGATTTTTGTCATCTACTTTGGCGATATTTGAGACGCCATCTTGCTTGGAGAGTGGATCAGAGTTTGACATGCCTCTCCTTGATTTGTTATCCGTATTTTTGACGGTCAGGTGATCCTACAATAGATAAAAGGGAACATGTTAGTCATGAACTCACTCAGGAGTCAAATAATTGGAAGCGATACAACATTACCCTTCATTGGTTTGCTAATGATTGAATAGACTTGAAGTACGAGAAGGACACGAAGTCTTACATCTTTTGTTTCGTTAGGTCAAATACTCTCCCGTTTTTGCAATTGTAGGAGAAGCAAATTTTTTTGTATTAGTTTTTACATATACGGCAGCTAGTTGCTGCTTCTAAGGATCGAACCCCGGATTCCTCTAGGCTATTTCAATCCCCATACCACCAAACCACAGCACTGGTAGTGTTCATGGAGCGTTCACTTTTCCATTTAACTGAACTGGCTCCTCGATGACACGTCCTTTTTCACCAAGTTAGGTGAGTTCAATACAGGTCACTTCCATGTACGAGCTTGGCCAATATTGATTTGCCCAAATTAACCATTGAGTTTGATTTTTGAATCCCGATGCTTCCTATCAATAGAAATATGTTAAAAGCAAATTTAGAGAGGGGGAGTATTGGAAACGATACCAAATTACCCTTCCCCAAAGTTTGTATTTGATTACTCCTAGGGATATTCGAATGCTGATGACAGCCTTTTTGTCTTGTCGCAGTTCAACATCTCTTTTGATTGGCCCTTCTCACTCATGGCCATGTTATGCATGATTAATGGTCATTGATTCATCTTCAACGCCTTCCTTCTGTGGAATTTTTCTTCTATCTTTGATCATATGAACATTAACAGCATTGGGCAAAGTCATGTACCTCGAGCTTCCATGGAATCTAAGATGGACAATCAAAACCTCCAGTTTTCTGATGGCAATCATTTCTTGGGAGAGTATGCGTTTGGAATAAGAAGTGAGGTTTCCATATTCTAAAGTCATCATTTGGAATAAGGGGCTAGAGATCACCTCGATCATCTGGATTTTCTCCCTGTTGACAGTAGCCAATTCAAGAGAAGAAATTCTTTCTCTATGCTTCTTGGCTTGTTGGAGCTGGAAATCTCATCAATGAAATCGTAACGTCTAGTTGCTCGAGCACGTTGTGCGAAGAAGATATTACTTAGACTTGAGACGGAGTTGTGCAGGAGCGACTTGGAATGCATAGAGCTCAAGGGACGGCTCGTGAAATGGGAAGGCTGAAAGTAGCATGGAGGAGGTTACCCTGCCCTAAGCTACCATGATATGCATGCTTCAAGTTCAACCGTATACCTGTGCCGATTACGTCCTATCTTTCGTCTCCTATAAATAGAAGAGATAGGACATCATTATGTTCAGGGAATAAGACATACCCTTTTTTGATATGGGATGATCTTTTCTGTTTGCCCTTACTTTCTTGAAATAGTGTTTTTGAATTTGGTGAGTTCACATGATGCACCAGTTTCAAATGTCCCTTGTCATGCTAAGTTAAATGGGATGATATTCTGAGACACAAAGTGAATAAGTCAGAAAAAAGAAAAAACATGATTAAACTTAACATCTTGTTTTGACAAAATTTTTTGGTAATAAAATATTTTTTTTTCAAAAGTATATATTTCCGAGGAGGGGGCGAGGAAGCATGAGGAAGGCCAACCCTCAGTATTCTCCTTGGATGATATTTTCTTTTCATGGTTGGATTGCATCATCAGGCTAGTTTGGAATATCACTTCATGCTCTCAAAACGAATTATTAGAACTGTACATTTTGAGTGAAATTAAATTACTAGAATGGAAAATGCAACAGTAACACACTAGACAAGATAGAAAACATGAGATTATAAAAATCAAATCCAATGAAAACTCTTATGAAAAGGAGCACTTTGATAGTGTTGGTCCTGAAATCAAGTGCCTTTAAATTCTTCACCCTCAATAGACTCAAAGTATTCGCATGAGAGGACCACTTCATTGAAGCTACGAAAGTGCAATCCATGCATCCAAAAACGATGCTTGTGGGGTAAGGCCTTTATAAATAGCTTCATCATTTCTTCTTCGGCTAGTTAAGTGTTGGTTTGCATCATGAAAGCCTCCCACCTTTTTGCATATGTTCGGAAATCCTTCATTGGTCTTGTTCTTATGCGAACCAAATCTTCGCAAGGTAGTTTAGTTCCAATCTGGCTTTGGTATTGATGTAGGAATGTAGAAGACACCTCATTGCAATCCCTCATGAGGTAAATCCTTGCATGAAGAACCATTGCAATGCGATGCAGGTCCTGTGAGACTTTCTTGGAAGGCCTGAGTTATGAATGGCATTGGGTTGCAGTGCCAATTCATTTCAGCGTGAAAATATTGCAAGTGGGTCATGGGACAAGTTGTGCCGTTATACTTGTGGAGATTAGGTATCCCTGTTTATCCTATGGGGGCAAAATAGACCCGCCATGTCTTGGTTAGGCAACTAGTTTTTCTATTGTATATTCATTGTGGTGGTGAATTCTGCTACTTCAAAAAAGATGAACTCTACCGAGATCATTTCATTGCTTTCTTCCAAGTTAAAATTCCCAACCGAGGATGAAGCGTTTACGTCATCCTCATGGTTGGATGAAAAATTTAGCAGTCATTGGAAAATAAGTTATGAAGGACAAATGTTCCCTCTTCTAACAGGCCTTGGATCCTGTGCGTGGGTGGGAGGCAGTCATTCGATGAATGGTTGACTTCATTTGTATAATACTAGTAGCTCTCGGGATTGTACCTTAGCTCGAAGTCTTGGTGTGGCGGCTCATTGGCTATCAAGTTTTGCCTCGTCCAATGGTAAGCATTCACTCAAATTGCTTAGGCTTTCTTTTCTTGACTCCCGGTCCTGACATTTTGAGTAAAGTCCTTTGTTTCATTAGCTGGACTTTGTCAAGGGGACTGTGAGATGGTGGAGCTTCGCTTCCTAGGTTGATGGGAGTCAACATTCTTTGGACCCTAGATCTTGCGGTAAGCCTAGGAAGCTGTCCTGCTGTGCTTCGGTTCTGAATAGGTTTTGTAGTGTTAACTTCGTCTGCAGGTTCCTTGCCTTTCATAATGGAAAACTTCTCAGTAATAGGATATTGCTCGGTCGTCCATTTATCATGCAAGGCTACATTGATATCTTCTTATGTGGGCTGTAGGTCAGATGGGGTGGTTGGGCTCCTCCCTAACACGGCATGTGTTCTTTAAAACATCTTATCCTTTGTCTCTATGACTATCCGCTCTTCGTGAGGCAGGGCGATGTCGGTGTCAATGTTAACATTATATTCTTAAGGAGACTAATCTTCCTTACAATGTACCACCATAAGGCAGGGCTAGTTAGGTTTGATTGGTACGATTGAACCATCATTCGGACTAGGTAGGCCTATAAATAGGTCTCTGGATGAGAGGTATTGGCATACCTTTTGCATTTGGGTACTTTGAGCTCTTTCGAGATCTTAACACTGGCATAATTAGACAAATCAATGGGATCTTGCCCCTGTAGCTAGCTCAGCTTCTTCATGATCTTTACAAGCTATCTGTCCTATTGGTTATTCTTTGGCAAATTCACAGATGTCACGAGTGAGTTTAAAACAACTACGTGGTTGGACTTGGCTTGAGTGAACTCCATTTGCCTTTAGAGTTGTCGAAAGACAATGGATATCTGTCCTATGCCATCTTCAATGTTAGCAAGGCAATTTTGTACATCATTCTACTCAGGCACTATTGTTTGAGGCCATTCGCGGGTGATTGGTGGTTGGCGATTCATAACAAAAACAATGAATGAGCATAAGAGTAAATAAAGATTGACCCATGGCAACGGTCCAACTTTTTTGTTTTTATCAAAAGAGGATTTTACAGACAACATACTTCTAACATCTAAACTTGAAATTAAAATGACAGAACGAAATACTAGGTATTAAACAGAAGTCCCTAAACAATGGGACTAAGACAAAACTTTCACAATATTAACACTAGGGGGCACATGATTGCTATTTTATATGCGACTGGGAGCCTTGTTCTTGCAAAGATATTTGCTTCCTTGGACTGGCTATCACGCCTCGAACCCTGAGCGCAAGCATATCCCTCTGCAATCAATACAAATGCGACATTCCCAATATGCGTCGTTGAACCATTCATTTTAATGCACATACGGAAGCGTATAAATACCCCTGACAACAAACAACATGGGATAGGAAAGCAGGGTACATTTCACAAAAGCATACTTTTATAAACAACAGGGTTTAGTTACAATACGAGTTTGGTCAAAATTCTACAAAGGTCGGCTCTCAAAAAGAAGTTGTCCTACGACATACTAGTCGGGCACAAATGCCGATCCTTCAGACTCCACCTCCACAAACTCTAAGGCTTCGGTCCTCCACAACTACCAACTATGGACCTGAAAAGATAAGCCCATGACGGAATGAGACAATGTCTCAGCAAGTTCACCCCCTAAACCCCTATTAGGAAGGAAATGCACTCAAGGGTGGCCTAGCCACACCATACAGAGGACTTACCTCGCCTCAGTTCCTTCTTGCACATTAGCACAGTTCATATCATGATGCATATAATTCATGCACACAACAATTGAAACGCATTATCAACTCAATCAATCATTCACAAGGGTCCCAATTATAAGGCCAAACCGTATGACACGTCCCATACCATGCCACACAGTTTTGTCTCGTAATCAGACACATTTAACTCAATCAATCATGCGTTCCAATTGTTAATTTCGCCCATCTAGAGTACGACCTACTTGAAGTTTGGCGATCTACTGGAGGAGCCAGGCATCGTCTCTTCCCCATTGAGCACGGCTACGTCTCTCATAGACGGCTTTCTCAAAGGAGCATAGGTCTAGAATCTACTGTAACCCGAACCTATTGTCTAGATATCCCATATAAGGTAACGTCCATCTAAATCAATTCAGGAACGGGTTCTCTTAACCAACACACGACCATTCAATCTCGGCCCAAGACACCGTACATTGCACTCAAATGCCTCAGTTAAGATAGTAATCTTGGTCTATTTTCTTCGTATTAAAAAATCCAGAAAGTAGTCGTGCGTGGGTACATGGTCAATTCGAACCAGAAAAACTGATACATTTCCTTTTCAAACCCCACTATTTGATCTAGTACTTAAAATCCTTTTTCTCTGTCATAACCCGACACTCAGGATTTTCTAAATAAATATAATATTTTCATAATCATTACTCAATTTGTGCAATCCAACAATCAAATGCATAATTTGAACACACCACAGCAGTCAGCACAAAATTCCGGTCACCGGCTATCCCGGTATAATTTCCAAAAAATAATAAATAATCAAATATATTCAAAAATAAATAGATAATATATTATATTATATTAATACACTTTAACAAAATAATATTTATAAATACAAAATAATTAATTAAGGGTCTAATCAAGATTACACTAATTTAATCACCTAATTAGCCTTAATTAATTATCCACTAAACTAATCACATCCCTTAATCTAATTAACAATTAAATAAACTAATCTAACCATTTAACCATGATTAGCCTAACCTAAACAACCCTTAAGCATCATTAACCTCCTAAGCAAGGTTTATCAAGTAAACTCACCTATTTAGCGTTCCGATGAGTCCACGGCGACAACGATGCCAAGGCCAGCGACAATCCTCCTAGCGGCGACACCAACCAAGGCCAGGAAGGGCTCGAAAAGGGGCCACGAAGACTAAAAGCCCTTGATGGATTCTGCTTCTGTTCTTGGTGAACCAAGAAGGAAAACCAGCGGCTGAACGGTGAGGAAACGGGCTGCTCGGAGCTCCGGCGAGAGGGTGGCTAGCAACCGGTGGCACCCAAGGGTCAAGCGGGTCTTGCTAGTGGTTGGAATGGGCAAAGGAAGGGTCGAATGGGAGAAAACACGAAGGAAACGCAAAACAGGCGAAACCATGCAGGTAGGTGTGCTGCTAGAGAGTCTGGCGAGCCGTTCCTTCTCACCGGCCATCCCGTCCACTAGCGAATCGTTCCGGCGAACGGCGGGGTGCTCCCGTACGAATTAAATGTGCTGAAGACAATGGTGGGTGGCACGTGAGCTGATTTGCACGGGAAGACAACTTTTAACTTAGATCTTTGGAGAAAGGTTAGCTAGAGTAGAAATAGATAGAAGAGAAAACAAAGGGGGAAACAGCGGTCGATGGTGGCTTTGCAGCGTGCGACGGTGGATGGGGTTGGTCTGCTCGGTTTTCTCTGGTTCTCTTGAGCTTCCAAGGGATCTCAACAATGGATAAAGGTGGGTTTCAAGGAGGAAGAAGGCTGCTCAAGAGAGGGGGACCCCAAGGGCTTCCTAAGGCCTCAATACTTGTCCATTTCTCCCATCTCTTGCTCCCACCAGCCTTGGCCCTCATCCTCAACCGTTTTCCTCTCCTTGTCTTCCTTAAGAAGATTGTCAAATGGTCCAACAAGTTGTGTACCATGGGGGCTATGAATTTTGGACATTTGTGCACCAATTCCCCTTCAATTCCATTCAATTCCTCTTCAAATCAATCCAATTGAAGCTCAAAAAATTCAGCCAAGGTGTCCTTGTGCTTTTTATGATTTTTCCCCATCAATTGATCCCACATGACGGCTAAAGATGCAATCAAAACCTGGCCTACGAATTTCCCGATCCAAAATAACCATGCTATGATTTTTCACCGAAAATCTCGATTTGCAGAAAAATCTTCTGAATATGAGTCGACGTTCCTAAAATGATTTGTGACATGACAGAACTTCCAATTTCTGAAATCAGATTCAATTTCACGGTTAATTTCAATCTGGCGCGATTTTAGCGCATCCTAATCTACAGGGTAGCTTTTAGGAATTTTTGGCGCATTTGACCTGTGGTTGATTATTTTCAAGCCACAATATACATCTTGGACACATTGGTGACTCTCGATTGTCGTAGAAATCTCAAGATTTCAAATACGGACACAGGGTACAGAAACAACAGAAAAAGTAATCTAGTGACGTTCGACGAGAATTTTGTAATTAGGTGGGATCACCCATATACTAAACACATACCTAAGTCGAATTGATCTATCTTCGATCTCTGGTCAATTTTGACAGTGCCGTAATGACCCTTGCAGATTAGTACAGTCGAGCAGTCGGTTTCCGGTCAAATTCTCGAGTTAATTACGTTTATATTCCTTAACGGCTTCACCTAATAGACTAGTTAACTTGTGAGTGGCCAACTCAAAGAAAAGGGCTATAGGTGCATCGATGAAAAGCCCATTTCATCTCATCGAAAACAAACTTGAAAATCAAGATGTCACAACTCTTCCCCTCTTATAAAAATTTCGTTCTCGAAATTTAAACCATTACAATCTTTAAACAAAGAGATGGGGGTACAGTCGTCTCTTCGAATCTTCACTTTCCCAAGTTACTCCTTTAGTGCCGTGGTGTTGCCAGACCACTTTGACCAACGAGATGGTCTTGGTGCATAGAATCTGTTCTTTCCGATCCATAATCTGAACCGGGCTTTCAATGTACGACACTCTGTCATCGATGTCTAGTTCTTTAAAATTAAGCACATGGGTTAGGTCAGGCTCATACTTCCTCAACATTGACATGTGAAAGCCATCATGTACTTGTGCCAGCTTTGGCGGTAATGCAAGACGATACGCTAGGATCCCGATTCTTTCTAGAATCTCAAATGGACCTACGTACCTCGAACTCATTGGTGACACCTTCAGAAAAACGTGATCACCAACTTAAAATTCCAAAGACCTTCGACGCTTATCTGCGTACCTTTTCTAGCGGCTCTTAGCAGTCTTTAATCTGTCTTTAATAACAGCAACTGCATCCACTAACTGCTGGACCAACTCTGGGCCTGTGATCTTTCTTTCCCCGACTTCATCACACACTAATACAATGCTTCAAAAGGAGCCATCTGAATGGTTTGCTGGTAGCTGTTGGTGTAGGCAAACTCAATGAAATGAAGCTATTCCTCCCAGCTTCCCTTGAAATCCAAAACGCAAGCTCGCAGCATGTCTTCAAGGGTTTGAATCGTTCTCTCAGACTAGCCATCCGTCTGCAGATGATAGGCCGTACTGTACTGCAGCTTCGTTCCCAAAGCACTTTGCAAGCTTTTCCAAAAGGTAGCTGTGAACCTCGGGTCTCTATCTGATGTAATCGTCATCGGCACTCCATGCAGACGAACTATATGACGTACGTACAACTCTGCGTGCCTGTCTAAATCAAGGTCCTTTCGTACTGCAATGAAGTGAGTTGACTTCATCAGTCTATCGACCACTACCCAAATGGAATCATTACATCTCTAACTCCTTGGTAAGCTTGTCACAAAGTCCATTGTGATATGTTCCCATTTCCACTCGGAATCTCAAGAGTTGCAGAAGTCCTCCCGGCTTACAGTGCCGTGCCTTCACTTGCTAACACGTCAAACACTTGGCGACATGCTTGGCGATGTCCGCCTTCATATCAGACCACCAATAGTGTTGACGCAGGTTCTGATACATCTTCGTGCTACTAGAATAAATGTTGTAACTGTTACAATGAACTTCTAACACGATCTCTTCCTTAAGCTTTGCATTGTCAGGTACACATAATCGTCCTTGGAACCTTAGTGTTCCGTCTTCAGCAATCTGAAAGTCAGCTTTCCTCTTCTCGGTATCCTCTTGCAGGATTTTATGAATATCTGGATCTATCGGCTGAAGTGTCTTGATTCTGATCTGCAGTTCCGGCTCAATTTTGAGGGTGGCCATAAGATTCAAAAGGTGTCGTACCTCAAATTTGAAAACCTAACCTCGAGCTTTCTCGAGCAAATTCCACTCCTTAACCAGCATATGCGCAATTGAAGACTTCTGACTCTGCACATCTGCAACCTTATTCGTTTTTCTAGGGTGATATAAGATATCACAATCATAGTCCTTCAGGAGTTCCATCCAGCAACAGTGTCTCATATTCAACTCATTCTGAGAGAATAGGTACCTGAGACTTTAATGGTCCGTGAAGATCTGGAATCTTTCTTCGCACAAATGATATCTCCAAATCTTCAGAGCGAAAATAATCGTTGCGAATTTTAAGTCATGCGTCGGGTAATTCAGCTCATGAGGTCTTAACTAACAGGAGGCGTATGCAACAACCCTACCATGTTAAATCAGCATGCAACCCAGTCCTCTAAACGATGCATCACTATAGATCTCATATCCTCCAAGATTAGATGCTATGGTCAGCACAGGTGTGGTAGTCAGCTTCTGCTTAAGCTCTTGGAAACTACACTCGCACTTGTCTATCCACATGAACTTCTCTTCCTTCTTCAGTAGTCGAGTCAACGGTGATGCTAACGCTGAAAATCCCTCCACGAACCTTCTGTAATACCCTGCTAAACCCAGAAAACTTCTGATCTCTGTCATTGTAGTTGGTCTTAGCCAGTTGATCACTGCTTCATTCTTGGACGGGTCCACGAAGATTCCTTCTCCTAAAATCACATGACTTAGGAAGACCACATGAGTTAACCAAAATTCGCACTTGCTAAACTTGGCGTACAGCTTGTGATTCCTCAAAGTCTGGAGCACTATCCTTAAATGCCTTTCATGATCCTCAGGACTACTAGAGTACACCAAAATGTCGTCGATGAAGACGATCACAAACTATCCAAGTACTCGTTGAACACTCTGTTCATCAAATCCATGAAAGCAGCTAGAGCATTCGTTAAACCGAACGGCATTACAGTGAACTCATAATGGCCATATCAAGTACGAAATGATGACTTCGGTATGTCTTCCTTTCTGATCCTCAACTGATGATATTTTGTCCTTAAGTCGATCTTGGAGAATATTAACGCTCCTTGCAACTGATCAAACAAGTCGTCGATCCTCGGCGGTGGATACTTGTTCTTGATCGTCACCTGATTGAGTTCGTTGATAGTCGATGCATAGGTGAAACGAACCATCATTCTTTTTCACGAACAAAGTTAGTGCTCCCCAAGGTGTTGCACTGGGATGTATGAATCCCTTATCCAACAATCTCTACATCTGCACCTTCAGTTCCTTCAATTCTGACAACGCCTTCTGGTAAGGAGCCTTAAAGATTGGCTCTGTCCTGGGGGCTAACTCAATCACAAACTCTATCTCCTCTCTGGCAACAAACCTGACAATTCTTTCGGAAACACGTATGGAAACTCCTGAACCACTGCGATATATTATATCTTCTGCTCTTTAACTGTCATATCCACAATAGTAGCCAAGTAACCTTGGCAACCCCCATCTAACAAACAGGTTGCCTCTAGCGACGAGATTAAGGTAATTGACGGTCCTCCTCGACTCCCAATAAACTCGAAGCTCTCACCCACTAATGGGTTAAACTGGATCGTTTTGCGATAGCAGTCCATCTTAGCTTGTTGCTTGGTGAGCCAGTCCATGCCAATTATCACATCAAAATCATACATGACTAGGACTATCAAGTCTATCTTCCCCTCTTGCTCACCAATCACTAACTTGCAACTAGGACAACCCACTGTAGCTAACACATTATCCTTTAATGGTGAAGATATGCTAACCACTAACTCCAACAACTCAGGAATCAATCCTACTAGCTTAACATACTACTTAGCTATAAATGAATGAGTAGCTCCAAGGTCAAATAAAGCATAAGCAATGTGGTCGTTCAACAAGACTGTACCTGTGATCACATTAGGTGCATCCTCCACCTATCCTCTCGTGATAGCATATGTCCTTCCTTGAGCTGGCAGTATGTTCAAACCACCCTACGGTGCATTCGGTGGCACGACTCCTCGGATTTGACCCATCGGTGGCAGTGGTGGTAACTGCAGTCCCATTTGTCTTCTAGGACAATTCTGAGCCATGTGACCCTGCTAGCCACACAAAAAACAAACACCCATTTTGGAAGGGCACGGAGCTGATCCATGTCATCTTCCGCAAGAACGACATACTCCATTCTAGCTCGTTGAATTTCCTATTCCATCATTCCTGTTGAGCAGAACAGGGTACCTTCCTCTATTCATCGATTTCTTCCCAAACCAATTTCCATCCCTATTTGAACCAAACCGCGACCCAGATGCAGCGACTTGTTTGCTCTAGTCTCTCTCTGTCATCTAGACCCGCTCATACAAGTCATTGTAGTTCCTTGGGTTGAGTAGTATCAGCAGACTCCTTAATTCCAGTCTGAGTCCATCTCTGAACCTCCTAACTCAATCTATCGGATCCTCAACCAATCTAGGGGTGTACTGCGACAGTTCAACGAACTTCGCCTCGTACTAATCAACTATCATTGTACCTTGGCAAAGGCGCTGGAATTCTAACATCTTTACCTCTTTGGCAGTCTCAAAAAAGTACTTATTGTTAAAGACCTCGACGAGGGTGTTCCACTCTAGAACCACACCTTCAGGGAATACCATTCCTCCGGTGGTCATCCACCAAGTGCTTGCAATTCCCTACAGTTGATAGGCTGCAAGGACGACCTTCTTTATCTCGATGTACATGAGCAGTTTAAAGGTCTTCTTCAAACCCTGAATCCATAAAGCTGCAACATCAGGATCTCTTGCACCACTGAACTTCAATGGATTAAATTTCAGGAACTGTTCCACCAGCTTATGCATCGGCCTCACAACAACCACTTTCCTAGGTGGAACCTCAGCAGGCACGGCAGCAGGTGCGGCAACGGCTGCGGTAGAAGCGGCTTCAATGGTGGCAGTAACAACAGCATTGGCAGCAGCAATAGTGACCGCTATAACAATGGTGATAATGGCAGCGGCTTGATTCTGGGCCATCTGATCCATCCGATTTCCCATTGCCTCTAGCATTTGCATTATCCCGTCAATTCTCGAATCACCAGGGGCTGATACCCCAGCACCGACTGGAGGCGGTGCTACTCCACTAGCGTTGGCTTCAGCCTACGCTCTGCCATGATCACCTCGAGTACCGACTCTTGTCGGTGTCCTACCCCGAGTCACAAGGCCTATTGCCCTCTTCTTTGAGTCCTCTGCTCCTGGTCACTCGTGCTACAGGCTCCTTACAGACACCTGTTTTCCAATTCCAATACCATATTAGAATTTGAGTGACCACCAAACACGCTACCAATCAACTATCAACCATATGCATCAGCATATTAAAATGGCATTTCCTACTAACTATCCCATGACCCATTGCACCTTATCACTCCAAATACTGACCTGCTCTGATACCACTTAAACGGGGATGTCACGGCCCCAACCCCGAGCATGCACGCATCCCTCTGTGGTCAATACAAATGTGACATTCCCAACACGTGTTGTCAACCCATTCATTTTGATGCACATGCGGAAGCAAAACAATAAACCCCTGACAACAAATATCATGGGATAGGAAAGCAGGGCACATTTCATAAAAGCATACTTTTATAAATAACAGGGTTTAGTTACAAAACGAGTCTAGTCAAAAGTCTACGAAAGGTCGGCTCTCAAAAAGAAGCTGTCCTACAACATACTAGTCGGACACAAACGCCAATCTTTCATACTCCACCTCCACAGACTCTGAGGCTTCGGTTCTCCACAACCACCAACAATGGACCTGGAAAGATAAGCCCACAATGGGGTGAGATAATGTCTCAACAAGTTCACCCCCTAAACCCCTATTAGGAAGAAAATACACCCAATGGTGGCCTAGCCACACCATACAGAGGACTTACCTCGCCTCAGTTCCTTCCTGCACGTTAGCATAGTTCATATCACAATGCATATGAGTCATGCACACAACAATTGAAACACTTTATCAACTCAATCAATCATTCACAGTGGTCCCAATTGTAAGGCCAAACCGTATGACACGTCACATACCATGCCATACAGTTTTATCTCATAATTAGACATATCTAACTCAATCGATCATGCATTCCAAATGTTAATTTCACCCCTCTAGGGTACAGTCTACTTGAAGTTCAGCGGTCTACTAAAGGAGCCAGGCATTGTCTCTTCCCCATTAAGCATGGGTACATCTCTCATAGATGGCTTTCCCGAAGGAGCATAAGTCCAAAATCTACTGTGACCTGAACCTATTTTCTAGATATCCCATATAGGGTAACATCCATCCGATTCAATTCGGGGACGGGTTCTTTTAATCAACACACGACCATTAAATCTCGGCCCAGGACACCGTGCATTGCACTCAAATGTCTCAATTAAAATAGTGATCCTGGCATATTTTCTTTGTATTAAAAATATCCATAAAGTAGTCGTGCGTTGGTGCACGGTCAATTCGAACTAGAAAAACTAATACCTTTCCTTTTCAAACCCCCACTATTTGATATAGTACTTAAAATCCATTTTCAGTGTCAAAACCCGACACCCGGGATTTTCTGAATAAATATAATATTTTCACAATCATCACTCAATTTGCGCAATCCAACAATCAAATGCATAATATGAACACACCACAGCAGTCGGCACGAAATTTCGGTCATTGGCTATCATGGTATAATTTTCGGAAAATATTAAATAATTAAATATATTCCAAAAATAAATAAATAAATAAATATTATATTAAATATAATTAATAAATTAATATTTATAAATTCGAAATAATTAATTAAGGGTCTAATCAAGATTACACTAATTTAATCACCTAATTAGCATTAATTAATTATCCACTAAACTAATCACATCCCTTAATCTATTTAAAAATTAACTAAACTAATTTTAATCACTTAACCATGCTTAGCCTAATCTAAATAACCCTTAAGCATCATTAACCTCATAAGTAAGGTTTAGTGAGTAAACTCATCGGTTTAGCGTTCCGATGAGTCCACGGTGACGGCGACACCAAAGTGAGCGACAATCCTCCTAGCGGCAACACCAACCAAGGCCATGAAGGGATCGGAAACGGGCCACAAAGATTGAAAACCCTTGCTAGCTTCTACTTTTGTTCTTGGCTGAACTAGGAAGGAAAACCAGCGGCTGAACGACAAGGAAACGGGCTACTCGGAGCTCTGGTGAGTGAGTGGCTGACAACCAGTCGTACCCGGGGGTCAAAGGGGTCTTGTTGGTGGTTCGTATGGGCATAAGAAGGGCCGAAATGGGACAAAACATAAAGAAAATGCGAAACAAGTGAAACCGTGCAAGCGGGCGCGCTCCTAGATGATTCGGCGAGCTGTTCCTTCTCGCCAACGGACAGGATGGTCAGCGAATCGTTCTGGCGACCAACGGGGTGCTCTCGTACGGATTGGATGTGCTGAAGACAATGGTGGGTGGCACGTGAGCTGATTTGCATGAGAAGACAACTTTTAACTAAGATTTTTGGAGAAAGGTCAGCTGGAGTAGAAATAGACAGAAGAGAAAACATAGGGGGAAACAATGGTTGACGGTGGCTTTGTGGCGTGCGACGGTGGAGGGGGGCTACCTCAATAATGGAGACAGATGGGTTTCAAGGAGGAAGAAGGCTGCTGAAGAGAGGGGGACCCCAAGGGCTTCCTAAGGCCTCAACACTTGTCCATTTCTCCCATCTCTTGCCCCCACCAGCCTTAGCCCTCATCCTCAGCCATTTTCCTCTCCTTGGCTTCCTCAAGAAGCTTGCCAAATGGTCCAAGAAGTTGTGCACCATGGGGGCTACGAATTTTGGACATTTGTACACCAATTCCCCTTTAATTCCACTCAATTCCTCTTCAAATCAATCCAATTGAAGCTCAAACAATTCAGCCAAGGCGTCCTTGTCCTTCTTATGATTTTCCCCATCAATTGATCCCACATGACGGCTAAAGATGTGATCAAAAGCAGGCCTACGAATTTCCCGATCCAAAATAACCATACTTTGATTTTTCACCGAAAATCTCGGTTTGTAGAAAAATCTTCTGAATATGACAACGTTCATAAAATGGTTTGTGACATGATAGAACTTCCAATTTCTGAAATCGGATTCAATTTTGCGGTTAATTTCAATTTGGCGTGATTTTAGCTCGTCATAATCTACAGGGTAGTTTTTAGAAATTTTTGGCGCATTTGACTTGTGGTTGATTATTTTCAAGCCACAATGTACATCTTCGACACATAAGTGATTCTCAGTTGTTGTGGAAATCTCGAGATTTCAAATACGGACACATGGTACAGAAACAACAGAAAAATCAATCTAGCGCCATTCGACGAGAATTTTGTGATTAGGTGGAATCACCCACATACTAATCACATACCTCAGTCGATTCAACCTATCTCTGATCTCTGGTCGATTTTGACAGTGCCGTAATGATCCTTGCAGATTAGTACGATCGAGCAGTCGGTTTCTGGTCAATTGCGTTTATATTCCTTAATGGCTTCATCTGATAGACTAGTTAACTCGTGAGTGGCCAACTTAGAGAAGAAGGCTATAGGCGAGTCAATGAAAAGCCCATTTCATCTCACCAAAACAGACTTGAAAATCAAGATGTCATATTGGCTCTAAGACGTGTACCTAGCTTATTCCCAAATTCATTTGCATAAGCTCTGCTTGCTTGTGTTGATTGATCTGGTTGGTTAGGTGAGGGACCGATGACCGTAGTCTTATCGAGATACGATTGTTATGGATATAAGAATTAAAATCATGATGGGTCCTTTCCTGCCCCTCAAGCCCTTCGAGTAACACGATCCTTTTGCGATAGCACTTGCTCCATGTTTCCTCGATGATGGAAATCTCGAAAGGGTAGTCACGACTTTGATGGGTAAAAAAGAGTAGAGAGATCTTCGTCTTGAAAGGCAGCGAGATCTTCTGAAGGGCTCCGTATTGTCATGCCACCCTATATGGGTAATAAGGAGTGGTGCCGGTGAGACCAAGCAATGAGATTGGATTGCAACGTTTGTAAGCAAAGTGAGCTCTCTTTTCATGGAACCAACTAGCACACCATAAGAATACCCCAGGAGCGGGATTCCTTGGGAATTTATCTAATTAAAAAAGCTTCTGATTAAGAATGTATGGTCCTAGATTAACAAATTTCTGTAATGGATTTTCGAAATCATTTATTTCAGACGATTACATGAGGCATTGAAATTCGCTTAAGTAAGAAAAGAACTAAACCTGTAAAATTTCTGGGGAGGCCGGCATGATTTTATCCGTGTTTTCTTTAAAACAATTAAGAGACAAAATTTCTTCAGCTAGAATCATGTTGACATAATTTTGCTCCCTTAAGACCTGATCAACCACCCATGCCATTGAGGGACTTATGGCGGCTTTTTGATGGGGGAAAATGCTGAACCCAAAAATGGCTAGGAGGAAAATCTCACTTTTTTGGGTCATAGGCTGATTTTCAAAACAAGCAGTCAAAAACGCTAGTGGGCAAGTATAATGATTGGTTTCAAGAATTTGCCTTATAACATGAACTTCAGTTCATAAAAGTCGCGCTAACCCCCATAGCAGGTCAATATCTGTTGGTGGCCTAATAAGCTTACTCTCGAGAGCCATTCCAATGATGATGTTATATTCTTCCAGAGTTGGGTTTAGCTCGAATCCACCAAACATAAAAGTGGATGTCCTAGGGCACCAGAAATGTGTTATGGCCTGTATGACCTTAGGATGAACAGGGATCTGGAATAATGATAGAAGATGACTGACTTTGGCTTTCATGCGCTCTTGGGCAAATTGATCCAATTGACCCCACTATCTAAAGAACTCTGCTTTGGGGGCGAGAATTAACTAGATATCATATCCTCCCATCGCATATGAACTGGGACCTGAAAAACGGACCTAAATTGCCATGGGCTGATAAAAAAAAAACTGAGTAAAAAGGTAAAGAAATCACTTTGCTTCTAAAGAAAATGGCAAGCACAGAGACATGCACATGATACGTGCAGCTTGATGTCTAACTAAGAAGGTTTAGAGAAATTGAGAAGGTGTATGCCCGTTGCAGTCTTGCACTGGCATCATGTCCTCTTAACCTCAGCTCTACCTAAAGAGATTCGGGGAAAAGAAAGGCAACCTCTACATCGAAGTCTTGCGTTCAAGGCCATATCTTTCTTAACGCAATCCTAAATATCCTATGACGGCCTAGGTCCAGCAGCCAGGTTGTGTGTGCCACATGCAGTATTAAATCATGCATAGCAGTTTATAATCGCAAAACACTTTATTTTAAAATTGAAAATAATCTCTAAGATACTAGCCTGCACAAAAGAAAAAAACCCAAGTTAGTAAAGCATTTAAACAAGATAAAAAAAAAGGCCTAAGTCCACTAAAAAAAGTCCCAAGTAAAGTCGTCAAGCTGTCGTAACCTCTTTTTCGTGCTTGCTTATGAGCGCCTGCGGAGGCTAATGGCTTGCTAAGTCTATTAGGCTTAGCTTGGACTCTTCAAAGCCCATCAATTCATGACTTATGGTCCAAGTTTTTAACCTGTAAGTTGATTTTAAATAGGAGTCGCCACTAATCGATTTGGGGTGAGTCGATTAAAAAACCAAGTAAAACATTGGGAGAAATATTTCACTCCTATGCAACCAGAGAAACTAGGATCGGGGACTTGATTACACTAATTAATCACTAATGCCCTTCAAGTATCTAATCTTGTTTATACCCTAAGGCTTTTGGATTTTCAATGGATTTTCCATGCATTTGTGGAGGAAAAACATTTTTTGGTCTTTTTCTTTTTTTAACATAAAATCATTTTTTGGATTTTCGATCTTTTTTGAAAATATAAATCATTTTTGACTTTTTTTCTGATTTTTTTGGGATTTTTGGGAAAACATAGGATATTTTATTATTCTTTTTGATTTTATTATTATTATTATTATTATTATTATTATTATTATTATTATTATTATTATTATTATTATAAAAAAATGACTCAGGTCGGATTCCCGGGTTGGGACCAACTCGGGTCAACAACGACTGGCCCGAATGGGCTTGAAACACGAGCCCAGCTTGGAACTCGCTTAGAATTCAAGAAAATGCCCGGCCCAAGCGCATCCGGCCCA
Source organism: Eucalyptus grandis x Eucalyptus urophylla (assembly GCA_028830015.1). Taxonomy (NCBI): domain Eukaryota; kingdom Viridiplantae; phylum Streptophyta; class Magnoliopsida; order Myrtales; family Myrtaceae; genus Eucalyptus; species Eucalyptus grandis x Eucalyptus urophylla. The sequence continues at coordinate 48,586,477 of CM054190.1, forward strand.
AATTGTCCAAAACCCTACTCGATTAAACCCTTGCGCCCGAACCAGCTCTGACTCGACTCGAGGTTGCTTCCTTCCCCGTCTCTCTGTGGTGCTGATGGTGGTGGTCGAGACGTCACCGGTGGTAGTTCGACATTGACAATGGCGGCGACACAACAAATAGCATCAGCAATCTGTTCGATAGGGTCGGCGTCGCGGCACGGCAGCAACAAATGGGAGGTTGCTCGGCCGGTCAAGACCGGGATGCAGGAAGTGGTAGCTGGGGCTTCAGGGGGTGACGCCGGCGAAGACAGGCAGTGATAGATAGATGATGACGAGACAAATCAAACCTGGCATGGTTTTGAATCAAGAGGAACGGCCTAGGTTGGAGCTCACACGAGCCCAATGGCCGCGAGCTATGGCACAGTCCATTCAAAGTAGGGTAGAAATAGAGCCCTCTTATTGGGGCTTAACGCAGAGGGAAAGGGAGCAAGGCTGGGGGCGTCGACCACAACCTGTATGCGGTGGCTGGCGGTGGCTCTCCCTCATGCTTGCCTTCTCACAGCTTTCTCTCCGAATCCAACCCTCCTCCGCCTGCGAGCTCTCTCTCTCGCTGCCCTTCCCCTTAGATCTCTAGCTGGCTTGCTCTCAGACCTCCCCTAATGTCTCTTGGGGGAAGCTCTCAGAGCTAGCTGCCTCGGATCTCTCTCCGCTCATGTTCATTTTGGCTTTCCACTGACACCCTATTTATAGGCAAGGGGGGCCGATCAACAGAGGCTGGACCAACAGTCTTTGGTATCTCAACCGGCCTCCCTTCGTCAGTCGAACCAACGTCAGCTCCTACCTCTTCCACGAAGGCCTGCTCAGCATCGATGGCGCGTCCCCTCAGCCACCGACCTACTCTCTTCTCTCTGCCCTAGCTTGTCCTTCACGCATCGACATCCCTTGCACGCATGAAGCACGGAGGTGAAGGGGAAGAAGAAGGAAGAAGGAGAGGGAAGGGGGCCAAGCTTGGAAAAAGGCTGGGCCATGGGCCTTTGTGGGAAAAAAAAGGAGAAAAGGGGGCTGGGCCTTTGCACTTAGCCCCAGCAGGTCCCCCCCCCCCACTCTTTTTTTTTTCTTTTTGTTATTAGTATTATTATTATTATAAATTATCCGAAAAAGAGAAAAATAAATAAAATAGGAAAATAAGCTTAGTGGATGCGAAAATAGAAATTAAGGCCTAAGTGATGCAAAAATCATTTTTGTTGGGGCCGAATCGGTCCATAATTTTCTTATGCAATTTAATTTAAAATATCTAGCCAAAATTTAGGTGTTAACATGGCCTAAAGTTAAAAAGTAAGAAATTCTCCAAAAAAAAGTCTTAAATCTATTAAACTTTTGAGAATTCAATTATAAACCTTTCAATTTTAACGATTAAGTCATAAACCATTTTAGAATTTGCTAATTGAGTCCATCTGGCCAATTTTCTATAAAAATTGCTAACTTGGATGCTGCCCATTCTACATGATATGGCTAGCACTGACGTCAATAAATTTTACTAATATTTTGATATTCTATCAAATTTGTTATTAATTTTTAAATTCTTTTCTTTCTTTTTGAGGCCAGCAAGGGCGTCATAGCCCTTGCTCACCCTTGTTGTGGTTGGTAAGGGCCCGTGCGAGGATCACCATATCCTTGCCTTGCTAGATCCAGTGAGGGCCATGACCTTCACCCAAGTCAATGAGGGCTTCTTGGCCTTCGCTTAGGGGGGTGACGGCCCTTTGAAACAAAAAAGGAAAATAAAAAAGAAGAAGGAAAAAAATTGGAAAATTTATTAAAATATATTTACATCAACGTTGACTTTGCTATGTAGGACGGCTAATGCAGATTGGATTGCCATGTCAGCAATTTCTGATCAATTTTGACTGGGGTGGATTTAATTGGCAAAATTTTAATTGGCAAAATTTGAAAATATTTATGAATCAATTAACAAAATTAAAATGTTTAGAAATGAATTGATAAAAAGTGTAATAGGTTTAAAAAAATTGATAATTTTTGTTATAGTATATTTGGAGTTATACGTTGGATGAAAACTCGATCTGAATAAAGATCTCTTCATCGTGAAAACTAAAAGGAACTTTTTTTGGGGGTTTTCTTGTTTTTCTTTGTTGTTTTTGTTTTTTTTTTTTTGGGTGGGGGGGGGGGGGGGGGGGGGGACTGTTATTTGCATGTTGCTTTGAATATGTGATAAAGTCGGTCAAAGAAACAGTGAAGAGGAAAGTCCAAGAATTGGACTTGGTTGAGCGAATCCCAATTGGATTCTGTTTCCTTCTCCAGTGCAGGTGGTTATCTTCTGACGATCCGCATATCCAATTCCCCTTGGCGGTGGCTTATATATGTTGCATTTGATTCAACTTTATAAATAGACTCCTGATATAATATAAATACTGAAAGCCAAAATCCTTTGAGAGAATGTAAATTGTGTTTGATAAAAATCCTTTATAAGTAGACTTTGGATTTAAGGAGTATTTGACAAAAAAACTTTTTACAATGGGCTTTGACAATAATTTTTATATCTTTTTTTTCTTAAAAAAAGAACCTAAACCCTTTGTTGGAACAAAGGGTTACGGCCACCAACGAGTCAAATCTAGACTGGATCAAGAACCGATCAATGTATCTTCTTTGCAAAAAGGATACATTAGCTCAATTCAATAAAAACGCATCGAAATATTTGTCTGCAAAGAAGGGGATGGTTGAAGAAAATAAGAAAATAATTATGTGTCACACTTGTATCTTTATTTAGTAAATTTTCCAGATTCAAACATTTGTAAATAAAAGGAATTTCCATAAAATTTCTGATGTCATAAAATTTGGAAATGAAAACGTCATTCGGTAAAAGGGAGCGGTACATCATCGACAACAGCTGGAACTTTGGCTCCATCCACGATTCGGTGTATAAAAAGAGAAGATCCATGAGAGCATAAAATAACTTCGACTTCAACCCCGTAAAAGTACTTTCTCTGCTTTCAGATTTTTACCTGCTCGAGAGACAGCGAGAAACGAATTCTCATAAAAAAAAGGAGATGGAAGCAACTTCGACTTCAATTCCAGAAAATCAAATTGATCCATCCCCCGGTATGTTCTATCCTTTGCTTTGTTATTTGATTTGATCCATAAGGCATAAGGCAATGGAAAAATTGAAATTTTTTTCACTTTTGAAGTGTTAATTTCGAAGTACTGTAAGTTGTTATGGCTAAAATATCACTTAGAGAGGGGTAAATAAGTGATTCTGCAGAAACGAAATAATTTAAATAGATTTTGCAATGAGACAACTTCTGATGAAGTGGTCAGATCTTACCAGTGCACAATTCTATTAGAAAATTAAAAGAGTAAGGGATAGAGAATTGCACACTCGAGATTATAGTGATCAGGCTTTTGCACGCCTACATCCACCCTCCCGCATTATAGCGAATTGAACCGATTAAAGGTTACAAGATTTGAGCTCCGAATAGCTAGACTCGTGTGTAAAACTCCTCTCACCTTCTCAACCTCTAAAAGGTTACACAATTTTGCTCACTAAGTCAAATGTAAATGATCACAAACACTCTTCCAACTTTTTGAGTTAAAAGCTTCAATGTTTGTTCAAGCGAATTATGTTCCTTCTACTTTAAGACCTCCTCTTATATTCCTCTTAGTCCAAGCTGACCGTTGGACATATCTCCAAGAGGATCATCCAGCCAATCCATCCATTGGTCCTGGATCTTATTGAGAAGATCTGATGACTTCAAGATTGCCGAAGTTGATGCTTCCCGTAGGATTTGTTGCCTATATAGCAATTCGGGTTCCAAAAGTCAAGTGTTTATGTTTAGAAAGAATAGCTAGCCTTAGAAGTTTAAGGAAAGTTTAGAACTAAAGTATTTTTATGAAATTTTCCTTTTGAAACTCCCCCAAAATGTAGCAAGTAATATAGTCAATTTTCCACTAGCCGTTGCACGAGAGATTTATTTCTTCTTAGTCGGTTGATTAAATATCCAAATAAGAAAGTATCATCAACGACTCTGATTCTGATTGCAGTCATTAGACTTTCCCCCTGAAAAAGACTTTTAGTCAAAATACAAGATCAGTAAGTTTTGTCAATCATCGAAACCACTAAGGGAATGTTTCAACAATCTTCCCATTTTTGGTGATGACAAAACTTCTGTTCAAGCAAAACTTTAAAAGATTAAGGGAGAAGAAATTTAAATAGCTTCTTAAATAAAGCTAGCACAAAAATACTATAAAAATGTTTGCATCAAAATAAAATTTTAACAAAAACTCTTATAGTTAATGCTCTGAAATAAAAGATAAGGGTCAAGAGAATTTTAACCAATCCCCTTTTCTTTTGTGATGCTCAAAATCTTAGAAACTTGCAACTTTAGTTCTGCTGGACCACCATTTTCTCCCCCTTTTTTTCAACAATAAAAAGAAGGAATAAGTGCTACAAAAGTCCTAAAACTTGTCACGAAAATGCATTTGAGTCCTAAAACTTGCAAAAATTGCAAATAAGTCTTAAAACTTGTCAAAATGTTTCATTTGAGTCCTAAAATCAATGTCGTTAGCTTTATTGACGGAAAATGCTGACGTGGCATTTTATATTATTTTTTTATTTTCCAGCTGGGTTTTTAAAATAATTTTTTATTCAATTTTTTAAAAAGTTATATTTAAAAACTAAAATTCAATTTTTAAAAAGCTGTTAAAAAGGAAAAAAAGAAAGAAAAGGGCAGGAGTCGCCGGCCGCCCATTGCCGGAGGGGTTGGTGAAGGTAAAAATTGAATTTTAGTTTTTAAATATAATTTTTTTAAAATTGAATAAAAATTATTTTAAAAACCCAACTGGAAAATAAAAATCATTTAAAATACTACGTCAGCACCACGTCAGCATTTTCCATCAATAAAACTGACGACGTTAATTTTAGGACTCAACTGAAACATTTTGACAAGTTTTATGACTTATTTGCACTTCTTGCAAGTTTTAGGACTCAAATGCATTTTCGTGACAAGTTTTAGGACTTCTGCAGCACTTATCCCTAAAAAGAATAAGATTCCAAACAAAATACAATTCGTAAATCAAAGTACTAATGTCAAACGAAGTACGAAATAAAAGAAAAACAACATTAGTCCACAACTAGATTAGACCAAAGCAAAAAAAAAAAAAAAAACCAAACTGTGAAGAAATAATGTAAACAGAGAGTTATTTAGAAGATGATGGATGGTTGGACGTGGGGTCTGGAATGGGTGCTAGAGAAGGAGCCAGAGATGGGAATCTATGTTCTGGAGGCAATTGAACAAGAACATAATATTGCATATTCTCAAGAGTCTGCTCCATGGATGCCATTATGTTGTCTAGTGTTTCAACTTGAGTATGGAGAGAGAAAGATAATTGCTTTAGCTTTTTTTCCATCTAATCCTTGTGTTCCATCATCCTTAGCAGAGTTTGTACAAAGAGCCTGTCTTCAATGCTGTCTATAATGGGTATCCTCAAAGGATTAGTCTCTAGCCCAAGATCTGCAATTTCTTTTCCTTTATCCTACACAACTAGGTCGGGAGATATAGTAGGAGCAATAAGTGGCTCACCAAGTATGCTTTCAGTTGCAGTAGGAATCGAAGGAAATATAGCAGTAGGGATATTAGCAACAGCGGCTTTTGAAACCAAAGGAGTGTCTTGATGGATTTCTTGAGGATTTGGTAGATTAGAATAGTGTCTTCAATCACCATATCAAGAACTTCTTGACTTCCTTGAACTTTTTCATCACCAACAATGGCTTCTGGATCAATAGACATCTCTTTGTCAATATCAGCAGTGATCTCCAAGGGAATGTTTTCAGAAAGAAGTTCCTTAGGATCTTCTACACAATGAAGCTCCCCTTTTCCTGATGAGGGTATGCTGCAACTCTGGAGGAATCGTCACCAACATCATTGATATGCAAGGGAGACTCCCGTTCTCCAACAATGAATTGTTGTAGGGCTGGTTCCTTATGCTCAGTGATAGTCTGCTCTAATACAGGTTCTTGACGGCGTTAATTTTAGGACGCAACTGAAACATTTTGACAAGTTTTATGACTTATTTGCACTTCTTGCAAGTTTTAGGACTCAAATGCATTTTCGTGACAAGTTTTAGGACTTCTGCAGCACTTATCCCTAAAAAGAATAAGATTCCAAACAAAATACAATTCGTAAATCAAAGTACTAATGTCAAACGAAGTACGAAATAAAAGAAAAACAACATTAGTCCACAACTAGATTAGACCAAAGCAAAAAAAAAAAAAAAACCAAACTGTGAAGAAATAATGTAAACAGAGAGTTATTTAGAAGATGATGGATGGTTGGACGTGGGGTCTGGAATGGGTGCTAGAGAAGGAGCCAGAGATGGGAATCTATGTTCTGGAGGCAATTAAACAAGAACATAATATTGCATATTCTCAAGAGTCTGCTCCATGGATGTCATTCTGTTGTCTAGTGTTTCAACTTGAGTATGGAGAGAGAAAGATAATTGCTTTAGCTCTTTTTCCATCTAATCCTTGTGTTCCATCATCCTTAGCAGAGTTTGTACAAAGAGCTTGTCTTCAGTGCTGTCTATAATGGGTATCCTCAAAGGATTAGTCTCTAGCCCAAGATCTGCAATTTCTTTTCCTTTATCCTACACAACTAGGTCGGGAGATATAGTAGGAGCAATAAGTGGCTCACCAAGTATGCTTTCAGTTGCAGTAGGAATCGAAGGAAATATAGCAGTAGGGATATTAGCAACAGCGTCTTTTGAAACCAAAGGAGTGTCTTGATGGATTTCTTGAGGATTTGGTAGATTAGAATAGTGTCTTCAGTCACCATATCAAGAACTTCTTGACTTCCTTGAACTTTTTCATCACCAACAATGGCTTCTGGATCAATAGACATCTCTTTGTCAATATCAGCAGTGATCTCCAAGGGAATGTTTTCAGAAAGAAGTTCCTTAGGATCTTCTACACGATGAAGCTCCCCTTTTCCTGATGAGGGTATGCTGCAACTCTGGAGGAATCGTCGCCAACATCATTGATATGCAAGGGAGACTCCCGTTCTCCAACAATGAATTGTTGTAGGGATGATTCCTTATGCTCAGTGATAGTCTGCTTTAATACAGGTTCTTGATGTACAACAACATCATCAACGATTTATGGATAAGTAGTGAGATCAACGTCCACCATACTGGTCTGAATAGTAGTTTGTATAAGTTGATCTATAGGATCCTTCTATTGCTGTTCTTCAGCAATGATATTCTCTATCGATCTGCAGCCACATCTATTTTTGTTGCTCCTTTAGCTTCAATCTCCTCATTATCATTAATGGCAAGGTCATATACATCAATAATATCGTCCAAATCAACTATTTCTTCTTCAAATTCAACCTGCATTTCCTCATTAAGCCTTTGCAAGAAGACTCGAGATCATTGTCTTTGTTCAACAATCCTCCTTCGCTTTATGGGTCAATCAGTTGGTTCTGGTGCAATCTCTTTTGCATCAATTTGCATAATTCTTCCTCTTGTGAAGGTATACCTGAAACTCATCTTCCGCATCATTTGCTCATCTATCTTCAGTGAAGGTAATTGATATTTCCTTACATTCTTTTAGAATAAATAAAGTAGTATCAACATTACCTTTCTTAAAACCATTTTGTATGAGGAAAGTTGTTAACCTTTCATACCAAGCACGAGGAGCTTGCTTTAGACCGTATAAGGCATTATTCAATTTGTATACATGATCAAGCTTTCTAGGTTCTTCAAAACCTGGCGGTTGTTCTACAAACACTTTCTCTTTGATGTATCCATTCAAGAAGTGCTCTTCACATCCATCTAAAAAAGTCTAAACCATGAAAACACGCGTAAGCAAGTAAGAGTCTAATCGCTTCTAACCTTGCTACTGGCACATAAATTTCATCGTAGTCAATTCTGTCTTCCTGTGAGTAGCCTTTAGTGACCAATCTTGCTTTATCTCTTGTGACTTTTCCTTGGTCATTGAGCTTATTTCTGTACACCCATTTTGTTCCTATCATGGGATGGTCCTTAGGTCTGGGAACTAATTTCCATACTTCATTTATTTGAAATTGTTGAAGTTGCTCCTACATTGCTTGGATCTAGTTTTCATCTGATAACGCTTCTTCTATACTTTTAGGTTCAATCTCTGAGATGAGTGCTAAAATGCTAACGACTTCTTTAAGAGTTGATCTAGTTCTGATCTTATCATCGATGTTTCCGATAATTAGATCTTTCGGATGACTTGACTTGTGCTTCTAGTTTCTATCGAACCTATCATCAGATGTTGTAGGTTTCTTGCTAACTTGCTCATCAGTTTTTTTCTAGTTGCTGAGGATGTTCATCTGATTTTGATTGCGTGCAATCTTGTTGCCATTGAATTTCATCAGAAAACTACTTTGCTTGATCAGAATCTTTATGAGTTTGAGAGTTCTCATCAAATCTCACATTGATAGACTTCTCCACTGTGTGAGATCTTTTATTGTAGACTGTGAAAGCCTTGCTCGTAGTTGAGTATCCTAGAAATATACCCTCATTTGATCTTTCATCGAACTTACTAGGCTGATCATTAGCATTTCTCAAGATAAAACATTTGCAACAAAAAATTCTGAAATATGAAATGATTGGTTTTTTGCTTTTGAAAAGCTCATAGGGGGTCTTTTCTAAAGAGGGTCTAAGAAAAACTCTATTTATGATATAACAAGCTGTTGAAACAGCTTTGGCCCAAAAGTGAGATGCAATTTTACTTTCTATAAGAAGGGTTCTTGTCATATCTTGCAAGGACTTGTTTTTCCTCTCTACAACACCATTCTGCTCAGGTGTGTAGGGAGTTGAAAACCGATGCTCAAAATCGTTTTCTTCATAAAAGTTTTGAAAACTCTAATTTTCGAACTCTCCCCCATGATCAGTTTTAATGCAAGAAATGGAATATCCTTTTTTGTTTTGAATCTTTTTGGAAAACTTTGGAAAACAGGAATATGCTTCATGCTTGTGTGTAAGAAAGAAAACCCAAGTGTACCTTGTGTAGTAATCAACTATTACAAAGCAGTATCTTTTACCTCCCAGACTTTATGGGTCTGAAAATGTCCATATCAAGAAGCTACAAAGCTTTGTTAGTACTAACAAGGTGAATGGGTTTGAAAGAGCTTCTTACCTATTATAAGGAACAGATTAAGCAAACTTCAGATCTTTCAAATTTAAGATTTAGTAATCCTCGTACCAATTTCTTTGAGGAGAGTTTCGCTATTTGTTTAGTGCTTATATGTCCAAGCTTCCTGTGCCAAAGATCTACTTCATTCTTAATAGAGACCAGACATTGAACGTCATCAGTAGTTATATCTAGTAAATAGATATTTCCATGTCTTCTTCCAGTAAAAGATCGCTTCAAATCTTTACTTGTGCCTAAGCATTTGTTTTCTTGAAAGCATATTTTGTATCTAACATCACATAGCTAAATGATGCTAATAAGATTACAGTTCAGTCCTTTGATAGAGATATATCTCTTATTGTTAGATTTCCAATTTCAACAATTCCTTTGCTGATTATTTTCCCTTTTATTGTTTCCTCCAAAGGAAATGCTTCCTCCAGTAATTCTCATGAACGCAATAAACTTACTAGGGTCACTGGTCATATGTCTTGAGCAACCACTATCAAGATACCACTTGTTTTTCCTTTTCTTGGTACCTACAAGAATTAAGGCAAGTTCATGTCTTCTTTTGTACCCATATTTGTTTAGGTCCTCTTTGGTTAGAAGGATTGGCCATGCTTAAAAAGTTCCTCCGAATTGGTTTCCAACCTTTGGAACATTCATTTTCGTAATAATCATGACATCCATAGATTGAACATTTAAGAAAGTTTTTACCAACAGGCTTTACAAACTATTTTCTAAAATGATTTTCATAAAAAAACTTTTGGTGGTTTTTGGTTCTTCCTCTCTTTGTGAGTCGGAAAATCATTTTCTAAAGCCTTTTTATTTTTACATCCAAGTCCCGATTTATTATAAGAAGGGATTTGGATGGACAAAATGTGCTCCAGAGTTTTTGAACCAATTGAAAACCTTTTTGCAACATCTGAAATTTCTGTTTCCAAAGAATCATTTTCTTTTAAAACATAATCAAGATTTTCTTTTTTATTGGAGAGGATCCTTCTCATGATTCTCAATCTTTTCTTTTTGGAAAGAATCCTATTGTCTCAATCTTGAGTTTTCCTTCTTCAATTCTGAGAATTTTCTAAGCGCGGCCTTGTAATCAACAAGTAAATCTTCAATATAATTTGATACTTCAATCGAAATGTCAAAATTACTTACCTCAAATTCTTCTTCCAAATCAAATTTCGCCATGAGACAGATATTAGTGCCTTCTTCATCACTTTCTTCATATTCGGTGTCACTCCATGTCTCGGCCTTCAGTGCTTTCTTTGTTTTCTCATATTTGTTCTTCCGTTTCCTTAGAAGTGGGCAATTTGGCTTGATATGACCTTGCTTCTTGCACTCAAAGTACACAACATCTTTACTTTCCTCCTTGTCATTGAAGCTTATCCTTTGCTTAGAAATTCCGAAAGGTTTCTTTCCTTTAAACTTCCTTCCATTTCTGATCATTCTTTGAAGATTTTTCACCATGAGAGAAATCTCTTCATCGTCATCGTCATCTTTGTCTGAGTCTGATTCATCAGAATAAAGATTTGATTTTAAAGCTAGAGTTTCATTACCTCTGGTGTCTTCTTCATTTAGATGTTCTTCTTCATAGGATTGGAGTGTTCCCACGAGCTCATCCACAAAGAGAGGTGATATTGTTTGAGTCTCTCGGATGGATGTTTTAATGTTATTCCACTCCTTTGATAGCCCTCAAAGAATCTTGTTTACCTTCATTGGATCCAATACAAGTTGCCCTTGATACGCCAATCCATTGACAATGTCAGTGAATCTACTGAACATGTCAGTGATGGATTCTTCTGGTTTCATTTTGAAGGCTTCATATTGTTGGAGAAGAATATTGATTTTCGTCTCCTTAACCCTATCAGTTCATTCATATGTCACCTGCAACCTATCCCAAATTTCTTTTGTAGATTCACAGGAATAAATTAGATTATATTCAAATGGAGATAATGCACAATACAAATGAATAAACAACTTTTGCATCAAGTGCTTCTATTTTGGTGAGGTCCATATCGGATAGAGCTAAGGTTTCTGGTTTTTTGCCTTCTTCTTTGGTCAAAGAAGTTTCGGGTCTTATGCCTCTTAGAACAACGTCCAATTCCAATGGATCCTTGGATCTGATGAATGCTTTCATCTTGTTCTTCCAAATGCTATAATCTTTCTCATCGAAGTAAGGAGGTCTTTTATCACTTTGTTCTTCCATAAAACCCGATGCAATATTGCTAGCCATAAATAGATCATTAACTCAGAAGTAGTAAATCACTTTAATTAAGAGTAATCGTGCTCTGATACCAATTGTTATGGCTAAAATATCAACTAGAGAGGGCTTGAATAGGTGTTTTAGCGGAAACGAAATAATTTAAATAGATTTTACAATGAGACAACTTTTGATGAAGTGGTCAGATCTTACCAGTGTGCAATTCTAGTAGAAAATTAAAAAAGTAAGAGATAGAGAATTGCACACTCAAGATTATAGTGATTCGGCTTTTGCAAGCCTACATCGACTCTCCCGCACTATAGCCAATTGGCTAGAATCCACTGATAAGAACCAATCAGAGGTTATAAGATTTGAGCTCTGAACAGCCAGGTTCATGTGTAAAACTCCTCACACCTTCTCGACCTCTAAAAGGTTACACAATTTTTGTCATGCCTCGAACCTCGAGCGCGCGCACATCCCTCGATAGTCAATAAAATTGCAACGTTCCTAGGATGTGTCGCTGACCTAATCGATTCATGCACAAGCGAAAGCCAAAAAAAAATCCCCATACAACAAACGAACATGGGATAGAAAAGCATGACAACAAATTTCACAAACACGCTTTTATAATCACACTAGGTTTATACACAGAGGCCAAAAGAAAACTAAAGAATTGTCAGGCTAACCCTACCCCGAACCCTATCTACTTGGGATCCGAGTCTATCACGACACCATCAGGAATGTCGATGTCTAGTGGGTCAGCTACCTCTTCTACTGCAGGCTCCTCCACTATAGGTCCCCGGTCCACCTCAATATCAGCTATGATATTGGCGTCATACACGGGGTCTAGCTCAAAAAGCTCGTTAGCGACGGTTGTTCCGTCGAAGCCATCCAAGGGGCCCTCTTTAACACCATTGGACTCACAGCGAAACCATGCTTTGAATCTATGAGGGACCAACTGAGGTAGGCCCTCATCGACCCAAATAGTAGTTGAAAGGGCTAGTAGAATACCTAGAGGGGGTGAATAAGTGTGAAAATAGATTTTTACGAAATGCAATAAAAATACTTTACTTTTAAACTGAGTCTGAATGACTACAAACTTTGCTGAAGGATTCATACTTTAACAACTATCTCAAAGCACAAAAGTAAATTATAGCAAATAAAGTAAAGGAGTTTAGGGAAGAGAAAAATAAACACAAGGTTTATAGTGGTTTGGCTTATATAAAGCCTATGTCCACTCTCCATGTTGACAGCCTTCTAGCTGGATTCAACTATGAATCGAAAGAGAATGTTACAGCATTGTGATCTTGACTTTTCAGTGAGGTGTCTCTACTCTCTCAGAAGATCACTCTCTAGAATTTCTCACTTTCAAATACAAGTTTAAGCACTAAAAGATTAAGGACAAGAGAATTGGAAGTTTCAAACTTTGGAATTCTTCTTTCACGCTCTCTTCGAATGACTTAAAAAATCCCCTTTAAATACTTCTCCATGCCTTGTCGATCGTTGGCACTTTCCAGAGGAATTCTTCCAATCAACCCGCTGGATAGAATCAATCAAGGAGATCTTGAGCTGTTTGAAGATAGAGATGAAAGCCCGTCAATCATGTTTGTCCATACAATTAGGATCTTGGTTTCTATAAGTAGATTCTTTCCAAATAAGCTTGCCTCCCAAAAATGATTCACTTCTTTGAAATCGATTCCAATTAGGATAACCAAAATGGTAAGTGATATTTCCAACCAGAAAACCTGATATATCTTGTACGTACTGAAACCTTTAAGAAAATAATCCTTAGTTTGATTAAGTCTTCATTCTTGCATTCAGTCTGAAACTTGCTACAGTGGGCAGACTTCTGACGTAGGATAAACTTTGACACAGAAGTCTGGCAATCTTTAGAATAGAACATAGATAAGTTTTGTCAGCTTCGAAACAACATAGGAGTTTTCTCCAACAATCTCCCCATTTTTTATGGTGACAAAACTTTCCTGCAAATTTAAAAACTTATATCCTGCAAAACAACACATTAGCAATACATAATAACTTATAAAAAGAAGTTGTTATAGATCTTAATAACATCGATTCTACAACCACAGAAAACACATTAATATAGTCCACTAGAATATATTCAATTTTGGGATAAATTCCAAAAGTTACAATTATCACTCAAACAAGACAATTTAGCATCGAATTAAATAAACCAATCACATCATTGTAATTAGCATGAAATTCCGGTCACCGGCCATCCCGGTCTAATTTTCAAAAAATAAAAAATAATTAAATAATTACCAAAATTAATTAAATAATTACCAATAAATGCCAAAAATACAAACTTAGGCCAGAAAAGACTAATTAATACTGAAACGAGCCTGGGAAATTTTCAAACCTATCTAGATAAATAATACGACCTATCTACTTGCTAATTGCACTACTCTAACCACCTAACATGCAATATCGAACAATTAAATTCCTAATTTGTTCTAACTAACCACCTAATCCAAGCTCAACCTAAACTAATCAACCCTTAAGCATCATTAACTCCCTAAGTGGAGATTAGTGAGTAAACTCACTGGTTTTGAAATCTGATGAGTTCGCGAGGATGGCGAGGCGAAGACAGGCCACAAACTCCAAAGCGGCGGCAACAAGCAAGACCGGGAAAGGCTTGGAAACAAGCCAAACAGTGCACGGCTCCTTGCTGGGTTTCGGTTCTACTTCAAGGACCGAAGGGTGGCTTGGACGGTTGGTTGGGCGAGCAAGGGTCGACGGAGGCAATAGTGGCTAGGCGGGTGGAAGCAGCTACTGTTCAGTGGCGTGACGGGCTCCGGCGACGTCCACGACGACTAGGGGATGCGGGGGATAGTGGCTGGGCATAACAAGAGGTGAGATGGCGTAGCTGGACTCGCGGACAGTGGGTGGTGCACAAGGGCTCGTGGTTGAGAGCATGATTGCAACGACAGCGCTCCGGGGCTTCGGCGGGTTGCTCAACAATGGAGGGAGGCTGCTGGTCAGTTTCTTTGCACTTCTCAAGCTCTAAAAGGGCCACATATGGAGAAAGCAAAGGCAGAGGAAGAATAAGGGGATAGCAAGGCTTGTGGAGGGTCCCAAATGGCCCTATCCTCACCCCTTTGTCCCTTTGACCATGCCTCACCATGGCCGGTTGGCTCTAGAGCCACTTGCAGCCCTTAAGACTTCCACCACAAGCCATTGAAGTGGTCTAAAGGGTCATGGACCAAGGGGCTACGAATTTTGGACTTAAATTCCCCAATTTCACTTCAATTCTCTCTTGAGTCGATTCAATTCGGCCCTAAAAAATTCCACTATCATGTCCTTGATCACATTGACATTTTTGCTCGTCAATAAAACCAACTTACATCCCAAAAATGTGATAAAAAAATGGCCCCCTGAATTTTCCTGTCAAAAATGGCCTTATATCGAATTTTCGCCAAAAATCTTGGTTTGTAGAAAAATCTTCGGAGGATGAGTCGACATTCTTAAAATGACTCGTGACATGACAGAAGTTTCAATTTCTAAAATCGGATTTAAATTCATGGTTAATTTCAATCTGGCGCGATTTTAACGAGACCTAGTCTACCGGGTAGCTATTAGAAATTTTTGGTGCAATTGACCCGTGGTTGATTATTTTCAAGTCACAACGTATCTCTTCGACACATTGGCGACTCTCGGTGGTCGTGAAAATCTCAAGATTTCAAATACAGACACATGGTACTAAAACGACAGAAAAATTAGTATAGTACCGATCGACGAGAATTTTGCAATTTGGTGGAATCACCCACGTTTAGCCACACATCTCAGTCGAACTAACCTATCTCTATTCTCTAATCGATTTTTAATTGTGCCGTAATGATCTCTGCAGATGAGCACAGTCGAGTAGTCGATTCCTAGTCGAATTCTCAAGTCTATTGCATTAAAATCCCTTAATGACTTCCCCAGATAGTTTAGTTATCTCAGGAGTGACCAGCTTAGAGAATAGCACTATAGGCGTGTCAATGAAAAGCTCGATTTATTCAATTAAAAACATGACTGAAATTCCAGGATGTCACAACTATTTCCCTCTTATAAAAATTTCGTCCTTAAAATTTAAACCATTACAATTCTTTAAACAAAAATGTGGGGGTACAATCGTCTCATCGACTCTTCGCTCTCCTAGGTTGCTCCTTTAGTGCCGTGGTGTTGCCAAACCACTTTAACCAACAAAATTATCTTGGTATGCAGAATTTGTTCATTCCAATCCAAAATCTGAATTGGTCTTTCCATGTACGACACTCTATCGTCCATGTCCAATTCTTCAAAATTAAGCACGTGGGTCGGGTCAGGCTCTTACTTTCTCAACATCGACATGTGAAAGACGTTGCGCACTTGTACCAGTTTCGGCGGTAATGCAAGACAATACGTTAGGATCCCGATTCTCTATAGAATCTCAAAGGGACTTACGTACCTCGGACTCAATTTTCCCTTCTTGTCAAAGCGCGAGGTACCTCTCATTGGTGACACTTTCAGAAAAATGTGATCACCAACTTGGAATTCCAATGGTCTCCGGTGCTTATCTACCTAACTTTTCTAGTGACTCTAAGTGGTCTTTAACTTGTCCCTTATGATTATAACTGTATCCACTGACTGTTGAACTAACTCTGGGCTTGTGATCTATCTTTCCCCGACTTCATCCCAACACACTGGCGTTCTACATGCTATGCCATACAATGCTTCGAAAGGAGCCATCTGAACACTTTGCTGGTAGTTGTTATAGGAGAACTCAACAAAAAGGAGCTGTTCTTCCCAACTCCCCTTGAAATCCAATACGCAAGCTTGCAGCATGTCTTCAAGGGTTTGAATCGTCCTCTTAGACTGGCCATCCGTCTGAAAATGATATGTCATACTATACTGCAGTTTTGTTTCTAAGACAGCCTGCAAACTCTTCCAAAAAGCAGTTGTGAATCTCGGGTCTCAATCTGATGTAATCGTCACTGGCACTCCATGCAGACGAACTATCTGACGCACATACAATTCTGCGTGCCTATCTAAATGAAGGTCCTTCCGCACTACGATGAAGTGAGCCGACTTTGTCAGTTTGTCGACCATAACCCAAATGGAATCATTACCTCTCTGACTTCTCGGTAAGCCTGTCATAAAGTCCATCGTGATATGCTCTCACTTGCACTCTGGAATCTCGAGAGGTTGCAGGACTCCTCCCGGCTTACAATGATATGCCTTCACTTGCTGACACGTCAAACATTTGGCGACATGCTTGGCGATGTCCGCCTTCATACTAGACCACTAGTAGTGTTAACGCAGATTCTAATACATCTGCGTACTGTCAAGATGAATGTTGTAATTGCTACGATAAGCTTATGATAAAATCTCCTCTCTAAAATCTGCATCGTCAGGTACACACAATCGTCCTCGGAACCTCAGTGTTCCATCCTCAGAAATCTGAAAATCAACCTTCCTCTTATCGATATCCTCTTGCAGAATTTTCTGAACATCTGGATCTATCGATTGAAGTATCTTGATCTCGATCTGCACATCTGGTATAGGTGCGGTAGTCAGCTTCTGCTTAAGCTCTTGAAAACTACGCTCGCACTTGTCTGTCCACACAAACTTTTCTTCCTTCTTCAACAGATGAGTCAACGGCGATGCTAAGGCTGAAAATCCTTCTACGAATCATCTATAGTAGCTTGTTAAACCCAAAAAGCTTTTGATCTCTGTCACGGTTGTCGGTCTTGGCCAATTAATTACTGCTTCAATCTTGGCTAGGTCCATAGAGATTCCTTGTTGAAATCACGTGACCTAGGAACGTAACACGAGTCAACCAAAACTCACACTTGCTAAACTTAGCATATAACTGATGAATCCTCAAGGTCTGAAGTACCATTCTCATATGACTCTCATGCTCCTCAGCACTTCTCGAATACACAAGAATATCGTCGATGAACACGATTACAAACTGATCTAGGTACTCTTTAAATACTCGGTTCATCAGATCCATAAAAGCAGCTGGAGCATTCGTCAACCCAAATGGCATTATAGTAAACTCATAATAGCCATATCAAGTACGAAATGCTGAATTCGGTATATCCTCCTTTCCGATCCTTAGCTGATGATACCCTATCCTCATGTCGATCTTTGAAAATATCGACGCTCTTTGCAGCTGGTCAAACAAGCATCGATCCTCGGCAGTGGATACTTGTTCTTGATCATCACTTGATTGAGTTGATGATAGTCCATACACGAGCGCAATGAACCATCTTTTTTCTTCACAAACAGAACTAGTGCTCCCTAAGGTGATGCATTAGGACGTATGAATCCTTTATCCAACAATTCTTGCATCTGCACCTTTAGTTCTTTCAGCTCAGATAACGACATCTGGTAAGGAGCCTTAGAGATTGGCTCTGTCCCGGGTGCTAGCTCGATCACGAACTCAATCTCTCTCTTTAGCGGTAGGCATGGCAATTCCTTTGAGAATACATCTAGAAATTCTTGAACAACTACAATAACTTCAATCTTCAGCTCCTTAATTGTTATATCCACGACAGTCGCCAGATATCCCTGACAACCCCCGTTTAACAAACAGGTTGCCTCAAGCGACGAGATCAAGGTAATCGAGGGTCCTCCTCAATTCCCAACAAACTCAAAACTTTCACCCTCTAACGGGTTAACCTAAATCGCTTTACGATAGCAGTCCATCTTAGCTAGTTGATTGGTGAGCCAGTCCATGCCAATTATCAAATCAATGTCATACATGGTTAGGACTAACAAGTCTATCTTCCTCTCTTGCTCACTAATCACTAGCTTGCAACCAGGACAACCCAATGAAGCTAACACTTTATCCTTTAACGGTGTGGATATGCTAAGCATTGACTCCAACAATTTAGGACTTAATCCTATCAGCTTAACATATTGCTCAGCAATAAAAGAATGAGTCGCACCATGTTCGAATAAAGCATATGCAGCACGGTACCTATGATCACATCAAGCGAGTCCTCAACCTGACCTCTTGTGATAGCATACACTGTCCCTTGAGTTGGGCATCTGATCTGACCCATTGGTGGTGGCGGCGGTTAATAGGGTTAGTAAGAGCACCTAGTGGGAGAGTGAATAGGTGATCAAGGAAATTTTTGTGAAACTTAAACAGAATAAATCCGTTTCTAAAAATAATAGACTAAAGGTGTAAAAGACTTATAAAAAGTTGAATAAAGTTACAAACTAAAGTAAAGAGATAAGGGAAAGAGAATCAAAACACAAGGTTTATAGTGGTTCGGCTTAAACCAAGCTCACATCCACTCTCCCGCACTGACAGCTCACTGGCTAGATTCCACTAAGAACCAAAAGAGATTTTACGGTCTCACGTCCATGATTCCACAGTGTAGAGACTCTGCTACACTTCCTCAAGGTCTCACAAATATCTAATCTCTCTTTTGAGTACAATTTGAGCTCTACAATTAAAATAGCAAAGAACAAAGAGCTTCAGACTTTGGAATTTTTCTATCATGCACATACTCAAATAACTTGAGCGTCTTCTTTATATACTCCTTTATGCCTTCATACCCATTGGCACCTTCCAAAGGAGTTCTTCCAATCAACCTGTTGGATAGAATCAATTAAGGATATCTCGAGTTATTTAAGGAATATGATAATAGCCCACAAATCATGTTCGCCCATACAATCAGGATTTAGGTTTCCATAAGTAGAACCTTCCAAGTATACTTCGCCAATCAATAGATTTAATTACTCGAATTAATTTCAATACGAATAATAGATCTCGAAATGCTATCTCCAATCGTAAGATCATCTTCAACCGTACGAATCAAATCCTTAAAGATATGCTCGCATCTGGATAAGTCTTCTTCAATGGATAATAGTTTTCTTCGTTGGTCTGGAAACTATCAATGAGGGCAGACTTTAAATCTTGAGTTTGAAGGTCTTCAGACCTTGATGATAGAGTCTCAAAGTCTTCAGACTAGACTGATGGAAACATTTTGTCAACTTCAAAACAAATAAGGAAATTTGAACACTTTTGTCCTGCAAAACAACACTTAAACAAACCAAGATATCTCATAAAAGATAAGTAGATTAGAATATGGATAGAAGTGATTCTGCAATCACAGGAAACATGTTAGTCCTGTAAACCAACTATCCTTTCCATAATCATTAACATGGCCTAAGTTACTGCAAGTATCAAAAGGTCAAATCAAACAATCCAAACTATCCAAACCACAACCAAACAAAAGATAAGTCAAAAATCAACAAATGTCAATGTCAAATTTTCATCAAACTTCTCCCCCTTTTTGTCAGCAGCAAAAAGTGGAGAACATAAAGAGAATTGGATAAAATTAAGATTGCTTGGTGTTGGAGAAATCTTTCTGGAATATTTTGAAGCTGACAAAACGTTTCCATCAGTCTAGTCTGAAGATTTGTAGACTCTACTATTTAAAGTCTGAAGACCTCCGGACTGCCAGACTCAAGACTCAAAGTCTATTCTCAGTGACAGTTTCTAATCCGTTGAAGAAAGGCTATCCAGAACTGAGTGCTTCATTAAAGATTTAGCCTTATTGACTGGAGAAGATCTCTTGGTTGGATATGACATAACGGATTCTTTTATTCGAATCAAGATTGATTAAAGATCCGATGATTGGCGAAGTATTCTTGGAAGGTTCTACTTATGGAAACCAAGATCCTGATTGTATGGGCAAGCAGGATTGATGGGCTATCGACATGTTCCTTTAATAGCTCGAATGATCTTCCTAATTGATTCTATCCAACTGGAAGATTGGAAGAATTCATTTGGTAAGTGCCAACGGGTATGATGGCATAAAAGAGTATAAAAGGAAGACGTGCCAGTTGTTCGAGAGTGTGCACAATAGAAGAATTCCAAAGTCTGAAGCTCTTTGATTCGTAGTCAATTCATTTACTGAGCGAAATCTGTATGCAAAAGAGAGTCCATATTTTGAGATACCTTGAGGAAGTGTGGTAGAATATCTACACTGTGGAATTAAGGGAAAGCATTGCTGTAACATCTCTTTTGTTCATAGTGAAATCCAGCCAGTAGGCTGTCAGTGCAGAAAAGTGGACGTAGGCTTGGAATAAGCCGAACCATTATAATCCTTGTGTTCAATTTTCTCTTCCCAACTCTCTATTTTACTTTGATCATAGTTCGTTTTGTTAACTAAAGGAGAGCTTCCTTTCTATTGTCAGCCTAGTATTGCTTTCATATCTCGAGAAATTATTTTTACACCTATTCACCCCCCTCTACGTGCTTAGACTAGCAATATTAATTGGTATCAGAGCTTGTGTACTCACTTTGTTTGAAGTGTTTTACTTCAGAGTTAAAGATCCATGGCTAGTATGCTAGCTCCAGGGCAGGTGGAAGGGCAAAGCAATACCAGACCACCTTACTTTGATGGAAAGGATTACAACATCTGGAAAAACAAGATGAAAGCGTTCCTATTATCAAAGGATCATCTGGAATGGGATGTTGTAGAAAAAAGAATCACTCCTAAAGCTGCATCTATCTCAGAGAGAGGAAAAGAAACTGTTAAGTCAAGTGAAATGACTCAGGAAGAGATAATCAAGAGACAAGCTCTTGATGCAAAAGCAATTTATTCTTCATATTGTGCTTTGTCACCTACTAAATATAATAGAATATCTTCTTGTGTTATAGCAAAAGAAGTCTGGGATAGATTACATATTACCTATGAAGGAACTGATCAAGTGAAAGAGACCAGAATCAACATTCTCCTCGGTCAAATGAAGCCTTCAAAATGAAATCAGGAGAATCTATAACTGACATGTTTAGTCGTTTTACAGAAATTGTGAATGGGCTTGCAAATCAAGGTCAACCAATTTCTGATCCCATGAAGGTAAACAAGCTACTGCGTGGACTCCCCAAGGATTGGAATCACATAAAGACCTCAATAAGAGAGACACAAGGAATTATGCCACTATCTGTCGATGAGTTGGTTAGAACTCTTCAGTCTTATGAAGTGGAGCGAATCAATGAAGATGAAGATCCTAAAGGTAAGAAATCCATTGCATTAAAATCCAATGATGATTCTGATATTACAAATTCTGAAGATGATATGGACGATGAGGAGCTTGCTCTTATGATAAGAAGATTCAGAAAGCTGAACATAAAAGGAAGAAGATTCAATCCAAAGAAACAGAGTTTTCAAAAGCAACAGACCAAATCCGTTGATGATGATGAATCAAACAAAGATGTAGTATGCTTTGAATGTAAGAAAAAGGGACACATCAGACCCAACTATCCACTTATGAAGAAGAAGAAAGGAAAAGCTGAAAAGTATTGAAAGACTCTTAAAGCAGAAACCTGGAGTGATACAGAGTGTGAAGAAAGTGATGATGATTATGCCAATATATGTCTGATGGCACAATCAGATTCAGACTCAAACTTTGAAATAGACTCAGATAGTGAATTTGAGGTAAGTAACTTTAAAATCCCTGTTAAAGTTTCCAAATACATTGATGAGCTGTGTTTTAGTCTTAAGACTTCTCTTAAAAGGATTTTTGAACTTAAAAAGGAAAACTCTACACTAAAACAACAGGAAAATGTTTTGAAAGAAAACCTGAAATGTTTAGACATGAATGTTTCCACTCTTAAAGAAAGTGAAGACAATCTTTTAAAAGAAAATGCATTTCTAAAAAATGACTAATCAAATGTTTCAAAAAGATTTTCATTAGGATCTGAGAAAGTTGAGAAAATTCTATCAGCACAAAGACCTTATTTCAA
Organism: Eucalyptus grandis x Eucalyptus urophylla; assembly: GCA_028830015.1. Taxonomy (NCBI): domain Eukaryota; kingdom Viridiplantae; phylum Streptophyta; class Magnoliopsida; order Myrtales; family Myrtaceae; genus Eucalyptus; species Eucalyptus grandis x Eucalyptus urophylla. The sequence goes on from CM054190.1 coordinate 48,608,581, forward strand.
TAAATCTGGTTTAGGAATGACAGCAGAAACCATTCATTTAATTGATTTTCCTAAAGTGAAGGAATGAATCAAACAAAGACCCACAAGAGATGCTTACAAAAATCATTTTAAAAGGATCTTTGTAAAACCAGTAGGTCGCAATGCTCTCAGATGCTCAAAGTGCAATAGTGCAGATCATTTTGAAAAAGAATGTCCTATGATTTGGAAACCCATTAAAAAGGTATGGGCAAAAACTGCATATCATACTAACACCAATGGACCCAAGAAAATATGGGTACCAAAAAAGGTTTGAGTTTCTTTTTAAATGCAAGTCACTATCAAGAAAAAGGTAAAATGGTATATGGATAGTGGATGCTCAAGACACATGACAGAAGACTCAAATTACTCCATAAAGCTTGTTCGAGTAAATGGTGGAAAAGTCTCTTTTGGAGGAAACAGAAAGGAAAAGTTGTGGGATTTGGAACTGTAAAGATTGGAAACCTCACAATCAGCAATGTTTCCTTAGTGGAAGGACTTAATTACAATTTGCTCAGTATTAGTCAACTATGTGATACTAGTTTCAAAATCAACTTTCAAGAGGGAATATGTTCAGGAATTAGTAAATATTCTACTCAGTCATTCATGGGTCGAAGACATGGAAATATCTACCTCTTGGATGTGAAACCAGATGAATCGCAATGTCTAATCTCAATCCAAGATGAAGCAAACTTATGGCACAGAAAGCTTGGGCATATCAATATGAAGCAGATAGCCAAAATTTCAGCAAAGAAGCTTGTTCGTGGTCTACCCAATTTATCATACCAAAAGTCTGATCTATGTAGGGGTGAGCATGGGCCGGGTTGGTTCGGGCCACCCCCTAACCCTAGGACCAATCCGTACAGTGTTGGCCCTCAATTTTTAGAATTGAGGACCGACCCTATTGAGCCTGAAACTGAGGACCAGACAGACCCAATGGGTTCGGTCCGGTTCCAGGGTCAACCCAGGACCAATAAAAAAAAATTGTCTTATTTTTTATACTCCCTAAAAAAGCAAACCTACAAATTCAAATTACACATCCATCGACAATGTGGCATTGTGTAACTAAACTATAAATACCAATACATATTTAGTAAATTTAAGATGACACAATAATAGAAATTTCATACATACTAACCGCTCATCGAGATATGGGACAAGATAGAAAGTTCTTGTAATCATCTATCTTTAATATTCAAAACACCATATGCAAAAGTGTTTTCCTACATTTGATCATGTAGAGTCCACTCAACCAAAAAATGAGCTTCACACCACTTGACTAGCAAATCACCATAGCAATTGCAGTACTACTCTATTCTTCAAAAACTTCTACCATTTGACACAAATTGAAAAGCAAAGTGCAACTGAAATTCATTAGTAAAATACAATTAAACCATCAAAAGTTCAAAATACTTAATATAAACCATGAATATATAACTTTACATCTTATTAATTCACTTGAACTTCTAAACACCTGAAAACAAAACAAACGACGCATAATTAATACTCAACAAAAAAGTTTTAAATTGAAATTATTATTAGTGCTATTGATAGAACATCTCAATATAATATAATATAACGGACATTTTACTTAAATTTGAATATATAAAAGAATTATAAATAATATAATATAATATAATATAATATAATATAATATAATATAATATAATATACAGGGTTGGTCCAGGGTTGGACCGACCCAAAACTCTTAGGACCGAGGACCAACCTGTACAGTGTTGGTCCTGGAATTTCAGGACCAAGGACCGACCCAGTTCTCTTGGGAACCGGACCAGGACCGGCAGGGTTGGGCTGATCCAGGGTTGGTCCAGGGTCGACCCTAGACCGCTGCTCACCCCTAGATCTATGTACACCATGTATATTGGGAAAACAGATAAGAAATTCCTTTAAACCAATAAATCAAGTTTTCACTAACCGTGTACCGCAGCTTCTGCATATGGATCTTTTTGGACCAACCAGAACACAAAGCATTGAAGGTAAGAAATACTACCTAGTAATTGTGGATGACTACTCACACTTTACTTGGGTACATTTCTTGGCAAGTAAGTCTGAAACTTTCTCTTACTTTGAAAAGTTTTCCAAAAAGGTTCAAAATGAAAAAGGGTATGTTATCTCGAGTATAAGAACAGATCATGGAGGTGAATTTGAAAATCATGATTTTACAAAATTCTATGATGAATCTGGTTTTCAGCATGTATTCTCCTCTCCATATACTCCAGAGCAAAATGGAGTTGTGGAAAGAAAGAATAGATCACTTCAAGAAATGGCTAGAACTCTTTTAATTGAAAGTAACATCTCTTCACGAGTTTAGGCTGAATCAGTTTCAACAGCATGTTACATTATAAATAGAGTTTTTCTAAGGCCTATTCTGGAAAAAACCCCCTATGAACTATTCAAAGAAAAGAAGCCTATTGTTTCATATTTTCATGTATTCGGATGCAAATGTTTTAACCTAAAAAATGCAAATGATCGAGTTAGTAAGTTTGAAGAAATGTCAGATAAAGGTATCTTCCTTGGATATTCAACCACAAGCAAAGCGTACAGAGTCTACAACAAGAAGACTCAAACAGTGGAAGAATCAATGAATGTTAAATTCCAAGGTTATATGCAAAATGAATCCATTCAGACTCATCTAGAAGAATCTGAACCTGCTCCAGACTCTACAAAGTCTAAATCTCAGGAAATAGATCAGACTTTGAAGGACCAGCAACAAGTGACTGTTGAAGATTCAAGTGAAGGAAGTGACCATCAATCTGACAAATTAACCAACAACTGGAAACATAAGTCCAGTCATCCCAAAGATCTTATTATTGGCGACATTAATGAAGGAATTCGCACAAGATCCAAAAGGCGCGAAGAGTCTAGTGCTGTGGCTCTTATTTCTGAAATAGAACCCAAAAGCATAGAACAAGCTTTATCTGATGAAAGCTAGATTGAAGCTTAATGATGTCTGGGAATTGACTCCTAAACCGAAAGGTAAGTCTGTTATTAGAGCTAAATGGGTTTTCAGGAACAAGATGGACGAGAAAGGATAAGTCATAAGAAACAAGGCAAGACTCGTGGCCAAGGGATACACACAAGAAGAAGGGATAGACTATGACGAGACTTATGCACCAGTAGCAAGTGTTTACATTTGTGCCAGATTTCAAGCAGACCCTAAAGAATCTCATTTAAATGCTGCAAAGCGTATTATCAAATTTATTGCATCAACTTCAAGTTTTGGTCTCTGGTATCCTAAAAGGGGAGACTTTACTCTTCTTGGATACTTAGACGCAGACTTAGCCGGATGCAGAGTTGATAGAAAAAGCACCTCAGGTACCTGTCAACTACTTGGAGGCAGGACAGTGTCTTGGTTTTCAAGGAAGCAAAGTACAGTAGCTCTCTCTACAGCAGAAGCAGAATATGTAGCTCTCGAAAGTTGTTGTTCACAAATTCTGTGGATAAAACAACAGCTAAGAGACTTTGGAATTGAAGATTCATGCACGGAGATTAAATGTGACAACACTAGCGCAATCAATCTCACCAAAAATCCAATTCTTCACTCAAGAGCAAAGCATATAGAGATTCGACATCACTTCATTAGAGATCATGTTCAAAATGGAGAAATTACGATTCAGTTTGTTGACTCAAAGAACCAACTGGGCGATATATTTACAAAGCCTTTAGAGAAAAATCAATTTGAAATTATCTGTTCCAGACTCAACATTTTGAGGTTTGAAGAAGTTAAAGTCTAGAGACTCTTAGACTCAGACAAATAAGACTTTGACTACAAGACTTTGACTGTAAGTTATTCTCTCTCTAATCTCATCTTGAAAAGATATGTTCATCAACCGTGTTTGATTATTGTTATCTCAACCGCTATCTTTAATTGACGAGATTATTGTAACGTTTCCTTTTGAAAAATGAGTTATTTTGAAATGACCATTTTTCGAAAAAGGCAGTTATTTTTTAAAAGGCATCTTTTCACTTTCCATTACAACAGTTGTTATCCCCTCCTTTTGACTATTTTATATACAGTCGGTTTCTCTTCGCTTAACTCCGAAACCCTAAAAAGCACCAATCTTCCATTCCTGTTTTCCTCTCTTATTCAATCTTTCGAAAAAGTTGTCATCTTTCTTGGGAAAGTCAAGCAAGGAATCTTTCAAAGACTAAGAAAGATGTCGTCTTCAAGAAAGTCTTCGAGGATCGCAAGCAGGGGACCACGGCGAATGAGTGAGGGGCCTACGCACTTCGATCTCACTGAAGAAGAAGTGTCTCCAAATCAGCAGCAAAGCCCACAACATTCTCAGCAGCGTCATTCTCCTCCATCTAGTCCTTAAGATGTTGATCATCAACAAAAGGAAGAAATCATTGAAGATGCAGATCCTGTAAGAGTTCAAAGGCCCTCTTTTATTTATAAGCTGTATCGTGCTTTAAAAGGGACTGGTACTCCATTGAACTATGTTGATGATTTTCTTACGAACAAAGGATATGGAAATGAATATATCTTTTTGCAAAAAATGGAAAGTTGGGGAATTGCTCGTAAAGGGGTGGCAGAAGAAACCCTTGCGAATATCCCAAGTGATCCTCGTGATTGGGGATTTAATCCGATAGATGGGAATGATGATGACAAATTGTACAGCCAATTTCAACCAAGAATGGGTGTTGCGGTGGAAAATCGAGGAAAAATGGGAGAGTTGTTTAGATCGAAGGAACAGAAGGATCTATACTCAAAATTGCTGAAGCGTGGGATGATAAACCCTAGGAGTGTGGATTTTGAGTTTTTGGATGTTGTGAATGTGAACTTGAGGGAAAAGTTCGGTTATCTTCAACTTGAAAAATTCTGCTCTGACACCACAGAGGCCTATCCTCAACTAACTGCATATTTCTATTTAAATCTTAGTTTCTTGGATGCGAATAGATTCTCTTTCAGTGTCAAAGATCAAGACTTTGTAATGGATATGGATATGCTAGCAGATGTGTTAGGAGTTGAGAGAGGAAGATATCAACGGATCAAAGTTTCTATTGCTCGTGCTACATTGGAACTTGTTAAGGACAGGATAACATAGGAAAAGATTTCCTACTCAAGGATGAGTACGTTCAACATCTTGCTTCACAAGATTGTGATCAATTGCCTTAGACCGAAATCAACTTCCAAGACTAATGTTTCAAGTTCAGAGGCAAAGCTGATGTATGCCATCATCACTGGGAAAAGGTTTTCACTTCCTCACATTGTTATGTTCCACATGTATATAGCAGTGATGAAGGACAGAGGTCAACTTCCTTATCCAGGTCTTGTGACAAAGTTATTTAGACATCTGAACATTCAGCCTTCGCAAATTCTTTGTGCTCGATCGTGCGATCATATGGTGGTAGGACTGAAAATGGTGACTAAAATGCGTCTAAAGGGACTAAGCAAGGCGTTGGAGAAATTCAAGGAGAAGACTCCAGTCAAAACTCATCAAATCTCTTCTGCAGCAAAAAGAAAAGGGAAGGAGCCCATGGATGCTCCATCCAAGAGAAGAAGAGCTCTCATAGTTGAGGATGAAGATGATGAGGAAAACATCACTATTTCTGCAATGGCATTGAAGAATCTGAGTCGTTCTGTTCCAGAGAAAGACTCAGAACAGCGGACTAAAGAAAGAGAAGAGAAAGAAGCAGAGGAAAAAGAAACAGAGGAAAGAGAAGAAGAAGAAGAAAGAGATGCTGAGAAAGAGAGAGTTGAAAAAGAAGAAGAGGAGAAAAGAGATCAAGAAGAAGGAGAACATGAGGAGCACTCTTCTCCACCTGAAGGCATGGAAATAGGGGGAGACCAAGAGAAAAGAGGAATGTCCTCATATCCTGCTACCAGTGAGGGAGTCAGTCGATCTCCAGCAGATCCAGAGGACATTTATGCCTCTCAATTTCCTGAGGAAGGTCATGATGTTTCATCGCCAAATCTGCGTAATTGTGATGATCTACCATCGTTTGCATTTACTCCATCAGATCGTGCCGACGCCAGTACGCAGACCGATAATTCAGCAGATTTTTGCAGAGTTATGGATATTCTCTTGGAGATGCAAGGTCAGATATATGCATTGGGATGCGAAGTTCAGAACTTGTAGAATGCAGGTCAAGCTTCTTCGGGTTCTTTGAATGATTAGATCCAAGCCCTTTCTCTTCAGATTCAGGCTAATGCTAAGGGTGAGGATGTTGCACAACTAAAGGAAGACTTGAAAAGGCTGGAAGGCATCGTTCAGTCAATGGGAGATTTCCTGTAGCACCCCTCGACGGCCCCCGATCCGCTAGGGTCACCACAGTTTGCTTTTCCTTTTTGTTTCCCAAATAACGTGTCACTCGAATACCATTTTTTTTTTTCAGTTGCAGCGGGTCCATACAACCATGGGGGTTTACATCTTTTACTAACGGTCCCTTGCGCAATTTACATAACGGAAGCATATCTAACAATCCCCTTCCCTACATTCAAAAATTGATGCACACCTACTAAACATCTTATATAAGTTAAAACCGAACACGTTTATTTACATAGAGCAGATGGACATCATTCATCGGTACATCAAAATGCCATAGTCTTTCTATACTTGGCTATATTTCAAAAGATGACCGATGTCGCTTCCAACAGTCGTCTACTTTAGAGTCCATCGATTAGTGTTGGCGTCCAAAAGTTCCCTCCTTTGCTATCCTCCTCCTCACGGTCACATCCAACCGTTCAAACCATCTACTAATCTGAAATGTTGGTCCCCACAAGGGGTGAGTACAACCACTCAGCAGGTAAAGGAATCCAATAACAACTCAATGCATCATACAAATCATACATGCATTGCAGGCGTTACTTACCTTGAAGCCATGCGCATACTACCATGCATCATCATCACAAATTTCAACACATACATGTGTATCATCACTATATCATACATGTCATCATCATCATGACATCATCGCATTACATATGTCATCATCATGGCATCATCATCATCATCATCATCATCATCATTGTCATGCATATCATCATGCATATCATACCATGGGTGATCATCATCATCATCATTATCATGCATATCATCATGCATATCATACCATCATTAGCCATGCATCACCATGCATATCACATCATCATTATCCATGCATCACCATGCATATCACATCATATCATCATTAGCCATGCATCACCATGCATATCACATCATCATTAGCCATGCATCACCACGCATATCACATCATCATTAGCCATGCATCACCATGCATATCACATCATATCATCATTAGCCATGCATCACCATGCATATCACATCATCATTAGCCATGCATCACCATGCATATCACATCATCATTAGCCATGCATCACCATGCATATCACATCATCATTAGCCATGCATCACCATGCATATCACATCATATCATCATTAGCCATGCATCACCATGCATATCACATCATCATTAGCCATGCATCACCATGCATATCACATCATCATTAGCCATGCATCACCATGCATATCACATCATATCATCATTAGCCATGCATCACCATGCATATCACATCATCATTAGCCATGCATCACCATGCATATCATCATCATCAACCCTTCGGGCAGAAACCTCCGACAGGGCTCATCATCCCACAATTTACACTCGCATCCCATGCGAGAAAACCTCCGGGCATGTATCCAAGATACAACCGGGCATCCGGCCCCCCACATTCCGGGCATCTCGCATCCCAACTAGCATCACGAGGAACCTCCGGGCATGTATCCAAGATACAACCGGACTTCTGGCCTTTACCCTTCTAGCCAGGCATCCCGCACCCCAATCCTGGTGTCGCGAGGCATCTCCGGGCATGTATCCAAGATACAACCGGACTTCCGGCCCCCCACATTCCGGGCATCCTGAAACTCCCAGGGAATCTCTGGAATTACGCCACCAGGCCACCAGACAACATCCTCCGCCACAACCTCTTACTCACATACCACTTTCCACTTTTTATCATCATTTTCATCTTATTATTTCATGGCATATGATTCACACACATGCATCATGATTCATAATCATACATGCATCAATGCCATATAACAATGCATCATAATTCATGATCATACATGCATCAATGTCATATAGCAATGCATCATAATTCATGATCATTCATACATCAGTGCCATATAACAATACATCATAATTCATGATCATACATGTATCAATGTCATATAGCAATGCATCATAATTCCATAGGACTCATGGCCAATAAAATAATCCACCCTTTTATTTTATTATTATTTTATTATTTTATTATTTTATTATATTATCAATTATTTATTTTCATAAATAAATATTATATTTTATATTTATGATTTTCCAAAAATCATAATCCTCAATCAATCATTAAACAAACAATTAGAATCAAATTTCACATAAAATCCATGGCTAATTTGCATTTTACATAATTTCCCAAATTTCCACAAAATACACACAATATTCGGAGAATGGCCAGATTGCACAGTTTTCGAATTAATTCAATTAAAATACTCATATGACCTCCGAAAATTCCCAAATTTTACAGGGTGATAGCCAACACATTTTCGTGCATTTTTCATGTAGAAACCTAAGCCAAATTCTTTATAGATTAATTTATAAAACTCCATGAAGCTTCTGGAACCTCTACCGTTTCGTCCAGAACGTACATCACCGAAAAACTTAGGTTTGACCCATCAAATCTCTTTCGTTTCTCCTGAAATTCGAGTATGTTATATATCAATGTGTCCTTTACAAGTTTCATGAAGAGATCTAGGTTAAATAACCAAAGTATGACCCTCTTTTAAGTCCTTGAAGTCTCGGGTGTCTCGGTTCACTTCAACAGAACCATCCTTCTCAAAGATCTAGCTGGTTAACTAGGCTATACTCATTTGTTTCTCCTCAAATTTGAGTATGTTATAGTTTAGGATGTTACCAACAACTTTCATGAAGACAACAAAGTGAGATCTCCAACAGAAATCAACATGCAACCAAGAAATCATCACGAGGTCAGTATGAAATTCGCAGATCTAAAACCTCCGTGAAATAGAACTTTTGACCCCTCATATCACCTTCGTTTTCCATGAAATTCGAGTATGTCATACCTCAAGATGTTAGCTTCAACTTTCATGAAGACATCGAAGCCAAAATCGGACTCTAAACACACATGCAAGCTCAAACAAGATTCTGACTCCAAACAGTTCATGCGAAAACAATGGTGCAAGAGTAGAAAGTGGATTCCCAACTTGCCTCTACACCTCACGAACGGCAGCACACCGGCGACGGACGAGCTCCTCCTCTCTCGGCCACTCTCCCTCTCTCCCTCACTTGGCCGAATACTCTCTCTCTCTCTCTCTCTCTCCCTCTCTCTCTCTCTTTTTGGTTATATATATTTGCATGCCATCTTATTTTGCATGGGGGACAAGTGGCAAAAATGAGAGAACAAGTGGCAAGGTTGAAGACAAGTGTTGGAGGACATGCAAGGTGGGCTTGGGCCTTCTTTTTGGGCCTGTCTTGGGCCAGCAAATGGGCTGGTCGAATTCCCTCTTGTGGGCTTCCATTTGGGCCGGCCATTCAGCCCACTAAACTTAGGTCAAATGGGTCTTAAGGCCCAACCTAAAAATTGATCTTTTCCCCTTTTTTTTTTGAAATTCTTTTATAAATATTCTTGAATTCCAAATTTTCACCTTGGCCAAAGTCTTGGGATATATTTTAATTATTGAAATTTAAATCATATGGCCAAGCATTAATCTATTAAATTTAAATTTCCACAATCACAAGCATAAATCATCTAATTAAAAGACTAATGGCTAAAACATAAGCTATGGAAATTCTACCACCTAATTAGGAACTTTAACACATCTCATGGCTTGGCTTTGAATTTTTGGGATGCCACATTTCCAGCTTGTTCGTGTTCCCAAGCATTCTTAACTCTACTCCATTTTCATCTCAACCTTTTTTTATGCTGACAAAAAGGGGGAGAGATGCGAGATTTGAAAACTTTGAACTTAAATTTGTCGAGCTTTTGGCTTGTTTGGTTTGTGGTTTATTTTGACTTGACTTGTGTGTCTGGATGTGGACTGAATTTGGGATTTGGATTTGACTGCTTATTATTAACTACTATTAATATCTTATGGATGGCTTTATTGCATACTAGACTAACATATTTTCTGTGGTTGCAGATTCTAGTGTTATTCATTTAGCCATTTATCTCTATAAGATATGCATGTGTTTGAGAAATGTTTTATAGGTCAAAGTTTTCCAAATCTGCAAGAAAGTTTTGTCACCATCAAAAAGGGGGAGATTGTTGGAGAAATCCTCTTGAAGTGTTTTGAAGTTGATAAAACGTTTCCATCAGTCTAGTCTGAAGGCTTGCAGACTCTACTATTTAAAGTCTGAAGACCTCCGGACAGCCAGACTCAAGATTCAAAGTCTATCCTCATTGACAGTTTCTAATCCGTTGAAGATAGGCTATCCAGAACTGGATGTTTCATTAAGGATGTGACCTTATCGACTGGAGAAGATCTCTTGGCTGGACATGATAGAATCATTTATTTCATCATAATTGATTTGAAGATTAAGGATTCGGTGATTGGCAAAGTATACTTGGAAGGTTCTACTTATGGAAACCGAGATCCTGATTGAATGGGCGAACAGGATTGATGGGCTATCGACATGTTCCTTTAATAGCTCGAATGATCTTCCTAATTGATTCCGTCCAACGGGTAGATTAGAGGAATTCTTTTGGTAAGTGCCAACGGGTATGATGGCATGAAGGAGTATATAAAGAAGACGTTCCAGTTGTTCGAGTGTGTGCACTATAGAAGAATTCCAAAGTCTGAAGCTCCTTGTTCTTAGCCAATTCATTTGTTGAGCGAAATCTTGTAAACAAAAGAAAGTCTATATTTGTGAGAAACCTTGAGGAAGAGTGGTAGAACATCTACACTGTGGAATCAAGGAAAAGCTGTGCTGTAACTTCTCTTTTGTTCATAGTGAAATCCAGCCGGTGGGCTGTCAGTGCGGAAGAGTGGACGTAGGCTTGGAATAAGCCGAACCACTATAAACCCTGTGTTCAATTTTCTTTTCCCTATTCTTTACTTTACTTTGATCGTATTTTATTAATCAAAAGAGAACTTCCTTTCTATCGTTTGCCTAGAATCGCTTCCGTATCTCGAGAAATTATTTGTGCACCTATTCACCCCCCTCTAGGTGCTTATACTAGCTATCTCAAGAAGAAGAGAGAGAAAATCAAGAGGAAGGAGAGCATGAAAAACACTGTTCTCCACCTGAAGCCATAGAAACAGGGGGAGATGGGGAGTAAAGAGGAACGACCTCATACCCTGTTACCAGTGAAGGAGTAAGCCGCTCTCCAGCAGATCTAGAGGACATTCATGCCTCTCAATTTCCTAAGGACGGACACGATGCTTCATCGCCAAATCTGCATGATTATGCTGATATACCATCGTCTGCCTTTACTCCATCAGATCGTGCTGAAGCCAGTACACAGACTGATAATACAATAGATTTTCGCAGAATACTTGATCTTCTCTTGGAAATGTGGGGTCAGATATATGCTTTAGAGTGCGAGGTTCAGAATTTGAAGAATGCTGGACAAGCTTCTTCCGTTTCCTTGTCTGATCAGATCCAAGCCCTTGCTCTTCAAATTCAAGCCAATGCTAAAGGTGAAGAGGTGGCTCATCTAAGGGAAGACTTGAAAAAGCTGGAAGGCATCGTTCAGTCTATGGGAGATTTCCAGCTTGTTCGCGTTCCCAAGCAAATTTGACTTCATTCTATTCCATCTCAACCTTTTTTATGATGACAAAAAGGGGGAGAGATGCAAGCTTTGAAACTTTGAACTTAACTTGTTGAATTTTTAGTTTGTTTTCATGTTTGACTTGTTGTCTGGATAAGGACTGAATATGGATTTGGATTTGACTGCTGCTTTTATATTAAGTATTATTGATATCTTATGAATGGCTTTACTCTCATGCAAGACTAACCTATTTTATGTGGTTGCAGATTCCAGTGTTATCATTCAGCCATTAATCTTTATGAGATATCCATATTGCTTGAGTAATGTTTTACAGGTCAAAGTTATTCAAATCTGCAGGAAAGTTTTGTCACCATCAAAACGGGGGAGATTGTTGGAGAAATCTTTCTGGAATATTTTGAAGCTAACAAAACATTTCCATCAGTCTAGTTTGAAGATTTGCAGACTCTACTATTTAAAGTCTGAAGACCTTCGGACTGCCAGACTCAAGACTCAAAGTCTATTCTCAGTGACAATTTCTAATCCATTGAAGAAAGGCTATCCAGAACTGAGTGCTTCATTAAAGATTTAGCCTTATCGACTGGAGAAGATCTCTTGGCTGGATATGACATAACGGATTCTTTTATTCGAATCAAGATTGATTAAAGATCCGATGATTTACGATGTATTCTTGGAAGGTTTTACTTATGGAAACCAAGATCCTGATTGTATGGGCAAGCAGGATTGATGGGCTATCGACATGTTCCTTTAATAGCTCGAATGATCTTCCTAATTGATTCTGTCCAACGGGAAGATTGGAAGAATTCCTTTGGTAAGTGCCAACGAGTATGATGGCATAAAGGAGTATAAAAGGAAGACGTTCCAGTTGTTCGAGAGTGTGCACGATAGAAGAATTCCAAAGTCTGAAGCTCTTTGATTCGTAGTCAATTCATTTACTGAGCGAAATCTATATGCAAAAGAGAGTCTATATTTTGAGATACCTTGAGGAAGTGTGGTAGAATATCTACACTGTGGAATCAAGGGAAAGCATTGCTGTAACATCTCTTTTGTTCATAGTGAAATCCAGCCAGTAGGTTGTCAGTGCAGAAGAGTGGACGTAGGCTTGGAGTAAGCCGAACCACTATAATCCTTATGTTCAATTTTCTCTTCCCTACTCTCTGTTTTACTTTGATCATAGTTCGTTTTGTTAACTAAAGGAGAGCTTCCTTTCTATTGTCAGCCTAGTATTGCTTTCATATCTCGAGAAATTATTTTTATACCTATTCACCCCCCTCTAGGTGCTTATACTAGCAATATCACTTGGGAATGCGAACGAGCTAGAAATGTCCCATAGACTTGATGGTCTCCTCCAGCTTTCTCAGATCCTCCTTCAGTTGCATTATATCCTCACTCTTTGCAGTTGCTTGAATTTGAAAATTAAGGGCTTGAACTTAGTCATGCAAATAAACTAAAGTGGCTTGATGAACATTCGGCATGGTCTGAAATTCACATCTCGAGGCATAAAATTGACCTTTGATCTCCAGAAGAAGTTCAAGCAGTCTTTTAAAATCTACTAAATTATCAGTTTGAGTGCTAACTTTAGCATGATTAGATTGAGGAGTGTTGCCGGATGATGGAACTTCATCACGAACATCCAGACTTGGAGATGAAGCCTCATTACCATCTTCAAGAAATTGAGAGGCATACACATCCTCTGGATTGGCAGGAGAACGACTAATACCATCACTGGTAAAAGCAAGTGAAGGAGTACCTCTTTTATCAGCAACTCCCCCTGTTTCAGTGCCTTTAGGTGGAGAGAAGTACTCTTCTTGCTTTGGCTCTTCTTCAATGTCACGATGATCTTGTCCTTCTTCCTCAACAGGAGAATCACCATGACTCTCATTCTGCTTGTTCTCCTCTTCGCTCTTCTTCTTCTGTTCTTCCTTCTTCTTCTTCTTTCCTCATCGTTTCCCTCTCTTCATCTCTCTGCTCTATCTCCTCTCTGTCTCGGTTCTCTCAATCCTCTGTCTCTGGAACAAAGCGCTGTAAGTTCTTTAAGGCAAGAGCGGAGATAGTGATATCATACTCATCTTCTTCATCCTGCAAGATGAGTGCTCTCATCTTCTTAGATGCAGCTGTCATGGGCTCCTTGCCTTTCCTATTTGCAACCACAAAGTATTGTCGAGTCTTGACAGGGGTCTTCACCTTAAAGCTCTCTAAAGCCTTATTTAGCTCCTTTAGACACATCTTTGAAACCATCTTCAGTCCCACCACCATTGGATCAATGGTTCGAATACACAGAATTTTGGGAGGCTGAATGTTCAGATGTCTGAACAAACGAGTAACAAGAGCAAAATAAGAGAGTTGTCCCTTGTCCTTTACCATTGACCAATACATGTGAAACATGATGGTGTAAGGCAAAGATAACTTGTAACCAATGTTGATGGTGTACATCAGCTTCGCTTCAGAATTTGAGACATCGGTCTTTGATGTGGATTTGGGCCTGAGATAGTTAATCACAATCTTATGGAACAAGATATTAGAGGCACTCATCCTTGAATACAAAATCTAGCCTTCTGCAATTCTATCTCGAACAAGCTCCATAGTACCATGACCAATAGACATGCTAATTGATTGAAAAATCCCTTTCTCCACTCCAATCACATCAGCCATAGTGTCCATATCTACCACAAAATCCTGGTCTCTAACACTGAAGGAAAATCTATTCGCATCTAAAAAGCATAGATTGGAATAGAAATACGTTGTAAGTTCTAGATGAGCAACAGTTGTCTCAGAACAAAATCATTCAAGTTGAAGTAAAGTAAACTTCTCCTGCAACTTTACGTTCAACGAATTGAGAAAAATCAAAATCCACACTCCTTAGGTTCATCACCCCTCGCTTCAGCAATTTAAAATAAACTCACTTGTGTTCCTTAGAACGAAACAAATCCACTCTTCCTCCTCAAATGCTCGCAGCAACACCCATCCTAGGCTTAAAATGAGTGAACAACCTTTCATCGTCATCTTTTCCTTTAGGTTGATTAAATCCTCCAAAACGTGGATCACTAGGAAAATTTGCAAAATCCCTTTCTGCCGAACTAGCAGTAGCAATACCCAAACTCTCCATCATCTTTAAAAAGTGAGTTTCATTTTTGTACTCCTTTTCTCTCAAAAATTCATCAATAAAAGTCATTGTAGAACCACCTTCCTTCAAAGCAGTGTAGAGTTTGAAAGTAAGTGCGGGCTTAAGAGTCCTTACATGTTCTACATCCTCAATAATTTCTTCCTCTACTTATTGTTGCTGAGGCTCTTGAGGTCTAGCCTAAGAAGAATGGTGCAATTGAGAATGTTGTTGTTGACTTTGCTGCTACCTTGGAGAGACTTCTTCCTCGGTCAGATCAAGGTGCATAGGACCCTCAAGCAAATGCCGTGGTCCCCTGCTTGCGATCTTTGAGGACTTTCTTTGGGAAGATATTATCACAGTCTTTGAGAGATTTTTCAAACTCGATTCGCGAGAAAGATGAAAAATTTATGGATAAAATTAAAGAGAAAGAGTAAGAAAGTGAAGTTCTGTGCTCTAGGGTTTGTAGGTAAAAACGAAGAAGAAAAACAGTATATAAAGCAGTTGAAACGAGGTATACGGATCGTCATAAAAGAAAAAATAAAAATGCCTTTTTCAAAAATGAATAACTGCCTTTTTGAAAATAGATAATTGTCTTTTTAAAATTGATAACTTCCTTTTTGAAAAAGAACAAATGCCACAACTTCAAAAACTTGGAAAGATAACATCAATCAATTAGCGATTAATAAGTAATCATACCTTTTCGAGTTTTTATCTGAAAGTTAAATTACTAGTACCGAAATAACTCACAGTCGTAACTCTTGGTCTTCTAAGTCTGAGCATCTTTAGACTTTATCTCTGAGCCTGAGCTTATTCAAACTTTACAGTCTGATGCGAATAGACTCAAAAAGGCTTTTCTCCAGTGGCTTTGTAAATATGTGAACCAATGATACTCCTGTAGAGCTTGTGGTCAACTTTCTTTTCTCCTTCATCTTTGTCCAGCTTCGAAGAACTTGACATTGGTATATCAGTCTTTTTACAGTTCTCAAATCCGAACTTTTTAACGAGTTCCTTAGCATATTTTTCTTGGTGAATGAAATTTCCTTCCTTCAATTATTTCACTTGTAGTCTAAGAAAGAATGATTTCACCCATCATACTCATCTCAAATTCATCATGCATAGATTTAGAAAATTTCTTGCACAGGTTTTCGTTAGGTGATCCAAATATAATACCATCAACATATATTTGAACAAGTAAAAAAAAATTACCTTCTCTTTTAATAAACAAAGTGGTATCTACTTTTCCTTTAACAAAGTCATTTTGAATTAAAAACTTACTTAACCTATCATACCAAGCTCGAGGAGCTTGCTTTAACCCATATAGTGCATTTTTCAGTCTGAATACTAAGTCTGGTTTCCTTGGGTGTTCAAATCCATTTAGCAATGCACTTTTGACGTCCATTTGGAATAACCTGAAATTCTTATAACAAGCAAAAGCAAGTAATAATCTAATTGCTTCTAACCTTGCTACTGGAGCGTAGGTCTCATCATAATCTATCCCTTCTTCTTGTGTATATTCTTTGGCCACGAGTCTTGTTTTGTTCCTTACCACTTTACCTTTCTCGTCCATTGTTTCTGAACATCCATTTAGCTCTAATAATAGATTTACCTTTTGGTTTAGGAGTTAATTCTCAAACATCATTAATGCTGAATTGCCTGAGTTCTTCTTGCATTGCTTCAATCCAACTTTCGTCAGTTAAAGCTTATTCTATGCTTTTGGGTTCTATTTCAGAAATAAGTGTCACATCGCTAGACTCTTCTTTCCTTTTGGATCTAGTACGAATCCCTTCATTAATATCACTAATAATTAGTTCTTTGGGATGACTAGACTTGTGCTTCCAATTGCTGGTCAGTCTAACAGATTGTTGATCTTCTTCTTCAGTTGATTCATCAACATTTGTTCGTTGTTGTTCTTCTGAAGTCTGAGTTGCTTCAGGAAAGGTAGACTTTGTAGAGTCTGGAGCAGGTTCAGATTCTTCAGGTTGAGTCTGAATCAATTGATTTTGCAGAGTCTTGAAATTTGACATTCATCGATTCTTCCACAAATTGAGTCATCTTGTTGAATACTCTATAGGCTTTGCTGGAGGTTGAATATCCAAAGAAGATTCATTCATCTAATTTTTCTTCAAACTTACCAATTCGATCATTTGCATTTTTCAAAACAAAACATTTGCAACCAAACACATGAAAGTAAGAAACAATTGGCTCCTTTCCTTTGAATAACTCATAGGAAGTTTTCTCTAGAATAAGCCTTAAGAATACTCTGTTAATAATATAACATGCTGTAGAAACTGCTTCAGCCCAAAAACGAGAAGAAATGTTACTTTCAATTAAAAGAGTTCTTGCCATTTCTTGAAAAGATCTATTCTTCCTTTTCACAACTCCATTCTGTTCTGGAGTGTATGGAGAGGAGAAAACATGCCGAAAACCTGATTCATCACAAAATTTTGCAAAGTCTTGATTTTCAAACCCACCTCCATGGTCTGTCCATATGCTTGAAATAACATGTCCTTTCTCATTCTGTACTTTCTTGGCAAACTTTGAAAAGTGAGAGAAGGTTTCAGACTTGCTTGCCAGAAAGTAAACCCAAGTAAATCGTGAATAATCATCCACTATTACTAGGTAATATCTCTTTCCACTAATGCTTTGAGTTTTGGTTGGTCCAAAGAGATCCAAATGCAGGAGCTACAACACACGATTAGTAGAAATTTGATTTATTGGTTTAAAAGAACTTCTAACCTGTTTTCCCAATACACATGGTGTGACTTTTGATATTTCAGGTTAGGTAGTCCATTAACAAGCTTCTTGGAAGAGATCTTGGCAATTTGCTTCATATTCACATGGCCAAGCTTTCGATGCCAAAGATTTGCTTCATCATGAATTGATATTAGACATTGAGACCTTTCTAGTTTGATATCCAAAAGATAGATGTTCCCATGTCTTCATCCAGTAAAAGATTGGGAAAGATCTTTACTAGTTCCTGAACATATTCCTTCCTGGAAATTGATTTTGAATCCAGTGTCGTATAATTGATTAATGTTAAGTAGATTGTAATTTAGTCCTTCCACAAAGGAGACATTGTTGATTGTAAGACTTCCAATTTTTATTGTTCCGCATCCCACGATTCTTCCTTTGCTATTTCCACCAAAAGAGACTTTTCCACCATTGGTTTGAACAAGTTTTATAAAACAACTTGAATCTCCTGTCATATGTCTTGAACAGCCATTATCCAAATACCATTTATCTTTTTCTTGATAGTCACCTGCAATCAAAAAAGAAACTCAAGCTTTCTTTGGTACTCATATTTTCTTGGGTCCAGTGGAGTTAGTGCAATATGCAGTATTTGCCTAATCCTTCTTAACAAGTCTCCAAACCATAGGACATTATTTCTCAAAGTGTTTTGAGCTGTCACACTTAGAACATTTGAGAGCACTTCGGCCAACAAGTTTTACAAAGACTTTTTGAAAATGATTTCTATAAAAGGCTTTTTGTAGGTCTTTGTTTGATTTTTTCTTTTACTTTGGGAAAATCAATTAGAGGAATGGTTTCAGAAGTCATTCCCAACCCTGATTTGTTAAAGTATGGTCTTTATAATGAAAGAATCTTTTCCAACTTTTCAGATCCTATTGAAAACCTTTTTGAAACATTTGAAATGTCATTTTTCAAAAATATATATATATATATATATTTTAAAGAGAGTCTACATTTTCTTTTAAAATGGGAAAACTTTTGTCTAAATTTTCAAACTTTTCTTTCCAAGAGTTTTCCTGTTGCTTTAGTGCATAATTCTCCCTTTTTAGCTTGGAAATCCTATTAAGAGAAGTTTTGAGGCTAAGACAAAGTTCATCAATGTATTTCGAGACTTTAGTAGGAATTTTTAAGTTACTTACCTCGATTTCACTATCTGAATCTAAGTCTGTATCTGTCTCAAAGTCTAAATCTGATTCTGATTTTGCCATTAAACAAATATTGGCATAATCATCATCAATTTCTTCGCATTCAGTATCACTCCAAGTTTCTACTTTGAGAGCCTTTCTGTATTTCTCAGTTTTTCCCTTCTTTTTTTTCAACGAAGGACAGTTAGGTTTGATGTGTCGATTTTTATTGTATTTAAAGCAAATCACATCTTTATTGGATTCATCATCCTCAGTTGGTTTGTTCTGAAACTTTTGAGTGCTTTGTTTCTTCCAATTGAATCTTCTTCCCTTTTTGTTTAGTTTCCTGAACCTTCTTATCATAAGTGCTAGCTCTTCATCGTCCATATCTTCTTCAGAGTCTGTAACACCAGAATTATCATTAGATTTTAAAGCAATAGACTTCTTACCTTTGGGATCTTCTTCCTCATTAATTTGCTCCACTTCATAGGACTGAAGTGTGCCAACCAGTTCGTCTACGGAGAGTGGCATGATCCTTTGTGTTTCCCTTATTGAAATCTTTACGTGATTCCAGTCTTTGGAGAGTCCACGCAGCAATTTGTTAACCTTCATGGGTTCTGAGATTGGTTGTCCCTGATACTCTAGACCATTTACAATTTCAGTGAAAAGACTAAACATATCAGTGATAGATTCTCCTGGCTTCATCTTGAAAGCTTTATACTGTCCGAGTAGAATATTGATCGTTGTTTCTTTCACTTGATCAATTCCTTCATAGGTAATGTGCAGCCTATCCCACACTTCTTTGGTTGTTTCACAAGAAGATATTTTGTTATATTCAGT
The DNA here is from genome assembly GCA_028830015.1 of Eucalyptus grandis x Eucalyptus urophylla. Taxonomy (NCBI): domain Eukaryota; kingdom Viridiplantae; phylum Streptophyta; class Magnoliopsida; order Myrtales; family Myrtaceae; genus Eucalyptus; species Eucalyptus grandis x Eucalyptus urophylla. Next base: position 48,628,181 of record CM054190.1, read on the forward strand.
AGGGGATAATGCACAATATAAAGAGTAAATCGCTTTTGCATCAAGAGCTTGTCTCTTGGTTATCTCTTCTCGAGTCATCTCGCTAGCTTCTGCAACTTCTTTTCCCTTCTTTGAGACTGATGTAGCTTTAGGAATGATAACTTTTTCTACCACATCCCATTCCAGGGGATCTTTCAATCTTAGAAGTGCCTTCATCTTTTTTTTCCATATGCTGTAATGCTTTCCATCAAAGTAAGGTGGTCTGGTGTTGCTTTGGCCTTCAACCAAACCTGTAGCCAATTTACTAGCCATAGATCTTTAACTTAGAAGTAAAAAAACTTCAATTAAATAAGTACACATGCTCTGATATCAATTGATAGGGCTAGTAAGAGCACCTAGAGAGGGGGTGAATAGGTGATCAAGGAAATTTTTGCGAAACTTAAACAGAATAAATCTGCTTCTAAGAATAATAAACTAAAGGTGTAAAAGACTTATAAACAGTTAAATAAAATTACGAACTAAAGTAAAGAGATAAGGGTAAGAGAATCAAAACACAAGGTTTATAGTGGTTCAGCTTAGACCAAGCCTACGTCCACTCTCCCGCACTGACAGTTCACTAGCTGGATTCCACTAAGAACCAAAAGAGATTTTACAGTCTCACGTCCTTGATTCCACAATGTAGAGACTCTGCTACACTTTCTTAAGGTCTCACAAGTGTCTAATCTCTCTTTTGAGTATAATTTGAGCTCAACAATTGAAATAGCAAAGAACAAGGTGCTTCAGACTTTGGAATTTTTCTGTCATGCACATACTCGAATAACTTGAGCGTCTTCCTTATATACTCCTTTATGCCTTCATACCCATTGGCACCTTCCAAAGGAGTCCTTCTAATCAACCTGTTGGACAGAATCAATTAGGGAGATCTCGAGTTATTTAAGAAATATGATAATAGTCCACCAATCATGCTCGCCCATACAATCAGGATCTAGGTTTCCATAAGTAGAACCTTCCAAGTATACTTCGCCAATCAATAGATTTAATTACTCGAATTAATTTCAATACGAATAATAGATCTCGAAATGCTATCTCCAGTCGTAAGATCTTCTTCAACCGTACGAATCAAATCCTTAAAGATATACTCGCATCTGGATAAGTCTTCTTCAATGGATAATAGTTTTCTTCGTTGGTCTAGAAACTATCAATGAGGGCAGACTTTAAATCTTGAGTTTGGAGGTCTTCAGACCTTGATGATAGAGTCTCAAAATCTTCAGACTAGACTGATGGAAACGTTTTGTCAACTTCAAAATAAATAAGGAAGTTTTCTCCAATAGCGGTAACTGATGTTGTCCTCTTGGTGTTCTAGGACATTCTCGGGCTATGTGACCCTGCTGACCACATTCAGAACAAGCACCCATTCTCTGGGGGCACAGAGTCGTACCATGTCGCCTTCCACAGGAGCGACACACGCCATTCTGATTTGGCGCTGACTTTCCAACTCCACCCTTCCTATTGGGCAGAATATGGAATCTTCCTCCGACCATGGGCCTCTTCTCATACCGGTTCCCATCTCTATTTGAATTAAACCTCAATCCAGACAAGGCAGCTTGCTCATTCACTCTCTAACAACTGGGCTTGGTTGCAAACCTCATGATAGTCCTTCAAATCCAATAGTACCAACGATTGTTTCAACTCTAGTCGTAAGCTATTCCTGAACCTTCAAGCTTTACCTTATGGATCTTCTATCAATCTTGGAGCATATTGAGAAAGCTTCACAAACTTAACCTCATACTGGTCAACAGTCATCATCCCTTGGTGGAGGTGTTGAAATTCATCCATCTTTTGTTCTCGGGTGCTACCCGAAAAGTATTTGCCATTGAAGGCTCTGAGGAAAGCGTCCCACACCGGGATCACTCCTTCCGGGAATACTGTGTCTCTAGCGGTCCTCCACCAGGTATTTGCGTTACCTTGCAGTTGATATATTGCCAGGACAACTTTTTCTGCCTCTATGCACATCAGCAGTGCAAAAGCCTTCTCCAAATCTTGAATCCAAAGTGATGCAATCTCTAAATCTCCAGTACCAGTGAACCTCGGCGAGTTTAGCTTCAGGAACTCCTCTACCAATTAAGAATTGGTCTCTCCCTCTCCACGACTATGTTCCTAGTTGGAATTTCAACAGGTGTAGCAACGGTGGCGGCTTCAGCAGTGGCGGCAATGGCAGCAGTAGTAGCAGCTTAAGCGGCGGCTTGATTTTAGGCCTGCTGCCCCATCAGATCTCTCATCACTTCAAGTGCCTGCATGATCCCTTCGAACATAGGATCACCAGGGGTTGCTACCCCAGCACCAACAGGCGGTGGTGCTATTCCACTGGCACTAACCTGGGTTGGCACTCGACCACGGCCTCCTCGAGTACCGACCCTCGTCAACGTCCTACCCCAAGTAATAGGCCCAATGGTACACTTCCTAGGAGTCCTCTGCTCCTAATCACTCATGACTCAACTTTTCTACCGGAACCTGCCTTCCAATTCCATACAGAATTAGAAGCTGAGTGATCGCAAACAAACAATCTACCAACCAACTATCACAGACATGCACCATCAAGAAATAAAGGCATTTCCTACTAACTATCCTATAACTTATCGCACCTTATCACTCCAACCACTAACCTGCTCTGATACCACTAAACAAGGATGTCACGCTCCAATCCTCCGAGCGCGTGCCCATCTCTCGATGGTCAATTAAATAGCGACGTCCCAGGACGCGTCGCCGACTCATTCATTTTAATACGCATGCGGAAGCGAATAATTAAATCCCTAGACAATCACAAAGATGGGATAGAGAAGTAGGGCCACAAATTTTTAAACCAAAGCACACTTATATACATATCAAACTAAGCCATATACAATATTAGCCGATATATATACAAGGTTTGCAAACAAGGGCGGTTTAGAGTCATACAAATCCTCTAAGCATTCGAGTCTTCAACTAAATACTCCGGGGACCCTAGATCTGATAGACTCGAGTCCACCACTGAACCACCTAGAGGGTTTGCCGTTCGTTTTCCAAAAGCAACTTCTAGCACCAACATAAGGACCTTAGATTCCAGTAGGGGACCTACTTTTTGTCCATTCCGCTCACGATGGTACCACGATCTGTACTTATGGGGTACCTTATGGGGTAGACCCTCATCAATCCAGACAACAGACCTTATGAGCTCATAAATCCATCCCCTTGAGTTCCCATGAAGCGGAATGTAAGATACCTACTCAATAACCTTCTTCAGCTGTCCAAAACGCTCGGGAGGTACTGCCATCTAAGGACCTGTAAATGTTATCCCACAACGGGGTGAGATGACGTTTGAGCAAGTTCACCCTCTAAGCTCCAACTAGGAAGGAAATACGCACCAAGGCTACCTAAGCACAAGCACAAGTCAAAGGACTTACCTTTACCTTCGTTCCTTCCTATAGGTCAGCACGATTCATATATTTAACAAATCACTTCAAAAAAATCAATAATCAAATCAAATCGAGTCATCGATCAATTGATCCAGTTGATCCCATACCATCAAGACCATTTCTCGATCAACCCATTCAATATTATCTATCAAGTTCGATCATGTCAAGAACTGCTTATCCTAAGCTGAAGATAGATAGTATAGCTCGCCAAAAGTTGATAACTAATATAGCTCGCCAAAAGCTTATAATAGAGTATACTACTCACCTTAAGCCGATATATTATAGCCCGCAGGCTAATATAGTATACTCATAATGCTCACTAGAAGCTGCTAAGGTATACTGCTCGCCAAAAGCTGACGTATCCAAGCCCTTAGGCTAATATAGTATACCGGTATACTGCTCACCAAAAGCTGACATATCAAGGCCCACAGGCTAATATAGTATATCGTCCTAATCATTCAACAATTTTACCACTCTTATTATACCCGATAAAAATAATCGTGCGTGGTTACACTGTCAGCCTTAGACAATACAATATTTTTCCCTTTTAAAAATCCCACCAATAATATAGTCCACCAGAATATTTTTGGCATTATAAATCGATGCCCGATGTTTCCCAATTAAAAACCGAAAATATTCAATTTTGAGATAAATTCCCAAAATTACAATTATCACTCAAACAGCATAATTTATCATCCAATTAAATAAACAAATCACACCATTGCAATTAGCACGAAATTCCAGTCACCGGCCATCTCAGTCTAATTTTTGGAAAATAATAAATAATTAAATAATTACCAAAATTAATTAAATAATTACCAATAAATGCCAAAAATACAAACTTAGGCCGGAAAAGCCTAACTAAATATTGAAACGGGCCTGGAAAATTTTCGAACCTATTTAGATAAATAATACGACATATCTACTTGCTAATTGCACTACTCTAACCACCTAACATGCAATATCAAACAATTAAATTGCTAATCCGTTATAACTAACCACCAAATCCAAGCTTAACCTAAACTAATCAACCCTTAAGTATCATTAACTCCCTAAGCGGAGATTAGTGAGTAAACTCACTGGTTTTGAAATCCGATGAGTTCACGAGGATAGCGAGGCAGAGACGGGCCATAAACTCCAAAGTGATGGCACCAAGCGAGGCCGAGAAAGGCTTGGAAATGGGCCAAATAGTGCACGGCTCCTTGCTACGTTTCGGTTCTGCTTCAAGGACCGAAGGGTGGCTTGGACGGCTGGTTGGGCGAGCAAGGGTCGGCGGAGGTAGTAGTGGCTAAGCGGGTGGAAACAGTTGCTCTTCGGTGGTGTGACGGGCTCCGGTGACCTCCACGACAGCTAGGGGATGTGGGGGACAGTGGCTGGGCGTGATAGGAGGCGAGATGGCGCAGCTAGATTCACGGACAACAGGCGGTGCACGCAAGATCGCGGCTGACTACGCGACAGCAATGACGACGCTCCGAGGCTTTGGCGAGCTACTCGACGATGGAGGGAGGCTACTAGTCAGTTTCTCTGCACTTCTCAAGCTCTAAAAAGGTCACAAATGGAGAAAGCAAAGGAAAAGGAAGAAGAAGGGGATAGCAAGGCTCTTGGAGGGTCCCAAATGGCCCTATCCTCACCCCTTTGTCCTTTTGACCATGCCCTACCATGGCCGGCTAGCTCCTCAGCCGCTTGCAACCCTCAAGACTTCCACCACAAGCCACTGAAGTGGTCCAAAAGGTCATGGACCAAGGGGTTACCAATTTTGGACTTAAATTCCCCAATTTCACTTCAATTCTCTCTTGAATCGATTCAATTAGGCCCTAAAAAATTCCACTATCATGTCCTCGATCAAATTGACGTTTTGCCTCACCAATAGAACCAACTTGCACCCTAAAAACGCAATAAAAAACGGTCCCCTGAATTTTCCGGTCAAAAACGGCCCTATATCAAATTTTCGCCAAAAATATTGGTTTGCAGGAAAAATCTTCAGAGGATGAGTTGAAATTCCTAAAATGACTCGTGACATGACAGAAGTTTCAATTTCTAAAATTGGATTCAAATTCGCGGTTTATTTCAATATGGCACAATTTTAGCGTGACCTAGTCTACCCTGTAGCTTTTAAAAAGTTTTGGTGCAATTGACTTGTGGTTGATTATTTTCAAGGCACAACATACCTCTTCGACACATTGGTGACTCTCAATGGTCATGAAAATCTCGAGATTTCAAATACGGACATAGGGTACTAAAACGATAAAAAAATCAGTCTAGTACCGATCGACGAGAATTTTGCAATTTGGTGGAATCACTCATGTTTAACCACACATCTCAGTCGAACCGACCTATCTTTGTTCTCTAAATGATTTTTAACTGTGTCGTAATGATCTCTGCAAATGAGCACAGTTGAATAGTCGATTCCTAGTCGAATTCTGAAATCTATTGCATTAAAATCCCTTAATGATTTCCCCAAATAGTCTAGTTATCTCAGAAGTGATCAGCTTAGAGAATAATACTATAGGCGCGTCGATGAAAGGCCTAATTTATTCAATTGAAAACAAGACTGAAATTCTAGGATGTCACATGTACCTTGCCAATGAGAAAATCTGAAGTAGATCTCAAGATAGTGTGAAGCTTCTAGATCTCAACCTCCATGGCATATTGCTGAGCTTTAACCTCCAAAAGGAGTTCTACTATCCTTGGATAGTCTGCATTAGGTTCAGTCTGAGCACTAGCTTCAACGAATTGAGTTCTTGGAGAATTGAGAGATGAGGGAACATCAACTTGATCAATGGTAGTTGGTGTTGCACCCTGAGTTGGAGTAGACTCTTCAACCTCTGCTTCAGGAAATTGAGAAGCAAAAACATCTTCGAGGTCTGTAGGAGATTTACTTATACCATCACTCGCATCAGGTGGAGAAGAAGTCCTTGTTTTTTCATGAGCTCCCTTTGTTTCTGTGCCTACAGGTGGAGTAGAAATTTCTTCTTCTTGAACCTTTTCTATTTCAGAGCGAGAGTGATGTGTTGTCTCAATTCGTACTCGTGCAGGGTCATCCCCGGTTGCTTCAAAGTCCTCTGATAATGGTATTGCAACAGTCTCTCCATCATAGTCATCCTTACCCTTCTCTTCAAAATTTCCTTCTTCTTCTTCTTGTTCTTCAGCTCCTGCTTCTTCCTCTTCTTCTTCGTCTTCTTCTACTTCTTCTTGCTTTGCTTCTTCTTCCTCTTCTTCTGCTTCTCTATCTCTTCCTTCTCTTTCCTTTGATTTCTCAAAACCACCTTGAAGATTCCTTAGGGCAATGGCAGAAATGGTTAGATCATCTTCATCCTCTTCATCCTACAAGATAAGTGATCTCCTTTTCCTTGCAATTTCTTGCACAACTTCCTTGCCTTTGCGCTTTCTTGTAGCAACAGGGTCTTCCTTGGTTTTGCTCGAGGATTCCTTCTTCAAAAGCTCAATGGCTTTAGTCAAATCCTTCCGCCTCATTTTTTATATCATTTTTATTCATATTTCCATAGGAGCAACAATTCGTGAACAAAGAGAAGCGGGAAAATGGATCTGAAAATGGCGGAACAGCTTTGTAACCAAGGTAGAGTAAGGCAATTGGCGTTTATCTTTCATGACTGTCCTGTACATGTGCAGTAGGATAGTATGAGAAAGAGAGAAACGCATCCCATTGCATATTGCCCATATAATTCTTGCCTCAAATCTTGAAACATTAGTTTTGGAGGCTGCCTTAGGTCTAATGTAGTTGATGACAATTTTGTGCAACAAAATGTTGGAGGCTGGCAATCGAGAGTAAGTGATACCTCCACTTGGCAGTTTGTCCTTTACCAGGAATCTAGTGGCTTGACCAATGGAGATGTTGATTGGTTGAAAACCACATCTTTCCACTCCTAGAATATCAGCCAGAATGTCAACATCCACAACAAAAGCTTTATCACAACCAGTAAACTGAATGTGATTCTGGTCAAGGAAAGACGTATTCGAGTAGAAGTATGCTGTCAATTCTAGATAAGCCACAACCATCTCAGTACAAAACTTTTCTAATTAAAGGATGGCCAACTTTTCCCTCAAGTTCACTTTAATCGAGTCCAGGAAGGGAAAATCTATTATTCGAGGGTTTATCACCCCTCTGTTCAACATCTGAGCATAAACCATTTTATGCTCCTTAGAACGAAACAGTTTCGTTCTTTCACCAGGCACATCAGTAGCCATACCCATCCTGGGTTGAAAATTTGAAAACATCCACTCATCATCATCCTTATTTTCAGGCTAGTTTTCAGAACTAAATCTAGGATCATAAGGAAAATGAAGAAAAACCTTTTCTGCCGATCCTTTCGGTGTCACTCCTATTCTCTCCATGGCTCTTAAGAAAATAGTCTCGTTCCCATGTCCATGACTTTTCAAAAAATCAGTGATAAAGGACATTGGAGTACCACCCTGTTTCAAATAACCATAATGCTTGTAAAGAACCTGGGGTGTCGAGATTTTGAGAGGAACGGCATCTTGCTCAACTTCTTCCTCCAAAGGTTGACAAGGAGAGTCCTGAGGAGAGTCTTCTCCAGTAAGATCAAAATGGGTCGGCCCTTCTGGCACATTCCGTGGCCACTGACTTGCAATCTAAGAAGATTTCCTTTAGTGAGACATGGATGCAAACTTGGAAGATTTCGATGACATGTTCAAGTGAAGAGAAGATCGAAATTTACAGAGGATTTTTTAGAGTAAAAGTGAGAGTGAGAGAGAATCGGTATTCTAGGGTTTTGAAAAGAAAATGGAAGGTCACAACAAAAGGGGGTATACAAAATGTCACAAAGAAAAATGCCTTTTCAAAACAAATTTTAAAAAGGTAACAACTAAAAACTTAAAATCCAAAAATTACTAAAAAATAGTAATTTAAAATAGGTAAGTGACGATTAAGATAATCATACATTTTCGTACCAAAATAAAATACCTAGATTCGAAAGACTCTCAACTGAGGCATCTTCTTGAAGTTTTGAGTCTAACCATCTTTAGACTTTAATCGATAGGAGAGATAATATTCAGCTTACTGCGAATAGATTCAAATTAGTTTTTCTCCAACGGTTTTGTGAAGATGTCTACCGGTTGATTCTTTGAATCAATAAATTGAACCATAATCTTGTCATTCTAGACATGATCTCTTATAAAGTGACGTCGAATCTCTATATGCTTCACCCTTGAATGAAGAAGGGGGTTTCTAGTGAGATTGATAGCACTTGTGTCATCGCATTTAATCTATGTGCAAGATTCTTCTATTCCAAAATCTCTTAGTTGTTGTCTTATCTAAAGAATTTGAGAACAACAACTTCCCAAAGCAACATATTATGCTTCTGCTATAGATAAAGCCACCGTACTTTATTTCCTTGAGAACCAAGTTATCAGCATTTGTCCCAACAGTTGACAAGTGCCAGATGTGCTCTTCCTATCGATTCTACAACCAGCTAGATCAGCATCAGAATAACCAAGGAAAGTAAAGTCTCCTTCTTTTGGATACCATAGACCCAACTTTGGAAAAGTCACAACATATTTTATGATGGGTTTGACAGCACTAAGATGAGATTCCTTTGGATCAGATTGAAATCTAGCACAAATGCATACACTAAATAAGATATCAGGTCTTGATGCAGTGAGGTAAAGAAGAGAATCAATCATGCTTCTGAATAGTTTCTTATCTACTTTCTTCCTTCCTACATCCTTGTCCAATTTTGATGAACTCAACATAAGAGTTTCTGTCCTCTTGCAATTCTCCAGCCCAAATTTCTTGATGAGATCTTTGGCATATTTCTCCTAGTGAATGAATATACCTTTCTTTGATTGTCTGACTTGCAATCCCAAAAATAAGATCAATTCACCCATTATACTCATTTCAAATTTATCCTGCATAGATCTTGAAAATTTCTTGCAGAGATTTTCGTTGGAAGAACCAAAGATTATATCATCTACATAAATTTGTACAAGTAGAAAATCTTTGCCTTCCCTTTTTATAAACAGAGTAGTATTAACCTTTCCTTTTTGAAAACCATTTGAGTTAGAAACTTACTCAACCTTTCATACCAAGCTCGTAGAGCCTGCTTCAGACCATATAAAGCCTTCTTTAGTTTGTAGACTGAGTTTGGTTTTCTTGGATCTTCAAATCCTGGTGGTTGTTTCACATAGACTTCTTCTTGAATAAATCCATTGAGGAAAGCACTTTTGACGTCCATTTGGAATAACCTGAAATTTTGGAAACAAGTAAAAGCAAGCAATAATCTAATTGCTTCTAACCTTGCTACTAGTGCATAGGTCTCGTCATAATCAATCCCTTCTTCATGTGTGTATCCTTTTGCCACGAGTCTTACTTTATTTTTGACCATTTTTCCTTTCTCATCCATCTTGTTTCTAAAAACCCACTCCGTTCCAATAACAGATTTGCCTTTGGGTTTTGGAATCAACTCCCATACGTCATTGATGCTGAATTGTCTGAGTTCTTCTTGCATAGCTTCTATCCAGCTTTCATTAGACAATACTTCTTCAACTCCTTTTGGTTCTATTTCATAAACAAGTGCTAAAGCACTAGAGTCTTCTCTTGCTTTGGATTTAGTGCGAACTCCTTCTGAATGTTGCCAATGATGAGTTATTTGGGATGACTTGACTTGTGCTTCCAGTTACTATTTGGCTTGAGAGTCTATTGATCCTCTGTTCCATTTGAATCTTCTTGTTCTACTTGTTGCTGTACTCTAGAAGTCTGAACTTTGCTAGGAGAGACAGACTTTGTTAAGTCTGGAACTGGTTCAAACTCTTCAAGTTGAACCTATTCTAGTTGAATCTGCATATTTTCCTGAAATCTTACATTCATAGATTCTTCCACATATTGAGTCTTCTTATTAAAGACCCTATAAGCTTTGCTTAAAGTTGAATAGCCAAGAAAAATTCTTTCGTCTAATTTTTCTTCAAACTTTCTAGATCAATCATTCGCATTCTTCAAAATAAAACATTTACAACCAAAGACATGAAAGTATGAAACATTTGGCTTCTTCTCCTTATATACTTCATAGGGAGTCTTCTCTAGGATAGGCCTTAAAAATACCCTGTTGATAATATAACATACAGTAGAAACTACTTCTGCCCAAAAGCGAGAAGATATTTTGCTTTCTATCAAAAGAGTTCTGGCCATCTCCTGTAGAAATCTGTTTTTCCTTTCCATGACCCCATTTTGTTCTGGAGTATATGGAGAGGAGAAAACATGCTGAAAAACAGATTCGTTACAGCAATCTGCAAAATATTGATTTTCAAATTCACCTCTATGATCTGTCTTTATGCTTGAGATTGCATAACCTTTCTCATTCTGGACCTTCTTGGCAGAGTTTGAGAAGTATGCAAAAGTCTCAGACTTATTTGCTAAGAAGAACACCCAAGTAAAACGAAAATAATTATCAACGATTACCAGACAATATTTCTTTTCACCAAGACTCTAAGTGCTTGTTGGCCCAAAGAGATCCATATGAAGAAGCCGCAACACTCAACTAGTAGAAACCTAATTTATTGGTTTAAAAGAACTTCTAACATGTTTTCCCAAGACACGGGGAGTGCATAACTCAGTCTTTTGATAACCCAAATTAGGAAGTCCTCAAACTAGCTTCCTAGAAGAAATCTTGGCAATATGCTTCATATTTACGTGACCAAGCTTTCGATGCCAAAGACTTACTTCATCTTGAATGGAAATAAGACACTGTGCCATGCCTTCGCCCAGTAAAGGATTGAAAGAAGTCTTTACTTATCCTAGAACAAATACCTTCTTGGAAGTTTATTCTGAAACCAGTATCATAAAGCTGACTTATGCTCAGAAGATTGTAGTTTAAACCTTTCACAAAGGAAACATTGTTGATAGTCAGACTTACAATCTTCACAGTTCCACAGCCTATAATATTTCCTTTACTATTTCCTCCAAAAGAAACTTTTCCTCCTTTTAGCCTGTCAAGCTTTTCGAAACAACTTGAGTATCCTGTCATATGCCTCGAACAGCCACTATCCAAATACCATTTGATTTTTCTTTTGATAGTAACCTATAATCAGAAGAAAAACTCAAACTTTCTTTGGTACCCAAATTTTCTTGGATCCAAGAGTATTAGTGTGGCATCTCAAAATTTCATGACAACCCTTGGATATACCATGAACCATGAATAGGTGATGGAAGTGTTATTGATTTTTGTTATGGCCTTTAGACCAAAGAATTATAATAGATTAATGCCGAGTATTTTAATGAAGAATTGTTTGGATAGAAATATATCTTATGTTAATGGATGATCAAGGTTGGTGCTATAGGACAATTTGATAAGGAGGATTTTGTTCTTGACTATGCACCTTATAGATTTGATTTTTATGATTTAATGTTGCAAAATTTTATGGCCATGTGAATAATTGAAATTAAGTTATTATAAGTGGAGATTAAGGTGGATTATTAAGAAAAGGTGTGGGCTGATTTCTTAAGGCCCAAAACCCCCCAAAAACCAACCCACCATTTCCCCCATTTGGTCAACCAAAGGCCTGGCCCAAGCCCAGCCCATTGAAGGCCATCATGTGCATGGCAAACATGCCAAGTGGCAAGAAAAGCTTGCCAAGTGTTGCCCTTTTATAACCAAGTGTCCCTCCATGCAAAAATGGGAGCACGCAAGGGTTTTATTCAACCCAAAAGGAAAAGGGGAAGTGGGAAGATAGAGAGAAAGGGAGGTGAGCCGAGGGAGAGAGAGAGGGAGAGGGAGCGTGTGAGAGAAGAAGAGGAGGTCCGTTCGCCGCCGTTCCTTCGCCGCTTTGCCCACCGTTTGTCGCTGTTTTGTGCTTAAATTTGAGGCAAGTGAAGTCCTAAAACCTACACTTTGCATTGCTGTGTGTATGTGTAGTAGATGGAAAGTCTTGGTTGTGGTAGATGGGATGAAATTTTGGAGCTTTGGAGAGAGATTCGTTGGCCATGCATGCTGTTTCTGGAAAGACCAGTCCGACCATCCATGAGTTTGTGTGCTGCATGTGACTCTTTAGTCGGAATCTTGCTTCGATTTCTTCATGTAAGTTGTAGAGAACACCTTGAAGAACAACATACTAAAATTCGAGGCAAAACGAACAAGAATGATCAGTGAAATGATTTTTCTTTGGAGAGACTAGATCTGGAATTCGTTATGCTGACCTTCAGTGGTTTCGTGATCTGTAAAGTAACCTTGTGAAAATCTCACTTTGATCACTTAACGAAAGTTGTATTATACTTCTTGAGATAAAACATATCAAAAGTTTAGAGGAAATGAACAAAAATAGGTTGGTGTAATCGTTGTCTTTTGAAGAAACTGGAACTGGGAAAAACGCTGCTTCGACCTAGTATGATTTCGGGATTTTTATAAAATCATACAGTTAAAATTTTATCATGTGTCCTTAACAAAAGTTGTAGATAATATTCTGAGGAACAACATATTGAAATTTCAGAGTAAATGGAACAGTAATGACCAAGGAAACGATTTTTTCTTCAACACGGGTAGATCTGGAAAACGATACCCAGAATAGGATAAGTGAATCGATTTTATCTTTTAATCCAGAACGAATTGGACTAAGATTTCTTCATGAAACTTGTACTTCTAGGTCTTAAATATAGCTTGTCCAAATTTCAGAATTTTCCGAGTTTATTTAAGGGTTTAATCGAAATTGTTTTCAAAACTGTGCATGGATGATGTTAAAATCCTTTTTCTGTGATGCATGGACCTGTACATATTCTGTGAAGCCTTATTTGATATGGTGTTCTTCACGAAATGTGTTTTCTTAGATCTTATCTACAACGTGTTAAATTTTCAGAATTAATTTCCATTGTTTACTAATTTTACAGGATTTTTCATAAACAGCACGCATTTTGTTTAAGCTGAAAAACTGTTCTATTTACAGGTTATTGATTTGCTAGATAAATTGTGATATCTTGGATTATCATTCATGCAATGATGTGGTGACATTCATGCATATCATATGACATCAAAAGATTTATGGATTTTCATGAATTCAATAAAGTTTCTCAAAACCATTGCATCAAATAATATTTTTCCCAATGCATATTATATTATTTTAAAAAGGTTGATTCCAATCATTGGCATAATTGCATCAAATCTGAAATTGAAAAAAAAAAAAAAAAGAGATCTATGAGAATATGCATTGTAATGATAAGAAGGCCGTCGGAGGTGTGAGCCGACGATGCCCCGGGAGTGTCGGGATGCCCGGAATGTGGGGGTGTCGGATGTCCGGTTGTATTACGATACATGCCCGGATGTCCTCGGGAGTTTCAGATGCCTGGTGGTATACAGTACGTAATTCCAGGGGGAGTGCCTGGTGGTATGTCAGTACATAATCCCGAAAGCCTCGGAGGTATGTGTCGAGGGGATACCTCGTGATGCCAGTCGAGATACGAGATGCCCGGAATGTGGGGGTGCCGGATGCCCGATTGTATTTTGAATACATGCCCGGAGGTTCCTCGCGATGCCTGGTTGGATGCGAGCAATAAATTGTGGGATGCAAACATTGGTCCCTGGAAAGAAAAACTGATGAGATCCTTGTGAAAGATAAGATTCCTCTGCTGCCACTGCCACCAGTAGATGGATCAAGTGGTTGGATATGATCGCGAGGAGGAGAATAGCAAAGAAAGGAACTTTTGGACGCCAACACTAATTGATAGACTTTAAATATATGACTGTTGGAGGAGATGCCGGTCATCCTTTGAATTATAGCCGAGTATAGAAGACTACGGCATTTTGATGTACCAATGAATGATGTCCATATGGTTTAAGTAAATAAAAGTGTACGGCTTTTACCTATAAATGTTTAGTTGGGATGCATCGTTTTCTGAATATAGGGAAGGGAGTTGTTGGATATGCTTCCGTTATATGAATTGCGCAAGGGACCGATCAAAAAAAATATATATATAAACCCCCAGGTTGTATGGACGCGCTGCAATTGAAATGGTATCAGAATGACATATTATTAGGGAAAGTGAAAGGTAAGCGCACTGTGGCGACCCTAATGGTTCGGGAGCCATCGAGGGGTGTCACAATTAGTATTAAAAACAGTTTTTGCCCAGTCTTTCTTAACTGGTCTCCAAACCTTGGGACAATCCTTCTCGAAATGTTTTGAGCCGTTACACTTAGAACATCTTAATGCACTTCGGCCAACAGGTTTTACAAATACTTTTTAAAAATCATTTTTGTAAAAGGTCTTTGCAAACCTTCGCTTAAGTCTCTCTTTTACTTTAGGAAAATCAATTAAAGAAACAGTCTCGTTACTCATACCCAGACTAGACTTGTTAAAGAAACAGTCTCGTTACTCTCCCTTTTTAAAACAACATTTTTTTTAGAGAGAATCAAAATTCTGCTTCAAATCATCAAAACTTCTTTTCAAATTTTCAAACTTTTCTTTCCAAGAAGCTTCCTGTTGCCTGAGCTTAGAATTCTCCTTCTTCAATTCGGAGATCCTTTTAAGAGAGGATTTAAGATTAAGACAAAATTTATCTATATACATAGAGACTTTAATAGGAACTTCATAATTACTAACCTCAATTTCTTTGTCAGAATCTGAATCAGTGTCCGTTTCTGATTCTGAGTCTGACTTTGAGTGAGCCATTAGACATATGTTTGCGAATTCTTCTTCGCTTTCTTCACATTCCGTGTCACTCCAAGTTCCTGCTTTGAGAGTTTTTTTGTATTTCTTGTCTTCCCTTTCTTCTTTTTTAATAGGAGACAGTTTGGTCTGATATGCCCATTTTTCTTACATTTGAAGCATATTACATCGCTGTTATTTTTAGCTTCTTTTGTAGGTTTCTTCTGGAAATTCTAGGAGCCTTGCTTCTTCCAATTGAACATTCTACCTTTTTTGTTCAGTCTTCTAAATTTCTTTATCATAAGGGTCAGTTTTTCATCATCCATATCCTCTTCCGAATCTGTATCATTAGAATCAATATTAGATTTTAAAGCAATTGACTTCTTACCTTTTGGATCTTCCTCATCATTGATCTGCTCAACTTCGTATGACTAAAATGTGCCTATTAATTCTATTAGGGAAATCCCTTACACTGTCTTGAAGATGAAAAAATAAATCAAAGGCTACTAACGTATTTAATGATTAAGTAACAGACTATGTAGATGATAGAAAGTATAAAGGATACTGTCAAAGTCTATACTTGACAGAACGAGAAGATAAACTCTATGTTGAAGTTGAACTTATTCAAACTGTGTCCAGACCTTAAGGGTAAATATGTTATGAAGCAAAATATGTTCAAACTTACGTCCAGATTGTAAAGTCTACTTCAGACTGAAGACACTCAGACTCTACTTCAGATTGAAGACATTCAGACTTTACTTCCAATAGAACACTCTCAGACTTTATATCCAAAACAAGACACAAGTCCAAAACGAGACAAGATCCAGAACGAGATACAAGTTCAGAACGTAGCAAATTCAGAACGAAGCATGTTCAGAATGAGACAACTCGACAGAACGTAACATAAGTCACAAACATATAATGGCTAGTGATCTGGTTTGGATTCTACATCAAGATAGATTTGATTGACTCAATCTAATTGGTTAACGATTGGATCGTGAAGATAAGAACTTTCTATACAAAGAAGCTCTACTTATGGAAATTAAGATTCTGTTTGTATGAGCGATCAGAATCAATTTAGGATTCTACTTTTGTCACTCAACGGCTACCAAATCTTCTAGATACAGATCTGTCCAACGGGTAGATTGGAAGACGATCCTCTAAATACTGTCTAACGGCTAGTTTGGAAGTGGATGAGTATTTAAGAAGATCAAGGACCGATGAGCAAGTAAGAGACAGAGTGTAGAATTTATAATTCCAAAGTCTGAGCGATCTTTGATCATACACTTGTCTTTGGTGAGCTTAAACGTTTTTAATCATGAGAAAAATACCAAAAGAGTGACTTAGTGAGATAGTGTAATCTACCACTAAGTGTTTGCACTCAAAGTTGTAATCTCTTGTTGATTGTATAGTAGAATCCAGCCTAAAGGTTGTTAGCGTGGGAGAGTGGACGTAGGCTTGATTTAAGCCGAACCACTATAATTTATGTGTTCTTATTCTCTTCCCTAAACTCCTTTACTTTGTCCATAATTCTATTTAACTGCTAAAGCCTGAACTTGCTTAAAGTCTGTTGTTCTTCAGACTCTGTTTTAGAAGCAAAATATTTCTACTGTTCATTTGAAAAAATGTCTTCACAGCTATTCACCCCACTAGGTGTTCATACTAGCATTTACAAATTCATCTACTGTGGCATCCGGAAATTTTGACGACCCTCGGATATGCGACGGTCCGTGACTAAGCAATGGAAGTATCTTTGGACGGTGTTATTGACACCACAACCGACATTGTTTTGTTATTATCATCAGACCGATATGCCTTGTTTAGTAATGGTCCAATCATCAAATAAAGTATAGCCTTGTCGAGTTCTTTCTCCATGCATGAATTGCAGCTATGTACATGCACATGTGGTGGTCGAACAAAAAAGGAAAATAGTTGACCCCATGAAGACACGAGTCTTCCTTCTCGATGGCCAGCGAAGAAGGAATCTTGGACAATTGCGTCGACCATGTCTTCAAGCGGCAAAGAGGGCCATCGAGAATAGCCCATGAAGGAGTCACGTCCGCTGGTCAACAAATGAAAAAAAAACAATTGACTGAGAGGCACCCATCAACGGACACGTCAGTGCATGCAAGGGGGGGAGTCGGCAACCGAGTGACATGCTGAACTCCACGTCCCGCCCAGCTGTCTTAGATCAATGAAGCCACCGCATTTCCTTGTTGACTAGGACAATCAACAAGCGGTGAATCGAACAAAACGCTCGTAAGTGTGAGCGAGAGAGAAAGTCCAAGCGAGAGAGAGAGAGAGAGCGCAGCGGGCGAGCGAAAGAGAGAACAAGTGAGAGAGAGATTCGTGAGGGAGTGAACAGCAAGGGAAAGGAAGGAGGCTGCCCTCTGCCGTGTGTGTGCGCTGCCGCCGTTGACACCGCTCGTCTTCACCACCGTTGAGCCACACCCGAGACCCACAAGCTTTCTGTTTTTGCTTGCCGTC
This sequence comes from Eucalyptus grandis x Eucalyptus urophylla, assembly GCA_028830015.1. Classification (NCBI taxonomy): domain Eukaryota; kingdom Viridiplantae; phylum Streptophyta; class Magnoliopsida; order Myrtales; family Myrtaceae; genus Eucalyptus; species Eucalyptus grandis x Eucalyptus urophylla. Next base: position 48,645,700 of record CM054190.1, read on the forward strand.
GATACCGTAGGACTTGAGGCAAGTGAAATCTACTAACCTATGTAATGCACTGCCGTTGTTGTCTAATGTAATACAGTTAGATTGGAAATACTTGAGTTTTGATGTTGGATGGTGACTTCTAGAATGACTGAATTGGTTTGGGACTAGGCAATTGAGGGAGCTGCATATTTCTCATGAATACATGCGATTTTGGCCTTTGAAAATGCATCGATCTTTGTTGTTGCAAAGCTTAGAAGAATTTGATTGCGAACTATTTTGGAAATCTCCCGATTTAAGTTAAAACTTCTGTACCGAGGCGCTGCTTGTAAATGTTTCAAGAAATGTTTGGTGCCCTCAAAATTCCGAACTTTAATATGAACCATTTTAAAATCTTTAAGGTGGGATTGAGATTTGGATTTGCCGATGTGCCAATTTCAAATTACTTATTGTTTTGATAAATTGTTTTATTTCGAGCCATGATGTACGAGTGCAACTCGAGGATATTCATGTGGATTTCAAAAAGCATTTGAGATTTAAACGTGAAAATGGATTTTATGGATTTAGTATCATGCTTTCGATTTTATGAATTGATTTCATTTACTTGAAAATGGCATTTGCTTCAAAGTCTGTTGTTGTTGCATTAACATGCCTTTGACAATCTCAATTTACATTGCTTGATGTTTGACAAGGGAGATTGTCAAGAACCCAAAAGGATTTCAAATGTTGTTGTTGTTTTGAAAATGGTTTGGCACTGAAATGACTTGGTTGATATACCATGGCTGAGATTTTGATGATAACTCATGGGATTTCCGATGTCTTTGCCTTGAAAATGTTTTTGTTGAAATAATATGAGATGATACTGCTGCCGTTGAACCCTTGGGTCAACGATGCCCTGGGGTCGGGAGGCCTAGAGGATCGAATGAGTCGATGCCTTATGGATGCCTAGGGTCCACAGAACCCCAGAGGTTTTCCCCGAGAGTGTCGGGATGCCCTGTGGTATATCGGTACGTAATTCCGGGGGATGCCCGGTGGTATGTCGGTACGTAATTCTGGAGGGTAGGGGTAACCATTTTCATGGCGCGCCCTGGAGATTCCTCATGATGCCAGGTGGGATGCGAGATGCCCGAAGATGTAACGGAACATGCTCTGGATGCCCGGTGGCCCAGTGGCGTAATGCCAAAGGCTTTCGTGACGCCAGGTTGGGTGCGAATGGACGCTAGGTTGGGTGCGAATGCCCGGTGGCCCAGTGGCATAATCCTTTGAGTCTCTCTGATTGAGGTCTTCACATGATTCCACTCTTTTGAAAGTCCATGCAGTAGTTTGTTGACTTTCATTGGTCCATAAATTGGTTGGCCTTGATAAGTCAGGCTATTCACAATCTCTGTAAAGCGACTAAACATATCAGAAATAGATTCTCTAGGCTTCATTCTGAATGCTTCATACTATCCAAGCATAATGTTTATTTTTGTTTCCTTCACATAATCAATCCCCTCATAGGTAACATGGAGTCTGTTCCAAACTTATTTTGATATTTCACAAAAAAAAAAAATGGTTATATTCAATAGGAGACAAAGCACAGTATAGAGAATAGATTGCTTTTGCATCAAGAGCCTATCTCTTGGTAATTTCAACTTTAGTTGATTCATCAGCATCAATCACTTCTTTCCCTCTGTGTGAAGCTGATTTGCTTTAGGATTGATTCCTCTTTCAACAACATCCCACTCTAAGGGATCTCTAGATCTGATAAATGCCTTCATCTTGTTTTTCCATACGTTGTACTCCTTTCCATCGAAATAAGGAGGTCCAGTGTTGTTTTGTCCCTCAACCAATCTTGGAGCCAGAATACTAGCCATAAAAGATGTTTAGCTTTAGAAGTAAAAACAATTCAACAAAGTAAGCACACAAGCTCTGACACCAATTGAAAGGGCTGGTAGAACACCTAGAGGGGGTGAATAAGTGTGAAAATAGATTTTTGTGAAATGCAATAATAATACTTTACTTTTAAATTGAGTTTGATTTACTATAGACTTTGTAGAATGATTCAGACTTTAACAACTATCTCAAAGCACAGAAGTAAATTACAGCAAATAAAGTAAAGGAGTTTAGGGAAGAGAAAAATAAACACAAGGTTTATAGTGGTTCGACTTAGATCAAGCCTATGTCCACTCTCCACACTGACAGCCTTCTGGCTGGATTCCATTATGAATCGAAAGAGAATGTTACAGCACTGTGATCTCGACTTTTCAGTGAGGTGTCTTTACTACTATCACAAGATCACTCTCTAGAATTTCTCACTTTTGAATACAAGTTTAAGCACTAAAAAATGAAGGACAAAAGAATTGGAAGCTTTAGACTTTGGAATTCTTCTTTCACGCTTTCTTCGAATGACTTGAAAAATCCCATTTAAATACTCCTCCAAGTCTTGTCGACCGTTGGCACTTTCCAGAGGAATTCTTCCAATCAACTTGTTGGACAGAATCGATCAAGGAGATCTTGAGCCATTTGAAGATTGAGATAAAAGCCCGTCAGTCCTGTTCGCCCATACAATCAGGATCTTGGTTTCCATAAGTAGATTCTTTTCAAATAAACTTGCCTTCCAAAAATGATTCACTTCTTCGAAATTGATTCCAATTAAGATAACCAAAATGGTAAGTGATATTTCCAACCAAAAATCCTTATATATCTTGTACGTACTAAAACCTTAAAGAAAATAATCCTGAGTTTGATTAAGTCTTCATTCTTGCATTCAATCTAAAACTTGTCAGAGTGGGCAAACTTCTAATGTAGGATAGACTTTGCCACAGAAGTCTGGCAATCTTCAGAATAGAACATAGATAAGTTTTGTCAGCTTCAAAACAACATAGGAGTTTTCTCCAACGGTAGTATATACACGCTCATGGGTCCAGTCGGGGTTCCTGTGGACTCGAAAGACGGTACGATCGGTTTCAGCCTCTCGCGGCCATCCAAAACGAACAGGTCGGACCTTCATCTAAGGACCCGCAAAGATTAAATCCACGACGGGGTGAGACAATGTCTTAGTAAATTCACGCCCTAAACCCCAATTAGGAAGGTAATACGCCTACAAGCAGTCTAACCACACATCATAGAAGACTCACCTCGCCTTAGCACCTTCCTGCACGTCAGTACAGTTCATATAACCGATGCATATAATAAATGTACACATCAATTGGAACGTCTTACTCATATCTCAATCAATCACAAGGGTCCCAATTATAAGGCCAAATTGTTATGACACATCTCATTCCATGCCACACAATTTTGTCCCATAATCAGGCACGTTTATCTCAATCATTCATGCATTTCAATTAATTACTGCCCCCACAGGCACGGCCTATCCGATGCACATCGGTCTTCCGGCATAACTGAGCATCGTCTCATCCCTTGAGCAAGGCAACATCTACCACTAGATGGCATTCTCGAAGAAGCATCAGTCCGGCCTCTACTGCAATCCGACATCCGTTGTTAGGGTCATTCCATATAGGAGCAACGTCCACCTGACGCACATCGGGGGGCGGGTTCTCCTAGCGTTCACATGCACAACCAACCTCGGCCAAGGACATCATGCCTTGCACTCAAATGCCTCAATTTAAATAATGTATATGGCCTATTTTCTTCATATTAAAAACACCTAGTAAAATAGGTGTGCGTGGACACACAATCAAATCGGACCATAAAACGTGATATCCTTTCATTTTAAAATCCCATGATTTTATATAGTACTAAAAATATTTTCAATGTCAAAACCTGACACCTGGTATTTTCTAATTAAATACCAAAAATCCATAATTTTGGAATAACAACTCAAAATCAACAATCATCACTCAATTGCACAAATCAGCACTCAATTGCATAAACTGAGTACACCATGACAATCAACACGAAATTTTGACAACCAGCTAAATATAAATTAATTACATAAATGCCTAATTAAGCTAAATACACTAATATAGCCATCTAATTGGACTTAGAAAAATAATGCAATAGGCTAATTAAATCATGCAATCTAATTAACCATTAACTAATCTAATCTAACCACTTAATTAGCCTAATTAACTAACTAAATCACTAATTACACTAATCTAACAACCTAAACCAAGCTTAGCCTAATCTAATCCTACCCTGAGCATAATTAACTCCCTAAATAAAGTTTGGCAAGTAAACTCACCAGATTTGCGAGCTAATGAGTTCACAGCGACGGTGACGCGGAGGCAAGTGAAACAAGGGACTACGGCGACACCCAATGAGGTTTGGAAGGGCCCGGAAAAGGCCCATGAAGTCACAGCACCTAGCTAGAGCTTCAGTTCTGCTTGTTGGCCGAAGGAGCTGGACCAAGTGGCTACGGTGACTGGAATGACAAGGAAATGGACCAGGCGAGAGGCAGACGGTGATGAGGACGACTACGGCGACCAGGTGGTGGCTGGAGCGGCTCAGGTGGAGCTACGTTAGCGACCAGGGGCTTCGAGACAGCAGCTCGAGCAAGGACAACGCGGGCTAGAGTTGCATGGGCAAGCGGGACGACGTGCGACTTTGGCGGGCTCAAACGACAATGGAGGGTGGTCTACGGCTGAAGGGGGTTGCTGGCTGGTTCTCTCTGGTTCTATGGCTTTCAAACATCAACAATGGAGAGCCAAGAAGCAAGGAAGAAGAAGAAGAAGAAGAAGAAGAAAAGGCTGCAGCTGGCTTGAGGGGGACAAAGGCCACCAAAGTCTTGCCAAAATATCACAAACACTCAAGTGATATGCCCCACCAGCCCACAGTTGTGCTCAGCCTCCTTATCCCCTCCAAAACTTCCCCAAGAAGCCAAGGATGAAGCTTAAATAATGCACTCCACCAAGGCCTACAAATTTTGTGACATTTCACCTTCAATTCCATTCAATTCCACTCTAAATCAATCCAATTCAATGGCCAAAATGCCAAGGAAGACGTCAACACTCAATTTCGCAATTTCCCTCACCATTTGATCCAACTTGAAGACCAAAAAACACACCCAATTTGGCCTATCCGAATTTCCCGGTCCAATTTTGCCAAATCTTGATTTTTCGTCGAAAATCCCGAGCTTGCCGAAATTCTTCAGAGAATAAGTCAACGTTCCTAAAATAAATTGTGACATGATAGAACTTTCAATTTTTGAAATCGAGTTCAATTTCGTGGTTAATTTCAACTAGATGCGATTTTAGCGTAACCTAACCTACTGGGTAGCTTTTAGGAATTTTTAGCGCAATTGACCCATAATCGATTATTTTCAAGCTACGTTGTACATCATCGACTCATTGGCGACTCTCGGTTGTCGTGAAAATCTCGAGGTTTCAAATACAAGCACAGGGTACAAAAACGACAAAACAATCAGTCTAGTGCCATTCGATAAGAATTTTGCAATCAGGTGGAATCACCCACATTCTAATTACATGCCTCAGTCGAAACGACCTATCTCTGGTCTCTAATCGATTTTGACGGTGTCGTATTGACCCTTGCAAATTAGTACGATTGAGCAATTGATTTCTAATTGAATTCTCAAGTCAGTCGTGTTTAGATTCCTTAATGGCTTCACCTGATAGATTAGTTACCTCGTGAGTGATCAGCTCAGAGAAAAAAATTATAGGCGCGTCGATGAAAAGCCCAATTCATTTAGTCGATAGCAAGGTTGAAAATCAATTGTTGACACCTAAATTTTTTGGGTTAATTTTTGCTAAATAAAAAATTAAAAAATAAAAAATCATAATCACATGGCATATAGTTTAGGAAATTTTTTTTTTGTTTTTTTTTTTGTTATATTTTGTTAAGATCTTTCATATTTAGGTAATATGCACTGGGAGATGCATTTTTGCGCAAAAGGGGAACTTTTTTTTTGATCGAATATGCAAAAAAATATTGTGCAAGGTGAAATGATATATTCAATGGAATTTTACATGAACAAAATTGGCAATGAAATATACCGCAAAGATACATTCTTTTGGGTGTATAAAAGAGTCGCGTACGATGGCCAGAAGGGGGGTTCTTTTCCGTTGGTAAAAAGAGAGAAAAAGGTAAAAAGTGAGTGGAGAGAGGAAAAAGTAAAAAAAGAAAAGAAAAGAAAAGAAAAAGTAGCCGAAACCCTAATCGGCTACTGTTCATCTTCCCCGAAGAGCAGCCGGCGCCGCTGCTGCTCACCGCCGCCGGCCTCCGTCCACGAGTGCCTACGCCAGTCCGCCCGAAGCCGCGACGCCACCCCTCGCCTGAGCCGCCCCCCCCCCCCCCCCCCCGACGTTTCGCCGCCGCATCTTCATCCGCGAGCCCCGGCGCCCGGAGACCCAGCAAATCGGTCCCGTCGCCTGCAACTCCCAGATCCGGCAATGATCTGACGTTTCTGCTGCCCCGCCATCCCTAATTTGCCGCGTCAACCTCGATCCGCCGCACCGTAGTTGCTCCCTAACGTCGTTGCTCCAGATCGGCCCGGATCCGACGTTGCCTCGCCGGAACGCGTCGAAGCCCCTGCTCCGCTCGCGACGCCGCCCGCCGGTCTTGCTGCGCCACCCCGACACAGCCCCGACGCCGCCCTTGCCTCTGCCCGCGTTCGAGGTCTCCCTGCCCGTTCTCACCGTGCCGCCCGCGACGCTCCCTGCTGCCTCGCCGCCCCGACGCCGTCTCCGCCGTGCTTCAGCTTGCGCTCGGAGTCCCTCGCCCGCGACACCCGCGCCCAGATCCGCGAGTCCCGCACGCCGGTCTCCGCCGTTCCTCTTGTTGCCGGAGCTCTTCCGCCACCAGTTGGCCCTCGCTGGAACCCTAGCCGACGAACTCTCCCTCGCCAGAACCCTTCGCCGGAATCCCTAACCAATGGTCAAGATTTTCTTTTATTGAAAAAGAAAAAAAATCAAATTAGGTAGGTTTGCTTTATTTTATTAGGCCGGTTTATTTTATCTTATTCTATTTTTATATCTTGGTTTCTTTGTTTATTTCTCTATGCATAATTGAAAATCTCAATGTATCACCCGATTTGCAACCGCGCCAGGTTTTTTTATTTCATCTATAAGGCTTTAGATGAAATAATTAATTAAGCGGGAATAAAATTGATGTTTTGATCTATAAGGCTTAAGATCAAATTATCGATTTTACTATCGAAATATTATCCCTTGATCTAAGCGATATGTGATGTCCTTTTTGGGGTAATTTTGAATGGATTTGATCGTTTTTATTTATCTTGAGATATGTTTGAGATATAATATCACATGTTTTAGGGTTATTTGCATATTTGGGCAAAGCATTCCATTTATCATGAATTTTTGAAATAAAAAATTGGGTTAGATTAGATGCATGTTAGGATATTAATTGTTTTAGGGTTTGCATATTTAGAATAGAAATTTTAATTTCGAATTTCATAAAAATAAAAAAAATTCAAATAAATCAATTTAGGTTGCTAGATTTTAATTTAGGTTGCATGCTTAATTACTTGGCAATTATTAATTTCGAAATTTAAAAAAAAAAGAAAGAAAACAAAAACACAATAAAAAATCATCATACACTTGTCATGTAGAATTAGGGCATATTTTGCATGTCATTGCATAATAGGGTTAAATGGCACTTAGTTTAATTTAGATCATTTTTTTATTTATTATAAGTTTAGGCATTTTTAGATATATTGCATTTTAGGATTATTTAGGTTAAGATAATATTTTAGTTTAAATTAGGATATGGCTCAACCTAATTCCTAATATAAATTAAATAGGATCTTAATCTAATTAGGTAATTTTTACATTTCACCAAATTTCGAATTTCATGAAAAATACAAAAAATGTCATAGGTTAAATTAGTTTTATTATTTAGGATAAAATGCATTCTTTTAGGAAAAGGAAAAAATGTCATGTGCACGTCATTAGGGTTAGATTCGTTGAAATGCATGTCATTTAGTATTTTTGCTAGGCCCATTTAATTAGAAATTACATGTCATTAGGATTAGGTCATTTAGTTAATATCGCATTGCATATTGCATGATTTTCATTAATTAAGTGAAAACAAAAAAAAATTGTGTGTTAATTAGAAACCTTATCCAGGGTTGTTGATGTGGATTTTAATTTAACATTGCAGATGCTTTCGTTGCTTGGAGGTAAGTTTTTTTTTGCAATTTATTTATTGTTTATCTGGGTGTTAAATTGGTGGTTTGTGCACGCGCATAATAACCTCACATGTTAGGGAAATAGATTTAAAATAAACCCAAGCTGCTTGCAAAAAACATTTTTTCAAAATAAAAGAAATGGTACCGAAAGGGCGTTAGAGAAATTTAGCATAACCAAGTCCCCGTACCCAAATCTCTGGTTCGTAGGAATAAAGTAAATCTCCCGTTATTTTATTTGGGTTTCTAATCGACCCACCAAAAAAATAGATTAGTGGCGACTCCTGACTGAAAATCATTTGCATGTTAAGAACTTGAACCTAAGTCGCGAATTGGTATGGGCTTGGGAGAGCCCGAGTTAAGTCTAGGCTTAACAATCCATTAGCCAAAATCCTAGGTGGTTCAACCCCGAAAAAATTGGTCGCGACAACTTGGCGACTCCGCTGGGGACTTGTGTTAAAACACTTAGTGGACTTAAGCCAATTTTCTTTTTGAAAAAATATTTTTGTTTGGCAGCGAGGATTATAGGTACGCCCCTAACTTTTAAGGTGTTAGATTGGGAGGTATAAGGGAAGTAGTGATTGCTAACCTTTGTCTTGCAGGTTGGAGTTGGGGGTGAATATTTTAAATTCAAGTTATTGAAGTGTTGCTTAATCTAAATTGTTGTGCATGTCTTGCATTCAACACTACAGTATTGCATACACAACCCGCCGCCGGACCTGGGCCGCACTAGGACATTTAGGATGGTATTGAGTTGGATACGACTTCGACCGCGAGGCCGCGTAGTAGAGGTTGCCCAACTTAATCCCAAAAGTTTTTCTTGGTGTTAAGAATGTTTACCTCTGCCCGCGAGGCTGCGTCGCATTGGGGTATCATTCTTGACTGAGCCGGAGTTAAGAGGACTTGGCTTAGTATGCGAGGCTGCAACTAAGTCATCCCATCCTTTTAACTCCACTTTGCTAAGCCGTCTAGATAGAAATCGAGCCTCACATTTCATGCGCTTGTTTATGTGGTTGCTTTAATCGTATGGTAAAGTAAGCTCTCTATCCTTTACTCTTGCAATTTACTTATTTATGTCTTTGGTCGGTCCATGACGTTAGGTTGGTCGAGTCTTGGTCTATAAACAATGGGAAGATCCGACATTCGATTTGTACCTGCACCGAAGGCTGAACTCAAGTCATGGTGGGATTGTCTAGGCCACGATGGTCAAAGCTATGTGGAAAGCAGACTTGGTCGTCTTGTTCCCCTCCTCGACATTGATGTTCAAAGTGGCGTGATGCAAGCACTCACTCATTTTTGGTGCCCTCAAACATCAACGTTCATATTTGGTAAGCACGAGCTGGCCCCGACTTTGGAGGAATACAGCATTGCCATAGGAAAACCTTTGGAGTTGGAACTAATAAACCCACCTCTCGGAATAGAACCCGAATCAATTTTGTCTGACTTTCTTAGGATGGATAAGAATCAGATTAAAAGAGTACTGAAAGATAATTGTCTTGCATGTCCTTTTTCCTTCCTAGATCGGAGTTTTGCTAGTACTAACACTCTCTTAAAAAGTAAGATATTCCTCCTAGCCTTCTTCGGGTTTATTATTTTTCCCCTTCGTAAAGATGCCATTAATCCTGCTGTTGCATGGGTGGTTAAACAAGTGTGTGCTAGGATTAGTTTTGTCAACACTATTCTAGCTGAAACATTTTTGTCACTCACTCGATTTAAGGAAAATGAAGATAAAACCTTTCATGCACCAATTGAACTCTTACAAATTTGGTTCTTTTCTCATATGAGTAAGATTAATATTCGCATGAATATCATTAATATCACTAATTCCCATCATCCCATCGAGGTATTCAAAAATCATCAGAATCGAACTCCAAATCTTTCTTACTCGAAATGGGTAAAATTGTTGAAAAATCCCAATACCAAGATTTTCCTATGGCATGCTAAATGGTTCCAAGTCTCCAAGGCACGTCTCTTTCATGGTGATGATGAGCTGATCCCGCTATTGGGGATCACCGGTGCCACTTCCTACTACCCACTTCGAGTGGCCCGTCAATATCGACTCGTGCAGGATCTACCGCCCCCACTCAAGCTTGGTTTATTCCAAGTCCGATTCACTACCATGGATGGTGATCACAAAAAATGGCTCCGTTGTATCGAACAAGCTTGGCTTGCATGTCACGAGCAAAAGTTAAGCTTGCCTGAAGAAGAGCTCGAAGGGAAGGAAAAGACTTACTATGCCACTATTCGATACATCTGTTAGCACAAGATTCCAACCGAATATCTCCCAAAGGTCCCAGATGTGACTGAAAGGCCCACTCGGCAAGCAGAGCTTAACCATCACAAGAGGAAGATTGAAGAACTTGAGAAGCAAGCCAAGAAGGATGCCAAAGAGAAGAGGCAATTACGTCGAGCGTTGGCTTCCCATTTGTTTATGGATCAGGCCAAATAAAGTGGCTTGAGTCTATTTAGTCTTTTTACTTTAGCTTAATGTTTAGGAAGTTGAGCCATTTACCTTTTTGTTTAGGGCTTTTCAAGTGTTTTTACATTGTCAATGTCAAACAATTTCATTAATAAATAAAAGCGATTAGACTTTCATCATGGACCGGCATTATTTTATATGAAGTGCTTATGTGTATTCATTTATTCAATTTAGGTGATAACAGATTCTCCACGCTCGCCTATTATCACGCGATTAAGAGCAAGAATGGCCGACCAAAGCGAGATGCGCGATCGCATGTCCTCCGTGGAAGGCCGACTCCAACAGTTAGCTACCTCTATAGAGCTTATAACAGCTCAACTTCAATCCCTCCAAGTGAATCCGGTTCCTCCACCTGCTCTCCCTGAGATAGTAGTCCCGAGGCAAGCAAATAGGGCCCAAATGAATGATGATGAAATGCCTGAGTTGGAAGATGACGTGGTCCTTGTTGGGAAGGCCAAGCTAGACAATGTTCCCAAGACAGATCAGGATGAGCGTGTTGCAAAGCTGGAGGAGAAAGTGAGACAACTGCAGGAGTCGCAAAGCTCACTCCCATTCGACCTCTCAGTCTATGAGAAGGTTAAAATGCCGAGCAAGTTTAAAATGCCAGAATTTGAGAAGTACGACGGGACATCTTGTCCGAAATCTCATTTGCAGATGTATCATGTGCGCATGGCCCAACACGTCAAAAATGAGCCCCTCATGATCCAATCGTTTCACGCAAGTTTGACTGGGCCCGCACTAAACTGGTATGTGATGAAGAACGTAAACCTCCTCGAAACCTGGAATGAAGTGGCGGATGCGTTCCTTAAACAGTACAAGTTCAACATGGACATCGCACCTTCTCGAGAAGACCTGGAGCGGATGGAAAAGAAAAGGAGTGAGTCGTTTAAAGAATATGCCGTGAGATGGAGAAACTTGGCAACTCAAATTACTCCTGAGCCTACCAACAAAGAGTTGATGAAGTTGTTCGTAAAGACCCTTCCATCGGAGTTCCGCAATCGAATGGCCAGTACGTATGTCGAGAGCTTCAATCAACTTATTCCTGTAGGAGAGCAGATCGAGATGGGGATAAGGGAAGGATGGTTTTCTGAGCCATCTACTAAAAGGTTCTCTGCCAAGAAGGAGAAAGAAGCAGCCGTGGATGTGAACGTGGCTTATAGCCAAGAAAGTGCCAAACGTGTCCCGGCTATATAGGTAAACCCAAGACAGCAACAACCCACTAGCCGTCAATCATTCGCCCAAGCGAATAATAGAAGGCAGTTCTCTCCTCTCCCTGGGTCTCCATCCCAAGTGCTGACAGTCCTCCGAAAGAAGGATTTGCTTACTAATGAACCAAAGCGCCCTAACCGTGAAAGTATTCGTGGTTACGACCCGACGAAGAAGTGTGACTACCATAACGATGAATTGGGGCATTCAACTGATGAATGTTTCACCCTCAAGCACAAGATCCAGAATCTCCTCGATACAAAGGCCTTTTCATTTCAAACTGCTCGGCCAAATGTCCAAAAAAATCCGCTACCAGGGCATGAGGGTACAGTGAATGCTATCCTAGAACCTGAAGTCGGACGGATCAGGAACTCAAAGGTGCACGTGGCTGATGCCTATAATGGGCTAGTGAGAGCTGGGTACTACCGAGGTCGGGAAAATGTCCCTTTATTGGTGATGAGAGAAAGAGTTGCCAAAATGGTGGATGATGGCATCATTGTGTATGCTGATCGTAACTGCATAGTTTCTACTATCTCCCACCTCATCATTGATTGGGAGGAGGAGCAGGCTACACTTGATGCTAGCAAGAAAGAGGTTGATCCTGCGCTTGTAGACATGCCCCCATTGGAAGATGCATCTGACGAAGAGATAGTGATAGAGGTGCCGCAGCCGTATGAGTATGTCAATGAGAAGGCAGTGCCTTGGTCCTATGACCTGGATGTGGACCTTGTTACGAGATCTGGTCGAACCTATGGTCAAGCCAGTGCTCAACCTGCAAAGCCGGTCACTGATGAAGAGGCTAAGGAGTTTCTGGCCATAATCAAAGCAAGTGAGTATAACGTGGTTGACCAACTACAAAAGATGCCTGCTCAGATCTCCTTACTCGAGCTCTTGATGACATCCCCCGTTCATCAAAAGTCGCTAATGAAGGTGCCGAGTGAAATTCGTGTGCCAGAGACGGTTGAGGTAGACAAGCTGGAAGAATTTATGGGATCGGTCCTTCTTAAGGATTTGATTGCCTTCTCTGATGAGGAATTTCCTCTTGAAGGCAGGGGACATAACAAAGCACTCTACATATCCGTTAAGCACAAGTCTTCCCATGTGTCCCGAGTACTCATTGATAATGGGTTCGCTCTAAACATTTGTCCGTTGGCCACTCTTCATCGCCTTAAGGTAGACCCGTCAAGGATACATGCTGCGAAGACTTCGGTGCGAGCTTTTGATGGAACAAGAAAGGAAGTGATCGGGGAAATCAATCTCGATGTACAAATAGGGCCGGTCGTCTTCAACATTCCCTTCCAAGTGCTGGACATCCCTACTGCATTCAATTTCCTGTTAGGTCGACCATGGATACATACTGCTGGAGCAGTGCCTTCAAGTCTACATCAAGCTGTGAAATTTGTGATTGAAAGGAAGTTGGTCACCGTGTATGGCAAGGAAGACCACCGGATTTATCATGAGACGGCTATCCCCTATGTGGAGCCAGATTCTCAGTTTGAATCAAGTTACCACTCATTCGAATTGGTGTCCACTATACATCACCGCCTACCCGTGAAGTATCAAATGCTGCTCTCATGGTGGGAAGAGTAATGGTTGGGAATGACTTTGTCCCTGGCAATGGTCTTGGGAGAAATGGTCAGGGCATTCGAAGCCCCATTGAAGCCCCTCAGAGGTCCCGTTCTGCTAGTTTAGGGTACCATGGACGAGGTGGGGGAAGCTCTGAAGGACGAAGACAAGAGAGGCGGAACTCACCACCTGACCAAGGGCGAGAGAGGCAAAACCCACTACCCCCGAGCATTCACGAAACATTCCCTGGTCCTCCAAGAATGATGCATGAAGAAGCGGAAGTGGTAGACACTTTGGGGCAGCCTAGTGGCAAGTTTGATTACTTGGTGAAGTATTCAACCCCTCCTAGCTACTACATTGATCCTAGTGAGATAGTCCCAGATGGATGGGGTGGCATGAATGATCCGACACCCCCGAACGCAGAGAACCCTAATGATGAGCTGGATGGAGTTGCAAGCTTATTCCACAATCTCATCATAGGAGCCATTAATGAAGGCCCCCCTGAAGAAATGGGCATTGGCCCACAAGAGTAACTCTTTTACTGCTTGTGCACATTTCCCATGCGTGGGAATTTTATTGTTTTCTGAGAGATGTTTTCAATTTCCTTTTCTTTTAGTGATTGAGTGTTGCATTTTTCCATTCAATAAATGTAATTGATTGATGAATATCAATAAAATTGCAAGTTTTATTTTGAGGGCATGATGAGGTATACCAAACCAGCCCGGTGATGATATCCAGCCAACAATAAAAAGAAAGTATCATCCATGGAGAAATTCTGAGGCCTGGGCTTCATCATGCTTCCTCATGTCAAAATGTTTCAAAAAAAAAAAATTTGTCAAAGATTTTTCTTTCAATAAAAAAAAAAAGCAAAGATGTTGATTACTCTGTTTGTCTTTCTGATTTATCTACTTCATGTTTTAGGAACAATCCTATGACATGCAAAGGTGTGGAAATGATCCAATCCATTGCAACAAGTGCTGATAATGGTGATCCTGAAGACTCGATCGAAGACCCCATACAACGTAGCTGGGAGCAACATGAAAAAGCTAAGCCTCTCACATCTGAGCAGACCATCACTATTAATTTGAGTGACACTGAAGAAGCCAAAGAAGTGAAAATTGGAGCAAATCTACCCAAAGACAAGGCTAAACACCTAACTCAGCTACTAAAGGAATACCAGGATGTCTTTGCATGGACCTATGCTGACATGCCTGGTTTAGACCCATCGATCGTCGAGCATTGCTTGCCTACTAATCCGGACGTACCACCTAAGAAGCAAAGGCTCCGGAGAACTAAGCCCGAGCTCTCGAAGAAGATAGAGGAAGAGGTGATGAAGCTCCTGAAAGTGGGATTCATTGAAGTCTCACAATACCCTGAATGGGTGGCTAATATCGTGCCGGTGATGAAGAAGGATGGTCGAGTTCGAGTTTGCGTCGACTATCGAGATTTGAACAAGGCTAGCCCAAAAGAGGATTTCCCACTGCCTCACATAGATGTCCTCGTGGATAGTACTGCCGGATTTGAATTATTTTCATTTATGGACGGGTTTTCCGGGTACAATCAGATAAGGATGAAGGAGGAAGACAAGGAGAAGACTGCATTTATCACCGCGTGGGGGACCTTTCATTACAAGGTCATGCCCTTTGGACTCAAGAACGCGGGGGCAACTTACCAGCGAGCCATGGTAACACTATTCCATGATATGATGCATCGGGAGATTGAAGTCTATGTTGATGATATGATCGCAAAGACTCGGCCTAGAAGAAGCCATGTAGAAACCCTGAAGAAATTGTTTGATCAACTCCGTGAATTCAAGCTTCGGCTAAATCCCACTAAATGCGTGTTCGGGGCAACATCCGGTAAATTACTCGGATTCATTGTAAGCAGTAAGGGGATTGAGATTGACCCATCCAAGGCTAAGGCCATATGCGAATTGCAATCTCCATCAACAGTGAAGGAAGTTCGGAGCCTCCTAGGAAGACTGAATTACATAGCCCGGTTCATTTCCCAACTTTTTGAGACTGCCAAGCCATTCTTCAAGCTCCTAAAGAAGAATGCACGAATCAAATGGGATGATGAGTGTCGAGAAGCATTCAACAAGTTAAAGCAGTACCTGATGAATCCACCAATTCTTGTCCCACCATCATCGGAGCATCCCTTGATTCTCTACCTCACCATTCATAGTGAGTCATTGGGTGCAATGTTGGCTCAGGAAAGTCCTGTGGATAAAAAAGAACGAGCCGTTTATTATCTGAGTAAAAAGTTCACTGTATCAGAGCTGAAATATTCTGATGTTGAAAAAACTTGTGTGGCATTGGTGTGGGTATTGCATAGATTGCGACAATACACACTACATATTCAGACATTTTTCGTAACTGAAAACGACCCCATCAAGTATTTACTTGATCGGCCAACTTTGGTGGGTAAGTTGGCCAAATGGCAAATTTTGATCTCCGAATTTGATGTGCAATACATGCCACAGAAGTCGGTTAAGGGTCGAGTAATCGCTGATCTATTGGCCGGAAATTCACGAGTCTATAATGACGATGACGGTTTCCTTGATGACCGTATCTTGAGTGTAAATGAAGACTCATGGAAGATGTTCTTTGATGGAGTTGTAAACTTGTCTAGTTCTGGTACTGGGGCAGTTCTGATATCCCCAGATGGACAGCACTATCCGGTAGCTGCAAAATTGATATTCCCATGCACTAACAATGTGGCCGAGTATGAGGCTTGCATCCTTGGACTTCAAGCTGCAATCGAGATGTGTGTGGCCAAGTTAATGGTATTTGGAGATTCGGCACTGATCATATTACAGACTATAGGTGAGTGGAAGACTAAGGATGCCAAGTTGCTCCCGTACCACAAGTACTTAGAAGATCTAGTAAAGGAGTTTGACGAAATTTCATTTGAATACTTGCCAAGGTCTCATAATCAATTTGCGGATGCACTCGCGACTTTGTCATCTATGTTGCAAGTCACTGACGGATTAGAGGTTGAGCCTTTGAAGATAGAGGTTTTGCCAAAGCCGGCTTATTGTATGATTGTGACTGAAGAACCCGATGGAAAACCATGGTGTTACGATATCATGAATTACATTAAAAGACATGAATTTCCCAAAGGAAGCACTTAGGCTGATAGAAAATACATCACGAAGATGGCTTCGAAATTTTTCGTTAGTGGTGAGAATTTGTATAAGAGATCTTACGACTCTGTTTTGTTGCGATGTATAGATGCAGTTGAAGCCACTCAAATCATGCAAGAAGTACACGAAGGAATATGTGGCCCTCATATGAATGGGCACATGATGGCTAAGAAGATTATGAGATTAGGCTACTATTGGCTCACACTAGAAAGTGACTGCATCAAACATGTACGGAGTTGTCATCGTTGCCAAATCCATGGTGATAAGATAAATGTTCCTCCAACTGAGCTACATCAGTTCTCCAAGCCATGGCCCTTCTCAATGTGGGGCATTGATGTGATCGGCCCAATAAACCCGAAGGCTTCCAATGGGCACCGATTCATTTTAGTGGCCATAGATTATTTCTCCAAATGGATCGAAGCTATGTCATTTGCAAGTGTCACTGCTCGTAATGTTGCAAAGTTCATCAAACGTGACATAATTGCTCGCTATGGTGTCCCTGAAACAATCATCACTGACAATGGAACAAATTAGAACAACAAGCTTGTTGATGAGTTGTTTAGCGAGTTCAAGATCAAGCATCTGAATTCGTCCCCTTATCGCCCTCAAATGAACGGGGCTGTTGAAGCAGCCAATAAGAACATTAAGAAGATTTTGGCTAAGACAGCCGAGAATTATAGAGATTGGCATGACAGGTTACCCTTCGCATTAATGGCGTACCGGACATCGATCCGCACTTCCACTGGGGCAACCCCATTTGCTTTGGTGTACGGCATGGAGGCAATTCTACCTGTAGAAGTGGAGATTCCTTCTCTGAGATTGTTCTACGTAGATAAATAAAGCTAGGAAGTTATGCAATATGTATGTGAATGTGTTTTCTCCCTAACTATCCATTGTTTGTTATTGATTGATTAGGTGAATGGAGATTGCACACTTTCGCATGTGCTTAATGAAAGATAAAAATCAATGGGACGGCGACGTCTCCTGGGACGTTGCAACTTAATTCCATTATCGCGACCCTTTTTTTGGTGCACCACCTAAAACTAGGTTAGTGGACTGCTAAGTTTTAAAACTTAGCTCAGGCTTCGCGACTTAAGTCTAAATTTTTAAACATGCAAAAACTTATTAACTAGGAGTCTCTACTAATCGGTTACGGTAGGTCGATTAGACACCTAAGTAAAATAAAGGGAGATTTATTTTACTCCTACGAACCAGAGACTATGGGTACGGGGACTTGGTTACACTAGACTTCTATAATGCCCTTTTAGTACCATTTCTTTTATTTTTCAAAAAATATTTTTGCAGGCAGCTAAGATTTATTTTAACCAAAATTACTATCATGCAAATATGGTGACAACACGAGTGCTCATCCACTATTAAACATCCAAATAAATAAATAAATCACACAAAGCAAAAATTTATTTTTTTGGGTTTTTTTGAAAATAGAATTTTATCGTGCATTCTAACTATATGACCTAATTTTACTAATAAACAAATTCTAATTAAATGATCCTATTATGCAAACTAATTAACATGCACCTAGTATTTTTGTATTTTTTTTAAATTCGGAATTAATAAAAACCCTAATTAAGCTATCTAAAGTGAACAATTTTCTAATTTATTTTAGGGATTAATTTGACTTAAACCCTATCCTATATTAGAAAATTATTATTATTTTAAAAAATGATTATTAAAATATGCAACTTTATCTAAGACTCAATTTAAAAAAAAAAAAAGGTTATTTAGGTCCAACCCTAACCTATTTCAAAAAAATTATCTAAAAATGCAATCTTAAAAAACATAATCCTAAAAAAATCTAATTTACTTAAACCTACATATATGATTTACTAAACCTATATGCATGCAAGATTTTGATTTTTTTAGTTTTTTTTAAGATAAGTAATTATTAAATAAATATTAAATCTAAAATGTCAACAAAATAAAGGATTAAAATAATCTAAAAAATAACCTGTTATCTCACAGGTCAAATTAACGATTATCCTAACCCTAATTATCATGATAAAGAGTTCAAAATAATTAAAAATCTGATCCGAAGTCTTACGGATTAAATTAATAATTATAATGATTTAACAATTAAAATTCTACCAAAAAGCCCAAAAATTAATATAATGAAAAAAATGATCAGGAAAAAATCCCTGCGGATAATGGCTACAAAATTTATGAAGATTAACATTCAATATTACAACTTAAATAACTAAACTAAAAAAAAATGCTATCAAACAAAATAGGTAGAAAAATAACATAAAAATAAATAAATAATGCAATAAACTAAAAAACGAAAAATAAAAGTAAAAATAAAAATAAAAACTACCCAGGGGAAACAATGGTGGGTGGTGTCGGGCGGTAGTTGACCGGTCGTCGGAGCTCTGGCGAGGAGCGGTTGTAGGTGGACGGCAACGGGCTCAAGCTCAGGGCAATGGCGGAGCCGGAGTTGGATCGCGGGTTGCTAGGCGGCGACGTCAGCAACAATGTAGGGCTCGGCTGGCGTTGGGCCGTCGCGGACTGCTGGGCGGCGACGACATCGAGCTTCGACGCAGGGGTGTGGCAAATCGCGAGCAGAAGGCTGCAGGCGCGATGGAGGCTGAGCGTCGGGCAGGGGCGGCGTTTGAGCGATGGGCAGAGACGCTCGGACAGAGGCAAAGACGGAGGCACGGGTTTCTGGGCGTCCGGTGCAGTTGGATCGGACAGGCGCAGGCGCAAGCGCAACGGCTATGGCAATGTCGTAGGCAATGGAGGTTTCCGGAGCAAAGGCGTCGAAGTCGGGGCTTTTGGGTGGAGATAGGGTCGGCAGAGGCAAAGCAAGAGCACCGGGAGGGCGAGCAGGGCTCGATCGGCACCATTGGCTCAAGGGAAGATCTCAAGCGTGAGCGTCGAGGAGCGGACGGTTGGGCTGGCGCGGTGGATCTTGGACCGGCGGTGATTGGTAGATCCAAACGAGATAGGGGCAGCAACGTCGTTGTGGATTGGCTTCGTGGGTTGCTGGAGTCGCGACCACCGGCATGAAGAAATGAGCGGCAGTCGCGGTGCTGCACGTTTGTTGGGGGGGGGGGGCGGATCCGGCAAGACAACGATGGTGGAGGTATGAGGTCATCGCAGGTCGACGGACGCGCGGGTGTGAGATCGGAGCAGCGCCGGCAGGAGGGTGGTGGATGACTGGGCTACAGCGGCTTTGCGGCTCAGGCGGTGAAGCGGACGTGTAGGTCGCCGATGAGGCAGGCGCGGGTCGCCGACGAGACAGATGTGAGTCGTTGGATGAAGAAGATGAACAGTCTTTTTTTTTTCTCACTTCTAACTTTTTCCCACCTACCCACCAGTCAAACCACCCTCTTTTCTTTCTCTCTTTTTTTTCTTTTTTTTTTTAAATTTTCATGCAAAAATTTTCTACTCTTTGAATTTGCTCTCAATTTTTTTCAAAAAAAAGCTCCCCCTGTCACAAAAAATGAAGCTCTCTTTTATAGTGATTCCCAGATGACCGCTTTGTATGGCATTTTTTGAGTTTCCCTCTCCAGTCACATTAAATCAGACCTATAAATCAAAGCATGATTTCGCAATCAACTCGATTTTGCTCAGATTTCTTCCATTTTGCAAAAGTTCTTGCCATTTATTCACTTGATTTTCAAATTGCTTCTGCATTTAAAAAAATCTAAATATTCATCAGAATTTCAAATTTCCATGTATAATCAATCAAATCAATTTCCCCCATTTTTTCATTTTTTTCCTTTTATTTATTGGAATGAAAATTTTATTTTCCTTATTTCCCTGGATTTGCTAAAATTAAGTGTCAACAGCTGCCCCTCTTTGAAGATAAGCTCGTAGAGGTTGCCTTCAAAGACAAGTTGAGACCTAAATTTTGATCATGCACATGCACTGAATGACTTTTTGTTAGAAAATGAATTCTCCTTTTTTTTTCTTGTTCTTTTTTTTTTCGGGGAAAATGAATTCTATTTTGAAATGCAATTTATGTGATGTATGAAAATACTAATGCAAATAATAAAGGAACTTACCTGGAATTACTTACCTTCGAGGAGGGTTGAGTAACTCAAGATAGATTGGCATTACATGTCTAGGACTCATACCATTCTACGGTCGCCCAAAATAGTAACATGGCTTCGCAAAAAGACTGCTTTCCCAGGACCCGTACCATTCTACGGTCACCCCGTATGATAGTGTTTGATTGTATCTAGGACCCGTACATTTCTACGGTCACCTAAATGAGGATTCATTTTCCAAGACCAGTACCATTCTACGGTCACCTGAATAGGTGTTGTCTAGGACCCGTACCATTCTACAGTTGCCTAAACTAGGATTCATTTTCCAGGACCTATACCATTCTACGGTCGCCTGAATAGGTGTTGTCTAGGACCCATACCATTCTACGGTCACCTAAACTGGAATTCATTTTTCAGGACCCGTACCATTCTACGGTCGCCTGAATAGGTGTTGTCTAAGACCCGTACCATTCTACGGTCGCCTAAACTGGGATTCATTTTCTATGACCCGTACCATTCTACGGTCACCTGAATAGGTATTGTCTAGGACCCGTACCATTCTACGATCGCCTAAACTGGGATTAATCTTTCAGGACCCATACCATTCTACGGTCGCTTGAATAGGTGTGAATCTGGGAAAAATCTTTAGGGGGCGACTCCATTGAGCGCCAGTGCTTGAAAAGGAATACCTATACAATGACAAGTATTTAAGGTATAGATGAGATATACTTGCTGACATCTCTATTCCTTGGGGATACGTTTCCTGCAAAACACAGTTGTAGGAAAGGCAATATGCATTTACAGACATGCATTAATTCAAATGAAGTTCATGCATGATGATTTCTATCAATCTTGCATCGCCTAATTTCCATCGGGAAATATCTCAAAAGAATATTCCAATCTAAACACATGAGTGTTATGGATGTGTCAAATGAGGGATCCTTCAATCTGAGAGAACTTTACACTCATCCTCATTATAAATAGTCATTTCATCATGACCTTTGATGCAAGATTTGGCAATTGCTCTGTCTCACCGCCATCATGCCAAACAAGGGTATGTGCAATCTCGCAAGTGGTACGACCTTACCAATATGAGAGGTCTTTTACAGAGACCGTAATATGGGCCTGGTCAATGGCTTAACAAAAGGGACTCTTTGAGTCCAGGCTATCAAAAGAATGAATGATATTCTGTAATCATTTCTGGATTTACAAGTCAAGAACCCTGCAAAATGAGAAAGAAATAATCTTGCTCACACTTCTTCAAGCAATGCTTAAAACATGTGAACCCTTAGGTTAATTTAAGTGCACTAATCAGAAGAGACTTTACAAGGGACGTAACGTAGGCTTAGTTCATGGGTTAAGAAATGAAATGATCATTAGGCTCAAAAAGTGTTTAGGGGGTTAAAATTGGTGATCATCTTGACATTTCCACCACTTTCCTTCTCCATTGCCGAATTTTTTTTATATCACAACTCCATTGATTGCAATAGCATTCCATTTTTAGTACTACCTTGTTGGGGATACGACTCACTATATCAAGAGTTTGATTTTTCTCCTTTCTGGGCATTAGCCTTGCTTTTTACCAGGCACACTACTTTTTCATGTCCCATTTTTTGCACTTTTTTTTTGACAGAGTTTCCATTCTTTTTCAGCATTCTAAGCCATGTTACTTGAATGGTTCTTTTGCCTTGCCCTAGTGTGGGAGATGATCACCAACTGGGTTTAACATGGAACGAATTCATAGGCTCAAGTGGGCTATGCAACGGATGAAAGTGTATAGGATCAAGAAAGAACTGCTCTTCGTCATCCCAAGGCACTTTAAATTACCGTATAAGTTACACTGTGAAAGCAATACTCGAAGATTGATGCAAGTGCGAGCAACAAGATTCCTACCATTCATTTCAAATTTATCCCAATGTGGGATGATTCTTGACAGGAATGATTTAAAAAAAAATCTCCATAAACGTATGGGGCTCAAAGGGTTTAAACAATGGATCACCTGTAGTACTTGGGATAGAGAAAAGAATGCCTCTCATCATGTCAATTGTTGTACCATTTGCGAGATCAACTTTCCCTTACAAGCACAGAATTTTTCCACACAACTCACTAGGGATTAGTGTATGAAATAGTGTATGGAACAAGGCCTGCCTATCATTCCAAAGTATCTCATTTGACACATTCAATTCATCTCACATAATTCATCAAGGAAAGAAAATGCAAGATTTGCAATAAATTTGAACAATTCAACTCATTGAAGCAATTTATTCATCATAGAATTGCTTGCAGTTCAAAACATGTCATGGCAAATTCTATCATGGGTAATACTTCTTGACAGCATCTGAATTAACTGGAGTGGAGAACTCACGACCATCCATTTCTGCCAAGATCAAGGCTCCACCAGGAAGTACCTTCTTCACCACATATGGTCCGCTGTAATTTGGAGCAAACTTTCCCACAGGATCTGGAAAAATTGGTAGCAGCTTCCTTAGAACAAGATCATTTACCTCGAAATGTCTTGGCCGTACCTTCCGGTTAAAAGATCTAGCTACTCTCTATTGATAAGTTTGGCCATGGTAGAGAGCCTTCAATCTTTTCTCGTCGATCAAGTTCAATTGCTAGAATCTTTGCTGCAACCATTCTGCCTTAGACAACTCCACTTAGGATAAAACTCTCAGAGAAGAAATCTCCACTTCCACGAGTAGAATTGACTCCATGCCGTACACTAGAGCAAAAAGGGTTGCCCAGTGGAAGTGCGGATTGATGTCTAGTACACCATCAATGCGAAGGGTAACCTGTCATGCCAATCTTGATAATTCTCGGCTGTCTTGGCCAACATCTTCTTAATGTTCTTATTGGCCGCTTCAATAGCCTCGCTTATCTGAGGGCGATAAGGAGACGAATTCAGATGCTTGATCTTGAACTCGCTAAACAACCCATCAACAAGTTTGTTGTTCAAATTTGTCCCGTTATCAGTGATGATTGCTTCAAGGACGCCATAGCGAGCAATTATATCTCCTTTGACGAACTTCGCAACATTGCGAGTAGTGACACTTGCAAATGATGTAGCTTTGATCCATTTGGAGAAATAGTCTATCGCCACCGAAATGAATCGATGCCCATTTGAAGCCTTGGGTTTGATTGGGCCAATCACATCAATGCCCCATATCAAGAAAGGCCATGGCTCGCAAAACTGGTGCAGTTTAGTTGGAGGAATATTCATCTTATTCCCATGAATCTGGCAATGGTGACAACTCCAAACATGTTGGATGCAGTCATTTTTCAGTATGAGCCAGTAGTAGCCTAATCTCATAATCTTCTTGGCTAACATGTGTCCATTCATATGAGTGCCACATACTCCTTTGTGCACTTCTTGCATGATTTAAGTGGCTTCGACTACATCTACACCTCACAACAAGACCGAATCGTAAGATCTTTTATTCAAATTCTCGCCGCTAACGAAGAACTTCAAGGCCATCTTCGTGATCTACTTCCTATCAGTCTGAGTGCTTCCTTCAGGAAATTCTTGTTTCTGAATGTAATTCATGATATTATAATGCCATGGTTTTCCATTAGGTTCTTTAGTCACAATCATACAATAAGCTGGCTTCGGCAAAACCTCTATTTTCAAAGGTTCGACCTCTAACCCATCAGTGACTTGCGGCATGGAAGACAATGTCACAAGTGCATCTACAAATTGATTATGAGACCTTAGCAAGTATTCAAATGAAACCTTCTAACTTTTTCACCAGATCTTCTAAATACTTGTGATATAGGAGCAACTTGGCCTCCTTGGTCTTCCATTCACCTACGGTCTGCATTATGATTAGTGCGGAATCTCTGAACACTTTTAACTTGGCCACACCTATCTCAATTGCGGCCTGAAGCCCGAGGATGCAAGCTTCATACTCGGCCACATTGTTAGTGCACGGAAATATCAATTTTGCAGCTACCGGATGGTGTTGTCCATATGGAGATATCATAATTGCCCCAATACCCGAACCAGATAGGTTTACAGCTCCATCAAAGAACATCTTCCATGAGTCTTCATTTACACTCAAGACACGGTCATCCAAGAAATTGTCATCGTCATTTGAGACTCCTAAATTCTCAGCCAATAGATCAGCGATCACTCTACCCTTAACCGACTTTTGTGGCATGAATTGAACATCAAATTCGGAGATTAAAATTTTCCATTTGGCCAACTTACCCACCAAAGCTGGTCGATCAAGTAAGTACTTGATGGGGTCATTCTCAGTCATGAGGAATGTCTGGTAATGCAGTGTGTATTGTCGCAATCTATACAATGCCCACACCAAAGCCACACAAGTATTTTCAACATCAGGATACTTCAACTCTGATACAATGAACTTCTTACTCGGATAATAAATGGCTCATTCTTTTTTATCAACAGAACTTTCCTAAGCCAACATTGCACCCAACAATACACTATGGATGGTGAGGCAGAGAATCAAGGGATGCCTCGGTGATAGCGGGACAAGAACTGGTGGATTCATTAGGTACTGCTTTAGCTTGTCGAATGCTTCTCGACACTCATCATCCCAGTTGACTCGTGCATTCTTCTTTAGGAGCTTGAAGAACGGCTTGGCAATTTTAGAGAGTTGGGAAATGAATCGAGCTATGTAATTCAGTCTTCCCAAAAGGCTCTAGACTTCTTTCACCGTTGACGAAGGTTGCAACTCACATATGGCCTTAGCCTTGGATGGGTCGATCTCAATCCCTTTACTGCTCACAATAAATCCGAGTAACTTACCGAATGTTGTCCGAACACGCAGTTAGCAGGATTTAGACGAAGCTTGAACTCACATAGTCGATCGAACAACTTCTTCAGGGTTTCCACATGGCTTCTTCCTGGTCGGGTCTTTGTAATCATATCATCAACATAGACCTCTATCTCCTGGTGCAACATGTCCTGAAATAATACGACCATGGCTCGTTGGTAGGTTTCCCCTGCATTCTTGAGTCCAAAGGGCATGACCTTATAATAGAAAGTTCCCCACGGGGTGATAAATGCAGTCTTCTCCTTGTCTTTCTCCTTCATCCTTATCTGATTGTACACGGAAAAACAGTCCATAAATGAGAATAGTTCAAAACCAGTGGTACTATCCACAAGGACATCTATGTGTGGTAATGGGAAATCATCCTTCGAACTAGCCTTGTTCAGATCTTGATAGCCAACACAAACTTGAACTCGACCGTCCTTCTTCATCACTGGTACGATATTAGCCACCCATTCGGGGTACTGTGAGACTTCGATGAATCCCACCTTCAAAAGCTTCATCACCTCTTCCTATATCTTCTTTGAGAGTTCGGGCTTAGTTCTCCGGAGCCTTTGCTTCTTAGGTGGCACGTCCGGATTAGTAGGTAGGCAATGCTCCACAATTGACAGGTCTAGCTCGGGCATGTCAGCGTAGGTCCATGAAAAGATGTCTTGATATTCCTTCAGTAACTGAATTAGGCGCTCAGCCTCGTCTTTAGGAAGACTCGCCCCAATTTTTACCTCTTTGGCTTTTTCAGTGTCACTTAAATTAATAGTGACGGTCTGCTCGAATGTAAGAGCCTTAGCTTTTTCATGTTGTTCCCAGCTACGTTGCACCTCAATGGAGTCTTCGATCGAGTCTTCAGGATCATCATTATCAGCACTTGTTGCATTAGATTGAACCATTTCCACACCTTTGCATGCCATAAGATTGTTCCTGAAACATGAAGTAGATAAATCAGAAAGACAAACAAAGTAATCTACATTTTTTTTTTGAAATCCTTTGGCAAAAATATTTTTTGAAACATTTTGACACGAGGAAGCATGATGAAGCCCAAGCCTCAGAATTCTCCTTGGATTTTTCTTTTCTTTTATCGGCTGGATATCATCACCAGGCTAGTTTGGTGTACTTCATCATGCCCTCAAAATAAAACTTGTAATTTCATTGAAATTCATCAATCAATTACATTTATTGAATGGAAAAATGCAACACTCAACAATTAAAAGAAAATGAAACTGAAAACATCTCTCAGAAAACAATAAAAATTCCCACGCAGGGGAATTTACAAAAGCATTAAAAGAGTTACTCTTGTGGGCCAAGGCCCATCTCTTCAGGGGGTCCTTCATCAATGGCTCCTATGATGAGGTCGTCGAATAAGCTTGCAACTCCTTCCAGCTCATCATCAGGGTTTTCCGTCTTCGGGGGTGTCGAATCATCCATGCCACCCCATCCATCTGGGACTATCTCACGAGGATCAATGTAGTAGCTGGGAGGAGCCGAATACTTCACCAGGTAATCAAACTTGCCACTAGGCTACCCCAGAGTGTCTATCACTTCCGCTTCATCATGCATCATTCTTGGAGGACTGGGGAATGTCTCTTGAATGCCCGGGGGTAGTGGGTTTTGCCTCCCTTGCCCTTGGTCAAGTGGTAAGTTCCGCCTTTCCTATCTTCGTCTTTCAGACTTCCCCTACCTCTTCCATGGTACCCTAAACCAGCAGAACGAGACCTCTGAGGGGCTTCAACGGGGCTTCGAATGCCTTGACCATTTCTTCCAAGACCATTGCTAGGAACAAAACCATTCCCAACCATTACTCTTCCCACCATGAGGGCAACATCTGAAACTTCAGGAGTGGGCAGCGATGACCCTCGAGAAGCATGTATGGTGGAGACCAACTCAAATGAAAGGTAACTTGATTCGAACTCAGAATCCGGCTCTAGATAAGGGATAGCCGTCTCATGATAGATCCGGTGGTCTTCCTCACCATACCCATTGACCAGCTTCCTTTCAATCACAAATTTCACAGCTTGATGTAGACTTGAAGGCATTGCTCCAGCAGTGTGTATCCAGGGACGACCCAATAGGAAATTGAATGAGGTAGGGATGTCCAGCACTTGGAAGGGAATGTTGAAGACAACCGGCCCTATTTGCATGTCGATATGGATTTCCCCGATCACGTCCTTTTTTGTTCCATCAAAAGCTCGCACCAAAGTCTTCGCAGCATGTATCCTCGACCGGTCTACCTTGAGGCGATGAAGAGTGGCCAACGGACATATGTTCAAAGCGGACCCATTATCAATGAGCACTCGGGACGCATGAGAAGACTTGTGCTTGACAAATATATAGAGTGCTTTATTATATCCCCTGCCTTCAAGAGGGAATTCCTCATCAGAAAAGGCAATCAAATCCTTGAGAAGGACCGATCCCACAAATTCTTCCAGCTTGTCCGCCTCAACCGTCTTCGATACATGAATTTCACTCAGCACCTTCATTAGTGACTTTTGATGCACGGGGGATGTCAATAAGAGCTCAAGTAAGGATATCTGGGTGGGCATTTTTTGCAACCGGTCGACCACATTATACTCGCTTGCTTTGATCACGGCCAGAAACTCCTTACTCTCTTCATCAGTGATAGGTTTTGCAGGTTGAGCGCTAGCTTGAGCATAAGTCCGACCATACCTTGTAACGAGGTCGACATCTAGGTCATAGGACCAAGGTACCGCCTTATTGTTGACATACTCATATGGCTGAGGCATTTCAATCACTATCTCCTCGTCGGATGCATCTTCAAGTAGGGGCATGTCCACGAGCGAAGGATCAACTTCTTCCTCACCAGCATCGAGCGCAGCCTACTCTTCTTCCCAATCGATAACGATGTGGGAAATAGTGGAAACTATTTAGTTATGGTCAACATATACGATGATGCCGTCATCCACCATCTTGGTGACTCTTTCCCTCATCAGTGATAGGGAAATATCCTCATGACCTGGATAATATCCAGCTCTCACCAACCCGTTGTAAGCATCTGCCACGTGCACCTTCGAGTTCTTGATTTGACCGACTTCGGGTTCCAGGATAGCATTCACCGTACCCTCATGCTCCGGTAGCGAATTTTTCTGGGCGTTCGGCCGAACAGTTTGAAATGAAAAGGCCTTCGTGTCCAAGAGATTTTGATCTTGTGCTTGAGGGTGAAACATTCATCAGTTAAATGTCCCAGTTCGCCGCTATGGTAATCACACTTTTTCATCGGGTCATAGCCTCGAATGCTTTCACGGTTAGGATGCTTCGGTTCACTAGTAAGCAAACCTTTCTTTCTTATAATTGCCAACACTTGGGATGGAGATCCAGGGAGAGGGGTGAATTGTCTTCTTGCTAGGGCAAATGGTTGATGGCCGGCAGTTTGTTGTTGCCTTTGATTCATCTGGATAGCCGGGGCACAATTGGTACTTACTTGGCCATAAGCCACATTCACGTCCACAGCAACTTCCTTCTCCCTCTTGGCAGAGAATTTTCTAGTTGATGGTTCAGTAAACCATCATTCCCTTATCCCCATCTCGATTTGTTCTCCCACGGGAATAAGCTGATTGAAGTTTTCAATGTACGTGCTGGCCATCCGGTTACGGAACTCAGACGGGAGGGTTTTGATAAACAACTTCATCAACTCCTTGTCAGTAGGCTCAAGAGTGATTTGAGCTGCCAGATTTCTAAATGACTCGTTCTGCTTTTTCTCCATCCTCTCAAGATCCTCTCGGGAAGGTGCAATATCCATGTTGAACTTGTACTGCTTGAGAAATGCGTCGGCCACTTCATTCCAGGTGTCGAGAAGGTTCACATTCTTCATGACACACCAGTTCAGTGTAGGCCCCGTCAAACTCGCATAGAATGATTGGCTCGTGAGGGGCCCGTTCTTGACATATTGGGCCATACGCACGTGGTACATCTGCAAATGAGATTTTAGGCAAGATGTACCATCGTACTTCTCAAACTTCGGCATTTTAAACTTGCTCAGCATTTTGACCTTCTCATAGACCGAGAGGTCGAACGGGAGTGAGCTTTGAGACTCCTACAGCTGTCTCACTTTCTCTTCCAACTTTGCAACATGCTCATCCTGATTTGTCTTGGGAACGCTACTAGGTTTGGCCTTTCCAACAAGGACCAGGTCATCTTCCAACTCGGGCATTTCGTCATCACTCATTTGGGCCCTATTTGCCAGCTTCGAGGCTACTACTTCGGGAAGAGCGGGTGCAGGATTCGGATTCACCGGGAGGAATTGAAGTTGAGCTGTTATAAGCTGCATAGAGACAGCTAGCTGTTGGAGTTGTTCTTCCATGGAGGACATGCGATCATACATCTTGTTTTGGTTAGCCATTTTAGCCCTTGACTGCGTAATAATAGGCGAGCACGGTAGATCCGTTGTCACCTAAAGAAAAGAAGTAATGTAAGAACCAATGACAAGATAAGAAAATGGCCCATGGCAATGGTCTAATCACCTGATTTTATTCAAAATTCACTTGAAACATTGAACCGAACAATGAACTAACAATTGAAATTCAAGTCCCTAAACATTGAACTAAAAATTAAAAATATTAAAAACATCTCATTTTATATGCTTTCGGGATTCCAACGCTTTGTGAAGCTTCTTATTTTTAGCTTCAATCATTTCCACTTTCCATTTAAGATGCTCAATTTGTGCTCTTTGAGTTGGCTTCTCAGTCACATCAGGGATCACTGGACGTAAGGCGGTAGGAATCCGATGTTGTTGGATGTAGAATGTCAACACATGGTAGATCTCCTCCTCACCTTTCCATCTCTAGGGCACCAAAATCTTCTCTAGATGGCATTCATTCCATGCAGCAATGATCATCTGGATCTCGTTGAAGTAGTCATAGTCAGTACTAGCAAAACGAACTTGGAACAATTCTGTCTAGAGGGGCAGAGGAACTTCTTGAAGAGCTCTATACTGATGGGCCACCCTATATGGATAGTAGGAGGTAGCACCAAAAAGGCCCAGGAACGGGATCGGCTCATCATACTTGTGAGAGACGAGCCTCCTCAACATGTAGCCATTTAGTATGCCATAAGAATGCCTTAGGATTATGATTTTTCAAAAAATTAATCATGGGCATACTGTTTATTTGGAGAAAAACGTTCTAAAACTGCAAATTTTTGTATGGGGTGCCTCAGATCATCCATTTTTAATTGTTTCATAAGGTGCCCAAAACCTCTTATGTGTGAGAAAAACCATATTTGCAAAAGTTCAGGGAGGGCACGCATGGTCCTTTCTTCATTTTGTTTGAAACGGTTTAATGACAAAAATGTTTCAACTAAAACCATATTGACATAATTTAACCCATCACAAACACAATTAACCACCCATGAAATTGAAGGATTAATGGCATTTCTTCGATAAGGAAAAACGATTAGCCCGAAAAATGCCAACATGAAAATCCTAGCTTTTGAAAGCATTGATTGATTTGCAAAATATTCTTCCAAAAATGAAAATGGACATGCAAAACAATTGGCTTTGACAATTTTTCTTATTTTTTCAGCTTCGATTTCTAAAAACCGAGATAATTCAAAAATAGAATCTATACCGATAGGCGATCTAACAAGTTCCTTTTCCAGGGGCATTCCAATGGCAATACTATACTCTTCTAATGTTGGATTTAGCTAGTACTCATCAAATATGAACGTGGAAGTTTGTGGACACCAAAAGTGAGGGAGCATCTGTATCACACTAGAGTGGATGTTGATCTCTAATAATGGGAGAAGTCGGGCAATCCTAGCCTTCACATACCTCTGGCCCTCTTGATCTAACTGATCCAGCCACATTTTGAGCTCTTTTTTTTGGAGTGGAAATGAATTGTACGTCGGTTCTCCCCATTGCATATAAAACAAGACTGGCGACGAAACCTATTGTCATGGACCAACAAAATCGCAATAAAGTAAGTAAATTGCAAAGTAAGAATTTAGACAACTTACTTTCACCGGAGGGGATGCCAATCACATAGACACACGCATGAAATGTGAGGCTCGATTTCTATCTAGATGGCTTAACAAGTGGAGCTAAGAGAATGATATGACATTGCAGTCTTGCATTAGCGTGTCATGTCCCCTTAACTCCGACCCAATCGAATGGAATGTCCAATAGTCACGTAGTCTCGCGGATATGGACAACACATTCGACACCTTGAAAAGACTTTCGGGGAAGAGAATCTTAACCTCTACATAGCGATCTCGCTTTAGAGGAAGTATCCTTCTCAACACCATCCTAAAAATGCTATCGCAACCCATGTCCGACCACAGGTTGTGTGTGCAATAGTGTAGTACTAAAAACAATAAAACATGCACAACAGTTTAAATGTAAACAACACTCTAACCTGCAAGACAAAGGTTAGCAAATAATACTCCCCTTATACCTCCCATCTGTAAAAACATTTAACACCTTGGATATGTTAGGGACGTACCTAGTATCCTCGCTGCCAAACAAAAACATTTTTAAAAGAAAAGAAAAATTGGCATAAGTCCACTAAGTGTTAAAACACAGGTCCCCAGAGAAGTCGCCAAGCTATCGCGACCTATTTTTTTGGTGCATCACCTAAAACTAGGTTAATGGACTATTATGTTTTTAAACTTAGCTCAAGCTCTCCCAAGCCCATACCAAATCGCAACTTAAGTCTAAATTTTTAAACATGCAAAAAATTATTAGCTCGAGCTCTCCCAAGCCCATACCAAGTAGCCATTAATCATTTTATGGTAGGTCAATTAGGCACCTAAGTAAAATAAAGGGAAATTTATTTTACTCCTATAAACTAGAGACTATGGGTACGGGGACTTGGTTATACTAGAGTTCTCTAATGCCCTTTCGGTACCATTTCTTTTATTTTTCAAAAAATGTTTTTGCAAGCAACTAAGATTTATTTTAACCAAAATTACTATCATGCAAATATGGTGACCACACGAGTGCTCATCCACTATTAAACATCCAAATAAATAAATAAATAAATCACACAAAGCAAACAATTATTCTTTGAAAATAGAATTTTATCGTGCATTCTAACTATATGACCTAATTTTACTAATAAACAAATTCTAATTAAATGATCCTATTATGCAAACTAATTAACATGCACCTAGTATTTTTGTATTTTTTTAGAAATTCGGAATTAATAAAAATCCTAATTAAGCTATTTAAAGTGAACAATTTTCTAATTTATTTTAGAGATTAATTTGACTTAAACCCTATCCTATATTAGAAAATTATTATTATTTTTAAAAAATGATTATTAAAATAGGCAGCTTTATCTAAGACTCACTTTTTTTAAAAAAAGGTTATTTAGGTCCAACCCTAACCTATTTCAAAAAAATTATCTAAAAATGCAATCCTAAAAAATATAATCCTAAAAAAATCTAATTTACTTAAACCTCCATGTCTGATTTACTAAACCTATATGTATGCAAGATTTTGATTTTTTTAGTTTTTTTTAAGATAAGTAATTATTAAATAAATATTAAATCTAAACTATCAACAAAATAAAGGATTAAAATAATCTAAAAATAACCTGTTGTTTCACAGGTCAAATTAAGGATTATCCTAACCCTAATTATCACGACAAAGATTTCAAAATAATTAAAAATCTAATCTGAAGTCTTACGGATCAAATTAATAATTATAATGATTTAACAATTAAAATTCTACCAAAAGCCCCAAAATTAATATAATTTAAAAAATGATCCGATGTCTCTCAGATCAAATTAATAATTACAATAATTACAGACAAAATCCCTGCGGATAATGCCTACAAAATTTATGGAGATTAACATTCAATATTACAACTTAAATAGCTAAGCAAAAAAAAATGCTATCAAACAAAATAGGTTGGAAAATAACATAAAAATAAATAAATAAATAAATAATGCACTAAACTAAAAAAATGAAAAGTAAAAATAAAAATAAAAATAAAAACTACCTAGGGGAAACAACAGTGGGTGGTGCCGGGATGTAGTTGACCGGTCATCGAAGCTCCGGCGGGGAGCGGCTACAAGTGGACGGCGGCGGGCTCAAGCTTGGGGCAGCGGCGGAGGCGGAGCTAGATTGCGGGTTGTTGGGCGACGACATCAGCAGCGATGCAGGGCTCGGCTGGCGTCAGGCCGTCACAGATTGCTGGGCGGCAACGGCGTTGAGCTTCGACGCAGGGGTGCGGCGAATCATGGGCAGAAGGCTATAAGCGCAACGAAGGCTAAGTGTTGGGCAGGGGCGGCGTTTGAGCGGTGGGCAGAGACGCTCAAACGGAGGCAGAGACGAAGGCACGGGTTTCTGGGCATCCGACGTAGTTGGATCGAACAAGTGGAGGCACAAGCGTGGCGGTTGTGGCAGCATCGCGGGCAATGGAGCTTTTTGGAGCAGAGGCATCAGAGTCAGGGCTTCTAGGTGGAGATAGGGCCAGCAGAGGCAAAGCAGGAGCACCGGGAGGGCGAGCAGAACTCAATTGGCGCCGCTGGGTTGAGGGAAGATCTCGAGTGCGGGTGTCGAGGAGCGGACGGTTGGGCTGGCGTGGCAGATCTCGGACTGGTGATGACAGGTAGATTCGGACGAGATAGGGGCAGCAACGTCGTCGTGGATTGGCTTTGTGGGTTGCTAGAGTCGCAGCCACCGACGTGAAGAAACGAGCGGTGGTAGCGGTGCTGCACGTCAAGGGGAGGGGGCGGATCTGGCAGGACAACGATGGCGGAGATGCGGGGCCGTCGCAAGTCGGCGGACGTGCAGGTGTGAGAACGGACCGGCGCCGGTAGGAGGGTGGCAGACGACTGGGCTATAGTGGCTTCACGGCTCGAGCAGTGAAGCGGACGCGCAAGTCGCTGGCGAGGTAGGTGCGGATTGTTGGCGAGACAGGCGCAAGTCGTCGGATGAAGAAGATGAACAATCTTTCTTTTTTTTCTTTCACTTCTAACTTTTTTCCACCTACCCACCAGTCAAACCACCCTCTTTTCTTTCTCTCTTTTTTCTTTTTCTTTTTTTCTTTTTTTGAATTTTCACACAAAAATTTTCTACTCTTTGAATTTGCTCTCAATTTTTTCAAAAAAAGCTCCCCCTTTCACAAAAAAATGAAGCTCTCTTTTATAGTGATTCCAGACGACGGCTTTGTATGGCATTTTCTGAGTTTCCATCTCTAGTCACATTAAATCAGAGATATAAATCAGAGCATGATTTTGCAATCAGCTCAATTTTGCTCAGATTTCTTCCATTTTACAAAAATTCTTGCCATTTATTCACTTGATTTTTAAATTGCTTCTGCATTTAACAAAATCCAAATATTCATCAGAATTTCAAATTTCCATGCATAATCAATCAAATCAAGTTCCCCTATTTTTTTTCATTTTTTTCCTTTTATTTATTCAAATGAAATTTTTATTTTCCTTATTTCCCTAGATTTGCCAAAATTAGGTGTCAACACCCATGAAGAGGAGGATGTCACATTCCCACAGCAAGGGTAGGGCTTGGGGTGTGACAATGGCATACGCTTTCTAGGGACGTTATCTCCTCTTCATTTTTGTTATATGTTTCTGGCTTTTGCTTGAGTGGGGAAATGCGCTAGACATGCTAGAAAAATTGCTTAGGATGTACTACGGAGGGCAAATCATACTGTGGTTATAACTTTGGCTGTGTTAATTTAATCTACTTTACGATGTATTCTCAAAAGTTACAAATGCATATTCAAGTGAAATGCAAAATATAGTCTTTGATACGGTTATCATATTATTTTGTAGAAAGAGAAAGGGCTTAATATTTAAAAAAAAATTGTCATAATTTGTTTTTTGTTGGATCTTCTTTTTGATATGAAAGCCTTATACCAACAATTCTGTGTCTCTAGGCTTTTGAGACGCATGGAAGAGAGTGAAATGAGGAGTGCCTGGCCATTGTACAACCCAAGACAAGAGAAAAAAAATTGTTGCTTGGGTCCACCTTCATGTGGAGCCCAACCAGCATTAAATAAAAGAACATAAAGAAAGTGTGTGTGGGGGTGTGCACCCAAAGTAAGGAAAAAGAGGGAACCAAAAAACCACTGAAGCAAGGGAGGAGAAGAAAAGAAGAGGCTTGCAACTTTGTGGTCTAGATTCAAAGGCCAAATATTGAGGGAATCAGCTCAAATTTGAGTATGTTGTTCGCAATACCGAGGGCTACGAGTTGATGGTTTTCGTTTGTCGAGAACTGCCTCTGAATTCTCCAGTCGCGCTTAGGGTTTTCTTGCCCCGAATTTATTTATCAATCTATGTAGTAATGAAATGAGATTATAATGTTGATGTTGAACCTCTAGTGTGTAACTAGAAAAAAACAGAGTTTATGTATCCTGCTATTCTTGGTGATTAGTGGATGTTTTTGGGTAGTCCGTGATTTTTCCCGCATCAGGTTTTCCACGTTATATTTTTGGTGTCGTAATTTGTTTTGTCTATTTATCATTTTAGCATTATATTGGTATATTGTGAGGCTATACATTGCTGGTTGTTGAAGGTTAAGAAAATTTTAGTTGATTTAGTTTGAGGGAGAGAAATTGATCCTAGATTATGTTTGGCTCGTGGTGAATTATTGTCTCGGTTCTCCCCAACAAAGTGGTATCAGAGCTAAAGTTGAAATTCTAGTGTTAAATGGAAGAAACTAGCAACACCATATTTAAGTTAAATAAGTCAAATTATTCTATTTGGAAGCCTCGGATGAAAGACATGTTATATTGCAAAGAGTTGTTTGATCAATTGAGGGTGATGAAGCCAAATGAGATAAAGAAGACAAAGAATGAGAGAGAATGAATCAAAAAAATGGTTGGGTTTATCCAACAATGGATTGATGATAATGCATTTCATCATGTTGCTCATGACACGAAAGCAGACACTTTATGGAAGAAATTATAAGTTCTCTATGAGAGGAAAACTCTATAAAATAAAGCTCTTCTAGTTAAATGACTTGTGAATTTGAGATACGAG
This sequence comes from Eucalyptus grandis x Eucalyptus urophylla, assembly GCA_028830015.1. NCBI lineage: Eukaryota > Viridiplantae > Streptophyta > Magnoliopsida > Myrtales > Myrtaceae > Eucalyptus > Eucalyptus grandis x Eucalyptus urophylla. Next base: position 48,681,944 of record CM054190.1, read on the forward strand.
GAAAGTAATATGACGGAATATTTGAGTGAATTTCAAGATGTTGTAAATCCATTGACAAATCTCGAGATTGACCTTGGTGATGAATTGCAAGCATACTTATTACTTGTTACTCTTCCCGATAATTGAGACACCTCGGTTGTAGAGTTAAACAACTCGGCTCATTTTTTGGTGTGCTTTTTATGAATATGGTTAAAGAAAGCTTGTTCAATGAAGAAACAAGAAAAAAAGGCTTGAATTATGCTTCTACATTGGATGCTATTGTCATAGAAAATAGGATGAGCAGTCAACTAAGAAAGTTTCAAAGAAATGATAACCGAGGAAAGTCAAGAGGAAGGTCGAAATCAAGACCGAGGAGGAGTGTGAAGTGCTATAACTGCGGCAAAATGGGACATTATACAAAAACTGTTGGTCGCCAAAGAGAAATAGATCTCATGATAGAAATGGAGATCTAAAGAAAGAAGTGAAATAAGTTACGACGACGGTTGCATCCGATGGTGATATTATATTCGTATGTGACAACGGATGTGTAAACCTTACATGCCAAGACCCTATGTGGGTCGTTAATTCTGCAACTTCTTTTCATGTCACCTCACATTGTGACTATTTTACTTCTTATCGTGGCGGTGATTTTGGTTATGTTAGCATGGGAAATAGTTGGTGTTTCCAAGGTTATTGGCATGGGAGATGTTTATTTCGAAATCGATGTCGGATGTATTTTATTTTTGAAAAATGTGAGACATGTTTCAGATATTTGACTTCACTTGATTTCCACGTGTGCTTTAGATGATGATGGTTATTGCAATTCATTCTTTGATGGCAAATGGAAGTTGACTAAAGGTTCTATGGTAGTGACAAAGGGTAAGAAGAGAGGCTCTTTTTACATCACACAAGCTAACTTGTTTAAAGAAGAAGTGAAAGGTAGTGAAGGATTCATCGGTTGATTTATGGCATATGAGACTTGGTCATCTTAGTGAGAAAGGGCTTGATATTCTTGTTAGAAAAAACCTTCTGCCTTAGAAGGAGAAAAATATAAAGGAATGTACCCATTGCCTTATAGGTAACCAATATAGATTCTCATTTCATAATTATTCTCCTCACACGAAATCAAATGTACTTGATTAGTTCGCACTGATGTTTGTTGCATGGATGCTATAACACTTGGAGGTGCATTATATTTTGTAACATTATTGATGACTATTCTAAAAAAGTGTGGGCTATTGCTTTGAAATCTAAATATTCGTTGCTTGCAACTTTCAAATAATTTCATGTCAACGTGGAAAAGGAAACCGGGAAGAAACTTAAATGTGTTCGAGTTGACAACGTTGGTGAATATAGAGGCCTGTTTGAACATTATTGTAGATATTATGGTATCAAGCTTGAGAAGACAGTTCCAAAGACACCACAACAAAATGGAATAGCGGAGAGAATGAACCAAATAATAAATGATCGGATTCGATGTATGCTCTCTCATGTGAGGTTACCTAAGCCATTTTGGAATGAAGTGATGAGAACAGCAGTGGACTTGATAAATCTTTCTCCATCGGTTCCTCTTAAGGGGGATGTTTCAGAAAAAGTTTGGAGTGACAAAGATGTTTCCTACAACCATCTAAAGTGTTCGATTGTTGAGCATTTATGCATGTTCCAAGAGATGAAAGATCTAAGCTTGATGACAAGTCTAAACAGTGTATCTTTTTAGGTTATGGACATGAAGAGTTTGGATGCAGGTTATGGGATCTAGTTGCAAAGGAAGTCATTAGAAGCTAAGATGTGGTGTTTTGTGAGTATCAAACTATTGAAGCCATCGACAAGGCGGAGAGACCAAAGAACATAGCCCGATGTTTGGTTAGTTTCAGCCCAAACCCTCTTATTGTGGGTGGAAATCATGGGAGAGAAGTGCATGGAAATCATGAAGATGGTGAATCCTCACATAATGTTGATTCTTCAACTGAGATAGGTGAAATACTTGAGCAAAAGTAGCTCATTAAGCCAGTTAAGCAAGAGCAATCTATTCTACCTCAAGTTAGAAGATTTGAAAGAGAGCATAGGCCTTCTCAAAAATATTTATCGCATGAGTATGTGTTACTCACTGATGCAAGAGAGCTAGAAACTTATGAAGAAGCTATGTCATGTAAACAAAAGAATGATTGGCATGAAGCCATGCAAAAGAAGCTTAAATCTTTGTATGAGAACCACACATTTGAATTGGTGAAATTGCCTAAGGGTAAGAGAACACTCATAAATAAGTAGGTGTACAAGTTGAAGACGGAAGAAAATAGTTGGCAACCACGATACAAAGCTAGGCTTGTTGTGAACGGTTTTCATCAAAAGAAGAAAATTGACTTTGAAGAGATTTTTTCATTAGCTGTAAAGATGTCTTCTTTCCGAGTTGTTCTTAGGTTAGTCGTCAATATCAATTTAGAAATTGAACAACTTGATGTAAAGATGGCTTTTCTTCATGGAAACCTACAAGAAGAAATATATATGGAGCAACCGGAGGGTTTTGAAGTTGAAGGCAATGAGAGGTACATTGAAAAGGTGCTCGAAAGATTCAACATGAGCATATGTAAACCGGTAAGTACTTCACTTGCAAGCGATTTCAAGTTGAGTGGTAATGAATGTCCTTCAAGTGAGAAAGAGATTGAAGAAATGATGAAAATTCCTTATACATCGACAGTGAGTAGTTTAATGTATTCCATAGTTTGTACAAGACCTTGTATTACTCATGCAGTTGGTGTTGTGAGTAGGTTTCTCTCAAATCCAGGTAAGGAACATTGGACCGCTATTAAATAGATTTTTAGATATCTTAGAGGCACTTCTACAATTTACTTGTGTTATGAAAATGCGAAGCCTGAGTCAAGTGGACTATGCCGGTGATGTTGATTTTCGAAAATCCACATCGGGTTACATAATGATCTTTGCAAGGGGAGCTGTTTGATGGCAATCGAGATTGCAAAAATGTATTGCTTTGTCTACAACTAAAAACAAAGTATATTGCTATTACTGAAGAGGTAGAGAACTCTTGTGGATGCAAAAATTCCTACAAGAGTTAGTTTTTAAGTAAGAAAAGTTTTTTCTATATTGCGATAGCACGAGTGCTATCTATCTTAGCAAGAATCCGGTGTTGCATTCAAGATCAAAGCATGTTGATGTGAAGTATTATTGGATTCGAGAGAAGTTAGAAGAGAAGCTTTTCCTACTTAAGAAAGTTCACACCGACAACAATAGATCTGACATGATGACCAAGGCATTGCTTGTGGTGAAGCTCGACGCTTGTAGAAGAAAAGTGGGCATGACAGACCTTCCCACATAAGGTGGAGGGGGAGATTTATTAGTTGGATCTACTTTCATGTGGGGCCCAACCAGCATTAAATAAAAGAATAGAAAAAATAAATAAAAGAGAAGAACAAAAAGAAAGTGGTGGCTTTGTGTGTGCGCCCAAAGTGAGGAGAAAGAGAGAGAACCAAAAAACCACCGAAGCAAGGGAGGAGAAGAAAAAAAGAGGGCTAGAATTTGAAGGCCAAATGTTGACGGAATCGGCTCAAATTTCAATATGTCGTTCATGAGACTGAGGGTTACGAGTTGATGGTTTTCATTTGTCAAGAATCGCCTCTGAATTCTCCAGTCGTGCTTAAGATTTCCTTACTCCAAATTTATTTATCTACCTATGTAGTAATGAAATGAGATTGTAATGTTGATATTGAGACTCTAGTGTGTGACTAGATAATAATACTTTGTATATCCTGCTATTCTTGGTGATTAGTTGATGTTTTTGGGTAGTTCATGATTTTTCCCGCATTGGGTTTTCCACGTTACATCCTTGATGTCGTGATTTTCTTTGTTTACTTATCATTTCGGCATTATATTTGCATATTGTGAGCCTACATATTGTTGGTTGTTGCTGGAGGTTAAAAGAATTTTGTTTGATTTAGTTTTTTTTTTGGGGGGGGGGGGGGGGGGGGAAATTGATCCTAAAATTGTGTTTGACTCATGGTAAATTATTGGCTCGTAATGAGTTATTGTCTCGGTTCTCCCCAACATAAATAAAGCGTGGCGTCTCCAACTCATGTCCCTGCCGTTCAACTTGAAACTTTGCCTTTCTTTAACGTTCAAATTCTCACCTCTTGTTGTATATAAATCCATCAATCAAATAGACCCCCAAAAACAAATAAGAACGTCTACCGTGAAGTTGAGAAGCTTTTGTCCATTCCCGAATTGCCTCCTCTTTTGCTTGAACTTCATGCTGTTCATGCCCTCCGCAGCATCTTTTGCTCCCATAATCCTCCTTAGACTTCCCCCAACTTCGCTTAGCCTTGTATTCCTCATAATATTTGTCCATGTCACTCTGTCTCCTCTTAATTGGGCTTCTAGTTTCTGTTGGGAAATATTGCTTCGAATTGGGTAGAATAATAAAGTCAGATCTTTAAAGTAATCAAGTCGGACTTTAAGGTGTGATATCACTTTCTTTAAGGACTTATTTACCTTACAAAGTTGCTAATGGTCACCGGAAAATATCCTTCAGGATACAACAATGTCTCAAAATGAGAATACTAGATAGCAATTCTAATATTTCTCCAGGGTCTTTCTAGGAAACAATCGAAAATATGGCTGTAGTTTTTTTTTTTTCCAGAAAGATTGCTTGAAAATATAAAAATGATCACTCACACTTCTTCTAGAAAACTGACATGTATATATATAAATCAGTCTTAAAAATGTAGGCATCTCTTTGTGAAAAATTGCAAAGTGAACAAATGCATCTTTTCGAAAATTGCCCAGATAAATAAAGGCGTCCATTTGGAAGAAGTTAAAAAAAAAATGAACAAATGCAGCCCTTAAGGAAAAGTTGCAAACTGAACGATATCTTTTTCGAATATTGTCTTGAAAAGATACAAACAAAAAATTCGGAATAATTAAAAAAATTATTATAATAATTTTTTTTTAATAAATAAAATTTCACTTTTTTAAAAAAAAATTCCGAAAATTCTCAATAAACAAAACAATCTTTGAATTGATTAAAGTTAATAAGATAACCAAAAAATAAAATAAAATAAAGGGGTTTGTGCTAATTAAACCGTGGGCGCACAAAGTGCTAAGTGAGCCTACTATTCACGCAGTCGCACGTGGGTATGGTGGGGTCGAGCCCACACCCAATCATATGCTTTAGTATACTAAAGAAACTTCACACTTATTAATTGGCTCACTTCCTCCCACTTTTCCTATGTGGGACAAAAAAACATACACTTAATTTGTTTTACAAACAAACTTCCAACAGTTCCTCCCTAGCTTTTGCTTCATGACCCATATCTCGATCCTCCTCGCTTTGCCGTCTGGCCAGGTGCTCAGTGTCCTGGTGCTGTTCACCAAAGAAATGTCAAGCCTTTCTCTGCTGAGATCATAGAGAGACCCAACCGAGGCCACAGTCCTGGTGAGGCTGGAGTGCGGAGTTTTGATGACTATGTTGCTGATGGAGTTGGTGATGCTGGCATTGATGTGCACTGTGCACAGTTGGGTGAGGGAGTATGGGGGATCGGGCGCAGAGAGAGATACCATGGAGAAGAAGTGGAGAATGAGGATCACAAAAAGTGCAGGAGGAATCGATGGCCAATGCGGCTAAGATCACGGAGGTCAAAGCCAAAGAGTTGGGTGAGAGGATGAGGTGCAAGTATTGGGCAGTGGGTGAAGACTCATTTTGAAAGCTGAGCTTCCATTAAACTGAAACTGCCGTTTGCTCGGCTTGCTACATTGTAAGTTCCTTGTGTTGGGCCCCTAATTGGGTGGCCATCTTGTGTAGTATAATTAATTATGCATATGTTGAATACGTTGATCGACTGAACTTCTTAGCAGTTTCTTGTTGTTCATCAAGTTCAACTGGGCTTCCTGACCACATGTTTGTCCAACAACAATTGCATATCATCATCAGATCTTTCCCGGACAGTAAATGCCTGGTCGATAAGTGTTTGTCCAACTATAGTTGCTCCATAAAATGCTCCGTGTTATTCACGCTAGTCAGAAGTGTAATCACGCACTCGAACTAACATCCGTATTTCCACTACCAATATGCTCTTGATCTATACAAACTTCCAATGATGCTCGCAGCGATCTTTGGAGATAATTTCCTTGGGATTCCTCTCGGTCGACCCCACCAACATTCCCTTGAGCAGTCTGTTTTTGTTCTTTTCTCGCAAACTCACACAACCAACGAACACAACTTCCCTTTTCTTTTATATATCATTTGTCTGCATGTGTCTGCTTCTTTAATGTGCACTTGCTCATGCCTTTAGAAAAGGAAAATAACTCCTCTTTTCATCAAGGATACCTGGGGGCGGATTGAGCATAATGTTAAAAGCAAGGCAGGGGTCGAAATGGAGGAAATCTGAACAAGGGTGGATTAAGCTTTAACTCAGACGGAGCAATTAACATCTGTAGAGAACAGAGAAGCAGGAAAAGGAGGTCTCTTGAGAGATTATCGGGGAATCTGAATAGCCAGTTCATACCAGAAGAACGAATGCTTCCGTAGCTGAGATTTGGACGTTAAGAGACGGAATTAGACTTCCTGTTGAGAATAATGTCATTGATTTGCATGTCAAATTAGATGCATTAGCAGTTATTCAAGCTCTTAATAACAGTAAATCTCATAATCTTCTCAAAGAACCTCTCCTTGTCTGCGTGCAGGAACTTGCTGGAAGGAATGCAGGCGTATCGAATTTAGGATAGCTGGTTTACGGATGCACGGATGCTCTGGCTAGATCAGGAAAGGAGCAGCTTATGCAGTTTACTGTTTTCACTAGTATTCCAGATGTTATCAAAGAAATTTTCATCTTGACAGCATTTCAAGTATAAAAAGAAAAAGAACTCCTTTTAACTCCCCTTGGGATTATCTGAATATGATGGAATGGCCCAACTCAAAAGTCCAACAATTTGCGGATAAACAATGGAATCTGCAGCATCACGAACAACTTCTAAGTTGGTAGGTTTTTAAAGATATTGCTATTTTTCAATTTTGTTGGTAAGAATATTTGATTGATAAGTTGCTTGTCAGGTATCCTGTTAATAAGTCATCAACATTATCATGATTTTACCAACGTCCAAATGAGTTAGGAAAGTACTAAATCTTTTGAACTTGCACAAGCATCGAAGAAATTTACCAATACCATAACGAATTTACCAACATTCCATTCATTTAATAACTTACCAACAACTCCTTTGAAATTTTATAAGCACGAGTAGTAAAGTATCGGCCCTTTACCAACATCGTAATAATTTAGCAACAGGTTACCAACTTCTAAATTTAACTAGACGGTGTAAGGAATCTACCATCCTCCTAGTAAATTAATAAATTACCAATTTCTTTTAAATTTTTAAGTATAACTAGTAGATTATCAATGTTGTAATGAATTATTCTTATTTTCCGTTTTTAAGTCATGGCAATTCATTATTGTTTTTTTTTTATTCAAGCCTTGCAACATCTAAAGCTCGGTAACTTGGATCGACCCAAAACTTTCAAGGGCCTATTTGTTTGTGCTATTCAAAAAGTGAGAAAACACTTTTTACTTTTGTGCAAGAATTTGAATATTATATATATATATATATATATATATATATATATATATATAGTGAAAAAATTGCATATGAGTCTAAGTGTCAACATCTATATTGTGAAAATTATTAAAAAATTAAAAGAAATTATATGTCACCAAAAAAAAAAATCAAGGTCATACCAAATACATTTATTTTTTTTCTATTTGGAGAATAGACAGTCACAAAACGCTTTCGAATGCTCAAAAACTTCTCTAAGGAACATAATTAGAAAAAAACTATTTTTGAGTAGAAATTGTTCCTGAGAATATAATGGTTACCAAATACATTATAGTTGGGTGGCAATCTTGTGCGGTACAAAGAATTTGTGTGGATCATCTATTTATTTGAAGGGATGAACTCTATCCTTGAATATCGATGGCAATGTCACCAATTCTTTGAAAAATAGGGTTCGCCTTAATACAACAATGAGCAATGAAGTATTTTGCTCACCGTTTGAGGAAAAAATATCAAATAACACATTGAGACAAAGCGTGCACTTGACAACATACATTAAACTCTAGTATAAATATGGCTGAACTCCCACTTCAAAAGTCTTAAAACATGAGTACACGCTATGATAGTTGCATTTTACACATAATAAGAAGTGCGAACAAAGATCAGATCATAGATGTCCTCGTCCAATAATAGCAGAGATCATTTCCAAAGCTTCTTGGGACGGTAGAGGCGAGGCCAAAAGGTAGATTTAACCATTTCAAAATACAATGGAAGCTGTAGCATTGCGAACAATATGATAGGCAAGGTAATCAGTAAATAAATTAGGATGTCAATCCACTTCCATCGTTCTTTTAGGACCATCGCAAGAGCAGAACCGAACGCCACCAGCATAGAGCCCAAAGAGAGGAAGAGAAAAGTAAGGCCCACTATCATTTTAATCGGTAGTGAATGGAGGAAATCTTCAATTGCGTAGCGCGAAATTAGGATAGCCAAGAACATTAAAGTGGCAGTGACTGAAGAGAAGAGAGCAAGAGCATCGGCAATCACAAATACCATGAATGAGCTCTTCTTAAAAAAGATAGGGATCCCCGTACTTCCATCGTTGCCTCCAGGTGCTGTAAAGGCTCCAGCAAAAGCAACTGTTATGATGAGAGTTGCGACGAGGCTACATGATGATGACGTGTCCTTCATCCATTGCCCTGCCTCCTTATGCAAATCTCGACGTTTATCTACAAAATCTTCCCAGTATGTTTTTTCTTGTGATGCCAATTTCAAATTTTTCATAGAAGGTTCAGTCCTATCTTCAATTACCTTTTAGAAAAATAAAGGATGCCTATCAATAAATATGCAAATTAAAGAGCATAAGAAGATGACAACCAGATAAGGTGAACTGACCTTATACCATTGCAGTTCTCTCTGCAATAGAAAAGCTTCTCCAGAAACATCCAGGGATACACATCTTGGTGTCCAGTTGATCACATCTTTCATCAAGCCTTTTTTGGTCAAACCACCGTCACTCAAATGCGCATCTGCTAGTCTAAATAACTCAACCCGCCGTCCGTTTACAATTTCTTGTATTAGTTTTTTTGCAAATTTTTTATCCCACATCAACTCTGGAAAATGCTCTAGACACAGCTTGACAATTTCGGAGATTCCATGAGATGCAGCTTCAAGGACAACTTCTGAAGTTAATTTGAGTATTTCGGGAGTAATTATACAAGTCTCTTTCTTGGGAAGAGCTTGAGCTGCAAACTGATGTGAGTATTGATGCCTCAACTTTGATTCTCCAATCTTTTTTATGAAAGGTGCTGCAAGTATCATCAAATAAGCAATTTCCCAACGATGACGAATCAAAAGATAAAAAGACTTTCAAATAAGCAAAAAAAAAAAACAATATATATATATAAGAAAATTATGAATTTAAGATATTAATCATGAAGCAAACTCCATATGGCTTGAAAATCAAAATGCATGCATTAGAGACCATATGGATCTAGCAACAAATACAAACAATGTCACAAGAAAAAAAGAGTTCTTTGTTTTTCTTTTTTTTGGAAAAATGGGTAGATCCAACGAACTGATTGATAGGTATTTTTTGATTCATAATTTTTATAGATTTACGTAATAGATACATATTTTTTCGACTTTGAATTGAATTATATCAAATCGAATTGTATCATAATGTACGAATCAATAGCCGGTCCATAAATATAACCATGATTACAACCGTTATACCAAAATAAGCAATTTACACTTTAATTTTAGAGATCTCTACCCATTAATAAACTAATGTCCTTTTTCTATAGATGACATGACAGTTTCCTGTACCTGATTTTGTAGCAAGATTCCAGAGTGATTTCTTCAACCCCATAAATGCTGATGATTCTAACATGAAGAGGAGAGAAGACCCATGTCATTAAATTAGGAATTGATGACGAACAAAAAGATACATATCATACTCAAGGACTTTGCACATGTAGTTAAATTTAATAATGCTAGAATATGTTAGAAAACAACTTGGATCAATCAACCTCTATGACTTGAATCCAAATCTATTTTCTCAATAATTCTACTTAGCAATTTGACATTGAGAAAGATTTCTCGATCAATTTTACAAACTTTATATTAGATATTGCTTTTTGACACACATTATTCTTTAGATATAAAATTTTTATACATAGATATAGTCATTGCCCAGTCATTGCCCCTTAACTTTTTTCTGAATAGGATTTTGTGAATGATATGCTATTTGTCGTGTTAGTCCATCCATTGAGAAGATTAATAGAAATACCTTGAGCCATCTCAGTGTCTTTTTGATTGTCAGATGATGAGGCAACCAAGCATAGAGGAATGCCTAAAAAAGGAAACAGATAGAGTGAACGCTATGGGGAGAGTTGCTCAAACTGTATATATATGTCAAAAGAAGTGCAAGAGTACCTACATTTGTAAATGCATTTTTCCAAAAAAGAGAGTCTTGTTCCACTACGGAAATAGGAATCCATCTTCGCTAAGTCTTTCAACAATTTCATATTTTCGGTATTTTTGGATGTCGTTGAACTGTCGTATAGGGGAGCAAAATGCAAGACTATGTCTTTTGGGACAAAAAAAAAATGTTAACTTAGGTAAACAGTGAAGGAAATGAGATAAGATGAGTAATTGTGAAGCCCTACCCAAATGGCCAGCCATAATGAGGTTGCTCATGCTAGTATAAGTTGGGACCGTACGCCTGGCCAGGCACCAGATAACCTCCTTTCGAATAGGAGCATGTGAAATAGCCTTGTTCAGGGCATGGAGTACACTCTGAGATGCAACATCAACTTTTTCTAGTAACGCCTTTACCATCCTTATTCTTCCTCTCGAGGCAGCTTTCTTGAGGGCACTCTCGAGAATGTCGACCCCAAATTCTGGAGACCAGCGCCTGACCAGGTTCTGAACAAATTGATCTTGCGCGGCCATAACCGCAACTTCAAGCACAGTATTGGCTTTTTTTTCTACGGTAATAACTTCTGCCACCATTGCTTTGCTATCTTGATTGAGGATTTTCTCGGCAACTTCCCATTCACCTTTAACCGCGGCTTCAAACAATTGTCGATAGATTCCATTTGGCTTTATTTTGACTGCAAAAATTGCGCTTTAAAAGTCGTCAGGCTTTCACCATTCTTGTTTTTTAGGTCAAGTGGAATGAATGCACGTGCTCAAAGTTCCAATAAAACGTGGATGCAAGGGAAGGGACTATCGTGTACTCAACACACTTTTTTCCATAAGCGTGTTTGTTTACTCTCTCTCTCTCTCTCTCTCTCTCTCTCTCTCTCTCTCTCTCTCTCTCTCTCTCTCTCTCTCTCTCTCTCCTTTTGGCTTTCTCAATTACAATTCCAGAAATTATTCAGATTATAAAAAAATGAAAAGATTATATTTGAATTTACATGTCTATATTAGTATGTGGTAAAATTTAAAATATTTAAAATTTTAAAAAGTCAAAATGCATAAACTACTAGATTTATGAAGAACGAAAATCATAAGTTCAATGTGACAAACATGCGGTCCGTCTACAACCGTCATTGGGAAGCCTTGTCAGTGTCGTGCCTTGTGAACTCATGTTTAGGGGAACCTCTTTGTTACCAAAAAGAAAAATGAACATAAACAACATTAGAAAATTTAATTACACTTTGTATGCATGACTAGTAAGAGGCTCATTCATTGCATGCAATTTATTATATTAAAATTAGATGGTAAAAGTTTAAACAAAAACAAGTTTAACATTAAGCTTGAAGGAGATCATAGGTTTTTCTTTTAGATAAGTACTGTATCATTAATTAGTTTTGTGGACCTTCTAACTTTCAAATCTTCGAATTAGTGTTGTTAAGTGAGGTTTATTTCTCGTTTACTCAAGGGAGAATTATCAAAAAAGTTCTAAATCTATTCAATTCTATTTTTTTTTTTTACCAATTCAGTCCTAAACCTTTTACAATTATGCAATCCATCTTGCTAAACTTGCCTGACCGACATTGACCTGGACAACGACCGGGACCGACCATTCAACGAACACTGACGTGACAATTTTTAAATATTTTTTATTTTTAAATAATTTTTCTAATTTTTTTCCTTTAAAAAAATCATTTTTTTCTCATCTTCCTCCTTCCTTTGGCCAGTCGCTAAAGGCAAGGGTCAACCAGGCTAGCCTTGCCCCCACCAGCCATTGGTGAAGGCAAGGCTTTGCTAGATTTGGTGAGGCCGAGTCCAACCAAGGTAAAGCTCAACCTTGCCAGTGATTGACAAGGCTCCTCACCTAGCGATGGCAAAGCTTGACCTCACTATGGTCGAGTGAGGCTGAGTCTCACCAGATATGGCCATGGCGAGCTTGGCCACAGCAAGGCCGACCTTGCCATGTTTGGGCTAGGCTGAGGCTCACCAAATCTGGCAAGGCTCACCCTTGCCAATGGCTAGTAAGGTCCTCACCTCTGGTTGGCAACGACTGGCCAAAGGAAGGAGGAAGAAGGGGCCAAAAAAAAAAAAGGAAAAATTTTATTAACAAAATTTTTAAAAAAATTATTTTAAAATTGTCACGTCAACATTCATCATACAACCAACGCCAAACAACGTCCATGTCAATGCCCACTAGCCAAATTTAGTCGGATGAACTAAATTAACATAATTGCAAAAGGTTTATAACTGAATTGGTAAAAAAAAAAAAAATTATGACTGAATTTGCACAATTACAATAAATTTAAGATATTTTCCCTTTATTTAACATACCTTTTTTCTATGAGCGTATTCATTTACTATTTGGAAGTAAAAAAGTATTTCTTTGGTCTTCTAGGTTATAATTCAACATATTATCCAATGTTTAAAAATTATGAAAAGATATATATCAGTGTTTCTATGCAGCAAAATTTAAAATGTTCTGCAATAAAAGTGACAAACCTTCAGCTGGTCCGCAATTGTCTTGAGAAGCTTTATCATTAGACGTGTTTCCTGAACTCGTGTGTTTTCTGAACTCGCTGCCTTCTGACCTCACGTCTATGCGAACCTCTTTGTTACCAAAAAGAGAAATAAACATAAAAAAATTTTGTCCATCTCCCCAATTTCACGTTAAATATAACGGATAAAACTATGAGTTAACTCTTTACGTAATAATTATCACAAAACTATACATAAATAGATTAACGAATAACAAAGGAAAGCAAAACTTTTCCAGTTTTTCCATCGCCTTATGGGATCAAATCAGAACAACAAAGGAAAGAATGGAACATACCTGCCAAGGGTATATAGAACGAACTACCTTGAGTATCCATGGAGGATTCTCTGCCGTTCCGCCTCGTGAGAATGAAAAAAAAAATCTAAAGCGAAGAAGTAATTTGTTCCGATGGATCTTCCCTTTTTATACAAGGAGTCGTGGATGGAGCCAAACTTCCTGCTGTCGACTTCATGTTTAGAAAATAAAGTTGCAATATTTTTTATGTGCACCGTGGGACGTGCACATGTCTGGAAATGTGGAACTAAATATGAAATTATTGAGGACTTTCTCATCCACAAGAGGAAAGTCACGTTATTGGACATTTTCATATCAGAAACTCTATTGAACATATATTAAAAGTTCATGAATTATATTGAACAAATTAAAAGTTCAAGGATCACGATATACATTGAGCTAAAAACTCATGGACCACTTTGAACAAATTAAAATTTTAAGAACCAAATTGCAAATTGAGTCAAAATTTAGAGACGGTGTCATTTTCCCTTATCTTATTGACTACTTACTCTTTTTGAATTGTTCACATACCACACAAGGAAGGACACTCATATCATTCTCTTTTCCTGAATGACAAGTTCATTCTCAAATTATATGACATCAACAAATTAACGAAAATTCCTTTTATTTACAGAAGTGTAAATTTGGAAATTTTAATAAGAGAAGATACAAGTGTCGCATAATTATTTTTTGCTTTTCTTCCACCGTCCCCTGCTTTGCAAACAACACATTTTAATGGATTTTTTTTTTTTGTGTACTTGTGGTATAAATTTTCTTTACATAAATAGGTTTAATAGTATGAACATATATCGTTTTTGTCTTTAGCATTTAGAATTATTCAACAAACAAGTTAATGTTTTTGTTTTGAGACTATTTGTGTATTAAAAACTTTTATACTGACAATTGCTGTAGTATAAATTTTATTCGTACGGGCTTTATTCTGTCTAGTAGCGATGTAAAATTTTCTTTGCACAAGCAAGTTTTAGATAATGACACATAATATATTTATGTTTTTTGCACATAACTTTATTCAGTAAATATGTTTATATTTTCCTTTGAAGACTATTTGTGTTCAAAAAAACTTTGAGGATGATGAAGTATGTAATATTATATTAATTAACTTTCCATCTAAATTTGTATTCTCACCATTTTCCTTGCCTTTTCGAAGATAACATAAATTCCATATTTAGTTAATTTTTTTTTTTTTTAACTTAGAAAGACTTGTGACGTAAAGCTTTTGAGAATATCCACATTAAGCTAACTGTATATAAAAATTAAATTAGTTGATGATGACAATATTCTCATTCTATTAAGTAAAGTTTAAGATGTCAATGTATCTCTTTTACAAGAAAGACACATTAGCGCAATTGAAGCTCACATTATGTTTCGAAGATTTCTTGACTTGGCAATGCAAATAATAATAGAATAAAGTTATGGCCTACGCAAGTCAGCTCCATATTAGACTAATTAAAAATATTTACATCTCACCTTATTAGACTAATTTAGTAAAAAGGTAAATTACAATGTCAATTAATATAAACCATATTAGAAAAACTCTTAGAAACATAAAAAAATTAATTGCAAAACACCACGGAAAAATTTAGTTTAAATCTTTAAGTGATCCCGTAGGGTTGTCTTTAGCCGATGGTTAATTTAATGACTTTTGGATAGTTGAAAGATAGACATGGTCTCATTCAAAGTAGAAACACCACCATCACTAGATATCTGGATTTCATCCGCAAGAAAAAAGTTAGCGAGCATTAACTTTAGGCCACAACGATGTGAATATAACCTCTTCCCTCCATCAAATCTAGCAAGAATTCTAGTAAAGAATTCTAGAATCTAAACCACCGCGACCAACTAGCCGGTCCCCTTGTCTCAAGCCGTCTTCAAGTGCAGATCATCATTTCTCTCTCGGACAGAAGATGCCTGGTCGATGAGTGATCTACCGTTGCTCCATGTAATGCTCTTCTTCCACCATCTCCTTCTTTGCAAACAAAATATTTCAATGGATTTTTGTTTAGTGCTCTAACATTGTCAAAATTCTTTACACGAGCAGGTTTCTTTGAATGACACATATTCAATTTTTATTTTTAGGATGTTCATTTCTTTCACAAAATAGATTTGCATTCTCATTCTTGAGACTGCTTTTGTTAAAAAGATTCTAAACTGACAATTTGTGTAGTATAAATCCTACTTCAAAGGACAATTATCTCATTGCCAATTCGAAAAGTGTTTCCGACATAATTTAAGTTTGAATTGCGCTGATATGTCCTTCTCCTAAAAGAGATACATTCACATCTTTAACCTTATCTAATAAAATTAAAACATCGTCAAAAGCTTTACATACATTTTTTCAGCTCAGCTTTATGTGCGTAATCTCAAAAGCTTCACATCGCAATTTCTTCCAAGTAAAATAATTAATTGAAAATGGAATTTATGTCATATTTAAAATAAAATAAAAATGGGAAAATGGGGAGGATAAGAGTTTAGATGGAATGTTAATTGAGGAAATTAGATCATATTTAAAAATAGAGATGGAACGTTTTTCCATGTGCGTAGAGAGACGGACATGTTTGAAAAAGTGCAATTGCGTATGAAATTATCGAGTACCTTATCTTCTCGAATTGGACACATGTGACGCAAGGACAACCTCTGTACAAAACTTTTTCATCCCGACATTAAGCGACTTAAGGACGTCATTGAAGTCAAGAATGCTGCCAAAGTTCCTTAACCCTAGTGACGGGACATTCTTGCCCCGTCTCCAAAGTTCGGATGATGCCATTGCCAACATCCTCAAAAGTTGCATCGCACCCACATAAAAACATCAGAAGCATCAAAAGTTATATATAATATTCATTTTAGTGTCAAAATTTCTTATCGGATTACTTAAATGTTAAATCGGAGAAAAAATGATCAAATGTCAACGACAAGAAATTTTGACTAAAAATAATATGTGACTTTTATAATTAAAATTTTATATGAATTGGCATATTATTAAAAAAAAATCCAGTCCACGTGACATTCTCACGTGATGTACTTGGCATTGAAGTGATCATTTTTAACAATTGACAACGAAGCGGTAACTTCAAACAAAATTTGACATTCAAACAATCATTATTTACAACTTTTAAATGGCATCGATTAGGGGCACGTAGGACTGAGAATTTAATAAAATATGACCATGTTGGATTTCTGTTTGTTAGCACTTAAATGATTTTTTTTTCTAAATGGCACTTAAGTAATTTGAAAAGATACTAAAATGAGTCGTATGCAATTTTTAACACTTGGGTTGTTTGGCAACTTGCCAAACAGTGAAATTTTCCATTATTTTGTTCCCAAAAGTAGATTTGAAACAAAAATCCATTTGATAAAGTTTTTGTTCCTGGAAATAGATTTGGAGTAGAATCAAGAAGTAAAAAAAAAAAGTTGATCATTTGTTCTAAAAAACAATTCTAATATCAAGTCAACTGAAATCTTTTCTTTTCTTTTCTTTTCTTTTCTCTTCTTCTTCCACCATCGCCACCGCCATCAACTACCATCATCACTGTTGCCAACTGGTTGGGCAAGGTTTGGCTCACCGAAGGCCTACCCAGCCACCAACAAGCCTCGTCATTGGGCAAGCCTTGGCTAGACTAGGCAAGGCTCGCCCTAGCCCAGATCTAGCAAGGCCGAGATCGCCCAGCCGCTGGTGGGGCTCGACTTCGCCGGGCCACCGCGAGATCATCGTGGCCCAGGCCAACCAAGGCTTGGCTGAGCCTTGTCGGGGGCCTGTAACCCTCCAACAAGGTCGTTGGTCATCCCAAGGCCGGCAACTAGCTAAGGAAGAAGAGAGAGAGAAGAAAAAAATAAACAAATAAAATTATTTAAAAAATAAAAGAAAATAATTTGGAGTAGAAATTTTGAGAAGGATAACAAACACAATTCTATTTCGAGAATATAAATTTTGAACAATTACCAAATGTCTTAAAATGCTTAGAAATTGTTCATGGGAAAAAAAATTAAAAAAAAATTATTTTTGATCAGAAATTGTTATCAGGAACAAAAACATTACTAAATGTAGCCTAAGGTGGCGTTTGTCAATTAGTCAAATAGGTATAATTTATGTTCTTTTTTTCTCAAGAGTAGATTTGGAACAAAAATTTGTTTGGTAAAATTTTTATTCTCGAAAACAAATTTCTATTTTTTTGTTCTCGGAAGTAAATTTGGAACAGAATCAAGAAGCAAAAAAAAAAAAAACATTGATTCTTTATTCTGGGAAACAATTCCAGAATCAAGCCAATTAATTTTTTCTATTTTCTCTTCTTGTTCTTCTTTCCTCTCTCTTCTTCTTCAATTGCCGCCATTGCTATCGCCATCCATTGTCATCCACCGTTGCCGTCTGTCACCAGCAACTGGTTTGGCGAGCTTGTCGAAGGCTTGCCAAACCACCAGTGAGATTGAGCCTTGCCAATGGCCAGTTAGGCCTCCCCGAGCCATCAGCAAGTCTCGCTTGGTCGGGCAAGGCTCATCCTGACCCAGTTATAGTGATGCCAAGCTCACCCAGTCGCCGACAAGGCTCAACCTTAGTGAGCCACCGTGAGGTTGGCGTCACCTAACCAAGACATGGTTGACTTCACGGTGGCATGTCGAGATCAAGCTCCACCGGTAGTTAGGTGAGCTCGGCCTTGCCACATTTGGGCAAGGTCACTCTCCTACTTGAGGCTCGGCTGGCGAGGCCGTGGGCTAATAAGGCACGGCCTCATTGAAGGTCGATGAGGTCGCCGGCCCTTGTCTAGCTTGTCACCAATCAACAATTGGCAGCCTTTGAAGAAGAAGAAGAGAAAGAAAATAAAAAATTAAAAAGAATTAAAAGAAAATTATTTAGATTAGAAATTTTTAGATCAGTACCAAACATCTTAAAATATTTAAAAATTATTCTTGAAAATAGAATAAAAAAATCATTTATAATCAAAAATTATTTTCGAAAATAGAATTGTGAATAAACGCTCATTTAAAGTTATGACCAAAGTCAAGATATGAAAGTTCGTATGACGTCATTGTTTACATCCTTAAGACGAAAATTACGTCGCGTCCCGTCATGGATTGTGACACTTGCTAGGTGTCTCAACATGGAAAGACAGAGACAAGACATCGGAATGGAAGAGACAAGAGAGAGACTGAAAACCTTGAAATTCCCTCACAATGACTTTTTGTCACTCAAATTGGGACGGTGGAGTGCCTTTCCTTTTGGGTCCAGGATGTCCTGCGGTTAATAGTTTTATGCGAATGTGAGCCATTCAAATTTGAGAGTGGCGTTGGTATCATCTCAAGAAGATAATTTATTTTTTTTATTTTTTGTCAAATCTCGAACAGGATAATGAAAGCAAGGTCCTGGTTTTGCGTACCTAGTTTTATGATAGCAATCCGAACTTTACTTATCTTCTAGAGACTACATCGTAAGCTACAAGAACAACGCTCTAAATTCTCTATAATTAGAATCTAAAAGATATGTACATATAATCGAGAAGATGATATTAACGCTGATTGGAAATTTATCATTCTTGATAGACATCAAATACTTGTTCTATAAGTGATTTATAGTTGCTCCATGTAATGCTTTTTACCATCCCATTCTTTGCAAACAACATATTTCATAGGATTCTTATTCAGTGCACTAGCAAGGTAAAAATTTCTATACATAAGTTAAGAATAGATATATAATTTTCATTTATTAACATGTAGATTTATGTCATAAAAAGGTTTACCTTCCCATTTTAAGATTGTTTGTGTAAAAAATGCTTTTATACTAATGGTGTATGTAACAAATATCCAGCTTCTAAGGGCTTTATTCTGTACAGCAGTGATGTAAATTTTTCTTCACACAAGCATGTTCTAGATAATGACACATAATCAATTTTTAATTTTTGCATGTAACTTTATTCCAGAAACGGGTTTGTATTTCCATTCTGAAACTATTTGTATAAAAAAAAATCTTTTATGATGACGATGTAGGTATATATATATATGTTATATATCCATAATATTTTATTTACCTTTGCTAGATTTATATTTCTGAGCAACATGGCGAAAATCTTTCTCTTCACCTCTTTTTTTCACCGCTCATCATCAACTCAAAAAATATTCCACACATAATTTGAGCCTGTATCTCGCTAATGTGTCCTCTTCGTGAAAGAGATATATCAACATTTTATAACTTTACCTCATAAGATGAGAACATTGTCATCATCGATTAATTTTTTTTTATATTCATTTAGCTTAACATAGGTATTCGCAAAAGCTCAATATGACCAAAAATAATAATAATTCACCGAATATGGAATTTATGTTATCGTCAACATCATTCCGAAATGATGGAAGGGATAAGAGAGAAGGCGGCCGCCCGGAGGAGATAAGAGAGTGGCCGAAAACCTGGCGACTCCCTCACAATGGCAACCTAGTGATATTTTATGAACTTCAAGGGTGGATACCAATTGATATTTTTTCACAAATAATTAAAATTCAATTTCTTGATATGTATCTTCAATTTTTAGAAACTTATAAAGTTCTTCTATTAAGTCTTGATCAATGAATCCATAAAATCCTTCAAATTATATCTGATTAAATCAGGATATTGTAGACATTCCCCCGTTTCCATCCCCGAGCATTTTGAATTTCCCTTTTTCCAAAAAGTTCATTATTGACCCATTCTTCATCTTAGTGAGAGAGAATCGGATCGTTTTCGACCCCAAGGCCGGCACCATAGGAGCGAGGAAAGGCCACGCGCGCCCATGTGTGCGCAAAAAATAGGAAAAAGGAAAAAGTTAACGGAGGGAGAAGAAAAGCGGGGAGCTTAACATGGAAATCAATTTAAATTGTACGGGGATGGAAAAGCTGCAATTTAAACTCCATTAATTTCATCAACCAAAAAAAAAAAACTCCATTAATTTCATGAAAAAATACAATATTTTCGGAAAGCATTTTTAGAAAAACTTAATTTTCAGGAAAATAATAATATTTTAAGTATTTAACTGAAATCTAAAAATGAATTGGAAAAAATTTTCAATCATTTGGTACAAAAAATCTGATTTGATTTTTTTAAATAGGCATACACTATTCAAGCACTAATAATTTGTGCATGGATAGTTGGAGAATTGGGTAAGAACACCAGGGTTGTGGGTTTAGCCTTAATGGAGACCCGAGTGCTGAGTTCCTAGGCTCAACATAGATGGACCTAGGCGCTGCTAGAGACCTTATCCTAAATGCTAGGACCCACGAACTAATGTTGGGATTTAGCATAAAGTTTCGGGTCTAAGTGCCAATAGCTAATTATATTTCAGAAAATGTTTTCTATTTCTTTTCAAGGGAAAATCATTATCCTAAATTTAAACTTTGGTAAGATCTATAAAAATATTTTCCACTGACTCATTTTCCTAATAAGTAAACCAAATGCCGGAAAGTGAGGAAAATGTTTTCTGCAAAACAAACGGATCTTAAAAAAATACTTAACCCATAAAGCCAAATCGATAGAACGCCTAACAATTTCCTTGATAAATCATGACAATACAATAATTCCTGAATTTTATGACCTTAAAAATTTAAAGAAAAGTATTTACAACAGTTTAAATTTGGAAAAATTTACTAAAAAATATATGATCGTAATTTCACATACTTGTCCTTTTTTGTTTTCTTCCACCGTCCCCTTCTTTGCAAACAACATATTTTTCAATGGATTTTTATCCCGTTTACTGGTGGTGTGAAAGTTTCCTAGGTTTAGTGGAATGAACATATATAGTTTTTATTTTTAGTATCTAGATTTATTCCATGAACGGGTTAATGTTTTTATTTTGAGATTTTTTTGTGTAAAACAGACTTTTATACTAACAATTTATGTAGTGTAAATTTTATTTTAACAAGCTTTTATTCTGTACAGTGTTGATGTAAAAAAATTTTCACACAAGCAAGTCTTAGATAATGACACATAATCAAGTATATTTTTTACATGTAACTTTATTCAGAAAATGGGTTCATATTTCCATTTGAAGAATATTTGTGTAAAAATCTTTGACGATGTATGTAATATATATATATATATATATATATATATATATATATATATATATATATATATATATATTATATTATATATATATCCGTACTTTCTAAACACGGGGGAAATCATTATCTTCGCCTCTTTTTACTCTACTATTATTTTCATCGCCAACTCGAAAGATCTTGGAAGCATAATTTGAGTCTGAATCGCGCTAACGTGTCAGTCTCGTAAAAGACATATAACGACATCTTTAACTTTATCTAAAAGATTGAGAACATTGTCATCGTCATTTAATAAATTTTTTATATACATTTAGCTTAACGCGGGTATTCTCAATAGGTTAATATCACAACTTTTTCTAAGAAAAAAATAATTAACTACATATGGAATTTATGCTTTCTTTGAAAAAGCAAGGAATATGGGGGAAAATACCAATTTAGATGGAAAGTTAATCAATAAAATTAGCTCATAAAAAAAATAGGGATCGAACATTTTTCATGTGCATTGCGAGACATGGACATGTCTAAAAATGTGCAATTATATATGGAAATTATTGAGGGCCTTATCTTCTCCAATTGTACTTGTGTCACGCAAGGACGTGTTTCGTACATCACTCTTTTGGCTCAAGATGGGGCGACTTAGAGCATGTTTGGCAATCATCCCTGGAATAACTGATTCTATTCTTTTGTTCAGGAGAATAAAAAAAAAATAGAAACTCATTTGGTAAAATTTTTGTTCTCAGAAACAAAATTCTACTTTTTTGTTCTCGAGAATATATTTGGAATAAAATCAAGAAGCAGAAAAAATTTACTTTTTGTTCCCGAAACAATTCCTAAAATCAAATCTAATTTTGTTCTTCTCTTTCCTTTTCTCCTTCTTCCTTTTGGCCAGTCGCCAACTTTGTCCATGGTTGGCAATCTCGTTGGAGCATCGCTGGCCCTCGATGACATTAAGCCACAAGAGGAGCTTGCCCATCCGCAACGAGGCTAGCCTCGTTGGGCCATCGCTAGGTCGACAAGGCGAGGCCGAGCCTCACCCCGCCATGGCGAGGCTGGATCTTGCAGGCCGATGCAAGGCTTGGCTGCGCTAGGCTAGGGCAAGGCCGACCTCGCGTCGCTTGGACGAGGTTAAATCTCACTGGTGGCCAGGCGAGCCTCCAGTGAGCTCACCAAACCCCCTCCAGCCAATCGCCAGCTACCAATGACCGGCCATAAAGAAGAAGGAAGAAGAAGGAGAAAAAAAAAAAATAATAAAAGTATTATAAATTCAAAGGAAAAAAATGAGCATCTTATCAAATGTATTTTTATTATCAAACGTATTTCTATCTCCCGAGTAGAAATTTTGTACAGTTATTAAATACATTCTTTCACTTAGAAATCGTTTTCGAGAACAGAATTAGAAAAAATCATTTCTAATTAAAAATTATTTTTAGAAATAGAATCGTTAATAAGTGAGTGTTAAAGATGTCTCCGAAATCAAGAAATAATGCCAAAGTTCGTATGACGTCATTGTATACATCCTCAAGAGGAAAATTTCATCGCGCATCCCGTCACACTGGCTAGGTGTCTCAACATGAAAACACATGGGAGAGAGAGACCAGGCATCGGCATGAAAGAGATAAGAGAGAGACAGAAAACTTTAAAACTCCCTCACGATGGCTTTTTGTCCCTAACCTCAAATTAGGACAATGGAGTCCTTTTTCCTTTTGGGTCCAGGGTGTTTTGCGATTGATAGTTTTAGGTGAACGTGAACCATTCAAATTTGAGAGTGGCGTTTGCATCATATTAAGAAGATAATTTACTTTTTTTGGTCAGATCTTGAACGGGATAATAAAAATAAGGTCCCAGTTTTGTGTACCTATTTTTATGGTAGCAGTCCAAACTTTTACTTTTCTTATGGAGACAACATTATAAGTTGCGAAAACAATACCCTAAGAACTCCATAATTAGAATATAGAATATATATATAATCGAAAAAAGAAGAAGAAGATTTGTACATCTAATTTGGAATCAATCATTCTTGATAAACAACAGATGCTTGGTTAATCAGTGATTTACAATTGCTCCATGTAATGCTTTTCACTGTCCAGTTTTGGCAAACAACATATTTCAATGGATTTTTATTCAGTGCCCTAGCAAGGTTAAAATCTCTATACATAAATTAATAATAGATATACAATTTTCATTTATTAGCATGTAGATTTATTTCATAGAAAGGTTTACGTTCCCATTTTAAGATTGTTTGTGTAAAAAATACTTTTATACTAACGGTATATGTAAGAAATATCCAACTTCTAAGGGTGTTTATCCAGTACAATAGCGAGGTAAATTTTTCTTCACACAAGCATATTCTAGATAATGACACATAATCAATTTTTAATTTTTGCATGTAAACGGGTTTGTATTTCCATTCTGACACTGTATATATATATATATATATAAAGTCTTTTATGATGATGATGTAGGTATGTCTATGTTATATATGTTGAGGAAAATTCCCTATTTGATTTTGAAGATTGACAAAACTTTCTTTGATTCTGATTGTAAACTTTTCCAAGGGAAACTCTCATGAGTATCACAGGACACACTTACTCCTCAGATTTAAAGACATAGGCAAGATCTTATCCTTTATGCTCAATGTCAATGGAATAAGGATATTGATTTGACCTTATGCTAATGGCTAGAAAATTTGCATGGATTTCTCACCTTATACACTTTGATTGTCTGAAAGGAAATTATCGAAAATGATTTTATTTCTTTTGAAGTGTTTCAATCTATAAAGGAAACAATCAAATTGAAGACAAAATGTTCTCCAAATGAATGATTCAACTTATAGAAACCCAATCTGCTGTATGGGTGGCAGATCTTACAAGGAATTTATTTTTCGACAATTTAGAAGCGGTAAGATCTTCCTGTAGATTCAAGTCCAATGGATTGATTAGATGGTTAATCCTTGAGTAGGTCCAATAGCCAGCTTGGACACAAAGGAGTCTAAAACGAGGTTGCACCGCTGACGGACACAATAGTGTATACATAAGTTCTGAATTTCAGAATTCACAAAAGTCTTATCCTAAATACTTTCGTCTTACTTGAGCTAACCATTGTAATCTCTTAGAGGTCATAAGTGTGAGATTAGTAGATCTTTCACACGAGCTTGAGTCGCACTTACTCATTCCTTGTAATCTCTTATTGATTCATACTAATGAAATCTAGCCAATCGGCTGTCAACACGAGAGAGTTGACATAAATTTGTTAAAGCCAAACCACTATAATTTTGTTGTGCACAATTTCTCTATCCCCTAAACTCATGGTTACATTTTGTGATAGATATTGCTCATCGATAAAATCTGAACCACAACACAGTTTATCTTCAAACGTTGTCCTTTTGCAATATTATCTTAATTTTGTTTAAATTCTGCATTGTCACCTATTCATCCCCTCTAGGTAATAGATTCAGTCCTAACAATATATTCATAATATTTTTATTTACTGCTGTTAGATCTGTATTTTCTCAGCAACGTGGGGAAAATCTTTCTCTTCACCTCTTTTTTTTTTTTTTTTTCATCTCTCATTGTCAACTTAAAAAATATTCCATGCATAATTTGAGCCTGAATTCTCGCTAATGTATCCTCTTCGTAAAAGGGATATATTGGCATTTTTAACTTTACCTCATAAGATGAGAACATTGTCATCATCGATTAATAAATTTTGTATATACATTCAGCTTAACACGGATATTGACAAAAGCTCAATATCATGCGAAAAAATAATTAACTAAAATGGAATTTATGCTATCTTTGAAAAAAGCAAGGCAAATTGGGAGGATACAACTTTAGATGGGAAGTTAATTAATGAAATTAGGTCATGTTTAAAAATAATAATAATAAAGAGGGAACGTTTTTCACGAGGATCGAAGGAAAGAGACCCATCTGAAAATGTGTGGTCATGAATGAAATTATTGAGCACCATATCTTCTATAACTGTACACCCGTCACATGAGGACGTCTATTGTACAACACTCTTTTTGGCCCAACATCGGTTGACTTGGAAAATGTCAATGAATCCAAGAGGACCTTTTTCACGAGGATCGAAGGAAAGAGACCCATCCGAAAATGTGTGGTCATGAATGAAATTATTGAGCACCATATCTTCTATAACTGCAGACCCGTCACATGAGGACGTCTATTGTATAACACTCTTTTTGGCCCAACATCGGGTGACTTGGAAAATGTCAATGAATCCAAGAGGACCTTTTTTGGCACCACATCCTTGTCTCTTCTCTTCTCGAAATTTTGCATGACGTTGCTGCTTACCATCCTCAAGAGGGCTACACGTGCTTGGTGTCTCAACATCAATCCGAAATGACGGAAGGGATAAGAGAGAAGGCAGCCGCATGGAAGGGATAAGAGAGTGAGCGAAAACCTGGCGACTCCATCGTGACGGCACTGGCACCCCAGTGACTTTTTTGAACTTTGATGGTGATTTCTTACGGTCTATTTGTTAATATTTGAATAATTTTTTTAGAATTAATTTTTTTATTTCTATTCCTTAAAATAATTTCTGAATAAAATAATGCATTTGATAATTATACAAAATTTCTATTCTCAGAATTAAAAAAAAAAAAAGAAATGGATTTGGTATGATTCATAAATTATTTTATGCCATAGAATTTCATTTAATATTTTAATTTTTTTAGATTTTTCTTTTTTTCTCCTCTCTTATTTCTTCTCCTATAATCATCGATGGTGGCGATAGCTAACGATGAGTCTCCATCGACAAATTAGAAAAGGAAGAAGAAAAAAAAGAAAATGACTTATTTCTAAAAATTCATCTTGAAAATAAAAAGTTACTTTTTTCTATTTCTTATTTATGTTCCAAATCTATTTCCTAGTCAATTTTTTATTATGGAGAATAGAAAAATTGATTGACGTTACTAAATAGATTTTTTTTTTATTTCGAGGAACAAAAGAATAAAAAAATAAAGAAACAAGAATGGTACCATGCAAGTCCTTAATGAGAGAGAATCGGATCATTTTCGATCCCAAGTTTGGACACAACAGGAGCCAGGAAAGGCCATGCGTGCAAAAGTAGGAAAAGGAAAAAGTTAAGAGAGGGAGAGGAGGAGAAATGGAGCTTAACATTGAAATCAATTTAGACGTCATTTATTTCACAAAAGAAAAAATATATATAACATTTCAGAAAAATATTTTTTAAAAAACTTATTTTTCAGGAAAATAATAATACTTTTTAGTATTTGGCTGAAATGTAAAAATGAACTAGAAAGTATTTTCGGTCATTTGGTATGAGAAATTTGATTTGATTATCCTAAATAAATATACACTATTTGAGCGTTAATAACTTATGCATGAATAATTGGGGAATTGGGTACAAACACCAGAGTCCCGGGTTCAGCCTTGACAAACCCGACCTAAGTGCTGAGGCCCGGGCCTAGCATAGATTGACCAGGGCATAGGTGCTGGGGTCTCGAGCTTGGCCTTGATGGACTCAAGTGCGAGCGTTAGGGTCTTAGGCCCGAGTCCCTCGAGACCGAGGCCTGGCCCTAAACCCCTGCACTCGTGTTTGGATCCCCTGTGCTTGAGCTTGGGTCCAATAAGGATGAGGCCAAGCCTAGGACTCCGATGCCCATGTCTGGGTCCATCAAGGTTGTGTGCATAGAGGTTGGCTCCGATCATAAAGGTCAAGCCCAAGACTTTAATGCTCGTGCTAGGATTCTCCACATTCAAGCCCAAGTTCATTAAGGCCTAGCTTGGAACCCCATGCTTAGGTCCATCGAAGCCAACGCCAAGGATCCGAGCATGGGCATGGGGTCCCAAACTCGAATTTTGTGGGCCTACTCCTAGGCACCAAGGATCTGAAAACTAGCACCAGGGTCTCGGGCTCAAGAGCAGACGATCAAAGCATGGACACCACAGACCAAAGCATGGGTGTTGGTGACCTCAACATGGGCACCAGGGTCCTTGGCCCAACCTCGATGGACCAAGATTGGGGCACAAGACATCTAAGCCCGACCTCAATGGACCTGATTGCAAGCACCCGAGCCTCGATGGACCCCAGCCCGTGATGCCTTTCTTTTTCCGTTTAGGATGCGAACACAGCATCAGAATTTTATTTGCAGAGTAAGTTTTTGCAGTCTGCAGCATGCCATCACTTAGCGGGCTTTCGTAGCGCAAAGTCGAATAAAAGAAATGAAAATTCCAAAATAAAGGGAGAGCAATCTTAAAATCTGGCACGTATGTCTTTGGATCGTTTTGCATTTTTGACCTCTGCGCTATTTCACCCCTATCGACGAAATTCAGGTACTCTTTACTTTTTAAAGGAGCTCTTTAAGCTCTCTTTCAAAGAGAGGAAACTCTCGACACTTAAACTTGTTCTTATAAAAGTATAAAAATAGAAAATAGCAAAAAAAAAAAAAAAACGGGGGGCAAATAAATAAAAAGGCGAAAGAAAATGCTTGGTCGCACCAGCCCACCCATTTAGTCCATCTTGCATTGCGTGGACCAACTTGCATTACTTGGACCGCTAGAAAGCCCATAAGTTAGGCCACTATCCGATTCGGTGTCATCGACTCCACTTCAACTTTCCTGAGCCGCTGCTCCCCTTTTCTTCCTTCCACCGATTTTTTTCAGGAAGAAACGCATACCATACACTGAGGGATTTGAGCATTCGAGGGCAAAAATTCGTAGGAAATCGATTCTAGAAGCTTTCTCTTCGTTTCTGATGTCGCTCATCATTGTTCGCCATTGCCAGGTAACGATTTTGGAAGAGTAAAGAACGTATTCTGTCTTACCCTGTTTTTGGCCAAGAAGCTGTCTTACCCTGTTTTTGGCCAAGAAGGTCCGAAGAAAGCATATCCAGTCTGAACCTCGTCTGCTTGTCTTAGCTTCGTTTGTGAGTGATCGTAGGAGCCCCAATCCTTGACTCGCGCGCTCCTCGCAGCTCTGGAATCGCTGATAAAACAGGTAATTACGTCCTCTTTTTGCTACCCTCTTCCAGCAAGGTGCGAGGCCGAGTTGTATTCATTCTACTCATACGTAAATCACTATGCACCGAAGCCAATGATGGACAATGCTTTGGTAGACGATGACCAGTGACGGTGTTTGTTAGTAAGGGTGGTGCTCGGTGGTGGCCAGGTGGTGATAGACCGACTAAACTCACGGTGGGGTCTCGTCTGTGCTGTTCTCGGTACGCTTTAAGAAAGCCTGGGTTGCTGGAAGAAGACAACAGGAGCAGGAAGAAGTAATGAAAAAGAAAAGAGCGACATTATTTCCACCTAATGACTAAATCCACATAAGTGGTTTCAAATTTATTTACTTTCATTTTTAAAGATTTTTCTATATCCATGTAATATCTACTTACATAATTACTGTTTATTGTAAATTTTTCATGTATATTAAAGGAACTAGATATTATTTCCATAGAAATTTGTTTTGTCCAAAAAAGAAATTTTAAGAAATCTAATTCTTTTTACGTTATTGATCAAATTTATAAATAAAGTGTTAAATATATGAAATTTAATTAAATCAAAACATTGTATAAAGTAATAAATTTTTTTTTTTTGAAAATGCTAACAAAATATCATTATTTTATATTGACAAAATACCTCATCGTACATAATGTTTTTAGTGTATTATTAGATATTCCTCTAATGTTTCACATGCTCTGTATACATTATCTCACCAATAAAGTATCTCAAGAGTCAATGACTTTCGCTAGGCCTAGGCGATTCTAGTTCTAGGCAAGGCCTTGCCAACCCTAACAAGTGTTGGTATCCCCTAGATCTAGGTGCCCTCAGTCGGGCCTAGTGAGGGTCATCAGTAGTGGCTTGGGGCCAGTGAGGTCTTGCCCAAGGTTGGTGACCTCTGTCGACCCCACTAGCATGGCCCTATTAAGTCAGTATTTTCTATTAGTTACATGAACGGTATTAAGGAAATAACTCAATTGCATAAATTTGATAAGTTTTAAAATTTAATTGTATTTCTCGAAAGTTTTAGGATTACATTCCTATTATAAATTTTAGAATTTTTAATGTGCTTATCCCATTGAAAAAATTATCTCACTTCAGGGATTCTTTTGAATTTTGTCCATCATTTGTTTTTTACCTTACTTATTTGATTGTGTCAAAATCATTTATAGTACCTTAGAAAGGACAAGGACCTTCCATGCCTAAATGAATTGAGCAATCTAACCATCATCAATGTATCTATTCATCCTATTGGCTAATGTATTATCCACTCTTATCAAGCAAGCCATTGACATGGGAAATATCAAGGGAATCAGACTAAACAGGTGGTGTCCTACCCTATCTCATATATTTTTTGCAAATGATTCTATCTTTTTTTTAGATGGAAAACTCCAGGAATGTCATAATCTAGCAAATGTGCTTAATCAATATTGTTTAGCTACGAGACAAGCTGTGACCTTGAACAAATCTGGGATCTTTTTCAGTAAAGATTGTCCTCTTAGGCTGCAAGAAAACATGGCGAGAGAATTAAGAGTACTTGTACTTGCTAAGATTGGTAAATACCTAGGCATTTCGTCTGACTGGGGGGCTCCAAAAAGGAGATGTTTGCATGGATTCTTGGCAGAGTGAATGCTAAGTTGGAAGGGTGGAAGGAGAATTTAATTTCCAAAGGAGGAAAAGAAATCTTGATTAAGAAAGTAGTTAGACACTTCTGCAGTATGCCATGTCGATATTTAAAATTCCTATGTCCATCTGCAAATCCATCGAACAGAAAATTGCAAGGTTTTGGTGGAAAAATAATTGTATCAAGTCAGGAATCCATTAGAAGAAATGGGAACTACTCAAAAGCATAAAGGACTCAGGGGGGCTTGGTTGTAGAGACTTAATTGCTTTCAACAAAGCATTGCTAGGCAAATAGGCGTGGAGACTTATCCAGCACCCATCTTTGTTGTGGAGCAAAATATTTAAAGGAGTTTATTTCCATTCTAAGGAATTCTGGTATGCGGGAAAAGGAGCTAAATCCTCTTGGGGTTGGCAAAGTTTATTGGTGGGCAGGGACTCAATATCAAATAAACTGTAGTGGTCAATAGGTGATGGGCAAAGGATACGAGTTAGAGAAGACAAGTGGCTATTGAAAGGCATTATAGGAGGGCTTGCACCTAGAGGAGAACTTGTGAAGGTGATGGATTTCATCATTCCAGAATAGAATATATGGAATGTTCCCCTACTTTGGAAAAGTTTTGACGACCAGACTATTGAGGAAATTCTCACAATTCATGTAAGACCCTAGTCCACATCTAACCAAATCATATGGATAGGGACGCAAATAGGCACATATTCAGTGAAGAGTGGGTATAATTGCATCAAAACAATAGAAAACAACAACAATCACAACCTCGCCTCCTCATCCTATCAAACCCCTTGCAGGCTATGGAGACAAATCTGGACTATGAAGACAACTCCTAAACTTCGCATTTTCATGTGGTCCTTATGCCACAATGTTTTATCCACAAAGGAAAATCTGTTTTAACAGAAAAATCCTGCCAAATCCGGTCTGTACCTTGTGTAAAGATCAAGTCCCAGAAACAGCTGAACACATCTTTCTATTATGCCCTTGGACGAAAGGTATTTGGTCACACTCACAGCTCAAAATCAAGATACCATGACAGGGATTATCAAGAATCGATGCCTAGCTTGCAGATCTGAGAGGGAATAGAGCCATCTTACCTGACTTGGAGATTCTCGAATCCCTTCTTTGGTAGATCTGGAAGGCACGTATCACTTTGTCTTCCGAAATCAATGCCCAGATCCAGCGATTGTAGTGGAAATGGCATTAGCAAATGCAAGGATTGCCCGCGTCGGCCATCTTTGAAAACGGAGCAGCTGATTCCTAGGCCGAATCTAGTTTGGCATCCATCGGAGCTTGGAATATTGAAAGTCAATGTCAATGGGGCTTTTCCAACTACAAGAAATGAGGGCGCGATGGCTTGCATGTGTCGTGACCACTCAGGAAGACTCGTCGACGGCTTCTCCAGTGGCGTTCAAGCTACTTCAACACTACAATCGGAGGTACAAGCATTAACCCTTACCCTAAAACATCTTCTATAGAAACGGAAAGAGAAAACAAACTTACTGCTTGAGTCAGACTGTTTGGCACTAGTTACTGCAGTGCACAACCCAAGTTTGACGCTATGGGAGATTCGTGTCCTCTTTGCTGAGCGTGCAGAGCGAATCCCACAATTCTCAAACCTTTGGATTCAACACTGTAGGAGAAGCCAATTGTATTGCCGACTAGGTTGCTAAAGCCCATGGTCGCAACGCCCTTCCCTCGAACTAGCCTGTTTCACCTCCCCAACCTCTTTTAGATCTCTTATGTTATGAAGCCCTGGGTACGGGATGTTTTGCTTATCCAATATAAATAAAACTCTCCGTTTTAGACCCAAAAAAAAAAAAAATCTAACCATCATCAACGCATCTTCTGGCTTTTTTTTTTTTTGGTAGAAAGGGTAATAATTATATTGAGGATAGGCAAATGTACAGAAAAACCCGGCACCAAACTTACACTCAAGAAGAAAACAACCTGAGTGGAAGGATACCGGGACGTAAAAGGACCAACCGTGGCAAAAAACAGAGCCGCACAACTAACAAAGACAAGCACAGCAAACAGAAAGCCGGAACAAAGCTAGGGCGGCAGAAAGCCACAGCAGAAACTAGCAAAAAACAACCCCCAGCCAGGTAGGAAGGTCAAGGAGAACAAACACCAAACGTGACGGAGCAGCGCCTGCAACCACCACGCCCAAAAATCAACTAGCCAAAAGGAGGTCCCCAGAAGAGAAAACGATGGGGTCTATATCCCAAGAACGTTGTAGCCTCCTATTTCTAATGGAATCCTCCACACCCCTTAAGGAAAGGGCCTTATCTTTCACAGCTCTAAGTAGTTGTTTCTTCATGGCCAAAACAGAAATCGACTCTCCCCTAAATAGGATATTGTTCCTGTGCTTCCAAATGATGTGGCAAACCGCACCGAAGGAGAAACGGCCAATACACTTATAAAAATCTTTCCCCGAGAGTAAGGAAATGGCCCAGCTTAGGTTCTCCTCCCAAGATCCATTACGCCAAGGAAGATTACATCTAGTCTCCCAGAAGAAAGCAAGCCTAGAAGTAATACGGCATCCGAAAAAGAGATGATCAACTGAGTCAGGCATATCATTGCAAAAAGGGCAGGAAGCAGCGTCAATTCTACCATACGATAAAAGGAGAGCTTGGGTAGGGAGCCTATGCCTAGTAATGAGCCAAAGGTTAAATTGATATCGAGGCACAATAGCATTGTTCTAGATGAAGGCATGCCAACTGACACGGGGTTTCCTCCATCTAATAGCCTCCCACACTAAAGCAACTGAGAACAAGCCCGACGACTCCCCTCTCCAATAAAAACGGTCATGGCATCGAGTCAGGGAGGGAAAAGGTGACCCCCATGACTCAATCTTCATCCTAAGTGCATGGCCATCATCGGAAAAAAGGTCAGCCACCGTAGCCAATTTGGAAAGCCCAGAACTATAAATGAGCATGTCTGAGAAAAACAAGTTTAAAGGCCCCCAAGGGTGCCAATTGTCAAACCATAGTGACACAGATGAACCATCTCCTATCTTCCATGCAAAGCTTAGCCTGACTTCCTCCCTCATTTGCAAGATCTTCTTCCAAGCCCAAGAGCAAGAGGTTGGCTGCTTTACCATCCAGAAGTTTTTGTTCTTTAAGAACGTCGAATGAATCCATTTGCACCACATTGACTCCTTATCTGAGAATAAGTTCCAGATGTGTTTGAGCATAGCTACCTTATTGTACTTACGGAGTCTACGAATACCCAAACCTCCCTCAGCTGTTGGGAGGCACACTTCATCCCAGGAAACCTTAGCTCCTCCTCTCCCCAACTCGGGACCTCTCCAAAGGAATTGTCTCAAAACACACTCAATCCGATCGAGCACCGAGGCAGGCAATATAAACACACTGGCCCAATAAGCCTGAATGGCATGAAGAACTAACCCGATCTATTGGAGACACCCAGCAAAGGAGAGAAACCGGTGAGTCTAGGATTGCACTCTCGCCATAATGCGTCTCACAAGTTTAGCACAATCGGCCTTACCCAGCCTACTCGTGGTAATCGAAACTCCCAGGTACCGTACCGACAAAACCCCTTCTTGAAAGCCAAGCTCCAAGAGTATTTGACTTTTAAGGGAGGGTGATCCACTTGAGAGGAAAACCTCACTTTTCCTCGAATTCGAAAGCAAGCCACTCCAGGATGAGAAAGTTTGAAGGCTTTCCTTGAGGAGCGAGATAGAAGGCAAGTGGCCTTCACAAAAGAGGAATACATCATCTGCAAAAAAACAGGTGCAAAAGGGAAGTAGGCTTACACCTCCAAAAGAATCTAAACCCCGATTGTCGTGATCTTCTATCAAGAATCCCCAAAAGCACCTCCATCACCAAAGTGAATAAATAAGGAGACATAGGATCACCCTACCGTAGTCCACGTCCACTAGGAAAAAACCCATGAAGCTCCCCATTCAACGCAATTGAGAACCGAGGCGTGCGAATACAAGTCATGATGAGCTGCACAAAGCGGTTAGGAAAGCGAAACGCAAGGAGTACACTCTCAAGGAACCGCCAATCCACGGTATCATAAGCCTTCCTGAAATCCACTTTAATTGCACACTTAGGAGTATATGATTGAAGATGGCAACCGAAAAAGAGATCTTGGGCCAAAAGGATATTATCCCTAATACGCCGTTCTTTAACAAAAGCACTCTGAGGCAGGCTAATAAGGTCCTTCAACACTACAGCAATCCTATTCGCCAGCACC
The DNA here is from genome assembly GCA_028830015.1 of Eucalyptus grandis x Eucalyptus urophylla. Lineage (NCBI taxonomy): Eukaryota > Viridiplantae > Streptophyta > Magnoliopsida > Myrtales > Myrtaceae > Eucalyptus > Eucalyptus grandis x Eucalyptus urophylla. The sequence continues at coordinate 48,716,090 of CM054190.1, forward strand.
TTAGTAATAAGCTTGTAAATGGTATTGCAACAAGCAATAGGTCTATAGTCATCTATGGAAGATGCATTGGGAACCTTGGGCACTAATACCAAAATGGTGTTGTTTACCTCCTTCAAAAGTCTTCCAGAGGCAAAGAAGTCCCCTACGGCTGTTGTAACCAGCTGCCCTACCGATTCCCAATTTTCCATAAAGAATTCTGCTGTGAAACCATCTGGGCCCGGAGCTTTACCCCGAGCTAGAGAAAATAATGTATCTTTAATCTCAAGGTCAGAGATAGGCCGGTCAAGGGAGGAGATCTGATCATCATTTAGTTGACACTGAATTACGCTTTGAATCTGGCTAACCTCGGGAATCTCTCCACCCACCCGAGGTGAGAGGAGACCCTGGAAGTACTCCACAAAGTGTCGCTGGACAAGCTATGGATCATTGATTTGGTTACCTATTGAATCCATGACAGAAAGAATCCTGTTTCTCAGCTGTCTCTTCTTGACATAATGGTGGAAGAACTTCGTATTATGGTCTCCCTCCTTAAGCCATCTGATTCTCGCTTTCTGTTTAAAGAAGGACTCCTCTTGGGTGCGGAGCTCCAAGAAGGTAAGTCGTTGAGACTTCTCTAACACCGCAAGCTCATCATTGGTAGGATCTTGAAGTAGGCCATGCTGAGTTTGATTCAAAGCATTCCTTGCCTCAAAAGTCCTAATGGAAATATTCCCAAAAGAATCCCTGTTTAAGCGCTTGAGACGACTTTTCAGGCTTTTCGACTTACAAACCAATCTAAACATAGGAACGCTAATAGTCGGAGCCTCCTAGACATCCTTTACAATTGTCCCAAAATCTGGGTGCTTCATCCAGAAATTAAAAAATTTGAAAGGCCTCCTTCGGAGAATCGGGTTCTCCAATTTGACCACCATAGGAGAGTGGTCTGAGATACCAGGAGCAAGAAACGAAGCCTCTGAGAAGGAAAAGGAAAGCATCTAAGTAAGGTTGACAAAACCCTATCAATCTTCCTCGCCTTTCGAGAAGCCCCTGAAGAAGTAGACCAAGTGTAATGAAAACCCACATACCTGAGGTCCTCTAGCTCCGCCTGATCCATACACTGACTGAACTCATCAAAGCATGGCAGCCAAAGGTTCGAGCCTCCTGACCTATCAGAAGGGTCCTTGATAGCATTAAAGTCACCCATTACTAACCAAGGAACACTCTGAAAGGCAGAACTCCTACTCACAAGGTCCTCCCAAAGAGGTCTTCGAGAAGTGAAAGAGTGTTTAGCATAAACAATAGTAATGCGGCAAAAAGCTCCAAAATCTAAGGACATAAGGTTCCCATGGATTGCCTGATCTGAAATCGACAACACATCAAAGGAAACAACAGTGGGATTCCACCCAATCCAGATCCTTCCTCGGTGTGAATACTCATAATTAGCCATCCAGATCCAGCTCGACATTAAATTCCCCGAAATAGAAGAAAACACATCTTGAGGAACTTTCGTCTCAACTATCCCAAGCAAAGCTAACCGATTCGATAAAATGAGGTTCCAAACCTCCGCTTGTCTTAGAGGGCCAATAAGGCCTCTAATATTCCAGCAGCCTATATACATATTTACAAAGAGAAGGGAAGAGGAGGTTACCTCTTTTTGGAAGAGCTATGCCTGGTGGAAGGCGGAGCCGCACGGATCGTTGGGGGTGGAGGATCAAGAGCCAAGGCTAGCACTTTGTCCTGCATATTCTCGGGTCTCCTACTATCGAGAGAAACCTTCGGAGGGGAACATGGTGATAGAAGATCATCATCAGAGGAAGAATCCAGGTTATCCGCTCCTTCATGGTCCTCAACCGGGCTGGACAAACTAGGATCATTTGCCATCGAAGGCCTTCCAATGTCATCCGAAGGGCCAGGGGTTTCAATTGATTGCCTAAGGGAATTTCTTAGACCTTTAGTAGCTTTTCGGGTATATGTTGAGGCAAGAGGCAATCCCTCATCAACAGCTGCAGCCTTGAACTTCAACGAACGCCCTTCATCACTAGAGTTGATCAGGATGGTCGAGTTTGGGTTTACCAAGGTAGGGGTCTTCTTTTTCTTGCCAACCACCAGCTTTCAAGGTTGTTCTTGAGCAGTAGCACCATCCGTAATAGAATCTGAGGGCTGGGCAAGGTCTGTAGAAACATAGGCAGCTAGGTTTTGTCCCTTCACCACCCCTTGAGAAGGGGTGGGGTTGTCTTGACACTTATGGCCAAAGACTCCGCACTTTGGGCACTCAACCAGCCTCCATTCATAAACCACTGTAATATTCCGTGTGATCCCATCCACATTAACATCAACCGATGAGACTCTTGGCTGATTTACATGGATCTCCACACAGACCCTAGCAAATGAAATCATTCTCATACTCTCCGTTCGTTGGTCCACATAGAGAGGTTTACCAACATAGCTGGCAATGGTACTAATAGCCGGAGCCGACCACAAGTCAAGAGGGAGGTTCTTAGGTCTTATCCAAACCGGGACAGAGACTTGGTTGTTCTTCTTCAATTCCATGAGCAGCTTCCACTGCTGTAAAACAAGGGGCACTCGAGCCACGGTGAGCGGTCCTTCCTCCAATAGCTTCCTACGGAATGTACGATCTGGGATATGAAAAAAGAAAAACTCTTGTTCGTCGGCCAGCATGTCAAGAAGCTTAGCCCCCCAAGTATTCTTTAGAGCTTGCTCAACAAGCTGAAACAGAAGTCGCTTTCCTACAAAAATAACCCACCAAGTATTCACTCCATTTCGGATCTGCAGTTTGCAACACTTCTCCGGGCAAGTTTACCACCGGTCTTTCCTCCATAGAAGAAGGAGGGATGAACGTAAGGTCATATCCCTTAGCAGCCAATCGCGCCACATTGGCCAACGAACGAGCTTGAGGAGGCCTGGATGAACTAGCCGGCTTATTCATGGGCCTCTTATCAGGGGCCCGCGCACGGCTTCGGCCCCTAGACCTTCCTTCACGAGCCGGCTTGAGTTGTTTAATGCACGCAGCATCAGTCCCAAGCAGAGCAGATCCCCCACCGGGTCGAGGGGGCAATCCAATATTCCCAGTAGGCCGGGACACTTCAACCCGAGGTGGAGGGCTACGTCCCTTCCCACCAGAAGCATTAACAGTGGCCTCAGTCGAGGAGGAAGCCATCAAGACAAGCTACCTCACCAGAAACCCAACAACACCCGCTACAGTGTAGCCAACGAATCCATACCAAGCCAATCGAAGGGAGAGGGAGGTACTTACTCGAGCCCCCAGCCACCACAAGGCCCCACGAACCACCCTACAATCCACTAGCAGAAAATCTCACAAGACTGGAGAAGCAGCGAATCAGGTCTGGAATAGGGCAGCTTCGAACTCCACTTCAAGGCCAAGATAGGGCAAACTGATCGGTGGAAATATGGAGGGTAGACCAAGGAAGAACCCCTCCAAAAATTGGAGCAAATGGTCAGCTGTAGCACCCGGAGCAAGCACCGAACCAAACGGGGTGAACAGGACCAGTTTCGCCCCTTTTAGAGAGGAGGATGAACAGTATGTCGAGAAGAAACAAATGCCCGTAACGCATCTTCTGGCTTTCATAGACACAATTCTCTAAAAATTTGTCAGTCTCTTCATCTGTTTTACCCGAACCAGAACAATGACAGACCTCTTCAGTCCATACAAGACGGGCAAATTCAACCTCTCACACAGGTGTGTATTGGTACTCTACATCTGGTACTAGTTGCTCTTGCTCTCCATTTTCAATTCGAAACCAAGTCACGTTTGGTGTAGCGACGCAGGGTGGTGCTCGCGCCTCTGACGAGATGCGAGCCTTGAATAGAGTGCCGCAGCCGGCACTCGCTGAGTACTATGGACAGCGGTCGACAGAGGGAGGTCTTCTCATTACTGAAGCCACGATCATCGCTCACGGGGGAGCTGGGTACTTTTCATGTTTATACTCTTTTTCTCAATTAAATTTCAGACCGTAGCCGCTTATTTTGCTACGTATGTACACTGATGACATGACATGTGACGATCCCTCATAATTTTCTCCTTCTCTATATGGTTTGACATTCAAGTGGATCTTAGAACGTCCTGTAATTTTCTGTGAGAAAAAGTGAGATTAAATCAGATTATTAGGAGAGTTTGGAATAGAGCCAAATAAAGATGTACAGGTTGACTGGGTCGGTTTGTTTCAAACCCACTTTCAGTTTAAGATCTAATTGATCATTCACTAATTACTCACATGAGAAAACTATATTCTCTTTAAGTGAAAAATATATAATTAACTATATAGTACTCAGATTCAGTTTATAATTTTGGTTCAGTATAAAAAAATTACATTGGATTTAGGGATCCACATGTTCCCAGAATTTACACCAAAGAACAAATTGAAGCATAGAAGAAGGTGGTGGATGCTGTTCGCACCGAGGGCGGTCTAATTTTCTGTCAATTACGGCATGCCGGTCGGGCATCCCATAGAAGTAATTTCTTTAATTTTTCACTATATTCTAAATTTCTCTCTCGATCAATCCATTTTATTATGTTAGCATCTTGTGAATTAGAGCTATATTATTGCTTAATCATAATTTATTTCAAATTTATTAGTATATCAGCCTGGTGAGGGTGCGTCAATTTCCTCAACCAACCGGTCCATATCGGAGAACTGGAAAATACTCACGCTTGACGGAACCAGAGACTACTACCCCAAACGTCGAGCCTTGGAAACATCTGAATTTCCGAAAGTTGTCGAGCAATATCGTCAGGCAGCTATCAACTCCATCCGAACGGGTTAGGCAACGAGATTATTTGTTTTAATTCACTCATTTTCATTTCGATATCCCATGATATTCGGATTTTTCAGCTTATATTTTTTTTTCTCATTAAAGGGCATCGAATAAAGATTCATGTACAATTTGCATTGAACAAAGTCAAGTGGTTACAAGAAGGTGACTTAAAAAATCAAATTGAAAATTCCGTCAATAGTTAAAGTTGAATATATCATTCAAGAAATATATGGATTCTTGATATTCTATTGTGAGAAACGTTAAATCTTAAAGTTTAAATATTTGGATAGAGGGGACTACGTGAATACAAAAAAATAAAAATTCACATAGTCAAGTGATGAGAGATACTTAAAAGCTATATTAATGTTGGCTACCTTAAGCCACAGTGCACTCAACACATTACCACGATCATATTGATTAGTCCACATAGCTCCCATCCAACTTGATTGTGACTATATGCCTATTAGACATTGCCTAGTCCATCTATAGAAGTATTTTGCGTCCTGACGACCTATAGGAATTTGAGCAAATCATGATGTTATAACATTTCGTAAGTTGATAATATGGCGTTCATTTGACATCAATGTTGGACAAATGTTAGGTTTCTATGGGATCGAGCTCTATGCGGCACATGGCTATCTCATCGATCAATTCTTGAAGGTTGGAATCAATGATAGGATAGATGCATATGGTGGTTCAATCGAAAATAGGTACAGGTTCTTGATGGAGATCATTTGAGCGGTAGTTGCAGCTATTGGCAGTGATGGAGTTACAGTTAGAATTTCGCCTATGATCGATTATAATGATGCCACGGAATCTGGTCCACTCAACCTAGGACTCGCAGTGATTGAATAACTCAATACATTCCAGGGAGATATGCGACCGCAATTCATGTCATCTCTTGAAGAAATTGGTACAGAAAATGAAGAAGCCAATATAATGTGGACTCTAAGAAGAGCTTATCAAGGTACAATTATGCCAGCCAGTGGTTCACTCGAGAGACAGGTATGAAAGTCGTGACCAACGATGATGTGGATTTGAAATTGTACGGTCAACCTTTCCTTTCTGATCCCGATTTCGTGCATGGGTTCAAGATCAATGCACTATTAAATAAAGTACATCCGAGAGACATTTAATACTCATGACCTATTGCTGGATACTCAAATTATCCTTTCCTTAACCAAGAAAGTAATGAAAAGAACGCTCATATGACAAAAGTATGTTCTTGAGAGATTTAGATCAGTATTAAGAGTTTGAATGAGGGGAGCTGGTATTTGGTGCTTTTTGTGTGTTTTTATTTTTATTTTTGTCTATCCTACCTATATCTCTCATTTTACTATTAGAATTTTGCTTTGCCTCTTTATAAAGCACAAGAGTCGAACCTCACACCTATGCTAGTAGCGTCCCCACCCCTCAGTTCCCTTAACACTCGACTGCGTGCTTAGTGGCTAGGATTTGCTGTACTGATGGATGCATGAATTGGTGGAATTGGTTAATGAAATAAGGGCATCTATTTTGTTATTTACACTTCTTTTTGTATTTTACATCAAGTAAAAATCTAGAGTGGGAATTTCCACTTCATACAAAAATGCTACATACGGATTCATTAATTTCTTTTCTCCGATCAGAGATCCGATTGATATGCTACAAATATTGAGTATTATCCAAATGCGACATTAACTAAAATATAGGTAGGCGATCTTCTTATTTTTATCCACTAATAATAAGCTGGGTCGAAGCCTTGAAGGATGTTTCCTTCAACCAGGTATGAAGAAAATATGTTAGGCTGTGATTTCCTCCTTCCTCCGGTTGGTACAGATTTGCATATCACTCGCATGCTAGCTTGACTAAAAGTAATATGGATGCTGTCAATATTTGTAACCCATCAATAAAAAGATCTTACTATGACCCTTTTGATTTTGGTCCTATGATATGCCTTGGTAAGTCAAAAAGATGAACCATGCTCTCCTCTAAGCAAGTCGCAGATTGATAGGCCATAAGTACGAATATTACCTACATTTGAACTTAATAAAAAATAAAGGTAGATGATATCCATATTTGTAATCCAACAATAAAAAATTTCACTTCAAATGTTTCCTTTAATCAAAGGTGGGGGAAAACAAGAGGAGATATAGTTCTTTTTCTTGATGACATGCATAAAAAATATAGTATGGGTTAGGAAAATTTTTGGATGGAAATAGGAATGAGTGGGACTAAAATTTCATTTCCGACTCGAGCTTATTTGAGAAAAATAAATCCCTTTACTTTTGATACAGGAAACAATTGCTAATTTTCTGTGTTAATAAGTGGTCTAATCTACTGGCCAAGTGTTTTATTTTTTCTTTTTTGGGTCAAGAACTGACCAAGTTTGTTTACTAGGAACTAAGAGAGTGGAAAATCAAATATGCCTAATTCATGTTCATTGTGATGTTTGGTAACTTGGAATAAGAATGAATGGAAATGGACATTGGAAATGAAAAAGGCTTCTTTACCTTTTTCCGGTCAATGTGGAGAAGGAATTAGCAAAAGTTGGATCTTTAATATAAAAATCATCAGGAAGAGGGGATTTCCCTCTTTGCCGCCATAATCAGATTTCTAATTACGAAGACCTTGTATACCATTTCAAGGTGTTAACATACACAATAATTCAAATTTTATTTACCATTCATGTTTGCCAATTCATTCCAAATTCTTTTTAATTCACGTAATTTGTTCATCCCAATTAACAAAATGGGAGCTATGAATATTTAAAAATAATAATCATTGTCGTGACCTCCCCTAGAGCCCTCCCGCGGGTGTGCAGAGTGTAGAGGCTAATGGCTGGCGCTATGCCTAGCCCGCGCTCTCCTAAACCCACCAATTCTTGACTTATGCTCTGAGTTTAACGTACAAGTCAAATTTCATTTAGGTGTCGCGATTAATCGATTTGGGATTAATCAATTAAGAACCCAAGTAAAATATCAAGAGAAATATTTTACTCATATGCAATCAAAGAAATTAGAATGAAGGACTTGATTATACTAGTTAATCAACCAATATTCTTTTAGTACCTAATATTTCTTAAACATCAAGTAAAACATTTATGTAATTTTTAATTCCAATCACGAGTCCTAAGATTTAATTCCTAACTAAGTTGAGGAGATAACAATCCAAACATCGTAAGGGCATAACTGGAATAAAGAAAAGGCACGAATAACAATCCAACACTTGTTTACACGGATTTACACGCAATTTACCTTTTTGTTTTCTTTTAAAGATTTTCACACTTTTTTAGAAAAAATACTCAAAGACCATTTTTTAAGCTTTTTCTGGTTTTTGGCAAAATAATTTTTTTCGGAATTTTTAATTTTTAAAATATTTTTTAATATGAAAATAATAATATAATATTATATTATAAATAAATGAACCCGGGTCGAAGCCAGCCCGGGCCCGCCGGCCCGGGTTGCGAGACCACCAGCCGGACAGGACATGATTTGCAGGCCCAGTCTAGTTGAGAAGAAATGGGTTCCCCCCCTAAAAAGTCAATAAACTAACTCTAACCCAAGAAAACAAAACAAGCCCAACGTGCCTAATTCATCTCAGCCCAGAGACCAAACCCTAAAGACCGACCGGATTCGACCCGGGACCCCTGGCGTTCTCCTCGCTCCTTGCGGCACCCTCTGCCCTCCGCGGTTTGGCCGGCAGAGACAGCGACGCCGCTCGCCTTGGCCGGGCTACACGCCCACTCGCGTGTCGCCTTGGCTGGCCCAAGCCGCGGGCTTGGTCTTTTGCCCGAGTCACCGCTTCTCAACCGGCGTTCTCGTCGCCGGTGTCCTCGGCCGGACACACAATAACAACGACGGAGGCAACGGAACAAATGAACGGCCAGCACTCGAGGAATCCCGCATCGCAGGAACGCCACCGGGGAGCATGACACGCACGGACGACTCAGCTCTGGCCAAAACAGGGAAATAAAATAAAAATAAAAGGGGCTGGGGCGAAAGCCGAGCCCCCGAGCCCCTCCTTCTCAAAGCTCTTTTTTTTTTTTTTTTTTCCTTTTTAATATTCTATTTATCTGAAAATAGGTCAAATAAAGGGAAAATAAAATTAAAATAAAAACTAGCGGATGCAAATAATGTTAATGCCTAGATGATGTGAAAATCCTTTTTGTTAGGGCCAATTTGGTCCCTAATTTTCTTATGCAATTTTATCCTAAATATTTAGCCAAAATTTTGGTGTTAATATTAATGCCTTGCTACTCATATAGAAATTCAAACTGAAACTTTTGGAACAAAGGATAGCACAAACAACATAACAACACTTGGCCTAGCAATGATCAACTACCATATGTCATTAAAATCAAGAATGCTATCTCTTGTCAAAAGTTCATATGCCAGACAGAAGAATATTAGAAGTGCCAAAAGTTGTGTACGACTTTCACTTTAGTGTCGAAAGTTTTTGTCAAATCACTTAAGTACTAAATCGAAGAAAAAATGATCACTTAAATGCTAATGACAAAAATTTTTGGCAAAAAATAATACGTGGCTTTTATATTTAAAAACTTTATGACTTGGCATATTACTTAAAAAATTTAGTCCTCGTGGCATTTGCACCTAATGTGCTGAGCATTGAAGTAATCACTTTTTAATAATTATCGACACTAAAGTAATCACTTTAAACAAAATTTGACACTCAAGCAATTACTATTTACAACTTTTAGACGACGTCATTTATAGCTTCTAAGTTGATTGGGCATGTTGACATGCCACATAGGACTAAAAATTAATAAAATATGGCCACATCGGATTTCCGGTGACTCAAGTCCAAGTTAGCACTTAAGTAATCCAAAAAAAAAAAAAAACTTTTCACACTCAAATAAGTGTTATATACAACTTTTGGCATTTCTAATGTCCTTCTCCTAAAGTCCTCACCTACATCCTCAGGAGTAAAGTTCAATTACGTCCCACCATAAATATTATCACAGTTACTAGGTGGCTCAACATGAAAAAAAAAAATATAGAATGACTTTTAGGTGATATAAATCTGACTTTTAACTGAATTAATTGACATCGGACACGAAATTTTAACTCAAACTTAAAGAAACTAATGACTAAAACCAAGCCATGATAATACGTTTAACGCATAAGACTTTGTCGATGGTATGCTGGATGAGTTTATTGATCATGAAGGCATGGCTCATTGAATGAAATATCTAAAGAGCATATTAGTTATAAATTTCCAATGGATAGAGTAAGGACTAAACCGATTGATTACTAATACAAGGAGTTCGTGTTTCCCAAATAAGCCAATTTCGAGCTTTGTCTTCATTGAGGAGTCTTTCTTGAGGAGGCTGGCATTTCTTTGTTGAATTCTGAAAGAGACGGGAATCGTCCCAGGCTAGTGAGGAAAAAATTCATGTATAGATAAGGAAATTGATTTTGCATATGTTGGACGAGTGAACTTCTTAGCAGTTTGTTGTTGTCTATCAAGTTCAGTTGGGCTACCTGACCACATGCGTTTGTCCGACCACAATAGCAGATCGTCATCAGATCTATCTCGAACAGTAGATGCCTGGTCTGTAAGTGTTCGGCCAACAACAATTGCTCATGTAATGCCTGTGTCATTCGTGCTAATCAAATGTGTAAATCACACACTCGGAATAATATCCGTATTCCGACAGCCAATATGCCCGTCATCTAAACAAACTTGGGAGATAACTTCCTTTATATTCCTCTCAGTCAACCTCGCACACATTTACACGAGCGCTTTCTGTTTGTTCTTTTCTCACGAGTTCACATGGCACAATGAAAACAACTTCCTTCGTGTCTATATATCATTTGTTAGAATGCGTCTACTTCTTTGTACTTCATTTGCCCATGCTTTTAGGAAGAGGAAAATAACTACTCTTCTCATCAAGGCAAGGGAGCGAACGGAGGAAACCTTAATGAGGGTGGATTAAGCTTAACTCGGACGGAGCAATTAATGTTTGTGGAGAACAGAGGAGGAGGAACGAGTAGTCTTTTGAGAGATCGCCAGGGAAACTGGTTTCTCTCGAAACACGGAAAACAAACGCTTTCATTGCTGAGATTTGGGAGTTAAAAGATGAAACTAGACTTATTGTTGTGAATAGTGTAGGGATTTCTCTAGGATATTTTCTCGTATCAGAGATATTTTGACGATTTTGTTCATTCTCCGCATCTCTCAAAATTGTGCGCATATCTCGCTTTGATTATGCATATTTTGATTCAAATGTTATAGATAGTCATCTAACAAAACCTATATATAGGCTCCTGTATTTTTCTTCAAGATACATTGAAATATATAGAAAATTCCATAATTCTCTCTTAAGAACAAACAGTCTCACGATCTTTGCAGAGAACCTCTCCTTGTCAATGTGCAAGAAATAGGAGGGAACATCGGTGTAACAAATTGAACATATATACTGAGAAGCAAACGGATGTGCGGATGCTGTCGATAGATTGGGAAAGAGAGAAGCATGTGCAGTTTACCATGTTCATTAGCTCTCCGGATGTTACTGAAGATATTTTGTATAAGATGCACTTGACAGAACTTCAACTACGAAAATAAAATAACTCCTCTTAACACCCCTTGGGATTTTCTGAAAATGATGGAACGGCCCAACTCAGAAGTCCAACAAGTTGTATAAACAATGGAACCTGAACAGCGGATAGGTTTCCAAAGATGTTGGTAATTTAAAATGCTGCTGGTAAGAAAATTTAATTCAGGATTTTAGCAACGTCCAAAAGAATTGGTAAATGACCAACTCCTCTAGAATTGTACGAGGACGGTTAGCGATTTAGCAACACCATAATAAGTTTATCATCAATCTATTTAATTAACAACTTATCAACTTCTTCAAAATTTTACAAGCGCGGTTAGTAAAATGCCAGTATTTTACCAACATCGTAATAAATTAATAATAAGTCACTGACTTCTTTTAAATCATATAAGCCTGAATTTACTATCTTCCTGATAAATTAGTAAATTACCACCTTCGTCAAAATTTTGCAAGTACGGTCAGTAGATTGCCAATGTAATACTGAATTTATCTGATTTTACATTTTATTTCTTTACAATTAATTTTTTTTTTAGAATCACTCCTTTGCAAGCCTCTGGCGAATGTGACATTTGAAACCCGATAACCTAGATTGACCCAAAAGGGCCTATCTGTTTTTTTTTTTTTTTTTGATGACCCAGGAAACCCGCGCACCGTACCAATACGGACAACCTCGGTAGGCCTGGGGTGACGGGGGATAAACCTTGGGGCCCCACGGGAGGACCCACCACCCCTGTGGAACGGGTAAGACGCCAAGCGTCTCCGTGGAGAGTCGAACCCTCTCCTTGTTCTTCAAAAAGTGTTAAAAAAAAACCCGTGATTGTCCGCCAAAAGTTAAATATTTTCCAACTTTTAAAAGGTAATGAAAATTTTAATATGAATCTAACCGTCGACGTCTACATGTTGACTATATTCCGGGCGTTACAAGCTAAAAAAGCCAAAGTGCGTCGCCACAAGATTTAAATTGAGTAAGAGGAAAAACGTAAGAGTCTATCTAGACATGCCCCTAGAGAATTAAGAGAACTGAAGGCTAAGCAAACAACAACACATGGTCTTGTTTCAGGCGTTACAAAGAAATCAAACACATCCTATGTAACTCCTGCAATTTAGTGATTTCTATTACCAAATGATCGTTAAGCAATAAAAGATGGCATCGCCTGACCATTGTTCCTCCGCTCTTTCATGATTACTATTGTCAGTTGCTTCCTAAATTCATGATTCCACTTTCCAACCATTATGTCATTCTAATCCCCTTATGGATTTTTGGCTCTACTTATTGGCGGTGGCATCGATTTCATCCTTCATGGTTGTCTCTCTGACGGTTGTATCCGAAATCCTCGTAATCTACGCCTTTGCTTTGAGATCACTTATTTTCGCTCATATTTCTCAACTAGTTTCCTCGTCAATCAATTGAGTTTGCCGACTCGAAGCCTTCCACACTTAACAGATTTTGCCTATCTAGCGTCTTGCTTGGTCTCATCGAGTCCAAGTTGATGATAAAAAAGACTTGGACGTCTTTTTGGTGTCAATGGATCTTCGGCAAAGGGCTAGGAAAAAGTCATATTAATCGATCTTTTCTAAAGGACAGAACTAAGAAATGACCAAATAAATCTATATCCCAACTACTTTACTGAGCAAAAGTTATGATACTCCTAGGTGAACGGTTGGAGTGAATTTATATCTTAAGTACCCTTGGCAGCTACCTTTCTATTGCTTAATTAATACATCAATTTGTACGTCGAAATGGTCGAAGCCACCTACTGGCCATGGGGAATATTTGTGATGTGGATCCTCAACTACATTCTGTTAGGACAATTTATGACAATTGAAGTGTATCTACCCCGCTGTACTTTTGTTTTGGGGTATCACATTCTGTAAATGTACCTTCTATCCAACTTAAATTATTGGCGATTCGGTGGTTGCAAGTGGGCCACGTTTCATTGTGCTATTTAACGTTTACTTTTGCTGTTGTATTGCATTGTATCTGATCTGCTTTTCCTATAAATATTGCACGTGAGATAATTACGGATGTGGCCCATGAACTGGTCAGCCCCCTCGTGTTTCACTTTACCAAGGACAAGTTCAAGGGAAAATTTGGAAAATTTCGAAGTTGGATAATTTCTGTAACTGTTGGCAAATTTCAAATGGTCTTGGTGGAAAAAGTATGGTCAGTAACTTAATTATCCGGTATTTCGCGAATAACTTTATTTCGTGAATAACTTACTAATAAATACTATTTAGAATGTACTCACTACCAAATAACTTCTTGGGACATAACTTCCTTTGCACTCCTCTCGTTCAACCTCGCACACATTCAAATGAGCGCTCTGTGTTTGTTCTTTTCTTGCGTACACATAGCACGGCCAGCACAACCTCGTTAGTGTCTTTATGTTATTTGTCGGCATGCGTCTGCTCCTTTATACTGCATCTGCCCATGTTTTTAGGAAGGGGAAAATAACTCCTCTTTTCATTGAGGCAGGGGGCCCGATGGAGGAAACTTGAATAAGGGTCGATTAAGCTTAAATCAGACAAAGCAAATTAATGTCCGTAGAGAACAGAGAAACAGGAACTAGAGGCCTCTCGAGAGACCACCAGCGAAAATGGATAGCTGTTTCCTGTCGAAACACAGGTAAAATGAATGCTTTTACAGCTGAGATTTGGACTTTAGGAGACGGAATTTGACTTATTGTTGCGAATAGGGATATTCATTTGCATTGTTAGAGATAATTAGAGATTTCTTTAAGATAATTTCTTAGCCCGGCCCATTTTTCTTTTCTTCTATCCTCTTTCCACCACCGCGGGCCGTCCCATCTTTTCATTCTTCCCCCCACAGCCCGGCCCGTTCTCGCCTTCTCTCCCCCGCCTGGTTTTGGACGATGCCTTGACGGCGAACGTCGTGCGATGAATGTCGCGCGGTACGACCGGCCTGGGCCAGCTGGCAGCAGCTGGCAAAGCTGCTTGAAAGTGGGGAGAGGTTGGACCGAAAGGGGGGTTTCTTGGGCTGAAAAATCCAGAGAGATAGGGAGTGATCCGACGAGAGAACCGCGAGTGAGAGCGAGGGAAGAGAGTCGGAGGGAGAGACCGCCGGCCACCGCGCCTGAATCTTGCCCGACTACCCGCCGCCGTGCCTCCTTTCCCGCGCCGAAGCTCCGGTGAGCCTCGACCCTATTTTGGCCCTGTTTCGGGCGTGCTGGGCCGGAGCTCGCCGTCGTCCACTTCATGCGAGCTCCCTTCACCCATTCGACGAAATGCTTAAGCGAAATCTAGTTTTCATCCTCCCGTTTTTGGCCGAAATCGAGTCGTCCGTGCACGCCTTGATCTGTATGAATATTCCAGTGGTGTTTGGCGACCTTGGGCGTCGGCCGTGTAGTCGTTCGCGACGTTTCCATCGTCGCCGTAGTTTGTTTGGTGTTTGGCCGTGGTGTGGCTCTCGGCCGGCGGGCCGGAGGTCGGCGGACGAGTGGCGTTCGGAGTGGACGACGCTGGGTGGTGTCCTGAGCGCCGGCGAGGGGCTTGTCTAATTGGCGTCGGTTTGGGTGAGGAGCTTCGGTGAGGAAGAGCGCAAGGGGGAGGGGTGCTTCGGGAAGGAGAGAACAGGGAGAAGAAGAGAAAATAGAAAAATAAAATAATAAAAAAGAATTAAAATAATGAATTAAAAAATATTAACAAAATTAGTTTTTAATTTGAAGTGGGTCATACTCATATCCATCGTGTGGGTCCCACTATGATAGTTGCTATTCATTTTTATGTGGGTTCCATACCCGTGAGAGAATCGTTGCCGACCACGTTCAACTTCGGTCTGCAGTGGAAATAGAGGGAGGCAAGCTCGAAAGAACTCAAATAATTTCTCTATTTTTTAATTTTTAATGCTATACAAAATCTAAAATTTACAAATATGTGCCATATTTAACCTAAATTAATTTTCATGTAACAAGAGTTATGTTTTTTCATAACTAACAGACTTTTCATCAACGAGAACCACATGATATAACAAGTCCCTATAATTTAAGCCGATCGACATCAGATCTTCAACTTTCTTAAGAAAGTCGAAAGTCTCTTTTGCATTGTCTATTTTCTTTTTTGTTGAAAGACTGTAACAAGAAGAGCAACCCAATGATGACGCAACCAAGTGGAGAACAAGGAAATTGGAAAGAACCAGCAGCAGGTACATGTTCAAGTTCCGAATGAGAAAGAATATGGTATAATCGATGGAGTCCCAAAAATGCTGGAACTTGTATTTTCTCATGGTTCTTTTTATTTACTTTATCACCAAACGAACATAATGCTGACCTTGGCTAGAATAAAGGGTAAAAAAAAAAAAGTATGTGAAGGACTCAGTGCTCACTCTTTCTCCTACAGATATTGAAAGTGTTTATGCAAGCGTTGGATCAACTTTTTCCCAATCTGAAGGTGCTTTAGGTGCGTTATCCCTCAAAAAAGTTACTTTTAGTGTGAAATTAATATCTGGGGCGGATCTTCATGAAATTGTTCTTTTCTGGGACACTTCTCAATGTCAGCAAGGACAAAAGTATTAACTAAATGATCTGAAAAGTTTGCATCTATTGCAGAAAATTCCGAAGTGGAAGTGGATGGACCCTATTACCGATCGTTGTTGCAAGCTGCATTCAGGGGCGATTGGGAATTTGCTACGGGATTTTTCGAACGAGATGCCGCTTCAAAGACGGCCAAAATAACAAGCAGATCATAAACATTGCTTCACATAGCCGCTTTGAGTGCACGAGACCAATTTTTTGAGAACCTGGTTGAGCTCTTGTCTCCGTATCCGGAAGCACTTGAAATGGTTGAATGCGATGGCCGCACAGCCCTCCACAATGCTGTCCTATGTGGAGGGATAAGGATGGTCAAGACATTAATTAGAAGTAATCCTACGTTGACGCAACTTGCAGATGAGGATGGACGTGTTCCTTTGGGAATATCAGCTTTGGATGCTTCTATGCATAAGGAGATTGCCTGGCTCTTGGCGAAAAGTACGACAAACGATGGGCCAGGTCGTCCCTTCAGCAGTCGCAATGCGATGGACACCATAATAGCTCTCACCTATCATGGCAATCATGGTAAAGATTACCATTACTCTTATCTCGATTTCATCTGTTTTTTCCTTCATTTTTGACCTATCTTAATTTCCCGATCAACTTTGCTAGTGAATTCGGACAGATATCACCCTTTATCTAGTGGGGCGGTACCCTTGCCTAATTACCAAGAGAGGTAGATGTACTGGAGAACGCCTTTCTATACTGGACGTGTTGGCGAGGAATGAGTCTCACTTTCCCAGCGGAACCAGGCTGAATGTTTTGGAAGCATTGATATACAAATGTCCGTACTTTCTTCTCTCATATCCCTTCATTACTGATTCCCTTCAAGATGATCATCCCTGGCTTATCACCTGCTCTTTTGCTTCTGAACTGAAGGTATTCCGGTGGGCTTGAACTACAAACCAACAAATACAAATTCTGATCCGTGTAGGTATGCATTTTTTTTTTTTTGGGCATTGTCTTAGGAACTTTCATGTCATTCTTCTTAGAACCTCTGTTTGTTTCTTTGTAGGATATAATTCTGATTTCTTGACCTAGTTTTACTTGAATAATGGCCTAAAATTCAACTACTTTATGGATCAGCTATCCCCTGGGAACCACATATGATTTAACCAAGTGCATAAATATTGTAGAACTTGATTGGACAATGTGACAAACAAATTACGAGGTCTTACAATGATTTCATTTCCAATGACTGGATTTTATTTGCAAACTGATTGTAGCGCTTCAACATCTTACAAGATCACTTTGGAATGCCGTCAAAATTATAGGTATGCTTCCATTTTATCAAGATACTGTCTCTATCTTTGTTCTCTCCGTCCAACTAAAATTCTTTGGCCTCTTTGTTTTTTACTACTTTTGTAAGTATTAAGTAGAAAAAAGCTCTTAATTAATTCTTTGCCACAATTTGGAAAAGAATTTGTCTTAGGCCCACAGCCTGTGTGAAAAAAACCGATACACATTCATCATTGGATGAATAATATCTATGTTTGAAGTTAATTTTGTCATTAAATTTTTCCATGTACCGTCCAAAATATTTATACTGTCAATGGATTTAATAAAAATCCTTCAAAAAATTATTCAAATTCAAACAAAGTTATTTATAAATTTTCTGTGTTAATATTTTAATATTTTAAAAGATTTTAAGTATATACTAACTTCTAATTGCAAGAAGTGAAAAAAGAATACTTGAAACTGCAAATTGAGACGAGATTTGATGTTAACCTAGGAATTTCTTGCTTATGGCTAATTGATCTAAGCAGAATATATGGAATAGAGTTACGTAAACCTAGCAATTCTCCATCAATCTCGATTGGTGAAATCATGTTTGTTTCATTATCTCTCTCAAGTATTGGGCATGGGACCAAGGGCAAGCCCCTAGCGTCATCTACTCCAAAATAAGGTTGCAATAGATGATGGCATGGGTTTATCATTATATCGCATTAACATATAATATTTACACTTTTATTTGGCAACTTTAAAAAGGCGTGAGAGAATAGTAATAGGAGCAGGAGGGAAAAATCAAAATAACTTGTTCAGGAGGGCTTGGAATAGAAGAACATTTCAATGGGACCGAGTTTCGTGAGTCCCAACAAAATCATGCATCCAAGAATTCCGCCCCAAGTTATATATTCTGTACCAACAAGCCATTGGTTAGATATTAAAGGAGTTTTCTCCTCTTCTTATAATCTTGTATTTCAGATTTGTTGGAAGCACTCCAAAAAATAAGATCCTGAATACATTAGGCTGATATGGGAGAATGCGCTCTTAAATTACCCGAGATTGAGAAGGTGGACCATTCAAAGTGTGCAAAAATGAGCCCAAACACCACCTCACCACTAAAAAAAAATACTACATTTTGCAAAACTTATTCACAACTTTTGCCCGTAGTTGCATTTGTCACCTTGACCCAACTTTTGGATGCACCCGAAATGCTCTTTAGCCTTGTCCCTAATTCTTCTATTTTTGTCAAACAACAAAAAGGAAACAGAAGTATAGTAGTGTTGCGTATTTTTATCAAATTAGAAGTTTTTTAGAATAGAGTCAACTCTACTCACTATGTCATTTAGGTGAAACAAGTAAACTCGAACTTCACACAACAGTATGTGACCTCATGTGGAAGTTTTGATTTTTTTAGACATAGATAGAATGGAGAAAGAAAAAAAATTGCTCTTGTGCTGAGCATGACTAACAATACAATGGATTGTACAAATAATATGATATTTTTATTACTAGATGCTATGCATATTTGAATATTATTATCTAACAAAATCTTATTTATGCAAAGACTAGTATGATTTGCTTTAGCTGGATAGATGTCATTGGCGTGGTTATTTTGAGAGCTGTTCTATCAGGTTAAGTCTCATAATTATATTCTCCTATTTATGATTAACATATAAGGTCTCATTTGAACTTCAAGGAATATTACTTTCTTCAGTTGGCCTCTAATCACTTCTACTTTCTTCACATCCAATTTTTTTTTTCATCCAGACATGATATAAACCTTTTCTTGGAAAATTCCAAAAATGACTTTATACCTTTTTAGCACTTTGCATCAGCAATTACTAAAAGTCACACTTTGCATTTGAGGATTGAATCCCAATGGAGAAAAAAAAAGTATCAAAATGGCTTTTCTAAAAGAATAAAAAAAAAAAATAGAATGAGATCGTTTTCCCAACCACCCGCCAACCCAAGCTGATGTGGTAGGGGCTTTTGTGGGAAAATACGACAATTAGGAAAATACGGCTACCTGATTCGAAGCATTTTCCTGCAACGTCTGCACTACAAGCCGAGATCCAAGCAGTATCCTTAACTCTACAGCATCTGCAACGCCATGGATTAACAGCAGCCCTGATCCTTCTTCGCCTTGTGGTCGACATACTGCATCGCCGCTGCAAGCCGCCATGGGAGGATCGACCTCTTTTCCTCGAAGCCGCCTCCTTGCTTTCACTTTTCCCTAATCTGTCGCTAGGGCACTGTCGCAGGGAAGCGAGCGACACTGCTGATTGGGCCGCCAAGGCCCACGACTGCTCTTCTCTATTTCAAAATTGGGCTGTGTTTTACTTAGTTGATCTAATTCGCACGGACGCTTTAACTGTTGGTTGTACTGGATTTACTTCTCCTATATAGTTTATCGTTTCTGACCAAAAAAAAAAAAAAAAGCTGGACTACTGTTTTTTTTAAAGTAAATCCAATGGCCACCGCTTCGTTATTTGTTTTCGTTTTTTTCTTCAACATTTTCTAGTTCCTATAATCAAGAGGATTCACGAGGTGAAGCTGAGACACATCATGGCAATTGAATTGGCAAAACAAGTTTGCAATGCGCTCTCTCATGGGAAAACCGCTGTGATCATCGATTTTTTCGAAACGAAATCATTGTTAATTGAAGCTACAACAAGGGGAATCACTGAAATCGTGAAGCTATGTATTTAATTTTTCCCGGAGTTTATTTGTATTCGGCCTTATAGCAAGAGGTTGCAGACAAAAGCTGTGAAGTACCGCCAAGAAAAGATTCTCAGACTCTTTTTGACCGTAAGCTCAACCAATAAGTTGTCAACTTGTCATTAGTCCTAGGATCTACAGTGGAAGAATCGATGGAAATGATGGAAGCAGCAGCAGATGAGGCAGTAATAGAGGACTACCCTAATTTCAATGCGGTACCTACAGTAGCAGGAGCAGCTTTCCATATGCAAAGAGAACTCCAATGGTATAAGGTAAGAAGCTTTCCTTTCATATATTTAATAACTACACTTAATGATAATTATTATCTTATAATATCTTATTGACAAAATTCTTAAGATATGATGGCTAGAACTTTATTTGGATAATTTTGAGAATATACATAGAACATTTTTTTGTTAGCTATTTTCAAGGAAAATTGGTCGAAAATATTACATTAGAATTTGGTGTAAAAGTTTAAGATTCAATTAGCATAATTGAAAAGTTTATGATTGAATTAACATCTATATAATAAGTTTAGAACATATTGGGTAATTTTCCCAATATGAATATGAAGCAAGTACAATAGTTGAACAACGCATCCTAAGTAGAGAAACGTTGCACTATTTTTCTTTCAACATGTCTCAAGCCAATAGATGAAGTCTTTCAAGATGTCCAATTTGACATCGAAATAGTAAGAATCACCAATCCTTTAAAGATGGCACCATGGAGCCTCTTCACTAGTTGCCTGGGGACTGACATCACGAAAATTGTAATCTTGTCTTTGTTGTCTTCTTCTTTAGGGTCATAGCGGGGGATTGTCACGTCATAATAATTGAAATTTTGCCGATAATTCTTGAAGTTGTACATTTTTACTCAAATCTTCTAGTTCGACGTGATGATGGGCGCCGTAGAGTCCACAATAAAGACAACTAGCCACATCCTAGGTTCTGATTCCAACTCATACTAGAGGGGTCAGAGATTAGAAGGTAAACAAGTACAATAAGATAAACACTTACCACCTAAAGAATCCCCTCAAGATACAAGACTTATGACAGCATAAATGATAAATGCTCGGGGAATCCAACTGAGAATATATGGAATATAAATAATAAATGCTCAGTACCTAAGGAATCCACCTCAAGATATGAAGTACGTAATTCACCATTCAATGGAATTTATCAAAGAGATACGGAGTTAACGAAACTCTAATCCAATTGTTTACTTCAAAAAATTCAGAAAACATTCACTCACCGTTATTGGAGCCTTAGAAGGGTTTGTCTACATTTACAACTTGAAACAACCTTCTAAGTATAGGCAAATCCCAAGACATTAACCTTTTATTTCCAAGAAAAGACCAACAACCCTACACATATCATAAATGCTACCATTGACTCATGACTCAAAGGAATCTAGAAACAAAATACAATGCATAGGGTTCAATAAAGCACATAAAAGTACTAAAAGACTCAATCTCAAATTTCTTGACTAGCTCTAAATATTTTTTGGGATAATTACCCAAAAAACCTAAACATGTTATAAGATAGTCAATTTAGTCATAAACATTTTCATTATGTCAATTTAGTCTTCAACCGTTTGATCATTTGTCATTTTAGTTTTAAACCTTTTAATTGTATTAATTTAATTTTAAATCTTTTGATAATTTATCAATTTTAAACCTCCTAGCAATTTTGATTAAAAAAATAAATAAACAATTTTTTATCTTTTATCTTTTGAAAATTTTCTAAATTTTTTATTGTTTTTGTTTTTTCTTGTATTTTATTTCTTTTTTTTTTCTAGGTTAGCAAGGTCACTAGTCACCCTTGTTGGCCATAGGCAAGGACCACAACACCCTTGCATGTGGTAGGCAAGCGCACAGAGGCCCTCGCTTGTAGGCCAGCAAGGGCCACAACGCCCTTACCCAAACCAAGCAAGCGTCGGTTGGTGACCTTGTCAGCCTAGAGTCCAAAATAAAAAGACAAAATAAAAGTGAAAAGAAAAAAATTGTAGAAATTGTCTACGCCAGTGGTGCCATATAGGATGGTTGAACTAACTAGATCATCATGTCAGTAACTTTCTGGGCTAAGATTCGCCAAAAATACTATATTAACAAATCGTTAAAAAATTTAGGACTAAATTGACATAATTGAAATGTTTAAGATTGAATTGGTCACTATATAAGTGGTTTATGACTTTTTGGACAACTTTTCCAATATTTTTTCCATAAATTCTTCTTGAAGGCTCCAAATTCCATGAAACTTGATTCTTTAGAAAGTAGAAACATAGTGCTTTCTATGTATATATTATTTGACTAAATGAAGCACATAATCATTGTCGAAGCTCTGAAGAAAGTGACCTTTGAAATTCTGCTAGCAAAGATGGCCTTTACTTCTAAGAAAATTTTACATCAATTATTGGATATGTCTTAATCTCCTTGAGATGTGCCCTCGTCAGTTTTCTTCGAAAATTTTCATTACACTGTCCACTTATCGAAACTCCTATTTGTGGGTTTTATGCATAGGTTGTGGAAAGTTGGGTTGTGCCATATGAGGCATTTGCCTATCATGACAAGAAAACATATTGGAATAAATTCTTGGACAAACACAAAGAGTTGATTGAGGAAGGAGAGAAGTGGGTGAAGGACACAACAAACTCATGTATGCTCGTCTCAACTCTAATTACCACAGTATTGTTCACAGCTCCTTTCACTGTGCCTGGAGGATATGACGGTAAAACTGGAGTGCCATTGTTGTTAGGGCCAGACTATTTCCATATTTTTGCAATTTCGGATGTGTTAGGTTTGTTCTCCTCCTTGATGGCCATCTTGCTATTCCTAGCCATTTTAACTTCGCAGTATGAGGCACAAGATTTTCTCTACTCATTGCCTAAGAAGATCATAATGGGCCTCTCTTTACTCTTCCTCTCCTTGGCTTTCATGTTGGTGGCCTTCGTTGCAACTCTCGCAATGGTGCCTGATAAGAGGTTGGAGTGGGCTCTCATTCCAGTCACTTTGTTGGCCTCTATCCTCATGGCTTTGTTCGCAGTCTACAACTTCCCCCGCTATTTCAAATGGTTAAATCCACTTATGGACCCAGCATCTTTAGTCCAGAGGGCATTTGGGATGGAGTCAAATAATACAGAACAAGATCAGGGATTGATGAATTTGATTTGAGGGTGTATATCTTCATTATAGTTGGTTGTTTGTAGCGGAGCCAATGCAATACTGAATGTATTTCCTTAAAGTATTTGAACAATTACCATGCATTATGTTTCCCTGCCTTGTTGTTACCGAATATCTATTTATAGAATGATTCAGTCAATTTAAAATTTCAGCCTTTAGACACTTCAAAATTCAATCTGCACATACATAAACGATTTCTTTTAACATTCGGGACCAAAGTATGCTCAATCTTGGAATATAACATTTTAAAACTTATGTTTTGTCTTCTTTTTTTTTTTTAATAGTTTGGATTCAGAATTTTTTTTTCAGCTTAAACAATCAGCCTGCAAGTATTTCAAAATATAATCTATAGAAAAAATCTGTCTTAAATGTTTATTAACAAAATACACGCGATCATGTAATATATCTTTCATCATGGAATGAGAGATGAACGATTATTTATAGAAAAAATCTATAGATACAAAATTTCAGCAGTAAGAATGATACCAAATGTAGACTTTATTCTTGTGAACTATAAAGTAATTAGAATCATACTAGTTATGATACTTTGTTTGTATCAATTGTGAAATAGATGGAATAAAACCTACCATAAATCTTTGCCCCATTGGTGACTTTGAACCTAAATTTTAATTAAATATTTAGATATTTATTGTATAGAAAATTAGATACTAATTTGGTCCTAGAAAAGCTATTATCACCCTCAAGGCAACTGAAGATAGCTCCGGCTCCTTGGTGACAATTCATTGCTCCAACAAGCAACTAGAAACATGTCTGAGTCCTAAAAAAACAGCTCCCCTGCGTCGTTAGGTAAGATGATACCCTAGTACTTGCCAAAAAACTTGAGGTTCACGCTTTGCATCACTTCTTTCCGATAAGTAACTATAAGTATATTCTTTTCCGTCTTAGTATGTATTATGTTATATTTCCCTTTTCGCATAGGACACTTGGTCCCAAACAAGATATTATCTAATACATATGTATGAACAAAATTTAGGTATCAGTTTATTTTTTGAAGCAATCTTTACAAGCTCAACTTCAAATAAGGACAGCGGTTGAAACCTCAATTTTGATTAAATATTTATATATTTATTGCATAGGAATTTATGGACCAATTTGGCCTTAACAAAAATGATTTTCACATCACCTAGGCATTAATGTTATTTGCATCTGTTAAGATTTATTTTTAGAGAAAAAGCCACGAAAAACCCTGAACTTTGCCTAAAGTGGCACATTTACCTTAAACTTTTTTTTGTTTTGTGAAAATCCCCAAACTTTTCAAATCGTACAACAATTACCTCATCAAGGGCATTTTTGTCTTTTTATTCTATTTTTTCCTTTTTCTTTCTTTTTTCTTTTTTTCTTCTTCTTCCCTCCGCCGGCCATGGCAGAGGGAAGCCAACGTTCGGCGAGGGTCGCCCTCGCCAGCGTTAGGCAAGGACGGCCCTCGCCAAAGCAAGGGCAGGGACACCCTCGCTCGATGCAGGCGAGGGTGGCCCTCGTCGACGACGGGCGAGGACGGCCCTTTCCAGATTTGGTGAGAGTAGGGACAGCCTCGCTTGATGTAGGCGAGGGCGGCCCTCGCCGACGTCAGGCGAGGACGGCCCTCGCTAGATCTGGCGAGGACGGCCCTCGCTGACACCCTCGCCCGATGCCGATGACAGGCGAGGACGGCAGGGACACCCTCACCCGATGCAGGCAAGGGCGGCCCTCACCTGATGCTGGCGAGGGCCGCCTTAGCCCGACACCGACGAGGGTGACCCTCGCCCGATGCCGGTGAGGGCAGCCCTCGCTGGATGCTGGCTTCCCTTCGCTAGCCAGTCGACGGAGGGAAGAGATAAGAAAAAAGAAAAGAAAAAAATTTTTAAAAAAAATGAAAAGACCAAAATGCCATATAATTTTAGGATAAATGTGTCACAGAACAAAAGTTTAGGGTTTTTTGTGTCATAAAAAAAAAATCGGGGTAATGTATTGCTTTGGGAAAAGTCTGTGGCTTTTTCTCTCATTTTTATTTTATTTCCCCTTTATTTTACCCTATAGATATAAAACTACATTTAAAAAAAAAAAAAAAAAGAGGAAAATGACCCAGCCCCCCTTTTCATTTCTCCTGCCTTCTCCAAGAACCAGGCCTAGCTCCCCCTCACGGCCCGGCCAGGCCCCTCCTTCTTCCTCCTTCCTTCTCCCTCCTTGCAGGCTGCAACTCCCATGGGCGACTCTCCCTTCTCTCCTTCTTTTCTCCCTTCTCTCCTTCTTTTCTCCCTTTCTCATGCAATAAGGACAGTGTGCTGAGGAAAGGAGCAAAGTAGACAGAAGTACTGACTAATGGGATATCGGTTTAGCCGGGGAGGCCGGTCGGCGCGCTAAGGACCAGTGGCCGAAGCCTCCGTCGACCGGCCTCCTTGGCCTATAAATAGGACAACGCGAGCTCAGTAGAAGGTGGAGCCAAAGAGAGAGAAAAGAAGGATGGAGGAGAGAGAGCGGAGGGGGTGAAGGTAGAGGGAGAGCACCGAGAGGGCGGAGGTAGGAGAGGAGATTTGAGAGAGAGAGAGAGAGAGAGAGAGAGAGAGAGAGAGAGACCTCTCTCAGCCAAGCCACGGAGACCCTCGCCACACGAGATCTCTGCCCTGTCGCTGCTGCTTGACGCCGCCCTGTCGCTGCCACGGCGTCTCCTGCTATGCCAAAATCAAGTTGCGCCATCGCTGTACTCGACAGTCGCTGTTGCCATGACACCGCTACTCAATGCTTCGCCGATCTGCCCCCGATCCTGCTCGTTGTGCCACTGCAACCAAGAAGTTTGGGCTAGCCGCTGTCGCTCACCGCAGCCGTCTCCGTTGGGGTTCGCGGTGGGGGAGCAGAGGAGGCTACGGACCAGGGCGGGCGCAAGTCGTATTCGAGTGTGCATGGGCTTGCAAGGTCGTGGGCCTGGCTTTTCTTTCAAGTGAAATTTGGGCCTGATTAGAATTGATTTGAATTGGGCTCTTCACAGAGCCCAGTCTGACCAAACTCAAGCCCGAGATAGGACTCCTCCGTCCGCTTCGTCTAGCCTTTGTGTGTACGATGGATGACCCCCGTATCTCCAAGGGAGAGTGCTCGAAGTCTATTCTGTTGGATGAAGCTCAGGGGATTATTGATTTTGAAGCTTAAATGAGTTGGGCATAACATATCTAAGTCATAATCCCTAATTTTGTGAATTAATTTTATTCGGCGAAATTCATGTTAAGTAACTTAATTGATAAAATCGGAAAGTTTATATTTGAATTGGCATAATAAGTTTATGACTGACTTGATAATTGTCCCTAAATAACTTATTTCAATATTTCTTCTAAATCAGTAATAATTCATTATAAAAATTAAAATTTAGATATTTGCCACAATTAGATATCAATTTAGATTACGGGTTTGCTAACTGACGTTAAAAGCAAATTAGTGCATCGAACTTGCGTGAGAGTGTGCTGTGCGTGTCATCATCGTGCGAGTTTGACCCACTTTTATATCCATTGATAGATAGAGATTGAAATGCTAGCATCATTTCCTTGAATTACCTCATCTCAACCCAAAACTTTGTGAGCACCTAAGTTCATTGTAAGCTTTCCAACAAGATATTATTTGGCCGACACCCTTGTTGGTCTCAAATCACATAGCCACCTTTCCGGGGAAAACTCATGATCAAATAAATACCCAAGGATCTAAATCAAACAATACTTACACCTAACAATAGCGAGTCAAGCTTTCTAGCGGCATTAGAGTTGTAGGAATCCAAATATGAATTTAAAAGATAATTGTTTCGAAATTTTATGAAGTAATGGTTAAACAACTAATCAAATGCCACACATCAACACTTGTAAGGCAGAATGAGTACTGTAGAAGAAAAAAATTCGTAGATGCCCCCAGTGCATAAGCTCATCTCACATGTACCATTGGATGAAGTGGGCCCATGTAGAACCCACTAATCTAACAGTAGTGTGAGCTCACATGATCCGAACGCATACATTACTGGCTTATTGTACAAATGATCGCGACAAGATTCTAGAGTATTTAGAAAAAATGAAACAAATCCAAAGCTAGGCTCTAAAACAGAATCAGCGTCCATAATTAAGTCATGCGTAGAAAAGTCTGCATCAATGAATTAGTCCACTTGGCCTTGAACAATACTAAATGAGCACATTGAAAGTGTTGGCATGACGCGCCATTACTAAATAATGCTTTGATTGGCATGACGTGAGCCGTCATTATATGAATGCAACACCGAATGTTAGTTTATCCCTCTATAGATAGGATCCAAATTTTACTGTAATCTCATCTATATTGGGTGGATGATATTACTGCATCACTTGATTTATCAAGCACATTTTCCCATATGAACATTATCTCTCAAGGAATTTACGAAGCAACATACTTTTATTCATCTACTCAAAATTTGATGAAGAAAGGGAGGCATTTTGCTCCATAGTCCGAATAGAACAACAAGTCAGAAAGCACTAATAATCAAGTCTCCACTCCAATGACTCACTTCAACACACTAGCAAACCAAATACAACTTAACAAGAAAAATCCATGGAAAGCCATTGACAATGAGCATATAAGCTGAATTATTATTTCCTTTCATTTTTTTTTTAAGAGGCTTGAAAAGGTGGTGATTCTTAATGGATGGATTCTTGACGAAAATGAAATTAGCCACTTAGCCAGTGCCACCAAGAATGCCCTTGAGCTTCTTGACATGAGCATCATCAAGGAAAGTGGTGGCCTCCACCAACTCAGAAGGAAAATTATTAGTGAACAGAGCAAAGTCCACGATTTGAAGCCCAGGGCTCGGACTGCTGAAGCTGACTATGGCAAGCCCTGGACCTTTACCAGCATTCAATTGGAAGTGCAATAGCCTGAGGGAAAATCATGCTATCCCCTTTGTTGAGGTTCTTCAGGTAGACGGTGTTCGCTGATGATGAGATGAACCTAGCACAAATCGACCCTTGGAGGACAAGGAGGACCTCCGAGATGCTCGGGTGTGTGTGCGTCAGGACGACCCTGCCAAGGGGCCATATCGAAATTAATGGTTGCAATCACTCTGTATATGATGGGGACCATATAGCTCTTGGACGTTTTCACAACTTATTTTAAAGGTGGCAAAGAATGTTCATAAGTTTTATTTTAGAAGTATGCCTATAATTAAGCACTACATTACCAATAAGCCGATAAGTACATAGGATACATCACTTGTCACTCATGATGTTTCTCTATCTCTAATCAAAGGAATTTCTCCCCCTGTCAGTGTGTATGTGGTGGGTTTTTCTCATTAATTTTGCACAAAAAATTTCATCCATTTTGATAAAACCACAAATGAAAGTCTTATCCATTTAATAAAAACACAAATAAAACTTATCTCCCTCCCGTTGCGACCTAAATTTTTATCAGCAAATCAAGCATGCATTTTTGTAAAAATAAGAAATATGTGAAAATAATAATAAAAAAAAAACTAAATGAAATGTCGGCGCATCGCACGGCAGCCTCGCGTCCACATATACGTATTTCTAACATATACGCATTCGGCAGGGTAGAATAAAGCAGAGAGAACGCACGTACACGGTGCTCAGCAAATTCTGTCTAGTATCGTCAATTTCCAGGAGCTTCTAGGTTCCCGATTCCCTCTTCATACTCGGCCCCCTCCAGTCCACCGGTAGCCGCTGCTTGTCTCCTACCGCCGACCACCATAGTCTTTCTGCATTTAAACCCCAGAGAACATAGCAGAGAGTACAGGGAAGGAATTCTTATGTTTATTTGTGATTCTCTCTTGCTGTCCTCTATGAATCCTCACCTCTCTCTCTCTGTCACTGATTGCATTCGCAGGCTACTTCCCCAACACCACCAGCTTCGCAGCCACCACAAGTGCTCTGTTCTCCCCTACTTCGCATGCTCTGTTTCTGCTGAAGGTAGGGGCCGAGTGCTCGATTGCACCAGCATGATATCCGGTCGCGTTCGAGCCTTAGCGATAAATTTAGATATGACCCCCCTCTTATTTTTGCATCTAGATCCTTTGGCCGTTTGATAAAATTTCTGAACTAGACCAGTGCGTTTTTCAATTCAGATTCTGACTTAGGGCTTTCCTTTGGTTAGTCGATTCATTATTTTCGTCATATAAACTTTACCTTTGTTTCGTTTCCTTTCATTTCAGAATTTAGTAGCTATACGTTTTAGGATTTGTTCTTGGAATTCTCGGATTAGATGCACATGCAGTGTGTACGCAAGATGAATCTGATACTGACTACTCCAGAACTTGATTGAGGGCCCGCGACCAAATTTTTCAGGTGTGAACCACCTAGGGTTTGGCTAATGGATTGTTAAGCCTAGACTTAACTCGAGCTCTCCCAAGCTCATACCAATTCGCGACTTAAGTTCAAGTTTATAACATCCAAATGATTTTTTAATTATGAGTCGCCATTAATCTATTTTTGGTGGGTCAATTAGAAACCCAAGTAAAGTAACGGGAGATTTACTTTACTCCTACGAACTAGAGATTATGAATTCGGGGACTTGGTCACGCTAGACTTTTCTAATGCCCTTTCGATACCTTTTTCTTTTATTTCAAAGAAAATGTTTTGCAGGTAGTTTGGATTGATTTTAAATCTAATTCTCTAACATGCGAAGCGATCATGTGGGTGCCCAATCCATCAATTTAACACCCAAGAAAGTAAATAGAAAATGCAGGACTTACCTCGTAGCAATGAAAGCATCTGCAATGTTAATTCAAAATCCACATCAACAACCTTGGATATGGTTTCTAATTAACACGCAATTTCTTTTTTTTTTTCACTTATTTAATGAAAATTATGCAATATGCAATGCAATATTAACTAAATAACCTAACTCTAATGACATGTAATTTCTAATTGAATGGACCTAGCAACAACTACCACATGACATGCATTTCAATTAATCTAATCCTAATGTGTGCATGTGGCATTTTTCTTTTCTTTCTTTTTCCTAAAAGAATGCAATCTATCCTAGGAAATAAAACTAATTCAACCTATGGCATTTTTTGTATTTTTCATGAAATTCGAAATTAGGTCAAATGTGAAAATTATCTAGCTAGGTTAAGATCCTATTTAATTTGTATTAGAAATTAGATTGAGCGAAATCCTAATTTAAACTAAAAAATTATCTTAACCTAAATAATCCTAAAATGAAATATATCTAAAAATGCCTAAACTTATAATAAATTAAAAAAATTATCTAAATTAAACTAAATGCAATTTAACCCTAATATGCAATGACATGCAAAATATGCCCTAATTCTACATGACAAGCGTATGATGATTTTTTTATTGTTTTATTAATTTTCGAAATTTATAATTGCCAAATGATTAAACATGCAACTCAATTTAAAATCTAGCAACCTAAATTGATTTTTTGATTTTTTTTTTAATTTGAAATACAATTTCTATTCTAAACATGTAAACCCTAAAATATGCAATATTCTAACTCAAACATATCTCAAGATAAACAAAGCAATTAAGACAAGACAACCCATTCAAAATCATCAAAATATCACACCTCGTTCAGATCAAGGGATGATATTTCGCTCATAAAATCAATAAATTGATCTTAAGCCTTAAAGATCAAAATATTAATTTTATTCCCGCGTAATTAATTATTCCATCTAAAACCTTATCGATGGAATAAAAAATTCGTGTGCGGTTGCAAATTAGGCAATAAATCCTAACTGGAAGTATGCTTATCATTCAAATGTGCACGTAAGATATTGAAAGGCATGCATTAGGCAATAGAATATCCAAATCAAATTTAGATAAGATAATTACCCAATTCTGCAAATAATGTTACCAAATTTAAAATGAATGGAATCCGCTTGACAGGTGATCGGGAAAGGGTTGCGGCACTCGATGGTGGAGGTTGGTGAGCAACGACGCGGGTGGGTCATAGCCAATGAACCTGCGAAAATAGAAACTTTCAACAGATCGGCTTGAAGAGATTATCAACGCTGGCTCGAGCTTGGCATCAACGTCGACGGGCAACTCGCGGTTTGGGACCGCGAACCGTGGTGGCTTGCCATTCTCAGTGGGTGGCCAGCAATAGGGACTCAGTGTGAGGTGGTCGGCGGTCGGCGGTATACACGGTGGACCGCACTGTCCATAGTCGCCACGCACCCGAATTCTTCGTGATCTCATCGCCAAAAAAAAACCGTTCTTTTGCTTGCATGAAACAAAATCACAAAGCCCACAATGTTATAGTAAAATCTGGAAAAAAACTTAAAAAAAAAACAAATCCACCACTGAGCGAGATTATAATCATTCTTTTGACCGTGGACTTCAAGCTCGCAAGCGGTGGCCGCAAAAAAATACCACGAGATATTCACATTGTTCGGGAGATTTTTGGCCTTGCTGGACCTCGGCGAAAACTTCACACTAAACGGAATCCGCAGGAGTCTTCGTTCACTCTAAACCAGAGTGACGGGGGTTCAAGCATCCCTAGGGTGCGCTAGTTCGCGATACAGTAGAAGCGGTAGATCGTGGATCATCGAGGGTGTGATAACTGCTCGGGTGATTGATGCAAGGAGAAAACACGGTCTCGTTGGGGGAGCAGCGAATCAAACGGTAGTCGAGCATGAGGAAGACAGCAGCTCCATCAGCGTCTCGGTTGGGCGGGACTCGTTAAGGCTTGGTCACGACAGCAGGAGGGCAGCACCAGATCAACATCTTATCGCAGTAGCAGTGAGGTCACGGCAGCAAGTCTGTCGTTACCGCTAGGGGCGAAGCAGCAAGGACGTTGCAGCAATGGCAACTCAGATGGCTCAGGCACAGCACCGTGGCGGCGAGGGACCCTGCGCAACATGGAGTCTCCTTGGTTCAGCCTAGAGAGGACTCTCTCTGTTTTCTTTCTCTCGCTCTCGGGCGGCCGTTCCTTTTTTTTTTTCTCAATTGTGGCCGGGTATTCAACGTGTGGCCTCTCCCACAATTTACCGTACGTTACCCTTTTTATAAGCCCAAAAATTGTATCTTAGGGTATATTTCATTTCTAATTTTGCTTGAGCACAATACCCCTAAATATATTGATAAATATTTTTCGCATATTCCATCAAGAAAATTCCTCTTTGTGCAAAAGTGCATCTCCCATTGTATATTACCTATATATGTGAAAAATCTTAACGAAATATAACAAAAAATAAAATTTTTCTAAACTATATGCCATGTGATTATGATTTTTATTTTTATTTTTTATTTAGCAAAAATTAACCCCAAAAATTTAGGTGTCAACAAACGAAAATGAATTGATCCATGCACGTTTACTTCTTATACTTCACTATATGTCGTTCTGTGTTTATTGTGCCGAATTGGAAACATATTATGAAAAAATGTTGCTGGTTTGCTCTCTGTACGTGTTGAAATCGCAAGTTTGTTGAGCGAACGCTACCATCTCGAATACCGAGTGCATGCTGCGAGAGCATTGAGTTGCTGCTCTAATCATCGTATGCGCATTCATTTGGGTGCGCTGTGTTACTGATTGGTTCATCAGTTGTATGCCCATTTCAAATATGTTGAGTTGCTGACGTGGTTACTGTGTTATGTTCGTACCAATGTGGTGAGTTACGGAATATGTCTATTCTGTGCGTGCTGGCTGTTCGTATGTTCTGGTATGCGTAATCATGTAATTGGGTCATTGATGTGCTGTTCTTTAATGCTAAGTACTTGCTGTCCAGATCTTCTCTTTCATTTTTTTTCTGTTCTAGTTTAGTGCGTTTCTTTCATTAATGAGGTTGACTACATTATTGTAACCTCTAGTGCCGTGCTTCTGGCTGAAGGATTCAGAGTTACAACGGCCCAGTATGATGAGACGATTATTCAAATTCTTTTAGGCTACGTTTCTTTTTCTTTTGCAAAAAATAAATAATTTGAATAATATTTTCCAAAAAATAATCGTTTGTATCAATTGAAATAATTAGTTAATAAAAAATAATTTCAATATTGACAATAATTTATATCTAAATATTTTCACGAACTATTCATTTTCGTAAGCGATACAAGCGATCATTTTATATAAGATGATTTACAAATCATTTATTTTCTGCAAAGCAAAAATAATCACTTATTTCTCTTACAAAAATAAACAAATGAAAACATTCTAAAGGTCCACGAAAATATTAGAAAATTTAGAAAAAAATTTCCATGTTAACACTGGTCGTATCACGTAGGATGCACAACATCCGTGTGAGTAATTTTTTGGACTATACTGACAAATCGTTAAAAGGTTCATGATTCAATTGGTATAATTAAAAGATTGACAACTAAATTGACACAAATATAATAGATTTAAGAGTTTTTTTGGTACTTTTCCCTTGGATAATTGGTATGGTATGGAACGATTAATATATGCTAGTTGGCTTCTCCTTGGATGAAGGTATTAGCTTTATGTTGCACAATCCCAACAGTTGTTTATCAAGTTCAATTGGGCTAACTGACCATGTTTGCACAAGAACAATTGCAGATCATAATCAGATATGTTCCGGCCAGTAGGAACCTGCTTAATAAGTGTTTGCCCAACAACAGTTTCTCCATGCGATGCTTGTGTTGTCTGTGCTAGCCAGGAGTTTAATCGCGCTCAAACGAATGCTTGCAGTGTTCTTCGAAGATAACTTCCTTTGCATTCCTCTCCATCAACCCCAGATACATTCACGAGCACTCTGTTTTTGTTCTATTCTAGCATACTCACATAACACGAAGGCAACTTCCTTTTCGTCTTTATATGATTTGTCTGCATGCGTCTGCTTCTTCATTCTGCATTTGCCCAAGCCTTTAGGAAGAGGGAAATAACTCTTCTTTTCATCAAGGCAGGGAATGGAATGGAGGAAACCTGAATAACAGGAAATTAAGCTTAACTCCGACAAAGCAATTAATGTCTGTGGAGAACAGAGAAGCAGGAACGAGAGTTCTTTCGAGAAACCATCAGGGGAGCTGGATAGCCAGTTTTCCTTGAAACACAGGAAGAACGAATGCTTTTATTCCTGAGATTTGGACGTTAGGAGGCAGACCTAGTGTTTCGAATGGTGCTATTCATTTGCATAACGAATTAGATGCTTTAGCGGTTATTCATGCTCTTGAGAACAAACAGTCTCACAATCTTCTCATAGAACCTCTCCTTGCAAGTGCAGTAACTTGCAAGGAAAGAATGTAGGCATACCGTGAATTGAGCATATATACAGAGCAGCAAACAGATGCACCGCATGCTCTGGCTAGTTTGGGAAAGGAGCAGCATATGCAGTTTACTATTTTCACAAGTATTCCAAATGTTATCGAAGATACTTTGTGTAAGGATGCACTTGACAGTATTTTGACTATGAGTGATGTAACTTGACTGGTTTAATTTCTGAATGATGGTCTTCGTTTCACCAAAAGAAAAAGAAAACTTAACCCCCCTTGGGTTTAACTGAATATGGTCCAGACCATCATGAAATGGCCGAACTCGTAAGTCCAACAATTTGGACAGTGGGCCTAAAATATGAAACATTTCTGAGTTAGGTCTATGAAGATGTTGGTAATTTCCAATATGTACATATCCGTAATATTTTTATTCACCACCTTAGACAAGTACTTTCTGAGCACCATGGCAAAAATCATTCTTTTTACCTCTTTTTTCTTGTCTTTTCACCGACAACTAAAAAAACCATCCAAAAGTGTGGCTTGCGCTAATGTAACCTTCGCGTAAAAGAGATACATGAACATCTTTAAACTTATCTCATAAATTGAGAACATCATCATCCTTAGTTATTAAATATTTTATATGTATTTAGCTTAATGTGAGTATTTTCAAAAGCTCAATATCAGAATTTTTTTCTTAAAAAAATAATTAACTGAATAGGGAAATTATCTAGTCGTTGAGAAAGCAAGGAAAATGGGGAGGATATAGATTTAGATGGAAAGTCAATCACTGAAATTAGCTCATATTTGCAAAAAAACATAAAATAAAGATGGAACGTTTTTTGTGTGCTACGTGGGACTAGGGCTCTTCTCAAGTTGTGCACGTCACGAAAGAGAGGAAAGAGACAAAAGAGATTTATGGAGAGTGCGGATATGGCCGTTGACTCTTGGTCATCTCTTATCTATTGATCCTCCAAAATTTCACATTTCTAGATTCCTGCACAAATCAATCATTTCAACCTTTCAACCTTTATGAACCTAGAATTTCCAACCGGGCTTAAAATCTCTCAATGGGTAGAGCTTTTCTCTCTCCCAGGTAGAGTTTTCCTCTCCTTATTTTATGGGAGTCTTCGAATCCAAACCCTAAAAACCTATTGTCATTCGTAGTCCCCTGTCCTCCGAATGTAGTGATTCCTTGCCCCTGCCATGGGTACCAAGCACCCAAACCCTAAAAACCCTTACAGCCCATACCATCTTCATGAAGTAGCATTCGCCTAAACATAACCTTCTCGGAGCTCCCTTCAATCACCCCCTTCCCAAAGCTACAAAGCCACGATAGAGCAGTTCTGAAGAAAATCCTCAACCCTAGTTGAAGCGTACGGCAGCAATCATCAATCTCAGTAAGAGTTTCTGTATTTATTGCCTGAATGGAGCATGAGGAGGAGAACCAACGCCGCCTTGCTGCCCTATGCAAGAGTTTAGGCCATCTATGGTCAGCAAATGATGTAATTGAAGTGCAGTAGGAAATTCCTCCCAACAAACGAATAGAATGCAGTCACACTTTTTTTGGTAAGTTATATTTGAAACCCAATGTGAACTTTCAAGCCTTTTGCAACACTATGAAGAAAGCATGGAAATCAAAAACTATGGAATGTTCCCAGAAAGAACCGGGGCTTTTCTCATTTGTATTTGAATCCGAAGAGGAAAAGGGGAGAGTGCTGAAATCAAGGCCGTGGTCCTTTGCTAGCAACTTGCTAGTGCTGAAGCAATGTGAGCCAGATATTCCGAAATACTACTATGACTTCTCTAAATATGATTTATGGGTTCATATTGTTGGACTACCTCCGGGATGGATCATAGAAGAGGTCTATTCTGATGTTGCTAGTAAATTGGGTATAGTTAAGGAAATACAACTAGAATCTAGAGGTAACGGCCCCTATAAAACAGGTAAAGTCAAAGTAGAGTTGGAGCTTTCAGCTCCTCTAAAAATAGGGGCACTGGTCAAGATTGGGAACAAGAATCTATGGGTGGAATTTAAATATGAACGCCTCCCTCATTTTTGTTACTCATGCGGCAGAATTGGTCATTATGCCTCGTATTGTGAGGAGATACCATACGAAACAACAAACTCGGCAGCAAATAAGGTATGCAAATATGATCCTTGGCTCAAAGTGGAAGTGAGAGATCATAGCCCGCATTGGGAAGCATTTTATGGAAAAGTTGATCCAAATCCTGAAGAGGAAGAGTATGTGTCTAAAACTCCCTTGGCATCAGTCAATATGGAAATTGTTGCAAGAACAGAAGCCGAGACAAATGCGAATCGATCTTGGAACAAAAAAAGAGTAGACAGCCCTTCTTCAAAGGAGGGAAGAGATGGAGGAGAGAAAACTTCAGCAGCAAAAGAGGGGAGTGGAAAACAGATAATGTATTTAGAATGCCCTAATGGTGAAGGA
The DNA here is from genome assembly GCA_028830015.1 of Eucalyptus grandis x Eucalyptus urophylla. Taxonomy (NCBI): domain Eukaryota; kingdom Viridiplantae; phylum Streptophyta; class Magnoliopsida; order Myrtales; family Myrtaceae; genus Eucalyptus; species Eucalyptus grandis x Eucalyptus urophylla. Next base: position 48,752,683 of record CM054190.1, read on the forward strand.
TCGAAGGATATAGGATATGCTGGTAAGAAAATGATGAAGTATCGGAAAGCAAAAAAAATAGAAAAGAGTTGAAGTTTCCAGCTCTTTTTTCCTTGATGAAATGGAGTTATTAGAGACCCCTGTGTAGCTGGTTAAAGAGGGTAAAGATTGGGCTTTGGTGGCTAGCCCTAACAAGCCACCAAAGACGCTATGAAGATCCTAAGTTGGAACTATTAGGGGCTAGGCAACCCCCTAACAGTCCAGGAGACTAGAGCTTTAATGGCTCTAGAACGGCCCAACTTTGATGTGAATCGTTGCGAAAGGATCATTCTACGAAGGCCCAGATTGTGCGAATTGCAAACCTCGATTTCCAATCAAACCTGTGATTGGCAACCTCAGTATAAACGTAACCTATTGACGAACATGTGTCAACAAACCAACATTATAAACGCCACAAGCGAAAGAATTCACTATCTCGCTCGATAAGTTGAATTGACCGCCACAAAAGAATCTTGATTAGGTCAAGTCCTCAAAAGAACAGTAAAAGAGAACCTCTCAATTCTTTTTCTCAAAGTAAAAGAAAATCTATCTGTCTCCAAGAAATTCAATCAGTCTTTAATATATAGGCCTTTTAGCAGCCACACAAACACTAAAAATCTAATGCGTCATATTCTAGAATATTCCTATTCTAGAATATTACTAAACAAGAAGAATATTCCTATTTGACTTGGTCAAATATTTGGTGACCAGATAATCAAATTGTGCCAAGATTTTCAAAATTCTTCAAGATCTGATCCAATGTCATCTTCTCGCCAAAGATCACAAACCATGACGCCAACAGCTTGCCTAAATTACTTGGCCCGCGCTCAAGTGATCGAACCAGTAGGAATAGACAATGGGTCCTAGCACTTCCTCCTCAATATGGCTCAATGTCCATCATTCCCTCCCCCGTGCAAAGGATTTGCCCTCAAATCATCACTGGCATAAAAAAGAGTCAAGTCAAAAACATTAAATGTGGCACTAACGTCATAGTTACTTGGAAGATCAAGCTTGTAGGCATTATTGTTAACTCTTTCCAAAACCATGAATGGTCCATCCCCTCGTGGTAATAACTTAGAATGTCGCTGCTCAGGAAATCTCTCTTTACGCATATGAACCCAAACCCAATCGTCAGGTTCAAACACCAATTCCTTGCACCCTTTGTTGGCTTGCTTTGCATATTGCTCAGTTTTGCACTCAATATTTGTGCGTGTCTTCTCATGCAACGCCTCGACAAATTCAGCTTTCTTTGCTCCATCTAAATCCACACGCTCATTAATAGATAAAGGGGTTAAATCTAACGGAGTTAACGGATTAAAACCATAGACAACCTCAAATGGTGTAAATTTAGTAGCATAATGCATGCTCCTATTATATGCAAATTCAACATGTGGCAGACAATCTTCCCAAGATTTTATGTTCTTTTTAATAATAGCATGCAACAGTACCCCTGAAGTTCTATTAACCACCTCGGTTTGACCATCAGTTTGTAGATGACAAGTAGTAGAAAATAACAACCGTGTTCCTAGTTTTTTCCACAATGTTTTCCAAAAGTAGCTAAGAAATTTAGAATCTCGATCTGAAAAAATCGATCTAGGCATGTCATGCAAACATACAACTTCCCTAAAGAATAAATCAGCAACATGAGATGCATCATTAGTTTTATGACAAGGTATAAAATGAGCCATCTTTGAAAACCGATCAACAACCACATAAATAGAATCTCTACCATTCTTAGACCTAGGCAATCCTAACACAAAATCTATAGAAATATCAATCCAAGGATGATTTGGAATAGGTAATGGTGTATACAAGCCATGCAGTTTAGTTGTAGACTTTGATTACTTACAAGCAATGCATCTCTCATAGACACATGTGACATCTCTCTTCATATGTGGCCAATAAAAATATTCATGTAGCACTTCATAAGTCTTATTAATACCAAAATGCCCCATTAAAACACCACTATGCGCTTCTCGCACCAACAATTCACACAAAGAACACTTAAGCAAATATAGTTGGTTTTCACGAAAAAAATAACCTTCATGCCTATAGAATTTATCAAATGCAGCGTGTTCACATGCTTCATACACTCTCCCAAAGTCATCATCATCAGTATATAAGCCCTTGATATGCTCAAAACCTAGACACTTTGCTTCTAAAATAGTTAGAATTGCATACCTTCAAGAAAGTACATCGGCTACCACATTCTCTTTACCTTTCTTGTACTTGATCACATATGGAAAAGTCTCGATGAACTCCATCCATTTGGCATGTCTTTTATTCAACTTTTGCTACCCTTTCAAGTACTTAAGGTCTCATGATCGGTGTGAATCACAAACTCTTTCGGCCATAGATAATGTTGCCAAGTCTCTAAAGCTCGCATTAAAGCATACATCTCTTTATCGTAGGTAGGATAATTCAATATTACTCCACTCAATTTCTCACTGAAATAAGCTATGGGACGCCCTCCTTGCATCAACACGGCTCCAATTCCTGTACCAGAAGCATCGCACTCAATCTTAAAAGTAGCACTGAAGTTCGATAAAGATAACAAATGAGCATTAATTAACTTATCTTTTAGCAAATTAAATGCTTTCTCTTGCTCTTCTCCCCACATGAAACCCACATGCTTCTTGATAACCTCAGTTAAAGGTGCGGCAATGGTGCTGAAATTTCTCACAAATCATCGATAAAAACTCGCCAATCCATGAAAGCTACGCACCTCTCCCACGGTCTTAGGCGTTGGCCATTCATGGATTGCTTTGACCTTTTCTTCATCAACCTGTATACCATCAGCACTAACAACAAATCCTAGAAGTACTCTTTTGTTAGAAATACTAATTTGCTGGTAACAAAAGAGTACTTCTTTCGATTAGCGTATAATTGCTCGGCCTTTAAAACCTGCAAGACAGCTCGCACATGCTCAATATAGTTATCAGGACTTCGGCTATAAATTAAGATGTCATCGAAATAGACAACCACCAATCGACCAATAAAAGCACACAAAACATGATTCATAAGTCACATAAACGTGCTCAATGCATTATTTAATCCAAATGGCATGACTAACCACTCATATAATCCGTACTTGGTCTTAAATGCAGTTTTCCGTTCATCACATTCTTTCATCCTAATTTGATGATAGCCACTTTTTAAATAAATCTTAGTGAAAATGCAAGAACCATACAACTCATCCAACATATCATCTAACCTAGGAATAGGATGTCGATACTTTACCGTAATATTATTGATTGTTCGGCAATCGACAACATTCGCCAAGTTCCATCATTCTTTGGCACCAACAAAACAGGCTAAGACTCTCTCTCACATATCCTCGCTCAAATAGTTTGCTAACTTGCCGCTGAAGTTCCTTTGTCTCCTCGGGATTACTTCGATATGCGGGTCGGTTAGGTAATGGCACACCAGGAATCAAGTCAATTTGATGTTCTATGCCTCGAATCGGTGGTATCCCTCTAGGAATTTCATCAAGAAAGACATCTTCAAATTCCTGCAATAAAGACACAATAGGACTAGGCAAACTTGGGTCAAGATTGTTAGTAGAAAACAAAACCTCCTTGTACACAAGTACAATAATTAGTCGATCTAGAACTAAAGCTCTCCTTACTTCACTTGATTTTGCATAAAAATTATTTTACCTCTTTTCTTTCCTCTCTTCTTTTCCCTCGATTTTTACCACAATCTTTCTCTCAGCCTCTCCTTTTCCTTACGTCTCAAATACAACACGCAAGCCCTCAGATTTCTCACATTTTCTCTCTCTCTCGGCTTCTCGTTGTAACTTTAACTGATCTTGATACACCTCACTAGGTGTCAATGGTACCAAGGTATAAGTCTTTTGATTCATCACCAATGAATAACGATTAATATACCCAGCATGATGTACCTTTCGATCATATTGCCAATGTCTTCCAAGTAAGATATGACCTGCTTGCATATGTACAACATCACACTCTACCTCGTTCTTATATCTCCCTATCTCAAATGGAATTTAAACTTGCTTTGATACTTTCACCTCACCACTATCATTTAACCATTGAAGTCTATAAGGCCTAGGGTGATTTGTCGTTTTCAAACCCAATTTATCCACCATAGTACAACTTGCCACATTCGTACAACTACCTCCATCAATTATCATACTACAAATCTTACCATTCACCACACATCTTGTATGAAACAAGTTATCTCTTTGTTGGTGATGCTCCTCCTCCTTTACTTGCACACTTAGAGAATGCCTAACCACCAATAAGTCTCCTTTTATAGCCACTTCTCCATCACTACGATCCTCTAATGGTGGCATCTCATCATCCTCTTCTTCCCTTTCACTTTCGGACTCAATAACACCATGTCCAGTCATGATCATCACCCTCCTATTAGGGCATTGATTCGCCATATGACCCCTGCCCAAACACTTAAAACATTTAACCTCATGAGTTCTAGTGTTATGGTTTTCGGTTTTACCTAAAGTTGGATTCGTTCCAACTTTACTGTCCCTCTCATTCTCCTTTGAGGTTTCTGTTTTGGTGTTGTTTCCTCTCCAATTTGGCTTCTCATATCTCTTCAAATTGGATCTCCAATTCTGATTTGAACCTCCTCCACTCTTGTGATTTCGGTCCAACTTCAATTACCGCTCAACTTTGATGGCTATGTCCACCAATTCCTCCAATTCAACATAGTGTTGCAGATCCACCACCCTTGCTATATCTGGGCTCAAACCACTCAAAAATCTTGACATTGTGGCCTCACGATTTCTACCACATTAGCACGGATCATGGCAATCTCCATCTTCTTGTGATACTCTTCCACGCTCTTATTGCCTTGTGTGAGATTTTGTAAATTTTGAAACAAATCTCAGTGATAATGACTAGGTACAAAACGCCTCCTCATCACCGCTTTCATCTCATCCCACGTCTCTATCGGTCTTTCACCATTGCGCCTCCTACTAGTCACAAGTTGATCCTACCAAATTATAGCATAATCAGTAAATTCAATAGCTGCAATTTTTACCTTTTTGAGCTCAGAGTATCGTTGGCAATCAAATGCCATCTCCATGCGTTTCTCCCATTCTAGATATGCATCAGAATTCTTCCCTTGGAAAGAAGGAATCTTCATCTTGATATTGCCAAGTTCATTATTTTCTCGGTGTCTAAACCCTCGGGCTCAATTCCACCTTCCAAATCAAGCATCTCGATCATCCTCCATGTCGGCCTCATCATCATCATAATGCCGCTGCCTTTTATGTTGGGCTCTAGAGGTGTCTCGCTAATGTTGCGGCCTTCCCCGGGTAGCTCTCAGTCACCATCAACCCTCATGCCATTTCCCATCATTTGGCCACTAAGCCCCTCCACGACGGCTCTCAATTACTGGATGCTTTCCATGAGCGCTTCATCCCTTCGTATGGAGTCAACCTCCCTTTGATTCACGCTTTCTTCGCACGACATATTTTAGACCTACAAGTAAACGTTAGTCACAAAAATCCTCACCAATCGCTCCCTCACGTGTTTCTCTCAAGGTGTTTATCACTCCTCTCGTGTTTAACTCAAGTCTAGGCTTTTTTCATCCTTAATTAAGCTTACACACTCTTATCTTTTCCCTCTCGTATTTCTCTTTTCACAAGCTCTTTATTAGACTCAAAACCTACTCTTAACCCCCTCACGATAATCAATCAAACTAATCAAACAAGATTAGATCACTATTGATTTTGTTTTTAGCAAGTAACAATTTCAAACCAACAAGTACAACTTTCAAAATTCCAATTGAAACACAAATCACTACTGATTTTGTTTCAATTCAGTCTATTTACAAACGAGTCGCCTTCTTGATTTTTTTTTCAGCTAATTTTTTTTTTGCCAAATCTTTTTTTTTCTTGCGCACTTTTTTTTTTGTGTGCGTTTTCTTTTTCTTCTTTTTTTTTACGAACTTTTTTTTTTGACGAACTCAGATACAATTTAAGATGCTAGAAAACAAATTAAAACTAACTCAGATACAATTTAAGATGATAGAAAACAAATTAAAACTAACAGTAAACAACTACGTATAGAAGAGCAAAAGCAATTAGATCCCTAAATCAACTAGAACCGAAACCCTAGCTCAATAAATTTCAACTTGCTGAATGTAAACGGAAAATTAAAGATAAATAGACCTTGTAGAAACAAGTTCTGATACCAACTGATGTGAATCATTGCGAAAGGATCGTTCTACGAAGGCCCAGATGGTGCGAATTCCAAACCTCGACCTCCAATCAAACCTGTGATTGGCAACCTCGATATGAACGTGACCTGTTGACGAACACGTGTCAACCAACCAACGTTATAAATGCCACTAGCGAAAGAATTCGCTATCTCGCTCGATAAGTCGAATTGACTGCCACAAGAGAGTCTTGATTAGGTCAAGTCCTCAAAAGAACAGTAAAAGAGAACCTTTGAATTCTTTTTCTCAAAGTAAAAAAAAATCTATCTGTCTCCAAGAAATTCAGTTAGTTTTTAATATATAGGCCTTCTAGCAGCCACACAAACCCTAAAAATTTAATGTGTCATATTCTAGAATATTCCTATTCTAGAATATTACTAGAAAAGAAGAATATTCCTATTTGATTTGGTCAAATATTTGGTGACCAGATAATCAAATTGCGCCAAGATTTCCAAAATTCTTCAAGATCTGATCCAAGGTCATGTCCACGCCAAAGATCACGAACCATGACGCCAACAGCTTGCCTAAATTGCTTGGCCCGCACTTGAGTGATCAAACCAATAGAAATAGACAATAGGTCATTAGCACATCTTCTTCGGTATGGCTCGATGTCCACATCAAACTTGGTCTTTTTAATGGAGACCAAAAACAAGGAGATGATGGTGGATAATGTGAGAAGACGACTTAAGTTCCAAAACATGTTTGTAGAGCAACCAATAGGAATGGCTGGGGGCTTGGCACTTATGTGGAATGAGGATGTGGAAGTTAAAATAAATTCGAGTTCAAAGGAGTACATGGACGTGGAATGTAAGGATCCTACTAGTGGATATCTAATGAGAGTTACACTCATGCATGCTTCGACAAATTTTCAGGAGAGGATTCTGTTATGGCAAAAGGTTCGGGATATTCACTCCAACAATCAACTTCCATGGCTTTGTATGAGGGACTTTAATGAAATTCTATATAGCTGAGAAAAGGTTGAGAAGAGGGAAGCTGATCAACATAGAATAGCGGCCTTTCGAGACTTCCTTAATGATTGTTCCTTGATGGATATAGACACTAAAGGTTGTGCTTTTACTTGGGCCAACAATCGAGAAGGTGAAAACCTGGTGAAGAAAAGGCTAGATAGAGCCTTGTGTACAATGGATTGAAGAATTATGTTCCCAAATGCTGAAGTGTTGGCTCTCCTTGCGATATGCTCAGACCACAACCCACTTTTGCTGTCTCTACATCCTGTGTGGGAGAGAAAAAGGAAGGAGTTCAAGTTTGAAGCCTTTTGGATGGAGGAAAAAGAGTGTGGGGAGATCATTAAAAGATGTTGGGGAGGCGACCAGCACTGTTACACATCCTTTTCTCAGAAAATATAGAATGTTATGAAGGACTTGGCTTCATGGAGCAAAATAAAGTTATCTAATGCCTCTCTCCAAGTTAGGAGGCTCAAGCAGAAACAAACTGAGATCACAAATGGGGATTCTAAATTTTCCAGCAAAGTGGAATATCAAGAAATTAAAGAGAATATTGAACGACTCTGGAAACACGAAGAAATGTATTGGGGTATGAGGTCTTGGGTAAATTGGCTTCAATGAGTGACAGAAACTCAAATTATTTCCATGCTACTACAGTTCAACAAAGACAACGAAATACAATTTCTGCTCTGAGACTAAATGAAGATAATTGGTGTAGGGACCAGAAGATACTAAAGCAACACATAGAGGATTACTATTCTTCTCTATATGAATCGGCGAGTCCAAGAGAATTTTAACCTATCTTGGATATATGCCCACCCCCAGTAACCAAGGAAATGAATGAAAGCCTCTTGACCCATATTTCAATGGAAGAAGTAAAAGAAGCAGTTTTCCAGCTAGGCTCCCTAAAAGCTCTTGGCCCGGATGGACTCAATGGACAATTTTATTAGCATTACTGGGAAGATATTCAGCTGGACATGCTACATCTGGTTCGGAACTTCTTTGAATCAGGTAAATTTGACCCTCTACTCAACAAGACTCACATATCTCTCATTCCAAAAGTGAAAAGTCCAGAAAGCACTAGTCAATTCAGACCAATCAGCCTATGTAATTTCAGCTATAAAATTATCTCCAAAGTGCTAGCAAACAGATTAAAACCATGGCTTGTTAAGATCATAGCCTATGAACAAAGTGCCTTTGTTAAAGGACGACAAAAAAAAGATAACATTTTCATTGTTCAAGAGGTGTTGCATCGGTTGAGGATCAAAGAAAGAAAAAAGAAATTCCTAGCAATCCTTAAACTGGATATGCAAAAAGCTTATGATAGGGTTGAGTGTGACTTCTTAAAAATGAGTATGTTAAAGATGGGGTTTAGCGGAAGATGGGTTGAGCTAGTGATGCATTGTGTTTCCACAGTGTCCTTTAGTGTTAAAGTCAATGGAGATCATACACGATATTTTACACCCACGCGTGGGATAAGATAAGGAGATCCATCATCCCCATATCTCTTCATATTGATGGCTAATGTTTTTTCTTGGATGATGCACAAAGCAATAGAAGATAGGAGTATACTTACCAAAAAAAAAAATAGAAGATAGGAGTATCAAAGAAATAAAATTGAATAGGTATTGTCCCACATTGTCTCATATGTTATTTGTTGATGATGCTATCATTTTTATGGATGAGATAGTCAAAGAATGTCAAAATTTAGCAAATGTTCTACACTAGTATTGCTATGCAACCAGTCAAGCTATCAATCTAAACAAATTGGGAGTGTTTTTTAGCAAGGGCTATCCGTTGAGCTTAAAGAGGAATGTGGCACAAGAGTTATGAGTGCCTATTATTGAGAAAACATGGAAATACCTAGGAATTCCATCTGATTAGGGACAAACAAAAAAGGAGATGTTTTAATGGATCCTTGCTAGAGTGAACATGAAGCTTGTAAGATGGAAAGAGAAATTGTTGTCTAAAGTAGGCAAATAAATATTGATTAAAGCTGTTGTACAGGCTCTTCCTCAGTACGCCATGTCTATTTTCAAAATCGCTATCTCAGTTTGTAAAGTCATCGAACGAAGGATTGTAGAGTTTTGGTGGAAACAAAATTATTCCAAAAGAAGTATGTACTGGAAGAGACGGGAGGTCTTGAAATCGAGAAAAGATGAATGGGGTCTTGGCTTTAAGGACCTAATTAATTTCAACAAGGCTATGTTAGGGAAACAAGTGTAGAGACTTTCGCAATCACCGTCAGCTCTATGGACCAGATTCCAAAAGGAGTACGTGACTCGTGAGGCATGCCGGTCGACGGATTTGCAGACGAGATCCACGCCTCATCTCCTCTGCACGCTGAAGCCCTAGCAATTCTTCACGGTCTGCACTTTCTGAAACAGCAAAAAGGGAGTCACGTGGGAGCGGTTCAGTTCAAGGAAGTTAAGTGGGAAGTGCAAAGTGATAGTCTAACACTCGTGGAAGCTATATTAGGCCGGGCTGAAGTCCCATGGGCTATGTCTAATCTGCTAAATGAAAGCATAAATATTCTACAGAGTCTAACCTTCGTTAAATTATCCTATTGCCCAATAGAAGCCAACCAGGCTACCGATTGGGTAGCGAAATCGAATTGCCTCAAATCCCTATCTCCAAATTGGTTATATGCCCCACCCCAACCAAATTGGTTATATGCCCCACCCCAACCTCTATGGAGTATTTTATGTTCTGAATTCAATTTATTGTTTACTTGTAATCCTTACTTTTTATGAATGAATGAATGACCTATTTTAGATCCAAAAAAAAAAAAAAGAAACAAACAAACAAACAAACCTTTATGCACCTAGATTCATGCACAAATCAATCGTTTCAACCTTTATTCACCGACCAAAAAAAACCTTCATGCATTTTTTCACACTTCAATTTGATGTCACCAAAGCCCCACTCTTCAACCTAAGTCACTTTTCAACCCATGTGGATATGGGAGAAAGTTGGCCCATAATAATGCAAACTTTTAGAGGACCAAATAATAGTCAACAAAAAGAGAGAAGAAAATTTTCAAATCTAACTGAAGAATGGACTTGATCAATGCAGCCCAAGTCCGTGACAGCTGGAAACATCAAATAATTTTCATTAAAAAATAATAAAACATGTGCATGCTACCCAGCTACTTTTCTTTTGCTAAAAGCGAAAGATGGTTACTTAGGGTACGCATGGTAACGGTTGACTGGGGAACGGTTTCTTTTTTGAAATAGTTCTTTTCTATTTTTATTCTGGGGAACAATTTCTGAGTAAAATAAGGTGTTTGGTAACTATACAAAATTTCTATTCTTGAAATAGAAAAATAATATAAATGCATTTGGTACGATTTTTTATTTTTTGTATTTATTTATTTTTTATTCTTGCTCACGAACTGCCGACCATTGGCAGCTGCGACGGCGGTCGGTTGGTGGGGATGACGGTAATCGGCGGTCTTGCGGCGGCGGCCGGTGGTCGGTGGCGATCATCGGCGGTCGGGGGTGGCCGGTGGGCTGTGGGTGGCAGTGACGACGATCAAACGGCGGTGGTGACGATGGTCGCTGCTGGTGGGGCAGCGGTCGGCCAACGGTGGCCGCGGCCAGCCGGAGGTGGCCAGCGGTTGGCAGGCGGCCACCCAAGGCCACAGTAAGCAAGAAAAACAAAAGAAAAAAAAAAGAAAAGAAAAAATTAGCTTATTTCTAGAAATTGTTCCTAGAAACAAAAAGCTATTTCTTTTTTGTTTCTTGTTTCTATTCCAAATTTGTCCTCGGGAACAAAAAAAATAGATTTTTTGTTCCCGGGAACAAAAAAACAAAAATTGGGAGAAATAGAAACGTTACCATACAGGCCCTTAAAATCATAACAACCGATCAATTTGAGGCTTCTCTTTCTTCTTCTTCTTGTTTTTTTTAGCCATTCTAGCCTTTTATGGTGGCTCAAGAAAAAAGTGACTCTTTTATCATTCATTTATAAACCGACAATGGACAATTGGTCTTTCATATAGACATGATACAATATTATATACATCTACATCCATATAAACATAGATATATATATATATATATATATATATATATATATATACACATATATGTACACTTCAAGCCTTAATTAAATTAGAACTAGAATTATCAAGTCACTTAGGTTTAATAGTTTTTGTTCACAATTTACTTATGATAATGCAAACGCATGGGCTGTGCTGAAAGATTATAAACGAGTGGAATCCTACTGATGAGCAAAATGGTGACGAGAGCTATCTAGACTCACTCTTCTCTGAGGTCTATATATACGCAAGCACACTTCTGACTTCTAAGATTATATTGCTCTAAGAAAAAAAAAATAGCCATTGTTATAGTGATTATTGAGTTGCTGTGCAAAAATTACAATAATATTCATAGTTACAGTGAATAAGGTAAGTTTTACCAGGCAGGTTTGGCCATTGGCTACGAGCGGAAGCTCGTGATCTAAGCCCATACGGGAAGATCTTCTATGGCAAACAGGAGATACTACCAGACGAAGATGAGATTGTGCCAGAGACACCCACAAATTCAGCACCTGAAATAGCAATATATCAGCAACATCGAAATACAAACCAAATTCTAGCTATATGTGAACCGGGCCATGCAGATCAATAAACCACACAGGAGATAAGCCAGCCCAATCAGCATTTTCCACTAGTTATTATGAAGGAGAAAGGGCTACAAAAAAGAGGGAATAGCTGCATTGATAAAGAATCAGCTATGGTGCTATATGAGGAGCAACACAAGGAAGCAGAAATGGAGATGGAGCAGAACATAACAGGGGAAAAGGGGCTGATTAGGCATAAATCCAGGTGTACTAAGGGCGCAAATGCAAAGAAAGGCAAGAGGTTTTGCCCGTATGGGGCTCAATCCTCAAAAACACCTGAATTTGACAATACTCAGCTGGTGGAAACACCTATAGAAGTGGCGGAGAAATCAAGTCAATGGGCTTTGGTGGCTAGCCCTAATAAGCCACTGGTTCATCCATGAAGCTATTGTGCTGGAATTGTCAGGGGTTGGGCACACCCTTGACAATTCAGGCATTAAGGGTCCTTGTGACCCAGGAAAGGCCCAGTATTATGTTTATTATGGAGACTAAAAATCAAGAACTCAAGGTGCAGCATATAAGAAGGAGGCTGAAATTTCAAAACAGCTTTGTGGTTAATCCAGAAGGAATCGCAGGGGGATTGGCTCTGTTCTGGGATGAGCAAGTAAGGTTAAATGTTGATTCCTTTTCAAAACACTATATTAATGTTCAGTGCATTATCCAAGCAACTCAACAGCAAATGTATATAACTTTTGTTCATGCCCCTAATGAATTTCAAGATAGAGTAATGCTATGGGAGGACCTACACCGAAAAAGCTCCACACATCGATTTCCTTGGCTTTGTATGGGGGATTTCAATGAGATAATGTACCATTGGGAAAAAGTGGGGAAAAAGAGAGCAGAACCTTACCGGATGGCAGCATTTAGGGATTTCATATTTCACTGTTCTTTAATGGACTTAGAGAGCAAGGGATGCGCCTTTACCTGGAAAAACAACAGAACAGAAGAACATCTGGTCAAGAAACGTCTAGACAGAGCTCTATGCACTTCAGATTGGAGGATAGCATACCCTAATGCAGAATGCACGGCATTACCAGCCATAGGTTCTGATCATAGCCCCCTTATTCTATCTTTAAACTCGAAAAAGAAAAGGAGGAGGAAGATTTTTAGATACGAAGCATTCTGGTCAAAAAATGAGGAATGTGGGCAAATTGTAAAGAATGCATGGGCTGAATTCCAACCCCTGAATCTGGATATGGGAAAAAAATTGCAGATTGTGGCTCAAAAATTGGGAAAATGGAGCAAGAACAGGACGGAAAATGCAGATATCAGAATTAAAGTGCTGAAAAATGAGTTGCAAAGCTTGACAAAGAGTGTTGGGAAGGAAAAAGAAAGTGAAACAGCAAAGCAAATCACCCAGGAGTTAGAAAAGCTGTGGAGTCAAGAGGAGATGTACTGGGGAATGCGCTCGAGAATTACCTGGCTCAAGTGGGGGGATAGAAATACTAAATTTTTCCATGCATCAACTATTCAAAGGAGATCCAGAAATAGAATTACCTTGCTGAAAAACGCTGAAGAGGAATGGGTGAATGAGGAACAGTCCTTAAAGGATATGACAGTCACGTTCTTCAAAAATTTATATAACTCAGTAGGGCCTCGCAACTTCCAGCCTGTAATTCAGCAAATCTCGATCTCAGTTGATGAAAGCATGAACCAACAGTTAGTTAAACCAGTCACATTGGGGGAAATTACAGAGGCAATGCAACAACTAGGAGCTACAAAAGCTCCTGGACCAGATGGTCTTAATGGGCTATTTTACCGGGATCATTGGACACATATCAGCAAGGACATATTCAATGAAGTGCAGAGTTTCTTTGAGACTGGTTATCTAAACCCCGAGCTGAACAGAACCCAAATCACCCTTGTCCCCAAAACCCCAAACCCAGAAAAGCTTGAACAATTCAGGCCTATAAGCCTCTGCAATTTTGTTTATAAAATTATTTCCAAAGTGATGGCTAATCGACTTAAACCTGTGCTACCACAGATCATAGCAGAAGAACAAAGTGCTTTTGTGGGAGGAAGACAAATACAAGACAATATTTTGATAGTCCAAGAAGTACTTCATAAGTTGAGAATTCGGGAAAGGAAAAACAAATTTCAAGCGGTCCTAAAGCTTGACATGCAAAAAGCTTACGACCGGATAGAATGGGACTTCCTTAGAGAATGCTTGCTCAAGAAGGGATTCAGTGAGAAGTGGGTGCAATGGGTCACACAGTGTGTTTCAACGGTCTCCTTTAGTGTGAATTTTAACGGTGAGCCCCAACAATTTTTCAAACCTACAAGAGGAATTCGTCAAGGGGATCCTCTATCCCCATATCTTTTCATCCTAGTGGCTGATGTACTGTCAAATCTCATGCGAACAGCAGTAGTCGAGGGCACAATCCAGGGAATTAAACTAAATAGTGGCTGTCCTACTCTATCCCACCTACTATTTGCGGATGATTCCATTTTCTTCCTACACGGTACTATCACAGAATGTCAGAATTTGGCGGAAATACTACACCAATATTGTTTTGCTTCAGGACAGGCCATAAATCTGAATAAATCAGGTATATACTTTAGTAAGAACTGCCCCATGAATTTAAGGAGGAATATGGCAGCAGAGCTGAGGGTCCCAGAAATAGAAAAAACGGGGAAATACTTGGGAATTCCTTCGGATTGGGGAGGCTCGAAGAAAGATGTTTTTGCCTGGATTTTAGCTCGAGTCAACAAGAAACTAGAAAGCTGGAAGGATCACTTGCTGACAAGAGCAGGTAAGGAGATATTGATTAAATCAGTGGTGCAGGCCATTCCACAGTACGCAATGTCTATATTCAAGTTACCGATGTCAATATGCAAAGCCATAGAGAAAAAGATTGCCAATTTTTGGTGGAGAAATGGGAAAAACACTGCTGGAATTCATTGGAGAAAATGGGAGAAACTGAAACTCAGGAAAAATGAAGGAGGCCTTGGATTTAAAGACTTAACAGCTTTCAACCAAGCCATGTTAGGGAAGCAAGCATGGCGGATTTCACAGCAACCCCACTCCCTATTGAGCAAACTAATGAAGGGTTTATATCACCCACACTGCGAAATTTGGAAAGCTGGAAATGGTACACGACCATCGTGGGGATGGAGGAGCATTATAGTGGGAAGAGATTCCATAGCACCAGATGTTATTTGGTCTGTTGGCAATGGTCTGAAAATTTCGATAAGAGAGGATAAATGGCTGAAAAGCGGACTGGTTGGAGGACCGATTACAAGAGATGAACCAAGAAAAGTCAGCGCACTCATACACCGGGGAAATGGCACATGGAATGAAAATTTACTTCGAATGATGTTTGATGAAAATAGGGTACAAGAAATTCTTACTATCCCTATTGGGCTCTCAACAACAGAAGACAGATTAGTATGGATGCGCAACAATTCAGGGTCTTATACAGTCAAGAGTGGGTATTTCACAACACGAGATAGAGCAGCTAAACCACCACTTAATTCAGCAACATCCTCTCATCAAACAAAGCCAGATTTATGGAAACATATTTGGCACTCAGACACATTACCCAAAGTAAAACAATTCCTCTGGAATGTCTGCCAAAATGCACTACCTACAATGGATAACCTGCACCAAAGGAAAATAGTACCTGACCCAATTTGCCCCATTTGCAAACACGAAGATGAGACGATTGAACACACGCTGCTGTTATGCCCTTGGACAGCTCAGATTTGGAAAGCTTCTCCTCTGAAAATCAAAATAACCAGATTAGGGTTAACAAGAATTGACGACTGGCTATACATGAGGAAAAAAGATCCACAAAGCTCCTCAAAGTTCAATCAGATTGCATCTACCATGTGGAGTATATGGCAAGACCGAAACAGGTTCATCTTTGACAAAAAACCTCTCACCCCGAAGCAAACCCTGTTAAGATCAGAGGCATTACAGAGAGATTTCGAAACATGGAATACAATGGCAGTTAAGAAGATAGCAAAAGAGACCCACACCAATAGGTGGCAACCCCCGAAACCAGGCTTCATTAAACTGAACATAGATGCTTCCTTTGTTCGGCGGGAGCGAGAGGAGAGGGGAACACACGAAACCAGATCTGTTGACGACAGGGTTGAAGCAGAAAATCTAGTTACTGCAGCTTTCGGTTGCAGAGCATCCACGGATGAGGAAGAGAGTGGGGGCGAAACTCCGAACAGACCAGCCGCATCCAGCGCCTGTAGGGGACAAACCCACAGCAACTACGGGACCAGATCTGCTGATGACAGGGTTGAAGCAGAAAATTTAGTTACTGCAGATTTCGGTTGCAGAGCATCCACGATTGAGGAAGAGAATGGGGGCGAAACTCCAAACATAGCAGCCGCATCCAGCGCCTGCAGGGGACATACCCACAGCAACGACAATCTGCAGCGGAACATTGAGACCCACTTTGTGAGGCGCGAGCGAGAGGAGAGGGGAGAAGACGAAACCAGATCTGGAGTTAATAGGGACGAAGATGAAACCTCAGTTGCTGTAGATTTCGGTTGCAGAGAAACTCGGGATGAGGAAGAGAGCAGGGGCGACGTGGACAAGGGAGGAGCGGAGAACAGAGCAGTTGTTGCTTGCATCTGCAGGGACTCCCGGGGTAGACTCGTTGAAGGCTTCTCCAAGACTGTTGCAGCAGCTTCGGTAGAGCAAGCAGAGGCAAGTGCTCTCATGGAAACCCTAGAATTTCTATCAGATAGAACCGAAGAACTACTGGAAGTACACACAGACAACCTTCTGCTCGTGCGGGCACTTCAGTTTGGCGAAGACTTCAGTTGGGAAGTGGCGCCGCTCATGGACCGGATAAAAGAGAAGCTTCACAGGTTTACGGGCCTCACTTTGGCCCATTGCAGCAGAGAAGCAAATAGGCCCGCGGACTGGGTAGCGAAGGCTCATCGAAAAAATTTTCTCCCAAGAGATTGGGTGACTAATCCCCCAACAGCTTTATTTGACTTGTTATGCGCTGATGTTCTTGATGTATTTTCTCCGAACTTCACTAAGTAAATGGAAAGCTATCGCATTATCGACCAAAAAAAAAAAAAGAATAAGGTAAGTTTACTATGTTTGGCTTGAAAGAGATGAGATGATCCGTAAAGCCACAAGGGGCCAACAAGAATTATCGTATTTGTTCAATTAAGAGGGCCAAAACTAAATAATTAGTCACTCTAGAATCTAGAATTTTCGAATGGAGACCTATCAACGAACCAGTTTGGTCTGTGTATACAGGCTGAGGGGCCGTATCAGCTGGTATTCAACACCAGGGGAATTTGCTGGATTTGCACCTTGTTTGGTTACCATTTTTTCACTCATATTTTCTGGGTTGAGTTTAAAGTGAGTCAATTCAATTTTATGAATGGATTAAAATTAGTAGTAAGAAACGAAGACGAGTAAAAATGGGTGTAAATGGATATGACTCAGACTCATAACGGTGATGAAGATGAAATAAAACAAATAAGAGCACTACCTCCATCAAATTAGTCATACGACTAGAATTTAGTTTGGGGAGTCATCCTGAGCTACTCCTTGCTTTCGAGGAAAACCGTTGCCTCACTGGTTGTTCAAGCTTTCTTGGAGTGCCTTTTCATACTGAATATGGATGACTCGGAACTAAGTGCTTGCAAAATGCTCCATTTGTTGTAAATTTTTCTGAAACTAGAGTTAACGCAAATAGCCTTTCTGAAACTATATGTTTGTTCAATTAAGGGGGCCAAAACATAAATAGCCACTAGGATAGGGTTGTTTACTTCTCCAGAAAAGCTAAAGCATTCATGTTGAACAACACTGCTTATATCTACCAAGCTCATGGGCCGGAATTTTCCATTTACATCATGTGTAAGTAACTGACAAAGCGCATATGGTCATCCGCTCTAAGACATCCTTTTTTTTAAAAATAAAATAAAATAAAATAAAAGAGAGATGAAAATATTTTCAAATTTGGCAGGTGGATGCACTTGATCAATGCGGCCAAAGTTAGAATAGGTGAGAAAAACATAAATATTCACATCTTGACAAATTGATGTGAAAATATCAAAATCAGTTAATGGGAAAAAACAAATCTGCATCTAGTAGGCGTTGCCAACCATAGAAGATAAAATATTGGAATGAAACAAATCTAAACTAGGCTGAGAATGATATGAGTTCATTGAATTAGCAATTTTCGCAATTTCCTGTGGAATTCCCACATGAGAGCCGCCCAGAAACATCGTAGAATATTTAGCAGATGATGGGAAGGACTCTACCACATCGGTCGGTTGGTGATGAACTATACAGGTCAAGTTGTTCAAATGTAATATATGCAGGACACCGAATCAATATTTGGCTGGTAGCCATTCGTCATCATCTGCAGAAAGAATCAAATTCATAACAAGTGGAGTCTCTGGCCAGAGAGAAATCAATACGGAATGTAATAATTTTTGTTATTGTTTATGTCCAGGGTTCATAAATCACTATGCCCATTGTGAAAAGGATCCACCAGCCACGGCGACTCAGTAGATGAGTAATATTAAAGTCAACATAACAACCACATGACTTGAGGCATGAGAAAAATAACTTACCTACCGCGTGCTCTCTTATTTTAATTCATAGTATCTTTCTTCAGCAAAAGAATGTTGACTCAAGAGAAATAGCAATTCCAACCTCCTACCATTTGTAAAATTTTGTGAGATCATTACTAACTGTTATAATGAAAAGAAAGAAATTTACGTGATTCAGTTGATGACCTCCGTTCATGGGACAACAATAAGTGCAAAGATTTACCTCTCAAAATACAATGAAAGAGAAACAACTGTCAATATATATATATATATATATATATATATATATATATATATATATATATATATATAACACCTTGATATTCCTGATATATCTCACATACTCTAAAATAATATTTATATTATAACTCTAAGGCTTTCGAGAAAAATGTGATATTTCTAGAAAATATTCCCTAGGAAGTTGTTTTTCAAGAAAATGATAATAATTTTTGGTGTTTGATTTTCCTCCTTGCAATCATTTAAAAAAATTTTATATTTTTTGATGTTTGATTAAAACTTGAAAATGAACTATAAAATATTCAATATAATAAAAATTATTTTTCACTTGAAAATTATATTTTATGTGATTAATTTTTATTTTACTTTACTTTTTTTAAAAATAATTTTAATTTTTTTTGTTTTTTATTTTTTATTTTTATTTTTCTTTCTTTTACTTTCTCCTTCTTCTTCAACCGATC
This sequence comes from Eucalyptus grandis x Eucalyptus urophylla, assembly GCA_028830015.1. Taxonomy (NCBI): domain Eukaryota; kingdom Viridiplantae; phylum Streptophyta; class Magnoliopsida; order Myrtales; family Myrtaceae; genus Eucalyptus; species Eucalyptus grandis x Eucalyptus urophylla. The sequence continues at coordinate 48,771,737 of CM054190.1, forward strand.
GTCGATAAGGCTCAAGCTCACTGTTCTCGAGCAAGGCTCCACCTTGGTAGATTTGGTGAGGTAGAGCTTGTGAGGCCAGCAAACTCAAGCCTTGCCTAATTGGTGAGCTCAAGGCTTTGCTAGTGGTTGGCAAGTCACAACAAGCTTGAGGCCTCATGAGTTGTGGCAAGGTCACCTTTAGCTCAGTACAATGAGCTTGACCACTGAATATGGTGAGGTAGAGCCTTGCCTCAAGTTGGCTCGGCTCCACTCACTAGAATTTGGCAAGCTTGAGCCTTATTAGCCTGTGATGAGGCTCATCTCACAAAAAATCCATGTGGGATGATTTACTAGAAGTGATACTCAAAAAATCAAATTCACTTTGATGTGGCACTAAGAAAAAAAATTATTACATTCAAGTTACGAAAGTTACTTGTCTTGATTTGCAATGGTTTTCAATTTAATGCAAGAATTGATGATGGAGAAACGGCTTTCTCTTTCATGTAATTCAAGAAGGACATGCAAAAGCAAGAACATCTTCTTCTTATGTTTTCATTTCTCCGTTGAGTTTAACAAACAAATTTAGTGCAGATTAAAGAGGAATGTCTGTTCTATCCTAACAAAATAGTTGCTAGAGTCAGTTGCACCAAGTTTTATATTTCGAGGTGCGGAATTATTCTGAAGGACAATGCTCCCATGTCTCAAATAGCATATCTCCTTTTCATGTTCTCCAACTATTTTTCACAACAAGAATAACTTACCAACACTACTAAGACTTTACCAACTTCCAAATAAATTGCTGTTTTATCTAATCTTCTGAAAATTTTTGCAAGCATCATAAGTAGATGATCATCATTATAGTAAATATGTCAACATTTTAGTAATCTATTAACTTATCAACTTCTTTGAAGTGCTACCTTCACATCGAGACAAGCTTTAAAATGTCCAGTGATAGTTGCGTTCTCACTTTGAATGGACCAAAAAATTCATTATTAGCATGACCATGAGACATGTGAGCCTTCCTTTGATACCTAGTAAAAATTGAAGCAGGGTATAAACAAAGGTAAGTGTGTAAACTAATTTTTTTCAATACATATCCAGTTTAATTTTTGACAAAACAAAAAAATCTTCTCGGGATAATGCCAAGGCCACATATCCAATATCTCAATTTTGATGTCCGAATTTGGTGGACTGAAAATGAACCGACTCTCTCTCTCTCTCTCACCGAGAAACAAACCTTGAAGTTCATAAACAGTACTGGGGTGCCATTGTTGGGCTAGTCGGAAGGTTTTCGGTCACTCTCATGCCTCTTCAGTGCAGATGCCTTGTCTCCTATCTCTTCCATCTTTTCTTGCTGAGACACCTAGCAAGTGTCATAATCCATGTCAAGATCCGACCCAGACTTTCTTTTAAGGATGTAAGCAATGACGTCATAGGAACTTTGGAGAAGACGCAAGAATGTCACGTCATTTTGGGGGAGGAACTTTGGCAGCATCCTTGACTCCAGACATCTTTGAGTCGCCCAATTTTGGGTCGAAAAGGTGTCGTCCAAAAGACGTCCTTTGCGTTGCATGTGTACTATTAGGGAAGAAATGGTAGTCAATAATTCATACATTATTCCACTTTTACAGACGTGTCTCTGTCCCAAAATGCATGTGAAAAACGTTCCATCTTTTTTATTTTTAATTATGAGCTAATAATTTCATTAATTAACTTTCCATCTAAATTTGTATCCTCCCCATTTTTCTAGTTTTTTTTTTCAAAGATAACATACATTCCATAGTCGGTGAATTATTTTTTTCTTAGAAAAAAATTGTGATATTAAGCTTTTGAAAATACCCACATCGAGCTAAATGTGTATAAAATTTTTTATTGTTTAAGCATCACAATGTTATAATTTTATGAGGTAAAACTAAAGATGTTGATGCATATTTTTTAATGAGAAGGGCACACCAACACAATTCATATTCAAATTATGTCGGGAAGATGTTTTGAATTGGGGATGAGAAGCGAAGAAAAAAGAGGTGAAGAGAAAAATTGTCCCATATTGCTTAGAAAGTACGGATCTAACGTGCTTTTGATAGGTCATGAGATACATATCTTCTGGCACGCCTTTGGGCACTCATGCATTGGACTAAAGAGGAAGATAAAAAACTAGATGCGTGCTTAACCCGTGTGGTCATATGAGGGAACCTTTCATTGATGGATTTCAGGACGATGCCCGATAGATATCATATGCTATGCCCAACGGGGCAGGACAATGTCGTGGAGATTTCCTAAAGAGCCATAGAGTTTCAACTATATGATATAGTATGGTAAAATGAGATGTTATGTGATTTTCGAAACGCTAATTGTGTGTGGAGTATTTGAGTGCTATGTGTATATTTTGGAAGTCATTTTATGGCTCACATATGTTTGACATGAACTTATATAAGATGCATGAGACACACACATGAATTAATCATCATTTTTAGTGACTTAGAAGGCATGTGCATGCCATAATCATCATTGTTCATGAAGTGAGAGGCATGTAGATGTTCTAAAGGTTGTTCTTTGAGTCTTGAAGGCTTTGATAATGTTGTGAATTCTAATATCTGACACATGTGAATATTTTGGTAATTATTTGCACTAATTGTGATACATAGATTTATGTGCCTTTATTTAGGACTCGAGGGACTTAAGTTGAGGATAAGTTCCATCATGTATAATTAAGGCAAAGTTTAGGCTTTGTTATTGATCTACCATTGACATATTTGGGTTGGGAAATCTTAAGGTTCCAATGTGAGGCATTCGCCTATACGAGATTTAAGATCTTTACTTATTAAATTTTGACTCATTTGTTATTGTTTAACATTTTTTAGATCGATAGATATGGATCTCTTACCTCACCACTTCGTGCATTTTGGGATACCTGTAAGCATCGTGATGATAGACATATTTAGGGAGAACGCTGCTTTATGTTAGATCACTACCATTGCGTGGGTCGACAAGGGGTACCGCAACCTTGTTCCTCACTAATCTGGGCATGGTACGCATGGTTCGATGGGAACCTTTTTCAGACTCCTCTATGGGTTCCGTGGTCCACTTGGACTAGATGATGATGCAGGCCCGCCAGATAGTCTTGTGGATGATGCTTATGCGGCAAGTCTTGGTAGGGGAGCCGCTATTGGTTAGATCTCCTTAGAGGAGATAGGCTCCCCCTTGCAGCTTCTGACCCTCTTTTTTTTCTTTATATTTTTGCGTGAGGGGATGACCGGTCAGAATGGCCCTAGAGATGAGGGCATGTAAATTATAAAAGTTCTAAGTAAACAAAGCATGGAAGTTTTGCACTATGTATATACGTGTGTTATTCCTTGCTATCCATTGTTGTTGATTGATTGGATGTTTGAGAACTTCCATGAGTGATTAACGGAAAGATAAAATCAATGAGACAATAACACCTACTAGAACGTTGCAAATTAATCCCATCGCAAAGGACATCGTGTTCCCGCAACAAGGGAAGGCCCGGGGCGTGACACTGTGTCTAAAGTCATGGCCTGAGCATGGCATTCTTACAAAGAATCAGGGTTACATAGATATTGAAGGTTCTGCTGATGTAGATTGAGCTAAAAATCCCATAGATAGAAGATCAATTATAGGGTTCTGTAAATTTGGAAGAGGAAACCTAGTCAATTAAAAGAGCAAAAAGCAAAGTGCGGTTGCTAGATCAAGTGCATAAGCTAAGTACAGAGCCATGGCTTAAACCACGAGTGAATCAGTATGGCTTCATTTATTGTTGCAAGATTTGAGTCTTAATAAGCTTCAAACTTCTACAAAATTGTTTTGCGATAATCAAGCAACAATTCATATTGCTTGGAATCTAGTCTTTCATGAAATGACCAAGCACATAGAAGTTGATTGTCCCTATATCCACGGGATAGTTTAAGACAAGACAATTGAGACTCCATACATCATAAGTGAGGATCAATTGGCTGGCATATTTACTAAGGCGCTTCCCACCAAAGCTTTTAAGCATGTGATGACCAAGCTAACCTCTAATGACATCTTCTCTCCGGTTTAGGAGTATTGGAAAGATGAGGACAACTAGTCACTAGAGTCCAAATTTAGTAGGAGATTTGGCTCAAATTTGTTAAGAACGAAATAACAACAATATTTACATTTCCAATAGATTTTCATGTTTATCCTTAGAGATTTATACTATGTTATTTAAAGAGAATGAAATACCTCCATGTGATATGTAGAATTAGAGATTTCAATCACGGATGTAGGATTCCAGGGGTCCTCTTCTTGGTCGACTTAGTCACGTTAAATCCTTTTCTCCTTTTTCGTGTGTGTGATTACAAATTAAATATTGTTGATGAACTGATCTTGGGGGCTCATTGCCGCTACATGACGCGCGGTCCGTGATTCGCTTGTTATTATAGCTGTCTTTGAGGCTGAATCTCGTTCGAAGAATCCATTAGCGGTTGCCCAGTCACCCTCGAATGCAGCTCGCAGCAGTGGTCGATAATAGTGACCATCCTCTACTTCTTTTGTTGTTCTGCGAAAATGAAAATTCTTTTGGCATATCATGAACAAAATTATTTTGTTAGAGTGAAATTGTCCGACAAATATCACCTTACTAAGACCAACTTAGATAAATTCTATTAAATTAACCAAAAAGAGAGAGAGAGAGAGAGAGAGAGAGAGAGAGAAAGGATCGGCTCCCTTGCAAAACAGTAGGTACTGTGAAGGATTAGTTTCGGAGTTTGACTCCACATCCGCAAGAACATCTTAGATAAGAAAAATTATCAAAAAAAAGTCCTCAAACCTATTACAATTATATCAATTCAATTGTAAACCTTTTTTGGCCAATTGAGCTCTAAATTTTTTGCATTTATACCAATTTAATCCATTTAGTCAATTTTAACTGGAAATTGTTGATATGAACACCTGTCCTATGTGGTATAGTCAACATTGACATGGAAATTTTTAAATATTATTTTAATAATTTTTTGAATTATTTATTTATTTTTCTTTTCATTCCTTCTTTTCTTTTGTTTCTCCCCATTGTGTTGGAGCTCGACGGCCATTGGGCGAGGGCTATGAAGCCCTCACCTACATTTGGGCAAGGCCTTCACAGCCGCTAGCCAAGCTAGCCTCACCCATGCTTGGTGAGGCCATGGCCACCTTCGCTCGAGATTGGCTTCACCTTGGCTATGCCTTGCAATGGTCTGGGTAGGCATAGCTATGGGCGAGGCCACCTTAGCCTGCAACTAGCGAAGCCATAGCAAGGCTAGCTTCGCCTAATGGTGGTAGAGCTCTGGCAACTCTCATCGGCCACAGTGGGGAAAAAAAAAGAAAAGAAGGAATGAAAGGAAAATAAAAGAAAAAAATTGATAAAAGATTTGAAAATTTATTAAAAATTATTCGCATCAGTACTAACCGTGCCATACAGAATGTTTGGTATTCATGTTGGCAATTTCTTTGCCGAATGGGCTGAATATGCATAAATACAAAAGATTTAGAACTCAGTTAATTAAAAAAAAAAACTTATGATCGAATTGATATAATTGCAATAGGTTTATAACATTTTAGATGATTTTCCCTCTTGGATAGCATAGTGAAGAAAACCAAAGTTCAAGGCCAATAAGCTTTCTGAAACTTGTATGTCCGTTCAATTTGGGGTGCCAAAAACATGACTAGTCACTCTAGAATCCAGAATTTTCAACGAACTCGTTTGGTGCATGTATATAGGCCGAGGGGCTGCACTACCAGTTAGTTCAGCATCATCGGAATTTGCTGGATTGGCACCTTGTGTGGTTGCCTTGATGATGCGAGATGTTCAGCAACAGAAGTTTCGTAGAAAGCGTAGAAAATAAATTATTTGGAAAAATATTATTTTAAAAATAATCGCTTGTATTACTTAAAATAATTAATCAATTAATAAATTACGCTATCGACAATAATTTATATCTAAATATTTCATGAATGATGAAAATATTTTTATTCATTTAAAAATAATTATTTAGAAAAATATTTTCTTCATCATTTATTTTCTGTCTAAAAAATTGAATATGAGAAAGGAGTTATGCCACTTTTGCTTTCCAGGAAAAGATAAATCTTTGATGTCGAACAGGCACACGGTTTGCTGTATATATCTCCTATTTTCAAGAACTAATAAAATGAAAGAGAGAACAAAATTATCACCTCTGGCCGGTGCACTTGATGCAGCCAAAGTCAGAAACGGCGAGGAAAACACACAATTCACATGTTGAAAAAACAATGTAAACATGCACATGCCCCTGATATATATATATTTGGTTTGGAGAAACCGGCTTACAGCCGACAGCCATGCCGTAAACCTCCAGGTGACACGTAAGTAGGAGGACCCACCACCCCTGGTGTCACACTTAATACACTTAACACCTCCCCTAGATTTTAAACCCTTCACCTCTAGGTTGAGGATCAGCAGAGCCTTATCTAGCGGAGCCACTGCGGCCGGTGGTTGCCCTTATATCATTCTTAGCCATAAGATGGCTACTTTAAAATCATAATGATTTCTGTCTTTATTTATTTCCAGGGACCATTAATCGCCAGCTCAGTGTGAACAGGATCCACCAGCCGTGGCCACTCGACAGGTAATAAATATTGAAGTCAACATAACAACCGCATGTCAAGCCCCAATATGTCCCAATACCTCTTACATACTCTGAAGTAATACTTATTCTAGAAGCCCTAGAGGTAATTCAAAAGAATTACATAAGTCTGTCCAGCAGGGCCAGATCCCCTCGCACCCCTCTAGCGAGTTCAACCTGGCCCTTTGCTTCCTGAATTAACCTTTTCAGGTTACAAGTTGAGTTGCGCAAAAAAGAAAAAAAAAACACTAGGTCACGATAGCATTATGGTATGTTCAAAAGGAATTATGCCGATGTGAACTTTGTTTGACCAACTTCAATTCTCAAAGCAAACCTATAGGTGTACCTGAGTCATATGGATAAACCTCAAACTACCCCATCTTCAGTTCTCAACGTTACACTTTAGCATCTTCCTGGTTATATACAATTGATCGGAAATGACCAATTGGATCTTGCAATTAAATTCAACGACAATGTATTTTGTACGTTTACTCTCATGTCCATGAAAATCATTTGTGGAATTGGAATTCAGCATTAGGTATCATACATTTACGCAGTTTTCAGTTTAGTACAAAACATCAAAGATTTGACAAATGTTTATCATAGTTAACTGCAATGTACGATGGATCAATCCATGCCTATATTTGCTAGATTATATTGGTCCGAAGAATATGAGCATAGGGAACTTTCCTTTTTCCCCCGTCATTTACGTTTAGTCCTCCAATGTCTTTGGAGAATCCTTAATAACTCTTCGCAATAATTATAGCACGCGCCACGAACACTCCACTTCCTAGTCCTTGTTTCTTTATTTTTCTTTTGGTCAAACTTGTTTCTCTATTCAACCGCTAACATTTTTTCTCTTAGCAAACAGCCAAGATTTACACATTCTAGATGGTCATTAGGGGACACCGATGGCATCGACGCAGCCGAAGTTAGAGCCCCGAGGTCAACATATAAATATTCACATCTTGAAATAATAATGTTAACATGCACATGCTCCCTGATTCCTTTCTTAACCAAAGATGACTACTTAAAATATCAAAATCAATGGGGATAAAACAAAATCGTACTTGGTACGCATTTAAAAGTCTATTTTTTCCTCATATTTAAAAATCTATTTTAGAACTCTTTTTTTGAAGACATGATGAGTTGAATAAGCATAAATTCTAAATAATTTAATAGCTGCCATAAAGATTCCTAACAAGTTGAGGTGAACATTTGAATAATAGAATATAGGAATGAAACACATTAGAATTAGACTGAGAATGAGATAGATACATTTAATTCACAATTTTAGCGATTTTCCATGGGATTCCCAAATAAGATCTGCCTAGAAAATGGGGAATTAGCGCTGCCAAAATATACCATAAACTCATTTTGTAAATCATATCTTATGGGCCTTGCATAATGGGTAACAACATACTTGGCAACAAAGTGGGTCAAAATTAGTTAACAAAAAAAAAACCTAGTTAAATGGGTTACTTAAATGATCCATACTTGACCTTAGTACATTCCTACTCATGTACTGCCATTGTATTTTTAAAGACATATTGGAGTTCTAACGGTCGTATGGGTGTCCTAGTTGCAGGCGAAATCATTCAACTTGTTCCTGTAATTTCCGTTGCAATTGTTTTTTTGTAGTAAAAGCTCAGAATTGTTTTTTCAATTGTAGACAAAAAAAAAAAAGTTGACGTTGTGCAGTGTTATTTGACGAGTAAATATATATAAAATATCATAATCTGTCATACATCTGAAAAAAAAAATGAGAGCTTGGAATGATTTTCGTTTTCTTTTTTCTTTTTTAATTCCGGCTTTAGATGAACGAGATTTAAATTTTGTCTGATACTGGACCCTCACATCTTTCACAATTCTAGAAATAACTTTTTGAAATTTAAACAAAAGATGGTCTCTTAAAATCATGGCAACCGGAATTTCTGGGCGGACAAAAGTCAATAAATATTGAAGTCAATATAACTACCACGTGACGTGAGGGATGAGAAAAAGACAGGCACGAGCCACGGGCCAACAATTCGAACTTCCCAGCCAACAACCCTCGGTAAGCTGAATCTCTAAAATAAAAACTTTTTTTAGCTAAACAATAAAAAATAAAAACTTTTTTTAGCTGAACAATAAAAAATAAAAACTTTTTTAAAGCCGAGAGACAACACCAGAATAAATATATAAAAAAAAGTCACTCTAGAATCTAGAATCTAGAATTTTCAAAAGGAGACCTATCAACCAACCAGTTTGGTCTGCGCACGCAAGCTGAAGGTTGTACTCGTGGGTGTTCAGCAACACAGGAATTAGCTGCATGTGATGGCATCAGTCGATCTTTTGCATCTCATTTCCCTGAAATCTCACCTGAGAGGCAACGCAAAGAAGCTAATGTTCAAGGGGAGCAAAGGATTTCACACGTTAAGGTTGATATTCTTTCACCTCTAGATACTCCATAAGTACAATTCACCGAAGCAAGTGCCCAACATAACTAGAATCAAACTATCATGGAATAGTAGAGCTCTTATTGGAGATTAAGGTATAGCAATATGTAATGGAGTTTGAAATCCAGAAGTTGCATGCTGCTCTCGATACTACCTCAGAGTCTCTTACAAGTAAGGTACAATCTCTTAATTAGGGTCATTCACAAACGGTATAGTGATCGTGCGGAGTCACTTGTGACCGGTATATACTCGAGTTCAATCGATCTATACCTGACCATCGATCAACTCATGATGGCATGTGATCATCCACATCGATACTTACAGTCGAACAATCCTTTTATGATCAAACGCTTTGATTTATCGTAATCGTGATCCTAAGTTGCATTACCCCTAATCAACTAATTGGCTCCTGAACAATCTCTAAAATTGACTCACGACCCATTCTTGTTATTGGCGTGCCAATCCTTAGCCAATTCCTCACCCCTCAAATAGTAATCCGATTCTAGGATGCCTCATTTAAATTTTGCATATCTAATTCTTATGAGAATTTAGATAATAAATTACTATCGATTTATAAGAAATAAATGGTTAAATCAATTATTTAGGGTAATTATCAAGTCAATTTAAACCTATTGTACCAAAATCAATTTAGTCGTAAATTTTGTGATTTTGCTAATTGAGTTGTATATTTTTGCATAAAATTTCAATGTAGTCCTTTTAACCAATTTGCAACAGAAGTTGCTGACATAAGGTGTGTTGCTTAGGATAGCTGGTGATGGTTAGATAGCCAAATCAATGATTTTTGATTAAAATTAACCGAAAGGACCACATTAGAATTTCATGCAAATGTTTAGGACTTAATTGGTAATATTAGAAAGTTTATAATTGAATTAACATTTGTACAATAAATTTTAAAACAAATGGGGTCATTTTCTCAAATTATTTATGTGTGTGTGTTTGTGTGTGTATATTCTATTTAGTTGTTCAAGTGTACGTGGATTTTATTTTGAAGTACCTACATAATTAAAGGTTAATACCACTAAAATTTTAAATTGGTACACTTGTGATAAATTAATTTAAACTAATTTTTTTATCACCGAAAATCACAAGTTGATACACTTTCATTAGTTTCGGTCAAATTTTATCGTCAAATTGCTTGGGTTGAATACATGTGATAGTAACGGATATACCGGTTTGGCGTTTTACTATCTGTTTGTCTTAAGTTTACTAGTTTGTGATTTTATTTGATCCTAGACACCTCATATCTTTCATATTTCTCACAATTCTGGATCTTTATTTTTCGAAGAATGCTAGAAATAATTTTTTGAAATTTAAACAAAAGATGGTTTCTTAAAATCATGGCAAGCGGAATTTCTGGCCGTACAAAAGTCAATATAACTACCACATGACGTGCGGGATGAGAAAAAGACGGCACGAGCCACAGGCCAACAACTCGAACTTTTCCCAGCAAACAACCCTCGGTAAACTGAATCTCTAAAATAATTTTTTTTAGCTAAACAATAAAAAAAAAAAAACTTTTTTAAAGCCAAGAGCCAACACCAGAATAAATAAATAAAAAAAGTCACTTCTAGAATCTAGAATTTTCAAAAGAAGGCCTATCAACCAACCAGTTTGGTCTGCGCATGCAAGCTGAGGGTCGTACCAGTGGGTGCTCAGCAACACAGGAATTAGCTGCATGTGATGCCATCAGTCGATCTTTTTGCATCTCATCTCCCTGAAATCTCACCTGAGGGTCAACATAAAGAAGCTAATGTTCAAGGGGAGCAAAGGATTTCACTCATTCAGGTTGATGTTCTTTTTTTTTTTTTTTGGTAAAGGTAAAAATTATATTGACTTTAAACTAGAAAACTATATAGAGTTATACAGCGAGATCTCGGATCCAAAAACTTGCACTCACATAGACAGAAGTCAGAGTGAGTGAAAAGGGGTCAAGGTAAAAGAAAACAAGCCAAGCGGCTAGAGGAAAGGGCCAAACAGCAACCAAAGAGAACCAATTAGCCTACCCCGAAAAAGAGATCATAGAGGATACTACAAAATAAAAGAGAAACCCAAAAGCCCGCTTCAAGTTGATATTCTTTCACCTCTAGATACTCCACAAGTACAATTCCCAAACAGAGCTAGAATCAAACTATCATCGAATAGTAGAGCTCCTATTGGAGATTAAGGCATAACAATATGCAATGGAGTTTGAAATCCAAAAATTGCATGCTGCTCTCAGTATTACCTCAGAGTCTCTTCATATAATGATTAAATTTGCATAAAAATTTTGTCACCATAAAAAAGTGAGAGATTATTGAGAAAACTTCTATTAGATTTTGAAGTTGATAAAACTTTCTTATTCTTGTTCTTATTCTAAAGATTACTAGACTTCTATGCTATATTGTGGAACGTTGTCAAAGTCTATTTTACTCCAGAAATCTTTCCACTCTAACGAGATCCAAACTGAAATCAAGTCTCTAACGAGATCCAAACTGAAACCAAGTCTAGAACGGAGATATAATCAAACTCAAATTTTTTGATCTTTTGACAATGATTCAGTACGAATGTGATTAATATATGGCTTTCTAGCAAAGCTTCTCACTTACCTTTTATAAATATATTGATGGAATCAATCACTATTTGATGAAATCAATCTTGAAGACAAGTTCTTTTTTGGGAAGCATCTACTTATGGAAACCTAGATTTTGATTTTGTATGGGCAACTAGAATTATCGGATTTTCATCTCATTCTTCAAACGGCTACAAGATTTTCTTAATCGATTCTATCCAACATATTGATTGAAAGAAATTTCTCTAGAGAATGCCAACGGTTATAAAGACGTAGATGAGTATTTAAGGAGGTCATTCAGTCCAGTTGAGTGTGTGCATGAAAATTGGAATTCCAAAGTTTGAGGTTTTTCCAATAACTTGTTCTTCATTGACAATGTTTACAAATTGTATTCAAGAGAGAAAAACACAAGAAGAGTGATTTAGTGAGAGAAAAATAAATCTTCCGCTAAGTGTTCATACTCAAACTATTGTATTTCTCCGTTGATGCCTCAATGAATTTCAACCAAAAGGCTGTCAGCATGGGAGAGTGGACATAGGCTTGATCTAAGCCTAACAACTATAAATCTCGTGTTCAATTTTCTCTTCCTTTAACTCTTTTAATTTGTTTGTCACAATCTTTTTCTGAATTCCATGAATTTCTAAACCATCTTAATTGAGTCTGAACTTACTTCAGAAGTCTGATGTCACCTTTAATCAAACTTTGCTTGCAAAAGAAATAAAAAATTATTCTATATTTATTTGTTTAATGTGTTTTTACACATATTCACCCTCTTTAGGTGGTAACACTAGCATTTTCAATATTTACGTGCTAAAAATAAAAATTGAATATGTGCCATTCTGTAAAAACCAGCTTATATAAAGAAACTGCGACAATGTTAATGCACTGATTAAAAATTTTATTAACGGATGTTGCTTGGAAAGAAGGGAACGGCGGAAGAAAAATTGAAGTAGGCGATAAACAAAGGAAGGGCAATGCCGTGATTTTGGCACCTTTGAGTTGGCAATTCCACGAGTTTTCCACTAGTGGGAGTGATCCAGAAACTTTGACAACACATATTAATCGAACGGCTGATATTAAACCACTTGAATCCAACGGCTAAGGAGAAACATGACAAAGTTGTGCGCAAAAGCACCGGATTGCAGAAATGGCCCTCGCTCCGCCTTTTTTTTTTCTTGGCTTCCACTTATCAAATCAAATTAGCAAATCACCAACTTCTTCGAAATTTTACAAGTACTTAGAAGATTACCAATGTTATAATGAATATATTCGATTTTTCATTTAAGTCTTAGCAATTTATTTTTTTATCACGCCTTTGTAACCCTCCGCCGAATGTAACATTTGAAGCTCTGTTTGTGTTATTCAAAAATTATAAAAGAATATATATTTTTTCCACCAAAAGCTAAATATAATCCAACTTATAGAAAGGTTATGCAAAATTTTACATATGATCTAAGTGCCAACGTCTATATATTGTCAAAATATCAAGTGTTATGAGGTGGAAAAAGCCAAAACGCATTATCACAATATATAAATTAAGTAAAAAGAAAAAAAGTAAAAATCTATGTAGACATGCCCGAAGAGAATTGAGATGGACCCAAGGCAATCCCAACCTAAAATTAAGGTCCGAAGTGGCTAGGTTAGTTGGATTTTCTGCCTTGGAAAAAAGAAATTGGTCAGCCTATATGTAAGATTATTCACATTTTTGTTAAATTTAAAGATAAAATAATTGCACAAGTAAAATTCGGATAAAGACTTATTTTCCACAAAATGAACTTACCTAAAGAGTTGGATCATTTCGGTCCGTCAAATTCGTACCATGTAGTTCTTTCCTTCTATGTCTAGGTGTTCTATGGTTAATAGTTTTATGTCAATGTGAGCCTTCAAAATTTGAGATAATATCTATGTGGCATTGGGCATCATGTTATTCAAATTATATATATATATATATATATATATATGTTGATACCTAAATTTGATCTATTTATTTAGGATTTAATCGCAAAAAAAAAGGAATTAATGCTTAACCCCTAAAAAAAATATTTTTTATTAAATTGTATAGTATATGGACATTAGGAATCTTTGCATTACTGATATTAACTGTCAGAAATTTTTTGAAACAAATTTTAAAAATTTAATTAATGCAAATTAAAAATAATAATAATGCGGCCAGACTTAGCCCGGTCCCTTTTTCTTTTCTTCTCTCCATAAGGACGGCGTACGATGAGCACGGGCAGCGGGGAAATGTTGCGCGGTACGACCAGCCTGGGCAAGCTGGCAGCAGCTGGCGACGCTGCTTAAAAGGGGAGAGGTTGGACCGAGAGACAGAGAGGGAGAGATCCGACGAGAGAGCCGCGAGTGAGAGCAAGGGAAGAGAGTCGGAGCAGAGACCGCGGGCCAACCGGCCTGAATCGTGGCCGACTACCCGCCGCCGTGCCTCCTTTCCCGTGCGGAAGCTCCGGTAAGCCTCGACCCTATTTTGGCCCTGTTTTCGGGCGTGCCGGGCCGGAGCTCGCGGTCGTCCGGCTCACGCGAGCTCCGGCCCCGACCATTCTTTCTCCAGCTACTGTGTGTGTCGTTGTTTGTTTGTCGAGAGTCCTGTCGAGAATCTCGGTTGAAGTTGAACCGGAAACCTCATGATTCGCGAGCGCCCTTCGCCCGTTCGACGAAATGCTTAAGCGAGTTCTAGTTTTCATCTTCCCGTTTTTGGCCGAAATCGAGTCGTCGGTGCACGCCGTGATCTATGGGAATGTTCCAGTGGTGTTGGGCGACCTTGGGCGTTGGCCGTGTAGTCGTTCGCCACGTTTCCATCATCGCCGTAGTTTGTTCGGTGTTTGGCCGTCCTGTGGCTCTCGGCCGGCGGCGGGGAGGTCGGCCGACGAGTGGCGTTCGGAGTGGACGACGCTGGGTGGTAGGCCGGCGGTGTCCTGAGCGCCGGCGGGGGCTTGTCTAAGTGGCGTCAGTTCGGGTGAGGAGCTTAGGTGAAGAAGAGCGCAAGGGGGAGGCGTGCTTCGGGAAGGAGAGAACAGGGATAAGAAGAGAAAATAAAAAAATAAAAGAAAAAATATTTTAAAAATTAGTTTTTAATTTGAAGCGGGTCATATCCAAGGAAGCACGGACACGTTCAGAGGGCCTCTTGTCGGGTCGGACACTCCTGAACACGGTCGGATACGTCGGACACGCGGTCAACACGTGTCGAAGTTTCCGACATATGGTCAACTCTTTTTGATACGCGCGTCGTAGCGTGTCCGGAGGTTTGTGGGCGGATCTGCAGGTGGGAAGGGAAGAAGACGATGGAGGGCGGAGGCAAGGGTGAGGGAGCTGAGGCGACGCTGCGAGCGACGGTGAGGGAGGGCTGAGACTGCCGACTGCAACGCCTAGATGGAAAACTGCAACACCGCGATGGAGGGCTGGACGCGAGGCTACGATGGCAAAGGGGGAAACGGAGGCAAGGCAGCAGCGAGAGAGGTGGAGACCGAGCAAGGGAGAGAGGAGAAAGAAGGCGATTGCTAGGGTTTTTGTTTTAGGAAGAAGAGCAAGGAGAGAGACGCGTCGACGACTTCTGGCTTTGGGAAGTGTTACCAAGGAGAGAGATGCGTCGACAGCTTCTGGCTTTGGGAAGAAAGAACGCCTCGTGCAGCGTTACCTCGTGCAGCGTGATTTGGGAAGTGACAGAGGCGCAGGCGGTGGGTGGGGTGGGGGGAGAAAAGGGAGGCTGAAATAAATGGGTGGGACCCATTTAGCCCTAAAAGAAATAGTAAACGTTAAATAATTTTCTTTTTTGGTAATCAACATTGAATAATTTTATTAATACATGGTAATGCTAAAAAATAAATAAATCAATGGGTTAAAAAGTTATTTTGAAAAATAAAAGCACTAGATATTAATATTATTAGTGTAAATTTATTGTAAGTTATTTATTTATTTATGAATTTAAAAATAAAAATATTTATTTAATATATAACGTGTCGAAATTCTCTATTTTTAAAAAATGACGTGTCGACATGTCGTGTCGTGTCGCATGTCCGTGTTGCGTGTTGGTGCTACCTTGGTCATGTTCTAGTAAACGGATCGGGTTATCTGGTCGGACCGGATTTATGGTCAAAATCTCTTTTTCCGAATAATAATAATAATAATAATAATAATAATAATAATAATAATAATAATTAAAAAGTTAGTTTAAACTTTAAAATAGATAGTCCTATTCATTTTTATGTGGGTCCCATCTACTGTGAGAGACTTGTTGCCGACCAGAGTTGGCTCCGGTCGGTAGTGGACATAGCGGAAGGAGAGAGAGGCAAGCGCGGAAGAACTTAAACAATTTCTCTATTTTTTAAATTTTTATACTATAAAACTCTAAAATTTATAAATTTGTGCCATATTTAACTTAAATTAATTTTCATGTAACAAGAGTTATATTTTTCCATCTGACAGACTTTTCATCATAAAGAACCACTTGGTATAATAGGCCCTTACAACTCAACCCGATTGAGATCAGAGCTTTCACTTTCTAGGAAAGTCGAAAGTCTCTTTTGTCCATTTACTTTGTTGTTGAAAGACTGTAACCAGGAGAGCAATCCAATGGCAATGCAGCCAAGTGAAGAACAAGGAAATTCGAATCAGGCGGAACTAATAGCAGGTACATGTTCAAGTTCCAACTGGGAGAAAAAAATATGATTTAAACGATGGAGTCCTAAATATGCTGGAACTTAAAATTTCTCATGGTTCTTTTTATTTTCTTTATCACCAAACAAACATAATGCTGACCTTGACCGAAAAAAAAAAGGGAAAAAAATAGTATGCAAGGGACTTAGCGCTCGCTCTTTCTCCTACAGATATTAAACATGTTTGTGTAAGTGTTGGATTAGCTCCTTCTCCATCTGGAGGTGCTTCAGGTGCGTTATCCCTCAAAAGAGTTATTTTCAGTGTGAAATTAATATATGGGGCGGATCTTCATGAAATTGTTCTTTTTTGGGACTCTTCTCAACGTCAGCATGGATAAAAGTATTAACTGAATGATCTAAAAAGTTTGCATCTATTGCAGAAAATTCCAAAGAGGAAGTGGATGGATGCTATTACAGACCATTGTGGGAAGCTGCATCCACAGGCGCTTGGGAATCTGCTAAAAGATTTTTCCAACGAGATTCCGCATCAAAGATGGCCAAAATAACAAGCAGATCAGAAACAGTGCTTCACATAGCCGCTTTGAATGCACAGGACCAATTTTTAGTGAATTGGTTGAGCTCTTGTCTCCGTATCCGGAAGCGCTCGAAATGGTTGATTGTGATGGCCGCACAGCCCTCCACATTGCTGTCCTGTGTGGAAGGATAAGGATGGTCAAGGAATTACTTAGAAATAATTCTAAGCTGACGCAACTTTCAGACAATAGTGGGCGTGTTCCTTTGGCAATATCTGCGCGGGAAGCTTCAATGCATAAGGAGATCGCTTGGCTCCTTGCGGAAAAAACAGAAGACGTTGGGCCAAGTAGTCCCTTCAGTTATCCCTCTGGGGTTACCATCGTTATATATCTAAGTTACGCTGGTCATCATGGTAAGATAATGAAAAAATTACCAAAAAAGTTATAAATATATTGCAATTATGTCAATTCAGTTTTAAAATTATTTTTTTGGCTAATTGTATCAAGAACTTTTTGCATTTGTACCACCGCTTGCGCTGGTTTGGTTGGATAAGGCTCCCATGATCCTTTGTGAGGAGGAGAGGAGTTCAAATCCCGCTGGCCGCACGGGATCTTAACCACGACGTCGGGGTGATGGGTCCTCTGCTAGTGTCGCCCCAGGGTTTGCTCGCCGGCTGTATCAATTTACGGGGTTCCCTGGGTTATAAAAAAAAAAAAATTGCATTTGTACCAATTTATTTCATCCGGTCAATTCTGGCCGGAAATAAATTTAGAACTTTTTTTGTAATTTTTCTGCAGAATCACTGTCGCTCTTTATCTCAATTCCATCTGTTTTTTTCCTTCATTTGGATAGATATCACCCTTTATCTAGTCCAGAAGTACCCTCACTTAATTACCAGCAAAGGCGGAGTGGGTGGAGATGTATCTATACTGGGCGTGTTGGCAAGGATGGAGTCTCACTTTCCCAGCGGAACCAGGCTGAGTGTTTTGGAAGCATTGATATACAAATGTCTCTACTTTCTACACTCGCATCTCTTCATTACTGATTCCCTTCATGACTATCATATCCAGCGAGTCACTTGTTCTTTCTTATCTGAACTGAAGGTATTTCGGTGGACCTGAACTTCAAACCAATCGATGAAAGTTCAGTGGATCCGGGTGGGTATGCTCTTTTACAGTTTGGGCATATTATTGAATTTAGGACCTTCCATGATTTTTAACTTAAGTCACTTTTCTTAGTTCGATTCCCCCGCCCGAACCAAACCCCACCAACACCCCCACACCCACCCTCCACCCACCCCCGGAAAAAAACCCCAAAACTTGCAAGACAAACAAAATGATCGTTTTGTGTAGGATGTATTCTGGTCCTGGACCAAGTCATACTTGAATAATGACATGAAATTGAACTACATTACGTCCCATGGGAACCATACATGGTTCAACCAAGTGCATAAGTATTGTAAAACTTATCTAATGGATGATAAAATGGATGAATTACAACTCCACCTACACGATGTTTCATATCCACTGACTTGGTTTTCTCGGCAACCTAATTGTAGCGCTTCAATTTCTTACAAGTTCACTTTGGAATGTCAACAAAATTGTTGGGATGCCTTTCTCTCACACATTTCATATTCATTTACCTGATTTACTCTGTAACCTAATGGTAGTGCTTGAATGTCAAATTGTAGGGATGCTTCCATTTTATGAAAATATTGTCTCTCTCTCACACAATGTTTCATATTTACTTGGTTTTCTCTTTAATCTAATTGTAGTGCTTCTATGTTTTACAAGATTACTTCAGAATGCTGCCGATATTGTAGGTATGGCTCTCTCTCTCCCTCCCCCAAACTAACTAAAAGTCTATTTGTTGTTGTTTTTTTTTTTTTACTTCTTTTATGAGTAGAAAAAGTTCTAGTTAATATTTTGGCTCTAATTTGGAAAGGAATTTTTAGGTCCATTGCCTCTATAAAAAATCTTTACATGGTCACTATTGGATGAATAACTTATAACCAAATTTATTCACTTGTCAATCCTTCAACTTTGAACGTAAAGCTTATTCTTTTACATGGCATTGGATTTAATAAAAATCTTATATATATATATATATATATATATATCTGTGTGTGTCCGCGCGCGCGCGCACATGTTTTTTAAGATCTCATGTATCCACCATTGCAAGAATCACAAAATTTTGTTAAAAACTAAGAAACAAAATCCTTGAATTTGCAAATGGAGGTGAGATTTGATGTTTAACTTAGGAATTTATTTTGCTAATGGCTAAATGAATGAGAGTTACGTAGACCTAGGACTTCCCCTTTCAATCTTGACTGGTGAAATCGTGTTCGCTTCGTTAATCTCAAAAAGCATCTAAATCTTTGTGAAAAATTAAAAACAATGAACCCAAATGTATTTGTTTCCTCCCTTATGGCTGAGCTGCTTAAGTCTAAATATTATTTTCTTTGACTGCTACTTCATCTCGATACGACACGATATAATATGTTCAGAGGGGGCAGGAATTGGGCATGGGCCCACGTGCAAGCTCTTAACATCCTTGACTATGAAATGAGGTTGCAATCAATAGAGGAAGGGACGAGTTTATCCTTTAAACGCATTTAAAATAGTATATTTACACTATTATTTGGCAACTTCAGAAAGGCGTAAAGAATAGTTAGGGAAGAAAACAGATAGGAAAATTCAAAATGATTTGTATGGAAGGGCTTCGAATGGAAGAATATTGTTTTTTTTTTTTTTGGGGGGGGGGGGGGGGGGGGGGGAGCAATTTTATTGGGCCTGGACAAAACCGAGCATCCCAGAAATCCGCTCGCTGTTATGTATCCCGTACCAAATAAGCTGTTAGCTAGATGGTAAGGGGCTTTGCTCCCCTCCTTATAATGTTGTATTTTGTTGCAAGCACTCTAAAAATAAATCCTAAATACACCGGATCTATATAGAAGAGTGTGCTCTTAAAATTATCCAAGAAGGTGAGCCACATGAGATGTAAGAAAGCTAACCCAAATACTATTTGACCACTATAAAACGATCCCATAGTTCTCAAAACTTATTCACAACTTTTTCCTGAAATTAAACTCGCATTGTCATCTCGTCCTTAATTATTCTATTTTTGTTGAAGAAAGTAAATAGGTTGTTGCATATTTTATCAAGTAAAAACATAATTTAGAATAGAATCTAGTTAGATATACTCCCCATATCATTTAAGTGCAACAAATAAACACGAGACGTACCAGTGTGCGACATCACGTGGAAGTCTTGATTTTATTCAATAGAGTGGAGAAAAGCAATATTTTTGCTATTGTACTACGTGCAACTAACAGTACGGAGGATCGTACGATTTATTACGAGCTATTATGCACATACGAATAATATTGTTTAAAGGAATTATATATACAAAGATTATTGTGATTTACTCTAGCTGGAAGCGTGTAATTAGCATGGTTATCTTCAGACTCTTAATCACGATTTGCATTATAAAGCCTCGTCTGAGTTTCCTTCTTTTTCTTAATAAATGAAGTTCCAGACATTTCCTTCATCCCTTCTTTCTATCCTTGCAAAACAACTTAAACAAAGATCACTTTCTTCACTTACCCTCTCATTTGTTCTGCTTTTTCACATCCTATTATTTTTCTCTATCAAGACGTTTTATAAATATTTATTGATAAAATGTCAAAATTGATTATACCTTTTTTTGTACTTGGCATCAGCAATTACTAAAACCCACACTTTGCATCTGAGGACAGAATCCCGAAAGAAAATGAAAATCAAAATATGTTCCTGAAAGATATATATATATATATATAGGAGATCGGTTTCCTAATCCATCACCCAAGAACCCAACCTAAGCTCTCAATGTGGTAGGGGTTTAGTGGGAAAATACAACAATTAGCAAAATGTTGCTAGATGCAATTTCGTGTCTAATAAAAAACTTGGAGAATTTCTTATAGTGCAATTCAATTTCCGCCTCTTCATTTTTCATTTCTTCTCTTATTCATTTAACATTGTAGCTCCTATAATCAAGAGGATTCACGAGGTGAAGCTGAGACATGTGGCGGCCATCAAGTTGGCAGAAAAAGTTTGCAGTGCGATCTCTCCTATGACAACTACCGAGATTAGCAAGTTTTTTGAAGAGCAGGAGCTGCTTAGTCGAGCTATTTACCGGGGAATCCCTGAACTTGTGCAGCTATGGATTAAGCATTTCCCGTATATTATTGGGCTTCCGGATTATGATAGATCGTTGAGGGCATTTGCCGTGGTGTGTCGCCAAGAAAGCATCCTCAGACTCTTTCTGAAGGGAAGCTCAACCAATGAGCTGTCGTTTATTCCAGTGCCCACACCGCAAGAATCGAGGCAAATTATGCTCGCAGCAGCAGAGTACAAACCTAGATCGGGTAGAGTAAATAAAGTCTCCGGTCGGCTTTTGAAATGCAAAGAGAACTCCAGTGGTTTAGGGTAAGCATCTTTCTTTTTATTAACTCAATAACCGCTGTTAATAATCATTATCATATCTTCTCCCCAAAAATCTTAAATATGATGGCTAAAACTTTATTTGGATAGTTCTGAAAACATATGTAGTTACTTTTTTTAATAGCAGTCGGGCGAGTGCCGGATATCTGGAATGTCAAAACTTAATACGGAGGGACACTTAAATGCCAAAAGTTAGGAAAGTGACACTTAAGTGCCAAAATCAGAGTAAAATGGATCACTTAAATGTCACTTCGGCGAAAATCCGACCATAATGCTAACGTGACGATTTTTCAGCGAAATAAGTGCAAAACGGCGTAGTTTTGATGCTGACATGGTAAAAAATAAATAAATAATTAATTAAATTTAATTTAAAACTAAATTTTTTAAAAAAATTTTAAAAAATAAAAATATCAAATATATATATATATATATATATATATATATATATATGTATATATATATAATTTTTTTTTTTAAGGGAAGGGGCGGCTGAGGATTGCGCCCTCGTTGCCGCCACCAACAAGGACCGGCAATAGAGTAGGGAGGGTTGGCCGAGGTCATTGGGCCTTGGCCAGGAGTTGGCGACCCCTGTTGATTGACGGCAAGGGCCCGCGAG
The DNA here is from genome assembly GCA_028830015.1 of Eucalyptus grandis x Eucalyptus urophylla. Taxonomy (NCBI): domain Eukaryota; kingdom Viridiplantae; phylum Streptophyta; class Magnoliopsida; order Myrtales; family Myrtaceae; genus Eucalyptus; species Eucalyptus grandis x Eucalyptus urophylla. The sequence goes on from CM054190.1 coordinate 48,793,575, forward strand.
CCCTCGCCCCCAATTTGGGCGAGGGTTGTGGCCCTCGCCCAGATCCGGTGTGAGGGCTCATAGCCCTTGCCTAAATTCGATGAGGGTCGGCGGCCCTCACCTAGATTGGTGGCGAGGGCTCGTGGGCCCTCATCACCATTCGGCCGGGTTCGTCGGCCCTTCCTAGTGGCAGCGGCGATGGCTCAGCCCTTAGCCGCCCCTTCCCCCTTTTTTTAAAAAAAAAAAATTAAATTTTTGTGTTTTTATTTTTAAATGTTTTAAATAAATTTAGTTTTAAATTTAATTTAATTATTTTTTACCACGTCAGCACCAAAATGACATCGTTTATGTATTGTCTAGCCACGTTAGCGTGCAAAACGACGCCGTTTTGAACTTATTTCGCTGGAAAATTGTCACGTTAGTATTTTAGCCGTAGTGGCACTTAAGTGATTCATTTTGCTTCGATTTTGACACTTAAGTGTCATTTTCTTAACTTTCAGTACTTAGTGTCCCTTCGTGCCAAGTTTTGGCACTTGGGTTGTTCTTCTCCCGTAGTCGAGCAATATTTTGGTAAGTTCTCACACACCTCAGGTGGTCCCTCTCCCTCATCGATTTTAAGGGCACACTGCCTTACATCAATGGGGCATTCAGGATTTTAGTCTTGACATATTCTCAACAAGACTTGAATACAAGACCACAAGGAGAAGTAAAAATTCTCTTACCATTTAAGCCAACACCTTGTTAGTAGATAGAACTTTTAAATGACGCATGCTAAACATAAATCATAGTTGAGAAATGACGCTATATCTTTAGGAAAATTTATGAAAAATTTACTGATTATCAAAATTGGGGCACTAAGAACTGATTGAAAGTCATCATAATTAGATTGCAACTATGATCTGCCACTTAATCTAATCCAAAGAACTCTTTCTCAAATGCGACCAACTCTTTCTAAGGGTTTTGCTTATGTTTTCACGATAGCTGTGCTAGTTCCATTGTATTATATTTTGAATTAAAGATTATGGTGTAGTTCAAATATAATTAAATGTATGTAGATGGATAATGATTTTCTTGAAGTAATATGACATGAATCATTCTAAAACATTAAATAAGTCTTTATCTCCTTAAGATGTTGCTTCGGTGGTTCTTTTGAAAATTTTCAATCATTTATTTATTTATTGTAACTCATATTTTCGACTTTTATGCATAGGCTATGGAAATGTGTATTATCCCGGATGTGAGAACTGCCAATTACCATGGAAAAACATATTGGGAAATATTCATGGAGAAGCACAAAGAGTTGCTTAACAATGGAGAGAAGTGGGTGAAGGAGACGGCAAATTCATGTATGCTCGTCTCAACTCTAATTGCCACAGTGTTGTTCGCTGCTGCTTTCACTGTGCCTGGAGGCAATGACAACAATACTGGAATCCCATTGTTATTAGGGAATGACTCTCTTCTGGTTTTCGCAATTTCAGATATGTTAGGTTTGTTCTCCTCAGTGACGGCCATCATGTTATTCCTAGCCATCCTAACTTCGCAGTATGAATGTGAAGATTTTCTTGAATCGTTGCCTAAGAAGATCATAGTGGGGCTCTCTTTTCTCTTTCTTTCCTTGGCTTTCATGCTGGTGGCCTTTGTGGCAACCCTCACGATTGTGTTGGACAAGAGACTGGAGAGGGTTTTCATTCCCATCACTTTGCTGGCCTCTCTGACCGTGGTTTTATTCTTAGGACTACAGCTTCCACTGCTACTCCGAATGGTCAAATCCACTTATGGGCCTAGCATACTCCGCCACGTGGGCATTCAAAAGTGAGGCATAATTATTGGACAGCATATCAGGTGACAAACGAATTTGATTTGAGGGTGTATGTCTTCATTATAGTTGGTTGTTTGTAGCAAAGGCAAATGCCATTCTCAATGTATTTCCTCAAAGTATTTGAACAATTACCCCCGCCCCCCCCCCCCCCCCCCCCCCCCCCCTCAACCAAAATTATGTTTCCCCACCTTGTTAACAGAGATCTATTTATAGGATAATTTGATCAATCTAAAGTGTCATGCTACAGATATTTCAAAGTAAAATCTCTAAATTCATGAAAATTATTGTAAATATCTTATACCAAAGTACGCTTAGTTATGGAATATAAGTTTTGAAAAAATTAGTGTTTTTTCCGTTTTCCTTTTGGTAAGATACAGGAACTTTTTCCATCAACTTAAATATTCAGCCTCCATGTATTTCAAAGTACAATCGCTATGGTATAGAAGCCGATTTTCCACATTTATTACCAAATATGCACAGTCACGGAATATAACTTTTCAAACATTCATTTTTCCTTTTATACCTTAAAGGCACGAAGTTGTTCCATCAACTTAAAAGTTCAACATTCATTTTTTTATAAAAAATAAAAAATCACCCGTTTTCCTTTATAGATATTTCACAACTACCCATCATGTGCTTAATCTGCTCTCAGCATTGCTGTCCTTGCAAGTGCAGGTGTTATTTAGGGAATGATAGTAGAAATGGCGAGAAAATAATGCTCCCTGTAATTCCTTGAATAGGATGGAGGTGACTAAATGCTCTGAATGCACATTATAGGCGAAGATGTTTCAGAGTTCAGGTCATGATCGACTCTTTCATGCTTAATCTCTCTAGAAAAAGCTTTAGCAAAGGTAATGGATTAGGGTTCAAGGAAGCATAGTTAAAATTGTTGATTCAGGTCCTTTTGCACACGGTCTTCCTAGAAATACTCAAAAACCGTTCTCAGGCCTAATTAGGTTCTAGGGGCCATGTTGTCCTGAACATCATCCGTGTGTCCGTTGGGCATATGGACTTCTCCGCGCATGAGTTCGAGCCTGAGCCTACAGTATCATCATCACCACAGATTCGCTCAAACTCCCACGTCTCATTCAGGTATCTTAGCCAATCAGTCAGAGAGCTATTACGCCTATTAACAAGTTCGAACGGTAATACTTTATAGTACAAAATGAGGGGAATTGTGATACTTATAACTATGGAAAATGTTTAATTGCCCTCTAATCCTCTCTTGCCATGCAAATCTTCACAGTTGATTTGGAAAAGGCTCAAGGGACGAATTGCTATTGCGACAGGAAAAGTAATCACAACAAGAAATATTTGTAAAGATCAAATTATGTGACACTGGTGTTTTCGTCCCTTACTTTTACAACATGACAGACCAAGATAATATTAGTTGAAAAAAAAGACAATTCAAGAAAAAGACCTTACTTTAACATACATTGGAAAAGTATGTTCATCTCTGCCGAAACCATCACAATGGGCTAACATGAGTGGTTTCATTTAGGAAAAGACAACCAAAGACATCGTTGAAGAAGTTGGAACCCCTCATTTCTTCACCTTTAAAGACAGATACCATATCATACTTGCATGCTCTTGTACAGTCAGGACAGTAGGTCACCTACATATCATGTGAAATTGTCTTAGAAGATTAGTGAAAATGAGGATTGTCTCGCCATGAATGAGCATGAATTGTATTGTCTTTCCTCCCATCAGTAGCAGATTTCAACAAGTGCCGCCGATTGCTGGGCGACGAAATTCGGAAAAAAAAGAACAAAGAAAAAGGAAAGAAAGTAGTAGCTCCAAGATATTTACAAGAGAAATACACAATTCAGTTACATACCTCTAACAACTTGGGTTTGAAAGAGCTATCAAGCATGACATCCACTCCATAAATGGCCCTAGACATTGGACTATGCATCTCAGGATGCACAAATGCAGCTGCCTCAAACACTGACCTGATCATCTTTTTTACCCTCTCGTGCACATCGGACCACTTAACTGTAATTAAAGGGAATCCAGTTAAAGTTGAGTATAGGGAGAATATTTCTTGTCAGGCAATGAAAGCCAAGACTTGACTACCTTTATGTTCCTCTTCAAATTCCCTTACAAAATCAGGCGTGTTTTTATGATTGATTCTTCTGCGATAATTCTGAAACGTATAGAAACAATTAGAGAATCAGTGATTCTTTATAACTTCATATCCCTAATTCATATTGACTACCTACCAATAAAACCATCGATAACTCCTTTTTCATGAAAGAAAATTGGACAAGATGGAGCATTTCATTTAAATCCTGGGTTGAACCTTCTAAAGTGTGAACAACAATGCAACGCTGCCAAAAAACTAGGAAAATCATATGGAATAAGGTGCTGTATGAGACGTACCATTACTGTAAAGTGAGTTTCATACTCAAAAAAGCTGTTCTTCTCCAAGGAGTAAGGGTTGTTTGCCAATCTTACCTAAAATTTGAGATAATTTCAGAGCAAATAGTGAGTACTGTTCGATGCAGTATCTAGATGAGACAAACATTGGATTAAGAAAGTTTGACTGATGTACATGCTATTGATAGATAAGGAAATGCAACCTTACCCAGAAAACATCGGAAAGGAATATCTCTAAAGGGTTTATACTGCGGACAAGTACTATATAGCGGATATCAAACTTTTTCCCTTGGAACAAAGCAGGATGCTCAATGTACTTCTGACATATTTTTGGACCAGTCTCCATGAGACGGATTATGGCTGATATGTTATCGGTGACAGTAGTGTCAATAGTCCGTGCCATGTTCCAGGGCTTTAAAATCCACAGATTATTAAGGCCATCTCTTTTACGTAGGTAATAGTCGCCAATAAGTTGGGACAACTGCACTTCCAAGTTATAAGTTGGCTGTAGCCAGTCAGGTGATCCATATGCCTGACAAATGTAGAAGGGAAAACAAATTTCAGAGTCAAATTTCTGGAAACATTAACTAATTTTTGGCTTCAGAGAGAACCCAAAACTTGCAGGATGATGGAGAAAATGAATAATATTCTAGAAACTTATCTTCTGCAAACTAGAGAAACCTAAATCTTTCTGACCTTTTGAACTGTCTTAGCCAAATGATGTTTCATCACAACACAAGCCTCATAAGGGAACTGATTAATAATTTGGTCATCTGTTATTCCAGTCGCTTTCTTTGTATCCTCATCGACTTGCATACTTGTCCAGATGATATGTGTGTCCTTTGGGTCAGAGGCCGTGAACCAAATATAATATTAAAAATGATGGGGAGACATAATGGTGAAAAAAGAATTGGCAAATGCTACTACTTGTAACTCAGGTCGAAAATGAGTTAACTAAACACCAAGCAATCAGATGTATATCAAGAAAATGGAACTCAGAGACCAAAATCATGGGCAATGTTAGCAACATGAAGCCTACATCAAATAATCAGGAAACAAAAATGTCCTGCCATCTTATTAGGAAAGTCTTGCCAACCTCCACTACTTCAACCAGATATATTGAGTTGATGTGAGCAATTATTGAGAAATGACAGCTCCTTGAACAATAATAGTCACTACAACATAAGCCAAACTAAAAGACAGCAAAGAAGAATGATGGGGTAAGTTCTAAAAGCAGTTTGAATCCAGTACATACTGAGGATGAACTCAGGCCATTTAAGAAATTCTTCAACTTGAGGTATGTCAGTGTACACACGTAAAGGACATCTGTCGCCTTCAAGCAGGCTTTTAGTCACCAAAGACATCGCAGATGGGGGAGTAAAACTTCTGGATTCCAATTTGTTACGGTGTTTCTCATATTCCTGGATGAACAAACAAGTATTAATGATAAATCTACACGCAGCTGTTTAAAATTGTTACACAATAAATAATATGCTTGTACTTTAATAAAGTAATTTTCAGGTGTATGAAACCAAGCAGTAAGTCTGGCGGATCGCTGTTTGTCCTCTCCAATCCCATAAAGATAATCACGGGTGCACTCATCACCCTCCTGGGCATTCTGGATTGGCCATAAGAGAGAATAGCTGGAAAACATAGAGCAGACCCATTATAAAGATGACTCTGCCGCCATTTCGCTAAATAAGAAAAAAAATAGACATCTAAACTGACAACATAAAGATTGGACGAGCCCTGGGACAATGATTGATGATTAAAAACACGAGTTTGTTTAGCTAGAGGGAAAAAAAACGAGTTCCATAACTCGTCAAACTACGGACAGAATGTGACAATAATTCAGGCACTACATTCATTGGTCCAAAAAAGGAATCAAAAATTGCATTCACGTATAGAAGACGAGGTTGTTGAGCAGAATGATGCCAAAAAGGCAAAGTTGAAGAGGATATAGTTGTAGCTGACCTCACAGCTGATGCTAGGTTTCCCTCTGGCATGTAGAGAAATGGGGCCACCATGAAATTTGGCTCATCACTGTGCCTTAATGCAGAGCCCAGTTCATCCATCACATACCTATGCCACCAGAGAGATTGCGCTGTTTATATTATCACAAAAGACATCCTTGATAAAGTACATCATACGGGAATCTTGAATGCTATTCCATAATCATAGAACGGCAATTGGCAATACATAGAATAATAATGGGGTTCACAGAATTATAAGGTCAGTCATGTCTGCTATTGATATCTGCACAAAGTTCTTAGAGCATTTAATAAATAAAAACAAAGCTGAAACAGATATGCCTTTTCAGATGGTGAAATGTTCTCAGGCAGTATTATATGAACCGCATGATATTTCAAGTTAAATATCAAATAAAAGTATACTTAAAGCGAGAATATTACAAAGATAAACAGAAAAGACATATGGACATGTCTCATTGTGACATAGGAGGACATGTCTCATGGTAATATACTAAGCATGGGAGGACCTTGATTATATATGGCTCATTGTTCATGTAAAGAGCAGGTCATTGAAAAAAGCACACATACCATGCAGGAGTCTCATCGATCTTTTCCTCATCTGCAAGTCTATAAGTCATTAAATATTGCCACATTGCATTGATAACCCGATCTGCAAGGGGCTCTTCTGGTTTCCATTCCGGAAGACGTGGTTCAAGGATAGAATCAATCACATGCTTCCCAGCTTCTAATATTTTTGTTGCACAAACACCATTAAGGAAAGAAAGATTCGGGAGTGATTGCAGAATCACTTCTGCACTTTCACCGAGGGGTCCAGGAATATCCACCTATGTAAATAATTAACCTCTATTTAAAAATTGAAACTTTCAAACTCTCGCGGTAAGTTCTTGGAACAGTTAATTAACAAAAGCAAAATAATCACCTTGAGAGCATTTAAGGAAGGAAACTGCTTCAAGACTTCCAACAACTCACTTGCTGAATTCTCTTGAAGTGAACTTCCCCGAAGGTTCAGATATGAAAGTGATGGCATCATAGCGGGTGAAAATGCCTGCGGAAAGAGTAAAACATATGAAAAGGAATAACACAAGTAAGTCACTAAGAACAGTAAGCTAATTGAGTCACGGACCTTATTAGCAAGATTGTGGATGCCTCTGTCAGAAATATCAAGAGATGTCACTTCGTGCAACTTATGGTCACTTCTGCAGTGCTGGCCTGGGTTATCCTTCCCATAGACGTCTGCACAGAATCCCAATGCCCACTCCCCAAAATTATGGGTAAAAGATGAATTAAGGATTTCAAGCCCAGGACAAGCCTGAAGAATTTTATCTGCCAGACAGCCATCACTGAAGGTAAAACCATTAAGCTTTTCCTCCTCTAAAAGCCTGCTCTAAGTTACTGGGGTGCAAATGCACATACCATTTCTCTACAACTGGATTATTGTTGAGCCACAGAGCTTTTAGATGCTTGAATTTGGTAACTTCATGAAAAATGATATCTGCACTCTCAAGCCTGTTTCCACACAGGCTAAGAGCAATTAAATCCTAGCACAAGAAAAAATAAGCATGTAAACCATATGTTCATCACATCACAATAAGCTCAAAGATGGTACTGGATATCATCCCCAGGGCAAGTATGTTGGAAGGAAATGATGGTTGCTTGTGCATATACTCCACAAAACTTGGTAATGTTAATTTTTAGTCTATAAATAACACATGATAGAGTTTTTATACCATAGTTATGGAAGATGAAATTGTACAACATACATATAATCATGCGTGTCATTTAATTCAGGAGGAATGTAGTGAACACCAACCGGAAATTTAGCAGATAAATTGAGAGATAAGAGCGTGTCATCATTGATATTGAGCTCATCGAGCTCCAACCATCTGACAGTGTCCTTGTTCTCTTTTGCTTTACACAGTTCATGTTCCAGCATATCCTCAATGCACGTGCTGCCAGCCTCCGCTATCGAAGTCCCTCCCTCAGCTTCTTCATCTACATTCAGATCGCCATCGACACACATTAAAACAGCCATCCTCTGAGCCAACCCCGGAACTTCCTGAAGCTGTAAAAAATGCAACTTTATGAAGACTCGTGCAGCCAGGAATCCTGAGGTTTTCTAACTCAAAGTTTCAGAGAAAGAAAACCCAGTAGGCTTTGCAGTTGAACTAATAAAAAAAAAAGAAGTTAATGGATTTACTTATTCTGCATATTATAGGCAAAAAGAACATATCACCCTATAAAATGATTCTCTATTGTACACTAACACTATTATTATAAAAAACGGAATGTCCCGAAATCATACCAACTTCAATTTACCGAAGTCTTCTTAACCTTCCGCGACACTCAATTCAATTTCTCCCGTCACAATTCAACAGTCAAAACACTAGCTTTGCCATTACATACACTTAAAAAAAATCCGATGCCCATTTCCACCATTAAAGAAAAGTTAAACCGGACATGGGTAACAGAAAATCAAGAACCTGCTTGTACGCATCGGAGAGCCGGAAAGTCCAAGCGTGGTCGACGAGGAAGACGTCGGACTCCTTGCCCATGAACCCCGAAGTGAGGACGAGCCTCCTCCGACGCCCATCCTCGCACAGCTCGATCTGGAAGCGCGCGCCGCCGTCGAAGGCGTCGGCCGACAGCTTCTTGAAGAGCCGCTCGTGCAGCGGCTGCGGCAACCCGGAAGCCGTCAGCAGCAGGCCGTGAACTTTCACGAAGTCCTCGAAGGTCTCGATCCTCGACATTGCAGCGAGCTTCGGTTCCGGACCGCGCGTGCTAGCTATGCCTTGCTTTGGCCGGGATTGATCGTGCGCTGTTGCTTCGGTTTGGCGTTCCTCGGTGTTTCGAGGTTTTTACGAGGTTTATGGAGATGGTTTGGGCCGATGGGCTCCGATTCAAATCTCCAGGACGTGGGCCTGGAGAAATTATAAAGTGGATCCGGAAAGCTCCTGAGTCCATCTAGTTGGACCCGGTTGCGGGTTTGCAATTCCCTGTAAAATGAACGTACTTAATGAGATTGTTCGCATCTGGCATCGATATACAAAATGTTACAGGAATAGAAAAGAGGGAACAAGGGAGAAACCCTCTTTATCTCCTCCTCCAAAAAAAAAAGAAAAAAAACTGTGGGAGAAAAAATTTCCAAGACATGACAGAATCGGCACATTATATTGACCTTAGACTTATGGCAATTTTGGAGTTGAGAACAATAAAATCGATGATAATAAATCAAAACCACGGCCCTTTTCTTAACTATTATGTGTCTGGTTCGGAATGGAGTGATTTCCTTCACACTTACATCGCTCACAACTAATCAAATGCGGGCATAATATTAATTAAGTCGGTAATTACTTGCATATTCACTTATTTAGAAAGCACTCACTTAGGAGGATCGACATAAATTAAAAGTCAATCTAATTTTTGGAATGCATGATTGGCAACTAAACCAACTCTCTTTTTACCAAAAAAACAAAAAAAAAACTAAACCAACTCTGTATGAGTCATACATAAGGTGACATATCTTTCAACTTGATGAATTGTAAAAGCATAGGCCATCAATACTAATTGAGGTTAAATCGAAGCTATCAATATGATATAGGTTGTGATCTTATTGCTATATTTTTGTTTGGTCAATATTTCTTCAAAAAGATGAGGTTTGGTGCTAATAGATTAATCCAAACATAACCATGGAAAACCCTATTTGTCAAATGGAGTCGAGTAGATCACCGGGGCACTTTCTCATAGAATGATAGTATCTCTGTTTATTTTGCTTGGTAGAATAAACTTATTAAGTCGAAATAATCTCTTTGGAATTATTATAAAGAATAAAACGATATTAGTAGAAGTAGAAAGGATAAAATCAGTAAATTATCTCTAACAGTTGCTCCATTTTATCGAAGTGGAGGGTATGGTCCTCAATCACCGTCCGAGTGAGGAATTTGGGTTGTCCACTGGTCCTTAATTGACATACGACCAAGAGTGAAGTAAGCTTTCTCATTGGTCTTGCTTGCATTTTGAAATTGGAAACAATGCAATCGGTTGTGGTTGCCAAAATAGATCGAAACTAGGGCACTTTTCATGCCTTTACTTGTACAATTGGAATGGAGCGAGTTCTTTGCACTTACAACTCGCGGCTAATAAAATGTGAATTTAGTATCAAACAGAATCAATCATTACTAGTATATATCACACTTAACTTAGGAAGCATTTATTTAGGAGGATCGACATGAATTAAAATGCAATAAACTTTTGGACATGGCATTATGGGCAACTAATCCAAAGTCATGATTAGGTTGACATATGGTCCAACATGATTATGTAAGCGCATATGTCAACGACACTATTCTTATTTAGGTAATGAGTGACGTATAGGCTATAAATATGGATGATTCCCATCGAATTGATCATTCACAGAAGTAAAAGAAAAGCTCTATTCAAGCAAAGTGATAGGGATGTACCTTTGTTCGGGCAGTGACTTATCAGAAAATTTCTTTTGAAAGCATTTTTTGCTTTGCTTATTTTCTGGTAAATCACTGATCCGATCAGAGTTCATCCCTTTTGTCAACATCAACACGGTAGTGTGAAAAGATGCCATGTGATGTACCTCAGTAACCCGCAACTAGAAAGAATGCTAATTGAAGATCTGTTAATTTTCTTGCTGTTTCCTATATGCTTCGATTTCTTACTCAATTCTCTTTCATTGTAATGAGCGATGTATTACCATTTATTCCTTCCATGTTGCAGGTAGAAGTGTCCGACATGGACGTCGCATAAGGATCAAAAAATTCACAAGATATGCCAAACATCGTTATGGATTAACGAGAATATTGTATCAAATCTTATAGTGGAAGTCGAGTTCATTTTATTTTCTTTTATGATCATGTTATCGACGGTCTGCATTTGCAACGTCCCAGAAGGACGATCTCTTGTATTTCTAATTCCCAAAGACTTGGTTGATTTGTTGAAGATCCAATCTATACTAAGATGAGTACTTTTAAGTTCTGTAAAAACTACACTAATATAAATTTTCAAACCCTTTCGCGAAGGAAAAGGAAAGAAAATATGAGTATCTACTAATTCAGCGCCATATTTAAGGACTCGTGTTTCCCAGTTTATTTTTAAATTTCAAGCATTTTAAACAGTTGCCATGTGAAACATTTTCTTTTTGATAATAAATCTTAGAGAATTTTTCTGCCAATTATAATGTCTCAATCTTAATGCTTGTAATTTGATGATTTGAACTTCCGAAAATTGTAATAATCACAATAGACCTGTCTATACAATTTATGATATAGTGTTTCAACGTCACATCCAAACTTACCCAAAAGTTGAAAAAGAACACAGATGAAGAAAACTTCAATCTTCAATTCGTGCTCCTCAAGAATCTTTTAATCCCCGTGGCATGTGGTCAAAACCATTCTTGGTACAAAACCAAAAAACATTCAGTCCAAATACATAACTGCCCACTCTTATCGTTAACAATCAAATCAATAGGAAGCAAAATCGCTTTTCGAAATTTTATTTTTGCACCTGTGGTATAAGGTTAATTGTTTGGCTGAGATGGTTCTTGAACTAAATATCTTTCATCAAAGCAGAGGTTTCTTCGGTTTTATTGTTTGTCTCGGGTTTTGTGTCATTTTGGAAAGGAAGTAACGGATTCTAATGTAATTACAATAAAATAAATTATGAATCTGAAATAATCGAATGTAAATGCGAAAACAAGGATAAGTAAAAATAGCTTAAACTAATTGTATTGAAGTTTCTTTCGCAAAATGTGCCATCCCTAATAATGATATTTCCTCAGTTGTTTATAATCTGGTGTTGTGAAAATCCATCTTCCTGCCGTCATCACTTCAATTTCAAATTTCCCAGAATCTTTAGTATTGCGCTGATAACCGTATCGTTTTATCTGCCGTATCGTCGGTATTGAATTCTTTAGAGACTACCTTCATATTTATCCTCTTGCTCATGGGTGATACTTGGCACCGATCTATTGGTATGGTATCCTCGACAGCCAGTCTTGCCCAAGCTATTGTGGGCCTATTCTTTTCACGTATTGGGCTTGGTGGACTATGCTATCTATCCATGGCCCATCAAGCCAATTTTTGGTGCTAACATTAATTAATCCTTCCATCTCTCCCCCTTCTTCTTTAGGCATTGATGTCGACCACACCGCTATCATTGTTGTCGTTCATCACTGCCACCTTGTCACTGGCCTGCGGCAACGACATCGCCATGACCACCGCAACGCCTTGTCCCTCCCTTCCTAATAACCATCATCACAAAAGTTGCATCCCTCTATAATGGGTAGCAATTGCCTTAGATTTCAAACAGTGTGCCCCAAATAAGAGACATTGCTAATGTGGACATACCATTATGAAAATTCGACGGAAAGTTAACAGCGCTAGCACCTATTTTAGCAAAATTTTAAAAGTTTAGGAATTAAGTTGAATAGAAAAAAAATCAAGAGATGATGTTGAATCATAAAGAAAAGCCGAAAAACATTATCTACGTCATTACCCTTTTTTATTATGACTTTGTTTATAGCAAAGATAAACCTATGTCACTCATTGGAAGCATTATCGTTGATGTTTTCTAAAATTTACCATCAATTGTATACTAATGAATATTCGGTTTCTTATTCAGTATGAGCTTGAGGCTCGCTTCACCTAGTATGAGTTTGAAACTAGTGGTTTCAAATCGACTAAAATTGTGAACAAATCCAGACTAAAAGAAAACTTGTCACTACCTCTTTTTATTATGACTTTGTTTATGGCAAAGATAAACCTATGTTACTCATCGGAAGCATTATCAATGTGATGTGATGATGTTTTCTAAAATTTACCGTCAATTGTATACTAATGAATATTTAGTTTCTTATTCAGTATGAGCTTGAGGCTCGCTTCACTTAGTATGAGTTTGGCACTAGTAATTTCAAATCGACTAAAATTGCGAACAAATCCATACTATAAGAAAAAAATGGGTTGCGGTCGTTTTGTTTTAATTTATTTGGTTTTATATTATCTTCAATTAGATAAAGCTGGGTTATAATCCGAACAGAACCAAATCAATGCCCTATTCCTCCAGAGGATGTGATATTATCTCTGTCCACTTAATAATGTATTTCAGATGGGTACCAAGAAAACATAATGGTATGTTATGGAAATTGGAAAATTATCATTAGAAAATTGTGTTGATTAATCAAAATGGAAGTTATGGTCCTCGGCCACCGGTTAACAGAGGAATTTAGATTGTCCACAACTGACATTTGACCAAGATTGAGCTGAACTTTTTTCTTGATGTCACTTGCATTTTGGAACTGAGAACAATGATATCCATGATAATTCATTAAGACAATGGCTCTTTTCATGGCTATTACATGTCAAATGTGGAATAGAGTGACTTTCTGCGCACTTAAATCACTCCCGACTAATCAAATGAGAGATATCAAATCAAATTGATAACTTTTTTTTGGCAAGGCATTTGTTTTGGAGGATCGACTTGGATTAAAACCCAACCAGCAATCTGGCATGCGTGATTGGCAACTAAATCAACTCTTCATGACTCATAATTAAGCTAACTTATGTTTCTACTTGATGAAATGTAAGTGCATACAGGTTGTCAAGGCCAAAAGCGCTCACAAATGAAATATAATAGTATGATATAATTTGTAATCTTACTACATTAATTTTATTTAGTTGACATCTTTTTAAATAGATGAAGCTTGGTTGTGTTAATTGTATAATCCAAACAGAACCATTAAACACTCTTCTTGTCAAATTGATGTTTTTGAGTCACTAAATCACCGAGAAAATTTCTTATAGAATAATAGTATCTCTGAATGCTTTGTCATTAAATAGACTCAAAACACTAGCTTTATCAGCCTTCCACTATTTCCGTTCTCCCTAAATCACAGCTACATTTTGAATTTTAATATTTCCCCTAAATAAACAAATCATTTCAATTTTTTCTTTCCAATTTTCTCACACGTATTTGTGCCCTTCTGGTAGCGTTTTAAAAATAATATATTTTTCTTATGGTTGGCTAATATCTATCTAGTGATCTGACATATAAATGATACAAGAGTAGAAAAGAGGGGAAAAGGGAGAAACCCTCTTTATCTCCTCCTAGAAAATATCCGTGGAGCGAAAATTACCAAGATGTGACAAAATGGACACATTATATTGGCCTTAGACTTCATGGCCATTCCGGAATTGAGAACAATGAAAATGATAATTATAGATAAAGAGCATGGCCATTTTCATGATTATACATGTCAAAATTGGAATGGACCGAGTTTCTTTGCGCTTCCCTCGCTCATGGCCTATAAAAATGCGAAGCTAAAATTAAACGATATCGATGATTTCTTGCTTATATTCACTAACTTAGCAAGAATATAATTAGGAGGATCGACATGACTTAAATTCCAACCCAATAATTGACATTGCATGATTGGCAACTAATCCAACCCATTTCAAGTCATAATTAGATTGGCATATTATCCAGCATGGTGATAGGTAAGCGCATAGGTCAGCGACTATCTTATTTTGGTAATGAGTGATTCATAGGCTATAAATATGGATGATTTCCATCAAAATGATCATTCACAAGAGCAAAAGAAAGGTACTATTCAAGCAAAGTGATTAGAGATGGATCTCTGTTCGGGCAGTGATCTACCAAAAAAATTCTTCTCACGGCAAATTTTGCTTTACTTATTTTTTTGGTAAATCGCTGATCCGATCAGAGTTCATTCCTTTTGTCGATGTCAACACAGCATGAGAAAAAAGATACCATGGAAGTATTTATTGATTTTCTCGCAATTTCATCAACTTCTTCTGTTTCTTATCAATTCCCTTTCATTATCACGCGATTTTTCCTTTTTATTTCTTCTTTGTTGCAGGTAGATGTGTTTAAGATGTATGTGGCACGAAGATTGAAAGATTCACAAGATATACCAAGCATTGTTGTCTTGTGAATAGATGAGATTCTTGTGTTAATTCTTATAATAAAAGTTAATTTTATGTGCGTCTTCTTTTTTTGATCATTTGGTAAAGATTAAAAGAGATTGTTCACTAGGCAAGAACAAGTTTTTATGACCATGATTGTAATTTTGGACTTTGCCTTGTTTTCCTGTTTGTTTGATGTTTGCACTATGTTAGCACCCACTTTTAATCATGTGAGTCTACTGCACGACATTGAGGTTATCAACGGCCTCCATTTGCAATTTCCAAGAAGGACAAAGATCTTATAGTTCCAATTCCCGAAAACCTAGTTGGATTGTCTGAAGATGCAGGTTAAACCTAAATGAGTTTTGTAAGCTCTGTGAAATCTACACCAGTATAAATTTTCTACCCTTTTTGATAAGTGCTTTATGCATTTGATAGTTCAGATTTGAGTCTGAATATGATAATTTGTTATTCTATTTGGTATTTGAGAACGTCCTATGAACCGAATAAACCCGTATAAATCGTAAAAAAAATACTGGATAAAAAAGGGGTTGGATAAACTCAAATTGGAAAAGAAATTTTCTTTTTAAAAAAAAAGACTTATCAAAAGAGAAGAAATGGTAGGTATCCACGTCAAATCAGCCCAATTGTTCTATCTGGAAGTTTTCTCTTAGTCATCTGCATCATCGACGTCGTGCTTGTCGAGGTCGGGGAGCGGCACCGTGACCCGCACAGACACGTTGAAGAAGAACATCTCCTGCGTGCCCCAGGTCAGAAGCAGCGTATCCCCACGCTTGCCGCAGTGGAGCCGCGACCCAGCGAGCTTCGCTGTTGTGCTTGGGGTCGAAGAAAGTGCAGAAGTTGTCGTGCACAGCCGCCAAGATCGGCGTGCTAGGGCGGAAGAAGTCGGCGGAGGGAAGAAGGGGACGGATGACGGGGTTGGTGATGGACTGCCACGTCGTGCGCACCCACCGGAAGGAGGAAATGCCCGGGGCCGAAAGGCACAACAGCACCAAATCGAGTAGATCGAGAGTGAGATCACACCATGGACTGTTTGCTTCTTCTTGTTCTTCTTCTTCTCGCACAATATCAGGAATGAAATCTTCCATGGTGGTCGTGTCTTCAATCGCTAGTCAAGCGGACGCGGTGGTCAGAATTCCTAGATCTAGGGTTTTTCCATAGCTTTCAATTAATTGAATTTTCTAATTTAATTAAAATTTTTATTTATTTTTAAATATTATCTTAAAGTGTACCAAAGATTTTATAGGATTCGATATGTCCATCTTTATTATTCAGAAGATGTTATATCTCACTTTATCCCATCCTATCCCAATTTTACCTTGACAATCAAATGCAAATTTATGACCAAGAAGGCAAGTTTTACATGGCAATTGTTTATAATGCTTGAAATATAAAAATAAACTAGGAAACACATGCCCTTAATTATGGGGCTCAATTACTAGAAAAATATGAATATCTAATAAATTGAGAACCATATATGAGGGCATGTGTTTTCTAGTTTATATTATTATCAAACATTATAAACACTCGCCATGTAAAACATTCTCTTCTTGGTCATAAACCTTAAAGAAATTTTCTTCCAATTATGCAGAATGTTTCAATCTTGATGCTTGTAATTTGTTGATTTGAACTTCTGAAAATTTTAGTCATCGTGATTGGCCTAACTATGCAATTTATAATTTGGCTTTTCGATATCACATCACATCCGGTTTTGCTAGAATTGATCCTACAATGAAATATCTTTCACTGAAAACAAGTCTTTTAATTAAAGGAGGTAGGTTATGTGGTGACTCTGAACAAATTATATCACAATTGAACAAGGAAATCAAAGACTTCACTTTAGACGAAACTGTACAAAAAGAAACCGCACCGTAATTCAATTGACAACAAAGCTTGGAATATAACCAGAGCCATTGCACATGCTTGATCACCAGCGCATGCACGAAACCAACTCGAATCGAGACAAATAAGTAGGAAAACCAAACAAGTTTTGGGAGAGATGAGGGGGGAACCTGGAGGAGGTTCTGGTTGAAGTAGTATTAAGGGTCGTTGATCTCCGTCACGCCGCAGCACCGTGGCTTCTCGGGGCGATCCTCATCCTCCTTTAAGGTCTTGCTTCGGTACTTCGACATCCTTCCCACCCGCCGATTCGCTAGAGATTGAATCGGTTCTAGTAATAGGTTCCTCTCTCTCTCGAGGAGGGATTGTGAGAAAACTACGGATCATGTAACATCAACCTTATTGATTGTTTCAAATACGAAGAAGCAAATTTAACTTGCAAAAGAGAATTATTAACATGCAAGTAAGGTATCATGTCATTTTTTTCTCAAAAGAGAAAAAAGGAAAAAATGCCACGAAAAATCCTAAATTATATTCACTGTAATCAGTTTACCTTGAACTTTTTGTTTTTGTTTTTGTTGAAGTCCTTGAACTTTATTTTGTGACATGAAAAACCTCAAATTTGTACTTATATAATATATTTACCCTCAACTTGTATCTGTACGACACATTTATCTCAAAATTTGGGATAAATATGTTACATGAATATAAGTTTGAGATTTCAAAAAAATAATTTGGAATAAATGTATTGCATAGTAATAAGTTAGGCATTTTTTGTGTGACCAAAAGAAGTTTGAGATAAACGTGTCATACAAGCGTAAGTTTAGGATTTTTTGTGTCACAAAATTTTTTTGGAGTAAATTGTGTCACAGTGTACATAGTTTAAGCTTTTTTTTGTGATTTTTTTAATAAAGAAAATAGAGAACTTTTGAAAAACAATCCCAACTTTTGAAAATACACAATTTGCATTTATAAACTACCCCTCCACCACATTTTTTATCCCAGTCTCTCCACCTTCTGCCACACCGAGTCAACTTCTCTCTCCATGGCCAATAGAGCTCGAAAGTCACACTTGAGGCCAGGACCACAAGCTCAAAGGCTGCACTAATGCCTATGGCCTTTGAGCTCGAAAGTCACACGATCTGGCAAGCTCGCCATGGCCACCTAGATTCGTCATAAAGTTCCACAACGCAATTTGGGCAGCAATGGACGCCTAAGCTCGAGACAAGAGAGAGGGAGGTAATTGAGGCGAGGTGGTGGTGGCTTGGCAACTCGACAATTACGAGCGGTGCCGAGGGGGGAGGGGCTAAGTCGTAGGCATTGTGTTGGGTTAGGGCCTTGGATAGGTGGCTTTTGGTGGTGGGTAATTTTTGAATGGTGAGTTGAAAGGGGCAAAGATGGGGGAAAATGATAGATCTATTAAATCAGGTTATAATGATTAATATCATATGCAAGTTGAAATGGAATTTGCTCAAGTAAAGATGGTTACTGCAACCACGGTAACAGAATTCCAACTAGAATACTACAGTCCCACGCTCACCTTCTCCACAAAAATCTCTCTTCCACACTGAATCTTCCACTACACGTCTAGGTTATGTAAGCCTAATGAGAATTGGAGAGAAAAACAAAGCGAAAAGTGCCAAAAAGTCTTAAACCTTTTGTCTTTGTGCCGATTTAGTCCTAAACTTTTTTTTGGTGTCGATTTAGTTCTAAACTTTTTTATGTTGTGCCAATTTAGTCCTTTCTGGCCAATTTTGGCTGGATTTTGCTGACTGAACGCCGGCCGGCTGATGTGGCTTGATTAGAGCTAACGTGGACAACTTTTAATAATATTTTAACATTTTTGATTTTTTTCTTTTATATTTATATTTATATTTTTTCTTCTTTGTTTTTCTTTTTTTCTTCTCCTCTTCTTCCTCTAGCCGGTTGCCAGACCTTGGCGACCGGCCAGAGGCGATGGCTAGCGAGGTCGACCTCGACCTCACTGGCCACCTCGCCAATAGCCGCGAGGGCAAGCCTCGCCCGCTTGGCGCGAGGCTGCCCTCGAGGCCTGGGTGGCAAGGGTGAGCCCCACCAACTCGGCGTGAGGAGGCGACCTCAAGTTGGTCTCGTGTCGGGCCACTGGAAGCTTCCGACTAGACGACGAGTTCCGTGTGCCGTCAAACATCTCTCTCTCTCGCTCTCTCTCTAGTGCGACCGTCGAGATTCCCTCTGTTTCGTGATCCTCTTGTTCTCCACATCCCTGGCGTATCCGACGATGCGAGACACTTTGTCTCAATTGATTGCGGAGTGATCCTTCCCCAATCGGAGGAACCCACGCAGTTCGCATGATTTCGAGTCCAGTAAGTAGTGCACCCGCATGCGCTCTCGAGGAAATTTGCATGAGCGAGCCACCCATGGGGGCCGAGTTGCCGATGGCAATGTCCGACAATGCTAGGGGGCTCGTGCTGGCCATGGCCTCGAGTGCGTTCATCAATGCGAGCTTCATCCTCAAGAAGAAGGGCCTCAAGTGCTCCGCCTCCGACGGTAGTCGCGTGGATCGGCTTTTTTTTTTTCCTCCCTTGCCCATTCATGTTGCTCCAAAATCACACCTCGATTCGCAAGTACGATGGCTGAGGTCGACCTCAACATTGTTGGCTGTCGCCTCTGGCTGGTCACCGAGGTCCGGCGACCGGCTAGAGGAAGAAGAGGAGAAGAAAAAAAGAAAAAGAAAAAAGAAAAAAGAAAAAGAATAAAAGAAAAAGAAAAAAAGAAAAAAAGAAAAAATATTAAAATATTATTAAAAGCTGTTTACGTCAGCGCTAATTGGACCACATCAGTCGGCCGACATCCATTCAGCAAAATCTGGCCAAAATTGACCGGAAAGGACTGAATTGATACAACGTAAAAATGTTTAGGACTAAATCGGCACAAAAAAGGGTTTAGGACTAAATCGGCACAAAAACAAAAGGTTTATGACTTTTTTTGGCACTTTTCCCATTGAAGCATAATTTGCTGTTATACAAACTCAATTGTTCTTATGATTTGCATCATGATGTGCTGTCTTCAAAATGCAAAGTGAGGATCATCGCAAGCATCTTTTCAAGTTCCAAAACATGACAAACTCAAGCACAAAGCAACCGGTAAAGTTGTCGTCCAATTATGTCGGTGTGGTATCTCCATTAAGAAGGAATGAGCATCTAGGAAAAGCTCATTTACGTGCAATCTGACTTCCTTCTACTAGGTATGCAGAAACTCAATGATCTTTCTCTTATCTCACTTATTTAATTAATGTCAAGCATCCCGATACTTAATCAAAGAAAGATCGGGATCCCATCAACTTAAGAGGGCAAATCCACTCAGTTAAACCCGTTTACATATAAAGCATCAAGTCAAGGTAGAGAATTCATCAGACATGATAACTAAGCATGTTCCTTTGATGAAGCTTAAGGTTCACTTGATCGTAATTGTCATCTATAGAGAGTGAGCGCCCTTTAGGGCATTAGGAGAACTGGCATGGGTGATGAACATTTTGACTTGTTACAAATGTCGAGGTAAGGTAGAGAATTGTTAAAGTATATCTCGATTTTGAGCCATTATGCAATCTAGCCTGATTGGATAACAAAGAAATCCACAAAAATCTTTCTTTGATGGCGAATCTATTGGAGAGTTTCCTTTATTTGTACATCCAAACCTCAGGATATAAAAGATGACACTTGGACACCTATAGTGTCAAAACTTGGCATAGGGAGATGCTTAAGTACTAAAAGTTAGGAAATGTACACTTAGGTGAGAAAATCTGAGCAAAATGAATTAGTTAAGTGTCAATGACGAGAAAATCCAGTTAAAATGTTGACATGGTATTTTTCTGGTGATACAAGTGCAAAACAACATCGTTGTGCACGCTGATGTGATAGATAAGCCGAAAATGATGTCATTTTGTATGCTGACCTGACTAGATAAGCCAAAAACAATGTTGTTTGGCCTTAGATTTGAATTTTAACATAAATATTAGTTAAATTAAATTTACAACTAAATTATTAATTTTAAAAAAAAGGGAAGAGGAAGAAATTGCAAAAGACGTTGGGCAAAGGTGTGCAATCCCTTGCTGTCGCCTCCCAACGATGGTGGCCAGGGCTCGGCGACTCCGACCAATTGATAGCGGGTCAAGCGGGCGACGACCCTTGGTCTAGTTGGGTGAGGGCTAGAGACTCTCATTAGATCTAGGGGAGGGACACGACCTTCGTCTCAAATCTAGGTGAGGGCTTGTCGACTTTCGTTGCCGATCAATTGGGGTCGTTGGGCCCTCTCCCCACTATCGCTGGCCCTTCCCAATGATGATGGGGATGCCGTGACAAGGGCTTGCACAACCCTTGTTGAAAGAGCCTTATGCAATTTTCTTCTTCTTCTTCTTCTTCTTCTTCTTCTTCTTCTTCTTCTTCTTCTTCTTCTTCTTTTAAGTTCTAAATTTAATTTAATTTAATTTATATTTATATTAAAATTCAAATTCAAGACAAAATGACGCCATTTTGGCTCTTCTTTGCTAAATTAGCTCTCCGGCAAGCCATGTATGCGAGTTATATTAATAAAAAATTACCACGTAGAATTTTTGACAAGGGTTGCTAGACTTAGCACTTAAAGGTCTCAATTTTCAAAAAATAAAATAAAATGGCATTTATGTATATTTTTCGTAAGTTTTGGCACTTAAGTGTCCCCTCATGCTAAGTTTTGGTACTTGCGCTATACTTTGGCCAATTTGAGAGTGTATTGGTTGGACTTGGGCAAGAAAAAGATGTGAGTTCAATTTGGGGGTTGAACTGTGTAGATACCGGCACGTTGAACATTGATAGAGAAATTTTCTGTGGGCAACCGCCGAGGGTCCAGTAGAGAATAGCAATGAACTTTCATGGCCATATTTTCTGTGGACAACAACCAAGGGCCCCAGTAGCAAATAGCAACGACCTCTCACGGTCAAATTTTTTGTGGACTTTAATTGTCTACTCGAAATTTTCCTTTCGGTTGCACAAAAGAAAGCGTGTGGGGTCAGGAGTAGTTAGAGAAAAGAAAATAAATTAAAAGTAAGGTTTTGCTTTATGGGTTTCATTTCCTGGAGAAGCCAAATAGTGGGTTCCTTTAAAAATTGAGCCCCCGCACGAAGAATCAAAGAAAGAATGTATGGATGTTCTTGAATTAACTGTGCGAAGGGTTTTGTTATGGGCTTAAAAACGGGTGATTTATGTTGTGACTTTACATCAATTAAGTTGCTTATTTATAAATATGTTTTAGTTTAATCTTAATTTAGGTGTGGGAAACACTTAAGCGTGTGGCGATTGTAGTTCCGATTCTCCGACTATAGTGAATTATTTGTTACCGATTCTCTCTGGGATAGATACCGATATTTGGATCAAATCTCGTAAATATTTTGTATCTTTGTCGTTCCCCATTTATTTCTTCAATGTTTTTGCATTGACTTAATAGCAAGATCTTCTCAGTTTTCACATTAATTTTACAATATGTTTGCTTCTAGTCAAGATCACTTTCTCTTGAAGGCCCCCAGTGCAAGGTAAATTAACAGATTTCCCAAGTTTAGAACCATCCAATTTCCAGACATTTTCTGGTGAAGTTTCACTTATACATACGGACTTGTGGGGATAATCCACTGTCACCCTTGCATTAGGTGCAATTCAAATAATGTTAACTGGACACGCATTAAGCTAAATTAGCCGCATTTTGAGAAATCAAAAGGCAATCTCTTACACTTTTTTCTCTTGTGTGAAATGTGTGAAAGCTGCAGATTAGTAATTTTCATTATCTTGAAAATATAAGTATTACAAGTTAGTCGAGCTGAACAATAAAAAAAGCACTTATGTGAACTCATCATCATATCTACAACCAATGTTAGTTTCCTGAATAAGAAACCAGTTCGTTATGAATAATTCTTTAATATTTACTATTTTTCATGTCACCATCATTTAGTTGCATTCTAATTGTTCAAGATCATCTTGGGCTCTAACTGGGAACCAAGTGAATCACAATAGCTGTGCTGTTCATTAGACAAAGATTGAATTAGTCACATGAATGATAAGAGTTTACTACAATAGACTAGACTTAACGTGTAGAAAATTATGCCAATAGAGACTTTCGGAAAATTCCCCACCAATGAAATCTGGCCATTGCATAAGGTACATTCCCCGCCCCACACGCTAATTAACCTTGTCAATCAAAAGGAGCTAAGCTACATTCATCACTAAAGATGACCAAGACTTTGGTCATGACCACAACATCTACACTTAAGCACAGGCATCGCTGAACTCTATAAATTGCACTAACTTGCAAAAAAGAACTCAAGAGTGTGATACATATAAAGTTTGGTCTTTCGAATCTACAGTCATGAAAAAGAAAGCACTATGGGTGCTTGTGGTGGTTTGGGGTATTGCATGTTTATGTGGCTCTCGTGGGTGTCGGGAACAAGAAAGGGTTGCACTCTTAGCACTCAATGCCACATTGGACTTGCCATATTGGGTGGATGTTGGGGGATCATATTTCAACTGTTGCAGCTGGGAAGGTGTTGAGTGCAACCCCACCACAGGACGAGTCACTCAGCTAATGCTCTCTAATTCGAGATATTACCGCTTCGGCTTCAAAACTTGGTACCTAAATGCTTCTCTACTTCTTCCCTTTGAGGAGCTCAAGAGCTTTGATTTGTCCTACAACTATTTGGGAGGGTGGATTGCCCCAAAAGGTAAAAATTCACCGTTCGTTCATTTCCTATAAAGCAAGAGAAACTCATTCTCTAATGAACTCATAAGTTAACCACCTTCGCAGTTTTATTCATTTCCTGCATTATAGATGGTAAAGTCCATGTCATCATTTATCCACAAGCCTACGACATATTTCCCCCGAAATGGCAATACCTGTTTGTGCATGTACTTGAATAGATTTTTGCCAATTTTATTGCTTCTTGTTGTTTGTTTGCAGAACCAAACCTGCTATCTTCCAAGTTGAGCAAACTGGAGGTGCTTGACTTGAGTTACAACTCTCTAAATAATTCTATTCTACCCATTCTCGGTACAATTCCTACCCTCAGGTGTCTATTCTCCAAAACAAACAATTTGACTAGGACTTTACATGTGAATGTTAATTTCTCTAGCTTATTCTATGTCCATAATTCCGTACAAAATCACCATCCTTGACTTTTTTTTTTGGTCGGAGCCATTCTTGACTTGAGTTAGCAATGTTTGTGGATAAATTAGGTGGTTTCAGTAATTTAAAGGAGCTGGACATAAGTCATAATAAAGTCGATGCAGTGGCTATTACTAAAGGTATTATTTTAGTTTTCATGTAGGAACCTCATTTTTATTCATAAATTAAACTAACTAGCCTATGAGTCATGCAGACAGGCTCTTTAATACCTTTACATGTGCGTCATGTTGAGAATAAAGAAGTCATATATTGCAACCCCCTTCTCTTTCAATATAGAAATGTTCTCTTTCAATATAGAAATGTTGTTGATTCAAAATATTTCTATCGCGAAGCATCCACATGGGCACTTTCATAACTCTACTGCCAAGCAAGTTAATTTATTGGAATTTTATTGCTAGGCATCAAAAACTTGAGCCACTTAGAGGAACTCTACCTAGATGGTGTCCACTTGAAGGATGTGGGGACCATCCTACAAGCATTAGGGGCATTGTCATCTCTCAAGATCCTTTCTCTCCAGAATAGTACAATAGAAGGAACGATAACTGCCCAAGGTTAGTCAACTCTGTTAGTGAATGTATAATCAAAATAACGCTTTGTTCGTTTTGCTAAAAACAATTTTCAAGGAAATGTTTTCTAGATTTTCTAACTTTTGGCCATGGAAAATGAATGAGTTAATAGAAACATTTTCCTTCAATGGAAAAAATATTTTCAAAAGTGGGGAAAATACAAAAATCATTTTCCATTCTCTTTCTTTCACCTAGACCTATTTTCCTCCGTGCACTCTTTTTATTATTTTTCTTCTTTCTTTTCTTCTTTTAAAATGGGATTTTTATTTATTTATTTTTCCTTATTCGTTTCCTTCTTCCTCAATCGGCCGTTGGCCATGGTGACAACCGACGACCAACCATAGGTGAGGGACAAAGTCGCTGAAGGCCAAGGCTCGAGCTCATTGGCCTCAGGCAATCTCAACCACACTTGTGGCTAGTGATTAGCTGAACAAGATGGGGCAAAAAAGAAAAAGAAAAAAAAATTAAAAAATGATTTAAAAAAATGGAAATAAAATATTATTAAAAGGAGTGTACGTATGAAAATAAAATCAAATTAATAATCAAATTTCAGCTGAACATTAGAATAATATTGATATTTTCCCAGAAAATAACTTGTTGGAAAACATTTTCCAAAAAAGTCATATTTTTTTGCAAAACTAATGGAACCTAAGCTTTTATTAAAATAATTTCCATTCACTTGTGATATTTTTGCAGAATTTCATGATTATGCTTGTGTAAGGAAATCTGATGTTCAGTTATCTCTCCTTTTTTTTTGCTGGGAAGATTTCCATAACTTCAGTAAGTTGGAACAGCTCATCTTGGATTATTCTTCATTGAACACAAGCATGGGAATCCTTTCCAGCCTTGGTCCTTTGACATCTCTTAAATTGTTGTCATTGTCCAACACTAGTCTAAGTGGCAACATATCAAATCAGAGTAAGTCCTAATCTCTTAGTATGAAAGCTAGAGATGAAATGGACCTTTGATGTACTTGAATGTATGTATTGATATATGTCATTGGAGTTGAATTGATTTGTGATATCTATAACAGGCTTATGCAATATGGTAAAACTAGAAGAGCTGGATCTTAGCATTAACGGAATTACTGGTGGACTTCCTACATGCTGGCGAAACATGACCTCTATTCGGATTCTAAATCTTGAAGACAATGAGTTCACAGATAATGTCGCTTCATCTCCCTTCACTAGTCTTACTTCACTCGAATTTCTTTCCATTTCGGGTAACCATTTTGATATCCCCTCATCGCTTGGCCCACTTGCAAACCATTCAAGACTTAAGGTGCTATTTCTCGATGACACCAAACTAACAATTGATACCAAAGGTGCATCTTTGATCCCAAGGCTCCGGTTGAAGGTTTTTAGTATGGCAAGTAGTCTATTAAAAGGATTCAAAGTGACTTCTCTTGACTTTCTCAATCATCAATATGACCTAAGAGTCATTGATCTCTCCTCGAACGACATTTTGGGTCCCTTTCCAGCTTGGTTGTTGGAAAACAACACTAAGTTGGAAATACTTCTCATGAGAAATAACTCCTTTACAACACTTGAGGTTCCATCAATAACCCTTTTTAATCTTTCGGTGATGGACCTATCCAACAACGGCATGAGACGAGAGCTCACGACCGAATTTTGTTTCAATGTCCCAAATCTGCACCGCCTTAATCTATCATCCAACAGATTGGAAGGGAATATTCCATTTGAACTGGGTAGTATAAAATCCCTATATATCTTGGACTTGTCTAGCAACAATTTCTCAGGGGGACTACCTGTACAAATAATAGAGAGTACCTTATCATTTGAAACGCTCAACGTAGCAAATAATAACTTGCAAGGAGAAATTGTGTTTTCTAATGATAGCATGAAACTAGATTTGTTAATTTTGCGGTTAGACCACAACCTGTTCACTGGAAGTCTCTCTTTTCTTTCTTCCCTCGTAAATTTGTGGGCATTGGACCTTAGCAACAACTTATTCATTGGCAAGCTTCCGAGATTGATTACAAACTTGTCATCGCTTGCGGCCCTTGACTTGTCTAAAAATCAATTGGACGGCATCATCCCTCAAGAACTCTTTAATCTTGAGTGGCTTGTCTATTTGGATTTGTCTGACAACAATCTCTCTGGTCCACTACAATCATTTTTTATGTCACAGCGGATGAGTCACATCCATTTGAATAGGAACAAATTGAATGGTTCAATCATGCATGTGCTCTCTAACAGCTCCCATTTGGTGACCTTGGATCTGAGTGAAAATGAATTCTTTGGAAGCATACCTTATTGGTTAGGTAACCTCTCTCAACTGAGCATTCTTTCACTGAGAGGTAATAGCTTCGTTGGAACATTTCCCAAGCAATTGTGCAACTTAAAAAGCTTAAGTATGATTGATCTTTCTGAAAACAATCTGTTTGGTCCATTACCTAGTTGCTTGGGACCCATGAATTTCTCCTCCAGTGGATATGCCGATAAGTCAATTTCAACACCGATGAGAACTACAATTACAGGATGGTTACCTTCGTCTTATGTGAGGACAATTAAAAGCCACACCAAGCTATTCTCCGAAGAACTGGAAGAACGGGCATTTCGAGTTCCACAAATAGTCGGGTTCACAACAAAAGGAAGGTTTGATTCTTATAAAGGCTACGCACTCCTTAAAATGGTAGGACTAGATCTTTCTTGCAACTAGTTCAGTGGGGAGATCCCACCAGAGATTGCAATCTTGCAAGACATGCTTGTGCTGAACCTGTCCAATAACAACCTTACAGGACATATACCAACGTCATTGTCGAGCCTCACAAAGATAGAGAGTATTGACTTTTCCTACAACAACTTGATTGGATCTATCCCTGAAGAGCTTACTCAGTTGAAATCCCTAGAAGTCTTCAATGTGTCTTACAACGACTTGTCAGGAGCTATACCAAATAAAAATCAGTTCGGGGCTTTTGATGAAAGCAGTTACTACGGAAACCATCTTCTGTGTGGACTTCCATTGAGTAATGACTGTTCAACAACCATTAACGTTAATAGCTCAGCAACAAAATCATACATGAAAGCTAAAGAAGATGGTTTCATAGACAAGGAGACATTTTATATCAGCTTCGAAGTGTCATACACGATGGTTTTACTGGTAATTTTGTTTGTTCTACTCATCAACCCCCAATGGCGGCAGGGATGGTTTGACTATGTGGAATTGGTTATCACTACGTGTTGGAGCTTTTTCATCACATGCGACTATTTTGTTTAGGACGGTTTTTGAAAATTGTCCAGTGGTCGAATAATTTAGGTTCTCTCATTCTGCATTTCTAGGTAATGGCGGGATTGGGTCTTTTTTTGTTGTTGTTTGTTGTTGTCGTTGATCAACATTGGCCCCAATGTGGATCTACCAAGTCAGTGTAAGTTCTTGCCTTCACAATTGAATAAGGTCTTGCTCTAATTTCCTTGAAGACAATACATCGCGTGATCATTCCCTCTTTTGAAAAGGTGATTTTAACGTAGTTGCTTGCTCATCTCTATTTGGTTATCATACTACTAACAATGACAAACAACAACAGAAAAACATAGCTCTGTCTCTTCTCACTGGTTTTGTTTCTGCAGTAACACATTTACTTTCCTTTCCGAATGAAAATTTCTATCTCTGTATATCATTAGGTCCATTCGCAAACTATACGAGATATAAAACTCCTCTTGCTTGACAATAGAGCACTAAAAACTGAATGTTCTTTAAAAGTCCCAGGTTAATGGCAGACCCGATCGACAAAAAAAAAATAAAAATGGCAGAGCCGCAATTTGGTTAAGACATCGATTCCCATCTTATTAGTGCTAAAGTGTCTCATGAGATGGTTAATTTCACAGTCGAATTTGCATTTTTCATGACTATTTTTGTTGGTCCTGTCAGCATGGAATGAGGTTTTGACGTTTTGCTAGGAGCCTAGCTTTAGCCTGAAAAAAAAAAAAAAAAAAACCACCGCACTTAAGGCATGTCCTTTTCAGTCTGAAGAGACCAAATTGTATTGCCTTGATGTCTGCGCCAAATTTGAGCAAGGGCCAATGCAGATCGAGGCCCAGATTGGTGCATATGTATGAAAATGGCTGCTAACAACTAGTAGAGTTCCCATCCAGGCTAGGCCACGCGGCTGGGTGCCTAAGTTAAAAGGAATAACCTCCTATGTCAAATTTTAATTATTTCTAGAGCCTTTTGATGTGTTACAGGAATTTTCATTTTATAAGAGTATTTAGAATTTCTCTTGATGAACTCTCTTTATGAATTCTTGATTTATCAATGAAGAATTGTGAGAAAACTACAGATCATAAACCATCTCCCTTATTGATTATCTCAAATATGAATGCAAGTTTAACGATCAAAAGAGAATCATACTATCAGGTAGGTAGAGAATGAGCAAGGGATCATGTCATTTTTATTCTCCAAAGAGGAGAAAAATAAAGAACCTTCGAAAATCAATCCCATAATTTCATATTAATTACCAAATATCTTCCCCTCTTTTCAAAATACACAATTTGCATTTTCAGAGAATGATCGTATTTATCTCCCGTTCTCTCTATCTTCCACCACACCGATGTCAACCTCTCTCTCTCATATGACCACCAGCTCCAAAGTCGCACTCGAGTTCATGACCACCAACTTGAAGGCTGCATTGATGCCGGTGGCCTTTGAGCTCGAAAGTCACACGATCTGCCAAGCCCGCCATGGCCACCTAGATTTGTCATCAAGTTCCACAACGCGATTTGGGCAGCAACGGATGCCCAAGCTCGAGACAAGAGAGAGGGAGACAATTGAGGTGGGGTGACGGTGGCTCAGCAACTCAACACTTGCGGGCAGTGCCTGGAGGGGATGGGCTAAGTCGTAGGCATTGGGTTGGGTTAGGGTCTTGGATAGGTGGGTTTTGGTGATGGGTAATTTTTGAATGGTGAGTAGGGTGGGGCAAAGTTGGGGGAAAAATGACAAATCTGATAAATCAGGTCACAATGATTACTAATGTCAAATGCTACTTGAAATGGAATTTGCTTAAGTAAAGATGGTTACTTCAACCACAGTAACAAATTTCCAACTAGAATACAACAGTCCCACGCTCACCTTCTCCACACAAATGTCTCTTCTACACCGAATCTTCCACACTAAATCTTCCACTGTAGATCGGGGTTATGTGAGCCTAATGAACGTTGGAAAGCAAAACAAATTGAAGTGTAATCCGCTGTCATGCAAACTCATAGCTCTTATAATTTGCATCATGATGCGCTATCTTCAAAACACAAAGTGAGGATCGGTGCATGGACCTCTTTGGGCTCCCAAACATGACTCAAGCACAAAGCAACTAGTAGAGTCATCATCCAATTATATCAGTGTGGTATCTCCACTAAGATGGAATAGGCATCTAGGAAAAGCTAATTTGTGTGCAATATGACTTCCTTCTACTCGGTATGTAGAAACTCACTAATCATTCTCTTATCTCACTTATTTAATTAATGTCAAGCGTCTTGATACTTTGTCAAAGAAAGATTGGGGTCCCATCAACTTAAGAGGGCAAATAACCCCATTGACATATAAATACATCACAAACATCGAGCCAAGGTAGAAAACTCATCGAACATGATGAATAAACTTATTCCTTTGGTGAAGCTTCTCTTATTGGATATATATCCATGATTTCATTCAAACCTTGAGATGTAAAAGATTTGAGAGGGTATTGCTTCGACTTTGTGCAAGAAAAAGATATAAGTTAAATATAGGGGGTCCCGGTGTATACACATTGGCACGTTAAATATTGACAGAGAAATTTTCTATGGACAATCGCCAAGGGCCCCTAGAGTGTATATCAATGAACTCTTATTGTGAAATTTTCTATGGAGTTTAATTGGCTACTTGGAATATTATTTTCGGTTGTATAAAAGAAAGCACGTGGGGGTCAAGAAGTGGTCAAAGAAAAGAAAATAAATTAAAAGCAAGGTTGGGGTATGCAAAAACTCAGTGGTCATTCTCTTATCTTGTCTTGTTTAATTAATGTCGAGTGTCCCGATACTTAGTCAAAGAAAGATTGGGGTCCCATTAACTTAAGAGTGCAAATAGACCCAATTAACCCCATTAACATATAAATTCATGACAAAAGTTGAACTAAGGTAGAGAACTCATCAGACATGATGACTAAGGGTGCGTATGATAAAATTTCTATTTTTCGATTTCTCTGTTTCTCTATTTCTCGAAACAGGTTTGGAACAGAAATCCGTTTGGTAGTGCAATTTGATTTCTCTATTTCTGAAACAGATTTCTATTCCAGAAATAGAGAAATTGAAGAAATCAGAAGTTGAAATTTTTAATTTTTCAGTTTCTGAAATAGAAATAGAAATTATTTTTTCTTTTCTCCATTTGGGCATCCTTCTTCGTTCACAGGCTTTTTTATTTGGGCATTGCTTCTCCTTCTCCTCTCAACGCTTCAACGAAACGTGCAAGACCAGGTCCCAGGATGTTGATGACTTCCTCTTTTTGTTTGGTTTTTCCGGTGTGTTTGGGTTTGGCATTGCGGGGGTTGCTGGTTTGGGTTGAGCTGAGCGTTCTCTGAATTCGTTGGGTTTCCTTCTGACTTCGTTGTTGTTGTTTTGGGGTTTTCAGATGCTCAATTCTCAAGTTACGACGGCGCAACACATGGCGTGAGAGAAGGCTTATGATATTGTGAGTTGACTTCTGCTGTTTGTCCTTAGTTTTGACAGTGTAAATTGCCTCTGAAATTTTTAAATTTTCTCAGTATTAGTATGCGGGTTAGTGTATCTCAAATAGCATCCTTGTTGAAGATTCCGTTCTTGGATGAGGAGGTCACGAACAGCAGCTCTTTCCAGCGCAAGGTTTGCAAGCTTTTTTGAAAAAATTGTTGGACCGCGTTCTTCATCGGCCGAGTTAAGCTGCTTTCTCGCTTCCACCTTATATTTAAAATGATATGGCAGAATTAGATAGAGGAGGCCTTTCTTCGTGAACTTCAATGGTTTCCTCGTCCAATTATCTTATTATCCTGTCATTTGAGTCGGCTACTCGAAGTTCCGGTATTTTAAGGCAATTCTCTCCTACTGTTTTTTTTGTTCTTCATATGGTATTGAAGATAATGAATTGGTTTCATTTTTATGGGCATATTGTCCTCATATACAATATGCCGGAAATTTCATGAAATTGTATTTTCAACTTTTGTAATGTATTAGTATTATTTCGACTATTATTTTGTATTTGAGGATTTTTTATGTTGTTATCTAATCAATTTCTATTCCTAGAAATAGTTTATTCTGTTATCAAACTAATTTTTGTTTTAGAAATATAAATTTTGAGTCGTTATCAAATGGGTTTCTTTGCTTAGAAACTTGTCTAAGGAATAGAAATTGAGAAATCAATTTCTAGCCATAAATCAATTTCTGGAACAGAAATTTTGTCATGCGCGCCCTAAGCATGTTTCTTTGTTTGAGCACAATTGTCATCTATAGAAAGTGAGCGCCCATCAAGGCGTTAGGAAAACTATCATGGATGATGAACATTATGTCTTACTTATAAACGTCGATAAAAGGTAGAGAATTGTTAAAATATGTCTCAAGTTTAAACTATTATGCAACCTAAAGTATGTGGCCGGTGAGAGTCATTGGCCCTCAATTGAAACAAAAAAAAAAAAAATTGTAGAGAAAAGAAAAAAAAACAAAAAACCAAAAAATTATTAAAATTCAAACAAAAAATAAAAATTGTAAGAAAAATCCATGTTAGCACTAGCTATGCTAGAAGGATTGCTGACATTTATGTCAGTGATTTTTGGCCTAAATTGGCTGGATTGAGTTAATTGACAAAACATGAAAAAGTTTAAAACTAAACTGACGCAATTGAAAGAGTTATGATTGAATAGATACAAATACAATATGTTTATGATTTCTTCTTTTAATTTTTTTTGGTAATCTATACTAGATTGAAATAGCATTAGCATCTGCGATACGTGAAATAAAAAACTTCAACATCCAACAAATTTTAAGGCTTCTTTTCCTTAAAATTTATAGTTGCACCCTGCGGTCAGTCAATGCCAGGAGCTGCCAATCAACCAGACTTCCTCAAGCAAAGTCACCAGACCATCTTTTTCGTTATTGCTTCCTGGTATTTCCTGTTTCTTAGCTCAAGCTTTATGTACATGTACATATAGCCAAAAGTAACATGTCAGGGCCGTCCTCGTGTCAGCATATCATGCCAAATTTGAATGAATTATGCGAAGTAATTTTAGTAACGCTTAGCACGGTTCTTACCATTTGCAACCCATGATTTAATGCATTTCGCCTGGCATCAAGAGCGTATGCGATGCATGCAAAGCTCTCTTCCCCTTCAATCTAACGAGCTACATTTTTGTTCACAAAATTACAACACAAATACCAAAACTTGACATGGAAGGCATTTAGATGCAAAAAATTTACCAAAGATACACATAAGTATCAATTTTTTTTTGAAAATTAAGACATTTCAATGCCAACTTTGACAAAGGGTCCTGAAAATCCTACATAACATTTTTTTAAAATAATTTTATTCATCCACGTGGCTCGCCAGAATCTTGAATTAGTAAAGAAGAGCCAAAATAATGTCATTTTGCTTCTTATTTATCTCATATAAATATTAATTAAAAAAAAAGATTGATTGATTGCAGAACACTTGGGTGAGGGCTGTGCAAGCCCTCACCGAACAAGTGCAATCCCCTTTTTTTCTTTTTAAATTTAAATTTAAATTAATTAATATCTATATTAAAATTCAAATCAGATGCAAAACGGCATCGTTTTCAACTAATCTAGCATGTTAGCGTGCAAAATGACGTCATTTTATATTTGTCTTGTTAGAAAAACACTATATCAGTATTTTGGGCAGAATTTTTCCACTTTTCTTCGATTTCGGCATTTAAGTGTATCTTTATGAATTTTTGACAATTAAGCATCTCTTGTGCCAAGTTTTGGTACTCCAAATGTCCATACCTCTATTTTTGTTGATAAACAGGGACCTCGATCGAGCTAATTAACTGGCCCTTGATTGGAACAAAGATGATTGACTGAACTTCGAACCAAGAAAGGGAGCTTTCATTTGTCACCTACAACTTGCGATTTTGCATGGTCGATGAAATGAAATGCTGGAAGGGCCAGTAGGGGGATAGTAATGGTCGTTGCTGCTGAACTCACCGAGCTCGTCAAACGCTCGAAGTGCTTCCTCAAGCATCAATGTGCAGGTTCGAATTCCTCCACCCAAATACGGACGGCCCTCGCTACCAACCATCACCGCCCTCACCCACCACCTGCTCTCTCTTCTCGCCTCCCTTTTCCTTTTGTTCTCAGTCTCTGCGAACTCAGAACCATCCAAAAGCCATAGCTTTCACCTGCTTCCTCATTATCTTAATATCTGAATCGATCCCCCGCCAAAAAAGGGTTTCTTGCAGGTCGTGTGCGGTCCCTTTGGCTTGCCACGCTCTAGCGAGAGAGGGAGAGAAAAGAGTAGAATCCCGAAGCTGTGTTTCATTATTTGTGTTTGCCTTTTCGTCAGAACATTTAATGTGCATTCTCGCTCTTCACGCATATATTACACCCGCTACGAGTTCTCCGCTTTCTCCCCCTCATTTCGCCTTTGCCTTCGTTTCCCTTCCTGCTACAAAGAATCAGTGTTCATGGCTGCTTGCGCTTTACTGAGTGGTGTCGACAATGGCAGCAACACCGACGACAGCAACAGCTGTCGCGAGAGCATGAGCTTCATGAGTTCCTCCGACATCATCCGCGGTGGGGGCGGCAAGGACAGAGGAGGAAGAGTGCTCCCCAATGGTCTGGAGCGGTGGAATCAAAGAGAGACAGAGCATAGCCAATCGTGAAACTTGTTTTTATGTAATTCTAGTATTTTGGGTCGAAAGTGGATCCACAATAGACCAACTAAAATCCATATTCTTTCTAGGCTTTTCTCTTTGGACCCATCTACGACCCATATTCTACATTTATGTGACTGATATCTAACCCATTTCAACAAACTTGAGTCAAAATATGGGTTTGTGACTCGTTTTTTACTGTCTTAGGTGGAATGTATCACCTCTTTGGCACCTGCGAAAAACAGAATACGTTTGTATTTTTTTTTTTTTGTTCACTTACAGCATCACGGTGTTCAATCATTGTCAGTAAAGGAAAAAAGAAGCTGTTAAAAATTGCAGTACTCAGAAGCGAAACATCCATTATGCAGCATAGGATAACCCCGAATGTGAGTGTATGGTATAAAAGTGAAGGTGATCTGCATCTGCTGGTGCCGGATTTGCTCCAAGGTTTGGATTCTATAATGCTTGATGACAATCTATTTTGATCTCTGTATATGTTCCATCTAAAGCAATGCTTTAAGAAATTTATGATTGTGATCTCCAAGTAGTCAGATTTATGGTCAAATGATGGTTTTTGAAGTCCTCTCCTTTCTTTCTGTGATTTCTCAGGAAAGGCATATCGAACTATTATAGTGGTTAGGCAAAGTTCTTCACGAGCCTTGCAGAGGCCTCGGCCTCTTCCTCCATGAAAGACCTTGCAAAACCTGATAATCCCTACAACAGGACATGCAAGATCTCACTAGCTCACAGTAATTTCAGCTTTAAGAATCATGGTTATGCTTTCAGAAATAGTGGCAGGAGTGGGATACAGAAAAGATCAGTTAACTGCAGTCAGAGTGCATTACCAAGTACGAATTGTAGTAACACCAATAATTTTAAGACAATGTCTACATTGCCGTCTTGCGTTCTTCCACCAATATATCCACAAAGGAGCATACCGGAGGACATTGGGGCATCAACACAGCCTCGGTGGTGGAATCTGTGCTGGTCCCTATCTCTGGCTGACCTACAAGCCATGGCAGCTCCGATGCCTAATGTGTCTGCATTGGCAATTCACCATGAAGACAAGGACAAGAGAATAGGCTGATTGGCCAAATGGAGCTCATCTTGGAGGTTCAATAATGTAAGGAGATTGTGAAACACCAAGTAGCCAATTAGTGCTCTGCATCTTTAAAATGGTAGATTGTATGTTTGCAGATAGAAATTTTTGTTTCTTTTTTGTTAACCTGATCACCAACGCCCTTCTTCCATTTGTGTGTTTTTTGCACTTCGCCACCTTCCATATCTCATATCTCATCCTATTTGAAGGTATCTTTTTCGATATTTTGATGCCATCATTCTTCTTGATTTTATGTAAATAGATCTTCGCATCTCTCCTATTTCTGTATCTTTCATATCTCATTCTACTTAAAACTGCCTTTCTGGTTACTTTGATCCGCTACTGGCCTTTCTGGATCTTGCAAATGTAAGCATTATCATGTTTATAACTTTCATTTATTACTTCATAGGTGTGAACTTTCACAATCGCAACAAACTCAATTGTAAGAATTGTTAAATAGAACTCTGGAGGTGTGGTGTGATATTTGTCTTATACATTTGCACCCCAAAATTAATTCAAATTGGTCTCTCATGACCCATTTACTAAAACTAATTTTCGTTTGACAAAAAAAAAATCCGAAATTAATAACCCATGACATATTTATCCTAAATTAATAATTCGTTAGTAGTTTGGAATATGATGTGGAAAGTAAATTTAGATCCAGAGTACTAGTTTGAGATTTTTCATAAGATGAACATTAATTTGGATATAAGTCTAATTTGAAGTAAATATGTCATGAATTATCAGTTTGTAAATTTCAGTGAAATTAAAAAAAGTTATGGCCTATTTTGAGTTTCACTCTCGTCTTGTCGAGTTTCTCTCTACCAGCTGGGTAGTTTTCTTCTTCCTTTAAACCCTTTCTTTCTCAGTCTCGACACCTCTGTTTCAGCCATGAAAGCCTCCTCTCTTCCTCATCTATTTCGTCTCTCGAATTTACTGCTCATCTTAGAGTACCCTCATTCGGCCCCTTAACCCAGCTTTCTCCTTCCTTTTGCATGTCTTCTTTCCTCAGCTTTTCGTCTGTCGAATTTCTTTTCCTTCCGCCTTACGGGGTCTTCGGGTTTTTCGGTCTGCATGTCACCATTTTCTTCGTCTCTGACCTCAGTCTTTTGAGGCGACATCCTAACTTTGGTCATGGCTCACGAAGGAGATCCTGATGCATCCCGAGTTGCTGCACTCTATCAACAATTGGGCGTCGGTGGTTGGCCCTAAACAGTCACTTGTTCATAGATGAAACTCATTAGTTGGAATTGTCAGGGTTTGGGCAATCCCCTGACAATCCAAGCTTTAAAAGCCCTTGTGGCTAAGGAAAAGCCCGACCTGTTATTTTTGATGGAAATGAAGAATTGCGATGAGGTTTTGATTCGCCTGAAACGTACCTTGCATTTTTTGCACCTTTAGGTGTTCAGTCCTGTTGGTTTAGCGGGTGGTTTGGCCCTTCTTTGGAATCATGGCCTGCTGTTGACAGATATCACCTCCACTCCTCATCTTTTCGATTTATCTATCAGGATATCTCGGAGGACAGAACCATGAGGATCACCTGTCTTCATGCCCCTGCTGTTTTTCAAGCGCGTCAGCATATTTGGCAGACTTTGCGGCAATTTAGCAATCATAATGTCTTACCTTGGGTATGCATAGGTGATTTTAACGAAATTCTTAATCGTTGGGAGAAAATGGGGTCTAGGCCTGTTGACTCTTACCGTATGTCTTCATTTCGAGCTGTCCTCAATAATTGCTGCTTGTTGGATCTTCCCACTCACGGCTGTGCTTTCACATGGACGAACAACCGAGACGGGGATGCTTTAGTGAAGGAGCATCTTGACAAGGCATTATGCAATATTGAATGGCGTGTGACCTTCCCTAATGCACAAGTGTTTGCTCTTCCTGCTGTAGGCTTTTGAATGGATTATTTTATCAATCTCATTGGGATGTTCTTAAAGTGGATATATTTCAGGCAGTCCAGCAGTTCTTTCATTCTGGCTTATTACCTTCTGAGTTAAATCGAACTGCTATTACTTTGATTCCCAAAACCCCAAACCCAGAAAACTTAGATTAATATCGCCCCATTAGCTTGTGCAACTATGCTTATAAGATTATATCTAAAGTGCTTGCTAACAGGTTAAAACCTATGCTGCCAACCTTAATTTCTGAGGAACAATGTGCATTTGTGGGCGGCAGGTAGATTCAAGACAATGTTTTATTAGTCTAGGAAGTTATTCATTAGCTTAAGTCACGAAGAAGGAAGCGTCATTTTCAAGCTGTTCTTAAATTGGATATGCAGAAAGCGTATGACCGTGTTGAATGAGATTTTCTCAAGGATTATTTACTCAGATTAGGATTCCATTCCCACTGGGTTCGATTAGTTATGCAGTGCATCTCAACAACAACATTATGTGTTAAAATGAATGGTGATTATTTGCAAAATTTTCATCCCACTAGAGGGCTTCGACAGGGAGATCTTTATCCCCTTATTTGTTTATTCTTATAGTCAATCTATTAACATTTTTAATCTAGAATGCTATCGACCTGGGTTTTCTCAAGGGAATTAAGTTGAATCAATGGTGTCCTACTCTATCACATCTATTTTTTGCCGACGATGTTGTGTTTTTTCTTGATGGTACCTTGATGGAATGCCAAAATCTTTCTAATCTGTTAAACCAGTATTGTCTGGCCACTAGACAAACTATTAACCACAATAAATCTGGTGTTTTTTTCAGCCCATCTTGTCCTATCTCTCTACAAGAAAACTTGGCTCGCGAATTAAGGGTACTTGTTTTACAGAGATGTGGTAAGTATTTAGGAATACCTACTAATTGGGGACACTCTAAAAAGAATATGTTTTCTTGGCTTATGAGTAGAATTCAGTCAAAATTGGAGGGATGGAAGGAGAAACTGATATCTAAGGGTGGGAAGGAAATTTTGCTTAAGACTCTGATATAAACTATTCCCCAATATGCCATGTTTGTTTTCAAAATTCCTATTTCATTATGCAAAGCTATAGAACAGCGTATGGCTAAATTTTGGTGGAACAATGATACAAGCAAGTTTGGGATTCATTGGCTAAGTTGGAAGGTGCTGCAAAACAGAAAGGAAATTGGAGGTTTAGGATTTAGAGATTTGATCAGCTTTAACAAAGCCATGCTTGGTAAACAAGCATGGCGCCTCCTTCAGCAGCCTTTATCTTTATGGGGGAGGTTTTTTTAAAGGTTTATATTTCCATTTCTCATCTTTTTTTAAAGCTGTCAAGGGCTCTCGCCCATCTTGGGGCTGGCAGAGTCTCTTGAGCGGGAGGGAAGCCATTATAACCAACGTACGTTGGTCAGTTGGGGATGGAAAATCAATTAATATTTGAGAAGACATATGGCTTCCCATGGGCATTCTAGGTGGACCTAAGGTCCAAGAAGAACCCCTACTAGTAGCTGATCTTATTGATCAGTCTACCAGCACTTGGAAGACAGACTTACTGCACAAATTTTTCGACTTGCAGATCATACAACAAATCACAGACATTTAGATTAGACCTACCTTCACCAAAGATGAGCTCATATGGATAGCCACTAATCAAGGTGCTTACATAGTTAAATCCGCATATCATTTAATCAAACAGACAGCAGCAGATATTTCAACTATTGGCGCTTCTACAT
Organism: Eucalyptus grandis x Eucalyptus urophylla; assembly: GCA_028830015.1. Taxonomy (NCBI): domain Eukaryota; kingdom Viridiplantae; phylum Streptophyta; class Magnoliopsida; order Myrtales; family Myrtaceae; genus Eucalyptus; species Eucalyptus grandis x Eucalyptus urophylla. Next base: position 48,832,886 of record CM054190.1, read on the forward strand.
CATATCAAACTCCTACCTGGTTTTGGCGCAAACTGTGGAAGATGCCCACTGCTCCAAAGATCCGTACCTTCCTGTGGTCCATTTGCAGCAACTCCTTAGCGACTAGAGACAACCTGCATCGTCGACACATTATTGATAGTCCTTGTTGCTCACTGTGTAAACAAAATATTCCAGAAACATTAGAACATCTCTTCCTACTCTGTTCTTGGACTCATAGAGTGTGGTCTCATCCCCAGATTGGTGTTCTCATCACACCCAGTAACATCCAGCGTCTGGACTCATGGATCTTGTCCACTATTGGGAACCATAACATATTACCTCGATTGGCGTTGATCTCTAATGTGCTATGGTAGATCTGGCGAGCTCGGAATGGCTTCCTCTTCAGAGGGTCTTCTCTTGATCTGACCCAGGTTGCAGAGGCTGCACTGGCTCATACACAGGTGGATCGGTTGTCTGCTTCTTCCTACACACACAAGAATAACTCGATTAAAAACAGAGGACATCTCTGGCGTCCCCCAAATCTAGGGGTTCTGAAGGTCAACATTGATGGCTCTTATCAACCAGGCAACAATGAAGGCAAAATAGCTTGCATTTGTAGGGATCACCAAGGAAAACTCATTGATGGTTTCTCCAAAGGTGTAGCTGCGTCCTCGACTCTGCTGGTTGAGATCCAAGCTTTCTCCTTGGCTCTTCGGCATCTTCTTGATCAGGGCCTCCAGCACGCGAAGATAATGGTGGAATCAGACAATCTCATCCTCGTCGAGACGCTGAACCGTTGGACGCTGCCGCCATGGACGGATCGAGCTCTCTTCTCTGAAGCGGCCTTCTTGTTTACCCTATTTTCTCATCTCTCTCTAGGGTTCTGTCGATGGGATGCTAATGCAGTAGACGACTGGGCCTGTAAGGCCCATCATAGGACTTCCTCGATCCGTAGTTGGGCTATTTTTCCTCCTTTTCATCTTATGGATCTGGTTTGTGCGGATGCAATTGTCGCTGGTTGTACGGATTTCTCCTATTAATATAATATGGCTTTTCTGACCAAAAAAAAAAAAATTTCAGTGATATTAATCCTTTCTTGAAATGCTAATAGCTTCCATTGACATATCCATAATTAATTTGGCCCAACTGAAAAACTATACTTAATCAGTGCATAGACAGTAAAATCAACATTTTTTTGGCCAAGTTAAACAATTTTCCCTCTTTCGGCAAAACTCGTTCGTACTCGTAGTCTCGTAGTATACTAGTATATAATCCAAACGATGCGAACCCCAAATTGCCCGGCTACCGCCATCATTTTTTACTGTCGTAGCTGCGAACTTCATCCCCATTTTTTACTTCGCCATTCATCCACAGTTCTATAGGCGCCAACAGAGTCCTGTTCTTCTAGTTTCGAAGGTATGCTTTACGCTCTTATCACTGGTTTTGATGCGAATTGTGAGGTTAATTGGACAGATGCAGAGCAACTCAGTTCACGTCAAGCTACCCAGAAACCGACTCCACATGGACTGTGTTATCTCCGAAGACGTGTCGAATTAGTGATGAGCGTCGAATTCTCGATTTTGAGAGTTGGGTCTTGAGTGAAACGCGTTGGCGATTTTTGTATAGTGGAAAAGAACTGTTCTTTATTGATTTTTTGCAGTGTTGGGAGCTTGAACATGGAGACGAGTCCAGCCGGCGAAGAACCCACCTCGTGGGACGAACGGTACAACATCAATTTGATGCCCTCCGAGTTGTTCCTCAAGTTTCGGAAAGAAATTCAGGGAATCCGAGTCGGTGTTAATCTGGAGGTGTTTCTTCTGATGCGCCTAAATTTTGCTTGCCTTTGTGTTGCCACGTATTTGAAGTTTGGTCTCTAGCAAATATGATTGGCCTGGGTGAATGAAAAAGGATGATCTAGTGGCTTAATTTTGTTGAGAGAGCTGTGGAAAGATAAGCCAAACCATTTTCGGCAAAGGCTTGAAAGGAATGAATGAAATGTTTGGTTTTGAGGTCATCTGCATAGGGTATCTGAAGCTTGGATCAATTTTAATGTGAATAACTTGTTCGTTCTTATTTTAATTTTCATGTTGCTGATCTGGATTGGGTATGCGTATTGGATGTGGTTCCTGTCTAATTTGATACGGCATACTCTGTTCTTTGGTCCTGAAGACGAGTGCTGGATATTTCAGTGTGCGGATGGCACAACTTCGCTGTTTAATTTAATGTCAGAGATTGCAGCACTGGCTACCTAAATTACTGACTACTCTTCTAACATGCATGAGGGAGAGAATTTAAAATGTTAAAAGGATTTTTAGTGATGCTTCTGCTAGTTTAAGTTTAAAGATAGATTGACCTGAAAAATTGACATTGCAACTTCATGAGTTATACATACTCGAGGCCTTCTCGTTTGCTTCTGTGCATAGAAGTCCATTTTAGGGCTCTTTGTTAAGTCAATATGTCAGTCCATATGTGAGGGAGAATCCGGAGAGTGTTGAACTATTTGCATATCAGTCCGTGCTCTCATGGGAGATAAAAGAGGCTTTGTTAGAGTTTTCACTGATGTTTGACTAGTGAAGATGTTAGAAGTTGAGTAGATTGAAAGGAGCACTTTTATTTATTTATTTATTTTTTCCGTGATCTCCATGGGTTTGAACCTCACTTGGCTGAGCATGTTGATCAGACTTGTATAAGATCTGTCATGCAGGATGTTACAGCCTTACAGTTATTCGCATAGATTCCATTGACATATGCTAATCAATATAATTTCCGTGAATCCATTGCTTGGCTTGGCATTGTGTTCACTTTTTCGTCCTTATTGACCTAATACAGCTTCTGTCAGTAATAGTTGCATAATGAAGTACATGAACATAGACTTCCTTTTTCTTGTTGTCTCTTTTGTTCTTCTATAGCTCTGACTGTGATTTTGATTCATTGGATATTTTGAGTTTTGTATCCTCATTCACCATACTTCAGCTTAAGTGGTACAACAATTAAGAATATATTTGTGTTTAATGTCTGTGTATTCATGGTTCTCAAAACTTTGGGTCTGTCTTATGGTGCTCCAATGATTGACCATAAGCAAAATTTTTGTTGGAGCCTTTAATGCCTGGTGTAACTCTGCTTGTTCAGTTAATGCAGTTATGGAATATAGCCTCATTATGACATCTTTATTTTACATTTTAATTCAGTTTTACAATGCTCCAAGGAATGATTTTCAAGCGAAGCTTGTGTTCAAGCCTCTAGCCCCAGATCATATGTGGAAGTTTGTCTATGAACCAATACATCAAGACGTGCGCATTCTCTCGAAAAAGATTCCTGTCACAAAATTCTTAAATCTCCAGGTTTGAGGCTTCTTTGATTTCACCTCTGTTTTGAGCTGGTGTGGCTGACTATTCTCAATCATCAATAAGTCTGTTAACTTCTTTGGGTATGGAGCGATAATTGTTAAAGCTTTTGGGGAGTCAGCTTGGTGTGCTTTGAAAATTACAGGTTGGTGTAGGCCACAATTTTCAGTTAAATGCAATTAGTTGGAAATGGAAGCTCACCACATGTTTGGGAGACAGTGTATCCCGAATTAGAAATAAGACCACTCTTGGACTTTGTCCAGGTGTAGATTTTCGATTTGGGTTGAGGGCTGATTACGTTCTTCCAGAAATCACAGGGTAAGTTTCTTTCTTCTCAATTCCACCATTTCACTCTTGGAAGTAACTGTATGAGCTGTAACACCGAAAAAAGTTCATTGTATCAACTATTTGGTTTCATGAATCAAAATTTTGCTAGTACAAAGCATGATGATTACAACATAGTGTGCACTTAGGGGTGTGCGTCATGTGCTTCTTTGATTTATGTGACTGTTTTATTAAGTTTTTCTGTGGTTCAAGTTGTGTGTTTCATGTAACAGGGGTTTTGGTACTGATGAGCCTCTATTCAACATGAACTCTGGCCAGTTGCAAGCATCGCTGGATAGAGTGGAAGCCATTTTAAGCTATCCAGATACTGTTTAGAAAATGTTGGTGAACATATGGTATGTTAATTGGTTAGCTCCTTTGAACTGCATTGAGATGAGAACTACTAGCATTTAAATGAGCACCATTAGGTAAAGAATTGTTCTGCTCAGAAGTTGCCTGTTTTCAGGTGGTGGGGTCTAATGTTGTTTTTGTTCGCACGCATTTGTGATATGTTATTGACTGGCATTATATATCATGCTTTTGATTAGTTACGTGATTATACCATTTCTGGGTTTACATTTTTTTCTAAGTTGTGAACTTTAGTACATTCTTTTGCATTCAGATCATACATTGTAATGGCTTGATGATTTGAGTTTCTCTTAGCAGTTATTCATATTTAATTGCAGCATAAACTGTTTGCCTAAATTCTGTACTCAGCTGGAGAAGCAGGATTGTAGGGAGGGACGACTAGGCTCAGTGGCGCAGTGGAGAATGAGTTATGTCTTCCAATTTCATCAGTTTTGTTTGACAATGTCAATGTATATAAGTGAAGTATTGTGGTGTTAAAGTATATGCAAATCTGCTTCGTCAGCTGTTTTTAGTCTTCATTTTCACATACATTCAAAGGAAATATTTGTAGAAACAAAAAAGTCATGTCACGATCAATGGGATTACTTTCATGTCAAGGCAGATGAATTGGAACAGTGTTTAGGCATTTTTTCCTCACATCCTATCAAGCAATGTCCATGCACATTTCCTACACTATGATCATACAATTGAGCAATAACTTTGCTGCTTTCAAAAATGCTGTACGATGGCATATGCTTTCTATGGATGTTATCTCCTCTTCGTTTTCATTTTATGTTTCTGGCTTTTGCTTGAGTGGGGAGATGCACTAGACATGCTAGCGAAATTGCACGGGATTTACTATCGAGGACAAATCATATCGTGGCTATTTCTTTGGCCTTGTTCATTTATTCTACTTTACAATGTATTCTCAGAAGTTACATCTGCATATTCAAGTGAAATGCAAAATGTAGCCTTTGATACAGTTATCATGTCATTTTGTAGAAAGAGAAAGGGCTCAATCTTTCAAAATCTTCTGCCGTAAATTTTTTTGTTGGAAATTCTTCTCTTTGGTATGAAAGCCTTTTTGGCAATCCTCATTTTATGTTTCAAAGCCTTATTGGCAATTATCTGACTTTCGGCTTTTGAAACGCATGGGAGGGAGCGAAATGAGGGATGCCCAGCCATTGTACAACCCAGACGAGAAATAAATAAAGCTGGGCCGTCTCCAACCTTTGTCCAAGCCGTTGAACCTGAAACTTTGCCTTTCTTTAACATTCAAATTCTCACCTCTTGATGTATATAAATCCACCAACAAGTATACCCCCCCAAGAACAAAAGAGAACGTCTGCTGTAAAGTTGAGAAGTTCTTGTTCCTTCCCGAACTCTGTCATTAAAGTGAGTGTCCCTATTTTGCACAAATCTGATCATGTTTGTGCTTGAAGCATGAGAACAGTGACTGAGAAGTCCAAATTAGGGGTGAGCGTGGTTCCCAGGTAGAACCGGGAATCGGAGAACCGCACCGCAGGGTTTGGTTCGGTTCCAGGTTCCAAGGAGGGAGGTTCCAGTTCCCGGTTCGGTTCCGATTCCTGGAACTGGAATTGGAACCGGAACCGAAAAACCCTAATTGGTTTTCACTTTTTTTCTTCCCCCTCTCTCTTCTCGCGACTTCCCTCAGTTTCAGTTTCAGAGTTCATTCACTCTCTTCTCCCTGTCCACTCCAGCGTCTCGACTCCCTCAACCCCGACTCAGGCTCGACGATGGCGAGAGAATGGATCGGGAGTGGGGTCGAAGCCCAGGAGCGGGGGCGCCGCCTCCACCCAGAATGAAGCCATCGACCGCCGCGAGCGCCTCCGCCACCTCGCCCTCGAGACAATCGATCTCGCCAAGGACCCCTGCTTCATGCGCAACCACCTGGGCAGGTTCAGACTCCCCCCTTCCTTTCCCCCCTCAGTAATCGATCCCCCAAAACTGGGCTTTTGCGTCAATTTGATGTTTTTACAGGGCTGACGGTGGCACTGGCTTTGTTTCGGTGGTTGCAGTTACGAGTGTAAGCTTTGCTTGACGCTACACAACAACGAGGGGAACTACTTGGCACACACGTAGGGGAAGAGGCATCAGACCAACTTGGCGAAGAGAGCAGCTCGCGAGGCGAAGGATGCGCCTGCTCAGCCTTAGCCCAATAAGCAGAAGGTTAATGTTCGCAAGACGGGTGAGTTTTATGTTCTTCTGGCTTCTCCTTGGGAATTGGGATTTATGTGGAATCCGCTTTAGGGTCTAGATTGGTTACGTTGCGTGGAGATTGATATTGTTCGTGTTGCTTAGTGAGAGTTGTGGTTGAATTATGGGGAGTGTTGGGCAAGTGTTGACGGATTGTTGGGCGCGTTCTCTCTATTGTGGCTGATGTTGGGGCTGTGGAGAGAATCTCTTGTGCTGATATTTGGGGGGACTTTTGAATGAGGGTTCGACTGTACTGCGTGGGATAGTATAGTTTCTTCATGCCGTTTGTTATTGATCGCATTGGCAGCTATCTATCAGCACAACGTGAAAATTCTCTTGGTTTTTTGTTGGCTCTGCTTCTTTCATTGAAAATGGTGGTTGAAAAAACGTGTTCATCTTATTATGGCGTTTGATGCTGGAAAATTAGTTGGTCTAAGTGAAGAATTTTTCATCAAGAGGAAAAGCCGCACCCAAAAATGAGGAAGATGACTTCAGATTTTAAAATCCTGCAGATCATTTTTCACTTTCACCGTCACAGACGAGTTCATCATCTCTCTTCTTTTCTCTGAAACATGCACCGACATCATCCTCCCTTTACCACAATTCATAAAGCCACCATTTCATTTAAATGAGGTGAGACAATGTCTAACCTCTCTATTTAAGAAAGGCAATGTTTCATTGTTGTCTTCTTTCAGCTGAATTAATCTTTTTATATGCACTTGATGTGAGTTGGGCATCACTTTTAGAATAGTGAGCAACGCTTTAATAAAAGTTGGATAACTGTGGTAGCATCTTCAGACAAATGTCTTCCTTCTGCAATTTCTGATTATACAAATTTGTAGGCAAGCTTGATATGTTGAGTTTTTCAGTTGACTGGAAAGAGTAAAGTTTTGTGGAAAAGAAAGGAAATGAAGCACATCTGGCCTCCTCCTTAACCGTGGGTGATTGCTATTTTGTTTCTTCCATAATAGATGATTGCTATTTGAGGAGTGTGATGGATAATTAGGAGAATATATTCATTGACATGAAAAGGCTTTAAAACAAAAATCATCTTACTAGATAGTGCCATAATCAGTATTGGACCATGTTTTGAAACTTTTCAAACACAAGGGGTTATTGCTACTGCTTTTAGAATTCTCAAGTTACTATTTAGGAGAGGAGATAATGAGCAAACTTGGGGTCTTACGATGAAATCAGTCATAAAAGTTGAAGGTTTTGCTATAGCATAACTCAAATCAATTGAAGTGGCCATTCGGTGATGAGTTGTAGTATCTATTATTTGGTGATGTTGTTGGCTTTCATATGTATCGCAATCAGTGGAAGAGGTTTGGTAAGGCATGTTTTCATGCCACCTCACTTAGGATAGAATGAAGCTGAGCAGCTTGCTTGTTCAATTGACATGAATAAGGTGGTTTAGTTCATATTATCTGTAGAGCCTTCTTTTTCTACTAATAAAGGTGAAAACATAATTGAGCGTTTTTTTCAGGGCCAAGAATCCATCAACATCGACTATAACCATTCTAGGAACTCAAAAGTGTCTCCTTTTGAGTGGCAATAAAAAGAACAATTGTTTTTTGATAGTTTTACAATTAGCTACTACTTTTTTCTTTAATGTTAATCCACTGAACCTCATTTATTTGAACTTCTATGTAGGTGCAAAGTTGGATTAGAAGTGGGTTAAAATATTTTTCCATGTCTCGCGCATCAGTTGATTGGGGCATTCAAATTCCTAACCATCTCAATCCTTTGCTTAAGCTTCAACAAGAACTTATCATTGTCTTCCTCAGCGGTCTTCAACAACCTCTCCAACAAGTTGCTCCTCTCTGTCAACCTGAGATTCTCGATATTAACCTCTGTTATCTTGCCATCGTCTTCAACGAGAATGCCCTGCCGAATACGCAAGTATGTTGGGAGCTTTTCAAGTGCAGCCCTCACTATCAGCTGTTAGTGGTGAAAAGGCTGAAGGAAGTGGTGGCAGAGAAACGAGAGTTTGAGCAGCAGATGGAGAACATGCAGAGGGTAGGAGAGCATCCGAATGTCATTCCACTTCATGCATATTACTACTCAAAAGATGAGAAGCTCCTTATATATGACTATATAACAGGAGGCAACTTCTCCTTGTTGCTGCATGGTATGCTTCACCTAGTCAATTTTGTATATTATTTAGACAATTTTCCTAACCAAGGGATCCTAATTTTGCCAATCATTTATGTAAATGTGTACCATGTTCATTATTGTTCTTTTAAACTAAAAACGAAACAAAAAAAAAAAAAGAGAAAAAAGAATCTATTGGAACCCGAAATCGACCCCGGAACTTGTAATAGGGTAGGTTCCAGGTTCTTAGTTTTGACGGGTAGGTTCTAGGTTCCAGGTTCTAAAAAATTAGGAACCTGTACTCGAGAATAGGTTCCAGGTTTCAGGCGAAACCTGTAAGGAACCGGGAACTACTCACCCCTAGTCTGAATAGTCTCCCACTCAAGTTTCACTCAATATCGGAGTAAGAAAACCCGACAGGATTTACAGGTGAACTATTTAATAGATATAAAAATTTACTCAAGGCTTAAGGTAGTGTGACGAGCTTATCTCGATTGCTGCCTATGCATGTTTCAATGATTAAAAAAAAAGTTCATGAATAAACTTATTCTGCACATTATAGGCAAAAAGAACACATCATCCTCGAAAAGATTTTCTCCTTTACACTACCATTATCATTAAATTTAAGAAAAGACCACAAGGAGCTATCCGAATATCATACCCACTTCAAAGTTGCTACTAGTACAATTTACAAAAGTCTTATCAAACCTTCCACTAAACTCAATTTGCATTCTCCAATCACAATTCACCGGTCAAAACACAAGCTTTTGTTGAAGAAAACTTCCTTATTTGTTTTGAAGCTGACAAAATGTTTCCATCAATCTAGTCTGAAGACTTGTAGAATCTTTCGTCAAAGTCTGAAGACCGCCATACTCAAGATTTAAAATCTGCTCTCATTGAGAGTTTCTAGACTGACGAAGAAGACTTATCCAGATGCGAGTATTTCTTTCAGATTTTGATTCGAGCGGCTAAAGAAGTTCTCACGGCTGGAGATAGCATCTTAAGATCTATTATTCATTTTGAAATTAATTCGAGTAATTTGGATCCGTTGATTGGCGTAATATACTTGGAAAGTTCTACTTATGAAAACCTAGATCCTGATTGTATGGGGGAGCATGATTGGTGGGTTATCATCACATTCCTTAAGTGACTCGAGATCTCTCTAATTGATTCTGTCCAATGGGTAGATTGGAAGAACTCCTTTGGAAGGTGTCAACGGTTATGAAGGCATAGAGGAGTATATAAGGAAGACGCCTTAGTTATTCGAGTGTATGCGCGATAGATAAATTCCAAAGTCTGAAGCTCCTTGTTCTTTGTTGATTCAATTGTTGAGCGAAAATTTGTACTCAAAGGAGAGTCTAGACTGTTCTTAGTTCTATTTAACTGCTAAAGTTTAATCTCGTTCAAAGTCTGCTGCTCTTCAGACTCAGGTTAAAAGTAAAGGTTTTCATTGCATTTTATAGAATTTTTTTTTACACCTATTCATCCCCATCTAGGTGTTCACACTAGCACTTTCAATTGGTATCAGAGCCTGTGTACTAATTTAATTGAAGTGCTTTTACTTCAGAGTTAAAGATCCATGGCTAGTATATTGGCTCCAGGTTTGGTTGAAGGGCAAAGCAACACCAGACCGTCTTATTTGGATGGAAATGAATACAGTATATGGAAAAACAAGATGAAAGCATTCCTAAGATCAAAAGATCCTCTGGAATGGGATGGGGTAGACAAAGGAATCATTTCTAAAGCTACAACAGTCTTAGAAAGGGGAAAAGAAGCTGCAGAGGCTAGTGAGATGACTCAAGAAGAGATAAGCAAGAGACAAGCTCTTGATGCAAAAGCAATTTATTCCTTATATTGTGCATTATCTCCTACTGAATATAACAAAATATCTTCTTGTGAAATAGCTAAATAAGTCTAGGATAGGCTGCACATTACCTATGAATGAACTAATCGAGTGAAAGAAACCAGGATCAATATTCTACTCGGTCAATATGAAGCTTTCAAGATGAAGCCACGAGAATCTATCACTGACATGTTTAGTTGTCTTACAGAAATTGTGAATTGTCTTGAGTATCAAGGTCAATCGATCTCAGGACCTATGAAGGTTAACAAACTGTTGTGTGGACTTTCCAAATATTGGAATCACGTAAAGACCTCAATAAAGGAGACACAAATGATCATGCCACTCTTCGTTGACGAATTGGTTGGCACTCTTCAGTCCTATGAAGTGGAGCAAATCAATGAAGAAGAAGATCTCAAAGGTAAAAAATCTATTGGTTTAAAATCTAATGATGACTATGATGTTATAGATTCTGAAGACGATATGGATGATGAAGAGCTTGCTCTCATGATAAGAAGGTTCATAAAATTGAACAAAAAGGGAAGAAGATTCAATTGGAAGAAACAAAGTTCTCAAAAGTTTCAAAATAAATCAGTTGAGGACGATGAATCCAATAAAGATGTGATTTGTTTTGAATGCAAGAAAAAGGGACACATCAGACCCAACTGTCCCTTACTGAAGAAAAAGAAAGGAAGAGTTGAGAAATACAGAAAGGCACTCAAAGCAGAAACTTAGAGTGACACTGAATGCAAAGAGAGTGATGATGATTATGCTAATATTTGTTTAATGGCAAAATCAGAATCAGATTTAGACTCTGAAACAGATACAGACTTAGACTCAGACAGTGAAATCAAGGTAAGTAATTTAAAAATTCCTACTAAAGTCTCGAAATATATTAATGAACTTTGTCTTAGTCTCAAAACTTCTCTTAAAAGGATTTCCGAGCTAAAAAGGGAAAATTCTACATTGAAGCAACAAGAGATTGTTTGGAAAGAAAGTTAAAAAATTTAGATAAAAGTTTTATTACTTTAAAATAAAATGCAGACTCTCTTTCAAAAGAAAATACACTTTTGAAAAATGATATTTCAAGTATTTCAAAAAGGTTTTCTATAGGATTTGAGAAATTGGAAAAAAATCTTTCAACACAAAGACCTTACTTTAACAAATCAGGCTTGGGAATGACTTTTGAAACTATTCCTCTAATCGATTTTCCAAAAGTAAAGGAAAGAATCAAACAAAGACCTACAAAAGTCTTTTATAGAAATCATTTTCAAAAAGTCTTTGTAAAACCTATTGGCCGTAGTGCTTTTAAATGTTCTAAGTGCAACAGCTCAGAACACTTTGAGAAAGAATGTCCTATGGTTTGGAGACCTGTTAAGAAAGATTGGCTAAAGACCGTATATTACATTAACTCCATTGGACCCAAGAAAGTGTGGATACCAAAGAAAGCTTGAGTTTCTTTTTTAAATGCAGGTCACTATCAAGAAAAAGGTCAAATGGTACTTGGATAGTAGATGCTTAAGACATATGATAGGAGATTTAAATTGTTCTATAAAGCTCATCCAAATAAATGGAGGAAAAGTTTCTTTTGGTGGAAATAGCAAATGAAGAATTGTCGGATGTGGAACAGTAAAGATTGGAAGCCTGACAATTAACAATGTCTCCTTGGTAGAAGGATTAAATTACAATCTACTCAACATAAGTCAATTGTGTGACACAAGTTTCAAAATCAATTTTCAAGAAGGAATATATTCGGGAACCGGTAAAGACTTCTCTCAGACTTTTATGGGGCGAAGACATGGGAACATTTATCTTTTGGATATCAAACCAGAAAAATCTCAATGTTTAATTTCAATTCAAGAAGAAGCTAATCTCTGGCATCGAAAACTTAGCCATATCAACATGAAGCAAATTGCCAAGATCTCTTTAAAGAAACTTGTTTGTGGACTACCCAACCTGACATACCAAAAATCTGAATTATGCACACAATGTGTGTTGGGAAAACAGGTTAGGAGTTCTTTCAAACCAATAAATCAAGTTTTCACTAATCGTGTGCTGCAACTCCTGCATATGGATCTCTTTGGACCAACTAGAACTCAAAACATTGGTGGAAAGAGATATTGCCTAGTAATAGTGGATGATTATTCTCGATTTACTTGGGTATACTTTCTGGCAAGTAAGTCTGAAATCTTCTCTTATTTTTTAAAATTTGCTAAGAAAATACAGAATGAGAATGGGTATGTTATTTCAAGCATATAGACAGACCATGGAGGTGAGTTTGAAAATCAAGACTTTGCTAAATTCTGTGATGAATCTGGTTTTCAGCATATGTTCTCCTCTTTATATACTCCCGAACAAAATGGAGTTGTGGAAATGAAGAATAGATTGTTGCAAGAAATGGCTAGAACATTTTTAATTGAAGGTAACATTTTTTTTTTTTGGTTTTTGGGTTGAAGCAGTTTCTACAGCATGTTATATCATTAACAGAGTTTTCTTAAGGCCTATTCTAGATAAAACTCCCTATGAGTAGTTCAAAGGAACGAAGCCAGTTGTTTCCTATTTTCATGTGTTTGGTTGCACAAGTTTTATATTAAAAAATGCAAATGATAGAATTGGTAAGTTTGAAGAAAAAATCAGATGAAGGAATCTTCCTTGGATATTCAACCTCCAGTAAAGCTTACAGAGTATACAACAAGAAGACGCAATCTGTGGAAGAATCGATGAATGTCAAATTTCAAGACCTTATACAAAATCAATTGATCCAGACTCAACTTGAAGAATCTAAACTTGCTCCAGACTCTATAAAGTCTAATTCCCCAGAAGCAACTCAGACTTCAGAAGGTCAACAATGAATGAATGTTGAAGAATCAACTAAAGAAAAAGTTCAGCAGTCTATCAGACCAACTAGCAACTAGAAGCACAAGTCCAGTCATCCCAAAGAACTTATTATTGGTGACATTGATGAAGGGATTCGTACAAGATCGAAAGGGCATGAAGAGTCTAGCATTGTGACTCTTTTTTCTGAAATAGAACCCAAAAGCATAGAAGAAGCTTTAACTGATGAAAGCTGGATTGAAGCTATGCAAGAAGAACTCAGACAGTTCAATGTTAATGATGTTTGGGAATTAATTCCTAAACCAAAAGGTAAATATGTTATTGGAGCTAAATGGGTTTTCAGGAACAAGATGGATGAAAAATGAAAAGTTATAAGGAACAAAGCAAGACTCGTGGCCAAATGATAAACGCAAGAAGAAGGGATAGATTATGATGAGACTTATGCACCAGTAGCAAGGTTAGAAGCAATTAGATTATTACTTGCTTTTGCTTGTTATAAGAATTTAAGATTATTTCAAATGGATGTCAAAAGTGCATTCTTGAATGGATTTATCCAAGAGGAAGTCTATGTGGAACAACCTCTCGGTTTTGAAGACCCAAGGAAACTAGACTTTGTATTCAGACTGAAAAAGACGCATCTCGAGCTTGGTACGATAGGTTAAGTAAGTTTTTAATCCAAAATGGCTTTGTTAAAGGTAAAGTGGACACTACTCTGTTTGTTAAAAGAGAAAGTAAAATTTTTTTACTTGTTCAAATCTATGTTGATGATATCATTTTTGGATCACCTAACAAAAATCTGTGCAAGAAATTCTCTAAGTTTATGCAGGATGAATTCGATATGAGCATGATGGGTGAACTATCATTTTTTCTTGGACTACAAGTGAAACAATTGAAGGAAGGAATTTTCATTCATCAAGAAAAATATGCTAAAGAACTTGTTAAAAAGTTCAGTTTGGAGAATTGCAAAAAGACTGATATACTAATGTCAAGTTCTTCGAAGCTGGACAAAGATGAAGGAGGAAAGAAAGTTGATCGGAAGCTGTACAGGAGTATCATTGATTCACTTCTTTACCTTACTACCTTTAGACCTGACATTTTGTTTAGTGTTTGCATTTGTGCTAGATTTCAATCAGATCCCAAAGAATCTCATCTAAGTGCTGCAAAACGAATCATCAAATACGTTGCAACAACCTCTAAGTTAGGTCTATGGTATCCTAAAGAAGAAGACTTTACTCTATTTGGATACTCAGACGCAGATCTAGCAGGATGCAAAGTAGATAGAAAAAGCACCTCGAGCACTTGTCAATTGCTTGGTAACAGGACAATATCTTGGTTTTCAAGGAAGCAAAGTACTGTAGCTCTCTCAACAACAGAAGCAGAATATGTGTCTCTTGGAAGTTGTTGTTCTCAAATCTTATGGATAAAATAACAACTAAGAGACTTTGGAATCAAAGACTCATGCACTGAGATCAAATGTGACAACACCAGCACGATTAATCTCACCAAGAATTCAATTCTACATTCAAGAGCAAATCATATAGAGATTCGACATCATTTTATTAGAGACCATGTTCAAAATGGAGAAGTCTTGATTCAATTCATTGACTCAAAGAATCAGCTAGCGGACATTTTTACAAAGCCACTAGAGAAAAGTCTATTTGAGTCTATTCGATCCAGACTTAATATCTTAAAGTCTGAAAAAGCTCAAACTCAGGGATAAAAGTCTAAAGATGCTCAGACTCAGAAGATCAAGAATTACGACTGTAAGTCATTTCAATTCTACCAATTTATCTTTCGGATAAAAAAATCGAAAATGTACAATTGCTTATTAATCTGCAATTGATTGATGTTATCTTCCTAAGTTTTTGAATTTGTAGCAATTATTCTTTTTGGAAAATGAAGTTATCTTTTTTGATATGGCAGTTATCTATCTTCAAAAAGGCAGTTATTTTTGAAAAGGTATTTTTTATTTTTCCTTTTATGACGATCCGTATACCTCGTTTCAATTGCTTTATATACTGTTTTTCTTCTTCATTTTTACTCACAAACCCTAGAAGCACAGAACTTCACTTTCTTACTTTCTTACTCTCTAGTTTAATCCTTAAAGTTTTCATCTTTCTCACGAATCGAGTTCGGAAATTCTCTCAAAGATTGTGATAATGTCTTCCCAAAGAAAGTCCTCAAGGATTGCAAGCAGGGGACCACAACATATGCGTGAGGGTCTTACACATTTTGACTTGACCGGCGAAGAAGAATCTCCAAGGCAACAACAGAGTCCACAACATTCTCAACCGCGCCATTCTCCTTAGGCTAGACCACAGAATGTTCAGCAACAACAAGCAGATGAAGAAATTATTGAGGATGTCGAACCTATAAGGACTCTTAAGCCTGTTTTTACTTTCAAACTCTACTCTGCCTTAAAGGACGGAGGTTCTCCAATGACCTTTATTGATGAATTTTTGAAAGAAAAAGGTACCGAAATGAAACCTATTTTTTACAAATGATGGAACATTTGGGAATTGCTCCTGCTGGTTCGGCAGAAAGGGCTTTTACGAATTTCCCAAGTGATCCACGTGTTGGAGGATTTAGTCAACCTGATGGAAAAGATGATGATGAAAATATGTTCACTCATTTTAAGTCTAGAATGGGTGTTTCTACGAACATTCGAGGAAGAAGAGCAGATTTGTTTTGTTCTGAGGAACATAAGCGAGTTTACTCTAAGTTGTTGAAGTGAGGGGTGATGAACCCAAGGAGTGTGGATTTTGATTTTCTTGACTCTTTGAACGTGAAGTTGCGGGAGAAATTTACTTTACTTCAACTTGAACGATTTTGCTTTGAGACAACAGTAGCTCATTCAGAACTTACTGCGTATTTACATTCCAATCTAAGCTTTTTGGATGCGAATAGATTTTCTTTCAGTGTTAGAGACTGGGATTATGTGGTTGAAATGGACACTCTGGTTGATGTGATTGGAGTAGAGAGAGGGGTGTTCCAATCAATTAGTGTGTCTATTGATCGTGCAACTGTGGAGCTTGTTCGAGACGGAATAGCAGAAGGCCGGATTTCATACTTGAGGATGAGTGCTTCAAATGTCTTGCTTCATAAGATTATGATTAATTGTCTTAGGCCCAAATCCACATCAAAGACTGATGTCTTAAATTCATAAGCAAAGCTGATGTATGCTATCAATGCTGGTCAAAAGTTCTCTTTGCCGCACACTATCATGTTTCACATGTATAGATCAATGGTAACGGACAAAGGCCAACTTCCTTATTCAGCACTTGTTACTCAGCTATTCAGACATTTTAAAATTCAGCCTCCTAAAATTCTGTGTTTGAACTTGTAATCCAATGGTGGTGGGACTGAAGATGGTTTCAAAGATGTGTTTGAAGGCGCTAAACAAGGCTTTAGAGAGATTTAAGGAGAAGACTCCTGTCAAGACTCATCAAGACCCTGTAGCTGTAAAATGAAAAGGGAAGGAGCCCATGACAGCTCCATCTAAGAAAAGGAGAGCACTCATCTTGCAGGATGAAGAAGATGAGGAAGACATCACCATTTCTGCTCTTGCCTTAAGGAACTTACAACGTCTTGTTCTAGAGACAGAGGATAGAGAGAACCAAGACAGAGAAGAAATAGAGCAGAGGAGTGAAGAGAGGGAAACGATAAGGAAAGAAGCAGAGGAAGGAAGAACTGCAAAAAAAGAGCAAAGAGGAGAACAAGGTCATCGTGTCATTGAAGAAGAGACAGAGCATGAAGAGTACTTCTCTCCACCTGAAAGCACTGAAATAGGGGGAGCTACTGATAAAAGAGGTACCCCTTCACTTGCTGTTACTAGTGATGATGTCAGTCGTTCTCCTGCCGATCTAGAATATGTATATGCCTCTCAATTTCCTAAAGAAGGTAATGAGGTTTCATCTCCAAGTCTGGATGCTCATGTTGAAGTTCCATCATCTGCCAATATTCCACAAACTGATCATGCTGAAGCAATCACTCAAACTGACAACTCAGCAGACCTTAAAAGATTGCTTGATGTTCTTATGGAGATCAGAGGTCAGATTTATGCTTTGGGATGTGAATTTTAGAATATGCAGAATGCCAATAAAGCCACTTCAATTTCATTGCACAATCAAGTTTAGGCCCTTAATCTTTAAGTTCAAGCAACTGCCAATGGTGAGGAAGTAGCGCAACTGAAGGAGGATCTGAGAAAGCTGGAGGAGATTGTCAAGTCGATGGAAGATTTCCAGCTTGTTCGCATTCCAAAACAATCTTAATTTTATCCAATTCTCTTTTTTGTCTCTACCTTTTTAGTGCTGACAAAAAGGGGGAGAAGTTGGTGCAGATTTGACTTTTAGATTTGACTTTATTTTTGTTTGGTTGTGACTGGTTTGGTCTGTATTTTGATCGTTTAATGCTTGCAATATCTTAAGCATCGTTGGTATTCTTGGCAAAGATAGTTGTTTTTACAGGACTCCCTTATTTCCTGTGGATGCAAATTTGATACTATCCTAATTCATTTATCTTTTATGAGATATCCTTGTTTGTTTGAGTATTATCTGGCAGGTCAAAAGTATCCAAATTTGCAGGAAAGTTTTGTCACCATAAAAATGGGGAGATTGTTGGAGAAAACTTCCTTATTTGTTTTGAAGCTGACAAAACGTCTCCATCAGTCTAGTCTGAAGACTTGTAGACTCTTTCGTCAAAGTCTGAAGACTGCCAGACTCAACATTTAAAGTCTGCCCTCATTGACAGTTTCTAGACCGACGAAGAAGACTTATCTAGATGCGAGTATTTCTTTCAGGTTTTGATTTGAGCGGCTAAAGAAGTTCTCACCGCTGGAGATAGCATCTCAAGATCTATTATTTGTTTTGAAATTAATTCGAGTAATTTGGATCTGTTGATTGACGAAGTATACTTGGAAGATTCTACTTATGGAAACCTAGATCCTGATTGTATGGATGAGCATGATTTGTGGGCTATCATCACATTTCTTAAGTAATTCGAGATTTCCCTAATTGATTCTGTCCAACGGGTAGATTGGAAGAACTCCTTTGGAATGTGCCAATGGTTATGAAGGCATAGGGGAGTATATAAGGAAGACGCTCTAGTTATTCGACTGTGTGCGCGATAGATAAATTCCAAAGTCTGAAATTCCTTGTTCTTTGCTGATTCAATTGTTGAGCGAAAATTTGTATTCAAAAGAGAGTCTAGATATTTGTAAGGCCTCGTGGAAGTGTAGCAGAGTCTATACACTGTGGAATCAAGGACGTGATATTGTAACAACTCTTTTGATTCATAGTGAAATCCAGCCGGTGGGCTGTCAGTGCGGGAGAGTGGACGTAAGCTTGGTCTAAGCCAATCCACTATAAACCTTGTGTTCTTATTCTCTTCTCTGAACTCTTTTATTTTGTTCGTAATTCTATTTAACTGCTAAATTTTAATCTCGTTCAAAGTCTGCTGCTCTTCAGACTTAGGTTAAAAGTAAAGGTTTTCACTGCATTTTACAGAATTTGTTTTTACACTTATTCACCCCCCCTCTAGGTGTTTATACTAGCACTTTCAGCTTTGTCATTAGATATGTTAAGAGCGCAAAGCATAAACTTGATGCTTTCTTCCGAGTAGATTGGCAAAAGAGAGCCCAAGTTCGAGCTCTTTAATATATCAAGTTGGATTTACTTTTGCTCAAAAGCTTAAACTAATGAATTATGGGCCAATTAGGATATATTAACTGCCTTATACCACATCAATTTTTTGATATGAGATTTCTCTAACACAACGTACTCATACGTGCATCACAACAAGATGTACTCAAAGATCATATGCACATTTCCACTATTTCTAAAATGTAAACTAAACATGGAACATATCAAGAACTTGCTTGTACGCATCGGATAGCTGGAGAGTTCAACAATCATGGTTAGCGAGGAAGATGTTGGGCTCTTTGCTCGTGAACTACAAAGTCAGGACGAGCCTGCTCTGACGCCCATCCTTGCACGGCTCGATTTGGAAGCACACGCCGCTGTGGGAGGTATTGGTCGACAGCTTCTTGAAAAGCTGCTCGTGTAGCGGCTGTGGCAACTCGGAAGCTGTCAGCAGCTGTTAGATGTATGCCCTAAAGCTACTATGTAATAGTTACATATTAGGGATTTCAATTGTACATATAAGGATTATGTTATTTTAATTTTAAAAGGAATTGATTAATTAATCCTTTATTCATTTAATTAATTAATGTACACATGGTTGCAACGCACATGATATGTGCGTTGCCTTCTATTAGTAATAAAAGGAAATAAAATAAAAGCTTAAAGCTTCGTGCATGTGCACGATTCTTTAAATAGTGCACATGGTCAGCAGTTGCTGACCATCATGCACAGAGATCGTGCATGAACGGTCAGCAACCGTTGCTGATTCGTGAAGGCTTTAAAAAACAAAATGCCGCAAAAAGGTGGCGAGGAATCAGAAGATGCTTTGCTAAAATAGAGAGCAAAGTGTGTGCGTGTTCTTGTGTCCTTGAGACGCAAGAAAGAAGAGCATTATCTCGTACAGGCCGTGACTATTATACATCAAGAATATGACGGATTATTTCCACGTGATTGCTAGCACGATCGAAGTGGTGAATATCCGAAAGTTCTCTCTTCTATTCGACGTTCATTGTTGGTGTGTCTGAACTAGAGGTCTGACGCTTGTGGGACTCGAACTGTAGAACATCCCAACCGACTCATTTCAAAGCGCGCTTCGAGATGTATTTCGTTTAACTCCCTTTTTATGTTTAGATTTTTGATTAAAACGCACGAACAACGCCTTAGGAGAATCATGTGTAATATATATGTTTGTTTCCGCTGCGTTCATATCGTTAATTTCTCTTATTCATGATTCTTGAAACCCCAACAGTGGTATCAGAGCCAACCTTAGGCGTTTTTCGTGCGTTTAATTGATTTGTAGTTCAAATATTTTTTTGCGTTCTAATGGCCAATTTATTTTTGTTAAGAGAATTGGTTCTCTTACTCTTATGTGGCATATAGAAGTTGATTAATTTATGTGATGAATTTAATCAACTAAGCAAAAATTAGAACTAAATCAATTTTGAATCAAAATCCATAACTTGTTATATTTTGTGTTTATATTCTACAAATGATATGTAGAATTTTATGCATGCCTTCTAGAGCTTTAAATTTTGAAATTATGGCTCGTAAGGAAGGGTGGTGATCATGGAAAAATCCCTAAATGTTGTGATTGTTGTATGGATGAATGTATGATGATTACATGTATTCTTTTTGGGGATGTAATTATTAAATGGAGGATGCGTCCTTCCTTTTATATTTATTTTTATGAAATGTAATTTTAGTATAGTTTAGTATTTCAATTATTGATGCAAATACTACAAGAAAGGAGGAGCCATTGGAGGAGCCATTAAACCGGTGAGCTCTTTGGGCCTGGTATTTGAAGAGTTCAAAGATTGAAGAAAAAGTGAAGAGCAGGTTCATATTATTAAAACATTAAAATGGCTAAATGGGTCTTTTTGGCTCGAGACCCATTGAACCATAATTCCATGATCACCACATAGGATAGATATTATGTGATATCTATTTATTTATTGTGTTTATGAAATCGTGCATGTTAAACCGGTTAATGTGCAAAGTGAGACCGTTAATAACGACTCAAATCTCCTTACAAAGAATATTAAGTCGAAACGGGTTTCGGACTCGTGGCCTTCCATCGTCGTGGTTTGATCCAATATTATAGTGGTTAACTAACCGGTTATGGATACATAGGGGTTAATTACCATTTATAATATTGGACCACTCCATTATGCATATGATGCTGTGTGGTTGGAGCCAAATGATTTCTAATAACTATCAGGTGAGGGAATCATTTGTGTTTTTCAATACTTGCATGAGACGATGGGCTAGACTTAACTATGATCATGATGCCAATAACTGTTAGGTGAGGTTTTCATGGTCTAGAGGCCGAAGTTATGATTGGGACTCTCATATGATGCGTTGAACAAGCTGGTTCACTCACTAAGTTCATAGGACACCAATAACTGTTAGGTGAGGTGGACTTTGGGCTAGTGGGACTCCAATCCCCACTAGTAATCTTTACCCAACAAAGATTACCGCTTCCCATCTTAAGGAGTATGGGATTCGAAGATAAATTTAGTGGGAGGATCTATTTCATTTAAAGACCAAAATGAAATAGTTATTATGAAAAGTACAATGGCTAACAATTTATTTTCTGCAACAGATATATTATTACTCTGAAAAATGGTGACCACAAACCCACTCGCTTTTATACTTGACAATAATTGTTTGACTGGACCCAATTTCACTGACTAGGTGAGGAATTTGAGAATTGTTCTCAATTAAAAAAAAATTGGGTATGTGCTTGATGAAAAGATGCCAACCTCCTTTCCTTAGGGTGGGACCCAAGAGGAGCGTGTCACTTATGATAAGTGGCATGACGATGACATAAAAGTTAGGTCATATATGCTTGCTTCTATGAATAATGAATTACAGAAGAAGTATGAATCTATGGAAGATGCTGGGTCGATCATTTTGCACTTAAAGGAATACTTTGATGAGAATGGTCGAACCTCTAGATATGAGATATTTAAGGCATTGTAATGTATGAGGATGGCTGAAGGATCATCTGTTAATGATCATTCTTTGAAAATGATCTGGCACATTGAAGAATTGGCTAGGCTGAATCTCGTTATGGACAATGAGTTAGCTGTGGATTTGATCCTTCAATCTTTGCCCGATTTCTTCTCTGGTTTTGTCCAAAACTTCCACATGCATAAGATGGAGAAAACTCTTGCTGAGTTACATAGCATGCTGGTAGTTTATGAGAAGGAAATGCATAACACAAGGCCAAATGTAGTGGCTATGGCTAAGGCTTCTTCTATAAAGGGTAAGACTGTTTTAAAGAAGAATAAATGGAAGAGGCCTGCCAAACCTGTTGTGCAACCAAAACCCATGATTGATAAGGGAAATGTCATTATTGTCGTGTCAAAGGGCACTGGAGGAGGAACTGTAGGAGGTACCTCGCGAGCTTGAAGGTCAAGCCTTAGAACCAACCTTATGAAGGTATGGTGTCTATGCTTATTGAAACTAATCTTATGGTTAGTGCTGAATCTAGCTCATAGGTTCTAGATTCTGCTGCAAATTCACATATTTGTATGTCTTTGCAGAATCTGGAAATAAGCAAGATGCTAGGGCGAAATGAGATTGTCTTGACGTTTGCCAATGGAGCAAGAGTTGCTGCATTAGCTATAGGGACTTTTCATTTATGTTTGCCTTGTGGACATGTAATGTTTTTAAAGAACTGTTTGCATTATAAAAATGCTGTTAAGAACATCATCTCTATACATCGTTTGGGTAAAGAGAATTATGAATTTTCTTTTGCTGATGATGTATGTTCTATTTATCATAATAGAATATGTGTTGGTTCTAGCTTATTAACCAACAATCTTTATACCATTACAATGTTCGGTAATGCGATTACCAATGTCAATAAGTAAAATAGAATTGATATAAATGCCCTAACTAATAAATGCCCTAGAGACGGTCCAAATAAAAAGTATGTTTGGCATCTCCGATTAGGTCATATTGGAGAAGACAGAATTAACAAGTTGAGTAATGATGGATACATTAATCCTTCAAATTTTGAGTCATACTCAACTTGTGAGGCATGTCTTCTAGGAAAAATGACTACAGTGCCTTTTGTGGGACAAAGTGCACGAGCTGCTAACATATTAGAATTAATACATACAGATGTATGTGGACCAATTAATGAAACTGTTAGAGGTGGTTATAATTACTTCATTACCTTCACCGATGATCAGTCACAGTATGGTTATTTATACCTCATGAAGTATAAATCTGAATCCTTTGAAAAGTTCAAGGAATTCAAGGCCGAAGTTGAGAAACAAACAGGAAAATGTATTAAGGCTCTTCGATCAGATCGAGGAGGTGAATATCTTAGTACTGAATTCCTGGACTTTCTTAAAGAGAATGGCATTTTATCACAATGACACCTCCTGGAACTCCAGAACATAATGGTGTATCTGAACGAAGAAATCGTACTTTATTAGATATGGTACGATCTATGATGAGTTACACCGATTTGCCAATATCCCTTTGGGGATATGCCCTTGAGACGGCTGTGTATATACTGAATAGAGTGCCGTCCAAATCTGTTCCAACTACGCCCTTTGAGATATGGCATAGTAGGAAACCTAGTCTTAATCATATTAAGATTTGTGAAAAAGATGAAAATGGAAAAATTGGAGGCAAGATCTGAACAAGATCGCTTCATTGGATATCCAAAGGAAACTCTTGAATATTATTTTTATTTTTATTCAGACCAAAGAATTTTGGTATGCAAGCACGCTTCTTTTTTGGAGAATAAGTTCATCCAAGAAAGTGGTGCTGGGCGGAAAATAGTCTTACAAGAAGAAAATAATGAAGTATCAAACAACCGAGTTCAGATACCAATCTCTGATTTAGTGGGAGCTTCTGATACACAACCTCTTAGGAGAAGTGCGAGAACGTCTCACCCACCTGCTCGTTATAGATACTCGATTGATCATATTGAACCATTATTCATTGTGAATGATAGTGATCAACCCGATGATCCTAAAACCTATGAGGAGGCGATGTTGGACATCGATTCTGGTAAATGGCTAGAAGCCATGAAATCTGAAATAGATTCAATGTATTCCAATGAGGTATGGACCTTGACTGACCTGCCTGATGGTATTGTACCAATTGGCTGTAAATGGATCTTCAAGAGGAAGATGAATGTTGAAGGTCAAATTGGAATTTACAAAGCATGGCCGGTGGCGAAAGGATATCGTCAAAAAGAAGGAATTGATTATGACGAAACTTTCTCACCTGTGGCCATGCTAAAATCCATTCGGATTATATTGGCTATAGCTGCACACCTTGATTATGAGATATTCCAGATGGATGTCAAAACGGCTTTTCTAAATGGTTTTCTCGATGAGGACATCTATATGGAACAACCACAAGGTTTTGAATCCAATAGTGAAAAAAAGAAGGTGTGTAAGCTTAAGAGATCCATTTATGGACTCAAACAAGCCTCCAGAAGTTGGAACATCCGTTTTGATGAGGTAGTCAAATCGTTTGGCTTCATCAAAAATTCGGATGAACCTTGTGTATATAAGAAGATCAGTGGGAGTGCAATTGCATTTTTGGTTTTGTATGTCGATGATATACTTTTGATTGGAAATGATGTACTAATGATATCATCGATAAAACTATTCTTGTCACAGAAATTCTCCATGAAAGATTTAGGAGAGGCAACCTACATTTTAGGTATCAAGATCTATAGAGATAGATCAAGACGATTGATTGGCCTCTCACAATCTACGTACATAGACAAAGTGTTAACATGGTTTAACATGCAATGTTCCAAGAGAGGATTATTGCCTTTTAGGCAAGGGATCCGTCTTTCTAAGGAGATGTGTCCCAACACTCCTGAAGAAAGAGAGCGGATGGCAAAGATACCATATGCATCCGCTATTGGAAGCATAATGTATGCTATGCTATGTACTAGACCTGATATTGCGCATGCTGTAAGTATTACTAGCAGATATCAGTTTGATCTAGGAGAAAAGCACTGGATAGCAGTCAAGAATATTTTAAGTACTTGCGAAGGACTAAAGATTTAATCTTGATATATGGAGAAGGAGAATTTAAAGTTGTAGCTTATACTGATTCTCATTTTCAATTGGATCCTAATGATTATAAGTCTACGTCTGGGTTTGTCTTTACATTCAATGGTGGTGCAGTTAGTTGGAAAAGTTCCAAACAAAGTATAACTGCTGATTCCACCACTGAGGCAGAGTATGTAGCTGCTTCGGAAGCAGCAAAGGAAGCCGCTTAGATGAAAAAGTTTATTTCTGAACTTGGAGTCGTTCCTTCAATTGAGCCACCGATCACATTGTTTTGTGATAACAATGGGGCGATAGCTCAAGCTAAGGAACCAAGGTCTCACCAGAAGTCCAAGCACATTGAGAGACGCTTCCATCTCATCAGAGAAATTGTTGGGAGAGGTGATATCGCCTTGCAGAAAATTGCCTCATCAGAAAACGTGGCAAATCCCTTCACTAAGGCCTTACCTCAGTCTTCTTTTGAAAGACATATTGACAAAATGGGTTTGAGGTACCAGATAAGTTGGCTTTAGTGCAACTGGGAGATTGTTGGATGTATGCCCTAAAGCTACTATGTAATGGTTACATATTAGGGATTTCAGTTATAATTTCATTATTATTATTTAATTAATGGCAATGACATATTCATTCATTTGTCCAATTATTTTATATTGATGAATGATTCCATAAGATCAGTTGCAACTAGACCTATTTTTAAGACGTCAAGAATATATGTGATGGGTTCATAGTTAGACTGAATCCTTAAATCGTTCCCGGTCGATGGATTATTAAGTGGATATTAATAATCCTGTTGAGACCGGTGTGTTCTTAACTTCGCCATTAAGTATTGGATACTTAAGGGAATGATGAGTCACATGTCATTGGGTATTATGATGCTTGAGTTAGAACACAGGTGTTTGTATTAGACAAATTCACTGAACGTGACGCATATGGAACGATTAGCGACATGGAAGCTTTTAGCGTGGTCAATGTCTAATTGTTCATGCTTTGGTCTTGTGTAAATAATCCTTAGACCTGAGGCACAGTGTTAACTTGTGTCTTGAACAACTATGGTTCACGGGTGCACATAATGCCGGGTCATTGATCCGTCTTTATACCTGATGGTCATAGTTTGTTCATATATGAAGTTACACGTGTGCGCAATATGGAATCTGTCTCCTTGTTATATGCAAGGTATGATAATGATGTCCTATGCGATCTAATTGTGACACTGCATTGAAATCCTCGGCCGGGGTTGTAACCAAGAATAAATTGTTTATGTCTCGAATAAAATGCATGTCAATGAGATTTGTGCATATGATCGAATTAATGACTTGACAAATATTCCATGGTCTTTGTTTGATTGGGACATAGTAAGACAGGGGGATTAAATTACACTGTAGCCAAAGCTGATAGGTTCATTATGTTCTTAAAGTATTCACACTATCTGGGTAGCCATGACATATTGCTAGATGTCAATCGTGGCTTGTAGGACCTAAAAGATTAATCGGGACAATTAATTCTTTTGGAAGTACTAATGTGTTAGTACAAGTCTTACTACCAGCTTAGTGATGAACCTAGGGATATCACACACCATAAACAATTAGGATGACGTGGAACAAGAGAGAAATATTATTGCAAATGTCTTTGCAATTACTGCAATCGAATTGAGTCGATTTGAAATTAAATTAAATGAGATTTAATTTAATTTGTATTATAGTCACGAGCCTACTTGCATATGATGCACACGCATGCCCAAAGTGGATATATATTAACATACCCCAATTGTGTACTTTCATTATTATTATTTAATTAATGGCAATGAATTGACCAAATGGGTTTTGAGGTACCAAACAAGTTGGCTTTAGTGCAAGTGGGAGATTGTTAGATGTATGCCCTAAAGCTGTTATGTAATAGTTACATATTAGGAATTTCAATTGTACATATAAGGATTATGTTATTTTAATTTTAAAAGGAATTGATTAATTAATCCTTTATTTGTTTAATTAATTAATGTACACATGGTTGCAATGCACATGATATGTGCGTTGCCTTTTATTAGTAATAAAAGGAAATAAAATAAAAGCTTAAAGCTTCGTGCACATGGTCGGCAGTTGCTGACCATCATGCACGAAGCATGGATGGTCAACAATTGCTGACCATCATGCACAGAGATCGTGCATGAATGGTCAGCAACTGCTGACCGTTCTTGCACGATGGTGCATGATCGTGATCAGCAACGGTTGCTGATCCCATGATCAGCAACCATTGCTGATTCGTGAAGGCTTTAAAAAACAAAATGCCACAAAAAGGTGGCGAGGAATCAGAAGATGCTTTGCTAAAATAGAGAGCAAAGTGTGTGCGTGTTCTTGTGTCTTTGAGACGCAAGAAAGAAG
Source organism: Eucalyptus grandis x Eucalyptus urophylla (assembly GCA_028830015.1). Lineage (NCBI taxonomy): Eukaryota > Viridiplantae > Streptophyta > Magnoliopsida > Myrtales > Myrtaceae > Eucalyptus > Eucalyptus grandis x Eucalyptus urophylla. The sequence continues at coordinate 48,859,937 of CM054190.1, forward strand.
AGCATTATCTCGTTCGCGCCGTGACTATTATACATCAAGAATACGATGGATTATTTCCACGTGATTGCTAGCACGATCGAAGTGGTGAATATCTGAAAGTTCTCTCTTTTGTTCGACGTTCGTTGTTAGTGTGTCTGAACTAGAGGTCCGACGCTTGTGGGACTCGAACTGTAGAACATCCCAACCGACTCGTTTCAAAGCGCGCTTCGAGAGGTATTTCGTTTAACTCCCTTAGATTTTTGATTAAAATGCACGAGCAATGCCTTAGGAGAATCACGTGTAATATATATCTTTGTTTCCACTGCGTTCATTTCGTTAATTTCTCTTATTCATGATTCTTGAAACCCCAACATCAGCAGGCTATGAACTTTCACGACGTCTTCGATGTTCTCAATCTTTGACATTGTAGCGAGCTTCAACTCGGACGGTGTGTAATTGCTTTGCCTTGCTTTGGTGGGATTGATTATGCCTGCTTCCATTGGTGTTCGTCGGTCATTCGATGTTCTTATGAGGTTTATGATGATGATTTGGGTCGATGAGCCCGAATCCATATCTACAAACCTTAGGCCTAGAGAAATTAAGTGGATCTGCCATTCTCCTATCGTATTAATCATATTGATGGCAATTTTTCGCATTATTTTGTTTGGTTAGTGAAACGTTTCAACGTGATTATAATGTTTCTTTTCTTTTTTTGGAAATAGGGGATTTACATCGCGTGGGACTTTCTCTTAATAAAGTGGGGTCGCCATGGCTACTGTTAGTAATATCTCCGAGACTGAAAGATTAGCGGAAAGATTAGCTTTTAGTTTCATCTTGAAGCTCAATTTTTGCATAATTTCATCCTTAAGCCCAGTTCATTGTTTAAGATAATGGTAAAAAACTCACTTTTACCCCCAAAAGTTTTTGGCTCTCTCTCCCTCCCTCACCCATGACTTTAAGGGTTGGGCGCTAACAACGACCCCCTCTAAATGTTATTAGAAGATCACGCACTCGTGAAATATACGAATTGAGCCATAATTACCCTCCATCACCTAAGATTCGAAGGTTTAGGTAGGCAAGTCCGTCAATGTAAACTCTCCAAAATGCTAGCATTAAAAAGTATTCATGCTCAGGTAGAAAGCACGTGATGCCTTTACCATAAGCCCAACGAGAAAATATTGATTGCCAGCATAACCCTGGGGCCCAAATTTTAGACTCTCTTCTCTCCCCTCTGCATGCTCAGACTCTTTCTTCTCTCTCTCCTCTCCGCTGCACGCTCTCTCAGACCCCACCACCTAGCAAGAGCAACTAAGGCAGTGCATGACAACGTTTCTATTCCTCAGAATTTCTGTTCTTTTGTTCCCCGGAACAAAAAAAGAACATAAATCCATTTGGTAACGCCAAGTTGTTTTTTTGTTCCTGGGAATAGAAAGTTAGCCTAGGAATGGTTTTGGAACAGAGACGAGAAACAAAAAAAGTTGCTTCTTGTTCTCGGGAACAAAAATAAGAAACAACTTCTGTAACCGTAACTTCTCTTTTGCTCCCTTCTCAGCTCACCTCTCCCTTTGTCCGCTTGCCTCTCTCCGATCTCATCACCTCCAGTCGCCTCTCTTCGGTCCTGTCGCCGCCGGTCCCGTTGTCGCCGGTCTCGTGGCCTCCAGTCTCATAGCCTTCGGTTGACTCTCTCTGGTCCCATGCTCGTAGCCTTTGGTCACCTCTCGCCAATCCAGTCATTGCCTCTCTTCGGTTCGTCATCTCCGGTCGCAGTTCTCTTTGGTGGCATCGCCTCTAGTTGGGTCGCCTCTCTCCGACCCGGTTGCCTCCATTCTCGTCCCCTCCACCTCTCTTCGGTGCCATCATCTCTAATCTCGTCGTCTCTGGTCGCTTCACTTTGGTTGCGTTGCTCCGATTAGGTCACCTCTCTTCGATCCCGCAACCTGCAGTCCCGTTGCCTCCGATCGCCTCTTTCCGATCCCATTGCCTCTAGTCCCGTTGCCTCCGGTCACCTTTCTCCAGTCGCATCGCCTCTAGTCGGGTCGCCCCGTGGTCATCTTGCCCTAAATCAGGTTTGTTGCTTTGATTCATTCTCATTGTACCTATTCTAGTGGTGATTCTCACTTTTTCTGAAGTTGAATCCGCTGCCTGCAGTGCCATTGCCTTCGATCACCTCTTTCCGATCCCGTTGCCTCTAGTCCCGTCGCCTCTGGTCACTTTTCTCCGATCGCATCGCCTCTGGTCGCGTCACCTCGTGGTCGTCTTGCCTTAAATTAGGTTTGTTGCTTTGATTCCTTCTCATTGTACCTGTTCTAGTGGTGATTCTCACTTTTTCTGAAGTTGAATCGTGTCGCCTCCGTCGCATTGCCTCTGTTTGTGGACACCTTTCTCACGTTGCTTCCCTCGTGCTTGTGTTGCCCTTGATTCTCACATGTATCAGCTAGGCTGACTAAAACAAACCAGAGCTGATATGATGAACAACACCAAAATTCTGGTACACTTTTCTCTATGCTTCTTTGTCTCTCAAAACCAGTGGAAGTATGAAATGAAATGCGATAGTTGTGTATGTGTGTGTGTGCACGTGAATAGTTGAAGTTGTCGATGCTCTGTTTTAGCGATAGGCTGTGATAAATGATTTGTTTTAGCCAATCCAAGTTACTATATTAGGAAGTCACTTAACCAAATAAAAAATGTCGGCATTATGACAACTCAGAAGCATTGTTTTCTCCGATGCATCATAAATCCTTATGTTGAGAATGCTTCATACCTCAGTCTTGGAATCTATCCCATAGATACAAAACATGCTCTTTAAAGGTGGCCTCTCCCAAGGTGTAAATGGATTTAAAATAGGATCACCATGATATGACTTGAAACAACGAGCATCTGAAATTTTATCAAAGGGACAGAAAAAAAATTGATAGGTAAAACATGAAGGCTGAAGGAATTAATTAACAAATTTACGGTGTGGAAGTTGCATGCTCTTGTGTCGAAGTTGAGTCTCTGATCACAACAAGACCAGGGGTTGTATAGGGCAAGCGTAGTATGTTTGGATGGCAATGTATGACCTACATAGAAGCTGCAATGACTAAAGGTATAGCGGCATTTACACATTGAAAGACAAAAAGTAACTGAAAGTGAAAAGGGCATTCCTCCGAATGCACTAAGGAACATTTCAAGTTCTAGATTATGACATAAAAGGACAAAGATACTAACATTTTTAGGAACTTTTATGCATTGGGTAGCTGTCCAAGGTTTAGAGTTGGATCCATTGATTCTAGTTTGATGCTTGTAGTTGCTATAATGACATTTTTATGCATTGAATAGCTATCCAAGGTTTAGAGATAATATCATCCTATAACTGGATTTGGTACTTGTGTCTTTCTTTAGTCTAAAAAATGGTGATGAGAAAAGAAGGAAGCAGCATGTTGCACTCTCTTTTTAATTGTCTTGAACTCATATTATGCTTAACTAGTGAAGGTTACATGGCATCCCAAAAAGAGGCATTCACCGCAAAGTGGACTGAGCCTTTAACCAACTTGTATGTCAATTTGTTGGTAGAAGAGGTCAAAAAGGGAAATCACACCTCTTCTACTTTCAATAAAGCAGGGTGGAATAACATACGGACATAATTCAATAAACGAGCAGAACTTCAATATACTCAAGTACAGTTGAAGAACAAGGTGAACACATTGAAAAAGCAGTATGCTAGTTTCAAGAAACTTTTTTCACAATCCGAATTTGGTTGGGATAATGTGAACAAAACAGTTGTTGTTGATCCAAGTATATGGGAATCTCACGTCAAGGTATGATTTAACCTTTGATCATTTTGAGATCACTATAGATGTACATGCAAGATGTTTAATTGTATTACTGATATATGTCATCATTGTGAAAATTGCAGGATAATATTGAGTGGGCAAAATTCAAGAAGGATGGGTTTTCTCAATATCCTGACTTGTGTATTGTATTTGGTGATACATATGCTACTAAGGAGTATGCAGCAAGAAATGCCGAAGATTTGGTGATGTTGGATGAACTTGGCATTGGTGGTGATGATGCAGACGATGGACCAGAAGACTTTGGTGAACACCATATTGATGATGAAGTTTTTATGTCTGACAAAACTCCTACTCCAGTTCATGACAAACATAGGATGGATAAAACTCCAAATAGTAAGAGGAGAATGAGGAGTCAATCATTTGGTATTGCTAGCACCTGCAAAGCCTTACAAGAGATGATCAAAAGTAGGGCTAGTCAATCTGTGAGTGGTTCTGTCAACTCACAAGTCACATCACCACCTATAGACCCATTCTCCGTATCTATTGTAATTGATATCCTACTTGCCATGCCTACGTTGGAGCAGGATCTTTACAACAAAGCAGTGGAACAAGCCTGCATTAATGCCACGTGGAGGGAGGCTTTTATCAAAACCCCACCTGAAAGGAGATATGGACTTCTCCAATGTCTTTAGTGGATGTTAGGAAATGTATCATGGATTGCATGGAGTTTTATTAGACTATGTTTTTTATGTTGTTGGTTGTTATTTTGCTGTTCAAGATATTGATGTCGAGACTTTTGCATTTGTGTTGTGGTTTGGATGTGATGGATTGTGTCAAATTTTTATATTTGGTTTGCTTTCACTCTATTACTTACGTTATTGGTTTCTATTATTTTTTATTTTTATTTTTACATATATCTATATTGATTTTCTTGTATTTGTGTGATGGCATAGGTACTATGAAAGATGACTCATATAGTGTGTCTAATGGAGAAGTAGCAGCAGTTGAATGGTTTATGGCTGAGTTTGATATTGACATAACAATAGCATGGTTATCTCTTGTTACTTTTGACACTTCTTTGCATACGAAAGAGCCTATTAGGGACAGTAAATTAACAGGAGCCGAATGGGTAAGGGAAATTGTTTACGGACATTCAAATAGGATATATGAAGCATTCAGGTTAGAGAGACATGTTTTTCTTAACCTATGTGATCTAATGAAGGCAAGAGGCTAGCTGAAAGATACTCAATATGTAAGGGTAGATGAATTAGTTGGGATTTTCTTATCTATGGTTGGTTACAAAAACTCCAATAGAGATTTATGTGAGAGATTTCAACTTTGGGACAAACAATCAGTAAGTTTTTTTACTCTAGTATTAAAAGCACTTCTCGAATTATCATAAGAGATTATCAGGCCGCCTTCTTTTGATATTGTTCCACAGGAGATTCTTATCGACCCTAACCATGGACATTACTTTAAGGTATGATTTTTATATCAATTTTACATTATTAAAATATATATAGCTAATAATATTGTCTAACGCTATACTTTCATATAATCACAGGACTGCATTGGTGCTATTGATGGCACCCACATTAATGCATCCGTCCCTATATTGAAACAAACCCCTTTTAGAGGCAGGAAATGGACTACCACTCAAAATGTGACGTGTGCTTGTTCGTTTGATATAAAATTTACTTTCGTATATGCTGGGTGGGAAGGATCTGCCAATAATTGTCGGGTTCTCTCAGCAGCACTCGAGACTCCTTGATTGCAATTTCCTTGACCACCACCAGGTATTTGCTTTGTCTATATCAAGTGATTTTCTTTATGATTGTATAGCTATTGCATATCATAACAAATTTATCTATATATTTTTGTAGGAAAATACTATGTAGTAGATTCTGGTTATGCAGCACTTCCAAGATTTTTAACTCCATTTAAAGGTGAATAGTATCATTTGAATGATTATAGGGGTAGAATGAGATGGCCTAGAACAACAAAAGAATTGTTCAACCATAAGCATTCTTCATTGAAAAATGTTATCGAGAGGTCATTTGGGGCATTGAAAAATCACTTCTCCGTTTTGAGACACATGCCTCCATAATTATATTCGCAACCAAGACAAGATGGACAGGAACTTTGCCCTATATGGAGATCTGGAGTATCCATTTGAACCTACACAAGATGATGTTGTAGATGATACATCATGTGATGAGGCGGCTGAGATAAACATGATCAAGAAATTTTGCGAGAGATTCCATGACTTTTTATTTCCAACTTTTGCGATGTGTTTTTTTTTTTGTGAAAACTTTTGCGATGTGTCTGTAAACTATAATGAATACATTTCTATTAATAGTATTAAGGTCATCCAATTCTATCTCCATGAGCACAAATGCCATTGAATGTATCATAAATGTGGACAAACAAAAGAGAAGCAAATTGTAAGCTATCGTATAGTTGACACTTCAAGACCTACAAACTGCCGTCCAAAGCTTGCATCCTAGTCAAGAAAGAAAAAAAAGCAAAAGAGGAGAGGAAAAACACCTCCCTTCATCAAAATGAGCCAAAACCTTATAAGCTTATGTGAAACACGAAAATGAAAATAGTTTGTAATTCGAAAGAAGCAAGGTAAAAAGTAGCATCAAGATGGGATGCATCGACGGCTCAAAATGCAAGAGACCGAGGTCTTTACTAAGTGTTTTAGGAGCATACTATGAACTAAATGCATAATGACAGCAAAGGCACGCCATGCATGCACCATTCCAATAGTTGGAAACTTCCAACCCCAACCCCAACCCAACATCCATGTCAAGATTAGAAGACTAAAATCCCCAAGCCAAGCATGCACTAGAATTACAATTTTTTTTTTAAAGAGTAAAAACTTAGTCCCAAGGAAATTACTACAAATTTAATATCCCTTGTGCTTTTTTCGCAATATTTGCTATACCAAACATTAAAATTCACAAAAAGACAATATATTAATATAATAATATTTTGATCTTGTCAATTTTATGTAATATCTAATCTATTCCTTTTTCTTATTTATTATTATTTTTTTTAAAAATAAAATTTGGAATAGAAATTTTGTGCAGTTATCAAACAGGTTTCTGTTCTTTTTCTGTTCCAGAAATAGAAATTTTGTGCAGTTATCAAACGGGTTCTTTTGCTCAGAAATTGTTCCCCGGAATAGAAATAGAAATAACTATTTATGAAAAAAAAAATTCTTCCCCAACCAAGAAGCGTTGTCATGCGCAGCCTAAGAAGCTGTTCACTTGTTTAACGATTCTAGCAGAGTCATTTGGCAATGGCAGACGATGGGTTTCAATGGAATTGCGGCGGCCAAGAGCTTCAGAGGACGGCGGGCCAGTGCCAGGCCATGTGACAGCTGCAGGTCCACCGCGGCCACTGTGTTCTACGAGGTCGACGTAGCTTTCCTCCGCTTGGCTGCGACGCTAGCCTCCACAGCGCCAACAAGCTCGCCTCCTGCCACAAGTGCACATGGATGTGCGAGGTGTGCGAGCGCGTGCTGACAACCTTGCATGCAGGGCCGATGCCGCTGCCCTGTATGTTGTGTATGACGTGGACGTGCACTCTACCAACCCCCTCGCCGGCCGCCACATGCGGGTCCCTTTGGAGGCCTTCTTTGATGTGGCCGCTGCTGCCACCGGGCTGGTCGCAACAGGCTTTGTCCCTGACTTCCTCAACGGCGAGTGCTGCGGCGCATGGGGATGGCGGGAGGAGGACGAGGAGGAGGTGAAGTCTTGGCTCTTGCCCAACCCCCACGAAGATCGCGAAAGGGGCTGGAGCGGACGCCAGAGATGTGTTCTGAAATGAAGTGAGAGAGAGAGAGGGCAAAGAGAGGAGAGGAGAGAGAGTAAAGGGCAAACCGCCCTACATTGGTTTAGTGCATGTAGGATTTTGCTTCTGAAACGCTTCCAATATGACCTGAATCTAAGAGCGCAATGAGTAGAAGGAACTCTTTTGCCATCATAAAACTTTTAAATTCCAAACAGGCAAGTTGAGAAGCAACACTACACCCTGAAAACAATTTACGGAAAATAAGGGAGCCTGATTAGAGAAAATGGGGCATCGAAAATTGATTGAGACTAATTGTAAATAGATTACATTTCAATTTTACTAATATAATTATGATAAACCACTTAATCTAATCTGAGTGACTCTTTTCTTAAATTCGACGGACTCTTTATATGGGTGTCTGCTGTAATTAGAAAATTGTTATGCAAATCATTTCATGCATAATCCATATATATTAACGTGGACCCCAAAAAACATTTAGATCAGTTTTGCTTACACTTTCGTGATAGCTTTGCTCGTTCCATCGTATCATATTTTGTATTTAAGATTATAGTATAGTTCAGATCTAATTAAATTTATGTAGGTGGGTAATGATTTAATTAAAGTAATATGAAGAATCTTCTCTATCTCAATCAAAAGGTTAGCTAAGTTCATTTATGGCCACTATTTTCATCCGAATAGCTATTAATTCAAGAGCATTTCTCATTATAATTTAGCTATCAACTAGAACTTATTCATGCAAACCATTATCTACAAAAATAAAATGATATTATGAAGCTTTTACTATATATTTACCTATATTTCATTTGAACTCTCCATTCCTCTTTAACATTGAAAAAAGTGCTTTGGACAATCACGTAAAGTTAAAGTCCTAAAGCTTTGAATTCATGCTTAATAAGTCCTAAGGCTTGACACCATCCTTCACGTTAGTCCTTCTATTAACTCCATCATTTTTTTTTTATGGACGAAACATCTACGTGGCATTTTTTATTAGTTTTTCTTTTATGTTTTGCACTAATTGCATCGATATGGCGCAAAATAGGCACCAAATCTTGAAAACTAAAAATAAAAATACTAGAGTTTAGAAAAGAAAAGGTTAGAGAATAGAGAGAAAGAGTTTGTCGAAGAGGAACAAGAAGGGGCCACCCCCTTTGTCACTGGCAAGGTTTAGGGACCCTAGTTGGGGTCGCTTCAAGTGCAATGACACTTGCTGGACCACCGACAAGGGTTAGCCACCCTCCTCAAATGACTCTAGAAACAAAATAGGGCGCCTAGGACTGAACAAACATATAGAAGTACTAAGGGCGCGCATGACAAAATTTATGTTCCAGAAATTGATTTATAGCTAGACATTGATTTCTCAATTTCTATTCCCTGGATAAGTTTTTGAGCAAAGAAACCCATTTGATAACGACTCAAAATTTCTATTTCTAGAACAAAAATCCATTTGATAACATAATAACATTTCTATTTCTAAGAATAGAAATTGATTATATAACAACATAAGAAATCCTCAAATACAAATAATAGTCCAAATAATACTAAAACTACATAGGAAATCCTCAAATACAAAATAATTGTCGAAATAATATAATACATTACAAAAGGTGAAAATACAATTTCATGGAATTTCCGGCATATTATTATCTCTTGCCATTTTATTGGCAAGGGTTTTCCTAAGCGTATTTAATTGGTTTTCCTCCTCGGTCAATGTATCATTTGCAAGCTCATCCTGCGTAGGTTCAGACAAGTACTGTAGATCTCCATATAGGGAAAAGTTCTTATCCATCTTGTTCTGATCACGGATGTAATTATGGATGGCATAACATGTAATTACAATATGTGCTTACTTTCGAATTGCAAATGAGGGCATGTGCCTCAATATGAAAAAACAATTCTTCAATGCCATAAATGATCTTTCAATGACATTCCTTAGAGAAGAATGCCTATAGTTGAACAATTCTCTTGTAGTTGTTGGTAGTCTCACTCTACCCCTATAATAATTTAAATGATACCGTTCACTTTTAAAAGGAGTTCAAAATCCTGGAGTTGCTGCATAACCAGAATCCACGACATAGTATTTGCCTACAACAATGCATTCATACATTGGTCATAATTTGTAACTATAAGGCCTTGCATGTTTGTGTTCTTTTTTGTTGTTCATGAACATATTTTCTGTTTTTTTTGTTCTCGGGAACAAAAAAAGAACAGAAACGCGTTTGTTTGTGTTTTTGTTCAAAATTTGTTTTTTTTGTTCTCGGAACAAAATTGGAACGGAAATAAGAAACAAAAAAAAAGTTTTTTTTTTGTTCCGGAAACACTTCTGAAGAACAAATTTTCTCTCTCCTCTCTTTTCTTCTCTTTTTTTTTTTTTTTCCTTCTTCTTCTTTTCTTCTTCTTTTTTCTTTGGCTGGTCGCTGGCCTCGGCCATGGCCGGCGACACTTGGCCTCGCTAGATCTGGGCGAGGCCAAGCTTGCCCAGCCAAGGCGAGGCTCGGCCTCGGCGAGGCTGCCGGCCCCCGTTGGCTGGTCGCCGGCCTCGACATGGCCGGCAACTGGCTAAAAGAAGAAAAAAAGAAACAAAGAAAAAAGAAAGAAAAAAAGGAAAAATGAAATAAAAATATTAAAAATTTAAAAGAAACAAAAAATATAAATTTACCAAATGTGTTTCTATTCATTTTTTATTCCTGGAACAAGTTTACCAAACGCGTCTTTCTAGTAAAAAATTATTCCCCGGAACAGAAATAGTTTTTTCTATTTCTGTTCCCTAGAACACTTTTTAAATAGAAACGTTACCAAACGCGCCCTAAATATAATCATAAAGCAAATTACTCCTTAAAGGACAAGCAAATACCTAGTGGCAGCTTAGGAAATTCCAAGCGAGGAGTCTCCAGTGTTGCTGCAAGCACTCAACAATCATTGGCAAAGCCTTCCCAACCAGCATATACACAAGTAAATTTCATATCAAATGAACAAACGCACATCACATTCTGAGTGGTGATTCCTTTCCTACCTCTAAATGGGATTTGCTTCGACACAAGTACAAAAGCATGAATATGGGTGCCATCAATGGCGTCTATACAGCTCTGTCATTTTATCAAAGACTAGTATTATACAAGATTATCAACAAAATAAAATTGATGGTGTAAAGGAATATATGAGAATTCTACCTTGAAGTAACGTTTATGGTTAGGATTCATAAGAATCTCTTCTAGGACAACATCAAAGGAAAGTGGTATGATAACCTCTTTTGCCAATTTGAGAACTGTTTGCAATACTTTAGTGAAGTATTTGCTTATAGTTTGTCCCGAACGTTGGAATCTCTCACATAAATCTCTATTTGAGTTCTCGTGACTAATCATAGATAAGAATATCCCGATTTGTTCATCTATTCCAATATATCGGCTATCTTCCAACCAACCTTTTTCCTTCATTAGATCACAAAGGTTGAGAAAGACATGTCTCTTCATTCTAAAAGCTTCATATACTCTATCGGAATGCCCATGAAGAACCTCCCTTATCCATTGCGGTCCTGATAATAAGCTGTCCTTAATAGGTTCTCTCGTGTGCATGGACATATCCACTGTAACAGTGGCCAACCATGCTATCAGTATATCAAGATCAAAATCATCAAAATCCTACTCGATTGATTCAACTGATGCTACTTGACCATTAAACATGCTATTTTCACTGTCATCCATATTACCTATATCATCACACAAAATAAGAATATAAACCCATTAGATAAGGACTCCAATAGTAATTAACAAAATCAATAATGTCATCATAATTGCAACTTCAAAACATAAACAAACAAAGTCTCAAATACATAAGTCTTAAGCCAAATATAAATCTATAGCATGTTTCTTAACAACTATTTAAAGAGATTCAAGAAGTCTACGTCTCCTTTCAGGTAGAGCAATGATGAAAGCCTCTCTCCAAGTGGCATTAAGGCATGCTTAGTTCACAGCCTTATTGTAAAGATTCTGCTCTAAGTCAGGCATGCCATTTAGAAGGGCGACCACAGCTCCTATGGAGTAGGGGTCTATAGGAGGTGGAGCCTCTGAGGTTACGGAGTCACTTGTTGATTGGGCCATCCTTAATTTGATCATTTCTTGAATGGCTTTGCAGGTGGCACTGACATCATAGTTATTACTCTTTCTTCTCATCTTGGAATTTGGAGTCCTATTCAACTTGTGTTTCTCACGAACTGGGGTGGGAGTCGCGTTAGATGTAAAGACTCCCTCATCAACATAGTTTGCATTAGATTCCTCCGGATCACCTGTCGTAGCATCACCACCATTGTCACCACTAACACCATTGTCTTCTCCCTCTGACACCACATACTTCTGTATTTTCTGCTGCATACTCCCCAATAGCATATGTATTACCAAACACAATACAAAGGTCTGGATATTGAGGAAACCCATTATTCTTGAATTTAGCCCATTCACTATTATCCTGCAAATTTCATAGAAATGACATACATCAATAATATAATTGAAGCTACCACCCGCCTGGGTGGCGCTGTTGGTGGCGAGCTTCTCCCCCTAATGCAAGGGGAGGAGTTCGATTCCCGAGCGTCGCAAGGGTGACTTACCTGGGGCACGAGGGGTGGTGGTGACTCACGTGCCTCCCCAGGGTTTACTCCGCCGCGCTATCGGCGTACGGAGCTTCCTTAGGTCACAAAAAAATAAAATAATAATATAATTGAAGCTTACACCCACAATAAGAAATAATGGACCCAAGTAAAGTGATACCTTGATGTGAGAATCCCATACACTTGAATCCTCCACAGCAACCATTTTGTTAATATTATCCCATCCAAATCCAGATTGTGAAAGAAGTTTCTTAAAACTATTATATTGCTTCTTTAGTTTGTTTACCCTATTCTTCAACTGAATTACATTAAAATGGAATCTGTTTGTTTAATGAACTCGGCATGTATGTTATTCCACCCTATTTTGTTGAAGGTACAGGTAGGGCAATTTCCCTTTTTCACCTCTTATACTAACAAACTTATAAACAAATTGGTCAAAGGCTCAGTCCATTTTGCTAAAAATGCTTCTTTGTGGGGTGCCATTTAACCTTATTGAACCATATCAGATGATGCACCAATTCAAGAACAAAAGCTTGTGATTAACAAGCACATCATGAAGGCATAACAAAAAACAAATAACAATTAAAGATGACGTTATTCTACTCTTGCTAGGTAAGCTCAAATTAGAAGTTAAAGAATAACAAATATAAGAAAAGTAGTTACATATGTGGAAATCGTATCTTCAAGAGCCTTATTAAATCAGCAAATTGGACGGTCTGAAATTGTTTGATGCGTAAAAGATTAAGAACTCATGCACCCGCATGAGGATATACACACAAAAGCATGTACAGTAGGCCTGTACGTGCATACATGCGCTCGCAACATGCATTTCTATTATTGAATATATCGATGGCAAGAAGTGTAGCAAGATTGACATGCTTTAAGCCATGGATATGAGATTGTTTATGATTTAGTCATGGTTTTCCTGCCAACACGGGTACGACAAGAAGTGGACTCATTGATAGCAACCTGTTTCTTATCCTAATAGACAGAACCAAACCCGTGTTCCAGTAAGCCAAAATAGGGGGTTCTACAAACAAACCACGCTCCAAACCCATATAAATCGAGTACAAAATCAGCTCAACCTTCCCCAATCCCAACCCCCTAGGCTATTTTTCACAGCTTAAGCAATCTGAGGTGGATGCAAAGCTCCTCATTTGCTAGGAAAGGAAATATCGAACACAAGAACACAATTACTCAGAACACAATAATAGAAATGGTCGCACTTGAACCAAAGTGTCCCCATCAAAACCAATTCGCTAACCATGCCGACACATACCGAACCCCCCGGGCGACACAACCACAACCCAATCCAATCCAAGCCAAGCCATTGGGCTTTCACAATCTGAGGATACCTCCGCGATCGCCTCGAACCGGGGCGCAAGAACGGCCAAGAACAGCAAAACCTCAACCAAGGAAAACAGAACAAACAATGCGCAACCCGGAAACACCAGATAGCAGCACCGCACGCATCGATCAAGCTTGGTGCAAGAATGGCCAAGATCAGCGAAAACCCTCCAAGGAAAATAGAACAAACAATGCGTAACCTGGAAACACCAAATAGTAGCATAGCACGCATCGATTGAGCTCGGCGCAAGAATGGCCAAGAACAGCGAAACCCCAACCAAGGAAAACACAGAGAGAGAGAGAGAGAGAGAGAGAGAGAGAGAGAGAGAGAGAGAGGGGGGGAAGACCTCGAATTGGAGAGGAAGGAAGGCGCAATCCAAATCCGAACGGGGACGCGGACGGAGGATGCAAGTCTGACGGGACGACCGGAGCAAATTGGACGGTCTGAGGATGGCGACAGCGAGATGAGCGACAATTTGACCGGCAAGAGGACGGCGACGACATCGGAGTCAATAGTGGCAAGAAGGATGGATTCGGAGTTGACGGCGCGGATGGACGGGTTGTTCGGAGTCGACGGCGCTAGGGTTTGGTTGAAGCATTGAGAGGAGAAGGAGAAGCAATGCCCAAATAGAAAAGCCCATGAACGAAGAAGGATGTCCAAATGGAGAAAAGAAAAAAAATTTCTATTTTTACCTTACCAAAAAAATTTTATATTTATATTTTAGAAATTGAGAAGTTAAAAATTTTAGCTTCTGATTTCTTCGATTTTTCTATTTCTGGAATAGAAATCTGTTTCAAAAATAGAGAAATCAAATTGCATCACCAAATGAATTTCTGTTCCAAACCTGTTCCGGGGAACAGAGAAACAGAGAAATCGAAAAACAAAAATTTTATCATGCTATTCATTCTTGGATTTTTTGACTAGCTCTTGATATTTTTTCCATAAATTCCTCTAGAAGACTCCAAATTGGACGAAACTTGATTCCTTTGAGAGTAGAAGCATGGCGCTTCCCAGACATAAATTATTTGACTATATTGAAGCACGAAATCATCATCGAAGCGTAGAAGGTGACACCTTGGAAATTTTCCAGCAAAGATGGACTTAACCTACAAGCAGTTTGCAGTAAGTGTTGAATAAGTCTTGATTTCCTAGAGATGTTCCTTTGCAAGTTTTTTCTAAAAATGTTCAATAATTAGTCCAATTATGGTAACTCATGTCTATGACTCTTATGCATAGGCTATGGAAATGTGGATTATCCCTTCTATAAGAACCAACCGATTTAATGGCTTAACATATTGGGAAATATTCGTGGAAAGCACAAAAAATTGCTTGAAAATGGAGAGAAATGGGTGAAGGACACAACAAATTCATGTATGCTTGTCTCAACTCTAATTGCCACAGTATTGTTTGCTGTTGCTTTCACTGTGCCTAGAGGAAATGAAGACAAAACTGGAGTCCCATTATTATTAGGACAAGACTCTCTCATTCTTTTTGCAATTTCAGTTGCGTTAGGTTTATTCTCCTCTCCTTTGTGATGGCCATCTTTTTATTCCTAGCCATTTCAACTTCATGGTATGAGGCGCAAGATTTTCTAGACTTGTTGCCTAAGAAGATCATAATGGGGCTTTCTTTTCTCTTTCTTTCCTTGGCTTCCATGCTGGTGGCCTTTGCTGCAACTCTCACAATTGTGCTGGATAAGAGATTGGAGTGGGTTCTTATTTCCATTACTTTGCTGGCCTCTATTCCCATGGTTTTATTCTCAGTACTACAGCTTCCCTTGCTATACCAAATGATTAAATCCACTTATGGGCTAAGCATCTTTCATTCCGAGGACATTTAAAAGTGAGGCATAATTATCAGGCGAGATTATACGATTGACAAATTGATTTGAGGGTGTATGTCTTCATTATAGTTGGTTGTTTGAAGCGAGGTCAATGCGATACTAACTGTATTTCCTCAATGTATTTGAACAATTAATATGTGTTATGTTTCCCTCCCCTGTTACCAAAGATCTATTCATAGAATGATTTGATCAGTTTAAAATTTCAGCCTATAGATACTTCAAAGTTGAATTGACACATGCATAAACAATTATTGTTTAGCAGCCAGTACCAATATATGCTCAATCTTGGAATATAACTTTTTGAAAATTAGTTTTTTTTAAGCCTTATGTTTTATAATTTAGATGCAGAGATTTTTTCCATGAGCTTAAACATTTAGCCTCCAGGCATTTCAAAATATAATCTATATAAACAATTATCTTGAACGTTGCTACCAACATACGTGCCATCATATAATACAATTTTCATCATGGAATTAGAGATGGACAATTATTTATAGAAGAAATCTATATACATAAAATTTCATTGATAAGAATTATACCAAATGTAGACTTCATTCTTTCAAACTATAAAGTAATTGGAATCATAATAAGAATTTGATTATATTAATTGTGAAATAGATGGAATTAAAGCTACCATAAATTTCGGATCATTCATTAGTTACATTTAGATTTCTCATAATAGAATCTAAGTATACACACGCAGTACCTTTTAAAAATTTAAACAAAATACGCACAATCATGTAATATAATTTTCATAGTGGAAATTTTTTTTTGAGCTTTTGATTTTCCTTTGTAGATGCTCTCCAGGTGAACGGTTTGATAATCAAAGTAATCTATATATATAGAATACCGATGATAGGCATGATACCAGACGTGCAACTTTATTCTTAGGAACTATAAAATTGGAAATATACCAGATACATGACTTTGTCCACATAAATTGCCTTACAACCTAGATAAAATATTTGGAATTATAAACTATCAGATATCTTTGATCATTCATTTAATTATATATAGATAAATAATTAAATAGAATATATATACACAAAAATGATTTCTTTAAACAACTATTTTTTTTTTTTTGTAAATCAATAGAAAATTATTATCAAAGTATGCATAAGAATTAGATCTGTAGAATTAGACTTTAGCTACGACTAGATATTAGCTGGCATTAGAGGTTTGCTAAACTAGCTATCAAAAACAAATCACTGGATAAAAGTGGCATATGAGCGTACTATTAACACATAAATTTTGGCGACCCGTTTAATCATTAATTAATTGCATAGAAAATTATGGATTAATTTATATGAGAAAATTGTCCAAAAAGTCCTGAACCTATTATATTTTTGTTAATTTAGTTCTAAACCTTTTAACTTTACGAATTTAGTCTCGAACCTTTTTCACTTCTTGCCAATTGAGTTCATTAGGCCAATTTTGGCCAGAAAATACTCTATATAATTTTTTTTTGAGCGTGTTAGTTTACTCTTTGGAAACGAAAAGAGAAAGTTCTTTTTTTGTGAGGGGGGAGGGGGCTTTCTCAAATATAATTTAAGATGTTATCCATGCTCAAAAAATTATGAAAAGATTATATTTGAAATTATATGTAGAAATTTGAATACTATGAAATTTAAAATATTTCGAATTGAGAAATAGTCAAAATGCATGAAATACCAGATTTATGAAAAACGAAATGAGATTCCTATCTAAGGTACTATATATTGCATTTAGATGTGGTGCAACGGGCAAATGTATTCAAAACAAGTCAAATGAATTCCCTATTCTTTTGGCTAAGTTATGCAAGATTGTGCTTGACAGGCCTTTACTCAACCAGAATTACTTTCCCGCGCATATGCTTTGTGGCTATTATGTGAAGAATTCCTATCTCTAGCTTCTCGCTTACTTAATTATATTTGTGATGATGGGGATGGCCCTAAGCTTCTGTACTCCATTTGATTAATAATACTCACATCTTTACAAAAAAAAAAAAAAGTTGAAAGACACAAACCTTCTGAATCAGTTGAGGTGCCTTCTTCGCTCTCTTCTTCGATCCCTCTTCGATCCATTGTTTGTCAACCTCTTTGTTACCAAAAAGAGAAACAAATATAAATAACCTTTGAAAAATTAGTTCGTATGCTTTAGATCATTTATACATGGTACCGGGCTCATTCATTGCATGGAGTTTTATGTGTTGATCTTTTAAGAAAAAATAACCGTTAAACTTAACAAAGATCATGAGTTTTTTTTTTTTTTCGAGAAAGGTACTTTATCATAAATCAGTTTTGTGGGGCCTTCTAAATTTAATGTCTTGGACAATGTGTTTTTTAGTGAGTCTTTATTTGTCATTGTCATTGATCCTATCCGTGATACCATTCATAAATTTAGTCTATGCGAAATTTTGTCCATCTCCACAATTTCACACAGTAATTATGAAAAGATTATATTTGATTCAGAATTTGCATGCTATAAGATTTGAAATGTTTCAGATTAAAAGAAGTCAAAATAAATGAAACACAAGACTTGTGAAAAATGAAAGTTCACAGTTCAAAGTGACAAACCTTCAATTATTCCGTCACCATCTTCGGAAGCTTTATTAGTTGTTGCTATGCGTTTTGAGGTCAAGTCTATGTGGACCTCTTTGTTATCAAAAAGAGAAATGAACATAAATTACCTTAGAAAAATTAATTGCACTACGTATGCTTTAGATCATCCATATATGAATATATCAGGGATATATTCATTTCATGGGATTTTTTTTATTTAAACTTAGATGGTGAACTTTTAAACAAAAAAAAATTAACATTAATATAACAGAGGTCATGAGCTCTTCTCGAGAAAGGTATTGTATCGTGAATTAGTTTTGTAGGACATTCTAAATTTCGTCTTGGATATTGTGTGTTTTGGTAAGTTTTATTTCTCATTGTCTTTGATCTTATCTGCAATATCATTTATTTATTAATATACACAAAATTTTATCTATCCTCACAATTTTACGCAATAATCATAACATAACTTTTATAAATGAAAATTATTGAATTAAGTGTATTGATTTTATCAACTAATGCATTTAATTTACAAGTTACAATTGATATAGGATACAAGTTGATATCATCATGACTATATCATACCAATGTATCGCATGAATTTTTTTTCCTTAAATAAAGTATATTGATTATACTTTATCAATAGACTTTACAATTTGGGGAACATATGATCTAATTTTTCTTACAAAATCCTTATTATTTTTTTATCGTTTTCGTGGCAAGAACATTCCACCATTTATATTGAGAACCATGATCTTGGACAAAGTGTTTGTGAGTGAATTTTCTTCTCTAATGTTATCTTTGCATTTTGTCATAATAATGACAACCATTTACATTGCCATGTTATTTTTGGCTCACAACAACCTTACATGATTTCTTTTTAGGATATGTCTATAGTGAATTGACTAGTTTGAGGATCATATCTTTAAACGATTAGTCTCATGTAGTCTCTTAATGATAAGTTTAACTATCGAGAACCCATTTGTATTGCCCTATTCTCTTGATGAAATTGCTTAGAAGAACAATCAGCTGCAAATTCAATTTTCATATCAAGTGAACATAGAAAAAAATTAGCCCTCGCGAGGTAATTGTTTTGACAATAATCTGTGGTAGGAGGGAATTTTTTGTGATCAATTAACGAAATGGTCATTGAATGCACGTAAGTAATGAACCGGGATTGACAAAAAGCAATTGTATCACCATCCACAACTATAAGGGAACTTGTGGAGCTAAGCCAGACCAAATTAGGAGATTTGACTTTGAGTAATACATTTTGCATGTTTACTGTTTACTTGAAAGGAATAATCAAGCGCATGGGCCCGAAAGAAATTAAATTTTTTTGGGTCCCGCAAGATGGGAAATCTCACTGTAATCCTTATACTTTGTTTGGTTATAATTCCAGTCCTTATACTGTCATGTGGTGACAATTTAAGGCTACGCATAATAAAATTTATGTTTCTTGATTTCTCTGTTTCTCTGTTCCCCGGAACAAGTTTGGAACAGAAATCCGTTTGGTAACGCAATTTGATTTCTCTATTTCTAAAACAGATTTCTATTCCAAAAATAGATTTGAAGAAGAAATTATAAGCTAAAATCTTAGCTTCTCAGTTTCTGAAATAGAAATTGAGAAATCAATTTCTGGCCAAAAATCAATTTCTGTTTCAGAAATTTTGTCATGCGCACACATTGTCAAAATTACAAGAACAAAAAGTCTTCTTTCCCCAAATAATTTCAAAGAAATTTTCTTTTCAAAAAATTTAAACTTCTAATGGTTTAATAGGACTTTCCAAATTATTAAATGATGGTGTAGTTTTTTTAAAAGCAACCCTTGTACAAAATAATGTCAAGTTTTGTCATTTTCAGTTTTAATGTTCAAATTTTCAAAACACAGTTACCGAAATTTCTATCAATGGACCCTCATTGAGAATTTTGGAAAGGGAAATGGGAAATTGGAAAATTTCCTCAACTAGCATGCCCTCAGGTTTCGCGCTAATTATCATCTATTGCTGTCTCTCCTTTATTTTTAAATAAGGATTTTGTAAAAAGTGTCTTTACACTTTTTTTTTGGTAACCGAGGAACCGTCGGAGATAACCCTTCAGGGATCATACGACGCTCCAATGCCCGGTGTTGACACCTACTTTTGGCAACAATAAGGAAATAAAAAATGAAAATCGCATCAGAACAAATAAAAGGAAAAAAAGGGGAAAATCAATTTGATTGATTATGCATGGAAGTTGGAAATTTCAAATCTTGGTAAATGTGGAAGCAATTCTCGGTCGAGGATCAAGATTTAGGAAATCAGATAAATGAAGAGCAAGAATTTTGATAAAATGGAAGGAACTGAAGCAAAATCAAGCTGACCGTAAAATCATACCCCGAGTTGTAGCCATGAATTAATGTAACAGAAGATGAAAACTCGAAAATTGCCAAGGGGAGAGTGAATTAATAAAAATCGAGAAAAAAAATTTCATGTTAGGGGGACTTTTCTCCTAAGGTTTTGGGGTTGAAAATTGAAGTGAAAAAAAAATTCCTTTTGTTTTGTGAGAAGGAAAAAGTCAAAAGGGAGCTCTGACTCCTGAAAAAAGGGCACAGCAACAGAGAGAGGTGACGTGCGACAGGTAAAAAAAAAGAAGAGAAAAAGTAGCAAACGGTTTGTCTTCCCCCCCACCCCCCCCCCCCCCGGGGCGATGCTCGCAGCCGGGCCTTCGCCGCGCCTTCGCCTCCCATCCTCGTGCTGCCCGCTGCTGCTCCAGCGTCACCCAACACCGGCAGCCGAGTCTCCAATCACCGTCGCTCGTCCCTCGCGACGCTGCAGTAGCCCGAGAACCCGCGCCGGCCACCGCACCAGCAACGCCTCAGCCTCGCCTCCGCCTGTGACCCACGAGCGCCGACGCCACAGCAACTCACCCGTTCGTCGCCACTAGTCGCCGTGCCTCCGCACCACCATCCCCGACACCTGCACTTGTGACCGCGCCTTTGCGCGCCCATCACAACTATTGCCGTCACCACACAACCGCTGCTGCCAACGCCACAACCTATGCTTTTCCGTGCCCGACGCCAGTAGATCCGAGCCAGTTGCCAGGTCGTCAGTCACCGCCGCTTCGAGTCCCCTCGCTTGAGTGACCAACCGAGCCATCATCGCGCGCCGTTTGCAACCCAACGCTGCTGCTCCTGTCCACCTCGCCTGCGGGACCTCCACTACAGGACCCTGCTCGAGCACCCGACACCCGAGCGTCTCCATCTGTTGCCGGCCTCCACCTTCACCTGACGACCCGCGACCCTCACCAGCATCTCCGCCTCCGTCTCCTCGCCGCAATCACCAGCGCCGGACGCTGCTGCCCTATGACGACCAGCGCGCGACTCCCACAGTAGTCCACCGTCCTGCAACTCGAGGCCACAAGCGACGCCCGCAACACTTGCTCGCCGTGCCACCGTCGATCTGCCGCCGTTACTGATCAACCCCCGTGCTGATCATCGCTGCTCGAGCCCCTGCGTCATCCCCCCACCTGGACCTCCGCTTGCTCTGTCGCCGCCCAGCCCTCGCCGGGGCTCTGACGCCGGCCGGCCAACGCTCGGCGCCGCCCACCATCGCTGCCCCCTTTCCAAGTCCCCTTAGGTGGTTTTCTTTTATTTTTTTTCATTTATTTTATTTTATTTTATTTAAGTTTTGTTATTATTGTTCAAGAAGGCAATTTTCATTTTATGAATATTCTATGCATTATACACAAGGTTTTGCTCAAAATTACTGTAATTATTAATTTGATCCGTAAGATGTCAGATCATTTTTTTAATTATATTAATTTTTTGGGCATTTTTATAGTATTTTGATTATCAAATCATCATAATTATTAATTTTTTCCATAAGACTTCGGATCAAATTTTTAATTTTTTTGAACTCTCGTATATGTTGTAATGTTTAGGGTTACAATAATCGTTAATTTGATCTGTGAGACAATGGATTATTTTTTCAATTATTTTAATCATTTATTTGATGAATATCTTGATTAGTTTAGATATAACATTTATCTAATAATTGTTTGTCTTGAAAAAAAAATCAAAAAAATCAAATCTTGTATCGTGGTGTGTTAGTTTAGTAAATTAGGATTGCATTTTTTTAGGATTGCACTTTTAGATAATTTTGGAATAGATTAGGACTAAATATTTTTTTTTAGGGTAAGGGCTTAGATAATCTTTGCACATTTTAATAATATCATTTTAAAAAAATATATTTTTCGAAGATAAGAAAGGGTTTAAGTCAAATTAATTCCTAAAATAAATTAGAAAATTATTTATTTTAGATAGTTTGATTAGGGTTTTATTAATTCCGAATTTTAATTAAAAAAATACAAAAATATTAGGTGCATATCAATTAGTTTGCATGTTAGGTTCATTTAATTAGAAATAGCTTATTAATAAAATTAGGTCATGTAGCTAAAGTGCATGTTTTAATTTCAAGATTAAAAAAAAAACCAAAAAAATTGTTTGCTTTGTGCATTTATTTCTTTTGATTCAATTCGTTTGATTCATCGAGTGTTTAATAATGATTGAGCACCCATGTTATCACCATAGTGATTTAGGTTAAAACCAATCCAAACTGCTTGTAAAAACATTTTTGAAAAAAAAAAAAAGAATGGTACCAAAAGGGCATTAGAGAAATCTAGTGTAACCAAGTCTCCGTACCCAAAGTCTCTAGTTTGTAGGAATAAAATAATTCTCCTGTTATTTTACTTAGGTATCTAATAGGCCTACCGTAAACTGATTAGTAGCGACTCTTATATAAAATTCATTTGCATGTTAAACATTTGAATTTAAGTCGTGAATTAGTATATGCTTGGGAGAGTCCGAGCTAAGTTTAAAACTTAGTAGTCCATTAGCTGAACCCTTAGGTGGTCCAACCCGCTTCGGGGAGGTTGCGATAGCTTGGCAACTCCATTTGGGACTTGTGTTAAAATACTTAGTGGACTTAGGCCAACTTTTCTTTTTCTTTTAAAAATGTTTTTGTTTGGTAGCTATGACACCAGGTAAGTTCATAACATTTCTAAGGTGTTAAATGTTCTTGTAGATGGGAAGTATAAGGGGAGTAGTCTTTTGCTAATCATTGTCTTGCAGGGAGGTATAGGGATAAATGATTTATTTTTCCTTGATTAGAAGTGTTGTTTGCATTTAAACTGTTGTATATGTTTTATTGTTTTTAGCACTATACTATTGCTTACACAACCTGCCATCGGACCTGAACTGCGATAAGATTCTTAGGATGGTGTTGAGAAGGATACTTCCTCCAAAGCAAGACTGCTATATAGAGGTTAACTTTCTCTTCCCCGAAAGTTTTTCATGGTGTTGACTATGTTTGTCCATATCCGCGAGACTACGTGATTATAGGAGATTTCATTCGACTGAGCCGAAGTTAGGGGGACCTGACACATTAAATGCGGGACTGCAACAGTCAGATCATCCTCTTAGCTCCACTTTGTTAAGCCGTCTAGATAGAAATCGAGCCTCACATTTCATGCTTGTGTCTATGTGATTGTCATCCTTTCCGGTAAAAGTAAGTTGTCTGAATTTTCACTTTGCAATTTACTTATTTTATTGCAATTTTGTCGGTCCATGACAATAGGTTTTATCGTCAGTCTTGTTTTATATGCAATGGGGAAAACCAACGTACAGTTCATTCCCACTCCCAAAAAAGAGCTCAAAATATGGTTGGATCAATTAGATCAAGATGGCCAGAGATATGTGAAAGCTAGGATCGACCGACTTCTCCCATTGTTAGAGATCAACATCCACTCTGGTGTTATACAGGTGCTGCCCCACTTCTGGTGTTCACAAACTTCCACCTTCATATTTAGTGAGTACAAACTAACTCCAACATTAGAGAAATATAGTGTTGCCATTGGAATGCCCCTGAAAAAGGAGCTTATTAGGCCGTCTATCGGTATAGATTCTATTTTTGAATTATCACAATTTTTAAAAATCGAGGCTGAAGTGATAAGGAAGGTTGTTAAAGTCAATTGCTATGCATGCCCATTTTCATTTTTGGTAGAGTGTTTTGCAAATCAAACAATGATTTCAAATGCTAGGATATTTATTTTAACAGTTTCCGGGCTAATTGTTTTTCCTTATCGAAAAAATGCCATTAATTCTTCAATTTCATAGGTGGTTAACTGAGTTTGTGACGGGTTGAATTATGTCAATATGGTTTTAGCCGAAACATTTTTGTCATTAACCCGTTTCAAACAAAATGAAGAAAGGACCATGCGTGCTCTCCCTGAACTTTTGCAAATATGGTTTTTCTCCCACATAGGAGGGTTTGGGTACCTTATGAAACAATTTAAGATTGACGATTTTAGGCACCATATACAAAAATTTGCGATTCTTGAACGTTTTTCCCGACATAAACAGTACGCTCGTTGGATTAATTTTTTGAAAGATCCTAATCCTAAGGCATTCCTATGGCATACTAAATGGTTCCGTGTTGAAGAGGTTCGTTTCTCTCACAAGTATGATAAACTAATCCCGTTGCTGGGCCTTTTTGATGCTACTTCTTATTACCCATATAGGGTGGCTCGTCAGTACAAAACTCTTCAGGAAGTTCCTCCGCCTCTCAAGAAAGAGTTGTTCTAAGATTGTTTTATTCATACGGACTATGACAACTTCAACGAGATCCAGATGATCATTGCTGCATGGAATGAATGCCACCTAGAGAAGATTTTGGTGCTCAAGAGATTGAAAGGCGAGGAGGAGATTCACCATGTGTCAACATTCTACATCCAACAACACCGGATTCCTGCCGCCTTGCGTCCAATGGTCCCTGATGTGACTGAGAAGCCCACTTAGCGAGCACAAATTGAGCATCTTAAATGGAAAGTGAAAATGATTGAAGCTGAAAATAAGAAGCTTCGCAAGGTGTTAGGATCCCGAAAGCATATAAAATGAGATGTTTTAAATTTTGATTCTTAGTTCAATGTTAGGGACCTTGATTTCAAATTCTAGTTCAATGTTTTCAATTTTTTGATTCAATGTTTAGGGACTTTGATTTCAATTCTTAGTTCATTGTTAGGGAATTTGGTTCAAATTTCAAATTAATTTTGAATAAAATGAGACGATTAGACCATTGTCATGGGCCATTTTCCTATCTTGTCATCGGTTCTTACATTACTTTTATTATATTAGGTGATAACGAATCTACCACGCTCGCCCATTGTTACTAGATCAAGAGCTAAAAATGGCCGACCAAACCGAGATGCACAATCGCATTTCCACCATGGAAGATCAACTCCAACAGTTAGCCGCCTTTATGCAGCTTATAATAGCTCAAATCCAATCCCTCCGAATGAATCTGACTCCTACACCCGTTCTCCCTGAGATAGTAGTCCCGAAGCAGGTAAACATGGCCCAAATAAGTGATGATGATATGCCCGAGCTAGAAGATGACCCACTGCCGGTCCCTATTGGAAAGGCCAAGCCTGACAGTGTTCCTAAGACAGAGCAGGATGAGCACTTTGCGAGGCAGGAACATAAAGTGAAATAACTATAGGAGTCACAGAACTCACTCTCGTTTGACCTCTCAATTTATGAGAAGGTCAAGATGCCAAGCAAGTTCAAGATACCAGAGTTCAAGAAGTACGATGGTACTTCTTGCCCAAAATCTCATTTGCAGATGTACCATGTACGCATGGCTTAACATGTCAAAAATGAGCTCCTCATGATCCAATCATTTCATGCGAGTTTGATTGAGCCCGCGCTGAACTGGTACGTAATGAAGAATGTGACCTCCTTGACACTTGGAACGAAGTGGCTGATGCATTCCTTAAGCAATATAAGTTTAATATGGACATCACACCTTCCCGAAAAGACCTTGAGCGGATGAAAAAGAAGAGGAGTGAGTCATTTAAGGAATAAGCTGTGAGGTGGCGAAATCCAACAGCTCAAATCACTCTCGAGCCTACTAATAAGGAGTTGATGAAGTTGTTCGTCAAGACTCTCCCGTCTGAGTTTTGTAACTGAATGGCCAGCACGTATGTTGAGAATTTCAATCAGCTTATTCTTATGGGAGAACAAATCGAGATGGGGATAAGGGAATGATGGTTTACTGAGCCATCGAGTAAAAGATTCTCTGCCAAGAAGGAGAAAGAAGCTACTGTAAATGTAAATGTTGCTTATAGCCAAGAAAGTACCAATCGTGCCTCGGCTATCCAAATGAATCCAAGGCAACAACAAACTGTTGGCCGTCAACCATTTGCCCAAGCAAATAATAGGAGGCAATTCTCTCATCTCCTTGGATCTCCATCCCAAGTGTTGGCAATCCTCCGAAAGAAAGGCTTGCTTACTAGCGAACTGAAAACGCCCCAACCGTGAAAGCATTCGTGGTTACGACTCGACCAAGAAGTGTGACTACCATAGCAGTGAATTGGGGCATTCAACTGATGAATGTTTCACCCTTAAGCACCAGATCCAAAACCTCCTAGACACGAAAGCCTTTTCGTTTCAAACTGCTTGGTCGAATGTCCAGAAAAATCTACTATCGAAGCATGAGGGTAGGGTGAATGCCATCTTGGAACCTAAAGTGGGTTGAATCAAGAACTCAAAGGTGCACGTGGCGGATGCCTACAACGGACTACTGTGAGCTGGATATTATCCGGATCATGAGGATATTCCCCTATTATTGATGAGAGAAAGAGTTGCTAAAATGGTGGATGATGGCATCATCGTGTATGCTGACCATAACTACATAGTTCTACTATTTCCCATATCATTATTGATTAGGAGGAGGAACAGGCTGCGCTCGATGCCGACAAGGAAGAAATAGATCCTTCGCTCATGGACATGCCCCCACTAGAAGATGCATCCGACAAGGAAATAGTGATAGAGGTGCCTCAGCCGTATGAGTATGTCAACAATAAAGCGGTGCCTTGGTCCTATGACCTAGATGTTGACCTTGTTACAAGGTCTGGTCGGACTTATGCTCAAGCTAGCGCTCAACCTGCAAAGCCTGTCACTGATGAAGAGGTTAAGAAATTTCTGGTTGTGATTAAAGCAAGTGAGTATAATGTGGTTGACCAATTGCGGAAGATGCCCGCTCAGATCTCCTTGCTCAAACTCTTGCTAACATCCCCCGTGCATCAAAAGTCATTGATGAAAGTGCTGAGCGAAATTTGTGTACCAGAAACGATCGAGGCGGATAAGCTCAAGGAGTTTGTGGGATCGGTCCTTCTCAAGGACTTGATTGCTTTTTCCGATGAGGAATTCCCTCGTGAAGGGAGGGGGCATAACAAGGCACACTACATATCTGTTAAACACAAGGCTTCCCATGTGTCCCGAGTGCTTATTGATAATGGGTCCGCTCTGAACATATGTTTGTTGGCCACTCTTCATCGCCTCAAAATAGACCCATCCAAGATACATGCTGCGAAGACCTCTGTGCGAGCTTTTGATGGGACAAAGAAGGAGGTGATCAGGGAGATTCATCTTGATGTGCAAATAGGGCTGGTCATTTTCAATATCCCATTTCAAGTGATGGATATCCTTATTGCATTTAAATTTTAGCTAGGTCATCCCTGGATACATATTGCTTGAGTGGCGCCTCCAAGTCTACATCAGAGTGTGAAGTTCATGATCAAAGGGAAGCTGGTCACTGTCTATGGCGAAGAAGATCACAGAATTTATCATGAGACGGCTATCCCTTATGTGGAGCCAGACTTTAAGTTCGAATCGAGTTACCACTCATTTGAGTTGGTGTCCACCATTCATGCTTCTCGAGACTCTTCACCACCCACTCTTGAGGTTTCAAATGTTGCCCTCATGGTAAGAAGGGTGATGGTTGGAAATGGCTTTGTTCCTAGCAATGGTCTTGGAAGAAATGGTCAGGGCATCCAAAACTCCATTAAAGCCCCTCAGAGGTTTTGTTCTATTGGATTAGGATACCATGGAAGAGGTGGAGAAAGTTCTGGAAGGCAAAGACGAGAAAGGCAAAACTTGCCACTTGAGCAAGGGCGAGGGAGGCAAAACTCACTACCTCCAAGCATTCACGAGACATTCCCTGGTCCTTCGAGAATGATGCAAGATGAAGTAGAAGTGATGCATAGCCTAGGGCAGCTAAGCGGCAAATTCGACTATTTGGTGAAGTATTCGGCTCCTCCCAGCTTTTACATTGATCCTTGCAACATAGTCCCGGATGGATGGGGTGGTATGGACAATCCGACACACCCGAAGACAGAGAACCCTGATGATGCATTAGAAGGAGTTACAAGCTTATTCGATGACCTCCTCATAGGAGCCATTGATCAAGAACCTCCAGAAGAAATGGGCCCTCGCCCACAAGAGTAACTTATTGATCACTTTTGCATATTCCCATGCATGGGAATTTTTATTGCTTTCTTGGAATTGTTTTCGATTTCTTTTTAGGACTTGAGAATCGCATTTTCCATTCAATAAATGTAATTGATTGATGAATTTCAATAAAATTACAAGTTTTATTTTAAGGGCGTGATGAGGTACACCAAACCAGCCCAATGATGATATCCAGCCAATAAAAGAAAAGAAAATTCCAAGGAGAATTCTGAGGCTTGTGCTTCATCATGCTTCTTTGTGTCAAAATGTTTCAAAAAATGCTTTTGCAAAAAAATTTCAAATTTTTTTTCAAAAAAATAAAATATAATTTACCCTATTTGTCTTTTTGATTCATCTACTACATGTTTCAGGAACAATCTTACGACATGCAAATGTGTGGAAATGGTCCAATCCAATGCAACAAATGCTGATATTGATGATCCCAAAGACTCGATCAAAGATTCCATTGAGGTGCAGCATAGCTGGGAACAACATGAAAAAGTCAAGGTTCTCACATTCGAACAAACCGTCACTATTAATTTAGGTGACACAGAAGAAGCCAAGGAAGCGAAAATTAGGGCAAATCTCCCTAAAGACGAGGCCGAGTGCCTAATCTAATCACTGAAGGCTCTTTGTCATGGCCAAACTTACCAACAGAGAGTGGCCAGGTCTTTTCACCGAAAGGTATGACCAAGACATTTTGAGGTAAACGATCTAGTCTTAAGGAAGCTATTGTCAATCTTTCTAGATCCCAGGGCAAGTTTGCTCCAAATTACAGTGGCTCATATGTGGTGAAGAAGGTAATTCCTGGAGGTGCCTTGTTCATTGCAGAAATGGATGGTCGTGAGTTTTCCACTCTAGTTAATTCTAATGCTATCAAGAAGTATTACTCATGATAGAATTTGCAATGTCATGTTTCAAATTTGTTGCAAATCTTACATGTTTTCCCTGATGAATTGTGTGAGATAAATTGAATGTGTCAAATGGGGTACTTTGGAATGACGAAAAGCAAACTTTATTCCCATACACTATTTCATACACTAATCCCTAGTGAGTTGTGTGGAAAAATTCCATGCCCATGAGGAAAAATGTGATCTCACAAAGGGTACATCAACCGAGGTGATAAGAGACATTCTTTTCTCTTTCCCAAACACTACAGGTGATCCATTGCTTACCCCTTTGAGCCCCATGCACTTTTGGAGATTCTTTTTAAATTATCCCTGCCAAGGATCATCCCATATTAGGGTAAGTTTGAAACGAATAGTAGGACTCTTCTTGCTCGCACTTGCAACTTATGCGGTAATTTAAGTGTCTTAGGATGACGAAGAACAGTTTTTTCTCTATCATATACACTTTTATTCATTGCATAGCCCATTTGAACCTATGAATTCGTTTCACATTAGACCCAGTTGCATTAATCTTTGAGTATTGTTTTTGCAGTGCAACTTATGTGGTAATTTAAGTGCCTTAGGATGACGAAGAGCAGTTCTTTCTCTATCATATACACTTTTATCCATTGCACATCCCAGACACTATAGGTGATCCATTGCTTACCCCTTTGAGCCCCAT
Organism: Eucalyptus grandis x Eucalyptus urophylla; assembly: GCA_028830015.1. Taxonomy (NCBI): domain Eukaryota; kingdom Viridiplantae; phylum Streptophyta; class Magnoliopsida; order Myrtales; family Myrtaceae; genus Eucalyptus; species Eucalyptus grandis x Eucalyptus urophylla. The sequence continues at coordinate 48,889,735 of CM054190.1, forward strand.
ACACTTTTGGAGATTCTTTTTAAATTATCCCTGTCAAGGATCATCCCATATCAGGGTAAGTTTGAAACAAATGGTAGGAATCTTCTTGCTCGCACTTGCATTAATCTTCGAGTATTGCTTTTGCAGTGCAACTTATGCGGTAATTTAAGTGCCTTAGGATGATGAAGAGCAATTCTTTCTCTATCATATACACTTGTATCCATTGCATAACCCATTGGAGCCTATGAATTTGTTTCACATTAAACCCAATTGGTGATCATCTCTCACACTAGGGCGAGGAAAAATTCAAATGGCATGGTCTAAAATGATAAAAGATGGAGGCTGTGTAAGTCTAAAGAAAATAAATGCAAAAAATGGGACATGAAAAAATAGTGTGCCTGGTAAAAGCAAGACCAATGCCCAAAGAGAAAAATTAAACATTAGTTGAAATCGTATCCCTAACAAGGTGGTATTAAAAGCTCAAATGTTGATATGTTACACTCAATGGAGTTTCGATGTGGAGAAAATCTTCGATGGTGAAGAAGAAAGTTGGTGGAGATGTTTTTATATGATCACCAACTTTGACCCCCAAACACTTATTGAGCCTAACAATCCTTTTGTTTCTCACTAATGAACCAAGCTTATGTTATGTCCCCTGCAAAGTCTCTTCAGATTAGGGCACTTGAATTAACGTAAAAGTTCATATGTTCGAAAGCATCGCTTGAAGAAGTGTGAGTAAGGCAATTTCTACCTCATTTCGCATGTTTCTTGACTTGCAAACTCCAAAATGATTGTGAAATATCACTCATTTTTCAATAGCCTCGACTCAAAGAGTCTCCTTTGTTAAGCCGTTGACCAAGCCCACACTACGGTCCCCTTTAAAGACCTCTCAGATTGGTAAGGTCGTACTACTTGCGAGATTACTCAGACCGTTGTTTGGCGTGACAATGGTGAGATAGAGTGATTGACAAAATCCTGCATCAAATGTCAAGATGAAATGACCCTTTTAAATGAGGATGAGTGAAAAGTCCTTTCAGATCGAAAGATCCCTCATTTGACACATCCATGACACTCGTGTGTTCAAATTGTATACTCTTTTGAAATCTTTTCCAACGGAAATTTGGTGATGCAAGATTGATAGAAATCATCACGCATGAATCTCACATGAATTAATGCATGTATGTTACCTCTCCTATGACCATGTTTTACAGGAGACATATCCTCAAGGATTAGAGATGTTACCAGGTAAGTATATCTATATCCATACTTTAAATACTTGTCATTGCACGGGTATTCCCTCTTGAGTACACCGACACTCCATTGAGCAGTCCCCCAAAGGTTTTTCTCCAGGTTCAACCGATCGAAGAAAGGTTCAAGTCCTGGTTAGATGATCTATGCTGCAATGCTAGGTGACCATAGAAAGGTACAAGTCCTGGAAAATGATTTCTCGTTTAGGCGACCGTAGAATGGTACGGGTCCTAAACAATATCAGTTTTCACATTCAGACGACCGTAGAAAGGTACGGGTCATAGACATTATATTTGTTCTCTAACAAGCGATTGTAGAAAGATACAGGTCTTGGAAAAACAGTTTCCCCATTCAGGTGACCGTAGAAAGGTACGGGTCCTAGAAAGTGAATCCCCGTTTAAATGACTGTAGAATGGTATGGGTCTTAGATAACATCTGTTTCCCATTCAGGCGACCATAGAAAGGTATGAGTCCTGAAAAATCAATTTTTTCGTCAAGGTGACTGAAGAAAGATTCGGGTCCTAGACAACGAAAAACTGCAATATTGGAAGACTGTAGAAAGGTATGGGTCTTAGGAAAGCAGTCTCCTTACAAAGTCTCGTTACTATTTTAGGTAATCGTAGAAAGGTATGGGTCCAAGACATGTAACACCAACTATCTTTAATTACTCTACCCTCCTTGAAGGTAAGTTATTTCAGGTAGGTTCTTTTATCATTTAACATTTCCATGTATCATATAAATTGCATTTCAAAATGGGATTCATTTTCCAAAAAAAAAAATGGTCATTTAGTGCATGTGCATGTGCATGATCAAAATTTAGGTCTCAACTTGTTTTTGAAGGCAATCTCTACAAGCTCACCTTCAAAGAGGAGTAACTATTGACACCTAATTTTGGCAACCATAAGGAAATAAAAAAAATGAAAATCGAATCAAAACAAATAAAAGGAAAAAAAAAAGAGGGGGGGGAGGGGAATCAATCTGATTGATTATGCATGGAAGTTGGAAATTTTAAATCTTGGTAAATGCGGAAGCAGTTCCCGGTCGAGGATCAAGATTTGGCAAATCAGCTTTACCAAAAAAAAAAGATTTGGGAAATCAGGTAAATAAAGAGCAAGAATTTTGATAAAATGGAATGAATCGAAGCAAAATTGAGTTGATCGCAAAATCACACCCCAATTTATAGCCATAAATTAATGCAACAAAATATGGAAACTCGAAAATTACCATGAAAAGTGGCCGTCTGGAATTACTATAAAAAGATCCACAATTTTCGTGACGAGAGCGAATTCAGAAAAATCGAGAATTTTTTTTTATTTTTTATGTTAGGGGGACTTTTCTCCTACGGTTTTGGGGTTGAAAATTGAAGAGAAAAAAAAATTTCTTTTGTTTTGTTTTGTTTTGTCAAAAGGGAACTCTGACTTCTGCAAAAAGGGGAAAGCGATAAAGAGAGGTGACGTGTGATAGGTAAAAAAAAAAAAAAAGAGAAAAAGTAGCAAACAGTTCGTCTTCCTCGCGCAGGCGTCTTTGCCCCCTGCTGACGCTCGCAGCCGGGCCTCTACCACGCCTCTGCCTCCATCCTCACGCCGACCGCCACTGCTCCAGCGTCACCTAACGCTGGTGGCCGAGTCTTCGATCACTGTCGCTCGCCCCCTGCGATGCTGCAGCAGGCTGAGAACCCGTGCCGGCCACCGCTCCAGCAACCCCTCAACCTCGCCTCCGCCTGTGACCCACGAGCGCCGACACCACAGCGGCTCACCCGTTTGTCGCCACTAGCTTCCGTGCCTCCGCACCACCATCCCCGACACCTGCACTCGCAACCGCGCCTTTGTGCGCCCGTCACAGCTCCTGCCGTCATCGCGCAACCGTTGCTGCCAACGCCAACAACCCATGCTTCCCCGTGCCCGACACAAGCAGATTCGAGCCAGTTGCCGAGCCGTTAGTCACCACCGCTCTGAGTTGCCTCGACTGAGTGACCAACCGAGTCGTTGCCGTGCGCCGTCTACAAGCCGACGCTGCTACTCCTATCTGCCTCGCCTGCGGGACCTCCACTGCAGGACCCTGCTCAAGCATTCGACCCCTGAGCGTCTCCGTCCGTTGTCGGCCTCCACCTAATGACTCGCGACCCTCACCAGCATCTTCACCTCCATCTCCTCACCGCAGCCACCAGCGCCCGACGCTGCTACCCTACGACGACCGGTGACCGACACCCACAGCAGGCCGCCGTCCTGCAACTCGAGGCCACAAGCGACGCCCGCGACACCTGCTCACCGCGCCACCGCTGCTCTGCCGCTGCTGCTGATCAAGCCCCCGCGTCAGTCACCGCTGCTCGAGCCCCTGCGTCATCCCCACACCTGGACCTCCGCTTGCTCCTGCTGCTACCGCCGCCCAGCCCTTGCCGGGGCTCCGACGCCGGCCAGCCATCGCTCGGCGCCGCCCACCATCACTGCCCCCTTTCCAAGTCCCCCCTTAGGTGGTTTGCTTTTATTTTTATTTTTATTTTTCATTTATTTATGTTGTTATTATTATTATTATTATTATTATTATTATTATTATTATTATTATTATTATTATTACTATTAAGTTTCATTATTATTGTTCAAGAAGGTGATTTTCATTTTATGAATATTCTATGCATTATCCATAGGGTTTTGCTCAAAATTTCTGTAATTATTAATTTGATCCATAAGATGTCGGACCATTTTTTTAATTATATTAATTTTTTGTCCATTTTGATAGCGTTTTGATTATTATATCATTATAATTATTAATTTGGTTCATAATACTTAGGATCAATTTTTTTAATTATTTTGAAATCTCTTATATGTTGTGATATTTAGGGTTACAATAATCGTTAATTTGATTTGTGAGACAATGGATTATTTTTTCGATTATTTTAATCCTTTATTTGATGAATATCTTGATTAGTTTAGATATAATATTTATCTAATAATTGTTTCTCTTAAAAAACACTAAAAAAGAAAAAATCAAATCTTACATCGTAGTGTGTTGGTTTAGTAAATTAGCATTGCATTTTTTTTAGGATTGCACTTTTAGATAATTTTGGAATAGATTAGGACTAAATATTTTTTTTAGGGTAAGGGCTTAGATAATATTTGCACATTTTAATAATCTCATTTTAAAAAAATAGTTTTCTAAGATAAGATAGGGTTTAAGTCAATTAATCCCTAAATAAATTAGAAAATTATTCATTTTAGATAGTTTGATTAGGTTTTTATTGATTCCGAATTTTAATAAAAAATACAAAAATATTAGGTGCATGTCAATTAGTTTGCATGTTAGGTTCATTTAATTAGAAATAACTTGTTAGTAAAATTAGTTCATGTAGCTAACCTGCTTCGGGAAGGTCGCGACACCCGGTGTCTTTACACTTGTTAAGCAATAAATAAAGAAGTGTGCAACTTTCAGTGCATTATCAGTACATGGTATTGTTCATGATACTGGTTATATTACTTCGAAATTAACACACAAAAAACCAAACTTTTCCAATTTTTCCATCGCCTTATGAGATCAAATCAGAACAAAAAAGGACAGAATGAAACATACCGGGCGGTGGATGCAAAGGGGGCAATGAAATCGAAGTTGTTTCCATCTGCTCTTTTTTGTAAGGATTCTTTGCTGTGCTGTCACACAAGCAGGCAAAAATCTAAAACAGGGCAGTATTCTTACCTGGTTGAGGCCGAAGTTGTTTTCTGTTCTCATGGATCTTCTCCTTTTATACATCGAGTTGCGGATGAAGCCAAAGTTCCAACTGTAGATGTCATATTTGAAAAATAAGGATGGAACATCGTTGATGCGCATTGCGGGAACAACACTTTCTTCTATCGACTACTTTCTCTTTTCTGAATTGGTCACATATCACGCAAGGAACAACACCCATTCTCTTATCCTAAATGATGATTTTAAGATGCATTTATTTCGCCGAAACTGAGTGATTTGGAAAATATTTTCTAAAAAATAATCATTTATAGAAATAAATGAATAGAAAATTTTTTCATTACTCATGATAGTTAGGCATAGATTGTTATCGATGATGAAACCATTTTTTGTTGACTAATTTTTCTAAACGAATAAACAATAAGCAATTATTTTTTAGAAAAGATTTTCCAAATCACTTATTTTCCGCAAAACGAACACGCTCATTCTCAAAATTTTATGAAACCAACAAATTAATGGAAATTCCTTCTATTTACAGAAGTGTATTTTACTAAAAGAAGATAGAAGTGTCGCGTAATTGCGTTTTCCTTTTCTTCCAATGGATTTTTATTCAATGCACTAGCGAAGTACAAATTTCTTTACATAAGCAGCTTATACAACTTTTTTATTCTAAACATGTAGATTTACTCCATAAACATGTTTTTGTTTCCATCCAAAACTGCTTGTGCGAAAAAGAGTTTTACACTTATGGTCTATGGAATATAAATCCTGTTTTGACGTGCTTTTATTCTGTACAATGACGGTGTAAAACTTTTTTCCCACATAGGTTTTAGATAAGAGGCAAGGCATCGGCATGGAAGAGACGAGAGAGAAAGGAGGCGGCCGGGGGGGGGGGGGGGGGGGGGGTTGGGGGTTCATCTTTGAACTTTGCTGCATGGACCGACAATACAGTGAAAACATGACGACTCCCTAACAATGGCACCCCGGTAAAACTTGTGAACTTCGAGGGTGGTTTTTTTGGTGAGAAAGAGTCGTATCATTTTCGGTCCACCGAAATCGGACCAGGTAGTCCTTTTCCTTTCGTGTCTGCCGGGATCTGTGGCTGCCAGCCAGCAAAAGCACCAAAAAAAAAAAAAGGCATTCTGTGGTTAATAGTGACAAGGAAAAGGCGCAAAAGTAGGAAAAAGGAAGAAATTAATTTAATTTCGCAGGTTGGAAAGCTTCTATTCGATTATATAATCTATGGTAGAGATTTTTGTAAAATCATAAAGTTGTGGATCTTTGTAGATTACAATTTTGACCACTGTTTATATATACATAGTTATTGTTCATTAATTTTCATTCACTATATTTTTCAAAATTTTGGGTCGCAGTCAAGACTAGTATTGCATTACTTTATAATGTGGAGATGGTGCTGTGGTCAAAACAGTGAGATGTTGGTAATTTCGAATGAGGAGAAATTTCATTTGACAAATGAGAGAAGGCCTTGCCCGTCTTTAGAAATTACGCTTGAATATTTAAAAAAACAACGTAGATCAACCTGCAGCCTGTGCAACCTAATCCAACTTAAATAGTTATCCTATCTACATTTGGCAAAATAATTTTTACTAGGGACATGTTTTCGTCCGTCGTTGGTCAGAAAAATTTCCACCTATCAGTTCACGTGGGTCTTACATGCTTGAATGTTACCGATACACCACTCTAAAATATAACAAAAGATAAAGAAAAGGAACAGAGGACCAAAATCAGTCCACCCCCACTCCTTCTTCCTTTCTACTTATTCAATTAGGCTGCTGCACCATCACACCCTCCACCTCTCCGTCTTCGGCGCTCGGCCTCGCGACATCCACTGGCATCTCTACTGTGGTCCCGTCCACCACGAGCAAATCGCTGCTGACTGGGTGCCGGTGGAAACAGAGGTGGCGGAGAAATGCGGGCTTGGAAGAACAATTATAATGAACTCGGGCAATTTCTCGGGTACTTCAAAAGACTGAAGGAACTGTTGATTATCACATACATAACATCATCATTTAAATGGAGATACAAGTTATTGTAATCAGGTTAATGAGGTGCTGTACTTTCACCAATCATCCATCGTCCATTATCATTTTTTTAACCAATTGCGCTCTTATATTAATTACTTTTTTTTATCAATTAGGTAACGAAAATCGAAGGGTCTGAGTTTTTACCAATCATTTGACATCGTCCTTAAACTCTTTTTTATTGATTGGATTTGTGATTTATAGGTTTTTCCTGTTCATGTTAGTTTTATATTAAAAGAATAAGTGAAAATGCTGATGTGGTAATCAAGTTATCAATGCATGTCAAGTTGACACCCTATGTGGCTACTAAAAACTCTAGAAAACTTAAAATACGAAATAATAGAACATTTAAAGAAAATTAAACAAAAGGTTTTTGGCAATGAAAGAAAGTAGACCAGCAAGTCAATGCAGAAAAAGTAAGAAATTAGCTGATATGCCTAGAAAAAGAAAAGTTGTCCGTATAATTATCTCAGAAAAATCGAGACCGTCAAGATTGACGATCAAGTGGCAATTGTTGGTGGATCAACGGCGTTTCCCCTTTGTGATTATACTCCGGAACGAGAACGACGTCCGTAGATGTAAAGTTCCCATGACCAACTGACTAATAATTGTTCCAAATAGAGTCGAGCATGTTTTGTTCTTCTGAAGAAGTTGGGTTTCGATCGCAGGAAGAGTAAACTTAGATCCCGATTTCGTCTGTTCCCGCCCGGTGAAACTTGAGCCAGGATACGAGGCATCTCCTATCTCCGGGGAAGTCAAATGATGCATGTGCTTCGAACCTATATGGATCACACTCGTGCTACCAAATGGCCGGCCAAAATAATGCCGGCAATGACCGTGAAGGGCGGGGACGTACCAGAAAGGGCTTCTGGCAGGGCAGCGACAACAAAATTAGCAACTTATGTTACATCTTTTATAGCATCATTGGATGAAAATTTTACTGGGGTCAAACTTAGGATCAAAACTAAAATTTGGGATTGTTATGAGACAATAAAAAAAGGTTAATACCCTAAAAAACTCTAAACTAGTATACCTATGACAAATATACTCAAACTATTTTTTTTACCATAAAAAATCCTAAACTAATACACATTTGATAAATTTACTTAAAACTCGTCTATTTGTGATAAATTTATTTTATGTTAGTTTTTGTTAAATTTTATTGTCAAATTACTGAATTAGATTCGAAATTTTACTCTTTGCTTATCACAATTGTACAATTTTTATGATTTTTTTGTGGTATTAATCCAATTTAATGTAGGGTATAATTGTAACAAATATATCGATTTAGAGTTTTTAGAGGTTTTTTTTTTTTGTCGAAAGATAGTGATCATTACTAATAAGTTGCGGAACCGCAACTAGGTTTGGAATCATTACATAATAAGACCCAAAGTGGATGAGGGGGATATAAAATCCAATTGCAAGGAAGACGGTTGTCCCGGTGTGCTCTTGCTATCCAATCGGTGGGCTTGTTTGCTTCTCTATGCACATAAGATATGGAGACGCCTTTAAGTTGGGCCAACAGCACTTTGCAATCCTCTAAAATTGGTTCCACTATCCATGGGCTCGGTGCAAAGCCCATCAAGCTGTCCATCACAGTTTTGCAGTCAGACTGTACTTCTATCTTTAAGTTTTGTGCGAACGTGGGGCTCCTTTCTTCTCTCTCCTTTGTTACTTTTTGCAGAGATGCACGGACAGCCAAAGCTTCTGCATTCAGAGTTTTTAGAGGTTGAATTAATTAATTTGTAGTAAATTTGTTACAAGTATATCAATTTAGAGTTTTTTCAGTCATTTTAGGTAAATTTATCGCAAGTGCAATAGTTTAGTGTTTTTTATGATTAAAAAATTGATTTGGGATAAACTTATTATAAGCGTACAAGTTTGGGCCCTTAAAGAAAAGGTAAGTCCTAGAATTAAAATCCCAGCTAAAATTACTATTTTTATAAGATAAAAAAATTTGAGCCAAAATTAAAATCCGAACTAAAGTTTATACTTATTAAGAGAATTAGGCCTTGAATATTATAAGTACTTGTAACATAGACAAGCCAAAAGAACCATTTTTTCACCGACCAAGCAACTTTGGTTTTCTTCGGCGAAATTCGTTCGTACTCGTGGTACGTATAATCCAACCAACGCAAACCTCAAATTCCCGGGCCCCACCACCTTCATCCCAACTTTACTTCGCCACTTGGCAACAGTTCGATATGCGCCACAGCAATCCTGTTTTTTCAGTTTCGAAGGTACGCTTTAGACTCTTAGCACTTGTTTTGATGCGACTTGTGAAGTTAATTTGACAATTGCAGAGTGGGTTCGTTCATGTCAAGGCGCCCAAAAACTGACCCCACATGGACTGTATTATCTCGACGAAGTGTCGGACTAGAGATGAGTGTCGAATTCTCAATTCTGAGAGTTGGGTCTTGAGTGAATTTTGCTGGGCATATTTATATAGGAAAATTATCTAAAAAGTACTAAATATATTATTCGATGGTCAATTCAATTATAAACATTTTAATTATATCAATTTAGTATTAAACCTTTTGACGATTTGAAGTATTTCAATAGTGTCAATTTAGTCATAAACATTTTGACAATTTAGTTTTTCTGACTAATTCTGATAAAAAATTGCTGATGTAAATAATTTATATCATTTTATAGGGTTAATATCCTAAAAAACCTCAAATTAGTATATCTATGATAAATTTATCCAAAACTAATATTTTTACAATGAAAAATCTTAAAACGGTATATCTGTAATAAATATATCCAAAATGATTACAAGAAATCCTAAGCTAGTACACTTGTGATAAATTAACTCCAAACTAATTTGTCAACCGCTAAAAACCACAAACTAAAATATTTGTGACAAATATACCATTAGTTAAATTGGATTAATATTACAAAAAATCACAAAGATAATATAATTGTGACAAACAGAGAGTAAAATCTCAAATTTTGTGCATTAGTTAACTGTTACATGTTATCTAACTCAATAATTTGACAATAAAATTTAACGGAAACTGACAGAGGGTAAATTTGTTATCAGTATACTAGTTTGAGATTTTTGGCTGTCAAAAATTTAGTTTGGAATAAATTTGTTAGAAATATACTAGTTTGTGATTTTTCAGCATATGAATCATTTTTTTAATTTTTTGAATTAATTCTTCTTTTCTCTCTCTCTCTCTCTCTCTCTCTCTCTCTCTCTCTCTCTCCCTTTCATAGGCCATCACTGGGCCTCAGTGATGAATGAACAACTTTTGATTTGAAGTTATTAGTATAAGATATTTGAATCTTGGGCCAATTTTAGATGGCCATTACTTTGTCATATGATCAAATGTGAATATAATGTTTGTTCTAGATTTGGTTATTGTGTTGCTGACTTGGATTGGCACTAGCTTATTGAATTACTAACTATTCCTCTAACATGCATGTGTCACAGGTCGATTGATTTCAATAGATCAAAACCATGTGCGGCCTCAGGATTATCGATCACAGGTCAGCCTTACGCACACACGCTCGAACACAAGAGTTAGATGAACAAAGAGAGTGTGTATTCACTTGTGAACGAACTAGTTACAATGAGGGAGAGGGACCCCTATTTTATACAAGATCGGGTCTATTCTTGGCCATTGATTGTCCCTCCGATCCAACGGTAGATTTTGAATCTATATCATCATTACAAGGCTACACAGCAGGCCACTCAATGGCTGTAGCTCTTGGGAAGCCCATGGGTGTGTGTCAGAAGCAAGATTAGAGTTGTAGGGCCGCCTATCACGCCCGACACGGAGAAGGTGAATGGCCACAACTTGTACATGGGTTGGCCGAACATTGCTTCCGAGTTGCTCATGAGTCGCGCATGGGCCTTTGTCCGTATCGTGCATGGGCAGCCCATGCGCGGATCGAGGATTGATCGTGGGTCGATCATGGGCTATTCTTGGGTAGCCTTTTGTGCGTGACACGACCCAAACAGTCTTGGAACATGCTTCGTTCGTGGGCCGTGTCATTCTCCCCCACCTAATCGGGCGACGCCCTCGTCGCATCTACGGCATGGAAAGCATTGATGTGTTTCTTGAATTGCCACAAGCCCTTGAAGGGTTCCCAACTTGCTTCACTCTCGGGAAGGCCCTTCCATCGGACGAGGTACTCCTTCTTTGGCGCACAATATCTCTTCCGTATGATCCGGTCTACCATGATGCATTCAACCTCCCGATCATAAGAGGTTCTCGCTCCAAGGGGCGCTCGTTGTGATTCACCTCGATCTAGATTGTCCTCGTTCGCATGGAAAGGTTTCAGCATACTTACATGGAACACGGGGTCTACCTTGAGCTTGGCTGGCAATTCCAGCTTGTATGCTTCCTTTTCGATCCGCTGCAACACTCGGAAGGGTCCTTCATAGCAACGGATCAGCCCTTTGTGCATGTCTCGGTACCGAAGGACCAGGTGCAATTTGGCCAACACCAAGTCCCCGACTTGGAATTTCACGTGCCATCGCTTCTTGTCGGCCCACTTCTTCGTGCACTTTACGGCTCTATTTAGGCACGCTCGTGCCAAGTCTACATGTTCATCCCATTCCTTGGCGAGCTTGTACATGGACAGATTGCTTCCTCAATACCTCGAGGCGATCGTACTCGGTGTGAGCGGTTGTTGCTCGGTCACAATCTCGAATGGGCTTTGGTTTGTGGACTCGCTTCGCTGCAAGTTGTATGAGAATCGGGCCACGTCGATCAGCCGTGCCCAATTCACTTGCGTGTTGCTCACATAGTGCCAGAGATAGATTTCCAGTAATGCGTTCACCCTCTCCATTTGTTCGTCAGTTTGGGGATGCATGTTGGTGGAAAAGTTGAGGTTCGTCCCCAGCAACTTGAAGAGCTCGGTCCATAATTGCTCAGTGAATCAAGGATCGCGATCGCTCACGATCGCACGTGGAATGCCCCAATACTTGACGACGTGCTTGAGGAATAGCTAGCCCACTTCCTTGGTTGGGCAATCTTTAGTGGCTGGCACAAACATCGCATACTTAGAAAATCGATCCACCACAACCATGAGGATTCAACACCCTTCGGACTTTGGCAAATTTACAATGAAGTCCATAGAGATGCACTCCCATGGACGTTTAAGGATAGGCAGCGGTTCAAAGAGCCCCGCCAGTGACCGTTGCTCCATCTTGTCTTGTTAGCACACAAGACATGTCCGTACGTAGGCTTCAACATCGTCCCTCATGTGCGGCGAATAATATTGATCCTTGACGAGTGCCATGGTGCGGAGGATTCCCGGATGATCCGCCCATTTAGAATCGTGGCACTCGTATAGGACTTCCTTCTGGAGCTTCCCGTGGAGTGGCACATAGATTCGTCGTCCTTTGGTGTAGAGGAGATCATCCTCACACCAGAATCGCCTTGTCTTGCCCTCTTGCATGTATCGGAGGAGGGCTTGGGCTGTTTGATTATACTTCAGCCCTTCCTTGATACGGTCGATCCATTTGGCAGTCGAGTCGACTCATTACATTGGCTAGCTCCAACTTCCTGATTAAGGCATTGGCCATGGAATTGGATTTTCTGGGCTTGTATTCCAACGCATAATCAAACTCGGCTAGGAAGTCTTGCCAGCGAGCTTGTTTCGGGCTAAGCTTCTTCTGGGTTTGGAAACAGCTTGTAGCCACATTGTCGGTCCTCATGATGAACCATGAACCCAAGATATAGTGCCTCCACGTGCGAAGGCAATGCACCACCGCAATCATTTCCTTCTCTTGGATCGTGTATTGCCGCTTGCTATCGTTCAATTTTCGAGACTCAAAGGTAATCGGATGCCTTTCCTGCATTAAGACACCACCGATAGCAAAATCAAAAGAATCGATCTCTATCTCATATGGTTTGGTGTAGTCGGGCAGCACAAGCATTGGTTCTTCGGTCATGGCCCGTTTCAACCGATCAAACGCCTCTTGACATCGATCCGTCCACTCTCGCAGTCTTCCCTTTTGTAGCATGTCCGTGAGTGGCACGGTGAGGCTCGAATACCCCATGATGAAGCGCCAATAGTAGTTTGTGAGCCTGAGAAAGGACCTTAGCTTCGTCACCTTGGTTGGTGGCTCCCAATCAACAATGGCATGAATCTTGGCTGCGTTCATCCGCACTCATCCGCCTTCCTTCTTAGCGAAAGCGCACTTCTCGCACTTTATGTATAGGTCATTCTCCCAAAGAGTTTGGAAAACTTGGCTCAAATGCTTGACATGTTCCTCGAGCGTTTGGCTGTACACGACAATGTCATTAAGGTAAACCACGACGAACCGATCAAGGAACGAATAGAGTACCTTGTTCATGAGGGTGTAGAATGTGGTTGGCGCATTTGTCAAGTCGAAAGGCATGACAAGGAACTCATACGATCTGTATCGGGTTACGCATGCGGTTTTCGACTCATCCCTTTCGGCAATCTGAACTTGATAGTACCCCGATCGCAGATCAAGCTTGGAGAACTATCAGGCTTCCCCGAGTTGATTGAACAAGTCCGCGATGAGCGAGATCGGATACTTGTTCTTAATAGTGAGCTTGTTCAAGGCTCAGTAGTCTATGTACATACGGAGGGATCCGTTGTTTTTCTTTTGGAACAACACCGGAGCACCGAATGGAGCCTTGGACAGCTGAATATACCCCGCGTTGAGCTGCTCTTTTAGTTGTTTTCGCAGCTCTTCTAACTTGGGCGAAGCCATGCGATAGGGTGCCATGGCTGGTGGTCGGGCATTGGGCACAAGCTCGATTTGATGGTCGACTTCTCTCCGAAGAGGCAGCTTCTCTGACAACTTGGGCGGCATCACATCTTGGAAGACATTAAGGACTTAGGATACCTCTTCTGGTACCTCACTTTCTTCCACGCCCTCCTCCTTCAACACTACCAAGAAGGTCACCTCACCCTTTCGTAACCCTTTGGTCAGCTGCATGGCCGATAGCATTTTCCTATTGCGTCCCGTGATAGATCAATACCATGCATTTGCACTGCTTATCTAGGATGCAAATACAATCCGCGAAGGGCATAACGCCCGTGTTGATCCGATCAAAGAATCCCAAATCGAGTATGAAATCATAGTCGTCAAGGGGGATTACCTCGATGTCCTCCCGGCTGGTCCATGGACTGAGGTGAAACTCTACATCCCTGGCCATGCCGCTAGTTGGGACTTCTCCAAAATTCACCGTTTTGAGCCAACTAGCATCACCCGTCTTGATTGGAAGATTCAGCTTCTTCGTGGCCTCTTTAGATATGAAGAGATCAGATGCCCCGGTATCCACGAGCGCACTCATCGTGGCACCACTGATCTTCACATCTACGAACATCATCCATTTGGGTTCCTTGGCCTTCTTGGCCTTAATCGACCTAAGGATCCGCCACGATCCTAGCCGTGCCTCCTCTTGTGGTGTATCTTCTTTGCACAAAGTTGCCAACTTCCCTCTTTTCAAGCAATCTCGGGCCATATGGGGACCGTGGCAAAAGAAGCACTTGTATGTGCGTACCTTGCGATGATATCCTCCGTTGCTTGACTCAGGTTGAGTCCTATGAGGACCGAAGGTGGTCTGCCTCTATTCAGACGGTTGTATCGGCTTCGATCTCCCCCACCAATGGCATTTTCTCTCTGTCGAGAGTTTGGTTTGGCCGAGGGCAATGATTTATATTCCACGAGGGACTTGGCCACAGAAGTAGCAGTTGTGAGATCCGTTGTGTTGCACCATTTGAGCTCTTGTTTGACCCATGGTTTGAGTTCGCTCATGAACTGGTGGAATGCCTCCATCTCGGTCATGGACGGGATTAGGAGCAGCAGCTCGAAGAATCGCTTTACATAGTCGCGGAGTCCGCCTTTCTACTCTAGGTGCTTGAGTTCCCTGTGGGCTTCCTCCTCCACATAAGCAGGATAGAAGGTTCGCCGAAATTCCTTAACGAACCGAGCCCATGTCGTGATAGGTAGGGGTGTCAACGGTTCGGTTTGGTTTGGTTTTTTTGAAAAATCAAATCGAACTGAACTGAATCGTTAGAAAAAACTTCAGAACCGAACCGAATACAAACTGCACCAAATTTCAGTTCGGTTCAGTTCGGTTTTTCGGTTTTTGGTTTTTAGCTTTTGGTTTTTGGGTTTTTTTTTTTTGTCTTCATTTGAGGGCAGCGGCAGCCAAAAAGCTTCCATTCTTCTTTGATAGAGTTCGTCCATCTGTCTTCATCGATAAGTAATTGTCTTATTTTGCTCAATTGTTGGATTCGTGATCAAGCCCTTCTTTTCCATGTCGTTTTTTTCGGTAGGTCTCTCTGCAATGCATCAAGACGACGGCAGTTACGACGATTGAATCAATGAAGAAAACATGAGAATGAAAACAATCGATGAGAAAGATCTTTCAATGAACCCTTCGTAACTCTAAAAACTAATGCTCTGTTTTCCCCCATCCTGTTATGGCTGATCTCACGGTGTTTAGTTATGGGATGCGACGATGAAAGCTGGTAGTCAGAGATGGTGATTAGTGGATTATGGCGTTGATTGGTGGTGAAGAAAGTTTTTGGAACTTGGCGGATGAAGAGGAGTGACCTTTGAGCGAGCGTTCACTGACATTTCCAGCTCTATCTTCCTTTTTTTTTCCCTTCTACTTTGCTTGACCCAGAAGTAATATTGCAAAGCAAATATTCTCTCTCCAACTCTCTGCTTTTTTCAGATAATTCAATTGCCAGATCACAGAGATCTACTTACTCTACTTGCTCTCATTAGCTTTGGTCCCTCGCATTGCTCTGTTTTGTGATCGAAAAATAGAGCAAACGAGTCTCTACTGAAATGGACTGGCTCTCTGCAACTAATCTCCTTCCTAACATGTTCGGAGGAGCAAGAGACGACATCTCCATGCAACTTTCGCTGATTTGGGCTTAGAAAAAGAAGCTTTTTGGCCGTCGCCGTCGCCGACCAAGACGAGACATAAGAGGAGAGGACTCAGAGCCAGAGGAGACAGGAGTCGGGAGAGAATAAACCGAATTTTTAATGGTTTGATTTTATCGGTTTGTGGTTCGATTTGGTTCGCTTAACCGATAAAAATTGAACCAATAAAAAAATATTGGTTTTTAATGAGAACCGAACCGAAAAAATCTAATTTTTCGATTCGGTTCTGTTGACACCTAAATTTTTGCTAAAAAATCATTTTCAAAAAAAAAAAGGGAACTTGTTTTTCCGCAAAAATATTTCTCATCAAATTATTGCATAAGGATTACCTAGGCATTTGGTATGGTTTTTAAATGCATTTATTTTCTTGATATAAAAAAAATCAAATAAAAAAATCAAAATGAAAAAATATATACTAAAAAAAAAAGAGAGATAAAAAAATTAATTAATTAAAAAAAGTTGGAGCTGATGATTTGAATGTGACTAGCCAAACTCAGGAGGTCAGATTGTAATTAAAACGGCAATTTGGGGCCAAAATGCAATTTCCAAAAGTTGAGGGACCAATTTGCAAATTTTGCAAAAATTTTGCCCGAGCCCTTAAATCATCATCTGGGCCTCCAATTGAGTTGAAATCGAATTTGGGCCGGGTCGAATCTATCAAATTGGGCCAAAATGACCAAACTTGCATTAAATTGGGTATTTTCGGATAAGAAGATGGCCAACTTTGAGGGATTTTTTTGCAAACTTGGGTGGGCAAAATCACAAAATCCGAGCAAGATATTAAATTACTATACATGAGCTTGCTAATTGATAAAAAATCGCAGCCAAATTCATGGATTAAAGCGCCTAAACCAGCTGACAAATCCAAGTCCACGAGTTGGTTTGAAGTCGGAGTTGTTGAGTGGCCAACTTGGTGGCCCCACCATATCCTCCTTAGTTGTCCAGCCGGCCTGATCTTTGCACGTGATGGAAGACCATAATGAGTAGTGCAAGTGGACGGAAATTTGTCAGGGATAAGCTGCTGGAAGCAAGGGAAAGTCGCAGCAAAATTGGCACACTCAACATCTGTAAAATTGGAAAATTTTGACTAAGTCAGAAAGTGGTTGGACTGCTTAGTTGGTAGGCTTGGCAGGAGGGCAAAAAGCCAGTCAGGAGATCGTTGAATGTAGGAGAGAAGATCTATGAAGCATGCTCGTTTGAGGGATAAGAGGGAGGAGACGAGAGGGAGAGAGGGGAGCTCAGAATCGATCCCCAAAGAAGCTCTTAGAAGCAACTCCAGAAAAGCAAAACCCAGAAATTCAAGACCAACCTGGAGAGATAAAAGTGAGATTTTCACACACCTATGGCCAAAATTAGCCAAAACCTTCAACTAGAGAGTGAAAATTCATTCAAAGATCTTTCCAACCATAGGTCGCATGTCCCAAATGGAGATCAGAGAGGCCTCCTAAAGCCCCCCGAAAACAGTGCCCTCCTGGCGGGCCAAGAAAATCCGAAATTTTTCTAAGTGTTGAGCCTGATTGTTCATGAGTGAGGAAAGGCGAGTTCTTTTGAGAAACTTGATAGACAAATGAGGAAAGCCATGAATTACAAGCCAAACTATAATACATATAGTTTTGGTTGATTTGAACTTGGCCAACAAGGAAGGTTTGGAAGTCTAATTTTGGAAGTCAACGAAAACCTTCGTTGTCACTTTTTCTTCTGCAAATCTCACTTTCAGCTTGAAGGAACCAATTTCCACGTGCTTCCAGAGGACAATTTCGTGGTTTCCTTGGCCAAGAGTCACTTGAAAAAGAAACTAGGAAGCAAGGTAAGAATCCTAGATGCATTTTTGTTCAATTTTGAACATGTCTTGATCATGAAAATCGAGAAGGAAACTAGCGCGAAGAACTGATTTCTGAAGCTAAAATTTTTCTAAGTGTTTAAAACCTCTTCAATGCCCCTACATGTTTGACTTGTTACTCCCCTTTGCATGCTTTTTTTCGTCGTTGTGACTTCGATGAATGTTACATCGGAGTACTAATGATGCATAGAACAACCCGGTTTAGTCTTTAAATCTCCTTGTGAACCATGAAATCATCTATAACATGAGCCAAAAACCATATTGAGACATGGTTGACCAGCATAGATCATGCACGAATGCTTCTTGGAGAGTTCATTTTGATGCGTTCGGTTGATCGTTTTCGGTGATGTTTGTTGCATTTGAAAGTAAGTGTTACGTATTTTCATCTAGATGGAGTAATATTTCATATAGATGTTGCATGTGATGGTTGTCAGAGCTTTAATCTGGGCATTTGACATGGCTGTTTGACTTGGGCTGAACACCAGATTTGCAAAACGGCTCCAACCCGCATATTGGAGGCCGTTTTCAGTTTGATTCTTGCGTGTTCTAGGCTGTAATTTCTAGTCAAACACGTTCTTTGCATGTAGTAGTATATCCTTGATATTTTACATTCACATGAGATTGCTTATGGGTCGAGATTGAGGGCCACGAACATGACCTGAAGAAGCCGTTTTGGGGTGATTTGATGCAAGCCAAGTATTCGATAAAATGTTCAAACCAAGCTTCAATCTCGAAGCGGTCGATTTGAGCTTAATCGTTGTGATATTCATGTGATGTGTTACTCCATGTTAGGATAGATCGATTTAAGGAATTATTATTAATATTTTTTTTTAAAAAGAGAAATCTGAAAATTTCAAAAATATAAAAAATGTTGGATAACATCAAATTAGGATAGAAATGACATATATGGAATTTTCCTAATTTTAAAATGTCATTTTCCTAATTTAATGCTATTTTGGTATTTTATAACAATTTTTGTAAATAATCCATTTTGCATAGATTAAAATTATCTAGAGTAATTTCATGAATTTAGAGTAATATCATGCGTATTTAAATTCCCATTTTGCTCACGGGGGTCCTGTCTCAGGGCGTGATAACAAGACTATGTAATATTATTTGCCCGACTTGTATCGGGTTTTCCTTTTCCGTATTTATTTTCAAGTTATTTTAATTTCGTGGATGTATACTTACCGCATCGTTTTTTCATTAATTTGAGTGTAAATTTCTCTTCTAAATTAGGTTAGATTTAGTCTAAACTTAAAAAAAAAAACTACAAAAACGTTTGCATGGACACTTAGTGGTTTCATAAAGGTTATAATTGATAATCAAGATTGTGTGACCATTTAAATAAACAACCTTCAAAGTTAGTGGTACCGCAAGGGTGCTAATAGAAAAATTAGCGAAAACAAGTCCCCGTTCCTAGAAATCTCTGGTTGCGTAGGAATCGAGACAACACTCTCGTGTCTTGATTGGTTTCTAGCCGACCCCAATAGGCTAGTGGCAACTCCTAAAATTACATAGGTTGTTAAGAACTAAAAAACGAATCCAACGTCACGCGAGGTATGGGCTTGGGAGAGCCCACGCCTAATCTATGGCCATTGGTCCACCTCTTTAGGCAAATACCCCTAAACCTTTTTCCTTTTCCCCCGGACGGAAAAAAAGGAGGTCGTGACAGGTTCCTGACACCCCTTGTGATAGGGTCGCCATTTCTACCATCCGACCTATGATACCACCACAGCAATGCATCATCAGCTAAATACATGGCTGCGGTGTTTACCCAGATTACGTCGTCGATCATTCTCATGGTCTGAAAGTAGCGTTCCATGTACTACAATAAGTTGTCAACGTCCTTTGCTAACCATGAGCCCTTGAACTCTTTCGGCTTGGGTGCATCAGCACATGGTTGCACGGTGATCACCCCATTCACACGTGCAGCTTCAAGCTTGGCGAGCTTGCTTTTCATCTCGGTCATCTTCGCACGCATGGCCACCATCGCGGCCTCCCAAGTCTCATCCCGCTGTTGCAGCTCATGCGTGAAGGATTCCAGCACCTCGACACGGAGATCTCCCATGCCGGGTTGGAGTTCTTGCACTTCCGCCAAGAACTCCTCCCTACCGGCTTCAGCTCCTTCGACGGTCTGGTGCAGGTCGTCCATCAATGCTTAGACGTTTGTGACAATCTCTTCTAGGATCGTCATTTGGTTCTCCAGATCGCCCTTTCGGATCCCTCGAGCTTGAGACAGCACGGTTCTTCTTTGACCGGGTGACCTTCTCGGTTGGACACCCACGATCTTCTCGGTCATCGCTTTGAATGACCGGAACATCAGCACGAAGATCGGCCATTGCGCTTGGAACAAAGGCTCTGATACCACTTGTCATGGGTCAATTGATTTTGATCGATTAAAACCCCGTGCAGCCTTAGGATTATCGATCCCAAATCATCCTTACGCATACACACTCGAACACAAAAGTCGAATGAGCAAAGAGAGTGTGTACTCACTTGTGAACGAACTAGTTACAATGAGGGGGAGGGACCCTTATTTATACAAGATCGAGTTTATTCCTGGCTGTTGATTGTCCCTTCGATCCAATGGTAGATTTTGAATCTGTATCATCATTACAAGGCTACACAACATGCCACTCAATGGCTGTAGCCCTTGGGAAGCCCATGGGCATGGGTCAGAAGCAAGATTAGGGTTGTAGGGCCGCCTGACACACCTGACACGGAGAAGGTGAACGGCCACAGCTTGCACATGGGCTGGTCGAACATTGCTTACGTGTTGCTCATGGGTCACACATGGGCCTTTGTCTATATCCCACATGGGTAGCCCATGCACGGATCGGGGATTGATCATGGGTCAGTCGTGTGCTGTTCTTGGGTAGCCCTTTGTGCGTGACATGGCTCGGACAGTCTTGGAACATGCTTCATCCGTGGGCCGTGTCACATGCGTGAGAGAATTTAAGATGGTAAAAAGATTTAAAGTGATGCTTCCATCTAGTTTAAGTTTCCATATAGCTTGACTTGAAAAATTGACGTGGTGACCTTGGGATTTATAAGTAGTCAAGACCCTCTCATTTGCTTCTATGCATAGAAGTCCAATTTAGGGCTTTGTGTTAAGGCAATATGTCAGTCCACATGTAAGAGGGAATCTAGAGGGTGTTGAAATATTCAGATATTCAGATATATAGATCGTGCTCGCTTAAGCTGATAAAACGATCGTAGTTAATATATATATATATATAGATCGTGTTCACTTAAGCTGATAAAACGATATTAGTCCACTCAAGATGAATTGCAAAGGGTCCCAAAAGCTGACAATAAATATGCTTGCATGAGTTGACATGCACATATACTTTCACAAGCTGACAAACCACCACATTGAAAAGACCTGATAAATAATCGTGTGTGGATACACGATCGGCTTGAGCCAAAATCTCAATATCTTTCTTTTATAAAATCCCACTAATTATAATAGTCTATAAACACATTTTTGGCGTTGTAAACTAATGCCCGATATTTTTCAATTAAATATCAAAATTATTCAATTTTGGAATAAATACCCAAAATTATAATTCTCACTCGATTTGCACAAATCAAAACTCAATTAAATAAACCAATCATACTATTGCAATCAACACGAAATTCCGGTCACCGACTATCCTGGTATAATTTCCGGAAGATAATAAATAATTAAATAAATACCAAAATTAATTAAATAAATACAATTAAATACCATAAATAGAAACTTAGGCCGGAAAAGCCTAATTAAATACCGAAACGGGCCCAGAAAAGTTCTAAACCTCTCTAGATAAATAACACAACTTATCTAGTTGCTAATTAAGCCGATTTAACTACCTAACATGCAATAACAAATAATTAAATCGCTAATCCATTCTAACTAATCACCTAGACTTTAATTAGCCTAAACTAATCAACTCTTAAGCATAATTAACTCCATAAGTAGAGTTTAGTGAGTAAACTCACCGATTTTGAAATCCGATGAGTCCACAACGATGGCAACGCGGAGACAGGTGGCAAACTACGAAGCAGCAGCACCTTACGAGGCTTGGGAGCAGTCCGAAATGGGCCTTAAAGCCCACGGTTCCTTGTTGGCTTCCACTTATACTTGATGGGCCGAGAAGGCTGGAATAGAGGCCGGTTGGGCTGAAACGGCGAAGCTGCTACAGGCGACGGCGGGCGACGATGGCGGCTGGAACGGCGGCTAGGGGCTTCGATGGGCTGGATGATGGCTTAAGGCAGTCCGGGGACGGTGAGACAAAGGCAAACAACGAACGGGGAGGGGGGACGATGCGCGACGAGCTTGCGGCTGGCACGACGGCGATACGGTGGCTTCGGGCGAACGGTTCGACGGCTAGGGGGGCTACTCGGTTTTCTCTACAAATTTGGAGCTCCAAAAGCTTGAAAATGGAGAAAGCAACCTCAGTTGAAGAAAAAGGTCAGTTGCACTTGTGGAGGGTCTCCTTGGCCCAAAAAGTCTCTCTTCCTATCTCCATTGTCCCTTTGGCAAGGCCCCACCTTAATTGGCAAACTTTTTCAGCTAATTTTGTGCACACATAACTCCCTAGAACAAGTCCCAAGTGGTCCAAAAGATGGTGGACCAAGGGACCTACGAATTTGCACTTAATTTTCCCCAAATTAAACCAATTTCTCTCTAGTTGGACTTAAACCAGTCCTTATTAATTCAACCAAGGGGTCCTTGACCAAATTGCCATTTTTCCTCGCTAATAAAACCAACTTGCATCCCAAAAACGCAATAAAAAACGGTTCCCCGAATTTTCCGGTCAAAAACACATTTACTTTGAGTTTTCGCCAAAAATCTCGGTTTGTAGAGAAATTTTCGGAGGACGAGTCGACGTTCCTAAAATGACTCATGACATGATAGAGCTTTCAATTTTTAAAATCGGATTCAAATTCGCAGTTAATTTCAATCTGGCGCAATTTTAGCGTGACTTAACCTACTTGGTAGCTTTTAGAAATTTTTAGCGTATTTGACCCGTGGTTGATTATTTTCAAGCCACATCGTACATCTTCGACACATTAGCGACTCTCGGTTGTTATGAAAATTTCAAGATTTCAAATATAGACATAGGGTACAGAAATGACAGAAAAATCGGTCTAGTGCCGATCAACAGAAATTTTGTAATTAGGTGGAATCACCAACATATTAATCATATATCTCTGCTGAATTGACATATCTCTGGTCTCTAATCAATTTTGACAGTGTCGTAATGACTCTTGCAGATTAGCACGGTCGAGCAATCGATTCTTGGTTGAATTCTCAAGTCTATTGCATTAAAATCTCTTAATGGCTTTACCTGATAGACTAGTTATCCCATGAGTGATCAGTTCAGGGAAAAGAACTATAGGCATGTCGATGAAAAGCCCAACTTATCCAATCGAAGACAAAATCTAAAATTCAAGATGTCACAACTATTCCCCTCTTATAAAAATTTCGTCATCGAAATTTAAACCATTACAAACTTTAAACAAAAAAGTGAGGGTACAATCGTTTCATCAAATCTTCACTTTTCCAAGTTGCTTCTTTAGTACCGTGGTGTTGCTAGACCACTTTAACCAACGGGATTGTCTTGGTACGTGGAATTTGCTATTTCCGATCCACAATCAGAACCGGGCTTTTCACGTACGACACTTTGTCGTCCATATCTAACTCCTCAAAATTAAGCACGTGGGTCAAGTCAGGCTCATACTTCCTCAACATTGACATGTGAAAGACGTCATGCACTTGCGCGAACCTCGGCGGTAATGCAAGACGATACGCTAGGATCCCGATTCTCTCTAAAATCTCAAATGGACCTACATACCTCAGACTTAGCTTTCCCTTCTTGCCAAAGTGCAAAGTACCCCTCATTGGTGACACCTTCAGAAAAATGTGATCACCAACTTAGAACTCCAAAAGCCTTCGACGCTTATCTGCGTAACTTTTCTTGCAGTTTTGAGCGGTCTTTAATCTGGCTTTGATAACAGCAACTACATCCACTAACTATTGAACTAACTCTAGGCATGTGATCTTTCGTTCCCTGACCTCATCCCAACACACTAGCGTTCTACATGCTCTGCCATACAATGCTTCAAAAGGAGCCATCTGAATGCTTTGTTTGTAGCTGTTGTTGTAGACAAACTCGACAAGTTGAAGCTATTCCTCCTAGCTTCCCTTGAAATCCAATACGTAAGCTCACAGCATGTCTTCGAGGGCTTGAATCGTCCTCTTAGACTGGCCATCCGTGTGAGGATGATGTGCCGTACTGTACTGCAGTTTTGTTCTTAAGGCAGCTTGCAAACTCTTCCAAAAGATAGCTGTGAATCTCGGTCTTGGTATGAAGTAATCGTCACAGGTTCTCCATGTAGACGAACAATCTGACGCACGTATAACTTTGCGTGCCTATCCAAATCAAGGTTCTTTCTTACTGCGATGAAGTGAGTCGACTTCATTAATCTGTCGACCACTACCCAAATCGAATCATTACCCTCTAGTTTCTTGGCAAGCTTGTCATAAAATCCATTATGATGTACTCCCATTTCCACTTGGGAATCTCAAGAGGTTGCAAAAGTCCTCCCGACTTATAATGTTGTGCCTTCACTTGCTGACATGTCAAACACTTAGCGACATGCTTGGTGATGTCCGCCTTCATACTAGACCACTGATAGTATTGACGCAGATTCTATTACATTTTCATGCTGCTAGGATGAATGCTATAACTGCTACGATGAGCTTCTAATAAGATCTCTTTAAGCTCTGCATCATCAGGTACATATAATCATCATCGGAACCTCAGTGTTCCATCTTTCAAAACCTGAAAATCATCTTTCCTCCTTTTGGCGTTCTCTTGCGGGATCTTCTGAATCTCTGGGTTTGTCCACTGACGAGTCTTAATTCTGATATGTACTTTTGGCTCAATTCTGAGGGTAGCCATAAGATTCGAATTGTGGCCTACCTCAAATTTGAAAACCGAATCTCGAGTTTTCTCAAGTAAAGTCCATTCCTTGACCATCAACTGTGCGACTGAAGACTTCCAACTCAAGGCATCGGCAACTTTATTCGCCTTTCCAGGGTGATATAGAATATCACAATCACAGTCCTTCAAAAGTTTCATCCAGCAACGCTATCTCATATTCAACTCATTCTGAGAGAATGAATACTTAAGACTTTGATGGTCAGTGAAGATCTGTAATCTTTTTCCACATAAATAATGTCTCTAAATCTTCAGAGCGAAAATGATTGCTGCGAGTTCTAAGTCATGCGTCGGATAATTCAGCTCATGAGGTCTCAGCTGACATGACGCATATGCAACAACCCTACTATGTTGCATTAACACGCAACCCAGTCCTCTAAACAACGCATCACTGTAGATCTCGTATCCTCTAGGACCAGATGGAATGGTTAGCACAAGAGCGGTAGTCAACTTCTGCTGAAGCTCTTGGAAATTACACTTGCACTCGTTTGTCTAGATAAACTTTTCTTCCTTCTTCAGTAGTCGAGTCAACGGCGATGCTAAAGCCGAAAACCCTTCTACGAACCTTCTGTAGTAACCTGCCAAACCCAGAAAGCTTTTGATCTTTGACACGGTTGTCGGTCTCGACCAGTTGATAACTGCTTCAATTTTAGTCAGGTCCGCGAAGGTTCCTTCGCCTAAAATCACGTGACCTAAAAACGCTACATGAGTCAACCAAAATTCGCACTTACTGAATTTGGTATACAGCTCATGAATCGTCAAAGTTTGGAGTACCATCCTCAGATGTCTCTTGTGCTCCTTAGCACTCCTCTAATACACCAGAATATTGTCGATGAACACGATTACAAATTGATCTAGATATTCATTGAACACTCGGTTCATCAGGTCTATAAAAGCAGCCAGGGCGTTTGTCAATCTAAATGGCATTACAGTGAACTCATAATGACCGTATCGAGTACGGAATGCTGACTTAGGTATGTCTTCCTTTCTAATCCTCAATTGATGATACCTGGTCCTCAAGTCGATCTTTGAAAATATCGACGCTCCTTGCAGCTGGTTAAACAAGTCGTTGATTCTTGGCAGTGGATACTTATTCTTGATTGTCACTTGATTGAGTTGACGATAGTCGATGCACAAACACAACGCATCATCTTTCTTCTTCACGAATAGAACTGGTGCTCCCCAAGGTGACGCACTAGGACGTATGAATCTCTTATCCAACAACTCTTGTTTCTGCACCTTCAGTTCTTTCAATTCAGACAGTGCCATTTGGTAAGGAGCCTTGGAGATTGGCTTTGTCTTAGGTGCCAACTCAATCACAAATTCGATCTCCCTCTCTAGTGGCAGGCCTGGTAACTTTTTCAGAAACACGTTTAGAAACTCCTGAACCACTGCGATATCTTCAACCTTTAGCTCCTCAATCGTCGTATCCACGACAATCGCCAGGTAACCTTCGCAATCCCTGCCTAACAAACGGACTACCTTAAGCGATGAGATTAGGGTAATTGAGGGTCCTCCTCAACTCCCAACAAACTCGAAACTTTCACCCCCTAACGGGTTAAACTGAATCGTTTTGCGATAGTAGTCCATCTTAGCTCGCTACTTGGTGAGCCAGTCCATACCAATTATCACACCAAAATCATACATGGCTAGGACTAACAAATCTATCCTCCCCTCTCACTCACCAATCACTAACTTACAACTAGAACAACCCATTGCAGACAACACCTTATCCTTTAATGGTGTAGATATGCTAACCATTGACTCCAACAACTCAGGATTCAATCCTACTAGCTTAACAAATTGCTCAATTATAAAAGAATGAGTTGCGCCAAGGTCAAACAAAGCATAAGCAGCATGGTCGTTTAGTGAAACCGTACTTATAATCACATCAAGCGCATCCTTAGCATGTCCTCTCGTGATGGCGTACACTTGTTCTTGAGTTAGGCGCCTATTATGTCCACTTTGCAGTGCAATCTGTGGCACTAACCCCCTCATCTGACCTATCAGCGGCGGCGGCGGTAACTGCTATTGTCCCCTCAGTCTTCTGGGACAATCTCTGGCCAAGTGACTCTGTTGGCCACACTCGTAACACCCACTCATCCTAAGGTGGCATGGGGCCGAACCATGTCGCCTTCCAAAAAGACGACATGCACCATTCTGTTGCGGCGCTGACTTGCTGATTCCACCTTTCTTGTTGGGCGGCACGTGGAATCTTCCTCAGGTCATGGGCCTTTTCCCATATTGGTTCCCATCTCTATTAGAGTTGAACCTCGATCTAGACAAGGCGGCTTGCTCACTTAAGCTTATTTCTATCAGTTGGGCTCGGTTGTACATTTCGTTATAGTCCTTCAGATCGAATGGCAGTAACGGGTTCTTCAGTTTTAGTCGAAGGCCATTCCTGAACCTTCGAGCTTTGTCTTCTGGATCCTCCACTAACCTAGGAGCATACTGGGATAGCTCCGCGAATTTGACCTCATACTGGTCAACAGTCATCATCCCTTGGTGAAGGCGTTGAAATTCCTCCATTTTCTGTTCTCAAACACTACTCGAAAAGTACTTGTCATTAAAGGTTCTGAGGAAAGCATTCCATACCGGGACTATGCCTTCTGGAAATACTATACCTCTGGTGGCCCTCTACCAAGTATTCGCGTTACCTTGTAGCTGGTATACTGCTAGGACAACCTTTTCCTCCTCACTACACATCAAAAGTGCAAAGGCTTTATCTAGGTCTTGGATCTAGAGTGATGCAGTCTCGGGATCTCCAGCACCAGTGAACCTCAACGGGTTCAACTTCAAGAACTGCTCTACCAACTTATGAATGGGTTCTCTCTTTGCACAACCACATTCTCAGGCTGAACTTCAGCTGGAGCGGCAGCAGCTGTGGCCTTGGCAGTGGTGGCAACGACAGCAGTAGCGGCAGCTTGAGCAGTGGCGACTTGGTTCTAGGCCTATTGCCCATCAGATTTCTCAATGCCTCAAGTGCCTGCATGATCCCTTTGATCCTAGGATCACTAGGGGTTGCTACCCCAGCACCAACAGGAGGCGGTGCTACCCCACTAGCGCTAGCCTGAGCTGGTGCTCTACCACGACCTCCTCAAGTACTGACCCTCGTCGGCGTCCTACCCCGAATAGCAGGTCCTATGGTTCTCTTTCTAGGAGTCCTCTACTCCTTATCACTCATCTCGCAAGATCTTTAAAGAATCATGCTTTCCGATTCCACATGGAATTAGAAGCTGAGTGATCCCAAACAAACAATCTATCAAACAACTATCACAGACATGCACCAGCATGAAATAAAGGCCATTCATACTAACTATCTCATAAACTTATCGCACCTTATCACTCCAACTATTGACCGGCTCTAATACCACTTTGGGTGGGGATGTCACACCCCAATTCTCGAATGTGTGTCCATCCCTTGGTGGTTGATAAATTTGCGATGTCCCGGGACGCATCGCCGACCCATTAATTTTAATGCGCATGCGGAAGTGGATAAATAAATCCCTAAACAACACAAAGATGTGATAGAAAAGTAGGGCCACAATTTTGAAAACCACAACACACTTATATACACAAAAGACTAAGTCATTTACAATACGTCTATATTCACAAGTCTACAAAAAGTCAGAAAGCTACAAGTCCTCTAAACGTTCGAACCCTCAATCGAAGACTCCGGGGTCTAGGGCTTTGAGGAACTCGGGTCTATCACTGTGCCACCAAGAGGGTAAGCCGTACCCTTGCCAAAAGCAATCTTTAGCACCAACATAGGGATCTCAAATTCCGGTAGGGGACCTTCCCTGGGTGCATCTTGTCTGCAACGATACCACGATCTGTATTGATGGGGTACCAACCAGGCTAGACTCGCATCAACCTAGATAGTGGATCTCACTAGTTCGTAGACCCAAGCTCCTTGGCCCCTAGGAAGAGAAATCAGAGAGACCTGTTCGGTGACTTTCTTCGGCTGGCCAAAATGTTCGAGAGGCACTACCATTTAAGGACAGGAAAATGTTAGCTCACAATGGGGTGAAATGATATCTCAGCAAGTTCACCCCTTAAACTCCAACTAGGAAGGAAATACACCTAAAAGCTACATATGCACACGCAAGATAAAGGACCTACCTTTGCCTCAGTTTCTTCATGCAAGTCAATATAGTTCATGATCTCAACCAATAAACTCAATCAACTCATCGATCAATCGGTCGATCAGCTCAATTCGATACCAACCACACTATCTATCAATTCAATACCATATATCAATTCTTTGACACCATTACTGCTCACAATAGTTGCAATATGTGGTCATAGCTCGCTCAAGCTATATATATAGATAGATAGCTCACTCAAGCAGATAATTATATAGATCATGCTCACTCAAGCTAATAAAACGATCATAGCTCACTCAAGCTGATAAAACAATCATAGCTGATATATATATAGATCGTGTTCGCTTAAGCTGATAAAACAATCGTAGTTTATATATATATCGTGCTCACTCAAGCTGACATGCAAAGGGTCCCAAAATCTAACGATAAATATGCTTGCACAAGCGGACATGCACATATGCTCTCACAAACTGACAAACCACCACATTGAAAAGACCCGATAAAATTAACGTGTGTAGGTACACGGTCGGCCTGAGCCAAAATCCCAATATCTTTCTTTTATAAAATCTCACTAATTATAATAGTTCATAAAAACATTTTTGGCATTGTAAACCGACGCCGGGTATTTTCCAATTAAATACTGAAATTATTCAATTTTGGAATAAATACCCAAAATTATAATTCCCTCTCGATTTGGACAAATCAAAACTCAATTAAATAAACCAAGCATACTATTGCAATCAGCACGAAATTCCGGTCATCGGCTATCTCGGTATAATTTTCGGAAGATAATAAATAATTAAATAAATACCAAAATTAATTAAATAAATACAATTAAATGCCATAAATAAAAACTTAGGCCGAAAAAGCCTAATTAAATACTGAAACAGGTCCAGAAAAATTTTGAACCTCTCTAGATAAATAATACAACCTATCTAGTTGCTAATTAAGCCGATCTAACCACCTAACATGTAATAACGAGAAATTAAATCGCTAATCCGTTCTAACTAACCACCTAAACCTTAATTAGCCTAAACTAATCAATCCTTAAGCATAATTAATTCCATAAGTAGAGTTTAGTGAGTAAACTCATCGGTTTTGAAATCCGATAAGTCCACAACGATGGTAACGCGGAGATGGGAGGCAAACTTCGAAGCTGCGGCACCCTATGAGGCCCGGAAGCGGTTTGAAATGGGCCTCAAAGCCCACGGTCTTTTGCTTGCTTTCGGTTATGCTTGATGGTCCAAGAAGGCTAGAATGGAGGTCGGTTGGGCTGAAACGACAAAGACAGGCTGGTGAAACTATTACGAGTGACAGCGGGCGACGGTGGTAGCTGAAATGGTGGCTAGGGGCTTCGATAGGCTGGACAATGGCTTAAGGTAGTCCAGGGACGATGAGACAGAGGCGAGCGACAAACGAGGAGGAGGGACGACGCGCAACAGGCTCGCGACTGGCACGACGGTGACGCAACGGCTTCAGGCGAACGGTCCGGTGTTTAGGGGGCCTACTCGGTTTTCTCACAAATTTTGGAGCTCCAAAAGCTTGAAAATGGAGAAAGCAACCTCAGTTGAAGAAGAAAGGCCAGCTACACTTGTGGAGGGTCCCTTTGGCCCCAAAAGTCTCTCTTCCTATCTCCTTTGTCCCCTGGGCAAGGCCCCACCCCAATTGGAAGACTTCCTCAGCCAATTTTGTGCATACATAACTCCCTAGAACAAGTCCCAAGTGGTTCAAAAGATGGTGGACCAAGGGACCGACGAATTTGCACTTAATTTCCCCCAAATTAAACCAATTTCTCTCCAATTGGACTTCAACCGATCCCTATTAATTCAACCAAGGGGTTCTCGACCAAATTGACATTTTTCCTTGCTAAAGAACCAACTTGCATCCCAAAAACGCGATAAAAAATAGTTCCCTGAATTTTTCAGTCAAAGACGCCTTTACTTTAAATTTCCGCCAAAAATCTCGATTTGCAGAAAAATCTTCGGAGAACGAGTCGACGTTCCTAAAATGACTCATGACATGATAGAGCTTTCAATTTCTGAAATCGAATTCAAATTCGCGATTAATTTCAATATGGCGCAATTTTAGTGTGACCTAGCTTACCGAGTAGCTTTTAGAAAATTTTAGCGCATTTGACCTGTGGTTGATTATTTTCAAACCACATGGTACATTTTTGACACATTGGCGACTCTCGACTATCATGAAAATCTCAAGATTTCAAATACAGACATATGGTACATAAATGACAGAAAATCGATCTATTGCTGATCGATAGAAATTTTGCAATTAGATGGAATCACCCACACACTAATCACATACCTCTGTTGAATCGACTTATCTCCGATCTTTAATTAATTTTGTTAGTGCCGTAATGACCCTTGTAGATTAGCACGGTCGAACAATCGATTCTTGATCGAATTCTCAAGTCTATTGCGTTAAAATCCCTTAATGGCTTCAACTAATAGACTAGTTACCCATGAGTGATCAGTTTAGAAAAAAGAATTATAGGTGCGTCGATGAAAAGCCTAACTTATCCAATCGAAAACAGAACCTGAAATTTAGGATGTCACATCAAGTGCCAAAACTTGATACAAAGGGATACTTAAATACCAAAAATTAGGAAAATGACACTTAAGTATCACTTTTTTTGAAAAGTGAGACATTTAAATGCCACATCCGACAAACCCAGCTAGAAATTTTATGTAACAATTTTTTTTTTTTTGCTCACCTACTTGGCTCATCGAAGAGTTGACTCAACAAAGAAATGCAAAAATAACATTGTTTGGGCACGGATTTGAATTGTAATATAAAAATTAATTAAACTAAAAATATATATATATATATATATATATATTTTTTAAAGAGAAGGAAGGAAGCACACTGCTGAGGGCTCAGCCCTTGTTGCCGTTGCCTCCCCACCATTGCTGTGAAGGGTTGGCGACGGTGGGGGGAGAGTCGATCGAGGTCGTTGAGCTTTAGCTAGGGGCCGGCGACCACAGTTAACTGGAGGCAAGGGCTTGCGAGCCCTCACCCAAATCTAGGGTGAGGGTTGCAGCTCTCCCCTAGATTCGACTAAGGGTCATCGCTGCCTAAGGCGACCCCTCTTGCGGGCAATGACCCTTGGCTCGGCTAGGCGAGGGTCAGGAGAGCCGTGACCCTTGCCCTAGATTTGGGCGAGGGGTCATGGGCCCTCGCCATTGGCAATCTCCATCCTTTTTATAAAATAATAATAATAATAATAATAATAATAATAATAATAATAATAATAATAATAATAATAATAATAATAATAATAATAATAATAATTGTTTTAAAATAAATTTAATTTCAAATTTAATTTAATTAATTTTTATATTAATTATTTACCTACGTTAACAACATAGCAATGTTGTTTTTGCACTTTTCTAGCTACGTCAGCATGCAAAAAGACGCCGTTTTCCACTTGCTTTACTGGAAAATCGCAACGTCAGCATTTTGGCTAGATTTTCTTGTCGTTGGCACTTAAGTAATCCATTTTGCTCCGATTTTCGCAATTAGGTATCACTTCCTAACTTTTAGCATTTAAGTGTCCCTTCGTGCCAAGTTTTAGCACTCCATGTATCCAACACTCAACTTATGTTAGTAATAGTTGCATGATGAAGTAGATCAACATAGACTTTCCTTTTTCTTATTTTCTCTTTTGCTTTTTCCTAAGGTTTGATTGCTATTTTAACTCGTTGGATATTTTGATTTCTGTCTCCTCGTTCACCATACTTCAGCTTAAGTAGAATAAATAAGAATAGATTTGTGTTTAAATGTTTACGTATGTATTGATGACTCCTTATGATTCATGGTTCTTGACGCTTTGGATCTGTCTTATAGTGCTCCAAGGATTAACCATCAAGCAAACTTTTGTTGGAGCCTTTAAGGCCTAGTTTAAATTTGCTTGTGTTAACACCCAAAAATACTCCTATGAGCACATGTTGGTCATAAGGGACAGGAAGCTATAAAGCTACCATCGCTACCATATATGAGCCATAATCTACATTTGTCCAGCCCATAAATAGCCATATGAGAAAAGATAATTAAGGACTTTGAGAAATTTTGAGCTGAATTTCGATAGACGAGCAAAGACATATAATATCATGATGAAGTACTGGGCTGTCACATGTCTAAGCCAAAGATTACTGATGAAGATAAAACATTGATGGTGAAAATAGGCGAGAACAGTTAAAAGACGCCAAATTTAAAAAAAGGAGCGGTTAATACTTGCTAGACAAGCCACGATACTATTGTCGAACAATTATGGATAAGGTGGTTCAATATGGAATGTGGAGCGACTCTTGAGGAGGAAATAACCGACCATTGATGGTTACCAAATTGGCCTATAAATACCCCAAGCTATCCAACAAACAAGCCCCTCTCCTCCCTCCCTCCCCTCCCCTCCCCTCCCCTTGCGTGGGAACAATACACAAAAGCTACTTTATATTGCCTTTATCTTTACTTAGCTTTAGCCAAGCTGAAACTTAATATTCCCGTTGTAAATTCAACTCTAGAGAGTGTCTATATTCCGAGAAGTGTTGTCGATTAGATTCCAATGCTAACCCATTGTCCAAAGTCATTAATTAGATTCCAGCATTGTGTCCTCATCCTCAT
Organism: Eucalyptus grandis x Eucalyptus urophylla; assembly: GCA_028830015.1. Taxonomy (NCBI): domain Eukaryota; kingdom Viridiplantae; phylum Streptophyta; class Magnoliopsida; order Myrtales; family Myrtaceae; genus Eucalyptus; species Eucalyptus grandis x Eucalyptus urophylla. The sequence continues at coordinate 48,923,145 of CM054190.1, forward strand.
CAAGAGACGCCGTTCATTAGATATTGCGTCTGCCAACATTGTTGATTAGATTTCAATGTTATCCACGTATGCATCTAGGAACAGTGTATACTAGGTGTTGTTATCACTGTCTAGTGTCGTTGATTAGATTCTGATGTTGTGTCCTTAAACTTAGTAGAAAATAGTGCTTTTTAAGTATTTTGCTCATAGCCAGCATTGTCGAAGTGTCTTCGATATTGTACGAACTACTTTCATTTTAATGGGCTTTCGTTATAAAATAAAAGTAAGTTTAAATGATGTCATTAATTAGGTTTCGACATTAATTATCATTGATATTAAATGTGTGATAGGCCAGCGACTTCTTTGATTTTGAGGTTATAAGGTGTATACTCTCGTTTGCATTTGACCCTCTATGTCCAAAACTAACATGAAACCTGAGTTTCCTTAAATAAAAACCAAAACATAACATTTGGTGAAAGATATTTCGTTGTGGGATCTAAAACCAACAAAATAGCTTGATCAGTTGATGCAATTATGAAATGTATCCTCATCATGACGTTCTTGATTGAACATTTTAGTTCAGTCTTACAACGCTCCAAGCAACGTTTTCAAGCAAAGCTTGGGTTCAACCTCTAACCCCAGATCAAAGGTGGAAGTTTATCTATGAGCCTATACATTAAGACATGCGCATTCTCTCGGAAAGGTTTCCTGTCACAAAATTCTTAAATCTCCAGGTTTAAGGCTTCTTTGATCTCGCCTCTGTTTTGCGCTGGCGTCACTGGATATTCTAAAATTATAAGTAAGCCTCTCAACTTCTGTGGCTAATGCCATGATAAGTAAAGCTTTTGGGGAGTGAGGTTGGTATGATTTGAAAATTACACGGTGGTGTTGGCCATCTTGCGTAGTATAGAGAATATGTGTGGATCATTGCTTTTTTAAAATGGACGAACCCCATTGAATATCGATGGCCACGTTGCCAATTCTTTGAAAAATTGGGTTTTCCTTGATACGACAAAGAGCAATGAAGTAACTACCCTATGTTTCGGGGTAAAATATCAAGCAACACATTGAGACAAGGTGAGCACTTGAGAGCATACCTTGAACTTTATTATAATTATGGCTGATGTCACAATTCAAAAGTCTTAAAGGATGAGTAAACACCACGATAGTTGCATTTCACCCACAGTAACAAGTGCAAACAAAGATCACACCGCATATGTCCTTATCCAGCAATGGCATATATCATTTATACATATTCATCGGACAGTAGAGATGAGGCCAATAAGTGGATTTGACCATTCTAACATACAAGGGAAGCTGTAGGATTGCGAATAATGCAACAGGGAAGCCAACCAGCCAAATAATTGGGTAAATCCATTTGAATTGTTCACTTAGGACGATCGCAAGAGCAGAGCCAAATGCCACCAACATAGAAGCCAAAGAGAGGAAGAGAAAAGTAAGGCCCAATATCATTCTTCTCGGTAGTGAGCGGAGGAAATCTTCGATTGCGTAGCTAGAAGTTAGAATAGCCAAGAACATCGAGGTGGCTGTGACGGAGGAAAAGAGAGCAAGAGAATTTGCAACTACGAATACCTTGAATGAGCCCTTTTTCAGAAAGATCGGGATTCCCGTACTGCTGTCGTTGCCTCCAGGTACTGTAAAAGCTGCGGTGAAAGTTACTGTAATGATGAGAGTCGCGACTACACTGCAAGATGATGATGTATCTTTCATCCATTGCCCTGCCTCTTTGAGCAAATCGTGACGTTCTTCGACAAAAATTTCCCAGAATGTTTTCCCCCTCCTATCATTTGTTTCTACCAAATTCAGACTTTTAGAAAGAGGATCACTCCTATCCTTCAGTACCTTCAGAAAAATAAAAGAAAAGCTTTTAATGTATATGTAAATTAAAGCACAAAAGGGTGGGAGACATATAAGGTGAACTGACCTTAAATTGCAGACTTTTAAGTGAAGGGTTGCTCCTATCTTCCAGTACCTTCAAAAAAATAAAAAATAAAAATAAAGAACGCTTTTCAATGTAAATGTGAATTAAAGAGTAGGAAAGGGTGGAACTGACCTTAAACCACTGGAGTTCCCTTTGTATAAGGAAAGCTGCTCCAGAAACATCCATTGACACACATCCTGGTTGCCATTCTACTAATGCTTCCATCAGTTGTCTCGTTGACGTATCATCGGTCAAATATGGAATTGTTTTGAATGTGTTCACTAGTCTAAACAGGTCAACATGCCGTCCATTCACGATCTCTTTTATCAGTTCTCTTGTGAAATCTTTCTCCCACATCAACTCTGGATAAAGCTCAAGACATAAGGAGACAATTTCAGTGATTCCACGAGCTGCAGCGTCAAGGACAATGCCTGAATTTAATAGAGACTCATGTACTTTGTGAGTGTCCATATCACGTTCCATCAATAAAAGAGCTACAATTGCCAAGTCAAACGAGCGTCGGTGCCTCAAATGCGATTCTTCAAAACTTTTGATACGAGGTGCTGCATGTAAGATCGTAAAAGCAATTTTTAAAATGATAAAACAAAATTTTAAAAAGGCTTTCACATCACTAATTTAAGATATTAATCATGAAGCAACTTCATATGGCTTGAACCTCAAAATGCATGCATCAACTAACCAAGGATCTATTGATGAATGCACACCATGTCTCGAGAAAAAAAAATGTTTTTATTAAAAAAAATGGTATATATTCAATTACTGATCGATAGATTTGTTGTCGTTTGAGCACTTTTACAGATTCCTCTGACGGATACATATTTTTTAGACTTTGAATTACATAGAATCTAATCATATCGCTATATATGGATCAAGAGCCGGTCCATATTAATAACAATTATCTTTAAGGAAGATACTATAAATATCAATTTACACTTCAAATTTAGAGATCCCTACTTAGTGATAAAATGAGGTCCATTCTCTGGAGATAATATTGCAATTTCATGTACCTGATTTCGTGGCAAGATTCCAGAGTGATTTCTTGAATTGCTTGAGTAGTTTTGTCACCACTATGAAGAGGAGCAAAAAATCATATCAGCAAATTAGGAATTGATGATGAACAAAAAGATGCATATTTAAATTTAATTATGATTGAATTTGTTAGAAAACAACATAAATCACTCCACCTCTCACTTGAAATCCAAATCTATAATTCCCAATCATTCTACTTTGCAATTTGACTTCGAGTAAGGCTTCTTGACTAACTTTGCAAATGTTATATAAGATATTAATTTGCGACATACATTATGTTTTAGACATTAACTTGTATAACTAGGTGTAGTCCTTGTCCCTCGACTTATCTGTCAAGTGGATACCCGGATGATATGCTTTATATCGTGTCAGTCCATCCGTTAACCAGATTAATAGAAATACCTCCCATTATCGTGACTTTTGACCTCGTGTCTCCGGCGTTGTCATATGATGTATCAACCAAGCAGAGAGGCATACCTAAAAATCCAAACAGATAGAGTGAAAACAATGTGAAATAGAGTTGCTTGAGTTGTGCATATTTAACAAAATAAGCAGCTAGAAGTACCTACATTTATAAATACAATTTTCCCAAAAATTGAGTCGGGTGCCGCCACCAAAGTAAGACTTCATCTTCGCCAACTCTCCCAACAGTCTCAAGTTTTTTGAGGTGTCAAATCCTTTAGCTAAAGACAAGGCTATGTCTTTTGAGACACAACAACAAAAAAGTTAATTCAAGAAAATAATGAAGGAAATGAGATAAGATGAATGACTGTGAAACCCTACCCAGATGGCCAGCCATGATAAGGCGTATCATGGTATCATATTTTGGGGTGGATATATTTTGCGCCAAGTACGAGATAACCTCCTTTTGCTTATGAGCATATGAAGTAGCAAACTGCAGGGCTTTCTCTAAAATTTCAGACTCGGGACCAATTTTGTTTACTAATGCCCTTACCATCCTTATTCTTCCTGTTCGGGCAGCATTCATGAGGGCCTTCTTCAAAATGTCCACATCAGATTCTTCAGGCAAGCGCTTGACCAGCTCCTCGACCATTTCATCACGTGCAAACATAACCGCAATATCGAGCACACTATAGTGTTCATCTTGAACGGTCATAACTTTGGCCATAATTTTATTGTAATCTCCAGCGAGGATTTTCTCCACATGCTTCCAATAACCGCTCACTGCGGCAAGAAACAATGGTCGATACTCTTTATTGACCACTGCTGTTGGGATGACTGCAAAAGTTGCACATTAAAAAATCCTCAGGCTTTTGCCCTTGTTTTTTTTAGGTCTAGTGCATCCACTGCACCTCAAAGTTTGGATGAAATACAGACGCAAGCCAATGAATGGATGGTCATTTACTCAACATACCTTTTCCATGAGCACGTCTGTTTACTCTTTGGAAGTAAGAAAGTATTTCTTTCTTGGGATTTCTCAATTATAATTCAAGATAATGAGAAGATCATATTTGCATTACATGTCTTCAGCATTTGAATGCCGTGGATTTTAAAATGTTTCGGATGGAAAAAATTCCAAATGCATGAAACGGGAAATTAATGGAAAAATGAAAATTAAAAGTTCAAAGTGAGAAACCTTTAGTTTTTATTTGATTCGTTGACTCCAGGATGTCCTCAAGTAAAGTTGTTTTATCAGTCGCCGTGCCTCCTGAACTCCCTTCTTCGTCAACCGCTATGTTACCAGTAGGAGAAATGAACATAATTAACTTTAGAAAATGCTTGAGATCATCTATATGTGACCAATATCTGGCTCATTCAATGCACAGAATTTTGTTGTATTAAACTTAGGTTACGTTTGGCAGTCAAGATAAAATTCAGGATATGATAAAATTTATCATATCCTACATTTGGTGTTTACTCAAGATAAGATAAAGTCGAATATAAAAAGAATATAAACCGGATAAAATTATTCCATGGGGGAGGTGGGATAAAGACGGATATGATTTCTAATATCCATAATAGATAGCTTTTTTCTCAAATAACAAATTTCTTAAATTAAAAAATTATATTATATTTCAATATAAATGATATTTGAATTCTAATATAAGAAATTCAAAATAACAAAAAAAATAATTCAATCATATTTTTATTTATATATTCGAATTTAATTCTATCTTATAATATAAATTCAATATATAAATATATTTATTACATATTTTAGGTGTTTTAGTATTTTAGATATATTAGTATAATTTTATATTTAATAAAATTTTATTAGAGAATGATATAAGGGGAAGAAAGAAATAAAAAATTAATTAATTTAAAAAGAGAGAAAAATAAAATAAAAATAAAATAGACAAGAGTATCGTGAGAGATTTCTACCATCTCTGTTTGTAAAATTTGCGAGTCATATAAGTATTTATACCAAATAATATATATTATAACGTGAATATATATATGTATATATATATATATATTATGATGTGAATATATCAGACTTTATTATTGCAATCACCAAAATATAATAAAATCCCCTAGATTTTACATCCTATCATATCCGGTCATATCTTGATTAGGAATCCAAATGACCAAACTAAGCCTTAGGTGATGAGCTTTTAAACACAAATTAATTAATGTTAGACTTAATGAAGATTAATGAGTTCTTTTTTTTTTTCTTTTTTTCAAAATTGGTATAGTATCCAAATTAGTTTTTTAGGACCTTCCACCTTCCATATCTTGGGCAATGTGTTTTTAGTGAGTTTTTATTTCTGGTTACAATATATTTTTTTTTGTACATCAATTCTAAATAAAATTTAATCTATCACCACAATTTCATGGAACAATTAGAACAGAGCTATACATAAATAAAATAAAATAAAATAAAATAAAATAATTACATCAATTTCATTAATTAATATGATTAATTTATGAGTTACAATTGACATAGGATAAAAGTTTAAAACATTATTACTATTATCATACCGATGCACCTCATAGATTTTTTCTCAAATAAAGTATCTCGATTGCACTTTATTAATAGACTTGATGGTTGGGAAAAAAGAAATGATCTAATTTTTCTTGCAAAATCCATATTATTTTTTCTTGTATTTATGGCAAGAACATTTCACCATCCTTGTATCTTGGACAATACGTTCGTTAGTGAATTTATTTTTAATGCTATCTTTGCAGTTTGTCAGAATAATGACAACTATTACTACCGACATGTTATTTTTCACTCAGAACGACATCACACGATTTCATTTTTGGAGATGACTATAGTTAATTGACTAGTTCGAGGAACACTTCTTCAAAAGATTAACCTCATGTAGACTCTTATTAATAACTAATTAACTATTTGGAACCCATTTGATTTGCCCTATGCTCTTGATGAAATTTCTTTGTAGGACAATTGGCTGCATATTGAATTTGCATATTAAGTAAACATAGAAAATAATTAATCCTCCCGAGGTAATTATTTAGACAAAACTCTCTGCCAAGAGCAAACTTTCTGGTAATTAATTTTGATGAACTGGTCATTGAGTGCTTGCAAGTACTAGGATCGACAAAAAAGCAATTTTATCAAGACCAACAAATGTAAGGGACCTTGTGGAGCCAAGTCAAACCAAATTAGTAGACTTGACTTTAAGTAATACATTTGGCGTGTTCACTGTTTACTTGAAAGAGATAATTAAATATAAAGTAGAAAAGAGAATGGAGGATTTTTCTATAAAATTCGATATATTGAAAAGAGTACATGAACAGCCTATTTATAGGTTTAGGCAGAGGAAATCAAAGAAATCAGGTCAAATATATATAACCAAAATAGATATAGAAAATCATAGAAAATATCCTAAATATCTCTAAAAAATATTTTAATATCGTAATAAATGCAAGTTGAATTAAAACAACTCAATTTGAGTTTGAAAAAATCTGAACAATGTTACAAAATCTTGGATTAAAATTAGCTCAACGGATGAAAGGCTAGGCCGCGCATGGTGATGCATGTGATGGCTCCAACTTCCATTGACAAGAAGATTTCAATATGTTGATTGTTCGATGGTGGTGAGTCTAGTGGTGTAGTCGACTTGAAACGAGAAGTGAGAAGTTGAGAATCGGAGGAATTGAAGTCAAGCAACATGCATCCTTTACGATTGCCTTTGCTGTTCGGACAATAACTTAAATGGGGTTGATATGGCTAGCGTGATTACAGCAAGCAGAATAAGCCAAGCTTTATTGAGGAAAAAGTTACTGTGCAATAATGCATCTTTGCTGCATCGAAAAATACCTCCATGAAAAAGAAAAGCTTGACTTGGCAACGCATAAAGACATTGGCGACGCATAAAGACATCATAACCCAACCACCATAGCATTTACTTAAATGGGAATTGGGGCATCTGGGCGAACACTATCGAGGGCAGGATGGATTTATTTTACTAAGGGTGCATCGGATAAGTGAGGTGCATCGAGTGTGAAGTGCACCCAATGCACTAGGATTGTCTTAGGAAAGGAGCTTTGATATCAAGTTAAATATAAAGTTAAAAAGAGAATTGAGGAATTTTCTGTATAATTCGATATAATGAAAAGAGTACATGAACAACCTATTTATAGGCTTAAATAGAGAAAATTGTGCATAATCAAAATAGATATAGAAAATCGTAGAAAATATCCTAAATAGTTCTAAAAGAAATTATAATATCCAAATATTGCTAAAATCAATAGTTATGCCCGTAGGCCCGTTAAGATGAATCAATTTGCTGTAGTTGGTGGCCACACATTGCTTTTGCAATTTAAGTACGGGGAAATTATTATTATTATTTTTTTTGGGTCCCTCTAGTTTGGGAAATCTCACTTCAATCTTTATATTTTGTTTTGTTACGATTCCCCTTCTTATACAGTTCTGTGGCGACAATTAAGTCTACGTCAAATTTAAAGGGACAAAACGTGTTATTTGCCCAAATAATTTTAAAGTAAGTATTTTTAAGAAAGAATAATTATAATGCTGATAATTTAGTTGAACTTTTCAAATTATTAAGAGATCATTTTCCGTTGGTGTAGTTTTCAAAGCAATCGTGGTATAAAATAACGCCAATTTTGGTCTTTTCAGTTTTAAGGTTCATATTATGAAAACATGGAAATCAAAATTTCTACCAAACGTATTCTCATTGAGAACTTTTGGAAATGAAAGCAAGAAATTGCAAAATTTCCTCCTACCAAAAAAATTCCCCTAGAATCCTACAAATTACTTTTCTTTCACACTCTCTCCCTCTCTGACAAGGATTTTATAAAAAAGAATGTCCGGACACTTATTAAGTAATAAAATAAAGAAATACAATTTTCAATGCATTTTCTGTCCATGATATAGCTTATATTACTTTGAAATCAACACACAGAAAGCGAAATTTTTCCGATTTTGCCATCGTCTTGTGGGATCAGATCAGAACAACAAAGGAAAAAAAAGGAACATGCCTGGCGGTGGTGGCAACTTCGACCCGCTGCTTTGGATGTCCATGGAGGATTCTTTGCCGTGAATTCTCAGGAGCACTATAGCTGAAGCAGAGAAAGTGTATTTTTACGTGGTTGAAGTCGAACTTATTTTGTGTTCTCATGGAGATCTCCTTTTATAGATGGACTTGTGGATGGAGCCAAAGCTCCAGCCGGCGATGATGTACCATTGTCTTTTCCTGAATGACGTCTTTATTTCCGAATTTTATGACAGCAGAAATTTTATGAAAATTCCTTTTATTCACAAAAGTCTAAATTTGGAAAATTCACTTGAAAAAAATACAAGCGACACAGTATTACTCTTTTCTTTTCTTCCACCATCCCCTGCTTTGCAAACAAGATATTTCTAAGGATTTTTTTTCCAAGTGCACTAACGGTATAAAAATTTATTTGCATAAGCAGGTTTTTTAAAATGACACATATACAATTTTAATTTCAGCATGTAGATTTATTTCATGAACAAATTTATATCTCCATTCTAAGACTGCTTGTGTAAAAAAAGGGGGAAAAAAAGAGAAAGACTTTTACACTAGCGGTGTATGTAATATGAATCTATTTCAACAGGCTTTATTCTCATTTTCTTAAAACAAGCAGGTTTTGAATAATGACACATAACCAATTATTTTGCAAGTAACTCTATTCCATTGACAAGTTTATGTAAAAAAAAAAAAAAAAACTTTTACGATGGAAAAAAAAACTTCATCCTTGGAAAATAAGGAATGAAGAGGAAAAATTGAGATGGAAAGTTAATTAATAGAGTTAGTAAAAACAAAGAGGGAACGTTTTTCATCTGCACCGTCAGACGAGTACGTTTCAAAGTGTGAATTCGTGTGTGAAATTATCAAGGACTCTTCTCAAATTGTATACATGTCATGCAAGAGGAAGAGAGAAGAGATTTATAAGGTCATTGGTATATTGAAATTGACTCTTAGTCGACTCTTATTCTACAGTTGGCAGAAGTTACTCTTATATAGTCTTATATAGTGTAGATTGAAGATATTCGTAACTTTTACATGATCCAATAACAGCGACCATTTATAGAATGCTTTACAGAGAGGCACGATGTAACTGGCTAAAAGTAATGGTTAGAGGGGTGAGCATCGGTTTAGGGTCAACCCTGGACCAACCCTAAATCGGTCCAACTCTACCGGTCCTGGTCCGGTTCCTAGGAATATCGGGTCGGTCCTTGGTATTGGGATTTCTAGATCAATCTGTGTGGGTTGGTCCTTGGTCTTGGGAGTTTAGGATCGGTCTAATCCGAACCAACCCTGATTCTATATATATTATATATCTAATATTTTATTTATAATTTTTTTTTGTATAGAGAAAACCCTAAAATAAACAGCATCAACAATATTAATAGCTCATTAGTAAGGAGTTCAAGTAATTTTACACAACTTTTTAATAACTTAGATTTTTTAATGTCTTTTACATCGTCAAAAGCCATAATTTACAAATAAGAAATATGTTTTTGTGAGAAGTTCTCACAGCGTTCAAAAAGACATAAATAGCTCATCATGGCATGCTCTTCTAATACTCGTTTTTTTTTTTTCTGTCTTATTTGTCCTCCTAGTCTTTAATTTGTCAAAATCAAAAGAAATGACTTCTCCGCTCGCCACTTAACGCTCGCCTCACTCGCTTTGGATTACTCGTGCCGCTTGTCGCTCGATGCTTGCCTGGCTTGTTGCTCCCTACTTGATGCTAGACACTCACCTCATTCAACACTTATCGCTCGCCTCTCTTAGCTGACCTCACTTGTCACTAAACCCATAGGGTTGGTCTGATCATCACTCGCTTTTTCAGGGAGTACAAAAAATAAAATAAAAAATTATCGGTTGGTCCTGAGTTGAACCTAGAATCGAACCAAACCCATTGGGTCGGTTCGGTTTTCAATTGCCTTTTTAGATAGTATAGAAAATGAAATAAATAAATTATCGGTTGGTCCCGGGTTGACCCTGGAACTAGACTGAACCCACTGGGTCGGTCCGGTCCTCGGTCCTGAGCTCAATAGGGTCGATCCTTAGTCCTAAGAATTAAGGACCAGTATTGTGCGAGTTGATCCTAAGGTTAGGGGGTGGGCCAGCCCAATCCGGACCATGCTCACCCCTAGAATGGTCTCCATAAAAGTAAAAGAGCACAATAATGCAAGCCAAATGGCCGTCAGAATATGTCATTGGAGCGGAGACTGATGCCAAAGTTCCTCAATAAAAGGACGTGACGCTCTTGCCTCTAGCTTTCACGTGGATGAAGACTTGAAGTCAATTTGTGTTGTCATGCATTTTCTCTGTTTATACATACACCTCCACACGGAGCCAAAGTTCCAGCCACACATGACGTACCGTTCTCTCTACGCCGAGGCTCCGTTCGTCGCCATGTAGCGTTTCTGAGAATTATTTTTTATAAAGCAATTTGAAGAAAATGATAATATTTTTGGGTGTTCAATTGAAATTTAAAAATAAATTAAAAATATTTTCTGCCAAAAATATTTTCTGCCATTCGGTATAGAAAATTCGATTTGATTTTCTTCCATGCACTCATTTTAATAAATATTTTTTATTTTTTATGTTTTTCTAAAAGCTCGATTTTTAAATTTTTTAAATTTAAAATTTTCTTTTTACTTTTTACTTCTTCATTTTTTTTTAACTTTTCATTTTCCTTCTTCTTCTTCTTCTTCTTCAACGATCGTGCACCAGCTACGACGATGGCAAGCGACCGGCCACAAGCGAGCCTCGAACTTGAGACTTGTCGATCTAATGAGGCCCAAGGCCAGCGAGCTTGAGCCTATGGCGAGGCTCGCACTCACCGATTGAGCAAGCCTTGAGCTCGACGCTCACTAGAGGTCGGCAAGCTCAAGGCTCGCTTGTGGCCAGTTGCCGACCATTGCTATGGCCAGTGACCGGCCGAGAAAGAAGAAAAGCAAAAGGAAAAAAATAAAAATAAAAAGAATAAAAATTTTGAATTTTTTAAGAAAATAATAAAATAAAAAAGAAAAAGAAATGGGGGCTAGTCGAGGTATGAGATGAGAGAGAGTGCGTGAGGAAAATATTTTCCCTTATTTAAAAAGTGAACATTTTCCCTTATTTTAGATAAATTTTTTCCTTTAATGAAAAATATTTTGCCCAATCAATTCATTTTCTGTGAAATGAACATCAGAAAATCCAAAAAATGTTTTTCTAGAAATTGTTTTTTGCGAAACGAATCAAATGCGAATGACAATTTCTTTTCCAAAATTTATGACACCGGAAACTTTATGGAAATTCCTTTTGTTTACAAAAGTGTAAATTTGGAAAATTTACTAAAAGAAGATACAAGTGCTATTTCTCATAATCATTTTTTTTTTTCTCGTCTTCCATCATCCTCTGCTTTGCAAACAATATATTTCATTGGACTTTATTCAATGCACTTGCGGTGTAAAAATTTCTTTATATAAGCAGGTTTTATAGAATGACACATACGATTTTCATTTTTAGCAAGTACGTTTAATCCACAAAAGTTTTTCCATTTTGAGACTGCTTGTGTAAAAAAGACTTACGCTGATAGCGCATGTAACATGAATCCTATTTCGATTGATTTTTGTTATGTAAAGGCCAATTCGTGCAAGCAGGTTTTAGATAATGACACATAATCAATTTATATATATATATTTTTTTTTTTTGGTAAAAGGTAATAGGTATATAGACAATAGCACAAAAAGCTATACAGAAATACAGCAAAGGGAGGGGACCCAGCACCAGCTCACACTCAGAAGGACAGAAAATCCAAACGAGTGGAAGGGGGCCAGGGCCAAGGGGAGAAAAAAGGGGGAGGGGGGGGGGGGGGGGGGGGAAAGAGCTGCAAGAGAGATACATTGCAGATAATAGCAGCAGCAAAAGAAGGCCAAAACAGCGGCCAAGGGCAAAGAGCACACAACACTGTGGCCCGCTCAAGGAAAAGATGCAAAGAGGAGAAGAAGAATAGGAGAGACAGTAAGATGGGAACCCAACCCACAACAAGATCAATTTATATTTTTTGCACGCAACAATATTCAATAAATAGATTTATATTACCATTCCGAGGCGAAGAAACGTTTATGATGCCGATATTTTTATTCATCATCTTTACCTCTGTTTTATTTTTCGTTGGGAGACTTTTGGCCACCACCACAATACAAAATCATAGAATTGCCACCCTGTCTTGCACTGAGAAAGGTGTGCATTGCATCACAATAGTTGGATTCCTATCCATGAGTTGTTCTCATTTTAAAATCCCCCAAGTTCGTTCATTGGGATCTGTGTCTAGCGAATTGAGATTAATGGTTCAATCTCAAGGTCGTCACAAGAGTTCTATTCATCATCGCTTGAATTTTACTTTCAGAATATCGTGGGAAAAATCATGTTCTTCAGCTCTGTTTTTTTTTTTTTTCATTGGGAGACTTTTTATGATGCCGATGTGTATAATATAACAAAGTCTGAAATGAGAATGCCCGACAATAATTTTGGTATTTTTCCAGGAACTCTCAAATGGAAAACAATCGAAAATAAAGGCCATATCTTTTGAGGAAGAAAAACCAGGAATGAATTAAAAGTATTGAAACAGAAACATCAAGTTGAAATTATAACAGTGTTTGAATAGATACAACCTTTCCTCTGAGACGTTGCATTTTTAACATGTACCGTTTCAAAAGACAAACTGTAAATTCGGATATATATATTTTTAAAAATAACCTTATTTAATTAATTAATTTTTTAGTCTTATCCTTACTTTTATAACTTATGAAAAGATGCAACCTCTCAAAGGTTGTAAGTCACTTAATACTCGTTGACAAAAAAAAAAAAACCATAAATTATATCTTTTTGATATGGGATAAGGTGCTTCTTAGTTTGTAATCGTCAATCATATCTTTTCGATGAGAAAAGACCCCTCCTAGTTTGTATCAACAAAATGGACTCCCACTTAGATGCTCTATGAAATCATCTTTTGCGCAACGGGAATAGGAAAGCATCAACATGTCAATAAAGAGTAGGCACACGTTTAAAAGAAACCTCAACTTTGCCAAACCCGCTGTAAACAATAATCTTAGACGTTCACATAAAGCAAAAAAAAAATTCCTCTCAAGTAAGACTTTTCACGCCACACGAGATTTTGACTCAGAAGATGAGGAGATCATCCGTAACAGGTCAATTTATTTAAGATTTTGCCTAAGTTTGAATTTCAAATTAGATTAGGATTTTTAATTTATGTGATCATCTTTGTTCATAAAAGTTTCCCAGTCATGTCCTGTAAGCTTTTTACTTGCTCTACGCACTCCAATCATCTCCATTAACAGTGTATGTTCAACTTCAGTTATCGAGCCAGCATGATCTTCAAGAATGTAAGCCATAAGTTCTAATTCAGTAAATTTCCTTTCAAATTCCTTATTGTCTCCAATTTATTGTTTGCGCCTTGTTTAGTGTTTCTAATTTTGTGACGTCTTTGAGGTTTCAAGACATATTCCAATCCATTTACTTTTGACTCGAAGTCATATTTAAGGATTTAATCGGCCATCGATCATCCTCAATTGGACTTTAATCACTAATTGCAATCATTGAGCTTCTGGCAACTAGAACCTTGCAAAAATTCACATAAGACGTCTTTTGGCGACCACAGAGGGAGAATACAATGTCTCGCGAAATTGCTAGAAGTATGTCCGATCTTTAGGATTCTGAAGCCAACGACTCCAGTTAGGAGTTGGGCATGGAAGACCGCCATCTCGCGAGCATAAAAAATTCTTAAGTGGAGAAGTACTTTTTTGTGGTCGAGGTCGAAGTTATTTTCTGTTCCGATGGATCTTCTCTTTTTATACATCGACCGGTGGATGGGGCGAAAGATCGAGCTGTTGATGACGTGCCATTCATCGCCATTGTCTCTGTATATATATAAAGCAATTCCTGAAGGACGAATTCATTTCGAAATTTTATGACCTTAAAAATTTTATGGAAGTTCCTTCTATTTTACAAGGGTGTATATTTGGAGAATTTACTATAAAAAATAAAAGCGTAATCTTAGATATATACATATATATTTCTATTTCTTTCTTCCACCGTCCCCTTCTTTACAAACAACATATTTCAATGGTTTTTATTCAATACACTGGTGGTGTAAAAGTTCTATACATAAGCAGGCTTATATAACGACACATATTCATTTTTTTTTTTTTAGTATGTAGATTTATTCCATACATAGGTTAATGTTTTCGTTTTGAGTCTGTCTGTGTAAAAAAACACTTTTATACAGTGAATGTAATATAAATCCCAATTCAACTGGCTTTTATTATGTACAGGTTTAAAAGTTTCTTTGCAGAAAGTTTAAGATAATGACACATAATCAATTTATATTTTTGAAAATAATTTTATTGAATAAACAGGTTTATATCTCCATTCCGAAACTGTTTGTGTAAAGAAATAAAATATAATAATAATGATATATATTACTCACCGCTATTAGTTTCATGCTTTCTGAACAACATATTCTTTTCATTTCTTTTTTCTTTGCTTTTATATTCATCGCCAACTCAAAAGATCTTCCAAACATAATTTGATTCTTTATTGCACTAGTGTGGCGTCTCGTAAAAGAGATAAATTGACTATTTAAATTCACCTCGTAAATTGAGAACATTGTTATTCTTAATTAATAAATTTTTTATGCATTTAGCTTAATGTGGGTGTTCTCCAAAGCTTAATATCAGAAATTTTCCTAAACAGGAATAATTAATTGAATATGGAATTTATGTCATCCTTGACAATGAAAATGGGGAGGATAAAAATATGGATGGAAAGTTAATTGATGAAATTAGCTCATATTTAAAAATAAAATAAAATAAAGAGAAACCGTTCTTCATGTGCATCGTGGGAAATGGGCACGTCTGAAAGAGTGAAATGATGAGTGCAACTATTGAGGAACTCTTCTCAACCGTACACACGTTACACGTTACACAGGAGGAAAGAGAGGAGAGATTTAGAAGACCACTGGAGACTGTATATATCAATAGACTCTTACGGCGCATTTGATAATATTTTTATTTTTGGGAATAATTTCTAATTAAAAATTACTATTTTTAATTATGTTCCTGAATTTCTAAATATTTGAAACAATTTGGTAACTGTCAAAAATTTCTATTCTTGAAATAGAATTGCGTTTGGTACCGTTCTCAAAATTTATCATCTAAATTATTTTCTTTTAATTTTTAATAATTTTATTACTTTTTTCTTTTTTTTTTTCTTTTCTTTCTCCTCTTCTTCTTCAAGGATTGCTAGTTGCTAGCCTTGGGATGACTGGCGACCGGCCAGACCTCATCAATGTGCTGTTGGCCCTTAGCGAGGCCCTTGTCGACAGCTAGGCGAGATTCAGCCGAGCCTTGGCTAGGCAAGCGGCCTCACCCAAATTTGGCGAGGTCAACCCTTCAACGGTTGGGCGAGCTCAATCTCACCAAATCTGGGCCAGGTTGAGCCTCGCCCAATCAGGCAAGGCTGGCCGGTGGCTAGAGGAGGCTCGGGCAAGGTTGGTCAGTGGTTGGGCAAGCCTCCGGTGAGCTCGTTGGACCAATCACCAACAACTGGCAACGATGGACAGCAACGACGATAGCAGCAATAGCGGTGGTTGACGAAGAAGAGAGAATGAAGAAGAACAAGAAGAAAGAAGATAAAACATAGGTTGACTTTATTCTGGAATTGTTTCACGGAATAAAAAATCAACTTTTTTTTACTTCTCAATTTTGTTCCAAATCTACTTCTGGAAATAAAAAAAAATAAAAATTTGTTCCTAGGAATAAAAATTTTACCAAACGAATTTGTGTTCTAAATTTACTCCTGGGGACAAAAAAAAAAAAAACAGAAATTATTTCTATTTGGCAAGTTGCCGAACATAGCCTTAGTCAGCTCTTATTATATTTTTGGTGTAAATTAGTCATAATAACAAGTTGAGCACATAACAAACTTTTAGATTTCCAATAATAGTGAGCATTTATAGTATTCGTTGCGGATGTAACTAGCTATAAAAGTAATAGCCAATAAAAGCAACAGTTTTTTCTTTTTTTTTGATGACCTAGGAAACCCCGAAAACCAACAGCTGGCAGGAAGAACCTGGGGCTGACGCAAGCTGGCCACCACACTCACGCCAGCGATTAAGTCACCCTGCAACGCACTGGGGATTCGAACCCCTCCCCTTCACGAGGGGGAGATGGCTCAAAGCCAACAACACCACCCATATGGGTGGTCAACAGTTAATACTATAAAAAAACCCAAAAACTGGTAGGCTTGACAAATTTACCTTAAACTAATTTTTTTATTACAAAAAAATCAAATTGGTATATTTATAATAAATTTACTCAAAATTAGTTTTTTTATCACTAAAAATCTCAAATTGATATATTTATAACAAATTTATCATCCGTTAATTTATGTTACACCTATGACAAACGTAGAATAAAACTCCAAAATAGTACACATGTTACCTGTAATATATCATCCAACTCAATAATTTGATGATAAAATGAGGGTAAATTTATCATTAGTATATAAATTTCGAATTTTTTAGTCTAATGGAAATTTTTCAAAAATTTATTAATTTGAAATTTTTAGTGATATTAGTTTAAAAACAAAAGACCACAATAAATCAAGTCTAATGGCCGACAAAAGATGTCAGCGAGTCAAGAATGCTGCAAAAGTTCCTCCCCCCAAGGACATGACATTCTTGCCCCTCCTCAGAAGTTTTTATGACGTCAATGCGCACATCCTCAAGAGGAAAGTCAGGTCACGTCCCTCAAGCTATTAGGTCATTTGCTAGGCTTCTCAACATGAAAAAAAAAAAAATTATGGAAGAGATAGAGAGATGGAGAGAGAGGGGTTTTAATATTTAAGCATTGCTCCATGGACCGACAAATAGTCTGAAAACATTTCGAGGGGTTTTTTTGGTGAGAGAGAGTCGGATCGTTTTCATTACAAAATTCGGACCAGGTACCTTTTTTCTTTTATGTCTAGGGTGTTCTGTGGTTAGTAGTTTTACGTGAATGTAAGCCTTCCAACTTTGAGTTAACGTGTATGTGGCATTGGCATCATCGCAAGAAGATATTTTTTGTTGAAATCTTAAACTGGATATAAAATGAAAATTTTAGTTTACAACTTAAATTAAGAAAACCCTACCTTTGCATATATGGTTTTGTGGCATCATTCCAGGGTGTTATCTTGAACCATTGATGTGCTACGAGTATAACAGAGGAGAGAAAAATTGTGTCTTCGCATCTGAAATACCAAAATTGCACAATGTAACTCAAATTGGTTTTTTAGAATTATATGCGAACTAAGTAGAGCGATATGTGCATTTTGAGAACACTAGCCAAAGAAGGGTGCACGCATATGTGTGCTCAAAAATAGGAAAAGGAAAAGTTAACGAAGGAAGAAGAAGAGTGATAGAGCTTAGTACATAAATTAATTTAAATTGTCGGAGGATGAAAAGCTTCAATCCAAATTTACAATCTATGGTAGAGACTTTTGTAAAACATTAATTTTCTTGCATGAACTTCTAACCCTTTTTTAAACATGTGAAAGCCCGACTTTCTTCTAGGACAGTCTTCTTTTCTCTCTTCCTAGCTTCACAAAGGTTTGCCTGTTTTGGCTAGGAAGCATACAAGGATGCTGAAACCTCTTTTTGGTATGGTTAACAGAAGTTGCTCGTAGTCCCTTTCTTGTCCAAGGGCTTAAATCCACATTTTAGTAAAAGATTTAAGGAAAGAGAGCCAGATAGTTTGCATAGTGTTAAAACCCAACAAGATTGGAGTAGGAAGAACATGAGCGGTTCTTTTCACAAGCCCTTCTTCGAAAGTCTTCCACATCCTTTGTTCCAGGTTCGATTTCTTAGGCAATTAGAAGTGAAGCGTGCTAGCAGGAAGTCCCAAAGACACACACACACACAAACGTATTCCTTACTTTATTTCGTCGTGTGAATGTCTGAGCCAAGAGGATTAAGTCTCAATGAAAAACGGAGAGAGGTTCACCTGTTATAAGTTTCGATCTATGGGCTTTCTAGTACCGAGCTTTGTTAAGGAGATTAGAGAGGGGGTGACGAAAGAAAAACAGTTTTCTTTTACCAATCACATGATATCATCCTTAAAATTCTTTTTTATCCTTGGATTTCTGATTATATGTTTTTCCTATTCATGTTTTTTTTTTTTTGGGTGAAATGTTTTTCCTATTCATGTTAGTTTTCATATTATGAGAATAAACAGAAATGCTGGAGGGGTAATCAAGTTATCACTATTTCGACCAAAAAAAAAAAAATCAAGTTATCACTATATGTCATGTTGACACCTTATGTGGCTAGTAAAAAACTCAAGAAAACTAAAAATGCAAAATGAGGAAAATAAAGAAAAATAAAAGAAAGAGGCTTTGGCAATGAAATAAAGTAAAATAGAAGAGCGGTACCATCACCCAACCATTGCTGATGGTGGCCTCCGGCTTACTGCATCACGCATCAAGAGCGTGCGCGCCGAGAGTGACACGTGTGTACTGTCAAACGAAGGTCGTGAGTGAGACGGTCTCACTGAGACCGTTGCCTGCTACAATGCCTTGTTTGCCACTCTCCCTCGCAAGCGGCATGTGCACACTCATATACGGAGTTGTAGGAGATTGGTATCCTTTTCCCTCTCGAAATTAATGAGTAAGTATCAAGATAGGAAGTAATTCCTTACTGTTTTAGATTTGGTGAAAAATGAATGGAAGGAAAAAAAAAAAAAAAAACAGAGTGCTACATTGTTTGAAGTCAAAGATTGGCACTTGGCAAATTAAAGATGACAATTCTAAAAATGCATTAGTTTCTCGGGTTCAATTTGGAAATGCAGTTTCCTAGAAAGAATCTATTTTTCAGGTTTATTTTGGAAATAGAATCAATAAGAATGAATTTATTTTTTGGATTCATTTGTAATTTTTATTTTGAGAAATGAAAATTCCGAAAAGTAAATTTTAATTTTTCAGGCTCATTTGTATATATTTCAATTCTAAAAAATAAACCTAACGAAGATATAATCAATCATCAGTTTGAGTCCGTGGGTGGCGATGGCTAATTAAAATTCCAATAATTATGTTTTTTAAATTTTTGATCGTTTTGTGGTCATACTCCAGAACAAGAATCATTCTGTGGACACATATTTTTATTTTGCATGTAACTCTATCCATTGACGAGTTTATATTTCCATTCTAAGACTATTTATGTTAAAAAAGGAAAATTGTTTACAATCACGATGTAGATAATATATATGTATAATATTTTTTATCCACCGCCTTTAGATCCGCACTTTCTGAACAACATGGGGAAATTCATTCTTTTCACCTCATTTTTTCTTTACTTTTATTTTTGATTGCCAACTTAAATAGTCTTCAAAACATAATTTGAGTCTATATTGCGTTAATGTGTCCTTATAAAAGTAATACATCGACATATTGAACTTTACCTCATAAAATTAGAACATCTTTATTTGCTGTTAATTAAACCTTTTTAAATACATTTAGCTTAATGTGGGTATTCTCAAAAGCTTATTGGAATTTATCCTAAAAAAAGAATAAATGACTAAATATGGAATTCATTTTATCTTTGAAAATATAAGGAAAATGAAAAGGAAAAATTTAGATGGAAAATTAATTAATGGAATTAGTAAAAACAAAGAGGGAATGTTTTTCAGCTGCAGCATGAGAGGTGAGCACGTTTGAAAGTGTGAAATCATGTCTGCAATTATTGAGGACTCTTCTCGAATTGTGTACATGTCACTCAAGAGGAAAGAGAGAAAAGAGATTTAGAAGATCATTGGTATATGGCAATTGACTCTTAGTGAAACTCTTATCTACTTCTGGCAGAAGTTAATCTAATATATTGAGGATATTTTAAACTCTTACATAATCCAATAATAGCGAGCATTTACAGAATGCTTTACAGATAGGTAAGACGTAACTAGCTGAAAGTAATCGCCCTTAAAAGTCAAAGAGCACAATAATACAAGCCAAATGGCCGACAGGAGATGTCATCGGAGTGGAGAATGCCGCCAAAGTTCCCCAACAGAAGGACGTGACACTCTTGCCTCTTTTCAAATCTAAAGCAGAGAAGAACCTTTCACGTGGAGGAAGACGTGACTCAATGAGAATGAATTTATTTTTTTGGGTTCATTTGTAATTTTTAATTTGAGAAATTAAAATTCCAAAAAGTAAAATTTATTTTTTTTCAGGCTTATTTGTATATATTTTAATTCTAAAAAATAAAACTGAAGAAGATATAATCGATCATCAGTTTGAGTCTTTGGGTGGTGATGGCTAATTAAAATTCCAGTAGTCACCATCGACCGTTGCAGCGTAGAGGGTAGATCCTTTGCTCTCCCCGGTGGAGGCCAAGGTTCAAAACCCCTGTGAAGCAGGAAGGCTGAAGCGCTGTGTGGTGACTTAAGCGTGGTGTCGGGGTGGTGGTTTCCCCGCTAGCAACATTTGGGGGTTTATGTGGCAGCTGTCGGCCAAAGCGGTTCCTCGAGCATAAAAAAAAAAATTAGTAGTTATTTTTTTAATTTTCGATCATTAGTTTTGTAGTTATACTCCAGAACGAGAGTCATTTCGTGGACATATATTTTTATTTTGCATGTGCCTCTATTCCATTGACGAGTTTATATTTCCATTCTAAGACTATTTATGTTAAAAAAAAATCTTTTACAATCAGGATGTAGGTAATATGTATATATATATATATATATATATATATATATATATATAATATTTTTATTAAGTGCTTTTAGGTCCGCACTTGCTGAACAACATGGTGAAAATCATTCTTTTCACCTCATTTTTTCTTTACTTTTATTTTTGATTGCCAACTTAAAGATTCTTCAAAACATAGTTTGAGTATGTATTGTGCAAATGTGTCCTTATAAAAGTGATATGTCGACATATTTAACTTTACCTCATTAAATGAGAACATCTTTATCCTTAGTTAATTAAACCCTTTTAAATACATTTAGCTTAATGTGGGTATTCTCAAAAGCTTATTGGAATTTTTCCTAAAAAAAAAAGAATAAATGACTGAATATGGAATTCATTTCATCTTTGAAAATATAAGGAAATGGAGAGTAATAATTTAGATGGAAAATTAATTAATGGAATTAGTAAAACAAAGAGGGAATGTTTTTCAGCTGTAGCATGAGAGGTGAGCACGTTTGAAAGTGTGAAATCATGTATGAAATTATTGAGGACTCTTCTCGAATTGTGTACATGTCACTCAAGAGGAAAGAGAGAAAAGAGATTTAGAAGATCATTGGTATATGGCAATTGATTCTTAGTGAAACTCTTATCTACTTTTGGCAGAAGTTAATCTAATGCATTGAGGATATTTTAAACTCTTACATAATCCAATAATAGCGAGCATTTACAGAATGCTTTACAGATGGGTAAGATGTAACTAGCTGAAAGTAATGGCCGTTAAAAGTCAAAGAGCACAATAATACAAGCCAAATGGCCGACAGGAGATGTCATCGGAGTGGAGAATACCGTCAAAGTTCCTCAACAGAAGGACGTGACACTCTTGCCTCTTTTCAAATTTAAAGCAGAGAAGAACCTTTCACGTGGATGAAGACGTGACTCCATAAGAATGAATTTAATTTTTTGGGTTCATTTTTAATTTTTATTTTGAGAAATTAAAATTCCAAAAAGGAAAATTTATTTTTTCAGGCTTATTTGTATATATTTTAATTCTAAAAAATAAAACTGAAGAAGATATAATCGATCATCAATTTGAGTCTTTGGGTGGTGATGGCTAATTAAAATTCCAGTAGTCATTTCTTTTAATTTTCAATCATTAGTTTTGTAGTTATACTCCGGAACAAGAGTCATTCCGTGGACATATATTTTTATTTTGCACGTGACTCTATTCCATTGACGATTTTATATTTCCATTCTAAGACTATTTATGTTAAAAAAATCTTTTACGATCAGGATGTAGGTAATATATATATATATATATATATATATATATATATATATATAATATTTTTTATTAAGCACTTTTACGTCCACACTTGCTGAACAACATGGTGAAAATCATTCTTTTCACCTCATTTTTTTCTTTACTTTTATTTTTGATTGCCAACTTAAAGATTCTTCAAAACATAATTTGAGTATGTATTGTGCAAATGTGTCCTTATAAAAGTGATACGTCGACATATTTAACTTTACCTCATTAAATGAGAACATCTTTATCCTCAGTTAATTAAACCCTTTTAAATACATTTAGCTTAATGTGGGTATTCTCAAAAGCTTATTGGAATTTTTCCTAAAAATAAGAATAAATGACTGAATATGGAATTCATTTCATCTTTGAAAATATAAGGAAAATGAAGAGGAATAATTTAGATGGAAAATTAATTAATGGAATTAGTAAAACAAAGAGGGAATGTTTTTCAGCTGCAGCATGAGAGGTGAGCACGTTTGAAAGTGTGAAATCATGTATGAAATTATTGAGGACTCTTCTCGAATTGTGTACATGTCACTCAAGAGGAAAGAGAGAAAATAGATTTAGAAGATCATTGGTATATGGCAATTGATTCTTAGTGAAACTCTTATCTACTTTTGGCAGAAGTTAATCTAATGTATTGAGGATATTTTAAACTCTTACATAATCCAATAATAGCGAGCATTTACAGAATGCTTTACAGATGGGTAAGATGTAACTAGCTGAAAGTAATGGCCCTTGAAAGTCAAAGAGCACAATAATACAAGCCAAATGGCCGACAGGAGATGTCATCGGAGTGGAGAATGCCGTCAAAGTTCCTCAACAGAAGGACGTGACACTCTTGCCTCTTTTCAAATTTAAAGCAGAGAAGAACCTTTCACGTGGATGAAGACGTGACTCCATAAGAATGAATTTAATTTTTTGGGTTCATTTTTAATTTTTATTTTGAGAAATTAAAATTCCAAAAAGGAAAATTTAATTTTTCAGGCTTATTTGTATATTTTAAGTCTAAAAATTAAACTTGAAGAAAATATAATCGATCATCAGTTTGAGTCTTTGGGTGGTGATGGCTAATTAAAATTCCAATAGTCATTTCTTTTAATTTTCGATCATTAGTTTTGTGGTTATACTCCGGAACGAGAGTCATTCCATGGACATATATTTTTATTTTGCACGTGTCTCTATTCCATTGATGAGTTTATATTTCCATTCTACGACTATTTATGTTAAAAAAAATCTTTTACGATCATGAAGTAGGTAATATATATATATATATATATATATATATATATATATAATATTTTTATTCACCACTTTTGGGTCCGTACTTGCTGAACAATATGGGGAAAATCATTCTTTTTACCTCATTTTTTCTTTACTTTTATTTTTGATTGCCAACTTAAAGATTCTTCAAAACATAATTTGAGTATGTATTGTGCTAATGTGTCCTTATAAAAGTGATACGTCGACATATTTAACTTTACCTCATAAAATGAGAACATCTTTATCCTCAGTTAATTAAACCCTTTTAAATACATTTAGCTTAATGTGGGTATTCTCAAAAGCTTATTGGAATTTTTCCTAAAAAAAGAATAAATTACTGAATATAGAATTCATTTCATCTTTGAAAATATAAGGAAAATGAAGAGGAAAAATTTAGATGGAAAATTAATTGATGGAATTAGAAAAAACAAAGAGGGAACGTTTTTCAGCTGTACCGTGAGAGGTGAGCACATTTGAAAGTGTGAAATGATGTATGAAATTATTGAGGACTCTTCTCGAATTGTGTACATGTCACTCAAGAAGAAAGAGAGAAAATATATTTAGAAGATCATTGGTAATTGGCGATTGACTCTTAGTGAAACTCTTATCTACTTTTGGCAGAAGTTAATCTGATATATTGAGGATATTTCAAACTTTGACATGATCCAATAATAGCGAGCATTTACAGAATGCTTTACAGATAGGTAAGATGTAACTAGCTGAAAGTAATGGCCCTTAGAAGTATAAGAGTACAATATTACAAGCCAAATGGCCGACAGAAGATGTCATTGGAGTGGAGAATGCTGCCAAAGTTCCTCAACAGAAGGACGTGACACTCTTGCCTCTTTTCAAATCTAAAGCAGAGAAGTGCCTTTCACGTGGATGAAGACTTGAATTCGAAGTCATTTTGCGCTGTCATGGATTTTCTCTGTTTATACATATACCCATGTGGATGCAGCCAAAGTTCCAGCCGCAGACGGTGTATTATTCTCTTTTTACTGAATGACGACTTCTTTTCCAAAATTTATGACACCAGAAAATTTATGGGAATTCCTTTTGCTTACGAAAGTGTAAATTTGAAAAATTTACTAAAGAAGATACAAGTGCTATTTCACGTGATCATTTTTTTTTTCTCTTCTTCCGTCATCCTCTGCTTTGCAAACAACATATTTCAATGGACCTTATTAAGTGCACATGCGGTGTAAAAATGTCTTTATATAAGCAGGTTTTATAGAATGACACATAAAATTTTCATTTTTAGCAAGTAGGTTTAATCCATAAATAGGTTTTTCCATTTTAAGACTGTTAGTGTAAAAAAGACTTGTACACTGACAGCGTATGTAACATGAATCCCATTTCGGCGGATTTTTATTATGTAAAAGGCTGGTTTGCACAAGCAAGTTTTAGATAATGATACATAATCGATTTATATTTTTTGCATGCAACTAGATTCAATAAATAGATTTATATTACCATTCCGAGACATTTTTGGGTAAAAACCTTTTATGATGCCGATGCATATACTATTTTTATTCATCATCTTTACCTCTGTTTTAAATTTTCGTTGGGAGACTTTTGGCCACTACCACAACACAAAATCATAGAATTGCCACCCTGACTTGCACTGAGAAAGGTGTGCATTGCATCACAATAGTTGGATTCCTATCCATAAGTTGTTCTCATTTTAAAATCCCCCAAGTCCGTTCATTGGGATCTATGTCTAGCAAATTGAAATTAATGGTTCAATCTCAAGGATGTCCCAGCCACACCAAACCCAGGAGTCTAGCTCCTACTTCACGAGACGTATCGATATTAAATTGAGTCTGTGACACCAAATCGGCACTCCAAGTAATACGTTGGGATTTTTCCGAAACAAATCTCCGTTTGAATGGCAGATGCCTAGTCATTAGTGAGGTTTCAGTCGATTTATCCACCACCAATAATTTAGGGCATGAGCCTCTCTTATTCTCGGAGGACTTTTGCAAGTCTACGAAGTTATCCATCCAAACACACGTGAGATGCTGTCACGATCCGGCATGACTGAGGAAAGAAAGAACGTCTTGTCTCATAGTCCTAAAATGTGTCGGGAAAAATCAATTGGGAAAAATCAAATTAGACTATGAGGGATGAATAAAATATTTTTAAGAAATTATTTGCCCCACAACATTACTAATGATTATTAACAAAAATCTTTCTAGATATAACAAAATCTCAAACGAAAACATTAAATAACAATTCTAATATTTTTCCTAGAAATCTCTAATGGGAAATAATTGAAAATAGATTTTGTATTGAGAAAAAATTGAAAAAATTGAAACGTCGAAACTATAACAGTGTTTGAATAAATACAGCCTTTCCTTTGAAATGTCGCTTCAGTACCTTATCTTCTCTAATTGTACACGTGTCACACAAGGACGTCCTTTGTACAACACCTTTTTGCCCCAACATTGGGCGACTAAAGGAGAGACCCGAAAAATCAAATAAAAACTTAATTAAGTATGATTTGAACATGAGATATAACGCGCAAACATGCGATCAATCTAAAATAGAGACCCGAGACCATCTGAGGCGCGCTATAAAGCTTGACTAAGAGATGAACACCGGCTGTCCAGTCCATGAATGGTCTATACAGCAAGCCTCGAGCTTTTGTTTTGACATAAAAAACCAACTCCGAAATGGCTATAGGCATCCCGACGCATATGTGTCATTAGGAATCATAAAATGTCATCACTAAAGGTGCGACTTGCAACTGATAACCATTCTATTTTTATAATCAATTTCTAGTCAGAGCTTAATTAAAGTGGAGACAAGCATGTGAATTAAATCCATGCGAAGCAGAAAAATCAATAGGGATTAATCACATCAAATAACATCCATACTAAAGATAATAAAGTATAACAATCACTTATTCACGCAAGGATTGCTCTAAACAGAAATAAAGCATCGCCACTCCATAGACTAACAGTACGTGGGCATTAGGTCGAGTGAGCATAGTAGACATCATGGAATAACAACCATATTCAAGCAAGTAGGCACGTCATATTCGCGTAACATGAACAAGCATCACGATCGGCTAAGAGTTTAAAACAACTCATCTTACTTGGATGAACAAGTATAGTTGATCCAATGACCGATACATGCTCGGGGTGTCGGACTTGACGAGGTCCAACCCATTTATATGGCTTAATAGGTCTTATTATTTAATATTTGATATATGCCCAATTTAGTAAAATATATTATGGACAATATATTTTTTACATCCAATTAGGCATGTAGAATCCATATCTTAAACCTTGATGGAAGGTTGAGACTTAGTAGCTCTACGATTGGTCCCATCACTCCCTCTATATAAGATCTCTATTCAGTGGAGAATGTACGCATTCCATTATCACGCTTTTGCTATTTCCAAAAAATTGAAGAGAGAGAAAAAAATACACACCCATCGTAAGGATTATAGAGGAGAGTGGTGAAGATTCATACTTATGGGAAGACATCTCCTCGCTTGTTGGATCAATAATGGCTACATTTGATTCAGGACGCTATATTTATTGATTTCATATCATGTTCATGTGATTGAAAGATCTTATCATGCTAACATGTGGTATCTGAGCGTTAGTTTATTCAATGCATGAACATTTTTATAATGTTTATTATGATCTTTCACCCATTTATGATTGATTCACAGTATTTTGTTGATGATGCAAGAAATATATAATGACAACTAATTTTTTTTAAATACCTTATGCAAATAATGTATTTGATTCAGATGTTTGTAAGTTTTTATTAACAAAACATTTGAAATTGGTAAATACCGTCGTATAATCTAGTTATTGTTTCGTGATTTTTGACCATCAATTATCCTAATTTGTGTTGCTCCCTTCTCATTTATTTGACACATGTGTATTCGAAAAGAGAAAATGGTTAATGGCAATTGGGTCGTGTTAAAATTGCCAATTATGATGTCAAATATATAAATTTTTATTCTTTATTGTGGTTCTAAACTATTTGTGCAGTGATTGGCCCAACAAAAGATTATTGTTTTAAATAGATTTAGATTATGATAAAATCGTCTTATGTTATGCTCATTATTAAATTCGTAACTGGCGCAATGAAAAGTTAAGATATTTAATTTTGAGTATTATGATGAACTGACAAGCAAATAAATTGCCAATATGCGAGTCGAATTGATTCTGCCCAACAGTGATTTAGTTTGATTTATTATTGCCTTATGAAATTTGTCGGTAAATTATGAAAGAATCCATTTAAAGTTTTATAGTCGGCCCAACAGAAGGCCATATATGATCCTTGGATTTCTTTTGGTAAGGTTTTGTGTATTTTACCTTTCCATGTAAGTGAACTATTTATTTTTTAGCATATTGTGACGATGTATTGAATTATTTTATTTATTTTTGTGGATTTCCTAAAGGTGCTAACGTGTATGAATTAAATTTTTCTGATATAGCATACAATCCTGTTGCTATTACAAGTTATCTTTCCTCTATTGAACAATTGATTGGTATAAATTTCAAGAAATTGAAAGAGCAAATCAGTCTAATTTTTGGGATCATGGATTTGGACCATGTCTTACGAGTTGATGCTCCCATTGAACTCACGGCTAAAAGCTCAAATGAGCAGAAAGCTGCTTATGAAAAGTGGGAGCGATCCAACCACATATCTTTGATGATTATGAAAGGTTCCATAACGACCGCTATCCAGAGAGCCATACCTGACTTTCCTAATGCTACGGAGTACCTTGCTCTCATTGAGGAGCAATATGAGGGCACTTCCAAAGCACATGCTACTACACTTATTTCCAAAAAAAATGCATTAAAGTATAATGGACTCAATGGTGTTCATGAGAACATTATGTGGATGAATGATATGGCTACTCAACTTAAGTCATTGGATATGGAAATCTCTGACGGTTTCCTTGTTCACTTCATCATAACATCTCTTCTTGCATAGTTTCGTCTTTTTAAGATCAACTATAATACGCAAAAAGAGAAATGGAAGATGAGTGAGCTAATTTCTATGTGTCCAAGAAGAAGAGAGGCTACAATTTGAACAACTTGACAGTGCTCACGTAATTACCTATGTTTCAAATAAAGGCAAAGGAAAGATGAATGGCAAGGGTTGCAATTATGGAAACAAAGGTACTCCCAACCATATGATTAGGGGTGAGCAGTGGTCTAGGGTCGACCCTGGACCGACCCTGGATCGGCCCAACCTTGCTGGTCCTGGTTCGGTTCCCAAGGGGATTGGGTCGGTCCTTGGTCTTGAAATTCTATAACCAACATTGTGCAGGTTGGTCCTCGGTCCTAAGAGTTTTGGGTCGATCCAACCCTGGACCAACCCTGTATATTATATTTATTATTTATAATTCTTTTATATATTCAAACATAAGTAAAATGTCTGTTATATTATATTATATTATATTGTATTATATTGAGATGTTCTATCAATAGCACTAATAATAATTTCAATTTAAAACTTTTGTTGAGTATTAATTATGCGTCGTTTGTTTTGTTTTCAGGTGTTTAGAAGTTCAAATGAATTAACAAGATGTGAAGTTATATATTCATGGTTTATATTAAATATTTTAAACTTTTTATAGTTTAATTGTATTTCACTAATGAATTTCAGCTGCACTTTGCTTTTCAATTTGTGTCAAATGGTAGAAGTTTTGAAGAGTAGAGTAGTACTGCAATTGCTACGGTGATTTGCTAGTCAAGTGGTGTGAAGCTCATTTTTTGGTTGAGTGGACTCTACATGATCAAATGCAGGAAAACGCTTTTGCATATGGTGTTATGAATATTAAAGATAGATGATTACAAGAACTTTCCATCTTGTCTCATATCTCGATGAGCGATTAGCAGGTACGAAATTTCTATTATTGTGTCATCTTAAATTTGCTAAATATGTATTGGTATTTATAGTTTAGTTGCACAATGCTGCATTGTCGATGTATGTGTAATTTGAATTTGTAGGTTTGCTTTTTTAGGGAGTATAAAAAATAAGAGGAAAAAAATTATCGATCGGTCTCGAGTTGACCCTGGAATTGGACCGAACCCATTGGATCGGTCCGGTCCTTGGTCCCGGGCTCAATAGGGTTGGTTCTCGGTCCTAAAAATTGAGGACCGATACTGTAGGGTTGGTCCTAGGGTTAGGGGGTTGCCTGGACCAACCCGGACCATGCTCACCCCTACATATGATTGACAAGGCAGGTCCTTTTGGCTCGAAAGGACTGAGTGTTCCTAAGTGTCATGGAAAAATAGCCACTAGAAATTTATTAAAAATTCGCTGAGTGTTCCTAGAGAAGGATTGTTGTATCTTGGCAAAATAGCCGCTAGAATTTAATGCTAGATTTTGTACTCCGAATGGCAGACTTATCTTTAAGGACAATGCATGCACGCCTTAGACAATTGATCTTATTTTTCTCATCTTTTCAATAGATATTTACCAATTCTTATTTTTCATATTATCTAACATTTTCCCAACGACACGTGCCTATGAGAGGGTGGATCCAAGTGTATATCATGTTCATGAATGTCCAGTGAGAGCATCTCTCTCGTTGGAAATCTTATCTGTGAATGTTGGGACCCGGGATCCAACTTTGGGGTTTCCCAGCCCAACCGTAGAGTTTCGAGTCTAAGCACCGATAGCTACTCATATTTCAGAAAATTTTTTCTTGTTCTTTCAAAGGAAAAATCATTTTCCTGAATCTAAACTTTGGTAGAAGCTTTTTCAGTCGACTACAAAAATATTTTCTGTTGACTCATTTTCTTAAGTAAACCAAATGTCAGAAAATGAGGAAACTATTTTCTGCGAATCAAACAAATCTTAAGACATATGGAATGATGCCAAATCAATAGAATGCCTAACATTCTCGTTGATAAATTATGACAATAGAATAATTCCTGAATGTTAACTTCATTTCCAAATTTTGTGACCTTACAAATTTTAAGAAAAATCCTTTTATTTACAATAGTGTAAATTTGGAAAAATTTACTTAAAAAGATACGATCATAATTTCGCATACTTATCCCTTTTTGTTTTCTTCCACCATCCCCTTCTTTGCAAACAACATATTTTTCAATGGATTTTCATTTCGTGTACTGGTGGTGTAAAAATTTCTTTACATAAACAGGTTTAGTTCTGACCAAAAAAAAAAAAAAGGTTTAGTAGAATGAGCATATATAGTTTTTATTCGCATCTTGATTTATTCCATAAACGGGTTAATGTTTTCATTCTGAGATTTTTTTGTGTAAAAAAGACTCTTATACTAACAATTCATGTAGTATAAATTTTATTTTGACAAGCTCTTATTTCGTACAGTGGCGATGTAAAATATTCTTCACACAAGCAAGTCTTAGATAATGACACATAATCAATTATATTTTTTACATGTAACTTTAATTCAGTAAATAGGTTTATATTTCCATTCGAATTGTGTAAAAAAGTCTTTGGCGATGGCGATGACAATGTATGTAATATATATATATATATATATATATATGTATCCATGCTATTTTAATCACTACTTAGATCCGCACTTTCTGAATACGGGGAAAATCATTTTCTTCGCCTCTTTTTACTCTACTATTATTTTCATCGCCAACTCATAAAATCTTGGAAACATAATTTGAGTCTGAATGGCGCTAACGTGTCTTTAAAAGATACAAAATGACATCTTTAACTATTGTACTTAATTAGTACGTGCATGATAGGGTGCGATGAGAACGCACCGTTTCGTCTTGATATACTACGATGGAAAGACACCATTTGAAAGGGTATGATGGACTTACATAAAATTCTTTTGAAGATAACCATTTACAAGGTTGGCAAAACGTATGCTCAGAAATTCCTCTCTTTTTCTTTTCCCATTTCCATCAAAAGAAAAGAAAGCGTTCCATTTCTCATTTACAAAAACAATTGGTATTTACGTTGTCAACATCGGATGTTTTCCTCATAACTACATTCAGATCAACATAAAGTAATATTGTTCGTGATTCATCCGCAATTCAACGTTCGTTCCAGGGTAAATTGTTGACTACGCATTGAAAACAAGTAAGTCGTCTTCCACCTACTTTCTTCCTAAGTATTAGAGTACCGTTGTGATTTTTGCCTTGTTTTTCATCGAATTTTCTCATTTACCATTTGATACCAAGATCAAGAGAATGAAATCTATACTGTTTGGATGTTTATTGCTCGGAATCGCAATCTGAATCATCGAAAACGAACCGAAGCGAAGAACAGGTTTAGGGCTGCGTACACTCGTACCGTTTTGGCCATTTTTCGGAATATTTTTTCTACCAAAATAAATTTCTTCCTAAGTATTAGGGCACCGTTGTGATTTCTGCCTTGTTTTTCAGCGAATTTTCTCGTTTACCATTGGATATCGAGATCAAGAGAATGAAATATATACTGTTTTGATGTTTATTGCTCAGAATCACAATCTGAATTGTCAAAAACGAACCAAAGCCAAAAGCGGGTTTAGGGCCGTGTACACTCGTACGGTTTTGGCCATTTTTCGAAATATTTTTTCTACCAAAATAAATTTCTAAATATACAGGGTGAAAGTACTCGTTGAGACAACTCCAACGGTAGGTCGAGCATCGCAGAGGATGCCGGACTCGCCCACACGAGCAGCCAGAAGCCGCGGCGCGTGGGCACCACGCGCCCAACGTGCTGGGAATGCCAACGCGTGAGCGTCACACATGCGTCGGCAAATTGATGTGTGCTAACTAGGGGTGTGCAAAAGAACCGGAAACCGCCCGGACCGCCCGGAACCGGTGGTTCTTAAGGGAACTAATCCGACTTCCAGTTCCAATTTATGAAAACTAGTGGATACTGGTCCAGTTCCCAGTTTCATTAGCAGATCCGCCCACCCGAACCGGACCAGTTATATTATAATAATATATTAATTATTAATATTAAAAATTTGAAATTAGCAAATCTAAAATTTAGGGCTTTAATCACCATCTTGTCTCAATTCACTACTCTCCTACTCCATCTTGTCTCTCTCAGTTCAAAATCTCCCCAGGCTCCCTCTTCCTCTCCGATTCACCTCTAGATTTACCCATCTCCTTTTGAGTCCTAGTCCAAACTTGGCAAAATAGTGAGTTAATTCTCTTTTCCTCCCTCGAACTTGAACTCTCTCTTCACGTCGTCACCACCTCCGCATTCACTGTCACTATCGTCCTCTTTGTTGTTGGGCTCATCCTGCTTCTACCTCCTCTCTTCCTCCTTCCCCTCCTCAGGCTTCTCCTCATCTTCAGGGATGGGCGAATTCTAGGTCTAAGAACGGCTCATCGTCCCCATTGTCCTCCTCATTATTGGTCTCAAGGGAGGAGTGGGAGACGACGGAGGTGGTGGCCAAGATGGTGGTGGTGGTCGAGACGGAAGCGGAGTGAGGGTCACAATTGGTTAAAGGCGAAAAGGGGAAGACGTGGAGGTTGGACCGGTTCTATGAATTCACCCAGGAACCGCACTGGAACTGGTCCGATTTTCGGGTGGATCCATGCAACTAGCGGGCAGTTCCTGGTTTTAGGTTAGGAACCACCTGCTCGGATCATGCACACCCCTAGTGCTGACGTCACAAATGATGTCATCCATGACGTCATCGATGACATCATTGACGGTGGTAGTTGGTCGGCCGGTGTTCGGCCCGGCAACCCGACCCTACTTGGCCAAGATCCGACCAACCCGACCGTTGACCGGTCCGTTGGTCAAACCGATCGAATTGGTCGGATCGACCATGATCCATTGAGGATCTCTTGCGTGCGCGCCCATGTGTGATAGGAGCATGGTCGGTGGCGTTTGGTTTGTATGAATGTGCTTTACACTGTGATATAATTATTTTCTATATTTGAGTTTTATAAATGTATAGAATTGTGTACATAACCCTAAGTACACGTATTTTTAGGGTATAAATGCATAGTTTATTCATTTTTAACTTGTATTTTCTTATGTTTTAGGAAATACAGTAGCTAGCCTACATTAAAATAATTTCATATATGCTGTGTAGAGCTTGGTTCAATGGTAGTAGATATATAGTTTAATATACTTGCAATTTTCTAGTTCCAAGAAAATTCAAACAATGGTAGAAAATTCTTATTTTTCCGTTACATGTTGAATTGCGGTTTTGATTGTAGTTGCAGCATGATTGCTTTTTTTTTTTTTTTTTTTTTTTTTTATGTTGGTTCACATCATGCTATGCTTTTGTGTTAATAGAAAAATGTAGAAATTACATGTGGTCATATAATTATTTTTTTCTAGTGGGAGTTTGTAGATTGGTAGAATTCAAAGGAGTTCTCATCTAGAACTTAAAATTTGCGCAAATTAAACTTGTTGAGGAAATTCCTATTAGGTTTTGAAGTTGACAAAAATTTTCTGTTTCTATTATGAGAAATATTAGACTTCTGTGAAATTCTTTCAAAGTCTATCTTATATCAAAAGTCTGCCCCACTATGAAGAAGATTCAGACTGAACTCAAGTGAAGATCACAGATATAATCAGACTCGGGATTATTTTTCTTCCTTCAAGGATTCAGTACGAACAAGATACATCTGGCCCCTTGCTTGGAAATTTCACTTACCTTTTTGATATTATTGATTAAAGCACTCACGGATTGGTGTAATCCTTTTGGAAGACAAGTTTATTTGGAAAGAATCTATTTATAAAAACCTAGATCCTAATTGCATGGGCGAATCGGATCATCGGACTTTCATCTCAATTTTCAAACGGCTTAAGATCTCTTTGATTGATTCTGTCCAATAGATTAATTGAAAGAATTCCTCTGAAAAGTGCCAACGATTATAAAGGTATGAATGAGTATTTAAGGAGGTTTCTTGGGTCATTTGACGGGGGCGTGAAAGCTAGAATTCTAAAGTCTGAAGCTTTTCAAATCACTTGTTCTTCATCATATAATGCTTAAAATTGTATTCGAAAGAGAGAGAAACACTAAAGAGTGACTTAGTGAGAGAAAGAAACTCTCTACTGAGTAGTCAGTATTGCTGTAATTCTCTTTCGATTCATAGCGAAAACCAGCCAAAAGGCTGTCAGCATGGAAGAGTGGACGTAAGCTTAATCTAAGCTGAACTATTATAAATCTTGTGTTCTTTTTCTCCTCCCCGAACTTCTTTAATTTATCTGCTGTGATACTTTTCTGATTTTCACTGTATTTGCTTGAGTGTTAATCTTTATTCAAAGTCTCTAGTTTAATAGACTTGGTTTAAAAGAAAAATATCCTTACTGCAATTTGAGAATAATTGTCTTTACACCTATTCACCCCCTCTAGGTGTTTATACTAGCTATTTCAAAACTAATTAATGATAATAGAACAATCATACATAGGAGTTGATTGGGAACATAGTGAACTTTCGTTTCTATGTCTTCTGTTGAATTATCATTAATTTAGTCTGTCTTTGTTGCAAATTAAATATGTGTGTTACTCTGAAAAGTGTGCTAGTATTGATTCTGCGTTTATTATGTCAATGTGTTATAGCAATTGATTATGGTTTCGGCATCCAATACCATTGTGGCTGACCTCAATACGGGTGAGAAGCTGAACGGTGACAATTATGATATTTGGCACCAAAAGATTCAGTACATCCTTGAGGAACAAGAGGTTTTGGAAACCCTCAACCACACCATTGATGAACCTGAGCATAGAACTTCAGCTCAACACAAGAGAGATCTAGAAGCTTATCAAGCTTAGACGAAGAAAAATAGCATTGCTCATACCACATTACTGAGTTGTATGCAAGATGATCTCATGTGTGAGTTTGAAAGTTATGATAAAACTCAAGCAATGTGGGTTGCCTTGAAAGATAAGTTTGGGGGTATATCTGCCACTAAGTGAGGAGACTCACCATCAAATTTGACACATACGAAAAGCGTTCAAATGTAACAATGACGCAGTATCTTCGAGAAATGTCAAACATTATTCGTGAGTTGAAGTTGGCAGGTCACTTCCTTACTGATGAACAGCAAGTTCAGGTTGTTATAAGGTCTCTTCTTGACAATTTAGAGTATATGAAGATCAATATGACACATAATAAGAATATTGTCACTTTTGATGATATTGCGCGTTATTTGAAATTAGAGGATGAGCGCCTTATTTGAAATTAGAGGATGAGCGCCTAGAGGTTGCAAGATCCTCCACTCATACTTATGTTGCTGAATCAAGTTCGTGCAAAGCTTCGAGCTTCAAGCGCAAACGAAATCATCAATTCAACAACAAAGGGAAGAAAATTGATCAGGCACCTAAAAGGGTTAAGACCTTTCGACGCAAGAAGCGTGGTGGGAAGAAGGACAAGGCCAAGATGAAGTGTTACAATTGTGGCAAGATGGGTCACTTTACTCGTGAATGTACTGAGCGGAAAGAAGTACTATATTACTCCATTATTTTAAGTAATGCTTTTATTTATAGCACTGTAATGGTTGCTGAATCTCATCCAATGTGGACTGTAGATTTAGGAGTAACAGACCACGTAACTAGAGATCGAGAAACATTTGTAGAGTATCGTCGGATACATCCTAGAAGAAGATGGATATATGTTGGGAATGACTCAAGAATTGAAGTTAAGGGTATTGGCACATATAAATTAATTTTACGTGGTAGCCAAAGCCTATTCCTACATGATATCCTCTATGTGCCGGATATTCGAC
Source organism: Eucalyptus grandis x Eucalyptus urophylla (assembly GCA_028830015.1). Classification (NCBI taxonomy): domain Eukaryota; kingdom Viridiplantae; phylum Streptophyta; class Magnoliopsida; order Myrtales; family Myrtaceae; genus Eucalyptus; species Eucalyptus grandis x Eucalyptus urophylla. The sequence goes on from CM054190.1 coordinate 48,959,500, forward strand.
GAAACTTAGTCTCCGTAATTGTTCTTCTTAGCCTAGGTTATGTATTGAATTTTCGTGATGATTGTGTTGACATTTTGTTTGGAATAGTTTATTATGGTTCAGGTTATATATTGAATGGTTTTATGGTGTTAGACATTGATTATGATCAGTACAATGTTAATGTTTATGGTTGTTTTTCCTTAATTGCATCTTCTAGTAATGTTGAGATTGATGCAAGTACGTGGCATACTAGATTAGGTCACGTTGGGTTACAAATGATGCAAAGATTAGCTAGATAATGCCTTTTAGGGTCACTCACTAATGTTAATCTACCCGTATGTGAACATTGTCTAGTGGGAAAAGTAGCTAGAAAACCATTCGGTAAAGGGAATAAAGCTGAATTTCCATTGCAACTCATACATTTTGACATTTGTGGTCCTTTGAATGTGAGGGTGAGGCATGGAGCCTCATATTTCATCACTTTCATAGATGATTTCACACGTTTCGATTATATCTTTTTGATCTCCCATAAGTTAGAAGCATTAGACTGCTTTAGATAATATATAATGATGGTAGAGAATCAATTGAACAAAACAATAAAGACATTGAGAACCGATCACAAACGTGAGTATCTATTGGAGCAATTCAAGGCTCTTTGTGATAAAAAATGAATTGTACGACAATTGACTATTCCTAGTACTCCACAACAAAATAGGGTAGCTAAGAGAAGGAATAGAACCCTATTGAAAATGGTTATGTCTATTATGGCGCAAGCAAATTTACCTATATCCTATTGGAGAGATGCGTTATTGATTGCTACCTATGTACTTAACCGAGTGCCCTTAAAATCAGTTACTTCCACCCCTTATGAATTATGGACTGATAGGAAACCAGACTTAGGTAATCTACGTCTATGGGAGTGTGCAGCTTATGTTCATGATTCTTCCCATAAATATGGCAAATTAGCTCATAGAGGGAACAAATGTATCTTTATAAGATATTCTGAACACTCCAAGGTAAGTGTTCATAGGTGAACAAGCTGATGGAAGTATAACAGAAATGGAATCACAAGATTATAAGATATTCTTAGAGAGCGATTTTCCTAATAGAGGTGAGATTGATAAGAACTTCCAATTATATGAGATGAAATATCCTGATAACACACCTACTAATGTTGTAGAGAAAAATGAAGATTTACCTTAATATACAAGATATAATGGGAGTATCGCATCGCCTAACGAATTGAATTCAAAAGAAATCTAGTTACATAAAAGTAATCCTAAAAGTATTTCTCGTCGTCATTTTGAGATTGAAGGGGAAACATTTATGATTTTTCAAAAAGACGATACCAAGCTTAAGACTGTTCAAGAGGCTCTCTCATCCTCTGATAAGGAAGAATGGTGAAAAATTTTAGAAGATGAGATGAAGTCAATGAGGGCAAATCACATCTGAGACTTGGTTGATCTACCACCCAATCACAAGGCCATTGGAAACAAATGGGTTTTTAAGATTAAGTGAATGGCAGATTGATCAATTGATAAGTAGAAGGCTCGCCTTGTAGCGAAAGGTTATACTGAACAAGAGGGTATAGACTATGAGGAAACAATTTTACCAGTTGTAAAGTTTGCCTCAATTCGCCTTATCCTAGCCATTATTGCACATTTGGATCTTGAATTACATCAAATGGATGTAAAGACGGCATTTCTTAATGGAGAACTGTATGAGAAAAACTATATGAAGCAGCCAATAGGTTTCATAGCTAAAGGTCAAGAGCATAAAGTTTGCAAGCTTCATCGCTCAATATATGGCCTTAAGCAATCATCTAGACAGTGATATCTTCGTTTTCATCGAGTCATAACCACTTTTGGTTTCACGATGATCGAAGAAAATCAATGTGTATATGTCTAGTGATCCGAAGATAAATTTGTGATTTTATCACTTTATGTAGACGATATTCTATTGGCTAGAAATGATAAGGTTTTGGTTATTACCATAAAAAAATAGTTGTCCTCTAATTTTGAAATGAATGACATGAGAGAAGCTGCTTATATATTAAGCGTTAAGATCGAAAGAGATCAATCAAAGAAACTCTTTACTTTATCACAAAAGTCTTATATAATGAAGATTCTTGAACATTTCAGTATGCATCATTATAATCCCATTGATACCCTTGTCATGCAAGGTAAAAGCCCAAGTACTACGATGTGTCCTAAGACTCCAAAAGAAAATAAAGTGATGGAAATTGTTTCTTATGCCAGTGCAGTCGCAAGTTTGATGTATGCTATGATGTGTACTCGACCCAACATATGTTGTACCGTGGGATTGGTGAGCCGATATCAATCAAATCACGGTGAAGCACACTGAAAAGCAGTGAAGAGAATCCTGAGATACTTGAAAGGCACTATGGATTATCGACTTTGTTACTAAGGGAATGATTTATGCCTACTAGGCTATTTAAATGTTGATTGGGGTGGAGACCTAGATAAGCATAAATCGACTTCTGGATATGCGTTTTTGCTCAATGGAGGTGCAATTTCTTGGAATAGCAAGAAACAGGCATGCACGGCCTTGTCTACGATGGAGGCAAAATTTATTGCATGTTTTGTCGTAGTGCAAGAAGCAGTATGGTTAAAACATTTCTGGGAAAATTTAATCACTGTCACTGAGGTTCCAAGATCGATGATAATTTATTGCGATAGTCAAGAAATCATTGCCTATGTGAAAGATCCCAAGTATCATGGAAGGACGAAGTACATTGACATAAAGAATAACTTCATAAGAAATATAATAGAGTAGAAAGAAGTGATCCTACAATACATTTCAACCAATAGAATAATTGCTGATCCACTTACGAAGGCTGTTCCTAGAGACATATTATTGACCCACAGGATGTCACTAGGATTACGTAGAATGTGATGTGTTATTATAGAGGATAATTAATTTATGTATATGTGGACATATGTATTATACTTGTTTGTTTATTAGTGACTTGATGTTTTCTCAATAAGTACAAATCCATTATAAGACTAGCAGATACACACATATTATTGAAAAGTATGTCAGCAGGCAATGATTGGCTCACTCACACGAGCAATCACCTCAAGTGTTATAATTAGCACGTTGAGATGAGACGTTATGTACAAATAAATGCCGAAGAATAAGTTTAGTATATAAAATGATATGTCGCCTTGATTGGAGTCAAGAAGAGGTCTGTGATTTGTTTATAATAAGACTGAACATGATAGTCCCACAATCATGTATGCCTGAAAGATGTCGGATGCGAATACTTAATTGGACACTATAGAAAGCCAGCTGATATAGCACTCGAGCTAAACAAGAGTATGTGAGAAGCACGTGACTATGTTTAGGCTAAGATCCGTGTAGTGAATATATTTAGTAAATGACATACGCTCTTATAGAAAGAGAAATCCACTGTGGCATATAATTCATACTACATGTGCATTGTACGACCGACAAGGGAAGGTGAGTAAAATTATCTCTATTTAGCCCTTGAGGTAATTCATAATTTATCTCATTTTGTGCCATATGTTACTTTTGACTATGTTCTCGAAGTGAAAGATCAATGTTGTTACTTTATTATGTTACCGATGGTCATGAATACATTGAATAGATATGGCTTTATGGGGCGTGTCTAGGAAAGCAATTATTCTGAAATGGAGAGAGATATGAGTGTGAAGGAAAACTATTGTTGTTTTACATTTATCACATGTATTTACTAGTCGACCAATTATATCACCTTATGTGGTTGCGGATATAATTGTAAATACATGGTGTTTTTTAGAATAGTCAAGTATAGCCTTTAAGGGATAGGTATACTTGGATTGATGTAACAAAATATGTCTGGGGCACTGTGAGACATCAATTGTTTATTTCTTTCTAAGGTTGTAACCATTATGTCATTCCTAACAGGTGCATAATTTGAGCTCTCAAGTGTAGGTGTACTCACTGGTCGCATGGGTTACTTGCCAGAACATATTGTTTTGTAAAGTTGATGAATGTTGAATGCCTTATATTCTTGATAGAGCGTTATCAAGCCCATCATGTAGGAGTGAGACATGTTATACTTAATTAGTACGTCCATGATGGGATGCGATTAGAACACACCGTTTCGTTTTGATACGCTATAATGGAAAGACACCTTTTGAAAGGGCATGAGGAACTTATATAAAATTCTTCTGAAGATAATTGTTGACAAGGTTGGTAGATCGTATGCTCAGAAATTCCTCTCATTTTCTTTTCCCCTTTCCGTCAAAAGAAAAGAAGGCGTTTCATTTCTCATTTACAAAAATAATTGGCATTTACGCTGTGAAAATCAAATGTTTTCCTCATGACTACATTCAGACCAACATGAAGTAATATTATTCATGATGCATCTGCTATTCAACGTTTGTTCCCAGGTAAATTGTTGATTGTGCATTGGAAACAGGTTAGTCGTCTTCCGCCTACTTTCTTCCTACATTAACTTTACCTAATAAAATGAGAACATCGTCATCATCGATTAATAAATATTTTTAAATACATTTAGCTTACCGTGGGTATTCTCAGTTGGTTAATATCACAACTTTTCTTAAGAAGAAATAATTAACTAAATGTGGAATTTTTGCTATCTTTGAAAAAACAAAGAATATGGGGAGGATACAATTTTACATGACAAGTTAATCAATGAAATTAGCTCATATTAAAAAAAAAATAGAGATCGAACGCTTTTCATGCGCATTGTGAGACACGTACACCTCAGAAAATGTGCAATTACTTATGAAAATTACTGAGTACCTTATCTTCTCTAATTATTCTCGTGTCACGCATGAACGTCTTCTATACAACACTCTTTCGGCCCACCATGGGGTGACTTAAAGATGTCATCGAAGTTGAGAATGCTTGCCAAAGTTCGTATGACGTCATTGTTTAGATCCTCCAGAGGAAAATTACGTCGCATCCTGTCATGGATTGTGACACTAGCTATGTGTCTCAACATGAAAATACATGGAAGAGAAGAAAGAGAGACTGAAAAACTTTGAAATTCCCTCACATTGGCCTTTTGTCCCTCAAATTGGAACAATGGAGTCCTTTTCATTATGGGCCTAGGGTGTCCTACGGTTAATAGTTTTATGCGAATGTGAGCCATTCAAATTTGAGAGTGGTGTTGGTATCATCTCAAGAAGATAATTTTATTTTTTTTTGTCAAATCTTGAACAGGATAATAAAAATGGCGTCCCAACTTTGCGTACGTAGTTTTATGGTAGCAATCCGAACTTTACTTCTCTTCTAGAGACAACATCGAAAGCTGCAAAAACAGCACCTCAAGATCCCTATAACTAGAATCTAAAAGATATATACATATAATTGAGAAAAAGAGATTTACATATTTGATTTGAAATCCATCATTCTTGATTAACATCAAATGCTTGGTCCGTAAGTGACTTACAGTTGCTCCACGTAATGCTTTTTGCCATCCCATTCTTTGCAAACGACATATTTCATAGGATTTTTATTCAGTGCACTAGCAAAGTAAAAATTTCTATACATAAGTTAATAATAGATATACAATTTTCATTTATTAACATGTAGATTTATTTCATAAAAAGGTTTGCGTTCCCATTGTAAGATTGTTTGTGTAAAAAATACTTTTATACTAACGGTGTATGTAACAGATATCCAACTTCTAAGGGCTTTATTCTGTACAATAGCAATGTAAATTTTTCTTCACACAAGCATGTTTCAGATAATGACACATAATCAATTTTTAATTTTTGCATGTAACTTTATTCCATAAACAGGTTTGTATTTCCATTCTGACACTATTTGTATGAAAAAAATCTGTGATGATGGCGATGTAGGTATATATGTATTTATGTTATACATCCATGATATTTCCATTTACCGCGGTTAAATCTATATTTACTGAGCAACATGGGGAAAATCTTTTTCTTCACCTCTTTTTTTCACCTCTCATTGTCAACTCAAAAAATATTCCACACATAATTTGAGCCTGTTTCTCGCTAATGTGTCCTCTTCGTAAAAGAGATATATCAACATTTTAAACTTTACCTCATAAGATGAGAACATTTCATCATCGATTAATAAATTTTTTATATTCATTTAGCTTAACACGGCTATTCACAAAAAAAAATCAATATCACAAGAAAAAAATAATAATTCACCGAATATGGAATTTATGTTATATTTGAAAAAAGCAAGGCAAATGGGGAGGATACAAATTTAGATGGAAGTTGATTAATGAAATTAGCTCATATTTAAAAATAATAACAAAGATGGAACGTTTTTCACGTGCATGGAAGGATAGAGACATGTATGAAAATGTGCGATTGTGTGTGAAATGTACACGCCTCACACAAGGACGTCTTTTTTACAACGCCCTTTTCGGCCCAACATGGGGTGGCTAAAAATGTCATTGAATCCAAGAGGACCTTTTCGGCCCGACATTCTTGACTTGTAAGAATTATGTGGCCCACATGATTTTATTAATTATGATTTAATAAATATTTAATGCTAAAATATATTGGCTTTGAGATGTTATAACTAATGAAAAGGTGCAATCCTTATAAAGAAGTTACAGTTCTTATGGAAATGTATGATGGTAAAATGTGCTTTGATGGAAGACACTTATTGACAGCGTATATAAATAAAATCTGGTCCTCTCCCCACTCATAATGTGAAACATGAGAAAACAATGTCGTATTTTGTCCTCCATTAGACAGAATATGTTAAGGAAAAGTGGGTAAGGGAGAGAAATCAGATTTCGATCATTTCTTCAGTTTTTCACAATAATTATCTTCAAAAGTATCGCTATGGGCCTGTTTGGTTCGACTTTGGGGAAATGCCCTTAGGGGAATGCAAATATCCTTGAGATAAAGAGGTTTTCTGAAATGCTACACCGTTTGGTAATTTGTAGTCTTAAATGGCATTGAAATGCAACTTTAACATAAATACCGTTTGACAAATTTTACATTACAAATGGGCTTTTGCTTTTATTTTATTTTAAAAAAAAATTGAAAATCAAATCCGGCCAACTCCGGTGGCCAGATCTGGCAGTCCGACCGCCTGAGGTCGCAACCTCAGGTGACATCGTCACTGCCTGGGAGGTGCAGAGGCTAGATCTAGCCTTTCGGCGGCCAGCTCTAGCCTCCGCACTGCCAGATCTGGCGGCCTAAGGTCGCGAGGACCCAGGTGGCGCAACCTCCGACGACACTGTCGCCGACTGGAGGCGCGACCTCAGGCACCTGAGGCCAGATTTGGCGACCTGAGATCGCGCGGACCCAAGCGACGCTGCCTAAGGTCCACACGACCTTAGGCGGCACCGCCTGGTTCGCGCGTGCCAAGCGATGCCGCTTGAGGTCCGCGTGACCCAGGCGACGTCGCTTGGGTCACGGGTTACGCCACCCTCAGGTGGTGGTCACCAGGGAAGCGCGACCCTCAGGCGGCGGTGACGGCTGCCGGAGAAGCCCGATGGGTGGGGAAGAAGAAGATGCCGTGAAGAAGAAAGACGAAGGTGGAAGATAAATGAACAGTGATTTTTGCATTTTCCAAATGCCGAATGCTCAATGCCCGCCCCTCCCCAGCTTTCAGCATTCAGCTTTTGGAATGCTCATATTTGGGCAAAGGGGCTTTCAAAAATTTTGCCAAACACCCAAAATTTCCCCCAAGGGGCTTTGGGAGCCCAAAGACCCTTGGGAATGTCCAACCAAACACCCCATTATCTGCTTACGTGGCTCTTCTCTTCTCCAGGATTCGTATGACGTCCTTGCTTACTATCCTCAAGAGGGCGACACTTGCTGGGTGTCTCAATATCATTCCGAAATGATGGAAGGAATAAAAATGTGGCCGAAAACCTGGCGACTCCATCGCGATGGCACCCCAGTGATTTTTATGAACTTCGAGGGTGGTTTCTTAGTGAGAGAGAATCGGATCATTTTCGATCCCAAGTCCTGACACGACAGGAGCGAGGAAAGGGTCGCGCTTGCCCTTGTGCACACGCAAAAATAGGAAAAGGAAAAAGTTGACGAAGGGAGAAGAAGAGCGATGGAGCATCACATGGAAATCAATTTAAATGTACGTGGACGGAAAAGCTACAATTTAAGCTTCATTTATTTTATGAAAAAATATGACATTTCTGAGAAACATTTTTTAAAGAGTTATTTTTAGGAAAATAATAATATTTTTTAGTATTTGGCTAAAATTTGAAAATGAATTAAAAAAATTTCCTAAATAAACATATACTTTTCAAGTGCAAGTAATTTGTGCATGGATAGTTGGGGAATCGACTTCAAATACCAAAGTCTCAGGTTCGGCCTTGACGATGTTGAGGTCCTAGGTCTGACATAGATGGGCTGGGGCGTAAGAGCTGGGGTCCCGAGCTTGGCCTTTTGATGGACTCAAGCATGAGCATCTAGGTCCTAGGCCCAAGTCCATCAAGGCCAAGGCTCGACCCCAAACCCTTGAACTCATGTTCGGTTCCCCTGTGCTTGAGCTCGGGTCCATTAAGGATGAGGCCAGCATTGGGACTCCAATGCTCGTGCCAAGGTCCATCAAGATTGTGTGCATAAAGGCCAGGCTAGTTCTATTGAGGCCAAGCCCAAGACCTTAATGCTCATGCCCACATCCTCCATGTTCGAGCCCAAGTTCATTGAAGCCTAGCTTGGGACCCTGTTGCCTGGGTCCATCAAAGCTAAGGCCAAGGATCTAGGCATGGCACTAGGGTCCCAAGCTTGAATTTTGTGCACCTAATCCTGGGTGCTGAGGACCAAAAAAACCAGCACTAGGGTCCCAAGCTTAAGTGTAGAAGATCAAAGCATGGGCACCAAGGTCCTTCACCCAACCTCATGGACTAGGGCTGGGGTGCAAGACATCCAAGCTTCACCTCGATGGACCCTAGCCCGTGATGCCTTTCTTTTTTTGTTTAGGATGCGAATATAGTCTCAGAATTTTATTTGCACGATGAATGTTTGTAGCCTGGAGCATGCCATCACCTAGCGAGCTTTTTTAGCCTAGAGTCGACTAAAATAAAATAAAATAAAGAATAAAAATTTTCCAAAATAAAGGGAGAGCAATCCTAAACTCTCAAAAGTATATCTTTGAATCGTTTTGTATTTTTGAACTCCATGCTATTTCATCTCTATTGACGAAATTCAGGTACTTTTTACTTTTGAAAGGAGCTCTTTGAGCTCCCTTTCAAAGAGAGGCAACTGTCGGCCCTTGAACTTGTTCTTATAAAAGTATAAAAATAGAAAATAGCAAAAAAAAAAAAAGGCAAATAAATAAATAAGGCGAAAGAAAATGCTTGGTCGCACCAGCCCACCCATTTAGTCCATCTTACATTATTTGGACCAACTTGCATTACTTGGACCGCCAAAAAGCCCATAAGTAAGGCCACTCCGATTTCGGTCTCGTTTAAGCCCATTCGGACCTGCAGCCCATGGAGTTCAAAAAGGCCCAGCGTCGAGTCCTCCAAAGTTCTTTTCTCACGATCTGAAGCGTGGGGAGAGGGCTGGCGGCACAGGACAAAAAGACAAAAAGTGGCTCTTTTAAGGAAGTAAGGAAAATCGCTCCTTCCTGAATCATCTTTAGTCAAATACTTTCAAGCTCGGCAATGGCTACTGGCCTCCATTGCTGACCAACATAAATTCACACTTCATCGACTCTCACCACTTCAACTTTCCTCAGCCGCTACTCCCCTTTTCTTCCTTCCACGGATTTTTTTGGAAGAAACGCGTACTATACACTGAGAGATTTGAGTACTCGAGGTAAAAAATTCGTAGGAAATCAATTGTAGAAGCTTGCTCTTCGTTTCTGAGGTCGCTGATCACCGTTCGCCATTGCCAGGTGTTGGGTTTTTGCGGAAGCGTGTGTGTGCGCAAGTGTGTATGGACTATAGCAAGGGAGTGAGAAATGGAGTGAAAAATAAATGAAAGCACAAATTAAATTTTATTATGATAGTTGGTATTACAAAGGAGGGAGCATTTATAGTTTTTTGGTTCTCACAGCTCACGTTCTCCCATTTTGTTCTAGTGGTCGTTCTTCTTACAAGGCTGAGTACTCTTGCCTATTTATAGACAAGTTTCACCGACTACAAGCTGCAACTGACTTTGACATTGTACAAGGATCAATATAAAATTCAGCTTGCGTTCTTTAGCTTCTGCTTGTTGCGGCTTCTTCAGGATCTTCTCGTTGCTTCTCCCTTTTTCTCCATTTTTCTATCTTCTGCAACTTCCAGCCACTTTTGTTGACTTTTACTTTCCTTTTGCATGAAGCAAATTGCTGTTGCCGACTTCTAGCTTCTCCATTAAGTATACTTAATTCATAAGCAAGTGTAGTCTAGTGTAGTCTAGAGTTTTCCAAAATGGATCACTTTTTAACACTCCTCCTTGATCCATTTTTGTGATACTTCGAGCATGCTTCTCAATGTCTCGAATTTTGTTGTTGGTAGTGCTTTAGTGAATATGTCCGCAATTTGGTCTTCAGTCTTACAATACTTCAGCTCGATCTCTCATTTGTTTTGCACTTCACGAATGAAGTGATATTTTATATCAATATGTTTCGTTCTTCCATGAAAGACTGAATTTTTTGATATTGCTATCGCGGACTTGTTGTCACAAAATATTGGCGTTGATTCCTCTTGTAGTTCTCCAATGTCTTCCAGAATTCTTCGAAGCCATATTGCACGACTGGTAGTTGTAGCAGCCGCAACATATTTTGCTTCTGCAGTGGATTGTGCCACTGAGTCTTGTTTTTTAGATGTCCATGAAAATATTCCAGAATCTAATGTAAAGGCATAACCAGTGGTGCTCCTCTTGTCATCAGATAATCCTACCCAATCACTGTGACATCCAGAATTTTCAGTATTGTTTTCTATTAAATTAATCGGGCATTTCATTGACGTGTCTATAGGGTTGTTCTCAAAGCTGATCACTCTCGAGATAACTAGACTAGCTGGGTATGCCATTAAAGAATATTAAGGCAATAGACTTGAGAATTCGACCAGGAAGCGGCTTCTCGACCGTGTTCATCTTTAGAGGTCATTACTGCACAGTTAAAGATCGAATTGAGATCAGAGATAGGTCGGTTCGACTGAGATGTGTGGCCGATCGTGGGTGACTCCACTAAATTGGAAAATTCTCGTCGACCGGCACTAATTTGATTTTCTGTCGTTTTGGTACCCTGTGTTGGTAGTTGAGCCCTCGAGATTTTCACGACAATTGAGAGTCGCCAATGTGTCGAGTGGGTTCATTGTGGCTCGAAGAAAATCGACCACGAGTCAATTGCCCTAAAAAGTTCTGAAAACTACCCGGTAGTCTAGGTCACACTAAAAGCACGCCGGAGTGAAATTAACCGTCGATTTGAGTCAGATTTCAGAAATTGAAGTTTTGGCCATGTCACAATAAATTTTAGGAGCATCGACTCAGTCTCAGAAGATTTTTCGGAGGTCCCGAGATTTTTACGGAAATTGAGTTCGGACGTCGTGGAAGTTTGGCCGAAGTTCAGATTGGCTAAATTAATGGGAAATTTGACTTTCGGGTTGAGCCATTGTGTGTCGGGGAATTATAGAAAATCATTTGGGATTTTTCTACGTCAAAATTGGACCTCAATTTGGAGAGAATGGTTGTGCAAGTTAAGCCATCTCTCCCAAATTCGTGTACCCCCACCTAGCCACAACCTTTGGACCACTTGGTCTTCTAGAAGAGGGTGTTTGATGGCCTATTGAAGGCCAAGTATTTTTGCATGGCTAAGAATGAGTTTTGGGAGATATTTGTGTGAGAATTAAAAGCCAAAGGGCCCCTCACTCATCTCCCTCTTATCCCCTCTTTCCTGCTGCCGTCCAAGACTTCTCATCTGGCTCCATTTCGCACATTCGTAACTGCTGAGAACCCAGCGGAAGCGAGAACAGCAAGCATCGCCGGAAGAAGCAGCCCCACGTGTTCAGTCAAGGCCGCAAGACCCAGCTTGCCGATTGAATCTCCTCACTGCTTCGTGCGTTCAGCGAAGCCACCGTCCACCGAAATCCCACCATCGTTCCTCTCTCTTCTGCCACGAATCAAACCCCACCGAGAATTCCTCAAAGCTGCGTGTCTCCCTGGTCAACAGCAAGCTCACAGGAGCTCCTTCGTTGACCACTTGAAGTCGCGGCCACCGAAGACCCAAGAATTTTTGCTGCCAGCTCGTGTCTCCTTCGCGCGCAGCTCCATCATCCACCGAAGATGAAATCTCCACGCCAGCTTCCATCTTCCGTCTTCCCCAGTGCGTGCCCTCAGCTCCACGCCAGCACACCAGTCAACGGTGCCCTCTCCTCCACCGTTTGTTGACCGAAGTTTCCACGCCCTTGCAGTCCACGCGCCTGCCTCCGCAACTCCATATGCGGCCAACAAATCCACCGAGAAACCAGTCTACGGGATTTCCAATCCAGCGAAATCTTCAGCAGTCTTCGGACCACCTCCTTCGCAGTAAATTAGGCCCAGCAATCCATCTCCTCCAGCAGCTCAGCCCAGATGAAGCCTGCGAAGTCTAAGTCCAGCACTTTCAGCAATTCGGGCCCAGCAGATTCAGCTCCGAAGCCCATCAGTCCAGCAGTTCTTCAGCCAATTTAATTCAAGTTGCAGCCCAGTAATTTGAGGCCCAATTCAGTAGAATTTTTACTGAGGCCCATTCTTGCAGTCTTCAAGCCCAATTGAAAATTCACAGCAGCAGGCCCATCCAGTTCAGCTTATTCAATTGAATTGAAGCCCAAATTTTCCAGCACTTGAAGCCCAAATCAGTGAGGTCCAGCAGCCCGCTTTGCAAGCCCAGTCCAAGAGCAAGCCCATTCCAGTGCAAGAACAAATCTCATTCGGACTGAGATTTGTTGGGCCAAGCCTAAGGCCCGGTCCAAGTTCGCCGGTGTCGTCGAAAGTCCGATTTCGGCCGCCGTCGCGTCGCCGTCGCGGTGTTCCGATACCCGCTTTTGATCAAGTGAGTTTTACTCACTAAAGCTTTATTAGTTTGCTAATTATGTCTTAGGGTTGGTTAGATTTAATTACATGCACTTAGGTGGTTAGATTAGGTTAGAACAATTAAATTAGTGACTTGAGGATGCATGTTAGGTGGTTAGACCTAGCTATTAGCAAGTAGAAATGTTTGGTTATTTATTGAATGTATCTCGGGATTTTTCCCGACCCGTTTCGGGCTCCAATAAGGCAATATAGGCCTAAATTGGATTTTTTTTATGTTTATTTATTTATTTTCGAAATTTATTTATTTAATTAATTATTTTTCCGGAAATTCAACCGGGATGGCCGGTGACCGGAATTTCGTGCCGATTGTCGTGGCGCAGACCGTTTATTTATTTGAGCTCTACGTTGTGTGGAATTGAATTTATTGTGGAATTTTAGGAATTGTCCTAAATTGTTGTTATTGAATATTTGATTGGTAATGGCCAAGCATGGGTATATAGCGCCAGTACGTTGATGGGCTATATAGTAGGGAGAATGGTGAGACCAATCAGGTACGATATTATTGGACATACGTGGTTCGGTGATTGGAAGTATCACTGGCGAAAACGGCGCCTTAAAGAACGCACGTAAATGACTTATAGACACACGTGGTTCGGTGGTTATGGGAATATCACTGGTGAAAACGGCGCCTTAAAGAACGCACGATGTTGTCTATAGCCGATGTCACCTTGGCGAAAACGACGCCCTTGAAAGGACACGTGGTTCGGTGATCAAGGTTATCACTGGTGAAAACGGCGCCTTAAAGAACGCACGGTGTCGGTGATCGGTATGTCATTGGCGAAAACGACGCCCGAGAAATATGTGATTTGGTGAATGAGTACACCACTGAGAAAGCGTGGTATGAGTGGGAATGACCTAGAGAGGGTCTGACTGACATGTAATCGACTTAGTCGATTGATCAATGCTTGATCTAATGTCGTGAATTGTTTGAATACTTGTGTTTAACCTTGAATTGCAGGTTGGAACTGAGGCCAAGGTAAGTCCTCTGACTCGTGTTGTGCTTAGGCAACCGTATGGCGTATTAGTTTATTAATCGGGTCTTAGTGGGTAGGACTCGCTGAGACGTGGTCTCATTGGTTATTGAATAACCATTTCAGGACCCTGAGGAGAGGCTAAGGAAGGGGAACCTGAAGGGGAGAAAGACTTTTGAAGAAGAAGATGATCCAGAGAGGGATCTTGAATATAACCCGGATGTGGATTGAGATCCCATCCCTTTTGTGAAACCTGTCTTAGTGTAGATAGGTGTGAGACTTTTATGTTGTAAATAGTATTGTAAATATACTATGAGTTGTGCTGTTAATGAAAGTGTGGTTATGAATTTCAATATGAAAAATATGGCCTACTTTCCTATCCCATTGTTTTATTGTCTGGGGATTTATAACTGCTTCCGCATGTGCTTAAAAAATAAAAGGGTCGGCGATACTAGTCCTGGGATATTGCATTATAGAAATCGACCAAAGGAGAAGGATGTGTGCGTGCCCGAGGATCGGGGCGTGACATCCCCTTTTTGTGGTATCAGAGCGAAGGTCAAGATTGGAGTGATAAGGAGCGTTGACCATGGGATAGTTAATAGGAAAGGCCTTTAAATTCATGCTGTTGCATGTCTGTGTTAGCTAAGTGCTAAATTGTTTGTTATTTGAATCGCTCCGCTTCTAATTCAGTGTTGAATTGGAAGCAAGTGTCAGTTCTTTAAAGCGACACTATGAGCGATCAGGAGCCGAGGACTCCTGCAAAGAGGGCCAGTAGGGCTGTGACTCGGGGGAGAGCGCCGACTAGAGTCGGTACCCGAGGAGGCCGTGGTCGAGCGCCAGCACAGGCTAGCGCGAGTGGAATGATTCCACCGGTTGTAGAGGCTAGAGTAGCACCACCTCCTGTTGGTGCTGGGGTAGCAGCCCCGGGTGAGCAAGGGACTGTCGGAATAAATCAGGCTCTAGATGCTATGCGAGAGATGATGGGGCAACAGGCCCGAGATCAGACTGCCGCCTTTACTGCCGCCGTTCAAGCTGCCGCCACTGCCGCTGCCAATGCTGCTGCAGCTGCCGCTGCACCCGCAGTTGCACCTGCCGTCGCCCCTGCTGGAATACTACCATGAGTTATGGCCGCTGGGAGGCCGGTTCACCAGTTAGTGGACCAGTTCTTAAAGATGAATCCGCCAAAATTCATGGGTACTGGAGACCCTAAAGCAGCATCTCTATGGCTACAGGATTTGGAAAAAGCATTTGCACTCCTGATGTGCAATGAAGAGGAAAAGGTGTTACTAGCGGTATACCAACTTCAAGGTAACGCCAATATATGGTGGAGATCCGCCAAGGATATAGTATTCCCGGAAGGTGTGGTCCAAGTGTGGGACACCTTCCTCAGAGCTTTTAATGATCAGTACTTTTCAAGTACTGCTCGGGAACAAAAGATAGAGGAGTTCTATCGTCTCCGCCAAGGGAGCATGACAGTTGACCAATATGGGGTCAAGTTCGCAGAACTGTCACAGTATGCTCCTAAACTGATTGAAGACCCTGAAGAGAAAGCTCGGAAGTTCAAAAGCGGTCTTCGTACTGAATTGAAACAACCTCTGCTACCATGGGACTTGAAAGATTACAGAGAGGTTTATCGTCGAGCCCAGATGATAGAGCGAGGATTGAATGAACAAGCTGCCTTGTCGGGGTCGAGATTTAACTCTAATCGAGAGAATATTCGTTAGGGAAAAAGACCCATGCCCGGAGGTAGATCCCATGCCTCACCTTTCAAGAGGAGCGGATTCAATAGACAGATGCCCAATAACTCGGGTATATGTCGCTTTTGTGGAAGGCGACACGGGACAGCTCCGTGCCCAGCCAGGACAGGAGCTTGTTTCGAGTGCGGCCAACAGGGCCACATCGCAAGGTATTGTCCCAAGAAGCAGCGAGGACAACCGCAATTGCCACCGCCACCACCGAGAGGACAGATAAGAGGGTATGCCCCTCAGAACGTGCCACAAGGAGGACAGCAGAGACCTCCAGCTCAAGGCACTGTGTATGCAATCACACAAGGTCAAGCAGAAGCTGCGCCTAACGTGATAACAGGTATGGTTTCGCTCAACGACCAACCTGCTTATGCTTTGTTTGATCCGGGAGCAACTCACTCATTTATTGCTGAACAGTATGTTAAGTTGATAGGAGTCAGTCCTATATTATTGGAGTCGGCAATGTGCATATCTACACCCTTGAAAGATAAAGTTATTACTGCTTCGGGTTGTTCGGGGTGCAAGTTAGTGATTGGTGAGCGAGAGGGGAAAATAGATCTTTTAGTCCTAGCCATGTATGACTTTGATTTAATAATTGGCATGGACTGGCTCACCAAACAAAGAGCTAAAATGGACTGTTATCGTAAAACGATTCAGTTTGACCCGATAGAGGGTAATAGCTTCGAGTTTGTAGGAAGTCGGGGAGGACCCTCGATTGTCCTAATCTCGTCGCAAGAGACAACTCGTCTGTTAGACAAGGGTTGTCAAGGTTACCTAGCAACTGTCGTAGATACGACAGTTGAAGAGCTGAAAGTGGAAGACATTCCAGTAGTTCAAGAATTTCCAGATGTCTTTCCAAAGGAATTGCCAGGTCTACCGCCAGAAAGAGAGATTGAATTTGTGATTGAACTGGCACCGGGGACAGAGCCGATCTCAAAGGCACCGTACAGAATGGCATTGACAGAATTGAAAGAATTGAAAGTACAGATGCAGGAATTATTAGACAAAGGATTTATTCGCCCTAGCGCATCACCTTGGGGAGCACCAGTTTTGTTTGTAAAGAAGAAAGATGGTTCATTGCGGTTGTGCATTGATTATAGACAACTCAACCAAGTGACCATTAAGAATAAGTATCCACTCCCAAGGATTGATGATCTGTTCGATCAGTTACAAGGAGCATCAATGTTCTCGAAGATTGATTTGAGGACGGGATATCATCAGCTGAGAATTAAGAAAGAGGATACTCCTAAGTCAGCATTCCGTACTCGGTATGGTCACTATGAGTTCACAGTGATGCCATTCGGGTTGACGAATGCTCCAGCTGCCTTCATGGATATGATGAACCGAATATTCAAGGAATATCTAGATCAGTTTGTGATCGTGTTCATTGATGATATCTTGGTCTATTCGAGAAGTGATGAAGAGCATGAGAATCATCTAAGATTAGTGCTCCAGACTTTAAGGACGCATCAGTTGTATGCTAAGTTTAGCAAATGTGAGTTTTGGTTGACTCGTGTCGCGTTCTTAGGTCATGTGATTTCCGGAGAAGGAATCTCTGTCGACCCGAACAAGATAGAAGCCGTGATCAATTGGCAGAGACCGACATCAGTGACAGAAATCAGAAGTTTTCTGGGATTGGCAGGTTATTACAGACGGTTTGTAGAAGGTTTCTCAGCGTTAGCATCGCCTCTAACTAAGCTCACGAAGAAAGACGAGAAGTTCATATGGACAGACAAGTGCGAGCGTAGTTTTCAAGAGCTGAAGGAAAAGCTGACTACCGCACCTGTGCTGACAATTCCATCTGGTCCTGGAGGATTCGAAATCTATAGTGATGCGTCATTTAAGGGGTTGGGTTGCGTGCTGATGCAACATGGTAGGGTTGTTGCGTACGCCTCCCGTCAGTTGAGACCTCATGAATTGAACTATCCGACGCATGACTTAGAGCTCGCCGCAATTATCTTTGCCCTGAAGATTTGGAGACATTACTTGTGTGGGGAAAAGTTTCAAATCTTCACGGACCATCAAAGTCTCAAGTATTTATTCTCTCAAAAGGAGTTGAACATGAGACAGCGCAGATGGATGGAATTGCTGAAAGACTACGACTGTGATATTTTATATCACCCAGGAAGGTGAACAAGGTCGCCGATGCTTTAAGTCGAAAGTCTTCAGTGGCTCATATACTGATTAAGGAGTGGAACTTAATCGAGAGAGCTCGGGATTCGGTATTCAAATTTGAGGTAGGCCACCTCTCGAGTATTATGGCCACCCTCAGAATTGAACCGGATGTCCAAGTTAGAATCAAACAACTCCAACCGACAGACCCAGATGTACAGAGAATTCTTCAAGAAGACGTAGAGAAAAGAAAGGCTGATTTTCAGATTTCTGATGACGGGACACTAAGATTCCAAGGACGTTTGGTTGTACCTGACGATGTAGAGCTTAGAGAAGAAATTTTATCTGAAGCACATCGTAGCAGTTACAGCATTCATCCTGGAAGCACTAAGATGTATCAGAATTTGCGTCAACACTATTGGTGGTCAGGTATGAAGGCGGATATCGCCAAACATGTGGCCAAGTGTTTGACATGTCAGCAAGTAAAAGCTCAGCATTGCAAGCCGGGAGGACTTCTGCAACCTCTCGCGATTCCAGAATGGAAATGGGAGCATATCACGATGGATTTCGTGATTGGACTACCAAGGAGTCAGAGAGGGAATGATTCGATCTGGGTGGTAGTCGATAGACTGACAAAGTCGGCTCACTTCATTGCAGTTCGAAAGGACCTCAGTTTGGATAGGCACGTAGACCTATATGTGCGCCAAGTGGTTCGAATGCATGGAGTGCCGGTTACGATAACATCTGATAGAGATCCGAGATTTACTGTTGCTTTTTGGAAGAGCTTACAGAGTGCCCTTGGTACAAAGCTTCAGTACAGTACAGCGTATCATCCTCAGACAGATGGCCAGTCTGAGAGGACAATTCAGACCCTCGAGGACATGCTGAGAGCATGTGTTATAGACTTCAAAGGAAGTTGGGAAGATCAGCTTCATCTGGTAGAATTCGCCTACAACAACAGTTATCAGCAGAGTATTCAGATGGCTCCATTTGAAGCGCTGTATGGCAGAGCATGCAGAACACCAGTATGTTGGGATGAAGTCGGGGAAAGAAAGATAACAGGCCCAGAGTTGGTTCAGCAGTCAGTAGATGCCGTGACAGTGATCAGAGACAGATTAAAGACAGCGCAAAGCAGACAAAAGAGTTATGCAGATAAGCGTCGGAGGTCTTTGGAATTCCAAGTTGGTGATCACGTTTTTCTGAAGGTGTCACCAATGAGGGGAACTTCGCGCTTTGGTAAGAAAGGCAAACTGAGTCCGAGGTACGTAGGTCCGTTTGAGATTCTTGAGAGAATCGGGACCTTAGCGTATCGTCTTGCGTTGCCGCCAAGATTGGCGCAAGTGCATGACGTCTTTCACGTGTCGATGTTAAGGAAGTATGAGCCTGACCCGACCCACGTACTCAATTTTGAAGAATTGGACGTGGATGACCGTGTGTCATACGTCGAAAGACCGGTCCAGATTGTCGATCGCAAAGAGCAAGTTCTGCGTACAAAGACTATTCCTTTAGTCAAAGTGGTCTGGCAACACCACGGTACAGAAGGAGCGACATGGGAGACTGAGGAGTCAATGAGAGAATTGTACCCCCACCTTTTTAATCAAGTCTGGTAAGGTTTAAATTTCGAGGACGAAATTTTTATAAGAGGGGAAGAGTTGTGACATCCAGAATTTTCAGTATTGTTTTCTATTAAATTAATCGGGCATTTCATTGACGTGTCTATAGGGTTGTTCTCAAAGCTGATCACTCTCGAGATAACTAGACTAGCTGGGTATGCCATTAAAGAATATTAAGGCAATAGACTTGAGAATTCGACCAGGAAGCGGCTTCTCGACCGTGTTCATCTTTAGAGGTCATTACTGCACAGTTAAAGATCGAATTGAGATCAGAGATAGGTCGGTTCGACTGAGATGTGTGGCCGATCGTGGGTGACTCCACTAAATTGGAAAATTCTCGTCGACCGGCACTAATTTGATTTTCTGTCGTTTTGGTACCCTGTGTTGGTAGTTGAGCCCTCGAGATTTTCACGACAATTGAGAGTCGCCAATGTGTCGAGTGGGTTCATTGTGGCTCGAAGAAAATCGACCACGAGTCAATTGCCCTAAAAAGTTCTGAAAACTACCCGGTAGTCTAGGTCACACTAAAAGCACGCCGGAGTGAAATTAACCGTCGATTTGAGTCAGATTTCAGAAATTGAAGTTTTGGCCATGTCACAATAAATTTTAGGAGCATCGACTCAGTCTCAGAAGATTTTTCGGAGGTCCCGAGATTTTTACGGAAATTGAGTTCGGACGTCGTGGAAGTTTGGCCGAAGTTCAGATTGGCTAAATTAATGGGAAATTTGACTTTCGGGTTGAGCCATTGTGTGTCGGGGAATTATAGAAAATCATTTGGGATTTTTCTACGTCAAAATTGGACCTCAATTTGGAGAGAATGGTTGTGCAAGTTAAGCCATCTCTCCCAAATTCGTGTACCCCCACCTAGCCACAACCTTTGGACCACTTGGTCTTCTAGAAGAGGGTGTTTGATGGCCTATTGAAGGCCAAGTATTTTTGCATGGCTAAGAATGAGTTTTGGGAGATATTTGTGTGAGAATTAAAAGCCAAAGGGCCCCTCACTCATCTCCCTCTTATCCCCTCTTTCCTGCTGCCGTCCAAGACTTCTCATCTGGCTCCATTTCGCACATTCGTAACTGCTGAGAACCCAGCGGAAGCGAGAACAGCAAGCATCGCCGGAAGAAGCAGCCCCACGTGTTCAGTCAAGGCCGCAAGACCCAGCTTGCCGATTGAATCTCCTCACTGCTTCGTGCGTTCAGCGAAGCCACCGTCCACCGAAATCCCACCATCGTTCCTCTCTCTTCTGCCACGAATCAAACCCCACCGAGAATTCCTCAAAGCTGCGTGTCTCCCTGGTCAACAGCAAGCTCACAGGAGCTCCTTCGTTGACCACTTGAAGTCGCGGCCACCGAAGACCCAAGAATTTTTGCTGCCAGCTCGTGTCTCCTTCGCGCGCAGCTCCATCATCCACCGAAGATGAAATCTCCACGCCAGCTTCCATCTTCCGTCTTCCCCAGTGCGTGCCCTCAGCTCCACGCCAGCACACCAGTCAACGGTGCCCTCTCCTCCACCGTTTGTTGACCGAAGTTTCCACGCCCTTGCAGTCCACGCGCCTGCCTCCGCAACTCCATATGCGGCCAACAAATCCACCGAGAAACCAGTCTACGGGATTTCCAATCCAGCGAAATCTTCAGCAGTCTTCGGACCACCTCCTTCGCAGTAAATTAGGCCCAGCAATCCATCTCCTCCAGCAGCTCAGCCCAGATGAAGCCTGCGAAGTCTAAGTCCAGCACTTTCAGCAATTCGGGCCCAGCAGATTCAGCTCCGAAGCCCATCAGTCCAGCAGTTCTTCAGCCAATTTAATTCAAGTTGCAGCCCAGTAATTTGAGGCCCAATTCAGTAGAATTTTTACTGAGGCCCATTCTTGCAGTCTTCAAGCCCAATTGAAAATTCACAGCAGCAGGCCCATCCAGTTCAGCTTATTCAATTGAATTGAAGCCCAAATTTTCCAGCACTTGAAGCCCAAATCAGTGAGGTCCAGCAGCCCGCTTTGCAAGCCCAGTCCAAGAGCAAGCCCATTCCAGTGCAAGAACAAATCTCATTCGGACTGAGATTTGTTGGGCCAAGCCTAAGGCCCGGTCCAAGTTCGCCGGTGTCGTCGAAAGTCCGATTTCGGCCGCCGTCGCGTCGCCGTCGCGGTGTTCCGATACCCGCTTTTGATCAAGTGAGTTTTACTCACTAAAGCTTTATTAGTTTGCTAATTATGTCTTAGGGTTGGTTAGATTTAATTACATGCACTTAGGTGGTTAGATTAGGTTAGAACAATTAAATTAGTGACTTGAGGATGCATGTTAGGTGGTTAGACCTAGCTATTAGCAAGTAGAAATGTTTGGTTATTTATTGAATGTATCTCGGGATTTTTCCCGACCCGTTTCGGGCTCCAATAAGGCAATATAGGCCTAAATTGGATTTTTTTTATGTTTATTTATTTATTTTCGAAATTTATTTATTTAATTAATTATTTTTCCGGAAATTCAACCGGGATGGCCGGTGACCGGAATTTCGTGCCGATTGTCGTGGCGCAGACCGTTTATTTATTTGAGCTCTACGTTGTGTGGAATTGAATTTATTGTGGAATTTTAGGAATTGTCCTAAATTGTTGTTATTGAATATTTGATTGGTAATGGCCAAGCATGGGTATATAGCGCCAGTACGTTGATGGGCTATATAGTAGGGAGAATGGTGAGACCAATCAGGTACGATATTATTGGACATACGTGGTTCGGTGATTGGAAGTATCACTGGCGAAAACGGCGCCTTAAAGAACGCACGTAAATGACTTATAGACACACGTGGTTCGGTGGTTATGGGAATATCACTGGTGAAAACGGCGCCTTAAAGAACGCACGATGTTGTCTATAGCCGATGTCACCTTGGCGAAAACGACGCCCTTGAAAGGACACGTGGTTCGGTGATCAAGGTTATCACTGGTGAAAACGGCGCCTTAAAGAACGCACGGTGTCGGTGATCGGTATGTCATTGGCGAAAACGACGCCCGAGAAATATGTGATTTGGTGAATGAGTACACCACTGAGAAAGCGTGGTATGAGTGGGAATGACCTAGAGAGGGTCTGACTGACATGTAATCGACTTAGTCGATTGATCAATGCTTGATCTAATGTCGTGAATTGTTTGAATACTTGTGTTTAACCTTGAATTGCAGGTTGGAACTGAGGCCAAGGTAAGTCCTCTGACTCGTGTTGTGCTTAGGCAACCGTATGGCGTATTAGTTTATTAATCGGGTCTTAGTGGGTAGGACT
The DNA here is from genome assembly GCA_028830015.1 of Eucalyptus grandis x Eucalyptus urophylla. Lineage (NCBI taxonomy): Eukaryota > Viridiplantae > Streptophyta > Magnoliopsida > Myrtales > Myrtaceae > Eucalyptus > Eucalyptus grandis x Eucalyptus urophylla. Next base: position 48,982,202 of record CM054190.1, read on the forward strand.
CGCTGAGACGTGGTCTCATTGGTTATTGAATAACCATTTCAGGACCCTGAGGAGAGGCTAAGGAAGGGGAACCTGAAGGGGAGAAAGACTTTTGAAGAAGAAGATGATCCAGAGAGGGATCTTGAATATAACCCGGATGTGGATTGAGATCCCATCCCTTTTGTGAAACCTGTCTTAGTGTAGATAGGTGTGAGACTTTTATGTTGTAAATAGTATTGTAAATATACTATGAGTTGTGCTGTTAATGAAAGTGTGGTTATGAATTTCAATATGAAAAATATGGCCTACTTTCCTATCCCATTGTTTTATTGTCTGGGGATTTATAACTGCTTCCGCATGTGCTTAAAAAATAAAAGGGTCGGCGATACTAGTCCTGGGATATTGCATTATAGAAATCGACCAAAGGAGAAGGATGTGTGCGTGCCCGAGGATCGGGGCGTGACAATCACTATCCGTGTAATCGATCAGCTTAGTTGTTGCACTAGGTCGGTACCAAATACCATAATCAGTGGTTCCTCGTAAGTATCTTAGAATTCTCTTGGCTGCTCCAAAATGAACTTGGCTTGGATTTTGCATGAAACGGGATAGTAAACTTGTTGCGTACATAATATCTGGCCATGTAGCAGTAAGATATAGTAAACTCCCAATTAGTCTTCTGTAAAGTGAAACATCTGCCTTTTCTGCTCCATCTTCTTTCAATAATTTCTCATTCATCACAAGTTGTGTTGCCACTGTTTTGCAATTATTCATCTTGAATTTTTCAATGAGCTTTTCTGCATACTTCTTTTGAGAAATGAAAATTCGGTCATCTTTGACTTCAATACTGAGGAAACAGTTCATCAAGCCCAAGTCTGTCATCTCGAATGTCTTCATCATTTCTTCTTTAAATTCTCGAATCATTATCTCATTGTTCCCTGTATATATGAGATCATCCACATATAGAGAGGCAATAAGTGTGTCAGAATTACCTTGGGTCTTGATGTAGAGTGTTGGCTCACTCATGCAACTTTTGAATCCTTGCTTGGTGAAGTATTCATCAATTAACGCTCGTGGTGCTTGTTTTAACCCGTATAGGGCCTTCTTAAGCTTTAAGACCTTTTCTTTATTGTCTTTGACAGTAAAGCCTTCTGGTTGAGCTACATAAATTTCCTCTTGAAGATATCCATTTAGGAATGCTGACTTTACATCTAGTTGATGGATCTTCCATTCTTTTTGTGCTGCTAGAGCTATGAGTGCCCAAATAGTATCAAGTCGAGCAACAGGAGAGAAAGTTTCAATATAGTCAATACCTGGTTGTTGCAAGTATCCTTTCGCTACGAGTCTTGCCTTATGCTTCTGAATTGATCCATCCGCATTAAGCTTCGTCTTGTAGACCCACTTTACGCTTATGATTTCTTTGTCTTCAAGACGATCAACGAGCTCCCAAGTTTCATTTTTCTCAATCATTTTAATTTCTTCCTCCATGGCTTTAATCCAAACTTCTTCTTTGGAAGTGTCTTCATAGTATTCTGGTTCTAAGGACATAAAATTGCATGTTTCATAGACTTTCCTTAGAGACTTTACCCTTAGTATAGGAGACTCAGAAGTAGACTCTTCTTGTGCTGGGCTTGGAGAGGATGGTGGTGTTACTTCTTGAGTGGAGGAATCCGATGTTCCACCTTCTTTTTGTGGTGTTGATTCCTCATGTGCAGCAGGTATGTCTGGTAAGTTGACATACTTCTTCTCAATCTTCTCTTCATCCCAATTCCAAGCGGCATTCTCGTCGAACTCGACATCTCGACTAATCATGAGCTTTTTAGTTTTTAGATTATAAACCCAATAGCCTTTTGATTGATCGTTATAGCCAATGAATATTCCTTTTTTTGTCTTCTCATTGAGCTTGCTCCTTTTTTGATCAGGGATGTGAACGTAGCAAATATAGCCAAACACTTTGAGATGCTTTGCTGAAGGCTTCCGTTCACTCCATGCTTCAATTGGTGTTTTATTTTGAACAGCTTTAGTTGGACACCTGTTTAACAGGTATACTGCAGTATAGACTGCTTCTGCCCAAAAAGTGTTGGGAAGGCCTTTCTCCTTTAGCACGGACCTCGCCATCTCCATGACGGTTCTATTCTTCCTTTCTGCTACTCCATTTTGCTTTGGAGCGTAGCCAATGTTAGTTGATGATGGACTCCTTCATCTTCACAGAATTTATTAAACACCCTCGAATTATATTATGTGCCTCTATCACTTCTTAGAACTTTGATTCTGCAGCCACTTTGATTCTTGACACGGTTCTTGAATTTTTTGAAAATAGAGAAAACTTCTGATCTTTCTCGAAGAAAGTAGACCCATGTCATTCTAGTGTAGTCATAAATGAATAGGATGAAATATTTATTTTGGCTAGGTGTAGGTGTCCTCATCGGACCGCGCACGTATGTATGGACAAGTTCCAATGGCTTCTTAGCTCTCCATGTGCCTCCAGATGGGAAGGACTTCCTTTGTTGCTTTCCAAGAAGACAGCCTTCACAAACATCTGAAATTTCTGTAATGGCTGGAAAATCTCTCATCATATTTTCTAATGGAGAATTTTTAGCCCATAAAAGTTGAGGTGGCCAAATCTCCGATGCCATAGCCATGAATCATCAAGTTGAGCTTTCATAGCTATATCTTTGACATATTTCCATCGAATAGGAAAATTCTTGTTCTCCATTTTCACAGAGGCAATAACATTATTCCTATATTTATCATAGATAGTGTAGGTATCTCCTTTAAAGTATAAAGAATAACCATTTTGAATCATTTGGCCTACACTGAGTAGATTTTGTGCAAGTCTAGGAACCAAATATGCTTCACGAATGTATTTTGGGCCTTTCTTAGTTTCAATAGCTATAGTCCCTTTTCCTTTCACATCAACCGATTCACCATTACCCAATCTCACTTGTGTTCTTACCGATGTATCGATATTGGTGAATATATATTCATCTCCTGTCATGTGATTGCTACACCCACTATCAATATACCATGGATCATTCCTCTCATCTTTTTCCACTTGGCCTGTATAGAATAAATTATCTAAATTTTCTTCTTCCTTTTCTTTTCCTTTTTCTTCTTCGACATAATTCGCTCTATAATCTATTTTAGAGCGACAAAATCTTTCTATATGGCCATATCTTTTACAAGAGCGGCATTGTGGTTTATTTTTAAACCAGCAATCCTTCTCCAAGTGATTATTTCTCTTGCAAATACCACAAACTGGATATTTTTCCTTTCATGTAGTTTCTCCTCCTCTTCTATTTTTCCATGAGCTTCTTACACTTCTTTTAGAATTATGAGACCGTATGTTCATTTTTGACTGAAAAGCACTTTCAACTGTATCTGCTTCCTGTACTTGCAATCTTTTTTCATATGCTTCTAAAGAGCCAATTAGCTCACTCACTAATAGGGTTTTTAAATCCTTTGATGATTCTATAGTAGTAATAATAGAATTGTATTTTCTAGTGAGTGTCACCAATATTTTTTCAACAACCCTCTGATCAGTGATATCATCTCCATAAGATCTCATCTGATTTACTAATTGTTTCAATCTACCACAATATTCTTGAATAGTCTCATAATTTTTCATCTTAGAATTCTCAAATTCCCTTCTCAAAGTCTGAAGTTGAATAGTTCGTACCTGTTATGCCTTGAAATTCTTCTTGTAATGTCTCCCAAGCCTTCTTCGCATTCTTCACTCCAATTATTCTTGGGAATACTGTTTCCGAGAGTGCTTGTTGAATGAAGTATAGTGCCCTTGCATCCTTTTGTAGTTGATCCTTTGGAACACTTGCACCTTCTTGGGAAGCCTTATAACCACTTTCGATGATGTCCCATAAGTCTTGGGCCATCAAGAACGTGGTCATTTTGATGTTCCAATAATCATAGTTATTCCCATCAAAGATAGGAATAGGAAATGAGGATGAGGTAGAGTTGGCCATATTTAGTTGTTGGAAATTTGGATGGGTAGTTTTGGGAATGGCTGGTTAGGACAAACGCCCAATACCAACCAAAAGCGTGGCTCTAATATCACTGTTGGGTTTTTGCGGAAGCGTGTGTGTGTGCAAGTGTGTATGGACTATAGCAAGGGAGTGAGAAATGGAGTGAAAAATAAATGAAAGCACAAATGAAATTTTATTATGATAATTGATATTACAAAGGAGGGAGCGTTTCTAGTTTTTTGGTTCTCACAGCTCACGTTCTCTCATTTTGTTCTAGTGGTCGTTCTTCTTACAAGGCTGAGTACTCTTGCCTATTTATAGACAAGTTTCACCGACTACAAGCTGCAACCGACTTTGACATTGTACAAGGATCAATATAAAATTCAGCTTGCGTTCTTTAGCTTCTGCTTGTTGCGGCTTCTTCAGGATCTTCTAATTGCTTCTCCCTTTTTCTCCATTTTTCTATCTTCTGCAACTCCCAGCCACTTTTGTTGACTTTTACTTTCCTTTTGCATGAAGCAAATTGCTGCTGCCAACTTCTAGCTTCTCCATTAAGTATACTTAATTCATAAACAAGTGTAGTCTAGTGTAGTCTAGAGTTTTCCCATAATGGATCACTTTTTAACACCAGGTAACGATTTTGGAAGAGTACAGAACGCACTCTGTTTTACCCTGTTTCTGGCCGAGAAGGTAGGAAGAAAGCATATGGAGTCTGAACCTCGTCTGCTTGTCTTAGCTTCGTTCGTAAGCGATCGTAGGAGCCCCAATTCTTGACTCGTATGCTCGTTGTAGCTCCGGAATCGCTGATAAAACAGGTTATTACGTCCTCTACTCTCTACCTTATTCTGGCAAGGTGCGAGGCCGAGTTGTATTCAATCTACTCATACGTAAATCACAGTGCACCAAAGCTGTTTCTGGATAAGCCGGGATGATATCTTTGTCCCATTGCGGATTTTAAACTAAAAACCACTCAGGTTGCATATGCTAGATTAGACAATCACAATGACACACACTATTTGTCGAAAATCCAAGTGTCTATTTTTTTCCCCCGGTTTCTACCCTCTGTTTTGCAAATTTTCCGACGGTATCTTTGTGGTGCTTGCCGGAGATGAAATGTTTGGAGTCTATGACCGGAGTGTCCATCCTATGAGATATCCATGCCATTTTGTTTTTTCAATTCCTGTTCTCCATAGTCCTGTTGTTATGTGATTGCGAATATGGGATGCCCGGTGACTGGCAATGATGGACAATGCTGTGGTGGACGATCACCAGTGACGGTGCTTGTTAGTCAGGGTGGTTCTCGGTGATGGACAGGTGGTGGTGGACCGACTAAACTCACGGTGGAGTCTTGTTTGAGCTTGTTCTCGGTACACTTTAAGAAACCTCTGGGTTGCTGGAAGAAGACAACAGGAGCTGGAAGAAGTAATGAAAAAAAGAGGACGATACTATCTCCACCACCTCACGACTAAATCCATATAATAGGTGGTTTCAAATTTGTCTACTTTCATTCGTTTTAGATTTTTCTATATCTATGTAAGATCTACCTACCATCATTAAGAATTTCATATATTTAGTTTTTTATTTATTGTAAATTTTCCATGTGTATTAAAGGTACTATTTTTTTCTTATTATTAGACATTACTTCCATAATTTTTGTTGTCAAAAAAAGAAATTTTTAAGGAATCTAGTTCTTTTTTATGCTGTTGATTAAATTTATAAATAAATTATTAAGCAAATGAAATTTAATTAAATCATAACATTATATAAAGTAATGAATATTTTTTGAAAAATACCCGCGAAATATCATTACTTTAGATTGATAAAGTACCTCACTGTGCATATTGCTTTTAGTGTATTATTAGATATTCTTCAAAACTCTTACATGCCCTGCATAAAGTATCTCACCAACGAAAAAAGATAATTACTTTGATATAGTAAATAAAGAGTCTAAATAAATATTTTTAGCTAATGAAATTAACAAAAGTTTACCAAGAAAGTGAACTTTTATAAAAGAGGAAAAAAATAGATAAGTTGATATAAATTCAATAATGAAGAAGAGATTTTTCAATTTTATACTATATCAAAGAATGCATTTTTTTTCCTTACTATTAGATGCGAAATACTTATTATGGTAACCATCCTAAATGGAAAAAAGTAAAAAATAGGGGGAAAAATAGTGGGGCCTTCACTTTATATTGTAAGCGAAAGATTCATGACAGTTTTATCTTTTTAATGTAAATAAGGTAGATTTAGTAATTAGAAGTAGAAATTGATAAAAGCAAATAACAAGGGTGGGCTTACTTAGGATTTATGAACTTGGGCAATGGGTTAAGTTTTGTGCTTAAGGTGAGCTTAGTGCGATTATAGTAAAAATGGGATTAATGCAGCTATAACAACAAAATAGGTTTTGACTTGTGTTTTAGTGAGTTTGCGCTTGATTTAGTTTAAGTGTTTAAAGTTAGTCTTTGGAGGTTTGGGTTTAATTCTATTGAAGGGGTTTGTTATAGAAAGCCCAATTCATGTATCCGATCCAGACCCGCGAATCTCATGTGTAAGTAATAGACAAAGTTAAGAGTAGCCCTCAATAATTTCATGGAATCCTACAAGCGATGTGTAAGTAATGAAAAACTAACTGTATGTGATGGTGTTCCGCAAATCCTACATATGAAATTTCATATGTAGGATTCCATGGAATCCTACAAGCTTAAGGTGGCTAACTGTATGTGCTTTGTCTATTACTTACACATGATAGTTATGTATGATTCTACAGTTAGCCACCTTAAGCATTTCCTTTTGAAAAAATAAAATAAAAGAAGAAGGAAATTTTCAAATATGGCATATGAATGCGATTGATCAACACAACCAAAGTTAAGAGTCAGTGAGGAAAACATAAATAACTCACATCTTGACAAAGTGATGTAAACATGCACCTGCTTCCTAACATTATTCTTAACCAAAAGATGGCAAATTAGAATATCAAAATCAGTTAATGGGAAAAAAATAAAATCTTAAAAAATAAAATCGTGTCGGGTATGCATCCAAATTCTACTTCATGACTTTTATTTTTGGATGCGAAAAGTTAAACAAACATAAAATCTGAATAGTTTGTTAGCTGCTTTAAAGATTCCGGAGAAGTTAAGGTCAATAAGTAAACGATAAAATGCCAATCAAAGAAGATAAATTATTGGAATGAAACACATCATAGTAATGTTGAGAATAAGACAGATAAACTTAATTAGAAAATTTTCGCAATTTCTCTTGGGATTCCCATACGAGAGCCGCCCAGAAACAACGGAGAACTGTAGTGTATGACGTGAAGGACTCTTCCACATTGGTGTGCCTGTGATGTATTAAGGTCAAAGTTGCTCAAGTACATTATTTGTAGGATAGCGACTCAATTATCGGCTGCTATCCTTTAGTCATCATCTGCAAATAAAATCAACTTCATAACAAGCGGAATCTCTGGCAAGAAAGAAGTTAAGATAGAACGTCTAAAATCGTCATTTTCCAACACTAACGACTTTTCATCAACATATATATCGTAAATACATACTTCCAACCGAAACATGCTGCGCAGACTGGAACTATAGAAGTATTCGAGTCAACAAAATAAGTTTTTGGCCAAAGGGCGTAATCCCCCATCATTCTATCCTAAATATGTGATTATCTACTTATGATTATCCATGTTTCGGTAATTTATTTGCTCTAGAATTATTCGTTTCCTTACGTCGCTTTTTCTTGCTTCATATTCAAGGAATCTTGTTTAGTGGGATTTAAGGAAATACCTTCAGGCAAGAGTTTCCAATTCTAATCTTCCCAAGTTAACTGGTTAAAAAAGTTAGAGCGGTTTCCTAGGGAAGAATAGAGGTGCAGAAGCCGTCGTGTATATTTGATATAGCTCGGCTTGGTTAGCTCATCTTTATTCTGAAATAAAATAAAATAAAAGAGATAAAAGAAAATTTTCAAACTGGCAAGTGACTGCATTTAATCAATGCAACCAAAGTTAGAGCTGGCGAGGAAAACATATATGTTCACATCTTGACCAAACAAGGCAAACATGCATATACTCTCTGATACCATTCTTAACTAAAACCCGGGTCTCAAAATATCAAATCAATTAATGGGTGTCTAGTACGTGATTAAAAAACTATTTCATAACTCGTTGTTTATGTAGGTGCTTTTGAGACAAAGAACTCAATAATAGATAAGATCTACATACGAAGATCACCAGTGATGCAAATTTCACCAAATATAGGACTTTATGCTAGTGAATAATAATGTAATCAATATTATACCAGATATAATACTTTGTTCACGTTAATTGTGAAAAAGATGGAATTATACCAGCCATCAATGTTGATCATTCGTTTAGCTACATATTGACTTTCATAATAGAATCCACATAAAAATGCTGTATGAAACATTGCCTTGAAGCTAGGAAAAGTAGAGGAGGTCAGAATAGAGGCAAGAACAATAGTTCACGAAAAAATGGGAGAGTAAAAGTTCAGCTAGACCTAATTTGCCCACTGAAAATAGGAATGATAATTGAGTTGAGATGTAGAAAGTGGTGGATTGATTTTAAATATGAGAGGTTACCTCATTTCTACTATTCATGCAGTTGTATGGGACATTATGCCAACTTTTGTCCAAAAATATTTTTATGAGGAGACAAGATTAGCTCAAGACAAACTTAGTAGGTATGGTTCATGGTTGAAGGCTGAAGTGAAAGAGTATAGCATGTGTTAGAAGACTTTTTTATGGGAAAATAGATCCAAACCTTGAGGAAGAGGAAATGTTACCAGCAACACCTATCCCTCCAGAAGATATGGACCTGCAAAAAGATCAAACAAGGCTGAATAAGGCTCTGATGGTTCACAACTCAGTAGCCAATGTGACAGTATATGATGAAAAAATGGAGGAAGATGCAGCCCTGTATAAAGGGAAAAGAACATAGCAAACTCAAGTACCATCTCTTCCTTTAACAAAAAGTTATAAAAGTGTAGGGACATCAAAGAAGGAGAAGATAGGACTTAAAAAACCAGCAGCAAAAAAACAGAAATATTTCACTCCATATGAGAAGAGAGGGATACTAGAGAATTTGCTGGATGAAAAGAATCTACTAGATACCCCAGCCTAGGTGTAGGAAGGGGTAAATGAACGGGCTTTGGTGGCTCGCCCTAATAAGCCACTAGGGGATACAAGAAGTTGTTGAGCTAGAACTGTCAAGGGTTGGGCAATCCCTTAACGAACCAGCATCTTCTAGCCTTAGTAACTCGAGAAAGGTCAAATTTGGTCTTTCTTATTGAAACCAAGAATGAGGAAAATGTCATAAAAAAAGTTAGAGAATATCTTCAGTTTAAATATGCTGTTATAATTAATTGGGAGTGGATTGGCTTTTATGTGGGATGAGGAGCTTCAGGTTAATTTGGAAACAAGTACTGAAGAACTCATTGATATTAGATGCAAGGATCTAAACGGCAGAGTCATATGTATATCTCTTTCATTCATGCATCTACTAATTACCAAGAAAGGTTAAAATTATGGCAAACTTTGTGGTCTATCTATGTCTCAAATTGTCTCCCACGGCTATGTATTGGAGATCAATCAAGTTCTATATAAGTGAGAAAAAGTCAGAAAACATTAACTAGATCATTATAGAATGGACGCGTTTTGAAATTTTCTGAATTATTGTTCATTAATGGATATAGAGAGCAATGGGTGTACTTACACATGGACTAATAACCAAAAAGGCGCATAACTTGTTAAAAGAGACTTGATAGGGCTCTTTGAAACTTTGATTGGAGAGTCTCATTCCCTAATGCGGAGGCATATGCTTGTCCAATAATTGGTTTGGATTTTTCTACAAACAAATTAAGTTGGGGGTGAGGAAAAAGAAGATGTTCAAATTTGAAGCTTTCTAGGCAAAAAATTGAGAATGTAAAAAAGTGGTCCAGAGAGCCTGGAGAGATGAGGAAGGCTATCAGATGGATATTGTGGGCAAAACAAAGAAGGAAAATGAAGAAATAAGGTGATGGAGCAGCAAAAGATTCAGAAACACGTCCCATGAAATCCTCTCTTTATAAGGAAGAATCACCGAGTTAATGAATAGGGCTAAAGGAAGTCAAAACCAAGAGAAATATCGCCAAATAGTCCAACATATCAAAAGCCTATGGAGATAAGAAGAAATGTACTGGGCATGAGATCCAGGATTAATTTCAACAAGTCTGAAGTTTTCTTTGAAAGAAACTGCCTTCAAGGATTAAAAGAGAACATAGTAGTTGAATTAAGGGTGCCAATCATTGAAAAACAGGTAAATATTTGGGAGTACCTTCAAATTAAGGACAAACAAAGAATCAAATGTTTTCTTGGATTCTAGCAAGAGCTAAGAGGAAATAAGAAGAGTGGAAAGAAAAGCTGATGTCTAAGGCGGGAAAAGAAATACTGATCAAGACAATAGTCCGAACATAACCCCAATTTGCCCTGTTGATTTTCGAAATTCCTATATTAATTTGTAAAGCTATTGAAAAGAGAATACCATCTTTCTAGTGGAAACAAATTGCTGCGGGAAAGGGTATCCATTGGAAAAGATGAGATATTTGGAAAAAAAAAAAAAGGAAGATTGTGGGGGGTTAGACTTCAAAAACTTAGTTGATTTCAATAAAGCACCATTGGAGAGACAAGCTTGGAGATTTATACAAGATGAAACAATCATATGGAGTAGTTTGTTGTGAGGTATTTGCTTTCCCAGAGGCGATTTCTGGACAGCCAAAAAAGGCCCCCAACCTTTGTGGGGGTGGCAAAGCTTCCTAATGGGAAGAGATACAATTAAGCAAGAAGTAAAATGGGATGCTGCAGATGATAGTTAGATCAGAATTAGAGAGGATAGATAGCCAATTTCACACAAGATAGGCGGTCTAGCAATCAGCTAGTAGTGGAATTAATCAATCAAACTAAACGGGAATGGAATTTTCAACTACTACAGGAGACTTACAAAGAACGAATTGCTAAGGAAGTTGCAGCTACGCCTCTAAGCCTAACACCTGGGCTAGACAAGATGATATGGACAATGAATCATTTAGACACCTACACGGTAAAGAGCTGGTACAACAAACTTCAAGACTCCGAAAGACTCCAAATGATAAATCAACCATCCTTATCGTACTAGTCTCCTAAAAAACTATGGACAGAAATTGGGAAGCTCAAAACCTAACCCCAAGGTCAGACTTTTCATATGAAGTGCATGTAATAATGCTTTGCCTACAAAAGGAAGATTTTACCTAAACAAGAGTGCTCTTTTTGTGGCCAAGTTCCTAAATTGACTGAGCACATATTTATCCACTGTCCTTGGACAAAGACAGTATGGTCGGATTAGAGAATCGTAACCAACACTTCTCTATATATTAATAATCGAATAGATAAATGTATATGGGAGAATCTTACTGTAAGGAAAAGCCTACAAGCCAAAGCTGAGTTCGCCGAAGCTATTTGGAGGGTATGGAAGGCTCGGAAAAACTGGATCTTCAAGCAAAAGACCCCAAACCAAGCTTGATAATTGAAGAACCATATATTCAACACAATTACAAGCGCAACAGGGGAGGAACAACACTAATTGAGCAGACGAGAGATCCTTGGCTGCAGTGCGAGTAGAGGGGAGGTCTTCAGCAGCAACGGGAGGTGGCTCGACAAACCAACTCCTCTACAAAATCTATGTGGACAATGCATGGAACAACTCAAATCTGGAGGCATCGGTAGCAGGGGTGAGCAGAAACAGAGATGGAGTCCTCCTCGACGGATTTGCGAAACGGATTCCCATCCACGCTCGTGACCGAAACCCTAGCTATTTGTGAGGCACTGAAATGGTGGAAAGAGAAAAGGGATGCACCAAGTGAACGAGCTGAAGGCAGTCTTCCAACTAATTTGTGCATGCACGTATCAAGTGATCTAAGCTCGGCCGAAGCACCTTAGGCTGCACGATCTATCATCCATGACTACATTAGTTTGCTGGGCCAGCTTAAAGAAATTAAACTATGCTTTGAACCGAGAGAATATAATTGAGCCGTTGATTGGGTTGCTAAGGCACACCGAGCTGGTTCTCTCCTGATGAACTAGATTATTAATCCCCTCATCCTCTTTGGTTGATTTTATGTTTAGACATCAAACCATTTTGTAACCCATCAGTCTTGGGCTAGTAATGGAATATTGTTAATTTTTTACCAAAAAAAACTTGTTTTGACCAAAATATGCACATTAAAATTTTCTTTTTACAACTCAAATATAGGAATTTATTGCACCCTTAGAAATTCAACAACATTTTTATATTAGCAAAATATAGGCAATCGTAGGATATTATCTTTTGAACATTTAATTTTTCTTTATAGATGCTATCGAGATGAATGGTTTCATACTCAAGACAATCTATATATGAAGAGTGCCCTTAATATTCATAGTACTAAATGCACGACTTTATTCGTCTGAACTACAAAATCAGATATAGGACTCCGTTCGCATAAAATGTGACGCACATAGAACTATACCCGCCATATATCTTTCATAATTCATCCAATTTTGTATAGGTTTTCAAGAAAGAACCCACATAGACATAAACAATAATATATATATATATATATATATATATATATATATATATATATTTCTAAAAAGATAGCAATTTATTATCACAATATGCATATAAATCAGAGACGGTGAATTAGATATATGCGAAGATTAGATATCTGCTAGCGTAGAGGTTTGCTGCATTGACTCTCAAAAGCAAATTACTAGATAAAAACTTGCACATAAATATGCCACATGAGTGAGCCTCATGCGAATTTTACACACTTTTATATATAAATACAAAGATAGATAACGAAGCCATCCAGAAATGTTCTTTGCTAGTATACTTTCCTTGAATTAGCTCATCTCACCCTGAAACTTCTTGAGCACTGAGGTTTACCGTAAGCTATCCAAAAAGGCATCTCTTGCCCAACACCCCTCTTTCGTCTCAAACGAACATAGCCACCTTTTGTAGGAAAACGTTGGTAAAATCAAAACCCAAAGATCTAAACTGAACCAACTACGAGACAAGAGCTTTTCAACGGTATAATGACACTTGCAAAATGTCTCAGCATGAAAAAAATTTGGCAATCTTTAGATCATAAATAAAAGTCCAACCGAATTGTTAAAATTCACACAGGTAAAACATTTGGACCTAAATGTAAGGAAACTAATTGTCAAAACCAGGTCATGACAATACACTTAATCCACAAAGCCTTATCAATGGAATGTCTGCTAAGATCATATCATGAAGGCCATGGCAATACAGTTGAATCACAAGGGCCATCGACGGAATGAATGATTAGCTCATTGATCATGAGTTTCCAATGGACAGCATGAGATGGGCGATGATAGCTTGACTCAATTTCTGCACCGAAGTTGAAGATTGAATCAAAGATAATCCATCAATAAGGGATCAGAAGTAGTTACAAATCACCCTAGAGTAGAGCGCAAGTCAAAACAGTTATAGATTCATGCTGAGAATAACCAAAACTCATAACAGAATGGCCATTGAAAGACACAAAAAGGGTCCAGGAAAAGAGGGGAATCATCAACTATCAAGACATTGGAAAAATCACAGCGACACATTGGATTTGACTTTAAAGAATATGAAGATGAGAAGATCATTCATAATGGATCAATTTATTTTAGATTTTACCTAAGTTTGAATTTTAATTTCGAATTAGATTAGGTTTACCATTTTCAGTGCTAATCTTTGTCTGTAAAAGTTTTCCAGTCGTGCTTTGTAAGCTTTTTACTTTTTCTTTGCACTCTACTCATCTCCATTAGCAATTTATATTCAACTCTAGTCGTTGAGCAAACATGACCTCCACGAATGTAGGTAATTTGTTTTAGTTCAATAAAATTTCACTGAAAGTCCGTGTCGTCTCAAATCCACTCCTAGCATATTCTTTATTTCTTTGAATTTTGCAGAGTCGTTAAGGCTTCAAGGCATATTAGAATATATTTAATTTTGATTCGAAGTCATATTTAAGAATTTATGGATAATATCCTGTCAGAAACTTATATGTTGCTTCAATTTACGGGGCCAAAAACATAAATAGTCACTCCAGATAGGGTTATTTGCTTCTACAGAAAACTAAAGCACTCATGTTGAACAACACTACTTGTCTTACCAAGCTCATGGGCTGGGATCTTCCTTTCACATCATCTATAAAATAACTGAGCGCAAATGTTTAGTCCCTCTAAGCATTTCATTTAAAAAAATTTAAAAAAAATAATAAAAGAGAGACGACTATTTTCAGGTGGTTGAATTAACAGTAAGTGAATAATTTTACCGAAAAAAAAAATTCAAATCTAGCAGGTAAATGCACATGATGAATGCAACCAGAGTTAGAGCATGCGAAGAAAATATAAGTATTCACGTCTTGACAAAATGAGTAAACATGCACCTGCTCCCTCATACCATTCTTAACCAAAAGATGACTACTTAAAATATCAAAACCGGGAAAAATTATCTTCATCAGGTACACGTTAAAAAAACTATTTCATGACTCATTTTATGATGAAATGCCATCTGTAGAAGATAAGATATTGAAATGAAACACGTGAGAGTTAGGTTGAGAATGTGATGGATACATTTAATTAGCAAAATTATTGAAAAGAAATACATCAGAGTTAGGTTGAGAACGAGACAGATACATTTAATAAGCAAAATTATTGAAAAGAAATACATCAGAGTTAGGTTGAGAACAAGACGGATACATTTAATTAGCAAAATTATTGAAATGAAGTACATCAGAGTTAGGTTGAGAATGAGATAGATACATTTGATTAGCAATTTTCGCAATTTGCTATGGGAATCCCACATGGGAGCTTCCCAAAGACATCGGAGAGCATTAGTATGTGATGGGAAGGACTCTTCCATAATAGTGGGCTTGTGATTAACAATATTTGGCCGGCAGCCATTCTCTATGTAATAATTTGTGTTATTGTTTATGTCCAGGGTTCACCAATCACCATGCCCATTGTGAAGAGGATCCACCGGCCATGGCGGCTCAACAGGTAAATAATATTGAAGTCGACATAACAACCGCATGAATTTAGGTGTAAGAAAAAAGAAACGTACCAATTATGCGCTATGCCATATTCCATCAAATTATTTTTCTTCAGGAAAAGAATGTTAACTCGGGAGAAATAGCAATTCGAACTTCCTAACATGACCATCAGCAAACAGAATCTCAACCTTGTGCCATCAAAAAGCCTAAAAAGTAGAATGAAGAGCCAAAAGACAACACAAGAAATTTATGTGATTCGATCGATGGCCGGCATTCATGGGCGGACAATAACTGCAAAGATTTACCTCTCAAAATACGATGAAAGAGAGAACTATAAACGCCTCTATACCCTAATAATCCCGATATCTCCCTCATACTCTCTCTAAGAGAAAATACTAAAGTTAAACAATTTCGTCTAACGAGCGGAGACTTACTCTAAGCCCTCACATGTTCAATCTCGCCCTTTGCTCCCACCATAGATAGATTTCGCGAATAATTTGGAATCAAGTTAGTTGTGGAATTAATCTATGAGGGGTAGATTGTTGGCATTTATCCTATATTGATTGCAGAAAGGGCTGGTGGTCAGGTTATAAGTATGATGAAAAACCTTATCTTTTAAGCTAGTTTTTGAGTGGGAGAAACTCAAGACTATCCAACAATAAGTTATGATTTACTAGTCTAATGCCCATGGGTTGTATATTTATAAAGATTAGATTTCCATGTATTAAATAATGGTTCGAATTTATTTAATTAACCAATAAAACCGACTAGTCGGTTTAAGTTGTAGCATTATAAGATTGCTTTAGAAAATAAAAATTAATTTCCATTGCTTTATACTTTTTTATACATCTCAATCCATTCCCTTTTAGTTTGCTATGTAAGCTCATTACATATTTCTGATGATTGACTTGGTACGAAGGAAAGAGAACTGTGAATCATATTTGAAAAGAAGCACTCTATATATTCAATTCGGTTAAAGTTGGAATTGGGATAAGTTTAAGTAGCTTGAGCTTTTGCTTTTAGTATATAAGAGCGGCTAAAAGAGAACTAAGGTAAGATCCTTTTAAGATGAGGAGAATGTCACTTTAACACCCATGGTTGTTTTTATCACAAATAGCTAATTAATATTTTGTTAACAAATAATCTTTCTACGATGCTGAAAATAAGCGCATACCAGTCTCAAAAGAAAATCCTTTTAAAGGCAATTCGAACTTCTGTTAAACAATCTGGGGAATTGTCACTTACCATATGAGACGATCCTAAGATCCATCATAGTAGCTACAATGACAATTATGTTGGAGAAATCTTTTTGAAGTGTTTTGAAGTTGACAAAACGTTTCCATCAGTCTAGTCTGAAGGCTTGCAGACTCTGCTATTTAAAGTCTGAAGACTTTCGGACAGCCAGATTCAAGACTCAAAGTCTATCCTCATTGACAATTTCTAATCCGTTGAAGAAAGGCTATCCAAAACTGCATGTTTCATTAAGGATGTGACCTTATCGACTGGAGAAGATCTCTTGGCTGGATATGACATGATGGAATCCTTTATTTGATCATAATTGATTCGAAAATTAAGGATCCGATGATTGGCAAAGTATACTTGGAAGGTTCTACTTATGGAAACCGAGATCCTGATTGTATGGGCGAACATGATTGATGGGCTATCGACATGTTCCTTTAATAGCTCGAATGATCTTCCTAATTGATTCCGTCCAACGGGTAGATTGGAGGAATTCCTTTGGTAAGTGCCAACGGGTATGATGGCACGAAGGAGTATATAAGGAAGACGTTCCAGTTGTTTAAGTGTGTGCACGATAGAAGAATTCCAAAGTCTGAAGCTCCTTGTTCTTAGTCAATTCATTTGTTGAGCGAAATCTTGTAAATAAAAGAGAGTCTATATTTGTGAGAAACCTTGAGGAAGTGTGGTAGAACATCTACACTGTGGAATCAAGGAAAAGCTGTGTTGTAACTTCTCTTTTGTTCACAGTAAAATCCAGCCGGTGGGCTATCAGTGTGGAAGAGTGGACGTAGGCTTGGAATAAGCCGAATCACTATAAACCTTGTGTTCAATTTTCTCTTCCTTACTCTTTACTTTACTTTGATCGTATTTTATTAATCAAAAGAGAACTTCCTTTCTATTGTTTACCTAGAATCTCTTCTGTATCTCGAGAAATTATTTGTGCACCTATTCACCCCCCTCTAGGTGCTTATACTAGCTATCTCAAATTCGAACTTATCATGTCTCGTACATTAAATGACTCGGACCCTAACTTTTGTGTAAAAAATGAACATCGAAAGAAGATGGAATAAAAGTGCATTATTGACGCGATAATGAATGTCAAGCATAAAATCTACAATGATGGAGGATTAGGTGGAGAATGTAGAAACACAGCTTAGGGGAGGCGACATGAAGTAAACTCCAATATCTATGTAATGATTTGGTCTGGAGTGGACAACGGAGATAGAGGGCTTGGATAAGGAGCTGCTCTTAGGATGGCGAATGGGGGTAGGAATGAACTAAAACATGCAATGAATATAGGAGGAGTGATTATGGAATATATATGTGAAAATTATAATCAAGTCACAAAAATGCCTTTTGCGTAGCGGTAATGTTTAGCTTTGGAACTCCAAAATTAAGCATACTAAGATAAGAGCACTCCTAGAATGGGTGACATCCTGAAAGGTGGTGACCTTTACACCAAAGGACAAAATCATGAGACTTGATATGAGACAAGTCAAAGTAGACAGTAGTTCCGTGAATTAATTCAAAGAAGTCACAACCTAGCTCTAAGAGTGGAATATAAAACTTTTATATGATGATTTCATAATTATGATATATATTTGATAAAAGTCAGCTGAAAAACCAAGAGGCCCTAAGGGGCGGCGGTCCCCATCCCTGTCAACCCAAGCACACAATTAATTGACAATAACCAAAGATTTGGATTACCAATTATGGAGTCGCCCGCATTATGATCTGGGAATCTTCATCGTTATATCCGGGAGCCTTGTTTTTACTTTCACCACAGTCTAGTCTAACTTCAATTTTAAGGGAAAAATCAAAATGCCTCCAATTGCCCAGCCAGCTTATCAAAGACCCACATAAAGGCCTTGTGAAAAGACCTGCAAAATTGCTTGTGAGGCTGAGGATTTGATGCCACTCGATTTTGCACTTTTAGCATAGGAGAGAGTTTATTGGTGGTGGGAATAGGGATTCTGCAAAAGCCTTCTCTGAAAGGTCTGTTGCTTGTCGCGACCTCTTTTTTTTCGGCGTCGAGTACGAGCGCCTAAGGAGGCTAATGGCTCGGCTAAATTTATTAAGCCCGGACTCTCCCAAGTCCACAAATTCACGACTTTAATAGTTTGAGTTTTTAACCTATAAATCAATTTTTAAAATGGAGTCGCCACTAATCGATTTGGGGTGAGTTGATTAGAAACCCAAGTGAAGTATCGGGAGAAATATTCACTCCTGCGTAACCAGAGAAATTAGGATCGGGGACTTGATTACACTAGTTAATCACTAATGCCCTTTCGGTACCTAATCTTGTTTAAACCCTAAGGCTTTTTGGATTTTTGAGGGATTTTCCATGCATTTTTTTGGAGGAAAAACATTTTTGAGTCTTTTTCTCATTTTTGGACATAAAAGGGATTTTTTGGATTTTTTTTTTTGGAAAAATACAAGTCTTTTTGGCTTTTCTGAATTTTTTGGCTTTTTCATGAATTTTTGGCCTTTTTTTTTGGATTTTTGGCATTTTTTGGATTTTTCGCATTTTTTTAGAAAATAAAATATTTTTTATATTTTTCAAAATATTTTTGGAAAATAAATTATTTTTTATTTTTCTCGATTTTTTAGAAAATAAAACATTTTTCGACATTTTTAAATATTTTTCGATTTTCTGGAAATTAAAACATTTTTTTATTTTTTTTGTTTTATTTATTAAAATATTATTTTTATACTAAAATAATATAAAAACGAACCGGGTCGGATCCAGGGTTGGGTCCAACCTGGGCTGTTCACCCAGAACGCAAATGGGCCTGCAACGCAGGCCTGACTCATTTTTTTGTTTTCTTTTTTAAGCGTAAAAGCCCAAACCTATTTTTGGCCCACTTCACAAAAATTCTAGCCCAATGCAACCCAGCCCACGCGTCTAGGCTTGACCCAGGGAAACCCTACCCGGATGCCATCCCGGCTCCGCCCGACTTCGACCCGGTTCACAGCTGCGACCCGGATCATGGAACCCTACCCGGTCGTGACCCGCTTCTGACCCGACGCGATGCTTCCTTCCTCTTTCGCTTGGACGCAACACTGACGGAGGAGATGGGACGGCAGATCGGCGTCGACGACGGCAGCGATATGGAGGACAACGTCTGTAGGTTGATGCGGCGTGGTGGCACGGTGGCGGTGACGGGTGGCAATGCAGAGGGGCACGGTGGACAGAGCGCAACCAGCAGTCGGAGCTTCCGCGAGCTCGATGGCCGCGAGCTCTGGCTACCAACCCAGAAGCGAGGTGACAAACAAGAGGGGGGGTCAGAGATGCTCACTAGCTTTAGGGATTTCAACCAAGGCTCGTATGTAGAGGGCAGCACGGCGGTGGATGACGGCGTGTCACGGTGGCCAGATCTCGTGGATCCTCCTCAGATCTGGTCTTCTGCTTTCCAGATCTGAGGGCAAGGGATGGCAGCAGCGCACAGTGTCGGAGGGTGACAACGGCTCAATGGCTGACTGGAGTTTCGGCGTGGACGGTCGACGGTGTCAGGAAGGACTGCAACGACGGTGGGGTGTCGAAAGCAGTGGCGATCCGATGCAGTGACGGCGTCAGGGTGGTTGGGAGCTTTCGGCTTGGCGCAGGGATGGCGTCGGGCAGCGTCGACGGCACCTCCTTTCTCCTCGAATCCGACCTTCCCTCCCTCGATTCCTCTCTCGCTCAGCCTCTTCACCCACTCGGATCTCTCTCACTCAGGCCAGATCCGAGCCTCCACCGGCCGGATCTGACCTTCTCGGACTCGCTCACCGGCGGCCTCCCCCGAAGTCTCTCAATGGGAGGTCAGCCGAGCTTGCGACCCGAGTTCTCTCTCGCTCGCTCTTCGATTCTTCCCCCGAAGTCTCTCAGTGGGAAGATCTCGGAGCTTGCTCCTGCCGTTCATTGATGAAGGTGGTGCCCTTTTATAGGCGAGGGAATCCGGTCGACGGAGCTTCGACCGCCGGTCCCCTTCGCGCGCCGGGCGATTCTCCTTGGCTGAACCGGCGTCCCATCCGAGCTCATCCAGCAAAGCATGCTTGGCATTGATGGCGCTTCGCGATCTTATCTTCTCCGGTCGACGTCGGCCTACTCCCCTCGACCGTAGGCCGTCCTTCGCGCGCGTCGTCGTCTTCTGTGCGCATGAGTTGCAAAGGCGTAGGGGGAAGAAGAGGAAAGAAGGAAGAAGGAAGAAGAAGAAAAGAAGGGGGCCGGACTTTGGGGAAAATGGTTGGGCCTTGGGCCTGCGTGGAAAGAAAAAGAGGGGGGTTGGGCTGGCTTTTGTTTTTCTTTTGGTTTTACTATTTTTTTGTTGTTTTTTTTTGTTATTTGTTTTGCTTATTATCCGAAAAAGGAAATATAAAAGAAATTAAGGCCTAATTAATAACCTAATCAAAATTTAGGTGTCAACAGTTGCCCCTCTTTGAAGGTGAGTTCGCAGAGGTTGCATTCAAAGACAAACTGATACCTAAATTTTGTCTATACATATGCAATAGATTATATTTTATTTGGGACCTATTGTCCTATACAGAAAATAAGCAATATAATATACTAAGACAGATAAGAAGATACCTGTAGTTATTTACCGGGAGTGAGTGAGATAGGGTGTGAACCCCGAGTTTTGGCAAGTATCAAGGCGTCATCTTACCTGTTGCATGAGGAGATTGCTTTTCCAGGACTAGAACCATTCTTCGGTCGCCTGTTAGAGCAATAAGTGATTTGTCTAGGACCCGAACCTTTCTTCGGTCGCCTGTTAGAGCAATAAGTTAGTTTGTCTAGGACCTGAACCTTTCTTCGGTCGCCTTAACGGAGAATTGCTTTTCCAGGACCCGAACCTTTCTTCGGTCGCCTGTTAGAGCAATAAGTTGGTTTGTCTAGGACCCGAACCTTTCTTCGATCGCCTGTTAGAGCAATAAGTTGGTTTGTCTAGGACTCGAACCTTTCTTCGGTCGCCTTGACGGGAGATGCGCTGACCTTTCTCAGGGCATCTATTTGTTGGGAGATAGTACCTGGACGATCACAGGTACAAACTCTTGGGGGATACCTGGATAATCACAAGCATCGGAGGGGTACCTAGATGATCACAGGTACAAACTCTTTGGGGATACCTGGATGATCACAAGTATCGAAGGGGTACCTGGATGATCACAAGTACAAACCTTTTGGGGATACCTGGATGATCACAAGTATCATAGGGGTACCTGGATGATCACAGGTACAAACCTTTTGGGGATACCTGGATGATCACAAGTATCGAAGGGATACCTGGATGATCACAGGTACAAACTCTGAAGGAAGAATCAAGGCATACCTGAGATATTTGTGTGGAAATATCGTGGATGGGTCTTGCATATACATGAAGGTTTCTCACCTCCTAGTAGTGGGAATATCGAGGACGTACCTTGGATATTCATGAAGGTCTCTCACCTCCTGGTAAAGGGAATATCGAGGGCGTGCCCCGCATATTCGTGAAGGTCTCCCACCTCCTGGTATGGGAAATATCGAGGATGTACCTCGCATATTTGTGAAAGTCTCTCACCTCCTGGTAATGGGAATATCGAGGACGTACCTGGGATATTCGTGAAGGTCTCTCACCTCCTAGTAATGGGAATATTGAGGGCGTGCCTCAGATATTCATGAAGGTCTCTCACCTTCTGGTAGTGGGAATATTGAGGGCGTGCCTCAGATATTCATGAAGGTCTCTCACCTCCTGGTAGTTGGAATATCGAGGACATACCTTGGATATTAATGAAGGTCTCTCACCTCTTGGTAATTGGGAATATCGAGGGCATACCTAAGATATTCGTGAATGTCTCTCACCTCCTAGTAGTTGGAATATCGAGGACGTATCTTGGATATTCATGAAGGTCTCTCACCTCCTGGTAACATAAACTTGAATGTAGCACAAGACTTACCTAGATTGGCGCAGGCACTTAAAAGGGCTGAAACACCTGGGTAACCGCAGGTGTACAAAGTACTCGAATGCTTAGATGAACACAAGTATTTAATGATACAATCTGGGACCACTCAGTTGGTCCAAGTGTAAGAAAGCATACCTGGGTAGGCACAGGCACACAAAGCAGTGGAATGCTTGAATAGCAACTATTATTGTGGGACAACTCGGGCAAGTTGAGTGTCATGAAAAGGAAGTACTTGGACAACAGTGGGTACTTGACGATATGGGGATACCTAGACAGCAGTAGGTATTCCAAGAGATACTTGGTTAGTCATAAGTATCAATACTCTGGGGACAACTCGAACAGGTCGAGTGTCAGGAAAAGGGAGTATCCGAACGGTGGCCGGTACTCCAAGACAATAGGGATACCTAGATAGCAGTAAGCACCCAAACTCAAAGGACGACTCAAATAGGTTTAGTGTCAATAAGAGAGTACCTGGACAATGGTAGGTACTTTAAGACAAATGGGAATAGAGATATGCTTACCTGGCAATATCTCTGATTTTTAAGAGTATGTTTGCTATTTGCACAATATGCACACATGATTGTATATGTTGTAAATTTATGAGTTCAAATGAGATTCATGCATGATAATTTTGTCAGTTCTGCATATTTTGATTTCCACTGGGGAAGATTTTGAAAGACAACCTTCATTTAGAATGTAGATGCTTCGAGCATGCCAGATGAAGGACTTTCAGTCTGAAAGGACTTTCCGCTCACTCTCATGAAAAAGGCTATCCTGATCATTGATGCAGGATTCATAAGGACCACACTATCTCACTGTCATCATGTTAGCAGGGGTCTGAGTATTCTCGCAAACGGTACGACTTTACCAATGTGAGAGGTCTTTGTTGAAACTGTGATGAAGTCTTGGTCAATGGCTCATCGAAGGGGACCATCAAGGTTGAAGCTGATGGATGAAAATGTTGCACGATCATCTCCGGGTTTACAAGTCAAGAACCTTGCGAAAAGAGATAGAGTAATCTTGCTTGTACTTCTTCGAGCTATGCTTATAGACATATGAAATCCTACGTTAATTGAAGTGCCCCTAGTCTAAAGAGACTTTTGCAATGGGATGCAACGTAAGCTTGATTCATGTGTAAAAAGGTAGAGCTGGTGATTACCTTGGCATTTGTCACCAGTCTTTCTTCTCACTGTCAAATGAGGTTCTATGCACCACAACAGCAACATTTTCTTGGCTGCATTTTTGACTGGGGGGCATTGGCCTTGCTTTTACTAGGCACACTGCTTTTTCATGCCCCTATTTTTATTCCAGTTCTTCATTTATGGGCATTGACCTTGCTTTTACCAGGTACACTGCTTTTTTATGCCCATGTTTTTTCATTCTTATCGTTGGAGGAACTGGCCTAGACAAGTTCAGTTGAAGCACCGTTATTAGACTTTTGAGTCTTCATCTTCAGTAGGTGCTCTAGGCTATGCTGCTTAAATGGCAGTAACTTCTGTTTTGCCTCCATGTGAGGGTGAAATTACAGACTCAATTGGGTTGTATAATGAATACAAGTGCATAGAGAAAGAATTGCTCTTCGTCATTCTAGGGCACTTAAAATTAACGTGAGTGTTCGTATGCAATAAGGACACCCGAAGATTGATGCAAGTGCAAGCAAGAAAATTTCTATCCCTCTTCTCACCTTGTGATGCTACTTCGCCTCCGATCTGCCCCAGTGTGAGGTGGTTCTTGATGAGAATATGAGAGAAGCTTCACCAGTGTATGGGGCTCAAAGGGGTGAGCAATGAAATGCCTCTCACTATTTTGGTTATCGTACCATTCGCGAGAAAACTCTTTACCCTGCAGTCATGGAATCTTCTGCACTCATCTCACAAGTGTATAGATTGGGGACTATGTGTAGGATATGGCTTGCCTTTCATCATTCTGACGCACCTCCTCCAGCATGCTCAATTAATCTTGTATTCTTCACTTAGCTGTCTATTTTAATAATCCTCAGTGGAATCAGTGACTTAGACAGGCAAAATCATCATGCAGAATTCATCTGGAAACGATATGCAACATTTCGAATATGATAGAGTTTGAACTCTTCAAAACAAGTGAATGGTTTTGACTCAAAAAAGACCCTATTGACAACTTTAGGAGTTAACATAATGGTGTTTCCAAATATGTTAGATTTTGAACATCAACAGGGTTATTCGCAAATGGACGTCGATGGTTGTCCCTATTAAGTAGGGACATGACATAAGAAGGATCAGCCAGGGTTGGGGACTGATCATGGATTTGACGGGCCTTTTTGCTTTTGCCCCTGTAGAAGAGAAGATGTGCAAGTAGATCAATTAGTCTGGCCGAAATCAAATGTGAGTTGAGGCCTGAAGGATCTCTGTCATTTGCTTTGGCAATTACTCAGGACGCCATTTCGCTTGGGAGAGTTTGTCATGCCTCTCATTGATTTGTTATCTTTGTTTTTGACAGTCAGGTAAACAAACAAGACATGCTTCTCATTGATTCGTTATCCTTGCTTTTGACAGTCAAGTGATCCTGCAACAAACAAGAGGGAATGTGTTAGTCATGAACTCTTTCAAGAGTCGAATAACTGGAAGCGATACAACTTTACCCTTCACTGGTTTGCAGATGATTGGGTGAACCTAAAGTGAGAGGAGGACACGAAGTCCTATGTCCCTTGCTTCATTAGGTCAATTATTCTCTGAATTGGCTCCTGGATGACATGTCTTTTTACACGAACCCAGGTGAATTTGATGTGGGTCATTTCCATGTACTAGCTTGGCCAATATTGTTTTGCCTAACCATCAAATTTGGCTCTTGAATCCTGGTGCTTCCTGCCAATAGGGGGAATATGTCAAAAGGGAATTCAAAGAGGGGGGAGTATTGGAAACGATACTAAATTACTCTTCCCCAAAGTTTGTATTTGCTAACTCCTGATGATGTTTGAATGTCGATGACAGCCTTTTCGTCTTGGCATAGTTTGACATTTCTTTCGATTGGCATTCCTCACTTGTGACCATATATACATGATTGCTGGTCGTTGATTCATCTTCAACGCCTTCCTTCTGTGGAATTTCTCCTTCTGTCTTTAACTATAGCATCATTGGGCAAAAGTCATGTACCTCAAGCTTCTATGGAATATGAGATGGACAATCAAAACCTCTAATTCTCTGATGGCAATTACTTCTTGCGAGAGCATGCGTCTGAATAGGAAGTCAGGTTTCTAGGTCCTCATTTTGAATACGGGCTAGAGACCGCTTCAACTGTCTAGATTTCTTCCCTGTTGACAGTAGCCAATTCAAAGAGAAAAGATTCCCTCCTTGTGCTTCTGGGCTTGTCGAAGCTGGAAGTCCCGTTGATGAAATCACAACATCTGGTTGCTCAGGCACATTGTGGGGAAAGGATGTTGCTCTGGCTTGTGAAGGAGTTGGGCAGGAGCAAGGTGGAGTGTACAGAGCTCTTGGGAATGGCTTGATTCCAACCGTATGCCCGTACCTATTACGTCCTATTTTTCGTTTCCTGTAAATAGAAGAGAAAGGACATCATTTCTAAAATTATATTCAGAGAATAAAACTTACCTTCTTTGAAGTGGGATGATATTTTCTGTTTGCCCCATTGTCTTCTTGAAAGGGTATTTTTGAATTTGGCGAGCTCACATGATGTGCCAGTTTCAAATACCTTTTGTCACACTAAATCAAAGAGGATGATGTTCTGAAACATAAAGTGAGAGAGTTAGAAAGACAAATGTGCTTAAATTTATCATCTTGTTTTGACAAAAGCTTTTGGGTGATGAAATATTTTATTTTATTTTTTTCAAAATGCATCTTTGGGGGGGAAAAAGCATGAGGAAGCCCAGCCCTCAGTATTCTCCTTGGATGATATTTTTTTTTCATGGTTGGATAGCATCACCGGGCTGGTTTGGAGTACCGCCTCATGTTCTTAAAACAAAATATTATAACTGCACAATAGAGTACTTGGAATGGAAAATAGAATCGTAGCACATTAGATAAGATAAGAAACATGAAATTATAAAAACAAGTAAAACTCATGAAAACTCCTCTGTAAAGGAGTGCTTTGATAGTGTTGGTTCTGAAATCAAGCACCTTTGAGTTCCTCGCCTCCAGTAGACTCGAAGTATTTACATGAGAGGACCACTTCATTAAAGCTATGGAAATACAACCCATACAACCAACAACGATGCTTGCGAGGTAAAGCCCCTATGAATAGCTTTATCATTTCTTCTTCAGCCAGTTGAGGGTAAGTTTGCATCATAAAAGCCTCCCACCTCCTTGCATATGCTCGAAAATCCTCCATTGGTCTTCTTCTGAAGTGAACTAAGTTCTGACAAGGCACTTCAGTTCCAATCTGGCTTTGATACTAAAGCAGGAATGCAGAAGACAGCTCATTCCAATCTCTCATGAGGTATATATCTGCTGTGATGAACCATTGTAATGCAGATCCCGTAAGACTCTCTTGGAAGGCCTGAGTTGTGAATGACATCAGGCCATAGTACCGACTCATTTCAGTATGGAGGTACCGCAAGTGGGCCACGGGGCAAGTCATGCTGTTATACTTGCGGAGATTAGGTATCCACATCTCTCCAAGGGTTAGGATCCTACGAGGGCAAGACGAGCCTGGTATGTCTTGGTTAGGCCACTGGTTTTCACACTGCATATTCGCTATAGCTATATTCTTGGGAATGCTCGAAGCTTTGGTGCAATGGCTCGTCGGCAGATGCTGCATTGATCTGCTTAGGCTTTCTTTTCTTGGCTTCTGGTCCAGACCTTTTGAGTAAGGCCCTTCGTTTTGCTAGCTTGATTTTGTCAAGGGAAGTGAGAGACATTAGAGTTTCACTGTCTGATTCGCTTTCCAGGTTGATAGGGGTCGGTATTTTTTGGACCTTAACTCTTGGAGTAAGCTTGGGGAGTCGTCTAGTTGTGCCTCGGTCTTGAACAGGGGCTGTGTCTTTGATCTCGTACAAAGGCTCATTGCCTTTCCTAGCGGGAAATTTTCCAGTAACAGGGTGTTGTTCGGCTGCCCATTTATCATGCAAGGCTTCATTGACATGCTCTTCTCCTATCTCAGTGACTAACGGTTCCTCGTGCTCCGCGATCATCGGCTCTTCGTAGGGCAAGGCTATGTCAGGGCTGATGTCAATATCATATTCTTGGTGAAAAACATGAATTAGTTCCCTCCAGGTTTTAAGGGGACTAATTTTCCTGACAATGTACCATTGCAAGGCAGGGGCGGTCAAGCTCGATTGGTACAATTGAATCATCCTTCGGACCAGGTAAGCCTGCAAATGGGTCTCTAGGCGGGAGGTATCAGCGTACCTTTCGCATTCAGGTGCTTTGAGCTCTTCAGGAATCTCAATGTCGGCGTAATTGGACAGGTCCATGGGATTCTGCTCCTGCAGCTGGCTTAACTTTTTCATGATCTTTTCAAACTGTCTATGGTACTGGCTATTTTCTGGCAAATTTGCAGGTGTCATGACGGTGTTTAAGGCAACTACAGGGTTCGGCTCAGCTTGAGTAGATTTCATTTGTCTTGAGAGTTGTTGAAGGACAATGGACATCTGTCCTACGCCGTCTTCAATGTTAATAAGGCGATTTTGTACATCATTCTGATCGGGCCCTATTGCATGAGGCCATTCGCTGGCGATTGGTGGCCGGCGATTCATAATTACCTGTTCATGGTGAAAACAATGAATGAGCACGACAGTAAACAAAGATTGACCCATGGCAATGGTCTAACTGCTTTCTTATTTATCAAAAGGGGATTTTATAGACCGCAGACTTCTGACATCTAGAACTTGCAATTGAAAAGACAGAATGAAATACTAGACATTAAACAAAAGTCCATAAACAATGGGACAAAACCTTCACAATGTTAACACTAAGGGGCACATGATTGCCAATTTATATGCGACGGGGAGCCTTGTTCTTGTGAGGATGCCTGCTTCCTTGGGCTGGCTCTGAGGTGTGTATCCAGTCCATGCCCAAATCCCTCTCCATGAGCTCTGCTTGCTCATGTGGGCTACTCTCTCTGATTGAGTGAGGGACTGATGGCTTCCATTTTGTCGGGATACGATGGTTGTGGATGTAGGACATGGAGGCATGATGGGCTTTTTCTTCTCCCTCAAGCCCTTCAGGTACCACGATCCTTTTGCGATGGCACTTGTCCCAGGTTTCCTAAGCGGTAGAAACTTCGAATGCGTAGTCACTGCTTGTGTTGAAAAGAACTGATGAGATCTTCCTAATAAAAGGTGGTGGGACCTCCTGAAGGGCTCCATATTGTCGTGCCACTCGATAAGGGTGATAGAGAATGGCGCCGGTGAGGCCGAGCAACGGAATTGAGAGACAGCGCTTGTAAGAGAAATGAACTCTCTTTTCATGGAACCAACCAGCACACCATTGGAATGCCTCAGGAGCTGGGTCTCTTAGGAAGCTTACCCAATTTAAACAGCTTTGATTGGGAATGTATGGTCCTAAAACCATAAATTTTTGTAATGGGTTTTCGAAAGCATTCGTTTCAGATGATCGCATAAAGTCTTGAAATTCGCTTAGGTGAGAAAAGAACCAGACTTGTAAAATTTCAAGAGATGCTCGCATGATTTTTTCCGAGTTGTCTTTAAAACAATTAAAAGACAAGAATGTTTCAGTTAAAATCATGTTGACATAATTCCCTCCTCTCAAGATTTGATCAACTATCCATGCCATCTTAGGACTTATGGCATTTCTTTGATGGGGAAAAACGATGAGCCCGAAAAAGGCTAGGAGGAAAATCTCACTTTTTTTGGTCATAGGCTGGTTTTGAAAACATGCATTCATGAATTCTAGAGGGCATATATTATGGTTGTTTTCAAGAATTCGCCTCATGACATGGATTTCAGTTCCTAAAAGTCAAGCCAACCCGCGCCACGGGAGGGCGCCTGTCGATGGTTTGACGAGCTTTTTCTCAAGAGGCATTCCAGCGATGATGTTGTATTCTTCCAGGGTTGGGGTTAGCTCAAACCTACCAAACATAAAAGTAACCGTCTTCGGGCACCAGAAATGTGCTATGGCTTGTATGACTTCAGGGCGAACAGTGATTTGGTTCAACGATGGGAGATGACCGACTTTGGCCTTCACACGCTCTTGGGCAAACTGATCTAACTGACCCCACCATCTGAAGAGCTCCGCCTTGGGAGTAGGAATGAACTGGATATCGTCTTTCCCCATCGCATATAAACTGGGACTTGAAAAGCTTATCCTAAATTGCCATGAGCCAAATAAAAAGACTGAGTAAAAGTAAAGAAATTACTTTTGCTTTTTAAAGAAAAATGGCAAGCACAAAGACATGCGCGTGAGACATGGGGCTCGATTTCTAACTAAGAAGGATTGTTGAGATTAAAAGGATATCCGCCCGTCGCAGTCTCGCATTAGCAGCATACCCTCCTAACCTCGGCTAAGAAATTCGGGGAAAAGAAAGGCAACCTCTACATCGCAGTCTCGCGTTTGAGGTCGTATCTTTCTTAACACCATCCTAGAAATCCTATGGCGGCCCAGGTTCGGCGGCCGGGTTGTGTGCCATGTGTAGTGCCAAAACATTTAAGGATGCGCAGCAATTTATAATCACAAAACATTTTATTTTAACAAAATAAAAAAACTTTAAGCTATTAGCCTGCACAAAAGAAAAAAGCCAAGTCAGCAAAGTATTTAAACAAAGATAAAATGGCCTAAGTCCTCAAGATCCCCAGCGGAGTCGCCAAGCTGTCGCGACCTCTTTGTTTTCGGCGTCCGTAATTGGGTACGAGCGCCTAAGGAGGCTAATGGCTCGGCTAAATTTATTAAGCCCGGACTCTCCCAAGTCCACCAATTCACGACTTTAATAGTTTGAGTTTTTAACCTATAAATCAATTTTTAAAATGGAGTCGCCACTAATCGATTTGGGGTGGGTTGATTAGAAACCCAAGTGAAGTATCGGGAGAAATACTCGCTCCTGCGCAACTAGAGAAATTAGGATCGGGGACTTGATTACATTAGTTAATCACTAATGCCCTTTTGGTACCTAATCTTGTTTAAACCCTAAAGCTTTTTGGATTTTTTAGGGATTTTCCATGCATTTTTTTGGAGGAAAAACATTTTTGAGTCTTTTTCTCATTTTTGGACATAAAAGGGATTTTTTGGATTTTTTTTTTTGGAAAAATACAAGTCTTTTTGGCTTTTCTAAATTTTTTGGCTTTTTCATGAATTTTTGGCCTTTTTTTGGATTTTTGGCATTTTTTTAGAAAATAAAATATTTTTTATATTTTTCAAAATATTTTTGGAAAATAAATTATTTTTTATTTTTCTCGATTTTTTAGAAAATAAAACATTTTTCGACATTTTTAAATATTTTTCGATTTTCTGGAAATTAAAACATTTTTTTATTTTTTTTGTTTTATTTATTAAAATATTATTTTTATATTAAAATAATATAAAAATGAACCATGTCGGATCTAGGGTTGGGTCCGACCTGGGCTGTTCACCCAGAACGCAAATGGGCCTGCAACGCAGGCCGGACTCATTTTTTTTTTTTTCTTTTTTAAGCGTAAAAGCCCAAACCTATTTTTGGCCCACTTCACAAAAATTCTAGCCCAATGCAACCCAGCCCACGCGTGCAAGCTTCACCTGGGGAAACCCTACCCGGACGCCGTCCCGACTTCGCCCGACTTCGACCCGGTTCACAGCCGCGACCCGGATCATGGAACCCTACCCGGTCGTGACCCGCTTCTGACCCAACGCGATGCTTCCTTCCTCTTTCGCTTGGACGCGACGCTGACGGAGGAGCTGGGACGGCAGATCGGCGTCGATGACGGCAGCAATATGGAGGACAACAGCTGTAGGTTGATGCGGCGTGGTGGCACGGTGGCGGTGACGGGTGGCAACGCAGAGGGGCACGGTGGACAGAGCGCAACCAGCAGTCAGAGCTTCCGCGAGCTCGATGGCTGCAAGCTCTGGCTACCAACCTAGAAGCGAGGTGACAAACGAGAGGGGGGGTCAGAGATGCTCACTGGCTTTAGGGATTTCAATCGAGGCTTGTCGGTAAGGGGCAGCACGGCGGTGGATGACGGCGTGTCGCGGTGGCCAAATCTCGTGGATCCTCCTCAAATCTGGTCTTCTGCTTTCCAGATCTGAGGGCAAGGGATGGCAGTGGCGCACAGCGTCGGAGGGTGACAACGGCACAGCGGCTGATTGGAGTTTCGGCGTGGACGGTCGACGGCGTCAGGAAGGACTGCAACGACGGTGGGGTGTCGAAAGCAGTGGCGATCCGATGCAGTGACGGCGTCGGGGTGGTCGGGAGCTTTCGGCTTGGCGCAGGGATGGCGTTGGGCAGCGTCGATGGCACCTCCTTTCTCCTTGAATCCGACCTTCCCTCCCTCGATTCCTCTCTCGCTCAGCCCCTTCACCCGCTCGGATCTCTCTCACTCAGGCCAGATCTGAGCCTCCACCGGCCGGATCTGACCTTCTCGGACTCGCTCGCCGGCGGCCTCCCCCGAAGTCTCTCAGTGGGAGGTCAGCCGAGCTCGCGACCCGAGTTCTCTCTCGCTCGCTCTTCGATTCTTCCCCCGAAGTCTCTCAGTGGGAAGATCTCAGAGCTCGCTCCTGCCGTTCATCGACGAAGGTGGTGCCCTTTTATAGGTAAGGGAATCCGGTCGACGGAGCTTCGACCGCCGGTCCCCTTCGCGCGCCGGGCCGTTCTCCTCGGCTGAACCGGCATCCCATCCGAGCTCATCCAGCAAAGCATGCTTGGCATTGATGGCGCTTCGCGATCTTATCTTCTCCGGTCGACATCGGCCTACTCCCCTCGGCCGTAGGCCGTCCCCCTCAGCCGTAGGCTGTCCTTCACGCGCGTCGTCGTCTTCTGTGCGCGTGAGTTGCAAAGGCGTAGGGGGAAGAAGAGGAAAGAAGGAAGAAGGAAGAAGAAGAAAAGAAGGGGGCCGGGCTTTGGGGAAAATGGTTGGGCCTTGGGCCTGCGTGGAAAGAAAAAGAGGGGGTTGGGCTGGCTTTTGTTTTTCTTTTGGTTTTACTATTTTTTTGTTGTTTTTTTTTTGTTATTTGTTTTGCTTATTATCCGAAAAAGGAAATATAAAAAAAATTAAGGCCTAATTAATAACCTAATCAAAATTTAGGTGTCAACATTGCTGGATTCACATAGACTTCCAACTTCCCCTCCCAGTGGATTCCCATGTAAAAACGTGCTGATTTGTCTAAAGTAAACAAAGTTTAGAAAAGCAAAAATAAAGCAACGGGAAAAGGAAATGACCTTCCAAATGACCAGAAAAGGACTTTAAGACAGAAATGAATATCACCTTGTCTTTCGAGTGATTTTTACCCGCTAAAATTGGAAAACAAAAGTTCAACAGAAAACCTTGCCATGACATGGTCTTAAATAGATTGGACCATATTCCTTGGTACTTTCCTTATTATTTTCGTAAATACTAAATTCACGTTCACGGATGAGCCAAAAAGAAAAGAAATGAAATCATCCTTCAAAATAAGTTCAATAAGTGATGTCTTTTGTCCACAATCAAAATGGAAAATGTATTTCAACTTCGAAGCACCCAAAAATATATTCCCTTTTCGCAGGAGTACGTCTAAATCAAACCTCTCTTTTTGGTTGAAAATGCAAGACAAAAATGTAGAAAATCAACATAATCTCACATCAGAATCCAAGTTCTGATTGCATATAATACTAATACTTTTCATTTGAATTCCCCACTTTTTTCTTTCCTATTTTACTGCTGATAATGTTCATAGTCGTATTGCTACGTGTCACTAACAAAGATAAAGAATTTTATGGATCACATTACTAATGAAAAGGACATGCCGAAATGTGGCCAAAATTTTGAGGGTCATGATAATAAGAACTACTATACGTTTTGGCTTGATTATGGCATTTTCAATGTAAAAAATATATTAACGGTCTTAAAAGATTCATTTTACATTAATGCGTACAAAACAGATTTTGTTGTTCCAGGTGTAACAATTTGCGGAGAGATGCACCCAAAAGAGACATCATCACTCCTTTCGTGATATCCCACCAAAGTGGGTGATCAAACAATTTTCAAGCAAATGTTCATGTTACATTACATAATCATTTTTGCATGTAGGAATTAACATCGCACCATCAAATTATTGATAGTGAAGTAATCTAATACATGTTCGGTCACATGTAGATTAGGATTGATTTTCGGCTTTATGACATTAAGTCAACAAAGAAAAGTACCAGAAACAGTTAGATTAGTGCTTCATATAAATTGCATTTACAATCTGCTACCATGCTTTGCATGTTGCACGGTGTTAGGGAGTCGCATATCCTTAGGATTTAATTGCATGTAGGTTGCATTTAACTAATTATAGTGAAATGAGGAATATTGATGCTTCTATGATGTTGTCATTTTTATACAATATCTCGAAGCAATAGTAAACCAAAATATCACCATAGAAGATCTTAACCGAAATTGTTGCCGATCTCTCCTACCAATATGGTGGAACCAGTTGACATTATAAGATAGTGGAGAAATTCTTGTCATTTATAACTTGGTGCATGATGACTCTTGCGCTATAAAATGAAATTAATCAGGCTACAGATTCATTGCGTGTGTTATGATTGTATGCGAAATCTTATTTTCTCACTCACGATTTAAAGAAAATTTTTGTAAGTTAGAAAGAGAAATGACTGATTTCATATATATATATATATATATATATATATATATATATATATATATATATATTTATGTATGTATGTATGTATGTATGTATGTATGTATGTATACACATGTATGTATAATTTTTAGGTATGTCCATTAAATAACTGTTAAGATCAGCTCTGGAGGCTATACATATATGTTATTTCCGTATATCTTTATTTGTTAATGGCCAAAGCACCTTTCTCTTGGGTCAGTGATACTTAAGCTTTGGTCCACAAAGGTCAAGCGTGGGTTTATTTTCAAATTTTAATCAAACACCAGAAAATATTATCATTTTCTTGAAAAATGACTTTTTGGAAAACATTTTCCAGAATTGTCACATTTTTTTTTGCAAAAGGAGCAGAGTACTATAATGTTTTCTAGACATTAACTTTGCTAGCATTTGAACTACTTGTTTTTCAGGTAGTTTCAAAAAACGAGTCCGTCGCTTGGTAATGC
This sequence comes from Eucalyptus grandis x Eucalyptus urophylla, assembly GCA_028830015.1. Classification (NCBI taxonomy): domain Eukaryota; kingdom Viridiplantae; phylum Streptophyta; class Magnoliopsida; order Myrtales; family Myrtaceae; genus Eucalyptus; species Eucalyptus grandis x Eucalyptus urophylla. Next base: position 49,016,566 of record CM054190.1, read on the forward strand.
TATTTGCCTTATAGTGGATAGAACATTAAGTGATCATCGATCATGCTGTTTCATGTGGACATTTCGGTTTTAATGTTTAAGGTTTAGAAAACACAACAACAAAAATTTCTATCAAACATATTTCTTTGAGAATTTTGGAGATGAAAACAAAAAATTGGAGAATTTACGTGGTATAACTATATTTTGCATGCAAACTGTGTCTAGAAAGATTCCACATTATACTAAATTGAAGGTCTTTGTTTTAGCTTTTAGGCTTATGATAAAAGTGAGGTGCTCAATTTGCTCATAGTTATATATCACTAAAGGCTAGCAAATTAAGTTGTCCGCATAGCTTTCCCAGGCCCAAGAACCAACTTAACTTGGTAAATACTCAATGTGATCATAGTGTAAGGGAAGGAATGATCTATATAATAAGAAAGAGGGATAGAATCGTCTTAAAGTAATGGTTCCATGACCAAGGACTGAAACCTAATTATCTGAGACACTCGAGCCTAAGGGTACTTGCCCATTAGTAAAGGTCTAGTTCATATTCCCAAGGATAAACTATTTTACACTCAACTAATCCAACCACTATAAAGTGGAAACAAAGATATGCTTGCTTGTTATAATTGTAGATGCTTCCTTGTACTTTAAGGGAATTACTAGTATATAAGAAAGGAATGAACTCCCCCTAGGAAGACTAAAACTCTTAATCTTACCCATTTTTGCATTCTTCCTTTATTTTGTTGTTGAAAGACTCTAACCAGGAGAGCAACCCAATGGCAACACAACCAAGTGTAAAACAACGAGATTCAAATCATGCAAAACAACCTGCAGGTACATGTTCATGTTCCAACCAAGAAAAATTAGATATCAGCCATCTTAAAAGATGCTGGTACTTGTATTTTCTCATGGTTCTTTTTCTTTGCTTTATCATCGAACAAACATAGCCCTGACCTTGGCTAAGAAAAAGAGAAGAAAAAATATTCAGTATGGGAAGGATTTTGTGCTCACTCTTTCTCCTACACTTATTACAGATCTTTGTTTAAGCGTTGTATCAGCTCCTCCTCCATCTAGAGGTGCTCAAGGTGCGTTATCCCTTGAGTTATTTCATTGTGAAATTAATATCCGGGGCAGATCTTCATCAAATTGTTCTTTTCTGGGACAATTCTCAATGTCTGAAAGGAAAACGTATGAACAAGATGGCCTGAAAAGTTTGCATCTATTGCAGGCAGATACTATTACCGACCATTGTTGGAAGCTGCACACAAGGGTGATTGGGAATCTGCTAAAAAAAATTTTGAACAAGATCCTGCTTCAAAGATGGCCAAAATAACACGCAGATCAGAAACAGCGCTTCACATAGCCGCTTTGAGTGCACAAGACCAATTTGTTGAGAACCTGGTTAAGCTCTTGTCTGAGTCTACAGACGCTCCAGACGCGCTTGAGATGGTTGATTGTATTGGCTGCACAGCCCTCCACTATGCTGTCTTGAGTCAAAGGATAAGGATGGTCAAGGCATTAGTTAGAAGTAATCCTAAGTTGACGCAACTTGCAGAAAATGAAGGACGTGTTCCTTTGGAAGTATCTGCTCGGCAAGCTTCTATGCATAAGGAGATTCCCTGGTTCCTCGCGGAAAGGACAATAAACGATGAGCCAACTCATCCCTTCAGCAGTCCCGCTGCAATTGATTTCATTTTGGATCTCACCTACGCTGGTCATCTTGGTAAAATCACCATCACTCTTTATCTCAATTCCATTTGTTTATTCCTTTATTCTAGACTTAGCTAATTTTCCTGATCAACTTTGATGGTGAATTCCGATAGATATCGTCCTTTTTCTAGTCAGGCGGTATCCTTGGTTAATGACCATGAAAAGTACAGAGCATGAAGGCAAAACTATACTGTACTCGTTTTCATCGATGCGGTCTCACTTTCCCGGCGAAAACAACCTCGGTGTTTTGGAAGCACTGATATACAAATGCACGTACTTTCTGCACTCACATCCCTTCGTTACTGATTCCCTTCAAGATGATCATACCTGGCTCATCACCTGCTCTTTTTTCTCTAAACTGAAGGTGTTCCGGTGGACTTGAACTACACACCAGCAGATAAAAATTCGGATCTGGGTGGGTACGCATATTTGCTGTTGGGTATTATCTTAGGAACTTTCATGATCGTGAACTTTAAGTCAATATTCTTGGATTGATTCTCTCCGTACTAGCGAAAGAAACTGGAATTGATTGTTTCTTTTTAGGATATGTTCTGGTTCCTTAACCTAGTTTTACTTGAACAATGGCCTGAAATTGAACTACTTTATGGATTAGCTATCCATTGGGAGCCATATAGAACTCAACCATGTGCACAAGTATCGTATAACTTAATTAATCTGACAATGTACCTAACTAATCATGAGGTCTTACAGTGATTTCTATCTGGTGACTGCGTTCTCTCTGTAACATGATTGCAACGCTTCAATGTCTTACAAGATCACTTTGGAATGCCGCCAAAAATTTAGGTACGCTTTCATTTTATTAAGATACTGTCGTTATCTCTGTCCCCCTCTCTCCAACTACAAGTCTATGGCTTGTTTGTTTTTTACTTCTTTTATAAGTAGAAAAAAGCTCCCACCCAATTCTTTGCCATAATTTGGAATAGAACTTGTGTTAGGCCCACTGCTTGTGTGAAAGAACCATTAGACATTCACCATTGGATGAGTGCTACGTGTGTTTGAAATTAGTTTGTAATTAATTTTTCCATGGTCAACCGTCCAATACTGAAAATGTAACATATTCTTTACAACGTGATGCACCTAATAATAGTCCTTCAAAAAATTATTCAAACTCAAACATAGTTATAAATTATTTTCTAGGTTGACATTTTTATATTTTGAAAGATTTGAGATTTCTCCAAATTATAATTGCAAGAGTTGCGAATTTTTTTTTTTTTAAGAGTGAAAAAAGAATACTTGAAACTACAAATTGAGTGAGATTTGATGTTGACCTAGGAATTTCTCGCTTATGGCTTAATGCTCTAAGCAGATAATATGGAATAAGAGTTAGTAAACCTAGGACTTCTCCTTCAATCTTGATTGGTGAAATCATGTTCGCTTCATCATCTCTATCAAGATGTAAATCTTCCTGGAAAAATAAAAACAATGACCCCATATGTATTTTTTTTTGGATGAAAACCCCATATGTATTTTTGTATGTGCTTAAAGCCTAAATATTATTTTCTTTGACTACTACTTCATCTCAATACAACACGAAAGAATACATTGAGAGGGTACAAGAATCAGGCATGGAACCAAGGCGAGCTCCTAGCGTCATTGACTATGAAATAAGGTTGCAACAGAAGAAGGCATGGGTTTATAGTTTAATCACATTTAACAAGGTAAATTTACACTTTCATTTGGCAACTATAAAAAGGCGTGAAGAATAGGAAAAGGAACAGATAGGAAAAATCAAAATAATTTGTTTGGGAGGGCTTGGAATAAAAGAATATTTCAGTGGGAGCGAATTTCGTGGGTCCCAACAAAATCGTGCATCCTAGAATTCCATCCCAAGTTATATATCCTATGCCAACAAGCTGTTGGTTAGATAGTAAAGGTGTTTTCTCCTTTTCTTATAATCCAGCAATTCAGGCAAAAAAAGGTTTTGCTCTTGTACTGAGCACAAATAACAAAACAATGGATCTTACCAAAAAAAAAATAATAATAAGGGTTAATACCTTAAAAAATCCCAAACTGGTACACTTGTGACAAATTTACCCCAAACTATTTTTTTGACCATAAAAAACCCCAAACTGGTACATCTGTGACAAATTTACCCCGACTAACTATAAAAAACCCTAAACTGGTATATTTATGACAAATTTACCCCAAATTAATTTATTCGACCACAAAAAACCCAAAATTAGTAAATTTGTGACTAATATACCCTTCGAAAAATTATATTAACACCACAAAAAAATCACAAAAATTATAAATTATGACAAACAGAGTGTAAAATCCCAAATTAATATACCGGTCAATTGTCACGTGTTATTTAACTTTATAATTTAACAAGAAAATTTAACTAAAACTAACAGAGGGTAAATTTGTAACAAGTGTACCAATTTAGGGTAAATTTGTCAAAGTTATACCAGTTTGGGGTTTTTAGTGGTCAAAAAAATAGTTTGGGGTAAATTTGTCACAGATGTACCAGTTTAAGGTTTTTCAAGATATTAACCCTAATATAACAAAACAATGGATTGCACGATTAATATGATTTTTTTTATTACTAGTTACTATGCATATTTGAAAAATAATATCCAAAATAATATTATATATGCAAAGATTACTGTGATTTACTCTAGCTAGACATATGTTATTAGCGTGGTTGTTTTCAGAGCAGTTCTATCGGCTTAAGTCTTATAATTATATTCTCTTAATAATGATTAACGTTGTAAAGCCTCGTTTGAACTTCAGGGAAAATCACTACCCTCTAATCACTTCTACTTTCTTCACATCCATTTTTTTTTTCATCCAGACATGATATAAACCTTTTCTTGGAAAATGCCAGAAATGATTTTATACCCTTTTTGTGCTTTACATCAGCAATTGCTAAAACTCACTGTTTGCATTTGAGGACTGAATCGCAAAGGAGAGGAAAAAAAAATCAAAATAGCTTTCCTTAACACACACACACACACACACATATTATAAAAAAAAAAATTGAGATCATTCTCCCAGTCACCCGCCAACCCAAACTCTAAATGAGTGAAATTATGACAATAAGTAATATGTTTGTTAGATGCAATTTGGTGTCTTAAAAAAAAAAAAAATGGGACCCAGAGCTGGAGAAATTTTTTTCTTAATCCAATTGCCACCCCTTGGTTTTACATTTTCTTTTTTCCTTTATTTTTGACATTTTGTAGTTCCCACAATCAAAAGAGTTCACAAGATGAAGCTGAGACACGTGACAGTGGTCGAGTTGGCAAAACAAGTTTGCATTGCTATATCTACTATGAAAACTACCGAAATCAATAAGCTTCTTCAAGCGGACTTGTTGGATCGAGCTGCAGGAAACGGAATCAGTGAACTCGTGAAGCTATGTATTCAGTCTTTTCCGGATCTTAATCGGATTTCACGTCGTAGTAAGAAGTTGATAACACTTGCTGTGAAGTGTCGCCAAGAAAGGACTCTCAGCCTCTTTTTGAAGGTAAACTCAACTAATGAGTTGTCATTAGTTCGAGCGCCTACACGGAAAGAATCGGAGGAAATGATGATCGTAGTAGCAGAGTACGCAGGAGAACAGTACTACCCTAATTTCAATGCGCTAACTAATATCGCAGGAGCAGCTTTTCAAATGCAAAGAGAATTCCAATGGTTCGAGGTATTTTTTCATTTCATATATTTAGTAACTGTGCTTAATGATAATCTCCTTGGCAATTTTCTTAAAATATAATAGCTAGAACTTTATTTAGATAGTCTTGAGAATCTACATAGAACCTTCTTTTTTTTCTTCTTTTTTTCAATAGCGGTTGGGTGATATCGGTCAAGTGTTTGCTCACCAGGAGGTCTACTTTCTTGGGTGATTTTAAGGGCAGATTGCGCCATAAATGCTTCCAATATGACTTGAATCCAAGACCACAATGACAAGAAGAAAATCATTTGTTATCTAAGCCAACACTTTGTTGGTACATAGAACTTTTAAATGCAACATGCTAAACATAAATTCTTAAGGTACGTCGAGAAGCAACATACATCCTTAAAACAATTTATAGAAATTAAGGGAGACTAATTAGAGAAATTGGGGCATTGAAAACTGATGGAGACTAATCAGAATTAAATTACATTTCAATTTTACTAATTTAGCTATGGTCCACCACTTAAATTCAACCAACTCTTTACATAGGTGTCTGTTACAATGCAATTAGGGGATTATTATGCAAATCATTTCATGTATAACCCATATACATTAACGTGGAGCCCAAAAAACATTTAAATCAGTTTTATTGATACTTTCACAATAGCTTTGTTCGTTCCGTTGTATCATATTTTGTATCTAAGATTATAGGGTAGTTCACATATAATTAAATGTATGTGGATGGATAATGATTTAATAAAAGTACTATGAATCGTATCTTCTATTTTTTTTTTTTATATCATAAGGTTAGCTAAGTTCATTTATGGCCACTATTTTCATTTGAATAGCTGTTAAATTAAGAACACTTCTATATATTTACCTTTATTTCATTTCAACTCTTTAGTCTCTGTCATGAAAAATTAAATTTGGGACAATTAAGTACACCAAGAGTCCTAAAATTTATGTCAATCTTGCACTTAAGTCCTAAAACTTTGAATTCATAGTTAGTAAGTCCTAGAGTTTGTCTCAGTCTTTCACGTTGGCCCTTTTGTTAGTTCCATCAATTTTTAATGGACGGAAAATTTATTCTTTTTAATTAATTTTCTTTTATTTTTTGAACAAGTGGCATTGATATGGTGCAAAAATAGGTGCCGCATCATAAAAACTAAAGGTATGAATGACCAGAGTCTCAAAAAAGTCCAAATAATAGAGAGAGTGATGATCGAAGAGGAACAGGAAGGGGTCGCCCCCTTTGTCACTAGCAAGGTTTAGGGATCGTCACGAGGTAGCTTCGAGTGCAACGACCCTTGCCGGACCGCCAATAAGGATTGGCCACCCTTGCTCAATGCTGGCAGCGACATAGCTCGCCATTACTGGAGGAGGCGTGAGTGGCCCTCGCATGGGCATCATCGTTGCCACCACTCTAGGCCCATGGAACACCCTTGTAACCTCACTAGCTGGTCATATCCAAACTTTTGGCATGCATAACTGATTATAGCTTAAAGCAATTTATATATAATTGTTTGGATCTGAAACATTAAATTTTAGTTTCTAAGGGTTGGAAATTACCTACTTTCTAACTGTGTCAATCCTTTGTCAATCCTTTCGTATAGCATGCTATTTAATTTACTTTTGAACAATCAATTAAGTAATCAATGCACTTGATTACCATTTACTGGATGCTTGGAAATGAAATTTATAAAAACAAAACGAATATGTGCGCCAACGATTAATGTGATGATGATAAGGGATAAATAAAGAGATTGATAGGGTTACTTCTAATGTATGAAACAGGATGGCCAAGACCATGACAACTTCCCAATCAATCACATCAATCAATCCAAGAAATAAGAGGAACAGATTTGCATATTTTAGAAGAATGCAAAATACATATAATCCTACTAGAGAAGGGAAACAATAGAAATATGAATGAGAAATTGTCCGATCATACGGATATCATCTTAAACTTTTCAATATTTTCAATTTCGTCTTAAACCTTTGTGCAAAATTTTAATGTCATTCGTACAATCAATTTCCATCTAAAATATATAATGTGGCAATATGCCACAGAGGACGGCCAACAACAATTAGATTGCCACGTCAGCAATTTTTGGTAGAATTGACCAAAATTGTTACATTGGAGTTTCATGCAAAAATTTATGACTAAATTGATAAAATTGAAAAGTTTAGAATTGAATTGATATTCATACAACATATTTATTATAAATTGGTTAATTTTTCAAGTATGAATATGAATCAAGTACCATAGTTGAACAAAGCATCCCAAGTGGAGAAACAATGCACCTTTTTTCTTTCAACATGTCTCAAGCCAATAGATGAAGTCTTTCAAAATGTCGAATTTGACATCAAAATTGAAAGAATCAAATTCCTTCAATAATGGAACAACAAAGCCTCTTCACTAGTTGCGTTTAACAGACAACACGGAAAAGGGTAATATCCTCTTCATTGTCTTCTACTTCAGGGTCATAACTTGGATCATCACGTCGCAACACTGAAATTTCTCCAATTGTTCTTGGAGTTATGTGTCTGTCTACTGAAATTTTCTAGTTTGACATCACAATGGTCGCCACTAGGTCCACAATGAAGACAACCAGCCATAACCTAGGCTTTAATACCAACTCATACTAGAGGGTCAGAGATTTAGAAACTAACACAAGCGCGATGAGAGAAGCGCTTCCCACCTAAAGAATCCCCTCAAGATACTGGGCATATAATTGGATAAATGCCCACCATCTAAGGAATCCTCTTGAGAATATAAGGCATGTAAAGAGTAGAAGCCCACTTCCCAAGGAATCTGCCTCAAGATAAGAGGTATGTAATTCATCACTCAATGGAGTCCACCAAAGAGATATAGAGTTAGCAAAACTCTAATCCAAATGTTTAATTCCAGAAATTCAGAAAACTTTCACTCACTATTAATGGAACCTTAGAGGGGTTTGTCTATGTTCATAACTTCAAACCACCTTCTAAGCATAGGCAAATTTTAAGACATTTTTTTCCCAAGAGATGACCAATAACCATAGACGAATCATAAATACTACCATTGACTTTTGACTCAAATGACTCTAAACAAAAAAAAGCATAGGGTTCAATAAAGCACGTATCCGAACAAAAAATAAAATAAAAATAAAGCACATAGAAGTACTAAAAGTCTCATTCTTGGATTTCTAAGCTTTACTAGCATAGTAGTCTTTAGGCTATTGTAAAAATAACAACTTGTTGTAAGTTATAAATTCTTAAAGGAATGAATCCCACAACAATTTATAATTATTTATTATTTAATTTTTTGTGATCCAAAACAGACTATTATTCTCATAGTACTTCAAAGATCATTATTCAATTATTTCTCTATTGTGCTTTCCATGCATATATTATTTGACTAAAATGAAGCACAAAATCATCATAGAAACTCAGAAGAAAGTCCTTGAAATTCTACCTGCAAAGATGGACTTGATCTCTACGCAATTTTGCATCTAAGTGTTCAATAAGTCTTAATCTCCCTGAGACGTTCCCTTGTCATTTTTTTTTTTTTTTGAAAATTTTTAGTACTCTATCCACTTATTAAAACTATTATTTGTGAGTTTTATATGTAGACTGTGGAAAGCTGGATTATCCTTAGCATGAGAGATGAACACAACAAGGGGAAAACATTTTGGAATCTATTCGTGGAGAATCACAAAACATTGCTTAAGAATGCAGAGAAGTGAGTGAAGGATACATCAAATTCATGTATGATCGTCTCAACTCTAATTGCCACTGTATTGTTTGCTGCCGCTTTTACTGTGCCTGGAGGGAATGATGACAAAACTAGATTCCCATTGTTATTAGGAAAGGACTCTCTCCTAGTTTTCACAATTTTAGATGCGTTAGGTTTGTTCTCCTCCATGACAGCCATCTTGCTATTTCTGGCCATCATAACTTCGCGGTACGAGGCGCAAGATTTCCTCTACTCATTACCTAAGAAGATCATAACGGGCCTTGGTTTTCTCTTCCTTTCGTTGGCTTTCATGCTGGTTGCCTTTGCTGCAACGCTCACAACTGTGCTGGATAAGAGAGTGGAGTGGGTTCTCATTCCCATCACTTTGCTGGCCTCTCTCCCCGTGGCTTTATTCATTGTATTACAGCTTCCCCTACTACTTCAAATGTTTAGATCCACTTATGGGCAGAGCATCTTTAGTGCCGAGGACATTTGGAGTGAGGCATAATTATAGAACGAGATCACGTGATGGACAATTTCTATGCAAAATTATGTTTCCCTACTTTGTTATCAAATATCTACTTATAAAATGATATGATCAAATTAAAGGCAATTATGTTATAGCATTTGGTACCTAAATGTGCTGAATTCATGGAATATAACTTTTCAAAAAATTAGTTTTTTCGTTTTCTTCTTATAATTTAGATGCATGAATTTCTTTCCTCAACTTAAGGCCACGAATGACAACCATTCTATTCCTTAGCCCTATTTCTAGTCAAAAACATATTTTTCTATTTTTATTCTCTAAACAAATTTCTAAGCAAAAATACGAGTTTGAAAATGACACAAAATTTTTGTTGATATGCTTTCTTAAATAGTTCCCTCCTGGGTGGCTTGGCAGCGAGAGGTAGTGGACAGCGAGTGGTAGCAAGAGGTGGCAAGTTGGCAGTTGGCTAGTGGTAGGATGAACAATAAGAAAAGTTTTTATTTCTCATTTATCTTAGAAATATCAAAGTAAAAAATTTATGCTTCTCATTTTTGTTATAAACCTATTTCTTAGCTAAAACGTTTTCTCAGAAATATAAAAAAAGAAAATTGCTCTACTAAACGGAATCCTATTCTAGACCTTGTTCCCATAAGCAAAAAAAAAAAAAAAAAGAGAAACAAAATGATTATTATTCGCACTATAAATATCCGGCCTATAGGTATTTCCAAATAGAATATGAATGTTATATAAATAATTATTTTAAACATCTATTACCAAAATATGCCCGATCTTGAAAAATATCTTTTTAGACATTTAATATATCTTTTTATAGGTTAGATGCATGAATTGTTCCATCAACTTAATAGTTCAACCTCAAAATCAGTCTAATAAAACCTATATATACACAAACAATTATTTTAAATGATTGACTATCCAAATAGGCGCAATTGTGAAATATAAGTTTCCTTATAGAAATAAACTTTTAAATATTTAATTTTTCTATATAGGTGCTCTCAAGATTAACAATTCGGAAGAATTACCAAAAAAGTCCTAAACCTATTGCAATTGTGTCAATTCAGTCATAAACTTTTTTTTTTTGGGCTAATTTAGTCATAAACCTTTTACAATTGTGTCAATTCAGTCCATTCGGCTAAAATTGGCGGCCAGCATTGACGTGGACGATGTTTGTCCGGCGAACGCTGACGTGGCATTTTAAAAAAAAAATAGAATTTTTAAAATTTTTTTGAATTTTTTAATTCTTTTTTTCTTTTTTTTTTCCCCATCATCTTCTTCACCTCCTAGCCAGCCGGAGACAAGGGCCAGCGAGGTCAGCCTTGCTAGCCAATGGTGAGGCTCGCCCCCGCCAGCTAGAGGTGAGGGCCAGTGAGGTCAACCTCGCCGGCAGCTGGCGAGGTCAACCTCGCTGGCCACTGGCGAGGGTGAGGCCCTGCCGAAGATCTCAGATCTGGCCGGAGGAGAGGAGTTCTAGGCAAGGGAGTTCTAGATCTGCGAGGAGGGGCTAGAGAGAGGAAGAGAAACCAGAGAAGGGGGCCAGATCCGAGTAGGAAGGAGGCGCTGTTGACTCTGCCCGAACCCCCCGACGCCGTCACTGCACCGGATCTCCACCACGACACTGTCGCCCACCAGCATCTGCTTCAGCGTAGCCCGCACGCAGTCCCGGAGACAAATCCCTGTTGTCTATCGCCATTGCAGCAGTTGCCGCCATCTCGCCGACCAGCAACACCGCCGTGCCGTACCCTCACTACAAATAGGTGACAAGCTGCCACCCGATGTGTCATTGTCATTGTCCCCGAAACCCTATCGGCCACCACATCTTAATCACAATTGGCCGAGCGTACTCCATGCTTACTACAACCGCGCCACGTGCCCCATCACCGTTCGCTACGTCGCCACTACTCGGTCACTTCAAACGAGAGAGAGAGAGAGAGAGAGAGAGAGAGAGAGAGAGAGAGAGAGAGAGAGAGAGAGAGGGATATTCACCCGAAGATTCTCCGATTAAGGAGGTCACCTCGCCGCTCCCTCGGAACCGTTCTCTCTCTTCGCCTCAATCCGTGCCTTGCGATTTCCCCTCCAGAGTGCAAGCGAGCTCGCGGCTTCCGATCGCTGCCGCACTGTGGACAGCGGGCGAGGTCACCTCGCCGGCCACTGGTGAGGTCAACCCTCGCCTTGGCTAGGCGAGGCCCTACTAGATCTAGCGAGGGCCAAGCTTGCCGAATCTGGCAAGGCCTTGCCCTCGCTAGTAGCCAGCAAGACTGACCTTGCTAGATCTGGCAAGGCCTTGCCCTCGCCAGCCCTCGCCTTCGGCCGGCCAGGAGGCGAAGATGATGATGGGGAAAAAAAAGAAAAAAAAGAATTAAAAAATTTGAAAAAATATTTAAAAATTCGAAAAAATATTTTTAAAAAATGTTACGTCAGCGTTCACCGGATGGCCAGCGTCCACATCAGCATCGGTTGGCTAATTTTGGCCGGATGAACTAAATTGACACAATTGTAAAGGATTTATGACTAAATTGGCCAAAAAATAAAGTTTACGACTGAATTGGTACAATTGCAATAGATTTAGGACTTTTTTGTAATTCTCCCTTAACAATTCAATAATAGAAAAAAAAAAAAGGAAAATGTCACGGAAATTCTAAATTATGTCCACTGTAACACATTTACTCTTTTTTTTTTTTTAACTTCAAAAGGTCTAAATTCGTACTATGTGACACATTTATCCTTTCGTGGACAATGGTGATGGCATGCTGTCACATGATTTAAGTGAAAGTACACTATTTTGATCATGAAATTAACTTACTTGGCTGAACTTATGAGAACAACGGCATTTGCATGAGTTTCTCTTAATCGATTTTGGGGCTTTGGGGTTCTTTTCCTATTGATCTGGATTTATATTGTGCTTTTCATAATTGGTAATTCTAAACTAGGAAGGGTGTTTTGTTGTTTGTCACTGATGTCTAATTCAATTAGCTAAATTGGAGGAATGATCTCAAATTCATTCCAATTACCTATTTCCTTTTGCTACGGTTATCAATGGATTCGATTGAGAGTAGCAATGACGTTTGTCCATTATCGGGTAACCATGGACGACATGTCAACCTATAGACAGCTTGGACCCCCACAAATCCGGGAAGGAGGTGCTGTCGTTGCTCTTTCGTTGCCTTGAATTGGAAACAATGTTGGATTGGAAGGCCAAGATGACTAGAAGATTGTGATTGTAAGTTTGGAAACGAGTGCTCTAGTCATGGTGGTTGCTGATGATTCCTTTACCCTCTTGCTTTGCTCAGCATCGATGGGTCTTAATACATCACAGGCGTGGGGAAAGAAAAGGCGTCGATGCTGCAGTGATGAAAGAAGTGCCCTTATTTTCCTTCTATTGCGCGCGAGATGATCCATCTCCTAGCAAATCTAAAGTTATTTTCTCGTATGTAATCACGGTCAAAATGAGAGAAATAAGCCTCTTTCATGTTGATGTTGACTTTTGTTGCTCGTCTGCTATGATATTTTGATTTGTTCACTTCATCGACAAAGTTGGTGGTTCGAGTAATGCACTTTTGATGTTGACGATGGAATGGAGAGTCGAGCATGACAAGATACTCGAATTCTGAGATATAGTGGAAGCTGTGGTGTCTGGCTGTACACCTTTATTTCAGGAAAAACTTCTTCAAAATCAAGTTCTGTAGTTTTCGACAGAGTGCTAAAAGTATCTAGACACGCAAAGCACGCTGACAAGCTTTGTCGGGATAGGTATTGGAATGCCTTCAAGTTTCGTAGCTTTTAACAGTGTGTCAGATCGAGTTAGGGATGGCTATGTAACAGAATTTTCAGAGAGGTCTTTTTCCTATGACTGGATTATTGTAGTTTTTGCCTTGTATTAATAAGAATCACACAATGAAGGAAAGTGTGCTTATATTTGTTTAATGCAACGGATTTAAACAATTCATTGATGTAACGAGGGCACCTGACCAATTATCATACAACGTTAGGGATGGCTATGTAAGAAATGTATTTTAAATTCTTAGTGTTGCATCTATAACCATTTCCCATCAACTAATAGTAAAATGGTAAGTTTCGCGAGAAAATATTGGGTACGGCTTGCATTCCACTGCATCAAAATTCAAGTGTACTCACTAGGCGACGCGTGTCTCTCGGGCCCTACCGCACCAGTGACACCCTCACCCTCTCGCCCCTCTCTCTCTCTTTCCTCCTTCTTTCCTTTACTTATCCGCTCTTGCTCTCTCTCTCCCGATTATCATCAAGCCAACATCAGAGAAAATCCGAACTTGTAAACAAGATGATTGGGAGACTATTAGTTCCCTTCTTGTTTTCTCTGGTTCATTTTGGTTCACGAAGCTTTGACCTTTCGTATTCAGTTCCGAATCTCCCCTTTTTGCTCGCAATTTTTCTGGTTGTGGGTTAATGATTCCTTTCGAAAACCAATTTTCTGCTTTTCTAAATTTGGTGGGTATCTGTGCTGCATTTGGGTCTTTTACGTGGGAAGAAGGGGACTAGGGTTTTCATAACGACGGAAGCAATTCATAAGTTTTTGTGCATTAGTTTCCAGGACTGGAGCACTTCGATGTTGAGCTAATGCGACCCTTTTTGTGCTTTTACAACGATTGTTTACTTCATTCCGGGTTTAAGAGTTTCGTCTGTGAAAAAGTTTCGCCTTTTAAGAGTTATCGATGCTAATAAGCAGGTCTTGGAGCAATCGCTGCCATGGACGAAGATCCAGATGATCTTAGGCCAAATACTCTTGACGAGGATGGGGATACTTTTGTGAGTCTCTACCAGAGAAGATGTTGGAAGTAGATGTCCTTGATCCCTCGAGGCGGACGCGAAGGCGGAGGCGATGGACGAGGCAGGGCGGAGACGGCGGCGTGGGTCGTCGGACGAGAGAGTAGAGGGGAGAGAGAGAAGGGCGTCGTCGCAGGCGTGAACGAGAGGAGACAGGGGAGAGTAGGGGTGAGCGGTTCCAGGTTCCTTACAGGTTCCGCCTGGAACCTGGAACCTACCCTCGGGTACAGGTTCCTAATTTTTTGGAACCCGGAACCTATCCGTTGGAACTTGGAACCTGGAACCTACCCTATTACAGGTTCCAGGGGTCGGTTCCAGGTTCTTACAGGTTCTTTTTTTTTTTTTTTTTGTTCATCTTTAGTTAAGCAAAACTTTCACAATACTTATCTCGAGAAATAGCTATGCCAACTTATCACAACAATTTCACATCCAAGACGTACTTCTCCATAACAAGACCCATAATGCCATCACTCCGAAATGAAGTATAAGCATCCATTGAACTATACAAGAAGTTTCATTAGCATCAGACCATTTTTCTGAAGCTCTATGTTGGGAAAGTCTCTCTGTCACAGCTCAATGGGACTTGCTAACAACTATGCATTGGAAAAGTTCAGATTGTCTACTTAGGAAGACCCGTCAAATATGCACTTGTTTGTCAACTCATCCTCAAGAAGTATTTCTAACCTACAAATTTTTAAAACATGTATATGAAGAGCTGTTGTGTACTTAATAAATATATTCATTACTTTGTGAAACAAGAGCTTTTCAATCACACTTACCTTGGTAGACCATAAAGAACAAGAATGGCTGTAACTTCGCATTTCCTTGTCAATTTCTGGGGTTGAGTTTTCATTCCAACAAGCCTGTGGCCTCCAAGTCTGGGTGAACCTGAATAAAAAAGCAATGAAACGAGTGTAAAATTGAACAGGTGAATCTTGCTCAAGGATTTACTCTGGATTTCCTGAAAGCAAAATCAGTAGATGTCTAATATCATACACTGGACACAGTTTGCTCCTCGGAAAGACATAAACCTCTTGTCTCAGGCATGTGATGGTGGCCCTGCAGAAAAACTAGCATGAGGAATGGCGCGCCAACTTTGAAAGAAAACCCAAACCTCATTCAACCAAAAGCATTGGAATTTGCTGATCCAATTTCATGTTCATTCCTTCATAGTAGTCTCTGATCGCATGATAAAGTGGTTGACAGTCACTAGTGTCCATGATAGCAGATTCCATGCACTCGAGGCATAAACTTCGTCCAAATGCTCGCAACTACAACATCGAGCTGTGTTGTCATGCTCATGCGACGGACAGTACTTCTAGGACCAGAAAGGATGGCATATATACTCAATCAAACTAGCTCCATTTGTTGGGATCTGTGAAATGAAATAGAAGCTTACAATAGAATCAAAAGGTAAAAGACTAAAGTTACATTAATGCCATATTCCCTTGAAATTGCATAAACATAATAGACAAGAACAACTTGGACTCAGCTTCTCTCACTTCAGTAGCATGCTATTTTAACAAATCCCAGGTCTACATACGGAAGGCTCAATGAGAAAAATATGGTCCACTTGTCACTAAAATGAACATAACATGGTCGAGTTAAATGACTTAAGTTAAATTCAACTATCATACATCCTACAAAAACATTTTAAAAGCTAAAAATCCAAATAAACTGAGATAAATCCAACCCTACCGTCTCGTCGTCGATCAGCCGGTAGGCCCCCGCCGGAGTCTCCAAGGGCGTCCCGCGTTGCCCCCGACCAGACAGGCGGAAGGAGAGAGAGAGTGGGGGTGCGACTGAGCTGGAGGTGGAGGTGGAGGTGGAGGCGGAGGGGTGTGGAGTTAAGGCTCATTAGGTGGCTGGGCGAGCGGCGAGTGGCGTCGGGGCGACTGGGCGAGCGGCGAGCGGCTTCGAGGCGACTGGGCAAGTGGCAAGCGAGCAGCGTTAGGGCGGTTGGGCGAGCGGCGAGCGGCGTTGGGGCGGCTGGGCGAGCGAGCAGCCTCTACCGCGGGGACGAGCAACGTCTAACAGCGGCGTAGACGGCAAGCGACTGAGCGGCGAGGCAAGCGAGGGGTGACGGCGTCCAGCGGCGGTGTCAAGGGAGGTGGCTCTCGGAGGCGAGCGGCGGCGCGGACGGCGCGACAGCTTGTCGGGCTCAACGGCAAGACGGCTCGTCGGACGACGGTGGGTGGTGGTGGTTCGGTGGCCAAGAGGTGGTGGTGAGTACTGAGTAGGGCGTGGGGCGGCGGTGTTGGTGGGTGAAGCAGGAAGAAGAAGAAGAAGAAGAAGAAGAAGAAGGAGGGGGGGGTTCCGTCCGAGAGAGGGGGAGAGAGAGAGAGAGAGAAGAAAAGAAAAAAGTGGGTGGGAGTGGGGGAGCAGGAAGTGACGTGAGGAAAGGAAAAAGGGGAGAAAAGACAGAGAGAGAAAGAAAGGGAAAGGGGGGAAATAGTGGGGTACTTTAGAGTTTTTTTTTTTTAATTGTAAATTTAACCGGTTGCGGTTCCGCCGGTTGCGGTTCCTATGGGAACCGGGAACCGGAACCGGTCTTCTTAGAACCGGGAACCGGTAAGGAACCTGCGGTTCGGTTCCCCGGTTCTCGGTTCTACCCGGGAACCACGCTCACCCCTAAGGGAGAGAGAGCAAGAGCGGAGAAATAAAGAAAAAAGAGGAGAGGCAGGAGAGGAGAGAGGCAAGAGGGGGAGGGCGTCACGAGTTTTGGAGCGGTGGGTCCCAGGCGACACGTGTTGCCTGTGAGTGTATTCGGATTTTGTCATGGTAGAGTCTGAGCTGTACCCGATATCTTCTCAAGTGTCCCAAGATGTGCTAATAAAAAATTAAATTCAACTAGTTCTTTTTTCCTGAATTTTCCATATCTGCAGCTGGTATCAAATAATTCATTGATATAATGAGCGTGCATGACCAATTATCATAGCCATAATTGAATAATAATTCATCGTTGAATCTAAAGGCATCTCCATTGTCAAAAAGGGTTGAAACTGTACCAAGTAGAAAAACTCTTTCGGATTACAACAAAAAAAGAACAAGTAACCAAGATTCTACCATTTTGGAATGAAAAGATGTGGCTACCGAGAATCCTATTCCCGAAAAATGAAGGAATTTTACAACCACAAAAAATTCATAGTATTCTCGTTATATCATTCTGAATTAGCACGTACATTTACCATTTTACTCTCAGTTTGAAATAGCCTCAGGGATGCCCTGGTAATATCCGCAAACAATTCTGAAATATCATTACAAAGCAAAAGAGATTTGATAACAAGAATGTTATTGTCAAAAGGAACTATGGCTAGCGTAAGCACACAAGGAGACGAGAAGATGGAGAAAGATTGGGTTTGGGGAAAGGCGATACAGAATCAAAGGAAGAATCGAGCTGGACAATGTCAAATTCAGATAAGTAAGGGCGCGTTTGTTTGTATTCTTTTTTTTTGTTTTTAAACACTTTTTCTGTTTTTTTGTTCTTTTGTTCCCAGGAACAAAAAAGAAATAGAAATAAGAAACACAAATTTTGTGTTTCTTGTTTCTGAAACACTTTTAAGAAACACTTTTTTTTTCTTTTTTCTCTTATCTCTTGTTCTTTTTTCTTTTGGCCGGTCGCCGGCCTCGGCCATGGCCGGCGACCGGCCGACGAGGGCCGGCGGTCTCGCCCAGCCACGGCGAGGCTCGCCAGCCCCCGGCGAGGCCGACGCTAGCCGTCCCCCGGCGAGGCTGAGGCTCGCCGTAGCTGGGCGAGGGTCGGCCTCGCCATGGCTGGGCGAGCTCGAGCTCGCCCAGCCATGGCGAGGCCAACCTCGCGCCGGCCTAGGCGAGCTCGATCTCGCCCAGATCCGGCGAGGCCGCGCCTCGCCCGCCGCTGGGCGAGCTCGGCCTCGCCGGATCAAGGCGAGGCCGACCTCGCGCCGGCCTGGGCGAGCTCGATCTCGCCCAGATCCGGCGAGGCCGAGCTCGCGCAGCGGCCGGCGAGCCTCGGCCTCGCTCGCCGCTGGGCGAGCTCGGCCTCGCCGGCGACCGGCCAAAAGAAGAAAAAAAATGAAAAAGAAAAAAGAAAAAAAGGAAAAATAAGAAAAAAATAGAAAAAATAAAAGAAATAAAAAAAAATTATCTAAATTTACCAAACATGTTTCTGTTTATTTTTTATTCCCGGATCAAGTTTACCAAACGCGTCTTTTTATTCAAAAATTGTTCCCCGGAACAGAAATACTTTTTTCTATTTCTGTTCCCTGGAACAATTTTTATACAGAAACACAAACAAACACGCCCTAAGTTGCTCATCATTACAGCTCGCAATCGGACATTATCTTTTCTTTTCTACTTCGATAAATAAAATTTTATTCAGTGAAAAACACGTAAGCAAGGAGCAATCCCGTTACAAGATAAAATATACAAGCTGAGGAACTAGGAAGCACAAGGAACTCTATCAATAAGATAAAGTTGAAGAACAGAGTGCCAATATCCTGCTTATGTCCTTATCAGGCAAAGAGATGAGTATCCTGCTTTCTGGAACAGCTGAACTTGATACTTGTACAAATTGTCCAAGTTCTGAGCACAACTTAGACTATTCCAAATGTTTGGAAAGAGAGAATAAGTAGCATCGTTACGATCATTACATAGGCAGCTTGCAGGAATTGATCTACTTCAACTAACGAATGCTCCTGATCAAAGGTAAGAGAAAAACATACGCATGATAATGGACATGGAAAATAGTAGGTGATTCGTCGAGAAGCCTGCCAGAGGAAATGCGAGAACTCCAAGACGAAACTGTGATGTGGTGACTTTGAATAAATCGAGCTTTCGCAACCGATTCAACTCTCATTTCTGATTCTTCTCCAACAGTCGTGAACTCTTCTTGAAGAAATGCCCCTCGTGGCTTACGTCCTGTTACATCTTTGCATCAACAAAATCCCTGTTCATTTGGTTCTAGGTGTCATGTCCTGAAAAACAAATTACCTTTGCAAATTCAGAGAATTACCGAATTAGAATCAAGCTTCTTTCTAGAGATCGAATCCAGAAGAAAAACCCATGAAAAGGCCCAAATCTCCTTTAGTAAGCAAATGAGCCTCGGCCTAATCGAGCTTCCTTGACCGAGAGAATCGAGCAACATACTAAGTCCTACGCCCCAAATCGCCTTCAATGAGCAAATAAGCTTCAAACAGATCAAGCTTCAGCAATGCATCAAGCTTCCTTGAGAGAGAGAATCAATCGGCATTAACCCGAAAACCCTAAATCAATTCCTATGGAGGAAGAAAGAGAGACACTAGCAAATGGCCTTGTCCTTGTAACTTTAGCCACCTAAGATAATTTTGCGACCAAATGGCGCCACATCACTGCCGATTGCCTTTCAATGTCTGTGTAAGTCGCCACACAAAATTTTTAACAGCGTTGATTAATGGAATCATAAACTATAGGAAAAGGAAAAAAAAATAATGAAGGAAGAAGTAGAGCGAGAGAGCCTCGCATAAAAATCATTTATATTGTCCGTGAATGAAAACCTTCAATATAATTTTTTATCTATGGTAGAGATTTTTGTAATAACATAATATAAATATATGTGTGTGTATTATTTCAACCTTTGTTTAAAATGCATGGTTACCATTTCAATTGGCCTTGCCGGTCTATGCCAATTATGCTTGGATCGCCAAAAGTCTACCGCCTAGAAATCCAACTTTAGTAATTTTCGTACCCATAATTGGCAAATTGATTTTGAGTGGAGAGATGGATCGGAATACAACAAAAAGAAGAAGAAAAGAGAGAGAGAGAACCGAAATCAGTGCAGGCCCTTTCTCTTTCTTCCTTTTAGAGTAACTATAGATTTACTCATATATTAAGCATCATCAATAAAATGAACATTTAAGATATTGCATTCGGGATAATTAGACCAAAGGTGCTGAACATTTATCGATTACCTATCGTCCATTATCTTTCTTTTATCCATCAGTTGGGTTCCTAATTTTATTTCTATTAGACTACGTAAAACAGAGGCTTCAATTTTTGTACCGATCACTTGATATCATCCTTAAACTCATTTTAATCAAATGGATTTTCAATTATATTTCTTTCTTGTTCATGTTAGCTTTTGTATTCAAAGAATAGACAGAAATGCTTGAAGCGATGGTCAAATTATCATTGCACGTACGTTGACACCCTACGCCATTGCAGAGGGTGGCCGGACCTTGTTTGGCTCGCACTCTCGTTCGCGCACGCGCACCATAGATACAGAGTAGTAGGAGATCAGTATCCTTTTCCCTCTCAACTATAAGATTAACGCGTAAGTATCACGATAGATAATAATTCTGATTAGTCCTGAATTTGGTGGAAAACAGAACGGAAGAAAAAATAAAAAGTGCATGCTGTTTATAGACAAAGATCGGAACTTTGGCGCTTTGCACCTGGCAAACTGAAGATGGTAATTTTTGGTAATAAAAAATCCCGAAAAAATTATCTTTATATTTTCATGTTTATTAGTATTTATATTAATCATAGAAAATCACTTTGTGACTGTGGATTATGATCGTTGAAAAACAGGCATGATCGTTCGTATTCTCCTCTTTCGTATTCTCCTCTTTCATAATTTGCTGTTTATTTTTTCAAGTGATTGTCTGAATCACTTTTCTCGTCGGTCCAAAAAAATTTCTTTCCCTTCCGCTTCGGTTTTTTTTCTTTTCGGGAGAGAGAGACCATGCGAAGAAGTTTAAGAACCTTGCCGGGTGGCTTTACGTATTCCTTACTGCAGCATTTACGGTGGAGGAACGGCATTTATTCACGAACAGAATCGCAAATTTCAGTCCGAGCTTTCTTCTCTTCATCCCCAGTTCTCCTATACCAAGTGTGCGTGCACAAGAAGTGGTGACGGTTCTGCAGAAATTATAAGAAATGAACTGATATACCAAGTGCTCCCACTCTCCCTGTTTTCCGTGTGCATTTTCTTTTTCTTGTATCTTCTGATTCTCTCCATATTTGGTTTAGCTGTTGCTTTCCATCCCAGCTAATGTTCAGTTTTTGAGCAATCAGCGATGGTGGCAGGCTGGGCGTTCTATACTCGCAACAACAGGGCGAACCAGAGCAGCGACACGGAAACAGAGCAGAACAGAGCAGAGTAATACCGTGGCTATCGAAGGCCAATTCGACGATTACGCGAGGTGCCACTGTATGTGTGAGTATCATCAGGAATAAAGACACGACGACGAAGCACCTCGGTGAAGTGAGTCGCCAGTGGAAGACTCGAATCAAGGAAAAAGGCCAAGACAGGATCTGTCAAGTCCATCTCTGCAAGGGCAGTTTTAGGCTAAACTAGTGCTTCCATGCAGCCACTGAGGCGCGGGATGAGCGTCTGGAACTTCAGGACTGGATGAATAAAAGTTTGAACGAGAAGAGCAAGCTTTTAAATGGCGAAAATTGAGGATCCGAAAACAGAGCCTCTCGACCAAACTCGTCCGAGCCTATCCCGGCGATCGCCTGAGGTCGAGTAGGTGTCGGCAACCGTGGAACGTTGTTCTAGAAGCTCAGCTGGTGTTACAGTGAGGGAGCTCGTTGGAATGATGAGGCGAAGGATAAGACTCATGAGAACTCCCTGATGCCAGAGAGAGGACCCTTAGTCCTGTGGGCATATGTAGGGGAACCAGGCGTGACAAAGGTGGAGCTCAGCAGTAGAGGACTAGTCTATACTCCCAAGGATAAGCTATTTTACACTCAATTAATCCAATTGCCGTAAAAGTGGAGAAAAAAGATATGCTTGCTTGTTGTAATTGTAGAGGCTCATCATTACTTTAAGGAGGAACCTAAGGAACGAATGAACTCCTCCCTCTACCCCCCCCCCCCCCCCCCCCCCCCAAAAAAAAAAAAAAAAGGAGGCTAAAACTCTTTGATAACTGAATATCTTATCCATTTTTGCATTCTCTGCTTACTTTGTTTTCGAAAGACTAACCAGCAGAGCAACACAATGGTGAGACTACCAAGTGAAGAACAAGGAAATTCGACTCATGCAAAACCACGGGAGGTACATGTTCAAGCTCTAGCCAAGAAAAAATATAACATGAGCCTCTACAATTACAGCAAAGGTAACTTGCCCAAGGGATAGCATGAACTCTTAAGAAAGAGGGACAAGGGAATCAAATTGAAGTTCTTCACTTTGGCTTTCGGGCTTGACAAAGTGAGGTACTAATTTTGCTGACGAGTTATACGACTAAAGACTTGCAAATTAAGTTGTCCAAACAGCTTTTGCAAGCGCTAGGAGCAACTTAACTTGGTAAAGACTCAACTTGATTATGGTGTCAACTATCAAGGGATGGAATGAACTTGACAATAAGAAAGAGGGACAGTCATCAAATTCAAGATCTTTACTTTTGCTTTTGGGCCTGACAAAAGTGAGGTGCTCATTTTGCTGATGAGTTACGACTAAAGGCTTAGAAGCAATTTTGATAGAGACACAACTTGATCATAGTGTCAACTATTCTATAGTAGAAAAGAGGGACAGTCATCAAATTAATGTTTTTTTACTTTCATTTTTGGGCTTGACAAAAGTAAGATACTCATTTTGCTAATGAGTTATACAACTAAAGGCTTGCAAATTAAGTTGCCCAAATGGCTTTTCTAAGCCCAAGAAGCAACTTAACTTGATAAAGACTCAACTTGATCATGGAGTCAACTATCAATGGATGGAATAAACTCTATAGTAAGAAAGAGAGACAAAGTCATCATATTGAAGTGAGGTGCTCATTTTACTAATGAATTATATGAATGAGGGCTTGCAAATAAAGTTGCCTGAATAGCGTTTCCAAGCCCAAAAAGCAATTGAACTTGGTAAAGACTCAACTTGATCGTGGTGTCAACTGTTAAGGATTGAAGTTCTTTACTTTTGTTTTAGACTTGACAAAAGTGAGGTCTTCATTTTGCTGATAAATTATACAACTAAAGGCTTGCAAATTAAGTTGCTCGAATAGCTTTCCAAGCCCAAGAAGCAACTTAACTTGGTAAAGACTCAACTTGACCATGGTATCAACTATCAAAAGATGGAATGAACTCTATAATAAGAAAGTCAAATTGAAGTTCTTTACTTTTGCTTTCATGCTTGACAAAAGTGAGGTGCTTATTTTGTTGAGGGAAAATTCCGAATAAGGGTATGGAGTGGATATCATTTTAAATAAAGACTTGAAGTGTTTTTCATTTTCCTAAATAAGGGCCTAAAGTGAGCATATTAGTTTTAAAAAAAGGCCTGTACTCATCAATTGGTGAAGGGAAATTTATTTTTTTAAATTTTTGAATTTTTTTCCTTTTTTTCTTTCTTTTTTCTATATTTTCCCAAAAAACAAAAAAAAATATAATATATATAGAAAGAACACATGGGAGGGAGGGCTCCCTCTTGCCTATCACCACTACCACCACCCCCCCTCCCCCACGATAATGGGTTGACAGCCACAAGCCGGAGAGCTCCCTCTCGCCTATATTTTAGCTTCTTTTTTTTTTTTTAACCTTTTAAAATTTTAATCTAATTTAATTAAAATTTAAATTAAAAATGCATTTAGATGAAAATAACCTTAATCGGTCGGAATATTTTGCTAGCCGACGAGTTAGCGAGATTAGGCCCTTATTTGAAACAATCATAACTATTATAGGCTCTTAATAAGAAAATAAGGGCACTTAAGGCCTTTATTTGAAACAAATTTCACTTCAGGCCTTTATTTGAGAAAATAAGGATACTTCGAGCCTTTATTTGGAACTTTCCTTTTTTTTTAGATAAGTCACAAGTAAAGGTTTGAAAGCAACTTGACTCGGTAAAGACTCAACTTAATCGTGGTTGGAATGAACTCTAAAGTAAGAAAGAGGGACAAAATCATCAAATTGAAAATCTTTACTTTTGCTTTCGGGTTTGACTAAAGTGAGTTGCTTATTTTGCTGATGGATTATACGACTAAAGACTTGCAAATTAGGTTACTCGAATAGCTTTTCCAAGCCCAAGAAGCAACTTAACATGGTAAAACTCAATTTGATCGTGGTGTCAATTGTTAAGGGATGGAATGAATTCTATAGTAAGAAAGAGGGATAGAGTCATCAAATTCAAGTTCTTTACTTTTGCTTTCAGGCTTGACAAAAGTGAGGTGCTCATTTTGCTGATAAATTATATGACCAAAGGCTTCCGAATAGCTTTTGCAAGCCCAAGAAGCAACATAACTCGGTAAAGACTCAACTTGATTGTGGTGTCAATCGTCAAGGGATGGAATGGGCTCTATAGTAAGAAACAGGAACAAAGTCATCAACTTCAAGTTCTTTACTTTTACATTTGAGCTTGACAAAAGTGAGGTGCTCATTTTGATGATGAATTATATGACTAAAGGCTTGCAAATTAAGTTGCCCAAATAGCTTTTCCAAGCTAAAGAAGCAATTTTACTTGGTAAAGACTCAACTTGATCACGATGTCAACTGTCAAAGGATAGAATGAACTCTAAGTAAGAAAGAGGGATAGAGTCATCAAATTGAAGTTCTTTACTTTTGCTTTTAGGCTTAACAAAAGTGAAGTGCTCATTTTTTTGATAAATTATACGACTAAAGGCTTGCAAAGTAAGTTGCCCAAATAGCTTTCCCAAGCCCAAGAAACAATTTAACTTGGTAAAGACTTAACTTGATCGTGATGTCAACTATCAAGGGATGGAATCAACTCTATAGTAAGAAAGAGAGACAAAGTCATCAAATTGAAGTTCTTCACTTTTGCTTTTAGGCTTGTCAAAAGTCAAGTGCTCATTTTGCTGATAAATTATATGACTAAAGGCTTGCAAATTAAGTTGTCCGGTAGCTTTCCCAGGCTCGAGAAGCAACTTAAATTGATAAAGGCTCAACTTGATCATGGTGTCAACTATGAATGAATAGAATGAACTCTATAGGAAGAAAGAGGGTCAGAGTCATCTTAATGTAATGATTTCATGACTAAGGACTGAACCTAATGGTATGTGGCGCTAGAACCTGGGACTACTTGCCCACTAGTCATCTTAAAGTTAGTTATTAGCTACATTTGATATGTGAACTATTAATTTAAGTAAGGGATGTCATTGTTGAAAAATTATTAATAAATAAATGTCTTGTGTAGTAACTTTTTTTTTGGTAAGAAGTAAGAATAATATAACTTTTGAAGCAAAGAGCTATACAAAGGCATAGCAAACAACCGACTCCAAACATGCACTCAATTAGAACTTTTTTGGCTCAAAAGATTGAAAAAGAAATAATATGATTTATTTGTATCTACTCATCCCGCCAATAAAGACATGAAGTACATCACCGAGATTTGTATGTGCTGCAAACATCTTTTGTTGACACAAACTATGTAAAGAAAGAAATATGTTAGTTTTTTTTTTTTTTTTAACTTTTTCACTTTTCATTGATAATCATGACCGAAGAAACGTGCCAAGAGTCACTGGACCATTGGGTTACGTTTATGCCCGGACTCATTATATTAGC
Source organism: Eucalyptus grandis x Eucalyptus urophylla (assembly GCA_028830015.1). NCBI lineage: Eukaryota > Viridiplantae > Streptophyta > Magnoliopsida > Myrtales > Myrtaceae > Eucalyptus > Eucalyptus grandis x Eucalyptus urophylla. The sequence goes on from CM054190.1 coordinate 49,042,378, forward strand.
CACACGGCTCTCGCTTTAATAGACGAGTATTAATAAGTATCTTAATAGCATTTATTTTCTTCAATGTTAAAAGCATGTTTGAAATTTCTTTTCTTTATAAAACTTTCCTGTAGATGTTTAAGGAAACTCAATAAATGAAGATATTAAAAACAACCTGTAATTCTGTGACATCGATTACAAGCATATAAGCATATTTCTACTTTAATTTTCTTGTGCATTGGAAAAGGTTCACTTTGAAAGCTAAGCTAGTAAGGCAATTGTATATCTACGTAATTATAGGGTAAAATTGTTGATTATGAAGACTTAACATCCATCGGGACAATACAATTAAATTGCTCATAAATCAAAATTAGACAAGAGTAATACATAAATACAAACATATGTATGTACGTATGTACATAGAGAAAATACCAAATAGTTGCATTATAAGTATCGCAAATATCTTTGTGGTATAGTATATTTATTTAATAATCAATCTTCTTTTTTTAATTGTTCTGTAACATAATAAAAGGTGGTAGTTGTAAATATAAAATAGATTTCCAAATATTTAAAAGCATTATCTTTATTACGAATATATATATATATATATGTATATGTATATATATATATATATATATATGAGGATGTATATCAAAACTATAAACTCCAATTTAAAGATCTCTATCATGTGGGAAACATAGGTTGTCAAAATATTTAAATATATCCGATTATCAGCATAAGTTTTTAAAATAAGCAGCATTGCTCCCATAAATTTTCATATGATGTCAAAAGAGCACATATTGAGTTCAAATCTTTTCTAAAATCTCCCTTATCATATATATACATGCTTTAATCTTATTCCAAGTCCACCTTACATTTGAGGGGAATATTAGAATGTTTAAATATTAAACAATAGCTCCTTCTATCTACATGAGCTTTTATATTTGAATAGCTGGTAGTGATTTTAGAAAATATTACAAAGGTGTAAAAAAAAGTTCATTGCAAATACAAACAAATAACATGTACATATAGATAAATAGATCGCTTTATTAAAAAAATTACTATATTAATTTTGAAGTCATGATAAAATGCTAAAAATGGAACTGGTGTATCGATTCACATTAAGTATGGCAAATTACTTACCCTCCCAAATATCCACGCTACCTCGCCCTAATTAAAGTGGATAGGGAGTTTTAAGTGGGAATGGGACGAAATTTACTATCCGCCATGGGAGTCGGAGGAGGGACATGGATACGCTCGGGCCCAACCCACGAACAAGCCCAAAGCACAATCTATACCTTGTTCCTTCACATAAATTGTATTATTTTAGTAATATAATGTTCTTCATTTTCAACATAGATTTCAATATAACTTAAATACTTCAAATCCCTTTTCTCGTCAATTTATCATGGAAATATTCCAAACTAAACTTTATGGTATTGGATCTAAGGATTCCAAATTCTTTTTTTTTTTTTGCCCATATAATTTATTCAACTTGCAAATTTTTTTGTGAGATAATATAAACATACATACATATATATATATATATATATATATAATTATGCTCGTTGGAGAATTTAATTAATTTTTTTATCTTGAAAGTATTGTGGAATGGGGCAAGTGGAACAAGGAAATCTGCACACTTGCTACGGTTGGGAATGGAGTACATATATAGGGCATCTCTAGTAAATGTGGAGCAGGACGCCACCCCCTTTCTCACCTTGCGGTCCATGCACCTGACCTGTCCCATTGCCATCCCTAATTCACGTGTAGTAAAATTTTCCATTCCAATTAATAATTCATAAATTAAAAAATTAATATTAATAGAGTAATTATAATGTAGGTGGGGTAAAAGAAATTTTCAACAAGGGGCCTTGTACAACCACGAATTTTGATGGTTAGTAAGGAGAGTGAGTGGTCAAAACTCTTAAATCAAGGATGGATAAGACCATTTGTGCATTTTTTTTTTTTAAAACTCACACTTTATTCGCCGATATTCCACATAAATTATATAATTACTTATCAGAAGAAGACAGAAAAAACCTATGAGCACCTTATTGGCAACTATTATCAGCGTAAGCAACTTAGGCGACAAACCGGGCAAAGAGTGAGCGTAAGGGGATCGAAATTAGATAATATATAAATGCTCTCTGGCAAGATCCTACAGATACAAAAAGAGCGGGTGAACATGTACGATCTTATGAGTCGTCCGAATCAAATGCACTCGAGAAGAAAATCGGTGGAAGGGCTGAAATTTGCATTGCAGTCTTCCCCAGAGGTTAAGCCTAGCTCCGCTGAGAAAGTAAGACGGCATGAAAGACATTGCTCTCATTACTGATCCGGGTTTAGACGATGCGAATACTCCAGCGGAGATTCGTAAACTTTTTCTTGTATCTTCTGTTTCTCTCCAGATTTGGTTTAGCTGTTGCTCTCCATCCCAGCGAATGTTCAGTTTTGAGCAATCAACGATGGTGGCAAGCTGGGCGTTCTATACTCGCAACAGCAGGGCCGATCACAGCAGCGACACAGAAACAGAGCAGAACAGAGCAGAGTAATACCGTGGCTATTCAACGCCAATTCGATGATTACGGGAGGTGACGCTGTATGTGTGAGTATCATCGGGAATAAAGGCATGACGACGAAGCACCGCCGTGAAGTGGGTTGCCGGCGGAAGACTCGAATCAAGGAAAAAGGCCAAGACAGGGAGCTGTCAAGTCCGTATCTGCAAGGCAGTTTTAAGGCGAAACCAGCGCTTCCATGGCAGTAACTGAGGCGTGGGATGAGCGTCTGGAACTTCAGGAACGGATGAATAAAGGTTTGAACAAGAAGAGCAAGCTCTTGAATGGCGAAAATTGAGGATCCGAAAACAGGACCTCTAGGCCAAACTCATCGGAGCCAACACCGGCGATTGCCTGAGGTCGAGTAGGTGTCGGCAACTGTGGGATGTTGTTCTAGAAGCTCAGCTGGTGTTACAGTGAGAGAGCTCGTTGGAATGGTGAGATGAGGGAGAAGACTCGTAAGAGCTCCCTGATGCCAGAGAGAGGACCCTCGGTCCTGTGGGCGCGTGTAGAGGAATCCAGGAGTGACGAAGGTGGAGCCCACCAGTAGAGGACTAGTCTATATTCCCAAGGATCAACTATTTTACACTCAAGTAATCCAACTGTCGTAGGAGGAGGAAAAAGATATATGCTTGCTTGTTGTAATTGTAGAGGCTTCCCTTTACTTTAAAGGAGGCACACAAGGAAGGAATCAACTCCCTCCCAACGGAGTATAAAACTCTTTGATAACTGAATATTTTACTTTGCTTTTGAAAGACTCTAACCAGGAGAGCAACCCCGTGGAGAGAATAAAGTATGCTGCAACTTGTATTTTCTCACGGTTCTATTTCTTTGCTTTATCATCGAACAAAGGTAACCCTCACCTTAAGTAAGAAAAAGAGAGAATGAATTTATTATGAGAAGGATTCTGTGCTCACTCTTTCTCCTACAGATATTGAAAATGCTTGTGTAAGCAATGGATCAGCTTCTTCTCAATCCGCAGGTGCTTTAGGTGTGTTTTGCCTCCAAAAGTTATTTTCAGTGTGAAATTAATATCTCGGCCGGATCATCATGAAATGTCAGCAAGGAGAAAGAATTGACTTGAATGGCCTGAAAAGTTCTCATCCATTGCAGAAATATTGGAAAACGTAGTGGATGAACCCCATTACGGACCATTGTTGCAAGCTGCATGCCAAAGAATGGATCCCCTCTTGGCCCGTGTAGGGGAATTCATGCGTGACGAAGGTGCAGCTCACCAGTATAAGACTAGTCTATATTCCCAAGGACAAAGTATTTTACACTCAAGGAATCCAACTGCTATAAAGTGGGGAAAAAAAGAAAAAAAAAAAAAAGATATGCCTGCTTGTTTTAATTGTAGAGGCTCACCTTTAATTTAAGGCAGGTACCTGTATATAAGGACGGACTGAACTCCCCCACTAGGGAGACTACAACTCTTTGATAACTGAATATCTTGCCCAATTTTTGCATTCTCTGTTTACTTCATTGTTGAAAGACTCTAACCAGGAGAGCAATCCAATGGCGACACAGCCAAGTGAAGAAAAAGGAAATTCGACTAATGCAGAACCACCAGCAGGTACATGTTCATGTTCCAATCGAGAAAAAATATGGAATAATCGATAGAGTCCTAGATATGCTGGAACCTGTATTTTCTCATGGTTCTTTTTATTTTCTTTATCATCACCAAACGAACATATGCCGACCTTGGCTAGAAAAAAAAGAAAGGAACAAAGAAAGTATGCGCAGGACTTAGTGCTCACTTTCTCCTACAGATATTGAAAGTGTTTTAGCGAGAGTTGGATCAGCTTCTTCCCAATCTGGTGCTTCAGGTGTGTTATCCCTCAAAAGAGTTCTTTTCAGTGTAAAATTAATATCTGGGGCGGATCTTCATGAAATTGTTCTTTTCTGGGACACTTCTCAATGTCTGCAAGGAAAACGCATTTGACAAAATGGCCTGAAATCTTTGCGTCTGTTGCAGAAATATCCAAAGAGGAAGTGGATGGACTCTATTACCGACCGTTGTTGCAAGCCGCATCTAAGGGCGATTGGGAATCTGCTAAAAGATTTTTCGAAGGAGATTCTGATTCAAAGACGGCCAAAATAACAAGCAGATCGGAGACAGTGCTTCACATAGCTGCTTTGAGTGCGCAAGACCAATTTTTGGAGAACCTGGTTAAGCTCTTGTCTCGAAAAGAACTTGAAAAGGTTGATTGTGATGGCCGCACAGCCCTCCACAATGCTGTCCTGTGTGGAAGGATAAGGATGGTCAAGGCATTAGTTGGAAGTAATCATACGTTGACACGACTCGAAGATAAGGACGAACTTGTTCCTTTGGAAATATCAGCTCATATGCATAAGGAGATTGCCTGGTTCCTGGTAAAAAGTATGACAGACGATGGGCCAGGTCATTTCTTCAGCAGTTCCCGACCGATTAACATTATTATGGACCTCATCTACGCTGGTTATCTTGGTAAGACCCCCATCACTCTTTTATCTCAGTTCCATCTGTTTTTTCCTTCATTCTAGACTTAGATTATTTTATCTGATCAACTTTGCTGGTGAATTCGGACAGAGATCACCCTTTATCTAGTTTGGCGGTGTCCTCACTTAGCTACCATAAAAAGGGCAAACTTCTCTATACTGCACGCGTTAGTAAAGATGCCATCTCACTTTCGCAGTGGAACCAAGCTCAGTGTTTTGGAAGCATTGATATACAAATGTCCGTATTTTCAGGCCTCGCATCCTTTAATGACTAATTCCCTTCAAGATGATCATACTTGGCTCATCACCTCCTCTTTTGTTTCTGAACTGTAGGTATTCCGGTGGACTTGAACTACAAACCAGAAGATAAAAATTCGGATCTAGGTGGGTATGCATTTTTGCTAGTTGGGCATAATCTTAGGACCTTTCAAGATTTTGAACTTTAAGTCAATTTGCTTAGATTGATTCCCTCCGTACTAGCAAAAGAAACCGGAAATGATAGTTTCTCCTTTGTAGGATATACTCTGGTTTCCTTGACGTAATTTTACATGAATAATGGCCTGAAACTGAACTGCTTTATAGATCAACCACTACCTAGGAGCAATACACAATTCAACCTAGTGTACTAGTATCGTATAGTTTAATTAATTGAACAATGTAACTAACAAATTTTAATGTCTTACAATGATTTCATATCTGGTGACTGGGCTCTCTCTCTAATTTGATTGTAGTGCTTCAACGTCTAAAAGGATCACTTTGGAATGCTGCCAAAATTGTAGGTACGCTTCCATTTTAGCAAGATCCGTCCCTCTCTCTCCAACTAAAAGTCTATGGCTTGTTTGTTTTTTTACCTTTTTTCATCAGTAGAAAAAAGCTCCCACTCAATTATTTGCCCTAGTTTGGAAAATAATACATGTTAGGCCCACTGCCTGTGTGAAAGAACCGTTAAACATTCACCATCTGAAGTTAGTTATGTAATTAAACTTTTCCACGGGTTAACCATCCAATAGTGAATGTGTGATTTATTCTTTACAACATTAATGGACCTAGTAAAAATCCTTAAAAAAAAATTTCAAACTCGAATAAAGTTATATGTGATGTTCTGCATCAATATTTCAATAGTTTCAAAGATTTTAGATATTTGCCAAATTCTAATTGCAAGAGTCACGAAATTGTAAGAAAAGTGAAAAAAGGAGTACGTTAAAATGCAAATCGTTGTGAGATTTGATGTTAACCTAGGAATTTTTTGCTTATGGAAAAATGACCTAAGCAGAAAATATGGAGTAAGAGTTTCGATAACCTAGGACTTCTCCTTCAATCTTGGTTGGTGAAACCATGTTCACTTCATCATCTCTATCAAGCATGTAAATGTTTCTAGAAGAAAGGACAATGAACCCATATGTATTTGTTTCCTCCCTTACGGGTGGAGTGCTTAAAACCTAAATATCATTTTCTTTGACTGCTACTTCATCTCAATACAACACGATAGAATACATTGAGAGGGTACAAGAATTGGGCATGGGAACGGGAGCAAGCCTCTTGTGTCATTGACTGTGAAATAAGGTTGCAATAGATGATGGCATGGGTTTATCCTTTAATCACATTTAACATAGTAAATATTCACTTTTATTTGGCTATGTAAAAGGGCGAGAATAATAGGAATAGAAGCAGGTAGGAAAAATAAAAAATAATTTGTTTGGGAGGGCTTAAAATAGAAGAATATTTAAGTGGGGGGCAAATTTTGTAGATCCCAACAAAATCGTGCATCCCAGAATTCCAACCCTAGTTTTATATTTTACACCAACAAGTTGTTAGTTAGATATTGAAGGAATTTTCTCCTCTTCTTATAATCCTATATTTTATATTGCCCCCAAGCCTTAACATTGGCCCAAGACCATAAAGAATTTAAGACATACTTAACAGGTGGACCACTTGAAATGTGCGAAAATTAGCCCAAATACCTTTTGATCGCTAAAAAATATCGCATAGTTCCCAAAACTTATTGGCAACTTTTGCCCGTAGTTGCAGTTGTCATCTTCACCCAACTTTTGTTTGCACCCGAAATACCCTTGAGCCTTTTTCCCAATTCTTCTATTTATGTCTAAGAACAAAAAAGGAAGCAGAGGTATAATGTCTTTGCGGGTTTATCATATTAAAAGTTGTTTTAAAATAAAGTTTTCTATACTCACTATGTCATTTAGGTGTAACAAGTAAACTCAATCGTAACATACCACTATATGACCTCATGTGGAAGTTTTGATTTTGTTAGCGACAGATGCAATGGAGAAATAATTTTTTTTTGCTGCATAAATAACAATACAAGGGATTGTATGATTAATATGATTTTGTAATTACTAGTGCCATGCATATTTGAATAATATTATCTAAAATAATGCAAAGACTATTGTGATTTACTCCAAGCTCAACAGATGTCATTATATTTGTTCTATCACTTTATTGAGTTATCCTCTAATCACTTCTACTTTCTACATACAAACACGATATAAACCTTTTCTTGGAGAATGCCAAGAATGATTTTATGCCTTTTTTGTACTTTGCATCAGCAATTGCTAAAACTCACCGTTTGCATTTGAGAACTGAATCCCAGAGGAGGAATAAAAAATCAAAATAGCTTTCCTAAAAGATTAAAAGAGAGAGAGAGAGAGTAAGATCGTCGGCCCAATCACCCGCCAACCCAAGCTCTAAATATGGGAAATTATGACAACGGGTGAACTGTTGTTTGATGCAATTTGGTGTCTAGAAAAAAATTTGGGACCCAAAGCTGGAGAACTTTTTTCTTAATCCAATTGTCGCTCCCTCGTTTTTCATTTTCCCCTTTTTTTTACATGTTGTAGTTCCTATAATCAAGAAAGTTCATGAGGTGAAGCTGAGACACGTTGCGGCAGTCGAGTTGGCAAAACTAATTTGCAATGCGATGGTCCGTCATATGAATTCTACCGAGATCACCGATTTGTTCCAACAGTGGGACCTGTTGTATGAAGCTACAACCGAGGGAATCAGTGAACTCATAAAGCTATTTATTCAGTTTTTCCCAGAGCTTATTTGGATTTCGCCTTCTGCTAAGAGCCTGACGACATATGCAGTGGAGTTTCGCCAAGAAAGGACTCTCAGACTCTTTTTGAAGGTAAGCTCAACCAATGAGTTGTCATTAGTTCCATGGCCTACACAAAAAGAATCGAGGAAGATGATGAGCGCAATAGCAAAGAACTGCCCAAGTTTTGATGCGGTAACTAACGTGGCAGGAGCAGCTTTTCAAATGCAGAGAGAACTCCAATGGTACAAGGTAAGTATCTTTCCTTTTATATATTTAATAACTGACCTTAATGATAATTTATCATATCTTCTTGACAAATTTCTCAAAATATGAAGGCTAGAACTTTATAGAACATTTTATTTATAGCTGTTGGGCGATATCCAGCCAAGCTTTTGTGCACCACGAGGTCTATCTTCGTTTTAAGGGTGGACTGCCCCCGCATCGGTCTAGCGCATTTAGGACTTTATTCCTAAAATTCTTCCAATGTGACTTGAATCTAAGCCCACAAAGAAAAGAAGAAAATTTTTTGCAATCTAAACTAACACTTTGTTAGTGTTGATTTTGGCAATTAATTATATCATTCCTTAATTACATAGAAAATTATGGATTAATTTTTAATCCTTAGCAAAAAAAAATTTATTAAGTGGCATTGCATATAGACATTAGGAATATTTTCATTACTAGTTTTACTTATTAAATTTTTTAAAAATAATTAAATTAAACTTTTTTAATTAAAAAAAGAAAGCGTGACCGGGCCGGGGGCAGCCCGGCCCGGCCTCTTCCTTCTTCCCCTTTTTTCTCTTCGCCTGGCCGGCCCACTCCTCCTTTCTTTTCCCCCGAGATTGGTCCAGCCTTCTCTTCTTCTCCCTCTCTTTTTCCCAGCCCGGCCTCCTTCTGTCCCTGTCGCTTCTTCTCTTCCCTCACGCGGGCCGAAGAACAAACACCAGAACGCGACAAACAGAGAAGGACGACGAAGGACAGCGTACGACGAAGGACGGTGAGGGACGTCGCGCGCGACGCTTAGCCAGGACACCCGATCGGGGGCAGCTGGCGGGGCACGAAGCCACCGCACCGGCCCTTGTTTTTTCTTTTGTTTGGGCAACACACCGGCCCGTGTTTAAAAAGGGAAAGAGTGGGGCTCGATTTTGGGGTTCTTCGGGCATGAGAGTGAGAGAGACCGAGAGGGGGAGAGAGACGGCGAACGGAGAGTGAGAGGTCCGGGTCCGGGCGATCGAGAGGGCGAGAGAGGGCGCCTCAGCCGCGCGCAGACCCGTCTGGCGACCTTCCTGGTGACGTCCTCAAGCCGAACGGGTAGGCTCGGCTCCCCTCGCGTTCTGTTTTGGGCGCGCCGGGCCAGAGCTCGTGGCCGTCCGGCTCGCGCGAGCTCCGGCCCTTGTCGCCTTTATATTTTTTTTCCATAGTCCCTGCATGTCGTGCGTCGAGACCTCCGGCGCACGTTCGAGTCTCGGTTGAGCTGGAAATCTTAGGATTTGATAGCGCACCCCAACTGTTTGGTGAAATACTTAAGTTAAATCCGCTTCCGCGTTCTTGGTTCGGGGCTGAATCGACGTCCCGGAGTGCTGTTAATCTTATCATTTTGCTGCGATTTCGAGCTTGACCAAATTTACTCATGCAAACCATTGTCAAGAAAAAAATATATCATGAAGCTTTTACTATATATATTCCTTTATTTCATTTCAACTCTCTATTGATTTAAGTTCTAAAGTTTTGAATTCATGCTTAATAAATCATAAAACTTGACACTATCCTTCATGTTAGTCCTTTCATTAGCTCTGTCAATTTTTTTTCTTTTATTTTTAATGGACTGAACATCTATGTGGCATTTTTTATTAAATTGCTTTATGTTTTGCACCAGTGGCACTGATAGCAAAATAGGCGCCAAATCTCAAAACTAAACATAAAAAGGACTACAGTTAAAAAAAAAAAGAAAATGGAGAGAAAGAAATCGTCGAAGAGGCCACCCACTTTGCCATGGCAAGGCTTGGGGACCCTTGTCACGCTTCGAGTGCAACGATCCTTGCTGGACCGCCAAAGAGGATCAGCCGCCCTCGCTCAAATGACTTCAGAAAACAAAACACAACGCATTGGACTCAACAAAGAAAATAAAAGTACTAAAAGACTCATTCTCGGATTTCTTGACTAGCTCTTAATATTTTTCTCATAAATTCCTCTAGAAGAATCCAAATTGGATGAAACTTGATTCCTTTGAAAGTAGAAATATAGTACTTTCCATACGCACATTATTTGTCTATATAGAAGCACGAAATCATCATCGAAGCTTAGAAGACGGTGACCCTTAGTATTTTTCCTGCAAAGACGGACTTAACCTGGAAGCAATTTTGGCATTAAGTGTTGAATAAATCTTAATTTCCTTGAGGCGTTCCTTCGTAAGTTTTTTTTTCCTGAAAATTATCAATAACTGATCCACTTATTGTAACTCATGTTTGTGACTCTTATGCATAGGCTGTGGAAAAATGTGTTATCCCCGTTTTAAGAACCAGCAAAGTTGATGACAAAACGTATTGGCAAATATTCGAGGAGAATCACAAAGGAATGCTTGAGAATGGAAAGAAGTGGATGAAGGACACATCAAATTCTTGTATGCTTGTCTCAACTTTAATTGCCACAGTGTTGTTCGCTGCTGCTTTCACTGTGCCTGGAGGCAATGACAACAACACTGGAGTCCCATTGTTGTTAGGACAGGACTCTCTCCTAATTTTCGCAATTTCGGATGCGTTAGGTTTGTTCTCCTCCGTGATGGCCATCTTGCTATTCCTAGCCATCTTAACTTCACGGTATGAGGCACAAGATTTTCTCTACTCGTTGCCTAAGAAGATCATAATGGGCCTTTGTTTCCTCTTCCTCTCCTTGGCTTTCATGCTGGTGGCCTTCGGTGCAACTCTCATAAATGTGCTGGATAAGAGACTTGAATGGGTTCTCATTCCCGTCACTCTGTTGGCCTCCATGCCCATCATTTTATTTGTACTACTACAGCTTCCCCTGCTATACCAAATGGTTAAATCCACTTATGGAACCAGCATCTTTCGTCCCGAGGGCATTTGGGATGGAGTCAAATATATTGAACAGGATCAGGGATTGGAGAATTTGATTTGAGTGTATGTCTTCATTATAGTTGGTTGTTTTTAGTGGGGCCAATGCGACACTGAATGTATTTCCTCAAAGTATTTGAACAATTACTACGTATCATGTTTCCCTACCTTGTTACTAAAGATCTATATATAGAATGATTTGATCAATTAGCTTATAGATACTTCAAAATTGAATCGACACATGCATAAACAATTTTTGTTTAGCATCCAGGAATAAAATATCCTCGATCTTGGAATGTAACTTTTTGAAAATTAACTTTTTTAGTCTTATTTTTTGTAATTTAGATGCAGAAATTTTGTCCATGAGCTTAAACATTCAGCCTCTAGGTATTTAAAAATATAGTTTATATAAACAATAATCTTGAACGTTTATTACCAACATAAGCGCAGTCATATAATACAACTTTCATCATGAATTAGAGATGAACAATTATTTATAGAACCACCGACCGCAGTGGCTCCACTGGCTAAGACTCTGTTGATCTTCAACGAAGAGGTGAATGGTTCAAAACCTAGGGGAGGCGCTAGGTGTATTAAGTGTGACTCAGGGGTGGTGGGTCCTCCTGCTTAAGTGTCACCTGGGGGTTTACGGCGCGGCTGTCGGCTGCAAGCCGGTTCCTCCAACACCAAAAAAAAAAAAAACAATTATTTATAGAACCATCGGCCGCGGTGGCTCCACTGGATAAGACTCTACTGATCCTCAACGAAGAGGTGAATGATTCAAAACCCAGGGGAGGCGCTAGGTGTATTAAGTGTGACTCAGGGGTGGTGGGTCCTCCTGCTTAAGTGTCACATGGGGGTTTACGGCACGACTGTCGGCTGCAAGCCGGTTCCTCCAGCACAAAAAAAAAACAATTATTTATAGAAAGAATTTATATATACAAAATTTTGTTGATAAGAATTATACCAAATGTAGACTTCATTCTTTTGAACTACAAAGTAATTGGAATCATACCACTTAAATGACTTTGCTCATATTAATTGTGAAATAGATGGAATTAAATCTACCATAAATCTCTGATCATTCATTAGTTATATTTAGATCTTTTATAATTGAATCTAGGTATACACAAGCAATTACTTTTAAACATTTAACAAAATACGAGCAATCATGTAATATAATTTTCATCATGGAATAACTTTATGAGCATTTAATTTTTCTATACAGATGCTCTTCAGCTGAACGGTTCAATAATCAAAGTAATCTATTTATAAAGAATATCAATAATAGACATGATACCAGATGTATGACTTTATTCTTAGGAACTATAAAATTGGAAATATACCAGATACATGACTTTGTCCATATAAATTGTGAGGCAGATGGAATTATAACCTATATAATATATGTGGAATTATAACCTATCATATATCTTGGGTCATTCATCTAATTATATATAGATAAATAGTTAAATACTATATAGATACACAAAATAATTTCTTTAAACATTTTTTTTTGTAAATAAATGGAAAATTATTATCAACGTATGCATAAGTATTAGATCTGCAGAATTAGATATTTGCTACACTTAGATATTAGCTAGCATTAGAGGTTTGCTAAACTGACTATCAAAAACAAATCACTGGATAAAACTAGCACATGAGTGTACTACGTGAACCAACTTCATGCGATATATACGCATGCACTAAACTCACATTGGAATTTCTATGAGAGTATAATTTCTTTGAATAAGCTGGTCTCACCCCAAACCTTCCAAGTTATCTAGGTTTATAGTAAGCTTCTCAATAAGACATTATTCACCTGACATCCATGCTTGTGTCATGGCCCGTGAATCCTCTCGTGCTCGTGATATTTGTGAGTGGTTCTTAGGGTTGTCGGGTAAAGAGTGATGAGGTAGAGGGGACGGACACAACTGGTCCGTGAGAGTGGAGTCAGGACGGTTGGTGCTAGAAGTTCTAGGATAGAAGGATTATATCACTTAGGAGTTCTAAAGGCGAGATTGGCTTCCCGTGCACAAATTGGTCGAGAGCTGATGCCGCTCTCTTGATGAGGCCATGTGTGACATCCCGAAGTTTGGCCCTATTTCGAAATATATGAAATGGTTATTTCATCGATGCACTTATGATTATTTTACTATGAACTGATCATTCACGAGTTAACTAATCCATTGGGTGAGGCCGTAAAGGGTTAAAGCGAGAAAGACTAGAGAATTCGATTGAAAATCGACCGCTTGACCATAAGGATCGACAATGGTCAATACTACGCTGTATAAATCAATTAGCGAACGGATATAAATCGATTCAACTAAAGTATGTAATTGGTTTGTAGGTGATTCCGCACAATTATGTTATTCGCGTCGAATGATAATAAACCGATTTTTTATTGATATTATATTTAGGGTATGTAATTGAACCCTCGCGATTACATGACAACCGAGGGTCGTTCACAATTCGAAGATGCACAAATGTGGATCGAAAATTATCGACCACGGGTCAACCACGCGAAAACCCCTAAAAGCCACCCGATATATTAGGTTGTACTAAAGTCGTGTTCGATCGATTTTAACCATGAAATTTAATTTGAATTCGGGTATCGAATTTTCTAGGGTTTTCATATTTAATTATTAGACGTTGTCTCATCGTCCGTCAAATTGTCGGCGAGCCCGAAATTTCGGAAAAAGAAATTATCGAATAAAAAATTGGAGGTTGGAAGAAAAAGAAAAATAATAATGATATTATTATTATTATTATTATTATTATTATTATTATTATTATTATTATTTTCTTCTCTCTCTCCTCTTTTTCCTCTCCTTCACGCTTCCTCCTCCTTTGGCCTAAATTCCTCTCCCTCCTTTTTCTTTTCTCGTTTTTCTCTCTTTCTTCTTTTTCTCCCTCTCTCTCCCACTTTTCCAGCCCCACATACGCCAACTTCTTCTGTTGCTATTTCCCCGCAACTTCCCCTCCATTATTTTATTGTTTCTCTCTCCTTTTCCCCCCTTCCTCCTCTCGATGACCCCCTCCCTTCTTCTTTTCTTTTTCTCTCCCTTCTCTCTTTCTCTTCTCCCCACTCACGCATTCTCCCTTCTACTGTAGCACCCCCTTCTCCTTTCACCTCCATTTATTTGCTTTCATTTTCTATAGCTTCATCATCCACTCGGCTCACCATCATCCTCACCGTTGCACACTATCCGCCCAAGCCGAGCACCCTTGGCTTTGAGCTCAACTTCAACGAACCGTCACCGTTCGAGTTGCGAGCCTTGTGATTTCGTCGTCGTTGTGCTACTGTCGCCGGGAGTTCTTCAATCCACAAATTAGTGAGTTAGTTTCCCTAATTCTTGATTAGGGGCTAATTACATTTGATTAGGAGGTTGATTATGTTTAAGGATGGTTTAGACTAACTTAAGTATGGATTATTTATAAGTTAAAATGGTTATATTAGCATTAGAATGGATTAATGTTAGTCTAATTCGTGAGATTAATACGTTTGAAGATGATTTGGATGAAAACAGAGGCTGTTCTTCAGAACTGGTTCCTGAACGTCTGCTGTTTGCCATTTTTTTTAGACTGAAATAGGTTACGAATTTGAGGTTTATGTCTTCTGGAGAAATGTTTTATACATCCTCAGCTACAACATATATTTTTCTCAAGATTTTTAGGGATTCAGAAAAAAAGGGATACCAGCTCCGTAATTTTCAAACAGAATTGCAGTTTTCACTGGAACTAGTGACCTTTCAGGATTCTAGAGGTTTTTATCAACTCTTGGGGTCTGAATTTCAAAAAGTTTTCTTCACAAAAGTTGTTTTTCACCTCTTCTAGTTTAACATACTCAAATTTCAGATCAAAATGACATATTTATGACCTCAAACCAAACCGATTTTGGAAAACTAACTTTCTGGAAACGGACCTGGTTTTGGTGCTTGATTGAGCAAATTACTGGGCCGAATCTAGAAGGATCTGGTTTTAGATGTCTTCATAAAAAATGTTTTTTTACATGTTCTCTTCAACATGTTCAAATTTTAGAATTTTCTGAAGTCAATTGGTTAGATTTATGGAGTAAAAACCGAAGATGCACAAGTGTACTGTGTCCGCCGGTTACAGCCGGTAGAGTTTGTAATTATGCATAATACTTTGCTTGCTAGAAATGTCATATTTGATGATGTGATTGAATTATGCAATTGATTGATAAATTATAAAATTGGATGAATGCATAAATGATGTGAGATTCCTTCACGAGCCTTTGGGGCCGGACGATGTTCCTTTGGGAATGCCCCAAGTCAACGGATGCCGGTCGCAGTAGATGCTGGGCCGATACTCCTAATCAGAATGCCCTTTAGATGTAAACGTTGCCGTGCTCGATGGTGACAGATGATGCCCAGCTAGGCCGGAAGACCGCTAATTGTTGAGTTGGCTGTGGCCGATCTGTCGAAGTCCATTGAGGCTTATGAATGATTGAAATTGATGGACCTAATTAGGAGACGGAATTTTATGGTGTGGTATGGGACGTATCATTATAATTTTTTCTGATTATTGGGGGCCCATGTGATTGTGATGTGATGTATGCTCATAAATATACACATGTTGAAATGTCCTTATGATATGTAATCTCACTATAGTTATATACAAATTGATTGATACTGACATGCATGGAAATGCTGATATTCGGAGTATTATAGGAAATATGGTTAGGATGCATGTGGGTGTACTTTTCTCCTAATCGAAATTTAGGGGATGGACTCGCTGAGACGTTGTCTCACCTCGTTATGAGCTAAATTTTTTAAATCCCTATATGGAAGATTGTCAAGTCAGATGCAGAGGGTTACAGGAAGTGGAGTATAAGTTTTTCTGTAGCCTTTTCCAGATGTTGACGGGTCTTCCGTTTGATCTGGATAATGGGTGACAGCTTACCCAAGACTATCGAAAAGTCTAACCTGGTCGTAGGGAGGAACTTAATCCCATGGATGAGGAGCTTAGAGCGTAGATAGTCTAGAAGCTCTTCTTTTTTATATAAACCCCTATTATGTTAGACTTTTATGTATATAAACACTACTGTAAAAATGTGTGTTTGGCGGAAATATAATCTTATGTTTGCTATCCCATTTCTATGTTTGGCGAAAATGATATGGGTCAGCAACAATTCCTAGGATGTTGCAAATTCTTAATTGACCATTGAGGGATGGGCATGCGCTCGAGGTTCGAGTCATGACACCATGGTAGGCAAAAACTAGTTGTTGAGCTTAAAGAGATCTGCTATCTCACTCGATGGATTAAACACCCAAGCGAAGCTGGGTGTGGTACGATCTCGCACAAAGAAGCATTCACCGTATTTTTCTAGGAACAGCTACAAAAGAAAGGCTGGCCTGGCAAATTCCGCTTGTCAGGCACCGCACGGGCCCTCCCGCGGCCAAGGAAACTGTTGACCCATGACAAATGATATCAGAGCAGGAATCCCTCCAGTAAGTGGTGAGTTGGAGAATCAAACTTCTCGCTCTAGTGCGAGTCGAACTGATAAATATTAGTGGTACCAGTCCTAGTGGGCAGAAAGTGAATGGCCAGGGCAAAAGATGCTCAAACGAAGCTGGGCTCTCTGATCCTAAGATGGCAATGGGTGCTAGGAAGAGTTGGTTCCTCACTGAGCTGATAGGGAGTTGGAAAAGAACCAAATCCTCGCTGAATGGGGATAACGTTCTTGGATCGATCAGTGAATTTGAAGAAGAGGTCTACTGCCACGTTTTCAACAAGGAAAAAACCTCCATTTGGTTGGCTAGGGTCAAAAAGCTTTGTAGGCAAAGATGGTCTTGCCAAAAGATGCGGTTGGTGAAAAATGACACACTTGCTAAAGAAAGCGCAAGTGACCTAGAATGGCCGAGCAACTGAGATCAAAAGAAGCTACTGATGGAGCAAAACCTGTTTTGTTAGGCGAGCATGACCATTCAATAGGAAATCCCAAAAGTGGCGCATTAATGGTTAAGGAATGCAAGAAAGCGACAGAACAGATCGCAACGAGGGTGTTGCGAATTTGAGTGGGGGAGAATGTCGTGGCCCGTGAATCCTCCCGTACTCGTGACACTTGTGAGTGGTGCTTGGGGTTATCAGGTAAAGAGTGATGAGGCAAAGGGGACGAACACAACTGGTCCGGGAGAGTGGCGTCAGGACGGTTGGTGTTAGGAGTTCTAGGATAAAAGGATTATATCACTTAGGAGCTCTGAAGGCAGGGTTGGCCTCCCGTGCACAAACTGGTTGGGAGCTGATACCACTCTCCTGACGAGGCTATGGCAAACCGAAACCAGTTGTTGAGTCTAAAGAGATCTACTATCTCACTCGATGGACTAGACGCTCGAGCAAAGTTGGGTATGGTACGATCTTGCACAGAGAAGCATTCACCGTATTGGTCGTGGAATAGCTACAGAAGAAAGGCTAGCCTGGCAAATTCTCTCGTCAGGCGCCGCATGAGCCCTTCTGCGACCAAGGAAACAATTGGCCCGTAACACTTGTCTTCAACGAACATAGCCACCTTTTCAAGGAACCCAAAGATCTAAACTAAACAAAACTTATAACTAACTACTATGACTCCAAGGTTTTCCAAAGGCATGGGAGTTGTTGAAATCCAAGAATGGATAAAAAAAAAGGTATTTGCAATTGAAATTTTATGGACTTCTAGTCAAACGGCCAATCAAACCGCAACCCTCGACACATTTAATAAACACCGAATGACGTAGTAGAAAAAATATTAGATGCACCCAATATTTTCCATGCATCATTAGATGAAGTGGGCCACACATGGAATCCACTTGATCTAATGGCAGACATGAGCTAGGTTCATATGATCAGAATATGGCCAATACTTGCAAATTATTTAAGTGATTGCCAACAAAATTCTTTTGTGCTTAGAAAAATGAATACGTCTAAGGCCGGGGCTCGGGTATAGAATTTGCACATAACTCACATGGCAATCCTCCTTCATTTTGTTATGCATAGAAAAGTTCATCTCGATAAGTTGATCCATTGGCTCCACAAGCAAACCAAATACAACCTTTAGGAAAAACTCCATGGAAAGCCATTGACAACGAGCATATTAGCTGAATTATTATTTTCCTCTTTTTTTTTTATCCATTTTATTGAAGAGGCTTAAAAATACGGTGTTCTTTAGTGGATGGTATCTCTACTAAAATGAAATTAGCCACTTAGCCAGTGCCACCAAGGAAACCCTAAAGCTTCTTAACCTAAGCATAAAGGAAAGTGGTGGCCTCCAACCTAACAGAGCAAGCTCCAAGATTTGAATTATGGGGCTCAGATTGCTGAAGCTGACTATGGCAAGAGCTGGACCATTACCAGGATTCAATTGGAAGTGCAAGAGCCCCCGAGGGAAAATCATACCATCCCATCTGTTGAGGTTCTTTGAGTAGACGGTGTTCGCCGATGACGAGATGAACCCGGCACAGATAGACCTTGGAGGACGATGAAGACCTCCAAGCTGCCCGGGTGTGTGCATCGGGATGACCCCACCGGGAGCTTCTAGTTCTATGTCGTGATTCCCTCTTCATACTCGGCCACGTCCACTCCACCGGTAGCGGCTGCTCGTCTCCGATCCCCAACCACCATAGACTCTTCGCATTTAAACGCCAGAGAATAGAGCAGAGAGTATAGGGAAGGAATTCTCATGTTTAGTTGCGATTCTCTCTCGATTTCCTCTATGACTAATTACTCCTCTCTCTGTCACCGATTGCTGTTGCAGGCCCCTTCCCCAATACCCCAAGCTTCGCAGCCACAGGAAATGATCTGTTCACCCCTCTTTTCCGGCCAAGGTCATCGAAGTGCTGGATTCTCCTTCTCCCTTCTTTAGCCAGTACCAGTCTTCCGTGCTACAACTCCTGAGGCTTCACTCCTCTGATTTCATCAGAAATTGCGGTCAGCTATTACTCTTCATCGAGGTATATTTGCAAGCTCTGTTTCTGCTGAAGGTAGGGACCGAGTGCTCGATTCCACCAGCATGAAATCCGGTCGCATTTGAGCCTTTGTGATAAGTCTGGATACGACCTCTCTCTTATTTCACCATCTATGTCCGTTGGTCCAAATGTCTACCACCTGTTTGATAAAATTCCTGAACTAGATCAGTGCGTGTTTCGATTTAGATTCTGAATGAGAGCTTTCCTTTTCTTGATCCATACATTATTTTCGTTGCATAGGCTTTACATGTATTTCGTTTCCTTTCATTTCAGAATTTAGTGGCTATTCATTTTAGGATTTGTTCTTGAAATTCTCGGATTACATGCATATTTAGTGTGTACATGAGATGAATCTGATAGCTGAGAATTCCAGAACCTAGACTGAGGGCATCTTGAGCGAAAATGGATTGACCCATTCATGTTCATTTCTTATGCTTCTCTATATGTTGATCCATGTTTGTTGTGCCGAATTGCAAACATATTATGAGAATGTTGCAGGTTAACTCAATGTACATGTTGAAATCTCAAGCGAATTGAGCGAATGCTAATATCTTGAATACCGAGTGCATGCTGTAAGAGCAATGAGCTGCTGCTCTAGTCATCGTATACACATTCATTTTGGGTGGGTAGTGTTACTGATTGGTTCATCTTCGTATGTGTTGAGTTGCCGATGTGCTAATTGTCTTGTGTTCCTACCCATGTGTTGTGTTATGGATTTTGTCTATTCTGTGCGTGCTTGCTGTTCGTATGTCCTGGGATGTGTAATTGTGTCATTGATGTGCTGTTCGTTGATGCCAAGTACTTGCTGTCCAGATTTCCTCTTTCATTTTTTTCTGTACCATTATTGGAGCCTAGTGTTGTGACTGAAGAATTCAGAGTGGTAATGGCCCAGCATGAGGAGACCATTGTTTTGATGCTTTTAGGTTTTGTTTGTTTCGTGAAAAATAAATAATTTGAAAATTATTTTCCTGAAAATTTTGGTGTCTCTCAATACATTTATGTAACTTTTAAACTAATGATAGGAGAAGGAATAAAAAATTTCTTGTAGAAAGTAGGTTGTTAGCTACATTTCATACGTGAACTTTTGATTTAAATAAATGATATCATTTTCTGAAAAGTTTTCACCAAATAAATGTCTTGTGTAGCAAAATCCTTTTTGTTCAAACAATCATAAAAGAAAATTACAATATGATTTATTCATTTCCTCTCATCTTACCAATAAAGAAATGAAGTACATTGCAGAGATATGTATGTGCTGTATAGTAAACATCTTTTGTCGACATATACTATGTAAAGAAATAATTATGACGGTTTTTTTTTTTCCAATTTTCAATGATAATAGCAACCAAAGAAATTTGGCAAGAGTCGCAAGACCATTGATTAACGTTTATGCCCGGAGTCATTATATTAGCCACATCGTAATAGAAAATTATTAATATGTATCTTAATAGCATTTAACTTCTTTAATGCTGAAAACATGTTCGAAACTTTTTTTGTTATAAACTTTCCTATAGATGTTTGAGGAACATAATAACGAAGAAAGTAGAAACAAACTTGTAACATCGATTACAAGCATATAAGTGTATTACTTCTTATAGTTTCTAGTGCATTGAAAATGGTTCTTTTTGGATGCTAAGCTAGTAGAGCAATTATATATCTAAGTAATTAAAGGTCAAAATTGATAAACATGAAAACCTAATATTGATTGAGGAAATAGAATTTACTTACTCATACACCAAAATTAGACAACATTATACACGCATACATACAAACTCACATAAGTATACGGACAGCAAGATACCAAAGAGTCGCATCATACAAATATCATATGTTGACACCTAATTTTAGTAAATCTAGGGAAATAAGGAAAATAAAAATTGCATTTGAATAAATAAAAGGAAAAAAAATGAAAAATTGGAGGAAATTGATTTGATTGATTATGCATGGAAAATTGGAATTCTAATGGATATTCGGATTTTGTTAAATGCAGAAGCAATTTAAAAATCAAGTGAATATAGGGCAAGGATTTTGCAAAATGAAAAAAATCTAAGCAAGATCAAGCTGATCGTGAAATTATGCTCTAATTTACAGATTTGATTTAATGTGGTAAGAGATGGAAACTTGGAAAATGCCGTAAAAATGTAGCCGTCTAGAACCAGTACAAAAGAGTGCTACATTTTTCAAGAAAGGGGAGGCTTTTTCGAAAAAAATTCATAGCGAATTCGAACGGAGAGAAAATTCGCGCAAAAGGCAAAAAAAAGAAAAAAAGTAGGCGTGAGAGACAAAAAAAAATTGGAAGAAAAGAAGAAATCTTCGTCCATCTTTAGTCAACAAAGAAAGCCACTTCCCCTTTTCTTGTCCTGACAAGCTCCAGAGGAAAAAAAAAAGTCAGCAAGAAGTGCAGAGAAGGGACGTGAGAAGAGACGTGTGAAAAAAAAAAAAAAAACCAAAGCTTGTCTTCTTCGTGCGTCTCCTCGCCACTGTTGATCGACCGCCGCCCCTGCCCTTTGAGCATGACTAGCAGCACCCGCTGCCGACGCTGTCGGCGCCAGTGGCTTGAGCCTCCCTCTGCCGGTTGACACCCCCCCCCGGAAGCCCACTCGCCACTGCACCACCGTGAGCACCGTCGCCACGCATTGCTGCCAACGCAGCAACCCCTCGACGCCGCCGCACGCCTCCGACGCCCACTGCCGCGCCTTTGCACCCGTGACCTGCTGCTGCCCAGCCCGATGCTAGAGCTCCGATGAAGCCCGCCGCTCCTAACCTTGCCGAGCGCCACCCGCCACTCCACCAGTGCCTGACGCCCTCTCTGCCTGCTGCTCGAGCGCCGCTCTTCTCTGGTCGTTAGCTGTCGAAGCCTCCTTTGTCGTTCGTTGCCGCTGGTCGCAGCGCGAGCGCCTCCCAGCAACCCACGCCCGACTCCTCCGCTGCTGCTTCTGTTATGTGTTCCCTTTGCAGGTCGCTGTGCTGCCCTCCGACACCCAACAGCCCCCGGTTGTGCTGCCCTCTGCCCGAGCGCTGCCCAACCAACGTCTGCAGATCCGCCTTCCCGCACCTCAGCCCGCACCACCTTTGCCCGCGACTTGTTCGCCCATTGACGCTGCTGATTCGCCCACTCATCAACACGCGACACCTTCTCCTGTTGTGTTGAGTCCCTTAGATAGTTTATTTTTCATTTTATTTATTTATTTTATTGTCATTTATTTATTCATTTTAATTTTTTTATTATTGTTTAAGTTAGAATATGGTTTGTCAATGTTAATATTTGTGCATTTTGTAGGCATTATTCGCTAGGATTTTGTCCGAAATTATTGTAATTATTAATTTAATCCGAGAGACATCAGATTATTTTTTAATTATATTAATTTTTGGGCTTTTTGGTAGAATTTTAATTATTAAATCATTATAATTATTAATTTGATCCGTAAGACTTCGGATCAGATTTTTAATTATTTTGATCTCTTTGTCATGATAATTAGGGCTAGGATAATTGTTAATTTGACCTATGAGACAACATGTTATTTTTTCAATTATTTTAATCCTTTATTTTACTGATAGTTTAGATTTAATATTTATTTAATAATTACTTATCTTTAAAAAAACTAAAAAATCAAAAAATCAAATTCTGCATTAGCATATAGGTTTAGTAAATCAGACATGTAGGTTTAGTAAATTAGAATTTTCTTAGGATTACATTTTTAGGATTGCATTTTTAGAAATAAGTTAGGGTTGAACTTAATTAACTTTTTTAAAATAGGGTTTTAGATAATGTTCGCACATCGTAAATCTCATTTAAAAAAAATAGTTTTCTAAGATAAGATAAGGTTTAAGTCAAATTAATCCCTAGAATAAATTAGAAAATTATCCCTTTTTAGATAGTTTAATTAGAGTTTTTATTAATTCCAAATTTCAATAAAAAAAATAAAAAAATACTAGGTGCATGTTAACTAGTTTTCATAATAGGATCATTTAATCAGAATTTGTTTGTTAGTGAAGTTAGGTCATGAAGAGCATAATAACTAGTTTGCATAATAGGCCCATTTAATAAGAATTTGCATATTAATAAGATTAAGTTATTTAGTTAAAAAATGCATTTTTATAAAAGAATTCTAATTTCAGAGAAAATCCAAAAAAACCATTTGTTTTGTGTGATGCAATTTATTTTATTTATTGAATGGTTGAGCACTCGTGTGGTCACCATATTTACATGGTAGTAATTTAGGTTAAAATAAATCCAAGTTGCTTGCAAAAATACTTTTTGAAAATAAAAGAAATGGTACCGAAATGGCATTAGAAAATTCTAGTGTAACCAAGTCCTCTATCTCTGGTTCGTAGGAGTAAAATAAATCTCACTTTATTTTACTTAGGTGTCTAATCGATCTACCGTGAACCGATTAATGGCGACTCCTAGATAAAATACATTTGCATGTTAAGAACTTTAACTTTAAGTCACGAATTGGTATGGGCTTGGGAGAGCCCGAGCTAAGTTTAAAGACTTAGTAGTCCATTAGCCTAAACTCTAGGTGGTGCACCTGGAAATTTTAGGTTGCGATAGCTTAACGACTCCGCTGGAGACTTGTGTTAAAACACTTAGTGGACTTAGGCCAATTTTTCTTTTTCTTTTAAAAATGTTTTTGTTTGGCAGCAAGGACACCAAGTATGTCCCTAACATGTCTAAGGTGTTAAATGTTTTTACAGATATGAGGTATAAGTGGAGTAGTCTTTGCTAACCTTCATCTTGCAGGTTGGAGTGTGGGATGAGTGATTTATTTTTCCATGATTGGAAGTGTTGTTTGCATTTAAATTGTCATGTATGTTTTATTGCTTTTAGCACTACACTATTGCACACACAACCTATGGCTGGACCTGGGCAGCGATAAGATTTCTAGGATGGTGTTGAGAAGGATACTTCCTCCAAAATGAGACCGCTATATAGAGGTAGACCTTCTCTTCCCCGAAAGTCTTTTCATGGTGTCGAATGTGTTTGTCCATATCCGCGAGACTACGTGACTATTGGACATTCCATTTGACTGAGCCGGAGTTAGGAGGACCTGACACATTAATGTGAGATTGCAACGGTCAGATCATCCTCTTAGCTCCACTTGGTTAAGCCATCTAAATAGAAATCAAGCCTCACACTTCATGCGTGTGTCTATGTGATTGTCATCCCTACCCAATTAAAGTAAGTTGTCTAAATTCTTATTTTGCAATTTACTTACTTTATTGCAATTTCATCGATCCATGACAATGTTTCCCCTAGTCTTGTTTTATATGCGATAGGGGAGAACCGTCGTACTGTTCATTTCCACTTTTGAGGCTTAAGATGATGCCATATGGTCTTGGAAGAAGGGGTCAAGGTATTCAAAACCCCATTGAAGCCCCTCGGAGGTCCAATTCTACTGGATTAGGGCACCGTGGAAGAGGTGAAGGAAATTCTATAGGGCAAAGACGAGAAAGGCGGAACCCACCACCTAACCAAGGGCGAGAGAGGCAAAACCCACTACCCCCAAGCATTCACAAAACATTCCCCAATTCTCCAAGAATGATGCAGAATGAAGCGGAAGTGATAGACACTCTGGGGTAGCCTAGTGGCAAGTTTGATTACCTGGTGAAGTATTCGGCTCCTCCCAGCTACCACATTGATCTTAGTGAGATAGTCCTAGATGGATGGGGTGGCATGGATGATTCGACACCCCCGAAGACAGAGAACCTTGATGATGAGCTGGAAGGAGTTGCAAGCTTATTCGAGGACCTCATCATAGGAGCCATTGATGAAGGACCCCTTGAAGAGATGGGCCTTGGCCCACAAGAGTAACTCTTTTACTGTTTTTGCACATTCCCTTGTGTGGGAATTTTTATTGTTTTCTGAGAGATGTTTTCAGTTTCCTTTTCTTTTAATTCTTGAGTATTGCATTTTTCCATTCAATAAATGTAATTGATTGATGAATTTCAATAAAATTACAAGTTTTACTTTGAGAGCATGATGGGGTACACCAAACCAGCCCGGTGATAATATCTAGCCGATAAAAGAAAAGAAAAATCCAAGGAGAATTTTGAGGCCTGGGCTTCATCATGCTTGTGAAAAAAAAATGTATTGCCAAAGAATTTCAAAGAAAAAAAACAACAACAAAAAAAAATGTAGATTACTTTGTTTGTCTTTCTGATTTATCGACTTCATGTTTCAGGGACAGTCTTATAGCATGCAAATGTGTGAAAATGGTCCAATCCAATTCCAAATTCTGGGGGCAAGTTTGCTCCAAACTACAACGGCCCATATGTTGTAAAGAAGGTACTTCCTAGCGGCGCCTTGATCTTAGCAGAAACAGATGGTCGTAAGTTTTCCACTCCTATTAATTCAGATGCTGTCAAGAAGTATTACCCATGATAGAATTTTCCATGTCATGTTTTGAATTGCAAACATTTCAATGATGAATAAATTGCTTTAATGAGTTCAATTGTTCAAATTTGTTGCAAATCTTGCATTTTTTTCTTCATTGATGAATTGTGTGAGATAAATTGAATGTGTCAAATGGGATACTTTGGAATGATGAAAGGCAGGCCTTATCCCCAGTGAGTTGTGTGAAAAATTCCATGCTTGCAAGGAAAATTTGATCTCACAAAGGGTACGTCAACTGAAGTGATGAGAGGCATTCTTTTCTCTATCCCAAACACTACAGGTGATCCATTGCTTAACCCCATTTTGAGCCCCATACACTTATGGAGATTCTTTTTAAATTATCCCTGTCAAGGATCATCCCATATTAGGGCAAATTTGAAATGAACGGTATGAATTTTCTTGATTGCACTTGTATCAATCTTTAAGTATTGCTTTTGCGGTGCAACTCATGCGGTAATTTGAAGTGCCTTAAGATGACGAAGACCAGTTATTTCTTTATCCTACACACCTTCATCCATTGCATAACCCACTTGAGCCTATGAATTCATTTCATGTTAAACCCAGTTGGTGATCATCCCCCACACTAAGGGCAAGGCAAAAAAAAAAAAAAAAGAACCATTAGGATGGAAGCTATGCGAGTCCAAAGAAATAAGCGCACACAAAAAATGGGGCATGAAAAAGCAGTGTACCTGGTAAAAGCAAGGCCAATGCCCATGAAAAAGAAGTGAAGAAAAATGAATGAGAACAGGGGACATGAAAAGCAGTGTGCCTGGTAAAAGCAAGGCCAATGACCAAAAAGAGAAATATCAAACACTTGATGTAATGAGTCGTATCCCTAACAAGGCGATACTTAAAAAACTCAAATGTTGAGATCCTACAATCAATGGAGTTGTGATGTGAAGAAAACCTCCAATGATGAAGAAGAAAGTTGGTGGAGATGTCAAGATGATCACCAACTTTGACCCCCCAAACACTCTTTGAGCCTAATTATCCTTTCATTTCTCACCAATGAACCAAACCTGCATTACATTCCTTGCAAAGCCTCTTCAGATTAGAGCACTTGAATTAACGCAAAAGTTCATATGTTCAAAAGCATCGCTCGAAGAAGTGCGAGCAAGACAATTTCTATCTTATTTCATAGGTTTCTTGACTTGTAAACCCGAAAATAATTGCGGAATATCATTCTTTCAATAGCCTTGACTCAAAGAGTCTCTTTTGTCAAGCCATTGACCAAGCTCATGATACGACCCCCATTAAAGACCTCTCAAATCAATAAGATCGTACCGCTTGCGAGAATGCTCAGACCCTTGCTTGGCATGAAGACAGTGAGGTAGAGTGATTCTTATATGCCCGCATCAATTGTTGGGGTGAAATAGCATTTTCAATGAGAGTGAGTGAAAGTCCTTTCAAATCGAAAGTTTCTCATTTGACATTTTCAAGATGTCTTCATTACAAGAGTGGATTGTCTTGGTTATAACTCTCCACATGGAATTCTGGTAATAATAGAAACGAGTGATGAATGCATCTACTTGTTATTAGTGACCATGTTTGAAAGGCAAATTCCTCATGAAAGTCAAGTAGCAATTGGCCCTGAAGCATTGGGATTCGTCCAAACTGTTTGGTAACCCAATCAATCAAGCCTCCAGGAAGGGAGCCCCGGGTAAGTATCAAATCTTTCAAAGTACTCAAGGTAAGACTCATGTAACTCATCTTCCAATTTGGATCTACATGCTTAAAGAAAAAAGAATTTGAGCATCTTCTCCAATCTTCAGAAATTGAGAGTCTATGAATCTCACCAAAATCTTTCACCCCGATCTTGACATCTCAGTCTGAATTTGGATGTCTTAATTCTTTTCGTTGAACATTTCACTTTGGATGTAAATGTTTTTCGATTTTTCTTGTTATACCTTAGTTTGGATCTAGGTATTTCAAGTCCTAAAATCTTGACATCTCAGTTTGGACCTGGATGTCCTATTCGTTGAACATTTCACTCTAGACGTGAATGTTTTTCGTTTTTTCTTGTTATACCTTAGTTTGGATCTAGGTATTTCAAGTCCTAAAATCTTGACATCTTAGTTTGGACCTGGATGTCCTATTCGTTGAACATTTCACTCTGGATGTGAATGTTTTTCGATCTTTTTTGTTATTCCTAAGTTTGGATCTAAGTATTTGAAGTCCTAAAATCTTGACATCTCAGTTTGGACCTAGATGTCCTATTCGTTGAACATTTCACTCTGAATGTGAATGTTTTTTCGATTTTTCTTGTTATGCCTTAGTTTGGATCTAGGTATTTCAAGTCCTAAAATCTTCACATCTCAGTTTGGACTTGAATGTCCTATTCGTTGAACATTTCACTCTGAATGTGAATGTTTTTCGATCTTTCTTGTTATACCTTAGTTTGGATCTAGGTATTTCAAGTCCTAAAATCTTGACATCTTAGTTTGGACCTGGATGTCCTATTCGTTGAACATTTCACTCTGGATGTGAATGTTTTTCAATCTTTTTTGTTATTCCTAAGTTTGGATCTAGGTATTTCAAGTCCTAAAATCTTGACATCTCAGTTTGGACCTAGATGTCCTATTCGTTGAACATTTCACTCTGGATGTGAATGTTTTTTTATTTTTCTTGTTATACCTTAGTTTGGATCTAGGTATTTCAAGTCCTAAAATCTTGACATCTCAGTTTGGACATGAATGTCCTATTCGTTGAACATTTCACTCTGAATGTGAATGTTTTTCGATCTTTCTTGTTATACCTAAGTTTGGATCTAGGTATTTCAAGTCCTAAAATCTTGACATTTCAGTATGGATCTAAATGTCTTAATTCTTTTTGTTGAATATTTCACTCTGGATGTGAATGTTTTTCGATATTGCTCGTTATATCTTAGTCTAGACCTAGATATTTTGAGTTCCAACATCTATTTCCCTATTCAGGCGACCGTAGAATGGTACGAATCCTGGAAAATGAATCCTAGTTTAGGCGACTGTAGAATGATACGGGTCATGGAAAATGAATCCCAGTTTAGGCGACCGTAGAATGGTGCGGGTCCTAGACATCATCTATTCAGGTGACTGTAAAATGGTACGGGTCTTGGAAAATGAATCTCAGTTTAGGCGATCGTAAAATGGTACGGGTCCTGGAAAATGAATCCCAGTTTAGGCGACCGTAGAATGGTACGAGTGCTAGACACAACCAAACACTATCATACTAGGCGACCGTAGAATGGTACGAGTCCCGAAAAAGCAGTCTCTTTGCAAAGTCATGTTACTATTCTAGGCGACTGTAAAATGGTACAAGTCTTGGACATGTGACACCAACTATCTTGAATCACTCTACCCTCCTTGAAGGTAAGTTATTCCAGGTAAGTTCATTTATCATTTGTATTAGCATTTCCATGCATCATATAAATTGCCTTCAAAAAATGGAATTCATTTTCCAACAAAAAGTCATTTAGTACATGTGCATGATCAAAATTTAGGTATCAACTTGTCTTTGAAGACAACCTCTACGAGCTCACCTTCAAAGAGGGGCAGCTGTTGACACCTAATTTTAGCAAATCTAGGGAAATAAGGAAAATAAAGATTGCATATGAATAAACAAAAGGAAAAAAATGAAAAATTGGAGGAAATTGATTTGATTAATTAAGCATGGAAAATTGGAATTCTGATGGATATTCGAATTTTTTTAAATGCAGAAGCAATTTAAAAATCAAATGAATAAGGGGCAAGAATTTTGCTAAATGGAAGAAATCTGAGCAAGATCAAGCTGATCGCAAAATCATGCTCTAATTTACAGATTTGATTTAATGTGGCAAGAGATGGAAACTTGGAAAATGCCATAAAAATGAAGCCGTCTGGAACCACTATAAAAGAGTGCTACATTTTTCAAGAAAGGGGAGGCTTTTTCGAAAAAAAATTTAGAGCGAATTCGAACCGAGAGAAAATTCGCGCAAAAGCAAAAAAAAAAAAAAAGTAGGCATGAGAGACAAAAAAATTGGAAGAAAAGAAGAAATCTTCGTCCATCTTTAGTCAACAAAGAAAGCCACTTCCCCTTTCCTTGTCCTGACAAGCTCCAGAGGAAAAAAAAAAAGTCAGCAAGAAGTGTAGGGAAGGGACGTGAGAAGAGACGTGTGAAAAAAAAAAAAGAAAAGCAAAGCTTGTCTTCTTCATGCGTCTCCTCGCCACTGCTGGTCGACCACTACCCCTGCCCTTCGAGCACGACCAGCAGCACTCGTTGCCGACGCTACCGACGCTAGTGGCTTGACCCTCCCTTTGCCGGTTGACGGCCACCTAAGCCCGCTTGTCGTTGTGCCACAGCGAGCACCGTCGCCGTGCCTTGCCGCCGACGCAACAACCCCTTGACGTTGCCGCACGCCTCCGATGCCCACTGCCGTGCTCTGCACCCGCAACCTGCTGCTGCCCAGCCTGACGCCGGAGCTTCGATGAAGCCCGCTGCTCCTGACCTTGCCGAGTGCCACCCACCACTGCACCAGCGCCCGACGACCTCTCCACCTGCTGCCCGAGCGCCGCTCTTCTCTGGTCGTCAGCCGTCAATGCCTCCTTTGTCGTTCGTTGCCGCTGGTCGCAGCGCAAGAGCCTCCTAGCAGCCCATGCCCGACTCCTTCGCCGCTGCTTCTATTCTATGTTCCCTTTGCAGGTTGCCGTGCTGCCCTACGCCTGAGTGTCGCCCAACCAATGTCTGCAGATCTGCCGTCCCGCACCTTAGCCCACGCCACCTCTACCAGTGACATGTTCGCCCATTGACGCTGCTAATTCGCCCACTCATCAACGCGCAGTGCCTTCTCCTGTTGTGTTGAGTTCTCTTAGGTAGTTTATTTTTCATTTATTTTATTTTATTGTCATTTATTTATTTATTTATTTATTTATTTATTATTGTTTAAGTTAGAATATGGTTTGTCAATGTTAATATTTGTGCATTTTGTAGGCATTATCCACTAGGATTTTGTCTGGAATTATTGTAATTATTAATTTAATTCGAGAGAGATTGGATTATTTTTTTAATTATATTATTTTTTGGGCTTTTTGGTAGAATATTAATTGTTAAATCATTATAATTATTAATTTGATCCGTAAGACTTCAGATAAGGTTTTTAATTATTTTGATATCTTAGTCATGATAATTAGGGTTATGATAATTGTTAATTTGATCTGTGAGACAACATGTTATTTTTTCGATTATTTAAATCATTTATTTTGCTGATAATTTAGATTTAATACTTATTTAATAATTACTTATCTTTAAAAAAACTAAAAACATCAAAAAATCAAAATTTTGCATGAGCATATAGGTTTAGTAAATCAGACATTTAGGTTTGGTAAATTAGAATTTTCTTAGGATTACATTTTTAGGATTGCATTTTTAGAAATAAGTTAGGGTTGAACCTAAATAACTTTTTTAAAATAGGGTTTTAGATAATGTTCACACATCTTAAATCTCATTTTTCTAAAAAATAGTTTTCTAAGATAGGATAGGGTTTAAGTCAAATTAATCTCTAGAATAAATTAGAAAATTATCCCTTTTTAGATAGTTTAATTAGGGTTTTTATTAATTCCGAATTTCAATTAAAAAAAATACTAGGTGCATGTTAACTAGTTTGCATAATAGGATCATTTAATCAGAATTTGTTCGTTCGTGAAGTTAGGTCATGAAGAGCATAATAACTAGTTTGCATAATAGGCCCATTTAATTAGAATTTGCATATTAATAAGATTAAGTCATTTAGTTAAAAAAATGCATTTTTATAAAAGAATTCTAATTTCAAAGAAAATCCAAAAAAAATCATTTGTTTTGTGTGATGCAATTTATTTTATTTATTGAATGGTTGAGCACTTGTGTGGTTAACATATTTGCATGGTAGTAATTTAGGTTAAAATAAATCCAAGTTGCTTGCAAAAATATTTTTTGAAAATAAAAGAAATGGTACCGAAAGGGCATTAGAAAATTCTAGTGTTACCAAGTCCCTATACCCTTAGTCTCTGGTTCATAGGAATAAAATAAATCTCAATTTATTTTACTTAGGTGTCTAATCGACCTACCGTGAATCGATTAGTGGCGACTCCAAATTAAAATCCATTTTCATGTTAAGAACTTTAACCTTAAGTCGCGAATTGGTATGGGTTTGGGAGAGCCCGAGCTAAGTTTAAAGACTTAGTAGTCCATTAGCCTAAACTCTAGGTGGTGCACCCGGAAATTTTTGGTCACGACATCATAAATGTCTTCATTGTATAGTGTATTTTCCCAACAATTAATCTTTTTTCTCTGAAGGGACTGTATACTGGATTATACACCTTGTCAGTATTATATTAAACTGTTTTGTAATATAAACAAAGTAGTAGTTGTAATTAGGCTATATAATGTCCAAATATTCAAAAGTATTTTCTTTATTGCAAAATATATAGAACACGAGGATGTAAATGAAACCGTAAACTCCAATTTATGTGAGAAACACAAGTTATTAGAATATTTAGATAACAAATCACACATTAATTCGGCAGCATAAGTTTTCAAAATAATTTACCATGCTCTTGCAAAATTTGATACAATATCAAAACATGAATGTCCTGAGTACAAAATTTTCCTAATCTCTTATCAGCCTCCCCTATCATATTTTTCCACTCTTTAGTTTTAGGCCAAAATCTAACTTAAGTGTGAAGAGGAGTATTTGAATATTAAAGGGATGCATTCTTCTATCAATTTAAGTATTTATTTTAGAATAGTTGGTAGTAGTTCTACAAAATTTTAGAAAGGTATGGAAGAATTTGTTGCAAATACTGATATATAACAATATGCTCATACATATAGATAATTAAATCACTTTATTAAAAAAACAAATATTAAGCTTGAAATATTGATTAAGTACAATAAATAGAACAAACGCCTCATTTCAACTTAGGGATGGCAATTTTACCCGACGTACTGAATACTCGTGCTACGTCAACTAAAATGGGGTGGATAAGACTAGCAAACATGGAGATTTCTAGTATTAACCTTGTTCCTTTTTATAATTTGTATTACTTTGGTAATATAAGTTTCTTATATTCAACATAGATTTCAATTTAACATGATTACTCCCAATTTATCACTGAAATTTTCCAAACTAAATTATATTCTAAAGGATCTAAGAATTCAAAAAAAAAAAAAAATTCGCATAAATAAAATTTTTTCAACTTGCAAAATTTTTTGAGATGCTTGTTGAAAAAATAATCTTTAATCTTGAAGTTATTATCAAGTAGGGCAAGTGAAATGGGGAAATCCGCATTCTTGCTCAGGGTTGCGGATGGAACTCATAGATGTCCCCACGCAGGACATGGGCCGATGAAGGGCATCTCTAATAATAGCGGAGCCAGGATGCAATCCTCTGCATTCGTTTTGCAATCGTGCACCTACCTAGTCCCATTGGCGCCCCTAATTCACATGCAATTATATTTTCTGTTCCAACTAATAAATTATAGGGAAAATTCCAAAAATGGACCCGAAGTGTCCTTATTTTCTCAAATAAGGACTTGAAGTGAACTTTGTTTCAAATAAAGACCTGAAGTGACATCACTTCCTCAAATAAATGCCTGAAATGGATGTTGTTTCAAATGAGGATCTGAAATGACTATATCCATTTCAAATAAAGACCTGACTTTTCGACGATCAAGGGTATTTTCGTCATTTGCTATTTTCCTTCCTTTTTTTTTTTTCCTGGTTCTTCTTTTTCCTCTTCACTGGTGGTCGGCCGACCACTAGCGATACCCACAAAGGGCTGGGCAAGGGTCGCCCTTGCTAGTGAGGGCCGCCCACACCGGCGACAAGCGAGGGACAGCCGCACCTGGGCGAGGCGACCCTCGCCCAAGGGCTATCCATGATGTCGGTCCTCACCGGCCCCACACGAGGTTGACCCTTGCTAAACCGGTTGCTGGTAAGGGTCGTCACCCTTTGGCGAGGGTGGTCAAGCCCTCGCCTAGGCCTCGCTTGTGGCCAACAAGGGTTGGGCGACCTCACCAGCCGCTAGCGAGGGTAGTCAAGCCCTTGTCTGGGGCAAGAGAGGACAACCCTCTCACAAGATCTAGTGAGGGTGGCCTCACCCACAATTGGTGAGGTCGCCTAGCCCTCGTTGGCTGTAGGAGAGGCCACCTTCGCTAGATCTGGCAAGGGTTAGCGAGGGCAGACCTTGCGGATGGCCCTAGGCAAGGGTTGCCTCACCTGTGGTCGGCGTGGGTGGCTGAGGGCGACCCTCGCCTAACCCTTTATGGCATCGTTGGTGGCCAGACAAAAAAAAAAAAGGTAGAAAATAAGGGAAAATGGTAAATAACAAAAATATTCTTGACCAGTCAAAAAATTTGATCGACCAATGGCCGACAAAGTCAGGTCCTTATTTGAAACAACCAAAGTCACTTCAAGCCTTTATTTGAAACAATTAAGACTACTTCATGTCATTATTTGAAACAAAGTTCACTTCGGGTCCTTATTTAAAAAAATAAGAGCACTTTGGATCCTTTTTTTGAAATTTTTCCTAAATTATAAATAGAAATATTAACACAGTAATTACAGCAGACACCAACAAAGAAAAAGAAATTTTTTTCACATACGACGTTATACACGGTTGATTTTAATGGCTAGTGAAGATAGTAAGCACTTAAACTTTTAAGTCGACAGTGGATAAGACGGTTTGTGAAAAAGAAAATTTGCACTCACGTTTTATGCGCCAATATTCCATATTAAAGATATAACTACTTATCAAGAGAGGACTGAAAAGACCAACTGGCACCTAATTCGCAAGTATTATTAGCGTAAGCAACTAAGGTGATCAAAATTTATATAATATATAAATGTTTTCTGGCAAGATCCTGCACACCCAAGTCGGTATGGAGTTCAACTCCACCGGAGCACCTTCAGATAGAAAAAGAGCAGGCATAGCAATCTCTCCCAGAGGTTGAGCCTGGCTCCGCTGAGAAAGTGAAACGGCATAACAGACGATGCTCTCGAGAGACACGGGGGAAGTGAACGGATCATCCCCTCCGTCTTTTTCTTCTCCATCGGATATGCTTTCAGTCAAGGTCTCTTGATTCTGTGTTGTGATCTTTACAGCTGAATTAAATCGTCCCCAAGTGCTCTCTGCCCCTGATTCAATCCCATAACAGGAATTTATACCCACTATTTTATTGAGTAAAACTCACCGGTTTTTTCAATGCATCTCTACCTGCAATTGAAAAAGATCATGATAAAAACTGCCAGCGATTCATGGAGTGATAGTAAGGTGAAATCACACATTCTCTAGGTTTCGATGGGACCAGAACAAGGAGGGGTCGGAGAACTTAGTATTCCAGGATTTTGACATACACGGAAACCGAGCCTGTGATTTCGCCGGTAGCAGCAGTGAAGTGTCGGTCATTACATCAACTGTCACGTCTGGCGTTCTCTTCTACTTCGGCTAACAAGAACAAGGAAAGCATAGTGAGATGAAAATCCAGACATGCGATCGACTTTGAAACTCAATCGGAATAGAAACGGCCCGATGGTATTGAAGTGAGTTAATGTCGGCCACATGCCATGGAAGCTCCAAATAACAAGATGCGATTCGGCTTGACTGAATAGCGCAATTCTGTGGGCCTGGTAAACCACAGTGGCAACGAACAAACAGCGAATTTATCAATGGCCAAAGAGTGCTCAAGGCAGAATACATTGATTGGCACTCCTACAACCATGACCGCACATCTCAGGCTAAGACGATATGGAGACTCCAGCCGGCGGATTCATAAACGCCAAGTGATGACGAATTTTAGTGGCTCCCACTCTCCCTGTTTTCTTCATGCGTATTCTTTTTCTTGTATCTTCTGTTTCTCTCCAGATTTGGTTTAGCTGTTGCTTTCCATCCCAGCGAATGTTCAGTTTTGAGCAATCAAAAATGGTGGCAGGCTGGGCGTTCATATACTCGCAACAACATGGCGAACCGCAGCAGCAACGACACAGAAACAGAGTAGAACAAAGCAGAGCAATACCGTGGCTATTCAAGGCCAATTCCACGATTACGGGAGGTGCCGATGTATGTTTGAGTATTATCGGGGATAAAGGCATGGCGATGAAGCACCGTGAAGTGAGTCGCTGGCCAAAAACTCGAACCAAGGAAGAACGCCAAACAGGGAGCTGTCAAGTCTGTCTCCGCAAGGGAAGTTGTAGGCGAAACCAGCCCTTCCATGGCAGTCACTGAGGCTTGGCACAAGCTTCTGGAACTTCATGAATGGATTAATAAAGGTTTGAAGGAGACGAGCAAGCTCTTGAACGGTGGAAATGGAGGATCCGAGAACAGAGCCTCTTGGCCAAACTCGTCGGAGGCAACACTGGCCACCACCTGAGGTCAAGTAGGAGTCAGAAACTGTGGCAACGTTGTTCTGGAAGCTCAGCTGGTGTTATGGTGAGGGACCTCGTTGGAATGGTGAGGTGAGGGAGAAGAATCATGAGAGCTCCCGAGTGCCAGAGAGAGGATAGGTCGGTACTGTTGGCGTGTATTGAGGAATCCAGACACAGGAAGGTGAAGCTCAACAGTAGAGGACTAGTCTATATTCCTAAGGATAAAGTATTTTACACTGAAGTAATCCAACTCTGTAAAAGTGGGGGGAAAGAAAAGAAGATATGCTTGCTTGTTGTAAATGTAGAGGCTCACCTTAAAGGTACACAAGAAATGAACGAACCACGAAACTTCCCCCCCACAACAAAGAAAGAAAAAGATGGAGGCTAAAACTCTTTGATAACTGAATATGTCATCCATTTTTGCATTCTTCGCTTACTTCGCTTTTGGAAGACTCTAACTAGGAGAGCAACCCAGTGACAAGACTACCAAGTCAAGAACAAGGAAATTCGACTCATGCAAAACAACTAGCAGGTACATGTTCAAGTTCCAGCCGAGAAAAAATATAATGCGAGCCTCTACAATTACAGCAAAAATAACATAACTTGACCAAGAAGCAACTTAACTCGGAAAAGACTTAGCTCATCATGGTGCCAACTATCAGGGACGGAATGAACTCTATAATAAAAAAGAGGGACAGAGTCATCAAATTGAAGTTCTTTACTTTGGTTTTTGGGCTTGACAAAATGGAGGTGCTCATTTTGCTGATGAGTTATATGACTAAGGGCTTGCAAATTAATTTGCCCGAATAGCTTTTGCAAGCCAAGCAAGCAACTTAACTTCGTAAAGACTCAACTCAAGCACGGAATCAATGGTCAAGGAATGTAATGAACTCTATAGTAAGAAAGAGGAACAGAGTCATCAAATTGAAGTTTTTCACTTTTGCTTTTTGGCTTGACAAAAGTGAGGTGCTCATTTTGCTAATGAATGATACGACCAAAGGCCTGCAAACGAAGTTGCCTAAATAGCTTTCACAAGCCCAAAAAGAAACTTAATTTGGTAAAGACTCCACTTGATCATGATGCCAACTATTAAGGGATGGAATGAACTCTATAGTAAGAAAGAGAGATAGAGTCATCAAACAAAAGTTCTTTATTTTCTATTTTTTGCTTGACCAAAGTGAGGTGCTGATTTTGTTGATGAATTATACAACCAAAGGATTGCAAATTAAGTTGCATGAATTGCTTTTCCAAGCCCAAGGAACAACTTAACTTGGTAAAGACTCAACTTGATCATGATGTTAACTGTTAAGGGATGGAATGAACCCTATAATAAGAAAGAGGGCAGAGTCATCAAATTGAAGTATTTTTACTTTTGCTTTTGGACTTGACAAAAGTGAGGTGCTCATTTTGCTAATGAGTTATATGACTAATGGCTTTCAAATTAAGTTGCCCAAATAGTTTTTTTGAGCCCAAGAAGCAACTTAACTTGGTAAAGAATCAACTTGATCATGGTGTCAACTGTCAAGAGATGGAATGAACTCTATAGTAAGAAAGAGAGATAGAGTCATCAAATTGAAGTTCTTTACTTTCTTTTTTGTGCTTGGCAAAAGCAAGGTGCTTATTTTGCAGCTGAATTACACAACTAAAGGCTTGCAAATTATGTTGCCCAGATAGCTTCTCCAAGCCCAAGGAGCAACTTAATTTTGATAAAGACTCAACTTGATCAAGGTGTCAACTATCAAGGGATGGAATGAACTCTATAGTAAGAAAGAGGTAGAGTCATCCAATTGCAGTTCATTACTTTTGCTTTTGGGCTTGACAAAAGTGAGGTGCTCATTTTGCTATTGAGTTCACGACTAAAGGCTTGCAAATTAAGTTGCCCAATTAGCTTTTGCAAGCTCAAGAAGCAACTTAAATTGTTAACGACTCAACTTGATTATGGTGTCAATTGTCAATGGACGAAATGAACTCTATAGTAAGAAAGAT
Organism: Eucalyptus grandis x Eucalyptus urophylla; assembly: GCA_028830015.1. NCBI lineage: Eukaryota > Viridiplantae > Streptophyta > Magnoliopsida > Myrtales > Myrtaceae > Eucalyptus > Eucalyptus grandis x Eucalyptus urophylla. Next base: position 49,080,219 of record CM054190.1, read on the forward strand.
GGATAGAGTAATCAAATTGAAGTTTTTCACTTTTGCTTTTGGACTTGACAAAAAGTGAGGTACTCATTTTGCTGATGAATGATACGACTAAAGGCTTGCAAATAAAGTTGCTCAAATAGCTTTCCCAAGCCCAAGAAGCAACTTAACTTGGTAAAGACTCTACTTGATCATGATGTCAACTGCCAAGGGATGACATAAACTTTGTAGTAAGAAAGAGAGATAGAGTCATCGAATGGAAGTTCTTTACTTTCATTTTTTTTGTTTGACAAAACTGAGGTGCTCATTTTGTTGATGAATTATACAACTAAATGCTTGCAAATTAAGTTGTTTGAATAGCTTTTCCAAGCCTAAAAGCAACTTAACTTGGTAAAAAACTCAACTTGATCATGGTGTCAACTATCAAGGGATGGAATGAACTCTATAGTAAGAATGAGGCACAGAGTCATCGAATTGAAGTCTTTTACTTTTGCCTTTGGGCTTGACGAAAGTGAGGTGCTCATTTTGTTGATGAGTTATACGACTAATGGCTTGCAAATCAAATTGCCCAAATAGCTTTTGCAGCTCAAGAAACAACCTAACTTGGTAAAAACTCAACTTGATCATGGTGTCAATTGTCAAGGGATGGAATGAACTTTATAATAAGAAAGAGGGACATAGTAATCAAATTGAAGTTTTTCACTTTTGTTTTTGGGCTTGACAAAAGTGAGGTGCTCATTTTGTTGATGAATGATATGACTAAAGGCTTGCAAATGAAGTGCCTAAATAGCTTCCCAAAGCCCAAGAAGCAACCTAACTAAGTAAAGACTCTACTTGATCATGATGTTAACTGCCAAGGGATGGCATGAACTCCATAGTAAGAAAGAGAGATAGATTCATCAGATAGAAGTTTTTTACTTTCTTTTTTGTGTTTGACAAAACTGAGGTGCTCATTTGGTTGATGAATTATACAACTAAAGGCTCGCAATTTAAGTTGTTTGAATTGCTTTTCCAAACCTAAAAGCAACATAACTTGGTAAAGACTCAACTTGATCATGGTGTCAACTATCAATGGATGGAATAAACTCTATAGTGAAAGAGGCGCAAAGCCATCAAATTGAAGTCTTTTACTTTGGCTTTCGGGCTTGACCAAAGTGAGGTGCTCATTTTGCTAACGAGTTATATGAGTAAAGGCTTGTCCAAAGAGCTTTTGCAAGCCCAAAAAGCAACTTAACTTGGTAAAGACTCAACTTGATCATGGCGTTAACAATCAAGCGATGGAATGAACTCTATAGTAAATGAGATATACATTCATCAAATTAAAGTTCTTTACTTTCTTTTTTATGCTTGACAAAAGTGAGATGCTCATTTTGTTGATGAATTACACAACTAAAGGCTTGCAAATTATGTTGCCCAAATAGCTTTTCCAAGCCCAAGGAGCATCTTAACTTGGTAAAGAATCAACTTGATCAAGGTGTCAACTGTCACATGATGGGATGAGCTCTATAGTAAGAAAGATGGACAGAGTCACGCAACTACAATTCTTTACTTTTACTTTTTGGGTTGACAAAAATGAGGTGCTCATTTTGCTAATGAGTTATATGACTAAAGATTTGCAAATTAAGTTGCCCAAATATTTTTTGCAAGCCAAGAAGCGACTTAACTTGGTACAGGCTCTACTTGATCATGGTGTCAACTGTCAAGGGATGGAATGAACTATATAGTAAGAAAGAGGCACAGAGTCATCAAATTGAAGTTTTTTACTTTTGCTTTTGGGCTTGACAAAAGTGAGGTGCTCATTTTGCTAATGAGTTATATGACTAAGGGCTTGCAAATTAAGTTGCTCAAATAGCTTTTGCAAGATTAAGAAGCAACTTAACTTGGTAAAGACTCAACTTGGTGTCAATTGTTAAGGGATGTAATGAACTCTATAGTAAGACATGGAGATAGAGTCATCAAATAAAAGTTCCCTACTTTCATTTTTGTGCTTGACAAAAGTGAGGTGCTTAGTTTGTTGATGAATTATACTATTAAAGGCTTGCAAATTAAGTTGTCTGAATTTCTTTTCTAAGCCTAAGGAGCAACTTAACGCGGTAAAGACTCAACTTGAGCATGGTGTCAATTGTCAAGAGGTGGAATGAACTCTATAGTAAGAAAGCGACACAGAGTCATCAAATTGAAGTTTATTACTTTTGCTTTTGGCCTTGATAAAATTGAGTTGCTCATTTTGCTAATGAGTTATAGGACTAAAGGCTTGCAAATAAAGTTGCCCAAATGGCTTTTGCAAGCCCAAGAAGCACTTAACTTGGAAAAAAACTCAACTTAATCACGGTGTCAACTCTCAAGGGATGGAATGAACTCTATAGTAAGAAAGAGGGACAGAGTCATCAAATTGAAATTTTTTACTTTTGATTTTGGGAATGACAAAAGTAAGGTGCTCAATTTGCTCACGAATGATACGCTTAAAGGCTTGCAAATGAAGTTGCCTGAATAGTTTTCCCAAGACCGAGAAGCAGCTTCACTTGGTAAAGACTCTGCTTGATCACGGTGTCAACTATCAAGGGATGGAATGAACTCTATAGTTAGGAAGAGGTATAAAGTCATCAAATAGAAATTCTTCACTTTCTTTTATGTACTTGATAGAAGTAAGGTGCTCATTTTGTTGATGAATTAGACGACTACAAGCTTGCAAATTAAGTTGCCTAAATTGCTTTTCCAAGCCCAAGGAGGAACTTAACTTTGTAAACAACTTGATCATGGTGTCAACCATCAAGGGAAGGAATGAACTCTATAGTAAGAAAGAGGGACAGAGTCATCAAATTGAAGTTTTTACTTTTGCTTTTGGGCTTGACAAAAGTAAGGTGCTCATTTTACCAATGAGTTATACAACTAAAGGCTTGCAAATTAAGTTGCCCGAATAGCTTTTGCAAGCCCAAGAAGCAACTTAACTTGGTAATGATTCAACTTGATCATGGTGTCAAGTGTCAAGGGATGGAATGAACTCCATAGCAAGAAAGAGAGATGGAGCCATCAAGTAGAAGTTCTTTACTTTCTTTTTTGTGCTAGACAAAAGTGAGGTGCTCAGTTTGTTGATGAATTATACGACTAAAGGCTTGCAAACTAAGTTGCCTGAATTGCTTTTCCAAGCCCAAGGAGCAACTTAACTTTGTAAACAACTTGATCATTGTGTCAACTATCAAGGGAAGGAATGAATTCTATAGTAAGAAAGAGGCACAGAGTCACCAAATTGAAGTTTTTTACTTTTGGATTTGGGCTTGACAAAAGTGAGGTGCTCATTTTGCTAATGAGTTATATGACTAAAGGCTTGCAAATAAAGTTGCCCAAATAGCTTTTGCAAGCTCAAGAAGAACCTTAAGTTGGTAAAGACTCAACTGGATCTTGGTGTCAATTTTGAAGGGATGGAATGACCTCTATAGTAAGAAAGAGGGACAGAGTTGCCCAGGTGCAATTCTTTACTTTTACTTTTGGGCTTGACAAAAGTGAGGTTCTCATTTTGCTAATGAGTTATATGACTAAAGGCTTGCAAATTAAGTTGCCCAGATAGCTTTTGCAACCCAAGAAGGAACCTGATGCGTGATGGGTGTTGGATGCTCCCGCATCAGAACCTAACTTGGTGAAGGCTTAACTTGATCATGGTGTCGACTGTCAATGGATTTAACAAACTCTATATTAAAAAAGAGGCATAGGGTAATCGAATCGAGGTTTTTTGCTTTTACTTTTGGGCTAGACAAAAGTGAGGTGCTCATTCTACTAATGAGTTATACAACTAAGGGCTTGTAAATTAAGTCACCCAAATAGCTTTTGCAAGCTCAATAAGCAACTTAACTTGGCAATGACTCAACTTGATCATGGTGTCAACTATTTGGGGATGGAATGAACTTCATAGTAAGAAATAGAGATTGAGTCATCAAAGAGGTCTTTAATTTTGTTTTTGTGCTTGACAAAAGTGAGGTACTCAGTTTGTTGATGAATTATATGACTAAAGGCTTGCAAAAGATGGGCTACTTACAATCATAACAACCAGTTAATTGAAGGGTTCTCTATCCTTCTTTTTTCTAGTGTCATTCAAGCCATGCTAGCCTTTTTTGGTGGCTCAAGAGAAAAGCGACTATTTGTTTATGAATCGATGACGAACACTTGGTTCTCCATATGGACATGATACAATATTAAATTGGAACTAGAATTATCAAGTCACTTAAGTTTAATAGTTTTTTGTTCACAGTCAACTCATGATAAAAGCAAATACATGGCTGGTGCTGAAAAATTGAAGAACGTACATATGGACAGCCACTTTAGGTGTATCCCTTTTTTTATTTAAAAAAATTAGAAAGCAAAAAGAGAGGAGAAAATATACAAATCTAACGTGTAAATACCCTTGATTGATGCAACTCAAGTCAGAGACTGCTGGAAACAACAAATATATTTTATTAAAAAATAATAATAATGTGCATGCTCCCCAAGACCATTCTTAAACAAAATATTATTACTTTTCTTTTGCTAAAGGCACATGCTCGCGATACCATTCTTAAATAAAAGATGGGATGGCTGCTTAAAATCATGACAAGCGGGGTCACCGGCCAATGAGAAGTCAATACACAAGTCAATAAATATTGAAGTCATGGCCCCTCAGCAGGCGATAAACATTGCCAAATATATATTTAATTAACGAGTAGTCACTCAATTTTTTTAGGATTTTTTCTTATTCAATGAAATCTAATCTACGTGCATTGCAATGTAATAATGTACAAAAATAGGCCTATACTAACATGACACATGACATATAATTAAATAAACTTAACAAGCAAACTATATGTCATGTGACATTAATAAAATGACATAATCTAATGATGGGCAAATATTAAATGAAACTATCCTAATATGTCATACATTTAAATGATCCTGAACATGCAATGACTATATAATCCTAAATATGCAAAGGATGACCTAATTCTTCATAACATCTTTTAATTAAAATTCGAAATTACAATTACCCAATAATTAAACATGCAATTTTAATTAAGGAAAAAGAAATCTAACATACTAAAACAATATTTTTGGCATTTTTTATTTTAAAAATTCGGAATAAATAAAATATCTAATCTAAACATGCAATTTAGCCTAAAACAAGCAATATTCTAGTAAGGATCAAATCCAATTCAAATATATTTTTGGATTTTCTTTTTTTAAGGAAAGCACTTAAACAATCGATATATATATATATATATATATATATATATATATATATATATATATAATATTAAATAATGCAATCCATAATCTTATGTTTTCTATATATCTCAATAAGTATATAGAATAAGCCAACGATTATATCCTAATAGTGAAGGATATTGATGAAAAGTTATTTGTTCAAATTTGGAAACGGATAAATCAACATTGTATCCAAATGGTTATGGATATGATTAAAGATTTTTCATATCCAAATGGTTATGGATATGATTAAAGATTTTTCATACTCAGGGATTGGATGCCATCTAAGGCCCTGTTTGGTAACCATCCAAACAGGGCCAAATTCTGATTCTTTGTTCCCGGAATCAGTTTCGGCCTAGAATCGCGTTTGGTAAAATTTTTGTTCCTGGGAACAAATTTGTTCTCGGGAACAGATTGGGAACAGAATCAAGAACAAAAAAAAAGTTGATTCTTGTTCCGGGAACGAATTTGAGAATCAAAATCAACAAATTTTCTTCTTCCCTTCAGCCATCTAGTGACCGCCGTCCACCACCACCCGCCACCGTCCGCCATTCGCCACCACCGTCCACCGCCGCCGCCATCCGCCGCCGCCGCCGGTCCGGCGAGGCTCGCCAGACCAGGGCGAGGTCCGGCGAGCTCGCCGGAGGCAAGCCCAGCCACCGGCGAGCTCGCCGGAGGCTTGCCCAGCCACCGGCGAGGCTCGGCCTCCCCAGATCTAGCGAGGCCGAGCCTCGCCTGGACTAGGCAGGGGCTGGGCGAGCCTCGCGACGCCCAGCCCCACCGGTGGCCAGGCGAGGCTCGCCCAGCCCCGCCAGTGGCCTGGCAAGCCTCGCCCAACCCCGACGAGGTCGGCCTGGCCACCGGCGGGGCTAGGCGAGCCTCACCCGGCTGCCGGCGAGGCTCGGCCGACGAAGGCTGGCCTCGCCGAGGGCCGGCGACGCTTCGGTGAGGTCGCCGGCCCTCGTCTGGCCGGTCGCTAGTCCCGTGACCGACAGGAAGAAGAAGAAGAAGATGAGAAAAAGAAAAGAAAAAAGGAAAAAAAAGAAAAAAAAAGAAAAAAAGAAAATGAAAAGGAAAATGAAAAGAAAAAAATGAAAAAATGAAAAAAAGAAAAGAAAACAAAGGAAAAAAGTAAAAAAATTATTTAAAAATTAAAAGAAATTGATTTGGAACAGAATTAATGAACACGGTACCAAACGCAATTCTATTCCAGAATCAAAAATTTTGGACAGTTACCAAACGACTTAAAATGCTTAGAATCAGTTCCCGGGAACAGAATAAAAAAGAATCAGTTCTGATCAGAATCAGCTCCCGGGAACAGAATCGTTACCAAACGCGCCCTAAGTGCATTGTTTTAGGAAAGTTTGCTAACTCGAGGGTATTTTAGGTTTTTGTGGATATTACAATATTTAAGTAAATATCTAACAAAATATTTTAGTATCCAACATAATATTTCTAATATCTAACAGAATATATCAGAAAATACCGAATTACCGAATTGCTCAAATAAGGCAATAAAATGTTCTAAATCTATTAGAGATATGCATTTTACCTAATTTGAGGATATTCTTGCCAAATTTGAATGCAATGCAATCGGATTGGAATCGTGAAGTCAAGGTGGCAGGCTCGGCATGGCGTGGGAGCAGCTCATGTTGGGGCTTTAACTCGATCATGAAGGGGTAACGATGACCGTTGACAACTCATGGGACAAGGATGGCGGTTCGTGGAGCTTGTTCTCGATCAAGTCGTGGTGATGCTCAGCCATGGTGAGTCCCTTGGGGGTGACGAACCGAGTCAAAAACAGCTACTGCATTAATTATCGTGGAATTTGGGGGTCAAAAGATGGGAAATCGTGATCGTGCCGCTGAACCTGTGGGATTCGATGACCCTGGGGACTGCAGCAATGTCTTCAACGAAAATCCTCTAGTCTCGTGACAATCCTTCTAATTTTCAAACTTTGACTTTCTAAACCTGACACTTAGATTTTCCACCTGTCCCTTCCTGATGCTTCTTCCATACGTATCCTGCAAAAACCTGCAACAAAATTAAAGTCAACCTCTAACGAAAGACTGGTGTTGCTATTCTAGTAGCGCAAGGCTTTGTGCAAGGCGTGGCTCTTTTGTCGTTGATGCAAGGACTCGCGGTACAGGAACCACTTGGCCGCAGGTCAGCAAGGTGCTTGTCAGTACAGCAGGGACCATCGCGGGTAAGAAACAGCAGTCCTGCGTGGGTGCAAGAGGTGGCAGCACGGACTGGAAGCAGCGGCGTCTTACTCAGGTCAGGCGCGAACAGCAGCTTAGCGAGGAGGCTCCACAATTCAGGAGGCACGGCCTCAGGTCTGGCTGTGGAAGAGGGCACCGGCGTGAGGTGTCTCTGCCAAGGTTTGGCTGAGAACTCTCTCTTTTCCTCACTTTTCTCGAAATTCTAATTGCCGACCTCTAATTCACGAGGCACAACGCTCTATTTATAATGCTACCCTAAGTTAACTTCAATATTATGGCTTAACTTAAGCTACCTAATGTGATGGGCTCTAATAACTTAAGGCTTGTCCCTAATTAAAATTTCAATGGGCTGAATTAAGTTAAAATTAGGCTAATTAAAGCCCTTCAAGCCTATGAATATCGGCCACTACCTCCCTAGGCTTAGTCGAATTTTCTCTCATTTCGTGGGCTCAATTGATCAAATTTCAAGCTTAAAACCGTCCATTGCCAATCCAATGCTAATGCAACTAATTGAAAAATATAAACTAAATAATAAATACTCTTAAAATTGCATGCTATGCAATTTAATTCTAATTTTTATGTTTTAGGGTTAAAAATTAATCCCTAATTTTTTTATGCAATAAATGAATGATCGAGTCACCAAAAAGTAAATGTCGACACTATGTATCTTTATTGTCCTATTCGTATGTGGCGTATTCAATGTAATGTCTGCAAATTACTATTCATTGAAGTTTGTTTATTTTCTTGGTTAGGTCTTAGATGCCTCCGGTTAGTTTTACATGAATGAAACTGAAAGCCAAACGGTGGGGGTGAAAGAAAAAGAAATAGAAAAAGGTAATGAAAAAGAAGAGAAAACAAGAGGATGGAGAGGATCAAATCAGCGTGGGTTTAATTGATTGATTAGGCTTGGGCTGGAACGTGTTTGGACTCTGTTGGATGTGGTCTCAAAGTTAGCTTGTTGAGTTTGGGCTCAACTCCAGTTACAATAGCACCGGAAATTTGGGCTAGGTTCATCTAAGCTTGTAGTGGGTTGGAGGCTGCATGGGCTTTTTAAAAAAATGTTCATGGGTCAATGTGGTTAATTCTGAGTGGGCCTTGGAATTTGAACCGGTTTTTAATACAACCCGGACCGATAGGATCCGGGCTGGTTTTGTCAAGCTGGGTCTCCTAGCTCGGTCAGAATTCCCTTTTTTATGATATTAAAATTCATAAAAAATTAATAAAAATTTTGATTAAAAATCATAAAAAATAAAAAAATAAAAAAATAAAAAATCAGAAAATAATTTGAATTCTGGAAAATACTGAAAAATAAAAAATTTAGAAAATTCGAAAATTCATAAAATTTTCGGAAATTCCAAAATAATCCAAAAAATTTTTTAAAAAAAATTAAAATTCCTTAAGAAGCTTACAAATAGTCTCTTGGGTAATTTTCTCCTAGGAAGTGGAAGGTTTTCAACTCACAATCGTGCTGAAAAATCGAACAAGCCCTTAGGGCTGTACTTTAGGATTTCTATTGTTCTTACATGACAATTGCCCTTAATTGCGTAGTTTCGTTGATTATGGCTCCCTTTTGGTCTAGTTAGGTTTGTCATTTATCTTAGTGTTAGATCTTTGTTATTCCATGCAATTTTGTAGCACCCCGAACCCTTCGGAGGTCGCCACAAGCACCGATGTTACATCTTATTACCATTTTGTTTTACACTTAGAAGAAGCGTCGTTATTCACAGGTATTTTTTTTTTTTTAAAAGCGGTCCCAGCGCGACTCACTAGCGGAAGCAAATTAAAGCATTACCATCTCTCCCCCTACCAACCATAATACCAATACACACCACTAATCACCATAATTTTTATAGACAAGCCACGACACTTTATTTACATATATCTTCAAGATGGGGCTTCTTTTGGGTCGGTACATCAAAAAGGAAAAGCTAAGACTCAGCCATGTCCAGGCTAAAACCTCAAAAAGAACCCTCGACCCTCTACATCACATGTGCACAACCCTCATCATAAGTGTCGGCTAACTATCCAAAAGAAACAGCCCCTACTCATCACGCATAGGCCTCACACCCAGTTCGATGCGTCAAGCGGCGACGGTGGCAGCATCCCTCTCATCACCCCATCGCGGCGAATGTGGACGGAGACAAACTCCTCGACAATCGGGCCCCCAGCCAGGCCTATGTCGTACGAGACAAAACAACGCACACGTATGTAGGTGAGTCTAGGTACACTGAACTCCTCACACTCTACCTCGACGTCAGACGGTAATCCGTAAAATGCACCCCGCGCGACGGCAGGAAGTGGCATACTGCTAATCTGAAATGTTGGTCCCCAAAGTGGTGAGTACAACCACTCAGCAGATAAGGAATTCAATAACAACTCAATGCATCATGCAAATCATACATGCATTGCAGGCGTTACTTACCTTGAAGCCATGCGCATACTATCATGCATCATCATATCAATTTATAACACATACACGTATATCATCATCGTATCATACATGTCATCATCATTATGGCATCATTATATCATATATGTCATCATCATCATGACATCATCACATTACACATGTCATCATGCCATATCATATATCATCATCATCATCAACATCATCGTTATGCATATCATCATGCATATCATCATTATCATCATTGTTATGCATATCATCATGCATATCATCATATGTCATCATCATCATCATCATCATCATCATCATGATGCATATCATCATATATCATCATCATCATCATCATCATTATGCATATCATCATGCATATCATCATATATCATCATCATCATCATCATCATCATCATCATCATCATCCATATCATCATATATCATCATCATCATCATAGTTATGCATATCATCATGCATATCATCATCATGCATATCATCATGCCATAGTTTAATTTCCACTTTTAACCTCCCATTTGATCACCACATCACCCATTTCTCAAATTATCAATTTTATCATCCCCTCGAGCAAAGACCTCCGAGGCTTCCGGCATTTAGCCATCCCAGGCCACCGGGCATTCGGCCCCCCACATGCCGGCCATCTCTTATCCCAACTGGCATCACGAGGCATTCCCTTCGGGCAGAAACCTCCAACAGGGCTTCCGGCATTTACACTCCCTGGCCGGGCATCCCGCACCCCAAATCCTGGCATTGCGAGGCATTCCCTTCAAGCAGAAACCTCCGATAGGGCTTCCGGCATCCCCACATTCCGGGCATCCTAAATCTCCCAGGGCCATCCGGCAATGCATCTCTATACATTCCGGGCATTATCCTCCACCACAACCACCTCCTCACTTATCATTATCCACATTTACCATTATTTTGATCTCAATTTAATATGGCATATGGCGTGATATCAAACAAGTCATACTTGGCATAGGATTCACACATGCATCACAATTCAATGTCATACATACACCAATATCTTATTATACATGCTACATGGTGTAATCATTTATGGAATTTACTGCCAATAAAATAATCCATTTATTATTATTATTATTATTATTATTATTATTATTATTATTATTATTATTATTATTATTATTATTATTATTATTATTATTAAATAATATTAAATTCAATATCTATAAATTCCCAAAATTATAAAAATTCAAGCAATCATTAAACAAACCAATAGGATGACAATTTCATGCAAAATTCATGGCCAAATTGAATTTTACACAATCTCACCATTTTCACAAAACATCCTATGATTCACAGATGAAACCAGAACGCACAGTTTTCGAAGAAATTCAATTAAAATATCCATATGGCCCCCAAAAATTTTGAAATTTTACTGAGTTATAGCCAAGACATTTTCGTACCACTTTGATGCAGAACTCCAAGCCAGATTATTTTTAGATTATTTTATACAGTCTCACGAAGCTTCTGGATCCATTACCGCATCGTCCAGTGTATACTTCTCCGAAATATTGAGTTTTAACCTACCTATTCTCTTTCGTTTTCTCTGAAATTTGGATATGTTATACATCAAGATGTCCTCTACAATTTTCATGAAGAGATCTAAGTCAAATAACCAGAGTATAGTCATCATCTATGTCCATGAAATCTCGGGTGTCTCGGAATACATCACCAGAATCACCGTCTTCAAGATCTAGTTGATTTACTAAGCTATTCTTGTTTATTTCACTTACAATTTGAGTATGTTATATTTTAAGATGTCCCCTACAACTTTCATAAAATAATCGAAGTGAGATTCTCAACACAAACCATCATGCAACCACAAATCCAACCAAAGGTCAGTAAAATCTTTCCAGATCTGGGGTCTCCGTAGGATGAGACTTTAACCCCTCAAATCTCCATCATTTTCCACGAAATTTTTGTATATTGTAGTACAAGATGTTAGCTACAACTTTCAGGAAGAAATCGAAGCCAAAATCGGACTCTAAACACACATGCAAGCTCAAACAACATTCTGACTCACAGGGTACGAGCAAGAACAGCCACACCATTCACACATCAATCGACCATGCTTCGGTTTTTCTCACCTAACACCCAAGAATTTAACATGCAAGCATCATACACACATGCAAGAGAAGCTAGAGGACTTCCACTTGCTTCTAGACCGGTCGGTCGACGGCGTAAGGTGGCGAACACGTTGGCACACGGCGGAGGGACGGTGGTTCCTCCTCCTCTCTCTCTCTCTCGGCCACTTCCTCTCTCTCTTGAAATCTCTCTCTCTCTCTCTCTCTCTCACCCTCTCTCTCGGCCGAATGGGAAATCCGGCCACCCTCTCTCTCTCTTCCCTCTTATACCCCCAAACTCTCATCATTGATAATCATTACTTGCCTTAACCATGGCCAATGCATGGCCTTCTTCCCTAAACCAATACATGAGAGTCTTGTGCCACTTGTCTTATGGACTTTTGAATTTGGGCTTGGGCTTGGGCCGGTCGACACTTCCTCTTGGGCCTCCATTGGGCCGGCTAACTTGGCCCATTAAAAGCTTAGGCCAATGGACCTAAGGCCCATCCCAAAAATTGACTTTTTCCTCTTTTTTTTTTTTTTGAAATTCTTTTATAAATACTTTTAAATTTCAATTTTCATATTGGCCAAAGTATTGGGGCATCTTGTTTATTGAAATTTAGTTTATAAAGTACATGGCCAAGCATAGATTATTAATCTATCAAATTTAAATTTTCACAATCATATGCACAAATCATCTAATTAAAAGACTAATGGCTAAAGCATAAGTCATGGAAATTTTTATCACCTAATTAGAGACTTTAACACATCTTATGGCTTGTCATTGAATTTTGGGATGCCACAAATTTATTTAACGCTTTCCTTGGTTACTGATTGTTATGCTAATGATTGCGCACCCGCATGATTATATCATATGTTAATGGATAGGTTTAAAATCAAAATCTTTTTGAAATGAACAAAATTAGGTATTGAAAGAGAAATAATTGATTAATTAGCATAATCAAGTCCTCGACCAAAGATTATTTGGTTTCGTAGGAAGTGAAGTATACTCACATACTTCACTTGATTTCTAGAAAATCCAATAAGTTAGGAGCGACTTCTCATTAATTTTTTTTTTCATGAACACTCTAATATCACGTAAGGTATAGGCTTGGAGCTTGCGCCTAATCATGAGTCATAAGCTTGTCTTTTAAGTAATACCCAGAGACCTATAATTCCTTTCGTACGAAGGGGTAGGTTGTGACAATCAAGAAAATGAATTCTACCATAACTGAACTTGTATTTAAATCATTTATCTTTACTTCATAGTTATTTCATATTAGCGCTTGATTGAAGTAAACTAAATAACCTATTAAAGGAACGGTTTTACAATTTCATTCACTTAGACTCTCACTACATGAATCATAATGCACAACCTAAATCTATCTGCGTTCGAGTTTGAAGCTTAGAGCCTATAATTTATTAATGCAACTTGCTTGTTAACTTATAGATTTTTGAGATTCTAATTTACTTATCTTAATATAGCAATTGGGGGGAAAAATTACCAAAAAATTCTCCAACTTATTGCATTTATGCCAATTCAGTTATAAACCTTTCAATTTCAATTCTAAACCTTCTGATAATTTGCCAATGTACTTCTTTCGATCAATTTTGACCAAAAAACACTAACGTGGTAGTCTAGTCAGTGTTAGTCATCCTATGTGCACTAGTGCTAACATGGAAAATTTTAAAAATTTTCTGAATTTTTTCTTTTTCTCTTTTACTATTTCTTTTTTCTTTTCACCGGTGGCCGGTCTTAGGCAATGGCGGCCCACCAGCAAAATGGAAAGAAGAAAAAAGAAAAAAAAGAAAAAAGAAGAAGAACAAAATTCAGAAACATTTTTAAAATTGTCTGCATCAACGTTAATATGCATAGGATAGTTGACATTGACTGGATCATTATATTAGCATTTTTTGATCAGAAATGGTTGGAATGACTATATTAGCAAATTATCAAAAGGTTTAGAACTAAATTGGTACAATTAAAAAGTTGAAACTAAATTCGTATAAATGCAAAAGATTAAGGAGTTTTTTTGGTAATTTTACTATAGTTGGAGAATCAATCATCAGTGTTATTGCTATCCTACGTTGATTTGATGTCTTTCAAGGCATTTATGTCATTTCACGCTAATCTCGTGGGAGGAAATAGAATTTTTTTCACGGAAAGTATGTTATTAGCTACATTTGATATGGGAACCGTCAATTTAAGGAAGCTATATCACTGTCTAAATATTTTTCATTGAGAAAACGTTTTGAGCAGTAAAAATTATGTGTTCAAGAGATTGAAAAAGAAAAGATACTATGAGATATGTGTTTGCTAAATAGTAACCATTATTTGTTGGTAAATATTATGTAAAGGAAGATCTTAATTTATCTTTTTCATATATCTTTTCCGATGTTAATTGCAATATCTTCATGCTTTTAATTCTAGTGAAAAACTGGTTGAGATAATTAGATGTCTGTTATTCTCATCAATAGAATCACCTGTATATCGCTATAGGATTCTCAAAAATCGAAACGGACAGAGAATGTGCCAGGTTAATGGCTTCGTAAAAGGTGGAATCATACCCACAATTTAGGCAGCAGTCCAGAAAAACTTTTGTAAATCTCCAACTGCTTCAAGCATGAACAACCTCGTAAAAATATGGAGTGCTGCAATCAGGAAGAAGAAAGAATTTCACGGATATAACGACCAAAAAAGTTAAATAACAAAGAACATATGGTAAGCCGCTGTAAGCATTTTCTTAGAAAAGAAAAGAAAAGAAAAAAAAGAAAATGAAATGAAGACGAGAATTTATAAATCTAACAGGTGTATACAGTTGGTCGATGCAGCCAAATCAGAGCCAGTGAAGAAAACATAAATAAATCACATCTTGACCAAAGTGACGTATACATGCACCCCCTCGTGCCATTGACTCATATTCTGAAGTCATGATAAGTTAAGTAAACATATAATCTGATTGCTAGCTGTTGTACAGATTCCTAAGAAATCAAGGTCTTTGCTAAAATGCCATTGGTAGAAGATAAAATATTAGAAGGAAACACATTAGAATTCGACTGACAATTAGACAGATCCATTTCATTATTTCATGACTCAAAATTTCCATAGGATTTCCACCGCCCAGAAACATCGGAAAACTGTAGCGTATAACGTGAAGGACAAGTCCAGATTGGTGTGCTTGTGATGGACTAAAATACAGGTCACGTTGCTCGAGTATATCATTTGGAGGATACGGACTCAATTATTGGCTGGTAGCCTTTACTCATCATCTGCATGTAGAATCAAATCCATAACAAATCGAGTCTCTGGCAGATGGGTTCGTTATTGTTTTATGTCCAGATATTGTCAATCACCAGGTTCATTATGAACATGATCCACCAAGCACGGCGACCCAACAGGCAAATAATATGGAAGTCGACATGACAACCACATCGACTTTGACTTACGAGAAAATGTGAAGTATACTCACATGCTTCACTTGATTGATTAGTATAATCAAACTCTCGACCCTAGATTATCTGATTGTGTAGGAACTGAAGTATACTCTCATATTTCACTTGGTTTCTAGCCCATCTAATAGGCTTGGGGCGACTTCTCATTATTATTATTATTTTTATGAACATTCCAATGTCACGTGAGATATGGACTTAGGAGAGCTCGGGCCTAATTAGGAGTTGTAAGCCCGTCTTTTAAGTTATACCCAAAGACCTATAATTCCCTCCGTGTTGAGGTGTAGGTCGTGACAATTAAGAAAATGAATTCTACCATAACTGAACTTGTATTTAAATCATTTATCTTTACTTCATAGTTATTTCATATTAGCGCTTGATTGTAATTGACTAAATAACCTATTAAAAGAACGGTTTTACAATTTCATTCACTTAGACTCTCACTACATGATTCATAATGAATATATTCATAATGCACAACCTAAATCTATCCGCATTCGAGTTTGAAGCTTAGAGCCTATAATTTATTAATGCAACTTGCTTGTTAACTTATAGATTTTTGAGATTCTAATTTACTTATCTTAATATAGCAATTGGGGGGGGGGGGGGGGGGGGGAGGGGGGAGGGGAAAATTACCAAAAAATTCTTAAACCTATTATATTTGTATCAATTCAGTCATAAACCTTTCAATTGTAACAATTCAATCATAGACCTTGTGATAATTTGCCAATGTAGTTGTTTCGATCAATTTTGATTAGAAACGCCAATGTGACATTTTAATCAGAGCCCGTCATCCTATGTGGCGTACCGGCTGACATTGACAATTTAAAAAAAATTATAATTTTCTTTTTCCTTTTTTCTTTCTTTTTTTTCCTTTTACTATTTCTTTTTTATTTTCAAGATGGCCAATCTTAGGCAATGGCGGCTCTTCAGCAAAAAGGAAAGAAAAAAAGGAAAAAAGAAAGAAGGAGAAAAATAATTCATAAACATATTTAAAATTTGTCTACATTAACATCAATACGCTACATAGGATAATCGGCATTAACTGGACCACTATGTTAGCGTTTTCCGATCAAAATTGGTCAGAATGATTATATTAACAAATTATCAAAAGGTCTAAAACTAAATTTGTGCAATTGAAAAGTTGAAACTAAATTGATATAAGTGCAAACGATTAAAGAATTTTTTGGTAATTTTACTATAATTGGATAATCAGTCATCAGTGTTACTGCTATCCTACGTTGATCTGATGTCTTTCAAGGCATTTATGTCATTTAACGCTAATCCTATGGGAGAAATTAGAATTTTTCTCAATGGAAAGTAAGTTATTAGTTACATTTTATATGGGAACCATCAATTTAAGGAAGCGATATTGCTGTCTAAACATTTTTCAATGAGAAAACTTTTTGAGCAGTGAAAATTATATGTTCAAGAGATAGAAAAAGAAAAGATAATATGAGATATGTGTTTGCTAAATCGTAAACATTATTTGTTGGCAAATATTATGTAAAGGCAGATCTTAATTTATCTTTTTCATATATCTTTTCCGATGTTAATTGCAAGATCTTCATGTTTTTAATTCTAGTGAAAAATTGATTGAGATAATTAGGTTATTCCCCTGTTATTCTCATCAATAGAATCACCTGTATATCGCTATAGTATTCTCAGAAATCGAAACAGACAGAGAATGGCCCAGGTTAATGACTTCGTAAAAGGTGGAATCATACCCGCAATTTAGGCAGCAGTGCAGAAAAACTTTTGTAAAGCTCCAACTGCTTCAAGCACAAACAACTTCGTAAAAATATGAAGTGCTGCAATCAGGAAGAAGAAAGAATTATGTCAGTTTTTTATTCAAATTTTTCACGGATATAACGACCAAAAAGTTTAATAACAAAAAGCATATGGTTAGCCGCTGTACGCATTTAAAAAAATAATAAAATAAAATGAGGACGAGAATTTTCAAATCTATCATATGTATGCAGTTGGTCAATGCAGCCATATCGGAGCCAGTGAGGACAACATAAATAAATCACATCTTGACCAAAGTGAGGGAAACGTGCACCCCCTCGTGCCATTGACTCATATTCTGAAGACATGCTAAGTTAAATAAACATAAAATCTGAATAGTTTGCTAGCTGTTGTACAAATTCCTGGGAAATCAAGGTCTTTGCTAGAATGCCATGTTAGAAATTTCTTATAATATGGGCTTACATTAATTAATTGATTTTCTATTTTAAATAATCGGGTTAATGGATATTCCAATATTTGTTGAACCCTACAGTGATCTGATTGAATTGGGTATTGGCATCTATTAATAACGGGCCTAGTTGAGCAACAAAGTGTAAGTAATTGTGTTTGACTGAAACCCGTAATGGGAAGGGCCCAATTGACACGCTATTGATTAGGATTTGCTAGGTCCCCTCTCTAGCCTATAAAAGGGTAGGTTATACCTATCAGTTGCTTTAATCCCATTGAAAGCCGCTATATCGAAATAGGTCATAGAGAGGAAGATCTGGTATTCCGATAGATCTCTGATTATCAAAGTGATCTAGTTTTCTTCAAGTGAAGCAATGGCTCAAACAAGTACGCTTTAATTCTGTTGTATTTATTGATCTTGATGTTTTACAATCATATATGGATTCGTTTCTTCTTGATTGATTAATTGTATATGTGAATAAATTTTCTACATGTGGTATCAGAGCCAATCGTATATGATTGTAGAACCCAAAATTTTTTTATGGACAAATTCGAAATCCTCCTCTTTGAGCCATATATGGGCATTATTTTTTCGTGTAGTTTTTTTTTGCTTGATTAATCCCGTAACCATAGGGCTTTTGTTCTACATGTTGAGATCTTTCCAACCATATATAATTTGCATAATTTCGTTAAGAATTGAGAGAGAATTTTAGATTTGAAATTCTAGGGTTTGTATGTGAAAAAGTTCTAGAATTTGCAAATTACTTGCAATCGATTGATGTATGATGTAAACCATTGCATGGGTATTGTTATATATTTGTTTTAGTATCTTTTTTTGTATTGAATTGAGTTTTTAGGGTTTAAATTTAGGAAATTCGAAATTTGGCCATGGGAGCTTTAGATCCGAAACTTTGAGGCTTGTATGCGGTAGATTCACTTGGTTTTTCTTCATTTAATTCATTGTAGTTAATTATATTGATGTTTTATGCAAGTCCCATGGAGAAATTTCATCAAAAACCATGTTAATTTGTGCCTTCGGAGCTTTGGGTCGAAACCGGGTCTTGCGACCCGGTTTGCTGCAAATTCGTGACCCGGTTGGAGGTTGAAGAAGACCTCCAGCCGGGCTGGGCCATCGAATTGGGCTCACGCCCATTAAAAGAAAAAAAAAAAAGGTTCTGGGCTCACGCCCATGAGCCAAAGTAAAGAGGTTCTGGGCGTGAACCCAGAACCAAAAATAAATGGGTTTGGCCCATTTTTTGTTTTAATTTGTGGCCCACCCGCATGGCTTGCGTGCGGGCCGGGCGCAGGTATGACACGCGGGTCTGGCCCGCGGTCTGATAAGGGCTGCTCGCGGGTCCTGGGCCCGCGGGAGTCCAAAATATTTAAATAATATTATTATAATAATAAAATAGTAATAAAAAATTATGAAAAAAAAATAAAAAAATTTGTTGTTTGAAAAGGTGCAATATGATCATTGGAAGCACATGTTGTAAAGTGTTTCATATTGTTTGATGAATTTTGGGCATAAATTTTGGAAATCCCTATTGATAAAAGATTAATATATGCAATTACTCGCCCAAAGGGAGTTATTGTGTATATTAATTTGGAAAAATAGCATGAAGTTTATTCCCATATTTAAAAGATGGGGATGTATAATTGAAAAATATTTATCTGCCCAAAGGGGATAAATGTTTTGAAAGTTATATGTAATTCCCCTCTATATTGATATATTAGAGATGAATGATGGGGATGTGTGACTCAAAAGGTTTATCTGCCTAAGGGGATAAATTTTTTAGAGTTATGTGTAATTCCCCTCTATGTTGAGATAATGGAAATATATATAATTTAAAGGATTTGTCTACCCAAAGGGGTTGAACCTTGAAGATTGTATGTAATTCTCTTTTATCATATCTATATATTGATATCATGGAGATGTATAATTTAAATGATTTGTCTGCCAAAAGGGGATGGATCATTGATAATTATATGTAATTCTCCTTATTGTTGCTTTATAAACTTCATGCTATGAAAAATAATGGTGCATTATACACTCTACCCAAAGGGGAGTTTATAATGTACTAATTATTTTTGTTAAAATACTTATTGCCTATAATTGATCTTACTGCATTATGTGTGACAAAAAGTTATTTTTGCTGTAAATAACAACAATGCCACAGTTGAAATCTTAACTGGATCAAACTTTAAGAGATGGAAGCAAGATATAGAATTTGCTTTGGGCATCATTGATATGGACTTGGCTCTATGTGAGGATGAACCTGCTAGGCCTAATGATCAAAGTACTGCAGATCAAAAGGCCATTATGCTAAATGGGAAAAATCTAATCGACTGAGCCTCATAGCTATGAAGAGGTCCATTGCTGAGCATTTGATTAGTGGTTTGTTGGAAGACACGAATGCCAGACAGTTCCTTGAAGCAATGGGAGAAAGATATAGAGTCTCAGATAAGGTTGAAGCTGGGAACTTGCTGAGTGAGTTAACGAACATGAGGTATGATGCTGCTATGGGTGTTAGAGAATTTATACTGAAGATGGTCCACATTTAGTCCAAACTTAAGGCTCATGAAATTGTTCTTTCTGAAAATTATATTGTGCATTAAGCCTTAAATGTTTTGCCAGCTGAATTTAGCCAGATTAAGACTGCTTATAATGCTCAGAATGAGACATGGAGTGTTAATGCCTTGATTACTAAGCGTGTGACTGAGGATGAGAAATTAAAGAAGGAAAAGTATGAGTCTGCCCACTTAACTACCAATGCCAAGTTGAGTTCATATAGAGGCAAATGGAAAGCCTAAGGGGTCAAATGTTCATGGCCCAAAGAAATGGAAAGACTTTAGGAAAAATGAGAACTATGGGAGGAATGGAGATAAGGATTTTAAATGTTTTCACTGCAAGAAGCAGGGTCACAAGAGAGCCAATTGCTACAAATTTCGAGCTTGGCTAAAAATAAGAAAGGAAAGTCACCAAGGGTCTCACAAATCTAAGAAGTCCAAGTTTGAGGGAGTCGAAGCTTAAAGTTGGAAACAATACTGGAGTTGATGTGGAGCGAATAGGGACAGTTGTTTTGAATTTAGATTCAGGTTTTTATCTAATTAAGGAGAAGACTGATGCTCTTGACATGTTTAAAGTGTTTCGTACTGAAGTTGAGAAACAATTGGGAAAAATTATCAAGATTGTCAGATCTGATCGCGGTGGTGAGTATTATGGGCGACATACTGAGGCTGGACAACAAAAGGGACCGTTTGCAAAATATTTGCAGGACTGTGGTATTGTTGCTCAATATACAATGCCTGGGAGTCATGAGCAAAATGGTGTAGCTGAACAGCGAAATTGTACACTCATGGAGATGAAACGAAGTATGATGGGCAGTTCTAATTTGCCTGAATACTTATGGGGTGATGCGATTAAAACGACAACTTATATATTGAATCGTGTACCTAGTAAATCGGTGCCGAAAACACCTTTTGAATTGTGGACTGGGAAGAAACCTAGCTTGAATCATTTTCGAGTTTGGGGTTGTCCTGCAGAGGTGAAAATTTATGATCCTTCTCAGAAGAAGACCGAATCCAGGACTACTAGATGTTATTTTATTGGATATCCTAATCATTCTAAAGGGTATATGTTCTATTGTCCTTCTCGCGGCACTAGAATCGTTGAATCTCAAACTGCCAAATTCCTGGAATTAGATGTTGCTAAAAAGAGTTCTTCTCAATTTTTCGAAATGGAAGAACCAAATAAAACGGTCTCTATTCCATTGCCCATCTTACATGATGATTCTATGCGAGATCCTAACATTGTGGAAATTCAGCAAGAAGTAAATACTGAAAATATGGCGATAGATCATCCCATTGCAAATGAAATTCCCCAGATGAATGTTGCGGCTCCAAAAATGCCTGTGCGAAGATCACAGCAACAAAGAAGACCAACACTTTTAAATAATTATCATGTCTATCTTGGAGAAGCTGATTTTGACATTGGAAGAGTAGTTGATCCGACGACCTTCAAAGAAGCTCTTAATAGTGATCAGGCAGATAAATGGTTAGGAGCGATGAATGACGAGATGATGTCCATGTCAACTAATGAAGTGTGGAAACTAGTTGATTTACCTAATGGGCATAAACCAATCGGCTGCAAATGGGTATTCAAAACTAAGAAAGACAATAAAGGCAACATAGAGATTTAAGGCAAGGTTAGTCGCAAAAGGGTACACATAGAGAGAAGGTATTGATTATAATGAAGTTTTTTCCCCAGTATCTACTAAAGACTCTTTTCGGATAATCATGGTTTTGGTGGCTCATTTTGATTTAAAGTTTTACCAAATGGATGTCAAGACAGCTTTTCTAAATGGAGATCTGGATGAAGAAGTATATATGCAGCAACCTGAAGGGTTTAAAGAAGCCGGAAATGAGCATATGGTGTGCAAACTTCAAAGGTCCATATGGTCTCAAACAAGCATCACGTCAGTGGTACTTAAAATTTCACAAAGTTGTGAGATCATTTGGCTTTGAAGAAAATAAGTTTGATCAATGCATCTACATGAAAGTAAGTGGGAGTAAATATATTTTCTTAGTACTTTATGTAGATGACATTTTACTTGCTAGCAGTGATGTTGATCTATTGAATGACACCAAAAATTTTCTATCTACAAAGTTTGATATGAAAGATCTTGGGGAAGCCTCTTTTGTTCTAGGCATTGAGATTCATCGTGACAGATCTAAGAAGGTTCTGGGGTTATCTCAGAAAAGTTATATAGATCGTGTTTTGAAAAAAATTCAATATGCAGACCCGTAAGTCAGGTGAAGCTCCTGTTGTGAAAGGAGATAAATTGAGCATAGATCAATGCCCCAAGAATGATGTTGAAAAGGAAGTCATGAAAAATGTTCCATATGCTAGTGCAGTTGGCAATCTTATGTATGCACAAGTATGTACCAGACCTGATATTGCTTTTGCTGTAAATACTCTTGGAAGATATCTGTCGAAGCCAGGTCAAGAACACTAGGTTGTAGCTAAGAAGGTGATGAGATATCTACAACGAACAAAGGATTTCATGCTCGTTTATAGCAAAGTTGAGGACTTAAAAGTGATTGGATATTCAAATGTTGATTTTGCTAGTTGTTCATATGATAGAAAATCAACTTCTGAATATATTTTTATGATGGCTGGAGGTGCTATTTCTTGGAAGAGCACAAAGCAAACCTTGAATACAAACTCTACAATGTATGCTGAGTTTGTAGCGTGCTACGGCGCGTCAGTTCAAGCAGTTTGGCTCAGAAATTTGATCTCATAATTGCGTGTTGTGGACTCTATTGCTAGACCTATGGTGATCTACTGTGACAACACTGCAGCTGTGTTTTATTCCAAGCATGACAAGATTAGTAATGTGTCCAAACACATGGAGATCAAATATTATACTGTTAAGGACTTGGTCAAAAATGGAGACATTGTAATTGAAAATATCATAACCGAATCCATGTTGGCTAATCCTCTAACAAAAGGCTTACGACCCATTTTGTTTAAAGAACATTTAAAGAATATGGGTGTTTTAGAATCTTTTGATTTCTTTTGTTAGTGGGAGTTATATAGTTTGTATTTATGGATATTATAGTTATATGCAAACTGATAATGCTTTTTATGATGTCTATTAAAGCATTTATTTTCAATGATTGTTGTTATTGATTCTATTGTTATTTTTTCTCCTGTTGACTGAGAAATGGAAGTATAAAACAGTATCTTTAAACAAATTTTAGTTTAAAGATGACTGGATGTCACTGATTATGAGATCTCATGTTGGATTGTGACATAATTGTGCAATTTCATGTTGTTTAGAAATCGCACTAAGGCAATTTCATGTTGTTTAGAAATTGCGCTAATGCAGTTTCATGTCGTTGAGAAATTGCATTGAGGACCGATAAGAAATAGTGTATATCTTGATCACATGTTGGCACTATTTCTTACTACACTACTAGGCCCATGATCCATGAAAATATAATACTTAGTATATGTGATTATGGAAGGTCTTGTGTTGTGGTATTTTCTTAACACACTGATCTCCATAGTCCTATATTGAGGTTATATAGGATTGGATTGGTATTGAGATGCCATTATTGGAATATTATTTTTTAAAAGTTGTGGCCACATAAAACAAAATTTTAGTTATTAACCCGATAGTGTCGTTTTCAATATAAAATATTTTCAAAATAAAATAAGTTAATTAATGTAGCCCAAGTGGGAGAATGTTGGAAATTTCCTATAATATGGGCTTACATTAATTAATTGATTTTCTATTTTAAATAATCGGGTTAATGGATATTCCAATATTTGTTGAACCCTACAGTGATCTGATTAAATTAGGTATTGGCATCTATTGATAACGGGCCTAGTTGAGCAGCAAAGTGTAGGCAATTGTGTTTGACTGAAGCCTGTAATGGGAAGGGCCCAGTTGACACGCTATTGATTAGGGTTTGCTAGGTCCCTTCTCTAGCCTATAAAAGGGTAGGTTATACCTATTAGTTGCTTTAATCCCATTGAAAGCTGCTATATCGAAATAAGTCATAGAGAGGAAGATCTGGTATTCTGATAGATCCCTGATTATCAAAATGATCTAGTTTTCTTCAAGTAAAGCAATGGCTCAAACAGGTACACTTTAATTCCGTTGTATTTATTGATCTTGGTGTTTTACAGTCATATATGGATCCGTTTCTTCTTGATTGATTAGTTGTATATGTGAATAAATTTTCTACATGCCATAGAAGGAAACACATTATAATTCGACTGAGAATTAGACAGATTCATTTCATTATTTCATGACTCAAAATCTCCATAGGATTCCCGCCGGAGAGCCGCCCAGAAACATCGGAGAACTGTAGCGTATGATGTGAAGGACAAGTCCAGATTGGTGTGCTTATGACGGACTATAATACAGGTCACGTTGCTCGAGTATATCATTTGCAGGACACGGACTCAATTATTGGCTGATAGCCTTGAGTCATCATCTGCATATAGAATCAAATCCATAACAAATCGAGTCTCTGGCAGATGGGTTTGTTATTGTTTTATGTCCAGATATCGTCAATCACCACGTTCGTTACGAACATGATCCACTAAGCACGGCGACTCAACAGGCAAATAATATGGAAGTTGACATGACAACCACATCGTCATTGACTCACGAGAAAAAGAACATTCTAACCATGGGCTTTGTTATCTTTCATCAAATTATTTTTCTTCAGCAAAGGAATGTTAACTCAGTAGAATTAGCAATGCAAACTTCCCAACATATAACCATCAGCAACCGGGTCTCTGAAAAAGCCTAAAAAACTAAACTGTGAGCCCAAAACATAACAAGGAATTTACGTGATTCCAATCGATGGCCTTCAGATTCCCTCATAGCCCTTGAGCGTTCGATCTTGCCCTTTGCTTCCACCACAAATGGTAGGGATGAGCATTAGTCCAAGGTCAACTCTGGATCAGTCCAAATCGGCTAGTCCCAGTCCAGTTCCCTAGGGGATTGGTCCAGACCCTAATCCTGAGGCACTTGGAATATGCACTGTATAGGTTAGTTCTTGATCTGGGGCTGTAGGGTTGGTCCAACCCAGACCAAACCTAGCCCCCCCTCTTCTTCTGGCGTTAAAATAAAAACCTTGTTGCCTCTCTTCACTGGCCTCTCTACACCTATTTGCTAGACCTAATCAGTTTCGTATCTTCTCGCTCGCCTCACGAACATAGTGTAGTTGGTGACATTGCTTACCTCTCTTGGCCTGCTTCACAAATGTAACTCGTTCACCTCTCTTCCCTCGCCTCACGAACGCCACTCAGCTAATGAGTTCCTGCTTTGTGCTAGATTTGAGAGATTCAAGCTCGTGTGTGTTTTCGGCTTGTGCTAGATGTCGCGACCCGATCTCGCCGCCCCCTTGAAATGGTATCCAAGGATGGGAAAGGTCAGGTTTAGGGGTACTTGATCTCGAGATCACGAGCTCTCCCAAGCTCGTACCCCGCGTGACAGTAGGTTGTCGCGATCCATACCCACATAAGCGACACACCTAAAAAAGAGAGTCGAATGTGGATATTGAATTTAAGGGTACTTTTACCATGGTAGCCCTCTCGATAGTACGCTTCACCCATTAGGATGGCATCACTTCATCCCTTGGGCTACTCCCACATCAAGTATGCTAAACCATAGTGAGTTTCATCGAAACTCATACCCCGCATGACAACGGATTTATTTATTTAATCTACTTATTTATGACAACCTAAAAATAGACGGGAGTCGCCACCAGCCTTAACTTTGGGGGTCGGCTAGAAACCCAATCGAGGGTCGGGAGTGTTCCCTCGATTCCTACGCAACCAGATATCTAGGTTCGGGGACTTGGGTTACGCTAACATTGCTATTAACGCCCTTTCGGTACCTAAACAGTATGTTGTGTTTTTCCTAACATGTCCATGCATTTCTTTTTACATTTTTCAGGATCATCAATTCCTAAACTAAGTGATCATGCGTGGTGGATTACTTTCATTCTATTCTATTTCTAAAAAATAAAAAGAAAACAATCAATGAAATTGAAAGCACAAGACATGAAGTAAACAATCAAGAGAAAACAGTAAATCTATCAGGCAGTCCTAAAAAAAATAAAAAATAAAAGAGAAAACAATTAAAAAGAAAAGAAAGAAAACCCGCAACTCGTCGGGTTTTATATAATAAAAGGAGCCCGAGACATATGTCGGGAAAATGGGTATTACATGAAAATGGTCGGAATGGACATCGACCTCCCCCATCTTCACTTCTTCTCCACTTTTTGGATCCTATTCTAAACCTAATCTAGAAAATCTGGATAATTAGATGCATACAAATGAAAGAAACAATCATCACGTATCGAAACAATCAAAAGCAAGACATTCTTTTATGTTCACAAAGAGTGACTAAAGTCCCAAAGTCTTCTAGATCAAACTCTAAGTGGTATCCCAAGATTCATCATTATTATATGTCACATCTAAATCCTTCATCATAGAAACTAGACACTCAACATAAGCTCAATAAAAACGCAATCGTCAGCTATCTCGTTCTAAAATTTCTATGGCAGGTGAATTAGCATATGAGGAACAAACTTCATGAAGAAACATCCTAAAATTCTAGACACGTGAATTTATAACATCCTGGAAGAGATCAAAGTCAATTGAAAATAGAATAGAGCAGCAAGGCAAACATACAACCATTTTTTTGCAGTTTTTATGTGAAGGACAACTTTCATGAAGGACCTAATCCCAAACTCCTCATTCAAAAAAAAAAAAAAAAAATTCGTACTAAATTCACAAGTATCCAGGGTTAGAGAAACAAAGCATGCATTCTAAACCAAGAAAGATTCCAAATTTCAATATCAGCAAATTCACGCATGAACAACAAACATCAATCACGCGGGATTTCCATTCAACCCACTAAAAGCACACATGATTGCATTCTAGTAAACTTTATACGGGAAATGCGGTAAGACACAAGCATTGCAACTTTAATGGGATATCGGAACGTAGGTAAACATAATGCAATGGGGATTAACTATCTATGAATGAGCCAAAAATCACAAAGCACAACATGTAGATTGAAGATAAGGAAAGAAAATAAGCATAGGAAATCAGCCAAAATGGATCACTAAAACCACACATTTTCATCATGATCCTAAATTTCTGCTCTTTCTCATAAACCAGATCTATCAAGAGAACGGGAAGTAGTTGAATGATAACCCATGTATTTTAAGCGAGCATCTATATAGATGAGAAAAATTCAGGACCTTTATGGACTAAAATGCTAAAAGCTTAGGTAACATCAAAACATGGCTCCAGCATTAACATATTAAAAGAGGTAAAAACAGCAATCTACCTTTCTTATATTTATAAAAGTGGGAGTTAAGCTAGCCACCTTTCTTACATTTCTGAACAAGGCCAAACAGGAAAATCAAATACAGGCACCTTTCTTACATTTCTGAACAAGGCCAAACAGGAAAATCAAATGCAGGGATACATCTATCGGTCCTATGGAACTTGAAAGTAACCACCGAATGAAGTGAACAAGCAAGATGACATGCTTCCTGTTTCAAGACATTTAAATTTCTTTATTGCTGTGGCTAAAGATATATCCCTACCCATCTAAATTCTAATATCCAATCATACCGAAGGTAACAACTAGAAAACAAAATTTTGATTCAATACATCATCAAATTTGAAAGAAATATGTTGGAGATAAAACTCATAATCCCAACAATGTTCCTCCACAGGTCAGCATCTGATATAGGTAAACTCGTAACTATTACAACTACAAAAATGCTAAGAACAATCAAGAGCAATTTCAACATCATCATATTTTCTATTTATCTGCATATACCACACAGAGAACTATTTAAGAGAGGGAGTGCGTCAATTCGTGCATGAGACAGAGCAATTAAGAGGGAGAGAGATAGAAAAAAAAAAACCTGATCAAGCTAGGGACAGAAATCCGTTGTCACTTATCAATTTTGGAGCTGTGCCGAGACTTCCTACTCAGCGCGAACCTGAACCCCGATATCTCGAGCTCCGGAAGGGTGTGATCCGCGACGAACGCGTCGGATTGATAAGCGAGTGAGCGTCCGAAAGAGGGATAGAGAGGTCAGAATCCAACACCCAAACGGATGCCAACAGAAATCGAAAACCCTAACAAATCGTGGAGGATGGAAAAAGAGCTCACCGCTTGAGCAAAAAATCCAGCGAGAAGAAATCGGTCAAGAGTCGCTGTAGTTACTGCTAATACGCTTCAGATCTGAACCTCCTCCAATCAAGTTTTCAGAGAGCAAGTGTCGCCGGTCTTCAATTTCAGATCCTTGCTAACGAGAGAAAAAAAACTAGCCCTCGACTTGAACTCAATGGAGAAGTATTGGAGACGGATGTGGAAACTCCCTCCGATGGACCGCGAGCGAAGTCGAGACTTGGGATCCGAGATCTGAGTCCTAACGGCCGCGTCTTTGAAATGAGCTTCGAGCGCTCAGTCGGCCGAGAGAAGACGAGGTCCGCGAGAGGAAGATCGCCAGTCCACGAGCTCAAAAGATCGTATGAAGATGATCCAAGGAGAAACGCAAGAAAGATGCCGCCATTGACGTCGTGGGAGGGCTAGGGTTCCGCTGCAACTGCCCCGAACTCCATTGATGACCCCGCAAAAAAATACGAACGCCCAGAGAGAGAGAGAGAGCTCGTGTAAGGAGAGAGAGAAACCGTGTGAGGAGAGAGAAAGTCTGTGCGAAGTCCCCTCTCACCGTCCGCGATTCTCCCTTTTTATGCTCCCTCTTTTCTTTTTTTTCTTTTTTCTGTTGTTTTCTTTTTATTCTAACTTTTCTTTTGCTTTTCATTTCATTTCATTTTTTTTTTGTTTTGTTTTCATTTTCACTTTCATTTCATTTTTTTTTTATGCTTTCCTTCATCCATTTTTTTAATCTTTTGGGCTCTTTGTTCTTTTTCTCTCTTCTTCCTTTTTTTTTCTTTTATTTCTTAATTTTTTTTTGTCTTTTCATTTCAAAATTTTTTTAACTTTTGCGAATTGAATGTTTAAAACGTCGACAAAAATTTCGGGTGTCAACACTAGATATTTATTTGTCCATTTTTACTTCCCGATTTGTGCTTGACCTGAGAGCTTCAAGCTCTTGTGATTTTCCAATTTGTGCTGGACTTTGATGATGATGAAACACTGATTTGGCAATTACTAATTACATGCTAGTATTGAATAGAGTTTACACATCGAAATTGAATTAATATAAGTGGTGAAATTTTCCATCAATTACACTAATAGTAATTCCAATTTGAAACTATTGTTAAGTATTAACTATGTGGGTTGTTTGTTTTATTTTTAGGTGTTCATAAGTTGAAGCAATCTTTTTTTCTCGCTAGAAGTTGAAGCAATCTTTTTTGAATGAAGAAGATATAAAGTTGTATGTTTATGTTACATATTTTGAGATTTTATTGTTCAAATTTTTTTCACATGTCCGTTTTCAATGATTTATTGCATTTGGCAAGTAGATCTGTTGTTGCCTTTTATTAGATTTCTATTTGTTTTGTACTATGCTCATAATTTGGTTGCTCAATGTCACATTGTTGATGGATATATAATTTTATAATGTAATCCAAAAAAATGAAACAAAAAAAAAAGAATTGATTGGTCTCAAATTGACCCTAAAACCGAACATAAACCACAGTCTCGGTCCCAACCTCAATAGGGTCAACGCTCAGTCCTAAAAATTGGGGACCAACACTATCACGTGGTCCCTGGGTTAGGTGTTGGCCCAGTTCAATCCGGATCATACTTGCCCCTAATAAATGGACACATAAAATATACTAGGTCACAATAACATCTATGTCATCTCTTTTACCAACTTTACCTAGGTTCAGTAGAGAAGTTGTTAATGGAACGATTTGCGAAGGATTACTTTCTAAGTTTGAGTCCCCGTACACACAAATATCTTATAACAGAGGGGTGAAAAACTAAAGTGAATGCAAATAGCCTTTCTCAAACTTATGTTCGTTCAATTTAGGGGACGAAAAACATAATTAGTCACTCTACAATCCAAAATTCTCAAACGGAGACCTGTCAACAAACCAGTATGGTCCACGCATACAGGCTGAGGGGCCGTGTCAGCATGTGGTTCAGCATCATGAGATCTGCCGGATTTGCGCCTTGCTTGGTTGCCATCGGTCACGTGAGATCGTTCACCAATAGAGGTGGCAAAATAGGTGCACTTCTAACCCATTTTTCCTCTTAAATTTGCTAGGCCGCGTTTAAAGTGGGTCACTTCTATTTTATTTATGTATGAGTTCAAATGACTTTTAACAAGCAAAGACCAACTAAAAATGGGTCTAAATGGATTTGACTCGGGCCATGTTTTGCACTGTGATGGAAATGAAATAAAAGAAATAAGAGCAGTTCCTCCATCAAACTTTTTATACGACTGGAAATTAGCTTGCGCAGTCATCCTGGGCTTTCAAGGAAAACCATCGCGTCACTGGTTTTTCAAGCTTTCTCGGAGTGCTTTTTCGTATTGACATACGGATGACTCGAAATAAGTGTTTGTATAATGCTCCATTTGTTGTAATCTTGCTGCCAAATTTGATGATAATTAGGAGTGCAATTAGAGGAAGTCTAATTAATTTTTCTGAGATTAGGAAGCTATTTTCGATAGATAGGCTCAGACCCATTCTCTTCAATTGGAGTCTTAGTGGTTAATATGTGATTTTTTTAGCATGTAGCGGCCTCGATCTCATGCTCTTTTATATCTGTAAATATATGCTGACTTATCGAAAAAAATTGAAAGGAAATGAAAACGTAACAGAAAATTTGTTTAATATGGTCAAATCACCTTAACAAATATTAGCTATAGTCATTTGTTCATATCAATTGGGCACGTAAAAACTAGAAAGGGAGCAACGGCATAGTGTTGAGGTATGATAACAAGATTTTTATCGTATCTACATTGGTAGGGAAAGATTTAATATAAGATACACATCTTTAATTTTTTTCAGAATTTATAAAACTATAAATTTCTAAGATCAAAATGAATAAAGTTTCAGTGATAATATCGGGAAAACTACCAAAAATAAAAAAAGTCCTTATGCAATTGTGTTAACTCAGTCATAAAAAAAAAATTGGGCTAATTCAGTTATAAATCTTTTGCATTTGTATTAATTCAGTACATCTGGCCAATTATGGCTAGCTAGGGTTGAACGTGGGCTTTTTTTAAATTTTTTCTTCTTTTTCTTTTTCTTTGGCGAGGGAGTCCCCACCTTAAGTGGAGGGGAAAAACTAAAGAAAAGAAAAGAAAAAAGAAAAAAAATGTTAAAATATTACTTAAAAAAGTTCATGTTAGCACTGGTCAATTAAAATTAGCTAGATTGATTGAACTAGAATAAATGCAAAAGGTTTATGATTGAATTGGCCAAAGAAAAATGTTTAGGACTGAAATGACGCAATTACAATAGGCTTATGATTTTTTTGGTAATTCTCCTGATAATATTTCCTTCTCCTCAATTAGTATCAAAATCCATATTTTAAAAGGCAAAATCCTTCATCATTGTGTTTTCTCAAGATATACATTATCCATTGTCTAAAACGATGTCATCCAATGCAAAGATAATTCATCTGATATTTGAAATTTCTAATTTTACTCAAGAATGAAAATAGTTCACAATTAAATTTTACAATGCTTTATCATAAATACAACGAAATTAAGATTATAAAAAGATAACAATTTTCTCATTACTTTCAATGTTTCCACATTTATGGGGAAATTGCCAAGGATTAGAGTCTAAGTTGGGTTGGGTTAGGTATGGATTCAGTTTGAATCGGATTGGATCATACACGAATCGTAAAAATTATAGTATATAAAAAGGAGTAAATATAGATTAACCAAGTCCATTTATGTCAGATCCACTTACGACACAACCAAATTTGACCAAACTCACTAGTTTGGCTAGTCTATTCGCCACTAAAAATCCCGGAGAAAGCAAACAAGAGTCATGCCACTTTTATTTCTCGGGGGTAAGGAAAAGCTTGATGTCAAACTGCACGACTTTGTAATTACTAATCTCACGGGCTAGAATCTTATATATATAAAGGGGTTAGGATCGGAGTACTATATAAGAAAACAAGGAAGTATAGAGATTAACAGATCTATCTGAAAGCAGAGAGATGTATCTAAAAGACAAAATGATGTATAAGAACAAGAAAGTAAATGACTTAAATAAAATCGCGAGAATTAAAAATAATGTAAAGACAGAAAGCAATATATAAGATATAAAGTAAGAGTATGCATAAACAAAAACCAACCATGAAGGTGGTATGAACTTGTATTATAAAGCTGAAAAGCTGAAATTACATGTATTGAAAGATGCAGAAACTATAGCATCAAGTCATCCACTAGGGCGGTAATCCGTACTCCAGGGAGTATTGATGTTTGTATTACAAGAATTGGTTAACCAACTATCATGTAAGTTGGTAAACCTGTATAAAACTATGTATATGAAAAACTAACTTACTTTGAAACCAGGGGATACAAGGTAAGAGAGCTTGGAGATGGAAGAGATGAGGATGGAGATGGAAGGGATGATGGGTTACAAGTGAGAGAGAGAGAAGAAGAAGAGAGAAATCTGGAAAATTTCAAGCCCCCTTCTTCTATGTCGAGAGAGTGTATTTATAGGGGGTGCTACAGTGAAAGTGCTATAGTGCTGAACAGTGTAAAGTGAACAATACTGAGTAAACAGTGTAAAGTGAATAGTGAATAGTGAATAGTGTATGAACAGTGTATGTCTATTACTCTACGATGTATAGCCTTTGTGCCGCTTGTAATAGTGTTGGCATGTGATGTCTTGGGTTTAATCTCTGTCTAGGTTGATCCCGTAGCAGTCGTCTTCATTGGTGTTTCCACTGTGATGTGACTGTGAGGATCCGTTTGTATTGTCTTGAGATTTGGAAGATCCACATTGTGATCCTTCCGCTTCAGAGAGCATTGTTCTGAGAATGTTGCAGTATTCCTCATTACTCTGGACTACAGCCAGTGTTGCACTTGCAATGGATTTTTCTTGTAGAAAAGATGTATTTGATGGGACTGTGGTTATTTGATTTTTATGGCTATTTAGCCATGTGTTAACCGCAGCCTCAGATCCTTGTTCATGTCTATTGAATCCATCCCACCATTTAGTCTTGTATTTTCGAACGAGTATTGGTACAGAATTGATGGATGTAATGTATTCAAATTCCCAGGCTATTACCCATGAAATTTTGAATATTATGAAGAAATGTATAAGGCATAAGAACCTTGAATCATGTTGATTTGGTGCAAAGTGTTTACGAAATGTTTGGTATCCTTGATTAACTGTGGGGTGTAGTATGATGTCCAAAGGACCAAAGAAATCCCACCAGGAGTTGAACCGGTTTGGTAGGCTTTGTCTTGGGAAGTTGTCTTTGAAGAATACTAGCCAAGTATGATGGAAATTTGTATTTTGTCTGTAGAAAACATTCCACCAGGCTTGTTGGTAGTCCCAGTAGGTATAGGAGGAGGAATATGGTAAAATTTGGATAAGTCTAGTTTGGAATTTTCTGGGTGTATGAGGTGAATCTCCCCAGTGTAAGGGACGTATGATTTTACTGATGGACATGGTGGAGTATAGGATGTTTTCTGCATTGTTTTTGTCAGCGAAGTGAGTAAACCTTACTGATTCTGTCTCTACTAGAATTTGCTCATAATAAGCAAAGGTTTTGTTTGTATTGTGTGGTTTGAAAAACCAGTTTTTTGGGAAGATGTTTTTTGCGAATTTGTTTGGATTATTATCGTAAAATCCATCTTCTACAGACAGTATTTTTTGAAAAGATGTTTTGGGGAAAAATTTTGATCTTTGAGAATGAAGGGTTGCCTGTGGCCTAATAACCATCTCATTTGAAATTCTTTTGTGTTCCGCTTGTTTTTGTGTAGTAAGTGGGGAAGGATTGTTACTTACCTCGATGGCACTAGATGGCTCTTTCTTTACTTCTTTTTGTAAAGACTGGGCAAATAGCAATATTGTTTCTTTTGGTAGCATGTCGGCTAACTGTTTAAAGGCTAGCATGGGTTCAGATGATATGGGTTCTATTTTTAAAGGTGTTTATTATAAGTATGTCTAGTTGCTTTCTGCCATTTGTAACCATGTCTTGACGGATGTTAAGCCTTTTGGCTTTGGTGATGCATTGGAGGGTTCGACAGTGGCTTTGCCTTTGCCTTTATCTTTGTCTTATCTTTGTCTTTTTTGGATCTTGGCATGATTGTATCCCCTGTAAAAATTCTCTTGTGAGAAAATTAGGTAATAAATTTGAAGAACTATTTATAAATTCAATGTCAAAATCGAATACTGAAAGTATGGCTTGCCATCTGGCAAAAATCTATTTTGATGCAATGTTTAAAACATCTTTTTGTAAAACGTCTTTGGCTGATTTGCAATCAATCCTCAAGAGGAATTTTTGATTTAATAAATCTCCTTGGAATTTTGATATAGACAAAACTATAGCAAGTATTTCTTTTGAAATGAATTGAACAACTTGTTCTTTGTTGTTATTGACTTGTTTGAGAATATCACCATATCCTAATTCTGAGGCATCTGTTTCAACTATTTTGAAAGTGGAAGGGTCAGCAAGGTGTAAGCATGGTATATCTTTTACATGCAATTTTATTTGTTTGACAATGTTTGTATGGACAGAGGTCCAGGGTGGAGGATCCTTACGTAACCTTTGATGTAAAGGTTTACAAAGGATATTTATATTGGGAAAGAAATCTAAAATATAATTGAGACTACCCAAAAACCTTTGTAATTGAATTTTGTCTTTAATCTCATCAGGAAATTTATCATAAAAGAGATTGATCTTTCAATGGGGGTTATAGTACTTAAATGAATGTAATGACCTAAGAATCTAATCTTGGTTTTGAAGAGTGCAATTTTAATAGGAGAAACTACAAGACCGTTTTGTATGATTATTTTTATGAAAGTAGATAAATGTTTGAAATGTTGTTCTATATTGGAAGAGAATACTAGAACATCATCTATATAAACTATGATGTATTCTGAATAAGGATTGAAAATTTTATTCATAATTCTTTGGAATTCTGAAGGGGCATTTTTTAGGTCGAATGGCATAACATTCCATTCATATTGGCCAAAAGGGACTGTAAAGGTTATCTTGTATTTATCCTTATCACTGACCTATATTTGCCAAAATCCTGACTTCATGTCAAATTTTGAAAATATTTTTGATCTACAAAGCCTGTTTAACAAATCTTTTTTATTGGGTATAGGATATCTTATCCACCTAAGGACTGTATTAAGAGGTTTATAATTAATGACTAATCTGGGAACTCCTCTTTCAACTTTAGCATTTTTATTGACATAAAAAGCAGAACAACTCCAAGGTCATTGGCTTTTTCTTATGAGTTTTTTATCTAAGAGATCTTGCATTTCTGCTTGACAGAATTTCAAAACTTCTTGATTCATTTGTGTTGGGCGAGCTTTGGTAGGTATTTTGTTTTCAGAAAAGTCATGTTCATAAGGTAAATCAACAATATGCTTTTTTCTTTCCCAAAAGGCATTGGGTAGAGTAGAGCATATAGTCTTTTCTATGTGTTTTTGAAGGGAAGCTATTTTTTCTATGATGTTTGGTTTTATAAGATTTTCTTCTATTCTTTTGAATTCTAAATCTTCTTTTAAAAATTCAAGCTGGTTTTCTCTGTCTTTTATAAGGCAATTTATTTCTGAAATAGAATATTCTTGTAAAATATTTAGGCTTCTCTTATGTGGTTTTGTTATGAAGTTGAATGTGATTTTTCTGTTTAGAGCATAGGTTTCGATTCCTTCGTTAGTAACAGTAAAATGTTGGATTAATTGTATGAAAGGTGCTCCAAGAATTACCCGTTGCCTCATATTTTTTACTAAAAGAAAAGATGTTTTGTAGGACATTTGATCTTTTATTATTAAGGCTTCTGGTAATTTGTATTGGATATTAAGCTTATCTCCTGAGGTTGATTTTAAAGATTCGGAAGTTTTATCAAAGTATATTGTTGGAACAAGGCCTTCTTTGATACAATTGAGATCAGCTCCTGTATCAAAGAGTGTTGTTGTTTCAATAATAAACTCATTATTGATTTTTATCATAATATTTATTATCCATTTTTTAGATGTTATTTCTGTTAATAACATAAGAAATGCTGGGTCCGGAGTATCAGATGTATTAGTGATTTCATTTTGGTCTTCTAATTTTGTTTTTCCTTTTATGACAAGAGATTTTATGTCATAAATCTCTTGCTTCATTTCTAACTGTGTTACTTTCAAGGCTTGGATTTCTAATTTTTGTTGTTTTATTTCATTTTGGAGGTCATTTATATTAATGGGTCTGGATTGAGGTTTTTTGTTCCTATTCAAAATGTCTTTTAGATTGTACGAAGTATTGGGTTTGGAGGTAATATTTAGGGAAGAGTGTTGTCTATCTAGGTACTCTTTCTTGGCTTCTGGGTCAGTGATCTTATCAGCAGTGCTAAGGAGAAATTCTTCTTATTTTGTTAACATGTTTATTTCAGGAACGGGTTTTTCTGGATATGTGTCTTCATAATCAGAGTCAGAAGAAGAATCTATTTCATTAATCTGAAGACCTTCTTCCTCAAGAAGTTCATCAGAGGAAGTATCACCATTTTCTATGAAGATGTTGTTTAACTAGTTAAGAGTATTGTCGTCAAGGGAAAGTTCATTTAATTTTTTATTAATCCTACAGTATTTTGAAATATGACCTTTTCTACCACAAGAATAACATTTGATGTCTTTAAAATTTTTCCTATCAGTTTGAGGTCTATTTTGGTTATTCTTGTGTCTTTGTTTATTCCTACGAGGTTGAGGTTTGTTGTGATGTCTCTTTGTTTCTTTCTCAGAAGGATAAGTTCCCTTACATTTTGGTTTTGTTTTTTCATTATAAGAAGGGTCGTATTGAGCACAGAAATCTCCTAGACTTCTATTGGTGAGTGATTGTTCTTCCATGAGATGTCTTTGTAATTTGATAGTATTACACATTTGTGTTCCTTGTCTGTAAACATAAGAGACTATTTCTCCATAAGAAAGAAGATCATAAGGTATTTGGCCATTGTATTCTTCTCTAATTTTATCTCTAACTTGATCACCTATAATTTGGGGTAAACCAGCTAAGAATTTTTCTTTCCAAAAGGGTTTATTGCAATCAGGTTTGATAAGAACCCTTTGAAGAAAGAGTTCTTTGTATTCTCTAAACCTTCCTAAGGATTTACAGCGCATATTGGATAAGAGATCTTGATTCCTATCTCTAATATGTGAAGGGTCTCCTACGAAATGTTGTGAAATAGAATAGATAAGAGTATTCACCGCATCTTGGATGAGATGTCCTTGATTATCATCCATACGTTGGCCAAAATCATCAATTTTATAAGCAGTTAAAATTTGTATTTTCTGTTCATCAGTCAAATAATTATCCCACCAACCTTTTAGTTGTCCAATAAATCCGGCAACTAAAAGATTAGCAACAGCATGATCAGAAATGTCTTGCTGAGTTTTGTAGGCATTGGCAAGCATTACCATGTTGTTAAGAATATTCATGATATTGCTTTCGGCAACACCATCTATATTCCATTCATAAATGGCATCAGGAGAGTATTTATTCTGTATTTTCGGTGATGATTCTTCTTGGGCAATGTCAGGTGGAGTAGCTCTATTATAGTAAAGTTTCTGAGGTTGTCTCCAATTGAGTCTATTAATCTCAGCGACCGATTCATAATCAGAGTCACCAGATTATTTGGTTAAAGTACTGATAGTGGGTTGGTCAAGAGTGTCTCTAATGATAAGATTCTGAAATTTATGGGTGTCTATAATAGGAGTAGGCTCTAGCTTTGATTTCCCTAGGAGTTTCTTCTTTTGTTCTGTGGCTTTCGCAAACTCCGGGCTAAGATTTTTTGGGAATTCAAAAGCTTTAAAAATGGGTTTTTTGAAAGTGTCTACTTGTGGTGTGATGAGTTGGGTAGGATTCTGTATAGTGGATTCTATCCTATTCAGCTGTTTTCCTATGGTTGCTAAATGTTGATTAGTGAAATTATTTTGTTCAATGACTTTGTGAGTATAAAGAGAGTCTCCTTGATCTGGAAGCCTAAAAGGGGTAGCTGTAACCTTGCTTTCTCTATGTTGTATTTTTATACGTCTAAGAGGGGGATAATTGGATTCTATGGTTTCACCATTATCAAGTTTCCACTTATAATGATGATCTAAAACAATTATTTCTTTTGGCTCAAGGAATTGTTCTTCTAGCCAATCAAAGAAAAATATATGGACTTCATATTCATATATGTAGTCGTAATATTTTTGTTTGATGTCTTTTGCTTTGTTAGGAAAGGTTTTGAAGAACCATTCTCTGATTTGTCTGTTGCTTTCAGAATTAAATTCTTTATTAAGGAAAACCTTGTTTGGTTCAAATTGTTTTTCTAAAACATTAAGCTCGGCATCTATCATTTGCGAATAAGTGGGAGAATGATGAGGAGAATCTGTATTTTCTAGGACTGGTTCAGGCTAATTTTGTTGATAAACAGGCCTGGAAATCCCTGATCTATTATCTAAACCACTAATTTCCGGTTCATGAGGTGTCTCATGATTACTTCTACTAGTGGAAGGGGTAAAGGTGTTGTATCGTGTGTGGGAGTGTCTCTATGCATACTAGGAGGAGGAGTGTTTCTATGAGTACTCGGAGGGATGGTGATTATAGGAGGAAGGTTGGGATTAAGATCTACGGACCTCGTATAGGAATTATGAAAAGAAGGACTAGATCGTGAATCAAATGATCTTCTAGAAAATCTAATGGTCACTCTTCCTTCTGGATGTTGAATAACATTAGTAGGATCTGTATTTTGAACAACTTGTTGGGGAATTTGGTTTTTTAATTCCCATTGTTCCGGTAAAGTAACTTGGTTCCAATTAATAGACCTAGGAATTGTTGTATTTGCTCTAGAAATGTCAGTTTGAAGGAGAAGTGTTTCTCCTCAAGGACTATGTTTGAAAGCATTTTCTCCAAAAGCAGAGGACATGGCTTTATAATGAATTCTATAAACAAGGGCTAATGGAATAGATCCATCTGCTACTTTATAATTATGGGTTTTGATTTGGAGTGTTAGAGCTCTAAGAATGTTCCTATCTTTGAGGGAAACGGAGAAATTGGGATAACAGTCAAAATGTATAGGTCCTTTGCAGAGACTTGTCTCTACAATACCTAGAATGGACTCGTCATAATTTAAGAGACGTGAATCTCTTAAAACTAAGAGAATGGAAGTATTAAGACCTTCTTTAGTGAGGGGTTTGACTCCTACTTGGACTAATCTTATATGAATGTAATTGTATTTTTGTCTATGCTTTTGGATGGACTCTTTGTTTAAAAGATGTATTTTTTTCATAGGAATTAGAAAGAGGAACATCTCTTTCTTCGGTGGTTATGACATAATCAGATTTTTTGAAAAAATTCAATTTTGATTGTTTGTATATTTCCTTAAGCTATATTTTAGGAATTTCCCAATTTTCTATAGATTTCTTGAAATCTTCTATCCTTACTTCTTCTCTATGTATAGGACTTGGATCTGATTCCATTTGTGATAGAGAACTAGAGGAAGATGTAGATCTTCTATGTAAACTCATACTTAAGATTGGAACTATTTATTCTTAAGAACCGTTACAAAGCTAAACCAACGGTCTAACAGCCACTCATGGACTTACGGCCTGGACCACTCTGTAGAAACAAGAAGGATGCCAATGAATGGCTCTCGATCTGAGAGTATGTTTTTACAAAGACTATCTATACCTTCCCACTGGCTCTGATACCATAAAGGGGTTAGGATCGGAGTACTATATGAGAGAACAAGGAAGTATAGAGATTAACAGATCTATATGAAAGCAGAGTAATGTATCTAAAAGACCAAATGATGTATAAGAACAAGAAAGTAAATATATATATATATATATATATATATATATATATTATGTGTAAATAATGAGACAAGGCGTAGGTGGTTAGCTGCTCCACATATTTCCTCTTTTTCAAAAATAAAATAAAATAATGGACAGGAGAAAATTTGAAATTTGGCGAGAGAATGCACGTGATGCGGAAAAGGCGCCCCCGAGGTCGACATATATAATTCACACAATGTAAACAATAAACATCCCCATGCTTCATCGTGTTGGAGAAATCTCTCTAGAGTGTTTTGAAGCTGACAAAATGTTTCTATCAGTCTAGTCTGGAAGTTATGCAGACCCTTGTATTTAGAGTCTGAAAACTTTCAGATCACCAGACTCAAGACTCAAGACTCAAGACTATTCTCATTGACAGTTTCTAATCTAGTGACAAAGGTGATCCAGAGCCAAAGTGTTTGATTAAGGATTTGGTCTTATCAACTGGAGAAGATCTCTTGGCTGGATTTGTTACAACGGATTAATTATTCGAAATCAAGATCATTTGAAGATCCGATGATTGACTAAATATTCTTGGAAGGTTCTATTCTTGGAAACCAAGATCCTGATTGTATGGACGAACAGGATTGATGGGCTATCGACATGTTCCTTTAATAGCTCGAATGACCTTCTTAATTGATTCTGTTCAACGGGAAGATTGGAAGAATTCCTTTGGTAAGTGCCAACGGGTATGGTGGCATAAAGGAGTATAAAAAGAAGACGTTCCAGTTATTCAAGCAAGTGCTCGATAGAGAAATTCCAGAGTCTGAAGCTCCTTGATTATTAGTCGATTCATATTGAGTGAAACTGTACACGCAAAGAGAGTCTATACTTAGTGATACCTTGAGAGAGTGTGGTAGATCTTCTACACCAAGAAATCAAGGAAGAACAAGTGCTGTAATATCTCTTTGTTCATAGTGGAATCCAGCCAGTAGGCTGTCAGTTCAGAAGAGTGGACGTAGGCTTGAAATAAGCCGAACCACTATAAACCTTGTGTTTAATTTTCTCTTCCCTACTCTCAGTCTTACTTTGATCGTTGTTTGTTTATTGACGAAGAAACATTGTCTCATTTCTATCATCTATCTAGTATTATGCGATTATCATTAGAAATTACTCGTTATACCCATTCACCCCCCTCTAGGTACTTATACTAGTCATATCACATCGAACTAGCGAAGTCTCCGGCTAGGGAGAAGTCAATAAATATTGAAGTCAACATAACTGACACATGACACGAGG
The DNA here is from genome assembly GCA_028830015.1 of Eucalyptus grandis x Eucalyptus urophylla. Taxonomy (NCBI): domain Eukaryota; kingdom Viridiplantae; phylum Streptophyta; class Magnoliopsida; order Myrtales; family Myrtaceae; genus Eucalyptus; species Eucalyptus grandis x Eucalyptus urophylla. Next base: position 49,121,566 of record CM054190.1, read on the forward strand.
CATAAGTGAAAAAACAGTATGAACCATGTGCTGTGTTTTTTTTTTTTTTTGAATAGAATGTGCTGTGTTAACTCAGGACAAAATAGCAATTCGAAATTCGCAACGTAGGACCATCACCCAAACTGAATCTCTGAATAGTCATATATTGACAAGCTGTGAGGACATGCATGTGGTCCGCGATCCCGTGCTTCAACAAAAGCTGCCTACTCAAAATATCAAAATCAGTTTATGGGGGAAAAGCATTTAGAAATCTATTTCATTACTCATTTTCTGAGGAGATGATGAGTCGAATAAACGCAAAATCTAAACAATTTCTTAGCTATTACAAATATATTAGAGTATCATTCATATTACTTATCAACAAGAAGACATAGGAAGGCATGGGGTCTTGCTCCTCAATGAGGGGTGAGGTTCTGGGGGCTGCCCCAGTTAGGTTGCAATGCCCTTAAGTCGTCAAATGGTTTTTATAATTTGAATCTATATTTTATTAGTAATTTGGGTTTGAGTCCATGAATAATTAATGGGTATATATAATCTCTTTCTCTTATAATTGAGAAATGTAATAGAGATGTGTAAAGTGCTAATTATAGTGAAATCCTCTATTGGATATAGACATAATTTAAGAGCAAATCAGGATAAAACATTATGTCTTGAATTTCTTTGTCTTGCTTTTATTATCAATTTCCTTATGATTTTATGTCGAATTCTAACAAAAGATTCCCGAGAAGTTAAGATCAATACCTGAATGATAAAATGCAATCCATAGAAAAATTTAATATAAGAATGAAGTACATCACAGTCGGGTTGAGAATGAGACATACATTTATGGTGCGTTCAATAACATTTCTATTCTTGAGAATATTTTTGTTTAGAAATAATTTTTCATTTTTATTTCCTGAACACATTTTTGAACAAAAGAATGCATTTGGTATGACCCTAAAATTTCTATTCTCAAGAAAGAAAAAGAATATAAAAGCATTTGGTATGATCCTCAAATATTTTTTGTGGCCTGAAATTTTTTAAAATTTTTTAATAATTTTCTAAGATTTTTCTAATCTTTAAAATATTTTTTTTTCTCCCTTCTTCTTCCTCTTATGACCAATCACTAGGCCTCGGTGATGACCAGCGACTAGCCAAAGACGAGGGCGGGAGAGGTCGACCTTGCTAAGTCACTAGCAAGACTCGACCTCGCCCAGCCACCGAGAGGTTAACTTCGACTAGCCATGGTGAAGCTTGCCCAACCCTTGTTTTTGGTCGGTTGCCGGTCATCTTTGAGGCCCGGTGACTAGCTAGAGGAAAAAAAGAAGAAAAGAAAAAAGAAAATTAAAAGAAAATGACATAGTTTTAGAATTTGTTCCAGGAAACAAAAAAATGTATTTTTTATTTATTATTTCTGTTTCAAATCTATTTGCTAACTGCTATTCTATTCGGAGGAACAGAAAAATTAACTGACATTATCAAATCAATTTCTATTCTTTTTTTTTATAGCCATATAAGGGACTTGTCACAAGCTGGACTCGAATCAAGGACAGGAGAATCACTTCAATCCCCACGAATTCCCTTTATTCTGATCGTGACTTTTATTTACCCAGTTCACCATACAGTAAATGGCTAGTCCGGAGTTGATCTTGATCTTGATCAACTCCAGCTCACTTCCAATAGAAAATGAGGCCGTGAATAACCATGAACTAAGACAAGAAAGGGTTTCACTATATATTAATAGCTTGAATCAAGCCATTATGGTCGACGAAGATAGATCATACCCCCTGAGTAATCATTCCTGCATTTCCCGGAGATATACATATAAGGCGCCCATACAGTCCTAGCTCTGTTACCTTATAATGTCAATAAGTTTTTTTTAGAACATTAGTGGATTGTCCTACATTGATAGGAACAAAAGATCTAATGGTAATAACAAATGAGCGAATGGAATGGGGGAAAGCGGGCTTTGAAGACCCTATTGAATTCATCCAGTAAAGAATTTAATAAGGCTGGAGTCAGAGTTGTACCATAAGGTGGAATTCCTACTTTGTATGATCCAACATATGGCCCTTCCTTGGTTAAGCTTTCCCTTAGTAAGTACCCTCTTTAGGGCTTACCCGTTGATCAACCTTGTGCCAACTAGGGCCTTATACGCCCAAGCATTGATACCTATTGATGTCCTGAACCGGTTAAAACCATCAGGAATGGAATGAAAAGAAATGTGAATCAAAAAGTCCAAGTTCAACCTCAAGGCCAAGGGGAAGAAAAAGAAGGCTAAGGAGGAAGAAATGCTTTACATTCCATTCTCGTATTCTCCATAGCTCGCATAAGCTATGGAGAATCAATCATATATGAAGTGTTGTTATGCTTTTTGTCACTTTAATGTAGCACTACTTGTATTTGCAAACTTATTGGCTCAGATATTCCCTGCATATCCCGTAAAAATAATAGACAACGCACAGATGATCAACTATTTTAGATATATTCTTTTTTTGTTAAAAAAATAATAAAATAAAACGAGAGAAGAAAATTTTCAAATCTCCCGTATAAACGCACATAATAAAGTCACAAGTGGGCTGAAAAACAAATACCAGTCACTATCAATGAACTTTTTTATTCACATCTTTGACAAAACAACGGAAACATGCACGTGCTCCCAACTATCATTCTTAAATAAAAGATGGGCTACTCTTTTTTTTTCTTTGCTAAGGGCAAAAGATGGGCTACTTATTCCCACCATGGTTAGTTGCGTTGGTTAAGAGTCTCTCCTTCATCGCCGAGATCGAGGGTTCGAAACCCACAGTTGCTAGCATTGTAAGTGGGAGGCCATGGTGGTGGGGTCATGTGTTAATCTCCCTCGAGATATAGTTGCTGTTAAAGTCCGAAGGTGCCACCGAGTACTGGAGGACCTTATGACCCCAAATAACGTAAGCGAAATGGGGCTCAGGTGGATCCTCGGTTACCCAAAAAAAAAAAAGATGGACTACTTATAATCATAACAACCAACTAATTGAAGGCGTCTCTTTCCTTCTTTTTCTTTCTAATGTAAAGTATTCAAGCCATGCTAACCTTTTCTGTAGGCTTAAGAAAAAAGTGACTCTTTTATCATCTGTTTATGAACCAGCGACCAACATTTGGTTCTCCATATAGACATGATACGGTATTAAATACGTCTACATCCATATAAACATAGACATATATGTACACTTCAATCCTTAATTAAATTAGAACTAGAATTATCAAGTCACTTAAGTTTAATAGTTTTTTCTTCATAGTTAACTTATGGTAAAAGCAAACACATGGATGGTGCTGAAAAATTGAAGAACGTACATATGGTCCGCCATTAGGTATATCCATTTTTTTATTAAAAAAATTATAAAGCAAAAAGAGAGAAGAAAATTTACAAATCTAACATGTGAATGCACATGATCGATGCAACTCAAGTCAGAGACCGCTGGAAACAAACAAATGTTTTTTTTATTAAAAAATAATAAAAATGTGCATGCTCCCCCATACCATTCTTAAACAAAAGATTATTACTTTTCTTTTGCTAAAGGCACATGCGCACGATACCTTTCTTAAATAAAAGATGGGCTGGCTGCTTAAAATCATTGCAAGCAGGGTCACCAGCCAGTCAATACACAACTCAATAAATATTGAAGTCACGGCCACTCGGTAGGTGATAAACATCGCCAAAAAAAGAAATTATATTGCCATTGTACAAAATAAAACAAGAGAGAAAATAAATCTTAATTATTTGTGCCAAAAAAATTATCTAAAACCTATCTGTGCAATATATATATATATATATATATATATATATATATATTTCCATTGTACAAAATAAAAGCCCTTGGAAGAGGATATATATTACATACACGGTCAATGTATGCCTTTTTTTTTACATAGATAATCTCATAATGGGAGTATAAATTATTTATGAAATAAATCTACATCCTAAAAATAAAAATTGAATATGGGTCATTCTATAAAAACCAGCTTATATAAAGAAACTGCGACAGTGTTAGTGCACTGATTAAAATTTTCATTAACGTATGTTGTTTGGAAAGAAGGGGATGGCGCAAGAAAAATTGGAGCAAGGGATAAACAAAGTAAAGGCAATGCCATGATTTTGGCACTTTCGATAGGGGTGAGCACGGTTCCTGGGTAGAACCGGAAACCGGGGAAGGGTTTGGTTCGGTTCCCGGTTCTAAGAAAACAGGTTCCGGTTCCCGGTTCCCTTTTTTTGGGAACCAGTCTAAGTTCAAAATAAAAAAACCCTAGCACGTCACTCAACCCCCCACGTGATTTCCACCCCCCCCTTCTGCTGATTTTTCCCTCCCTTTCCCCTTTCTTTTTCTCTCTCTCTCTTTCTTTTCAACCTTTTTCCTCCTCACGTCACTTCCTCCCCCCCCCCCACTTTTTTCTTTTCTTCTCTCTCTCTCCTCTTTCTCCCTCTCTTGGCCGAACCCCCCCCCTCCCTTCTTCTCTTCTTCTTCTTCATCTTCTTCCTTCCTCTTGCTAGCTGCTGCTTCACCCACCACCACACCGCCGCCCCACACCCTACTCACCACCACCTCTTGGCCACTGAACCACCACCACCTACCGCTCGTCCGACGAGCCGTGTTGCCGTTGAGCCCAACAAGCTATCACGTCGTCCGCGTCCCCCCTTGCCGCTGTGAGCCACCGCCGCCATCCTCAAGCCACTGTCACCACCTCGTGCCGCCGCTCGCTGGCCGTCTGGGTCGTCGTTGCTCCGAACCGCCACTACCTCCGTTAAAACCGAGCTCTTCCCCCCTTGGCCGTGGGTTGAGTTGCGACCGCCGCCGTCTTCACCACGCCGTCCGTGCCGTCTTTGGTGCCGTGAGACTCGTGTCTTCTTCGCCATCGCCGGACCTCCCTCGACACCGCCGCTAGACGCCGTCACCCCTCGCTTGCCTCGCCGCTCAGCCGCTTGACATCGACGCCGCCATTGGACACCGCTCGTCCCCCTAGTGGAGGCTGCTCGCTTGCCTAGCCGCCCCGACATTGCTCGCCGCTCGCCTAAAATGGCTTATCATCGAGGAGTTTGTAAGTTTGCAATTATTAGTTTAGTTGCCTATGACATTTGATTTTTAACTGCTAATTCCTGATCCTTTTGGTTGAACTAAAAAAGACTTAAAAATTAACAAGTTTTCTCTGTGAACAAGAAGCACCACCCTCCATCACTGAGCGACGAAGTGTGGCATTTAAAGAAAGTAGTCAAAGACGGTGCTCTACATAAGCGCATGATTTCAAGAGAAATAAACACTATTCAAGATTTCCTCCAGTTGTATGAAGCTGATGCATCCTCTCTAAGAAATGTAGCAACCATTTCTCTTCTAGCCGTGCTAATTTCTCCTTTTTTGTACACGTTATTCTAAGCATTGTTGACCATCAAATCCACTACTTCTTGTGTGATGCAATGTTATTTAAGATATTTGGCGATCAGGTTGCAAACAGAATATGGGAGATGATTGTCAAACATGCCAGGACCTGTGTGGTTGACGATAATAAGACCTACACTTACTATCAAGCTTCAAACCAGGCCAGTATACTGTTCAACTCAGTGATGAAAGTGGCTCAAACAACACTTGACGGCCAAACTTACCAGTCGCTATATCAATTGACCCACTCTCATAAGGTACATAAAGCATAGCCAGAAACTTTCATATCAAGCAGTAGATTGTCAAACTATGTGGAGCTACAGAAGGGCTTGTATGTATCGTTCTTGTCCATACATATACCACAATCACTTTGCTTAAAATTCGTAAATATTCCATTTGATTTCAAATTTGATTGAATTTGTCGTTCGGTTGACAAATTTTGGTGCAGAACTTAAGAAGGCAAGCTTACTGCAACAAGAATCAATGGGTGTTGCTTGATGCCTTACCCAGCATCACTTCTCTAAGTGCCCTGACCAACTTGCCTACGGAGTCATTAATTGGACTGAGCCCGCTTCATCATCTAGATCACATAGTGCCAAACCTGAAAATGAAACTAAAAAAAAAAAACCTGTTGGAACCTGGAACCGATCCCGGAACCTGTGACAGGGTAGGTTCCAGGTTCTCGGTTCTGACGGGTAGGTTCTAGGTTCCAAAAATGGAGGAACCTGTACCCGAGGGTAGGTTCCAGGTTCCGGATGGAACCGAACCGGAACCGGGAACCGCTCACCCCTAACTTTTGAGTGGCCAATTCCACGAGTTTTCCACAACGGTAGTGATCCAGAAGCGTTGACAACACGCAATAATCGAACAGCCGATATTAAACCACTTGAATCCAATGTGAGGAGAAACATAACAAAGTTGTCAACCTCAAAAGCCCGGGATTGCGGAAATGGCCCACGCTTCACTTTTTTCTTGGCTTCCAAACAATTATCTCATCAACGAATCATCATCGAACATAAAATTTCTGATGTGGAAAACTGAATATTAGAAGATACAAATATATCTATTTTATAAGTCATTCTGTGTGTTATGATTGTATGTAAAATCCTATTTTCTCACTCATGATTTAAATAAATTTTGTAAGTTAGAAAGAGAAATGACCGATTTCATATATATATAATTTTTAGGTATGTTCATTAAATAACTTTTAAGATCAGCTCTAGAGATTATATATATGTTATTTCCATATATCTTTTTTTTGTTAATGGCCAAAGCACCTTTCTCTCTATAATAAGGGTGTGTTCCGCAAGAGAGGTGGCCTCACCCAGGGCCTTTATGGCCCCGCTGGCCAAGGTGAGGCCTTTGCAATCGGCACACAAAAAAGAAATAAAGAAAAATGAAAAATAAAAATATAAACTAAAAATTAAAAAATTCAGAAAAATTTAAATTTTTAAAAATGTAAAATATATATGTAAGACGATTTGCCGGAGAGGGCACTCAAATGATTGATTTTACTTCGACATGACACTTAAGTAAGCGAAAAAAAAAATTATGCCATTCAAGTGATTGTTATACGAAAATTATGGCACTCCTGCTATACTTGTCTTGATTTGTAACAGTTTTCAGTTTAATGCAAGAATTGACAATAGAAAAACGGTTTTCTCTTTCATTTATTGTAACTCCAAACATAATTCAAAAAATACATACAAAAGCAAGAACATCCTTACTGTTCTTATTTTTCATTTCTTTGTTGTGTTTAACATACAAATTTGTTGTTCATGTTCCCTCTATTATTCAATGCAAAGTAAAGAGCAATGTTTGTTTTATCCCGAGAGGATAGTTGTTAGAGTCGGTTGCACTGAGTTTTATACTTTGAGATTCGGAATTATTGTGAAGGACGATGCTTCCACGTCTTAAACAGTAGATCTCATTTTCATATTCTCCAACTTTCTTTTACAACAATAATAACCTACCAACACTATTAAGAATTTACTAACTTCCAAATAAGTTGTTGGATTATTGAATCTTCAGAAAAATTTTGCAAGCATCGTAAGTAGATAATCCTCACTATAGTATATATGTCAACATTTTAGTAATATAATAATTTATCAACTTCTTTGAAGTGCTACCCTCACATTGCTACAAGCTTTAGAATGTTTAGTGATCATAGCATTCCCACTTTGAATGGACCAAAAAATTCATCATTAGCATGACCACAAGGCATTTGAGCCTTCCTTTGATACCAGGTAAAAATTGGAGCAGGGGTATAAACAAAGGAAATGGTGTAAACCAAAATTTTCAACGCGTATCCAGTTTTATTTTTGACAAAACAAAAAATCTTCTTGAGGGCATGCCAAGGCCACATACACAATATCTCAATTTTGAATGGCTCACATTCACATAATGCAGTTGGCCACCCTCTCTCACCGAAAAACAACCCTCAAAGTAAAAAAACGATACTGGGGTGCCATTGTTGGGCTAGTCGAAAAGGCTTTCGTTCTCTCTCTTACCCTTCATTGCAGATGTCTTGTCTCTATCTCTTTGATCCTTTCATGCTGAGACACCTAGCAAGCATCATGATCCATGTCAGGACGCCACCCAAACTTTCCTCTTGAGGATGTAAGAATGACGTCATACAAACTTGGAGATGACGCAAGAATGTGACATCATCGTGGGCATGGAAACTTTGGCAGCATCCTTGAAGAGTATACATATTACACACACGGTCAGTGTTAGTCTTTTTTTATACAAATAATCTCAGAATAGGAGCATGTGCATAACCTGTTTATGAAATATATCTACATGCTAAAAATAAAAATTGAATATGTGTCATTTTATAAAAAATAGCTTATCTAAAGAAACTGTGCCAATGTTAGTGCACTGATTAAAAATTTTATTATCGTATGTTGTTTGGAAATAAGGGGATGGTGCAAGAAAAATTGGAGCAGGGGATAAACAAACGGCAAAGTACGATAAGGACAGCGGACGATACGGACGGGCAGCGGGGGAAATGTCGCGCAGTACGACCGGCCTGCAGCTGGCGACGCTGTTTAAAAGTGGGGAGAGGTTGGACCGAGAGGCAGGGCTCTTCGGCTGAAAAATCCAGAGAGAGAGGGAGAGATCCGACGAGAAAGCCGCGAGTGAGAGCGAGTGAAGAGAGTCGGAGGGAGAGACCGCCGGCCACCGCGCCTGAATCGCCGCCGACTACCGCCGCCGTGCCTCCTTCCCTCGCCGAAGCTCCGGTAAGCCTCGACCCTATTTTGGCCCTGTTTTCGGGCGTGCCGTGGCGGAGCTCGCGGTCGTCCAGCTCACACGAGCTCCAGCCCCGACCATCCTTTGTCCAGCTACTGTGTGTATCGTTGTCTGTTTGTCGAGAGTTCCGTCGAGAATCCCGGTTGAAGTTGAGCCGGAAACCTCATGATTCGCGAGCCCCCTTCACCGGTTCGACGAAATGCTCAAGCGAGATCTAGTTTTCATCCTCCCGTTTTTGGCCGAAACCGAGTCGTCCGTGCACGCCGTGATCTATGGGAATGTCCAGTGGTGTTGGACGACCTTGGGCGTCGGCCGTGTAGTCGTTCGCCACGTTTCCATCGTCGCCGTAGTTTGTTCGGTGTTTGGCCGTGGTGTGTCTCTCGACCGGCGGCGGGGAGGTCGGCCGACGAGTGGCGTTCGGAGTGGACGTCGCTGGTTGGTAGCTTGGCGGTGTCCTGAGCGCCGACGAGGGCTGTCTAAGTGGCGTCGGTTCGGGTGAGGAGCTTCGGTGAAGAAGAGAGCAAGGGGGAGGGGTGCTTCGGGAAGGAGAGAACAGGGAGAAGAAGAGAAAATGGAAAAACAATGAATTCAACAAAGATTTGAAAAAATTAGTTTTTAATTTGAAGCGGATCATATCCCAGTAGGCGAATCAGGTTATCAGGTCGGACCGTGTTTACGGTCCGCCCTTTTCCCGAATATAATAATAAAAAAAATTAATTAAAAAGTTAGTGTAAAATGCATAGTTGCTATTCATTTTTTTGTGGGTCCCATCCACCGTGAGAGGATCGTTGCCGACCACGGTCGACTTCGGTCAGCAGTGGAAACAGAAGGAGGAGAGAGATACAGAGAGGCAAGCTCGAAAGAACTAAGATAATTTCTCTATTTTTTAATTTTTAATACTACAAAAAATCTAGAATTTATAAATTTATGTCGTATTTAACTTAAATTAATTTTCATGTAACAAGAGTCATATTTTTCCATCGGTGATAGATTTTTCATCAACGAGAATCACATGGTATAACAGGCCCTGGCAACTTAAGCTGATTGAAATCAGAGCAGAGCTTCAACTTTCTAGGAAAGTCGAAAGCCTCTTTTGCATTGTCCATTTAATTTGTTGTGGCAAGACCGTAACTAGGAGAGCAACCCAATGGCGATGCAACCAAGTGAAGAACAAAGAAATTCGAATCATGCAGAACCAGCAGAAGGTACATGTTCAAGTTCCAACCGAGAAAAGATATGGTATAATCGATGGAGTCCCAAATATGTTGGAGCTTGTATTTTCTCATGGTTCTTTTTATTTACTTTATCACCGAACGAACACAATGCTGACCTTGGCTAGAATAAAGGAAGAAAAAAAAAGGGTATGCGAAGGACTTAGTGCTCACTCTCTCCTACAGATATTGAAAATGTTTTAGCAAGCGTTGGATTAGCTTCTTCCCAATCTGGAGGTGCTTCAGATGTGTTATCCCTAAAAAGAGTTATTCCATTGTGAAATTAATACTTGGGGTGGATCTTCATGAAATCATTCTTTTTTGGGACACTTTTCAATGTCAACAAGGAAAAATTATTAACTTAAATGGCCTGAAATGTTCTCATCCATTGCAGAAATATTGGAAAATGTAGTGGATGAATCCTATTACCGACCATTGGTGCGAGCTGCATTCAGGGGTGATTGGGAAGATGCTACAAGATTTTTCGAACAAGATGCTTCTTCAAAGACGGCCAAAATAACAAGCAGATCAGAAACAGTGCTTCACATGGCTGCTTTGAGTGCACAGGACCAATTTTTTTAGAATCTGGTTGAACTCGTGTCTTTTAATCCAGAAGTGCTTGAAGAGGTTGATTGTGATGGCCGCACAGCGCTTCACATTGCTGTCGTGTGTGGAAGGATAAGGATGGTCAAGACATTAGTTAGAAGTAATCCTAAGTTGACGCAACTCGCAGATAACGAGGGACGTGTTCCTTTGGGAATATCTGCTCTGGAAGCTTCTATGCATAAGGAGATTCTCTGGCTCCTGGCGAAAATACAATAGATGATGGGCCAAGTTATCCCTTCAGCAGGTCCGATATGATTGGCCCGATTTTATGTCTTACCTCCTCTGGTCATCATGGTAAGATCACCGCCTCTCTTTACCTCAATTGTTTTTTCCTTCATTTTAGGCTTAGCTTATCTTCCTGATTAACTTTGCCGGTGAATTCGGACAGATATCACCCTTTATCTGGTTGGGCGGTACCCTCACTTAATTACCATGAAAAGCGAAGGCTTCTCTATACTGGACGTGTTGGCGAGGAGGGAGTCTCACTTTCTTAGCGGAACCAGGCTCGGTGTTTTGGAAGCATTGATATACAAATGTCCGTACTTTCTGCACTCCCGTCTCTTCATTACTGATTCCCTTCAAGATGATCATATATGGCTCATCACCTGCTCTTTTGTTTCTGAAATGAAGGTATTCCGGTGGACTTGAACTACAAACCAACCGATAAAAATTAAGATCTGGGTAGGTATGCATTTTTGTTGTTGGGCATTATCGTAGAAACTTTCATGATTTTGAACTTTAAGTCAATTTTCTTAGATTGATTCCCTCTGCACTAGCAAAAGAAACCGGAAATGACTGTTTCTTTGTAGGATATATTATGATTTCTTGACCTCGTTTTACTTGAATAATGGCCTGAAATCGAACTATTTCATGGATTAGCTACCTCTTGGGAACTGCATATGATTCAACCAAGTGCACAATCATCGCACAACATAATTAATTGGATAATGTAACAAACAAATTACGAGATCTTACAATGATTTCATATCCACTGACTGGGTTTACTTTGCAACCTGTTGAAGCGCTTCGATGTCTTACAATATCACTTTGGAATGCTGTCAAATATGTAGGTATGTTTCCATTATATCAAGATACCGTCTCTATCTTTGTCCCTCACTCTTCAACTAAAAGTCTATGACTTGTTTGTTTTGACTTCTTTTATAAGTAGAAAAAAGCTCCTTCTTAATTCTTTGCCATAATTTGGAACGGAATTTGTTTTAGGTCCACTGCATGTATGAAAAAAAACCATCACACATTTATCGTTAGATGAGTAACATGTGTGTTCGAAGCTAGTTTTATCATTAAATTTTTTTTCACGTATCAACCTTTCAGCAGTGAATATGTAACTTATTCTTTACACCATTATTAAACCTAATAAAACTCCTTCAAAAAATTATTCAAACTCAAAAGAAGTTATATATGATTTTTTGTGTTAACATTTTTATATTTTGAAAGATTTTAGATGGTTAGCACTTTTTTTTCCCAAGTATGACTTTGGAGAGTACCGCTGATTTTGTTTGAGTATAATATTATATCTTTTATATACCAAATTCTAATTGCAAGAGTGCTGAAATTGTTATAAAAAAAAAAGCGAAAAAAGAAAAGAAAAGAATACTCGAATATGCAAATTGAGAAGAGATTTAATGTTAACCTAGAAATTTCTTGCTTATGGCTAAATGATCTAAGTAGAAAATATGGAATGAGAGTTAGGTAAACCTAGGACTTCTCCTTCGATCTTGATTGGTGAAATCGTGTGACCTTCATCATCTGTATCAAGCATGTAAATTTTTCCAAAAAATATTAGAATAATGAAACCATATGTATTGGTTGCCTCCCTATAAATGAAGTGCTTAAAGCATAAGGCTCCGTTTGTTTTATGGAAAATGTGTTATTTATGAAAAGTATTTTCCAAGAAGTCATTAAAGTTACTTTTCAGGAAAATGATAATATTTTTTGTTGCTCAACTGGAATCTGTAAATAAAATAAAAAGATATTTTTCATCATTTGGTATCTGATTTGACTTTTCGTCATGCACTCCTCTCGATTTTTTTATTTTTTTCTTTTAAAAAATTTGAATCTGTAATTTATTTTATTTTATTTTTCTTCTTTTTCTTTTTCTTTTCCTCAACTAATTGCTGCCCACTACTGACCATGATGAGGGTCAGCAAGTTGAGGGATGAGCTTGCTAGTAGGCTAGAGCCTCGCTGCCCTCTGGTGACACTTGAGCGTTGTTGATTTGGTGAGACTCGAGCCTCCCGTTCTCTAGCGAAGTTCGAGCATAGCCAATCTGTGAGGCTCGAGCCTCACTGGCCCTTGGTGACACTTGAGGCTCAAGCCTCCCCCCTTTAAGCAACGCTCGGGCATGGGCATCATAGATCTACAAGGCTAGAGCTTCGTTGATCTGCGAGGCTTGAGCTTGGCCACCCTTTGACGACGTTCAAGCTCTCTTGTGGTTGGTTGCCGGCCATGGTCGTGGCCGATGATTGGCCGAAGAAGAAGAAAATCGAAAAAGAAAAAAAATTAAAAAAAATTAAAAATAAAATCTAGAAAAGAAAATATAAATAGAAAATAATAAATAATTAAAATGAATGGTGAAAGAAACAGGAGGGCCCCACTTAGATGAGAAAAATATTTTCTTAAAAGTTATTTTCTTATAAACGAATGGAGCCTAAACATAATTTTCTTTGACTGCTACTTCATCTCAATTCAACACAAAAGAAAATGTTGAGAGGGCGCAGGAATTGGGCATGAGCTTAGGGGCAAGCCCCTCCCGTTATCCACTACGAAATAAGGTTGCAATAAATGAACGCATCGGTTTATCATTTAATCGTATTTAACATAGTAAATTTACACTTTCATTTGGCAACTTTAAAAAGGCGTGAAGAATAGGAACAGGAGCCGGTGGGAAAAATCATAATAAGTTGTTTGGGAAGGCTTGGAATGGAAGAATATTTCAGCAGAGGCGAATTTCGTGGGTCCCACCAAAATTGTGCATCCCAGAACTCCACCCCGACTTATGTATCCTATGCCAATAAGTTGTTTGTTAGATAATAAAGGAATTTTCTCTTCTTATAATCCTTTATTTCAGATTTGGGGGAAGCACTCCAGAAAATTAGATCTTAAATACATTAGGCTGTTATGAGAGAATTTGCTCACAAGATTACCCGAGGAGGTGCACTCCTTGAATTGCGTGAAAATTAACCCGAACATCATCTAACTGCGAAAAGAAGTCCTATAATTCCCAAAACTTATTCACAACTTTTGCTTGTAGTTGCAATTGTCATCTTCACCCAACTTTTGTATTTACCTGAAATACCGTTTAGCCCTGTCCCTAACTCTTCTATATTTGTCAAAGAACAAAAACAAAAAGCAGAAGTATAAGTTGTTGCGTGTTTTTATCAGATTAAAAGTTATTTTAGAATCTAGTCAATTTAACTCTGCTCCCTACGTCATACATGTGTAACAAGTAAACAAGAACGTCACTTACCATTATGTGGCCTCGTGTGGAAGTTTTGACTTTGTTAGAGATGATAGAATGGAGAAAGAAAAAGTTTTTGCGTTTGTTCTGAGCATAAATAACAAGACAATGCACGATTAATATGATTTGTTTATTACTAATTGCTATACATATTTGAATAATATTTTCTAAAACAAATCAAAGACTACTGTGATTTACACTAGCTAGACAAATATCATTAGCCTGGTTACTTTCAGAATTGTTCTACCAGGTCAAGTCTTATAATTATATTCTGTTACTTATGATTAACATTATTAAGCCTCGTTTGAACTTCAAGGAAGATCACTTTCTTCAGTTACCCTCTAATCACTTCCTACTTTCTTCACATCCAATTATTATTTTTTTCATCTAGACGTGATATAAACCTTTTTCTTGGAAAATGCCAAAAATGATTTCATACCTTTTTTTGTACTTTGCACCAGCAATTACTAAAATTCACACTTGCAATTGAGGACTGAATCCAAAGGAGAAATAAAAGATCAAAATAGCTCTCCTAAAAGATAAGAAAAAAGAAAGAGAATGAGATCGTTTTCCCAATCACCCGCCACCCCAAGCTCTAAATGTGGGAAATTATGACAATTAGTAAACCTTTGTTAGATGCAATTTGGTGTAAAATTTGGGACCCAGAGCTGGAGAACTTTTTATTAATCCAATTGCCGTCCCTTTGTTTTTCATTTTCATTTTCTTTTTTGTTTTGGACATTTTGTAGCTCCTATTGTCAAGAGGATTCACCAGTTGAAGTTGAGACATGTGCTAGCAGTTCAGTTGGCAAAACAGTGTTGCCTTGCGATCTCTGCTATGAGAACTACCGAGATTGCCAATTTTTTCCAAGAGAGAGACCTGGTGTATCATGCTACAACCAAGGGAATTAGTGAAGTCGTGAAGCTCTGTATTCAATTTTTCCCGGAGCTTATTTGGATCTCTCATAATGGTGAGAGGTTGGCGACACATGCTGTGAGGTTTCGCCAAGAAAGGACTCTTAGATTCTTTTTGAACGTAAAATCAACCAATGAGTTGTCAATAGTTCCAGCGCCTACACGGAATGAATCAATGGCTATGATACTCGCAGTAGCAAATTCAGTTGCTCATTTGAACATCTTAACTGATGTTTGTTAGGAAAATCCCTTATGATGTTTTGAAGATGACAAAATAAATCAAAGGCTACTAACATGTTTAATGGTTAAGTAATAGACCATGCAGATGATAGAACATGTAAATGATATTGTCAAAGTGTGAATACGACCAGAAGACTGAACGTAACATATGTCCAAAGTATATTCTGAAGATTTCTAGACTTCTGTGTCAAAGTCTGAAGATTGCCAGACTCAAGACTCAAAGTCTAAAGATTGCCAGACTTTAGTGTCAAAATCTGTTCTACATCAGAAGTCTGCTCACTCTGACTAATTCCAGACTGAACGTGAATGATGAACCAGAAGACAGACTTTATGTTGAAGCTGAACTAGGTACAGACCTTAAAGCTAAATCTGTTCAGAAGCAGATATGTTCAGACCCAGATTGTAAAGTCTACAGACTCAGATTGTAAAGTCTATTGCTCTAAGACTTTACATCCAGATTCGACAGAACGTAACTCAAGCCCAATCATATAACGGCTAGTGATCTAGTTTGGATTCCACATCAAGATTGATTTGATTGACTCAATCTATTTGATTGACAATTGGATGTTGAAGATAAGATCTTTCTATACGAAGAAGCTTTACTTATGGAAACCAAGATTTCGTTTGTATGGGCGATCGGAATCAATTTGGGATTTTACCTTTATCACTCAACGGCTACCAAATCTTCTAGATACAGAGCTGTCCAATTGGTATATTGGAAGACGATTCTCCGGGATACTGTCCAACGGGTAGTTTGGAAGTTGATGAGTATTTAAGGAGATCATGGACCGATGAGCAAGTAAGAGACGGAGCGTAGAATTTATAATTCCAAAGTCTGAGTGACTTTCGATCATATACTTGTCTCTTGAGAGCTTAAACGTTTGTAATCATGAGAGAAATCCCAAAAGAGTGACTTAGTGAGATAGTGTGATCTACTACTAAGTGTTTGCACTCGAAGTTGTAATCTCTTGTTGATTGCATAGTGGAATCCAGCCAAGAAGGCTGTTAGCGTGGGAGAATGGACGTAGGCTTGGATTAAGCCGAACCACTATAAATCTTGTGTTCTTATTCTCTTCCCTAACTCCTTTATTTTGTTCATACTAGCACTAACAATGTTCCCGGAGCGGCTTTTCAAATGCAAAGCGAACTCAAGTGGTTTAAGGTAAATCTCTCTCTTTTCATAAATTTAATATGATAAATATTATATATTCTTGACAGGTCTCTTAAAATATGATAGCTAGAACTTTATTTAGATAGCCTTGAGAATATACAAAGAATGTTTTTATTATAGCAATCGGGCAATATTTGGCCAAGGTTTTATGCACCATGAGGTCTACCTTCCTAGGTGATTTTACAAGCGGACTGCTTACATCGGTCTAGTGCATTCATAACTTTACTCCTAAAATGCTTCTGATATGACTTGAATCCAAGACCACAACGAGAAGAAGAAACTCTTTTGCCGTTGAAGCCAAGACTTGGTACGTAGAACTTTAAATTCCACAATGAGGTGAGTTGAGAAACAACGATAGATCCTTAAAACAATTTACAGAAAAAAAAAAAGGGAGACCGATTAGAGAAATTGGGGCATTGAAAGATGATTGAGACTAATCATAATTAAATTGCATTTTAATTTTACTAATATAACTACGATCCACCACTTAATCTAATCCAAGTGACTCTTTCTTAAAATTTGACCAACTCTTATAGAGGTGTCTGCCATGATGCAATTTGGGGATTTTCACGATAGCTTTGCTCGTTGTATCATATTTTGTATTGAAGATTATAGTGTAGTTCATATATAATTAAATGTATGTAGATGGATAATTATTTAATCAAAGTAATTTGAATTGAATCTCCTCTTTTACCATAAAATTTTTAGCTAAGTTCATTTATGGCCACTATTTTCATTTGAATAGCTATTAATCCAAGAACACTCTTCATCAGTTCGTTTATCTATTAACTAAAATTTACTCATGCAAACCATTGTCCACAAAAAAATGATATCATGAAGCTTTTATAATATATTTACTCTTTTAAACTCTCTATTCCTTCTTGTCACTAAATAAGAGCTTTGGAAAATTATGTAAGTCCTAAAGCTTTGAATTCATGCTTAATACGTCCTAAGCTTGACCCTATCCTTCGCGTTATTAGCCCTCTCTTTAGCTCTGTCGATTTTTTATGGACAAGACGTCTATGTGGCATCTTTATTAATTTTTATATGTTTGAACAAGTGGCACTGCTGAGGCACAAATTAGGCGCTAAACTCGAAAACTAGAAATAGAAAGTCTTAATTTTTTTTTATTATTATTATTTTATATAAAAAGTCAGAATAGAGAGAGAGAGAGAGAGAGAGAGAGAGAGAGAGAGAGAGAGAGAGAGAGAGAGATTATCGAAGAGGAACAAGAAGGGGCCACCCCCTTTTGTAACCGGCAATGTTTGGGGACCCTCGTCAGGTCGCTTCGAATGCGACTACCCTCGCTGGCCGCCTCCGCTCAAATGACTCTAGAAACAATATGCAACGGTTAGGACTTAATAAAGCACATAGAAGTACTAGAAGACTCATTCTCGGATTTCTTGACTAGCTCTTGACATTTTTTTCCGTATATTCCTCAAGAAGACCCCAAATTGGATGAGACTTCAAAAAGTATAAACATAGTTATTTCCATACATATATTATTGGGAAAATGACATAAATGATCCCTAAATTTTGGTCATATATTCAATGTGATCCATAAACTTTTAGTTTGTTTAATGTGGCTCCTAAATTTTATCCCAATGTACAGTGTAATCCTTGAACTGTCCAATGTGGTCCCGGAACTTTTGGCTCATTTAATGTTGTCCCTATACTGACCAAGAATAAAATAAAATGTTGTCATTGAACTTAAATTAATAGAAGGATAACAATTGATATTTTCAGATAATCTAAGAATTAGACTGAATATTTTTTAAAAGTTCGAAGACCACATTGAACAATTAAGGAACCGCATTGCATATGGGATAGAGTTCAGGAGCCACATTAAACAAACTAAAAGTTTAAGAATCACATTGCATATTTGTCTAAAGTTCAGGGACCATATGTATAATTTTCCCTATATTATTTGACTATATTTCGAAGCATAGAAGAAGGTGACACTTGGAATTTTCCAGCAAAGATGGACTTAACCTGTAACCAATTCCGCAAAGTGTAGAATAAGTCTTAATATCCTTGAGATGTTCCTTTGTAAGCTCTTTCTTAAAATTGTCAATAATTAATCCACTTATTGTAACTCATGTTTGTGACTTGTATGCAAAGGCTGTGCAATCGTGGATTATCCCTGATGTAAAAACCTTCATAAGTGATAGCAAAACATATTGGAAAACATTTGTGGAGGAGCACAAAGAGTTGCGTAAGAATGGAGAGAAGTGGATGAAGGACACAACAAATTCATGTATGCTCGTCTCAACTTTAATTGGCACCGTATTGTTCTCTGCTGCTTTCACTATGCCTGGAGGTAATAATGGCATTACTGGAGTGCCCTTGTTGTTAGGACAAGACTCTCTCCTTCTTTTTGCAATTTCGGATGGTTTAGGTTTATTCTCATCCGTGACAGCCATCTTGTTATTTCTAGCTATCTTAACTTCGCGATATGAGACGCTAGATTTTCTTGAATCGTTGCCTAAGAAGATCATTTTTGGCCTTTGTTTTCTCTTCCTCTCCTTGGCTTTCATGCTGGTGGCCTTTGCTGCAACTCTCACAATTGTGCTGAATAAGAGGCTGGAGTGGGTTGTCATTCCATTTACTTTGCTGGCCTCTCTTCCCGTGGCTTTATCCGTAGTACTACAACTTCCCCTGCTATTACTAATGATTAAATCCACTTATGGACGCAGCATCTTTCGTGCCGAGAGAATTTGGATGTAGTCAAAAATACACTGAAAAAGATCAATGCTTGGTGAATTTGATTTGTGGGTGTATGTCTTCATTATAGTTTGTTGTTTGTAGCAGGGCCAATGCGCTACTGAATGTATTTCCTTTAAGTATTTGAACAATTACTATGTATTATGTTTTCCTACCTTGTTACCAAAGATCTATTTATGGAATGATTTGATCAATTCAAGATTGCTGCTTATAGGTACTTCAAAATTGAATCTGCACATGCATAAACAATTTTTGTTTAGCATCCAGTACCAAGATATGCTCAATCATGGAATATAATGTTTTGAAAATTATTTTTTTTTAGCCTTATGTTTTATAATTCAGATGCAGGAATTTTTTCCATGAGCTTAAACATTCAGCCTCTAGGTATTTCAAAATAAAATCTATGTAAACAATTATGTCGAACATTTATTATTAACATACGTGCAATCATATAATACAACTTTCATCATGGAATTAGAGATGAACAATTATTTATAGAAAAAAATCTACATATACAAAATTTCGTTGATAAGAATTATACCAAATGTAGACTTCATTCTTTTGAACTATAAAGTAATTGGAATCATACCACTTATAAGACTTTGTTTATATTAATTGTGAAATAGATGGAATTAAACCTACCATAAATCTCTGATCATTCATTAGTTACATTTAGATCTTTCATAATAGAATCTAGGTATACACAAGCAATTACTTTTAAACATTTAAAAAATATACACGCAATCATGTAATACACTTTTCAACGTGGAAAAGCTTTTTGAGCATTTGATTTTTCTTTATCAGATGAACGGTTTGATAATCAAAGTAATCTATATAAAGGATACCGATGATAGACATAATACCATATTTACGACTTTATTCTTAGGAACTATAAAATTGGAAATATACCAGATACATGACTTTGTCCACATAAATTGTGAGGCACATGGAATTATAACCTATCATATATCTTTGATCATTCATCTAATTATAGATAGATAAATAACTAAGTAGTTTAAACATTTATTTTTTGTAAATCGGTAGAAAATTATTATCAAACTATTTGTAAGAATTAGATATGCAGAATTAGTACGATTAGATATTAGCTAGCATTAGAGGTTTGCTAAACTAGCTATCAAAAACAAATCACTAGATAGAACTGGTACGTGAGGGTACCATGTGAATCAGCCTCACTCGATCTATATTCAGACATTAAACTTACATTGAAATTTCTATGCGAGTATAATTTCTTTGAATTAGCTCGTCTCACCCTAAAACTTCCGGTGTATCTAGGTTTATTGTAAACTTTCCAATAAGATATCATTCACCCGACATCCTTGTGCGTCTCCGACAATTTGAGGATAACACAAGGTTAAATCGAAACCCAAGGATCTAAACTGAATAAAACTTATACCTAACTACTACAAATCCTGCCTTTTCCAAAGGCATGAGAATTGCAGAAATCCAAGAATGCATTAAAATGGTACTTGCATTGAAATTTTATGAACTTCTAGTCAAACAGCCACTCAAACCGCAACCCCTCAACACGTTTGATGCACATCGAGTCTTCCGTGCTACAACTCCTGAGGCTTCACTCCTCTGATTTTGTCACCAATTGCGGTCAGCTATTTGCTGAAGGTAGGGACCGAGTGCTCGATTCCACCAACGTGAAATCCGGTCGAGTTCTAGCCTTTGTGATTAGTCTGGATGCGACCTCTCTTTTTTCATCATCTAGATCCGTTGGTCCAAATGTCTACCCCTGTTTGATAAAATTCCTGAACTAGATCGGTGTGTGTTTCGATTTAGATTCTGACTGAGAGCTTTCCATGTATTTAGTGTGAAAATGAGATGAATCTGATAACTGAGAATTCCAGAACTTAGACCGAGGGTATCTCGAACGAAAATGGATTGACCCATGCATGTTCATTTCTTATGCTTCTCTACATGCCGATCCATGTTTGTTGTGTCAAATTGCAATCACATTATGAGAATGTTGCTGGTTAGTTCAATGTACCTGTTGAAATCGCAAGCGAATTGAGTGAATGCTAATATCTTGAATACCGAGTGCATGCTGTAAGAGCATTGAGCCGCTGCTCTAGTCATCGTATACACATTCATTTTGGGTGGGCAGTGTTACTGATTGGTTCATCTTCGTATGCGTTGAGTTGCTGATGTGCTCACTGTCTTGTGTTCCTACCGATGTGTTGTGTTACGGATAATGTCTATTCTGTGCGTGCTTGCTGTTCGTATGTCCTGGTATGTGTAATTGTGTCATTGATGTGCTGTTCGTTGATGCCAAGAACTTGCTGTCCAGATTTCCTCATTCATTTTTTTCTGTTCTATTATTGGAGCCTAGTGTCGTGACCGAAGAATTCAGAGTTGTAAATACCCAGCATAAGGAGACCATTGTTGAGATGCTTTTTAAATTCTATTTATTTCGTGAAAAATCAATGATGTGAAAATCATTTTCTTAAAAATTTTGGTGTCTTTCTCAAGAGCTTTATGTAATTTTTAAACTATTCATAGGAGAAGGAATACAAAATTTTCTTGTAGAAAGTAGGTCATTAGCTACATTACATATGTGAAATTTTAATTTAAGAAAATGATGTCATTTCTGAAAGTTTTCACCAAATGAATGTCTTGCCTACCAAATTTTTTTTATTCAAGCAATCGAAAAAGAAAAATACAATATGATTTATTCATATCCACTCATCTTACCAATAAAGAAATGAAGTATATTGCAGAGATATGTATGTGCTGTATAGTAAACATCTTTTGTTGACAAATACTATGTAAATAAATAATTATGTTTTTTTTTTTTTCAATTTTCGGTGATAATAGCGACCAAAGAAAGTTGGCAAGAGTCACAAGACCACTGGTTAACGTTTATGCGCGGAGTCAGTATAGTAGCCACATGACTCGTGCTTTAATAGGAAAGTATTAATAAGTATAGTAATAGAATTAATTTCTTTAATGCTAAAAACATGTTTGAAAGTTTTTTTGTTATAAACTTTCCTATAGATTTTTGAGGAACTCAATAATGAAGAAAGTAGAAACAATCTTACCAAAAAAAAAGAGAAAGTAGAAACAAACTTCTAAGATCGATTACAAGCATAAAAGCGTATTACTTCCTATATTTTCTAGTGCACTGAAAATGGTTCGTTTTGGATGCTAAGCTAGTAGAGCAATTATATATCTAAGTAATTAAAGGTCAAAATTGTTAAAAATGAAAACAAATTATTGGTCGAGGAAATAGAATTTACTTACTCATACACCAAAATTAGACAATATTATACATACAGACATACAAACTCACATAAGCATATACGGACAGCAAAACACCAAAGAGTCGCATCATACAAATATCATAAATATCTTCATTGTATAGTCTATCTTCCCAACAATGGATCTGTTTTCTCTGAAGGGACTGTATAATAGATTATACACCTAGTCAGTATTATATTAAGCTGTTTTGTAATGTAAAAAAAAGTAGTACTTGTAATTAGGCTATAGAATGTCCAAATATTCAAAAGTATTTTCTTTATTACAAAATATAAATAACACGAGGATGTAAATGAAACCATAAACTCCAATTTACGTGGGAAACACAAGTTATTAAAATATTTAAATAACAATCACACAATAGTCTAACAACATAAGTTTTCAGAATAATTTACCATGCTTCCGCAAAATTTAATGTTGTATCAAAATAAGAAGCCCTAAATTAAAATTCTTCCCAATTCCTTATTTGCCTTTCCTATTTTTTATTTCTACTCTTTAGTCTTAGGCCAAACTCTAATTTACGAGTGAGGAGGAATATTAGAATATTGAAGGGACCATTCATTTATCAATTGAAGTTTTTATATTAAAATTCTCAGTAGTAGTTCCACAAAATTTTACAAGGGTATAAAAGAATTTGTTGCAAAGATTGACGAATAACAACATACTCATACATGTAGATAAATAAATCACCTCATTAAAAAAAATAAGACTAAGCTCGAAATACTGATTAAGTACCATATAATTGATGGGAGAACAGTAACAATTCGAACAATATCGAATCAACGCAGCGTAATAAAATAATCTCCCCTCTTGTGTAAACCTAATAGGAATCGATATAGTAGAGTAAAATAAATACCAAGCACGCGAATACAAGACGATTTTTTACATGGAAAACCTCCTCGATGTGAGGAGATAAAAAATCACGAGACCAGATTCCACCAGAAAATCCTCACTATCAATAAAATTGTTCTTCTCTAGCAAATACTAGAGGTACATAGCAGCAAACACCTCAAGAACATAATTTTTGGCAATACACATGAACTTCACAAGAGATCAAGGATAAATTTGACCAAAAACGCAAGTTTTGATCAATCCACAAAAAAACCTGATATAGGGAGCTTTAAACAAAAATCAAACCGTTCAGATTTGAAAAAATTACGCCACGAACATGCTGACAAAATTTCAACTCAATCGGACCACGAATCAACCTCAGATGTCAGCTTGATGTAAATCAGATGTTGCCCAAAATCCCAGATTTTCTGCTTTCTCTTTTTCTCTTGTTACTATTTCCTTTTTTGGCTACCATTTTATATAGATAGTGAGAAACCCTATTTCCTCATATAACTTATCATATGGGCTCAAGCCCTTTTTGGGCTTGCAACTCATTAGGCTTCCTCCACATAGGAGTGAACCCAGCTAACAAATCTCCCCTTCACGACAATGTGGAGGGATTCACCATCCCTGCTATCAATCGGCAATGTTCAAGCTTTTCTCTTGGTAGAGTCTTCGTTATCATATTAAAGCCATTATGATCTGTATGAATTTTCTCAAGTTCCAACAACTTTTCATCTAGAACATCTCTTATCCAATTATATCTAACATCAATATGTTTCGATCTAGAATGAAAAGATGAATTCTTAAAAAGATGAATTGCGCTTTGATTATCACAAAATAACACATACCTCTTTTGCTTAAACCCAAGTTCTTCTAAGAACTTCTTCATCCATAGCATCTCTTTACTAACTTCAGTCACTGCAATAAATTCAACTTCGGTTGTAGAAAGTGCAACACACTTCTACAATCTTAACTTTCATGACACAGCTCCACCCACAAAAGAAATCAAATAACCAGAAGTAAATTTACGAGTATCAATATCTCTTGCCAAGTTGGAATCTGTGTATCCAACTAACTCAAGTTTCCCGATCTCGAAACTAAGTTTCAAATTTGAAGTTCCCCGAAGATACCTCATAATCCACTTCACTGCATTCCAGTGCTTTCTGCTTGGATTTGACAAATAGCGACTAACAATGCCAATTGCGTGCGCCAAGTTTGGGTGTGTACATACCATTGCATACATTAAGCTTCTTATAGTTGAAGCATATGGAACACTTTCCATATCTTTCTTTTCTTTATCAGTCGTAGGACTTTGCTTCATATTTAACTTAAATTGAGCAGCAAGAGGAGTACTAACCACTTTAGTCTTGTCCATGTAAAATTTCTGAAGGATTTTCTCGATATATTTCTCTTGTGACAAAAACAACTTCTTAGCATCTCTGTCTCGGGTAATTCTAATGCCAAGAATCTGCTTCGCCGAGCCCAAGTCTTTCATGGCAAAAGACTTGCTCAACTGTTTGTTCAATAACTCAATTCTTGAAGCATTCCTGCCAGCAATCAGCATATCATCAATATAAAGTAAGAGAATAATAAAGTCATCATCAAAAAAATTTTGGACAAACACACAGTTATCTGAAGAAGTCTTCTTATAGCCCTGTTTTGTCATAACTGACACAAATTTCTTATACCACTGCCTCAGTTCTTGTTTTAGGCCATAGAGACTTTTCTTCAATTTGCATACATAATCCTCTTTCTCTTTCACTTTGAAACCCTCAGGTTGTTCCATGTATATCTCTTCCTCCAAGTCATTATGTAGAAAGATTGTTTTAACATCCATTTGCTCAATTTCCAAATCTAGGCTAGCTGCCAAGCCTAGTACCACACGTATAGAAAACATTTTCACAACCGGAGAAAATATATCATCAAAATCAATACCATTTCTTTGACCGAATCCTTTAACAACCAATCTAGCTTTGTACTGTGGTTGTAAAGTATGTTCATCTTGCTTCAACCTATATACCCACTTGTTCTTCAAAGCTCTTTTACCTTTAGGTAACTTCACCAACTCAAAAGTATGATTATCATAAAGTGACTGCATCTCATCTCGCGTAGCATGAAATCAATTGCTTTTGTACTCATCTTCTATTGCTTCTACATAGCACTTTGGTTCACCTGCATCAGTCAATAATACATACTTATCTTCAGAATACCTAGTGGAAGGTCGTCGGTCTCTAACGGATCTCCGGACTAGAACATCCAGTGGAATATCTAATTGAGCCTCTAGTTCAGGAATATTATTATATGTCTCAACATGTACAGGAATATATGTATTATTTGGAACATTGACTTCCTGCTGCTCTTCATCAACCTGTGTAGGAATATTTGTAAGAGGAACTGGATCCAAATTAACCAAATTATTACTAACATGTGGTGCTGAAATCATCTTCGATTTCTCAATATCCTCTATTGTTTGATTTTTCATAAACACAATGTCTCTGCTTCTTACAATTTTCTTTTCAAGTGGATCATAAAATTTGTAGCCAAGCATATCCTGTTCATAACCAATAAATATGCACTGTCGTGTTTTCACATCAAGTTTAGACCTCTCATCTTTGGGAATATGCACAAATGCTTTGCACCCAAATACACACAAATAATCATAGGAAACTTCTTTGCCTATCCAAACTCTATTAGGAACATCAAACTCTAAATAAACGCATAGAGTAAGATTTAATACATGCACAACCATACTTAAAGCCTCACCCCAAAAGGATCCAGGTAGCTTTGACTGTGAAAGTAAGCATCTTACCCTTTCAACCAATGTTCTGTTCATTCTCTTAACTAAGCCATTTAATTGAAGCATCTTGGGAGGTGTCTTTTGATGCCGAATACCTTGTTGTCTGCAGTATTCATCAAAATGTCCAATATACTCTCCCCCGTTATCAGTTCTGATGTATTTCAATTTCTTTCCAGTCTGTCTCTCAATTGAAGCGTGAAATTGCTTAAAAACATCTAACACTTGATCTTTACTTTTCAAGGTATAAATTTCCTTGAAAAATCATCTATGAAGGTAACAAAATAAAGAGAGCCACCAAGTGATTTTGTTTTCATAGGACCGCAAACATCAGAATGCACTAAATCCAGTATACCTAACTTTCTTGAAGGAGGGGAGCTTTTAAATGCAACTCTGTTCAGTATTCCTGCTAAACAGTGAGCACACTTCTTTAGCGCTAAACTTTTCAATCCTGAAAGGAGCTTCTTGGCCAATATTGACAAACCATTCACACTAATGTGACTAAGCCTCTTATGCCATAATTCAGCTGCATCTTCGCTATCTATTGCATTAATTTTGTCTATGGACAACTTTGCCTGTATAATGTATAACGAAGAATATTTTTCACCTCTAGCCACAACAAGAGAACCTTTGGTGAGCTTCCATTGACCATTACTGAAGGTGCTGCAATACCCCTCATCATCCAACTTACTTATAGAAATCAAATTCAAGCGGATATCAGGTATATGTTTAACATTATTCAATACTAACCTTGTGCCATTGCTGGTTTCTAAACACACATCATCGATGCCTACAGCTTGAGCTAGTCCATTGTTTCCCATCTTCACAGATTCAAAGTCACTTGACTTGTATGATGTAAAAAAATCCCTACAAGACGTAGCATGAATGGATGCACCACTATCAATTACCCAACTGGTCTCATGAGATACAAAATTCACTACATCACCATAAAAAATAATGAGAAAGTCTTCATTAAGTGCAGCGACACGATTGTCATTGCTGTCATTATCACTTTTCTTCTCTTTACCTTTCTCCTTTTGTTTCTCCTTTTTTAACTGGCAACAAAACCTCTAAATATGTCCCTTCTGATGACAATAATGGTACTCAACATTAGCAAATTTATTATACTTACCTCTGCTTTTATGTTGACTTTTATCTCTATTTCTCGGACCTCGAGACTCACTTCTCTCCATTTTCTCGACAATCAATGCATTAGAATGTGAAGAGGACAATCCTTGTGTCTTCCTTCTCATCTCTTTATTCAAAATACTACTCTTAGCCAAATCCATGGTAATCGTACCGTCTGGGGCAGAATTAGACAAAGATGTTCGGAACCTCTCCCATGAGTTCGACAAAGTACCAAGGAACCATAGTACTTGTATCTCATCATCAAACTTAATTCCCATCGTAGCCAACTGATTTATAATTCCTTGAAAAGAATTTAAATGATCAGTCAAACGAGTACCATCTTGATTTCTCAGAGCCATAATCTGTTTTATTAAAAATAACTTATTATTCCTAGTCTTTTGAGCATATAACTATTCGAGCTTATCTCATAAACTGCGTGCATGTGTTTCCTCAATAATATGGTTCAAAACATTATCATCCACCCACTGCCTAATATAACCACACACTTGACGATGAAATATAGACCATTCAGCATCAGTTTTATTCTTTAGTTTCTTCTCAGCAAATACAGGCAAATAAAAATCTTTCACATATAAAAGATCTTCCATCTTCCCTTTCCAAATATGATAATTTGAATCATTCAATGTAACCATACTACTCGTATTCATTTCCATTGTTTAATACAAGGCAGAAAAATCAAGCAATAACCAAATGTTCTAATACCACTCTGATGGGAGAATAGTAATAATTCGAACAATATTGAATCAACGCAGTGAAATAAAGTAATCTCCCATCTTGTGTAAACCTAATAGGAATCGATATAGTAGAGTAAAATAAATACCAAGCATGCGAACACAAGACGATTTTTTACGTGGAAAACCTCCTCGATGTGAGGAGATAAAAAATCACGGGACCGGAGTCCACCCGAAAATCCTCACTATCGACAAAATTGTTCTTCTCTAGCAAATACTAGAGATACATAGCAGCAAACACCTCAAGAACATAATTCTTGGCAATACACATGACCTTCACAAGAGATTAAGGATAAATTTGACCAAAAACGTAAGTTTTGATCAATCCACGAAAAACCTGATTTAGGGAGCTTCAAACGAAAATCAAACCGTTCAGATTTGAGAAAATTGCGCCACGAACATGCTGAAAAAATTTCAACTCAATCGGACCATGAATCGACCTCCGATGCCAGCTTGATGTAAATTAGATATTGCCCCAAACCCCAGATTTTCTGCTTTCTCTTTTTCTCTTATTACTGTTTTCTTTTTGTGGCTACCACTTTATATAGATAGTGAGAAACCATATTTCCTCATATAACTTATCATATGAGCTCAAGCCATTTTTGGGCTTGCAACTCATTGGGCTTCCTCCACATAGGAGTGAACCCAGCTAACAATAATTGGGAGAATTTTCCTGCCTTACATATGGGGCAGGGTGGGGATAGATATGATTGGCCCCTCCCCATGAACCCGTCTAGAACTGCGATCCTATGTCTAAATGATGGAGATTTCTAGTAGTAACCTTGTTCCTTTATGTAAGTTGCATTACTTTTGGTAATATAAAGTTTCTTATTTTCAACATAGATTTTAATATAACATGAATACTTCAAATACTTCATTCCCTTTTCTCATCAATTTATCACGGCAAATTTTCAAACTAAACTATATTCTAAAGGATCTAAGAATCCCAAATTTGTTTTTTCGCATAAATGATTTTTTAAACTTGCAAAAGTTTTTGAGAGGTTTGTTGAAGAAATAATTTTCTATCTTGAAGTTATTATCAAGTGGGGCAAGTGCAACAGGGAAATCCGCATTCTTCCTTAGGGTTGTGGATGGAGCTCATAGATGTCCCTGAAGAAAACTCAATACAAAAGCAAGTAGTAGAAGCTGAATAAGAAGAGAGCTTGCTGTCTAGCTCATCTTCTTCTTTCTTCCATGGTCTTTTTCATCTGAGAGCTCGATCTTCATTCGTTCTATTTTTACACGCTTTTATATAACAACAGAGGAAAAACTTCTAGATCTAAACCAACCACTCCTTGAATGACAGCTCAGCACACACATATAATAGAAAAATAGAGCTCAGGCATATGTGTACAAGAAATAACTCTGCTGAAGCAAACGACGTAGTTTTACACTACTCCTTTTTCATGCCAATCATTTGTTTCCTCTGTTCCAGTTGACTTTCGTTGCTGAGTTTCTTCTTGCTGCTTCCTTTTAAGCATTTGCAACGCTGCATTCTCAACATCCCCCCGCAAACTGGGTGTGGGTTTGAATCCGAGACCTAGTTTGGTGCGTATGATGCAATGGTCCCATCTAGATAGTGCTTTAGTACAAATATTGGCAATTTGGTAGTTGTTGGGAACATATCGTACACTCAGAGAACCAAGAGATACTTTCTCGTGAACAAAATGGAAATCAATTTCGATATGTTTTATCCTGGCATGTAGTACAAGATTAGTCGTAAGAGAGATTGTTGATTGGTTATCACAAAAGATTACTGTAGGTGAAGCTAACGAGATGCCAATGTCCCAAAGAACAAAACTTATCCATGTGAGCTCAGCAGTAGTAGAAGCAGAGTATAGAGCTAGCGCTCTATACTCTGCTTCTGTGGATGATCGAGATACTGTAGTTTGTTTCTTTGCTGACCAGGAGAGTATGTTGGACCCAAGATAAGTACAGAATCTAGTTGTAGAATGTCTTGTTTCAACACAACCAGCCCAATTAGCATCTGAAAACTCATAAAGCTTCAAGGAACTGTTGGAGTGAAGGAAAAGTCCCAAGTTTACAGTTTCTTTAACATAGCGAAGAACTCATTTTAATCTGTTAAAGTCACCAACTGTAGGGTTCTGCATTTTCTGACAAAGCATATTGGTAGTATAGGCAATATCTGGTCTTGTTATTGTCAAATACTGGAGACCCCCAACTAAGCTGCGGTACTCAAGTGGTCGATCAAGATAGACTTCACCATCAGAAGAATATGATAGTTTCAGAGGCAGTGGTGTTGATATTGGTTTACATTCCTTCATGTTTGCTCTCTCAAGAAGATCAACAACATACTTCGTTTGACAAAGAAAGAGTTCTTCGGGTGTGTGTTTTGCCTCAATACCCAAGAAGTAATGAAATACATCCTAAGTCCTTCATGTGAAACGTTGAACTTAGAGGTGTAATCAATTGTGTAAGTAAAAGATTAGAATTACCTGTCAACAGGATATCATCTACATAGAGGAGTAAAATTGTGTCTTGCCCCTTATGAAACACAAAGAGTGATGGATCTGTAGTGCTACAAAAGAAACTTAATTCAAGTAGGAAATTACTAAACTTCTCAAACCATGCGCGCGGTGCTTGTCGTAGACCGTAAAGAGACTTTTGGAGTAAGTAGACATGATCAAAAAGGGTAGGATGGGCAAACCCAAGGGGTTGCTCCATATAGACAGTCTCTTTCCATGTGTTGTGCAAGAAGGCATTTTTTTACGTTGAGTTGATGTATCGACCACCTCTTTACCATTGCAACTGAGAGAACAATTTCAATTGTTGCTTGTTTGATGATTGGACTAAACATCTCAAGGAAATCAATTCCTTCCTCCTGGTGGAATCCCTTTGCTACCAATCTTGCTTTCAACTTGTCAAGACTTCCATCCGGTGCCTGTTTAGTTTTAAAAACCCACTTGCACCTTATCACATGCATATGATTAGTTCTTGGAACCAATGTCCAGGTTTGGTTTTCATGAAGTGCATTCATCTCTTCGATCATTACTCTATGCCACCCCTCATGAGCTAATGCAGATTTGATTGTCTTGGGTTCTGCAGGTACATGATATTTAGCCAGACAAGCATACTTAGGATTCGATTTCACAATACCTGACTTGGACCGGGTTTGCATGGAGTGTGTTGATGTTCCAGTTGATATCGTGGGCTGTAAAGCCTGTCTGTCTTGATTCTGGTAGCTATCAATCGGAATTGCAGTTGGTTGACTAGGTGCACCATCTCCACTTATCTCTAAGACAGATGATGAATCTGTTATAGTTGGTGAATGTGGATCTGATGGTGTTTGTGACTTCTCAGTGGTGGTGTTTGGGGGACACATTTGTTTGTGTTCAAGCAACTCATGTTCTTGTAAAAATCTTGCATTAGTCTGTGGAATCTTCCTCACTCGTTCTGCTTTGGTTGAATCTAGAAATTCAACCTCTTCAACCCATTTCTTGTAAAAATCAGTATAATGTGGAAACACCTCATTTAACTTCTTAGCAAAAGGGAAGAAACTCTCATCGAATGTGACATTTCGGCTAATATAAACTCTGCCATCCGAAGGTACAAGACACCTATACCCTTTATGTTTATCACTATAGCCGAGAAACACACAAGTGAGTGAGCGAGGATCAAACTTGTGTTGTGTATATGATCTAAGACAAGGATAGCAAGCACTTCCAAAGACACGTAAATGTTCATAACTTGGTTTATGCTTGAAGAGCTTACTGTATGGAGACTCCATCTGTAAATTTTGAGTAGGAAGCAGATTTATAATATAAGTTGCAGTCAAGAAGGCATCCACCCAGTAAATCAATGGGACTCTTGCATGAAACAACATTGATAATCCAAGTTCCACCACATGCCTATGCTTCCGTTCTGAAATCCCATTTTGTTTTGGAGTATGTGGACATGACATGTAGTTTTTGATTCCATAGGCTTTTAAGTGATTCTGAAACTTATTGTTGGAAAATTCGCCCTCACCATCACATTGAAACACTTTAATTTTTCGATCAAACTGATTTTCCACATACTTCTGAAACAAGATGAAGATAGCATAGAAATCTGACTTCAATCTCATTGGATAAACCCAACTATAATGAGAAAAGTTATCTATAAAGATAACATAGTATCTGAACCCTTGAACTGAACTCACTGGAGATGGTCCCCAAACATCACAATGTATCCTTTCCAAAGGAAAATTAGTTTCGGATTCAGATAATGGAAAAGCTAGCTTAGTACTTTTTACTATTTGACAACTCCTACACACAGCTTGAGTCGTCTTATTGCAGTGGATTAGCTTCTAATTTTGAAGAAACTTTAAGGTTTGAAAATTAGTGTGAGCTAGCCGCTGGTGCCACACTTCTTCTGCAACTACTTTATGTCTTTGAGTGAAAAGGACCTTGGTGGTTTGCTGGTCCACTTTGTAGAGACCCCTAGCTTTCCTTCCAAGCATCATCGTTGTGTTGGTTTGATGGTCCTTAACATAAACACCATATTTGTCAAAAACAAAGGAGCAAGGATAGTCATCGGTTAGCTTAGAAACTGAAAGCAGATTTTTCTTTATTTCTGGAACCACTAACACATCATTAAGGGGTAACGCATCACATTTACTGTGTAAAAAAGCATTTCCAGTGAAGGTAATAGGAAGAGAGGACCCATTGCCTATCATTACTGTATCGGAGCCAATATACTTTGATGAGTTGTGAACAATACCCGGATTAGTAGTTATATGAGCTGAAGCACCCGTATTTGGATACCATGCACTCCCTTTCGGATCTTCGAGATGTATTGCTGCAAGTGCTGTTGGAATGTCTTGGTCTTAGAAGGAATTATCAAAGCGATACCAACACCGAAGTGCATCGTGTCTTGGTTGTTTGCAGATTTGACATGTCACTCTTGCCCCTCCTGTTGCTTTCTCCTCTTGACTATTATTAAGTGAAGAGTTAAGGGGAGGATATGACTTAACTTCCTGATATCTTTGTGGAGCACCTGCATAAGGCCGAAATCCTTGGCCAGAATTACTCAGTTGTGGTTTATAAGCCTAAACCTCTTGTTCGTGGGTTGAATCATAGGCTCTATAACTTTGATTTCTTCCATAACCACGACCTCGAATACTAAAACTTCGACCACCCCTGCCATAACCAAATCCACCTCTATTTCCATAAAACCTATTGTTTCCTCTCTGTCCTACGAAGGCAAGACTTGATTGAACTGTCTCACAATCCACATTCTGATTCCCTTCAACATTCCTTTGCCCATAATAGGTGAAGTTTGGATTATATTGGTTTGAGGAGTAATTTTGCAACCTTGTTTCAAATCTCTCCATTTGCGAAATAGCTTCATCATAATCCGGTTGAGGTTTCAAACAATACATTGTTGTTCGAAAATTCTCATACTCTGATCCTAACCCTTCCAAGACTCCAAACACCTTTGTTATCTCATCCAAAGGCTTACCTATTGCGTTCAACTGGTCGCAAATCAGTTTATACTCTCTCAAGTATTCAGATAATGGCCTACTTCATTTTTGACATGCTTGGAGTTTCCCTCTTAACTTAAATTCTCTAGCTACAGACTTCTGTGTAAATCGGTTTAACAGAGTTTGCCATACCTCACAAGATGTTTCCAATCCAATAATTAGCCCCAGGATATTCTCAAATACGGCTCCACTAATCCACGAGGAAATTAACTGATCGGTTCTTATCCAATCTGCATAATTAGGGTTTGGTTCTTCAACCGTCTTACCATCAACTTCTACTACTGTATCTTCTGTGGTGGTGGAAAAATCTCACCATTGATAAACCCAAACAACTCCTGACTCCGGAGAAATCTGTGAAATTGAGCTTGCCAAAGAAGAAAATTATCTTTAGTGAGCTTAATCGTGACAAAATTGTTCAAGTTTACGTGAATAGGAAAAGGAAATTTGGGAGCTCTTGTAGCCATGAATCAATGCCTAGTTCGAGCACTTAGAGATACACGGCCGAGATCAGAGACCTCGGGACGAAGAAGCTCGTGTGGCTCGGCACTTTCAGCTCGTCGGAGGAAGCGGCGCGTGCTTTCGAGCGACTGTAACCGAAGAGAATCGCTTCCTTTGTCCCCTAGAATTCTCGCCGGACCGCCTCCTCTACTGTAAACGATGTCCTTTGGAGAGCTCAATTGCAGCTATGCCATCTTGATCCTCCACGATGACGGCATCCCTGTCACCACGGAGAAGATCGTTACTCTAGTGAAGGCCGCGAACGTCACCGTCGAATTTCCCTCCGGTCACTTGTTGCAATCAATAAGCTCTCAGAGAATGGCTCTGATACCATGAAGAAAACTCAATATAGAAGTGAGTAGTAGAAGCTGAATAAGAAGAGAGCTTGCTGTCTAGCTCATCTTCTTCTTTCTTCCATGGTCTTTTTCATCTGAGAGCTCGATCTTCATTCGTTCTGTTTTTACACGCTTTTATATAACAACAGAGGAAAAACTTCTAAATCTAAACCAACCACTCCTTGAATGACAGCTCAGCACACACACATAATAGAAAAATAGAGCTCAGGCATACGTGTACAAGAAATAACTTTGCTGAAGCAAACGACGTAGTTTTACACTGCTCCTTCGCGCCAATCCTTTGTTTCCTCTGTTCCAGTTGACTTTCGTTGCTGAGTTTCTTCCTGCTGCTTCTTTCTAAGCATTTGCAGCGCTGCATTCTCAACAGTCCCTGTGCGAGACATGGGCTGATGATAGGGCATCTCTAATAATAGTGGAACCAGGATGCAATTCCTTGCATCCACTTGGCAATCGTGCACCTGCCCATTCCCATTGCCACCCGTAATTCACATGCAGTAATATTTTCCATTCTAGCTAACAAATTATAAATGGAAATATTGATACAGTAATTATAGCAGACACCAACAGATAAAAAGAGATTTTTTCCACATCCGGCTTTATACACTATTGATTTTGATTGTTATTGAAGATAATAAGTGGTTAAAACTCTTAGATCAATGGTGGATGAGGCCGTTTGTGAAAAAGAAAATTTATACTCGCGCTATATGCGCTGATATTCCATATTCATGATATAACTACTTATCAAGAGAAGAGTGAAAAGACTAAATAGCACCTCATTCGCAAGTATTGAAAATTCCAAATAAGGATCTGAAGTGGACTAATTTTCTCAAATAAGGATCCGAAATGAACTTTGTGTCAAATAAAGACCTAAAGTGGACCTATAGTCTCAAACAAAGACCCGAAGTGGTTGAATCAATTCCAAGTAAGAACCTAAGCTTGCTGGTTAGCCAAATATTCGCCAGCTATCAAGCATGTGACATTTCCGACAACCAGAGTTTGGGCAATTTTGTCCAAAAAAAATCTGGGGAAAATTAATAAATCCTAAAACATAAACAAAAAAACACTAGGTTTTCTACGATCTCCTCGTTCCTTGTACCCATCATCTGCAAAGTCAAAGACCAAAGTTCTCCCCATTCTTTGTACCCATCCTTCGCAAAGTTGAAGACCCAAATTCTCTGCCGGTTGAGGCACGAATTTAAAAACTAGAACAAAACCAGATTCTTCTTTGTTTGTTTGCGAAAACCCAAATTCTCCGCCGATCGAGCAAGGCGAGAAGCGACAAGAATCGAGTTATGACAATGACCAGGGCAACGATTTGGTTGAGGAGCAACAGGGGAGAAGAAAGAAGAAAACGTAAACATCTAAATGAATAATCTAAACTTAATTAATTTAGGATTTTTCCTTTTTTTCTAATCACAAATTTCTGACAAAATTGCCCCTATATTAATAGCTGAAAAATGTTTGCCGGCGAGCTAAGTTCCTCAATAGAGATTAACTTGATCACTTTGGGTCCTTATTTGACATAAAATTCACTTCGGATCCTTATTTGAAAAAATGAATCCACTTCGGGTCTTTATTTGACACAAAGTTCACTTTGAATCTTTATTTGAGAAAATAGATTCACTTCAGGTCCTTATTTGGAATTTTCCTATTAGCGTGAGCAACCTAGGCGCTAAACTGGGAAAAGAGTGAACCTAAGGTGATCAAAGTTATATAATATATAAATGCTCTCCGGCAAGATCCTTCAGATAGAAAAAGAGCAGGCAAACGTGCATGATCTTATGAGTCGTCCGTATCAAATGCACTCGAGTGGAAAATCGGTGGAAGTGCTGAAATTTGCTTGGCGGTCTCTCCCAGAGGTTGAGCCTAGCTCCGCTGAGAAAGTGACATGGCATAACAGACAATTCTCTCAGTAGGGATCCAGCGCTCAATAGGGATCCCTTAGCGCTGGATCCCAATCTCTCCTTTAGCTAAGTGAGGATATCGGCGCAGCAAATAGATACAAGACATCTGACCGAATCTACCAACGAAGCCGATAAGGGAAAGAAGTACGGAAGAGTAGACATGAAGCAAGTATTCAGTGCCAGGAGCCACACGACCTCCTTGGAGATAGTGTCTCGACCCTCTCAAGAGGGACGGGGGAAGTGAACGGATCATCCCCTCCGTCATTTCTTCTCTATTGAATATGCTTTCAGTCAAGGTCTCTTGATAGTGTGTTGCGTTCTCTACGGCTGAATCAAATCGTCCCCAAGTGCTCTCGGCCCATGATTCAATCCCATGACAGGAACTTATACCCACTATTTTATCGAGTAAAACTCACTGGTTTTTTCGATGCAACTTTACGTGCAACTGAAAAAGATTATGATAAAATCTACCGGGAATTCATGAAGTTACAGTAAGGTGAAATCACACATTCTATAGGTTTCGATAGGACCTGAAGAAGGAAGGGTCCGTGAACTTATTGTTCTGGGATTTCGACATGCACGGAAACTGAGCCTATGACTTCGCTGGTAGCGGCAGTGAAATGTCGGTCGTTACATCATCTGTGATTTCTGGCGTTCTCTTTAACTTCGGCTAACCAGAAATCCGGACATGTGATAAACTTTGAAACTCAATTGGAATAGAAACGCCCTGATGGTATTGAAACGAGTTAATGTCGACCGCCCGCCATGGAGGCGAGTGCGCGATCTTAGAGGCTCCAAAATAACAAGACGCGATTTGGCTCGACTGGACAGCGCAACTTTCTTGGCCTGGTAATCCACAGTGGCAACGAACAAACAGCGAATTTATCGACGACCGATGAATGTTCACGGTAGAATACCTCGATTGGCACTCCTACTGCCACGACCACCCATCTCAGGCTCAGACGAAACGGAGATTCTTGCGGGGTTTCGTAAACGGCAAGCGATGACGAATTTTCATGGCTGCCACTCTCCCTGTTTTCTTTGTGTTATCTTTCACTCGTATCTACTGTTTCTCTCCAGATTTGGTTTGGCTTTTGCTTTCCATCCCAGCGAATGTTTAGTTTTGAGCAATAGGCGATGCTGGCAAGTTGGGCGTTTTATACTTGCAACAACAGGACGAACCACAGGAGCGACGCAGAAACAGATTGGACAGAGCAGAGCAATTCCGCGCTGCCGTGAAGTGAGTAGCTGGCCGAAGACTCAAATCAAGGAAAAACGCCAAACAGGGAGCTGCCAGTCCGCCTCTGCAAGGGAAGTTATAGGCGAAACCAGTGCTTCCATGGCAGTCACGGAGGCGTGGGATGAGCTTCTAGAACTTCAGGAATGGATGAATAAAGGTTTGAGCGAGAAGAGCAAGCTCTTGAACGGCGAAAATAGAGGATCCAAAAACAGAGCCTCTTGGCCAAAACACCGGCGATCGCCGCCCCAAATCACCTTCATCCGACAAATGAGCTCTGAACAAAATCGAGCTTCAGCAACGCATCGAGTGGAGAGAGAGAATCGATCAGCATAAACCCTAAAGCCCAGATCGATTCCTGTGGAGGAACCGAGAGAGACGCAAAGCAAATGTCGTCGTTCTTGTTGCTTCGGACGCGTCAGATAATTTGGCGACCAAAACGGCGTCATTTCGCTTTCACTTTAGCCCACGCCACAATCCGTTGCCTCCTGTTGTCCACGTAAGCAGCCACATAGAATTTGTGAGGGTGTTCATTAACGGAACCATAAAGATAGAAGAAAGGAAAAAGGTTAATAAAGGAAGAAGAAGAGCTATAGGGCTTACTAAACAAATCAATATTTAAATTGTCCGTGGATGGCAAAGCTTGAATTTAAGTTTTAATCTACGGTAGAGATTTTTGTGATAACATAATTTTTATGTGGATCTTTGTCAATTACCATTTTAGCCATTTTTTAAAGTACATGGTTATTGTTCATTACTTTTCAGTTATGGTTATTTTGGAAATTTGGGGCAAAAATTGAGAATGGTATCAGATTTACTTTCTAATGTAGAGATGGTGCACTACCAAAATAGTGAGATATTGATGGTCCCAACAAGGAGAACTTTTATGGGAATGTTAGAGAAGGCCTTGCACGTCTCAGCGAATTATCTCGAATAGCTCAAAGTCAACTTGGATCAACTTCTACTATCTAGAAATCCAAACTTAACTAATTTTTGAACCCATATTGCAAATTGATTTTGAGTGGGTGATGTTTTCTGTCGATCCTAATCAACATACAACAAACAAACGAAAAGAAAAAAGAAAAGAGAAAAGAGAAAACCGAAATCAGCACAGGCCCTCCTTCTTTCTTTCTAGATCTCTCTATTATAGGTCCCGTCCATCGTGGGCAAATCGTCACCAACCACGGCCTCTGGTTTTTTATTTTTTTTTAAATTACCGATCACTTAATATTCTCCTTAAACTCTCATTATCGAATGGATTTTTAAATTATATGATTTTCATGTTCATGTTGGCTTTTATATTAAAAGAATGATAGTCAAATTATTACCATATGTCACGTTGCCGCTCTGTGCCATTGCTGAGGGTGGCTGGACCCTTGTCTGGCTCACAACATCACGCACTCAATAGCGTGGTTGCACAGAGAGTGAGCAATGTGTACTGCCAAAGGAAGGTGCCCTGCAGGTGGCCACAATGGTCGCGAGTTAGAACCTTGCATGCCTCTCTCTATAGTGCCTTGGCTTGAGCCAAATGAGGGATGCCGGGCCATTTTCCGATGGTTGGACGATGGCACCATCATCATGTCACCTCGCCGGCCCTTGTTTGCTACTCTCACCCTTGTGCACGCACTCATAGATACAAAGACTTAGGAGGTTGGTATTATTTTCCCAGTTTATTTTTAATTATCAAGCATTATAAACACTTGCCATGCAAAACGTTCTCCTCTTGGCCATAAATCTTGGAGGATTTTCCTTCCAACTATACCGAGCGTCTCAATGCTTGTATTTTGATGATTTGAACTTCCGAAAATTTTAATTATCACAATGGGCCTGCAGAAAGGAGAAATGCTATTTGTAGATAGTCAGACTATGGTGGGATTAATTCCAAAGTAAATATCTATAAATCATCTTGCCTATGCAATTTACGATGTAGCATTTTGCTGTCATATTCATACTTCACCCAAAAATAAAATAAAATAAATTAAAAAAAATGAAAAGGCTTGAAAAGGTAGTGATTGTTAATGTCACACACCGATCCTCGTGCACACACCCATCCCTCACCTTGGTCTATTTAATAGCGACGTCCCAGGACGCATCGCCGACCCTTTCATTTTAATACGCATGCAGAAGCATATAAACAATCCCCAGACAATAAAACAATGGGATAGAAAAGTAGGGCTATATTTTTCACAACTGAAAAACTACAATCAATTTTTATACAAGCAAACCTCATAGTATATATATCACAATACTATTCACAAAAGTCTGATCTATCACCTATCAGTTCATCCATTGGGTTTGCAAAACAGGGTAGGGGTTCAATCCTCATCCGGGTCCTACTCTAGATCATCATCGGGATTGTCCTCCGGCTCCTCTTCAAGTTCATTTTCAGGGTCTTGAAATGTTGTCCCACAATCGGGATAAGACTACGTCTCAGCAAATTCTACTCCCTAAGACCCGATTAGTAAACCAATACGTCATACGGGCTGTCTATGCACACACGGGTCAGAGGACTTACCTTGGCCTCAAATTCCACCTGTATATCAGCACAGTTCAATAGGCACCCAAACAATCACAGATTGATATCTCGATCAATCAACTTAGTCGATTACATGTTAATCGGACCATTCACCGGTCATTTCAATTCAATCAATCAATTCACGACATCATATCAAAACAATGATCAATCGACCTAGTTGATTACATGTCAGTTGGACCATTTTTAGGTCATCTCACTCCACACTATATAACCTCCAATAGTATACTTAGTCACAGAGCTACATTAATGCTCTCGAGCGTCGTTTTTGCCAATGTGACATATACATTAAACAATTGCGTGCATTCTTTAAGACGTTGTCTTCGCCAATGATATTATTAATTACCGAACCACCCATGCCTACAAATCACGTACATTCTTTCTCTTTGGCGCCGTTTTCGCCAACGTGATGTATATAATAGACAATTGTGTACGTTCTTTAAGACACTGTTTTCGCCAGTGATGTCCTTAATCACCGAACCACACATGCCTATAACGATGTATTTAATAGACAGTTACGTGCATTCTTTAAGGCGCCATTTTCGCCAGAGATATTTTTAATCACCGAACCACGTAGGTCCATAACATCGAATCTGATTGGTCTTAGCCAAGAGTATTCCCATTTCGCTCTTACAATTCTCTATACTTTAGCCCATCAAAGCATTATTGGCGCTAAATAAATATACTCGGCCATCTACCAATCAATCATTTGATTTCACTCAATTTCAAT
Organism: Eucalyptus grandis x Eucalyptus urophylla; assembly: GCA_028830015.1. NCBI lineage: Eukaryota > Viridiplantae > Streptophyta > Magnoliopsida > Myrtales > Myrtaceae > Eucalyptus > Eucalyptus grandis x Eucalyptus urophylla. Next base: position 49,162,079 of record CM054190.1, read on the forward strand.
CAATTTAAGATAAATTCCTAAAACATCACAATTAATTCAATTACACGTAACGTAGAGCTCGAATATATAAACAAACTATACCATGACAATTAGTATGAAATTTCGGTCGTCGGCTATTCCAGCCTTATTTCCGAAAAATAAATAAATAATTAAATAATTTCAAAATTTAATAAATAAATATAATAAATCCAATTTAGGCCCGTAATATCTAATTGAAGATTGATAAGGGTCGGGAAAAATCCCGAGATGCATTCAATAAATATTATAGGCAATTCTCTAGCTAAGTACACTAATCAAATGCCTAACATGCATCACAATTAATTAATAATCGCTAATCTGCTTTAATCTAACCACTTAATCCTATTTGATTAATATTAATTAATCCTTAAACATAATTAGCAAACTAAGCAATGATTAGTGAGTAAAACTCACCTGATTTAAGATTTGCTCGGATCAAAACGACGAGCATGCAACCAAGCTCGGTTCCCTTCAAAGCGATTCCGGCAACCAGGGTTGGGACGGCTCGAAAACGGGCCACAAGGCCTACAAATGCTTGCTGCAAAATAGCTACTGATCAAGGGTTGAATGGCTGTCTCGGGGCTGATTTGAACACGGCTTGGACTAAGCTTGGCGGTGGTGGTTTGGAGCACGGCCCTTGGCTGAAACAACTGCAAACCGGGCCAAAATGAAGCCGTGGCACCTGCTGGAACGGCTGTTGTTTGGGCGGCCTCGAAGGAGAGAGCGGCTTCTGCTGAATCGCAGCTGAGGACGTGGGATTCGACGACACAGGGGGGTTTTCGGTTTCAGCTGAGTTGACCAGATAAGGGCGCATGCGGACAGAGGGGAATCGGTGAGGATGGAAGAACACTGAGGAGCTGCACCTTCGTCTGAACCAAAGAATAAAAAGACAGATGCGGCCAGCGAAGAACCGAAGGGGAGGGAGCTCGTCCGCCGGGCAAGAGAGAGAGAGAAAAGTAATCACTTATTGGATAAGTGCAAGCTTGGTCAAAGATAAAAAGGTGAGGTTGAATTTCTGCAGGGAGAAAACCGTCGGTGGGGCAGCTGAGAGAGAGAGAGAGAGAGAGAGAGACAAAAATAAAAGAAGAACGTGCGGGTGGGGAAGTTCGCACGCAGAGAGAGAGGAAAAGAGATCTGTGCGGCTGAGGGAGAAATGGAGGTGTGCGTGCGAGGGGTGTGGGTTCAAGGAAAAATAAGGATAAAATAAAACAAAATCAAGTTATAGTTTTGTTCAATTTCCACACAACAATTTTAATAGGTCAAGCTAAGCTAAGTTCTAAACCCACTTGATCAAATTGAAGTTTCGTTGAAAGCCAAAATAAGACAGTCCTTCAATCCCATAAATTTTCTTCGAATCTGACATTTATTTCAATTTTTTCGAAATCCGATTTTCTAAACAAACAATTCCGATTGAGGTCTAATTTGAATTCAAAAAAAGCCCAAACAATTTTCATTCACCGATTCGCTTACACCAGATGTCAAAAGTCTCTTCAAATTGGCTAATCCGTATTTCCATTCATTTTCCGAATCGTCAATCCCAATTTCCTGAAAATCCCAAACTCTCTAGAATTTCATCAAAAGGTGAGTCGACGTTCCTAGTATGACTCATGACATGACATGATATCCAATTTCTGAAATCGAATTCAAATTCGTGGTTATTTTCAATCAGACACGCTTTTAGTGTGATCTTATATATTAGGTAGCTTTTAGGAATTTTTTGTACAATTGACCCGTGATTGATTTTCTTCGAACCACAATGAACCCATCCGATATATTGGCAACTCTTGGTATTCGTGAAAATCTCAAGATTTCAAATACGGACACAGGGTACCCAAAATGATATAAAATCGGTTTAGTGTCGTTCGAAGAGAATTTTGCAATCAAGTGGAATCACCCACACTTTGATCGACATCTTAGTCGAATCGACCTATCTTCGATCTCTGATCGATTTTTAATTGTGTTGCAATGACCCTTACAGATTAACACGGTCGAACAGTCGATTCCTAATTGAATTCTAAAGTCTATTGTATTTAAAATCCTTTAATGGCTTCACCAGATAGGTCAGTTATCTCCTGAGTGGCCATCTCAGTGAAAAACACTATTTTCATAAAGATAATCTATCTTTGAAGCATTAGAGACACGAAACTCAGGAGGTGTTGAAGATGAAGATGAAGGTGCAAGAGAAACTGGTGCTTCGAGGATTTTTGGTTCTGTGGACATGATGAGAAGAGATCTTCTCAGCTCTGGATTCACCTATCAAGCGCATGGAATGGATAATATTAAAAACGAAACCATGGCTCTGATACCATGAATGGACCTAGACTTAGAACCAGGGAAGGAGAGTAAATTTTCTGCAGGTATGCATCCCACAGCGGGCGAACAACCCCGTTCAAGCCCTTCAGGGACAGCCTTTTAGCATAAAACTACTCAGCCCTTTAGTTCAGAGCCTAGAGACACTCAGAAATGCCAGGATGGAAACGTTTCTAACCTACCCAAGCTGCATTTCTTGAAGGATCCTACCAGGCTGGAGAAGAAGAAGAAGAAACTAGAAAGCCATTGAGAGATTTTCACAAAGCACACACTTTACTTCAGGGGACTCTGCCCAAAACATTACACCCTCCTTGCCTTATATAGACAATAAGAGGTCACAAGGACACACAGGGACCTAGTTCACGGGTCCTGAAACAAACAAGGGCACCGAAAGGGAATTATTCGCACACTATGAACAGTAACTGTACTGTGAACAGTACTTTCCCTAGCCTAGTGCTATAGTAAAAGTGAACAGTGATTTTGCTACAGTGGAATTGTACGGACTCAACGGTCTCGTCCGTCACGAGCATTGTAGCTACAAACTGAGTCATCTGAGCTGTCTTCTAGGAGATGTGCCTCATACTTCTATTCAAGGGCTTCAAGGTCTTCAGGTGAGAGGATTTGGTTCAGCCTTCTTGATGAGGATGCTTGTTCATGAGCCTAATGTGATGCTTCTTCTTCAGCCCAGTTTGTATTTTCATCTTCTTGAAGGTCATGAATTCTTGGCTGAGGCCAATTGGATGGCTCTGCATAGAAAGATGTGTCCATGCTTTGGAATTGTTCGTAGGGATCCTGGGACAGAGGTCCTCCAAAGCGTGCATAGGGGTCCTGGGTGGATTGGACGGTGTCATCTTCGCTTGTCATTTCAGGCTCTTGGGACGACGAGGCTTGTCTGTATTGTCCGAGTGCTTCCTTAGCTTCTGGTGCTAGGTCATAATGATCCCACGTAGTGGGTGCATTATTCCAAATATCTTCGGGAATGGTCTTGTTTTCCTGGCACAGGATTCTCTGGAGTTCTCGATATTCATGTTCACAAAGTCGAACAGATCTAAGATAAGATTTGTAAATCCGGGCTTCTCGGCTGTTCAAGTTAGGTTTGTAGGATGTGGTTCCTATTTCTAGTGGTGCATCGAGAATACTACCATTATTTCTGCAAAAATTCCAAGGACGTCTGAAAAACAGAATGGTATGAACTTCAAGATTTGGCGTCATGGATCTCAATTCTTTTTCCAAGTCTTGTTTCCAGCAGGTAGGATGATAGAACCAATTTAGAAATTCTAAAAGATTTCTATCACACTCCTTTTCAATGTTTCTTCCGAGCAAGAATATCCTTGTGAGGTTGGCAATGAATCTTCTGGTTGGGATTTCAAAAGCTATTAGATACTTATTGGTTAAGTATCATAATAACGTTTTGAGCTGTTCAGGGAAATCATCTTCCTTCCAGATAAGAGGATGAATGAATGGATAATTCATATTTAACCCAAAAGGATAAAGAATCGAACCTCCATTGAATCTGAATAGGTCTGTGTGGCTTTGCCACATGAGGTTCTCCATGTTCTCAGCAAGGCTGTCATTCTGGATTTGCTGAATAATCTCCTGGGGATATTTCCAGCTTTGTGAATCTTTGATGTTCTCGATTTTGTATTTTACTCCATGGTTGAGCATATGGAAAGCAGGCCTTTTGATATACATGTTGATCTCGGCTGGTGCTTTTGGCCTTGATAAGAAGTCAGCAAGTACATTCTTCTTTCCAGGAATATGCTTAGTTTCGAAGGAGTATTTTGAAAACCATTCAGCCCATCGAAGCAGTTGGGAATTTGGAATCTGCTTTTGTTTAAACTTGGTCATCTGAGGGAAAGATGCCATGTCTAATTCTACCAAGAAGTGGTGGCCAATGAGATGAAACTCAAATTTTTTGATTCCATTTTTTACTGCTAAGATTTCTTTGAAAGTGGAGTGGTAATGCATTTCAGCTTGAGAAAACTTTCCACTTTTATGGGCACAGAGGAGTCTCTTACCATCAATTTCTTCAAAAAGAACAGCTGCCCAGTATTCATCACTAGCGTCAATTTGGAGAATTCTCTTTCCTGTTGATGGTATTTGTAATGGTGGGAGATTCTGCATAATCTCCTTAAGTTCAGCGACTGCTTTGGTCTGAGCTTTTCCCCAAGGTGGGGAGTTCTTTTTTAGCATGGATTGCAAGGGGATCAGAAGCTTTGCAATGTTTGGGACAAAAATCCTGAGATAATTAATTATCCCAAGAAATTGCTGGACTTGCTTTGTTGTGAAGTTATCCTGAGGAAACCTCAATAATTCTTGAGCAATATGTGGCCCTGGGTAGTATGTTCCTTTGTTAAGGTGCATACCAAGAAATTCAATTTCTGTTTGGGCAATATTCATCTTTCTTTGGGAAAGCATAATGCCATGCTTTTTCACGATTTCTGCAAACTGCTCAAGAAGTTGACAATGTGACTGTTCATCAGGACTGTAGAGCAGAATATCATCAATGTATACAGCTGCACTCGACAGAATTGGTTGGAAGATACGACACATGGCCTTTTGGAAAAGGGATGGTGCTACCTTTAATCCAAAAGGAAGAACTTTCCATTGGAAGTGCTGGTTCGGGATACAGAATCCTGTTTTGGATCTGTCTTCAGGATGGATGCCCAATTGCCAAAATCTGGCTTTGAGGTCGAATTTGGAATAGATGTGGGCTTTGGTTAGGCCACTAAAGAGAGAATCTCTAGATGGTAAAGGGAACTTATCATCTTGGAGGAAAAGATTGAGAGGTTGATAGTTGATTACTAGTCTCATTTTTACTCTGTTTTACTCGGCACGCTTATTGACATAAAAGGCTTCACAAGCCCATTGTGAGTCGGAAACTTCAATAAGACCTTGTTGCAAAAGTTCCGAGCATTCCTTTTGGGCTAGAACCAGATGTTCTGGCTTCATTCCCATGTGGCTCGCTCTGGTTGGGTTTATGTCTTCATTTTTCTTGAAAGGAATGCGAACAAAGAACTCCGGGTTTTCCCATAAAGGATGGGAGCACTTTTGAGCGAATTCTGCATGGGATTCTGAACAAGATTCTAATAATTTCTGCATAATTGGATCTAGTAGACTCATTTGAATGGAAAAGAGTCTTTGGATATTGACGAACTCAGAGAATTGATCTTTATACCTAAGACATTTTCCAGGAATGATACGAAGCTGAGAGATTTGAGTCATGATGTCCCACCCAATTATCAAGTCTTTATTGGGAAGGTTAGATCCAAAAATCTTCGCAGTTATAGAACACTGCGGGAAGAACTGGACAGTCACAGGAGTGGTTCTGACATTTGTAGAGAAGGTATCTCCTGACACAGAATTGAAGTATTTGGTGTAAGGAGACCAGAATTCTTCAGGAATAATTTTGGTATCTAAGATAGAACAACTCGCTCCTGTGTCAATGAGAGCAATAACAGTGATAGGTTTGGCAAACTTTGATGTAAGGATTTTTACTGGGAAGTGTGGGCAGTGAGTTTGACTTGAAAATATGTCAATGTTCGGTTCTGGAGATGATGGTGATATATGGAAAATTTCTTCAGATTCTGAGTCTGACTCAGTCTGACTGGAAGTTTGGTAAGAGGGAATAGCACAAAGAGTTTGTTCAGATGGTTCTTCATCAGCAGAGAATAAGGATTTAATATCATCATTTTCGAGAGAAATACCTATTTCGTTCTCAATATGATGGATTAGATGATTCTGACATTTTCTCGCTTGTGGACAATTTTTGGCAAAATGTCATTTCTGGTTGCAAATGTAGCAACGATTTGATTTTTTGTGGCTTGTGCGATCCTTTCTTTTGCGTAGGTATCGCCATTTCTTCTTTTTCCGGAAATGCTTGGAACCATGTTTGGATTTCTTTATCCAAAACTTCTTGTAGTGTTTCTTCTTCCGAGAATACTTGCCACATGTACCATCACAGTCTTTCTTGGAGCATTTAATTTTCAGCTCCTGGTGGGAACAGGCTGATTCAAGGCGTTTGTCGTCTGTGATGTATGTCTGCACCATCTTACGTTTTAAGCATAATTCTTCTAGGCATAGATGGATTTCTTGCTGTATTTCCCCTAAGGGAATATCTTGTACCCGCCTTTGCTTTCCAAAGAACGATCTTTCCACCATCTGGGATAGCTCTTTCGGGATAGAAGTGAGGAAAACATGCTTCAAATTTGGGTCTGCTCCAACTTGATAAAAGGTTTGAAGCATTATTTTAAAATGCTTATCAAGATGTTTTTTCTGGAGGGAGCAACATTGTCTTTCAAAAAACTCTCTTCTTTTTATCTCAATGAGATCACTGGGTTTTCCCACAAATACATGATATAAGAGAATGAGGGCATGGCTGAGATTAGGTGACATCAGAAAATGAATCTGGTCCTGTTCTGACAGTGATTGCCACCAGAACTTCAAGCTTCCTGTGAATCTTGTAACGAAATTGTACAAGATATCATTCATATTATAATTGGTGATAGACTGGGTTTTTAGCCATGTATGAAATTCTTCAAGCCGGTGTGGCCATTTCTGGTAAGGAATATCATCAATGGTGAAGAATTGTTTTGATGTAGTGGACACATGCTGAGTGGAGTTGCGAGTAGGATTGCTTGTCTGACCCATTTCCATATCAGAATAATTTGATTCCATGTCATCATCTGGTGGGTCAGCCATGAATATTGATGAAGTAACTGGTGAAATGGGGAGGGTATCAACTGTAGGGAATGAGAATGAAGAGGAGGAGGAAAAGGATACTGAAGATTCTGTTTCAATATCATTAAAAGTTTGCTCTGCAAGGCGCAGAGTCTGGTTTTTTGGATTGGGAGGATCAGGTTGTTCCGGTTGTTGGATAATAGAGTCAGGCTCCTGGGTGCCTAAATCCTTTAGGAAAGATTCTAATGGATTTGATAGCATCATCTGTTCTGGCCTTTCTCTTATGACAATGGAACCTGATCTTGGAGGTAGTGTTTTTTCTTTTCCTTTTTCCTTCTGTAGGGCTTTGATACGATTTCGTAAGTCTGCCATATCCGGTTCTCTTCTGTAAGGATCTGTTGGAATAGTGGCAAAAATGGATGTTGGAGGTGGTGGGGGTAAATACCCGGTTTTAACAGGAGGTGCCAATGGGTCAAATGGTCTGAACCTTCCTTCTTCAAGAAGCTGAATTTGGGTTTTGAGCTTCTCTATTTCTGGCTTCGGATTTTCAAGGTAATGGTACCCAAGATGTTGTCCCGATTCCAAGGCGTGAAGCCTTTTCTGGAATTCAGAAAGTATCTTCTTGGTACTTTCATCATACCTTCGGAGATCTTGTTGCACATTTCCAATTTTGGAGTCAATTGCTTTAAAGGCATTGTTTTGTGCTAATAAAGTCTCTGATTGCCAATTTAGGACGGCTTCAGCAGCAGAGGTTTTTTTTCTGTCTCCCATGTTCATCCACATCAGTGGGAGTAGGAACTTTAGGCACATGGCGGTATCTGCCATGAGGATCAATAAACTCTTCTGCAGCAGGGAACGAGAGTTTTGAACCTTCCTTGACAAGAGGAGGAAAGTCAGTATCCTGAAACATAGCAATAGAAGAAGTAGATGGTGCTTCTTCTGGAACTTCGAGGGGGTAAGAATGCTTCTTAGCCCATTTAAGGATTAGCTTATAGAATGGAGAGAGGACTTGCTTTTTCTGGGGAGGAGATGGTGGTGGTGTTTTTGGTGGATCTGGTGAGGCTTGGGATATAGTACTGGACTCTGGTAATGGAGGTGGTGCATAAGAAACCATGAATTGATATTTGTCGCATTCACCAAGAGTATCAACGGAGTAATCTCCGTCTAAGTACCTTTGGAACATCTTATCCTTTGGCCTTTTCCGTCGAGGTGGAGATTTTGCAAATGGATTTACCTCGTCTGGGGAATTTGTACAATAAGAACATTGACAAAAGGGATCCCAAAAACAATGACCATAATTGTCTTTATAGTAATGAACAGGATGTCCATCACCATCAAAGTGTCTAACATGTTCTTTTGGATCTGGTTCGGAAATGGTGGAAAGATCGTTATTTGGAAAGCAAAGGCGGGTACAAGATATTCCCTTAGGGGAAATACAGCAAGAAATCCATCTATGCCTAGAAGAATTATGCTTAAAACGCAAGATGGTGCAGACATACATCACAGACGACAAACGCCTTGAATCAGCCTGTTCCCGCCAGGAGCTGAAAATTAAATGCTCCAAGAAAGATTGTGATGGTACATGTGGCAAGTATTCTCGGAAGAAGAAACACTACAAGAAGTTTTGGATAAATAAATCCAAACATGGTTCCAAGCATTTCCGGAAAAAGAAGAAATGGCGATACCTACGCAAAAGAAAGGATCGCACAAGCCACAAAAAATCAAATCGTTGCTACATTTGCAACCAGAAAGGACATTTTGCCAAAAATTGTCCACAAGCGAGAAAATGTCAGAATCATCTAATCCATCATATTGAGAACGAAATAGGTACTTCTCTCGAAAATGATGATATTGAATCCTTATTCTCTGCTGATGAAGAACCATCTGAACAAACTCTTTGTGCTATTCCCTCTTACCAAACTTCCAGTCAGACTGAGTCAGACTCAGAATCTGAAGAAATTTTCCATATATCACCATCATCTCCAGAACCAAACATTGACATATTTTCAAGTCAAACTCACTGCCCACACTTCCCAGTAAAAATCCTTACATCAAAGTTTGCCAAACCTATCACTGTTATTGCTCTCATTGACACAGGAGCGAGTTGTTCTATCCTAGATACTAAAATTCTTCCTGAAGAATTCTGGTCTCCTTACACCAGATACTTCAATTTTGCGTCAGGAGATACCTTCTCTACAAATGTCAGAACCACTCCTGTGACTGTCCAGTTCTTCCCGCAGTGTTCTATAACTGCGAAGATTTTTGGATCTAACCTTCCCAATAAAGACTTGATAATTGGGTGAGACATCATGACTCAAATCTCTCAGCTTCGTATCATTCCTGGAAAAGGTCTTAGGTATAAAGATCAATTCTCTGAGTTCGTCAATATCCAGAGACTCTTTTCCATTCAAATGAGTCTACTAGATCCAATTATGCAGAAATTATTAGAATCTTGTTCAGAATCCCATGCAGAATTCGCTCAAAAGTGCTCCCATCCTTTATGGGAAAACCCAGAGTTCTTTGTTCGCCTTCCTTTCAAGAAAAATGAAGACATAAACCCAACCAAAGCGAGCCACATGGGAATGAAGCCAGAACATCTGGTTCTAGCCCAAAGGGAATGCTCGGAACTTTTGCAACAAGGTCTTATTGAAGTTTCCGACTCACAATGAGCTTGTGAAGCCTTTTATGTCAATAAGCGTGCCGAGTAAAACAGAGGAAAAATGAGACTAGTAATCAACTATCAACCTCTCAATCTTTTCCTCCAAGATGATAAGTTCCCTTTACCATCTAGAGATTCTCTCTTTAGTGGCCTAACCAAAGCCCACATCTATTCCAAATTCGACCTCAAAGCCGGATTTTGGCAATTGGGCATCCATCCTGAAGACAGATCCAAAACAGGATTCTGTATCCCGAACCAGCACTTCCAATGGAAAGTTCTTCCTTTTGGATTAAAAGTAGCACCATCCCTTTTCCAAAAGACCATGTGTCGTATCTTCCAACCAATTCTGTCGAGTGCAACTGTATACATGATGATATTCTGCTCTTCAGTCCTGATGAACAGTCACACTGTCAACTTCTTGAGCAGTTTGTAGAAATCGTGAAAAAGCATGGCATTATGCTTTCCCAAAGAAAGATGAATATTGCCCAAACAGAAATTGAATTTCTTGGTATGCACCTTAACAAAGGAACATACTACCCAAGGCCACATATTGCTCAAGAATTATTGAAGTTTCCTCAGGATAACTTCACAACAAAGCAAGTCCAGCAATTTCTTGGGATAATTAATTATCTCAGGGTTTTTGTCCCAAACATTAAAAAGCTTCTGATCCCCTTGCAATCCATGCTGAAAAAGAACTCCCCACCTTGGGGAAAAGCTCAGACCAAAACAGTCGCTGAACTTAAGGAGATTATGCAGAATCTCCCACCATTACAAATACCATCAACAGGAAAGAAAATTCTCCAAACTGACGCTAGTAATGAATACTGAGCAGCTGTTCTTTTTGAAGAAATTGATGGTAAGAGACTCCTATGTGCCCATAAAAGTGGAAAGTTTTCTCAAGCTGAAATGCATTACCACTCCACTTTCAAAGAAATCTTAGCAGTAAAAAATGGAATCAAAAAATTTGAGTTTCATCTCATTGGCCACCACTTCTTGGTAGAATTAGACATGGCATCTTTCCCTCAGATGACCAAGTTTAAACAAAAGCAGATTCCAAATTCCCAACTGCTTCGATGGGCTGAATGATTTTCAAAATACTCCTTCGAAACTAAGCATATTCCTGGAAAGAAGAATGTACTTGCTGACTTCTTATCAAGGCCAAAAGCACCAGCCGAGATCAACATGTATATCAAAAGGTCTGCTTTCCATATGCTCAACCATGGAGTAAAATACAAAATCGAGAACATCAAAGATTCACAAAGCTGGAAATATCCCCAGGAGATTATTCAGCAAATCCAGAATGACAGTCTTGCTGAGAACATGGAGAACCTCATGTGGCAAAGCCACAGACCTATTCAGATTCAATGGAGGTTCGATTCTTTATCCTTTTGGGTTAAATATGAATTATCCATTCATTCATCCTCTTATCTGGAAGGAAGATGATTTCCCTGAATAGCTCAAAACGTTATTATGGTACTTAACCAATAAGTATCTAATAGCTTTTGAAATCCCAACCAGAAGATTCATTGCCAACCTCACAAGGATATTCTTGCTCGGAAGAAACATTGAAAAGGAGTGTGATAGAAATCTTTTAGAATTTTTAAATTGGTTCTATCATCCTACCTGCTGGAAACAAGACTTGGAAAAAGAATTGAGATCCATGACGCCAAATCTTGAAGTTCATACCATTCTGTTTTTCAGACGTCCTTGGAATTTTTGCAGAAATAATGGTAGTATTCTCGATGCACCACTAGAAATAGGAACCACATCCTACAAACCTAACTTGAACAGCCGAGAAGCCCGGATTTACAAATCTTATCCTAGATCTGTTCGACTTTGTGAACATGAATATCGAGAACTCCAGAGAATCCTGTGCCAGGAAAACAAGACCATTCCCGAAGATATTTGGAATAATGCACCCACTACGTGGGATCATTATGACCTAGCACCAGAAGCTAAGGAAGCACTCGGACAATACAGACAAGCCTCATCGTCCCAAGAGCCTGAAATGACAAGCGAAGATGACACCGTCCAATCCACCCAGGACCCCTATGCACGCTTTGGAGGACCTCTGTCCCAGGATCCCTACGAACAATTCCAAAGCATGGACACATCTTTCTATGCAGAGCCATCCAATTGGCCTCAGCCAAGAATTCCTGACCTTCAAGAAGATGAAAATACAAACTGGGCTGAAGAAGAAGCATCACATTGGGCTCATGAACAAGCATCCTCATCAAGAAGGCTGAACCAAATCCTCTCACCTGAAGACCTTGAAGCCCTTGAACAGAAGGAAAATTATTAGCGAACAGAACAAAGCCCATGGCTCGGACTGTTGAAGCTTAGTATGGCAAGTGCTGGACCTTCACCGGCATTCAATTAGAAGTGCAATAGCCCCCGAGGGAAAATCATGCTTTCCCCTTTGTTGAGGTTCTTCAAGTAGATGGTGTTTGCCATGACGAGATGAACTCGGCACATATCGACTCTCGGAGGATGATGAGGACCTCTAAGCTGCCTGGGTGCGTGCATTGGGATGACACCGTCGGGGGCCATATTGAAATTAATGGTTGCGACCAATCTATATCTGTAGATGATAGAGACTAAATAGCTGTTGAGCATGTTCACAACTTATTTTGAAAGTGGCAAAGAAGGTTCAATCCATAGGGGAATGTTTATAAGTTCTATCTTGCAAGTTTACTTAACTAAAATACTTAACTACAATGGAGCACTACACCACCAATAAACATAAGTACATAACATTACTTATCACTCATGATATTTCTTTATCTCAAACTGAATGAATCTCTTCTCTTGTCAATACAAAAATAGTTTTCTCATAAATTTTCCTTTTGAGGAAAAAACAAATAGAAGTCCTTTTGTTGATGCCAGAATTTTTGTTGGCAAATCAAACATGCATTTTTTTTATATATAAAAACAAGAAGTATATGAAACTAATAAAAAATACTAAATAAACATTGGGCCCATCCCACTACAGCCTGCTTCCACATATTCGTATCTTATACGTATGCATTCGGCGGGGTAGAATAGAACAGAGAGGACGCACATACACAGAGCTCAGCGAATTCTCTCTCGCGTCATCATTTTCCAGCAGCTTCTAGGTCGCCATTCCCTCTTCATACTCGGCCCCCTCCACTCCACCAGTAGCCGCCGCTCGTCTCTGATCACCGACCACCATTAGTCTCTTTGCATTTGAACCTCAGAGATTAAAGCAGAGAGTATAGGGAAGGAATTCTCATGTTCAGTTGTGATTCTCTCTCGATTTCCTCTATGCATCCTTACCCCTCTCTCTATCACCAATTGTCATTGCAGGCCACTTCCCCAACACCACCAGCAGCCACAGGAAGTGCTCTCTTCGCTTGCGTTTTCGGGCTAACTTCATCGAAGTGCTTGATTCTCCATCTCCCTCCTTTAGTCCGTTCCAGTGTTTGGTGCTACAACTCCTGAAGATTCACTCCTCTGATTTGATCTCCAATCGCAGTCAGATATTACTCTTCGTCAAGGTAAATCCACATACTCTGTTTCTGCTGAAGGTAAAGACCGAGTACTCAATTCCACCAGCGTGAAATCTGGTCGCGTTTAGGGCTTTCCTGATGACCTTGAGCATGCTGAGTTGCCTCTTTGTGATAAGATCTCTTCCTTATTTCTGCATCTAGATCCTTTGACAACAATATCTACCACCTGTTTGATCAAATTCCTGAACTAGATCAGTGTGTGTTTCGGTTCAGATTCTGATTGAGAGCTTCCCTTTGCTTGATCGATACATTAGTTTTGTTGTATAGACTTTCTTGTATTTCGTTTCCTTTCATTTCAGAAGTTAGTAGCTATTCGTTTTAGGATTTGTTATTGAAATTCTCGGATTAGATACATATCCAGTGTGTACATGAGATAATCTAATATCTAAGTATTCCAGAACTTAGACTGAGGTGATCTTGAACGAAAATGAATCGATCCGTGCACATTTACTTCTTATGCTTCACAATATGTTGATCTATGTTTGTTGTGCTCAACTGCAAACATATTATGAAAAAATATTGCTGGGTTTGTTGTCTGTACATGTTGAGATCACAAGCGTATTGAACGAATGCTAATATCTTGAATCTTGGGTGCATGCTGCAAGAGCATTGGGCTACTGCTCTAGTCATCACATACACATTCATTTTGGGGGGGCAGTGTTACTGATTGGTTCATCTTCATATCCGTTGAGTTGTTGATGCGGTCACCTTGTTGTGTTCATACCAATGTGTTATGCTATGGATTATGTCTATTCTGTGCATGCTTGCTGTTCATATGTCCTGATATGTGGAATTGTTCAATTGTGTCATTGATGTGCTGTTCATTCATGCCAAGCAATTGCTGTCCAGATTTCCTCTTTCATTTTTTTATGTTCTATTTTGGTGAGCCCCTAGTGTTATGACTGAAGAATTTAGAGTAGTAACAGCATGTATACGCATTCATTTTGGGTGGGCAGGGTTACTGATTGGTTCATCTTCGTATGCGTTGAGTTGTTGATGTGGTCGCGTTGTTGTGATGTATGATGTGCTGTGTTACAGATTATGTCTATTATGTGCGTGCTTGCTGTTCATATGTGTAGAATTGTTTAATTGTGTCATTGATGTGCTGTTTGTTTGGTTTTTGTTTCTGTTCCCCATAACACAATTTTTGTTCTTTTGTTCCGGGAAACAAAAAAGAGCAAAAACACGTTTGTTTACACTATTGTTCCCAGGAGCAAATTTGGAATAGAAACAAGAAACAAGAAAAACTTGTTTCTTATTCCTAGGAACACTTTTTGAAGAAACAAAAGAACAAAAACACAAAACTTATTTTTTTTTTCTCCTTTTTCTTCTTCTTCTTCTTTTTTCTTTGGCCGATCGCCAGCCTTGGCCATGGCCAGCGACCTCGCAAGAGCGTCGCTAGCCCCCGGCAAGGCTCGGCCTCGCCCAGCCACGGCGACGCTCGGCCTCGTCGGGGGCCGGCGAGCCTCGCCGTGGCTGGGCGAGACCACTAGACAAAAGGAAGAAAAAAAAGAAAAAAGAAAGAAAAAAAGGAAAAATAAAATAAAAATATTAAAAAATTAAAAGAAGCAAAAAAATTACACAAGTTTACCAAACATGTTTCTGTTATTTTTTATTCTAGGAATAAAAATTTTGTGCAGTTACCAAACGCGTTCTTCTAATCAAAAATTGTTCTCCGGAACATAAATTGTTTTTTCTATTTCTATCCTTGAGAACAATTTTTGAACATAAACGTTACTGAACACGCCCTAAGTGTCGAGACTGAAGAATTTAGAGTTGTAACGGCCAATATGAGGAGACCATTTTTCAAATGCTTTTAGGTTTTATTTGTTTCGTGAAAATTGAATGATTTGAAAATCATTTTCCTAAAAACGCGTTTCTGTTCTTTTTTTGTTCCCGGGAACAAAAAAATAAAATTTCTGTTCTTTTTTTGTTCCTGAGAACAAAAAAACAAAATTTCTGTTCATAAACAAAAAAAAAAAAAAAGAACATTACCATGCAGCCCCGAAGAGAACCGGTTTCCATGAGTGATTCCAAGTCCGAGAGAATAAGTGGAGTGGGAATTCGTCTCTCTCTCTCTCTCTCTCTCTCTGTGGACACTAAAAAGGACCAACGTCATACGCACTGCAGAGGGGAGGGATTCTCTGGAATTTTGCGGAGAAGACGCACGCTCAGGAGTTCCTTCCTTCTCTGGATCTCCTCCTCTGCGGCTGCATTCAATCTCGCCTACCCCTGCGGATTCCACCATGACCAGGTCTTCTCTCTGATCCTACCTCTCCCGACTGCCACTCATGAGCACCTGCAAGAAATGAGGCACACACATGCACAGAGAGAGCGAGAGAGAAAGAGAAAGGGAGAGTTCTGAAGAATTATGAGCTGGCTTGGATCTGATTGGCTGGAGTGATGGGCCGAAAAGCCTAAAGTGATAAAATGAATGTGGATTTATACACACTAAATATTTTATTTTTTATATTTATTATTATTATTCTAGTAAAAGCAATGTTCAACTTGCCGGCAAAAGTTAAGGTGTCAACCATACTCAGCAGATCGTCGTAGAGGAACGGATAATTTTAAAACGGATAATTTTAAAGTAAGTTCTTCCAAAAATAATAAATTTATAATCTCATGAATTAGTTGGACCTTTCAAATTATTTGAAAGTTATTTTTTTGTTGGTTGCACAGAAAATCTTTAGGCGATGGTTTTTAAGGAAAGATAGTTGCGTATGAGGCTTGATTTCATGTATCCTGGACTCGGGTCAAGAGAAAAACAGTAATTACAGGAGTGCCAACTTAGTCGAATTAACATTTCCGCCTTTTGACTCAACCCATATATCATGACACCAGTTTTCTGAACACCAAATCACCATCAAATCTCTCAACATATTTGGAAAATTACCTAATCAGTCATAAACATATTTCACAAATATCAATTCAATCATAAACTTTTTGAATTTTACGAATTTATCCTCTAAATATTTACCCAAAATTCTAATGTAGTCATTCCAATTAATCTTCATCGGAATTCGTTGACATAGTGGTCTAGTAATCACCGGCCTTTTGCCGTCACATGAGCGATTTTCGGTGAAAATTGGCTAAAATGATTACATTAGAATTTTAAGTAAATATTTAGAACTAAATTGACATCCATACAATATGTTTAAAACTTATTGGACAATTTCTCCCAAGATATTTAGCGTGCATTTGGTTTGCAAAAATGTTCTAATAAAAACTGTCTTTTGTTTCATCTTCTACTTTCTTGATAATATGTTCGGTGAGTGAAAAAAAAGAAGAAAAAAGTAGGAGTTTTCAATAGGAATGAAAATTATATAAATATTTTTGGTGTCCTGTATAAAATAAGGTCAATTTTGGTCATTTTCAAATAGGTTCAAAGTTTAGGAAACACATCAATCAAATATCCACCAAACGTATTTTATTGATAATTTTAGAGATGAAAACAATGAATTGGAGAATTTCAATTGTATAACTATATTTTGCATGAAAGCTATCTCTTTATAAAGATTCAATCTTGAATTAAATTGAAGCTCTTTACTATTGCTTTTGGGCTCGACAAAAGTGATGTACTCATTTTGCTGATGAATTATGCGACTAAAGGCTTACAAATTAAGTTGCCCAAATAACCACCACCCGCAGCGGCGCGGTTGGCTTGGGGCTCTCTCCCCCTCACGAAGGGGAGGAGTTCGAATCCCAGAGGCGTCGTTAGGGATTATTACCTGGAGTATTGTGGTGGTGGATCCTATAGTCGCTCCCCCAGGGATTGCTTGTCGGCTGTCGGCTTATGGGGTTCCCTGGGTTACCCAAAAAAAAAAAAAAATTAAGTTGCTCAAATAGCTTTTCCAAGCCTAGGAAGCAACTTAACTTGGTAAAGACTCGACTTGATCATGGTATCAACTATCAAGGGATGGAATGAACTCAGAAAGAGGGACAAAGTCATCAAATTGAAATTTTTTACTTTTACTTTTGGGCTTGAAAAAAGTGAAGTGCTCATTTGCTGATGAATGATACAATTAAAGGCTTGCAAATGAAGTTGTCCAAATAGCTTTCCCAAGCCCACGAACGAACTTAACTTTGTAAAGACTCAACTTGATCTTGGTGTCAACTGTCAAGGGATGGAATGAACTTTGTAGTAAGAAAGAGAGATAGAGTTATCAAATTGAAGTTCTTCACTTTCTTTTTTGTGCTCGACAAAAGTCAAGGGATCATTTTGTTGATGAATTATATGACTAAAGGCTTGCAAATTAATTGATTGGATTGCTTTTCCAAGGCTAAGGAGCAATTTAACATGGTAAAGAGTCGACTTGATCATGGTGTCAACTGTCAAGGAATGGAATGAACTCTATTGTAAGCAAGAGGAATAGAGTCATCAAATTGAAGTTTTTGACTTTTGCTTTTGGGCTAAAATGAGGTGCTCATTTTGCTAATGAGTTATACGACTAAAGGCTTGCAAATTAAGTAGCCAAAATAGCTTTTGCAAGCCCAAGAAGCAACTTTTTTTTTTTTTTTTGAGCAAAGGCCTAAGAAGCAACTTAACTTGATAAAAACTCAACTTGATCCTGGTGTCAACTATCAAGGGATAAAATGAACTCTCTAGTAAAAAAGAGAGATAGTCATCGAATTGAAGTTCTTTACTTTATTTTTTGTGCTCAACAAAAGTGAGGTGCGCATTTTGCTGATGAATTACACGACTAAAGGCTTGCGAATTAAGTTGCCCGAATAGCTTTTACTCAACTTGATCATGGTGTCAACTATCAAGGGATAAAATGAACTCTCTAGTAAAAAAGAGAGATAATCATCAAATTGAAGATTTTACTTTATTTTTTGTGCTCAACAAAAGTGAGGTGCTCATTTTGCTGATGAATTACATGACTAAAGGCTTGCGAATTAAGTTGCCCGAATAGCTTTTCCAAGCCCAAGGATTAAAATTAACTTGTTAAAAAGTCAACTTGATCATGGTGTCAACTGTCAAGGACTGGAATGAACTCTAAAGTAAGAAAGAGGGACAAGTCATCAAATTGAAGTTCTTTACTTTTGCTTTTGGGCTTGACAAAAGTGAGGTGCTCATTTTGCTAATGAGTTATACAACTAACAGCTTCCAAATAGCTTTTGCAAGCCCAAGAAGCAACCTAACTTGGTAAACACTCAACCTGATCATTATGTCAATAGTCAAAATATGAAATGAACTCTATAGTAAGAAATAGAGATAGAGTCATCAAATTGAAGTTCTTTACTTTCTTTTTTGTGCTAGACAAGAGTGAGGTGCTCATTTTGCTGATGAATTACACGACTAAAGGCTTGTAAATGAAGTTGTCGGAATAGCTTTTCCAAGCCCAAGGAGCAACTTAACTTGGTAAAAACTCAACTTGATCATGGTGTTGTTAACTGTCAAGGGATGAAATGAACTCTAAAGTAAGAAAGAGGGACAAAGTTATGAAATTGAAGTTCTTTACTTTTGTTTGACAAAAGTGAGGTGCTCATTTTGCTGATGAGTTATACAATTAAATAGCTTGCAAATTAAGTTGCCCAAATAGCTTTTGCATGCCTAAGAAGCAACCTAACTTGGTAAAGACTTAACCTGATCATTGTGTCAATTGCCAAGGGATGAAATGAACTCTATAGTAAGAAATAGAGATAGAGTCATCAAATTAAAGTTCTTTACTTTCTTTTTTGTGCTAGACAAGAGTGAGGTGCTCATTTTGCTGATGAATTACACGACTAAAGGCTTGTAAATTAAGTTGTCATAATAGCTTTTCCAAGCCCAAGGAGCAACTTAACTTGGTAAAAACTCAACTTGATCATGGTGTTGTTAACTGTCAAGGGATGAAATGAACTCTAAAGTAAGAAAGAGGGACAAAGTTATGAAATTGAAGTTCTTTACTTTTGCTTTGGGCTTGACAAAAGTGAGGTGCTCATTTTGCTAATGAGTTATACAACTAAATAGCTTGCAAATTAAGTTGCCCAAATAGCTTTTGCATGCCTAAGAAGCAACCTAACCTAGTAAAGACTCAACTTGATCATTGTGTCGATTGCCAAGGGATGAAATGAACTCTATAGTAAGAAATAGAGATAGAGTCATCAAATTGAAGTTCTCTACTTTCTTTTTTGTGCTTGACAAAAGTGAGGTGCTCATTTTGCTAATGAATTACACGACCAAAGGCTTGTGAATTAAGTTGTCCGAATAGCTTTTCCAAGCCCAAGGAGCAACTTAACTTGGTAAAGACTCAACTTGATCATGGTGTCAATTGTCAAGGGATGTAATGAACTCTACAGTAAGAAAGAGGGATGGAGTCATCAAATTAAAGTTATTTACTTTTGCTTTCAGGCTTGACAAAGTGAGGTGCTCATTTTGCCGATGAATTATACGAGTAAAGGCTTGCAATTTAAGTTGCCCAAATAGCTTTCCAAGCCCAAGAAGCAACTTAACTTGGTAAAGACTCAACTTGATCATGTAAGAAAGAGAGACAGAGTCATCAAATTGAAGTTCTTTACTTTTGCTTTTGGACTTGACAAAAGTGAGACGCTCATTTTGCTAATGAATTATACGACTAAAAGCTTGCAAATTAAGGGCGCGTTTGGTTGTGTTTCTGTTTAAAAATTGTTCTAGGGAACAGAAATAGAAAAAAGTATTTCTGTTCCGGGGAACAATTTTTGAACAAAAATATGCGTTTGGTAAACTTGTTCCGGGAATAAAAAATAAACAGAAACAGGTTTGGTAAATTTGGATAATTTTTTTATTTCTTTTATTTTTTCTATTTTTTCTTATTTTTCCTTTTTTTCTTTTTTCTTTTTCATTTTTTTTTCTTCTTTTGGCCGGTCGCCGGCCAAGGCCTTGGCCGACGACCGGCGGGCGAGGGCCGAGCTCGCCCAGCGGCGGGCGAGGCGCGGCCTCGCCGGGCCACCGCCAGGCGAGGCCGAGGCTCGCCGGCCGCTGGGCGAGCTCGGCCTCGCCGGCCTGGGCGAGCTCGAGGCC
The DNA here is from genome assembly GCA_028830015.1 of Eucalyptus grandis x Eucalyptus urophylla. Taxonomy (NCBI): domain Eukaryota; kingdom Viridiplantae; phylum Streptophyta; class Magnoliopsida; order Myrtales; family Myrtaceae; genus Eucalyptus; species Eucalyptus grandis x Eucalyptus urophylla. The sequence goes on from CM054190.1 coordinate 49,182,261, forward strand.
GGATCTGGGCGAGATCGAGCTCGCCCAGGCCGGCGCGAGGTCGGCCTCGCCTTGATCCGGCGAGGCCGAGCTCGCCCAGCGGCGGGCGAGGCGCGGCCTCGTCGGGCCACCGCCAGGCGAGGCCGAGGCTCGCCGGCCGCTGGGCAAGCTCCGCCTCGCCGGATCTAGGCGAGATCGAGCTCCCCCAGGCCGGCGCGAGGTCGGCCTCGCCATGGCTGGGCGAGCTCGAGCTCGCCCAGCCATGGCGAGGCCGACCCTCGCCCAGCTACGGCGTGCCTCGGCCTCGCCGGGGGCCGGCGAGCGTCGGCCTCGCCGGGGGCCGGCGAGCCTCGCCGTGGCTGGGCGAGGCCGCCGGCCCTCGTCGGCCGATCGCCGGCCATGGCCGAGGCCGGCACCGGCCAAAAGAAAGAAGAACAAAAAATAAGAGAAAAAAGGAAAAAAAAAAAGTGTTTCTGATTTGTGTTCCAAAAACAAGAAACAAGTTTTTCTTGTTTCTTGTTTCTGTTTCTTTTTTGTTCCCAGGAACAAAAAAACAGAAATTTCTGTTCCTGGGAACAGAAATAGGGTGCAGCCAAACGGGCCCTAAGTTACCCAAATAGCTTTCCCAAGCCCAAGAAGCAACTTACCTTGGTAAAAACTCAACTTGATCATGGTGTCAACTGTCAATGGATAAAATGAACTCTATAGGAAGAAAGAGGGACAGTCATCTTAAAGTATTGGTTTCATTACTAAGGATTAAACCTAATGGTCCGTGGCACCAGAACATGAGGCTACTTGCCCACTAGTCATCTTAAAGTAAGTTATTAGCTATAATTGATATGAGAAAGCGATATCATTGTTGAAAAAGTATTAATAAATAAATCTCTTTTGTAGTATTTTTTTTTTCAAAAGATTGAAAAAGAAATAATACGATTTATTCGTATCCACTCATCTCACCCATAAAGACATGAAGGACATCACAGAGATTTGTATATGCTATAAGGTAAACATTTTTTATTGACAATTACTATGTAAAGAAAGAATTATGTCAATTTTTTTCACTTTAATGATAATTATGACCAAAGAAACGTGCCAAGAGTCACCCGACCGTTTGCTAACGTTTATGCCTGGACCCATTATACTAGCCACACCGCTCTCGCTATAATAGACGAGTATTAATAAGTATCTTAATAGCATTTTTTTTCTTCAACGTTAAGAGCATGTTTGAAACTTTTGTTTATTATAAAACTTTCCTATAGATGTTTAAGGAAACTTAGTAAATGAAGAATTAAAACAACCTATAATTTTTTACATCAATTACAGGCATGTAAGCATGTTTCTACTTTAATTTTCTTGTGCATTAGAAAAGGTTCATTTTGAAAGCTAAGCTAGTAAGGTGATTATACCTCTACGTAATTATAGGGTAAAATTGTTGATTACGGAAACTTAACATTGATGGAGAAAATAAAATAAAATTACTCATTCATCAAAATTAGACAAGAGTAACACACGCACACACATACATAGAGAAAACACCAAATGGTGTGTGTATGTATTACTCTCGCCTAATTTTGATTTATGAGAATCACATTTCAAGTATCACAAATAATTTCACCGTATAATATAATTTTTAATAATCAATTTGCTTTCTCTAGCTGTTCTATAACATAATACAGGGTGGTAGTTGTAAATAGGATATAGATATCCAAATAATTAAAAGATTAACTTTATTGCGAAAATATAAAAGATAAGAGGATGTGTATCAAAACCATAAACTCCAATATAAAGATCTCTACCATGTGGGAACACAAGTTGTCCAAATATTTAAATATATTCATCTATTTGTTTAAGTTTTTGAAATAAGCAGCTGCTCCCATAAATTTTTATGTGACATCAAAATTTCACATTTTGAGTTCAAATTTTTTTAGAATCTCCGCTACCATATATATACATGTTTTAACCTTAGGCCAAAGTCCAACTTACACTTGAGGGGAATATTAGAATGTTTATATATTAAACAATAGCTCCATTTATCTACATAAGCTTTTTCATTCGAATAGTTGATAGTGATTTTACAAGATATTATAGAGGTGTTAAAAAAAGTTCATTGCAAATACAAACAATTGACATGTACATAGATAAATAGATCACTTTATTAAAATGATTACCATATTAATTTTGAAGTCATGATTAAATGCCACAAATGGAACTGCTGATTCACATTAAGTATGGCAAGTTACTCGCCCTACCAAAGAGTTTTGAGTAGATATGGGACGAAATTTCCTATTTTGCCTGTAGGGCGAAGGAATCCGCCCCACCCCGCCCCGCCCCGCCCTGCCCCGCCCCAAGAACTAGCCCAAAGAGTGATCATATATCTAAAACGTGAAGATTTCTAGTATTAACCTTGTTCCTTTACATAAATTGTATTATTTTTTTAATATAATGTTTCTCATTTTCAAAATTGATTTCAATATAATTCGACTACTTCAAACCCTTTTCTCATCAATTTTTCTTGGAAATATTCCAAACTGAACTTTATGGTAATGGATCTAAGGATTCCAAATTCATATATATATATTTTCCCATATGATTTATTGAACTTGCAAATTTTTTCGAGAGTTCATATAATTATGCTTTTTAAAGAACTTAACTGAATTTTTTTTCTTGAAATTAATTGAACCTGCCCTGTCTTGTCCCAGCGCCACTCACCCCCTATTTTACGTGTAGTAGTATTTTCCGTTCCAACTAATAATTCAAAAATTAATGGAGTAATTACAGCTTATACCGGTGGAGTAAAAGAAATTTTCCACATGCGGCCTTACACAACCGTCGGTTTTAATGGTTAGTAAAGAGAGTGAGTGGTTAAAACTCTTAAATCAAGGATGGACAAAGATTGTTTGCGTAATTTTTATTTTTATTTTTACACTTACACTACATTCGCTAATATTTCATATAAATGATATAATTAATCAAAAAAAGAGTGAAAAAAAAAACAAACAAACAAACAAAGAGCACCTCATTCGCAAGTATGATTAGCGTAAGCAACTCAGGCGATAAACTGGGAACAGAGTGACCGTAAGGGGATCGAAATTATATAATATATTAATGCTTTCTGGCAAGATCCTACAGATACAAAAAGAGCGGGTGAACATGCATGGTCTTCTGAGTCGTCCGCATCAAATGCATTCGAGTAGAAAATCGGTGGAAGCGCTGACATTTGTATAGCGATCTTTCCCAGAGGTTGAGCCTAGCTCCGCTGACAAAGTAAGACGGCATGAAAGACACTGCTCTCAATACTGATCCGTTAGTGTTGGCTGGACTGAACACAGTGGCAACGAAAAAACAGCGATTTTATCAACGGCCGAAGAGTATCCAAGGTAGACTACTTCAATTGGGACTCCTACAGCCACGACCATCCATCTCAGGGTCAGGCGACACGAAGACTCCAGAGGGGATTCGTAAACGCCTGGCGATGACGAGTTTTCGTGGCTACCACTCTCCCTGTTTTCTTTTTGTATTTTCTTTTCCCCCGTATCTTCTGTTTATCTCCAGATTTGGTTGGGCTGTGGCTTTCCATCCCAGTGAATGTTCAGTTTTGAGCAATCAGCGATGATGGCAAGCTGGGCGTTCTATACTCGCAACAACAGGGCGAATCACAGCAGCGACGCAGAAACAGAGCAGAACAGAGCAGAGTAATACCATGGCTATTTAAGGCCAATTTGACCGTTACGGGAGGTGCCGCTGTATGTGTGAGCATTATTGGGAATAAAGACATGATGACGAAGCACCACCGTGAAGTGAGTTGCCAGCGGAAGGCTCGAATCAAGGAAAAACGCCGAGACAGGGAGTTCATCTCTGCCAGGGCAGTTTTAGGCGAAACCAGCGCTTCCATGGCACTCACTGAGGCGTGTTTCGAGCGTCTGGAGCTTCAGGAATGGATGAATAATGGTTTGAACGAGAAAAGCAAGCTCTTGAACGGAAAAACTAGAGGATCCCAAGATGAAGCCTCTCGGCCAAACTCGTCCGAGCCGTGTCCAGCGATCGCCTGAGGTCGAGGAGGAGTCGGAAACTGTGGTAACATTGTTCTGGAAGCTCAGATGGTGTTACAGTGAGGGAGCTCAGCGGAATGGTGAGGTGACGGAGAAGAATCATGAGAGCTCCCTGATGCCAGAGAGTGGACCCTTCGGACCTGTTGGCCTGTGAAGAGGAATCCATGCGTGACGCAGGTGGAGCTCACTAGAATAGGACTAGTCTATATTCCCAAGAATAAACTATTCTACACTCAAGGAATCCAACTGCTATAAAGTGAAAAAAAAAAATATATATATATATATATGCTTGCTTGTTGTAATTGTAAAGGGTCACCTTTAATTTAAGGAAGGTAATTGTATATAAGGACTGAGCTCCCCCTCGGGGATATTAGTAGTCTTCGATAACTAAATATCTTACCCGTTTTTTGCATACTCCGTTCACTTCGTTGTCGAAAAACTCTAATCAGGAGAGCAATCCAATGGCGACGCAACCAACACCAGGTATCTGTTCAAGTTCCAAGCGAGAAACAGTAGGGTATTGGTGATATGGTCTTAAAATATTCCGGAACTTGTATTTTCTTCGTAATTCTATTTCTTTGCTTTATCATCGAACAAACATAACCCTGACCTTGGCTACGAAAAGAAAAAGGAAAAAGAAAGTCAGTTTGAGAAGGACATTGCGCTCACTCTTTCTCTTACATTTATTGAACATGTTCGTTTAAGCGTTCCATCATATCCTTCCCAATCCAGAGGTGCTCCAGGTGCGTTATCCCTCGAAAGGGTTATTCCATTGTGAAATTAATATTGGGGGCAGATCTTCATGAAATTGTTCTTTTCTAGGACAGTTGTCAATGTCTGAGGAAAAAGTATTAACTTAAATGGCCTGAAAAGTACTCATCCATCGCAGAAATTTCGGAAAACGTAGTGAATGAACCCTATTACCGACCACTGCTGCGAGCTGCATTCAAGGGCGACTGGGAATTTGCTACAGGATTTTTCAAACGAGATGATGCTTCGAAGACGGCCAAAATAACAAGCAGATCAGAAACATTGCTTCACATGGCCGCTTTGAGTGCACGTGACCAATTTTTGGTGAACCTGGTCGAGCTCTTGTCTCCGAATCCAGAAGTGCTTGAAATGGTTGATTGTGATGGCCGCACAGCCCTCCACAATGCTGTCCTAGGTGGAAGGATAAGGATGGTCAAGGCATTAGTTAGAAGTAATCCTAGGTTGACGCAACTTCCAGATAAGGGAGGACGTGTTCCTTTGGGAATATCTGCTAGGGAAGCTTCTATGCATAAGGAGATTGCTTGGTTCCTGGCGAAAAGTACAACAGACAATGAGCCAAGTCATCCCTTCAGCAATCCCTCTGCGATTGAGACCTTCATAGATCTCACCTACGCTGGTCATCATGGTTCGATCACCATCACTCTGTCTCAATTCCATCTGTTTTTGCCTTCATTCTAGACATAGCTTAGTTTCCTGATCAACATTGCTGGTCAATTCGGATAGATATCACCCTTTGTCTAGTTGGGCGGTACCCTCACTTACTTACCTTAAAAAGCACAAGGTATCCTGGATATTCTATACTGTCCGTGTTGGCGGCGATGGAATCTCACTTTCACAGTGGAACCAGGCTTAGTGTTTTGGAAGCATTGATATACAAATGTCAGTACTTTCTGCACTCGCATCTCTTCATTTTACTGATTCCCTTCAAGATGATCATGCCTGGCTCATCGCCTTCTCTTTTGTTTCTGAACTGAAGGTATACCGGTGAACTTGAGCTACAAACCGACAGACAAAAATTCGGAGCCGGGTGGGTATGCATTTTTGCTGTTTGAGCATTATCTTCGGATCTGCCATGGGTTCGAACTTTTAGTCAATTTTCTCAAATTGATTCCCTCGGTACTGGCAAAAGAAATAGGAAATGATTGTTTCTTTGTAGGATATATTCTAGTTCCTCGACCTAGTTTTACTTCAATAATGGCCTGAAATTAAACTACTTTATGGATGAGCTATCCTTTTGGAACCACGTATGATTCAACCAAGTGCATAAGTACCGTATAACTTAATTGATTTTGGACGATGTAACGAATGAATCACAATGTCTTACAACGATTTCATATCCAATGACCAGATTTTCTTTGCAATTTGATTGTAGCGCTTCAATGTTTTTTAAGATCACTTTGGAGTGCCGCCAAAATTGTAGGTACGCTTCCATTTTATCAAGATATCATCTCTATCTTTGTCCTCTCTCTCCTATTAAAAGTCTATGGCTTGTTTGTTTTTGACATTTTTTATAAGTAGAAAAAAGTTCCTACTTAGTTCTTTGCCATAATTTGGAAAAGAATTTGTGTTAGGGCCCATAGCATGCATTAAAAAAATCATTACACATTTACCGTCAGATGAGTGACATATGTGCTGAAGTTAGTTTTGTAATTCAATTTTTCCTTGTCAACCAACAATGAGTATGTAACTTATTTTTTACATAGTCGATGAACCTAATAAAAATCCTTCACGAAAGTATTCAAACTCAAACGGAGTTATATATGATTTTCTACATTAATATTTTTAAATTTTGAAAGATTTCCGATATTCACCAAATTCTAATTACAAGAATCGTGAAATCGTAAATTGAGGTGAGATTTGATGATAACCTAGGAATTTCTTTCATATGGCTAAATGATCTAAGCGTATAATATGGTATAAGGTTTATGTAAATGTAGGACTTCTCCTTCAATCTTGATTGGTGAAATCATGTTCACTTCATAATCCCTATCAAGCATGTAAATCTTTCTGGAAAAATAATAACAATGAACCCATATGCATTCGTTTCCTCCATTACGGGTGAAGTGCCTGAAGCCTAAGTATTATTTTCTTTGATTGCTACTTCATCTCAATACACCACGAAAGAAAACGTTGAGAGGGTGCAGGAATTGGGCATGGGACTGGGGGCAAGCCCCTCTCGCGAATAAGGTTACAATAGATGAAGGCATGGGCTTATCATTTAATCTCATTTAACATAGTAAATTTACACTATCATATGCCAACTTTTGGCGTGAAGAATAGGAATAGGAACAGGTAGTAAAAATCAAAACAATTTGTTTGGGAAGGCTCGTAATAGAAGAATATTTCAGTGGAGCGAATTTTGTGGGTCCCAACAAAATTGTGCATCCCAGAATTCCACCCCAGGTGATATATCCTATACCAACAAGCTATTTATTATATAATAAAGGAGTTTTCTTCTCTTCTTATAATAGTATATTTTAGATTTGTTGGAAGCACTCCAGAAAATAAGACCCCGAATATATTAGGCCAATATAGGAAGAATGCACTCTTAAGATTACCTGAAAAGGTGGACCGCTCGAAGTATGCGAAAATTAGCCCAAACACCACCTAACTGCTACAGAAAGATCCTATAGTTCCCAAAACTTATTCACAACTTTTGCCCGTAGTTACAAATACTTGTCATCTTCACCCAACTTTTGTATGCCCCCGAAATAGCCTATAGCCTTGTCCCTAATTCTTCTATTTGTGTCAAAGAACAAAAAAGGAAACAGAACAGTGTTGTTGTGTATTTTTATCAAATTGAAAGTTATTAGAGGATAGAGTCAACTCCACTCACAGCCATTTAGGTGTAACAAGTAAAGTCAAATATCACGCACCATTGTGTGATGGAAGTTTTGATTTTGTTAGAGACAGAAAAAATTTGCTCACAACGGTTTGTACGATTAATCTAATTTTTTTAATTACTAGCTGCTATGCATATTAGAATAATATTGTCTAGCTAGACAATGTAATTAGTGTGGTTATTTTCAGAGTTGTTTAATTAGGTTTATGCTTATAATTATGTTCTCTTAATTATGATTAACATAATAAAACCTCGTTTGAACTTCAAGGAATATACCCAAAAAAAAAAAAAACTTCAAGGAAGATCACTCTCTTCAGTTATCCTGTAATCGCTTCTACTTTCTTCACATCCAACTCTGTTTTCATCAAGACATGATACAAACTCACTGTTTGCATTTGAGGACTGAATCCAAAAGAGAGAAAAAAAAAATCAAAGTAGCTTTCCTAAAAGATTAAAAAATAAAAAAGAATGAGATCGTTTTCCCAATCACCCGCCAACCAAAGCTCTAAACATGGGAAATTATGACAATTAGTAGACTGTTGTTAGATGTAATCTGTTGTCTAAAAAAAATTTGGGACCCAGAGTTGGGGAACTTTTTTCTTGGTCCAATTGCCGGCCCTTCGTTTTTCATTTTCTTTTTCCTTTTATTTTTGACATTTTGTAGTTCTCTTTAATCAAGAGAGTTCATGAGGTGAAGCTAAGAAACATGGCGGCAGTCGAGTTGGCAAAACAAGTTTGCATTGCGATCTCTTACATGCATAATACCGAGATCACCAAATTTTTCAGAGACGGGGACTCGCTATTTCAAGCTACATTCAAGGGAATCAGTGAAATCGTGAAGCTCTGTATTCAGTTTTTCCCGGAGCTTATTCGAATTAGGCCTTATGGTAGAAGTTTGCCGGCACATGCGGTGAGGTATCGCCAAGCAAGGACTCTCGGACTCTTTTTGCAGTTAAGCTCGACCGCTGAGTTGTCATTAGTCCTAGGGCCTACAGACGAAGATTCTTTAGACATTATGGTTGCAGCAGCATCGTACTTCCCTTATAATGATACTGTTACTAAGGTGGGTGGAGCAACTTTTCAAATGCAAAGAGAACTCCAATGGTATAAGGTATCATTCTTTTCATCTATTTGATAACCACACTTAACGATAATGATCATAGGGACATGCTATTCCCACTCTTATTTTGGTTAAGACATTCCTTTTTTTTTTTATTATAAATTAACTGACCAAAATATCCTTCTCTTCAATGTAATGTTTTTCTCTCTTCAATCTAGTTACACCATATTCACTTCTGGACTCACATTAAAGTATCTCAAAGGAAAATTTTAAGTATGGTCTAAAATTTCGATCATCTTGTTATGAGATTGAATCTATTATCAAATATTAATTACTTTCTTCATGGTACAAGTAGTACGGTAAGAGTCCTTTTTTCCTTCTCTTTTTGTGCTTATCTTTTGTTTCGACATTATCTAGATATAAACATAGACTTGACCTTTAAGCAATTTCGCATCAAATGTTGGATAAGTCTTGATCTCCTTGATATGTTCCCTCGCTTGTTTTTTGAAAATTTTCAATACTTTATCCACTTATTGAAACTCCTATTTGTGAGTTTTATGCATAGGCTGTGGAAAGCTGGGTTATCCCTGTTTATAGAAATACCTACCTCGAAACCGACGGGGGTGTGAATATGACATGTTGGAATAGTTTCGTGAAGAACCACCAAGAGTTGCTCGAGAAAGGCGAGAAGTGGGTGAAGGACACAACAAATTCATGTATGCTCGTCTCAACTCTAATTGCCACAGTATTGTTTGCTGCTGCATTCACTGTACCTGGAGGCAATGACGACAAAACTGGAGTCCCACTGTTGTTAGGAGAGGACTCTTTCTTGGTTTTCGCAATTTTGGATGTGTTAGGTTTGTTCTCTTCCGTGATGGCCATCTTGCTATTCCTAGCTATCTTAACTTCACGTTATGAGGCGCAAGATTTTCTAGAAGCATTGCCTCAGAAGATCATCATGGGGCTTTGTTTTCTCTTCCTCTCCCTAGCTTTCATGCTGGTGGCCTTCGCTGCATCTCTCACAATTGTGTTGGAAGAAAGAGTAGAGTGGGTTCTCATTCCCATTACTTTGCTAGCCTCTATTCCGGTGGGTTTATTCGTAATACTACAGCTTCCCCTGCTATATCAAATGGTTAAATCCACTTATGGACCAAACATTATTTGTCCCAATGGCATTTGGGATGGAGTCAATTATACTGAACAAGATCAATGATTGATAAATTTGATTTGAGGATGTTTGTCTTCATTATAGTTGGTTGTAGTGGGGCCAATGCGATACTGAATGTATTTCCTCAAAATGTTTGAACCAATTATTGTCGTGACCTTTCCAAAGGTATGGGAGAAAGCTAATGGACTGCTAAACGGGAGCAACGTTTCCTCTCTCAAGATTGGCATTTAGCATGGACTCTCCCAAACACTATTGATCACAACTTGGTACTTTATTCAACATGCATTTAAACTTACTTGTTGGAGCCACCACTAATAGATTATGAGTCAATTAGACATCCAAGTAAAATACGAGAATACATTTTACTTTTGCCAACCAGACATTTCTAAGTATGGTGACTTGGTTACGCTAGAAAAATGTTTTGCATGCAATCTTTATCCATTTTTACCCTATGCAACTAACATGTAAAGGGTGATCATACGGATGCATATTCAGGCGACGTAACACCAAATAATCAATTCAGTAAATAGATTGTAGAAGACTTGAAGAACATGGATGCGCTAAGCAACTAAAGCGTACCATATCCATTGCCACGAGATTTTTGCAAATTATTACTTTAGAAAAATATGCAAATAGAATGCATGAATTTTATGCATGATTATGCATGGTATAATGATGGACTAATATGCGGTCTATATGAGACTATAATTCCAATTTTTGATATTTTTCTTTGTTAGCTAATAAAAGATATATGACTCTAAAAATCTACAAATTAATGATTCCTAATCATGCATCTATATGATTAGTGAAAATGTAATGTAAATCCTAGGTGGGAGATGACATAGTTTTATTTCTAAGATAATGCATGTATGTAATTCTAAATTAATTAACATGTATGAATGACCTAAGGGAAGCGAAGAATTTATTCTATAATGCAAGCTATATATTTTGTTATTCTTTTTTATCCTATTTTTATTGTATAAAAATAACAAGTTTAAAACCTAAAACTATAATGTGGCCTAGTGAACTATCTACTTTTATTGAAAAGTATGCAATGCGGATGACGCGTGTAATGTAAGAAATGAAATTATATACACGATACTTAGTTCTAAATGACAAGCATTATATGACATAAGCTTAATTAACCCTAGCTCTACACGCAATCTAAATCTAAATAAAAACTACTAACATTTTTTATATGATTTTAGTTTATGAAAGCTGTGCACCAACCTAAATCTATATGGATTCTAAAGCTAATATGTCCTAAACCTAAATGCGTTATGAGACTAAATGTGTGTGGCCGTAAATATGAAAACCTTAGATTATGAAGGCACTCTAAACTCTAAACATGTGTAATACAGTTATGTGCAATGACAATGTACGAATTAATTACATCATTAATGAAATACTCAACCATAGCAATCCACGCTAGACGATATTAGGTTAGACCTTAGTGTCTGAAAGCCAAATATGTCTTTGTTAATGCATAGAACCAATTAAACCACAGTGACCTAACCATTCATTGACTAAAAAAAAAAAAAAAAAACATGATTAAATCACATACTGGGACCATCTATCATCGATCCAAACAAAAATCATCTTCACCCTGATTAGAGTTAGTCCCGAGAAGTCGATCTGAAGTGAAGGCACAGGGACGCAGCGAGCAAGAAGAAGGACGTAGCTGCAGCGAATGGCAGCGAATGGCAGCGAACGGCAATGGACAGCAACAACGAACGGTAACTAGCAGCAGCGATAATGAAACAGCAGCGACTAGCGACACCGGCTTAGCTTGTCGGGGACATTCCAACACGGATTGGGTAGCATCTTAGGAAGGACAAAGCACGCTGGTGGGGATATTGCTGCTGGGAATTTACTGAGAAATGAAAGCGACGGCGGCGATTGTTGGACACCGAAGTACGGCTTTTTGGAACGCTAGGGCTTGTGAGGGATACCACCGAGAGCAAACCGAAAGGTGGAAAAACCATCACCATCTTCGGTAAATTTTCTGCACTTTATTCTCTCGATATCTACTGCGCCGTATCAGTGTAGTAAATGAAGTCGTGAATGTAGAGGTGCTCCGGGGGATGATGATGGTAAAGAACAGATGGTGACGAAGATGAGGTCTGATGGTGATAATGAAAAATTTCATCCAAGTGTAGGCGTCAATGCCTTCGGTGGCTGGGAAAAAATGACTTTGAAGACTTCGTTTTGATACTTCTCTCCTTGATGCGAGCACCCCATTCCTCACGATTTTCTTTTCCGTGTTGGACGACCTTAATCTGGACAAGAAACGAAAATACAATTACAATAGTTTGAATAGCAAAAAAATGGAATCGCACACGATCAAATTAAAGAAAAAGATGCTCGACTTAGCTTAATGATTGTCATCAACGTCTTCGAAGCAAGGTGAGCATGGACGTCAACAGGACGGGTCTCTCTCCAGTTTTCTATCTTCACTATTTTCTCCTCTGTTTTTAAACAATCGCTTCGCTCCCGCAATGTAGACTCCTAGCGGAAAGCCACGATGGTGACACAGACACTTCTCTCTATTTTTTTTTCCCTCCTCTCAATGGCTCGTGAAGTCTCCTCTTATAGCAAAAATTTCCATTAATTATTGGAAAGTCACGAACCTTTGCTCCTTTGATAGTGGGGATTGCTGAATTTTAGTCCCGATTGGTGCGTCAAATCCCATCTATCCTTGTACTGATGCCATGGATGCCTCCATATTCATTCACCATTATTTACAATTTCACGGCCAGCTCATTCCATGAGTATAAACTTCTTGATTGTTTCCCTTTATTTTCTCTCTCGCAATCTTCAGGATTTCATTCCAGCAGCCCAGACTTTCCACAAACGCTTTGATTTCTTTCCTTTATTTTGTCCGTCTTCGCCGATTTGTCTCTCAATTGCCATGCTTTGCTCTCCTGCTTTTACCTATGCCGCCGTGAATGTGTCCACATTCATTCGCTATCATTTTCGTCTTCTTCTCTTTCCAAACTCCGCTCCATCTATTGCCGATTTTGCCTCTCGCCTACCATTTCTCCGAGTAAAAATTGTAAGAGTTTTCCTAATGTGGACTACATTAATTGATATTGTAATTTACTGTTTTTACGGTTACTGTGAAACAGGGCTGGTCTAAGGTGAGATAGAAGGTTTCTTAATTAGTCTAATATGGGGCTGGCTAGTGTGGGCCGAGTTGAGCCTGGCCCGTAATGAGGGGGACTGGCTGGAAACTCTATAAATAGTGCTCAAGTCTCTCCTCTAACCCTAATTCTCACATGTATCCTCACCTAAGGGGCGTTTACTTAACGCTAAACGTGAGGGGGGCCGCCTCATTGAGCCAGTGATACGGAGGGCAATAGAGGAGAAGGACTTGTTGCGTGGATCCCCTTGATAACATGTGGGTAATCCTTTTCTGCTTCCGCTTTATATTCGATGGATCTCAAAACAGGTGCGTTAATCTTTCTACTCAATTATGCATGTTCTTGTTCTGGTTATGGAGATCTTGGGGTTGCGCAATTTGCATCCAACATGTGGTATCAGAGCAACCATAACCCTAGAACTTGAACGCATAAAGGTTTTGCCCTAATCTGTACGGACTAGCCCTAATTAGTACGGATCTTGCCCTAATTTGTAATTTTCGAGATTTTTTGTTCGATAAAAATAAAATAAAATCACATATTTGGACTGGGCTCAACGAGATGAGCAAGACGGTCGCCGGCGCGTCGCTGGGGGAGGCTGCACGCGCCCCCATGCGCGGCCACGCGCCGCCTGGGCGTCGAACGCGTGCCCCGCGTGAGCTCCACGCGCCGCGCACTCAGGCGACGCGTGAGGGCGCGTGGATAGTCAGATCGGCGCGTGGATGGCGGCGTTGGACTCGTATGGTGATTTCCTATCTCGTGGTATATTTATTTTATATGTTTGATAATTTTATGGATGTGAAAATACATATGGAATCCTAAATACGTGAATTTTTAGTGTATTTTTGCGTATTTTTCTTGTATTTTCTGTGATTTTGGAAATACAGGTGATGAGTTACTAGTATGTTATCACATAATAAAAAGATGTGATTCATCAACAAAAATCAAACTTTATTGTGAATTGAAGCTGGCTTAATGCGATACAATTCATATGATATTGTATTTGAGCTATGTATTGAGCTGATGAGAAACAGTAACAGTTATGAAACTTTTGTTGCTCATGCATACTCCTTGACACGGTGGTAATCTTTGAATGATGGATATCTTAAGAACTCGTGACCAAACTGATTGTACTGATTAACATATCTGCTGTATGTGGGTAATGCATGTCGATTAAGTTACTGCATATTGTACATGAACTCATCTGGTCACTTGTTAATGTCTATCAAGTTGAATATTTTTATGGTTAAGGAGTATGACAACATCTACGCAGAGCAATATCTACTATTAAATTTTAGATATTTTGTTCTCTGGTTTGACTCAATTTATAGGCCATTGGTTGAAGTAATGATATTTATTACTCAAAAATTGATTAATAAATCAGTTAATGGCCTTGGAGTCATGTTTTGTCGTATGAAACTCATAAGCAATAGTTGATTAGTTGTTAAGCTTGTCGATATGGTGCACCCTGTATTACTATTGATGTTAATTTTTTAGAGATATTTTAGATCAGCATTCTTTTATGTTGTTGTGGTAATATGTAATTGGGGTGCATAAGAGATGTTTTATTCTCTGTTATGGGAAGTTTCTTGTGTTACTGTGATCAATGATCTCATTGGAATCTGTATTTCAGATTCGCTGTATATATATTTATATATCTGTATGATTAATTTTTTTTTTTATTAATGAATAAAGCAATGTAATTAGCATGATATGTGATTTTGGTGATATGATGCCCCTATCACTAAAGTTAAAATCACATATATATGGTGTATGTGAGGAGTAAAGCTTATATCCCTGGTATGAGAGAATTTCAATGATTCAATTGAGTAGTGACCGCCAAAGTGGCACGCTTGATTGGGTTTGAGAAATTTCGGTCTCGTATGATGATTGGGATGTCTCCTGGTCTAATGCATAGTTATACTCCCAAAGGAGGTGATTGTGCATTAGTTCATGGAGGGATACATGATAGTGTGGTGGAGGAGTGACTGGTTCTAGTGATTCATATGCCCAAAGGTGATGAATTCACGAAAAATTGGAACATATTCTCATAACCCTTATCATGTGGGGGAGTGTACAATTGCATGTCATGTATTCTGCCCAAAGGTGATTATGTGATTTTGCATGTAACTCTCTGGATGTGTACTTGTACATCAAGTTACACAATGCTCACATGATGCTAATTATATACTGCTTGTTTTTCAGTCACCTTTTCTGTAAGTGGTAATTCCGTCATCATTGAGGTTTTTTACTGCTTTAAATTTTAAGTTGTGGACATATGATTTGTTGCTTGAGAAAAGAGCAATTGAATTTGCTTATTGTCCATGAAGCGTTCTATTCTGGAACACTTAAAAAGAGGTTTGCCTGTGGACTGCACTGCTATAAGATGATGGAAGCCTTAGTTGCTTGAAATTATGTCTTATTTGATATTGAAATTAGGACACATCTGCAAAAATTGTATTTAAGTCCTAATGACATATACATCTTGTATATGATTAAAAGGTTGTCAGGTTTAACAGTGACAATGAGTATTTTGGCAAGTATGACAATGCAAAATAGCTTAAAGGGTCATTTGTCAAATACTTGGTAAATTCTGGGGTGGTAATTCAATTACTATACCTGAAAATTCTGACAAAAAGATTTAGGCGAAAGGCATAAATGCACCATATTGAACATGGTGATGAGTATGATTAGTAAGACTAATTTATTTGGTCTTTTGTGGATTGATATTATGAAATCAATTTTTCATATATAAAAGGTGTATTGATTTTATGATACTAAAGAAGGTACAAGAATTATGGAATCACATACTCTAAAGTTTCTAAATATTGACGTAATTATAGAGGATAGCTGCTTTCAGATTATTAAAGATAATAGTATGATGGAGATTACTATGTTTTTGTCTTTACCTATACAGATAATTATGGAATCTCCTGTACCATAAACTAAACTTGTTGAGGTTTAAGGTACTATTCTTGATATAGTTTATAATGAAATTTCTTAAACCTCTCAAGTGCAGAATGAAGTGGTTGTAGCTTTATTAAGGAGATTTGTTAAGGAAAGACGATTAGTTATACCATCAGACTATATAGTCTATTTGTGAGAGCATGATTACAATATCCACTATATGGTTGATGTAATGACATATTTATAAATGCCGACTCCCACTCCCAAGGGGGGAAGAGTGTGACAACCCAAGCGGCGGTGCGCGGGGGAGGAGGGATGGCGGTGCGTCCGCGCCTCCGGTCCTCGGACGTGCGCAAGGGAAAGGGAAGGGATTCCTCTCCCTCTTGTCCCACATTGCTTAGGGAGGGGTCATGGGCCTTGTATATAAGGCTTGGGTTCCCTTAACTTGTGACGACGCGTTTTAAAACCGTGAGGACTCAATGTCCATCATCTTATAGCAGTGCAATCCACAGGAAAACATCTTTTAAGTTGTGGACATATGATATGTTGCTTGAAAATATGTCTTATTTGATATTGAAATTAGGACACATCTGCAAAAATTGTATGTAAGTCCTAATGACATATACATCTTGTATATGATTAAAAGGTTGTCAGGTTTAACAGTGGCAATGAGTATTTTGGCAAGTATGACAATGCAAAATAGCTTAAAGGGTCATTTGTCAAATACTTGGTAGATTCTGGGGTGGTAATTCAATTACTATACCTGAAAATTCTGACAAAAAGATTTGGGCGAAAGGCATAAATGCACCATATTGAACATGGTGATGAGTATGATTAGTAAGACTAATTTATTTGGTCTTTTGTGGATTGATATTATGAAATCAATTTTTCATATACAAAAGGGGTATTGATTTTATGACCCTAAAGAAGGTACAAGAATTATGGAATCACATACTCTAAAGTTTCTAAATATTGACGTAATTATAGAGGATAGCTGCTCTCAGATTATTAAAGATAATAGTATGATGGAGGTTACTAAGTTTTTGTCTTTACCTATATAGATAATTTTGGAATCTCCTGTACCATAGACTAAACTTGTTGAGGTTCAAGGTACTATTCTTTATATAGTTTATAATGAAATTTCTTAAACCTCTCAAGTCAAAATGAAGTGGTTGCAGCTTTATTAAGAAGATTTGTTAAAGAAAGACGATCAGTTATACCATTAGACTATATGGTCTATTTGTGAGAGCATGATTACAATATCCACTATATGGTTGATGTAATGACATATTTATAAATGTCGTTTTTTTATTCTCAATTATGTGATTAGATGCCATAAAAGGCGATATACAATCTATGAAACATGTTTGGAAACTTACTGATTTGTCTAAAGATCACAAGTTTATTAGTTGCAAATTGGCGTACAAAACTAAAAGAATTTCAAACAAATATTGTAGAATTTAAAGCCAAATTTGTAACTAACGTTTTAACTCTGAAAGAGGGGTGGATTGTTTATAGTGAAGAAATAATTATTTCTTTAAATGTTCTTTCAGAGTGAACGTGGCATTAATAATTTATTTTGATATAAAGTTACGCCAAATGGATACAAAATCTATATTGTGCAACTAGATGATTTTGCAGCAGATTCAAGTAAACTTGTGTGTAGACTTAAAAGTTCTAATTCATGGTCTTAAGCAAGTTTCAAGACAATATTATTAAAGTTTCATAGTGTTGTTATTTTTGTTCAATTAGGAACAAAGTAATTCAATATACTGCAAGGTCAGTGGGAGGAAATTTATTTTTTCTCATACTTTATGTACATGATGTTTTGCTTACAAGTTGTGACCTTGAGACATTTTATATCCTTTGTATTGAGGTCTGTAAAAATTGTTCTTGTCATATATATATATCGGATTTTATATTAGATTTTCTTAAGGGACATTTGCTGATCGTATTTTGGAAATATTCAATATACATCATTGCAAGCCAGGAATTGCTCCTGTTGTTGAGGGTGATGGACTAAATCTATCACATTGTCCTTATTTAGATATTAAGAAAATCTAATTAAAGGGAGTGCCTTGTGTCAGTGCACTTAAAAGTATAATTAGTGCACTTAAAAGTATAATGTATACTTGAATTTGCACTAGACTAAATGTTGTCTTTATGACGGGACTTCTAGGCAGATATTGGTCAAATTCAGGACATGATCACTGGGTTGCTGTCAAGAAGGTTTTAAGGTACTTAAAGAAGACAAGAGATTACATGCTAATTTATAGGTATGTTCAATTCTTGCAGTTAGTAGAGTATTTAGATGTAAACTTTGCTGGCTATTTTGATGACATGCAATCAATAACAGAATATAGATTTATGTTAGTAGGAAGTGCAGTAAATAAAGTTTTATGTCATCTTCTACTATGTAAGCAGTGTTAGTAACATTCTTTTAGGCTGTTACTTAGGCTTTTAGGCTCCAGAACCTCATGACGGAGTTGATCGTTTTAACTTGATGGATAGACCGATATGGTTGTATTGAGATAACAAATTTGTAGTATTATTTATTTACTACAGAGGTCTCGAGGTGTCTAGATATATGGTGGTAAAATATTTTTTTTACCATATAGAAACGGTACAGAAAGGTGACTTATAATATAATATATTTTCACAGATGATGTGGTTACAGCTCCACTAACTAAAGGCCTACACCCATGTGTATTTGAGTGACATGTCATTAGCATGGGCCTAGGAGTATCTTCGGATATTGTTGTTTAGTGGGAGTTATTTTGGCTTTATTCTGATAAAGTTTACATCTGTGATTCGTTACACTTAGTAACGGTTTAATATGTATCAACTTTTGCATTCAATAAAATATTTTGAATGTGTTGTTATTATGTTGAATACATATTGATAAAGTCTCAAGGGATTGTATAGACCTTGAGTGAAGGCTAGGGGCATCCGGGCATCCGGTTATTAGCCTTGTGCATATGTCTTGTGATACATAAAGAAAGGTTAACCATAAGGACAAGACATATGTGGGTTCATTGGAACCATAAAGCATTCTCTAGTGGCACAAGTTTTTTGTGACACCTAAGGTAGGAGAATGGTGACTGACAAATGGGATCTCTCTATGAGAGATGTTATCCATTTGACACACTACCATATTGAATCCATATCAATAAAGTTGAGAACATTCGTGACCATGGAAGGCTCTGTGTGTATACATGCAGTTATCGCCATGATTTGTTGTTTAAGACTTTATGGGATTGGATTGACTATTAAGAATTATCTCTGGACCAATGCGCGCGCATAAGGTACGATTTCAATTAATATAGTCCAAGTGGGAGAATGTAAGAGTTTTCCTAATGTGGACTACATTAATTGATATTGTAATTTACTGTTTTTACGGTTACCATAAAACAGGGCTGGTCTAAGGTGAGATAGAATGTTTCTTAATTAGTCTAATATGGGGCTGGCTAGTGTGGGCCGAGTTGAGCCTGGCCCGTAATGAGGGGGACTGGCTGGAAACTCTATAAATAGTGCTCAAGTCTCTCCTCTAACCCTAATTCTCACATGTATCCTCACCTAAGGGGCGTTTACCTAACGCTAAACGTGAGGGGGCCGCCTCATTGAGCCAGTGATACGGAGGGCAATAGAGGAGAAGGACTTGATGCGTGGATCCCCTTGATATATGTGGGTAATCCTTTTATGCTTCCGCTCTATATTCGATGGATCCAGGTGCGTTAATCTTTCTACTCAATTGTACGTGTTCTTGTTCTGGTTATGGAGATCTTGGGGTTGCACAAGTTGCATCCAACATGTGGTATCAGAAAATGCGATATACAATCTATGAAATATGTTTGGAAACTTATTGACTTGTCTAAAGATCACAAGTTTATTACTTGTAAATTGGCGTACAAAACTAAAAGAATTTCAAAGAAATATTGTGGAATTTAAAGCCAAATTGGTAACTAAAGTTTTAACTCTGAAAGAGGGGTGGATTGTTTATGGTAAAGAAATAATTATTTCTTTAAATATTCTTTCAGAGTGAACGTGGCATTAATAATTTATTTTGATATAAAGTTACGCCAAATAGATACAAAATCTATATTGTGCAACTGGATGATTTTACAGTAGATTTAAATAAACTTGTGTATAGACTGAAAAGTCTTATTTATAGTCTTAAGCAAGTTTCCAGACAATATTATTAAAGTTTCATAGTGTTGTTATTTTGTTCAATTGGGAACAAAGTAATTCAATATATTGCAAGGTCAGTGGGAGGAAATTTATTTTTTCTCATGTTTTGCTTACAAATTGTGACCTTGAGACATCTTATATCCTTTGTATTGAGGTCTGTAAGAATTGTTCTTGTCATATATATATATCGGATTTTATATTAGATTTTCTTGGAGGACATTTGCTGATCGTATTTTGGAAATATTCAATATACATCATTGCAAGTCAGGAATTGCTCCTGTTGTTAAGGGTGATGGACTAAATCTATCACATTGTCCTTATTTAGATATTGAGAAAATCTAATTAAATTGTGTACCTTGTGTCAGTGCACTTAAAATTATAATGTATGCTTGAATTTGCACTAGACTAAATGTTGTCTTTGTGACGAGACTTCTAGGCAGATATCGGTCAAATCCAGGACATGATCACTGGGTTGCTGTCAAGAAGGTTTTAAGGTATTTAAAGAAGACAAGAAATTATATGCTAATTTATAGCCATGTTCAATTCTTGCAGTTAGTAGGGTATTTAGATGTAAAATTTGCTGGTTGTTCTGATGGCATGCAATCAATAACAGAATACATATGTTAGCAGTAAGTGCAGTAAATAAAGTTTTATGTCATCTTCTACTATGTAAGCAGTGTTAGTAACATTCTTTTAGGCTGTTACTTAGGCTTTTAGGCTCCAGAACCTCATGACGGAGTTGATCGTTTTAACTTGATGGATAGACCGATATAGTTGTATTGAGATAACAAATTTGTAGTATTATTTATTTACTACAGAGGTCTCGAGGGGTCTAGATATATGGTGGTAAAATATTTTTTTTTACCATATAGAAACGGTACAGAAAGGTGACTTATAATATAATATATTTTCACAGATGATGTGGTTACAGCTCCACTAACTAAAGGCCTACACCCATGTGTATTTGAGTGACATGTCATTAGCATGGGCCTAGGAGTATCTTCGGATATTGTTGTTTAGTGGGAGTTATTTTGGCTTTATTTTGATAAAGTTTACATCTGTGATTCATTACACTTAGTAACGGTTTAATATGTATCAACTTTTGCATTCAATAAAATATTTTGAATGTGTTGTTATTATGTTGAATACATATTGATAAAGTCTCAAGGGATTGTATAGACCTTGAGTGAAGGCTAGGGGCATCCGGTTATTAGCCTTGTGCATATGTCTTGTGATACATAAAGAAAGGTTAACCATAAGGACAAGACATATGTGGGTTCGTTGGAACCGTAAAGCATTCTCTTGTGGCACAAGTTTTTATGTCGCCTAAGGTAAGAGAATGGTGACTGACAAATGGGATCTCTCTATGAGAGATGTTATCCATTTGCCACACTACCATATTGAATCCATATCAATAAAGTTGAGAGCACTCGTGACCGTGGAAGGCTCTGTGTGTATACATGCAGTTACCGCCATGATTCGGTGTTTTGAGACTTTATGGAATAGGATTGACTATTAAGAATTATCTCTGGACCAATGTGCGCGCATAAGGTACGATTTCAATTAATATAGTCCAAGTGGGAGAATGTAAGAGTTTTCCTAATGTGGACTACATTAATTGATATTGTAATTTACTGTTTTTACGGTTACCGTGAAACAGGGCTGGTCTAAGGTGAGATAGAAGGTTTCTTAATTAGTCTAATATGGGGCTGGCTAGTGTGGGCCGAGTTGAGCCTGGCCCGTAATGAGGGGGACTGGCTGGAAACTCTATAAATAGTGCTCAAGTCTCTCCTCTAACCCTAATTCTCACATGTATCCTCACCTAAGGGGCGTTTACTTAACGCTAAACGTGAGGGGGGCCGCCTCATTGAGCCAGTGATACGAAGGGCAATAGAGGAGAAGGACTTGTTGCGTGGATCCCCTTGATAACATGTGGGTAATCCTTTTCTGCTTCCGCTTTATATTCGATGGATCTCAAAACAGGTGCGTTAATCTTTCTACTCAATTATGCATGTTCTTGTTCTGGTTATGGAGATCTTGGGGTTGCGCAATTTGCATCCAACAAAAATATTCCATTTATTTCTCCTCTTGACTGGTCACGGTCTCTTTCCCAATATTGCCTCCTCAAATCATGTCAGAATAATAATCCATTTCATATTTGTGTGGCTGATTTGTTTTGGGATCATTTACCTTCTTCATTCAGAGCAACGTAGGACAGCGCGAGCTCAGTAGAAGGGGGAGCCAAAGAGAGAGAAAAGAAGGGTGGAGGAGAGAGAGCGGAGGGGTAACTTCGCAGAGACGTCCGAGAAGCCCGAGAGACTGAGCGGAGGGGGTGAAGGTAGAGGGAGAGTACCGAGATGGCGGAGGTCCGAGAGGAGATCTGACACAGAGAGAGAGAGAGAGAGAGAGAGCCCTCTCGGCCAAGCCGCGGAGACCCTCGCCGCACTAGACCGCCGCCGTGTCGCTGCCGGCCGACGCCGCCTGTCGCTGCGGCGGCGTCGCCTGATGCGCCCAAATCAAGTTGCGCCGTCGCTGCACCCGACGGTCGTTGCTGGCACGACACTGCTGCTCGCTGCTTCGCCGATCTGTCACCGATCCTGCTCGCTGCGCCACCGCGACCAAGAAGCCTGGGCCAACCGCCGTCTCTCGTCGCGGCCGTCTCCGTCGGGGTTCACGGTGGGGCAGCAGAGGAGGCTATGAACTGGGTCAGGCGCGGGTCGTATTCGGGTAGAGTTTCGGTTGTCCGAGCTGGCTGGGTCTGGGTGTGCATGGGCTTGCAAGGTCGTGGGCCTGGCTTTTCTTTCAAGTGAAATTTGGGCCTAATAAGAATTAATTCGAACTGGGCTCTTGACAAAGCCCGGTCCGGTCAAAATCAAGCCCGAGATAGGACTCCTCCGTCCACTTCGTCCAGCCTCTGTGCGTATGATGGATGACCTCCGTATATCTGGGGGAGAGTGCTCGAAGTCTATTCTGTTGGATGAAGCTCAGGGGATTATTGATTTTGAAGCTTGAATGGGTTGCGCATAACATATCTAAGTCATAATCCCTACTTTGTGAATTAATTTTTATCAGCGAAATTCTAATGTCTAGTAACTCAAAAGGTAAAATCAGAAAGTTCATGTTTGAATTGGCCTCCTCACTATAAGTTTAGAACTGACTTTACAACTCTCCCTAAATATCTTATTTCAGCATTTATTTCTTCAAACTCAGTAATAATTTATTATAAAAGTTCTCATCATAGTTAGATATGCAAAATTTAGATATTTGATAGAATTAGACATCAGCTCACATTTAGGTTTGCTAACTGACATGAAAAGCAAATCAGTGGATGGAGAGTGCACGGAGCTTGCACAAGAGTGTGCCACGTGAGTCATCATAATGCGAGTTTTACCCCCTCTTATATCCATGGACAGATAGATTGAGATTGAAATGCTAGTATCATTTCCTTGAATTACCTCATCTCACCCCGAAACTTCATGAGCAACTAAAATTATTATAGGCTTTCCAATAAGATATCATTTGCCCGACACCCTTGTTGGTCTCAAATCGAATAGCCACCTTTTTGGAGAAAACACATGATCAAATAAATACCCAAGGATCTAAATTAAACAATACTTAAACTTAACAATAGTGAGTCAAGCTTTCAGGCGGCATTAAAGCTGCAAGAATCCAAAAATGGATTTAAAAGGTCATTGTTTCGAAATTTTATGATCTTATGGTCAAACAACTAATTAAACGCTACACCTCAACAATTTTAAGGCACATTGAGTCCTGTAGAAGGGAAAAAAAAATCTTAAATGTACCCAATGCATATGAGCCCATCTCGCATGTATCACTGGATGAAGTGGGCCGCATGTGGAACCCATTGATCTAATGGTAGCGTGAGTTAGATTTTACATGATCCAGATGCATCCATTACTAGCTGATTGTACAAGTGATTCCGACAAGATTCTAGTGTATTTAGAAAAAATGAAACAAGTCCAAAGCTAGGCTTGAAAACAGAACAAATGACAATCCTCCATAATTAAGGGTCTGTTTATTTCGTGGAAAATGGGCCATTTCCGGAAAAAAAATTTCCCAGAAGTCATTTTCTAGGAAAATGACAATATTTTCTGGTGTTCGGCTAAAATCTGAAAATGTTTCAGAAAATATTTTTCGGTGTTCGGTAAAGAAAATATTTTCCGCTTACCAGATTGACGAGTGTGAGCGTCAAGCTCGAGGCTCGCCAGATCGACGAGCGCGAGCTTGAGATCAATGAGCTTGAGGTTCGTAACGGCCGACGACTAGTCAAGAAAGAAGAAGATAGGAAACAAAGAAAATAAAAGAAAAATAAAAAAAAATAGAAAAGAAAAAGGAAATTAAAAATAATTTGAATTAAAAAAGAAAAAGAAAATTAAAAAATAATTTGAATTAAAAAATAAAAGAAGAAGAAGAAATGAAAAGAGGAAGTGAGGATTTGTAGAGATGTGAGATAAGAGAGATCAAGTGAACAAAATGTTTTCCACTTTTCAAAAATGGAAAACATTTTCCCTAATTTAGAAGGCCTTTTCCCTTTCATGGAAAACATTTTCCCCAGGAAATTTATTTTCCGTGAAATGAACGTCAGAAAATCTAGAAAATATTTTTTTGAAAATTATTTTTCGTGAAACGAACGGAGCATAAGTCCTGTGTAGAAAAGTTCGGACCAATGAATTGGTCTAGTTGGCCTTGTGCAATACTAAATGAATGTATTGAATGTGTTGGGACGACGTGCCATTACTAATAATACTTTGATTGGGTCAAACACATAGCACGATGTGATCCGTCATTATATGAATGTAGTGCCAATCATTAGTTTATCCCTCCGTAGATATGATTCAAATTCTGCTGTAATTTCATCTATAATGGGTGGATGATATTACTACATCACTTGACTTGTTGAGCATATTTTTTCTGATATGAACATTAGCTCTCAAAGAATTGATGAAGCAACATATTTCTATTCATCTACTCAAAATTCGATGAAGAGAGGGAGCCGTTTTGCTCCATAGTCCAAATAGAACAACAAGCCAGAAAGCACTAAAAATCAAATCTCCACTCCAACGACTCACTTCAACACACTAGCAAACCAAATACAGCCTCACAAGAAAAATCCATGGAAAGCCATTGACGACGAGCATATAAGCCAAATTATTATTTCCTTTCATTTTTTTGAAGAGGCTTGAAAATGTGGTGATTGTTAATGGATGGATTCTCAACAAAAATGAAATTAGCCACTTAATGTTGGAATTTTGTTTGTTAAAACAAAATGAGTGTTTTTTACTTTGTCCCACATAGAAAAGGTGGGAGCAGGAGGGTCAGTTTAAAAATGTGGGATTTCCCTTTTGTAGTTAAAGGAGTGATTAGGTGGGGCTAGACCCCACCATACCCGCGTGCGGGTGCGCGATTTTGGCGCACTTAGCACTTAGCACTTTAATTAGCATTAATCCCTTGCTATTTTTTTTATTTTATTTTATTTTTTATTTTTAGTTCAAATGTTGCCTTTTAATTTGAGAATTTCGGAAATGAAATATAAATGAAAATTCGAAATTCTATTTTAAAAAATGTTGGCGCACTTAGCACTTAGCACTTAGCACTTAGCACGCCCGCGGTTTAATTAGCATTAATCCCTTGCTATTTATTTATTTTATTTTATTTTATATTTTTAGTTCAAATGTTGCCTTTTAATTTGAGAATTTCGGAAATGAAATATAAATGAAAATTCGAAATTCTATTTAAAAAAAATTATTCCGAATTTTATTTGTGTCTTTTCAAGACAACCTTTGGAAAATTACTTATTCGGTTTTAATTTTTCCGAAGGATTGCAATTGTTCGTTTTCGACTTCTTTTGAAGAGTCGCATTTGTTTATCCGAACAATTTTATAAAGACGTGTTTGTTCGCAATTTTCACGAAGAGTTGCAAGACTATTTCATATATATACTTGTCATTTTACGGAAAGAAATGTGTGGTCATTTTCGAGTCTTCTTTCTGAAAAAACTGCAGCCAATTTTTCGATTGTTTTCCTAGAGAGACCCTGGAGAAATACTATAATTGCTATTTAGTATTCTCATCCGAGACTTTGTTGTATTTTGGAGGATTTTTGCCAGTGACCATTAGCAACGTTGTGGGACAAATAAATCCTTAAAGAAAGTGATATCACGCCTCAAAGTCCGAGTTGTTTTACTCGATCCGATTTCATTGTACTACCCAATTTCGAAGCATATTTTACCAACACTTAGCTAGTGCCACCAAGAACGCCCTTGAGCTTCTTGACTTGAGCATCATTGAGGAAAGAGGTGGCCTCCACCAACTCAGAAGGAAAGTTATTAGCGAATAGAGCAAAGTCCAAGATTTGAAGCCTAGGGCTCGGACTGTTGAAGCTGACTAAAGCAAGTGCTGGACTTTTACCAGCATTCAATTGGAAGTGCAATAGGCCGAGGGAAAGTCACGCTATCCTCTTTGTTAAGGGTCTTCAAGTAGACAATGTTCGCTGATGACGAGATGAACTCGGCACAGATTGACCCTTGGAGGACAAAGAGGACCTCCGAGGCGCGTGGGTGCATGTGCGTCAGGATGACCCTGCCAGGGCCTAGGGGGCCATATCGAAATTAATAGTTGCAACCAATCTGTATATGATGGAGACCATATAGCTCCTGGGCATTTTCACGACTTATTTTAAAGGTGGCAAAGAATGTTCATAAATTTTATTTTAGAAGTTTACTTAATTATAATTAAGCACTACATCACCAATAAACCGATAAGTACATAGGATACATCACTTGTCACTCATGATGATTCTCTACTCTAATTAAAGGAATTTCTCCTCGTGTCAGTATGTATGTGGTGGGTTTTTCTCATTAATTTTGTGCAAAAAATTTCATCCATTTTGATAAAATCACAAATGAAAGTCTTATCCATTTGATAAAAACACAAATAAAACTTATATATATCTCTCTCTCGTTGTGACCTAAATTTTCGTCAGAAAATCAAGCATGCATTTTTGTAAAAATAAGGAATATGTGAAAATAATAAAAAAATACTAAATGAAATTTCGGCGCATCTCACGGCAGCCTCGCGTCCACATATACGTATTTCTAACGTATACGCATTCGGCGGGGTAGAATAAAGCAGAGAGAACGCACGGGCACGGTGCTCAGCATATTCTGTCTCGTATCGTCAATTTCCAGGAGCTTCTAGGTTGCGATTCCCTCTTCGTACTCGGCCCCCTCCAGTCCACCGGTAGCCGCTGCTCGTCTCCTACCGCCGACCACCATAGTCTTTTCGCATTTAAACCCCGGAGAATAGAACAGAGAGTACAGGGAAGGAATTCTTATGTTTATTTGTGATTCTCTCTTGCTGTCCTCTATGAACCCTCACCTCTCTCTCTGTCACTGATTGCCTTCGCAGGCTACTTCCCCAACACCACCAGCTTCGCAGCCACAGTAAGTGCTCTGTTCTCCCCTAATTCGCATGCTCTGTTTCTGCTGAAGGTAGGGGCCGAGTGCTCGATTACACCAGCATGAAATCCGGTCCCGTTCGAGCCTTAGCGATAAATTTAGATATGACCACTCTCTTATTTTTGCATCTAGATCCTTTGGCCGTTTGATAAAATTCTTGAACTAGACCGGTGCATTTTTTGATTCAGATTCTGACTTAGGGCTTTTTTTTGGTTGGTCGATTCATTATTTTCGTCATATAAACTTTACCTTTGTTTCGTTTCCTTTCATTTCAGAATTTACTAGCTATACGTTTTAGGATTTGTTCTTGGAATTCTCGGATTAGATGCATATGCAGTGTGTACGCAAGATGAATCTGATACTGACTACTCCAGAACTTGACCGAGGGCCCCTTAAACGAAAATGAATTGATCCATGCACCTTTACTTCTTATACTTCACTATATGTCGTTCTGTGTTTAATGTGTCGAATTGGAAACATATTATGAAAAAATGTTGCTGGTTAGCTCTCTGTACGTGTTGAAATCGCAAGTTTATTGAGCGAATGCTACCATCTCGAATACCGAGTGCATGTGCGAGAGCATTGAGTTGCTGCTCTAGTCATCGTATGCGCATTCATTTGGGTGCGCTGTGACTGATTGGTTCATCAGCTGTATGCCCATTTCGAATATGTTGAGTTGTTGACGTGGTTACCGTGTTGTGTTCGTACCGATGTGGTGAGTTACGGAATATGTCTATTCTGAGCGTGCTGGCTGTTCGTATGTTCTGGTATGCGTAATCATGTGATTGGGTCATTGATGTGCTGTTCTTTGATGCTAAGTACTTGCTGTCCAGATCTTCCCTTTCATTTTTTTCTGTTCTAGTTTAGTGCGTTTCTTTCATTACTGAGGTTGACTACATTATTGGAACCTCTAGTGCCATGCTTCTGACTGAAGGATTCAGAGTTATAACGGCCAGTATGATGAGACGATTATTCAAATTCTTTTAGGCTATGTTTTTTTTTTGGCAAAAAATAAATAGTTTGGAAAATATTTTCCAAAAAATAATCGTTTGTATCGGCTGAAATAATTAGTTAATAAAAAATAATTTCAATATTGACAATAATTTATATCTAAATATTTTCATGAACTATTCATTTTCGTAGGTGATACAAACGATCGTTTTATATAAATTGATTTACAAATCATTCATTTTCTGCAAAGCAAAAATAATCACTTATTTCTCTTACAAAAATAAACAAATGAAAATATTCTAAAGGTCCACGAAAATATTAGAAAATTTAGAAAAAAATTTCCATGTTAACACTGGTCGTATCACGTAGGATGCACAACATCCGTGTGAGTAATTTTTTGGACTATACTGACCAATCGTTAAAAGGTTTATGATTCAATTAGTATAATTAAAAGATTGACAACTAAATTGGCACAAATATGATAGATCTAAGAGTTTTTTGGTACTTTTCCCTTGGATAATTAGTGTGGTATGGAACAAAAAATATATGCTAGTTGGCTTCTCCTCGGATGAAGGTATTAGCTTTATGTTTGCACAAGAACAATTGCAGATCATAATCTGATATGTTCCGGCCAGTAGGAACCTGCTTAATAAGTGTTTGCCCAACAACAGTTTCTCCATGCGATGCTTGTGTTGTCTGTGCTAGCCAGGAGTTTAATCGCGCTCAAACGAATGCTTGCAGTGTTCTTCGAAGATAACTTCCTTTGCATTCCTCTCCATCAACCCCAGACACATTCACGAGCACTCTGTTTTTGTTCTATTCTAGCGTACTCACATAACACGAAGGCAACTTCCTTTTCGTCTTTATATGACTTGTCTGCATGCGTCTGCTTCTTCATCCTACATTTGCCCATGCCTTTAGGAAGAGGAAAATAACTCTTCTTTTCATCAAGGCAAGGAATGGAATGGAGGAAACCTGAATAATGGGAAATTAAGCTTAACTCCGACAGAGCAATTAATGTCTGTGGAGAACAGAGAAGCAGGAACGAGGGTTCTTTCGAGAAACCATCAAGGGAGCTGGATAGCCAGTTTTCCTCGAAACGCAGGAAGAACGAATGCTGTTATTGCTGAGATTTGGACGTTAGGAGGCAAAATTAGACCTAGTGTTTCGAATAGTGCTATTCATTTGCATAACGAATTAGATGCTTTAGCCGTTATTCATGCTCTTGAGAACAAACAGTCTCACTATCTTCTCATAGAACCTCTCCTTGTGAGTGCAGGAATTTGCAAGGAAAGAATGCAGGCATACCGTGAATTGAGCATTATATATACAGAGAAGCAAACGGATGCACCGCATGCTCTGGCTAGTTTGGGAAAGGAGCAGCATATGCAGTTTACTATTTTCACAAGTATTCCAAACGTTATTGAAGATACTTTGTGTAAGGATGCACTTGACAGTATTTCGACTACGAGTGATGTAACTTGACTGGTTTAATTTCTGAACGATGGTCTTCCTCTCACCAAAAGAGAAAGAAAACTTAATCCCCTTGGGTTTAACTTAATATGGTCCAGACCATCATGAAATGGCCGAACTCATAAGTCCAACAATTTGGATAGTGGGCCTTAAATCTGAAACATTTCTGAGTTAGGCCTACGAAGATGTTGGTAATTTCCAATATGTACATGTCCGCAATATTTTATTCACCACCTTAGACAAGTACTTTCTCAGCACCATGGCAAAAATCATTCTTTTTACCACTTTTTTCTTGTCTTTTCACCCACAACTAAAAAAACCATCCAAAAGTGCGGCTTGCGCTAATGTAACCTTTGCATAAAAGAGATACATGAACATCTTTAAACTTATCTCATAAATTGAGAACATCATCATCCTTAGTTATTAAATTTTTTATATGTATTTAGCTTAATGTGAGTATTTTCAAAAGCTCAATATCAGAGTTTTTTTCTTAAAAAAATAATTAACTGAATAGGGAATTTATTTAGTCTTTGAGAAAGTAAGGAAAATGGGGAGGATATAGATTTAAATGGAAAGTCAATCATTGAAATTAGCTCATATTTGCAAAAAACATAAAATAAAGATGGAACGTTTTTCGTGTGCCCCGTGGGACAAGGGCTCTTCTCAAGTTGTGCACGTCACGAAAGAGAGGAAAGAGACGAGATTTTTGGAGAGTGTGGATACGGCCGTTGACTCATCTACTGATCCTCGAAAATTTCAAATTTCTAGATTCTTGCACAAGTCAATCGTTTCACTGTTCAGATCAGCAGCCCTACAAGAAAACTTTGAAATCTGGACTAGGATCGCAACAAAAGAGAAGCAAAGCGAGGCTTACACGCCTAGGTGGCAACCCCTGACCTCCGGCTCACTAAAAATCAACATTGACGCCTCCTTTGTCCGAAATGAAGGCGAGATAGTGGATTTTGAAGAGAACAGAGGAGAGGACGAAAACAGAGCCACCATCGCCTGCATATGCCAAGATTCTCGGGGTCGCCTGGTCGATGGTTTCTCCAAGACGGTGGCGGCATCCTCGGCGGAACAGGCGGATGCGCTCGCTCTCTTGGAAACCCTAGACTTCTTCTCCACCAGATCTAATAGAAGATTGGAAGTACAATCCGACTGTATGTTGCTCGTGCAGGGGGTTCTGTTCACGATAGACTTCAGATGAGAGTTGGCGCCAATTATGGACCGGATTAAGGAAAGACTAAAAGCATTTCAGGGCCTCTCTTTGGCCCATTGAAGTAGAGAAGCCAACAGGCCCGCATACTGGCTTGCAAAAGCCCAACGAGAGAATTATCTTCCTAGTAATTGGGTAATTAATCCCCCGACAGCCTTGTTTGATTTATTATGCGTCGATGCTCTTGATGTAATTTCTCTGAACTTGCCTAAGTAAATGAATGGTAAACGCACTTTCGACCAAAAAAAAAAACTTTTATGCACCGACCAAAAAAAACCTTCATGGATTTTTTCACACTTCAATTTGATGTACCAAAGCCCCACTCTTCAACCCAGGTCACTTTTCAACCCACGTAGATATGGGAGAAAGTTAGTTAGTAATAATGCATACTTTTATTAGATGACAAAATAATAGTCAACGAAAAGAGAGAAGAAATTTTTTCAAATCTAACCTATGAATGGACTTGATCAATGCAGCCC
This sequence comes from Eucalyptus grandis x Eucalyptus urophylla, assembly GCA_028830015.1. Classification (NCBI taxonomy): domain Eukaryota; kingdom Viridiplantae; phylum Streptophyta; class Magnoliopsida; order Myrtales; family Myrtaceae; genus Eucalyptus; species Eucalyptus grandis x Eucalyptus urophylla. The sequence continues at coordinate 49,213,960 of CM054190.1, forward strand.
GTCCGAGACAGCTGGAAACATCAAATAATTTTCATCAAAAAATAATAAAACACGTGCATACTACCCAGCTACTTTTCTTTTGCTAAAAGCAAATGATGGCTACTTAAAATCATAACAACCAATTAATTTGAGGCTTCTCTTTTTTCTTCTTCTTGTTTTTTTTTAGCCATTCTAGCCTTTTATGGTGGCTCAAGAAAAAAGTGACTTTTTTATCATTCGTTTATAAACCGACGATGAACACTTGGTCTTTCATATAGACATGATACAATATTATATACATCTACATCCATATAAACATAGACATATATGTACACTTCAAGCCTTAATTAAATTGGAACTAGAATTATCAAGTCACTTAGGTTTAATAGTTTTTTGTTCACAATTTGCTTATGATAATGCAAACGCATGGGCTGTGCTGAAAGATTATAAACGAGTGGAATCCTAATGATGAGCAAAATGGTGATGAGGGCTATCTAGACTTACTCTTCTCGGACGTCTATATATATGCAAGCATACTTCTGATTTCTAAGATTATATTGCTCTAAGCAAAAAATAATAATAGCCATTGTTATAGTGATTATTGAGTTCCTGTGAAAAAATTACAATAATATTCATAGTTACAGTGAATAAGGTAAGTTTACGATGTTTGGCTTGAAAGAGATGAGATGATCCATAAAGCCACAGGGACTGCAACTCTAGTGCACTATGCAAAAAGAATTATCGTATTTGTTCAATTAAGGGGGCCAAAAATAAATAATTAGTCACTCTAGAATCTAGAATTTTCGAATGGAGACCTATCAACGAACCAGTTTGGTCTGTGTATACAGCTGAGGGGCCGTATCAGCTGGTGTTCAACACCAGGGGAATTTGCTGGATTTGCACCTTGTTTGTTTACCATTTTTCCACTCATATTTTCCGGGTTGAGTTTAAAGTGAGTCAATTCAATTTTATGAATTGATTAAAATTAGTAGTAAGAAACGAAGACGAGTAAAAATGGGTGTAAATGGATATGACTCAGACTCAGAACGGTGATGAAGATGAAATAAAACAAACAAGAGCACTACCTCCATCAAATTAGTCATACGACTAGAATTTAATTTGGGGAGTCATCCCGGGCTACTCCTTGCTTTCAAGGAAAACCGTCGCCTCACTGGTTGTTCAAGCTTTCTTGGAGCGCCTTTTCATACTGAATATGGATGACTCGAAACTAAGTGCTTGCAAAATGCTCCATTTGTTGTAAATCTTTCTTAAACTAGAGTTAACGCAAATAGCGTTTCTGAAACTATATGTTTGTTCCATTTAGGAAACTATTGTTTGTTCAATTAAGGGGGCTAAAACATAAATAGCCACTAGGATAGGGTTATTTACTTCTCCGGGAAAGCTAAAGCATTCATGTTGAACAACACTGCTTATATCTACCGAGCTCATGGGCTGGAATTTTCCATTTACATCATGTGTAAGTAACTGACAAAGCGCATATAATTATCCGCTCTAAGACATCCTTTAAAAAAAAATAATAAATAAAATAGAATAAAAGAGAAATGAAAATATTTTCAAATTTGGCGGTTGGATGCACTTGATCAATGCGGCCAAAGTTAGAATAGGTGAGGAAAACATAAATATCCACATCTTGACAAATTGATGTAAAAATATCAAAATCAGTTAATGGGAAAAAACAAATCTGCATCTAGCAGACGTTGGAAATTTTATTACTTGACTAATTTTCTGATAAAATGCCAACCATAAAAGGTAAAATATTGGAATGAAACAAATCTAAACTAGGTTGAGAATGATATGAGTTCATTAAATTAGCAATTTTCTCAATTTCCTGTGGAATTCCCATATGAGAGCCGCCCAGAAACATCGTAGAATATTAGCAGATAATGGGAAGGACTCTTCCACATCTGTGGGCTGGTGATGAACTATACAGGTCAAATTGTTCAAATGTAATATATGCAGGACACTGAATCAATATTTGGCTGGCAGCCTTTAGTCATCATCTGCAGAAAGAATCAAATTCATAACAAGTGGAGTCTCTGGCCAGAGAGAAATCAATACGGAATGTAATAATTTACATCGTAGAATATTGGCAGATGATGGGAAGGACTTTTCCACATAGGTGGGCTGGTGAAGAACTATACAGGTCAAGTTGTTCAGATGTAATTTATGCAGGACACCGAATCAGTATTTGACTGGTAGCCTTTAGTCATCATCTGCAGAAAGAATCAAATTCATAACAAGTGGAGTCTCTGGCCAGAGAGAAATCAATACGGAATGTAATAATTTTTTTGTTATTGTTTATGTCCAGGGTTCATAAATCACTATGCTCATTGTGAAAGGATCCACCAGCCACGGCGACTCTGTAGATGAGTAATATTGAAGTCAACATAACAGCCACATGACTTGAGGCATGAGAAAAATAACTTACCAACCACGTGCTATCTTATTTTAATTCATAGTATCTTTCTTCAGCAAAAGAATTTTGACTCAAGAAAAGTATGATATTCCAACCTCCTAACATTTGAAAAAATTTGTGAGATCATTACTAACTGTTGGAATGAAAAGAAAGAAATTTACGTGATTCAGTTGATGACCTCCGTTCATGGGACAACAATAAGTGCAAAGATTTACCTCTCAAAATACAATGAAAGAGAAACAACTATATATATATATACACACACACACGCACACCTTGATATTGCTGATATATCTCACATACTCTAAAATAATATTTATATTATAACTCTTAAGGCTTTTGAGAAAAATGTGATATTGCTAGAAAATATTCCCTAGGAAGTTGTTTTTCAAGAAAATGATAATATTTTTTTGTGTTTGGATGAAACCTAAAAATGAACTAGAAAATATTTTCTACTATTTGATACGGAAAATCTGATTTGATTTTCCTCCTTGCAATCATTTTTAAAAAAATTATATTTTTCGATGTTTGATTAAAACTTGAAAATGAACTATAAAATATTTTTCACTGTTTGGTATAGAAAATCTAATTTGATTTTCCTTATTGCAATCCTTTCATTTTTTTTACTTTTCTTTTTAAAAAAAAAAAGAATATTATTTTTTTTCTTTTTCTTTTTAATTTTCTTTCTTTTACTTTCTCCTTCTTCTTCAACTAGTTGTTGACAGGGCTCAAGCTCACAATTCTTGAGCGAGGCTCCACCTTGGTAGATTTGGCAAGGTAGAGCTTGTGAGGCCAGCAAATTTGAGCCTTGCCTAATTGGCGAGCTCAAGGCTTTGCTAGTGGTTGGCAAGTCGCAACAAGCTTGAGGCCTCGTGAGTTGTGGCGAGGTCACCTTTAGCTCGGTACAATGAGCTTGACCATTGAATATGGCGAGGTTGAGCCTTGCCTCAAGTTGGCTCAGCTCGGCTCACCAGAATTTGGTGAGCTCGAGCCTTATCAGCCTGTGATGAGGCTCGTCCCACAAAAAATCCATGTGGGATGATTTACTAGAAGTGATACTCAAATTATCAATTTTACTTTGATGTGGCACTAAGAAAAAAAATTATGACATTCAAGTTACGAAAGTTACTTGTCTTGATTTGCAATGGTTTTCAATTTAATGCAAGAATTGATGATGGAGAAACAGCTTTTTTTTTTTTTTTTTTGGTAAGGGTAAGAGATATATTAACTATTGCAAAACGCTATACAACTGTACATCAATGTGGGGGGCCCGGCACCAGCTTGCACTCATGGAGAAACAGCTTTCTCTTTCATGTAATTCAAAAAGGACATACAAAAGCAAGAACATCTTTATTCGTCTTCTTATGTTTCATTTCTCTGTTGGGTTTAACATACAAATTTATTGCAGATTAAAGAGGAATGTATGTTCTATCCTAAGAGAATAGTCACTAGAGTCAGTTGCACCAAGTTTTATATTTTGAGGTGCAGAATTATTCTAAAGGACAATGCTCCCATGTCTTAAATAGCAGATCTCCTTTTCATATTCTCTAACTATTTTTCACAACAAGAATAACTTACCAACACTACTAAGAATTTACCAACTTCCAAATAAATTGATGTATTATCAATTCTTCTGAAAATTTTTGCAAGCATCATAAGTAGATGATCATCGTTATAATAAATATGTCAACATTTTAGTAATCTATTAACTTATCAACTTCTTTGAAATGCTACCTTCACATCGATACAAACTTTAAAATGTCCAGTGATAGTTGTGTTCTCACTTCGAATGGACCATAAAATTCATCATTAGCATGACCATGAGACATTTGAGCCTTTCTTTGATACCTAGTAAAAATTGAAGCAGGGTATAAACAAAGGAAAGTGTGTAAACTAATTTTTTTCAATACATATCCAGTTTAATTTTTGACAAAACAAAAAATATTCTCGGGATAATGCCAAGGCCACATATCCAATATCTCAATTTTGATGTCCGAATTTGGTGGACTGAAAATGAACCGACTCTCCCTCTTACCGAGAAACAAACCTTGAAGTTCATAAACAGTACTGGGGTGCCATCGTTGGGCTAGTCGAAAGGTTTTCGGTCACTCTCGTGCCACTTCCGTGCAGATGCCTTGTCTCCTATCTCTTCCATCTTTTCGTGCTGAGACACCTAGCAAGTGTCATAATCCATGTCAAGATCCGATCCAGACTTTTTTTAAAGGATGTAAGCAATGACGTCATAGGAACTTTGGAGAAGACGCAAGAATGTCACGTCATTTTGGGGTGGAACTTTGGCAGAATCCTTTGACTTCAGACATCATTGAGTCCCCCAATGTCAGGTCAAAGCACTTGAGTGGTCGGAGACCATGTTGACTTAGTAATCCGGAACCACCTAATATTTTCTCTTTATGACCAATCCAAATTGGACCCGACTTCTTAGTTTGATTAGCCCATTCACCAGCAAAGTCTCCGAGAAAGCCCAAAAAAGAGAGTTGTGTGACATTTACTTCTCGGGAAAAGCACGAGTATTGATGTCAAATGACACTACTTGTACTCACCAAACTCATGGTCCGGGCTATCTCCATATACATAATGAGTAAGCAACATACACACCACATTATTTCTATATATCAGTAAATAAACTAATGCAAAAACGACCAAATTATTCTGGAAATGGTCAACCCGAGCTTAGTTATAAGAGGCCCTGCAATTTACGGCGATTGACATCACAGCATTAACTTTCTAGGAAAGTAGAAAATCTCTTTTGCATGCTCTGTTTACTTTGTTGTTGAAAGACAGCAACCCGAACAGCAACCCAATGGCAGCGCATCCATATCTTCATACACCAGGTACATGTTCAGGTTCGAGCCTAGATAAAATATGGTATTGGCGATGTGGTGTTAAAGAATGCTGAATCTTGCATTTTCTCGTGGTTCTTTTTCTTTGCTTTATCATTGAACAAACATAACCCTAACCTTGACTAGGAAAAAGAGAAAAAAGAATCAGTATGAGAAGGACTTTGTGCTCACTCTTTCTCCTACATATATTGAAGATGTTCGTGGAAGCGATGACCAAATCGAAGTGTTATTTCATTGTGAAATTAATATTTGGGGCGGATCTTGATGAAATGTTCTTATCTGGGACACTTCTCTATGTTTGCAAGGAAAAAGTATCAACAAAATGAGCCTATAAAATTTGTATCCGATGCAGGAAATATGGAAGAGATGGTGGATGGACCCCATTATCGACCATTGTTGGCAGCAGTATTCAAGGGTGACTGGGAATATGCTAGCAAATTTTTTGACCGAGAACCTGCTTCATTGACGGCTAGAATAACAAGCAGATTCGAAACAGTGCTTCACATAGCCACTTTGAGTGCGCAAGACCAATTTGTTGAGAAACTGCTTGAACGCTTGAGTCCAGATGCTCTTTTAATGGTTGATTCTGATGGCTGCACGGCCCTTCACAATGCTGTCCATTGTGGAAGGATAAAGATGGTCAAGGCATTAGTTAGAAGGGATCGTAGATTGACGCAGCGTCCAGATTATAAAGGACGTGTTCCTTTGATAATATCTACTCTGAAAGCTTCTACGCATAAGGAGATTGCCTGGTTCTTGGCGAGAACAACAACAGACGAAGGGCCAAGTCATCCCTTCAGCAGTTCATCTGCGATTAATCCCATTATAAATCTCACCTACGCTGGTCATCATGGTGATAATATATCACTCTCTACCTTAATTCCATCTGTTTTTCCCTTCATTCTAGACTAAGCTTATTTTCCTGATCAACTTTGCTGGTGAATTTGGATAGATGTCACCCTTTTCCTAGTTCATCAACACCGTCGCTTACTTACCATGAAAAGAAGAAATTTATCTATACTAGGTGTGTTGGCGAGAATGCAGTCTCACTTTCTCAGCGTAACCAAGCTCAGTGTTTGGGGAAAATTGACATACAAATGTCCGTAATTTCCTTATTCCCATTCCTTCAGTATTGATATCCTTCAATAAGATTATACCTGGCTCATCACCTGCTCTTTTGTATCTGAACTGAAGGTATTTCGGTGGACTTGGACTATGGACAGGAGGATGAAAATTTAAGAAATATGCAAAGACCTACAAATCCAGGTGGGTGTGCATTTTTCATTTGGGCATTATCTAGTTTAGGACCTTCCATGACTTTGAACTTAAGTCGATATCTCAGATTGATTCCTTCCCTACTAGCAAATAAAACCAAAAATGATTGTTTCTTTGTATATTTTCGGGTTCCTTCACCTAGTTCTACTTGAACAATGACCTGAAATCGAACTACGTTATGATAAGCTATTTCTTGGAAACCACATATGATTTAACCAGCGTCTCTTCTTCGTTTGGCAGCTCCTCCCACACTATTTGTTCGCCACATTGTCCATTCAGTAAGTTATACAATGCTCTTCTTACTTTCCTCACTCGCATGCCTTCATTATTGATATCCTTCAAGAAGATCATTTCTGGCTCATCACCTGCTCTTTTGTATTTGAACTGAAGGTTTTGGGGTGGACTTGAACTATGGACCAGCAGATGAAAATTTAAGGAATATGCAAAGGCCAAGAAATACAGGTGGATGCACATTTCTCAGTTGGGCATTATCTAGTTTAGGATCTTCCATGATTTTTAATTTGAGTCAATATCTTCGATTAATTCCCTCCCTACTAGCAAATAAAACCGAAAATAGTTGTTTTTTGTATATACCCTGGTTCCCTGACCTAGTTTTACTTCAATAATGGCCTAAAATCAAACTAAGTTATGGGCTATTCCTTGAAAACCACACGATTTAACCAGCGTGTCTCTGCGTCGTTTTGCAGCTCCTCCCATACTAGTTTTTCGTTCGTTACATTGTCCAATAAATAAGTTATACAATGATCTTCTAGCTTCTTTTATTTTTTTTCCCTCCCTGGGCTTGACTACTCTGCTTGCAGAACAGAAGTGTGATTGAACCTTCACAGACCACTTGACTACCCAGCAAGCTTCGGCTTGAAAGAAAGAATAGTATTTCGAGAGAAATTTTTAGGAAAATATGAAGTTCATAGAAAATAGGAGGAATAAATTATTAGAGCATGTTACTTGCAATTTGAGAGGACAAAACTTCGAGTTATTTATTTTCATCCATATCTCTGTAGCAAGTTACTTGCAATCCCAACTATTAATCTATGTGAATGTGAATTGATATTGTCAGCATACCGCCAGCTATAATCTATGTAATAAAGTATCTTCATTCTAGATACACACAATGATTTCATACACACTGATGTGCTTCTCTCTGCCAATTGATTGTAGTACTTCAATGTCTTGCAAGATCATTTTGGGATGCCATGGAATTTGTAGGTAAGATTCTGTTTTATAAATATATCGCCTCTGTCTTTGTCTCTGACTCTCCAATGAAAAGGCTACAGCTTGTTTGTTTTTCACTTCTTTTCAACTAGGAAGTTAGGAAAAAAAAGATTATCAGGTCACAGTTTGTAAGGAAGATTTACACATTTTTCATTGGATAAGTGACGTGTTTGAAATTAGTTTTGTAACTAAGTTTTTCTGCATGTCAACTACCAACAATAAACTGGTACTAGCATTGGACCTATAAAAAATCCTCTATAAACTTAGTCAAAGTCAAACAAAATCACATATGATTTTTTGTGTCAATATTGTATATTTTGAAAGATTTCAGGTATTCACCAAGTTCTAATTAAAAGAGTCGCGCAATTTGGAAAAAGGTAAACAAAGAATCCTTGAAATTGCTAATCGAGGTAAGATTAGATGTTAACCTAAACCATCTTCTTAAGGCAAGAATTGATCTTAGCAGAAGATTTTATAAAAGAGTTATGTTGACCTAAGACTTCCCTTCAATCTTGATTGGTGAATCATGTTGGCTTCGTGTTGCCTCCCTTATGGGTGAATTGCTAAGGCTAAATATTATTTTCTTTCACGCTACTTCATTACAATACAACATGACATATATGTTGAGAGGGTGCAGGAATTGGGCATGGGACCGGGGGCAACCAGCTGGCATCCTTGACTATTTTCGCCGCATCATCCATAAAATAAGATTGCAATTGATGATGCATTGAATATAGTAAATTTTCTTGCTCAAAAAAAAAAAAGAATATAGTAAATTTTCATTTATATTTAGGAAGTTTAAAAAGCCGTTCAGAATAGGAATAGGGGGAAGAAAGCGGGTAGGAAAAATCAAAATTATTTGGTTGGGAGACTAGGAATTGAAGAAAATTTCAGTGGGAGCAAATCACATAAGCGTCAATAGAACTGTGCATCCCATAATTCCTCTTCAAGTAATATATCCTATACGAACAAGCCGTTGGTTATGTGGCAAGAGAGTTTGTTCATCTTCCTATGATCCTGTAATCAAGGTTTGTTTAAAACTCCGCAAATGGAATCCTGAATACATTAAATCAATATGGTGGAGTGCTCTCGTAAAATTACCCAAGGAGGTGGAGCACCTGAGGTCGAATTCCAGGTGACCGCTAAAACAATTCCTGTAGTTCCCAAAACTTTTGAACACGTTTTGCCCGCAGTTATACTTATTTTGTCATCTTCACCCAATTTTTGTATGCACCTGAAAGACCCTGTAGCCTTGTCCCTAATTCTTCTATTTTTGTCAAAGAATAAAACGGAAACAGAAGTAAAGTGTCGTTTCGTATTGTTCATTAAAAAGTAATTTTATAATAGAGTCTAACTAACTGTACTTACTATATCATTTGGGTGTAACGAATAAACTCGAAGGGGACAGACCATTATGTGACCTCAGTGGAAGTTTTGATTTTATCTGAGACTGATAGAATGGAGGAAAAAACATTTGCTCTTGCGCTGAGCGTAAATAACAACGCTGAGGTTTGTTTTGTTGATGTGGTTTTTGGTGAAATCCAATTTTTGCCTCTTTGTTTTTCATTTTCTTGTTTTTTTTTTTTTTTAAACATTTTGTAGTTCCTCCAATCAAGAGGATTCACGAGGTAAAGCTGAGATATGTGGCGGCAGTCGAGTTGGCAAAAAAAGTTTGCGAGGCGATCTCTGATATGAAAACTACTGAGATCACTGAGTTTTTCCTAGAGAGGAACTTGTTGTTTCACCCTACAGTCAAGGGAAACAGCGAACTCGTGAAGATATGTATTCAGTTTTTCCCGGAGCTTATTAGGATTTCGCCTAATGGTGACAGTTTGATGACACTAGCTGTGAAGAACCGCCAAGAAAGGATTCTCTCACTCTTTTTGAAGGGAAGCTCAAAACATGAGTTGTCATTAGTGCCAGCACCAACACCGGAAGAAGCAGAAAAGATGATGCTCGCAGCTGCAAAGTACGACTCTAATTTGGAGGCTTTAAATTATTTCTCTGGAGCAGCTTTCGAAATACAAAGAGAACTCCAGTGGTTTAGAGTAAGTACCTTTCTTTTCAAATATATACTAACTGAGCTTAATGATAATTATTATATATTCTCGACAAATTTCTTAAAATATGATGGCTACACCTTTATTTGGATAGCCTTAAGAATATACATAGAACTTTCTTCCATAGCGGCAAAGCGATGGCTAGACCAACTTTTGTGTACCTTGACTTATCCTCCTCTCTAGACTATCTAAAGAGTGTACAGCCCCACATCAGTCTAATGCATAGGATTTTATCCCAGCTATATTTCCAACAAGCTTTGAATTTAAGACCACAAGGAAAAGAATAAACTCTCCTGATATCTAATCAACACGTTGTTGTTACATGTAACTTTTAAATTTCACATACGAAAAGCTGATTGAGACTCGTCAGAGTTAAATTGCAGATGAATTCTACTAACACAACTATGTTCCACAACTCAATCTAAACCAAGCGATTCTTTCTTAAAACTGTCCAACTCCTATAAGTTTCTGCCACGACGCAATTAGGGGAATATTATGCAAATCATTTCATGTATAACCCACACATCTAAATTTGGAGTCCCAAAAAAAAATTAATTCAGTTTTGCTTATATTTTAACGATGACTTTGCTAGTTCCATTGTATCATATATTGTAAAAATGATAGTGTAATTCAGATATAATTAAATTATGTGGATAAATAATGATCTAATTAAAGTAGGATGACATGAATCTTCTCTTTTTTAATCAAAAGTTAGCAAAGTTCATTTATGGCCGCTGTTTCGATTTGAATAGCTATCAATTCACGAACACTTCTCATTAGTTGATTTAGCTATTAACTTAGATTGTACTCACGCAATCCATTGTCTAGAAATGAATGACATCGTGAAGCTTTTACTATATATTTACCTTTGTCTCATTTCAACCCTCTATTCTTTTTGTCATGAAAAAAAGGTTGGGACAATTTTTTTTCTTTTCCCTTCTCCCGTGGCAGGCTACAACACATCTCTCCAAATGTTTAGTGAGTATAATAGAAAGAACGAGACGGTCTATTAACAATATCGAATAAAGACTTCTAGGGAAATGATTAGTGAAGAAAGTGAAAATTGGATGAAGAAATGAGGAAGGCGACATAGAGAATTTTGGACCTTATATTAGATAATAAACTGAGAGAGAGAGAGAGAGAGAGAGAGAGAGAGAGAGAGAGAGAGAGATAAGAGGGTGGGCTGAAAGGTTGCGTGATCCAAGTAATCTAAGAATCCGTTCGTTTTGCGAAAAATAATTTATGGGAAAATATTTTCTGGATTTTCCGGCGTTCGTTTCACTGAAAATGAATTCCTTGAGGAAAATATTTTCTATGAAAGGAAAAAAGTCTTCTAAATTAAGGGAAAATATTTTCCACTTTTGAATTCTTTGGGGAAAATGTTTTCTATGAAAGGAAAAAAGTCTTCTAAATTAAGGAAAAATGTTTTCCACTTTTGAAAAGTGGAAAACATTTTCCTCACTTGATCTCTCTTATCTCTTATCTCTGCAAATTCTCACTTCCTCCTCCCCTTTCTTTTTCTTCTTTTCTTTTTTTGTTCAAATTATTTTTTAATTTTCTTTTTCTTTTTAATTCGACTTATTTTTAATTTCATTTTTTTTTCATTTTTTATCGTTTTCTTTTCTTTTTTCCTTTTTCTTTTTTTTTTATCATTTTCTTTTATTTGTTTCCCACCTTCTTCTTTCTTGGCTAGTCGTCGGGCGTTGCCAAGCGAACCTTGAGCTCGTCAATCTCAAGCTCGTGCTCTGCACTCTTGCTTATCATTTTTCTTTATTCATTCTATCTTGCAATTGTACATTGCTCAGGCAAATGGCTCTACATGCTTTACTTGTCTTTTCTTTTGTTTATTAGAACACAAAAAACGCAGGGGGAGAACATGCCACTCAACTGGAAGATTCTCATGAGGGTTATACATGCTTTGCTTCTTTTTAAAATCCATGCGAACATTTTTTAAAGTAGATGAGCGTTTGGCAACAATGAGGGAATAAAAATATGAAGTAAGTTTGCATGGATTTCAAGGCAAGTTCATATTTGATGGATTTATAGGTCGGTAAGTGATGTATGCCTAAGTGGTGAAGTCTTAGAATATATTTTCCTTACCGAACACTGGAAATATTTTCCAAAACATTTTCAAATTTTAACCGAACACTAGAAAATATTGTCATTTTTCCTCGAAAATGACTTATGGAAAAATATTTTTCCGAAATGACCCATTTTTCGTGAAACGAACGGACCCTAAATGAAGATTATATAAGTCTGAAACTCAAAAGTAAGGCCCTTTGAACGCGAATCTTCACAGTCAAGATTTGAGAAGGGCAATTTAGGAATATAAAAACTTGAGTAACACCTCAACCTTTTAATGCTGGAGTAATGTTGCCTATAAGAGGTCACAAAAGTGCGACCAAGGAAATGCTAACCATTTAAGGAACCTACTTCAAGACATAGGGCATTTAAGGGCGTGCATGACAACGCTTCTTGACTGGGGAAGAGTTTCTTTTCAGAATTAGTTCTTTTCTATTTCTATTCCAGGAAACAATTTATGAGTAAAAGAACCCGTTTGGTAATTACACAAAATTTCTACTTTTGGAATAGAAAAAGAATAGAAATGCGTTTGGTAACGCAACAATTTCTTTTTTGTATTTATTCATTTTTTATTTTTGCTCACGGATCGTCGACTGCCAACCGCCGCCGCCCGCCGTCACCGTCGCCCGTCACTGCCTACCTGCTGCTACCGCACGACCGCCGGCCGCCACCGCTTGATCCCCAGCGGGCGGCGGCGGAGGCGAGTGGCGGTGGTAGAGGCCGGCGATCGGCGGTGGCTTCGGGCGATTGAAGGTGGTCGTAGCAAGAGAGAAGAATAAAAGAAAAAAAAATTACTTATTTCTAGAAATTTTTTTTTTGGTAATGTATTTCTAGAAATTGTTCCCAAGAACAGAAGCAATTTTTTTTTGTTTCTCGTTTCTATTCCAAATCTATTTCTAGGCTAACTTTCTATTCCCCAGAATAGAAAAATAACTTGGCGTTACTAAATGGGTTTTTTTTTTTTTTTTGTTCCAGGGAACAAAAGAACATAAATTGGGAGAAACAGAAATATTACCATGCGTAGCCTAATAGGTCAGATACTCACAACCTAAAGAATTCACTTTAGGATATAGGTTACCACCAAAGGTAAGTGCTCACCATCTAAGGAATCCACCTTAGGATATAGGGAATGGAACTCACCACTCTATGAAATTCACTTTAGAATAACCCTTGAAGAACCGGGGTCAATTTGGGGCCTTTTCATTTTAGGTTAAATCAGAACATTTTGGACAAAATTGCCCCTTACATTGCTGCCCGAATAAGCATATGAGTTGCACATGCAAACTGGCGAACGGATATTGGGTTGGCCAGTGAGCTTGCCCCTTATTTGGTAATAGGTTAGCCATTTTAGATTTTTATTTGAAGCAAAGTATGCTATGAGTCATATTTTAATAAAACAGCTCCACTTTATTCTCCTATTTGAATTTTTCCCAATTTTCAATTATACCGATGCTTATTGTCACTCATGTTTGTGACTTTTATGCATAGGCTGTGGAAAAGTGGCTTTTCCCTGACATGAGAACCTTCAAACACGAGGGGAAATCATATTGGCGTATATTCACGGAGGAGCACCGAGAGTTGCTTGTGAAAGGAGGGGAGTGGGTGAGGAACACAACTCAATCATGTATGATCGTCTCAACTCTAATTGCTACAATATTATTTGGTGATTCTTTCAATGTGCCTAAAAGTATTAGCAGCATTACTGGAGATCCACCGTTGCTCACAAGGAAGGCTCTCATCGTTTTCGAAATTTCAGATGGTTTAGGTTTGTTGTTTTCCGTGTTGGCCATCTTGATATTCTTAGCCATCTTAACTTCGCGGTACAAGGCGAACGATTTTCTTCGCTCGTTGCCTACTAAGATCATGATGGGCCTTTCTTGTCTCTTCCTCTCTTTGGCTTGCATGCTGGTGGCTTTCGTTGCAGCTTACACTATCGTGCAGCAAAAGAGAGCAGAGTGGGTTTACATTACCTTTGCATCGTTATCATTAGGCCCCCTTCTTTTATTCTTAGTATTCCAACTTCCCCTGCTATGGAAAATGGGTAAATCCACTTATGGAGGCATCTTTCGTCCCAAGAGCATTTGGAAGTGAGGCATTATCGTTGGACAAGATCACATGATTGACCAATCTGATTTGAGAGTGTAGGTCTTTGTTGTAGTTGGTTGTAGCAGGGCCAATGCTAAACCGAATGTATTTCCTTAAAGTATTTGAACAATTACTATGCAATATGTGTCACGCCCCGAACCCCGGGCACGTGCACATCCCTCGATGGTCGATTGAAAATGCGACGTCTCAGGATGCTTCGCCGACCCATTCTTTTTATCTTTTTTTCAATTAAGCACATGTGGAAATGAATTAAACACAACACCCAGTCAATAAACAAACAATAGGGATAGTCAATCAAAACAAAAGTTGCCAAAAACAACTTATTCATTTAACCACCGTTGTCCCTAGGACATTTAATGATTTACAAGTTCTTACATTGGCAACTTCCAACCAACCCTCTCAAAAACCTTCAAGGATCAGGGTCACCCTAAACTTTGCTAATGGCAGGGCCAGCCAAAAGGTGTCACATCTTGCGCCCACCACATTCACACTTAACGGATCTCCACGCTACGACCCTAAAAAATATTAGCCCATGACATGGTGTGATAAAATTTCAGCGAGTCAAAACCCTAAACCCCGATTAAGATGCAAATTCGCCTCAAAGGCAATCCTAAGCACACACCATACAAAACTTACCTCGCATCGGCGCATACCTACACATTAGCTCAATATATATACCATCATTAGTGCAGCAAGTGCGGTTTAATAATTGGAACACATGATTTCAATCACATGAGTCCCGATTATAAGGTTAAACCGTTATGACACGTCATATACCGTGCCACACAATTTTGTCCCATAATCAGGCGTAACTATCACAACCATTCAAGCATGTTCTAGTTATTACAACCCATCAGCCACTGTGACATCCCAAATTTCACCGACCTTCATTAGTGTAATTAGATCATTAGGAACTTAGATTAATTAGATTGGGCCAGAAAATGAACCCGATGGATCATGAGAAATGTGTGGGCTTGAGAAGTAAGTGGGCCACACGATTTGGACTTAAGAAATCTAACGAGTGATTATGGGCTTGGACTTGGCTTGAAGTGGGCCAAGGTTCGGAATTGTTAGATTTGTAAATTTAGTTTAGTGGGCCGGATTATTATAGATTAAGCTTGTTGGGCCAGAGACGAATATTTAGGCCCGAGTGATTTTATTTTCAACTAAGTTTATAAATTATAGTTATGATAATTTGATTAATGATTGTAATGCTAATATCAATTTCTAACTTTAGCATTTTTGTGATGAATTCTTTATAGACTAACAGTGACTAGTCGATATGTTATTTATGTCATGATTGTATAATTATAAAAGAATTGAAATCAAGTAGAAACAAATTGAATTTGAGACAACAAACTTAGAGGCCACAACATCTCTCTCTCGTTTCTCCTTGCACTCGACACCCACGGTTTCATTCCCACAAACCGAGACATGCAAACTCAAGAGACATAATCATTAGCAAATTTCATCATTAGTCTAGCCTAGGGATTAGCTTTGTAGACCTATTTCCCTCTTAAGTTTCGTAACCCTCTCTCTCTCTTCAATATCGAAACCCATCTTCATCTTCTTCTTTTCTGTTTTTCTCTCGGTCGAGCGGTGAAACCAGAAGCAAACCAGCAACCTTCCTCTTCTTGCATGTGAGATTTTGGTGTTGATCTTGAAGCATATTTGTGTTGTCTAATAACTGAACAAAGTAAGGAAGGATATAACTCTAAATTGAAAGTTACCCATTGTTTTGTCAAGAAAGCTTGCGGGTCTAACCAAATAGTGAAGGATTTGGTTTGTAGTTGCTGTTTTGTGGTTAATCTAAGCTTAGCAAGTGTTAGATTGAAGGTAGAAGTATTTGCATGTTACCTTTGAGTCTTTTACGTTTCGAAATCCAAGTGTGAGTATGCTGTTTTGTTGAGTGAAGTGATGAAATGGTTGCCGAGCGAATGGATTTGGTATAAATCGTGGTGAGTGAACTCACGGATGCAACAACACTTCGAGCTGAGTTGTGGATTGATTATTTGTTAGAGAAAGACATGCCGAAGGTGCCTTAAGTTGCTGTGATTAGGCATTGAAGTATAGTAGAAGAAATTTGTGAAAAGTGGTTTAGTCAGGTTAGAAGCAAAGGAAATCGTGTACCTATTCTGTTCTAGGTGAAAACGGTTGTGGAGTTTTCTATTTGTATTTATTTTCTTTATGTATGTTAATGGAAATAAGAAAGAAACCATTCTACATGATAGAACATCTATAACATCAAGTTATACACGTAGCTATAACCATGTGAATATAAAAACATAGAGATAGAAGTGAATTTAGTAAAACTAGTATACTGTTTTTGTGAGAAACGGTTTGACCTTTACTGATTATGCGAATTTTCTGTATTTACCTAATTAGAATTGGACTTTGAATCCTTAATGAAAATTGTAGAACACATCTTAAGGAATGATGTGTCAAAATTTGGGATTAAATGAATAAGAGTTGGCTATAATTTTCTTTGTAGATAAAGAATCTGGACGTCAATACAGGGTGCTAGTAAAGATTATGGCAACCATTACTCTTAATAAATTGAGAATTAGACTTAAGTTTCTTCATGGGAATTGTCAGTCTATGTCTTGAATATAACATACTAAAATTTGGTAGTATTTCAAAAAGAATTGATAGGCCTTTTATATCCGAAACCGAAACTGTACATTTAGCTAGTAAACTGTCTGGACCCGAGAACATATATTAGATGTTGTGTCTTTTATATTAGACTTGTATGATACACATAGAGTCTAATAACCTTCTAATAGATGTTAGTTGTGTAGGAGTAAGTCTCACATCTTAATTGAGATATATAAGTGCATATAGTATCATGTGTGTGCAATGAGTGCGGTGCATAGTGCTTGATTATGGGGGTAAATATCTATTTGGCATGGAATGGGACATGACGTAATGGGTTTTATCTTATAATTTGGACACGCACGTGTGCTAGGTTCATGAGAGTTAGATAGATACTTTAGAGTCTTTTCTTTTGCATACGATAAATGCATTAATCAAAGGTGTGGTGATGTGAAATGTGTGCATAAGTGAGTGAATGAACCCATCGGTACAGAGATACCGGTGATGCCCCCGGAAGTTTGGGATGCCCTTGTTGAGTGGCCTTGGATGCCTCGATAGAGAGATACTGAGATGCCTCGGAGTGAGATGCCCCTTGCTGAGTGGTCTTGGAAGAACCTCGATTGTGTGATACCGGGATGCCTCGGAGTGAGATGCCCATGATAGAAATATGGTGGAAGTTCGGATGAGGTAACTTCCGGAATTGACTCGATCAGGCCGGTAGAGTTCCGGTTAGTGATTGATCGATGGTGGATCATATGCTCACTAAATATAATTCTACTTGGCGAGTGAGTTCATCATTGTTGCATTGTTTCATCTTGATATTGAGCTTGAGAATGTGGTAGGTATATTTGATGTTTATGGATATATTTAGTATGTCTCATATAAAGTGATTACACATATGATGCATTACAATTTCATTAGATTATATTCGTGACAATCCTATCTTAGTATATTTAATTGTTTGGCCATGTTTCCCTTGAAATATTAATGACTGTGGATTGTTTAAGTTAGAGTTTTATCATTCTTTACTGGGCAATGTTGTTTGCTCATACCTTACATTTTCAGATTGATAGCATGGATGTACCGCCAGTAGCTCGATACAGGGCGGTAGTGCGTCTTGATGTTTCTCTTCATGACGTGTATGATCCCGACATTGACATGGTTTTCTCCAAATATGAGGCTACTTTATGGATGGATGACGGTAGAGCTGACTTGATACCGATGAAGTTCGTTGCATGGTTTATCAACCATGAAGGGGAGATATTTGGCCATTTACCCTTTGGTGCAGGAGGACCTGGAGTGGGTATGGGTATGGACGGCGCCTAGACGCCTTGGATCATGTAGAAGCTGACTATCTTTGGTTTTCTTCTGTTAGACGTGGGCTGGTGTGGGAACTTGTGGAGTAGATACCCTCACCCTTTATCCCTGACTTTTGTTACGCCTGACTTTTGTTATGTACATGTTGTATATATAGGCAATGAACATGGAAAGAGTCCAGGTTGATAAATTTTGTAAGCCTTGATGATGATGATAAGAAGAAATGAAGCTTCTCGTGTTCTTGTTTATGTGCATGAATCATTTGGCCAATACTTAAAATATGAAGGTAGAGTGATGGCAGGATGACCTCATAACATAAACTTGAGATTTTAAATAATCCATGTTATACATGCTAACCTTCAATGGTAAACACTATAGATTATCTAAAGGAGGTTACAAGTTAGGCAAGAAGATAATAATAATTATAATTCCGCTTGCGCTTAGTACTGACGCCCTAGGACGTCACAGCTGCTCTTTTTTGGTATCAGAGCATAGGATTTATCTGGAGTGATAAGGCGCAGTAGTGACTATGCGTTAGGGTAATGATATTATCTTTGTAAGGAACAAGTAACTTATGTTACTCATAAGGTATCAGTAACAATTGTTGCAATTGTTACTTATTTGTTTTGTAAGGAGACTCGGTAGGCTAATGAGTAGTGACCGATGTGCAGAAACTAGGAATTGTCAGGATAAGTAGAAATGGATGAGGAGTGGCTATGGATCCCCGTGTGGAAGGAATCTTTGAAGCACTTACTAATGTAGGAGCCCTATTGGAAAGGCAAGCCCAACAACAGGTAGGAGGTGACTGTAGAATGCAAAGCTTAGTAGAACAATTTCTGAAATTAAAACCCTCTAGATATGCTGGATTAGGAGATCCCGTAGAAGCAAAATTGTGGATAGATGAGATGGAAAATATATTTGCATTGCTGAATTGTACTGATGTAGAGAAAGTATCTTTAGTAGAGTATCAACTTCAAGGAAATGCTGATTATTGGTGGAAAGCGACAAAAGGAACAGTATTCACTGAAGGTGTGGATGTGACTTGGACTGGATTTGTAGGAGTTTTCTATAGTAAGTATTTTTCAGACTGTGCAAGGGATAAAAAGGTAATGGAATTTATGCAGTTGACCCAAAATAACTTGACTGTAGATTAGTATGAGGCGAGATTTGCTGAGCTCTCTAGATTTGCCCCTAGATTAATAGAATATCCAGATGATAAGGCTAAGAGATTCTTAAATGGGTTAAGGCCTGATATAAGAGGACGATTGGTGCCTTTGAATTTGAAGGATTATGGTGAGTTGTATGAAAGGGCACAGCTAGTGGAAAGAGATTTGATGTCAAGAAACCAGACATCGGCATATCAGGCAAGAGCACAATCTCGAGGAGACTCATCGAATTTTCGTTATAATAAAAGATCTCATCAAGATGAAAGTGACCATTTGTGCAAAACAAGAAGAATAAGATTGAGAATCCTAGAAAAGTGTGGAATAATCAACCAATGGAACGACCACAGTATGGTAACAATGAGTGTCGTCGATGTGGTAGATCACATGGATTTGGACCATGTTATGGAGCAAATGCTTGTTTTAATTGCGGACAATTAGGGCATTATATTAGAGATTGTCCTCATAAAAGAATGCAGCAGCCACAACCACAACAGAATGCAGGTAGACCATTACCACCAAGAAATAACCAGCGACCACCAGCTCAAGGAAGAATTTATGCGATTACTCAGGACGAGGCTGAAGGGTCTCAAACAGTTATTACAGGTATCATTTCCCTATCCAATCAAAATGCTTATGCTTTGTTCGACATGGGAGCAACTCATTCCTTTGTTTCTGCTCAATTTGTGTGACTGAATAAGATGGAACCTGAATTGTTAGAAGCACCTCTTAGTGTCTCTACTCCATTAAAGGATGTCATTTTATCTACTTCAGTGTGTAGAGATAGTGGAATCCTTATAGGTGGACAAAACTTGTTAGTTGATCTGATGGTATTAGTTATGTATGACTTTGATGTAATTCTGGGAATGGATTGGTTGCATAGACACCGAGTTAGTGTGGATTGTTATAGGAAGATGATTCGATTTGACCCACGAGATAGGCCAAGTTTTGAATTTTATGATGGAAAGACAACCCCCTCTATACCTCTTATTACTACATTAGAAGCCCATAGACTTCTTAGAAATGGTTGTCAAGGGTATTTGGCATATGCAAGTGAACAAACCAAGAAGGAAGTACAACTTGAGGATATCCCTTTAGTACAAGAATTTTATGATATATTTCCCGAGGAATTGATAGGATTACCCCTAGAGCGAGAGATTGGTTTACTATTGAATTGGCACCTAGTACAAAACCCATATCGAAAGCTCCTTATAGGATGGCATTGACAGAATTAAAGGAATTGAAGGTACAATTACAAGAATTACTTGACCAATGATTTATTAGACGAAGTGTTTCTCCGTGGGGTGCACCGGTGTTATTTGTTAAAAAGAAAGATGGATCATTACGCCTTTGTATTGATTATAGGCAATTGAATCAAGTGACAATTAAAAATAAGTACCCATTACCAAGGATTGATGACCTATTTGATCAATTACAAGGAGTGTCAGTTTTCTCAAAGATTGACTTAAGATCAGGATATCATCAATTGCGGATAAGGAAGGAGGATATTCCTAAAACAGCTTTTCGAACTAGATATGGACACTATGAATTTTTGGTTATGCCATTTGGACTAACGAATGCCCCAATAGCTTTTATGGACTTTATGAACAGAGTATTTAAGCCTTTTCTGGACCAATTTGTGATAGTCTTTATAGATGATATTTTGGTGTATTCAAAGGGACAAGATGAGCATGAAGAACATTTAAGGATTGTGCTGCAAACTCGAGCACACCATTACTCAGGATGGGTTCACTACCCCATGTAAACGCATCAGGGTATTTAGGTGATCACACGAGCACACCATTACTCAAGTCCATTGTTATCTTCCTCATTAGCCAAGAACACCAAAATCTCTTTTCAAATTATAAACTTTGCAACCCCTTTTTTTTGTTCAAAACCTTCAGAAATAAATTCGTACGCAGTCACGTACTCAAAATCAAACCGTCAAACTTTACACGCTTCTACTATAAAACCTCCTCGTTTTATTGAGCACGTAAAATTCGGCGTCCAAACCCGACACCTTATTTATTTTCTATTTTCTTTCCCAACCACCCATTTTTTAGAACTAAATTGGGTAATCCTTTTTTTTTTTTGTTCAAAACCTTTGGAAAGAAATTCATAAGTGCTCACTTACTTAAAATTAATCCGCCAAACTTTGCATGCACCTAGTTTAAAATCTCATTGTTTTATAGAGCAAACAAGTTTTGGTGTCCAGACTCGACACCTTATTTACTTTCTATTTAATAGCCCATAAGATCACCTTTTGCATTAGTAATAAACAACCAATATAGAGTACTCAACCTCATGATATCACACAAGAGTTCTCCGCATGCCAAACATCAACCAAATCACAACATATTCATTATCCAGCAAGCAAAACACCAAGAACAACCACAAAACTACAATCAGCCCTAATTGGCAGAAACCGAGCCACTCGTGCGCCTCCAAGTTTAATTCCAGAAATAAAATCAAACGAGCTCAAAAGATTCTCAAATTTGAATATATTCTAAAAGACCCTTAAAAGAACATTTTTTTTTTTGTACAGACATCTTAACCCAAATCTTTATAGATTAAGAGGAGTAAATCGCTCAAACCGTTACAAAAACTATGTCCGTGTCCAGAAATTCTGTTTTCCAAAATCAGTTTGGTTTGAGATCCAAAACTTGATCGTTTAATCTAAAATTTCACTATGTTAAACTAAAAGATGTGCTGAAAATTTTTTGTGAAGAAACTCTTTTGAAAATCGAACCTTAAAAGTTGATAAAAATCCTTTGAACACCAAAAGGTCATTGTTTCTAAAACAATCCGAGATTATGTTTTGCAAATAACAAAGTTGAAATCTCATCCTTTTAAATCCCTAAAATCTTGAGTAAAATATATATTATAGTTGAAGATGTTTATAGCATTTCTCAATAAGGAAGTAACCTAAAAATCGCAGCACATTTTTCCCCACAAAAATAGCAAATGGTGAAGGTCCAGTAACCAGATCCAAGGGAAATCCACTAGATTAGACTAAACCACCCTCATTAGTGCTAATCTAACCAATTAAATTAACACTAATCCATCTTAAGGCTAATATAACCAAACTAAATTAACACTAATCCAACTTAATGCTAATCTAATTTAACACTAATCTAATCAAGCTAGTTAAAACTAATCTAACCCCCTAAGCACAATTAGCAACCTAATTAAGGATTATGGAGTTAACTCACCAGAATTCGACAGCAACGGCCTCACGGTGACGGCGATACTAAGGCGGTGAAGACCCGAGCCTACCGCATCTCCAACGAAGGCCTAATGGCGAAGGAAAACAGCCCACAAGCTCAGGGCTTGTGGTTGGTTCGGTTCTATGGAGCTGGTCTCAGCTTGGCTTGGGCTGAGCTAGTGGTTATGCTGGCTAAACGTTGGACGTAGAGGAGTTACTGAGTGGTGTCGCTGAACTGAGGTTGCTGCTAGAGCTGAAGAGTTGGCAGGCTAAGCTGGTGGCGTGCGGGGTTGATGGGTGAAACAATAAGGGTAGCAAGGTGGTGAGGTGCTGCAGGTAGGGGCTGTGGGATGGTGCATTGGTGGGAGTGATGGAGAAAATGGGATGTGGCGTGGAATGGAGAGGGATGGTGGGTGATGAAATGGTGGTGGATGATGGAAGAGGGGGCAGCGGCGATGAAGATGAGATGAAGATGCAGCAACAAAAAAATGAAATAGAAGAAGAGAGGAAGGAGAGAAGGTGGGCGGCTGTTCTGCAGAGGATGGAGTGCTTGCATAAGGGGAGGAGAGAGGGAAGAAGGAGGGGAAGGGAGTCGAAGAGGAAATATCTTGGCACTTGAGTGCTTTGGCACAAAGGTCTTCAGCCCTCAAAAGTCCAAGCAACATCCAATGGCTAATTTCCTCTCATTCCTTCACAAATAAGGTATTTTCAGTGGCCAAATACAACAGTTCAGTGGCTCATACGAATTTCTTCTCATTTTCCAAATTGCCAAAATTGATTTTCCGTAAAAATTTCGAGCTCAACAGAAATTTCGCAAAAGATGAGACGAGGTCCTAAAAATAAATTGTGACACGCTCGAACGTTCAATTTCCGAAATCGAATTCAATTTCATGGTTAAAATCGATCGGATGCGATTTTAGCGCGACCTAACCTACCGGGTAACTTTTAGGGATTTAATCGCGTTCGACCCATGGTTGATAATTTTTTATCCACGTTTGTGCATCTCTAACTCCTAAGCGACTTTCGATTGTCGTAAAAATCTCAAGGTTTTAATTAGAGCACTGAGTATAAAATCGATAGAAAATCGGGTTAGTACTGTTCAACGAGAATCTTGCAATTAAACGGAATCACCCGCAATTCAATTACATGATTCCAGCGAATCGACCTATATTTGATCACAATTCGATTATAACAGTGTCGTATTGACTCTTGCCAATTATTATGGTTGAGCAGTCAATTTCCGATCGAATTCTCAAGTCCGCCACGTTCATATCCCTTAACGGCTTCACCTAATATGTTAGGTAACTCGTGAGTGATCAGCTTAGAAATAAGACCATAAGCACGTCGACAAAAAACCCAATTCATATTATCGAAACGGGGATGTCACAGTATGTTTCCCTACCTTCTTACGAAAGATCTATTCATAGAATGATTTGATCAATCTAAAATTACAGCCTATAGATTCTCAAATTTGAATTTACAAATACATAAACCATTTTTTTTTTAACATTCAGTACCAAAATATGCTCAATCTTGGAATATGACCTTTTAAAACTATTAGTTTTCTTATAATAATGTAGGTGCAGGAATTTTTCCATCAAATATTCAGCCTCCTGTCATTTCAAAATAGAATCTATATGTCATGGGAACAATTAGTTTAAACATTGACTATCAAACTATGCGCAATGAATCACGGAATAAAACTTTTTAAAGATTAATTTTTTTTTTTCATAGCTTAGAGGCATGACTTTGTTCCATTAACTTGAAAGTTCAACCTTTTTTTTTTTAATTGAAAAAATTAGCTTTACTTTGATGGATATTTTAAACCTATATGTACATAAACAATTATTTGAAACGCACTATTACCAAAATACGCGTGATATCATGAAATAAAATTTTAAACATTTAAATTTATGAATATACGGGCTCTGGAGTTGGGCACGCTCAAAGTTTCAACGAAACGCGGATGCAAGGGAAGGGACGGTCGTTTACTCAACACCCTTTCTTTTTTCTATAAGCGTGTCTGTTTACTCTTTTGAAGCCACAATTTTTTTTTTTTGGGGCTTTCACATTATAATTCCAGATATTATTCAGATTCTAAAAACCTGAAAAGATTGTATTTGAAATTATATGTATACATTTGTATGTGGTGAAAATTAAAATATTTAAAAATTTAAAAAGTCAAAATTTATGAAATACCAGATTTATGGAGAAAGAAAATCAAAAGTTCAAAGCGACAAACTTGCAGTCCGTCTACAATCATCTCGGGAAGCTTTATCAGCTATTGTTCATGCGCAAGGCAATACAACCAAGAAAATGACAAATCAGGACTTAGATTCATCAGTCACTACGATAAACGGAGAACGGGGTCTAACTTTCCAATGATAAGTGGAAATTTTTGCTATAAGAAGAGACTTCACGAGCCATTGAGAGAGACCAAAAATTCTTTCTTCTTGTTGAAGGTCACGTCCACCGCTAGAAAGACCCGCCAGCCTCGTTTCCTTTTTCACCGTGACACCACATTGGCCTTCGCCATGCACGATCAGTGATCCTTGTGCTCCTCCATCACCTCCTGCGAAGCCCGGCGATTTATCTACTCTTTGCAAGTCCTTATGACGTCCCGCATTCATCTTGCTTAATGGACAATGACTAGAGGTGTTAAAATGGGTCACAAACCCATTTATGACCCATTTAAATCTTAAATGGATCATAAATGGGTCACTTGTTTATAACAAAAGATAGTTAAATGGGTTTCACAATTAAAGGTTTAAGATAGGTGGGTCTTAAATGGGTTTTTAAATGGGTTGGGTTGAAAACTCATCTTTAACAAAAACATTATAATTCCTCCCTTCTCTCTTCAACTTTATAAAAATCGAAATTATAATTTTTTTTATTTTTATTTTCTCTTTTCTTTTTCTTCCTTTTTTTTTTCTTTCTTCTTTTTTTTTCTTTCTCCTTCCTCCTTCCGGTCGCCGGCACGGCGACGGCCGGCGACCGGCCAGGCGAGCCTCGAGCTCGCCGGCGTCGGGCGAGCTTGAGCTCGCCGGATCTGGCGAGGCGGAGGCCTCGCCGATGCCCGGCGAGGCTCGAGCCTCGCCCGACGCTGGCGAGCTCGAGCTCGTCAGATCTGGCGAGGCGGAGGCCTCGCCGGCGTCGGGCGAGGCTCGAGCCTCGCCGATCTGGCGAGACTCGAGCTCCCGGCGTCGGGCGAGGCTCGAGCTCGCCGGCGTCGGCGAGCTCGAGCGAGAGGCTCGCCTGTGGCCGGTCGCCGGCCGTCGTCGTGGCCGGCGGTCGGCCAAAGAAGAAGAAGAAGGAGAAGAAAAAAGAAAAAAGAAAAAAGAAAAAAGAAAAAAGAAAAGAGAAAAAGAAAAAGAAAAAGAAAATTATATTTTAAAAATAAAATAAAAATAATTAAAAATTTAATTTTTAAAAAAATAATTAAATTTCGATTTTTTTAAATAATTATTTTAAAATTTATAAAAATTGTCCATTAAATTTATATTATATAAAACTATTTTAGCAATACAATTTTTAAAATTATATATATATATATATATATATATATAAAAGCTTGGAAGTATTTTAATAATATAATCTTTAAAAAAAAACATAGGAATAAGTTTTTCTAAATTTATTAAATATGAAAATATTTTATTAATATGAGTTGGGTCGGGTTGGGTATGGGTTGGGTATGGGTCGGGTCGGGTTTGGGTCGAAAAATTTACATTAAAGATAAATGGGTCATAAATGGGTTAATGGGTCAATTTGGGTCGGACCATTAATGACCCGACCCAAACCCGACCCGACCCGACCCACCCGTTTAACGGCTCTAACAATGACGACAATCATTAAGCTAAGTGGAGCATCTTTTTCTTTAGTTTGATCATGTGCGATTCCTTTTGGTTATTCAAATTTTTGTAATTGTGTTTTCGTTTCTCGTCCAGACTGAGCTCTTGCAGAAAAAAAGAAAAGAAGAACAGAGAATCGCAAAAGAGTGAACGAACAAAAGAGAGGAGGGGAATTCGCAATCATACCCACAGAAAAGTGCTTGGAAAGTTTCCAAAAGTGGCGAAGCTCTCCCTCTATCCCTCTCGGCATTGCCCCTCTCCGGTGGTCTCCCTCCTCAGTGCTCCAATTCTGGCGGTTCTCCAATGAAGGCGTCACTGCCCAGCATTCCTCTGGAGGTCCTATCACGGCACCGGCTGGTTTTTCCTGGGAAGGACACCGTCACATTCTCCACACTTTCATGGTCACCTCCACGGAACACATAAGTCGAGAGAGAAGAGAGACTCTGAGTTTCGGCTTGAAGCATCCCTCTTTCTCTGAGATCGTTATTGCTGATGACCATGCCTTGCCCCGTCATCGGTGGCCAATTTATTACCTCACACCCTGCCTTTCCGCCACGAGCAGCAGCAGCCTTGGCACCTTGCTCAGCGGCTTGTTGACCTTTAACTCTCGGCCTCACCATCGAATCTCCATCAAGCCGGGCGTTCTGCACCTCCTTCCAAGGTCGATTCCAGTAACATCAATCTCCCTGCCGTCGTGCTTCAGTCTGACGTCCAGTGAGCAACCTGCCAGCACCGACTACATAGCCGTTGTCTGTGTATCATCGTCCATAGCCACGCCTACAAGCTCCTGGCGATAATCCGCACCTGTGCCAGTGTATCAGCTTTTGTTGAGCCAGATCTTAGCTCCTACCGTGAGCCACACCAGCGTGGCCGATCCTTGGGTCTTGCACAGCTATTTAAGGACCACCCAAGGCCTTGATCTTTCTCTGTTGGTTTTTCCGACGCTCCAATTCAGTCCATCCGCGAAGCCTTGCTTGTTCTTGCCATCAGTGTAGTTCCTCACTACCTTGACCATCTTGCTCATTACTTGTTACTGATGTCTCCTCAAGCGCACTGCTGATGCCATTCGAGACTCGTGAAGTCCGTCTTGAGGAGATCCTCGATAGGTGGTAAAGGTTTGATTAAATTCATGCGATAGTTTTATTTTAAAGAATTTTAAATGCATGATATTTAGTGATAAAATCTTATCCTGGAGATGAGGCAATGACAAGATTTGAGGACAAATATTCACAACATGGGGAGATTGATGGGGGAGCATTGGGCTTTGTCGATCAATGTAAGTTGAAGATGTCGATTATGCTAGAGAGTTGTCAATTTGGTGTCGATTTCATAGTTGCTGATCGACTACGGAGACATTGATACTTAAGTTTCTTGTTGATCCGAGACTACTAAAGGACTATCTAACAAACAAAGGCTGTTCTGGATAATTTCCTTTATTATTTGGCAATCTCCAAAGATGTCCATTGGATTGCCCAAGGAGACGAGCGAATTTAGTATCTATTTTAATTACTTTGCATGTAGTCAAGTGTCATTAGTGAGTCCTAAGTGTATTGTAGTTTTCAAAGAGTCAAAGTTCAAGTCTCTAGATGTTTTAATACATTTTTTGGTTCCTAGGTCATTATTATCCTTTTCTAGTTCATATGTCTTTAATTAATTAGGTAGTTTCTTGTGTTCAATGTTTAGTCTATTTCCTATGTAATTATCCCTCTATATAATAAGGCGAATTCTCAAGTGTAAGATAGTGAATTTTGAGTAAATGTATATTTGAGTTTTTCCTCTTGGTAAGCAAATATCTTTGGAGAGTAGATTACTCATGGTCATTGTATCCTTGGAAGGTGGATTCTTCCTCAGTGGTGAGCTGATGAAGTATTGTATCCTTAGCTAGTGGTATTCCTATAGGCCTTGGTGGTGAGCTTCTTCAATCCCGAAGTCTTGTATCCTAGGCTAGTGATTCATGTAGGCATTAGTGGTGAACTTCATCTATTATGATCTTGACCCTCCGCTAGTGGCACGCCCTATACACCTTGTTTCCGATCATATTCTATTGCTCATTTTGCAATTATTCATCAATATTCATCCCCCATACACTCACACATCTTTGATTATCACTCAAAACAACTCTCACCCATCTCATAACCACATCAATGGTAAAAAATGGATAAAGTTTCCTACAAAGCATATTTGAAATAAAGAAAAAAAGTTATCGAAATAGTGTTGGATAAATCTAGCATAATTAAGTTCCCGAATTTATTAATCTTTGATTCACAAAAGTAAAATGTACTCCCACATTTATTTAGGTGTCTAATCGACCTAACCAACTAGTGGCGGCTCCAAAAAGTAAGTGTATATGCATGTTGAATTGAGTACCAAATTACGATTACTAGGGGTTGGGAAAGCCCGCACTAAACGCAAGTGATGGCCTCAATAAAGGAACTTCATTCCCTTAAGCAATCTATTAGTTTTTTCCTTAGTGGTTCACCTTTGGAAAGGTTGTGACATTTATTATATTAAACTTAGAAGGTAAACTATTTAAAAAACAAATTTAAAGGAGATCACGGGTTTTTCTTTGAGATGACTATTGCATCATGAATTAGTTTTGTGACACCTTCTAACTTCATATCTTGGAACAGGTTTTTTAGCGACTTTTTATTTCTCGTTTACTCAACCTACCTTTTTCTATGAGCGCATTCATTTACTAGTTGGAAAAGAACGAGTATTTCTTTGGTCTTTCTCGATTATAATTCAACATATTATTCAGTTTTTAAAAATTTTGAAAAGATTAAATCTGAATTTATATGTCAGCGTTTGTATGCAGTAAAATTTAAAATGTATCGCAATAAAAGTGACAAACCTTCAGCTGGTCTGCAAGCTTCTTGGGAAGCTTTATCAGTAGACGTGTCTTCTGAACTCATATTTACGTGATCCTCTTCATTACCCAAAAAAAAAAAAGGAATATAAATGTCGTTTAAAAATTAATTACACTTTGTATGCTTTAGAACATCTATACATGACTAATGTGAGGGTCATTCATTACATGCAAATTATTATATTAAATTAGATGGTAAACTATCTAACAAAAACAAATTTAACATAGCTTGAAGGAGCTCATGGGTTTTTCTTTGAGATAACTTTTGTATCAAGAATTAGTTTTGCGCGACTTCTAATTTTCATATCTTGGACCACGAAATTTTTAGTGAGTTTCATTTCTCATTTAGTCAACATACCTTTTTCTTTAAGCGCATTCGTTTACTGATTGGAAATTAAAATAAAAAAGTATTTCTTCGGTTTTTCTCAATTATAATTCAACATATTACTTAGTTTTAAAAATTATGAAAAGATTGAATTTGAATTTATTTCTCAATGTTTGTATGCGTAAAATTTAAAATATTTCACAATAAAAGTGACAAACTTCAGCTGATCTGCAACCTTCTTGGGATGCTTTACCAGTAGACATGTTTTTGAATTCGCATCTCTGATCCTCTTTATTAACAAAAAAAAAAAACATATATATCCTTCAAATATTAATTACACCGTTATGCTTTAGATCATCTATACATGACTAGCACAAAGCTCATTCATTTCATGGAATATCTTGCACTAATTCAGTTTGTAAACTTTCAAACAAACAAAAAAAAAATGATGTTTACCTTTAGCTTTTAATTTCTTACTATTAGCAAGATAATTTTACATGAAGCATGTTTAGCGTTAAAGGAATATCTAAGAATGCCCTTTTCTTTAATACACTAAAAAAATATGAAATACTTAACTATGGTAATTATCCTCAATAGAAAAAGAAATATATGGACAAAAGGAGTGAAACCTTCACTTTGAATTGTAATTGAAAGATTGATGGCAATTTTATATTTTCAGTGTAAATAGGGGTGGATTCAATCATATTTTTTTGGTCGAAAGAAAATTGTATTCATTACTCAAAATGATGTAGAAGTACATAATTTTCATGATAAAGCAAACGAAACAAAGCATGAATGCTGAAAAACAAAGCCAAATCCATATCACAATGAGGATTGATGAAGTAATTGCAAAGTTAAGCACAAACTCGTTCCACATGAACAAATCTGTCAAACAAAATCAACAGTCGATCACTGGATCTCGTGTTTTTGTCACTGATGAACACGTGCCAAAAATTTCTTCTTCAATAATTACAATGTTGCCAGTTGGTGGTGCATGCCCAAGTTCGGCTTCCTCTACACCATCATCATATGGAAATAAACATAGATCTAATATGTGAAGGAATAAATCTTCGTAATTTAACAAGATACCAAAACTCCTCCGACCATCATTGAGATTGGAGATCGAGAACCTATACATGAACATAGCAAAAGGACTGAATAACTCCGAGAGAGAGAGAGAGAGAGAGAGAGAGAGAGAGAGAGAGAGAGAGAGAGAGAGAAATAATAAGGGGGGCTTAAATAGGTTTAATGAACTTCGGCCAATGGGTTAGTTTTGTGATTAAGGTGAGCTTAGTGCGATTATATTGAAGATAGGCTTAATGCGGTTATAACAATAAAATAGGTTTTTTTTTTTTTTTAACAACATAACAATAAAATAGGTTAGACTTGGGTTTTAGCCTTTGGGTTTTAGTGAGTTTGGGCTTGATTTAGTTTAAGCGGTCAGGGTTAGACTTTGGTGGTTTGGGTTTAATTCTATTGAAGGGGCTTGTTATAGAAAGCCCAATTCATGTACCCGATCCAGACCCACAAAACTCAAGTTCAGTCCATATTCGGACCAGGCCCCTGGGCTCAGCCCGAGTCCCCATCTCCGAGAAAAAAAATTATTATTAAAAATTAATTAATAAAAAT
This sequence comes from Eucalyptus grandis x Eucalyptus urophylla, assembly GCA_028830015.1. Taxonomy (NCBI): domain Eukaryota; kingdom Viridiplantae; phylum Streptophyta; class Magnoliopsida; order Myrtales; family Myrtaceae; genus Eucalyptus; species Eucalyptus grandis x Eucalyptus urophylla. The sequence goes on from CM054190.1 coordinate 49,244,938, forward strand.
ATAGAGATAGGCTAGAAATAAATCATGATTGTTGGAACCAAAAGAACAATGATAAACTTTGGAAACTTGGAATAAGGACACTAGAAATTGAAGGGAGAATTTTTTCATTGAGAATGCTTTCTCTTCTTTGTGTCTTCATGGACTACGGCTTTGATTTATAACTCATGACTTCATCCCTTTATATAGGAATTGAAGTTTACATATGCCAATGATTATATTTAAGACATGATAAATGTCAATGATGGAATTTAATGAAAAAGACAAAACAACCTCATACATGATTATTATAAGCATGATCAAAATGCACAACAAATAAAGTAACAGAAGTCTTTAATAATTTTATTCATGAAGTCCATAGAGAATATGCAGCCAACCGTCAATCATAACTTCCTTTTGTCCTCTATCATTGATTGATCTAAGGCGTTGTCAACAAAAATCAATTTTATTTATTTCAACAACGATTAGGCTGCATGATTTAAGCACTAGATTTAGCCTAATTTTATTGCTTAATCATAATTTACTTCAAATTTATTAGTATATCAGCCTGGTGAGGGTGCGCTATTCGTCAACCAACCGGTCTCTATCGGAGAACTGGAAAATACTTATGCTTGATAGAACCAGAGACTATTACCCCAAACCTCGAGCCTTGGAAACATCTGAAATTCCGAAGGTTGTCGAGCAATATCGTTAGGCAGCAATCAACTCCATCCAAGCAGGTTAGGCTACGAGATTTCTTGTTTTAATTCACTCATTTTAATTTTGATATCACACGATATTCAAAACTTTCAACTTATGTAATCTTTCTCGTTAAAGTGCATCGAATAAAGATTCGTGTAGAATTTACATTGAATAAAGTCAAGTGCTTACAAGAAGGTGACTTAAAAAATTGAATTGAAAATATCGACAAAAACGTGACTTGGTGCACTTAAAGACAAAAAGAAGGAGAATTATTCTCATAGTTAAAGTTGCATGTGGATTCTTGATATACTATTGTGAGAAACATCCAAGCCAAAAGTTTAACCATCTATATAGAGGAGACTACGTGAATACAAGAAAAATTATAACCATATAGTTAATAGATGTAGGGTTATATTTAAAAGCTATATTAATGTTAGCTACCTTTAAAGCCAAAGTGCACTCAACACGTTATCACGGTCACATTGATAGATCCACATAGCTCCCATCCAACTTGATCGTGACCATGTGCCTATTAGGCATTGCCTAGTCCATCTATAGAAGTATTTTAGGTCATCCTGACCTATATGGATATGAGCAAATCATGATGTTCTAACATTTCATAAGTTGATAATATGACGTTCATTTGACATCAATGCTGGACAATTTTAGGTTTCGATGGGATCAAGCTCCATGCGGCATATGGCTATCTCATCGATCAATTCTTGAAGGAAGGAATCAACGATAGGACAGATGCATATGGTGGTTCAATCGACAATAGGTACAGATTCTTGATGGAGATCGTCCGAGTGGTAGTTACAGCTTTTGGCAGTGGTCAAGTTGCAATTACAATTCTGCCCATGATTGATTATAACGATGCCATAAATTCTGCTCCACTCAACCTAGCGCTCGCAGTGACCGAACAACTCAATACATTCCGAGGAGATATGGGATCGAAACTCGCTTATCTCCATGTAACTCGACTGCGATTCATGTCATCTCTCGAACAAATTGGCATAGAAAATGAAGAAGCCAATATAATGCGGGCTCTAACAAGAGCTTATCAAGGTACATTTATGTCAGCCGGCGAGTTCATTTGAGAGATAGGGATGGAATTCAAAACCGACAGTGATGCAGATTTGATATTGTATGGTCGACTTTTGTAAGAAACTCAAATAGAAGTGTAGGAATTGTATCTTACTTCATTGAATTGAATAATGTTACAGAGATGTATATATCATACAATTGGATTGAATAGAAAAGTAAAGAAAATATTCCTAAGAGAACAAATATTTCTAGTCCTAAAATAATTACAATCCAAATCAATTACAATATTCAGTCCGATTCCATATCTTCAAGGCATATCTTCTTTCAACACTCCCCCTCAAGCTGGTGGCTTATATATATCCAAGACTCCAAGCTTGTTTAGAAGATATGTATGTTGTCTTTGGCAAAGAGGTTTAGTAAATATATCCGCAGGTTGCTCCGTGGTTCTAATCCCTCTTGTTTCGATGATGCCTTCTTTGATCTTCTCTCGTGTAAAATGACAATCAACTTCTATATGTTTCGTCCTCTCATGTAATACGGGATTTGCTGCAAGTTTGATTGCTGAATCATTGTCACAAAAGAGTAATGTTGGACCTCTAACTTGTATCCCAAGATCCTGGAGTAAACCTCGTAACCATACCACTTCACAAACGGTTTTCGCCATGGATCGATATTAAGCTTCTGCTGATGATAATGATACCGTGGATTGCTTCTTCGTCTTCCATGAAAGCAATGACTCCCCAAGCTTAATACAGAAACCAGTAATGGATCTTCTACTCATGGGACATGTAGCATAATCCGAATCACAAAAGGCCATCATCTCCATATTGCACTTTCGAGAAAGAAGTATCCCCAGCCCTGGATATTTCTTCAGATATTTTACCACCTTCAAGGCTGCATTCATGTGAGATTGCTTTGGACTATGCATGAACTGACTAAGAGTCTGTACGGCATAGCAGATATCTGGCCTAGTCATGGTAAGGTAGATAAGCTTTCCAACAAGTCTCTGATAGCTTGTCGGATCCCTCAGCAATGGATAATCAGAGGAAGACATTCCAGCGTCATAATCAACACTGGTTAACTTTGTATTATGTTCAATGGGAATGACTGACGGTTTGCATCCTGATAATCCCGATTCTGACACAATCTCCATCACAAATTTCCTTTGGCTGAGAGAAATCCCCTGATCAGAACGAGCTATCTCTATTCCAAGAAAGTATTTAGGTGGCCCTAAATCTTTGATATGAAAGGAGGAATGAAGATATTCCTTAAGCTTCCTCACAGCGGAATCATCATTTCCCATAATAAGTATGTCGTCAACATAAATCATCAAGTAGATAGACGACATACCTTTTGTCCAAGTGAAAAGAGCATAATCATGCTTGGACTGCTTGGACTGCTTGTATCCGGCACTCATGAGTGCATTAGTAAACTTGGCATACCACTACCGAGAGGCCTGTTTTAAACCATAAAGAGATTTGCGGAGACGACATACCTTAGACTCCCCCTGTCTCCGTAATCCTTGGGGAAGATCCATATAAATCTCCTCTTCCAAATCACCATGAAGAAAGGCATTGTGGACGTCCATCTGATGTAGTGACCAGTTGCGAAGAGCAGCAACCGACAAGAAGGAACGAATCGTGACATCCTTGGCTACTGGAGAGAAGGTCTCATGGTAGTCGAATCCTTCTCGTTGTGTAAACCCTTTGGCCACCAACCGGGCCTTGTACCTTTCCACAGAACCATCTGCTTTATATTTAATTTTATATACCCATTTACAGCCAATGGGCTTACGATGAGGAGGTAATGATACCACATCCCAGGTGTGATTGTTAATCAACGCCTTAAGTTCTTCTTCCATGGCCTTTTGCCATCGTGGATCATGTACAGCCTCATGATAACTAGATGGTTCTAGTTCCTCAGAAATGCGACTAATGCAGCATAAATGGTCTGGTGACAGTTGATCAAAAGACACATAGGAGGATATAGGGTAACGATTACCTGAGGACTTTGATGAAGAACAGACATAGTCTCTTGTCCAAGTTGGTGGGCGAGTGACTCGACCAGATCGTCGAGGTGGCTCATGCAGCACGTCTGACGAAGTTTCCTCAATATGTGAGGGTTCGATGGAATTGATCACTTGAGGTTCCTCTTCAATGAAATCCTCCTCAATTGGGTGGCCAGTGGAATGCTCATTAGGTGGCGAAGGTGATGCTGCATGTAATATCTGTTGTGGTGGAGGAGAAGTAATAATATGGGATCCTCCAGAAGATAGATCTTCTTCTGACAGAAAATTACAAGTAGTGTCGACATCATCTCCAGACGTGGAAGCAGAATTCCGGAAAGGAAAAATATCTTCATGAAAAACCACATCTCTACTGATAAAGAAATCCCCAGTAGATTTTTCATAAACTCGATAACCCTTTTTTAGATTGGCATACCCCATGAATATGCACTGCCGAGCCCGAGGACTCATTTTATCTCGAGGCCCTACTGTAGTCACATAACAGAGACAACCAAACACGCGAAGATGACTCAAATCTGGTTTCTTCCCATATAAAAGTTCAAATGGAGATTTTCCCTTCAAGATTCTAGATGGCATTCGATTTATTAGATATGCTGCAGTGACTACACAATCTCCCCAGAAATCCTCTGGTATAGATGCCTGGAATTTAAGAGCCCGCGCCACTTCCAAAAGATGGCGGTGTTTTCTCTCAACGACTCCATTCTGCCGTGGTGTATAAGTGCAAGTACTTTAATGTAAAATCCCATTTGAGCTAAAGAATGACGCACATTCACCACTGAAGAATTCCTTTCCATTATCAGTACGAATCCGACGAATTGATTTGCCAAACTGAGTTTTGGATAAAGAGATCAAGATTCTAAAATGAAATAGAACTTGATTTTTTGATTGTAGGAGAAAAACCCAGGTGGCACGTGAGAAATCGTCCACAATTGTGAGAAAGAACCGTGAACCGTCATGATTTACGGTATGATATGGTCCCCATATATCAGCATGAATTAAGGAAAAAATGCTGTCAACACGAGTGTTGCTATTTGGAAAAGAGGAACGGGTTTGTTTCGCTAAAGGACAAATAGGGCACTGAGGACAAGGAAAAAATGCAGTGTGACCCAATCTTTTATGATGAAGGAAATTTTTATTGCTGTCAACATTACATATGGATTTATTGAAAGCAACAGAAGAGGAATTAAAATTGGTTGGAAGATCAATCCAAAAATATAATCCTTGATAGATTCTACCCAAGCCCATCATATTGCCAGTCGAAAGGGCCTGAAATAGACATTTATCAGAGTCAAACAAGGCACGACAGGAGTTGTCTTGACAGGCTTGTGAAACGGATATGAGATTAAATTGAAAACTAGGGACATAAAGGACATTTTTAAGCCTAATGAGTGGGCTAAGATTTACAGTTCCGGTCATATCAACATTTGTGGTATTTCCATTCGGGAGTTGTACTAATATAGGAAAGGATAACTTCTTAACAGTGGAAAAAAATTTTTGATTGCAGACAATGTGATCACTAGCTCCAGTATCAATAATCCATGCATCCATTGCAATTGAGTTCATCAGACAATAAGAAATACCTGTGAAACTCCCTGCCTTGTCAGAAGCATCCAATTTCTTTAAAGCTTCCATCAGCTCCTGATATTCTCCATGAGAAATTGATTTGTCTGCTAATTTTCCCAACACCTGTAAAACAGTTGAAAATTTTCCTTTCTCCTTTTCGTCGGGTTTGCCATGGAGCTTCCAGCAATTTTCAATCGTGTGGTGTGGGCGTTTGCAGTAATCACAGTACAACTTACTCTTGCCCTTTTGATAATTTTTTTCGAATGAATTGGGCCTATTCACGGCATGGGCCATCGTTGCTCCCTACGGCCCATCGGGGATTGTCGTGAAATTTCCTCGCGGCCCATCGGAATAAAGGGAATTTCGCTCGCGTGGGCCGTCTGGCCCGTATGCACTTGAGCCACGGTAGCCGTTGGATTCCACCCTCACTCTGCCTCTAGAACCGTCTGATTCACTGCCTCCAAGAAACGTTTGTGGACCGTCCGATCAATCAAACACATCGTGGCCGCCCGTCGCTGAACGATATCCCCTAGGGTTTTCTTCGTGAAACCCTAGAGTGGTTTCGTGCGCCTCTCTTCCTCCCGTGGCACTCTGTAGCGGGCGAGAAAATTTCTTCGCTGCCAGAGCCACGCTGTCGCCATTCTTCCCGTAATCGGCTACTCTCTGTTGGCTTTCTTCTTGAACAGCAAGTTGGTAGATGTGGCCGAGGGTCGGCATCGGCTCCATGGTCAAGATCTGTGACCTAAATGAGAGGTAAGCTTCATTCAAGATGAGCAGAAAGCGTATCGCTTTCTCTCTGTCCCGCATCCTTTTGTATTGCTGTAGGATGGGTTCTGGCCAGTCGAGTTTCTCCTCGGCTGCCTCCAACTCGTTCCACAGACCTGAAATTTTGTTAAAAATCGCAGCAACAGACATATTTCCCTGTTTTAAATCAGAGATCTGTTGCGTCAAAGAGAAAATTTTAACTTGATCTAATTTTCCAAACATCTCTTTGCTATTTTCCCAAATCTGTTTCAAGTCCTCCGTCGGGGGAAGAGCGGCCGCGACCTCGGGAGTGATGTAGTTTCCGACCCATGTTCGGACTAACTGATTGCATTTCTTCCAGAGTCGTGCCATTCGCTCGTCGGATGGGACCGGAACCGTTCCGTTGATAAACCCCTCTTTATCTTTCGTTACCAGTGCACGCCGGAACTCGCGCGACCAATTTGAGTAGTTGTCTGATCCAGTTAACTGTTGAGCAATGAGTTTTAGTTTTGGTCCGTCGGCATTGGTTGTGAAAAGAGGGTCCCTGGGTTCCAGCCGACCACTGGCAGCGAAGGTCTGGTATGGAAGAAACCCTGGCGGTGGGTTTGGGTAGGGATTTGCCGCAAAACCCGATCCGCCAGTTCCGGTTGCAGTATCCGCATTGGAAAAAAATGGACCCGGGTAGGGATTCGTTCCCACTCCCGGTTCGATCGACACGCCCGTCTGCTGAGGATTGGTGGTTGCGCCTGCCCCGTTGCTGGTTGGTAGGTCTCCATCAGTTCGCACACCATCTCGATATCCCGGCGATGATGTGTTTGGATTAGTTCCATAGTACCAAGAATACGGTACCCATGGGTAAGGTGGCCCTGAATAGGGATGCCCCATATTAAACTGAGCCGGAGCAGTTCCCCACTGCACATGCTGAAGATGAATTTGTGGTGGATGAATTTGTGGTTGAACTTGCTCCCGAGATACTGCGATTATTGCCGAGGGTTCGACAATCTGAGGAGGTGGTGACGGTGTCGTCTCTTCTGCGGATCTTGAGGTAAGTGCTTGTGGATTTGTCATGATGACAATTTCCTAAAAAATCTGCAATAATTATGTTTTGCAGGTTAATCTGAAATTGGATAAAGATGGAGGACAGCGGGCTGTTCTGTTCTGCGAGAGTTGCAGCAACAGAGAAAACAGAGTGTTGGATGTTGTTTTGTTCTGCGAGAGTTGCAGCAACAAGGAAACAGAGAAGACTAATATGTTCTGCGAAAGGTTGCAGTAACAGAGGTGCGAAAGCTATGTCAAGATCGAGACATGCTCTGATACCATGTAAGAAACTCAAATAGAAGTGTAGGAATTGTATCTTACTTCATTGAATTGAATAATGTTACAGAGATGTATATATCATACAATTGGATTGAATAGAAAAGTAAAGAAAATATTCCGAAGAGAACAAATATTTCTAGTCCTAAAAATTACAATCCAAATCAATTACAATATTCAGTCCGATTCCATATCTTCAAGGCATATCTTCTTTCAACAACTTTTCCTTTTTAATCCCAATTTAGTGCATAGGTTCAAGATCAATGCACCATAAAATAAGTACATCTGAGAGATGTTTTATTGACCATGTTGTTGGATACAGGGACTATTCTTTTCTTAATCAAGAAACTAATGACAAGGCGCTTATATGATAAAAGTATGTTCTTGAGAAAACTAGATCTATATTAAGTGTTTGAATAAGGAGAGCTAGTACTTGGTGTATTTTTTTTTTTTTTTTGGCCTATCATATTTATAACTTTCATCTCATTTTCGAACTTTTGCTCTATCTTGTTACAAATCATGAAAGTCGAACCCTAGCGTCCCCACCTCACAATTCCTTTAGCATAGGGCCACGCACCCAATGGCTAGTATTTGGTGTATATGACTGATGCTTTTTTTTTTTTTTTGACAAAGTATATGACTGATGCTTGAATTGATGGAATTGGTGAATGAAATAAATGCATCTAATTTGTTATTTACACTTCTTGTATTGTATATTAAGTAAAAATCTAGAGTGAGAATTTCAACTACATACAAAAATGCTACATATGGATTCATTAGTTTATTTTGAACTGTGTTTCCTTCGTTTCTCTATCAATCATCTAATCGATATGCTACAGATATGAGTATTATCCGCATGCGACCTTAATTAGAAATACAGGTAGGCAATGTTCTTATTTTTATCTACTTATATTAAGCTTGGTTGAAGCCTTGGAGAATGTTTCCTTCAACCAGGGTTGAAGAAAATATGACTCATTTTTATAGGCTATGATTTCTTTCTTCCTCCTGTTGGTATAGATTTGCATATCACCCACATACTAACTTAACTAAAAGTAACATGGGTGTTGTTAATATTTGTAACCCATCAATAAAAAGATCTTAGTATGAACCTTTTGATTTTGGTCCTATGATATGCCTTAGTAAGTCAAAAAGATGAAATGTGTTCTCCTCTAACTGAGTCCCATATTGATTGGCCAAAATTCAAACATTATATACATGTGAACTTAACCAAAAATAAAGGTAGATGATATCCATATTTGTAATCCATCAATAAAAAATTTGATTTCAAATGTTTCCTTTGATCAGAGGTAGAGGAAAACAAGATGAGATATAGTTCTTTTCCTTGACAAAGTACATAAAAATATACTATGGGTTAGGAAAAATTTTGGAAGGAAATAGGAATAAGGGGGACTAAAATTTCATTTCCTACTCAAGCTTATTTGAGAAAAATAAATCCCTTTTCTTTTGATACAGGAAACAATTGCTTAATTTTCTGTTTTAATAGGTGGTCTAATCTACTGGCCAAGTGTTTTTGTTTTTTGTTTTTTGTTTTTTTTCTTTTTTGGTCAATAACTGGCCAAGTTTGTTTACTAGGAACTAGGAAAGTGGAAAATCAAACATGCCTAATTCATGTTCATTATGATGTTTGGTAACTTGGAATAAGAATGAATGGAAATGGACATTGAAAATGGAAAAGGCTTCTTTACCTTTTTTTCCGTCAATGTGGGAAGAGGTGAGAATGAATAAGAAGGAATAGCAAAAGAAGGATTTTTAATATCAAAATCATCAGGAAGAGGGGATTCCTCTCTTTGCCGCCAGAATCAGATTTCTAATTACGAAGACCTTGTATTCCAATTCAAGGTATTACCATAAATGATAATTCAAATTTTATTTACCATTCATGATTGCCAATTCATTACAAATTGATTTTAATTCACTTAATTTGTTTCATCCCAATAAAAAAAAAATGGGAGCTATGGATATTTAAAAAAAAAAACTAATAGTAGTGACCTCCCCGAGAGCCCTCCCACGGGCATGCGGAGGCTAATGGCTGGCATTGAGCCTAAAATTAACCCGGGCTCTCTTAAGCCCATTAATTCACAACTTCTGTTTTAAGTTTTTTAACTTGCAGGTCAAATTTCATTTAAAAGTAGCTACTAATCGATTTTAGATTAGGAACTTAAGTAAAATATTAAGAAAAATATTTTACTCTTGTACAACTAGAAAAATTAAGATTAGGGACTTAACTACACCACTTAATCAACTAATACTCTTTTGGTATATAGTCTTATTTAAACATCAAGTAAAACATTTTGTAGCATTTTATTCCAATCACGAGTCCTAAAATTCAATTCATAACCAAGTTGAGGAAATAACAATCCAAACATCATAAGGGCATAATTAAAATAAAGAAAATGTGCAAATAACAATCCAACACTTGTTTACAAGGATTTAAACACAATTTCCCTTTTCGTTTTCTTTTAAAGATTTTCACACATTTTTTAGGAAAATTTCACTCTAAGACCTTTTTTGAAGCTTTTTCTGGTTTTTGGAAAAAATAAACAATTTTCGGAAATTCTAAATTTTTTAAATATGATATTACATTATTATTTTAATAATAATGTAATATTATATTATAAAATAAATGAACCCGGGTCGGACCTTCACCTCCTACCAGGGTCGAAGCCAGCCCGGGTCCGCCGGCCCGGGTTGAGAGACCAGCCGGACAGGACATGATTTGCTGGCCCAGTCCAGTTAAGAAGAAATGGGTTCCCCCTTAAAAAGTCAATAAACTAAATCGAGCCCAAGAAAACAAAATAAGCCCAACGTGCATAATTCATCTCAGCCCAGAGACCAAATCCTAAAGACCGACGGACTCCGACCCGGAAACCCCTGGCGTTCTCCTCGCTCCTTGCGGCACCCTCTGCCCTCCGCGGTTTGGCCGGCCGAGACAGCGGCGCCGCTCTCCTTGGCCGGGCTACAAGCCCACTCGGGCGTCGCCTTGGCTGGCCCAAGCCGCGGGCTTGGTCTTTTGCCCCAGTCGCCGCTCCTCTACTGGCGTTCTCGTCGCCGGTGTCCTTGGCCGGAGACACGGTAACAACGACGGAGGCAACGGAACAAATGAACAGCCAACACTCGGGGAATCCAGCATCGCAGGAACGCCACCGGGGAGCATGACACGCACGGACGACTCAGCTCCGGCCAAAACAGGGAAATAAAACCCAGATCTCATTGAGGCATTTTGTCGAACGGCTCAAGTGCACTACCGAAACGAGAGAACCTGCGACGACGCTCTCGTCGACGAACCAGAATACGCACGATTGCGAAACGAGGGACGGCCAGGTACCGGAGCTCGCCTTAACCGGGTGGCCGCGAGCTCCGGCCCAGCACGCCCCAAAGACAGGGTAGGCAAATAGCAGGGCTTACTCGTTCGGGGAGGGTGTCGGCCCAGAGAGGTCGTCGGACTTGGGTCCGCGTGCGGCTGAGATGCCGGTCAAGGCTCTCTATTTCGCGGTCTCTCTCTCTCTCGGCTCCCGGTTTCTCTCTGTGAAAAGCTCCCCAGATCTCTCCTACTCTCAGCCCCGATTTCTCTCATCCACCGCTCTGCCGTCAACTGGGCTCGCAGATGTCCTATTTATAGGCCGAGAAGGCCGATCGACGGAGGCTTCGGCCGCCGGTCCTTGGCGCGCCGACCAGCCCTAGTGCGGTCGAACCGGCGTCCCCTCGCCGTCCACTCGCAGAGCAGGTCTCCACTGCTCTGCTCCTCAGTTCGGCGGCATTAAAGATGCTTGCTCTGCCGTCCCATCCTTCGCTGGCCTACCCTCCTCTCCCTGCTGTAGGGCGTCCTCCGCGCGCCGTCAGCCTCTGCGTGCGTGGTGCGCAACGCGAGGAAGAAGAAGGAACGGGAAGGAGGCGGAGGGGCCGGGCCTGGGGAAGATTGAGGGTGAATGGGCCCGGGCCCGTGCGCGGGGAAGAGAAAACCAAAGGGGGCTGGGCCGAAAGCTGAGCCCCCGAGCCCCTCCTCTTCTTTCAAAGCTCTTTTTTTTTTTTTCCTTTTTAATATTCTATTTATCTGAAAATAGGTCAAATAAAGGGAAAATAAAATAAAAATAAAAATTAGTGGATGCAAGTCAAATAAAGGGAAAATAAAATAAAAATAAAACTTAGTGGGTGCAAATAACGTTAATGCCTAGATGATGTGAAAATCCTTTTTGTTAGGGCTAAATTAGTCCCTAATTTTTTTATGCAATGTTTTCATAAATATTTAGCCAAAATTTAGGTGTTAATATTAATGCCTTGCTGCTCTTATAGAAATTCAAACTTAAAATGGAACAAAGGATAGCACAAACAATAGCAATGATCAATTGCCATATGTTATTAAAATCAAGAATGCCGTCTCTTGTCAAAAGTTTGTATGATAGACAAAAGAATATTAGAAGTGTCACAAGTTATGTATGACATTCACTTTAGTGTTAAAAGTTTATATTAGATCACTTAAGTGCCAAATCGAAGAAAAACCGTTCACTTAAATGCTAATTGCGACAAATTTTAGCAAAAAATAATATGTGGCTTTATAATTAAAATTTTTATATGGCTTGGCATATTATTTAAAAAAATTAGTCCACATGGCATTTCCACGCAATGTGCTTAGCATTGAAGTAATTACTTTTTAATAATGATTGATACTAAAGTAATCACTTCAAATAAAATTTGACAGTCAAGTAATTACTATTTACAACTTTTAGACGACGTGTTTAGAGGGTCTAAGTTGACTGGGCATGCTAGCATGCTACGTAGGACTAAGAAATTAATAAAATATGGTCACGTTAGATTTTCGATGACTTAGATTCAAGTTAGCACTTAAGTAATCAAAAAAAAAAAAAACTTTTTGCACTCAAATGAATATCGTATACAACTTTTAACACTTCTAGTGTTCTTCTCCTAATGAACTCACCTACATCCTTAGGAGTGAAGTTCAATCATGTCCCACCATAAATATTATCGCAATTACTAGGTGGTCAACATGAAAAAAATATATAGAATGACCTTTAGATGATATAAATCTGACTTTTAACTGAATTAATTGACATCAGACACAAAATTTGAACTCAAAATTAAAGAAACTGATGACTAAAACCAAGCCATAATAATACGTTTAACGCATAAGACTTTGTTGATGGTATGCTGGATGAGTTTATTGATCGTGAAGGCATGGCTCATTGAATGAAATGAAAGAGCATATTAGTTATAAATTTCCAATGGATAGAGTAAGGACTAAACCGATTAATTACTAATTCAAGGAGTTCGTGTTTCCCATAAAAGCCAACTTCGAGCTTTGTCTTCATTGAGGAGTCTTTCTTGAGAAGGCTGGCATTTCTTTGTTGAATTATGAAAGAAACGGGAATCGTCCCAGGCTAGTGAGGAGGAAATTCATGTAAAAGATAAGGAAATTGATTTTGCATTGGACGAGTGAACTTCTTAGCAGTTTGTTGCTGTTTATCGAGTTCAGTTGGGCTACCTGACCACATGCGTTTGTCCAACCACAATAGCAGATCATCATCAGATCTATCTCGAACAGTACATGCCTGGTCTGTAAGTGTTTGGCCAACAACAATTGCTCATGTAATGTCTGTGTCATTTATGCTAATCAAATGTGTAAATCACGCACTCGGAATAATATCCGTATTCCGACAGCCAATATGCCCTTCATCTAAACAAACTTGAGAGATAACTTCCTTTGTATTCCTCTCAGTCAACCTCGCACACATTTGCACGAGCACTTTGTGTTTGTTCTTTTTTCGCGAGTTCACATGGCACAACGAAAACAACTTCCTTCATGTCTTTATATTATTTGATGGTATGCGTCTGCTTCTTTGTACTTCATTTGCCCATGCTTTTAGGAAGAGGAAAATAACTCCTCTTTTCATCAAGGCAAGGGGGCGAACGGAGGAAACCTTAATAGGGGTGGATTGCGCTTAACTCGGACGGAGCAATTAATGTTTGTGGAGAACAGAGAAGGAGGAACGAGTGGTCTTTTGAGAGATCACCAGGGAAACTGGCTAGCTGGTTTCTCTCGAAACACAGGGAAAACAAACGCTTTCACTGCTGAGATTTGGGAGTTAAAAGATGGAACTAGACTTATTGTTGCGAATAGTGTAGGGATTTCTCGAGGATATTTTCTTGAGTTAGAGATATTTCGGTAATTTTATTCATTCTTCGCATATCTTAAAATTGCGCGTATATCTTGCTTTGATTATGCATATTTTGATTAATATGTAATAGATAGTCATCTAACAAAACCTATATATAGGCTTCTGTATCTTTCTTCAAGATACATTGAAATATATAAAAAATTCCATAATTCTCTCTTAAGAACAAATAGTCCCACAATCTTTGTTAGGATATAATATGCGAAAACAACAGAATCTTGCAATTTACGTCAACACGAAATCACCAGAGAAATAAATGAGAAAAATAAGGATATCGGATATTTACGTGGTTCAGTTTGAGTATTGGTACCTACGTCCACGGGGAGAACCAGTAGCAAATAATCCACTAAAATCAGAGAATCAGAGTTTATAATCACTCACACGCTCAAGTGTTTCCCACACCCAGATTTAACCCAAAACCCAAAGAGTTTATAAATAAATAAGTAACTTGGAAGATAAACTCACGGCACAAAATTAGCGCGCGTTCAAGCTTAAAATACAACGCTCTACATACACTTGGTTCGTGTGCATACGAAATCGCGTATCTCTTCAAGCTTCTTGCAGTTGCGGCTTCAAAGATCATTAAACGTGCTGCTTTGTACGTAGGGTTTTTCTTTTCCTTTTATAGGTGTGCCCCGAAAGTCAAATTCTTGACTTGGGCCCACCATCCACGTCAAATTCTTGACTTGGGCGAACAAAGAAAATCCGCGTGAAGAATTGCGTGTGTGTGTGCAACGAAATTTATTCGGCCTCCTCTGCAACGAAAAAGAAAACTTTGCTGCCCTTATATATATATATATATATATATATATATATATATATATATATATATATATTTATTTATTTATTTATTTCCTCTTTTATGCAACTTTCAGAGTCTAGCGAATCGTGTTTTGTAAACGGTCAAACTCGAGACATAATTTAACAATTCTCCATCTTGGCTTGATGTTTGAAACTAATTTATAGTACTCATCATCCATATTGCTCTCCCAACGCCCCGATGGGTGCTGACTCTCCACAGACGCCAATAGAGCCCAAGTAGAGCTTGAGCTTCGCCAAATGAACAGACTCAGTCATCATATTTGCTAAGTTATCTGCTATAGCAATTTTTTTGACAATGACATTACCTTTAGCTAAGATATCTCAAATGAAGTGGTACCTGATGTTAATATACTTTGTTCGCTCGTGATAAACTGGATTATATGCCAAATATATGGCATATTGGTTATCACAGTATATATCCACACTTTTTTGTTCTAACCCAAAGTCCGAGAACAAACTTTGTAACTATATCGCATTCTTCATTTCAAAGGTTAGTGCCATGTACTTTGTCTCAATCGAAGATAAGGCAATGTGATCCTGTAAGGATGCTTTCCAACTAATTGCACCATCCGCTAGCGTAAATACGTACCCTACTAAAGATATGCAATCATCCAAGTCACTAGCGTGATCCGAATCCACAAAACCAGTGGTCTCACTATAATTGATGTCCCTTCGGTATACTATATCCATGTCTGTTGTCCCCTTCAAATATCTGAGGATCCACTTCACAGCTTCTCAATGAGCTTTCCCAGGACACTTCATATAGCAACTAACTATGCTCATAACTTGTGAAATATCAGGTCTAGTGTACACCATAACATACATAATACTACCAACGGTACTAGAATAAGGAACACGGGACATATGTTCCTCCTCCTCCTTAGTTTGTGGTGATAATTTAGCTGAAAGTTTAAAGTGCTTCGCTAAAGGTGTACTTATAGATTTTGCTGATTGCATATTAAAATGTGCCACAATTTTCTCAATATATTTCTTTTGAGATAAACGTAAAACTCCTGCAGCCCTGTCACGCAAAATCTCCGTACCCAAAATTTTCTTTGCAACACCTAAATCTTCCATCTCAAATTCAACATTTAACCGTCTCTTCAACACATCAATATCAGACATATTTTTAGCTGCTATCAGTATCTAGATAAATCAAAGAACCATTTTCCAATCTCCTATAATAAAAGCAGTTATCCATATGACTTTTTAAATAGTTTTGACTAGTTATGAAAGTATCAAAACGTTTATATCATTGCATAGGAGACTGTTTTAGCCCATATGAAAATTTCTTTAATAAGCAAACATGATCTTCTTTACCTGGAATAGTAAATCTCTCTGGTTGCCTCATGTAAATCTATTCTTCCAACTCACCGTGAAGAAACACAGTTTTCACATCTAGCTGCTCCCTACAAAACAACTAAGGCAAGTAAAACACGAACATAAGTATGTCTTACCACAAGAGAGAATACCTCATTGTAGTCAATGCCCTCACGCTATGTATACCCTTTCGCCACAAGTCTTGCCTTATATATTGCTGCCTCAACACCAGGAATGCCCTCTTTCCGTTTAAAAACGCATTTACTTCTGACAATCTTTTGGCTCTTGGGTACTTTGACCAGCTCCCATGTCTGATTTCATTGAAGTGATTCCATCTCTTCACTCATAGCTCCTAGCCACTGTGACGGCTCTGAACTAGCCATTGCTTCAGAATAAGACGAAAGCTCATCTGTCTCAACCTCATCACATACAGTCAATGCATAAGCAATATCTGTATAACCATAATGTACCGGTGATTTAATTTGCCTTATTTGTCTATTTGCGGTTATAGTGTGCTACGGCTTTATTGATTGTTCACTATCACCGACTTTAGGAACTGTGGTCATCTATAGTCTCAACTTCTGTTACTTTCAAGGTCTCTAGAGTTTCCACCTGAAGCTCCACCTCACTAATGACACCATGATCTGTCTTCTCTGCTGGTTATATCATAGAACTCATTTGTTGAAGGATTGCAATCTCATCGAAGATCACATCTCTGCCGATTAGAAAACCGAGTGATCTAAGATCGGTGCACCACAGCCGGCACCTTTTCACCCCATGTGCATAACTCATAAATATGCACTTTTTCGCCCTCGGCTTAAGCTTACAATCACTTGCATGAGCATACGCAGGACATCAGAATATACGTAATCCGGAATAATCAACAGGTTTCCCCGATCATACTTCCTCAGAAGTCTTCCACTCGATAGCAGATGATTGAGATCGATTAACCAGGTAACATGACATGTTCACTACTTCGACCCAAAAATCCTTGCCAAGTCCTGCATGTGAAAGCATGCATCGAGCTTGCTCAAGTAAAGTTCTATTTTTCAGTTCTGCCACACCATTCTGTTGTGGTGTCCTAGGTACTGTGTGGTGTCTCACGATACTTTCTTTCTCACAGAACTCAGTAAAATCTTTACCACAGAACTCTATGCCATTATTGGTTCTTAGGCACTTGATTTGCTTATCTGACTACTTCTCAATCAATGTATTAAATTTCTTGAACCGATCAAACACATCATATTTGTGCTTTAGAAAGTAAATCCATACATTCCTCGAATAATCGTCAAAAAATGTCAACATATATCGGACACCTCCTTTCAAAGGAACCGAAGACGGGCCCTAGACGCTTGAATGAATATATTCAACTGGTTGTTTAGTTGAATGAATAGCTATAGTAAACTTAACTTGGTACTGCTTCCCATAGATGTAGTGCTCACATAAGTCTAGCTTTCCTGTCTTCTGACCCTTTAGCAACCCATTTTCACTCAGCATCGTCATACTTGTCTCACTTATGTGCCCTAAATGCATATACCATAATTGAGTCAAGTTAGAGTTTGACTCACCTGATGAAATTGCAATAGTTCCAATCACGATCTCTCTCAGTAGATGATAGAGAGTATTCATTTTCTTTCCTTTAATCACTGTCATGGCACCTCGATAGATCTTCAATACTCCACCTTTAGCGGTGTACCTACACCTAATATCATTGAGTGTCCCCAGAGAAATAAGGTTATTCTTGAGCTCTGTACATGCCTCACATCTATCACTATGTGCATTACCCCATCGTGCATCTGAATCCAAATTGTCCCTATTCCTACAGCCTTACAGACTGCATTATTCCCCAAAGGAACTCTACCACCATTTGTAGTCTGGTAAGTAGTAAACCAGCTCTTATGAGGCGTCATATGATAATAACACCCCGAATCTAGCATCCATTCGTCTCCTGACGAAGTAGCAGTCACACATAAAATAGCTTTTGCATTCGGCATCCTTCTCCTCAGCAATCTCTATTAAAACCTCATCCGACAAATTTAACAGGATTATGCTCTTTGCTTTTTCCATCAGTTCTACCCTTTTCACAGGCTTTTATTATAATAGGCAACTCATCTTCACCATCCAGTACCTTGGCTAAACCTTGTGTTGTCAGTAATGCCCGCATCTTGATACTTCATAATACAAAATTGTTGCTCCCGTTAAACTTCTCAATTTCAGATTTCCTCTCAGACATAATTGCAGTAACAGAATTTCCAAATAATAATCAGACAAGCAAAAGCTCCAAATCACAATCAATAAATCCAACCCCAAGCTCTGATACCAATTGTTGGAATATAATATGTGGAAATAACATGATTTTACAATTTATGTCAACGCGAAATCACCAGAGAAATAAATAAGAAAAATAAGGACACTAGATATTTACGTGATTCAATCCGAGTATCGGTACCTCCGTTCACAGGAAGAGCCAGCAGCAAATAATTCACTAAAATTGGAGAATCAGAGTTTACAATCACTCACACGCTCAAGTGTTTTCCACACCTAGATTTAACCTCAAACCCAAAATGTTTATAAATAAATAAATCACTTGGGAGATAAACTCACGGCACAAAATTACTGCGCGTTCAAGCTCAAAATACAACGCTCTACGTATGCCTGGTTCGCGTACGTACGAAATCACGTATCTCTTCAAGCTTCTCGCGGCCGTGGCTTCAAAGATCGTTGAATGTGCTGCTTCACGCGTAGAGTTTTTCTTTTCCTTTTATATGTGTGCCCCAAAAGTCAAATTCTTGACTTGGGCCCACCATCCATGTGCAGGCTTTCTTTCTTTTGTTTCTGTAGCCAAACAAAGAAAATCCGTGTGAAAAATTGCTTGTGTGCGTGTGTGCCCATTTGGGCCCCACTTGCATAACAAATTTATTCGGCCTCCTCTACAACGAAAAAGAAAACTTTGCTGCCCCTTTACATATATA
Source organism: Eucalyptus grandis x Eucalyptus urophylla (assembly GCA_028830015.1). NCBI lineage: Eukaryota > Viridiplantae > Streptophyta > Magnoliopsida > Myrtales > Myrtaceae > Eucalyptus > Eucalyptus grandis x Eucalyptus urophylla. The sequence continues at coordinate 49,263,630 of CM054190.1, forward strand.
TACTTTTTTGTGCAGCTTCAAGAGTCCAGTGAATCGCGTTTTATAAATACTCAAACTCGAAACATAATTTAACAATCTTTGTAGAGAACCTCTCCTTGTTAATGTGCAAGAAATAGGAAGGAGCGTCGGTGTAACAAATTGAACATATATACTGAGAAGCAAACGGATGTGCGAATGCTGTCGATAGATTGGGAAAAAGAGAAGCATCTGCAGTTTACCATGTGTTGCGAAAAGGCGAGTGATCGAATAATAATATAGATAGAAGAAGAAAATATATCGGACATCAGATTTATGTGGTTCGGTCGTAAAGACCTACGTCTATAGGGAGAGCAGTAGCGAATTTCACTATAGATCAAGCGATACAAGAAGATTACACATTTAAGTCACTCAATACTTTCTCGGTATTTTCCAAGCCCCAATTACACCCAACAATGCACGCAGTGTTTAGCCCCAAAATTCCTCAAGAAATAATCTCTCAATCTCACGAAGGAATTACACGCAAATCTTACCACAAGATTTAAATCGGCTAAAAACACTAATCTTTCTTGGATGTAATTCACGAACAAGAACGACAAAGGAAATCCCTCCTAAGCACTTGACGACTAGACGACGCTTCAAGAACTCTTCTTCATGATCAACCTTCTTTCATCCACGGCCACAAGTCTATATATATATATATATATATATATAAAAGTGAGACCTTTATTTTTTTACCAATTTCTCATAGGATTTTGTTTCCTATCTTGCCCGATTTTATCCAAAACATATCTTTATATATTTTAGACAAAATCCAAGTCCAAGTCAAAGTTAAACTTTCCTATTTCAACGGCCAAATTCTCCAACGCAGATTCAAACTTTGGGAAGTTGATCTTCGGATCTTCTTTACTCAATTTCAAACGTCCACAACATATCCAATTCGGAATATTCGGAATTTCACATTGGACTTAAACTCGAGACATATTTTTACAATCTCCACCTTGGCTCAACATTTGAACCATGCTGCAATCGCTTCGCAAAAATTCAAACTATGTTGCTACTCTTTCATAGCCCCCGATAGGCTCAACTGCTACAAACATTATCCAAGTCCAAGCCTCACTTGAACTTTGCCATAATTGAGGACCTCATCAGAATACTAACTCCATATGCACTTTCAATTATTCCGCAAGGATTTTCCGACACAACCTCCTTAACCGCAGATAAAGTAAAACTATTGTTGCATCCATATCTATCAAGAGATCGAATACGTACCTTATTAATTTCAACAGTTACAGCAAGCATTGGCTCTATGGGCTCCACCTCGCTACAAGCACAATCCGTGTTGATTACTTTGCTAGTACTCATACTCGCTACCTCAGGAGTTTCTGGTCGCAACTCCACCTCAAGCTTAACATCGTCAGGATCCGTATTAACACTACCACAAACACTCCTAGCCAGAAGTACTAGAGACTCATCAAGGGTAATTTCTCTACTGTTAACAAGTGAATTTATATCTGGGCACCACAACTGATTGACCCGCTCACCTTGTGTATAGCCATGGAATATGCACATTGCCCTCCAATCGAGCTTACCATCACTCACTCGAAAATAACATGGGTAACCAAACATTCTAATAATACAATAACCAGCAACGTTACTTGACCACACTTCTTCAGGAGTCTGCCATTCAATAGCAGTTGATGTGAATCTATTCACCAGGTAGCTTATTGCACTAAACACATCTCTCCTAGCAATACCAGCACTAGAGATCATTTTACGGGCCGTCTCTAGTAATGTTATGCCAATCAATTATGCAAATTATTGTGATTTACTGGCACCAGTGTGGTGTTTCACTATGCCCTCTCTCATGCAGAATTTATTTGCCAGCTCCGAGCAGAATTCTATGCTATTGTTAGTTCGCATATGCTTGATTGACTTACCAGTTTTCGTGCTAATGCCAGTATGCAGACCGACAATTCAGCAGACTTTCACAGAGTGATGGATATTCTCTTGGAGATGCAAGGTTAGATATATGCATTGGGATGTGAAGTTCATAACTTGCAGAATGCAGGACAAGTCTCTTCGGGTTCATTAAATGACCAAATCCAAGCCCTCTCTCTTCAGATTCAGGCTAATGCTAAGGGTGAGGATGTTGCTCAGCTGAAGGAAGACTTTAAAAGGCTGGAAGGGATCGTTCAGTCGATGGGAGATTTTCAGCTTGTTCATGTTCCCAAGAATCCTTGACTTCATCTCAATCTTTTTTATGCTGACAAAAATGGGGAGAGTTGCGAGACTTGAAAAACTTTGAACTTAAATTTGTCTAACTTTTGGTTTGTTTTGACTTGACTTGTGTGTCTGGATATGGACTAAATTTGGGATTTGGATTTGACTGCTTATTGTTAACTACTATTGATATCTTATGGATGGCTTTATTGCATACTGGACTAACCTATTTTCTATGGTTGCAGATTCTAGTGTTATTCATTTAGCCATTTATCTATAAGATATGCATATGTGTTTGAGAAATGTTTTGCAGGTCAAAGTTTTCCAAATCTGCAGGAAAGTTTTGTCACCATCAAAAAGGGGGAGATTGTTAGAGAAATCCTCTTGAAATGTTTTGAAGTTGACAAAACGTTTCCATCAGTCTAGCCTGAAGGCTTGCAGACTCTGCTATTTAAAGTCTGAAGACCTCCGGACAGCCAGACTCAAGTCTCAAAGTCTATCCTTATTGACAGTCTATCCAGAACTGGATGTTTCATTAAGAATGTGGCCTTATCGACTAGAGAAGATCTCTTGGATGGATATGACATAACAGAATCCTTTATTTGTTCATAATTGATTTGAAGATTAAGGATCCGATGATTGGCAAAGTATACTTGGAAGGTTCTACTTATGGAAATCGAGATCCTTATTGTATGGGCGAACATGATTGATGGGCTATCGACATGTTCCTTTAATAGCTCGAATGATCTTTCTAATTGATTCCGTCTAATGGGTAGATTGGAGGAATTCATTTGGTAAGTGCCAACGGGTATGATGGCATGAAGGAGTATATAAGGAAGACGTTCCAGTTGTTCGAGAAGGTGCACGATAGAAGAATTCCAAAGTCTGAAGCTCCTTGTTCCTAGTCAATTCATTTGTTGAGCAAAATCGTGTAAACAAAAGAAAGTCTATATTCGTGAGAAACCTTGAGGAAGTGTGGTAGAACATCTACACTGTAGAATCAAGGAAAAGCTGTGCTGTAACTTCTCTTTTGTTCATAGTGAAATCCAGCCGGTGGGCTGTCAGTGCGGAAGAGTGGACGTAGGCTTGGAATAAGCCGAACAACTATAAATCTTGTGTTCATTTCTCTCTTTCCTATCCTTTACTTTACTTTGATCGTATTTTCCTTTCTATCGATTGCCTAGAATTGCTTCCGTATCTCGAGAATTTGTTTGTTCACCTATTCACCCCCCCTCTAGGTGCTTATACTAGCTATCTCACTATTCATATTAGTACTACTATTACCTACATGTGTTTTAGATCTTTCTTTATTTTCACCTACTAAAGCAACATATATAGGTTTGCCAGATTCTCTTCTACGAATACCCTCACTTAGAATCAAATCTCGAACCTCATCAAATGTCAAACTTGTTGACCCAGCGGTAACAATAGTATTTAAACTATCAGGCAATGAGGATAACATAATCAAAGCACATACCTCATCTTCAAAGTCAATCTCAAGTGAACTCAATTGACTTACAATCACATTGAATTCATTGATATGATTTGCAATTGATGCACCTTTGCTCATCTTCAAATTAAACAAACATCGCATCAAATAGACCTTGTTAATCGCAGAGGGCTTCTCATACATATTTAATAGGGTTTACATCAAATCAGCAGTGGTCTTCTCCTTCAAGATATAAACGCAAAGTTACGAACCAACGTCAGCCAAATAACACCTATAGCTCATCTATCGAGCAAATCCCAATCAATTTGCTTCATCAACTCTAGTTTCTCCCCAGATAACGGGGTAAGTGCAGTTTCATATGGTAAAGATAATCTTCAATCTGCATTTTCTAGAAATTAAAATCATTCCCATCAAATTTGTCAATTCGCACTTTTACTTCTTCTATCATCATCGATTTGCTTCAACTTAGCCAAGCTTGGCTCTGATACCACTTGTTGCGAAAATGCGAGCGATTGAATAATAATATAGATAGAAGAAGAAAATATATCAGACACCAGATTTCTGTGGTTCGGTCGTAAAGACCTACGTCCACGGGGAGAGCAGCAGCGAATTTCACTATAGATAAAGCGATACAAAGAGATTACACACTCAAGTCACTCAAACACTCTCTTGGTGTTTCCCAAGCCTCAATTACACCCAACAATGCACGCAGTGTTTAGCTTTGAAATTCCTCAAGAAATAATCTCTCAATCTCACGAAAGAATCACATGCAAATCTTACCACAAGATTCAAATCGGCTACAAAAACTAATCTTTCTTGGATGTAATTCACAAATAAGAACGGCAAAGAAAATCCTCCCAAGCACTCGATGACTAGATGGAGCTTCAAGAACTCTTCTTCATGATCAACCCTCTTCCATCCACGGCCACAAGTATATATATATATATAAGTGAGACATTTATTCTTTTATCAACTTCTCATAGGAGTCTATTTCCCATCTTGCTCGATTTTATCCAAAACATATCTCTATATATTTTAGTCAAAATCCAAGTCCAAGTCAAAGTTGAACTTTCCTATTTTAGTGGTCAAATTCTCCAATGCAGATTCAAACTTTGGGAAGTTGATCTTTGGATCTTCTTTGCTTAATTTTGAACATTCGCAACATATCCAATTCGGAATATTTAGAATTTCACATTGGACTCAAACTCGAGACATATTTTAACACCATGTTCATTAGCTCTCTGGATGTTACCAAAGATATTTTGTATAAGATGCACTTGACAGAACTTCAACTACGAAAGTAAAATAACTCCTCTTAACACCCCTTGGGATTTTCTGAAAATGATGGAACGGCCCAACTGAGAAGTCCAACAAGTTGTGTAAACAATGGAACCTGAACAACGGATAGGTTTCCGAAGATATTGGTACTTTAAAATACTGCTGGTAAGAAAATTTAATTCAGGATTTTAGCAACGTCCAAAAGAATTGGTAAATGACCAACTCCTCTAGAATTGTACGAGGACGGTTAGCGATTTAGCAACACTATAATAAGTTTATCATCAATCTTTTTAATTAAATTTGGCCAAAAAAAAATCTATTTAATTAACAACTTAACAAGTTCTTCGAAATTTTACGAATGCGATTAGTAAAATGCTAGTATATTACCAACATAGTAATAAATTAATAATGTCACTGATTTCTTTTAAATTATATAAGCCTGAATTTACTATCTTCCTAATAAATTAGTAAATTACCAACTTTGTTAAAATTTTACAAGCACAGTTAGTAGATTGCCAATGTAATAATGAATTTATCTGATTTTACATTTTATTTCTTTACAATTAATTTTTTTAGAATCACTCCTTCACAAGCCTTTGGCGAATGTGACATTTGAAGCCCGAAAACCTGGATTGACCCAAACATTTCAAGGGCCTGTCTGTTCTCGTTATTCAAAAAATGTAAAAAAGAACCCCGCGATTGTCCGCCAAAAGTTAAATATTTTCCAACTTTTAAAAGGTGATGAATATTATAAAATGAATCTAACCGTCAACATCTATATATTGACTATATTCCAGGCGTTACAAGCTAAAAAAGCCAAATTGCGGTGCCACAAGATTTAAATTGAGCAAGAGGAAAAACGTAAGAGTCTATCTAGACATGCCCCGAGAGAATTAAGAGAAGTGAAGGCTAAGCAAATGACAATATATGGTCTTGTTTCAAGCGTTATAAAGAAATCAAACACATCCTAAGTAACTCCTGCAATTTAGCGATTTCTATTACCAAATGATTGTTAAGCAATAAAAGATGGCGTCACTCGACGATTATTTCTCCGCTCTTTCATGATTACTATCGTCAGTTGCTTCCTAATATCATGGTTCCACTTTCTAACCATTATGTCATTTTAATCCCTTTTTGGATTTTTGGCTCTACTTATTGGCGGTGGCGTCGATTCATCCTTCATGGTTGTCTCTCTGACGGTTGTACCCAAAATCGTCGGCTCCAACACTACATTTTCACCCCCTTGAAGATTATTTTGATCATAGCCTTTTGTTGACCTGATCAATCCTAGTAATCTATGCCTTTGCTTTGAGACTCACTTATTTTCGCATATTTCGCAACTAGTTTCCTCGTCAATCAATTGAGTTTGCCAACTCAAAGCCCTCGACACTTAACAGATTTTGCCTCTTTAGTGTCTTGCTTGGTCTCATCCAGTCCGAATAGACGATCAAAGGACTTGGACGTCTTTTTGGTGTCAATGGATCTTCGGCAAAAGGCTAAGGAAAAGTCATATCAACCGATCTTTTGTAAAGGACAGAACTAAGAAATGACCAAATAAATCTACGTCCCAACTATGTTGCTGAGCAAAAGTTATGATCGTCCTGGGTGAACAGCCGAAGTGGCTTTATATCTGAAAAGGATAGAACTAAGAAATGACCAAATAAATATATGTCCCAACTACTTTGCTGAGCAAAAGTTATGATCGTCCTAGGTGAACAGCTGAAGTGTATTTATATCTGAAATACCTTGGCAGCTACCTTTCTACCGCTTAATTAATACATTAATTTGTACGTCGAAATGGTCGAAACCACCTACTGGCCATGGGGGATATTTGTGATATGGATCCTCAACTACGTGTTGTAAGGACAAATTATGACAATTGAAGTGTGGCTGCTGCCGGCTTCTGTTAAAAAAATAAATAAATAAAAGTGTAGCTACCCCGCTGTACTCTTGTTTTGGGGTATCACATGCTGTAAATGTACCTTCTATCCAACTTAAATTATCGACGATCCGGTGGTTGCAAGTGTGCCACGTTTCATTGTGTTGTAAGGACAAATTATGACAATTGAAGTGGGGCTGCTGCCGGCTTCTGTTCAAAAAATAAATAAATAAAAGTGTAGCTACCCCGCTGTACTCTTGTTTTGGGGTATCACATGCTGTAAATGTACCTTCTATCCAACTTAAATTATCGACGATCCGGTGGTTGCAAGTGTGCCACGTTTCATTGTGTTGTTTGACGTTTATTTTTGCTGTCGTATTTCAATGTATCTGATATGCTTTTGCTATAAATATTGCAGGGTGAGATAATTACTGATGTGGCCCATGAACTGGTCAGCCCCCTCGTGTTTCATGCTAGCAAGGACAAGTTCAAGGGAAAATTTGGAAAATTTTTGAAGTTGGATGATTTCTATAACTGTTGGCAAATTTCAAATGGTCTTGGTGGAAAAAGTATGGTTAGTAACTTAATCATCCTATATTTTGTGAATAACTTACCAATAAATACTATTTAGAATGCACTCACTTCCAAATAACTTCTTGTGACATAACTTCATTTGTATTCCTCTCGGTCAACCTCGCACACATGCACACGAGTGCTCTGTGTTTGTTCTTTTCTCGCGTATTCACTTAGCAAGACGAACACAACTTCCTTAGTGTCTTTATGTTATTTGTTGGCATGCGTCTGCTCCTTTATACTGCATCTGCCCGTGCTTTCAGGAAGGGGAAAATAACTCCTCTTTTCATTGAGGCAGGGGGCCGGATGGAGGAAACTTGAATAAGGGTCGATTAAGCTTAAATCAGACAAAGCAATCAATGTCCGTAAAGAACGGAGAAACAGGAACTAGAGGCCTCTCGAGAGACCACCAGCGAAACTGGATAGCTGGTTTCTTGTCGAAACATAGGTAGAACGAATGCTTTCGTAGCTAAGATTTGGACATTAGGACTTAGGAGATAGAATTCGACTTATTGTTGCGAATAGGGATATTCATTTGCATTGTTAGAGATAATTATGGGGTGCATGACAACCACCTATTTCTGTTCCAGAAACAATTTTTCTATTCCAGACTTGTTTCTGAAATAGAAATCTGTTTGATAAACCTATTCCATTTTTCTATTTTTGAAATAGATTATTGTTTCAGAAATAGGTTTGGAATAGAAATCAGAAGTATAAATTTTTTACTTCTCTATTTCTGGAATATAAATGAAAAATAAAAATTATTCTTATCGTTTGTCAACCGGTTCTTCATTCGTCGCTGTTGACCACCATTTGCCGTTACCGCCAGTCGCCGGCCGCCACCGCTGCCGTAGTCGTGACCACCACCGTTGCCGTCCGAAAAGAAAAAAAATTATGTCATTATCAAACAAATTTCTATTTTTTTAGTATAAATTTTGTGTTATTATCAAACGGTTATTTTTGCTTAGAAACTCTTCTATAAATAAAAATAGAAAAATCTATTTCTCTTTTAGAACCTATTTCTAGAACAGAATGGTGATTATTCATCCCCTTAGAGATTTCTTTAAGATAATTTCTTAGCTCGGCCCCTTTTTCTTTTCTTCTATCCTCTTTCCACCGGCGCGGGCTGGCCCATCTTTTCATTCTTCCCCCCCAGCCCGGCTTGTCCTCCCCTCTCTCCTCCGCCTGGTTTTGGATGGTGCCTTGACGGCGAACAATGTACGATGAATGTCGCGCGGTACAACCGGCCTGGGCTAGCTAGTAGCAGCTGGCAACGCTGCTCAAAAAGGGGGAGAGGTTGGATCGAAAGGGGGCTTTCTTAGGCTGAAAAATCCAGAGAGAGAGGGAGAGATCCGACAAGAGAGCCGCGAGTGAGAGCGAGGGAAGAGAGTTAGGGGAAGAGACCGCCGGCCACCGTGCTTGAATCGTGCCCGACTACCTACCGCAGTGCCTCCTTTCCCACGCCAAAGCTCTAATAAGCCTCCACCCTATTTTGGCCTTATTTTCGGGTGTGCTGGGCTGGAGCTCGCGTTCGTCTAGCTCATTCGAGCTCCGACCCCAACCATCCTTTCTCCAGCTATTGTGTGGTTGTTTGTTTGTCGAGAGCCTCGTCGAGAATCTCGGTTGAGGTTGAGCCGAAAACCTCATGATTCGTGAGCGCCCTTCCAAATAAGTTGCTGGATTATCAAATCTTTAGAAAAATTTTGCAAGCATTGGAAGTAGATAATCATCACTATAGTATATATGTCAACATTTTAGTAATCTATTAGTTTTTGAACTTCTTTGAAGTGCTACCCTCATGTCACTGCAAGCTTTAGAATGTTCAGTGATAGTAGCATTCCCCCTTTGAATGGACAAAAAAAATCACCATTAACATGACCTTGAAGCATTTGAGCCTTCCTTTGATACCAGGTAAAAATTGAAGCAAGGGTATAAACAAAGGAAAGGGTGTAAACCAAAATTTTCAATGCACATCCAGTTTAATTTTTGACAAAGGCCACATACACCATATCTCACTTTTGATGTCCGAATTTGGTGGACCGAAAATGAGCCGACTGTCTCTCTCACACACAAAAAAACAACCCTCGAGGTCCATAAACAATTACTGGGGTGCCATCGTTGGGCTAGTCGAAAGTTTAATACAATTACTAGGGTGCTACTATTGGTCTGTGCAGATGCCTTGTCCCTGTCTCTTCCATCCTTTAATGCGAGACGACTAGAGTAACAAGTGTCAGAACCCATGTCAGGACGCGACCCAGACTTTCCTCTTGAGGATGTAAGCAATGACATCATACAAACTTTGGAGAAGATGCAAAAATGTCACATCACCGGGGGGGAGGAACTTTGGCAGCATCCCTTAACTTGAATGACATCTTTAAGGTAGCACATGAGAACATTTCTGTTTCTCAAAATTTCTATTCTTTTGTTCCCTGGAACAAAAAAAAGAACATAAACTCGTTTGGTAACGCCAAGTTGTTTTTCTATTCCCAAGAATAGAAAGTTAGCCAAGGAATAGATTTGGAGCAGAAATGAGAAGCATTTTTTTTTTTGGTAAAAGGTAAGAATATATATAAGCTTTGGACAAATATACAAAAAAATTGGCACCAAAACTCACACTCTAGCTGTAGAAATAGGAAGAGTGAGAGGAAGCCGAATCGAAAGATATAGGGCAATAATAACAACAAGCTATACTACCCAGAACAAGGAAACAACCAAATTACAAACCATCGACCCTCGAGGTCCAATCCAAAGAAAAGGCGAAGAACGGAGAGGATGTTAGGAAGATGTAGCGGAAGCAAACACGGAGGGATGAAAGCCCCAACTTCTTTGGAGTCTTATGTTTCTTGGAGTAGGCAGAACGCTTGTAAATGCCAGCACTTTGTGTTGGAGAAATCCTCTTGAAGTGTTTTGAAGTTGACAAAACGTTTCCATCAGTCTAGTCTGAAGGCTTGCAGACTCTGCTATTTAAAGTCTGAAGACCTCCGGACAGCTAGACTCAAGACTCAAAGTCTATCCTCATTGACAGTTTCTAATCCGTTGAAGAAAGGCTATCTAGAACTGGATGTTTCATTAAGGATGTGGCCTTATCGACTGGAGAAGATCTCTTGGCTGGATATGACATAACGGAATCCTTTATTTGATCATAATTGATTTGACGATTAAGGATCCGATGATTGGCAAAGTATACTTGGAAGGTTCTACTTATGGAAACCGAGATCCTTATTGTATGGGCGAACATGATTGATGGGCTATTGACATGTTCCTTTAATAGCTCGAATGATCTTTCTAATTGATTTCGTCCAACGGGTAGATTGGAGGAATTCCTTTGGTAAGTGCCAACGGGTATGATGGCATGAAGGAGTATATAAGGAAGACGTTCCAATTGTTCGAGAAGGTGCACGATAGAAGAATTCCAAAGTCTGAAGCTCCTTGTTCCTAGTCAATTCATTTGTTGAGCAAAATCGTGTAAACAAAAGAAAGTCTATATTCATGAGAAACCTTGAGGAAGTGTGGTAGAGCATCTACACTGTAGAATCAAGGAAAAGCTGAGCTGTAACTTCTCTTTTGTTCATAGTGAAATCCAGCCGGTGGGCTGTCAGTGCGGAAGAGTGGACGTAGGCTTGGAATAAGCCGAACCACTATAAATCTTGTGTTCATTTCTCTCTTCCCTATCCTTTACTTTACTTTGATCGTATTTTCCTTTCTATCGATTGCCTAGAATTGCTTTCGTATCTCGAGAATTTGTTTGTTCACCTATTCACCTCCCCTCTAGGTGCTTATACTAGCTATCAATTGGTATCAGAGCCTGTGTACTCACTTTTGTTGAAGTGTTTTACTTTAGAGTTAAAGATCCATGGCTAGTATGTTGGCTCCAGGACTGTTAGAAGGGCAAAGCAATACCAGACCACCTTACTTTGATGTAAATGATTACAACATATGGAAAAACAAGATGAAAGCATTCCTAAGATCAAAGGATCCTCTGGAATGAGACGTTGTAGAAAAAGGAATCATTCCTAAAGCTGCATCTGTCTCAGAAAGAGGAAAAGATATTGTTGAGTCTAGCGAAATGACTCAAGAAGAGAAAATCAAGAGACAAGCTCTTGATGCAAAATCAATTTATTCTTTATATTGTGCTTTACCCCCTACTGAATATAACAGAATATCTTCTTGTGTTACAGCTAAAGAAGTCTGGGATAGATTACATATTACCTATGAAGGAACCGATCGAGTGAAAGAGACTAGAATCAACATTCTCCTCGGTCAATATGAAGCCTTCAAAATGAAACCAGGAGAATCTATAACGGATATGTTCAGTCGCTTTACTGAAATCGTGAATGGTCTTGAAAATCAAGGTCAACCAATTTCTGATCCCATGAAAGTAAACAAGCTACTGCGTGGACTCTCCAAGGATTGGAATCATATAAAGACCTCAATCAGAGAGACCCAAAGAATCATGCCATTATCTATTGATGAGTTGGTTGGGACTCTTCAGTCTTATGAAGTGGAACGAATTAATGAAGACGAAGACCCTAAAGGTAAGAAATCCATTACGTTAAAATCTAATGATGATTCTGATGTTACAGATTCTGAAGACGGTATGGATGATGAGGAACTTGCTCTCATGATAAGAAGATTCAGAAAGCTGAACAGAAAAGGAAGAAGATTCAATCCAAAGAAACAAAGTTTTCAAAAGCAACAGACTAAGTCTGTTGAGGATGATGAATCAAACAAAGATGTAGTTTGCTTTGAATGTAAGAAAAAGGGACACATCAAACCCAACTGTCCTCTTCTGAGGAAGAAGAAAGGAAAAACTGAAAAGTACCGAAAAGCTCTTAAAGCTGAAACCTGGAGTGATATAGAGTGTGAAGAAAGTGATGATGATTATGCCAATATATGTTTGATGGCACAATCGGATTCAGATTCAAATTCCGAGACAGATTCAGACTCAGAAAGTGAATTTGAGGTAAGTAACTTCAAAATCCCTATTAAGGTTTCAAAGTATATTGATGAATTGTGTTTCAGTCTTAAGACTTCTCTTAAAAGAATTTCTGAACTCAAGAAAGAAAATTCTGCTCTAAAACAACAGGAAAATATTTTGAAAGAAAAAGTGAAAAGTTTAGACAAGAATATTTCTTCTCTTAAAGAAAGTGAAGATAATTTGTTAAAAGAAAATGCATTCTTGAAAAGAGATATCTCAAATATTTCCAAAAGATTTTCTATAGGATCTGAGAAACTGGAAAAAATTCTTTCTGTTCAAAGACCTTATTTTAATAAATCTGGTTTGGGAATGACTGATGAAACCATTCCTTTAATTGATTTTCCTAAGGTGAATGAAAGAATCAAACAAAAACACACAAGAGATGCTTACAAAAATCATTTTAAAAGAATCTTTGTAAAACCAGTAGGTCGCAATACTCTTAGATGCTCAAAGTGCAATAGTGCAGATCATTTTGAAAAAGAATGTCCTATGATTTAGAAACCTGTTAAAAAGGCATGGGCAAAAACTGCATATCATACTAACACCAATGGACCCAAGACAATATGGGTACCAAAGAAGGTTTGAGTTTCTTTTTTAAATGCAGGTCACTATCAAGAAAAAGGTAAAATGGTATCTGGATAGTGGATGCTCAAGACACATGACAGGAGACTCAAATTACTTCATAAAGCTTGTTCGAGTAAATGGTGGAAAAGTTTCTTTTGGAGGAAACAGCAAAGGAAAAATTGTGGGATTTGGAACTGTAAAGATTGGAAATCTCAAAATCAGCAATGTTTCCTTAGTGGAAGGGCTCAATTACAATTTGCTCAGTATTAGTCAGCTATGTGATACTGGTTTCAAAATTAACTTTCAAGAGGGAATATGTTCTGGAATTAGTAAAGATTCTACTCAGTCATTCATGGGTCGAAGACATGGAAATATCTACCTCTTGGATGTGAAACCAGATGAATCACAATGTCTAATCTCAATCCAAGACGAAGCAAACTTATGGCACAGAAAGCTTGGGCACGTCAATATGAAGCAAATAGCCAAAATCTCAGCAAAGAAGCTTGTTCATGGTCTACCCAATTTATCATACCAAAAGTCTGATCTATGTACACCATGTATATTGGGAAAATAGGTAAGAAATTCTTTTAAACCAATAAATCAAGTTTCCACTAACTGTGTACTGCAGCTTCTGCATATGGATCTATTTGGACCAAGCAGAACACAAAGCATTGGAGGTAAGAAATACTTCCTAGTAATTGTGGATGATTACTCACGATTTACTTGGGTATATTTCTTGGCAAGTAAGTCTGAAACTTTCTCTTACTTTGAAAAGTTTGCTAAAAAGGTTCAAAATGAAAAAGGGTATGTTATCTCAAGTATAAGAACAGATCATGGATGTGAATTTGAAAATCATGATTTTACAAAGTTCTGTGATGAATCTGGTCTTCAGCATGTATTCTCTTCTCCATATACTCCAGAGCAAAATGGAGTTGTGGAAAGAAAGAATAGATCTCTTCAAGAAATGGCTAGAACTCTTTTAATTGAAAGTAACATCTCTTCACGTTTTTGGGCTAAAGCAGTTTCTACAGCACGTTACATTATAAATAGAGTCTTTCTAAGGCCTATTCTGGAAAAAACCCCCTATGAACTATTCAAAGAAAAGAAGCCTATTGTTTCATATTTTCATGTATTTGGATGCAAATGTTTTATACTGAAAAATGCAAATGATCGAGTTGGTAAGTTTGAAGAAAAGTTAGAAGAAGGCATCTTCTTTGGATATTCAACCACAAGCAAAGCGTACAGAGTCTACAACAAGAAGACTCAAACGGTGGAAGAGTCAATGAATGTTAAATTACAAGACTCTATGCAAAATGAATCCATTCAGACTCATCTTGAAGAATCTGAACCTGCTCCAGACTCTACAAAGTCTAAAATAGCTCAGACTTTGAAGGACCAGCAATAAGTGACTGTTGAAGATTCAAGTGAAGGAAGTGACCATCAATCTGACAAATTAACCAGCAACTGGAAACATAAGTCCAGTCATCCCAAAGATCTTATTATTGGCGACATCAATGAATGAATTCGCACAAGATCCAAAAGGCGCAAAGAGTCTAGTGCTGTGGCTCTTATTTATGAAATAGAACCCAAAAGCATAGAAGAAGCTTTATCTGATGAAAGCTGGATTGAAGCTATGCAAGAAGAGCTCAGGCAATTCAGTATTAATGATGTCTGGGAATTAACTCATAAACCAAAAGGTAAGTCTGTTATTGGAGCTAAATGGGTTTTCAGGAACAAGATGAACGAAAAAGGAAAAGTCATAAGAAACAAGGCAAGACTCGTGGCCAAGGGATACACACAAGAAGAAGGGATAGATTATGATGAGACTTACGCACTAGTAGCAAGGTTAGAAGCAATTCGATTATTACTTGCTTTTGCTTGTTATAAGAATTTCAGGTTATTCCAAATGGATGTCAAAAGTGCCTTCCTAAATGGATTCATCCAAGAGGAAGTCTATGTGGAACAACCACCTGGGTTTGAAGATCCAAGGAAACCAGATTCAGTATTCAGACTCAAAAAGGCTTTATACGGCTTGAAACAAGCTCCTCAAGCTTGGTACGACAGACTGAGTAAGTTTTTAATTAAAAATGGATTTGTTAAAGGTAAAGTAGACACTACTTTTTTCATTAAAAGAGAAAACAAGAGTTTTCTACTTGTTCAAATATATGTCGATGACATTATTTTTGGATCATCTAATGAAAGTCTGTGCAAGAAATTCTCTAAGACTATGCAGGATGAATTTGAAATGAGCATGATGGGTGAGTTAACCTTCTTTATTGGACTTCAAGTAAAACAATTGAAGGAAGGAACTTTTATTCATCAAGAAAAATATGCTAATGATATTGTGAAGAAGTTTGGACTGGACAATTGCAAAAAGGCCGATATACCAATGTCAAGCTCCATGAAGATAGATAAAGATGAAGAAGGAAAGAAAGTTGACCAAAAGTTATATAGGAGTATCATCGGTTCACTTCTTTATCTTACTGCTTCTAGACCTGACATTTTGTTTAGTGTTTGCATTTACGCTAGATTTCAAGCAGACCCTAAAGAATCACATTTAAATGCTGCAAAGCGTATTATCAAATATATTGCATCAACTTCAAGTTTCGGTCTCTAGTATCCAAAAATGGGAGACTTTACTCTTCTTGGGTACTCAGACGCAGACTTAGCCGGATGCAGAGTTGATAGAAAGAGCACCTCAGGTACCTGTCAACTACTTGGAGGCAGGATAGTGTCTTGGTTTTCAAGAAAGCAAAGTATAGTAGCTCTCTCTACAGCATAAGCAGAATATGTAGCTCTTGGAAGTTGCTGTTCACAAATTCTGTGGATAAAACAACAGCTAAGAGACTTCGGAATTGAAGATTCATGCACGGAGATTAAATGTGACAACACCAGCGCAATAAATCTCACTAAAAATCCAATTCTTCACTCAAGAGTAAAGCATATAGAGATACGACATCACTTCATTAGAGATCATGTTCAAAATGGAGAAATTATGATTCAGTTTGTTGACTCAAAGAACCAACTGGCGGATATATTTACAAAGCCTTTGGAGAAAAATCAATTTGAAATTATTCGTTCCAGACTCAACATTTTGAGGTTTGAAGAAGTTAAAGTCTAGAGACTCTCAGACTCAGACAAGCAAGACTTTGACTGCAAGACTTTGACTGCTAGTTATTCTCTCTCTCTAATCTCATCTTGAAAAGGTACGTTCATCAACCGTGTCGATTATTGTTATCTCAATCGCTATCTTTAATTGACAAAATTATTGCATCGTTTCCTTTAGAAAAAGAAGTTATTTTGATGTGACCATTTTTCGAAAAAGGCAGTTATTTTTTTAAAAGGCATCCTTTCACTTTCCATTACGACGATTGGCATCCCCTCCTTACGACTGTCTTATATACAGTCGGTTTCTCCTCGCTTAACTCCAAAACCCTAAAAAACACCAATCTTCCATTCATGTTTTCTTCTCTTGTTTAATCTTCGAAAAAGTTGTCATCTTTCTTGGGAAAGTCAAGCAAGGAATCTTTCAAAGACTAAGAAAGATGTCGTCTTCAAGAAAGTCTTCGAGGATCGCAAGCAGGGGACCACGGCGAATGAGTGAGGGGCCTACGCACTTCGATCTCACTGAAGAAGAAGTGTCTCCAAATCAGCAGCAGAGCCCACAACATTCTCAGCAGCGTCATTCTCCTCCATCTAGTCCTCAAGATGTTGATCATCATCAAAATGAAGAAATCATTGAAGATGCAGACCCTATAAGAGTTCAAAGGTCCTCTTTTATTTATAAGTTGTATCGTGCTTTAAAAGGGACTGGTACTCCATTGAACTATGTGGATGATTTTCTTAAGGACAAAGGATATGGAAATGAATATATCTTTTTGCGAAAAATGGAAAGTTTGGGAATTGCTCGTAAAGGGATGACAGAAGAAACCCTTGCGAATATCCCAAGTGACCCTCGTGATTGGGGATTTAATCCGGTGGATGGAAATGATGATGACAAATTATACAGCGAATTTCAACCAAGAATGGGAGTTGCGGCAGAAAATCGAGGAAAAAGGGGAGAGTTGTTTAGATCGAAGGAACATAAGGATCTATACTCAAAATTGCTGAAGCGTGGGGTGATAAACCCTAGGAGTGTGGATTTTGACTTTATGGATGCTGTAAACATGAACTTGAGGGAAAAATTCGGTCATCTTCAACTTGAGAAATTCTGCTCTGACTCCACAGAGGCATATCCTCAACTAACTGCTTATTTCTATTCAAATCTTAGTTTCTTGGATGCGAATAGATTCTCCTTCAGTGTCAAAGATCAAGACTTTGTTGTGGATATGGATATGCTGGCAGATGTGTTAGGAGTTAAGAGAGGAAGATATCAACGGATCAAAGTTTCTATTGCTCGTACTACTCTGGAACTTGTTAAGGACAGGAGAACAGAGGGAAAGATTTCCTATTCAAGGATGAGTGCATTTAACATCTTGCTGTACAAAATTGTAATCAATTGCCTCAGACCGAAATCAACTTCCAAGACTGATGTCTCAAGTTCAGAGGCAAAGCTAATGTATGCCATCATCACTGGGAAAAGGTTTTCACTTCCTCACACTGTTATGTTCCATATGTATAGAGCTGTGATGAAGGACATAGGACAGCTTCCTTATCCAGGTCTTGTGACGAAGTTATTTAGACATCTGAACATTCAGCCTCCGCAAATTCTTTGTGCTCGATCATGCAATCATATGGTGGTAGGACTGAAAATGGTGACCAAGATGCGTCTGAAGGAACTAAGCAAGGCATTGGAGAAATTTAAGGAGAAGACTCCAGTCAAATCTCATCAATTCTCTTCTGCAGGAAAAAGGAAAGGGAAGGAGCCCATGGATGCTCCATCTAAGAAAAGAAGAGCTCTCATCGTTGAGGATGAAGATGATGAGGATAACATCACTATCTCTGCAATGGCTTTGAAGAATCTCAGTTGATCTGTTCTAGAGAAAGAGTCAGAACAACAGACAGAAGGAAGAGCAGAGAAAGAAGCAGAGGAAAAAGAAACGGAGGAAAGAGAAGAAGAAGAAGAAGAAAGAGATGCTGAGCAAGAGAGAGTTGAAAAAGAAGAAGAAGAGAAAAGAGATCAAGAAGAAGGAGAACATGAGGAGCACTCTCCACCTGAAGGCATGAACACAGGGGGAGACCAAGAGAAAAGAGGAATGACCTCAAATCCCGCGACCAGTGAGGGAGTCAGTCGATCCCCAGCAGATGCAGAGGAGGTTTTTGCCTCTCAATTTCCTGAGGAAGGTCATGAGGTTTCTTCGCCAAATCTGCGTGATTATGCTGATCTACCATTATCTGCATTTACTCCATCAGATCGTGCTAATGCCAGTACGCAGACCGACAATTCAGCAGACTTTCGCAGAGTGATGGATATTCTCTTGGAGATGCAAGGTCAGATATATGCATTGGAATGTGAAGTTCAGAACTTGCAGAATGTAGGACAAGTCTCTTCGGGTTCATTAAATGATCAAATCTAAGCCCTCTCTCTTCAGATTCAGGCTAATGCTAAGGGTGAGGATGTTGCTCAGCTGAAGGAAGACTTTAAAAGGCTGGAAGGCATCGTTCAGTCGATGGGAGATTTTCAGCTTGTTCGTGTTCCCAAGAATCCTTGACTTCATCTCAATCTTTTTTATGCTGACAAAAAAGGGGAGAGTTGCGAGACTTGAAAAGCTTTGAACCTAAATTTGTTGAACTTTTGGTTTGTTTTGTGGTTTGTTTTGACTTGACTTGTGTGTCTGGATATGGACTAAATTTGGGATTTGGATTTGACTGCTTATTATTAACTACTATTGATATCTTATGGATGGCTTTATTGCATACTGGACTAACCTATTTTCTGTGGTTGCAGATTCGAGTGTTATTCATTTAGCCATTTATCTATAAGATATGCATATGTGTTTGAGAAATGTTTTGCAGGTCAAAGTTTTCCAAATTTGCAGGAAAGTTTTGTCACCATAAAAAAGGGGGAGATTGTTGGAGAAATCCTCTTGAAGTGTTTTGAAGTTGACAAAACGTTTCCATCAGTCTAGTCTGAAGGCTTGCAGACTCTGCTATTTAAAGTCTGAAGACCTTCGGACAGCCAGACTCAAGACTCAAAGTCTATCCTCATTGACAGTTTCTAATCCGTTGAAGAAAGGCTATCTAGAACTGGATGTTTCATTAAGGATGTGGCCTTATCGACTGGAGAAGATCTCTTGGCTGGATATGACATAATGGAATCCTTTATTTGATCATAATTGATTTGAAGATTAAGGATCCGATGATTGGCAAAGTATACTTGGAAGGTTCTACTTATGGAAACCAAGATCCTGATTGTATGGGCGAACATGATTGATGGACTATCGACATGTTCCTTTAATAGCTCGAATGATCTTTCTAATTGATTCCATCCAACGGGTAGATTGGAGGAATTTCTTTGGTAAGTGCCAACGGGTATGATGGCATGAAGGAGTATATAAGGAAGACGTTCCAGTTGTTCGAGAAGGTGCACGATAGAAGAATTCCAAAGTCTGAAGCTTCTTGTTCCTAGTCAATTCATTTGTTGAGCTAAATCGTGTAAACAAAAGAAAGTCTATATTCGTGAGAAACCTTGAGGAAGTATGGTAGAACATCTACACTGTAGAATCAAGGAAAAGCTGTGTTGTAACTTCTCTTTTATTCATAGTGAAATCCAACCGGTAGGCTGTCAGTGCGGAAGAGTGGACGTAGGCTTGGAATAAGCCGAACCACTATAAATCTTGTGTTCATTTCTCTCTTCCATATCCTTTACTTTACTTTGATCGTATTTTCCTTTCTATCGATTGCCTAGAATTGCTTCCGTATCTCGAGAATTTGTTTGTTTACCTATTCACCCTCTCTCTAGGTGCTTATACTAGCTATCTCACTTTGTCCTTCACAATCTTGATAAGGTGATTTTTAAGAGCCGAAAATCACTAAGGTTTCGCCTCAAAAAATGATGTTATTCCTCTTCTTCCAAATAAGATGGCATATGGCTCCAAATGAGAATCGAGCAATACTATGAAAGAAACTCTTTCCATTTAGGAATTTTAATGCCCAAGAGAGGTTGTCTTTCCATGATCTTTTCCTCCAAGGAAGGTTACACCTTGAAGACCAAAAATATGCAAGAGTCGCTGAGCATCACACTCAAAGAACAAATGATCTATGGAATCAGGTACGGTATTGCATAAAGCACACAAAGTATACTCAATTCTTCCATACGAGAGGGGGAGAGTTTGGGTTGGAAGCCGATTCTTAGTAATGAGCCACAAATTAAATTGAAACCGAGGGGCAATCGCATTATCCCAAATAAAAGCAGCCCAAGGCACACGATCTTTTTTAATCATGATAGCATTCTAGGTGGAAGCAACCGAGAACAAACCTGAAGGATCATTACTCCAAGCGAAACGGTCAAGAGTTGGGGATAGGTTAGGAATAAGGATGCCATAGCTTTCAAGGAAGACTTTGAGAGAAAGACCCGCAGGGGAGAAGAGATCCGCGACCACCGCATAGGTAGGAAGGTCGAAACTCTCCACAATAGCCGGTGGTACGAATAAGTGTAACGGGCCACAGCTTAGCCAATGATCATACCATAAGGAGACTGAGAAGCCGTGCCCAATTTGCCAAGAAAAAGCCGATATAAAGAATCTATGAAGCTGTAGGATTTTTTTTCCATGCCCAAGAGCACTCGGCAAGTTAGGGCGAAATCCATAAATTGTGCTTCTTTAAAAAATAAGAATGGATCCAACGACATCAAAGAGATTCCTTATCGGTGAAAAGGAACCAAATATATTTAAGCATGGAAGTCAAATTGCAATCTTTCAACTTACGAATGCCTAAACCACCTTCGTCCTTAAGAAGACAAATATCATCCCATGACACTTTAGCCCTGCCACGACCAAGAGAAGTGCCTTTCCACAAAAATTGCCTTAAAATTTGCTCAATCCTATCAAGGACAGAAAGAGGCAGAGAGAAAACACTAACCCAAAAAGCCTGGATAGAATGCAACACCGACCTTATAAGTTGGAGCCTTTCTGCAAAGGATAAAAAGCGATGAACCCAAGATTGAATCCTGGTGGTGATTCGATCGATCAATGTAATATAGTCTGCTTTCTCAAGTCTAGACGTGATAATAAGGACCCCCAGGTAGCGAACTGAAAGTCTACCTTCCTGGAAACCAAAGGCAAGCCAAATATTATCTCGAATTGCAATAAGGCCTCCCGAGAGAAATACTTCACTCTTGTTCTTGTTTGGAATTAGGCCACTCCAAGATGAAAAAATGTCCAAGCTTCTCTTAAGGATAGTAGCCGAAGTCCAGTCGGCATTACAAAATAGAAACATGTCATCAACGAAGAAAAGGTGAGAAAGATTCACCTTCTTGCATCTCCAAAAATACTTGAAATCCTTAACTGAAGTTCGGGCATTTAAAATTCCAGAGAAGACTTCCATAACAAGAGTGAATAGATATGGTGACAAGAGGTCGCCTTGGCGAATACCACGACCGCTAGAGAAAAAACCATGAAGCTCACCATTTATAGATACAGAAAATCTCGGCATTCTGACACATATCATAATCAATTGGATGGTCCATTTGGGAAAACTGAAAGCCGAAAGCGTAAGTTTGAGGAAATCCCAATCAATAGTATCATACGCCTTTTGAAAATCCACTTTCACTGCACATTTTGGCAGAAAAGGTTCTTTGTGAAAACCAGTGAACAATTCCTGAGCTAGAATGATATTATCTCTGATTCTTTGACCTTTGACAAAGGCATTTTGGGATGAGCTAATCACATCATTCAATATAGGCGCCACTCGATTAGCCATTTTTTTTGTAATGACCTTGTAGATGGTATTACAACAAGCGATAGGCCTATACTCCATGACAGTAGAGGCATTTGGGACTTTAGGAATCAATGCAAGGATAGTAGTATTTACCTCCTTTAGAAGAAAACCCGATGAGAAGAAGTCCTCAATAGCTTCAATAACAAGGGATCCGACCGTTTGCCGATTGGCCTCGAAGAATTCAACAGAGAATCCATCGGGGTCGGGTGTTTTTCCTTTTTTGAGGGAGAAAAGTGTATCCTTAATCTCTGATCTAGTAACCAACGAAGCAATGGAGTATTTATGTGCATCCGAGAGGGGGCAACGGATGACTTTCTTTAACTCATGAAGAGTGGGCTTAACAAGACCCACCCGAGATGATAACAGGTTAGAGAAATAAGAAACAAACACCTAAGGTACCAAAACCGGGTTTGTGATGATGGCGCCTGATTGATCCTTCACCGAAAGGATGCGATTAATGAGCTGTCTACTCTTGACAGAGTGGTGAAAAAACTTGGTGTTCTAATCACCTTCTTTTAACCATTTCACTCGAGACTTTTGACAAAAGAAGGATTCCTCTTGGCCACGCAATTCGACAAACAAACGCCGCTAAGAATTCTCAACCTCTACAAGAAAAGAATTATTAGGCTCAACTTGAAGACCAACTTGAGTGATACGTAGGGCTTCTCTAGCTTCCTCCGTTCTCACGGAGATGTTGGAGAATGATTCTTTGTTAAGGGTCTTAAGGCTTGCTTTCAAGTGTTGACACCGCAATTTTAATTAGGTTTATTAATTAGGTTTTACTTTATTTTATCTTTTTTTCGGATAAAATAATAATAATGAATGGAAAAACAGAAAAATCAAATAAAAACAGAAAAAAACAAAAGAAAAACAAAAGCACAGCCCCCCCCCCCACTTTTTCTTCACGTGGGTCGCACGACTTGGCCTCCCCCCCTTTTTCTCTGTCTTCTTCCTCCCATCTTCTTCCTTCCTCCTTCTTCCGCCTCTGCAAGTCACGCGCTCCGACGAAGACGCGCTTGAGCACCACCTACAGCAGAGAGAGGAGCGTAGGCCGGTGGCTGAGAGGACACAGCATTGATGGCGAGCGAGCCTCCATGGAAGGGGAGGAACTGACGCCGGTTCGGCCGGCGAAGGAAGGCCGGTTAGTGCACTAAAGACCGCCAGTCTAGCCTTTGCCGACCGGCACCCCCACGCCTATAAATAGGGTGTCGGGGGGAAGGCCAGGGAGCACAAGCGAGCTCTGAGATCTTCCCACTGAGAGACTTCGGGGGAAGAATCGAAGAGCGAGCGAGAGAGGACTCGGGTCGCGAGCTTGGCCGACCTCCCACTAAGAGACTTCGGGGGAGGTTGCCGGTGAGCGAGTTCGGGGAGGTTAGATCCGGCCGGTGGAGGCTCGGATCTAGCCGGAGAGCAGAGAGAGGAGAGAGATCGAAGCTGCAAGCATTCAAGCTTCCCCCGAGAGACTTCGGGGGAGGCTCGACACTCGCAAGCCCAGATCGAAGGAAGAGAGGAGAGAGTTCCAGATCCACAGGGAGGGGCTGGAGAGAAGAGAAACCAGAAGGAGCCGCCTCGAGCTGTACCGCCGTCCTCCAACACTGATTGCTTCAGCACCTACCCGTTGTTGCCATCCCCTTTCGTTAGATCTGCTGCAGCGAAGCTGCTGCCTGTTGCCAGCTACTGCTTCCGCCCCCTCGACGCAGATCCATCCCCGCGGATTTACTCCCCCGCCGTGCCACGTCGACCAGAGCCATGCCAGGCACCGATTGATCAAGCTCACCGCAGGTGAGTACGAGCTCGGTCACCCCTGTCCGCCGTTCCCTCCTACACTTCAACCCCAGCTGCTGCCTGTCGCCGCCGTGCCACACTCTCGCCGTTGGCAGGACCCAACAGCCGCCCGTCGTTGTCGCCGGAACCCTAGCTGCCATCCGTCGTCGAGTCACCACTCGGTGACATTCCAGCCACCCCTCTCGACGCCGCGGATCGCCAGATCTCGAGGGTTCCAGAGCCGGGTCGGCGAGGGAAGAAGACGGGTCATCAAGTGGGTTGGATCCGAGTAGGGTTTCGCAGATTTGGGGCGACCGGAAGTCGGGTCGTCGGGTCGTCGGGTCGGGCGGATGACCCGGTTCCTCTAGGGTTTAGTCGAGCGGGCCAAATTTGTGCGGGCCTAAGAGAAGTGGGCCTATTTCGCTTTTGGGCTGCGATTTGCTTTTAAAAAAAAAAAAAAAAGCTGAAAAAACTGCGGGCCCGTCCGCCTTTGGGTTGTCGACCCGGGTCGGACCCAACCCGCGGATCCAACCCGGATCGGCTTTTTATTATTTTATGTAATATTTTAATAAAAAAGAAAAAAGAAAAAATATTTTATTTATAAAAAAATATTAAAAATATCTTAATTTCCAGAAAACCGAAAAATGTTTTAAAATATTAAAAAAATGTTTTAATTTCCAAAAAATATAAAAATATTAAAAAATATTTTATTTTCCGAAAAATCATAAAAATCATAAAAATTCCATATTTTCCAAAAAATGCCAAAAATCCAAAAAAATCCAAAATTTCATGAAAAAGCCAAAAAGACTTGTATTTTTCCAAAAAATACCAAAAAACCCCAAAAAAAATCCCTTTTGTGTCCAAAAAAATAGAAAATGACTCAAAAAATGTTTTTCCTCCCAAAAATGCATGGAAAATCCCTCGAACATCCAAAAAGCCTTAGGGTTTAAACAAGATTAGGTACCGAAAGGGCATTAGTGATTAATTAATGTAATCAAGTCCCCGATCCTAATTTCTCTGGTTGCGCAGGAGCGAGTATTTCTCCCGATACTTCACTTAGGTTTCTAATCAACCCACCCCAAATCAATTAGTGGCGACTCCATTTTAAAAATTGATTTACAGGTTAAAAATTTAGACTATTAAAGTCGTGAATTGGTGGACTTGGGAGAGTCTGGGCTTAATAAATTCAGCCGAGCCATTAGCCTCCTTAGGCGCTCGTACCCGATCGCGGGTGCAAAAAAAAAAGAGGTCGCGACAGCTTGGCGACTCCACTGGGGACTTTGAAGACTTAGGCCGTTTTTATCTTTGTTTAAATGCTTTGCTGACTTGGATTTTTTTTCTTTTGTGCAGGGTAATAGCTTAAAGTTTTTTTATTCTGTGAAAATAAAATGTTTTGTGATGATAAACTGCTGTGCATCCTTAAATGTTTTAGCACTACACATGACACACACAACCCGGCCGCCGGACTTGGGCCGCCATAGGATTTCTAGGATGGTGTTAAGAAAGATACGACCTCGAACGCGAGACAGCGATGTAGAGGTTGCCTTTCTTTTCCCCGAATTTCTTAGCCGAGGTTAAGGGGGTATGCTGCTAACGCGAGACTGCGACAGGCGGATACCTTTTTAATTTCATCAAGCCTTCTGAGTTAGAAATTGAGCCGCACGTCCCATGCGCATGTCTTTGTGCTTGCCATTTTTCTTTAAAAGCAAAGTGATCTCTTTACTGTTACTCAGTCTTTTTATTTGGCCCATGGCAATTTAGGATAAGCTTTTCAAGTCCCAGTTTATATGCGATGGGGAAAGACGATATCCAGTTCATTCCTACTCCCAAGGCGGAGCTCTTCAGATGCTGGGGTCAGTTAGATCAGTTTGCCCAAGAGCATGTGAAGGCCAAAGTCGGTCATCTCCTATTGTTGATCCAAATCACTGTTCGCCCTGAAGTCATACAAGCCATGACACATTTCTGGTGCCCGAAGACGGTTACTTTTATATTCGGTAGGTTTGAGCTAACCCCAACCCTGGAAGAATACAGCATCATCACTGGAATGCCTCTTGAGAAAAAGCTCGTCAAACCATCGACAGGCGCCCTCCCGTGGCGCGGGTTGGCGCGACTTTTAGGAACTGAAATCCACGTCATGAGGCAAATTCTTGAAAACAACCATAATACCTGCCCACTGGAATTTATGAATGCATGTTTCCAGAATCAGCCTATGACCCAGAAAAGTGAGATTTTCCTCCTAGCCTTTTTCGGGCTCATCATCTTCCCCCATCAAAGAAATGCCATAACTCCCAAGATGGCATGGATAGTTGATCAAATCTTAAGAGGGGGGAATTATGTCAACATGATTTTAACTGAAACATTCTTGTCATTTAATCGTTTTAAAGACAACTCGGAGAAAATCATGCGAGCCTCTCCTGAAATTTTACAAGTCTGGTTCTTTTCTCACCTAAGCGAATTTCGAAACTTCATGCGATCGTCTGAAACAAATGCTTTCGAAAATCCGTTACAAAAATTTATGGTTCTAGGACCATACATTTCCAATCAAAGTTGTTTAAATTGGGTATGCTTCCTAAGAGACCCAGCTCCTGAGGCATTCCAATGGTGTGCTGGTTGGTTCCATGAAAAGAGGGCCCGCTTTGCTTACATACGCACCCGCCCAATTCCATTGCTCGGCCTCACCGGCGCCATTCCCTATTACCCGTATCGGGTAGCACGACAATATGGAGCCCTTCAGGAGATCCCACCGCCTTTCAAGAGGATGATCCCTCCAGTTCTTTTCAACACAAGCCGTGACTATGCATTCGAAATTTCTATCGCTGAGGAAACCTGGAATAGCTGCCATCGCAAAAGGATTGTGGTACCTGAAGGGCTTGAGGGAGAAGAAAAAGCCCACCACGCCTCCATGTCCTACATCCATAACCATCGCATCCCGAAAAGATGGAAGCCATTAGTCCCTCACTCGATCAGCGAGAGCAGCCAACACGAGCAAGCAGAGCTCATGGAGAGGGATTTGGGAATGGACTTGATGCACACCTCAGAGCCAGCCCAAGAAAGCAGGCGTCCTCACAAGAGCAAGGCTCCCCGTCGCATATAAATTAGCAATCATGTGCCCCTTAGTGTTAATATTGTGAAGGTTGTGTCCCATTGTTTAGGGACTTTTGTTTAATGTCTAGTATTTCATTCTGTCTTTTCAATTTCAAGTTCTAGATGTCAGAAGTCTGCGGTCTATAAAATCCTCTTTTGATAAATGAAAAAGCAGTTAGACCATTGCCATGGGTCAATCTTTGTTTACTTTCGTGCTCATTCATTGTTTTCGCAACAAGCACGTAATTATGAATCGCCGACCACCAATTGCTCGTGAATAGCCTCATGCAATAGGACCTGATTAGAATGATGTACAAAATCGCCTTATTAACATTGAGGATGGCGTAGGACAGATGTCCATTGTCCTTCAACAACTCTCAAGACAAATGAAATCCACTCAAGTTGAGCCCAACTCTATAGTTGCCTCAAACACTGTCATGACACCTGCAAATTTGCCAGAAAATAGCCAGTACCATAAACAGTTTGAAAAGATCATGAAAAAGTTAAGCCAGCTGCAGGAGCAGAATCCCATGGACCTGTCCAATTACACCGGCATTGAGATCCCTGAAAAATTCAAAGCACCTGAATGCGAAAGGTATACTGATACCTCCCGCCCAGAGACCTACTTGCAGGCCTACCTGGTTCGAAGGATGATTCAATCATACCAATCGAGCTTGACTAGCCCTGCCTTGCGATGGTACATTGTCAGGAAGATTAGTCTCCTTAAAACCTGGAGGGAACTAATTCATGTTTTTCACCAAGAATATGATATTGACATCAACCCTGACATAGCCTTGCCTTACGAAAAACTGATGATTGCGGAGCACGAGGAACCGTTAGTCGCTGAGATAGGAGAAGATCATGTTAATGAAGCCTTGCATGATAAATGGGCAGCTGAACAACACCCTGTTATTGGAAAATTTCCCACTAGGAAAGGCAAGGAGCCTTTGTACGAGATCAAAGACAAAGAGCCTGTTCAAGATTGGGGCACAACTGGACGACTCCCCAAGCTTACTCCAAGAGCTAGGGTCCAAAGAATACCAACCCCTATCAACTTGGGAAGTGAATCAGGTAGTGAAACTCCAATGTCTCTCACTTCCTTTGACAGAATCGAGCTGGCAAAACGAAGGGCCTTACTCAAAAGGTCTGGACCAGAAGCCAAGAAAAGAAAGCCTAAGCAAATCAATGCAGCGTCTGTCGACGAGCCACCACACCCAAGCTTCGAGCATTCCCAAGAATACAGCTTTGAAGGCTACCATCCCCAAGAATACAATCCTAAGGACTTCCAGCGTTATTTCGATAATGAACTTGACGATTCATCATATAACTGTTTCCTGGTCTCATCCGGGGATGAAGGCCCATCAGAAGAGGAAGCATACGTCTTTATCCGCCACGATCCTAACGAAGTACTAAGCTCTTCCTCTGACCATGAGGATAGCTTCAATACTTTATCCTCATTCGGAAATTTTGACCAAGAAGAAAGCAATGGGATAATCTCGGTAGAATCCAACTTCCCTGAAACAGAAAAATTCACCACTACAATAGATATGCAGTGGGAAAACCAGTGGCCTAACCAAGATACATCAAGCCCGTCTTGCGCTCATAGGATCATGACCCCTAGAGAGATGTGGATACCTAATCTTCGCAAGTATAAATGGCACGACTTGCCCCGTGGCCCACTTGCAGTACTTCCATGCTGAAATGAGTCGATACTATGGCATGATGTCATTCACAACTCAGGCCTTCCAAGAGAGCCTTACAGGGTCTGCATTACAATGGTTCATCACAGCAGATATCTACCTCATGAGAGGTTGGAATGAGCTGTCTTCTGCATTCTTGCTTCAGTATCAAAGCCAGATTGGGAATGAAGTGCCTTGTCAGAACTTGGTTCACTTCAGAAGAAGAACAATGGAGGATTTTCAAGCATACGCAGGGAGGTGGAGGGCTTTCATGATGCAAACCCACCCTCAACTGGCTGAAGAGGAGTTAATGAAGCAGTTCATAGAAGTTCTGTCCTGCAAGCAGCGCTGTTGGCTGCATGGGTTACACTTTCGTAGCTTCAACGAGGTAGTCATCGCATGCGAATACTTCGAGTCTACTGAAGGCGAGGAATTCAAAGACGCTTAGCTTCAAGACCAGCACTATCAAAGCGCTCCTTTACACAGGAGTTTTCATGGGTTTTACTTGTTTTTATAATTTAATGTTTCTCATCTTATCTAGTGTGCTACGGTTGTATTTTCCATTCCAAGTACTCTATTGTACAGTTGTAATATTTTGTTTTAAGAACATGAGGCGGTACTCCAAACCGGCCCAGTGATGTTATCCAACCATGAAAAATATATCATCCAAGGAGAATACTGAGGGCTGGGCTTCCTCATGCTTTCTTCCCCCCAAAGCTATATACTTTTGAAAACAAAAAAATATTTCATCACCCAAAAGCTTTTGTTAAAACAAGATGATCAATGTTTGTCTTTCTGACTCACTCACTTCATGTCTCAGAAGATCATTCCCGTCCCCTTTGATTTAGTGTGACAAAAGGTATTTGAAACTGGCACATCATGTGAGCTCGCCAAATTCAAAAATACCCTTTCAAGAAGACAATGGGGCAAACAGAAAATATCATCCCACTTCAAAGAAGGTAAGTTTTATTCTCTGAATATAATTTTAGAAATGATGTCCTTTCTCTTATATTTACAGGAAACGAAAAATAGGACGTAATATGTACGGGCATACGGTTGGAATCAAGCCGTTCCCAAGAGCTCTGTACACTCCACCTTGCTCCTGCCCAACTTCTTCACAAGCCAGAGCAATATCCTTTCCCCACAATGTGCCTGAGCAACTAGATGTTGTGGTTTCATCAACGGGACTTCCAGCTTCAACAAGCCCAGAAGCACAAGGAGGGGATCTTTTCTCTTTGAATTGGCTACTGTCAATAGGGAAGAAATCCAGACAGTTGAAGCGGTCTCTAGCCCGTATTCAAAATGAGGACCTAGAAACCTGCCTTCCTATTCAGACGCATGCTCTCGCAAGAAATAATTGCCATAAGAGAATTGGAGGTTTTGATTGTCCATCTCAGATTCCATAGAAGCTTGAGGTACATGACTTTTGCCCAATGATGCTATAGTTAAAGACAGAAGGAGAAATTCCACAGAAGGAAGGCGTTGAAAATGAATCAACGACCAGCAATCATGCATACATGGTCACAAGTGAGGAAGGCCAATCGAAAGAAATGTCAAACTATGCCAAGATGAAAAGGCTGTCATCAACATTCAAACATCATCAGGAGTCAGCAAATACAAACTTTGGAGAAGAGTAATTTGGTATCGTTTCCAATACTCCCCCCTCTTTGAATTCACTTTTGACATATTCCCCCTATTGGCAGGAAGCACCAGGATTCAAGAGCCAAATTTGATGGTTAGGCAAATCAATATTGGCCAAGCTAGTACATGGAAATGACCTACATCAAATTTACCTGGCTTCGTGTAAAAAGACATGTCATCCAGGAGCCAATTCAGAGAATAATTGACCTAACGAAACAAGGGACATAGGACTTTGTGTCCCCCTTCTCACTTCAGGTTCACCCAATCATCTGCAAACCAGTGAAGGGTAAAGTTGTATCGCTTCCAGTTATTCGACTCTTGAAAGAGTTCATGACTAACACATTCCCTCTTGTTTGTTGCAGGATCACCTGACTGTCAAAAGCAAGGATAACGAATTAATGAGAAGCATGTCTTGTTTGTTGCAGGATTAACTGATTGTCAAAAACAAAGATATCAAACCAATGAGAGGCATGACAAACTCTCCCAAGCAAAATGGCATCTCAAGTATTGCCAAAGCAAATGACAGAAAACCTTCAGGCCTCAACTCACATTTAATTTTGGCCAAACTAATTAATCTACTTGTACATCTTCTCTTCTGCAGGGGCAAAAGCAGAGATGCTCGATCAGATTCCCAACCCCGACTGATCATTCATGTGTCATATTCCTAATCAATAGGGACAACCATCGACGTCCATTTGCAAATAACCCTTTTGATGTTCAAAATCTAACATATTTGGAAACACCATTATGTTAGCCCCTAAAGTGGTCAATAGGGTCTTTTGCGAGTCAAAACCATTCACTTGTTCAAACTCCATCATATTCAAAATGTTTCATGTCATTTCCAGATGAATTATACATGATGATTTCGTTTATCTAAGTCACTGATTCCACTGAGGATTATCAGAATAGACAGCTAAGTGAAGAATACAAGATTAATTGAGCATGTTGGATGAGGCATGTCAGAATGATGACAGGCAAGCCATATCCTACACACAGTCCCCCATCTATACACTTGTGAGATGAGTGCAGAAGATTCCATGGCTGCAGGGTAAAGAGTTCTCTCGCGAATGGTACGATAACCAAAATAGTGAGAGGCATTCCATTGCTCACCCCATTGAGCCCCATACATTGATGAAGCTTCTCTCATACCCCTATCAAGATCAACCCCTACACTGGGGCAGATTAGAAGCAAAGTAGCATCACAAGGTGAGAAGAGAGATAGAAATTTTCTTGCTCGCACTTGCATCAATCTTTGGGTGTTTTTATTGCATATGAACACTCACATTAATTTAAGTGCCCTAAAGTCATGAAGAGCAATTCTTTCTTTACGCACTTGTATTCATTGTGCAACCCAATTGAGTCTGTAAATTCATCCTCACATGGAGGCAAAGCAGAAGCTACTGCCGTTTGAGCAGCATAATCAAAAGCGCCGACAAAAGATGAAGACTCAATAGTCTAACAAAGGCGTTTGCTTGAACTTGTCAAGATCAGCTCTCAAGCAACAAGAATGAAAAAACATGGGCATAAAAAAGCAGTGTACCTGGTAAAAGCAAGGTCAATGCCCATATTTGAAGAACTGGAATAAAAAATAAGGGCATAAAAAAGCAGTGTGCCTGGTAAAAGCAAGGCCAATGCCCTCTAGTAAAAAAATATAGCCAAGAAAAAGTTGTTGTTGTGGTCCACAGAACCTCCATATGACAAGAAAGACTAGCGACAAATGCCGAGACAGTCACCAACTCTCACCCTCTTACATGTGAGCCAAGTCTACATCACATTCCCATTGTAAAAGTCTCTTCAGACTAGGGGCACTTCAATTAACGTGGGATTTCATATGTTTATAAGCATCGCTCGAAGAAGTACGAGCAAGACTATTCTATCTCTTTTCGCAGGACTCTTGACTTGCAAACCCGGAGATGATCGTGCAACATTTTCGTCCATCAGCTTCAACCTTGATGGTCCCATTTGATGAACTACTAACCAAGACTTCATCACATTTTCAACAAAGACCTCTCACATTGGTAAAGTTGTACTGTTTGCGAGAATACTCGGACCCCTGCTGACATGATGACAGTGAGATAGTGTGGTCCTTATAAATCCTGCATCAATGGTCAGGATAGCCTTTTTCCATGAGAGTGAGCGGAAAGTCCTTTCAGACTGAAAGTCCCTCATCTGGCATGCTCAAGACATCTACATTCTAAATGAAGGTTGTCTTTCAAAATCTTCCCCAGTGGAAATCAAAAGATACAGAACTGACAAAATTATCATGCATGAATCTCATTTGAACTCATGAATTTACAGCATATACAATCATGTGTGCATATTGTGCTAATAACAGACATACTCTCAGAGATTAGAGGTATTGCTAGGTAAGCATATCCCTATCCCCCTTTATCGTTGAATACCTACCACTGTCTAGGTACTCTCCTCTTGACACTCGACCTATTCGAGTTGTCCTCAGAGTATTGATACTTGTGACTGACCAAGTATCCCTTTATCGTTGAATACCTACTGCTGTCTAGGTATCCCTGTTGTCTTTGAGTACCGGTCACCGTTCGGATACTCCCTTTTTCTAACACTCGACCTGTCCGAGTTGTCCCCAGAGTATTGATACTTGTGACTGACCAAGTATCTCTTGTAATACTTACTGCTGTCTAGGTACCCCCATATCATCAAGTACCCACCGTTGTCTAGATATTTCCTTTTCATGACACTCAACTTGCCCAAGTTGTCCCCAAATAATAGCAGCTGTTCAAGCATTCCATTGCTTTGTGTGCCTACGCCTACCCAGGTATGCTTTCTTACACTTGGACCAACTGAGTGGTCCCATGTTGTATCATTAAATACTTGTGTTCATCTAAGTATTCCAGTACTTTGTACACCTGTAGCTATCCAGGTGTTCCACCCCTTTTAAGTGCCTGCGGCCATCCAGGTAAGCCTCGTGCTACATTCAAGTTTATGTTACCAGGAGGTGAGAGACCTTCATGAATATGCGAGGCATGTCCTCAATATTCCTTTTTACCAGGAGGTGAGAGACCTTCACGAATATCTCAGGTACGTCCTCAATATTCCCAATTACCAGGAGGTGAGAGACCTTCACGAATATCTCAGGTACGCCCTCGATATTCCCTTTTACCAGAAGGTGAGAGACCTTCATGAATATGCGAGGCACGTCCTCAATATTCCCTTTTTACCAGGAGGTGAGAGACCTTCACGAATATCTCAGGTACGCCCTCGATATTCCCAATTACCAGGAGGTGAGAAACCTTCACGAATATCTCAGGTACGCCATCGATATTCCTAATCACCAGGAGGTGAGAGACCTTCATGAATATGCGAGGCACGTCCTCAATATTCCCAATTACCAGGAGGTGAGAGACCTTCATGAATATCCAAGGTACGTCCTCGATATTCCCACTACCAGGAGGTGAGAAACCTTCACGTATATGCAAGACCCATCCTCGATATTTCCACACAAATATCTCAGGTATGCCTTGATTCTTCCTTCAGAGTTTGTACCTGTAATCGTCCAGGTACCCCTTCAATACTTGTGATCATCCAGGTATCTCCAAAGAGTTTGTACCTGTGACCGTCCAGGTACCCCTTCAATACTTGTGATCATCCAGGTATCTCCAAAGAGTTTGTACCTGTAATCATCCAGGTACCCCTTCGATACTTGTGATCATCCAGGTATCCCCAAATAGTTTGTACCTGTGATCGTCCAGGTACCCCTTCGATACTTGTGATCATCCAGGTATCCCCAAATAGTTTGTACCTGTGATCGTCCAGGTACCCCTTCGATACTTGTGATCATCCAGGTATCCCCAAATAGTTTGTACCTGTGAACGTCCTGGTACCCCTTCGATACTTGTGATCATCCAGGTATCCCCAAATAGTTTGTACCTATGAACGTCCAGGTACCCCTTCGATACTTGTGATCATCTAGGTATCCCCAAATAGTTTGTACCTGTGATCGTCCAGGTACCCCTTCGATACTTGTGATCATCCAGGTATCCCCAAATAGTTTGTACCTGTGATCGTCCAGGTACCGCTTCGATGCTTGTGATCATCTAGATATCTTTAAAGAGTTTGTACCTGTGAACGTCCAGGTACCCCTTCGATACTTGTGATCATCCAGGTATCCCCAAATAGTTTATACCTGTGATCGTCCAGGTACCCCTTCGATACTTGTGATCATCCAGGTATCCCCAAATAGTTTGTACCTGTGATCGTCCAGGTACCCCTTCGATGCTTGTGATCATCCAGATATCTTCAAAGAGTTTGTACCTGTGATCGTCTAGGTACCCCTTCGATACTTGCAAACGTCCAGGTATCCTCCAAGAGTTCGCACTTGTGATCATCCAAGTACCCGTCCATTGCCTATGATCAGCCAAATACCCATTTCGACGCCTGCAAGGGCCCAAATATCCTTCATGTTAGTACTTGTGAATATCCAGGTTCTCCTTGATATGCTTGTGAATGTCCAGGTATCTTCCAGAATTGATGCCCTGAGAAAGGTCAGCGCATCCTCCCGAGAAAGGTCGGGTTCCAACCAGTGTCTTTGACAGAAGTCAGACACCCCAACAAAACAAATGCCCTGAGAAAGGTCGGCACATCCTCCCGAGAAAGGTCGGGTTCCAACTGGTGTCCTCGATACAAATCAGGCACCCAACAAATAGATGCTCTGAGAAAGGTCGGCGCATCTCCCGAGAAAGGTCGGGTACCAACCGGTGTCCTCGATACAAATCAGGCACCCACAAATTGATGCCCTGAGAAAGGTCGGCGCATCCTCCCGAGAAAGGTCGGGTTCCAACTAGTGTCTTCGACAGAAGTCAGACGCCCCACAAATCGATGCCCTGAGAAAGGTCGGCGCATCTCCCGAGAAAGGTCGGGTACCAACTGGGGTCTTCGACAGAAGTCAGACACCCCCAACAAATATGATGCCCTGAGAAAGGTCGGCGCATCTCCCGAGAAAGGTCGGGTACCAACCGGTGTCTTCGACAGAAGTCAGACACCCCCAACAAATATGATGCCCTGAGAAAGGTCGGCGCATCTCCCGAGAAAGGTCGGGTACCAATTGGTGTCCTCGATACAAATCAGGCACCCACAAATAGATGCCCTGAGAAAGGTCGACGCATCTCCCGTCAAGGCGACCGAAGAAAGGTTCGGATCCTAGACAAATCATGGATTGTTTTAACAGGCGACCGAAGAATGGTTCGGGTCCTAGAGAATCAACTTCCCGTCATGGCGACCGAAGAATGGGTCGAGTCCGAGACAAACCACCGATTACTCCAACAGGCGACTGAAGAATGGTTCGGGTCCTAGAAGAGCAGTCTCCCGTCAAGGCGACCGAAGAAAGGTTCGGGTCCTAGACAAATCATTGATTGTTTTAACAGGCGACCGAAGAATGGTTCAAGCCCTGGAAAAGCAACCTCCTCATATAACCAAGTAAGATGACGCCTTGATACTTGCCAAAACTCGGGGTTCACACCCTATCTCACTCACTCTAGGTAAGTAACTACAGGTATCTTCTTATCTGTCGTAGTATATGTAAAGTTATATTGCTCTTTAGAATAATAAGTTCCAAATAAAATATAATCTACTACGCATGCATGGATAAAATTGAGGCATCAGTCTGTCTTTGAATGCAACCTCTGCGAGCTCACCTTCAAAGAGGGGCAGCTGTTGACACCGCAATTTTAATTAGGTTTATTAATTAGGTTTTACTTTATTTTATCTTTTTTTCGGATAAATAATAATAATGAGTGGAAAAACAGAAAAATCAAATAAAAACAGAAAAAAACAAAAGAAAAACAAAAGCACAGCCCACCCCCCCCCCACTTTTTCTTCACGTGGGTCGCACGACTTGGCCTCCCCCCATTTTTCTCTGTCTTCTTCCTCCCATCTTCTTCCTTCCTCCTTCTTCCGCCTCTGCAAGTCACACGCTCCGACGAAGACGCGCTTGAGCACCACCTACAACAGAGAGAGGAGCGTAGGCCGGTGGCTGAGAGGACGCAGCATTGATGGCGAGCGAGCCTCCGTGGAAGGGGAGGAACTGACGCCGGTTCGGCCGGCGAAGGAAGGCCGGTTAGTGCACCAAAGACTGCCGGTCTAGCCTTTGCCGACCGGCACCCCCACGCCTATAAATAGGGTGTCGGGGGGAAGGCCAGGGAGCACGAGCGAGCTCTGAGATCTTCCCACTGAGAAACTTCAGGGGAAGAATCGAAGAGCGAGCGAGAGAGGACTCGGGTCGCGAGCTCGGCCGACCTCCCACTAAGAGACTTCGGGGGAGGTTGCCGGTGAGCGAGTTCGGGGAGGTTAGATCCGGCCGGTGGAGGCTCGGATCTAGCCGGAGAGCAGAGAGAGGAGAGAGATCGAAGCTGCGAGCATTCAAGCTTCCCCCGAGAGACTTCGGGGGAGGCTCGACACTCGCAAGCCCAGATCGAAGGAAGAGAGGAGAGAGTTCCAGATCCACAGGGAGGGGCTGGAGAGAAGAGAAACCAGAAGGAGCCGCCTCGAGCTGTACCGCCGTCCTCCGACACTGATTGCTTCAGCACCTACCCGCTGTTGCCATCCCCTTTCGTTAGATCTGCTGCAGCGAAGCTGCTGCCTGTTGCCAGCTACTGCTTCCGCCCCCTCGACGCAGATCCATCCCTGCGAATTTACTCCCCCGCCGTGCCACGTCGACCAGAGCCATGCCAGGCACCGATTGATCAAGCTCACCGCAGGTGAGTACGAGCTCGGTCACCCCTGTCCGCCGTTCCCTCCTACACTTCAACCCCAGCTGCTGCCTGTCGCCGCCGTGCCACACTCTCGCCGTTGGCAGGACCCAGCAGCCGCCCGTCATTGTCGCCGGAACCCTAGCTGCCATCCGTCGTCGAGTCACCACTCGGTGACATTCCAGCCACCCCTCCCGGCGCCGCGGATCGCCAAATCTCGAGGGTTTCAGAGCCGGGTCGGCGAGGGAAGAAGACGGGTCATCAAGTGGGTTGGATCCGGGTAGGGTTTCGCGGATTTGGGGCGACCGGAAGTCGGGTCGTCGGGTCGTCGGGTCGGGCGGATGACCCAGTTCCTCTAGGGTTTAGTCGAGCGGGCCAAATTTGTGCGGGCCTAAGAGAAGTGGGCCTATTTCGCTTTTGGGCTGCGATTTGCTTTAAAAAAAAAAAAAGCTGAAAAAACTGAGTCGGGCTCGCAACGCGGGCCCGTCCGCCTTTGGGTCGTCGACCCGGGTCGGACCCAACCCGCGGATCCAACCCGGATCGGCTTTTTATTATTTTATGTAATATTTTAATAAAAAAAAAAAGAAAAAATATTTTATTTATAAAAAAATATTAAAAATATCTTAATTTCCAGAAAACCGAAAAATGTTTTAAAATATTAAAAAAATGTTTTAATTTCCAAAAAATATAAAAATATTAAAAAATATTTTATTTTCCGAAAAATCATAAAAATCATAAAAATTCCATATTTTCCAAAAAATGCCAAAAATCCAAAAAAATCCAAAATTTCATGAAAAAGCCAAAAATTCAGAAAAAGCCAAAAAGACTTGTATTTTTCCAAAAAATACCAAAAAACCCCAAAAAATCCCTTTTGTGTCCAAAAAATTAGAAAATGACTCAAAAAATGTTTTTCCTCCCAAAAATGCATGGAAAATCCCTCGAACATCCAAAAAGCCTTAGGGTTTAAACAAGATTAGGTACCGAAAGGGCATTAGTGATTAATTAATGTAATCAAGTCCCCGATCCTAATTTCTCTGGTTGCGCAGGAGTGAGTATTTCTCCCGATACTTCACTTAGGTTTCTAATCAACCCACCCCAAATCAATTAGTGGCGACTCCATTTTAAAAATTGATTTACAGGTTAAAAATTTAGACTATTAAAGTCGTGAATTGGTGGACTTGGGAGAGTCCGGGCTTAATAAATTCAGCCGAGCCATTAGCCTCCTTAGGCGCTCGTACCCGATCGCGGGTGCAAAAAAAAAAGAGGTCGCGACATCAAGATCTTTAGCTTGGACAAAAGGCGATACATCGGCACACCCCTTACCGGGCTATTCCAAGCTTGATGAACAATAGTCGGAAAATTCGGGTGCTCTGCCCAGAATTCAAAGTATTTAAAGGGCTTTCTTGTTAACACTAGGTCCAGAACTTTGACCAACATAGGAGAATGATCCAAGATTCCGGAGTTCAGAAAAGAAGCTTCAGAGTAGGGGAATTGTTGATTCCATTTGGAGTTAATAAGAACCCGGTCGATCTTACGAAATTTCCTTGCAGCTCCGGAGGAAGTAGCCCAGGTATACTGGAGACCAACATAATTGAGATCCACCAATTCAGTCTGGTCTAAGCATAATCGGAACTCATCAAAAACAGAAATCCAAGAATTTGAACTCCCAATCCTATCCGAAGGGTCTTTAATGGCATTGAAATCTCCCGCTACAAGCCAAGCGTACTCTTGCAAGACTTTATTGTAATGGATGAGATCTTCCCAAAGGGGTCTACGCCGAACAAACGTATGCTCACCATATACAGCTAAAATGCAGCAAACGATGCTAGAGAAATTGCATCTAAGATAGCCATGGATAGCTTGGGCATTAGAAGAGATGGGCTCAAACATAACAACATTAGGGTCCCACCCGACCCATATCCTTCCTCACGGAGAGAAGTCATAGTTTGCCATCCAATTCCATCCTCTTAGCAAAGTCAAGGATATGGAATCAAATAAGGCTTCAGGAACTTTCGTCTCAATAATGCCAATCAAGGAAACTTGTTCGAATAGACGAACTTCTTGATTTCAGCTCGTCTAGTAGGATTCATAATACCTATAATATTCCAAAAAGCAATTAGCATAATTACAAAAAAAGAGAGTCGAAGAGTTACCTCTTCTTAGGGGTCTTATGACCAGTAAAGGTCGTCTTAATGTTTTCTAAAGGAAGCGGGTCCGATTGCAGAATCAGTTCTTGGAAGCAATTTGTCCCGGCAATTGGGATTTGGGCAGAAGGAGAAGAGTTGATAGATAATAAATCCTCATTGTCCGAGCTAGCATGAGTACTGGAACTAGCAATCTCATCTGAGCACTAAGTAGGGTTTGAAAGGAGAGTCGGGTCCTTCGTTTTCACTAGAGCCAAAGTCTTCGAGGGTACCTTCAATAGGCCTTTTGAAATCCTCAAAGGTGGAATAAGCAGAGGCTTCACCGGAGCAGATAGCTTTATCTTTAACTACTGCCCCCCTTCAACAAGTAGAGCCAAACCAAAAGAAGCAGCATCTTTGGTCGCATAAACCTTTTTGTTCTTCCCCTTTACTTGCTGCCAACCTTTATCAACCGAAGATGAAGCTATCCCAAGAGGAGTTGAAGCAAGAGCAAAGGTCACCTCTTAAGCATCAGATTCCGGATACCCTTCATTGGTAGAGATTGTTTCAGTAGGCTTGTTTATGACAAAGGATCAACTGCATCATATTCTGTACCCCTATGCAAAACAGAAGACTTTCCCCCGTTGGAGAGCTTCTAGAGTCAGGCTTTATAATAAACAAAGGATTGTTAAGCGTCTCCGTAGCATGGAAGTTCATAGGATGGGAACTTGATTGGCCTTGGGGCCGAGAAGCAAGGGAATCAAACGCATTGTGAGGGACAACAGGTGTATTAGACACCGGTTTAGCAGCAATAGGCCGAGCTTTGATCACACTGCATTTGTGGTAAAAAATGCCACATCCTGCACATGCTATAGGTTTCCATTCGTATTCTACTTCAACCATGCATGATTCACCATGATGTACTATCTCAACTGAATCACAAGAAGGCCGTTTTGCCATGATTTCTACGCATACTCTGGCATATGCCAGCATATTCATCCTTTCAGTTCTCGAATCAACATACAACGGCCTCCCAACAGCACTTGCAACATTACTAATGGCTTGTGAAGACTAGAAAGCAAGAGGTAAGTTTTTGAGTCTTACCCATACCGGAATAGCTAGATGAGCATCCTTTCTCAGCTTGAGGGCCGGCCTCCATTGCTGTAGCACAAAAGGTACTCTAGAAACAGTTATAGGCCCTCCTTCAAGTATCTTCCTTTTGAATTCCAAGTCTGGAATATGGAAGAAGAATAAACCTTTACCATTAGCCAATACTTCAGCTAAATTAGGACCCCACGCTTTTTTAAACGCTACCTCTGTCACTTTGAAAGGAATTCTCCGGCCTATATAATAACCGACCAAGCACTCCTGAAGTTTCGGATAAGCTGCTTGAATATCGTCATCTGTCATTTCTACAACTGGTTTGCTATCAAGATACGAAGGGGAACAGAAATCCAGATCATATCCCTTAGAAGTGAGCTTAGCTACAGCAACGCTCGCCCATGTACGCAAGTTAGCACTTCTCGAAGCTGCTCTCTGAGGTCGTTTAGACCCGGACCCACCTCTACTCCTACCTCGGCTATTATGCGCACGGGTGGAGTGTGGATGAATCGACGCTTCTTTCGTAATAGGTGCAGCACCGTCCGCATCATTAGCAACACCAATAGGTGAGGAGGGTCTATGTTCGGAGGATGGAGGGCCTCAAACAATGGGTTCTAACCCCGCAATTTGGGCCATCGAAGATTCAGGCTCCATTACAGCAACAGATGTGCGAAATGGCAAAAACAGGAACCTCGAAACCCTAATCGAGCTCGTCCATCGCAGCCCAATGAAGAAAGCTTACTAGGGCCAGCTTATGGGGGGTTTGTAGAGGTCCACCAGGCATCTCTTGTCGCCGAAGAACCGCTTCAACAAACGGTCAACACAGCAGGAATCAGCCGGCGATGGAATAGCAGGAACGGTGAAATAAACGCCCAGTTGAGAGCGAATCCCCTTAGCGAAGGGCGATCTTTTATCAATCCCAATCGATTGTTCAACTAACCAAGCTGCCGATCAAAGCCAGTGAAGGAGAGTTGAACGAGTTGCGAGTGCCTCGAAAATAGCAAAACCGAGAAACACCAATCGACCGAGATGTTCGACAATCTGAGAAACAAAGAAAAGCGAGCTTCGACGAGCCCGCTTGATGACGATGAAGTCCCTTGCTCCCGGTTGCTGGCAATGGAGCTCGATCTCGCGGAGAGAACCGGAGAGCCACGCCTCGAACTAACTCCTGTGGTTGTGCGAGACGCTTATGATAAGAAGTTCTTCATAGAAGCAAAAAAAAATTGTTTCTTGTTTCCGTGAACAATTTCTAGAAATAAGCTAATTTTCTTTTTTATTTTTCTTTTATTTCTCTCTCTTTCTGGAAACAATTTCTCGAAGCCACCGCCCATCGCCGGTCGCCGCCGCTGTCGGCAGCCGGCCGTCAGTCGCCGCCGCCGCCGCTGCTAGTCGCTGCTTGCCGCCACTGCTGCCACCGTTGCACGACTGCCAGCTGTCGCCTGTCATCGCCGACCGCCGCTGCACAGCCCATCAACTGCGGCGGGTAGCAATCTGTGAGCAAGAATAAAAAATGAATAAATACAAAAAAGAAACTGTTGCGTTATCAAACGCATTTCTATTTTTTTTTATTCCAAGAGTATACATTTTGTGTAGTTACCAAACGGGTTTTTTTACTTAGAAATTGTTCCCAAAATAGAAATAGAAAAGAACTATTTCTGAAAAAAAAAAAAAAAAAAAAAAAAAAAAAAAAAAAAAAACTCTTCCCTAGAAAAGAAGCGTTGTCATGCGCAGCCTAAGTCACCTGATGCGAGGCCAAAACAGTGTTGTACAAAGGACATCGTTTACTCAATAATTTCATACATAGTTGCACATTTTCGGACATGTCCGCGAGTGTATGTTCCATATTTGTTTTTTTTAAATATGAGCCGATTTCATTCATAAACTTTCGATCTAAATTTTTATCCTCCACATTTTCCTAGCCTTTTTAGAGATAACATATATTTCATATTCGGTCACTTAGGGGGTGCATGACAACCATCTATTTTTGTTCCAGAAATAATTTTTCTATTCCAAACTTGTTTCTGGAATAGAAATCTGTTTGATAAATCTATTCCATTTTTCTATTTCTGAAATACATTCTTGTTCCAAAAATAAGTTTGGAATAGAAATCAGAAGTAGAAATTTTCTATTTCTCTATTTCTGGAATAGAAATGAGAAATAAAAATTCTTCTTATCATTCGTCAACCAGTCCTTCATCTATTGCCGTTGACTACTGTCCGCCAATCGTCGCTGCCACCGGCCGCCACCGCTGCAGGTCGGCAGCTGCCAACCGTTAGCCACCGCCGCTGCCAGTCGCTGGTCCACCGCCATCTGAAAAGAAGATTTTTTTTGTCGTTATCAAACGAATTTCTATTTTTAGAATAGAAATTTTGTGTCGTTATCAAACGGTTATTTTTGCTTAGAAACTCTTCTAGAAATAAAAATAAAAAAATCTATTTCTCTTCCATAACCTATTTTTGAAACATAATAGTTATCATTCACCCCCTTATCTTTTCTTAGAAAAAATGTTTGATGTTAAGCTTTTACCCAAGTCAAGCTAAATGTAAATAAAAATTTCATTGATTGTGGATGCCGATGTTCTAATTTAATTAGGTAAAATTAAAAATTTCATTGTATCTTTTTTAACAAGAAGGGCACACCAATGCAATTTAGATTCAAATTATGTCGAGAAGATGTATTGAATTGACGATGAGAATTGAAGAAGAGAGGTGAAGAGAAAGATTTTACTTTGCTGCTTAGAAAGTATTGATCTAAGGCAACGTTGTCGTCATAAAAATAAAATTATACAAATGATCTCATGATGCATACAAACCTATTTATAAAATATAGTTACATGCAAAAAAAAAAAGAAAGTTAATTACGTATCATTATGTGAAACCTATTCGTGTGAAGAAATTTTTATTTCCCCAATGTACAAAATAAAAGCATTTTGAAGAAGATATATATTACATACATGGTCAGTGTAAGTCTTTTTTGCGTAAGCAATCTTATAATGGGAGCATAACCTATTCATTAAATATATCTACATGCTAAAAATAAAAATTGAATGTGGAATCTATAAAAACCAGATTATGTAAAGAAATCGTGACAATGTTGTTTGGAAAGAAGGGGATGATGGAAGGAAAATTGAAGCAGGGCAATGCTGTGATTTTGGCACTTTTGAGTGCCAGATTCCACAAGTTTGCCACCAACGGGAGTGATCCAGAAACGCTGACAACACTCATGAATCGAACGGCTGATATTAAACCACTTGAATCCAACGGCTGAGGAGAAACACGACAAAGTTGTCATGCGCAAAAGCACGGGATTGAAGAAAAGGCCCTGGCTCCACTTTTTTTTTTTTTTTTCCACATATAAAATAAAATTAGTAAATCACCAACTTCTTCAAAATTTTACTAGCACAGCTAGTAAATTACCACTGTTACAATGAATATATTTGATTTTCCATTTAAGTCTTACCATTTTTTTTTATCCTGCTTCTATAAGCCTTTGCCAAATGTAACGTTTGGAGCCCTATAACCCAAATTCCTTTTAAGGGCTGTTTCGTTCGTGTTTTTCAAAAAGTCAAAAAGGAATATATACTTTTCCACCAAAATTTAAATATTATCCAACTTATAAAAGGTCATGAAAAACTTTACATATGATCTAAGTGCCAACGTTTATATATTGTCAAAATATCAGATGTTACGAGTTGGCAAATGGCACAATTTATAAATTTAGTAAAAAGAGAAAAGAAATTTTTTTTATAGACATGCCCGAAGAGAATTGAAATGGGCTCAAGGCAAAGCCAACCTAAAATTAAGGTATGGAGTGGCCGGGCTAGTCAGATTTTCTACCTCGGAAAAAAGAAATTGATCAACCAATATGTAAGATTATTTGCATTTTTGTTAAATTTAAAGAAAAAATAATTGCAAGAGTAAAATTCGGACTAAATAATTTTTCAAATCACTTATTTTCTGCGAAATGAACTTACCTAAAGACTCCAATCATTTTCGATCCATTGAATTTGGACCAAGTAGTTTTTTCCTTCTATATATAGGTGTTCTTTGGTTAATAGTTTTATGTCAACGTGAGCCGTCAAAATTTGAGATAATGTCTATGTGGCATTGGGCCTCATCTCAAGAAGATGTACATATACGTTGACACATAAATTTTACCTATTTATTTAAGACTTAAAATTATGGATTAATTTCTAATCCCTAAAAGAAAAATAATTTTCATTGAATTGCATTACATATAGACATTAGGAACATTTGCATTACTAGTATTAATTGTTAGAAATTTTTTTAATTAATTCAAATTATAAAAAAAAAAAAGAACACGGCAGGGCCAGGCCTGGGCCAGACTTAGCCCGGCCCCCCTTTGTTTTCCTGTCTCCTCTTTCCCCCTGCGCGTCCCGTTCTCCCGTTCTCCTTCTCTCCTCCGCCTGGTTTTGGACGATGCCTCGACGGCGAACGACGTGCTATAAATGTCGCGCGGTACGACCGGCCTGGTCCAGCTGGCAGCAGCTGGCAACGCTGCTTAAAAGGGAGGAGAGGGTGGACCGAGAGGGGGGTCTCTTAGGCTGAAAAATCCAGAGAGAGAGAGGGAGTGATCCGACGAGAGAGCCGCGAGTGAGAGCGAGGGAAGAGAGTCGGAGGGAGAGACCGCCGGCCATCGCGCCTGAATCGTGCCCGACTACCTGCCGCCGTGCCTCCTTTCCCGCGCCGAAGCTCCGGTAAGCCTCGACCCTATTTTGGCCCTGTTTTCGGGCGTGCAGGGCCGGAGCTCGCGGTCGTCCGGCTCATTCGAGCTCCGGCCCCTACCATCATTTCTCCAGCTACCATGTGTCGACTCGTTGTTTGTTTGTCGAGAGTCCCGTCGAGGATCTCGGTTGAAGTTGAGCCGGAAACTCATGATTAGCGAGCGCCCTTCACCCGTTCGACGAAATGCTTAAGCGAAATCTAGTTTTCA
Organism: Eucalyptus grandis x Eucalyptus urophylla; assembly: GCA_028830015.1. Classification (NCBI taxonomy): domain Eukaryota; kingdom Viridiplantae; phylum Streptophyta; class Magnoliopsida; order Myrtales; family Myrtaceae; genus Eucalyptus; species Eucalyptus grandis x Eucalyptus urophylla. The sequence goes on from CM054190.1 coordinate 49,308,489, forward strand.
TCCTCCCGTTTTTGGCCGAAATCGAGTCGTCCGTGCACGCCGTGATCTGTGGGAATATTCCAGTGGTGTTGGGCGACCTTGGGCGTCGGTCGTGTAGTCGTTTGCCACGTTTCCATCGTCGCCATAGTTTGTTCGGCGTTTGGCCGTGGTGTGGCTCTCGGCCGGCGAGCGGGAGGTCGGCCGATGAAAGGCGTTCGGAAGGGACGACGCTGGGTGGTAGCTCGGCGGTGTCCTGAGCGCCGGCGAGGGCTTGTCTAAGTGGCATCGGTTCGGGTGAGGAGCTTCGGTGAAGAAGAGCGCAAGGTGGAGGCGTGCTGCGGGAAGGAGACAACAGGGAGGAGGAGAGAAAATAGAAAAATAAAAGAATAAAAAATAATTAAAATAATGAATTAAAAAAGATTAAAAAACTAGTTTTTTAATTTGAAGCGGGTGATACCCCAGTAGCGGATCGGGTTATCGGGTTGGACCAGGTTTATTGGGTTTGAATCCATTTTTCCGAATATGATAATAAAAAATTTTAAGTAAAAAGTTAGTTTAAAATATATATTTGCTATTCATTTTTATGTGGGTCCCATCCACGGTGAGAGAATCGTTTCTGACCACGGTCGACTCCTGTCAGTAGTGGAAACAGAGGGAAGGGAGGAGAGAGATGCAAGCTCGAAAGAACTCAGACAATTTCTCTATTTTAAAAAAAAAATTTAATGCTATAAAAAATCTAGAATTTATAAATTTGTGCCATATTTTACTTAAATTAATTTTTATGTAACAATAGTTATATTTTCCCATCGCTGACAGACTTTTCATCAACCAGAACCACATGATATAATAGGCCCCTACAACTTAAATCGATTGACAGAAGAGCTTCAACTTTCCAGGAAATTCGAGCTTCTCTTGCATTCTCCGTTTACTTTGTTGTTGAAAGATTGTAACCAGGAGAGCAACCCAATGACGATGCAACAAAGTGAAGAACGAGGAAATTCGATTCGGGCAGAACTAGCAGCAGGTACATGTTCAAGTTCCAACCGAGAAAAAATATGGTATAATCGATGGAGTCCCAAAAATGCTGGAACTTGTATTTTCTCATATTTCTTTTTATTTTCTTTATCACCAAAGAAAAATAATGCTGACCTTGGCTTAGAAAAAAGGGGAAAAAAATGTATGCGAACGACTTAGTGCTCACTCTTTCTCCTACAGATATTGAAAATGTTTATGCAAGCGTTGAATCAGCTCCTTCTCAATCCGGAGGTGCTTCAGGTGCGTTATCCCTCAAAAGAGTTATTTTCAGTGTGAAATTAATATTTGGAGCGGATCTTCATGAATTTGTTCTCTCGATGTCAACAAGGATAAAACTACTAACTGAATGATCTGAAAAGTTTGCGTCTATCGCAGAAAATTCCAAAGAGAAAGTGGAAGAATCATATTACCGACCACTGCTGCAAGCTGCATTCAAGGGCGACTGGGAATTTGCTACAAAATTTTTCAAACGAGATGATGCTTCAAAGACGGCCAAAATAACAAGAAGATCACAAACAGTGCTTCACGTGGCCGCTTTGAGTGCACATGACCAATTTTTGGAGAACCTAGTCGAGCTCTTATCTCCGAATCCAGTAACGCTTGAAATGGTTGATTGTGATGGCTGCACAGCCCTCCACAATGCTGTTCTGTGTGGAAGGATAAGGATGGTGAAGGCATTAGTTAGACGTAATCCTAAGTTGACGCAACTCGCAAATAAGAAAGGATGTATTCCTTTGGAAATATCTGCTGTAGAAGCTTCCATGCATAAGGAGATTGTTTGGTTCCTGGCGACAAGTACGACAGACGATGGGCCAAGTCGTCCCTTCAGCAATCCAAATTTGATTGACACCATGATAGATCTCACCCGCTCTGGTCACCATGGCAAGATCATCATTGCTCTTTATCTCAATTCCATCTGTTTTTTACTTCATTCATGACTTGGCTTATTTTCCTGATCAACGTTGCTGGTGAATTCGGATAGATATCACCCTTTATCTAGTCGAGCGGTACCCTCACATGGAGATGAAAAGTACAAAGCGTGAAGGCAGATCTATACTGTGGGAGTTGGCGAAGCAGGAATCTCACTTTCCCAGCGGAACCAGGCTCAGTGTTTTGGAAGCATTGATATACAAATGTCCGTACTTTCTACACTCGCATCTCTTCATTTTACTAATTCCGTTCAAGATGAGCATACCTGGCTCATCGCCTACTCTTTTGTTTCTGACCTGAAGGTATACCGGTGAACTTGAGCTGCAAACCAACAAAAAAAAATTCGGATCCGGGTGAGTATGCATTTTTGCTATTTGGGCATTGTCTTCGGATCTGCCATGATTTTGAATTTTTAGTCAATTTTCTTAAATTGATTCCCTCCGTACTAGCAAAAGAAACGGGAAATGATTGTTTCTTCGTAGGATATATTCTCGTTCCAAACTACTTTTTGGATCAGCTTTGGGAACCACATACGATTCAACCAAGTGCATAAGTATCGTACAACTTAATTGATTGGACAACATAGCGAATGAATTACAAGGTCTTACAATAATTTATATCTAGTGATTAACTCTCTTTGCGATTTCATTGTAGCACTTCAATGTCTTGCAAGGTCACTCTGGAATGCCGTCAAAATTGTAGGTATGCCTCCATTTGATCAAGATATGGTCTCTATCTCTATCCCTCTCTCTCCAACTAAAAGTCTATGGCTTGTTTGTTTTTGACTTCTTTTATGAATAGAAAGAAGTTCCCACTTAATTCTTTGTCATAATTGGGAAAAGAAGTTGTGTTAGGCCCACTCCTTGAGTGAAAGTACAAATTTCTCATTGGTTGAATGACATGTGTTTGAAATTAGTTTTGAAATTAAATTTTTCCACGGGTCACTTATCCAATGGTAAATGTGTACCTTATTCTTTACAACGTTGAAAGAACAAAAAGGAAACAGAAGCATAGTGTTGTTGCGTATTTTTATTAAATCAGAAGTTTTTTAGAATAGAGTCAACTCTACTCACTATGTCATTTAGGTGTAACAAGTAAACTCGAACTTCACACAACAGTATGTGACCTCATGCGGAAGTTTAGATTCTGTTAGAGACAGATAGAATGGAGAGAGCAAAAAAAATTGCTCTTGTGCTGAGCATGACTAACAATACAACGGATTGTACGAATAATATGATTTTTTTTATTACTAGCTGCTATGCATATTTGAATATTATAATCTAAAATAATCTTATATATGCAAAGACTACTATGATTTGCTCTAGCTGGATCGATGTCATTGGCATGGTTATTTTCAAAGCTCTTCTATCAGGTTAAGTGTCATAATTATATTCCTTTAATTATGATTAACATTATAAAGCCTCGTTTGAACTTCAAGGAAGATCACTTTCTTCAGTTGGCCTCTCATCACTTGTACTTTCTTCACATCCATTTGTTTTTTTTTTTCCATCCAGACATGATATAAACCTTCTCTTGGAAAATTCCAAAAATGACTTTATACCTTTTTAGTACTTTGCTTCAGCAATTACTAAAAGTCACGCTTTGCATTTGAGGACTGAATGCCAATGGGGAAAAAAATATCAAAGTAGCTTTTCTAAAAATGTAAAAAAAAATTAGATAGAATGAGATCGTCTTCCCAATCACCCGCCAACCCAAGCTAGTGTGGTAGGGGCTTTTGTGAGAAAATACGACAATTAGGAAACTGTTGTGTCTGATAACAAAAATTGGAATGCAAAGCTTGACTACTGTTTTGTTTATTTTTTATTTAATAAATCCAATAGCCGCCGCTTCATTATTCGTTTTCATTTTTTCTCTAACATTTTGTAGTTCCTATAATCAAGAGGATTCACGAGGTGAAGCAGAGACACATGACAGCAATTAAGTTGGCAAAACGAGTTTGCGAAGCAATCTCTCGTTGGGAAACCACTGAGATTATCCATTTTTTCAAAAAGAAAGACTCGTTAAATCAAGCTTCAATAAATGGAATCACTGAAATCGCGAAGCTATGTATTCAATTCTTCCCAGAGTTAATTTGGATTTGGCATTTATCCAAGGGGCTGGAGAGAGAAACTGTGAAGTATCGCCAAGAAAGGACCCTCGGCCTCTTTTTGAAGGTGAGCTCAACCAATAAGTTGTCATTAGTTCGAGGACCTACACAGGCATCATCGATTAATATGATGAAGGAAGTAATAAAGTACACAGTAGCAGAGTACCACCCTAATTTCGATGCGGTTAGTAACATAGCCGGAGCAGCATTTCAAATGCAAAGAGAACTCCAATGGTTTAAGGTAAGTAGTTTTCCTTTCATATATTTAATTAGCCCATGTAATGATAATTGTTATCCTATAATATCTTCTTGAAAAAATTCTTATAATGTGATCGCTGGAACTTTATTTAAATAGTTTTGAGAATATATATAGAACATTTTTTTTTGTTAGCTATTTTCAGGGAAAATTGACCGAAAATATTATATTATAATTTTGTGTAAAATTTTAAGATTCAATTGGCAAAATCGAAAAATTTAGAATTGAATTTACATGTGTACGATAAGATTAGGACAGATTGGGTAATTTTCCCAATATGAATATGAAGCAAGTGCCATAGTTGAACGAAGCATTTTAAGTGGAGAAACGTCGCACCTTTTTTTCTTTTAACATGTCTCGAGCCAATAGATGAAGTCTTTTGAGATGTCGAATTTGACATCGAAATCATAAGAATCACCGGTCCTTTAAAGATGGCACAATGGAGCCTCTTCACTAGCTGTGTTGGTACTAACATCGCGAAAGAGGCAATCTCCTCTTTGTTGACTTCTTCTTTAGGGTTATAGTGGGGATCATCACGCCACAATAATTGAAATTTTCCCGATTATTCTTGACGTTGTTGTATATTTCTACTCAAATCTTCTAGTTCTGCATCATGATGGGCACCATTGAGTCCACAATAAAGACAATCAACCATATCCTAGGTTCCGACACCAGCTCATATTAGAGGGGTCGGAGATTAGAAGGTAACACAAGTACAATAAGAGAAATGCTTTCCAACTAAAGAATCCTCTCAAGATACAAGACATATATGACAGGATAAATGCTCACTGCTTAAGGTATCCAACTGAGAATATATGGCATATAAAGAGTAAATGCTCAGTACATAAGCCATCCACCTCATATGAAGTATGTAATTCACCATCCAATGGAATCTATCAGAGAGATACAGAGTTAACGAAACTCTAATCCAATTGTTTTTTTTTTTTTTGGTAAAGGGTAAATATACTCTTATCCAATTGTTTACTTCCAAAAATTCAGAAAACTCTAAGTATAGGCAAATCCCAAGACATTTACCTTTTATTTCCAAGAAAAGACCAACAACCCTAGACATATCATAAATGCTGCCATTGACTCATGACTCAAAGGACTCTAGGAACAAAATACAAATGCATTGGGTTTACTGAAGCACGTAGAGGTACTAAAAGACTCAATCTCAGATTTCTTGACTAGCTCTTAATTTTTTTTTGGGATAATTATCCAAAACCACCTAAACTTTTTATATGATAGTCAATTTAGTTATAAACATTTTCATTATACCAATTTAGTGCTAAGCCTTTTGATAATTTTCCGTTTTAATTCTAAACATTTTAATTATATCAATTTAATCTTAAATCTTTTGATGATTTGTCAATTTTAAGCCTTCTACCCAATTTTGTTAAAAAATTGTTGACATGGATAACAGTGATGATGTGGACGATTGTTTTTTTTTATCTTTTAAAAATATATTGAATTTTTTTATTGCTTTTGTTTTCTTTTTTTGGGTTGGCCAGATCACTAGCCAACCCTTGCTGGCCATAGGTGAGGGCCACAACGCCTTCACCCAAACCAATCAAGCCTCAGTTGGCGACCATGCCAGCCTAAAGTCCAAAATAAAAAGAAAAAAATAAAAATGAAAAGAATTTTTTTTAAAAAAAATTGTGAAAATTGTCTGTCTACATCAGTAGTTCCATGTAGGACCATTAACGTTGACTAGATAGTCACACTAGTGACTTTTAGAGTCAAGATTGGCTTGAAAGACTAAATTGGCAAATCGTCAAAAGTTTTAGGACTAAATTGACACAATTAAGAGGTTTTCGATTGAATTGGTTACTATAGAAGCGTTTTAGGACTTTTTAGACATTTTTTCCAATATTTTTTTCCATAAACTCTTTTTTAAGACTCCAAATTCCATGAAACTTGATTCTTTGGAAAGTAGAAACATAGTGATTTCCATGTATATATTATTTGACTAAATGAAGCGTAAAATCATCGTCCACGCTCCGAAGAAAGTGACCTTTGAAATTCTGCCAGCAAAGATGGACTTTACTTCTAAAAAAATTTCGCATCAAGTATTGGATACGTCTTAATCTCCTGGAGATGTGCCCTAGTCAGTTTTTTTTTTTTTTTTAATTTTCATTACACTGTCTACTTATCGAATCTCCTATTTGTGGGTTTTATGCATAGGCTGTGGAAAGTTGGATTGTCCCTGGCGTGGCATCTTACCACTGTGGCGAGAAAACATATTGGTCTCTATTTGTGGAGAACCACAAAGAGTTGATTGAGAAAGCAGAGAAGTGGGTGAAGGACACAGCAAATTCATGCATGCTTGTGTCAACTCTAATTGCCACAGTATTGTTCGCAGCCGCTTTCACCGTGCCCGGAGGAAATGACAATAAAATTGGAGCACCATTGCTTTTGGGATGGGATTCTTTTAATATTTTTGCAATTTCGGATGCGTTAGGTTTGTTCTCCTCCGTGACGGCCATCTTGCTATTCCTAGCCATTTTAACTTCACGTTATGAGGCACAAGATTTTCTCTACTCGTTGCCTACAAAGATCATAATGGGCCTCTCTTTACTCTTCCTCTCCTTGGCTTTCATGCTGGTGGCCTTCGCTGCAACTCTCACAGTGGTGCTTGATAAGAGACTGGAGTGGACTCTCATTCCCGTCGCTCTACTGGCATCTGTCCCAGTGGCTTTGTTCATAGTACTACAGCTTCCCCTGCTATTCCAAATGGTGAAATCCACTTATGGACCCAGCATCTTTCGTCCCGTGGCCATTTGGGATTGAGTCAAATATACAAAACAAGATCAAGGATTGACGAATTTGATTTGAGGGTGTATGTCTTCATTATAGTTGGTTGTTTGTAGTAGAGCCAATGTAATATTGAATGTATTTCCTCAAAGTATATGACCAATTACCATGCATTATGTTTCCCTGCCTTGTTGCCAAAGATCTATTTATAGAATGATTTAATCAATTTAAAATTTCAACCTATAGATACTTCAAATTCAATCTGCACATACATAAGCAATTTCTTTTAACATTCAGGACCAAAGTATGCCCAATCTTGAAATATAACATTTTAAAAATTAGTTGTTTTTTTAAATATAAATTAGATTCAGAATTTTTTTTCCTTTAGCTTAAACATTCAGCTTCCAGGTACTTCAAAATATAATCTATATGAAAAATCTATATCTTCAATGTTATTACCAAAATACACGCAATCGGGTAATATATCTTTCATCATGGAATGAGAGATGAACAATTATTTATAGAAAAAATCTATAGATACAAAATTTTGGTGGTAAGAATATACCGAATGTAGACTTTATTCTTGTGAAATATAAAGTAATTGGAATCATACCAGTTATGATACTTTGTTTGTGTCAATTGTCAAATAGATGGAATAAAACTTACCATAAATCTTTGCTCCGGTGGCTACTGTTGACACCTAAATTTTGATTAAATATTTAGATATTTATTGCATAGAAAATTAGACACCAATTTGGTCTTGGAAAAGCAATCCTCACCATCAAGGGGACTGGAGATAGCTTCAGCTCCTTGGCGACAATTCGTTGTTCCAATAGGCAACTGGAGACATGTTTGAGTCTTGAAAAAGTAACTTCTCTATGTCATCAGGTAAGATGATACCCTAGTATTTGCCAAAAACTTGGGGGTTCTCTCTCCGTATCACTCCTTCCAAATAGGTAATTGCGGCTATTTTCATATCCGTCTTAGTATGTATTATGCTATATTGCCCTTTTTTACATAGGAGACCTAATCCCAAATAAATATTATCTATTGCATATGCATTGACAAAATTTAGGTATCAATTCATTTTTGAATACAACCTTTGCAAGCTCAATTTAAAAGAGGGATAGTTACTGACACTTGAATTTTGATTAAATATATAAATATTTATTGCATAGAAAATTAAGGACCAATTTGACCATAACAAAAATGATTTTCGCATCAGATAGGCATTAATTATTTGCATCTACTAAGATTTATTTTTATTTTATTTCCCCTTTATTTTACCCTATAGATATAAAACTATATTTGAAAAAAAAGGAGGAAAAGGGGCGAAAAGGCTTTGGGGCTGGACTTGAGCCTAGCCCCCCTTTTATTTCGCCTGTCTTCGCCCAGGACCAGGCCCAGCTCCCCCCTCACAGCCCGGCCCGGCTCGGCCCAACCCCTCCTTCTTCCTTCCTCCTTCCTTCTCCCTCCCTGCAACTCCCGTGGGTGACTCTCCCTTCTCTCCTTCCCCTCCCTTTCTCACGCATCAAGGATAGCGTGCTGCAGAAATGAAGGAGCAGAGCAGGTGGAAGTAATGACTGATGGGATGCTGGTTCGGACGGGGGAGGCCGGTCGGCGCGCCAAGGACCGGCGGCCGAAGCCTCCATCGACCGGCCTCCTCGGCCTATAAATAGGACAGCGCGAGGTCAATAGAAGGGGGGTCCAAAGAGAGAGAAAAGAAGAGTGGAGGAGAGAGAGAGAGGAGGGGTTTCTTCGAAGAGACATCCGAGAAGTCCGAGGGAGTGAGCAGAGGGGGAGAAGGTAGAGGGAGAACACTGAGAGGGCGGAGGTCGAAGAGAAGATTTGAGAGAGAGAGAGAGAGAGAGAGAGAGAGAGAGAGAGAGAGAGAGAGAGAGAGAGAGAGAGAGAGAGCCCTCTCTCGGCCAAGCTGTGAAGACCCTCGCTGCACGAGACCTTCGCCGTGTAACTACTGCCCGATGCTATTGTCGCTGCCGCGGTGTCGCCTACTGTGCCCAAATCAAGTCGCGCCGTCGCTATACCCGACGGTCGTTGCTGGCACGACACTGCTGCTCGCTGCTTCGCCAATCTGCCCCTGATCCTGCTTACTACACCACTGCAACCAAGAAGTCTGGGCCAGCCGATGTCGCTCGCCGCAGCCGTCTCCGTCGGGGTTCATGGTGGGGCAACAGAGGAGGCTACGAATTGGGTTGGGCGTAGGTCGTATTCGGGTGGAGTTTCGTTTATCCGGGCCGGCTAGGTGTGGGTGTTCATGGGTTTGCAAGGTCGTGGGCCTGGCTTTTCTTTCAAGTGAAAATTGGGCCTGATAAGAATTAATTTGAACTGGGCTCTTGACAGAGCCCGGTCCGGCCAAACTCAAGCCCGAGATAGTAGTCCTCCGTCCGCTTCGTCCAGCCTCTGTGCGTATGATGGATGACCTCCGTATCTCTAGGGGAGAGTGCTCAGAGTCTATTCTGTTGGATGAAGCTGAGGGGATTATTGATTTTGAAGCTTAAATGGGTTGGGCATAACATATCTAAGTCATAATCTCTAATTTTGTGAATTAATTTTTATCGGTGAAATTCATGTTAAGTAACTCAATGGATAAAATCGGAAAGTTTATTTTTGAATTGGCATAATAAGTTTAGGAGTGACTTGATAATTGCCCCTAAATAACTTATTTCAATACTTCTTCTAAATCAGTAATAATTCATTATAAAAATTAAAATTTAGATATTTGCTAACATTAGACATTAGTTCAGATTATAGGTTTGCTAACTGACATCAAAAGCAAATCAGTGCATGGAGCTCACGCGAGAGTATGCTACATAAGTCATCATCATGCAAGTTTGACCCACTTTTATATCCATTGACAAATAGATAGAGATCGATATGCTAGCATCATTTCCTTGAATACGTCATCTCACCCTAAAACTCCGTGAGCACCTAAGTTCATTGTAAGCTTTACAACAAGATATCATTTGGCCGACACCCTTGTTGGTGTCAAATCACACAGCCACCTTTTCAGGGAAAACACATGATCAAATAAATACCTAAGGATCTAAATCAAACAATACTTACACCTAACAATAGTGAGTCGAGCTTTCCAGCGACATTAGAGTTGTAGAAATCCAAATATGGATTTAGAAGATAATTGTTTTGAAATTTTATGATGTAATGGTTAAACAACTAATCAAATGCCACACCTCAACACTTTTAAGGCAGAATGAGTACTATAGAAGAAAAAAAAATCTTAGATGCCCTCGGTGCATGTGAGCTCATCTCACATGTACCATTGGATGAAGTGGGCCCATGTAGAACCCACTAATCTAATAGTAGTGTGAGCCAGGTTCACATGATCCGGACGCATACATTACTGGCTTATTGTACAAATGATTGCCACAAGATTTTAGTGTATTTAGAAAAAATGAAACAAGTGCAAAGCTAGGCTCTAAAACATAATTTGCGTCCATAATTAAGTCATGTGTAGAAAAGTCTGCATCAATGAATTGGTCCACTTGGCCTTGGACAATACTAGATGAACATATTGAAAGTGTTGGCATGATGCCCCATTACTAAATAATGCTTTGATCGGCATGACGTGAACCGTCATTATATGAATGCAATACTAAATGTTAGTTTATCCCTCTGTAGATCGGATCCAAATTCTACCGTAATCTCATCTATAATGGGTGGATGATATTACTGCATCACTTTTGTCAAGCACATTTTTCTTTAGATGAACATTAGCTCTCAAGGAATTGACGAAGCAACATACTTTTATTCATCTACTCAAAATTTGATGAAGAAAGGCAGGCGTTTTGCTTCATAGTCCGAATAGAACAAGTAGTCAGAAAGCACTAAAAATCAAATCTCCACTCTAACGACTCACTTTCAACACAATAGCAAACCAAATACAACCTCTCAAGAAAAATCCATGGAAAGCCATTGACGGCGAGCATATAAGCCGAATTATTATTTCCTTTCATTTTTTTGAAGAGGCTTGAAAAGGTGGTGATTCTTAATGGATGGATTCTCAACGAAAATGAAATTAGCCACTTAGCCAGTGCCACCAAGAACGCCCTTGAGCTTCTTGACTTGAGCATCATCAAGGAAAGTGGTGGCCTCCACCAACTCAGAAGGAAAATTATTAGCGAACAGAGCAAAGTCCAAGATTTGAAGCCTAGGGCTGGGACTGCTAAAGCTAACTACGGCAAGTGCTGGACCTTTACCAGCATTCAATTGGAAGTGCAATAGCCCCTGAGGGAAAATCATGCTATCCCCTTTGTTGAGGGTCTTTGAGTAGACGGTGTTCGCTGATGATGAGATGAACCCAGCACAAATCGACCCTTGGAGGACAAGGATGACCTCCGAGCCACCTGGGTTCGTGTGCAATGGAATGACCCCACCAAGGGCTAAGTCCAGGTGAACCAAGGAGATGCCAAGCCCATTCAGGCCAGGGAACTGGGTTACAAATGCTGGGGTCGCCGCCGCTTTGATGAGGTTCGAGGTGTTCCCAACCACGCCAAGGCCCAAGAAGACAAAGTCATTCACGGTGACTGTTGAGACCTTCTTGCAGGAGTAGCTCGCGGGGCCCTCGGGGGCCGAGAGGTCTCCAACGCAGAAGTCCTGGACCGCCGCGTGGGAGGCAGAGAGGAGAAAGGAGAGCAGAATTAAGGTTTGGAGTATTGACATCTTAATGCCGACTCTTTAATTTCTTGGGGAAAGATTTCCTTTCGAATGTGTGTTTGAGGGATTCTCGAGGAGGTATATATAGAGTGGCACATCGTGGGATGTTCTGAGGCATTGGTGATTAGCGGAGAGGATAAGAGACCTGATGGTTTTTATGATGGGCTTAAGGCCCGTCCGCCCCTGTTGGGCCTAAAAGCCCGGCCCACAATATTATGGCCCATGGATAGAGGGATGTGATGAAGGGACACGTTTCTTTTTGGAGGGGACGCATATAAAGAGGAAATAAAGAGGGAGGAATGCACATTTTGGCAGTACGTACGTTCCTCCTCCCTCTCTCCCTTCAAAAGAAAGAATAAAGAAAAGAGACGATACTCTCTTCCTTTCAAGGCCAATTGACGTTATCGGATCGAGCGGGATTAGTTTTCTCTTCCTCATATCGGCGTCGGTGTTTAATCTGTGGTTAACAAGGTACGTTCAATTCTGTGATGTGCCTTAGGATCGGTGATGCATGTGTTTTTCCCAGGCTCATCTTCCACACAAGTTTAAGGGTTCGATTTAGTATCGAATCCGGTTTCAAGGAATCCGACAATCCCAACATTGGTATCAGAGCCCTAGTTCATGTTTTTTCGACCCCTTTCATGTTTATGAATGATTTTTTATTGAATTTTCGTGAAAAATCGGCCGACACCGATAAGGGGCGGAAAAATACCGACACAAGATTCAGTTCGCCCCTTTTTTGGTTTTTTGTAAGTCGAAATTTTTTTCTAAAAGCGTAGGATTGAAGCCCTCGTCGAGATGAGAAAAACGAGTGGTGGATTGCCGCCGGAGGCTGCCAGATGCGCCGCCACGTGTAACCGGATTCACGCGCCGATTTGGTCCCCCGCATGCGCCGTTTCGGCTAAAGGCGCGTGTGACGTACGCACACAGTGTTGGCGCGTGCCGCGCATGCACTAGATGATGTCATCGTGACGTCATCCAGGCACTCGCGTGGCACGTGTTGGTCTGCTTATCCGATCGGGCCGGACGGACCGTCCGGCCCGACCAGTCCGACGCGGCCCGTTCGGTTCGACCCGACCGCCCGTTGACCTCGACCCGATTGACCATTGACCGTTGACCCAAAAAAAAAGAGAGGAAAATAATGTGTTTCTTTTTCCAATTAAGTCTATGTGGATTATATGTAATCCCTTATTTGTTCTGCATTTGTTGCAGGAACAATGCCTCCCCTTAGGTTGCGCACACCTATTCGTGCAATTACCGATGAACAAAAGGATATGCTTTCTAAGTTGATAGCTGAGCTGACTGATCATCGATGAGAGAGTGGTGACTTAATTGATCACGTTCTTGAAGTCAACGGGAAAATACAAAAGGTCATATGGAATGGTTGTCCCATGTCACAGTTTGAGATAGTGCAATTTTGCATGAACACTCTTCCATAAGAATGGCAAGGAGTGTTGAATCTCATGTGGGAAGTCAACAGAGCTGCTTCGTATAGGAAAATTGTGATGGATTTTATAAATGATTATTACCGGATTGTTATAAGGGAAAAGATCAAGAAATTGAACAAAAGAGTATCTTTCCCAATTCGTATATTAACTTGGTGTTAGATGTATTGGCTGGTCTTTATTTAGTGTGCTTTGTGGACATCTTATATAATGTTTACTACCTGATTGTTGTTGATGTAGCAACTGATATGTAAGTTGTATTATGTGAAAGCATTATTATTCTATTGTATGTCAAATATTATTTGCTTTATATTATTGTTGATTGCTGTGGATAGTTCATAGAAGTTTTTGTAGCTTCATAGAATTTATTTTGCATAAGACAATTATATTAATGATAGTTTTAAGTTAGGATTTTTGGAGGATGATTGAAAATATAGTGACATTTTGATTCTGAAACCTTACTTGAAATTGTTCATTAATATGATGGGTCTGTGCAAAATTGATGCATAAATGATAGGCATTAATAATTCGTGCAAATATGTCTGATATGTTTAGATCAATGGCTTTAGCCACAAAGAGCATAGTTGCTGAGCTGAACAAAGGTGAAAAGCTCAATGGTGACAACTATGAAATCTGGCACATGAAAATCCAATATGTGCTGGAAAAGTAAGAGGCACTAGAAGCTCATAACCTGACCATGGTAGAACATAAAGAAGGAAATACTGCACAGCACAAGAGAGATAAGGAAGCATTTGCTGCATGGAAAAGAAAGAACTCTCTTGCTCGCATTACGTTGCTGAGTAGCATGGAAAATGACGTCATGCGAGAGTTTAGGCGTTTTTAGAATGCTAAGGAAATGTGGGAAGCATTGGCAGCAAGATTTGGTCATACTTTGGTGACCAGACTGAGACAGCTCACTATTGGGTTTGACTCTTATAAGAAGCCTCATGGTCATACCATGAAGCAACATCTTAGAAAGATGTCAAACATGATTAATGAGCTAAAAGATGCTGGCCATGTCCTGACTGATGAGTAGTAAGTGCAAGCAGTGATTCGTTTCTTACCTCAAAGTTGGGAGCATATGAAGGTGCACCTGACCCATAATGAAAATATCAAAATCTTTGAGGATGCAGTACGTCATCTTGAGCTGGAAGAGGACCGCCTCTTTGTGGCTAAGCCGGAAGTTGAAATCTATCATGCTGGTTCTAGCTCACATGGAGCTTCGAGCTCTAAGCGCAAATGTCCTAACTAGTTCGATAAAGGGAAAGGCAAGGAAGCAGGTCATTCAGGGAAGAAATCTAAGCTTAACCAACATGAAAGATGAAAGCGTCCTCGAATAAAGAAGCTTACAAGGGTGAAGTGTTACAATTGTGACAAGAAGGGTCACTATGCTCGCGACTATCGTGAGCCAAAGAAGGTATACACCCCTTGTACTTTTCAGAATTTTGCTTATGTGTCGAGTTCTGTATTCTTAACTGAGTCTAATCCTTTGTGGACTGTAGATTCAGGAGCGACAGAACATGTAGCGAAGGATAGAGAATCCTTCGTGGAATTCCGACGAGTATCAACTGGAACTAAGTGGATCTATGTGGGAAACAACTCCAAAGCTGAAGTAAAAGAAATTGGCACTTGCCAACTGAACATGCGTGGTTGACGCACTTTGTTCCTACATGATGTATTGTATGCTCCGGAGATTTGTCAGAATTTAGTGTCTGTTTTAATGTTGGTCAAGCTAGGTTTTAATATGAACTTCCATATTAGAGGTGTGGGTTTGTTTTTAGATAAAAATTTCTATGATTATAGTTATTTTCTGGATGGTTTCATTGTATTAGATATTTACTATGTTAATGCAAATATTTGTTATTTCCTTCTCACATCTCCTAATTCATATGATAATGATGTGAATGTGTGGCATGATAAACTTGGTCATATTGGCCAACAACGTATGAATAGACTAACCAAAGAGAGCTTGTTTGGCCATATTGAAAAAGTTAATTTGCCTATATGTGAGCATTGCCTAGTAGGGAAAATGATAAAGAAACCATTTGGAAAAGGTAAAAGAGCTTAATTTCCTCTGCATTTAATCCATTCTGATGTCTGTGGTCCAATGAATGTGAGTGGAAGGCATGGGGCTGTGACACCCCGAACCACCTAGGGTCGCCACAGGCACCTGACGTTACACCTAATGGAACATTAGCTACACTTCTTAGAAGAAGCGTCGTAAAACATAGACACTTTTTTTTTGAAAACGGTCCCAGCGCGACTCATTTGCGGAAGCAAAATATAACATCGTCGTCTCTCCCTCCAACAATCATGATACAATTGCACACCACTAAACATCATAATAACAGACAGCCATGACATTTTATTTACATATTTTCAAGATGGGTTTCCTTGGGTCGGTACATCAAAAGGAAGGCCAGAGCTCAGCCATACTCGGCCTAAAACCCTAAAAAGAAACAGTCGACCCACTACAACTCACGTGTAAGATCCCCCATTGCTAGTGCCGGTTAACCATCCTAAAAAGTTTCAGCGTCTACTCGACACGCACGGACCTTCACACCCATCTTGGTGCATTAGACGGTGGCGGTGGTAGCATCCCACGCATCGCTCCGTTGCGTCGAACATGGACGGATATGAACTCCTGGACAACAGGGCCCCCAGCCAGGTCCACATCGTACATAACTAAACATCGCACTCGAATATAAGTAAGACTAGGAACAGAAGGACAGTCAAACTCCTCACACTCGACCTCTACGTCTGAAGGTAGGCCATAGAAAACACCCCACGTGACAGCAGGGATCGACATGCTGCTAATCTAAAATGTTGGTCCCCGAAGGGGTGAGTACAATCACTCAGCAGGTAAAAGAATCCAATAACCACTCAATGCATCATACAATACAATCACATCATCGTACATGCCATTCATGCATCCATGCGTGCTTACCTCGAAGCCATGCATATACCATCATACATCTTCATCATATCATATCATATATCACCATCATCATGACATCATTCTATCATACACATGTCATCGTCATCATGGCATCATCATATCATATTATATATCACCATCATCATGACATCATTCTATCATACACTTGTCATCATCATCATGGCATCATCATATCATATCATATCATATATCACCATCATCATGACATCATCCTATCATACACATGTCATCATCATCATGGCATCATCATATCATATCATGCATATCATCATGCCATAGGTGATCATCATCTTATCATATCATACATGCATATCATCATGCCATAAGTGATCGTCATCATATCATGTCATGTATGCACGATTCAATTTCCACTTTTAACTTTCAATTCAATCACCACATCACCCTTTCTCAAGATCATCAATTTCATCTCAAACTTTACACTCACACCCCATCTTGGCATCGCGAGAAAAACCTCCGGCATTCAGCCACTCAAGGCCACCGGGCATCTGGCACCCCCACATTCCGGGCGTCTCGCATCCCAACTGGCATCACGAGGCATCCCCTCGGGCAAAGACCTCCGAGGCTTCCGGCACCCAACCATTCCAAGCATCCTGACACTCCCAGGGCCATTCGGCCATGTATCTCTATACATTCCGGGCATCCGGCACCCCCCATCCCGGGCATCCTGATACTTCCAGGGCATTATCATCCGCCATAACAGTTTCCTCATTTATCATTGTCCACATTTACCAATTTTTGGTCTCACTTACATGGCACATGAAGCAATGGAAAATAAAATCACTTTCATCCTTCAATCTATGCATGCATCATGGTACAATCATCCATAAAGATAAAGTTCATGGAATTCATACAATTTAAAATAGCCCGTTTATAATACCCTCTTTTTCTCTTTTTTTTTTTTTGAAATTTATTTAATTTCCAGCGTGTATCATTCTTGAAAATATTTAAAATTAAATATCCATATAATTCTCAAAAATCATGAATTAAGGCTAATGATAGACAAGACAATAGGGTAATAATTTCATGAAAAACACAAGGCCAATCAATTTCCACACAAGATTTATAGTTCACACAAATACAGCATGAAATTTCGGATAAAAACAGAATGCACAGTTTCCGAACTAATTTTATTAAAATATCCAAACGACCTCCTAAAATTATTAAATTTTACCAGGTTATAGCCAAGACACTAAGGTAGATTTTTCATGAAGACTTCTAAGCCAAATTCCTTTTAGATTATTTTCTACAGTCACACGAAGCTTCTGGATCTAATACTGAAACGTCCAGTGCATGGTTCTCCGAAATACTGAGTTTTTACCCACTTATACTTCTTATTTTCCTCTGAAATTTGGATATGTTTTACTTCAAGATGTTTCCTATAACTTTTATGCAGAGATCTAAGTCATATTTTCAAAGGACAGTCTCCATATGGGTCCATGAAGTCTCGGGTAACCTGTACCGCGTCTCCAGATCTACGGTTTTCAAGAGTAAGTTGATTCACTAGGCTAAACTTGTTCATTTTGCTTCAAATTTGAGTATGTTAAACTTCAAGATGTTCTATACAAGTTTCATGAAGAAGTCAAAAAGATATTCTTATTAGAAATCAGCATGCAACCACAAATCCACCGAAAGGTCAGTGAAATCTTTCCAGATCTGATGTCTCGGTAGGATGAGTTTTTTACCCCTTAAATCTCCATCATTTTATACCAAATTTTTGTATGTTTTATTTTAAGATGTTAGGTACAACTTTCATGAAGAGATAAAAGTCAAAATCGAACTCAAAACATGTATGCAAACTCTCACAAGGTTCCGAGTCAAACAGTTCATGCGAAAACATTCCAGATCTAGCATCTCCGTAGGATGAGAGTTTGACCCCTTAAATATCCATTATTTTATACCAAATTTTATTATGTTTTATTTTAAGATGTTAGCTACAACTTTCATGAAGAGATCAAAGTAAAAATTGAACTCAAAACATGCATGCAAGCTCTCACAAGGTTCTGACTCAAACAGTTCATGCGAAAACATTTCAGATCTAGCATCTCTGTAGGATGAGAGTTTGACCCATTAAATCTCCATCATTTTATACCAAATTTTATTATGTTGTATTTTAAGATGTTATCTACAACTTTCATGAAGAGATCAAAGTCAAAATCGAACTCAAAACATGCATGAAAGCTCTCACAAGGTTCTGACTCAAACAGTTCATGAGAAAACAGCATGCAACTCAAGAACAAACCACACTTGCTTCACTCCCATGACTCCAAATATCCTAGATTCCGACCATACATGCAAACCATTGGTGCAAGAGTAGAAAATGGATTCCCAACTTGCCTCTAGACCACACGAATGGCGGCACACAGCGGCGAACACGGCGGCACACGGCGGCGAACGGCGACGACTCCTTCCTCTCCCTCTCGGCCGCACCCTCTCCCTCTCTCTCGCACGGTTCACTCTCTCTCTCCCTTTCTCTCTTGGCCGAATGGCTAACCAGCCATTCTCTCTCCTCTTCTTCCCTTTTATTTCCCCCAAACCTCATCATTTGTAATGATTAGGTTGCCTCTCAATTGGCCAATGCATGGGAGTTCTTCTTGCCACTTGGCAAGACCCATGCATGGGCTTGGGCCTCCTTTTGGGCCAGCGACAGCCCCTCCGTGGGCTTCTATTGGGCTGACCAGCTTCGCCCACTAAGGCGTAGGCTAATGGGCCTAAGGCCCAACCTAATAAAAATCAATTTTACCCCTTTTTCTTATCCTTTATTTTAAGAATTAAATTACTAAATTCTACATGGCCAAAATCTTGTAACATTTTATTTATAGGAATTTAATTTTATGAGGTGCATAGCCAAGCATAGATTATTCTCATTAATTTATCCTATAGTTCTAATTTAAAAATTCAAGAACACAAGCATATGACACATAGCCTTAAGAAAACTAATGGCTAAAACATAAATCATAGGTAATTTCATTACCTAATTATTGGCTTTAATTCCTCTAGAGGGTGACTTGAATTTTGGGATGCCACATGGGCTGTTTATTTTATCACTTTTATAGATGATTATACTCAATTCGGATATGTCTATTTGATTTCTCATAAATCTGAAGCATTGAGATGTTTCAAAAGGTTTATGAACTTGGTAGAAAATCAATTATACAAGAAAATAAAAGTACTGAGATCCGATCGAGGTCGAAAATATTTATCTGATGAGTTCATAAAATTATGTGATGAAAAAGGAATAGAAAGACAGTTGTCTATTCCATATACTCCTCAACAAAATGGTGTTGCGGAAAGAAGAAACAGAACCCTACTGGAAATGGTTAGGTCAATGATGGCACATGCTAACTTACCTATCACTTTTTGGAGTGATGCGTTGTTAACTGCTGCCTATATACTTAATCGGGTGCCTTCCAAATTAGTTATTTCTACTCCATGAGTTATGGATAGGTAGAAAATCGGACTTAATTTTCTTAAGCCATGGGGTTGTGCTGCCTATACTCATGAGCACTCTCACAAGTTTGGAAAATTGGGTCCCAGAGGAAATAAGAATATTTTCATAAGATACTCCGAACACTCGAAAGGGTATGTGTTCATAGGTGAGCAGGAAAGTGAGAGTATAACTGAATTTGAATCACATAATGTCACATTCTTAGAGAATAAATTTCCTAAGAAGGGCGAAATAGGTGAAGATTACTCCCTATTTGAAACCTTGGATCAAGATAATGATATTAGTGGAGTTCGTCCAAGTGGGAGTAATATGAGAAGTGATGAATTGAACTCAACTCATTCTCAATTACAACCACATAATGAGACGACATCATTATTATCTAATCCTAGTGGGAGCATAATGGGGAACGATGTGCAAAATGCACAATCTCCCATACGGCGAATAAGTCGCAAAAGTATTCCTCGTCGACGTTTTGACATTGAAGGGGAAACTTTTATGATTGCTCCACAAGATGAGGATGAGCCAAGAAATATACATGAGGCTCTTAATTATCCTAGTAAGGAAAAATGGATTCATGCAATGGAAGAGGAGATTAAGTCAATGAAGTCAAACCAAGTTTGGGAACTAGTTGATCTTCCAAAGGGATGCAAAGCTATTGGGAACAAGTGGGTTCTCAAAATAAAGCTGATAGCTTGATAGAAAGGCATAAGGCTCGCCTTGTGGCGAATGGGTATAAGCAACATGAAGGAATTGATTATGAAGAAACATTTTCTCCTGTAGTGAGATTTACCTCGATTCGCATTATTCTGGTAATAGTGGCTAGTATGGATCTTAAGTTACATCAAATAGATGTAAAGACTATTTTTTTCAATGGAGAATTAGAGGAAGAAATATATAT
Source organism: Eucalyptus grandis x Eucalyptus urophylla (assembly GCA_028830015.1). NCBI lineage: Eukaryota > Viridiplantae > Streptophyta > Magnoliopsida > Myrtales > Myrtaceae > Eucalyptus > Eucalyptus grandis x Eucalyptus urophylla. The sequence goes on from CM054190.1 coordinate 49,329,010, forward strand.
GGAACAACCTGCTGGTTTCATTAAAGAAGGCCAAGAAAGAAAGGTATGTCGACTTTTGAGATCGATATATGGCCTTAAGCAGTCATCGAGACAATGATATATACGTTTTCATAATGCCATAATTACATATGATTTTACAATGATAGATGAAGATCATTGTGTATATATCAAAAGATTCAAGGATCAATTTGTGATCATATCATTATATGTTGATGATATACTAATTGCCAGAAGCAATAGGAAGTTTGTAAATACTGTGAAGAGTTGGTTATCTTCCAACTTTGAGATGAAAGATATAGGTGAGGCTGCATACATTCTTGGAGTTAAGATTTCAAGAGATTATTCGAAGATATCGTTATCTCTTTCGTAAGAAACATATATAAATAAGGTTCTTGAACGATTTTGTATGCAAGATTGTAAACCCATAGACACTCCTATTGCAAAAGGTGAAGGATTGAGCCATAGACTGTGTCCAAGGACTCTACAAGAGAAGGAACAAATGAAACATGTTCCTTATGCTAGTGCTGTTGGGAGCTTGATGTACGCTATGATGTGTACAAGACCTGACATATATTTTGCAGTTGGAATGGTGAGTAGATACCAATTCAATCCAGGTGAAGCACATTGGAAGGTCGTTAAGAGAATACTAAGGTATTTGAAGGGAACTGCTGATTACAAGTTGAATTACCAAGGAAAGGATATGCGACTTGAAGGCTATTCAGATGCTGATTGGGGAGGAGATTTAGATGAAAGAAAATCTACCTCTGGATTTGCTTTCTTACTGAACAATTGAGCCATATCATGGAGCAGTAAGAAGCAAACGTGTATAGCCTTGTCCACGATGGAAGCTGAGTTCATGGCATTATCAGTAGCGGTACAAGAAGGAGTTTGGCTTAAGAGATTTTTGGATTATTTAGGTGTTATTGAGAAAGCTGCAAATCCATTATTGGTTAACTGTGATAGCCAAGCAGCTATAACGTACACCAAAGATCCAAAATATCATGGCAAGACCAAACATATAGATACCGATTATAACTTTGTCAAAGATATGGTTGCACGAAAAGATGTGAACTTACAGTACATATCTACGCATAGAATGGTAGCAGATCCTATGACAAAGCCAATACCTAGAGATGTGTTTTGTAGTCATGTAAAATCTCTAGGATTGCGTAGAGTTTGATGTACTAGATTGTAATTTCCCTGATTTGTTCACATTTATGAACTTGTGCTTTTTCATTGTTAATGCCTATGAATCTTTATTTAATCTTTATGCATCTTAATGCTCAGTGCATTACTTTAATTTGAGAAAGTATGTTGGACAGATATAAGATTGGCCCACTCACACAGGTAATCGCATCTATTTACTATGTGATAAATAAAGATGAGATGGTTTTTAAGCTTATTATCTAGGTGATAATCGAGAGCTCAAGCTTAAAAATATATTTGTCGCCTTAACTAGGTGTTAAGATGAGGACATACTATTTACTATGTCCGAAAGTAAAATAACCCACATATTTTACTTTATCTGTCTATGATGCTAGATATGAGTTCTGATGAATTTTGTGAATGAGTAGATACGTAAATTCAAGTTAGATATTGGGTATGTCTGAACTATCATCTGTACGATATTAAATGTATAGACATACGGTCCATGGGAAATGAGTTAGTACCGTAATATGTATTTCATACTACGTATGCATGAGACGACCAATAAGAGTGGCAAAAGTTTGATCTCAACTTTTATGCCGTGTGAAACTCTTGAGGAAAAGAGTTCTTCAATTTGAGTGCCCTCATGACTTTTACTTATTCTCAAGATTTCTATTTAGTGTTTACTATTTTAGGATGTTGTTAATGATCATGAGTTGATTCGATAAAATGGGATATTTCTAGAAAAGTAAGCTGAACTGAAATTGAGAGTTTGAAGGAAAGAGGAAGATCGAATTTGGAGAATCACATTGTAGTTTTGTATTCACTGGTTGACCAATTATGACTGTCTTTGGGATAATCATAATTGTGAATAATATATATTTATATATAAATGTGATCGATCGATCTAGGGTACTGTATACTAAATCTACTCAGAGTGTGATGCCCATTATGAATTGCTATATATTCCTAACAGATGTATGGCAACAAACTCTCAAAGTATGCTGATCGCACGGATTATTCACCGGTATGAATGTTGCAGAGAGGTAAAGAGGATCCTGTTCAGCCCACCATGTGCGAGTGGGAGATGATGGTTTTTATGATGGGCTTAAGACCCGTCTGCCCATGTTTGGCCTAAAAGCCCGGCCCACAATATTAGGGCCCATGGATGGAGGGATGTGATGAAGGGACACGTTTCTTTTTGAAGGGGACGTATATAAGGGGGAAATAAAGAGGGAGGAACGTACCTTTTGGCAATACATACGTTCCTCCTCCCTCTCTCCCTCCAAAAGAAAGAATAAAGAAAAGAGACGATACTCTCATCCCTTCAAGGCCAATTGACGTCATCGGATCGAATGGGATCAGTTTTCTCTTCCTCATATCGGCGTCGGTGTTTAATCTGTGGCTAACAAGGTACGTTCGATTCTGTGATATGCCTTAGGATTGGTGATGCGTGTGTTTTTCCCAGGCTCGTCTTCCGCACAAGTTTAGGGGTTTGATTTAGTGTCGAATCCGGTTTCAGGGAATCCGACAATCCCAACAAGACCCCATGCAGGGTTTCACGTACATGGCAATGCAAGAAAGGGGTACATTGGAAGCGGAAAGATTGCGATCCGTGATACTTGTCGGAGGGTAATGTCTTTACAGAAAAGAACAAGGAGGTTCTTCTAGTTTGCAAATAGAGGACCATGAGAAAATATCTTTAGATATTTTTGGGCTTCATAAAAGAATATTCATCTCTTTAAAGAATATGAACTCCAAATACATTTCCGATTGGGGAAACTCAATAAGAAGTTCAAAACTTGCAATTTTTGCTAGAAGTACCGTATTATCTTAAAAGTGGCACATAATGATCAATCTATAGTAGATTGTTTATAAGTGTATCTTAGCTTAGAATTTTTATTTTTTGCACCTCTTTGGTTAGAATTTTACTCAACTAAAATAGAGAACTACACCACCAATAAACCATTAAGTACAAGAATACTGTACTTGACACTCAATTAAAACTTGGATTAACACAAATAAAATACTCTTCTGTCGTTATGGATTTTGTGCTTGTTTAACTTACAAACAGGTTATATTTAGACATGTAATCTAGTAATCAAAGACAGGTTAAATGAAGTTCCTAGCTATTAGAGATTGAAGAAAATGCGACTCTTACAACTTTTGGATAACCAATTGTACATTTGATGTAACTATAGGAATTATATAATTTCTGGGACATATAAACCAAACTGCTCATCACAAAGGGGCAAATTTTGCTCTACATTATTGGAGTACTTCTAACTTTCTTTTAACAAATTTTATTTAAATGGAAAGAAGAAGAAGAGGAATTTGAATTATATGAAGTTATAGAGGGAGCGTCCGAAAATAATAATCTTAAAGAGAATCAAGAAGGTGGTCCTCAAGCACATGGGAGGAGAGAAATGACGGCATAAGAGGACATACAAGACAGTTAAAAGTGTAGCCCCTGCAGACTGCAAAGTCTTGGTTTCCCCAAGCACATGGCCTCTATCCTTGTGGCTTTATTCGCAATACTACAACTTCCCTTGCTATTCCAAATGGTTCAATCCACTTATGGATCCTGCGTCTTTTGTCCCGAGGGCATTTGGGATGGAGTCAATTACAGTGAACAAGATCAATGGTTGACGAATTTGATTTGAGGGTGTATGTCTTTATTACAGTTGGTTGGTTGTAGTGAGGCCATTGCGACACCGAATCTATTTCCTCAAAGTATTTAAACAATTACTAGACATTAGTTTTCTTACCTTGCTATGAAAGCTCTATTTATAAAATGATCCAATCATTTTAAAATTTCAGCCTATGGATACTTCAAAATTGAATATGCACATACGTAAACAATTTTTTTTTAACATTCAGTACCAAAGTATGCTCATTCTTGGAATATAAATTTTTTAAAAATTAGTTTTTCTAGCTTCTTGTTTTATAATTTAGATTCAGAATTTTTTTTCTTTCAGCTTAAACATTCAGCTTGCAGGTATTTCAAAAAATAATCTATTATAAAAAATTAACTTCAACGTTTATTACCAAAATACACGCTACCATGTAATATATCTTTCATCATGATGAAAGATGAAAGGTTATATATAGAAAAAAAATTTATAGATAAGAATTTCAGTGGTAAGAACTATACCAAATGTAGGCTTTATTCTTGTGAACTATAAAGTAATTGGAATCATACCAGTTATGATACTTTGTTTGTATCAATTGTGAAGTAGATGGAATAAAACCTACCATAAATCTTTGCCCCAGTGATCACTATTGACATCTAAAATTTAATTAAATATTTAGATATTTATTACATAAAAAATTAGACAACAATTTGATCCTGGAAAAGCAATCCTCACTATCAAGGTGGTCAGAGATAGCTCCGACTCCTTGGCGACAATAACAAATCAGACACATGTTCGATTCCTAAAAAAGCAGCTCTCTTGCGTCATTAAGTAAGATGATACCCCGATACCTGTCAAAAACTTAAGGTCGCACCCCATAACATTTATTCCAGATAAGTAACTACATGTACATTATTATTTGTCTTAATATGTATTATATTATATTGCCATTTTTGCATAAGACATCTAGTCTCAAACAAACTATTATCTACGACATATGCATAGACAAAATTTAGGGATCAATTCTTCTTTAAATGCAACCTTTGCGAGCTCAACTTCAAAGAAATGCAACTATTGATACCTAAATATTGTATAAATATATAGATATTTATTGAATAAAAAATTGGGGACAAATTTGGCCCCAATAAAAATGATTTTCACATCACCTAGAGATTAATATTATTTACATCTATAAAGATTTATTTTTATTTTATTCCCATTTATTTTACCCTATAGATATAAAACTATATTTAAAAAAAAAATGGAGCAAAAGGGGCGAAAAGGGCCCAGCCCCCCTTATTCTTTTCGCTTGTCTTCGCCCAAGACCGGGCCCAGCTCCCCCCTCACGGCCCGGCCCAGCCCGACCCCTCCTTCCTTCTCCCTCCCTGCAACTCCCGTGGGCGGCTCTCCCTTCTCTCCTTCTCCTCCTTTTCTCACGCAACAAGGACAGCGTGCTGCAGAAATGAAGGAGTAGAGCAGGCGGAAATAATGACTGATGGGACGCCGGTTTGGCGGGGGGAGGCCGGTCAGCGCACCAAGCATCGGCGGCCGAAGCCTCCGTCGAGCGGCCTCCTCGGCCTATAAATAGGATAGCGCAAGCTCAATAGAAGCGGGAGCCAAAGAGAGAGAGAAAAGAAGGGTGGAGTAGAGAGAGCGGAGGGGTTTCTTCGGAGAGAAGCCCAAGAGAGTGAGCGGAGGGGGTGAAGGTAGAGGGAGAGCACTGAGAGGGTGGAGGTCGGCGAGGAGATTTGGGAGAGAGAGAGAGAGAGAGAGAGAGAGAGAGAGAGAGAGAGAGAGCCCTCTCTCGGCCAAGCCGCGGAGACCCTTGCCGCACGAGACCTCCGCTGTGTCGCTGCCACTTGTCGTTGCTGCGGCGTCGCTTGCTACGCCCAAATCAAGTCGCACCGTCGCTGTACCCGACGGTCGTTGTTGGCACGACATTGCTGCTCGCTGCTTCGCCGATTTGCCCCCGATCCTGCTCGCTGCACTACCGCGACGAAGAAGTCTGGGCGAGCCGTCGTCACTCGCCGCGGTTGTATTTGTCGAGGTTCGCGGTGGGAGAGCAGAGGCGGCTACGAACCGGGCTGGGAGCGGGCTGGGTCTGGGTGTCCATGGGCTTGCAAGGTCGTGGGCCTGGCTTTTCATTCAAGTGAAATTTGGGCCTGATAAGAATTAATTCGAATTGGGCTCTTGATAGGGCCCGGTACAGTCAAACTCAAGCCCGAGATAGGACTCCTCCGTCCGCTTCGTCCAGCCTCTGTGCGTATGATGGATGACCTCTGTATCTCTTGGGGAGAGTCTATTCTGTTGGATGAAGCTCAGGGGATTTTTGATTTTGAAACTTAAATGGGTTGGACATAACATATCTAAGTCATAATCCCTAATTTTGTGAATAATTTTTATTGGCGAAATTCATATTAAGTAACTCAATTGATAAAATCGGAAAGTTTAAGTTTGAATTAACATAATAAGTTTAAAACTGACTTGATAATTGCCCCTAACTAACTTATTTCAATATTTCTTCTAAATCAGTAATAATTCATTATAAAAATTAAAATTTAGATATTCACTAGAATTAGACATCAGTTCAGATTATAGGTTTGCTAACTGACGTCAAAAGTAAATTAGTGCATCGAGCTCGTGTGAGTGTTGCCACGTGAGTCATCATCGTGCAAGTTTGGCCCACTTTTATATCCATTGATAGATAGAGATTGAAATGCTAACATCATTTCCTTGAATTACATCATCTCACCCCGGAACTTCGTGAGCACCTAAGTTCATTGTAAGCTTTCCAACAAGAAATCATTTGGCCGGCACCCTTGTTGGTCTCAAATCACATAGCCACCTTTCCAGGGAAAACACATGATCAAATAAATACCCAAGGATCTAAATCAAACAATACGTACACCTAACAATAGTGAGTCAAGCTTTCAGGCAGCATTAGAGTTGTAGGAATCCAAATATGAATTTAAAAGATAATTGTTTCGAAATTTTATGAAGTAATGGTGAAACAACTAATCAAATGCCACACCTCAACACTTTTAAGGCAGAACGAGTACGGTAGAAGAAGAAAAATTCTTAGATGCCCTCAATGCATGTAAGCTCATCTCACATGTACCATTGGATGAAGTGGGCCCATGTAGAACCCACTTATCTAACAATAGCGTGAGCTAGTTTCTCATGATTCGGATGGATACATTATTGGCTTATTGTACAAATGATTGCGAAAAGATTCTAGTGTATTTAGAAAAAAATAAAACAAGTCCAAAGCTAGGCTCTAAAACAGAATCTGCGTCCATAATTAAGTCATGTGTAGAAAAGTCCGCATCAATGAATTGGTCCACTTGGCCTTGGACAATACTAAATGAACGTATTGAAAGTGTTGGCATGACACGCCATTACTAAATAATGCTTTGATCGGCATGACGTGAGCCGTCATTATATGGATGCAACACCGAATGTTAGTTTATCCCTTTGTAGATAGGATCCAAATTTTATTGTAATCTCATTTATAATGGGTGGATGATATTACTGCATCATTTGATTTATCAAGCACATTTTTCTAGATGAACATTAGCTCTCAAGGAATTGACAAAGCAACATAATTTTTTTTTTTTTTTTGGTAAAGGTAAGCAACATACTTTTATTCATCTACTCAAAATTCGATAAGAAAGGGAGGTGTTTTGCTCCATAGTTCGAATAGAACAACAAGTCAGAAAGCACTAAAAATCAAATCTCCACTCCAGCGACTCACTTCAACACATTAGCAAACCAAATACAACCTAACAAGAAAAATCCATGGAAAGCCATTGACGACGAGCATATAAGCTGAATTATTATTTCTTTTCATTTTTTTGAAGAGACTTGAAAAGGTGGTGATTCTTAATGGATGGATTCTCGACGAAAATGAAATTAGCCACTTAACCAGTGCCACCAAGAACGCCCTTGAGCTTCTTGACTTGAGCATCATCAAGGAAAGTGGTGGCCTCCACCAACTCAGAAGGAAAATTATTAGCGAACAGAGCAAAGTCCAAGATTTGAAGCCCAGGGCTCGGACTGCTAAAGCTGACTACGGCAAGTGCTGGACCTTTACCAGCATTCAATTGGAAGTGCAATAGCCCCTGAGGGAAAATCATGCTATCCCCTTTGTTGAGGGTCTTCAAGTAGACGGTGTTCGCTGATGATGAGATGAACCCGGCGGAAATCGACCCTTGGAGGACAAAGAGGACCTCCGAGCCACCCGGGTGCGTGTGCAATGGAATGACCCCACCAGGGGCTATGTCCAGGCGGGCCAAGGAGATGCCGAGCCCATTCAGGCCAGGGAACTGATTTACAAATGCCGTGGTCACTGCAGCCTTGATGAGGTTAGAGGTGTTCCCAGCCATGCCGAGGCCTGCGAAGACAAAGTCATTCACGGTGACTGCTGAGACCTTCTTGCAGGAGTAGCCCGCGGGGCCCTCGGGGGCCGAGAGGTCTGCAACGCAGAAGTCCTGGACCGCCGCGTGGGAGGCTGAGAGGAGGAAGGAGAACAGAATTAAGGTTTGGAGTGTTGACATCTTTATGCCGACTCTTTAATTTCTTGGGAGAAGGATTTCCTTTCGAATGTGTGTTTGAGGAATTCTCGGGGAGGTATATATAGAGCGGCACATTGTGGAATGTTCTGAGGCATTGGTGATTGGCCGAGAGGATAAGAGACCCCATGCAGGGTTTCACGTGCATGGCAATGCAGGAAAGGGGTACATTGGGAGCAGACAGATTGCGATCCGTGATACCTGTCGGAGGGCAATCTCTTCATAGAAAAGAACAAGGAGGTTCTTTTAGTTTGGAAATAGAGGACCATGAGAAAATATCTTTAGATATTTTTGGGCTTCGTAAAAGAATATTCGTCTCTTTAAAGAATATGAACTCCAAATACATTTCCAATTGGAAGAACTCAATAAGAAGTTCAAAACTTGCAATTTTCGCGAGAAGTACTGTATTATCTTAAAAGTGGCCTTATCATCTTCCAAACCCCTAAAGTGCGGTGGAATCGTAGGCACAAACACAACCCAAATTCAAGCATTTCCTTTGGCAGGTTTGCAACAACGCACTGGCAACCACGGAAAATCTTGAAAGAAGAAGAATATTACCGGATGATATCTGTCCTCTCTGTCAACGACATCTCGAAACTATAGAAAACCTCTTCTCCTTTGCCCTTGGATGAAACAGGTTTGGGAACATACAGTAGTTAAAATCAAGATCAACACAAACGACGTGACTAGAATGGAAGCTTGGCTCGCGTACTTTAACCATATCTACTATCCTTTGAGTTCTTGACCCTACTACTGTGGCAAATTTGGAAAGCCCGGAACGATTTTGTGTTCCGAACTCTACCACCGAAGCCCCAACTCCTCATAGACGCGGCCTTGGCAAAAAATCAAAGCATCAGCAGATGGGTAAGTGGAAAGCAAGCAGATCTAAACAGGCATACCTTCAGCTTGGAAGCCCCTTGCTCGCGGCGTGCTCAAGTTAAACGTGGATGGATCGTTCGTTGAAGAGACGGGAGATGGCACAATCGCCTGCGTATGCCGAGACAGCACCGGAAAGTTGATCATTGGGTTTGCCTCCTCGGTGCGCGTGGCTTCGGCTCTCCAAGCGGAGGCCATGGCTATCATGGAAAGCCTATGGAGATTTCAGAAACAGATGCAACAGAGTTTGAGTTAAAAACATATAACTTCGAACTGTGGAAGGAACTAAGTACACTTGCAGGTCAACCAGTTTGGGAAGTCAGAGCACTCATCTTGGAGGCCCAGGCGCGTTTGAAGAATTTCCAATCCCTAAAGCTAGCCCATTGCAAAAGGGAATCTAATGGGGTGGCGGATTGGGTCGTCGAATCCCACCGCAATAATACCCTTCCGTTGAATTGGGTCTCCCACACCCCCCCTCCCCCCAACCCAATCCTTTTGGAGTTGTTATGTTCTGAAATAACTGCTTTGTATTCGCAGTCTACTGCTAAATGAAAGCTACGAAGTTTTTTGACCCAAAAAAAAAAAAGAAAAAAGAAGAAGAAAACATTTGACCTTGAACGTAAAGAAAAAAGTTGCCAAAATCAGGCCTTGACAATACACTTAATGCACAAAGCCCTATCAATGGAACGTCTGATAAGATCATTAATCATGAAGGCCATGGTAATACAATTGGACCACAAGGCCCATTGATGGAATAAATGATCAGCTCATTGATCATAAGTTTCCAATGGGCAGCATGAAACAGGCAACAATAGATTGACTCGATATATGCACAGTTTTTGAAGACTGAATCAAAGATAAACTATCAATAAGGGATTAGCAGCAGGTACAAATCATGTTAGAGTAGAGCGCAAGTCAAAACAGTGTGAGATTCATGCTGAGAATAACAAAAACTCATAAGAGAACGGCCATTGAATGACACAGAAAGAGTCAAGGAAAAGAGGGGAACCATCAACTATCAAGACATTGGAATCACAACAGCACTTTAGATTTGACTTTGAAGATGAAGATGAGAAGATCATTCATAATGGATCGATTTATTTTAGATTTTGCCTAAGTTTGAATTTTAATTTCGAATTAGATTAGGTTTACCATTTTCAGTGCTCATCTTTGTCTATAAAAGTTTTTCAGTCGTGCTTTGTATGCTTTTTACTTTTTGTACGCACTCTACTTATCTACATTAGCAATTTATATTCAACTTTAGTCGTTGAGCAAACATGACCTCCAAGAATGTAGGTCATTTGTTTTAATTCAATAAAATTTCTTTGAAAGTCCTTGTCGTCTCAAATCCACTCCTAGCATATTATTTATTTCTTTGAATTTTGTAAAGTTGTTGAGGCTTCAAGGCATATTAAATTCACTTTTGATTTGAAGTCATATTTAAGAATTTATGGATAATATCCTTTCAGAAACTGTTTCGTCAAATTTAGGGGGCCTAAAACATAAATAGTCACTCTAGTTAGGGTTATTTGCTTTTACAGAAAAGTTAAAGCGTCCGTACTGAACAACACTACTAGTATTTATCAAGCTCATGGGCTGGAATCTTCCATTTACGTCATGTGTAAAGAAAAACACTACTTGTATCTATCAAGCTCATGGACTGGAATCCTCCATTTACGTCATGTGTAAATAACTGACAAAGCGCATATGGTTAGCCGCTCTAAGCATTTCCTTCGTGAAATAAACAAAAACAAAAGAGAGACGAAAATTCTCAAACCTAGCAGGTGAATGCACATGGTGAATGCAACCAGAGTTGGAGTATACGAAGGAAATATAAGTATTCACGTTTTGACAAAATGATGTAACATGCACCAGCTTCCTCGTACCATTCTTAACCAAAAGATGATTACTTAAAATATCAAAATCAAGGAAAAAAATATGCATCCGCTACACGTTTAAAAATCTATTTCATGACTCATTTTCTGATAAAATGCCATCCATAGAAGATAAAATATTGAAAAGAAACACATCAAAGGTAGGCTGAGAAGGAGACAGTACATTTCAATAGCAAAATTATATTGAAAAGAAACACATCAGAGGTAGGTTGAGAATAAGACTGTACATTTCAATAGCAAAATTATTGAAATGAAATACATCAGAGTTAGGTTGAGAATGAGATGGATACATTTAATTAGCAATTTTCACAATTTCGTATGGGATTCCATATGAGTGTGCCCAAAGAAATCGGAGAGAATTAGTAAATGATGGGAAGGAATCCTCTTCACAATGGGCATGGTGATTGGTGAACCCAGGACACAAACAACAAAAATTATTACATGCAGATGATGACAAGACGCTGCCAGCCATGGTGGCTCAACAGATTGTCACGACCTCTTTTTTTCGACGCTCGCAATCGAGTGTGGGCGCCGGCGGAGGCTAATGGCTTGGCTGAATTTAGTTATGCCCGGACTCTCTCAAGTCCACAAATTCTGGACTTTAATAGTCTAAATTTTTTACCTGCAAGTTAATTTTTAAAACGGAGTCGCCACTAATCGATTTGGGGTAAGTTGATTAGAAACCCATGCGAAGTACTGGGAGAAATACTCGCTCCTGCGCAACCAAAGAAATTAGGATTGGAGACTTGATTACACTAGTTAATCACTAATGCCCTTTCGGTACCTAATCTTGTTTAAACTCTGAGGCTTTTTGGATTTTTGAGGGATTTTCCATGCATTTGTGGGGACGAAAAAAAAACATTTTTTTGGGTCTTTTTCTATTTTTTGGACATAAAATGGACTTTTTTGGATTTTTGGCATTTTTTGGAAAATATGAAATATTTTTTTTCGGAAAATAAATAATTTTTAATATTTTTTGGAAAATAAATTATTTTTCATCTTTTCTTGATTTTTTAAATAAAATATTTTACTATTTAATAATTTTCGAAAATAAATCATTTTTTTATTTTTTTAAAAATAAATTATTTATTTTTTGTTTATTAAAACATTGTTTTAAATAATAAAAACCGACCCGGGTCGGATCCACGGGTTGTGTCCAACCTAGGCCAGCTCAAAATGCAAATGGGCCCGCTACGCGGGCTCGACTTTTTTTTTTTTGGAAACAACGCTATGGCCGGGCATTTGGGGACGCTCGGCCTGACTCGATGACCCGGCCCCGGCAACTTGATCTCCCGGCGAAACCCTACCTGACTCAGCTCCGGCTCGTGACCCGTCTTCCAGTCACCCCAAATCGCGCAAAACCCTACCCGGTTCCTGGCCCAGGTCCGACCCGACGACCCAGGACCGCAACCCGGAAAATCGAGAACCCTAGGGTTTCTAATCCGCGGCGCCGAGGGGGGAAAACGAGGCGTTATGGCGGCGACGGCGACGGCAAAGACAACGGCGACAGTGGCTAGGTCAACAGAATACGACGAATGCGATGAACGGTGAAGGCGACGGCGACAGCCCTTTTACCTTTCCTCAAATAGGGACGATGAATGGTGACAGCAGGGATCGATTGGCGACGGCGATGACAGCGGCGAACAACAACGGCGACGGCGTCAAGACGGTGGCACGGTGTCAGCGTCACGGAGGGGCTTGGTCACCCCAGATCTGAGGCGCAGATCTCGGTCGGACCTTCCTCGGCCTTGATTTTCTCTCACTCCGGCCAGATCCGAGCCTCCACTAGCTAGATTTGACCCTCTCGAACTCGCTCGCCGCTGGCCTCCCTAAAGTCTCTCGGTGGAGGGTGGGTTGAGCTCGCGACTCGAGTTCTCCCCTGCGCTCGCCCTTTGATCTTTCCTGATGTCTCTCAGTGAAAGATCTCCGAGCTCGCCACGCCCTCCGACGGTGCTTGCGGCCGCCTATTTATAGGAGAAGGAAATCCGGTGGCCGGCTTCCAACTTGCCCACCGGTTCCCTTTGGCTGAACTGGTGTCCCATCGAGCTTTCCAGCGAAGCCCGCTCAGCATTAATGTCGTCTGAGATCTTATCCTCTCTGGCCGACGTCGGCCTACTCTCCTTGGCCGTAGGTTGTCCTTCACACGTCGGTGTCCTCTGTGCGCGTGAGCTGCAGAGGCATAGGGGAAGATGGAAGAAAGAAGAAGAAGAAGAGAAGGGGGCCGGGCCGGATTTGGGAAAAAGGGGATGGGCCCTAGGCCCACTTGGAGGGGAAAAAAGGAAAGAAAAGGGGCTGGCTATTTTTGCTTCTTTTTTTTGCTGTTTTTATTTATTTTTTGTTGTTTTTGTTTATTTATTTATTATTTTTATTATTTTTTTATTATCCGAAAAAGGCACAAAAAAAAACTAATTAAAAACGAAATTTAGGCGTCAACACAAGTAAATAATATTGAAGTCGGCACGACAACCTCATGACTTGAGGTGTAAGAAAAAGAAACGTACCAACAACGCGCTATGCTATATTCCATCAAATTATTGTTCTTCAGCAAACGAATGTTAACTCGGGAGAAATAGCGATTCAAACTTCCCAACATGACCATCAGCAAAACCAAGTCTCAACCTTGTGCTATCAAACAACCCAAGAAGTAGAATTAAGAGCCAAAAGACAACACAAGAAATTTACATGATTTAGTCGATGACTTGCATTCATGTGCCAACTATAATTGCGAAGATTTACGTCTCAAAATACAATGAAAGAGAAAGAACTATAAACATCTCTATACCCTAATACTCCCGATATCTCTCACATTCTTTGAAATAATTTTTATATTATAACTCTATGAGAAAATACTAAAATTAAACAAGTTTGTATATCGGAGGGAGATTTCCTCGCAACCCCTACATGTCCGGTCTCGCCGTTCGCTTCCGCCACAGATAGATTTCGTTAAATAATCTGAATCAAGTCAGTTGCGGAATTAATCTTTGAGCGGGGGGATAATTGGGATCTGTTAGGGAAATCCCTTATAATGTTTTGAAGATGACAAAATAAATCAAATGCTACTAATATATTTGATGGTTGAGTAATAGACCATGCAGATGATAGAACATGTAAATGATATTATCAAAGTCAGAAGACGGCCAGAAGACTGAACGTAACATATGTCCAAAGTATATTCTGAAGATTTCCAGACTTCTGTGTCAAAGTCTGAAGACTGCCAGACTCAAGACTCAAAGTATGAAGATTGCCAGACTCAAGACTCAAAGTTTGAAGACTACCAGACTTTAGTGTCAAAGTCTGTTCTACATCAGAAGTCTATCAACTCTGACTAATTCTAGACTGAACGTGAATGATGAACTAGAAGACAGACTCTATGCTGAAGCTGAACCAGATGACAGACTCTATGCTGAAGCTGAACTGGGTACAGACCTTAAAGCTAAATCTGTTTAGAAACAGAATATGTTCAGACTCAGATTGTAAAGTCTATCGCACTCAGACTCAGATTGTAAAGTCTATTACTCTCAGACTTTACATCAAGACTCGACAGATTAGAACTCAAGCCCAATCATATAACGGCTAGTGATCTGGTTTGGATTCCACATCAAGATTGATTTGATTGATTCAATCTAATTGATTAACGATTGGATCTTGAAGACAAGAACTTTCTATACGAAGAAGCTTTACTTATGGAAACCAAGATTTCGTTTGTATGGGCGATCAGAATCAATTTGGGATTCTACCTTTGTCACTCAACGGTTACCAAATCTTCTAGATACAGAGCTGTCCAATGGGTATATTGGAAGACGATTCTCTGGGATACTGTCCAACGGGTAGTTTGGAAGTGGAGGAGTATTTAAGGAGATCATGGACCGATGAGCAAGTAAGAGACGGAGCGTAGAATTTATAATTCCAAAGTCTGAGCGACTTTCGATCATATACTTGTCTCTTGAGAGCTTAAACGTTTGTGATCGTGAGAGAAATACCAAAAGAGCGACTTAGTGAGATAGTGTGATCTACTACTAAGTGTTTGCACTCGAAGTTGTAATCTCTTGTTGATTGCATAGTGGAATCCAGCCAAGAAGGCTGTTAGCATGGGAGAGTGGACGTAGGCTTGGATTAAGCCGAACCACTATAAATCGTGTGTTCTTATTCTCTTCCCTAACTCCTTTATTTTACTCGAAGTTTATTTTATTCCGCATATATTTGCCAAGGTTTATTTTATACACATATTCACCCCCTCTAGGTGTTCATACTAGCACTCTCAGGATCTATCTCATAATGGTTGCACAAGGGGGTGGTAGTTAATTTATAAGTATGAGAGAAAATCTCAATTTTTAAACTAACTTTTTGGCTGAGAGAGGCCCAATACTGCCCTACAATAAGTTATGATTTAATGGTCTAATGTCCACGGGCTGTGTAGCTAATTATAAGAATTAGCTCTCCATGTATTAAATAATGGTTCGAATTTTTTTAATTAACTGATAAAACTGTTTAGCCGGTTTAAGTTGTAGCCATTATAAGATTGTTTTAGAAAAAAAATTAATTTCCATTGCTTAAAACTTTTTTATAAGTCTTCATCCATGCCCTTTAAGTTTGCTATGTAAGCTCATTCCATAATGAGCGTGACCACAAAGAAGGACTGCACAATGTAACTCAATATTGTTGGTTAGAAATGTATGTAGACAAGTACGAGTGATACATGCATTGTGAGAACACTCACCAAAAAAAAGTCACATTCGCATAAGTGCGCGAAAATTGGAGAAGGAAAAAGTTAACGAAGGAAAAAGAGTGATAGAACTTAGTATAGAAATTAATTTAAATTGTCGGAGGATGGAAAAGATTCAATTTAAATTTATAATCGACGGTAGAGATTTTTGTAATAACATAACTTCAATGTGGATCTTTTAAATTACTATTTGAACCATTGTTTAAAATATATGGTTACTATTCATTTTTATGTGGATTCCATCCATCGTGAGAGAATCCTTGCCGACAAAGTTTTGAGTTCGGTCGGCAGCAGAAACAGAGGGAGGAGAGAGAGGCGAGCTCAAAAGAACTCAAAACAATTTCTATATTTTTTAAGTTTTAATACTATAAAAAAAATTAAAAATTGATAAGTGTGGGCCATATTTAACCTAAATTAGTTTTCGTGTGACAAGAGTTATATTTTTCCATCGCTGACATGCTTTTCATCAACGAGAACCACATGATATAACAAGCCCATGCAACTAAAGCCGATTGACATCAAAGCTTCAACTTCCTAGGAAAGTCGAAAGCCACTTTTGCATTCTCCATTTACTTTGTTGTTGAAAGACCGTAACCAAGAAAGCAACCTGATGGCGACGCAACCAAGTGATGAACAAGGAAATTTGAATTGTGCAAAACCAGCAGCAGGTACATATTCAACTTCCAACCGAGAAAGAATATGGTGTAATAAATGGAGTCCCGAATATGCTGGAACTTGTATTTTCCTCATGGTTCATTTTATTTTCTTTATCACCAAACATAATGCTGACCTTGGCTAGAAAAAAAGGGGGAATGAGTATGGGAAGGACTTAGTGTTCACTCTTTCTCCTATAGATATTGAAAATGTTTTAGCAAGCGCTGGATCAGCTTCTTCCCAATCTGAAGGTGCTTCTGGTGCGTTATCCCTCAAAAGAGTTTTTTTTTTTTTTTTCAGTGTGAAATTAATATTTGAGGCAGATCTTCATGAAATTGTTCTTGTGGGACACTTCTCAATGTCATCAAGGATAAAAGTATTAAATGAATGATCTGAAAAATTTGCATCTATTGCAGAAAATTTCGAAGAGGAAGTGGATGAACCCTATTACCGACGACTGCTGCAAGCTGCATTCAAGGGCGATTGGGAATATGCTACAGGATTTTTCCAACGAGATGCTGCTTCAAAGACGGCCAAAATAACAAGCAGATCAGAAACATTGCTTCACATGGCCGCTTTGGGTGCACATGACCAATTTTTGGAGAACCTAGTTGAGCTCTTGTCTCCGAATCCAGAAGCGCTTCAAATGGTTGATTGTGATGGCCGCACAGCCCTCCACAATGCTGTTCTGTGTGGAAGGATAAGCATGGTGAAGGCATTAGTTAGAAGTAATCCTAAGTTGACGCAAGTAGCAGATAAGGAAGGACATGTTCCTTTGGGAATATCAGCTCTAGAAGGTTCTATGCATAAGGAGATTGCTTGGTTCCTAGCGAAAAGTACGACAGATGATGGGCCAGGTCATCCCTTCAGCAGTCCCAATGCGATTGAGACCATTATAGATCTCACCCACGCTGGTCATCATGGTAAGATCATCATCGCTCTGTATCTCAATTCCTTCTATTTTTTGTTTCATTCTAGACTTGGTTTATTTTCCTGATCCACTTTGCTGGTGAATTCGGATAGATATCACCCTTTTTCTAGTTGAGAGTACCCTAAATTTATGACCATGGAAACTAGAAACCGTGATAGCAACACCATAATGGGGACGTTGGCAAGGAGGGAGTCTCACCTTCCCAGCGGAAGCATTGATATACAAATGTCGGTACTTTTTGCACTCGCATCCCTTCATTACTGATTCCCTTCAAGATGATCATACCTGGCTCATCACCTACTCTTTTGTTTCTGAACCGAAGGTATTCCGGTGGACTTGAGCTACAAACCAACAAATGAAAATTCGGATCCGGCTGGGTATGCATTTGTGCTGTTTGGGCATTATCTTCGGATCTGCCATGATTTTGAACATTTAGTCAATTTTCTTAAATTGATTCACTCCGTACTAGCAAAAGAAACGGGAAATGATTGTTTCTTTGTAGGATATATTCTGATTCCTTGACCTAGTTTCACTTGAATAATGGCCTGCAATGGAACTACTTTATGGATCGATTATCCCTTAGGAACTAGTAACCACATGTGATTCAACCAAGTGCATAAGTACCGTATAACTTAATTGATTTTGGACAATGTAATGAATGATTTATGAGGTCTTACAATGAATTCATATTTAGTGACTGGGTTTTCTCTGCAACCTAATTGTAGCGCTTCAACATTTTACAAGGTCATTTTGGAATGCCACCAAAATTGTAGGTAAGCTTCCATTTCATCAAGATATCTTATCTATCTCTATCCCTCCCTCTCCAACTAAAAATCTATGGCTTGTTTGTTTTTGACTTCTTTTATAAATAGAAAAAAGCTCCTACTTAATTATTTACCATAATTTGGAAAATAATTTCTGTTAGGCCCACTGCATGTGTGAAAAAATCATTACACATTTATTACTGGGTGAGTGATATATGTGTTTGAAGTTAGTTTTGTAATTAAATTTTTCCATGTGTTAACTGTCCAACGGTGAATATGTAACTCATTCTTTACACCATCAATGAACCTAGTAAAAATCCTTCAAAAAGTTATTCAAACTCCAGCAAAGTTATATATAATTTTATATATTAATATATTTATATTTTGAAAGATTTTAGATATTCACCAAATTAATTGCAAGAGTCGCAAAATTGTAGAAAAAAGTAAAGAAAGGAATACTTTAAAAAACAAAAGAAAAGGAATACTTGAAACTGCAATTGAGGCGAGATGTGATGTTAACTTAGGAATTCCTTACTTATGGCTAAGTGTTCTAAGCAGAAGATATGGAATGAGGAGAAAATATTCAGTGGTTTCAAACCGCCACATCAGCAATTAATCTGACAGGCATTTTTTTGCTTTGCATCCACTTAAAAATTTACACGTGTCTTGGATTAAATTAATTTAAATTGATGTGGATTTGTTCTGTCTGGCTCCTTCTTACTCGTTCGTGCAAAGCACTCACCTCAAACGAGCCGCCATGGCCAGTGACGGCGACGCAGATGGCTCTCCAGATCTGGCTGCCAATGGCTCTCCAAATTTGGCCGTTCTTGGCCGTTGATGTCACTCGTGAACCTTGCTCTGCCACGGCTGGTGACGCCACTGGCTCTCCAGATCTGGCCGTCCATGATCGTCGGCGTCGCTCATCCCTAGGATGCTACTGGCTCTTCAGATCTGGTTGTCGCTCATAAAAAAAAGTTACACACAATTCTGCTTATTCCTTTTTCTATTTTTTGTCTCCATTCTTGTTATACACCAATTTTTACCTTTTTTTCGTCTCTGTCCATGGCGGTCTGCAACCTTTAATGTCACGCCCCGATCCTCGGGCACGCACACATCCTTCTACCTTGGTCGATTTTAATATGCGATATCCCAGGACAATGTATCGCCGACCCTTTCAATTATTAAGCACATGCGGAAGCAGTTAAAATCCCCAGACAATAAAACGATGGGATAGAAAAGCAGGGCCATATTTTTCATATTGAAATTTATAACCAAACTTTTATACAAACCATAAACCACTTCGAAACTAATCACATCAAAATGGATTCTCAAAAGAAGACAGGAACTTAGACAAACTAGGCCGTACTCAAGGCCCCTCTCAGGATTGCCTTCTTCCTCCAAAAACCTTTTTCCTTAAGATTCGCCTCCGAGTCTTCCTTCTCGGATTCCTCCTTCTCAGCTCTTCAGCGGGGTCCTGAAATGGTTTTCCCCAAACTGGGATGAGACTACGTCTCAGCGAGTTCTACCCCACTAAGTCCGATTAGATAAACTATTATACTAAAGGCTGCCTAAACACGCACAGAACAGATGACTTACCTTGGCCTCTGATCCCACCTGCAAGTCAGTACAATTCATAATAGGCACCCAAGCAATCATATCACCGATCGAAACATCGATCAAATCGACCTAGTCGATTATATTCCAACAGGACCACTCACGGTCATTTCCATTCAGGCAATCAATTCACAACATCAAATCAAAGCATCGACCTAGTCGATTACATGCCAAACAAATCAATCCCCACTGTGGGATATTTAAAAGCTAGGCCACGTGTATTCTCCAGGATGACCTTCCAAGTCTCCGAGTTCACGTGCCTCGAACCTTGGGCCCACGTGCATTCTCTCAGGCGACCTTTTCGCCAAAGTGATGCATCAAGTCACCGAGACCACGTGCCCTTTTAGATGCCTGTACTTAGTCACAGAGCTCCATCAATGCTCTCGGGCGTCGATTCGCCAAGGTGACGTACAGTGAACACTTTACTATGCTCTCGGGCGTCTTTTTCGCCATGGTGATACACTGATCACAGAGCCAACATAAACAATTCAATATGCTCTCGGGCGTCTTTTTCGCCATGGTGATACACTGATCACAGAGCCAACATCAACAATTCAATATGCTCTCGGGCGTCTTTTTCGCCATGGTGATACACTGATCACAGAGCCAACATAAACAATTCAATATGCTCTCGGGCGTCTTTTTCGCCATGGTGATACACTGATCACAGAGCCAACATAAACAATTCAATATGCTCTCGGGCGTCTTTTTCGCCATGGTGATACACTGATCACAGAGCCAACATAAACAATTCAATATGATCAACCACTAAACTCACGTGCATTTTCCAGGTGAGATTCCAATACCCAACGATTTCTCAATTAATTAATTAAATCAACTCAACAAAGCCTTATCAATGCTAGATAACATACTTGGCCAATTCAATCTCAATCAATTCCAATCAAATTAGGGTAAACCCTAAAATACCACAATTCCTTTAATTCCATACAACGTAGAGCTCAAATAAATAAACGGACTGCGCCACGACGATCAGCACGAGATTTCGGTCGTCGGCCATCAAAATCTTAATTTCCGAAAAATAATTAATTTATTTATTAATTTCGAAAATTAAATAGTTATTATTAAAAATTAAATTTAGCTCAAAATAAAGCCCGATTACATAAACGGACTTCACCACGGTCATCAGCAAAATTTTCCGGTTCCAGACCATCTCAGTTGAATTTTCAGAAAATAAATAATTATTTAATTTAATTTCAAATATTAAATAATTAATATTTAAAAAATCCCATTTAGCTCAAATTAAAGCCCGATTAAATAAACGGACTTCACCACAGTCATCAACACAATTTTCCGGTCCCGGGCCATCTCCCTTGAATTTTCGGAAAATAAATAATTATTTAATTTAATTCCGAAAATTAATATTTAAATACAAAAAAATCCACTTAGGCCCGAAAAGCCTAATTGGAGCCCACTAAGGGTCGGGAAAAATCCCGAAGCACTTCCAATAATTAGTAGACCACGTCTACTTGCTAATTACACAATCAATTTATCTAAATCACATCACAATTAACTAATAATTGCTAATTTATTCTAATCTAACAACCTAAACATAATTAATTAAATCTAAACCAACCTTAAGCATAATTAGCCAACTAATCCAAGATTAGTGAGATTACTCACCAAATCGCGCGCAAATCGGATCAATCCGACGGCGGCGACGCGAGGAACGATTCTTCCCAAAGCGACTCGCGGATCCGGGGCCGGGAAATGGCCCAAAACGGGCCCGAACCAGCTGGAAACCCATTTCGTGGGTTGCTGGTTGGCTGCAAAACAGGGGAAAACAGAGCTGGTTAGGAGGGGGAAAGGCTTCGGGAGAGCGGGCGGTGCTCCGGGGAGGGTCGGTGGAGGTCCGGCGGCTTCAAACGACGGCCGGAGGTGGCCGGACGGGGGCTGAATTGAGCTGAACAGAGGCCGAACGGCCTGGACGGTGCACGGCGGAGACGACGAGGTGCGAAGGGGTGGCGACGGACGCGGGGGCGTGCGCGGCGTGCACGGGCGGCGGTGCGGTGGCGAGCTGCGACGGTGCGGTGAGCTGCTGTCCATCCTTCGTTTCTGGGTTCCACGAAGAAGAGAGAAGAAAGAAGGGGAAGAAGAGAGAGTGCGAGAGAGAGAGAGAGAGAGATGAGAGATGAGAGAGAGATTTTTTTTTTTGACCGGTCAAAAGAAAAAGAATAAAAATAAAAGAAAGCAAAGTGGAAGACAGCAAGGGGTGGTCGGCTGGGGAGGGCTACGCACAAAGGGGAGGGGAGAGGAGAGAGAAGAGAGAGAAAAGAGAGAGGGGGAAAGAAAAGGGGGAGAGAGAAAAAGAAAAGAAAAGAATAATACTATTCTCATTTTTCTTTTCTCTTTCTATTTCCCTTTCTATTTTCTTTTGATCTTCGATTTTCTTCCGATAATTTCTTTATTGAAATTTCGGACTCGGCAATAAATTGATAGACGATGAGACGATCCTAAAAATGAATTGTGACACGTCCGAATATTCGATTCCCAAAACCGAATTAAATTTCATGATTAAAATCGACCGGACGCGATTTTAGTCCAATCCAACCAATTAGGTAGCTTTTAGGGATTTTACCGCGGTTATATCCCTTAACGGCTTTACCCAATAGGTTAGCTAACTCGTGAGTGATCAGCTCAGAGAAAAAGGACCATAGGCACGTCGACGAAATGCACATTTCATTTTATCGAAATAGGGTCGAATTTCGGGATGTCACAACTCTTCCCCTCTTATAAAAATTTCGTCCTCGAAATTTAAACCCTTACACACTTTGCTCAAAAAGGTGGGGGTATAATTGTCTCATCGACTCTTTAGTCTCCCAAGTCGCTCCTTCAGCACCGTGGTGTTGCTAGACCACTTTGACCAACGGAATGGTCTTTGTACGCAGAACTTGCTCTTTGCGATCGACAATCTGAGCCGGGCTTTCCACGTATGACACACGGTCATCCACGTCCAATTCCTCGAAATTGAGCATGTGGGTCAGGTCAGGCTCATACTTCCTTAACCTCGACACGTGAAAGACGTCATGCACTTGCGCCAAACTTGGCGGCAACGCAAGACGATACGCTAGGTTTCCGATTCTTTCAAGAATCTCAAACGGACCTACGTACCTCGGACTCAACCTGCCTTTCTTACCAAAGCGCGAAGTTCCCTTCATTGGTGACACTTTCAGAAAAACGTGATCACCAACTTGAAATTCCAAAGACCTTCGACGCTTATCTGCATACTCTTCTGCCTGCTCTGCGCTGCCTTTAATCTGTCTCTGATCACTGCCACGGCATCTACTGATTGCTGAACCAACTCTGGGCCTGTTATCTTCCTTTCTCCGACTTCATCCCAGCACACTGGAGTTCTGCACGCTCTGCCATACAACGCTTCAAATGGAGCCATCTTGGTACTCTGCTGATAACTGTTGATGCAGGCGAATTCCACCAGATGAAGCTGATCTTCCCAACTTCCTTTAAAGTCTATAACACACGCTCTTAGCATGTCTTCAAGAGTCTGAATTGTCCTTTCAGACTAGCCATCCGTCTGAGGATGATACACCGTACTGTACTGAAGCTTTGTACCCAAAGCACTCTGCAAGCTCTTCCAAAAAGCAGCAGTAAATCTCAGGTCTCTATTGGATGTTATCGTAACCGGCACTCCATGCATACGAACCACCTGACTCACATACAGGTCTGCGTGTCTATCCAAACTTAGGTCCTTTCGAACTGCAATGAAGCGAGTCGACTTTGTCAGCCTGTCGACTACTACCCAAATTGAATCATTCCCCCTCTAACTCATTGGTAGTCCAGTCACGAAGTCCATCGTGATATGCTCCCATTTCCACTCTGGGATCGCAAGAGGTTGCAGAAGTCCTCTCGGCTTGCAATGCTAGGCTTTTACTTGCTGACAAGTCAAACACTTGGCCACATACTTGGCGATGTCCGCCTTCATACCTGACCACCAGTAATGTTGACGTAGATTCTGATACATTTTAGTGCTTCCAAGATGAATGCTGTAACTGCTACGATGTGCCTCAGATAAAATTTCTTCTCTAAGCTCAACATCGTCAGGTACCACCAAACTTCCTTGGAACCTTAGAGTCCCATCATCAGAAACTTGAAATTCAGCCTTTCTTTTATCGCTCTCCTCTTGAAGAATTCTCTGCACGTCTGGGTCTGTCGGTTGAAGCTGCTTGATTCTGACTTGGATATCCGGCTCAATTCTGAGGGTGGCCATAAAACTTGAGAGGTGGCCTACCTCAAATTTGAATTCCGAATCCCGAGCTCTCTCGATTAAGTTCCACTCCTTAACCAAGATCCATGCCACTGAAAACTTCCGACTCAATGCATCGGCGACCTTATCCGCCTTTCCCGGGTGATATAAAACATCACAGTCGTAGTCTTTCAGCAATTCCATCCATCGACGCTGTCTCATGTCCAACTCTTTCTGAGAGAACAAATACTTGATACTCTAATGGTCCGTGAAGATCTGAAACTTTTCCCCACACAAGTAGTGCCTCCAAATCTTCAATGCAAATATGATGGCTGCGAGTTCTAAGTCATGCGTCGGGTAATTCAATTCATGAGGTCTCAATTGCCTGGAAGCGTATGCAACAACTCTGCCATGTTGCATCAGTACGCAACCCAATCCCCTGAATGACGCATCACTATAGATCTCGAATCCTCCAGGACCAGATGGAATCGTCAGCACAGGTGCAGTAGTTAGCCTTTCCTTTAGCTCTTGGAAACTATGCTCGCACTTGTCTGACCATACAAATTTCTCTTCCTTTTCAGGAGTTTTGTCAGAGGTGACGCTATCGATGAGAACCCTTCCACAAACCGTCTGTAATAACCTGCTAATCCTAGAAAACTTCTGATCTCTGACATTGATGTCGGTTTCTGCCAACTGATCACGGCTTCTATCTTGCTCGGGTCGACGGAGATTCCTTCTCCGAAAATCACATGACCTAAGAACGCAACACGAGTCGGCCAAAACTCGCATTTGCTGAACTTAGCATACAACTGATGAGTTCTTGATGTCTGAAGCACTAATCTCAGATGATTCTCATACTCTTCATCACTTCTCGAATAGACTAAGATGTCATCAATGAACACGATCACAAACTGATCCAGACATTCCTTGAACGTTCTGTTTGTCAAATCCATGACAGCAACTGGAGTGTTCACCCAGTCAAACGATCTTACAATACTCTCGTAAAGACCATATCAAGTACGAACATCTGTCTTTCGTACAACCTCCTTCCTGGTTCGTAACTGACGACTTCATAATCTCAAGTCGACCTTTAAAACATCGATACTCTTTATAACTAGTCACACCATTCATTGATCTTTGGCAAGGAACACTTGTCCTTGATCTTCACCTAATTGAGTTAACGATAGCTGATACACACTTGCAATAAACCATCTTTCTTCTCCTCACAAACAAAACTGATGTTTCCCAAAAGTGATGCACCGATATGGATGAATTCCTTCTTCATCAATCTTCCCATCTGCATCTTCAATTCTACCAATTCAGACAACAACAGCTGGTAAGAAGCCTTCGAGAGTGGCTCTATCCTGGTGCTAGCTCAATTACAATTTCAAACTCTCTTTCTAGCGGTAACTCAAGCAATCCCTTTGGAACCATCTTAGAAATTTTCTGTATCACGGCCACCTTCGTCTCATTCTATTTCTCAACTGACACATCCAATACAGTTGTCAAATTAAACTTGGCAACCTCCGTCTAACAAACGGATTGTCTTTAGCCAACGAGATTAACGAAATCAAAATTCTTTTCGACTCCCAATAACCTCCACACTTTAACATGCTAATGGATTAAATTGGATTATTCCATGACCCAGATTCATTATCACAAGATGCTCCATAAGCCCACACTATTCATGTGACGTCAAACTCAAACCTTAGCAACTAGTCAAGCGCAACTATTGCTAGTGATTCCCTTCTCTTTCACTTTTACGTCAACAATTTAAGTTCTACCAACTCAGCACAAAACTCTGCTACAATGATCTGATAAGATCACCTCCAACACATTCTTTCTCTAATCGGTGCAAGATCAATTCTACTCCCATTCATTCCTGGGCACAGTAGCGATGCCTATGCTACCTTGGACTTCCACTGACAATCCTTCACCTGATGGCCATGCTAGTCATCATCACAACATGTTCTAGTCATACTCGGACACTGGATTCATCTATGCTTCAATCTACAATTCTGACACTTATCTGGTGCATCTTCTATCATCTATTAGGCGAAAGCATGCACTCTTTCTGGTTGCCCCATCATTCTGCTAGGATCACTCCTGACCAGATATCCCTGTTAGCTATACTCCAAACAAATTCGCGTCCTTGGAAGGACATAATGCCGATCTCCATCATCACGTCCGAAAACAACCTGCTTTATTTGACTCGGTGCCGACTTGGCTACTCCATCCTTCCTCGAGAGTGGAATAGAATACTTTTCTCCTGACCTCGGTCTTTTCCTTGAACGATTTCCATTTCTGCCTGAACAGGATCTATACCTCAGCTTGAATGCAATGACTCGCTCCTGGATCACATCTCCACTCTGGATCTCAGCATGGGAGGCGACAACAGCAGCAATAATAGCGACAACAACAGCGGCTTGATCCTGACCTTGCTGGCTCATCCAATTCCCAAGGAACACTAGCATCAGAACAATCCTATAGAACTTAGGATCATTCGACGCTGCTACACTAGTACCAACCTGCGGTGGTACTCTTACACTCGAGCTGGCCAGAGTCAACACTCTGCCACAACCACCTCGGGTACTGACTCTTGTCAGTGCATCATCCCGAGTCACAGAGGACATTGTCCTCTTACCAGGAGTACTCAGCTCCTGCTCGCTCATGGTTCAGTCTTTACACTGAAACCCGTCTTCCAAATCCACACCGGATTAGAAGATGAGCGATCCACACACAACAACAATTCTAGCACTCAGCTAACACAGACATGCATCGGCATGAATTTAAAGGCCTTTCCTACTAACTATCCCATGGTCAACGCTCCTTATCACTCCAATCTTCAACCTCGCTCTGATACCACTTTAAACCGGATGTCACGCCCCGATCCTCGGGCACGCACACATCCTTCTACCTTGGTCGATTTTAATATGCGATATCCCAGGACAATGTATCGCCGACCCTTTCAATTATTAAGCACATGCGGAAGCAGTTAAAATCCCCAGACAATAAAACGATGGGATAGAAAAGCAGGGCCATATTTTTCATATTGAAATTTATAACCAAACTTTTATACAAACCATAAACCACTTCGAAACTAATCACATCAAAATGGATTCTCAAAAGAAGACAGGAACTTAGACAAACTAGGCCGTACTCAAGGCCCCTCTTAGGATTGCCTTCTTCCTCCAAAAACCTTTTTCCTTAAGATTCGCCTCCGAGTCTTCCTTCTCGGATTCCTCCTTCTCAGCTCTTCAGCGGGGTCCTGAAATGGTTTTCCCCAAACTGGGATGAGACTACGTCTCAGCGAGTTCTACCCCACTAAGTCCGATTAGATAAACTATTATACTAAAGGCTGCCTAAACACGCACAGAACAGATGACTTACCTTGGCCTCTGATCCCACCTGCAAGTCAGTACAATTCATAATAGGCACCCAAGCAATCATATCACCGATCGAAACATCGATCAAATCGACCTAGTCGATTATATTCCAACAGGACCACTCACGGTCATTTCCATTCAGGCAATCAATTCACAACATCAAATCAAAGCATCGACCTAGTCGATTACATGCCAAACAAATCAATCCCCACTGTGGGATATTTAAAAGCTAGGCCACGTGTATTCTCCAGGATGACCTTCCAAGTCTCCGAGTTCACGTGCCTCGAACCTTGGGCCCACGTACATTCTCTCAGGCGACCTTTTCGCCAAAGTGATGCATCAAGTCACCGAGACCACGTGCCCTTTTAGATGCCTGTACTTAGTCACAGAGCTCCATCAATGCTCTCGGGCGTCGATTCGCCAAGGTGACGTACAGTGAACACTTTACTATGCTCTCGGGCGTCTTTTTCGCCATGGTGATACACTGATCACAGAGCCAACATAAACAATTCAATATGCTCTCGGGCGTCTTTTTCGCCATGGTGATACACTGATCACAGAGCCAACATCAACAATTCAATATGCTCTCGGGCGTCTTTTTCGCCATGGTGATACACTGATCACAGAGCCAACATAAACAATTCAATATGCTCTCGGGCGTCTTTTTCGCCATGGTGATACACTGATCACAGAGCCAACATAAACAATTCAATATGCTCTCGGGCGTCTTTTTCGCCATGGTGATACACTGATCACAGAGCCAACATAAACAATTCAATATGATCAACCACTAAACTCACGTGCATTTTCCAGATGAGATTCCAATACCCAACGATTTCTCAATTAATTAATTAAATCAACTCAACAAAGCCTTATCAATGCTAGATAACATACTTGGCCAATTCAATCTCAATCAATTCCAATCAAATTAGGGTAAACCCTAAAATACCACAATTCCTTTAATTCCATACAACGTAGAGCTCAAATAAATAAACGGACTGCGCCACGACGATCAGCACGAGATTTCGGTCGTCGGCCATCAAAATCTTAATTTCCGAAAAATAATTAATTTATTTATTAATTTCGAAAATTAAATAGTTATTATTAAAAATTAAATTTAGCTCAAAATAAAGCCCGATTACATAAACGGACTTCACCACGGTCATCAGCAAAATTTTCCGGTTCCAGACCATCTCAGTTGAATTTTCAGAAAATAAATAATTATTTAATTTAATTTCAAATATTAAATAATTAATATTTAAAAAATCCCATTTAGCTCAAATTAAAGCCCGATTAAATAAA
Source organism: Eucalyptus grandis x Eucalyptus urophylla (assembly GCA_028830015.1). Classification (NCBI taxonomy): domain Eukaryota; kingdom Viridiplantae; phylum Streptophyta; class Magnoliopsida; order Myrtales; family Myrtaceae; genus Eucalyptus; species Eucalyptus grandis x Eucalyptus urophylla. The sequence goes on from CM054190.1 coordinate 49,357,724, forward strand.
CGGACTTCACCACAGTCATCAACACAATTTTCCGGTCCCGGGCCATCTCCCTTGAATTTTCGGAAAATAAATAATTATTTAATTTAATTCCGAAAATTAATATTTAAATACAAAAAAATCCACTTAGGCCCGAAAAGCCTAATTGGAGCCCACTAAGGGTCGGGAAAAATCCCGAAGCACTTCCAATAATTAGTAGACCACGTCTACTTGCTAATTACACAATCAATTTATCTAAATCACATCACAATTAACTAATAATTGCTAATTTATTCTAATCTAACAACCTAAACATAATTAATTAAATCTAAACCAACCTTAAGCATAATTAGCCAACTAATCCAAGATTAGTGAGATTACTCACCAAATCGCGCGCAAATCGGATCAATCCGACGGCGGCGACGCGAGGAACGATTCTTCCCAAAGCGACTCGCGGATCCGGGGCCAGGAAATGGCCCAAAACGGGCCCGAACCAGCTGGAAACCCATTTCGTGGGTTGCTGGTTGGCTGCAAAACAGGGGAAAACAGAGCTGGTTAGGAGGGGGAAAGGCTTCGGGAGAGCGGGCGGTGCTCCGGGGAGGGTCGGTGGAGGTCCGGCGGCTTCAAACGACGGCCGGAGGTGGCCGGACGGGGGCTGAATTGAGCTGAACAGAGGCCGAACGGCCTGGACGGTGCACGGCGGAGACGACGAGGTGCGAAGGGGTGGCGACGGACGCGGGGGCGTGCGCGGCGTGCACGGGCGGCGGTGCGGTGGCGAGCTGCGACGGTGCGGTGAGCTGCTGTCCATCCTTCGTTTCTGGGTTCCACGAAGAAGAGAGAAGAAAGAAGGGGAAGAAGAGAGAGTGCGAGAGAGAGAGAGAGAGAGATGAGAGATGAGAGAGAGATTTTTTTTTTTTGACCGGTCAAAAGAAAAAGAATAAAAATAAAAGAAAGCAAAGTGGAAGACAGCAAGGGGTGGTCGGCTGGGGAGGGCTACGCACAAAGGGGAGGGGAGAGGAGAGAGAAGAGAGAGAAAAGAGAGAGAGGGAAAGAAAAGGGGGAGAGAGAAAAAGAAAAGAAAAGAATAATACTATTCTCATTTTTCTTTTCTCTTTCTATTTCCCTTTCTATTTTCTTTTGATCTTCGATTTTCTTCCGATAATTTTTTTATTGAAATTTCGGACTCGGCAATAAATTGATAGACGATGAGACGATCCTAAAAATGAATTGTGACACGTCCGAATATTCGATTCCCAAAACCGAATTAAATTTCATGATTAAAATCGACCGGACGCGATTTTAGTCCAATCCAACCAATTAGGTAGCTTTTAGGGATTTTACCGCGGTTATATCCCTTAACGGCTTCACCCAATAGGTTAGCTAACTCGTGAGTGATCAGCTCAGAGAAAAAGGACCATAGGCACGTCGACGAAATGCACATTTCATTTTATCGAAATAGGGTCGAATTTCGGGATGTCACATTTAACGCCCTCTCTCAAGTCGACCTCTAACGGTGGTCATCGCAGCAATTCGAGGTCTTGTCACGACCTTCGCGATGGCCAGATTTGGCACAATGTCGACATTCTAGATCTGGACGCTCAGCCTTCATTGCCTTTGAGCCTCTAGATCTGGAGGTGACAGCCTTCTATGGCTGCCAAGCTTGACGTTGTGACCAAGATCTCGGTGGCTATGGAAGAGCCGCCGAGCATGAACCGTTTTAAAGCTGATGATGTCCGGCATGAAGTTGATATCCACATCAGCTGCTGATGTGGCGCTTTCAAACTACAGAATTTTTTCTTTGGAATAAGAGTTAAGTAAACCAAGACTTCCCTTCAATCTTGATTGGCGAAAAAACAAGAACAATGAACCCATATGTATTTGTTTCCCCTATTACGGGTCAACTGCTTAAAGCCTAAATATTATTTTATTTGGACCGGGGGCAAGCCCCTAGCGTCAATAATTGTGAAATAAGGTCGCAACATATGATGGCATGGGTTTATCATAATCACATTTAACATAGTCTACACTTTTATTTGGCTACTTTATAAAGGCGTGACGAGTAGGAGTACGAGCAGGTAGGAAAAATCACAATAATCTGTTTGGGAGGGCTTGGCATAGAAGAATATTTTAGTGGGGGCGAGTTGGGGGTCCCGACAAAATCATGCATCCCAGAATTCCACCCCCCGTAAATGCATTTGTCATCTTCGTCCAATATGCACCCGAAATACCCTTTACCCTTGTCCCTAATACTTCTCTCTTTGTCCAAGAACCGTAAAGGCCACAGAATAGGTGTAACAAGTAAACTCAAAGGTCACATACGAAGGTTGATTTTGTTAGAGACAGGTAGAATGGAGAAAGAAAAAAAAATTTCTCTTTTGCTGAGCATAAATAACAGTACAAAGGTTTGTATGATAAATATGATTTTTTTTTAGCTGCTATGCATATTTGAATAATATTGTCTAAAATAATCTTATATATGCTAAGACTACTAAGATTTATTCTAACTAGGCAGACGTCATTAGCGTGGTTATTTTCAGAGTGTTCTATCACGTTAAGTCTTATAATTACGTTTTTCTGACCAAAAAAAAGTCTTACAATTATGTTCCCTTAATTATGATTAACATTATAAAGCTTCGTTTGAACTTCAAGGATGATCACTTTCTTCAGTTACCCTCTAATTGCTTCTACTTTCTTGTAAAATGTCAAAAATGATTTTATAACCTTTTTTGTACTATGGATCAGCAATTGCTAAGACTCACTGTTTGCATTTGAGGAGTCCCAGAGGAGGAAAAAAAATCAAATTAGCTTTCCTAAAGGATTAAAAAAAAAAGGATTGAGATCGTTTTCCCAATCACCTGCCTACCCACGCTCTTTTTGTGTGTGTTCTATGCCTTCCCAAGCTCTAAATGTGGGAAATAATGACAATTAGTAAAACTGTCGTTAGATTCAATTTGGTGTAAAAAAAAAAAAATGGAACCCAGAGCTGGAGATCTTTTTTCTTAATACAATTGCCGCCCCTTCGTTTTTTATTTTCTTTTTCCTTTTTTTTTTGACATTTTGTAGTTCCTATAATCAAGAGAATTCATGAGGAGAAGCTGAGACAAGTGGTGGCAGTCGAGTTGGCAAAAAAAATTTGCAATGCGATCTTTGATGAGAATATGGCCGACATCGATGAATTTTTCCAAGATGGGGACTTACTGTTTCAAGCTACAAGCAAGGGAATTAGTGAGATCGTAAAGCTCTGTGTTCAGTTTTTCCCGGAGCTTATTCGGATTTCGCCTCCTCGCAAGAGTTTAACAACGCATGCTATCGATTTCCGCCAAGAAAGGACTTTCAGACTCTTTTTGAAAGGAAGATCAACCAATGAGTTGTCACTACTTACAGCGCCTACAAAGCGAGAATCGGATGAGATGATGTTTGCAGTAGCACATTACGCCCGTGAGCTCAAGCCATCAAATAATGCTGCCAGCGCAGCTTTTAAAATGCAGAGAGAACTCCAATGGTACAAGGTAAGTATCTATCTTTTCATATATTTAGTAACCGCGCTTAATGATATATATTATATCTTCTTGACAATTTTTTTAAAATATGATAGCTAGAACTTAATTTAGATAGTCGGAGAATATATATTGATTGTTTTTTCTATAATGGTTGGGCGATATTCAGCTAAGCTTTTGCGCACCACGAGGTCTACCTTTCTGGGTGATTATTGGCAGGCTGCTCCACATTGGTCTGGTGCATTTAGGACTTCACTCCCAAAATGCTTTCAATAAGACTTGAATCCAAAACCACAATGAGAAGAAGAGACTCTTATCATCTAAGCCAATACTTTGTTATTACATGGAACTTTTAAATTCCACATTCTAAACATAAATTAATAGGGTAAGTTGAGAAACAACACTACATCCTTAAAATAATTTACAGGAAATAAGGGTGAAAAACTAGGGCATTGAAAACTGATTGAGACTTATCATAATTAAATTGCATTTCAAGTTGACTAGTATAACTGTGATCCACCACTTAATCTAATCCAAGTGACTCTTTGTTGAATTCGACCGGCTCTTTATATAGGTGTCAGCCACGATGCAATTAGGGGATTATTATGCAAATTTTTTTTATGTATAATCCATATATATTAACGTTGAGCCCAAAAAAAAAACATTTAAATCAGTTTTGCTTATAATTTCACGATAGCTTTGCTTGTTCCGTTGTATCATGTTTTGGATTCAAGATTATAGTGTAGTTCGGATATAACAATACTCCAGGCAAGGTTTGGGACCCTCATTGGGGCCGCTTCTCGCTCAATGGTCGCCGCCCTCGCTCAAATGACTCTAGAAACAAAATACAACACATAGGACTCAACGAAGCACTTGGAAGTGCTAAAAAGACTCATTCTCGGATTTCTTGACTAGCTCTTAATATTTTTTCCATAAATTCCCCTAGAAGACTCCAGATTGGATAAACTTGATTTCAATTGAAAGTAGCAACATAGTGCTTTCCATACATATATTATCCGACTATATTGAAGCACGAAATCACCATTGAAGCTTAGAAGGAGACCCTTGGAATTTTTCCGGCAAAGATGGACTTAACATGGAAGCAATTTTGGCATGAAGTGTTGAATAAGTCTTAATTTCCTTGAGGCGTTCCTTTGTAAGTTTTTTTCTGAAAATTTTCAATAACCGATTCACTTATCGTAACTCGTGTTTGTGACTCTTATGCATAGGCTGTGGAAATGTGTGTTCTCCCCGTTGTAAGAGCCCACAAACGTGAGAACAAAAAACGTGAGAGAAAAACATATTAGGAAATATTCGTGGAGGAGCACGGATGGTTGCTTCGGAATGGAGAGAGGTGGGTAAATGACACATCAAATTCATGTATGCTTGTCTCAACTTTAATTGCTACAGTATTATTCGCTGCTGCTTTTACTGTGCCCGGAGGAAATGACAACAGTATCGGAATCCCATTGTTGTTAGGACAAGACTCTCTCTTGGTTTTTGCAATTTCAGATGCATTAGGTTAGTCCTCCTCTGTGATGACCATCTTGCTATTCCTAGCCATTCTAACTTCGCGGTACGAGGCACAAGACTTTCTCTACTCGTTGCCTAAGAAGATCATAATGGGCCTTTGTTTTCTCTTCCTCTCCTTGGTTTTCATGCTGGTGGCCTTCCCTGCAACTCTCATAATTGTGCTAGATAAGAGAGTGGAGTGGGTTCTCATTCCCATTAGTTTGCTGGCCTCTCTCCCCGTGGTTTTATTCGTACTGCTGCAGCGTCCCCTACTATTCCAAATGGTTAAATCAACTTATGGACCCAGCATTTTTCGTCCTGACGGCATTTGGGATGGAGTTAGATATACTTAACAAGGTCAATGATTGACGAATTTGATTTGAGGGTGTATGTCTTCATTATAGTTGGTTGGTTGTAGTGGGGCCAACAAGATACGGAATGTATTTCTTCAAAGTATTTGAACAATTACTATGTAACACGTTTCCCTACCTTGTTACCAAATATCTATTTATAGAATGATTTGATCAATTTAAAATTTCAGCCTATGGTTACCTCAAAATTGAATCTTCACATGCATGAACAATTTTTTTTAAGCATCCAGTACCAAAATATGCTCAATCTTGGAATATAACTCTTTGAAAATTAGTTTTATTTTTTATCCTTATGTTTTATAATCTAGATGCAGAAATTTTCTCCATCAGCTTAAATATTCAGCCTCCGGGTATTTCAAAATATAATCTATATAAACAATTATCTTGAACATTTATTACTTACATACGCACTATCATATAATACAACTTTCATCATGGAATTAGAGATGAACAATTATTTATAGAAAAAATCTATATATACAAAATTTCGTTGATAAGAATTATACCAAATGCATACTTCATTCTTTTGAACTAGAAAATAATTGGAACCTTACCACTTGTAAGACTTTGTTTATATTAATTGTGAAATAGATGGAATTAAACCTACCATAAATCTTTGATCATTCATTAGTTACATATAGATCTTTCATAATAGAATCTTGGAATACACAAGCAATTACTTTTAAGCATTTAAACAAAATACATGCAATAATGTAATATAATTTTCATCGTGGAATAATTTTTTGAGCATTTGATTTTTCTTTATAGATGCTCTTTAGATAAATGGTTTGATAATTATATATATATACACACACATATATATAAAGAATACCGATGATAGACATGATACCATAGGTACGACTTTATGCTTAGGCACTATAAAATAGGAAATATAGCAGATGCATGACTTTGTCCACATAAATTGTGAGGCACATTGAATTATAACCTCTAAAATACGTGGAATTATAACCTATCAAATATCATTGATCATTCATCTAGTTATATGTATAGATAAATTAAATAGAATATAATATACACATAAATAATTTCTTTAAACACTTATTTTGGGTAAATCCATAAGAATTATATCTGCGAAATTAGATATTTGCTAAGATTAGATAGTAGCTAGCATAAGAGGTTTGCTGAACTGACTATCCAAAACAAGTCGATGGATAAAACTTGCACATGAGTGTGCCATTTGAATCAACCTCATGCGAGCATATATACACACACATACACAATGAACTCGTTGAAAGCCTTATGTTAGTATAATTTCTTTGAATTAGCTTGTCTCACTGAAAACTTTCATGAGTATCTAGGTTTATTGTAAGCTTTCCAATGAGACTTCTTTGACCCGACATCCCTGCTCGTCTCCAACGAACATAGCCACCTTTTCGAGGAAAATATCGGGTAAAATCAAAACTAAACAAAACTTATGACTAACAAGTATGAGTAGAGCTTTCCAAAGTCATGAGTTGCAGAAATCCAAGAATGAATTCAACAGGTAATTGCATTTGAAATTTTATGAACTTCTAGTCAAACACCCAATGAAATGGCAATACCTCAACACTTTCAATGCGCATCAAGTGTCAGAAGAAAAAATGTTTGATGCACCTGGTGAATGTGAGCCATCTCGCATGCACCATTAGATGAAGTGGACCCCACATGAAATCAACCTGATCTAACGGTGGATGTTAGCTAGGTTCAGATATCCGACTACATCCAATACTTGCTCATTGTGGAAGTGATCGCAGACAAGATTCTAGCATGCTTAGAAAAAAATAAGTCCAAAGCCGGACTCTGGAATAGAATTCACACCTAGCTCACATGAGAGTCCTCCTTTATTTAGTTATGCATAGAAAAGTTCATGTCAATAAATTGGTCCATTTGGCCCCATGGAATACAAAAAATATGTATCAAACGTGTTGGCACTATGGACCATTACTAAATAATGCTTTGACTCAAGACAAATACATGGCACGGCCCGAGCTATCATTAATAGATGGAGCACTGAATGTTAGTTTATCCCTCCGTAGATAGGATCCAAATTTTACTGTAATCACATCTATAATAGGTGGATGATATTACTACATCACTTGACTTATCGCATGCGCGTTCTCAGATGAACATTAACTCTCAAGGAACTAACAAAGGAACATACCTTTATTCATCTACTCAAAATTCGACGAAAGGGAGGAGGCGTTTCGCTCCATAGTCCAAGCAGAACAACAAGTCAGAAAGCACCATTAATCAAGTCTCTACTCTAATGACTCACTTCAACACATGAGCAAACCAAATACAACCTTATAAGAAAAATCCATGGAAAGCCATTGATGATAAGCATATAAGCCAAATTATTATTTATCTTTTGTTTTTGTTTTTGTTTTTTTTTTTTTTCTGAAGAGGCATGAAAATGTAGTGTTTTTCAGTGGATGGTATCTCTACTAAAATGAAATTAGCGACAAAGCCAGTGCACCAAGAACACCCTTAAGCTTCTTAATCTGAGCATCATCAAGGAAAGTGGTGGCCGCCACCAACTCAGAAGGCAAATCATAAGCAAATGGAGTAAAGTCCAAGATTTGAAGCCCAGGGCTCAGACTGCTGAAGCTGACTATGGCAAGAGCTGGACCTCTAGCAGCATTCAATTGGAAGTGCAATAGCCCCTGAGGAAAATCATGTTGTCCCCTTTGTTGAGGTTCTTCAAGTAGACGGTGCTCACTGGCGACGAGATGGACCCGGCACAGATCGACCCTTGACCTAGGTGCGTGTGCATCAGGGTAACCTTGCCGGGGGTCATATTGAAATTAATGGTTGCAACCAATCTGTACCTGTATATGATAGAGACTTTATAGCTGCTGAGCATATTCACAACATAAGTGGCAAAGGTTTAATCTACACTAGAATGTTTATAAGTTCCTTTACGCTAGAATGTCTATAAGTTCTATTTCGCAAGTTTACTAATGTAGCACACCACCAATAAACCAATGAGTACATAACATTACTTGTCATTCACGGTGCTTCTCTACTCTAATTGAATGAATCTCTCCTCTTGTCAATACGAAAATAGTGGATTTTTCTCATAAATTTTCCATTTTAGAAAAACACAAATAAAAGTCCTTCTTTTATTGACTCCTAAATGTTTGCCGGCAAATAGAACATGCATTTTTGTAGAAACAAGAATTATACAAAAACAATAAAAAAATATTTGAAAAAATTTCGGCCCATCTCGCCATAGCCTCGCATCCACATATACGTATCTTATACATTTATGCATTTGGTGGGGGTAGAATAGAACGGTGAGAATGCAGATACACGGAGCTCAGCAAATTCTCTCTCGCATCATCAAATTCCAGGAGCTTCTAGGTCACCATTCCCTGTTCATACTCGGCCACCTCTAGTCCACTGGTAGACGCCACTCTTCTCTGATTGCCGACCACCATAGGCTCTTCGCTTTTGAACCTTGGAGAACAGAGCACAAAGTAAAGGGAAGGAACTCGTATGTTCAGTTGTGATTATCCGTCGATTTCCTCTATGCATCCTTTGTAGAAAATTATTCACATAAACAACTAATCAATCAAGAAGAAACGGATCCATATATGATTGTAAAACACCGAGATCAATAAACACATTGGAATTAAAGCGTATCTGTATGAGTCATTGCTTCACTTGAAGAAAATATATCACTCTGATAATCAGATATCTATCGGAATGCAAGATCTTCCTCTTTATGACTTATTTCAACATAGTAGCTTTCAATGGGATTAAAGCAACTGATAGGTATAACCTACCATTTTATAGGCTAGAGAGGAGACCTAGCAAACCCTAATCGACAGCGTGTCAACTGGGCCCTTCCCATTATGAGCTTCCGTTAAACACAATTGCATACACTTTACTACTCAACTAGGCCCGTTTTTAATAGATGCCAATACCTAATTCAATCAGATCATTGTAGGGTTCAGCAAATATTGGAATATCCATTAACTCGATTATTTAAAATAGAAAATTAATTAATTAATGTAAGTCAATATTATAGGAAATTTCCAACATTCTCCTACTTGGGCTACATTAATTAACTTATTTTATTTTGAAAAAAGATTTTATATTGAAAACAACACTATCGGGTTAATAACTGAAAATTTTGTTCTATGTGGCCACAACTTTAAAAAATAATATTCCAATAACGGCATCTCAAAACCAATCCAATCCTATATAACCTCAGTATAGGACTATGGGGATCAATGTGTTAAGAAAATACCACAACACATGACCTTCTATAATCACATATAATAAGTATTATATTTTCATGGATCATGGGCCTAGTAGTGTAGTAAGAAATAGTGCCAATATGTGATCAAAATATACACTATTTCTTATCGGTCCTTGATACAATTTCTTAACGACATGAAACCGCATTAATGCAATTTCTAAACAACATGAAATTGCACGACTATGTCACAGTCCAACATGAGATCTCATAATCAGTGACATCAAGTCATCTTTAAACTAAAATTTATTTAAAGATACCGTTTTATACTTCCAATTTCTCAGTCAACAAGAGAAAGGATAACAATAGAATCAATAACAACAATCATTGAAAATAAATGCTTTAATAGACATCATAAAAGCATTATTAGTCTGCATATAACTATAATATCCAAAAATACACATTATATAACTCCCACTAACAAAAGAAATCAAAAGAATCTAATATACCCATATTCTTTACATGTTCTTTAAACAAAATGGATCGTAAGCCTTTTTGTTAAAGGATCAGCCAACATTGACTCAGTTCTAATATTCTCAATCACAATGTCTCCCTTTTTGACCAAGTCCTTAACAGTATAATATTTGATCCAATTAACATTTCAACCGTGGCATTGTTGTTATTTATAGCAAAAGTAATTGTTTGTTACACATAATGCAATAAGATCAATTATGGACAATAAGTATTTCAACAAAAATAACTAGTACATTATAAACTCCCCTTTGGGCAGAGTGTATAATGCACCATTATTTTTCACAGCATGAAGTTTATAAAGCAACAAGCAGAATTACATATAATTGTCAATGATCCATTCCCTTTGAGTAGACAAATCCTTTAAATCATATATCTCAATAATATCAATAAAGAGGGGAATTACATATAATTTTCAAAACATTGATCCCCTTTGGGTAGATAAATATTTCTCAATTATACATCTCCATCTTTTAAATATGGGATTTAAACTTCATGCTATTTTCTAAATTAATATACACAATAACCCCCTTTGGGCGAGTAATTGTATATACTAATTTTTTTATCAATAGGGAACTCCAATAATTTATGCCCAAAATTCATCAAACAATATAAAACACTTTACAACACGTGCTTCCCAAGATCATATTGCATTTATCAAGTACCAATACCACGATTTTTTTTTTTTTAAACTCACTACTCTAATTTGTACTCTAAGTGGGAAGAAACACTCACGTACATTTGAAGGCAGAGAAGAGTTCTTAAAAATCTTCATGCCCAAATGACAACTAACTCGAGAAGGTCAACATAATCTAGGCAATTTTACAAGATTCATTCTTTGACCCCATCAAGAAATATGATCACATCAACTACAATTTCTGGCGACTGCCACCACACACATAGTGCATAATGCCTTGGCACCCTAAGACCTTACATGCATAGTCGGCATAATACTTTCCCTCGATCCTGTGATCCGTAATTTTACGCATCAGACAGGTAAATCCCCAAATAATAATAATAATAATAATAATAATAATAATTATTATTATTATTATTATTATTATTATTATTATTATTATTATATGGTGGAGATTTCTGGTATTAACCTTGTTACTTTATATAAGTTGCATTACTTTGGTAATATAAAATTTCTTATTTTCAACATAGTTTTTAATATAACATGAATACTTCCAATACTTCATTCCCTTTCCTCATCAATTTATCACGGCAAATTTTCCAAACTAAATTATATTCTAAAGGATAGAAGAATCCCAAATTCGTTTTTTTTTTTCTCGCATAAATGATTGTTTCAACTTGCAATTTCTTTTAGAGGCAAGTGTGACGGAGAAATCCACATTATTGCTGGGGGTTGGGGATGGAGCTTGTAGATGTCCCCGTGTGGGACATGGGCCGATCATGGGGCATCTCTAATGATAGTGGAGCCAAGACGCAATCCCCCGCGTCCGCTTTGCAATCGTGCACCTGCCCAGTCCTATCGCCACCTCTAATTCTAATGCAGTAATATTTTCCGTTCCAGCTAATAAATGATAAATAGAAATATTAATACAGTAATAATAGCAGGCACTGGTAGAGAAAAAGAAATTTTTTCCACATACAGCTTTATACACTGTTGATTTTGATGGTAAGTGAAGATAATAAGCAGTTAGAACTCTTAAATCAATGATGGATAAGACGGTTTATGAAAAAAAAAAATTACACTCACACTGTATGCGTCGATATTCCATATTAATGATATATCTACTTATGAATAGAAGAGTGAAAAGACCAAAGGGCACCTCATTCGCAAGCATTATTAGCGTAGGCAATTTAGGCGCTAAACTGGGAAAAGAGTGAACCTAAAGGTGATCAAAATTATATAATGTATAAATGCTCTCTGGCAAGATCCTAGGCACCCAAGTCGGTATGGAGTTCAACTCCACGGGAGCACCTTCAGATAGAAACGGATCAGGCGGACGTGTCTGATCTTATGAGTCGTCCGTATCAAATGCGTTCGAGTAGAAAATCGGTCGAAGTGCTGAAATTTGCATAGCAATCTCTCCCGGAGGTCGAGCCTAGCTCCGCTGAGAAAATGAAACGGCATAACAGAAAATGCTCTCGAGAGACACGGGGGAAGTGAACTGATCATCTCCACCGTCTTTTTCTTCTCTATCGGATATGCTTTCAGCCAAGGTCTCTTGATTCTGTGTTGTGCTCTCTACAGCTGAATCAAATCGTCCCCAAGTGCTCTCTGCCCATGATTCAATCCCATAAAGGGAACTTATACCCACTATTTTATCTAGTAAAACTCACTAGTTTTTTCAATGCACCTCTACGTGCAATTGAAAAAGATCATGATAAAAACTACCAGCGATTCATGAAGTGATAGTAATGTGAAATCACACATTCTCCAAGTTTCGATGGGACCAGAAAAAGGAGGGGTCGGAGAACTTGGTGTTCCGGGATTTCAACATGCACGGAAACCGAGCCTGTGATTTTGCTGGTAGCAGCAGTGAAATGTCGGTCATTACATCATCTGTGATGTCTGGCATTCTCTTCAACTTCGGCTAACCAGAACAGGGAAAGCATGGTGAGATGAAAATCCGGACATGTGATAGACTTTGAAACTCAATCGGAATAAAAACGGCCTGATGGTATTGAAGCGAGTTAATGTCGGCCACACGCCATGGAGGCTAGTGCGCGATTTTAGAGGCTCCAAAATAACAAGACGCGATTTGGCTTGACAGAATAGCGCAACTCTGTTGGCCTGGTAATCCAGAGTGGCAATGAACAAACAGCGAATTTATCAACGGCCGAAGAATGTTCAAGGTAGAATATTTTGATTGGCACTTTTACAGCCACGACTACCAATCTCAGGCTTAGACAATACGGAGACTCTAGCGGGGTTTCGTAAACGCCAAGCGATGACGAATTTTCGTGGCTGCCACTCTCCCTGTTTTCTTTGTGTTATCTTTTACTCGTTTCTACTGTCTCAACAGATTTGGCTTGGCTGTTGCTTTCCATCCCGGCGAATGTTCAGTCTTGAGCAATCAGCGATGCTGGCAAGTTGGGCGTTTTATACTCGCAACAACAGGGCGAACCACAGCAGTGACGCAGAAACAGAGTGGAACAGAGCAGAACTATACCGCGCTGCCGTGAAGGGAGTCGCCAGTCGAAGACTCAAATCAAGGAAAAACGCCAAACGGGGAGCTGTCAATCTCTCTCTGCAAGGGAAGTTATAGGCGAAACCAGCACTTCCATGGCAGTCACCGAGGCGTGGGATGAGCTTCTGGAACTTCAGGAATGGATGAATAAAGGTTTGAACGAGAAGAGCAAGCTCCTGAACGGCGAAAATGGAGGATTTGAAAACAGAGCTTCTTGGCCAAAACACCGGCGATCGCTGCCCCAAATCGCCTTCATCCAGCAAATGAGCCCTGAATAAATTGAGCTTCAGCAGTGCATCGAGCTTCCTGGAGAGAGAGAATCGATCAGCATAAACACTAAAGCCCAGATCGATTCCTGTGGAGGAACCGAGAGAGACGCAAAGCAAATGGCGTCGTTCTTGTTACTTCGGACGCGTCAGATAATTGGGCGACCAAACGGCATTCGTTTCGCCCAAAACGGCGTCATTTCGCTTTCACCTTAGCCTCCTGTTGTCCACGTAAGCAGCCACATAGAATTTGTGAGGGTGTTCATTAACGGGACCATAAATATAGACGAAAGGAAAAAGGTTAATAAAGGAAGAAGAAGAAAATAAAGGAAGAAGAAGAGCTATAGGGCTTACTCAACAAATCGGTATTTAAATTGTCCGAATATGGCAAAGCTTGAATTTAAGTTTTAATCTACGGTAGAGATTTTTGTGATAACATAATTTTTTCGGGAACCTTTGTCAATTACCATTTTAGCCATTGTTTAAAGTACAAGGTTATTCTTCATTAATTTTCAGTTATGGCTATTTTTGGAAATTTCATGCGAAAATTGAGAATGGTATCGGAGTTACTTTAAAATGTAGAGATGGTGCATTACCAAAATAGTGAGATATTGATGTTCCCCAACAAGGAGAATTTGTATGGGAATGTTAGAGAAGGCCTTGCGCTGCACGTCTCAGCTAATTATCTTTAATAGCTAAAAGTCAACTTGGATCAACATCTACCACCTAAAAATTCAAAATTAACTAATTTTCAAACCCATATTTTGTAAATTGATTTTGAGTGGGAGATGTTATCTTAATCGGCATATAACAAACAAACAAAAAGAAAAATAAAAAGAAAGAAAAAGAAAAAAGAGAGAACCGAAACTAGCACAGGACCTCTCTCTTTCTTCCTTGATCTCTCTATTATTGGTCCCGTCCATCGAGGGCAAATCGTCACCAACCACGGGCTTTGGATTTTTTTTTTTATTATAATTTTTTATTACCGATCACTTGATATTGTCCTCAAACTCTCATTATCGAATGGATTTTTAAATTAGATGTTTTTTCATGTTCATGTTGTAGGAGGCTGGTATTATTGTCTCAGTTTATTTTAATTATCAAGCATTATAAACACTTGCCATGTAAAACGTTCTCTTCTTGGCCATAAATCTTGGAGGATTTTGCTTCCAACTATACTGAGCATCTCAATGCTTGTATTTGGATGATTTGAAATTCCGAAAATTTTAGTTATCCCAATGGGCCTACAAAAAGGAGAAATGCTATTTGTAGATAGTTAGACTATGGTGGGATTAATTCCAAAGTAAATATCTATAAATCATCTTGCTTATGCAATTTACGATGTAGCATTTTGCTGTCATATTCATACTTCACCCAAAAATAAAATAAAATGAAGAGGATTAAAAAGTGGTGATTGGTAGTGGATGGATTCTTGACGAAGATGAAACTAGCCACTTAGCCCGTGCCGCCAAGAACCCCCTTTAGCTTCTTAACCTGGGCATCATCAAGGAAAGTGGTTGCCTCCACCAACTCAGAAGGAAAATTATTAGGGAACAAAGCAAGGCCTAGGGCTTAGGCTGCTGAAGCTTAGTATGGCAAGTGCTGGACCTTTACCATCATTCAATTGAAAGTGCAATAGCCTCGAGGAAAAATCATGCTTTCCTCTTTGTTGAGGTTCTTCAAGTAGATGGTGTTTGCCAATGACGAGATGAACCCGACATAGATCGACCCTCGGAGGATGATGAGGACCTCCGAGCCACTTGGGTGCGTGCATTGGGATGACCCCGCAGGGGGCTATATTGAAATTAATGGTTGTGACCAATCTGTATCTGTAGATGATAGAGACTAAATAGCTGTTGAACATATTCACAACTTATCTTGAAAGTGACAAAGAAGGTTCAACTTATCCTGAAAGTGACAAAGAAGGTTCAATCCATATGGGAATGTTTATGAGTCCTATCTTGCAAGTTTACTTAACTGCAAGTATCTTGGGCTCGGGTCAAGAGAAAAACTGTAATTACAGGAGTGCCAACTTAGTCGAATTAACATTTCCGCCTTTTGACTTGACCCATATATCATGACACCAGTTTTCTGAAAACCAAATCACCATCAAATCTCTCAAGGTATTTGGAAAATTACCTAATCAGTCCTAAACATATTTCATAATATCAATTTAGTCATACATTTTTTGAATTTTACGAATTTAGTCCCTAAATATTTACCAAAGATTCTAATGTAGTCATTCCAATTAATCTTCATCAAAAATCATTGACATAGCGTTCTAGTAATCACCGGCCTTCTGCCGACACATGAGCGATTTTTGGTGAAAATTGGCTAAAATGATTACATTAGAATTTTAAGTAATTATTTAGAATTAAATCGACATCCATACAATATGTTTAAAACTGATTGGACAATTTCTCCCAAGATATTTAGCGTGCATTTGGTTTGCAAAAATGTTCTAATAAAAACTTTCTTTTGTTTCATCTTCTACTTTCTTGATAATATGTTCGGTGAGTGAAAAAAAAAAGTAGGAGCTTTCAACAGGAATGAAAATTATATAAATATTTTTGGTGTCCTATATAAAATAAGGTCACTTTTGGTTGTTTTCAATTTTAAGGTTCAAAGTTTAGGAAACACATCAACCAAAATATCCACCAAATGTATTTTTTTGAGAATTTTAGAGACGAAAACAATGAATTGGAACCCAACCGCGGGTAGCTATGTTGGTTGAGAGTTTCTCATTCATCGCCGAGGTCGAGAGTTACTAGCGTGGTAAGTGGGGGGCCATTGTGTTTGGGTCATGTACGAGTCTCCCCCGAGGTATAGGGGCTCGGCCATTCGATGCCGTTCGGGCACAGGGAGCCCATGGTGAAGTCCTCGGTTACAAAAAAAAAAAAACAATGAATTGAAGAATTTCAATTGTATAACTATATTTTGCATGAAAGCTATCTCTTTATAAAGATTCAACCATGAATTAGATTGAAGTTCTTTACTATTGCTTTTGGGCTCGACAAAAGTGATGTACTCATTTTGCTGATGAATTATGCAACTAAAGGCTTACAAATGCCGAAATATCTTTTCCAAGCGCAGGAAGCAACTTAACTGGGTAAAGACTCAACTTGATCATGGTTTCAACTATCAAGGGATGGAATGAACTTAGAAAGAGGGACAAAGTCATCAAATTGAAATTTTTTACTTTTGCTTTTGGGCTTGACAAAAGTGAAGTGCCCATTTTGCTGATGAATGATACAACTAAAGGCTTGCAAATGAAGTTGTCCATATAGCTTTCCCAAGCCCAAGAATGAACTTAACTTGGTAAAGACTCAATTTGATCTTGGTGTCAACTGTCAAAGGATGGAATGAACTTTGTAGTAAGACAGAGAGATATAGTTATCAATTTGAAGTTCTTTACTTTCTTTTTTGTGCTCGACAAAGGTCAAAGGATCATTTTGCTGATGAATTATATGACTAAAGGCTTGCAAATTAAATGATTGAATTGCTTTTCCAAGCCTAAGGAGCAATTTAACATGGTAAAGAGTCGACTTGATCAAGGTGTCTGTCAAGGGATGGAATGAACTCTATTGTAAGCAAGAGGAATAGAGTCATCAAATTGAAGCTTTTCACTTTTGCTTTTGGGCTTGACAAAAAATGAGGAGTTCATTTTACTAATGAGTTATACGACAAAAGGCTTGCAAATTAAGTAGCCCAAATAGCTTTTGCAAGCCCAAGAAGCAACTTAACTTTATAAAAACTCAACTTGATCATGGTGTCAACTATCAATGGATAAAATGAACTCTCTAGTAAGAAAGAGAGATAGAGTCATCAAATTGAAGTTCTTTACTTTATTTTTTGTACTTGACAAAAGTGAGGTGCTCATTTTGCTAATGAATTACACGACTAAAGGCTTACGAATTAAGTTGCCCAAATAGCTTTTCCAAGCCCATGGAGCAAATTAACTTGTTAAAGAGTCAACTTGATCATGGTGTCAACTGTCAAGGAATGGAATGAACTCTAAAGTAAGAAAGAGGGACAGGGTCATCAAATTGAAGTTTTTTACTTTTGCTTTTGGGCTTGACAAAAGTGAGGTGCTCATTTTTCTAATGAGTTATACAACTAAGGGCTTGCAAATTAAGTTTCCCTAATAGCTTTCGCAAGCCCAAGAAGCAACCTAACTTGGTAAAGACTCAACCAAATCATTGTGTCAATAGTCAAGGGATGAAATGAACTCTATAGTAAGAAATAGAGATAGAGTCATCAAATTGAAGTTCTTTACTTTCTTTTTTATGCTTGACAAGAGTGAGGTGCTCATTTTGCTGATGAATTACATGACTAAAGGCTTGCAAATTAAGTTGCCCGAATAGCTTTTCCAAGCCCAAGGAGCAACTTAACTTGGTAAAGACTCAACTTGATCATGGTGTCGACTGTCAAGGGATGAAATGAACTCTAAAGTAAGAAAGAGGGACTGAGTCATCAAATTGAAGTTCTTTACTTTTGCTCTTGGGCTTGACAAAAGTGAGGTGCTCATTTTGCTAATGAGTTATACGACTAAAGGGTTGCAAATTAAGTTGCCCAAATAGCTTTTGCAAGCCCAAGAAGCAACCTAACTTGGTAAAGACTCAACCTGTTCATTGTGTCAAATTGTCAAGGGATGAAATGAACTCTATAGTAAGAAATAGAGATAAGAGTCATCAAATTTAAGTTCTTTACTTTCTTGTTTGTGCTTGACAAAAGTGAGGTGCTCATTTTGCAAATGAATTACACGACTAAAGGCTTGCGAATTAAGTTGTCTAAATAGCTTTTCCAAGCCCAAGGAGCAACTTAACTTGGTAAAGACTCAACTTGATCATGGTGTCAACTGTCAAGGGATGAAGTGAACGCTAAAGTAAGAAAGAGGGACAAAGTCACCAAATTTAAGTTCTTTACTTTTGCTTTTTGAGCTTGACAAAAGTGAGTTGCTCATTTTGCTAATGAGTTATATGACTAAAGGCTTGCAAATTAAGTTGCCCAAATAGCTTTTGCAAGCCCAAGAAGCAACATAACTTGGTAAACACTCGACTTGATCATGGTGTCAACTATCAAGGGATGGAATGAGCTCTTTAGTAAGAAAAAGAGATAGAGTCATCAAATTGAAGTTCTTTACTTTCTTTTTTGTGCTTGACAAAGGTGAGGTCCTCATTTTGTTGATGAATTACACAACTAAAGACTTGCAAATTAAGTTGTTGGAATAGCTTTTCCAAGCCCAAGGAGCAACTTAACTTGGTAAAGAGTCAACATGATCATGGTGTGAACTGTCAAGGGATAAAATGAACTCTATAGTAAGAAAGAGAGACAAAGTCATCAAATTGCAATTCTTTACTTTTGATTTTGGGCTCGACAATGCTAATGTGTTATATGACTAAAGGCTTGCAAATTGAGTTGTCCAAATAGCTTTTGTAAGCCCAAGAAGCAACTTGACTTGGTAAAGACGCAATTTGATCTAAGTGTCAATTGTCAAGGGATGGAATGAACTCTATAGTAAGAAAGAGGGATGGAATCATCAAATTAAAGTTATTTACTTTTGCTTTCGGGCTTGACAAAGTGAGGTGATCATTTTGCCGATGAATTATATGACTAAAGGCTTGCATTTTAAGTTGCTTGAGGCCCAAGAAGCAAATTAACTTGGTAAAGACTCAACTTGATCATGATGTCAACTATCAATGGATGGAATGAATTCTATAGTAAGAAAGAGAGACAGAGTCATCAAATTGAAGTTCTTTACTTTTTCTTTTGGTCTTGACAAAAGTGAGGTGCTCATTTTGCTGATGAATTATACAACTAAAAGCTTGCAAATTAAGTTGCCCAAACAGCTTTCCCAAGCCCAAGAAGCAACTTACCTTGATAAAAACTTAACTTGATTATGGTGTCAATTGTCAATGGATAGAATGAACTCTATAGGAAGAAAGAGGGACAGTCATCTTAAAGTATTGGTTTCATTACTAAGGACTAAACCTAATGATCTATGGCACCAAAACATGAGGCTACTTGCCCACTAGTCATCTTAAAGTAAGTTATTAGCTACATTTGATGTGAGAAAGTGATATCATTGTTGAAAAACTGTTAATAAATAAATCTATTTTGTAGTTTTTTTTTTTCAAAAGATTGAAAAAGAAATAATACGATTTATTCGTATCCACTCATCTCACCGATAAAGACATGAAGGACGTCACAGAGATTTGTAATCCTATTAGGTAAACATTGTTTATTGACAAATACTATGTAAAGAAAGAATTATGTCAAGTTTTCTTACTTTTCAATGATAATTATGACCAAAGAAACGTGCAAAGAGTCACCCGACCTTGGCTCACGTTTATGCCTGGACTCATTATACTAGCCACACCGCTCTCGCTTTAATAGACGAGTATTAAGAAGTATCTTAATAGCATTTATTTATTTCAATGTTAAGAGCATGTTTGAAATTTTTTTTTATTATAAAAATTTCCTATAGATGTTTAAGGAAACTTAATAAATGAACAATTAAAACAACCTATAATTTTTTACATCAATTACAGGCATGTAAGCATGTTTCTACTTTAATTTTCTTGTGCGTTGGAAAAAGTTCATTTTGAAAGCTAAGCTAGTAAGGTAATTATACCTCTACGTAATTATAGGGTTAAATTGTTGATTACGAAAAATTAACATTGATGGAGAAAATAAAATAAAATTACTCATTCATCAAAATTAGACAAGAGTAATACATACACACACATACTCCCACATACACACACATACATACATAGAGAAAATACCAAATAGTATGTGTGTATGTATTACTCGTCTAATTTTGATTTATGAGAATCACATTACAAGTATCACAAATATCTTCACCGTATAAAATAATTTTTAATGATCAATTTTTTTCTTTAGCTGTTCAGTAACATAATACAAGGTGGTAGTTGTAAATAGGATATAGATATCCAAAAAATTAAAAGATTAACTTTATTGCGAAAATATAAAAAATAAGAGGCTGTGTATCAAAACCATAAACTCCAATTTAAAGATCTCTACCATGTGGGAACACAAGTTGTCAAAATATTTAAATGTATTCATTCATTTGATTAAGTTTTTGAAATAAGCAGCACTGCTCCCATAAATTTTTATATGACATCAAAATTTCACATTTTGAGTTCAAATTTTTTTAGAATCTCTGCTACCATATATATACATGTTTTGACCTAGGCCAAAGTCCAACTTACACTTGAGGGGAATAATTGAATGTTTATATATTAAACAATAGCTCCATTTATCTACATAAGCTAATTCATTTGAATAGTTGTAGCCGTTTTACAAGATATTATAGAGGCGTAAAAAAAGTCCATTGCAAATACAAACAAATGACATGTACATATAGATAAATAGATCACTCATTAAAAAGATTACTATATTAATTTTGAAGTAATGACTAAATGCCACAAATGGAACTGGTGTGTTGATTCACATTAAGTATGGCAAGTCACTCGCCCTACCAAAGAGATTTGAATGGGGATGGGATGAAACTTCCTATTCCGCCTGTAGGGTGAAGGAATATGCTCTGCCCGGCCTCAAGAACTAGCCCAAAGGGTGATCCTATATCTAAAACATGGAGATTTCTAGTACTAACCTTGTTCCTTTACATAAATTGTATTATTATTGTAATATAATGTTTCTCATTTTCAAAATTGATTTCAATATAATTTAAATACTTCAAACCCTTTTCTCATTGATTTTTCGTGGAAATATTCCAAAGTAAACTTTATGGTAATGGATCTAAGGATTCCAAATTCATATATATTTGCCCACATGATTTATTCAACTTGGAAATTTTTTCGAGAGTTCATATAATTATGCTTGTTAAAGAATTTAATTGAAATTTTTTTATCTTGAAATTAATTGAACCTGCCCTGTCTTGTTCCAGCGCCACCCACCCCTATTTTACATGTAGCAGTATTTCCCGTTCCAACTAATAATTCAAAAAAAAATTAATGGATTAATTACAGCTTACACCGGTGGAGTAAAAGAAATTTTCCACACGAGGCCTTATACAACCGTCGGTTTTGATGGTTAGTAAAGAGAGTGAGTGGTTAAAACTCTTAAATCAAGGATGGACAAAGATTGTTTGCGCAATTTTTTTTTTTTTACACTCGCACTACATTCGCTAACATTTCATATAAATGATATAACTACTTATCAAAAGAAGAGTGAAAAAAAGAAAAAACCAGAGCACCTCATTTACTTCTGATTTATTTATGTTTTCCCACATTGAACTTGTAAATAATACCATACAAGCAATGAATATCTCCTACTGAGATCAGGTATTCAATAATAAATCAATGATGATATCCACGGCACGAATAAAATTGCAAATATACAACCACAATAACACATAAACCAACAATAACACAGTTTTAACATTTGCTTATGATTCATTTTTTTTTTCCTGCATTGAACTTGTAAAAGATAATACCACACAAGCAATGAATATCTCCTACTGAGATCAGGTATTCACAAAGCATAATCGTGAAAAGATATAGATCATTTTAACTGTGGGAACATTATTGATCGAATCTCACTCCGGATAAACATTAGCTCATCCTCACAAAAACGGGGCATGAAAAGAAACGGTGACCAAGTGATGAAATTTGTGGAAAAACAAAAGTAAGGCACATAGTAAAGCAGAATTTCATGAAAAAAGAGTCGCCTTTTCATGAGCCACAATTGACTGCACCTATGAAAGCTAAACCAAGGAAGGAAATCGCAAACCTTGTAAAGTGTGCGAATATCAATGCACAGGGAGAGATGAAATCTTGCAAGAAAGTAGAATCGTCGTGGCTCCTTGCCAGAGATGGTGCTTGAATTCGTCGGATTAGAGCTACCGAGAAAAAGACGTGTTTTTGTGAGAGGAGTTATGTGTGTAAAAAAAGGAGAAGGAAAAGGAGAATGTAGGGTTTTTTAATAATAGATCGACAAGAGAAATCCTATCCGAGTGTATCCCACCCCTTCCCCTCGGATTTTTTTATCCGGTCTATATCCCCTCTATATTTGACCTTATCTTATCTTAGCTGGTGTCGCGACCTAAATTTTCTCAAGGCTAATCCTAAAGTTTAGGTTAATGGATTACTAAGTCTGAAGACTTGGTGCGGACCCTCCAAGGTCCTACCAATCGCGACTTGAAATTAATATATTTAAACATGCAATTCTATTCAATTTGGAGCCGTCACTAATCAATTAGGGTTGATTAGAAACCCAAATAAAGTATGGGAGAATACTTTACTATTGCGAACCAGAGATTCAATAGGTCCGGGAACATGGTTACGCTAGATTAGTCTAACGCCCTTTCGGTACCTTTTATTTTAAAAATATTTTTGCAAGCAATATTGATTAATTTAAACTTAAGCTACTAATATGCAAATGGTGGTCATGCGGGTGCACAATCAATAAAATAACATTACAAAAATGCTAATAAAAATGCATGCCCTAAACATGATTTCTAAATGACATGACACCTAATTTTTCTTTTTTTCTTTTTAAAATGTTAATTATATGCAATCTTAATTTAAACTTAATATGCATGAATTTATTTTAATGACATGCGAGATGCAATTCATATGGTATGACTGAAACTTATCACTATATGTATGTAATCTAATTTTTATAATCCTAAATATGCATGTGCTACATGATATGGGATAAATGACATGGTATTTCTACATGCATGCTCTTTTTTTTTATTTTATTTTAATGATGATTCATTTTTAATGCATATATGCAACCTATGCTAAATAATGATGATATGAGATTAATTATGAATTAACCTATTAACTAACCAAGGAAATGATCTTTTATTTTTTATTTTTTTTAATGACATAATGTTTTTTATTAAAAAGAAAACAACTTAATGGTGCAATGATCATCTTTTAGCATTTTATTTTTATTAAAAAAAAACTATAACTCATATGGCATGCATAACATTTTTTTTGTTCATCTTTTTGTTCTATTAAATGAAAATTGACTTAATCTAAAAATATCTAAGTATGTTGCTTTAATATGAAATGTGCATGGACCTAAGTACCTAATATGATGCATGATATGTGATGAGCAAATAATAATAACATGCCAAAATAAAAATCCATCCATATAAATTAATGGCATTTTAATATGAATTAATGGTGCAAAGTAATTCATGAATTTTGCCATAAAAAGTCGAAATAATCAAAAATCTAACCCGACGTCTCGCGGGTCAATATTTTTAATTATCATAACTTAATATGACAAATTTCCTAATGATAAAAATAAATCAAAACAAATCAAGTTAGAATATATAAAAAGTAAACAAATAAAAACTATGAAACCAAATACGTAAAAATTTACCTAGTCTAACTCACGGTAGACTTGAAGAAATGGCAAGGAAGCAGTAATGGCTGAACTGCGATGGTGGCTCGCCAAGGGTGATGGGTCCTGGTGACCGGAGCTGGGGTGGTCGTCGGAGCTCCGGCAAGAGCGGAACTCAACCAGACCAGCAGCGAAACAGGGGAAGCAACAGGTGGTGGTGCCACAGCAGCAAAGGTGCTCGGGCTCGGGCGCGAGGCACCGGGTGGTCGCGGACGGAGGTGCTGCAGGGGCGTCGTGCACCGAGCGGAGACGGAGCAGCGCGGGCTAGCGGGAACAGCGTCGTGGCCGAGTCACAGCAGAGAGATCGGAGCGGCAGAAACAGTGGCAAGCGTGGGTCTGCAGCTGCCGGTGGTGGGTCGCTCGGGACTCAGCAACAACGAACCGGAGGCACGCGAGTGCGGGCGGCAGCAGCGACGGCAAACGGAACCAGCTTCTGTGACGGAGGTGGCCGGGGAAAGGGCCCACAGGTTCGGAGCTTCGGAGAGGCGCAATGCGGGCGGCGAAGAGATCGGGCAACAGGGGAGCCCGGAACAGAGCAGGGGCAGCCGCGGCTTCGCTGGCCTCGTAGGTTGCAGGTGAGGCGAGCAGGGACGTCGTTTGCTGGTCTTCGGCTCCGGACAGCGTCGGCACATCGGGCGCTGGGTTGAGCGGGCAGTGAAACAGAAGCGGAACCGGTGGCTGGGGAGGAGCAGGGCCGGCGGTGCAGAGCTTCGGTCGTCGGAGGCAGCAGGCGGAGGCGCGGCTGGGTGAATGCAATGGCGCAGGTGCGGGCACGGCGGTGCACCGGTGAGGAGGAGCTGTCGGTATGTGGGCAGCAAATTCCGGCGAGTGCAGGGGAAAAGGATGAACAGTAAACGTCCAATCCCCCCTGCCGATGACACTTTCGCTTCTGCTTTTCCCCTTTTTTTTTTTTTTTTACTTTTTCCTTTTTTTCTCTCTCACCTGACACTCTCTCTCACTTGTCTCTCTCACCCTCTACCGAAGACTTCCCCCCATTAACTTTCTGCCACTGTACTTCTTCTCTTTTTCTCTTCAATTTGCTATTTTTTGGACGAACAATGAAGAGAAGCTCCCCCATTTCCGAAACCTCGCATTCCTTTTTATAGAGGAAAGACTTGAAATTGTTGAAGATCCGGCGATATTCACTCAACTTCTTCAACAAAGAAATGGCTCCAAAAATCAAACGGTTAATTTTTTTTAAAATTTTGAAATGAGAATATATTTCCAACAACAAAGATTTTTCAAAAACCGAATTTTATTTAATTTATTATTTTTTAAAATATTAGTTGTCAACAGCCGGCTATCAAACACGGGATAGGATAAAATATATCCTATCCAAGTTTTTATTTGATTGACCAAACGCAGTCTAACAGAAATTTCATAAAGGTCTTTTCTTTGTGATTGGACTATTGTAATTTTTGCCTTGTACTAATAAGAATCACACAATGAAGGAAAGTGTGCTTATATTTGTTTAATGCAACGGATTTAAACAATTCATTGATATGACGAGTGCGCATGATCAATTATCATCAACCCTATGGATGGCTGTGTAACAGATGTATCTTAATTCGTAGTGTTGCCGGTCAATATTTATAACCATTTCACATCAAGTAATAGGAAAATGGTTTCGCGAGAAAATATTGAGTACGGCTTGGATTCCACCGTGTCAAAATCCATATCTACTCATTGGGCAACATGTGTCATTCGGGTGCTACCGCGCCAAATCCTCTTACACCCGCACCCTCTGGCTTCTCTCTTCTCTCTCATCTTCTTTCCTTTATTTCTCTGCTATTGATATCTCTCCTCTCTCGATCACGCCTGCGACGACGCCCTGCTCTCCCTCTCCAGATTATCATCAGACCGACACCAGAGAAAATAACATAAATTCACAACCGAACTCTTAAACAAGATGATTGAAAGACTATTAGTTTCCTTAGTTCTTGTTTTCTCTGGTTCTTTTCAGTTCATGAAGCTTTGACGTTTCACGCCCAGTTCCGAATCTCCCCTTTTTGCTTGCAATTTTTCTCATTGTTGGTTGATGATTCCTTTCGAAAACTGTTTTTCTGCATTTCTAAATTTGGTGGGTATCTGTGTTGCATTTGGTTCTTTTACGTGGGAAGAAGAGGACTAGGGTTCCATAACGACAGAAGCAATTCATAAGTTTTTGTGCATTAGTTTCCAGGACTGGAGCACTTGGATGTTTCGCTAATGCGACCCTTTTGTGCTTTTGGCAACGATTGTTTACTTCATTCCGGGTTTAACTGGCGACTCAGAATCAATGAAAAAGTATCGTCTTTTAAGAGTTATCGATGCTAATAAGCAGGTGTTGGAGCAATTGCTGCCATGGACGAAGATCCAGATGATCTTAGGCCGAATACTCTTGATGAGGATCGGGATACTTTTATGAGTCTTAAATTCCCCTCTCTCTACGGGAGAAGATGTTGGAAGTAGATGTCCTTGATTCCTCGAGGCGGAAACGACAATGGAGGTGATGAACGAGGGGGGCCGGAGACGTCGGTGTGGGTCATCGAACGAGAGAAAAGAGGGGAGATAGAGAAGGGCATCGTCGGAGGCATGAACAAGAGAGTAGGGATGATCGATTCCCGGTCCAGTCCGATTCCACCTGAGAACCAAGAACTAGACCAGGAGGAACGGTGCCTAATTTTTGGGATCAGGGACTGGACTAAATGGTCCTAGAATTAGGAAGTGGACCAGTCCCATAGAACAAATCACTTGGTAAAAAAATTAAAAATTAAAAAAATACTAGAGTTGCTACTATTTTTAGGGTTTATTGCTATTTTTAATAAATTAAGAAATATATATTTTTTAAAATAGTCAAACCAGTCTGTTGGTCTAGTTCCCCTTAGAACCGGGAACTAGACCGATGATCATTGGTTCCATTTTTATGGAATCAGGAATTGGACCGATCCTTCTGGGAACTGGACCAAACCGATCAATCCAGTTCGATTCGGGTGGTTCCCGATTTGGGCTGTCCAATATGCTCAGCCCTACGAGAGAGGAGAGAGAGGGGAGAGAGAGCAAGAGCGGAGAAATAAAGAAAAAAAGAAGAGAGGAAAGAAAAAGAGAGACAGGCAAGAGGGTGAGGGTGTCACAAGTTATGGCGCGGTGGGGCTCGAGCGACACGTCGCCTAGTGAGTGGACTCAGATTTTAACACGGTGGAACCCGAGCCCTACCCAATATCATCTCAAGTTTCAAAAGATGTGCTAATAAAAAATTAAATTCAACTAGTTTCTTTTTTCCCGAATTTTCCATATCTGCAGCTAGCATCAAACAATTCATTGATACAATGAGTGCTCATGACCAATTATCATAGCCACAATTGAACAATTATTCATCGTTGAATCGAAAGGCATCTCAATTGTCAAAAAGCGTTGAAAGTGTACTTTGGATTACAACCAAAAAGAACAAGCAGCCGAGATTCTACCATTTTGGAATCAAAAGATGTGGCTACTGGGAATCCTATTCTCAAAAAATGAAGAAATTCTGCAACCACAAAAAATTAATATTATTCTTGCTATATCATTCTGGATCAGTAGGCACATTCGCCTCTTTACTCTCAATTTGAAATAGCCTCAGGGACGCCCTGGTAATATCTGCAAACAATTATGAAAGATCACTACAAAGCAAAAGAGATTCAATAATAGAATGTTATTGTCAAAAGGCACTACAGTGCGCGTAAACACACACGGAGACCAGAAGATGAAGAAAGATTGGGTTTGGGGAAAAGCGAGACATATTTAAAGGAAGAATAGAGTTGGACAACATCAGATTCAGATAAGTCACTCATCATTACGAATCGTAATCAGACATTATCTTTTCTTTTTTACTTCGACAAGTAAGATTTTATTCAATGAAAAACACATAAGCAGGGAGCAATCCCGTAACAAGATAAAATATTCAAGCTGAGGCACTAGGAAGCACAAGGAACTCTATCAATAAGATAAAGTTGAAGAACAGAGTGTCAGTATCCTGCTTATGTCCTTACCAGGCAAAGAGATGAGTATCCTGCTTTTTGGAACAGCTGAACTTGATACTTGTACAAATTGTCCAAGTTCTGAGCACAACTTAGGCTATTCTAAATGTTTGGATAGCATTGTTACGATCATAACAGAGGCAGCTTGCAGGAATTGATCTACTTCAACTAACGAATACTCCTGGTCAAGGGTAAGAGAAAAACATACACATGATAATGGACATGGAAAATGGTAGTTGATTCGTCGAGAAGCCTGCCAGAGGAAATGCGAGAACTCCAAGACGAAACTCTGATGTGATGTCTTTGGTTAAATAAAGCTTCAGCAACCGCTTCACCTCTCATCTCTGATTCTTCTCCAACGATCGTGAACTATTCTTGAAGAAATGCCCCCCATGCCTTATGTCCTGTTACATCTTTGCATCGACAAAATCCCTGTTGATTTGGTTCTACATGTCATGTTCTTAGAAAAAATGTTGCCTTCGCAGATACAGAGAATTGCCGAATTAGAATTGACCGAATGTAGCAGAAAACCCCAAAAAAGCCACAAATCTCCTTTCAGCAAGCAAACGAGCCTCGGCCTAATCGAGCTTCCTTGACATAGAGAGAGAATCGAGCAACATACTAAACCCTCATGCCCCAAATCGCCTTCAGCGAGTGAACAAGCTTCGAACAAATCTAGCTTTGGCAATGCATCGAGTTTCCTTGAGAGAGAGAGAATCAATCGGCATTAACCCTAAAACCCTAAATTAATTTTCGTGGAGGAACAAAGAGAGACACTGGTAAATGCCCTCATCCTTGTAACTTCAGCCATGTCAGATAATTTTGCGGCCAAAACGGCGCCACATCACTACCGATTACCTTTTATTATCTGCGTAAGTCGCCACGTAGAATTTTTAACAGCGTTAATTAATGGAATCATAAACTATAAGAAAAGGAAAAAAAAATTAATGAAGGAAGAAGTAGAGCAAGAGAGCTTCGCATAAAAATCAATTTATATTGTCCGTGGATGGAAAACCTTCAATATAATTTTTTATCTATGGTAGAGATTTTTGTAATAACATAACATAAAATTTATGTGTATACCATTTCAACCATTGTTTAAAATGCATGGTTAATATTTCAATAGGGCTTGCCTGTCTTTGCTAATCGTGCTTGGACAGCCAAAAGTCAACTTGGAACCACCTCTACCGCCTAGAAATCCAACTTCAGTAATTTTCGT
This sequence comes from Eucalyptus grandis x Eucalyptus urophylla, assembly GCA_028830015.1. NCBI lineage: Eukaryota > Viridiplantae > Streptophyta > Magnoliopsida > Myrtales > Myrtaceae > Eucalyptus > Eucalyptus grandis x Eucalyptus urophylla. The sequence goes on from CM054190.1 coordinate 49,386,863, forward strand.
ACCCATAATTGGCAAATTGATTTTGAGTGGAGAGATGGATTGGAATACATCAAACAAAAAAAAACAGAGAGAACGGAAATTAGCGCAGGCCCTCTCTCTTTCTTCCTTTTAGAGGAACTATAGATTACCTCATATATTAAGCATCATCATTAAAATGCACATTTAAGATATTGCATTTGGGATAATTAGACGAAAGGTGCTGAACATTTACTGATTACCGATCATCCATTATCTTTCTTTTTTCAATCAATTGGGTTCCTAAATTTTATTTCAATTAGACCTTGTAACCCAGAGGCTTTAATTTTTGTACTGATCACTTGATAGCATCCTTAAACTCATTTTAATCAAATGGATTTTTAATTATGTCTTTCTTGTTCATGCTAGCTTTTGTATTCAAAGAATAAACAGAAATGTTTGAAGTGATGGTCAAATTATCATTGCATGTATGTTGGCAACTTACGCCATAGCCGAGGGTGGCTGGACCTTGTCCGGCTCGCTACACGTACTCAAGAGTGTGGGCGTGCAGGGAGCGACGAATGCGTACTACCGAAGGAAAGTGCCCCCGGCAAGCGATGACAATGGTCGTGAGCGAGACCCTTGCCAGCCTCTCTCTACAGTGTCTCGGCTTGAGCCCAATGACGGATGTCGAGCCATTGTTGAAGGTTGGGCAATGCCGACACCATCATGTAGCCACGCCCGGCCCTAGTTTAAGAGCCTTGCCGGTTGGCTTTACGTATTCCTTACTGCAGCATATACGGTGGAGGAACGGCATTTATTCACGAACAGAATCGCAAATTTCAGTCCGAGCTTTCTTCTCTTCATCCCCAGTTCTCCTATACCAAGTGTGCGTGCACAAGAAGTGGTGACGACTCTGCAGAAATTATAAGAAATGAACTGATATAACAAGTGCTCCCACTCTCCCTGTTTTCCGTGTGCGTTTTCTTTTTCTTGTATCTTCTGATTCTCTCCATATTTGGTTTAGCTGTTGCTTTCCATCCCAGCTAATGTTCAGTTTTTGAGCAATCAGCGATGGTGGCAGGCTGGGCGTTCTATACTCGCAAAAACAGGCCGAACCAGAGCGGCGACATGGAAACAGAGCAGAACAGAGCAGAGTAATACCGTGGCTATCAAAGGCCAATTCGACGATTACGCGAGGTGCCACTGTATGTGTGAGTATCATCGGGAATAAAGGCACGATGACGAAGCACCTCCGTGGAGTGAGTCGACGGCGGAAGACTCGAATCAAGGAAAAAGGCCAAGACAAGGATCTGTCAAGTCCGTCTCTGCAAGGGCAGTTTTAGGCTAAACCAGTGCTTCCATGGCAGCCACTGAGGCGCGGGATGAGCATCTGGAACTTCAGGACTGGATGAATAAATGTTTGAACGAGAAGAGCAAGCTTTTAAATGGCGAAAATTGAGGATCCGAAAACAGAGCTTCTCGACCAAACTCGTCCAAGCCTATGCCGGCGATCGCCTGAGGTCGAGTAGGTGTCGGCAACCGTGGAACGTTGTTCTAGAAGCTCAGATGGTGTTACAGTGAGGGAGCTCGTCGGAATGGTGAGGTGAAGGATAAGACTCATGAGAACTCCCTGATGCCAGAGAGAGGACCCTCAGTCCTGTGGGCATATGTAGGGGAACCAGGCGTGACGAAGGGGGAGCTCAGCAGTATAGGACTGGTCTATACTCCCAAGGATAAGCTATTTTACACTCAATTAATCCAATTTCCGTAAAAGCAAAGAAAAAAGATATGCTTGCTTGTTGTAATTGTTGAGGCTCACCCAAGGTGGAACCTAAGGAACGAATGAACTTCCACACCCCCCCCCTCCCAAAAAAAAAAAAAAAAGGAGGCTAAAACTCTTTGATAACTGAATATCTTATCCATTTTTGCATTCTCTGCTTACTTTGTTTTTGAAAGACTCTAACCAGGAGAACAACCCAATGGCGAGACTACTAGTGAAGAACAAGGAAATTCGACTCATGCAGAACCACGGCAGGTATATGTTTAAGCTACGGCCAAGAAAAAATATAACATGAGCCTGTACAATTACAGCAAAGATAACTTGCCCAAGGAGCAACTTGACTTGTTCAAGGTGTCAATTTTCAGGGGCTAGAATGAACTCTTAAGAAAGAGGGACAAGGGAATCAAATTGAAGTTCTTCACTTTGGCTTTCGGGCTTGACAAAGTGAGGTACTAATTTTGCTGACGAGTTATACGACTAAAGACTTGCAAATTAAGTTGTCCGAATAGCTTTTGCAAGCCCTAGGAGCAACTTAACTTAGTAAAGACTCAAGTTGATTATAGTGTCAACTGTCAAGGGATGGAATGAACTCAACAATAAGAAAGAGGGACAGTCATCAAATTCAAGATCTTTACTTTTGCTTTTGGGCTTGACAAAAGTGAGGTGCTCATTTTGCTTTTGAGTTATGACTAAAGGCTTAGAAGTAATTTTGATAGAGACTCAACTTGATCATAGTGTCAACTATTCTATATTAGAAAAGAGGGACAGAGTCATCAAATTGATGTTTTTTACTTTCATTTTTGGGCTTGAAAAGTAAGATACTCATTTTGCTAATGAGTTATACAACTAAAGGCTTGCAAATTAAGTTGCCCAAATGGCTTTTCTAATCCCAAGTAGCAACTTAACTTGATAAAAACTCAACTTGATCATGGAGTCAACTATCAATGGATGGAATAAACTCTATAGAAAGAAAGAGAGACAAAGTCATCATATTGAAGTTCTTTACTTTTCTTTTGAGAAGTGAGGTGCTCATTTTACTAATAAATTATATGAATGAGGGTTTGCAAATTAAGTTGCCTGAATAGCGTTTCCAAGCCCAAAAAGCAATTGAACTTGCTAAAGACTCAACTTGATCATGGTGTCAACTGTTAAGGATTGAAGTTCTTTACTTTTGTTTTTTGACTTGACAAAAAGTGAGGTCTTCATTTTGTTGATAAATTATACAACTAAAGGCTTGCAAATTAAGTTGCTCGAATAGCTTTCCAAGCCCAAGAAGCAACTTAACTTGGTAAAGACTCAACTTGACCATGGTGTCAACTATCAAAAGATGGAATGAACTCTATAATAAGAAAGTGGGACAAAGTCATCAAATTGAAGTTCTTTACTTTTGTTTTCATGCTTGACAAAAGTGAGGTGCTTATTTTGTTGAGGGAAAATTCCGAATAAGGGTATGGAGTGGATATTATATTAAATAAAGACTTGAAGTGTTTTTCATTTTCCTAAATAAGGGCCTAAAGTAATCATATTAGTTTAAAAAAAGGCCTGAAATTCAATTGGTGGAGCGAAATTTCTTCTTCTAAATTTTTGAAATTTTTTTTCCTTTTTTCTTTCTTTTTTTTTCTGTATTTTCCCTATATATATACAAAGAACACATGGGAGGGAGGGCTCCCTCTTGCCTATCACCACTGCCATTGCCCCCCCCCCCCCCCCCCAAAATAATGGGTTGACAGCCACAAGCCGGAGAGCTCCCTCTCACCTATACTTTAGGTTTTTTTTTTTTAACCTTTTGAAATTCGAATCTAATTTAATTAAAATTTAAATTAAAAATGCATTTAGATGAAAATAACCTTAATCGGTTAGAATATTTTGCTAGCCAACAAGCTAGTGAGATTAGGCCCTTATTTGAAACAATCATAACTATTACAAGCTCTTATTTAAGAAAATAAGGGCACTTAAGGCCTTTAGTTGAAACAAATTTCACTTCGGACTCTTATTTGAGAAAATAAAGATACTTTGAGCCTTTATTTGGAATTTTCCTTTTTTTTAGATAAGTCATGAGTAAAGGCTTGAAAGCAACTTGACTTGGTAAAGACTCAACTTGATCATGGTTGGAATGAACTCTAAAGTAAGAAAGATGGACAAAGTCATCAAATTGAAATTCTTTACTTTTGTTTTTGGGCTTGACTAAAGAGAGTTGCTTATTTTGTTGATGGATTAAATGACCAAAGACTTGCAAATTAGGTTACTCGAATAGTTTTTCCAAGCCCAAGAAGCAACTTAACATGGTAAATACTCAACTTGATCGTGGTGTCAATTGTCAAGGGATGGAATGAATTCTATAGTAAGAAAGAGGGACAGAGTCATCAAATTCAAGTTCTTTACTTTTGCTTTCAGGCTTGACAAAAGTGAGGTGCTCATTTTGCTGATGAATTATATGACTGAAGGCTTCCGGATAGCTTTTGCAAGCCCAAGAAGCAACATAACTTGGTAAAGACTCAACTTGATCGTGGTGTCAATTGTCGAGAGATGTAATGAGCTCTATAGTAAGAAAGAGGGACAAAGTCATGAACTTCAAGTTCTTTACTTTTGCATTTGAGTTTGACAAAAGTGAAGTGCTCATTTTGATGATGAATTCTATGACTAAAGGCTTGCAAATTAAGTTGCCCAAATAGCTTTTCCAAGCTGAAGAAGCAATTTAACTTGGTAAAGACTCAACTTGATCACGATGTCTACTGTCAAGGGATGGAATGAACTCTAAGTAAGAAAGAGGGATAGAGTCATCAAATTGAAGTTCTTTACTTTTGCTTTTAGGCTTAACAAAAGTGAAGTGCTCATTTTGCTGATAAATTATATGACTAAAGGCTTGCAAAGTAAGTTGCCCGAATAGCTTTCCCAAGCCCAAGAAGCAATTTAACTTGGTAAAGACTTAACTTGATCGTGATGTCAACTATCAAGGGATGGAATCAACTCTATAGTAAGAAAGAGAGACAAAGTCATCAAATTGAACTTCTTCACTTTTGCTTTTAGGCTTGTCAAAAGTCAAGTGCTCATTTTGCTGATAAATTGTATAACTAAAGGCTTGCAAATTAAGTTGCCCAGTAGCTTTCCCAGGCCCAAGGAGCAACTTAACTTAGTAAAGGCTCAACTTGATCATGGTGTCAACTATGAATGAATAGAATGAACTCTATAGGAAGAAAGAGGGTCAGAGTCATCTTAATGTAATGGTTTCATGACTAAGGACTGAACCTAATGGTATGTGGCACTAGAACCTAGGACTACTTGCCCACTAGTCATCTTAAAGTTAGTTATTAGCTTCATTTGATATGCGAACTATTAATTTAAGTAAGGGATGTCATTGTTGAAAAATTATTAATAAATAAATGTCTTTTGTAGTAACTTTTTTTGCTCAAAAGTTTGAAAAGAATTAATATGATTTATTTATTTATTTATTTTGGTGACCCAGGGAACCCTGCATGGCCGACAGCCGGAGGTAAACCACTGGGGGTGACATGTGTTAGCCACCACACACGTGCCACCGGATAAGTCGTCAAGAGACTCAAAGCTAGCCTTCCTGCAAGCTTCGAATACTAGACCTCTTCGATGGAAGTTTAGTGCCTACCTAGCTAAGCCACCGCAGCGAATGGTAATAATATGATTTATTTTTATTTTTATTTTTATTCCTGTACGGCCGACAACCAAAGGTAAACCACTTGGGGCGACATGTGCTAGCCACCACACGCGTGCCACTGAGTAAGTCGCCAAGAGACTCAAAGCTAGTTTTCCTAAGTTGCAGGAGCTTCAAACACTAGACCTCCTCGATGGAAGTCTAATGCCTACCAAACTGAGCCACCGCAGCGGGTGGTGTAATAATATGATTTATTTGTATCTACTCATCCCACCAATAAAGACATGAAGTACATCACCGAGATTTGTATGTACTGCAAACATCTTTTGTTGACACAGACTGTAAAGAAAGAAATATGTCAATTTTTTTTTTCTTTTTCACTTTTCATTGATAATCATGACGGAAGAAACGTGCCAAGTGTCACTGGACCATTGGCTTACGTTTATGCCCGGACTCATTATATTAGCCATACATCTCTCGCTTTAATAGACGAGTATTAATAAGTATCTTAATAGCATTTATTTTCTTCAATGTTAAAAGCATATTTGAAATTTCTTTTCTTCATAAAACTTTCCTGTAGATGTTTAAGGAAACTCAATAAATGAAGATATTAAAAACAACCTGTAATTCTGTGACATCAATTACAAGCATATAAGCATATTTCTACTTTAATTTTCTTGTGCATTGGAAAAGGTTCATTTTGAAAGCGAAGCTAGTAAGGCAATTATATATCTACGTAATTAAAGGGTAAAATTGTTGATTATGAAAACTTAATATTCATTGAGACAATACAATTAAATTGCTCATAAATCAAAATTAGACAAGAGTAATACATAAATACAAGCATATGAATGTACGTATGTACATAGAGAAAATACCAAATAGTTGCATTATAAGTATCACAAATATCTTTGTGGTATAGTATATTTATTTAATAATCAATCTTCTTTTTCTAAGTGTTCTGTAACATAATAAAAGGTGGTAGTTGTAAATATAAAACATATATCCAAATATTTAAAAGCATGATCTTTATTACGAAAGTATATTAAAAAAAAAAAAAAAGATGTATATCAAAACTATAAACTCTAATTCAAAGATCTCTATCACGTGGGAAACATAGGTTGTCAAAATATTTAAATATATCCGATTGTCAGCGTAAGTTTTTAAAATAAGCAGCATTGCTCCCATAAATTTTCATATGATATCAAAAGACCACATATTGAGTTCAAATCTTTTCTAAAATCTCCCTTATCATATATATACATCCTTTAATCTTATTCCAAGTCCAACTTACACTTGAGGGGAATATTAGAATGTTTAAATATTAAACAATAGCTCCTTCTATCTACATGAGCTTTTATATTTGAATAGCTGGTAGTGATTTTAGAAAATATTACAAAGGTGTAAAAAAAAAGTTCATTGCAAATACAAACAAATAACATGTACATATAGATAAATAGATTACTTTATTAAAAAAATTACTATATTAATTTTGAAGTCTTGATAAAATGCCAAAAATGGAACTGGTGTATCAATTCACATTAAGTATGGCAAATTACTTACCCTACCAAATATCCACGCTACCTCGCCCTAATTAAAGTGGATAGGGAGTTTTAAGTAGGAATGGGACGAAATTTTCTATCCGCCATGGGAGTGGGAGGAGGGACATGGATACGCTCGGGCTTAACCCACGAACAAGCCCAAAGCATGATCTATATCTAAATCGTGGAGATTTGTAGTCCTAACCTTGTTCCTTCACATAAATTGTATTATTTTAGTAATATAATGTTCCTCATTTTCAACATAGATTTCAATATAACTTAAATACTTCAAATCCCTTTTCTCATCGATTTATCATGGAAATATTCCAAACTAAACTTTATGGTATTGGATCTAAGGATTCCAATTTTTTTTTTTTTGCCCATATAATTTATTCAACTTGCAAATTTTTTTGTGAGATAATTTCTATATATATATATAGGTCGTTGAAGAATTTAATTAATTTTTTTGTCTTGAAATTATTGTGGAATGGGGCAAGTGGAACAAGGAATCTGCACACTTGCTACGGTTGGGAATGGAGGACATATATATCCCTGCTCAGAACATGGCGCAGGGATAGGGCATCTCTAGTAAATGTGGAGCAGGACGCCAACCCCTTACGCACCTTGCAGTCCATGCACCTGACCTGTCCCATTGCCATCCCTAATTCACGTGAAGTAAAATTTTCCATTCCAATTAATAATTCATAAATTAAAAAATTAATATTAATAGAGTAATTATAAGGTACGTGGGGTAAAAGAAATTTTCAACAAGGGGCCTTGTACAACCACGAATTTTGATGGTTAGTAAGGAGAGCGAGTGGTCAAAACTCTTAAATCAAGGATGGATAAGACCATTTGTGCAATTTTTTTTTTTAACTCACCCTTTATTCGCCGATATTCCACATAATTATATAATTACTTATCAAAAGAAGACAGAAAAAAACCTATGAGCACCTTATTCGCAACTATTATCAGCGTAAGCAACTTAGGCGATAAACAGGGCAAAGAGTGAGCGTAAGGGGATCGAAATTAGATAATAAATAAATGCTCTCTGGCAAGATCCTACAGATACAAAAAGAGCGGGTGAACATGTACGATCTTATGAGTCGTCCGAAGCAAATGCATTCGAGAAGGAAATCGGTAGAAGGGCTGAAATTTGCATAGCAATCATTCCCAGAGGTTAAGCCTAGCTCCGCTGAGAAAGTAAGACGGCATGAAAGACATTGCTTTCATTACTGATCCGGGTTCAGATGATGCGAAGACTCCAGCGGCGATTCGTAAACACGTAGCGATGATGAATTTTCGTGGCTCCCACTCTCCCTGCCTTCTTTATGCGTTTTCTTTTTTCTTGTATCTTCTGTTTCTCTCCAGATTTGGTTTAGCTGTTGCTGTCCATCCCAGCGAATGTTCAGTTTTGAGCAATCGACGATGGTGGCAAGCTGGGCGTTCTATACTCGCAACAGCAGGGCCGATCATAGCAGCGACACAGAAACAGAGCAGAACAGAGCAGAGTAATACCGTGGCTATTCAAGGCCAATTCGATGATTACGGGAGGTGACGCTGTATGTGTGAGTAACATCGGGGATAAAGGCACGACGACGAAGCACCGCCGTGAAGTGGGTCGCCGGCGGAAGACTCGAATCAACAAAAAACGCCAAGACAGGGAGCTATCAAGTCCGTATCTGCAAGGCAGTTTTAAGGCGAAACCAGCGCTTCCATGGCAGTAACTGAGGCGTGGAATGAGTGTCTGGGACTTCGGAAAAGGATGAATAAAGGTTTGAACGAGAAGAGCAAGCTCTTGAACGGCGAAATTGAGGATCCGAAAACAGAGCCTCTCGGCCGAACTCGTCCGAGCCGACACCGGCAATCGCCTGAGGTCGAGTAGGTGCCGGCAACTGTGGCACATTGTTCTAGAAGCTCAGCTGGTGTTACAGTGAGAGAGCTCGTTGGAATGGTGAGCTGAGGGAGAAGACTCGTGAGGGCTCCCTGATGCCAGAGAGAGGACCCTCAGTCCTGTGGGCGCGTGTAGAGGAATCCAGGAGAGACGAAGGTGGAGCTCACCAGTGTTAAGAGTATAACACAAGATACTAGTGCTGATGAAAACAGAGGAAAGAAGAAAGAAGACTTCAAGAACAGAGGAAAGAAAGAAGGCGAAAGTAAGGTCAATAGCAGAGAAAAGAAAGCTGATGAAAACAGAGGAAAGAAAGAAAACAACAACAGAGATTACAGCATGCGTAAAACTGATTTACCATTGAGAAATCAGTATTCAATTTTAAATTTGTAAAGTCAAACTCTCTGTTCTTTACTTCAGTTAGTTAGTTAATTCTGTTAAGCTAGTTAGTTTCATTCAGTTGTAATTCTTCAGTTGATATAAAAGCTGATAAGAGGAGCAAAAGGTAGAAGCGATTTTTCATTGTAAACTGAGCATTTATTGAATAAGAATACGATCTTACTCTCTGCATCATTTCTCCCTCTCGCTTCCATTCATTGTTCTGTTCATCAAAACCCTTCAACCAGTAGAGGACTAGTCTATATTCCCAGGGATAAACTATTTTACACTCAAGTAATCCAACTCTGTAAAAGTGGAAAAAAAATATATGCTTGCTTGTTGTAATTGTAGAGACTTACCTTTACTTTAAAGGAGGTACACAAGGAAGAACTCCACCCCCCCCCCCCCCCCCCCCTTCTCCCTCCTTCTTCTAAAACGGAGGCAAACTCTATGATAACTGAATATCTTATCCATTTTTGCATTCTCCGCTTACTTTGTTTTTGAAAGATTCTAATCAGAAGAGCAACCCAATGACGAGACAACAAAGAGATGAACAAGAAAATTCGACTCATTCAGAACCAGCAGCAGGTACATGTTCATGTTCCAACCAAGAAAAAATTAGATATAAGCAATGCGGTCTTAAAATATGCTGGAACTTGCATTTTCTCATGGTTCTTCTTCTTTGCTTTATCATCAAACAAACATAACCTTGACCTTGGCTACGAAAAAAAAAAAGGAAAGAAAAAATCAGTATGAGGTGCACTTTGTGCTCACTCTTTCTCCTGTAGGTATTGAACATGTTCATGTAAGCGTTGGATCAGCTCCTCCTCAATCCGGAGGTGCTCCAGGTGCGTTATCCATTTTGACACTTCTCAATGTCTGCAAGGAGAAAGTATTAACTGAATGGCCTGAAAAGTTCTCATGTATTGCAGAAATATCGGAAAACGTAATGGATGGACCCTATTACGAACCATTGTTGCAAGCTACATTTAGGGGCGATTGGGAATTTGCTATGAGATTTTTCGAACGAGATGCTGTTTCAAAGACCGCCAAAATAACAAGCAAATCAGAAACAGTGCTTCACATAGCCGCTTTGAGTGTACAAGACCAATTTTTGGAGAGCCTGGTTGAGCTTTTGTCTTCATATCCGGAAGCGCTTGAAGAGGTTGATTATGATGGCCGCACAGCCCTCCACAATGCTGTCCTGTGTGGAAGGATACGGATGGTCAAGGCATTAGTTAGAAGTAATCCTAAGTTGACGCAACTTGCAGATGATAAAGGACGTGTTCCTTTGGAAATATCTGCTGAGGAAGCTTCTATGCATAAGGAGATTGCCTGGTTCCTGGCGAAAAATACGACAGACGATGGTCCAAGTCATCCCTTCAGCAGTCACTCTGCGATTGATTTCATTTTGGATCTCACCTACGCCGGTCATCATGGTAAGATCACCATCCTATTTATCTGTTTTTTCCTTTACTCTAGCCTTAGCTTTTTTTCCTGATAAACTTTGCTGGTGAATTCGGATAGATATCACTCTTTATCTAGTCAGGCGGTACCCTCACTTAATGACCATGTGCAAAGCATGGAGACAGATCGATACTGGCGACGTTGGCAAGGAGGGAGTCTCACTTTTGCAGCGGAGCCAAGCTCAGTGTTTTGGAAGCAGTGATATACGAATGTACGTGCTTTCAGCACTCGCATCCCTTCATTACTGATTCCCTTGAATATGATCATACTTGGCTCATCACTTGCTCATTTGTTTCTAAAATGAAGTTATTCCGGTGGGGTTGAACTACAAACCAACAAAAAAAAATTCGGATCCAGGTGGGTATGCATTTTTGCTATCGGGCATTATCTTAGGACCTTTCATATCTCGAAAGCATATCTTTTGCAGAGAATAAACGTTTTGAAAAACATTTTTAAAAAAATAATCACTTGTATTTCTTATAAAAATAATGAACAATTTTTACTTTTTCATCATTTACTAAATATTCAGATAAAATTTTTTATTGATAATGACAATGTTTTCATTGACTAATAATTTAAGTGACACAAGCAATCATTCTTTTGATATGTTTTACAAATCATTCATTTTTTGTAAAACAAATAGACCCTAATTAGTTTTCTTAGATTGATTCCCTATGTAATAGCAAAGAAACTGGAAATAATTTTTTCTTTGTAGGGTATATTTGAATTCCTTGACCTACTTTTACTTGAACAATGGCTTGAAATCAAACTACTTTATAGATTGGCTATCCCCTATGAACCATATGTGAGTCAACCAAGTGCACAAGAATCATACAGCTTAATTAATTCGACAATGTAACTAATGAATTATGAGGTTTTACAATGATTTCATATCTAGTGACAGGATTCTCTCTACAATCTGATTGTAGTGCTTCGATGTCTTACGAAGTCACTTTGGAATGCTGCCAAAATTGTAGGTACGCTTCCATTTTATTAAAATTCCGTCTCTTTGTCCCTCTCTCTCCAACTAAAAGTCTATGGCTTGTTTGTTTTTGACTTCTTTTATAAGTAGAAAAAAACTCCCACTTAATTCTTGTCATAACTTGGAAAAGAATTTATGTTAGGCCCACTGCCCATGTGAAAGAACCATTACACATTCATCATTGGATGAGTAATATATGTATTTGAAGTTACTTTTGTAATTAAATTTTTCCATGGGTCAATCATCCAATTGTGAATGTGTAACTTATTCTTTATCACGTGGATGAACCTACTAAAAATTCTTCAAAAACTTATTCAAACTCAAACAAAGTCATAGATGATTTTCCGTGTCAATATTTTATATTTTGAAAGATTTTAGATATTCACCAAATACTAATTGAAGAGTTACGTAATTGTTGAAAAAAATAGTAAAAATGGAATACTTGAAGCTACAAATAGAGGCGAGATTTGATGTTAACCTAGGTATTTCTTGCATATGGCTAAATGATCCAAACAGAATATATGGAATAAGAGTTACGTAAACCTGGGACTTCTCCTTCAATCTTGATTGGCATAATCATGTTTAGTTTATCATCTCCAGCAAGCATGTAAATCTTTCTGAAAATTAGATATTATTTTCTTTGACTACTGCTTCATCCTAATACAACACGAAAGAATACGTTGAGAGGGTACAAGAATTGGCCATGTGAGGCAAGCCCCTAGCGTCATTGACTACGAAATAAGGTTGCAATAGATGATGGCATGGGTTTATCATTTAATCACGCTTAAAAGAGAAAATTTACACTTGTACTTGGAAACTTTAAAAAGGCGTGAGTAATAGGAACAGGTGGGAAAAATCAAAGTAATTTGTTTGGAAAGGCTTGGAATAGATGAATGCTTCAGTGGGGGCGAATTTCGTGGGTCTCCAACAAAATCGTGCATCCGAGAACTCCATCCTGAGTTATATATCCTATGTGTCAACAAGCTTTTAGTCAGACAAACAAGGACTCTGGTTATAATCTTATATTTCAGATTTGTTGGAAGCACTCCAGAAAATAAGATTCCAAATACAGCAGGCCGATAGGGGAGAATGTGCTCTTAAGATTGCTCTAAAAGGTGGATCACTTGCAATGCATGAAAATTAGCCCAAAGGCCACCTAAACGCTAAAAAACTTCCTATAGTCCCCAAAACTAATTCACAACTTTTGCCCGTAGTTGCACTTGTCATCTTCACCCAACTTTTGTACGCCCCCCCAAAATACCTTTTAGCCTTGTCCCTAATTCTTCTATTTTTGTCAAAGAACAAAAAAGGAAACATAATAGTGTTGTTGCGTATTTTTATCAAATTAAAAGTTATTTTAGAATAGAGTTAACTCTACTCACTATGTCATTTAGGTGTAAAAAGTAAACTCGAACGCACCTACCATTATGTGACCTCATGCGGAAGTTTCGATTCTGTTGGAGACAATAGAATGGAGAAAGAAGTCTTTGCTCTTGTGCTGAGCAATGGATTGCACGTTTAATATATATATATTTTTTGTCAATATTTTTATGCATATTTGAATAATATTATCTAAAATATTCTTATATACGCAAAGATTACTATGATTTACTCTAGCTAGACAGATGTCATTAGCGTGGTTATTTACAGAGTTGTTCTGTCTGGTTAAGTCTTATGATTATATTCTGTTAATAATGATTAAACATTATAAAGCCTCGTTTGAACTTCAGGGAAGATCACTACCCTCTAATCACTTCTACCTTCTTCACATCCAATTTTCTTTTTTTTTTTACATCCAGACATGATATAAACATTTTCTTGGAAAATGCCAGCAATGATTTTATATCTTCTTTTCTACTTTGCATCAGCAATTACTAAAACTCACACTTTGAAATTGAGGACTGAATCCCAAACGAGAAAAAAGATCAAAATAGCTTTCCTAAAAGATTAAAAAAAGTTCGATTAACCAAAAAAAAAAAAAAAAGAGTAAAAAAGGAAGAATGAAATCGTTTTCCCAATCACCCGCTAACTCTAGCTCTAAATGTGGGAAATTATGACAATTAGTAAACTGTTGTTAGATGCACGTTGGTGCCTAAAAAAATTTTGGGACCCAGAGATGGAGAGCTTTTTTCTTAATCCAATAGCTACCCCTTCGTTTTTCATTTTCTTTTCTATTTTTTCTTTTGACAATTTGTAGTTCCTATAATCAAAAGAGTTCACGAGATGAAATTAAGACATGTGGCGGCAATGGAGTTGGCAAAACAAGTTTGCTTTGAGATCTCTCGTATGAATACTACCGAGATTATCCATATTTTACTAGAGGAGGATCTGCTGTTTCAAGCTTCAGCCTCGGGAATCAGTGAACTCGTAAAGCTCTGCATTCAGTTTTTCTCGAGGCTTCATTGGATTTTGCCTTATAATATGAGGAAGACGGCGGTGGGCTTTCGCCAGGAAAGGATTGTGTTGACACCTAAATTTTGGCGACCCGCTTAGTCATTTATTGCATTAAAAAATTAAGGGTTAATTTTATTCCGGAAAAAATAGTTAATTGCATAGCATATAGTTTTAGGTGCATTTGTTTCTTAATTTGCATTTACATTGGGTCGGTGACAAATGGGTTTGATTTAGTAGTTTTAAGCTTTAATTTGACAGGTCGGACTAAGCCCACGAAGCAAGTAAATTGGCCCAAGCCCATTTTCTTTTAATGACAAGAATTACCTAAATTGAGATTTGAAATAATATTATGGTGGATTTTTGGAATTTAAGAAAATCGGGTTGCAATCTTATCTTTAGGTGATAAAATCAGGAGATGTGGAAAATAAAAGAAAAGTGATATTGCGTGCGAAAAAGAAATCTTCGCGGATGCTGATTTGAAAAGGAAAATAAAACCCTAATCTTCAGCCTATAAAAAGGTTTTCGCGTAGGGTTTCAGAGCAGGCGACACACATTGAATATACGGCCACAATATAGAGAGAAAACACATGTGAGAGAGAGGAATGTTCGGCCAAGCATCACGTGGCTGCAACCTTGCTAACCCCACGGCTGAGCTTCATATCGCGTGCACCATGAGACGGTGACCATTGCCGCGCCTCCTCGTCAACAACGAAGCCGTGAAGCCTTGCTCGAGCTTCTGTCCCGACGTGCCCCGAGCTCTACCCTCATCGTTGAGTTCCAGCAGTCCCAGGAGAGGTTCTTTTGCCGAAAGTATTCAAGTTGAATATTATCCAGTCAAAGAAGACAATTCCGCAGAAGATCCATTCTCTGACTTGCAAAAGATGTCAGAGCCAACGTGGTGAAGTCCGAACTCCAAATTCAGTCGTGTGGGCAAAAAGGATCAATCCACAATTCGATGCGTTCACTCATCATCAAAGGCCACCTGTTCTGCCTCGCCTACAAGTCATCCCATACAACGTTCCTAATTCAAGCAGCCACGATCCTGTCGTTGCCAATTGCCCACAATCGCCGATCCAGAGAGGACAATAGAGTGACCAAAAGCATAAAAAAAAAAGAGAAGCCTTTGAAGCGGTGCTCTTTGTCTGGAGTGGTCCAAGGCGAGAGAAGCAGAGGAAGCTTTTTGCCAAAAAGACAAGAAAGGGGAAGCCGATCCTTCATCAATATCACATATTTGCATTCCACTAACATTCTTTTCTTGATTCTTTTTTTCAGGTTCTGCCCACATCCTCGTCATTGTAGAAAACGCCAAGGAGAGACCCCACATTTGAGTATTAACAAATCCCAAGAGGCTTCACGGAGATCCTCAATGCGAGTCCCAGTCTCGGTAAATTACGTCCACCGTGGGTCAACAATCGCAAGCCGAGCAAACTTGCTTTGCCGTCCTTGTCCTTTGCTGTCGACGTGCCTCAACGAATTGAAGACATTGATGAGCCACTTGTGATCCACCACGAGACAACTTGTTCTCCTAACGCCGTGCCGAGCCTATCGCGAGTTCATCCATGAGCCGGGCCATCCCGTAAAAGTTCTGCCTTTGTAGGTTCATTGGCCATAAACTGCCCATCGCTGTCCCACCCGAAGCGCCGGTTGCAGTCCTGGTCCAATTGCGCAAAGTCCAAATTGGAAATTAATATTCGGAATAGGTAAAAATTTTGATTATTTTAATTTCCGAAAATTCCGTTTCCTTATTTGATATGTTTGTTGATGCACATGACCGATATTCGCAACTCGAGTAGTCTTCTAAATTAGGAAATCTTCCTAATTCCGCAACGTGCATATGATTGATGGTCCGATTTCATGCTTGAAAAACGACCCGCAATCGCACGGAAAAATCACCAATCCGATCTCACGCTCGAGATACGATTCGTGATTTTTATTTAAAAATTGACCGACCCGATCTCATGCGCGAGATATGGTTCGCCAATTTTAGGATATCAATTTTATCTTGTTTGATTTGCTATCGTCAAGTTGGTTGAGTCAATCTTATTTTCGTAAAAGAAAAATCCAAAAATGTTGAATTAGGATTAGTTTTTTTAAAAGAAAAACTTTATTTTGAACCATGGAAAAGAAAACCAAAAAAAAAAGCACATACATAGGATGTTAGTTTTAAATCTAAATTGCATGTTTATTTGGCAATTTTAATTTCGAATTTTATAAAAAACACAAAAAGAAGTCATCATGCATATGTCATATATAATTAGGACATTGTCATGGCATGTTAGATAAATTTGCATGTTTCATTTTAAATTTAGATAATCTTTTTTAGATAAATTGCATTTTAGATTTAGATAATGTTTTAGTTTAAATTAGGATTTAATATGACTTAATCCCTAATTTAAATTAGATAGAATCTTAATCTAGCTAGATCATTTCAAATTTCATAAAATTTGGCTTAGGATAAATTAGTTGCAATTTCTAGGATAGATTGCATTTTTTAAAATAAAAAATGTCATTTGCATGTCATATAGATTTAGATTCATGAAATGCACGTCATTTAGTGATTATTGTTAGGTTCATTTCTAATTAGAAATTTACCGTCACCAGATTAGGTCATTTGATAAATGTTGCGTAACATATAGCTCACATGTCATTTTAATTGAAATAATCGTGTACGTCATTGCATTGCATCACACGTCATTAGAATTAAGTCATTTGGGTTAATTTAGATTGCACATTTAATTATTGCATTTCTTTTATCCATGTCATATAGTTTAGGCTATATTGCCATGCCATATCACTACATGTTAGATTAGTAACATTGCATTGCATAAAGATTAGATTCTCATTAAGAAAATTGAAAACAAAAATTGCGTGTTAATTAGAAACCATATCTAGGGTTGTTGATGTGGGTTTTAATTTAACATTGCAGATGCTTTCGTTGCTTTGAGGTAAGTTTTTGCAATTTATTTATTGTTTATCTGAGTGTTAAATTGGTGGTTTGCGCACTTGCATGAACACCTCACATGTTAGGGAAATAGATTTAAAATCAATCCAAATTGCTTGCCAAACATTTTTCAAAATAAAAAGAAAGGTACCGAAAGGGCGTTAGAGAAATCTAACGTAACCAAGTCCCCGTACCCATAATCTCTGGTTCGTAGAAGTGAAGTAAATCTCCCATTACTTTACTTGGGTTTCTAATCGACCCACCAAAAATAGATTAGTGGCGACTCCTAGTTAAAAATCAATTGCATGTTAAAAAACTTGAACCCTAAGTCGCGAATTGGTATGGGCTTGGGAGAGCCCGAGTTAAGTTTAGGCTTAACAATCCATTAGCCAAACCCTAGGTGGTTCACTCACACCTTGAAAAAATTGGTCGCGACAGATTGTCAATCTCTTTTTGAAGGTAACCTCAACCAACGAGTTGTCGTTAGTTCCAGGGCCTACAAAGGCAGAATCGGAGTTAATGATGCTCCAAGCAACTACGTACTACCCTCAGTTCGATGCGGTAACTAATGTTGCTGGAGCAGCATTTCAAATGCAAAGAGAACTCCAGTGGTTTAAGGTAAGATTCTTTCTTTACATATATTTAATAACTGCGTTTGATGGTAAATATTATATCTTTCTGACAAGTTTCTTAAAACATGATAGTTAGAACTTTATTTAGATAGGCTTGAGAATATACATAGAAATTTTTTTTAGACGGTTTCAGCCAACCTTTTGTGCACCACAAGGTCTACCTTCCTAGGTGATTTTAATAGCCATCCCACATCGATCTGGTACATTTTGAATTGTACTCCTGAGATGCTTCCAATATGACTTTAATCCAAGAACACAAAGAAGAAAGAACTCTTTTGCCATCTTACTCCACACTTTGTTCGTACATGGAACTTTTAAATCCACATGCTAAACATAAATTAATAAGGTAAATTGAATAACAACACAACAACCTTAAAACAGTTAACTGGAAACGAGGGAGACTGATTAGAGAGATTGGGGCATTGAAAACTGATTGTGTCTAATCATAATCAAATTGAATTTCAATTTTTCTAATATAATTATGATCCACCACTTAATCTAATCCAAGTGGCTCTTTCTCAAATTCGAGTGACTCTTCACATAGGTGTTTGCCACGATGCAATTTGGGGATCATTATGCAAATCATTTCATGTATAACCATATATTAACGTGGAGCCCAAACAAACATTTAAATCTCAGCTTTGGTTATACTTTCACGATAGCTTTGCTCGCTCGTTGTACCATATTTTGTATTTAGGATAATAGTGTAGTCCATATATAAGTAAATGTATGTATTAACTAAAATGATTTAACTAAAGTAATATGAATTACCCAGAAAAAAAAAAGTAATATGAATTGAATCTTCTCTTTTCAATTAAAAGGTTAGCTAAGTTCGTTTATGGCCACTAATTTCATTTGAATAGCTATTAATTAAATAACACTTCTAATTAATTAATTTAGGTATTAACTAAAATGTGCTCATGCAAACCATTGTCTGCCAAAAAAATGATATGTTGAAGTTTTTATCTTTTTGCCTTTGTTTCATTTCGACGCTCTAATCCTCTGTCATTAAAAAAAAAAAACAAAAGGAAAATTATGTAAAGTCTCAAACCTTTTATTCAAGCTTAATAAGTCCTAAAACTTGACATTATCATTCATGTTAGTCCTTTCGTTAACTCTATCAATTTTTTATGGACAGAACATCTATATGGCATTTTTTTTATTAATTTTCTTTTATGTTTTGCACCAATGGCATTGATATGGTGCAAAATAGGCATCAAATCGCAAAATGGGTATAAATGTGACAAATTTATCAAAATTAATTTTTTAACTACAAAAAATCTCAAACTGATACATTTGCGACAAATATATCCTCTATTAAATTAGACTAATAAAAAGAAAAATCACAAAATTGGTATATTGGTGACAAACGAATGGTGAAACCCCAAATTGGCACACCCATCAACTACCGTATTTCATCAAACTCACCAATTTGATAGTAAAATTTAATGGAAACTAATAGAGAGTAAATTTGTCTCATGTGTATCCGTTTAGATTTTTTGTGATCAAAAACTTAGTTTTGAGTAAATTTGTCATATGTGTACCAATTTAAAATTTTTGGTGATCAAAAAATTAGTTCGGGATAAATTTATCACAAGTATGCCAGTTTAGAATATATATATATATATATATATATATATATATATATATATATATATATATTTTTTTTTATGGTTTTGGCCTTAAAAAAATGTTAAAGAATAGAGAGAGATTGTCAAAGAGGAATAAGAAGGTGAAGGAAACAAATTCCTAAAAATGAATAGAAAAAAACGCAGAAACATGCCCAAGGATACATATAATACCGATCAAAAGGCACGTCACCAAGATGAATGTACATTATTTGCCACAGATTAAATATTTGTTGCAGTCTTAGAGGGATTGATTGAAATTTTTGAGTTATGTTCTTGAGAGAGAATTCACTATCGTCAAAAGAGGAAGAACGTACATACTATTTTGTATGTTTCAATGTTCCCCTTTTTTTCTTTTTATGCAATAGTTATTTTTACTTAAAAAGTAACTGCTCTCTCTCTCTCTCTCTCTCTCTCTCTCTCTCTCTTATGGGTCATTCTCTTATGGGCTAGGTTTGCCCAACATGGGTGGATGGGTCTAGCTTGACCTAACAAATTTTATGATAAAAAAAAAAACATCATCTCTCACTTGCACATGGTGGGCCAAACATAACTATTTTTTTACCTCTCTACAACATTCATATTAGTAAATAATCCGTAGGATCAACATATTTTAAGAGCTCGTTTTCATATATATGTTAGGAATATATAACAGCTCAAAAATGGCATTATTTTTTTGAGTAGATATCATATGCAGCACTTTAGATCAATCGATCATATTTATGTCTCTCTCAATCTCTTTTAATAATGATATATTGTATTCATAATTATGATTATTCTAAAACAATCATACTTGGTCGATTAGTGAATACAAAACTAGAATGTGATATTCCAAACTTGATCTTCCTCTTTCCTTGAAACTCTTAATTTCAGTTCAACTTACTTTTCTACAAATGTCCCATTAGATCGAATCAACTCATGATCATTGATAACATTATAAGATAGCAAACATTGAATAGAAATCTTGAGAATAAGTAAGAGTGATGAGGACACTTAATTAAGGAACTCTTTTCCTCAAAAGTTTCACATAGAATTAAAGTTGAAATCAAAACTTTTGTCACTTTTTTTTGTCATCTCATACATACGTAGTATGAAATACGTATTACGATACTAACTTCTTTCCCATCGAGTGCATGTCTTCAATTTCAATACTATATAGATGATAGTTCAACATATCTAATGTCTAACTTGAGTTCACGTATATACTCTTTCAAAGAATTCATTAGAACTTACATCTGGCATAAAAGACAAATAAAGTAAAATATATTGGTTATTTTATTTTCGAACATAGTAAATATTATGTTGTCATCTTAACGCTCAATTAAGGCGACATCTATATTTTAAGCTTGAGCTCTCGATTATCACCTAGGTAATAAGCTTAAAAATTATCTCATCTCTATTTATCACATAGTAAATAGAGGTGATTATCCGTGAGAGTAGGCTAATATCTTATCTGTCTGACATACTTTCTCAATTTTATAATGCACTAAGCATTAAGATGCATAATCATTAGACAAAAAATCATAGGCATTAATAATGTAAGATGACTTCATTAAATGTGAACACTTAAGGAAATCACAATATTCAATATATCAGCTTCGATGCAATCATAAAGATTTACATGACTACACAAAACATTTCTAAGTATTGACTTCATCATAGGATCCACTATTATTCTATACGTATATATGTACTGCAAGTTCACATCTTTTTATGCATTCATATCATTGACAAAGTTATACTTAGTATCTATATGTTTGGTCTTCCCATGATATTTCGGATCCTTAGTGTACGCTATCACTACTTGGCTATTACAGTTAACTAATAATGAGTTTGTAGCATTATTGGCAACACCTAAATAATAAAAAAATCTCATAAGCCAAACACCCTCTTGTACAGACTGATAATGCCATGAACTTAACTTTCATCGTGGATAAGAGTATACATGTTTGTATCTTACTGTTCCAAGATATGATGCTATTATTCAATAAGAAAACAAATCTAAAGGTAGATTTTCTTTTATCTAAATCTCATCCCCAATCAGTATCTGAGAAACCTTCAAGTCATGGATCCTTTCCTTGATAACCTAGCGTATAATTAATAACTCTCTTCAAATACCTTAGTATTTCTTTTGATGGTTGTCCAATGTGCTTGACTTGGATTGGATTGGTAACTATTTACCATTCCAACTGCAAAACATATGTCAGGTCTTGTACATATCATAATGTATATTAAGCTTCCAATAGTACTAGCATAAGGAACACATTACATTTGTTCCTTTTCTTGTGAAGTCTTTGGACACAATCTACGGCTCAATCTTTTACATTTTGCCTACGAAATCGTTCAAGAACCTTATTTATATAGCTCTCTTGCGAAAAAGACAATGATCTCTTCAAACGCTCCCTTGAAATCTAAACTCTAAGAATATATGCAACCCACCCATGTCTTTCATCTCGAAATTGGAAGATAACCAAACTTTAATAGTATTAACAAACTTCATATTATTTCTAGCAATTTGTATGCCATTAACATACAATGATATGATTACAAATTGATCTTTTGATCTTTTGATATATACGCAATGATCCTCATCAATCATTATAAAATTACGGTATTATGAAAATGTATATATTATTGTCTCGATGACTACTTGAGGCCGTATATTGATATTAAAAGTCAACGTACCTTATGTTCTTAGCCTTTTGAAATAAAATCAATAGGTTGTTCCATATAAATTTCTTCTTCTAATTCTCTAATGAGAAAACCGATCTTTATATCCATTTGACGTAATTCAAGATTCATACTAGCCACCATTTCCATAATAAGGCGAATTGAAGTAAATCTCACTACAAGAGAAAAGGTTTCCTTATAATCAATTTCTTTCTATTGATTATATCATTTCGTCACAAGGCGAGCCTTATATCTTTCTATTGAGTCATTAGCTTCATGCTTTATTTTGAAAATCCACTCGTTTCCGATGGCTTTGCATCCTTTTGGAAGATCAATCAGTTCTCAAATATGGTTTGACTTCATTGACCAATTTCATCTTTCATTGCATGCATCAATTTTCTTTATTAGGGCAATTTAGAGCATAATTTACATTCCTTGGCTCATCTTCATCTTGTAGAGCGACCATGAAAGTTTTCCTTTCAATATTAAAATGTCGACAGGAAATACTTTTGCGACTTGTTTGTTGTACGGGAGATTATATACTTTGCATATTATTCTCCATTATGCTTTCACTTGAATTAGATAATAATGATATCGTCTTATCATGTGGTTGTAATTGAGATATGTATTCTCGACCTTGATATGATCTTAATGTTTTTATTTTCTTATTTTGTTGATTTTATATCAAACTCATAAACTTCTTGAAATAATTTAATATTTCTGATTTATGATAAATCAAATAGATATATCCGAATCGATCATAATCATCTATTAATGTGATGAAACAAATAGCCCGTGCCTTACTCTCATATTCATTGGATCATAGATGTCAAAATGGATTAATTGCAAATGAAATTTAGCTTTTGTACATTTTCCAAATGGTTTTCTTGTCATTTACCCTACTAGGCAATTTTCACATGAGTAAATCGACTTTTTCAATATTGCCAATAAGTGCTCTTTAGCTAGTCTATTTATTTGTTATTGGCCACCAATATGACCAAGTCTAGCATATCACATATTCACATCATTATCATATGAATTAGAAGAATTGACAATGAAATAATAAACATTGACATTATTATAGTCAATATTCAACACAATAAAATAATCTATAAACATTAAATTCCGAAAAACCTCCGGAGTATAGAGTACATTATGTAAGAACAAAGTGTGTCCACCATATATATTTAATTGACATGTGCCAATTCCTTTTACTTCAGTTCTGGAGTTATTTTCTACATAGATCCATTCATTCTAGTCGGAACTCTTCAAAACTCCACGAAGGCATTTCTATCCTTCGCTACATGGTCCGTTACTCCCGAATCTATAGTTTATAAAACATTAGATTCAGTTAAAAATACAAAGCTTAATACACAAGCAAAGCTCTTAAGAAACATGGGTGTTTACCTTCTTTGGCTCGCCACAGCCGTGAGCATAATGACCTTTCTTACCACAGTTGTAACACTTCACCCTTAACATTCTTCACACTGGGACGTTTTTCTCTCTCATGTTGTTCGATTCTTGGTTTCTTGCCTGAAGGGCTCGATCCCCTGTCTTTCCACCTTTTGAATGAATTAAGACGTTTGTGCTTGGAGTTCAAAGCCATTGTGAGCTAGAATTAGCATAATAAATGTGCATTTCTAACTTAGCTTTTGAGAGGTTGTCCTCTGCCAACTCAAGGTGGCACACATCATCTTCAAGTTCTTTCATAACTTGGTTAAGAGTTTATAGTGCTTCTTGATTTTCTAGCACATATTGAATTTTCATATTCAATATCTCATAATTCTTGCTGTTCAATATCTCTCATTTATCTAGTTCAACCACTATGTTCTTAGAAGCTGAACCCATTGTATCTGAATATTTCAAACATATTTGCATAAATTATTAATGCATAACATTTATGCATCTATTTTGCATAAAGTAATCATATTAATAAATAAGATCAAATAAGGTTTTAGAATTAAAAGGTTACTTTACTTCCAATCATCATCTAAAAATCATAACTTAAAATTATCATTAATATAATCATTTATGTAAAAATAAGTTCACCAAACGTCACTAAAACTTTCTCGAACTTCCCACAAATAATTGTAAATTAAAATAATAATTAACAATAACAAATAACATTGAACTTTTATTACAAAACATGCCATTTACACGAAGTAATATGTCCAGTAGAAAGATATCATCATGAACATGGAAAGAAATATTTGCACCTAAGATATCTCAAACTAACCTAAGAAAAATAATAAATAAATAAACTCAAAGATACTCAACTATCTCATATATAGTGATTTTTTTTTTCTAATTTCTTAGTAAATTCCTTTGAGAATTCTAAAGGCACATTGGGCACCACGGAAAGACCGTCGAAGTTCCCTTATGGCTCCTCCAAGGCTGCATTCATTCTATGCCCATATACACTTAACTCGAGGGTTGAAGTCTTCGTTGCCTCAATTCTATAGTATTTCCTCACAAGAGCCACTGCAAGCTTCTTATAATTCGGGAGCACGTTGATATCCCATAAGTGATCTAACACTACTTGCCATTTTGATAGAAAAGTATTCATTAGGGTTGATACCTTCTTAAAATCTGGTATAAGGCAACCATTCGAGATGATTCCTTATATCACTCATTGACCCTAACCACATGGGAGACTATATCATCGTCATTCCATCGATAATTAACTAATTCTGCTATTAACCCTTCAAGTCTTGTCTTATGTTCTTCCATTCTCGTGAATATAGGCGAGCGTATAAAACGCATCATTGTTCTTGCAACAAATGTGAAACAAAAATGAATTACACATAATCCATAATGAATACAATTGATTTTTTTTTAAGTCAACAATCAATGATGGTCAATGTCAGTTATTGAGTCGGGTTAGTTGGGTCAAGCCAACCGAGGGGCAAAACAATAAGATCAGCAAAAAACAAAGGACATAATCATTAAAATGCATATCGAGTCAAAACTGTAATTTTATGAAAAGAAGAGGGGCAAAATGGTAATTGTCAACATGCTTGCCACACGTGTGCCCTATGCATGCGGTTGTCGCGTGCATGGTAGTCCCTCGCGCATGTAATGCATGCGCCGCTGAGCCCAATGTCTTTCGGTTATGTGTGGTGGTGTATCCAGCCGCCTTCGGCAGCATGCTGCTAATTATTTTTCTCGTCTCGACAGGAACTATGACCTTGCATTTTCAAAAATAAATTTTGATGTATGGAAAATTGAAAAAGGGGGTCGAATAGTAAGTCAGGTGTTGGGATTTCTACCTCTGAACATTCATCAGCACCATTTCTCGAATTCCAACCATAAAACCAATTATAAACAACAACAACGATCGGGAAACATCAACATTATGCTTTGATATTAGTGATGGAAATGAATTCCTAAAAAGTAACATATATATAAAGTATCGAATACCAAAAAAAAGAAAAAAAAGAAAGTGGAAACAGGTCCGAGGATTCATGTAACACCGATCAAAAAGCACATCACCAAGACGGATGTACCTTATTTGCCGTGGATTAAATGCTTCTTGTAGTCTCAAAGAGATTGATCGAAGTCTTTGAGTTCCGTTCTTGAGAGAAAATTCATTGTTGTCAAAAGAAGAAGAATGTACACATTGTTTCATATGTTTCAACATTCCCTTTTTTTTTCTTTTTGCACAACAATTATTTTTACTTTAAAAATAACTATTGTCTCTTTTTTATGGGCTCTTTTCTTATGGGCTGGGTTTGGCCCAACATGGGTCACTCACTTTGTCACTGGCAAGATTTGGGGACCCTTGTCAGGGTCGCTTTAAGTGTAATGACCCTCACTGGTCCACCATCGGGGTCGGCTGTCCTCGTATAAATGACTCTAGAAACAAAATACAATGCATAGGACTCAACAAAGCACATAGAAGTACTAAAAGAATCATTCTTAGCTTTCTTGACTAGGTATATCTTTTCCATAAATTCCTTTAGGAGAGTCCAAATTGGATGAAACTTCATCTTTTTTTTTTTTTTTTGGTCGGAAAATTTTGACTCCTTTGAAAGTAGAAACATTAGTGCTTTCCATATACATACATACATACATACATACATACATACATACATACATATATATATATATATATATATATATATATATATATTATTTCACTATATTGAACCGCGAAATCATCACCGAAGCTTAGAAGAAGGTAACCCTTGGAATTTTTCCAGCAAAGATGGACTTAACCTGTGAGCAATTTCGCATGAACTGTTGAATAAATCTTAATTTCCTCGAGATGTTCCTTTGTAATTTTTTAAAAATTGTTTTTTCAATAATTAATCCACTTATTGTAACTCATGTTTGTGACTCTTATGCATAGGCTGTGGAAAAGTGGAGTATCCCTAGTGTAAGAACCGCCAGACTTAGGGACAAATCATATTGGGAAATATTCGTGGACAATCACAAAACGTTGCTTGAGAATGGAGAAAGTGGGTGAAGGACACAGCAAATTCATGTATGCTTGTCTCAACATTAATTGCCACAGTATTATTCGCTGCTGCTTTCACTGTGCCTGGAGGCAATGACAACAATACTGGATTCCCCATGTTGTTAGGACACGACTCTCTCTTGGTTTTCGCAATTCCGGATGCTTTAGGTTTGTTCTCATCGGTGATGGCTATCTTGCTATTCCTAGCCATCTTAACTTCACGCTATGAGCCACAAGATTTTATTGACTCGTTGCCTAAGAAGATCATAATGGGGCTTTCTTTGCTCTTTCTTTCCCTGGCCTTCATGCTAGTGGCCTTCGCTACAACTCTCACAATTGTGCTAGTTAAGAAACTGGAGTGGGTTCTCATTCCCATTACTTTGTTGGCTTCTATCCCCGTGGTTTTATTTGTTGTACAAAAAATTCCCCTACTACTCCAAATGGTTAAATCCACTTTTGGACCCAGCATCTTTCGTCCTGAGAGCATTTGGGAGTGAGGCATAATTATTGGGCGAGATCATGTGGTTGACGAATTTGATGAGGATGTATGTTTTCATTATAGTTGGTTGGTTGTTTGTAGCGGGTCAATGTGATGCAGAATGTACTTCCTCAAAGTATTTGAACAATTACTATGCATTATGTTTCCTACCTTGTTAACCAAGATCTATTTATCATATGATCTAATCAATTTAAATTTTCGTCCTATGGATATTTCAAAATAGAATATATATATATATATATATATATATATATATATATATACATAGACAATTATGTTTAAACATTTAGTACCTAAGTATGCTTAATTCATGGAATATGTTGTTTAAACAATTATTTTAAATATCTATTACCAAAATATGCACAATCCTAAAAAATAACTTTTTAGACATTTAATTTTTCTTCGTATAGCTCAGATGCATGAATTTTTCTATCAACTTAATAGTGTAACCTCAAAATCAGTCTTATTATTATTTTTCATAGATGCTTCAAAATAAAATCTATATATATAATTATTAACGATTGACTATCCAAATAGGCACTATAGCAAAATATAACTTTCATTATAGAAATAAAATTTTAAATATTTAATTCTTCAATATAGGTCACAAGATGATCAATTTGATAATAAAGAAAAAAGGGAAATGTCACCGAAAATCTAAAATTATGTCAATCGTAACATATTAACTCAACTTTTTTTAAACTTTAAAGGCCCAAATTCGTGTGGAGTGACATATTTACCCTCACATGGACAACAGTGATGACATGCTGCCACGTGATTCAAGTGAAAGTGCATTGCGACCTACCCCTCCAGACTTTTGATCCCTAGAAATAGATTTAGAGATACTTGTTCAAGTGACAGTCCCCAAGGCGCATCACATGAAGAAGGCTTGAAAGCATCATCTTTAATGTTTGTCCAAGAGGTCCATCAATCGAGAAAGTGGGTTCTCCTAAACCTATACCTTGCATGATAGCGGTTCATTTTAAGTTTTTAGACAATCCAAAAACATTATCTAGGAGTCGCCACTAGTCTCTTTGTTGGGTCTAGCTAGAAACCCAATTAAAGGTCGGAATGTGACATCCTGAAATTCGACCCCGTTTCGATAAAATGAAATGTGCATTTCGTCGACGTGCCTATGGTCCTTTTTCTCTGAGCTGATCACTCACGAGTTAGCTAACCTATTGGGTGAAGCCGTTAAGGGATATAACCGCGGTAAAATCCCTAAAAGCTACCTAATTGGTTGGATTGGACTAAAATCGCGTCCGGTCG
The DNA here is from genome assembly GCA_028830015.1 of Eucalyptus grandis x Eucalyptus urophylla. Taxonomy (NCBI): domain Eukaryota; kingdom Viridiplantae; phylum Streptophyta; class Magnoliopsida; order Myrtales; family Myrtaceae; genus Eucalyptus; species Eucalyptus grandis x Eucalyptus urophylla. The sequence goes on from CM054190.1 coordinate 49,414,977, forward strand.
ATTTTAATCATGAAATTTAATTCGGTTTTGGGAATCGAATATTTGGACGTGTCACAATTCATTTTTAGGACCGTCTCATCGTCTATCAATTTATTGCCGAGTCCGAAATTTCAAGAAAGAAATTGTCGAAGGAAAAATCGAAGACCGAAGAAAATAGAAAGGGAAATAGAAAGAGAAAAGAAAAATGAGAATAGTTGTATTCTTTTCTTTTCTTTTTCTCTCTCCCCATTTTCTCTCTTTCTTTTCTCTCTCTTCTCTCTCCTCCCCTCCCCCTCGTGCGAAAACCCTCCCCAGCCGATCGCCCCTTGCTGTCTTCCACTTTGCTTTCTTTTATTTTATTCTTTTTCTTTTGACCGGTCAAAATCTCTCTCTCATCTCTCATCCCTCTCTCTCTCGCACTCTCTCTTCTTCCCCTTCTTTCTTCTCTCTTCTTCGCGGAACCCAGAAACGGAGGAAGGACAGCAGCTCACCGCACCGTTGCAGCTCGCCACCGCACCGCCGCCTGTGCACGCCGCGCACGCCCCCGCGTCCGCCGCCGCCCCTTCGCACCTCGTCGTCTCCGCCGTGCGCCGTTCAGGCCGTTTGGCCTTTGCTCAGCCTTCGTTCCACCCCGTTCGGCCACCTCCGGCCGCCGTTTGAAGCCGCCGGACCTCCACCGGCCTTCCCCCGCGCCTTGCCGCCCTTGCCGTGGTTGTAGGTTGCTGTTTGTGTGTTTTTCCAGCCATTCCAGCAGACCCACGAAATGGGTTTCTAGCTGGTTCAAGGCCGTTTTGGGCCGTTTCCCAGCCCCGAACCCGAGCGGTGCTTTGGAGTTTGTCGTTCCTCGCGTCGCCGCCGTCGGATTGATCCGATTTGCAGGCGATTTGGTGAGTAATCTCACTAATCCAGGATTAGTGGCTAATTATGCTTTAAGCTGATTTAGATTTAATTAATTATGTTTAGGTTGTTAGATTAGAATAAATTAGCAATTATTAGTCAATTGTGATGTGATTCAGATAAATTGATTATGTAATTAGCAAGTAGACATGGTCTACTAATTATTGGAAGTGCCTCGGGATTTTTCCCGACCCTTAGTGGGCTCCAATTAGACTTTTCGGGCCTAAGTGGATTTTTTTGTATTTAAATATTAATTCTCGAAATTAAATTAAATAATTATTTATTTTTCGAAAATTCAAGGGAGATGGCTCGGGACCGGAATATTGTGCTGATGACTGTGGTGAAGTCCGTTTATTTAATCGGGCTTTAATTTGAGCTAAATGGGATTTTTAATATTAATTATTTAATATTTGAAATTAAATTAAATAATTATTTATTTTCCGAAAATTCAACTGAGATGGTCTGGAACCGGAAAATTATGCTGATGACCGTGGTGAAGTCTGTTTATGTAATCGGGCTTTATTTTGAGCTAAATTGAATTTTTAATAATAATTATTTAATTTTCGAAATTAATAAATAAATTAATTATTTTTCGGAAATTAAGATTTTGATGGCCGACGACCGAAATCTCGTGCTGATCGTCGTGGCGCAGTCCGTTTATTTATTTGAGCTCCACGTTGTATGGAATTGAATAAATTGTGATATTTTAGGGATTTACCCTAAATTGATTGGAATCGATTGAGATTGAATTATTGATTGGTGATTGACCAAGTATGTTATTCAGCATTTATAATGCTTTGTTGAGATGATTTAATTAATTGATTGAGAAATCGTTGGGTATTGGTTATCACCTGAAAGGAAGCACGTGGGCTCGGTGAATTGGAATATCACCTGGAAAATGCACGTGAGATTAGTGGTTGATTATATTGAATTGTTTATGTTGGCTCTGTGATCATTGTATCACCATGGCGAAAAAGACGCCCGAGAGCATATTGAATTGTTTACGTTGGCTCTGTGATCAGTGTATCACCATGGCGAAAAAGACGCCCGAGAGCATATTGAATTGTTTATGTTGGCTCTGTGATCAGTGTATCACCATGGCGAAAAAGACGCCCGAGAGCATATTGAATTGTTTACGTTGGCTCTGTGATCAGTGTATCACCTTGGCGAAAAAGACGCCCGAGAGCATCGTAAAGTGTTCACTGTATGTCACCTTGGCGAATCAACGCCCGAGAGCATTGATGGAGCTCTGTGACTAAGTGCAGGCATCTAAAAGGGCACGTGGCTCGATGACTTGATGTATCACCTTGGCGAAGAGGTCGCCTTAGAGAATGCACGTGGGCCCAAGGTTCGAGGCACGTGGACTCGGAGACTTGGAATGTCATCCTAGAGAATGCACGTGGCCTCGCTTTTAGATACTCCTCTGTGGAGAGTGATTTGTTTGACATGTAATCGACTAGGTCGATGCTTTGATTTGATGTGAATTGATTGACTGAATGGGAATGACCGTGAGTGGTCTTGTTGGAATATAATCGACTAGGTCGATTTGATCGATGCTTCGATCGGTGATATGATTGCTTGGGTGCCTATTATGAATTGTACTGACTTGCAGGTGGGATCAGAGGCCAAGGTAAGTCCTCTGCCCTGTGCGTGTTTAGGCAGCCTGTAGTATAATAGTTTATCTAATCGGGCTTAGTGGGGTAGAACTCGCTGAGACGTAGTCTCATCCCGGTTTGGGGAAAAACATTTTAGGACCCCGCTGAGGAGCTGAGGAGGAGTCTGAGAAGGAGAACTCGGAGGTGAAACTTAAGGAAAAAGATTTTTGGGAGAAGAAGATAATCCCGAGAGGGGCCTTGAGTACGGCCTAGTTCATCTAAGTTTCTGTCTTCTTTTGAGATCTCCGTTTTGATGTGAATAGTTATGAAAGGGTTTGTGGTTTGTATAAAAGTGTGGTTATAAATTTCAATATGAAAAATATGGCCCTGCTTTTCTATCCCATCGTTTTATTGTCTGGGGATTTTAACTGCTTCCGCATGTGCTTAAAAATTGAAAGGGTCGGCGATACATTGTCCTGGGATATCGCATTATAAAATCGACCAAGTGAGAAGGATGTGTGCGTGCCTGAGGATCGGGACGTGACACGGAAGACCTCTCTTGATATTTAGGAATTAGAGATTTCGTGGGTTTGGATGCTTGGATTATGTTGATGGATGTATATTTACACCCTTTTAGTACCTATGAATTGGATTATTACCTAATGTGGTCATGCTGTCTTTTTACATTTTTGTGCAAATTTGAGTCTTAATGCTAAATGGTCACATATGAATTGTTTGTCCGTGCCATTCTACATTAACTATCAAAATGAAAAGGAAAATTATCAAGTAAGCGAAATTGCAATATGCGAAATAAACACCCAAGAAAGAATGTAGGCAATTATTCAAAGTGTGAGAAAGAAAGTAAACCCGCAACTCCTCGTGTATTTATACGATTGAATTGAAAATCCAGGACATATGTTGGGGAAATGAATAAGTACAAATGTAAAGGGTCGGATTGGACATCAACCATTCCGCCATCTTCAAGTCTTTTTGGCCATCTCTTCCAAGAATTGCCTTAGGAATATTCTAATTCTAAACTAATATTGAACTTGCATTCAGAAAATGCAATCAAATGCAATCACATACATCCAAACAAGTTCAAGCAACTCGAAACAATTCATGAGACGAAACACGGCCTCGGAGTTGGCCTTTGAGGTTCATACAAATCGAGCCATCCTATGTTCACTAATTGACTGATTTTAGCTATTGATATTTGGCCATCCTTTATGTTTATAAGTGGTAAACAAGATCAAACAACTCCTAAATTCAGGTTTAAGTGTATCTCTTTGGTTTGCTTTGCAAACATACATAGGTCTTAAACCATTCATCTAGAAATCACATTCGAAGAGAATATAAGTTCATGCACTTAGGCCCTAAGACCTTGGTTCTCAAAAAATCATCCAAAGAAAGTGAACCCATGAGTGTCGCTTATTCATTCAAAGCAATTACAATCATCCAAGTATGTACACACCATAGCCAATGAAATGAAACACAAATAACATAAGTCAAAAGGTTGAACTTTCAAGAATTTGTAATTAAGGACACAAGTTTGAATAATTGCAAACAAGTCCTCAAAGGGAGACTTTCATGTTTCAAATGATGACAAACAAAGACATCATCTTTATTGAAACTTTGAAACAAACTTGATGCTCTTGGGAAATAAAATCCAAAACCCCGGTGCGGATAAGTCGGCACACTAATTGGATTCTTGAACGATCAAACGTATCTCAATTCCAACAAAATTAATGTCAAAAGAAACCTGAGATTTCGTCTACAGCTTTCGTGTTTTAAAAGTTTTCAAAAAAGGACACTAAATTCATCAAAATTATAAAAAACTTTTAGATGTTTAAGAACAACTTGGGTGCGGAATTAACGGCACTATCATTAGGCCCTTTTGAACATCCTAATGAGTTTCAAATTTAATAAAATTAGTTCAAATCGAAGCTTGAAATTTCTTTGACAACTTTTGATGAAGAATACATTTAAAGATTTGCATCACATGAATTTATATAAATTGAACATTGACCAATGGTCAATTCTGGAAAATAGAGTTTCAGAATGCCCTGCAAAATTCTGACACTCATGCAAAATAGCAAATGGACCTTTTATTTTTCGAAAATTTTTTCCAACAAAGATCAACACATGACAAGCAATTTTCATGCAGACAACATCACCTAATTCAGCATGCATGAGTTTATAAAAATCACTAAACACGCAATGCTCATTCTGGAAAATCAGCATTACAAAAGCAAGCACATTCGGTTCAAAGCATGCCTCATCAACCTAATGAGCTTCTTTTGATCTAAAAATGTTACATATTAAAGATCATAACATGATGAACAGAAATCATGAGACATTAAATCCTAATTGTCATTGCATGATTTTGTAACAATTAAAGTACAGACGATGGTCAATCAGCAATAGCATGTCTACAGACAGGACATTGTGCAATACAAGTCAAATCATGTCTACCTAATGATGTGAGTTTTTCATGAAAAGTTTACGTAATAAATAGCTTGTAAACATCTGCAATTTTCATGAAGACCTAGAATTCAGATTCTAAATCATGATTATATAACATTCAAAGAATTGGGACACCTCAATCAGTAGGTGTGAGTGTGATTCCTAGGTAGAAGCGGGAATCGGAGAACCGAACCAATGGATTCGGTGGGTTCGGTTTAGTTCTCGGTTCTAGGGAGGCTGGTTCCAATTCCCGGTTCCCTCTTTCTAAAAATTGGCAGTTCTCGGTTCCGATTCCGGTTCCTACAGGAACTGGAACCGGAACGGGGTTAGGGTTCCTATCCTAAACCTAAAAAGTAAAAGCCCTCTTCAGTCTTCACACTTCAATTGTTCACGTGGCTCGCCTCGTCCTACCGTTGGACGTCGCTTGTCCTGCCACTGGATGCTGCTTGCCCCCAAATGCTCGCCCTCGACGCTGCTCGCCTCATCTCGTCGCTGGTCGTCGCTCGTCTCGCCACTGGACGCCACTCGCCCTCGACGCAGCTCACCTCGTCTCACCACTGGTCGTCGCTCGTCCCACCGCTGGACACCGCTCGTCCCCTTGCTGGATGTCGCTTGCCCCCCGATGATGATGCCTTGCCCTTGCTTCCCTCAATGCTGCTCTGCTGGCCTTGTCACTGGATGACACTCACACCCGTTTGCCCCGTCGCTGGACGACGCCCACCCCCCTGCTGGACCCCGCCCTTACCAACTTGGGTAATTCGTTCCTTCTTGTTCTCTTCTTTTATTTGAATGGGTTGCTATGGTGGTTGTTTTTATGCTTCTACTGTTGCGAGTTTGTCTGTTGTTTTGGCCTGATTTCAAATCGATGTTGTTGTAATAAATTTGTTTCCGATTTGGATTTTGTCAATTGCTAACAAAATTTTTATTTCTCTTTTGCAAAATGACATTACTTCTAGGGCCTCCAGGCTCTGGAAAGACCACCTTACTTCTAGCATTAGCTGGGAAGCTCGGCAAAGATTTGAAGGTAAGCACAAAGAAAGTACTTCTAGAGCTGTCTCACTTTAAGAGTGAAATGTTTTGGCGTGCAAGTCACATAGAGCTTGTGAATTGCTCTTTTCAGGAAGAGTCACATACAACGGACATGGGATGGAAGAGTTTGTATTGCAGAGGACATCAGCTTATATAAGTCAATATGATCTCCATATAGGAGAAATGACTGTTAGGGAAACTCTTGCTTTCTCGGCCATGTGTCAAGGTGTCAGACCCCGTTATAGTGAGTTCAGGCTATTTTTCTGTGTTAATCATGATTTGAAGGATAAGCTCAAAAAAAGAGCGAGGATTAAGAGGTATAATACTACCAATGCATTTCAAAGATGCTACCAGAGTTATCAAGAAGAGAGAATGAGGCAAATATCAAATCTGATCTTGACATAGATATCTTTATGAAGGTGAGAAATGATCTCAATAGTGAATGGTGGAACAGCTTTTTGATTGCAGATTTTCATCCATGTACTTTCTTTTATATGTATGTGCAAAACACGATAAAAAATATTTTATAATGCCCGTAACTAGAAATGTTTGTATTGACCTTAATCTTCTGTAGGCAGCATCACTAGAAGGATAGGAGACTCATGTAGTTACCGATTATATACTCAAGGTATAATCAAGAAAGTCAAAACACCATTAGTTTGTTCTTCTAATTATGCCATGAAAAAAGGGGAAAACACAAAGACTTAGAATTTCTTTTCTTTTTGCAATGCTTAATTTTAGATTTTGGGTCTTGAAATCTATGCCGACACAATGGTGGGAGATGAAATGATAAGAGGCATCTCCAATGGAAAAAAGAAACGAGTCACAATGGGTAAGATTCAAGAGGCCATTTTAGCAGTCCATGTTGTTAAATGATTGCGATCACTTATTTTTGTCAACTTAAGGTTGATTTTCTTTAACTTTGTGTTAACATAAAACATGGGAGATGCTAGTAGGGCCAGCCAACATGTCACGCCCCGATCCTTGAACGCGTGCCCATCCCTTACCTGGTCGATATAATAGCGATGTCCCATGATGCATCGCCGACCCATTCATTTTAATATGCATGCGAAAGCATATAATAATTCCCCAAACAATAAAACAATTGGATACAAAAGTAGAGCTGTATTTTTCACAACTGAAAAAGCACAACCACATTTTTATACAAAGCAAACTATATATTATATATTACAATACTATTCATGAGTTTTATCTACTGTACACCGATCAAAACTCATAGTTTGCAAAAACAGGATGGGACCTCAATCCTCATCCGGGTCGTACTCGGGATTATCCTGATCCTCCTCTGATTCTTCTTCACTAAGTTCATTTTCTTCCAGCTCTTCTTCTTCTTCTTCTTCTTCAGGCTCATCCTTGGCTTCAGCTGCTAGTTTGTCCTCAGGCTCCTCCTCCATAGGTTCATCCTCCTATCACTCCTCTTGCTCCACCATATCCCCTTCTTCATCATTCCAGTTGTCGTCATCAACCGAGTATACTAGAGTACGAGCATTGTCCTCTTCCTGAGGATTATTAGCATCCGCTACCGACCCATCCTGATGATTTGCTGTTCCTTCTCTGAACGCTTCCTCAGGCACAAACCTAGGTACATCACCCTCAGGTATGAGACCCTCTCTTTGCCCATCGAAGTAATGACGGTACCATGACCAATACTCATGGGGCCTCAGGGCATCTAGACCCACGTCAACCCAGACGGTCGACTTAACCAAGATGTACTCCAGACTTTCGGGGTGAGGGTGTATGTGGAAGTGGTATGCTACTTCTGTGACTTCTTCAAGGATACCAAAATGCATTGGAGGACGAGGAAGTGGAGGTGCTGCCATCTAGGGGCCTGAGATGGTTATACAATAACCAATGAGACAACATCGTAGCAAGTTCTATTCCCTAAGATCTGATTAGTAAACCAATACACTAAGGGCTGCCTAAGCACGCATAGGTCAGAGGACTTACCTTGGCCTTAGATCCCACATGCAAGTCAGTACAATTCAATATAGGCACCCATTTAATCCACACAGATAGAACTATCGATCAATCGACCTAGTCGATTACATACCAATCAGACCATTCCCCACGATGAAATATCTAGTCATCGGGCTCATGTGCATTCTCTAGAATGACATACCAAGTCTCCGAGCCCACGTGCCTTCTCTAAGACGACGTACCTACTCATCGAACCCATGTACATTTTCCAAGGTGGAATATCTAGTCATCAAGCCCACATATATTCTCCAGGATGACATACCGAGTCTTTGAGCCCACGTGCATTCTCTAAGGTGACCTCTTCGCCAAGATGACATACTTACTCATTGGGCCCACGTGCATTCTCTAAGGTACTAGTTCGCCAAGGTGATGCATCAAGTCACCGAGCCCACATGTCCTTTTCATGAAGTCATACCGAAACATTGGGCCCACGTGCAATCTCTTAGGCACTAAATTCGCCAAAGTGATGCATCAGATCACCGAGCCCACGTGTCTCTTTTTAGATGCCATACTTAATCACCGAGCCCACGTGCATTCTCTCAGGTGATAGATCAATTCACTGAGCCCACGTGCCTTCTCCTAGGTGATATACTTCCTACCATGATTCCACTATGAAATAATGCCTTTCTCTATAGTTCACCAGTCTACTATCGATACTAACAACTGATACCCAACTATTTCTCAATCAAATAATCAAAAATCACATCATTATGAATATATCCTAAAAATTCACAATTAAATCAATTTGATAGAAATCAAAGCTCAGATAAATAAACAGACTACACCACGACAATCAGCATAAAATTTTGGTCACCGACCATCCCGGTTGAATTTCCGGAAAATAAATAAATAATTAATTAATTAATTTCGAAAAATAAATAAATAAATACTAAAAATCCAATTTAGGCCCATAATGCTTAATTAGAAACCGAGACAGACTGGGAAAAATCCCGAGGCCCGTTCAATAAATATTAGAAGCTCTCTACTTGCTAATAACTAAGTTTAACCACCTAACATGCATCATTAAGTCACTAATTTAATTGTTCTAAACTAATCTAACCACCTAATCATGCTTAATTAACACTAATCAATCCTTAAACATAATTAGCAAACTAAGTGGAATTTAGTGAGTTAAACTCACCCATTTAACAATCCACTCGGATTGAAACATCCGGAACGTCATGAGGGACGTTTTCCTCCAAAGCGGGCCTAAGGTCCGGGGCCCGTAGACACCTCAAAACAGGCCTTAAACCCTGCTGGAAACCCAAAAAAAAAATTGATCTGATCTTGCTGCAAAAATGGGGGCAAACAAGGTTGAGATGGGCAACAAGGTTCTGGGAAAGATGGAGGGGTGGTCTCGGGTCCAAACCGGTGGCTCGAGAGACTTCCTCAGCCCCTTGTAGTGGCTGAACAAGGGTTGGAACAGCTGGACAAAGCTACTAGATGGCATGAGGAAGGCAGAGTTGCGGGTGGTGTTGGCGTAGGTGGCACGCACGGGTGAGAGCGCATGGAACCGGCAACGGCGCGGCGGCGTGAGGCGGCGTCCAGGCGGTGGCTACTGCAGCTCCTTCTTCCCCGCTAGTTTCGCACAAGATGGAGGGTAGAAAGGGGTTGGACGGTGGCTAAGCAAGAGGAAAGGGAGAGAGACCAAGGTGGGAGCCTACCATGCACAGTTTCCACATTTTTGTCCCCTTCAAGCTTATCCATCAAGCCAACATCCCATGACTGTCAATTGGCCGCCAACACACCTCTTACAACCTTTCAAATGGTCCAAAAATGCTAGGGGAAGGGGGAGCTACGAAATTGGCATCACATGGCTTCAACTGGACTCTTCAACTCACTTGATTCAATCTCAATTGACCACAATAAATTCAATTGGTCATTGATCGATTACCCCGGCATTTTTCCTCACCTATGTATCCATCATGCATCTCAATTTTGCTATCAAAAGTGATCTTCGGCTTTTTCTGCTCAACCCGGTGACGACTTTTTACCAAAAAGTCTCGGTTGTCAGAAAAATTTCCTGAGATTGAGTCGACACTCCTAGAATTTATTGTGACATGACAGGATCTTCAATTTCTGAAATCGGACTTGAATTCACAATTAATTTCACTTAGCGCGTTTTTAACGTGACTTAGGCTACTGGGTAACTGTGACACCCCGAACCCTTCGTAGGTCGCTACAAGCACCAATGTTACACCTTATTACATTTTTTATAACTTAGAAGATGCGTCATAATTCATAGACATTTTTTTTAAAACGGTCCTAGCGCGACTCATTAGTGAAAGCAAAATAAAACATCACCATCTCTCCCCCTACCAACCATGATACAAATACACACCACTAATCACCATGATTTATAGACAAGCCACAACACTTTATTTACATATATTTTCAAGATGTGATTTCTCTGGGTCGATACATCAAAAGGAAAAGCCAGGACTCAGTCATGTCCGGCCTAAAACCCCAAAAAGAACCCTCGACCCGCTACAACTCACGTGCAAAGATCCCCATCATCAGTGTCGGCTAACTATCCCAAAAAAAAAAAAAAATCCAGCTCCTACTCGTCACGCACGGCCCTCACACCCAACCGGGTGCATCGGGCGGTGGCGGCGGCAACATCCCTCTCATCACCCCATCGCGGCGAATGTGGAAGGAGATAAACTCTTGGACAACCGGGTCCCCAGCTAGGCCTACGTCGTACATGACTAAACAGCACACTTGTATATACGTCAATCTAGGCACAGAAGGACAGTCAAACTCCGCACACTCAATCTCGACATCGGATGGTAGACCGTAAAACACACCCCGCGAGACGGCAGGGAGCGGCATGCTACTAATCTGAAATGTTGGTCCCCAAAATGGGTGAGTACAACCACTCAGCAAGTAAAGGAATCCAATAACCACTCAATGCATCATACAAATCATTCATGCATTCCAGGCATTACTTACCTTGAAGCCATGCATACACTATCATGCATCATCATCACAATCGTAACACATACATGCATATCATCATCATCATCATCATCATCCTCATCATCATCATCATCATCTTCATCATCATCATATCATATCATATGTGCATATCATCATCATCATCATCATCATATCACATCATGCATATCATCATGCCATAGGTGATCATCATCATCATGTCATATCATATCATGCATATCGTCATCATCATTATCATTATGTCATATCACATCATGCATATCATCATGCCATAGGTGATCATCATCATCATGTCATATCCTATCATGCATAGGTCAGTTTTCCACTTTTTAAACTTTCCATTCGATCACCACATCACCTGTCCTCGAATCACCAATTTCATCTCATATTATACACTCCCGCCCCATTTGGCATCTCCTCGGGCAAAGACCTCCGAGGCTTCCGACATTCAGCCATTCCAGGCCACCGGGCATCCGGCCCCCCACATTTCGAGCATCTCGCATCCCAACTGGCATCACGAGGCATCCCCTCGGGCAAAGACCTCCGAGGCTTCCGGCATTTACACTCCTTGGCCAGGCATCCTGCACCCCAACCTGGCATCGCGAGGCATCCCCTTGGGCAAAAACCTTCAGGGCTTCCGGCACCCCCAACTTTCCGGGCATCCTGAAACTCCCACGACCATCTGGCAATGTATCTCTATACATTCCGGGCATTATCACCCACCACAACAATCTCCTCATTTAACATTATTCATGTTCACCAATTTCGGTCTTAATTTAGCATGGCATATGATGTGATGGCAACAAAGTCATATTCAGCATGGAATCCATACATGCATCTCAATTTATTGTCATGCACACATCAAGACCTCATCATACATGCTACATGGTACAATTATTTATGGAATAAAATTTAATGGAATTTATGCCAATTAAAATAATCCATTTTATGCCCCTTTTTACATTTATTTAAATTTCCAGCTTGTGCCATTTTCGAAAATATTAATTTAATATCTATATAATTCTCAAAAATTATAAAAATTAAGGCAAGTGATAATCAAGACAATATGATACGCAAAATACATGGCCAAATAGAATTCCACACAAATCCACAATTCACACAAAACAGCATGTAATTTTTGGATGAAATCAGAATGCACAGTTTCCGAAGAAATTCGATTAAAACATCCATTCGACCTCTAAAAATTACGAAATTTTACCAAGTTATAGCCAAGACATTAAAGTACATTTTCCATGAAGACTTCCAAGTCATATTATTTTTAGATAAATTTCTACAGTCTCACAAAGCTTCTGGATCCAACACCGAATTGTCCAGTGCATGCTTCTCCGAAATACTGAGTCTTCACCTACCTATTCTTCTTCATTTCCTCTAAAATTTGGATATGTTCTACTTCAAGATGTTCTCTACAATTTTCATGAAGAGATCTAAGTCAAATATCCAGATTATAGTCGTCATTTAGGTCCATGAATTCTCGGGTGTCCTGTAATACATCTCCAGAATTACCGTCTTCAAGATCTAGTCGATTTACTAGGTTAAACTTGTTCATTTCACTTCAAATTTGAGTATGTTGTAGTTTAAGATGTCCCCTACAGCTTTTATGAAGAAATCAAAGAGAGATTCTTAGCACAAATCAACATGTAACCACGAATCCATCAAAAGGTCAGTGAAATCGTTCGAGATCTGGGGTCTCCGTAGGATGAGAGTTTAACCCCTTAAATCTCCATCATTTTCCACCAAATTTTAGTATGTAATTTAAGATGTTAGCTACAACTTTTATGAAGAGATCAAAGCCAAAATCGAACTCTAAACATGCATGCAAGCTCTCACAACATTCTGACTCGAGCGGATTCAAACGAAAACAGCAACATTACTCAAGCACAAGTCATCCAAGCTTCGGTTTCTCCCTTCCAATCACTCAAATTCGACACTATACTACACATACATGTAACACACACACATGCAAGAGCAGCAAGAGGACTCCAACTTGCCTCTAGACCGAACGGACGACGGCACACAGCGGTGAACATGGCGGCGAGTGGCGACTCCTCCTCTCGGCTTCTCCTCCCTCTCGGCCACTCTCCCTCTCTCTCGCGAAATCTCTCTCTCTCTCCCTCTCTTGGCCGAATCAACTGGCCACCTCTCTCTCTCTCTTCCCTTTTATTTTCCCTTAAACCTCATCATTAGTAATCATTGTTTGCCTCACCAATGGCCAATGCATGCCATCCCTCTCTAAGCCAATGCATGAAGACTTCTTGCCACTTGTCTTAATGGGCTTTTGGGCTTGGGCCGGCCACTCTTGGGCCTCCTCTTGGGCCGGTCGACAGCCCCCTTTCGTGGGCCTAATTGGGCCGACTAGCTTGGCCCATCAAGGCTTCGGCCAATGGGCCTAAGGCCCAACCAAATAAAAATTAACTTTTCCCCCTTTTTTTTTTAAAAAAAATTCTTCTATGAATTTTAAATTTTAAATTCCACATGGCCAAAGTCTTGTGACATTTTATTTAATTCATAAGGTGCATGGCCAAGCATATATTATCATTATTAATCTACAATATTTAAAATCTCATGAACATAAGCACAAATCACTTAATCTTAAAAAGAGACTAATGGCTAAAGCATAAACCATAAGTAATTTCATCACCTAATTAGAGGCTTTAACACACCTTATAACTTGACTTTGAATTTTGGGATGCCACAGTAACTTTTAGAAATTTTTAAATGCAAATGACTCGTGGTCAATTTTCTTCGAACCACAATGAACCCACTAGACTTATTGGTGAATCTTGGTTGTCGTGAAAATCTCAAGGATCCAAATACGGACACAGGGTACCAAAATAATAAGAAAATCAGTCTAGTGTCGGCCGATGAGAATTTTTTTCAATTTAGTGGTATCACCCACGATTAACCACACATCTCTATCGAACCAGTCTATCTCTGATTTCAAATCGATTTTTAACTGTGCCGTAATGACCTCTAAAAATAGTTGAGACCTCACGAGTTGAATTACCCGATGTATGACTTAGAACTCACATTGATTATTTTCGCTTTAAAGATTTGGAGACACTATTTGTATCGAGAAAGATTCCAGATCTTCACTAACCATCAAAGTCTCAAGTACTTACTCTCTTACAATGAGTTAAATATGAGACATCATCGCTGTATGGAACTTCTGAATGACTATGATTGTGATATTTTGTATCACCTTGGAAAGGCTAATAAGGTTGCAGATGCGCTGAGTCGGAAATCTTTAGTTGCACAGATGATTGTCAAAGAATGGATTCTACTTGAGAGAGCTAGAGATTCAGTTTTCAGGTTTGAGGTATGTCACTTTTCGAATCTTATGGCCACCCTTAGAATTGAATCGAAAGTGCAGATCAGAATCAAGATGCTTCAACCAACAGACCCGAATGTTCAGAAAATCCTACAATAGGATACCGAAAAGAGAAAGGCTAATTTTTAGATTTCTAAAGATGGAATACTAAGGTTCCGAGGACGTTTGTGTGTACCTGGCGATGTAGCGCTTGAGGAGGAGATCTTGTTAGAAGCTCATCGTAGCAGTTACAACATTCATTCTAGTACTACGAAGATGTATTAGAACCCGCGTCAACACTATTGGTGGTTCGGTATAAAGGTAGTTATCACTAAGCATGTTGCCAAGTGTCTGACGTGTCAGCAAGTGAAGGCACAGCACTGTAAGCCGGGACGACTTCTGCAACCTCTCGAAATTCCATAGTAGAAATGGGAGCACATCACAATGGACTTTGTGATGGGTTTATCGAGGAGTCAGAAAGGTAATGATTCTATTTGGATAGCGATCGACAAACTGATGAAGTCAGCTCACTTCATTGTAATATGAAAGGACCTTGATTTGGACAGGCACGCAGAGTTGAATATGCATAAGATAGTTCGTCTGCATGGAGTGCCGGTGACGATTACTTCAAACAGAGACCCGAGGTTCACTGCCGCCTTTTGAAAAAGTTTGCAAAGTGCTTTGGGAACGAAGTAGCAGTACAGTATGGCTTATCATCCTTAGACGAATAGCTAGTCTAAAAGGATGATTCAAACCCTCGAAGATATGCTGCGAGCTTGCATGTTGGATTTCAAAGGAAGTTAGGAGGAACAGTTCATCCTATTGAGTTTGCCTACAACAATAGCTACCAGTAGAGCATTCAGATGGGTCCCTTTCGAAGCATTATATGGCAGAGCATGTAGCGCCAGTGTGTTGGGATGAGGTCGGAGAACAGAAAATTACAAGCCTAGAGTTAGTTCAGCAGTTAGTGGATGCAGTTGCCGTCATCAGAGACAGATTAAAGACTGCTTAGAGTCGCCAAAAAAGCGACGCAGATAAGCACCGGAGACCATTGGAATTCCAAGTTGGTGATCACATTTTTTTGAAGGTGTCGCAAATGAGAGATACTTCACGCTTCGGCAAGAAGGAAAAGCTGAGTCCGAGGTACGTAAATCCCTTTGAGATTCTGGAAAGAATCAGGATCCTAGCATATCATCTTGCATTGCCGCCAAGGTTGGCGCAAGTGCATGACGTCTTTCACGTATTGATGTTGAGGACGTATGAGCCTGACCCGACGCACGTGCTAAATTTTGAAGAATTAGACGTAGACAATAGAGTGTCGTATGTAGAAAGCCCGGTTCAAATTGTGGATCGGAAAGAATAGGTTCTGTGCACCAAGACCATTCTATTTGTTAAAGTGGTCTGGCAATACTAGTATTGAAGGAGCAACTTGGGAAAGTGAAGAGTCAATGAGATGACAATACCCCACCTTTTTGTTTAAGATTTGTAATAGTTTAAATTTCAAGGACGAAATTTTTATAAGATGAGAAAAGTTGTGACATCCTGCTTTTCCACTTTTGTTTTCAATTGAATGAGTCGGGTTTTTTATTGATGCGCCTATAGCTTTTTTCTTTGAGTTGGCCACTCACGAGTTAACTAATCTATCAGGTGAAGTTGTTAAGAAATTTTAACGCTACAGACTCAAGAATTCGACTAGAAACTGGCTACTCAACCGTGCTAATCTACAAAGGTCAATATGACATTGTCAAAATCAATCAAAGATCAGAGATATGTCGATTTGACTGAGATATGTGATTAGTGTGGGTGATTCCACCTGATTGTAAAATTCTCGTCAAACGACACTGGACTGATTATTTTGTCTTTTCTGTACCCTAAGTTCATAATTAAAACCTCGAGATTTCCACGACAACCGAAAGTCACTAATGTGTCGAAGATGTATATTATGGCTCAAAAATAACCGACCACAAGTCAAATGCACTAAAAATTCTTGAAAACTACTCGGTAGATTAGGATAAGCTAAAATCGCGCCAGATTGAAATTAACCGTGAATTTAAACCAAATTTAGTTCTATCATGTCACAATTCATTTTAGAAACGTCGACTCATCATTCAAAAATTTTTCTGTAAACCGAGATTTTCGACAAATTTTCAAAATAAGGGTCTTTTGGACCGGAAAAATTCGAGGACCATTTTTGGTCATGTTTTTGGGATTCGACTTGGACAGATTGTCAAGGAAAAATATGAATTGGAGTGTAGACACCTTGGTGGGATTTATGGACTCCAATTTAGGTACAATTGGAGGTTAATTGGAGGGGAATTGAATCCAATTTGAGGGAAAATGTACCAAGTTTGTAGCCCCCCATAGTGTGCAACCTTTTGAACCACTTAGGAAGCTTCTAACGGAAGCTTGGCTAATGTTATTTGGCTGAGGATGACAGCCATCATTGGTGGGGCAAGAACTCAAGTGCCTAGGATATTTTGTGACCCCCTCCTTGACTAGCTGGTCCTTCATACTCAGCCCTCCTTTAACCATTGTTGAAGTATTAGGAGCTCAGAAATTGCGTAGGAAGCTGAGCACAGCCTCCCCCTAACCGGTCGCGTACTCGCCAAGCCATCGGACCCTCTTTTCCCCCTATGTTTTATCTTCTTCCTATTTCTGCTTCAACTAACATTTCTGTAAAGATCTGAGTTAAAAGTTGTATTCCCGTGAGAATTAGCTCTTATGCCACCCACTATTGTCTTTAACACATCCAAACTGTATGGGAGCACCTCGCCACGTGCCAAACAGAACTGCCATCCGTCCCGTCCGCCGGCCGAAAGTCGTCGCCCGCCGGTTCGTCGGTGTACCTGCTCAAGTGCATTATTTCGCGTTTCTTTGTTTTTCCTCCCATTTCGACCCTACCTTCGCCCATCCCAACTACCAACAAGTCCCCCTTGGCCCCTAGGTGCCACTGGTTGCCGGCCACCTACTCCCCGAAGCTCCAATTAGCCTCTTCCTCGCCATTTCAGCCGCTGATTCTCTCTCTCTTGGTTCAGCCAAGAACAAAAGCAGAAAACCAGCAAGGCTTTGAGACTTCAAGGCGCGTTTTCAAGCCTTTCCTGGCCTTGGTTGGTGTCGTCGCTTTGAGGTTTGTTGCCTGCCTTGGTGTTGCCGTCACCGTGAACTCACCAGAACGCTAAACTGGTGAGCTTGCGCACTAAACCTTGCTTATGAGGTTAATTATGCTTAAGGTGTATTTAGATTAAGCTAGTTATGGTTAGGTTTTTAGATTAGTTTAGTTAATTGTTAATTAGATTAAGGGATGTGATTAATTTAGTAAATAAATAATTAAGGCTAATTAGGTGATTAAATTAGTGTAATCTTGATAGGCCCTCAATTAATTGTTTTAAATTAATTAATTATTTCGAATTTATAAATATTATTTTATTAAATTATATTAATATAATATTTTATTTATTTATTTAAATTTTGGAATATATTTAATTATTTATTATTTTCCGAAAATTAGATCGGGATAGCCAGTGACCGGAATTTCGTGCTAATTGCACTAGTGTGTTCAGATTATGCAATTGGTTATTGGATTGTGCAATTGAGTAATGATTGTGAAAATTATGGTACTTAAATAGAAAATTCTGGGTATCGGGTTTTAACACCAAAAGTGGTTTTTAAAGACTATATTGAACCGTTGGATTTTAAAAAGGAAGAGTATCAGTTTTTATGGTTTGAATTGACCGTGTATCCACACATGCCTATTTTTCCCAGATGTCTTTAATACAAAGAAAATAGGTCAGGATCACTATTTTAATTGAGGCATTTGAGTGCAATGCACGGGTCTTGGGCCGAAATTGAATGGTCGTGTGTTGGTTAAGAGAACTCATCCCCAAATTGAGTCGAATGGACATTACCCTATATGGGATATCTAGACAATAGGCTTGGGTTGTAGTAGATTATGGACCTACGTTCCTTCGGGAAAGCCGTCTTTGAGAGACGTCGCCGTACTTAATGGGGTGAGACGATGCCTGGATTCACCAATAGACCACCGAACTTGGAAGTAGGCCGTACCCTTGAGGGGAGAAATTAACAATTGGAACGCATGATTGATTGAGTTAGATACACGTGATTATGAAACAAAACTGTGTGGCATGGTATGGGACGTGTCATAACAGTTTTGCCTTATAATCAGGACCCTAGTGATTGATTGAGTTGAGTGGGGCGTTTCAATTGTTGTGTGTATTTGTGGTATGCAATGTGTATTTGAACTGTGTTGACGTGCAAGAAGAAATTGAGGCGAGGTAACTCATATGTTCTAATTATGTGGTTGTGTGGTTAGGACGCCCTGGGCGTATTTACTTCCTAATAGAGGTTTAGGGGGTGAACTTACTGAGACGTTGTCTCACCTCATCGTGGGCTAAATTTTCAAGTCCTTAGGTGGTGGTCGTGGAGGACCTGAAGCCCCGGCATATGTGTCCGAGTAGTATGTCGTAAGATAGTTCCTTTTTGAGAGCCGATCTTTTGTAAGCTTTTGAGCAAACTCGTTTTGTATCTAGACCTCGTTGTTTATATAAAGTTGGCTTTTATGAAATGTGCCCTGCTTTTCTATCCTATGCTATTTGTTGTCAAGGATTTATTATTTCGCTTCCGCATGCACTTAGTAGATTGGGTCGGCGATGCATCCTGGGAACATCGCATTTGTATCGACCGTAGAGGAATGCGCGCGCACTCATGAATTGAGGCGTGACACTCTAAGCTCTCTCAAGCCTCAACAATGGAGAAAAGAGGGGGAAAGAGGAAGAAGAAGGCTGCTGAAGAGGGGGACCCCAAATGGCCTTTCAAGCCATCAACACTTGGCCATTTCACTCAAGTGGCTGCCCCCACAATGCTCAGCCATCCATAGCCACTTTCTCTCTCCCAAAGCTTCCTTAACAAGCTTGCCAAAGGGTCCAAAATGTTGCACCCCATGGGGCCTACGAATTTTGTACATTTGCTTATCAAATTCATTCAATTCTTACTCAAATCAAACCAATTGAAGCCCATGTGTCCACGTCACAATCCATAATTTTCCTTTCCCAAAGATCCCTCTTCACAACCAAAAGTACGATAAAAAACGGTCCTCAAAATTCCCGGTCCAAAACGGCCTAATTTTGATTTTTCGCCAAAAATCTCGGTTTGCAGAAAATCTTTGGAGGATGAGTCGACGTTCCTAAAATGACCTATGACATGATAGAACCTTCAATTTCTGAAATCAGGTTTAAATTTGCGGTTAATTTCAACCGGGCGCGATTTTAGCATGACCTAGCCTACTTAGTAGCTTTTAGGAATTTTCAGTGCAATTGACTTGTGATCGATTATTTTTCAAGCCACATTGTACATCTTCGACTTATTAGCGACTCTCGGTTGTCGTGAAAATCTCGAGGTTTCCAATATGGACATAAGATACAAAAATGACAGAACAATCAATTTAGTGCCGTTCGACGAGAATTTTGCAATCAAGTGGAATCACCCACACACTGATCACATATCTCAGTCAAATCGACCTATCTCTGATCTCTGATTGATTTTGACAGTGCTGTAATGACCCTTGCAGATTAGCACAGTCGAGCAGTCGATTCCTGATCGAATTCTCAAGTCTATTGCGTTAAAATCCCTTAACGGTTTCACATGATAGACTAGTTATTCCGTGAGTGATTAGTTTAAGAACTATAAGCGTGTCAATGAAAAGCCCGACTTATTCAATTAAAAACAGAACTCGAAATCCAAGATGTCACATATTCACAAAAATAATTTCTTTAAATATTTATGTTTTGTAAATCGATAGAAAATTATTATCAAAGTATACATAAGAATTAGATCTGCATAATTAGATATTTGCTACGATTAGATATTAACTAGCATTAGAGGTTTGCTAAACTGGCTATCAAAAACAAATCATTGGATAAAACTGTCACTGATTGTATCACGTGAATCAACCTCACGTAACATATATACACACACCAAACTCACATTGGAATGTCTATGCGAGTATAATTTCTTTGAATTAGCTCGTCTCACCCCAAAACTACTAGAGTATCTACGTTTATTGTAAGCTTTTCAATAAGACATCATTCACCCGACATCCATGCTCGTCTCCTACGAACATAGCCACCTATTCGAGGAAAACACAAGATTAAATCGAAACCCAAGGATCTAAACTGAATAAAACTTATACCTAACTACTATGAATCCAGGGCTTTCCAAAGGCATGAGAATTGCAGAAATCCAAGAATGGATAAAACAGGTACTTTCATTTAAAATTTTATGAACCTCAATACATTTAATGCACATCGAGTGATGTGGAATAAAAAATGCTAGATGCACCCAATGAAAGTGAGCCATCTCCCATGCACCATTAGATAAAAGTGAGCCCCACATGGAATCCACCTAATCTAATAGCGGACGCCAGCTGGGTTCATATGATCTGAGTACGGCCCATACTTGCTCATTGTATAAATGATCGCCGACAAAAATCTAATGTGCTTAGAAAAAGAAATAAGGCTAAAGCCCAGGCTCCGGTATAGAATTTGCGCATAATTCACGTGACAATCCTCCTTCATTTTGTTATGCACAGAATAGTTTGTCTCAATGAATTGGTACATTGGACATACAAACAAACCAAATACAACCTTATAAGAAAAATCCATGGAAAGCCATTGACAACGAGCATATAAGCCGAATTATATGAAAAAAAAAAATGAGCATCTGAATTTTTGTCATAAATTTTACACGCAAATTTTCATCCATTTGATAAAAACACAAATGAAAATCCTTATTTTGTTGGCACTTGAATTTTTGCTGGCAAATCGAACATCCATTTTTGTTAAAATAAGAAGTTTATGGAAAAAATAAAAAAAATACTAAATAAAATTTCGGCCCATCTCACTTCAGCCTCACGTCCACATTTACGTATCTTATACATATATGCATTCGGCGGGTGGAATAGAACAGTGATAACGCAGATACACGGAGCGCAGCAAATTCTCTCTCGCATCATCAATTTCCAGGAGCTTCTAGGTACTTGGCCACCTCCATACACCAGTAGCTGCTGCTTGTCTCTGATCGCCGACCACCATAGGCTCTTCGCCTTTGAACGTAAGAGAATAGCACAGAGCAGAGGGAAGGAACTCTCACTTTTACTTGTGATTTTCTCTTGATTTCTTTTATGAATCCTTACTCCTCTCTCTGTCACTGATTTCCGTCGCAGGCCACTTCCCCAACACCACCAGCTTCGCAGCCACATGAAGTGCTCTGTTTTTCGGCCAACGTCATCGAAGTGCTGGGTTCTCCTTCTCCCTCCTTTATTCGGTTCCTGTCTTTGGCAATACAACTCCTGAAACTTCGCTCCCTGATTTGATCACCAATCGCGGTCAGCTATTACTCTTCATAAATGTATATTTGCATGCTTTGTTTCTGCTGAAGGTAGGGACCGAGTGCTCGATACCACCAGGGTGAAATCCAGCCACGTTCGAGCCTTTGTGATAATTTTGGATACGACCTCTCTCTTATTTCTTCACCTAGATCCTTTGGCCGAAATATCTACCACCGGTTTGATAAAATTCCTGAACTAGATCAGTGTGTTTTTTGTTTCAGATCCTGATGGAGAGCTTTCCTTTGCTTGATCGATACATCATTTTCATTGTGTAGGCTTTACATTTATTTCGTTTCCTTTCATTTCAGATTTTAGTAGCTATTCATTTTAGGATTTGTTATTGAAATTCTCGGATTAGATGCGAATCAAGTGTGTACATGAGATGAAACTTATAACTGAGTATTCCAGAACTTAGACCGGCATCTTGAACGAAAATGAATTGATCCGTCCACATTTACTTCTTATGCTTCACTATATGTCGGTCCCTGTTTGTTGTTCGAATTGCAAACATATTATGAGAATGTTGCTGGTTAGTTCTCTGTACGTGTTGAAATCGCAAGCGTATTGAACGAATGCTAATATCCCGAATACCAAATTGCTGATGTGCTCACTGTGTTGTGTTCGTACCGATGTGTTGTGTTACGGATTATGTCTATTCTGTGGCCGCTTGCTGTTCGTATGTCTTGGCATGTGTAATTGTGTCACTGATGTGCTGTCCGTTGATGCCAAGTACTTACCGTCCACATTTCCTCAATTCATTTTTTTCTCTTCTAGTTTGGTGAGCCTCTAATTTCTCGTACAAATTAAGTTATTAGCTACATTTTATATGCGAACTGTCAATTTAAGGAAGCTATATCATTGTCCGAAAAGTTTTCACTAAATAAATGTCTTGTATAGCAATTTTTTTTTGTTCAAAGAATCGAAAAAGGAAAACATAATATCATTTATTCGTGTCCACTCATCTACCAATAAAGAAACGTCTTGTAGAGCAGAGTGATACGGTTGCTAGTCACGGTCAATTCAACGATTACGGGAGGTGCTGTTGCATGTGTGGGTATCATTGGGGATAAAGGAGCAATAGCGAAGCACCTCCGTGAAGTGAGTTGCCAGCGGAAGACTCGAATCAATCTGTTTTTTCTGATGGGAGTGTATAATAGATTATATTGCTAATATCATATTAAGCTGTTTTGTGATATATTAAAAAAGTAGTAGCTGTAATTAGACTATAGAATCTCCAAATATTCAAGAGTAGTATCTTTATTATAAAATATAAAGAACACGAGGATGTATATGAAACCATAAACTCTAATTTAAGGATTTCTTCCACGTGGGAAACACAAGTTATTAGAATATTTAAAAATTAAATGACACATTAATGTGATAGCATATGTTTTTAGAATAATTTACAATGCTCTAGCAAAATTTAATACGGTATCAAAACATGAAGTATTGAATTCAAATTTTTTGAAATCCCTTATTTGCCTCCTCTAGTATATATTTTCACTCTTTAGTATTAGGGCAAAGTCTAACTTAAGTGTGAGGATAAGTGTTAAAATATTAAAGAAATGCATTCATCTATCAGTTTAAGTTTTTTGATTAAAATAGTTAGTAGTAGTTTTACAAAATTTTATAAATGTATAAAAGAATTTGTTGCAAATATTGACAAATAATAACATACTCATACATGTAGATAAATAAATCACTTCATTAAAAAAATGCATATTAAGCTCGAAATACTGATTAAGTACCATAAATAGAACTAACGCCTCATTTTAGCTTTGGGATGGCAATTTTACTCCACGTACCGAATACTTGCACTATGTCACCTAAAATGGGGTAGATAAGACCAGCAAACATGGAGATTTCTAGTATTAACCTTCTTCCTTTATATAAGTTGTATTACTTTGGTAATATAAAGTTTCTTATTTTCAACATGGATTTCAATATAACATGAATATTTCCAATACTTCATTCCCTTTTCTCATCAATTTATCACGGAAATATTTCCAAACTAAATTATATTCAAATGGATCTAAGAATCTCAAATTCATTTTTTTTTTTTTTTGCATAAATGAATTTTTCAACTTGCAAATTTTTTTGAGAGGCTTGTTGAAGAAATAATTTTTAATCTTGAAGTTATTATCAATTTGGCAAGTGCAATAGGGAAATCCGCATTCTTCCTCGGGGTTGCGGATGGAGCTCATAGATGTCCTTGCGCGGGGCATGGGCCGATGATAGGGCATTCCTAATAATGGTGGAGCCAGGATGCAATTCCTTGCGCCCGCTTGGTAATCATGCACCTGCCCAATCCCATTGCCACCCGTAATTCACATGCAGTAATATTTTCCATTCCAGCTAATAAATTATAAATATAAATATTAATACAGTAATTATAGCAGATACCGACAGATAAAAAGAAATTTTTTCCACATACGGCTTTATACACTATTTATTTTGATTGTTATTGAAGATAATAAGTGGCTAAAACTCTTAAATCAATGGTGGATGAGGCCGTTTGTGAATTTTCTACTCACGCTGTACGCTGATATTCCATATTCATGATATAACTACTTATCAAAAGAAGAGTGAAAAGACTAAATAGCACCTCATTCGCAAGTATTATTAGCGTGAGCAACCTAGGCGCTAAACTGGGAAAAGAGTGAACCTCCTAAGGTGATCAAAATTGTATAAATATATAAATGCTCTCTGGCAAGATCCTTCAGATAAAAAAGAGCAGGCGAACGTGCATGATCTTATGAGTCGTCCGTATCAAATGCAATCGAGTGGAAAATCGGTGGAAGTGCTGAAATTTGCATAGCGGTCTCTCCCAGAGGTTGAGCCTAGCTCCGCTGAGAAAGTGACCCGGCATAACAGGCAATGCTCTCAGTGGGGATCCAGCGCTCAATAGGGATCCCTTAGCGCTGGATCCCAATCTCTCCTTTAGCTAAGTGAGGATATCGGCGCAGCAAATAGATACAAGACATCTGACCGAATCTACCAACGAAGCCGATAAGGGAAAGAAGTACGGAAGAGTAGACATAAAGCAAGTATTCAGCGCCAGGAGCCACACGACCTCCTTGGAGATGGTGTCGCGACCCTCTCAAGAGAGACGGGGGAAGTGAACGGGTCATCCCCTCCGTCATTTCTTCTCTATTGGATTGGCTTTCAGCCAAGGTCACTTGATAGTGTGTTGCGTTCTCTACTGCTGAATCAAATCGTCCCCAAGTGCTCTCGGCCCATGATTCATTCCCATGACAGGAACTTATACCCACTATTTTATCGAGTAAAACTCACTGGTTTTTTCGATGCAACTTTACGTGCAACTGAAAAAGATTATGGTAAAATCTACCAGCAATTCATGAAATGATAGTAAGGTGAAATCACACATTCTATAGGTTTCGATAGGACCTGTAGAAGGAAGGGTCCGTGAACTTATTGTTCTGGGATTTCGACATGCACGGAAACTGAGCTGTGACTTCGCCGGTAGCGGCAGTGAAATGTCGGTCATTACATCATCTGTGATGTCTGGCGTTCTCTTTAACTTCGGCTAACCAGAAATCCGGTCATGTGATAGACTTTGAAACTCAATTGGAATAGAAACGGCCTGATGGTATTGAAACGATTTAATGTCGACCGCACGCCATGGAGGCGAGTGCGCGATCTTAGGGGCTTCAAAATAACAAGACACGATTTGGCTTGACTGGACAGCGCAACTTTATTGGCCTGGTAATCCACAGTGGGCAACGAACAAACAGCGAATTTATCAACGGCCGAAGAATGGTCACGGTAGAATACCTCGATTGGCACTCCTACAGCCACGACCACCCATCTCAGGCTCAGACGATACGGAGACTCTTGCGGGGTTTCGTAAACGGCAAGCGATGACGAATTTTCATGGCTGCCACACTCCCTGCTTTCTTTGTGTGTCGTCTTTTACTCGTATCTACTGTTTCTCTCCAGATTTGGTTTGACTTTTGCTTTCCATCCCAGCGAATGTTTAATTTTGAGCAATGGGCGATGCTGGCAAGTTGGGCGTTTTATACTTGCAACAACAGGACGAACCACAGCAGCGACGCAGAAACAGAGTGGAACAGAGCAGAGCAATACGGCCGAAGACTCAAATCAAGGAAAAACGGCAAACAGGGAGCTACCAGTCCGTCCCTGCAAGGGAAGTTATAGGCGAAACCAGCGCTTCCATGCCAGTCACTGAGGCGTGGGATGAGCTTCTGGAACTTTAGGAATGGATGAATAACGGTTTGAACGAGAAGAGCAAGCTCTTGAACGGCGAAAATAGAGGATCCAAAAACAGAGCCTCTTGGCCGAAACACCAGCGATCGCCGCCCCAAATCGCCTTCATCCGGCAAATGAGCTGTGAACAAATCGAGCTTCAGCAACGCATCGAGCTTCCTGGAGAGACAGTATCAATCAGCATAAATCCTAAAGCCCAGATCGATTCCTGTGGAGGAACCGAGAGAGACACAAAGCAAATTGCGTCGTTCTAGTAACTTCGGCCGCGTCAGATAATTTGGCAACCAAAACGGCGTCATTTCGCTTTCACTTTAGCCCGCATCACAATCCGTTGCCTACTGTTGTCCACGTAAGCAGCCACATGGAATTTGTGAGGGTGTTCATTAACGGAACCATAAAGATAGAAGAAAGGAAAAAGGTTAATATATGAAGAAGAAGAGGTATGGGGCTTACTAAACAAATCAATATTTAAATTGTCCGAGGATGGCAAAGCTTGAATTCAAGTTTTAATCTACGGTAGAGATTTTTGTGATAAGATAATTTTTATGTGGATCTTTGTTAATTACCATTTTAGCGATTGTTTAAAGTACAAGGTTATTGTTCATTAATTTTCAGTTATGGCTATTTTTGGAAATTTCATGCAAAAATTGAGAATGGTATTGGATTTACTTTAAAATGTAGAGATGGTGCATTCCTAAAATAGTGAGATATTGATGTTCCCCAACAAGGAGAATTTTTATGGGAATGTTAGAGAAGGCCTTGCGCGTCTCAGCTAATTTTCTTTAATAGCTAAAAGTCAACTTGAATCAACGTCTACCACCTAGAAATCCAAACTTAACTAATTTTCGAACCCATATTTTGCAAATTGATTTTGAGTGGGAGATGTTATCCTAATCGGCATACAACAAACAAACAAAAAGAAAGAAAAAGAAAGAAAAAGAAAAAAGAGAGAACCGAAACTAGCACAGGCCCTCTCTCTTTCTTCCTTGATCTCTCTATTATGGGTCCCGTCCATCGCGGGCAAATCGTCACCAACCACGGCCTCTGGATTTTTCTTATTTTTTATTACCGATCACTTGATATTGTCCTTGAACTCTCATTATCGAATGGATTTTTAAATTAGATGTTTTTCATGTTCATGTTGGCTTTTATATTAAAAGAATGATAGTCAAATTATCGCCATATGTCATGTTGCCACCCTTTGCCATTTGCTCAGGGTGGCCGGACCCTTTTCTGGCTCACAACATCACGCACTCAATAGTCAATAGCGTGGTTGCACGGAGAGTGAGGAATGTGTAATGCCAAAGGAAGGCGCCCTGCAGGCGGCCATTTTCCGATGGTTGCGAGTTAGATCCTTGCTTGCCTCTCTCTATTGTGCCTTGGCTTGATGAGGGATGTCGGGCCATTGTCCGATGGTTGGGCGATGGCACCATAATCATGATGCCTCGCCGGCCCTCGCTTGCCACTCTCGCCCTTGTGCACACGCTCATAGGTACAAAGTCGTAGGAGGTTGGTATTATTTTCCCAGTTTATTTTTAATTATCAAGCATTATAAACACTTGCCATGTAAAACATTCTCTTCTCGGCCATAAATCTTGGAGGATTTTGCTTCTAACTATACTGAGTGTCTCAATGCTTGTATTTTGATGATTTGAACCACCGAAAATTGCAATTATCACAATGGGCCTGCAGAAAGGAGAAATGCTACTTGTAGATACTTAGACTATGGGGGATCAATTCCAAAGTAAATATCTATAAATCAGCTTGTCTATGCAATTTACGATGTAGCATTTTGCTGTCATATTCATACTTGCCCCAAAAATAAAATAAAATAACAATGAAGAGGCTTGAAAAGGTGGTGATTGTTAATGGATGGATTCTCGACGAAAATGAAATTAGCCACTTAGCCAGTGCTGCCTAGAACCCCCTTTAGCTTCTTAACCTCGGTATCGTCAAGGAAAGTGGTGGCCTCAACCAACTCAAAAGGAAAATTATTAGCGAACAGAGCAAAGCCCAGGGCTTGGACTGCTGAAGCTGGCTATGGCAAGTGCTGGACCTTTACCAGCATTCAATTGGAAGTGCAATAGCCCTCGAGGGAAAATCATGCTTTCCCCTTTGTTGAGGTTCTTTAAGGAGATGGTGTTTACCGATGACGAGTTGAACCCAGCACAGATCGACCCTTGGAGGACGAAGCTGCCTGGGTGCGTGTGCATTGGGATGACCCCGCCAGGGGCCATATTGAAATTTGTGGTTGCAGCCAATCTGTATCTATAGAGGATAGAGGCCAAATAGCTGTTGATCATATTCACGACTTATCTTAAAAGTGGCAAAGAATGTTCAATCCATACGGGAATGTTTATAAGTTCTATCTTGCAAGTTTACTTAACTACAATGGAGCACTACACCACCAATAAACCAATAAGTACATAAAATTATTTGTCACAAACGATACTCCTCTATCTCGAATTAAATGAATCTTTTCTCCGGTCAATACAAAAATAGTTTTCTCGTAAATTTTCCTTTTGAGAAAATCACAAATAGAAGTCCTTTTGTTGATGCCAGAATTTTTGTCGGCAAATTGAACATGCATTTTTTTTAATGTAAAAACAAGAAGTATATGAAAAAAAAAAAAACAAACTAAATGAACATTGGGCCCATCTCACTACAGCCTCGCTTCCACATATTCGTATCTTCTATGTATGCATTCGGCGGGGTAGAATAGCACAGAGAGAACATGAGAATTCCTGCCCTATACTCTGCTTTAATCTCTGAGGTTCAAATGCGAAGAGACTATGGTGGTCGGCGATCAGAGACGAGCGGCGGCTACCGGTGGAGTGGAGGTAAGGAATTCTCATGTTCAGTTGTGATTCTCTCTCGATTTCCTCTATGCATCCTTACCCCTCTCTCTCTCTCTCACCGATTGTCATTGCAGGCAACTTCCCCAACACCACCAGCTTCGCAGCCACAGGAAGTGCTCTCTTCGCTTGCGTTTTCGGGCTAACTTCATCGAAGTGCTTGATTCTCCATCTCCCTCCTTTAGTCCGTTCCAGTATTTGGTGCTACAACTCCTGAAGATTCACTCCTCTGATTTGATCTACAATCGCGGTTAGATGTTACTCTTCGTCAAGGTAAATCCACGTACTCTGTTTCTGCTGAAGGTAAAGACCGAGTACTCAATTCCACCAGCGTGAAATCTGGTCGCGTTTGAGGCTTTCCTGATGGCCTTGAGCATGCTGAATTGCCTCTTTGTGATAAGATCTCTTCCTTATTTCTGCATCTAGATCCTTTGACAGAAATATCTACCACCTGTTTGATCAAATTCCTGAACTAGATCAGTGTGCGTTTCGATTCAGATTCTGATTGAGAGCTTCCCTTTGCTTGATCGATACATTAGTTTTGTTGTATAGACTTTACTTGTATGTTTTTTCCTTTCTTTTCAGAAGTTAGTAGCTATCCGTTTTAGGATTTGTTATTGAAATTCTCGGATTAGATGCATATCAAGTGTGTACATGAGATAAATCTGATATCTAAGTATTCCAGAACTTAGACCGAGGGCATCTTGAACGAACATGAATCGATCCATGCACATTTACTTCTTGTGCTTCACAATATATTGATCTATGTTTATTGTGCCCAACTGCAAACATATTATGAAAAAATATTGCTGGTTTGTTCTCTGCACATGTTGAGGTCGCAAGTGTATTGAACAAATGCTAATATCTTGAATCTTGGGTGCATGCTACAAGAGCATTGAGCTTCTGCTCTAGTCATCACATACACATTCATTTTGGGTGGGCAGTGTTACTGATTGGTTCATCTTCAAGTCCGTTGAGTTGTTGATGTGGTCACCTTGTTGTGTTTGTACCAATGTGTTATTCTATGGATTATGTCTATTCTGTGCATGCTTGCTGTTCATATTCCTGGTATGTGGAATTGTTCAATTGTGTCATTGATGCGCTGTTCATTCATGCCAAGCAGTTGCTGTCCAGATTTCCTCTTTCATTTTTTTCTGTTCTATTTTGGTGAGCCCCTAGTATTATGACTGAAGAATTTAGAGTTGTAACAGCGTGTATACGCATTCATTTTGGGTGGGCAGTGTTACTAATTGGTTCATCTTCGTATGCGTTGAGTTGTTGATGTGGTCACGTTGTTGTGTTTGTACCGACGTATGACGTGCTGAGTTACGGATTATGTCTATTCTGTGCGTGCTTGCTGTTCATATGTCCTGGTGTAGAATTGTTTAATTGTGTCATTGATGTGCTGTTCATTCATGCCAAGCAGTTGCTGTCCAGATTTCTTCTTTCATTTTTTTCTGTTCCATTTTGGTGAGCCTCTAGTGTCGAGGCTGATACTTCAGAGTTGTAACAGCCAGTATGAGGAGACCATTGTTCAAATGCTTTTAGGTTTCGTTTGTTTCATAAAAACTGAATGATTTGAAAATCATTTTCCTAAAAATGTTGGTGTTTTATAAGACATTTATGTAATTTCAAACTAATCTAAAGGAATAAAAAAATTTCTCATAGAAAGTAAGTTATTAGCTACATTTCATAAGGGAACTGTTAATTTCACGAAGCTATATCATTGTCTGAAAAGTTTTTGCTAAATAAATGTCTTGCGTAGCAAAATTATTTTGTTCAAACAATCGGAAAAGAAAAATATAATATGATTTTTTATCAAATCCACTCATCTACCAATAAAGAAATTTCTTGAGGAGCAGAGTAATACCATGACTATTTGAGGCCACCGCTGTATGCGAGTATGGTCAGGGATAAAGGCGCGATAACCGAGCACTGCCGTGAAGTGAGCTGCTCGCGGAAGACTCGAAACAAGAAAAAAGGCCAAAACAGGGAGTTATCAAGTCCGTCTCTGCAAGGGCAGTTTTAGGCGAAACCCACGCTTCCATGGCAGTCACTGATGGGCGGGACGAAACTCAAGAATTTCAGGAATGGATGAATAAAGGTTTGAACGAGAACAGCAAGCTCTTGAACGGCGAAAATAGAGGAGCTAGCAACAGAGCCTCTGAGCTGATGCCGGCAATCATGTGAGGTCGAGTTGGAGTGGGCAATGGTGGCGACGTTGCTCTAGAAACTCAGCTGGCGTTACAATGAGGGAGCTCGGCGGAATGGTGAGGTGAGGGAGAAGAATCATCAGAGCTCCCGGACGCCGGTAGGAGAGCTCGTGAGATATAAAAGCCATAGAGAGGACCCTTCGGTCCTGTTGGCGTGTGTAGAGGAATCCAGGCGCGACAAAGGTGGAGGTAAGGAGAGGAAGAGAACTGGTCTCCATGAGTGATTCCAAGTCCGAGAGAAAATAAGTGGAGAGGGAATTCGTCTCTCTCTCTCTCTCTCTCTCTCTCTCTCTCTGTGGACACTAAAAAAAACCAACGTCATACACATTGCAGAGGGGGGGGATTCTCTGGATTTTTGCGGAGAAGACGCACGCTCAGGAGTTCCTTCCTCCTCTGGATCTCCTCCTCTGCGGCTGCATTCAATCTCGCCTACCCCCTGCGGATTCCACCATGACCAGGTCTTCTCTCTGATCCTACCTCTCCCGACTGCCACTCATGAGAACCTGCAAGAAATGAGGCACACACATGCACAGAGAGAGCGAGAGAGAAAGGGAAAGGAGAGTTCTGAAGAATTATGAGCTGGGTTGGATCTGATGGGCTGGAGTGATGGGCCGAAAAGCCTAAAGTGATATAATGAATGTGGATTTATACACACTAACTATTATTATTATTATTATTATTATTATTATTATTATTATTATTATTATTATTATTATTATAGTAGTAAAAGCAATGTTCGACTTGCCGGCAAAAGTTAAGGTGTCAACCATACTCAGCAGATCGTCGTAGAGGAACGAATAATTTTAAAGTAAGTTCATCCTATAATAAATTTAAAACCATCTCATGAATTAGTTGGACTTTTCAAATTATTTGAAAGTCATTTTTTCGTTGGTTGCACAGAAAATCTTTAGGCGATGGTTTTTAAGGAAAGATAGTTGAGTATGAGGCTTGATTTCAAGTATCCTGGACTCGGGTCAAGAGAAAAACAGTAATTACAGGAGTGCCAACTTCGTCGAATTAACATTTCCGCCTTTTGACTCAACTCATATATCATGACACCAGTTTTCAGAAAACTAAACCACTGTCAAATCTCTCAAGGTATTTGGAAAATTACCTAATCAGTCATAAATATATTTCACAAATATCAATTTAGTCCCTAAATATTTAGCCAAAATTCTAATGTAGTCATTCCAATTAATCTTCATCGGAAATCGTTGACATAGTAGTCTAGTAATCACCGGCCTTTTGCCGTCGCATGAGTGATTTTTGGTGAAAATTGGCTAAAATGATTACATTAAAATTTCAAATAATTATTTAGAACTGAATTGTCATCCATACAATATGTTTAAAACTGATTGGACAATTTCTCCCAAGATATTTAGCATGCATTTGGTTTGCAAAAATGTTCTAATAAAAACTGTCTTTTGTTTCATCTTCTACTTTCTTGATAATATGTTCAGTGAGTGAAAAAAAAGTTGGAGTTTTCAATGGGAATGAAAATTATATAAATATTTTTGGTGTCCTGTATAAAATAAGGTCAATTTTGGTTGTTTTCAATTTTAATGTTCATAGTTTAGGAAACACAACAACCAAAATATCCACCAAACGTATTGAGAATTTTAGAGACAATGAATTGGAGAATTATATGTATAACTATATTTTACATGAAAGTTATCTCTTTATAAAGATTCTACCTTGAATCAAATTGAAGCTCTTTACTATTGCTTTTGGGCTCGACAAAAGTGATGTACTCATTTTGCTGATGAATTATGTGACTAAAGGCTTACAAATTAAGTTGCTCAAATAGCTTTTCCATGCCTAGGAAGCAACTTAACTTGGTAAAGACTTGACTTGATCATGGTGTCAACTATCAAGGGATCGAATGAACTTAGAAAGAGGGACAAAGTCATCAAATTGACATTTTTACTTTTGCTTTTGGGCTTGACAAAAGTGAAGTGCCCACTTTGCTGATGAATGGTACAACTAAAGGCTTGCAAATGAAGTTGTTCAAATAGCTTTCCCAAGCCCAAGAACGAACTTAACTTGGTAAAGACTCAACTTGATCTTGGTGTCAACTGTCAAGGGATGGAATGAACTTTGTAGTAAGAAAGAGAGATAGGGTTATCAAACTGAAGTTCTTTACTTTCTTTTTTGTGCTCGACAAAAGTCAAGGGATCATTTTGCTGATGAATTATATGACTAAAGGCTTGCAAATTAATTAAATTAATTGATTGAATTGCCTTTCCAAGCCTAAGGAGCAATTTAACAGGGTAAAGAGTTGACTTGATTATGGTGTCAATTGTAAAGGGATGGAATGAACTCTATTGTAAGCAAAAGGAACAGAGTAATCAAATTGAAGTTTTTCACTTTTGCTTTTGGGCTTGAAAAAAAATGAGGTGCTCATTTTGCTAATGAGTTATACGACAAAAGGCTTGCAAATTAAGTAGCCAAAATAGCTTTTGCAAGCCCAGGAAGCAACTTGACTTGATAAAAACTCAACTTGATCCTGGTTTCAATTATCAAGGGATAAAATGAACTCTCTAGTAAAAAAGAGAGATAGTCATCAAATTGAAGTTCTTTACTTTATTTTTTTGTGCTTGACAAAAGTGAGGTGCTCATTTTGCTGATGAATTACACGACTAAAGGCTTGCGAATTAAGTTGCCCAAATAGCTTTTCCAAGCCTAAGGAGCAAATTAACTTGTTAAAGAGTCAACTTGATCATGGTGTCAACTGTCAAGGAATGGAATGAACTCTAAAGTTAAAAAGAGGCACGGGTCATCAAATTGAAGTTCCTTACTTTTTCTTTTGGGCTTGACAAAAGTGAGGTGCTCATTTTGCTAATGATTTATACGACTAACGACTTGCCAATTAAGTTGCCCAAATAGCTTTTGCAAGCCCAAGAAGCAACCTAACTTGGTGAACGCTCAACCTAATCATTGTGTCAATAGTTAAAGGATGAAATGAACTCTATATTAAGAAATAGAGATAGAGTCATCAAATGGAAGTTTTTACTTTCTTTTTTGTGCTAGACAAGAGTGAGGTGCTCATTTTGCTGATGAATTACACGACTAAAGGCTTGCAAATTAAGTTGTCGGAATAGTTTTTCCAAGCCCAAGGAGCAACTTAACTTGGTAAAAACTCAACTTGATCATGGATGAAATGAACTCTAAAGTAAGAAAGAGGGACAAAGTTATCAAATTGAAGTTATTTACTTTTCCTTTTGGGCTTGACAAAAGTGAGGTGCTCATTTTGCTAATGAGTTATACAACCCAAAGCTTGCAAATTAAGTTGCCCAAATAGCTTTTGCAAGCCTAAGAAGCAACCGAACTTGGTAAACACTCAACCTGATCATTGTGTCAATTGCCAAGGGATGAAATGAACTCTATAGTAGGAAATAGAGATAGAGTCATCAAATTTAAGTTCTTTACTTTCTTTTTTGTGCTTGACAAAAAGTGAGGTGCTCATTTTGCTAATGAATTACACGACTAAAGGCTTGTGAATTAAGTTGTATGAATAGCTTTTCCAAGCCCAAGGAGCAACTTAACTTGGTAAAAACTCAACTTGATCATGGTGTCAACTGTCAAGGGATGAAATGAACGCTAAAGTAAGAAAGAGGGACAAAGTCATCAAATTTAAGTTCTTTACTTTTTCTTTTGGGCTTGACAAAAGTGAATTGCTCATTTTGCTAACGAGTTATATGACTAAAGGCTTGCAAATTAAGTTTCCCAAATAGCTTTTGCAAGCCCAAGAAGCAACTTAACTTAGTAAAGACTCAACTTGATCATGGTGTCAACTATTAAGGGATGGAATGAACTCTATAGTAAGAAAGAGAGATAGAGTCATCAACTTGAAGTTCTTTACTTTTTCTTTTGGGCTTGACACAAGTGAGGTGCTCATTTTGCTAATGAGTTATATGACTAACGGCTTGCAAATTAAGTTGCCAAAATAGCTTTTGCAAGCCCAAGAAGCAACCTAACTTGGTAAACACTCAACCTGATCATTGTGTCAATTGCCAAGGGATGAAATGAACTCTATAGTAAGAAATAGAGTTAGAGTCATCAAATTGAAGTTCTTTACTTTCTTTTTTGTGCTTGACAAAAGTGAGGTGCTCATTTTGCTAATGAATTACATGACTAAAGGCTTGTGAATTAAGTTGTCCAAATAGTTTTTCCAAGCCCAAGGAGCAACTTAACTTGGTAAAGACTCAACTTGATCATGGTGTAAACTATCAAGGGATGAAATGAACGCTAAAGTAAGAAAGAGGGACAAAGTCATCAAATTTAAGTTCTTTACTTTTGCTTTTGGGCTTGACAAAAGTGAGTTGCTCATTTTGCTAATGAGTTATATGACTAAAGGCTTGCAAATTAAGTTGCCCAAATAGCTTTTGCAAGCCCAAGAAGCAACTTAACTTGGTAAAGACTCGACTTGATCATGGTGTCAACTATTAAGGGATGGAATGAACTCTATAGTAAGCAAGAGAGATAGAGTCATCAAATTGAAGTTCTTTATTTTCTTTTTTGTGCTTGACAAAAGTGAGGTCCTCATTTTGTTGATGAATTACACAACTAAAGACTTGCAAATTAAGTTGTCGGAATAGCTTTTCCAAGCCCAAAGAGCAACTTAACTTGGTAAAGAGTCAACTTGATCATGGTGTCAACTGCCAAGGGATATAATGAACTCTATAGTAAGAAAGAGAGACAAAGTCATCAAATTGCAATTCTTTACTTTTGATTTTGAGCTCGACAAAAGTGAGGTGCTCATTTTGCTAATGAGTTATACGACTAAAGGCTTGCAAATTGAGTTGTCCAAATAACTTTTGTAAGCCCAAGAAGCAACTTGACTTGGTAGAGACTCAACTTGATCTAGGTGTCAATTGTCAAGGGATGGAATGAACTCTATAGTAAGAAAGAGGGATGGAGTCATCAAATTAAAGTTATTTACTTTTGCTTTCAGGCTTGACAAAGTGAGGTGCTCAATTTGCTGATGAATTATACGACTAAAGGCTTGCAATTTAAGTTGCCCAAATAGCTTTCCAAGCCGAAGAAACAACTTAACTTGGTAAAGACTCAACTTGATCATGATGTCAACTATCAATGGGTGTAATGAACTCTATAATAAGAAAGAGAGACAAAGTCATCAAATTGAAGTTCTTTACTTTTGCTTTTGGGCTTGACAAAAGTGAGATGCTCATTTTGCTGATGAATTGTACGACTTAAAACTTGCAAATTAAGTTGCCCAAATAGCTTTCCCAAGCCCAAGAAGCAACTTACCTTGGTGAAAACTCAACTTGATCATGGTGTCAACTGTCAGTGGATGAATGAACTCTATAGGAAGAAAGAGGGACAGTCATCATAAAGTATTGGTTTCATTACTAAGGATTAAACCTAATGGTCTGTGGCACCAGAACATGAGGCTACTTGCGTACTAGTCATCTTAAAGTAAGTTATTAGCTACATTTGATGTGTGAAAGCGATATCATTGTTGAAAAACAATTAATAAATAAATATTTTTTTGTAGTAATCTTTTTTTTCAAAAGATTGAAAAAGAAATAATACGATTTACTCGTATCCACTCATCTCACCCATAAGGACATGAAGGACATCACAGAGATTTGTGTATGCTATAAGGTAAATATTTTTTTATTGACATTTACTATGTAAAGAAAGAATTATGTCAATTTTTTTTTTCACTTTTCAATGATAATTATGACCAAAGAAACGTGCCAAGAGTCACCGGACCGTTGGCTAACGTTTATGCCTGGACTCATTATACTAGCCACACAGCTCTCACTTTAATAGACGGGTATTAATAAGTATCTTAATAACATTTATTTTCTTCAATGTTAAGAGCATGTTTGAAACTTTTTTTTTATAAAAATTTCCTATAGATGTTTAAGGAAACTTAATAAATGAAGAATTGAAACAACCTATAATTTTTGACATAAATTACAGGCATGTAAGCATGTTTCTACTTTAATTTTCTTGTGCATTGGAAAAGGCTCATTTTGAAAGCTAAGCTAGTAAGGTAATTATACCTCTACGTAATTATAGGGTAAAATTGTTGATTCTGAAAACTTAACATTGATGGAGAAAATAAAATTAAATTACTCATAAATCAAAATTAGACAAGGGTAATACACACACACACACACTATTTGGTACGTGTTTGTGTATATGGGTGTATGTGTGTGTGTATTACCCTTGTCTAATTTTGATTTATGATAATCACATTTCAAGTATCACAAATATCTTCACCGTATAATCTAATCTAATTTTTAATAATCAATTTGCTTTCTCTAGCTATTCTGTGACATAATACAAGATGGTAGTTGTGAATAGGATAAGATATCCAAATAATTAAAATATTATCTTTATTGCAAAAATATAAAAAAAAAATAAGAGGATGTATATCGAAACCATAAACTCCAATTTAAAGATCTCTACCACGTGGGAGTACAGGTTGACAAAATATTTAAATATATTCATCTATTTGTTTAAGTTTTTGAAATAAGCAACACTACTCCCATAAATTTTTATGTGACATCAAAATTTTCATTTTGAGTTCATTTTTTTTTTCAGGATCTCCACTATCATATATATACATGTTTTAATCTTAGGCCAAAGTCCAACTTACACTTGAGGGGAATATTTGAATGTTTATATATTGAACAATAGCTCCATTTATCTACATAAGCTTTTTCATTGGAATAGTTGGTAGCGGTTTTACAAGATATGATAGAGGTGTAAAAAATTGTTCATTGCAAATACAAACAAATGACATGTACATATAGATAAATAGATCACTTCATTAAAAAGATTAATATATTAATTTGAAGTCATGATTAAATGCCACTTGTGTTGATTCACATTAAGTATGGCAAGTCACTCGCCCTACTAAAGAGTTTT
The DNA here is from genome assembly GCA_028830015.1 of Eucalyptus grandis x Eucalyptus urophylla. Taxonomy (NCBI): domain Eukaryota; kingdom Viridiplantae; phylum Streptophyta; class Magnoliopsida; order Myrtales; family Myrtaceae; genus Eucalyptus; species Eucalyptus grandis x Eucalyptus urophylla. Next base: position 49,452,848 of record CM054190.1, read on the forward strand.
GAGTGGGGATGGGATGAAACTTCCTATTCCGCCTGTAGGGCGAAGGAATATGCTCTGCCCCACCCCAAGACCTAGCCCAAAGGGTGATCCTATACCTAAAACGTGGAGAGTTCTAGTATTAACCTTGTTCTTTTACATAAATTTTATTATTTTTGTAATATAATGTTTCTCATTTTCAAAATTGATTTCAATATAATTTAAATACTTCAAACCCTTTTCTCATCAATTTTCCGTGGAAATATTCCAAACTAAACTTTATGGTAATGGATCTAAGGATTTCAAATTCATATATTCTTTTTTGCCCATATGATTTATTCAACTTGTAAATTTTTTCAAGAGTTCATATAATTATGCTTGTTAAAGAATTTAATTGAAAATTTATTATCTTGAAATTAATTGAACCTTCCCTGTCTTGTTCCAGCGCCACCCACCCCCTATTTTACATGTAGTAGTATTTTCCGTTCCAACTAATATTTCAAAAATTAAAAAATTAATGGAGTAATTACAGCTTACACCGGTGGAGTAAAAGAAATTTTCCAAATGCGGCCTTACACAACCGTCGGTTTTGATGGTTAGTAAAGAGAGTGAGTGGTTAAAACTCTTAAATCAAGGATGGACAAAGATTGTTGCGTATTTTTTTTTAATTTTTTTATTTTTACACTCGCGCTGCATTCGTTAATATAACTACTTATCAAAAGACGAGTGAGAAAAGAAAAAGAAAACCAAAACTGGGAAAAGAGTGACCGTGAGGGGATCGAAATTATATAATATATTAATGATTTCTGGCAAGATCCTACAGATACAAAAAAGAGCGGGTGAACAAACATGGTCTTCTTCTGACCAAAAAAAAAAAACATGCATGGTCTTCTGAGTCGTCCGCATCAAATGCATTCGAGTTGAAAATCGGTGGAAGCGCTGACATTTGTATAGCAATCTTTCCCAGAGGTTGAGCCTAGCTCCGCTGACAAAGTAATACGGCATGAAGGACACTGCTCTCGATACCGATCCCTTAGTATTGGCTGGACTGAACAGCGCAACCCTGTTGGCCTGTTAATCCACAGTGGCAACGAACAAACAGCGATTTTATCAACGGCCGAAGAGTGTCCAAGGTAGACTACTTCAATTTGGACTCCTACAGCCACGACCATCCATCTTAGGCTCAGGCGATACGGAGACTCCAGCGGGGATTCGTAAACGCCTAGTGATGACGAGTTTTCGTGGCTACCACTCTCCCTGTTTTCTTTGTGTGTTTTCTTTTCCTCCGTATCTTCTGTTTCTCTCCAGATTTGGTTGGGCTGTGGCTTTCCATCCCAATGAATGTTCAGTTTTGAGCAATCAGCGATGGTGGCAAGCTGGGCGTTCTTTACTCGCAACAACAGGGCGAATGACAGCAGCGACGCAGAAACAGAGCAGAACAGAGCAGTGTAATACCATGGCTATTTAAGGCCAATTTGACGGTTACGGGAGGTGCCGCTGTATGTGTGAGCATTATTGGAGATAAAGGCACGATGACGAAGCACCTCCGAGAAGTGAGTTGCCGGCGGAAGGCTCGAATAAAGGAAAAACGCCAAGACAGGGAGTCCATCTCTGCCAGGGTAGGCGTAACCAGCGCTTCCATGGCACTCACTGAGGCGTGGGACGAGCGTCTGGAGCTTCAGGAATGGATGAATAAAGGTTTGAACGAGAAGAGCAAGCTCTTGAACGGAAAAACTAGAGGATCCGAAAATGGAGCCTCTTGACCAAACTCGTCCGAGCCGACACCAGCGATCGCCTGAGGTCGAGTAGGAGTCGGAAACTGTGGCGACGTTGCTCTGGAAGCTCAGATGGTGTTACAGTGAGTGAGGGAACTCGGCAGAATGGTGAGGTGAGGGAGAAGAATCATGGGAGCTCCCTGTGGGCGTGAGGGGAGGAATCCAGGCGTGACGAAGGTGTTGCTAACCAATAGAGGACTGGTATATATTCCCAAGGATAAACTATTTTACACTCAAGTAATCTAACTGCCATAAAAGTGGGAAAAAAGAAGAAGATATGCTTGCTTGTTGTAATTGTAGAGGCTCTCCTTTAATTTAAGGAAGGTAATTGTATATAAGGAAGGACTGAGCTCCCCCCAGGGAGACTAAAACTCTTCGATAACTGAATATCTTACCCATATTTTGCATTCTCCGTTTGCTTCGTTGTTGAAAGACTAACCAGGAGAGCAATCCAATGGCGTCAGACCCAGGTGAGAAACAAGGAAAATCGATTCATGTAGAACCAACAGGAGGTTCTGTTCAAGTTCCGAGCGAGAAAAATTAGGGTATAGGGGATATGGTCTTAAAATATTCTGGAACTTGCATGTTTTCTTTGCTTTGTCATCGAACAAACATAACCCTGACCTTGGCTACGAACAGAAAAAAGAAAAAGAAAATCATTTTGAGAAGGACTTTGCGCTCACTGTTTCTCTTACATTTATTGAAGATGTTCGTTTAAGAGTTCCATCAGATCCTTCTCAATCCAGAGGTGCTCCAGGTGCGTTATCCCTTGAAAGGGTTATTCCATTGTGAAATCAATATTTGGAGCGGATCTTCATGAAATTGTTCTTTTCTGGGACACTTCTCAATATCTGCAAGGAAAAAGTATTGACAAAATGGCCTGTAGTTTTTGGATCTATTGCAGAAATATCGATAGAGGAAGTGGATGGACACTATTACCGACCGTTGTTGCAATATGCATTGAAGGGTGATTGGGAATCTGCTAAAAGATTTCTCGAACGAGATTCCGCTTCAAAGACGGCCAAAATAACAAGCAGATCAGAAACAGTGCTTCACATAGCCACTTCGAGTGCGCAGGACCAATTTTTCGAGAACCTGGTTGAGCTCTATTCTTCGGACACGGAAGCACTTGAAATGGTTGATTGTGATGGCCGCACAGCGCTCCACATTGCTGTCCTTCGTGGAAGGATAAGGATGGTCAAGGCATTAGTTAGAAGTAATCCTAAGTTGACGCAACTAGCGGATAATGAAGAACGTGTTCCTTTGGGAATATCTGCTCTGGAAGCTTCTATGCATAAGGAGATCACCTGGTTCCTGGCGGAAAATACGACAGACGATGGGCCAAGTCATCCCTTCAGCAGTCCCGATGCAATTGAGACATTTATAGATCTCACCGACGCTGGTCATCATGGTAAGATCACCTTGACCATTTATCTCAATTCCATCTATTTTTAGCTTCGTTCTAGACTGGCTTAGTTTCCTGATCAACTTTGCTGGTGAATGCCAATAGATATCACCCTTTATCTAGTCGGGCGGTACCCTCGCATTATGACCATGAAAAGTACAAAGCGTGAGCAAGGAAGGGATACTATACTAAAGGCGTTGGCAATAACGGAATCCCACTTTCGCAGCGGAACCAGGCTCAGTGCTGTGGAAGCATTGATATACCGATGTCCGTACTTTCTGCACTTTCATTACTAATTCCCTTCAAAAAGATCATACCTGGCTCATCACTTGCTCTTTTGTTTCTGAACTAAAGGTATTCCGGTGGATTTGAACTACAATGCAACAGATAAAAATTCGGATCCGGGTGGGTATGCATTTTTGCTGTTGGGCATTATTTTAGGACCTTTCATGATTTTGAGCTTTTAGTCATTGGACTGATTCCCTCCGTACTAGCAAAAGAAACCAGAAATGATCGTTTCTTTGTAGGATGTATTCTGGTTCCTTATCGTAGCTTTACTTGAACAATGGCTTGAAATCGAGCCATCAATCGGTTATCTCCTGAGAACCACTTATGATTCAACCAAGTGCATAAGTATCATATGACTTAATTGATTGGACAATGTAATGAACAAATTACGAGGTCTTACAATGATTTCATATCTAGTGACCGGATTTTCTTTGCAACTTGATTGTAGGGCTTCAATGTCTTACCAGGTCACTTTGGAATACCATCAAAATTGTAGGTATGCTTCCATTTGATCAAGATACCGTCTCTATATTTGTCCCTCTCTCTCCAACTAAAAGTCTATGGCTTGTTTGTTTTGACTTCTTTTATAAGTAGAAAAAAGCTCCTACTTAATTCTTTGCCAAAAAAAAAAAAAATCCTTTACTATAATTTGGAAAAGAATTTGTGTTAGGCCCGCTACATGTCTCAGAGAACTATTACACATTCATCATTGAATGAGTAACATATATATTTAGAGTTCGTTTTGTAATTTAGTTTTTCCATGTATCAACCATCCAACAATAAATGTGTAACTTATTCTCTACACCGTCAATGGATCTAATAAAAACCTTTAAAAAAATTATTCAACCTCAAACAAAGTTATATATGATTTTCCTTGTTAATACTTTTATACTTTGAAAAATTTCAGATATTCATGAAATTCTAATTGCAAGAGTGGCAAAATTGTAAATAAAAAAAAGTGAAGAAATACATGGCTATAACATATCAAAGAAAAAAAAATATTTTTTTTAAAAAAATGATCACTTATATTGCAAATTAAAATAAATGAATGAATGAAAAATATTTTTATCGTTCATGAAAATGTTTAGATATAACTTATCATCGATAAAGAAAACATTTTCCAATGACTAAATATTTCAAACAGTACGAGGGATCAATTTTAGTAAAATAATTTTCAAATCATTCATTTTCCACGAAACAAATATAATTTAAATATTATTTTTCTTTGAGTGCTACTTGATCTCAATACAACATGAAATAACATGTTGAGAGGGTGCAGAAATTGGGCATGAGATCGGAGGCAAGCCCCTCACGTTATTGATTTTGTTAGTGACAGATAGAATGGAGAAAGATTTTTTTTTTTGGCTGCATAAATAACAATTCAAGGGATTGTACGATCAATATGATCTTTTTTGTTACTAGTTGCTACGCGTATTTGAATAATATTATCTAAGTTAATCTTATATATGTAAAGACTACTGCGATTTACTTTAGCTTGATAACTGTCATTAATGTGGTTATTTTCAGAGTTGTTCTACCAGGTTATCTCTTATAATTATATTCTCTTTATTATGATTAACATTATAAAGTCTCGTTTGAACTTCAAGGAAGATTGCTTTCTTCAGTTACCTTCTAATCACTTCCACTATCTTCACATCCAATATATATATATATATATATATATATATATATATGACCATAAATGGGTTAGGATCGGAGTACTATATGAGAGAACAAGGAATTATAGAGATTAACAGATCTATATGAAAGTAGAGAGATGTATCTAAAAGGAGAATGATGTATAAGAACAGGAAAGTAAATGATTTAAATAAAATCGCGAGAATTAAAAATAATGTAAAGACAGAAAGCAATATATAAGATATAAAGTAAGAGTATGCATAAACAAAAACCAACCATGAAGGTGGTCTGAACTTGTATTAAATAAATCTGAAAAGCTGAAATTACATGTATTGAAAGATGCAGAAACTTAAAGCATCAAGTCATCCACTAGGGCGGTAATCCGCACTCCAGGGAGTATTGATGTGTATTACAAGAAATGGTTAACCAACTATCATGTAAGTTGGTAACCCTGTATAAAACTATGTATGTGAAAACTAACTTACTTTGAAACCAGGGGATACAAGGTAAGAGAGCTTGGAGATGGAAGAGATGATGATGGAGATGGAAGGGGTGATGGGTTACAAGTGAGAGAGGGAGAAGAAGAAGAGAGAAATCTGGAAAATTTCGAGCCCCTTCTTCTATGTTAAGAGGGTGTATTTATAGTGGGTGCTACAGTGAAATTGCTACAGTGCTGAACAGTGTAAAGTGAACAGTGTAAAGTGAATAGTGAACAGTGTATGAACAGTGTATGTCTATTACGGTACGGTGTATAGCCTTTGCGCCGCTCGTAATAGTGTTGATATGTGATGTCTTGAGTTTAATCTCTGTCCAGATTGATCCCGTAGCAGTCGTCTTCATTAGTGTTTCCACTGTGATGTGACTGGGAGGATCCGTCTTGACTGTCTTGAGATTTGGAAGATCCACATTGTGATTCTTCTACTTCTGAGAGCATTGTCCTGAGAATGTTGCAGTATTCTTCTCTGTTTTGGACTGCTGCAAGTGCTGCACTTGCCATGGATTTTTCCTGTAAGAACGATGTATTTGATGGGGATGCGATTATTTGGGTTTTCTGGCTATCTAGCCATGTTTTAACCGCAGCTTCGGATCCTTGATCAAGAAATCTGAATCCATCCCACCATTTTGTTTTGTATTTTCGGACAAGTACTGGTACACCTGGTTTATTGGATGTATTGTATTCAAATTCTCATGCTGTTACCCAAGAGATTCTGAATATTATGAAGAAATGCATAAGGCATGGGAACCTTATATCATGAGGTGTTGGTATGAAGTGTTCACTGAAAACCTTGTATCCTTGTTTGACTGTGGGGTGTAATATTATGTCTAAAGGACCAAAGAGATCCCACCAGGAGTTAAACCAGTTTGGTAAGCTTTGTCTTGAGAAGTTGTCTTTGAAGAATAATAACCAGGAGTGTTGGAAATTTGTATTCTGTCTGAAAAAGACGTTCCACCAAGCTTGTTGGTAGTCCCAGTATGTGTATGAGGAGGAGTATGGCAGGCTTTGGGTAAGTCTGGTTTGGAATTTTCTGGGTGTATGGGGTGAGGCTCTCCAGTGTGAGGGGTGTATGACTTTACTGATGGATATAGTGGAATAAAGGATATTTTCTGTATTGTTTTTATCAGCAAAGTGAGTGAACCTTGCCGATTCTGTTTCCACTAAAATTTGCTCATAATAAGCAAGGGTTTTGTTTGTATTGTGGGGTTTGAAAAGCCAATTTTTTGGAAATATGTTTTTTGCAAATTTTATTGGATCTTCATCGAAGAATTCGTCTTCCATAGTCAATATTTTTTGAAAAGATGTTTTGGGGAAAAATTTTGATCTTTGGGAAGGAGGGGTTGCCTGAGGCCTAATAACCACCTCACTCGAAATTCTTTTGTATTCCGCTTGTTTTTGTGTAGCAAGCGGGGAAGGATTATTACTTACCTCTATGGCACTGGATGGCTCTTTCTTTACGTTTTGTAAAGACTGGGCAATTAGCAATATTGTTTCTTTTGGTAGTATGTTGGCTAACTGATTAAAGGCTAGCATGGGTTCAGATGATATGGGTTCTGTTGTCAAAGGTGTTTGTTGTAAGAATGTCTGGTTGTTTTCTGCCATTTGAAGCCATGTCTTGACGGATGTTAAGCCTTTTGGCTTTGGTGGTGTATTGGAGGGTTCGGCAGTGGCTTTGCCTTTGCCTTTATCTTTGTCTTTTTTGGGTCTTGGCATGATTGTATCCCCTGTAAAAATTCTCTTGTGAGAAAATCAGGTAATGAATTTGAAGAACCATTTATAAATTCAATGTCAAAATCGAATACTGAAAGTATGGCTTGCCATCGGGCAAAAATTTGTTTTGATGCAATGTTTAAAACGTCTTTTTGTAAAACGTCTTTGGCTGATTTGCAATCAATCCTCAAGAGGAATTTTTGATTTAATAAATCTCCTTGGAATTTTGATATAGATAAAACTATAGCAAGTATTTCTTTTTTGATTGTCGAATAATTTTGTTGAGTGGAATTCCAATGTTTTGAAATGAACTGAACAACTTGTTCTTTGTTGTTATTGACTCGTTTGAGAATACCACCATATCCTAATTCTGAGGCATCTGTTTCAACTATTTTGACAGTGGAAGGGTCAGCAAGGTGTAAGCATGGTATATCTTTTACATGCATTTTGATTTGCTTGACAATGTCTGTATGGACAGAGGTCCAGGGTGGAGGATCCTTACGTAACCTTTGGTGTAAAGGTTTACAAATGATATTTATATTTGGAAAGAAATCTAAAATATAATTGAGACTACCCAAAAACCTTTGTAATTGAGTTTTGTCTTTGATCTCATCAGGGAATTTATCGGTAAAAGAGATTGATCTTTCAATGGGGGTTATAGTATTTAAATGAATGTAATGACCTAAGAATCTAATCTTGGTTTTGAAGAGTGCAATTTTAGTGGGAGAAACTACAAGACCATTTTGTATTATTATTTTTATGAAAGTAGATAAATGTTTGAAATGTTGTTCTATATTGGAAGAAAATACTAGAACATCATCTATATAAACTATGATGTATTCTGAATAAGGATTGAAAATCTCATTCATAATTCTTTGGAATTCTGAAGGGGCATTTTTTAGGCCGAATGGCATAACATTCCATTCATATTGGCCAAAAGGGACTGTAAAGGCTGTATTGTATTTATCCTTATCACTGACTTGTATTTGCCAGAATCCTGACTTCATGTCAAATTTTGAAAATATTTTTGATCTACAAAGTCTGTTTAACAAATCTTTTTTATTGGGTATAGGATATCTTATCCACCTAAGGGCTGTATTAAGAGGTTTATAATTAATGACTAATCTGGGAACTCCTCTTTCAAGTTCAGCATTTTTATTGACATAAAAAGCAGAATAACTCCAAGGTGATTGGCTTTTTCTTATGAGTTTTTTATCTAAGAGATCTTGTATTTCTGCTTGACAGAATTTCAAAACTTCTTGATTCATTTGTGTTGGGCGAGCTTTGGTAGGTATTTTGTTTTCAGAAAAGTCATATTCATAAGGTAAATCAACGATATGCTTTTTTCTTTCCCAAAAGGCATTGGGTAGAGTAGAACATATAGTTTTTTCTATGTGTTTTTGTAGGGAAGCTATTTTTTCTATGATGTTTGGTTTTATAAGATTTTCTTCTATTCTTTTGAATTCTAAATCTTCTTTTAAGAATTCGAGTTGATTTTCTTTGTCTTTTATAAGGCAATTTATTTCTGAGATAGAATGTTCTTGTAAAATATTTAGGCTTCTCTTTTGTGGTTTTGTTATGAAGTTGAAGGTGATTTTTCTGTTTAGAGCATGGGTTTCAATACCTTCGTTAGTAACTGTAAAAAGTTGTATTAGTTGTATGAAAGGAGTTCCAAGAATTACTTGTTGCCTCATATTTTTAACTAAAAGAAAAGAGGTTTTATAAGACATTTGGTCTTTTATTATTAGAGCTTCGGGTAACTTGTATTGTATATTCAGTTTGTCTCCTGAGGCTGATTTTAAGGATTCAGATGTTTTATCAAAGTATCTTGTTGGAACAAGGCCTTCCTTGATACAATTGAGGTCAGCCCCTGTATCAAAGAGTGCCGTTGTTTCAATAATATACTCATTATTGATTTTTATTTTAATATTTATTATCCATTTCCTAGATGTGATTTCTGTTAACAACATAAGAAAGGCTGGATCGGAAGTATTTGGGGTACTAGTGATTTCATTTTGGTCATCAATATTTGTTTTTCCTTTTTTAATGACAAGAGACTTTATATCAGAAATTTCTTGTTTCATTTATGATTGGGTTTCTTTTAAGGCTTGTATTTCTAATTTTTGTTGTTTTATTTCATTTTGAAGGTCATTAATATTTATGGGTCTAGATTGGGGTTTTTTGTTTCTATTTAGAATGTCTCTAAGATTGTAAGAAGTATTAGGCTTGGAAGTAATATTCATAGAAGAGTGTAGTCTATCTAAGTATTCTTTTTTGGCTTCAGGGTCAAGTATTTTGTCAGCAGTGTTGAGAAGGAATTCTTCTTCTTTTGTTAAGACGTTTACTTCAGGAATGGGTTTTCCTGGTGAAGCATCTTCGTATTCGGAATCTGAAGAGGATTCTATCTCATTAATCTGAAGACCTTGTTCCTCAAGAAGTTCATCAGAAGAAGTATCATCATTTTCTATGAAGATGTTATTAACTGATTAAGAGTATTGTCATCTAAAGAAAGTTCATTCAATTTTTTATTAATCCTACAATATTTTGAAATATGACCTTTTCTACCACAATAATAGCATTTAATGTCTTTAAAATTTTTTCTATCAGATTGAGGTCTATTTTGGTTATTCTCTTGTCTTTGTTTGTTTCTACGAAATGGAGGTTTTTTGTGATGTTTCTTTGTTTCTTTCTCAGGAGGACAAGTTCCCTTACATTTTGGTTTTGTTTTTTCATTACAAGAGGGGTCGTATTGAGCACAAAAATCTCCTAGACTTCTATTGGTGAGGGATTGTTCTTCCTTGAGTTGTCTTTGTAATTTGATTGTATTACACATTTGGGTTCCTTGTTTATAAACATAAGAGACTATTTCTCCATAAGAAATGAGATCATAAGGAATTTGACCGCTATAATCTTCTCTAATTTTATCTCTAACTTGGTCACCTATAATCTGAGGTAAACCGGCTAAGAATTTTTCTTTCCAAAAGGGTTGATTGCAGTCGGGTCTAATAAGAACCCTTTGAAAGAAAAGCTCTTTGTATTCTCTAAATCTTCCTAAGGATTTGCAACGCATATTGGAAAGGAGATCTTGGTTTCTATCCCTAATGTGTGAAGGATCTCCTACAAAGTGTTGTGAAATAGAATAGATAAGGGTATTGACCGCATCTTGGATGAGATGTCCTTGATCATCATCCATGCGTTGACCAAAATCATCTACCTTATAAGCAGTTAAAATTTGTGTCTTTTGTTCATCTGTCAGGTAGTTATCCCACCAACCTTTTAGTTGTCCAGTAAATCCGGCTACTAAAAGATTAGCAACAGCATGGTCAGAAACATCTTGCTGTGTTTTGTAAGCATTAGCAAGCATCACCATGTTGTTAAGAATGTTCATAGTATTGGTTTCTGCAACACCATCAATGTTCCATTCATAGATGGCGTCAGGAGAGTATTTATTATGTATTTTTTGCGATGATTCTTCTTGGGCAATGTCTGGTGGGGTAGCTCTACTATAATAAAGCTTCTGAGGTTGTCTCCAATTGAGTCTGTTAATCTCATTGACGGACTCATTATCGGAATTGCCAGAGTGTTTGGTCAAGGTACTAATAGTGGGTTGGTCTGGAGTGTCTTTAATGATAAGATTCTGGAATTTAGGAGTGTCTAGTATAGGATCAGGTTCTAACTTTGATTTTCCTAAGAGTTTTTTCTTTTGTTCTATAGCTTTGGCAAACTCTGGGCTAAGATTTTTTGGAAATTCAAACTCTAGTCTACTGGCTCTGATTTTTTGGCAAAATCAGAGCCAGTAGGAAAGTATAGATAGTCTTTGTAAAAACATACTCTCAGATCGAGAGCCATTCGTTGGCATCCTTCTTGTTTCTACGGAGTGGTCCAGGCCGTAAGTCCTTGAGTGGCTGTTAGACCGTTGGTTTAGCTCTGTAACGGTTCTGAAGAAGGAATAGTTCTGATCTTAAGTATGAGTTTACATAGAAGATCTACATCTTCCTCTAGTTCTTTATCACAAATGGACTCAGATCCAAGTCCTATACATAGAGAAGAAGTAAGGATAGAAGATTTCAACAAATCTATAGAAAATTGGGAAATTCCTAAAATACAGCTTAAGGAAATATACAAACAATCAAAATTGAAATTTTTCAAAAAATCTGATTATGTCATATCCACTGAAGAAAGAGATATTCCTCTTTCTAATTCATATGAAAAAATACATCTTTCAAACAAAGAGTCCATTCAAAAACATAAACAAAAATACAATTACATTCATATAGGATTAGTACAAGTAGGAGTCAAACCTCTCACAAAAGAAGATCTTAATACTTCCATTCTCTTAGTTTTAAGAGATTCACGTCTCCTAAATTATGATGAGTCCATTCTAGGTACTGTAGAGACAAGTCTCTGCAAAGGATCTATACATTTTGACTGTTATCCCAATTTCTCCGTTTCCCTCAAAGATAGGAACATTCTTAGAGCTCTAACACTCCAAATCAAAACCCATAATTATAAAGCAGCAGATGGATCTATTCCTTTAGCCCTTGTCTATAGAATTCATTATAAAGCCATGTCCTCCGCTTTTGGAGAAAATGCTTTCAAACATAGTCCTCGAGGAGAAACACTTCTCCTTCAAACTGACATTTCCAGAGCAAATACAACAATTCCTAGATCTATTAATTGGAACCAAGTTACTTTACCAGAACAATGGGAATTAGAAAACCAAATTCCCCAACAAGTTGTTCAAAATACAGATCCTACTAATGTCATTCAACATCTAGAAGGAAGAGTGATCATTAGATTTCCTAGAAGATCATTCGATTCAAGATCTAGTCCTTCTTTTCACAATTCTTATACAAGGTCCGTAGATCTTAATCCCAATCTTCCTCCTATAATCACCATCCCTCCGAGTACTCATAGAAACACTCCTCCTCCTAGTGTGCATAGAAACACTCCCACACGTGATACAACACCTTTACCTCCTTCCACCAGTAGAAGTAATAATGAGTTACCTCTTGAACCTGAAATTAGTGGATTAGATAATAGATCAGGGATTTCCAGACCAGTTTATCAACAAAACCAGCCTGAACCAGTCCTAGAAAATACAGATTCTCCTCATCATTCTCCTACTTATTCACAAATGATAGATGCTGAGCTTAATGTTTTAGAAAAACATTTTGAGCCAAACAAACTTTTCTTAATAAAGAATTTAACTTTGATAATAACAAACAAATCAGAGAATGGTTCTTCAAAACCTTTGCTGATAAAGCAAAAGACATCAAACAAAAATATTACGACTACATATATGAATATGAAGTCCATATATTTTTCTTTGATTGGTTAGAAGAACAATTCCTCGAACCAAAATAAATATTTGTTTTAGATCATCATTACAAATGGAAACTTGATAATGGTGAAACCATAGAATCCAATCATCCACCCCTTAGAAGAATAAAAATTCAGCATGGAGATAGCGAGGTTACAGCCACTCCCTTTAGGCTTCCAGACAAAGGAGACTCTCTATACATCCACAAAGTTATTGAACAAAACAATTTTACTAATCAACATTTAGTAACCCTAGGAAAACAGTTGAATAGGATAGAATCCACCATACAGAATCCCACTCACCTTATTTCACCTCAAGTTGACACACTCAAAAAACCCATTTTTAAAGCCTTTGAATTTCCAAAAAATCTTAGCCTAGAGTTTGCCAAAGCTATAGAACAAAAGAAAAAACTCTTAGGAAAATCAAAGTTAGAACCTGATCCTATACTAGACACTCCTAAATTCCAGAATCTTATCATTAAAGACACTCCAGACCAACCCACTATTAGTACCTTGACCAAACACTCTGGCAATTCCGATAATGAGTCCGTCAATGAGATTAACAGACTCAATTGGAGACAACCTCAGAAGCTTTATTATAGTAGAGCTACCCCACCAGACATTGCCCAAGAAGAATCATCGCAAAAAATACATAATAAATACTCTCCTGACGCCATCTATGAATGGAACATTGATGGTGTTGCAGAAACCAATACTATGAACATTCTTAACAACATGGTGATGCTTGCTAATGCTTACAAAACACAGCAAGATGTTTCTGACCATGCTGTTGCTAATCTTTTAGTAGCCGGATTTACTGGACAACTAAAAGGTTGGTGGGATAACTACCTGACAGATGAACAAAAGACACAAATTTTAACTGCTTATAAGGTAGATGATTTTGGTCAACGCATGGATGATGATCAAGGACATCTCATCCAAGATGCGGTCAATACCCTTATCTATTCTATTTCACAACACTTTGTAGGAGATCCTTCACACATTAGGGATAGAAACCAAGATCTCCTTTCCAATATGCGTTGCAAATCCTTAGGAAGATTTAGAGAATACAAAGAGCTTTTCTTTCAAAGGGTTCTTATTAGACCCGACTGCAATCAACCCTTTTGGAAAGAAAAATTCTTAGCCGGTTTACCTCAGATTATAGGTGACCAAGTTAGAGATAAAATTAGAGAAGATTATAGCGGTCAAATTCCTTATGATCTCCTTTCTTATGGAGAAATAGTCTCTTATGTTTATAAACAAGGAACCCAAATGTGTAATACAATCAAATTACAAAGACAACTCAAGGAAGAACAATCCCTCACCAATAGAAGTCTAGGAGATTTTTGTGCTCAATACGACCCCTCTTGTAATGAAAAAACAAAACCAAAATGTAAGGGAACTTGTCCTCCTGAGAAAGAAACAAAGAAACATCACAAAAAACCTCCATTTCGTAGAAACAAACAAAGACAAGAGAATAACCAAAATAGACCTCAATCTGATAGAAAAAATTTTAAAGACATTAAATGCTATTCTTGTGGTAGAAAATGTCATATTTCAAAATATTGTAGGATTAATAAAAAATTGAATGAACTTTCTTTAGATGACAATACTCTTAATCAGTTAATAACATCTTCATAGAAAATGATGATACTTCTTCTGATGAACTTCTTGAGGAACAAGGTCTTCAGATTAATGAGATAGAATCCTCTTCAGATTCCGAATACGAAGATGCTTCACCAGGAAAACCCATTCCTGAAGTAAACGTCTTAACAAAAGAAGAAGAATTCCTTCTCAGCACTGCTGACAAAATACTTGACCCTGAAGCCAAAAAAGAATACTTAGATAGACTACACTCTTCTATGAATATTACTTCCAAGCCTAATACTTCTTACAATCTTAGAGACATTCTAAATAGAAACAAAAAACCCCAATCTAGACCCATAAATATTAATGACCTTCAAAACGAAATAAAACAACAAAAATTAGAAATACAAGCCTTAAAAGAAACCCAATCATAAATGAAACAAGAAATTTCTGATATAAAGTCTCTTGTCATTAAAAAAGGAAAAACAAATATTGATGACCAAAATGAAATCACTAGTACCCCAAATACTTCCGATCCAGCCTTTCTTATGTTGTTAACAGAAATCACATCTAGGAAATGGATAATAAATATTAAAATAAAAATCAATAATGAGTATATTATTGAAACAACGGCACTCTTTGATACAGGGGCTGACCTCAATTGTATCAAGGAAGGCCTTGTTCCAACAAGATACTTTGATAAAACATCTGAATCCTTAAAATCAGCCTCAGGAGACAAACTGAATATACAATACAAGTTACCCGAAGCTCTAATAATAAAAGACCAAATGTCTTATAAAACCTCTTTTCTTTTAGTTAAAAATATGAGGCAACAAGTAATTCTTGGAACTCCTTTCATACAACTAATACAACTTTTTACAGTTACTAACGAAGGTATTGAAACCCATGCTCTAAACAGAAAAATCACCTTCAACTTCATAACAAAACCACAAAAGAGAAGCCTAAATATTTTACAAGAACATTCTATCTCAGAAATAAATTGCCTTATAAAAGACAAAGAAAATCAACTCGAATTCTTAAAAGAAGATTTAGAATTCAAAAGAATAGAAGAAAATCTTATAAAACCAAACATCATAGAAAAAATAGCTTCCCTACAAAAACACATAGAAAAAACTATATGTTCTACTCTACCCAATGCCTTTTGGGAAAGAAAAAAGCATATCGTTGATTTACCTTATGAATATGACTTTTCTGAAAACAAAATACCTACCAAAGCTCGCCCAACACAAATGAATCAAGAAGTTTTGAAATTCTATCAAGCAGAAATACAAGATCTCTTAGATAAAAAACTCATAAGAAAAAGCCAATCACCTTGGAGTTATTCTGCTTTTTATGTCAATAAAAATGCTGAACTTGAAAGAGGAGTTCCCAGATTAGTCATTAATTATAAACCTCTTAATACAGCCCTTAGGTGGATAAGATATCCTATACCCAATAAAAAAGATTTGTTAAACAGACTTTGTAGATCAAAAATATTTTCAAAATTTGACATGAAGTCAGGATTCTGGCAAATACAAGTCAGTGATAAGGATAAATACAATACAGCCTTTACAGTCCCTTTTGGCCAATATGAATGGAATGTTATGCCATTCGGCCTAAAAAATGCCCCTTCAGAATTCCAAAGAATTATGAATGAGATTTTCAATCCTTATTCAGAATACATCATAGTTTATATAGATGATGTTCTAGTATTTTCTTCCAATATAGAACAACATTTCAAACATTTATCTACTTTCATAAAAATAATAATACAAAATGGTCTTGTAGTTTCTCCCACTAAAATTGCACTCTTCAAAACCAAGATTAGATTCTTAGGTCATTACATTCATTTAAATACTATAACCCCCATTGAAAGATCAATCTCTTTTACCGATAAATTCCCTGATGAGATCAAAGACAAAACTCAATTACAAAGGTTTTTGGGTAGTCTCAATTATATTTTAGATTTCTTTCCAAATATAAATATCATTTGTAAACCTTTACACCAAAGGTTACGTAAGGATCCTCCACCCTGGACCTCTGTCCATACAGACATTGTCAAGCAAATCAAAATGCATGTAAAAGATATACCATGCTTACACCTTGCTGACCCTTCCACTGTCAAAATAGTTGAAACAGATGCCTCAGAATTAGGATATGGTGGTATTCTCAAACAAGTCAATAACAACAAAGAACAAGTTGTTCAGTTCATTTCAAAACATTGGAATTCCACTCAACAAAATTATTCGACAATCAAAAAAGAAATACTTGCTATAGTTTTATCTATATCAAAATTCCAAGGAGATTTATTAAATCAAAAATTCCTCTTGAGGATTGATTGCAAATCAGCCAAAGACGTTTTACAAAAAGACGTTTTAAACATTGCATCAAAACAAATTTTTGCCCGATGGCAAGCCATACTTTCAGTATTCGATTTTGACATTGAATTTATAAATGGTTCTTCAAATTCATTACCTGATTTTCTCACAAGAGAATTTTTACAGGGGATACAATCATGCCAAGACCCAAAAAAGACAAAGATAAAGGCAAAGGCAAAGCCACTGCCGAACCCTCCAATACACCACCAAAGCCAAAAGGCTTAACATCCGTCAAGACATGGCTTCAAATGGCAGAAAACAACCAGACATTCTTACAACAAACACCTTTGACAACAGAACCCATATCATCTGAACCCATGCTAGCCTTTAATCAGTTAGCCAACATACTACCAAAAGAAACAATATTGCTAATTGCCCAGTCTTTACAAAACGTAAAGAAAGAGCCATCCAGTGCCATAGAGGTAAGTAATAATCCTTCCCCGCTTGCTACACAAAAACAAGCGGAATACAAAAGAATTTCGAGTGAGGTGGTTATTAGGCCTCAGGCAACCCCTCCTTCCCAAAGATCAAAATTTTTCCCCAAAACATCTTTTCAAAAAATATTGACTATGGAAGACGAATTCTTCGATGAAGATCCAATAAAATTTGCAAAAAACATATTTCCAAAAAATTGGCTTTTCAAACCCCACAATACAAACAAAACCCTTGCTTATTATGAGCAAATTTTAGTGGAAACAGAATCGGCAAGGTTCACTCACTTTGCTGATAAAAACAATACAGAAAATATCCTTTATTCCACTATATCCATCAGTAAAGTCATACACCCCTCACACTGGAGAGCCTCACCCCATACACCCAGAAAATTCCAAACCAGACTTACCCAAAGCCTGCCATACTCCTCCTCATACACATACTGGGACTACCAACAAGCTTGGTGGAACGTCTTTTTCAGACAGAATACAAATTTCCAACACTCCTGGTTATTATTCTTCAAAGACAACTTCTCAAGACAAAGCTTACCAAACTGGTTTAACTCCTGGTGGGATCTCTTTGGTCCTTTAGACATAATATTACACCCCACAGTCAAACAAGGATACAAGGTTTTCAGTGAACACTTCATACCAACACCTCATGATATAAGGTTCCCATGCCTTATGCATTTCTTCATAATATTCAGAATCTCTTGGGTAACAGCATGAGAATTTGAATACAATACATCCAATAAACCAGGTGTACCAGTACTTGTCCGAAAATACAAAACAAAATGGTGGGATGGATTCAGATTTCTTGATCAAGGATCCGAAGCTGCGGTTAAAACATGGCTAAATAGCCAGAAAGCCCAAATAATCGCATCCCCATCAAATACATCGTTCTTACAGGAAAAATCCATGGCAAGTGCAGCACTTGCAGCAGTCCAAAACAGAGAAGAATACTGCAACATTCTCAGGACAATGCTCTCAGAAGTAGAAGAATCACAATGTGGATCTTCCAAATCTCAAGATAGTCAAGACGGATCCTCCCAGTCACATCACAGTGGAAATACTAATGAAGACGACTGCTACGGGATCAATCTGAACAGAGATTAAACTCAAGACATCACATGTCAACACTATTACGAGCGGCGCAAAGGCTATACACCGTACCGTAATAGACATACACTGTTCATACACTGTTCACTGTTCACTATTCACTTTACACTGTTCACTCAGTACTGTTCACTTTACACTGTTCAGCATTGTAGCAATTTCACTGTAGCACCCACTATAAATACACCCTCTCAACATAGAAGAAGGGGCTCGAAATTTTCCAGATTTCTCTCTTCTTCTTCTCCCTCTCTCACTTGTAACCCATCACCCCTTCCATCTCCATCATCATCTCTTCCATCTCCAAGCTCTCTTACCTTGTATCCCCTGGTTTCAAAGTAAGTTAGTTTTCACATACATAGTTTTATACAGGGTTACCAACTTACATGATAGTTGGTTAACCATTTCTTGTAATACACATCAATACTCCCTAGAGTGCGGATTACCGCCCTAGTGGATGACTTGATGCTTTAAGTTTCTGCATCTTTCAATACATGTAATTTCAGCTTTTCAGATTTATTTAATACAAGTTTTCATCCAGACTTGATATAAGCCTTTTCTTGGAAAATGCCAAAAATGATTTTATACCTTTTTATTTTTACTTTGCATCAGCAATTACTAGAACATCCACTTTGAAATTGAGGACTGAATCCCAAAGGAGAAAAAGAAAATCAAAATAGCTTACCTAAAAGATTAAAAAAAAATCAAAATAATGAGATCTTTTTCCCAATCACCCGGCAACCCAAGCTCTAAATGAGGGAAATTATGACAATTAGTAAACTGTCGTTAGATGCAATTTGGTGTCTAAAAAAAATTTGGGACCCAGAGCTGGAGAATTTTTTTCCTAATCCAATGGCCGTCCCTTCGTTTTTCATTTTCATTTTCTTTCTTTTTTGTTGACATTTTGTAGTTCCTACGATCAAGAGAGTTCATGAGGTGAAGATGAAACACAAGACAGCAGTCGAGTTGGCGAAACAAGTTTGCATGGCCGTGTCTTACATGGAGACAACTGAGATCACTGACTTTTTCCGAGAGGGGGTGGGGGCGGGCCCGCCGATTCAAGCTACAGTCAAGGGAATAACTGAAATCGTGAAGCTATGTCTTCAATTTTTTCCGGAACTTTTTTGGATTCCGCCTTTTTGTAAGGTTTTGATAACACGTGCGATCGCGCGTCGCCAAGAAAGGATTCTAAGACTCTTTTTGAAGTTAAGCTCGACCGCTGAGTTGTCATTAGTCCTGGGGCCTACATTTCAAGATTCATTAAATATGATGTATGCAGCAGCATCATACTACCCTAGTTTTGATGCTGTGACTAACGTGGCCGGAGCAGCATTTCAAATGCAGAGAGAAATCCAATGGTATGAGGTAAGTATCTTTCATTTCATATATTTAATAACAATGCTTGATGATAATTATCATAGAGCCACGCTATTTTCACTCCCATTTTGATTAAGGCATTCCTTTTTTTTTTTTTTTTAATTATCCGAGCAAAATATCCCCCTCTTCAATGTAATGTTTCTTTCCCTTCAATCTAATTACACCTTCTTCACTTTCAGACTCATATTAAAATATTTCAGAAGAAAATTTTAAGTATATTCTAAAATTTTAATCCTCTTGTTATAAGATTGAATCTATTGTCAATATTAATTACTCTCCTCATGGTAAAAGCAGTACACTAATAAGTTTTCTTCTTCTTTTTCTTTCCTTTTTGTGCTTATCTTTTGTTTTGACGTGATCTAGATATAAACATGTGACTTTACCTTCAAGCAATTTCGCATCAAGTGTTGGTTAAGTCATGATCTCCTTGATATATTCCCTTGTTTGTTTTTTTGAAAATTTTCAATACTTTATCCACTTACCGAAACTCATCTGAAACTCCTATTTGTGAGTTATATGCATAGGCTATGCAAAGCTGTGTTGTGCCTAAGATGAGAAGCGCCTACTTTTGGAAAAACAATAGGGAGAGGGCGATAACATTTTGGACTAGATTCGTGGAGAACCACAAAAACTTGCTTGAGAATGGAGAGAAATGGGTAAAGGACACAGCAAATTCATGTATGCTCGTCTCAACTCTAATTGCCACAGTATTGTTTGCTGCTGCATTCACTATACCTGGAGGCAACGACAGCAATACTGGAGTACCCTTGTTGTTAGGACAGGACTCTCTCTTGGTTTTCGCAATTTCGGATTCGTTAGGTTTGTTCTCCTCTGTGACGGCTATCTTGCTATTCCTAGCCATCTTAACTTCGCGGTATGAGGCACAAGATTTTCTCTACTCATTGCCTAAGAAGATCATTCTGGGCCTTGTTTTTCTCTTCCTCTCCTTGGCTTTCATGCTGGTGGCCTTCGCGGCAACTCTCACAGTTTTGCTGGATAAGAGACTGGAGTGGGTTCTCATTCCCATAATTTTGCTGACCTCTATCCCCGTGGCTTTATTCTTAGTACCACAGCTACCCCTGCTATACCAAATGATTAAATCCACTTACGGACGAAGCATATTTCATCCCGAGAGCATTTGGTAGTGAGGTGTAATTATTTGAAATGATCATGTGATTGACAAATTTGATTTGAGGTTGTATGTCTTCATTATAATTTTTTGTTTAGAGTGGGGCCAATGCGATACTGAATGTATTTCCTCAAAGTATTTGAACAACTACTCTGCATTGTGTTTCCCTACCTTGTTACCAAAGATCTATCTATAGAATGAAATGATCAATTTAAAATTTCAGCCTATAGATACTTCAAAATTGAATCTACATATACATAAACATTTTTTTTTAATTCAGTACCAAAATATGCTCAATCTTGGAATTTAAATTTTTAAAAATGAGTTCTTTTTAGCCTTTCGTTTTAAAATTTAGATGCAGAAATTTTTTCTATCAGCTTCAACATCCAGCTTCTAGGTATTTCAAAACGTAATCTGTATAAACAATTATCTTCAATGTCTATTACCGATATATGTGCAATCATGTAATATAGCTTTCATAATGGAATGAGAGATGAATAATTATTTATAGAAAAAAAAAACATATACACATTTTCAGTGATAAGAATAATACCGAATGTAGACTTTATTCTTGTGAACTATCAAGTAACTGGAATCATACCAGTTATAATATTTTGTTTGTACTAAGGGTTTTGCTAACATGACAATTTTTGGGCTACTATGAGAATAACAACTTATTGTAAGTCACAAATTCTTGAAGGAGTAGACTTTATAATAATTTATAATTATTTGTTATTTGATTTTTTTTGGTCCATAGACTATTATTCTCACGATCGATTAAGAATTATCACTCAATCATTTCTCTTATATTAATTGTGAAATAGATGGAAAAAAACCTACTATAAATCTTTCTCCATTCATCAGTTACATATAGATCTTTCATAATAGAATCTAGGTATACATTAACAATTACTTTTAAACATTTAGTACAAAGCTCGTGCAATCATGTAATATAACTTTGGTCACGGAATGACTTTTTGAGCATTTGATTTTCTTTATAAGTGCTCTTCAGATGAAAGGTTGGATAATCAAAATAATCTACATATGAAACCGATGATAGAAATGATACCAAATGTACTAATTTATTCCTAAGAACTATAGAATTGGAAATATACCAGTTACAGAACTTTGTCCACATAAATTATGAGATAAGAAAAACGGAAGATGAGATAAGACTCCTCCGTTTTTCGTCCAACCTCTGTGCGTATGATGGATGACCTCTGTATCTCTAGGGGAGAGTGCTCGAAGTCTATGGCTGTCGTCGGCTGAGAATAACCTCCGGCGAACCTCAAATCGATGGACTTCTGGCGAGAGAGGAAAAATCGTCAGGATTCCATATGCCGTTGGATGAAGTTCAGGGGATTATTGATTTTGAAGCTTAAATGAGTTGGGCATAACAAATCTATGTCATAATCCCTAATTTGTAATTTAATTTTTATCGGTGATATTCTAGTGTCAAGTAACTTAATTGGCAAAATTGGAAAATTTAGTTTTGAATTGACCTTCACACGATAAGTTTAGGACTGACTTGATAACTGCCCATAAATAATTTATTTCAACATTTATTTCTTCTAAATCAGTAGCAATTTATTATAAAAATTCTCATAAGAATTATATATGCAAAATCTAAATATTTGCTAGAATTAGACATCTGCTCACATTATAGGTTTGCTAACTGACATCAAAAGCAAATCAGTGCATGGAGCTTGCACAAGAGTGTGCCACATGAGTCATCGTCATGCTAGTTTTACCTACTTTTATATTCATTGACAGATAGATTAATATTGAAATGCTAATTTCATTTCCTTGAATTACCTCATCTCACCTTGAAACTTTGCGAGCACCTAAGTTTATCGTAAGCTTTCCATTAAGATATCATTCAGCCAACACCCTTGTTGGTCTCAAACGAAAGAGCATCCTTTTCGTGGAAAACGCACGACGAAATTAAAACCTAAGGATCTAAATTAAACAATACTTATACCTAACAATAGTGAGTTGAGCTTTCCGGTGGCACGAGAGTGGCAAGAATCCAAAAATGGGTTATAACAGTACTTGAATTCAACATTTTATGAACTTATGGTGAAAAAAATATTCATACGCAGCACCTCAACACTTTTAAGGCACATCGAGTCTTGTTGAAGAAAAAAAACCTTAGATGCACCCAATGCATGTGAGCTCCTCTCACATGTACCATTGGATGAAGTGGGCCTCATGTGGAACCCACTAATCTAACGGTGAATGTGGGCTAAGTTCACATGATTCGAACGCTCCATTACTAGTTCACTGCACAAGTGATCGCGACAAGATTCTAATGTATTTAGAAAAAAAAAAACAAAACAAAACAAAACAAGTCCAAAGTTAAGCTCTAAAACAACATCTGCGTAGCTCACATGACAATCCTTATTAATTAAGTCATGTGCAAAAAAGTTGCATCAATGAATTGGTCCAATTAGCCTCGTACACTACTAAATGAACGTATTGAATGTGTTGGCAGGATGCGTTATTACTAAATAATGCTTTGATTGGGTCAAAGACACTGCACGACATGAGCCGTCATTATATGAATGCAGCACCAAATGTTAGTTTATCCCTCTATAGATAGGATCTCAATTATACTGTAATCACATCCACAATGGGTAGGTGATAATACTACATCACTTGACTTATCGAGAATGTTTTTTCCCATATGAACCTTAGCTCTCAAGGAACTGACGAAGCAACATACTTTTATTCATCTACTCAAAATTCGACAAAGAGAGGGAGGTGCCTTGCTCCATAGTCCAAATAGAACAAGAAGTCAGAAAGCACTAATAATCATATCTCTACACCTATGACTCACTTCAACATACGAGCAAGCCAAATACAACCTTACAAGAAAAATCCATGGAAAACCATTGACGACGAGCATATAAACCGAATTGTTATTTCCTTTCGTTTTTTCGAAGAGGCTTTTTTTTTTTTTTTTGGTTGTGTTTTAAAGAGGCCTGAAAAGGTGGTGACTGTTAATGGATGGATTTTCAAAGTAAATGAAATTAGCTACTTAGCCAGTGCCACCAAGAACCCCCTTTAGCTTCTTAACCTGGGCATCATCAAGGAAAGCGGTGCCCTCCACCACCTCAGAAGGAAAATTATTAGCGAATAGAGCAAAGTCCAAGATTTGAAGCTTAGGGCTTGGACTGCTGAAGCTGACTATGGCAAGTGCTGGACCTTTACCGGCATTCAATTGGAAGTGCAATTAGCCCCAGAGGGAAAATCATGCCTTTCCCTTTGCAAGGAGATGGTGTTTGCCGATGATGAGATGAACCCGGCACAGATCTACCCTCGAAGGAATGATGAGGACCTCCGAGCCGCCTGGGTGCGTGCATTGGGATGACCCTGCCGGGGGCCATATTGAAATTAATGGTTGCAACCAATCTGTATCTGTAGAGGATAGATGCCAAATAGCTATTGATCATATTCACAACTTATCTTAAAAGTGGTAAAGAAGGTTCAATCCATACGGGAATGTTTATAAGTTCTATCTTGCAAGTTTACTTAACTACAATGGAGCACTTCACCACCAATAAACCCATTAGGGAACATAAAATTATTCATCACAAACGAGACTTCTCTATGTCTAATTGAATGAATCTCTTCTCCTGTCAATACAAAAATAGTTTTCTCATAAATTTTCCTTTTGAGAAAAACACAATTAGAAGTCTTTTTGTTGATTACTGAATTTTGTCGGCATATCGATCATGCATTTTTTAATGTAAAAACAAGAAGTATATGAAAATAATAAAAAAACTAAATCAACGTTGGGCCCATCTCACTACAGCCTCGCTTCCACATATTCGTATCTCATACGTATGCATCCGGCGGGGTAGAATAGAAGAGAGAGGACGCACATACACAGAGCTCAGCGAATTCTCTCTCGCGTCATCATTTTCCAACAGCTTCTAGGTCGCCATTCCCTCTTCATACTCAGCCCCCTCCACTCCACCAGTAGCCGCTACTCATCTCCAATCGCCGACCACCATAGTCTCTTCGCATTTGAACCTTAGAGATTAAAGCAGCAAGTATAGGGAAGGAATTCTCATGTTCAGTTGTGATTCTCTCTCGATTTCCTCTATGCATCCTTACCTCTCTCTCTGTCACCAATTGTCGTCACAGGCCACTTCCCCAACACCACCAGCTTCACAGCCAAGGGAAGTGCTCTGTTCGCTTTCGTTTTCTAGCCAACTTCATCGAAGTGCTTGATTATCCTTCTCCCTCCTTTAGCCTGTTCCAGTCTTTGGTGCTACAATTACTAGCTTCATTCCTCTCATTTGATTATCAATTGCAGTTATCTATTACTCTTCATCAAAGTAAATCCACATACTCTGTTTCTATCGAAGGTAAAGACTGAGTACTCAATTTCACCAGCGTGAAACCTGGTTGCGTTTTAGGCTTTCCTGATGACCTTCAGCATGCTGCGTTGCCTCTTTGTGATAAGATCTCTCCCTTATTTCTGCATCTAGATCATTTGACAGAAATATCTACCACCTGTTTGATAAAATTCTTGAACTAGATCAGTGTGTGTTTCGATTCAGATTCTGATTGAGAGCTTCCCTTTGCTTGACCGATACATTAGTTTTGTTGCATACACTTTACTTGTGTTTCGTTTCCTTCCATTTCAGAATTTAGTAGCTATTCGTTTTAGGATTTGCTACTGAAATTCTCGGATTAGATGCATATCCAGTGTGTACATCAGGTAAATCGGAGAAAGTATTCCAGAACATAGACAGGGCATCTTGAATGAAAATGAATTGATCTTGACAGAAGTCGACTGGGAAATGGAGAAAAGGTTTTTGTTCTGTATTGATTGTTTCATTTACAGTTACACTGTATACATTTATAATGTAAGAAAGAACGAAAGTGAAAAGGAAATAATAAATTTCCTATTTGCTAAATAGATCCCACAAATTACTCTTTCTCCAATTCAATCAATCCTTGATTAGGATTACCAGTAGATCTGGATCTCGAAATCTTTGATATCTTCGATATTATCTCCAACACTCCCCCTCAAGCTGGCGGCCTGTATATATCAAGGACACCGAGCTTGCTCAAAAAGTATTTATGTTGTCTTTGACATAGCGGTTTAGTGAAGATATCTGCTGGTTGATCCATAGTTCCAATTCCTTTGGTGACAAGAATCCCTTCTCTGATCTTATCTCGGGGAAAGTGGCAATCAACTTCTATATGTTTTGTTCTTTCATGAAAAACTGGATTTGCTGCCAATTTTAGTGCAACATCATTATCACAAAACAAATAAGTTGGTCCACTGACCTGTAATCCAAGATCTAAAAGTAATCCTCGTATCCAGATCATTTCACACGTAGTCTTTGCCATGGCTCGATACTCTGATTCAGCCGATGACAATGACATAGTTGACTGTTTCTTCGTTTTCCATGAGATTAACGACTTTCCCAATTTAATGCAAAATCCATTAATAGATCTTCTAGTCATTGGGCAAGTAGCATAATCTGTGTTGTAGAAAGTTGTCATCTTCATGTTGCAATCACGAGATAGAAATATTCCAAGCCGCAGACATCCCTTCAAATATTTCACAACCTTCAAAGCTGCATTCTTATGTGACTGCTTTGGACTATGCATGAATTGACTGAGTGTCTGTACTGCATAACATATATTAGGCCTCTTCATGGTAAGGTATATTAATTTTCCAACAAGTCGCTGATATCCAGATGGATCCTTGAGCAAAGAATCTTCAACAGACGAAGAGGAAGTCAAGTCATATTCACGAGAGGTCAGCTTAGTATTTTGTTCAATTGGTATGACAGCTGGTTTGCATCTAGATAATCTTGCTTCAGAAATGATTTCTAGGATAAACTTCCTTTGGCTAAGGTTGATACCTTTCTCGGATCGTGCAATCTCAATACCAAGAAAATATTTGGGAGGTTCCAAATCCTTGATATGAAAAGTAGAATGCAAGTATTCCTTGAATTTCGCAACAAGAAGGTCGTTGTTTCCCATAACAAGTATATCGTCAACATATATCAGCAAATAGATTGATGAATTACTTGAATTCCATGTAAATAGGGCATAGTCGTGCTTGGAATGATGAAATCCCGCACTAGTTAATGCAGCAGTGAATTTGGCATACCATTGCCTAGATGCCTATTTCAATCCATACAGGGATTTGCGTAGACGACACACCCGAGACTCCCCCTATCTGCGTAATCCCTGTGGAAGTTCCATATAAATCTCTTCATCAAGATCACCATGAAGGAAAGCGTTGTGAACATCCATCTGATGTAATGACCAGTTTCGAATAGCTGCAATGGAAAAGAATGAACGAACAGTGACTTCTTTAGCAACGGGAGAAAATGTCTCATGGTAATCGAAACCTTCTCGTTGGGTGAATCCTTTAGCCACCAGTTGAGCTTTATAGCGTTCAACCGAATCGTCTGCCTTAAATTTGATCTTATATACCCATTTACATCTTATTGGTTTCTAATGTGGAGGAAGCTGCACAATATCCCAAGTATGATTCTCCATCAATGCCTTGAGTTCTAATTCCATTGCGCATTGCCACCGAGGATCACGTGATGCTTCATGGAATGAGGATGGTTCCTGCTCTTCTGAGAGACAACTGATGCAGCACATATGTCTCGGTGATAACTGAGTAAATGATACATATGAAGAGATAGGATACTGAGTACCTGGATAGCGGGATGCAGAACAAATATAGTCCTTGGTCCATGTAGGTGGGCGAGTTTGCCGTCTAGGACGTCGAGGTGGCTTAGCCACTATTTCTGCAGGCATTGGGGAAGATTATGATGTAGTCATAGTGGGAGTCAAGACTGTAGAATCTTCATGTAATTCTGGAGATAATTCTGGTAACTATCCTTCAGAAGTTGTCATTTCCTGTGGAATAGTTGCACGTGGTTCTGGAGCAACAACTAGATATTGTGAAGGCATAGATAAATCTTCTTCACAAAGAAAAGGTCGGTCACCTTCTGATGGAGTCGATGCAGATATCATATCTTTGAATGGAAAGACATCTTCATGAAAAGTGACATCCCTGCTTATAAAGAAATGCCCTATAGAAATCTCCATAACTCAATATCCTTTATGGGCCGTAGGATAGCCCATGAAGACACATTGTGTGGCACGAGGACCCATTTTATCCAAAGGACCCACATTTGTTGCATAACATAAACAACCAAACACTCGAAGGTGATTATTCTCTGGTCGCTTCTTGTATAGCATTTCAAAACGAGTTTTGCCATCTATTATCCGGCTAGGCATGCGGTTAATCAAATAAGCAGCTGTGACAACACAATCTCCCCAAAAAGCTTCAAGAATGTAAGCTTGGTATATTAATGCACGAGCTACTTCCAAAAGATGTTTATGCTTGCGCTCAGCAATTCCATTATGTTGTGGAGTGTAAACGCAAGAACTTTCATGAATTATCCCATGAGAAGATAGGAATTCTGTGCAATCAAAAGTGAAAAATTCCTGCCCATTATCTGTACGAATTCGTTGCATAGATCTTTCGAATTGATTTTCAATCAAAGAGATAAAATTGGAAAGATGAGTGAATGTTTGACTTTTGGATTGCAAAAGATAAACCCAAGTTCCCCACGTAAAATCATCAACAATTGTTAGAAAAAATCTGGACCCATCACGATGAGGAGTGTGATAAGGACCCCAAATGTCCATATGAAGTAAGGAAAAAAGCTCTATGTGCTCGAGATGTACTTGTTGGGAAGGACGTTCGAGATTGCTTAGCCAGAGGACATATTGAACACTTAGTGTAACATCCTGAAATTCGATCCCGTTTTGATAAAGTGAAATGGGCATGTCGTCAACGTGCCTATGGTCCTTTTTCTCTGAGCTGATCACTCACGAGTTAACTAACCCATTGGGTGAAGCCGTTAAGGGATGTATCTGTAGTAAAATCCCTAAAAGCTACTCAATTGGTTGGATTGAACTAAAATCGCGTCTGATCGATTCTAACCATGAAATTTAAATTGGTCTAGGGAATCGAATATTCGAACGTGTCACAATTCATTTTTAAGACCGTCTCATCATTTGTCAATTTATTGACGAGTCCGAAATTTCAATAAAGAAATTATCGGAGGAAAAATTGAAGACCAAAAGAAAATAGAAAGGGAAAGGGAAAGAGAAAAGAAAAATGAGAAAAGTATTATTATTTTCTTTTCTTTTTCTCTCTCTCTCTCTCTCCCTTTTCTCTCTTTTTCTCTCTCTCTTCTCTCTCCTCTCCCCTCCCCCTCGTGCGATTCCCCCTCCCCACCGACTGCCCCCTGTCGCGACCCGATCTTGCCGCCCCCTTGAAATGGTATCCAAGGATGGGAAAGGTCGGGTTTAGGGGTACTTGATCTCGAGATCACGAGCTCTCCCAAGCTCGTACCCCGCGTGACAGTAGGTTGTCGCGATCCATACCCACATAAGCGACACACCTAAAAAAAGAGAGTCGAATGTGGATATCGAATTTAAGGGTACTTTTACCATGGTAGCCCTCTCGATAGTACGCTCCACCCATTAGGATGGCATCACTTCATCCTTTGGGCTACCCCCACATCGAGTATGCTAAAACCATAGTGAGTTTCATCGAAACTCATACCCCGCGTGACAATGGATTTATTTATACGATCTACTTATTTATGACAACCTAAAAATAGACAAGAGTCGCCACTAGCCTCAACTTTGGGGGTCGGCTAGAAACCCAATCGAGGGTCGGGAGTGTTCCCTCGATTCCTACGCAACCAGATATCCAGGTTCGGGGACTTGGGTTACGCTAATATTGCTATTAACGCCCTTTCGGCACCTAAACAGTATGTTGTGTTTTTCCTAACATGTCCATGCGTTTTTTTACATTTTTCAGGATCATCAATTCCTAGACTAAGTGATCATGCGTGGTGGATTACTTTCATTCTATTCTATTTCTAAAAAATAAAAAGAAAACAATCAATGAAATTGAAAGCACAAGACATGAAGTAAACAATCAAGAGAAAACAGTAAACCTAATCATGCAATTCTAAATAATATAAAAGAGAAAACAATCGAGAAAAAAAGAAAACCCGCAACTCGTCGGGCTTTATACAATGCATAAAACCCGAGACATATGTCGGGAAAATGAGCATTACATGATAACAGTCGGAGTGGACATCGACCTTCACCATCTTCACGCCTTCTCCATCTTCGGGATTCTAATCTAAACCTAGCTTAGGAAACTTCTAGCTAAATGCATACAATGGAAAGAGACGAGCAAACGCATCAAAACAGTCAAAAGCAAGACATTTTTATATTCAAAAAGAGTGACTAAAGTCACAAGGTCTCTGAATCAAATTCTAGAAGATATCCCAAATAAATTTCATAGAGACACTATCATCATATCAACACATGAATTTCTAAAAATCTAAAAAAAAAAACAAGTCAATCTAGAATAGAGCATAGTAACATGTCACACCGTCATTCTACAACATATTTGGAAACAATTGGACAAATCTACTATTTCATCTTAAGACTAACAACAACTAGCCACAGAAAAGACAACATTGCAGTTCAAGACAAATTCCAGATTTCAAAGCTCAATTTGAAAAAAAGGAAAGGCAGGGCAAATGATGGGCAAATTGGACAAACTAGGCATCGTTAGAAAGCTTAAGGTGTCCTTTACGAATTCTTATTAGGTGACAATTGCAATTTAAGTCTTTTTCTAGCTCAAGCAAAGCCATTTGTATAAATGGTCAGATCAGATCATAACAAGCAGAACACATCAGCAGATTAGTGCTCTTTGCAAGAAGCATCAGGCAGGGCAAATGATGGCTAAATCGCACGTATTATATGTCTATGGAACGCTTGAAAAGTCTATTACAAATCTCTAGAAGACATTAAACCCTAATAACATCATCTACCAGTTCATATCAAGCGGTTTATACAGAAGGTCATCCGAAACAGAAATACAAATATTTGGCAGATTCTGGACCTAACTTTGGACAGGCAAAAACCATATTAAATGAAGTCCGATTAGGGCATTCTATAGCTCATGGGAAAGATAATCGAACCATCTTCAACCTATATGAAGACTTCGAACACAGACAACCACAGCAACCCGCTCATCTCATGTCATTTTGCACAGAAGGTCAGATCAGCGAAAGAAACAAAATAACAGAGCAGAACAACCTTTCAACCAAAAAAAA
Organism: Eucalyptus grandis x Eucalyptus urophylla; assembly: GCA_028830015.1. NCBI lineage: Eukaryota > Viridiplantae > Streptophyta > Magnoliopsida > Myrtales > Myrtaceae > Eucalyptus > Eucalyptus grandis x Eucalyptus urophylla. The sequence goes on from CM054190.1 coordinate 49,483,678, forward strand.
TTACTGCAGAACCAAATGACGTCCTCTCAGGGCATGTGAACTATCAAATTGAAACTTGAGAAGTCTATTTTCTATGTCTAAAAGGGCTCAAGACCAGAAAGCCTCATCTATCACCTCATTTAAGCCAAAACAGAAAGTCCATCACAAAGACACGAAATTGCAGATTAATAGAAATCAAACTCAATCAACCTCAAGTTCGTGATCATTGATCATCAAATTAAGGCGCTTATCAATGTGTACACTCATACATCATTTGCGCTATTCCTCTTATAACAGAACATGTAATTCATATTCACTCTTGGTGGATAAAATCAGAACATGCTGAGCATCCAGATCAATTCATTTTACTCAAACTTGGAGAAAAAATGTCGCAATCAATTTCAGTTTTCGTACATGCGATTCTTGATCACTACTTAAGATCAATTATCAAATAATTGTTGTGGAATGAGGCCAATGAAATGGACTAAAGCTGAGAATGAAAAATGAGCAAGGACCAAACAAGCAGCGCACAAACAGAGACTCGACAGAGCAAAACAATAGACCAATTCAAAGACCCAATGAGGAGATCAAACGAATACACCTTAGTTTGAACATTAAATCATCAACCAGATGCTAACATGCAAGAACTTTACTTAAATTCGTACCCTAGCTTCATTTAGAAAAATCATCGAACATATGGCGGACACTTTCATCTAATGATCTAGATGCAGGAATACGTCAACAGTTCGTCTCCATATCATCATCGAAGGTCAAAGAAAAACATAGCGCAAATACTTGGTAAATCAACTTTTAAGAAATGTTTCATATCAACACATTTCCAGATCTGACATTATCATGATCTATTTCTCGTTCATGCTTTTGAGGTATTTCGTCAAATACTTCACGTACAATCAAAACGATCAACTCAAGCTATGGAACGGGACTGAAGCCATGTTTTCATCTAACATTCTAAAATCAATATTAAAATCACAGAGCCATCACAAATCATCTAGTTACAGCTCAGATCTTAAGTGAATCACACCTGAACTACGTGAACGTGATTCTTCTACAAATCTTTTTGCAACAGAGCAGGAGAGAAGGGAATGAGTTTACCTGGTTTATTAGTGATACGGATACTGATCGAGCCAGAGACAGAGAGCTGAGCCGAGGCTTCCAACTTGGCGTGAACCCGAACCACTGTATCTCGAGCTCCGGAAGGGTGTGGTCCGCAACGAAGGTGTCGGATTGATTAAGCGAGTGAGCGTCGATCCGATGAGCCCGATCCAGAGAGAAGATCGGTTAAGCGCGGACGTCGTCGCCGATGTCACCAACCTTGCCTCAAACCGAGAAATCTTCAAGAGAATGCCTCCGATCCGGCGAAGAGGGAGACGCTGGTGTCGTCCCCCTTGCTGTAACCACCACCATTTTCGCTCGATTGAACCAGCGAAGAATCAACTTCTGAAGATGTCCACCCTTCAACGACAATGAAGCTGCTCTTCGATCTCTCTTCAAAAATCGTCGAACGAGAAGAATATCAAGTTCGACTATAATACGAGAGCTGTCCAACGCCGATCTTCAGATTTTGACTTGCTGTTTTGAAGAGAAAATCTCGACTGATGATGGAACAACGACTTTCGGTGTTCGCTCAGCTTCAAACCTCGATTACGAACAATTTCCTTTGATCAAATCATGAAGAACCGCTTCTTCGTATCTACTTTCTCATTCAATCGGAGAGAGAATGAATGGAAATCCCTCCACTTCGTCAAAGCTCATGCGCATGAAGCAAGATCAAACCAATCCGAGAGAATGAGCGGAACCTTCTGCGAAAACTTGTGGAAGCCCCCATCTTGCGAAAATCCCCTGCAGAAGTCTTTGAAAGAGAAGATTCCAAGAATCAACATCGCTTCCGCAAACGAAGGATTGCTTCGTTCTCCCCTTTGCTCGACCCAGTGCGGAGAGAAAAATCGGAGAGAGAGATGTAGAGAGAGAATTTTAGTCCGAGAAACTCGATCTGGAAAAATGCCCCACCCCCCAGAGAGAAATCCCCCGAAGAGAGAGAGAGTGAGAGTCCGTGTGCGAGAGAATCCCCCCCTTCAAAACCAAAAACCCCCCACTTTTACGATCGTCAATGGCCTCCCTTTTATATTTTTTTTATTTTTCATTTTTCTCTTCTTTTTTTTTTCCGTTTTCCTTATTTCTTATTTATTTTTTCATTTCATTTGTTTTCTTTGTTTTCTTTTGTTTTCTTTTTTTTCTCTTATTTTCTTTCATTGATTCCTTTACTTCTTTTTTTTTCTTTCTCCCTATTTTGTTGTTGTTTTTTTTTCTTTTTGTTTTCTTCTCTTTTTTTTTTCTTTTTGTTTTCTTTTTTTTCTTGGCTCTTTATTTTTCTATATTTTTGCAAAATGGATGATTAAAATGTCGATGGAAATTTCGGGTGTCAACACCCCCCTGCTGTCTTCCTCTTTCTTTTTATTCTTTGACTAGTCAAACCCCTCCTCTTCTCTCTCCTCTCTCCTTCTCTCTCTCAACGCCCTCTCTCTCTCTCTCCTTCTCCCCTCCGTGCGTACGAGCGAGAAGACCAGAAGCGGAAGAAGTCGAGCAACAGCAGCTCGCCGAAGCCGTCGCCGCCGCTCGCACCACCGCCCGTATGCCCACCGATCGTCGCTGTTCCGCCGTCCACGCGTCCCCGCGTCCGCCGTTTGCTATCGTCCCTCCCTCGTGCGTCTCCAGCCCCTGCTCCGCCTTTGCTAGCTCGCCCAGCCACCACCCAGCTCCGTCTGGCCACCGTTCGGACCCACCGAAGCTCCCCTCACCCTCCGCCAGCCTCCCCTCGCTGCCCTAACCGCCGGACCAGCCTCGGCCAGCCCTGAACAGCAACCCAGCGAGTGGGTTTCCAGCCCCCTTCGGGCTCGTTTTAGGCCATTTCCGGGCCCCGAACCCGAGGCCCGCTTTAGAGTTTATGGTTCCTCGCATCGCCCCCGTCGGATTGATCCGATTTGCGCGCGATTCTGGTGAGTAATCTCACTAATCCTCGCTTAGTGGACTAATTACACTTAATGGTTGTTTAGTTTTATTTAATTAGGTTTAGGTGGTTAGATTAGTGTTTATTAGTTAATTGTGATGCAAATTAGACAAATTGAATGTGTATTTAGCAAGTAGACATGGTCTACTATTTATTAAGGGTAGCTCGGGATTTTTCTGACCCTTTATCGGGCTTCAAATTGACAATTCGGGCCTAAGTGAAATTTTTGGTATTTAAATATTATTTTTCGGAATTAAATTAATTAATTAATTATTTTCTGAAAATTCAACTGGGATGGCCAGTGATCGGAATATTATGCTGATGACCGTGGTGAAGTCTGTTTTATTTAATCAGGCTTTATTTTGAGCTAAATTGAATTTTTAATATTAATTATTTAATTTTCAAAATTAATTAATTAATTACTTATTTTCCGAAAATTCAACTGGGATGGTCAGTGACCGGAATATTATGTTGATGACCGTGGTGAAGTCTGTTTATTTAATTGGGCTTCATTTTGAGCTAAATTGAATTTTTAATATTAATTATTTAATTTTCGAAATTAATTAATTATTTATTTATTTTTCAGAAATTAAGGTTGAGATGGCCAACGACCGAAATCTCATCCCGATTGTTGTGGCATAGTCCGTTTATTTATTTGAGCTTTAATTTGTGCTGAATTGATTTAATTGTGGATTTTTATGATATGTTCCTAAGTTGATTATTTGGGTAAATTGAGTACGAATTAAGGTTGTGAATAATTACTTCAGAAATGGGATGAATCATCATGAAAGGCACGTGGCTCGGTGAATAGTACATCATCTCGGAGAATGCACGTGGCTCGGTGATTTGGTATATCACTTCGGAGAATGCACGTGGCTCGATGATTGGTATGTCGCCTTGGAGAATGCACGGGGCTTGATGATTAGATATGTCACCTCAGAGAATGCACATGGCTTGGTGACAAAGTATGTCATCTTGGAGAATGCATGTGGCTCGGTGACTAGATGTATATATCACCTCGGAGAATGCACGTGACTCGGTGACAAAGTATGTCTCCTTGGAGAATGCACGTCGCTCAGTGATTGGTTCTATCAGTTAGGACTGATTAGTAATAGCTTGAATGACCGGGAAATGGTCAGGCTGACATGTAATCGACTGGTTTGATTTGTTTTGAGTAATTGGTGCCTATTATGAATTGTACTGATTTGCAGGTGGGATCTGAGGCCAAGGTAAGTCCTCTGACCTGTGCGTGTTTATGCAGCTTATAATATAATGGTTTACTAATCGGGCATTCGTGGGGTAGAACTCGCTGAGACGTAGTCTCATCCCGGTTTAGGGACAACATTTCAGGATCCCGATGAGGAGCTGAGGAGGAGGAATCTGAGAAGGAGAACTTTGAGGTGAAACCTAAGGAGGATGATTTTTGGAAGAAAAAGATAATACCAAGAGAGATCTTGAGTACGACCTGGATGGACTGAGATTCCATCTTCTTTTGTGAACTCCATTTTGATGTGAATAGAGTTAGAGTAAAAAGTTGTGAAGTACTCTGGTTTGTGTTTTGTATAAAAGTTTGGTTATAAGTTTCAATATGAAAAATATGGCCTTGCTTTTCTATCCCATCGATTTACTGTCTAGGGATTTATAACTGCTTCTGCATGTGCTTAATAAATGAAGGGTCGGCGATACATAGTCCTGGAATATCGCATTATAAAATCGACTAATTGAGAAGGATGTGTGTGTGCCCGAGGATCAGGGTGTGACACTTAGAATGAGGGAAACATGCACTATGACCCAATCTTTGATGGAAAAGGGGATTTTTATTTTGACTAATAGCATTATAAGGAATGCCTTTATTTAATGATTCTAAATTTCCTAGGGAATCAATCCAGAAATATAGTCCTTGTGCAACACTACCTAAGCCCATCAATTTCCCAATCAAATGGTCCTGAAAGAAACATTTGTCGGAATTGAATATGGCACGACAAGAATTATCTAAGCAGACTTTGGAGACAGAGATTAGATTGAATTCAAAATTGGGAATGCACAGGACATTTCGGAGAACAAAATTTGGGCTAAGATGCACAGTTCCAATCTTTGTAACATGGGTGACATTTCTGTTTGGAAGTCGCATTGACAAGGGGGATTGTGATCCTTTGTCGACATGAGAAAATAAACGCTCATTGCATAGTATATGATCACTAGCCCCTGAGTCGATTATCCATGTATTCAGTGGAAAATTATTCTCCTTGTAAAGAAAAGTACTTGAAAATCCTGCACTTTTGTCTTCAATTTTCAGTTGATTCAGAATTTTCACAATATTCTGGTACTGATCCTGAGTAATTGCATGTTGTGCTCCGTCAATCCTTTGTGCGGATACCTGATAAGCTGATGATTCGTTTTCTCTTTTTATTTTGTCAGTGGGTGTTCCATGCAATTTCCAGCAAGTATCAACAGTATGATGTGGGCATTTGCAAAAATCACAGTATTTATTTTTAAATTTACCATTTTGCCCATTGCCCCTCCCTAATGACGTGGCACCTCGTGGACCATTAGATCCTCTATAAACCAGAGCTGACGTGGCTTGATATGGGCCATCCGATCTAGCGGAGATGATGGGCATTCGAGAGCCGTCCGGTTCGCTGCGAAGATCCCAGTCGCTCGATTTTTTGAGCAAATTCCAGCTGTCTGATCTTGTGCGGTGATCCTGTCCGTCCATGCCAAAATAGCTAGGGTTCCATGGGTTCCCTTCATTCTTTCTTGCCGTAGTAGCAACACGACCAGAGGCCTCGAGGGTTCCGCCTCTTCCGATCGTGGCTCCATCGCTGCCGACCACCATCTTCCCGGAGTCGCCACCAGTCGAAAAGGCAGCGAGATTCAGACTCTCTCCTGTTCAAGCGTGTCTAGCGGAGCCAAGTCGCTAATTTTCTTCTTGGACGGCTAATTGATATATTCGGCCGAGAGACGGTGGAGGTTCCATGGCAAGAATCTGAGACCAAAACGTCCAGTAAGACTCATTGAGGATGAGTAGAAATCTTGTAGCTTTTTCTCTCTCCCTAATTTCTTTATACTGTCTTAAGGTGCTTTCGGGTCCCTCTAACCGTTCTTCTACTGATTCGAGTTCATTCGATAGGGAGGAGAGACGGTTGAAGCAAGCGGTAACCGAGAGGTTCCCTTGCTTCAACTCAGTCAGATTTTGGGTTATGTTGAAGAGCCGCGCTTGGTCAAGCCGACCATACATCTCTCTGATGCTGTCCTAGATCTGTTTGGAATCTTCGGTAGGTGGCAGTCTAGCAGCAACTTCGGGGGCGAGCGTGTTGCCGATCCAAGTGCGAATCAACTGGTTGCACTTCCGCCAGAGGCGCTAGAGACACTCATCGGTTGGGAAGGGGACAGCTCCATCAAGGAAGCCGTCCTTGTCTTTCGTCACAAGAGCTTGCCGGAGATTTCCAGCCAACAAAGAATAAGTCTCCGGTCCGGTAAGCTGGATGCGGATGAGGCGCAGTTTCGGACCGTCCGCTTGCGATGTGTATAGGGGATCAATGGGCTCAGGTCGGCCGCCGCCAACCGGGAAAACAAAAGGCATTTATCCGGGGGGAAATGCCGGGTAGGGATTCGTCCCTTGACCCAGCACAGATCTGGATTCTTGACCCGAGATCATGTATCCGGGTTGGAGTCTCGGGTAGGGATTCGTCCCGTGACCCGAGACAGATCCGGGTCCTTGACCCGAATTTTATTGCCCCAACGCTTCAGCTGAACTCGCTGCAGACGGCGCAAGGCCAGACGGGTATTGGGTCCACATTTGATACCAATTAGTTGGAGAAAAATTCAGAGGCCACTGGGTTTGGGCAGAAGTCTGATCCAAGGTAGGAATCGGTCTTGTAGAATGAATGTTTTCTGGTTGCTGAACAGGGGTTCGTTCTCCACCAGAAGGAACAACAAGATATGAGGTCAGTGTCTCTTCTGTTGAGGAGCTCTCATTGTTCTTGGTCATGATAAAAAATGCGTGTGGAATTCCTAACGATTTGCTGATCTGTTTCGCAGGTGAAAGTCGTGAAACGATAGCTCAGAAAAAATACGATGGCAATTCCAAATGTGCGAAAGCTAGGCCAGGAGCATACGCTCTGATACCATGACAGAAGTCGATTGGGAAATGGAGAAAAGGTTTTTGTTCTGTATTGATTATTTCATTTACAGTTACACTGTATACATTTATAATGTAAGAAAGAACGAAAGTGAAAAGGAAATAATATACAATGAATAATAAATTTCCTATTCGCTAAATAGATCCCACAAATTTCTCTTTCTCCAATTCAATCAATCCTTGATTAGGATTACCAGCAAATCTGGATCTTGGAATCTTTGATATCTTCGATACTATCTCCAACAGATCCGAGCACATTTACTTCTTATGCTTCACAATATGTTGGTCTATGTTTATTGTGCCCAATTGCAAAGACATTATGAAAAAATATTGCGGGTTTGTCTCTCTGTATGTGTTGAAATCATATTGAACGAATGCTAATAGCTTGAATACCGAGTGCATGCTGCAAGAGCATTGAGCTACTGCTCTAGTCATCCTATTCGCATTCATTATGAGTGGGCAGTGTTACTAATTGGCTCAACTTCGTATGCGTTGAGTTGCTGATGCGCTCACTGTCTGTGTTTGTGCCGATGTGTTGTGTTGCAAATTATGTCTATCCCGTGCGTGCTTGCTATTCGTATGTCCCGGTTTGTGTAATTGTGTCATTGATGTGCTGTTGGTTGATGCCAAGTACTAGTCGGCCAGATTTCCTCAATTCATTTTTTTCCGTTCTAGTTTGGTGATCATCTAGTGTTGTGACCAAAGAATTCAGAATTGTAATGCCCCAGTATGGGGTGACCATTGTTTCGATGCTTTTAGGTTTTGTTTATTTCGTGAAAAATCAATTATTTGAAAATCAATTTCCTAAAAATGTTGGTGTCTTTCAAGATATTTATGTAATTTTAAACTAATCATAGGAGAAGGAATAAAAAAATTTCTCATACAAAGTAAGTTATCAGCTACATTTTATATGTGAACTGTTAAATTAAGGAAGCTATATCATTATCTGAAAATTTTTAACTAAATAAATGTCATGTATAGCAATTTGTTTTGTTCAAACGATGGAAAAAGAGACATATAATATGATTTATTCGTGTCCAGTCATCTACCAATAAAGAAATGTCTTGTAGAGCAGAGTAATGCGGTGGCTATTCGAGGCTGATGGATTTATGAGATGGGCCTGAGTTGGCCCGTCCGCCCAAGTTGGGCCCAAAAAGCCCGGCCCACAGGAATAGGGCCCGTGGATGGGGGAAGGTATAAAAGGGAGGAGAGAGAGAGAGAAAGACGCACCCTTTGGCACAATCAACGTACGCTTCTCTTCCGCGCGTTTTCTCTCCCGAAGAACAGTAGGCATACGGCTTCCAATTTCTTCCCTTCAAGGCTTCATCGACCGGATTCTCTTCCTCCATTGACGACGGTGTTTAATCTGTGGCAATCAAGGTACGCTCGAATCCGTGGTGTGCTTTACGATCGGTGATACGTGTCGTTTTCTTGGGCTTCGCTTCCGCATTGATTTAGGGGTTTGATTTAGTGTCGAATCCGTTTTCGGGGATCAGTCAATCCCAACATTGGTATCAGAGCCCTAGTTCACGTTTTCCCAATCTGTTTTTGATGTTTTTGATTGATTTTTCGCAAAAATGTTTTCGGCCGTACGGATCGGGCGACAAATCCCGACACCCGAGCACTCTTCGGCCATTTTTACATGTTCTCGTATGTCAAAATCAAAATCTGATGGCACAGGGAGAAAGGGGGCGTCGAGACGAGTCTGGCGGTATGTCGAGTGCCGCCGGGCAACGCCGCACGCGCCCACACGCGCGGCCGGAAGGCGCTGCGCGTGGGCGCGATGCGCCCGGAGGCGCTGGTTCGCCCAGGCGCGTGTGGCACACGCGCCGGTGCGAACCGGCGGGTGCGCTCGCCACCGGCGATGAACCGGCACGCGCTGGTCCACGGACCGACGCGTGCTGACGTCAGCATGACGTCACCTAACTGTCAGTAACCGCTGGGCTGACGTCATTGATGACGTCGGTTGGCCGGCGGCGACCCGACCCGCAAACCGACCCGACCCGACCCGACCCGCTGACGAAGGCACGTGCCCGGCACGTGTCGGATGACGTCTGCGTGACGTCATCCCCCGCACGCGCGAGGCACGTGCGGTCGGTCCGTGCGAGCGGTCCGACCGGCCCGTCCGGTCCGACCGGTTCGACCGTCGCGACCGGTCCGACCGGTCCAACCCGCGCGACCGTTGACCGTTGACCGTTGACCCGAAAAAAAAAAAAAGGAATTTGTTTCTTTTTCAATTATGTCTGTGTGGGTTGTAGATCATCCATTTTTATTCTGCATTTGTTGCATGAATCATGGAAATTTATGTATTTTCCATTTTGTTTATTATGGATTATAAGTGATCCATTTTAGTTCTGCATTTGTTGCAGAAACTATGATGCGTAATGCACGAATACCTGCAATCCCGAGAACGGACGAAGGAAGAGCTAGACTGAAAAGGCTGATGAAAGAGTTAGCTGATTTTCGGTGGCTTGATGGTGATTTAGTATCACATATGGTCAAGGTCAATCAGATGATACAGGAAATCATCAATAATGGTTATCTTATGCCGGATTTTGAGAAGGTGCCGGCTTTGTTGAACACTCTTCCACCTGAATGGCAAGCAGTGTTAGATCGGCTATGGGAGGTCAACGTGGTCTCGGGTTATAGGAGGTTGGTGGAAGCTTTTGTAAGAGAGTACTATAGGATTGAGTTGGCCAAAACTTCAACCCTTAGATTGTGCGCTACGTGGCGCAGAGTGAATGCGCCTTGGTGGCGACATAAGAGCTCTCCAAAAGTTTTTCCATGGTTGGCAAATGTACCTTCAGTTTTCTCAGATGTTTTGGCTGATAGATTAGAAGGGACATTCCCTAATTATTTCTTAGATTAATTATGAGATGTTTTATGGATGTAAATATCTCTTTCCAAGTTGATATTTTTTCTTTGTATATATTGCTTAGTGTAATGTATAGTTGTATTATGTGAAAGCATTGTTATTATATTGAATGTTAGATAATATTTGCTTTATGTTACTGCTGATTGCTGTGGGTAGTTAGCTGTGGGTAGTTATAGAAGTTTTTGTAACTTCATAGAATTGATTTTGCATATGACAATCATATTAATGATAGTTTTAAGTTAGGATTTTTGGAGGATGATTGGAAACGTAGTGACCTTTTGATTCTGAAACCTTACTTGAAATTATTCATTAATATGATGGGTCTATGTAAATAGGGATGCATAAATGATAGGCATTAATTATTCGCGCATGTATGTCTGATGTGTTCAGAACGATGGTTCAGCAACTAAGAATGTAATTGCTGATATGAACGGCTACAATTGTGAAATATTGAATATGAAGATTCAATATGTGCTGGAAAAGCAAGAAGCACTAGAAGCTCTTAACCATGTTATGGAAGATCTTGAGAATGTTGTGCGCCACCTTAAGCTGGTAGAGGACCGCTTAACGGCATGTGAGCTGAGAATAGATATTTGCAATGCTGGTTCTAGCTCATAAAGAGTTTTGAGCTCTAAGCGCAAGCGTATTGATTCGTTCAATATGTGGGAATGCAAAGGATCAAGTTCTTATTGCAAGAGATCAAGAGTTAACCAACACAAGAGAGGAAAACGTCCTCAAGTGAAGAAAATGTCAAGGGTGAAATGTTACAACTGTGACAAGAAGGGTCACTATGCTCGCGACTGTCGTGAGCCAAAGAAGGCATACACCTCTTGTACATTTGAGAACTTTGATTATGTGTCAAGTTCTGAATTATTGGCTGAATCCAATCCTTTGTGGACTGTAGATTCAAGAGCAACAGACGATCTAGCGAAGGATAAAGGATCCTACGTGGAATTCCGACGAATACCAACTAGAACTGAGTGGATCTATGTGGAAAACAACTCCAGAGCTGAAGTTAATAGGGATTGGCACCTGCCAACTGAACATGTGTGGTGGACACAACTTGTTCCTACATGATGTTCTAAATGCTCTGGAGATTCGTCGAAATTTAGGTGTCTGTTTTGCTGTTGGTTAAGCTTGGTTTTAATATGAACTTCCATAATAGAGCTGTAGATTTGTATTTGGATACAAACTACTATAATAGTGGTCACTTTCTAGATGGTTTTATTATACTAAATGTTGATTGTGATGATGTCAATATGTTATCCCCTTGTTTCACGTCTTCTATCTTATATGATAATGATGTGAATATGATGGCATGCTAGACTTGGTCATATGGGCCAACAACATATGAAAAGACTAGCCAAAAAGGGCTTATTGGGCAATATTGAAAAAGTTGATTTGTCCATATGTGAGCATTGCCTAGAAGGGAAAACAACAAGGAAACCATTTGGAAAAGGTAAAAGAGCTAACGTTCCTCTGCATTTAATCCATTATGACGTTTGTGGTTCAATAAATGTGAAAGGAAGACAAGGGGCTGTTTATTTCATCACTCTTAATAGATGATTATACTCGATTCGGAGGTGTCTATTTGATTTCTCATAAATCTGAAGCATAAGTTGTTTTCAAAAGGTTTATGAACTTGGTTGAAAATCAATTAGACAAGAAAATAAAAGCATTTAGATCCGATCGAGGTCGAGAATATTTATCTGATGAGTTTAGAAAATTATGTGATGAAAAAGGAATAGAAAGACAGTTGTCTATTCCACATACTCCTCAACAAAATGGTGTTGCAGAAAGAAGAAACAGAACCCTACTGGAAATGGTTAGGTCCATGATGGCGTATGCTAACTTACATATCACTTTTATGGAGTGATGCGTTGTTAACTGCTGCCTAAATACTTAACCGGATGCCTTCCAAATCAGTTAGTTCCACTCCATATGAGTTATGGATAGGTAGAAAATCGGACTTAAGTTTACTTAAGCCATGGGATTATGCTGTCTATACTCATATGTCCTCTCACAAGTTTGGGAAATTGAGTCCCATATAAAAGTAGAGTATTTTAATGAGATACTCCGAATACTCAAAAGGGTATGTGTTCGTAAGTGAGCAGGAAAGTGGGAGAATAACTGAATTTGAATCACAGGATGTCACATTCTTAGTGGATGAATTTCCTAAGAAGGGCGAAATAGGGGAAGATTACTTCTTATTTGAAACCTTGGATTAAGATTATGATATTAATGGAGTTCATCCAAGTGGGAGTAATATGAGATGTGATGAATTGAATTCAACTCATTCTCAATTGCAACCACCTGATGTGACGACATCATCATTACCTAATCCAAGTGGAAGCATAATGGGGAATGATGTGCTAAGTGTACAATTTCCCATACGGTGAACAAGTCGCCAAAGTATTCCCCGTCGATGTTTTGACATTGAAAGGGAAACTTTTATGGTTGCTCCATAAGATGAGTATGAGCCAAGAAATATTAAAGAGGCTATGAATTACCCTAGCAAGGAAAAATGGATTTATGCAATGAAAGAGGAAAATGGAGTCAATGAAATCAAACCAAGTCTGGGAACGCCAAAAGGACGCAGAGCTATTGGGAACAAATGGGTTCTCAAAATAAAGCGAAAGACTGATGGCTCGATTGAAAGGCATAAGGCTCGCCTTGTGGCGAAGGGGTATAATCAATAGGAAGGAATTGATTATGAAGATATTTTTTCTCCTATAGTAAGATTTGCCTTGATTCGCATAGTTCTGGCAATAATGTTTAGTCTGGATCTTGAGTTACATTAAATGGATGTAAAGACTGCTTTCCTCAATAGAGAATTAGAGGAAGAAACATATATGGAACAACCTGCTGGTTTCATAGTGAAAGGCCAAGAAGGAAAAGTATGTCAACTTTGGGGGTCGATATATGGCCTTAAGCAGTCGTCAAGACAATGGTATATACGATTTCATAATGCCATAATGGCATATGACTTTACAATGATAGATGAGGATCATTGTGTATATATCAAAAGATCCAATGATTAATTTGTGATCATATCATTATATGTTGATGATATACTAATTGCCGGAAGTAATATGGAGCTAGTCAATACTGTCAAAAGTTGGTTGTCTTCCAAATTTTGAATTGAATGATATGGGATTGTAAACCCATTGACGCTCCTATTGCAAAAGGTGAAGGATTGAGCCATAAACTGTGTCCAATGACTCCACAAGAGAAGGAACAAATGAAACATGTTCCTTATGCTAGTGCTGTTAGAAGCTTGTTTACGCTATGATGTGTACAATACCTAACATATGTTTTGCAGTTGGAATGGTGAGTAGATACTAATCCAATCCAGGTCAAGCACTTTGAAAAGCCGTTAAGAGAATACTGAGGTATCTAAAGTGGACTGCTGATTATATGTTGAGTTATTATGGAAAGGATCTGCGACTCTAAGGCTATTCTGATGTTGATTGGGGAGGAGATTTAAATGAAAGGAAATCTACCTCTAGGTTTGTTCTCTTACCGAATAATGGCACCATGTGTTGGAGCAGTAAGAAACAAATGTATATAGCCTTGTCCACAATGGAATTGAGTTCGTGGCATTATCAGCAGCAGTATAAGAAGATGTTTGGCTTAAGAGATTATTGGATCATTTAGGTGCTATTGGAAGTGCTGCAGATTTGTTATTAGTTAACTATGATAATCAAGCAGCAAAAGTGTACACCAAATATCCAAAATATCATGGCAAGATCAAATCTATAGATACCAAGTATAACTCTTGTCAAGGATATGATTGCACGAAAAGATGTGAACTTAGAGTACATACTACGCATAGAATGGTAGCAGATCCTATGACAAAGCCAATACCTAGAGATGTGTTTTGTGGCCATATGAAATCTCTAGGATTGCGTAGAGACTGATGTACTGAATATTATAATTTTTCCCTAAGTGTTCACATATGATGAATTTATGTTTTTTCATCATTAATGCCTATGAATCTTCGTTTGATCTTTATGCATCTTAATGCTCAGTGCATTACTTTAAGTTAGAAGAAGTATGTCGGACAGATGAGATTAGCCCACTCACACGGGTAATCGCCTCTATTTACTGTGTGATAAATAGAGATGAGACTGTTTTTAAGCTTATTAACTAGGTGATAATTGAGAGCTCAAGCTTAAAACATGTATGTCGCCTTAACTGAGTGTTAAGATGAGGACATAATACTTACTATGTCCGAAAGTAAAATACCCCACATATTTTACTTTATCTGTCTATGATGCCAGATGTGAGTTATGATGAATTTAGTGAATGAGTAGATACGTGAACTCAAGTTAGACATTGAGTATGTCTGAACTATCATTTGTACGGTATTGAAAGGTGTAGACATACGCTCCATGGGAAATGAGTTAATACCGTAATACGTATTTCATACTACGTATGCATGAGACGACCAATAAGAGTGGCAAAAGTTTGATCTCAACTTTTTTATGTCGTGAGAGACTCTTGAGGAAAAGAGTTCCTCAATTTTTTAGTCCCCTCATGACTCTTACTTATTCTCAAGATTTCTATTTAGTATTTGCTATCTTAGGATGTTGCCAATGGTCATGGTTTTGATTCGATCTAATGGGGCATTTCTAGAAAAGCAAGCTGGACTGAAATTGAGAGTTTGAAGGAAAGAGGAAGATCGATTTTGGAGAATCACATTGTAGTTTTGTATTCACCGGTTAACCAATTATGATTGTCTTTGTGATAATCATAATTGTGAATACAATATATATATATATATCATTGTTTAAAAGAGATCAAGAGAGATATAAATGTGATCGATCGATCTAGGGTACTGCATACTAAATCTACTCGGAGTGTGATGCCCATTATGAGCTGTTATATATTCCTAACAGATGTATAGCAACGAGCTCTCAAAGTATGCTGGTCGCACGGATTATTCACCGGTATGAATGTTGAAGAGAGGAAAAGAGAATTCTGTTTGGCCCACCATGTTAAGAGAAAGTCTATGATGGATTTTTCTCTGATGAGGCTGAGTAGGGCATGTCCGCCCATGTTGGTTTTGTACCACCATGTGCGAGTGGGAGATGATGGATTTATGAGATGGGCCTGAGTTGGCCCATCCGCCCAAGTTGGGCCCAAAAAGCCCGGCCCACGAGAATAGGGCCCGTGGATGGGGGAAGGTATAAAAGGGAGGAGAGAGAGAGAGAAAGACGCACCCTTTGGCACAATCAACGTACGCTTCTCTTCCGCGTGTTTTCTCTCCCGAAGAACAGTAGGCATACGGCTTCCAATTTCTTCCCTTCAAGGCTTCATCGACCGGATTCTCTTCCTCCATTGACGACGGTGTTTAATCTGTGGCAATCAAGGTACGCTCGAATCCGTGGTGTGCTTTACGATCGGTGATACGTGTCGTTTTCTTGGGCTTCGCTTCCGCATTGATTTAAGGGTTTGATTTAGTGTCGAATCCGTTTTCGGGGATCAGTCAATCCCAACAGAGGCCAATTCGACGATTACGGGAGGTGCCATTGTAGGTGTGGGTATCATTGGGGATAAAGGTGCGATAACGAAGCACCCCCGTGAAGTGAGTTGCCGGCAGAAGACTCGAATCAATCTGTTTTCTCAGAAGGGACCGTCTAATAGATTATATACCTTGTCAATATTATATTAAGCTGTTTTGTAATATATAAAAAAAATAGTAGTATTAATTAGACTATAGAATGTCCAAATATTCAAGGGTAGTATCTTTATTACAAAATATAAAGAATATAAAGAACACGAGTATGTATATGAAACCATAAACTCCAATCTAAGAATTTCTACCACGTGAGAAACACAAGTTATAAGAATATTTAAATAATAACCGACACATTAATGTGACAGAATATGTTTTTAAATTAATTTACAATGCTCATGCAAAATTTAATAGGTATCAAAATAGGAAGTTTTGAATTCAAATTCTTCCAAATCCCTTATTTGCCTTCTCTAGTGTATATTTCCACTCCTTAGTATTAGACCAAAACCTAACTTACAGGAGTATTAAAATATTAAAGGAATGCATTCATCTATCGGTTTTAGTTTTTAGGTTAGAATAGTTGGTGGCAACTCCACAAAAATTTTTACAAAGGTATGAAAGAATTTGTTGCAAATACTGACAAATAACAACATTCTCGTACATGTGGATATATAAATCACTTCATTAAAAAACGAATATTAAGCTTGAAATACTGATTAAGTACCATATGATGGGGAGAATTTTCCTGCCTTGCATATGGGGCGGGGTGGAGATAGATATGATTGGCCCGTCCCCATGAACCCATCTGGAACTGCGATCCTATGTCTCAATGGTGGAGATTTCTAGTATTAGCCTTGTTCCTTTATATAAATCGTATTACTTTGGTAATATAAAGTTTCTTATTTTCAACATAGATTTTAATATAACATGAATACTTCCAACACTTCATTCCCTTTTCTCATCAATTTATCACGGTAAATTCTCAAACTAAATTATATTCTAAAGGATCTAAGAATCCCAAATTCGTTTTCTTTTTCGCGAAAATGTTTTTTTTTTTTCAACTTGCAAAATTTTTTGAGGGTCTTGTTGAAGAAATAATTTTTAATCTTGAAGTTATTATCAAGGAGGGCAAGTGTGACGGGGAAATCCGCATTCTTGGTTGGGGTTGGGTATGGAGCTCGTAGATGTCCCTACGCAGGAGACGGGCCTATGATAGGGCATCTTTAAGAATAGTGGAACCAGGATGCAATCCCCCGCATCCGCTTTGCAATCGTGCATCTGCCCAGTCCCATTGCCACCCCTAATTCGCATGCAATATTATTTTCCATTCCAGCTAATAAATTATAAATAGAAATATTAATACAGTAATTATAGTAGACACCAGCAGAGAAAAAGAAAAATTTTCCACATACAGCTTTATACACTGTTGATTTTGGTGGTTAGGGAAGATAGTAAGCGGTTAAAACTCTCAAATCAATGGTGGATAAGACTGTTTGTGAAAAAAAAAAGTTACACTCACACTGTATGCGCTTATATTTCACATTACTTATATAACTACTTATCAGGAGAAGAATGAAAAAAACCAAAGAGCGCCTCATTCGCAAGTATTATTAGCGCAAGCAACTTAGGCGCTAAAATGGGAAAAGAGCGAACCTAAGGTGATCAAAATTATATAAGTATATAAAAAGAGCAAGCAACTTTCCCATTACTTATATAACTCTGGCAAGATCCTACGCACCCAAGTCGGCATGTAGTTCAACTCCACCGGAGCACCTTCAGATAGAAAAAGAGCAGGCGGACGTGCCTGATCTTATGAGCAGGTGGACGTGCCTGATCTTATGAGTCGTCCGTATCAAATAATTCGAGTAGAAAATCAGTAGAAGTGCTGAAATTTGCATAGCAATCTCTCTCAGAGGTTGAGCCTAGCTCCGCTGAGAAAGTGAAATGGCATAACAGACAACGCTCTCGAGAGAGACGGGGGAAGCGAACGGATCATCCCCTCCGTCATTTGTCTTCTCTAGTGGATATGCTTTCAGCCAAGGTCTCTTGATTTTGTGTTGCGTTCTCTACAGCTGAATCAAATCGTCCCCAAGTGCTCTCTGCCCATGATTCAATCCCATTACAGGAATTGATACCGCTGTTTTATTGGGTACAACTCACTGGTTTTTTCAATGCACCTTTACGTGCGATTGAAAAAGATTATGATAAAAACTACTAGTCATGGATGAAATGATAGTAAGGCGAAATCGAATATTCTCTAGATTTCGATAGGACCTGAAGGAGGAGGGGTCGGTGAGCTTAGTGTTCCGAGATTTCGACATGCACGGAAACCGAGCCTGTGATTTGGATGGTAGCGGCAGCAAAATGTCGCTCATTTCATCATCTGTGATGTCTGGCGTTCTTTTTAACTTCGGCTAACCAAAGCAGGGGAAGCATAGTGAGATGAAAATCGGGACATGTTAAAAGTGCTAGTATGAACACCTAGAGGGGGTGAATAGGTGTAAAAACAAATTCTGCAAAATGCAGTAAAAACCTTTACTTTTAACCTGAGTTTGAATAATAATAAACTTTTGAAACTGAGTCTGAAAAACAACAGACTTTGAGCGAGTTCAGACTTTAGCAGTTAAATAGAACTACGAACAAAATAAAGGAGTTCAGGGAAGAGAATAAGAACACAATATTTATAGTAGTTCGGCTTAGATCAAGTCTATGTCCACTCTTCCACGCTAACAGTCTTTTAGCTGGATTCCACTATGCAATCAACAAGAGATTACAACTTTGAGTGCAAACACTTAGTAGTAGATCACACTATCTCACTAAGTCACTCTTTTAGTATTTCTCTCACGATCACAAATGTTTAAGCTCAGAAGAGACAAGTATATGACCGAAGGTCGCTCAGACTTTGGAATTATAAATTTTATGCTCCGTCTCTTACTTGCTCATCGATCATTGGTCTTCTTAAATACTCCTCCACTTCCAAACTAGCCATTGGACAATATCTTGAGGATCGTCTTCCAATCTACCTATTGGATAGATCTGTATCTAGAAGATTTGGTAGCCGTTGAGTGATAGAAGTAGAATCCCAAATTGATTCTAATCGCCCATACAAATAGAATCTTAGTTTCCATAGGTAGAGCTTCTTCGTATAGAAAGTTCTTGTCTTCAAGATCCAATCGCCAATCAATTAGATTGAGTCAATCAAATCAATCTTGATGTAGAATCCAAATCAGATCACTAGCCATTATACATTTAGGGCTTATGTTACATTCTGTCAAGTTATCTCATTCTGAATCTGCTTTGTTCTGAATTTGCTACGTTCTGAACTTGTGTCTCGTTCTGGACGTAAAGTCTGAGGGTGTTCTGTCTGAAGTAAAGTCTAAGTGCAATAGACTTTACAATCTGAGTATGAGTGCAATAGGCTTTACAATCTGAACGTCAGTCTGAATAAGTTCAGCTCCAACATAAAGTCTGCCTTCTGGTTCTTCCAAGTATAGACTTTGACAATATCATTTATACGTTCTATCATCTGCATAGTCTATTACTTAACCATTAAGCATGTTAGTAGCCTTTGATTTATTTTGTCATCTTCAAAACATCATAAGGGATTTTCCTAACACATGTGATCAACTTTGAAAATTAAATGGAACAAAAAATGCCCTGATGGTATTGAAGCGAGTTGATGTTGGCAACATGCCATGGAGGCCAATGCGCGATTTTATAGGCTCTACAATAACAAGACATGATTTGGCTTGACTGAATAGCCTACTAATATACAGTGGCAAAAAACAAACAGCGATTTTATCAACGGCCGAAAAGTATTCAAGGTAGACTACTTGTATTGGAGCTTCTACAGCCACGACCAACCATATGAGGCTCAGACAATACGGAAATTCTAGCGGGGTTTCGTAAAAACCAAGTGATGATGAATTTTCGTGGCTCTCACTCTCCCTGTTTTCTTTGTGTGTTATTTTGTCCTCGTATCTTCTGTTTCTCTCCAGATTTGGTTTGGCTCTTGCTTTCCATCCCAGTGAATGTTCAGTTTTGAGCAATCAGCGATGGTGGCAAGCTAGGCGTTCATATTCTATCAACAAAACGGCGAACCACAGCAGTAGCGACTCAAATACAAAGGAGAAAATCAAGTCGCCAGCGGAAGACTTGAATCAAGGAAAAACGCCAAAACAGGGAGCTGTCAAGTTCGTCTCGGCAAGGGCACTTTTAGGCGAAACCAGCACTTCCATGGCAGTCACTGAGGCATGGGACGAGCGACTAAAACTTCAGCAATGGATGAATAAAGGTTCAAACGAGAAGAGCAAGCTCCTGAACGACGAAAATATAAAATCCGATATTGATATTGTGTTGGAGAAAGAATTTGATTTAGTCTAAAGATTGATTCAGCAAATCATAGATAATCGTAGATATGATTTACTTTAGGAAAATTAATATTGTGTAAATATTTTCTAATTCATTTACTGTACTACAAATATAGTAATATACATGTACACTGAAGGTAGAGAAATACATAATACAAAAAATTCCTCTCCATTCTTCACGATTCTTGTCATCGTATCAGAGCAATTGGTTTTGATATAGCTTCCGCAAAATCATTCGAATTGCCCTCAGTTGTTTTTCAACTTTGTTGTTGCAACGCCTCCCCTGCAAAACAAATTGACACATTGAGTGAGAATTCCCCTCTTTTATCATCATCTCAAAAAAGGGTCAAAGCCTTGTTCTTGATCCGCCTTCCATAATTTTTGGATTGCCTCCGATTGTTTTCTGGTTTGTTGCTGCAAATCAGTACCTGCAAAACAAAATCAGCACGTCGAAAGGAATTCAATGCTACCTCGAACATGCAGAACCCAGACGGCAAAGAAATTCTACCTGCATATGATATATCCGACCAGGTCTCAAAACAAGTTGAGCAAACTGCTCAACACCCAGCGGCTCCAATCACGAGCTAGTTTCCAGCTTCAATCCAATGGCTATACATGCCATGGGTTCCTGTTCAGGGGCCGTGGGCCGCCGGAACTAGTCAGTGGGCTAACTACGGTGCACAACAACAACCGAACCCAACTAAAGATCCAGATTTTGTCTCCTCGGGTCAAAGACCCGAATTTGTTTGGGGTGGAATGGCTACAAACCCTTACTCGAACTTTCCACCCGGGTTTATACCACTCTTATTTCCGACCATCGCCAGCCGCCTAGAACCCGGTGACCCGCTTTATACTTCACTAGTTGATGGGCCGGAATTGAAGTTAATCAAGATTCAACTTGTTGGACCAGACCATTATTTGCCCTGGGCGAGGGACTTCCGTTGAGCCCTCGTCACAAAAGACAAGGATGGATTCCTTGACAGATTCATCCCTCTTCCGGCCGACGACTGCATGCAATGCCACTGGCGGAGGTGCAACTTCTTGGTACGTACCTAGATTGGGAACTGTGTAACAGCAGAGGTCGCCGTCAGACTTCCTCCTACAGAAGACGCAAAAAAAAATGTGGAAAACATTAGGGAAATGTATGGGAAACTTGATCGGGTTAAAGTTTTTTCTTTGACTCAAGCCCTTGCGGAATTGAAGCAAGGGAACCTCTTGGTTACCGCTTGCTTTAACCGCCTATCAGCATTTTGGAACAAGCTCGAAGCTGCGGAGGAGTAGGTCGAAGGCTTAGAGTCAACAATCAAGCAATATAGAGAAATTAAGGAACGAGAGAAAGTAACCCACTTCCTATTAGCCCTAAATGATAGTTGAATACCTTTCCGCTCGCAGATCCTCACCATGGAGCTGGTGCTGCTGCTCGGCCACATATTTCAGCTTGCTATCCAAGAAGAAAACCAGCAGCTCACGACCACCGGACAAGAAAGGGGAGGAGAGAGCATCGTGCTTGCAGTGCTGGCGAAGAACTTGAGCCACTCTCACGGCGGATCTTGCACGCCGCAGCGAGCAGGTAGCTCTGGGTCGCGTTCGGGAGGAGCCCGAGTGATAGAGGAAGAAGAAGACTTCTTTGAAAACCCTAGAATTTACCGATCCAACGGTCAAGATCAAAAGCAAGGATCGGACGATACCCATGCATTCCAAACAGATGGTGGGGACTACAGGCGTGGAAGAGGATCTGACGGTCCATATGTTGTACGATCGAACGGTCTAGATTAGCGCCATCCACATGGATCTAACAGCCCTTATGTTGTCTAGATCAGCGGCGTCCACATGGATCCGACGGCTCCTATTCATTGCCCTATGGTGCTAAATCAAATGGTCCTTATGGTGCCACGTCATCATCTAGAGGGGGAGGAAAAATTTTAAATTCAAGGGTAAGAATTGTGAATATTGCTGTCGCCCGCATTACACTATTGAAACATGTTGGAAATTACATGGTAAGCCTGCTAACAAAGAAAAGAAAGGGAAATAATTTTTTACTTATTAGGTATTTGCACATGGAAATGATCCAGCTCATCAGCCACTTACCTAGGATTAATATGAGAAAATTATGAAGGCACTAAATCAATTGAGGACAGTTGACAAGAGTGCCCATTTTTCAAGTACTTCATTATGCGAAACTAAGAATATATCAGTTGACGCATGAATTATTGATACAGGCCACAATGACCACATAGTTTGCAATGAATGTTTATTTATGATGTCCATACAAAGCCTAAATCCTCCATATTTGTTCGGCTTCCAAACGGAACTGTCACTGATGTCAGAAAAATTGGGACTGTATACCTTAGCAAAAATATTGTCCTAAGAAATGTGTTGTACATTCCTGAGTTCGAATTCAATCTCATATATGTTTCCAAAGTTTGTGAGGACAATCATTGTCAAGCCAATTTCAATTTTGAAAATTGTTCATTTTAGGACCTTTCGACTGGGAAACTTATGGGCTTGGGTAGAATGGAACAATGGCTCTATTTTTGGGTCAACTTTCCTGGAAATTCTGATTTATCCATATCTTGTAATGCTATCGCCAGAAATAAAATTTCCCTTTCTCATAGGCATCTGGGTCATAGTGCTCGTTTTCCTTGTCTTGATTGTAAAGTATGCCCTTTGGCAAAACAAACACGAGCACCATTTTCAAATAGCATATCTCGTGCCACCAATGCTTTCTTATTAAGTCATATGGACATTTGGGGTCCTTACCATACACCACACCGTGATGGATCCCCTTTTTTTCTCACCATAGTTGATGATTATTCTCGTGCTACTTGGATATTTCTCATGCAATCCAAGAGTTAGACTTTTTCACATTTATCGAAATTCTTGTCCATGATTAAAAATCAATTCAATAAAACTGTTCAAAGGATTCGAACAGATAATGGCAGTGAATCTTTCTCTCATGAATGTCAATCTTTCCTATCCTCTCAAGGAATACTCCATGAGAGTTCTTGTGTATACACTCCCTAGCATAATGGTGTTGTAGAACGTAAACATCAACATCTTTTAGAAGTTGCTCGAGCACTAAAATATGAAGCTTCCATTCCTGAATATTTTTGGGGAGATTGTGTGGTCACGGCAGCCTATTTAATTAATCGAATGCCAACTAGAATATTAGAAGGACGCACCCCTTTTAAAATGCTTTTTGGAAAAGAACCGACGATTGGTCATCTTCGGGTATTTGGCTGTCTTTACTATGTGACAAATATGAGACGTCACCATAAAATGGATCCACGTGCTCTTCAATGCATTTTTATGGGATATCCAGCTTTGCAAAAGGGTTATCGAGTTATGGAGATGTCTACAAGTCGCTTCTTTGTTAGCCGAGATGTTGTTTTCCATGAAGATGTATTCCCTTTCCAAGAGATGGCGTCTACACATGAGCTGCCAATATCAACATCGAATCATCGACAATTCTTATGGGTGGAGGATATATCTATGAAGCCACAATATTTTTGGGTTGCACCGGATCAGTCGTGCTCTAGATCATGCCCTATAACGGCACCCGTCGAATCTCTTGATTTCTCTACTAGATCTTCGGATTATTCCCCTATGATGAATAGATCAACCATTTCATCACCTTAGCAAAATGATAATGGGTCCTCCTCATCACCAATTGTTGAGCAAACACCAGTTCCAATGCCCAAGCGTTCAAGACGAGAAGTGCGACCTCCAACATGGACAAAAGATTATACTTGTCCAACCTTGGAAACACTAGGTATGCAATATCCAGTGTCCTCTTATGCTTCCTTCAGTAAATTATCACCAGAACACATGTGTTGCATCAGTAGAATATCTGAAGAATAGGAACCATCTTCCTATGAGGAAGCGGTGCGTGATATTCGATGGCAAAAAGCTATGAAGGAAGAATTAGCTGCTCTTACGGCAAATGACACTTGGGATGTCGTTCCCTTGCCTTCTCATAGAAAACCCATTGGCTGCAAATGGGTCTACAAACTAAAAAATAAGATAGATGGTTCAATTGAGCGGTACAAAGCTTGACTCGTCGCTAAGGGATTTATGCAATGTGAAGGCTTTAATTATCATGAGACCTTCTCTCCTATTGCTAAAGAAGTGACTATTCGTTCTTTTCTATTTGTTGCTACAATGCGTAATTGGAACTTACACCAAATGGATGTGAATAATGTCTTTCTTCATGGAGACCTAGATGAAGAAATTTACATGGAACTTCCACCGGGATTATGCAGATAGGGGGAGTCTCGAGTATGTCATCTCTGTAAATCCCTCTATGGACTCAAACAGGCTTCTCGACAATGGTATGCAAAGTTTACTGCATAACTCACAAATGCAGGTTTTGTACATTCCAAATATGATTATGCATTGTTCACATAAACCACAAGTACTTCATCAATCTACTTATTGATTTATGTCAATAATATACTTATTATGGGAAATGATGATGTCGCAATTCGGAAGCTCAAGGAATATTTGCATATGACCTTTCATATTAAGGATTTGGGACCTCCTAAATATTTTCTTGGTATTGAGATAGCTCAATCCAATGAGGGAATTTGTCTCAGTCGACAAAAATTTGTCTTGGAAATCATATCGGATGCATGATTATCGGGATGCAAACTAGCCGCTATACCTATTTAGCAAAATGTCAAATTGACAACATATGAATATAATGCGAGCTCTCCTTCCCCAAATAACGATCCATTACTCAAGGATCCATCAAGTTATCAGCGACTCGTTGGAAAATTGATTTATCTCACCGTGACTAGGCTTGATATATGTTATGCAGTACAAATACTTAGTCAGTTTATGCACAATCCAAAGTAATCACATATGGACACATCACTGAAAGTTGTGAAGTATTTGAAAGGATGTCCATGACTTGGAATTATGTTATCTCGAGACTACAACATAAAGATGACGGTCTATTGTGACACAGATTATGCCACTTGTCCAATGACAAGAAGATCCATTACTGGTTTCTATATTAAGCTGGGAAAGTCTTTAATTTCATGGAAGACAAAGGAGCAATCAACCATTTTATTGTCGTCAGCTAAATCAGAATATCGAGCCATGGCAAAAACTGTGTGCGAAATAGTTTGGATTCGAGGATTACTTTCAGATCTGGGTGTACAAATCAACGGTGCAAGTGAATTGTTTTGTGACAATGATGCAGCTCTTAAATTGGCTACAAATTCGGTTTTTCATGAAAGAACAAAGCATATCGAGGTTGACTATCATTTTACTCGAGAGAAAATTCAGGAAGGAATCACAACTGTGGAACAGCCTGCAGATATTTTCACTAAGCCCTTATGCCAGAGACAACACATATATCAATTAAGCAAGCTTGGCACCTTCAACATTTATAAGCCGCCAGCTTGAGGGGGAGTGTTGGAGAAAGAATCTAATTTAGTCCAAAGATTGATTCAGCAAATTATAGATAATCGTAGATATGATTTACTTTAAGAAAATCAATATTGTGTAAATATTTTTTGATTCATTTACTGTACTACAAATATAGTCATATACTTGCACATGGAAGGTAGAGATATACAGAATACAAAAAATTCCTCTCCATTTTTCACGATTCTTGTCATATTGCACCGCCTCTCTCTCTCTCTCTCTCTCTCTCTAAACTTGTCCAGATTAGGAGCCATTTTTGCCGGCTTCCTGAACAGCTGTAAACGGTGGCTTTTGTCTTTTGTTGACTTTCCTTAAGGAGCAAGTTGGTCTACAATCATGGAACAGTCGACGTAGAGAGATGGGAGGAAATTAAAGAGGCCAGAGAAAGCTCCAGGATTTAGGGTCTCGCAGATACAGACATGGGAGTCAGTCCGTGGGTGAAATGAAGATAAAAATAGTTAAGTGTATTTGTAGGAGTCAATGTACTTCGAGTATTGTAGGAGCTAGTTTGCTCCGAGAGTTGTATTGTGGTGTGAGAAAAATATGGCAAGAAGGAAAGTGAGTTTTTGTGAGTTATACTTGTATCACTTTCGGCAAATTCAACATCCAGAAAATAGGGCCTCCAGACTGAACTAATCAGAGCCGACACTCGCGATTGCCTGAAGTCGAGTTGGTGTCAGGCAACAGTGACGACACTGTTTTGGTAGCTCAGCTTGTGTTACAGTGAGGGAGCTCGGAGAGGTGAGGGACAAGAATCATGAGAGCTCCTTGATGCTGGTGGAGAGCTCAAGAGTGTTGGGGAGAACGGGCAGCAATTCATCAAGAATTTAACCCATTTCAGGATTAATTTGTCCCCCGAAACTAAACAGACCAAAAACGACTTAGCCCCAATAACAACCAACCAATACAACCTTATAATAAGTAAATATAATGCCAAAATGATAAGGAAACAAAACTAAAAACAACATCAAGTTTTTAGGTGAAAATTCAATGTGGGAAAAATCATGAACCACTTGAAAACTTTCTCAATCATCAAGAATAGTAGGATACATAAAATATTTATTTTTAGTCACATACTAAGGACTTAATATTAACAATACAATCATATTTCCTCACCATAAATATGGATTAACATAAGTAGAGTAAAAAAAACCTCTAACTGTAATTGGAGAAATCGAAGGTGATTCTCAACGAATGAAACTGATCAACTCGTGATCTTTGGTTGCGTGAACAACATATTCAAATTTGAGTTAATTTCGTCATTATTTGGCCTTAGAATCGGACAGCCAAGTAGCAGCCCTCTTTTCCCTTCTTCTCCACGCTCTCTCGGTGCCCCGCTCTCGGTGTACTCTGTTTTTCTCTGTCCCCTTCTCTCGGGCTCACTCGCACGAAGCAACTCTCTTCTTTTGTTCTTTTTGCTTTTTGATTTTTGACTCCTCTTTTCTTTTATTAATTTAAGCTGGGCCCACAAGAGGGGGACCCAGCCCACAGAGATTAGAAAAAAAAAAAAAAGCCAGAGACAGACTGTTGGCGTGTCCATCGTGAGGAGAGGAAGGTGGAGCTCAGGAGGGGGAGAGAACCGGTCTCCATGAGTTATTCAATCCCTTTCTCTCTCTCTGCAGGAAGGTGTGTGCCTCATCTCTGTAGGTGCTCCGGAGTGCCAGTCATGAGAGCGAGCTTCAAAAAGAAGATTTTTGGCGAAAATAGACTGGATTGACTACATTAGAATTTTGCCAATATTTACAACTAAATTGGCAAAATAGGCATCCGCATCATAGATTTAGGACATATTAGACAATTTCCCCTAAAGTATTTAGCTCACAAAAATGTTCTAATGAAATCTGTTTTTTGTTTACACCTTCTATTATCTTGATAACATACTTGGTGAGGAAAAAAACCAAGAGTTTTCAACGGGAATGAAAATCAGAAAAACTTTTTTGATGTACCGTACAAAAAAAAGGGTCAATTTTGGTCGTTTTCGGTTTTAAGGTTCAAAGTTTAGAAAAGCAACCAAAAATTTCTACCGAACGTATTTCATTAAGAAGTTTAGAGATGAAAACTAGCAAATGGAAAATTTCCATCGCATAACTAATTTTGGTTGAAAGTTGTACTTCAAAAAGATTATGCCTTAAATCAAATTAAAGTTCTTTACTTTTGCTATGGGCTTGATGAAAGTGATATGCCCATTTTGCTGGGAGCTATATAATGCTAAAGGCTTTCAAATTAAATTTTGCTTGCATAGCTTTTCAGAGCTCAAGAAAAGAAGCAACTTATCTTGGTAGAGACTCAACTTGATCATGAAGTAAAGGGATGGAATGAGCTCATTTGTAATGAAAAGTGATGAAGTCACCTTAAAGTAATGGTTCCATCGGTAGGAACTGAACCTAATGATTTGTGGCACGAAAGCATGGGATTGCTTGCCTATCGATATAGGCTAGCCTATATTCCTAGGATTAGACTACTTTACACTCAAGTAATCCAACCGCTATAAAGTGGGAAAAAAGAAAAAAAGACGTGCTAGCTGGCTGTAATTGTAGAGGCTCACTTTTACTTTAAGGGAGGTAGTTGTATAAAAGGAAGGAATGAGCATCTTAGGAACAGTAAGGGCCTGTTTGTTTATTTTTGTTTATGTTCCCCAGAACAAAATTTCTATATTTTTGTTCTGAGGAACAAAAAAAGAACAAAAACTAGTTTGGTAAAACTTTTGTTCCCGGGAACAAAACATCTATTTTTTTGTTCTCAGAAACAAATTTGGAACAAAAACAAGAAATAGAAAAAAGTTGTTTCTTGCTCCCGGAACAATTCCGAGAAACAATTTTTCACTTAGTAAAGACTCTACTTGATCATGGTGTCAACTAAGACTCTGCTTGATCATGGTGTCAACTATCAAGGGATGGAATGAACTCTATAGTTAGAAAGATGTATAGAGTCATCAAACAGAAATTCTTCACTTTCTTTTTTGTACTTGACAGAAGTAAGGTGCTCATTTTGTTGATGAATTATATGACTACAGGCTTGCAAATTAAGTTGCCTCAATTGCTTTTCCAAGCCCAAGGAGCAACTTAACTTTGTAAAGACTCAACTTGATCATGGTGTCAACTGTCAAGGGAAGGAATGAACTCTATAGTAGGAAAGAGGGACAGAGCCATCAAATTGAAGTTTTTACTTTTGCTTTTGGGCTTGACAAAAGTAAGGTGCTCATTTTACTAATGAGTTATATAACTAAAGGCTTGCAAATTAAGTTGCCCAAATAGCTTTTGCAAGCCCAAGAAGCAACTTAACTTGGTAATGACTCAACTTGATCATGGTGTCAAGTGTCAAGGGATGGAATGAACTCCATAGCAAGAAAGAGAGATGGAGTCATCAAGTAGAAGTTCTTTACTTTCTTTTTTGTGCTTGACAAAAGTGAGGTGCTCAGTTTGCTGATGAATTATACGACTAAAGGCTTGCAAATTAATTTGCCTAAATTGTTTTTCCAAGCCCAAGGGGCAACTTTTAACTTGGTAAAAACTCAACTTGATCATGGTGCCAGTTGTTAAGAGATGAAATGAATTCTATAGCAAGAAAGAGGCACCGAGTCATCAAATTGAAGTTTATCATTTTTGGATTTGGGCTTGACAAAACTGAGCTGCTCATTTTGCTTATGAGTTATGTGACTAAAGGCTTGCAAATAAAGTTGCCCAAATAGCTTTTGCAAGCTCAAGAAGAACCTTAGGTTGGTAAAGACTCAACTGGATCATGGTGTCAATTGTGAAGGGATGGAATGACCTCTATAGTAAGAAAGAGGGACAGAGTAATCAAATTGAAGTTTTTCACTTTTGCTTTTAGGCTTGACAAAAGTGAGGCACTCGTTTTGCTGATGAGTGATATGACTAAAGGCTTGAAGATGAACTTGCCCGACCAGCTTTCCCAAGCCCAAGAAGCAACTTAACTTGATAAAGACTTAACTTGATCATGGTGTTAACTATCAAGCAATGGCATGAACTCTATAGTAAGAAAGAGAGATAGAGTCATCAAATAGAAGCTCTTCACTTTCTTTTTTATGCTTGACAAAAGTGAGGTTCTCATTTTGTTGATTAATTATACAATGAAGGGCTTGCAAATTAAGTTGTATGAGTTGCTTTTCCAAGCCTAAAGAGCAACTTAACTTGGTAAAGACTTAACTTGATCATGGTGTCAATTATGAAGGGATGGAATGACCTTTATGGTAAGAAAGAGAGACAGAGAAATGAAATTGAAGTTTTTCACTTTTGCTTTTGGGCTTAACAAAAGTGAGGCACTAGTTTTGCTGATGAATGATATGACTAAAGGCTTGCAAATGTTTGACAAAAAAAAAGGCTTGCAAATGAAGTTGCCCGACCAACTTTCCCAAGCCCAAGAAGCAACTTTACTTGGTAAAGACTCAACTTGATCATGGTGTTAGCTATCAAGCGATGGAATGAACTCTATAGTAAGAAAGAGATATAGAGTCATCAAATTAAAGTTCTTTACTTTCTTTATTGTGGTTAAAAAAAGTGAGGTGCTCATTTTGTTGATGAATTACACGACTAAAGGCTCGCAAATTATGTTGCCTGAATAGCTTTCCCAAGCCTAAGGAGCATCTTAACTTGGTAAAGACTCAACTTGATCAAGGTGTCAATTGTCATGGGATGAAATGAACTCTATAGTAAGAAAGAGGGACAAAGTTACCTAGGTGCAATTCTTTACTTTTACTTTTGGGCTTGACAAAAGTGAGGTGCTCATTTTGCTAATGAGTAATATGACTAAAGGCTTGCAAATTTAGTTGCCCAAATAGCTTTTGCAAGCCAAGAAGCAACTTAACTTAGCAAAGGCTTAACTTGATCATGGTATCAATTGTCAATGGATGGAATGAACTCTATAGTAAGAAAGAGGCACAAGGCCATCAAATTGAGGTTTTTTGCTTTTGCTTTTGGGCTAGACAAAAGTGAGGTGCTCATTCTGCTAATGAGTTATACAACTAAGGGCTTGTAAATTAAGTCAACCAAATAGCTTTTGCAAGCTCAAGAAGCAACTTAACTTGGCAATGACTCAACTTGATCATGGTGTCAACTATTAGGGGATGGAATGAACTCCATAGTAAGAAATAGAGATAGAGCCATCAAATAGGAGGTCTTTACTTTTGTTTTTGTGCTTGACAAAAGTGAGGTGCTCAGTTTGTTGATGAATTATATGACTAAAGGCTTGCAAAAGATGGGCTACTTATAATCATAACAACCAGTTAATTGAAGGCTCTATCCTTCTTTTTACTAACGTCATTCAAGCCATGCTAGCCTTTTTTGGTGGCTGAAGAGAAAAGCGACTCTTTAATCATCTGTTTATGAATCGATGACGAACACTTAGTTCTCCATACGGACATGATACAGTATTAAATTGGAACTAGAGTTATCAAGTCACTTGAGTTTAATATTTTTTTTTATCACAGTTAACTTATGATAAAAGCAAACACATGGATGGTGTTGAAAAATTGAAGAACGTACAGATGGACAGCCACTTTAGGTATATCCCTTTTTTTATTTAAAAAAAAAAATTATGAAGCAAAAAGAGAGGAGAAAAATTACAAGTTTAACATGTGAGTGCCCTTGATTGATGCAACTCAAGTCAGAGACCGCTGGAAACAACAAATATTTTTTATTAAAAAATAATAATAATGTGGATGATCCCCAATACCATTCTTAAACAAAAGATAATGATGATGATGATGATGATGATTATTATTATTATTATTATTATTATTATTATTATTATTATTGCTAAAGGCACATGCTCGCGATACCATTCTTAAATAAAAGATGGGATGACTGCTTAAAATCATGACAAGCGGGGTCACCGGCCAATGAGTAGTCACTACACAAGTCAATAAATATTGAAGTCATGGCCCCTTGGCAGGCGATAAACATCGCCAACTAATATATATATATATATATATATATATATATATATATATATATTATATCTTAATTATTTGTGCCAAAAAAATTATCTAAAACCTATTTGTGCAAAAAAAATAAATTATTTTGCCATTGTACAAAATAAAAGCCCTGGGAAGAGAATACATATTACATACATGGTCAATGTACGCCTTTTCTTTTTTAATACGGATAATCTAAGAATGGGAGCATAAACTATTTATGAAATATATCTACATGCTAAAAATAAAAATTGAATATGTGTCATTCTATAAAAACCAGCTTATATAAAGAAACTGCGACAATGTTAATGTACTGATTAAAATTTTTATTAATGTATGTTGTTTGGAAAGAAGGGGACGGTGGAAGAAAAATTGAAGTAGGCGATAAACAAAGGAAGGGCAATGCCGTGGTTTTGGTACCTTTGAGTGGGCAATTCCACGAGTTTTCCACCAACGGGAGTGATCCAGAAACGCTGACAACACAACGGCTAAGGAGAAACATGACAAAGTTGTCGTGCGCAAAAGCACGGGATTGCATAAATGGCCCTCGCTCCACTTTTTTTTCTTGGCCTCCGCATATCAAACCAAATTAGCAAATCACCAACTTCTTCGAAATTTTACAAAAACTTAAAAGATTACCAATGTTATAATGAATATATTCGATTTTTCATTTAAGTCTTAGCAATTTATCTTTTTATCACGTTTTTATAAGCCTTTGTGGAATGTAACATTTGAAGCTCTTTAATTCATATTGACCCAAACTTTCTAAAAGTTGTTCTATTTTCAAAAAGTAAAAAAGAATATATATTTTTTTCCACCAAATGCAAAATGTAATTCAACTTATAAAAAGGGCATGAAAAATTTTACATATGATCTAAGTGCCAACGTCTATATATTGTCAAAATATCAAGTGTTACAAGCTGGAAAAGACCAAAATGCATTGTCACAATATATAAATTAAGTAAAAAGAGAAAAGTAAAAATCTATGCAGACATGCCCGAAGAGAATTGAGATGGACCCAAGGCAATCCTGACCTAAAATTAAGGACCGAAGTAGCTGGGTTAGTCGGATTTTCTTGCCTCGGAAAAAAGAAATTGGTCAGCCAATGTGTAAGATTATTCACATTTTTGTTAAATTTAAAGAAAATATAATTGCACGAGTAAAACTCGAATAAAGTGATTTTTCAAATAACTTATTTTTCACGAAATGAACTTACCTAAAGAGTTGGATCATTTTCGGTCTGCGGAATTCGCACCATGTAGTTTTTTCCTTCTATATTTAGGTGTTCTATGGTTAATAGTTTTATGTCAATGTGAGCCTTAAAAAATTGAGATAATGTCTATGTGGCGCTGGGCATTATCTCAAGAAGATGTACATTCAAATTATATATATTGACGCCTAAATTTTATCTATTTATTTAGGATTTAATTGCAAAAAAATTAAGAATTAATTTCTAATCCCTAAAAAAAATTATTAAATTGCATCGCATATAGACATTATGGACATTTGCATTACTGGTATTAACTGTTAGAAATTTTTTGAAAAAACTTTAAAAAATTAATTAATTCAAATTAAAAATAATAATAATGCGGCGGGGCCGGGCTAGACTTCAGACCTAGCCCGGCCCTTTTTTCTTTTCTTCTCTCCACAAAGACGGCGTACGACGAACACGGGCAGCGGGGGAATGTCGCGCGGTACGGCTGGCCTGGGCAAGCTGGCAGCAGCTGGCGACGCTGCTTAAAAGGGAGGAGAGGTTGGACCGAGAGGCGGGGTTCTTCGGCTGAAAAATCCAGAAAGAAAGGGAGAGATCCGACGAGAGAGCCGCGAGTGAGAGCGAGTGAAGAGAGTCGGAGCAGAGACCGCCGGCCACCGCGCCTGAATCGCGGCCGACTACCCGCCGCCGTGCCTCCTTTCCCGCGCCGAAGCTCCGGTAAGCCCCGACCCTATTTCGTCCCTGTTTTCGGGCGTGCCGGGGCGGAGCTCGCGGTCGTCCAGCTCACACGAGCTCCAGCCCCGACCATCCTTTGTCCAGCTACTGTGTGTATCGTTATCTGTTTGTCGAGAGTTCCGTTGAGAATCCCGGTTGAAGTTGAGCCGGAAACCTCATGATTCGCGAGCCCCCTTCACCCGTTCGACGAAATGCTAAGCGAGATCTAGTTTTCATTCTCCCGTTTTTGGCCGAAATCGAGTCGTCCGTGCACGCCGTGATCCGTGGGAACATTACAGTGGTGTTGGGCGACCTTGGGCGTCGGCCGTGTAGTCGTTCGCCACGTTTCCATCGTCGCCGTAGTTTGTTCGGTGTTTGGCCGTGGTGTGGCTCTCGGCCGGCGGCGAGGAGGTCGGCCGACGAATGGCGTTCGGAGTGGACGACGCTGGGTGGTAGCTTTGCGGTGTCCTGAGCGCCGGCGAGGGCTTGTCTAAGTGGCGTCGGTTCGGGTGAGGAGCTTCGGTGAAGAAGTGCGAGAGGGGGAGGGGTTCTTCGGGAAGGAGAGAGCAGGGAGAAGAAGAGAAAATAGAAAAATAAAAGAATAAAAACGAATTAAAATAATGAATTAGAAAAAGGATTAAAAAATTAGTTTTTAATTTGATGCGGGTCATATCCCAGTGGGCGGATCAGGTTATCGGTTTAGACCGAGTTTACGGTCCGAATCCCTGTTCTCGAATATAATAATAAACAAATTTTAATTAAAAAATTAGTTTAAAAATATACAGTTGCTATTCATTTTTATGTGGGTCCCATCCATCGTGAGGCGTGAGAGAATCGTTGCTGACCACAGTCGACTTCGGTCGGCAGTGGAAATAGAGGGAGGAGAGAAAGACAAGCTCGAAAGAATTCAGATAATTTCTTTATTTTTTTGAATTTTTAATACTATAAAAATCTAAAGTTCATGAATTTATGCTATATTTAACTTAAATTAATTTGCATGTAACAAGAGTTATATTTTTCCATTGCTAACGGATTTTTTATCAACGAGAATTACATGGTATAATAGGCCTCTGCAGCTTAAGCTGATTGACATGAGGGCTTCCACGTTTTAGGAAAGTCGAAAGGCTCATATTGCAGTCTCCGTTTACTTTGTTGTTGAAAGACTGACCAGGAGAGCAACCCAATGATGACGCAACCAAGTGAAGAACAAGAAAATTTGAATCAAGCAAAACCAGTAGCAGGTACATGTTCATGTTCCAACTGAGAAAGAATATGGCATAATCGATGGAGTCCCAAATATGCTCGAACTTGTATTTTCTCATAGTTCATTTTATTTTCTTTATCACCAAACAAACATAATGCTGACCGTAGCTAGAATAAAGGGGATAAAAAAAAGTATGTGAAGGACCTAGTGCTCACTCTTTCTTCTACAGATATTGAAAATGTTTTAACAAGCGTTGGATCAGCTGCTTCCCAATCTGGAGGTGCTTCAGGTGCGTTATCCCTCAAAGGAGTTATTTTCAGTGTGAAATTAATATTTGGGGCGGATCTTCATGAAATTGTTCTTTTCTGGGACACTCTTCAATGTCAGCAAGGAAAAAGTATTAACTTAAATGGCCTGAAAAGTTTACATCCATTGCAGAAATATCGGAAAGCGTAGTGGAGGAACTCTATTACCGGCCATTGATCCAAGCTGCATTCAGGGGCGATTGGGAATTTGCTAAAAGATTTTTCGAACAAGATATTGCTTCAAGGACGGCCGAAATAACAAGCAGATCAGAAAGAGTGCTTCACATAGCCGCTTGGAGTGCACAAGACCAATTTTTGGAGAACCTGGTTGAGCTCTTTTCTCCATATTCCGAAGAACTTGAAATGGTTGATTGTGACGGCCGCACAGCCCTCCATATTGCTGTCCTGTGTGGAAGGATAAGGATGGTCAAGGCATTAGTTAGACGTAATCCTAGGTTGACGCAACTCGCAGATAATGAACAACGCATTCCTTTGGAAATATCTGCTTTGGAAGCTTCTAGACATAAGGAGATTGCCTGGTTCCTGGCGGAAAATACAACAAACGATGAGCCGAGTCAACCCTTCAGCATTCCCTCCGCGATTGACATCATTACAAGTCTCAGCGATGTTGGTCATCATGGTAAGATCACCATCGCTCTTTATATCAATTCCATCTATTTCTTTTTGCATTGATTAGGCTCCATTCATTTCATGGAAGATATAATACTTCTTGATAATGTTTTCCAAAAAATCATTTTTCAGGAAAATGACAATATTTTCCAGTGATCGGCTGAAACTTAAAAATAAACTAGAAAATATTTTATGCTATCAGTATAGTTGATTTGTATTTCCTCCATGCACTCATTTTGATAATTTTTTTTTAAATTGTTTTAAGAACTAATTTTTTTTTCCTTTTTCCTTTTTTATTTTCCTCATTTTTTGATTGGTTACTGGCTACAATGATGGCTGACAACTGGCCAAAGGTGAGCTCAAGTTTGCTAGCCTCAAGCCTCATTGAATTGGTGAGCTAGAGGCTTGCAATCGTCGATTTGGCCAATGTTTAGCTCAAGCTGGTCGACCGGCCAAGAAAGAAGGAAGAAAGAAATGAAAAAGAGAAAAAAGAGAAATAATTAAAAATTAGGTTTTTTTAAAAGGAGAGAGAGAGAGAGAGAGAGAGAGAGAGAGAGAGAGAGAGAGAGAGAGAGAGTTGGAGGCTAGAGAGAAGAGAGATTGAGTGGGAAAAACCTACTTGAAAGATGGAAAATATTTTTCTCTATTTTAGAAGAATTTAATATTTTCTATGACTAATTCATTTTGTTGTGAAAATGAAAGTTGGAAAATCCGAAAAATATTATTTTAGAAGTTATTTTCTATGAAATGTGCGGAGATTTAGACTTAGCTTTTTTACCCGATCAACTTTGCTGGTGAATTCGGATAGATATCACCCTTTATCTAGTTGGGCGATACAAGCGCTTACTTACCATGAGATCCGAAAAATATTATTTTAGAAGTTATTTTCTATGAAATGAGCGGAGATTTAGACTTAGCTTTTTTACCCGATCAACTTTGCTGGTGAATTCGGATAGATATCACCCTTTATCTAGTTGGGCGATACAAGCGCTTACTTACCATGAGAAGCACACGATTCAAGCGAACATTACTGGACGTGTTGGCGACAAATGAGTCTCACTTTCCCAGCGGAACCAGGCTGAGTGTTATGGAAGCATTGATATACAAATGTCCGTACTTTCTGCACTCGCATCCCCCTTCATTACTGATTCCCCTTCAAGAAGATCAACCTGGTCACCTGCTCTTTTGTCTCTGAACTGAAGGTATCCCGGTGGACTTGAACTCCAAACCAAAAGATGAAAATTCAGATCCGGGTGGGTATGCATTGTTGCTGTTGGGCATTATCTTAGGACCTTTCGTGATTTTGAACTTTCAATCAATTTTCTTAGATTGATTCCCTCCGTACTAGGAAAAGAAACTGGAAATGATCGTTTCTTTGCAAGATATATTCTGGTTCCTTGACCCAGTGTTACTTGAACAATGGCCTGAAATCGAACTACTTTATGGATCAGCTATCCTTTGGAAACCAAATATGATTCAACCAAATGCATAAGTATTGTATAACTTAATTGATTGGACAATGTAACGAATGAATTACAAGGTCTTACACTGATTTCATATCTAGTGATTGAGCTCTCTTTGCAATTTGTTTGTAGTGCTTCAATGTCTTACAAGGTCACTTTGGAATGCCGCCAAAATTGCAGGTACGCTTCCATTTTATCAAGATACAATCTCTATCTCTATCCAACTCTCCCCAACTAAAAGTCTATGGCTTGTTTGTTTTTAACTTCTTTTGCAAATAAAAAGAAGTTCCCACTTAATTCTTTGCCATAATTTGGAAAAGAAGTTGTGTTAGGCCCACTACTTGTGTGAAAGTACACATTCTCCATTGGATGAGTGATGTGTGTTTGAAGTTACTTTTGAAATTAAATTTTTCCACGGGTCAATTGTCCAACAGTAAATGTGTAACTTATTCTTTACAACGTCGATGGACCTAATAAAAATCCTTCAAAAAATTATCTAAACTCAAACAAAGTTATATATGATTTTTTTGTGTTAATATTTAACATTTTGAAAGCTTTTAGATATTCATCAAATTCTAATTGCAAGAGTCGCAAAATTTATAAAAAAAAAAAAAAGTTAAAAAAAATACTTGAAACTGAATATTGAGCGAGATTGGATGTCAGCCTAGGAATTTGTTGTTTATGGCTAAATGATCTAAGCCGAAGATATGGATAAGAGTTACCTAAACCTAGCACTTCTCCTTCTTTCTTGATAAGAAAATTATCTCTATCGAGCATGCAAATCTTTCTGGAAAAATAAGAATAATGAACCCATTAGGTATTTGTTTCCTCCATAACGGGAGAAGTACAACACGAAAGAACACGTTGAGAGGGTGCAGGAAGTGGGCGTGAGAACGGGGCCAAGCCCCTGTCATTGCCTATGAAATAAGGTTGCAATAGATGAAGGCATGAGTTTATCCTTTAATCTCATTTAACATAGTAAATTTACATTGTTATTTGGCAACTTTAAAAAGGCGTGAAGAATAGGGATAGGAGTATGTAGGGACAATCAAAATAATTTGCTTAGGAGGGCTTGGAATAGAAGAATATTTCAGCAGCAGCTAATTTTGTGGGTCTCAACAAAATCATGCATCACAAAATTCCACTCCAAGTTATATATCCCGTACCAACAAGCTAATGATTAAAGGAGTTTTCTCCTCTTCTTATAATCTTGTATTTCAGATTTGTTAGAAGCACTCCAAAAAATAAGATCTCGAATACATTAGGCCGATATGGGAGAATCGATCTTAAGATTACCCGAGACTAAGAAGGTGGACCATTCAATGAGTGCAAATCTGAGCCCAAACACCACCTCACCACGAAAAAAAAAACACTACTGCAGTTTGCAAAACTTATTCACAACTTTTGCCCGTAGTTGCATTTGTAATCTTGACCCAACCTTTGGATGCACCCGAAATACTCTTGAGCCTTGTCCCTAATATTTCTATCTTTGTCAAAGAACAAAAAGGAAACAGAAGTATAGTGTTGTTACGTATTTTTATTAAATCAGAATTCTTTTTTTAGAATAGACTCAAGTTAACTCTACTCACTATGTCATTTAGGTGTGACAAGTAAACTCGAACTTCACATACCATTATGTGACCTCGTGTGGAAGTTTTGATTTTATTAGAGACAGATAGAATGGAGAAGAAAAAAAATTGCTCTTGTGCTGAGCATGACTAACAATACAATGGATTATGCGTATAATATGATTCTTTTTTATCACTAGCTGCTATGCATAAATACATATTATTATCTAAAGTAATCTTATATATGCAAAGACTACTATGATTTGCTCTAGCTGGACAGATGTCATTGGCGTGGCTATTTTTAGAGCTGTTCTATCAGGTTAAGTCTCATAATTAATTCTCTTAATTATGATTGACATTATAAAACCTCGTCTGAACTTCAAGGAAGATCACTTTCTTCAATTACCCTCTAAGCACTTTTACTTTCTTCACATCCAATTTTTTTTTTCATCCAGACATGATATAAATCTTTTCTTGGAAAATTCCAAAAATGACTTTATACCTTTTTAGTACTTTGCATCAGCAATTACTAAGTCACACTTTGCACTGAATTTCAATGAAGAAAAAAAGATCAAAATAGCTTTTCTAAAAGAGTAAAAAAATATAAATAGAATGAGATCGTTTTCCCAATCTCCCGCCAACCCAAGCTAATGTGGTAGGGGCTTTTGTGGGAAAATATGACAATTAGTAAACTGTTGTCTGATAACAAAAATTGGGATGCAAAGCTGGCCTACTTTTTCTTTTCAAGTAAAATCCAATCGCCGATTCTTCATTTTTCATTTTCATTTTTTCTTTAATATTTTGTAGTTCCTATAATCAAGAGGATCCACGAGGTGAAGCTAAGACACGTGGCGGCTGTCAAGTTGGCAAAAAGTGTTTGCATTGCGATCTCTCATCAGACATCTAACGAGATCACCAATTTTTTACAAAAGGACGGCAAGTTGATACAAGAGGAAGGCGCGTTGATGCAAGCAACAAAAAGGGGAATCACTGAAATCGTGAAGCTATGTATTCAAAATTTCCCGGAGCTTATTTGGATTTCAACTAGCAAAATAACTGATGAGATGTGGACGTCACAGGCTGTGAAGTGTCGCCAAGAAAGGACTCTCAGTTTCTTTCTAAAGGTAAGCTCAACCAATGGGTTGTCGTTAGCTGCAGGGCCTACAGTGAAAAAATCGAGGGCGCTGATGAAGGCAGCAGCAAATTATGCAACGGCAGAGTACCAACTTATAAATTACGTGGCTGGAG
This sequence comes from Eucalyptus grandis x Eucalyptus urophylla, assembly GCA_028830015.1. Lineage (NCBI taxonomy): Eukaryota > Viridiplantae > Streptophyta > Magnoliopsida > Myrtales > Myrtaceae > Eucalyptus > Eucalyptus grandis x Eucalyptus urophylla. Next base: position 49,523,296 of record CM054190.1, read on the forward strand.
CAGCATTTCAAATGCAAAGAGAAATCCAATGGTACAAGGTAGAAATCTTCCCTTTCATATATCTAATAGCTGTGCTTAATGATAATTCTCATTATCATATCTTGTTAAATTTTTAAAATATGATGACTAGAACTTTATTTAGATAGTCTTGAGAATATACATAGAACATTTTCTTGACAAAAGTCGGGCGATGTCTTGCCCAACTCTTACGCACCACGAGGTTCACCTTCCTAGGTGAATTTAGGGTAGAGCCCCTCATCGGTCTGGTGTATTCAGGACTTTACGCACCATAGGCCAACGAGGGTTGCAACACCCTTGTCTAGACCATGCAAGCGTCAGTTGGTGACCTTGCTGGCCTAGAGTCTAAAATAAAAATGAAAAATTCAGATTTTCTTTTTTAAAAAAATTGAAAAATTTGTCCATATCTATGCTGATAGTGCCATGTAGAATTGTCGATGCTAACTAGGCTGTCACGTTAGTGACTTCCAAAAATACTAAATTGGCAAATCATCAAAAGTTTTAGACTTAAATTAGAATGGTTAAAAGGTTTAAGATTGAATTAGTCACCGTACAAGTAGTTTATGATTTTTTAGACAATTTTCCCGATATTTTTTTCCATAAATTCTTCTTGAAGACTCCAAATTCCATGAAACTTGATTTTTTAGAAAGAAGAAACATAGTGCGTTCCATGTATATATTATTTGACTAAAATGAAGCACAAAATCATCATGGAAGCTTCGAAAAAAGTGACATTTGAAATTCTGCCAGCAAAGATGGATTTTACTTCTAAAAAAATTTCGCATCAAGTATTGGATACATCTTAATCTCCTTGAGATGTGCCCTCGTCAGTTTTTTTTTTTTTTTTTGAAAATTTTCATTATACTATCCACTTATCAAAACTCCTAATTATGGGTTTTATGCATAGGCCGTGGAAAGCTGGGTTCATCCTCACGTGGCATCTGGCTACTATGAGGGGGTAACATATTGGAATAGATTTGTGAGGAACCACAAAGAGTTGATTGAGAAAGGAGAGAAGTGGGTGAAGGACACGTCAAATTCATGTATGCTCGTCTCAACTCTAATTGCCACAGTATTGTTTGCAGCTGCTTTCACCGTGCCTGGAGGCAATGATGATAAAACTGGAGCACCATTGTTTTTGGGACATGATTCTTTCCATATTTTTGTAATTTCGGATGCGTTAGGTTTGTTTTCTTCCGTGACGGCCATCTTGCTATTCCTAGCCATTTTAACTTCACGCTATGAGGTGCAAGATTTTCTCAACTCATTGCCTAAGAAGATCATAATGGGCCTCTCTTTACTCTTCCTCTCCTTGGCTTTCATGTTGGTGGCCTTCGCTGCAACTCTCACAATGATGCTTGATAAGAGACTAGAGTGGGCTCTCACTCCTGTCATTCTGCTGACCTCTATCCCTGTGGCTTTGTTCGCAGTGCTACAACTTACCCTGCTATTCCAAATGGTTAAATCCACTTATGGACCTAGCATCTTTCGTTCCGAGGGCATTTGGGATGGAGTCAAATATACAAAACAAGATTAGGGGTTGACGAATTTGATTTGAGAGTGTATGTCTTCATTATAGTTGGTTGTTTGTAGTAGAGCCAATGCAATATTGAACGTATTTCCTCAAAATATATGACCAATTATCATGCATTGTGTTTGTTGACACCTAAATTTTATCATTTTATTTAAGACTTAATCACGTAAAAAATTAAAAATTAAATTTCAAATCCTAGCAAAAAGAAAAAAAACAATTATCACTAAATTGCATCGCGTATTAGCATTAGGAATATTTGCATCACTAATGGTAATATTCTATTTTCTCCAAAAAGTTTGCTATAAAAAAATATTATCATTATTGGAAATTATGACCATAAAAGAAAATAATAAAAAAAGGGAAAAAACCACCTAAAATCTCAAACTTTGCCTAAAATGACAAATTTACCCAAAACTTTTTTTTGTGACATGAAAAATCCCAAAGTTTGCTAACTGTGACATATTTACCTCAAACATTTTTTTGACACAAAAAATCATGAACTTTCATTTGTGTAACACATTTACCCTAAATCATAAGGGCATTTTGGTCTTTTACTTTTAAAAACTTTTATTTTTCTTTTTCTTTTTCTTCTTTCTTCCCTCCGCCGTTCATGGCGAAGGGAAGCCGGCGAGGGCACCGCACCCCTCGCCATGCCTGACACCGGCGAGGGCGGCCCTTGTCAACGTCGAGCGAGGGCCTCCCTCGCTAGATTTGGTGAGGGTCTAGCGAGGGCCGACCTCGCCTCCGTCGGGCGAGGGTGGCCCTCGCGGGACACCAACGAGGGGTGTCCTCGCCCAACGCCGGTGAGGACCGCCCTCGCCGGTGCCAGCTTTCGTCTGCCGAGGCTGGCGGAGAGAAGAAGAAGAAAATAAAAAAGAGAAAGAAAAAGAAAAAACAGAAAGAATAAAACGAAAATGCCCTTAATGGGGTAAATGTGTTACGATTTGCAAAGTTTGGGGTTTTTCGTGTCACAAAATAAAGTTTGGGGTAAATTTGTCACTTTGAGTAAAATTTAGAGTTTTTGGTGGTCTTTTCCCTAAAAAAAAAAAGAAAGAAGAAAATCGAATGGGGCCGGCCCACCTCTCTTCTTCTTTTCGAGCGGACTGGCCCAGCTCATTTCATTTCGGCCCAGCCCAAGCGTGGCTCTTCTTCCTCCCTCACACCCCCACACTGCTTTGACTTTTGCAGAAAAAGAAACGTACAAACCAGGAGGTGAGGCAGAAAATCGCGAGGGCACAAGACAACGTGATCCTAGGATCGGGGATCAAGTAGGCGCGACGAGCAGGCTACGACAAGCTGGCAGTGGCAGAAGCCATGCGCGCCTGTCGCTGGCCGAGTTTAAAAGAGAGACCAAGCAAGAGAAGAAAAGGGGGGAAGTTCGAAGCGACTAAGGGAGAGATTCGAGCGAGAGATATCCAAGAGAGTAAAGTCGAAGGAGCGTTTAGTCGAAGGAGCGTTTTGTCCACCATCGATCGTCCGTTCGTGAGTTGCTGTCCGTCACAGCCCTTCCCGTGAAACCCGGTAGGTCTCTCGAGCACGTGCGTTTTGTTCTAGTGGGGGTGTAAGGCGGAGCTCGCGGCCGACCAGTTCACGCGAGCTCCGGTCCTACCGATCCTTCACAGTTGTTTCTGAGTGTTCTGGTATGGTCTATTAGGAACCTAGGCCCGTGTTTGATTTTCGATCGAGGCAAAATCCCTGTATCAGTAGCGCACGCCAAATGCTTGTGAAAATGCGTAAACAAGATCTGAGTCCTACAAGTTTGTTAAAGTCGGGAGACAGTTGTTCTTTGTTCATATCCGTTCCGAATGTGATTAACCTATCCCTTAGAGGATCTTGAGTCTCGCTCGTGCATGTCATGTTGATGTTTGTCCAAATCTATGTCCCAAGCGAGCCTAGGTCCTCCCTCTAGCTGATGCACCTTATTTGTTTGACAAAATGTCCCAAGAGAACCGAGAACAACCTGAGTTTAAACTCAGTCTGATTTTATGCGATTTTTGCGGAGTAATCATGTATGTTTAAACTGGGGGATGTCTGCATCCGAAAATGGTTTAGCCGCTGTCGGAGTTAGATGGCCGGCGGCAATCTGCGCCGTTCGGGTGGTTTGGTGTTGGAAGGGACGCTGGGTGCTTCGGTTGGTGTTGTTGTTCGAATGAGTTTCCGTAAGGAAGCAGTTTCGGTGAGGAGTGTCGCGAGGAAGGAGAAGACAACCTTCGGGAAAGAGAAAGAGGGAGCAGGGAGGAGAGAGAACAAAATAAAAAGAAATGAAAAAGGGATAATGAAAAGAAATAAGAAGGGACAAAACGGAGGAAAAGACGTTGGAGGGACGTTCTGTGCAGAAGATGGAGCAGCAGAAAAAGACAAAACAGGGACAAGACAAAAAGAGAAAAAAAGAAAGAAAAAATAGATTTAAAAAAAACTAAACTAAAAAAATATTTTTAAAAATTAAAAATTTCAAAAAAATAAAAAAAATAAAAAAATTTCGAAAATAATAAAAATTCAAAATATTTTCGAAAATTCAACAACTTCCAAAGAATATTAAGAAAAAAATCAAATTTTTTTAGAAAATACTGAAAATTCGAGGTTTTTTAAAATTAATTAAAAAAGAAAATTTAGAAAATTAAGGAAAATTAAAAAAATTCTCAGAAAATTCCAAAATTCAGAAAAGTCTAAAAATTTCAGTAGTAATTAGAAAGACACCGAGAAAGAAATCAAAAGATTTTGGAAAATTCAAAAATTCATTTTTTCCAAAAAAATCCAAAAAAAATTCTAAAAAAATTATTAATTAAAAAATAAAAAATGTTAAAATTAATCTCTTAGTTTGTTTTCTCCTAAAAAAATGGAAGTCTTTTAATTTAGAATCTTGTTCAAGAGGTTTTAGTTGTCTTTAAAGACGAATACCCTTGATCGTGCAATTTGGTATGTTGATTTTGGCTTCCCTTTAGTCTTTCTTTGATGTTAAATTTTTGCTCTCCCATGTAATTCATTTAATTGCTTTCATTAGCTGATAATTGTTATTTTAATGATTGTGCACATGTATGATCATCTCACATGTTAGTGGATAGGTATAAAATCAATTTAGATTACTTGACAAAAACATCTTCTTCTTCTTTTTTTAAATGAATAAGATGAGGTATTGAAATGGCACTAATTAGTTAATTAATATAATTAAGTTCCTAAACCTAGATTCTCTGATTACGTAGGAAGCGAACTATACTCCCATACCTCACTTGGTTTGTAGCTGACCTTAATAGACTAGTGGCGACTCTTTTTTACAAAATTCCTATGTATTCTCCAATGGCGCGTGAGGTATGGGCTTAAGAGAGCCCATGCCTCATTATGGCCCATAGGCTCGTCTTTTAGGCAATGTCCCTAAACTTATTCCATTCCTTGAAAGGTAGGTCGCGATAATGTTTCATTGCCTTGTTACCAAAGATCTATTTATAGAATGATTTAATCAATTTAAAATTTCAGCCTATAGATACTTCAAATTCAATCTGCACAAACATAAACAATTTCTTTTAACATAAACAATTTCTTTTAACATTCAAGACTAAAGTATGCTCATCTTGGAATATAACATTTTAAAAATTATTTTTTTAGCTTTTTCTTTTTTTTATATATATAATTTAGTTTCAGAATTTTTTTTCCTTTAGCTTAAACATTCAGCCTCCAGGTACTTCAAAATATAATCTATATGAAAAATCTATATCTTCAACATTTACTACCAAAATACACGCAATCATGTAATATATCTTTCATCATGGAATGAGAGATGAACAATTATTTATAGAAAAAATCTATAGATACAAAATTTCTATGGTAAGAATATACCAAATGTAGACTTTATTCTTGTGAAATATAAAGTAATTGGAATCATACCAGTCATGATACTTTGATTGTATCAATTATGAAATAGATGGAATAAAACCTACCATAAATCTTTGCCCCAGTGGCCACTGTTGACACATAAATTTTGATTAAATATTTAGATATTTATTGCATAAGAAATTAGACACCAATTTGGTCTTGGAGAAGCAATCCTCACCATCAAGACAACCAGAGATAGCTCCGGCTCCTTGGCGATGATTTGTTGCTCCAACAGGCAACCAAAGACATGTTGGTCTTGAAAAAGTAGCTTCCCTACGTTACCCTTGCCAAAAACTTGAGGTTCTCTCTCCGTATGACTCCTTCCCAATAAGTAATTACGGCTATCATCGTATCTATCTTAATATGTATTATGCTATACTGCCATTTTTATACATAACACCTAATCCCGAATAAGATATTATCTATTGCATATGCATTGACAAAATTTAGGTATCAATTCGTTTTTGAATGTAACATTTATAAACTCATTTTCAAATAGGGATAGTTATTGACACCTAAATTTTGATTAAATATATAGATATTTATTGCATAGAAAATTGGGGACCAATTCGGCCCTAACAACAAGGACATCGTGCTGTCGAAATGAAGGAGCAGAGGAAGCGAAAGTAATGACTGATGGGATGCTGGTTCAGCTGAGGGAGGCGGGTTGGCATGCCAAGGATTGGTGGCCGAAGCCTCCGTCGACCGGCCTCCTTAGCCTATAAATAGGACAGCGCGAGCTCAGTAGAAGGGGGAGCCAAAGAGAGAAAAGAAGGGTGGAGGAGAGAGAGCGGAGGGGTTTCTTCGAAGAGACATCCGAGAAGCCCGAGAGACTGAGCGGAGGGGGTGAAGGTAGAGGGAGAGCATCGAGAGGGCAGAGCTCGGAGAGGAGATCCGAGAAAGAGAGAGAGAGAGAGGGAGAGGGAGAGGGAGAGGGAGAGAGCCCTCTCTCGGCCAAGCCGCGGAGACCCTCGTCGCGCGAGACCTTCCCCGTGCTGCTACCATGCAACGCCGCTTGTCGCTGCCACGGCGTCGCCTACTATGCCAAAATCAAGTCGCGCCATTGCTGTACTCGAAGGTCGCTATTGCCACGACACCGTTGCCCACTGCTTTGTCGATTTGCCATCGATCTTGCTCGCTGCACCACTGCGACCAAGAAGTCTGGGCCAACCGTCGTCGCTCGTCACGGCCGTGTCCGTTGGGGTTCATAGTGGGGCAGCAGAGGAGGCTACCAATTGGGTTGGGGCGTGGGTCATGTTTGGGTAGAGTTTCGTTTGTCCGGGCTGGTTGGGTCTAGGTGCATGGGCTTGCAAGGTTGTGGGCCTGGCTTTTCTTTCAAGTGAAATTTGGGCCTGATAAGAATTAATTCGAATTGGGCTCTTGACAAAGCCCGGTCCGACCAAACTCAAGCCCGAGATAGAACTCCTCCGTTTGCTTCGTCCAGCCTCTGTGCGTATGATGGATGACCTCTGTATCTTTGGGGGAGAGTGCTTGAAGTCTATTATGTTGGATGAAGCTCAGGGGATTATTGATTTTGAAGCTTAAATGGGTTGGGCATAACATATCTAAGTCATAATCCTTAATTTTGTGAATTAATTTTAATCGGCAAAATTCATGTTAAGTAACTCAATTGATAAAATCGGAAAGTTTATATTTGAATTGGCATAATAAGTTTAGGACTGACTTTATAATTGCCTCGAAATAACTTATTTCAATATTTCTTATAAATCAATAATAATTCATTATAAAAATTAAAATTTAGATATTTGCTAGAATTAGACATCAGTTCAGATTATAGGTTTGCTAATTATAGTCAAAAGCAAATCAACGCATCGAGCTTGCGTGAAAGTGTCCTAGATGAGTTATCATTGTGCGAGTTTAACCCACTTTTATATCCATTGATAGATAGATAGAGATTGAAATGACTTTTATATCCATTGACAAATAGATAGAGATTGAAATAAAACACTTCAAATAAAGTAAGTACACAGGCTCTGATACCAATTGATATTGCTAGTATGAGTACCTAGACGGGGGTGAATAGGTATATAAAGGATTTTTCTTCAACAATTGCACAATACTAGACAGTTGAAGGAAACGATAATCAAAGTAAGACTGAGAGAAGAGAAAATTGAACACGCGGTTTATAATGGTTCGGCTTATATCAAGTCTACGTCCACTCTTCTTCACTGACAGCCTATTGGCTGGATTCCACTATGAACAAAAGAGAAGTTACAGCACAGCTTTGCCTTGATTCCACAGTGTAGATGTTCTACAACACCTCCTCAAGATTTCTCACAAATATAGACTCTCTCTTTCGTATACAAGTATTCGCTCAAAGGATTTGTCTAAACAAAAAGGAGCTTCAGACTTTGGAATTCTTCTATCGCGCACACCTTGAACAACTAAGACAGTCTTCCTTATATACTCCTTTATGCCATCATACCCGTTGGCACTTACCAAAGGAATTCCTCCAATCTACCCGTTGGACGGAATCAATTAGGAAGATTGTTCAAGCTATTAAAGGAATGTGTTGATAGCCCATCAATCATGTTCGCCCATACAGTCAGGATCTCGGTTTCCATAAGCAGAACCTTCCAATAATATTTAGGCAATCACCGGATCTTCAATTATCGAGTCAATCTTCGATCAATCAAAGGACTCCGTTATGTCTTCTCCAGCCACGAGATTTTCTCCAGTTGATAAGGTTAAATCCTTAACGAAACATCCAGTTCTGGATAACCTTTCTTCAAACGGATTAGAGATTGTCAATGAGGATAGACTTTGAGTCTTGAGTCTGGCTGTCCGGAGGTCTTCAGACTTTAAATAGCAGAGTCTGCAAGCCTTCAGACTAGACTGATAGAAACATTTTGTCAACTTCAAAACACTTCAAGAAGATTTCTCCAACAAATGTCCAGGTATCTTCCAGAATTGATGCCCTGAGAAAGGTCGGCACATCCTCCCGAGAAAGGTCGGGTTCCAACTGGTGTCTTTGACAAAAGTCAGACACCCCAACAAAACAGATGCCTTGAGAAAGGTCGGCGCATCCTCCCGAGAAAGGTCAGGTTCCAACTGGTGTCTTCGACAGAAGTCAGACACCCTACAAATCGATGCCCTGAAAAAGGTCGGCGCATCCTCCCGAGAAAGGTTGGGTTCCAACTGGTGTCTTCGACGGAAGTCAGACGCCCCACAAATCGATGCCCTGAGAAAGGTCGGTGCATCCTCCTGAGAAATGTCGGGTTCCAACCAGTGTCTTTGACAAAAGTCAGACAACCCAACAAAACAGATGCTCTGAGAAAGGTCGGCGCATCTCCTGAGAAAGGTCGGGTACCAACTGGTGTCCTCGATACAAATCAGGCACCCACAAATGAGATGCCCTGAGAAAGGTCGGTGCATCTCCCGTCAAGGTGACCGAAGAAATGTTCGGGTCCTAAACAAATCATGGATTGTTTAAACAGGCGACCGAAGAATGGTTCGGGTCCTAGAAGAGCAGTTTCCTCTCACGGCGACCGAAGAATGGTTCGAGTCCGAGACAAACCACTGATTACTCCAACAGGCGACCGAAGAATGGTTCGGGTCCTAGAGGAGCAATTTCCCGTCAAGGCGACCGAAGAAAGGTTCGGGTCCTAGACAAATCATTGATTGTTTTAACAGGCGACCGAAGAATGGTTCGGGTCCTGGAGAAGCAACTTCCTGTCACGGCGACTGAAGAATGGTTCGGGTCCGAGACAAACCACTGATTACTCCAACAGGCGACCGAAGAATGGTTCGAGTCCTGGAGGAGCAATTTCCCGTCAAGGCGACCGAAGAAAGGTTCGGGTCCTAGACAAATCATTGATTGTTTTAACATGAGACGAAAGAATGGTTCGAGCCCTGGAAAAGCAACCTCTTCATATCACCAGGTAAGATGACGCCTTGATACTTGCCAAAACTCGGGGTTCACACCCTATCTCACTCACTCCCGGTAAGTAACTACATGTATCTTCTTATCTGTCTTAGTATATATAAAGTTATATTGCTCTTTTTCCGCATAGAATAATAAGTCCCAAATAAAATATAATCTACTACGCGTGCATGGATAAAATTTAGGCATCAGTTTATCTTTGAATGCAACCTCTGCGAACTCACCTTCAAAGAGGGGCAGCTGTTGACACCTAAATTTCATTTTTTTTTAATTAGGTTTTTTTACATTTATTTGCCTATTTCGGATAATAGCAAAAATAACCAAAAAAAAAACAAAAAAACAAACAAATAAGAAACAAAAGAAAAGCAAAAAAGCAGCCCATTGGGGCTGGGCTCGAAGGCCCAGCCCCTCCCCTCTTTTTCTCTCTCTCGCGAGCCCGGCCCCCCCTTCTCTTCTTCTTCCTCATGCCTTCTTCTTCCTCGGTCGCCTGCATCTCACGCGCGGTGGCCGGCAATGCGCGCAAAGGACGGCCTACGGCAAAGGGGAGTAGGCCAACGTCGGCCGGAGAAGATAAGATCGCGAGCGCCATCAATGCCGAGCATGCTTCGCTGGATGAGCTCGGATGGGACGCCGGTTCAGCCGAGGAGAACCGCTCGGCGCACGAAGGGGACCGGCGGTCGGAGCTCCGTCAACCGGATTCCCTCGCCTATAAAAGGGCACCACCTTCGTCGAAGAACGGCATGGGTGAGCTCGGAGATCCTTCACTGAGAGACATTGGGAAGGATTGAAGGGCGAGCACGGGAGAGAACTTGGGTCGCGAGCTCGGCTGACCTCCCACTAAGAGACTTCGGGGGAGGCCGCCGGCGAGCGAGTCCGAGAAGGTCAAATCCGGCCGGTGGAGGCTCGGATCTGGCCTGAGTGAGAGAAGATCGAGGCCGAGGAAGGTCCGGCCGAGATCTACGCCTCAGATTTGGTTTTTTTTTGCTGCTGTTGTTGCCACCGAATGCTGTGCTGCCGCCGTTCGCCCCAACCGAGATCCCGACGTTGTTGCTGCGACCGATTCGCCAAAAGCCGCACCAGATCTGAGAGCTGAGGGGCCGTCGTCTCTGCCCTGTCGTCCCGACCACCACCGTTTGCCGCCACGTCCCGCCGTTGCTACAGCCAGGTAAACGCCGACGCTTGCCGTTCGTCCTCACCGCCTCAGTTACCACGAGATCCAGTCCCCGGTCGTGCTCTATCCATCGTTCCCCTCTACATCTCCACGTCGTTGTCGCCGTCGTGCCGCCACGACGCATCCTCCTACCGCGGCTGACCTCTGTATCGCCACCGTCATCGACGCCGATCCGCCGTCCCGGCCCCTCCGTCAGTGCTGCGTCCAAGCGAAAAAAGAGGCGGCGTCGCGTCAGGTCAGGCTCGGGGCAGAAGTGGGTCACGGCCGAGTAGGGTTCCACGAACCGGGTCGTGGCTGCGAACCGGGTCAAGCATGGGTTGCGGATCGGGTAGGGTTTCGCCTGGGTCGGGTTATGCTCGTGGGCCGGGCGATTGTTGGGCTGAAGTTCTTTTGATGAAAATGGGCTAAATCACATGGGCTTGTGTTTTTTTGAAGAAAAACCAAAAAAAGGGCCTAAGTCGGGCCCGCATTGCGGGCCCATCCAGACGACTCGGGTCGATCCCAACCCGGGAACCCGACCCGGGTCGTTTTTTAAATATATTAATATATTAATATAAAATGTTTTATTTTCTAAAAAAATCAAGAAAAAATCAAAAATAATTTATTTTCCAAAATTTTTTGAAAATTATTAAAAAATATTTTGTTTTCCAAAAAATGCCAAAAATCCAAAAAAGCCAAAAAAAAATTCAGAAAAAGCCAAAAAGACTTGTATTTTTCCAAAAAATACCAAAAAAAAATCCCTTTTATGTCCAAAAAATGAGAAAAATACTCAAAAAAAAATGTTTTTCCTCCCAAAAATGCATGGAAAATCTCTCAAAAATCCAAAAAGCCTTAGGGTTTAAACACAATTAGGTACCGAAAGGGCATTAGTGATTAACTAGTGTAATCAAGTCCCCGATCCTAATTTCTCTGGTTGCGCAGGAGTGAGTATTTCTCAAGATACTTCGCTTGGGTTTCTAATGGACCCACCCCAAACCGATTAGTGGCGACTCCGTTTTGAAATTATTAAAATTAATTTACAAGTAAAAAATTAAGATTATTAAAGTCGTGAATTGGTGGACTTGGGAGAATCCAGGCATAATTAAATTTAGCTGAGCCATTAGCCTCCTTAGGCGCTCGTACCTGAATGCGGGCGCCGGAAAAAAAGAGGTCGCGACAAATATCATTAGCCTGGCTACTTTCAGAGTTGTTCTACCAGGTTAAGTCTTATAATTATATTCTGTTACTTATTATTAACATTATTAAGCCTCGTTTGAACTTCAAGGAAGACTTTCTTCAGTTACCCTCTACTCACTTCCTACTTTCTTCCCATCCAATTTTTTTTTTTTCATCTAGACATGACACAAACCTTTTCTTGGAAAATGCCAAAAATGATTTCATACCTTTTTTTGTACTTTGCACCAGCAATTACTAAAACTCACACGTGGCAATTGAGGACTGAATCCAAAGGAGAAAAAAGAGAGATCAAAATAGCTTTCCTAAAAGATAAGAAAAAAGAAAGAGAATGAGATCGTTTTCCCAATCCCCCGCCACCCCAAGCTCTAAATGTGGGAAATTATGACAATTAGCAAACCTTTGTTAGATGCAACTTGGTGTAAAACTTGGGACCCAGAGCTGGAGAACTTTTTATTAATCCAATTGCCGCCCCTTTGTTTTTCATTTTCATTTTCTTTTTTGTTTTGGACATTTTGTAGCTCCTATTATCAAGAGGATTCACGAGTTGAAGTTGAGACATGTGGGAGCAGTTCAGTTGGCAAAACAGTGTTGCGTTGCGATCTCTGCTATGAGAACTACCGAGATTGCCAATTTTTTCCAAGAGAGAGACCTGCTGCATCATGCTACAACCAAGGGAATTAGTGAAGTCGTGAAGCTCTGTGTTCTTTTTTTCCCGGAGCTTATTTGGATCTCTCATGATGGTGAGAGTTTGGCGACACATGCTGTGAAGTTTCGCCAAGAAAGGACTCTTAGATTCTTTTTGAACGTAAAATCAACCAATGAGTTGTCATTAGTTCCAGCGCCTACACGGAATGAATCAATGGCTATGATACTCGCAGTAGCAAATTCAGTTGCTCATTTGGACATCTTAACTGATGTTGCCGGAGCGGCTTTTCAAATGCAAAGTGAACTCGAGTGGTTTAAGGTAAATATCTTTCTTTTCATGAATTTAATATGATAAATATTATATCTTCTTGACAGGTCTCTTAAAATATGATAGCTAGAACTTTATTTAGATAGTCTTGAGAATATACAAAGAACGTTTTTATTATAGCAATCGGACGATATTTGGCCAAGGTTTTATGCACCACAAGGTCTACCTTCCTAGGTGATTTTACAAGCGGACTGCTTAAAATCAGTCTAGTGCATTCATAACTTTACTCCTAAAATGCTTCCAATATGAATTGAATCCAAGACCACAACGAGAAGAAGAAACTCTTTTGCCGTTGAAGCCAAGACTTGGTACATAGAACTTTAAATTCCACAATGAGGTAAGTTGAGAAACAACGATGGATCCTTAAAACAATTTACAGAAAAAAAAAAAAGGGAGACCGATTAGAGAAATTGGGGCATCGAAAGATGATTGAGACTAATCATAATTAAATTGCATTTTAATTTTACTAATATAACTATGATCCACCACTTAATCTAATCTCAGTGACTCTTTCTTAAAATTTGACCGACTCTTTATATAGGTGTCTGCCATGATGCAATTTGGGGATTTTCACGATAGCTTTGCTCATTCCGTTGTATCATATTTTGTATTGAAGATTATAGTGTAGTTCATATATAATTAAATGTATGCAGAGGATAATGATTTAATCAAAGTAATTTCAATTGAATCTCCTCTTTTTCCATAAAAAATTTAGCTAAGTTCATTTGTGGCCACTATTTTCATTTGAATAGCTATTAATTCAAGAACACTCTTCATTAGTTCGTTTATCTTTTAACTAAAATTTACTCATGCAAGCCATTGTCTACAAAAAAATGATATCATGAAGCTTTTATAATATATTTACCCTTTTAAACTCTCTATTCCTTCTTGTCACTAAATAAGAGCTTTGGAAAATTATGTAAGTCCTAAAGCTTTGAATTCATGCTTAATACGTCCTAAGCTTGACCCTATCCTTCGCGTTATTAGCCCTCTCTTTAGCTCTGTCGATTTTTTATGGACAAGACGTCTATGTGGCATCTTTATTAATTTTTTATATGTTTGAACAAGTGGCACTGCTGTGGCACAAATTAGGCGCTAAATCTCGAAAACTAAAAATAGAAAGTCTTAAAGTTTTTTTTTTTTTTTTAAAGTCAGAATAGAGAGCGAGAGAGAGAGAGAGATTATCGAAGAGGAACAAGAAGGGGCCACCCCCTTTTGTCACCGGTAAGGTTTGGGGACCCTCGTCAGGTCGCTTCGAATGCGACTACCCTCGCTGGCCGCTCTCGCTCAAATGTCTCTAGAAACAATATATAACGGTTAGGACTTAATAAGGCACATAGAAGTACCAGAAGACTCGTTCTCGGATTTCTTGACTAGCTCTCAACATTTTTTTTTCCGTATATTCCTCGAGAAGACCCCAAATTGGATGAGACTTCTAAAAGTATATATAGTGATTTCCATACATATATTATTGGGAAAATGACACAAATGATTCCTAAATTTTGGTTAAATATTCAGTGTGATCCCTAAACTTTTAATTTGTTTAATGTGGCTCCTAAATTTTATCCCAACGTACAGTGTAATCCTTGAACTATCCAATGTGGTCCCGGAACTTTTGGCTTATTTAATGTTGTCCCTGTACTGACCAAGAATAAAATAAAATGTTGTCCCTGAAATTAAATTAATATAAGGATAATAATGGATATTTTCATATAATCTAGGGATTAGATTGAGCATTTATCAAAAGTTTGGAGACCACATCGAACAATTAAGGAACTGCATTGCACATGAGATAGAGTTGATGAGCCACATTGCATATTTGTCTAAAGTTCAGGGACTATCTGTGTAATTTTTCCTATATTATTTGATGATATTTCAAAGTTTAGAAGAAGGTGACACTTGGAATTTTTCCAGCAAAGATGGACTTAACCTGTAACCAATTCCGCAAAGTGTAGAATAAATGTTAATATCCTTGAGATGTTCCTTTGTAAGCTCTTTCTTGAAATTTTCAATAATTAATCCACTTATTGTAACTCATGTTTGTGACTTGTATGCAAAGGCTGTGGAATCGTGGATTATCCCTGATGTAAGAACCTTCATAAGTGATAGCAAAAAATATTGGAAAATATTTGTGAGTGAGCACAAAGAGTTGCATAAGAATGGAGAGAAGTGGATGAAGGGCACAGCAAATTCATGTATGCTCGTCTCAACTTTAATTGGCACTGTATTGTTCGCTGCTGCTTTCACTATGCCTGGAGGCAATAACAACATTATTGGAGTGCCCTTGTTGTTAGGACAAGACTCTCTCCTTCTTTTTGCAATTTCGGATGGTTTAGGTTTATTCTCATCCGTAATAACCATCTTGTTATTCCTAGCCATCTTAACTTCGCGATATGAGACGCAAGATTTTCTTGAATTGTTGCCTAAGAAGATCAATTTTGGCCTTTGTTTTCTCTTCCTCTCCTTGGCTTTCATGCTGGTGGCCTTCGCTGCAACTCTCACAATTGTGCTTAATAAGAGGCTGGAGTGGGTTGTCATTCCAATTACTTTGCTGCCTCTCTCCCCGTGGCTTTATTCGTAGTACTATAACTTCCCCTGCTATTCCTAATGGTTAAATTCACTTATGGACGCAGCATCTTTCGTGCCGAGGGCATTTGGATGGAGTCAAATATACTGAAATGATCAGTGCTTAGTGAATTTGACTTGTGGGTGTATGTCTTCATTATAATTTCTTGTTTGTAGCAGGGCCAGTGCACTACTGAATGTATTTCCTCTAAGTATTTGAACAATTACTATACATTATGTTTCCCTACCTTGTTACCAAAGATCTATTTATAGAATGATTTGATCAATTCAAAATTGCTGCTTATAGATACTTCAAAATTGAATCTGCACATGCATAAACAATTTTTGTTTAGCATCCAGTACCAAAATATGCTCAATTATGGAATATAACCTTTTGAAAATTATTTTTTTTAGCCTTATGTTTTATAATTTAGATGCAGGAATTTTTTCCATGAGCTTAAACATTCAGCCTCCAGGTATTTCAAAATATAATCTATGTAAACAATTATCTCAAACATACGTGCAATCATTCAATACAACTTTCATCATGGAATTAAATATGAACAATTATTTATAGAAAAAAATTTACATATACAAAATTTCGTTGATAAGAATTATACCAAATGTAGACTTCATTCTTTTGAACTATAACCTAATTGGAATCATACCACTTATAAGATTTTGTTTATATTAATTGTGAAATAGATGGAATTAAACCTACCATAAATCTCTGATCATTCATTAGTTACATTTAGATCTTTCATAATAGAATCTAGGTATACACAAGCAATTACTTTTAAAATTTTTTTAAGAAAATACATGCAATCATGTAATACAATTTTCAACGTGAAAAAGCTTTTTGAGCATTTGATTTTTTCTTTATAGATGCTCTTCAGATGAACGGTTTGATAATCAAAGTAATCTATATAAAGGATACCGATGATAGACATTATACCACATTTACAACTTTATTCTTAGGAACTAAAAAATTGGAAATATACCAGATACATGACTTTGTCCACATAAATTGTGAGGCACATGGAATTATAATCTATCATATATCTTTGATCATTCATCTAATTATAGATAGATAAATAAATAAATAGTTTAAACACTTATTTTTTGTAAATCGGTAGAAAATTATTATCAAACTATGCATAAGAATTAGATCTGCAGAATTAGATATCTGCTACAATTAGTATTAGCTAGCATTAGAGGTTTGCTAAACTGGCTATCAAAAACAAATCACTACTTAGAACTGGCACATGAGGGTACCACGTGAATCAACCTCACGTGATCTATCTACAAACATTAAACTCACATTGAAATTTCTATGCGAGTATAATTTCTTGGAATTAGCTCATCTCACCCTAAACTTCCGGTGTATCTAGGTTTATTGTAAACTTTCCAATAAGACATAATTCACCCGACATCCTTGTGCGTCTCCGACGAACATAGCCACCTTTTTGAGGATAACACAAGGTTAAATCGAAACCAAAGGATCTAAACTGAACAAAACTTATACCTAACTACTATGAATCCTGGGCTTTACAAAGGCATAAGAATTGCAGAAATCCAAGAATGCATTAAAATGGTACTTGCATTGAAATTTTATGAACTTCTAGTCAAACAGCCACTCAAACCGCAACCCCTCAACACGTTTGATGCACATCGAGTCTTCCGTGCTACAATTCCTGAGGCTTCACTCCTCTGATTTTGTCACCAATTGCGGTCAGCTATTACTCTTCATCGAGGTATATTTGCATGCTCTGTTTCTGCTGAAGGTAGGGACCGAGTGCTCGATTCCACCAACGTGAAATCCGGTCGCGTTCTACCCTTTGTGATAAGTCTGGATGCGACCTCTCTCTTTTTTTCATCATCTAGATCCGTTGGTCCAAATGTCTACCACCGTTTGATAAAATTCCTGAACTAGATCGGTGTGTGTTTCGATTTAGATTCTGACTGAGAGCTTTCCATGTATTTAGCGTGTACATGAGATGAATTTGATAACTGAGAATTCCAAAACTTAGACCGAGGGCATCTTGAACGAAAATGGATTGATCCATGCATGTTCATTTCTTATGCTTCTCTATATGCCGATCCATGTTTGTCATGTCGAATTGCAAACACATTATGAGAATGTTGCTGGTTAGTTCAATGTACCTGTTGAAATTGCAAGCGAATTGAGCGAATTCTAATATCTTGAATACCGAGTGCATGCTGTAGAGCATTGAGCTGCTGCTCTAGTCATCGTATACACATTCATTTTGGGTGGACAGTGTTACTGATTGGTTCATCTTCCTATGCGTTGAGTTGCTGATGTGCTCACTGTCTTGTGTTCCTACCAATGTGTTGTGTTACGGATAATGTCTATTCTGTTCGTGCTTGCTGTTCGTATGTCCTGGTATGTGTAATTGTGTCATTGATGTGCTGTTCGTCGATGCCAAGAACTTGCTGTCCAGATTTCCTCATTCATTTTTTTCTGTTCTATTATTGGAGCCTAGTGTCGTGACCGAAGAATGCAGAGTTGTAGTGGCCAGTATAAGGAGACCATTGTTGAGATGTTTTTTAAATTCTATTTATTTCGTGAAAAATCAATGATGTGAAAATCATTTTCTTAAATATTTTTGTGTCTCTCTCAAGAGATTTATGTAATTTTTAAACTATTCATAGGAGAAGGAATACAAAATTTTCTTGTAGAAAGTAGGTCATTAGCTACATTACATATGTGACATTTTAATTTAAGAAAATGATGTCATTTTCTGAAAAGTTTTCACCAAATGAATGTCTTGCCTACCAAAATTTGTTATTCAAACAATAGAAAAAGAAAAATACAATATGATTTATTCATATCCACTCAACTTACCACTAAAGAAATGAAGTACATTGCAGAGATATGTTGTGCTGTATAGTAAACATCTTTTCTTTTTTCTTTTTTTTTTGGTAAGAAGTGATAATATATAGAGCTTTGAACCAATAATTACAAAATCCGGCGCCACAAAACTTACACTCAGCAAGACAACAAGTCAGTGTGAGTGAAAGGGAACCGGAAGAAAGAGAAACACCGCAACAGCGGGGAACAAAGCATAGAACAGCCAAAATAAGGCAAAGGAACAAAGGATATAGTAAACATCTTTTGTTGACAAATACTATGTAAATAAATAATTATGTCGGTTTTTTTTTTCAATTTTCGATGATAATAGCGACCAAAGAAAGTTGGCAAGAGTCACAAGACCATTGGTTAACGTTTATGCGCGGAGTCAGTATAGTAGCCACATGACTCGTGCTTTATAAGTATAGTAATAGGATTTAATTTCTTTAATGCTAAAAACATGTTTGAAACTTTTTTTGTTATAAACTTTCCTATAGATTTTTGAGGAACTCAATAATGAAGAAAGTAGAAACAAACTTGTAACATCGATTACAAGCATATAAGCGTATTACTTCCTATATTTTCTAGTGCATTGAAAATGGTTCTTTTTGGATGCTAAGCTAGTAGAGCAATTATATATCTAAGTAATTAAAAGTCAAAATTGTTAAAAATGAAAAGAAATTATTGGTCGAGGAAATAGAATTTACTTACTCATACACCAAAATTAGACAATATTATACATACATACATGCAAGCGTGCGTGCACGCATACATACAAACTCACATAAGCATATACGGACAGCAAAACACCAAAGAGTCGCATCATACAAATATCATAAATAACTTCATTGTATAGTCTATTTTCCCAACAATCAATCTGCTTTCTCTGAAGGGACTGTATAATAGATTATACACCTTGTCAGTATTATATTAAGCTGTTTTGTAATATAAAAAAAGTAGTAGTTGTAATTAGGCTATAGACTGTCCAAATATTGAAAAAAAAAATTCTTTATAACAATATATAAATAACACGAGGATGTAAATGAAACCATAAACTCCAATTTACGTGGGAAACATAAGTTATTAGAATATTTAAATAACAATCACACATTAGTCTAGTAGCATAAGTTTTCAGAATAATTTACCATGCTTCCGCAAAACTTAATGCGGTATCAAATAGGAAGCCATATATTAAAATTCTGCCCAATTCCTTATTTGCCTTCCCTATTTTTTATTTCTACTCTTTAGTCTTAGGCCAAACTCTAATTTACGATTGAGGAGGAGTATTAGAATATCGAAGGGAGCATTCATTTATCAATTTAAGTTTTTATATTAATATTGTTGGTAGTAGTTCCACAAAATTTTACAAGGGTATAAAAGAATTTGTTGCAAAGATTGACAAATAACAACATACTCGTACATGTAGATAAACAAATCACCTCATTAAAAAAGAATATTAAGCTCGAAATACTTATCAAGTATCGTATAATTGGGAGAATTTTCTCCTGCCTTGCATATGGGGCGGGGTGGGGATAGATATGATTGGCCCCTCCCCATGAACCCGTCCAGAACTGCGATCCTATGTCTAAATGGTGGAGATTTCCAGTAGTAACCTTGTTCCTTTATATAAGTTGTATTACTTTGGTAATATAAAGTTTCTTATTTTCAACATAGATTTTAATATAACATGAATACTTCCAATACTCCGTTCCCTTTTCTCATCAATTTATCACAACAAATTTTCAAACTAAATTATATTCTAAAGGATCTAAGAATCCCAAATTCGTTTTTTCACATAAATGATTTTTTCAACTTAATTTTTTTTTTTGAGAGGCTTGTTGAAGAAATAATTTTTAATCTTGAAGTTATTACAAGTGGGGCAAGTGCAACAGAGAAATCCGCATTCTCCCTTTGGATTGCGGATGGAGCTCATAGATGTCCCTGCGTGGGACATGGGCCAATGATAGGGCATCTCAAATAATAGTGAGGTCAGGATGCAATTCCCTGCATCCGCTTGGCAATCGTGCACCTACCCAATCTCATTGCCACCCGTAATTCACATGCAGTAATATTTTCCGTTCCAGCTAATAATGTCACGCCCCAAACCTCGAGCGCGCGCACAACCCTCGGTGGTCGATAAAATTTCGCGACGTTCCCAGGACTCGTCGCCGACCCTTTTCATTTTATTGCACATGCGGAAGCGAATTAACTAATCCCCTAACAATGACAAACATGGGATAGAAAAGCAGGACAACCATTTCAAATCAGATACACTTTTATAAACACTTCAAGCTTATACAGAAGGTCTATGTCATAAAGAATTACTGAGCCACCTATGCTCCTGACCCTTCCGCTTCAAGCTCCTGGCTCTTCACACTAGGGACCTGAAAATGGTTATTCAATAACCAGTGAGATATAAATCTCAGCGAGTTCCACCCCTAAGCCCCGGTTAGTACACCAACTCAACCCAGGGTATCTATCCAGAACTACCCCACCACAAGCAACAACCAACAGTCGATTCGCATACAACCTTACTTGGTATGCCATACCCTGCACGTTATAATTCAGTACAATACACGCAATGCACATGGCCATTAGATGATACATTTCATCAATCACATATGAGTCGCATCACAAGCGATCTCACTTGGCCATTGCCACACCCTGCATGTTATCGATTCATGCACGCGTGCCATAAACAATGTGCTTAACTCACGTATGACCGAAATCGCAAATGCCATGATTCTCATGCATTCTTGCACATTATCACAGTTCAACAATATCATGCATATATTCAATGCATACAACAATGGAAACGTCTTATCCACTCAATTAATCACAGGGGTCCTGATTATAAGACTGAATCATTATGACACGTCCCATACCGTGCCACACAATTTCGTCCCATAATCCAGCGCGTCAATCAACACCCAACATGCGTTCCAATTGTTATTCACTGCCACTCAAGGGCATAGCCTACTCACAGTTCGGCTATCTACTGACATTAATGTCAGGCATCGTCTCCCCCCATGGAGCACGGCTTCGTCACTACGTCGACGGCATTCCCGAAGGAGCATCGTCTCCCCCCTTGGAGCACGGCATCGTCACTACGTCGACGGCATTCCCGAAGGAGCATCGGTCCATTCGGCCCAGCCTCTACTGCGACCGGCATCCATTGCGCGGGCATCCCATATAAGGGCACGTCCAGCTCAACAGCTCGGGACGGTTTCCTCTTAACCAACACACGACAATTCAATATCGGCCCAGGACACTTTGCATTTCACTCAAATGCCCCGATTAAAATAGTAATCCTGGCCTCTTTCCTTCGTATTAAAAACATCTGAGAAAGTAGTTGTGCGTGGGCACACGTTAATTCGAACCAGAAAACTGATACTTTCTTTTTTTTCAAACCCCACTGTTCGATATAATACTTAAAATCCATTTTCGGTGTCAAAACCCGACACCCGGGATTTTCTGAATAAATACCAAATTTCCAATCACCACACAATTGCACAATCATCACTCAATTCATGCAGATGCCCATGCATGTTCACATCCATTTACTTCATAAAATCAACACATATGAATTTTAGACACTTTTCGCATTCTGGATGAACAGTGCACGTGAACAGTAAATCGTGAACAGTAACTCGTGAACAGTAAATCGTGAACAGTAAATTTTCGGAATTTAATAAACTATAAATTAAATTCAGAAATCATTAAAAGCATTAATTAAAGCAACCATCATTTAATTAAAGTCAAGCATACTTAAGTAACCACATAAACCACATTAAGCAAATAAAGCAAGATTAGGCTAGACTAATTTAATTCATCCATCTAACCACCTATCTTAGGGCTAATACAACTTAATGAAATCACTTAAACTAGAATTAAATCTAACTAAACCAACCCTAAGCAAGTTTAAGCACTAATCGAAGGATTAGGAGCTAAACTCACCCGTTAAGCGGGCCGGAAACACCGACGCGGCGGCGACAACGGTGGCTATGCACCGGAACCTCAACAACGACGATCCAAGGCGGCCCCAAGCTCAACACAGCAACCACAGCTCGGACTCCCACTGAAAACACTGAAAAACAGCCCTGCCGGAGGAGAAACTGAGTTGAACGGCTTGGCCGGAGCTCCGGCGAGGAGGGTGGCTGGAAACCGGTGACACCCGGGGGTCTTGGGAGTCTTGTTGGAGGTTGGGATGAGCAAAGGAACGGCTGGAATGGAAGAAAACGGGCTGCAAAGTCGAAATAGGCGAAGCAGGGCGGAACCAGGCGGTCCGGCGACCGGCGTCTTGAGACGGCCGTACAGGACGATCGGCAGCTCCGTTCGGGACGAAACTGGGCTCGTTGGAACGGTCTGTCTCTCCCGGTCACGGTGATAGGTAGATCGTTGGCTGATTCATCCGGGAAGACTACTTTTGACTCGATTCTTTGACGAAGGGTCAGCTGGAGCAGAAACTGAAGGAGAGGGAAAACGAGGAAGAGAGGAGCTCGTCCGCTTGGAGGCCGAATGGGGGAGAGAGAGAGTGATGGGAGGGCTGAGAGCACTCCTCATTAAGGCCATTTAATGGCCACTTCAAGTCCCCATGCATGACATCATCAATTTCTCTCTCCTCCTTTGCCCTTATCCACTTGCTTTTAGGGGCATTTAGGTCATTTCCACCTTGCACAAATTACACATCTGACCTTGGGCTGAAATTGGTGGATGGGCCTAAGAAATGGGCTTGGCCATGAATAGGAGTGGGCTTGGGAATTGATTGGGCTTTGAAATGGTTAAGGCTTGGGCCATGGGCTTAGAAGATGAATAGTTGGTTTGGCCCAAGGGGCTAACTTGCTTGACTTAGGTCCATTTGGTGGCTGTCCCAACTTTGGGCCTAGGGCCCACACTGGCTTGGCCCGGCCCACGACTTCACGGCTTGCTTCCTTGGTCCGAAAATCCCTTTTTTCCAATTGCTCGGTTTAACTGGCTCTGTCAACTGTCTGAAGTAGCTTCATCCAAAGTCCGCCTCGGACATTCCCAATAATTCGAAGTCCAATCATAAGTTCTCTTGCCATGTCAATTTCGCCAAATGCCATTTCGGTTACAACTCAGACTGACGGGTGGCTGTGAGGATTCACGCGTGACCGACTCGTGCCAAACCACGTTCAAGACATCTCGACGCATGGACGTCCTTGACTGCATGAAATTACGGGGGATCGATTCTTATTTCAAAGTACACGATTACTGAGGATCGACATAGGGTCGTTCGTGGATTCGATAACAGTAAACGGAATCACCCGTCGTTCCATTATTTTCTGTCCGCGAATCGACTTTTAGTCGTCCTTAGAATCGGCCTGCCTATCTACAGGATCGTCCTCACGTAAATCTCACGGTCAAGTCGTTTTCCCAGATCGAGTTCTTTAGTCGTACGAGTTCTGTCCTCATTAGCCTTTCCCCTCAAGGTCAGTATCTCAGGAGTGATCAATTCCGAGTGAGATCAACCAACAATGCATTGACGAAATTCACATCCATTCATTCTTCAGAGGACTCGAATTTCGGGATGTCACAAATAAATTATAAATAGAAATATTAATACAGTAATTATAGTAGACACCGACAGATAAAAAGAAATTTTTTCCACATGCGGCTTTATACACTATTGATTTTGATTGTTATTGAAGATAATAAGCTGTTAAAACTCTTAAATTAATGGTGGATGAGGCCGTTTGTGAAAAAGAAAATTTATACTCACGCTGTGTGCGCTGATATTCCATATTCATGATATAACTACTTATCAAGAGAAGAGTGAAAAAGACTAAATAGCACCTCATTCGCAAGTATTATTAGCGTGAGCAACCTAGGCGCTAAACTGGGAAAAGAGTGAACCTAAGGTGATCAAAATTATATAAATATATAAATGCTCTCTGGCAAGATCCTTCAGATAGAAAAAGAGCAGGCGAACGTGTATGATCTCATGAGTCGTCCGTATCAAATGCATTTGAGTGGAAAATCGGTGGAAGTGCTGAAATTTGCATAGCGGTCTCTCCCAGAGGTTGAGCCTAGCTCCGCTGAGAAAGTGACATGGCATAACAGACAATTCTCTTAGTAGGGATCCAGCGCTCAATAGGGATCCCTTAGCGCTGGATCCCAATCTCTCCTTTAGCTAAGTGAGGATATCGGCGCAGCAAATAGATACAAGACATTTGAGCGAATCTACCAACGAAGCCGATAAGGGAAAGAAGTACGGAAGAGTAGACATGAAGCAAGTATTCAGCGCCAGGAGCCACGCGACCTCCTAGGAGATAGTGTCGCGACCCTCTCAAGAGAGACGGGGGAAGTGAACGGATCATCCCCTCCGTCATTTCTTCTCTATTGGATATGCTTTCAGTCAAGGTCTCTTGATAGTGTGTTGCGTTCTCTACTGCTGAATCAAATCGTCCCCAAGTGCTCTCGGCCCATGATTCAATCCCATGACAGGAACTTATACCCACTATTTTATCGAGTAAAACTCACTGGTTTTTTCGATGCAACTTTACGTGCAACTGAAAAAGATTACGATAAAATCTACCAGGAATTCATGAAGTGATAGTAAGGTGAAATCACACATTCTATAGGTTTCGATAGGACCTGTAGAAGGAAGGGTCCGTGAACTTATTGTTCTGGGATTTCGACGTGCACGGAAACTGAGCCTGTGACTTCGCCGGTAGCGGCAGCGAAATGTCGGTCATTACATCATCTGTGATGTCTGGCGTTCTCTTTAATTTCGGTTAACCAGAAATCCGGACATGTGATAGACTTTGAAACTCAATTGGAATAGAAACGGCCTGATGGTATTGAAACGAGTTAATGTCGACTGCACGCCATGGAGGCGAGTGCGCGATCTTAGAGGCTCCAAAATAACAAGACATGATTTGGCTTGACTGGACAGCGCAACTTTGTTGGCCTGGTAATCCACAGTGGCAACGAACAAACAGCGAATTTATCAACGGCCGAAGAATGTTCACGGTAGAATACCTCGATTGGCACTCCTACAGCCACGAAAACCCATCTCAGGCTCAGACGATACGGAGACTCTTGCGGGGTCTCGTAAACGGCAAGCGATGACAAATTTTCATGGCTGCCACTCTCCGTGTTTTCTTTGTGTGTTATCTTTTACTCGTATCTACTGTTTCTCTCCAGATTTGGTTTGGCTTTTGCCTTCCATCCCAGCGAATGTTTAGTATTGAGAAATAGGCATGCTGGCAAGTTGGGCGTTTCATACTTGCAACAACAGGACGAACCACAGCAGTGACGCAGAAACAGAGTGGAACAGAGCAGAGCAATACCGCGCTGCGGTGAAGTGAGTCGCCGGCCGAAGACTCAAATCAAGGAAATACGCTAAACAGGGAGCTGTCAATCCGTCTCTGCAAGGGAAGTTATAGGCGAAACCAGCGCTTCCATGGCAGTCACTGAGGCGTGGGATGAGCTTCTGGAACTTCAGGAATGGATGAACAAAGGTTTGAACGAGAAGAGCAAGCTCTTGAACGGGGAAAAGAGAGGATCCGAAAACAGAGCCTCTTGGCCAAAACACCGGCGATCGCCGCCCCAAATCACCTTCATCCGACACATGAGCTCTGAACAAAATCGAGATTCAGCAACGCATCGAGCTTCCTGGAGGAACCAAGAGAGACACAAAGCAAATGGCATCGTTCTTGTAACTTCGGCCGCGTCGGATAATTTGGCAACCAAAACGGCATCTTTTCGCCCAAAACGGCGTCATTTCGCTTTCACTTTATCCCACGTCACAATCCGTTGCCTCCTGTTGTCCACGTAAGGAGCCACATAGAATTTGTGAGGGTGTGTTCATTAACGGAACCATAAAGATAGAAGAAAGGAAAAAAGGTTAATAAAGGAAGAAGAAGAGCTATAGGGCTTACTAAACAAATCAATACTTAAATTGTCCGTGGATGGCAAAGCTTGAATTTAAGTTTTAATCTACGGTAGAGATTTTTGCGATAAGATAATTTTTATGTGGATCTTTGTCAGCCATTGTTTAAAGTACATGGTTATTGTTCATTACTTTTCAGTTATTGTTATTTTTGGAAATTTGGGGTGAAAATTGAGAATGGTGGTATCGGATTTACTTTATAATGTAGAGATGGTGCACTACCAAAATAGTGAGATACTGATGGTCCCCAACAAGGAGAATTTTTATGGGAATGTTAGAGAAGGCCTTGCGCATCTCAGCTAATCATCTCGAATAGCTAAAACTCAACTTGGATAAACCTCTACCTCCTAGAAATCCAAATTTAACTAGTTTTCAAACATATATTTTGCAAATTGATTTTGAGTGGGATATGTTTTTCGTCGATCCTAATTGGCATACAACAAACAAAGAAAAAAGAAAAAGAAAAAAAAAAGCAAAAAAAAAAAAAAGAGAGAGAACCCAAATGAGCACAGGCCTTCTCTCTTTCTTCCTTGATCTCTCTATTATGGGTCCCATCCATCGCGGGCAAATCGTCAACAACCATGGCCTCTAAATTTTATTTTATTTTTAATTACTGATCACTTGATATTGTCCTTAAACTCTTATTATCGAATGGATTTTTAAATTAGATGTTTTTCATGTTCATATTGGTTTTTATATTAAAAGAATGATAGTCAAATTATCGCGGTATGTCACGTTGCCACCCTATGCCATTTGCTGAGGGTGGCCGGACCCTTGTCTGGCTCACAACATCACGCACTCAATAGCGTGGTTGCCCGGAGAGTGAGCAATGTGTACTGCCAAAGGAAGGTGCCCTGCAGGCGGCCACAATGGTCACGAGTTAGATTAGAACCTTGCATCCCTCTCTCTATAGTGCCTTGGCTTGACCAGATGAGGGATGTCAGGCCATTTATTGATGGTTGGACGATGGCACCATCATCATGTCGCCTCGCTGGCCCTCGTTTGCCAATCTCACCCTTGCGAACGCACTCATTGATACAAAGTTGTAGGAGGTTGGTATTATTGTCCTAGTTTATATTTAATTATCAAGCATTGTAAACACTTGCCATGTAAAACATTCTCTTCTTGGCCATAAATTTTGGAGGATTTTTGCTTCTAACTATACTGAGCGTCTCAATGCTTGTATTTCGATGATTTGAACTTCCGAAAATTTCAATTATCACGATAGGCCTGCATAAAGGAGAAATGCTACTTGTAGATACTTAGACTATGGTGAGATTAATTCCAAAGCAAATATCTATAAATCAGCTTGCCTATGCAATTTACCATGTAGCATTTTGCTGTCATATTCATACTTCACCCAAAAATAAAATAAAATAAAATAAAATAAAATAAAATAACAATGAAGAGGCTTGAAAAGGTGGTGATTTTTAATGGATGGATTCTCGATGAAAATGAAATTAGCCACTTAGCTAGTGCCGCCAAGTACCCCCTTTAGCTTCTTGACCTGGGCACCATCAAGGAAAGTGGTGGCCTCCACCAACTCAGAAGGAAAATTATTATCGAATAGGGCAAAGTCCAGGGCTTGGACTGCTGAAGCTGGCTATGGCAAGAGCTGGACCTTTACCAGCATTCAATTGGAAATGCAATAGCCCCAGAGGGAAAATCATGCTTTTCCCTTTGTTGAGGTTTTTCAAGGAGATGGTGTTTGCCGATGACGAGATGAACCCGGCACAGATCTACCCTCGGAGGATGATGAGGACCTCCAAGCCGCTTGGGTGTGTGCATTGGGATGACCCTAACGGGGGCTATATTGAAATTAATGGTTGCGACCAATCTGTATCTATAGATGATAGAGACTAAATAGCCGTTGAGCATATTCACGACTTATCTTGAAAGTGACAAAGAAGGTTCAATCCATACGGGAATGTTTATGAGTTCTATCTTGCAAGTTTACTTAACTACAATGTAGCACTACACCAACAATAAACTTAAGTACATACCATTACTTGTCACTCATGATACTTCTCTATCTCTAATCGAATGAATCTCTTCTCCTGTCAATACAAAAATAGTTTTCTCATAAATTTTCCTTTTGAGAAAAACACAAATGGAAGTCCTTTTGTTGATGCCTGAATTTTGTTGGCATATCGAACGTGCATTTTTTTATGTAATAAAAGAAGTATATCATTAAAAAAAAAAAACAAGAAGTATATGAAAATAATAATAAAAAAAAAAACTAAATCAACGTTAGGCCCATCTCACTACAGCCTCGCTTCCACACATTCGTATCTTATATGTATGCATTCGGCGGGGTAGAATAGAGCAGAGAGGACGCCCATACACAGAGCTCAGCGAATTCTCTCTCGCGTCATCATTTTCCAGCAGCTTCTAGGTCGCCATTCCCTCTTCATACTCGGCCACCTCCACTCCACCGGTAGCCGCCACTCGTCTCTGATCGCCGACCACCATAGTCTCTTCGCATTTGAACCTCAGAGAATAAAGCAGAGAGTATAGGGAAGGAGTTCTCATGTTCAGTTGTGATTCTCTCTCGATTTGCTCTATGCATCCTTACCCCTCTCTCTGTCACCGATTGTCATTGCAGGCCACTTCCCCAACACCACCAGCTTGGCAGCCACAGGAAGTGCTCTCTTCACTTGCGTTTTCGGGCTAACTTCATCGAAGTGCTTGATTCTCCATCTCCCTCCTTTAGTCCGTTCCAGTGTTTGGTGCTACAAATCCTGAAGATTTCCTCTGATTTAATCTCCAATCGCGGTCAGATATTACTCTTCGTCAAGGTAAATCCACATACTCTGTTTCTGCTGAAGGTAAAGACCGAGTACTCAATTCCACCAGCGTGAAATCTGGTCGCATTTGAGGCTTTCCTGATGACCTTGAGCATGCTGAGTTGCCTCTTTGTCATAAGATCTCTTCCTTATTTCTGCATCTAGATCCTTTGACAGCAATATCTACCACCTGTTTGATCAAATTCCTGAACTAGATCAGTGTGTGTTTCGGTTCAGATTCTGATTGAGAGCTTCCCTTTGCTTGATCGATACATTAGTTTTGTTGTATAAACTTTACTTGTATTTTTTTTCCTTTCTTTTCAGAAGTTAGTAGCTATCCATTTTAGGATTTGTTATTGAAATTCTCGGATTAGATGCATGTCAAGTGTGTACATGAGATAAATCTGACATCTAAGTATTCAGAACTTAGACCGAGAGCATCTTGAACGAGCATGAATCGATCCATGCACATTTACTTCTTATGCTTCACAATACGTTGATCTATGTTTATTGTGCCCAACTGCAAACATATTATGAAAAAATATTGCTGGGTTTGTTCTCTGTACATGTTGAGATCGCAACCGTATTGAACAAATGCTAATATCTTGAATCTTGGGTGCATGCTGCAAGAGCATTGAGCTGCTGCTCTAGTCATCGCATACACATT
Source organism: Eucalyptus grandis x Eucalyptus urophylla (assembly GCA_028830015.1). Classification (NCBI taxonomy): domain Eukaryota; kingdom Viridiplantae; phylum Streptophyta; class Magnoliopsida; order Myrtales; family Myrtaceae; genus Eucalyptus; species Eucalyptus grandis x Eucalyptus urophylla. The sequence goes on from CM054190.1 coordinate 49,552,744, forward strand.
CATTTTGGGTGGGCAGTGTTACTGACTGGTTCATCGTCATATCCGTTGAGCTGTTGATGTGGTCACCTTGTTGTGTTCGTACCAATGTGTTATGCTACAGATTATGTCTATTCTGTGCATGCTTGCTGTTCATATGTCCTGGTATGTGGAATTGTTCAATTGTGTCATTGATGTGCTGTTCATTCATGCCAAGCAGTTGCTGTCCAGATTTCCTCGTTCATTTTTTTCTGTTCTATTTTGGTGAGCCTCTAAGTGTCGAGACTAAAGAATTCAGAGTTGTAACGGCCAGTATGAGGAGACCATTTTTCAAATGCTTTTAGGTTTTATTTGTTTCATGAAAACTGAATGATTTGAAAATCATTTTCCTAAAAATGTTGGTGTCTTTTAAGACATTTATGTAATTTCAAACTAATCTAAAGGAATAAAAAAATTTATCGTAGAAAGTAAGTTATTAGCTACATTTCATAAGGGAACTGTTAATTTCACGTAGCTATATCATTGTCTGAAAAGTTTTTGCTAAATAAATGTCTTGCGTAGCAAAATTATTTTGTTCAAACGATCGGAAAAGAAAAATATAATATGATTTTTTTCATATCCACTCATCTACCAATAAAGAAATGTCTTGTGGAGCAGAGTAATACCGTGACTAATTGAGGCCACCGCTGTATGTGAGTATCATCAGGGATAAAGGCGCGATAACCAAGCACCGCCGTGAAGTGAGCTGCCGGCGGAAGACTCGAAACAAGGAAAAACGCCAAAATAGGGAGTTATCAAGTCCGTCTCTGCAAGGGCAGTTTTTGGCCAAACCCGCGCTTCCATGGCAGTCACTGAGGTGCAGGACGAGCGTCAAGAATTTCGGGAATGGATGAATAAAGGTTTGAACAAGAACAGCAAGCTCTTGAACGAGGAGCTAACAACAGAGCCTCTCAGCCAAACTCGTCAGAGCTGATGCCGACGATCGCATGAGGTCGAGTTGGAGTTGGCAATGGTGGCGACGTTGCTCTAGAAACTCAGCTGGGGTTACAGTGAGGGAGCTCGGCGGAATGGTGAGGTGAGGGAGAAGAATCATCAGAGCTCCCTGACGCCGGTAGGAGAGCTCGTGAGATATAAAAGCCATAGAGAGGACCCTTCGGTCCTGTTGGCGTGTGTAGAGAAATCCAGGCGCGACAAAGGTGGAGGTCAGGAGAGGAAGAGAACCGGTTTCCATGAGTAATTCCAAGTCCGAGAGAATAAGTGGAGAGGGAATTCGTCTCTGTCTCTCTCTCTGTCTCTCTCTCTGTGGACACTCAAAAAACCAACGTCATAAACATTGCAGAGGGGAGGGATTCTCTGGAATTTTGCGGAGAAGACGCACAATCAGGAGTTCCTTCCTCCTGTGGATCTCCTCCTCTGCGGCTGCATTCAATCTCGCCTACCCCCTGCAGATTCCACCATGACCAGATCTTCTCTCTGAACCTCCCTCTCCCGACTGCCACTCATGAGCACTGCACTGCAAGAAATGAGGCACGCACCTGCGCGCGCGCGCACAGAGGGAGAGAGAGAGAGAGAGAGAGAGAGAGAGTTCTGAAGAATTATAAGCTGGGTTGGATCTGATGGGCTGGAGTGATGGGCCGAAAAGCCTAAAAGTGATGTAATGAATGTGGATTTATACACACTAACTATTTTATATTTTATATTTTATTATTATTGTTATTATTTTTTAGTAAAAGCAATGTTCAACTTACCGGCGACAATTAAGGTGTCAACCATATTGAGCAGATCGTCGTAGAGGAACGAATAATTTTAAAGTAAGATCTTCCAAAAATAATAAATTTAAAATCTCATGAGATTTTAAACCAAATCACCATCATATCTCTCAAGGTATTTGGAAAATTACCTAATCGGTCATAAACATATTTCACAAATATCAATTCAGTCATAAATTTTTGAATTTTACGAATTTAGTCACTAAATATTTACCTAAAATTCTAATGTAGTCATTCCAATTAATCTTCATCGGAAATCGTTGACATAGTGGTCTAGTAATCATTACCCTTCTGCCGTCACATGAGTAATTTTCGGGTGAAAATTAGCTAAAATGATTACATTAAAATTTCGAGTAATTATTTAAAATTAGGGAAAAGACCTTGAAAAACCCCAAACTTTGCCCAAAATGACAGATTTACCCGACTTTTTTTTTTGGTGATATAAAAGACCATGAACTTTGCCAACTATGACACATCTACCCCAATTTTTTTTTTTTTTGTGTTACAAAAAACTCTTAACTTCTATCGTGTGATACATTTACCCCCAAATTATAGGGCATTTTGGTCTTTTTACTTTTTAAATTTTTTTACTTTTTTTCTTCTTCTTCCCTCCGCCAATGTCCAACAAGGGCTGCCCTTGCTTGCTGGCATCGGGTAAGGGTCGCCCTCGCCTAGGCTGGCTAGGGCCGCCCTCGCCGGCGTCGGGTGAGGGTGGCCCTCGCCTGGGTGGGGTGAGGCCATCCTCGCCCGACGCTGGAGAGGGCCGTCCCTGCCTGTTGCCGGTGAGGGCCACCCTCGCCTGCGTCAAGTGAGGGTGCGAGGGAGTAGCCCTCGTTGAACGCCGGTGGAGGGAAGAAGAAGAAAAAAGAAGGAAAAACATTAAAAAAAGACAAAAATGCCCTTGATGGGGTAAATGTGTCACAATTTGAAAAGTTTGGGGTTTTTCATGTCACAAAAAAAAAGTTTGGAGTAGATATGTCACTTTGGGCAAAGTTTAGGGTTTTTTTGTGGTATTTTCCCTTAAAATTAAATTGGCATCCATACAATATGTCTAAAACTAATCGGACAATTTCTCCCAAGAGATTTAGCGTGCATTTGGTTTGCAAAAATGTTCTAATAAAAACTGTCTTTTGTTTCATCTTCTACTTTCTTGAATGTAGGAGTTTTCAACGAGAATGCAAATTATATAAATATTTTTGGTGTCCTGTATAAAATAAGGTCAAGTTTGGTCGTTTTTGATTTTAAGGTTCAAAGTTTAGAAAACACAACAACCAAAATATCCACAAAAAGTATTTTATTGAGAATTTTAGAGATGAAAACAATAAATTAGAGAATTTCAATTGTATAACTATATTTTGCATGAAAGCTATCTCTTTATAAAGATTCTACCTTAAATCAAATTGAAGTTCTTAACTATTGCTTTTGGGCTCGACAAAAGTGATGTACTCATTTTGCTGATGAATTATATGACTAAAGGCATACAAATTAAGTTGCCCAAATAGTTTTCCAAGCCTAGGAAAAATTTTAGCTTGATAAATACTCAACTTCATCATGGTGTCAACTATCAAGGGATGGAATTAATTCAGAAAGAGGGACAGAGTCATCAGATTGAAATTTTTTACTTTTTCTTTTGGGCTTGACGAAAGTGAAGTGCTCAGTGAAGTGCTCATTTTGCTGATGAATGATACAAATAAAGGCTTGCAAATGAAGTTGTCCAAATAGCTTTCCCAAGCCCAAGAACGAATTTAACTTGGTAAAGACTCAACTTGATCTTGGTGTCAAGTATCAAGGGATGGAATGAACTTTGTAGTAAGAGGGAGAGAGAGAGAGAGAGAGAGAGAGAGAGAGAGAGAGAGAGAGAGAGAGAGAGAGAGAGAGAGAGAGAGAGAGAGGAGAGAGAGAGAGAGAGAGAGAGAGAGAGAGAGAGAGAGAGAGAGAGAGAGAGTTATCAAATTGAAGTTCTTTACTTTCTTTTTTGTGCTCGACAAAAGTCAAGGGATCATTTTGCTAATGAATTATATGACTAAAGGCTTGCAAATTAAGTTGCCTGAATTGCTTTTCCAAGCCTAAGGAGCAATTTAACATGGTAAAGAGTCGACTTGATCATGGTGTCAATTGTCAAGAGATGGAATGAACTCGATTGTAAGCAAGAGGAACAGAGTCATCAAATTGAAGTTTTTCACTTTTGCTTTTGGGCTTGACAAAAGTGAGGTGCTCATTTTGCTAATGAGTTATACAACTAAAGGCTTGCAAATTAAGTAGCCCAAATAGCTTTTACAAGCCCAAGAAGCAACTTAACTTGATAAAGACTTAACTTGATAAAGACTCAACTTGATCATGGTGTCAACTATCAAGGGATGAAATGAACTCTCTAGTAAGAAAGAGAGATAGAGTCATCAAATTGACGTTCTTTACTTTATTTTTTGTGCTTGACAAAAGTGAGGTGCTCATTTTGTTGATGAATTACACGACTAAAGGCTTGCGAATTAAGTTGCCCAAATAGCTTTTCCAAGCCCAAGGAGCAAATTAACTTATTAAAGAGTCAACTTGACCATGGTGTCAACTGTCAAGGGATGGAATGAACTCCAAAGTAAGAAAAGGGGGATGGAATGAACTTTTGATTTTGGGTTTGACAAAAGTGAGATGCTCATTTTGCTAATGAGTTATACGACTAAAGACTTGCAAATTAAGTTGCCTAAATAGCTTTTGCATGCCCAAGAAGCAATAACTTGGTAAAGACTCTACCTGATCATTGTGTCAATAGTCAAGGGATGAAATGAACTCTATAGTAAGAAATAGAGATAGAGTCATCAAATTGAAGTTCTTTACTTTCTTTTTTTTTGCTTGACAAGAGTGAGGTGCTCATTTTGCCGATGAATTACACGACTAAAGGCTTGTGAATTAAGCTGCCCAAATAGCTTTTCCAAGCCCAAAGAGCATTCTGACCAAAAAAAAAAAAAAAAGCCCAAGAAGCGACTTAACTTCGTAAAGAGTTAAGTTAATCATGGTATCAACTGTCAAGGAATGAAATGAACTCTAAAGTAAGAAAGAGGGACAAAGTCATCAAATTGAAGTTCTTTACTTTTGCTTTTGGGCTTAACAAAAGTGAGGTGCTCATTTTGCTAATGAGTTATACGACTAAAGGGTTGCAAATTAAGTTGCCCAAATAGCTTTTGCAAGCCCAAGAAGCAACCTAACTTGGTAAAGACTCAACCTGATCATTGTGTCAATTTTCAAGGGATGAAATGAACTCTATAGTAAGATATAGAGATAGAGTCATCAAATTGAAGTTCTTTACTTTAGAGTCATCAAATTGAAGTTCTTTACTTTCTTTTTTGTGCTTGACAAAAATGAGGTGCTCATTTTGCTGACGAATTACACGACTAAAGGCTTGCGAATTAAGTTGCCCGGATAGCTTTTCCAAGCCCAAGAAGCAACTTAACTTGGTAAAGAATCAACTTGATCATGGTGTCAATTGTCAAGGGATGAAATGAACTCTAAAGTAAGAAAGAGGGACAGAGTCATTAAATTGAAGTTCTTTACTTTTGCTTTTGGGCTTGACAAAAGTGAGGTGCTCATTTTGCTAATGAGTTATATGACTAAAGGCTTGCAAATTAAGTTGCCCAAATAGCTTTTGCTAGCCCAAGAAGCAACTTAACTTGGTAAACACTCAACTTGATCATGGTGTCAACTATCAAGGGATGGAATGAACTCTATAGTAAGAAAGAGAGAGAGAGAGAGTCATCAAATTGAAGTTCTTTACTTTCTTTTTTGTGCTTGACAAAAGTGAGGTCCTCATTTTATTGATGAATTACACGACTAAAGTCTTGCAAATTAAGTTGTCGGAATAGCTTTTCCAAGCCCAAGGAGCAACTTAACTTGGTAAAGAGTCAACTTGATCATGGTGTCAGCTGTTAAGAGATAGAATGAACTCTATAGTAAGAAAGAGAGACATAGTCATCAAATTGTAATTCTTTACTTTTGATTTTGGGCTTGACAAAAGTGAGGTGCTCATTTTGCTAATGAGTTATATGACTAAAGGCTTGCAAATTGAGTTGTCCAAATAGCTTTTGTAAGCCCAAGAAGCTACTCAAATTGGTAAAGACTCAACTGGATCTGGGTGTCAATTGTCAAGGGATAGAATGAACTCTTTAATAAGAAAGAGGGATGGAGTCATCAAATTAAAGTTATTTACTTTTGCTTTCAGGCTTGACAAAGTGAGGTGCTCATTTTTTGATGAATTATACGACTAAAGGCTTGCAATTTAAGTTGCCCAAATAGCTTTCCAAGCCTAAGAAGCAACTTAACTTGGTAGAGACTCAACTTGATCATGATGTCAACTATCAATGGATGGAATGAACTCTATAGTAAGAAGAGAGACAGAGTCATCAAATTGAAGTTCTTTACTTTTGCTTTTGGGCTTGACAAAAGTGAGGTGCTCATTTTGCTGAAGAATTATACGACTAAAAGCTTGCAAATTAAGTTGCCCAAAAAGCTTTCCCATGCCCAAGAAGCAACTTACCTTGGTAAAAACTTAAATTGATCATGGTGTCAACTGTCAATGGATAGAATGAACTCTATAGGAAGAAAGAGGGACATAATCATCTTAAAGTATTGGTTTCATTACTAAGGATTGAACCTAATGGTATGTGGCACAAGAACATGAGGCTACTTGCCCACTAGTCATCTTAAAGTAAGTAATTAGCTACATTTGATATGAGAAAGCGATATCAGTGTTGAAAAACTATTAATAAATAAATGTCTTTTGTAGTAAATTTTTCTTTTTCAAAAGATTGAAAAAGAAATAATATGATTATTCGTATCCACTCATCTCACCAATAAAGACATGAAGGCCATCATAGAGATATATGCTATAAGGTAAACATTTTTTATTGACAAATACAATGTAAAGAAAGAATTATGTCGATTTCTTTTTCACTTTTCAATGATAATTATGACCAAAGAAACGTGCCAAGAGTCACCGGACCGTTGGCTAACGTTTATGCCTGGACTCATTATACTAGTCACACCACTCTCGCTTTAATAGACGAGTATAAATAAGTATCTTAATAACATTTATTTTCTTCAATGTTAAGAGCATGTTTGAAACTTTTTTTTTTATTATAAAAATTTCCTATAGATGTTTAAGAAAACTTAATAAATGAAGAATTAAAACAACCTATAATTTTTTACATCAATTACAGGCATGTAAGCATGTTTCTACTTTAATTTTCTTGTGCATTGGAAAAAGGTTCATTTTGAAAGCTAAGCTAGTAAGGTAATTATACCTCTACGTAATTATAGGGTAAAATTGTTGTTTCTGAAAACTTAACATTGATGGAGAAAATAAAATAAAATTACTCATAAATCATAATTAGACAAGAGTAATACATACACACACATACACCCATATACACAAACACATACATAGAGAAAATACCAAATAATGTGTGTGTATGTATTACCCTTGTCTAATTTTCATTTATGAGAATCACATTACAAGTATCACAAATATCTTCACCGTATAATATAATTTTTAATGATCAATTTGCTTTCTCAAGCTATTCTGTAACATAATACAAGGTGGTAGTTGTAAATAGGATAAGATATCCAAATAATTAAAATATTATCTTTATTGCAGAAATATAAAAATAAGAGGATGTATATCAAAACCATAAACTCCAATTTAAAGATCTCTACCATGTGGGAGCACAAGTTGTCAAAATATTTAAATATATTCCTCTATTTGTTTAAGTTTTTGAAATAAGCAACACTACTCCCATAAATTTTGATGTGACATCAAAACTTCATTTAATTTTCATTTTGAGTTCAAATTTTTTCAGAATCTGCGCTATCATATATATATATATATATATATATATATATATATATATATATATATATATATATATATATGTTTTAATCTTAGGCCAAAGTCCAACTTACACTTGAGGGGAATATTTGAATGTTTATATATTGAACAATAGCTCCATTTATCTATATAAGCTTTTTCATTTGAATAGTTGGTAGCGGTTTTACAAGATATTATAGAGGTGTAAAAAAATGTTCATTGCAAGTACAAACAAATGACATGTACATATAGATAAATAGATCACTTCATTAAAAGATTACTATATTAATTTTGAAGGCATGAGTAAATGCCACTTGTGTTGATTCACATTAAGTATGGCAAGTCACTCGCCCTACTAAAGAGTTTTGAGTGGGGATGGGATGAAACTTCCGATTCCACCTATAGGGCGAAAGAATATGCTCTGCCCAGCGCCAAGAACTAGCCCAAAGGGTGATCCTATATCTAAAATATGAAGAATGAGATTTCTAGTATAACCTTGTTCCTTTACATAAATTGTATTATTTTTGTTTTATAATATTTCTCATTTTCAAAATTGCTTTCAATATAATTTAAATACTTCAAACCCTTTTCTCATCAATTTTTCGTGGAAATATTCCAAACTAAACTTTATGGTAATGGATCTAAGGATTCCAAATTCATATATATATATATATATATATATATATATATATATATGTATTTTTGCTTATATGATTTATTCAACTTGCAAATTTTTTCGAGAGTTCATAGAATTATGCTTGTTAAAGAATCTAATTGAAAATTTTTTACCTTGAAATTAATTGAACCTGCCCTGTCTTGTCCCAGCGCCACCCACCCCTATTTTACATGTAGCAGTATTTCCCGTCCCAACTAATAATTCAAAAAAAAATAATTAATGAAGTAATTACAGCTTACACCGGTGGAGTAAAAGAAATTTTCCACATGAGGCCTTATACAACTGTCGGTTTTGATGGTTAGTAAAGAGAGTGAGTGGTTAAAACTCTTAAATCAAGGATGGACAAAGATTGTTTGCGTAATTTTCTTTTTACACTCGCACTACATTCGCTAACATTTCATACAAATGATATAACTTCTTATCAAAAGAAGAGTGAAAAGAAAAGAAAAAAACCAAAGAGCACCTCATTCGCAAGTATGATTAGCGTAAGCAACTCAGGCGATAAACTGGGAAAAGAGTGACCGTAAGGGGATAGAAATTATATAATATATTAATGCTTTCTGGCAAGATCCTACAGATACAAAAAGAGCGGGTGAACATGCATGATCTTCTGAGTCGTCCGCATCAAGTGCATTCGAGTAGAAAATCCGTGGAAGCGCTGGCTTGTGTATAGCAGTCTTTCCCAGAGGTTGAGCCTAGCTCCGCTGACAAAGTAAGACGGCATGAAGGACACTGCTCTCGATACCGATCCGTTAGTATTGGCTGGACTGAACAGCGCAACCCTGTTGGCCTGTTAATCCACAGTGGCAACGAACAAACAGCGATTTTTATCAACGGCCGAAGAGTATCCAAGGTAGACTACTTCAATTCGGACTCCTACAGCCACGACCATCCATCTTAGGCTCAGGCGATACGGAGACTCCAGCGGGGATTCGTAAACGCCTAGTGATGACGAGTTTTCGTGGCTACCGCTCTCCCTGTTTTCTTTGTGCGTTTTCTTTTCCTCCGTATCTTCTGTTTCTCTCCAGATTTGGTTGGGCTGTGGCTTTCCATCCCAATGAATGTTCAGTTTTGAGCAATCAGCGATGGTGGCAAGCTGGGCGTTCTTTACTCGCAACAACAGGGCGAATGACAGCAGCGACGCAGAAACAGAGCAGAACAGAGCAGTGTAATACCATGGCTATTTAAAGCCAATTTGACGGTTACGGGAGGTGCCGCTGTATGTGTGAGCATTATTGGAGATAAAGGCACGATGACGAAGCACCTCCGAGAAGTGAGTTGCCGGCGGAAGGCTCGAATAAAGGAAAAACGCCAAGACAGGGAGTCCATCTCTGCCAGGGCAGTTTTAGGCGTAACCAGCGCTTCCATGGCACTCACCGAGGCGTGGGACGAGCGTCTGGAGCTTCAGGAATGGATGAATAAAGGTTTGAACGAGAAGAGCAAGCTCTTGAATGGCAAAACTAGAGGATCCGAAAATGGAGCCTCTTGACCAAACTCGTCCGAGCCGACACCAGCGATCGCCTGAGGTCGAGTAGGAGTCGGAAACTGTGGCGACGTTGCTCTGGAAGCTCAGATGGTGTTACAGTGAGTGAGGGAACTCGGCAGAATGGTGAGGTGAGGGAGAAGAATCATGGGAGCTCCCTGTGGGCGTGAGGGGAGGAATCCAGGCGTGACGAAGGTGTAGCTAACCAGTAGAGGACTGGTATAAATTCCCAAGGATAAACTATTTTACACTCAAGTAATCCAACTGCCATAAAAGTGGGAAACAAGAAGAAGATATGCTTGCTTGTTGTAATTGTAGAGGCTCTCCTTTAATTTAAGGAAGGTAATTGTATATAAGGAAGGATTGGGCTCCCCCCAGGGAGACTAAAACTCTTCGATAACTGAATATCTTACCCATATTTTGCATTCTCCGTTTGCTTCGTTGTTGAAAGACTAACCGGGAGAGCAATCCAATGGCGTCAGACCCAGGTGAGAAACAAGGAAAATCGATTCATGTAGAACCAACAGGAGGTATCTGTTCAAGTTCCGAGCGAGAAAAATTAGGGTATAGGGGATATGGTCTTAAAATATTCTAGAACTTGTATGTTTTCTTTGCTTTGTCATCGAGCAAACATAACCCTGACCTTGGCTACGAAAAGAAAAAAGAATAAGAAAATCAGTTTGAGAAGGACTTTGGGCTCACTGTTTCTCTTACATTTATTGAAGATGTTTGTTTAAGAGTTCCATCAGATCCTTCTCAATCCAGAGGTGCTCCAGGTGCGTTATCCCTTGAAAGGGTTATTCCATTGTGAAATCAATATTTGGAGCGGATCTTCATGAAATTGTTCTTTTCTGGGACACTTCTCAATGTCGGCAAGGAAAAAGTATTAACTTAAATGGCTTGAAAAGTACTCATCCATTGCAGAAATTTCGGAAAACGTTGTGGATGAACCCTATTACCGACCATTGTTGCAAGCTGCATTCAGGGGCGATTGGGAGTTTGCTACAAGATTTTTTAAACGAGATGCTGCTTCAAAGACGGCCAAAATAACAAGTAGATCAGAAAGAGTGCTTCACATAGCCGCTTCGAGCGCACATGACCAATTTTTGGAGAACCTGGTTGAGCTCTTGTCTCCATATCCGAAAGCGCTTGAAGAGGTTGATTGTGATGGCCGCACAGCCCTCCACAAGGCTGTCCTGTGTGGAAGGATAAGGATGGTCAAGGCATTAGTTAGAAGTAATCCTAGGTTGACGCAAATTGCAGATAATGAAGGACGTGTTCCTTTGGGAATATCTGCTCTGGAAACTTCTATGCATAAGGAGATTACCTGGTTCCTGGCCAAAAGTACAACAGATGATGGGCCAAGTCGTCCCTTCAGCAGTCCCTCTGCGATTTACACCTTTATAAATCTCGGCCACGCTGGTCATCTTGGTAAGATCACCATCGCTCTTTATCTCAATTCCATCTATTTTTTCCTTCATTCTAGACTTAGCTTATTTTCCTGATCAACATTGCTGGTCAATACGGATAGATATCACCCTTTATCTAGTTGGGCGGTACCCTCACTTAATGACCATGAAAACCACAACTGATCCCGGAGAATCGATACTGTGGCTGTTGGCGGCGAATAAATCTCACTTTCCCAGCGGAACCAAGCTCAGTGTTGTGGAAGCATTGATATACAAATGTCCGTAACTTTCTGCACTCGCATCTCTTCATTTTACTGATTCCCTTAAAGATGATCGTACCTGACTCATCGCCTACTCTTTTGTTTCTGAGCTGAAGGTATACCAGTGAACTTGAGCTACAAACCATCCAATAAAAATTCGGATCCGGGTGGGTATGCATTTTAGCTGTTTGGGCACTATCTTCGGATCTGCCATGATTTTGAACTTTTAGTCAATTTTTCTTAAATCGATTCCCTCCGTACTAGCAAAAGAAACGGGAAATGATTGTTTCTCTGTAGTATATATTCTGGTTCCTTGACCTAGTTTTACTTGAATAATGACCTGAAATTGAAGTACTTTATGGATCGGCTATCCCTTGAGAATCCATATGATTTAACCACGACCTGAAATTGAAGTACTTTATGGATCAGCTATCCCTTGAAAACTCCATATGATTTAACCACGTGCATAAGTACCGTATAACTTAATTGATTTTAGACAATGTAACGAACGATTTATGATGTCTTACAATGAATTAATATTTAATGACCAGGTTTTCTCTGCAACTTGATTGTAGTGCTTCAATATCTTGCAAGGTCATTTTGGAATGCCACCAAAATTGTAGGTATGCTTCATTTTATCAAGATAACTTATCTATCTTTGTCCCTTCCTCTCCAACTAAAAGTCTATGGCTTGTTTGTTTTTTTACTTCTTTTATAAATAGAAAAAAAGCTCCTAAATAATTCTTTACCATAATTTGGAAAAGAATTTTTGTTAGGCTCACTACATGTGTGAAAAAACCATTACACATGTATTATTGGATGAGTGATATATGTGTTTGAAGATAGTTTTGTAATTAAATTTTTTTCACGTGTCAACTGTCAAACGATGAATATGTAACTTGTTATTTACATTGTCAATGGACCTAATAAAAATCCTTCAAAAAATTATTCAAACTCAAGCAAAGTTATCTATCTATCTATCTATCTATATATATATATATATATATATATATATATATATATATTTATATGTTAATATATTTATATTTTGAAAGATTTCAGGTATTCACCAAATTAATTGCAAGAGTCGCGGAGTTGTAGAAAAAAGTAAACAAAGGAATACTTTAAAAACAAAAGAAAATGAATACTTGAAACTGCAATTCAGGCGAGATTTGATGTTAACCTAGGAATTCCTTGCTTATGGCTGAGTGTTCTAAGCAGAAGACATGGAATAAGAGTTAAGTAAAACTAGACTTCTCCTTCAATCTTTGATTGGCGAAAAAACAAGAAAAATGAACCCATGTGTTTGTTTTGCCAATTACGGGTCAACTGCTTAAAGCCTAAATATTTGTTTTTTTGGACCGGGGGCAAGCCCCTAGCGTCATTGTTTGTGAAATAAGTTTGCAATATATGATGGTATGGTTTATCATAATCACATTTAACATAGTAAATCTACATTTTTATTTGGCAACTTTATAAAGGCGTGAAGAGTGGGAGTACGAGCAGGTAGGAAAAATCACAATAATCTGTTTGGGAAGGCTTGGAATAGAAGAATATTTCAGTGGAGGCAAATTTCAGGGGTCCCGACAAAATCATGCATCCCCAGAATTCAACCCCACGTAATTGCATTTGTCATCTTCATCCAACTTTTGTATGCACCCGAAATGCCCTTTGGCTTTGTCCCTAATACTTTTCTCTTCGTCAAAGAACAAAAAAGGCGACGGAATGTGTGACAAGTAAACTCAAAGGTCACATACCATTAAGTGACCTTATGTGGAAGTTTTGATTTTGTTAGAGACAGGGAGAATGGAGAATGGAGAAAGAAAAAAGTTTTGCTCTTGTGCTGAGCATAAATAACAGTACAATGGTTTGTACGATTAATATGAATTTTTTGTTACTGGCTGCTATGGATATTTGAATAATATTGTCTAAAATAATCTTATATATGATAAGACTACTAAGATTTATTCTAAGTAGACAGACGTTATTAGCGTGGTTATTTTCAGAGTTGTTCCATCAGGTTAAGTCGTATAATTATGTTTTTCTGACGAAAACGAGTCTTATAATTATGTCTCTTAATTATGATTAACATTATAAAGTTTCGTTTAAACTTCAAGGATGATCACTTTCTTCGGTTACCCCCTAATTGCTTCTACTTTCTTGTAAAATGCCAAAAATGATTTTATAACTTCTTTTGTACTTTGGATCAGCAATTGCTGAGACTCACTGTTTGCATTTGAGGAGTCCCCAAGGAGGGAAAAAAAAATCAAAATAGCTTTCCTAAAGGATTAAAAGAAAAGAAAGGATTGAGATCGTTTTCCCAATCACCTGCCTGCCCAAGTTCCGTTTTTTTTTTCCTTCTTCTATGCCTTCCCAAGCTCTAAATGTGGGAAATAATGACAATTAGTAAAACTGTGGTTAGATGCAATTTGGTGTCTAAAAAAATTTGGGACCCAGAGCTGGAGATATTTTTTCTTAATGCAATTGCCGCCCCTTTGTTATTTATTTATTTATTTATTTTTGATATTTTGTAGTTCCTAAAATCAAGAGAGTTCATGAGGTGAAGCTGAGACACGTGGCGGCAGTCAAGTTGGCAAAACAAATTTGCACTGCGCTTTCCTATATGAATATTACCGAGATTATCAATTTTTTTGAAGATGGGAAGTTATTGTTCCAAGCTACAACCAACGGAATTAGTGAACTCGTAAAGCTCTGTATTCAGTTTTTCCCGCAGCTTATTCAGATTTCACCTTATGGCATGAGTTTAACATGGCATGCTATGGTTTTCCGCCAAGAAAGGACTCTTAGACTCTTTCTGAAAGTAAGCTCAACCAATGAGATATCATTAGTTCCAGCTCCGACACTTCAAGACTCGTTAGATATGATGTCTGCTGTAACAACATACGACCCTAGGTTCGATTCAGAAACTAATCTTGCCGGAGCAGCTTTTAAATTGCAAAGAGAACTCCAGTGGTACAAGGTAAGTAACTTTCTTTTCCTATATCTAATAACTACGCTTGATTATAAATACTGTATCTTCTTGATAGGTTTTTTAAAATATGATGGGTAGAACTTTATTTAGATAGTCATAAGAATATACATAGAACATTTTTCTTGGTATGGCGGTTGGGTGATATCTGGCCAAGCTTTTGCGCACCATGAGGTCTACCTTTCTGGGTGATTATAAGGGTGGATTGCTTCATATCGGTCCGGTGCATGCATGACTCTACTCCTAAAATGCTTTTTATAAGACTTGAATCCAAAACCACAATAAGAAGAAGAGACTTTTGTGTCATTTAAAGCCAACACTTTGTTGATACATAGAACTTTTAAATTCCCCATGCTAAACATAAACTAATAAGGTAAAGTGAGAAACAACACTGCATCCTTAAAACAATTTACTACAAACTAAGGGAGACTGATTAGAGAAATTGGGGCATTAAAACTAATTGAGACTTATCATAAATGAGTTGCATTTCAATTTCACTAATATAACTGTGATCCACCACTTAATCTAATCCAAGTGACTCTTTTTTGAATTCCACCAGCCCTTTACATAGGTGTCTGCCGCGATGCATTTAGGGGATTATTATGCAAATCATTTCATGGATATCCCATATATATATATATATATATATATATATATATATATATATATATATATATATATATATATATATATATATATATATATATATATTAATGTGGAGCCCAAAAAAAAAACATTTAAATCAGTTTTGCTTATAATTCCACGGTAGCTTTGCTCGTTCCGTTGTATCATATTTTGTATTCAAGATTATAGTGTAGTTTAGATATGATTAAATGTATGCAGATGGATAATGATTTAAGCAAACTATTATGAATTGAATCTTCTCTTTTTCAATCAAAAGGTAAGCTAAGTTCATTTATGGCCACTATTTTCATTTGAATAGCTATTAATTCAAGAACACTTCTCATCAGTTAATTTAGCTATTAACTAAAATTTACTCTCGCAAACCATTGTCTAAAAAAAAAATGATATCATGAAGCCTTTACTATATATTATCTTTATTGCATTTCAACTCTCTATTTCTCTGTCATAAAAAAAAGGACTTTGGACGATTATGTAAAGTCCTAAAGCTTTCAATTCCTGCTTAATAAGTCCTAAAGCTTGACACTATCCTTCACGTTAGTCCTTTCGTTAGCTCTGTCAATGTTTTTTTGGACGGAACATCTATGTGGCATTTTTTATTAATTTTATGTTTTGCACAAGTAGCACTGATAAGGCTAAAATAGGCGCCAAATCTCATAAACTAAAAATAAAAAGGACTAGAGTTCAAAATTAGGTCAAAGAATAGAGAGAGGGAGATGGTCAAAGAGTAACAAGTAGGGGCCACACCCTTTTGTCACTGGCAAGGTTAGGGGGCGCCGTCGGGGTCGCTGGGAGTCCAACAACCCTCCCTGGACAGCCGACAAGGGTTGGCCGCCCTCGCTTAAATGACTCTAGATACAAAATACAACGCGTAGGACTCAACTAAGCAAATAGAAGTACTGATTCTCGGATTTCTTGATTGGTTCTTAATATTTTTTCGATAAATTCCTCTAGAAGACTCCAAATTGGATGAAACTTTATTCAGTTAAAAGCAGAAACATAGTGCTTTTCATACATATATTATCTGACTATATTGAAGAACGAAATCACCATCGAAGTTTAGAAGAAGAACCTTGGAATTTTTCCGGCAAAGATGGACTTAACCCGTAAGCAATTTTGGAATTAAGTGTAGAATAAGTCTTAGTTTTCTTGAGATGTTTCCTTTGTCAGTTTTTTCTGAAAATTTTCAATAATTAATCCACTTATTGTAACTCATATTTGTGACTCTTGCGCATAGGCAGTGGAAAAGTGGGTTGCCCCTGGTGCAAGAGCCAGCAAATCAGATAACAAAACATATTGGAATATATTCGGGGAGAATCACAAAGGGTTGCTTGAGAGTGGAGAGAAGTGGACGAAGGATACAACGAATTCATGTATGCTTATCTCAACTTTAATTGCCACCGTATTATTCGCTGCTGCATTCACTGTGCCTGGAGGGAATGACAACAATAGTGGAGTCCCCTTATTGTTAGGAGAGGACTCTCTCCTAATTTTTGCAATTTCGGATGTGTTAGGTTT
Source organism: Eucalyptus grandis x Eucalyptus urophylla (assembly GCA_028830015.1). Classification (NCBI taxonomy): domain Eukaryota; kingdom Viridiplantae; phylum Streptophyta; class Magnoliopsida; order Myrtales; family Myrtaceae; genus Eucalyptus; species Eucalyptus grandis x Eucalyptus urophylla. The sequence continues at coordinate 49,569,317 of CM054190.1, forward strand.
GCTTTCCTCCGTGACGGCCATCTTACTATTCCTAGCCATCTTAACTTCACGGTATGAGGTGCAAGATTTTCTTCACTCCTTACCTAAGAAGATCATAATGGGCCTCTCTTTACTCTTCCTCTCCCTGGCTTTCATGCTGGTGGCCTTTGCTGCAACTCTCACAATGGTGCTAGATAAGAGACTGGAGTGGATTCTCATTCCCATTACTTTGCTGGCCTCTATCCCCGTTGCTTTGTTCGCAATACTACAGCTTCCCCTGCTATACCAAATGGTTAAATCGACTTTCGAACCCAACATCTTTCGTCCTAAGGGCATTTGGGATGGAGTCAATTATACTAAACAAGATTAGCAATTGATGAATTTGATTTGAGGGTGTATGTCTTCATTATAGTTGGTTGATGAGCGCCGGACATTTCAAATGCCAAAACTTGGCACAGGTGGTCCACTTATGGACCAAGCACCTTTTGTCCTAAGAGCATTTGGGAGTAAGGCATAATTATTGGACGTGATCACGTGATTGACGAATTTGATTTGAGGCTATAGGTCTTTGTTATGATTGATTGTGGTGGGTTAATTTTGGTGGAGCCAAAATGATGATGTATTTCCTAAAAGCATATGGACAATTTTCATGCAAAATTATGCTTCCCTACCTTGTTACCAAATATCTATTTATAGAATGATATGTTCGATTTAAGATTTAATCCTATGGATAATTCAAAATAGATTCTACATATTCATAAGAAATTATGTTTAAACATTTCGTGCATGCTCAGTTCCTAGCTATAACTTTCAAAAAATTAGTTCTTTTTTTTTTCCTTATAATTTAGATGCCGGAATTTCTTCCATCAACTTAAATATTTAGCTTCTAGATATTTCCAAATAGAATTAAATGTCATGTAAACAATTATTTTAAACATGTATTAGCAAAATATGCGCTATAGTGGGAAATAACTTTTTGAACATTTACTTTTTCTTTTTATTGCTTAGATGGGTGAATTGCTCCATCAACTTACTAGTGTAACCTCAAAATCAGTCGTATTTTTTTTTTAATAAATACTTCAAAATAAAACCTAGATATACATAAACATTCATTTTAAACGATTAACTATCAAATACTCGCAATCGTGACATATAACTTTCATCATAGAAATAAATTTTTAAACATTTAATTTTTCTATATGGGTGCTCTTGAGATGAACAATTTGGTAAAAGAAAAAAAGAGAAAAAAAGTCACCAAAAATCTTAAATTATACCATTTATGATACATTTACTCCAACTTAAGCTCCAAATTTATATCGTGCGACATAGTTATCCTTACGTGCACAAAGGTGATGTAGTGCTAATGTGACTTAAGTAAAAGTAAAATGCTGTTTTGATCAGGAAATTATCTAACTTGGCTGAAGTTACAAGAAAAATGCCGTTCGCTTGAGTTTCTCATAATCGATCAGGGGCTTTAGGGTTATGTTGCTCATTTCTCTCTCAGGGAAGCTCGATTTGTTGCTGAAGCGCAATTTGCTCGAAGCTTGTTTGCTGGATGAAGGCGATTTGCGGCGTTTGGTATCTCTCTCTCTCTCTCAAGGATTGCTCCATTCGGCCGAAGCTCGATTTGTTCTGAGCTTGTTTGCTCTGAAGGTGATATGGGGCTTTCAAGGGTTTTCTTGCTGGATTCGGTCTCCATACAGAGGCTCGATTCTGAATTTCTTTAAAACATGACATTTCGAACCAAAATGAACAGGGGTTTGGTCAATATTGAACAGCAGATCATGCTGCTTTCTAGCTGGTTCTTTGTCCTGGAGAATCTATCCTTCAAATATGCTGAAAACGCAATTCTTAAGTCATGCGCATTGTGTTCTTTTTCTGTTGATCTCGAGTTTGCATTGTGCCTTTTAAAGTTAGTAAACCTAACCTAGCAAGGGTTTTTTGTTGTTAGTCATAGATGTATGATTCAATTACCTAAATTGAAGGAATGATCTCAGAAGTCATTCCATTTGCCTATTTTTCACGCTGGGGCTATCAATGGATTCAATTGGGAATAGCTTCGTGGCTGGCTCATCACCTTACAGCTCCAGTAATGACGTTTGCCCATTGTCGTCTAACCATTGAGCATGTGTTAGCCTATACACCGCTTGGACCATTGGCAACAATATTGGATTAGAAGGCCAAGATAACGAGAAGATTGATTGTAAGTCCATTTGTTTTGTGAAACTCATTTTCCAGCATTTGATTCGTTTAGGAAAATGAGATAACAGAAATTATTTTATTACTAAAGCTTAAATTTAGCAAAATAATTTCCCATTTGAAAGAACTAGTAAACATTTTCCCAAATACTTTCCTTAGTCGTAGTGTTGTTGGTTAATGAAATATTTATTCTTATAAAAATAATTTTAAAAATATATATATTTTTTATAATTTATTTTCTTTTTTTCTTCTTTATTTCTTTTCATTTCTCCTTCTCCATCTCCAATCGCCTACCTCAGTGATGACTGGCAGCCTAGCAACCAGTCAAGACGTGGGCAGAGAGCTCGAGCTAGCCGAGGTCGCTAAGCTCGAGTTGATAGATTCAAGTGAGCTAGAAACTTGGCCAAGGCCGACAAGCCCAAATCTAGGTGAACTTGGGCTTGGCTAAGGCCAGCATGCTCACCGCTCGCCTAATCTCGACGAGGCTAAGCTCGCCTAAGGCCGGTGAGCTCAAGCTCACTTGTGGCAATCGCCATCCGGTCACAGTGGAGGAAAGGGAAAAAAGAAAAGGAAAGAAAATTAAAGAAAATTAAAAAATTCAAACTTTTGAAAAAGAAAAGAAAAAATAATTTTTATATATTTTTTGATTGATATAAAATCATGAAATTGAATAATTTTTAAATAAGGTCCAAACATCAGAAAACATTTTTAATTGTATATCACGAAACTAGAGAATTAACTCTACTCATGGAAAGCATTTTTAAGAAGAGTATTTTCCTTCGTCATTGAGTGTTTTCGCAAAACCCATCCACCTAAATTTGAAAATGAGTGCTCTAGTCAGGATGATTGCTGATGATTCGTTTACCCTCTAGCTATCCTCAGCATCGACGTGTTTCATCCTGGGTGGGTCTTAACACATCATGGGCATAGGGAAAAGAAGAGGCATCGATGCTATAGTGGTCAAGGATGTGCCCTGATTGTGGAGTGCGGGACACCTGGAGTGCCATAACTTGGCACACCGGGACACTTAAGTGCCATAACTTTAAAATGGTACACTTAAGTGCCATCATCGGAGTAAAATGGGACACTTAAGTGCCACTCCGGCGAAAATTCGGCCAAATGGCTGACGTGGCGACTTTCCGGCGAGCTCGGTCCAAAACGGCGTCGTTTTGCACGCTGACGTGGCGGAGAAAATGCAAAAACGACGCCGTTTCACGTCCACGTGTAAATAATAGTATATAAATTAATTAAATTAGATTTAAAATATTCAAAAAATTTTAAAAAATTAAGAAAAATTTTAAAAATTAAGAAAATTTTAAAAATTTTAAAAATTTTAAAAAATAAGAAAATTAAAAAAAATTAAAAAATTAAGAAAATTTTAAAAATTTTTAAAAATTTTAAAAATTAAGAAAATTTTCAAAAATTTTAAAAAAATTAAGAAAATTTAATTTTTTTTAAATTAAGAAAATTTTAAAATTTTTTAAAAATTAAGAAAATTTTAAAATTTTTTAAAAATTGAGAAAATTTTAAAATTTTTTAAAAATTAAGAAAAATTTAAAAAATTGTAAAAAGGAGGGGGGGTGGGAGGCCGAACGGGGTGGCTCCCTTGCCGCCGCCGCCGGCTCCCTCACCGCCGCCACCTCCGCTGTTGTCGCCTCCCCCACCCTCCCTTTTTTTTTAATTTTTTAAAATTTTCTTTTTTTTTTTAAATTTTTAAAATTTTTTAAAATTAAAATTTTAAAATTTTCTTATTTAAATTTTTTTTAAATTTTTTAAATTTAAAAAAAATTAAAATTTTTTAAAATTTTTAAAATTTTTAAAATTTTTTAAAATTTTTAAAATTTTTAAAATTTTTTAAAAATTTTAAAATTTTAAAATTTTTTTAAATTTTTTTAAAATTTTTTTTAAAATTTTTAAAAATTTTTAAAATTTTTTTAAAATTTTTTAAATTTTTTTAAATTTTTTTAAATTTTTTTAAATTTTTTTAAATTTTTTAAATTTTTTAAATTTTTTTAAATTTTTTAAATTTTTAAAATTTTTAAAATTTTTTAAAATTTTTAAAGTTTTCTTTTTTTATAAAATTTTTTTTAAATTTTTTAAAATTAAAATTTTTAAAATTTTCTTATTTTCTTATTTTTTTTTAAATTTTTTAAAATTAAAATTTTTAAAATTTTTTAAAATTAATATTTTTAAAATTTTTTAAAATTAAAATTTTTAAAATTTACTTTTTTTAAATTTTTTATTTTTTTTTAATTTTTATGCTGATTTGGAGCTCCGGCGAGCCACGTAGGCAAAAAATAATAATAAAATATTGCCACGTAGGATTTCCGGCAAGGGTCGCCGGAGGTGGTACTTAAGTATCCCACTCGAAAAAAAAAGTGGCACTTAAGTGTACCGTTTTGAAGTTATGGCACTTAAGTGTCCCGGCGTGCCAAGTTATGGCACTTGTGGTGTACTTCTGCCCCTGATTGTGCTTTAATTGCCTGCGACATGATCTATCTCCTAGCAAATGTTCTCATCTGTAATCACGGTCAAAATGAGAGAAAATAGAATCCTCTTTGGAGCTGATGTTGACTTCTGTTGCTTGTCTAATATTATTCTTTGATTTATGTTGATGCTGGCAAGCAAGCGCTCAACAGGGTGCAGATCGAGTTAGGGATGGCTTATCTAACAGAATTTCAAGGAGGTCTTTTTGCTGTGACTGGACTTTTGTAGCTTTTGTCTAGTACTAATATGAATCACTTGTACCGGTGATTACCGGAAATACGAAAAACTGGTGGAGACTTCCTATCCGGAATTTTGTTAAACTAATATGGTTTTTTTTTGTCAATATTGGTAGACCTTTCAGATTAAGTAAAAATAAAATGGTAAGTCTCGCAAGATTTACAACAAGGAATTAGAAATGAACCAGTTTCTTTTCTCAGTTTTCAATATTTGCAGCTAGCATTAATTTGTTGGGTGGTCTTAAGTATTTCTCACCTCAAAAGTGAGCTCAAAAGTTAGGTTGAGATTTTCTCTCACACAGCAATAACCCATAACTCTCTCATGTGATTCTTGGGTCTATACTTGTTAACTTACGCTCTAATATCAGTGATGGTCTTGAGCCTTTTTCACTCCAAAGGCTAATTCAAATTGTGAGACTTTCCCTCACACTTATAAATTGACCACTAATTTCCTATACAACGGATGTGGGATATAACGAGTGCACATGACCAATAATCATAGCCACAACATCAAATCAAAAGGCATCTTAATTGCCAAAAGGGTTGAAACTATGCACCGAGTAGAAACACTCCTTTTTGGATTACAGCCAAAAAGAACAAGTAGCAGAGATTCTACCATTTTGGAACAAAAGGAACGAGCAACAAAGATTCTACCATTTTGGAATCAAAACATATGGCAATTAAGAATTGTAATTGACTCAACCATATTGGTTCCATAGTCCTTTTTAGATACCCCCACTTCAAGACTATTTCATGAGTGCAAGAAATTTTTTTGCATCCAATAAGACCCATGGAATGTCTAGAAGAGGTTCGAATGATAGTATTTTTCATGGACCCACTAACACTCCTCATGAGATTTTGGAGACCACGTCTTCGACACCATCGTCCTAGAGGTGCCAAGAAGTTGGATATTTCTGTAGCATCCAAAGGACCAAACATTACCCCTCTCTCAATCGGCCCAATCATAAAATCACCCTTTATCCAAGATCCCGACGCAAGACCAATGGCCTAATCCCTCATCCAAGGGCTCAAAAACTCCAAATTGACTCTGCCTTTCCCATTTTTGGATCGAACATAATTGGAATTATTGAGACTAAAAAGTATCTAACTTTCATGTTTAAAATGAAAGATTTGGATGAAGTAGATACCATCTTGAGTATTAAAGTTTAAAAAACATTGTAAGGGTTATTCTTTGAGCTAATGTAATTACGTTAAAAAACTAGTCAATAAATTTTAACATCGTGATTTCAAGGAAATGAGTACTTCATTTGACTACAGTATTAAATTAAATCATAATACTAGTAGAGCAGTAGCACAACTTGAGTATGTAAATGTCATAGGCTGCGTTTGGTTGTTCGGATTTCAACCCAAAATAAAACTGGATATGATAGGATATGAAATTTATGGATTTGCTATATCCTATCTACTGTTTAGTGATTGTAACAATAAAGTTGGATATATTCACTTTATATCATATACATTATTTGGTATAAATAACATATTAATATAAATGAACAAAAAATTTTACAAATAGAGATGGTAAAAATCTCTTGCAACACTATTGTCTACTTTATTTTTATTTGCTTTACTATTTTATTTTCCTCTCATTTTTAATTAATATCTTTTTTATATCTTTCTTCCCCTTCTATCATTCTCCAATAAAATTTTATTGAATAATAAACTATACTAATATACCTAAAATACTAAAATACCTCAAATATGTAATAAGTATATATTTATATTTATATATTGAATTTATATTATAAAATATAATTAAATTAGAATATATATATATATATAGATAAAAATAAGAGTAAATTAAAATAACTAAATTGTTATTTTTGTTATTTTGAATTTCTTATATTAGAATTCAAATATCATTTTTTTAAAAATAATTTTAATTGTTAATTTAAGAGGTTTGCCATTCGAAAAAAAAAAATAACTTTCTTATTATAGATACTAGAAATCCTATCAATCTTTATCTCATCTCCCCCATGGGATAATTTTTTTCGGTCTATATCCCCTTTATATGTGACTTTAGCCTATCTTGAGTAGGCACAAAACACAAGATATAATAAATTTTATCTTATCCTGAATTTTATCCCGATTGATGCAATGTATGTGATGCAATGTATCGGATCTAATATTGCTTATTTTATGCGTAAGTTGAGTAGGTATACTAGTAATCCAAGTATAGAGCATGGGAAAGCTATTACTACAATTTTTGGTTACCTTAAGAGAACTAAAAAATTTATGATTGTTCTATAATAATTATCCGCCTGCATTAGAAGGATACATCGATACTAGTACAATTACAAGTGTGTGATAAACATTGCACTTCTAGATGTATTAGGTATTGTATCTTGAGTGAGCAAGAAATAGGCATGTATAATTCACTTAACGATGAAATCCAAATTCATTGCTTTAGCAGCCACTAGAAAAGATGCTGAATGGATTAGGAATTTATTATTGGATATCAAATCATGGCTTAGTCTTATGCCTCATAATTATATCCATTGTCATAGTCGGGCTACCTTGGCAAGAGCTTATAGTAGTACTTATAATTGAAAGTCTAGACATATTGATCTAAGGCATGAGTACGTGAGACAATTGATTTAAGATGGTACAATAACAATTGTCTACGTAAAGTCAAACAAGAATTTAGTTGATCCCTTGACAAAGGTTTTACCAAGAAACATGGTATATATCACCTTACAAAAAAATTGGGTTGAAACCCTTTATTTAAAATTATCAGTGATGATAACCCAACTATTTTCTATAATATTATTAGTTATAAGGTTTAATGGGTAAAAACGAGTTATTGAAAGTGATTATTTGATACTAATATTAGCCCTTACAAAAGAAGTCATTGTCATCTATTACATTTTGTAGGCTAAATTAAATTCTTAATGAAATATAGTACAAATTAGTTGTGTTATTAGTAATAGAAACACACGGTAGATACTTTACCTATATGAACTTAGAAGTAATGTCGCTTCTTACGGAAGTTATGGTTACTTTCTAGAAAACTCATGAGTAATGCCGCTTCTTATGGAAGTTAGGGTTACTTTCTAGAAAACTCATGAAATAGGTGCAAGCACAAGGTCATAATAGCACTTGGTAAATTAGAACTTCTCACTGAAACAAGAAGTTAGTATATGCCGTATGTGCATTTCTATATTTTAAAGTAAAAATTTAAAGTCAAGTTACTTGTCACTTTGATAGAGTTTTGAGGTACTTACACTAAATGAAGATTTAACTCAAAAAAGACCTTCGTATATATACATACATACATACATACATACATACATACATATTAATTTCATGGACATTTTGGCTGTGTATTTTAACGTTTTATTTTGAATTTTTGTTTTACAAACAAAGTAGGAGATTATTGATACTTTGTTTGTAAAACATATTAAGAGGTGCCTTGCCTCACATAAAAAAGATGTGAGTTCACACGTAGACAAAAGTTGATACTAATCAACGATCATTATTTTTTTATTTATTGAAAAATTCAGATCTATAATTACGAAAAAAAATTGACCATAGTGTTAAATTGAAATAGTGCAACTGCTTACAAAAAAGTTATGGTTATTTTTTATTTTATTTTTATTTTTTTATGTTTTTTCAATATAACATTTGAGAATGTATCTATGCATGTTACAACCTTTTTCTGAAGGGTTGTTTCTATTCAAAAGACAAACATAAGTACCTTAGTTTTTAGAATCAATTTTGATGAAGTCTTTTCGAATTTTCTTTCCAAATTTACAGTCATCATTTTTAATTGTTTCTCTTAAGAGACCTTGAAGAAGTATTATAATTGCTATTTAGTAATTTCAATCGAGACTTTGTTGTATTATGGAGGAAATTTGCTGGTGACCATTAGCAATGTTATGGGCTAAATAATTCCTTAAAAAAACGATATCATGTCTTAAAGTATGACTTTATTGTTCTTCCCAATTGTTCGTCATATTTTTCCCACCAAGAATCCTATTCCCAAGAAAAAAAAAATGAACGAATTTTGCAACCATAGAGAGTTCATATTATTCTTGTTAAATCATTTTGGATCAGCATGCATATCCGCCTCTTTACTCTTAGTTCAAAACAGCCTCACGGACGCCCTGGTAATATCTGTAAGCAATTTCGAAAGATCACTACAAAGAAAAAAAGATTTGATGATACAATGTTATTGTTAAAAGGAACAACGGTGGAAGCGCTGACATTTGTATAGCAATCTTTCCCAGAGGTTGAGCCTAGCTCCTCATTCGCAAGTATGATTAGCGTAAGCAACTCAGGCGATAAACTGGTAAAAGAGTGACCATAAGGGGATCGAAATTATATAATATATTAATGCTTGCTGGCAAGATCCTACAGATACAAAAAGAGCGGGTGAACATGCATGATCTTCTGAGTCGTCCGCATCAATTGCATTCGAGCAGAAAATCGGTGGAAGCGCTGACATTTGTATAGCAATCTTTCCCAGAGGTTGAGCCTAGCTCCGCTGACAAAGTAAGACGGCATGAAAGACACTGCTCTCAATACTGATCCGTTAGTATTGGCTGGACTGAACAGCGCAACCCTGTTGCCTGTTAATCCACAGTGGCGACGAAAAAACAGCGATTTTATCAACGGCCGAAGAGTATCCAAGGTATACTACTTCAATTCGGACTCCTACAGCCACGACCATCCATCTTAGGCTCAGGCGATACGGAGACTCCAGCGGGAATTCGTAAACGCCTGGCGATGACGAGTTTTCGTGGCTACCACTCTCTCTGTTTTCTTTTTGTATTTTCTTTTCCTCCGTATCTTCTGTTTCTCTCCAGATTTGATTGGGCTGTTGCTCTCCATCCCAGCGAATGTTCAGTTTTGAGCAATCAGCGATGGTAGTAAGCTGGGCGTTCTATTCTCGCAACAACAGGGCGAATCACAGCAGCGACACAGAAACAGAGCAGAACAGAACAGAGTAATACCGTGGCTGTTCAAGGCCAATTCGACGATTACGGGAGGTGCCACTGTATGTGTGAGTATTATCAGGGATGATGGCACAAGAGAAAAGCACTGCCGTGAAGTGAGTCGCCGGCAGATGGCTCGAATCAAGGAAAAACGCCAAGACAAGGAATCCATCTCTGCCAGGGCAGTTTTAGGCAAAACCAGTGCTTCCATGGCACTCACTGAGGCGTGGGACGAGCGTCTGGAATTTCAGGAAGGGATGAATAAAGGTTTGAACGAGAAGAGCAAGCTCTTGAACGGCAAAACTAGAGGATCCGAAAATGGAGCCTCTCGGCCAAACTCGTCCGAGCCGACACCAGCGATCGCCTAAGGTCGAGTAGGAGTCAGAAACTATGGCGACGTTTTTCTGGAAGCTCAGATGATGTTACAGTGAGGGAGCTCCGCGGAATGGTGAGGTGAGGGAGAAGAATGATTAAAGCTCCCCGATGCCAGAGAGAGGACCCTTCGGTCCTGTTGGCGTGTGTAGAGGAATCCAGGCACGACGCAGGTGGAGCTCACTAGAATAGGACTAGTCTAAATTACCAAGGATAAACTATTTTACACTCAAGGTATCCGACTGCTATAAAGTGGGAAAAAAAAAAAAAGATATGCTTGCTTGTTGTAATTGTGAAGGCTCTCCTTTAATTTAAGGCAGGTAATTGTACATAAGGAAGGACTGAGCTCCCCCCTAGGGAAACTAAAACTCTGTGATAACTGAATATCTTACCCATTTTTAGCATTCTTTTTTTACTTCGTTGTTGAAAGACTAATCAGGAGAGCAATCCAATGTCGCCAAAACCAAGTGAGAAACAGCGAAAGTCGAATCATGCAGAACCATCAGCAGGTATCTGTTCAAGTTCCAAGCGATAAAAATTACGGCATAGGCGATACGGTCTTAAAATATTCTGGAACTCGTATTTTCTTCATAATTCTATTTCTTTGCTTTATCATCGAATAAACATAACCCTGACCTTGGCTACGAAAAAAAAGAAAAAGAAAATCAGTTTGAGAAGGACTTTGTGCTCACTCTTTCTCCAACATTTATTGAAGATGCCCGTTTAAGCGTTTCATCAGATCCTTCCCAATTTGGAGGTGCTTCAGGTGCGTTATCCTTCAAAAGAGTTATTTTCAGTGTGAAATTAATATCTGGGGCGGATCTTCATGAAAATTTTCTTTTTTGGGACACTTCTTAATGTCAGCAAGGATAAAAGTATTAACTGAATGATCTGAAAAGTTTGCATCTATTGCAGAAAATTTCGAAGAGGAAGTGGATGAACTCTATTACCGACTACTGCTGCAAGCTGCATTCAAGGGCGACTGGGAATTCGCTACAGGATTTTTCCAACGAGATGCTGCTTCAAAAACGGCAAAATAACAAGCAGATCAGAAACATTGCTTCACATTGCCGCTTTGAGTGCACGTGACCAATTTTTGGAGAACCTGGTTGAGCTCTTGTATCCGAATCCAGAAGCGCTTGAAATGGTTGATTGTGATGGCCGCACAGCCCTCCACAATGCTGTTCTGTGTGGAAGGATAAGGATGGTGAAGGCATTAGTTAGAAGTAATCCTAAGTTGACGCAACTTGCAGATAAGGAAGGACGCGTTCCTTTGAGAATATCTGCTCTGGAAGCTTCCATGCATAAGGATATCACCTGGTTCCTGGCGAAAAATACGACAGACGATGGGCCAAGTCATCCCTTCAGCAGTCCCGATACAATTGAGATATTAATAGAAATCACCAACGCTGGTCATCACGGTAAGATCACCATGACCATTTATCTCAATTCCATCTATTTTTAGCTTCGTTCTAGACTGGCTTAGTTTCCTGATCAACTTTGCTGGTGAATGCCAATAGATATCACCCTTTATCTAGCCAGGCAGTACCCTTCCATTCTGACCATGAAAAGAACAAAGCGTGGGCAAGGAAGCTTTAATATACTCTTTGCGTTGGCGATGATGGAATCCTACTTTCGCAGCGGAACCAGGCTCAGTGTTGTGGAAGCATTGATATACCGATGTCCGCACTTTCTGCACTCGCATTCATTACTGATTCCCTTCAAAAAGATCATACCTGGCTCATCACCTGCTCTTTTGTTTCTGAACTAAAGGTATTCCGGTGGATTTGAGTTACAATCCAACAGATAAAAATTCGGATCCGGGTGGGTATGCATTTTTGCTGTTGGGCATTATTCTAGGACCTTTCATGGTTTTGAGCTTTTAGTCATTAGACTGATTCCCTCGGTACTAGCCATTGTAGGATGTATTATGGTTCCTTATCGTAGCTTTACTTGAACAATGGCTTGAAATTGAACCATCGATCAGGAGATTATCTCTTGAGAACCACATATGATTCAACCAAGTGCATAAGTATCGTATAACTTAATTGACTGGACAATGTAACAAACGAATTACAAGGTCTTACAATAATTTCATATCCAGTAACCGGATTTTCTTTGCAACTTGATTGTAGGGCTTCAATGTCTTACAAGGTCACTTTGGAATACCGTCAAAATTGTAGGTATGCTTCCATTTTATCAAGATACCGTCTCTATATTTGTCCCTCTCTCTCCAATTAAAAGTCTATGGCTTGCTTGTTTTGACTTTTTTTTTTTATATGTAGAAAAAAGCTCCTACTTAATTCTTTGCCAAAAAAAAATAAATTATTTGCCATAATTTGGAAAAGAATTTGTGTTGGGCCCATTGCATGTCTTAGAGAACTAATACACATTCATCATCGAATGCGTAACATATATATTTAGAGTTAGTTTTGTAATTTAGTTTTTCCACGTATCAACCATCCAACAATAAATGTGTAACTTATTCTCTACACTGTTGATGGATCTAATAAAAACCTTCAAAAAAATTATTCAAACTCAAACAAAGTTATATATGATTTTCCTTGTTAATACTTTTATACTTTGAAAGAGTTCAGATATTATCAAATTCTAATTGCAAGAGTGGCAAAATCGTAAAAAAAAAATGAAGAAATACGTGGTTATAACTTATCAAAGATTTAAAAAAAAATGATTGCTTATATTGCAAATTAAAATGAATGAATGAAAAATATTTTTATCGTTCATGAAAATGTTTAGATATAACTTATTGTCGATAAAAAAAACATTTTCCAGTGACTAAATATTTCAAACAATACAAGGGATCAATTTTGAGAAAATATTTTTCAAACCATTCATCTTCCATGAAACAAACATAATTTAAATATTATTTTCTTTGACTGCTACTTCTCTCAATACAAGACGAAATAATATGTTGAGAGGGTGCAGGAATTGGACACGAGATTGGAGGCAAGCCCCTCACGTTATTGATTTTGTTAGAGACAAACAGAATGGAGAAAGAAATTTTTTTTGCTGCATAAATAACAATTTAAGGGATTGTACGATGAATATGATCTTTTTTGTTACTAGTTGCTACACGTATTTGAATAATATTATCTAAGTTAATCTTATATATATGTAAAGACTATTGTGATTTACTTTAGCTTGATAGTCGTCATTAGTGTGGTTATGTTCAGAGTTGTTCTATCAGGTTTTCTCTTATAATTGTATTCTCTTTACTATGATTAACATTATAAAGCCTTGTTTGAACTTCAAGGAAGATTACTTTCTTCAATTACCTTCTAATCACTTCTACTATCTTCTACTATCTTCAAATCCAATATATATATATATATATATATATATATATATATATATATATATATATATATTTCATCCAGACTTGATATAAGCCTTTTCTTGGAAAATGCCAAAAATGATTTTATGCCTTTTTATTTTTACTTTGCATCAGCAATTACTAAAACCCACACTTTGAAATTGAGGACTGAATCCCAAAGGAGTCAAAAAAAAAAAAAAAAGCTTACCTAAAAGATTAAAAGAGAGAGAGAGAGAGAGAATGAGATCGTTTTCCCAATCACCCGGCAACCCAAGCTTTAAATGAGGAAATTTTGACAATTAGTAAACTGTCGTTAGATGCAATTTGGTTTCTAAGAAAAATTTGGGACCCAGAGCTGGAGAGCTTTTTTCCTAACCCAATGGCCGCCCCTTCGTTTTTCATTTTCATTTTCTTTCTCTTTTGTTGACATTTTGTAGTTCCTATGATAAAGAGAATTTACGAGGTGAAGATGAGACACAAGACATCAGTTGAGTTGGCAAAACAAATTTTAACGGCGATGTCTCAAATGAAGACAACTGAGACCACTGATTTTTTCCGGGAAAAGGGGCCGCAGAGGAACCCACTGGCTCAAGCTACAGCCAAGGGAATCAGTGAAATCGTGAAGCTATGTATTCAATTTTTTCCGAAACTTTTTGGGAATTCGCCTTCTTGGAAGAGTTTGATCATTTGTGCGATCGAGTATCGCCAAGAAAGGATTCTCAACCTCTTTTTGAAATTAAGCTCGACCGCTGAGTTGTCATTAGTCCTGGGGCCTACATTTGAAGATTCAGAAAATATGATTAAAGCAGCAGCATCGTACTACCCTAGTTTTGATGCTAAGACTAAGGTGGCCGGTGCAGCTTTTCGAATGCAAAGAGAAATCCAATGGTACGAGGTAAGTATCTTTCATTTCATATATTTAATAACGATGCTTGATGATAATTATCATAGGATCACGCTATTTTCACTCCTATTTTAATTAAGACATTCCTTTTTTAAATTGTCACAGCAAAATATCCCCCTCTTCAATGCGGTGTTTCTTTTCCTTCAATCTAATTACACCTTCTTCACTTTCAGACTCATATTAAAAAAATTTAGAAGAAAATTTTTAAGTATATTCTAAAATTTTGATCCTCTTGTTATACGGTTGAATCTATTATCAATATTAATTACTCTCCTCATGGTAAAAGCAGTACAGTAAGAAGTTTTCTTCTTCTTCTTTTTCCTTTTTGTGCTTATCTTTTGTTTCGACATGATCTAGATATTAACATGTGACTTGACCTTTAAGCAATTTCGCATCAAGTGTTGGTTAAGTTATAATCTCCTCGATATATTCCCTCATTTGTTTTTTCTTGAGAATTTTCAATACTTTATCTACTTACCGAAACTCATCCGAAACTCCTATTTGTGAGTTATATGCATAGGCTGTTCAAAGCTGCATTGTCCCTAGCATGAGAACCGCCTACATCGGGAGAAGCACCGACGATAGGGCGGAATCATATTGGACTAGATTTGTGGAGAACCACCAAAACTTGCTTGAGAATGGGGAGAAATGGATAAAGGACATAGCAAATTCGTGTATGCTTGTCTCAACTCTAATTGCCACAGTATTGTTCGCTGCTGCATTCACTATACCTGGAGGCAATGACAGCAATACTCGAGTACCCTTGTTGTTAGGACAGGACTCCCTCTTGGTTTTCACAATTTCAGATTCGTTAGGTTTGTTCTCCTCTATGACAGCTATCTTGCTATTCCTAGCCATCTTAACCTCACGGTATGAGGCACGAGATTTTCTCTACTCATTGCCTAATAGGATCATTATGGGCCTTGTTTTTCTCTTCCTCTCCTTGGCTTTCATGCTGGTGGCCTTCGCGACAACTCTCACAATTTTGCTGGATAAGAGACTGTAGTGGGTTCTCATTCCTATTATTTTGCTGACCTCTATCCCCGTGGCTTTATTCTTAGTACTACAGCTTCCCTTGCTATACCAAATGATTAAATCCACTTACGGACGAAGCATCTTTCGTCTCGAGAGCATTTGGTAGTGAGGTGTAATTATTGGATGTGATCATGTGATTGACAAATTTGATTTGAGGTCGTATGTCTTCATTATAATTGGTTGTTTAGAGCAGGGCCAATTCGATACTGAATGTATTTCCTCAAAGTATTTGAACAACTACTATGCATTATGTTTCCCTACATTGTTACCAAAGATCTATCTATAGAATGAAATGATCAATTTAAACTGTCAACCTATAGATACTTCAAAATTGAATCTACATATACATAAACAATTTTTTTTTTTAATTCGGTACCAAAATATGCTAAATCTTGGAATATAAATTTTTAAAAATTAGTTCTTTTTAGCCTTTCGTTTTAAAATTTAGGTGCAGAATTTTTTTCTATCACCTTAAACATCCAGCTTCTAGTTATTTCAAAACATAATCTATATAAACAATTATCTTCAATGTCTATTACCAATATATGTGCAATCATGTAATATAGCTTTCATAATAGAATGAGAGATGAACAATTATTTATAGAAAAAAAAAACATATACACATTTTCAGTGATAAGAATGATACCAAATGTAGACTTTATTCTTGTGAACTATCAAGTAACTGGAATCATATCGGTTATAATATTTTGTTTATAGTAAGGGTTTCGCTAGCACAACAATTTTTGGGCTATTATAAGAATAACAACTTATTGTAAGTCACAAATTTTTGAAGGAGTATACTTCATAATAATTTATAATTATTTGTTATTTGATTTTTTGTGGACCATAGACTATTATTCTCACGATAGATTAAGCATTATCACTCAATCATTTCTCTTATATTAATTGTGAAATAGATGGAATAAAACCTACGATAAATCTTTCTCCATTCATCAGTTACATATAGATCTTTCATAATAGAATCTAGGTATACATTAACAATTACTTTTAAACATTTATTACAAAGCTCGTGCAATCATGTAATATAACTTTGGTCACGGAATGAATTTTTGAGCATTTGATTTTCTTTATAAATGCTCCTCAGATGAAAGGTTGGATAACCAAAATAATCTACATATGAAGAATACTGATAATAGAAATGATACCAAATGTACTACTTTATTCCTAAGAACTATAGAATTGGAAATATACCAATAACAGAACTTTGTCCACATAAATTGTGAGATAAGAAAAACGGAAGATGAGATTTTTTCGTCCAGCCTCTGTGCGTATGATGGATGACCTCCGCATCTCTGGAGGAGAGTGCTCGAAGTGTATTCTGTCGGATGAAGCTGAGGGGATTATTGATTTTGAAGCTTAAATGGGTTGGGCATAACATATCTAAGTCACAATCCCTAACTTTGTGAATTAATTTTTATCAGCGAAATTCTAGTGTCAAGTAACATTTATTTCTTCTAAATCAGTGACAATTTATTATAAAAATTCTCATAAGAATTAGATATGCAAAATTTAAATATTGGCTAGAATTAGACATTTGCTCACATTATAGGTTTGCTAACTGACATCAAAAGCAAATCAGTGCATGGAGCTTGCACAAGAGTGTGCCACGTGAGTCATCATCATGCTAGTTTTACCCACTTTTATATTCATTGACAGATATATTATTATTGAAATGCTAGTATCATTTCTTTGAATTACCTCATCTCACCTTGAAACTTTGTGAGCACCTAAGTTTATTGTAAGCTTTCCAATAAGATATCATTTGGCCAACATCCTTGTTGGTCTCAAACGAAAGAGCATCCTTTTCGTGGAAAACACATCACGAAGTTAAAACCTAAGGATCTAAACTAATCAATACTTATACTTAACAATAGTGAGTCGAGCTTTCCAGTGGCATGAGAGTCGCAAGAATCCAAAAATGGATTGTAACAGTACTTGAATTCGACATTTTATGTACTTATGGTAAAAAAAAAAAAAATCACACGCAGCACCTCAACACTTTTAAGGCACATCGAGTCTTGTAGAAGAAAAAAAACCTTAGATGCACCCAATGCATGTGAGCCCCTCTCACATGTACCATTGGATGAAGTGGGCCTCATGTGGAACCCACTGGTCTAACGGTGAATGTGAGCTAAGTTCACATGATTCGGATGCATCCATTACTGGTTCATTGCACAAGTGATCGCGACAAGATTCTAGTGTATTTAGAAAAAAAAAAAAAAGAAGTCCAAAGTTGGGCTCTAAATCAGAATCTGCGTAGCTCACATGACAATCCATATCAATTAAGTCATGTGTAGAAAAGTTGCATCAATGAATTGGTCCAATTAGCCTCGTACAATACTAAATGAACGTATTGAATGTGTTGGCACGAGGTGTTTTACTAAATAATGCTTTGATTGGGTCAAAGACACGGCATGACATGAGCCATCATTATATGAATGCAGCACCAAATGTTAGTTTATCATAGATAGGATCTCAATTATACTATAATCACATCCACAATGGGTGGATGATATTACTACATCACTTGACTTATCAAGAACGTTTTTTCCCAGATGAACATTAAATCTCAAGGAACTGATGAAGCAACATACTTTTATTCATCTACTCAAAATTCTACGAAGAGAGGGAGGTGCCTTGCTCCATAGTCCAAACAGAACAAGAAGTTAGAAAGCACGAATAATCATATTTCTATGCCTATGACTCAATTCAACATATGAGTAAACCAAATACAACCTTACAAGAAAAATTCATGGAAAACCATTGATGACGAGCATATAAGCCGAATTGTTATTTCCTTTCATTTTTTTGAAGAGGCTTTTTTTTGGGTCTTGAAGAGGCCTGAAAAGGTGGTGACTGTTAATGGATGGATTCTCAACAAAAATGAAATTAGCCACTAGCCAATGCCACCAAGAACCCCCTTTAGCTTCTTAACCTGGGCATCATCAAGGAAAGTGGTGCCTTCCACCACCTCAAAAGGAAAATTATTAGCAGACAGAGCAAAGTCCAAGATTTGAAGCCCAGGGCTTGGACTGAGCAAACTATGGTATGAGTTGGACCTGTGCCATCATTCAATTGGAAGTGCAATAGCCCCCGAGGGAAAATCATGCTGTCCCCTTTGTTGAGGTTCTTCAAGTAGACAGTGTTCGCTGATGACGAGATGAACCTGGCACAAATCGACCCTTGAGGACGAGGAGAACCTTTGAGGCGCCGGGGGCCACATTGATATTAATGGTTGCAACCAATGATAGGGACTATACAGCTGCTAAGCATATTCACAGCTTATCTTGAAAGTGGCAAAGGAGGTTCAATCTATGCTAGATTGTTTGTAAGTTCTATTTTGCAAGTTTACTTAACTACAATAGAGCACTACACCTATAAACCAATAAGTACATAACATTACTTGTTACTCGCAATACTTCTCTATCTCTCATTGAATGAGATTCTCGTCCAGTCAATACGAAAATGCTGGATTTTTCTCATAGATTTTACACATAATTTTTATTCCATTTGATTAAAGAAACAAATCAAAGTCATTCCTTTATTGATACCTGAATTTTAGTTGGCAAGTCCAACATGCATTTTTTGTAAAAACAAGAAATATATGAAAATAATAAAAAATATTAAATAAAAGTTCGATCCATCTCACTACAGCCTCGCGTCCATATATACGTATCTTGTACATATATGCATGGCGGGGTAGAGTAGAATCGAGAGAATGCACATACACGGAACTCAGCAAATTCTCTCTCGCATCATCAATTTCCAGGAGCTTCTAGGTCGTCATTCCCTCTTCATACTCGGCCACCTCCCCTCCACTGGTGGCCGGCACTCATCTCCGATTGCCGACCACTATAGTCTCTTTGCATTTGAACCTCAGAAAATAAAGCAGAGAGTAGAGGGAAGGAATTCTCATGTTCAGTTGTGATTCTCTCTCGATTTCCTCTATGCATCCTTATCCCTCTCTCCGTCACCAGTTGTCGTCGCAGGCCACTTCCCCAACACCGCCAGCTTTGCAGCCACAGGAAGTGCTCTGTTCGCTTCCGTTTTTTAGGCCAACTTCAACGAAGTGCTTGATTCTCCTTCTCCCTCCTTTAGCCTGTTCCAGTCTTTGGTGCTACAATTACTGAAGCTTCACTCCTCTCATTTGATCACCAATCGCAGTTATCTATTACTCTTCGTCAAGGTAAATCCACATACTCTGTTTCTGTTGAAGGTAAAGACTTGAGTACTAATTTCACCAACGTGAAACCTGGTCGCATTTTAGGCTTTCCTGATAACCTTCAGCATGCTGCGTTGCCTCTTTGTGATAAGATCTTGACAGAAAAGAGAATGGAATTTTGGTAAAATATTTTCTCAGTATATTTTCTGTATGACATTACATTGTACATTTATAATGTAAGAGTCAAAGAATAAAATAGGCAAAATAAAATTACAAGAATCAGAATTCCTTAGTTTCCTATTTACCGTTCTAATCTAAGATCTATTAGAATCAATTAAGATCAAAATCGAGTCTAAGATCTTCCAACACTCCCCCTCAAGCTGGTGGCCTATATATGTCGAGGACACCTAGCTTGCTTAATAGAAACTTGTGCTGTCTTTGGCATAGCGGCTTAGTGAAGATGTCTGCGGGTTGATTTGCTGTTCCAATGCCCTTTGTCACGAGAACTCCTTCTTTGATCTTGTCGTGAGTGAAGTGACAACCAACTTCTATATGATTCGTTCTCTTGTGAAAAAATGGGTTTGCTGCTAACTTAAGTGCAGCATCATTATCACAGAACAATTCACTTGGTCCACTGACCTGTATTCCTAAGTCTAAAAGAAGTTCTCGTATCCAGACTATTTCACAGGTATTTTTCGCCATGGCTCGATATTCTGATTCAGCTGATGACAACGATACGGTGGATTGTTTCTTTGTCTTCCACGAAATCAATGATTTTCCCAATTTAACACAAAAACTGGTGATTGATCTTCTAGTCATTAGGTAGGTAGCGTAATCAGTGTCACAAAATGCTGTCATCCCCATATCACACTCACGAGATAGAAATATACCGAGCCCTGGGCATCCCTTCAAATATCTTGCTACTTTCAAGGCTGCATTCATGTGTGACTCCTTTGGCATATGCATGAATTGGCTGAGTATTTGTATTGCATAGCATATATCAGGCCTTGTCATGGTAAGATATATCAACTTTCCAACAAGTCGCTAATACCTTGACGGATCCCTAAGTAAAGGATCCTTGTTTGATGAAGAAGAATTGAGATCATACTCATGTGTTGTCAACTTGATATTCTGCTCAATGGGAATTACTGCTGGCTTGCAACCCGATAATTCTGCTTCAGAAATTATTTCCAAGACAAATTTCCATTGGCTGAGGGAAATTCCTTTATCAGACCTGGCAATTTCAATGCCAAGAAAATATTTGGGAGGCCCCAAATCCTTGATATGAAAATTGGAGTGCAAATATTCCTTGAATCTTGCAACATGAGAATCATTGTTTCCCATAACTAGTATGTCATCAACATATATCAGTAAATAAATTCATGAACTTCCCTCATTTCGTGTAAATAAAGCATGATCATGTTTGGAATGCTGGAAACCTACATTGGTTAGTGCAGCAGTGAACTTGACGTACCACTGTGTAGATGCTTGTTTTAACCCATACAAGGATTTGCGAAGACGACATACCCAATACTCTCCCTGTCTACGTAATCCTTGAGGAAGATCCATGTAGATTTCTTCATCTAAATCTCCATGAAGGAATGCGTTGCGGACGTCCATTTGATGCAAGGACCAATTGCGTATTGCTTCAACTGATAAAAAGGACCGAATGGTAACTTCCTTCGCAACTGGGGAGAATGTCTCGTGATAGTCGAAGCCTTCTCTTTGAGTGAAACCTTTGGCTACTAACCTAGCCTTGTAACGTTCTATGGAACCATCTGATTTGAACTTGATTTTGTAAAACCCATTTACATCAGATCGGTTTTCGATGCGGTGGTAAGGAAACAAGATCCCAAGTATGATTTTCCATGAGTGCAATAAGTTCGGACTCCATTGCATTTCGCCATTTGAGATCTTTTGTTGCCTCAGCAAATGAAGATGGCTCATGTGCTTCCGAAATTCGACTAATACAACACATATGCTCTGCCGATAACTGATTGAAGGAAACATAAGATGAAACAGGATAATGTGTACCTGAAGAGTTTGCAACAGAGCATATATAATCTTTAGTCCATGTGGGTGGACGAGTCTGTCTTCCAGAACGACGAGGTAGCTCAACCATATTCTCGAGGGCCATGGATGATTCATCAGCCATATCTGTTGTGTCTACTGTTGAAGTAGATGGAGAGACTTCCTCAGTTGAAGATGGCAATACGTTCTTCGGATTTGAGAATTCCACTGGTGCTGGTATCATAGGAGATGCAGGGGTCATTAGAAAACTAGGTGCTAATGGCAAATCCTCATCAGACAAAAGAAACCAACTGTTTTTTGATAAATTGTCTTGTGATGAAGGGAGCTTCTCTTTGAAAGGAAATGTGTCTTCATGAAAAACAACATCTCTACTGGTGAAGAAATGCCTTGTAGAAAATTCCATGACAAGATAACCCTTCTGAAGAGCAGGGTATCCCATAAAAACACATTGTGTTGCACAAGGGCTCATTTTATCTCGAGGACCCACTGTTGTTGCATAACATAAACAACCAATTACTCTGAGATGACTATTATCTAGTTGTCTCTTGTACAGCATCTCAAACAGAGTTTTTCCATAAAGAATTCGACTTGGCATGCGATTAATCAGATAGGCAGCTGTGACCACACAGTCTCCCCAAAATTCTTCAGGGACTGAAGCTTGGTATTTAATTGCACGAGCTACTTCTAAGAGATGTCTATGTTTTCTTTCTACAACTCCATTTTGTTGTGGAGTATAAGTACAAGAACTTTCATGAAGTATCCCATGAGTAGATAATAAAGTTGTGCAATCAGAAGTGAAAAATTCTCGCCCATTATCTGTACGGATTCGATGTATAGATTTATCAAATTGATTCCTAATTAGGGAAAGAAAATTTGATAAATGAGTAAATGTCTGACTCTTTGACTGCATAAGGTATAGCCAAGTGGCACGACTATAGTCATCAACGATTGTAAGAAAATAGCGAGATCCATCACGATAAGAAGTATGATAGGGACCCCAGATGTCCATGTGAATCAAAGAAAATGGATTTTGAGCTCGAGATGTGCTAATAGGAAAAGATGCTCGAGTTTGTTTAGCCAAAGGACATATGGGACATTTTGGATGGGGAAATCGAGCACTATGACCCAATCGTTGATGCAAAAGGAGATTTTTATTATAACTGATCGCATTACAATAAATGCCTTTATTCAATAATTCTAAATCTCCTGGAGAATTGACCCAAAAATAAAGCCCTTGTGCCTCTTTACCCAAGCCCATCATTCTGCCCGTCGAAGGGTCCTGAAAGACACAATTTTTGGAATTGAATATGGCTTTGCAGGAATTGTCCATACATACTTTTGCGACAGAAATAAGATTAAACTCAAAATCTGGGATGTATAGGACATTTCTAAGGACAAGATTTTGGACCAAGATGTACGGTACCGATTTTGGTAACATTCATAATGTTCCCATTTGGAAGACGCACCGTAACAGGAGACTGTGTGTTTCGATGAACATGGGAAAATAGGAATTCATTACAAACTATGTGGTCACTTGCGCCTGAATCGATAATCCATGCATCAATAGATAATGAATTATTTTCATGAAAAAAAAGTACCTGAGAATCCTGCACCAGTGTCACCAGTCTTGAGTTGGCTTAATGCTTGCACAATATTTTTATATTGTTCTTGGGTGATAGTTTGCTGAGACGTTCCACAATTTTTCTGTGCAGAGACTTGATAGACCGATGCCTCCTTTTCCCTTTTATTATTTGGTCTCCCAGGTAATTTTCAACATGTTTCGACAGTATGGTGTGGACGTTTGCAATATTCACAATATTTATTTTTAATCTTTGAATTTTTTCCACTAACCTTCCCTGCTGACGTGGCATTTCGTGTGCCGTAGGATCCTTTGTATACTGGTGCTGACGTGGCAAAGTGTCGACCGTCCGATTCGGCGGAGTAGCCTGTGAAATTGAAGCCATCCGATCTCGCGCGTCAATCCCAGCCGTCCACTCCAAAGAAAAGATCCTGCCCGTCCGATCCAGTGCTCCTCCCACGGCCGTTAGATCCAGCGCCTTTATCCGGACCGTCCAATCCATATCCTTGATCCCATCCGTCCATCCGTGAAGACCTAGGGTGATCTTCTCCATTCTTCATCGCAGCAGCCGCGAAACTCTTCCCTCGCGATTGTCCTGTGGCTCCGAAGAACCCTCCTGCTCCGGCTGCGTTTTCCATCGAGATAGGCCCAGATGGGAACGCCGCGAATCCCATTCCTTCACCGACCCAGGCTTGTTCAGTCGCGGCAACCCGTTGGTTCTCTTCCTGCACAGCCAGTTGGAAGATCCGGCCAAGCGTTGGTTGAGGTTCCATCGCAAGGATTTGCGAACGAAACACGGCGTACGACTCATTCAAGGTAAGAAGAAATTTGGTAGCCTTCTCTTTTTCTTTGATTGCGTAGTATTTTCGGAGGGTCGTCTCCAGTCCCTCCAACTTCTCCTCCGCCGCCTCAATTTCATTCCACAGGGCCGATAGCCTGTTAAACACAGTGGTGACCAAGAGGTTGCCCTGTTTTAATTCGGCTAGGGCTTGTGTCAAGGAAAAAATTCTCGCCCTATCTGATTTTCCATACATTTCTTGTATGCTCTCCCAGAAATTCTTCGAGTCTTCAGTCGAAGGGAGGCCGGCAGCAACATCAGGCGCCAAGCAGTTCCCGATCCAAGTGCGCACTAGTTGGTTGCAGCGCCGCCAGTGCCTCTGTAGTCGCTTGTCGGTTGGGAAGGGGACGGTTCCCTCGATAAAGCCCTCCTTGGCCTTGGTGACGAGTGCTCGCCGGAGATCCCGAGCCCAAGAGTGATAGTTCGCCGGTCTGGTGAGTTGCTGGCTGATCAAGCGTAATTCCAGCCCATCCACTAGTGACGTGTAAAGCGAATCTCCAAGTTCAAGCCGGCCGCCGTTGAACGGAAAAGGGTAAGGCGCTCCGTGTGGAAACGGGTAGGGCTCCATTCCCTGTCCCGGTATGAATCCGGGTTTATGACCCGGAGCAATTTGTCCCGAATCATCAGTCGGGTTAGTCCCATATGGGTACTGAGGCCACCTCTGTCCAGATCCAGTCGTCCATTGAGGAGCGTACCATTGGGCTGGAGGCCAGTAGGTTGGCATTGGAATCTGTACTGGAGCAGGAGCAGGAGCCGAGACATTGTTGGTAACCTGCCCTTCTTCAGTCGATCCAATTTGATCAAAAGATGTAATCGTTTGATCTTGAGGTGATGAGTCTTCTTCTGAGGGACTCATAACATTCTTGTCATTTGCCATGGTATCTAGATTGAATTCCTAACTGCTTTGCTGGTTTGTTCGTGCAGGAAGAGGATGCAGCGACATACCAGAAAAAGACTACGGCAATTCAGAAGGTTGCGGAAGCGAGGCCAGGAAGCGAGTGCTCTGATACCATGATAGAAAAGAGAATGAAATTTTGGTAAAATATTTTCTTAGTATATTTTCTGTATGACATTACATTGTACATTTATAATGTAAGAGTCAAAGAATAAAATAGGCAAAATAAAATTACAAGAATCAGAATTCCTTAGTTTCCTATTTACTATTCTAATCTAAGATCTATTAGAATCAATTAAGATCAGAATCGAGTCTAAGATCTTCCAACAGATCTCTCCCGTATGTCTGCATCTAGATCCTTTGACAGAAATATCTACCACCTGTTTGATAAAATTTTCTGAACTAGATCAGTGCGTGTTTCGATTCAGATTCGGATTGAGAGCTTCCCTTTGCTTGATCGATACATCAGTTTTGTTGCATACACTTTACTTGTATTTCGTTTCCTTTCATTTCAAAATTTAGTAGCTATTCGTTTTAGGTGTGAAGATGAATCAGAGTGAAAGAAAGAAAGGAAGATGAGAAATGATCGAGAGGTTTTAGCTTTCTTCTTTCTATATTCAAGACAAAGTGTTTTTCTAAGAACGTACTTTCCAGTTGCTCTGTTTTCCTATAAATAGTACGTACACCTAACGAAGAAGTAAAAACAGCTAATAAAAGAAGAAACCGACTGATCCAAACACAAAAAGAAAACTGTTGCTCATTCTGTTAGACAAGCCAAAACTGAATAACAGTTCTTCAATAACAGACCTCCACTCAGAGTGGAACACGTGGAGCACGTGGAGTTTGGAAGTTTCATCACCGACTTCATAGCTTTCCCCATTGATTGATCCTGAACTCCACTCCCATACGTGGCTGGCGTGATCGATGACTTGCTTACCAACTTGCATACTCCACTTCCTCTGATCTTTGTCACAGCGGCAACGCCTTCATTCCCTTCCTTCGTTTCCTTCGTTGAAACAGCAACAGAGCATGCTTGTGCAGGGTATGCTTGTGTAGGCCGTGCTTTGAGATTCTTAACAGGATTTGCTATTGAAATTCTCGGATTAGATGCATATCCAGTGCGTACGTCAGGTGAATCTGATAACTAAGTATTCCAGAACTTAGACAGGGCATCTTGAACGAAAATGAATTGAGCCGTGCACATTTACTTCTTATGCTTCACAATATCAACGTCTATGTTTATTGTGCCCAATTGCAAAGACATTATGAAAAAATATTGCGGGTTTGTTCTCTGTATGTGTTGAAATCGCAAGCATATTGAACGAATGCTAATAGCTTGAATACTGAGTGCATGCAGCAAGAGCATTGAGCTACTGCTCTAGTCATTGTACACGCATTCTGGGTGGGCAGTGTTACTGATTGGCTCATCTTCGTATGCGTTGAGTTGCTGATGCGCTCATTGTCTGTGTTCATGCTGATGTGTTGTGTTGCGAATTATGTCTATTCCGTGCGTGCTTGCTGTTCGTATGTCCTGGTTTGTGTAATTGTGCCAGTGATGTGCTGTTCGTTGATGCCAAGTACTAGTCGGTCAGATTTCCTCAATTCACTTTTTCTGTTCTAGTTTGGTGAGCCTCTAGTGTCGTGACCAAAGAATTCAGAATTGTAACGGTCCAGTATGAGGTGACCATTGTTTCGATGCTTTTAGGTTCTGTTTATTTCATGAAAAATGAATTATTTGAAAACCAATTTCCTAAAAATGTTGGCGTCTTTCAAGATATTTATGTAATTTCAAACTAATCATAGGAGAAGGAATAAAAAATTTTCTCATACAAAGTAAGTTATCAGCTACATTTTATATGTGAACTGTTAAATTAAGGAAGCTATATCATTATCTGAAAAGTTTTCACTAAATAAATGTCTTGTATAGCAATTTGTTTTGTTCAAACGATGGAAAAAGAGAAATATAATATGATTTATTCGTGTCCAGTCATCTACCGATAAAGAAATGTCTTGGAGAGCAGAGTAATACGGTGGCCATTCGAGGCCAATTCGACGATTGTGGGAGGTGCCACTGTATGTGTGGGTATCATCGGGGATAAAGGTGCGATAATGAAGCACCTCCGTGAAGTGAGTTGCCGGCAGAAGACTCGAATCAATCTTTTTTCTCAGAAGGGACTGTACAATAGATTATATACCTTGTCAATATTATATTAAGCTGTTTTGTAATACATAAAAAAGTAGTAGTTGTAATTAGACTATAGAATGTCCAAATATTCAAGAGTAGTATCTTTATTACAAAATATAAAGAATATAAAGAACACGAGTATGTATATGAAACCATAAACTCCAATCTAAGAATTTCTACCATGTGAGAAACACAAGTTATAAGAATATTAAAATAATAACCAACACATTAATGTGACAACATATGTTTTTAAAATAATTTACAATGCTCCTACAAAATTTAATAAGTATCAAAATAGGAAATTTTGAATTCAATTTTTTCCAAATCCCTTATTTGCCTCTTCTAGTATATATTTCAACTCTTTAATATTAGACCAAAATCTAGTTTATGTGTGAGGAGCTGTATTAAAATATTAAAGGAATGCATTCATCTATCGGTTTTAGTTTTTTAGGTTAGAATAGTTAGTACCAGTTTCACAAAATTTTACAAAAGTATATTCATCTATCGGTTTTAGTTCTTTAGCTTAGAATAGTTGGTAGCAGTTTTACAAAATTTTACAAAAGTATGAAAGAATTTGTTGCAAATATTGACAAATAACAACATACTCGTTCATGTAGATATATAAATCACTTCATTAAAAAACAAATATTAAGCTCGAAATGCTGATTAACTACCATATGATGGGGAGAATTTTCCTGCCTTGCATATGGGGCGGGGTGGGGATAGATACGATTGGCCCCTCCCCATGAACCCATCTAGACCTGCGATCCTATGTCTAAATGGTGGAGATTTCTAGTATTAACCTTGTTCCTTTATATAAGTCGTGTTACTTTAGTAATATAAAGTTTCTTATTTTCAACATAGATTTTAATATAACATGAATACTTTCAATACTTCATTCCCTTTTCTCATCAATTTATTACAGCAAATTCTCAAACTAAATTATATTCTGAAGGATTTAAGAATCCCAAATTCGTTTTTTTTGCATAAACGATTTTTTTCAACTTGCAAAACTTTTTGAGAGGCTTGTTGAAGAAATAATTTTTAATCTTGAACTTATTATCAAGGAGGGCAAGTGTGACAGGGAAATCCGCATTCTTGCTGGGGGTTGGGAATGGAGCTCGTAGATGTCCCTGCGCAGGAGATGGGCCTATGATAGGGCATCTTTAAGAATAGTGGAACTAGGATGCAATCGCCCGCATCAGCTTTGCAATCGTGCACCTGCCCAGTCCCATTGCCACCTCTAATTCGCATGCAATATTATTTTCCATTCCAGCATATAAATTATAAATAGAAATATTAATACAGTAATTATAGCTGACACCGGCAGAGAAAAAGAAAATTTTCCACGTACGGCTTTATACACTGTTGATTTTGATGGTTAGGGGAGATAATAAGCGGTTCAAACTCTTAAATCAATGGTGGATAAGACTTTGTGAAAAAGAAAAGTTACACTCACACTGTATGCGCTAATATTTCACATTACTTATATAACTACTTATCAGGAGAAGAACGAAAAAACCAAAGAGAGCCTCATTCGCAAGTATTATTAGCGCAAGCAACTTAGGCGCTAAACTGGAAAAAGAGTGAACCTAAGGTGATCAAAATTAGATGATAAATTAATGCTCTTTGGCAAGATCCTACGCACCCAGGTCGGTATGGAGTTCAACTCCACCGGAGCACCTTCAGATAGAAAAAGAGCAGGCGGACGTGTCTGATCTTATGAGTCGTCCGTATCAAATACATTCGAGTAGAAACTCAGTAGAAGTGCTGAAATTTGCATAGCAATCTCTCCCAGAGGTTGAGCCTAGCTCCGCTGAGAAAGTGAAATGGCATAACAGACAATGCTCTCGAAAGAGACGGGGGAAGCGAACGGATCATCCCCTCCGTCATTTGTCTTCTCTATCGGATATGCTTTCAGCCAAGGTCTCCTGATTTTGTGTTGCGTTCTCTACAGCTGAATCAAATCGTCCTCAAGTGCTCTCTGCCCATGATTCAATCCCATAACAGGAATTTATACCGCTGTTTTATCGAGTACAACTCACTGGTTTTTCAATGCACCTTTACGTGCAATTGAAAAAGATTACGATAAAAACTACTGGCAATTGATGAAGTGATAGTAAGGCGAAATCGAATATTCTCTAGGTTTTAATAGGACCTGAAGGAGGAGGGGTCGGTGAGCTTAGTGTTCCGGGATTTCGACATGCACGGAAACCGAGCTGGTGATTTCGCCGGTAGCGGCAGCAAAATGGCGCTCATTTCATCATCTGTGATGTCTGGCTTTCTCTTCAACCTCAGCTAACTAGAACTGGGAAAGCATAGTGAGATGAAAATCCGGACATGTGATCGACTTTGAAAATCAAACCGAACAAAAAACGGCCTGATGGTATTGAAGCGAGTTGATGTTGGCAACATGCCATGGAGGCCACTACGCGATTTTAGAGGCTCTACAATAACAAGACGTGATTTGGCTTGACTGAATAGCCTAATATTATACAGTGGCAAAGAACAAACAGCGATTTTATCAACGGCCGAAGAGTATTCAAGGTAGACTACTTGGATTGGAGCTTCTACAGCCACAACCAACCAACTGAGGCTCAGACAATATGGAGATTCTAGCGGGGTTTCGTAAACACCAAGTGATGATGAATTTCCGTGGCTTCCACTCTCCCAGTTTTCTCTGTGTCATATCTCTTCCTCGTATCTTGTGTCTCTCTCCAGATTTGGTTTGGCTCTTGCTTTCCATCCCAGTGAATGTTCCATTTTGAGCAATCAGCGATGGTGGCAAGCTGGGCGTTCGTATTCTCTCGACAACGGGGCGAACCACAGCAGTAGCGACCCAGAAACAGAGCAGAAAATCAAGTCGCCAAAGGAAGACTTGAATCAAGGAAAAACGCCAAAACAGGGAGCTGTCAAGTCCGTCTCGGTAAGGGCACTTTTAGGCGAAACCAGTGCTTCCATGGCAGTCACTGAGGCGTGGGACGAGCGACTGGAACTTCAGGAATGGATGAATAAAGGTTTGAACGAGAAGAGCAAGTTCTTGAACGCCGAAAATATAGGATCCTATATTTGATATTTCATCTCTCTCTCTAGACTTGTCCAGATTAGGAGCCATTTTTGCCGGCTTCCTGAACAGCTGTAAACGGTGGCTTTTGTCTTTGTGGAATTTCCTTAAGGAACAAGTTGGTCAACAATCATGGAGCAGTCGACGTAGAGACATGAGAGGAAAGTAAAGAGGCAACAGAAAGCCTCAAGATTTAGAGAATCTCTCAGATATAGAGATGGGAATCAGTCCGTGAGTGTAAGGAAAATAAAGAGAGTCGAGTATTTGTAGGAGTCGATGTACTCCGAGCATTGCAGGAGGTAGTTTGCTCCAAGTGTTGTATTGTGGTGTGAGAAAAATATTGCAAGAGGAAAAGTGAGTTTTTGTGATTTATACTCGTATCACGTTTCCACAAATTCAACATCCAGAAAACAGAGCCTCTCCACCGAACTCGTCGGTGCCAACACCAACGATTGCCTGAAGTCGAGTGGGTGTCGGCAACGGTGGCGACATTGTTCTGGCAGCTCAGCTGGTGTTACAGTGAGGGAGTCCAGAGAGGTGAGGCAGAAGAATCATGAGAGCTCCCTGATGCTGGTAAAGAGCTCGAGAGTTTAGGGGAGAACGGGCAACAATTCATCAAGAATTAAACCCAATCCAAGATTAATTTTTCCCCAGAAACTAAATTAACCGAAAACAACTTAGCCATGGTAACAACTAGTCAATACAACCTTACAATAAGTAAATATAATACCAAAATGATAAGAAGATGAAATTAACAACACCACCAAAGTTTTACATGGAAACTTATTGTGGAAAAAATCACGGACCTCTTAAAAACTTTTATTAATCATCAAGAATAGTAGGATACATAAAGTGTTCTTTTGTAGTCACACACTAAAGACTTAATATTGATAATACAATGGTATTTTTCTAACCATAAATGTAGATTAACATAAATAGAGAAAAAAACTCTTAATTATAATTAAAAAATTTGAAGGGGTTCTCAACGAACGAAACCGACCAACTCGTGGCCCTCAATTGCATGAATAATATAATCAAATTTGAGCCAATTCTGTCAAAGTTTGGTCTTAGAATCCGGACAGCAAAGTAGCAGCCCTCGTTTCCCTTCTTCTCGACGCTCATTCGGTGCCCCTCTCTCGGTGTACACTCCGTTTTTCTCTCTCCCCTTTTCTCGGGTTCGCCCACAGCAACTCTTTTCTTTTGTTCTTTTTGCTTTTTGACTTTTGACTCCTCTTTTCTTTTATTAATGTTAGCTGGGCCCACAAGAGGCGGACCCAGCCCAGAGAGAGATGCAAAAAGAAAAGAAAAAAGCCACGGTGAGACCGTTGGCATTTGTAAAGGAATACAGGGGGGAGGAAGGTGGAGCTCAGGAGAGGGAGAGGACCGGTCTCCATGAGTGATTCAATCCCCATCCCCCCCCCCCCCCCCCCCCCCCCCCCCCCCCCCCCTCTCTCTGTGCAGGAAGGTGTGTGCCTCATCTCTGTAGGTGCTCCGGAGTGCCAGTCGTGAGAGGGAGCTTCAGAAAGAAGATTTTCGGCAAAAATAGGCTGGGCAGATTACATTAGAATTTTATGAATATTTATAACTAAATTGGCAAAATGGGTATCTGTACCATAGATTTAGTACATATTAGACAATTTCACCCAAAGTATTTAGTTCACAAAAATGTTCTAATGAAATTTGTTTTTTGTTTACATCTTCTATTACCTTGATTATATGCTTGGTGAGTATAAAAACAAAAGTTTTCAACGAGAATGATAATCATAACTTTTTTGGTGTACTATAAAAGATAAGGTCAATTTTGGCCGTTTTGGTTTTAAGGTTCAAAGTTTAGAAAACTAAGCAACCAAAAATTTCTGCCAAATGTATTTCATTGAGAATTTCGGAGATAAAAACTATAAAATGGAAAATTTCCGTTGCACAACTAATTTTGGTCGAAAGCTGTATTTTTAGAAAGATTCTGCCTTAAATCAAATTGAAATTCTTTACTTTTGCTTTGGGGCTTGACGAAAGTGAGATGCACATTTTGTTGAGAGCTTTGTACGGCTAAAGGCTTTCAAATTAAATTTTGCTTGCATAGCTTTTTCAAGCTCAAGAAAAGAAGCTACTTATCTTCATAGAAACTCAACTTGATCATGGGGGTAAAGGGATGGAATGAACTCTATTATAACAAAGAGTGACAAAGTCACCTTAAAGTAATGGTTCCATCACTAGGAACTGAACCTAATGATTTGTGGCACAAAAGCGTGAGGCTGCTTGCCCATTGACATAGGACTAGTCTATATTCTCAAGAATAAACTACTTTACACTTTACACTCAAGTAATCCAGCTGCTATAAAGTAGGAAAAAAGAAAAAAAAAGATGTGCTTGCTTATTGTAATTGTAGAGGTTTACCTTTACTTTAAGGGAGGTAGTTGGATAAAAGGAAGGAATGAACATCCTAGGGAGAGTAAAACTCTTTGATAACTGAATATCTTACCCAATTTTGCATTCTTGGTTTACTTTGTTGTTGAAAGACTCTAATCAGGAGAGCAAACCAGTGATGGCGCAACCAACTGAAATACAAGGAAATTTGAATCAAACAGAACCACCAGCAGGTACAGGTGATGCGGTCTTAAAATATGATGGAACTTGTCTTTTCTCATGGTTTTATTTCTTTGCTCTATCATCGGACAAACATAGCCCTGACCTTGGCTAGTAAAAGAAAAGAGAAAAAATAATCAGTATGGGAAGGATTTTGTGCTCGCTCTGTCTCCTGCATTTATTGAAGATGTTCGGGTACAGCATTGGATCAGGTCCTTCTCAATCCAGAGGCGGTCTGGGTGCGTTATCTTTCAAAGTTGTTATTGCGTCGTGAAATTAATATTTGAGGTGAATCTTCATCAAATTGTTCTTTTCTGGGATACTTCTCAATGTCTGCAAGGAAAGCGTATTAACAAAATGGCCTAAAAAGTTCGCATCCATTGCCGTGATGCTCCTATGTTGGCCACCGAGGGCAGGGAGGCCTGCCAAGACCTTGCCAGCCACAACGAGGGCCACGAGCCCTCGCCAGCTCTCAATCTAAAAAACAAAAAATAAATAAATAAAGAAAAGGAAAAAAAGAAGAAAAAAAACCAAAAAATATATACAAAATTCAAAAAAATTATAAAAATATAATTAAAAATTGTCTACGTTAACTTCGGCCATGGTAGATAGGACAGTTAGCATATATGTTAGCAATTTCCAACTAAAATTGATTGAATAGATTCAATTGATAATACGTTAAAATATTTAAAACTTAATTGGCACAATTAAAAAGTTTAGGCTTGAATTGGCACAAAGGTAATAGATTTAAGTCAAATTTGATGATTTTCTCATTAAAGGTCTATGGCTTGTTTGTTTTTTACTTCTTTTACAAGTAGAAAAAATCTCCTCCTTAATTTTTTGCCATACTTTGGAAAAGAACTTGTGTTAGGCCCACTGCCTATATAAAAAAAATCGTTGCACATTTATCATTGAATGAGTAACATGTGTATTAAAGTTTGTTTAGTAATTCAATTTTTTCACATGTCAACCAACAGAGAATGTGTAACTAAGTTATATATGATTTCATGTGCTAATATTCTTAAATTTTGAAAGATTTTCGATATTCATCAAATTCTAATTGCAAGAGCTGTGAAATTGTAAATTGAGACGAGATTTGATGATAAGCTAAATATTATTTTCTTGGACTGCTACTTCATCTCGATACAGCACAAAAGAATACGTTGAGTGGGTGCAGAAATTGGGCGTGAGACTGAGGGCAAGCCTCTAGCGTCATTGACTCTGAAATAAGGTTGCCATAGATGATCGCATGAGTTTATTATTTAATTGCATTTAACATAGTAAATTTACACTTTTATTTGGCAATAATTTTTTTGGGAGGGCTAGCTTTAGAAGAATATTTTAGTTAGAGCGAATTTCGTGGGTCCCAATAAAATCGTTCATCCCATAATTTAAACCCAATTTATGTATCTTATGCCAATATGCTGTTGGTTAGATAACAAAGGAGTTTTCTCCTCTTCTTATAATCCTGTAATCCAGATTTGTTGGAAGCACTCAAGGAAATAAGATCCTAAATACATTAGGCTGATATGGGACGCTTTTAAGATTACTCAAGAAGGTGGACCACTGGAAGTGCATAAAATTAGCCCAAACGCCGCCTGACCGCTAAAAAAAGTCCTTTTGTTCCCAAAACTTTTCACAACTTATGCCCATAGTTGCAGTTGTCATCTTCACCCAACTTTTGTATGCACCCGAAATACCCTTTATCCTTGGCCCTAATTCTTCTAGTTTTGTCAAAGAACAAAAAGAAAACAGAAGTATAGCGTGTTGCATTTTTTTATCAGATTAAAAGTGATTTTAAAATAGAGTCAATTTTAACTCTACTCGCAATGTCATTGGGGTGTAACAAGTAAACTCAAACGCGTGGAAATTTCGATTTTGTTAGAGACAATAGAATGGAGAAAGAAAAAGTTTTTGCTCCTGCTGAGCATAAATAACTATACAATGGATTGCACGAATAATATAATACTCCATGAAGAAATGGTCTTCCTAATCAGGCCAAGTTAGGACTTCGATAGTCCGGATATTGCAATATTACACGTCACACGGAATTGAGCTAGAGTAATAACAAAATGGTTTCTTCGAGACGACTATATCTAAAGGCTTGGTTGTCGTAGCTCTATGTGCATTATGACTCTGTTTGGCAATTGGGGAAAATTGGGGGAAAGATAATTGGAGTGGAAAATTTGGAAAATTTTCCTTTCGGTGAGTAGAAAGAGAAGGCAAATTTAAAATTGTGAGAACTTTTTTTTTTTTTTTGGCATTTTCCATACGCTCATGCTTCCAAGAATAGTACATGTAAGGCACTCACCACAATGGTATGTGTTAATGAAATCAGAAGCAGGACATTTGAGGTGTGGTCAAGGCGTTAATGAAAATAAAACACCAATGTTGTTTATCCACGATTATCTTTTGTTTGTTACTTTTACGTATTAACTTGCTGGTATATAGGCAGAAGAGATTGGATATGGAACCTAACGTATCTCCCACCAACAAGGTAGTACCTGCACTCTTTGGAGTTTCGGAGGGATTTTCGGCAAAGCAGTTTTGCATGACAATCAATATTTGTGGGTCCACGTACCCGATGCATTTCAGATGACCCCGAAAGGTATGTTATTTATTTTTTGTGATCCCACATTTATACCCAAATTTTCTCCTAAAAGTTGCGACTATTCGACATGAATATTTCCACGCTTCGTACCTTTTCGTTGACAACCGCTCGTCTTGATGGGAGACAATATATAAGGAACGTACGTTCATTTCTGACGAGTGATCAAGGTCTAACACAAAATTCTCACATTTAGAATACATCAGTATGTTGAGGAAATTTGGTTAGTAGAGTGCGCCTATTGCTTCCTTGATTTTCAGGAGATTCGACGAACGTGAATGCAAACAATGGCTGGAGGTTTGTCTATAAACGATCTTGGCTTCCGCATATGAATTATTTATGTCTTACATTTGGTATCAGAGCAAATCTAGTGCCTCTGCCTTGTTTTGTTGTATTATTGTGTTTTTTCGGTGTATTTTTGGGCTTATTTTTACATGAACAGTAACTCGGATTTTGAGGCCGAGAGAGAAACTCAACGATTCCGGGCAAAATCCGCACTACCCACCCCTTGATTTCGGATCCATTCGGTCGCACCGCCATAAGGAACGTTAGCCATGAGTTTTTCCGGTATATCGGAGTTTGCCGGAGGCTAATCGGGCGGCGGAAGTCGTGGTGATTGAGGATTTCGTTTGTGGAGTTTTTCGTTTGATTTTGGGGCCAATTCTTTATCATTTTCGCTGAAACTTGTACCCATGTGGTCGTGCCGACGTTCTCTTCAAAACCCATCAATTATTTCGGTCTTAAATGGGCTGCCGGAGAAGAAACGGAGAAGAAATGACGGCTGAAAATGGCGAAAAACCGGCGGAGAGGCCTCTGTTCGCACGAGGGGGAAGGCGCGTGGGCTCCACGCTCGCGCTGCAGTTGCAGGCGCGTGGACCCACGCGCCACGCGCCCATACGCGCGCGCAACCGCTGCGCGCGTGGGATCCACGCGCGTGGCAGTTGCCAGGCGCGTGCAACGCACGCGCCCCCGCGCTGAACGGCGCGCGTGCGGGGCACGCGCCCCGCGCGGGTTCTAGCGCGTGCTGAGCACGCGCCTGTGCGCTGGACGCGCACGTGCTCGGCACGCGCCTGACGTCCCCTCTTCCGCGGTCCTTTTTTCGCTTTTGCCCCAATTTTTAAATTTTTTGCAATCATACCCTTGGCCAATTTATTTATTTACTGTTCTGCCCTTGATGTATTTATTTATTATGTCATTTCATGCATTTTTATGAATATTTTATGCATGAAATTAAATGTCCAATGGTCCATATATTTAATTAATTAGGGAGTGGCCACAGCATCTTTAATTAATTAAATTATATATTAAAAGCCTCCGGATCATATTTAGAAATGGACATTGATTGTAATTAATTATATTAATATGATGAATTTTATCCCACAGGAATTTTCATTATATTAATATGATTAATTAGGATGAAATATCATATTATTTTTCTTAATTTACCCACAGGGATTAAGAAAATGCAAATAATATGGTAGTTTCTTCATGAAGTAATTATGAATCTATTTAAATTAAAAAACTTAACCCACAGGTAGTTTTTATGTTATGTGATTCATATTGTGACATGTTTACATTGGTAAAACATGATTTATTTATATTTACCTCAAATTTTGTGACATAAGCATGATTATTTGATATGCAGTTTCGCAACCTGTGAATTTCTCTGAATTTAAGTTTGATGTTCCCATACTGAATGGTGAGAATTATAAAGTTTGGAAGGAGTCAGTTCTTCTTTAATTGGGGTGGATGGACATTGACTATGCTATAAGGAAAGACGAACCACCTGCTCCTACTGATTCGAGCACTCCAGCTGAGATAGCTCTTTATAACCAATGGGAGCTGTCCAACCGCGTTTGTGCCATGTTTATAAGAGCTAAGATATCTCCTAGTATTCGTGGTTCAGTTGCTCAGCATAACAATGCTAAGGCTTTATTGGAGGCCATAGATGCGCAGTTTGAAAGTTCTGAGAAGGCGCATGCCATGATCCTGATTATGAAGTTTTCATCATTGAAGCTCACTAGTGTTAGAGGTATGCGTGAGCACATCATGCAAATGAGGAACATTGCAGCTCAGCTTAAGAACCTTGAGGTTGAGATATCTGAATCCTTCCTTGTGTATTATATTCTGAACACTCTCCCACAACAGTATGCACCTTTCAAGATCTCTTATAACACACATAAGAATAAATGGTCTATTAATGAACTCATGACCATGTGTGTTCAAGAGGAAGAGAGACTGGTTATGGAATTGGGAAAAAGTGCTCATTTGGCAACACAAGGAAAGAATAAGGGCTATGGCAAGCATAAGGGAAAAGGTAAAATACCTCCCCAAGTTGACATTAAGAAAGAATCCAAATGCTTCTTTTGTAAACAGAAGGGGCATATAAGGAAGGATTGTGTCAAATTTAAGGCCTGGCTCGAGGAGAAAGGTAATCCAATCTCTTGTGTTTGTTATGAATCTAATATGGCTGATGTAAGTCACAACACTTAGTGGATTGATTCTGGATCTACAATCCATATTTCGAATTCCTTGCAGGGTTTTCAAAACCACCGGAAGCCAGTGGGAAGTGAACAAAGCATCTATTCAGGAAACAAGATGCGTTCGCATGTGGAAGCTATTGGGACATATAGACTAGTTCTCAATAGTGGTTTTGTTTTAGATTTGGAAAAGACCTTTTATGTTCCTAGTTTTTCTAGAAACTTAATTTCAGTTTCAAGACTTGTACCTTTGGGATACTCTTTTAACTTTTCAGATTCAAACTTTTGTTTATCATTTAAATCTGAAATTGTTGGGAGTGGTATTTTGTCTGATGGTCTTTTTCGAATTAATTTACAAGATAATGCCTATTATGATGCGATGCATGTTCATGATAAAGCTAGTATGAAACGATGTGTTGTGAAAGAACATTCCTCTATATTGTGGCACCGAAGATTGGGACATATCTCCATAGAAAGAATTAAGCGATTAGTAAATGATGGAGTACTTGGTACTTTAGATTTTACTGATTGTGATACTTATGTGGACTGCATAAAGGGAAAGCGGACTAACAAGTCAAAGAAAGATGCCAAGAGGAGTACAGAAATATTAGAAATCATACATACGGATATTTGTAGTCCAGATATGGACTCATGTGGTCAGAAATACTTTATCTCTTTCATAGATGATTACTCACGTTACATGTATCTCTATTTGATTCATAATAAGTATGAAGCATTAGATGCCTTTAAGGTATTTAAGACGGAAGTAAAGAAACAATGCGGTAACCAAATTAAGATCGTGAGATCAGATAGAGGTGGGGAATTCTATGGTAGATACACTGAAGATGGACAAGCACCTGGTCCATTTGCAAGGTTTCTTCAAGAGCATGGGATAGTTGTCCAATATACTATGCCTGGTTCTCCAGACCAAAATAGCGTAGCGGAAAGAAGAAACCGGACCTTATTGGACATGGTGCGTAGTATACTTAGCAGCTCCAAACTTCCTAAATCCTTGTGGACCAAAGCACTTAAGATGACAGTGTACATATTAAACTGAGTTCCGACCAAGGCTGTTCCAAAGACACATTTTGAGTTATTTAAAGGTTGGAAACCGAGTTTGCATCATGTGCGCGTTTGGGGATGCCCGTCTGAAGTGAGAGTTTACAATCCACAAGAAAAGAAGTTGGACCCGAGGACCATAAGTGGGTATTTCATTGGATATGCCGAAAGGTCTAAGGGATACAGGTTTTATTGTCCATCTCACACCACTAGGATTGTGGAATCAAGAAATGCTAAATTTCTTGAAAATGACTTGATCAGTGGGAGCGATCGATCGAAGGACTTTAATCCTAAGAAAGATCATACAGATACTCAATCTTCCACCTCAAGTTTAGGGTTGGTTGTTGCTTATAATGCCCCTTCAGTTCAGCCGGCTATTGAACAACCAATCGTTGAAGTTCCACAACCTGCTGATATTGATCTAGTAGATCCAGTTGTTCAGCAATTACCAGAGACTGTTGAACAACCAGTTGAACAACACGCTCCTCAAGAGAATGTTGATGCAACATTGAGAAGATCTTTTAGAATAAAGAAATCGGCTATTCCTAGTGATTATATTGTGTATTTACAAGAGTCTGACTACAATATTGGAGCTGAGAATGATCCTGAAACGTTTTCACAAGCCATGGATAGTGATAAATCCAATTTGTGGTACAATGCCATGAAGGAAGAGATGAGTTCAATGGCATTTAACAAAGTCTGGGATTTGGTTGAGTTACCTAATGGTGCGAAGGCCATTGGTTGTAAATGGGTCTTCAAAACTAAGAAAGATTCATTGGGTAACATTGAAAGATATAAAGCTAGACTTGTTGCCAAAGGATTCACTCAAGAGGAAGGAATCGATTACACGGAGACATTTTCTCCTGTATCGAAGAAAGATTCTCTTCGTATTGTTTTGGCATTGGTTGCCCATTTTGATATGGAATTACATCAGATGGATGTGAAAACGGCGTTCCTCAATGGAGAACTAGAGGAGGAGGTTTACATGAAACAACCTAAAGGATTCTCCTCTAGTAAAGGTGAGCATTTGGTGTGCAAGCTTAAGAAATCTATATATGGCTTGAAACAAGCATCTCGCCAATGGTATTTAAGGTTTCATGATGTCATCTCTTCATTAGGCTTTTTAGAGAATGTCATGGATCAATGTATATACCAGAAGGTTAGTGGGAGCAAAATTTGTTTCCTTGTGCTGTATGTGGATGATATATTACTTGCAACCAATGATAAGGGGTTGCTACATGAGGTGAAACAATTCCTCTCTAGGAGTTTTGACATGAAGGATATGGGTGAGGCATCTTATGTCATTGGCATTAAGATCCATAGAGATAGATCTCAAGGAATTTTAGGACTATCTCAAGAAACCTATATCAATAAGGTCCTAGAGAGATTTCGGATGAAGGATTGTTCACCAAGTATAGCACCCATTGTGAAGGGTGACAGGTTCAATTTGGACCAATGCCCGAAGAACGATCTAGAAAGGGAACAAATGTGCAACATTCCATATGCTTCTGCTGTTGGAAGCTTGATGTATGCTCAGGTTTGCACTCGACCTGACATCGCTTTTGCTGTGGGAATGTTGGGAAGATATCAGAGTAATCCAGGTTTAGACCACTGGAGAGCTACAAAGAAAGTGTTGAGATACCTTTAAGGTACCAAAGACTATATGCTTATGTATAGACGGACTGACAAACTGGAAGTGATCGGTTATTCGGATGCGGACTTCGCGGGTTGCATTGATTCACGAAAATCAACATCTAGATACATTTTCATGTTAGCTGGCGGAGCCGTGTCATGGAGAAGTGCCAAGCAGACTTTGACTGCTACTTCCACTATGGAGGCTGAGTTCGTTTCTTGTTTTGAGGCTACCTCGCATGGTGTATGGTTGAAGAGTTTCATTGCTGGGCTTAGAATTGTTGATTCTATTTCTAGGCCATTAAGAATATATTGTGACAATTCAGCTGCAGTTTTTATGGCTAAAAATGCCAAAAGTGGCAGTCGAAGTAAGCATATCGACATTAAGTATTTAGCCATAAGGGAGCGTATTAAGGAGAATAAAGTGGTCATTGAACACGTTAGCACTGAATTGATGATAGCCGATCCTTTAACTAAAGGCATGCCACCGATGAAGTATAAGGATCATGTAACTAGTATGGGAATAAGTCCCATTATGTGATTTGTCGACATATGAACAATTTTTGTTGTATGGAACTCTTATTCAGTTGTAATGTTGATTCTCAATTTTTGTGTACACATTTTGTTGTTTATGAGAATAACATTTATCCTTGATTCTGGAATAAACATGAGGTTTTATTCATTAAGATATGTTGTCACATATAGGCTGATATTAAAGAAATAAGATGCATTGTGATACATGGAAGGTATTACTCACTCTTAGAGGACATGTCGCCATGATCCATGTGTTTTGTTTCTTTTCTTTAAGCATAAAGTTTTCGTGGAATTAGTTGAATGATTCGTATGATGAAAATGATGGGATCAAGTGGGAGAATGTTATTTATTTTTTGTGATCTCACATTTATACCCAAATTTTCTCCTAAAAGTTGCGACTATTCGACATGAATATTTCCACGCTTCGTACCTTTTCGTTGACAACCGCTCGTCTTGATGGGAGACAATATATAAGGAACGTATGTTCATTTCTGACGAGTGATCAAGGTCTAACACAAAATCCTCACATTTAGAATATACCATCAGTACGTTGAGGAAATTTGGTTAGTAGAGTGCACCTATTGCTTCCTTGATTTTTAGGAGATTCGACGAACGTGAATGCAAACAATGGCTTGAGGTTTGTCTATAAACGATCTTGGCTTCCGCATATGAATTATTTATGTCTTACAAGGTAATCATTCTTCTTCCAATCAATATTTGTTGGTCCACGTTCATCGGCATTTTTTTTTCTCCTTAAACTCAAATGATCATGCTCCATTCGTTTTGCGAAAATATTTTTTAGAAATATATTTTTCTCATTTTCTAACATTTAGTTCGCTCAAGAAAATGAGTAGACGAAAAATGTTTTCTTAATCAACAAAAAACCTATGATTAAAGTCAGGAAAATGATTTCTCTTTTTGAAAAACTGGAAAATATTTTCCAAAGTATGACTAGGTATTGGTGATTGGACCTAAAACTCTACGTTTGGGCACAAAAACTCTACCGTTGATCCCTAAGTCCTAGCATTCAAGACCAAGTCTCTAATGGCTGAGCCTAGGCCCTTGGTGCCCATGCTTGGATCCATCGAGGTTGGGCGCGAACCCTAGTGCCTATACCCGATTCCTTGGCACTTGAGCCTAGGTCCATAAATGACGTACTTAGGTGCCTGATACTCGAATTCTAGTTCACAACGGGCATGCATGGGTTCATTTTCAAGTTTTAACAAAACATTAGAAAATATTGTCATTTTCTTGAAAACATGACTTTTTGGAAAACATTTTCCAGAATCGTCGCATTTTTTTTTTTTTTTGCGAAAGGAACAGAGTACTGTAGCATTTTCTAGACATTAAATTTGCTAGCACCTTACCAAAAAAAAAAAAAAAAACTTTGCTAGTATTCACACTACTTGTTTTTCAGGTAGTTTCAAAAACGAGTCTGTCACTTGATAATGCTATTGCCTATTTTATTTTATTTTATTTTATTTTATTTTTCCTCTCTTTTTTTATTATTTTCTGTATTATTTCTTTTTTGCCCTCCCATCATTCTCTAATAAAATTTTATCAGATAGTAATATGTACTAATATACCTAAAATAAATAAAAAAATACCTAATATATGTAATAAATATAAATATATAATTTATATATTGAATCAATATTATAAGATAGAATTAAAGTTGAATATATAAATTAAAAAATATTAAATTAAAAAAATATTTTTTTTTATTTTTCTTAAATTAGAATTCAAATATTATTTATATTGAAATATAACTTCAATTTTGTTAATTTAATAAGTTTGTTTATTCGAGAAAAATAACTTTCCTATTATGGACATTTGAAATCCTATTTGCTTTTATCCCATCTCCTTCGTGGGATAATTTTATCTGGCCTATATTCCCTTATATCTAACTTTATCTTGTCCTAAGCAAGCACAAAACATAGGATAGGATAATATCCTATCTTGAATTTTATCCCGACTACCAAACGCAACCTAAGTAATCATTGATCATGTTGTTTCATGTGGATGTTTCAGTTTTAATGTTCAAAGTTTAAAAAACACAACAACAAAAATTTCTACCAAACGTATTTCTTTGAGAATTTTGGAGATGAAAACAAAAATTGGAGAATTTACATGGTATAACTATATTTTGCATGAATCCCGTCCCTTTAGAAAGATTCTACCTTATATTAAATTGAAGGTCTTTGCTTTTGCTTTTAGGCTTATGACAAAAGTGAGGTGCTCATTTTGCTCATATCTATATATAAGTAAAGGCTTGCAAATTAAGTTGCCCGAATAGCTTTCCCAAGCCAAAGAACCAACTTAACTTGGTAACAACTCAACTTGATCATGGTGTAAAGGGAAGGAATGATCTATATAATAAGAAAGAGGAACGGAATCATCTTAAAGTAATGGTTCCATTACTAAGGACTGAAACCTAATGATTTGTGACACTAGAGCCTAAGGCTACTTGCCCACTGGTAAAGGTCTAGTTTATATTTCCAAGGATAAACTAGTTTACACTCAACTAATCCAATCACTATAAAGCAGAAAAAAAGATATGCTTGCTTGTTGTAATTGTAGATGCTCACCTTTATTTAAGGGAATTACTTGTATATAAGAAAGGAATGAACTCCCCCTAGGGAGGCTAAAACTCTTAATCTTACCCATTTTTGCATTCTTCATTTATTTCGTTGTTGAAACACTCTAACCGAGAGAGCAACCCAATGGCAACACAACCAAGTGAAAAACAAGGAAATTCGAATCATGTAGCACGACCTGCAGGTAAATGTTTATGTTCCAACCGAGAAAAAAAAAATTAGATATGAGCCACATTAAAATATGCTGGAACTTGTATTTTCTCAAGGTTCTTTTTCTTTGCTTTATCATCGAATAAACATAACCCTGACCTTGGCTAAGAAAGAGAGAAAAGAAAAAAAATTCAGGATGGGAAGGATTTTGTGCTCACTACTTCTCCTACACATATTACAGATTATCGTTCAATCAATATAGCAGCTCTTCCTCAATCTAGAGGTGCCGGAGGTGCGTTATCCCTCAAAAGAGTTATTTCATTGTGAAATTAATATCTGGAGCAGATCTTCATGACATTGTTCTTTTCTGGGAGACTTTTCGATGTCTGAAAGGAAAACATATGGACAAAATGGCCTGAAAAGTTTGCATCTATTGCAGGCAAAAACCGACCATTGTTACAAGCTGCATACAAGGGTGATTGGGAATCTGCTAAAAATTTTTTTGAAAAAGATTCCGATTCAAAGGTGGCCAAAATAACACGCAGATCAGAAACAGTGCTTCACATAGCCGCTTGGAGTGCACAAGACCATTTGTTGAGAACCTGGCTAAGCTCTTGTCTCCAGATGCGCTTGAAAAGGTTGATTGTGATGGCCGCACAGCCCTCCACATTGCTGTCCTGAGTCAAAGGATAAGGATGGTCAAAGCATTAGTTAGAACAA
Source organism: Eucalyptus grandis x Eucalyptus urophylla (assembly GCA_028830015.1). NCBI lineage: Eukaryota > Viridiplantae > Streptophyta > Magnoliopsida > Myrtales > Myrtaceae > Eucalyptus > Eucalyptus grandis x Eucalyptus urophylla. Next base: position 49,613,956 of record CM054190.1, read on the forward strand.
ATTCTGGGTTAACGCAACTTGCTGATAATGAAGGACGCGTTCCTTTGGAAATATCTGCTCAGGAAGCTCCTATGCATAAGGAGATTGCCTGGTTCCTGGCGAAAAATACAAAAGACGATGAGCCAACTAAGCCCTTCAGCCGTCTCTCTGCTATTGATTTCATCTTGGATCTCACCTACGCTGGTCATCATGGTAAGATCACCATTGCTCTTTATCTCAATTCCATCTATTTATTCCTTTGTTCTAGACTTGGCTAATTTTCCTGATCAACTTTGATGGTGAATTCGGATAGATATCGTCCTTCATCTAGTCAGGCATAATCCTGGCTTAATGACCATGAAAGGTGAAAAGTATGAAGGCAAAACTATATTGTACTTGTTGGCACCGATGCGGTCTCACTTTCGCAGCGGAACCAGGTTGAGTGTTTTGGAAGCCTTGATATACAAATGTCTGTACTTTCGACACTCGCATCCTTTCGTTGCTGATTCCCTTCAAGATGATCATACTTGGCTCATCACCTGCTCTTTTGTTTCTGAACTGAAGGTATTCCGGTGGACTTGAACAACACACCAGCAAATAAAACTTCGGATCTGGGTGGGTATGCATATTTGCTGATGGGTATTATCTTAGAAACTTTCATGATTGTGAACTTGAAGTCAATTTTCTTAGATTGATTCTCTCCGTACTAGCAAAAGAAACCGGAAATTATTGTTTCGTTTTAGGATATGTTCTGGTTCCTTGACCCAGTTTTACCTGAATGATGGACTGAAATGGAACTACTTTATGGATTAGCTATCCATTGGGAACCATATATGATTCAACCTAGTGCATAAGTATGGCATAACTTAATTAATCCAACAATGTAACTAACTAATCATGAGGTCTTACAATGATTTCTATTTAGTGACTGCGTTCTCTCTGTAATATGATTGTAATGCTTCAATGTCTTACAGGATCACTTTGGAATGTCGCCAAAATTTTAGGTACGCTTTCATTTTATTAAGATACCATCATTATCTCTATCCCTCTCTCTCCAACTAAAACTCTATGGCTTGTTTGTTTTTAACTTCTTTTATAGGTAGAAAAAGTTCCCACCTAATTCTTTGCCATAATTTGGAATAGAACTTGTGTCAGGCTCATTGCTTGTGTGAAAGAACCATTGGACATTCATCATTGGATGAGTGCTACACGTGTTTAAATTTAATTTTGTTATTAATTGTTCCACGGGTCAACCGTCCAATATTGAATATGTAACATATTCTTTACAACATGATGCATCTAAAAATAGTCCTTCATAAAATTATTCAAACTCAAACATAGTTATAAATGAATTTCTAGGTTCACATTTGTATATTTTGAAAGATTTCAGATATTCTCCAAATCATAATTGCAAGGGTTGCGAAATTTTTTTTAAAAAGATAGTGAAAGAAGAATACTTGAAATTGCAAATTGAGTTGAGATTTTATGTTAACCTAGGAATTTCTTGCTTATGACTAAATGCTCTAAGCAGATAATATGGAATAAGAGTTACGTAAACCTAGGACTTTTCCTTCAATGTTGATTGGTGAAATCATGTTCGCTTCATCATCTCTATCAAGCATGTAAATCTTTCTGGGAAAATAAGAACAATGACACCATCTGTATTTTTGTATATGCTTAAAGCCTAAATATTATTTTCTTTGACTACTACTTCATCTCAATACAACACGAAAGAATACATTGAGTGGGTACAAGAATCAGGCATGGGACTGGGGGCAAGCTCCTAGCGTCATTGATTATGGAAATAAGGTTACAACGGAAGAAGGCGTGGGTTTATCATTTAATCACATTTAACATGGTAGATTTACAATTTTATTTGGCAATTTTTTTTTAAAAAGGCGTGAAGAATAGGAAAAGGAGCAGGTAGGAAAAATCAGAGTAATTTGTTTTGGAGGGCTTGAAATAGAAGAATATTTCAGTGGGAACGAATTTCGTGGGTCCCAACAAAATCATGCATCCCAGAATTCCATCCCAAATTATATATCCTATCCCAACAAGCTGTTGGTTAGATAATAAAGGCGTTTTCTCCTTTTCTTATAATCTAGCATTTAAAAAAAAAAAATGGTTTTACTCTCGTGCTGAGCATAAATAACAATACAATGTGATTAAAAAAAGGATTTGCTCTTGTGCGCGATTAATATGATTTTTTTATCACTAATTGCTATTCATATTTGGAAAATACTATCCAAAATAATCTTATATATGCAAAGATTACTGTGATTTACTCTAGCTAGACATATGTTATTAGCGCGGTCGTTTTCAGAGCTGTTCTATCGGCTTAAGTCTTATAATTATATTCTATTAATAATGATTAACATTATAAAGCCTCATTTGAACTTTAGGGAAAACCACTACCCTCTAATCACTTCTACTTTCTTAACATCTATTTTTTCATCTAGACATGAGATAAACCTTTTCTTGGACAATGCCAGAAATGATTTTATACTCTTTTTGTACTTTGCATTAGCAATTGCTAAAACTCACTGTTTTAATTTGAGGACTGAATCGCAAAGGAGAGAAAAAAAAAGAGTCAAAATTGCTTTCCTTAACATATATACATATTAAAAAAGAGAATGAGATCATTCTCCCATTCACTCGCCAACCCAAACTCTAAATGAGTGAAATTATGACAATTAGTAAGATGTTTGTTAGATGCAATTTGATGTCTAAAAAAAAAAAAATTAGGACCCAGAGCTAGGGAAATTTTTTCTTAATCCAATTGCCGTCCCTTCGTTTCACTTTTTCTTTTTTCCTTTATTTTTGACATTCTGTAGTTCCTAGAATCAAGAGAGTTCATGAGGTGAAGCTGAGACACATGGCGGCAATCGAGTTGGCAAAAAAAGTTTGCAGTGCGATCTCTGCTATGAAAACCAACGAGATCATCCAATTTCTTCAAGAGGACTTGTTGGACCGAGCTGCAGAAAACGGAATCATTGAAATCGTGGAGTTATGTATTCAGTCTTTTTGGAATCTTAATGTTGTTTCACGCCGTAGTAAGAAGTTGATAACACTTGCCGTGAAGTGTCGCCAAGAAAGTACTCTCGGCCTCTTTTTGAAGGTAAACCCAACTAATAAGTTGTCATTAGTTCGAGCGCCTACACGAAAAGAATCGAAGGAAAAGATGATCGCAGTAGCAGAGTATGGAGGAGAACAGTACTACCCTAACTTCAATGCGCTAATTAATGTTGCGGGAGCAGCTTTTCAAATGCAGAGAGAACTCCAATGGTTTGAGGTATGTCTTTCATTTCATATAATTTAATAATCACGCTTAATGATAAATATTATATCTCCTTGACTAGTTTCTTAAAATATGATAGCTAGAACTTTATTTAGATAGTCTCCAGTCCAGCTTTTGCGCACCACGAGGTTTTCTTTCTTGAGTGATTTTAAGGACGGATTGCGCCACATCAATTAGGTGCATTGAGGACTATACTCCTGAAATGCTTCCAAGATGACTTGAATCCAAGACCACAATGACAAGAAGAAAATCGTTTGTCATCTAAGCCAACACTTTGTTGGTACATAGAACTTTTAAATTCCACATGCTAAACATAAATTGATAAGGTACATCGAGAAGCAACAATACATCCTTAAAACAATTTATAGAAAATAAGGGAGACTAATTAGAGAAATTATGGCATTGAAAACTGATCGAGACTAATCATAATTAAATTGCATTTCAATTTTACTAATATAACTATGGTCCACCACTTAAATTCGACCGACTCTTTACATAGGTGTCTACCACAATGCAATTAGGGGATTATTATTCAAATCATTTCATGTATAACAAATATATATATATATATATATATATATATATATATATTAACGTGGAGCCCAAAAAACATTTAAATCAGTTTTACTTATACTTTCACGATAGCTTTGCTCGTTCCATTGTATCATATTCTGTATTTAAGATTATAGTGTAGTTCAGCTATAATTAAATGTATGCAGATGGATAATGATTTAATAAAAGTAATATGAATTGTATCTTCTATTTTTTTTTTTATCAAAAGGTTAGCTAAGTTCATTTATGGCCACTATTTTCATTTGAATAACTATTAAATCAAGAACATTTCTCATTAGTTAATTTAGCTATTAACTAAAGTTTTAGTCATGCAAACGTTTTATGCCAAAAAAAAAAAATGATATCTGAAGCTTTTACTATATGTTTACCTTTATTTCATTTCAAGTCTTTAGTCTCTGTCATGAAAAATTAAACTTGGGACAATTAAGTACGACAAGAGTCCTAAAATTTTTGTCAACCTTGCACTTAAGTTCTACAACTTTGAATTCATACTCGGTAAGTCCTAGAGTTTGTCTTTGCCTTTCACGTTAGCCCTTCCTTTAGTTCAATCAATTTTTAATGAAAGGAAAATTTATTATTTTATTTTTTGAACAAGTGGCATTGATATGGTGCAAATAGGTGCCACATCATTAAAACTAAAGTATGAATGACCAAAGTTTAAAAAAAAAGTCAAAAAATAGAGAGAGTGATGATCGAAGAGGAACAGGAAGGGGTCGCCCCCTTTGTCACTAGCAAGGTTTAGGGATCCTCACGAGGTAGCTTCGAGTGCAACGACCCTTGCAGGACCGCCAATGAGGATTGGCCGCCCTTGCTCAATGGTGGCAGCGACATAGCTCGACACCACTAGAGGAGGCGTGATTGGCCCTCACTTGAACATCATCGTTGCCACCACTGTAGACCCATGGAACACCCTTGTACCCTCACTAGCTGGTCAAATCCAAACATTTGGCATGTATAACTGCTTCTAACTTGGAGCAATTCATATATAATTGATTGGATCTGAAACACTAAATTTCAGTTTCTAAGTTGGAAATTCCCTACTTTCTAACCAATTGTATCAATCCTTTGTCAATCCTTTCGCATGGCATGTTATTTAATTTACTTGTGAAAAATCAATTAAGTGATATGAAGACATTACCCCAACTAGCAATGCACTTAATTACCATCCGTTGGATGCTTGAAACTGAAATTTATAAAAACACAACCAATATGTGCGCTACAAATTAATGTGAAGATGATTAAGGGATAAATAAAGAGATTGATAGGGTTAGTTCTAATGTATGAAACAGGATGGCCAACACCATGACAACTTCTCAATCAATCACATCAATCAATCTAAGAAATAAGAAGAGCAGATTTGCAGAATTTAGAAGAATGCAAAATACATATAATCCTACTAGAGAAGTGAAACAAGAGAAATATGAATATGGGAAATTGTTAAATCAGTCTTAAATTTATCATACGAATATTATTCTAAACTTTTCAATATTTTCAATTTTGTCTTAAACTTCCGTGTGAAATTTTAATGTAATTTTTACAATCAATTTTTATCTAAAATCAATAATGTGGCAATATGCCATAGAGGACAACTAGCGACAACTAGATTGCCGCGAGTAATTTCTAGTGGAATTGACTGAAATAATTATATTGGAATTTTATGCAAAAGTTTATGACTAAATTTGTAAAATTAAAAAAGTTTAAAACTGAATTGACATCTGTACAATAAATTTAAGATAAATTGGTTAATTTTTCCAATATGAATGTGAATCCATAGTTGAACAAAGCATCCCAAGTGGAGAAACAATGCACCTTTTTTTTTCTTTTAACATGTCCCAAGCCAATAGATGAAGTCTTTCAATATGTTGAATTTCACATTGAAATCGTAAGAATCATCATTCCTTTAACAATGGAACAATGGAGCCTCTTCACTAGTTGCGTTTAACAGACATCACGGAAGAGGGGTAATATCCTCTTTATTGTCTTCTTCTTCAAGGTCATAACGGGAATCGTCACGACGCAACACTGAAATTTCTCCGATTGTTCTTGGAGTTGTGTGTCTGTCTACTGAAAATTTTTAGTTTGACATCACAATGATTACCATTGAGTCCATAGTGAAGACAACCAACCATAACCTAGGTTTTGATACCAACTCAAACTAGACGGTCGGAGATTTATTAAATAACACAAGTGCGATGAGAGAAACGCTCACCACCTAAAGAAAATTTTCTCAAGATACTGGGCATATGATTGGATAAATGCTTACCATCTAGGGAATCCTCTTGAGAATATAAGGCATATAAAGAGTATATGCTCACTTCCCAAGGAATCTGCCTCAAGACACAAGATATGTAAGTCACCACTCAATGGAATCCACCAAAGAGATATAGAGTTAGCAAAACTCTAATCCAAATGTTTAATTCCAGAAATTCAGAAAACTTTCACTCACCATTAATGGAGCCTTAGAGAGGTTTGTCTATGTTTGTAACTTCAAACCAGCTTCTAGGTATAGGCGAATTCTAAGACATTCAACTTTAATTTCCAAGAGAAGACCAATAACCCTAGACAAATCATAAATACTACCACTTTTGACTCAAATGAATTTAGAAACAAAGCATGGGGTTCAATAAAGCACGTATCCGAACAAAAAATAAAGCACATAGCAGTACTAAAATTCTCATCCTCGGATTTTTGAACTTTGTTAGCATAACAGTTTTTGGGCTACTATAATAATAATAACTTGTTGTAAGCCATAAATTCTTAAAGGAGTAAACCCCGCAATAATTTGTAATTATTTATTATTTGTTTTTTTTTTATGGTTCATAACGGATTGTTATTCTCACAATACATTAAATACCGTTATCCAATTATTTCTCTCTTAGAAAATAGAAACATTGTCCTCTCCATGTCTATAATATTTGAGTAAAATGAAGCACAAAATCATCATAGAAACTCAGAAGAAAATGACCCTTGAATTTCTACATGCAAAGATGGAATTGATCTCTAAGTAATTTTGCATCTAAGTGTTAGATAAGCCTTAATCTCCTTGAGATGTTCCCTCGTCATTTTTTTTTTTTTTGAAAATTATCAATGCTTTATCCACTTATTGAAACTTTTATTTGTGAGTTTTATACCTAGGCTGTGGAAAGCTGGATTGTCCCTGGCATGAGAGACGAATACCACAGGAAGAAAACATTTTGGAATCTATTCGTGGAGATCACAAAACGTTGCTTGAGAATGCAGAGAAGTGGGTGAAGGACAAAATAAATACTTGTATGATCGTCTCAACCCTAATAGCCACTGTATTGTTCGCTACTGCTTTTACTGTGCCTGGAGGGAATGATGGCACAACAGGAGTCCCATTGTTATTAGGAAAGGACTCTCTCCTGATTTTCACAATTTCAGATGCGTTAGGTTTGTTCTCCTCCATGATGGCCATCTTACTATTTCTAGCCATCTTAACTTCGTGATACGAGGGGCAAGATTTTCTCTACTCATTGCCTAAGAAGATCATAACGGGCCTTGGTTTTCTCTTCCTTTCCTTGGCTTTCATGCTGGTGGCCTTCGGTGCAACTCTCACAATTGTGCTGGATAAGAGAGTGGAGTGGGTTCTCATTCCCATCACTTTGTTGGCCTCTCTCCCCGTGGCTTTATTCGTTGTACTACAGCTTCCCCTACTCCAAATGTTTAAATCCACTTATGGGCGGAGCATCTTTAGTGCTGAGGACATCTGGAGTGAGGCGTAATTATTGAATGAGATCACGTAATGAACAATTTCTATGCAAAATTATGTTTCCCTACTTTGTTACCAAATATCTATTTAGAAAATGATATGATCAATTTAAAATTTCGTCCTATGGATATTTAACAATAGAATCTATATATACATAGGCAATTATGTTATCACATTTAGTACCTAAATGTGCTCAATTCATGTAATATAAATTTCAAAAAGATTCATTTTTTTTTTTTAGTTTTCTTCTTATAATTTAGATGCACGAATTTCTTTCCTCAATCATTCTATTCCCTAGCCCTATTTCTAGTTACAAACATATTTTTCTATTTTTATTCCTTACAAGTTTCTGAGAAAAAAATATAGGTTGGATAATGACACAAATTTTTTGTTCTCAGAACAATTTTTTTTTTATAGACTTTCTTAAATTTTTCCCTCCCGGGCAGCCTGGCAGTAAGAGGCGGTGACAGCAGGTGGTGGCAAGAGGTGGCGGGTTGGTGGTTGGCCAGCAACAGGGTGAACATTGAGAAAAGTTTTTATTTTCCATTGCTATTAGAAATAAAAAAGTAGAAAATTCATACTTCTTATTTTTATTCTAAACCTATTTTTTGGCTAAAAAATTGTCCTAGAAATAGAAAAATGAAATTTCTTTATCAAATAGAATTCTATTCTAGACCTGTTCCGTGAGCAAAAAATAGAAAAACAGAGAAACAGAATATTTATTATTTGCCCCCTAAATATCCAGCCTATGGGTATTTCCAAATAGAATCTAAATGTTATATAAATGAATATTTTAATAATCTATTACCAAAATATGCCCAATCCTGAAAATAACTTTTTAGACATTTAATTTATCTTTTCATAGCTTAGATGCATGAATTGTTCCATCAACTTAATAGTTCAACCTCAAAATCGGTCTTATTTTTTTGCTAGATGCTTCAAAATAAAACCTATATATACACAAACAATTATTTTAAACGATTGACTATCCAAATAGGTGCAATCGTGAAGTATAACTTTCATTATAGAAACAAACTTTTGAATGTTTAATTTTTCTATATATTTGCTCTCAAGATGAACAATTTGATAATAGAAAAAAAGGAAAATGTCACAAAAATCTTAATTTATGTGTACCGTAACACATGTACTCAATTATTTTTACTACAAAAGGCCTAAATTTGTATTGTGTGACACATTTACCCTTTTGTGGACAACGGTGATGACATGCTGTGACATGATTTAAGTGATAGTGAAACAGTATTTTGATCATGAAAATTTCTGACTTGGCTGAAGTTACGAGAACAACGGCATTCGCCTGAGTTTTTCTTAATCGATTTTGGAGCTTTGGGGTTCTTTTCCTATTTATCTCGAGTTCACATTGTGCTTTTTATATTTGGTAATTCTAAACTAGGAAGGGTGTTTTGTTGTTTGTCACTGATGTCTAATTCAATTAGCTAAATTGAAGGAATGATCTCAAATTCATTCCAATTACCTATTTCTTTTTGCTACGTTTATCAATGGATTCAATTGGGAGTAGCAATGACGTTTGTCCATTATCGTGTAACCATGGACGACATGTCAACCTATACACAGCTTGGACCCCCACAAATCCGGGAAGAAGGTGCCGTCGTTGCTCTTTCGTTGCCTTAAATTGGAAACGATGTTGGATTAGAGGGCCAAGATGACTAGAAGATTGTGATTGTAACTTTGGAAACAAGTGCTCTTGTTATGGTGGTTGCTGATGATTCCTTTACCCTCTTGCATTGCTCAGCATCGATGGGTCTTAATACAGCACGGGCGTGGGGAAAAGAAAATGCGTCGATGCCGCGGTGATGAAAGAAGTGCCCTTATTGTCCTTCTATTGCGCGCGAGATGATCCATCTCCTAGTAAATCTATAGTTATTTTCTCATCTGTAATCACGGTCAAAATGAGAGAAGTTATCCTCTTTCGTGTTGATGTTGACTTTTGTTGCTCGTCTGCTATGACATATTGATTTGTTCACTTCTTCGACAAAGTTGGTGGTTCGAGTAATGCACATTTAATGTCGATGATAGATTGGAGAATCAAGCGTGACAAGATACTCGAATTCTTAGATGTAGTGGAAGCTGTGGGTTCTGGCTGTACCCCTTTGTTTCAGGAAAAATCTCTTAAAAATCAAGTTCTGTAGTTTTCGACAGAGTGCTAGAAGTATCTACACAGGCAAAGCATGCTGACAAACTTTGCCGGGATGCGTATTGGAATGCCTTCAGGTTTCGTGGCTTTTAACAGTACCAGATCGAGTTAGGGAGGCTATGTAACAGAATTTCCAGAGAGGTCCTTTTCCTGTGACTCGACTATTGTAGTTTTTGCCTTGTACTTATTATAATCACACAATGAAGGAAAGTGTGCTAGTATTTGTTTAATGCAATGGATTTAAACAATTCATTTATATAACAAGTGCGCATGACCAATTATCATACAGCGCTACGGATGGCTATGTAACAAATGTATCTTAAATTCATAGTATTGCTTGCCAATATCTATAACCATTTCACATCAAGGAATAGTAAAATGGTAAGTTTCGCAAGAAAATATTAGGTACATCTCGGATTCCACCATGTCAAAATCTATACCTACTCACCGGGCAACACATGTTGTTCGGTCCCCACCACACAAGAACTTCTTACACCCTCACCTTCTTCTCTCTCTCTCTCTCTCTCTCTCTCTCTCTCTCTCTCTTCTCTGTCGATCGCGCCTGCAACAATGCCCTGCTCTCTCTCTCCCGATTATCATCATACCAACATTAGAGAAAATAACATAAATTCACAACCGAACTTGTAAACAAGATGATTGAGAGACTATTAATTCGCTTACTTCTTGTTTTCTCTGGTTCTTTTTGGTTCACGAAGCTTTTGTTGGAGGTTATAGGTTTGAGAGAGAAAAAAGCGGTTGCTTGAAGTATTACACCAAGAGACGTCAAGTTTGGAATGCTCGACAGTGTTACATCTAGCTGTAGCACCCCGAACCCTTCGGCGGTCGCCACAAGCACCAATGTTACACCTTAATACCCTCTTGTACTTATACTTAGAAGAAGCGTCGTTATTCACAGGCATTTTTTTTTTAAAAAAAAACAAAACGGTCCCAGCGCGACTTATTAGCGGAAGCAAAATAAAGCATCACCATCTCTCCCCCTACCAACCATGATACAAATACACACCACTAATCACCATAATTTTATAGACAAGCCACGACACTTTATTTACATATATTTTCAAGATGGGACTTCTTTTGGATCGGTACATCAAAAGGAAAAGCTAGGACTCAGCCACGTCCAGCCTAAAACCTCAAAAAGAACCCTCGACCCTCTACATCACATGTGCACAACCCCCATCATAAGTGTCGGCTAACTATCCAAAAAGAAACAGCCCCTACTCGTCACGCACAGGCCTCACACCCAGTCCGGTGCGTCAGGCGGTGGCAGTGGTAGCATCCCTCTCATCACCCCATCGCGGCGAACGTGGACAGAGACAAACTCTTGGACAATCGAGCCCCCAGCCAGGCCTATGTCGTACGAGACAAAACAGAGCACACATATGTAGGTGAGTCCAGGTACAGAAGGACAGCTGAACTCCTCACGCTCTACCTCGACGTCAGACGGTAACCCATAAAATGCACCCCGCGTGACGGCAGGAAGCGGCATACTGCTAATCTGAAATGTTGGTCCCCAAAAGGGGTGAGTACAACCACTCAGCAGGTAAGGAAATCCAATAACAACTCAATGCACCATGCAAATCATACATGCATTGCAGGCGTTACTTACCTTGAAGCCATGCGCATACTGTCATGCATCATCATATCATTTTATAACACATACATGTGTATCATCATCGTATCATACATGTCATTATCATCGTGACATCATCACATTACACATGTCGTCATCATCATGGCATCATTACATCATACATGTCATCATCATCATGACATCATCACATTACACATGTCATCGTGCCATATCATATATCGTCATCATTATCATCACCATGCATATCATCATGCATATCATATCATGTGTGATCATCATTATTTCACATCACATATCATCATCATCATCATCATCATGCATATCATCATGCATATTATATCATGGGTGATCATCATTATTTCACATCACATATCATCATCATCATCATCATCATCATCATCATGCATATCATCATACATATCATATCATGGGTGATCATCATTATTTCACATCACATATCATCATCATCATCATCATCATGCATATCGTGCCATGGGTTCAATTTCCACCTTTAGCTTTCAATTTTAATCACCACATCACCCATTCCTCAAATCATCAATTTCATCATCCCCTCGGGCAAAGACCTCCGAGGCTTCCGGCATTCAGCCTCCCAAGCCACCAGGCATCCGGCCCCCCACATTCCAGGCATCTCGTATCCCAACTGGCATCACAAGGCATTCCCTTCGGGCAGAAACCTCCGACAGGGCTTCCGGCATTTACACTCCCTGGCCGGGCATCCCGCACCCCAAATCCTAGCATCGCGAGGCATTCCCTTCGGGCAGAAACCTCCGACAGGGCTTCCGGCACCCCCACATTCCGGGCATCCTGAATCTCCCAGGGAAATCCGGCAATGCATCTCTATACATTCCGGCCTCATCCTCCACCAAAACCACTTCCTCATTTATCATTATCACATTTACCATTATTTTGATCTCAATTTAACATGGCATATGGCGTGACATCAAACAAGTCATACTTGGCATAGGATTCACACATGCATCATAATTCAATGTCATACATACACCAATATCTCATTACACATGCTACATGGAATTTATGGCCAATAAAATAATCCATTTTATTTTATTTTATTTTATTTTATTTTATATAATTTTTTAAATAAATATTAAATTCTTTTTTTTTGGTAAAGCATATTAAATTCAATATCTATAAATTCCAAAAATTATAAAAATTTGAGCAATCATCAAACAAGCCAATAGGATGATAATTTCATACAAAATACATGGCCAAATAGCATTTCACACAATTTCCCAATTTTCACAAAACATCATATAATTTTCGGATGAAACCAGAATGCACGGTCTCCGAAGAAATTCGATTAAAATATCCATATGACCTCCAAAAATTATGAAATTTTAATAGTTATAGTCAAGACATTTTCGTACAACTTTCAGGAAGAACTCCAAGCCAGATTATTTTTAGATTATTTTATACAGTCTCACGAAGCTTCTGGATCCATTACCGCATCGTCCAGTGTACACATCTCCGAAATATTGAGATTTCACCTAGCTATTCTCTTTCATTTTCTCTGAAATTCGGATATGTTATACATCAAGGTGTCCTCTACAAGTTTCATGAAGAGATCTAGGTCAAATAAACAGATTATAGTCATCATCTATGTCCATGAAGTCTCGGGTGTCTCGGAATACATCACCAGAATCACTGTCTTCAAGATCTAGTTGATTTACTAGGCTATACTTGTTCATTTCACTTATAATTTGAGTATGTTGTATTTTAAGATGTCTCCTACAACTTTCATGAAGAAATCAAAGTGATATTCTCAACAAAAACCAACATGCAACCACGAATCCAGAAAAAGGTCAGTAAAAACTCTCCAGATCTGAGGTCTCCGTAGGATGAGACTTTAACCCCTCAAATCTCCATAATTTTCCACAAAATTTCAGTATGTTGTAGTTCAAGATGTTAGCTACAAATCTCATGAAGAAATCGAAGTCAAAATCGGACTCTAAACACACATGCAAGCTCAAACAATTTACTGACTCACACGATCCGAACAAGAACAGTCACACCATTCACACACAACTCATCCATGCTTCGGTTTTTCTCATCTAACACCCAAAAGCTCAACATGAAAACGACATACAAGCATGCAAGAGAAGCTAGAGGACTCCCACTTGCCTCTAGATCGGTGGGCCGACTGCGTATGGCGGCGGACACGGCGGCACACGGCGGACGGACGGCGGTTCCCTCCTCCTTTCTCTCTCGGCCGCTCCTCTCTCTCGAAATCTGTCTCTCTCTCTCACTCCCTTGGGCGAATGAGGTAAAACCGGCCACCTTCTCTCTCTCTTCCCTTCTTATACCCCCCTAAAGCTCATCATTACTTGCCTCAACTATGGCCAATGCATGGCCTTCTCCTTTGCCACTTGTCTTATTGATTTTGAATTGGGTTTGGGCTTCTTGGGCTTGGGCCATCCGGCCACTCTTGGCCCTCCCCCTTGCTCGACGACAGCCCACTTGTGGGCTTCAATGGGCCGGCCAACTTGGCCCATTAAAGATCCACTCTTGGGCTTAAGGCCCAATCAAATTTTTTTACCCTCTTTTTTTTTTTTTTTGAATTCTTCTATAAATGATTTTAAATTTCAATTTTTCATCTTGGCCAAAGTCTTGGGACATCTTGTTTATTAAAATTTACTTTATAAAGTACATGGCCAAGCGTAAATTATTAATTTATCAAATTTAAATTTTCACAATCATATGCACAAATCATCTAATTAAAAGACTAATGGCTAAAGCATAAGCCATAAAAATTCTTATCACCTAATTAGAGACTTTAACACACCTTATGGCTTGACTTTGAATTTTGGGATGCCACACTAGCATAGGGAAACCCTAGAGTTTTTATATAAAAGTTATTGGGTTCCGGCCCATATGGACCAAAATAACCATACTTTTACCTGTTGGGCTTGTATATGAACATATTATTTTGAATTATATTAACAATATATCCAACAATCTCCTCCTATGTTTACCATACAACACAATCCAATAAGGTGGTCAGTGTAATGTTCACATGTTGACACCTAAATTTTTAGGGTTGATTTTTGCTAAGTTTTTATTTTTTATTTTTTATTTTGTTTTATTTTAGACCGTCGGTGAAGGGAAGACTTTTTTTACATATTTTATTAACATTTTTCACATATACTATTTTGCGCAAAAAGGGAATTTTTTGGATAGAATATGTGAAAAGGGAATATTGCGCAAGGTGGGTATATTTCAGCGATATATTTAGGGGTATCATGCGTGAGCAAAAAGGAAAAAATATATACCGTGAAGATACATTTTTTAGACCTATATAATACCTCGCGTGCAATGCAATTAGGGGGGTTCTTTTCCGTTGGGGTGAAAAGTACACAAAAAAAAAAAAGCAAAAAGTGAAAAGCGAGTGAGGTAAGAAAAAAAAAAGAAAAAAAGAAAGGGGGTGAAACCCTAATCGTCTTCCCCGAGAATCCCTCGCCCCCGCCGGCGCCGCATCGGCGCCGTGTCCCCAGCGCCCGAAGCCCTGGCGCCCCTGTCCCGATGCCGCTGAGCCACCCCTCCCCGCACCGCCGCGTCACTATCCCGCTCGTCGCGACAGCTGCGATCCTGCCGCGTTCATCACAGAGCCCCCGCGTCCGGCCGCAGCTAGCCCCCCGACGCCTAAGCTGTTCGCAGCACCATCGCCGATCCGCCTCCACCGTGGTCGACCACCTCCGCGTGCAGCATCGCCGGGCTGCTGCGTCTCTGAGCGACGCCCCACTCCGACCGTGAAGTCATCGCCGCCGTCGAGCCGAGATCCAGACACTAGGGCCTCTCTGCCTGTAGATCCGAGGTCCCCGCAACAGCCATGATCCGACTCCCCGCGCCGCCGTGCCGCCCTGTCGCCGATTCGCTTGACCCAGAGTCACCACCGCCAGCGCCGAGCCCCTCGCCGCACGGTCTGCCGTCCGCGATGCCCCCGCCAGATCCGGTGTCCCACAGCTCGCCGAAACCCTCGCCAGAGATCTACCCTCCCTCTCGCTGGCCGGCCATCAATCTTTTTCTTCTTTTTCTTTTTTAGAAAAAAAAAGAAAGAAAATTAGGTAATTTTATTTTTTCTTCTCTTTTGTTTTTCTTATTATTATTGTTATTTCGTTATTTTTCCTTTTTGGGGTAATTGTCCCTTTTATACGAAATTGAAATTGCATGTTATGAAATTGCCTAGGAAGTAGTGATTGCCAGTCCGATTTTCGCGCCCGAAATTTGACTCGCAATTACTTAAAAAAAAATTGCTAATCCAATTTCCCGTCCGAGATTCGATTTGTGATTTATGTGAAATTGGCCCATCCGATCTCATGCGTGAGATATGGTTCGTCAATTTGGGTATTAATATTACTTGATTTGCTGTGGTGTTACTTAAATTAGCTTTCTTAAAAAAAATGAAAAATGTAGGTTAGAATTAGGGTTTGCATGTTTAGAACTGAAATTTTATTTCCAATTTCAAAAATAAAAAAAATCAAAAATCAAATCAATTAATTTAGGTTGCTAGCTTTCTTTTTTAAATTTGAATTGCATGTTTAATTATTTGGCAATTGTTAATTTTGAAATAAAAAAGGAAATAAAAAAGTTGAATTAGGATTATGTTTTTTTTTTAATTATCTTGCATATTTAGAATAGGGATTTCATTTTGAATCATGAAAAAAGAGAACAAAAAAAATTCATTTAGGGTGTTATTTTAATTTCGAAATTAAAAAGGAAAAAAATCATCACGCATATGTCATATAGAACTAGGGCATCTTTTGCACGTTATTGCATATTAGGGTAAGATTGCATGTTTAATTTCACTTTCTAATTAATTTTAAGTTTAGATAGATTTTTTTAGATAGATTACATTTTAGGATTATTTGGGTTAAGATAATATTTTAGTTTAAATTTGGATTTCGCTCACCCTAATTCCTAATACAAATTGAATAGAATCTTAATCTAATTAGATAATTTTCACATTTTATCTAATTCCGAATTTCATGAAAAAATACAAAAAATGTCTTAGAAAAAATTAGTTCCATTCTCTAGGATAGATTGCATTTTTAGAAAAAAATAAAAAAAAATGTCAAGTAAATGTCATATAGGATTAGATTCATGAAATGCACGTCATTTAGAGATTGTTATTAGGTCCATTTAATTAGAAATTGCATGACATTAGAATTAGGTCATTTATTTATACTGCATTGCATATTGCATGACTCTCATTGAATAAGTGAAAACAAAAAAAAAATTGTGTGTTAATTAGAAATCATATTTAAGATTGTTGATGTGAAATATGATCTAACAATGGAGATGCTTTCGTTGCTTTGAGGTAAGTTCTGTAATTTATTCATCGCTTTCTTAGGTGCTAAATTGGTGGTTTGTGCACTCGCATGATCGCCTCACATATTAAGGAAATAGATTTAAAATCAATTCAAGCTACCTACAAAAGCATTTTTGAAAATAAAAGAATGGTACCGAAATGGCATTAGAGAAATCTAATATAACCAAGTCCCCGTACTTATAGTCTCTAGTTCGTAGGAGTAAAGTAAAACTCCCGTTACTTTACTTGGGTTTCTAATCAACCCACCAAAAATAGATTAATGGCGACTCCTAAATAAAATCTATCTGCATGTTAATAATCTAAACATAAGTCACGAATTGGTATGGGCTTGGGAGAGCCCGAGTTAAGTCTAGGCTTAACAATCTATTAGCCAAGCCCTTGGTGGTTCGCACCCGAAATTTTGGTCGCGACAGCTTGGCGACTCCGCTAAGGACTTGAGTTGAAACTCTTAGTGGACTTAGGCCAATTTTCTTTTTGAAAAAATATTTTTTGTTTGGCAGCAAAGATCCCAAGTACGTCCCTAACATTTAAGGTGTTAAATGTTTTTGCAAATTGGGAGGTATAAGAGGAGTAGTGATTGTTAACCTTTGTCTTGCAGATTGGAGTTGAGGATGAACGTTTTAAATTCAAGTTATTGAAGTGTTGTGTGATTTAAACTGTTGTGTATGCCTTGTATTTAGCACTACACTATTGCACACACAACCCGCCGCCGAACCTGGGCCGCATAGGATCATTTAGGATGGTGTTGAGATGGATACCACTCCGACCGCATGGCCGCAGTACGAGTCGCCCATCTCAATCCCGAAGTTTCTTCTATGGTGTCAAGAGTACCCACCTCAGTCTGCATGCCCGCGACCCGGGTCAGCTCTTTGACCAAGCTGAAGTCATGAGGACCTGATATAGTCCACAAGCCCGTGGCTAGTCTGATCATCATTGTGGCTCAACCTTGATAAGCCTTATAGATTAGAAATCGAGCCACTTACCATGCGCATGTCTATGTGATTGCCCATCATTGGTAAAGTAAGTTCTCTAAATTTTTGCCTTTGCAATTTACTTACTTTATCGCATTATTTTGTCTGTCCATGGCATTAGGATTGTCCTGAGTCTTAATTAATATACAATGAGGACATCAGACATTCGAATTATTCTCCCTCCAAAGGAAGAGCTTAACACTTGGTGGGACAAGTTAGATCAAGATGGCCGTCAGTTCGTAGAGTCTCACATCGGTTGACTACTTCCATTGCTATGTATCAACATCCATGGCGGCCTCATCCAAGCACTCGCCCATTGTTGGTGCCCCAAGACCTCTACTTTTATTTTCGGCGGTAAGCATGAGCTCACTCCCACCTTGGAAGAGTATAGCATTGCCATAGGGAAGTCCTTGAAAGATGAATTGATTAGTCCGCCTATTGGAATAGATCCTATTATGACCTTATCTGATTTTCTAAGATTAAGGAAGACGATATAAGAAAGGTTTTAAAGGCTCACCGCAATACATGTCCTTTGTTCTTCCTGAAAGAATGTTTTGAAAATGGCACCTCATTTCAAATTCGTAGGACTTTCCTTTTAGCTTTCTTCGAGTTTTTAGTATTTCCTTACTGCAAGAATGCTATTAACCCTTTGATTGCTCAATTAGTTAGACAAGTATTGGAAGGAAAAAATTTTGTAAACACTGTCTTGACTGAAACTTTTCTTTCTCTCACTCGATTCAAAGGAGGTAGTGATAAGACTCTCCGTTCTTCTCCTGAGCTTTTGCAAATTTGGTTCTTTTCTCATATAAAGGGTTTTGGTGGTCTAATGACTATACATGATGTTAGTAATTCTAATCACCCTATTATGAGATTTGAGAACAACCAAAAACATGCACCGGATTATCATTATTCTAGGTGGTTAGCTTTCATGAAAAAACCAACTTCTTAGGGTTTCCTATGGCATGCTAAATGGTTCCAAGTTCGGGTAGTAAGACTCTCATGTGGAGGAGTTGGCCCAATCCCTCTATTGGGATTCACTGGAGCATTGGAGCACTATCCGACTAGAGTGACTCGTCAATATCAAGTCGTGCAAGAGCTTCCCCCGGTGTTACAAGCGGATCCACTCCAAGTTAGCTTCGTTGATGGAAGCCGAGGGCATGAAGATTCCATTCTCACAATCAAATCGATGTGGGATATGTGCCATCCACGAAAGCTTAAATGGCCCGAGGAAGAGTTGAAGGGTAAAGAAAGGAAGTACTATGCCTCGACTAAGTACATTCAACAACAAGATTCCTGAGAAGCTGCTTCTGAAGATACCAGAGGTGTCGTTGAAGATCACCAATCGTACTGAGAATAAATGCCTCAAAAGAGTTGCTGAAAAAGCTCAAGAGGAGAATAAACGATTGCGTCGATTGGTGTCCCGAGTGTATATTGATCAAGCCAAATGAAATGCTTGAATCAATCTTGCTATTTTCATTTTTAGATTAATGTTTAGGAAGTGAGTCATTTACTTTCCTAGTTCATTTGTTTAGGACATTTTGAGTTTCTATTTTCATAGGCTTGTCAAAAGCTCTATTGATGAATAAAAGTTCTAGAATGTTGCCATGGGCCGGCGTATTTCATATGAGATATTTATTTCTTTTCATTTCTTCAATTTAGGTGATAACGGATCCTCCACGCTCATCCATTATTACGCGATTAAGAGCTAGAATGGCCGACCAAACTGAAATGCGTGATCGTATGTCCGCTATGGAAGTCCAACTCCAACAGCTGCTCGCCTCTATGCAACTTATGACGGATCAAATCCAATCCCTCCGAGCGAATCCAACTCCTGCACCCGCTCTTCCTGAGATAGTTATCCCGAAGCAAGCAAACGAGGCCCAAATGGGTGATGACGACATCCCTGACCTGGAAGATGACCCTTTGCCGACCAATGTGCAAAAGCCTAAGCTTAACAATGCCTCTAAGGCGGAGCAAGATGAAAGTCAAGATGCCAAAGAAGTTCAAGATGCCCGAGTTCGAGAAGTACGATGGTACTTCTTGCCTAAAATCTCACCCGCAAATGTATCATGTACGCATGGCCCAGTATGTCAAGAATGAGCCCCTCATGATCCAATCATTCCATGCGAGTTTGACTGGGCCTACACTGAACTGGTATGTCATGAAGAATGTGAACCTTCTCGACACTTGGAATGAAGTGGCTGATGCCTTTCTTAAGCAGTACAAGTTCAATATGGATATTGCACCTTCCCGGGAGGATCTTGAGAGGATGGAGAAAAAGAGGAGGGAGTCGTTCAAAGAGTATGCCGTGAGATGGCGAAATCTGGCAGCTCAAATCACTCCCGAGCCTATTGACAAGGAGTTGAAGTTGTTTATCAAAACCCTCTCGTCTGAGTTCCATAACTGGATGGCCAGCACGTATGTTGAAAATTTCAATCAACTTATTCCTGTGGGGGAACAAATCGAGATGAGGATAAGGGAATGCTAGTTTACTGAGCCATCGAGTAGAAGATTCTTTGCCAAGAAGGAGAAAGAAGCTGCTGAAAACGTGAATATGGCTTATAGCCAAGAAAGTACCAATCGTGCCCCAGCTATCTAGATGAATCAAAGGCAACAAAAAGCTGCCCAAGTAAGAAGACAGTTCACCCCTCTCCTTAGTTCTCCATCACAAGTGTTGGCAATCCTAAGAAAGAAAGGTTTGCTTACTAGTGAACCAAAACGTCCCAACCGTAAAAGCATTCAAGGCTATGACCCGATGAAGAAGTGTGACTACCATAGCGGCGAACTGGGGCATTCAACTGATGAATGTTTCACTCTCAAGCATAAGATCTAAAACCTCTTGGACACGAAGGCCTTTTCGTTTCAAACTTCTCGGCCGAACGCCCTGGAAAATCCGTTACCAGAGCATGAGGGTACGGTCAATGCTATCTTGGAACTAGACATTGAATTTGAATTGAGTTACCACTCATTTGAGTTGGTGTCCACCATACATGCATTTCGAGACTCACCACCACTCACTCCTGAAGTTTCAAATGATATCCTTATGATGGGACGGGTGATGGTTGGGAATGGTTTTGTTCCTGGTAGAGGCTTTGGAAGAAATGGTCAGGGTATTCGAAGTCCCAATGAAGCCCCTCAGAGGTCTCGTGCTGCTGGAAGAGGTGGGGAAAATTCTAGAGGACGAAGACAGGAAAGGCGAAGCCCGCCACCTGACTAAAGGCGAGGAAGGCAAAACCCACCACCCCCAAGCATTCGCGAGACATTCCTTGGTCCTCCAATAATGATGCAGGATGAAGCAAAAGTAATGGACACCCTGGGGCAACCAAGTGAAAAATTCGACTATCTGGTGAAGTATTCTGCTCCTCCCAGTTTCTACATTGATCCTCGCAGCATTGTCCTAGATGGATGGGGTGACATGGAAGATCCAATGCCCCCGGAGATAGAGAACCCTGATGAGGCATTGGAAGGAATCACCAGTCTCTTTGATGACGTCTTCATAGGAACCATTAACGAAGGACCTCTGGAGGAAATGGGCCCTCGCCCACAAGAGTAACCCATTTATCACTTTCGCATATTCCCCTGCGCAGGAATATTTATTGCTTCTTAGGAGTTGTTTTTGAATTCTTTGTCGCTTTCTTCTTAGGGCTTGAATCGCATTTTACATTCAATAAATTGTAATTGATTGATGAATTTCAATAAAATTACAAGTTTTATTTTGAGGGCATGATGAGGTACACCAAACCAGCCCGGTGATAATATCCAGCCGAAAAATAAAAAGAAAAATCCAAGGAGAATTCTGAGGCCTCGGCTTCATCATGCTTTCTCGTGTCAAAATACTTCAAAAAAAATGCTTTTCCAATTGCTTCTCAAAAAAATTTTTAAAAAAAAATCTTTCAAAAAAATATGATTTACCCCGTTTTTCTTTTTTAGCCATCTACATTCTGTTTCAGGGACGATATTATAGCATGCAAAGGTGTGAAAATGATCTAATCCAATTCCAGATTCTAGGGGCAAGTTTGCTCCAAACTACAACCTCCCATATGTGGTGAAGAATGTACTTTCTAGAGGTGCCTTGATCCAGGCAGAAATGGATGGTCGTGAGTTTTTCACTCCTCTTAGTTCTAACGCTCTTAAGAAGAATTACCCATGATTGAATTTGCCATGTCTTGTCTTGAACTGCAAGTATTTTATGATGAATAAGATGTCTCAATGAGTTGAATTGTTCAAATTTGTCATAAATCTTGCATTTTTCTTCCTTGTAGAATTGTGTGAGATAAATTGAATGTGTCAAATGGGATACCTTGGAATGATGAAAGGCAAGCCTTATTCCATACATTATCCCATACACTAATCCTCGGTGAGTTGTGTGGAGAAATTCCATACCTGTAAGGAAAAAGGGTGATCTCGTAAGAGGTACGCTAGCCGAGGTGATGAGAGGCAGTTTCTTCTTCTACCCGAAACACTACAGGTATACCCATCGTTTAGCCCTTTGAGCCCACACACGTGAAAAGTTCTTAAATCATCCCTGTCAAGGATCATCCCACATTGGGACAAAATTTGAGATGAATGATAGGAATTTTCTTACTCACACTTGTATCAATCTTTGAGTATTGCTTTCGCATCGTAACTCGTACGATAATTCAAAGTGCCCTAGGATGATGAAGAGCAGTCATTTCTCTATCCTATACACTTTTATCCATTGCATAGCCCACTTGAGCTTATGAGTTCATTTCATATTAGACCCAGTTGGTGATCATCCCCCACACTAGGGCAAGACAAAAACATTCAAGTGACATGAACTAGAATGGCAACAAAAATGGAAACTTTGTCCAAAGAAAATGAGTGCGAAAATGGGGCATGAAAAAGTAGTGTGCCTAGTAAAAGTAAGGCCAATGCCTAGAAAAAAAAAAAAGCAAACTCTTATTATAATGGGTTATATCCCCAACAAGGCGATACTAAAAGTGAAGTGCTGTTGCAATCAATGGAGTTGTGACATGAAAAATCTTCAAAAATAGAGAAGGAAAGTGGTGGAAATGTTAAGATGATCACCAACTTTGACCCTCTAAACACTTTTTGAGCCTAATGATCATTTCATTTCTTAACCCATGAACCAAGCCTATGTTACGTCCCTTGCAAAGTCTCTTATGATTAGAGCACTTGGATTAACCTAGGGGTTCACATGTTTTAAGCATCGCTCGAAGAAGTGCGAGTAAGATAATTTCTGCATCATTTCGTATGTTTATTGACTTGAAAATCCCAAGACAATTGTGAAATGTCATTTTTCAATAGCTTCGACTCAAAGAGTCTCCTTTGTTAAGCCATTGAGCAAGCTGACAGTACGGTCCCTGTTAAAGACCCCTCAAATTGGTAAGGTCGTACCACTTGCGAGATTGCTCAAACCCTTGTCTGGCATGACAATGGTGAGATAGAATGATTGTCAAGATCTTGCATCAAAGGTTAGGATAAAACAGCCCCTTTTAAAGAGGATGAGTGAAAAGTCCTTTCAAACTGAAGGATCCCTCATTTGACACATCCATGACACTCATACGTTCATATTAGAACCATCTTTCGAAATCATTCCTATTAGAATTAGAATGATGCATGGTTGATAGAAATCATTACGCATGAACCTTACTGGAATAAATGCATGTCTGTGATTACAAATGCATGTTGCCTCTCCTAAAATCATGTTTTGCAGGAGACATATCTCCAAGAAACAGAGATGTCACCAAGTAAATATATCCATATCCATACCTTAAATACTTGTTGTTGCATAGGTATTCCCCTTTTGAATACATTGACACTCAATTGAGTTGTCTTCAAAGATTTTTCTCCAAATTCAATCTGATTAAGGCGACCGAAGAATAGTTCGGGTCCTGGTCAGATGATTTGTGTTGCAACGTTGGGCAACCGAAGAATGGTTCGGGTCCTAGCCAAGCAAAATCTCCGTTTAGGCGACCGTATAATGGTACAGGTCCTAAACAACATTTATTGCTCTAACAGGCGACCGTAGAATGGCACGGGTCTTGGAAAAGCAATTTCCCCATTCAGGCGACCGTAGAATGGTACGGGTCCTGGAAAAGCAATTTCCCCATTCAGGCGACCGTAGAATGGTACGAGTCCTGGAAAAAACAATTTTCTTCGTCAAGGCGACCGTAGAATGGTACGGGTCCTCGACAACACCTATTCCTGATTCAGGCGACCGTAGAATAGTACAGGTCCTGGAAAGTGAATCCCCGTTTAGGCAACCATAGAATGGTACGGGTCCTAGGCAACACCTATTTCCCCATTCAGGTGACCGTAGAATGGTATGGGTCCTGGAAAAACAATTTTCTTCGTCAAGGTGACCGTAGAATGGTACGGGTCCTAGACACAACCAAACTCTGTCATACTAGGCGACCGTAGAATGGTA
The DNA here is from genome assembly GCA_028830015.1 of Eucalyptus grandis x Eucalyptus urophylla. Taxonomy (NCBI): domain Eukaryota; kingdom Viridiplantae; phylum Streptophyta; class Magnoliopsida; order Myrtales; family Myrtaceae; genus Eucalyptus; species Eucalyptus grandis x Eucalyptus urophylla. Next base: position 49,638,069 of record CM054190.1, read on the forward strand.
CGAGTCCTGGGAAAATAGTCTCTTTGTAAAGCCGTGTTATTATTCTAGGCAACTGTAAAATGGTACGGGTCCTGGACATGTAGCACCAACTGCCTTGAACTACTCTATCCTCATTGAAGGTAAGTTACTCCAAGTAAGTTCATTTATCATTTGCATTAGTACTTCCATGCATCATATAAATTGCATTCAAAAATGGAATTCATTTTCCAAACAAAAATCATTCATTGCATGTGCATGATCAAAATTTAGGTCTCAATTTATCTTTGAATGCAACCTTTATGACCTCACCTTCAAAGAGGGGCAACTGTTAACACCTAAATTTTTGGGGTTGATTTTTGCTATGTTTTTATTTTTTATTTTTATTTGGTTTTATTTTAGACCGTCGGTGAAGGAAAGATTTTTTTTACATATTTTATTAAGATTCTTCACATATACTATTTTGTGCAAAAAGGGAATTTTTTGGATAGAATATGTGATAAGGGAATATTGCGCGAGGTGGGTATATTTCAACGATATATTTAGGGGTATCATGCGCGAGCAAAAAGGAAAAAAAATATACCACGAAGATACATTTTTTAGACCTATATAATACCTCGCGTGTAATAGAATTAGGGGGGTTCTTTTCCGTTGGGTTGAAAAGTACACAAAAAAAGCAAAAGGTGAAAAGTGAGTGAGGTAAGAAAGAAAAAAGAAAAGAAAAAAAGAAAGGGGGTGAAACCCTAATCTCTTCCCTGAGGATCCCCCGCCCCCGCCGGCGCCGTGTCCTTGGCGCCCGAAGCCTCAACACCTTTGTCCTGACACCATCGAGCTACCCCTCCCCGCACCGCCATGTCGCTATCCCACACGTCGCCACAACTGCGATCCCATCGCATCGATCGCAGAGCCCCCACATCTGGCCGCAGCTAGCCCCCTGACGCCTGAGCCGTTCGCCGCATCATCGCCAATTCGCCTCCACCGCAATTGACCGCCTTCGCATGCAACACCGTCGCACCGCTGCGTCTCCAAGAGACGCCCCGCTCCACCCATGAAGTCGCCGTCGCCGTCGAGCCGAGATCCAGATGTCAAGGCCTCTACGCCTGCAGATCCGAGGTCCCCGCAGCAGCCACGATACGACTCCCCGCGCCGCCGTGCCGCCCCGTCGCCGATTCGCTTGACCCAGAGTCACCATCGCTAGCGCCGAGCCCCTCACCGCACGGTCCGCCGTCCGTGACGCCCCCGCCAGATCTGGTATCCTGCAGCTCGCCGGAACCCTCGCCGGAGATCTACCCTCCCTCTCGCCGGCCGGCCATCAATCTTTTTCTTCTTTTTCTTTTTTAGAAAAAAAAAAGAAAAGAGAAAAAAAAAGAAAGAAAATTAGGTAATTTTATTTTTTCTTCTCTTTTGTTTATTTATCTTTTGTTTTTCTTATTATTATTATTATTTCGCTATTTTCCCTTTTTGGTGTAATTGTCCCTTTTATGCAAAATTGAAATTGCATGTTATGAAATTGCTTGGGAATTAGTGATTGCCAGTCCGATTTTTCGAGCCCGAAATCCGACTCGCAATTACTTAAAAAAAATCGCTAATCCAATCTCCCGTCCGAGATTCAATTCGTGATTTATGTGAAATTAGCGTACCCGATCTCATGCGACCCGATCTCATGCGCGAGATATAATTCGTCAATTTGGGTATCGATATTACTTGATTTGCGGTGGTGTTACTTAAATTAGCTTTCTTAAAAAAAAAAAAATGTAGGTTAGAATTAGGGTTTGCATGTTTAGAATTGAAATTTTATTTCCAATTTCAAAAATTAAAAAAAAATCAAAAATCAAAAATCAAATCAATTAATTTAGGTTGCTAGCTTTTTTCTTTTTTAAATTTGAATTGCATGTTTAATTATTTGGCAATTGTTAATTTTGAAATTAAAAAAGAAATAAAAATGTTGAATTAGGATTATGTTTGTTTTTTTATTATCTTGCATATTTAGAAGAAGGATTTCATTTTGAATCATGAAAAAGGAAAACAAAAAAAATTCATTTAGGGTGTTATTTTTATTATTATTTGGAGTTTAATGTTAAATTATTAATTTCGAAATTAAAAAGGAAAAAATCATCACGCATATGTCATATAGGACTAGGGCATCTTTTGTACGTTATTGCATATTAGGGTAAGATTGCATGTTTAATTTCACTTTCTAATTAATTTTAAGTTTAGATAGATTTTTTTAGATAGATTACATTTTAGGATTATTTGGGTTAAGATAATATTTTAGTTTAAATTAGGATTTGGCTCAACCTAATTCCTAATACAAATAGAATAGAATCTTAATCTAATTAGATAATTTTCACATTTTATCTAATTCCGAATTTCATGAAAAAATACAAAAAATGTCTTAGAATAAATTAGTTCCATTCTCTAGGATAGATTGCATTTTTAGAAAAAATAAAAAATGTCATGTAAATGTCATATAGGATTAGATTCATGAAATGCACGTCATTTAGAGATTGTTATTAGGCCCATTTAATTAGAAATTGCATGACATTAGAATTAGGTCATTTATTTATATTGCATTGCATATTGCATGACTCTCATTGAATAAGTGAAAAAAAAAAAGAAATTGCGTGTTAATTAGAAATCATATTTAGGATTGTTGATGTGAATTATGATCTAACAATGCAGATGCTTTCATTGCTTTGAGGTAAGTTCTGTAATTTATTTATCGCTTTCTTGGGTGTTAAATTGGTGGTTTGTGCACCCGCATGATCGCCTTACATGTTAGGGAAATAGATTTAAAATCAATTCAAACTACCTACAAAAGTATTTTTGAAAATAAAAGAATGGTACCGAAAGAGCATTAGAGAAATCTAGTGTAACCAAGTCCCCGTACCTACAGTCTCTAGTTAATAGGAGTAAAGTAAAACTCCCGTTGCTTTACTTGGGTTTCTAATCGACCCACCAAAAATAAATTAGTGGTGACTCCTAAATAAAATCTATCTGCATGTTAAGAATCTAAACATAAGTCGCGAATTGGTATGGATTTGGAAGAGCTCGAGTTAAGTCTAGACTTAACAATCCATTAGCCAAACCCTAGGTGGTTCACACCCGAAATTTTGGTCGCGACATCACACAAACATGAATCATCCACATTCAGTCCAAGACAATCACTTGGATCGGTCAAAGAGTATTTCAACAGTAAAGTATTAAACTAAATCATCATTCTTATTATGAATCTATTCTGAAATTAACAAATCAAAATAAGTATTAGGAATTTTAGATTTAGTCTAAACTCATCCAAATCCCAACACCCAAAATAAATCTCAGACTCAGTTCACAACCAATATATGCATAGTCAAATATAAGTAGGCCAGTCAAAATAATCTAAGGCCTTACAAATATAAGAAACAAGCATAATAATGTTCTCAAAATAGAAATAGCAAAATGCAAGTCTCAAGTAAATAGACTTCATCAAAATAGGCATTAGCAGGTAAACTGTCAAGTCCCTACATGCTTTAAATGATATATATTCATTCATCAAGTAGGTCATCCTGGTCAAGATCCCACTCATTAAGCTCTCCTCCATCTCTGTCATCCCCTGTAACAAGAATAATATGAATTCTTTATCGTTGCATAATTCCTCCATTTTTCGGGAATAGGATTCTCGGTAGCCATAAGTAGAATCTCTGCTACTTGTTCTTTTTGGTTGTAATCCAAAGAAGAGTTTTTCTACTTGGTGTACAGTTTGAACCCTTTTTGACAATCAAGATGCCTTTAGATTCAACGATGAATTATTATTCAATTGTGGCTGCGATAATTGGTCATGCGCACTCATTGTATCAATGAATTGTTTGATGCTAGCTGCAGATATGGAAAATTCAGAAAAAGAAATAGTTGAATTTAATTTTGTATTAGCACATCTTGCGAAACTTGAGATAATATTAGGTAGGGCTCGGATTCCACCGTGTTAAAATCCGAGTCCACTCACCCGGCGACATGTGTCGCCTAAGCCCCACCACGCCAGAACTTCTAACACCCTCACCCTCTTGCCCCCCCTCCCCCTCTCTCTCTTCCCTCTCTTATTTTTTTCTTCTACCCTCTCTTATTTTTTTCTTTATTCTCCGCTCTTGCTCTCTCTCTCCTCTCTCATAGGGGTGAGCATGTCAGACTGCCCAAATTGGCAACTGTTCGGATCGGACTGGACTGGCTAGTTTTGTCTGATTCTTGGAGGAATCGGTTTGGTTCCTGGTTCCATAAAAATGGAACCGATGATTGTCGGTCTGGTTCCCGATTCCAAAAGGGAACCGAAACGATGGACTGGACTGATTTTCATTTTTTTAAAAGATATTTTTTAATTTCTTTAAAATAGTAATAAACCCTAAAAATAGTAACTACTCTAGTATTTTAAAAAATTTTTTTTACTAGGTGATTGGTTCTATGGGACCAGACAAGTCGATTCGGTTGGTTCCTGGTCCTAGGATCGTCTTGTCTAGTTTGCGGTACTAAAAATTAGGAGCCGGTCCTCCTAGTCCTCCTGGTCTAGTTACTAGTTACTAGGTGGAAACGGACCGGACCAAGAACCAATCACCCCTACTCTCTCGTTCATGCTCGCGACAACGCCCTTCTCTCTCCCCCCTCTACTCTCTCTTCCGATGAACCATGCCACTATCTTCGCCTTGCCTCGTCCGTCGCCTCCGTTGTCACTTCTGCCTCAAGGAATCAAGGATATCTACTTCCAACATCTTCTCCGATAGATAGGGGAATTTAAGACTCACAAAAGTATCCCCATCCTCATCAAGAGTATTCGGCCTAAGATCATCTGGATCTTCGTCCATGGTAGCAACTGCTCCAAGACCTGCTTATTAGCATTGATAACTCTTAAAAGACGACACTTTTTCTCAGACTCTGCACATATGAAGTATCCACAGTCGCCAGTTAAACCTGGAATGAAGTAAATAATCGTTGCTAAAAGCAGAAAAGGGTCACATTAGCTCAACATCAAAGTGCTCCAGTCATGGAAACTAATACACAAAAAATTATGAATTGCTTCTGTCGTTATGAAAACCCTAGTCCTCTTCTTCCCACGTAAAAGAACCAAATGCACAGATACCCACCAAATTTAGAAATGCAGAAAAATAGTTTTTGAGAGGAATCATAAACCCACAATGAGAAAAATTGCGAGCAAAAAGGGGAGATTCAGAACTGGGTACGAAAGGTCAAAGATGTTGGATATATTGTTAATATAATCCAAAATAATATGTTCACATACAAGCCCAATAGATAAAAGCATGGTTATTTGGGTCCATATGGGCCGGAGCCCAATAACTTTTATATAAAAACTCTAGGGTTTCCTTACGCTGGAGGTAACACTGTTGAGCGTTCTAAACTTGATGTCTCTTAGTGTAATACTTCAAGCAACCGCTTCTTCTCTCTCAAACCTATAACCTCCAACAATATTGAAGTATTATGTTCGTGTGTTGGATTTGAGCGAGTAAGGTGTCTTCTTGAAGATTTCGTCAAGATGGACTCACGGGTGTAATTTACTTTCAATTTTGACGGTTATATTGGCCGGGATCTGAGTTTGAAGATTCGGGTTACTGAAATCTTTGATTCAAAAATTATAGCCAATTTTAGAGGGTGAAACCACTTGGACTTTGTTCTACTCGTCGATATGAACGTTTTGAGTGGTCACTCGTGTTAATCGGAGGTCGGACGAAGTAGTTATGACACCCGGAAGTTTCCATCTGAATTTCCAGCGAATTTCGGGGATGGAATTTCCAACGAATTTCGGCAGCGGAAATTTCCAGCAAGTTTCAGCGACAAGGGTAGTCTATCTTAAGGTTTTTGGGCGTTCCAGATCTGTTTTTGGGGTTTATTTTGGCAAATTCCATCTCTACAGAGCGGTTTGATCAAGGTTAGAGGAGTTATTCGACTTTGTGGCTCCAAGGACTCCAAGGTGCGCTCTTTCTAACATTTTGCTCTAATTAAAATAGCAAAGCATAGTTCCTATGATATTATAAAGTTGCAATCATTTGATGTTACTGAATTTCATGGCTGGAAATTACATGTTCAATTTGGTATGAAAGAACGTGACATATTCTATACTGTATTAAGTGATTTTGCATCTACCACTAAAGATGTGGACGAATATCAATGGAACAAAGAAGAGGATTTTTGTAGAGATTACTTGTTGAACTCTCTAAATCCTAATCTAGCTATGACTTATAGTGAGTATAAGACGGCGAAAGAGATATGGGATCACTTGAATGCTCAGTTCCAAAAACAAGAGGGGCTCTCTAAAACTCTCATAGCGGATAAATTTTTTGACTTTAAATTCACTATGACTTCTAGCATTACCTCTCAGTTAGTTGAATTTGAGAATATGAGGAACAAGCTGAAAGATGATAATTCTAATATGTCCGATAATCTCTTTGTCAGTCTTGTGTTGAGCAAATGACCAACTAAATGGAGTTCTTTCAAGACTAAAATGCACAGACTGAAGGTACAGATGGGACTGAATAAATTAAAGAGGTATATTCACATTGAGGACCAAAATATTACTAGGAAGAGTTTGGAACAAGTGAGACAACAAAAGTCAGTTGCCAACTTCGTTTCACTCTCCAATAAATCTCAGAAAAAGTCCAAGTCACAAAAAGGTGAATTCTCTTTACAATTAGAGGCCAAAAAGACTATCTTCAAAAAGAAGAAGAAGGGCAAGTGCCATAACTGTGGAAAGTGGGATCACTGGGCAGTAGAGTGTAAGTTGCCGAAAAAGCCAAATAATGACACACCACAAAATGAGGCCAATATGCTAATTAGAGGATCTGAGCCTCGAGCCTTCATTGGAATGATGAAGAATGGAAATGCCAGCGTCTCTTCTGAGTGGTGGTTGGACAGTGGCGCTACTTGTCATGTTACAAATGACAAGAAATTACTTACTGAAGTCATAGAAGTGAAAGACACTGTGGAAAATTGCAATGGTGGTGAGGCAAAGGTGACTCATACTGGAACTGCAAATTTGGTGCTTTCTTCGGGTAAGTTACTAACTCTGAAACATGTTAGAGTAGTACATTTACTTAAAAAGAATTTGGTATCTATGAGTTTACTTGATAAAGCTGGTATGTCTTTTTCAACTATGAATGGTAGAGTAACTTTATTTGTTAACTCATATTATTTTGGTTGTGCATTCATGATTAATGGTATGTATATGTTGAGTTTAAATACTAATAGCATAAATCATGTGAATTCTACTTTGATTGATCCAAAGTTGCTACACAATAGACTTGGACATATGAATTACAGGAAAATGCAACATTTAGCTAAAACTCACAACATTCCATGAGATACTTCTATTCGATTTGACAAGTGTGAAGTGTGTGCATAGGCTAAAATCACTAGAAAACCCTTTAAGTTGGTTTCTAAAAGTACACAACTTCTTGAGTTAATACATTCTGACATTTGTGACTTTAGGAATTACATTACTAGAGGTGGTCGGAAGTATCTAATAACATTCATAGACGATTTTTCTATATATTGTCATGTCTATTTATTGAACTCGAAAGATGAGGCTTTTGAAAAATTTAAGATTTTCAAGTCTAGAGTAGAAAATCAACTCAACTTGAAAATTAAGAGATTTAAGAGTGATAAAGGAGGAGAATATATTATGTCAAGGTTCAAGGAATTTTGTGCTTCAGAAGGTATGATACTTGAAACCACTACTCCTTATTCACCCCAATCAAATGGTATTGCTGAGCGTAAGAATAGAATATTAACTGAAATGTTAAATTCTATGTTACTTACAGTTGGCATGCATTCCTCCTATTAGGGAGAAGCAGTTCTAACTGTTAATCACATCTTGAACAGGTTGTCGCAGTCTAAGTTGTCTATGACACCTTATGAGATATGGTATAAGCACTCTTGTAGATATGATACTATTAAGACTTGGGGATGTATTGCTTATGTAAGTATACCAGATCCTAAGAAACCTAAAATGGGATCTAGAACCATTACTTGTGTCCATCTAGGCAGTGCAGAAGATAGCGTTGCAAATAGATTTTTAGATTTATCTACTAACACAGTGATAGAATCTAGAGATGTAATATTCTTTGAAAATAAATTTCTCAGAGATCAAGGCTTGAATATTTCTGGATCTACATATATGATTTCAGAATCTCCTGTAGAATCTGAAGCAGGCCCTTTTGACACTAATTCCAAACATTTGGCTATTGAACCAAGTCCAGTTAGAGTATCTACAAGAGAGAGAATTCTCAAAAGTTTTGGTGAAGACTTTGTTGCTTACCATCTTGAGGATGATCCATTATCCTATCAAGAAGCAATGAGATCTAGGGAATCTCTATTGTGGGCAGAAGCCATAGATGATGAAATGAGCTCTCTGCTGCAGAATCACACTTGATAGCTAGTAAATTTGCAAAAATGGGCTAAAGTTATAGGTTGTAAATGGGTGTTGAAGAAGGAACTGAATAATGATAGATCAATAGCCAGATACAAAGCACGTTTAGTAGCTAAAGGCTAAAAACAATAGAGTGGAATAGACTATTTTGATGTCTATTCACCTGTGTGTCATCTATCAACTATTACTATAAGAATTCTTCTTGCTTTGGCATTTATTGAACACTTTGTAGTGCATCAAATGGATGTAAAAACAGTTTTCTTAAATGGGGATTTAAATGAGGAAATTTACATGGAACAACCGAAAGGATATGTTATGAAAGGTCTTGAGGACAAAGTTTGTAAATTGAATAAATTCTTGTATGGTCTTAAACAAGCACCTAATATGTGACATCTTAAATTTAACAAAGTGGTAAAGAGTTATGGCTTTCAGTCTAGTTATTCAGATAAATGTCTTTACCATCGTTCTATGTCAAATAAGATAGTCATCATTTGCTTGTATGTTGATGACATGTTAATTCTTGGTTTAGATCATTCTATAGTGAGTGACGTGAAAGCTACTTTACCTAAAGAATTTGACATGAAAGATCTTGGTATTGCTAATACCATTCTTGGTATGAAAGTAAGCTTTAACCGGCAAGTCATCTCCCTTAGCCATACTCATTATATTGAGCGGCTACTTTCTACTTAGAGATATGAGAAGTGTAAACTGAGTGAGACACCATGTGATTATAATAACAGACTGAGTCCTAATGAAGGAACCAGCGTGGATCAGTTAAAGTACTCAAAACTGCTTGGTAGTCTCATGTATGCTATGAGTTACACTAGACCCGACATAGCCTTTACAGTTGGTATGCTGAGTCGTTTTACTAGTAATCCTAGTAAAGAGCATTGTGATGCCCTTGATAGGCTAATGAGATACCTTAAAGGTACTAAAGATTATGCTCTCTATTATTCTGGTTATCCTCCAACTGTGGATGGATATTTTGATGCCTCATGATGCTCAGATATTGGAAATAGTAAGTCCACTAGTGGATATGTATTCACTTTGGGTGGAGCTGCTATTACTTGGAAATCCAAACAACATACTTGTATTGCATTGTCGTCTATGGAATCGAAACTTTTTGGTTTAACCTCAGCCGGTGAAGAGGTAGAGTGGATAAATAATCTGATTATGGATATTCCTTTGATTCGGCTAAAGATTAATTCTTTAAGCCTATTTTGTGATAATCGAGTAGCTGTCCAAATCGTAGAAAATGCTATCTTTAATTCAAAGCGAAGACATGTGAGACTGAGACATGCATTGTTTAATTATCTGAGAGAACAAGGGGTTATCACCTTGATCGATGTGAGATCGAAGGATAACATAGCCGATACTCTTATCAAATGTATGCCAAAAGATCGATTATTTAAAACAGTGGGGGAACTAGGGTTAAATACTCTATAGGCAAGTCTTAACTACCATTTACTTATCTTCTAATTGTGTGTTTTAAATTATTGAATCTTTCTTTATTGGCTACAATGATAAGCACAGTTTATATGTTTCATCGATGTTCACGGTTGCTGACTAATTTGAAAATTGTGAGTTATTTCATTCCAAACTTGATGAAGATAACTTTAACCTAATTCAAATGTTCTATCGGGGAAAATTGTGTCATTCCAAACTTGATGCTAGATTATTTGACTTGAAGGAATCAATAACTGTGACATTCCAAATTGAAACATAGAAACAATTGTTTACATAAGAAGCCTGTTGGTCTTGTTCTTAATTGAAACTTGATATTACATGACTAGGTTATTGTAGGTGACTTGACTATTGGTCATGTTCTTTGAAACTAGACAATAGTTATTCTTCTACAAATAAACTTAAGTTGATGGCTCTTTGTAAATCACATTGTTTAGGTCTTGTTCATAATATATGAAACTTGATTGATGCTTATGAACATGATATTATGATGCTTTATGACATCAATATATATTCTTCTCTACCTGATGGAATGTTGCTAAGTTTTATTCAAATGATTGAATCCATGATAATATGCAATTCATATTTGACGATCAGTAGGCACATTCGCTTCTTTACTCTCAGTATAAAATAGCCTCAGGGACGCCCTGGTAATCTGCAAACAATTATGAAAGATTACTACAAAGCAGACGAGATTTGATAATATAATGCTATTGTCAAAATGAACTATGGCACGCGTAAACATACACGGAGAGTAGAAGATAAAGAAAGATTGGGTTTGGCGAAAAGCGAGACATGATCAAAGGAAGAATCTATCTGGACAACATTAGATTCAGATAAGTAAGTCGCTCATCATTACGACTCGTAATCAGACGTTATCTTTTCTTTTTTACTTCTATAAGTAAGATTTTATTCAGTGAAAAACACAAAAGAAGGGAGCAATCCCGTGGGCCGTTACAAGATAATATATACAAGCTGAGGCACTAGGAAGCACAAGGAGCTCTATCAAAAAGATAAAGTTGAAGAACAGAGTGTCAGTATCCTGCTTATGTCCTTAGCAGGCAAAGAGATGAGTATCCTGCTTTCCGGAGCAGCTGAACTTGATACTTGTACAAATTGTCCAAGTTCTGAGCACAACTTAGGCTATTCTAAATGTTTGGAAAGAGAGAATAAGTAGCATTGTTACGATCATAACATAGGTAGCTTGCAGGAATTGATCGACTTCAACTAACGAATGCTTCTGATCAAAGGTAAGAGAAAAACATACGCATGATAATGGACATGGAAAATGGTAGTTGATTCGTCGATAAGCCTGCCAGAGGAAATGCGAGAACTCCAAGACAAAACTATGATGTGATGACTTTGGCTAAATCAAGCTTCGGCAACCGATTCACCTCTCATCTCTGATTCTTCTCCAACAATCTTGAACTATTCTTGAAGAAATGCCCCCCATGCCTTATGTACTGTTACATCTTTGCACCGCCAAAATCCCTGTTCATTTGGTTCTACATGTCATGTCCTTAGAAAAAATGTTGCCTTCGCAGATTCAGAGAATTGCCGAATTAGAATTGACCGATTGTAGCAGAAAAACCCCAAAAAAAGCCGCAAATCTCCTTCAGCAAGCAAACGAGCCTCGGCCCAATCGAGCTTCCTTGACGAAGAGAGAATCGAGCAACATACTAAACCCTAATGCCCCAAATCGCCTTCAGCGAGTGAATGAGCTTCGAACAAATTGAGCTTTGGCAATGCATCAAGCTTCCTTGAGAGAGAGATTCGATCGGCATTAACCCTAAAACCCTAAATCAATTCCTATGGAGGAACAAAGAGAGACACTGGTAAATGCCCTCATCCTTGTAACTCTAGCCATGTCAGATAATTTCACGGCCAAAACGGCACCACATCACTACCGATTACCTTTCATCGTCCGCCTAAGTCGCCATGTAGAATTTTTAATGGCGTTGATTAATGGAATCATAAACTATAGGAAAAGGAAAAAAAATTAATGAAGGAAGAAGTAGTGCAAGAGAGCTTTACAAAAAATAATTTATATTGTCCGTGGATGGAAAACCTTCAATATAATTTTTGATCTATGGTAGAGATTTTTGTAATAACATAACATAAATATATATGTGTATACCATTTCAACCATTGCTTAAAATGAATGGTTAATATTTCAATCGGGCTTGCCCGTCTTTGCTAATCGTGCTTGGAGCGCCAAAAGTCAACTTGGAACCACCTCTGCCGCCTAGAAATCCAACTTCAGTAATTTTCGTACCCATAATTGGCAAATTGATTTTGAGTGGAGAGATGGATCGGAATACATCAGAAAAAAAAAAGTGCAGGCCCTCTCTTTCTTCCTTTTAGAGGAACTATAGATTAATTCATATATTAAGCATCATCATTAAAATGCACATTTAAGATATTGCATTCGGGATAATTAGACAAAAGGTGCTGAACGTTTACCGATTACCTATCGTCCATTATCTTTCTTTTTTCAATCAATTGGGTTCCTAAATGTTATTTCAATTAGACTACGTAAACCAGACGCTTTAATTTCTGTACCGATTACTTGATATCATCCTTAAATTCATTTTAATCAAATGGATTTTTAATTATATGTCTTTCTTGTTCATGTTAGGTTTTGTATTCAAAGAATAAATAGATAAGCTTGAAGGGATGGTCAAATTATCATGCATGTCCGTTGGCACCCTACGCCATTGCCGAGGGTGGTCCGGCTCACTAGTCGCTAGGGGTGTCAAGAACTAAACCGAAAACCGAACCGAACCAAACCGAAAAAATCAGTTTTTTCGGTTCGGTTCGGTTCTCGTTAAAAACCGAAATCTCTTTTATCGGTTCGGTTTTTATCGGTTAACCGATCTAGCCCTCTCCTCTCGTCTGGTGTCTCCTCTTGGTCGGCTTGGAGGTGCAACGGCGATGGCGGCAGGAACGGCGACTGCGGCGGTGACGGTGGCAGGGACGACAACTGCAACGGCGACGGCAGTAGGGACGATGACTGCGATGGCAATGGCAACCGATTGAGGGACAGAGCCCCTCTTCCTTCTGCGACGGCGCGCGCTCTACTCTAGACTGGGGGGCGGCCAAAGTCTCTCCTTTGTCACTTTACACGCTGTTTGGCTAAGACCAGACAAAAACCTCCTCCTCCTCGTCTTCTGCTACCTCGGGAAACCGCAGCGCGACCCCCCTCTCTCTCTTTCTCTCGTAAAGGTGACTGCTTTCTCTCGAATCTTGGTTGATGGTGATTCTCGCGTGCAATTCGTGCGCATCGGGTGTGTCAGAGGGTCGTCAGATTGATGAATTTTGTGGGTGGAGTTCGGCTTGACATTCAGCTGGACTGATCGGATGAACTGGGCTCTACTTTCGTTTTGTAAAAATTGCTTTTTGGTCCCCTGGGCGGGGAGTTGATTTTGGAATTATAGGATTTGAGTATGCTGGCTATGCTTGTGGTTTCATCCGGTGTCGATGACCTCTTGCTTGGTCGATTCCAGTGTGGGAAGCGAAAAGGGTTGGTTTTTCCCGTTATTGATTTCAGGGTAGTGTATGGTGTTTATAAATTGAGTTGCTGAGCGAAACTTCAGTTGGGTTTTGCGTGTTTTATTTATTACGACCGTCGAAATGTTGCCTTGATTCTTTCATCTCAGCTAAAATGGCTGATTGAGATGCTAGATTATCTATATAGCAGCTGTTAATGTTGTGATTGTTTTCCCCCTAGTGGAAAGAGCCATAATTGAGCTTTAAGTTCTAGATATTGCGGAGTAGGTCATGAATCAAGAATATGTTTTTCTGGTCATGCTAGTCTTTAGTGATTTCAAGGACAATCATATTAGTTTACTATGTTAAACAAAGAACCGGAGACATTGAGTTTTCTCTGAATATATCCATGATGTTTGTGCAGCTACACTTTGGCGATAGTGGAGTGCCAAATCAACTGGAGCGCCATTTCGTCCAACTCAGGTATTGCGTTTTCTCACGCTCGACACGCATGCACGATCGTTGTTGTCATTTCTTTTTGCATTGGGATGGGAAAAATGTGACATCCCGAAATTCGAGTCCTCTGAAGAATGAATGGATGTGAATTTCGTCAATGCATTGTTGGTTGATCTCACTCGGAATTGATCACTCCTGAGATACTGACCTTGAGGGGAAAGGCTAATGAGGACAGAACTCGTACGACTAAAGAACTCGATCTGGGAAAACGACTTGACCGTGAGATTTACGTGAGGACGATCCTGTAGATAGGCAGGCCGATTCTAAGGACGACTAAAAGTCGATTCGCGGACAGAAAATAATGGAACGACGGGTGATTCCGTTTACTGTTATCGAATCCACGAACGACCCTATGTCGATCCTCAGTAATCGTGTACTTTGAAATAAGAATCGATCCCCCGTAATTTCATGCAGTCAAGGACGTCCATGCGTCGAGATGTCTTGAACGTGGTTTGGCACGAGTCGGTCACGCGTGAATCCTCACAGCCACCCGTCAGTCTGAGTTGTAACCGAAATGGCATTTGGCGAAATTGACATGGCAAGAGAACTTATGATTGGACTTCGAATTATTGGGAATGTCCGAGGCGGACTTTGGATGAAGCTACTTCAGACAGTTGACAGAGCCAGTTAAACCGAGCAATTGGAAAAAAGGGATTTTCGGACCAAGGAAGCAAGCCGTGAAGTCGTGGGCCGGGCCAAGCCAGTGTGGGCCCTAGGCCCAAAGTTGGGACAGCCACCAAATGGACCTAAGTCAAGCAAGTTAGCCCCTTGGGCCAAACCAACTATTCATCTTCTAAGCCCATGGCCCAAGCCTTAACCATTTCAAAGCCCAATCAATTCCCAAGCCCACTCCTATTCATGGCCAAGCCCATTTCTTAGGCCCATCCACCAATTTCAGCCCAAGGTCAGATGTGTAATTTGTGCAAGGTGGAAATGACCTAAATGCCCCTAAAAGCAAGTGGATAAGGGCAAAGGAGGAGAGAGAAATTGATGATGTCATGCATGGGGACTTGAAGTGGCCATTAAATGGCCTTAATGAGGAGTGCTCTCAGCCCTCCCATCACTCTCTCTCTCCCCCATTCGGCCTCCAAGCGGACGAGCTCCTCTCTTCCTCGTTTTCCCTCTCCTTCAGTTTCTGCTCCAGCTGACCCTTCGTCAAAGAATCGAGTCAAAAGTAGTCTTCCCGGATGAATCAGCCAACGATCTACCTATCACCGTGACCGGGAGAGACAGACCGTTCCAACGAGCCCAGTTTCGTCCCGAACGGAGCTGCCGATCGTCCTGTACGGCCGTCTCAAGACGCCGGTCGCCGGACCGCCTGGTTCCGCCCTGCTTCGCCTATTTCGACTTTGCAGCCCGTTTTCTTCCATTCCAGCCGTTCCTTTGCTCATCCCAACCTCCAACAAGACTCCCAAGACCCCCGGGTGTCACCGGTTTCCAGCCACCCTCCTCGCCGGAGCTCCGGCCAAGCCGTTCAACTCAGTTTCTCCTCCGGCAGGGCTGTTTTTCAGTGTTTTCAGTGGGAGTCCGAGCTGTGGTTGCTGTGTTGAGCTTGGGGCCGCCTTGGATCGTCGTTGTTGAGGTTCCGGTGCATAGCCACCGTTGTCGCCGCCGCGTCGGTGTTTCCGGCCCGCTTAACGGGTGAGTTTAGCTCCTAATCCTTCGATTAGTGCTTAAACTTGCTTAGGGTTGGTTTAGTTAGATTTAATTCTAGTTTAAGTGATTTCATTAAGTTGTATTAGCCCTAAGATAGGTGGTTAGATGGATGAATTAAATTAGTCTAGCCTAATCTTGCTTTATTTGCTTAATGTGGTTTATGTGGTTACTTAAGTATGCTTGACTTTAATTAAATGATGGTTGCTTTAATTAATGCTTTTAATGATTTCTGAATTTAATTTATAGTTTATTAAATTCCGAAAATTTACTGTTCACGATTTACTGTTCACGAGTTACTGTTCACGATTTACTGTTCACGTGCACTGTTCATCCAGAATGCGAAAAGTGTCTAAAATTCATATGTGTTGATTTTATGAAGTAAATGGATGTGAACATGCATGGGCATCTGCATGAATTGAGTGATGATTGTGCAATTGTGTGGTGATTGGAAATTTGGTATTTATTCAGAAAATCCCGGGTGTCGGGTTTTGACACCGAAAATGGATTTTAAGTATTATATCGAACAGTGGGGTTTGAAAAAAAAGAAAGTATCAGTTTTCTGGTTCGAATTAACGTGTGCCCACGCACAACTACTTTCTCAGATGTTTTTAATACGAAGGAAAGAGGCCAGGATTACTATTTTAATCGGGGCATTTGAGTGAAATGCAAAGTGTCCTGAGCCGATATTGAATTGTCGTGTGTTGGTTAAGAGGAAACCGTCCCGAGCTGTTGAGCTGGACGTGCCCCTATATGGGATGCCCGCGCAATGGATGCCGGTCGCAGTAGAGGCTGGGCCGAATGGACCGATGCTCCTTCGGGAATGCCGTCGACGTAGTGACGATGCCGTGCTCCAAGGGGGGAGACGATGCTCCTTCGGGAATGCCGTCGACGTAGTGACGAAGCCGTGCTCCATGGGGGGAGACGATGCCTGACATTAATGTCAGTAGATAGCCGAACTGTGAGTAGGCTATGCCCTTGAGTGGCAGTGAATAACAATTGGAACGCATGTTGGGTGTTGATTGACGCGCTGGATTATGGGACGAAATTGTGTGGCACGGTATGGGACGTGTCATAATGATTCAGTCTTATAATCAGGACCCCTGTGATTAATTGAGTGGATAAGACGTTTCCATTGTTGTATGCATTGAATATATGCATGATATTGTTGAACTGTGATAATGTGCAAGAATGCATGAGAATCATGGCATCTGCGATTTCGATCATACGTGAGTTAAGCACATTGTTTATAGCACGCGTGCATGAATCGATAACATGCAGGGTGTGGCAATGGCCAAGTGAGATCGCTTGTGATGCGACTCATATGTGATTGATGAAATGTATCATCTAATGGCCATGTGCATTGCGTGTATTGTACTGAATTATAACGTGCAGGGTATGGCATACCAAGTAAGGTTGTATGCGAATCGACTGTTGGTTGTTGCTTGTGGTGGGGTAGTTCTGGATAGATACCCTGGGTTGAGTTGGTGTACTAACCGGGGCTTAGGGGTGGAACTCGCTGAGATTTATATCTCACTGGTTATTGAATAACCATTTTCAGGTCCCTAGTGTGAAGAGCCAGGAGCTTGAAGCGGAAGGGTCAGGAGCATAGGTGGCTCAGTAATTCTTTATGACATAGACCTTCTGTATAAGCTTGAAGTGTTTATAAAAGTGTATCTGATTTGAAATGGTTGTCCTGCTTTTCTATCCCATGTTTGTCATTGTTAGGGGATTAGTTAATTCGCTTCCGCATGTGCAATAAAATGAAAAGGGTCGGCGACGAGTCCTGGGAACGTCGCGAAATTTTATCGACCACCGAGGGTTGTGCGCGCGCTCGAGGTTTGGGGCGTGACATCCCAGTTTAAGTGGTATCAGAGCGGGTCTGTGAATGGAGTGATAAGGTGCGATTGTTTATGGGATAGTTAGTAGGAATGACTTTTAATTCATGCTGGTGCATGTGTCTGATAGTTGTTTGGTAAATTGATTGGTGAGGATCACTCAAATTCTAATCTGAGATTAGAATTGAGAAACAGGTTTCTATAAAGATCCTGTAGATGAGTGATCAGGAGCAGAGGACTCCTAGAGAGAACCTTTAGACCAGTTACTCGGGGTGATATGCCGATAGGGATCAGTACCCGAGGTGGTCGTGGTGGAGCACTGGCTTAGACCAGTGTGTGTGTGAGAGTACCGCTGTAGGTCGGTACTAGTTTAGCAGCACCAAGCGATCCTAGGTTCAATGGGATCGTTTAGGCGCTAGTGTTCCTTAGAAGCTTGTTAGGTCAGTAAGCTCAGGACCGAGCCGCCGTTGTTGCCGTTGTTGCTACCGCCGCCAGTGTTGTAACTGTTGTTGTTGCTACGCCTGTTGAGGCCCAAGCTGGAGTTATGATATGGGAGCAAGCCGTTGCATCCAAGTCGAGGTTCAGAATCGGTAGAGATGGAAACCAGTTTGGGAAGGAGCTAGTGATTGGAGAAAAGTATCCCATTTCCGTTCAACTAGAAATGTGGAATGGTCAGGTTAGTAATGGATCAGAATGGAGTGTGTCGTGCTGACGGAAGCCGACATGGATTAGCCCCATGTCCTGGTAAGACGGGTGCCTGTTCTATGTGTGACCATCAGAGTTACCTGGCCAGAAATAGTCTTAGAAAGTCGATGGGACATATCGAAAGGAATGCGCCATAGAACGCATCGTGGGGTTTGTAGAGCAGGTCTTCAATGCAAGAAAGAGCGCATGTTGTTACCTGACAGGAGATAGAGGACTCACTGATTATGTGTTAAGTTTGAGAAAAGAAGCGTGAGTCAACCTGGTGACCAAGCACAATGGGAGCATGCTTTGAATGTGGCTAGCATGGCCATTGGGCTAGGAACTATCCGTGTAAGTCCAAGAGGACTCAAGCATCGCTACCGCCGTCATGACGCCACTAGGATGGCGAAAGGAATAGGAATGGATTGACCATGCATCGATCCAAGAAAGAATGTTTTGAGGAGCTATTATCAGAGTAGCGCAGCAGGATTTTGAGAGAAAGTTGTGAAGTTTCTGTTGTTGTAATAAAGTAAAGTGAAGATGAATCTCTGACTATAGTTGTACCTGAAGGGTTTGCTTATATATGACCTGGGAGTCATTTATAAAAAGATTTGGCTCGAGGAGCTTTCTGCTGTTATGAATCATGGTAATGATGTAATTCAGTTTGTTCAGTTAGTGTATGAAAGTTTTGAGTTACTGAAAGTCAGGAAGGACCTTCGATCCCTGTTGTTCGTCACTAAAGACGACCTGGTTTATGGATGTAGGTTGCCTAATCTACATGGCAACTATAGTGGATGCGATAGTTGAAAGACCAAGTAAGGAGAACTTAGTCGTGGTACAGAAGTTTTCTGAAGTGTTTCCTGAAGAATTGCCAGGTCTGTTGTCAGAAAGAGAAATAAAGTTCGTGATTGAATTAGTAATCGGATTAGATCCAGTCCCTAAGACTCCTTACCGGATGGCTTTATCTGAGTTGAAAGAACTGAAGGTGGAGATGCAGGAATTGTTAGATAAATGATTCTTACGTTCCAGTGCATCACTTTGGGGAGCATCAGTCTTGTTTGTGAAGAAGAAGGATGGTTTGTTGCGTTTGGGTATCGATATTCTCCAAGATCGACTTGAGAACAGGGTATCATCATTTGAGGATTTGAAAGGAAGACATGCCGAAGTTAGCATTTCACACTTGATATGGCAATTGTGAGTTTACTGTATTATTGTTCGGTTTGACGAACACTCCAGCTGTTTGTATGGATCTAATGAATAGAGTGTTCATTGGGTACTTGGATCAGTTTGTGATCGTGTTTATTGACGTCATTCTGGTGTGTTCGAAGAGTGCTGAAGAGCACGAGAGACATTTGATGATGGTACTTCAAATCTTGAGGACTCCTGAATTTTACGATAAGTTTAGCAGATGCGAGTTTTGGATGACTCGTGTTGCGTTCCTAAGTCATGTGATTTCAGGAGAAGGAATCTCCGTGGACCCCGTCCAAGAGTGAAGTAGTGAACAATCGGCCGAGATTGACTACAGTGACAGAGATCAGAAGTTTTCTGGGTTTAGCAGAGTATTACAGAAGGTTTGTGGAAGGGTTTTCAGTATTAGCTTCGCCGTTAACTCGACTACTAAAGAAAGAAAAGGAGTTCGTGTGGACAGACAAGTGCAAGCGTAGTTTTCAAGAGCTTAAGAAGAGGCTGACTACCGCACTTGTGCTGACCATTCCATCTGGTCCTGAAGGATACGAGATCTACAGTGATGCGTCGTTTAGAGGATTGGGTTGCGTGTTAATGTAGCATGGCATGGTTGTTGCATACGCGTCCCGTCAATTGAAACCTCATGAACTGAATTATCCGACACATGACTTGGAACTCGCAGAAATAATTTTCGCTCTAAAGATTTAGAGATATGGTTGGTGTGAAGAAAGACTCCAGATCTTCGCTAACCGTTAAAGTCTCAAAATATTTATTCTCTTAGAAGGAATTGAATATGAGATAGCACTGTGAACCAGATCTTTTGAAGGACTAGGATGGTGGTATTTGGTATCACCATGGAAGGATGAAAGAAGTCACTGATGCGTTGAGTCGAGAGTCTTCATTTGTGCATATGTTGGTTAAAGTATGAACCTTACTTGAGAAAGTTCGAGATTCGGTTTTCAAATCTGAGGTAGGCCACCTTCGAAGTTTATGGCCACTCTTAGAATTGAACCGAATATTCAGGTTAGAATCAGACGCTTCAGTGGACAGACTCAGAAATTTAAAAGATTCTGCAAGAGGATACTGAGAAGAAGAGAACTGAATTTCAGATTTCTGAGTACGATTGAGTGTACTTGATGATACCGAGATTAAAGAAGAGATCTTATCGGAAGCTCGTCGTAACAGCTTCAGCATTGTCCAGACAGTATGAAGAGGAGTCAGAATTTGCATCAACATGATTAGTAGATCGTTGTGAAGACAGATATCATTGACAGGTCGCAAGTGTCAGATGTGCTAGCAAGAGAAAGCACGATTTTGCAATTCGAGAGGACCTTTGTAATCTTTCGATATCTCCGTGAGGAAATGGGATCACGTCACAATAGATTTTTGTGACAAGTCTATTGAGGAGTCTGTGTGTTAATAATCTCATTTCGGATAGTAATTGACAGACTGATAAAATTAGCCCACCTTGTGGCTGTGCGGAAGGATCTTGATTGGATGAGGCATGCAGAGGTGTTTGTGCATCAGATAATTCGTTTGCATAGAGTGTCAGTGTCAGAGTTATGTTAGATCTTGACCAGAGGTTCTCAGTTTCAGTAGATCAGTCAGATGGTTCCTTTGAGGCAATGCAGATCAGAGTGTACAGAACTTCAGTTGGTTGAGTTGAGGTCAGAGATCAGAAAATCGCAGGTCCAGAGTTGGTTCAGAAATCAGTGATTTAGTTGCAGTTATCAGTGATAGATTAAGGACCGCTCAGAGCCGTCGGGAAATTTACGCGGTTAAGCGTCAGAAACCTTTGAATTTTCAGGTTGAGAATCCTGTTCATTCTTGAATGTCGCCTAGGATAGGGACATCTCGAATTGTTAAGAAAGGAGAGCCGAAACTGTTTAATCAACGGAATATTTCGAGTTTGAGATCAAAGGATAATTTTGGCTTTAAATGGAAAAAGAAAGCGGTTTGGAACACCGTCGGCACCTCTAGCCGAGTGGTATCCGGGATGAAGCTGCAGGTCCGAAGTCGGGAGTTCGAATCCCCGACGCGGCAGTTAGCCGCTTTGTGGAAAAAAAAAAAAAACCCAAAATTTTGCAACTTTTATTTTTGCAAAAGTGGGCAAGTGTTCAGCAGTTTGGATCCATAATGGTTTGGACAAGATTGGAAGTGATCTGGCAGTATCATTACAGATTGAGCAACCTGGGAAAGAGAAGATTCGATGAGATGACTGTACCCCCACCTTTTTGATTAAGGATTTGGGAAGGTTTAAATTTCGAGGACGAAATTTTTATAAGAGGGGAAGAGTTGTGACATCCCGAAATTCGAGTCCTCTGAAGAATGAATGGATGTGAATTTCGTCAATGCATTGTTGGTTGATCTCACTCGGAATTGATCACTCCTGAGATACTGACCTTGAGGGGAAAGGCTAATGAGGACAGAACTCGTACGACTAAAGAACTCGATCTGGGAAAACGACTTGACCGTGAGATTTACGTGAGGACGATCCTGTAGATAGGCAGGCCGATTCTAAGGACGACTAAAAGTCGATTCGCGGACAGAAAATAATGGAACGACGGGTGATTCCGTTTACTGTTATCGAATCCACGAACGACCCTATGTCGATCCTCAGTAATCGTGTACTTTGAAATAAGAATCGATCCCCCGTAATTTCATGCAGTCAAGGACGTCCATGCGTCGAGATGTCTTGAACGTGGTTTGGCACGAGTCGGTCACGCGTGAATCCTCACAGCCACCCGTCAGTCTGAGTTGTAACCGAAATGGCATTTGGCGAAATTGACATGGCAAGAGAACTTATGATTGGACTTCGAATTATTGGGAATGTCCGAGGCGGACTTTGGATGAAGCTACTTCAGACAGTTGACAGAGCCAGTTAAACCGAGCAATTGGAAAAAAGGGATTTTCGGACCAAGGAAGCAAGCCGTGAAGTCGTGGGCCGGGCCAAGCCAGTGTGGGCCCTAGGCCCAAAGTTGGGACAGCCACCAAATGGACCTAAGTCAAGCAAGTTAGCCCCTTGGGCCAAACCAACTATTCATCTTCTAAGCCCATGGCCCAAGCCTTAACCATTTCAAAGCCCAATCAATTCCCAAGCCCACTCCTATTCATGGCCAAGCCCATTTCTTAGGCCCATCCACCAATTTCAGCCCAAGGTCAGATGTGTAATTTGTGCAAGGTGGAAATGACCTAAATGCCCCTAAAAGCAAGTGGATAAGGGCAAAGGAGGAGAGAGAAATTGATGATGTCATGCATGGGGACTTGAAGTGGCCATTAAATGGCCTTAATGAGGAGTGCTCTCAGCCCTCCCATCACTCTCTCTCTCCCCCATTCGGCCTCCAAGCGGACGAGCTCCTCTCTTCCTCGTTTTCCCTCTCCTTCAGTTTCTGCTCCAGCTGACCCTTCGTCAAAGAATCGAGTCAAAAGTAGTCTTCCCGGATGAATCAGCCAACGATCTACCTATCACCGTGACCGGGAGAGACAGACCGTTCCAACGAGCCCAGTTTCGTCCCGAACGGAGCTGCCGATCGTCCTGTACGGCCGTCTCAAGACGCCGGTCGCCGGACCGCCTGGTTCCGCCCTGCTTCGCCTATTTCGACTTTGCAGCCCGTTTTCTTCCATTCCAGCCGTTCCTTTGCTCATCCCAACCTCCAACAAGACTCCCAAGACCCCCGGGTGTCACCGGTTTCCAGCCACCCTCCTCGCCGGAGCTCCGGCCAAGCCGTTCAACTCAGTTTCTCCTCCGGCAGGGCTGTTTTTCAGTGTTTTCAGTGGGAGTCCGAGCTGTGGTTGCTGTGTTGAGCTTGGGGCCGCCTTGGATCGTCGTTGTTGAGGTTCCGGTGCATAGCCACCGTTGTCGCCGCCGCGTCGGTGTTTCCGGCCCGCTTAACGGGTGAGTTTAGCTCCTAATCCTTCGATTAGTGCTTAAACTTGCTTAGGGTTGGTTTAGTTAGATTTAATTCTAGTTTAAGTGATTTCATTAAGTTGTATTAGCCCTAAGATAGGTGGTTAGATGGATGAATTAAATTAGTCTAGCCTAATCTTGCTTTATTTGCTTAATGTGGTTTATGTGGTTACTTAAGTATGCTTGACTTTAATTAAATGATGGTTGCTTTAATTAATGCTTTTAATGATTTCTGAATTTAATTTATAGTTTATTAAATTCCGAAAATTTACTGTTCACGATTTACTGTTCACGAGTTACTGTTCACGATTTACTGTTCACGTGCACTGTTCATCCAGAATGCGAAAAGTGTCTAAAATTCATATGTGTTGATTTTATGAAGTAAATGGATGTGAACATGCATGGGCATCTGCATGAATTGAGTGATGATTGTGCAATTGTGTGGTGATTGGAAATTTGGTATTTATTCAGAAAATCCCGGGTGTCGGGTTTTGACACCGAAAATGGATTTTAAGTATTATATCGAACAGTGGGGTTTGAAAAAAAAGAAAGTATCAGTTTTCTGGTTCGAATTAACGTGTGCCCACGCACAACTACTTTCTCAGATGTTTTTAATACGAAGGAAAGAGGCCAGGATTACTATTTTAATCGGGGCATTTGAGTGAAATGCAAAGTGTCCTGGGCCGATATTGAATTGTCGTGTGTTGGTTAAGAGGAAACCGTCCCGAGCTGTTGAGCTGGACGTGCCCCTATATGGGATGCCCGCGCAATGGATGCCGGTCGCAGTAGAGGCTGGGCCGAATGGACCGATGCTCCTTCGGGAATGCCGTCGACGTAGTGACGATGCCGTGCTCCAAGGGGGGAGACGATGCTCCTTCGGGAATGCCGTCGACGTAGTGACGAAGCCGTGCTCCATGGGGGGAGACGATGCCTGACATTAATGTCAGTAGATAGCCGAACTGTGAGTAGGCTATGCCCTTGAGTGGCAGTGAATAACAATTGGAACGCATGTTGGGTGTTGATTGACGCGCTGGATTATGGGACGAAATTGTGTGGCACGGTATGGGACGTGTCATAATGATTCAGTCTTATAATCAGGACCCCTGTGATTAATTGAGTGGATAAGACGTTTCCATTGTTGTATGCATTGAATATATGCATGATATTGTTGAACTGTGATAATGTGCAAGAATGCATGAGAATCATGGCATCTGCGATTTCGGTCATACGTGAGTTAAGCACATTGTTTATAGCACGCGTGCATGAATCGATAACATGCAGGGTGTGGCAATGGCCAAGTGAGATCGCTTGTGATGCGACTCATATGTGATTGATGAAATGTATCATCTAATGGCCATGTGCATTGCGTGTATTGTACTGAATTATAACGTGCAGGGTATGGCATACCAAGTAAGGTTGTATGCGAATCGACTGTTGGTTGTTGCTTGTGGTGGGGTAGTTCTGGATAGATACCCTGGGTTGAGTTGGTGTACTAACCGGGGCTTAGGGGTGGAACTCGCTGAGATTTATATCTCACTGGTTATTGAATAACCATTTTCAGGTCCCTAGTGTGAAGAGCCAGGAGCTTGAAGCGGAAGGGTCAGGAGCATAGGTGGCTCAGTAATTCTTTATGACATAGACCTTCTGTATAAGCTTGAAGTGTTTATAAAAGTGTATCTGATTTGAAATGGTTGTCCTGCTTTTCTATCCCATGTTTGTCATTGTTAGGGGATTAGTTAATTCGCTTCCGCATGTGCAATAAAATGAAAAGGGTCGGCGACGAGTCCTGGGAACGTCGCGAAATTTTATCGACCACCGAGGGTTGTGCGCGCGCTCGAGGTTTGGGGCGTGACAAAAAAAGTGAAAGATGGGTTGATACTGGTTGAAATTAGAACTTGGGTCTTTGGTGTTGTGACCACGAAACGTCACCCAAGGGAAGGAAATTGATCACCGCATGCTGCACACCAGGTGCTTGATGAAATTCCCGAGAAGGGTGTTGCTGTTCTTTGTGGCGAAGAGCTTCCTTACTCGTTTGGTTTGGTCCCCTGTCTTCTTAGCAGGAGTTCAACGATGGGTCTTGTGGTTTCTGCATCGAGATGATTCCTTTTATCTTCGTAGTTGGTTGAAATGATAACCCAAGTGAAGCTATTTATCCCACATGCTCTTTTCACTTTTCCCTCGTTGAACTTTTTTGGGTGTTCCCCTTTTGAACACCTTTTGCTTTCTTATGCACTGATATCGTGCTTTGGAAAGATGTCGATTGACGTGCCTTTTTCCTCTTCTATGATTACTCGTTTGGTTTGTTCCTCTGTCTTTAAATTGGATATCATTATTTGGCCAATGCTTAAAAAAGGAAATGAAGTATATGATCTAAATTGCAAAATCCTCTAAACTTAAAGTGCAGTAACATATTGAATTTAGATTATTTTGAGTTTACAGAAAAAAGAAAAAAAAAAAAACCGAAAGTTGAAAACCGAAAAACCGAACCGAACCCCTAGTCGCTACACGTACTCAAAAGCGTGGGCGCACAGAGAGCAATGAATGCGTACTACCAAAGGAAAGTGCCCCCGGCAAGCGATGACAATGGTCGTGAGCGAGACCCTTGCCAGCCTCTCTCTGCAGTGTCTCCGCTTGAGCCCGATGACGGATGTCGAGCCATTGCTGAAGGTTAGCAATGGCGACACCATCAGCAATGGCGACACCATCATGTAGCCACGCCCGGCCCTAGTTTGCCACTCTCCCCCGCGCGCACTCATAGATACAGAGTCGTAGAAGGTAAGTATCCTTTTCCCTCTCAACTATAAAATTAACGCGTAAGTATCATGATAGATAATAATTCTGATTAGTCCTGAAGTTGGTGGAAAACAGAATGGAAGAAAAGAGAAAAAGTGCATGTTGTATATAGACAAAGATTGGCACCTTGGCGACAAAGATTGGCACCTTGGCGCTTTGCACCTGGCAAACTGAAGATGGTAATTTTTGGAAATAAAAAATCCCGACAAAATGATCTTTATATTTTCATGTTTATTAGTATTTATATTAATCCTAGAAAATCACTTTGTGACTGTGGGCTATGACCGTTGATTCGACAAAAAGGCATAATTGTTCGCATCTCCTCTTTCATAATTGCTGTTTATGTTTTCAGGTGATTTTCTGAATCACTTTTCTTGTCGGTCGAAAAAAATTTCTTTCCCTTCCGCCTCGTTTTTTTTTTTTTTTCGAGAGACCATGCGGAGAAGTTTAACAACAAATTTCAGTTCGAGTTTTCTTCTCTTCATCCCCAGTTCTCCAATACCAAGTGTGCGTGCGTGCACAAGAAGTGGTGAAGATTCTGCAGAAATTATAAGAAATGAACCGATATACCAAGTGCTCCCACTCTCCCTGTTGTCTGGGTGCGTTTTCCTTTTTTTTTGTATCTTCTGTTTCTCTCCAGATGTGGTTTAGCTGTTGCTTTCCATCCAGCGAATGTTCCAGTTTTGAGCAATCAACGATGGTGTCAAGCTGGGCGTTCTATACTCGCAACAACAGGGCGAAACGGAGTAGCGATACAGAAACAGAGCAGAACAGAGCAGAGGAATACCGTGGCTATTCAAGGCCAATGCGACGATTACAAGAGGTGCCACTGTATGTGGGAGTATCATCGGGATAAAGACACGACAACGGAGCACCGCCGTTAGGTGAGTCCCCGGTGGAAGACTCAAATCAAGGAAAAACGTCAAGACAGGGAGCTGTCAAGTCCGTCTCTGCAAGGGCAGCTTTAGGCGAAACCAGTGCTTCCATGGCAGCCACTGAGGCGTGGGATGAGCATCTGGAACTTCAGGAATGGATGAATAAAGGTTTGAACGAGAAAAGCAAGCTCTTGAACGGCGAAAATTTAGGGTCCGAAAACAGAGCTTCTCGGCCAAACTCGTCGGAGCCGACACCGGCTGTCACCTGAGGTCGAGCAGGTGTCGGCAACTGTGGAACGTTGTTTTAGAGGGTCAGATAGTGTTACAGTGAGGGAGCTCGTTAGAATGGTGAGGTGAGGGAGAAGAATCGTGAGAGCTCCCTGAAACCAGAGAGGGGAACCTTCGGTCCTGGGGGCGTGTATAGAGGGATCCAGGCGTGACGAAGGCGTAGGTAACCAGCGGAGGACTGGGATAAACTATTTTACACTCAAGTAATCCTACTGCCATAAAGTGGAAAAAAAGAAGATATGCTTGCTTGTTGTAATTGTAGAGGCTCGCCTTTAAGTTAAGGAAGAAAATTGTATATAACGGACTGAACTCCCCCTAGAAAAACTAAAACTCCTTGATAACTGAATATCTTACCCATTTTTCGCATTCTCCATTTACTTCGTTGTTCAAAGCCTCCAACCAGGAGAGCAATCCAATGGCAACGCAACCAAGTGAAGAACAAGGAAAGTCGAATCATGCAGAACCAACAGCAGGTATCTGTTCAAGTTCCAAGCGAGAAAAATTAGGGTATAAGCGATATGGTCTTAAAATATCCTGCAACTTGTATTTTCTTCATAAATTCTATTTCTTTGCTTTGTCATTGAACAAATATAACCCTGACCTTGGCTAAGAAAATCAATTTGAGAAGGACTTTGTGCTCACATTTTCTCCTACAATTATTGAAGATGTTCGTTTAAGCGTTCCATCAGATCCTTCTCAATCAAGAGATGCTCCAGGTGCGTGATCCCTCGGAAGGGTTATTCCATTTTTTAAATTAATATTTGGAGCGGATCTTCATAAAATTGTTCCTTTCTAGGACACTTCTCACTGTGAGCAAGAAAAAAAAGTATTAACTTGGCCTGAAAAGTTCTCATCCATTGCAGAAATACTGGAAAACGGAGTGGATGCACACTATTACCGACCATTGATCCAAGCTGTATTCAGGGGCGATTGGGAATTTGCTAAAAGGTTTTTCGAACAAGATGTTGCTTCGAGGACGGCCAAAATAACAAGCAGATCAGAAAGAGTGCTTCACATAGCCGCTTGGAGTGCACAAGACCAATTTTTGGAGAACCTAGTTGAGCTCTTTTCTCCACATTTGGAAGAGCTTGAAATGGTTGATTGTGACGGCTGCACAGCCCTCCACATTGCTGTCCTGTGTGGAAGAATAAGGATGGTCAAGGCATTAGTTAGAAGAAATCCTAGGTTGATGCAACTCGTAGACAATAAAGAACGCATTCCTTTGGGAATATCTGCTATGGAAGCTTCTATGCATAAGGAGATTGCCTGGTTCCTGGCGAAAAACACAACAGACGATGGGCCAAGTCAACCCTGCAGCATTCCCTCCGCGATTGATATCATTGTAGATCTGAGCTTCGCTGGTCATCATGGTAAGATCACCATCGCTCTTTTATCTCAATTCCATCTGTTTCTTCTTTCACTTATTAGGCTTCGTTTGTTTTGCGAAAGTATAATACTTCTATAATTTTTCAAAAAATCATTTTTCAGGAAAATGATAATATTTTCTGGTGTTCAACTGAGACTTGAAAATGAACTAGAAAACATTTTCTGCCATCGGTATAGTCAATTTGTATTTCCTCCGTGCACTCCTTTTGATAATTTTTTAAAAATTTTAAAAAAATTAATTATTTTTTCTTTTTTATTTTCCTCCTTTTTTGGTCAGTTGTTGGCTATAGTGATGGCTAGCGACCGGCCAAAGGTGAACTCGAGCTCATTGGCCTCAAGCCTCATCTAATCGGTGAGCTAGAGGCTAGTGATAGTTGATTTGGCGAGTGGTTAGCTTGAGCTCGTTGATTTGGCAAGTGGCGAGCTGTAAGCTCACCTGAGGTCAGTAAGCTTGAGGCTTGCCTATGGTTAGTTGCCATGGCTGGCAATCGGCCAAGAAAGAAGAAAGAAAGAAATGAAAAAGAGAAAAAAGAAAAAGAAAAATAATTAAAAATTTGGATTTTTTTTAAAGTAAACAGAGAGAGAGAGAGAGAGAGAGAGAGAGAGAGAGTTGCGGGCCAAGAAAGAAGAAAGAAAGAAATGAAAAAGAGAAAAAAGAAAAAAAATAATTAAAAATTTGGATTTTTTTTAAGTAAACAGAGAGAGAGAGAGAGAGAGAGTTGGAGGCTAGAGATAGAAGAGATTGAGTGAGAAAAATGTTTTACCCTAATTGAAAAACGGAAAATATTTTCCTCTATTTAAGAAGACCTTTTATGCGTTAATGGAAATATTTTCCTCCGCCAGTTCATTTTGTTGTGAGAAAGAACGTTGGAAAATCCGAAAACATTTTTTTAGAAGTTATTTAATGTGAAATGAGCGGAGATATAGACTTAGCTTATATCCCCGATCAACATTGCTGGTGAATTTGGATAGATATCGCCCTCTATCTAGTTGGGCGATACAAGAACTTACTTACCATGAGAAGCACACGATCCAAGGCAACAATACTGGAGGTGTTGGCGAGGAAGGAGTCTCACTTTCCCAGCGGAACCAGGCTGAGTGTTGTGGAAGCATTGATATACAAATGTCCGTACTTTCTGCACTCGCATCCCCCTTCATTACTAACTCCCCTTCAAGAAGATCAACCTGGTCACCTGCTCTTTTGTCTCTGAACTGAAGGTATCCCGGTGGACTTGAACTCCAATCCAAAAGATAAAAATTCAGATCCGGGTGGGTATGCATTTTTGCTGTTGGGCATTATCTTAGGACATTTCATGATTTAGAACTTTCAATCAATTTTCTTAGATTGATTCCCTCCATACTAGGAAAAGAAACTAGAAATGATCATTTCTTTGCAAGATATATTCTTGTTGACACCTAATGGTCGCGACAATTCTGGTTCCTTGACCCAGTGTTACTTGAATAATGACCTGAAATCGAACTACTTTATGGATCAGCTATCCTCTAGAAACCAAATATGATTAAGTATCATATAACTTAATTGATTGGACAACGTAACGAATGAATTACAAGGTCTTGCACTGATTTCATATCTAGTGATTGAGCTCTCTCTACAATTTGTTTGTAGCACTTCAATGTCTTACAAGGTCACTTTGGAATGCCACCAAAATTGCAGGTACGCTTCCATTTTATCAAGATACAATCTCTATCTCTATCCAACTCTCTCCAACTAAAAGTCTATGGCTTGTTTGTTTTTGACTTCTTTTGCAAATAGAAAGAAGTTCCCACTTAATTCTTTGCCATAATTTGGAAAAGAAGCTGTGTTAGGCCCACTACTTGTGTGAGTACACATTCACCATTGGATGAGTGGCATGTGTTTGAAGTTTGTTTTGAAATTAAATTTTTCCACGGGTCAATTGTCCAACAGTAAATGTGTAACTTATTATTTACAACATCGATGGACCTAATAAAAATCCTTCAAAAAATTAGTCAAACTCAAACAAAGTTATATATGATTTTCTGTGTTAATATTTAATATTTTGAAATATTTTAGATATTCATCAAATTCTAATTGTGATAGTCGCAAAATTTATAAATAAAAAAAATGTCAAAAAAAAATACTTGAAACTGAATATCGAGCGAGATTGGACGTCAACCTAGGAATTTCTTGTTTATGGCTAAATAATCTGAGCCGAAAATATGGATAAGAGTTACCTAAACTAGCACTTCTCCTTCTTTCTTGATAAGAAAATTATCTCTATCGAGCATGCAAATTTTTCTGGAAAAATAAGAACAATGAACCCATTATGTATTTGTTTCCTCCATAACGGGAGAAGTACAACACGAAAGAACACGTTGAGAGGGTGCAGGAAGTGGGTGTGAGAACGGGGCCAAGCCCCTCACGTCATTGCCTATGAAATAAGGTTGCAATAGATGAAGGCATGAGTTTGTCATTTAATCGCATTTAACATAGTAAATTTACATTGTTATTTGGCAACTTTAAAAAGGCGTGAAGTATAGGGATAGGAGTATGTAGGGAAAATCAAAATAATTTGCTTAGGAGGGCTTGGAATAGAAGAATATTTCAGCAGCAGCTAATTTTGTGGGTCTCAACAAAATCATGCATCACAAAATTCCACTCCTAAGTTATATATCCTGTACCAACGAGCTAATGATTAAAGGAGTTTTCTCCTCTTCTTATAATCTTGTGTTTCAGATTTGTTAGAAGCACTCCAAAAAATAAGATCCCGAATACATTAGGCCGATATGGGAGAATCGATCTTAAGATTACTGGAGACTAAGAAGGTGGACCATTCAATGTGTGCAAATCTGAGCCCTAACACCACCTCACTGCCAAAAAAAAAAAAAAAACTACTGTGGTTTGCAAAACTTATTCACAACTTTTGCCCGTAGTTGCCTTTGTCATCACCTTTGGATGCACCCGAAATACTCTTGAGCCTTGTCCCTAGTTCTTCTATCTATGTCAAAGAACAAAAAGGAAACAGAAGTATAGTGTTGTTACGTATTTTTATTAAATCAGAAGTTTTTTTTAGAATAGACCCAAGTTAACTCTACTCACTGTGTCATTTAGTTGTGACAAGTAAACTCGAACATCACATACCATTATGTGACCTCATGTGGAATTTTTGTTTTTATTAGAGACAGATAGAATGGAGAAAGAAAAAAAAAAATTGCTCTTGTGCTGAGCATGACTAACAATACAATGGATTGTGCGTATAATATGATTTTTTTTTATCACTAGCTGCTATGCATAATTGCATATTATTATCTAAAATAATCTTATATATGCAAAGACTACTGTGATTTGCTCTACCTTGACATATGTCGTTGGCATGGCTATTTTCAGAGCTATTCTATCAGGTTAAGTCTCATAATTAATTCTCTTAATTATGATTGACATAATAAAGCCCCGTTTGAACTTCAAGAAAGATCACTTTCTTCAGTTGCCCTCTAATCACTTTTACTTTCTTTACATCCAATTTTTTTTTTTTCATCCAGACATGATATAAACCTTTTCTTGAAAAATTCCAAAAATGACTTTATACCTTTTTAGTACTTTGCACCATCAATTACTAACTCACACTTTGCACTGAATCCCAATGAAGAAAAAAGATCAAAATAGCTTTTCTAAAATAGTAAAAAAATATAAATAGAATGAGATCATTTTCCTAATCTCCCGCCAACCCAAGCTAATGTGGTAGGGGCTTTTGTGGGAAAATATGACAATTGGTAAACTGTTGTGTCTGATAACAAAAATTAGGATGCAAAGCTGGACTACATTTTCTTTTCAAGTAAAATCCAATCACCGACTCTTCGTTTTTCGTTTTCATTTTTTCTTTAATATTCTGTAGTTCCTATAATCAAGAGGATTCATGAGATGAAGTTAAGACACGTGGCGGCTGTCAAGTTGGCAGAAAGTGTTTGCATTGCGATCTCTCATGAGACATCTACCGAGATCACCAATTTTTTACGAGAGAAGGACGTGTTGGGTGAAGCAACAGTAAGGGGAATCACTGAAATCGTGAAGCTATGTATTCAATTTTTCCCCGAGCTTATTTGGATTTCTCCTCGCGATAAATCTGGTAACAGGTTGACGTCACGGGCTGTGAAGTTTCGCCAAGAAAGGACTCTCAGTCTCTTTTTGAAGGTAAGCTCAACCAATGAGTTGTCGTTAGTTCCAGGGCCTACGGTGGGAGAATCGAAGGAGATGATGGAGGCAGCAGCAGATTATAAAGCGGCAGAGTACCACCCCAGCTTCGATGCGGTAACTAACGTGGCTGGAGCAGTATTTCAAATGCAAAGAGAAATCCAATGGTACAAGGTAGAAATCTTTCCTTTCATATATCTAATAGCCGCGCTTAATGATAATTCTCATTATCATATCTTGTTAAATTTTTTAAAATACGATTACTGGAACTTTATTTGTACAGTCTTGAGAATATACATAGGACATTTTCTTTACAAGAGTTGCGCGATATCGGGCCCAGCTCTTATGCACCACAAGGTTCACCTTCCTAGGTGAAGGGCAAAGCCTCACATCGGTCGGGACTTTACCCTTGAAATGATTCTAATATGACTGGTATCCAAGATCACAATGAGAAGAAGAAACTCTTTCGACATCTAGGCTAACACTTTGTTGTACATAAAACTTATATATTCTGCATGCTAAACATAAATTAAGTTGAGATACAGAGTTAACGAAACTCTAATCCAATTGTTTACCCCCAAAAGTTCAGAAAGCATTCACTCACCGTTAATGGAGCCTTAGAAGGGTTTGTCCACATTTAGAACTTGAATCAACCTTCTAAGTATAGGCAAATCCCAAGACATTAACCTTCTATTTCCAAGAAAAGACCAACAACCCTAGACATATTGTAAATGCTACCACTGACTCATGACTCAAAGGACTCTAGAAACAAAATACAATGCATAGGGTTCAATAAAGCACATAGAAGTACTAAAAGACTCAATCTCAGATTTCTTGACTAGCTCTTAATATTTTTTGGGATAATTACCCATGTTGACTAGATCATATCATGTTAGAGACTTTCGGGACCAAGATTGACTGGAAAGATTAAATTGGCATATTATCAAAAGTTTTAGGACTAAATTGACCCGATTGAAAAATTTAAGATTGAACTGGCCACCATATGAGTGATTTGGGATTTTTTGGACAATTTTTCCGATATTTTTTTTCCATAAATTCTTCTTGAAGGATCCAAATTCCATGAAACTTGATTCTTTAGAATGTAGAAACATAGTGCTTTCCATGTATATATTATTTGACTAAATGAAGCATAAAATCATCGTCGAAGCTCCGAAGAAAGTGACCTTTGAAATTTTGCCAGCAAAGATGGACTTTACCTGAGAATTTCGCATCAAGTATTGGATACGTCTTAGTCTCCTTGAGATGTGCCCTCGTCAATTTTTTTTTTTTTTTTTTTGTGAAAATTTTCATTACACTGTCCACTTATGGAACTCTTATTTGTGGGTTTTATGCATAGGCTGTGGAAAGCTGGATTATGCCTTCCGTGGCATCTGCCTACTTTGACAATAAAACATATTGGAATAAATTCGTGGACAAACACCAAAAGTTGGTCGAGAAAGGAGAGACGTGGATGAAGGACACAGCCAATTCATGTATGCTCGTCTCAGCTCTAATTGCCACAATACTGTTCACAGCTGCTTTCACTGTGCCCGGAGGAAATGACGATAAAAGTGGAGTGCCATTGTTGTTAGGACAGAATTCTTTCCATATTTTTGTAATTTCGGATGCGTTAGGTTTGTTCTCCTCCGTGACGGCCATCTTGCTATTCCTAGCTATTTTAACTTCACGCTATGAGGTGCAAGATTTTCTCTACTTGTTGCCTAAGAAGATCATAATGGGTCTCTCTTTACTCTTCCTCTCCTTGGCTTTCATGTTGGTGGCCTTCGCTGCAACTTTGACAATGGTGCTTGATGAGAGACTAGAGTGGGCTCTAATTCCTATCACTCTGCTTGCCTCTATCCCCGTGGCTTTGTTCGCAGTACTACAGCTTCCCTTGCTATTCCAAATGGTTAAATCCACTTATGGACCCAGCATCTTTCATTCTGAGGGCATTTGGGATGGAGTCAAATATACAAAACAAGATTAGGGATTGACAAATTTGATTTGAGGGTGTATGTCTTCATTATAGTTGGTTGTTTGTAGTAGAGCCAATGCAATATTGAATGTATTTCCTCAAAGTATATGAGCAATTACCATGCATTATGTTTCCCTGCCTTGTTACCAAAGATATATTTGTAGAATGATTTAATCAATTTAAAACTTCAGCACATACATAAACAATTTCTTTTAACATTTAGGACCAAAGTATGCTCAATCTTGGAATTTTTCTTTTTTATAATTTAGATTCAGAATTTTTTTTTTCCTTTAGCTTATACATTCAGCCTCTAGCCTCTAGCCTCCAGGTACTTCAAAATATAATCTATATGAAAAATCTATATCTTCAACGTTTACTACCAAAATACACAATCATGTAATATATCTTTAATCATGGAATGAGAGATGAACAATTATTTATAGAAAAAATCTATAGATACAAAATTTCAGTGGTAAGAATATACCAAATGTAGACTTTGTTCTTGTGAAATATAAAGAAATTGGAATCATACCAATTATGATACTTTGTTTGTATCAATCGTGAAATAGATGATATCAAACCCACCATAAATCTTTGCCCCAGTGGCCATTATTGACACCTAAATTTTGATTAAATATTTATATATTTATTGCATAAAAAATTAGACACCAATATGGTCTTGGAAAAGCAATCCTCACCATCAAGGCAACCGGAGATAGCTCCAGCTCCTCGGCAACAATTCGTTGCTCCAACAGGCAACTGAAGACATGTCTAAGTCTTGAAAAAGTAGCTTCCCTACGGTATATGCCAAAAACTTGGGGTTTTCTCTCCGTATCACTCCTTCCCAATAAGTAACTACATCTATCTTTATATCCATCTTTTTATGTATTATGCTATATTGCCTTTTTTATATATGACACCTAATCCCAAACAAGATACTACCTATTGCATATACATGCACAAAATTTACGTTTCAATCCGTCTTTGAATGTAACCTTTGTAAGCTTCTTTTCAAAGAGTGATAGTTATTGACACATAAATTTTGATTAAATATATAGATATTTGTTGCATAGAAAATTGGGGACCAATTTGGCCCTAACAAAAATGATTTTCGCATCACCAAGGCATTAATATTATTTGCATCTACTAAGATTTATTTTTATTTTATTGCCCCTTTATTTTGCCCTATAGATATAAAACTATATTAAAAAAAAAGGAGGAAAAGGGGCGAAAAGGGTTTGGGGCTGGACCTGAGCCCAGCCCTCCTTTTATTTCGCCTGTCTTCGCCCAGGACCAGGCCTAGCACCCCCCTCACGGTCCGGCCCGGCCCGGCCCCTCCTTCTTCCTTCTCCTCCCTTTCTCACGCAACAAGAACAGCGTGCTGCGGAAATGAAGGAGCAGAGCAGGCGGAAGTAACGACCGATGGGACGCCGGTTTGGCGGGGGGAGGCCGGTTGGCGCGCGAAGCACCGGCGGCCGAAGCCTCTGTCGACCGGCCTCCTCGTCCTATAAACAGGACAGCGCGAGCTCCGTAGAAGGGGGGAGCCAAAGAGAGAGAAAAGAAGGATGGAGTAGAGAGAGTGAAGGGGTTTCTTCGGAGAGACGTCCGAGAAGCCCGAGAGACTGAGCGGAGGGGGTGAAGGTAGAGGGAGAGCACCGAGATGGCGGAGGTCCGAGAGAGAGAGAGAGAGAGAGAGCTTTCTCTTGGCCAAGCCGCGGAGACCCTCGCCGCACGAGACCTCCGCCGTGTTGCTGCCGCCCGAAGCCGCCTGTCGCTGCCGCGGCGTCGCCTGATGCGCCCAAATCAAGTCGCGCCATCGCTGTACCCGACGGTCGTTGCCGGCACGACACTACTACTCGCTGCTTCACCGATCTGCCACCGATCCTACTCGCTGCGCCACCGCGACCAAGAAGCCTGGGCCAACCGCCGTCACTCGTCGCGGCCGTCTCCGTCGGGGTTCGCAGTGGGGCAGCAGAGGAGGCTACGAATTGGGTCGGCCGCTAGTCGTATTCGGGTAGAGTTTCGGTTGTCCGAGCCGACTGGGTCTAGGTGTTCATGGGCTTGCAAGGTCGTGGACTTGGCTTTTCTTTCAAGTGAAATTTGGGCCTGATTAGAATTAATTCGAACTGGGCTCTTGATAGAGCCGGGTCCGGCCAAACTCAAGCCCGAGATAGGACTCCTCCGTCCGCTTCGTCCAGCCTCTGTGCGTATGATGGATGACCTCCGTATCTCTGGGGGAGACTGCTCGAAGTCTATTCTGTTGGATGAAGCTCAGGGGCTTATTGATTTTGAAGCTTAAATGCCCATATCTAAGTCATAATCCCTAATTTT
The DNA here is from genome assembly GCA_028830015.1 of Eucalyptus grandis x Eucalyptus urophylla. Classification (NCBI taxonomy): domain Eukaryota; kingdom Viridiplantae; phylum Streptophyta; class Magnoliopsida; order Myrtales; family Myrtaceae; genus Eucalyptus; species Eucalyptus grandis x Eucalyptus urophylla. The sequence continues at coordinate 49,675,004 of CM054190.1, forward strand.
GTGAATTAATTTTTATTGGCCGAAATTCATGTTAAGCAACTCAATTGATAAAATCGGAAAGTTTAGGTTTGAATTGGCATAATAAGTTTAAAACTGACTTGATAATTGCCCCTAAATAACTTATTTCAATATTTCTTCTAAATCAGTAATAATTCATCATAAAAATAAAATTTTAGATATTTGCTAGAATTAGACATCAGTTTAGATTATAGATTTGCTAATTGACGTCAAAAGCAAATCAGTGCATCGATCTTGCATGAGAGTGTGCCACGTGAGCATCATCATGCGAATTTAACCCACTTTTATATCCACCGATTGAATAGATAGAGATTGAAATGCTACCATCATTTCGTTGAATTATGTCATCTCACCCCAGAACTTCGTGAGCACCTAAGTCCATTGTAAGCTTTCCAACAAGATATCATTTGGCCGACACCCTTTTTGGTCTCAAATCACATAGCCACCTTTTCATAGCCACCTAGCCACCTTTTCATAGCCACCTTTTCGGGGAAAACACATGATCAAATAAATACCCAAGGATCTAAATCAAACAATACCTACACCTAATAATAGTGAGTTGAACTTTCCGGCGGCATTAGAGTTGTAGGAATCCAAATATGGATTTAAAAGATAATTATTTCAAAAGTTTATGATGTAATGATTAAACAACTAATCAAATGCCACACCTCAACACTTTTAAGGCACAACGAAACAAATTCTTAGATACCCTCGATGCATGTGAGCTTATCTCACATGTACCATTGGATGAAGTGGGGCCATGTAGAACCCACCAATCTAACAGTAGCGTGAGGTAGGTTTACGTTATCCGGACGCATACATTATTGGCTTATTGTACAAATGATCGCAACAAGATTCTAGTGTAATTAGAAAAAATGAAACAAGTCCAAAGCTAGGCTCTAAAACAAAATCTGCATCCATAATTAAGTCATGTATAGACAAGTCCACATCAATGAATTGGTCCACTTGGCCTTGGACAATACTAAATGAACATATTGAAAGTGTTGGCATGATGCGCCATTACTAAATAATGCTTTGAATGGCATGATGTAAGCCGTCATTATATGAATGCAACACCGAATGTTAGTTTATCCCTCTATAGATAGGATCCAAATTCTACTGTAATCTCATCTATAATGGGTGGATTATATTACTGCATTACTTGATTTATCAAGCACATTTTTCTAGATGAACATTTAGCTCTCAAGGAATTGACGAAGCAACATACTTTTATTCATCTACTCAAAATTTGATGAAGAAAGGGAGGCCTTTTGCTCCATAGTCCAAACAGAACAACAAGTCAAAAAGCACTAATAATCAAATTTCCACTCCAACGACTCACTTCAACACACAACCAAACCAAATACAACCTAACAATAAAAATCCATGGAATGCCATTGACGACGAGCATATAAGCCGAATTATTATTTCCTTTAATTTTTTTTTTGAAGAGGCTTGAATATGTGGTGATTCTTAATGGATGGATTCTCGACGAAAATGAAATTAGCCACTTAGCCAATGCCACCAAGAACACCCTTGAGCTTCTTGACCTGAGCATCATCAAGGAAAGAGGTGGCCTCCACCAACTCAGAAGGAAAATTATTAGCGAACAGAGCAAAATCCAAGATTTGAAGCCCAGGGCTCGGACGGTTGAAGCTGACTATCGCGAGTGCTGGACTTTTACCAACATTCAATTGGAAGTGCAACAGGCCAAGGGAAAGTCACACTATCCCCTTTGTTAAGGTTCTTCAAGTAGACAGTGTTCGCTGATGACGAGATGAACTCGGCACAGATCGACCCTTGGAGGACAAGGAGGACCTCCGAGGGGCCTGGGTGTGTGTGCGTCAGGATGACCATGCCAAGGGGCCATATCGAAATTAATGATTGCAACCAATATGTATATTATGGGGACCATATAGCTCCTGGGCATTTTCACAACTTATTTTAAAGGTAGCAAAGAATGTTCATAAGTTTTATTTTAGAAGTTTACTTAACTATAATGAAGCACTACATCACCAATAAACCGATAAGTACATAGCATACATCACTTGTCACTCATGATACTTCTTTATCTCTAATTAAAGGAAATTCTCCTCCTGTCAGTATGTATGTGGTGGGTTTTTCTTAGTAATTTTGTGCAAAAAATTTCATCCATATTGATAAAACCACAAGTGAAAGTCTTATCCATTTGATAAAAACACAAATAAAACTTATCTCTCTCTCTCTCTCTCTCTCGTTGCGACCTAAATTTTCGTCAGCAAATCGAGCATGCATTTTGTAGAAATAAGAGATATGTGAAAATAATAAAAAATACTAAATGAAAAATTTCGGCGCATCTCGCGGCAGCCTCGCGTCCACATATACGTATTTCTAACATATACGCATTCGGCGGGGTAGAATAAAGCAGAGAGAACGCACGTACACGGTGCTCAGCAAATTCTGTCTCGTATCGTCAATTTCCAGGAACTTCTAGGTTGCGATTCCCTCTTCATACTCGGCCCCCTCCAGTCCACCGGTAGCCGCTGCTCGTCTCCTACCGCCGACCACCATAGTCTTTTCGCATTTAAACCCCAGAGAATAGAACAGAGAGTACAGGGAAGGAATTCTTATGTTTATTTGTGATTCTCTCTTGCTTTCCTCTATGAATCCTCACCTCTCTCTCTGTCACTGATTGCCTTCGCAGGCTACTTCCCCAACACCACCAGCTTCGCAGCCCCAGTAAGTGCTCTGTTCTCCCCTAATTCGCATGCTCTGTTTCTGCTGAAGGTAGGGGCCGAGTGCTCGATTACACTAGCATGAAATCCGGTCGCGTTCGAGCCTTAGCGATAAATTTAGATATGACCCCTCTCTTATTTTTGCATCTAGATCCTTTGGCCGTTTGATAAAATTCCTGAACTAGATCACTGCGTTTTTCGATTCAGATTCTGACTTAGGGCTTTCCATTGCTTAATCAATTGATTATTTTTGTCGTATAAAATTTACTTTTGTTTTGTTTCCTCTCATTTCAGAATTTAGTAGCTATACGTTTTGGGATTTGTTCTTGGAGTTCTCGGATTAGATGCATATCCTGTGCGTACGCAAGATGAATCTGATACTGACTACTCCAGAACTTGACCGAGGGCCCCTTAAACGAAAATGAATTGATCCATGCACCTTTTACTTCTTATACTTCACTATATGTCGTTTTGTGTTTATTGTGCCCAATTGCAAACGTATTATGAAAAAATGTTGCTGGTTAGCTCGCTGCACGTGTTGAAATTGCAAGTGTATTGAGCGAAAGCTACCATCTCGAATACCAAGTGCATGCTGCGAGAGCATTGAGTTGCTGCTCTAGTCATCGTATGCGCATTCATTTGGGTGTGCTGTGACTGATTGGTTCATCAGCTGTATGCCCATTTCGAATATGTTGAGTTGTTGACGTGGTTACTGTGTTGTGTTCGTACCGATGTGGTGAGTTACGGAATATGTCTATTCTGTGCGTGCTGGCTGTTCGTATGTTCTGGTATGCGTAATCATGTAATTGGGTCATTGATGTGCTGTTCTTTGATGCTAAGTGCTTGCTGTCCGGATCTTCTCTTTCATTTTTTTCTGTTCTAGTTTAGTGCGTTTCTTTCATTACTGAGGTTGACTACATTATTGGAACCTCTAGTTCCGTGCTTCTGACTGAAGGATTCAGAGTTATAACGGCCCAGTATGATGAGACGATTATTCAAATTCTTTTAGGCTATTTTTTTTTTTTTTGCAAAAAATAAATAGTTTGCACAATATTTTCTAAAAAATAATCGTTTGTATTGACTGAAATAATTAATTAATAAAAAATAATTTTAATATTGATAATAATTTATATCTAAATATTTTCATGAGCTATTTATTTTCATAATCAATACAAGCGATCATTTTATATAAAATGATTTACAAATCATTCATTTTTCGCAAAACAAAAATAATCACTTATTTCTCTTACAAAAATAAACAAATGAAAATATTCTAAAGGTCCACAAAAATTTTAGAAAATTTAGAAAAATATTTTCATATTAACACCGGTCGTATCACATAGGAGGCATAACATCCGTGTGAGTGATTTTTTGGATTATATTAATAAATCGTTAAAAGGTTTATGACTCAATTAGTATAATTAAAAAAAATTGACAACTAAATCGGCACAAATATAATAGATTTAAAAGTTTTTTGGTACTTTCCCCTTGGATAATTGGTGTCGTGTGGAATAATTAATATATGCTAGTTGGCTTCTCCTCAGATGAAGGTATTAGCATTCTGTTGCACAATCCCAACAGTTGTTTATCAAGTTCAATTGGGCTAACTGACCATGTTTGCACAAGAACAATTGCAGATCATAATCAGATATGTTCCGGCCAGTAGGAACCTGCTTAATAAGTGTTTGCCCAACAACAGTTTCTCCATGCGATGCTTGTGTTGTCTGTGCTAGCCAGGAGTTTAATCGCGCTCAAACGAATGCTTGCAGTGTTCTTCGAAGATAACTTCCTTTGCATTCCTCTCCATCAACCCCAGACACATTCACACGACCACTCTGTTTTTGTTCTATTCTAGCGTACTCACATAACACGAAGGCAACTTCCTTTTCGTCTTTATATGACTTGTCTGCATGCGTCTGCTTCTTCATTCTACATTTGCCCATGCCTTTAGGAAGAGGAAAATAACTCTTCTTTTCATCAAGGCGGGGAATGGAATGGAGGAAACCTGAATAATGCGAAATTAAGCTTAACTCCGACAGAGCAATTAATGCCTGTGGAGAACAGAGAAGCAGGAACGAGAGTTCTTTCGAGAGACCATCAGGGGAGCTGGATAGCCAGTTTTCCTCGAAACACAGGAAGAACGAATGCTTTTATTGCTGAGATTTGGACGTTAGGAGGCAAAATTAGACCTAGTGTTTCGAATAGTGCTATTCATTTGCATAACGAATTAGATGCTTTAGCGGTTATTCATGCTCTTGAGAACAAACAGTCTCACTATCTTCTCATAGAACCTCTCCTTGTGAGTGCAGGAACTTGCAAGGAAAGAATGCAGGCATACCGTGAATTGAGCATTATATATACAGAGAAGCAAACGGATGCACCGCATGCTCTGGCTAGTTTGGGAAAGGAGCAGCATATGCAGTTTACTATTTTCACAAGTATTCCAAACGTTATCGAAGATTCTTTGTGTAAGGATGCACTTGACAGTATTTCGACTACGAGTGATGTAACTTGACTAGTTTAATTTCTGAACGATGGTCTTCGTTTCACCAAATGAAAAAGAAAACTTAACCCCCATTGGGTTTAACTGAATATGGTCCAGACCATCATGAAATGGCCGAACTCATAAGTCCAACAATTTGGATAGTGGGCCCTAAATCTGAAACATTTCTGAGTTAGGTCTATGAAGATGTTGGTAATTTCTAATATGTACATATCCGTAATATTTTTATTCACCACCTTAGACAAGTACTTTCTGAGCACCATGGCAAAAATAATTCTTTTTACCTCTTTTTTCTTGTCTTTTCACCGACAACTAAAAAAACCATCCAAAAGTGTGGCTTGCGCTAATGTAACCTTCGTGTAAAAGAGATACATGAACATCTTTAAACTTATCTCATAAATTGAGAACATCATCATCCTTAGTTATTAACTTTTTTATATGTATTTAGCTTAACGTGAGTATTTTCAAAAGCTCAATATCAGAATTTTTTTTCTTAAAAAAATAATTAACTAAATAGGGAAATTATTTAGTCGTTGAGAAAGTAAGGAAAATGGGGAGGATATAGATTTAGATGGAAAGTCAATCACTGAAATTAGCTCATATTTGCAAAAAAACATAAAATAAAGATGGAACGTCTTTCGTGTGCCCCGTGGGAAGAGGGCTCTTCTCAAGTTGTGCACGTCACGAAAGAGAGGAAAGAGACAAAAGAGATTTTTTGGAGAGTGTGGATATGGCTATTGACTCTTGATCATCTCTTATTTATTGATCCTCCAAAATTTTGACGCGCGGACTCCTGAAGTGCTATAACTTGGCACAAAGGGACACTTTGCCATAACTTACGAAAATGACACTTAAGTGTCAAAATCAGAGCAAAATTGATCACTTAAGTATCAATCCGGCCAAAATGCTGATGTGGCGATTTTCCAATGAAGCAAGTGCAAAACGGTATCGTTTTGGTGTTGACGTGGTAAAAAAAAAATATAAAAAATAATTAATTTAATTTAAAATATTTTAAAATAAAAATTTTTAATATTAAAAAATTTTTAAAAAAATTAAAAAGAAAAAAGAAAAGGGGGGAGGCGGCTGAGGGCTCAGGGCGAGCCGGCGACGGAGAGGGGAGGGTCGGTCGGGGTCGCTGGGCCCTGACCAAGGGCCAACGACCTCGGCCAACCGGCGGCGAGGGCTCGTGAGCCCTTGCCGGACCCCTAGCAGGCGGTGACCCTTGGCCCGGCAGGGCGAGGGTCGCAGCCCTCGCCCAGATCTGGCGACCCCGGCCAACCCTCCCCCCTCCGTCGCCGGCCCTTCCTAGCGACGGCGGCGGCTGATGACTAAGCCCTCAGCCAGCCCGCCTTCTTTTATAAAATTTTTTAACATTAAAATTTTTTATTTTTAAATATTTTAAATAAATTTAAATTTAAATTTAACTAAATTAATTTTTATATTATTTTTTTTACCACGTCAACACCAAAATGATGTCGTTTTTGCATTATTTGACCACGTTAGCATGCAAAATGGCGTCGTTTTGCACTTACTTCGCCGAAAATTATGCACATCAGCATTTTGGCCGCATTTTAGCCGGAGTGACACTTAAGTGATCCATTTCTCTTCGAATGTAGCACTTAAGTGTCACTTTCGTAAGTTATGGCACTTAAGTGTCCCTTTGTGCCAAGTTATGGCATTTAAAGAGATCTTTTACCTCAAAATTTCACATTTCTAGATTCCTACACAAATTATTCGTTTCAACCTTTATGCACTGACCAAAAAAAAAAAACCTTCATGCATTTTTTCACACTTCAATTTGATGTCACCAAAGCCACACTTTTCAACCCAAGTCACTTTTCAACCCATGTGGATATGGGAGAAAGTTGGTTTGTAATAATGCAGATTTTTATGGCCTGTTTGGTAACCATCCAAATAATGCATGATTCTGATTTTTGGTTTTCGGGAGCAGTTTAGAAACAAAATCGTGTTTGGTAAAATTTTTGTTTTCGGGAATAAATTTCTATTTTTTTGTTCTCATAAGTAAATTTAAAACAGAATCAAGAATAAAAAAAAAGTTGATTCTTGTCCTGTGAACAAATTTAAGAATCAAGCCCATATTCTCTTCTTCTTCATTTTATCTTCTTCTTCTTCTTCCTTTTTCTTCTTCTTCAGCTATTGCCACCGCCGCATCCGCTGCTGTCCGCCTTCTGTCGCCCACCGTCGCTGGTTGTCGATAACCGGTTTGGCGAGCTTGTTGAGGTAAGACTAGCCATCGACAAGGCTGGGCAAGGCTCGCCCCTCGCCCCACCTCGGCGAGGCTCTTCCAGCCCCGCCAGTGGCCAGGTGGGCCAGCCCCAACAAGGGCTGCCTAGCCACCAATGAGGCTCGGTCGCCGAGGGCTGGTCTCGCCGAGGGCTAGCGTCGCTTCGATGAGGTCGCTAGCTATCCAGCGACCGGCTACTTGAAGAAGAAGAATAGGAGAGAGAAAGGAAAAAAGAAAAATAATTATTTAAAAATTAAAAAAATGCTTTGGAGTAAAAATTTTGAGCGCGGTACCAAACGCAATTTTATTCCAAAATTAGAATTTTGGAGAGTTACCAAACGGCTTAAAATGCTTAGAAATTATTCCAGGGAACAGAATAAAAAAAAATTATTTTTGATCAGAAATTATTCTCGGAAACAGAATCGTTATCAAACGCGCCCCTAAATGACCAAATAATAGTCAACAAAAAGAGAAGAAAATTTTCAAATCTAACCGATGAATGGACTTGATCAATGCAGCCCAAGTCCAAGACAGCTGGAAACATCAAATAATTTTCATTAAAAAATAATAAAACATGTGCATGCTACCCAGCTACTTTTCTTTTGCTAAAAGCAAAAAAAATGGCTACTTAAAATCAGAACAACCGATCAATTTGAGGCTTCTCTTTCTTCTTCTTCTTGTTTTTTTAGCCATTCTAGCCTTTTATGGTGGCTCAAGAAAAAAGTGACTCTTTTATCATTCGTTTATAAACCAACGATGAATAATTGGTCTTTCATATAGTTTCATATAGACATGATACAGTATTATATACATCTACATCCATATATATATATATATATATATATATATATATATATATATATATATATATATATATATATATATATACCCTTCAAGCCTTAATTAAATTGGAACTAGAATTATCAAGTCACTTAGGTTTAATAGTTTTTGTTCACAATTTACTTATGATAATGCAAACGCATGGGCTGTGCTGAAAGATTATAAACGAGTGGAATCCTAATGGTGAGCCAAATGGTGATGAGAGCTATCTAGACTCACTCTTCTCTGAGGTCTATAAGGGCGTGTTTGGTAACGTTTCTGTTCTTTTTTTGTTCCAGGGAACATAAATAAAAAAAGTGTTTCTGTTTCGGGGAACGGTTTTTGAACAAAAGAACGTGTTTGGTAACGTTTGTTCCGGGAATAAAAAATGAGTAGAAACACGTTTGGTAAATTTTTATTCTTTTTTTGTTTCTTTTAATTTTTTAATATTTTAATTTTAATTTCCATTTTTTCCTTTCTTTTTTATTTTTTTCTTCTTTCGGTCGGTCGCCGGCAGCCTCGCCCAGCCACGGCGAGGCTCGCCGTGGTTGGGCGTGGCTTGGCCTCGCTGGATCTGGGCGAGCCCGAGCTCACCCAGCCAAGGCAAGGCTCGGCGTCGCTGGCGCGGGCAAGGCCGAGCCTCGCCGCCCTGCCGTCGGAGCCGAGCAGCTGCGCCCCGAAGCCCGCAGCTCGACGCCGCCCTGAAGCCCACAGCTCAACGCCGTCCCGATCCCGAAGTCTCTAGTGCCGCGCCGCCGTCGCACCGTCCTCCGGAGCCCCTCGTCGGAACCCTAGCCGAAGATCTGCCCTCAAGCGAGGCCGAGCCTCGCCTTGGCTGGGCGAGCTTGGCCTCGCCGGCGCGGGCGAGGCTTGGCCTCGCCGAGGGCCGGCGACGCTCCGGCGAGGTCGCCGACCCTCGACGGCGTCACTGGCCCTCAACGGCCGGTCGCCGGCCATGGCCGAGGCCGGCGACCGGCCAAAGAAAAAAGAAGAAAAAAAGAAGAAGAAAAGAAGAAGAAAAGAGAAGAGAGAGAAGTTCTTTTCATTTTTGTTCTTTTTTGGTTTCGAAGAAGTGTTTCTTTTCTCCAGAAACAAATTTTTTGTGTTTCTTTTTTTTGTTCCTATTTTGTTCTGGGAACAAAAAAACAAAAAAAGAATAGAAACGCAACCAAATGTGTTTCTGTTCTTTTTTTGTTTGCGGGAACAAAAAAAGTACAGAAGTGTTCCAGAAACGTTTTTTTGGAACATTTCCATGCACGCCCTAAATATGCAAGCGTACTTCTGACTTCTAAGATTATATTGCTCTAAGAAAAAAAAAATAATAGCCATTGTTATAGTGATTATTGAGTTGCTGTGCAAAAATTACAATAATATTCATAGTTACAGTGAATAAGGTAAGTTTACTATGTTTGGCTTGAAAGAGATGAGATGATCCGTAAAGCCACAGAGGGCCAACAAGAATTATCGTATTTGTTCAATTAAGGGGACCAAAAATAAATAATTAGTCACTAAAAAATCTAAAATTTTCGAATGGAGACCTATAAACGAACCAGTTTGGTCTGTGTATACAAGCTGAGGGGCCGTATCAGCTGACCAGGGGAATTTGCTGGATTTGCACCTTGTTTGGTTACCTTTTTTCCACTCATATCTGCTGGGTTGAGTTTAAAGTGAGTCGATTCAATTTTATGAATGGATTAAAATTAGTAGTAAGAAACAAGGACAGAGTAAAAATGGGTGTAAATGGATATGACTGAGACTCAACGGCGATGGAGATGAAATAAAACAAATAAGAGCACTACCTCCATCAGATTAGTCATGCGCCTAGAAATTAGTTTGGGGAGTCATCCCGGGCTATGTCTTGCTTTCAAGGAAAACCCGTTGCCTCACTGCTTGTTCAAGCTTTCTTGGAGCGCCATTTCATATTGTATATCTATGACTCGAAACGAAGTGCTTGCAAAATGTTCCATTTGTTGTAAATCTTGATGCCAAATCTGATGATAATTAGGATGAAAATAGTTCAGCCAATTTTTTCTTGAGTCACCAAATATTAGGGATTGCATAAATGAAAACGAGCATTATTTCAGCTCCGGCTTTTAACTGCATATGATAGATAATATTTTTATGTGCAAGATGAAAATGTTGAGTGTATCAAATGTATAAACAACGTACCTTTTACTGATATACTTCTTCAGTCTCTTATGAAAATAGGATGTTTGAAACATAAGCTTAAATATGGCATTGTGAAATAGATTATAATTGAATGCACGGTGAACAGGCGAAGAACAAGCTCATGAATTGAAGAAAAACATGGCATGTAATATAGAAATTTTAAAGAACTCAAATTCTCTCTCTCTGTTTTTTTTTTTTTTTTTTGGTAGGTAAGTTAATCCTTTCATTGCTCAACTTGTGAGGTAAACTGGGTGGACTAAACCCAACTGCATTTATAAGCAGAGATTTCCCCTTAGACGTTCGAAGAATCCATTCAAACTCAATATCCAATGCACCAAAACTCCTATGAAATCCCAGCAGCTCCAGAAGATGACTCCATTGTTCATACAGCCTTAGAGAAAGCACATTAGAAGACCAGATGGTTCCTAAGACTTGGGAAAAGAGGAACGCAGGATGCACTTATCATCAATTGAAGTCCCTTTCTCATTCTATCAAATGTTTGCAGCATATTTAATATAACAAGCCACATTATGAATTCAAATTTCCGGAGGTTTGGAGTAAACCAGATAATCTTATGCCAAACCATCATTTGCTTCTTTTCTCGTACCTATTTTCAACGTAAGCATCACCTGCGTAAACTGACCGGAAGAATTTCTTGTGAAAAGAACTCCATCCTCAGAAGAACTTCAAAGAGAGAGTATCCCACAAAGGCTGCATGAATCTGGACTATAGATAATACTAAAGAAAGACCCACCCTTTGCCTCTTTTTGGGTGCTTTCTTTCGTCCTCTCATAAAGTCGAGTCTTGCTTTATTTAAGATGGTCAAATCTGGTAAAGAGATAATAATAAAGAAAGACCTGAATGAAGTTGAAGTTGAAGCCGACCTGCATAATCTTTATAATTACACAAAGGAATCCTCATGTTCGTGCGATTTAAGAGATTACCCTCCCTCATCAACAGCTGGTCTGTTGATTACTGTCACCATCTGGTGGTCCAACAAGAATGGTCTGATACTGAGGGAGCGTTTGATCTACGATGGTTCCAGTATAAAGAGTGAAACAACTCCAGAGAGGCTTTTTACTTGTCATGCTACCAAAAAGCACATAAAAACACTGCATTGCTTTCTATTCCAAAGCAGTTGACGTCCACAGTTACGTAAAATTTGATCAAGCAATGCACAAAAACAAGCTCGTGGTTCATTCCGAAGACATTATTCAGCAATATTTGTACATGCGTTAGGCTACATTGTAATGTCCATTCACTCATTGCAGCAAACTCAATTATAAGAATTGTTAAAAAGAAATCTAGAGGTGTGGCGTGATATTTGTCTCATATATTTGCCCCCAAAAATTAATCCAAATTGGTCTCTTATGACCCATTTATTAAAACTAATTTTCATTTGACAAAAAAGATCCAAAATTGATAACCCATAACACATTTACCCCAAATCAATCTTCGTTAGCAATTTGGAATATAATGTGGAGAGTAAAATTATATCAAAAGTACTAGTTTGAGATTTTTCATAAGACAAATATTAGTTTTGATAGAAATCTAATTTGGATTAAATATGTCATAAATTATCAATTTGTAGTTTTTAGTGATATAAATCCTTTCTTGAAATGCTAATAGCTACCATTGACATATTCATAATTAAGTTGGCCCAACTGAGAAACTATAATTACTCAGTGCATAGACAGTAAAATCAACATTTTTTTTCGCCGAGTAAACAATTTTCCCTCTTTCGGCAAAACTCGTTCGTACTCGTACTCTCGTAGTGTATAAATCCAAACGATGCGAACCCCAAATTGCCCGGGTACCGCCATCATTTTTTACTGTCACAGCTGCGAACTTCATCCCCATTTTTTACTTCGCCATTCAACCACAGTTCTATATGTGCCAACAGAGTCCTGTTCTTCTAGTTTCGAAGGTATGCTTTACACTCTCATCGCTTGTTTTGATGCGAATTGTGAGGTTAATTTGACAGATGCAGAGCAGCTCAGTTCATGTCAAGGCACCCAGAAACCGACTCCACATGGACTGTGTTATCTCCGAAGATGTGTCGGATTAGTGATGGGTGTCCGATTCTCGATTTTGAGAGTTGGGTCTTGAGTGAAACGCGTTGGCGATTTTTGTATGGTGGAAAAGAACTGTTCTTCATTGATTTTTTGCAGTGTTGGGAGCTTGAACATGGAGACGAGTCCAGCCGGCGAAGAACCCACCTCGTGGGACGAACGGTACAACATCAATTTGATGCCCTCCGAGTTGTTCCTCAAGTTTCGGAAAGAAATTCAGGGAATCCGAGTCGGTGTTAATCTGGAGGTGTTTCTTCTGATGTGCCTAAATTTTGCTTGCCTTTGTGTTGCCACGTATTTGAAGTTTGGTCTCTAGCAAATATGATCGGCCTGGGTGAATGAAAAAGGATGATCTAGTGGCTTAATTTTGTCGAGAGAGCTGTGGAAAGATGAACCAAACCATTTTCGGCAAAGGCTTGAAAGGAATGAATGAAATGTTTCGTTTTGAGGTCATCTGCATAGGGTATCTGAAGCTTGGGTCAATTTGAATGTGAATAACTTGTTCGTTCTTATTTTAATTTTCATGTTGCTGGCCTGGATTGGGTATGCATATTGGATGTGGTTCCTGTCTAATTTGATCAGGCATACTCTGTTCTTTGGTCCTGAAGACAAGTGCCGGATATTTCAGTGTGCGGATGGCACAACTTCGCTGTTTAATTTAATGTCAGAGATTGCAGCACTAGCTGCCTAAATTACTGACTACTCTTCTAACATGTATGAGGGAGAGAATTTAAAATGGTAAATGATTTTTAGTGATGCTTCTGTCTAGTTTAAGTTTAAGATAGATTGACCTGAAAAATTGACATCGCAACTTCATGAGGTATACATACTCGAGGCCTTCTTGTTTGCTTCCGTGCAGAGAAGTCCATTTTAGGGCTCTTTGTTAAGTCAATATGTCAGTCCATATGTGAGGGAGAATCCGGAGAGTGTTGAACTATTCGGATATCAATCCATCATCTCATGGGAGATAAAAGAGGTTTTGTTACTGTTTATACTGATGTTTGACTAGTGAAGATGTTAGAAGTTGAGTAGATTAACAGGAGCACTTTTATTTATTTTTATTTTTCCCGTGATCTCCCTGGGTTTGAACCTCACTTGGCTGAGCATGTTGATCAGACTTGTATAAGATCTGTCATGCAGGATGTTACAGCCTTACAGTTATTGGCACAGATTCTATTGACATATGCTAATCAATATAATTTCCGTGAATCCATTGCTTGGCTTGGCATTGTGTTCACTGTTTCGTCCTTGTTGACCTAATACAGCTTCTGTCAGTAATAGTCGCGTAATGAAGTACATGAACATAGACTTTCTTTTTCTTGTTGTTTCTTCTGTTCTTCTATAAGCTCTGACTGTGATTTTAATTCATCGGATATTTTGATTTTTGTGTCCTCATTCACCATACTTCAGCTTAAGTAGTACAACAATTAAGAATATACTTGTGTTTAATGTCTGTGTATTCATGGTTCTCAAAACTTTGGTCTGTCTTATAGTGCTCCAACGATTGACCATAAGCAAAATTTTTGTTGGAGCCTTTAATGCCTGGTGTAACTCCGCTTGTTCAGTTAATGCAGTTATGAAATATAGCCTCATTATGACATCTTGATTTAACATTTTAATTCATTTTTACAATGCTCCAAGGAATGATTTTCAAGCGAAGCTTGTGTTCAAGCCTCTAGCCCCAGATCGTCTGTGGAAGTTTGTCTATGAACCCATACATCAAGACGTGCGCATTCTCTCAAAAAAGATTCCTGTCACAAAATTCTTAAATCTCCAGGTTCAAGGCTTCTTTGATTTCACGTCTGTTTTGTGCTGGTGTGGCTGACTATTCTCAGTCATCAATAAGTCTGTTAACTTCTTTTGGTATGGAGCGATAAATGTTAAAGCTTTTGGGGAGTCAGCTTGGTGTGCTTTGAAAATTACAGGTTGGTGTAGGCCACAATTTTCAGTTAAATGCAATTAGTTGGAAATGGAAGCTCACCACATGTTTGGGTGGAGACGGTGTATCCCGCATTAGAAATAAGACCACTCTTGGACTTTGTCCAGGTGTAGATTTTTGATTTGGGTTGAGGGCTGATTACGTTCTTCCAGAAATCACGGGGTAAGTTCTTCCTTCTTAATTCCACCATTTCACTCTTGGAAGAAACTAGATGAGCTGTAACACCAAAAGAAGTTCTAATTGTATCAACTATTTGGTTTCATGAATTAAAATTTTGCTAGTACAAAGCATGATGATTACAACATAGTGTGAGCTTATGGGTGTGCGTCATGTGCTTCTGTGATTTATGTGACTGTTTTATTAAGTTTTTCTGTGGTTCAAGTTGTGTGTTTCATGTAACAGGGGTCTTGGCACTGATGAGCCTCTATTCAACATGAACTCTGGCCAGTTGCAAGCATCGCTGGATAGAGTGGAAGCCATTTTAAGCTATCTAGATACTGTTTAGAAAATATTGGTGAACATATGGTATGTTAATTGGTTGGCTCCTTTGAACTGCATTGAGATGAGAACTACTAGCATTTAAATGAGTACTCTGGGCAGAGAATTGTTCTGCTCAGAAGTTGCCTGTTCTCAGGTAGTGGGATCTAATGTTGTTTTTGTTCACACGCATTTGTGATGTGTTATTGACTGGCATTATTTATCGTGCTTTTGATTAGTTACGTGATTATACCAATTCTGGGTTTACATTTTTTTTCTGAGTCGTGAACTTTAGCACATTCTTTTGCATTCACATCATAGATTGTAATGGCCTGATGATATGAGTTTCTCTTAGCAGTTATTCATACTTAATTGCCGCATAAACTGTTTGCCTAAATTCTGTATTCAGCTGGAGAAGCAGGATTATAGGGAGGGATGACGAGGCTCAGTGGCGCAGTGGAGAATGAGTTGTCTTCCAATTTCATCAGTTTTGTTTGACAATGTCAATGTATATAAGTGAAGTATTGAGGTGTTAAAGTCAATCTGCTTCATCAGCGGTTTTTAGTCTTCATTTTCACATACATTCAAAGGAAATATTTGTAGAAACAAAAAAGTCATGTCACGATCAATGGGATCAATTTCATGTCAAGGCAGATGAATTGGAACAGTGTTTAGGCATTTTTCCTCACATCCTATCAAGCAATGTCCATGCACATTTCCTACACTATGATCATACAATTTAGCAATCACTTCACTGCTTTCAAAAATGCTGTACGATGGCATATGCTTTCTATGGATGTTATCTCCTCTTCGTTTTCATTGTGTTTCTGGCTTTTGCTTGAGTGGGGAGATGCACTAGACATGCCAGCGAAATTGCTCGGGATTTACTATCGAGGACGAATCATATCGTGGCTATTACTTTGGCCTTGTTCATTTAATCTACTTTACAATGCATTCTCAGAAGTTACAACTGCATATTCAAGTGAAATGCAAAATGTAGAAAGAGAAAGGGCTTAATCTTTCAAAATCTTCTGTCGTAAATTTTTTTGTTGGAAATTCTTCTCTTTGGTATGAAAGCCTTATTGGCAATTCTCTGACTTTCGGCTTTTGAAACGCAGAGAAAGAGCTTAATCTTTCAAAATCTTCTGCCGTAAATTTTTTTGTTGGAAATTCTTCTCTTTGGTATGAAAGCCTCATTGGCAAATCTCTGACTTTCGGCGTTTGAAACGCAGAGAAAGGGCTTAATCTTTCAGAATCTTCTGTTGTAAATTTTTTTTTGTTGGAAATTCTTCTCTTTGGTATGAAACCCTTATTGGCAATTCTCTGACTTTCGGCTTTTCAAACGCATGGGAGGCAGCGAAATGAGGGATGCCCAGCCATTGTACAACCCAAGACGAGAAATAAATAAAGCTGGGCCGTCTCCAACCTTTGTCCAAGCCGTTGAACCTGAAACTTTGCCTTTCTTTAACATTCAAATTCTCACCTCTTGATGTATATAAATCCACCAACAAATAGACCCCCCCAAGAACAAAAGAGAACGTCTGCTGTAAAGTTGAGAAGTTCTTGTTCATTCCCGAACTCTGTCAATAACGTGAGTGACCATATCTTGCACAAATCTGATCATGTTTGTGTTTGAAGCATGAGAACAGTGACTGAGCAGTGCGAATATTCTACCACTCAAGTTTCACTCAATATCGGATTAAGAAAACCCGACAGGATTTACAGGTGAACTATTTAATAGATATAAAAATTTACTCGAGGCTTAAGGTAGTGTGACGAACTAATTCCGATTTCTGCCTATGCATATTTCAATAATTAAAAAAAAAAAAGTTCATGAACAAACTTATTCTGCACATTATAGGCAAAAAGAACACATCATCCTCGAAAAGATTTTCTCCTTTACACTACCATTATCATTAAATTTAAGAAAAGACCACAAGGAGCTGTCCGAATATCATTCCCACTTTAAAGTTGCTACTATTACAATTTACAAAAGTCCTATCAAACCTTCCACTAAACTCAATTTGCATTCTCCAATCACAATTCACCGGTCAAAACACTAGCTTTGTCATTAGATATGTTAAGAGCGCACAGCAGAAACTTGATACTTTCTTCCGAGTAGATCGACAAAAGAGAGACCAAGTTCGAGCTCTTTAATATATCAAGTTGGATTTACTTTCTCTCAAAAGATTAAACCAATGAATTATGGGCTAATTATGATATATTAACTGCTTTAGACCACATCAATTTTTCGATATGAGATTTTTCTAATACAACTTACTCATACGTGCATCATAACAAGATATACTCAAATATCATATGCACATTTCCACTATTTCTAAAATGTAAACCGAACATGGAACAGATCAAGAACCTGCTTGTATGCATCGGATAGCTGGAGAGTCCAACAATCATGGTCAGCGAGGAAGATGTCGGGCTCTTTGCCCATGAAGTACAAAGTCAGGACGAGCCTGCTCTGACGCCCATCCTTGCATGGCTCGATTTGGAAGCACGCGCCGCTGTGGGAGAGTGGGAGGTATCGGTCGACAGCTTCTTGAAAAGCTGCTCGTGCAACGGCTGTGGCAACCCGGAAGCTGTCAGCAACAGGCTATGAACTTTCACGACGCCTTCGATGGTCTCAATCTTTGACATTGCAGCGAGCTTCAACTCAGACCGTGTGTAATTGCTTTGCCTTGCTTTGGCGGGATTGATGTAATTATGCTTAGAAGAAGCTGAGGAAGAAGAGCTACTGCTGGTTGGGAAGTAGGGGACAAGAGCCTCCAAAGTCCACCATAAATATCCCAAACACTTGAGTGATGGCCCCACCAGCCTTCAGCCACAACCCAGCAGCCATTTCCCCTCCCAATCTTCTCTAAGAAGCCAAGGATGATGTCCCAAATATTGCAGCCCCCATCGCCTACGAATTTCAAGCTTTCTAACTTCAATTTCTTCACAATCCTCTCCAATTCAATTCAATTTAGCCCCCAAAAATACTAGCTAAGATGCCCACACCAAATCCACAATTTTCCTTCTCAATTAATCTAACTTGAAGGCCAAAAATGCACACACAAAAAATGGCCCTCCAAATTTCCCGGTTTAAAATCGTCTAATTTTGATTTTTCGCCGAAAATTCGGGCTCGCCGAAAATTCTTCGAAGGATGAGTCAACGTTCTAAAAATAAATCGTGACACACGGGAACTTTCGATTCCTGAAACCGAGTTCAATTCCGTGATTAATTTTAACTGGATGCAATTTTAGCATAACCTAACCTACCAGGTAGCTTTTGGGAATTTTTAGCGCATTTGACCCATGGTCAATTATTTTTAATCCACATTGTGCATTTTCAACTTATAGGTGACTCTCGATTGTCGTAAAAATCTCAAGATTTCAATTACGGGTACGGGGTACAGAATCAACAAAAAAAATCGGTTTAATGTTGTTTGACAATAATTTTGTAATCAGGTGGAATCACCCATAATTTAATTACATGTCTCTGTTGAATTGACCCATCTTCGGTCTCTAATCGATTTTAACGATGCCGTATTGACCCTTGCAAATTAGCACGATCGAGCAGTCGATTTTTGATCGAATTCTCAAGTCAATCGCGTTTATATTCCTTAATGGTTTCACCTTATATTAGTTATCTCATGAGTGATCAGTTCAAAGAAAAATACTATAGGCGCGTCGATGAAAAGCTAAATTCATATTATCATGACAAGGTCGAAAATCAGGATGTCATAGTTGTAATTCTCTTTCAATTCATAGTGAAATCTAGCCAAAAGGCTGTCAGCGTGAAAGAGTAGACGTAGGTTTGATCTAAGCCGAACCACTATAAATCTTATATTCAATTTTCTCTTCCCTTAACTCCTTTAATTTATTTGCTATGATATTTTTCTAAGTTTCGCTATATTTTTTAAAACATCTTATTTGAGTTTGAATCTTTATCAGAAGTCTATTGTTTGACAGATTTAGTTTGAAGAAAAATATTTTTACTACATCTTTAGATCAATCAGTTTTTACACCTATTAACCCCCCTCTAGGTGTTAATACTAGCTTTTTCAATTACAAGTCGAAAACTCCAAGGGTTAGGCTCCACTTTTTCTAGATTCTAGACACCAAGAAAGGCGTAATGGGCTCTTTTCTCACCCTCACCCAAATCACTCTTAGTACTCCCCAGGGACTTAAACTAGACCCTATTGAAAGCTTGATAGGTCCCATTTGAAACCCAAGTAGGGGCTTAGTACGACAACTTCTAGTGTGTGGGATGTGATTGTCATGACTTAACCCTTCGGGCTTATGATCTTGAGGAATAGGTTTAGAGATACTTGTTTGAGAGGTAGTCCTCAACGCGCATCACACCAAGACAGCTCAAAAGCATCTTCTTTAATGTTCGTCCAGGAGGTCCATCAATCGAGAACATGGATTCTCCCAAATTCGTATCTCGCGTGACAATAGTTCATTTTAAGTTTTAGACAATCCTAAAAACGTTATCTAGGAGTCACCACTAGCCTCTTTATTGGGCTCGGTTAGAAACTTAATCAAGGGCTGTGAGACTTCCCCTGATTTCCACGGAACTAGAGATTTCGTGAGCTCAAGAGACTTGGGTTACGCTAAAGATTTATATTAGCACCCTTTCATTACCTATGAATATGGTTGTTATCTAAAGTGGTCATGCATTTGTGCAAGTTTAAAACAAGGTGATTACACACGGATGATTCGTTCATATGATTCTATACTATCTATCAAAATGAATAGAAAAAAGAATCGAACAAGTAAATTGAAATTGCATTGCGGGAAATAAACACCCAAGACGACGAAATAAAGAAGTAAACGAAAAAATTCCAAGTACAAATAAAGTAAACCTGTAACTCATCGGATATTTACACAACACTAAAGAAAACCCAAAATATTTATCGGGAAATAAATGGTTACATATTGTCAAACTCGGATTGGACATCAGTTATCCACCATCTTCAAATTCTTTTGGCCATTTCCTCCAATGGATCGCCCTTGGACCTATTCTAATCCTATCCTAATACTACACTAGCACATAGGATCATGCAACATACAACATGAACACATGAACTCACATGAAGGACAATCAATACACAAAAAATCAGATAAATGCATTCAACTAATCAAACATGGCCTCGGGATCAGCCTTTGATTTGCATGCGTCACAAGCCATCTTATGACCTCTATTTGATTAATTATAGCTTTTGATACTTGGCCATCCCTTATGTTCATAAGCGATGGTCAAGATCAAGTGACTCCTAGAGTTTGGGTCTAGGTGTGTCCCTTTGATTTACCCCATGTATATGCATCGATCCTAAACAATTTATCTAACAAACACATGCAAAAGGAATATAAACTCATGCACTTAGAACAATGTCTAAAAATTACGCTTTCAGAATTTTTCAGAAAAGGGTTATTAACTTCATTAAAGTTGTGAAATACTTTTAGGGGATCGAAGAGGACTTGGGTGCGGAATTAATGGCACACTGATCAAGCTCCCTTTTTAACTCCCTAAAGAACTTCAAACTTAACGAAACTATGCAAAATTGAACATTGAAAAGCCTTTTTAAACTTTCATGAAGCATGCATTTAGAGATTTGCATTATACTAATTTATAAAACTCAAATAGTGCACACAAATTAGTTTTGAAAATGAATTGCAGCAAACTCTGCAACTTTGATTGAATTGGAAAAAAATAGCAAATCAAGATTTTATTTTCTGAAATTTTTTTACAGTGAAGTTCAGTATGTTACAAACAAATCTCATGAAGACATCTTCAACGGATTCAGCATGCATGAATTTCTAAAAATCAAAGAATTCAAGTATATCATTCTGGAAACAAAACATCACAGAAGTAGACACACCAGGTTTAGTCATTTATATATTTAAAAGTTTCAATCAGAAATTTCTTTACAACACAGGTCATACAATGTCCTACCACTTTCATGAAGACATCCAAGGCCAGCAATTCATGTGAATTTATGAAAATAATAATACAAGCATGTGTCATTCAGGTCAGACAAATCACAACAGCATATGTGTTCGGTCTAAACATGATTGACCCGTCCTAACAATATTCAATTCTCATGAAAATTTTATATGTTGCTGACAAGGATGTAAAGAGCATCTCTCATGCAGAAATCAATGCTAGATTCACAACACATGATTTTATAAAAATTGAGGAATCAGTGTAGGACTATCAACCGAGCAAAAATCCAAGAATGAGCACTGACATTCTAAACATGATCGACCTAAGTAAATGAATTTCAATCATCAAGAAATTTTGATATGATATAGATATGAACCTAATGAACAGCTTTTACTAGGGCACCCACTTAAGAATCTGACCACAAAGGTCACCAAAACAGAGCAAGGAAACAGTGTTGGATGCAAATTGCGCAACCCCAAGATCTCCATAAATAGAACAAGAACATGCATAATTGAGTAGAAAGATTAATGCACCTATTTTGGGATCCATCGTTCTTGAAGCGGAAGCGGAAAACGATGTTCCACGCATCAAGTCCTTCTCCTCTATTGCCCTCCGTATCACTGGCTCAATGAGGCAGCCCCCCTCACCTTTAGCGTTAGATAAAAGCCTCCTTATGTGAGAATACATGTGAGAATTAGGGTTAGAAGAGAGATTTGAGCACTATTTATAGAGTTTCCAATCAGGCCCTCTTATTACAGGCCAGGCTCAACTTGGCTCACACTCGTCAGCCCCATATTAGACTAATTAAGAAATCTTTTATCCTACCTTAGACCAACCCCATAAAACGGTAACCGTTAAATGGTAAATTACAATATCAATTAATGTAGTCCACATTATGAAAACTCTTACATTCTCCCACTTGGACTATATTAAGTGAAATTGTATTGTATGTGCTCATATTGGTCTAGAAATAATTCTCAATAGTCAATCATATCCCATAAAGTCTCAAATACCGAATCATGGCAGTAACTGCATGTATACACATAGAGCCTTCTATGGTCACAAGTGCTTTCAACTTTATTGATATGGATTCAATATGGTAGTGTGTCAAATGGATAACATCTCTCATAGAGAGATCCCATTTGTCAGTCACCATTCTCTTACTTTAAGCGTCACAAAAAACTTGTGCCACTAGAGAATGTCCATTCTCTTACCTTACGCATCACAAAAAACTTGTGCCACTAGAGAATATTTTTATGGTTTCAATGAACCCACATATGCCTTGTTCTTACGGTTAACCTTTCTTTATGTATAACAAGGCATATGCACAAAGTTAATAACCGGATGCCTCTAGCCTTTACTCAAGGTTTATACAATATCTTGAGACTTTATTAATATGTATTCAACATAATAACAACGCATTCAAAAATATTTTATTGAATGCAAAAGTTGATACATATCAAACTGTTACTAAATGTAACGAACACATATGTAAACTTTATTAGAGTAAAGCCAAAATAGCTTCCACTAAACAACAGCATCTCATGATACTCCTAGGCCCATGCTAATGACATGTCGCTCAAATACACATGGGCGTAGGCCTTTAGTTAGTGGATCTACAACCATATCATCTGTAGAAATATGTTATATTATAACGTCACATTTCTGTACCGTTTCTTTATGGTCAAAAATATTTGACCACCATATATTTAGACCCCCTGAGACCTCTATTTTTAATACTACAAATTTATTGTCTCAATACAGCCGTATGAGTCATTCCATAAAATTAAAAACGGTCAACTTCTTAATGAGATTCCGGAGCCTAATAACCCAAGTAACAGTTTAAAATAATGTTACAAACTCTATTTCCATAGTAGAAGATAACATAGAAATTTATTTAATGCACTTCCTACTAACATAAATATGTATTCTGTTATTAATCTCATGTCATCATAACAGCCAGCAAAGTTTACATATAAATACCCTACTAACTGCAATAACCAAATATGTCTGTAAATTAACATACAATCTCTTGTCCTTTTTAAGTACCTTAAAACTTTCTTGGCAGCAACCTAGTGATCGTGTCCTGAATTTGATTGATGTCCGCTTAGAAATCCCGTCGCAAAGACGATATTTAGTCTAGTGTAAATTCGAGCATACATTATACTTTTAAATGCATTGACACAAGATATACCCTTGAACTAGATTTTCTCAATATTTAAATAAGGACAATGTAATGGGTTCGGTCCATCACCCTTAATGACATGAGCAATTCCTGGCTTGCATTGATGTAAATTGAATATTTCCAAAATACGATCAGCAAGTGTCCTCTGAGATAAATCTAATAAAATATGGTAAGAACAATCCTTACGGATCTTAGTGCAAAGAACAAGAGATGCCTCAAGGTTATTACTTGTAAGCGAAATATTATGTTCATAGAGTATGAGAAAAATAAATTTCCTTCCACTGACCTTGTAGTATATTAAATTACTTTGTTTACAATTGAACGAAATAATAACACTATGAAATTTTAATAATATTGTCTGAAAACTTGCTTAAGATCATGAATAAAAATTTTAAGTCTACACACAAGTTTACTTGAATTATCTGCTGCAACACCCTCAATTTGCTTTATATAGATTTTATATCTATTTGGCGTAACTCCATATCAAAATAAACTATTAATGCCACGTTCACTTTGAAATAATATTTAAAAATATTATAAAGAATTAATTATTTCTTCACTATTAAATATCCATCCCTCTTTTAGAGTGAAAACTTTTGTTACCAATTTCGCTCTAAAACTTCACAATCTTTCTTTAAAATCCTTTTAGTTTTGTACGCTTATTTGCAACTAATGAATTTGTGATCTTTAAGCAAGTCAGTAAGTTTCCAAACACTATGATGTTCCATAGATTGCATATCGTCTTTTAAGGCATTTAATCACCTACTTGATTGAGAACAACAAATGACATTTACATATATGTCGCTAAATCAACCATGTAATGGATATTGTAATCATACTCTCACAAATAGACTATGTAGCCTGATGATATAACTGATCGTCTTTCCCTAACAAATCTCCTGAGTAAAGCTACAACCATTTCATTCTGCACTTGAAAAAATCTTGGAATCTCTGAAAATTCTTTGGAGGATGAGTCTACGTTCCTCAAATAGTTCATGACACCACAGAACTTTCAATTTCTGAAATCGGGTTCAAATTTGCGGCTATTTTCAATCCGACACGTTTTAGCGTGACCTAGTCTACCGGGTATCTTTTATGAATTTTTGGTGCAATTGACCTGTGATCGATTTATCTCGAGTCACAATGTACATCTTCGACACATTGATGACTCTCTATTGTTGTGAAAATCTCAATGTTTCAAATACAAACACAGGTTACCCAAAATGATAGAAAATCAATTTAGTGCCGATCGATGTGAATTTTGCAATCATGTGAAATCACCCACATTTTGATCACCCATCTCTATCGATTTGACCTATCATTGATCTCTTATCGATTTTTAATTGTGTCATAATGACCCTTGCAAATTGGCACGGTCGAGCAATCGATTCCTAGTCGAATTCTCAAGTCTTTTGCATTAAAATCCCTTAATAATTTTCCCAGATAGTCTAGTTATCTCTTGAGTGATTGGCTTAGAGAATAGCACTATAGACGCATCAACGAAAGGCTCGATTTATTCAATTGAAATCAGATTTGAAAAATCAGGATGTCACATGGTGGGCCGAACATGATCCTCTTTACCTCTCTGCAACGTTCATATCGATGAATAATCCGTGCGACCAGCATACTTTGAGAACTCGTTGTCATACATCTGTTAGGAATATATAGCAGCTCATAATGGGCATCACACTCTGAGTAGATTTAATATGCAATACCCTAGATCGATTGATCACATTTATATCTATCTCTTTTAATCATTGATATATTGTATTCACAATCATGATTATCCCAAAGACAGTTATAATTGGTCAACCAATGAACACAAAACTATAATGTGATTCTCCAAATTCGATCTTCCTCTTTTCTTGAAACTCTCAATTTCAGTTCAGCTTGCTTTTCTAGAAATGTCTCATTAGATCGAATCAATTTATGATCATTGACAACATCCTAAGATAGCAAACACTAAATAGAAACCTTGAGAATAAATAAGAGTCATGAGGGCACTAAATTGAGGAACTCTTTTCCTCAAGAGTCTCACACGGCATAAAAGTTAAGATCAGAACTTTTTGCCACTCTTATTGGTCGTGTCATGCATACATAGTATGAAATACGTATTACGGTATTTAAATCCTTTCCCATGAAGCATATGTCTACACCTTTAATACTGTACAGATGATAGTTCAGACATACTTAATATCTAACTTGAGTTCACGTATCTACTCATTCACAGAATTCATCAGAACTCACATCTGGCATCATAGACAGATAAAGTAAAATATGTGAGTTATTTTACTTTCGAACGTAGTAAATATTATGTCTTCATCTTAACACTTAGTTAAGGCGACATATATATTTTAAGCTTGAGTTTTCGATTATCACCTAGATAATAAGCTTAAAAACCGTCTCATCTCTGTTTATCACACAGTAAATAGAAGCGATTACCCGTGTGAGTGGGCTAATCTTTTATTTGTCCGACATGCTTTCTCAACTTAATATAATGCATTGAGCATTAAGATACATAAACGTCAAACAAAAATTCATAGGCATTAATAATGAAAAACACAAGTTCATAAATGTGAACAACTCAGGGAAAGTACAATATTTAGTACATCAGACTCTATGCAATCCTAGAGATTTTACATGACCACAAAACACATCTCTAGGTATTGGCTTTGTCATAGGATCTGCTACCATTCTATGTGTAGATATGTACTGTAAGTTCACATCCTTTCGTGCAACCATATCTTTGACAAAGTTATACTTCGTATCTATATGTTTGGTATTGCCATGATATTTTGGATCTTTAGTGTATGCTATAACTGCTTGGCTATCATAGTTAACCAATAATGGATTTGCAGCTTTCTCAATAACACCTAAATGATCCAAAAATCTCTTAAGCTAAACTCCTTCTTGTACCACTGCTGATAATGCCACGAACTCAGCTTCCATCATGGAGAAGGCTATACACGTTTGCTTCTTACTGCTCAATGATATGGCGCCATTGTTCAGTAAGAAAGCAAATTTAGAGGTAGATTTCCTTTCATCTAAATCTCCTCCCCAATCAGCATCTGAATAGCCTTTAAGTCGCAGATCATTTCCTTGGTAATTTAGCTTGTAATCAATAATTCCCTTCAGATACCTCGGTATTCTCTTAACGGCTTTCCAATGTGCTTGACCTGGATTGGATTGATATCTACTCACCATTTCAACTGCAAAACATATGTCAGGTCTTGTACACATCATAGCGTACATCAAGCTTCCAACAGCACTAGCATAAGAAACATGTTTCATTTTGTGAAAGCTAGTATGAACACCTAGAGAGGGGTGAATAGGTGCAGAAATAATTTTGCGAGATATATGCAGTGCTGATCAACAATAGATTATGAAAAGGAAATTCTCTCTTATAAACAAAACGAGTTACGATCAAAGTAAAAGAGTGTAGAGAAGAGAATATGAACACAGAGATTATAGTGGTTCGGCTTAATCTAAACCTACGTTCACTCTTCCGCACTAACAGCCCACCGGCTGGATTTCACTATGAACAAAAGAGTTGTTACAGTTAAGCTCTTCCTTGATTCCGCAATGTAGAGACCCTACTACACTTCTTCAAGGTCTTTCAATGATATAGACTCTCTTTTGTGTGCAAGATTTCACTCAATAGTTTAATTGACTAAGAACAAGGAGCTTCAGACTTTGGAATTTTTCTATCGTGCACACACTCAAACAACTGGAACGTCTTCCTTATATACTCCTTTATGCCATCATATCTGTTGGCACTTACCAAAGGAATTTTTCCAATCTACCCGTTGGACAGAATCAATTAGGAAGATCTTTGAGCTATTTAAGGAACATGACGATAGCCCATCAATCCTACTCGCTCATACAATCAGGATCTGGGTTTTCATAAGTAGAACCTTCCAAGTATACTTCGCCAATCAACGGATCCACAATTCCCGAATCAATCTTGATTAGAATAATGGATTCTGACATGCTATATCCAGCCAAGAGATCTTCTCCAATCGATAAAGTCAAATCCTTGACGAAACATCCAGTTCTGGATAAGTCTTCTTCGACGGACTAAAAACTGTCAATGAGGATAGACTTTGAGTCTTAAGTCTGGTAGTTCGGAGGTCTTCAGACTTTGATGGAAGAGTTTGCAAGTCTTCAAACTAGACTGATGGAAACGTTTTGTCAGCTTCAAAACACTCAAGAAAGTTTTCTCCAACAATCTCCCCCTTTTTTATGGTGACAAAACTTTCCTGTAGATTTGGATAACTTTGACCTGCAAAACATTACTCAAGCAAATATGGATATCTCACAAAGATAAATGGCTTAGTAATAATACTAGAATTTGCATCCACAGAAAGTAGGTTAGTTTTATGAACAAGGCCATGAAATATCAATAATACTTAAGATAAACAGATGTTCAAACAGTCAATTCGAAATCCAGTCCAAATCTAAACAGCCAAACACAAACATCAAGTCAATCAAAAAAGTTTTAAATCCAAATAGTCAAATCTGCACATCTCTCCCCTTTTTTGTCATCATTAAAAAGGTAGAGATGAAAAGAGAATGAAATTAAGATGGCTTGGGAACACGAACAAGCTAGAAATCTCCCATTGACTGAACAATGCCTTCCAGCTTTTTCAAGTCCTCCTTAAATTGCACTACTTCTTCACCCTTAGCATTTGCTTGAACTTGAAGAGCAAGGGCTTGAAGTTGATCATTCAAAGAAACTGAAGAAGCTTGTCCTGCATTCTGCAAATTCTGAAGTTCGCATCCCAGAGCATAGACTTGACCTTTCATCTCCAAAAGAACATTAAGAATTCTGCGAAAGTCTACTGAATTATCAGTCTAAGTACTTGCTTCTACACGATCAGTCGGTGTATAAGCAGATGATGGCAAATCAGCATTGTCACGCAGATTGGGCGATGAAACATCATGTCCCTCCTCAGAAAATTGTGAGGCATAGATGTCCTCTGGATCTGCTGGAGAGCGACTTACTCCTTCACTGGTGGTAGGGATTGAGGATGTTCCTCTTTTCTCAGGATCTCCCCATGTTTCCTGCCTTCAGGTGGAGAAGAGTGTTTCTCATGTTCTTTTTCTACTTTTTCCTCTTCTTCTTCTTCTTCTTCTTCTTCTTCAATTCTTTCCTCCTCTACATCTCTCTCCTTTGCTTCTTTCTCAAAATCTTTAATTTCTCCAGTCCTCTATTCTGTTTCAGCCGTGTCTTTTTCCTGTCTCTCCGTTGATCCTGGTGTAGAACAACTCAAGTTCTTCAATGCCATTGCAGAAATAGTGATATCATCCTCATCCTCTTCATCCTCAATGATGAGAGCTCTTCTTTTCTTGGATGGAGCAACCATGGGCTCCTTCCCTTTTCCTTTTTGCAGCCGAAGAGATTTGATGAGTCTTGACAGGGGTTTTCTCCTTGAACTTCTCCAACTCCTTGTTGAGTTCCTTCAGACGCATTTTAGAGACCATTTTCAGTCCCACCACCAATTGATCACACGCTCTACCACAAAGAATTCTGGGAGGCTGAATATTCAAGTGTCTTAATAACTTGGTTACAAGAGCTGCGTACGAGAGTTGACCTTTGTCCTTCACCACTACCTTGTACATGTGGAACATAATGGTGTGTGGAAAAGGGAATTTTTTACCAATATTGATGGCATATATCAGCTTTGCCTCCGAGTTTGAAACGTCATTTTTTGAAGTTGATTTCGGTTTGAGGCAGTTAATCACAATCTTGTGAAGCAAAATGTTGGTTGCATTCATCCTCGAATAAGAAATCTTTTCTTCCGTTCTTCTATCCTTAACAAGTTCCAACGTTGCACAAGCAATAGACACACTGATAAGTTGATATCTCCCTCTTTCAACCCCAATCAGATCAACCAATGTATTCATGTCAACCACATAGTCTTGATCTTGAACACTAAAAGAAAATCTATTTGCATCCAAGAAACTTAGATTTGAATAGAAATAAGTAGTAAGTTCAGCATAACCTTCTGTTGATTCAGAACAAAACTGTTCAAGTTGAAGATTGACATTCACAGAGTCAAGAAAATCAAAATCCACACTTCTAGGGTTTATTACCTCACGCTTCAGCAACTTAGAGTACAGTTGCTTGTGGTCATCCGATCGAAACAAGTCTGTTCTTTTACATCAGAATTTTGCCGTAACACCCATTCTCGATTTAAACTAACTGTACATCCTATTATCGTCATTCCCATCTGGCTGACTCAGCCCTCAAACACATGGATCAGTTGGGATATTTGCCAATGCCTCTTTTGCCGATCCAGCAGGAGCAATTCCCAATCGTTCCATTGTGCATAGAAAATAAGTTTCATTTTTTATACCCTTTTTTTTTCAAAAATTCGTCAATGTAGTTCAAAGGAGTACCACTCCTCTTCAAAGCACGGTAAAGCTTATAAGTGAAGCCAGGCTTAAGAGTTCTTACGGGTTCTGTGTCTTCGATGATTTCTTCCTCTTCTTGATGTGAAACATTCTAAGGTCTAGGAGGAGAAGATGGACGCTGCTGAGAATGTTGTGGGCTCTATCGCTGATGAGGAGATTCTTCTTCCTCGGTGAGATCAAAGTGCATAGGCCCCTCACGCGTTTGCTATGGTCCCCTATTCGCGATCCTTGAAGAATTTCTTTAGGACGACATCTTTCACAGTCTTTGAGAGATTCCAAGTTTGTTTTCCAAGAAAGATGACAACTTTTTGAAGATTAAGCAAGAAAAGAAAGAAATGGAAGATCGGAGCTCTCTTAGGGTTTGTGGGAGTGAAACAAAGAAGAACCGACAGTATATAAGGCAGTCGAAGCGAGACAGACCGTCGTAAAAGAAATGTAAATATGCCTTTTAAAAAATTAACTGCCTTTTTTTAAAGTTGGATAACTGTCATTTCAAAAATAACTTCTTTTTCGAAAAGGAAAAATTGTAATAATCACGGAAATTGAAAATAGCAACAATCAATTTAGGATAGATAATCGTACCTTTTCAAGATTTGATATGAGAGATAATAAAAACAACTTATAGTAAAAAAAATCTTGATTGTCTGAGTCTGAGTGTCTTTAGACTTTCAGTCCTGGGTCTGAACTTCCTCAGACTTTAGGATATTGAGTCTGGAACGAATAGCTTCAAATTGATTTTTCTCCAAAGGCCTTGTAAATATATCCGCCACTTGATTCTTTGAGTCAATAAACTGAATCGAAACTTCTCCATTTTGAACATGATCTCTAATGAAGTGATGTCGAATCTCTATATGTTTTGCCCTTGAGTGAAGAATCAGATTTTTGGTGAGATTGATTGCGCTGGTGTTGTCACATTTGATTTCAGTGCATGAATCTTCAATTCCAAAGTCTCTTAACTGTTGTTTTATCCACAGAATTTGTGAACAACAACTTCCAAGAGCTACATATTCTGCTTCTATTGTAGAAAGAGCTACTGTACTTTGCTTCCTCGAAAACCAAGACACTGTCCTGCTTCCAAGTAGTTGACATGTGCCCAATGTGCTCTTTCTATCAACTCTGCATCCGACTAGGTCTGCGTCTGAGTATCCAAGAAGAGTAAAGTCTCTTTCTTCAAGACCCACGTTTGAGGTTGAGGCAATATATTTGATAATACGCTTTGCAGCACTTAGATAAGATTCTTTAGGATCTGATTGAAATCTGGCACAAATGCAAACACTAAACAAAATGTCAGGTCTAGAAGCAGTAAGTTAAGAAGTGAACGAATGATGCTTCCGTATAGCTTCTGGTCAACTTTCTTTCCTCCTTCATCTTTGTCTAGCTTCAAGGAACTTGACATTGGTATATCGGTCTTTTTGCAATTTTCCAGCCCAAACTTTTTGACAAGTTCATTGGCATATTTTTCTTCATGAATAAAAGTTTTTCCTTCAGTTGTTTCACTTGAAGGCCGAGAAAGAAGGTTAGCTCACCCATCATGCTCATTTCAAATTCATTCTGCATAGACTTAGAGAATTTCTTGCACAGACTTTCATTAGAGGATCCAAAAATAATATCATCAACATAAATTTGAACAAGTAGAAAACTTTTGCTTTCTCTTTTGATAAATAATGTAGTATCTATTTTACCTTTGACAAAACCATTTTGGATTAAAAACTTACTTAGTCTATCGTACCATGTTCGAGGTGCTTGCTTTAGACCATATAGAGCCTTTTTCAATCTGAAAACAGAGTCTGGTTTCCTTGGGTCTTCAAAACCGAGTGGTTGTTCCACATAGACTTCCTCTTAGATAAATCCATTTAGGAAAGCACTTTTGACGTCCATTTGGAATAACCTGAAATTTTTATGACAAGCAAAAGCAAGTAATAATCTAACCGCTTCTAGCCTTGCTACTGGTGCGTAAGTCTCATCATAGTCTATCCCTTCTTCTTGCGTATATCCCTTGGCCACGAGTCTTGCTTTGTTTCTTACGACCTTTACTTTCTCGTTCATCTTGTTCTTGAAAACCCATTTAGCTCCAATGATGGATTTACCTTTCGGTTTCGGAGTCAATTCCCAGACATCATTGATACTGAATTGCCTGAGTTCTTCTTGCATGGCTTCAATCCAGCTTTCATCAATTAAAGCTTCTTCTATACTTTTGGATTCTATTTTAGAAATAAGAGCCACAGCACTAGACTCTTCGCGCCTTTTGGATCTTTTGCGAATTCCTTCATTAATATCGCCGATAATGAGATCTGTGGGATGACTGGACTTATGCTTCCAGTTGCTGGTTGATTTGTCAGACTGTTGATCTTTTTCCTCATTTGAATCTTCGACTATCATTTGTTGCTGGTCTTCTGAAGTCTGAGCTGCTTCTGGAGATTTAGACTTTGTAGAGTCTAGAGTAGGTTCAAATTCTTTAAGTTGAGTATGAATCGATTCGTTTTGCATAGAGTCTTGAAATTTGACATTCATTGATTCCTCCACAGATTGAGTCTTTTTGTTGTATACTCTGTAAGCTTTGCTTGTGGTCGAATATCCAAGGAAGATCCCTTCGTCTGATTTTTCTTTAAACTTCCCAACTAGATCATTTGCATTTTTCAAAATAAAACATTTACATCCAAACACGTGAAAATATGAAATCATGGGCGTCTTATCTTTGAATAACTCGTAGGGAGTTTTCTCTAGAATAGGCCTTAGAAAAACTCTATTAATGATATAACATGCTGTAGAAACTGCTTCAGCCCAAAAACGTGAAAAGGTGTTAGTTTCAATCAAAAGAGTTCTAGCCATCTCTTGCAAAGATCTATTCTTCATTTCCACAACTCCATTCTGCTCTGGAGTATATGGAGAAGATAACACATGTTAAAAACCAGATTCATCACAGAACTTAGCAAAATATTGATTTTCAAATTCACCTTCGTGGTCTGTCCGTATACTTGAAATAACATACACTTTCTCATTTTGAACATTTTTAGCAAACTTTTTAAAGTAAGAAAAGGTTTCAGACTTACTTACCAGGAAATATACCCAAGTGAATCTTGAATAATCATCCACAATCACTAAACAGGATTTCTTACCTCCAATGCTCTGAGTTCCGGTTGGTCCAAAGAGATCCATATGCAGAAGCTACAGTACACGATTAGTAGAAACTTGATTTATTGGTTTAAATGAGTTTCTTACCTGTTTTCCCAACACGCATGGTGTGCATAGATCAAACTTTTAGCATGACAAATTGGGTAAACCACGAACAAGCTTCTTTGCTGAAATTTTGGCTATTTGCTTCATATTGATGTGCCCAAGTTTTCTATGCCATAAGTTTGCTTCTTCTTGAATTGAGATTAAACATTGGGTTTCATCTAGGGGTGAGCAGCGATTTAGGGTCAACCCTGGACCGACCCTGGACCGGCCCAACCCTGCCGGTCCTAGTCCGGTTCCCAAGGGGACTGGGTCGGTCCTTGGTCCTGAAATTCCAGGACCAACACTGTGCGGGTTGGTCCTCGGTCCTGAGAGTTTTGGGTTGGTCCAACCCTGGACCAACCCTGTATATTATATTATATTATTTATAATTCTTTTATATATTCAAATCTAAGTAAAATGATATTAAAGTTGTTGACTCCTCATGCTCACAGTCATGGACAGAAGGCATCCAATTCCAAAAGGCGTGAAGTTTACGCCGTAAAGGTCTTCACGGCCTCCTCCTCCACAGTCTAGACTCCAGAGTACATTCTTCACCGTGAGGACTAAGGACTCATAGTCATGGACTCGCGATGTCCAAAATGGCGCGAAGTTTATGCCGTAAATCTCCTCACGGCTTTCTTCCCTAAAGTACGTTCTCTTCCATTTTGTCTTCTTTGTTCTTCAATTTGCCAAAATCAAAAGTAGCAAAATCCAGCTCGCCTCTGGTTGCTCGCGCCGCTCACTTTTGACCATGCGTGCTGCTCGTCCCACTCGCCACTCACCACTTGCCCTTTGCTGTCGTTGCTGGTCTCGCTAAACGCTCGCCACTCACCACTCGCCGCTAGTCTCGCTCAACACTCGCCACTTGCCAGTTGACACTCACCCCACTCAACACTTGACGCTTGTGCTCGCCACTCGCGCTGGTTGCCTCACTTATCGCCAAGTAAATCAAAAGGAAAAAAGAAGAAGCCCTAATTAGAAACCCTAATGCTCAGCTTGCCCTTGCTTTCCAAACACAACTTGACTAGTGATATCTACTTTGTGCTTCATTTGAGATATTGTATTGGTATTTATAGTTTAGTTGCACAATGCCGCATTGTCGATGGATGTGTAATTTGAATTTGTAGGTTTACTTTTTTAGGGAGTATAAAAAACAAGACGAAATAAATTATTGATCGGTCCCGAGTTGACCCTGGAACCGGACCGAACCCATTGGGTCGGTCCGGTCCTTGGTCCTAGGCTCAATAGGGTCAGTCCTCGGTCCTAAAAATTGAGGACCAACACTGTACGGGTTGGTCCTAGGGTTAGGGGGTGGCCCGAACCAACCCGGACCATGCTCACCCCTAGTTTCATCTGGTTTGACATCCAAGAGGTAGATATTTCCATGTCTTTGACCCGTAAAAGACTGAGAGGAGTCTTTACTAGTTCCTGAACAAATTCCCTCTTGAAAATTGATTTTGAAACCGGTATCGCATAGCTGACTGATACTTAGCAAATTGTAGTTGAGTCCTTCCACTAAGGAAACATTACTGATCGTGAGACTTCCAATCTTTACAGTTCCCTATCCCACAATTCTTTCTTTGCTATTGCCTCCAAATGAAACTTTTCCACCGTTAACTTGAACAAGTTTTATGAAGCAATTTGAATCTCCTGTCATATGCCTTGAGCATCCACTATCCAGGTACCATTTAATCTTTCTCCTGATAGTGACTTGCATTTAGAAAAGAAACTCAAACTTTCTTTGGTACCCATATTTTCTTGGGTCCATTGGTGTTAATATGATATACTGTCTTTGCCCATACCTTCTTAACAGGTTTTCAAACCATAGAACATTCTTTTTCAAAATGATTTGAACTATTGCACTTAGAACATTTAAGAGCACTGCAACCTACTGGTTTTACAAACACTTTTTGGAAGTGATTTTTGTAAGCATTTCTCGTAAGTCTTTGCTTAATTCTTTCTTTTACTTTAGGAAAATCAATTAGAGGAATGGTTTCAGCAGTCATTCCTAAATCTGATTTGTTGAAGTAAGGTCTTTGTGCTTAAAGAATTTTCTTAAGTTTCTCAGATCTTATAGAAAATCTTTTAGAAATATTTGAGATGTCATTTTTCAAGAATGCATTTTCTTTTGAAAAATTGTCTTCATTTTCTTTCAAGGTAGAAACACTTTTGTCTAAACTTTTGACCTTTTCTTTCAAAACATTTTCCTGTTGTTTTAGTGCAGAATTTTCTCTTTTAAGTTCGGAAATCCTTTTAAGAGAAGTTTTAAGACTAAGACACAATTCATCAATGTATCTAGAGACTTTAGTAGGGATTTTCAAATTACTTATCTCGATTTCACTGTCTAAATCTGAGTCTGTCTCGAAGTCTAATTGTACCATGAGACAAATATTTGCATAATCATCATCGCTTTATTCACATTATGCATCACTCCAAGTTTCTACTTTGAGTGCCTTTTGATACTTCTCAGTTTTTCCTTTCTTTTTCCTCAGAATGGGATAGTTGGGTCTAATGTGTCATTTTTTCTTACATTCAAAGCAGACTACATCTCTATTGGATTCATTATCCTCAATAGACTTACTCTGTTGCTTTTGAAAACTCTGTTTCTTTGGATTGAATCTTCTTCCATTTCTGTTTAGCTTTCTGAATCTTCTTATCATGAGAGCAAGCTCTTCATCATCCATATCGTCTTCAGAATCTGTGACATCATAATCATCATTAGATTTTAATGCAATGATTTCTTACCTTTAGGATCTTCATCTTCATTGATTCGCTCCACTTCATAAGACTGAAGAGTCCCAACCAACTCATCAACAGAGAGTGGCATGATTCTTTGTATCTCCCTTATTGAGGTCTTTATGTGATTCCAATCCTTGGAAAGTCCACGCAGTAGCTTATTTACTTTCATGGGATAAGAAATTGGTTGACCTGAATTTTCAAGACCATTTACTATCTCTATAAAACGACTAAACATATCAGTGATAGATTCTCCTGTTTTCATTTTGAATGCTTCGTATTGTCTGAGCAGAATGTTGATTCTGGTTTCTTTCACTCAGTCAATTCCTTCATAGGTGATGTGTAATCTATCCCAGACTTCTTTAGCTGTAACACAAGAAGATATTCTGTTATATTCAGTAGGTGATAATGCACAATATAAAGAATAAATAGCTTTTGCATCAAGAGCTTGTCTCTTGGTTATCTCTTCTTGAGTCATTTCGCTAGACTCAATGGCTTTTTTTTCCTCTTTCTGAGACTGATGCAGCTTTAGGAATGATTCCTTTTTTCTACCACGTCCCATTCCAGAGGATCCTTTGATCTTAGAAATGCCTTCATCTTGTTTTTCCATATGTTGTATTCATTTCCATCAAAATAAGGTGGTCTGGTATTGTTTTGCCCTTCAACCAGTCCTGGAGCCAACATACTAGCCATGGATCTTTAACTGTAAAGTAAAACATTTCAATTTAAGTGAGTACACAAGCTCTGATACCAATTGTGAAAACTAGTATGAGCACCTAGAGGGGGTGAATAGGTGCAAAAACAATTTTGCGAGATATGTGCAATGCTGATCAACAATAGATTATGAAAAGGAAATTCTCTCTTGTAAACAAAACGAGTTACGATCAAAGTAAAAGAGTGTAGAGAAGAGAATATGAACACAGAGATTATAGTGGTTCGGCTTAATCCAAACCTACGTCCACTCTTCCGCACTAACAACCCACCAGCTGGATTTCACTATCAACAAAAGAGTTGTTATAGTTAAGCTCTTCATTGATTCTATAGTGTAGAGACTCTACTACACTTCCCTCAAGGTCTCTCAATGATATAGACTCTATTTTGTGTACAAGATTTCGCTCAACAGTTTAATTGACTAAGAATAATGAGCTTCAGACTTTGAAATTTTTCTATCATGCACACACTCGAACAACTAGAACGTCTTCCTTATATACTCCTTTATGCCATCATACCCATTGACACTTACCAAAGGAATTTCTCCAATCTACCCATTGGACAGAATCAATTAGGAAGATCTTTGAGCTATTTAAGGAACATGACGATAGCCCATCAATCCTGCTCGCCCATACAATCAGGATCTTGGTGTCCATAAGTAGAACCTTCCAAGTATACTTTGCCAATCAAAGGATCCACAATTCCCGAATCAATCTTGATTAGAATAATGAATTCCGACATGCTATATCCAGCCAAGAGATATTCTCCAGTCGTTAAAGTCAAATCATTAACGAAACATCCAGTTCTGGATAAGTTTTCTTTGACGGACTAGAAACTGTCAATGATGATAGACTTTGAATCTTGAGTCTGGCAATCCGGAGGTCTTCAAACTTTGATGGAAGAGTTTGCAAGTCTTCAAACTAGACTGATGGAAACGTTTTGTCAGCTTCAAAACACTCAAGAAAGTTTTCTCCAACACATTTGTTCCTTCTCTTATGGAGTCCTTGGACACAGTCCATAGTTCAATCGTTCACCTTTTGCAATAGGAGTGTCTATGGGTTTACAATCTTGCAGACGAAATCGTTCAAGAATGTTTCTTGCGAAAGAGATAACGATCTCTTCGAACGATCTCTTGAAATCTTAACTCCAAGAATGTATGCAGCCTCACCCATATCCTTCATCTCAAAGTTGGAAGACAACCAACTCTTGACAGTATTAACAAACTCCATATTGCTTCTAGCAATTAGTATATCATCAACATATAATGATATGATCACAAATTGATCTTTGGATCTTTTGATATATACACAATGATCCTCATCTATCATTGTAAAATCATATGCCATTATGGCATTATGAAAATGTATATACCATTTGTCTTGACGACTGCTTAAGGCCATATATCGATTTCAAAAGTCGACATACCTTTTCTTCTTGGCCTTTCATTATGAAACCAGCAGGTTGTTCTATGTATATTTCTTCTTCTAATTCTCCATTGAGGAAAGCAGTCTTTACATCTATTTGATGTAACTCAAGATCCATACTAGCCACTATTGCTAGAATAATGCGAATCGAGGTAAATCTCACTACAGGAGAAAATGTTTCTTCATAATCAATTCCTTTTTGTTGATTATACCCTTTCACCACAAGGCGGGCCTTATGCCTTTCTATCGAGCCATCAACTTTACGCTTTATTTTGAGAACCCACTTGTTCCCAATAGTTTTGCATCCTTTTGGAAGATCAACCAATTTCTAAACTTGGTTTGACTTCATTAACTCAATCTCCTCTTTCATTGCATGAATCCATTTTTCCTTGCTAAGGCAAGTTAGAGCCTCATTAATATTTCTTGGCTCATCCTTGTCTTGTGGAGCAACCATGAAAGTTTCCCCTTCAATGTCAAAATGTCGACGGGGAATACTTTTGCGACTTGTTCGCCGTATGGGAGATCGTACACTTTGCACATTATTCCCCATCATGCTCTCACTCGGATTAGATAATAACGATATCATTTCATCATGTGGTTGTAATTAAGAGTGAGTTGAATTAAATTCATCACTTCTCATGTTACTCCCACTTGGACGAACTCCACTAATATCATTATCTTGATCCAAGGTTTCAAATAGGGAGTAATCTTCACCTATTTCGCCCTTCTTAGGAAATTCATTCTCTAAAAATGTGATATCACGTGATTCAAATTCAGTTATACTCCCACTTTCCTGTTCACCTATGAACACATACCCTTTCGAGTGTTCAGAGCATCTTATGAAAATAATCTTCTTTCCTCTGGGACCCAATTTCCCAAACTTGTGAGAGGGCTCATAAGTATAGGCAGCATAATCCCATGGCTTAAGAAAATTTAAGTCTGGTTTTCTACATGTCCATAACTCATATGGAGTGGAAGTAACTGATTTGGAAGGCACCCGATTAATTATATATGTAGCAGTTAACAAAGCATTACTCCAAAATGTGATAGGTAAGTTAGCATGCGCCATCATGGAACTAACCATTTCCAATAGGGTTCTGTTCCTTCTTTCCACAACACCATTTTGTTGAGGAGTATATGGAATAAACAACTGTCTTTTATGGAATAGACAACTGTCTTTCTATTCCTTTTTCATCACATAACTTTCTGAACTCATCAGACAAATATTCTCGACCTCGATCGGATCTCAATACTTTTATTTTCTTGTCTAATTAATTTTCTACCAAGTTCATAAACCTTTTAAAACAACTCAATGCTTCAGATTTATGAGAAATCAAATAAACATATTCAAATCGAGTATAATCATCTATAAATGTGATGAAATAAACAGCCCCATGCCTTCCTCTTACATTCATCGGACCACAGACGTCAAAATGGATTAATTACAAAGGAAATTTAGCTCTTTTACCTTTTCCAAATGGTTTTCTTGTCGTT
This sequence comes from Eucalyptus grandis x Eucalyptus urophylla, assembly GCA_028830015.1. Lineage (NCBI taxonomy): Eukaryota > Viridiplantae > Streptophyta > Magnoliopsida > Myrtales > Myrtaceae > Eucalyptus > Eucalyptus grandis x Eucalyptus urophylla. The sequence goes on from CM054190.1 coordinate 49,714,087, forward strand.
TTCCCTGCTAGGCAATGCTCATATATGAGCAAATCGACTTTTTCAATATTGTCTAACAAGCCCTCTTTGGCTAGTTTATTCATACGTTGTTAGCCAATGTAACCAAGTCTAGCATGCCACACACTCACATCATTATCATATGAATTAGGAGACGTGAAAAGGGAATAACAAACATTGGCATTACTATAGTCAACATTTAATATAATAAAACCATCTAGAAAATTACCAGAACCATAGTAATTTGTATCTAAATACAAATCCACACCACTATTATGGAAGTTCATATTAAAACCAAGTTTAACCAACACTAAAATAGACACTAAATTCCGAAGAATCTTCGGAGCATACAACACATCATGTAGGAACAAAATGCATCCACCACGCATGTTCAATTGACAGATGCCAATCCCTTTTACTTCTGCTCTGGAGTTGTTTCCTACATAGATCCACTTAGTTCCAGTCGGTACTCTTCAGAATTCCACGAAGGATTCTCTATCCTTCGCTACATAGTCTGTCGCTCCTAAATCCACAGTCTACAAAGGATTAGACTCAATTAAGAATACAGAACTTGACACATAAGCAAAGTTCTGAAAAGTACAAAGGGTGTATACCTTCTTTGGCTCATGACAGTCGCGAGTATAGTGACCCTTCTTGTCACAATTGTAACACTTCACCCTTGTAAGCTTCTTCATCCGAGGACGCTTTCCTCTTTCATGTTGGTCAAGCTTAGGTTTCTTCCCTGAAGGACCTGCTTCCTTGCCTTTCCCTTTATCGAACCAGTTAGGACGTTTGCGCTTGGAGCTCGAAGCTCCATGTGAGCTAGAACCAGCATGATAGATTTCAGCTTCCGGCTTAGCCGCCAAGAGGTGGTCATCTTCTAGCTCAAGATGACGCACTGCATCCTCAAATGTTTTGATATTCTCATTATAAGTCAGGTGCACCTTCATATGCTCCCAACTCTGAGGTAAGGAACGAATCACTGCTTGCACTTGCTGCTCATTAGTTAGAACATGGCCAACATCTTTCAGCTCATTAATCATGTTTGACATCTTTCCAAGGTGTTGCTTCATGGTTTGACCGTGAGGCTTTTTATAAGAGTCAAACCTAATAGTGAGCTGCCTCAATCTGGTCACCGAAGTATGACCAAATCTTGCTGCCAATACTTCCCACATTTCCTTGGCATTCTCAAAACGCTTAAGCTCTCACATGACGTCATTTTCCATGCTACTCAGCACATAATGTGAGCAAGAGAATTCTTTCTTTTCCATGCAACAAATACTTCCTTATCTCTCTTGTGCTGTAAAGTGTTTCCTTCTTCAAGTTCTACCATGGTCAGGTTAAGAGCTTCTAGTGCCTCTTGCTCTTCCAGCACATATTGGATTTTCATGTGCCATATTTCATAGTTATCGCCATTGAGCTTCTCACCTTTGTTTAGCTTAGCGACTATGCTCTTTGTGGCTGAAGCCATTGATCTAAACATATCAGACATATATGCACGAATTATTGATGCCTATCATTTATGCATCCATTTTGCACAAAACCATCATATTAATAAATAATTTCAAGTAAGGTTTCAGAATCAAAAGGTCACTATGTTTCCAACCATCATCCAAAATCCTAACCTAGAGTTATTATTAATATAACATTCTATGCAAAATAAATTCTTTGAAATTACAAAAATTTCTATGGACTACCCACAACAGTTAATAATAACAGAAAGCAAATAGTACTCGATATTAAACAATGATATAATAATAATGCTTTCACATAATACAACTAATATATCAGTTGTCACACCAACAATAACTAGGAAGATAACATTACATAAAATATCCACAAAACACACTAAATAAAGACTAGCCAAAACATCTAGCACCAAGTCAATATACGAACTGGGAAAGATCCTCTTTTGTTCAATTTCTTGATCTTTTCCCTTGTAACAATCCAGTAATAATCATCTATAAAATCCATCACAATTTTCCTATACGAAGTAGCTCTGTTGACTTCCCATACGTGATTCAACACTCCTTGCCATTCTTGTGGAAGAGTGTTCATGAAAAATCGCACCATCTCAGACTATGGCATGGAACGACCATTCCATATGACCTTTTGTATTTTCCCGTTGACTTCAAGAACGTGATCAATTAAGTCGCTACTCTCCCATCGATGATCAGTCAGTTCAGCTATCAACTTAGAAAGCCTTTCCTTTTGTTCATCGGTAATTGCGCGAATAGGTGTGCGCAACCTAAGGGGAGGTATTGTTCCTGCAACAAATGCAAAACAAATAAGGGATTACATATAATCCACATAGACTTAATTGGAAAAAGAAACACATTCTTTTTTTTTTTTGGGTCAACGGTCAACGGTCAAAGTCAACAGTCAACGGTTAGCTGAGTCGAGGTCAACAGGCGGTCGGGTCAGACCTGATGGGCCGGGTCGGACTGGTCGGATGAGCCGACCGGCACGTGCCACGCACCGCGCACGTGCATTGCACACGCCTTCGATCGAAACGGCGCGTGCGGGGACCGAATCGACGCGTGCCTGGCTATGCGTGACGGCGCGTCCGGTGGTCCCTGGCGGCGATCCGCCACTTGTTTTTTTCATCTCAATGAGGGCTGTGATCTTACACTTTTAGAAAAAATTTCGACTTACAGAAAACAAAAAAATTGGGTGAACAGAAGCGGGTGTCAGGATTTTTTTCATCCCCGATCGACCGGCACCACTTTTCTCAAAATTTTGACCACAAAAGTAATTCAATAACATAAAAAGGGGATCGGGAAGCATTAACTATGACTCTGATACCAATGTTGGGAATTACTGATTCTCTAAAATGGATTCGACATTAAATCGAACCCCTAAAACAAATGCGGAAGACGAGCCTAGGAAGAACATGTATCACTGATCAAAGACACACCATGGAATCGAGCATACCTTATTGTCCATATATTAAACACCAATGTTAAAGTTTGAGGAAGAATCTAATCTCGGTCTACCAAGGAGCGTGCTGTTGCTATTAGGGGGAGAAAAAACAGAGCGTATTGTTTCTTTCTGTTTTCTTTTTTTTTTTTTTGAGGGAGAGAGAGAGAGACTGACGTACGTTCACTTGAAAAGATACATTCCTCTCTTTTGTTTTCTCTCTTAAATACGTCTCCTCCAAGAGACGTAACTCTTCAACGTAATACGTTCCCCCAAAAGTCATAACCCCTCAACATAACACGTCTTCATACATGGGCCCTTATCTAGCAGGCCCGGCTTTTAGGCCCAACATGGGCAGATAGGCCCACTTAGGTCCATCAGCATACAAATAAAACCATCATATATAAACATGGTAAAGCATCCTTTGTTCAAATCCTAGCCTCAACTATCTTGTATAGCCTTGCTTCATAGGACTCAAGCACGAGAATGTTTACCTTGATTTTCCTTCATGTAAAGCTCAATCAAGCTAATCAATCTTCACTTCGGAGACTAGGACACATCTAAGGATGTTGGCACCAGCTAAAGACTCCAACAGACCGCCAATGGATGCCAAAATGGCCAGCAAAGTCGCCGGATGTCATCGTCATCACCAAGCACATTTATTGAGCCAATTGGCAGAGAGCATCAAATTGAGGTATTTCGGCGAAGGTTCAGCTGAAGCAAGGCTACAATCACCTCAAAAATAGGTGGATGATGAACATCGCAAGCTAAGGAATGCCATAGAAGGACAGCCGGACATTGGATTGGGCGCCAAAGTCACCGGATACAATAGAGGCGGGGAGCACGGTCTTCAGACTGAATCGGAAATGGCTTCTAATCAAGGCTCTCCGTTGACACCTAAATTTTGACTAATCATTTAGTAATTAATTGCATAAAAATTTAGGGATTAATCTTTAACCCCTAAGAAAAAATATTAAAATTGCATTTCATGTAGCCGCATTTGCATTTGTACTAAAAGCGCGATAAGAAGCAGGGGCTCGCGGTCGATTGCATACACAAATTCGGTGGAGTGTGGATTCGGGAGAAATCTTCAAAGAAGCAAAAGCAGCCCATAATATATTATATAATATGCCCATGTCAGCTTTGGTGGCACCAAGAAGAAACCTCCTCATTGATGCATTGCCATACACACACGAAATCCTACAGGCACCTGCAAGAAGATTTCCTGAAGAGTGGCCGAAAGAAAGGTCTGGAGAAGATTAAAAAAAGAGAAAAGTTCAGCTTAAATCCCGGAAAGTTGCCGCTGCATCTTGTCACAATAATGTTGGCTATCTTCAAGAAGCAATGGTCGGCCTATAAATAAGACCACAAAGCCACGAAGAAAGGGGGGGAGAACGAAAAATTTCCTTGAGAGGATTGTGAGAGCTACTTAAAAAATGAGCCCGTGTGGAGAGAGCCTGCAAAAGAAAAAAGAAAATATGAGGTCAGGGGGGAGGAGATTAAAAAAGGAAAGGGAAAAAGCTGAGAGAGGAGGGGCAGAGGGAGAAGTGACGTACAGCAGAGAGGGAAGAGAAAGAGAATAAAAAGAAAAGGGGACTGTTCACCGTCTTCTTCGTGGAAGCCTCCCGTCGCCCCCCCCTCCCTCTGTTCGCTGCTGCCCAGGCCGCCGGGGCCGAGCTCCTGCACCGCCGGCCCTCTTCGCGCCACCACCGTGCTAGCGCCACCGACGTCGCGCCGCCGCACCCCTACGCGAGCACCCTCCAGCCCACACCCCCATCCGCGCCGCTGCACTCGCCGGAGCACCAGCAGCCAAACAACCCGACGCCCCAGCTGCCTTGCCCCCGTGAGGTCGCGACCCATCGCCATTCCCCGACGCCGCCCGGGGCCGAACCCGCTCTGGCCTTCGCCGCTCCGTTTGCTGTTGGAGCTCCCTCTGTCGATACCACCGCCGGATCTACCGCATCAGAGCTGCACCAGCGAAGCCGTACGCCCCTGAACTCCGACGACGGTGCCTGAATCTCGCGCCGCCCAGTCGCCGATCTGCAGCACCGGAGTCCCAGCGCCCCGCTCACCTCCGCCAGCGTTCGTCTGGTCTACCCAGGAGCCGCGAAGCCGCTGACCCTTACCGCTTCGCTGCATCGCCTCGTGCAACCCGAGCCGGATCTGCGTCCCTTCCGCCGCGAACCACCTCGATCGCAACCTCTGGCTCGCTGAAGCCCTGCCGAGGCCGGACCCGAGCCAGATCTGCTCAGCCCGCGCTGACCCACGACAACTAGGTGCGCCTGCAGCACACCTCCCGCGACTTGCCGCCATTGCCGCCGGTCCGCCCGTTCGCCGATTCGCCTGTGACTGGTCCTCGCCGGAGCGCTGCCTTCGGTGACCCACGACAAGCCGTGCGTGGGAAAAGAAAAAAGAAGAAAAAAAAAACAAAAGGGAACATTAGGTAGTTATTATTATTATTATTATTATTTTATTATTTTTTAAATAGTTGATAGTTTGCTTTTATATAGTTTTTTTAGCGTGATCATCCATTAATGCATGATTGAAATTCCAATGTGAAATAACCCATCAAATTAGGGATTAGGAGTCCGATTTTCGCGACCGAAATCCGACTTATAATCTCTTGCAAAATCGACAATTCAATCTCATGCCCGAGATTTGATTCGCGATTTAATTTAAAATTGACCAACCCGATCTCATGCGCGAGATATGGTTCGTCAATTTTGGGTATTAATCTTATCCTGATTGGATTGGATATCGGGTTATTAGAATTAACTTTTGTTTTTGCAAAAAAAAAAAATTCAAAAATGTGAGTCAGATTAGAGTTAGGGTTAGCATATTTAGTTATTTCGTTTTTTAAAAAAAAATAAAAAAATCCAAAAAATGCATTTAGGATATTAGTTTTTAGAATTGCACGTGTCAATCTAGAATTAGACTTTTACTTCAAATTTTTAAAGCAAAAATCCCCAAAAAGAATTAATTAATTTAGGATGCTAGTTTTTAGGTTGTATGTTTAATTGTGTGCAAATTTTTTTTATAATTTCGAATTTTATATATAAAAAAACAAAAATCATCATGCATTTTAGAATAGAATTGCATGTCTCATTTTAAGTTTAGATCAATTTGCATCTTAGGTTAGAAATTGCTAGATTAAAATAACGTCCTAGTTTAAATTAGGATTTAGCATGACTTAATCCTAAGTTTAAATTGGAGGGAATTTTAATTTAGCTAGGTTTTTTTTGTGCATTTGTCTTAATTTCGAATATCATGAAAAATTCAAAAACTTGTCTTTAGATAAAGTAGTTTCAATTTTTAGGATAAATTGCATTTTTAGGAATATAAATATCATGTGCACGTAATGTAGAATTAGGCTCATATAATTAAAAAAATTGCCCGTCATTATAATTAGGTCATTTTGATTTGCATATTTAATTATTGCATATTCATTAAGAAAACATAAAAAAATATTTTACTCACGTCATGTAGTTTAGAAAACATCGTCATGCCATTTCATGTTAGATTAATAGCATGCATTGCATATTGCATGATTCCCATTAAGTAAGTAAAAACCAAAAAAAAAAAAGGAAAATTGCATGTTAATTAGAAATCATATCTAGGTCTGTTGGTGTGAATTCTGATCTAACAATGCAGATGCTTTCGTTGCTATGAGGTAAGTCCTGCGATTTATTCATCGCTTTCTTGGGTGTTAAATTGGTGGTTTGCGCATCCGCATGATCACCTCCCATGTTAGGATGATAAATTAAAATCAATTCAAGCTGCCTGCAAAATATTTTTTTTTTCAAATAAAAAGAAATGGTACCGAAAGGGCATTAGAGAAATCTAGTGTAACCAAGTCCCCGAACTCACAATCTCTGGTTCGTAGGAGTGAAGTAATTCTCCCATTACTTTACTTGGGTTTCTAATCGACCCACCAAAAATAGATTAGTGGCGACTCCATGATAAACATCATTTGCATATTAAGAACTTGAACCTAAGTCGCGAATTGGTATGGGCTTGGGAGAGCCTGAGTTAAGCCTAGGCTTAACAATCCATTAGCCGAACCCTTAGGTGGTCCAACCCGCTTCGGGGAGGTCGCGACAGCTTGGCGACTCCGCTGGGGACTTGAGTTAAAACTCTTAGTAGACTTAGGCCAATTTTTCTTTTCTTTTGAAAAATGTTTTTGTTTGGCAGCGAGGATTCCAGGTACGGCCCTAACATTTAAGGTGTTAAATGTTTTTGCAGGATGGGAGGTATAAGGGGAAGTGTTTGCTGACCTTTGTTTTGCAGGGAGGTGTAGGAATGTATGGTTTATTTTCATGAACGAAGCGTTGTTTGATATAAACTGTTGTGCATGCCTATGCATTTACACTACACTATTGCACACACAACCCGCCGCCGGACCTGGGCCGCATAGGATCATCTAGGATGGTATTGAGATGGATACCACTTCGACCGCATGCCCGCGGTACGAGTCGCCCATCTCAATCCCGAAGTTTCTTTTCTGGTGTCAAGAGTACCCACCTCGGTTCGCATGCCCGCAACCTAGGTTGGCTTTTTGACCAAGCCGAAGTCATGAGGACCCGACTTAGTTCGCACGCCCGCGGCTGGTCTGATCATTCTTGTGGCTTCACTTTGTTAAGCCTTATAGATTAGAAATCGAGCCACTTACCATGCGCATGTCTATGTGATTGCCCCTTGTTTATTGATAAAGTAAGTCTTCTAAATTTGCATTCTTGCAATCTGCTTACTTTATTATATCATTTTATCGGTCCATGGCATTAGGATTGTCCTGAGTCTTGATCAATATACAATGGGAATACCGGACATTCGAATTATTCTCCCTCCAAAGGAAGAGCTTAGCGCATGGTGGGACAAGTTAGACCAAGCTGGCCATCAATTTGTAGAGTCACACATTAGTCGGCTACTTCCATTGCTGCGTATCAACATCCATGGTGGCCTCATCCAAGCACTTGCTCATTATTGGTGCCCCGAGACTTCTACTTTCATCTTCGGCGGTAAGCATGAACTCACGTCCACCTTGGAAGAGTATAGCATTGTCATTGGGAAACCTTTGAAAGCTGAATTAATTAGCCCACCTATCGAAATAGACCCCGTTGTAGCCTTATCCGATTTTCTGAGAATTAAGGAGGACAACATAAGAAAGGTTTTAAAAGCTCACCGCAATACCTGTCATTTATCTTTTCTAAAAGAATGTTTTGAAAATGGCAATTCATTTCAAATGCGAAGGATTTTCCTTTTAGCCTTCTTTGGGTTTATACTTTTTCCTCATTGCAAGAATGCTATTAACCCTTTGATGGCTCACTTAGTTGAACAAGTGTTGGGAGGAAAAAATTTCGTAAACACTATTTTGGCTGAAACCTTTCTTTCCCTCACTCGATTTAAAGAAAGCGTTGATAAGACCTTCCATTCCTCTCCTGACCTTTTACAAATTTGGTTTCTTTCTCATATAAAAGGGTTTGGTGGTTCAATGACTATACTTGATGTTAATAGCTCTAATCACCCTATTATGAGATTTGAGAACAACCAAAAACATGCACCGGATTATCATTATTCTAGGTGGCTAGCTTTCATGAAAAAACCAACTTCCAAGGGTTTCCTATGGCATGCTAAGTGGTTCCAAGTTCGTGTGGCGAGACTTTCATGTGGAGGTGTTGGCCCAATTCCTCTACTGGGATTCACTGGAGCAACGGAGTACTATCCAACTAGAGTAACCCGTCAGTATCAAGTTGTGCAAGAGCTTCCCCCGGCATTGCAAGCAGATCCACTCCGAGTCAGCTTCATTGATGGAGACCGAGGCCATGAAGATTTCATTCTCACAATTAAATCAATGTGGGATATGTGCCAGCCACGAAAACTCAAGTGGCCCGAGGAGGAGCTCAAGGGCAAAGAAATGAAGTACTATGCCTCAATTAAGTACATTCAACAACACAAGATTCCAGAGGAGTTACTTCCAAAGATACCAAAGGTGCCGCTAAAGATCACCAACCGCGCTGAGAATAAACGCCTCAAGAGGGTTGCTGAAAAAGCTCAAGAGGAGAATAAGCGATTGCGCCGAGTGGTGTCCCGAGTGTATATTGATCAAGCTAGATGAAGTGTTTGAGTCAATCTTGTTGTTTCATTTCTAGATTAATGTTTAGGAAGTTGAGTCATTTACTTTCCTAGTTTTTGTTTAGGGCATTTTAAGCTTCTATTTCATTAATGAAGTGCTTGAATCAATCTTGCTTCTATTTTGTTAGTATTGTCAAAAAACTCCATTAATGAATAAAAGTTTTAGACCATTGCCATGGACCGGTGTATTTCATATGAGATACTTATTTTTGTCCATTTCTTCAAATTAGGTGATAACGGATCCTCCGCGTTCGCCCATCATTACACGATCAAGAGCAAAAATGGCCGACCAAATCGAAATGCGTGATCGTATGACCGCTGTGGAAAATCAACTCCAGCAGTTGCTCACCTCTATGCAACTTATGACAGATCAAATGCAATCCCTCCAAGTGAAGCAGACTCTTGCACCCGCTCTCCCCGAGATAGTAGTCCCAAAGCAGACGAACAAAGCCCAAATGGGTGATGATGACATGCCAGAACTAGAGGATGACCCACTGTTCGTCACAGCTGAAAAAGTTAAGCCCGACAATGTCCCTAAGGCAGAGCAAGATGAACGCTTCGCCAAACTTGAAGAGAAACTGAAACAATTGCAAGAATCACAGAATTCACTCCCGTTCGACTTGTCAGTTTATGAGAAAGTCAAAGTGCCGAAGAAGTTTAAGATGCCGGAGTTCGAGAAATACGATGGTACTTCCTGCCCAAAAGCACATTTGCAGATGTACCACGTACGCATGGCCCAATACGTCAAGAATGAGCCTCTCATGATCCAATCGTTTCATGCAAGCTTGACTGGGCCCGCACTCAACTGGTACATAATGAAAAATATAAACCTTCTCGAAACTTGGAATGAAGTGGCTGACGCTTTCCTAAAGCAGTATAAGTTCAACATGGACATTGCACCCTCCCGAGAGGATCTTGAGCGGATGGAGAAGAAGAAAAGTGAGTCATTTAAGGAGTACGCTGTAAGGTGGCGAAACTTGGCGGCTCAAATCACTCCTGAGCCTACAAACAACGAGTTGATGAAGTTGTTCGTCAAGACTCTCCCATATGAGTTCCGTAACCGGATGGCTAGCACATACGTTGAGAACTTCAACCAGCTTATCCCAGTGGGTGAACAGATCGAGATGGGCCTAAGGGATGGATGGTTCAATGAACCAACTCTTCAGGGCAAAAGGTTCACCATGAAGAAAGATAAAGAACCAACCACTGAAGTCAATGTTGCATATGTGCAACCAGCCCCTAGTAAGCCTCCAATGGTTCGTGTCCCCGGGAATCAGCAGGATGGAGGCCGAGGGCCTGCACAGCGGCAATTCACCAAAAGGCAGTTCTCTCCTCTTCCTGGCCCTCTATCTCAGGTCTTACCGATACTCCGAAACAAGGGATTGATTTCCCACGAACCAAAGCGGCCCAATGCTGAAAAATTCTCCAACTATGACCCCTCCAAAAAATGTGAGTATCATATGGGAGAGGTCGGCCATTCAACTGATGAATGTTTGACTTTGAAACACAAGATCCAAAATTTGTTGGATACTAAGGCATTTTCTTTCCGTACCACCCAACCGAATGTCAAGAAGAATCCGTTGCCGGAACATCAGGGAAACGTGAATGCAATCTTCGAGTTCAATACTGGCAAAAAGATGAACTTGAAGGTGTCTGTCAAAGATATCTATAGCGGATTAGTTAGAGTTGGTTATTATCCGACAGATGAGAATCCTCCCTTGCCTACCATGAAGGAAAGGGTTCAAGAAATGGTTAAGGCTGGCGTGATCATATATGCTGACCAAGCTGGAACAGTGTCAACTATCTCCGAAGTCATCATTGATTGGGAGAAGGAATTTGCTAAGCTAAGTGCTGAAAAGAGTGAACCAGATCCATTGATCGAGGACATGCCCCCACTTGAGGATGCCTCTGACCATGAAGGACTAATAGTGGAAGTGCCTTCAACTGATGAAGAAATAATTATTGAGATGCCCCAGTTGTATGAGTACAAGGATAACAAAGCAGTCCCTTGGTCATACGAGCTAGATGTTGACCTGATTACAAGGTCTGGTCGGACCTATGCTCAAGCTAATGCCCAACCTGCAAAGCCAATTACTGACGAAGAGGCCAAAGAATTTCTAGCTATAATCAAAGCAAGTGAGTATAACGTGGTCGACCAGTTGCGGAAATTGCCTGCTCAGATCTCTCTACTCGAACTCTTGCAAACATCTCCTACACATCAAAAGTCTCTAATGAAGGTTCTAAGCGAAGTTCATGTACCAGAGACGATCGAGGTAGACAGGTTGGAGGAATTCGTAGGATCGATTCTTCTTAAGGATTTAATAGCCTTTTCTGATGAAGAATTCCCTCCTGAGGGGAGAGGACACACTAAGGCATTATATATATCCGTCAAGTGCAAGGCTTCCCATGTGGCTCGAGTACTCATTGATAATGGGTCTGCCTTGAATATCTGTCCATTGGCGACTCTTCACCGCCTGAAAATAGACCCTTCAAAAATAAGTGCTGCAAAGACCTCCGTCTGAGCTTTTGATGGTACGAGAAAGGAGGTGATAGGGGAGACCCACCTTGATCTGCAAATAGGGCCGGTGATGTTCAACGTCCTTTTCCAGGTGATGGACATTCCTACCGCATTTAATTTTCTATTAGGACGTCCTTGGATTCATACTGCTGGAGCTGTGCCATCAAGTCTCCACCAAAGTGTGAAATTTGTTGTCAAAGGAAAGCTAGTCATTGTTCATGGCGAGGAGGATCATCGGATCTATCATGAGACGGCTATCCCTTATGTCGAGCCAGAACGTAGTGAGGAGTCGAGCTACCAATCGTTTGAGCTCATATCCACTATCCATGCATCTCGAGGATCGAGAGCACCCATCCCTGATGTGTCAAATGCAGCAGTTATGGTAGCAAGAGTGATGGTTGGAAATGGCTTTATTCCTGGCCGTGGACTTGGTAGACGAGGACAGGGCCTCCGGAATCCTATTGAAGCCCCTCGAAGGTTTCGTTCCGCCGGATTAGGGTACCATGGAAGAGGTGGAAGGCATGAACAAGAGAGGAACAACTCATTACTCCTCGATATCCGCGAGACATTCCCGGGCCCTGCCAGAATGATGCATGATGAGGGAGGAATGATCAACACCCGAGGTATCGTGCTCGATGGATGGAATGGCATGGACGACCCGACAACTTCAAGGATAGAGGATCCAGATGATGGGATGGAAGGGATCATGACTCTATTCGATGATCTCCTCATAGGTGCCATTGATGAAGAACCATCGGAGGAAATGGGTGCTAGCCCAAAAGAGTAACACGTTTACTTTTCTGCACTCCCCTGCGTGGGAATCCTATCTCTTTTAGGATTTGATGTTTTCTAGGGTTTGCTTATCGTATTCTGCATGTCGTTTGTCAGAAGTTGATGTTTGCTAAGGGTTTGATTGTTAGGGTTTCGTTTCACTTTGATTGCCGTACTTTTCAATCCAATAAATGTAATTTGGTTGATGAATATCAATTATGATTACAAGTTTTATTTTGAGGGCATGATGGGGTATACCAAACCAGCCCGTTGATGATATCCAACCGATGAAAGAAAAGAAAAATCCAAGGAGAATTCTGAGGCCTGGGCTTCATCATGCTTTCTCGTGTCAAAAAGTTTTTCCAAAATGTTTTGCCAAAATTCTTTAAATAAAATAAAAATTCGAAAAAAATCAAAAAAAAAATTCAAAACGAAGGAAAATTCGGAAAAATAGAAAAGAAATTCATGCCTTTTAGCCCTGTTTGTCTTTTGACCTATCCATTTTATGTTTCAGGAGCAGCCTTATGACGGGCAAAGAGGTGAAAATGGTCCAATCCAATGTCATGAGCGATGACGGTGATGACCCTGATGATCCGAATGGTGACTCCATTGAAGTACAACAAAGTTGGGAGCACCATGAAAAACCCAAAGTTCTCACCTCCGAGCAAACCGTCACCATTAATTTGAGTGATGACGAGGATCCTAAAGAAATAAAGATTGGGGCAAATCTTCCCAAAGATGAGGCCGAACACCTGACTCAGTTGTTGAAAGAATATCAGGATATCTTTGCCTGGACGTATGCTGATATGCCAGGTTTAGATCCGTCAATTGTGGAACACTGTTTGCCCACCAATCCAAACATGCGCCCTAAGAAGCAGAAGCTTCGGAGGACTAAACCGGAGCTCTCGAAGAAGATAGAAGAGGAAGTAATGAAACTCCTCAAAGTGGGATTCATCGAAGTCTCGCAATATCCTGAATGGGTAGCCAACATAGTACCGGTCATGAAGAAAGACGGTCGAGTCCGAGTGTGTGTTGATTATCGGGATTTGAATAAAGCCAGCCCAAAGGACGACTTCCCATTGCCACATATCGATGTTCTCGTGGATAGTACTGCTGGATTTGAATTATTCTCTTTCATGGATGGTTTTTCTGGCTACAACCAGATAAGAATGAAAGATGAAGATAAAGAGAAGACAGCGTTTATCACCCCGTGGGGAACCTTTCATTATAAGGTCATGCCTTTCGGACTCAAAAATGCAGGGGCAACTTACCAGCGAGCCATGGTTACTTTGTTCCATGACATGATGCATGAAGAAATCGAGGTATATGTCGACGATATGATTGCAAAAACCCGACCTGGGAAAAGTCATGTTGAAACCCTCAAGAAGTTATTTGATCGGCTTCGTGAATTCAAACTCCGTTTAAATCCTGCCAAGTGCGTGTTTGGGGCAGCATCAGGAAAACTACTTGGGTTTATGGTGAGTAGCAAAGGGATCGAAATTGACCCATCTAAAGCCAAGGCAATATGCGAGTTGCAACCTCCGTCGACAGTGAAGGAGGTCCGAAGTCTCCTAGGGAGACTAAATTACATTGCACGATTCATTTCCCAACTCTCAGAGACCGCTAAGCCATTCTTCAAACTCTTGAGGAAAAACGTACGAGTTGAGTGGAATGATGAATGTCAAGAGGCGTTCAACAAGCTGAAGCAATATTTGATGGATCCGCCAGTTCTTGTCCCACCAATATCGGGGCATCCTTTGATTTTGTACCTCACAATCCATAGTGAGTCACTTGGCGCGATGTTAGCTCAGAAAAGCCCCATGGATCAAAAGGAACGGGCCATCTATTACCTCAGTAAAAAGTTCACTGTCTCGGAGCTAAAATATTCTGATGCTGAAAAAACTTGTGCTGCGCTAGTATGGGTATTGCATAGACTGCGACAATACACCTTGCATTACCAAACGTTTCTCGTAACTGAGAACGATCCCATCAAGTATTTATTTAATCAACCAGCTTTGGTGGGTAAGCTAGCCAAATGGCAGGTCTTGATTTCGGAATTCGACGTACAGTTCATGCCACAAAAATCAGTTAAAGGCCGAGTAATTGCTGATATATTGGCCGAGAATCCTAGAAACTTGAATGATGATGATTGTCCTTTGGATGATCGTATTTTGGCCATAAGTGAAGATGCATGGTCTATGTTCTTTGATGGAGCTGTGAACTTGTCCGGTTCTGGTACTGGGGCAGTATTAATTTCCCCAGACGGACAACACTTCCCAGTAGCCGCGAAATTAATATTCCCATGCACTAACAATATAGCTAAATACGAAGCTTGTATTCTCGGACTTCAGGCCGCAATTGAAGTGGGAGTGGCCAAATTGAAAGTATATGGAGATTCTGCACTGATCATACTCCAGACTGTAGGTGAATGGAAGACCAGGGATGCTAAATTACTGCCGTATCATAAGTACCTCGAAGAGTTGGTGAAGGAGTTCGATGAAATCTCATTTGACTACTTGGCTAGATCTCATAATCAGTTTGCCGATGCCTTGGCAACGTTGTCTTCTATGTTGCAAGTTACTGATGGTTTGGAAGTTGAACCTTTGAAAATTGAGGTTCTAGCCAAACCTTCTTATTGCATGGCCGTGAATGAAGAGCCTGATAAGAAGCCATGGTATTGTGATATCATGAACTATATCCAAAAGCAGGAATTTCCTGAAGGGAGCACTACAGCCGATAGAAAGTACATAATGAAGATGGCCTCAAAGTTTTTCGTCAGTGGTAAGAACTTATACAAGAGATCTTATGATTCAGTTTTATTGAGATGCGTAGATGAAGCAGAAGCCACCCAAATCATGCAAGAAGTGCATGAAGGAGTTTGTGGCCCACACATGAATGGGCACATGTTAGCCAAGAAAATCATGAGACTAGGTTACTATTGGCTTGCGCTGGAAAGTGACTGCATACAGCATGTTAGAAGTTGCCATCGTTGCCAAATTCATGGAGATAAAATAAATATCCCTCCAACGGAGTTGCACCAACTATCCGAGCCATGGCCTTTCTCAATGTGGGGGATTGATGTGATTGGCCCAATAAATCCCAAAGCTTCAAATGGGCACCGATTCATACTGGTGGCAATAGATTATTTTTCAAAGTGGATTGAAGCCACATCATATGCTAATGTCACGGCCCGAAATGTTGTGAAGTTTATCAGGCGTGACATAATCGCCCGTTATGGTGTCCCCGAAGCAATTATCACTGACAATGGGACAAATCTGAATAACAAGTTCGTTGATGAGTTGTTCAGTGAGTTCAAAATCAGGCATTTGAATTCGTCACCATACCGCCCACAAATGAATGGAGCCGTGGAGGCAGCTAATAAGAACATTAAGAAGATCCTGGCTAAGACAGCCGAGAATTATCGAGACTGGCATGACAGGTTACCTTTTGCTCTCATGGCATATCGGACATCAATCCGAACATCTACCGGGGCGACCCCTTTCTCTTTGGTTTATGGCATGGAGGCAGTCTTGCCTGTGGAAGTAGAAATCCCCTCTTTGAGAGTCTTATCCCAAGTGGAATTGTCCGAGACCGAATGGACACAACAAAGGTTTGAGCAGTTGAACCTGATTGATGAGAAAAGGTTAAAAGCTCTTTGCCATGGTCAGACGTATCAACAAAGAGTAGCCAAGTCTTTCAATCGGAAGGTACGGCCGAGACACTTCGAAGTGAACGATCTAGTCCTAAGAAAGGTGTTGCCGATTTTTCCTGATCCTAGAGGCAAATTTGCTCCAAATTATAGCGGCCCATATATGGTGAAGAGGGTACTCCCTGGAGGTGCCTTAATCCTTACAGAAATGGATGGTCGTGAGTTTTCTAAACCTGTTAACTCTGATGCTGTGAAGAAGTATTACCCTTGAAAGAATTTGTTGTGAATTGAAGGAACTCACTTCTTCGTTGAATTGTGTGAGAATGGATTGAATGAGATGAGAAGTAGGCCTTGTTCCATACACATATCGAATTCATTCAATTCGGTATGTCAGACGTGTTGACCCAGTGTCAGTTTAATTAAATAAAAAGGAAATGCCCTGAGGACACCACCAGCGCCTCGGCCTGGTGGCACGGGGAATGAAAAGGTCCGAAAGCGACCAGGGTTCGATCCCTGGAAATGGCAACAAGTTTGCCGCCAAAAAAAAAAACAAAAAAAAAAATTTTTACCAATCATTTTCCTTTCTTTTTGAGCTGTAAACTCTTTGTGTTCAAAGCTGATGAGTTCATGAGGTAATTGTGACCTTTCAAAGGAGAATTTTGCATGATAGTTTTACTTGTTTAATCACCAATTTCACTGAGGATCGTCGCCATCGATCAAGTTAATGAATGATGTGGAATGAATTGAACATGCTAAATGAGACATGTCGGGATGATGAAAGGCAAGCCTTATCCTATACGCAGTCCCTTATACTGGTGAGACGAGTGTAAAAGTTCCATGTTTCTAAGGAAAAAGAGTTTTCTCGCGAAAGGTACGATGATCGAAACGATGAGAGACGGTTCATTCTCTATCTCAAACACTACGTGATCATCCATTGTTTAAACCCTTTTGAGCCCACACACGTGGATAATTTTTAAATTACCCCTGTCAAGAACCACCCCACATTGGGGCAAGTTGGAGGTAAGACGACATCATGAGGTGAGGAATTTGATAGGAATATTTTTGCTCTCACTTGCATCAATCTTCAGGTATTGCTATTACATTGAATTCATACGATAATTCAAGTGCCTTAGGATGATGAAGAGCAGTTCTTTCTCTATCCTACACACTTTATCCATTGCATAGCCCCTTGAGCCTGTAAATTCGTTTCATTTAAACCCAATTGGTGATCATCCCCCACACCGGGGCAAGGCAAAAGGCAAATGTTCAAGCAGCAAAATCCCGAGTGCTGACAAAAAATGAGAACTCCTCAAGAACCCAAATGTTAAAGCATTACGTGGTTATTAAAAAAAAAAAAACAAAACAAAGGAGGCATGAAAAAGCAGTATGCCTGGTAAAAGCAAGGCCAATGCCCATGGGAAATGAAAGAAAGAGTCAAGATAAATGACTATCAATTGTAAAAGGGTGTATTCCCAGTGGAGTGGTACTCAAAGAACTCAAATGCCAAGTTTTTATAGTACCTATGAGGAAAATCCCAATGATGAAGAAGAAGACCGGTGACAATGCCAAGATGATCACCAATTCTCATCCCCCTATACACATTTTGAGCCTAATGATCCGTTCACTTCTCAATCTATGAACTTAACCTACGGTACGTCCCTTGCAAAGTCTCTTCAGATTAGGGCACTGAAATTAACGTAGGAATTCATATGCTTAAAAGCATCGCTCGAAGAAGTGCGAGCAAGACCATTTCTATCTCATTTCGCAGGTTCCTTGACTTGTAAACCCGAAGGTGATTGCGAAGTATTGCTCTTTCATTAGCCTTGACTCGAAGAGTCCCTCTTTGTTGAGCCATTGACCGAGCCTACATTACAGTCCTGATAAAGACCTCTCAGATTGACCAGGTCGTACCGCTTGCGAGAATACTCGAACCCTTATTGACATGATGAGAGTAAGATGCAGTGATTCCTGTGATCCCACATTAATGGTCGGGACAAAATGGCCTTCTTAATGAGAGTGAGTGAAAGTCTTTTCTAACTGAAAGTCTCTCATTTGGTGTTCTTGAAAATCCATGTCATAAGTGAAAATTGTCATAATCGATGATTCTCCCCAGTGGAAGTTTGGTGGTGCAAATATGGTAAAACCATCATGCATAAATCTTGATGGAATGGATAAAAGCTTCAGTGGATTTTGGAGTGTGCTGAATTGCTTACTTCTTTGGCAAATGCATGTATTTTTGCTCTAATCATGTCTGACAGGTAATGTTTCCTTGAAGACCCAAGAGCTCCTGGCTTTTATGTTGCCTTTCAGAAGCCTCGAGGTGATCCATGAATATTTGAAGTACATCCTCGATGTTCCAAAATTTTCTGTTTACCAAGAGGTAAGTGACCCTCACGAATATCCCAGGTTTGTCCTAAGTATTCCCAAATTCTTGATATATGCCTTAAAACTCGTTGTTAAGCATTTCACTCAGGATGTGAATGCTTTCCGATCTTTTTCGTTATACCTTAGTCTGGATCAAGGTATTTCGAATTTTCTTAATCCAATAATCATCTCACCTAACATTGAGTGTTTATTGGTTAAGTCCCAAAATTCTTGACATCTCAGTCTGGATCTGGATGTCTCAAAACTCTTCGTTAAGCATTTCACTCAGGATGTGAATGCTTTCCAATCTTTTTCGTTATACCTTAGTCTGGATCTAGGTATTTCGAATCTTCTTAATCCAATATTCATCTCACCTAACATTGAGTGTTTATTGGTTAAGTCCCAAAATTCTTGACATCTCAGTCTGGATCTGGATGTCTCAAAACTCTTCGTTAAACATTTCACTTTGGATGTGAATGTTTTTCGATCTTTTTCGTTATACCTTAGTCTGGATCTAGGTATTTCGAATCCTCTTAATCCAATATTCATCTCACCTAACATTGAGTGTCTATTGGTTAAGTCCCAAAATTCTTGACATCTCAGTCTGGATCTGGATGTCTCAAAACTCTTCGTTAAACATTTCACTTTGGATGTGAATGTTTTTCGATCTTTCTCGTTATGCCTTAGTCTGGATCTAGGTATTTCGAACCCTTTTAATCCAATATTCATCTCACCTAACATTGAGTGTATATTGGTTGAGTTCCCAAATTCTTGACATCTTAGGCTAGATCTGGATGTCTCAAAATTCTTCCCGTTTAGGCGACCGTAGAATGGTACGGGTCCTAGACACAACCAACCAATGCCATACCGGGCGACCGTAGAATGGTACGGGTCCTAAACATGTAACACCAACTATCTCGAGTTACTCTACCCTCCTCGAAGGTAAGCTATTCTAGGTAAGTTCCTTTTATCACTAGCATTAGAATTTCCATGCATCATATAAATTGCATTTCAAAAAAAAAAAAAAAAAAACCATGGCCTGCCAAAATATCAACCATTGCATGTGCATGGTCAAAATTTAGGTATCATATTGTCTTTGAATGCAACCTCTGCGAGCTCACCTTCAAAGAGGGGCAGCTGTTGACACCTAAATTTTGACTAATCATTTAGTAATTAATTGCATAAAAATTTAGGGATTAATCTTTAACCCCTAAGAAAAAATATTAAAATTGCATTTCATGTAGCCGCATTTGCATTTGTACTAAAAGCGCGATAAGAAGCAGGGGCTCGCGGTCGATTGCATACACAAATTCGGTGGAGTGTGGATTCGGGAGAAATCTTCAAAGAAGCAAAAGCAGCCCATAATATATTATATAATATGCCCATGTCAGCTTTGGTGGCACCAAGAAGAAACCTCCTCATTGATGCATTGCCATACACACACGAAATCCTACAGGCACCTGCAAGAAGATTTCCTGAAGAGTGGCCGAAAGAAAGGTCTGGAGAAGATTAAAAAAAGAGAAAAGTTCAGCTTAAATCCCGGAAAGTTGCCGCTGCATCTTGTCACAATAATGTTGGCTATCTTCAAGAAGCAATGGTCGGCCTATAAATAAGACCACAAAGCCACGAAGAAAGGGGGGGAGAACGAAAAATTTCCTTGAGAGGATTGTGAGAGCTACTTAAAAAATGAGCCCGTGTGGAGAGAGCCTGCAAAAGAAAAAAGAAAATATGAGGTCAGGGGGGAGGAGATTAAAAAAGGAAAGGGAAAAAGCTGAGAGAGGAGGGGCAGAGGGAGAAGTGACGTACAGCAGAGAGGGAAGAGAAAGAGAATAAAAAGAAAAGGGGACTGTTCACCGTCTTCTTCGTGGAAGCCTCCCGTCGCCCCCCCTCCCTCTGTTCGCTGCTGCCCAGGCCGCCGGGGCCGAGCTCCTGCACCGCCGGCCCTCTTCGCGCCACCACCGTGCTAGCGCCACCGACGTCGCGCCGCCGCACCCCTACGCGAGCACCCTCCAGCCCACACCCCCATCCGCGCCGCTGCACTCGCCGGAGCACCAGCAGCCAAACAACCCGACGCCCCAGCTGCCTTGCCCCCGTGAGGTCGCGACCCATCGCCATTCCCCGACGCCGCCCGGGGCCGAACCCGCTCTGGCCTTCGCCGCTCCGTTTGCTGTTGGAGCTCCCTCTGTCGATACCACCGCCGGATCTACCGCATCGGAGCTGCACCAGCGAAGCCGTACGCCCCTGAACTCCGACGACGGTGCCTGAATCTCGCGCCGCCCAGTCGCCGATCTGCAGCACCGGAGTCCCAGCGCCCCGCTCACCTCCGCCAGCGTTCGTCTGGTCTACCCAGGAGCCGCGAAGCCGCTGACCCTTACCGCTTCGCTGCATCGCCTCGTGCAACCCGAGCCGGATCTGCGTCCCTTCCGCCGCGAACCACCTCGATCGCAACCTCTGGCTCGCTGAAGCCCTGCCGAGGCCGGACCCGAGCCAGATCTGCTCAGCCCGCGCTGACCCACGACAACTAGGTGCGCCTGCAGCACACCTCCCGCGACTTGCCGCCATTGCCGCCGGTCCGCCCGTTCGCCGATTCGCCTGTGACTGGTCCTCGCCGGAGCGCTGCCTTCGGTGACCCACGACAAGCCGTGCGTGGGAAAAGAAAAAAGAAGAAAAAAAAAACAAAAGGGAACATTAGGTAGTTTTTATTATTATTATTATTATTTTATTATTTTTTAAATAGTTGATAGTTTGCTTTTATATAGTTTTTTTAGCGTGATCATCCATTAATGCATGATTGAAATTCCAATGTGAAATAACCCATCAAATTAGGGATTAGGAGTCCGATTTTCGCGACCGAAATCCGACTTATAATCTCTTGCAAAATCGACAATTCAATCTCATGCCCGAGATTTGATTCGCGATTTAATTTAAAATTGACCAACCCGATCTCATGCGCGAGATATAGTTCGTCAATTTTGGGTATTAATCTTATCCTGATTGGATTGGATATCGGGTTATTAGAATTAACTTTTGTTTTTGCAAAAAAAAAAAAATTCAAAAATGTGAGTCAGATTAGAGTTAGGGTTAGCATATTTAGTTATTTCGTTTTTTAAAAAAAAATAAAAAAAATCCAAAAAATGCATTTAGGATATTAGTTTTTAGAATTGCACGTGTCAATCTAGAATTAGACTTTTACTTCAAATTTTTAAAGCAAAAATCCCCAAAAAGAATTAATTAATTTAGGATGCTAGTTTTTAGGTTGTATGTTTAATTGTGTGCAAATTTTTTTTATAATTTCGAATTTTATATATAAAAAAACAAAAATCATCATGCATTTTAGAATAGAATTGCATGTCTCATTTTAAGTTTAGATCAATTTGCATCTTAGGTTAGAAATTGCTAGATTAAAATAACGTCCTAGTTTAAATTAGGATTTAGCATGACTTAATCCTAAGTTTAAATTGGAGGGAATTTTAATTTAGCTAGGTTTTTTTTGTGCATTTGTCTTAATTTCGAATATCATGAAAAATTCAAAAACTTGTCTTTAGATAAAGTAGTTTCAATTTTTAGGATAAATTGCATTTTTAGGAATATAAATATCATGTGCACGTAATGTAGAATTAGGCTCATATAATTAAAAAAATTGCCCGTCATTATAATTAGGTCATTTTGATTTGCATATTTAATTATTGCATATTCATTAAGAAAACATAAAAAAATATTTTACTCACGTCATGTAGTTTAGAAAACATCGTCATGCCATTTCATGTTAGATTAATAGCATGCATTGCATATTGCATGATTCCCATTAAGTAAGTAAAAACCAAAAAAAAAAAAGGAAAATTGCATGTTAATTAGAAATCATATCTAGGTCTGTTGGTGTGAATTCTGATCTAACAATGCAGATGCTTTCGTTGCTATGAGGTAAGTCCTGCGATTTATTCATCGCTTTCTTGGGTGTTAAATTGGTGGTTTGCGCATCCGCATGATCACCTCCCATGTTAGGATGATAAATTAAAATCAATTCAAGCTGCCTGCAAAATATTTTTTTTTTCAAATAAAAAGAAATGGTACCGAAAGGGCATTAGAGAAATCTAGTGTAACCAAGTCCCCGAACTCACAATCTCTGGTTCGTAGGAGTGAAGTAATTCTCCCATTACTTTACTTGGGTTTCTAATCGACCCACCAAAAATAGATTAGTGGCGACTCCATGATAAACATCATTTGCATATTAAGAACTTGAACCTAAGTCGCGAATTGGTATGGGCTTGGGAGAGCCTGAGTTAAGCCTAGGCTTAACAATCCATTAGCCGAACCCTTAGGTGGTCCAACCCGCTTCGGGGAGGTCGCGACACTCTCCAACAGCCTTATTCGAGGATGCATGTTGCAACTGAAGAGAGTATGCCGAGGGGGAGGATTATAAGGTGGTAGTTCATCGGGAAAGGTGCCGCCGAGCGATAATTGGCAACAAGATGAGCTTCGACTGAGAGAGAGAGAGAGAAATTGGATCTGAAAAATGCACCGCCGGTTTTGTAGAAAAATTCATCTTATATTTAGCCCCAACATCAAATTCGGGCCCTTGGATTGATCCAAGGGCCCAAATTGTTCCTTATCAATGAAAGCTTAATCTTATTGGTTTAGAATTGATCTCATGGATCAATGACATGTCAAGAAGTAAGGTTAGGATTAATTGTTGACAAATGACTAGGATGTAGTGCTTAGTCACTAAGCAAGTCTCCTAATTTGCTTAATTCTAGTGATTATGATTAGTGACATGGCACCTATAGGCATTTTGGTAAATTCACCAAGGGTATTTTATTAAATTTTATGCAAGAGGGGCATAGGCAAGTCGGCCAAGCCTTGGGTTGGTCAGTGGTGGCTGCAGGTGGCCCCCCCGAAACAGGTTGGGCTGGTCAGACCAATCCGAATTGATTCTAACTAGTTCAGTTGGTTCTTGTTGACTTAGGCTAGTTGTTTTCAAAATTTTATGCAATTTTAAGGAATTCTTGTCCAATTAAAATGAAAATGGGCTAATTTGAAGAAGCATGATCCAAAATCGCTGACTAAACTTTCAAAAACATCTCAATTGATTTTAATTGGTTTAATCACCCTAAGATTATTTAAAATTAGGCTTAAACTCAATGGGTGTGTGAATTTGGAATTTCTTGCCAATTTGCATAATTTGTGCAATCCCTGCCTTCAAAAACCAAATTAACCGAAATTGAATCTAATTGATACAACAAGATATCAATTGGTTCAGTTATCCATGTTCATAATGGCTTAATGCATCCAAATTGACATTAAAATGGTGGTACAAACTTTATAGCAAAATGAGATTAAAGGTCAATGATGAAGTTGAACCTTAACCCATCAAATTAAACATTATTCTAGAATGGGTCAACTTAAATTTCACCAATTGAAACTCATTAACCTAACTTTTTAAAGTTCAAGTGAGCTAAATCTATCAAATTGGAAATTTCCCAAGTGAATTTGCCAAAATTGACCTTGGAATTGGATTCAATTTGAGAAAATGAATTGGTTTGAAGTGTAAACTTGCAAGTCATGAAGAATTAATCCATACCCATGATTAAGGCTAAAAATGGTAATTTCATCCCAACATGCCAAATCTCAAAATTGGTTGCACAAGTAATATTAAAATAGTCTCTAGATCAAATGTTATAAAAGAAACTAAGTCCAAATATGACTAGAAATGAAGTAATTTTATTTTTGTTTTATTTTGAACCAAAATCCAAGAAAATCAAAAAATGAGGTTCCTAATCGATTTTTGCAAAATTTTCAATGCCAAAGTCAAATTAACACTAAAACAAGATGATTTTTGAATTTTCAAATTTTTTAAGTCAAAAGTCAACTATTTCGTGAATTTTCACTAAAAATGTCATTTTATGATCAAAACTTTGAATTTTTTGAAAACTTTTGTGGCCAAAGAGAAATTAGGACTAATCGGAAAATTTTTATGCAAAAAGCCAAATCTTGAATTGGGGCTCACTTTTGATCAAAGGTTTAACCAAAAAATCAACTCAAAAGTTAACTCTTTCATTATTATTTTTTTTGGTTTTTATTGAAAATGGTTAGAAAATCATTCACTAATGAAAGGCCATTGAAAAAGAAATAAAAAATGACACTTTTCACTCGAAAAATGGGTTCCGTTGTAATCAAAAATCCTAATCTCGAAGTTTTTAATTTTTGTGATGCGTTTGATTAAAAAACAATGGTGCACGAAAGACCCCTTCAAACGCTTTTTTTTTTTTTCTCGGCTTGAAAGTCAGTTATTTGGGGTGTCTTTTTGGGGAAGGTGGAGAGCTCCCTGAATTGCCTCTTGTCTCGGACTTTTTCTCCTTAAAAGAGCATGTTTCCAAGAGTTTATCCATTGAATTGAGCAACCTTTTCTATTAGTCCTTGGCCACGCGCCGAGCAAGCTACTTCACCAACTCTCTGATTTGGCTAAATTTATAGACTTTTGCAATTGCTAAAAGTGAGCTGCTTTGGCTATGATTTTCACATTCCTTCGGTAGCTTATCCTTGCCCATATTTTGTCTGTTTGAACACCTAATTATTTTCTTACATCTCAACCAAATATTAGGCTAATTGGACATTTGGGTATAATATGGTGGAGCCATGAAGTTGCTTACTCATTAGCTTTGAATTGTGGCCAAATCATGAACTAGGTTTTGGTAGCTGGTTTTTTTTTTTTTTTTGGTCATAAATGAAATTTCATTCAAGAACTAGCTACAATACAACCCGCAGCCAGTGCGTCCGAACAGAGAAGATCAAGCAAAAAAGAAGGGGGCTCCACGGCCTAATTAGCAGGAAGGGTGCCGTTCGTATGGGCTTTTGCAGCCCATTCGGCTGCAAAGTTACCCTCTCTTTTGCGCGCCGAGCAAGCTACTTCACCAACTCTCTGATTTGGCTAAATTTATAGACTTTTGCAATTGCTAAAAGTGAGCTGCTTTGGCTATGATTTTCACGTTCCTTCGGTAGCTTATCCTTGCCCATATTTTGTCTGTTTGAACACCTAATTATTTTCTTACATCTCAACCAAATATTAGGCTAATTGGACATTTGGGTATAATATGGTGGAGCCATGAAGTTGCTTACTCATTAGCTTTGAATTGTGGCCAAATCATGAACTAGGTTTTGGTAGCTGGTTTTTTTTTTTTTTTTTGGTCATAAATGAGATTTCATTCAAGAACTAGCTACAATACAACCCGCAGCCAGTGCGTCCGAACAGAGAAGATCAAGCAAAAAAGAAGGGGGCTCCACGGCCTAATTAGCAGGAAGGGTGCCGTTCGTATGGGCTTTTGCAGCCCATTCGACTGCAAAGTTACCCTCTCTTTTGCAATGCCATACGCGAAGTTGAGAGAAACAGGGGAGAAGGGCAGCAGCTTCAGCAAACAGAGGTTGGACCTCCCATGGCATCGATTGCCGATCTACATGATGTTAACCAACACGAGGCAATCTGATTCTATCCACAACGGATCGTGAGCTTTACCTTTCTGGATCAGATGTTGCAGGGTGAAAGTGAAGGCCATTATTTCAGTCTGCAGGGGCTAAGATGCAGCAAAATCTCGGGTAAAACCATCTACCAACTTTCCATTATGATCTCGGCATAAGCATGCCATTGAACCCTTCTTTCTCGAAAGTTGAAAAGCCCCATCAATATTAAACTTGAGGATACCTGGATCTGGAGGTCGCTATACATCCATAGAGAGAGTGGGAAGTTGTCCTGCCTTCGCAGAACGTCGATTGGAGTTTCGAGCTATTTGGATCTGGGCAAGGACGATATCCACAATATGCATCGGATCAAGGCGTTGATGGCGAAAAATGAAGTTGTTCCTCGCCTTCCAGAGCTGCCAGAGGATTGATGCTATAGTTTCGAAATCAAGTAAGATTTGCTTCTGTGCTACCCTGTCTGCTAGCTATTGATCTATGCGCCGTACTGTTTGGGGTGTGAGATTTATGCCAAATTTAGGGTAGGACCAGATTTGGGTAGTCCATGGACAGGAAAGAAAAAGGTGGTCGACAGTTTCTGGGACTTGATTGTTGCATAGATTACATAAAGGATCTATAGTTATCTGTCGACGGAAAAGGTTGTCTTTGGTAGGCAACGCATTATGGCAGAGAGACCAAACAGAAGTGCGGATTTTTGGTGGTACCTGGAGCTTCCATATGCTTTTCCACAGGGTAGCTGGTATCTAATATGATGGAGATGGCTAGTCTGTGATATTGTGGGATGGCGCTAACTGTAATGCTCTATATCCGCTTTTCACTATGTATTGCCTGTGAGTAGTGTCAGTCCATATGAGTTGATCTGCTGCATGGTGGTCTTATTTGAATGTCAATAATATCTTGGATAGTTTGAGGATCAAAATACCTGTTAAGGAGACCCACATTCCAGTTTTGCTGGTTCGGCGCCATAAGTTCAGCAACTAACACAGGTTCATTTAGATTAGCAGGACCACCTAGAATTCCTTTAGATAGCCACATATCTTCTTGTATTGCGCCCATCACCAACTGACCATTGTAGATTTGGTAAAATTGAATCTCTTCCTACTAAGAGGCTTTGCCAGCCCCATGATGGTCGCGTTCCTTTTATTGCATGTCGAAAATCTCGTGAATGAAAATAAATTCCCTTAAAGAGGATGCTATAAAGTGAGGAAGGATTCTAAGTTAAACGCCAGGCCCGTTTCCCAAGCAGTGCCTTATTAAAATCTATAAGATCTCGAAATCCTAGGCCACCCTTTTCCTTGCTACTCTTTAGTACTTCCCACTATTTCCAGTGAATAACAACTTTGCAACTAGCATTCTGCCACCAAAATCGAGCAATCTTCTTTTCTATGGATTTGCAAATTGAGACGGGAAATCTAAAAATGGACATGGCACATTGAGGTATTGCCTGCACAACAGCTTTTATGAGAATTTCCTTACCACCTTTTGATTAAAAAAAAAAAAAAACTAGCTTTCCATCCGTCTAACTTTGCATTCACTCTTCTCATAATCCAAGCGAACATTTCTTGTCTTGATCGACCCCAATCAGAATGGATCCCCAGATATTTTCCTATTTTGTGTAATACTGAGACCCTTAGTTCATTTGCCAAGTTATCCCTTAAGCTATTGGGGTAGGCATGACTAAAGAAAACGCTCGATTTATTTCTGTTAACCGCCTATCCCGTAGCCCAACAATATTGATTCAGAATACTGGCTAGGTTTTGACACTCATGGAAACTAGCATCCATGAAAAAAATGGCATCATCGGCAAAAAACATATGGGAAAGAGTGGGACACCACTTGTTTAACTTGAGGCCCTTGATGTTGCTCGAGTCGATGGCTTCATGGATGAGATTGGATAAAACATTTGCTAACAAAATGAATAAGTAAGGCAAGAGTGGATCTCCCTATCTTAGTCCCCAAGATGGATGAAAATAATCTAGTTGTTCGCCATTGAACTTGACACTGAAAGAGGCTGTTGTAACACACTGCATTACCCATTGAACCCAAGTGGTATGGAATCCTAACTTGAGAAGACAATATTGTAAAAAATCCCATTTACATTATGTCATATGCCTTTTGCATGTCCATCTTCAAAACCGCCTGAAATTTTCTTTTTTGTTTTTTGATCTTAAGTTGATGAAGCACCTCTTGTACAATGAGAATGCTGTCTTGAATTTGACGACCGCTAACAAAGACACTTTGCTTAATGGATATTAAATCAGGTAGCAAGGGTTTAAGGCGATTTGCTATCACCTTGGAGATAATTTTGTAGCTGTAATTGCAAAGGCTGATAGGTCGATATTGGTCTAGACTTTTTGGCTGAGCAACCTTTGGAACTAGGGTAATGAGAGTCTTATTTAGGACTAAAGGCATTATTCTAGTTCTGAAGAAATCCTGCACTGTGGTATAAATATTATCTTGTAAGATATGCCAGTATTCCTGATAAAACAAATCATTCAACTGCCAGGTCTCGGTGCTTTCATGACCCTCATCTGGAAAGTAGCCTTGCGCACTTCTTCTCTGGTCACTGGGGCCGTCAACATCATGTTCATTTCCATTGCAACTAGGCTTGGGCATTTATCAATAATAGGTCCATAATCTCGATGGCCAACGGATCGGTAGAGATTTGAGAAGAAACTCATTGTCAATTCTTTCAAAAGGCCTTCTTCCCTAATCCATCCGAGATTGTCATCCTTCAGCATTCGTATTCTATTATGAATCCGCCATTGAAGAGTTGTCGCGTGGAAAAATTTGGTATTTTTATTGCCCCATCGAAGCCATTTTATCCTTGATCGCATTGCCCAATGTTGTTCCTCTTGCTGCCATAAATGCTGTATTTCCATCTTCAAATTTGGACTCCTCAGTTTGTCGTTGTGGCTGTTGGAAGAATTGATATGGGTCTGAAGTTGGTGTTGCAGGTCTAAAATTTGAGTGTGGGCCTTGGAAAATTTTGAATGACTCCATTTTGTGAGTACTGTTGCAACCGCTTGTATTCTGTGTGGTAGAGTAACACCAGCGGCCTATGTAGAAGTCCATGATCTTGCAATAACCTCACGACATTCTGGGTCTTGTAGCCAGTAGGCTTCAAAGACAAACTTCTTATTTCGTCTGCTCGGTGAAGCGTCAGTCGTTAATAAAAGAGGGCTATGGTCAGAGCCCACCGTAGGTAGTGCAAAAACCTCTGCTTTAGGGAAGGTGAGGTGCCACTTCATAGTACACAAAAACCGGTCTAACCTTTCTTTTACTAGTTCTTCACCCTTGCTATTGTTCATCCACGTGTAACCGCATCCTTTATTATCCATGTCCATAAGTGAGCAGTCATTTAGAAATTCTCGAAAAGAAAACATTCGATAAGGTTCAGCCGACCGTCTACTCACTTTTTCCCAATGATAAAGTACCTCATTAAAATCACCAGCGCAGATCTAGGGTAGAGTACTAGAAAAAGCTATTTGTCGAAGCTCTAACCAAAGTTGTTGGCATTGCAGATAAGTTGTTGGTGCATGGACACAAGTGAGACGCATAGAGATCCCAGATTGAGCTTTTGTGCATGTTGTATCAAAATAGTGCTGGGAAGTGTGCTCCATGTGTACTAAAATGTTGTCCAGCCAAAACATAGCCAATTCTCTAGCTATGCCAATCGGATCGAGAACATGAGAATTTCGGAAATTGAGTCCTTGCTGAATTCTAGTTAGTGCCACCCCTTGATTTTTAGTCTCCATCAAAAAAACTAAGTCGGGCTTTTCTTTGGCCACTAGGGCCTTTAGGGCTCGAACTGTCAAGGGAGAGCCCAGGCCTTGACAGTTCCAGCAAAGGATCTTCATTTGTCTTGTGGTGGTTGTTGAGGGCCAGCCACCATTTCCACCTCTTCAACTGGTAAGATGGGGGTCCAGCAGTTGTGTTTCATCGAGAGATTCTATGATATTGATCCTCGACTCATAGGGATTGTATCTTCTACCTTTCTTGGTTGATTCTGTTTTGGATAGAATTTTGGTAGTTTTCAACTTCTTTCGATGCTGGTTGCTCATAACTTGACTATTTAATTCATTCATCTGTACAGGAGTTGAAAACCGCGCGCCTAGAAAAGGAGTGGATTGGGGAGAGTCCTCATTGAGTGAATGTTGGGATGGTTGATTGATAAGGTTAATGTAAGTTACTGGTAGCTTCAGGGGTCCTGTAGATAGAGCGGGAGTGGAATGAGGCATATTCTAAATGGATTTCCGCTTTTACTAGTGGATGGAGCTTCGTGTATTATTCCTATCTGGCAGTGTTGCTTAGTTGGGCCCTCAGTGAACTAGATCGGAGGAAGAGCTGGTCGCTGTTGGTAGGTTGAAGAAGGTGGGGTCTCCGGTATTACTTCTTCCTCAGATTGGTTAGGGTTTTCATAGAAGGTATTCCAGTACGGACTATGTTCTTTTACTTCAGCCCTTAGCCATTGGCCGTAAGTAATTTTCTCTTTGCCTTCTAATTTTGCCTCAGTGAAAGGGATATCCTTGCAGTACATAGCAAAGTGACCTATTTTACCACATGATTAATGGAAGTGTGGTAGACGTTCATAACAAAAATCAAGCCAAATTGCCTTCGATGATATGCGTATTAACTGCCTTGCCTTTAATAGTTCCTTTAGATTGAACTCAACTCGTGCACGGCCTACTCTAAGAGTAATGCCATCTCAGTTGTCGAGCTTAACCTCAAGTACACATCCCACATGTTTAACAGCTTTTGCAATCATGTCTTCCGAGCACCACTCTAAAGATAATCCAAACACTTGAACCCAGATTGCACAGGTAGAGAAATCATAACAATGTAAGGGTGTGTTCTCTATCCATGGCTTAAAAATAACTAGGTGACTAGAGAACAGCCAGGGACCACCCTCTAACACTCTCTATTTGTCTTCTTCAGACTAGAATTTTGCTACATAGATGCCAGCGTCACGTTGGGAAATATCAACTTTGTCAGTTCGCCAGGCACGCTTCAAGGTATTCTGTAAAGCTTGATAGTTAATAGAGGGGTTTGATAGGATCTTACCCACTAAGATGAGTTTACATTCTTCAACTTTTTCCAATGGCGGCATATCATTCCAATCTTCAATTTGTTGTTCAGACCAGAGGCGGCCCATTCTGTTGCACAGAGCGGCGAGTCGCGAGTCATCCTGTCGATCCTGGGGTTCCATGAGGTAAAAAGTCAGAGAAGAAGAAGCTACAGACTCACTGGCGACAGAGAAGTTGTCCCTCGAGGAACCTTGAAACAGTTGGAAAGTTTGAGGAAGCCCATTGCAACCCTCAGATGTACCATGCGGATATCGAAAATTGGGTATGAGTCGCGACCCAATTGGAGGACAAATGGGTTCGAACGGAAGAATCTGTTGATTCAGAGAGGAATGGAAAGGAGAAGGAAGACGACGGCGTTCGGGAAAGCTGCCCTAGAGCAAACTGAAACAGGGGAAGTGGGGCAGTGGTGAATTGAATAGGAGAAGGATAAAATTCACGGAGAACTAGCGAAATTCGTTATCGGACAGATGAAATCCAGAACAGGAGTGAAGAAAACCGGGAGGTATCATGCGAGATGGTATGCATGTCGAACCAGGATTAGGGTTTGAAGTGAAGAGAAACTACCATGGCAGTAGAAATTTTTTTGCATGTGTAGTACTTAAACCTTAACCGGACTATGCAAGTTACTTTGCCCAATTTTGCATAAATAAATCCCTCAAAATTGGTCATTTTCTTACTCGAGAATGCCCAATTTGGTTCAATTTGGTCATTTTGACTTGATTTGATCAACTTCACCTGGCCCGAGTTCAATTTCTTGCTTAATGAGGTGTAAAAATGGTAAAAATGATTATTTAATGGCTCTAGCAAATTTTGTAAAATTTGTGAATTGATCCTTCACCTTTTAAAAATTGCATTTTGGCCTCAACTGGCTGTTTCAAATACAATCTGACCTCCTCAGGGCTTACCTAATCACACTCAAATCCTCAGCCCTCGCTTTGTTCTTGATTCAAGCATCCAGTAAAAAATTTTGGGTGGAATTTGCAGTTTGGTTCCCCAACTTTTGAAAATGGCATCTGGGACTCTATCCTCTATTCTGGGTTTCAATTGCAGACTTTACTTCCTTTCAATTTATCCCAATTTCGGCCTTTGTTTAGTCTAATTTCATGGCAAATGTGAGGGCGAGGTGACGAAACTAAATGACGTGAAATGACATCGGGGGATTATTTCGAGGCTTGAGAGTATTAAGCGTTCCGTCGTTCCAAACCTTCAGATATTAGACCAGAGGTAATAAATTTTACAATGTCTCTAACCATTAACCGCAATGAAATGAATGAAAAACCGAGTGAGATAGGTGTTTTTGGGTTAGGATTGAATTTCGCCATTATCGGTTGACTCGATTCTTGAATTTTCATAAAATGCACGATGTTCCCAGTTTCTAAGTGCAAAGAAAATATGATATGAAATAAAGATGCAATATGGTGTAAAATCAACCAACGTTTTTTTTTTTTTTTTGGGTTAGGGATCAAATTCCATTGTCATTAATGAATTCACTCCCTAATTTTCTTCTAGAAATGCAATGACGATCTATCCACAAAAATTTAAGTGTCGATATTGTACTAAATGCCTAAGTAATTTATATGCAAGAATTCAAAATTTAATAAAAATATATTTTTTTCTAAATATGTAAACAAATATTTGGGTAAAAATTTAGGTGCCAACAAACAAATAGACCTCCACAAACAAAAAAGAAAACGTCTGCCGCAGAGTGGAGCAAGTTCCTGCTCATTCCCGAATCCCTTGCCGTATTGCTAAATTTTCGTTATGGTCATCCTCTCCGTAGCATCTTTTGCT
Organism: Eucalyptus grandis x Eucalyptus urophylla; assembly: GCA_028830015.1. Classification (NCBI taxonomy): domain Eukaryota; kingdom Viridiplantae; phylum Streptophyta; class Magnoliopsida; order Myrtales; family Myrtaceae; genus Eucalyptus; species Eucalyptus grandis x Eucalyptus urophylla. The sequence continues at coordinate 49,746,779 of CM054190.1, forward strand.
CCCATAACTCTCCTCAGATTGTCCCAACTTCGCTCGGCTTCAAGTTCCTCTTAATATTGTCCACGTCGCTTCTCTTCTTAGTGAGCATCTATTCCTAGCTCACTCGCTTCCGCTTCACAACCCACGTCTGAATCCTCCTTGGTTCGCTGTCCGGCCAGGTGCTTGGCGTCCTGGCGCTATTCACCAAAGAAACGCCAACCCTTTCGCTGCTGAGATCACAGAGAGAGCCGAAAGAGACTAAAGTCCTGGTGAGACTGGAGTGCGGGGTTTTGATGGTTATGTTGCTGATGGGGTTGATGGTGTTGTTGCTGATGTTTACCGTGCATGGTTGCTGGGTGATGGAGCATGAAAGGTTGGGCGCGGAGAGGGACGCAATGGCAAGGAAGCAGAGAATGACGGGATCGATGGCCAACGCTGCTATGATCGCGGAGGTCAAACCCGAAGAGTTGGAGAGAGGATATGGTGCAAGTATGGGCAGTCAGTGAAGACTGATTTCAAAGGCTGACCTTCCACCGAGTTGAAATTATTGTTTTGCTCAGGTGGCTACATCAGAAGTTCCTTGTATTGGGCCACTAGGAGTGAATGATAACCATTTTGTTCCAGAAATCAATTTATGGCCATCTATTTCTAATCTCTAGACGAGTTTTTGAATAAAAATATGAATTTAGTAAAGATACAAAACTTCTATTATTAGAATAGAAATTTGTTTGATAACGACACAAACTTTTTCTATCCAAAGTGGCAGTAGGAGGCGATGGGAGGACAACCAGCAACAAGCAACCGGCAGTGGGCGGTGAGAAATGTTTTTATTTCTCTTTTGTTCCAGAAATATAACAGTAAAATTTTTTAACTTTATCATTTCTGTTCTAGAGTAAAAATTTGTTCTAGAAATAGAAAAATAAAATTGCATTATCAAACGGATTTTTATTTCAAACTTGTTTCTGAAAGCAGGAAATTAGAAAAATAAAAAAAAACAGAATAGTTATCATGGGTGCCTCAATTGGCTAGTAGCCATCTTGTGTAGTATGGAAAATTTGTATGGATCGTTGCTTTATTTCAATGGATGAACACCTATTGAATATGGATGGCCACGTTGCCAATTCTTTGAAAATTTGGGTTCATCTTAATACGACAATGAGCAATGAAATATATAAATAACACAGGGAAACAAACTGCGCACTTGGCAGCATACATTTAACTTTAGTATAAGTGTCACTGATGTCACACTTCAAAAGTCTTAAAACATGAGTAAACCCTGTAATAGTCGCAAGTCACACACAGTAACAAGTGCAAACGAAGATCATCACAAATGTCTTTGTCCACTAACAAGCCAGGATTATTCCCAAAGCTTCAAGGGACGGTAGAGGCGAGGCCAATAAGTGGCTTCGACCATTTCAAAATACAAGGGGAGATGTAGGATTGCAAACAATACGACGGGGATGGCAGCCAAAAAAGTAATTGGGATGTAAATCCACTTCAATTGTTCGCTCAGGACGATGGTAAGAGCAGAGCCGAATGCCACCAGCATAAAGGCCAAAGAGAGGAAGAGAAAAGTGAGACCCAGTATCATTTTTGTCGGTAGTGAGTTGAGGAAATCTTCTGCACCATAGCGTGAAGTTAAGATAGCTAAGAACATCAAGGTGGCGGTGACAGAGGAGAAAAGAGCGAGAGCGTTTGCACCTGTGAATACCATGAAGGAGCTCGTTTTAAGAGAGATCGGGATCCCTATCTCACGATGATCTTTTCCTGGTACTGTAAAAGCTGTAGCAAAAGCTACCGTAATGATGAGAGTCGAGACAAGGCTACAGGATGATGATGTATCTTTCATCCATTGCCCTGCCTCTTGGAGCAATGGTGCGTGTTTCTCTACAAACTCATCCCAGTATGATTTTTCTTCTTCTGACAATTTACGACCTTTTGAAGTAGAATTGATCCTTGACAGAATGCTCTGAAAAATTAAGGACGCCTGTCAATATAAATATAAATGAAAAAGCACAAAATGGTTGCAAACAAATAAGGTGAACCGACCTTAATTTGCACACTTTTAGAAGATGGATCGCTCATATCTTCCAGTACCTTCAGAAAAATAAAGGATGCCTATCAAAGTAAATGTGAATAAAAAGCAAAAATGAGTGGTAAACAAATAAGGTAAACCGACCTTAAACCATTGGAGTTCCCTCTGCATAAGAAAAGGAGCTCCGGAAACATCTTTCGGTTGACATGTTGGTGACCATTCTATAACTACATTCATCAGGTCTCTCCTAATATAATCAGTCAACAATGGACTTGTGCTGGGTGCGTTCACTAGTCTAAACAACTCCACATGCCGTCCTTTCACAACATTTTTCATCACTTCTGCTATGAAATTATGATTCCACGTCAACTCCGGAAAATGCTCAAAACATAACTTGACAATTTCAGAGATCCCGCAAGATGCAGCGTCGAGGACAATGATTGGAAGGAGCTTAAGTAATTCGGGAGTTTCCATTTGATTCTTCATCTTGGTTAGAACTAGATTTGCAAAATCAAGCGAGCATTTGTGCCTCAATCCATTCCTTTTGATTAGAAAACCTGCATGTACAACAAATAAGCAATTTTCCAAACAATGAAGAATCAAAAGGTTAAAGAGGCTTTCGCGGTTGCACCATGTTCTTATGTCTATATAATAATAGAAAAGAAAATCATGGATTTAAGATGGGATAAGTGCATTGGAAGTTCTATATATGTAAAGAAAATGCAATTGAGTCATAAAACTTATCAAATTTGTCCAAAAAAATTATTTCCATTGATTGCACTTTTTGAAAATTTTATAACTCGATCGCACTTTCATGATAAGTTTTAAAACTTGATTACACTTTTTAAAAATTTTAGGAGTTAATTGCACTTTGGGGATAAGTTTTAAAAATTGATTGTACTTTTTGATAGTTTTAAGATTTGATTGCACTTTCTTAACAATTTTTAGGATTACCAATGCCCTCATCCTAATATAAGATAGTAATCAAGAAAGCAAACTACATAGGGCTTGAAAATCAAAACGGATTTGTCGATGAACACCCAATGTCATGAGAAAAAAGAGTTTTTTTTTTTTGTATTAAAAAATTGGTAGATTCGGCAACAGATCAATAGATCTAATTTCGATTGATTATTTTTACAAATTCCCCTGATAAGTATATACCGTTCAGACTTAGAATTGGATCTTATCAAATCATATCGTTATATTACCTATGATCTCAAAGGGATATGCCGAAAAAATATCAATTTACGCTTTAAATTTAGGGATCTCTAACCATGGTTGAAATAAGGTCTTTCTTCTGTAGGTACCATGGTAGCTTCGTATACCTGGCATTGTGGCATATTTCGAGAGTGATATCTTGAACCGCTCAGCTACCACCACAAAGAGGAGACGAGCATCATGTCAGCAAAGTAGAAATTGATGATGAACAAAAAACAATAACCAAATTTAATAGTGCTTAAATATGCTAGACAACTAGGATCATCAACCTTTATGATATGAGATCCAATGCTACAATTATCAATAATTCTACTTGGCAATTTGACATTGACTAAAATTTCTCAACTAAATTTACAAATGATACATTTGTGACATACATCATGGTTTAGATATTAAATTGTGCTTATAGATGTATTCCTTGTCCCTTAGCGTTTTTGTCGATGGGATCCCTGAATGATATGCTGTTTGCCTTGTTAGTCTAACCATTAAGCAGATTAATAGAAATACCTTGAGGCGTCTTCGTTTCTTTGGAGTTGTCAAATGGTGTATCGACCAGACATAGAGGGATACCTATAACTGAGGATAGATAGAGTGATTAGAGGCTCTATCGTGGATAGAGAGGTGCTTGCATCGTGTGCATTTGATTAAAAAAGAATGCGCAAGGATTACCTACATTTGTCAATGAATTTTTCCCAAAAATTGAGTCTAGCTCCACTACGAAAGTTAGACTCCATCTTCGCCAAGCATCCCAAAATGCTATTGTTTTCTTCACGTGACGTTGAGACTCGGTGTCGGTCAGCTAAATACAAGGCTATATCTTTGGGGACACAACAACAAAGAGTTAATCCAAGTAAAAAGTGAAGGAAACGCGATGAGAGAGTGTAATTTCTTACCCACATGGCCGGCCTCAGTAAGCCCTAACATGGTACCCTCTATTGGGGGGCATTTTGTACGTTTGGCCAGATACCAAATAACCTCCTTTTGCTTAGGAGCAAATGTAGTAGCAAGGAAGATGGCATGGCATACGCTTTCAGATTCAGCATGAACGTTGTTTACTAATGCCTTTACCATTTTTTTTCTTCCTCTCAAGGCAGCATTCTTGAGGGGAATATCGAAATTGAAATCTTTATCTTTTGGAGGGAAGCACTTGATCAGGTTCTTGACCAATTGATCTTGTGAGGCCATAATCGCAACATCGAGCACAGTAACGGTTTCTTCTTCTACTTTCATAACTATGGCTGTCATTTCTTCGCAATGTTCATTGAGGAATTTCTTAGCAGTTTTCCAATCACCTTTCTGTGCAGCTACAAATAATGCTCGATAACCTTCAGTGACCTCTGGTGTAGGCATATCTACAAAAATTGCATATCGAAAGTCCTCAGGCTTTCGTGCACCTGCTCAAAGTTCTTAATGAAACGCAAATGCAAGCAAAGGGACTGTTTTTTACTCGACATACCTTTTCCTATTAGTACGTTCGTTTACTCTTTGATGGTGAAAGGTGTTTTCGTTTTGGCTTTCTCAATTTTAATTCCAGCTATTGTTCATATTTCAAACTTAAGAAAACATTATATTTGAATTGAAATGTAAGCATTTGTATGCTGCGACATTTAAAATGTTTGGGATTAAAAAAGTTAAAATGTATGAAAAATAAGATTTATGAAAAACAAAAATTAAAAGTTCAAGTGACAAACAAACCTTCAAGTGGTCCGCGACTATCTTGAGAAGCTTTATTAGTTGTCGTGCCTTTTGAACACATGTATACACGAAACTCTTTATTACCAAAAAGAGAATTGGACATAAGTAACCTTACAAAAATTAATTACACTTTGTATGCTTTAGATAATCTAAACATGACTAGTGTCAAGCTCATTCATTGCATGGAATTTTATGTATTAACATTAAACTTAACGGAGATCATGAGAATTTTTTTTGAGATAGGTACTGTATCATGAATTAACTTTCTAGGATATTAACTTTCATATCTTGGATAATGTGTTATTTAGTGAGTTTTTATTTCTCGTTGCCATTGATCTTATCTGCAATATCATTCATAAATTATGAGCTTGTTCTTTTACTCTTGGAAGTAATTTTTTTTTTCTTTTTTGGCCTTTCTAAATTATAATTCAAACTATTATTTAGATTTTAAAAATTATGAAAACATTATATTTGAATTGCAATGTCAGCATTTCTACACTGTGAAATTTAAAATGTTTATTTTAAAATATTCAAAATGCTTGAAACACAAGATTTAGGAAAAACGAAAATTAAAATTTCAAAGTCACAAACCTTCAGTTGCTATCCGACGATCTTGCGAAGCTGTATCTGCTATCCTGCCTTCTGAACTCATGTCTACACGAACCTCTTTGTCGCAAAAAGAGAAATGATCATAAATAACCTCGGAAAAATAATCATACTTTGTATGCTTCATTTCATGATTTTTTTTTTTGTTAAACTTAGGTAGTAAACTTAAAAAAAAATTAACGTTAACCTTTAGCTTTTGATTGATTTGTGATTCCCAGGTACGCTTCAAACATAGTTGGTCTGCGACCATCTTGAGTAGCCTTATCAATTGACTAGTTTGAGGATTATGTCTTCAAAGATTAGTCACGTCGGTGTCTTAATGACGAGTAATTGACTATTCAAAACCCATTTGTTTTGCCCTTAGTCCTTAAGATGTGATTGTTTGGGTAAAACTCCCTGATAAGAGGAAATCTACTGCTAATTAATTTTAATAAAATGAATATTAAGCAAGGAAAATTACCCGATTAGTCTTAAACTTATTGTACGAATGCCAATTCAGTCTTAAACTTTTCTTCTTCTTTTTTCAATTTAGTCCTAGGTCTTTACGCGAATTTTCAATTTAATCATTTAAGTCAATTTTCGCCAAAAATTACTGATATGACAGTCTAATCATTGACAGCCGTCCTATGTAGTACACCACTACGTTAGCGATTTTCGATGAAAATTGGTAAGGATGACTATATTCAAATTTCACGCAAAGGTTGAGGACTAAATTGGAAAAATTGAATGGTTTAGAACTATATTGACATTCATATAATAAATTTAGGATTGATTAGATAATTTCCTCTCATTAAGTGCTTGTAAGTAACGAAACTATGATTGACAAAAAGCAGTTATATCATCATCAACAACTATGAGGGAACTTGTGGAGCCAAGTCAATACCAAATTAGAAGATTCTGACTTTGAGTAATACATTTTGCGTGTTTACTGTTTACTAGAAAGGAATTGTCATGCCCATGGGCCCGAGAAAAATGAATTAATTTGCCACACGTTGCTTCTGCATACTTAGTTTGGGGAAATTTTATTATTTCTGTCCCTGTAGGTGGGAAATCTCAATTTAGTCTCTATATCGTTTGGTTATAGTTCCAGTCCTTATACTGGTCTGTGGTGACAACTAAGTCACTTGTCAAAATCACAGGGACATAAAGTGTTATTTGTCTGTATAATTTAAAGCAAATTTTTTTTTCAAAAAGGATAGTTTTAATTTCTGATGATTTGGTTGGACTTTCCAAATTATTTAAAAGTCATTTTTTGTTGGCGCGGGCTTTTAAAGCAATCCTTGTACAGAATAATGTTATTTCGGTTATTTTCAATTAAGAGGCTCAATTTTTTAAAACACAGCAACCAAAATCTGTACAAAAGTTATGGTAGTTGTAGTGTCCATATCCCATTTTATTACAATTCGCATCCTTGTACAATTCTGCGGTGGCAATTAAGTCACTTTGTCAAAATTACGGGGACAACATGTGTTATTTGCCAAATAATTTTAAAGTAAGTCTTTTTCGAAAAGAATTATTTTTATTTCGGATGATTTAGCTGAACTTTGGAAATTATTTAGAAATCATTTTGCGTTGGTGTAGTTTTTCAAAGCAATCCTAGTACGAAATAATGTCAATTTTGGTCTTTTTCAGTTCTACCAAACGTATTGTCATTGAAAAATTTTGGAAATGAAAACAAATTATTCTTCTTTCAGGCTCTCTCCTATTTTTTTCACAAGGATTTTATAAAAAATGTCCGGGCACTTACTAAGTAATAAAATAAATAAATAAATACTACAATTTTCTATACATTTACAGTCCATAATATTGCTTTTATCTTTTGGAAATTAACACAGAAAAAACGAAATTTTTCCGATTTTGCCATCGCCTTGTGGGATCAAATCAGAAAATCAAAAGAAAGAAAGGAACATGCCTGGCGGTGGTGGCAGCGCCAACCCGCTGCTTGGGATATCCATGGAGGATTCTTTGCGGTGACTTCTCGGGAACACTGCAAAAATCTGAAGCAGAAAAGTGTATTATTTACGGGGCTTAAGTCAAAGTTATTTTGAGTGCTCATGGATCTTCTCCTTTTATAGATGGACTTGTGGATGGAGCGGAAGTTCCAGCTGTAGATGACGTACCATTCTCTTTTCTGAATGACGTCTTCATTTCCGAATTTTATGACATCAGAAATTGTGTACATGTCACGCAAGAGGAAGGAGAGAAAAGAGATCTAGAAGACCATTGGCAATTGACTCTTCGTCAACTCTTATTCTACTCTTGGCAGAAGTTAATCTTATATAGGTAGATTGAGGATATTCGAAACTTTTACATGAGCCAATAATAGCGAGCATTTATAGAATGATTTATGGATAGGTACGACGAAACTAGCTTAAAGTAATGACCCATAAAAGTAAGAAGAGCACATTAGTACAAGCCAAATGACCGACAGAAGATGTCGACATTGACTCCGGAATGCTGCCAGAGTTCCGCACCAGAGAAGTAATTCTACGTGGTTGAGGACCTGAAGTCGAATTTATTTTGTGTTGTCATGGATCTTCTCTTTTTATACATACTCTCTTTACTGAATGACAACTTCATATCCAAATTTTATGACACCAGAAATTTTATGGAAATTCTTTTTATACTACGAAAGTGTAAATTTGAAAAATTTTACTAAAAAAAAGATACAAATATAACTTCACATGATTCTTTTTTTTTCTTTTCTTCCATCATTCCCTGCTTTGCCTAGCAATGTAAAAATTTCTGTATATATAAGCACGTTTTATAAAATGACACATACAAATTTTCTTTTTAGCAAGTAGTTTTAGTCCATAAACAGGTTTTCCATTTTGAGATACCGGTGTACAAAAAGACTTTTGGACCCTATTTCAAGGGACTTCTAATATGTAAATGCCGATGTAAACTTTTCTTCGCACAAACAAGTTTTAGATAATGATACACAATAATTTTTTTCTTTTGCACGTAACTATACTCAATAAATAGATTTATAGGGCCAATTCCCTAAAAACCCCCCAAACTTTAGGTTTAGTCTCAAATCTGTCTCTAACTTTTTTTGTCTTAGAAAAAATCCTAAACTTTAGGTTCAGTTCCAAATCTACCCTGAACTTTTCTTTTATATTAGAAAAAACCCTAAACTGTAGGTCCAGTCCCAAATTTGCCATGAATTTTTGTTTTGTCTAAAAAAAATCATAAATTTTTAATCTATTCTCAAATCTACCTTGTGGTCCACTCTCAACTTAACGTGGCATTTCCATATCGATAATCACTACACATCGGCAGTGCAACATGGAAAATTATCTTCAAAATAAAACTATTCTAGAATATAAACATTATGTGTTGGAAGTTTGTTTGTAAAACCAACTAAGTGCTTCTCTCTTTGTCCCACATAGAAAAAATGGGAGGAAATAGGCTAATTTATAAGCGTGAGGTTTCCTTTGTGTAATTAAAGGAATTATTGGGTGTGGGCTAGACCTCACAGTACTCGCGTGCGGGTGCACGATTATTTGGCGCACTTAGCATACCCACGGTTTAATTAGCACTAATCCCTTCGTTATTTTTATTTTTATTTCGTACGGTTATTTTATTAATTTTAATCAATTCAAAGGTTGTTTTTTGTTTATTGAGAATTTTCGAAAATTAATTAATTAATTAATAATTTCGAAATTTTATTTATTAAATAATAATCATTATTTTTTATTCCGAATTTTGTTTGTGTCTTTTCAAGACAACATTTGAAAAAGATATATGTTCGGTTTGCAACCTTTCCCAAAGGGTTGCATTTGTTCCATTTTTTAACTTCTTACGAATGGACGCCTTTGTTCATTAAAGGAATTATTGGGTGTGGGCTAGACCTCACAGTACTCGCGTGCGGGTGCACGATTATTTGGCGCACTTAGCATACCCACGGTTTAATTAGCACTAATCCCTTCGTTATTTTTATTTTTATTTCGTACGGTTATTTTATTAATTTTAATCAATTCAAAGGTTGTTTTTTGTTTATTGAGAATTTTCGAAAATTAATTAATTAATTAATAATTTCGAAATTTTATTTATTAAATAATAATCATTATTTTTTATTCCGAATTTTGTTTGTGTCTTTTCAAGACAACATTTGAAAAAGATATATGTTCGGTTTGCAACCTTTCCCAAAGGGTTGCATTTGTTCCATTTTTTAACTTCTTACGAATGGACGCCTTTGTTCATTTGAGGAATTTTCGAAAGAATGTGTTTGTTCATTTTCGCAACTTTTCACGAAGAGTTGTCTATGTTTTAAGACTTTTTTATATATACTTGTCAGATTGAGGAAGAATGTAAGTGATCATTTTTCATCTTTTCGAGTATTCTTTCTGAAAACTACAGCCATTTTTTCAATTGTTTCCTAGAGAGACCATGGAAAAATACTAGATTTGCTATCTAGTATTCTCATTTTGGGACTTTGTTGTATCCTTGAGGATATTTGCCGGTGACCATTAGCAACTTTGTGGGACAAATAAATCCTTAAAAAAAGTGATACCACACCTCAAAGTCCGACTCGAGTAGTCTAAAGATCTGTCTTCATTGTTCTACCCAATTCGAAGCCATATTTTCCCAACATTATGGAAAACTATTTATGACTTTTGGATAGAGGGCTAATGGGGGCAAAATTTAGGACTCGAGTAAAAATTATGATATTCTTTTTGACAAAAAAAAAAAAGGGATTTGATCTACAATTTGGGGTTTGTCTTTAGACAAAAGAAAAATTAGGGATGGATTTGAGACTAAACCTAAGTTTGGGGTTTTTTTTCAAGACCAAACAAAAAATTAGGACAGGTTTGGAATTAGACCTAAAATTTGAGATTTTTTCTGAGACAAAAAAATAAAAAAAGTTTGGAATAAAATTGGGACTAGAAGTAAAGTTTGAAATTTTTTAGGGAAGTAGCCTAAGATTTATATTACCATTATAAGACATTTTTGTGTAAAAATTATTTATGATGCCGATGTATTTATTCATCATCATTAGATTTTTACTTTCTCAATATTATGGGGAAAATCATTCTCTTCACCTCTTTTTTTTCTCCCGCTGGGAGACTTTTGGCCACTACCACGCTATAAAATCATGGAATTGCTACTCCGATTAGCGCTGAGAAAGGTGTGGAATTGCATCGCAATTGTTTGGTTCCTATACATAAGTTGTTCACATCTTAAAATCCATCAAGTCCGTGCATTGGAATCTATGTCTATCAAATTGAAATTAATGGTTCAATCTCAAGGATGCCTTGACCATACCAAACCAAGGAGTCTAGCACCTAACGTACCAACATAATACTGTACATCAAACGAAAACTCTCAATTGTTTCGATTCTTCAAGAAGATACAGATATTTATTTGAGCCCATGGCACAAAATTAGCACTCCAAGCGATTCGCTATTCTGACAAAAAAAAAAAGTAATACGTCATGATTTTCCAAACCAAGTTCACGTTTCAATGGTAGATGCCTAGTCACTAGTCAGACTTCAGTCGTTTCACCCACCACCAATAATTTAGGGCATGGGCCCTCTTAATTCCGGAGCACTTATGCGAGTCTATGGGGTATCCATCCAAACATACGTGAGATGGTCTCACCATATCATCTTCTTTCGCAACGGGCAAAGAAAAAATATTAACATGTCAAGAAAGAGCAGCGCTAGTTTAGAAGAAACCTAAACTTTGCCCAAATAAACAATAATCTTATGTGTTCACGTAAAACATAAAAAATTTTGTTCCTCTCAAGTAAGACTTTGCATGCGACATGAGATTGACTCTAAAGATATGAAGATGAGAAGATCATTCATAACAAATAAATTTGGATTAGATTTTGCTTAAGTTTGGGCAACTTTGGTCATCGAGCCTCCAAGAATATAGGCCATACGTTCTAATTCAATAAAGTTTCATGCAAATTCTTAATTGTCACCAATCTACTATTTGTGTATTATTCCTTAATTCAGATTTTCTAAAGTCTTTGAGATTACAAGGCATATTAAAATCCATTTACTTTTTTTTAATCGAAATAACCATTGAGTTTATGCCAATCTCAACCTTGCGAAAATTCCGGTAACATGTCATTTGGCAACCATGAAGGGAGAGCACAATGTCTTGCCGCATTACTAGAAATGCGTTCCCATTAGGATTCTGAAGCCAATTAGTCCAATGATCAAAAGTCGAGGCCTGACCCATCAAGATCCTTTGAGGCTAGGGATGTTCCTGTGTATGAGAGCACCGTCTCCCGAGCATGTGAAAACCTGAAGCAGAGAAGTATTTTATGTGGGTGAATTCGAAATTATTTTCTGTTCTCTTCGATTTTCCCTTTTTATACATTTGTTTTTGGTCAGACCTTTTTGTACGTTGACATGCGGATACACACACACACACATAAATATATAGCAACTTCTGAATATTGACTTCATTTCCAAATTTTATGACCTTCAAAATTTTGTGGAAATTCATTTTATTTAAGATAGTGTAATTTTCGAAATTTACGAAAAAAAAGATACAAGAGTAATTTCACATAATTATTCGTTTTATTTTCTTCCACTGAACCCTTCTTTGCAAACAACGTATTTCAATGGATTTTTACTTCGTGTACTGGTGGTGTAAAATCCTTTAAATAAACAAATTTAATAAAATGAACATATATAATTTTCTTGTTAGCCTGTAAATTTAATCTATAAACCGGGTAATGTTTTTCTTTTGAGAGTGTGTTGTGTAAAAATGACTTTTGCATGGATATTTTATGAAGTATAAGTTCTACTTCGACATGCTTTCATTCTGTACAATAGTAGAGTTTTCTTCACACAAGCAAGTTTCAGAAAATGATACATTACCAATTTATATCTTTTGCCCGTAACTTTATTCTTTAAATAGGTTTATATTTCCATTCAAAAACTATTTGCTCAACAAAAATCTTTGACAATGACGATGTGTGTAATTAATATATATATATATATATATATATATATATATATATATATATATTCATAATATTTTTATTTACCGCAGTTAGATTCGTACTTTCTAAACATGGGGAAGATCATTCTCTTAACCTCTTTTTACTCTGCTATTATTTTCATCACCAAAATAAAAAAAAATATTCGAAACATAATTTGAGTCTAAATCGGGCACTAATATGCCTTTCTCATGATAGAAATACGTTGACATCTTTAACTTTATCTCATAGAATGGGAACATACAGATCATTAATTAATAAATTTTTTATATAACCTTAGCTTAACGCAGGTATTCTCAAAAGCTAAATATCACAATTTCTTCTAAGAAAAAAAAAATTGACCGAATATGGAATTTATGTTACCTTTGAAAAAGCTAGGAAAATAGGGAGGATACGAATTTAGATAGGAAGTCAATTGATGAAATTAGAGCTCATATTTTAATAAAATAAAGATGAAACTTTTTTCCCGTGCATCGTGGGATAGAAAAAAGTGCAATTAAATATAAAATTATTATGCACTTTTATCTGCTCTAATTGTGCACTTGTCACGCAAGGACGTCCTTTGTACAACCCCTTTTTGGCCCAACATTGAATTCAAGGATGTTGCCAAAGGTCGTCATCCCCAAGGGTGCGACATTCTTGCCTCATCTCCAAAGTGCATCTGACGCCATTGGTTTGGTTACATCCTGACACGAAAGCTACTTGGAGCGACAAGTACAGCCTTGCTACCTGAACCGGCAAGTAGAGCCTGAGCACATTCCGACTCCCTTGCGACGGCACCGCAATAATTTGTTCTAAACTTCGAGGGTGATTTTTTGGTGAGATAGAAAGAGTCCACCAAATTGGGACCGGGCACGACAAAAAAAAAAAAATTGGGACCGGGTAGTCATTTGCCTTTCATAGGGATAATTATCAACAAAAAAAAAAACTTAAATCTATCGTATTTATGCCAATTTAATTATGAATATTTCAATTTAGCCAATTTAATCCTAAATATTTTGACAATTTGTCAATATAGTTTACCTAGTTAATTTTATCTCAAAATCACCGCTATAGATGTCAGCCGTCCTAACCGACACTAATGTAGACAATCTCTTTTGACTTTTTTGAAAAAAAAAAAAAAACCTAATGGAATTGGCTACTCAAGGGGCCCAAATCACAGCACTGCCCTTCCTTTATTTTATAGGCCGCTTCAATTTTTCTCTGGTATCAAGGGAAGACTCACTTGCCTCATGGTCATCAGCAATGATGGACCTATCGGTCCATTTGAAGAAGGAACACTACTATCTCTAAATATCGTGATTTCATCGGCAAGAAAAACAATAGCCAGGTTTAATTTTAGACTAAAACGATGTGAAGGTGACAATTCAAAGAAGTTGATAAATTAGTACATTATTGTGATGTTGATATATTCATTATAGTGTTGGTGTTTAGATTAAAATGATGTGAAGTTAACAATTCAAAGAAGTTGATAATTATGTCAACGTTACAATAATGCACTAATTTGCAATTTACCAACAGCTGCAGAAATCCACCAACTGGGAGGAATTTACAGATTTTCCCGACTGGACCCTGAACTCGTCCCTTTTTCTTCTTTTTTTTGAACAAGCCTGAACTCGTCCTTTGCCAACATGAAAAATGGCGAGAAAAATGGAGAAGCCATGCCTATCATCATCTTCTTAGGCAGCGAGTAGAGGAAGTCTCTTGCCACGTATTGGGTGCTGATAGGTTCAGGGGCCACACCCATAGTTATCTCACCAGAACGTGACAACAGAGATCAAATAACACCACGACACGTGGAACTTGCAATCAAAGAAAAGCCGTAATTCAAGTTTGATATGAGGTACACACACAGCATGCGACACCCCATAGCCAAAGGATCGCGGGGTAGCTACACTTAAATAACTCATGTATGGTTAACCACCATCGGAATCAGGTACCCCAGTACACCTAACCACCATGGGAATCACGTTCCCCAGTACACCACACAAAATATAGATGTGTTTAGTAACAATTTTATTCTTGAGAATAATTTTTATACATAAATAATTTTTTTATTATGTTTTTTTGGATAAATTTCTAAACATTCGAACGCGTTTAATAATGCACAAACTTTATATTTTCGGAATAGAAAAAAAATGAATATGTATGATATGATCCTCAAAATTTTTTGTAACGAAGAATTTTTTTTCTACTTTTTGAATAATTCTTTTAGATTTTATTAAGTTTTTTTTTTTCATTTTCTTCTTTCTCTTCTAGCTGGTTGCTAGGCCTCGATGATGGCTAACAACCGGCTAGAGACGAGAGCCGGCGACCTTGCCGGCCTTGGGGGAGCCTCTACAACCTCCAATGAGGTTGGCCTTACCTAGCCATGGCAAGGGTTGAACTCGCCCAGGCACGACAAGGTTCATCCTCACCTAGCCTTGGTGAGGCTTGCCACAAGGTTTGTCTTGCCGTGCTGCGGCGCGGTTGCTGGACCTCATCTCTGGTTGGTCGCTGGCCATCATCAAGCCCAGTGACTGGTTAGAGGAGGAAAAGGAAGAAAAGAAAAAAAAAAGAAACAGTTTGATTCTAGAATTGTTCTTAAAAATAAATAAATAACTTTTTTCTACATCTTGATTCTATTCCGAATCTATTCTTTGGTCACTGATATATTTTCGGGAATAGAGAAATTAACTGACATTACCAAATGATTTTTTTTTAATTCCAAAGAAGAAATAAGTAAAAAAGTCAAGAATTGGTCGGTTACCAAACCAACTCTAAGTGTTTGAAGAGCATGATGCATTTGAGGATCCGCATCACAAATATTCTCCTAGCCAATGGTTGGCTTCGACCATTTCAACGCCCAACTCAATGCCTTAACTAAGCGATAGGGAAAGCGGCTACCGAAGTGGTTGGATGTATTAAATTCCCTTCAACCATTCGCCCATTAAGACCATAACTTTTGCGCAGCGGATTAGTTCGGATGTGAATGTATCTCGGTTATTTCATTGTCTTGTTCTTTTCAATAGATAAATGCCATGTGATTGTCTTGTTCTTTTCAATAGATCAATGCCATGTGACACTTTTGCTCAGCATTTTACGAGGACCATGATGCATATGACATTTTTGCCCATTTTTGCTCAGCTTTTTACGAAGACCATGATGCTGTTGTCTGCTAATCTCGACTTCTCTTATCTCAATATGTTCTCTTTTTAGTTTTTGGGAAAAAAAACTTAATATGATTTCATCCGCAAAAACAGAAAACAAAAACGCGAGCCATCTTTAATTTTTTATCCTAACGAGTGAGGGTAACAATTCAAAGAAGCCGATAAATTGTTTAAATGATAGTGTTGGTAATTTACTTATGGAGCTAGTAATTTTTCAAAAGAGTTGATAACGCATTAATTTATTTGGAAGTTAAAAAATTCTTAATAATGTTCGTAAGTTATTAACGAGTTATTTGACAGTCAACTTAAGGTCAGACCATTTTCATCAACACTGTTAAAATTTTACCAATGGTTATAGAAATCTACCGACTACGAGATATTTTTCAAATTTTTCCTTGATTGGAGCCTGAACTCGTCCTTGCCAACGTGAAAAACGGGGGAGAAAAATAGAAAAAGTCATGCCTATCATCATCTTCTTTTGCAGCCGGTAGAGAAGTCTCTTGCCACATATCGGGTGTTGATAGATTCAGGGGCCACACCCATAATTATCTCACCATGATGCAACAATAAACATCAAATGACAACTTGTCGCGAGAGGTACACTGGCAACCATAATTCGAGTTTGATACTCGAAATCTCATAAATGGTTAACCACCACGAGAATCACGTTTCGGAGTACATCACAGAAAATAAGTGTCCTCAGAGTATGATGGATTTGAATATTTGATGACACAAACGTTCCTCCTGGCCCATGTTGCCTTCGACCATTTCAACGCCCAAGTTAATGTCTTAATTGGGCGATGGGGAAGACAACTACCAAAGTGGTTGGGATGTAACTGCACTTCTGCCTCAGGACGATGTTGACTTTTGTTCAACAAATTAGTTGGGATGTGAATGTAATTGGGTTATTTCATTGTCTTTGTCGCGACCAAAATTTCAGGTGTAAACCACCTAGAGTTTTGCTAATGGATTGTTAAGTTTAAACTTAACTCGGGCTCTCCCAAACCCATACCAATTCGCGACTTGAGTTCAAGTTCTTAACATGCAATTGATTTTCAATTAGGAGTCGCTACTAATCTATTTTTGATGGGTCGATTAGAAACCCAAGTAAAGTAATGGGAGATTTACTTTACTCTTACGAACCAGAGACTTATGAGTTCGGGAACTTGGTTACCCTAGATTTCTTTAACGCCCTTTCGGTACCTTTCTCTTTTATTTTGAAAAATATTTAGCAAGCAATTTGAATTGATTTTAATTTACTTTCCTAACATGTGAGGTGATCATATAGGTGCGCAAGCCATCAATTTAACACCCAAAAAAGCAAATAAATAAAATGCAAGACTTACCTTATAGTAACGAAAGCATCTATAATGTTAGATCAAAATTCACATCAGCGATCCTAAATATGATTTCTAATTAACACGCCATCTCTCAATTTTTTGTTTTCACTTTTTTAACGAGAATATAATCCATATGCAATGCAATGCTTCTAATCTAATGTGAAGTGATATGGCATGGCAACATGTCCTAAACTATATGAATGAGTAAAATTTTTTTGTGATTTCTTAATAAACACGCAATAATTAAATATGCAATCTAAATTAACCAAAATGACTTAATTCTAAAGACGTGCAATGCAATGCAATGACGTACAAAATTATTTCAACTAAAATGACATGCAACATGTAATTTAATATGCGAGTTATATGTCACGCGACATTTATTAAATGACCTAATCTAATGACTGGCAATTTCTAATTAAATGAACCTAACAATAGTTACTAAATGACGTGCATTTCATGAATCTAATTCTATATGACTTTGGCAATTTTATTTTCCTAATAAAAACATGCAATCTATCTAGGAGAGATTATCTACCTATAATTGATAAACATGCAATCCTAACATGCAATAACGTGCCAATGATGCCTTAATTCTACATGATACATGCATGATGATTTTTTTTTTTTTGTATTTTTCTTTGTAAAATTCGAAATTTAAAATTGCCGAATAATTAAAAATGCAATTCAAATTTAAAAAAACTAACATCCTAAATGAACGCCTTTTTTGGATTTTCTATTTAAAAATTCGAAATAAGATTGCAATTCTAAATATGCAAGATAATCCTAAGACGGGGAACATTTTAAAACAAACTTAATCATAATTCGAATTTTTTTTTGGATTTTTTCTTTTACGAAAATAAAATTAACTCAAACACCACAACAGCAGCAAATCAAGCAAGATAAGATTAATATCCAAAAATTGACGAATCATATCTCACGCATAAGATTGGATTGACCAATTTTAAAATTAAATCGCGAGATCGGATTATCGATTTTTACAAAGGATTGCGAATCGGATTTCGGGTGCAAAAATCGGACTGTCAATCCCTAATTTGAGGGACTATTTCATGTTGGAATCTCAATTATGTATCAATGAATAATTACACTAAAAAAAATATAAAAAAAACTATAAACTATATAAAAATAATAAAGATAAAATAATAAAAAAAAAACTACCTAATCTGATTTTTTTGTCTTTTCTGTTTTTTCTTCCTTTCCACACACAGCCGTGGATCTCCAAGGGGAGCCGGCTGATCGGCTCGGCAAAGGAGGCTCCGGCCAAGGTGAACCGGCGGCAGCAGCAACACAGGAGCGGAGCTAGGGAAGTTCGGGTCCGGACGGGCAGGGCCGGCGTTGGGTGGATCGGCGTCGGTGCAGAGGGCTGTTCGGGCGCGGCAGGCTTGGGCGTCGCGGGTCGTTGGTGGCGGACGAGCGGAGCAGCGGCGGGTCGGATCGACCGGCACGGGTCGGATCGAGCGGCGCGGGTCCACCTGGCTTGCGACCTGGGTCGCTAATCGGAGGTCATGGCAGTCGGATGGGCGTCGGAGCAGAGGGCTGTTCGGGTCAGTCAGGCTCGGATCGGCAGCAGCTTCGCCAGACGGAACAGAGGACAGAACGGCAACGGACAGGGCGGATCAACTTGGTTTGCAGCGTCAGGTCACCGGTCGGAGGTTGCAGTGGTCAGATCTAGCTGCAGGAGCGGACGGGCCGCGGGTAGACGGAAGCAAACCTCCTGAGAAGAAGAACAGTGTTCTTCTTTTTCCTTTTCCTCCTGTTTTCTCACGTCATCTCCTGTTCTGCTTTTCACTTTTCACTTTTTGCGTTTTTTTTTCGAAAGAAGCCCCGAGTAAACCAACCCCCTTTATCGACCCCCGTGCACTCGTTGTACAGGGGAAGTAATTTGGATTTCAACTTTTCTTCGAATCAGTATCCACAATATTTTTCATGAAAATCATCCCATACTGACTGATGAGGATTTGAGATTAAGATGAAATTTTTCTCTAAATTCAAATCTTTCAAAGCCAAATCGCAATATTTTGTCACATCTGCCCTATAAAAAAAAAATTCATATCTCAAAAAAATTTTAAAATTTTATATTCTCACGAGATAATTTTTAATTATTAAAAAAACACGGCATTGGGCCAACCTGCTCGCTTTATGGGCTTGATTCATCTAATTTGAACTCATCCGTTATCGGTCCAATAAAATAAAATAAAAATGCAAATAACAAAATAAATGTAACCTAAATCTATATGCTATGTAATTAATAAAATTAACTCATAATTTTCTATACAATAAATAAATAAACTAAATCGCCTAAATTTAGGTGTCAACAGCCTTGTTCTCTTCAATTGATAAATGCTATGTGACATTGGCTCAGCCTTTTATAGAGACCATATATGGTTGTTTGCTTAATCCTTACTCCTTTCATCTCAATAGTTTCTCCTCTTTTTCTTTTTCTTTCAAGAAAAGTCACAAAAAAATTCTAAACTAGAAGCGTTTACTTTAAACTATTTTGTATTATGAAAATCCCTAAATTTTTACCTGTGACACATCTACCTCTATCATGTTTTCATCAAATTCCACCGTTAAAAATCCTACAAGGCTGCTTATGTAGACAAGGAAAGGCAAATATAGTTGATATGGCATCCATGTGGCTTGAGTAATTAAAAAAAAAGACAGTTGTTTGGATGGCTTACGTGGACCACTATAGTGTTTACCTTTCTTGGTTCCTCGCCAAATCCATGACTGTTTGACCAAGACTAATCCAAATTGAGCTTTCATTCAACTTAAGCGAGTGACTACGAGTTCAAATTTGTTCTAAACGGTGGTTGTTTGTACCGTCTAGTGTTTTTCCGATTCCAGGTTTCGACTCCTTCTATGGCGTTTTTCTTGCTCTTTGGTCATGCCCTTACACAAGTTTTAGTGCCTTTTTGCCTCGTCAAGGTTCCCGTGAGGATCTTTTGCTGCATGGCCAGTATCTTAAAACTCCCCAAAATTGCGTTTCTTGTGGTTCTTTATCTTTCATGCTCATCGGAAGAGATGGATTATATTTTGCATTATTCAATTTTGTCAGCTCTGTTCTTTTCCTACATCTTTGGTGCATCTAAAATCTTGCCGGTTGTCTGTAATTTGATCAGGATTTTATATCAACAGTATTTTGTAACTTCAGTGCAAATGGACCAGTTGAAGGTACCATTGTGAACCTGGGATTGGATACTAGTATGAACTTGGCGCTCTTGTCATTGTTAAGAGCTTTCAAAGGCCACTGTACTTGGATTTAGTGGGCTTATGCAGTTCATTTGCCGAAATCATTTTGCTGAGTGCATTGCTTTTGTTGGGCTGCATATGCTACAGAGCAGCAGATACCTTTGTCTCGGCACTCTTTAGTTGGTCAAGTTAGCTACGACTTCACATAGCAAATGATTTTACACCACATATTAGGGGAGTGATTAAAAGTTCAGACTGTTCCATCCGCCGATGAAATTGATCGGTTCAATGTGCATGGTTTGGTTTATGTGATTCAGGGGAGTTAAGGCTCCTAGATTCCAATTCCTTACAGAGTTTCTCATATCCCTGGATGAACAAACAAAAATTAACGATAAATCTACAAGCAGCAATGGAAAATTGTTATTCAATAAGTAGATTCTTTTACTTTAATGAAGTAATTTTCAGTTGTATGAAACCAAGCAGTAAGTCTGGTGGATCGCTGTTTGTCCTCTCTGATCCTATTAAGGAAAGCACGGGTGCACTTATCACCATACTGAACATTTTGAATTGCCAAAGCAAGAACAGCAGGAAAACTAGAGCAGGTCCATTATTAAGATGACTCTGCCACCGCTTCACTTGATGAAAAATAAGAATGAGCATCTAAACAGAAAATGTAAAGATTGGACAAGCCCTAGTACAATTGATTGGTGATTAAAGACATGAGTTTGTTTAGCTGGAGGAAAAAAAATAAACATGAGTTCTGTGATTTGTGAAACCATGAACAGAATATGAGAATATATCAAACGCTACATTCATTGGCCCCAAAAATGAATCAAATATTGCATTCCTAGATAGAAGACAAGGTTGTCCGGCAGAATGATGCCAAAAAGGCAAAGTTGATAACTCAATCTGCGAGGGGTTCTTCTGGTTTCCATTCCAGAAGACGTGTTTCAAAGTATAGAATCAATGACATGTTTCCCTGCTTCTAATATTTTGGTTGCACAAGCCCCATTAAGTAAGGAAAGATTCCCGAGCGACACCAAAATCACTACTGCACTTTCGCCGAGGGGAGCAAGGAATATCCACCAACTTAAATAATTAGCCTCTATGAAGAATTAATACTTTCAAACTGCATTTTCAGCGAGGCTCCGTTGTGGTAAGTTTTGAGTAGACTTAATCAGCAAAGGGAAATTAATCACCTCGAGCATTTAAGGAAGGAAACAGTTTCAAGACTTCCAACAACTCACTGGCTGAATTCTCTCGCAATGGATTTCCCCGGAGGTTCAGATATGAAAGAGATGGCATCATACCAGGTGAAAATGCGTGCAGAAATGGTAAAACGTATGAAAAAGAATAACATGAATCAGTCACCAAGAACAGTAAGCTAATTGAGGCACGAACCTTATTGACAAGACTATAAATGCCCTGTTAGAGATGTAACTTCATGCAACTAATGGTCACTTCCATAATGCTGGCCTAAGTCATCCTTCCCACAGACTTCTGCACAAAATCCCAATGCCCACTCTCCAAAATTACAGGTAAAAGATGAGTCAAGGATTTTGAGCAGAGGATAGGCCTGAAGAATTTTTTCTGCCAGAGCCATCACTAAAGGTAAAATCATTAAGCTTTCTCTCCTCTAAAAGCCTGCTCTAAGTTAATTGGGCAAGAACGCACATACCATTTTCCTAGAACTTGATTACAGGTAAGCCACAGAGCTTTTAGATGCTTAAACTTGATAACTTCCTCAAAAATAATATGTGCAGTCTGGAGCCAGTTTCCACCCACGTTAAGAGCAAGTGAATCCTACCGCAAGAAAAACTGAGCAAGTTAACCACAAATTCATCACATCACGCAAAGCTCTAAAAGTGCTACTGGAGATAATTTCCAAAGCAAGTATGTTGTAAGGAGATGATGGTTACTGGTGCATATAGTCCACAAAACTCGGTGACATTAATTTTTAGTTAATTTAATAAATGACACATGATAAATTTTTCTGTCGTAATTATGGAAGATCATATAGTTCAAAATACACATAATCATGCCTGAATGTAGCGCATCTAGTAATTTTTAAATGTTGCGACTTTCCAAATATCATTAACTCAAAGGAATATAGTAATTAGCACCAACTGAAATTTAGTAGATAAATCAAGAGACGAGAGTCTGCGATCATCACTAGCAAGCTCATCAAACTCCAACCATCTGAGTGTCCTTGTTTGCCTGAATATATTTTCATATTCGATGGCTTATAATAAGGAAATGGATATTCTTTGTTTGACTTAGTATCAGGTGAAGCTTATGGATTTCATGTCTCGAGACTTAGAATGAGGCGATATAATATTTTTGCCCCACAAGTATTTGGGTTTTTCATTTCCATATATTTATTTCAAGCTTTTCAACTCTTGGGTGTTTCATTTCCGCACTTCAATAAAGCGGTTGTTCTTATCCCTTCTAGAGTGGTCATGACAACCGTTAAGAGCATAATAAATCCAAAAAGAACATTGTGTGAACACATAGTGACATCAAATGACCTTTAGGATCATAATGGATTAAAATATTGTTTGATTGCTTAGATGAACAATCCCATCAAGTTAAAGGTACATAAAGGGCGCTAATTAGGTTATAAGAGTTATGAAGTCCCTGAGCCTAGTTAATCTCCGGTTGTGTAGGAAGCAAGATAAAATCCCGTGTCTTGTTTAGTTTTTTACTGATTCTAAAAGGCTAGTGGCGACTCCTGCCTCACATAGAAATCCTTAGGCTAATACGAACTTAAAATGAAATTCAAACATTGTATGAAGTAAGGGTTTGGGAGCGCCCTCACCAAATTGAGGGTCATTGGCCTGCCTTTGGACATTATCTCTAAACCCCGTCCTTTCCTGACAATTGCATCGTGAAAAGAGGGTCGCGACATATTGGTTGAGTAGTATTAAGTGATATTTGCACAAGCCCATATGCAGATAGTATCTTATCAGGTGTGATCCTGATATGAAGAGTGCTCTACCACTATTGGAAATGCTCTATCGATATCAAAGGATCACTATTGATACCTAAGGTGAACAAGGTATTGGGGATGGGGATGTCTACAAGTTAGAGGGATCTCTACAAAGGTGAGCAAGCTAGAAGAACGTTTATCAAGAGTAAGCAAGTCAAGAAGAACGGAGATGTTCACTATGGCTTGGAAGAACCAAAATAAGATGAATTGTTGGATATACCTCGGCGATGTTGGATAGGTCTAGAACATGGTTGTTCAGTAGAGCTTGGAAGGACCATGTCAATGAACAAATGTAGAGTCACAATTGCCAATAAGCTTGAAAGGACTAGAATATCTTTTTGCAATCACGAGCAGTGGTATTAACTATCATGGTAGTAGATTGTTGGAAGTAGTAGTTCCTTTTAGATGAGATGGGAAGACTGTGATAATACCAATAATCTTGGTAAGTTTAATGAAAACGAAGAATTAAGGGGATGCTGAGGTCCTTGGAAGTTTTTGAATGCCGACTAATTCAATCAACGAAGATGAGGGATCGGCGGGATGCGAATGTCCTTGGACATTTTTGGGTGCTAATAAAGCCAAAAGGATCATTGGAAGATTGATTGCTTATCATTCCACCCAGTTTGTCAATGGACAGCATTAACTGATTAATGATAATATGCACTTATGATTATGAGTAAGGGATCGTGTTGATATCAAGTCATGGAAAGTGTTGGTCACTTGCTCATCTGATTGGAATGTTGATTAAGATGAAACTAACCATTACAAAGGCTTGGAATTGATCAAAAGCAATTCTAATTATGCTAAGGAGAAAACAAGCTTCGACAAGAGCAGTTTGGCAAATTTAGGGAAACAACCATTATCATATAGCCGTTCTGACAGTAGTGAACGATAGAGAGATGCTTGGCCGATGACGATGGTAGAACTAACAATCAATTGAAGGAGTTAAATTGCAAATGGTCATCTAAAGTTGGATGACTATGTATTCGATCCAAGAGAAGAAATGGGGTTAGGTGGAAATGAACAAATCTAGTTTATTGTTTTGAGTGTTCTTCTTTACTCTATTTTATTGATAGTGATTGTGTGTTGCTGATTATATCCTTGTGAGGTGCTATTGAGTTGTAATCGTGATTAAGTCAAATGTGTAAGTGTAAGAGTAGCAGTTGTGTCTTGATAGTGTGAGTTATTGGTTGATGGGAGTGACACTTGTTGGTTGTAACTTGTTTTGAAGATCCAGCAAATTCTAGCCTTGTTGTGTCTGTTATTGTGGAGAGTAGATGTAGGCTTGGAGATAAAACTTAATCACTATAAATCTTAGTGTGCTATCTTCTATCTCTTCATTATAAGCATTACTTTTTAATTATTATCAATGTCTATTCATCATACCACACCCGATTACGTTAAATTGCTACTGAAGTAATTCCTATTTAGATAAATAGTATAACCTCTTTAGCCCCTAATCAATCTATTCTAATCACCTAACATGCATAATTAAGTGATTAAATTACTAATCTAAACTAACTAACCGCATAATCCATAATTAGCCCAAGCTAATTATCCACTAAGTATCATTAAATCCATAAGCAGAGTTTAGTAAGTAAACTCACCAGTTTAGCGTGCCGATGAGTCCACGGTGATGGCGACGCAGAGGTGAGCAACACTCAAGCCTGCGGCGACACCTTTGGAGGTTCGGACGGGCCTAAAAACGGGCCACAAGCTCTCAGCTAGGGGCTAAGCTTCGACTTCTGCTTTGGGCCGAAGGAGGCTGCTCGAGCGGCTGGAAGCGGTAAGGAGGGACGACGACACTGCAGCGGGCCAGGCGAGTGATGGCGGTGGCTCCGGTTGGTTAGACAACGACAAACGGTGGCTAGGTGACTCGCGGGACTTACGAGCAGACATGGATGACAGCACGGGATGGTGAGATGATTGCGGATGGGCGGACGGTGCTAGCTCGGCTTATAGGCGGCATGACGAGCGTGCGACGGGTCCGGCGGCTTCAAGCGAGCAATTGACGGCAAGGGGGGAAGGTTGGCTGGTTTATCTGGTTCTCTCAAGCTCCAAAACACACTCAACAATGATAAAGGCCTCGTTTGGTTCAGCATTCCCAAGGGGCTTTCAATCCCGAAAGCCCATTGGAAAAAAAATTTAGGTGTTTGGTTCAGCATTTGGAAGTGTCCTTAGCCAAATGCTAGCTTTTGAAATGCTGAAAGCCCAAAGCAGGTGGGAATCTGCTTTGGGCTTTCAACATTTCGGAAATGTAAGTCAACCTCTACTATTCATCCGTTGACTTCTTCTTCTTCTTCTTTTTTAACCGATCATCTTCCCCACACCTCAACCACCGTTGATTGGCGACGGAGTTTCATCGGATTTTATTTTATTTTATTTTTAAAAATAATAAAAACCCTTTGCAAATGCTGGGTTCACCTTTTTTTTGTTGTCATTTTTATCTTTTGACAATCAATAGCCCAACTTTTTATCAATATACTAGAATGATCATCAATTAACGAAGATGATTAATACTACAATAATTAAAAAAATTATTCAAAGTTGAAAACAAAACTAAAAGAACCCTAGGCCAAAAGTTAAGCTTTGCATCTAATCTATAATCAAATTATTTTAATATAATTTTTAAATAAATTTACTAATATATATCTTTTACATTACTCTTAATATGAAAATGTAAAAGATTATATAGTTATTGTTTCTTTTTTGCAATTTTAAAAATACTAAAACTAAAAAACTTAATTTGGTCACACTGAAAGGCTTTTCAAATATATGTTTACCAAACAGTCTTGCATTTCCCTAAAACACTTTTCAGTTATAGTTTATCAAATAATCTAGTATTTCGGAAAATCCCTTTACCTCAAAGGTATTTGCATTCTCCCAAGGGCATTTCCCCAAAGCCAAACCAAACGGGCCCAAAGTGAGTCCAATGAAGAAGAAAAAGCTAGCTGAAGCTTGAAGGGGCTCAATTGCCTCAAAAGTCCAAGAAAATATCTAAATTGCTCATTGCTTGGCCCCCACCTCTTCAGCCTTCAACCTTAGCCATTTGCACACCCAAGGCTTTGTCAAGAAGCTATTGAAGAGGTCCAAAATGTTGCTCCCCCCTTGGCCTACGAATTTTGGACCATTTCCCTCCAAATCCACTTCAATTTTTCTCCAATTGAGCTCAAATTGGAGTCCAAAAATTCAGCCAAGGTGCCATCATCCATCCCAAGATTTTTCCTCATCAATTGAACCAATTTGACGGTAAAAAATGCGACCAAAACGGGCCTCTAATTTTTCCAGTCCAAAATAACCTTACTTTGAATTTTTGTCGAAATCTCGAGTTTGCAAAAAAATCTTCGTAGGATGAATCGACGTTTCTAAAATGAATTGTGACATGACATTCATAAAATGAATCGTGACATAACAAAATTTTCAATTTCTGAAATTGGATTTAAATTTGTGATTAATTTCAACCGGGTGCAATTTTAGCGTGACCTAGCCTACTGGGTAGCTTTTATGAATTTTTTATGCAATTAACTTGTGGTCGATTATTTTCGAGCCACATTGTGCATCTTGACACATTGGTGACTTTCGGTTGTCGTGAAAATCTCGGGATTTCAAATATGGGCACATAGTACAAAAATGACAAAAAAATTGGTTTAGTGCTGTTCAATAGAAATTTTGCAATCAGGTGGAATCACCCACACTTTAATCACATACCTCAATCGAACCGTCCTATCTCCAATCTCTAATCGATTTTGATAATACCGTAATAACCCTTGCGGATTAGCATGATCAAGCAGTCGATTTCTGGTCAAATTCTCAAATCTATTGCGTTAAAATCCTTTAATGGCTTCACCAGATAGACTAGTTATGCCGTGAGTGATCAGCTCAGGAAAAAGAACTATAAGCGCGTCGATGAAAAGCCCAACTTATTCAATTGAAAACAGAATAAGAAATTTGAAATGTCACACTTGTGAAAAGCAAAAGTTCAAAGTTCAAAGCGACAAACCTTCAATTATTCTGTAACCATCTTGGGAAACTTTATTAGTTGTTGCTATGCGTTTTGAGGTCAAGTCTATGTGAACCTCTTTGTTGTCAAAAAGACAAATGAACATAAATTAGCTTAGAAAAATTAATTGCACTATGTATGCTTCTGATCATCTGTACATGAATAGTATCAGGGTTATTCATTGCATGGAATTTTCTGAATTAAACTTAGATGGTGAACTTTTAAACAAAAAAATTAACATTAAACGGAACGGAGGTTATGAGCTCTTTTTGAGATAGTTATTATATCTTGAATTAGTTTTGTAGGACATTCTAAATTTCGTCTTGGACATTGTGTGTTTTGTAAGTTTTTTTTTCTCATTGCCATTGATCTTATCTGCAATATCATTCATTTATTAAGTATACACAAAATTTTATCTATCTTCACAATTTTACGCAATAATCATAACGTAACTTTTATAAATTAAAATGATTGAATTAGGCGTATCAAGTTTATCAACTAATGCATTTAATTTATAAGTGACCATTGATATAGGATGCAAGTTGAGTATCATCATGACTATTATCATATCAATGTATCGTATGAATTTTTTTCTAAAATAAAGTATATTGATTATACTTTATATATTGATTATACTTTATCAATAGACTTAACAATTTGGGGAAAATGATCTAATTTATCTTACAAAATCCTTATTATTTTTTCTTGTTTTTGTGGCAGGAACATTCCACCATCCTTGTATCTTGAACAATTTGTCTGTGAGTGAATTTTCTTCTCTGGCGTTATCTTCGCACTTTGTCACGATAATGACAACCATTTATGTTGATAAGTTATTTTTTTTTTAGAACAATCTTACATGATTTCTTTTTAGGAGATGTTTATAGTGAATTGACTAGTTTGAGGATCATATCTTTAAACGATTAATCTCATGTAGTCTCTTAATGATAAGTTTAACTATTGAGAACCCTTTTGTATTGCCCTATTCTCTTAATGAAATTGCTTAGAAGAAAAATCAGCTGCAAATTCAATTTTCATATCAAGTAAACATAGAAAATGATTAGCCCTCACGAGGAATTGTTTTGACAAAAATCTGTGGTAGGAGGAAATATTTTGTGATCAATTAACAAACTGGTCATTGAATGCTTGTAAGTAATGAACCAGGATTGACAAAAAAGCAATTGTATCACCATCCATGACTATAAGGGAACTTGTGGTGCCAAGCCATACCAAATTAGGAGATTTGACTTTGAGTAATACATTTTGCGTGTTTACTGTTTACTTGAAAGGAATAATCTAACGCATGGGCCCGAGAGAAATTAATTTTTTTTGGGTCCCGGAAGATGAAATCTCACTGTAATCCTTGTACTTTGTTTGGTTATAATTCCAGTCCTTATACTGTTATGTGGTGACAATTTATGTCACATTGTCAATTACAAGAACAAAAAGTCTTCTTTCCCCGAATAATTTCAAAGCAATTTTCTTTTTAAAAAATAATTTTAATTTCTAATTGTTTAATAGGGCTTTCCATATTATTACGAAGTTATTTTCTGATGGTGTAGTTTTTTAAAGGCAACCCTTGTACAAAATAATGTCAAGTTTGGTCATTTTCAGTTTTAAAGTTCAAATTTTCAAAACACAGCAACCAAAATTTCTATCAATGGACCCTCATTGAGAATTCTGGAAAGGGAAATAGGAAATTGGAAAATTTCCTCACCAAGCATGCCCTCAGGTTTCGCGCTAATTATCATCTATCATTGTCGCTGCTTTATTTTTTAAATAAGGATTTTGTAGAAAGTGTATGTACACTTGTTAAGCAATAAATAAAAAAGAGTGCAACTTCCAGTGGATTATCTGTCCATGTTGTTGTTCGTGATACTGGTTATATTACTTCGAAATTAACACAAAAAATGAAACTTTTCCAATTTTTCCATCGCCTTGTGAGATCAAATCAGAACTAAAAAGGAAAGAATGGAACATACCGGGCGGTGGATGCAATGGTGGCAATGAAATCGAAGTTGTTTCCATCTCTTTTTTGTAGGATCCTTTGCCGTGCTGTCCTGTCACACAAGCAGACAAAAATGTAAAGCGGGGAAGTATTCTTACCTGGTTGAGGCCGAAGTTGTTTTCTGTTCCCATGGATCTCCTCCTCTTTTTATACATAGACTTGCGTACGGAGCCAAAGTTCCAGCTGTAGGTGTCATATTTAAAAAATAAGGATGGAACGTCATTCATGCGCATTGCGGGAACAACAGTTTCTTCCATTTTCATTTTGCATTGTTCACATATTACGCAAGGAACAACCCATTCTCTTTTCCTACACCATGATTTTACGATGCGTTTATTTTGTAGAAAATTAAATGATTTAAAAAATATTTTCTAAAAAATAACCACTTATAAAAAATAAATAAATGGAAATTTTTTTCATTGCCCATGAAAATAATTAGGCATAAAATTTTTATCGATTATGAAACCATTTTTCGTTGACTAATTTTTCTAAACGATATAAGCAATCGTTTTTTAGAAGATACTTTATAAATTACTCATTTTTTGGGAAACGAACACACAAGTTCTCAAAATTTAATGAAACCAACAAACTAATGGAAATTTCTTTTATTTACAGAAGTGTAAATTTAAAAAAAAAAAAAAATTACTAGAAGAAGATACAAGTGTCGCGTAATTGTGGTTTCCTTTTCTTCCACCATCCCTACTTCGCAAATAACGCATTCCAATGGATTTTTATTCAATGCACTAGCGAAGTAAAAATTTCTTTACATAAGCAGGTTATACAACTTTTTTTTTTTAACATGTAGATTTACTCCATAAACAGGTTTTTGTTCCCATTTCGAAACTGCTTGCGTGAAAAAGACTTTTACACTTATGGTCTATGGAAAATAAATCCTGTTTTGACGGGATTTTATTCTGCACAATGACGGTGTGAAACTTTGTTCCGACAGACAGGTTTTAGATAAGAGGCAACGCATCGGCATGGAAGAGATACGAGAGGGAGAGAGGGAGTTCATCTTGGAGCTTTGCTGCACGACCGACAATACAGTGAAAACATGTCGACTCCCTAACAACGGCACCCCGGTAAAACTTATGAACTTCGAGGGTGGTTTTTTTGGTGAGAAAGAACCGTATCATTTTCGGTCCACCGAATTCGGACCAGGTAGTCCTTTTCCTTTCATGTCTGGCGTGATCTGTGGTTGCCAGCCAGCAAAAAAAAAGGTGTTCTGTGGTTAACGGTGACATAGAAAAGGTGCAAAAGTAGGACAAAGGAGTATATTAACGAAGGAAGAAGAAGACTGACAGAGCTTAGTACAGAAATTAATTTAAATTATCACAGGTTGGAAAAGCAATTCTAATATATAAATCTATCGTAGAGATTTTTGTAAAATCATAAATTTGTGGATCTTTGTAGATAACAATTTTGACCACTGTTTAATTACGTGGTTATTGTTCACTAATTTTCAGTTATGGATATTTTTCGAAATATTGGGCCGCAGTCGAGAATGGTATTGCATTACTTTATGATGTGGAGATAGTGCACTGCCAAAAGAGTGAAGTGTTGATAGTTTCGAATAAGGAGAAATTTCATTTGACAAATGAGAGAAAGCCTTGCCCGTCTTTAGAAATTATGCTTGAATATCTGAAAAACAACTTAGATCAACCTGCACAACCTAGAAATCCAACTTTACTAATTCTCCTGCCTACATTTGGCAATATAATTTTTACTAAGGACATGTTTCCTCATCGTTCGTCAGAAAAAATTTCCTCCTGGCAGTTCATGTGGGTGTTACATGCTTGAATGTTACCCGTACACAACTCTGGAATATAACGAAAAATAAAGAAAGGGAACAGAGAAAACCAAAATCAGCCCACCTGCTCTTTCTTCCTTTCTTTCTACTTATTCAACCAGGCTGCAGCCATGGAAGAATTCCCTCTCCCAACTTAAAGGAGTCCAAGTATCTTATGTGCCTAGAGAAGCTAACAAGCCCATCGACTTGATAGCAAAAGTCTATCGAGACAACCGCCTTCCTCATAACTGGGTTTTATATCCTCCTTATCCACTTTCGGTTTTATTATGTAATGACCTCGAATTTAGTTGCAGTTCAGCAACAAATTAGTAATGGCAAGTGCTTTATCGCCGCCCCCCCCTCCCCCGGCCCCTTTCGGTTTTATTATGTAATGACCTCGAATTTAGTTGCAGTTCAGCAACAAATTAGTAATGGCAAGTGCTTTATCGCCGCCCCCCCCTCCCCCGGCCCCCCGCAAAAAAAAAAAAAAAAAGGCTGCAGCATTATCACCTCACTCCACCTTGCCATCTTTGGCGCTTGGCTCGCTGCATCCACTGGCGTCTCTACTATGGTTCCATCGCAGCAAAATCGTTATCGACCAAGCGCTGGTGGAAACATTGGTAGCAGTGAACAGCGGGGCTCGAAAGAACAACTATAATGAATTCAGACAATCTCTCTATTTTCGAAAGACTGAAGGAACTATCAATTATCTTGTATTAGCATCGTAATTGAAATAAAGATATAAGATATTGTTACCGGGTCAATGAAATCAAAAGTGTTAAATTTTTACGAATTATCTATTGTCCATAATCATTTTTTAATCAAATGGATTCCTATATGATTTACTTTTTTTTATTAATTAGATAATGAAATTCAAAGGCTCTGATTTTTTACCAATCATTTGACATCGTCCTTAAACTCTTTTTATTGATTGGATTTGTGAATGATATGTTTTTTGTGTTCATGGTAGTTTTTTATTTACAGAATAAGTGCGAATGCTGAAGCGGTAATCAAGTTATCACTATATGTCAAGTTGACACCCCATGTGGCTAATAAAAACTTAAGAAATGAGAGGATATATGTGTGTGTGTGTGTAAATTAAAAAAAAAAAAAAGGACAAGAGGATTTTTTATTTTTTTATTTTTTTGTCAAAAGACCAAAGGTTTTGGCAATGAAAAAAAGAAAAATAGAAGGGCGGCCCCATCAACCAGCCATTGAGGGTTGCCGGACCCTTCTCCGGCTAGCGACATGACGCGCTCAGGAGAGCGCATGCACAGGCGGTTACATATGCGTAGTGCCGAAGGCTGGTGCCTTGCAAGTTCCAAGAAGAGATTATTTTGGAAATACAAATATCAAGAAGGAATCGATCCTTGGGTGTATTTTGGAAATAGAGACAGTAAGAATGAATTTATTTTTTGGGGTCATTTGTAATTTATTTTCGAGAAATTAAAATTCCGAAAGGTAAAATTTATTTTTCTCAGTTTTATTTGTATATATTTTAATTCTAAAAAATAAACCTGAAGAGATATAATCGATTATCAGTTTGAGAACGTGGGCGGCGAAATTAAACACTTTTAAGGATAGTATCTATTCACGAACAAAATCGCTAATTCCAGTTCTTGTTATTCTCTCTTCATCGCCATTTCTCCAGTACCAAGTACTTCTTTTATTTTATTTTTGTCATGAATTGATTGACTTCAATTCAATTTGAAAACGCAGGGCCCTAAACCGGGCTTCCTTACAAAGTAAATCCAACAAGATTTGGGGAGGGTAAGAAATCCAGTCCTCGGCAAAGTTTTTCGGCGCTGAGCTTTTGTGGCCCAGTCCGCAATGGAATTGGCTTCACGATGGCAACGGGTGATACGCAGCCGTGAGAACCTAGATGACAGATCAAGGCATTGGGAGAGCCAGATTGTCTGACTCTAACTCGAGGGGATCGTGTCGTCGAGGAAGTAAGAACTTTAGGGTTTCCAAGAGAGCCACACATTCTGCTTGAGAGGCATAGGAGACATGGATCTGTTTTGCAAAGCCATCCACAAGCGTCCCCTCTAAGTTTCGAATAATGCAGGCGGTTACTCCTTCTACAGAGCTTTCGATGAAGCATCCATAATATTGACCTTTAAAGATCCGACCTTTGGGGGTTTCCAGATCTCAGATGAGGTAGGAGCGTCAAGGTTCGCTTTTTGCTTTGAATTCCATCTCCTGTAAGAGAAGTTAGAGCTCCCTGTCGTGCTTGAACTGGCTTTGAATTCCATCTCCTGTAGTACCAAGTATGCGTGCTCAAGTAGTGGTGAAAATTCTGCAGGAAAAGTAGGAAATAAAGTGACGCCTAAAAAGAGGAAAGCTGTCCGTGTGATTATCTCCGGCCAAGCAAGGCCGTCGAAGATTGAGGATCAAGCAGCAACTATTGGTAGATTGACCGCGTTTCCCGTTTTGTGATTATACTCCGAAACAAGAACAATGTCCATGAATGTAAAGTTCGTGGGACCGACTAATGATGAGGCCCAACTGACAAATGATGAGTTTGTGCTAATAATTATGATCCGAATAGTGCTAAGCATGATCACTAGAGTTGTTTCAGCGGCCACCCTTCTTACTTGGGAAAGGAGAAGTGAGGAGCTTAATTCCCCACCTCATGGGAGATTGGAGTAAGGACACATAAGTGATAGAGCAAGGTTTCGTCTTCTGCGCACAACATATAACACACATGATGACTTGTAAAACAGAAAAAGTTTGGCTTCGATTATGGAAAGAATAAAGTTTAGATCCCAATTTCATATGTCCTACCCCGTGAAACTTGAGCCCGGGCAGGAGGCATCTTCCTGTCTTCGGAGAAGTAAAATGATGCAATACAGTTTAAACCTATACGTATCAAACTCGTGCTACCCAAATGGCCGGCCGAAATAAGGCCCGCGATGATCGTGTAGGGCAGGGACGTACCAAACAGGGCTTCTAGCAGGGCGCGACAACACAATTAGCACCTTATATTACATCTTTTATAGCATCATTGGATGGAAATTTTACTAGGGTGAAAATTAGGACCTGAACTTAAATTTGTGATTGTTATGAGATTAAAAAAAAGAAAAAAGAAAAAGAAAAAAAAAGGGTAAGGGCCAGAATTGAAATCGGAGCTAAAATTACCGTTTTTTTTTGTCCAGATAAAAAAATTTGAGCCAAAACTAAAATCCAAACTAAAGTTAATACTTATTAAGAGAATTAGGCCTGGAAAATCATAAATACTCACAACATAGACCTGCAAAAAAAACTATGTTTTTTTGCCGACCAAGTAACTTTCCTTTTCTTCGGTGAAACTCGTTCATACTCGCGGAACGCATAATCAAACCAACGCAAACCGCAAATGCCCGGGCACCACCACCTTCGTCATTCGACAACAGTTCGATAGGCGCCAAAAGAGGCTTGTTTTTCTACGTTCGAAGGCATGTGTCGTGACCTCCCTTTTGGCGCCCTACGCGTGGGTGCATACGGAGGCTAATAAATCGCTAAACATTAGGCTTAGCAAACCCATCAATTCATGACTTATGATTCGAGTTTTTAATTTGTAAGTCAATTTCATTTAGCTGTAGAGGATAATAGCTCTCCCAAATCCATCAATTCATGACTTATCATTCAAGTTTTTCACTGGCAAGTCAATTTCGAAGGCATGTATTGTAACCTCCCTTTTGGTGCCCAAGATATGCACAGACTAGTAGCTTGCTAAACATTAGGCTTAACATTGACTCTCCCAAACCTACTAATTCACAACTTATTATTCGAGTTTTTAACTTGCAAGCTAATTTTATTTAGGAGTTACCACTAATCGACTTAAGATGAGTTGATTAGAAACCCAAATAAAATATTGAAGAAAATATTTTATTTCCGCACAACTAGAGAAATTAAAATTAAGGATTTGATTATACTAGTTAATTAAATAATACATTTTCAGTACTTAATTTGGTTTAAACCTTAAGGTTTGATTTTTTTTTTTTTGGATTTTCATGTATTAAAAAGGATACTAAAAAAAAATTAGGCCTTTCCCTAATTTCAGACAATTTTAAAGGATTTTTCATTTATTTTTAAGAGAAAAATGCTCAAAATCAATTTTAGGCTTTTCCCTTAAAAAATATTGTTATTTTTTTACTTTTTTTTTTTTCGATTTTTAAATAAAAATATCGAAAAATTATAATATAATAATATAATAAACTGACCCGGGTCGGCCAGACCCTGCCACCGGCCCATTCTGGTCTGGCCCGACTGACTCGGGTCTCGCGCGCCTCCCCTTTGTTTTAAATATTTCTCCCCCTCTCCCCCCTTTTTGTCTTTTTCTTTATTTTGTCCTTTCTCAACCTCTCTTTCTTTCTCTCTCTCATATCCCCCCTTTCTCTCTGCACGCACGCCAACAGACCATAGAGGGCTAGGCCTCACTTATGACTTCCTTTTTTTTTATTCTTTTATTTCTGGTTTTCTTTAACTTATCTTTCTCTTCCCTCTTTTCTGAGTTTTCTCTCTCTTCTTTCTCCACCCCAACGACTCGCAGAGGCCTTCCCAGCACAAACGCACGCATCCTTCTCCGTGAGGTCAGAAACAAACGGTCATGAGCCAGCTCGCCTCCGGCCCTCGCTCAACCGTCGGACCGTCCGCCGACCTTGTGGACCAAGCCAGCACCGTTGGCCACATCCGAAACCCGCTTTCATCACCGCCCGCCCCGACACACACGACATGCAAAGAAGCCGCGCGTTATTCCACGGATGGGAACGAAGGTCCACAAACATGTCAAATGATCAACAAGCGCTCAGAACCAAACGAATCACGGGAAATCCATACGAGCTTGGTTCAGCCATTATAGCGAAAACATGGAGGGCGTCGGCTAAGGGGAAGCTTTAGACTTGCTCGGCACGCGAACTCGGACCAAAACCAACTTTAACATGGGGACGATTCGTTTACGTCCAATATAAATATGAGAGTCAGCAAGCTTCGGCCATACACGAAGGACACAAACGGGCGCCCAACTCGAGCATTTCAGCAAACAATTAATATTCGCAAACCAAGGAGTGAAAAACGGGGACGACCGATCCCGAGGTTGAGCGGGGACTCACAGCGATCAACATGTTAAGCCCCGAGACCACAGTACGTACACGAATGAAGCAGGAAACTTGCACGAACTGGACAACGGCTGCCCGGTCCGGCGAGCCCGAAACAGAGCATGGGCATGAAGAAAAAGGGCGGTCGGCCGAGGGTTCCTACCCGGCTTACGGCGTCGGACCGCGGACGAGCCCAAAGATCGGGCTCTGTCCGTCCGCCGCGCGCCCCCGAGCCGGGATCCTTAGGATGCCGACCCCGAGACGAGACGATCAGAGAGAGAGAGACAGAGAAGAGATACGGCATGCGACCCACCGTCCGTCGGTTCGGGAAAGTAGGGGGCACCGTTAGCCAGTTCCTGGCTGTACTCGCTCACTCCTGGTTTCTCACTTAGCTCTCTCTCACAGCTCACAGATCTCTCTCCCTCAAATCTTACAGATCTCTCTCGCTCTCTCTCTTTCTTCGACTTTCCTTTTTTTTCATCCTCCTCAACTCGCTCGGTCTCCCCCTCCTTTTATAGGCGAGGAGGAAGGTCGGGGGAGGAGCCTCGACTACCGGTCCTTGGCGCGCCAACCGGCGTCCGCTTCGGCCGAATCGGCGTCAAGTCCCTTCTCTTCCGCGGAGGCCTGCTCAGCATTGAAGACGACGTCCCCTCCGTCCAGGTTTCTCACCGAATCTCGCGGGTGCTCCGTTCGGCCGCATTGCTGGCGCCTGCGAGACGTCCCCTTCGTCGTCGGTCTACCCTCGTTCCTCCGCCTAGGTCTCCTGCGCGCGTGGTGTGCAGCGCGAGGAAGGAAAGAGGAAGAAGAAGAAGGAGAAGGGCCGGGCCGCGGGGTGAAGCTGGGGGTGAGACGGGCCCTTGGCCCGCGTGGCTGGGAAGAAACAGGGAAAAAAGGGGGGGCCTGGGGCGAAAGCCCACCCCCGAGCCCTGTTGATTGGCAATAACCCCCCCGAGGGAGTCGCACTAACAAGGTTTTCGGTCTCTCTCTCTTGTCCATTCCATGCAAATGCCTTGTCTCTACCTCTTCAATATCTTTCCATGCGAGACGCCTGGCGAAGTGTCAAAATCCACGTCGGGACCCCCAACTTTCCTCTTGAGGATGTAAGCAACGACGTGATACGAGCACCGGAGAAGAAGTAAGAATGTCACATCCTTGTGGGGGCATAACGTTGGCAGCATCCTTGACTTTAAAAACCTCTTTCGGTGCCCGTCCGGAGGCCATAAGGGAGTTGACAAATGATGTCCTTGCGTGGCACGCGTATAATTAGAGAAGATAAGGTGCTCAATAATTTCCATACATCATTGCACTTTTTTCAGACATGTCCCCGTCAACATTAAAAAGGAAAAAAAGACATGTCCGTGTCCCACGTTGCGCGTGGAAAAAGTTCATTTCTAAATTTCAAATATGAGCTCGTTCCATTGATTAACTATCAATCTAAATTCTTATCCTCTCCATCTTCCTAGCTCCTTCAAAGATAACATAAATGCTATATTCAGTTAATTATTTTTTATTAAAAAAAATTTTGGACATTAAGCTTTTTAGAAAACTCACATCAAGCTAAATGTGGATAAGTATTTTATTGATTGAGGATGATGATGTTCTAATTTTGTGAGGTAAAAATAAAGATATCAATGTGTCGTTTCTAATGAGGAGGGCGCACCAACGCAATTTATATTCAGATTATTGTGGGGAAGATATTTTGAAATTAACCAACTTTTGTAATGAAATTGTGACAACGTTAGGGCACTGATTACAAATCCACCGAAACATGTTGTTTGCAAAGAAGGGAATGGCGGAAGAAAGGCATTGCATGGAGCAATTCTAAAACACTTTACGGCCATATATTTGATGTCCGCGAAAGATCTGATGACGATCTGCAATTATTGTTGAGCAAATACATGTGGTCACGTAGCCCGGTTGACCTCTATGAACAACAACAAACTGCTAAGACGTTCACTCGATCGTTGTGTTTAATTCTTGCAAAATCGATTTCCTTATCTATGCATGATTTTTTTCCTCGTTCCATTCTAATGAACGAGAAGAGAGTCTGGGATGATTTATGTCGTATTCTTTTGGAAGTGGGCATTCTTTAATCGTACATTTGGTCGCGGCGATTGAGACTTCTGTAAGAATTTTTCTAATTGTGGACTACATTAATTGATATTGTAATTTACCGTTTAACGTTTATCGTTTTACGGGGTTTGGTCTAAGATGAGATAGAAGGTTTCTTAATTAGTCTAATATGGGCTGGTTAGTGTGGGCCGAGTTGAGCCTGGCCCGTAATGAGGGGGACTGGCTGGAAACTCTATAAATAGTGCTCAAGTCTCTCCTCTAACCCTAATTCTCACATGTATCCTCACCTAAGGGGCGTTTACCTAACGCTAAACGTGAGGGGGCCGCCTCATTGAGCCAGTGATACAGAGGGCAATAGAGGAGAAGGACTTGTTGCGTGGATCCCCTTGATAATATGTGGGTAATCCTTTTATGCTTCCGCTCTATATTCGATGGATCCAGGTGCGTTAATCTTTCTACTCAATTGTACATGTTCTTGTTCTGGTTATGGAGATCTTGGGGTTGCACAAGTTGCATCCAACATGTGGTATCAGAGCAACCATAACCCTAGAACTCGAACGCAATTGGTTTTGCCCTAATTTATACAGATTTACCATAATTTGTACGGATCTACTCTAATTTATATGGA
Source organism: Eucalyptus grandis x Eucalyptus urophylla (assembly GCA_028830015.1). Classification (NCBI taxonomy): domain Eukaryota; kingdom Viridiplantae; phylum Streptophyta; class Magnoliopsida; order Myrtales; family Myrtaceae; genus Eucalyptus; species Eucalyptus grandis x Eucalyptus urophylla. Next base: position 49,785,540 of record CM054190.1, read on the forward strand.
TTAGCCCTAATTGGTATTGATCTTGCCCTAATTTGTGATTTTCGAGATTTTTTGTTTAATGAAAATAAAATTAAATCACAAATTCGGATTGGGCTCGACGAGACGAGCAAGACGGTCGGCGGCGCGTCGCCGGGGGAGGCTGCACGCGCCCCCACGCGCGGCCACGCGCCGCCTGGGCGTCGAACGCGCGCCGCGCGTGAGCTCCACGCGCCGCGCACTCAGGCGGCGCGTGAGGGCGCGTGGAGTGTCGGATCGGCGCGTGGCTGGCGTCGATGGATTCGTATGGTGATTTCCTATCTTGTGGTATATTTATTTTATATCTTTGATAGTTTTATGGATGTGAAAATACATACGGAACCCTAAATACGTGTATTTTTAGTGTACTTTTGCGTATTTTTCTTATATTTTCTGTGATTTTGGAAATATAAGTGTTGAGTTAAAGGTATGTTATCACATAATAAAAAGATGTGATTCATCAACAAAAATCAAACTTTATTGTGAATTGAAGCTGGCTTAATGCGATACAATTCATATGATATTGTATTTGAGCTATGTATTGAGCTGATGAGAAACAATAAAGATTATGAAACTTTTGTTACTTAAGTATACTCTTTTACACATTGGTAATCTTTGAATGATAGATGACTTAAGGACTTGTGACCAAACTGATGTACTGATTAACACATCTGCTGAATGTGAGTAATGCATGTTAATTAAATTACTGCATATTGTACATGAACTCATCTGGTCACTTGTTAATGTCTATCAAGTTGAATATTTTTATGGTAAAGGAGTATGGCAATATTTACGCAGAGCAATAGTATCTACTGTTAAATTTTAGATATTTTGTTCTCTAGTTTGACTCAATTAATAGGCTACTGGTTGATTACAATGATAATTTGTTGCTTAAAATTAGCTAATAAATCAGATGTTGGCCTTGGAGTCATGTTTTGCCTTATGAACTCATGAGTGATCATGGATCAGCTGTCAAGCTTGTCGATCTGGTGTACCTTGTATTACGATTGATGTTAATTTGTGAGAGATATTTTAGATCAACATTCTTTTTATGTTGTTCTGGTGATATATAATTGGGGTGCATAAGAGATGTTTTATTCTCTGTTATGATAAGTTTATTGCGTTACTATGATCAATGATCTCATTGGAATCTGTCTTTCAGGTTCGCTATATATATATATATATATATATATATATATATATATATATATATATATTTATAGATATGTATGATTAATTTTTATTAATGAATAAAGCAATGTAATTAGCATGATATGTGATTTTGGTGATATGATGCCCCTATCACTAAAGTTAAAATCACATATATATGGTGTATGTGAGGAGTAAAGCTTATATTCCTGGTATGAGAGAATTTCAATAATTCAATTGAGTAGTGACCGCCAAAGTGGCACGCTTGATTGGGTTTGAGAAATTTCGGTCTCGTATGATGATTGGGATGTCTCCTGGTCTAATGCATAGTTATACTCCCAAAGGAGGTGATTGTGTATTAGTTCATGGAGGGATACATGATAGTGTGGTGGAGGAGTGACTGGTTCTAGTGATTCATATGCCCAAAGGTGATGAATTCACGAAAAATTGGAACATATTCTCATAACCCTTATCATGTGGGGGAGTGTACAATTGCATGTCATGTATTCTGCCCAAAGGTGATTATGTGATTTTGCATGTAACTCTCTGGATGTGTACTTGTACGTCAAGTTACACAATGCTCACATGATGCTAATTATATACTGCTTGTTTTTCAGTCACCTTTTCTGTAAATGGTAATTCCGTCATCATTGAGGTTTTTTTTTTTTTACTACTTCAAATTTGTTTATTGTCCATGAAGCGTTCCATTCTGGAACACTTGAAAAGAGGTTTGCCTGCGGATTGCACTGCTATAAGATGATGGAAGCCTTAGTTGCTTGAAATTATGTCTTATTTGATATTGAAATTAGGACACATCTGCAAAAATTGTATTTAAGTCCTAATGACATATACATCTTGTATATGATTAAAATGTTGTCAGGTTTAACAGTGGCAATGAGTATTTTGGCAAGTATGACAATGCAAAATAGCTTAAAGGGTCATTTGTCAAATACTTGGTAGATTATGGGGTGGTAATTCAATTACTATACCTGAAAATTCTGACAAATAGATTTGGGCGAAAGGCGTAAATGCACCATATTGAACATGGTGATGAGTATGATTAGTAAGACTAATTTATTTGGTCTTTTGTGGATTGATATTATGAAATCAATTTTTCATATACAAAAGGGGTATTGATTTTATGACCCTAAAGAAGGTACAAGAATTATGGAATCACATACTCTAAAGTTTCTAAATATTGACATAATTATAGAGATAGCTGCTCTCAGATTATTAAAGATAATAGTATGATGGAGGTTACTATGTTTTTATCTTTACCTATACAGATAATTTTGGAATCTCATGTACCATAGACTAAACTTGTTGAGGTTCAAGGTACTATTCTTTATATAGTTTATAATGAAATTTCTTAAACCTCTCAAGTGCAGAATGAAGTGGTTGCAGCTTTATTAAGGAGATTTGTTAAAGAAAGACGATCAGTTATACCATCAGACTATATGGTCTATTTGTGAGAGCATGATTACAATATCCACTATATGGTTGATGTAATGACATATTTATAAATGTCGTTTTTTTTATTCTCAATTATGTGATTAGATGCCATAAAAGGCGATATACAATCTATGAAACATGTTTGGAAACTTACTGACTTGTCTAAAGATCACAAGTTTATTAGTTGCAAATTGGCGTACAAAACTAAAAGAATTTCAAACAAATATTGTAGAATTTAAAGCCAAATTTGTAACTAATGTTTTAACTCTGAAAGAGGGGTGGATTGTTTATAGTGAAGAAATAATTATTTCTTTAAATGTTCTTTCAGAGTGAATGTGGCATTAATAATTTATTTTGATATAAAGTTACGCCAAATAGATACAAAATCTATATTGTGCAACTAGATGATTTTGCAGCAGATTCAAGTAAACTTGTGTGTAGACTGAAAAGTTCTAATTCATGGTCTTAAGCAAGTTTCAAGACAATATTATTAAAGTTTCATAGTGTTGTTATTTTTGTTCAATTGGGAACAAAGTAATTCAATATACTGCAAGGTCAGTGGGAGGAAATTTATTTTTTCTCATACTTTATGTACATGATGTTTTGCTTACAAGTTGTGACCTTGAGACATTTTATATCATTTGTATTGAGTTCTGTAAAAATTGTTCTTGTCATATATATATCGGATTTTATATTAGATTTTCTTGGAGGACATTTGCTGATCGTATTTTGGAAATATTCAATATACATCATTGCAAGCCAGGAATTGCTCCTGTTGTTGAGGGTGATGGACTAAATCTATCACATTGTCCTTATTTAGATATTGAGAAAATCTAATTAAAGGGAGTACCTTGTGACAGTGCACTTAAAAGTATAATGTATACTCGAATTTGCACTAGACTAAATGTTGTCTTTGTGACGGGACTTCTAGACAGATATTGGTCAAATTCAGGACATGATCACTCGGTTGCTGTCAAGAAGGTTTTAAGGTACTTAAAGAAGACAAGAGATTACATGCTAATTTATAGCCATGTTCAATTCTTGCAGTTAGTAGGGTATTTAGATGTAAACTTTGCTGGCTGTTTTGATGACATGCAATCAATAACGGAATACAGATTTATGTTAGTAGGAAGTGCAGTAAATAAAGTTTTATGTCATCTTCTACTATGTAAGCAGTGTTAGTAACATTCTTTTAGGGTGTTACTTAGGCTTTTAGGCTCCAGAACCTCATGACGGAGTTGATCGTTTTAACTTGATGGATAGACCGATATGGTTGTATTGAGATAACAAATTTGTAGTATTATTTATTTACTACAGAGGTCTCGAGGGGTCTAGATATATGGTGGTAAAATATTTTTTTACCATATAGAAACGGTACAGAAAGGTGACTTATAATATAATATATTTTCACAGATGATGTAGTTACAGCTCCACTGACTAAAGGCCTACACCCATGTGTATTTGAGTGATATGTCATTAGCATGGGTCTAGGAGTATCTTCGGATATTGTTGTTTAGTGGGAGTTATTTTGGCTTTATTCTGATAAAGTTTACATCTATGATTCGTTACACTTAGTAACGGTTTAATATGTATCAACTTTTGCATTCAATAAAATATTTTGAATGTGTTGTTATTATGTTGAATACATATTGATAAAGTCTCAAGGGATTGTATAGACCTTGAGTGAAGGCTAGGGGCATCCGGGCATCCGGTTATTAGCCTTGTGCATATGTCTTGTGATACATAAAGAAAGGTTAACCATAAGGACAAGACATATGTGGGTTCATTGGAACCATAAATCATTCTCTAGTGGCACAAGTTTTTTGTGACACCTAAGGTAAGAAAATGGTGACTGACAAATGGGATCTCTCTATGAGATATGTTATCCATTTGACACACTACCATATTGAATCCATATCAATAAAGTTGAGAACATTCGTGACCATGGAAGGCTCTGTGTGTATACATGCAGTTACCGCCATGATTCGGTGTTTTGAGACTTTATGGGATAGGATTGACTATTAAGAATTATCTCTGGACCAATGTGCGCACATAAGGTACGATTTCAATTAATATAGTCCAAGTGGGAGAATGTAAGAGTTTTTCTAATTGTGGACTACATTAATTGATATTGTAATTTACCGTTTAACGTTTATCGTTTTACGGGGTTTGGTCTAAGATGAGATAGAAGGTTTCTTAATTAGTCTAACATGGGCTGGCTAGTGTGGGCCGAGTTGAGCCTAGCCCGTAATGAGGGGGACTGGCTGGAAACTCTATAAATAGTGCTCAAGTCTCTCCTCTAACCCTAATTCTCACATGTATCCTCACCTAAGGGGCGTTTACCTAACGCTAAACGTGAGGGGGCCGCCTCATTGAGCCAGTGATACAGAGGGCAATAGAGGAGAAGGACTTGTTGCGTGGATCCCCTTGATAACATGTGGGTAATCCTTTTATGCTTCCGCTCTATATTCGATGGATCCAGGTGCGTTAATCTTTCTACTCAATTGTACATGTTCTTGTTCTGGTTATGGAGATCTTGGGGTTGCACAAGTTGCATCCAACAACTTCATTTCTAGACTTCTTGCTATATTTTGTGGAAGTGAAGAAATTTTCTTCACATTGTCACGGCCTAAAGTTTAAGCTCATTTACGTTGTTTTATACTAATGAAATCTCGAAATTCAATGATATTAGCGTTCCTCCTTCGAGTGAGACCATGTCTGTCTTCGAACTTTCAAGAGTGATTGAGTTAACGATCGGCCTAAGACTTCCTCAAAAACACTAATTATATGCCGCTAGAGTTTCAGCTACTACCTTGCGGCTACCGTTGAATGATAGCGGCTTCAAATTATGTTCATCCTTGCCCATGACCATGAGGCATGAGTCTTTAAAATATCGCACTCGCGGTCTTTAATGGAATATTGCTGGCAACGCGCATTAATCAAATGGCTGAGATTAAAACACTCGAATCCAATAGCTGAGGAGAAACAGACAAAGTTGTCATGTACAAAATGCACGGGATTGCAAAAATGCCCTCGCTACGCTTTTTTCTTGACTTCCAAACAGCAGATTTTATATCCTTTTTTCAAAACCAAAGCGCCGATATCACTTGTTAGAATTATTCTCTCGACATGAAATTTCGTGAATTACATTTCATAGGTTTGGCTCATAGCCCAAAAAGGCACCAATTCCAATGCATTGCATTCAATTGAATTTACCCCAGCATATATCTCTTTTCACAACATTTGGAAATATATAGGAGAATGTTGGAAATTTCAATGACTTTGAAATTGTCAAAGTCATTGTTTTTTTTTTTTTTTGGGATAAGGATAAGAGATATATTAGCTAATGCAAAACGCTATACAACTGTACAGCAAGGGGGGCCCTGGCACCAACTTGCACTCAGAGAGAAAGTCGCAATGAGTAGAGGGGTGCCAGGGGGGAAAGAAAAAAGCTGCGAAAAGGATACAGAGCAAGGGGATCACAAGCAGCGGAGAGGCAACAAGGAGGCCAGCAATGTCAAAGTCATTGTTCCGTAACAGATGTAATAAAAATTATGACCGCCATCAATTTGTAAAGGAGTTGTAATGGTTTGCAATTTATCGCATGAATTGATAATGTGAAAATGACTCTCTTTCATTTACCTACAAATTATTATTCCGAACATAAGCTAAAGAAGACGTGCAAAAACAACAAAATCTTTACTCACCTATTTTTTCTTTCCTTTTCCTTGCTAGTTTAGCATACAAAATTGTTGTTCATGTTTCTTCTATTATTTAGTGTAAAAGAGAAAAAGTTTGTTATATCTTGGGAGGATAATCGATAAAGTCTGTTATAACAAGTTTCAGACTCTAAGAGATGGAATTATCTCGAATGACAATGTTTGCATGTCTTAGATAGTTGATCTTACTTTCTTTTTCTATAACTATTTTTTACAACATTAATAACTTACCAATATTATTAAGAATTTACTAACTTCCAAATTAACTAGTATACTATCAATTCTTTTGAAAAAATTTGCAAGCACTGTAGGTAAATAATCATCATCGCAATAGTAATTATGTCGAAATTTCAGTAATTTAATAAAATTTATCAAATTCTTTAAATTGCCACCTTCACATCGCTATGACCTTCAAAATATTCAGCGATAGTAGCATTCCCACTTCGATTGGACCAATAAATTTATCATTAGCATGATCATGAGGCATGTGAGCCTTCCTTTGATACCAGAGAAAAATTGAAGCAGGGTATAAACAAAGGAAGGGTGTAAACAAAATTTCTCAATGCATATCCAGTTTAATTTTTGACAAGGCGAAAAATCTTCTTGAGAGAGAGAATGCCGAGGCCACATTCACAATATCTTAATGTTGAATGGCTCACATTCACATAAAATTATTAACTGCAGAACATCTATAGTGGAAAAGGAATGGGGATTATACTGTCTGACTTTTTTTTTTTTTTTTGTCTAATTCTATCGTATATCTATTTTACAAATTACCATGTGTCTTATGTGTTGTGCGTAGGTTGCAAAACCCTACTCCTTCACTTACGTGTTCCCACCTAACCCTCTGAGAAGGCGGAGATCAAACTCCCCACCTTCCCCTAGTGAATCAAAAATGAACCGACTCTCTCTCACCAAAAAAACAACCCTCAAAGTTCATCAACAATTGCCGCAGTGCCATTGCAAGGGAGTCTCACTAGCAAGGTTTTCAGTCTCTTTCTTATCCCTTCTGTGCGTATGTCTTGTCTCAATCTTTTTCATATATTTTCATACAAGACACCTAGCAAGTGATGGGCTTAAGTCTTTAAATTGCTTCGTTTAATATCTTGTATAGATTTCGACATCTCTTAGACGTTAAACACTAAGAGATTAGAACCGGGGATGGGGCTCGATTTATATAATGTATCGCGTCCGACGAGCTTGGTTGAAATTGTTCAACAGTTGACTCTATGCCTTCATCATCATTTGCCATAGTTACGTTATGCGCGTTAAAATAAGAAACTGGACAATTGCAAATGGCCTTTTATTGATTGGCAATAAGCGCCGAGGGAGTCGCACTGACAAGCGCACTGACAAGCTTTTCGGTCTCTCTCTTGTCCCTTCCGTGCAGATGCATGGTCTCTGCCTCTTTCATATCTTTTCATGGGAGACACCTAGCGAAGTGTCAAAATCAATCTCGGGACACCGAACTGTCCTCTTGAGGATGTAAGCAATGACGTGATGCGAATATTTAGAGAAAAAGTAAGAATGTCACATCCGCGTGGGGGGTAACTTTGGCAGCATACTCGACTCCAATGACCTCTTCAGGGCTCCGTACAGTAACATTTATGTTCACTTTTTTTTCTCTCCGAAATAAAAAGAATAAAAATTCGTTTAGTAATATTAATTAATTTTTATATATTTTCAAAATAAAAAAAGATCAGAAAATAAATTTGAAACAGAAAAATGTGGCATTTATTCTCAGAAATAATTTTCTGAAATAAGTCATTTTCTTTCTTTTATTTTTTATTTTCTTATTTTCTTCTTTTTCCATGTCGTCCATTGCCCTTATTGTCCACCGCCACCACCTGCGGGCTATTGCACCCACTGCTACCCGATGGTGAGCGGCAGGTGGCCGTAAAGGAAGAAGAAAAAAGGAAAAAAAATAAAAAAAATTATTTAAAAATTATAAAAAATTTTACACCACAAAAAAAAAAAACTTATGGATCGTACTAAATATATTCTTATTTTTTTTTTTATTTCGAAAATAAAAATTTTATATAATTACAAAGTACGTTATTTTATCCAAAAACTATTTTAGAGAGTAAAAATAAAAAAATTAATTTTTTTCAAAAATTATTTCAAAAATAGAATGTTACCAAATACACCTTAAATCGCTCAATTGGAGCCCAAAAAGGTGCTGGAACAAAGACGTCCTTTCGTGGCACGTGTATAATTAGAGAAGATAAGGTGCTCAATAATTTCCATACATTATTGCACATTTTCAGACATGTCCGTGTCAACATTAAAAATAAAAATAAAAAGACATGTCCGTCTCCCACGTAGCGCGTGGAAAAAGATCCATTTCTATATTTCAAATATGAGCTCGTTCCGTTGATTAACTTTCAATCTAAATTCTTATCCTCCCCATCTTCCTAACTCTTTCAAGGATAACATAAATTCTATATTCTGTTAATTATTTTTTCTTATAAATTTTTTTGGACATTAAGCTTTTTAGAAATTTCACATCAAGCTAAATGTGTATAAGTATTTTATTGATTGAGGATGATGATGTTCTAATTTTATGAGGTAAAAGTAAAGATATCAATGCGTCGTTTTTAACAAGGAGGGCGCAGCAACACAATTTATATTCAGACTATTGTCAAGAAGATGGTTTGAAATTAACCAACTTTTGTAAAGAAATTGTGACGACGTTAGTAAAGAACGGAATGGCAGAATAAAGGCATTGCATGGAGCAATTCTAAAACACTTTTCGACTAGACATTTGATGTCTGAGAAAGATCTGATTATGATCTGCAATTATTGTTGAGCAAATACATGTGGTCAGGTAGCCCAGTTGAACTCCATAAACAACAACAAACTGCTAAGAAGTTCACTCAATCATCGTGTTTAATGCTTGCAAAATCGATTTCCTTATCTATGCATGATTCTTTTCCTCGCTCCATTCTATTGAACGAGAAGAGGGTCTGGGATAATTTATGTCGTAGTCTTTTGGAAGTGGGCATTCTTTAACTGTACATTTGGTGGCGGCGATTGAGAGTTTTTCTAGACTTCTTGCTAAATTTTGTGGAAGTAAAGGAATTTTCTTCTCATTGTTACGGCCTAAAGTTGAAGCTCACTTGCGTTATTTTATACTAATGAAATCTCGAAATTCAATGATACTAGTGTTCCTTCTCCGAGTGAGACTAAGTCTGTCTTTATCTTTCAAGAGTGATTAAGCCAACGATCGGCTTAAGACTTCCTCAAAAACACTAATTATATGCCGCTAGAGTTTCAGCTACTACCTTGCGGCTACCATTGAATGATTGCGGCTTCAAAATATGCTCATCCTTACCCATGACCATGAGGCATGAGTCTTTAAAATATCGCACTCACGGTTTTTAATGGAATATTGCTGGCAACACGCATTAATCAAATGGCTGAGATTAAAACACTCGAATCCAACGGCTGAGGAGAAACATGACAAAGTTGTCATGCACAAAAAGCACGGGATTGCGAAAGAGGCCACGCAACTAAAGCCGATTGGCATCACAGCTTCAACTTTCTAGGAAAGCAGAAAATCTCTGTTGCTGGAAAGACTGTCAGGAGAGCAACCCAATGGCGACGCTGCCAAGCGAACAACATGGGAACTCAAATCCGGCGGAACCACCGGCAGATGTTCATCTTCAAACCGAGAAAAAATACGGTATAAGCGATTTGGTCTTAAAATAGGCTGGAATTTGTATATTCTCGTGGTTCTTTTTCTTTGCTTTATCATCGAGCAAACATAGCCGTGACCTTGGGTAGGAAAAAGATTAAAAAATCAGTATGAGGACTTTGTGCTCACTCTTTCTTCTACATGCTCTTTCTTCTACGTATATCGAAGATGTCCATGTAACCGTTAGATCAGCTCCTTCTCAATCCAGAGGTACCCCAGGTGCGTTATCCCTCGAAAGATTTATTTTGTTGTGCTATTAGTATTTGGGGCGGATCTTGATGACATTGTTCTTTTCTGGGACACTTCTCAATATCTACATGGAAAAAGTCCTAACAAAATGGCTTGAAAAGTTCGCATCCATTGCAGAAATATCGAAGAAGGAAGTTCATAACCCACCATCATTGCAAGTTGCATTCAGGGGCGATTGGGAATCTGCTAAAAGATTTTTCGGACAAGATTCTGCTTCAAACATAGCCCTGACCTTGTATTTCCAAACCGAGAAAAAAGATGGTAAAGCGCTTTGGTCTTTAAATACGCTGAACTTGTATTTTCTCACGGTTCTTTTTTCTTTGATTTATCATTGAACAAACATAATTCCGACCTTGGCTTGGAAAAAGAGGAATAAAAGAAATCATTTCGAGAAGGACTGGGTGCTCATTGTTTCTCCTACAGAAGTCAAAGATGAAACCATTGGATCAGCTCCTTCTCAATCCAGAGATGCCCTAGGTGCGGTATCCCCCTACAGATTTATTGCATCGTGAAATTAATATTTGGGGCGGATCTTGATGAAATTGTTCTTTTATGGGACACTACTCAATGTTTGCAAGGAAAAAGTATCAACCGAATGGCCTGAAAAGTTTGCATCCATTGCAGAAATATCGGAAATCGTAGTGGGGGAACAATATTACCGGCCATTGTTGCAAGCTGCATTCAGGGGCGATTGGGAATCTGCTAAAAGATTTTTCGAACAAGATCCTGCTTCAATGGTGGCCAAAATAACAAGGAGATCAGAAACGGTGCTTCACATAGCCGCTTTGAGTGCACAAGACCAATTTGTTGAGAACTTGGTTGAGCTCTTGTCTCCGTATCCGCAAGCCCTTGCAATGGTTGATTGTGATCGCCGGACAGCCCTCCACAATGCTGTCCAGTGTGGAAGGATAAAGATGGTCAAGGCATTAGTTAGAAGGAATACTGATTTGACTTTACTTGCAGATAAGAAAGGACATGTTCCTCTCATAATATCTACTTTTAAAGGTTCTGCGCATAAGGAGATCGCCTGGTTCCTGGCGAAAAATATGACAGAACTTGAGCGGCCAAGTCTTCCCTTCATCGGGGACTCTGCGATTGACTTAATTATAGAACTCACCTTCGCTGGTCAGCATGGTAACATCACCATCACTCTTTTATCTTAATTACCATATGTTTTTTCCTTCATTCTGGGCTTAGTTTTCCTGATCAACTTTGCTGGTGAATTCGTATAGATATCGCCCTTTATCTAGTTGGACGACACCCTCATTTACTTACCAAGAAAAGAAGAAACTTATCTGTATTGGGTGTGTTGGCGAGGATGCAATCTCACTTTCTCAGCGTAACCAGGCTCAGTGTTTTGGAAGCATTGATTTTCAAATGTCCGTACTCTCTGCACTCACATTCCTTCATTACTGATATCCTTCAAGAAAATAATACCTGGCTCATCAACTGCCCTTTTGTACCTGAATGAAGGTATTCCAGTGGACTTGAACTACAAACCAAGAGATGAAAATTCAAGGAATATGCAAACCTCAATGGACCCAGGTTGGTGTGCATTTATACAATTGGGATTTACTTAGTTAGGACCTTCCATAATTTGAACTTAAGTCAATATTCTAAGATTGATTCCCTCCCTGCTTGCAAAGAAAATCGAAATGATTGTTTCTTTGTAGGATCTATTATGGCTCCTTGAGCACATATGATTCAACCAAGTGCATAAGCATTGCATGACTTATTTAATGGAAAATGTAACGAAAGAATTACAACGCAACTAGTATGCGAGGAACTGCAAAACGAAGACGAGATACACTGATTGGGTTCTCATTTATATCTCTGTAGCAGGTCACTTGCAATCCCAGCTATCAATCCATGTCCACGTGAATGTTGTTTGTTTTGATATTTGTGACGATCAACCATTGAGTTTGTCAGGGGCAATAATTATAAAGCATGTAGTAAAGTATCTTCATTCACATACACAATGATTTCATATCCACTGACCCAGTTCTCTCTGCAACCTGAATATAGTGCTTCAATATCTTGCAAGTTTACTTTGGAACGCCACCAATATTCTAGGTACGCTTCCGTTTTATGAAGATATTGTCTCCATCTTTGTATCATCTGTCCAACGAAAAGTTTATGGCTTGTTTGTTTTTGACTTCCTTTGTACGTAGAAAAAGTACCATATTTTTGCCGCAAATTAAAGTAGAAGTTTTATCAGGTCTACAGTCAGTAAAGAAAAGTCCGTAAAAATTCATCATTGGATTAGTGATATGTGAGTTTGAAATTAGTTTTTCAACTCAAATTTTACACATGTCAACCAGCCAAAGATAAATGTGTAAAGTCGTTATATAATTCTTCAATAAATTATTTATACTCAAACAAAACTATATATAACTCTTTATGTCGTTATTTTATATATCGTTGATTTCATGTATTCACCAAATTCTATTGCAAGAGTTGGGCAATTGAAAAAAGTAAAACAAGATTCCTGTGGCACGATTTGATGTTAACCTAATTTCATCTTGCGCTTGGCTAATTGATCTAAGCAAAGGATAGTAAACAAGAGTTTTGTTAACCTAGGACTTCTCCTTCGATCGGGCGAGGCGGAGCCCTCGCCGGCCTAGGGCGGAGCTCAGCCTTGCTAGATCCGGCGAGCTGGGCAGGGCTCGGGCCTCGCCCGAGCTCGCTAGAGGTTCGCTGGGCTTTGGCGAGCCGCGAGCTCACTGGATCTGGCGGCGGAGCTCGGGCTCGCCTGGATTGGGAGCTCGAGCTACTCCGCCAGATTGTGTGAGCTCGCGGCTCGCTAGAGCTCGACGAAACTCTGGCGAGCTCAGGCGAGATCGACCGAGCCTCGAGCTCGCCAAATCTAGGGACCAGGTCTTGGTCGGCCGCTAGGTAGCCGACCATCGTCAGGCGTGCGGCGGCGTAGGAAGGAGGAGGAAGCCTGACGCGGCAGCGGGGGAAGGAGGAGGAAGGGGGAAGGAAAAGAAAAAGGAAGAAAGAAAAAAGAAAAAGAAAGAAAAATAATAAATAATAAAAATTTCGATTTTTTACAAATACAAATAATTAAAAATTCATCTTTACCAAAAAAAATAATTAAAAATTCATTTTTTTCAAAAAATATATAAAAAAATAATTTTTTGGTCAATTAAAAATATTAAAATTCAATTTTTGATAATTTTTCCCAAACAATTAAATTACCTAACTAATGGTGGAGAATATTTTCCACTCAAAGTTTAGGTTTCGGCCAAACACCGGAAAATATAGTCATTTTCCTGGAAAATGATTTCTAAGAAAATGTTTTTCGGAAACATGATATTTTCCGTGAAACGAACGGACCCTTAATAGGAGCAAATTTCTTGGGCCCCAACATAATCGTGCATCCTAGAATTTCATCCCAAGTTATATATCCTAAACAAGCCCCATTGACTACATGGTAGGAGAGTTTGCTTCTCTTCTCATGATTTTGTATTCAAAATTTGTTGGGAGCACTGCAGAAATGAAATCCTAAATACACCAAACTGATATCGGAGAGTATGCGCTTAAGTTTACCCAGGAAAGTAGACCACTCGAAGTTGCGTGCCATCTGACCACTAAAAATATTCTTATAGTTCCCAAAACTTATTCACACCTTTTGCCTTTAATTTTACTCACCTTGTCATCTTCACCCGACTTTTATATGCGCCCAAAATATCAATAAGCCTTGTCCCTAATTCGTCTATTTTTGTCAAAGAACAAAAACGAAACATAAGTATAATATCGTGTGTATTTTTATCAAGTATGAAGGTATCTTAGAATAGAGTTGAGTTAAAAGTACTGACTATGTTATTTAGGTGTCACGAGTAAACTCTAATGTGACGTACAATTGTTTGACCTCATGAAGAAGTTTTGATTATATTAGAGACGGATAGAATGGAGAAAAACAAATATTTGCTCTTGTTATGAGCATAAATAACAACACAATGGATTGTACTATTAATGTGGTTTTTTTTATTACGAGCTGCTATGCATTTTGAACAATATTAATTTTCTATAATTTTATCTGTACAAAAATTACTATGATTTACTCTAGCTAGACACTTGTAATTAGCGTGGTTATTTTCAGAGTTGTTCTATCAGGTCAAATTTTATAATTGTATTCTCTTAAACACAATTTACATTATAAACATCTACACATTTCCTTCATCCCTTCTCTCTGCCCTTCTGAAACAACTTCAAGGACGATCACTTTCTTCACTTACCCTCTCATCACTTCTGCTTTCTTCACATCCTATTATTTTTTTTTCTTTTTCAATAGTAAAATCCGATTTCCGTCTCTCCATTTTTCATTTTCTTTTTTTTTGTCATTTTTTTCTTAAAATTTTATAGTTCCTCCAATCAAGAGGATTCACGAGGTGAAGCTGAAACATGGGGCAGCAGTCGAGTTGGCAAAACAAGTTTGCCACGCGATCTCTGATATGAAACCTACCGAAATCACCGAGTTTTTCCTGGAGAGGAACCTGTTGGGTTTTGCTACAACCAAGGGAAACAGTGAACTCGTGAAGATATTTATTCAGTTTTTCCCGCAGCTTATTCGGATTTCGCCTAATGGTGAGAGTTTGATGACACATGCTGTGAAGTCTCGCCAAGAAAGGATTCTCTCACTCTTCTTGAAGGTAAGCTCAACCAATGAGTTGTCATTAGTGCCGGCGCCTACACCGGAAGAAGCAGACAAGATGATGCTCGCAGCAGCGAAGTACGACTCTGATTTTGATGCTGCAACTTACGTCTCCGGAGCAACTTTTCAAATGCAAAGAGAACTCCAATGGTTTAACGTAAGTATATTTTTTTTCCCTATATTTAATAACCGCGCTTAATGATAGTTACTGTGTCTTCTTAACAAATTTATTAGAATATGACGACTACACCTTTATAATATACATAGAACTTTTTTTGTAGCAGTCAGGCGATACCTGGCCAGCTTTCCACACCACAATTTATGGGCACACTGCCTCACATCCATCTGGTGCTCAGGATTTTACTTCTAAAATATCTCCAACAAATCTTGAATACAAGACTCCTGAGAAAAGAATAAACTTCCTTGACATCTAAATCGACACCGTATTGGTACATATAACTTTTAAATTTCACATGCTAAACAAAAATTGAAAAAATAAGTTGAGAAACAACACTGTATCCTTGGAGCAGTTTACAAAAAATGAGGGAGGCTGATTAGAGAAATTGGGGCACTATAAACTGATTGGAACTCATCATAATTAAATTGCATAAGAATTCTACCATTACAACGACGATTCACCATTCAATCTAAACCAAGACTCTTTCTTAAATCCGACTGACTCTTTATATAGGTGTCTTCCACGATGCAATTATGCAAATAATTTATTGTGTACAAATTTTATTTGGAGCCCCAAAAAACATTTAAATTAGTTTTCCTTATATTTTCCCGTAACTTTGCTGGTTCTTATGTCATTTTTTTAATTAAGATGATAATGTAGTTCAAATATAATTAAATGTGTGTAGATGGATAATTCTCTAATTAAAGCAGTATGACGTGAATCTTCTCTTTTTAAATTGAAAGGTTAGCAAGAAAAATGTTAAAAAAGTCCTAAACCTTTTGTATTTATGCCAATTTAGTTATAAATCTTTTTTTGGTGCCAATTTAGTCATAAACTTTTTTATTTGATGCCAATTTAGTTCTTTCCGGCTAATTTTGGCAAGATTTTGCTGATTGGATGCCGGCTAGCTGACGTGGCACGATCGGCATTGATGTTGACAACTTTTAATAATATTTTAATATATATATTTTTTCCCTTCTCCTCCTCCTTCCTCCAGTCGGTTGCTGGACCTTGGCGATCGGCCAAAGGCAATAGTCGGCAAGGCTCGAGCCCTTGCCAATGGCTGCGATGGTAGCCTCGTGCTGGGTGGTGAGGCCTCGACCTCGCTTGATTTGGTGAGGGTGAGCCTTGCCAACCTGGCGCGAGGTCGCCCTTGTGACCTAGGAGGCCTTGAGCTGGGTGGCGAGGCTCAACCCTCGCTAGCTCGGTGCAAGGCTGCCCTTGCGGCCTGGGAGGCCTCGAGTTGGCTTCGCACTAGGCGGCAAGGCTGCCATCGCGGCCACTGGCAAGGGCTTGAGCCCTCACCGGCCGTCACTTTTGGTTGGTCACCGAGGTCTGGCGACCGACTAGAGGAAAAAGAAAAAGAAAAAGAAAAAGAAAATTCAAAGTTCAAAAATATTAAAATATTATTAAAAGTTGTCCACATTAGTGCCGATCGTGCCATGTTAGTCGGCTGATGTCTAGTCAGCAAAATTCGGTCAAGATTAGTCATAAAGGACTAAATTGGCACCAAGTAAACATGTTTAGGACTAAATTGGCACCAGAAAAAGGTTTAGAACTAAAATTGGCATAAATACAAAAGATTTAAGACTTTTTTAACACTTTTCCCAAAGGATAGCGAAGTTCATTTATGATCACTATTTCTATTTGAATAGCTATTGATTCAAGAACACTTCTCATTGGTTAGTTTAGCAATTAACTAAAATTTTACTCTGGTAAATTACTGTCTAAAAAAAAAAAGCGAGATATCATGAAGCTTTTACTATATATTTACCTTTGTTTCATATCTAACTCTCTATTCTCTTCGTCATGAAAAAAAGTTAGGAAAAAATTGTGCCTTTTCTGTTTCCCCATGGCAGGACGCCAACACGTCTCTCCAAATGTTTAATGAGGATAATAGAAAGAACTAGATGGTCTATTAACAATATCGGATAACGATTTGTAGGGAAAAGATTAGTGAAGAAAACAGAATTTTTTAGTAAAGCAAGTAAAAATTGGGTGAAGAACTGAGGGAAGCGACGTAGTGAATTTTAGACCTATTAGATAGCAAAATTTTGAGAGGGGGAGAGGGAGAGAGGGAGAGAGAGGGAGGAAGTTGGGGGGGGGGGGGTGTAAGAGCATGGATTTGAAAGGTCGTATGATTCAAAGGAAGATAAATGAATATGATATAAAATTTGAAACTCAAGAGTTGTGCCCTTAGTCGTGAATACGAGGAGGAATTTTGACATATAAAAAGCGAAGAAACACCTCAGAATTTTTAATACTTTTTTTTAATAAAAAAGTCAGAAGATATATATATATCTTTAAAGAAGAGGATGTAATGTTGCCTTTTGGGTGAAAGTGCCAAGGGTTTTGATACCAAAGGGAGGGAGATTTAGGTGGCCTCAAAAGTACGACCAAGGAAATGCTCACTACAGGGCATTTGATAGGACCACCTAACAAATTCACCTCAAGGATATAAGGCATATGAAGAGTGGATACTCACTTCAAAGAGATCCACCTTAGGACACAAGGTATGGAACTCACCACACTATGGAATTCATCAAATGAGTATAGAGCTAAGGGAACTTTAGTCTTCGCTTCTAAAAATTCGATAGGACACTCACTTACCCTCAATGAAATCTTAAGATGGTTTTGTATAGATTCACAATTTCAAACAACATTCCTAGTATAGGCAAATCCAATACACTAACCTTTTATTTACCAATAAAAGACTAACAATCCTTAGACAAAATGTAAATACTAATGACTATTGACTCAACTCTAGAGAGATAAGGATATCATAAGTATCATAATTTTTTTGTATTTACTTGAGTGCCATAACTTTTTTTTTAATAAACCACTTATGTGTCATAACTTACCAAAAAGAAAATATTCATTTGAATGCCATAATTTTCAATCAATCATTAAGTGTAAAAAAATTCTAAAAACATTCATCTAAGTATTGCAAATCTAACGTGGCATAATACTTGTGGTGAAAGTTTTAAAAAAAATTATGCCACTTAAGTGATCGATTGAAAAGTTTTATGGCATGCAAGTGATCGAAAAATGTTATGGTACTCAAGTGATTAAAAAAGAGAGAGGTTATGATACTTAAATAAGCGTCATATAAAGGTTATGACACATGTGATGTGCTTTCCCAACTCTAGAAATGAAATGCAATGTATTGGTCTAAAAAAACACATGGACATACTGACTCATTTTCGGATTTTTACCAATTCTTCGTATTCTGTTCATAACTTCTTCTATAATACTCCAAATTTTATGAAATTTCATTCATTTGAAAGTAGACACGTGGGGCTTTTCCATCCATATGTTGTTTGACCATATTGAAGCACAATATCATCATCACAGCTCAGATGAAAGTGACGCTTGAAGTTCTTCCCGTAGAGATGGACTTAACCTCTAAAGAATTTTACATTGGGTGTTGGATAAGTCTTAATATCCTTGATTTGTTCTTTTATCATTCTCACCAGATCGATGAAAAGACTTGTTCTCAAGCATGTCTCATTCTCATTATCGATGTACAGACAAAAAATTAATGTCATAAAGAGCAGTCGAGACTATAATTTTCAGGCCATTTAATCGTGTAAACATTTTCATCAACTCTCTTTAAGACTCGAAATGAGCCATCAGTTTTTGGTTTGATTTTTACTGCATGCCTAGAAAGATTCACTTTCTAAGATTAATTTGATAGGTCGATGTGGTCGAAATAAAAGCATTGATCGCAAAATTATATATTGTCAAACTTCTCCCTTAAGAGGAAAACCCAATGGGATATCAATATTATCGAACATAGCATCATGGGTGTCGTTAAATGAAGGATGCAACCTGATTGGGATCTCTTGCTTCATGTTCTTGATTCTCGGCAATGTTATTGTTACCAAAAACCTCTTTGAATGGTCAGGAGCCAGTAGATGAAGTCTTTCAAGATGTTGACTTTGACATCAAATCCATAAGAATCGCGACTCCTTTGACGATGAGCAAAGGAGCCTCTTGCGAGATATTATGGGATCACTATCAACTATTTTGAAAGCTTAAGTTATTAGATAAATGCGTAATTTATTATTTAAATACTCTAACACTCCTCATCACTTTTAGTATGGTTTTTTGCCTAGTAGTGAACGTGGAAATTTAATTGGTGAGACAAATAGGGCATGGAAAGATTTGAACTCAAGATTTCCAACTTTGATATCATATGAAATTTTGTGGGACTACTGACAACTATTCTAAAAACTTAAGCTATTAGATAAATGCGTGATTTATTATTTAAATATTCTAACACCTCTTCGTTAGATATGTTAGAGCAAACATCACGGAAAGGGTAATCTCCTCTTCTTTGTCTTCTTCTTTACTATCATAACGGGGATTGTCACGTCTCAACAAATGAGATTTATCCAATTATTTTCGGAGTATTGTAACTTCTGTTTGTGACTTTTATGCATAGGCTGTGGAAAGGTGGCTTTTCCCTAATTTTAGAACCTTCAAACACGAAGGGAAAGCATACTGGCAAATATTCACAGAAGAGCACGGAGTGTTGCTTGAGAAAGGAGAGAAATGGGTCAAGCACACAGCAGATAAATGTATGCTCGTCTCAACTCTAATTGCCACAGTATTGTTTGCTGCTGCTTTCACTGTACCCGGTGGCAATAATGACAAGACTGGAATCCCATTGTTGTTAGGTCGGGACTCTCTCCTAATTTTCGCAATTTCAGATGCATTAGGTTTGTTTTCTTCCGTGACATCTATCTTGCTATTCTTGGCCATCTTAACTTCTCGGTATGATCCAGAAGATTTTCTTGACTCATTGCCTAAGAAGATCATTATGGGCCTTGTTTTTCTCTTCCTCTCCTTGGCTTTCATGCTGGTGGCATTCGCTGCAACTCTCATAATTGTGCTTGATAAGAGACTGGAGTGGGTTCTCATTCCCGTCACTCTGCTGGCCTCTGTCCCCGTGATTTTATTCGTATTACTACAGCTTCCCCTGCTATACCAAATGGTTAAGTCCACTTATGGACCCAGTATCTTTTGTCCTGAGAGCATATGGGAGTGAGGCATATTTTTGGATGTGATCACGTGATTGACGAATATGTTTTGAAAGTGTATGCCTTCATTATAGTTGGTTGTTTGTAGTGGGGCCAATGCAATATTTAATGTATTTCCTAAAAGTATTTGAACAATTACTATGTATCATGCTTCCCTACCTTGGTACCAAAGATCTATTATGATTTGATCAATTTAAAATTTCAGCCTATAGATACTTCAAAATTGAATTGACACATGCATAAATAATTTTTGTTTAGCATCCAGTACCAAAATATACTCAACCTTGGAATCAAACTTTTTGAAAATTAGCTTTTTTTAGCGTTATGTTTTATAATTTAGATGCAGAAATTTTTTCCATGAGCTTAAACATTCAGCCTCCAGGTATTTCAAAATATAACCTATACAAACAATTATCTTGAACGTTTATTACCAACATACGCACAATCATATAATACAACTTTCACTCATGGAATTAGAGATGAACAATTATTTATAGAAAAATATATATATATATATACAAAATTTGGTTGATAAGAATTATACCAAATGTAGACTTCAATCTTTTGAACTATAAAGTAATTGGAATCATACCACTTATAAGACTTTGTTTATATTAATTGTGAAATAGATGGAATTAAACTGATGCCGCCCGTAGTAAGCTTTCTACCCAACCCAACAATTCGAAACTACCCATTACTTCCGATATACGTTGTTATTTTTGTGGAGAGATGAGTGATCGTGCTAGTAATTATTGAAATGACAAGAATCAACCAGCTAGTAAAGTTTTCTTAGTGAAAAATGAATTGGATGAGGACGCAGAGGAGCCATATGAAGAAGAATTGAAAGATGACAAAGTCGCTACGGAAGAAGAACAAATAATACATGTTGATTCAGGTGAACTTCTCAAGATGAAGAAAATTTTTCTAACTCCTAAAGATGACACTAGAGATAGGTAGTTGCACACAACTATTTTTCACTCGGCCTTATTGACACCTAAATTTTTGCCCAATGATCATTTACGAAAAAATGGGAACTTGTTTTTCCACAAAAAATTTCATGCCAAATTCTTGCATATAGATTACCTAAGTGTTTAGTATAGGCTTTTTTTAATGGAAGACATTTTTCCTTAAAAAAAAGAAAAAAGAGAGAGAAAAAAAAAACGCAAGTTGGGGCCAAAATGCAATTTCCAAAAGTTGAGGGACCAATTCGTGAATTTTACAAAATTTTTGTCACACCGCAGGCCCTACCCTTGGTGCGAGAATGCGACATCCTTAGCTTCGAGATTAACTCACAATGTCCCATGAGGCGTCACTATCCTATAGATTTTATCTTTGATTTTAAGCACATGCGGAAGCGTGCAATCTCTAATCACCCTTTCAATCAACAATCAAACAATGGATAGTCGGAGAGAAAACACACACATACTGCATAACTTCCCAACTTTATTTATCTAATCAGAACGTTTACAAATTTACAAGCCCTCACTTCTAAGGCCATTCTAATTCGGTCATCCCCATACACTCAAAAAGATATCAAAAGGGGGGGCTGAAAGTTGCAAGGGGAGCCTATCTCCTTTACTGAGATCTAACCAAAAAGTGGCTTTCCTCCTTGGTCCTGCTACCTAAGCATCATCCACTAGGCTTTCTAGCAAGCTTGCATCCTCGCCCGGTCCAGGGGGACCAAGCAACTCATATGGGGTCCAAAGAGGTATCCATCGAACCATGCATACCATGTCCGATAGTAATGCGGGACAAGGCCACGGTACCCCTGGTCAACCCAAACAGTGGTGGTGACCTGTTGGAAAACAGCATCCTCCCTAAGCACGTCTAGCACAGCAATCTCCATGCTAATAGGCGCCCTAAAATGCATGAAGCGATGAGGTAAGGGGTCTATACCTATTGACCTGAAAAAGGTTAAACAACAACAGTGAATTAAAAACTCAATAAGTAAAGATCCTAAACCTCATATAGGCGGATGCCTCACATTAGAGCATTACGATTTTTGACCTAAACATGTCGATGGCAGAACAATAGCAAAGCCTAAGCTTTGCTGTAACAATAAACGTGATGAAACCTATCCTTAACCGAAGTCCATCGAATCCTAAACAAAGACACATAATCCACATGTGTCACAATTAGTGCAAATAATAGTTACAATATTTACAAGTAACGAATATGAGCATCCACAACATTGTCAAAGCCTTCGAGACTCAAACAACCACCTTCAAGACATCTATATGCCTCTCACTTTATAAATAATGACAATCATAGCATGCACGTCTTATAAGTCATTAAAATGACAATTAAACCATGCATGTATCTCATGCATCTCATATATGTCACGCTTCGATCCTCAAGCACGCACCCATCTCTTACCTGATCGATTAAATAAGGACGTCCCAGGATGCATCGTCGACTCTTTCATTTTATATATGCATGCATAAGCATATAAATAATCCCCAGACAATAAAACAATGGGATAAGAAAGTAGGACCAATTTTTCACAAAAAGACCTTTTATAAACACACAGGCTTATATACAGAAGCCTACAAAAAGGGAATCGACTTTCACCAAAATAGAATTGCCCTATGACTAGCTAGTTAGACAAGGACGCCTATTCTTTGGGCTTCACCTTCTAACTTTGGGCTCGAGTCCTCCACCGATGTCAACTAGGGACCTGCAAATGATTATACAATAACTAGTGAGATAATGTCTCAGCAAGTTCAATCCCTTAAGACCCGATTAGGAAGCAAATACGCCCTAGGGGTTGCCTCAGCACAACCACGAGTCAGAGGACTTACCTTGGCCTCAGTCTCCTTCCTGCAAGTCAATATAATTCAATATTTCATATCAACCATCAAATCACTCAATCAGATCGAATCATCGATCAATCGACCCAGTCGATTACATGTCACCAAGACCATCTCTTGGTCAGCCCCATTCAATACTATCTATGAATCCGATCAAAATCCAGGACTCCTCATTGTAATTGAAATATAGATAGTATATTATCCTATCTCCATATGATATATAGAGCCATCAAGCGAGTATGCATAACGTTCTATCTCAAAGACGACATATAGAGTCATTGAGCTGTTATAACATACCTGTGCATAACGTTCTATCTCCAAGACGACATATAGAGTCATCGAGCCATTATAACACATCGTTGGATCATATCGTCCTTTCTGCAATATGACATATAGAGTCACCGAGTCGGTATACAAGCAATTCCTTTTAAAGATGACATATAGAGTCATCAAACTATTATAGTATAACGTCCATTTTCCAAGATGACATACAAATCATCGAGCTGTTATAGTATTTTTGTTCTGAAGACATAATCAATTTACCATTTTTATCATACTCGATAAAAATACACGTGTGGGTACACGGCTGGCCTTAGCCAAAATAACCTCCACTATTTTCAATAGTCCCAAAATAGATTTTTCGCGCTGTAAACCGACGCCCAGTAATTTTCTAGTTAATCACCAAATTTAATTAATTTAGGAAGAAAATCCTAAAATCACAATTAAATCAATTTAGCATAAATTAGAGCTCAAATAATTAAACGAACCACACCACAACAATCAGTATAAAATTCCGGTCACCGACTATCCCAAGTTAATTTTCGAAAAATAAATAAATAATTAAATAATTACGAAAATATT
Organism: Eucalyptus grandis x Eucalyptus urophylla; assembly: GCA_028830015.1. NCBI lineage: Eukaryota > Viridiplantae > Streptophyta > Magnoliopsida > Myrtales > Myrtaceae > Eucalyptus > Eucalyptus grandis x Eucalyptus urophylla. The sequence goes on from CM054190.1 coordinate 49,809,372, forward strand.
AAATAAATAGCAATAAATTCAACTTAGGCCCGTAATGCCTAATTGGATGCCGAAATGGACTCGGAAAAATTCCAAGGTTCGTTAATTAAATAATAGAACATGTCTACTCACTAAGTACACTAACTAACCACCTAATATGCATCGTCAATTAATTAGATTAACTAATCTAATCTAATCTATCCACTTAATCTATCTTGGCCTAAACCAATCAACCCCTAAGCATAATTAACCTACTAAGCGAAGATTAGTGAGATCAACTCATTTGTTTGGCGAGCTGATTGGTTCAAATCGATGGGGACGCAACGGGGAACGACTAACTCCAAAGCGGGCCTAGCTTTCGGGGTCGGGAACAACCTCAAAATGGGCCTAGACCATGGCTGGAAACTCACAACTTTTGGTTCTGATTTGAGCTACAAAAGAGAGAAACTAAGGTTGAAAGGGGTGGCAAGGATCGGCGAAGGCAGCGGGGATTGGTTTTGGGTCCAAGCGAAACTTGGCGGGCCTCCGGCGGCGGCCCACGGTGGTCCAGATGTCCACAGCAGCCTGCTAGACGCACGGCTGGGCTGAGACGATGGCGTGAGGGAGGCGGAGACGCACAGTGGAGGCAAAGCAACAGCGGCACGTCGGTGAGGCAGAGATGGCGATGGGCGGCGTGCATCTTCGGGGCGACTTCGAAGGGCTTCTTCGATGGCTGCTGGTTTCGAAAAGCTCCAAGAGAGAGAGAGAGAGGGAAGGCTGGCCGGTTGTCTTGAGGGAGAAGGAGGAAGAGATAGGGAACCAAGGGGGCCACAAGCCTTATTCTTCCACTAACTTGTCCCCTTGACCAATTCTCAGCCAAGGCTAGCTTCCATGGCCACAAATCAGTCACCATGGCTTCAAACACAACCCTTGAAGTGGTCTAAAAGGGCTAGGTGTGACGCCTCGACCTACGGCCCTTGATTCGCTAGGGTCGCCACAGTTTACTTACCTTTCACTTATCCTAATAACATGTCACTCTAATACCATTGAGTTATAGTGGGTCCATAAATCCTGGGGGTTCGTATTTTTTTTTTTTTAAATTGGTCCCAGCGCAATTCATATAACGGAAGCAAAATCAAAATTTCCCTACCCCATACTCCAACAAAATAATACAATGCAATGCACACCAACTACGCATTTTATAGATAAGTTAAAGCCGAACCACTTTTATTTACATAACTATGATGGACATCACGAGTCGGTACAACCAAAAAGCCAATGCTTTAACTAAGCTCAACTATAACCCAAAAGTACCCTACTCCACATTAGACATGTACATCAATCCATCATCCAGTGTCGGCTATCCAAAAAGTGTCATCCTCTACCAGTTACACGCGCAATCACACCCAGCCTGGTGCATCGGCCGGTGGTGGCGGCAGCATCCCCATCATCATCCTGTCGCGACGAACATGGATGGACAAGAACTCCTGGACTACAGGGACATTAGGTAGACCCACATCATACATAACCAAAACACGAACACGGATAAACACCAGTCCACGAACACCAACACAAGCGTGCTCCGAGCACTCGACCTCAACATCGGACGATAAGCCATAAAAAGTACCATGTGTGACAAGTGACAGAGGCATCTCTCAATCTGAAATGTTAGTCTCCAAAGAGGTGAGTACAACCACTCAGCAGTAAAGATCCATCAAACTACACAATGCAACAAGCAAGACAACCAAAGTTTCATGTGAAATGCACATATCATCCATGCAATCATACTTATACCTCCATGAGGTTCATTCAATTAGGCAATTTATGTTCCATGCCATATGCACATACATGCGCATAATTCATATCAACTACACAATCATGTATATATCCCCATGAGATCCATTCAATGCCTTCATGATCGCATTCCCAATGTCATATAGTACTAACTCAATTTCATAGGCAATCCATGCACCATGCCATATGCACACACGTGCATGATCCATATTCTCAATTTTGATATTCAAACGGATCTCATTTCTCTTCCAGGGACCAGTGTTTGCATCCCTCATATCGCTCGCATCCAACCTCGCATTGCGAGGAACCTCCGGCACACACCTCCAGGCATCAGGCACACATCTCCGGGCATCTCGTACCCCAACTGGCATCACGAGGAACCTTCGGCACACACCTCTGGACATCCGGCACACACCTTCAGGCATCTCGAAACTCCCGAGGACATCCGACACACACCTCCGGGCATCCCGACACTCCCGGGGCATCGTCGACTCAAGGGTCCGACAGTATCATCAACATCACAATGTATATTCACATATATGTCTCACTTTCAAAATAGCATTTGATGCAATAATGTCAAAGGTTTCAATCAAATTTTGATGTCATATGATGTGCTAACTGTCACCACATATGCTGTATAAATAAGAACTCAAGACATTTCATCTTACCAAGCAATTTCATTTGTTCTTAAAATAAAACAGTTTCTCGGATAAAACAAAATGCACTTCTTTATTTAAAATTCTGGAAAAATTAGTAAACGATCTTAATAAATTCTAAAAATTTAACATGTTATAAACGAGATCTAGAGGAAAAGGTTTCATGAAGAACATCGTGTCAAAAGAATTTCGTACGAGCCGCTACGGTCCATGCATCACGGCCTTAAAATTTTAAACATCACCCTTGCACAGTTTTATACATAAATTCGGTATAAACCCTAAATCAACTCAGAAAATTTTGAAATTTTGATATGTTATGGAAAAAACCTAGAGGTAAAAGTTTCATGAAGAACTCAAAGTCATATTCGTAATAGATCAAAAGCTATAGTCACCATAACTCTTCCTAACCCTCGGTAACGGTTTCCAGATTTAACACTTTCAAAGAAAAATCATTTCACCAACCAATAATTGTCCATTTCTTCTCAAATTTTAGTATGTTACTCCTCAAGATGTCACCTACAACTTTCATCAAGAACACAAAGCTAAATTTCGGCTAGATAATTACAGAAAATTCACGAAATCGCCAAAGGTCAAGCTGTTTTTCCATGAAACAATTTACTAGCTTGAAGAACTACTCCTACACTTTCGAAATTCCAACATTCAGCATCACAACTCGAGCATTTCTAACATCCATTTCACTTCACACACAACCATAGCAAGCAAAGTGTAGATTAATGGACTCTCACTTGTCTTAAGTTCAATGAAATCAAGCAAGCAAACGGCGACTTGGGGACTTTGGGCGCGGCTTGATCAGCGGCGGAGCTAGGTGGCATCGACGGCGGCTGCTGGGGCACGCACGGCGGGGATGGTCTCCTTCCTCCCTCGCCGAAGCACCCTCACTCCCGCTCAAACTCTCCTCTCTTTCTCTCGGATTCTCTCTCGCTCGCCCGCTCGGTCTCCCTCTCTCTCTCGTGAACTCTCTCTCTCTCTCTCTCTCTCTCTCTCTCTCTCTCTCTCGGTTGCTGCCTCGTCCATTCCGCCCCTCTCTCTCTCTCTCTCTTTTCTTCCTTTCACCCTCATGATTAGCTAGTAATCATAAGGTTTTGCATGGCAATGGACACTTGGCTTCAAAGGAAGAACATGTGGCTTCTTCTATGGGACAAATGGAGAGGGTGGCGTGAGCTTCTCCACCCGGCTCCTCCTCCCTTCGTTCGACGGCCTTATGGGCCTCCATGGGCTGCTTGAGCCCAAAAGTCTTGGGGCCAAAAGAAAATCCAAGTAAAAGGCCCACAAACTTCAGAATATAAACCCATAATCCTTGCACCATTATGAAGCATTTTATTATTTTTCTTAAAGAAATAAATTTTGCATTCTCATAATCCAATTGCTGCATATACAACTGCATAGCCAAAGTTCCTGTGTGCAGTCCAACTCTTCAAAATTTTACTCTTAATTTTTCAGCAGGCGTGTGCCTCACGCGCAGTCGACTTCCATCCCTTTGGCACAAAATTAATTTACCAATGTCCAAATTCCTCTCTTATTCCATGTCTACTTAATTGGTATGATTGAGATTTTTGGATGCCACACTAGGCAAGGAGGCATACGAATTTGCTTGGAAATTCATCCAATTGAACTCTTGTTCTTACTCAAATCAATCAAATTCGGTCTCAATAAAATCAACCGACACTCCATCGATCAAATTGATATTTTTCCTAACCAATTGATCTCACTTGCTTTCCAATTTTGCGGTAAAAAAGGGTCCCTAGTTTTTTCTGGACAAAGACGGCCTTAGGACGACTTTTTTCCAAAAAGTCCGCGTTGTAGAAAAATCTTCTGAGAATGAGTTGACGTTCCTAGAATTAATTGTGACACGAGAGAACTTTCAATTTCTGAAATCAAATTCAAATTCATGATTTATTTCACTCTGGCGCGTTTTTAGTGTGACCTAGGCCACTAGGTAGTTTTCAGAACTTTTTAGTGCAAATGACCCATTGTTGATTTTCTTCGAGCCACAGTGAATCTCTTTGACACATTGGCGACTCTCGGTTGTCATGAAAATCTCGAGATTTCAAATATGGACACAGGATATCAAAATGATAGAAAAATCAGTCTATTGCCGGCTAACGAGAATTTTTCAATTTAGTGAAGTCACCCACGTTTAGCCACACATCTCAGTCGAACCGACCTATCTCTGATCTCTAATCAATTTACGTTTGTGCTGTAATGATCTCGACAAATGAACACGGTCGCACGGTCGATTCTTGGTCGAATCCTCAAGTCTATTTGCCTTAAAATCTTAATGGCTTCCATAGGTAGTCTAGTTATCTCACGAGTGATTAGCTCTAAGAATAGCACTATATGTGTGTCGATGAAATGCTCGATTTATTCAATTGAAAGCAGAATAAAAAATCTAGGATGTCACACCTCTTCCCCTCTTATAAAAATTTTGTCCTCGAAATTTAAACCTTACAATACTTAAGCAAAAAGGTGGGGGTACAAACACTTCATCGACTCTTCAGTCTCCCAAGTTGTTCCTTTAGTACCGTGGTGCTGCCAGACCACTTTGACCAACATGATGGTCTTTGTACGCAGAACTTACTATTTTTTGTCTACAATTTGAACCGGACTTTCAACATATGACACACGGTCATCCACGCCTAATTATTCAAAATCAAGCACGTGGGTTGAGTCAGGCTCATACTTCCTCAACATTGACATGTGAAAGATGTTGTGCACTTGCGCCAATCTTGGCGGCAATGCAAGACGATATGCTAAGGTCTCAATTCTCTAAAGAATTTCAAACGAGCCTACATACCTCGAACTTAGTTTCCCTTTCTTGCCAAAGCGCGAAGTTCCCTTCATTGGTGACACCTTCAGAAAAACATGGGCAGAAGAACAGCCCAAGTGTCATAACTTGGCACGGGAGGATACTTAAGTGCCATAACTTCAAAATGGTACACTTGAGTGCCAGTTATGACACTTGGGCTGGAACACTAAAGTGTTACTCCGGCGAGAATCTGGCCAAATGGCTTACGTGGCAATTTTCCGGCGAGTTTGGTCCAAAAAGGCGTCGTTTTGCACGCTGACGTGGCCAGAAAATGCAAAAACGACGCCATTTCGTGTCTGACGTGTAAATAATAATATAAAAGTTAATTAAATTAAATTTAAACTTAATTTTATTTAAAATATTCAAAAAAATTAAATAAATTAAGAAAAATTAAAATTTAAAAAAAGGGGGAGGTCGAAGGGGGCGGCTGAGGGCTGAGCCCTCGCCGCCTCCCCGCCGTCGCCAGGAAGGGTCGGCGACGGAAGGGGGAGGGTCGGCCGGGGTTGCCGGCCCCCGGCCGACCGGCGGCGAGGGCTCGCAGCCCTCGTCGGATTGCGACGAGGGCCGCGACCCTCGCCCTAGATCTGGGCGAGGGCTCGCGGGCCCTCGCCGCCGGTCGGCCGGCCTCGCCGGCCCTTGGCCAGGGCCTGGCGACCTCGGCCGACCCTCCCCACTCCGTCGCCGGCCCTTCCCGGCGGCGGGGGGGAGGCGGTGACGGCCCACGAGCCCTCGCTGGATCTGGGCGAGGGCTACGACCCTCACCCCAGATCTGGGGGAGGGCTCGCGTGGGGCGAGGGTCACGGGCCCTCGCCGCCTCCCTGCCGCCGTCAGAAAGGGCCAGCGACGGAGTGGGGAGGGTCGGCCGGGGTCGCCGGGCCCTGGCCAAGGGTTGGCGAGGGCTCGCAGCCCTCGCCGCCGGTCGGCCGGGGGCCGGCAAACCCCGGCCGACCCTCCCCCCTCCGTCGCCGGCCCTTCTTGGCGACGGCGGGGAGGCAGTGGCGGTGAGGGCTCAACCCTCATCCGCCCCCTTCGACCTCCCCCCCTTTTTAATTTTTGTTAATATTTTTAATTTTTTGAATATTTTAAATAAAATTAAGTTTAAATTTAATTTAATTAATTTTTATATTATTATTTACACGTCAGACATGAAACGACGTCATTTTTGCATTTTTTTCGCCACGTTAGCATGCAAAACCACGCCGTTTTGGACCAAAATCGCTAGAAAATTGCCACGTCAGCCATTTGGCCAGATTTTCGCCAGAGTGGCACTTAAGTGTTCCATTTTACTCCAATATTGGCACTTAAGTGTACCATTTCAAAGTTATGGCACTTAAGTGTCCCTCCGTACCAAGTTATGGCACTCCAGGTGTCTCAACCTCGGAAAACATGTTCACCAACTTGGAATTCCAATAGTCTCCGACACTTATCTGTGTAACTTTTCTGTCTATTCTGAGCGGTCTTTAATCTGCCTCTGATCATTGCCACGGCATCCACTAACTGCTGGACCAACTCTGGGCCTATGATCTTCCTTTCCCCAACTTCATCTCAACACACCGGTATCTTGCACACTCTGCCATACAACGCTTCGAATGGAGCTATTTGTATGCTCTGCTGATAACTATTGTTGTAGGCAAATTCCACTAGGTGTAGTTGATCTTCCCAACTTCCTTTAAAGTCTAGTACACAGGCTCTTAGCTTGTCCTCTTAGACTGGCCATCCGTCTGAGGATGATATGCCGTACTGTACTGCAACTTAGTACCTAAGGCATTTTGTAAGCTCCTCTAAAAAGCAGTGGTAAATCTCAGATCTTTGTCTAAAGTTATCGTAACTGGTACTCCATGCGGTCGAACTATCTGACGCACGTATAGATCTGCGTGTATGTCCAAACTGAGGTCCTTTCGAACTACAATAAAGTGAGCCGACTTTGTCAGTTTGTCAACCACTACCAAAATCGAATCATTTCCTCTTTGACTCCTCGGTATTCCAATCACGAAATCCATCTTGATATGCTCCCATTTCCACTTTGGGATTTCGAGAGGTTGCAGAAGTCCTCCTGACTTACAATGTTGAGCTTTAACCTGCTGACATGTCAAACATTTGGCGACATGCTTGGCGATGTCCGCCTTCATACTTGACCACCAATTGATGTAGATTCTTATACATCTTGGTACTACCAGAATGAATGCTGTAACTGCTACGATGTGCTTCTGACAAGATATCCTCTCTAAGCTTCACATCGTTAGGTATAACCAAACGTTCTTGGAACCTCAGTATTCCTTCATCAGAAATCTGAAAGTCATCCTTTCTTTTCTCAGAGTCTTCATGTAGAATCTTCTTCACATCATAATTTGTCGGTTGGAGTAATTTGATTTTGACCTGGACATCCGGTTCAATTCTGAGGGTGGCCATAAGACTTGAAAGGTGGTCTACCTCAAATTTGAATAACGAATCTCGAGCTCTCTCAATTAGATTCCACTCCTTAATCAATATCTGAGCAACTGAAGATTTTTGGCTCAAAGCATCGGCGACTTTGTTCGCCTTTCCCGGGTGATATAGGATATCATAATCGTAGTCCTTCAGTAATTCCATCCATCGGCGCTGTCTCATGTTCAACTCCTTCTGAGAGAAGAGGTACTTGAGACTTTGATGGTCCGTGAAGATTTGAAATTTTTCTCCGCACAAATAGTGTCTCCAAATTTTCAGGGCAAAGATAATCGCCACGAACTCTAAGTCGTGCGTCAATAATTCTGTTCATGAGGCCTCAACCGACGAGAAGTGTATGCAACAGCTCGGCCATGTTGCATCAGCACGCAACCCAGTCCTCTGAACGACGCATCACTATAGATCTCGAATCCTTCAAGACCAGATGGAATGGTCTGAACAGGTGCGGTAGTTAGCTTTTGCTTAAGCTCTTGAAAATTACTCTCGCACTTGTCTGTCCACACAAATTTTTCTTCTTTCTTCAAGAGTTTCGTCAGTGGTGACGCTAATGATGAGAACCCTTCCACAAACTGTCTATAATAACCCACCAAACCCAAAAAACTTCTAATCTCTATCACGGTAGTCGGTCTAGGCCAATTAATCACGGATTTAATCTTGCTTGGGTGCACAGAGATTCATTCGCCTAAAATCACATGTCCTAAGAAAGCAACACGAGTTAACAAAAAGTCGCACTTGCTGAACTTGGCATACAGCTGATGGACTTTTAGGGCGCGCATGACAAAATTTCTGGAACATAAATCAATTTTCTGGCAAGAAATTGATTTCTCAATTTCTATTCCATGGACAAGTTTCTGAGTAAAGAAACGTGTTTGATAATAATTCAAAATTTCTATTTCTAAAAAACAAATTCGTTCGATAACAGAATAAAATTTCTATTTCTAGGAGTGGTAACGACCGGCGTCCGGTGGTCGGAGTCCAACATTCGGCAACCGGCGTTCGGTGACCGACGACGAGCGGTCGAAGTCCGAAGTCCGATGCTCTGCGTCCGACGCCAAGTCTGGTGACTGGCGGCGAGTGCCCCAAGTCCGGAGTCTAGCACCTGAGTCTGGCGATCGGCAACTGACATCCAACATCCGAAGTTCGACGTCTAACATTTGACCTCTGGAGTTCGGCAGTAGGTGGCCAGTGGCCAGAGTCTGGCAGCGGGTGGCGGGCAGTCGACATCCGACGATCGGTGGCGAGCGGCGGACGGTCGCCGATGAATATTCGGTGGTTAGTGGTAAGCCTCTGGCATCCAATGATTGGCGATGAGCAGCCAACGATTGGTGGGCATCCAGCATCTAGCGACCGACGGTTGGCAACGCGCGGCTGGAGTGTGGTGGCCGGCAGCCGAGGGCTAGTGGCCAGAGCCGGTGGCGGTCGGCCAGCAATGGGCGGTGAGCATCTGGCATCCCACGGGCAACAAGTGGGTGATGGGTGGTGACAAGAGTGAACGATGAGAAAAATTTTGATTTCTCATTTTTGTTCCAAAAATAGAAAAGCTAAAAATTTTAATTTCTGATTTCTGCTCCAAATCTATTTCTAGAATATAAATCAGTTCTAAAAATAGAAAAATGAAATTACGTTATCAAATGGATTTTTGTTTCAAATCTGATTCGGGGAACAGAAAAACAGAAATTTTGTCATGCGCGCCCTTAGCGTCTGAAGCACTAATCACTTCTCGAGTACACCAGAATATCATTGATGAACACGATCATGAACCGATCTAGATATTCCTTGAATATTCGGTTCATCAAATCTATGAAGGCAGCAAGAGCATTCGTCAACCTGAATGGCATCACTGTGAACTCATAGTGACCATACCAAGTACGAAATGCTGACTTGGGAACGTCCTCCTTCCTGATCCTCAGCTGATGATATCCTGTCCTCAAGTCGATTTTTAAAAAGATCGACGCTCTTTGTAATTGATCAAACAAATCATTGATCATCAGGAGTGGATACTTGTTTTTAATCGTTACCTGATTGAGTTGGCGATAGTCGATGCACAAGTGCAACGAACCATCTTTCTTCTTGACAAATAGAACTGGTGCTCCCCAATGTGATGCACTGGGACGAATAAATCCTTTATCCAATAGCTCTTATATTTGCTCCTTTAATTCCTTCAACTCAGATAACACAATCCGGTAAAGAGCCTTAGAAATTAGCTATGTCCCGAGTGCTAACTCGATCACGAACTCAATTTCTCGCTTTAGCGATAATCCTAGCAATTCCTTTGGAAAAACATCGGGAAATTCTTGCACCACGACAATGTCTTCCATCTTCAGCTCCTCAACTGTCGTATCCATAACACTTGCCAAGTAACCTTGGCAACCCTCATCTAATAAACGAGTTGCCTCAGGCGACAAGATCAAGATAATCGAGGGTCCTCCTCGATTACCGGCAAACTCGAAGCTCTCACCCTCTAACGGGTCAAACTGAATTGACTTGCGATAACAGTCCATTTTAGCTCGTTGCTTGGTGAGCTAGTCCATGCCAATTATCAAATCGAAGTCATACATGGCTAGGACTAACAAGTCTATTTTCCCCTTGTGCTCACCAATTTCTAACTTGCAACCAGAACAACCCAAAGTAGCTATCACCTTATCCTTCAATGGTGTAGATATGCTAACAACAGATTCTAATAATGCATGATTCAATCCTATCAACTTAACATACTGCTCGATAATAAAGGAATGAGTTGCTCTTGAGTCGAATAAAGCATAAGCAGGATAGTCATTCAATGTAACCATACCTGTGATCACGTCAAGCGTAGCCTCTGCTTGACCTTGAGTGATGGCATACATCGTGCCTTGAACTGATGGTCTCAGCTGTCCTTCTTGTGGTGCATTCTACGGCGCATACCCTCTGATCTGACCCATAGGTGGCAGCAGCAGCAATTGCGGTTGTCCTCTTGGTCGCCTAGGACAATCTCTAGCTAGGTGAACCTACTGGCCACATTCAAAATAGGCGCCCATCCTTCGAGGGCACTAGTTCGGTCCATGTCGCCTTCCACAAGCATGACACAAATCATTCATGCTTGGCCCTAACTTGCCAACTCCACCCTTCCTACTGGGCGAGATCTGAAATCTTCCTCCGACCATAGGCCTCTTCCAATGTCGGATTGCATCTTTATTATAATTAAATCTCGACCCAGATGTGACGGCTCTTTCATTCTAATCTCTCTCAATCATCTGGGCCCTCTCGTATAAATCATTGTAACTCCTCAAATTCAGCGAAATCAATGTACTTCTCAAGTCCGGCCTGAATTTGTCTCTGAACCTTCTCACTCGGTTCGCTGGATTCTCGATTAGTTCAGGAGCATATTGCGATAGTTCAGCGAACTTCACCTCGTATTGATCGACAGTTAGGGAGCCTTGGCGAATACGTTGAAACTCTGCCATTTTCATCTCTCGCAGTCTCTGAAAAATATTTACCATTAAAAGCCTCAAGGAAGGCGTTCCATTTCGGGATGACACCTTTTGGAAATACTGCTCCTTGAGTGGTTCTCCACCAAGTATTTGCAACTCCCTCAAAGTTAGTTAGTTGCAAGAACTACCTTTTTAGTTTCATTGCACATCAATAGTGCAAAAGCCTTCTCAAGTTTTTGGATCCACAAAGCAGCAACTTCGAGGTCTCCTGCCCTAGTGAACTGAGGTGGATTCAACCTCAAGAATTGTTCCACCAGCTTGTGAATCGGTCTCCCAATGACTACGATTCCTGGCGGACCTTCAACAGGTGCGGCGGCAGGTGCAGCGACAAGTGCAACAACGAGGGTGGCTTCAGCAGCAGTGGCAATAGTAGCAATAGCGGTGGCTACAACGGCGGCAGCTTGATTCTAAGCCTGCTACCCAATCAAGTCCCTCATAGTTTCCAGTGATTGCAAAATCCCATCTACTCAGGGATCTCCAAGGTTTGCTACCCCAGCACCAACAGGACATGGTGCTACACCACTCGCGCTAGCCTGTGTTGGCGCTCAACCTCGGCTTCCTCAGGTACCGACTCTGGTTGGCATTCCACCTCGAGTCACAGTCCTAACGGCCCTTTTGGTAAGAGTTCGCTACTCCCGATCACTCATGGCTCAGCTTTAAATATTGAAGCCTACTTCTAATTTCATACTAAATTAGAAACAGAGTGATCTAAACCACAATAAATTTTACCAAACAACTATCCTAGACATGCATCAGTCATGAATTTAAAGGCATCTTCTACTTGCTATCCCATAAACCATCGCATCTTATCACTTCAATCCCTAACCATTGCTCTGATACCACTAAACTGGGATGTCACGCCCTGATCCTCGGGCACACACCCATCCCTTACCTGGTCGATTAAATAGCGACGTCCCAAGACGTATCGCCGACCCTTTCATTTTATATACGCATGCGGAAGCATATAAATAATCCCAAAACAATAAAACAATGTGATAGGAAAGTAGAACCAAATTTTCACAAAAGATCTTTTATAAACACAGATTTATACGCAGAAGCCTACAAAAAGGGAATCGACTTTCACCAAAATAGAATTGCCCTATGACTAACTAGTCAGACAAGGACGCCTATTCTTCGGGCTTCACCTTCTAACTTCGGGCCTCGGGTCCACCACCAATGTCAACTAGGGACCTGAAAATTGTTATACAATAACCAGTGAGACAATGTCTGAGCAAGTTCAACCCCTTAAGACCTTATTAGGAAGAAAATACACCTTAGGGACTGCTTACGCACAACCACGAGTCAGAGAACTTACCTTGGCCTCAGTCTCCTTCCTACAAGTCAATATCATTTAATATTTCAATAAATCATATCAACCATCAAATCACTCAACCAGATTGAATCATCGATCAATCGATCCAGTCGATTACATGTCACCACGACCATCTCTTGGTCAGTCCCATTCAATACTATATATGAATCCGATCAAAATCGAGGACTCCTCATTGTAATTGAAATATAGATAGTATATTATCCTATCTCCATATGACATATAGCGCCATCGAGCGAGTATGCATAACGTTCTATCTCCAAAATGACGTATAGAGTCATCAAGCCGTTATAACATACTTGTGCATAACGTTCTATCTCCAAGACGACATATAGAGTCATCGAGCCGTTATAACACACCGTTGAATCATACCGTCCTTTCTCTAACATGACATATAGAGTCACTGAGTCGGTATACAAGCAATTCCTTCTCAAGATGACATATAGAGTCATCGAGCTAATATAGTATAACGTCCATTCTTCAAGATGACATACGAATCATTGAGCTGTTATAGTATTTTTGTTTTGGAGACAACCAATTTACCATTTTTATCATACTCGATAGAAATACACATGTGTGAGTACATAGCTGACCTTAGCCAAAATACAAGATTTTCACTTTTGAACCTCTTACTATTTTCAGTAGTCCAAAAATAGACTTTTGGCGCTGTAGACCGATGCCCGGTAATTTTTCAGTTAATTACCAAATTTAATTAATTTAGGAATCAAATCTTAAAATCACAATTAAATCAATTCATCATAAATTAGAGCTCAAATAATTAAACGAACCACACCACAACACTTGGCATAAAATTCCGATCACCGGCTATCTCGGGTTAATTTTTGAAAAATAAATAAATAATTAAATAATTACGAGAATATTAAATAAATAGCAATAAATCTAACTTATGCCCATAATGCCTAATTGGATGCTGAAACGAACTCGGAAAAATTCCAAGGTTCATTTATTAAATAATAGAATGTGTCTACTCGCTAAGTACACTAACTGACCACCTAACATGCATAGACAATTAATTAAATTAACTAATCTAATCTAATCTATATACCTAATCCATCTTAGCTTAAACTACTCAACCCCTAAGCATAATTAACCTACTAAGCGAGAATTAGTGAGTTCAACTCACTTGTTTGGCGAGCTGGTCGGTTCAAATCGACGGGAACCCAATGGGGAACGACTAACTCCAAAGCGGGCCTAGCTTTCGAGGCTAGGAACAACCTCAAAATGGGCTTAGACCACGGCTGGAAACCCACAACTTTTGCTTATGATTTGAGCTGCAAAAGAGAGAAACTAAGGCTGAAAGGGGTGGCAAGGATCGGCGAAGGTAGCAAGGACTGGTTTCAGGTCTAAAAGGAACTCGGCGGGCCTCCGATGGCGGCCCACGGTGGTCCAAATGTCCACAACCTGTTGGATGCACGGCTAGGTTGAGATGTGCGGTGGAGGTGAAGCAGCAGCGGTGCGTCGGTGAGGCGGAGAAGGCAATGGGCGGCATGTGGCTCTGGGGCAACTTCGGTGGGCTTCTTCAGTGGCTGCTGGTTTCGAAAAGCTCCAAGGGAGAGAGAAGGAAGGCTGGCCGGTTGTCTTGAGGGAGAAGGAGGAAGAGATAGGGAACCAAGGGGGCCACAAGACTTATTCCTCCACTAACTTGTCCCCTTGACCAATTCTCAGCCAAGGCTAGCTTCCATGGCCACAAATCAATCACCATGGCTTCAAACACAACCCTTGAAGTGGTCCAAAAGGGCTAGGCAAGGGGGGCATACGAATTTGCTTGGAAATTCATCCAATTGAACTCTTATTCTTGCTCAAATCAATCAAATTCGGCCTCAATAAAATCAACCGACACCCCATCGATCAAATTTGTATTTTTCCTAACAAATTGATCCCATTTGCTTTCTAATTCGTGGTAAAAAATTGTCCCTAGCTTTTTCTGGTCAAAAACGGTCTTAAGACGACTTTTTCCTAAAAAGTCTCTGGTTGCAAAAAAATCTTCTAAGACTGAGTCGATGTTCCTAGAATTAATTGTGACATGACAAAACTTTCAATTTCTGAAATCGGATTCAAATTCGCAGTTAATTTCACTCTGGCGTATTTTTAGTGTGACCTAGCCTACCAGATAGTTTTCAAAACTTTTTAGTGCAAATGACCTGTGGTTGATTTTCTTCGAGCCACAATGAACCCCTTCGACACATTGGCGACTCTCAGTTGTCGTGAAAATCTTGACGTTTCAAATACAGACATAGGGTACTAAAATGATAGAAAAATCAGTCTAGTACCGGCTGAGGAGAATTTTCTAATTTAATGGAGTCACCCACGTTTAGCCACACATCTCGGTCGAACCAACCTATCTCTGATCTCTAATCAATTTACATCTGTGCCGTAATGATCTTGACAAATGAACACGGTTGCATAGCCGATTTCTAGTCGAATCCTCAAGTCTATTTGTCTTAAAATCCTTAATGACTTCCATAGGTAGTCTAGTTATCTCACGAGTGATCAACTCTGAGAATAGCATTATAGGTGCATCGATGAAATGCCCGATTTATTCAATTGAAAGTAGAATAAAAAATCTAGAATATCACAATATAAGACCGTCTCAAACATGCACGAGCCATAAAAGCACTTTCAAAGTATGCATATAGCACTCAAACACTTCGCAAACGTTTAGCGCCTCGAGAATCACATATCATCCCATACTACCATATTATCTCAAGTCCAATTATTAACCACATATAGCCGAAACCCTAAGGCTCTTCCAAAAACCTCCGATACATGGTTTCACTCCCTCAAGCACGGCATCCAAAATTTATCGGGCATCCAAAACCCATTGGGCATCGTTTCAATATAATACATCCCGCGAACGGCATACGATTGATGTGAGGGCATCCCATTGACTTGGGGGCATCATCCTGAAATCCATTGGTGACGATATTCCTCATATGACCACACAAATTAAGCATTCAAGTAATCATCTTTATCTTTCTCTTTAGTCTAAGTATGAATGCCCCACAGGCATGCCAAGCGATGTATAACTTAAGCCCGATTGTACATGCGATAATGAAGTATCGTGCATGAAACTAGAAGCGTGGCTTGACCCGTGATGCTCGAGTACCAACCTACGTCAAACCTGGATCGAACGATACACCTCAATATCGTCGAACTAAGAGAGTGACTCGGCCCGACGCACTTCCATGCACGTCCAAGAACCAACGCCATTCTCGATTTGATGGCTCGATGTGAACTCAAGCTTCGACCATGACCTATGGTCATCTATATGCAAAGATCACTTCACATAGCATTCATACAACCATTCATGGCATTCAAATATGAAGACCAAGCATAAATAGCAGTAGCAAACGATCCATAGCAACAATTACAGCAACCTAGCCTAAGTGAACATTTCCACAACTCACGGCAAACCCGAGCAATCTCAACCTTCACATACTTGTTCCTCATTCAATCTTGAGCCATATAACTCAAGCATATCATGAGCAAACCCTACAAAATTAATCACATGAGTTCCTCAACCTAGGATAGTCTTATTGTACTAAATGCGGTTCTACATCCGAGTCACATAACATAATAGCTTAGTTGACGTTTAGGAAATCTGCTTACAAACAACCAAGACAGAATGAGGGCTGTCGAGTGGTGGCTCGGCTCACGGACTGCAGTGAACGGCAGCAACTCATGGATGGCAACAACCAACAACGGCAGGGGCAACAGACAGCAGTGGCAGATGGCCAACGGTGTGCAAATGGCTTGCGAACAACGGTGACCGTGTGCAGCGGTGGTACGCGACCAGGCGGGCGAGCAGATGGGCATGGCCAATCGGACGGTGAGGGAAAGGAAGAGAAAAAGGGATGGAGGAGAGGGGAAGGAGAGTTGGCTGACTAAGAGGGAGAGAGAGAGGGAGAGAAGGAGAAAAAGAAGAAGAAAATTGAAGGAGAAGCATGTCCATTACATTAAATGCTTCATGTATTTCTGTCCTTCTCTCATCATGACCCTAAGCTTGGGGAGCGAGAAGCAATTTTGGCCATCCATCAAGCCAAGAGACTTATCCAAGATCAAGGGTTAGGATTGCTTCTTGAAATTTCAATTATTGGCTAGACTCAAGGGGCAATTTGGTCCATTCTTCGTAGCCATTCCAAAGTGACGCCAATCTCAATGTCCATGGCTTGACAAATTTTGTCTCATCTCAATTTAACAATTAATAGGCTAAATTGGTCTCACCTATAAGTCTGTTAATGTCTATATCCTCAGCTTAGCGCATTTCCTCAATTAATGCAGTAACGAGCTCACTAAAATCCTTTCAATTGGAAATGAATGCCTTGATTACATCTACAGTTGATACTTGCAATTGGACCAAGGCTAGCGGCTAAGTTTTGATCAAAAACGGCTTTAACGGACCTGCATGAATTTAGGTAGCATTGGCAGAATTCACACAACTGGACTCGAACTAAGTTTAACGTTTGTCTAGGGTTTTACGCATTACTTTCAATTGAGCTTTGTCAATCCATAAATGACCCTCGGTTGTCTTGTAATCGAGTAGGATCGATCAACCTGCCCTAACTCATGGTCGTTTGAGGTTAGATTAGGGTCGTTCACGAACAATACATTGACCCTGCGGCGTCACCCACAATCAATATACACTTGAGCTGAATTAATCTATACCCGTCTTTTGATTGACTCTTGACAGCACATGATCGTCCACAACATTTTTATGGTTGAATGGTCCTTACATAGTCGAATACTCTAGTTTATCGCAACCTTGATCTTGAACTACCTTGCCCCTAATTAGCTAGTTAGCTCGTGAACAATCCCTAGGATTGATTCACGGCCTATCCTTATCATTGACGTACCAATCCCTAGTCCATCCCTCGCGATGTAAATAGAGGTTCGAATCGAGGATGTCACAACTCTCCTCCTAAAAGAAATTTCGTCCTCAAAATTTAAAGGCATACCTAATTTCTCAAATAAATGTGGATATCAGAGCTTGATTGATTCCTTACTTTCCCATGCAGCTCCTTCTATCCCGTGATGTTGCCAAATGACCTTCACTAAGGGAATTGTTTTATTCTGCAACACTTGCTTTTCTTTATTCGTGATCCGCCCAAGTTATTTAACATACGACACTCTGTCATTCATTTCAATATCTTCGAAGTTTAGTGTGGCACCTCGAACCCCCTTAGGTCGCCAGAGGCACCTAATGCTACACCTAATTTCATCTCTTAGAAGAAGCGTCGTAAATCATGGACATTTTTTTTTTTTGAAAAATGGTCCCAACGCGACTCATTAGCGGAAGCAAAATATAACATCACCATCTCCTCCATCAAACATGATACAATTGCACACCACTAATCATCATGAGAAAAGACAAAGCCACGACACTTTATTTACATATTTTCAAGATGGGTTTCCTTGGGTCGGTACATCAAAAGAAAGGCTAGGACATGAAGCCACACTCGGCCATAAACCCAAAAAGAAACACTCGACCCACTACGACTGATGTGCAAGATCCCCCATCACTAGTGTCGGCTAACTATCCCAAAAAGTTTCAGCTCCTACTTGACACGTACGGGCCCTCACACCCATCCCGGTGCATCAGGCGGTGGCGGCGGCAACATCCCACGCATTGCCCCATCTCGTCGAACGTGGACGGATATGAACTCCTAGATGACAGGACCCTCAGCCAGGCCCACGTCATACATCACTATGGCGCGAACTCGAATAAATGTTAGTCCAGGAATGGTGGGACAGTCGATCTCCACACACTCGACCTCTACATCGGAAGGAAGACCTAAAAGACGCCCCGCGTGACAGCAGGGAGCGGCATCCTGCTAATCTGAAATGTTGGTCCCCGAAGGGGTGAGTACAACCACTCAGCAGGTAAATGACCAATAAACCACACAACGCATCATGCCATGCAATCATCACAATCATAGCACCACATGTCATACAGGCATCCATGCACAATATACCGTGGCATCATGCACATGTCATCATACCTCATATACCATTATCATCATATAGACATCACCATCATATCATATACTTACCATCATCATGTCACACATGGCATCATCCTTACCATGCATCCATGCGTATAACATCATCACTATGTCATATGTACCATCATCATATCATGCATCCATGCATGTAACATCATCATCATATCACATATACCATCATCATGTCATGCATCCATGGATGTAACATCATCATCATATCACATATACCATCATCATTGCCATGCATCCATGCATGTAACATCATCATCATATCACATATACCATCATCGTTGCCATGCATCCATGCATATATCCGCATCATCATGTCATGCATATATCATCATGCATCATATCATGCATATATCATCATGCATAATTCAATTTCAATTTTTATCTTGGACCGCCACATTTCTCTTTCCTGGGACCAATGTTTGCATCCCACATGTATCCAAGATACAATTCAGACCATCCGGCTCCCCCACTCTTTGGGCATCTCGTACCCCAACTGGCATCACGAGGACCCTCCGGCATTCAGCCATTCAAGGCCACCGGGCAATCGGCCGCACCCTTCAAGCCAGGCATCTCGCACCCAAACCGGCATCGCGAGGTATCCCTCGGCACAATACCTGCCGAGCTTCCGGCTCCCCCACTCTCCGGGCATCTCGACACCTCCGGTACTCCCGAGGCCCTCCGGTATCCGGTCATTCATGACCACCGGGCAACCGGCCGTACCCTTCTAGCCAGGCATCCCAACACTCCCGGGGCATCGTCGGCTCACACCTCCGACGGCCTTCTCATTTATCTCAATTCTTATCTTCAATTATAGTTCAATTATAACATGGCATGTGATGTGATGGCAATCAAGATCATATTCACCATTGAATTCATACATGCATCTCAAATCATTATCATACATGCAGCAAGACACCATCATCCATAACAATACAATTCATGGAGTCCATGCAATTTAAATGGTCCATATTTCATGCCTTTTACAAAATTCCAGCATGTACCATTTTTGAAAATATTTAAATTAAATATCCATATGCTTCTCAAAAATCATGAAATCAAGACATGTGATAGATAAGACAATAAGATAGTAATTTCATGAAAAGCACATGCCCAATAGAGTCCCACACAAGAAGATATAATTCACACAAATACAGCATGCAAATTCGGATAGAAACTGAATGTGCAGTTTCCGAAATAATTCGATTAAAATACCCGAACGACCTCCGAAAATTATGAAATTTTACCAGGTTATATTAAGACACTAAAGTATATTTTTCATCAAGACTTCTAGGCCAAATTCGTTCTAGATAATTTTATATAGTCGTCTGAACCTTCTGGTTCTCATACCGAAACGTCCAGTGCAGTCATCTCCGAATTACCGAGTTTTTACCCACTTATTTTTCTTCGTTTCCTATGAAATTTGGATATGTTTCACTTCAAAAGGTCCCCTACAACTTTCATTAAGAGATATAAGTCAAATTTCCAAATAATAGTCACCATATGGGTCCATGAAGTCTCGGGTGTCCAGTACCGCGTCTCCAGATTTACCGTCTTCAAGAGTAAGTCGATTCACTAGGCTACACTTGTTCATTTTACTTCAAATTTGAGTATGTTAGTCTTTAAGATGTTCTATACAAGTTTCATGAAGAAGTCGAAGAGATATTCTTGATAAAAATCAACATGCAACCACAAATCTACCAAAAGGTCAGCAAAACAGTTCCAGATCTAGTGTCTCCGTAGGATGAGTGTTTAACCCGTTAAATCTCCACCATTCTGTACCAAATTTTAGTATGTTGTATTTTAAGATGTTGGCTACAACTTTCATGTAGAAATAAAAGTCAAAATCGAACTCAAAACATGCATGCAAGCTCTCACAAGATTCTGGCTCAGGCCGTTCATACGAAAACAGCATGCAAACTCAAGAACAAGTCACATTCTAGCTTCGGTTTTGCCTATCCTATGATCCGAAACCTACCACCAACAAATCACACTTGCAAGGCACACATGCAAGGGTGGAAATCAGTCCCAACTTGCCTCAAAGACCAAGCGGACAGCGGCACACCGGTGACGGACGGACGGCGTGCGGGCAGCGACGGGCGACTCCTTCCTCTCGGCCTCACTCTCTCTCGCAACTCACTCTCTCTCTCTCTCTCTTTCTCACTTGGCCGAATAACACCAACCGGCCACCCTCTCTCTCTCCTCTTCCTTTTATTTCCCCAAATCCTCATCATTAGCAATCATCACTTGCCACTTCCAATGGCCAATGCATGAAGGCCTCCTCTTGCCACTTGTCTTGACACATGCATAATGGGCTTTGAGCTTGGGCTTGGATTGGAAGAAGTGGGCCGGCCACTCCTCCCCCCTCATGGTCGACGGCCACACCTCCTTGGGCCCTAATTGGGCCGGCCATTCGGTCCACCAAAAGCTTAGGCCATTGGGCCTAAGGCCCAACCTAATTAAACCCACAATTCCACTTTCAATTATTCATCTTTAATTATTTCTTTCATAGATTTCAAATTTTAAATTCCACATGGCCAAGAATAAATCATCCTCATTAATTTATCCTATAATACTAATCTAAAAACTTATGAACACAAGCGCATATCACTTAGTCTTAAAAGGAGACTAATGGCTAAAGCATAAACCATAGGTAATTTCGTTACCTAATTATGGGCTTTAACACACCTTAGAGCTCGTCTTGAATTTTTGGGATGCCACATTTAGCACGTGCGTCGGATCCAGCTTATACTTTCTTAGTATGGATACATGGAACACATCATACCATTGAGCAAGTTTGGGCGGAAGTGCTAACCTATAAGCTAAATTCCCTAGTCATTCTAAGATCTCAAAAGGTCCTACGTACCTCGCATAGGTGACATCTCAATAAAGACGTGGTCACTTACTTGGAATTCTAAAGGTCTACGTCGTCTATCGGTTTAACTTTTCTATTGACTTTAGACGGTTCGAAGTCTTTCTTTGATCACTTTCACTATGTTTGCTAACAGTTGGACTAACTTTGGGCCAGTGATCTTTCTTTCCCCGACCTCATCCCAATAGATGGGGTTCTGCAAGTGCATCCGTATAATGCTTCAAATGATGCCATCCCAATGGTCTGCTGCAATTGTTGTTGTAGGCGAATTCTATGAGATGTAGCTGCTCTTCCCATCTTCCTTTAAAATTGAGGACACACGCTTGTAGCATATCTTTGAGCGTTTGGATTGTCCTTTCTGACTAGCCATCCATTTGTGGATGATGAGCCCTGCTATACTATAGCTTTATTCCCATAACAATTTGAAGACTCTTCCAAAATATGGCAGTAAACTTAGGATCTCTATCCGAAGTAATTGTCACTGGCACTTCGTGAAAATGAATTATATGTCGGATATATAGCCTTGCATATTCTTCCAATGAGAAATCCTTCATACTGCCAAGAAATGAGCTAACTTGGTCAACCTGTTGACTATTACCCAAATAGAATCATGACCTCTTTGGCTTCTTGGAAGTCCCATAATGATTTCCATTATGATGTGTTCCCATTTCCATTCTGGGATTTCTAGTGGTTGTAACAATCCACCAAGCTTGCAATGTTATGCCTTTAGTTGCTGACACGTCAAACATTTGGCTACATATTTGGCGATATCAACTTTCATGCCATTCCACTAGTAATTTTGTCTGAGGTTCCAATACATCTTCATGCTAACTAGATAAATGCTATAGGTACTTCGATGAGCTTTTGATAGGATTTCTTCCTTTAGCTCTACATCATTGAGTACACACAATCGTCTACTGAATTTCAATACTTCATCTTCAGTTACTTGGAAATCTAACTTTTTCTTTTCTGAAATTCCTTCTCGAATTTTCTGGAGTTTGGGATTGTCTTGTTGTAATGCTTTGATCTTTTACCACACTTTTGGTTCAATTCTAAGGGTAGCTAAAAGACTAGAAAGTTGATTTACCTTGAATTTGTACTCTAGATCTTGAATTCCTTCGAGAAGATTCCATTCTCGAATCATCACTTGTACGATAGTTGATTTCCAATTGAGAGCATCTGCTACCTTGTTGGTTTTCCCAGGATGGTAAAGAATATCACAGTTGCAATCCTAGAGAAGTTCCTTCCAACATCGTTGCCTCATATTTAGTTCTTCTTGGGAGAACAGGTACTTCAGAATTTGACGGTCTGTGTACATTGTGAAATTTTCTCCGTACAAGTAATGTCTCCAAATCTTCAAGGCAAAAATGATTACAGCCAATTCCAAATCATGGGTTGGATAATGCAACCTGTGTGGCCTTAATTATTTGGAAGCATAGGCAACTACTCTTCCATATTACATCAATACACAGCCTAATCCTTTTGGAGAGGCATCACTGTAGATCTAATAACCCCCTAAACTAGATAGTATTGTTAGAATTGGGCTGTAGTCAGTTTCTGCTTAAGTTCTTGGAAGCTCCTCTCACACTTGGTTGTCCATTCAAACTGTACATCTTTCTTCAACAGTCTTGTCAAAGGAGTGGCTATATTGGAGAATATTTCCACAAATCGTTAGTAATATCTAGCCAAACCGAGGAAACTTTGAACTTCTATCATTATGGTCAATCTGGGCCAGCTTATAACTGCTTCAATTTTCGTCGGGTCCACTGCTATTTCTTCTTTGGATATTATGTGTCCAAGGAAAACTACTTGGCTTAGCCAGAACTTGCACTTACCGAACTTAGTGTAAAATACATATTCTCGGAGAGTCTGCAACACCATCCTCAAGTGTTGCTCATGCTCACTTGGATCCTTTGACTATATTAAAATATCGTCAATGAACACTATGATGAAACTATCCAAGTAAGTCCTGAACACTCTATTCATGAGGTCCATAAAAGTGGTTGGGACATTGGTTAATCCAAATGGCATCACTGTAAACTCATAGTGGCCATATTAGGCTCGAAACACTGTCTTTGGAATATCCTTCTTCTTGATCCTTAATTGGTGATAACTCAATCTCAACTCTGTCTTGGAGAACACTAACGCTCCTTGGAGTTGATCAAATAAATCATCAATCCTTGGCAATGGGTGCTTGTTCTTTATAATAGCTTGGTTGAGTTGCTTGTAATCGATGTAAAGACGCACAATCCATCCTTTTTCTTCACGAACAAAACTGGTGTACCCCATGGGGACGCACTAGGGAGGATGAACCATTTATCAAGCAATTCTTCCAATTACACCTTTAGTTCCTTAATTTTGACAATGCCATTCGGTACGGGGCCTTGGAAATCAACTCTGTTCCAAAGGCTAGCTCAATAACGAACTCTATTTCTCATTTTGCGGGCAATCCTAGCAATTCCTTTGGAAAGACCCACGGTGATATCTTCCATCCTTGGTTCGTCAATGGTCATATCCATCATTGTCACTAAAGAACTTTGGCGGCCTTCCTCCAGAAGTCAAGCTATCTTAAGTGCTGAAACTAAAGGTATGGAGGGTCCTCCTCCGTTTACTATGAACTTATATTTAGGATAGTCGGGGGGCTAAACTGAATCACCTTACTATGGCAGTCTATAATAGCTCATTGCCTAGCGAGCCAATCCATCCCTATGATGACGTCAAAGTCATACATAGCTAGAATAGATAAGTCTATGATTTCCCCATGACCACTTAAACTGATCTTACATCCTCGACACCCTATGATGGTCAACACTTCATCTCTCAACAGGGTAGAAACACTAAGAATCATTTCAAGTGGCTTAGATTCTAACCCAGTTAAATTTCCAACTACTCAACAACAAACGAATTGGTGGCTCTTGTATTAAATAATGCGTAAGCAACACGTTCTTATAAGGAGACCATACTTGTGATCACGGTCTGGGAGTTCTCAGCTTTTTTTTAGGTAAGAGCGTAAACTCTTCCTTGGGCTAGAGGTCGGTTGGGGCTATTCTGCGGTGTAGCTTCGAATTGTGGCCTCACTTGCTGATGTTACACTTGCAGCCCCGGCTAAAGCTGAGGGCAGTCCCTTATGCAATGGCCTTGTTGGCCACAACCAAATTAGGCACGAGAAGAGAAAGTGAGGTCCTGCGATGCACCTCAGCACATGTGCACACCGGCTTCCCACAAGCGTGCATGTACGCATACATACAAACTCACATAAGTATATACGGACGGCAAAGTACCAAAGAGTCGCATCATAAAAATATCATAAATATCTTCATTGTATAGTGTTTTTTCCCAACAATCAATCTGTTTTCTCCGACGGAACTGTGTAATGTGCCCAACTGTAAACATATTATGAAAAAATATTGCTGGGTTTGTTTTCTGTACATGTTGAGATCGCAAGCGTATTAACGAATGCTAATATCTTGAATCTTGGGTGCATGCTGCAAGCACATTGAGCTGCTGCTCTAGTCATCACATACACATTCATTTTGGGTGGATAGTGTTACTGATTGGCTCATCTTCATATCCGTTGAGTTGTTGATGTGGTCACCTTGTTGTGTTCGTACCAATGTGTTATGCTACAGATTATGTCTATTCTGTGCATGCTTGCTGTTCATATGCCCTGGTATGTGGAATTGTTCAATTGTGTCATTGATGTGCTGTTCATTCATGCTAAAGCAGTTACTGTACAAATTTCCTCTTTCATTTTTTTCTGTCTATTTTGGTGAGCCCCTAGTGTTATGACTGAAGAATTTAGAGTTGTAACAGCGTGTATACGCATTCAATTTGGATGGGCAGTGTTACTGATTGGTTCATCTTCGTATGCGTTGAGTTGTTGATGTGGTCGCGTTGAGTTGTTGATGTGGTCACGTTGTGTTTGTACCGATGTATGATGTGCTGTGTTACGGATTATGTCTATTATGTGCGTGCTTGCTGTTCATATGTCCTGGTGATGAGAATTATTTAATTGTGTCATTGATGTGCTGTTCGTTCATGCCAAGCGGTTGCTGTCCAGATTTACTCTTTCATTTTTTTCTGTTCCATTTTGGTGAGCCTCTAGTGTCGAGGCTGAACAATTCAGAGTTGTAACTGCCCAGTATGAGGAGACCATTGTTCAAATGCTTTTAGGTTTTGTTTGTTTCGTAAAAACTGAATGTTGGTGTCTTTTAAGACATTTATGTGATTTCAAACTAATCTAAAGGAATAAAAAAATTTCTCGTAGAAAGTAAGTTATTAGCTACATTTCATAAGGAAACTGTTAATTTCACGAAGCTATATCATTGTCTGAAAATTTTTTGCTAAATAAATGTCTTGCGTAGCAAAATTTTTTTGTTCAAACGATCGGAAAAGAAAAATATTATATGATTTTTTTCATATGCACTCATCTACCAATAAAGAAATGTCTTGTGGAGCACAGTAATACCGTGACTATCTGAGGCCACCGCTGTATGCGAGTATCATCAGGGATAAAGACGCGATAGCCAAGCATCGCCGTGAAGTGAGCTGCCGGCAGAAGACTCGAAACAAGGAAAAACGCCAAAATAGGGAGTTATCAAGTCCGTCTCTGCAAGGGCAGTTTTTGGCCAAACCCGCGCTTCCATGGCAGTCACTGAGGTGCAGGACGAGCGTCAAGAATTTCGGGAATGGATGAATAAAGGTTTGAACGAGAACAGCAAGCTCTTGAACGAGGAGCTAACAACAGAGCCTCTCAGCCAAACTCGTCAGAGCTGATGCCGACGATCGCATGAGGTCGAGTTGGAGTTGGCAATGGTGGCGACGTTGCTCTAGAAACTCAGCTGGCGTTACAGTGAGGGAGCTCGGCGGAATGGTGAGGTGAGGGAGAAGAATCATCAGAGCTCCCTGACGCCGGTAGGAGAGCTCGTGAGATATAAAAGCCATAGAGAGGACCCTTCGGTCCTGTTGGCGTGTGTAGAGAAATCCAGGCGCGACAAAGGTGGAGGTCAGGAGAGGAAGAGAACCGGTTTCCATGAGTGATTCCAAGTCCGAGAGAATAAATGGAGAGGGAATTCGTCTCTCTCTCTCTCTCTCTCTCTCTCTCTCTCTCTCTCTCTCTCTGTGGACACTAAAAAAACCAACGTCATAAACATTGCAGATGGGAGGGATTCTCTGGAATTTTGCGGAGAAGACGCACAATCAGGAGTTCCTTCCTCCTGTGGATCTCCTCCTCTGCGGCTGCATTCAATCTCGCCTACCCCCTGCCGATTCCACCATGACCAGATCTTCTCTCTGAACCTCCCTCTCCCGACTGCCACTCATGAGCACCTGCACTGCAAGAAATGAGGCACGCACCTGCGCGCGTTCACAGAGGGAGAGAGAGAGAGAGAGAGAGAGAGAGAGAGAGAGAGAGAGTTCTGAAGAATTATAAGCTGGGTTGGATCTGATGGGCTGGAGTGATGGGCTGAAAAGCCTAAAGTGATGTAATGAATGTGGATTTATACACACTAACTATTTTATATTTTATATTTTATATTTTATTATTATTGTTATTATTTTTTAGTAAAAGCAATGTTCAACTTACCGGCGAAAATTAAGGTGTCAACCATATTGAGCAGATCGTCGTAGAGGAACGAATAATTTTAGAGTAAGATCTTCCAAAAATAATAAATTTAAAATCTCATGAATTAGTTGGACTTTTCAAATTATTTAAAAGTCATTTGTTCGTTCGTTGCACAGAAAATCTTTCGGCGATGTTTTTTAAGGAAAGATAGTTGAGTATGAGGCTTGATTTCAAGTATCATGGACGTCAAGAGAAAAACTGTAATTACAGGAGTGCCAACTTAGTCGAATTAACATTTCCGCCTTTTGACTCAACCCATATATCATGACACCAGTTTTCTGAAAACCAAATCACCATCATATCTCTCAAGGTATTTGGAAAATTACCTAATCGGTCATAAACATATTTCACAAATATCAATTCAGTCATAAATTTTTTAATTTTACGAATTTAGTCACTAAATATTTACCTAAAATTCTAATGTAGTCATTCCAATTAATCTTCATCGGAAATCGTTGACATAGTGGTCTAGTAATCATTGCCCTTCTGCCGTCACATGAGTAATTTTCGGTGAAAATTGGCTAAAATGATTACATTAAAATTTTGAGTAATTATTTAAAATTAGGGAAAAAAAACCATGAAAAACCCCAAACTTTGCCCAAAATGATAGATTTACCCCAAACTTTTTTTTGTGTTACAAAAAACTCTGAACTTCTATCGTGTAATACATTTACCCTCAAATTATAGGGCATTTTGGTCTTTTTATTATTTTTTTTTTTTTACTTTTTTTTACTTTTTTTCTTCTTCTTCCCTCCGCCGGCCAGGAAGCCGGCGTCCAGCAAGGGCTGCCCTCGCTTGCTGGCATCGGGCAAGGATCGCCCTCGCCTGGGCTGGCTAGGGCCGCCCTCGCCGGCGTCGGGCGAGGGTGGCCCTCGCCTTGGTGGGGTGAGGCCATCCTCGCCCGACGCTGGAGAGGGCCATCCTTGCCCGTTGTCGGCGAGGGCCACCCTCGCCTGCGTCAAGCGAGGGCGCGAGGGAGTAGCCCTCGCTGAACGTCGGTGGAGGGAAGAAGAAGAAAAAAGAAGAAGGAAAAACATAAAAAAATAAGACAAAAATGCCCTTGATGGGGTAAATGTGTCACGATTTGAAAAGTTTTGGGTTTTTCACGTCACAAAAAAAAAAGTTTGGAGTAGATATGTCACTTTGGGCAAAGTTTAGGGCTTTTTGTGGTCTTTTCCCTTAAAATTAAATTGGCATCCATACAATATGTCTAAAACTAATTGGACAATTTCTCCCAAGAGATTTAGCGTGCATTTGGTTTGCAAAAATGTTCTAATAAAAACTGTCTTTTGTTTCATCTTCTACTTTCTTGAATGTAGGAGTTTTCAACGGGAATGCAAATTATATAAATATTTTTGGTGTCCTGTATAAAATAAGGTCAATTTTGGTCGTTTTCAATTTTAAGGTTCAAAGTTTAGAAAACACAACAACCAAAATATCCACAAAAAGTATTTTATTGAGAATTTTAGAGATGAAAACAATAAATTAGAGAATTTCAATTGTATAACTATATTTTGCATGAAAGCTATCTCTTTATAAAGATTCTACCTTAAATCAAATTGAAGTTCTTAACTATTGCTTTTGGGCTCGACAAAAGTGATGTACTCATTTTGCTGATGAATTATACGACTAAAGGCATGCAAATTAAGTTGCCCAAATAGTTTTCCAAGCCTAGGAAACATTTTAGCTTGATAAAGACTCAACTTCATCATGGTGTCAACTATCAAGGGATGGAATTAATTTAGAAAGAGGGACAGAGTCATCAAATTGAAATTTTTTACTTTTTCTTTTGGGCTTGACAAAAGTGAAGTGCTCAGTGAAGTGCTCATTTTGCTGATGAATGATACAAATAAAGGCTTGCAAATGAAATTGTCCAAATAGCTTTCCCAAGCCCAAGAACGAATTTAACTTGGTAAAGACTCAACTTGATCTTGGTGTCAAGTATCAAGGGATGGAATGAACGTTGTTGTAAGAGAGAGAGAGAGAGAGAGAGAGAGAGAGAGAGAGAGAGAGAGAGAGAGAGAGAGTTATCAAATTGAAGTTCTTTACTTTCTTTTCTGTGCTCGACAAAAGTCAAAGGATCATTTTGCTGATGAATTATATGACTAAAGGCTTGCAAATTAAGTTGCCTGAATTGCTTTTCCAAGCCTAAGGAGCAATTTAACATGGTAAAGAGTCGACTTGATCATGGTGTCAATTGTCAAGAGATGGAATGAACTCTATTGTAAGCAAGAGGAACAAAGTCATCAAATTGAAGTTTTTCACTTTTGCTTTTGGGCTTGACAAAAGTGAGATGCTCATTTTGCTAATGAGTTATACGACTAAAGGCTTGCAAATTAAGTAGCCCAAATAGCTTTTACAAGCCCAAGAAGCAACTTAACTTGATAAAGACTTAACTTGATAAAGACTCAACTTGATCATGGTGTCAACTATCAAGGGATGAAATGAACTCTCTAGTAAGAAAGAGAGATAGAGTCATCAAATTGACGTTCTTTACTTTATTTTTTGTGCTTGACAAAAGTGAGGTGCTCATTTTGCTGATGAATTACACGACTAAAGGCTTGCAAATTAAGTTGCCCAAATAGCTTTTCCAAGCCCAAGGAGCAAATTAACTTACTAAAGAGTCAACTTGACCATGGTGTCAACTGTCAAGGGATGGAATGAACTCCAAAGTAAGAAAAGGGGGATAGGGTCATCAAATTGAAGTTCTTTACTTTTGATTTTGGGTTTGACAAAAGTGAGATGCTCATTTTGCTAATGAGTTATACGACTAAAGACTTGCAAATTAAGTTGCCTAAATAGCTATTGCATGCCCAAGAAGCAATAACTTGGTAAAGACTCTACCTGATCATTGTGTCAATAGTCAAGGGATGAAATGAACTCTATAGTAAGAAATAGAGATAGAGTCATCAAATTGAAGTTCTTTACTTTCTTTTTTTTGCTTGACAAGAGTGAGGTGCTCATTTTGCCGATGAATTACACGACTAAAGGCTTGTGAATTAAGTTGCCCAAATAGCTTTTCCAAGCCCAAAGAGCATTCTGACAAAAAAAAAAAAAAAAACCCCAAGGAGCAACTTAACTTGGTAAAGAGTCAAGTTAATCATGGTATCAACTGTCAAGGAATGAAATGAACTCTAAAGTAAGAAAGAGGGACAGAGTCATCAAATTGAAGTTCTTTACTTTTGCTTTTGGGCTTGACAAAAATGAGGTGCTCATTTTGCTAATGAGTTATACGACTAAAGGCTTGCAAATTAAGTTGCCCAAATAGCTTTTGCAAGCCCAAGAAGCAACCTAACTTGGTAAAGACTCAACCTGATCATTGTGTCAATTTTCAAGGGATGAAATGAACTCTATAGTAAGAAATAGAGATAGATTCATCAAATTGAAGTTCTTTACTTTCTTTTTTGTGCTTGACAAAAATGAGGTGCTCATTTTGCTGACGAATTACACGACTAAAGGCTTGCGAATTAAGTTGCCCGAATAGCTTTTCCAAGCCCAAGAAGCAACTTAACTTGGTAAAGAATCAACTTGATCATGGTGTTAACTGTCAAGGGATGAAATGAACTCTAAAGTAAGAAAGAGGGATAGAGTCATTAAATTGAAGTTCTTTACTTTTGCTTTTGGGCTTGACAAAAGTGAGGTGCTCATTTTGCTAATGAGTTATATGACTAAAGGCTTGCAAATTAAGTTGCCCAAATAGCTTTTGCTAGCCCAAGAAGCAACTTAACTTGGTAAACACTCAACTTGATCATAATGAACTCTATAGTAGGAAAGAGAGATAGAGTCATCAAATTGAAGTTCTTTACTTTCTTTTTTGTGCTTGGCAAAAGTGAGGTCCTCATTTTATTGATGAATTACATGACTAAAGGCTTGCAAATTAAGTTGTCGGAATAGCTTTTCCAAGCCCAAGGAGCAACTTAACTTGGTAAAGAGTCAACTTGATCATGGTGTCAGCTGTTAAGAGATAGAATGAACTCTATAGTAAGAAAGAGAGACATAGTCATCAAATTGTAATTCTTTACTTTTGATTTTGGGCTTGACAAAAGTGAGGTGCTCATTTTGCTAATGAGTTATATGACTAAAGGCTTGCAAATTGAGTTGTCCAAATAGCTTTTGTAAGCCCAAGAAGCAACTCAACTTGGTAAAGACTCAACTGGATCTGGGTGTCAAGGGATAGAATGAACTCTATAATAAGAAAGAGGGATGGAGTCATCAAATTAAAGTTATTTACTTTTGCTTTTAGGCTTGACAAAGTGAGGTGCTCATTTTCTGATGAATTATACGACTAAAGGCTTGCAATTTAAGTTGCCCAAATAGCTTTCCAAGCCCAAGAAGCAACTTAACTTGGTAGAGACTCAACTTGATCATGATGTCAACTATCAATGGATGGAATGAACTCTATAGTAAGAAAGAGAGACAGAGTCATCAAATTGAAGTTCTTTACTTTTGCTTTTGGGCTTGACAAAAGTGAGGTGCTCATTTTGCTGAAGAATTATACGACTAAAAGCTTGCAAATTAAGTTGCCCAAAAAGCTTTCCCATGCCCAAGAAGCAACTTACCTTGGTAAAAACTTAAATTGATCATGGTGTCAACTGTCAATGGATAGAATGAACTCTATAGGAAGAAAGAGGGACATAATCATCTTAAAGTATTGGTTTCATTACTAAGGATTGAACCTAATGGTATGTGGCACAAGAACATGAGGCTACTTGCCCACTAGTCATCTTAAAGTAATTAATTAGCTACATTTGATATGAGAAAGCGATATCAGTGTTGAAAAACTATTAATAAATAAATGTCTTTTGTAGTAAATTTTTCTTTTTCAAAAGATTGAAAAAGAAATAATATGATTATTCGTATCCACTCATCTCACCAATAAAGACATGAAGGCCATCACAGAGATTTGTATATGCTATAAGGTAAACATTTTTTATTGACAAATACTATGTAAAGAAAGAATTATGTCGATTTCTTTTTCACTTTTCAATGATAATTATGACCAAAGAAACGTGCCAAGAGTCACCGGACCGTTGGCTAACGTTTATGCCTGGACTCATTATACTAGTCACACCGCTCTCGCTTTAATAGACGAGTATTAATAAGTATCTTAATAACATTTATTTTCTTCAATGTTAAGAGCATGTTTGAAACTTTTTTTTATTATAAAAATTTCCTATAGATGTTTAAGAAAACTTAATAAATGAAGAATTAAAACAACCTATAATTTTTTACATCAATTACAGGCATGTAAGCATGTTTCTACTTTAATTTTCTTGTGCATTGGAAAAAGGTTCATTTTGAAAGCTAAGCTAGTAAGGTAATTATACCTCTACGTAATTATAGGGTAAAATTGTTGTTTCTGAAAACTTAACATTGATGGAGAAAATAAAATAAAATTACTCATAAATCATAATTAGACAAGAGTAATACATACACACACATACACCCATATACACAAACACATACATAGAGAAAATACCAAATAATGTGTGTGTATGTATTTACCCTTGTCTAATTTTCATTTATGAGAATCACATTACAAGTATCACAAATATCTTCACCGTATAATATAATTTTTAATGATCAATTTGCTTTCTCTAGCTATTCTGTAACATAATACAAGGTGGTAGTTGTAAATAGGATAAGATATCCAAATAATTAAAATATTATCTTTATTGCAGAAATATAAAAATAAGAGGATGTATATCGAAACCATAAACTCCAATTTAAAGATCTCTACCATGTGGGAGCACAAGTTGTCAAAATATTTAAATATATTCATCTATTTGTTTAAGTTTTTGAAATAAGCAACACTACTCCCATAAATTTTGATGTGACATCAAAACTTCATTTAATTTTCATTTTGAGTTCAAATTTTTTCAGAATCTGCGCTATCATATATATAATATATATACATGTTTTAATCTTAGGCCAAAGTCCAACTTACGCTTGAGGGGAATATTTGAATGTTTATATATTGAACAATAGCTCCATTTATCTACATAAGCTTTTTCATTTGAATAGTTGGTAGCGGTTTTACAAGATATTAGAGAGGTGTAAAAAAATGTTCATTGCAAGTACAAACAAATGACATGTACATATAGATAAATAGATCACTTCATTAAAAGATTACTATATTAATTTTGAAGGCATGATTAAATGCCACTTGTGTTGATCCACATTAAGTATGGCAAGTCACTCGCCCTACTAAAGAGTTTTGAGTGGGGATGGGATGAAACTTCCGATTCCACCTATAGGGCGAAAGAATATGCTCTGCCCCGCCCCAAGAACTAGCCCAAAGGGTGATCCTATATCTAAAATATGGAGAATGAGATTTCTAGTATTAACCTTGTTCCTTTACATAAATTGTATTATTTTTGTTTTATAATATTTCTCATTTTCAAAATTGCTTTCAATATAATTTAAATACTTCAAACCCTTTTCTCATCAATTTTTCGTGGAAATATTCCAAACTAAACTTTATGGTAATGGATCTAAGGATTCCAAATTCATATATATATATATATATATATATATATATATATATATATATATATATTCCCATATGATTTATTCAACTTGCAAATTTTTTCGAGAGTTCATAGAATTATGCTTGTTAAAGAATTTAATTGAAAATTTTTTATCTTGAAATTAATTGAACCTGCCCTGTCTTGTCCCAGCGCCACCCACCCCTATTTTACATGTAGCAGTATTTCCCGTTCCAACTAATAATTCAAAAAAAAAAAATTAATGAAGTAATTACAGCTTACACCGGTGGAGTAAAAGAAATTTTCCACATGAGGCCTTATACAACTGTCGGTTTTGATGGTTAGTAAAGAGAGTGAGTGGTTAAAACTCTTAAATCAAGGATGGACAAAGATTGTTTGCGTAATTTTCTTTTTACACTCGCACTACATTCGCTAACATTTCATACAAATGATATAACTTCCTATCAAAAGAAGAGTGAAAAAAAAAAAAAAAAACCAAAGAGCACCTCATTCGCAAGTATGATTAGCGTAAGCAACTCAGGCGATAAACTGGGAAAAGAGTGACCGTAAGGGGATAGAAATTATATAATATATTAATGCTTTCTGGCAAGATCCTACAGATACGAAAAGAGCGGGTGAACATGCATGATCTTCTGAGTCGTCCGCATCAAATGCATTCGAGTAGAAAATCGATGGAAGCGCTGGCTTGTGTATAGCAATCTTTCCCAGAGGTTGAGCCTAGCTCCACTGACAAAGTAAGACGGCATGAAGTACACTGCTCTCGATACCGATCCCTTAGTATTGGCTGGACTGAACAGCGCAACCCTGTTGGCCTGTTAATCCACAGTGGCAACGGAAAAACAGCGATTTTATCAACGGCCGAAGAGTATCCAAGGTAGACTACTTCAATTGGGACTCCTACAGCCTCGACCATCCATCTCAGGGTCAGGCGATATGGAGACTCCAGAGGGAATTCGTAAACGCCTGGCGATGGCGAGTTTTCGTGGCTACCACTCTCCCTGTTTTCTTTGTGTGTTTTCTTTTCCTCCGTATCTACTGTTTCTCTCCAGATTTGGTTGGGCTGTTGCTTTCCATCCCAGCGAATGTTCAGTTTTGAGCAATCAGCGATGGTGGTAAGCTGGGCGTTCTATTCTAGCAAGAACAGGGCGAATCACAGCAGCGACGCAGAAACAGAGCAGAACAGAGCAGAGTAATACCGTGGCTGTTCAAGGCCAATTCGATGATTACGGGAGGTGCCACTGTATGTGTGAGTATTATCAGGGATGATGGCACAAGAGAAAAGCACTGCCGTGAAGTGAGTCACCGGCAGATGGCTCGAATCAAGGAAAAACGCCAAGACAAGGAATCCATCTCTGCCAGGGCAGTTTTAGGCAAAACCAGTGCTTCCATGGCACTCACTGAGGCGTGGGACGAGCGTCTGGAGCTTCAGGAAGGGATGAATAAAGGTTTGAACGAGAAGAGCAAGCTCTTGAACGGCAAAACTAGAGGATCCGAAAATGGAGCCTCTCGGCCAAACTCGTCCAAGCCGACACCAGCGATCGCCTAAGGTCGAGTAGGAGTCAGAAACTATGGCGACGTTGTTCTGGAAGCTCAGATGATGTTACAGTGGGGGAGCTCCGCGGAATGGTGAGGTGAGAGAGAAGAATGATTAGAGCTCCCCGATGCCAGAGAGAGGACCCTTCGGTCCTGTTGGCGTGTGTAGAGGAATCCAGGCATGACGCAGGTGGAGCCCACTAGAATAGGACTACTCTATATTCCCAAGGATAAACTATTTTACACTCGAGGAATCCGACTGCTATAAAGTGTGAAAAAAAAAAAAAAAAAAGATATGCTTGCTTGTTGTAATTGTGAAGGCTCTCCTTTAAGCTCTCCTTTAATTTAAGGCAGGTAATTGTACATAAGGAAGGACTGAGCTCCCCCTAGGGAAACTAAAACTCTGTGATAACTGAATATCTTACCCATTTTTAGCATTCTTTTTTTACTTCGTTGTTGAAAGACTAATCAGGAGAGCAATCCAATGTCGCCAGAACCAAGTGAGAAACAGCGAAAGTCGGATCATGCAGAACCATCAGCAGGTATCTGTTCAAGTTCCAAGCGATAAAAATTACGGCATAGGCGATATGGTCTTAAAATATTTTGGAACTCGTATTTTCTTCATAATTCTATTTCTTTGCTTTATTATCGAATAAACATAACCCTGACCTTGGCTACGAAAAGAAAGAAAAAGAAAATCAGTTTGAGAAGGACTTTGTGCTCACTCTTTCTCCAACATTTATTGAAGATGTTCGTTTAAGCATTCCATCAGATCCTTCTCAATCAAGAGGTGCTTCAGGTGCGTTATCCCTCAAGGGAGTTATTTTCAGTGTGAAATTAATATCTGGGGCAGATCTTCATGAAATTATTCTTTTCTGGGACATTTCTCAATGTCAGCAAGCATAAAAGAGTTAACTGAATGATATGAAAAGTTTGCATCTATTGCAGAAAATTTCAAAGAGGAAGTAGATGAACCCTATTACCGACTACTGCAAGCTGCATTCAAGGGCGACTGGGAATCCGCTACAGGATTTTTCCAACAAGATGCTGCTTCAAAAACGGCCAAAATAACAAGCAGATCAGAAACATTGCTTCACATTGCCGCTTTGAGTGCACGTGACCAATTTTTGGAGAACCTGGTTGAGCTCTTGTATCCGAATCCAGAAGCGCTTGAAATGGTTGATTGTGATGGCCGCACAGCCCTCCACAATGCTGTTCTGTGTGGAAGGATAAGGATGGTGAAGACATTAGTTAGAAGTAATCCTAAGTTGACGCAACTTGCAGATAAGGAAGGACTCGTCCCTTTGCGAATATCTTCTCTGGAAGCTTCCATGCATAAGGATATCACCTAGTTCCTGGCGAAAAGTACGACAAACGATGGGCCAAGTCATCCCTTCAGCAGTCCCGATGCAATTGAGACATTAATAAGTATTACCGACGCTAGTCATCATGGTAAGATCACCATGACCATTTATCTCAATTCCATCTATTTTTAGCTTCGTTCTAGACTGGCTTAGTTTCCTGATCAACTTTGCTGGTGAATGCCAATAGATATTACCCTTTATCTAGTCAGGCGGTACCCTCACATTGTGACCATGAATACAAAGTGTGAGCGTGGAAGCGTTAATATACTGTGGGCGTTGGCGATGATGGAATCCTACTTTCGCAGCGGAACCAGGCTCAAAGTTGTGGAAGCATTGATATACCGATGTCCGTACTTTCTGCACTCGCATTCATTACTGATTCCCTTCATAAAGATCATACCTGGCTCATCACCTGCTCTTTTGTTTCTGAACTAGAGGTATTCCGGTGGATTTGAGTTACAATCCAACAGATAAAAATTCGGATCCGGGTGAGTATGCATTTTTGCTGTTGGGCATTATTTTAGGACCTTTCATGATTTTGAGCTTTTAGTCATTAGACTGATTCCCTCGGTACTAGCCATTGTAGGATATATTCTGGTTCCTTATTGTAGCTTTACTTGAACAATGGCTTGAAATCAAACCATCGATCAGGAGATTATCTCTTGAGAACCACATATGATTCAACCAAGTGCATAAGTATCATATAACTTAATTGACTAGACAATGTAACAAACGAATTACAAGGTCTTACAATAATTTCATATCCAGTAACCGGATTTTCTTTGCAACTTGATTGTAGGGCTTCAATGTCTTACAAGGTCACTTTGGAATACTGTCAAAATTGTAGGTATGCTTCCATTTTATCAAGATACTGTCTCTATATTTGTCCCTCTCTCTCCAACTAAAAGTCTATGGCTTGCTTGTTTTGACTTTTTTTTATAAGTAGAAAAAAGCTCCTACTTAATTCTTTGCCAAAAAAAATAAATTATTTGCCATAATTTGGAAAAGAATTTGTGTTGGGCCCATTGCATGTCTTAGAGAACTATTGCGCATTCATCATTGAATGAGTAACATATATATTTAGAGTTAGTTTTGTAATTTAGTTTTTCCACGTATCAACCATCCAACAATAAATGTGTAACTTATTCTCTACACCGTTGATGGATCTAATAAAAACCTTCAAAAAAATTATTCAAACTCAAACAAAGTTATATATGATTTTCCTTGTTAATACTTTTATACTTTGAAAGAGTTCAGATATTATCAAATTCTAATTGCAAGAGTGGCAAAATCATAAAAAAAAAATGAAGAAATACGTGGTTATAACTTATCAAAGATTTTTTTTAAAAAAAAACGATTGCTTATATTGCAAATTAAAATGAATGAATGAAAAATATTTTTATCGTTCGTGAAAATGTTCAGATATAACTTATTTTCGATAAAAAAAAAAACATTTTCCAGTGACTAAATATTTCAAACAATACAAGGGATCAATTTTGAGAAAATATTTTTCAAACCATTCATCTTCCACGAAACAAACATAATTTAAATATTATTTTCTTTGACTGCTACTTCTCTCAATACAACATGAAATAATATGTTGAGAGGGTGCAGGAATTGGACACGAGATTGGAGGCAAGCCCCTCACGTTATTGATTTTGTTAGAGACAAACAGAATGGAGAAAGAATTTTTTTTTTTTGCTGCATAAATAACAATTTAAGGGATTGTACGATGAATATGATCTTTTTTTACTAGTTGCTACACGTATTTGAATAATATTATCTAAGTTAATCTTATATATGTAAAGACTATTGTGATATACTTTAGCTTGATAGTCGTCATTAGTGTGGTTATTTTCAGAGTTGTTCTATCAGGTTATCTCTTATAATTGTATTCTCTTTATTATGATTAACATTATAAAGCCTTGTTTGAACTTCAAGGAAGATTACTTTCTGCAATTACCTTCTAATCACTTCTACTATCTTCTACTATCTTCAAATCCAATATATATATATATATATATATATATATATATATATGTATGTATGTATATATATATGTATGTATGTATATTTCATCCAGACTTGATATAAGCCTTTTCTTGGAAAATGCCAAAAATGATTTTATGCCTTTTTATTTTTACTTTGCATCAGCAATTACTAAAACCCACACTTTGAAATTGAGGACTGAATCCCAAAGGAGTCAAAAAAAAAAAAAAAAAAGCTTACCTAAAAGATTAAAAAAAAGAAAAAAGAGAGAGAGAGAGAATGAGATCGTTTTCCCAATCACCCGGCAACCCAAGCTTTAAATGAGGGAAATTTTGACAATTAGTAAACTGTCGTTAGATGCAATTTGGTTTCTAAGAAAAATTTGGGACCCAGAGCTGGAGAGCTTTTTTCCTAATCCAATGGCCGCCCCTTCGTTTTTCATTTTCTTTTTCTTTCTCTTTTGTTGACATTTTGTAGTTCCTATGATCAAGAGAATTTACGAGGTGAAGATGAGACACAAGACATCAGTTGAGTTGGCAGAACGAATTTTAAAGGCGATGTCTCAAATGAAGACAACTGAGATCCCTGATTTTTTCCTGGAAAAGGGGCCGCGGAGGAACCCACTGGCTCAAGCTACAGCCAAGGGAAATAGTGAAATCATAAAGCTATGTATTCAATATTTTCCGAAACTTTTTGTTAATTCGCCTTCTTGGAAGAGTTTGATCACTTGTGCGATCGAGTATCGCCAAGAAAGGATTCTCAACCTCTTTTTGAAATTAAGCTCGACCGCTGAGTTGTCATTAGTCCTGGGGCCTACATGGGACGATTCAGAAAATATGATTAAAGCAGCAGCAACGTACTACCCTAGTTTTGATGCTAGGAGTAAGGTGGCCGGTGCAGCTTTTCGAATGCAAAGAGAAATCCAATGGTACGAGGTAAGTATCTGTCATTTCATATATTTAATAACGATGCTTGATGATAATTATCATAGGATCACGCTATTTTCACTCCCATTTTAATTAAGACATTCCTTTTTTAAATTGTCACAGCAAAATATCCCCCTCTTCAATGCAGTGTTTCTTTTGCTTCAATCTAATTACACCTTCCTCACTTTCAGACTCATATTAAAATATTTCAGAAGAAAATTTTTAAGTATATTCTAAAATTTTGATCCTCCTGTTATACGGTTGAATCTATTATCAATATTAATTACTCTCCTCATGGTAAAAGCAGTACAGTAAGAAGTTTTCTTTTTCTTCTTCTTCTTCTTCTTCTTCTTCTTCCTTTTTGTGCTTATCTTTTGTTTCGACATGATCTAGATATTAACATGTGACTTGACCTTTAAGCAATTTCACATCAAGTGTTGGTTAAGTTATAATCTCCTCGATATATTCCCTCGTTTGTTTTTTTCTTGAAAATTTTCAATACTTTATCTACTTACCGAAACTCATCCGAAACTCCTATTTGTGAGTTATATGCATAGGCTGTTCAAAGCTGCATTGTCCCTAGCATGAGAACCGCCTACATCGGGAGAAGCACCGACGATAGGGTGGAATCATATTGGACTAGATTTGTGGAGAACCACCAAAACTTGCTTGAGAATGGGGAGAAATGGATAAAGGACACAACAAATTCGTGTATGCTCGTCTCAACTCTAATTACCA
Organism: Eucalyptus grandis x Eucalyptus urophylla; assembly: GCA_028830015.1. Taxonomy (NCBI): domain Eukaryota; kingdom Viridiplantae; phylum Streptophyta; class Magnoliopsida; order Myrtales; family Myrtaceae; genus Eucalyptus; species Eucalyptus grandis x Eucalyptus urophylla. The sequence goes on from CM054190.1 coordinate 49,849,432, forward strand.
CAGTATTGTTCGCTGCTGCATTCACTATACTTGGAGGCAATGATAGCAATACTGGAGTACCCTTGTTGTTAGGACAGGACTCCCTCTTGGTTTTTGCAATTTCAGATTCGTTAGGTTTGTTCTCCTCCATGACAGCTATCTTGCTATTCCTAGCCATCTTAACCTCGCGGTATGAGGCACAAGATTTTCTCTACTCATTGCCCAATAGGATCATTATGGGCCTTGTTTTTCTCTTCCTCTCCTTGGCTTTCATGCTGGTGGCCTTCACGACAACTCTCACAATTTTGCTAGATAAGAGAATGGAGTGGGTTCTCATTCCTATTATTTTGCTGACCTCTATCCCCGTGGCTTTATTCTTAGTACTACAGCTTCCCTTGCTATACCAAATGATTAAATCCACTTACGGATGAAGCATCTTTCGTCCCAAGAGCATTTGGTAGTGAGGTGTAATTATTGGACGTGATCATGTGATTGACAAATTTGATTTGAGGTTGTATGTCTTCATTATAATTGGTTGTTTAGAGCAGGGCCAATCCGATACTGAATGTATTTCCTCAAAGTATTTGAACAACTACTATGCATTATGTTTCCCTACCTTGTTACCAAAGATCTATCTATAGAATGAAATGATCAATTTAAACTATCAACCTATAGATACTTCAAAATTGAATCTACATATACATAAACATTTTTTTTTATTCGGTACCAAAATATGCTCAATCTTGGAATATAAATTTTTAAAAATTAGTTCTTTTTACCCTTTTGAATCAAAATTTAGGTGCAGAATTTTTTTCTATCAGCTTAAACATCCAGCTTCTAGGTATTTCAAAACATAATCTATATAAACAATTATCTTCAATGTCTATTACCAATATATGTGCAATCAGGTAATATAGCTTTCATAATAGAATGAGAGATGAACAATTATTTATAGAAAAAAAAAACATATACACATTTTCAGTGATAAGAATGATACCAAATGTAGACTTTATTCTTGTGAACTATCAAGTAACTGGAATCATATCAGTTATAATATTTTGTTTATAGTAAGGGTTTTGCTAGCACAACAATTTTTGGGCTATTATGAGAATAACAACTTATTGTAAGTCACAAATTTTTGAAGGAGTATACTTCATAATAATTTATAATTATTTGTTATTTGATTTTTCGTGGACCATAGACTATTATTCTCACGATAGATTAAGCATTATCACTCAATCATTTCTCTTATATTAATTGTGAAATAGATGGAATAAAACCTACTATAAATCTTTCTCCATTCATCAGTTACATATAGATCTTTCATAATAGAATCTAGGTATACATTAACAACTACTTTTAAACATTTATTACAAAGCTCGTGCAATCATGTAATATAACTTTGGTCACGGAATGACTTTTTGAGCATTTGATTTCTTTATAAATGCTCTTCAGATGAAAGGTTAAATAATCAAAATAATCTACACATGAAGAATACTGATAATAGAAATGATACCAAATGTACAACTTTATTCCTAAGAACTATAGAATTGGAAATATACCAATAACAGAACTTTGTCCACATAAATTGTGAGATAAGAAAAACGGAAGATGAGATTTTTTCGTCCAGCCTCTGTGCGTATGATGGATGACCTCCGCATCTCTGGAGGAGAGTGCTCGAAGTGTATTCTGTCAGATGAAGCTGAGGGGATTATTGATTTTGAAGCTTAAATGGGTTGGGCATAACATATCTAAGTCATAATCCCTAATTTTGTGAATTAATTTTTATCAGCGAAATTCTAGTGTCAAGTAACATTTATTTCTTCTAAATCAGTGACAATTTATTATAAAAATTCTCATAAGAATTAGATATGCAAAATTTAAATATTTGCTAGAATTAGACATTTGCTCACATTATAGGTTTGCTAACTGACATCAAAAGCAAATCAGTGCATGGAGCTTGCACAAGAGTGTGCCACGTGAGTCATCATCATGCTAGTTTTACCCACTTTTGAATTACCTCATCTCACCTTGAAACTTTGTGAGCACCTAAGTTTATTGTAAGCTTTCCAATAAGATATCATTTGGCCAACACCCTTGTTGGTCTCAAACGAAAGAGCATCCTTTTCGTGGAAAACACATCATGAAATTAAAACCTAAGGATCTAAACTAATCAATACTTATACCTAACAATAGTGAGTCGAGCTTTCCGGTGGCATGAGAGTCGCAAGAATCCGAAAATGGACTGTAACAGTACTTGAATTCGACATTTTATGTACTTATGGTAAAAAAAAAAAAAAATCACACGCAGCACCTCAACACTTTTACGGCACATCGAGTCTTGTAGAAGAAAAAAAACCTTAGATGCACCCAATGCATGTGAGCCCCTCTCACATGTACCATTGGATGAAATGGGCCTCATGTGGAACCCACTGGTCTAACGGTGAATGTTAGCTAAGTTCACATGATTCGGATGCATCCATTATTGGTTCATTGCACAAGTGATTGCGACAAGATTCTAGTGTATTTAGAAAAAAAAAAAAAAGAAGTCCAAAGTTGGGCTCTAAATCAGAATCTGCGTAGCTCACATCACAATCCATATCAATTAAGTCATGTGTAGAAAAGTTGCATCAATGAATTGGTCCAATTAGCCTCGTACAATACTAAATGAACATATTGAATGTGTTGGCACGAGGCGTTATTACTAAATAATGCTTTGATTGGGTCAAAGACACGGCATGACATGAGCCGTCATTATATGAATGCAGCACCAAATGTTAGTTTATCATAGATAGGATCTCAATTATACTATAGTCACATCCACAATGGGTGGATGATATTACTACATCACTTGACTTATCGAAAACGTTTTTTCCCAGATGAACATTAAATCTCAAGGAACTGATGAAGCAACGTACTTTTATTCATCTACTCAAAATTCTACGAAGAGAGGGAGGTGCCTTGCTCCATAGTCCAAACAGAACAGCATATTTCTATGCCTATGACTCACTTCAACGTACGAGCAAACCAAATACAACCTTACAAGAAAAATTCATGAAAAACCATTGATGACGAGCATATAAGCCGAATTGTTATTTCCTTTCATTTTTTTGAAGAGGCTTTTTTTTTGGTCTTGAAGAGGCCTAAAAAGGTGGTGACTGTTAATGGATGGATTCTCGACAAAAATGAAATTAGCCACTAGCCAGTGCCACCAAGAACCCCCTTTAGCTTCTTAACCCGGGCATCATCAAGGAAAGTGGTGCCTTCCACCACCTCAGAAGGAAAATTATTAGCGAACAGAGCAAAGTCCAAGATTTGAAGCCCAAGGCTCGGACTAAGCAAACTATGGTATGAGTTGGACCTATGCCATCATTCAATTGGAAGTGCAATAGCCCCCATCATGTTGTCCCCTTTGTTGAGGTTCTTCAAGTAGACAGTGTTCGCTGATGACGAGATGAACCTAGCACAAATCGACCCTTGGAGGACGAGGAGAACCTCTGAGGCGCCGGGGGCCATATCGATATTAATGGTTGCAACCAATGATAGGGACTATACAGCTGCTAAGCATATTCACAGCTTATCTTGAAAGTGGCAAAGAAGGTTCAATCTATGCTAGATTGTTTGTAAGTTCTATTTTGCAAGTTTACTTAACTACAATAGAGCACTACACCTATAAACCAATAAGTACATAACATTACTTGTCACTCGCAATACTTCTCTGTCTCTCATTGAATGAGATTCTCGTCCAGTCAATACGAAAATGCTGGATTTTTCTCATAGATTTTACACATAATTTTTATTCCATTTGATTAAAGAAACAAATAAAAGTCATTCCTTTATTGATACCTGAATTTTAGTTGGCAAGTCCAACATGCATTTTTTGTAAAAACAAGAAATATATGAAAATAATAAAAAAAATATTAAATAAAAGTTCGATCCATCTCACTGCAGCCTCGCGTCCATATATACGTATCTTATACATATATGCATTCGGCGGGGTAGAGTAGAATCGAGAGAATGCACATACACGGAACTCAGCAAATTCTCTCTCGCATCATCAATTTCCAGGAGCTTCTAGGTCTTCATTCCCTCTTCATACTCGGCTACCTCCGCTCCACTGGTGGCCGGCACTCATCTCCGATTGCCGACCGCTATAGTCTCTTCGCATTTGAACCTCAGAGAATAAAGCAGAGAGTAGAGGGAAGGAATTCTCATGTTCAGTTGTGATTCTCTCTCGATTTCCTCTATGCATCCTTATCCCTCTCTCCGTCACCAGTTGTCGTCGCAGGCCACTTCCCCAACACCGCCAGCTTTGCAGCCACAGGAAGTGCTCTGTTCGCTTCCGTTTTTTAGGCCAACTTCAACGAAGTGCTTGATTCTCCTTCTCCCTCCTTTAGCCTGTTCCAGTCTTTGGTGCTACAATTACTGAAGCTTCACTCCTCTCATTTGATCACCAATCGCAGTTATCTATTACTCTTCGTCAAGGTAAATCCACATACTCTGTTTCTGTTGAAGGTAAAGACTTGAGTACTAATTTCACCAACGTGAAACCTGGTCGCATTTTAGGCTTTCCTGATAACCTTCAGCATGCTGCGTTGCCTCTTTGTGATAAGATCTTGACAGAAAAGATAATGGAATTTTGGTAAAATATTTTCTCAGTATATTTTCTGTATGACATTACATTGTACATTTATAATGTAAGAGTCAAAGAATAAAATAGGCAAAATAAAATTACAAGAATCAGAATTCCTTAGTTTCCTATTTACCGTTCTAATCTAAGATCTATTAGAATCAATTAAGATCAAAATCGAGTCTAAGATCTTCCAACACTCCCCCTCAAGCTGGTGGCCTATATATGTCGAGGACACCTAGCTTGCTTAATAGAAACTTGTGCTGTCTTTGGCATAGCGGCTTAGTGAAGATGTCTGCAGGTTGATTTGCTGTTCCAATGCCCTTTGTCACGAGAACTCCTTCTTTGATCTTGTCGCGAGTGAAGTGACAATCAACTTCTATATGATTCGTTCTCTTGTGAAAAACTGGGTTTGCTGCTAACTTAAGTGCAGCATCATTATCACAGAACAATTCACTTGGTCCACTGACCTGTATTCCTAAGTCTGAAAGAAGTTCTCGTATCCAGACTATTTCACAGGTATTTTTCGCCATGGCTCGATATTCTGATTCAGCTGATGACAACGATACGGTGGATTGTTTCTTTGTCTTCCACGAAATCAATGATTTTCCCAATTTAACACAAAAACTGGTGATTGATCTTCTAGTCATTAGGTAGGTAGCGTAATCAGTGTCACAAAATGCTGTCATCCCCATATCACACTCACGAGATAGAAATATACCGAGCCCTGGGCATCCCTTCAAATATCTTGCTACTTTCAAGGCTGCATTCATGTGTGACTCCTTTGGCATATGCATGAATTGGCTGAGTATTTGTATTGCATAGCATATATCAGGCCTTGTCATGGTAAGATATATCAACTTTCCAACAAGTCGCTGATACCTTGACGGATCCCTAAGTAAAGGATCCTTGTTTGATGAAGAAGAATTGAGATCATACTCATGTGTTGTCAACTTGATATTCTGCTCAATGGGAATTACTGCTGGCTTGCAACCCGATAATTCTGCTTCAGAAATTATTTCCAAGACAAATTTCCATTGGCTGAGGGAAATTCCTTTATCAGACCTGGCAATTTCAATGCCAAGAAAATATTTGGGAGGCCCCAAATCCTTGATATGAAAATTGGAGTGCAAATATTCCTTGAATCTTGCAACATGAGAATCATTGTTTCCCATAACTAGTATGTCATCAACATATATCAGTAAATAAATTCATGAACTTCCCTCATTTCGTGTAAATAAAGCATGATCATGTTTGGAATGCTGGAAACCTACATTGGTTAGTGCAGCAGTGAACTTGACATACCACTGTGTAGATGCTTGTTTTAACCCATACAAGGATTTGCGAAGACGACATACCCAATACTCTCCCTGTCTACGTAATCCTTGAGGAAGATCCATGTAGATTTCTTCATCTAAATCTCCATGAAGGAATGCGTTGCGGACGTCCATTTGATACAAGGACCAATTGCGTATTGCTTCAACCGATAAAAAGGACCGAATGGTAACTTCCTTCGCAACTGGGGAGAATGTCTCGTGATAGTCGAAGCCTTCTCTTTGAGTGAAACCTTTGGCTACTAACCTAGCCTTGTAACGTTCTATGGAACCATCTGATTTGAACTTGATTTTGTAAACCCATTTACATCAGATCGGTTTTCGATGCGGTGGTAAGGAAACAAGATCCCAAGTATGATTTTCCATGAGTGCAGTAAGTTCGGACTCCATTGCATTTCGCCATTTGAGATCTTTTGTTGCCTCAGCAAATGAAGATGGCTCATGTGCTTCCGAAATTCGACTAATACAACACATATGCTCTGCCGATAACTGACTGAAGGAAACATAAGATGAAACAGGATAATGTGTACCTGAAGAGTTTGCAACAGAGCATATATAATCTTTAGTCCATGTGGGTGGACGAGTCTGTCTTCCAGAACGACGAGGTAGCTCAACCATATTCTCGAGGGCCATGGATGATTCATCAGCCATATCTGTTGTGTCTACTGCTGAAGTAGATGGAGAGACTTCCTCAGTTGAAGATGGCAATACGTTCTTCGGATTTGAGAATTCCACTGGTGCTGGTATCATAGGAGATGCAGGGGTCATTAGAAAACCAGGTGCTAATGGCAAATCCTCATCAGACAAAAGAAACCAACTGTTTTTTGATAAATTGTCTTGTGATGAAGGGAGCTTCTCTTTGAAAGGAAATGTGTCTTCATGAAAAACAACATCTCTACTGGTGAAGAAATGCCTTGTAGAAAATTCCATGACAAGATAACCCTTCTGAAGAGCAGGGTATCCCATAAAAACACATTGTGTTGCACAAGGGCTCATTTTATCTCGAGGACCCACTGTTGTTGCATAACATAAACAACCAAATACTCTAAGATGACTATTATCTAGTTGTCTCTTGTACAGCATCTCAAACAGAGTTTTTCCATAAAGAATTCGACTTGGCATGCGATTAATCAGATAGGCAGCTGTGACCACACAGTCTCCCCAAAATTCTTCAGGGACTGAAGCTTGGTATTTAATTGCACGAGCTACTTCTAAGAGATGTCTATGTTCTCTTTCTACAACTCCATTTTGTTGTGGAGTATAAATACAAGAACTTTCATGAAGTATCCCATGAGTAGATAATAAAGTTGTGCAATCAGAAGTGAAAAATTCTCGCCCATTATCTGTACGGATTCGATGTATAGATTTATCAAATTGATTCCTAATTAGGGAAAGAAAATTTGATAAATGAGTAAATGTCTGACTCTTTGACTGCATAAGGTATAGCCAAGTGGCACGACTATAGTCATCAACGATTGTAAGAAAATAGCGAGATCCATCACGATAAGAAGTATGATAGGGACCCCAGATGTCCATGTGAATCAAAGAAAATGGATTTTGAGCTCGAGATGTGCTAATAGGAAAAGATGCTCGAGTTTGTTTAGCCAAAGGACATATGGAACATTTTGGATGGGGAAATCGAGCACTATGACCCAATCGTTGATGCAAAAGGAGATTTTTATTATAACTGATCGCATTACAATAAATGCCTTTATTCAATAATTCTAAATCTCCTGGAGAATTGACCCAAAAATAAAGCCCTTGTGCCTCTTTACCCAAGCCCATCATTCTGCCCGTCGAAGGGTCCTGAAAGACACAATTTTTGGAATTGAATATGGCTTTGCAGGAATTGTCCATACATACTTTTGCGACAGAAATAAGATTAAACTCAAAATCTGGGATGTATAGGACATTTCTAAGGACAAGATTTTGGACCAAGATGTACGGTACCGATTTTGGTAACATTCATAATGTTCCCATTTGGAAGACGCACCGTAACAGGAGACTGTGTGTTTCGATGAACATGGGAAAATAGGAATTCATTACAAACTATGTGGTCACTTGCGCCTGAATCGATAATCCATGCATCAATAGATAATGAATTATTTTCATGAAAAAAAAGTACCTAAGAATCCTGCACCAGTGTCACCAGTCTTGAGTTGGCTTAATGCTTGCACAATATTTTTATATTGTTCTTGGGTGATAGTTTGCTGAGACGTTCCACAATTTTTCTGTGCAGAGACTTGATAGACCGATGCCTCCTTTTCCCTTTTATTATTTGGTCTCCCAGGTAATTTTCAACATGTTTCGACAGTATGGTGTGGACGTTTGCAATATTCACAATATTTATTTTTAATCTTTGAATTTTTTCCACTAACCTTCCCTGCTGACGTGGCATTTCGTGTGCCGTAGGATCCTTTGTATACTGGTGCTGACGTGGCAAAGTGTCGACCGTCCGATTCGGCGGAGTAGCCTGTGAAATTGAAGCCATCCGATCTCGCGCGTCGATCCCAGCCGTCCACTCCAAAGAAAAGATCCTGCCCGTCCGATCCAGTGCTCCTCCCACGGCCGTTAGATCCAGCGCCTTTATCCGGACCGTCCAATCCATATCCTTGATCCCATCCGTCCATCCGTGAAGACCTAGGGTGATCTTCTCCATTCTTCATCGCAGCAGCCGCGAAACTCTTCCCTCGCGATTGGTCTATGGCTCCGAAGAACCCTCCTGCTCCGGTGGCGTTTTCCATCGAGATAGGCCCAGATGGGAACGCCGCGAATCCCATTCCTTCACCGACCCAGGCTTGTTCAGTCGCGGCAACCCGTTGGTTCTCTTCCTGCACAGCCAGTTGGAAGATCCGGCCAAGCATTGGTTGAGGTTCCATCGCAAGGATTTGCGAACGAAACACGGCGTACGACTCATTCAAGGTAAGAAGAAATTTGGTAGCCTTCTCTTTTTCTTTGATTGCGTAGTATTGTCGGAGGGTCGTCTCCAGTCCCTCCAACTTCTCCTCCGCCGCCTCAATTTCATTCCACAGGGCCGATAGCCAGTTAAACACAGTGGTGACCAAGAGGTTGCCCTGTTTTAATTCGGCTAGGGCTTGCGTCAAGGAAAAAATTCTCGCCCTATCTGATTTTCCATACATTTCTTGTATGCTCTCCCAGAAATTCTTCGAGTCTTCAGTCGAAGGGAGGCCGTCAGCAACATCAGGCGCCAAGCAGTTCCCGATCCAAGTGCGCACTAGTTGGTTGCAGCGCCGCCAGTGCCTCTGTAGTCGCTCGTCGGTTGGGAAGGGGACGGTTCCCTCGATAAAGCCCTCCTTGGCCTTGGTGACGAGTGCTCGCTGGAGATCCCGAGCCTAAGAGTGATAGTTCGCCGGTCTGGTGAGCTGCTGGCTGATCAAGCGTAATTCCAGCCCATCCGCTAGTGACGTGTAAAGCGGATCTCCAAGTTCAAGCCGGCCGCCGTTGAACGGAAAAGGGTAAGGCGCTCCGTGTGGAAACGGGTAGGGCTCCATTCCCTGTCCCGGTATGAATCCAGGTTTATGACCCGGAGCAATTTGTCCCGAATCATCAGTCGGGTTAGTCCCATATGGGTACTGAGGCCACCTCTGTCCAGATCCAGTCGTCCATTGAGGAGCGTACCATTGGGCTGGAGGCCAGTAGGTTAGCATTGGAATCTGTATTGGAGCAGGAGCAGGAGCCGAGACATTGTTGGTAACCTGCCCTTCTTCAGTCGATCCAATTTGATCAAAAGATGTAATCGTTTGATCTTGAGGTGATGAGTCTTCTTCTGAGGGACTCATAACATTCTTGTCATTTGCCATGGTATCTAGATTGAATTCCTAACTGCTTTGCTGGTTTGTTCGTGCAGGAAGAGGATGCAGCGACATACCAGAAAAAGACTACGGCAATTCAAAAGGTTGCGGAAGCGAGGCCAGGAAGCGAGTGCTCTGATACCATGATAGAAAAGAGAATGAAATTTTGGTAAAATATTTTCTTAGTATATTTTCTGTATGACATTACATTGTACATTTATAATGTAAGAGTCAAAGAATAAAATAGGCAAAATAAAATTACAAGAATCAGAATTCCTTAGTTTCCTATTTACTATTCTAATCTAAGATCTATTAGAATCAATTAAGATCAGAATCGAGTCTAAGATCTTCCAACAGATCTCTCCCGTATGTCTGCATCTAGATCCTTTGACAGAAATATCTACCACCTGTTTGATAAAATTTTCTGAACTAGATCAGTGCGTGTTTCGATTCAGATTCGGATTGAGAGCTTCCCTTTGCTTGATCGATACATCAGTTTTGTTGCATACACTTTACTTGTATTTCGTTTCCTTTCATTTCAAAATTTAGTAGCTATTCGTTTTAGGTGTGAAGATGAATCAGAGTGAAAGAAAGAAAGGAAGATGAGAAATGATCGAGAGGTTTTAGCTTTCTTCTTTCTATATTCAAGACAAAGTGTTTTTCTAAGAACGTACTTTCCAGTTGCTCTGTTTTCCTATAAATAGTACGTACACCTAACGAAGAAGTAAAAACAGCTAATAAAAGAAGAAACCGACTGATCCAAACACAAAAAGAAAACTGTTGCTCATTCTGTTAGACAAGCCAAAACTGAATAACAGTTCTTCAATAACAGACCTCCACTCAGAGTGGAACACGTGGAGCACGTGGAGTTTGGAAGTTTCATCACCGACTTCATAGCTTTCCCCATTGATTGATCCTGAACTCCACTCCCATACGTGGCTGGCGTGATCGATGACTTGCTTACCAACTTGCATACTCCACTTCCTCTGATCTTTGTCACAGCGGCAACGCCTTCATTCCCTTCCTTCGTTTCCTTCGTTGAAACAGCAACAGAGCATGCTTGTGCAGGGTATGCTTGTGTAGGCCGTGCTTTGAGATTCTTAACAGGATTTGCTATTGAAATTCTCGGATTAGATGCATATCCAGTGCGTACGTCAGGTGAATCTGATAACTAAGTATTCCAGAACTTAGACAGGGCATCTTGAACGAAAATGAATTGAGCCGTGCACATTTACTTCTTATGCTTCACAATATCAACGTCTATGTTTATTGTGCCCAATTGCAAAGACATTATGAAAAAATATTGCGGGTTTGTTCTCTGTATGTGTTGAAATCGCAAGCATATTGAACGAATGCTAATAGCTTGAATACTGAGTGCATGCAGCAAGAGCATTGAGCTACTGCTCTAGTCATTGTACACGCATTCTGGGTGGGCAGTGTTACTGATTGGCTCATCTTCGTATGCGTTGAGTTGCTGATGCGCTCATTGTCTGTGTTCATGCTGATGTGTTGTGTTGCGAATTATGTCTATTCCGTGCGTGCTTGCTGTTCGTATGTCCTGGTTTGTGTAATTGTGCCAGTGATGTGCTGTTCGTTGATGCCAAGTACTAGTCGGTCAGATTTCCTCAATTCACTTTTTCTGTTCTAGTTTGGTGAGCCTCTAGTGTCGTGACCAAAGAATTCAGAATTGTAACGGTCCAGTATGAGGTGACCATTGTTTCGATGCTTTTAGGTTCTGTTTATTTCATGAAAAATGAATTATTTGAAAACCAATTTCCTAAAAATGTTGGCGTCTTTCAAGATATTTATGTAATTTCAAACTAATCATAGGAGAAGGAATAAAAAATTTTCTCATACAAAGTAAGTTATCAGCTACATTTTATATGTGAACTGTTAAATTAAGGAAGCTATATCATTATCTGAAAAGTTTTCACTAAATAAATGTCTTGTATAGCAATTTGTTTTGTTCAAACGATGGAAAAAGAGAAATATAATATGATTTATTCGTGTCCAGTCATCTACCGATAAAGAAATGTCTTGGAGAGCAGAGTAATACGGTGGCCATTCGAGGCCAATTCGACGATTGTGGGAGGTGCCACTGTATGTGTGGGTATCATCGGGGATAAAGGTGCGATAATGAAGCACCTCCGTGAAGTGAGTTGCCGGCAGAAGACTCGAATCAATCTTTTTTCTCAGAAGGGACTGTACAATAGATTATATACCTTGTCAATATTATATTAAGCTGTTTTGTAATACATAAAAAAGTAGTAGTTGTAATTAGACTATAGAATGTCCAAATATTCAAGAGTAGTATCTTTATTACAAAATATAAAGAATATAAAGAACACGAGTATGTATATGAAACCATAAACTCCAATCTAAGAATTTCTACCATGTGAGAAACACAAGTTATAAGAATATTAAAATAATAACCAACACATTAATGTGACAACATATGTTTTTAAAATAATTTACAATGCTCCTACAAAATTTAATAAGTATCAAAATAGGAAATTTTGAATTCAATTTTTTCCAAATCCCTTATTTGCCTCTTCTAGTATATATTTCAACTCTTTAATATTAGACCAAAATCTAGTTTATGTGTGAGGAGCTGTATTAAAATATTAAAGGAATGCATTCATCTATCGGTTTTAGTTTTTTAGGTTAGAATAGTTAGTACCAGTTTCACAAAATTTTACAAAGGTATGAAAGAATTTGTTGCAAATACTGACAAATAACAACATACTTGTTCACGTAGATATATAAATCACTTCATTAAAAAACAAATATTAAGCTTGAAATGCTGATTAACTACCATATGATGGGGAGAATTTTCCTGCCTTGCATATGGGGCGGGGTGGTGATAGATATGATTAGCCCCTCCCCATGAACCCATCTAGACCCGCGATCCTATGTCTAATGGTGGAGATTTCTAGTATTAACCTTGTTCTTTTATATAAGTCGTATTACTTTAGTAATATAAAGTTTCTTATTTTCAACATAGATTTTAATATAACATGAATACTTTCAATACTTTATTCCCTTTTCTCATCAATTTATTACAGCAAATTCTCAAACTAAATTATATTATGAAGGATTTAAGAATCCCAAATTCGTTTTTTTTCGCATAAATGATTTTTTTCAACTTGCAAAACTTTTTGAGAGGCTTGTTGAAGAAATAATTTTTAATCTTGAACTTATTATCAAGGAGGGCAAGTGTGACGGGGAAATCCGCATTCTTGCTGGGGGTTGGGAATGGAACTCGTAGATGTCCCTGCGCAGGAGATGGGCCTATGATAGGGCATCTTTAAGAATAGTGGAACCAGGATGCAATCGCCCGCATCCGCTTTGCAATCGTGCACCTGCTCAGCCCATTGCCACCCCTAATTCGCATGCAATATTATTTTCCATTCCAGCATATAAATTATAAGTAGAAATATTAATACAGTAATTATAGCAGACACCGGCAGAGAAAAAGAAAAATTTTCCACATACGGCTTTATACACTGTTGATTTTGATGGTTAGGGGAGATAATAAGCTGTTCAAACTCTTAAATCAATGGTGGATAAGACTTCGTGAAAAAGAAAAGTTAAACTCACACTGTATGCGCTAATATTTCACATTACTTATAAAACTACTTATAAGGAGAAGAATGAAAAAAAAAAACCAAAGAGCGCCTCATTCGCAAGTATTATTAGCGCAAGCAACTTAGGCGCTAAACTGGAAAAAGAGTGAACCTAAGGTGATGAAAATTAGATGATAAATTAATGCTCTTTGGCAAGATCCTACGCACCCAGGTCGGTATGGAGTTCAACTCCACCGGAGAACCTTCAGATAGAAAAAAAGCAAGCGGACGTGTCTGATCTTATGAGTCGTCCGTATCAAATACATTCGAGTAGAAACTCAGTAGAAGTGCTAAAATTTGCATAGCGATCTCTCCCAGAGGTTGCGCCTAGCTCCGCTGAGAAAGTGAAATGGCATAATAGACAATGCTCTCTCGAGAGACGGGGGAAGCGAACGGATCATCTCCTCCGTCATTTGTCTTCTCTATAGGATATGCTTTCAGCCAAGGTCTCTTGATTTTGTGTTGCGTTCTCTACAGCTGAATCAAATCGTCCCCAAGTGCTCTCTGCCCATGATTCAATCCCATAACAGGAATTTATACCGCTGTTTTATCGAGTACAACTCACTGGTTTTTTCAATGTACCTTTACGTGCAATTGAAAAAGATTATGATAAAACTACCGGCAATTGATGAAGTGATAGTAAGGCGAAATCGAATATTCTCTAGCTTTTAATAGGACCCGAAGGAGGAGGGGTCGGTGAGCTTAGTGTTCCGGGATTTTGACATGCACGGAAACCGAGCCGGTGATTTCGCCGGTGGCGGCAGCAAAATGGCTTTCATTTCATCATCTGTGATGTCTGGCGTTCTCTTCAACTTCAGCTAACTAGAACTGGGAAAGTATAGTGAGATGAAAATCCGGACATGTGATCGACTTTGAAAATCAAACGGAACAAAAAACGGCCTGACGGTATTGAAGCGAGTTGATGTTGGCAACATGCCATGGAGGCCACTAAGCGATTTTAGAGGCTCTACAATAACAAGACGTGATTTGGCTTGACTGAAAAGCCTAATATTATACAGTGGCAAAGAACAAACAGCGATTTTATCAGCTGCCGAAGAGTATTCAAGGTAGACTACTTGGATTTGAGCTTCTACAGCCACAACCAACCAACTGAGGCTCAGACAATAGGGAGATTCTAGCGGGGTTTCGTAAACACCAAGTGATGATGAATTTTCGTGGCTCCCACTCTCCCAGTTTTCTTTGTGTCATATCTCTTCCTCGTATCTTCTGTCTCTCTCCAGATTTGGTTCGACTCTTGCTTTCCATCCCAGTGAATGTTCAGTTTTGAGCAATCAGCGATGGTGGCAAGCTGGGCGTTCATATTCTTTCAACAAGGGGGGGAACCACAGCAGTAGCGATCCAGAAACAGAGCAGAAAATCAAGTCGCCAATGGAAGACTTGAATCAAGGAAAAACGCCAAAACAGGGAGCCGTCAAGTCCGTCTCGGCAAGGGCACTTTTAGGCGAAACCAGCACTTCCATGGCAGTCACTGAGGCGTGGGACAAGCGACTGGAACTCCAGGAATGGATGAATATAGGTTTGAACGAGAAGAGCAAGCTCTTGAACGACGAAAATATAGGATCCGATATTGATATTGCACCACCTCTCTCTCTCTCTAGACTTGTCCAGATTAGGAGCCATTTTTGCCGGCTTCCTGAACAGCTGTAAACGGTGGCTTTTGTTTTTTGTGGAATTTCCTTAAGGAGCAAGTTGGTCAACAATCATGGAGCACTCGACGTAGAGAGATGGGAGGAAATTAAAGAGGCCAGAGAAAGCTGCAAGATTTAGAGAGTCTCGCAGATGTAGAGATGGGAATCAGTCCGTGAGTGTAGGGAAAATAAAAAGAGTTGAGTATTTGTAGGAGTCCATGTACTCCGAGCATTGCAGGAGGTAGTTTGCTCCAAGTGTTGTATTGGTGTGAGAAAAATATCGCAAGAGCGAAAGTGAGTTTTTGTGATTTATACTTGTATCACGTTTCCACAAATTCAACATCCAGAAAACATAGCCTCTCCACCGAACTCGTCAGTGCCAACACCAACGATTGCCTGAAGTTGAGTAGGTGTCGGCAACGGTGGCGACATTGTTCTGGCAGCTCAGCTGGTGTTACAGTGAGGGAGCCTAGAGAGGTGAGGGAGAAGAATCATGAGAGCTCCCTGATGCTGCTGGAGAGCTCGAGAGTGTTGGGGAGAACGGGCAACAATTTATCAAGAGCTAAACCCAATCCAACATTAATTTTTCCACAGAAACTAAACTAACCGAAAACAACTTAGCTCTAGTAACAACTAGAGATGGCAAAATGGATATTAGACCCATATATGACCCATTTAAATCATAAATATGTCATATATGGGTCACTTGTTTTTTTATTTTTTGGTAACCCAGGGAACTCCGTAAACCAACAGCTGGCAAGCAAATCTTAGGAGAACGACTGTAGGATCCACCACCATAGTACTCTAGGTAAAAATCCCTAACGATGTGGGTCACTTGTTTTTTTGACAAAAAGTAGTTTAATAGATTTTAATAGGTTTAACAATTAAAGACTTTGATAGGTGGGTCTTAAGTGGGTTTTAAATGAGTTGGATTTAGAATTCATTTTCAATCAAAATCTCACAATCTCTCTCTTCCCTCTTTAACTTTACAAAAATATATGTCTTAAGTGGGTCTTAAATGGGTTGGATTTAGAATCCATTATATATATATATATATATATATATATATATATATATATATATATATATATATATAAACCGAAATTATAATTATTTTTTATTTTAATTTTCTTTTCTTTTTTTCTTTCCTTTTTTTTTTTTTTTTTTATCTTTCTTCTTCCTCCGGTGGCTAGCACGGCAATAGCCGGCGACTAGCCAAGCGAGCCTCGAGCTTGCCAGATCTAGCAAGGCGGAGGCTTCACCGACGCTCGGTGAGGCTCGAGCCTCGCCATATCCGACAAGGGGCGAGCTTCAGCTCGCTCGACATCGGCAAGCCTTGCCAGATCCGGCGAGGGGTGACCTCGAGCTCGCCCGACACCAACAAGCCTCTCCAGATCCGGCAAGGGGTGAGCTTGAGCTCACCCAACACCAGCGAGCCTTGAGCTCACTAAATTTGGCAAGCCTTGAGCTTGCCGGCGTCGGCAAGCCGAGCGAGCTTGAGGCTTGCCTATGGCCGACCCCGGCCTTCGTCGTGGTCGGCGGCCAGCCAAAGAAGAAGAAGAACAAAAAAGAAATTTAAAAATTAAAAATTATATTTAAAAATAAAAATAATTAAAATTAGATTTTTTAAAATAATTATTTTAAAAATTATAAAAATTGTCCATTAAATTTGTGTTGTATAAAACTATTTTAATAGTATCATTTTTAAAAAAATAATATATATATATATATATATATATATATATATATATATATATATATATATATAATAAGCTTTTTTAAGTTTAGTTAAATAGGTCGGGTATGGGTATGGGTCAGGTCGGGTATAGGTCAAAAATTTTGCATTGTAATAAATGGGTCATAAACAAGTTAAATTGGTCGATTTGGGTCGAATCATTTATGACCCGACCCAAACCTAACTAGACCCACCCGTTTAACAAATTTAGTAACAACCAATCATCACAACCTTACAGTAAGTAAGTATAATGCCGAAATGATAAGAAGACAAAATCAATGGTTTACGTGGAAACCCAATGTGGAAAAAATCACCGATCACCCAAAAACTTCCATTAATCATCAAGAAGGATACATGAAGTGTTCTTTTGTAATCACACACTAGACTTAATATTAATAATAAAATGATATTTCCTCACCATAATGTTAATTAACATAAATGAAGTAAAAAAACTCTAACTGTAATTGAAAAATTCGGAGGGGGTTCTCAACAAACGAAACCGACCAACTCGTGGTCCTCGATCGCACGAATGGTATACTCAAAGTTGAGCTAATTCCGTCAAAGTTTGGCCATAGAATCCAGACAGCAAAGTAGCAGCCCTCTTTTCCCTTCTTCTTCAAGCTCTTTCGGTGCCCCCCTATCGGTGTACTCTCCGTTTTTCTCTCTCCTCTTCTCTCGGGCTCGCCCACGCACGAAGCAACTCTTTTCTTTTGTTCTTTTTGCTTTTTGACTTTTGACTCCTCTTTTCTTTTATTAATGTCAGCTGGGCCCACAGGGGGCGGACCCAGCCCATAGAGAGATGAAAAAGGCAACACAGAGACTGTTGGCATGTGTAGAGGAATCCAAGCGTGAGGAAGGTGGAGCTCAGGAGAGGGAGAGAACAGGTCTCCATGAGTGATTCAATGCCCCCCTCTCTCTCTGTGCAGGAAGGTGTGTGCCTCATCTTTGTAGGTGCTCCGCAGTGCCAGTCGCGGAAGGGAGCTTCAGAAAGAAGATTTTTAGCGAAAATAGACTGGACCGACCACATTAGAATTTTGCGAATATTTATAACTAACTTGGCAAACTAGGCATCTATACCATAGATTTAGGACATATTAGACAATTTCCCCCAAAGTATTTGGTTCACAAAAATGTTCTAATGAAATCTGTTTTTTGTTTACATCTTCTATTATCTTGATGATATGCTTGGTGAGTAAAAAAACAAGAGTTTTCAACGAGAATAAAAAGCATACATACTTTTTTGGTGTACTGTAAAAAATAAGGTCAATTTTGGCCGTTTTCGGTTTTAAGGTTCAAAATTTAGAAAACTAAGCAACCAAAAATTTCCACCAAATGTCCTTACCAAAAAAAAAAAAAAAACAATTCCACCAAATGTATTTCAGATGAAAATTAGAAAATGGAAAATTTCCATTGCATAACTAATTTTGGTCAAAAGCTGTATTTTAAGAAAGATTCTGCCTTAAATCAAATTGTTCTTTAATTTTGCTTTGGGGCTTGACGAAAGTGAGATGCCCATTTTGCTGAGAGCTTTATATAGCTAAAGGCTTTCAAATTAAATTTTGCTTGCATGGCTTTTTGGTGCTCAAGAAAAGAAGCAACTTATCTTGGTAGAGACTCAACTTGATCGTGGGGTAAGGGGATGGAATGAATTCAATTGTAACAAAGAGTGATGAAGTCACCTTAAAGTAATGGTTCCATCACTAGGAACTGAACCTAATGATTTGTGGCACGAAAGCATGAGGCTGCTTGCCCACTGACATAGGACTAGTCTATATTCCCAGGATAAACTATTTTACACTCAAGTAATCCAATTGCTATAAAGTGGGAAAAAAAGGAAAAAAGATGTGCTTGCTTGCTGTTGTAGAGGCTTACCTTTACTTTAAGAAAGGAAGTTGTATAAAAGGAAGGAATGAACATCCTAGGGAGAGTAAAACTCTTTGATAACTGAATATCTTACTCAAGTTTGCATTCTTCATTTACTTTGTTGTTGAAAGACTCTAACCAGGAGAGCAAACCAGTGATGGCGCAACCAATTGAAATACAAGGAAATTCGAATCAAGCAGAACCACCGACAGGTATAGGCCATGTGGTCTTAAAATATGCTGGAACTTGTATTTTCTCATGGTTCTATTTCTTTGCTCTATCATCGGACAAACATAACCCTGACCTTGGCTAGTGAAAGAAAAGAGAAAAAATAATCAGTATGGGAAGGATTTTTGTGCTCATGCATTTATTGAAGATGTTCGAGTACGGCGTTGGATCAATTCATTCTCTAATCAGAGGCAGTTCGGGTGCGTTATCTTTTAAAATTGTTATTGCATCGTAAAATTAACATTTGGGGCAGATCTTCATCAAATTGTTCTTTTCTGGGACACTTCTTAATGTCTACAAGGAAAGCGCAGTAACAAAATGGACTGAAAAGGTCGCATCCATTGCAAAAATATTGAAAAAGGTCCCGGCCTGGGCCGCGACGCTCTTGCGATGGCTGCCAAGGACATTGGGGGAGGCCTGCCAAGCCCTTGCTGGCCACAATGAGGGCCACAGGCCTTCGCCAGCTTTCAATCCAAACAAAAAGTAAAGAAAAGGAAAAAAAAACAATTATAATTATTATGAAAATATAATTAAAAAATGTTCATCTTAGCTTCGGTCATGCTAGGTAGGACAACCGGCGTATACATCAGTAGTTTCTAACTAAAATTGATCAGATGGACTCAATTTGCAAAACATGAAAATGTTTAAGATTTAATTTGTTTTAATTAAAATGTTTAGGCTTAAATTGGCACAAACAAAATAGACTTAAGACTATCTTGGTAATTTTCTCATTAAAAGTCTATGGCTTGTTTGTTTTTTACTTCTTTTATAAAGAGAAAAAAGCTCCTACTTAATTCTTTGCCATAATTTGGAAAAGAACTTGTGTTAGGCACATTGCCTATATAAAAGAAAAAAAAAATCATTGCCATTTATCATTGAATGAGTAACATGCGTGTAAAGTTTGTTAGTAATTCAATTTTTTCACATGTCAACCAACAGAGAATGTGTAACTAAGTTATATATGATTTCATGTGCTAATATTCTTAAATATTGAAAGATTTTTTATATTCACGAAATTCTAATTGAAAGAGTCGTGAAATTGTAAATTGAGACAAGATTTGATGATAACCTAAATATTTTCTTGGACAAATACTTCATCTCAATTCAGCATAGAAGAATATGTTGAGCGGGTTGCAGAAATTGGGCATGGGACTAAGGGCTGGCCTCTAGCGTCATTGACTCTGAAATAAGGTTGCAATAGTTGATTGCATGGGTTTATCATTTAATCGTATTAAATTTACACTTTCATTTGGTAATAAGTTGTTTGGGAGAGCTTGGTTTAGAAGAATATTTTAGTGAGAGCGAATATCGCGGGTCCCAATAAAATCGTCCATCCCATAATTCCAACCCAATTTATATATCCTGTGCCAATAAGCTATTGGTTAGATAATAAAGGAGTTTTCTTCTCTTCTTATAATCCCGTAATCCAGATTTGTTGGAAGCACTTGAGAAAATAAGATACTAAATACATTAGGCCGGTATGGGACGCTTGAAGATTACTCAAGAAGGTGGACCGGTGGAAGTGCACCAAATTAGTCCAAACACTAACTGATCGCTAAAAAAAGTCCTTTAGTTCCCAAAATTTTTCACAGCTTTTGCCCATAATTGCATTTGTCATCATCAGCCAACTTTTGTATGCACCCGAGATACCCATTATCCTTGTCCCTGATTCTTCTATTTTTGTCTAAGAACAAAAGGAAAACAGATAAATAAAATATTTCCAAAAAAAAAAGGAAAAAGGAAAAAAAGAGATAAAAAAAATTAATAAAATATTTCAAAAAATAAAATATTATTAAAAAAAAAGCTCGCCAGTGCCGGCCAGCTACCACGTCAACATTGGCTGGCCAATTTTAGCCTAATTGACTGATTGGAATAATTGTAAAAGGTTTATGACTCAAATGGTCAAAAAAATAAGTTTATTACTGAATTGGCACAATCGCAATAAGTTTAGGACTTTTTTGGTAATTTTCCCTATAAATAACTATACAATGGGTTGCATGAATAATATAATACTCCATGAAGAAATGGTCTTCCTAATCAGGCCAAGTTAGGACTTCGATAGTCCGGATTTTGCACTATTACAAGCTACACGGAATTGAGCTAGAGTATAATAACAAACTGGTTACTTCGAGACGACTATATCTAATGGGTGAAGGCTTGGTTGTCATAGCTTAATGTGCATTATGACTCTGTTTGGCAATTGGGGAAAATGGGATTGGGGGGGGGGGGGGGGGAGAGGAAGATAATTGGAGTGGAAAGTTTGGTAAATTTTCCTTTTGGTGAGTAGAAAGAGGAGGAAAATTTTAAATTGTGAGAACTTTTTTTTTTTTTTGGCATTTTCCATACGCTCATGCTTCCAAGAATAGCGTAAGGCACTCACCACAATGGTATGTGTTAATGAAATCAGGAGCAGGACATTTGAGGTGTGGTCGAGGCGTTAATGAAGATAAAACACCAGTGTTGTTTATCCACGATTATCTTTCGTTTGTTAACTCTTACAGATTAACATGCTGGAATATAGGCAGAATAGATTGGATATGGAACCTGACGTATCTCCCACCAACAAGGAAGGGTCTGCACTCTTTGGAGTTTCGGAGGGATTTTCGCAGAGGAGCTTTGGATGACAAAATCAATATTTGTGGGTCCACGATCCCGAAGAATTTCAGATGACCCCGAAAGGTAATCATTCTTCTTCTAATCAATATTTGTGGGTCCAATCATTCTTCTTCTAATCAATATTTGTGGGTCCACGTTCATCGGTTATTTTTTTTTCTCCTTAAACTCAAATGCTCATGCTGCATTTGTTTTGCGAAAACATTTTTCTGAGATATATTTTTCTCATTTTTTGACGTTTAGTTCACTTAAAAAAATGAGTTAATAGAAAATATTTTCTTAATCAACAAAAACTTATGGTTAAAGTCAGGAAAATGATTTCCCTCTTTAAAAAATTGGAAAACATTTTCCAAACTATGACCAAGTATTGACAATTGGACCTAAAATTATATGCTTGGGCATGAAAACTCTAGCATTGATCCGTAGGCCCTAGCATTCAAGACCAAGTCTCTAACGGCTAGGCCTAAGCCCTCGGGGGCCACGCTTAGATCCATTGAGGCCGGGGCCGAACCCCTAATGCTTGTGCCCAATTCCTTGGCACTTGAGCCTGGGTCCATAAAGGACATGCTCGAGTCCCTGATACTCAAGTCCTAGTTCACAAAGGTCATGCATGGGTTTATTTTCAGGTTTTAGCTAACACTGGAAAATATTATCATTTTCTTGAAAAATGACTTTTTGGAAAATATTTTCCAGAATCATCACATTTTTTGCGAAGGGAGAGTACTGTAGTGCTTTCTAGACATTAACTTTGCTAGCATTCGAGCTACTTGTTTTTCAAGTAGTTTAAAAAATGAGTCGTCGCTTGATAATGCTATATGCCTTGTGGTGGATAGAACATAAGCGATCATTGATCGTGCTGTCTCATGAGAACGTTTCAGTTTTAATGTTCAAAGTTTAGAAAACACTACAACAAAAATTTCTATCAAATGTATTTCTTTGAGAATTTTGGAGATGAAAACCAAAAATTGGTGAATGGTACTACTATATTTTGCATGAAAACTGTCTTTAGAGAGATTCTTCCTTATATTAAATTGAAGGTCTCTGCTTTTGCTTTTGGGCTTATGACAAAAGTGAGGTGCTTATTTTGCTCATAGCTATATATGACTTAAGGCTTGCAAATTAAGTTGCCCGAATAGCTTTCCCAAGCCAAAGAACCAACTTAACTTGGTAACGACTCAATCTGATCATGGTGTAAAGGGGAGGAATGATCTATATAATAAGAAAGAGGGATAGAATCATCTTAAACTAATGATTCCATTACTAAGGACTGAAACCTAATGATATGTGACACTAGAGCCTAAGGCTACTTGCACACTAGTAAAGGTCTAGTTTATATTTTCAAGGTATAAACTATTTTACACTCAACTAATCCAACTATAAAGTGGAAAAAAAGATATGCTTGCTTGTTGTCATTGTAGATGCTTGCCTTCACTTTAAGGGAATTACTTGTATATAATAAAGGAATGAACTCCCCCAAGGGAGACTAAAACTCTTAATCTTTCCCATTTTTGCACTCTTCGTTTATTTTGTTGTTGAGACACTTCAACCAGGAGAGCAACCCAATGGCAATGCAACCAAGTGAAAAACAAGGAAATTCGAATCATGCAGAACAAGTTGCAGGTACATGTTCACATTCCAACCGAGAAAAAATTAGATATGAGCCATCTTAAAATGTGCTGGAACTTGTACTTTCTTATGGTTCTTTTTCTTTGCTTAATCATCGAACAAACATAATTCTGACCTTGGCTAAGAAAAAGAGAAAAGAAAAATAAAATCAGTATGGGAAGGATTTTGTGCTCACTCTTTCTCCTACACATATTACAGATGATTATTCAATCGATATACCAGCTCCTCCTCAATCTACAGGTGCTCGAGGTGCGTTATCCCTTAAAAGAGTTATTTCATTGTGAAATTAATAACTGGGGCAGATCTTCATGAAATTGTTCTTTTCTGGGAGACTTCTCAATGTCTGAAAGGAAAACACATGGACAAAATGGCCTAAAAAGTTTGCATCTATTGCAGGCAATAAACGACCATTGTTGCAAGCTGCATACATGGGTGATTGGGAATTTGCTAAAAAAGAATTCGAAAAAAGATATTCTTCAGTGACCGCCAAAATAACAAGCAGATCAGAAACAGTGCTTCACATAGCCGCTTTGAGTGCACAAGACCAATTTGTTGAGAACCTAGTTGAGCTCTTGTCTCCCGATGTTGATCGTGATGGTCGCACAGCCCTCCACATTGCTGTCCTGAGTCAAAGGATAAGGATGGTCAAGGCATTAGTTAGACGTAATCCTAAGTTGACGCAACTTGCTGAAGGAGGACGTGTTCCTTTGGAACTATCTGCTCGGGAAGCTCCTATGCAGAAAGAGATTGCCTGGTTCCTGGCGAAAAATACAACAGACAGAGCCAACTAAGCCCTTCAGCAGTCCCTCTGTGATTGATTTCATTTTGGATCTCACCTACGCTGGTCATCATGGTAAGATCACCACCGCTCTTTATCTCAATTCCATTTATTTATTCCTTTATTCTAGGCTTAGCTAATTTTCCTGATCAACTTTGATATTGAATTCCCATAGATATCATCCTTTATCTAGTCAAGCGGCATCCTGACTTAATGACCTTGAAAAGTACGAAGCATGAAGGCAAAACCATATTGTATTCGTTGGCATCGATGCGGTCTCACTTTCGCAGCGGAACCAGCTTGAGTGTTTTGGAAGCATTGATATACAAATGTACGTACATTCTGCACTCGCATCCTTTCGTTACTGATTCCCTTCAAGATGACCGCACCTGACTTATCACCCGCTCTTTTGTTTCTGAACTGAAGGTATTCCGGTGGACTTGAACTACATACTAGCAGATAAAAATTCGGATCGGGGTGGGTATGCATATTTGCTGTTGGGTATTATCTTAGGAACTTTCATGATTGTGAACTTGCTGTTGGGTATTATCTTAGGAACTTTCATGATTGTGAACTTGAAGTCAATTTTCTTATATTGATTCTCTCCGTACTAGCAAAAGAAACCGGAAATGATTGTTTCTCTTTAGGATATGTTCTGGTTCCTTGACCTAGTTTTGCTTGAATGATGGGCTGAAATGGAACTACTTTATGGATTAGCTATCCATTGGGAACCGTATATGATTCAACCAAGTGCATAAGTATCGCATAACTTAATTAATCTAACAATGTAACTAACTAATCATGAGGTCTTACAATGATTTCCATTTTGTGATTGTATTCTCTCTATAATATGATTGTAATGCTTCAATGTCTTACAGGATCACTTTGGAATGCCGCCAAAATTTTAGGTACACTTTCATTTAATTAAGATAACGTCGTTATTTGTATCCCTCTCTCTCCAACTAAAAGTCTATGGCTTGTTTGTTTGTTTGTTTGTTTTTGGTAAGAAGCTTGTTTGTTTTTTTACTTCTTTTATAAGTAGAAAAATGTTCCCACCCAATTCTTTGCCATAATTTGGAATAGAAGATGTGTTAGGCCCACTACTTGTGTGAAAGAACTGTTGGACATTCACCATTGGATGAGTGCTATGTGCATTTGGAGTTAGTAATTAAATTTTCCATGGGTCAACCGTTTAATATTGAATATGTAACATTTTCTTTACAACGTGATGCACCTAATAATTGTCCTCCATAAAATTATTCAAACACATAGTTATAAATGATTATCTAGGTTAACATCTTTATATTTTGAAAGATTTCAGATATTCTCCAAATCATAATTGCAAGAGTCGCGAGATATTTAAAAAAAAAAAAAAACTAGTGAAAAAAGAATACTTAAAACTGCAAATTGAGGCAAGAGTTGATGTTAACCTAGAAATTTCTTGCTTTTGGCTAAATGCTTTGAGCAGATAATTTGGAATAAGAGTTACGTAAACCTAAGACTTCTCCTTCAATCTTGATTGGTGAAATCATGTTCACTTCATCATCTCTATCAAGTATGTAAATCTTTATGGAAAAGTAAGACCAATGACCCCATATGTATTTTTGTATGTGCTTAAAGCCTAAATATTATTTCTTTGACTACTATTTCATCTCAATACAACACGAAAGAATACATTGAGAGGCTACAAGAATCGGGCATGGGACCGGGGGCAAGCTCCTAGTGTCATTGATTATGAAGTAAGGTTGCAACAGAAGAAGGCATACGTTTATCATTTAATCACATTTAACATGGTAAATTTACACTTTTATTTGGCAACTTTGAAAAGGCGTGAAGAATAGGAAAAATAGCAGGTAGGAAAATCAAAATAATTTGTTTAGGAGGGCTTGGAATAGAATAATATTTAAGTGAGAGCGAATTTCGTGGGTCCCAACAAAATCGTGCATTCTAGTATGCCATCCCAAGTTATATATCCTCTGCCAACAAGCTGTTGGTTAGATAATAAAGGTGTTTTCTCCTTTTCTTATAATCCAGCACTTCAGAAAAAAGGTTTTGCTCTTGTGCTAAGCATAAATAACAATACAATGCATTGCACGATTAATATGGTTTTTTTTATTATTACTAGTTGCTATGCATATTTGAAAATACTATCCAAAATAATGTTATTTATGCAAAAAAAAAATAAAAAACTATGTGTTGCGACCTCTTTTTTTCTCGGCGCCCAATCAGGGGTGGGCGCCTAAAGGAGGCTAATGGTTCGGCTGAAATTTTTAAGCCCGGACTCTCCCAAGTCCACCAATTCACGACTTTAATAGTCTAAATTTTTAACCTATAAATTAATTTTAAAATGGAGTCGCCACTAATTAGTTTGAGGTGGGTCGATTAGAAACAAGCGAAGTATCGGGAGAAATACTCGCTCCTGCGCAACCAGAGAAATTAGGATCGGGGACTTGATTATACTAGTTAATCACTAATGCCCTTTTGGTACCTAATCTTGTTTAAACCCTGAGGTTTTTTGGATGTTCGAGGGATTTTCCATACATTTTGGGAAGAAAAACATTTTTTAAGTCTTTTTCTAATTTTTTGGACACAAAATGGATTTTTTTTTGATATTTTTGGAAAAATACAAGTCTTTTTGGCTTTTTCTGAATTTTTTGGCCTTTTCATGAATTTTTGGTTTTTTTATTTTTGGCATTTTTTGGAAAATATGGAATATCTTTTATTTTTCTGATTTTTTGGAAAATAAAATATTTTTAAATATTTTTAAATATTTTTTGGTTTTTTTGGAAATTAAAATATTTTTAAATATCTTTCGAAAATAAATGATTTTTTGATTTTTTATATTTTTTATTAGAATATTATATAAAATAAAATTTAAAAGCTGACCTGGGCTAGATCCAAAACGCAAATGGGCCCGCTACGCGGGCCCGACTTTTTTTTTAACGAAGGGACCCAAGCCCACAACAAAATTGGGCCCTTCCGCGTAAAACAGGCCCGTGCACAAACGGGCCCAGCTAACCCGGGCCTACGAAAATACCCGCTCGGCTTGGAAACCGGGTCAGTCCCGCCCGAGCGACTAAAACCCTAGGGGAACCTGGTCATCCGCCCAACCCGATTCCACCCAGCTTCGTGACTCCCTCTCTGTCTCCTCGCTCAACTCGCGGCGCTGATGGAGGGGCTAGGGCGGCGGCTTGCGACGACGACGATAGCGACGCAAAGGACGGCGGTGGCCGATCGTTCGTCAGACTGGAGAGCGTGACTCAACAACAGCAGCCGAGATCTATTTGGCCGGTTGGGACTGGGGATTTGGGCTTCACGGACGGGGGGCTGACGGCAACGATGCAGTAGACAGGGACGGCGAGGGGTGGTGAGCGAAAATGACAACGGCCAAGAGGGGCTGATACCCGCTTATGGAGAGGGTATGGCGCAGCGGCGTGGGAAAAGGCGACGACCCAGCACAGGGGGAACTCTGCGACGGGGGCTCCGAGTCGCGGCGGTTCTTTGAGCTCCGCAGCAGCAACGGATCTGGGGGGTGCAGGTGCGTGTGACGACGACAGGGCAGCTACGGTGGTCCGTTAGCTTCCAGATCTGGCCCTCCGCCCTCCGATTCCTCCCTCGCTCAGCCTCCACCCGCTCGGATCTCTCCCCCTCGGGCTCGCTTGTCGCCGGCCTCCCCCGAAGTCTCTCGAAGGGAGGTCGTTCAAGCTTTGCGACCCGATCTCTCGCATGCTCGCTCTTTGATTCTTCCCTGAAGTCTCTCAAGGGAAGATCTCCGAGTTCGCCGTGTCCTTCGACGGAGGTTATGGCCTGCTATTTATAGGCGAGGGGGCGGCCGGTTGATGGAGGTTTGGCCGCCGGCCCTCACACACCGACGGAACCCCCCACGGCTGAACTGGCGTCTCATCTCAGCATTAAAGGCGCGCATTGAAGGCGCATGTACGTCGTCCTCTCCTTCGGCGGCCTACCTCCATTCCTCTTTACCGTAGGCTGCCCTTGAGCGCGTCACCGGCCGCCGCGCGTGATGCACAGAGGCATAGAGAAGAAGAAGGCAAGAGAAGGAAGAAGGAGGGGGGAAGGGTTAGGTCGTCCGGGCCGGGCCGTGAAGGGCCTGTGCGAGAGAGAGAGAAGGGAGGGGCTGGGCTTGAAGGCCTAGCCCCAGCAATTGCAAATTTTTTGTTTTTTCTTGTTTTTACTGATTTTTTTTTGTTGTTTTTGTTATTTATTATTTATTATCTAAAAAAAGGAAACATAAAAGAAATTAAGACCTAATTAATAACCTAATCAAAATTTTAGGTGTCAACACTGTGATTTACTTTGGCTAGACATATGTATTGGCGTGGTTATTTTCAGAGCTGTTTTATTGGCTTAAGTTTATGATTATATTCTTTTAATAATGATCAACATTACAAAGCCTGGTTTGAACTTCAGGGAAAATCACTACCCTCTAATCACTTTTACTCTCCTCACATTCATTTTTTTTTTCATCTAGACATGATATAAACCTTATCTAGGAAAATGCCAGAAATGATTTTACACCCTTTTTGTACTTTGCATCAGCAATTGCTAAAACTCACTGTTTGCATTTGAGGACTGATACCCAAAGGAGAAAAAAAATTAAAATAGCTTTTCTTAACATGTGTATATATATATTATAAAAAGAATGAGATCATACTCCCAGTCACCCGCCAACCCAAGCTCTAAATGAGTGAAATTATGACAATTAGTAAGATATTTGTTAGATGCAATTTGGTGTTAAAAAAAAAAAAAATGGGACCCAGAGCTGGAGAAGTTTTTTTCTTAATCCAATTGCCGCCCCTTGGTTTTTCATTTTTTTTTCCTTTATTTTTGACATTTTTGTAGTTCCTATAATCAAGAGAATTTACGAGCTAAAGCTGAGACACGTAGCAGCAGTCGAGTTGGCAAAACAAGTTTGCATTGCGATATCTCTTATGAAAACTACCGAGATCATCCAGTTTCTTCAAGATGACTTGTTGGATCGAGCTGCAGAAAACGGAATCAGTGAAGTCGTGAAGTTATGTATCAAGTCTTTTTGGTATCTTAATCGGATTTCACATAGTAGTAAGAAGTTGATAAAACTTGCTGTGAAGTGTCGCCAAGAAAGGACTCTCAGCCTCTTTTTGAAGGTAGACTCAACTAATGAGTTGTCAATAGTTCGAGCGCTTACACGGGAAGATTCGAACGAAATGATGATCGCAGCAGCACAGTACGCAGCAGAAGGGTACTACACTGATTTCAATGTGCTAACTAATGTCGCAGGAGCGGCTTTTCAAATGCAAAGAGAACTCCAGTGTCACGCCCCGATCCTCGGACGCGCGCACATCCTTCTACTTGGTCGATTTTAGAATGCGATATCCCAGGACTATGTATCGCCGACCCTTTCTTTTTATTAAGCACATGCGGAAGCAGTTATAAATCCCCAGACAATAATACAATGGGATAGGAAGGCAGGCCATATTTTTCATATTGAAATTCACAACCACACTTTCATTTACAGCACAACTCATAGAGTATTTACAATACTATTTACAACATAAAAGTCTCACACCTATCTACACTAAGACAAGGTGCACAAAAGGGATGGGATCTCAATCCACATCCGGGTTATATTCAAGATCCCTCTCTGGATCATCTTCTACTTCAAAATACTTTCTCCTTCCTCAGCTTCTCCTTCCTCAGCTTTTCCTCAGGGTCCTGAAATGGTTATTCAATAACCAATGAGACCACGTCTCAGCGAGTCCTACCCACTAAGACTCGATTAATAAACTAATACGCCATACGGTTGCCTAAGCACAACACGAGTCAGAGGACTTACCTTGGCCTTAGTTCCAACCTGCAATTCAAGGTTAAACATAGATATTCAAACAATTCACGACATCCGATCAAGCACTGGTCAATCGACTAAGTCGATTACATGTCAATTAGACCCTCTCTAGGTCATTCCCACTCATACCACGCTTTCCTAGCGGTGTACTCATTCACCAAATCACATGTGTTTCTCGGGCGTCGTTTTCGCCGATGACATACCGATCACCGACACCGTGCGTTCTTTAAGGCGCCGTTTTCACCAGTGACAACCTTGATCACCGAACCACGTGTCCTTTCAAGGGCGTCGTTTTCGCCAAGGTGACATCGGCTATAGACAACATCGTGCGTTCTTTAAGGCGCCGTTTTCACCAGTGATATTCCCATAATCACCGAACCACGTGTGTCTATAAGTCATTTACGTGCGTTCTTTAAGGCGCCGTTTTCGCCAGTGATACTCCCAATCACCGAACCACGTATGTCCAATAACATCGTACCTGATTGGTCTCAGCCAATAACATTCTCAGTTAGCTCTCACCATTCTCCCTACTATATAGCCCATCAACGTACTGGCGCTATATACTCATGCTCGGCCATTACCAATCAAATATTCAAAAACAAACAATTTAGGACAATTCCTAAAATTCCACAATAAATTCAATTCCACACAACGTAGAGCTCAAATAAATAAACGGACTGCACCACGACAATCAGCACGAAATTCCGGTCACCGGCCATCCCGGTTGAATTTCCGGAAAAATAATTAATTAAATAATTAATTTCGAAAAATAGATAAATAAACATTAAAAATCCAATTTAGGCCCATATTGCCTTATTGGAGCCCGAAACGGGTCGGGAAAAATCCCGAGATGCATTCAATAAATAACCGAACATTTGCAATTGCTAATAACTAGGTCTAACCACCTAAAATGCATCATTAAGTCACTAAACTAATTGTTCTAACATAATCTAACCACCTAAGTGCATGTAATTAAATCTAACCAACCCTAAGGCATAATTAGCAAATTAATAAAGCATTAGTGAGTAAAACTCACTTGACAAAAGCGGAGACCGAATCACCGCAACGGCGACGCGACGGCGGCCGAAATAGAACTTTCGACGACACCGGCGGACTTGGACCGGGCCTTAGGCTTGGCCCAACAAATCTCAGCCAAAATGAGATTTGTTTCTTGCTTTTGGGCCAGACCCAAGTTGAATTGGGCCTGCTGAAATTTCTGGACTGACTTCACTTGGGCTTCAAATTTTTTTGCTGGAAATTGGGCTTGAATCAAGACTGAACATGGGCTTCAAATGGACTGAAGCTTGCTGTGAATGGGCTTGAACCAGAAAAGAATCTGCTGGGCCGAAGATAACTGGGCTGCACGTTGAACTGGAGTGGCTGAATTGGACTGTACGTTGGACTGAATTTTGGTTGGGCCCGAGAGTGAAGAGATGAGCCACGAAAATTGAAGACCAACGTTACTGGAGAAGGCGGTTTCGCTGGCAGATTTCTTCGGCAAGGAATTCCATGGATGCGGGGTCAACGACGAGGAAAGCAGCTGGATTCTTGGTCGCGTGGAGTGAAGATCGGTGGGGGAGTGAGAGACGTGCGCGCTTAAGGAGCTGCGGGCGGTTTGCTGGTCAACCACCGACAGAACGGTTAGCTTCGGTTGACTGGCTTCGATGAGATAAGCTTGACCAAACAAGCTGAATGGACTTCGACTTCGGTGCAGCTTCAAGGAATTTTCGGTGGAGACTTCTAGCAGAAGGGAACAAGCGAAGGTGGGCTTTGCTGGCGTCAGGAGGGAAGCTGCTTCGGTTAATTGGTGTTGGACGACTGGAGAAGATCAACAATTGAAGATTGCTGGTGAGGTTTGACTCATGGGAGATAAACTGAAGTGGAGCGGCAGGAGGAAGAATTCGGTGGACTTCGCTGGGGACGTCGCAGAGGAAGGAAAATGAGAAGGGAGAGAGAGGATGGAGGTGGACGGTGGGTGAGAGAAAAAGAGAATGGATAGAGATGAGTGAGGGGCCCTTTGGCTTTTAATTCTCACACAAATATCTCCTAAAACTCATTCTCAGCCATGCATTAATACTTGGCCTTCAATAGGCCATCCAAATGTCCTATATAACCTCCCAAGTGGTCCAATTTTGCTAGGCTAGAGGGGGGTTACGAAATTGAGAGAGAGATGGCCTCAATTGATTCTAATTCCCTCTTGATTTCATCTCAATTGATTCTCACAATTTCAATTGATCATTCATTGATCGTCTCTGCATTTTTCCTCACTCAAGAATCCACCAAAAATCCAAACTGATACCAATGTTGCACACCCCATCTTGAGATTCGATTTTAACTAAGTTCGAACTAAATTTGAATTTCAATCTCTCCAAATTGAGGTCCAATTTTGATGTAGAAAAATCCCAAATGATTTTCTATAAATCCCCGACACACAACGGCTCAGTCTGGACGTCCAATTTTCTATCAATTTAGCCAATCTGAATTTCCATCCAAGTTCCGCGACATCCGAACCCAATTTCCGAAAAAATCTCGGGACCTCCGAAAAATCTTCTGAGACTGAATTGACGTTCCTAAAATAGCTTGTGACATCACTGAACTTTCGATTTCTGAAATCTGACTCAAATCGACGGTTAATTTCACTCCGGCGTGCTTTTAGTGTGACCTAGACTACCGGATAGTTTTCAGAACTTTTTAGGGCAATTGACTCGTGGTCGATTTTCTTCGAGCCACAATGAACCCACTCGACACATTGGCGACTCTCAATTGTCGTGAAAATCTCGAGGGCTCGATTACCAACACAGGGTACCAAAACGACAGAAAATCAAATTAGTGCCGGTCGACGAGAATTTTCCAATTTAGTGGAGTCACCCACGATTGGCCACACATCTCAGTCGAACCGACCTATCTCTAATCTCAATTCGATCTTTAACTGTGCAGTAATGACCTCTAAAGATGAACACGGTCGAGAAGCCGCTTCCTGGTCGAATTCTCAAGTCTATTGCCTTAATATTCTTTAATGGCATACCCAGCTAGTCTAGTTATCTCGAGAGTGATCAGCTCTGAGAACAACTCTATAGACACGTCAATGAAATGCCCGATTAATTTAATAGAAAACAATACTGAAAATTCTGGATGTCACATCCAGTGGTTTGAGGTATGTCTTTCATTTCATATATTTAATAACTGCACTTAATGCTAAATATTCTATCTTCTTGACAAGGTTAGAACTTTATTTAGATAGTCTTGAGAATATACATAGAGCCTTTTTTTTAATGGTTGGGCGATATCCAGTCAAGCTTTTGCGCACCACAACTTCTACCTTCTTGGGTGATTTCATGGGTGGACTATGCCATGTCAGTTAGGTGCATTCAGGACTGTACTCCCAAAATGCTTTCCATATGACTTCAATCCAAGACCACAATGACAAGAAGAAAATTGTTTGTTGTCTAAGCTAATACTTTGTTGGTACATAGGACCTTTGAATTCCACATGCTAAACATAAATTGATAAGGTACGTTGAGAAGCAACACTACATCCTTAAAACAATTGATAGAAAATAAGGGAGACTAATTAGAGAAATTGGGGCATTGAAAACTGATTGAGACTAATCATAATTAAATTGCCTTTCAATTTTACTAATATAACTATGATCCACCACTTAATCTAATCCAAGTGACTCTTTCTTAAATTCGACCGACTCTTGACATAGGTGTCTACCATAATGCAATTAGGGGATTATTATGCAAATTGTTTCATGTATAACCCATATATATTAATGTGGAGCTCAAAAGAAATTTGAATAAGTTTTACTTATACTTTCACGATAGCTTTGCTCATTCCATTGTATCATATTTTGTATTTAAGATTATAGTGTAGCTCAAATATAATTAAATGTATGTAGATGGATAATGATTTAATAAAAGTAATATGAATTGTATCTTCCCTTTTTTTTATCAAAATGTTAGCTAACTTCATTATGGCCACTATTTTCATTTGAATATCTATTAATTCGAGAACACTTCTCATTAGTTAGTTTAGCTATTAACTAAAATTTTAATTATGCAAACATTTTATACCAAAAAAAATGATATCTTGAAGCTTTTAATATTTACGTTTATTCTATTCAACTCTTTAGTCTCTGTCATGAAAAATAATCTTGGGACAATTAAGTATGACAAGAGTCCTAAAATTTGTGTCAATCATGCACTTAAATCCTAGAACTTTGAATTCATACTTAGTAAGTCATAAAGTTTGTCTTTGTCTTTCATGTTAGCCCTTTCGTTAGTTCTATCAATTGTTAATGGACCAAAAATTTATTGGCATTTTAAATAATTTTCTTTTTTGCATTAATATGGCGCAAATAGTTACTACATCACAAACACTAAAAGTATGAATGACCAGAGTTTCAAAAAAATCAAAAGAATAGAGAGAAAGTGACCACCGAAGAAGAGCGAGAAGCGCCCCCCTTCCTCCCCAGTCAGAAAGATTGAGAAATAAAACCATCTGATTTGATTCGTCCCCCCCCCCCTCGCGGTCACTAGCAAGGTTTAGGGATCCTCATGATGTCATATCGAGTGCAACTACCCTTGCCGGACTGCCAATGAGGATTGGCCACCTTTGCTTAATGGTGGCAGCGACATAGCTCGCCACCTGAGGAGGCTTCATTGACCCTCACATGGACATCATCATTGCTCCACTGTAGACCCATGGCCTTGTAACCTCACTAACTGGTCAAATCCAAACCTTTGACATGTATAACTGATTCTAACGTAGAGCAGTTTGTATATAACTGATTGGATTTTAAACGCTAAATTTCAGTTTCTAAGTTGGAAATTCCCTACTTTCTAATCGACTGTGTTAATCCTTTCATATAGCATGTTATTTAATTTACTTTCGAACAATCAATTAAGTAATATGAAGACATAACTCCCACTAGCAGTGCACTTGATTACCATTCGTTGGATGCTGAAAACGAGTGTGTGCGCTACAAATTAATGTGAAGATGATAATGGATTAATAAAGAGATTGATAGGGTTAATTATAATGTGTGAAACAGGATGGCAAAGACTATGACAGCTTCCCAATCAATCACATCAATCAATCCAAGAAATAAGAATAGATTTGCAGATTTTAAAAGAACGCAAAATACATTTAATCCTACTAGAGAAGTGAAACAAGAGAAATATGAACAGGGGAAATTGCCTTATGAATCTTAAATCATCGTACCGATGTCATCCTAAACTTTTCAATCTTTTCAATTTCATTTTAAACCTCTATGTGAAATATTAATGTAATCATTATAGTCAATTTTCATCTAAAATTGATAATGCGGCAGTGTGCCACAAAGGACGGCTAGTGACAACCGGATTGCCACATCAGCAACTTCTAATAGAATTAACTGAAAGAACTACATTCAAATTTTTGCACAAAAATTTATGATTAAATTAGTAAAATTGAAAAGTTTACAATTGAATTGACATTCATGTAATAAATTTATGATAAATTGGTTAATTCTTCCAGTATGAATATGAATCAAGTACCATAGTCGAACAAAGCAATCCCAAATGGAGAAACATTGTTACCTTTTTCTTTCAAGATGTCTCATTCAATAGATGAAGTCTTTCTGAGACATCGAATTTGACATCGAAATCGTAAGAATGACCATTCCTTTGATGATGGCACAATGGAGCCCCTTCACTAGTTGCGTTTAACAGACATCTCGGGAGAGGTAATATCCTCTTCATTGTCTTCTTCTTCAGGGTCATAACGGTAATCGTCACGTCGCAGCACTGAAATTTCTCCTATTGTTCTTGGAGTGGTGTATTTGTCTACTGAAATCTTCTAGTTCACTATCAGAATGGTCGCCACTGAGTCCATGATTAAGACAAC
Organism: Eucalyptus grandis x Eucalyptus urophylla; assembly: GCA_028830015.1. Lineage (NCBI taxonomy): Eukaryota > Viridiplantae > Streptophyta > Magnoliopsida > Myrtales > Myrtaceae > Eucalyptus > Eucalyptus grandis x Eucalyptus urophylla. Next base: position 49,885,036 of record CM054190.1, read on the forward strand.
CAGCCATCGCCTAGATTTTGATACCAACTCAGACTAGAGGGTCCGAGATTTAGAAAATAACACAAGTGCGATAAGAGAAATGCTGACCACCTAAAGAATCTCCTCAAGATACTGGGCATATGATAGGATAGATGCTCACCATCTAAGGAATCCTCTTGAGAATATAAAGCATATAAAGAGTAGATGCTCACTTCCCTAGGAGTCCGCCTCAAGATATAAGATATGTAATTCACCACTCAATGGAATCCACCAAAGAGATATAGAGTCAGCGAAACTCTAATCCAAATGTTTAATTCCAGAAATTCAGAAAACTTTCACTCACAATTAATCGAGCCTTAGAGGGTTTTGTCTATGTTTATAACTTCAAACGATCTTCTAAGTATAGGCAAATTCTAAGACATGTACTTTTTATTTCCAAGAGGAGGCCAATAACCGTAGACAAATCATAAATCATATCATTCGACTTTTGACTCAAATGACTCTAGAAACAAAGCACATGTTCAATAAAGCACGTATCCGAACAGAAAATAAAAAATAAAGCACGTAGAAGTACTAAAAGTCTCATTCTGGGATTTCTTGACTATCTCTTAATATATTTCTCCATATATTATTCTACAAGACTCCAAATTCCATGAATCTTGATTTATTAGAAAGGACTTTGTTAACATAACGGCTTTGGGCTATCATGAGAATAACAAGTTATTGTGAGCCACATATTTTTTTAGTAGTAAAACCCACAACAATTTATAATTACTTGTTATTTGGTTTCTTATAATCTAGAATAGACTGTTATTCTTAAAGTAAATAAAAAATTATCATCTAATCATTTCTCTATTAGAAAGTAGAAACATTGTGCTTTCCACGTGTATATTATTTGACTAAAATGAAGCATAAAATCATCATGGTAGCTCAGAAGAAAGTGACGCTTGAAATTCTGCTAGCAAAGATGGACTTGACCTCCAAGCAATATTGCATCTAAGTGCTGGGTAAGTCTTAATCTCCTTGAGATGTTCCCTCCTTAGTCTTTTGGAAAAATTTCAGTACTTTATCCACTTATTGAAACTCTTATTTGTGAGTTTTATATGTAGGTTGTGGAAAGCTGGATTATCCCTGGCATGAGAAACAAATACCACGAGGGGAAAACATTTTGGAATATATTCTTGGACAATCACAAAACATTGCTTGAAAATGCAAATAAGTGGGTGAAGGACACAGCAAATTCATATATGATTGTCTCAACTCTAATTGCCATCGTGTTATTCGCTGCCGCTTTTACTATGCCTGGAGGGCATGATGACAAAACTGGAGTGTCATTGTTATTAGGAAAGGACTCTCTTCTGATTTTCGCAATTTCAGATATGTTAGGTTTATTCTCATCCATGATGGCCATCTTGCTATTCCTATCCATTTTAACTTCGCGGTACGAGGTACAAGATTTTCTATACTTGTTGCCTAAGAAGATCATAGCGGGCCTTGGTTTTCTCTTCCTTTCCTTGGCTTTCATGCTGGTGGCCTTCATTGCAACTCTCACAATTGTGCTGGATAAGAGAGTGAAGTGGATTCTCATTCCCACCACTTTGCTGGCCTTTCTCCTCATGGCTTTATTTGTTGTATTACAGCTTCCCCTACTATTCAAAATGTTTAAATCCACTTATGGGCGGAGATTCTTTACTGCCGAGGACATTTGGAAGTGAGACATAATCATCAAACGAGATCACGTGATTGGCGAATTTGATTTGAGGGTATGGGTTTTCGTTATGGTTGATTGTGGCTGGGCCAATATGATAATGTGGGCAATTACTTAAAGCGTGTGGGCAATTTCTATGCAAAATTATGTTTCCCTACTTTTTATACCAGATATCTGTTTATAAAATGATATGATTAATTTGAAATTTCGTCCTATGGATATAACATTCAGTACCTAAATATGCTCAATTCATGGTATATAACTTTCAAGAAGATAGTTCTTTTAGTTTTGTTTTTATAATTTAGATGCAAGAATTTCTTCTCTCAACTTAAGGGCACGAATGATAATCATTCTATCCCCTAATACTGTTTTGGTCAGAAATAGATTTTTTTTTTTATTCCCTAGACAAGTTTCTGAGCTAAAATACGTGTTTGAAAATGATACAAAATTTTTATTCTCGGAACAAAAAAATTTTCAATGGATTTTCTTCAATATTTCCCTCTCGGGCAACCTAGCATTGAGAGGAGGCGGACAATGGGTGGCAGCGGGAGGTAGGTAGTGGTAGAGGTGTGCAAAAGAATCGAGACCCGCTTAGATAGCCCAGAACCGGACCGGAACCGCCCAGAACTGGTGGTTCTTGAGGGAATCAGTCCGGTTCCCAATTCCAATTTATGGGAACCGGTGGATACCAGTCCGGTTCCCAATTCCAATTTATGGGAACCGGTGGATACCAGTCCGATTCCTAGTTCCATGGGCGGATCCGTCCACCTGCCCACTCAGACCGAAATGATTATATTAAAATAATATATTAATTTTCAATATTAAAAAAATTGAAATTACTAATTAATAAACCCAAATCAAATAACTAAAAAAATTAAGTCAGGATCGCTTCTTTATCATCATTCCATAATGAAATGCCTGGAAAATTGCCACAACAATTTCGCCTTAGTTAAACTAAAAAGACAATGAGGAAGAAATATCTCGTCATGTAGCTTTTGTAATATACCTTACACAGACTTGCCGAAACAAAGCAAAAAAGTTTGACTTAGAGACTTTCATGTAGGACAACGAGTCCACAACAAGAAATAAATCTTTAGGCTTCATCACAAACAAAGGTTCCTAAGCATCACATAGAGGGTTTTTAAAGCATCACACCTAAGAGAAAAAAAAATGCCTAGGACATGGAATTTGCCTACAAAATTTTATTCTCACCCATGATAGCCATGATAGAAAACAAGTTTAACCAAAATTGCTATCATTTCCTCACGATTATCGTAAGTGCCTACCATGATATCCTTCTGCAACCTCTCTAGCTGTTGTTATGGAAGTCACATAGTCGTTCTATGTTGAAAACCAAAATTGTTTCGCATTAATATTGGTTCCATGGATCCACCCAGGAATCGGACCGCCGGTTTGGTCCGGTTACTAGGTGAATCCATGCAACTAACGGGTGGATACCGATTCCAATTTTTTGGAACCGATCCTTAGTGGACGGTTCCCGATTCTAGGTTGGGAACCACTCACCCAAACCATGCACACCCCTAAGTAGTGGGCAGTAGGTCAACAACCAGCTGGCAACTAGAGTAAGCAATGATAAGAGTTTTTATTTCTCATTTTTGTTCCTACAATAGGAAAGTAGAAAATTTCTACTTTTCATTTCTGTTTTAAACCTATTTCTTGGCTAAATATTTGTCCTAGAAATAGAAAAATGAAATTATTTACCAAACAGATTTCTATTCTAGACATGCTCTCGAAAACAAAATAATAGAAAGGTAGAGAAATAGAATGTCAATCATTCGCACCCTAAATACCCAACCTATAGGTATTTCCCAAATAGAATCTAAATATTATATAAACAATTATTTTAAACATCTATTACCAATAAATGCACAATCCTGAAAAATAACATTTCAAACATCTAATTTTTCTTGTTATAGCTTAGATGGATGAATTGTTCCATCAACTTAATAGTTTAACCTCAAAATCAGTCTTTTCTTTTTCTTTTTTCTTTTTTTATAGATGCTTAAAAGAAAAACATAAGCAATTATTTCAAATGATTGACTATTCAAATAGGCGCAATCGCGAAATATAACTTTTATTATAGAAATGAACTTTTAAATATTTAATTTTTCTATATATGTGCTCTCAAGATGAACAATTTGATAATAGAAAAAAATGTCACAAAAATCTTAAATTATGTCCACCATAACACATTTACTCAATTCGTTTTTACTTCAAAAGGCCCAAATTTGTACTGTGTGACAAATTGACCCTTTCATGGACATTGGTGATGATGTGCTGTCACAGGATTTAAGTGAAAGTGAAACACTATTTTGATCATGAAATTATTTGAATTGGCTGAAGTTACGAGAACAACGCCATTCGCCTGAGTTTCTCTGAATAGATTTTGGGACTTTAGGGTTCTTTTCCTATTGATCTCCGTAATTCTGAACTAGGAAGGGTGTTTTGTTGATAGTCACTGATGTCTAATCATTAGCTAAATTGAAGGAATGATATCAAATTCATTCCATTGAAGTATTTCTTTTCACTACGGTTATCAATGGATTCAATTGGGAGTAGTAATGACGTTTGTCCATTATCGTGTAACCATGGACGATATGTCAACCTATGCACAGCTTGGACCCCCACAAATCCGGAAAGGAGGCGCTGTCGTTGCCCTTTCGTTGCCTTAAATTGTAAACAACGTTGGATCAGAAGGCCAAGATGACTAGAAGATTGTGATTGTAAGTTTGAAAACTAGTCATGGTGACTGCTGATGATTCCTTTACCCTCTTGCTTTGCTCAGCATCAATGTGTTTCATTTTGTGTGGGTCTTAATAATACATTATGGGCGTGGGGAAAAGAAAAGGCATCGATGCCACAGGCCCACAGGGATCAAAGAAGTGCCCTTATTGTGCTTTTATGGCCTGCGAGATGATCCATCTACTACCAAATCTATAGTTACTTTCTCGTCCGCAATTACAGTCAAAATGGGAGAAATTAGAATCTCTCTCGTGTTGATGTTGACTTTTGTTGCTCGGCTGCTATGATCTTTTGATTTGTTCACTTCTTCGACAAGTTGGTGGTTCAAGTAATGCACTTTTAATGTTGACTATAGAATGGAGAATCGAGCGTGACGTGGTACTCGAATTCTGGGATGTAGTGGAAACTGTGTTGTCTGGTTGTACCCCCTCGTTTCAGGGGAAATTTCTTAAAAATCAAGTTCTGTAGTCTTCGATAGAGTGCTAGAAGTGTTTAGACAGGCAAAGCATGCTAATAAGCTTCGCCGGGATGGGTGCTAAAATGCCTTCAAGTTTCGTGGCTTTTAATAGTGTGCCAAATCGAGTTAGGGATGGCTAGGTAATAGAATTTCCAGATAGGTCTTTTTCTTGTGACTAGACTATTGTAGTTTTTGCCTTGTACAAATAAGAATCACACAATGAAGGAAAGTGTGCTTATATTTGTTTAATGCTAACGGATTTAAACAATTCATTGATATAACGAGTGCGCATGACCAACTATCATAGAGCGCTACGGATGGCTATGTAACAAATGGATCTTAAATTCATAGCGTTGCTTGTCAATATCTATAACCATTTTACATCAAGTAATAGTAAAATGGTAAGTTTCGCGAGAAAATATTGAGTACGGCTAGCATTCCACCATGTCAAAATCCCATATCTACTCATAGGACGACACATGTTGTTCGGGTCCCACCGTGCCAGAACCTCTTACAGCCTCAAACCAACATCAGATGAAATAACATAAATTGACAACCGAACTTTTAAACAAGATGATTGAGAGACTATTAGTTCCCTTACTTCTTGTTTTCTCTGGTTCTTTTTGGTTCAAGAAGCTTTGAGCTTTCATATCCAGTTCCGAATCTCCCCTTTTCGCTTGCAATTTTTCTTGTTATGGGTTAATGAGTCCTTTCGAAAACTGTTTTTCTGCATTTCTAAATTTGGTGGGTATCTGTATTGCGTTTGGTTCTTTTACGTGGGAAGAAGAGGACTAAGGTTTTCATAACGACGGAAGCAATTCATAAGTTTTGGTGCACTAGTTTCCAGGACTGGAGCACTTCGATGTTGAGCTAATGCGAACCTTTTTGTGCTTTTAGCAACGATTGTTTACTTCATTCCGGGTTTAACTGGCGACTGCGGATACTTCATATGTGTAGAATCTGCAAAAAAGTTTCGTCTTTTAGGAGTTATCGATGCTAATAAGCTAGCGATGCCTGGATTTGGGCGGGGGCCGACGCCCTCGCTTGTGGCCGGTGAGGGCGTGACGGCCCTCGCCAATGGCCGATGAGGCGCGGGGCCCCTCCCTTCAACCAGTTAGTGGCCGACGATGGTCGGCCGGCCGGCGACCTCACTGGCCAAATGATAAGGAGAAAAGAAAAGAAAAAAAATAATTTAAAAAATCTAAAAAAATATTTAAAAAAATTATAAAATTTGTCCACATGGCGCCACATAAGACCGCCGGTGGCCATGTCAACAATTTCTGGCTTAAATTAGCTGGATGGACTGAATTGGTATCGATGTAAAAAGGTTTATGACTAAATTAGTCAAATTGAAAAGTTTATGATTGAATTAGTATGTTTAGAACTATTTTGGTACTTTTCACACTAGGAAGCACAAGGAACTCTATCAATAAGATAAAGTTGAAGAACAGAGTGTCCTTATCAGGCAAAGAGATGAGTATCCTGCTTTTGAGAACAGCTGAACTTGATACTTGTACAAATTGTCCAAGTTCTGAGCACAACTTAGACTATTCCAAATGTTTGGAAAGAGAGAATAAGTAGCATTGTTACGATCATTACATAGGCAGCTTGCAGGAATTGATCTACTTCAACTAACGAATGCTCCTGATCAAAGGTAAGAGAAAAACATACGCATGATAATGGACATGGAAAATAGTAGGTGATTCGTCGAGAAGCCTGCCAAAGGAAATGCGAGAACTCCAAGACGAAACTGTGATGACTTTGAATAAATCGAGCTTCCGCAACCGATTCAACTCTCATCTCTGATTCTTCTCCAACAATCGTGAACTATTCTTGAAGAAATGCCCCTCATGCCTTATGTCCTGTTACATCTTTGCATCGACGAAATCCCTGTTCATTTGGTTCTACATGTCATGTTCTTAAAAAAAAAAAAAAAAAAATGTTGCCTTCGCAGATTCAGAGAATTGCCGAATTAGAATTGAGCTTCTTTCTGGAGACCAAATCTAACAGAAAAACCCCAAAAAAGCCGCAAATCTCCTTCAGCGAGCAAACGAGCCTCAGCCCAATCGAGCTTCCTTGACGGAGAGAGAGAATCGAGCAACAAACTAAACCCTAATACCCAAATCGCCTTCAGCGAGCGAACGAGTTTCGAACAAATCGAGCTTCCTTGAGAGAGAGAATCGATCGGCATTAACCCTAAAGCCCTAAATAAATTCCTGTGGATGTAAATGGCCTCATCCTTGTAACTTCAGCCACATCTTACGACCAAAACGGCGCCACATCACTACTGATTACCTTTCATTGTCCATGTAAGTCGCCACATAGAATTTTTAACAGTGTTGATTAATGGAATTATAAACTATAGGAAAAGGAAAAGAAAAATTGATGAAGGAAGAAGTAAAGCAAGAGAGCTTCGCATAAAAATCAATTTATATTTTCCATGGATGGAAAACCATCAATATAATTTTTGGTCTATGGTAGAGATTTTTGTAATAACATAATATAAATAATATATGTGTGTACCATTTCAACCATTGTTTAAAATGCATGGTTACCATTTCAATGCCCGTCTTTGCTAATCATACTTGGATAGCCATAAGTCAACTTGGATCCACCTCTACCGCCTAGAAATCTGACTTTAGTAATTTTCGTACCCAATAATTGGCAAATTGATTTTGAGTGGAGAGATATCAAAAAAACAAAAAACAGAGAGAGAACCGAAATTAGCCCAAGGCCTCTCCCTTTCTTCCTTTCAGAGGAACTATAGGTTAACTCATGTATTAAGCATCATCATTAAAATGCACATTTAAGATATTGCATTTGGGATAATTAGACCAAAGGTACTGAAAATTTACCAATTACCTATTGTCTATTATCTTTCTTTTTTCAATCAATTGGGTTCCTAAATTTTATTTCAATTAGACCACGTAACCCAGAGGCTTTAATTTTTGTACTGATCACTTGATAGCATCCTTAAACTCATTTTAATCAAACCGATTTTAATTATGTCTTTCTTGTTCATGCTAGCTTTTGTATTCAAAGAATAAACAGAAATGTTTGAAGTGATGGTCAAATTATCATTGCATGTATGTTGGCAACTTACACCATAGCCGAGGGTGGCCGGACCTTGTCCGGCTCGCTACACGTACTCGAGAGTGTGGGCGTGCAGGGAGCGACGAATGCGTACTACCGAAGGAAAGTGCCCCCGGCAAGCGATGACAATGGTCGTGAGCGAGACCCTTGCCAGCCTCTCTCTGCAGTGTCTCCGCTTGAGCCCGATGACGGATGTCGAGCCATTGCTGAAGGTTAGCAATGGCGACACCATCATGTAGCCACGCCCGGCCCTAGTTCGCCACTCTCACTCGCGCGCGCACTCATAGACACAGAGTTGTAGGAGGTCAGTATCTTCTTCCGTCTCAGCTATAAAATTAACGCTTAAGTAGCATGATAGATAATAATTCTGATTAGTCCTGAATTTGGTGGAAAACAGAATGGAAGAAAAAGAGAAAAAGTGCATGTTGTTTATAGACAAAGATTGGCACCTTGGCGCTTTGCACCTGGCAAACTGAAGATGGCAATTTTTGGAAATAAAAAATCCCCCCAAAAAAAAATGATCTTTATATTTTTCATGTTTATTAGTATTTATATTAATCCTAGAAAATCACTTTGTGACTGTGGGCTATGACCGTTGATTCGAAAAAAAAGGCATGATTGTTCGCATCTCCTCTTTCATAATTGCTGTTTATGTTTTCAGGTGATTTTCTGAATCACTTTTCTTGTCGGTCGGAAAAAGTTTCTTTCCCTTCCGCCTCGTTTTTTTTTTTTTTTTTGAGAGACCATGCGAAGAAGTATAAGAACCTTGCCGGGTGGCTTTCCGTATTCCTTACTGCAGTATCTACGGTGGAGGAACAGCATTTATTCATGAACAGAATAGCAAATTTCAGTTCGAGTTTTCTTCTCTTCATCCCCAGTTCTCCTATACCAAGTGTGCGTGCACAAGAAGCGGTGAAGATTCTGCAGAAATTATAAGAAATGAACTGATATATCAAGTGCTCCCACTCTCCTTGTTGTCTGGGTGCGTTGTTTTCCTTTTCTTTTTTTGTATCTTCTGTTTCTCTCCAGATTTGGTTTAGCTGTTGCTTTCCATCCAGCGAGTGTTCCAGTTTTGAGCAATCAACGAAGGTGGCAAGCTGGGCGTTCTATACTCGCAACAACAGGGCGAAACGGAGCAGCGACACAGAAACAGAGCAGAACAGAGCAGAGTAATACCATGGCTATTCAAGGCCAATGCGACGATTACAAGAGGTGCCACTGTATTGGGAGTATCATCGGCATAAAGGCACGAAAACGAAGCACCACCGTGAGGTGGGTCCCCGGCGGAAGACTCGAATCAAGGGAAAACGCCAAGACAGGGAGCTGCCAAGTCCGTCTCTGCAAGGGCAGTTTTAGGCGAAACCAGTGCTTCCATGGCAGCCACTGAGGCGTGGGATGAGCGTCTGGAACTTCAGGAATGGATGAATAAAGGTTTGAACGAGAAAAGCAAGCTCTTGAAGGGCGAAAATTTAGGGTCCGAAAACAGAGCTTCTCGGCCAAACTCGTCGGAGCCGACACCGGCTGTCACCTGAGGTCGAGTAGGTGTCGGAAACTATGGAACATTGTTTTAGAGGGTCAGATAGTGTTACAGTGAGGGAGATCGTTAGAATGGTGAGGTGAGGGAGAAGAATCGCGAGAGCTCCCTGAAACCAGAGAGGGGAACCTTCGGTCCTGTGGGCGTGTATAGAGGAATCCAGGCGTGACGAAGGTGTAGGTAACCAGAAGAGGACTGGGATAAACTATTTTTTACTCAAGTAATCATCCTACTGCCATAAAGTGGAAAAAAATAAGATATGCTTGCTTGTTGTAATTGCAGAGGCTCACCTTTAAGTGAAGGAAGGAAATTGTATATAAAGGACTAAACTCCCCTTAGAGAAACTAAAACTCCTTGATAACTGACAATCTTACCCATTTTTTCGCATTCTCCGTTTAATTCGTTGTTCAAAGACTCCAAACAGGAGAGCAATCCAATGGAGTCGCAACCAAGTGAAGAACAGAGTAAGTCGAATCATGCAGAACCAACAGTAGGTATCTGTTCAAGTTACAAGCAAGAAAAATTAGGGTATAGGCAATATGGTCTTAAAATATTCCGCAGCTTGTATTTTCTTCATTATTCTATTTCTTTGCTTTGTCATCGAACAAATATAACCCCGACCTTGGCTAAGAAAATCGATTTGAGAAGGACTTTGTGCTCACTTTTTCTACTACATTTATTGAAGATGTTCGTGTAAGCGTTCCATCAGATCCTTCTCAATCAAGAGGTGCTACAGGTGCGTTATCCCTCGGAAGGGTTATTCCATTTTGAAATTAATATTTGGAGCGGATCTTCATGAAATTGTTCCTTTCTGGGACACTTCTCACTGTGAGCAAGAAAAAAAAGTATTAACTTGGCCTAAAAGGTCTCATCCATTGCAGAAATACTGGAAAATGGAGTGGATGTACACTATTACCGACCATTGATCCAAGCTGCATTCAGGGGTGATTGGGAATTTGCTAAAAGATTTTTCGAACAAGATGCTGCTTCAAGGATGGCCAAAATAACAAGCAGATCAGAAAGAGTGCTTCACATAGCCGCTTGGAGTGCACAAGACCAATTTTTGGAGAACCTGGCTGAGCTCTTTTCTCCCCATCCGGAAGAGCTTGAAATGGTTGATTGTGACGGCCGCACAGCCCTCCACATTGCTGTCCTGTGTGGAAGGATAAGGATGGTCAAGGCATTAGTTAGAAGTAATCCTAGGTTGACGCAACTCGTAGATAATAAAGAACGCATTCCTTTGGGAATATCTGCTCTGGAAGCTTCTATGCATAAGGACATTGCCTGGTTTCTGGCGGAAAATACAACATACGATGGGCCAAGTCAACCCTCTAGCATTCCCTTCGCGATTGACATCATTATAGATCTCACCTCTGGTCATCATGGTAAGATCACCATCGCTCTTTATCTCAATTCCATCTGTTTCTTCTTATACTTATTAGGCTCCGTTCGTTTTGCGGAAGATATAGTACTTTTTGAATATGTTTTTCAAGAAATCATTTTCCAAGAAAATGATAATATTTTCTGACATTCAGCTGAAACTTGAAAATAAACAAGAAAACATTTTCTACTGTCGATATAGATGATTTGAATTTCCTCCATGCACTCCTTTTGATATATATATAATTTTTTAATTGTATTTCTTTAAAATTAAATATTTTCTTTTTTTTTTATTTTCCTCCTTTTATGGTCGGTTGCCGACTACAACCATAGCTGGTGACCAGCTAAAGATGAGCTTGAGCTTGTTGGCCTCAAGCCTTGTTGAATCAACGAGCCAAGGGCTCATGCTCGCTGATTTGGTGAGTGGCCAGCTCAACCTCATCGATTTGGCAAGTGGTGAGCTGGAGGCTTGCCTATGGTTAGTTATTGTGGTCCAAAGAAGAAAGAAAGAGAGAAATGAAAAAGAGAAAAAATAAAAATAATTAAAAATTTGGATTTTTTTTTAAGTGAAAGAAAAAAAAGAGAGAAATAATTGGAGGCTAGAGATAAGCGAGATTGAGTGAAAAAAAAAATGTTTTACCCTATTTGGAAAACGGAAAACATTTTTTTTCCTCTATTTTAGAAGGCTCTTGCATTAATAGAAATATTTTCCTCAGTTAGTTCATTTTTTCGTGAAAAAGAACGTTGGAAAATCCAAAAAACATTTTTTTAAAAAGTTATTTTCTATGAAATGAGCAGAGATTTAGACTTAGCTTATTTCCCTAACATTGCTGGTGAATTTGGATAGATATCACCCTCTATCTAGTTGAGCGATACAAGAACTTACTTACCATGAGAAGCACATGATACGGGGTAACAATACTGGACGTGTTGGCGAGGAATGAGTCTCACTTTCCCAGCGGAACCAGGCTGAGTGTTATGGAAGCATTGATATACAAAAGTCCGTACTTTCTGCACTCGCGTCCCCCTTCATTACTGATTCCCCTTCAAGAAGATCAACCTGGTTACCTGCTCCTTTGTCTCTGAACTGAAGGTATCCCGGTGGACTTGAACTCCAAACCAAAAGATAAAAATTCAGATCCGGGTGGGCATGCATTTTTGCTGTTGGGCATTATCTTAGGACATTTCATGATTTTGAACTTTCATTCAATTTTCTTAGATTGATTCCCTCCATACTAGGAAAAGAAACTGGAAACGATTGTTTCTTTGCAAGACATATTCTGGCTCCTTGAGCCAGTGTTACTTGAATAATGGCCTGAAATCGAAGTACTTTATAGATTAGCTATCCTCTGGAAACCACATATGATTCAACCAAATGCATGAGTATCGTATGACTTAACTGAATGGACAATGTAACGAATGAATTATAAGGTCTCAGATTTCATATCTAGTGATTGAGCTCTCTCTGCAATTTGTTTGTAGTGCTTCAATGTCTTACAAGGTCACTCTGGAATGCTGCCAAAAATGCAGGTACACTTCCATTTTGTCAAGATACGGTCTCTATCTCTATCCCTCCATCTCCAACTAAAAGTCTATAAGCTTGCTTTGTTTTTGACTTCTTTTATTAATAGAAAGAAGTTCCCACTGAATTCTTTGCCATAATTTGGAAAAGAAGTTGTGTTAGGCCCACTGCTTGTGTGAAAGTACACATTTACCATTGGATGAGTGACGTGTTTATAATATTAGTTTTAAAATTAAAATTTTCCACTGGTCAATTGTCCAACAGTAAATGTGTAACTTATTCTTTACAATGTCGATGGACCTAATAATAATCCTTCAAAAATTTTCAAACTCAAACAAAGTTACATATGCTTTTCTGTGTTAATATTTTAATATTTTTAAAGCTTTCAGATATTCACCAAATTCTAATTGCAAGAGTCGCAAAAGTTATAATATAAAAAAAGTTAAAAAAAATACTTGAAACTGAATATTGAGCGAGATTGGACGTCAACCTAGGAATTTCTTGTTTATGGCTAAATGATCTAAGCCGAAGATATGGATAAGAGTTACCTAAACCTAGCACTTCTCATTCTTTCGTGATGAGTGAATTATCTCTATCGAGCATGCAAATCTTTCTGGAAAAAATAAGAACAATGAACCCATTATGTATTAGTCTCCTCCATAACGGGAGAAGTACAACACGAAAGAACACATTGAGAGGGTGCAGGAAGTGGGCGTGAGAACGGGGCCAAGTCCCTCACGTCTTTGCCTATGAAATAAGGTTGCAATAGATGAAGGCATGATTTTATCATTTAATCACATTTAACATAGTAAATTTACATTGTTATTTGGCAACTTTAAAAATGCGTGAAGAACAGGGATAGGAGTATGTAGGGAAAATCAAAATAATTTGCTTAGAAGGGCTTGGAATAGAAAGAATATTTCAGCAGCAGCTAATTTTGTGGGTCTCAACAAAATCATGCATCACAAAATTCCACTGCAAGTTATATACCCTGTACCAACAAGCTAATGATTAAAGGAGTTTTCTCCTCTTCTTATAATCTTGTATTTCAGATTTGTTGGAAGCACTCCAAAAAATAAGATCCCGAATACATTAGGCCGATATGGGAGAATCGATCTTAAGATTACCTAAGACTGAGAAGGTGGACCATTCAATGTGTGCAAATCTGAGCCCAAACACCACCTCACCACAAAAAAAAAAAAAAAAAAAAAAAAAAAAAAAAAAAGACTACTGCAGTTTGCAAAACTTATTCACGACTTTTGCTTGTAGTTGCATTTGTTATCTTGACCCAACCTTTGGATGCACCCGAAATACTCTTGAGCCTTGTCCCTAATTCTTCTATTTTTGTCAAAGAACAAAAAAGAAACAGAAGTATAGTGTTGTTGCGTATTCTTATTAAATCAGAAGTTTTTTTTAGAATAAACTAAAGTTAACTCTACTTACTATGTCATTTAGGTGTGACAAGTTTACTCGAACGTCACATACCATCATTATGTGACCTCATGTGAAAGTTTTGATTTTATTAGAAACAGATAGAATGGAGAAAAAAAAAACTTGCTCTTGTGCTGAGCATGACTAACAATACAATGGATTGTGCGTATAATATTGTTTTTTTTTTATCACTAGCTGCTATGCATAATTGCATATTATTATCTAAAATAATCTTATATATGCAAAGACTTCTATGATTTGCTCTAGCTGGACAGATGTCATTGGAATGGCTATTTTTAGAGCTGTTCTATCAGATTAAGTCTCATAATTCATTCTCTTAATTATGATTGACATTATAAAGCCTCGTTTGAAGTTCAAGGAAGATCACTTTCTTCGGTTGTCCTCTAATCACTTCTACTTTCTTCACATCCAATTTTTTTTTTCTTTTCATCCAGACATGATACAAACCTTTTCTTGGAAAATTCCAAAAATGACTTTATACCTTTTTAGTACTTTGCATCAGCAATTACTAACTCACACTTTGCACTGAATCCCAATGAAGAAAAAAGATCAAAATAGCTTTTCTAAAAGAGTAAAAAAATATAAATAGAATGAGATCGTTTTCCCAATCTCCCGCCAACCCAAGCTAATGTGGTAGGGGCTTTTGTGGGAAAATATGACAGTTAGTAAACTGTTGTGTCTGATAACAAAAATTGGGGTGCAAAACTGGACTACTTTTTCTTTTCAAGTAAAATCCAATCGCCGACTCTTCGTTTTTAGTTTTCATTTTTCCTTTAATATTTTGTAGTTCCTATAATCAAGAGGATTCACGAGGTGAAGTTAAGACACGTGGCGGCTGTAAAGTTGGCAAAAAGTGTTTGCATTGCGATCTCTCATGAGACATCCACCGAGATCACCAATTTTTTACGAGAGCAGGACGTGTTGGGTGAAGCAGCAGTAAGGGGAATCACTGAAATCGTGAAGCTATGTATTCAATTTTTCCCGGAGCTTATTTGGATTTCTCCTCGCGATATACATGGTAACAGGTTGACGTCAGAGGCTGTGAAGTATCGCCAAGAAAGGACTCTCAGTCTCTTTTTGAAGGTAAGCTCAACCAATGAGTTGTCGTTAGTTCCAGGGCCTACAGAGGAAGAATCGAAGGAGATGATGGAGGCAGCAGCAAATTATAAAGCGGAAGAGTACCACCCTAGTTTCGATGCGGTAACTAACGTGGCTGGAGCAGTATTTCAAATGCAAAGAGAAATCCAATGGTACAAGGTAGAAATCTCTCCTTTCATATATCTAATAGCCACGCTTAATGATAATTCTCATTATCATATCTTGTTAAATTTTTAAAATACGATGACTGGAACTTTATTTGGATAGTCTTGAGAATATACATAGAACATTTTCTTTACGAGAGTCACGCGATATGTAGCCCAACTCTTATGCACCACAAGGTTCACCTTCCTAGGTGAAGGGCAGAGCCCCACATCGGTCTGGTGTATTCAGCTTTTTACCCTTGAAATGATTCCAATACGACTCGTATCCAAGATCACAATGAGAAGAAGAAACTCTTTCGACGTCTAGGCTAACACTTTGTTGTACATAGAACTTATATATTCTTCATGCTAAACATAAATTAAGTTGAGATACAGAGTTAACGAAACTCTAATCTAATTGTTTACTTCCAAAAATTCAGAAAACATTCACTCATCGTTAATGGAGTCTTAGAAGGGTTTGTCCACATTTACAACTAGAATCAACCTTCTAAGTATAGGCAAATCCCAAGACATTTACCTTCTATTTCCAAGAAAAGACCAACTACCCAAGACATATTGTAAATGCTACCACTGACCCATGACTCGAAGGACTCTAGAGACAAAATACAATGCATAGGGTCCAATAAAGCACATAGAAGTACTAAAAGACTCAATCTCAGATTTCTTGACTAGCTCTTAATATTTTTTGGGATAATTACCCAAAAAGGCCTAAACCTTTTATATGATAGTCAATTAAGTCATAAATATTTTTATTATGTCAATTTAGTCATTAACCTTTTGAGCATTTGCTATTTTAGTTATAAACATTTTAATTATATCAATTTAATTTTAAATCTTTTGATGATTTGTCAATTTTAAGCAGCCTCCTAACCAAATTTGATAATAACAAAAAAAAAATCACTGACATGGACATTAGTGCTGATGTAATTTTTTTTTAATTTTTTTTATCTTTTTAAAATTTTCTAAATTTTTTATTGATTTTGTTTATTTTATTTTATTTCTCTTTTTCTAGGTTAGCGAGGTCACCAGCCACCCTTGCTGGTCATAGGCGAGGGCCATGACACCCTTGCATGTGGCAGGCAAGCACACAAAGGCCCTCTCCTATAGGCCAACAAGGGCAACAGCGCCCTCAACCAAACCACGCTAGCGTCAATTGCAGCCTAGAGTCCAAAATAAAAATAAAAAATAAAAGAAAAAGAATTTTTTTAAAAAAAATCGTAAGAATTGTCCATGTCTATACCAGTGGTGCTACATAGGACTGTTGACACTGACTAGATCATCATGTTAGTGACTTTTGGGGCCAAGATTGGCCGAAAAGATTAAATTGGCAAATTATCAAAAGTTTTAGAACTAAATTGGCATGCTTGAAAAATTTAAGATTGAATTAGCCACCATACAAGTGATTTAGGATTTTTTGGACAATTTTTCCAATATTTTTTCCATAAATTCTTCTTGAAGGATCCAAATTCCATGAAACTTGATTCTTTAGAAAGTAGAAACATGGTGCTTTCCATGTATATATTATTTGACCAAATGAAGCATAAAATCATCGTCCAAGCACCCACCCACGCATGGCTGAGGTGGTTGAGGGCTTGCCTTTCCTCCCTGGAGGTCCTGGGTTCGAACTCATTAATCGGCTTCGTGATTTAAGTGAGGGTCCATGGCGGTGGGTTGCCGTGTTAGTCTCCCCCGAGGTATAGTCGCGAATACCGAATCGGCATAAGCCGACAAGTCTCCCCCAAGGTATAGTCGCGAATACCGAATCGGCGTAAGCCGACAAGGGAAAGTGGATCCTTGGTCACCAAAAAAAAAAAATCATCGTCCAAGCTCCGAAGAAAGTGACCTTTGAAATTTTGCCAACAAAGATGGACTTTACTTGAAAATTTTGCATAAAGTATTGGATACGTCTTAATCTCCCTAAGATGTGCCCTCGTCTGTTTTTTTTTTTTTTTTTTGAAGATTTTCATTACACTGTCCACTTATGGAAACTCCTATTTGTGGGTTTTATGCATAGGCTGTGGAAAGCTGGGTTTTGCCCTCCGTGTCATCTGCCTACTTTGACAAAAAAACATATGGGAATAAATTTGTGGACAAACACCAAAAGTTGATTGAGAAAGGAGAGACGTGGATGAAGGACACAGCAAATTCATGTATGCTCGTCTCAACTCTAATTGCCACAGTACTGTTCACAGCTGCTTTCACGATAAAAGTGGAGCGCCATTGTTGTTAGGACAGGATTCTTTCCATATTTTTGCAATTTCGGATGCATTAGGTTTGTTCTCCTCCGTGACGGCCATCTTGCTATTCCTAGCTATTTTAACTTCACGCTATGAGGCACAAGATTTTCTCTACTCATTGCCTAAGAAGATCATAATGGGCCTCTCTTTACTCTTCCTCTCCTTAGCTTTCATGTTGGTGGCCTTCGCTGCAACTCTCACAATGGTGCTTGATGAGAGACTGGAGTGGGCTCTCGTTCCTGTTACTTTGCTTGCCTCTGTCCTCGTGTTTTTGTTCGCAGTACTACAGCTTCCCTTGCTATTCCAAATGGTTAAATCCACTTATGGACCCAGCATCTTTCGTTCCGAGGGCATTTGGGATGGAGTCAAATATACAAAACAAGATTAGGGATTGACAAATTTGATTTGAGGGTGTATGTCTTCATTATAGTTGGTTGTTTGTAGTAGAGCCAATGCAATATTGAATGTAGTTCCTCAAAGTATATGACCAATTACCATGCATATTGTTTCCCTGTCTTGTTACCAAAGATCTCTTTATAGAATAATTTAATCAATTTAAAATTTCAACCTATAGATACTTCAAATTCAATCTGCACATACATAAACAATTTCTTTTAACATTCAGGAACAAAGTATGCTCAATCTTGGAATATAACTTTTTAAAAATTAGTTTTTTTAGCTTCTTTTTTTTTTTAATAATTTAGATTCAGATTTTTTTTTCCTTTAGCTTAAATATTCAGCTTGGAGGTACTTCAAAATATAATCTATATGAAAAATCTATATCTTCAACATTTATTACCAAAATTCACGCAATCATGTAATATATCTTTCATCACGGAATGAGAGATGAACAATTATTTATAGAAAAAAAAATTGTATACCTACCATAAATCTTTGCTCCAGTGGCCATTGTTGACACCTAAATTTTGATTAAATATTTAGATATTTATTGCATAAAAAATTAGACATCAATTTGGTCTTGGAAAAGCAATCCTCACCATCAAGGCAAGCGACAATTCATTGCTCCAACAGGCAACTAAAGACATGCCTGAGTCTTGAAAAAGTAGCTTCCCTACGTCATCAGGTAAGATAATATCCTGGTATATGCCAAAAACTTGGGGTTCTCTCTTCGTATCACTCCTTCTCCATAAGTAACTACGGGCATCTTCATATCCGTCTTATTATGTATTATGCTATATTGCCTAGGGGTGAGCGTGGTTCCGGGTAGAACCGGGAACCGGAACCGAACCGGAGGAGGTTCCGGTTCGGTTCCCGGTTCTAAGGGGACCGGTTCCGGTTCCCGGTTCTCTTTTTTCGGGAACCGGCAGTTCCCGGTTCCGGTTCCGGTTCCCATAGGAACCGGAACCTGAGAAACCAGAACCGGCAAAGTTACAAAATAAAAAAAACCCTAATTCTTTCCATGCGATTCCCCCCCTTCCGTTCAACTTTCCCCCCTTTCCCTTTCTTTTTCCCTCTCTCTTTTCTCCACCTTTTCCTCCTCACGTCACTTCCTGCCCCCCACTTTTTTCTTTTCCTCTCTCTCTCTCTTCTCTTTCCCCCTCTCTCGGCCGAACCCCCCACCTCTTCTTCTTCTTCTTCTTCTTCTTCTTCTTCTTCTTCTTCTTCCTTCCTTCCTTCCTTCCTCTCGCCGGTTGCTGCTTCACCCACCACCACACCGCCACCCCACGCCCTACTCACCACCACCTCTTGGCCACCAAACCCCCACCACCCACTGCTCGTCCAACAAGCTGTCTCTCCGTTGAGCCCGACGAGCTGTCTTGCCGTCCGCGCCACCGTGAGGCACCGCCGCCGTCCCCAAGCCACCATCACCACCTCTTGCTGCCGCTTGCTCGGCCGTCCGAGCCATCGTTGCTCCGAACCGTCACCACCTCCGCCCGAACTGAGCTCTTCCCCCCTTGGCCGTGGGTTGAGCCGCGGCTGCCGCCGTCTTCAGTGCGCCGTTCATGCCGCCGTTGGTGCCGTGAGTCTCGTGCCTTCGTCGCCGTCGCGCCACCGTCGCCGCGTGCTCGCCGTCGCCAGATCAAGAAGAAGCTGGTGAAGAAGAACCGGAACCGAACAGGCCCATCCCTCACTGGATTCGCATGCGAACTGACAACACTTTCCTTCACCTTTTGTCCAAAAAAAGCCGTCTTTTTATTTTATTTTATTTTATTGTGGCCTAATTTTTGTCGCCGAAATCGTTCAGGTACAACGCGAAGCGTAGGCACTGGCGCCGCACCAAGCTAGGGTTTTGAGGTGTTTTCATGGGAGGAGTTGCTTTTGCTTTAGGTTAGAGCTTTTTAGTTGTTGCGAAAGAGACCTTGATGCTTTTCTAATTATTGCTTTTAAGCGAATTGAAGACTTTTATGGAAGCAAATAGCTGCTTAGATACAGTGCTGCTTTGTTACTCTCGAGCACAAGCATTTTTTATATCCGATGATCTGCGAATTGTGGTAGTTTCTGTTGCTTCATGTGGTTTTGATAGTATTAGAGATGGGATTTTAGTGAATTTTAATGTTGCTTCAACTTTATGTCTTGTTAAGCTTATCGCTGTTACAACACATTGTGTTCAACGTTCAGTGCCTTTGATCGGTTCTGCTAATGATTGGCCTGATCTTCTTATTTAGATGAGACTTATAGGCTTGTGTTGGACCTGCTTTTCCTGTTTAGTGCTTGTTGAGGTCACGGTGGTGCTTGTTCTCATAGTGTGGTAGTGATTATTAGTGGTCGTCCTTCCAGACATTGGGGAGCTTTTAGTTGTGTCAACTCTGAGGAATTTCAACTTACGTGGTGTTGGTTTGCTATCTGCAATGTCTAAATAAGAGTAACATCAGTTTATTGGGCATCTTCAATAGCTTCAAGTCGGTTTAGCATGTGAAGTGTGTTCTAGCATCAGGTTGCAGGATTCATGGCTATGTCGTTATTATTGCTGCATTATTTTCCATTTTTTTATCTAAAAATGAAAAATAAAAAAAATAAAGAACCTGTTGGAACCTGTTGGAACCTGGAACCGACCCTGGAACCTGTGACAGGGTAGGTTCCAGGTTCTTGGTTCTGACGGGTAGGTTCCAGGTTCCAAAAAAATGAGCAACCTGTACCCGAGGGTAGGTTCCAGGTTCCAAGCGGAACCTGTAAGGAACCGGGAACCGCTCACCCCTAATATTGCCCTTCTTACATAGGACACATAATCCCAAACAAGATATTATCTATTGTATATGTATGGAAAAAATTTATGTATCAATTCTTCTTTGAATGCAACATTTGCGAGCTTATTTTTAAAGATTGATAGTTATTGACACCTAAATTTTGATTAAATATATAGATATTTATTGCATAGAAAATTGAGAACCAATTTTTAAAGATTGATAGTTATTGACACCTAAATTTTGATTAAATATATAGATATTTATGGTCAAACAACTAATTAAACGCTACACCTCAACAATTTTAAGGCACATTGAGTCATGTAGAAGGAAAAAAATATCTTAAATGTACCCGATGCATATGAGCCCATCTCACATGTGTCATTGGATGAAGTGGGCCTCATGTGAAACTCATTGATCTAATGGTAGCGTGAGTTAGATTTACATGATCTAGACGCATCCATTACTGGCTCACTGTACAAGTGATTCCGACAAGATTCTAGTGTATTTAGAAAAAAAAAAAAAGAAACAAGTCCAAAGCTAGGCTCTAAAACAGAACAAATGACAATCCTCCATAATTAAGTCATGTGTAGAAAAGTTCGGACCAATGAATTGGTCTAGTTGGCATTGTACAATACTAAATGAATGTATTGAATGTGTTGGCACGACGTGGCATCACTAATAATACTTTGATTGGGTCAAACACATGGCACGATGTGAGTCATCATTATATGAATGAAGTGCCAATCATTAGTTTATCCCTTTGTAGGATTCAAATTCTGCTGTAATCTCATCTATAATGGGTGGATGGTATTACTACATCACTTGACTTGTACTAAAAATCAAATCTCCACTCCAACAACTCACTTCAACACATTAGCAAACCAAATACAACCTCACAAGAAAAATTCATGGAAAGCCATTGACGACGAGCATTTAAGCCGAATTATTATTTCCTTTCATTTTTTTTTTTGAAGAGGCTTGAAAAGGTGGTGATTGATAATAGATGGATTCTCGACGAAAATGAAATTAGCCACTTAGCCAGTGCCACCAAGAACGCCCTTGAGCTTCTTGACCTGAGCATCATCAAGGAAAGAGGTAGCTTCCACCAACTCAGAAGGACAATTATTAGCGAACAGAGCAAAGTCCAAGATTTGAAGCCCAAGGCTTGGACTGTTGAGGCTAACTATCGCAAGTGCTGGACTTTTACCAGCATTCAGTTGGAAGTGCAATAAGCCGAGGGAAAGTCACGCTATCCCCTTTGTTGAGGTTCTTCAAGTAGACGGTGTTTACTGATGACAAGATGAACTTGGCACAGATCGACCCTTGGAGGACAAGGAGGACCTCCAAGGCGCTTGGGTGCGTGTGCGTCAGGATGACCCTGCCAGGGGGCCATATCGAAATTAATGGTTGCAACCAATCTGTATATGATAGGGACCATATAGCTCCTAGGCATTTTCACAACTTATTTAAAGGTGGCAAAGAATGTTCATAAGTTTTATTTTAGAAGTTTACTTAACTATAATTAAGCACTACATCACCAATAAACCAATAAGTACATAGGATACATCACTTGTCACTCATGATGCTTCTCTATCTCTAATTAAAGGAATTTCTCCTCCTGTCAGTATGTATGTGGTGGGCTTTTCTCGTTAATTTTGCGCAAAAAATTTCATCCATTTTGATAAAACCACAAATGAAAGTCTTATCCATTTGATAAAAACACAAATAAAAATTATATCTCCCTCTCTTTCTCGTTGCGACCTAAATTTTCGTCAGCAAATCGAGCATATGCATTTTTGTAAAAATAATAAATATGTTAAAATAATAAAAAATACTAAATGAAATTTCGGCGCATCTCACGGCAGCCTCGCGTCCACATATACATATTTCTAACATATACGCATTCGGCGGGGTAGAATAAAGCAGAGAGAACGCACGTACACGGCGCTCAGCAAATTCTGTCTCGTATCGTCAATTTCCAGGAGCTTCTAGGTTGCGATTCCCTCTTCATACTCGGCCCCCTCCAGTCCACCGGTAGCCACTGCCCGTCTCCTACCGCCGACCACCATAGTCTTTTCGCATTTAAACCCCAGAGAATAGGACAGAGAGTACAGGGAAGGAATTCTTATGTTTAGTTATGATTCTCTCTTGCTGTCCTCTATGAATCCTCACCTCTCTCTCTGTCACTGATTGCCTTCGCAGGCTACTTCCCCAACACCACCAGCTTCGCAGCCACAGTAAGTGCTCCGTTCTCCCCTAATTCGCATGCTCTGTTTCTGCTGAAGGTAGGGGCCGAGTGCTCGATTACACTAGCATGAAATCCGGTCGATTAGCGATAAATTTAGTTATGACCCCTCTTATTTTTGCATCTAGATCCTTTGGCCGTTTGATAAAATTCCTGAACTAGACCAGTGCGTTTTTCAATTCAGATTCTGACTTAGGGCTTTTTTTTGGTTAGTCGATTCATTATTTTCGTCATATAGACTTTACCGTTGTTTGGTTTCCTTTCATTTTAGATTTTAGTAGCTATACGTTTTAGGATTTGTTCTTGGAATTCTCGGATTAGATGCATATCCAGTGTGTACACAAGACGAATCTGATACTGGCTACTCCAGAGCTTGACCGAGGGCCCCTTAAACGAAAATGAATTGATCCATGCACGTTTACTTCTTATACTTCACTATATGTCGCTCTGTGTTTATTGTGCCGAATTGGAAACATATTATGAAAAAATGTTGCTGGTTAGCTCTCTGTACGTGTTGAAATCGCAAGTTTATTGAGCGAACCTACCATCTCGAATACCGAGTGCATGCTGCGAGAGCATTGAGTTGCTGCTCTAGTCATCGTATGCGCATTCATTTGGGTGCGCTGTGACTGATTGGTTCATCAGCTGTATGCCCATTTCGAATATGTTGAGTTGTTGACGTGGTTACTGTGTTGTGTTCGTACCAATGTGGTGAGTTACGGAATTTGTCTATTCTGTGCGTGCTGGCTGTTCGTATGTTCCGGTATGCATAATCATGTAATTGGGTCATTGATGTGCTGTTCTTTGATGCTAAGTACTTGCTGTCCAGATCTTCTCTTTCATTTTTTTCTGTTCTAGTTTAGTGCGTTTCTTTCATTACTGAGGTTGACTACATTATTGGAAACCTCTAGTGCCGTGCTTCTGACTGAAGGATTCAGAGTTATAACGGCCCAGTATGATGAGACAATTATTCAAATTCTTTTAGGCTATGCTTTTCTTTTATTTTCTTTTTTGCAAAAAATAAATAGTTTGGATAATATTTTCCAAAAAAATAATCATTTGTATCGGCTGAAATAATTAGTTAATAAAAAAAAAATTCAATATTGATAATAATTTATATCTAAATATATTCATGAACTATTCATTTCCATAAGAAATACAAGCGATTATTTTATATAAAATGATTACAAATCATTCATTTTCCATAAAGCAAAAATAATCACTTATTTCTCTTACAAAAATAAACAAATGAAAATATTCTTAAGGTCCACAAAAATATTAGAAAATTTAGAAAAAAAAATCCATATTAACACTGGTTGTATCACGTAGTACGCATAACATCCGTGTGAGTGATTTTTTGAACTATATTAATAAATCATTAAAAAGTTTATGACTCAATTGGTATAATTAAAAGATTGACAACTAAATTGGCACAAATATAATAGATTTAAGAGTTTTTTGGTACTTTCTCCTTCGATAATTGGTGTGGTGTGGAACAATTAATATATGCTAGCTGGCTTCTCCTCGGATGAAGGTATTAGCATTCTGTTGCACGATCCCAACAGTTGTTTATCAAGTTCAATTGGGCTAACTGACCATGTTTGCACAAGAACAATTGCAGATCATAATCAGATATTTTCCGGCCAGTAGGAACCTGCTTAATAAGTGTTTGCCCAACAACAGTTTCTCCATGCGATGCTTGTGTTGTCTGTGCTAGCTTGGAGTTTAATCGCGCTCAAACGAATGCTTGCAGGGATCTTCGAAGCTAACTTCCTCTGCATTCCTCTCCGTCAACCCCAGACACATTCTCACGAGCACTCTGTTTTTGTTCTATTCTAGCGTACTCACATAACACGAAGGCAACTTCCTTTTCGTCTTTATATGACTTGTCTGCATGCGTCTGCTTCTTCATTCTACATTTGCCCATGCCTTTAGGAAGAGGAAAATGACTCTTCTTTTCATCAAGGCAGGGAATGGAATGGAGGAAACCTGAATAATGGGAAATTAAGCTTAACTCCGACAGAGCAATTAATGTCTGTGGAGAACAGAGAAGCAGGAACGAGAGTTCTTTCGAGAAATTATCAGGGGAGCTGGATAGCCAGTTTTCCTCGAAACACAGGAAGAACGAATGCTTTTATTGCTGAGATTTGGACGTTAGGAGGCAAAATTAGACCTAGTGCTTCGAATAGTGCTATTCATTTGCATAACGAATTAGATACTTCAGCCGTTATTCATGCTCTTGACAACAAACAGTCTCACTATCTTCTCATAGAACCTCTCCTTGTGAGTGCAGGAACTTGCAAGGAAAGAATGCAGGCATACCGTGAATTGAGCATTATAATATTGAGAACGTGAACATCTTTAAACTTAACTCATAAATTGAGAACATCATCATCCTTAGTTTTTAATTTTTTTTATATGTATTTAGCTTAATGTGAGTATTTTCAAAAGCTCAATATCAGATTTTTTTTTTCTTAAAAAAGTAATTAACTGAATAGGGAAATTATCTAGTCGTTGAGAAAGTAAGGAAAATGGGGAGGATATAGATTTAGATGGAAAGTCAATTACTGAAATTAGCTCATATTTGCAAATAACATAATATAAGATGGAACGCTTTTCGTGTGCCCCGTGGGACGAGGGCTCTTCTCAAGTTGTGCACGTCATGAAAGAGAGGAAAGAGACAAGAGAGATTTCTGGAGTGTGGATATGGCCGTTGGCTCTTGGTCATCTCTTATCTACTGATCCTCCAAAATTTCACGTTTCTAATTCCTGCACAAATCAATCGTTTCAACCTTCATGCACCGACCAAAAAAAAACCTTCATGCATTTTTTCACACTTCAATTTGATGTCACCAAAGCCCCACTCTTCAACCCAAGTCACTTTTCAACCCATGTGGAGATGGGAGAAAGTTGGTTCTTAATAATGCAGACTTTTAGATGACCAAATAATAGTCAACAAAAAGAGAGAAGAATAATAAAACATGTGCATGCTACCCAGCTACTTTTCTTTTGCTAAAAGCAAAAGATGGCTACTTAAAATTATAATAACCGATTAATTTGAGGCTTCTCTTTCTTCTACTTCTTCTTGTTTTTTTAGTCATTCTAGCCTTTTATGGTGGCTCAAGAAAAAAGTGACTCTTTATTAATTCGTTTATAAACCGATGATGAACAATTGGTCTTTCATATAGACATGATACCGTATTATATACATCTACATCCATATAAACATAGATATATATGTACCCTTCAAGCCTCAATTACATTGGAACTAGAATTATCAAGTCACTATGGTTTAATAGTTTTTGTTCGCAATTTACTTTTGATAATGCAAACGCATGGGCTGTGCTGAAAGATTATAAACGAGTGGAATCCTAATGATGAGCAACATGGTGATGAGAGCTATCTGGACTCACTCTTCTCTGAGGTCTATATATATGCAAGCATACTTCTGACTTCTAAGATTATATTGCTCTAAGAAAAAAATAATAATAGCCATTGTTATAGTTATTATTGAGTTGCTGTGCAAAAATTACAATAATATTCATAGTTACAGTGAATAAGGTAAGTTTACTATGTTTGGCTTGAAAGAGATGAGATGATCCGTAAAGCCACGGGGCCAACAAGAATTATCGTATTTGTTCAATTAAGGGGGGCAAAAATAAATAATTAGTCACTCAAGAATATAGAATTTTCGAATGGAGACCGATAAACGAACCAGTTTGGTCTGTGTATACAAGCTGAGGGGCCGTATCAGCTGACCAGGGGAATTTGCTGGATTTGCACCTTGTTTGGTTACCTTTTCTCCACTCATATCTGCTGGGTTGAGTTTAAAGTGAGTCAATTCAATTTTATGAATGGATTAAAATTAGTAGTAAGACACAAAGACAGAGTAAAAATGGGTGTAAATGGATATGACTGAGACTCAACGGCGATGGAGATGAAATAAAACAAATAAGAGCACTACCTCCATCAGATTAGTCATGCGCCTAGAAATTAGTTTGGGGAGTCATCCCGGGCTATGTCTTGCTCTTGCTTTCAAGGAAAACCGTTGCCTCACTGCTTGTTCAAGCTTTCTTGGAGCGCCTTTTCATATTGTATATCGATGACTCGAAACGAAGTGCTTGCAAAATGCTCATTTGTTGTAAATCGA
The DNA here is from genome assembly GCA_028830015.1 of Eucalyptus grandis x Eucalyptus urophylla. Lineage (NCBI taxonomy): Eukaryota > Viridiplantae > Streptophyta > Magnoliopsida > Myrtales > Myrtaceae > Eucalyptus > Eucalyptus grandis x Eucalyptus urophylla. Next base: position 49,911,964 of record CM054190.1, read on the forward strand.
TGCCAAATCTGATGATAATTAGGATGAAAATAGTTCAGCCAATTTTTTCTTGAGTCCCCAAATATTAGGGATTGCATAAACAAAAACGAGCATTATTTTAGCTCCGGCTTTTAACTGCATATGATAGATAATATTTTTATATGCAAGATGAAAATGTTGAGTGTATCAGATGTATAAACAACGTACCTTCTACTGATATACTTCTTCAGTCTCTTATGAAAATAGGATGTTTGAAACATAAGCTTAAATATGGCATCATGAAACAGATTATAATTGAATGCACGGTAAACAGGCGAAGAACAAGCTCATGAATTGAAGAAAAAAAATGGCATGTAATATAGAAATTTTAAAGAACTCAAATTCTCTCTCTGTTTTTTTTTTTTTTTTTTTTTGGTAGGTAAGTTAATCCTTTCATTGCTCAACTTGTGAGGTAAACTGGGTGGACTAAACCCAACTGCATTTATGAGCAGAGATTTCCCCTTAGACGTTCGAAGAATCCATTCAAACTCAATATCCAATGCACCAAAACTCCTATGAAATCCCAGCAGCTCCAGAAGATGACTCCATTGTTCATACAGCCTTAGAGAAAGCACATTAGAAGACCAGATGGTTCCTAAGACTTGGGAAAAGAGGAACACAGGATGCACTTATCATCAATTGAAGTCCACTTTCTCATTCTATCAAATGTTTGCAGCCTATTTAATATAACAAGCCACATAATGAATTCAAATTTCCGGAGGTTTGGAGTAAACCAGATAATCTTATGCCAAACCATCATTTGCTTCTTTTCTCGTACCTATTTTCAACGTAAGCATCACCGGTGTAAACTGACCGGAAGAATTTCTTGTGAAAAGAACTCCATCCTCAGAAGAACTTCAAAGAGAGTATCCCACAAAGGCTGCATGAATCTGGACTATAGATAATACTAAAGAAAGACCCACCCTTTGCCTCTTTTTGGGTGCTTGCTTTCGTCCTCTCATAAAGTCGAGTCTTGCTTTATTTAAGATGGTCAAATCTGTTAAAGAGATAATAATAAAGAAAGACCTGAATGAAGTTGAAGCCGATCTGCATAATTTTTATAATTACACAAAGGAATCCTCATGTTCGTGCGATTTAAGAGATTATCTTCCCTCATCAACGGCTGGTCTGTTGATTACTGTCACCATCTGGTGGTCTAACAAGAATGGTCTGATACTGAGGGAGCGTTTGATCTACGATGGTTCCGGTATAAAGAATGGAACAACTCCAGAGAGGCTTTTTACTTGTCATGCTTCCAAAAAGCACATAAAAACTGTGCATTGCTTTCTATTCCAAAGCAGTTGACGTCCACAGTTACGTACAATTTGATCAAGCAATGCACAAAAAAAAGCTCGTAGTTCATTCTGAAGACATTATTCAGCAATATTTGTACATGCGTTAGGCTACATTGTAATGTCCGTTCACTCATTGCAGGAAACTCAATTATAAAAATTGTTAAAAAGAAATCTAGAGGTGTGGTGTGATATTTGTCTCATATATTTGCCCCCAAAAATTAATCCAAATTGGTCTCTTATGACCCATTTATTAAAACTAATTTTCATTTGACAAAAAAGATCCAAAATTGATAACCCATAACACATTTACCCCAAATCAATCTTCGTTAGCAATTTGGAATATAATGTGGAGAGTAAAATTATATCAAAAGTACTAGTTTAAGATTTTTTATAAGACGAATATTAGTTTGGATAGAAATCTAATTTGGAGTAAATATGTCATAAATTATCAGTTAGTTTTCAGTGATATAAATCCTTTCTTGAAATGCTAATAGCTTCCATTGACATATTCATAATTAATTTGGCCCAACTGAGAAAGTATAATTACTCAGTGCATAGACAGTAAAATCAACATTTTTTTTTTCGCCGAGTAAACAATTTTCCCTCTTTCGGCAAAACTCGTTCGTACTCGTAGTCTCGTAGTATATATTCCAAACGATGCGAACCCCAAATTGCCCGGGTACCGCCATCATTTTTTACTGTAATAGCTGCGAACTTCATCCCCATTTTTTTACTTCGCCATTCAACCACAGTTCTATAGGCGCCAACAGAGTCCTGTTCTTCTAGTTTCGAAGGTATGCTTTACACTCTCATCGCTTGTTTTGATGCGAATTGTGAGGTTAATTTGACAGATGCAGAGCAGCTCAGTTCATGTCAAGGCACCCAGAAACCGACTCCACATGGACTGTGTTATCTCCGAAGATGTGTCGGATTAGTGATGAGTGTCGAATTCTCGATTTTGAGAGTTGGGTCTTGAGTGAAACGCGTTGGCGATTTTTGTATGGTGGAAAAGAACTGTTCTTTATTGATTTTTTTGCAATGTTGGGAGCTTGAACATGGAGACGAGTCCAGCCGGCGAAGAACCCACCTCGTGGGACGAACGGTACAACATCAATTTGATGCCCTCCGAGTTGTTCCTCAAGTTTCGAAGAAATTCAGGGAATCCGAGTCGGTGTTAATCTGGAGGTGTTTCTTCTGATGTGCCTAAATTTTGCTTGCCTTTGTGTTGCCACGTATTTGAAGTTTGGTCTCTAGCAAGTATGATTGGCCTGGATGAATGAAACAGGGTGATCTAGTGGCTGAATTTTGTTGAGAGAGGTGTGGAAAGATGAACCAAACCATTAAGGCTTGGAAGGAGTGAATGAAATGTTTCGTTTTGAGGTCATCTGCATATGGTATCTGAAACTTGGGTCAATTTTAATGTGAATAACTTGTTTGTTCTTAATTTAATTCTTATGTTGCTGACTTGGACTGGGTATGCATATTGGATGTGGTTCCTGCCTAATTTGATACGCATACTCATTCCTTGGTCTTGAAGACAAGTGCTGGATATTTCAGTGTGTGGATGGCGCAACTTCGCGTTTTAATTAGTGTCAGAGATTGTGGCACTGGTTCCTAAATTACTGACTACTCTCCTAAAATGCATGTGGGAGAGAATTTAAAATGTCAAAGGATTTTTAGTGATGCTTCTGTCTAGTTTAAGTTTGCAGATAGATTGACCTGAAAAATTGACATGGCAACTTCATGATTTATACATACTTGAAGCCCTCTCGTTTGCTTCGGTGCATTGAAGTCCATTTTAGGGCTCTGTGTTAAGTCAATATGTCAGTCCACATGTAAGGGAGAATCCGGAGAGTGTTGAACTATTCAGATATCAATCCATGCTCTCATGGGAGATAAAAGAGGTTTGTTACAGTTTTCACCGATGTCTGATTGGTGAAGATGTTAGAAGTTGAGTAGATTAACGGAGCACTTTTATTTTATTTTATTTTTTTTCAGTGATCTCCATGAGGTTGAACCTCACTTGGCTGAGCATGTTGATCAGACTTGTACAAGATCTGGCTTGCAGGATGTTACAGCCTTACAGTTATTTGCATAGATTCCATCGACATATGCTAATCACTATAATTTCCGTAAATTATTGCTTGGCTTGGCTTTGTGTTCACTTTTTCGTCTTTATTGACCTAATACAGCTTCTGTCAGTAATAGTCGCATAATGAAGTGGATGAACATAGACTTTCCTTTTCTTGTTGTCTCTTTTGTTCTTCTATAAGCCTGACCGCGACTTTAATTCATCAGATATTTTGATTTTTGTAACCTCATTCACCATACTTCAGCTTAAGTGGAACAATTAAGAATATATTTATGTTTAATGTTTGTATATTCATGGTCCTCAAAACTTTGGGTCTGTCTTATAGTGCTCCAACGATTGGCCATCAAGCAAAATTTTTGTTGGAGCCTTTACGGCCTGGTGTAACTCTGCTTGTTCAGTTAATGCAGTTATGGAATATAGCCTCATTATGACATCTGGATTTGATATTTTGATTCAGTTTTACAATGCTCCAAGGAATGATTTTCAAGCGAAGCTTGTGTTCAAGCCTCTCTCCCCAGATCATCTGTGGAAGTTTGTCTATGAACCCATACATCAAGACGTGGGCATTCTCTCAAAAAAGATTCCTGTCACAAAATTCTTAAATCTCCAGGTTTTGTCCTGTGTGGCCAAATATTCTCAATCATCAATAAGTCTGTTAACTTCTGTGGGTATTGAGCGGTAATTGGTAAAGCTTTTGGGAAGTCAGCTTGGCGTGTTTTGAAAATTACAGGTTGGCGTAGGCCGCAATTTTCAGTTAGATGCAATTAGTTGGAAATGGAAACTCACCACATGTTTGGGTGGGGACAGTGTATCTCGAATTAGAAATAAGACCACTCTTGGACTTTGTCCAGGTGTAGATTTTCGATTTGGGTGGAGGGCTGATTACGTTCTTCCAGAAATCACAGGGTAAGTTTCTTCCTTCTCAGCTACACTATATTTCGCTCTTGGAAGAAACTAGATGAGCTATAACACCAAACAACTTCTAATTGTATCAATTATTTGGTGTCACAAATTAAAATTTTGCTATTACAAAGCATGGTGATTATAAGATACAGTGAACTTACAGGTGTGGGTCATGCGCTTCTGTGATTTATGTCACTGTTTTATTAATTTTTTCTGGGTTTCAAGTTGTGTTTCATGTAACAGGGGTCTTGGTACTGATGAGCCACTATTCAACATGAACTCTGGGCAGTTGCAAGCATCGCTAGATAGAGTGGAAGCCATTTTAAGCTATCCAGATGCTGTTTAGAGGATATTGGTGAAGAGATGGTATGTTAATTGGTTGGCTCCTTTGAACTGCATTGAGATGACAACTACTAGCATCTAATATGCACCGGATGATGGTTTGACATGACAATTTTAAACATGGCTGAGCAAAAGATCGTTTTGCTTTTGAGTGTTCATGTTGGCCTCAGAAGTTGCTTATTTATCATTGTTTCTTAGCATATGTTCATATTTAATTGCAGCATCAATTGTTTGACTGAATTTCATATTCAGCTGGAGAAGCGGGAATATGGGAAGGGATGACTAGGCTCAGTCGTGCAGTGAAGAATGAGTATTGAAGCCTTCGAATATCATCAATTTTGTCGGACAATGTTGTTGTATGTAAGGGAATTAGTGGAGTGGTAAAATACGTGCAATCTGTTTCATCAGTTGTTTTTAATCTTCATTTTTCACTTCCATTCCCCTTCTTTACATTTACTGAATATTCAGTCATCTACGAGATATTTGTAGAAACGAAGGTCCCGTCATCATCAATGGGATTAATTTCGTGTCAAGGCAGATGATTTGGAACAATGATAAGGCATTTCTCGTGACATCCTATCAAGAATTGTCCATGTGCATTTCATACACGACTTTGATCATGTAATTGAGCAATCGCTACTTTGTTTTCAAAATTGCTGCCCAGTGGCAAATTCTCTCTATGGAACTTTCCCCTTTTGGTTTTTGTTTATGTTTCTGGCATTTGCTAGAGTAGGGAGATGCCCTAGACATGCTAGCGAAAATCGCTAGGGATGTACTACCAGAGGTGAATCTAGAGTGCCTGTTGCTTTGGCCCTGATTAATTAATCTGCTTTACAATGCATTCTCAGAAGTTACAACTACATATCCAAGTGAACCAGAAAGTGGAGCTCAAAACATTTTCTTGACTATATGCATCTTTATGAATAGTATTTTTGACATATATTTGTAAGTAGTTAGCAGTATTTTGCTCTATCTCATTGTTTCAATTTCTCCTCTCTCTCTCTCTCTCTCTCTCTCTCTCTCTCTCTCTCTCTCTCTCTACAATTCACATGTCATTTTGTGGAAAGACAGATCTTGGAAAGACAGAACCTTCTCTCATAAGTTGATAAGGAACGCTCACTAACAATTCTGTGCCTTTTGAAACACTTTGGGATAGAGCAAAAATGGGTGATGCCCACCCATTGCACCACCCAAGACAGAGTAATAGATGTAGAGGCGGTGCCCTCTCCAACCTGTGTCCTAGACGTTGAACTTGAAACTTTGCCTTCTTTCACTTTCGAATTCTCTCCCCCCTTGATGCATATAAATACAAACACCCAAATAGACCCCCCAAAATCAAAAAGAAAATGTCTGCCCTAAAGTTGAGAAGTTCTTATTCATTGCCGAATCTCCTGCTCTCTTGCTTACAATTCATTCTTTTCATGCTCTCTGCAGCGTCTTTCGCTCCCACAATCCTCCTCAAAATACCCCCAACTTTGCTCGGCCTCGCTTTCCCCGTAATATCGTCCGTTTTATTCATCTGCTCTTTCGTGGGCTTCTATTCCCAGCTCACACGCTTTTGCTTCATGACCCACTTCTTGATCCTCCTCGCTTTGCTGTCCAGCCAGGTGCTCAGCATCCGGGTGCTGTTCACCAGAGAAATATCAAGACTTTCGCTGCTGAGATCAAAGAGACTTGAAAGAGGCTAAAGTCCTGGTGAGGCTGGAGTGCGGGGTTTTGATGGCTATGTGCTGCTTGAGTTAGTGGTGTTGGTGCTGACGTGCATCGTGCACAATTGCTGGGTGAGGGAGTGCGAGGGGTTGGGCGCAAAAAGGGACGCAGTGGAGAAGAAGCGGAGCATGAGGATCGCAAAAGTGCAGGAGGAATCGATGGCCAACGCGGCTAGGATCGTGGAGGTCATAGCCAATCGGAAGTTCCTTGTGTTAGCCCACTAGTTGGGTGGCCATATTGTGTACTATGGAGAATTTTTATGGATCATTGCTTTTATTTGAATAGATAAACCCTATCGAATATTGATGGCCATGCTGTCAATTCTTTGAAAATTGGGTTCACCTCAATAGGACAATGATCAATGAGGTAATTACTTACTGTAAATAATCAAATGACAAATTGCGAAAGGGTATGCACGTGACAGCATACATTAACCTTTAGTACAAGTATGGCTGATGTTACACTTCGAGTCTTTTTTTTTTTTTTTTGAACAGTTACAAGTGCAAACAAATATCTCCTCACATAAGTCCTTATCTAATGATAGCAGAGATCATTTCCAAATCTTCATGGGTCGGTTGAGGGGAGGCCAGTAGGTGGATTCCACCATTTCAACATATAAGGGAAATTGTAGGATTACGGACAATATGACAGGGAAGGCAGCTAGAAGAGTAATTGGGATATAAATCCATTGTAATCGTTCACTCAGGACAATTGTAAGAGCAGAGCCAAATGCCACCAGCATAAAGGCCAAAGAGAGGAAGAGAAAAGTGAGGCCCAAAATCATTTTACTTGGTAGCGAGTGGAGGAAACTTTCGATTCCATATCGTGAAGTTAGAATAGCCAAGAACATCAAGGTGGCGGTGACAGAGGAGAAGAGAATGAGAGCATCTACAATCGCGAATATAATTAATGAGCCCTTATGCAGAAAGATCAACATCCCCATTCTGTCATGATTGCCTCCGGGTACTGTAAAAGCCATAGCAAATGCTACTGTCATAATAAGAGTTGCGACGAAGATACAAGATGATGACGTATCTTTCATCCATTGCCCAGCCTCTTTGAGCAAATCTTGACGTTGTTCTACAAATACTTCCCAATATGTTTTCCCTCTCCTTTCTTCTGTTTCCTCCAATTTCATACTCTTAAAAGAAGGATCGCTCCTATCTTCCACTTTCAGCACCTTCAGAAAAATAAACGACATCTGTCAATGTAAATATAATTAAAGAGCACAAAAAGGTGGCAAACAAATAAGGGGAACCAACCTTAAATTTCAGACTTTTTAAAGAAGGATCACTCATATCTTCCACTACCTTCAAAAAAAATAAAAAATAAAGGACGCCAGTTAATGTAGTTGTAAATTAAAAAACACAAAAGGGTGGCAGCCTGGCAGGCAAATAGGTCAACAAACCTTGAAGCACTGAAGTTCCCTTTGTGTCAAAAAAGCTGCTCCAGAAGCATCTGCTGATTCACATCCTGGTGACCATTCTACTACTGCTTCTATCAGGTCGCATCTCTCATCATCATTCAAATATGGAGTTGTGCTGTGTGCATTTACTAGTCTGAACAACTCGACATGACGTCCCTTCACGACTTCTTTTATTAGTTCTTTTGTGAAATTCTTTTCCCATATCAACTCCGGAAAATACTCAAGACATAACTTGACAAATTCAGAAATTCCGCGAGACGCAGCGTCAAGAACAATGTCTGAAGTCAATAAAAACTCTAGTATTTTGGGAGTTTCCATGGTAGTCATCTTCTTGATAAGAGCTAGATTTCCATATGCAATCAACCATTCATGCCTCATCTTTGATTCTACAATCCTTCGGACGAAAGGTGCTGCACGTAATGTCAAATAAGCAATTTACCCAAAAAAGAGATCTCTTTTTTGTTTTTAATGAAATGAGAAGATTTAGTGACTAATCGATAGATATATTTTCGATTGAGTATTTTTACATATTCACCTAAAGGTTATATATCATTTAGGCTTTGAATTGAATTGATACTAACGAATCGTATCACAATACATGAATGGAGAGTCGGTCAATATTAATACCTGTGATCTCAAGGGATTCCTAAAATTATCAAGTTACACTTTAAATTAAGAGATATCTACTCATGGATGAAATAAGTCTTTTTCTGTTGATAACATGGCAGTTTCCTATACCTATTTAAGTGGCAAAATTCAAGAGTGATTACGAACTGCATTGCTACCACCACGAAAAGGAGAGAAGAATCATACCAACAATTAGGAAGAAGATACATATCAGAACCATGAAATGAAAATTGCATATGTAATGAAATTTGATAATGCTTGAACGTGTTAGAAAACAACTTGGATCAATCAACGTTTATAATTTGAATCCAAATCTACAGTTCTCAATAATTTTACATGGCAATTTGACATTTGAATAAGTCTTCTCGACCTACTTTATAAATATTATTTTTTTATTAATTTGTGATTTACCTCATGGGTTATATATTAAATTGTATACATAGATGTAGTCTTTAAGCCTTAAATTTTTTGACAATAGAATCTCTCTTTTTGTCGTGTTAGTTCAACAATTAGGCAGGTTGCCAGAAATACCTCGAGCCATCTTCATGGCTTTGGAGTTGCCAAATGACATATAGACCAAGCATTTTGGGATACCTAAAAATGGTAACAGATAAAGTGAATTCCATGGGGATAGAGTTGCTCGAATTGTAGATAGCTAACAAAAGAAATGCAAGAAGTACCTACATTTGTAGATAGATTTTTCCCAAAAGTTGAGTCTAGCTCTACTTAGGAAGTAAGACATCATAGGCGCCAAATATCTCAACGATCTATCGAGTTCGGTATCTTTGGTTGTCTCTAATCCACCGCATTGCAAAGTTAAATGGAAGACTATGTCTTTTGGGACACGAAACAAAAAAGTTAAGTAAAGAGTGAAGGAACTGAGATAAGATGAGTGAGTGTGAAATCCTACCCAAATGGCCGGCCATAATAAAGCTGCTCATGGTATCATCATCTGGGCAGGATGTATGCTTGACCAGGTACCATATAACCTCCTTTTGCATAGGAGCCCATGAAATAGCTGTCGATAGGGCAAGGGATATGCTTTCAGAATCAGCATCAATTTTTTTAACTAATACCTTTACCATCCTTATTCTTCCTCCCCGAGCAGCATTGCAGAGAGCCCTCCTAAAAATAAGATCATCATAATTTCGAGGCAAGAGCTTGACGAGGTTCTCAACCAGTTGATCTTGTGCGGCAATAACCGCAACTTCGAGCAAAGTAACGGATTCATCTTTTACTCTCATAATTTCGGCCGTCATTGCTCTGCTATCGCCGTTCATGATATGCTCGACATCTTTCCATTGACCACGCAGTGCAGCTTCAAACAATGGTCGATAATTTTCATCGACCACCGCTGTTGGCGCGACTGCCAAACATTAAAAATCCTCAGGCTTTTGCACTTCTAGATTGTTAGGTCGATTGTAACCGTTGCACTTGCTCAAAGTTTCGATGAACCACAGATGCAAGCCAAGGGGCAGTCGTATACCCAACATATTATTTTTATTATTATTATTTTGTTTTTTTTTGGGGGGGGGGGGCGCTTTCTCAATTATAATTCAAGATATTGATCAGATTTTAACAATTATGAAAAGATCATATTTGAAGTTACACGTCAGCTTTTGTATGATTAAAATTTAAATTATTGCGGACTAAAAAATGTCAAAATGCATGAAAGGCAAGATTGATTATAAACGAAGATTAAAATTTCAAACGGACAAACCTTTATTTTCTAATTGATTGATGGACTTCGGGTAGTGTCCATAAGAAGTTGGTCTACGACGGTCTCGGGAAGCTTTATCAGCTGCCGTGCCTATGCGCCCTTCTTCGTCAGCCACTTTGTTATCCAAAAAAGAAATGAACATAAATAACCTTAGATGAAACTTTGTATGCTTTAGATCGTCGATACATGACTAGCATCAAGCTCATTCATTGCATGGAATTTTCTGTGTTAAACTTTTAAACGAAATTTTTTTTAGCATTACACTTGATAGAGATTATGAGTTTTTTTCGATATAAGCATTATATCACAAATTAGTTTTATGGGCCTCCTAACTTTCGTACCTTGGTCAATGTGCTTTTTAGTGAGTTTTTATTTCTCATAGTCATTTATTTTATCTGCAACATTATTCATTTAAGTCTATACAAAATTTTATCTATCTCCACAATTTTACTTATCAATCATAATATAATTTATATACAAATATAAATAAAAGAATTAACTTAAGAACTTCTATTCATCAATTAATACAATAGATTTATAAGTTATAATTGAGAAAAAAAAAACATTACAAGTGTCATAACTTTTGTATGGTACTCGCTTGAGTGTCATTTTTTTTTGTAGATATAACTTTTAATTGATCACTTAAGCGCCAATACCTTTTTAAATGTTCACCATGTGTTATACCACGTTAGATTTTTGGTTCTTGGGTGGATGCCTTTTAAAAGTTATGACATATAAGTGATTGATTGAAAATTATAGCATTCAAATGAATGTGTTATCACCAACCAAAAAAAATAAAAAATGAATGTGTTATCATGGTACTCAGGTAAGTCACTTTGTCAAAATTACAAGGACAAATGTGTTATTTGCCCAAATAATTCTAAAGCAAGTCTTTTCCAGAAAGAATAGTTTCAATTTCTAATGATTCAGTTGAACTTTCCAAATTTTTAAGAAATCATCTTCCCTTGTTGTAGCTTTCCAAAGCGATTCTGGTACAAAATCATATCAATTTTGGTCTTGTTCATTTTTCAGGTTTAAATTTTGAAAACACGGAAACCAAAATTTTTGCCAAACGTATTCTAATTGAGAATTTTCGGAAATGAAAACAAGAAATCGCAAAATTTCCTCGTGCCATTTTATTAAAAAAAGAAAATGTCCGGACACTTATTAAGTAATAAAATAAAGAAATACTACAATTTTCAATACATTTACTGTCCCTGACGTTGCTTATATTACTTTGAAATTAACACTCAAAAAGCGTAATTTTTCCGATTTTGCCATTGCCTTGTGGGATCAAATCAGAACAACAAAGGAAAGAAAGGAACATGCCTGGCGGTGGTGGCAACTTCGACCCGCTGCTTTGGATATCCATGGAGGATTCCTTGCCGTGAATTCTCAGGAGCGCTGTAGCTGAAGCAGAGAGAGTGTATTTTTACGTGGTTGAAGTCGAACTTATTTTGTGTTCTCATGGAGATCTCCTTTTATAGATGGACTTGTGGATGGAGACCAACCTCCCACCGGAGATGATGTACCATTGTTTTTTCCTGAATGACGTCTTCATTTCCGAATTTTATGACATCAGAAATTTTATGGAAATTCCTTTTATTCACAAAAGTGTAAATTTGGAAAATTCACTTGAAAAAAATACAAGCGTCACAGTATTACTCTTTTTTCTTTTCTTCCACCATCCCCTGCTTTGCAAACAACATATTTCCATGGATTTTTTTTCCAAGTGCACTAACGGTATAAAAATTTATTTACATAAGCAAGTTTTATAAAATGACACATATGCAATTTTAGTTTCAGCGTGTAGATTTATTCCATGAACCGATTTATACCTCCATTCTAAGACTGCTTGTGTAAAAAAAAAAGGGGGGGGGGGGGGGGGGGAAGACTTTCACACTGACGGTGTATGACATATGAATCTATTTCAACAGGCTTTATTCTCATTTTCTTCAAACAAGCAGGTTTTGAATAATGAAACATAACCAATTATTTTGTAAGTAACTTAATTATTGGAAAAATAAGGAATGAAGAGGAAAAATTTAGATGGATAGTTAATTGATGGAATTAATAAAAACAAAAAGGAAATGTTTTTCATCTGCAACGTGCACGTTTGAAAGTATGAATTCGTGTATGAAATTATTGAGGACTCTTCTCAAATTGTATATATGTCACGCAAGAGGAAGGAGTGAAAAGAGATTTACAAGGTCATTGGTATATGGCAATTGACTCTTAGTCAACTCTTATTCTACAGTAGGCAGAAATTGCTCTTGTACAGTGTAGATTGAGGATATTCAAAACTTTTACATGATCCAATAATTGCGAGCATTTATAGAATGTTTTGCAGATAGGCACGATGTAACTGGCCAAAAGTAATGGCCCCCATAAAAGTAAAAGAGCACAATAACACAAGCCAAGTAGCCGACAGAAGATGTCATTGGAGCGGATACTGCGGCCAGAGTTCCTCAATAAAGGGACGCGACACTCTTGCCTCTTTTCAAATCCAAAGCAGAGAAATAGCTTTCACATGGATGAAGACTTAGGGTGCATATGACAAAATTTTTGAAACATAAATCGATTTCTAGCCACTCAATTTCTAAAATCAAATTGCGTTACCAAACGGATTTCTGTTCCAAACCTGTTTCGAAAAACAAAGAAACAGAGAAATAGAAAAGTTGAAATTTTATTATGCGCGCCGTTAAAGTCAATTTGTGTTGTCACGGACTTTCTCTGTTTATACATACACTTCCACACGGAGCCAAAGTTCCAACCGCACGTGATGTACCCATTTTCTTTTTCCCGACACTTCGTTTCTTTTGCAAATTTGTACCATTTTTTAAAATTATTTTTCAAAAAGCAATTTTATATTTTTTTGGTATTCAACTAAAACTTTAAAATCAACTAGAAAATATTTTCCGTCGTTTGATATAGAAAATTCGATTCCATTTTCCTTTGTGCACTCATTTTAATAAATTTTTTATTTTTATTTTTATTTTTCTATTTTTTCTAAAAGTGATTTTTAAATTTTTTAAAATTTAATTTTCTTTTTACTTTTTACTTTTTATTTTTATTATTTTTTATTATTTTATTTTATTTTTCATTTTCCTTCTTCTTCTTCTTCTGTCGATCGCCAGCCATGGCAATGGCTGACGACCACCCACAACTGAGCCTCGCGCTCAAGGCTCGTTGATTTGGTAAGGCTTGAGGCCAGCGAGCTCAAGCCTATGGTGAGGCTCGCGCTTGCCAATCAAGCAAGCCTCAAGCAACACACTCAAAAGAGGTCGACAATTTTGAGGCTTGCCTTGGCCAGTCGTCGGCCATCGCCATGATCGACAATTGGCCAAGAAAGAAGAAAAATAAAAGAAAAAAAATGAATAGAATTAAAAAAAAAATTGATTTTTTTAAGAAATAATAAAATAAAATAAAATAAAGAAAGAAATGGGGGCTAGTAGGGGTGTGAGATAAGAGAGAGTGAGTGAAGAAAATATTTTCCCTCATTTGAAAAGTAAAAAATATTTTCCTTAATTTTAGAAGACATTTTTTTCCCTTCATGGAAAATTTTTTCCTCACTCAATTCATTTTCCGTGAAATGAACGCCGGAAAATCAGAAATTTTTTTTCTTGGAAATTGATTTCCATGAAACGAACAGAGTGTGAATTGCAACTACTTTTCCAAAATTTATGACACCAAAAACTTTATGGAAATTCCTTTTGTTTACAATAGTGTAAATTTGGAAAAATTACTAAAAGAAGATATAAGTGCAATTTCACATAATCATTTTATTTTCCCTCTTCGATCCTTGCTTTGCAAACAACATATTTCATTGAACTTCATTCAGTGCACTTGCGGTGTAAAGTTTTCTTTATATAAGCAGGTTTTATAGAATGACACTTACGATTTTTATTTTTAGCAAGTAGGTTTAATCCACAAATAGGTTTTTCCATTTTGAGACTGCTTGTGTAAAAAAGACTCATACTGATAGCGTATGTAACATGAATCCTATTTCGATTGATTTTTATTATGTAAAGGCCGGCTCGTACAAGCAGGTTTTAGAGAATGACACAATCAATTTGAATTTTTTGCACGCAACAATCTTCAATAAATAGATTTATATTACCATTCTAAGACATTTTTGGGCAAAAAACTATGATGCCGATGTATATAATATTTTTATTCATCATCGCTTGATTTTTACTTTCAGAATATCATGGCTAAATTCATTTCCTTCACCTCTGTTTTTTGTTTTTTTTTTTTTTCATCGGGAGACTTTTTATGATGCCGATGTATATAATAAAACAAAGTTTGAAACGAGAATGCCCAACAGCAATTTTGGCATTTTTCCAAGAACTCTCAAATTGAAAACAATCGAAAATAAAGACCATAGCTTTTAAGGAAGAAAAATCAAGAAAGAATTAAAAGTATTGAAACAAAAACATCAAGTCGAAACTACAACAGTGTTTGAATAGATACAACCTTTTCTCTGAAACGTTGCATTTTTAACATATACCATTTCAAAAGACAAACTATTAATTCAGATAAAATTTTAAAAACATAAATTTATCTAATTGATTGAGTTTTTTTTTTAGTTTTTTCCCTAATTTTATAACTTGTGAAAAGACGGCAACCTCTCAAAGGTTGTAAGTCACTTAGCAATCATTGGCCAACAAAAAAAAACCATCACTCATATCTTTTCGATATAGGACAAGGTGCTTTTTTTAGTTTGTAACTGTCACTCATATCTTTGCAATATGAGAAAAGACCCCTCTTAGTTTGTATCAACGAAATGGACTCCCACTTAGATGCTCTATGAAATTATCTTTTTCTTTTGGGCTTGACAAAAGTGAGGTGCTCATTTTGCTGATAAATTATACGACTAAAGACTTGCAAATTAAGTTGCTCAAATAGCTTTTACAAGCCCAAAAAGCAACTTAACTTGGTAAGAACTCGACTTGATCATGGTGTCAACTACCAAGGGATGAAATGACCTCTATATAAGAAAGAGGAATAAAGTCATCAAATTAAAGTTCTCTACTTTAGTTTTTGGGTTGACAAAAGTGAGGTGTTCATTTTGCTGATGAATTATACAACTACAGGCTTGCAAATTAAGTTGCCCGAATAGCTTTTCCAAGCCCAAGAAGCAACTTAACTAGGTAAAGACTCAACTCGATCATGGTGTCAACTGTCAAGGGATGGAATGAACTCTGTAGTAAGAAAAAGGGATAGAGTCATCGAATTGAAGTTCTTTACTTTTGTTTTCGGGATTGAGAAAAGTGAGATGCTCATTTTGTTGATGAATTATATGATTAAAGGCTTTCGAATAGCTTTCCCAAGCCCAAGAAGCAACTTAACTTGATAAAGACTCAACTTGATCATGGTGCCAATTGTCAAGGGATGGAATGAACTATATGGTAAGAAAGAATGACAGGGTCTTTAAATTGAAGTTCTCTACTTTTGCTTTTGGGCATGACAAAAGTGAGGTGCTCATTTTGGTGATGAATTATACGACTATATGCTTGCAAATAAAGTTGCCCGAATAGCTTTCCCTAGCCCAAGAAACAATGTAACTTGGTAAAGACTCAACTTGATCATAGTGTCAATTGTCAATTGATGGAATATACTCTATAGTAAGGAAAAGGGTCATAGTCGTCATATTGAAGTTCTTTACTTTTGCTTTCGAGCTTGACAAAAGTGAGGTGCTCATTTTGTTAATGAATTATACGACTAAAGGCTTGCAAATTAAGTTGCCCAAATAGCTTTCCTAAGCCCAAGAAGCATCTTAACTTGGTAAAGACTCAACTTGATCATGGTATCAACTATCGAGGGATGGAATGAACTATATAGTAAGAAAGAGTGATAGAGTCATCAAATTGAAGTTCTTTACTTTTGCTTTTAGGCTTGACAAAAGTGAAGTGCTCATTTTGTTGATAACTTTATATGACTTAAGGCTTGCAAACTAAGTTGCCCGAATAGCTCTTCCAAGCCCAAGAAGCAATTTAACTTGGTAAAGACTCAACTTAATCATGGTGTCAATTGTCAAGGGATTGAATAAACTCTATAGTAAGAAAGAGGGACAAAGTCATCAAATTAAAGTTCTTTACTTTTACTTTTGAGCCTGACAAAAGTGAGGTTCTTATTTTACTAATGATTTATACAATTGAAGGCTTGCAAATTAAGTTGCCTGAATAGCTTTTCCAAGCCCAAGAAACTACTTAATTTGGTAAAGACTCAACTTGATCATGGTGTCAATTGTCAAGAGATGCAATGAACTCTACAGTAAGAAAGAGGAACAGAGTCATCAAATTGAAGTTCTTTACTTTTACTTTTGGGCTTGACAAAAGTGAGGTGCTCATTTTGATGATGAATTATAAAACTAAAGACTTGCAAATTAAGTTGCCCAAATAGCTTTACCAAGCCTAATATGCAACTTAACTCGGTAAAGACTCAACTTGATCATGGTGTCAATTGTCAAGGGATGTAATGAACTCTATAGGAAGAAAGAGGAACAAAGTCATCTTAATGTAATAGTTTCATTACTAGGGACTCAACCTAAGGGTCTATGGCACTAGAACCTGAGGCTACTTGCTCGCTAGTATAGGTCTAAAGACTTGCAAATTAAGTTGCCCAAATAGCTTTACCAAGCCCCATATGCAACTTAACTCGGTAAAGACTCAACTTGATCATGGTGTCAATTGTCAAGGGATGTAATGAACTCTATAGGAAGAAAGAGGGACAAAGTCATCTTAATGTAATAGTTTCATTACTAGGGACTCAACCTAAGGGTCTATGGCACTAGAACCTGAGGCTACTTGCTCGCTAGTATAGGTCTAGTTTATATGCCCAGAGATAATTTTTTTTACACTCAAGTAATCCAACCACTAAAAAGTGGAAAAAAAAAAGATATGCTTGCTTGTTGTAATTGTAGAGGCTCACCTTTACTTTAAGGGAGGTACTTGTATATGAGGAAGGAATGGACTCCCCCTAGTGGAGGGTAATATTCTTTGATAACTAAATATCTTACCCATTTTTGCATTCTCCCTTTACATCGTTGTTGAAAAACTCTACCGAGGAGAGCAAGCCAAGGCGACGACCAAGTGAAAAACAAGGGATTTCGAATTGTGCAGAACAACCTGCAGGTACATGTTCATGTTCCGACTGAGAAAAAAATTAGATATAGGCAATGCGGTCTTAAAATATGCCAAAACTTGTATTTTCTCGTGGTTCTTTTCTTTGGTTTATCATTGAACAAACATAACCCTGACCTTGGCTACAAAAAAGAAAAAAATTAGTCAGTATGGGAAGGATTTTGTGCTCACTCTTTCTCTTACATATATTGAAGACGTTCGTTTAAGCATTGTATCAACTCCTTCTCAATCCAGAGGTGTTCCAGGTGCGTTGTCCCTCAAAAGAGTTATTTCATTGAGAAATTAATTACCTGCGGCGGATCTTCATCAAATTGTTCTTTTCTGGGACACTTCTCAGTGTCTGCAAGGAGAACTTACTAACAAAATGGCCTGAAAAGTTTGCATATATTGCAGAAATATCGTAAGAGGAATTAAATGGACGCTATCACCAACCATTCTTACAAGCTGCATTCAAGGGTAATTGGAAATCTGCTAAAAGATTTTTCGAACAATTTTCTGCTTAAATACGACCAAAATAACAAGCAGATCAGAAACAGGCTTCAGACAGCCACTTTGAGTGCACAAGACCAATTTGTTGAGAACCTGGTTGAGCTCTTGTCTCCACATTGTTGTCCTATATAGAAGGATAAGGATGGTCAAGGCATCAGTAGTTACAAGCAATGCTAGGGTGACGCAACTTATAGATAACAGAGGACGTGCTCCTTTGGAAATATCCGCTCAGGAAGCTTCTAAGCATGAGGAGATCGCCCGGTTCCTGGTGAAAAGTACAACAGACGATGGGCCAAGTCATCCCTTCACTTGTCCATCTGCAGTTTTCCCCATTACTGCTCGCATCATCGTTGGTAATCATAGTAAGATCACTATCACTCTGTCGCAATTCCATCTGTTTTTTCGTTCATTCTTCACTTAGCATTTCCCGATCAATTTTACTGGTGAATTCGGACAGATATCACCCTTTATCTTGTCGGGTGGTCCCCTCACTTAATTACCATGAAAAGAAGAAACTTTGATGGATGCTATTCTATACCGGACGCTTTGCCGAGGATGGAGTCTTTCATTCCCACCGGAACCAGGCTTACTGGTGTGGAAGCAATGATATACAAATGGCAATAGTTTCTGCACTCGCAAAATGGGTCTAGTATCTTCTGACTAAAAAAAAAAGAGTCTAGAATCCATATTTTATCCTTTATATAATGGTGTTTGTCATAAATGGTTGCCTTAAATTTTAAAAATAAGCTTAAGTGGTCATAAATAAATTAGTTAACAAATTAATGGGTCTTAAATGGGTTTTGAATGGGCCATAATAGGTTAGTTATTTATTAAGTTTGAGTGAGTTATGGATAGACAAGTCATTTTTAATTTTGTTTTAAGTTTTCAGGTTTTTCGTGATTTTTTATATTTTATTCTATTTCTTTTCCTTAAGGGTCACCGGTCACCGCCGATCATCACTAGTCATTGGTCATCAGTTGTTGTTGGTTGTTGATCGCCGATTGTCGGCTAGTCATTAATCATTGGTCACCAACTATCAGTCGTTGCTAAATGCTGCCAATTGCTGGTGGCCGCCGGCTGCCGCCAATTGTTAGTTGTTATTGATCATGGACGTAAAAGAAAACCAAAGAAAAAAAATAAAAAATAAAAAACATAAAAAAATTTAGAATTTTTTAAAAAATTATAAAAATTGTCTTTAATATATGAGCTATATATATATATATATATATATATATATATATATATATATATAAGAAACATGTTTTTCTAAGTTGAGTTGAGTTGAGTCGGGTATGAGTTGATCTGACCCGCCCATTTTAACAGATTTATCAATGTCCCAAGGGTGAAGGCTTGACTCTCGTAGCATTATGACCACTATGACTCTGTTTGGAAATTGGGATTTTGGGGGCAAAGATAATTGGAGTGGAAAATTTGGAACTGTGAGAACCTTTTTGGCATTTTTCATTCGCTCATGCTTCCAAGCATAGTGTAAGGCACTCGCTGCAAGGGGATATGTTAATGAAATCAGGAGCAAGATATTTGGCATGTGGTTGAGTGGTTAATGGAGATAAATACCAATGTTGTTTATCCACAACTATCTTTTGTTTTTAACTTTTACATATTAACATGCTGGAGTATGGGAAAATTGTCCAAAAAGTTTTAAATCTATTGCATTTTGGCCAATTTAATTATAAACATTTCAATTTTACAATTGAGTCAATTTGATCAATTTTAGCTAAAAATTGTTGACATGGATGCGATCACTCTAACATGATATAGCGGCTGACGTGGACATTTTTTAAATAACTTTTAATATATTTTGAAAATATTAACTAATTTTTTCTTTTTCTTTTTTTTTTTTTTGTTTCCCATTGTGGCCGGCGATCATTGGAGCTCACGAGCCCTTGGGCAAGGGCCATAAAGACCTCGTCAACCGTCAGTGATTGCCGCAGCCCTCACCCAGCCTCCCCCAAATTTGGACTAGGCCATTGCAGCTGTAGGCAAGGCCGCCTCGCCCAAATGTAGGCAAGTTTAGCCTTGTCAACCACAAGCAAATGCCACCTCACTTGTGGCTAGCAAGGCCATGGTCACCTTCGTCTACGGCCAGCAAGGCAGCTAGCTTGTGCCTGTGTCTTACGATGGTTTGGGCGACGTTGCCTTGTGATGGTCTAAGCAAGGTCATCCTTGTTGGTCGCGGGCGAAGGTGGCCATGGCCTCACCGGCGGTGGGCAAAGTCATGCAAGGGCTTCACGACCCTTATCCTGTGGCCACCGAGCTCTAGCGACCCTCACTTGTCATAATAGGAAATAAAAAAGGAAAAGAAGGAAGGAAAAGAACAAAGAAAAGAAAAAAAAACAAAACAAAAGATTAATAAAACTAATAAAATTTTGAAAAAAAAATCATCCACGTTATCATTAGCTATACCACGTAGGACAGTTGGCATTCATATAAGCAATTTCAAGCTAAATTTGGCTAAATTGACTTAATTGGTAAAACATGAAAATATTTATATTTCAATTGGCAAAATTGAAAGGTTAAAAACTGAATTGATCAAAGTGTAATAGATTTAGGGCTTTCTGGATAATTTTCCCGTTGAAATAGAAATAGAAGAGATTGGATATGGAACCTATGAAACTTGAGATGTATCTCCCACCAACAAGGAAGAACCTGCACTCTTTGGAGTTTAGGAGGGTTCGGCAAAGGAGTTTTTGATGACAAAATGGGTCCACGCTCCCGAAGCATTTCAAGAGTGACAGAGAATGGGTACTATCTAATCACTCCCCTTATGCTAATTTCTGATGACCCCGAAAGGTAATCGTTCTTGTTCTAATCCTCAAGGAGATGTGAATTGAATTGTGACTGATATATGGAAATTTGGTTCATTTGTAAATTTTTTCTCTCCAAACTCAAATGCCCATTACTGATGTGTTTTCAAGATCTTAACTTTCGCTAGCATTCAAGCTACTTGATTTTCAGGTAGTTTCATGAAAGAGTCCTTTGATGATGCTATTTGCCTTATCGTGGATGGAACATGAAGTGATCCTTGATCAGCTGTTTCATGCTTTCGACGGGAAAGAAAAATTATAAAAACATTTCGTGCCGTGTACAGAAAAAGGTCAATTTCGGCTGTTTTCAGTTTTAATGTTAAAAGTTTAGAAAACCCAGCCACCAAAATTTCTACCACACTTATTTCACTGAATTTTGGAGATGAAAACAAGAAATTGAAGAATCTCCATTGTATAACTATATTTTGCATGAAAGCTGTCTCTTCATAAAGATTCTACCTTTAATCAAATTGAAGTTCTTTGCTTTTGCCTTTGGTATTTGACAGAAGTGAGGTGCTCATTTTGCTAATAGCTTCGTACGACTAAAAGCTTGCCAATTAGGCTGTCTGAATAGCTTTCCCAAGCCAAAGAATCAACTTAACTTGGTAAAGACTCAACTTCATCATGTTGTAAAGGGATGGAATGAACTCCTTAGTAAAAAAGAGAGATCATGTCATCTTAAAGTAATGGTCCCATCATTAAGGAATGAACCTAATGATCTGTAGCACTAGAGTCTAAGGCTACTTACCCACTAGTATAGGTTTGCCTTAGACTACTATGGATAATTTTTTATACACTCATCTAATCCAACTCTATAAAGTGGAAATAAAAGATGTGCTTGCTTGGTGTAATTGTAGGGGCTCACCTTTACTTTAAGGGACATTATAAAAACATTTCGTGCCCTGTACAAAATAAGGTCAATTTTGGCTGTTTTTCAGTTTTAATGTTAAAATTTTAGAAAACACAGCCACCAAAATTTCTACCGCACTTATTTCACTGAATTTTGGAGATGAAAACAAGAAATTGGAGAATTTTCATTATATAACTATATTTTGCATGAAAGTTGTCTCTTCATAAAGATTCTATCTTTAATCAAATTGAAGTTCTTTGCCTTTGCCTTTGGTCTGTGACAGAAGTGAGGTGCTCATTTTGCTAATAGCTTTGTATGACTAGAAGCTTGCCAATTAGGCTATATGAATAGATTTCCCCAGCCAAAGAATAAACTTAACTTGGTAAAGACTCGACCTCATTATGTTGTAAAGGGATGGATGAACTTTTTAGTAAAAAGGAGGAACCAAGTCATCTTAAAGTAATGGTCCCATCATTAAGGAATGAACCTAATGATCTGTAGCACTAGAGTCTAAGGCTACTGGCCCAATAGTATAGGTCTACCTTAGACTCCTATGGATAATTTTTTTTTTTTTATACACTCATCTACTCCAACTCTATAAAGTGGAAAAAAAGATGTGCTTGCTTGGTGTAATTGTAGGGGCTCACCTTTACTTTAAGGGACGTTCTTTTATAAAACTCTTTGATAACTGAAGATCTTACCCATTTTTGCATGCTCTGTTTACTTCGTTGTTGAAAGAATCTAACCAGGAAAGCAACCCAATGGCGATGCTACCAAGTGAACAACAACGAAATTCGAATCATGCAGAACCAACAGCAGGTATCTGTTCAAGTTCCAAGCGACAAAAATTAGGGTATAGGCGATGTGGTCTTAAAATATTCCGGAACTTGTATTTTCTTCATAATTCTATTTCTATGCTTTGTCATCGAACAAATATAACCCTGACCTCGGCTAAGAAAATCAATTTGAGAAGGACTTTGTGCTCACTTTTTCTCCTACATTTATTGAAGATGTTTGTGTAAGCGTTCCATCAGATCCTTCTCAATCAAGAGGTGCTCTAGGTGCGTTATCCCTCGGAAGGGTTATTCCATTTTGAAATTGACGTTTGGAGCGGATCTTCATGAAATTGTTCCTTTCTGGGACACTTCTCAATTCTCACTGTGAGCAAGAAAAAAAAGTATTAACTTGGCCTGAAAAGTTCTCATCCATTGCAGAAATACTGGAAAACGGAGTGGAACACTATTACCGACCATTGATCGAAGCTGCATTCAGGGGCGATTGGGAATTTGCTAAAAGATTTTTGGTACGAGATGCTGCTTCAAGGACGGCCAAAATAACAAGCAGATCAGAAATAGTGCTTCACATAGCCGCTCGGATTGTACAAGACCAATTTTTGGAGAACTTGGTTGAGCTCTTTTCTCCGGAAGAGCTTGAAATGGTTGATTGTGACGGCCGCACAGCCCTCCACATTGCTGTCCTGTGTGGAAGGATAAGGATGGTCAAGGCATTAGTTAGAAGTAATCCTAGGTTGACGCAACTTGACTATAAGAATGGACGTGTTCCTTTGGAAATATCTGCTTCGGAAGCTTATATGCATAAGGATATTGTCTGGTTCCTGGCGAAAAATACAACAGACGATGAAAGTCAGCCCTTCAGCGGTCCCTATGCATTTTTCCTCATTTATGGTCTCACCGTCGCTGGTCACCATGGTAAGATCACCATCACCCTTTATCTCAATTCCATCTGTTTTTTCCTTCATTCTAGACTTGGCTTCTTTTCGTGATCGACTCTTCTGGTGAATTTGGATAGATATAACCCTTTATCTAGTAGGGCAGTACCCTCACCTAATTACCTTGAAAGACTCGCGTATACTGGACAATTTGGCGATAGTGAAGTCTAACTTTCCCAGTGGAACCAGGCTCAGTATTATGGAAGCATTCATATACAAATGTTCGTCCTTTCTGCACTCGCATCCCTTCATTACTGATTCCCTTCAAGATGACCATACCCACCTCATCACCTGTTCTTTTGTTTCTCTGAACTG
The DNA here is from genome assembly GCA_028830015.1 of Eucalyptus grandis x Eucalyptus urophylla. Lineage (NCBI taxonomy): Eukaryota > Viridiplantae > Streptophyta > Magnoliopsida > Myrtales > Myrtaceae > Eucalyptus > Eucalyptus grandis x Eucalyptus urophylla. The sequence continues at coordinate 49,935,450 of CM054190.1, forward strand.
AAGGTCTTCCGGTGGACTTGAGCTACAAACTAACAGATGAAAATTCAGATCCAGGTAAGTCACAAATTTTGTAGTTGGGCATCATCTAATTTAAGACATTCCAAGATATTTTACTTAAGCAGTTTTCTTAAATTAGCAAAGGAAACCAAAAATGACTTTCTTTGAAGGATATATTCTGGTTCCTTGACCAAGTTTGACTCAAATCGAAACTACTTCATGGATCAGCTATCTGGTGTGTATCACATATGATTTAACCAGGTGCATAAGTATTGTATAACTTATTTAATAGACAACAAAATGAGTGAATTACGACGCAACTAGTATAGAAGGAGCTGCAAAACGAAGCAGAGCTAAACTGATTAATCCATGTGAATGTGAATGCTATTTGTTTCGATCTCTGTGGCTATCAACCATTGAGATTGTCAAGACACCAGTAATTATAATCTATGTAGTAAAGTATCTTCATTCCACCTACACTCAGTGATTTCTTATCCACTTACCCGGTTCTCTCTACAACCTAATTGTAGCATTTCAACGTCTTACAAGGTCACTTTGGAATGCCACCAAATCTGTAGGTATGCTTTCATTCTATGAAGATACTGTCTCTTGTCTCTATCTCTTAGTGATTTCATATCTACTTACCTGGTTCTCTCTACAACCTAATTGTAGCATTTCAACGTCTTACAAGGTCAATTTGGAATGCCGCCAAATTTGCAGGTATGCTTTCATTCTATGAAGATACTGTCTCTTGTCTCTATCTCTCTCACCCCCCCCCCCCCGACTAAAAGCCTATTTCCTGTTTGTTTTTTAACTTCTTCTATAAGTAGAAAAACGTTCTGATTAATATTATGGCCCTAATTTAAAAGGGATTTTAATTAGGTCCATTGTCTATGTAGAAAAGTCTTTACACAGTTCCGTCGAATAAGTGACATGTGTGTTTGAAGTTTAATTTTATAGTTACATTTTTCCATATATCAACCATCCAGCAATGGATGTATAACTTATTCTTTTGCACCACATTAGATTCTAATAAAAATCTTTTATATACGCGGTTCTATGATTCCCTATGTCAATGCTTGTATATTTTTAAAGATCTCAGGTATCCACCATTGCAAGAGTAGCGTTTTTTAGAATAAAAATTAAAAAAACAAAATCTTTAAAATTGCAAAATGGGGCGAGATTTGATGTTAACTTAGGAATTTATCTTGCTTATGGCTAATTGAATGAGAGATACATAAACCTGGGACTTCCCCTTCAATCTTGATAAATGTTCGCTTCATCAATCTCTACAAAGCGTCTAAATCTTTGTGAAAAAATAGGAACAGTAAACCCAAATGTAATTGTTTCCTCCCTTATGGGTGAAGTGCTTAATCCTAAATATTATTTTCTTTGAGTGCTACTTCATCTCAATTCAACACGATATGATATGTTCAGAGGGTGCAGGAATCAAGCGTGGGACCAGGGGCAAGCCCCTAGCATCATTGACTACAAAATTAGCTTGCAATAGATGAAGGCACGGGTGTATCCTTTACACGCATTTAATACAGTATATTTGCACTTTAATTTGGCAGCCTTAAATAGGCGTGAAGAATAGGAAATGGGGAAGAAAACGGATAGGAAAAATCAAAATGATTTGTTTGGAAGGGCTTCGAATAGAAGAATACGTAGGGGAAGCAATTTTATTGGGCCAGGACAAAACCGAGCATCCCAGAAATCCACTGGTTGTTATATATCCTGTACCAATAAGCTGTTAGCTAGATGGTAAGGAACTTTGCTCTTCTATTATAATCTTGTATTTTGTTGGAAGATTCTAGAAATAAATCCTAAGTACACCAGATCAACATGAAGGAGTAACCTCTTGAGGTGTGCGAAAAGCTAACCCAAATATTGTCTGACTGTTATGAAACAATCCTATAATTTTCAAAACTTATTCACAACTTTTGCCCAAAATTAGGCTCACCTTGTCATCTCATCCTTAATTATTCTATTTTTATTGAAGAACAAGAACGAAAAAGGCCGTTGCATATTTTTATCAAATAAAAAAATTGCTTTAGAATAAAGCCGAGTTAGCTATACTCGCTATATCGTGGAGGTGCAACAAATAAACTTGAACTTGACATACCAGTGTGCGACCTCATGTGGAAGTCTTGATTTTATTCGATAGAATGGAGAAAAGCAATATTTTTGCTATTGCACTGAGCGCAACTAACAACACAAAGGATCGTACGACTTCTTACAAGCTGCTATGCACATATGAATAATATTGTTTAAAGTAATTATATATGCACAGATTACTGTGATTTACTCTAGCTAGAAACGTGTAGTTAGCATGGTTACTTTCAGAGTCTTAATGACGATTTGCATTATAAAGCCTCGTCTGAATTTCCTTATCTTCGGTAATAAATGAAGATCTAGTCATTTCCTTCATCCCTTCTTTCTACCCTTGCAGAACAACTTCAAGAAAGATCACTTTCTTCACTTACCTCTCATCTGTTCTGCTTTTTCACATCCTATTATTTTTCTCTGTTAAGACATTATATAACCCTTTTTTGGAAAAAGTTTCAAAAATGAATATACCTTGTTTTGTACTTTGCATCAGCAACTTCTAAAACCCACACTTTGCATCTGAGGACAGAATCCCGAAAGAAAAAGAAGATCAAAATATATTCCAGAAAGATATATAAAAAAAAATGACATCGTTTTCCCAATGTACCACCCAAGTACCCAACCCAAGCTCTCAGTGTGGTAGGGTTTTTGTGGGAAATTCGACAATTAGCAAAATGTTGCTAGAAGCAATTTGGTGTCTGATAAAAAACTTGGAGAAATTTTTTTAGCGCAATTCAACTTCCGCCTCTTCGTTTTTCATTTTCATTTAACATTTTGTAGTTCCTACAATCAAGACGATTCACGAGGTCTCATTTAACATTTTGTAGTTCCTACAATCAAGAGGATTCACGAGGTGAAGCTGAGACATGTGGCGGCCGTTGAGTTAGCACGAAAAGTTTACACTGCGGTCTTTCGTATGACAACTACTGAGATTAACGAGTTTTTCATAGGGCAGGAGATGCTTGCCGGAGTTGTATCCAGGGGAATCCCTGAACTCGTGAAGCTATGGATTGAGTTTTTACCGGAGCGTGTTTGGCTTCCGGATTATAATGCGTCGTTGAGGACATTTGCTGTGGTGCATCGCCAAGAAAGCATCCTCAGACTCTTTCTGAAGGGAAACTCAATCAATGGCTTGTCATTCATTCCAAAGCCCAATCCGAAAGAATGGAAGCAAATTATGCTCGCAGTAGCAAAGTACGGCCCTAATTTACGTGGTGTAAATGAAGTCTCTGGGGCAGCTTTTAAAATGCAAAGAGAACTCCAATGGTTTAGGGTAAGTATCCTTCTTTTCATATACTCAATAACCGCTTTTAAGGATAATTATCATATCTTCTTGCCAAATTTCTTAAACTATGATGGCTAGATCTTTATTTGGATAGTTTGGGAGCATATGTAGTTACTTTCTTTAATAGCAGTCGGGCGATATTTTGGTAAGTTCTCATACACCTCAGTTGGTCCGTCTCCCCGATCGATGTTAGGGGCACGCTACTACCCTATATTGGGCCCGCCGGGTGGGGGGGCGGGCGCGGCGGTGTGGGCGCGTGGGGGCGGGGGCGGGGTGTGATGCGGTGTTTGGGGTTCAGGGCGCATTCGGGATTTTAGTCCTGACATATTCTCGACAAGGCTTGAGTTGTGGAAGCCTACATAGAACTTTTAAATGACACAAACATAAATCATTTAAGTAAGTTGAGAAACGACGCTAAATCCTTAGAACAATTTACAGAAAATAAGGGAGACTGATTAGAGAAATTGGGGCACTGAAAATTGATTGAAAGTCATCATAATAAGATTGCAACTGTGATCTGCCACTTAATCTAATTGCAAGAACTCTTTCTCAAATCCGACCGACTCTTTCTATAGGTTTCTGTCGCGATGCAATTTGGGGATTATTGTGCAAATCAATTCACGTATTATCCACATATATTAATTTGGAGAAAAATAAGCATTTTAATCAGGTTTGCTTATGTTTCCTCGATAGTTGTGCTAGTTCCAGTGTATCATATTTTGTATTTAAGATAATAGTGTAGTTCAAATATAATGAAATGTATGTAAATGGATAGTGATTTTCTTGAAGTAATATGACATGAATCATCTTAAACGTTAAATAAGTCTCTTATCTCTTTCAGACGTTGCTTCAGCGGGGTTTGGGAAAATTTTCAATAATTTATCCACTTACCGTAACTCATATTTTCGACTATTATGCATAGGCTATGGATATGTATATCAGCCCTGACTTGAGAATCACCATCGACAAAGGGAAAACATTTTGGGAAATATTCATGGAGAATCACAAAGAGTTGCTTGACAATGGAGAGAAGTGGGTGAAGGAGACGGCAAATTCATGTATGCTCGTCTCAACTCTAATTGCCAGTGTTGTTCACTGCTGCTTTCACTGTGCCCGGAGGCAATGACAACAATACCGGAATCCCATTGTTGTTGGGAAAGGACTCTCTTCTGGTTTTCGCAATTTCGGATATATTAGGTTTGTTCTCCTCTGTGACGGCCATCATGTTATTCCTAGCTATCTTAAGTTCGCAGTATGACTGGGAAGATTTTCTTCGCTCATTGCCTAAGAAGATCATAATGGGGCTTTCTTTTCTCTTCCTCTCCTTGGTTTTCATGCTAGTGGCCTTTGCTGCTACTCTCACGATTGTGCTGGACAAGAGACTGCAGTGGGTTTTTATTCCCATCACTTTGCTGGCCTCTCTGACCGTGTTTTCATTCTTAGGGCTACAACTTCCCCTACTAGTCCGAATGGTTAAATCCACTGACGGGCCCAGCATCCTTTGTCCTGTGGGCATTCGAAAGTGAGGCATAATTATCGGACAATATCACGTTACAGCTGATTGTAGTGGGGGAAATGCCCCACTTGATGTATTTCCTAAAGTATTTGAACAATTACTATGCAAAATTATGTTTCCCTACCTTGTTACCAAATATATATTTATAGAATAAGTTGATCAATTTAAAGTGTCAAGCTACAGATATTTCAAAGTGAATTCTATAAATGTATGGAAATTATCGAGAACATCTTCCGCCAAAGTATGCTTAATCATGGAACATAACTTAAAAATAATATATATATATATATATAGCTTTTTTTTTTCTTTTCGTATTTTAGATGCAGGAACTTTCTCCATCAACTTAAATATTCAGCCTCCAGGTATTTCAAAGTACAATCTCTTCAGTGTAGAAGCTATTATTTTCTACATTTATTACAAAATATGCATAATCACGGAATCACTTTTCAAACATTTATTTTTCCTTTTATACCTTATGACTTACTCTTAATAACTATAAAATTGGAATTACATCAGATATAAGATTCTGTCCACATAAATTGTGAACCACATGGAATTATACCTGTCATAGATCTTTGATTATTCATTCAATCAAACATATAGAGTTTTCAAAATAGAATCCAAATATACATAAACAACTACGTAGAATTTAGATACAAATAAAAAATTTGGAAAAATTATCCCATTGGTCATATTTTATGGATCCCAATTCAATTCTAAGCATTCCAATTTTGTCAATTAATTTCTAAACCTTTGTGCGGAATTCCAATGTAGTCTTTACAGTTAATTTTAGCCAAAGAACTTACACCGAATAGTCCTGACAAATCAATTGAGCCATATCCCCCCAAGCCAAGTGGAGCATGCATGAAGGAGCAACCCCCTTTGCAAGGAGGCACCCCTTCTCCCGAAGTTACGAGGTTATTTTGTCGAGTTCCTTAGAGAGAGTTGTCTTGCGCCCCTAGGTATTCTCTACCTACCCACCTATGTCGGTTTTGGGTGGGTGTAGGGTGGACGATTTTAAAGCGGACTTCCATTTATTAGATAGAGAAGATCGTTGGTTCGCTGCCAAACTTATTCCAATTCAATGAGTATTCTCAATATTATGCCTTGAAGAGGACTAAACTGAAAATCATTGATGTGATAGCTTAGTCATCGCCGGTCGTCCTACCTGGCACATTGCCACGTTAGTAATCTCTAGTGAAAATTTGCCAGAATGACTATATTGAAATTTTGTGCAAAAGTTTAGAATTCAATTGACAAAATTCAAAAGTTTAGGATTGAATTGGCTTCTATATAATAAGTTTGGGACTGACTTGACAATTTCCCTAAATAATTTCTTTAAACATTTATTCCTTTCGTAATTTCTTATGATAATTCCTATAAGAATTAAATATGTAAAATTTAGGTATTTGCTAATATTACACATCTACTAGCATTAGAGGTTCGCTAAACTGACCTCAAAAGCAAATCAGTGCATAAAGCTTGCACAAGAGTGCGACATGTGAGTCAACATCATGCGAGTTTTACCCACTTTTATATTTTTTGAAAGATAGATTTTGATACTGAACTCACGTTGAAATGTTAGGATCATCTCTTTGAATTACCTCATCTCACTCCGAAATTTCGAGAGCACCTAATTTTATTGTAACCTTTCCAATAAGACATCATTCGCCCGACACCCGTGTTTGTCTCATTGCCACCTTTTCGGAAAAAAACACATGGTGAAATTAAATCCTAAGGATCTAAACTAAACAGTACTTATACCAAACAATAGCGAGTCAAGCTTTCCGGTGGCATGAGCGTCGCAAGAATTTCAAAAATGGGTTTAAACAGTACTTGAATTTGAAATTTTATGAGCTTATGGCAAAAAAATTAATCATACACAGCACCTCAACGGCACATCGTCTTGGATGAAATCGACCCCACGTGGAACCCACTAATCTAACAATAGATGTGAGCTACGTTCATGATCCGGACGCATCCATTACTAGCTCATTGTACAAGTGATCGCGACAAAATTCTAGTGTATTTAGAAGAAAAAAAGAAACAAGTCCAAAGCCAGGCTCTTAAACAAAATCTACCTAGCTTACATGTTAATCCTCGTCAATTAAGTCATGCGTAGAAAAGTTCGCATCAATGAATTGGGCCAATTGGCCTCGTACAATACTAAATGAATGTATTGAATGAGTTGGTATGACGTGCCATTACTAAATAATGCTTTGGTTGGGTCAAACACCCGGCATGACATGAGCCGTCATTATATGAATGCATTACCAAATCTTAGTTTATCCCTTCATAGATAGGATCCAAATTCCACTATAATCTCATCTATAATGGGTGGATGATATTACTACATCACTTGACTTATTAAGTACTTTTTTTCCCATATGAAAATTAGCTCTCAAGGAATTGATGAAGCAACGTACTTTTATTCATCTACTCAAAATTTGACGAAAAGAGGGACGCGTTTTGCTCTGTAGTCTAAATAGAACAAGTCAGAAAGCACTAATAATCAAATCTCTACTCCAACGACTCACTTCAACACACAAGCAAACCAAATACAACCTTACAAGAAAAATCCATGGAAAGCCATTGAAAACGAGCAAATAAGCCAAATTATTATTTACTTTCATTTTTTCGAAGAGGCTTGAAATGGTAGTGATTGTTAATGGATGGATTCTCGACGAAAATTAAATTAGCCACTTAGCTAGTGCTACCAAGAACCTCCTTTAGCTTCTTTACCTAGGCATCATCAAAGGAAAGTGGTGGCCTCCACAAACTCAAAAGGCAAATCAATAGCGAACGGAGAAAAGTCCAAGATTTGAAGCCCAGGGCTCGGACTGCTGAAGCAAACCATGGCAAGAGCTGGACCTTTACCAGCATTTAATTGGAAGTGCAATAGCCCCTGATGGAAAATCATGTTGTCCCCTTTGGTAAGGTTCTTCAAGTAGACGGTGTTCACTGATGACAAGATAGACCCAGCATAGATCGACCCTTGGAGGACGAGGAGGGCCTCTGTGCTGCCCGAGTGCGTGTGCATCAGGGTGACCCTGCCAGGGGCCCTATTGAAATTAACGTCTACAGCCAATCTGTATATGATAGGGACTATATAGCTGCTGGGAATATTCACAGCTTATCTTAAAGGTGGCAAAGAATGTTTATGAGTTTTATTTTAGAAGTTTACTTAACTATAATTGAGCGCTACATCACTAATAAACCAATAAGAACGTAGGATACTTTAATTGAATACGTATGTAGTGGCTTTTTTCTCATAATTTTATGCAAAAAATTTCATCCATTTTGATAAAAACACAATTAAACTTATTTCTCTCGTTGAAACCAGAATTTTCGTTAGCAAATCGAGCGTGCATTTTTGTAAAAATAAGAAATATATGAAAATAACAAAAAACAGTAAAATAAAATTTCGGCGCATCTCACTACAGCCTCGCGTCCACATATACGTATTTCTAACATATACGCAATGGGCGGGGTAGAATGAAGCAGAGAGAACTCACAAACACGGAGCTCAGCAAATTCTGCTTCTCATCATCAATTTCCAGGAGCTTCTGGGTCGCGATTCCCTCTTCATACTCGGCCACCTCCAGTCCACCAGTAGCCGCCGTTCGTCTCCGATCGCCGACCACCGTAAAGAAGAGAGTATAGGGAAGGAGTTCTCATGTTTAGTTGTGATTCTCTCTTGATTTCCTCTATGAATCCTCACTTCTCTCTCTCTCTGTGTCGCTGATTGCCTTCGCAGGCCACTTCCCCAGCACCACCAGCTTCGCAGTCACAGTAAGTGCTCCGTCCGCCCCTAATTCGCATACTCTATTTCTGCTGAAGGTAGGGACCGAGTGCTCGATTACCCCTGCATGAATTCCGGTGGCGTTCGAGCCTCTATGATAAGTCTGGATATGACCTCTCTCTTATTTCTGCATCTAGATCCTTTGGCCGAAATTTCCACCACCTGTTTGATAAAATTCTTGAACTAGATCAGTGCATGTTTTGATTCAGATTCTGACGTAGGACTTTCCATTGCTTAGTCAATTCATTATTTTTGTCGTAAAAATTTACTTTTGTTTCGTTTCCTTTCATTTCAGAATTTAGTCGCTATTCATTTTAGATTTGTTATTGAAATTCTCGGATTAGATGCGTCTCCAGTGTGTACACAAGATGAATCTGATACTGACTACTCCAGAACTTGACCGAGGGCCCCTTGAAGGAAAACGAATTGATCCGTGCATGTTTACTTCTTATACTTCACTATATGCCATTCTGTGTTTAATGTGCCGAATCACAAACATATTATGAAAAAATGTTGCTTGTTTGCTCTCTGTACGTGTTGAAATCGCAAGTGTATTGAGCGAATGCTACCATCTCGAATACTGATTGCATGCTGCAGGAGCATTCAGTTGCTGCTCTAGTCATCGTATGTGCATTCATTTGGGTGCACTGTGTTACTGATTGGTTCATCAGCTGTATTTCTATTTCGGATACGCTGAGTTGCTGATGTGATTACTGTGTTGTGTTCGTACCGATGTGTAGAGTTACGGGTTATGTCTACACTGTTCGTGCTTGCTGTTCGTATGTTCTGGTATGCGTAATCATGTAATTGTGTCATTGATGTGCTATTCGTTGATGCTAAGTGCTTGCTGTCCAGATCTTCTCTTTCATTTTTTCCTATTCTAGTTGAGAGCGTTACTACATTATTGGAGCCTCTAGTGTTGTGCTCGTGACTAAAGGATTCAAAGTTATAATGGCCAGTATGAGGAGACCATTGTTCAAATTCTCTTAGACTATGTTTATTTCGTGAAAAATAAATGTTTTGCATAATATTTTCCTAAAAGTAATCACTTGTATCGCATAAAATAATTAGTTAGTGAAAAAATATTTTTAATATCGACAATAATTTATGTCTAAATATTTTCGTGAACCATTCATTTTCGTAAACGATACAAACAATTGTTTTAAGTAAAATTATTTTTAAATCATTCATGTTCCACGAAGTAAATTTATCGTTTATATCTCTTATGAAAATGAATGAATATTGTCAACGAAAATATTAGAAAATTCATTAAAAAAAAATCCATGTCAACACTGGTTGTGTTAGATAGGACACGTGGCATCCATGTGACCAATTGGCAAATCGTTATAGGTTTATAACTCAATCGGTATAATTGAAATATTTATGACTAAATTGGCACGATTATAATAAGTTTAAGACTTTTTTGGTACTTCCTCTTGGATAATTGGTGTAGTATATACTAATTAATATATCATACTTAGCTCATTCCTCAATGGCATAAGTTTTTGAATAAATGTGTGTTTAACTAAATATGTTGACTAGCTTAGACTTTGGACTCTTCCTTGGAGATCTTCTTAAGTAAAGCTCTCCTTTAGTGATCTTCCCATATAAATGTATTAGCCTTTTGCCGTACAACCCCAAATGTTGTTTGTCAAGTTCAATTGGGCTACCTGACCATGTGTTTGTACAAGAACAATCGCATATCATAATTAGATATTTTTTTGACAGTGGGAACTTGGTTAATAAGGGTGTGTATGACAAAATTTCTAGAACAGAAATAAATTTATGTCTAGAAATTGATTTCTCAAATTATATTCCCTGAACGAGTTTCTAAGCAAAATATAATTATGTTATCAAATGGATTTATATGTCAAACTTATTTCGGGGAACAAAAAAACAAATAAATAAAGAAGCATAAAGAAAAAAGAACACCTAAAGTGCCAAAATTTGGCATAAGAGAACACTTAAGTACAAAAAGTTTTAAAAATGACATTTGAGTATAACTTCTTTTTTTTTAATGGGACACCTAAATGCCAAGTCCGGCGAAGGTGGCCAAAAATCAACAACAACAACAACTGCTGCTGCTGCTGCTGCTTCAATGTCAAATTTGTGTTCGTTTAACATTTTTTCACTCAAAGGTTTGGTACTACACATTGGTTGTAGGACTCGCTCTCATAAATATTAGATCTGAGATTTTTCAATATGTTTATGTCGTTTGTGTATGATAATGGTGCTGGAGACGTCGAACCTAGGCACACATCGCTAAAAGGCAAAACCGTAATTACGAGTAGAGATTTCGGTGTGTGCTTATCAGTGATGGTACTGTGTGATTCTATGATTAGCCGTTGATCCTTTCACTTGAATCCAGTTACAAAAAGATGAGCTTGTGACAATCTCTGCTATTACAAATCTGTTTTTAAATGACGAATTTGTGATGATCTCTGCCAACGCCTTGATTTTTGATCTTTTGTTTATTTTGGAGATTTATCGTTTGTTTTGTTATTGTGACTTTTGAGATTGCCTTTCACGTATAAGTTTGGTAATGAATGTAAATTTCTTTTTGACCAAGAAAAAAAACACCCACACACATTCACATGAGCACTCCGCTTTTGTTCTATTCTTGCATACTCACATGACACGCGAACACAACTTCCTTTTCGTCTTTATATGATTTTTCTGCATGCGTCTGCTTCTTTATTCCGCTTTTGCCCATGCTTTTAGGAAGAGGAATATGACTCTTCTTTTCATCAAGGCAGGGGATGGAATGGAGGAAACCTGAATAAGGGAGGATTAAGCTTAACTCGGACGGAGCAATTAATGCCTGGAGAAAGAAGCAGGAGCAATAGGTCTTTTGAGAGACCATCAGGGGAGCTGGATAGCCAGTTTTCCTCGAAACACAGGAAGACGAATGCTTTTATTGCTGAGATTTGGACGATAAAAGGCAAAATTAGACCAGTGCTTTGAATAGTGCTATTGATTTGCATAATGAATTAGAAGCTTTAGCGATTATTTATGCTTTTAAGAGCAAACAGTGTAACAATCTTCTTATGGAACCTCTCCTTGTCGAGTGCAGGAACTTGTGAGGGAAGAATGGAGGCGTACTGTGAATTGAGCATATACACAGAGAAGCAAACGGATGCACCGGATGCTCTGGCTAGATTGGGAAAGGAGCAGCATGTGCAGTTTACCATTTTCACTAGTATTCGAGATGTCATCGAAGATACTTAGTATGAGGATGCACTTGATAGTATTTCGATTACGAGTAATGTAACTTGACTGGTTTAATTTTTGAACGATGGTCTTCGTTTCACTGAAAGGAAAAGAAAACCCCCTTGGATTTATCTGAATATGATCCAGACCATCATGAAATGGCCGAACTCATAAGTCCAACAATTTGGATAGTGGGCCTAAAATCTGACACATTCCTGAGTTAGGTTTACAAAGATGTTGGTAATTTTAAATATATACATATCCATAATATTTTTATTCACCACCTTAGCAAGTACTTTCTAAGCATCATGGCGAAAATTATTCTTTTAACCTCTTTTTTCTTTTCTTTTCACCGATAACTCAAAAAACCTTGCAAAAGTGTGGATTATGCTGATGTGACCTTCACATAAAAGAGATAGATGAACATCTTTATCTCATAAGTGAAGAACATTGTCATCCTTAGTTATTAAAAATTTTATATGCATTTAACTTGATGTGAGTATTTTCAAAAGCTCAATATCAGAATTTTTTTCTTAAAAAAACGATAATTAACTGACTAGAGAATTTATTTAGTCTTTGAGAAAGTAAGAAAAATGGGGAGGTTAAAGATTTAAATGGAAAGTCAATCACTGAAATTAGCTCATATTTGGGAAAAAAAAAAAGATAAAGAGGGAACGTTTTTCGTGTGCACCGCGGGAGGAGGGCACGTTTGAAAGTGTGAAACCATGAATGTATGAAATTATTGAGGGCTCTTCCCAAGTTGTACACGTCAGGAAAGAGGAAAGAGAGAGGATATTTCAGGAGAGGTGTGGACACGGCCGTTGACTCGTGGTCAACTCTTATTCTACTGATGTTCTAAAATATCACATTTCTAGATTCCTGCACAAATCAATCGTTTCCACCTATATGTACCGAGCGAAAAAAAAAAAAAAACTTTATGCATTTTTTCACACTTTAATCTGATGTCCCCACAGCCCCGCTCGTCAACCCAGGTCACTTTTCAACCCATGTGGATATGGGAGAAAGTGAGCATCTAAAGGGCTTAAAGTGAGCATCTAAAGGGAGCATCTAAAGGGCTTAAAGTGAGCATCTAAAGGGCTTTGTGGATAGGTACCCTGTAACTACCGAAAAGTAATGGCCGACAAAAGTAGAAGTAGACAATAATACCAAGCAAATGGCCGACAAAAGATGTCATTGCAATCAAGAGTGTCACTAAAGTTCTAGGATTTTGCGGTCATTTTGAATATATTTAGTAACGATTCTATTTATGAAAATAATTTTTATTTAAGAATAATTTTTTCTAATTATATTCTCAAAAATAATTTCTGAGAAAAAAACGTGATTGATAATCGTCCAAAATTTATATTCTCAAAACAAAAATGCATTTATTAGAATTCTTAAATTTTTATTTCTTTTAATTTTTAAATATTTTTATTATATTTTTCTTATTTTTCTCTTTTTCTCTTCTTCTTCCTCTTTCTTTGTAGCCAATCGCCGATCACCGACCACTCTAGCCAAGGTCTAGCAAGCTTGTCGAAGCCTTGCTTGGCCCAGGCGAGCCTCGACCTCACTAGATCTAAGCGAGGCCATGCCTTGTTGGTGGTTGGGCGAGCCTCGCCCAGATCTAGAGAGCTCCACTGGCGAGGCTCGGGCCGACGAACCTTGCCATGGCTTGACATCGTCGGGGGCTGACGCCGCTCCGACAAGGTTGCCAACCCTCATCTGGTCGATCGTCGGCCATGATTGAGGTTGGCGGCCGGCCAAAAGAAAGAAAAATAAAAGGGAAAAAGAGAATATGAGAAAAAAATTAGAACTAATTTTAGGAATTGTTCCCCAAAACAAAAAACAGCTTTTTTTTTGTACTTTTTGATTATATTCTAAATTTATTCCCAAGAACAAAAAAATATATTTTTATTCTCGAAAATAAAAATTTTACCAAATAGACTTCTGTTCTTTTTTATTTTTATTTTGTGGAACAAAAAATTAGAAATAGATTTTCCAGGAAAAGAGCCATTTATTGCCTCTTCTCTAAAGTTTGTATGACATCGTTTGCTTACATCCTCAAGAGGAAATCCTGACGTACATGGATTATGACACCTGAGAGAGTCTCTCACCACGAAAAGACACGGAAGAAATAGAGAGAGGGCTTTAATATTGAGCTTTGCCCCATGGTTCGATAAATAGAGCCCGAAAGCATTTCCAATCCCTCACAATGGCACCCTAGTTAATTCGGTTTTGCTGCTAATAGGAAGATTTGCGAAAAATGAGTAATAATAATTGCTAATATCATTTATAAAAATAAATTGAATGCAAAATGTTTTTGTCGTCCACAAAAATAATTAAGTATGAATTATTATTGATAATGAAAATATTTTCTGTCGATTAATTTTTCTAAACGACATAAATAATCATTTTTCCAAAAATGTTTTCTAAATCGCTCATTTTCTACAAATGAACGCACCCAGAGAGTTGCATCATTTTCAATCCGTCTAATTCCGGTGAGGTAGTTTTTTCCTTCTATGTCTAGTGTTTTATCATTAATGGTTTTATGTCAACGTGAGGCTTCCAAATTTGAGATAATGCCTATGTGGCATTGGGCATCATCTCAAGAAGATGATATTGGATATTACTGAAGATTTTGGTTTCCAACTTAAATTAAGACAACCCTTCCCTTTGACGAAATAAGGTCTGAGTTTTGAGTACCCGGTTTTATGGCATCTTTCAAAAATGATTTTCCTTAGCAAAAATTGCTTCAGAGCAAGTTAAAAAATCATTATCAACAAGATAAGTATTAAAATCATTCTTAAAAAGTTTCTTTCCTTGGTTTTTTACTCGTTCTCAATTCGCCATTTGATTTTTCAATATCATTTGTATGAAGAGGTGCATGAAAAATAATATCAGTTCTTAACGGAAAAATATGTTAAAAAATTATGCATTCTTTGTCTCAACATTGTATTTTTATCAAGCACATCACTTTTTAGCAGAAAAAATGCACTATTATGTTCAACATAACCAACAAACATGCAATCATATGTCTTAAAGCCTTTTTTTCCTTTTATTAGTACCAAGAAGCATAACCTTAGCAAGGCGCCCCCCCCCCCCCACCCCCACTTTCAAATATTCAATAGGAAAAGTGCACTTGAAGTCTTAAAACTCATCACAAAAGTACAATTAAATTTTAAAACTATCAATAAGTATAATCAAGTCCTAAAACTATAAGTACAATCAAGTCTTTTTGTTAACTCCATCCAACTTGACTAATAAAAAATATTGACGTTACTAAAATAGGAAGGATAAGGCTAAAATGATGTTGTTTGTGTTCAAATCTAATTTTTTAATCTAAATATTATTTAAATTAAATTTAAAAATAATATAAATTTATATAAAAGTGGGGAAGGACGGCAAAATCAATCAAGGGCCTATAGGACCCTTGTCGTTGATACCCCACCATCGCTGAAATGGGCTAGCAATGGTGGGGCAAGGGTCGGCCATGATCGCTGATTCGTCTTGCCCTAGCTAGTGGCTAGCAACCCTAGCTATCAACCACTTATGATGCATTTCATTCAATTGAGTTAAACTAGCATATATCTTTCCTTTGTTTTCAAAACCTTTTGAAATGTGGGGGATTGTTAAATATTTCAATAGTTTTGGAATATGTAAAGCCATTGCTTTGTAACAACTTTAATATAAGTTATGACCACCATGAATTTGTCACAGTTTTGGCTGCCATCAATTTGTGAGGGATTTGTAATAGGACAAATACATTAGGAGTGCCATAACTTTCATATAACACTTACTTAAGTGCCATAACTTTTTTTTTTGTTCACTTAAGTGTCACAAATTTTAAAAAATCAATTACTTAAGTGTCATTGATAATTTGTCTCATTGGAAAATCCGCCACCGGCCTCGCCCAGATTTGATGAGGACCTTTGTGCCCTTGCCCATGACCAGCAAGGTTGCCATGGCCTTGGGCGAGGTTATCGTGGCCTCGCTGGCCACAAGAGACGCAGCCTCGTCACGAAGGTCCTCGCCTGCATCTATCAATGGCCTCACCTAAGTTCTTCATGGCCTTGCTGGACAAGGGCGAGGCCTTTGCGATTGGTGAACAGAAAAAAAAAATTAAAAAAAATCAAAATACATATTTTAAAATTAATAAAAATCCACGTGGGACGATTTGCCAAAGGTGGCACTTAAATAATTGATTTTACTTTGATGCAGCACTAAGCAAAAAAGAAAATTATGACATCAAAGCGACCGTTGTATAAAAGTTATAACACTCCTACTACACTTGTCCCCATTTGTAATAGTTTTCAATTTAATGCAAGAATTGATGATGGAAAAATAGCTTTCCCTTTCATTTGTTGTTGCTCCAAACATAATTCAAAAAAGACATACAAAAGCAAGAACATCTTTACTCTTCTTCTTATTTTTCATTTCTTTGTTGGGTTTAACATACAAATTTGTTGTTTATGTTCCCTCTATTATTCAATGCCATGGCCTGAGAGGCTAGATACTGTTGCACCGAACTTTATACTACGAGATGCGGAATTATCTTAAAGGAGGATACTTCCACGGCGCAAATAGTGTATCTCATTTTCATATTCTTCAACTATTTTTTACAACAATAATAACTTACCAACACTATTAAGAATTTACTACCTTCCAAATAAATTGATGTATTATCAAATCTTCTGATTTTTTTTTTTTTGCAAGCATCATAAGTAGATAATCATCACTATAGTAAATATGTCAACATTTTAGTAATCTATTAATTTATTGATTTCTTTGAAGTGCTATTGTCACATCACTACAAACTTTAGAATGTTCGGTCATAGTAGCATTCCCACTTCAAATGGACAAAAAAAATTCATCATTAGCGTGACCATGAGGCATGTGAGCCTTGCTTTGATACTAGGTAAAAATTGAAGCAGGGTATAAACAAAGGAAATGGCATAAATTAACTTTTTTCAATACATATCCAATTTAATTTTTGACAAAACAAAAAATCTGCTTGAGATAATGCCGAGGCCACATACACAATAATGTCCGAATTTGGTGGACCGAAAATGAACCGACTCTCTCTCACCGAGAAACAACCCTCGGAAGTGCATAAACAGTACAAGGGTGCCATTGTTGGGCTAGTTGAAAGGTTTCCAGTCACCCTCTTGTATCTTACGTGCAGATGCCTTGTCTCTATCCCTTCCATCTTTTCATGCTGCGACACCTAGCAAGTGTCATAATCCACGGGACCCAGATTTCCTCTTGAGGATGTAGGCAATGACGTCATAGGAACTTTTGGAGACGGAAGAATGTCACATCATTTAGGGCGAGGAACTTTGGCAGCATCCTTGACTTCGATGACATCTTTGAGTCGCCCAATGATGGTCAAAAATGTGTTGTCCTATGTACAGTCAGGAGAAGACGCAAGAATATCACATCATTCCGGGGGAGGAGCTTTGGCAACATCCTCGACTTCAATGACATCTTTAAGTCGCCCACCGTTGGGTCAAAAAGGTGTTGTCGTGTGTACAATAAGGTGTTGTCCTGTTAGGAGAAGACGCAAGAATCTCACATCATTTCGGGGGAGGAGCTTTGGCAGCATCCTTGACTTCAATGACATCTTTAAGTCGCCTGATTTTGGGTCAAAAAGGTATTGTCCTGTTAGGAGGAGATGCAAGAATATCACATCATTTCGGGGGAGGAGCTTTGGCAGCATCCTTGACTTCAATGACATCTTTAAGTCGCCCAATATTGGGTCAAAAAGGTGTTGTCCAAGAGACGTCCTTTGCATCGCATGTGCATGGTTAGGAAGAAATGGTACTCAATAATTTCGTACATTATTGCACTTTCACAGACATGTCCCTGTACCACGATGCATGTGAAAAACGTACCATCTTTTTTATTTTTAATTATGAGCTAATATCTTTTTTTTGAACAAATAAAATTGAGCTAATTTCATTAATTAACTTTCTGTCTAAATTTGTATCCTCCCCATTTTCCTTCTTTTTTTTTTCAAAGATAACATACATCCCATACTCGGGAATTATTTTTTCTTAGAAAAAATTGTGATATTAAGCTTTTGAGAATACCGATGTCAAGCTAAATGTGTATAAATTTTTTTTATTGACTGAGCATCATGAAGTTATAATTTTATGAGGTAAAACTAAAGATGTCAATGTATCTTTTTTAACACCAAGGGAATATATTTTGAATTGGGGATGAGAAGCAAAGAAAAAAGAGGAGAAGAGAAAAATTGTCCCATATTGCTTAGAAAGTACGGATCTAATGACAACGAATAAAAATATTATATATATATATATATGTATATGTATATTGCATACATCGACATCATAAAAGTTGTCTTATACAAATAATCTTATAATGAAATTTGAGAGGATATATGATTATAAACCTATTTATAACACAAAGTTACATGCGAAAAATAAAATTTGATTATATATCATTATCTATAATTTGTTGTGCAAAAATATTTTGTATCACCATTGTACAATATAAAAGCACTTTGAAGAGGATATATGATAAGGAAAATTCCAAACAAGGGCCCGAAGTGCACTCATTTTTTTAAATAAGGGTCTAAAGTAGTCCCATTAATCTAAAAGAAAGATCTAAAAAAATTACATTTGTTTCAAATAAGAACCTACTGGCTCATCGGCTGACAAAAAATTTCGATCGACAAGAGAATTTTCGTCAAAACACAATTTAAATTTATATCAAATTAAATTTTTTTGCTAATAATTAAAAAATAAACTTAAAAAAAATTAGAGGCGGGAAGGAGCCCTCCCTCCTGTCTTTGTTCTTTTTAAAAAAAAAAAATTGGTTTGTTTTATGGAAAAAAAAAATTTAAAAGACAAGATTGCCCTTATCAAATAGTGAGTTGAAGGTCATTATTTGAAACAAAGTTCACTTCAGATACTTATTTGAGGAAATGAACATATTTCAAGCATTTATTTGAGAAAATAGGAGCACTTCAAATCCTTATTCGAATTTTTTCCTATATAATAGATACAAGGTCATTGTAAGTCTTTTTACACAAATAATCTTAGGATGAAAACATAACCTGTTTATGAAATATATGTACATGGTAGAAGTAGAAATTGAATATGTGTGATTCTATAAAAACCAGCTTATGTAAAAGATACTGTGACAATGTTAGTGCGCTGGTTAAAATTTTTATTAACGTATGTTGTTTGGAAAGAAGGGGATGGTGGAAGAAAAATTGAAGCAGGGGATAAAAGGAAGGGCAATGCTGTGATTTTGACACTTTTGAGTGGCCAATTCCACAAGTTTTCCACCAACAGGAGTGATCCAGAAGCGTCGACAGCACGTAATAATTGAACAGCTGATGCTAAACCACTTGAATCCAATGGCTGAGGAGAAACATGACAAAGTGGTCAAGCGCAAAAGCCCGGGATTGCAGAAATGGCCCTCGCTCGACCTTTTTCTTCGCTTCCAAACAATTATCTTATCAACGAATCATCATCGAACATCAAATTTCGGACGTGGAAAACTGAATATTAGAAAATGCAAATATATTTATTTTATAAGTCATTGTATGTGTTATAATTGTGGGCAGGTTACAAAACCCTATTCTCTCACTTACGATTTAAAGAAAACTTTTATAAGTTAGAAAGAGAAATGGCCGATTTAATATATATATATATATATATATATATATATATATATATATATATATAAATATATCTTCATCAATTATTTTTGGGTATGTCCATTAAATGACTATTAAGATTAGCTATCAAGACTATATATATGTTATTTCCATATATCTTTATTCGTTAATGGCCACAAGAGAGGTGGCCTCACTGCGAAGGCCCATGCCCGCAGCTATCAATGGCCTCACCTAGGGCCTTCATGGCCCCACTACCCTTTGCAACTAGGGAAGAGCATCAGTCCATGGTCAACCCTGAATCGACTCTGAACCGGCCCAACCTTGCTGGTCCTGGTTCAGTTCCCTGGGAGATTGGGTCGGTTTTTGGTCATAGAATTCCTAAACCAGCACTGTGGGGTTGGTCCTCGGTCCTGAGAGTTCTAAGTCAGTCAAACCCAGACCAACCCTAACTATATATATAATATTTTATATAGAGAAAATCTTAAAATAAATAACGTCAACAACATTAAATAGCTCTTTTGTGAGGAGTTCAAGTAATTTTACATTATTCTTTAATAACTTATATTTTTAGTGTCTTTTATAGTGTCGATAATTATAATTTACGAAGAAGAAAAATATTTTTGTGAGAAGTCCTCACGGCATTCAAAAAGGTATAAATAGTTCCTTATGGCATCTTCCTATAGTATTCGTTTTGTTTTGTTTTATTTGTTCTCTTAGTCTTCAATTTGTCAAAATCGAAAGAAACAACTTCTCCGTTCGCCACTCGACACTCGCCTTGCTCACTTTGGGTCATTCGTGCCGCTCGATGCTCGCTTGGCTTGTTGCTCCCCACTCGACATTCAATGCTCATTCTATTCGACGATCACCTAACTTGACTCTCACCGCTTGCTTTTCTTAGCTAACCTCGCTTATTATTGAACCTATTGGGTCGGTATGGTCCTTGGTTACCCTTTCAAGGAGTACAAAAAATTATTGATTGGTCTTGGGTTGACTTGGAAACCGGACCGAACCCATTAGGTTAGTCCGATCTTCAATCGCTTCTTTAAGGAGTACAAAAAATAAAATAAAAAATTATCGGTTGGTTCCGGGTTGACCTTGGAACTGGACCGAATCCATTGGGTCGGTTTGGTCCTCGGTTCCAAGCTCAATAGGGTCGGTCCTCAATCCCAAAAATTAAGAACCAGCACTTGCAGGTTGGTTCTAAGGTTAGGAGATGGATCGGCCCAACTCGGACCATGCTCACCCCTATTTGCAATCGGTGCACCAAAAAAAAAAAATAAAGAAAAAAAAAGGAAAATGAAATATAAACTAAAAAATTGAAAAATTTAGAAAAATTCAAATTTTTCAAAAATGTAAAAAAAATCCATATATGAAGATTTACTTCCACTCAAATGATTGATTTTACTCCAATATAGCACTTAAGTAAGCAAACAAAAAAAAGTTATGACATTCAAGTGATAATTATACGAAAGTTATGGCACTTTTGTTGCACTTGTCTCAATTTGTAATAATTTTCAATTTAATGCAAGAATTGATGATAGAAAAGTGGCTTTCTCTTTCATTTATTGTTACTCCAAATTCAAAAAACACATACAAAAGCAAGAACATCTTTACTCTTCTTCTTGTTTTTCATTTCTTTGTTGGGCTTAATGTACAAATTTGTTGTTCATGTTCCCTCTATTATTCAATGTATACTAAAGAGAAATATTTGTTCCATCACGAGAGGATAGTCGTTAGAGTTGGTTGTATTGAGTTTTAGACTCTGAGATGCAAAATTATCTTAAAGGACGATGCTTCCACGTCTCAAACGGTATATCTCATTTTATATTCTCCAACTTTTTTTTTACAACAATAATAACTTACCAACACTATTAAAAATTTACTAACTTCCAAATAAGTTGCTGGATTATCAGAGCTTCAGAAAAATTTTGCAAGCATCGTAAGTAGATCATCATCACTATAGTATATATGTCAACATTTTAGTAATTTATTAACTTATCAACTTCTTTGAAGTGCTGCCCTCACAGCGCAGCAAGCTTTAGAATGTTAGTGATAGAAGCATTCCCACTTCGAATGGACCAAAAAAATTATCATTAGCATGACCTTGAGGCATTTGAGCCTTCCTTTGATACCAGGTAAAAATTGAAGCAAGGGTATAAACAAAGGGAAGGGTGTAAATCGGACCCAGACTTTCCTCTTGAGGATGTAAGCAATGACGTCATAGGAACTTTGGAAGACGGAAGAATGTCACATCATTTCTGGGGAGGAGCTTTGGCAGCATCCTTGACTTCGATGACATCTTTCAGTCGCCCAATGTTGGGTCAAAAAGGTGCTGTCCAAAAGACGTCCTTTGCATCACATGTGTACAGTTAGAAGAAGACGCAAGAATGCCACATCATTTCGGGGGAGGAGCTTTGGCAGCATCCTTGACTTCACATCTTTAAAAAAGGTGTTGTGCAAGAGACGTTCCCTTCGTCACATGTGCACAGGAAGAAATGGTAACTCAATAATTTCATACATTATTGCACTTTTTTGTCTCTGTACCATGATGCATGTGAAAAACGTTCCATCTTTTTTATTTTTAATTATGAGCTAATTTCATTAATTAACTTTCTATCTAAATTTGTATCCTCCCTCTTTTCCTTTTTTTTTTAAAGATAAAATACATTCGGGAATTATTTTTTCGTAGAAAAAAGTTGTGATATTAACCTTTTGAGAATACCCACGTCAAGCTAAATTTGTATAAATTTTTTAATTGATTGAGCATCACGATGTTATAATTTTATGAGGTAAAACTAAAGATGTCAATGTATCTTTTTTAACAAGAAGGGAATATATTTTGAATTGGGGATGAGAAGCAAAGAAAAAAGAGTAGAAGAGAAAAAATGTCCCATATCGCTTAGGAAGTACAGATCTAACGATAGTGAATAAAAATATTACACACACACACATATATATATATATATATATATATATATATATATATATATATATGTATATTTCATACATTGACATCATAAAAGTTTTCTTACACAAATAATCTCATAATGTAAATATAAACCTATTTATAACATAAAGTTACATGCAAAAAATAAAATTTGATTATGTATCATTATCTAAAATTTGTTTGTGCAAAAAAATTTTGTATCACCATTTTACAATATAAAAGCACTTTGAAGAGGATATATAATAAAGAAAATTCCAAATGAGAGCTCGAAGTGCACTCATTTTTTAAAATAAGAGTCCGAAATGGCTACATCAATATCAAAGAATGACCTAGAGTGATTTTACTTATTTCAAATAATGGCCTAACCTCACTGGCTCATTGGCAGACAAAAAATTTCTGCCAACTAGAGGAATTTTCATCAATTTATATCAAATTAGATTTTATTGCTAATAATTATAAAAACTTAAAATTAAAAAAAAAAGAGGCGGGGGGAGCCATCCCTCCCATCTCTATTCTATTCTTTTTTTTTTTTTTTAAGTTAGTTTGTTTTTAATGGAAAAAAAAATTTAGAAGTGAAAATTGCCCTTATGAAATAATGAGTTGAATGTTCTTATTTGAAACAAAGTTCACTTCAGATCCTTATTTGAAAAATGAAGGCACTTCAAGCTCTTATTTGAAAAGATGAGAGCACATCCTTATGTGGAATTTTCCCTATATAATAAAGGCGCGTTTGGTAACAATTCTGTTTCCGGGAGTAGATTTTGATCAGAACTGATTCTTTTTTATTCTGTTCCCGGGAACTGATTCTAAGCATTTTAAGTCGTTTGGTAACTGTCCAAAATTTCTAATTTTGGAATAGAATTGCGTTTGGTACCGTGCTCATTAATTCTGTTCCAAATCAATTTTTTTTTAAAATAAAATTTTTACTTTTTTCTTTTCCTTTTCTTTTTCCTTTTTTTTTTCCTTTTTTTTCCTTTTCTTTTTTTCCTTTTTCTCATCTTCTTCTTCTTTCTTGTGGTCGGTCGCCGGACTGGCGACTAGCCAAACGAGGGTCGGCCCTCGTCGGCCGAGCCTCGCCGGCAGCTGGGCGAGGCTCGCCTAGCCCCACCGGTGGCCAGGCCGGCCTCGCCGGGCCTGGGCGAGGCTTACCACACCACCGGCGGGGCTGGGCGAGCCTCGCCTGGCCACCGGTGGGGTTGGGCAAGCCTCGGGGCTGGGCGTCTGGCGAGGTCGAGCCTCGCCGGTGGTTGGGCTTGCCTCCGGCGAGCTCGCCGGACCTCGCCCTGGTCTGGCGAGCCTCCGGCGAGCTCGCCAGACCGGCGGCCGGCGGCGGCGGTGGACGGTGGCGACGGACGGTGGCGGGCAGTGGTGGACGGCGGTCGCGAGATGGCCGAAGGGAAGAAAGAGGTTCTTGATTTTGATTCTCAAATTCGTTCCCGGAACAAGAATCAACTTTTTTTTTGTTCTTGATTCTATTCCCAATCTGTTCCCGGGAACAAAAATTTTACCAAACGCGATTCTAGACCCAAACTGATTCTGGGAACAAAGAATCAGAATTTGGCCCTGTTTGGATGGTTACCAAACAGGGCCTAAGTACAAGGTCATTGTAAGTCTTTTTTACACAAATAATCTTAGATGAAAACATAACCTGTTTATGAAATATATCTACATGCTAGAAGTAGAAATTGAATATGCGTGATTCTATAAAAACCAGCTTATGTAAAGAGTCTGTGACAATGTTAGTGCGCTGATTAAAAAATTTATTAACATATGTCGTTTGGAAAGAAGGGATGGTGGAAGAAAAATTGAAGCAGGGGATAAAAGGAAGGGCAACGCCGTGATTTTGGCACTTTTGAGTGGCCAATTCCATAAGTTTTTCCACTGACAGAGTGATCCAGAAGCTTTGACAGCACACAAAGTGGTCGAGCGCAAAAGCCCGGGATTGCATAAATGGCCCTCGCTCCACTTTTTTCTTGGCTTCCAAACAATTATCTCATCAACGAATCATCATCGAACATAAAATTTCAGACGTGGAAAACTGAATATTAGAAAATGCAAATATATCTATTTTATAAGTCATTGTATGTTTTATAATTGTGCGCAGGTTACAAAAACGTTATTCTTTCACTCACGATTTAAAGAAAACTTTTGTAAGTTAGAAAGAAAAATGGCCGATTCCATATATATATATATATATATATATATATATATGTGTGTGTGTGTGTGTGTGTGTGTGTGTGTGTGTATGTATGTATGTATGTATATCTTCATCAATTATTCTTGGGTATGTCCATTAAATAACTATTAAGATCGGCTCTCATGACCATATATGTTATTTCCATATATCTTTATTCGTTAACGGCCGCAAGAGAGGTGGCCTCACTGCAAAGGCCCTTGCCTGTAGCTATCAATGGCCTCACCTAGGGCCTTCACTGTCCCGCTGGCCAAGGGTGAGACCTTTGCAGCCAGTGCACAAAAAAAAAAAAAAGGAAAAAAAAATATAAACTAAAAAAAATTCAAAAATTTAGAAAAATTCAATTTTTTCAAAAATGCAAAAAAATCCATATAGAACAATTTGTCGGAAGTGGCACTCAAATGATTGATTTTATTCTGATGTAGCACTTAAGCAAGCAAAAACTAAAATAAAAATTAAGGCATTCAAATAATCATTATACGAAAGTCATGACATTCTTGCTGAAGTTGTCCCGATTTATAACTGTTTTCAATTTAATGCAAGAATTGATGATAGAAAAATGGCTTTCTCTTTCATTTATTGTTACTCCAAACATAATTCAAAAAACGCAGACAAAAGCAAGAACGTCTTTACTCTTCTTCTTATTTTTCATTTTTTTGTTGTGTTTAACATACAAATTTGTTGCTCACGTTCCTCCGAGTGAGACCATGTCTGTCTTTCAACTTTCAATAGTGATTGAGTTAACGATTGTGTTAAGACTTCCGCAAAAACACTAATTATATGGCACTAGAGTTTCAGCCACCACCTTGCGGCTACCGTTGAATGATAGCGGCTTCAAAATATGTTCATTCTTACCCATGACCATGAGGCATGAGTCTTTAAAATATCGCACTCACGGTCTTTAATGGAATATTGCTGGCAACACGTATTAATCAAATGGCTGAGATTAAAACACTCGAATCCAACGGCTGAGGAGAAACATGACAAAGTTGTCATGCACAAAAAAGCAATGGATTGCAGAAATGGCCCTCCCTGCGCCTTTTTCTTGACTTCCAAACAGCAGATTTTAAATCCACTTTTCAAAACCAAAGCGCCGGTACCACTTGGTAGAATTATCCTGATAAAATCATCATTGAACATATCGTGAAATTTCGTGAATTATATTTCCTAGGTTTGGCTCAGAGCCCAAAAGTCGCCATTTCCCATTCAATTGACTTTACCCCAGAATATATATTTTCTTTCTTTTCACAACCTTTTGAAACATATAGGGGCATGTTGGAAATTTCAATGGTTTTGAAGTAGTCAAAGCCATTGTTATGTAGCAGCTGTTAACAATTATGACCACCGTCAATTTATAAAAGGAGTTGTAATGGTTTTCAATTTAATACAAGAATTGATAATGTGAAAATGACTACCTTTCATTTACCTACAAATTGTTATTCCAAACATAAGCTAAAAAAGACATGGAAAAACAGCAAAATCTTTACTCACCTAATTTTTCTTTCCTTTCTTTGCTAAGTTTAGCATACAAAATTGTTGTCCATGTTCCTTTTATCATTTAGTGTAAAATAGGAAGGTTTGTTATATCCTGAGAGGATAATCGATAGAGTCTGTTACAACAAGTTTCGTGCTCCAAGAGATGGAATTATTCTGAAGGACAATGCTTGCATGCCTTAGATAGTTGATCTTACTTTCTTTTTCTCAAACTATGTTTTACAACATCTTAAGAATTTACTAACTTCCAATTAAATTAGTATATTATCAATTCTTCTAAAAAATTTTGCGAGCACTGTAAGTAAATAATCATCATCACAATAGTAAATATGTCGACATTTTAGTAATTTAATAAATTTATCAAATTCTTTAAATTGCTACTTCACATCGCTATTACCTTCAGAATATTCAGCAGTAGTAGTGTTCCCACTTCGATTGGACCAATAAATTCATCATTAGTGTGACCATCGGGCATGTGAGCGAGCAGGGTATAAAAAAAGGAAGGGTGTAAACAAAATTTTTCAATGCATATCCAGTATAATTTTTGACAAGACAAAAAATCTTCTTGAGAGAGAGGATGTCAAGGTCATATTCGCAGTATCTCAATGTTGAATGGCTCACATTCACGTAAAATTGTTAACTGCAGAACACCCTGGACTGGAAAGGAAATAGGACTAATATTGTCCCATTTTTTTAATCTAATTCTATCTTATATCTATTTTATAAATTACTGTGTGTCCTATTTGCTGTGTCTAGATTGCGAAACCTTATTTCTTTATTCATATGTTCCCACCCTAGCCTTACGAAAAAGGTGGGGAATGAAGTCTTCACCTTCTCCTAGGAATTGAAAATGAACCGACTCTCTCTCACCAGAAAACAACGCTCGACGTTCATCAACAATTATTGCAGTGCCATTGCGAGGGAGCCGCGCCAGAAGGTTTTCGGTCTTTCTCTTGTCCCTTCCGTGCAGATGCCTTGTCTCTACCTCTTCCGTACCTTTTCATGCGAGACACCTAGCAAAGTGTCAAAATCCATGTGGGGACACCCAACTTTCCTCTTAAGGATGTAAGCAATGACGTGATCCGAACTTTGGAGAAGAAGAATGTCGCATGCCTGTGGTTCTCGGGCGGCGGAGAAAATATTCAGTAGTTTCAAAGCGCCACGTCAATTGTTGACGTGGCCCGCGTTTTTATTTATATCCAATAATAGATCGACACGTGTTGGATGAGTGGAATAAAAAAATAAAAATCATTTTTTCTCTCTTCATCTTCCTCCCTGACAGAGAACACCCGTCCGGCCACCATCTCCGTCCCTTCCGGTGTCACTTGGCCGCATCCAGATCTGGAACCGCGAAGCCATGGCCGCAACAGACCTGGCCAACCTTTAGATCTCGGCGACTCCCTCCTCCAGTCATCACTGAGCTTCAGAAAAGCTGAGCGCTAAACCTTCTCCAGATCTCGACCGAGCCATGGCCGAGCAACTCCTCCTCCAGTCATCACTGAGCTTCAGAAAAGCTGAGCGCTAAACCTTCTCCAGATCTCGACCGAGCCATGGCCGAGCAACTCCTCCTCCAGATCTCGGTCGAGCCATCATGGCTGAGCCTTCAAAAATGATGGAACAAGTCTTGACGAGGCCATCCCTCGCCCAGATGTGGCGAGGGCCGGCCTCGTCTGTGAAGCCATAACCGCGACAGATCTGGCTCCAAGGTCTGTTGTGCGGCCATGACTTCAAGTTCTGTCGAGAACGCGGCCATGGCTCCGCGGTTCCAGATCTAGATCCTGCCATGGCTCCAGATCTGTCATGGCTGGGCTTCACGGAAGGGAACTTGAAGGGAGGACAATGGAAGGAGACACCAGAGAGAGAGACTCCATGACTGTTCCAAGTCCCCTCTGGCTTGTGCGGTGGAGACAGCCGCACCGGATTCTCAAGTGGCTGGGCAGGCGGTGGCCGGAAGGAGGAGGAGGCCGTGTCATCCATGGCCGAGAAACGATAGGAGAGGAGAAGAGTGGGTGGTGCAGGAAGTTGAAAAAAAAAAAAAGATTATCATTTTTATTCCACCTCATCCAACACGTGTCGCTCTATTATTGGATATAGAAAACGCGCACTACGTCAGCAATTTAACGTGGCACTTTAAAACCACTGAATATTTCTCCACACCGTAGGATTTCCATATGAGAGCTGCCTAGAAATATCGTAGAATAAAATATCACAAGAAGTAGGGGTGATCAGTTTTTGGTTCGGTCCGATTCCAAGGTGGAACTAGGAATCGGACCGGGAGAATCGGTTCCCAATTTTGGGAATCGTGGATCGGACCGTTTGGTCCTAGGATCGGGTATCGGACTAGACCATCGTTTCCAGTCTGGTCCAACAGAATTGACACTTTCTTTTTCACTAAAGAACGACTATTCACTAAACAACGATCATGCTCCAGACCGATCAATCCAATTCGATTCCTGGGCAATCTAATAAAACTACTTACACATGTTTTCACATGCAAAATATTTAAACTTCATTTGTGTGAATATTAATCATAGTTTATGTGTTTCACACTTAATTTTAAGCATAAAAGCCATGAACAATGTGATTATATGTTGTGCTTGGCTTATGTTTTATAGACAATCTCTATGAAACTAATAAGTAAGTTTTCTCTATAAATAAATAATAACAACAAGAGCTTTGATGGTCTCTTGATCACATAAGAAGTTGTTACCTCAATTGCAATTCTGATTACAACAAATTTCATATATAATATTTATATATTATATGTGTTTATATATTATATGCATATAAATTACATATAAAAAAATTTGGTCCGGTCCGGTTGGTCCGGTTCCCATCTTGGAACCGGGAATTAGACCAAACGGCCGCCGGTTCCAAGATTAGGAATCGGGAACCGAACCGCCGATCGTGGGAACCGCCCAAAACTGGCCGGTCTGGTCCCGGTTCGGATGGTTTCCGTTGCACACCCTTAACGGGAAGTAACTTTTCGACATTGGTGTGGTTCTAATGTGCTATAATACAGGTCAAGTCGTTCAAGAATATTATTTGCAAAATACCGAATCAATTATTGGCTGGTAGCCTTTCGTCATTATCTGCGATAGAATCAAATTCATAACAAGTGGAGTCTGTCTGGCCAGGGACAATTTAATACAGCATGTAACAATTTTTGTTATTGTTTATGTCCATGGTTCGTCAATCACCCCGCCGATTGTGAACAAGATCCACTAGCGTACGGCGACACAACAGGTAATAAATATTGAAGTCGACACAACCATGACATGAGGCATGAGAAAAAGACCGTGCGAGTTTCGTGCCGTATTACAGCAGAATACCACATTATATCTCTATATTAGTAAATAAATTAATAAAAAAAACCAAGGTTCAAGAAATTTTCCGGAAATGGTCAACCCCTGAGCTTAGTTATAAAAGGCCCCGCAACTTAAGCCGATAGACATCACAGCTTCAACTTTCTAGGAAATTAGAAAGTCTCTTTCGCATTCTCCGTGTACTTTGTTGTAGAAAGACTGTAACTAGGAGAGCAACCCAACGACAATGTCAAGTGAAGAACAAGAAAATTCGAATCATTCAGAAACCCCAGCAGGTACATATTCAAGTTCCAACCGACAAAAAAAAACAGACTACAATCGACGTGCTCCTAAATATGCTCAAACGTGTATTTTCTTTTGGTTCTTTTTATTTACTTTATCATTGAAGAAGCATAAGTCTGACCTTGGCTATGAAAAAGAGAAAAAGAAAGAATCCCTATGAGAAGTACTTTGTGCTCACTGATTTTGTGCCTACTATTTCTCCTACATATATTGAAAATGTTCGTGTAAACATTGGATCAACTTCTTCTCAACTCGAAGGTGCTCCAGGTGCGTTATCATTGAACAATCATAACCCTGACATTGGCTAGGTAAAAGAGAGAAAAAATCTGTATGAGGACTTTGTGCTCACGCTTTCTCCTATATATTGTAGATGTTCATCTAGACGTTCGATCAGCTTCTTCTCAATCTGAAGGTGCTTCAGGTGCATTTCAGTGAACAAACATAACATTTCAGTGAACAAACATAACCCTGACCTTGTCTGGGAAATAGAGAAAAAGAAAGAATCAGGATGAGGACTTTCTGCTCACTGACTTTGTGCTCACTCTTTCTCCTACAGTTATTAAAGATAAATCTGTGAAAAAGCGGGAGAAAAGCTCTCGGGAGACAGCCAAATCTGTGAGTGAGTGGAAACAGGATCAGGAGAGACGGTTTCGTCGGAGCAGTTCTTCTAAAAACAGTGAAGATGCCCATCAGAGACGGGCTACTAGGAGACCGTCTCTGATTGCTCCGGGCATATCTCGGTTGCGGTATTTTGGGGACAGACCTCCGCCACGGCATAGTCGGAGCATTTCTTCTAGAGATATTGAAGATGCCTATCAGAGACAGGCTCATCAGAGCAATTCTTCTAAAGATAATGAAGATGCCCATTCAGATTATAGTATAGATGACTATGAGCAGCATAATCCATTCACCGACGATGACGTGATTGATGGTAAATCCGAAGGTGATCCAGATGCGTTATCACTCGAAAGAATTATTCCATTGTGAAATTTATATATGGGGCGGTTTTTGATAAATTTGTTCTTTTCTGGGACACTTCTCAATGTCCGCAAGGAAAAAGGATTAACCAAGTGGCCTGAAAATTTCTCATCTGTTGCAGGAAAAAGGGAATTGTTTATGGCTAAATACCGAGATTTGTTGAAAGTTATATTCGAGGGTGATTGGAAATCTTTTAAAAACATCTTCGATCGAGATCCTTCTTCAGTGGCGGCCATAATAACACGGAGAGGTGAAACAGCACTTCACATAGCTGCTTTGAGCTTACATGACCAATTTTTTGAGAAGCTGGTTAAGCTCTTACATAAAAACTCCCCCGATTTGCTTCAAAGGGTTGATAATGATGGCCGCACCGCCCTACACATTGCTGTCCTGTGTGGAAAGATAAAGATGGTAAAGGCATTAATTGAAAGTAATCCTAATTTGAGGCAACTTTCAGATGATAAAGAAAATATTATTTTGGTAACGTGTGCTCAAGTTTCTGTGCATAAGGAGATTGCCTGGTTCCTGGTGAAAGAAACAACTAAGAAGCGGCGGAATTTTCCAAACATTTTCGAAAGTCCGTCTGCAATTACACCTATTATAGAATTCACCATTGCTGGTCATTATGGTAAGATAACCATCACTCTTGATCTCAATTCCATCTGGTTTTTCCTTTATTCTAGGCTTAGCCTATTTGTCCTGATCAACTTTGCTGGTGAATTCGGTTAGATATTGTCCATTATCTAGTTGGGAAATACCCTCACTTACTTTCCAAGAAAAAGTCATTTCCCAAGAAAGAGAAAGACTTATCTATACTCGGGGTGTTGGCGAGGGCAGATTCTCATTTTCTCTGCAAAAACACGCTCAGTGTCATGGAAGCATTGATATTTAAATGTCCGTACTTTCTGCGCTCACCTCCCTTCATTACAGATTCCCTTCAAGAAGATCATACCTCACTCATCAACGGCTCTTCCGTTTCTGAACTGTAGGTATTCCGGTGGACTGGAACTACGAACCAACAGATGACTATTCAAGGAATATGCAAGCGTCAACGAATCCAGGTGGGTGACATATTTACAGTTGGGCATTATCTAATTTAAGACTTTCCATGATTTTCAACTTGTGTAAAAAGCTTGGATTGATTCCCTCCCTACTATCAAAGGAAAGAGAAGATGACTGTTTTTCTGTGGAATGTATTCTGGATCTCTGACCTAGTTTTACTTGAATCCAACTACTTTATTTATCAGCTATCCCCTTGAAGCATATATGATTCAACCATGTGCATAAGTATCGTATAACTAGTTTAATGGATAATTTAAGGAACAAATTATGACGCAACTAGTATTGGAGGAGCTGCAAAACGAACCGGAGATACACTGATTGGGGTCCCTTATCCTCATCAATGTCTCTGCAGCGGCTCACTTGCAATCCCAACAATTAATCCTCGTGAATGCGAATATTGTTTGTTTTGATATTTGTGACTATCAACCATTAAGACACCAGTAATTATTCTTTATGTAGTAAAGTATTTTCAATTCACGTACACACAATAATCTCATATCCACTGACCCGACTCTCTCTATAAATCGATTGTAGCGCTTCAACGTTTCGCAAGGCCACTTTGGAATGCCGCCAAAATTCTAGGTAAGCTTCCGTTTTATGAAGATAACGTCTGTATTTAGCATGTTCACTTTTTCCTAACAGTTTTGCTCATTGAAATCTTCCGTTGAGCAGTTATGTACAATACAATCTTCGTAGAACAAGAAGCAGATGGTATTTTCATGGCCACATACATGCGCCTTATCATTCTCTCCATCAATCTATTAATCTGATATAATTCAAGTTTCTTCTCAGGATGATACATATAAGAATATATTAATTGTTAAAACATATAAGAATATATTAGTTGTCCAAATATATTTCAAACTAAATTTAAGAAAGAGAAACCCGGGTGGGGGGGGGGGGGGTTAGGGCGGGGAGCCTTCATTTATTATTTATCATATGCACAACAGGATGCCGGAATAACATGCTGAGTATTTATACCATTTCGCCGGAAAAAAAAAATTACTACCTTCACATGCTCCTTAGCTGAAGCGCGATGTAGAAATATACATCTAATAAGGCAGATAAGGGATTTGGAAAGAATTAAACTTGGCATTTTTTATTTTAATGCCATGTAAGATTTTGTGGAATTATTATTAATTGTTTTAAAAGTTTAAATTATTAAATAAATGCATTATTCAATATTTGAATATTCTAATACTTGAAACATTTTTTGTGGTCAAAAGGTTTATGTGTTGGTCTCAAGCTCTTTATGGTGAGCAAAATGCTCTTTTGATCTCTAGAAAGACACAAAAATAGACCCAAAACTATAATGTAGTGCTTATTTCGCCAACTTTCTTCATGCATAATAAGAAGGAAAAAGGTGACCACTTTGGAATACAAGGTCACTTTAGAAAAGCGCCAAAATTCCACATATAACAATTATTTTCTTTGCTGCTTCATCTCTAGACAGCATGAAACGATATGTCGAGAGGGTGCAGGAATTGGGCATGGGATCGCGAGAAAGCCCCTAGCGTCATTCACTATTCTCGCCACATCATCCATAAAAATAAGATTGCCAAATATGAAGGCACGGGTTTATCATTGAATCGTATTTAATATATAACTCTACACTTTAATTTGGGAACTTTTAAAAGGCACGAAGAATAGGAATAGGGGGCAGCAGGTTGGAAAAATCAATAATTTGTTTGGGAGGTTTTGGAATTGAAGAAGATTTCAGTTGGAGCAAATTTCTTGGGCCCCAACAATACCGGGCATCCCAAAATTTCACCCCGATTTACATCTCCTATACTAATAAGCTATTGGCTAAATGCCACACCCATAGGAGGGAGTGCGCTCTTAAGATATCCAGGATGGTAGACCGCTAGAACGTACAAAAGTTAACCGCATACCACTTGACCGGTAAAAAAATAATCTCCTTTGGCTCCAAAACATAATTCACAACTTTTGCCCCCAGTTGCTCTCATGTTATCATCTTCTCTCAACTTTTATATGCACCCATAATGCCCATTAGCCTCGTCCCTAATTCTTCTATTTCGGTCAAAGAACAAAAAGGAAACATTAAGGACAGCGCCATTACGTACTTTTATTATATAAAAAGTTATTTTAGAATAGAGTCGAATTAATTGTACTCACTATGTCATTTTAGTGTAATAGGTAAGCTCGAATTGTGACCTACCATTAGGTGATCATATTAGTTAAAATAATTTTTTATATGCAAATAGTACTGTGATTTACTCTAGCTAGGCACATTTAATTAATGTGGCTATGCCAACCTCTGTCAATACCTAATGCTCCATGGGAGGACATTTCTATGGACTTTGTTCTTAGAGTTGTTCTATTAGGTTAAATATACTCTTAATCACGATTTTAACAAAGAAATGAAGATCTAAATATTTCTTTCATCCCTTCCTTAGACCCTTCTAGAAGAACTTCAAGGACGATCAGTCTCTTCGCTTACCCTCTCATCACTTCTGCTTTCTTCACATCCTATTATTATTTTCTCATCCAGACGTCATATAAAAACTTGGGATTCGAAGCTGGAGACTTGTTTTTTTTAGTAAAATCCAATTGCAGCCTCTTGGTTTTTTCATTTTCTTTGAAATTTTTTGTAGTTCCTAAAATCAAAAGGATTCATGAGAAGAAGCTGAGATACGTGGGGGCCGTCGAGTTGGCAGAACGAGTTTGCAAATACATTTCTTCTGTGGAAGCTAACGACATAGAAGGGTATTTCCAAGAGAAGAACCTATTCCGCCAAGCTATAATAAAGGGAAACAGTGAATTCTTGAAGATTTGTATTAAACGCTTCCCGGAGATTTTTTCAATTTTGCCTGAAGGTAATAAGCTACTGACCAGTGCCGTGGAGTATCGCCAAGAACGAATTCTCTCACTTTTTTTAAAGGCATCCCCGACCAATGAGTTGTCATTAGTTCCGGCGCCAACGCCGCAAGGAAAGAGAGAAATGATGCACGCAGCGGTAATGATGCCCGCAGCGGTAAAGTACTGCTCTCATTTCAATGCTGGAACTTATATCTCTGGAGCAGCTTTTCAATTGCAGAGAGAAATTCAATGGTTTAAAGTAAGTATCTTCTTTTCATATATTTTATAACCACACTTAATGTTAATTTTCGTATCTTTTTGGCGAATTTCTTAAAATATGATGGCTACACTTCTATTTGGATAGTTTTGAGCATATACATAGAACTTTTTTTTGTTTTATAGCAGTCAGGCAATTTACAAGCCAGCCTCGTTCACCACCTCAAGCAATGTTAAGAGCGCACTCCGATCTAGTGCACACGATTTTACTCCTGAAGTATTTCGAACAAGACTTGAATTTAAGGACAAAAGGAAAAAAATAAATTCATTTCTCATCTAAGCCAATACCTTGTTGATACATATAACTTTTAAATTCCACATGCTAAACATAAATTATGAAGTAAGTTGAGAAACAACATTATATCTAGAAATGAATCGAACATTTAAATCGGTGTTACTTATATATTCACCATAGCTTTGCTAGTTCCTTTGTATCATAGTTTGTATTTAATACGAAAGTGTAGTTTAAATATAGTTAAATGTATGTAAATGGATAATGATCTAATTAAAGTAGTATGACATGAATGTTCTCTTTTTTAATTAATAGGTTTTTTTTAGTCAACTTTTAATTAATAGGTTAGTTAAGTTCATTTATGGCCACTATTTTTTATTTGAATAGCTATTGGATCCAGGACGCTTCAATTTGTTAATTAGCTGTCAACTAAAATTTACTCCTGCAAACCATTATCTACAATAAAAGAAAATGATATCATGAAGCTTTTACTATAGATTTATATTTATTTCATTTCAGATCTCTTTTCTCTTTGTCATGAGACAATATTGGGACAATTACATACAGCAAGAATCATAAAAATTTGTGTTAATCCTGCAATTGAGAATTACAATTTCAAATTCTCGCTTTAGCTGAAATGGACTAGGCATGACAACCAAGGGGGAGATGAACCGGTGGTTCTCATAACCTAATAAATCCACTTTAGGATATAGGCATAGGTAAGGTAGATGCTTACCACCGAAGGAATCTTCCTCAGGATATAGAGCACGGAATCACGACTCAATAAACTTTAGAGGGGTTTATGTAAATCCCAAGTTTAACATTTTATCTACCAAGACAAGGCTAACAATTCCTAAACAAAACATAAATGCTAACATCGACCCTTTGACTCAAACTTCTCAAGAAAAAAAAGTGCAATGCATTGGTCTCAACTAAATACATAGACATACTAAATGACTCATTCTTGAATTTCCCTATTAACTCTTCGTATTTCGTCCATAACTTCCTTTAGAAGACTCCAAATTGTAGAAAACTCTATTCATTTGAAAGTAGACATGCAGAGCTTTCCATCCACATGTCATTCAACTACATTGACGAACAAAATCATCATCAGAGCTCAAAATAAACGGACCCAAATTCTGCCCGAGTGTGGGATAAGTCTTAATATCCTTGATTTGTTCCTTTATCATTCTCTCCAGATTGATGAAAAGACTTGTTCTCGAGTCTGCCTCATTCTCATTATCGATGGACAGAGAAAAATTAATGACAATGAAAGTTGTGAAGACTCCATAATAGACGGGCCATTCAATATTGTAAGGATTTTCATCAAAACTCTTTAAGATTCGAAAGGAAACATCAATTTTTGCATTGATTTTTCCTACATGCCTAGAAGAGATTCATTTTGTAGGACTCATTCGATAGACCATTGTGGACGGAATAAATGCATTGAGCACAACATTGAAGTATTGTCGAACTTATTTGCTGCGAGGAATACCAAAGGTATTATAAATAACATTGAACATAGCGTCTTTGGTGTCGTCAAATGGAGAATGGAACCTGATTGGGATCTCCTTTCTTGTTTCATGTTCTTGATTCTCGGCAACGTTGTTGTAACCAATAGCTCTTACAATGGTCTCAAGCCAATTGATGAAGTCTTTCGAGATGTCGACTTTGACATTTCTTTTTGGGGTCAAAAGTCGACTTTGACATTGAAATCGTAAGAATCACGATTTCTCTGACAATGGTGCAAAGGAGCCTCTTCACTAGATTGGTTGGAATGGACATCACGAATGAGGTGATCTCCTCTTTGTAGTCTTCTTCTTCACAGTCATAACGGGATCGTCACGTTCCAACAATTGGTTTTCTCCAATTGCTCTTGAAGTTGTTGTACCTGTCTTCTCAAATCTTTCGGTTCGACGTCATGATGGTAACCATTGTGTTCGCAACAAGGATAACCAGTCGTAGCCTCGTGCTAATACCTACACATAATAGAGGGTTCACAGATTTCAAAGGAAAAAACAAGTGTGACGAGAGAAATGCACACCACCTAAGGAATCCACCTTAGGATACAGAGTATTTAATGGAATAAATACTCACCACCTAAAGAATCCTTCTTAGGATATACCGTCTATAAAAGATAGATGCTAACTGCCTAAAGGAATCCACCTCGGGACACAAGGTATTTAAAATATCACTCCATGGGATCCGTCAAAGAGATACAGAGTTAATGAACCTCAAATGCAAGAGTCTAGATCTAAAAAATTTACAACGAAGCCTTGGTCTGGTTTATCTAGGTTTATAACTTGGAGCAACCTTCCAAGAAAAGGCAAGTCTCAAGATACTAACATTTTATTTAGAAAGAGCAACAACTCCAAGACAAATCATGTATAATAACATTGACTCTTGACTCATATGACTCTGGAATTAAAAAACAATGCATGATCTCAACAAAGCACATAAAAATACTAAAAGACTCATTCTTGGATTTCCTGACCAGCTCTATATATATACTTAGATGAAACTTGATTTATTTGGAAGTAGACCCACAGTGCTTTCTACACATATGTTGTTTTGACTATGTTGAAACGCGAAATCATTTGCAAAGAAAATGACCTTTAAATTTTGCCAAAAAAGATGGGCTTAACCTCTAAGCCATTCGCATTACGTGTTGGATAAATCTTAATATCCTAATCTGCTCGAGATGTTCCTTCGTCAGTTTTTTTGAAAATTTTCGGTGATTTATAAATATATCATGACTTATGCTTGTGACTTTTATGCATAGGCTGTGGAAAGTTGGCTTTATCCTGGGAAAAGAGTTTTCTCACAGGGGATAACATTCTGGCAACAATTCGTGATAGAACGCAAAGAGTTGCGAGTGGAAGGAGAGATGTGGGTGAAAGACACAGCAGATAAATGTATGCTCATCTCAACTTTAATTACCACAGTATTGTTCACTGCTGCTTTCACTGTGCCAGGAGGCAATGACGAAAAAACTGGAGTCCCATTGTTGTTAGGTCAGGACTCTGTCCTTACTTTCACAATTTCACATGCATTAGGTTTGTTCTCTTCCATCACAGCCATTGTGCTATTCCTAGCCATCTTAACTTCACGATATGAGCCGCAAGATTTTCATCACTCATTGCCTAAGAAGATCATAATGGGCCTTTCTTTTCTCTTCCTTTCCCTGGCCTTCATGCTGGTGGCCTTCGTTGCAACTCTCAAAATTTCACTGGATAAGAGACTGGAATGGGCTTTCATTCCCATTACTCTGCTAGCCTCTCTCCCTGTGGCTTTATTCCTACGACTACAGCTTCCCCTGCTACTCCAAATGGTTAAATCCACTTATGGGCGTAGCATCTTTCGTCCCGAGGACATTTGGAAGTGAGGCAAAATTATCCGAAGATTATGTGATTGACGAATTTGATTTGAGGCTATATGTCTTGTTATTGTTGGTTGTAGTGGGACAAATGCCACAGTGAATATTTTTACTCGAAGTATATTTAACAATCACTATGCAAAATTAAGTTTCCCAACTTTTTTTTTAACAATGGTCTATTTATAGAATGATTTGATCAATTAAAAGTTCAGCCTATCGATATTTCAAACTAAAATGAAATATCTAGAATCTACATGTACATAGGCAATTATTGTTAAACATTGTTGCGAACTACCCTTGCGGTATACCACTTAGGGGTTCGGTTAATGGATTATTAAATCTAAACTTAATTTGGGCTCTTCCAAATCCATACCAATCACAACTTATGGATCAAGTTCTTAACATGCAAACAATTTTATAAAAAAATAAAAAGGCGCCACCAATCAGTTTACGGTGGGTCAATTAAAAATCTAAGTAAAGTAATGGAAAATTTACTTTACTCCCACGGATTAGAGATTTTGGGCATGGGGAATTGGTTACACTTGATTTCTCTAATGCCCTTTTGTAAAGTTTTTTTTAATGAAAAAACATTTAATAGGAAATTTGGATTCATTTTGTTACTTCTTAATATCTGAAGTGATCATGCGGGTAACACCCAATAAAACAGAAAATAAATTGCAGGACTTAACTTAAAACAATGAAAGCATCTATGATGTTGGCTTAAAAAACAGATGAACAATCTTACATATGATTTCTAATTAACATGCAATCACTCAATTTTTTTTATAGGATTTTCACTTATTTAAATGAAACGTAAATCACATGCAATGCATGTAAAGCAATTGTTCTAAATGCAATTATTCTAAATGCAATGATGTACAAAAATATGCTTATATTAAAATGACATGCAACATGCAAGTAAACACCTAACATGCATATTATATATCATGCGATTTTAATTAAATGACCTAAATTTAATGATGGGCATAATTGATGTGTCCAATCTAACATGTTAATTTAATGACCTAAACATGCAATTACTAAGTGACATGCAATAAATGAACTAATTCTACATGACATGCGCATAATTATTTTTGTATTCTCTTTTTAATAAAAAATCGTAATAAAAAAATACCCTATAAAAGAAATCTAATTTATTCTAAACAATATTTTTGTATTTTTTATATTGAAAAATTCAGAATAAATCCAAAATAGGCAATATTATTAACGAAAATCAAATCAACTTTTATCTAATTTTTTTGGGATTTTTTTAATGGGAAACACTCAAGCAATTGATAATTATTCAATCAAATAATAATAATACAATACACAAACTTATATTATCTATTTAAATTTTAAAATAGAATAAATCATCAATTATATCCAAGTAATTAAGGTTACTGATGGAAGGTTTTCCTTATGAATTTGGAAACCGGTAAATCAACAATCGTATCCAAGTAGTTGTGGATAGTATGGAAGATTTTTTATGCCATTGGATATCATATCTCATAGTTAGAGATTGGATTGTTGTCAAAGCACATTGTTAACTTAAGAAAATTTACTTATAGGGGTGATACTTTGGGTTTTGTGGATATGCATTATTTTTTTAAATATCTAACAAAAATAAAAATTATTCAAAAAGTCAAGTAAATATTACAAATTAATTCAAGATAAGGACATTACCTAATTTGAAGATTAACTTTCCAAATTTGAACTCCACGTAATCGAACTGGAATTGCAATCACGGGCCTTGATGGGGGCGGCCAACAGTGCTAGCGATGGTGGTGCTCACAGCTAGACGACAGCTAGCCTCAGCTCGCGGTGGTGGTGAGCTCAGCAAAGCTAATTCTCAGTGAATCACGGAGGCGACATACGCCGCAAGGAGCAGCAATGCTCGGATATTCGCTGCTAGTAGGGATGGTGTGAAGTGATGCGCTCGTGCGGAGGAGCTCGCGGACTAGTGAGGTACGGCGACTATGCTACAGTGTAAAAATCAATGGCTCTGATTTGGTAAACTTGCAAAGGGAAAATTAAGTTGAGAGCAAGCGTTTTTCCAGTCTTGTTGGTGGATGTCGGACGCGTGGTGAAGAGCTACAGGAAGCAGCCAAGAACACCTTTACTTTGACCAACCCCAGACTAATTCTCCGATCACCAGTTAGAGTCTACTGGACGTTCTGAAAATCTTTCTTCTGTTTCTTTATTTCTCAATCCACCACGGTCAGACTTGGTTTCTTGACGATGCTTGGTGCCGCGCACGAGCCAGATGTTGATGGAGATCGCGGATGACGGTTGCTTTTGAAGTGATGCGGTGGACATTGGAAAACCGGAGGAGAGAGTCGTTGATAAGTGACTCTCACGTGGTTGTCGTTGAAGACTCGACAACAACGCAAGGAGGCAGCAGCTCGCCGTCGGGGTCACAGGCGGATTGGCATGGTGTCAAGGTTCGCGTCTCGCTCAGGAGGCATGGCAACTTCATCGGGTCGGTGCGACAAGGATGGCAGGATTCGGTTCCGCCGATGGCTTGGGTAGCAGCTCCGGCAATCCACTGGGGGACAGTGGGTCACGGCAGTGTAAGGAGCGCAGTTGCAGCAGACTCGTCGAGCACAACGCGGCAGGTGTAGCAAGGCAAGCGTCTCAGCCAAGGATTGTCCGAGAGGGCTCTTTCCCTATCTTTTCTCCCTCTTCCTCACACTTGAGATAATGATTTGCCGACCCCGAATTATGAGGCATAATCATTTATACATAGTGTAAACCTAGATTTAACTTCGATCTCATGGGCTTATTTTAGGCTTTATCAAGATAATGGTCTGAATTAGCTTAAGACATTATTAATTAAATCTCATGCTGAAATTAGATTAAATTAAGCTCAACTTGGCCCGTTCTCCATGTGAATTTTGACGACAACTATCCCTTAGCCTTAGCCGAATTTTGCCCCATTACGCGGGCTCAATCTATCAAATTTGTAAGCTCAAAACCATTCATTGCCGCCCAATGCTAATGTAATTGAGAAAATATAATATAAATAATAAATGCTCCTGTAACTATATGCTATGAAATTGAATCCTAATATATTTGTTTAGGGGTTAAAGATTAATCCATAATTTTCTATACAATTATGTGGCACCCCCTAATGACCCCCAATCCATTAGGGTCGCCACCTTACTTCTGCGTCCCGGTTGTCCTTTTATTTTAATCAATGGACTTTCGAGAAGTCATGTGGGGGTTCTATCATATACATGATTGGTCCCTGCGCAATGTATATGGTGGAAGCATATCCAACAACTCCCCTTTCCTTACACACAGAAATGATGCACACACTAAACACGTATATAGATAATAGCCGGGCACTTTTATATATTTACTAGATGGGTATTGTTTGTCAGTACATCCAAAAAGGCCGTGGTTTCCTATACCCAGCTATACTTCCAAAAGTTGTTTGATGACTTCAGCAACCACTTGCCGGCATCCAAAAAATTTCTTCCTCTACTGACCTCCTCCTCGCGGTCACACTCAGCCATTTGGTCCCCCATTGCCGTTTGTTGGTGGCGGCGGCAGCGGCCCCAACGTTCGTCCATTTCGACAGGCAAATACGATGACATACTCCTGAAGTACTGAGTCGGTGGGAGACCAGTATCGAACATCACAATCACTCTCACCCGTGTCACAACCTCCTTTTTTCCGTCCGGGGGAAAAGGAAGAAGGTTTAGGGGTATTTTCCTAAAGAGGCGGGCCAATGGCCGTAAATTAGGAGAGAGCTCTCCCAAGCCCATACCTCGCGCGACATTGGATTTTGAATTTTAGTTCTTAACAATCTATATAATTCTAGGAGTCGCCACTAGCCTATTGGGGTCGGCTAGAAACCAATCAAGACACGGGAGTGTTGTCTTGATTCCTACGCAACCAGAGATTTCTAGGAACGGGAACTTGTTCACGCCAATGTTTTTATTAGCACCCTTGCGGTACCACTAACTCGGAAGATTGTTTATCTAAATGGCCACACAATCTTGATTACCAATTATAATCTTTATGAAACTACTAAGTGTCCATGCAAATGTTTTTGTAGTTTTTTTTTTTTAATGTCTAGACTAATCCTAACATAATTTAGAAGAGAAATTTACACTCAAATTAATGAAAAGTGGTGCGTAAGTAAACATCCAAGAAATTGAAATGACTTGAAAATAAACGCAGAAAAGGTAAACCCGATACAAGTCGGGCAAATAATATTACATGGCCTTGTTATCACGCCCCGGGACAGGACCCCCATGAGCAAAATGAGAATTCAAATATGCATGAAATTACTCTATATGCATGAAATTACTTTAAATAGGTTTAATCTACGCAAAATGGATTATTTACAAAAATGGTTATAAAATACCAAAATAGCATTAAATTAGGAAAATGACATTTTAAAATTAGGAAAATTTCATATATGTCATTTATATCCTAATTTGATTCTATTTAACATTTTTTTGATATTTTTTGAAATTTTCATATTTTTCTCTTTTTTTTTGAATTATATTTTTTTTAAAAATTAATAAATTCCTTAAACCGTAACACAGCACATGAATATCACAATAATCAAGCTCAAATTGACCGTTTCAAGATCAAAGCTTAGTTTGGGCATTTTGTTGAACACTTTGGTGTGCATTAAACTAGCCCCAATAGCCTCCTCGAGCTATGTTTGCAGCCTTCAATCTCCACTCATA
Organism: Eucalyptus grandis x Eucalyptus urophylla; assembly: GCA_028830015.1. Classification (NCBI taxonomy): domain Eukaryota; kingdom Viridiplantae; phylum Streptophyta; class Magnoliopsida; order Myrtales; family Myrtaceae; genus Eucalyptus; species Eucalyptus grandis x Eucalyptus urophylla. Next base: position 49,978,710 of record CM054190.1, read on the forward strand.
AGCAATCTCATGTGGAACTAAAGTATCAAGATTATACTAACACATGCAAAGAACAATATTAGATAGAAATCATAGCTAAAAACACACTAGAACCAAGCTAAAATCGTCCTCAAATGCACGGGTTTGAGCTGATTTTGCAAATCTGGGTTTGAACCCAAGTCAAGCAAACATGTTACATGCCCATATTCAATCCCCAACACTCATCACATACGAGATCTAAGAGAATGCTACTTAATCCGCGTGAAAGTAGGTAACATGGGCTTTCAAATGCAACAAAAATAATAGAGAATGACTCACCGAACAACATCAAAACGACCTCTCCAAGAAGCACACATGCAAAACTCTTGAAAAGATTTCAACACTTAGAAAAATTCCAACCTCAAAATCAGTTTTTTGGACTAGTTTTCCTCTTGATTTTTCACTATTAAAACATGTTCAAGCTCGAACAAAAATACATCTAGGATACTTACCTTGATTCCTAGTTTCTTTTTCAAGTGGTTCTCGGCCGAGGAAACCAAGAAATTATCCTTGGGGGGCACTTGGAAATTGGCTCCTTCAACTAGAAATGAGATCTGCAGAAAAAGGAACTGATAATGAAGGTTTTTGTTGACTACCAAAATTAGACTTTAAGATGTCTTTTGTTGACAAACTTGACACTAAACCAAACTATATTTATTATAGTGTGGGGTAAAAGTAAATATTTTCCTCATTTATCTCTCAACTTTCTCAAAAACATTGGCTTTCCCTCACTCATGACCAACCGGGCTCAGCACTTAGAAAAATTTCCAGTGTTTCTTGGCCCGCCAGGAGGGTGTACTTTCGGGGGGCTTTAGGAGGCCTTCCCGATCTCCATTTGGGACGTGCGACCTATGGATGAAAAGATCTTTGAGTTAAGTTTCACTCTCTAGTTGAAGGTTTTGGCTAATTTTGACCGCAGGGTTGTGAAAATCTTACTTTTCTCTCTCAAGGTCAGTATGGATTTTCTGGGTTTTTTGCTTTCTGGAGTTGCTTCTGAAGGTGTATTTGGGGAACGATCCCGAGCTCTCCCTTCTCTCTCTTATATCTTTCCTCTTGTCCCTCGAAAGACCTCACTTCGTAGATCTTATCCTCTGAATTAGAGGATTTTTGGTCAGCTTTTTGTCCACCTACCAAGCCTTTCAACAGGGCTACTTCACCCACTCTCTGACTTGGCCAATTTTTTTCAATTCTGCAGCTGTTGGCTGTGCAGATTTTGCTGCAATTTTCCGGTGCTGTCAGTAGCTTATCCCTGGCCAAGTTTCGTCCACTTTCACTACTATATACAGTCTTCCATCACATGCAAAGATCAGGCTGGTTGGGCAGCTGAGGAGGATATGGTGGCGCCACCAAATTGCTTACTCAGCAACTCCAAATTAAGACCAACTCAGCAACTCCAAATTAAGACCAACTCGTTGGCTGAGTTTTGGCTGCTGATTTGAGTGCTTTAATCCACTAATTTGGCTGCGTTTTTTTGATCGATTAGAAAGCTCATGTATAGTAGTTTAAGATCTTGACCATTTTTCGCAATTGTCTCCACCCAATTTTGCAAGAAAGTCCCTCAAAATTGGCTATTTTCTTGCCCGAAAATGCCAAATTCAATGCAATTAGGTCCTTTTTGCCCGATTTGATTAATTAGACCTGACCCAAGTTCAATTTCAACTCAATTGGGGGCCAAGATAATGATTTAAGGGTTCGGGAAAAATTTTGCAAATTTTGCAAATTGGTCCCTCAAGTTTTGGAAATTGCATTTTGGCCCTAACTTGCTGTTTTAATTACTATCTGATCTCCTGGGCTTGGCTAGTCACATTCAGATCATCGGCCCCAACTTGCTTCTTCTTTTTTTTTTTTTTTTTTTTTTTTAATTTAGGAAAAACATATTCCATTAAAAAACTATATTAAACACCTAGATAATCTACATGCAATAATTTATTTATTTATTTTTTTATTTAGGTGTCAACAACCTGTACGAACATCAGTCCTCAGACTTCGGGGTCATGGTATTCTGACTGCTCCCATTGCAAGTCAATCAGAATCCCATAGAATGTACCGGGAGGTGCAAGCAGCAGAGGCATCGTGCTCAGTTTGAAATATGTTAGTCCCACAAGGGATGAGTACAACCACTCAACAGTCAAAATTCCACTAAACTATATTACATAATACTATCATCATCTACTTCCATGCAATCCAAAACTAGGTTCACAACCAAAACAATGAGTGTGCAGTAAATCAATTGAGTTTTCCAATGAAATGACAAGCGCGGTTTAACAAGAGGAACACATCATTTCAATCACACGGGTCCTGATTATAAGACCAAACCGTTATGACACGTTCCATACCGTGCCACACAATTTTGTCTCATAATCCGGCACAACTATCAAGATGACGTAACTGGTCAGAATCATAAAGCTTTAGAATTCAATGGATTTTTCAGTCCCCAAACATCTATCCCAGAGGACTAGTTTTTGCGTCCCTAGAGGCATTCACACGCAACGTGGCATCACGAAAGCCTCCGGCTCTGTATTTCAGTCATCAGGTGTCCGGAGTGTGTTACGTTACACTCCAGGCATCTCGCACCTCACCTAGCATCACGAGAAATCGTCAGGGCTCGCCATGTAAATGGTTACCCCTACCCTCCGGAACGTGTATCATCATACACCCGGGCATCTCGACACTCCAGGGAAACCTCTGGGGCTCACTGGTCCCCAGGCATCCAGAGGCATGGCCATCACAATCCTCTAGGCATCCCGTCTCCCGGGACTTCGTCGACCCGAGGGTTTGACAGTAGCACATTCCCAATTATGGCATAATAGCCTTAAAAAAATCATTTCATATCAAAATCACTAACGCTCACCATCCACGGGAATAAAGTGCTCCCCGAGATCTCAAATCATTACAGAATTTATGGTGCAAACAAACCTTTAAACATGCCAGCACGGATCGATATGAAAATCGTATTTTCCAAACCCTGCCATTATCCCGAAATCCAAGAGTATAAAACTGAAAGGTTTTCATATTTCAAAAGTTGAAATGTATATAAAATCATGGTTCAAGTCTCTCTTTTGTTATCAAAACCGTGAGTAAATATCGAAATCGGCGTATTGGCGAGTCAAAATCTCGATCCCAACCTTGAGATTTTATAAACAATTTTAATGTAAAACCTCGGAAATTCGAAGATATCAAATATTTATAAAATATTGCCGCTGTACATCGGCAAATAGAAATCTCAACGCCATTCTTAAAAATTTTTAAAATAGTTTACGAGTAAAATTTTTTGGAACTCCGCAACCACTACAAGTTGATTCATATGCCAAAACCACATTTACCCCTAGGCAGCATGTAATTCTCTCAATCACATAATCCCACATCAGCTCAACAATCCCGCACTCATCATCTAATATAAAATTCGAAGAACACAAATCCATGGGCGCATTTCACCGGACAACGACGGGATTACGCGATATAGGTTAGTGGATCGATGCCTCAAGTCCTACGATGTTGACGGGGAGGGGTTCGGTGCGGTGGTGTGGCAGCTGCGGCTTGATCGGAACAGCTGCTTCGGCGTGACGGGGACGGCGTCCAAGCACACGGCGGACGGGGCGGTCCTTTTCTTCTTCCCACGCTGCTCACTCTCTCGCGCTCGCTGCTCGCTCTCTCTCCTTCTCTCTCTCGGTTTTCTGTGTTCCGTAGCTGGCTTTGTTTCTCCTTTTAGTTGACTAATTTAGTCAATAAACTCAGGTGTGGTGGCGGCAAGAAGCGGAGCCAGGTGGAGAAGACGTGGGCCTTCATCCGGGCTTTTCCTTTGCCAGCGTACGATGAGCTGCTGCGTGGCTTCTTCTTTCGGTTTGTTGACTGCATGGTCAACTAAGCAAAGTCTCGGTGGCATCGATGCGTGTCTTCATGGGCTTCTTCTTCGCTGGCCATCCATGCACGAAGGCGGCAATTTGTGGTCAACGTTTTCCCTTTTTTTGTTGACCCATGAAGAGGAGGGACGTGTGCATGGGCTGCATGGTGGTCCACTTCTCCTTCTTGGTTGACTATTACTTGTACGTGCACATGGCTGAAAAATTTAATGTCTTCATGTCTTAACACGGTTGAGTAATGGACGTGGCCGCATGGTGGAGGGTGACTTTTACGTAGAGGCATGGCCGAAAAAATGTGGCCGATGTTGAGCCGTTCGCATGGCCATCCAAAGAGAAAAATCGTGCATGAAGCTGTGTTGGTCCGCGGTCCTTTGTGGGGGAACGGTTGGGAGTTGGCGTGAGGGAACGGGGGAGGTCTTCCACAATTTCCGTCGTAAACTTTCACGTACGCATGGCCGTTGCGGGCTACAAGCCTTCAGCTTGGTCGATTTGCGAGGCTGCTCGGGATTAACGTATGACGTGTGCATGGCCGTGCATGGAAATTTTTTCTCCGAAAGTTGATGTTTCGGAACGACGGGTGGTGATGAAACGCTAGCCGAATGCTATACCGACGATGACGATGACGAAATAGTGTCCACCAATGGTGCCAATGACGCAGTCTGTTGACACTCCCGTCTACCCGTGGTGAGCCGTTACTTATTCGAGATCTGACGAAAACCCGGACGCCACAAATTAATAATTAGATGGAATTGTAAAATTTATGTGTCAATATCTATCCCTTTTTGAAGGTGAGCTCTTAGAGATTACATTCAAAGGCTAAATGATATCCAAATTTTGCTAATGATGATGCAATGAATTTTATTTTTGTGGGAACATGAATCCCAATTTATATTGCACTATATAATGATGCATGCTGAAGCAAATAAAAACATCCTTGGAACCACTTACCTTGCCAGGAGGTTAAAGTAATTCGAGATTGATGATGTTACGTGCACGAGACCCATACCTATCTTTGGTTGCCTAGCATAGCAATTGATTCTTGTAGAGAGCACTACTTGTCTAGGACCTGCACCTTTCCCTAGTCACCCAACATGGGGTTTGTTTATCTAGGAAGAAAAATAATCTATCTAGGACCCAAACCTATCTTTGGTCGCCTGGCAAGAGAATGGGGGTTTGCCTATCTTGGACCGGAACCTATCTCTGGTTACCTAACATAGCGGCATGGGTTGCCTATCCAAGACTTGAACCTATCTTCGGTTGTCTATTATAGCAATTGGTTATCTGTTCAGGATTTGAACCTATCTTCGGTTGCCTGAATCTTGATTGCATTTAGAAAAATTTTGGAGCCAACTCGAATGGGTTGAGTGTTGATGTACTTGAGAGCAAATACTTGAACAATGACAAATATTCAAGATACAGATGGAGATATACTTACCTGCTAGTAAATAGGTGATCAACCATGAGGTCATCCTCACGGCATGTAACTCCAAGAATGTTGACGCCATGAAGTTTCTCAGTTATGGTTGTGAGCTCTCCCAAGCTCACACTCCGCGTGATAGTGGAATTTTGTCGTGACTCTATCTTAGTGCCATTTTTTTTGTCAATGAAGGCAAGAAAGGTGTAAAGGTAAAGTTTAGAGGTATTTGGTCATGAAAACTCACTCAACGTACATTCCACCAACAAGATTTCATCACCTCATCCTTTGTTAGGGTCATCACCACTTAAGCTTGCAATCACCACCATGAGTTTTTCAAAGCTCATACCTCACACGATGGGTAAGTTCATTTTAAAGTTGTGTTAGACAACCTAAAATACAATTCTAGGAGTTGCCACTAGTCTTGTTTTAAGGGGTCAGCTAGAAAACTCAATTGAGGGTTGGGAGTGATCCCTCGATATTTGCGCAACCAAAGATTCTAAAGTTTAGGGATGTTGACATCTAAATTTTTACCATTTTATTTAGAACTTAATTGCATAGGAAATTAGGGATTAATTTTTAAATCCTAGAAAAAAAATTATTTTCACTAAATTGTATCACGTATTAGCATTGAGAATTTTAGCATCACTAATGGTAATTTTTAAATTTTTCAAAAAAAATTGTCATAAAAAAAAGAAAAGAAAAAAAGAGAATAAGAAAAAAAATTATTATTATTGAAAATTATGATCATAATAAAGAGAAAAAAAAAAGAAAAAGAAAAATCGAATAGGGCTGGTAGGGGGCTAGCTTGCCGGCCCTTCTTCTCATTCTCCTCTTTTTTTTTCTTCCTTTCTCTTTTCTTTGCGTGTGGGCCGGCCCACCTCTCTTCCTCCTTTCCTTCTTTTCACGCGTGGACTGGCCCAGCTCCTTTCATTTCGGCTCAGCTCGTGTGTGGGTCTTCTTCCTCCTTCACGTCCTCATGTTGGTTTTGCTCTTGTAGGAAAGAAACGTACGAACTAGAGAGGGAGGCAGAGGATTGCGAGGATAGACAGTAGTGTGATCCGCAGATCGGGGCCAGGCTGGCCAGCGAGCTCGTGATGGCAGAGGCCATGCACGCTAGCCGGTGGCCCTCAAAAGGGAGAGGGGGTCTTCAGAGAGAGGGGAGAGAAATCTAGGAGCTCGGGAGAGTTTTGAGCAAGTGAGGGGGAGAGAACCAGAGAGTAAGGGAGCTCGAGAAGGCAATCGACCGTCGCTGGAGTTCGTTCATCAGCTGCCATCCATCGCAGAGCTCCCTTCCCCCCCCGAATCAGGTAGGTCATTCCCGAGCACATCTGCCCTGTTTTTGTGAGGCGCCGGGCCAGATTTCGTGGTTGACCAATTCGCACAAGCTTTGGTCCCATCAATCTGCTGCTGATGTTACTATGTGTTTTGATATGCTATGTTATAAACTTAGGCTTAAGTTGAGTTTCGATCAAGCCAGAAATCCTTCATTTCAGTAATGCAAGCAAGTTTTTTGCACAAATGTTTGAACAAGATCCAAATCTCCGTGGTTGTTTCAGCCGAGCCTTGCTGTATCTTAGTTAAACTTGTATTAAGTGTTAATAATCGGTCTCTGTGTTGTTTTCTAGTGTCGCTTATACCTTGCACGTCAACCTCACTATGAACCGGAGCCTTGAAACTAGCCTAGGTTCCCTATTCGCTAGTGCATACCATATGTTTGACAAAATGTCCTAAAGAGAACCGAGGAGTAGTTCGTGTTTTAACACAAGATTGACTCATTTTTGCTCCCATGATTGTTCAATTTTGCTTACTTTCCCCATATTGATTGTGTTTTTGTGTGGTTTGCATGAAATATTTGTGTGCATCCAAATTGACAAAGTTTTTCATTTGTGCCGGAAAATGGGTTAGTGGTCGTCAGAAAAGGTGGTCGGCAGTGGCTGGCATCGATCAAAGGGGATGATTGATAGATGGTGGTTGTCTAGTGGTGGAACACCAATTGCTCTAGTCGGTGTTGTCGTTTGGATGAGCTTCGATGAGGAAGCAAGGTCTCGGCGTGGGAGGAAACCGTTGGGGAAGAGAAAAAGAAAAGAAAAAAGAAAAGGAATTTTTTTTTTTAAAGAATGAATTAAAATATTAATATTAATATAAAAAAGAGGTTTTAAGAAATAGTTTTTTAATTGGGTCGGATCCAGGTCGTTGGATGGGGTCAATGGGCTAGATCGAGTTTACCCAATCATAACCTGTTTTCCTAAATATAATAATATTAAATATTAAAAATATATTAAAAAGTTTCAAAAAAATAAAAAAAATAAAGATTCAAAAGCTTTTTGAAAATTCAAAAACTTTCATAACATATTAAAAATTTGATTTTTTTAATATTTAAAAATATTAAAAAATAAAATTCAAATTTTTTTAGAAAACTATAAAATTCAAAAAATGATTTTAAAAATTTCAGTAGTAATTAGAAAAATAAAAAAAATAAAAAAATTCAATAAGATTAAAAAAATCTAGAAATTTTTTAAAATTCAAAAATTTAATTTTCCTGAAAATCCAAAAAAAAAAAAATCCTCAAAAAGGTTACAATTAATCTTTAGGGTTAGTTTCTCCTAAAGAGTGGAAGTCTTTCAATTTAGAAATGATCAAGGCTGATCAAGTCCTTAGGGCTCTACGTTGGGGTTTCAATTGTCCTTAAAGGCAAATGCTCTTAATTGTGCAATATTGATATGTTGATTTTGACTTCCCTTTGAGATAGCTAGTATAATCACCTAAGGGGGGTGAATAGGTGCACAAACAAATTTTCGATATACGGAAGCGATTTTAGGCAATCGATAGAAAGGAAAATACGATCAAGATAAAGTAAAGGATATGGAAGAGAGAAATGAACACAAGATTTATAGTGGTTCGGCTTATTCCAAGCCTATGTCCACTCTTCCGCACTGACAGCCCACCGGCTGGATTTTACTATGAATAAAAGAGAAGTTACAGCACAGCTTTTCCTTGATTCCACAGTGTAGATGTTCTACCACACTTCTTCAAGGTTTTTCACGAATATAGACTCTCTTTTGTTTACACGATTATGCTCAACAAAATGAATTGACTAGAAACAAGGAGCTTCAGACTTTGGAATTTTTCTCTCGTACACCTTCTCGAACGACTAGAACGTCTTCCTTATATACTCCTTCATGCCATCATACCCGTTGGCACTTACCAAAGGAATTCCTCCAATCTACCCGTTGGACAGAATCAATTAGGAAGATCATTCGAGCTATTAAAGAAACATGTCGATAGCCCATCAATCCTGTTCGCCCATATAATCAGGATCTCGGTTTCCATAAGTAGAACTTTCCAAGTAAACTTTGCCAATCATCGGATCCTTAATATTCGAATCAATTGTGATCAAATAAAGAATTCCGTTATGTCACATCCAGCCAAGAGATCTTCTCCGGTCGATAAGGTCACATCCTTAATGAAACATCTAGTTCTGGATAGCCTTTCTTCAACGGATTAGAGACTGTCAATGAGGATAGACTTTGAGTCTTGAGTCGGGCTGTCCGGAGGTCTTCAGACTTTAAATAGTAGAGTCTGCAATCCTTTAGACTAGACTGATGGAAACGTGTTGTCAACTTCAAAACACTTCAAGAGGAATTTCTCCAACAATCTCCCCCTTTTTGATGGTGACAAAACTTTCCTGCAGATTTGGAAAACTTTGACCTGCAAAACATTTCTCAAGCACATATGCATATCTTATAGATTAAAATGGCTTAAATGAATAACACTAGAATCTGCAACCACAGAAAATAGGTTAGTTCAGTATGCAGTAAATCCATCCATAAGACATCAATGATACTTAATAAGCAGTCAAATCCAAATCTCAAATTTAGTCCACATCCAGACACAAGTCAAGTCAAAACAAACCATAATCCAAACAAGCCAAAAGTTCAAAGTTTTTCAAGTTGTTGCGACTAAGTTCTCCCCCTTTTTGTCAGCATAAACAGATTGAGATGAAAATGAAGTCAAGGATTCTTGGGAATACGAACAAGCTGAAAATCTCCCATCGACTGAACGATGCCTTCCAGCCTTTTAAAGTCTTCCTTCAACTGAACAACATCCTCACCCTTACCATTAGCCTGAATCTGAAGAGAAAGGGCTTGGATTTTATCATTTAATGAACCCGAAGAGACTTGTCCTGCATTCTGCAAGTTCTGAACTTCACATCCCAGTGCATATATCTGACCTTGCATTTCCAAGAGAATATCCATCACTTTACGAAAGTCTGCTGAATTTTCGGTCTGAGTACTGGCATTAGCACAATCTGATGGAGTAAATGCAGACGATGGTAAATCAGTATAATCACGCAGATTTGGCGAAGAAACTTCATGACCTTCCTCAGGAAACTGAGAGGCAAAAACCTCCTCTGGATCTGCTGGGGATCGACTGACTCCCTCACTGGTTGCTGGATTTGAGGTCATTCCTCTTTTCTCTTGGTCTCCCCCTGTGTCTATGCCTTCAGGTGTAGAGCGCTCCTCATGTTCTCCTTCTTCTTGATCTCTTTGCTCTTCTTATTCTTTCTCAACTCTCTCTTGCTCATCATCTCTTTCTTCTTCTTCTTCTTCTTCTTCTCTTTCCTCTGTTTCTTTTTCCTCTGCCTCTTTCTCTGCTCTTTCTTCCGTCTGCTAATCTGTGTCTTTCTCTAGAACAGATTGACTGAGATTCTTCAAAGCAGAGATAGTGATGTTATCCTCATCATCTTCATCCTCAACGAGGAGAGCTTTTTTCTCTTGGATGGAGCATCCATGGGTTCCTTCCCTTTCCTTTTTCCTGCAGAAGAGAATTGGTGAGTTTTGACTGGAGTCTTCTCCTTAAATTTCTCCAATGCCTTGCTTAGTTCCTTCAGACGCATCTTGGTCACCATTTTTAGACCTACCACCTTATGATCGCACGATCGAGCACAAAAAATTTGCGAAGGCTGAATGTTTAGATGTCTGAATAACTTTGTTACAAGACCTGGATAAGGAAGTTGTTCTCTGTCCTTCATCACAGCTCTATACATATGGAACATAACAGTATGAGGAAGTGAAAACATTTTCCCAGTGATGATGGCATACATTAGCTTTGCCTCTGAACTTGAGACATCAGTCTTGGAAGTTGATTTCGGTCTGAGGCAATTAATTACAATTTTGTGTAGCAAGATGTTAAATGCACTCATCCTTGAATAGGAAATCTTTCCCTCTGTTTTCCTGTCTTTAACAAGTTCCAGAGTAGTACAAGCAATAGAAACTTTGATCCGTTGATACCTTCCTCTCTCAACTCCTAACACATCTGCCAGCATATCCATATCCACAATAAAGTCTTGATCTTTGACACTGAAGGAGAATCTATTCGCATCCAAGAAACTAAGATTTGAATAGAAATATGCAGATAGTTGAGGATAGGCCTCTGTGGAGTCAGAACAGAATTTCTCAAGTTGAAGATGATCAAACTTTTCCCTTAAGTTCACATTTACAGCATCCAAAAAGTCAAAATCTACACTCCTAGGGTTTATCACCCCACGCTTTAGCAATTTTGAGTATAAATCCATCTGTTCCTTCGATCTAAACAACTCTCCCCTTTTTCCTCGATTTTCCGCCGTAATTCCCATTCTTGGCTGAAATTCGCTGTATAATTTGTCATCATCATTTCCATCTACCGGATTAACTCCCCAATCACGAGGGTCACTTGGGATATTTGCAAGGGATTCTTCTGCCACACCGTTACGAGCAATTCCCAAACTTTCCATTTTTCGCAGAAAGATATATTCATTTCCATATCCTTTGTCCTTAAGAAAATCATCCACATAGTTCAACGGAGTACCAGTCCCTTTTAAAGCACGATACAACTTATAAATAAAAGAGGGCCTTTGAACTCTTACAGGGTCTGCATCTTCAATGATTTCTTCATTTTGATGATGATCAATATCTTGAGGACTAGATGGAGGAGAATGACGCTGCTGAGAATGTTGTGGGCTCTGCTGCTGATTTGGAGACACTTCTTCTTCAGTGAGGTCGAAGTGCGTAGGCCCCTCACTCATTCGCCGTGGTCCCTTGCTTGCGATCCTCGAAGACTTTCTTGAAGACGACATCTTTCTTAGTCTTTGAAAGATTCCTTGCTCGACTTTCCCAAGAAAGATGACAACTCTTTCGAAGATTAAACAAGAGAAGAAAACAGCAATGGAAGAATGGTGCTTTTTAGGGTTTTGGAGTTAAGCGAGGAGAAACCGATTATACATAAGACAGTCGAAAGGAGGGGATACCAACCGTCGTAATGGTAAGAAAAAAAAATGCCTTTTAAAAAAATAACTACCTTTTTCGAAATAGTTACATCAAAATAACTTCTTTTTCTAAAGGAAACGATGCAATAATTTCGTCAATTAAAGATAGCGATTTTTCAATTGAGATAGTTACTGAGATAATCAACACGGTTGATCAACGTACCTTTTCAAAATGAGATTAGAGAGAGAATAACTTACAGTCAAAGTCTTGCAGTCAAAGTCTTGCAGTCAAAGTCTTATAGACTGAGTCTGAGAGTCTCTAGACTTTAACTTCTTCAAAGTTCAAAATGTTGAGTCTTGAACGGATAATTTCAAATTGATTTTTCTCCAAAGGCTTTGTAAATATATCCGCCAGTTGGTTCTTTGAGTCAACAAACTGAATCGAAATTTCTCCATTTTGAACATGATCTCTAATGAAGTGATGTCGAATCTCTATATGCTTTGCTCTTGAGTGAAGAATTGGATTTTTGGTGAGATTGATTGCGCTGGTGTTGTCACATTTAATCTCTGTGCATGAATCTTCAATTCCGAAATCTCTTAGCTGTTGTTTTATCCATAGAATTTGTGAACAGCAACTTCCAAGAGCTACATATTCTGCTTTTGCTGTAGAAAGAGCTACTGTACTTTGCTTTCTTGAAAACCAAGACACTGCCCTGCCTCCAAGTAGTTGACAGGTACCTGAGGTGCTCTTTCTATCAACTCTGCATTCGGCTAGGTCTGCGTCTGAGTATCCAAGAAGAGTAAAGTCTCCTATTTTAGGATACCAGAGACCGAAGCTTGAAGTTGATGCAATATATTTGATAATACGCTTTGCATCAGTTAAATGTGATTCTTTAGGGTCTGCTTGAAATCTGGCACAAATGCAAGCACAAAACAAAATATCAGGTCTAGAAGCAGTAAGATAAAGAAGTGAACCAATGATACTCCTGTATAGCTTTTGGTTGACTTTCTTTCCTCCTTCATCTTTGTTGACACCTAAATTTTGACTAATCATTTAGTAATTAATTGCATAGAAAATTAGGGATTAATCTTTAACTCCTTAAAAAAAAAATAGTTGCATTTCATGTAGTCGCATTTGCATTGGTACTAAGAGGACAACAAGAAGCAGGGGCTCGCGGTCGATTGCGTGCATAAAAGGATGGTCCCTCTTTCGCTGGTCTGAACACGCATAAGAAAAAAAATGAGGAAAGAAGCTCTCGCACGTCCATTGTCTATTCCTCATCAATGCATGCACATGCATACACAAATTCGGTGGAGTGCGGATTCGGGAGAAATCTTCAAAGAAGCAAAAGCAGCCCAAAATATATTATATAATATGCCCATATTGTATTATTATAATATGCCCATAATATTATATAATATGTCAGGTTTGGTGGCACCAAGAAGAAACTTCCTCATTAATGCATGCACATACACGCATGAAATGGGACAGGCGCCTGCTAGAAGATTTCCTTGCTGAGAAAACAGACGGCAGAGAAAAAAGAAAAAAAACACACACAAAGTCTTCTTCTTCCTCGCGCAGCAGCTTGGTCGAATCCTGCAACCATCCGAGCTTCCCCTTCACCTGAGAGACCAGCAGCTCGTCGTCCTGACCACCACGCTTCCTCCACGAGCCATCGTTTGCAACCCTCCGCTCGAGTACCGGTGCCACAGAAGCTCGCCGAGCTCCATCCTGCTCACCACCCAACGCCTCCTCTCGACGCCCTGTCCCGCCTGCACCACCGTCACTGCGCCATCGTCCCCCTCATGCTGGTGAGCTCCGAGTGTCGACGCTGCAACAACCCCCGCCGTTACCTTCCTCCTTCCAGCGAGTTCCAGACGCAGCTGCCGCTGCAATCTCGCGCCCCTGCCCGTCCTCGACACCTGCGGCAACTCCACCATCTCTGCCCGACACCAGCAGCTACGTCCGAGCCCTCCTCAATGATAGAAGCCGTTCTCTTTGCGACCGTTGCCGGAAGCTGCTGCTGCCCGCTCCTTCGCCGTCAGTCCGCCGAGTCCACCAGCTCTCCCTCCTGAGTTGCTGTGCCCGAGCTGCTGCCACCCATTCCACCAGCACCCGGCATCGACCCACGTTGCCCGCGCCCGCAGCCAGCGCCTGCACCTCCTGTTGACGCCGCGAGCATCCTCCAGCCCACACCCACAATCGCGCCTCTGACCGCCCGCACCAGCAACCCCCGAGCTCCATCCTGCTCACCGCCCAACTACCCACAGCGCCCGACGCCCCCTCTGCCTCTGCTGCTGCCGTCGCTCGCCTCCATCGTGCCCGCCAGTCTCCGCTCACAACTTGAGCCGACCCGTGACGACCCGACCACACAACAACTTGTCGCAACCTCCCGCCTTCTGGCAAGCTCCGAACGTCGTCACCACTGCAACCCCGAGCCTCACCGACGCTCAGCGCCTGCGACCTGCAGCCGCCCGCTGCCACCCCTCTGCCCATTGCTGGTCAGCGTGCCGCCCACCACCCGTCACCAGTGACGTCTGCAGCTCCACAGCTGCGCCTTAGCCCGCTCGCCACCGTACCAGCAGCTCGCCAGCAGCCTGCTCGAGCGAGTCGCCACAGCCGCCTCCACAACCCTCCCCCTGCCGTCCGCGAGCCGTGCCGGTCCTCGCCGGAGCGCCGCCTTGGAGACCCACGAGCAAGCCGTGCGTGGGAAAAGAAAAAGGAGACAAAAAAAAAAAAAACAAAAGGGGAACATTAGGTAGTTTTTTTATTTATTATTTTATCTTTATTTTTTATATAGTTTATAGTTTGTTTTTATATAGTTTTTTTAGTGTGATTATTCATTAATGCATGATTGAGGTTCCAATGTGAAATAACCCCTCAAACTAGGGATTAGGAGTCTGATTTTCGCGCCCGAAATTTGACTCACAATCTCGTACAAAAATCGACAATCCAATCTCATGCCCGAGATTCGATTCGCGATTTAATTTAAAATTGACCAACCCGATCTCATGCGCGAGATATGGTTTGTCAATTTTGGGTATTAATCTTATCTTGATTGAATGGGATATTTTGCATAAAAAATTCAAAAAAATGCAAGTTAGATTAGGGCTAGGGTTAGCGTATGTAGTTATTTCGTTTTTAAAAATAAAAAATAAAAATCCAAAAAAATGCATTCATGATATTAGTTTTTTTTTTTTTTAAGAATTGCACGTGTCAATTTAGAATAGGATTTTTGATTTTAAATTTTTATAACAAAAAAAAATCCCCAAAAAAAATTTAATTAATTTAGGATGCTAGTTTTTTAGGTTGCATGTTTAATTGTGTGCAAGTTTTTTAAAATTTCGAATTTTATATATATAAAAAAAACAAACAAAAAATCATCATGCATATTAGAATAGAATTGCATGTCTCATTTTAAGTTTCAATTTTTTAAGGATAGATTGCATTTTTAGGAATAGAAATATCATGCGCACGTCATGTGGGATTAGGTTCATAAAATGCACGCCATGTAGGATTAAGCTCATTTAATTAAAAATTGCCCGTCATTATAATTAGGTCATTTTGATTTGCATATTTAATTATTGCATGTTCATTAAGAAAACATAAAAAAAATATTTTACTCATGTAATGTAGCTTAGAACACATTGTCATGCCATTCCATGTTAGATTAGTAGCATGCATAGCATATTGCATGATTCTCATTAAATAAGTAAAAACCAAAAAAAAAGGAAATTGCCTGTTAATTGGAAATCATAACTAGGTCTGTTGATGTGAATTCTGATCTAACATTGCAGATGCTTTCGTTGCTATGAGGTAAGTCCTGCAATTTATTCATCGCTTTCTTGGGTGTTAAATTGGTGGTTTGCGCATCCGCATGATCACCTCACGTGTTAGGAGGATAAATTAAAATCAATTCAAGCTGCCTGCAAAATATTTTTTCAAATAAAAAAGGAAAAGGTACCGAAAGGGCATTAGAGAAATCTAGTGTAACCAAGTCCCCGAACTCACAATCTCTAGTTCAAAGGAGTGAAGTAATTCTCCCATTACTTTACTTGGGTTTCTAATCGACCCACCAAAAATAGATTAGTGGCGACTCCATGATAAACATCATTTGCATATTAAGAACTTGAACTTAAATCGCGAATTGGTATGGGCTTGGGAGAGCCCGAGTTAAGTCTAGGCTTAACAATCCATTAGCCGAACCCTTAGGTGGTCCAACCCGCTTCGGGGAGGTCGCGACAGCTTGGCGACTCCGCTGGGGACTTGAGTTAAAACTCTTAGTGGACTTAGGCCAATTTTTCTTTTCTTTTGAAAAATGTTTTTGTTTGGCAGCGAGGATTCTAGGTACGCCCCTAACATTTAAGGTGTTAAATGTTTTTGCAGGATGGGAGGTATAAGGGGAAGTGTTTGCTGACCTTTGTTTTGCAGGGAGGTGTAGGAATGTATGGTTTATTTTCATGAACGAAGCGTTGTTTGATATAAACTGTTGTGCATGCCTATGCATTTACACTACACTATTGCACACACAACCCGCCGCCGGACCTGGGCCGCATAGGATCATATAGGATGGTATTGAGATGGATACCACTTCGACCGCATGCCCGCGGTACGAGTCGCCCATCTCAATCCCGAAGTTTCTTTTCTGGTGTCAAGAGTACCCACCTCGGTTCGCATGCCCGCAACCTAGGTCGGCTCTTTGACCAAGCCGAAGTCATGAGGACCCGACTTAGTTCGCACGCCCGCGGCTAGTCTGATCATTCTTATGGCTTCACTTTGTTAAGCCTTTTAGATTAGAAATCGAGCCACTTACCATGCGCATGTCTATGTGATTGCCCTTTGTTTATTGGTAAAGTAAGTCTTCTAAATTCGCACTCTTGCAATCTAATTACTTTATATCATTTTGTCGGTCCATGGCATTAGGATTGTCTTGAGTCTTGATCAATATACAATGGGAATACCGGACATTCGAATTATTCTCCCTCCAAAGGAAGAGCTTAGCGCATGGTGGGACAAGTTAGACCAAGCTGGCCGTCAATTTGTAGAGTTACACATTAGTCGACTACTTCCATTGCTGCGTAACAACATTCATGGCGGCCTCACCCAAGCACTTGCTCATTGTTGGTGCCCCGAGACTTCTACTTTCATCTTCGGCGGTAAGCATGAACTCACGCCCACCTTGGAAGAGTATAGCATTGCCATAGGGAAACCTTTGAAAGCTGAATTAATTAGCCCACCTATCGGAATAGACCCCGGTGTAGCCTTATCCGATTTTCTGAGAATTAAGGAGGACAATGTAAGAAAGGTTTTAAAAGCTCACCGCAATACATGTCATTTATCTTTTCTAAAAGAATGTTTTGAAAATGGCAATTCATTTCAAATGCGAAGGGTTTTCCTTTTAGCTTTCTTTGGGTTCATACTTTTTCCTCATTGCAAGAATGCTATTAACCTTTTGATGGCTCACTTAGTTGAACAAGTGTTGGGAGGAAAAAATTTCGTAAACACTATTATGGCTGAAACCTTTCTTTCCCTCACCCGATTTAAAGGAAGCAGTAATAAGACTTTCCATTCCTCTCCTGAGCTTTTGCAAATTTGGTTTCTTTCTCATATAAAAGGGTTTGGTGGTTTAATGACTATACATGATGTTAATAACTCTAATCACCCTATTATGAGATTTGAGAACAACCAAAAACATGCACCGGATTACCATTATTCTAGGTGGCTAGCTTTCATGAAAAAACCAACTTCCAAGGGTTTCCTATGGCATGCTAAGTGGTTCCAAGTTTGTGTGGCGAGACTTTCATGTGGAGGTGTTGGCCCAATCCCTCTACTGGGATTCACTGGAGCAACGGAGTACTATCCAACTAGAGTAACCCGTCAGTATCAAGTTGTGCAAGAGCTTCCCCCGGCATTGCAAGCAGATCCACTCCGAGTCAGCTTCATTGGTGGAGGCCGAGGCCATGAAGATTCCATTCTCACAATTAAATCAATGTGGGATATGTGCCAGCCACGAAAACTCAAGTGGCCCGAGGAGGAGTTGAAGGGCAAAGAAATGAAGTACTATGCCTCAATTAAGTACATTCAACAACACAGGATTCCAAAGGAGTTACTTCCAAAGATACCAGAGGTGCCGCTGAAGATCACCAACCGCGCTGAGAATAAACGCCTCAAAAGGGTTGCTGAAAAAGCTCAAGAGGAGAATAAGCGATTGCGCCGAGTGGTGTCCCGAGTGTATATTGATCAAGCTAGATGAAGTGTTTGAGTCAATCTTGTTGTTTCATTTCTAGATTAATGTTTAGGAAGTTGAGTCATTTACTTTCCTAGTTCGTTTGTTTAGGGCATTTTAAGCTTCTATTTCATTAATGAAGTGCTTGAATCAATCTTGCTTCTATTTTGTTAGGATTGTCAAAAACTCCATTAATGAATAAAAGTTTTAGACCATTGCCATGGACCGGTGTATTTCATATGAGATACTTATTTTTGTCCGTTTCATCAATTTAGGTGATAACGGATCCTCCACGTTCGCCCATCATTACACGATCAAGAGCAAAAATGGCCGACCAAATCGAAATGCGTGATCGTATGACCGCTGTGGAAAATCAACTCCATCAGTTGCTCACCTCTATGCAACTTATGACAGATCAAATGCAATCCCTCCAAGTGAAGCAGACTCTTGCACCCGCTCTCCCCGAGATAGTAGTCCCAAAGCAGACAAACAAAGCCCAAATGGGTGATGATGACATGCCGGAACTAGAGGATGACCCACTGTTCGTCACAGCTGAAAAGGCTAAGCCCGACAATGTCCCTAAGGCGGAGCAAGATGAACGCTTCGCCAAACTTGAAGAGAAACTGAAACAATTGCAAGAATCGCGGAATTCACTCCCGTTCGACTTGTCGGTTTATGAGAAAGTCAAAGTGCCAAAGAAGTTTAAGATGCCGGAGTTCGAGAAATACGATGGTACTTCCTGCCCAAAAGCTCATTTGCAGATGTACCATGTACGCATGGCCCAATACGTCAAGAACGAGCCTCTCATGATCCAATCGTTTCATGCAAGCTTGACTGGGCCCGCACTCAACTGGTACATAATGAAGAATGTAAACCTTCTCGACACCTGGAATGAGGTGGCTGACGCTTTCCTAAAGCAGTATAAGTTCAACATGGACATTGCACCTTCCCGAGAGGATCTTGAGCGGATGAAGAAGAAGAAAAGTGAGTCATTTAAGGAGTACGCTGTAAGATGGCGAAACTTGGCGGCTCAAATCACTCCTGAGCCTACAAACAAGGAGTTGATGAAGTTGTTCGTCAAAACTCTCCCGTATGAGTTCCGTAATCGGATGGCTAGCACATACGTTGAAAACTTCAACCAACTTATCCCAGTAGGTGAACAGATCGAGATTGGGCTAAGGGATGGATGGTTCAATGAACCAACTCATCAAGGCAAAAGGTTCACCATGAAGAAAGATAAAGAACCAACCACTGAAGTCAATGTTGCATATGTGCAACCAGCCCCTAGTAAGCCTCCGATGGTTCGTGTCCCCGGGAATCAACAAGATGGAGGCCGAGTGCCTGCACAGCGGCAATTCACCAAAAGGCAGTTCTCTCCTCTTCCTGGCCCTCTATCTCAGGTCCTGCCAATACTCCAAAAGAAGGGATTAATCTACCACGAACCAAAGCGGCCCAATGCTGAAAAATTCTCCAACTATGATCCATCCAAAAAATGTGAGTATCATATGGGAGAGGTCGGCCATTCAACTGATGAATGTTTGACTTTGAAGCATAAGATCCAAAATTTGTTGGATACTAAGGCATTTTCTTTCCGTACCACCCAACCGAATGTCAAGAAGAATCCGTTGCCGGAACATCAGGGAAGCGTGAATGCAACTTTTGAGTTCAATGCTGGCAAAAAGATGAACTTGAAGGTGTCTGTCAAAGATATCTATAGCGGATTAGTTAGAGTTGGTTACTATCCGACAGATGAGAATCCTCCCTTGCCTACCATGAGGGAAACGGTTCAAGAAATGGTTAAGGCTGGCGTAATCGTGTACGCTGACCAAGCCGGAATAGTGTCAACTATCTCCGAAGTCATCATTGATTGGGAGAAAGAATTTGCTAAGCTAAGTGCCGAAAAGAGTGAACCAGATCCATTGATCGAGGACATGCCCCCACTTGAGGATGCCTCTGACCATGAAGGACTGATAGTGGAAGTGCCTTCAACTGATGAAGAAATAATTATTGAGATGCCCCAGCTGTATGAGTACAAGGATAACAAAGCAGTCCCTTGGTCATATGAGCTAGATGTTGACCTGATTACGAGGTCTGGTCGGACCTATGCTCAAGCTAATGCCCAACCTGCAAAGCCAATTACTGACGAAGAGGCCAAAGAATTTCTGGCTATAATCAAAGCAAGTGAGTATAACGTGGTCGACCAGTTGCGGAAATTGCCTGCTCAGATCTCTTTACTCGAACTCTTGCAAACATCTCCTACACATCAAAAGTCTCTAATGAAGGTTCTAAGCGAAGTTCATGTACCAGAGACGATCGAGGTAAACAGGTTGGAGGAATTTGTAGGATCAATTCTTCTTAAGGATTTAATAGCCTTTTCTGATGAAGAATTCCCTCTTGAGGGGAGGGGACATACTAAGGCATTATATATATCCGTCAAGTGCAAGACTTCCCATGTGGCTCGAGTACTCATTGATAATGGTCTGCCTTGAATATCTGTCCATTGGCGACTCTTCACCGCCTGAAAATAGATCCTTCAAAAATAAGTGCTGCAAAGACCTCCGTCCGAGCTTTTGATGGTACGAGAAAGGAGGTGATAGGGGAGACCCACCTTGATCTACAAATAGGGCCGGTGATGTTCAACGTCCTTTTCCAGGTGATGGACATTCCTACCGCATTCAATTTCCTATTAGGTCGCCCCTGGATTCATACTGCTAGAGCTGTGCCATCAAGTCTCCACCAAAGCGTGAAATTTGTTGTCGAAGGAAAGCTAGTCATTGTTCATGGTGAGGAGGATCATCGGATTTATCATGAGACGGCTATCCCCTATGTCGAGCCGGAATGTAGGGAGGAGTTGAGCTACCAATCGTTTGAGCTCGTATCCACTATTCATGCATCTCGAGGATCGACAGCACCCATCCCTGATGTGTCAAATGCAGCAGTTATGGTAGCAAGAGTGATGGTTAGAAATGGCTTTATTCTTGGCCATGGACTTGGTAAAAAAGAACAGGGTATCCGGAACCCTATTGAAGCACCTCGAAGGTCTCGTTCCGTCGGATTAGGGTACCATGGAAAAGGTGGAGGACATGAACGAGAGAAGAAAAACTCATTACTCTTGGATATCCGCAAGACATTCCCCGGCCCTGCTAGAATGATGCATGATGAAGGAGGAGTGATCGCCACCCGAGGTATCGTACCTGATGGATGGAGCTGCATGGATGACCCGACAACTTCAAAGACAAAGGATCCAGATGATGGGATTGAAGGGATCACGACTCTATTTGATGATCTCCTCATAGGAGCCATTGATGAAGAAGCATCGGAGGAAATGGGTGCTAGCCCACAAGAGAGCAGCCTTATGGCAGACAAGGAGGTGAAAATGGTCCTATTCAATGCCATGCGTGATGATGATGATGACCCTGATGATCCAAATGGTGACTCCATTGAAGTACAACAAAGTTGGGAACAACATGAAAAACCCAAAGTTCTCACCTTCGAGCAAACCGTCACCATCAATTTGAGTGATGACGAGGATCCTAAAGAAATAAAAATCGGGGCAAATCTTCCCAAAGATGAGACCAAGCACCTTACTCAGTTGCTAAAAGAATATCTGGATATCTTTGCTTGGACATACGCTGAAATGCCAGGTTTAGATCCATCAATTGTGGAACATCGTTTACCCATTAATCCAAACATGCACCCTAAGAAGCAGAAGCCTCGAAGGACTAAACCAGAGCTGTCGAGGAAAATAGAAGAGGAGGTAATGAAAATTCTCAAAGTGGGGTTCATCGAAGTCTCACAATACCCTGAATGGGTGGCCAACATAGTACCAGTCATGAAGAAAGACGGTCGAGTCCGAGTGTGTGTTGATTACCGGGATTTGAACAAGGCCAGCCCAAAGGACGACTTCCCATTGCCACATATCGATGTTCTCGTGGAAGGTACGGCCGAGACACTTCGAAGTGAATGATCTAGTGCTAAGAAAGGTGTTGCCGATTTTTCCTGATCCTGGAGGCAAATTTGCTCCAAATTATAGCGGCCCGTATATGGTGAAGAGGGTACTCCCTGGAGGTGCCTTAATCCTTACAGAAATGGATGGTCGTGAGTTTTCTAAACCTGTTAACTCTGATGCTGTGAAGAAGTATTTGTTGTGAATCGAAGATACTCATTTCTTCATCAAATTGTGTGGGAATGGATTGAATGAGATGAGAAGTAGGCCCTGTTCCATACACATATCGAATTCATTTGATTCGGTATATCAGACGGGTTGACTCAATGTCAGTTCAATTAAATAAAAAAGGAAATGCCCTGAGGACACCACCAGCGCCTCAGCCTGGTGGCATGGGGAATGAAAAGGTCCGAGAACGACCAGGGTTCGATCCCTAGAAACGGCAACAAGTTTGCAAAAAAAAAAAAACATTTTTTTTACCAATCTTTTTCTGTCTTTTTGAGCTGTAAACTCTTTGTGTTCAAAGCTGATGAGTTTCATGAAGTACTTGTGACCTTTCAAAGGAGAATTTTGCGTAATAGTTTTACCTGTTTAATTACCAATTCCACTGAGGATTGTCACCATCGATCAAGTTAATGAATGATGTGGAATGAATTGAACATGCTAAATGAGACATGTCAGGATGATGAAAGGCAAACCTTATCCTATACACAATCCCTTGCTCATATACTGGTGAGATGAGTGTAGGAAATTCCATGTTTCTAAGGTAAAGAGTTTTCTCGCGAAAGGTATGATGATCGAAATGATGAGAGGCGGTTCAATGTCTATCTCAAACACTACGTGATCATCCATTGTTTAAACCCTTTTGAGCCCACACACGTGAATAATTTTTAAATTACCCCTGTCAAGAACCACCCCACATTGGGGCAAGCTCGAGGTAAGACGACATCATGAGGTGAGGAATTTGATAGGAATATTCTTGCTCTCACTTGCATCAATCTTCAGGTATTGCTATTACATTGAATTCATACGATAATTCAAGTGCCTTAGGATGATGAAGAGCAGTTCTTTCTCTATCCAACACACTTTATCCATTGCGTAGCCCCTTGAGCCTGTAAATTCGTTTCATTTAAACCCAATTGGTGATCATCCCCCACACTAGGGCAAGGCAAAAGGCAAATGTTCAAGCAGCAGAATCCCGAGTGCCGACAAAAAATGAAAACTCAAATGTTAAAGCATTACGTGGTTATTAAAAAAAAAAAACAAAACAACAACAACAAAAGGGGCATGAAAAAGCAGTGTGCCTGGTAAAAGCAAGGCCAATGCCCATAGAAAATGAAAGAAAGAGTCAAGACAAATGATTATCAATTGTAAAAGGGTATATTCCCAATGGAGTGGTGCTCAAAGAACTTAGATGCAAAATTTTTGTAGTACCTATGAGGAAAATCCCAATGGTGAAGAAGAAGACCAGTGACAATGCCAAGATGATCACCAATTCTCATCCCCCTATACACATGTTGAGTCTAATGATTCATTCACTTCTCAACTCATGAACTCAACCTACGTTACGTCCCTTACAAAGTCTCTTCAGATTAGGGCACCGAAATTAACGTAGGAATTCATATGCTTAAAAGCATCGCTCGAAGAAGTGCGAGCAGGACCATTTCTATCTCATTTCGCAGGTTCCTTGACTTGTAAACCCGAAGATGATTGCGAAGTATTGTTCTTTCATTAGCCTTGACTCGAAGAGTCCCTCTTTGTTGAGCCATTGACCGAGCCTCCATTACAGTCCTGATAAAGACCTCTCAGATTGACAAGGTCGTACCGCTTGCGAGAATACTCGAACCCTTATTAGCATGATGAAAGTAGGAGGGAGTGATTCCTGTGATCCCACATTAATGGTCGGGACAAAATAGCCTTCTTAATGAGAGTGAGTGAAAGTCCTTTCTAACTGAAAGTCTCTCATTTGGTATTTTTGAAAATCCATGTCATGAGTGAAAATTGTATTAAACGATGATTCTCCCCAGTGGAAATTTGGTGATGCAAATATGGTAAAACCATCATGCATAAATCTTGATGGAATGGATAAAAGCTTCAGTGGATTTTGGAGTGTGTTGAATTGCTTACTTCTTTCATGAATGCATGTATGTTTGCTCTAATCATGTCTGACAGGTAATGTTTCCTTGAAGACCCAAGAGCTCCTGGCATTTATGTTGCCTTTCAGAAGTCTCGAGGTGAGAAACCTCCATGAATATTCGAAATACATCCTCGATGTTCCAAAACTTCTTTCTACCAAGAGGTAAGTGACCTTCACGAATATCCTAGGTTTGTCCTAAGTATTCCCAAATTCTTGATATATGTCTCAAAACTCTTCGTCAAGCATTTCACTCTGGATGTGAATGCTTTTCGATCTTTTTCGTTATACCGTAGTCTGGATCTAGGTATTTCGAATCTTCTTAATCCAATATTCATCTCACCTAACATTGAGTGTCTATTGGTTAAGTTCACAAATTCTTGACATCTCAGTCTGAATCTGGATGTCTCGAAACTCTTCGTCAAGCATTTCACTCTGGATGTGAATGTTTTTCGATATTTTTCGTTATACCTTAGTTTGGATCTAGGTATTTCGAATCTTCTTAATGCAATATTCATCTCACCTAACATTGAGTGTCTATTGGTTAAGTTCACAAATTCTTGACATCTCAGTCTAAATCTGGATGTCTCGAAACTCTTCGTCAAGCATTTCACTCTGGATGTGAATGTTTTTCGATATTTTTCGTTATACCTTAGTCTGGATCTAGGTATTTCGAATCTTCTTAATGCAATATTCATCTCACCTAACATTGAGTGTCTATTGGTTAAGTTCACAAATTTTTGACATCTCAGTCTGGATCTGGATGTCTCGAAACTCTTCGTTAAGCATTTCACTCTGGATGTGAATGTTTTTCGATCTTTCTCGTCATACCTTAGTCTGGATCTAGGGTATTTTGAATCATCTTAATCCAATATTCATCTCACCTAACATTGAGTGTTTATTGGTTAAGTTCCCAAAATTCCTGACATCTCAGTCTGGATCTAGATGTCTCGAAACCCTTCGTTAAGCATTTCACTCTGGATGTGAATGTTTTACGATCTTTCTCGTCATACCTTAGTCTGGATCTAGGTATTTCGAATCATCTTAATCCAATATTCATCTCACCTAACATTGAGTGTTTATTGGTTAAGTCCCAAAATTCTTGACATCTCAGTCTGGATCTGGATGTCTCGAAACCCTTCGTTAAGCATTTCATTTTGGTTATGGATGCTTTCCGATCTTTTTCGTTATACCTTAGTCTGGATCTAGGTATTTCGAATTTTCTTAATCCAATATTCATCTCACCTAACATTGAGTGTCTATTGGTTAAGTCCCAAAATTCTTGACATCTCAGTTTGGATCTGGATGTCTCAAAACTCTTTCTTAAACATTTCACTTTGGATGTGAATGTTTTTCAATCTTTTTCGTTATACCTTAGTCTGGATCTAGGTATTTCGAATCTTCTTAATCCAATATTCATCTCACCTAACATTGAGTGTCTATTGGTTAAGTTTCCCAAAATTTTGACATCTCAGTCTGGATCTGGATGTCTCAAAATTGTTCATTAAGCATTTCATTCTGGATATGAATGCTTTCTGATCTTTTTCGTTATACCTTAGTCTGGATCTAGGTATTTCGAACCCTCTTAATCCAATATTCACCTCACCTAACATTGAGTGTCTATTGGTTAGGTTCCCAAATTCTTGACATCTCAGTCTGGATCTGGATGTCTCAAAACTTTTCCCCGTTTAGGCGACCGTAGAATGGTACGGGTCCTAGACAACATGTATTTCCTCATTCAGGCGACCGTAGAATGGTACGGGTCCTAGACAACATCTATTTCCTCATTTAGGCGACCGTAGAATGGTACGGGTCCTGGGAAAGCAGTCTCTTTGTAAAGTCATGTCACTATTCTAGGCGACCGTAGAATGGTACGGGTCCTGGATATGTGACACCAACTATCTCGAGTTACTCTACCCTCCTCGAAGGTAAGTTATTCCAGGTAAGTTCCTTTTATCACTGGCATTAGCATTTCCATGCATCATATAAATTGCATTTAAAAAAAAAAAAACAAAAACAAAACAAAAACAAAAAACAAAAAGGGATCCATAGTCCTGCCAAAATATCGTCCATTGCATGTTCATGGTCAAAATTTAGGTATCATATTGTCTTTGAATGCAACCTCTGTGAGCTCACCTTCAAAGAGGGGCAGCTGTTGACACCTAAATTTTGACTAATCATTTAGTAATTAATTGCATAGAAAATTAGGGATTAATCTTTAACTCCTTTAAAAAAAAAATAGTTGCATTTCATGTAGTCGCATTTGCATTGGTACTAAGAGGACAACAAGAAGCAGGGGCTCGCGGTCGATTGCGTGCATAAAAGGATGGTCCCTCTTTCGCTGGTCTGAACACGCATAAGAAAAAAAATGAGGAAAGAAGCTCTCGCACGTCCATTGTCTATTCCTCATCAATGCATGCACATGCATACACAAATTCGGTGGAGTGCGGATTCGGGAGAAATCTTCAAAGAAGCAAAAGCAGCCCAAAATATATTATATAATATGCCTATATTGTATTATTATAATATGCCCATAATATTATATAATATGTCAGGTTTGGTGGCACCAAGAAGAAACCTCCTCATTAATGCATGCACATACACGCATGAAATGGGACAGGCGCCTGCTAGAAGATTTCCTTGCTGAGAAAACGGATGGCAGAGAAAAAAGAAAAAAAACACACACAAAGTCTTCTTCTTCCTCGCGCAGCAGCTTGGTCGAACCCTGCAACCATCCGAGCTTCCCCTTCACTTGAGAGACCAGCAGCTCGTCGTCCTGACCACCACGCTTCCTCCACGAGCCGCCGTCTGCAACCCTCCGCCCGAGTACCGGTGCCACAGCAGCTCGCCGAGCTCCATCCTGCTCACCACCCAACGCCTCCTCTCGATGCCCTGTCCCGCCTGCACCACCGTCACCGCGCCATCGTCCCCCTCCTGCTGGTGAGCTCCGAGTGTCGACGCTGCAACAACCCCTGCCACTACCTTCCTCCTTCCAGCGAGTTCCAGACGCAGCTGCCGCTGCAATCTCGCGCCCCTGCCCTTCCTCGACACCTACGGCAACTCCGCCATCTCTGCCCGACACCAGCAGCTACGTCCGAGCCCTCCTCAACGCCAGAAGCCGTTCTCTTTGCGACCGTTGCCGGAAGCTGCTGCTGCCCGCTCTTTCGCCGTCAGTCCGCCGAGTCCACCAGCTCTCCCTCCTAAGTTGCTGTGCCCGAGCCGCTGCCACCCATTCCACCAGCACCCGGCATCGACCCACGTTGCCCGCGCCCGCAGCCAGCGCCTGCACCTCCTGTTGACGCCGCGAGCATCCTCCAGCCCACACCCACAATCGCGCCTCTGACCGCCCGCACCAGCAAACCCCGAGCTCCATCCTGCTCACCGCCCAACTACCCACAGCGCCCGACGCCCCCTCTGCCTCTGCTGCTGCCGTCGCTCGCCTCCATCGTGCCCGCCAGTCTCCGCTCACAACTTGAGCCGACCCGCAACGACCCGACCACACAGCAACTTGTCGCAACCTCCCTCCTTCCGGCAAGCTCCGAACGCCGTCACCACTGCAACCCCGAGCCTCACCGACGCTCAGCGCCTGCGACCTGCGGCCGCCCGCTGCCACCCCTCTGCCCATTGCTGGTCGTCGTGCCGCCCACCACCCGTCACCAGTGACGTCTGCAGCTCCACAGCTGCGCCTCAGCCCGCTCGCCACCGTACCAGTAGCTCGCCAGTAGCCCGCTCGAGCGAGTCACCACAGCCGCCTCCACAACCCTCCCCCTGCCGTCCGTGAGCCGTGCCGGTCCTCGCCGGAGCGCCGCCTTGGAGACCCACGAGCAAGCCGTGCGTGGAAAAAGAAAAAGGAGACAAAAAAAAATAAGAAAAAACAAAAGGGGAACATTAGGTAGTTTTTTTATTATTATTATTTTATCTTTATTTTTTATATAGTTTATAGTTTGTTTTTATATAGTTTTTTTAGTGTGATTATTCATTAATGCATGATTGAGGTTCCAATGTGAAATAACCCCTCAAACTAGGGATTAGGAGTCTGATTTTCGCGCCCGAAATTTGACTCACAATCTCGTACAAAAATCGACAATCCAATCTCATGCCCGAGATTCGATTCGCGATTTAATTTAAAATTGACCAACCCGATCTCATGCTCGAGATATGGTTTGTCAATTTTGGGTATTAATCTTATCTTGATTGAATGGGATATTTTGCATAAAAAATTCAAAAAAATGCAAGTTAGATTAGGGCTAGGGTTAGCATATGTAGTTATTTCGTTTTTAAAAATAAAAAATAAAAATCCAAAAAAATGCATTCATGATATTAGTTTTTTTTTTAAGAATTGCACGTGTCAATTTAGAATAGGATTTTTGATTTTAAATTTTTATAACAAAAAAAATCCCCAAAAAAAATTAATTAATTTAGGATGCTAGTTTTTTAGGTTGCATGTTTAATTGTGTGCAAGTTTTTTAAAATTTCGAATTTTATATATATAAAAAAAAACAAACAAAAAATCGTCATGCATATTAGAATAGAATTGCATGTCTCATTTTAAGTTTCAATTTTTTAAGGATAGATTGCATTTTTAGGAATAGAAATATCATGCGCACGTCATGTGGGATTAGGTTCATAAAATGCACGCCATGTAGGATTAGGCTCATTTAATTAAAAATTGCCCGTCATTATAATTAGGTCATTTTGATTTGCATATTTAATTATTGCATGCTCATTAAGAAAACATAAAAAAAAATATTTTACTCATGTAATGTAGCTTAGAACACATTGTCATGCCATTCCATGTTAGATTAGTAGCATGCATAGCATATTGCATGATTCTCATTAAATAAGTAAAAACCAAAAAAAAAGGAAATTGCCTGTTAATTGGAAATCATAACTAGGTCTGTTGATGTGAATTCTGATCTAACATTGCAGATGCTTTCGTTGCTATGAGGTAAGTCCTGCAATTTATTCATCGCTTTCTTGGGTGTTAAATTGGTGGTTTGCGCATCCGCATGATCACCTCACGTGTTAGGAGGATAAATTAAAATCAATTCAAGCTGCCTGCAAAATATTTTTTCAAATAAAAAAGGAAAAGGTACCGAAAGGGCATTAGAGAAATCTAGTGTAACCAAGTCCCCGAACTCACAATCTCTGGTTCGTAGGAGTGAAGTAATTCTCCCATTACTTTACTTGGGTTTCTAATCGACCCACCAAAAATAGATTAGTGGCGACTCCATGATAAACATCATTTGCATATTAAGAACTTGAACCTAAGTCGCGAATTGGTATGGGCTTGGGAGAGCCCGAGTTAAGTCTAGGCTTAACAATCCATTAGCCGAACCCTTAGGTGGTCCAACCCGCTTCGGGGAGGTCGCGACAATCTTTATCTATCTTCACGGAGCTTGACATTGGTATATCGGACTTTTTGCAATTGTTCAATCCAAACTTCTTCACAATATCATTAGCATATTTTTCTTGATAAATAAAAGTTCCTTCCTTCAATTGTTTTACTTGAAGTCCAAGAAAGAAGGTTAACTCACCCATCATGCTCATTTCAAATTCATCTTGCATAGTCTTAGAGAATTTCTTGCACAGACTTTCATTGGAGGATCCAAAAATAATATCATCGACATATATTTGAACAAGTAGAAAACTCTTGCTTTCTCTTTTAATGAAAAGAGTAGTGTCTACTTTACCTTTAACAAATCCATTTTCAATTAAAAACTTACTCAGTCTGTCATACCAAGCTCGAGGAGCTTGTTTCAAGTCGTATAAAGCCTTTTTGAGTCTGAATACTAAGTCTGGTTTCTTTGGGTCTTCAAACCCAGGTGGTTGTTCCACATAGACTTCCTCTTGGATGAATCCATTTAGGAAGGCACTTTTGACATCCATTTGGAATAACCTGAAATTCTTATAACAAGCAAAAGCAAGTAATAATCAAATTGCTTCTAACCTTGCTACTGGAGCGTAAGTCTCGTCATAATCTATCCCTTCTTCTTGTGTATATCCCTTGGCCACGAGTCTTGCCTTGTTTCTTATTACTTTTCCTTTCTCGTTCATCTTGTTCCTGAAAACCCATTTAGCTCCAATAACAGATTTACCTTTCGGTTTAGGAGTTAATTCCCAGACATCATTAACTTTGAATTGCCTGAGTTCTTCTTGCATAGCTTCAATCCAGCTTTCATCAGATAAAGCTTCTTCTATGCTTTTGGGTTCTATTTTAGAAATAAGAGCCACAACACTAGACTCTTCGCGCCTTTTGGATCTTGTGCGAATTCCTTCATTGATGTCGCCAATAATAAGATCTTTGGGATGACTGGACTTATGTTTCCAGTTGCTGGTTAATTTGTTAGATTGATGGTCAATTTCTTCACTTGAGTCTTCAACAATCACTTGTTGCTGGTCCTTCAAAGTCTGAGCTATTTTAGACTTTGTAAAGTCTGGAGTAGGTTCAAATTCTTCAAGATGAGTCTGAATGGATTCATTTTGCATAGAATCCTGGAATTTAACATTCATTGATTCTTCCACTGTTTGAGTCTTCTTGTTGTAGACTCTGTACGCTTTGCTTGTAGTTGAATATCCAAGGAAGATGCATTCTTCTGATTTTTCTTCAAACTTTCCAACTCGATCATTTGCATTTTTTAGTATAAAACATTTGCATCCAAATACATGAAAATATGAAACAATAGGCTTCTTTTCTTTGAACAGTTCATAGGGAGTTTTTTTCCAGAATAGGCCTTAGAAAGACTCTATTTATTATGTAACAAGCTGTAAAAACTGCTTCAGTCCAGAAATGTGAAGAGATATTACTTTCAATTAAAAGAGTTCTAGCCATTTCTTGAAGAGATCTATTCTTTCTTTCCACAACTCCATTTTGCTCTGGAGTATATGGAGAGGAGAATACATGCTGAAAACCAGATTCATCACAGAATTTTGTAAAGTCATGATTTTCAAACTCACCTCCATGATCTGTTCTTATACTCGATATAACATACCCTTTTTCATTTTGAACATTTTTAGCAAACTTTTCAAAGTGAGACAAGGTTTCAGACTTACTTGCCAAGAAATATACCCAAGTGAATCGTGAGTAATCATCCACAATTACCAGGCAGTATTTATTACCTCCAATGCTTTGCGTTCTGGTTGGTCCAAAAAGATCCATATGCAAAAGCTACAGTACACGGTTAGTGGAAACTTGATTTATTGGTTTAAAGGAATTTCTTACATGTTTTCCCAGTGTACATGGTGTACATAGATCAGACTTTTGATATGATAAATTGGGTAGTCCACGAACAAGCTTCTTTGATGAGATTTTGGCTATTTGCTTCATATTGACGTGCCCAAGCTTTCTGTGCCATAAGTTTGCTTCGTCTTGGATTGAGATTAGACATTGTGATTCATCTAGTTTCACATCCAAGAGGTAGATATTTCCATGTCTTCGACCCATGAATGACTGAGTAGAATCTTTACTAATTCCAGAACATATTCCCTCTTGAAAGTTGATTTTGAAACCAGTATCACAAAGCTGACTAATACTGAGCAAATTGTAATTGAGCCCTTCCACTAAGGAAACATTGCTGATTTTGAGATTTCCAATCTTTACAGTTCCAAATCCCACAATTTTTCCTTTGCTGTTTCCTCCAAAAGAAACTTTTCCACCATTTACTTGAACAAGCTTTATGAAGAAATTTGAGTCTCCTGTCATGTGTCTTGAGCATCCACTATCAAGATACCATTTTACCTTTTTCTTGATAGTGACCTGCATTTAAAAACGAAACTCAAGCCTTCTTTGGTACCCATATTTTCTTGGGTCCATTGGTGTTAGTATGATATGCAGTTTTAGCCCATACCTTTTTAACAGGTTTCCAAATCATAGGGCATTCTTTTTCAAAATGATCTGCACTATTGCACTTTGAGCATTTAAGAGCATTACGACCTACTGGTTTTACAAAGATTTTTTTAAAATGATTTTTGTAAGCATCTCTTGTGGGTCTTTATTTGATTCTTTCTTTCACCTTAGGAAAATCAATTAAAGGAATGGTTTCATCAGTCATTCCCAAACCAGATTTATTAAAATAAGGTCTTTGAACAGAAAGAATTTTTTCTAGTTTCTCAGATCCTATAGAAAATCTTTTGGAAATATTTAAGATATCTCTTTTTAAGAATGCATTTTCTTTTAACAAGTTATCTTCACTTTCTTTAAGAGAAGAAACATTCTTGTAAGATATCTCTTTTTAAGAATGCATTTTCTTTTAACAAGTTATCTTCACTTTCTTTAAGAGAAGAAACATTCTTGTCTAAACTTTTCACTTTTTCTTTCAAAATATTTTCCTGATGTTTTAGAGTAGAATTTTCTTTCTTGAGTTCGGAAATTCTTTTAAGAGAAGTCTTAAGACTGAAACACAATTCATCAATATACTTCGAAACCTTAATAGGGATTTTGAGGTTACTTACCTCAAATTCGCTTTTTGAGTCTGAATCTGTCTCGGAATTTGAATCTGAATCCGATTGTGCCATTAGACATATATTGGCATAGTCATCATCACTTTCTTCACACTCTGTATCACTCCAGGTTTCAGCTTTAAGAGCTTTTCGATACTTTTCAGTCTTTCCTTTCTTCTTCCTTAGAAGAGGACAGTTGGGTCTGATGTGTCCCTTGTTCTTACATTCAAAGCAGACTATATCTTTGTTTGATTCATCATCCTCAACAAACTTAGTCTGTTGCTTCTGAAAGCTTTGTTTCTTTGGATTGAATCTTCTTCCTTTTCTATTCAGCTTTCTGAATCTTCTTATCATGAGAGCAAGTTCCTCATCATCCATATCGTCTTCAGAACCTGTAGCATAAGAATCATCATTAGATTTTAACGCAATGGATTTCTTACCTTTAGGGTCTTCGTCTTCATTGATTCGTTCCACTTCATAAGACTGAAGAGTCCCAACCAACTCATCAACAGATAGAGGCATTATTCTTTGGGTTTCTCTGATTGAGGTCTTAATGTGATTCCAATCCTTGGAGAGTCCACGCAGTAGCTTGTTTACTTTCATGGGATCAGAAATTGGTTGACCTTGATTTTCAAGACCGTTCACAATATCTGTAAAACGACTAAACATATCAGTTATAGATTCTCCTGGTTTCATTTTGAAGGTTTCATATTGGCCGAGGAGAATGTTGATTCTAGTCTCTTTCACTCGATCGGTTCCTTCATAAGTAATATGTAATCTATCCCAGACTTCTTTAGCTGTAACACAAGAAGATATTCTGTTATATTCAGTAGGAGATAAAGCACAATATAAGGAATAAATTGCTTTTGCATCAAGAGCTTCTCTCTTGATTTTCTCTTCCTGAGTCATTTCACTAGACTCAACAACATCTTTTCCTCTTTCTGAGACAGATGCAACTTTAGGAATAATTCCTTTTTCTACAACGTCCCATTCCAGAGGATCCTTTGATCTTAGGAATGCTTTCATCTTGTTCTTCCATATGTTGTAATCCTTTCCATCAAAGTAAGGAGGTCTGGTATTGCTTTGCCCTTCTACCAGCCCTAGAGCCAACATACTAGCCATGGATCTTTAACTCTGAAGTAAAACACTTCAACAAAAGTGAGTACACATGCTCTGATACCAATTGAGATAGCTAGTATAATCACCTAGAGGGGGTGAATAGATGCACAAACAAATTTTCGAGATACGGAAGCGATTTTAGGTAATCGATAGAAAGGAAAATACGATCAAGATAAAGTAAAGGATAGGGAAGAGAGAAATGAACACAAGATTTATAGTGGTTCGGCTTATTCCAAGCCTACGTCCACTCTTTCGCACTGACAGCCCACCGGCTGGATTTTACTATGAATAAAAGAGAAGTTACAGCACAGCTTTTCCTTGATTCCACAGTGTAGATGTTCTACCACACTTCTTCAAGGTTTTTCACGAATATAGACTCTCTTTTGTTTACACGATTATGCTCAACAAAATGAATTGACTAGAAACAAGGAGCTTCAGAGTTTGGAATTTTTCTCTTGTACGCCTTCTCGAACGACTAGAACGTCTTCCTTATATACTCTTTCATGCCATCATACCCGTTGGCACTTACCAAAGGAATTCCTCCAATCTATCCGTTGGACGAAATCAATTAGGAAGATCATTCGAGCTATTAAAGGAACATGTTGATAGCCCATCAATCCTGTTCGCCCATACAATCAGGATCTCGGTTTCCATAAGTAGAACTTTCCAAGTAAACTTTGCCAATCATCGGATCCTTAATATTCGAATCAATTGTGATCAAATAAAGAATTCCGTTATGTCACATCCAGCCAAGAGATCTTCTCCAGTCGATAAGGTCACATTCTTAATGAAACATCCAGTTCTGGATAGCCTTTCTTCAATGGATTAGAGACTATCAATGAGGATAGACTTTGAGTCTTGAGTCTGGTTGTCCGGAGGTCTTCAGACTTTAAATAGTAGAGTCTGCAATCCTTCAGACTAGACTGATGGAAACGTGTTGTCAACTTCAAAACACTTCAAGAGGAATTTCTCCAACACCCTTTAGTCTAGTTAGGATTAGCATTTATCTTTTCCTTAGTGTTAAGTCTTTGCTATCCCATGAAATGTATTTAATACTTTCCTTGGTTGCTAATTGTTATGATAATGATTGTGCATCTGCATGATCGCCTTACATGTTGGTGGATAGATATAGAATCAATCCAAACTGCCTGACAAAAAAGAAAAGAAAAAGAAATCCTTTTTAAAAATGAACAAAATTAGGTATCGAAAGGGCATTAATTGGTTAATTAATATAATCAAGTCGTTAACCCTAGATTATTGGTTGTGTAGGATGTGAGGTACACTCTAATTCCTCACTTAGTTTCTAGCCGACCTTACTAAGCTAGTGGCGACTCATTCTTTAAAAAATTTTCATACCCTCAATTTGAACACTCAATGTCACATGAGATATAAACTTGGGAGAGAACGTGCTCGATCATGGGCCATAGGCCCGTCCTTTATGCAATACTTCTAAATCTATTCCCTCCATTGAGTGGTAGGACGCAACAAGGGACTCGGGTTAGTTAATATTTCTATTAATGCCCTTTTCAGCACCTAATAATCGTCATGTTTCTTAAGGTATCCGTGTGTGTTTTTTTACTTTTTCATGCAATAAGAAATTTGACAAGTTGATTATGCATGGATGGTTGGTTTCATATCATTCTACTTCTATTTAAAAGAAGTAATGAAAAGCAAACAATTGGAATTTAATAGACCATGCAGTAAGTAAATACTCAAAATAGTTAAGGAAAGCAGGAAATCTAGCATACAATCCTGAAACAAAAACAAAAAAAATTGTTGACACCGAAAATTACCGCCGGTATCACGTGTTGGCCACAAGGGGATAATCGGTGAAATGCCCCATTTTGTTCATGAGGTCAAGGGCAAATAGCTTTCGTGGAGGCTACTTAAGTTGAGCCTCGATGGAATTCTAGAAGCAAATTGTAGAGTCAATGGCCAAGTAACTGATTGCCACGTGTTAGGCTATAGGGATAGTGCACCAGATTTGAAGATTAAGTGAAATTAGCATTAGAGCTCAAGCGATAATAACTGCTGTGAGAAATGTGCATAAAAATAGGGAGCAGTTATTTAATTGATGAGAAATTTACGTAGGCATCATCGACAAGTCAAGAAGTAGTTGCTTATGGCTAAGAGTGCTAAGAAGAAATGGAAAACATGGAGAATGTTAAGAGTAGTGCCCAAGGAGAGTAAACTGACTGATGGCTACCGGTTCGTCCTATAAATACCATAGTCTATTCAATGAAGAGCCCCCTAAACAACACTGTAACTATTTTTACTTTATCTTTACTTTATCGCAATTTACCTGTAGTTTTTAAGATTCCTGTCGTTGATTAAATTTCGGCATGTATCTCTACATAGTCTAGCATTGTCGGTTAAATTCTGGCGTTGCTCACAAGCCTAGCGTCGTTGATTAAATTCCGACATTGTGTTTCCTCTCCGGGGGTATAGCTGTTGATTAGATTCTAGCTTTACACCTAAAATAAGCTGTGTTGTAAATTAAACTCCGGCATAATTTGAGTTTGAAGCATATACTATCCAGCTACTAGTGTCCAAATTACATAATTGATTAGATTATGGCATAATTTGTGCCTAGAAGCAGGTAGTCTTTGAACTATCTAAGTATCAATTGTTAGGGTTGTATATACAAGTTGAGAATATAATTTCTCCTTGCATTTGACATTCTCTATCCAAGCTCAACACAAAACCTGAGTCTCCTATAATAAAACCAAAACGCAGCGTTTGGTAAAAGATTTTTCAAGGGAATCAAAATTGGTGAAACATCCTTTTGTCATGCTTGGTGTGACTTATTATGTCCAGTTGAAAGAGTGCTATGCCACGGACCTGAAGTCGAATCAACTTGAATAGTGCCACTAATGAGCAAACACTAAATGGCTGAGAATAATGCATGAGCTAAATCATCATCAGCCTAGCTTCCTTAGAATGAAACAATAAATCAAATCCAAGAGGAAGGTGCTGATGTTTCGAGGCAACGTGTGTAGGAAAGAAGTTAGGCATACCTTACATTAGTCATGCTCTCTACAATGGGACGAACAATCGAAAAGACTCAAAATGAGTTTGTTGATTATATGATCAAGCGAATGGCCCATGTTATTAGGCCTTTAATCATCAATACTTATCATGAATGTGCCTAAGGATAGCATGGAGTCTCAAGAGGACCGACTTAGCCTCAAATAGGACAAGTCCCTGCTTTAATCGGGTATGCTCCTGTATTGTTAGCTTCTAAAAGAACATTATGTAATGCAAGGCAAGCTACGTTGACTTGGCCCCCTTTTAGGATTCTGCAAAGGGGAGAAGTTCTTGCAGCTGCATAGGTCAATGAGTTTTTCAATTCGCATGTCCTTACCAATGCTGATCGAGGTCTTACAGTGTTCATTCCACCAGCGACTCAACATAATACATTATTTGAGAATGCTGTTGGGATAGCTTTAACTCAACCAAATCCCTTTTTTGGTACCTCAAATGAACGTGTTGCCAGTCACAATGGAGGTTCCAAGAGTTGTAATGACTCCAACTAGGGGGCAAGACCAATTGCAACAAGTGAACATTCAACCTTAGTTACCCTAGATGGTAGTCCTAAATGTTTAGCCACAAGTACCTCAATTAGGGGCTCCTAATGCTCAACAAGTTCCTAATATATAAACCTAGGCTCCTCCGAATGTTTAATCTCAAATGTTGCAGCAACCTCTTTTTCCTACTCAGGTGAATATGCCTAACCCATAAATAAATCTGGTACCCGTTTGCTAACCACAACGACACTTCTATGGGTCTCGGCAACAATTTCATCAAGCTCCTCAGCAAAATGCAAATCTGGCATTGCAGCCCAATTATTATGTTCAATAGGTCCTGAGGTTTCCTCACATGGCTCTAATTCAAAATCAACCAGTGGTCAAGTCATTGTTAAGGGATATAGCAATGACATTGCATGCTTAGCTAACATGTATAGAAAGCCGTACCCAGATTAGATGGATATTATACCATACTCGAGAGGTTTCAAAATGCCCGAGTTTACTTTGTTTACTGGTGAAGAGGATCAGTCAACTTTTGAGCATGTTAAATTTCTTATCACAATGCGAACATGCAACACATGCAGATCATTGTAAGCTAAGGTTATTCCCTTTATCATTATTAAAAACTGGTTTTACTTAGTATACAACATTACTGCCAAACTCGATTAATTCATGGGAACAAATGGAAAGATTGTTCCATTCCTAATTCCAAAGGGCAATCCTAGATCTGTTAGTGACTGACTTATTGACAATGGAATAATTACATAATGAGTTAGTTGACCAGTTCATTTCTAGAATTAAGAGGGCCAGAAATAAGTGCTTGGTCCTATTGCTTGAGAAAACCTTTGTAGATCTTGCATTTAATGGTTTGAAATTTGAAATTCGAGAGAGAATTGTTGGGCAAGACAATTTTGATTTATTTCAGTTATCTACCATAGCCACAGAGCATGAGAGTTTACTTAAAGAAAAAGACAAAAGGCATGGTCGACGAGTAGATGTTAATTGGGCCAACTCTATAGAAATAGATGAAGACCCAGAATAGGTGGACATAGCGGAAGTCGCCGTTGCTAAAATAATCATAGATAAACCATATGCTTGTTAAGCATTAATGCCCGGTTAGAGTAAAGGAAAAGTCCAACCTCATGCCTAAAGCCAAGGAGCTTGTCCACTACTCCTTCAATGCCAATAAGACTGAAGAGATATTCGATCTATTATTGGCTGATGGTCAGGTAAGATTGACCAAAGGGTAGAGTACACCTGCTAAAGAAGAATTGGCAGGGAAGAGATATTGCAAATGGCATTGTTCATGGAGTCATAATACCAACTATTGAGTGATTTTTAAAAGAAACATTCAAGATGCGATCAAATAAGGGAAAATAAAGTTCGCTAATGACAAGAATAAATCTCCATGGAAGTTGATGTGTACCTATTCCCTGTCATGACTGGAATGATATCATCTAGGGTAAGGTCCATACTCAGGAATCATCACCAGCTTCGATTCTGTGTAAGATGTAAGCAAGTGATTAGATATGAGGGGTATAGGCCTAGCCGTCAGTACCATCAATTTAGCAAAAGGGTCACTAGTAGCGAATACAACTCAAGCTTCACTGTCTCGTTTCGAAAAGGACCAACTCCAATTGGGCCAGCCTATCCCAAAAAGCATCATGCTTCTCAAAAGAAAAGAGTTA
Source organism: Eucalyptus grandis x Eucalyptus urophylla (assembly GCA_028830015.1). Lineage (NCBI taxonomy): Eukaryota > Viridiplantae > Streptophyta > Magnoliopsida > Myrtales > Myrtaceae > Eucalyptus > Eucalyptus grandis x Eucalyptus urophylla. Next base: position 50,017,329 of record CM054190.1, read on the forward strand.
ACTTGTGCAATTTAGAGTCTGGCAAGAATCAAGTCTTTATGTCATGCCCTGATCCTCGAGCGCGCGCACATCCCTCGGTGGTTGATACAAATGCGATGTTCCTAGGACTCATCGCTGACCCATTCATTTTAATACGCATGCTGAAGCGAAACAATAAACCCCTGATAGCAAACAACATGGAATAGAAAAGCAGGGCAATATTTTCACAAAACACCTTTTTATAAACACACTGGGTTTAGGTACAAAACGAGTCTAGACAAAAGTCTACAAAAGATTGGTTCTCAAAAAGAAATTGTCTTATGATATACTAGTTGGACACATACACCGATCCTTTAGACTCCACCTCCACAGACTCCAAGCTTCAAGTCCTCCACAACCACCATCTAAGGACTTGAAAAGTTAAGCCCACGATGGGGTGAGTGTGGCATCCTAAAATTTCATGACAACCCCTGGATATACCATGAACCATGAATAGGTGATGGAAGCGCCATCGGATTATATTATAGCCATTAGACCAATGAATTACAATAGATTAAGGCTGAGCATTTTAATGGACAATTATTTGGTTGGAAATGTATTCTATGTCCATGAGTGATCAAGGATCGTACTAAGGGACAAATTGATAGAAATTTTTTTATTCTTGGTTGTGCGCTTTATAAGTTGGATTTTTATTGATTTATGTTACAAAGTTTTATGGCCATATAAATTGTAATTATGTATTTATATAAGTGGGGATTAAATAGAAACAAATTGGAGAAGGTGTGGGCTGATTTTTCTTAAGGCCGAACCAGCCCAAAAACCAGCCCACAACCCCCATCGTTTCTTCCCCATTCGGCCGACCAAGGCTGGCCCAAGCCCAGCTGAATGAAGCCCAACCCCTTTGCATGGAAATCTACAAGTGGCGAGAGGAACTTACCAAGTGTCCATTGCCATGCAAACCTCATGATTACTAGTTAATCATGAGGGTGAAAGGAAGAAAAAGAGAGAGAGGGGCATATTGCTTGAGGGATTGAAACCGAGAGAGAGAGAGAGGGTTGTTCGTGTGGGTGCTTCGGCGAAGGGAGAAGAGGATCGGCCCTGCTGTGCATGCACCAGCAGCCACCGTCGACGCCGCCTAGTACCGCCATAGATCGAGCCCGCCAAAGCCCCGAGTCGCCGTTGTTTGCTCGTTTTCGTTGAACTTGAGGCAAGTAGGGTCCATTAGCCTACATTTTTCTTGCTGTGGTTGTGTGTGAAGTGTAATGGGTGTTGGAGATCTTGAGTTGTGATGTTAGATGCTGAAAATTGAGTGAATGGTAGTAGTCTCCCTAGAACAAGCAAGCTGTTGCATGTAGGAACGGTCCGACCCCTTGTGATTCCTTGAATTTGATAAAATTATCCAGTTGGAATTTGACTTTGTGTCCTTGATTAAAGTTGTAGATGACATCTTGAGGAGTAACATACTAAAATTTGAGAATAAATAAACAAGTATTGATGGTGGAAACGAATTTTATTTGAAAGGGATTAATCTGGAAAACCGTACCGAGAGTAGGGAGAATTAAATCGACTATAGATTTTAATCCAGAACGAAATTGATTTAGATTTATTCATGAAATTTTACCTCTAGATCTTAACTATGACATATCAAAATTTCAGAATTTTCTGAGTTGATTTATGGTTTATACCGAATTTATGAATAAAACTGTGCAATGGTGATGTTCAAAAACTTTAAGCTGTGATGCATGGACCGTAGCGACTCGTACGAAACTCTTTTGACATGGTGTTCTTCATGAGACCTTCTTCTCTAGATATCTTTTATAACATGTTAAATTTTCAGAATTTATTGAGATCGTTTACTATTTTTTCCAGAATTTTTATTAAAGGAGTGTATTCTGCTTTATCCGAAAATTTGCTTCATTTTCAAGAACAAATGAACTGCTTTCTGAAATGTGATATCTTGGGTGTTATTTGTATTGCATATATGGTGACATTTGGCATATCATATGACATCAAAAAGGCTGGTTTAAACCTCTGACTTTATTGCATCAAATGCTAATTTGAAAATGAGATATATATGTGAATATGCATCGTGATGATGATAATACCATCGGAGGTGTGAGCCGACGATGCCCCAGGAGTGTTGGGATGCCTAAAATGTGTGTGCCGGATGCCCGGAGGTGTGTGCCGGATGTCCTCGGGAGTTTTGAGATGCCCGGAGGAGTGTGCCGGATGGCCTCGTGATGCCAGTTGGAGTGCGAGATGCCTAGAGGTATGTGCCAGATACCCGGAGGTGTGTGCCGAAGGTTCCTTGCGATGCTAGGTTGGGTGCGAGCGATATATGAGGGATGCAAACACTGGTCCCTCGAAGAAAAATGAGATCCTTTTGAAAGTTAAAATGGAAATTGAATCATGCGCATGTGTGTGTGCATATGGCATGGGATATAATTGTCTATGAAATTGAGTTGATACTATATGGTATTGAGAATGCGATCATGAAGGTATTGAATGGATCTCATGGGGATATATACATGATTGTATGGATGTTATGAATCATGCGCATGTATGTGTATATGGCATGGAATATGAATTGCTTTAATGAATGAATCTCATGAAAATGCAAGCATGATTACACGGATGATATGTGCATGTCACACGAAATTGTGGTCGTCTTGCCTGTTGCATTATGTAGTTTGATGGATCTTTGTTGCTGAGTGGTTGTACTCACCCATTTTGGGGACTAACATTTCATATTGAGAGATGCCTCTATCACCTGTCACGAGTGGTACATTTTATGGCTTACCGTCTGATGTGGAGGTCAAGTGCTTGGAGCACCCCTGCGTTGGTGTTCATGGTCTGGTGTTTATCCGTGTTCGTGTTTTGGTGATGTATGACGTGGGTCTACCTGATGGCCTTGTAGTCCAGGAGTTCCTGTCCGTCCATGTTCGTCGTGACTGGAGGATGATGGGGATGCTGCCGCCGCCACCGGCCGATGCACCGGGCTGGGTGTGATTGCGTGTGTGACTGGTAGAGGATGACACTTTTTGGATAGCCGACACTAGATGATGGATCGATGTACATGTCTGATGTAGAGTCGAGTTCTTTTGGGTTATAGCCGAGCTTAGTTAAAGCCTTGGCCTTTTGTTGTATTGACTCGTGATGTCCATCAAAGTATGTAAATAAAAGTGGTTCGGCATTAGCTTCTATATATATATGAAAAGTGTAGTTGGTGTGCATTGCATTATATTATTTAGTTTGAGTACGGGTTAGGGAGATGTCAAGTATGCTTCCGTTATATGAACTGCACTGGGACCGATTAAGATAATATAAACCCCCAGAACATATGAACCCATTACAATTCAAATGGTATCGGAGTGACATGTCATTAGGACAAGTGAAAGTAAGCGAACTATGGCGACCCTAGCGGATTGGGGGCCGTGTCGAGGGGTGCCATATCTCCGGAGTTGGTATCAGAGCGATGGTTATAGGTGGAGTGATAAGGAGCCTTATTTGGAAATTGAGGAATATGATGACAATGCACACCATAGGATACTAACTGGGATAGTTGACTAACTTTGAACAACGGGTGATGGGTATTCACTCGTAGATCCCTAGTAGTTTACTATGAGTTGCTTTTAGGTGCTAGTAACATGTTTATGTTACTTATATATAGTTTTAGTTGCTTTTAAGTGGAGACATTGAGTCACAGATTATTCCTGAGGCAAATGCTTGGAAACTGCAGGAAAATCATGGTACGAGCTGGAAGTACTCATCCATCAAGGGATGAAGCCTCTACTGCAAGGGTTGAACCCCAAATGGAAGATATCCTGCAGGCATTGGTCAATATAGGAAATTTGATGGAAAGACAAGTGCAGCAACAACCTAGAGTGGAACGTCGCCCTCAAGGACCGGTGGAACAATTTTTGAAGCTGAAGCCACCTAAGTTTAGTGGAACAGGAAGTCTTGAGGAGGTGGAATAATGGATTGATGGAATGGAGCAAATTTTTCAATTATTGGACTACAATGATGCCGAGAAAATAACTTTGGCAAAGTATCAGCTGGAGGGAAATGCAAAATTTTGGTGGAGAGCTTCAAGAGATACGATCTTTCCACCATGTACTAATATAAATTGGGACGAATTTGTTAGAGCTTTCAATAGGAAGCATTTTTCTGATTGTGCCAGGGATAAGAAGATCATTGAATTTGTTCAGCTGGAACAAAGGGAGCTGACTGTAGACCAATATGAGGTAAAATTTTCTGAATTGTCTAGGTATGCTCCCAGGCTGATTGAGGATCAAGAGGAAAAAGCTAAGAGATTTTTGAAAGGGTTAAGGACTGATATCAGGAAACAACTGGTGCCTTTGAATATAAGAGATTATAATGAGATTTATGAAAGGGCAGAGTTGGTAGAACAAGAACTAGTGAGAGAGCGATCAGAGTCTAAGAGATAAACCTTTAGTGATATCAGACGTGGTAAGAGACCCTATTCTGGTCAAGGTTAGACCTGGGATTCTAAGAAAAATAGTAATTTTGGAAATTTTGGAAAAGCTAGGGATGACCTGAATATAGGGAAAGCACCCTATCAGCATGATGCTTGTCGAAGATGTGATGGGCAACATGGTCCAGGACCTTGCAATGGACGGCTGAAATGCTATGGTTGTGGACAAATAGGTCACCTCAAGAGAGACTGTCCATAAGAGAGGTCGCAGCTGAGTGTTGACTCAGTACGACAGGTATAACAAAGTGCTGTTAGACCAAACCTACCAAGGAATCCATAGAGGCCACCAGCACAAGGAAATGTGTATGCGGTCACCCAAGAGGAAGCGGAAGCTTCCAAAAATGTTATCTCAGGTATGATTTTTATAAATGGCAATAAGGCATATGCATTGTTTGACACGGGTTCTACGCATTCATTTATATCTGAAAGATATAAGCAATTGAGTAAAATAGAAAATACGCCTCTTGAGATGCCTCTTTGTGTTTACACACCTTTAAAGAATATGGTATTATCTACAGTGATGTGTGCAAAATGTAAGATAACTATAGAAGGACGAGATATGGAAATAGATCTAGTCGTGATGGCTATGTATGACTTTGATGTTATCATAGGAATGGATTGGCTCTATAAGTATCGGGCTAAAGTGGATTGCTATAGGAAAGTGATCCAGTTCATGTTACTTGACCAGTCTAGTTTTGAATCTTTTGGAGGTCAGACAAACTCCTCTATAGTCATCATCTCAATGGTAGAAGCTCGTGAACTACTTGACGAAGGATGTCAAGGATACCTAGCGGTAGTAAGAGATCTTACTAAGAAAGAGGCTAAAATCGATGAGATTCGAATAGTCATGGAATTTTAGGATGTGTTTCTTGAGGAGTTGCCTGGATTACCATTGGAACGAGAGATTGAATTTGAAATTGAACTAATGCCTGGAACAGGACCAATATTGAAAGCCTCGTATAGAATGGCCTTGGTGGAGCTGAAGGAGTTGAAGGTGCAACTACAAGGAGTTGAAGGTGCAACTAAAAGCTTTGCTACTGCTTGCTGGTCGAGGGGCCTACACGAGTGGCTCGACTAGATGGAAATAGTGAAAGAGGACTAGCGGAGCTGCAGCGGGGCTAGGCAGAGGTAGACGGTGGCTCCAGCGACCTGAACGGCAACCGAGGGGCTCTGGCTGGGCTTCGTCAGCAATAAGGAGCTTCGGACGACAGTGCACGGACGCATGGGCACGAGTAGAACAGGCGAGCGGTTTGCGGAGCTTCAGCGGTAGCGACGGGTGAGCGACAGCGTTAGGAGGGCACCAGTAGGCATCGACGATGGAGGGGGGTTGCTAGCTCGGTTCCTCTAGTTTTTGGAGCTCCAAATTTGTCCAACAATGGATAAAGGAAAGCCAAATGAAGAAGAAGAAGTTGTTGAAGATTGGAGGGGCCCAATTGGCCCTCTCTATCTCTTTGTCCCCTTGGCAAGGCCCCACTTGATGGGCTGGCTTCCTAGCCATTTGCAATTGCCAAAGCTTCATTGCCAAAGCTTCCCAAGGTTCCAAATGTTGCACACCATGGGGGGCTACGAGTTTTGTGACATTGGCCTCCAATTTCTTTCAATTCCTCTTCAATTCCATCCAATTGAAGCCCAAAAATTCATCCAATGTGTCCACACTTAAATCCACATTTTTCCTTGCCAATTAATCCATCTTGATTGCAAAAATTGCCTCCAATTTGGCTTGTCCAAATTTCCCGATCCAATTTCGACAATTCTCAAATTTTCGTCGAAAATCCAAACTTACCAAAAAAATCTTCGGAGGATGAGTAGACGTTCCTAAAATAAATTGTGACACGTCACAATTTTCGATTTCTGAAACCGAGTTCAATTTCGTGGTTAATTTTAACTGAAAGTGATTTTAGCGTGTCCTAATCTACTGAGTAGCTTTTAGGATTAGTGCATTTGACTTGTGGTTGATTATTTTCAATCTACAATGTGCATCTTAGACTCATAGGAGACTCTCGATTGTCGTAAAAATCTCAAGATCTTGAATACGGGCACATGATACAAAATTGACATAAAGTCAGTCTAGTGCCGTTCGATACAAATTTTGCAATTATGTGGAATCACCCACTCTTAATTACATATCTCTGTCGAATCAACTTAACTCCGGTTTCTAATCAAGTTTAACGATGCCGTATTGACCTTTGCAAATTATTATGGTCGAGAAGTCGACTCCAAGTCGAATTCTCAAGTTTATTGCGTGAAAATCCCTTAACGGCTTCACCTGATAGGCTAGTTGTCTTGTGAGTGGCCAACTCAAAGAACAAGGCCATAGGCGTGTCGATGAAAAGCCCATTTCATCTCATTGAAAACAAGGTTGAAAATCAAGATGTCACAACTCTTCCTTTCTTAGAAAAATTTCTTCCTCGAAATTTAAACCTATTACAAACCTTAAAGAAAAAGGTGGGGGTACAGTCGTCTTATCAAATCTTCACTTTTCTAAGTTGCTCCTTCAATACCATGGTGTTGTCAGACCACTTTGACTAACGGGATTGCCTTGGTGCGCAGAATCTATTCCTTCCGATCCATAATCTGAATCAGGCTTTCAACGTACGACACTCTGTCGTCCACGTCTAATTCCCCAAAATTTAGCACGTGGGTCGGGTCAGGCTCATACTTCTTTAATATCGACACGTGAAAGACATCATGTACTTGTGCCAACCTTGGTAGCAATACAAGACGATATGCTAGAGTCTCGATTCTTTCTAGAATCTCAAAGGGACCTACGTACCTCAGACTTAGTTTTCCTTTCTTGCCAACGCGCGGAGTACCCCTCATTGGTGATACCTTCAGAAAAACGTGATCACCAACTTGGAATTCCAACGGTCTTCGGCGTTTATCAGCATAACTTTTCTGGCAGCTCTAAGTAGTCTTTAATTTGTCTATGATGATGGCAACTACATCCACAAACTGCTGAACAAACTTTGGGCCTATGATCTTCCGTTCTCCAACCTCATCCCAACAAATCGGCGTTCTACACGCTCTACCATAGAACGTTTTGAAAGAAGCCATCTGAGTGCTCTGCCGATAGCTGTTGTTATAGGTGAACTCAACGAGATGAAGCTATTCCTCTTAGCTTCCTTTGAAATCCTATACGCAAGGTCGCAGCATGTCTTTGAGGGTTTGAATCATCCTCTCAAACTGGTCATTCATTTGAAGATGATAGGCTGTACTATACTGCAGCTTCGTTCTTAAAGCGGCCTGCAAACTTTTCCAAAAGGCAGCTGTAAACCTCGGGTCTCGGTCTGATGTAATCGTCACTGGTAATCCACATAGACGAATAATCTAATGCACGTACAACTTTGCGTGCCTATCCAAAGCAAGATCCTTTCGAACAGCGATGAAGTGAGCCGATTTCATTAGTCTGTCGACCACTACCCAAATGGAATCATTACCTCTTTGATTCCTTGGTAAGCCCGTCACAAAATCAATTGTGACGTGTTCACATTTCCACTCGAGAATTTCGAGAGGTTGCAGAAGTTCTTCCGGCTTACAGTGTTGGGTTTTCACTTGGTGACACGTCAGACACTTGGCGACGTGCTTGGCGATATCTATCTTCATATCGGACCATCAATAGTGTTGATGCAGATTTTGATACATCTTCGTACTGCCAAGATGAATGCTGTAACTGCTATAATGAGCTTCTAACAAGATCTCTTCCTTAAGCATTGCATCGTCAGATCGTCCTCGGAACCTTAGTGTTCCATCATCAGGTTTTCTCTTTTCTGCGCCTTCTTGCATGATCTTTGGATTTCTGGGTTTGTCAATTGAAGTGTTTTGATCTGTATCTGCACTTCCGATTCAATTCTAAGGGTGGCCATAAGGTTCGAAAGGTGACCTATCTCAAATTTGAAAACCGAATCTCGAGCTCTCTCGAGTAAGATTCACTCCTTGATCATCATCTATGCAACTGAAGATTTCTGGCTCAAGGCATCTACGACCTTATTTGCTTTTCCAGGGTGATACAGAATATCACAATCATAGTCTTTCAGGAGTTCCATCCAGCGACGCTATCTCATATTCAACTCCTTCGGAGAGAATAGGTATTTGAGACTTTAGTGGTTTGTGAAGATCTGGAATCTTTCTCCGCACAAATAATGTCTCCAAATCTTCAGAGCGAAAATGATCACTGCGAGTTATAAGTCATGCGTCGGGTAATTCAGTTTATGAGGTCTCAACTGACGGGATGCATATGCAACAACTCTACCATGTTGCATCAACACACAACCTAGTCCTCTGAATGACACATTACTGAAGATCTCGTATCCTCTAGGACCAGATGGTATAGTCAACATTGGTGTGGTAGTCAGCTTTTGTTTAAGCTCTTGGAAACTACGCTCGCACTCATATGTCTATATAAATTTCTCTTCCTTCTTCAGCAGTCGAGTCAACGGCGAAGTTAATGCTGAAAACCCTTCTACGAACCTTCTGTAATACCCTACTAGACCTAGAAAGCTTCTGATCTCTGTCATGGTTGTCAATCTTGGCTAGTTGATAACTGCTTCGATCTTAGTTGGGTTTACGGAGATTTCTTCGCTCGAAACCATGTGACCTAGGAATGCAACACGAGTTAGTCAAAACTCGTACTTGCTAAACTTGGTGTACAGCTCGTGAGTCCTCAGAGTTTGAAGTACCATCCTTAAATGCCTCTCGTGTTCCTCAGGACTTCTCGAATACATCAGGATATCGTCGATGAACACGATCAGGAATTGGTCCAGGTAATCCTTGAACACTCGGTTCATCAAATCCATGAAAGCAGCTGGGGCATTCGTCAAACCAAACGGCATTACAGTAAACTCATAATGGCCGTATCGAGTACGAAACGCTAACTCCAGTATTTCTTCCTTCCTAATCCTCAATCGATGATATCCTATTCTCAGGTTGATTTTAGAAAATATTGAGACTCCTTGCTAATGGTCAAACAAGTCATCAATCCTCGGCAGTGGATACTTATTATTGATTGTCACCTGATTGAGTTGATGATAGTCAATGCACAGGCGCAACTAATCATCTTTCTTCTTCACGAATAGAACTAATGCATTCGGAGGCGCGATTTCTCGATTCTGACCCATTGGTGGTGGCGGTGGTAACTGCAGTCCCATTTGTCTTTTGGAACAATTCCTAGCTATGTGACCCTGCTAGCCACACACAAAACAAGTACTCGTTCTGGTAGGGCACTGAGTTGATCCATGTTGTCTTCTACAGGAACGACACACTCAATTTTGGCTCGACACTAACTTTCCTATCCCACCCTTCCTGTTGGGTGGAACAGGATACTTTCTTCCAGTCATCGGTCTCTTCCCAAACTAATTACCATCCCGGTTAGACCCAAACCGTGACGTAGATGTGGCGGCTTGTTCATTCAGATTCATCTCTATCAGTTGGGCTCATTCGTACAACTCATTATAGTTCCTTAGATCGAGGGGTACCAGCTGATTTTTCAACTCTGGTTGGAGGCCATCCCTAAACCTCCTCACTTTCCCCTCGGGATCCTTGATCAACCTAGGAGCGTATTGCGATAACTCGGTGAACTTCGCCTCATATTGATCCACAGTCATTAGACCTTGACGAAGTTGTTGAAATTCCATCATCTTCTGTTCTTTGGCACAGCTGGAGAAGTACTTGCCATTAGATGCTCCAACAAAGGTGTTCCACACCGGATCCACACCTTCTGGAAATACACTATCTCTGGTGGCTCTCCACCAAGTACTTGCATTACTTTGCAGTTGATATACTGCAAGGACGACCTTCTTTTCAGTGCACCTCAGTGGTGCAAATGCTTTCTCCAAGTCTTGGATCCAGAGGGTTGTAGCCTCGAGATCTCCTGTTTCTGTGAACCTCGGCGGGTTCAACTTCAGGAACTGCTCAACAAGCTTATGCATTGGTCTCTCTACATTTATGTTCCTAGGTGGAAATTCAACAGGTGCGGCAGTGGCTATGGCTTGATTCTGGGCCTGCTGCCCCAATAGATTTCTGATCGTCTTTAGCGCTTGCATGATCCCGTTGATTCTGGGATCACTAGGGGCTGCTATCCCAGCACCAACCGGCGGTGATGCTACTCCATTCGCGTTGGCCTCAGTCTGCACTCTATTCTAGCCACCTCGAGTATTGACTATTGTCGTAAGTGCTACTGACCTCTTCCTAGGAGTCCTTTGCTCTTGGTCACTCATCTCTCAGATTCTTTATAGAAACCTGCTTTCCAATTCCTCACTGAATTAAGAACTGAGTGACCACACAAACAAGCTACCAATCAATTATCAATCACATGCATCAGCATATTAAAACGGTCTTTCCTACTAACTGTCCCATGACCCATTGCACCATATCACTCTAAATACTGACCCGCTTTAATACCACTTAAATGGGGATGTCACTCCTCAATCCTCGAGTGCGTGCACATCCCTCGGTGGTCGATACAAATGCAACGTTCCCAGGACTCGTCACCAACCCATTTATTTTAATATGCATGCGGAAGCGAAACAATAAACTCCTGACAGCAAACAGCATGGAATAGAAAAGTAGGGCAACATTTTCACAAAACACCTTTTTATAAACACACTGGGTTTAGGTACAAAACGATTCTAGACAAAAGTCTACAAAAGATCGGCTCTCAAAAAGAAATTGTCCTACATCAGTCAGACACATACGCCGATCCTTCGGACTCCACCTCTATAGACTCTGGGCTTTGAGTCCTCCATTGAGTCCTCCACAACCACCATCAAAGGACCTGAAAGTTTAAGCCCACAACGGGGTGAGACATTGTCTCAGCAAGTTCACTCCTTAAATCCCTATTAGGAAGAACATACACCCAAGGGTGGTTTAGCCACACAATACAGGGAACTTACCTTGCCTTAGTTCCCTCATGCACGTCAGCACAGTTCATATACACACAAGGCATATAATCACAACACGCAACAATTGAAACGCCTCATCAACACAATCAATCACAGGGGTCCCGATTATAAGGCTAAACTGTTATGACACGTCCCATACCATGCCACACAGTTTTTTCTCACAATCATGTGCATCAAACTCAATCAATCATGCGTTTCAATTGTTAATTATGCCCCTCGAGGGCACGGCCTACTCCCAAGTTCGGCGGTCTACTGGCGAAGCCAGGCATTGTCTCACCCCATTGAGCATGGCTACATCTCTCAATGACGGCTTTCCCGAAGGAGCATAGGTATATAATCTACTACGACCCGGATCCTACTGAGTGGGTATACCATATAGGGACAACGTCCAACATAAACGCTCGTGACGAGTTCTCTTAACCAACACACGACCATTCAATCTTGGCTTAGGACACTGTGCATTGCACTTAAATGTCCCAATTAAAATAGTGATCCTGGCTTATTTTTTTCATATTAAAAATCATCCCAGAAAATAGTTGTGTGTGGGTACATGATTAGATCGAATTTTGACAAGTGAAATCCCTCCATTTTAATGCCCCACTACTTGATATAGTACATAAAACCCATTTTCAGTGTCCAAAACCTGACACCTGGTATCTTTCTAATCACCACTCAATTTCACAATCTAGCGATCAATTGCACAATCTAACCACACTATAGCACTCAGCACGAAATTTTAACGATCGGCTATCCCAGCATAATTATGAAAAATATTAAATAATTAAATAAATTCCGAAAATTAATTAAATAAATACTAAATTAATTAAATATATAAGTTATATAAAGTAATTAAATAATTTCGAAATAATTAAATAATTAATTAAGAGCCTAATTAAGCTTACACTAATCTAATTGCCTAATTAGCCTTAATTAATCATATACTAAACTAATCAACCTACAAAATCTAATTATCTTCTAATTAGACTAATCTAACCACCTAAACCATGCTTAACCTAATCTAATCAACCCTTAAGCAATATTAACCTCATAAGCAAGGTTTAATGAGTAAACTCACCGAATTTGCAGGCCGGTGAGTCTGCGGCGACGACAATGCTAGGGCGGGCAACAAACAAGTTTGTGGCGACATTAAGCGAGGCCGGGAAGGGCTTGAAAATGGGCCATGAAGTTCCAGATCTTGTTGGAAGCTTCGCTGCTGCTTGCTGGTTGAGGGGGCTGCATGAGCGGATCTGCTGGTTGGAAATGGTGAAAGAGGACCAGTGGAGCCGCTGCTTGGCTAAGAGGAGGCAAACGGTGGCTTCGATGGCCTGAACGGCAACCGAGTGGCTGGGCTTTGTCGGCAATAAGGAGCTTCGAACGACGATGCATGGATGCACGGGCATGAGCAGAACAGGCGAGCGGTTCGCGGGGCTTCAACGGCAACGACGGGCGAGCGACAACATTAGGCGGGCATCGGTAGGCATCGACAATGGAAGGGGGTTGCTGGCTTGGTTCCTCTGGTTTTTGGAGCTCCAAATTTGTCCAACAATGGATAAAGCAAAGCCAAATGAAGAAGAAGAAGCTGTTGAATATTGGAGGGGCCCAATTGGCCTAAAAAGTCCACCATATTTATCTCTGTCCCCTTGGTAAGGCCCCACCTGATGGGCTAGCTTCCGCAGCCATTTACAGCTGCCAAAGCTTCCTTCGCAAGCTTCCCAAGGGTCCAAATGTTGCATACCATGGGGGGGGGTTACGAATTTTGCGACATTGGCCTCCAATTTCTTTCAATTCATCTTCAATTCCATCCAATTGAAGCCCAAAAATTCATCCAATGTGTCCACACTTAAATCCACATTTTTCCTTGCCAATTAATCAATCTCGACGGCCAAAAACGCCTCCGATTTGGCCTGTCCAAATTTACCGATCCAATTTCGATAATTGTCAATTTTTTGCCGAAAATCCGAACTTACCGAAAAAATCTTCGGAGGATGAGTAGAAGTTCCTAAAATAAATTGTGACACGCCACAACTTTTGATTTTTGAAACCGAGTTCAATTTCGTGGTTAATTTCAACCGAACGTGATTTTAGCGTGTCCTAATCTACCGGGTAGCTTTTAGGAGTTTTAATACATTTGACCTGTGGTCGATTATTTTGAATTCTTCGACTCATAGGCGACTCTTGGTTGTCGTAAAAATCTCAAGATCTCAAATACGGGCACATGGTACAAGATTGACAAAAAGTCGGTTTAGTGCCGTTCGACACGAATTTTGCAATTAGGTGGAATCACCCACTCTTAATTACATATCTTTGTTGAATCGACCTATCTTTGATATTTAATCGAGTTTAACGGTGTCGTATTGACTTTTGCAGATTAGTATGGTTGAGAAGTCGATTCCGAGTCGAATTCTTAAGTCTATTGTGTTAAAATTCCTTAACGGCTTCACCTGATAGGCTAGTTATCTCTTGAGTAGCCAACTCAGTGAACAAGGCCATAGGTGTGTCAATGAAAAGCTCATTTCATCTCATCGAAAACAGGGTTGAAAATCAAGATGTCGCACTTTAGCTATGTCCAAAGTGTAAGTAGTTGATCCAGCAGTAGAAGTATTACTCAAGGGGGCATCACAATCAACATGGCATGATGGCCATTAATTAGGTAGGCAATATGGATAGTTCTAACCAAAGAGAACCTGTTTTATGTGAAATAGGACCCTCTAAGAAGTTTTGTACTTGTTGAGTGAATAAAAAGTCATTCAAACAAATACAAGGAGGGAGACCCTACTATTGGAACTCTAGGAGAACATAATAGAAAGTATGACTATTATGTTTGTTATAGCCCACCGCCCATTCACCCTCGAGTGGTTAGTCTTTTTGGATGGGAAGTAGGGTTTAAAGATGAAGATATGAAGTTAATAGCTAATTATCACTGTCGACGCACTTTAAAGATAGCCCATGATCTGCATGTTAGTAAATGGTATAAGGTTGAGAGGGCTCAACCCTTAAAAGGATAGCTGAACTTGTACACAAAAGAGAATGATGCAAAAAAAGAAGAAGATGCATTTGTTCCAAAAGTAACTTGACCAAGTTTGCATTACTCAGGTCAAACCCGTTGTAATGGCAACCCACAAACCAATGAAGGACAATGTAAAGAATTTGGTTTGGAGGAGAAAGCTAGAGGATGTTATTACAACTCCTAATCAACCTAGAAGACTGGCCATAAAAGCAGTTGCTCAATCATTAGAGCGAAAAGGGAGTCCCATATCAAGGTTAGTATCACCATTAAGCTCATGTATGGTGCAAGAAAAACTTCCTAATGAATTTTGCACGTTCCCATCTACTATAAAATTATGCGAGGAAATCCTTACAAATGAAAAGGAGGGAGTAAAGTTCTATTTTGATGTTGAAGAAGTAATGGAACATGAAAAACCTTTGGCACAGAGTTCGAACCATTTGAGGACATTAAATATTAATGCCATAATCAACGGTCGGCCTATATATCAAGTGTTGGTCGATGGGGGTTTACTTTGATCCTCATCCCCTATCGTTTCTACAAGAAAATGAGAAGAAAATACTATGAGATTATATCATCAAATATTCAACTGTAAGACTTTATGGGGGATGTCTTGGACATTAAAAGAATATTTGTGGCTGATCTAACTATGGGATCCAAGACTTCCATAACTTCTTTCTATGTCGTCGATGCTGATGGATCATATAGTTTATTACTTGGAAGAGATTGGATCCATAGTAAACAATGTGTACCATCGACTCTTCATCATATGTTGGCATTTTGGAATGGTGATAAAGTAGAATATATTAAAGCATATACTAAGTCATGGGTAGCTTGGTCACAACTGACCATGGGCCGCCAGGGGGCATTAGAAGACAATATTTGCATGTGTAGACCCCACTAGTAGATCCTAATAGTATTGTATTTTGCCGTCTCGATAAAGGGATAGTTGAGTGAGTCCCAAAGAATCAACTAGTAGAGCAATTTGATAAGGTTGTTTATGGAGAACCTTACGTTATCAAAAGACCTCAATAGGAGGTACTCGGCCTATAGGGTCGAGCTAGCAAAGTAGGATGTTGAAGCTGTTGAGAGAATTGTAGAATTCAAAGAATTGCCTATGAAGGATGATGATAAGGTGATTGAGGCTCAAGACCCATTTGAAGAAGTTAATCTTGGCACGGAGACTAATCAACACCCTATTATGTAAGTGCCTTACTAGATAATGAATTCAAAGTTTGAGTAGTAAACTTGTTAAGGAAATACAAAGATTACTTTGCTTGGGATTATCATGAAATGCTTGGATTGAGTAGAGATGTAGTTGAGCATCGATTGCTCATTAAAAAGGGCTTTAGGCCGCATAAATAGTCTTAAAGACGATTTACACTGGAGGTTATGCAAAAAGTCAAATAAATATCGAAAAATTACTTCCCACAGGCTTTATAAGAACAACATGGTACGTTGAATGGCTATCAAACATTGTCCTAGTAAAAAAAAAAAAAAAGAATGGGAAGCTTAGGGTGTGCATAGACTTCTGCAATTTAAATGCAACAATGCCTAAAGATGAATACTAGATGCAAATGGCTAACATGCTCGTTGATTCAGCATCTGGCAATGAAATTGTGTCACTTATGGACGGTCATTCAGGTTATAACTAGATATTCATAACTGAAGATGATGCCCATAAGATTGCATTTGGATGTCCATTAGCAATTAAAACCTTCAAATGGTTAGTCATGCCTTTTAGATTAAAGAATGCAGGCACTAGTACAAGAGGATGATGAATTTTATTTTCCATGACATGATTGGTGACTTCATGTAGGTTTATATTGATGACGTCATCATCAAATCAAATTAGGTAAATCAATTGCTCTATTTAGAGCAGGCTTTTGTTATGATGTGGAAGTATACATTAAAAGATGAACCCTTTGAAATGTGCTTTTGGAGTTAAAGTTGGTTAATGATGGTTTTATTAGTGATGGGCTTATGGCCCGTCCGCCCACGTTGGGCTTAAAAGCCCGGCCCACGGAATTAGGGCCCGTTGATAAGGGAACATATAAAAGGAGAAAGAGAGAGAGAGAGGAAGACACCCGTTGGAATAACGCACGTACGTTCCTCTCCCTCTCTCCCTCCAAAAAGAACAGTACGCTAAAGGCAACGCCGTTTCCCTTTCAAGGCGCATTGACATCATCGGATCAAAATTTCTTCCTCGATCTTCGGCATTGGTGTTTAATCTGTGGCTAACAAGGTACGCTTGAATCCGTGGTGTGCTTTACGATCGGTGATACATGTTTTTTCCCGGGCTTCGTCTTCCGCATTGCTTTAGGGGTTCGATTTAGTGTCGAATCTGCTTTTCGGGGATCCGTTATTCGCAACATTGGTATCAGAGCCCTAGTTCACGTTTTCCCGACCCCTTTTCATGTTTTTTGATTGATTTTTCGCGAAAATAATTCGGCCGTACGGATCGGGGCGAGAAATCCCGACACCCGAGCCCTGTTCGTCCTTTTTTTACGAGTTTTCATAAGTCAAAATCAAATTATGATGGCATAGGGAGAAAGGGGTCGTCGAGGCGAGTCCGGCGACATGTCGTGCGCCGCCGGGGGATGTCGCACGCGCCCACATGTGCGGCCAGAAGCCGCTGCGCGTGGGTGCAACGCGCCCGGAGCGCTGGCATCGGCCAGTGCGTGCGTCCCACGCGCTGTTTGGCGGACCGACGCGTGCTGACGTCAGCGCCGATGACGGTTGGTCGGGCGGTCACCGGCCGGCGACCTGGCCGGCGATCCGACCCGATCCGACCTGACCCGCAGACGCCTGGCACGCGCGCAGCACATGTCGGCTGACGTCTGCGTGAAGTCAGCCTGCGCACGCTCACAGCACTTGCGGTCGGTTCGTTCGACCCGGACCGATCGGACCGGAGGTAATCCATTTTTTATTCTGCATTTGTTGCATGAATCATGGAAAATTATGTATTTTCCATTTTGTTTATTGTGGATTATAAGTGATCCATATTAGTTCTGCATTTGTTGCAGGAACTATGATGCGTTATGCACGGATACTTGCAGTCCCGAGAACAGATGAAGGAAGAGCTAGACTGAAAAGGTTGATGAAAGAGTTAGCTGGTTATCGGTGGCATGACGGTGATTTAGTATTACACGTGGTCAGGGTCAATCAGATGATACAGGAAATCATCTGGAATGGTTATCTTATGCTGGATTTTGAGAAGATGCCGGCTTTGATGAACACTCTTCCACCTGAATGGCAAGCAGTGTTAGATCGGCTATGGGAGGTCAACGTGGTCCCGGATTATAGGAGGGTAGTGGAAGCTTTTGTAAGAGAGTACTATAGGATTGAGTTGGCCAAAACTTCAACCCTTAGATTGAGCGCCACATGGCGTAGAGTAAATGTGCCTTGGTGGTGACATGAAAGCTCTCCAAAAGTTTTTCCATGGTTGGCAAATGTGCCTTCAGTTTTCTCAGATACTTTGACTAATATATTAGAAGGGACTTTCCCTATTTATTTCTTAGATTAGTTTGAGATTTTTTTTTTGTGTGAATATCTCTTTCTATGTTGATATTTCTTTTTGGATATATTACTTAGTGTAATGGATTGTTGTATTAGTTGAAAGCATTATTATTTTATTGGATGTCAATTATCTGTTGCTTTTTGTTAATTGCTGATTGCTGTGGGTAGTTAGCTGTGGGTAGTTATAGAAGTTTTTGTAACTTCATAGAATTTATTTTGCATAAGACAATTATATTAATGATAGTTTTAAGTTAGGATTTTTGGAGGATGATTGGAAACATAGTGACCTTTTGATTCTGAAACCTTACTTGAAATTATTCATTGATATGATGGGTCTGTGTAAAGTAGATGCATAAATGATAGGCATTAATTATTCGTGCATATATGTCTGATGTGTTCAGATTGATGGTTTCAGAAACTAAGAACGTAATTGCTGATGTGAACGGCAACAATTGTGAAATATTGAATATGAAGATTCAATATGTGCTGGAAAAGCAAGAAGCACTAGAAACTCTTGACCATGTTATGGAAGATCTTGAGGATACTGTGCGCCACCTTGAGCTGGTAGAGGACCACTTGACGGCATGTGAGTCGAAAATAGATATTTGCAATGCTGGTTTTAGCTCAGAAAGGGCTTTGAGCTCTAAGTGCAAACGTATTGATTCGTTCAATATGTGGGAATGCAAAGGATCAAGTCCTTATTGCAAGAGATCAAGAGTTAACCAACACAAGAGAGGAAAACATCCTCAAGTGAAGAAAATGTCAAGGGTGAGGTGTTACAATTGTGACAATAGAGGTCACTATGCTCGCGACTGTCGTGAGCCAAAGAAGGTATACACCTCTTGTACATTTGAGAACTTTGCTTTTGTGTCAAGTTCTGCTTTATAAACTGAATCCAATCCTTTGTGGACTGTAGATTCAGGAGCAACAGACGATGTAGCGAAGGATAGAGGATCCTTCGTGGAATTCCGACGAATACCAACTGGAACTAAGTGGATCTATGTGAGAAACAACTCCAGAGCTGAAGTTAAAGGGATTGGCACCTGCCAACTGAACATGTGTGGTGGGCGCACCTTGTTCCTACATGATGTTCTAAATGCTCTGGAGATTTGTCGAAATTTAAGTGTCTGTTTTGATGTTGGTTAAGCTTGGTTTTAGTGTGAACTTCCGTAATAACGGTGTAGATTTGTATTTGGATACAAACTACTATGATTGTGGTCACTTTCTAGATGGTTTTATTGTACTAAATGTTGACTGTGGTGATGTCAATATATGTTATTCTCTTGTTTCACGTCTTCTACTTCATATGATAATGATGTGAATGTGTGGCATGCTAGACTTGGTCATATTGGCCAATAATGTATGAATAGACTAGCCAAAGAGGGCTTGTTGGGCAACATTGAAAAAGTCGATTTGCCCATATGTGAGCATTGCCTAGTAGGGAAAATGACAAGGAAACCATTTGGAAAAAGTAAAAGAGCTGAATTTACTCTGCATTTAATCCATTCTAACGTCTGTGGTTAAATGACTGTGAGAAGAAGGCATTGGGCTGTTTATTTCATCACTTTTATAGATGATTATACTCGATTCGGATATGTCTATTTGATTTCTCATAAATATGAAGCAATAAGTTGTTTCAAAAGATTTAATGAACTTGGTAGAAAATCAATTAGACAAGAAAATAAAAGCATTGAGATCCGATCAAGGTCCAGAATATTTATTTGATGAGTTCAGAAAATAATGTGATGAAAAGGAATAGAAATACAGTTGTCTATTTCATATACTCCTCAACAAAATGGTGTTGCAGAGAGAAGAAACAGAACCCTACTGGAAATGGTTAGGTCCATGATGGCGCATGCTAACTTACATATCACTTTTTGGAGTGATGCGTTGTTAACTGCTGCTTATATACTTAACCGGGTGCCTTCCAAATCAGTTAGTTCCACTCCATATAAGTTATGGACAGGTAGAAAACCAGACTTAAGTTTTCTTAAGCCATGGGGTTGTACTGCCTATACTCATGAATCCTCTCACAAGTTTGGGAAATTGGGTCCTAAAGGAAAGTAGAGTATTTTAATGAGATACTCCAAACACTCGAAAGGGTATGTGTTCATAGGTGAGCAGGAAAATGGGAGTATAACTGAATTTGAATCATGGGATGTCACATTCTTAGAGGATGAATTTCCTAAGAAGGGCAAAATAGGGGAAGATTGTTCCCTATTTGAGACCTCGGATCAGGATAATGATGTTAATGGAGTTCGTCCAAGTGGGAGTAATATGAGAAGTGATGAATTGAATTCAACTCATTCTCAATTACAACCACATGATGAGATGATATCGTCATTATCTAATCCGAGTGGGAGCATAATGGGAATGATGTGCTAAGTGTACATTCTCCCATATAGCGAACAAGTCGCCAAAGTATTCCCGGTCGACGTTTTGACATTGAAGGGGAAACTTTTATGGTTGCTCCACAAGATGAGGATGAGCCAAGAAATATTAATGAGGCTCTGAAATGCCTTAGTAAGGAAAAATTGATTTATGCAATGAAAAAGGAGATGGAGTCAATGAAGTCAAAGTAAGTCTGGGAACTGGTTGATCTTCCAAAAGGGACGCAGAGCTATTGGGAACAAGTGGGTTCTCAAAATAAAGCGAAAGGCTGATGGCTCGATAGAAAGGCATAAGGCTCGCATTGTGGCGAAGGGGTATAATCAACAGGAAGAAATTGATAATGAAGATACATTTTCTCCTGTAGAGGGATTTACCTCGATTCGCATTATTCTGGCAATAGTGGCTAGTATGGATCTTGAGTTACATCAAATGGATGTAAAGACTACTTTCCTCAATGGAGAATTAGAGGAAGGAACATATATGGAACAACCTGCTGGTTTCATAGTGAAAGGCCAAGAAGAAAAAGGTATGTCGACTTTTGAGGTCGATATATGGCCTTAAGCAGTCGTCAAGACAATGGTATATACGATTTCATAATGCCATAATGGCATATGATTTTACAATGATAGATGAGGATCATTGTATATATATCAAAAGATCCAAAGGTCTATTTGTGATCATATCATTATATGTTGATGATATACTAATTGCCGGAAGCAATATGGAGCTTGTCAATACTGTCAAAAGTTGGTTGTCTTCCAATTTTGAATTGAAGGATATGGGATTTTAAACCCATAGACACTCCTATTGCAAAAGGTGAAGGATTGAGCCATAGACTGTGTCCAAGGACTCCACAAGAGAAGGAACAAACGAAATATGTTCCTTATGCTAATGCTGTTGGGAGCTTGATGTACGCTATGATGTGTACAAGACCTGACATATGTTATGCAGTTGGAATGGTGAGCAGATACCAATCTAATCCAGGTCAAGCACATTGGAAAGCCGTTAAAAGAATACTAAGGTATCTAAAGGGGACTGCTGATTATATGTTGAGTTATTAAGGAAAGGATCTGCGACTCTAAGGCTATTCTGATGTTGATTGGGGAGGAGATTTAAATGAAAGAAAATCTACCTCTAGATTTATTTTCTTACCGAATAATGGCACCATATGTTGGAGCAGTAAGAAACAAAAGTGTATAGCCTTGTCCACGATGGAAACTGAGTTTGTGGCATTATCAGCAGCAATAAAAGAAGATGTTTGGCTTAAGAGATTATTGGATCATTTAGGTGTTATTTGAAGTGCTGCAGATTCATTGTTGGTTAACTGTGATAGCCAAGCAGCAAAAGCGTACACCAAAGATCCAAAATATCATGGCAAGACCAAACATATAGATACCAAGTATACTTTTGTCAAGGATATGATTGCACGAAAAGATGTGAACTTAGAGTACATACTACGCATAGAATGGTAGCAGATCCTATGACAAAGCCAATACCTAGAGATGTGTTTTGTGGCTATATGAAATCTCTAGGATTGCGTAGAGTCTGATGTACTGGATTGTAATTTCCATGAAGCGTTCACATTTGATGAATTTGTATTTTTCATCATTAATGCCTATGAATCTTTGTTTGATCTTTATGCATCTTAATGCTCAGTGCATTATTTTAAGTTGAGGAAGTATGTCGGACAGATATAAGATTAACTCACTCACACGGGTAATCGCCTCTATTTACTGTGTGATAAATAGAGATGAGACTGTTTTTAAGCTTATTATCTAGGTGATAATCGAGAGCTCAAGCTTAAAATACGTATGTCGCCTTAACTGGGTGTTAAGATGAGGACATAATACTTACTATGTCTGAAAGTAAAATACCTCACATATTTTACTTTATCTGTCTATGATGCCAGATGTGAGTTCTGATGAATTTTGTGAATGAGTAGATACGTGAACTCAAGTTAGACATTGGGTATGTCTGAACTATCATCTGTACAGTATTGAAGGTGTAGACATATGCTCCATGGGAAAGGAGTTAATACCATAATACGTATTTCATACTACGTATGCATGAAACGACCAATAAGAGTGGCAAAAGTTTGATCTCAACTTTTATGTCGTGTGAGACTCTTGAGGAAAAGAATTTCTCAATTTTTTAGTGCCCTCATGACTCTTACTTATTCTCAAGATTTCTATTTGGTGTTTGCTATTTTAGGATGTTGCCAATGGTCATGAGTTGATTCGATCTAATTGGGCATTTCTAGAAAAGCAAGCTGAACTGAAATTGAGAGTTTGAAGGGAAGAGGAAGATCGAATTTGGAGAATCACATTGTAGTTTTGTATTCACCGGTTAACCAATTGTGACTGTATTTGGGATAATCATAATTGTGAATACAATATATATATCATTGTTTAAAAGAGATCAAGAGAGATATAAATGTGATCGATCGATCTAGGGTACTGCATACTAAATCTACTCAGGATGTGATGCCCATTATGAGCTGCTATATATTCCTAACAGATGTATGGCAACGAGCTCTCAAAGTATGCTGGTCGCACGGATTATTCACCGGTATGAATGTTGAAGAGAGGTAAAGAGAATCCTGTTCAGCCCACCATGTGCGAGTGGGAGATGATGGTTTTATTAGTGATGGGCTTATGGCTCGTCCGCCCATGTTGGGCCTAAAAGCCCGTGTCACGCCCCGACCCTCAGGCACGCACACCTCCCTTACTTTTGGTCGATTTTAAAATGCGATATCTCAGGACTATGTATCGCCGACCCTTTCATTTATATATGCACATGCGGAAGCAGTTATAATTCCCCAGACAATAAAGCAATGGGATAGAAAAGCAGGCCATATGTTTTTCCTTACTGAAAATTCACAACTACATCTTTTTACATGCATCTCATAGAATTCTTCAATACTATATATGCGTAGGTCTGATCTAACATCTATTCACATCATGACAAGGTCTGACAAGACAGGACGGGATCTCAGTCCTCATCCGGGTCGTACTCGAGGTTATCCTCGGGGTCCTCCTCCACGTACTCCTCTTCGGTTTCCTCATCAGGGTTTTCCTCGTCAGATTCATGCTCCTTAGGCTCCTCATCCAGGTCCTGAAATGGTTATTCAATAACCACTGAGACAACGTCTCAGCAAGTTCTACCTCCTAAGACCCGATTAGTAAACTAATACACCTTAGGGCTGCCAACGCACAACATGAGTTAGAGGACTTACCTTAGCCTCTGATTCCACCTGCATATTAGTACAGATCGAATAGGCACACAAGTAATCACATCACAGATCGAAGCATCGATCTAATCGACTTAGTCGATTTCATATCAGGAAGACCACTCACGATCATCTCCCTTCAATCATTCAATTCACAACATCAAACCAAGGCAATGAATAACATCAAGTCACACTTAGATCGAATCATCGATCAATCGACCTAGTCGATTACAAGCCAGTCGAATCATTTCTAGGTCATTCATCCCACACCAAGCAATTCCTTAGATTTAGTAGCTTTACGGTCCCACCCGACCCTCTCAAGATCTAGTGGCTTTACGGTCCCACCCGACCCTCTCAAGATTTAGTGGCTTTACGGTCTCACCCGACCTTTTCAAGATTTAGTGGCTTTATGGTCCCACCCGACCCTCTCATGATCTAGTGGCTTTATGGTCCCACCCGACCTTTCCAAGATTTAGTGGCTTTATGGTCCCACCCGACCTTTTCAAGATTTAGTGGCTTTATGGTCCCATCCGACCTTTTCTACAATGCCATACTATGTCACCGAGCTACGTGCATTCTCCAGGAAGACATACTGAGTCTCCGAGCCACGTGCATTCTCTAAGGCTACCTTTTCGCCAAGATGACATATCTAATCACCGAGCCACGTGTCTTTCCCGAGTAACATTCCAATTCACTGGGCCACGTGCATCCTCAAGGTGATTTACCAACTCACTTTCGATATTAACAACCGATACTCGACCAATTCTCAATCACAAGGCCAAAATTGCATTATTTAATAACATACTTAAAAATGCACCATTAAATCAATTCGACACGAATTAAAGCTCAAATAAATAAACGGACTGCTCCACGACAATCAGCACGAAATTCCAATCACCGGCCATCCCGGTTGAACTTTCGGAAAATAAATAATTAAATAAGTAATTTCGAAAATTAAATAAATAAACATAATAATTCCAATTTAGCACAATATGAAGCTCAATTAAATAAACGGACTGTGCCACGATCATCAGCATAAAATCCCGGTCACTGGCCATCCCAGTTGAATTTCTGAAAAATAAATAATTTAAATAATTAATTTCAAAAATTAATATTTACTTCCTAAACATTCCAATTA
This sequence comes from Eucalyptus grandis x Eucalyptus urophylla, assembly GCA_028830015.1. Classification (NCBI taxonomy): domain Eukaryota; kingdom Viridiplantae; phylum Streptophyta; class Magnoliopsida; order Myrtales; family Myrtaceae; genus Eucalyptus; species Eucalyptus grandis x Eucalyptus urophylla. The sequence goes on from CM054190.1 coordinate 50,041,980, forward strand.
GGCCCGAATCGCCTAATTAACACCCGATAAGGGACGGGAAAAATCCCAAGAAGCTTCCAATAAATACTATAGGCAATTCTCTATCTAATTACACTAATCACACAACTAATACACAAAGAAATTAACTAATAATCACTAATCAATTCTAATCTAACCACCTAATTACACTTAATTAACACTAATCAACCTTTAAGTGTAATTAGCGCACTAAGAAGGCATTAGTGAGCAAAACTCACTTAAAACGACGGGCTCGACGCGAGGATTGACTTTCCTCAAAGCAGGCCCAGCATCCGGGCTCGGGAAGACGGCCAAAACGGGCCAAGAATCCACTGCAATACCCATTTTCTGCACTCTCTGTGCGTTGCTGGTTGGGGGCGAAGGAGGGCGGATCCGAGGCTGAGATGGCGAGGCAAGGGCGGCTAGGGCTAGGCGGAGCTCCGGCGGGTTGAAGTGGCGGCGCATGGTGGCCGGAGGTGGTTGAACTGTGGCTTGTGCTGGCCAAAATGGAGTTGAATAGAGGTGGTTGGGCGCTGAGGTCACATGGCGAGGCGGTGAGAGGCGTGGCCAAGCACGGCTGCACGCGCGCTCGCGCAGGGACAGGCGACCGGCGACAACGGCAGCTCCGATCCAGCAACGCCAGCTGTTGCCCCAACTCCGGTGTCCTCCTAGATCTGGGACCCCGAGTAGCGAACGAAGGGGAAGACAGAGGGTGGATGACGTTCAAGCGGGCGAGCAGGAGACGGATGGCGGCAGCGTTCCGACACGACGGCGACGTCAGCTCCGGCGTGGTCGCGGCTCCTTCAACGCTGCTGGCCGCTGATTCCGCTTCTGCAATTTTTCGAACCAGCCGAGAAGGAGAAGAAGAAAATGTTAAGAGAGTGAGGGAGCCCAGAGAGAGAGAGTTAGAGATAAGAGAGAGTGAGAGTTTGAAAAGTCAAAAAGTAGAAAAGGAAAAAGAGAAGCAAAGTTGGAACCGACAGCAAGGGGGCAATTCGCACGAGGGGGAAAAGAAAAAGAGAGGGAGAGAAAGAGAAAAAGGAAAAGAAAGAAAGAATGACAGAGAAAGGGGGAAAGGTGTTTGGCCAAATAAGGAAAGGGGAAATGATAATAAATTCAAAAGAAAATAATTTCCTCAAATAGAAAATTCTTATTTCAATTTCTTTTGAATAAGCTCATAAATTCCCAAAAGAACTTCATATTAGAGTTCTTGATTCCCCTCTTGCATTTTTGCATCCATTTTCCCTCTTTAATTTCTCTCAAATGACTTTCATAAAATCAATTGATGTCTCACTTATCAAATTGATTATTTTCTTCATCCAAGAATCCCTCATACTCCTCAAATTCACAATCCCTGGCTTCAACTGAACGAAAATGGCCCTATTTATCCAGTCGAAATTAGAACCCGAAAATCTGGATGTCACAGCTCGGCCCACGGAATTAGGGCCCGTTGATAAGGGAACGTATAAAATGAGAAAGAGAGAGAGAGGAAGACACCTGTTGGAATAACGCACGTACGTTTCTCTCCATCTCTCCCTCCAAAAAGAACAGTACGCTTAAGGCGACGCCGTTTCCCTTTCAAGGCGCATTGACATCATCGGATCAGAATTTCTTCCTTGATCTTCGGCATTGGTGTTTAATCTGTGGCTAACAAGGTACGCTCGAATCCGTGGTGTGCTTTACAATCGGTGATACGTGTTTTTTCCCGGGCTTCGTCTTCCGCATTGCTTTAGGGGTTCGATTTAGTGTCGAATCTGCTTTTCGGGGATCCGTTATTCCCAACAGTTAATTTCCTAAGATTCTTAGTTAATTAAAGAGGGATTGAAATAGATTAAAAATAAGGCTATGGCAATTCTAGAGTTGATGCTACCAACTACCAAAAAGTAGCTTCAAATGATATTAAGAATGATAAATTTCTTGCATCAATTTATTGCTAACCTATTAGGAAAGGTCGAAGTGTTTTCTCCATTATTGAAGTTTAAGAATCAAAAGGAGTTTCTATGGGAAGACAAGCATCATCATGCGTTCGACCAGATAAAAGCGCATCTCTATAGCCCTTTAGCTTTGATGACACCCAAGGTGGATAGGCCATTGAAACTATATTTGTCGGTCACCGATACCACAATTGAATGCCTATTAGCGCATGGCAATGATGAGGGGAAAGAACAAGCAATTTATTATTTGAGTCAAATATTGAACTATGCAGAGACAAGATATACAGCCATTGAGAAACTGTGATTGTCATTGTTTTATGCTTGCACTAAGTTACGACATTATATGCCAACTACGGTATATGTAATATGTAAAACAGTCATAATCAAATACACGTTAACTCAACCAATACTAAAGGGTCGAATTGCCAAACAGGCATCTATACTCTCTAAAATTAACCTAGTTTACGTCCAACTTAAGCCGGTAAAAGGACAAGCAGTAGCAGATTTTATTATGGAGTATCTAAGCATCCAAGTTGAAAATCATTTAGAAGGTTGTATCCAAGTAGTTCCTTGAAACTTGTACTTTGGTAGGTCGAGTGTAGCTGGTTTAGCAGGAGTTGGAATTTTGATAGTTTCTCCTCATGGGCATAGGTCCAATAGTTTCTCCCCATCGGCATAGGTCCAAAATGATGTTTAAGTTGGATTTTAATTATTTGAATAATTAAGCCGAATATGAAGCATTAATTGTTGGCCTAAATATTTTGGCTGACATGAAGGCACGATTTATTAAGGTAATTGGCAACTCCCAGTTGGTTATAAAATAGTTGTTTAGAGAATACTAGTGCCTTAATGAAAATATTATTTCTAATAATGTGTTAGCCAAACAACTCTTGGATCATTTTGATGATTATCAGTTGGTTCATGTCATGTGGCACCCCGAAACACCTAAGGTCGCCACAGATACCAAAGAAGAACCTTAGTTCCTAGGCATTTTTTTTTATAACGGTCCCAGCGCATCTTATTTGTGGAAGCATAATCAAGTCTTAGCAATTCTCCCTCCAACAATCATGATACAATGCACACCACTAAGCACCATAAGAAAATAAAGCCGAGCCACTCTTTATTTACATATTTTCAAGATGGGTTTCACGGGTCGGTACAATCAAAAGGAAAACCAAGATTCTTGGCTAGACTTGGCCACAACTCAAAAAGAGACAACTCGACCCTCTATGTCGACCATGCATAATCCTCCATCTATAAGTGTCGGCTATGTCCAAAAAATAGCAGCTCTTACTCCTCACGCGGGCCGTCACACCCATCCCGGTGCGTCGGGTGGTGTTGGCGGCAACATCCCTCGCATCACTCCGTCACAACGAACGTGAACAGATATGAACTCCTGAATGACTGGGCCCCCAACCAGGCCCACGTCATACATCACTATTGCATGAACCCGAATGAACGTCAGACCAGGGATGGTGGGATAGTCGATCTCCATACACTCGACCTCCACGTCAGATGGAAGGCCATAAAAGGTGCCCCGCGTGACAGTAGGGAGCGGCATCTTTCTAATCCGAAATGTTAGTCCCCAAAAAGGGTGAGTACAACCACTCAGCAGGTAAAGGATCCAGTAAACTACTCAATGCATCACACAGAACAATCAAAACATCATGGTATAGTTCATATCATTCATGCATCCAGGCATTACTTACCTTGCAGCCATGCACATGTCATTATACCATATATGCATACACCATCATGCATCCATCACTAAACATTTATGCACATACCATCATGCCATAGGTGCATATGCATCCATGCACTCATCATCAAGCATTCATGCATTTACCATCATGCCATAGGTGCATATACATCCATGCACTCATCATGAAGCATTGATGCATATACCATCATGCCATAGGTGCATATACATCCATGCACTCATCATCAAGCATTCATGCATACACCATCATGCCATAGGTGCATATACATCCATGTACTCATCATCAAGCATCCATGCATACATGTCACCATACCATGCACGATTCAATTTCAATTTGGGCCGCCATATTTTCTTTCCCGGGACCAGTATTTGCATCCCACATTTATCGCTCGCACCCAACTTGGCATCGCGAGGAACCTCTAGCACACACCTCCGGGCATCCGGCACACACACTCCGGGCATCTCGTACCCCAACTGGCATCACGAGGTATCCCCCGGCTCACACCTCCGGGCTTCCGGCACCCCCACATCTCGGGCATCACCAAGAGGTCAACAAAACAGTTTTAGATCTAACGTTTTCGTAGGGGTTTCACCCCTCAAAACTCAGCCATTTTGTCTCAAATTTTAGTATGTTATACTTTAAGATGTTGTCTACAACTTTTGTGAAGAAGTCGAAACCAAAATCCGACTCAAACCCCGCATGCAAGCCACTACAACATTTTGGGTCAGGCTATTTACTCGAAAACAAATTGCTATTTCAAAACAACACCCTCAAAACTTCGGTTTTTCACACCCTAGACATCCGAAATTCATCACCTTTCACTAGCACATCCTAGACACAACATGCAAGAGCAGATCAATGGATCTAACTTGCCTCCAAACTGAGCTACAGCGAGCACGACGGCGGCAAACGACGGACGCACGGGCGGCTGCGGGCGACGGACGAGCGGCTTCCTCCTTCGCGCGGCCTCTTCCTCCTCACTCTCGGTTCCCTCACTCTCTCGACAGCTCTCTCTCTCCCTCTCTCAAAACCAGTCACTCTCTATCTCTCTATTTCCTTTTATTCCATCATTTGCAATCATTTGGAGCCGCCCAAAGTGGCCAACGGGTGTAACACCCTTTTTGCCACTTGGCAAACCCCATGCATGATGGGCTTGAAGATGGGGTGGCTCCTCCCCCCCTCCTTGGTCGACGGCAGCCCCTTCATGGGCTTCATGGGCCAAGCCAATTTGGCCCACTTTAGGTCCAATACCCTTGGGCCTAAAGTCCAAACTTAAACAAATTTCAATTTTACTTTCATTAGTTCATCTTAATTCCCTCTTTTATAAATTTCAAATTTACAATTTCATATGGCCATAAAACTTGTATCCTTAAACTATAAGAATCAAATCTATGAGGTGCATAGCCAAGAATAAATTCTTCTTATCAACTTATCCTATAATACTAATTTTAATAACCCATGAACACAACGTACATTTCCATCCATATAACACTCGGTCTTAAAAGTAAGTCAATAGCCAAGGCATAAACCAAAGGCAAAGTTCATTACCTAATCATAGACTTTATTACATCTAGAGGTTGCCTTGAATTTCGGGATGCCACATGTCAAAAGAAGTCAAAGTGCGGAAGTCAATGAGTTAACTCAAATGGCATTAGGTTTCAAGATATCTAACGAATTGATAGATCATATTATTACCTAGGTGAGAACATTACCTTCAATTGATAATAGGATCATGTTGATTTAAGATACAGAGGTTCTAGACAATGAAATAGTGGGCCAAGATTGGAGAACCCCATTTATTAATTATCTAAAAAATCAAGTTGCCAATGACAAAAATTTTAAAAGAAAAACAATTAAATATGTGTTGATTGGCGATGATCCATACTGGAAAACTGTAGATGATAAGTTATTGAAGTGTTTAGGGAAACATGAATCTATGCTCGTAACAATCGAGGTACATGAAGGCATATATGGTGCACATCAGGTCAAAATGAAATGGCTTTTGCGTGGACGCGGTTATTTTTGGCCAACTATTACTGAGGATGGTATCGACTATACTAAGGGATGTGAAACATGCCAAAAGCATGGCCCTGTTCAACATGTGTTAGCTTCAATAATAAAACCTATAATTAAACCTTGGCCATTTAGATGATGGGCGATGGATATAATTGGGAAAATATAACCTTCCTCATCTAAAAAGCATAATTTTATATTAGTGGCTACGGACTATTTTACGAAATGGGTTGAGGCTGCATCATATAAAAATATCACACAAAAGACAGTGAAAGAGTTCATTGAGGAACATATTATTCACAGGTTTACCATTTTGGAGTCAATAACCACAGACCAATGGATAGTATTTATTGGTCATGAGCTGTTGGATTTTACCAAATCAAGAGGAATTAAGATGATACATTCAACACCTTATTACACTCAAGCCAATGGCCAGGCCAAAGCCTCCAATAAAGTAATTATTAATTTGATTGAGAAGCATTTGGAGGATAACCCAAGGGAATGGGATTCTTTGCTATCGATAGTCTTATGGGCCTATCGAACGCCTAAGAAATCTGCTACTGGAGTTAGCCCATATATGTTGACATATGGCCAGGAGGCCGTATTGCCATTCGAGATCACTGTCCAATCATTAAGGGTAACTGGCCAAAAAAGAATACAATGAACTCATGTATGGTAATATTGATGAATTAGGCAAAAGTAGTGCTGCTACTTTGGAAAAACTGGTCCTTCGAAAGAATAGAGTTGCAAAAGCTTAAAATAAGCACATAAAAGAGAAATAGTTTGATATTGGTGACATAATCTGGAAGACCATTTTGCCAACGAGCATGGATAATGAGGAATTTGGCAAATGGTCACCAACTTGGGAAGGATCATGTATGGTTTCTGAGCTCTTTAGTGGAAATACTTATTAGTTAATGGAAGTGGAAGGCAAAGAGTTACTGCGTACGATAAATCGGAAATTCTTAAAAATATATTACTTGAGTATGTGGGAAATGCAAGGAAATAAATGACACAATAAGGAAAATGCGGTGCCATTATTAAATGAATGATATAATTTACAACTCTAGCCAGATTATCTATTCAAATCCTAGATATCTTTTGAAGTCAAGGACGGGACGGGAGAGGTGAGACTCAAGGCGTTGATTTCCTTCGATTGTTGAGACACTCGCCTTTTCCAAACGCGCATGACTTCGAAAATGGTTTGCCACTCTTTCTTCAAGCGGTCAAGGATGGTAACTTGGGATTCAACAAGATCGTTGATTTGGCTGACAAGGCCCCCTGTGTTCTCAAGCTGTGGGTTGATCAAATTCATGGTGTTTGTTTGCATCACCTTGTCCTATATGACTTTTTCCCTCTCTAATAGACCCGGATCCTTTTCTAACTTCTTATCTAAATTTATCACATTGAGAGTCGAGTAGGAATGAAGACACTAAAATTGGAGGTGCATGATGTTTGTTTGCATCACCTTGTCCTATATGACTTTTTCCCTCTCTAATAGACCCGGATCCTTTTCTAACTTCTTATCTAAATTTATCACATTGAGAGTCGAGTAGGAATGAAGACACTAAAATTGGAGGTGCATGATGTCGAGTGAACTTCAGGCGTTCACCAATTCATCATATATTACTTCTGCACACCCTATTTCTTCTTGCTTGCATTGCTGTGCGTGTTTTGCGACTCTATAGGAGTCGATGGTCGACTGGTTGGCTTGGTAAGATGCAAGATCATGATCAAAAGTGATCACGAACTCCTCGTGCCTCCACAGGAAGGGATAGTCGCTGGAGACATTGATGGATCGACATTCCCAGGCCAACTTTCAAATGGCCTCAATGATCTTTGGCTCTTTAAAGATTACAACCAAAGTTAGCATCAGTTTCGAGAGTAAATCCCTCCACAAGGTGAGGAATTTATCACTCGAGGAGGATGAACGAGAGGAAGGGGAATGACTCGCCATGACTTCAAAGTGTAGAATAAAACATAGGGGTGATAAGGTTTGGGCATATGGATGAATGGTTTCGTCTTGTGCGTAGTCCCCTATACAAAGATGGATAGCGAGGATTCGTAAAGATACGATTTTGCAACTCGTCATCATCACGAATTTCTTGGAAAAAGACGATGCTCATTGATAGATCCATGAGATTGGAAGTGTTACGGATATTGGGCACTGATACGGGTTGGTATTATGGAGTTATTGAAAAGGCATGAACATCAATTAGGATTTTCTCGGTTTGAATGAGCTCTTTAGGCATGTAAGTCTATCTTTAAGCAGCCCAGGATATGAAAAGTCCAAATTGCTATTCATTCCCCACCATATTTACAATAGAATAGTACAGACAAAAGTCTATTCATCTAAGCCAAAGTGACACCTGAACCTTGAAACAAGATCAGTCAGGCGTCTTTCTATGTCTCTGTTCTTCTCGATGGCTTGGTGATAAGTGAAGAATTTGCCTCCCAAAATCGACTGTGCTTTGGCATTGATCTTGTCCAAGTCTACAAAGGCATTCTGACATGCTTGGACCCTCTTTCCATTGCCTGTCATCATCTGTTGGCAAATGGAGATCTTTTCAAGAATGGTCAGCAAACTGGGTATCCCATGAGGTACACTGTGGTCAGGACCTTGTGCTTGGATTCTTGCGTGCTTTCTAGCCACATCGTCTCTGTAGGCCAATATCTACATCATCTTTTGGGTATAAAAATCACGAGATTTTCATACAACATGGCCAACATGATAATAAACAAACTTTATTAAGAGACAAAGTTAAGAATCCCTACAGAAAAAATTGTATAAAAATGGTAAATGTCTGTCTAAACAAGATTAAAATAGGGATCCGAATTTAATCTCAAGTCTAGATTCTAGTCCGTCTTAGGAAAAAGAGAAAAGGGAAATAACGATGGGCAATTGACTTGAAGTCAACGGCATTAGAAAGCTTTAGGTGTGCTTTACAACTTCCTAGAAGGGCTTTGATTTAAACGGGGTCAACTTGATGTTCTAAGACCGGGACTTCTAAAAGTGCGCAAATCAGTAATTAAAAATCAGAACATAAGCATGCATCATTAGACCTCAAAATCATTCAAGTAATGCTCAAAAGGCATGAAAAATCACACACAACTTAGAATTGGATGCGACAAACAATTTGGGTAATCATCTAACCCTAATTGGCATGCGAAGATGCCATACAATTCAATGACAATACGAGATGATTCAAAATTCATAATGACATACTCGAAAGTTTCCAAGTGAAACAGGCACTTTTGTGACATAAATTTGACATGCAAAATGACATTCAATAAGATGAATCATATACATACACGGAGATTGTAATAAATATGCGGTTCAAATGTCAAGAAGGCAATATTACAAAATTTAGTCTCTAATAGATTCAAACGGGCATGGTGTCACGCCTTGAACCTCGGGTGCACGCACACCCCTCGGCGGTTGACTAAAATTTGCGACGTTCTCAAGACGCGTCGCCGACCCTTTTTATTTTATGCAAATGTGGAAGCGAATTAAACAAACCCCCTGACACAACAAACATGGGATAGAAAAATAGGACAAGCCAATTTCATATAAAAACACTTTATAAACATCTCATGTTCATACACACTAGTCTGTCTCCAGAAAGAAACTACTAAGCCACCTACGCTTTGGACCTTTCAACGTCGGGCTTCGGGTTCTCTACACTAGGGACCTGAAAAATTGTAAACCATGTCGGGGTGAGAATAAATCTCAGCAAGTCAACACTCTAAACCCCGATTAGGACGAAAATTCACTCAAAGGTGTCTTAAACATACACTACTCAGAACTTACCTTGCCTCAGCACCTACCGGCATATTAGTGCATTACATAAACACTTATGCATAAAGCAAATGCATTCAAGAACTAAAACACATCATATCACTCATCAAACAATTTACAAGAGTCCCGATTATAAGGCCAAATCATTATGACACGTCCCATTCCGTGCCACACAATTTCATCCCATAATCAGGCACGAGTAACTCATATCGGTGGTTCAATCCACACCCGATATTCACTCTCAATAATCAAATTCAACATCCCAACTCAATATTCTGACTCCACCTTCCAACTCAATACTCAAATTCAAACCCAAACTCCAACTCAATATCAGACTCAAGGTTCTAGAGGTGCCCCCTCCCACGACGTTCGGGATAAGTACACTAGAAGTGCCAAAAGTTGTGTACGGTGCTCACTTTAGTGCCAAAAGTTTTTACCGACTCACTTAAGTGTTAAATCGAAGGAAAACCGATCACTTTTGTGTCAACGATGAGAAATTCTGGCCAAACTGATTACATGTCAATTATATTTAAAATTATAATATGACTTGGCAAAATTTTTAAAAAATCCAGTTCACATGGCATGCTTGGCACTTAAGTGATTTTTCTTAACAACGATTGGCATTGAAGTGATTACTTTAAATAAAATTTGACACTAAAATAATCACTTTTAATAAAATTTGGAACTTAAATGATCACTATTTATAACTTTTGGACGATATCGTGTAGGGGTTATATGCTTACTAGGCACACCGGTGAGCCACGTAGTATTGAGAAATTAATAAAATATAGCCACGTCAGATTTCTGGCAATCTAGATTATAGTCGACACTTAAATGATCGTTTTCTAAAAAAAGTACCACTTAAGTGATTCGGAAAAAACTTTTGGCACTAAAGTGAGCGCTGTACATAACTTTTGACACTTCTAGTGTATTTACCCCCACGACATTCCGATATCGTGTGGCACTTAGTTCTTGACCACAATAAGCAATAGCTCAAGTTTCTAGAGGTGGCTCCCACGCAGTCACGCTGTCGTGTAGCACTTAGTTCTCAACTATCGTAAGTAATAGCTCAAGTTACTAGAGGTGACTCCCACACAGTCACGCTGTTGTGTAGCACTTAGTTCTTGACTATCATAAGCAATGGTACAAGGTTCTAGAGGTGGCTCGTACGATCTTTTGCTATCGTGCACATTTAGTCCTTTACCTGCTGACAACCAATTGGTTTTCTGTACCCAACACATCCTATTTCAATAGTTGGCATATAAAACAATAACAATAAACCACAATCATGGCACAACCATTCACGCCTCATCACGCATCACTTCTAAACATATCACAAAGCAACCACATCACTAAATAGGCATGGTTCAGTAGGCATAACATCAAGAACAATCACTAAAACTACTATCGGTCCTAACCGGCAGAAACGATCTACTCACACGTTTCCAAGTTTAAATCTAGAAATCTAATCAAACGAGTTCGGAAAAATCCCAAATTTGAATATGTGGTAAAGGACACATAAACGAACATTTTTTCCAAGACACCTTAACCCATATCTTTCTAGATTAAGCCAAGTAAATCGCTCAATCTAGTACCAAAAACTGGGTCCGTTTCTAGAAAGTCTATTTTCCAAAACTAGCTTGGTTTGAGATCCAAAAATTATCCGTTTGACCTAAAATTTGACTATGTTAAACTACAAGATGTGAAAAACAACTTTTGTGATGAAATAATTTCAAAATTCGAATCATAAGAGTTGATAAAAATCTCTTGAATCCCCAAAGGTCACTAGTTCCAGCGAAAATAGAGGTTCTATTTTGAAATGACGAAGCTGATATATCATTCATTTAAATCTCTAAAATCTTGGATAAAATATATGTCATAGTTGAGGATGTCTAAAATATTTTTCTAGAAGGAATCAACCTCAAATTCGCAACTCATTTTGATCTACAAAAATGGCAAATGGCAAGAGTCCATAAACTAGATCCAGGAGTAATCCAGCAAATTGGGTGAATCCACCTTCATTAGTGCTAATCCCACCAATTAGATTAACAATAATCCATATTAAGGTTAATCTAACCATCTTAGATTAGCACTAATCCATCTTAAGACTAATCTCACTTAGTACTAATCTAATTAAGCTAATTAACACTAATCTAATCTCCTAAGTGCAATTAACAACCTAATAAAAGATTAGGGAATTAACTCACCAAATTTGCGAGCTGATGAGTTCACGGTGACGGTGACGCGGATGTGAGCAAGACTTGGGCCTAGAGCGATGCCAAGGGAGGTCGGGAAAGGGCCTGAAAACAGCCCGCAAGTCTCAGCTCTAAGCTGGAACTTCAGTTCTGTCCAAAGGTTGACAGGGCTGGTCAAGGGGCTCGGTGGGCAGAGCTGGATGAGCTTAGGCGGCCAACGAAGAAGCTGGCTGACCTCTTAGCTTTGGCAAACGCGGACAGATGCGTGGATGACAGGCACGGGGACGCGCAGGTGAGCTCGACGGCGAAAGGTAGGCGGACTGCTCGCAAGCGATCGGTGGGCGTGCAAGCTACTCGGGTGAGCGTGAGGCAACCTGGCGGGTTTGGCAAGGGGCTGAACTAGTTGTTGCTATGGAAATGGAGGTCTAAGAAGAAGAGAGTGAAGAAGAAACTATAGAAGAAAAGGAAGAAGAGGCTGTTGTTGGAGATGGGGGAACAAATGGCCCTAAAAGTCAATAGAAAAGATCAAGAACACTTGAGTATTATGCCCCCAAAGTCCTCAGCTGAGTCCATCAGCCTTATCCCCTCCAAAACTTCTGCAAGAAGCCACTCTAGGTGTCCAAGTCTTGCACCCCACCAAGGCTTATTAATTTTGTGGCATTCCTCTCCAATTTCAACTAAATTTCATTCCAATTGGCCTCAAACCAATGGACAAAATGCCAAGGAGGAAGCCCACATCAAATTCCATAATTTTCCTCACCAAATAATCCAACTTGGATGCCAGCGCACTGAAAAACGGGCCTCCGAATTTTCCTGTTCAAATATCGTCAAATTCTTGATTTTTCACCAAAAATTCAAGCTTGCCGAAAATTCTTCGGAGGATGAGTCGATGTTTCTAAAATAAATCGTGACAGAACAAAACTTTTAATTTCTGAAATTGGGTTCAATTTCGCGGTTAATTTTAATTGGACGCGGTTTTAGCGTGACCTAACGTACTGGGTAGCTTTTAGGAATTTTTAGCGCAATTGACTCTTGGTGGATTATTTTCGAACTACATTATACATCTTCGACACATTGGCGACTCTCGGTTGTCGTGAAAATCTCGAAATTTCAAATATGGAGACAGGGTACCAAAATGACAGAAAAATCAGTATAGTGCCGATCGATAAGAATTTTGCAATTAGATGGAATCACTCACACTTAGTCACATGGTTCTGTCGAATCGACCTATCTCTAGTCTCTAATCGATTTTTAACTGTGCCGTATTGACCCTTGTAGATTAGCATGGTCAAGTAGTTGATTCCTGGTCGAATTCTCAAGTTGGTCGCGTTTATATTCCTTAACAGCTTCACCTGATAAGCTAGTTATCTCGTGAGTGACCAACTTAGAGAAAAAATGATATGCGTTTCAATGAAAAGCCCATTTCATTTAGTCAAAAGCAGGGTTTGAAAATCAGGATGTGACAACTCTTCTCCTCTTATAAAAATTTCGTTGTCAAAATTTAAATTATTGGTGAAAACTCCTTTGATGTTTTGAAGTTAACAAAACTTATCCAAAGTCTATTATGAAGATTTCTAGACTTTTATGTCAAACTCTAAAGAATGCTAGACTTTAGTGTTAAAGTCTGCTCTACATCAGATGTTTGCTCACTTTGATGAATTCCAAACTAAACGCAATGAAGAATGAAGACGAAATCAGGCTCAAGATTATCTTCATTTCTTTGAAGCTTCGGTTCGTACAGGATAATTATGGCTTTCTGGTTGGAAACACCACCATACGAGATTGATTATCTCTATTGGAATCAATTTAGATACATCAAATCTTTTCGGAAGGCAAGTAATTTTGGAAAGAATCTACTTATGGAAACCAAATATCCTGATTGTATAAGTGAACGGGATTGATGGGCTTTCATCACAATTTTCAAATAGCTTAAGATCTCCTTTGATTGATTCTATCCAACGGGTAGATTTGAAGAATTCTTTTGGAAAGTGCCAACGGTCGAGAAGGCATGAAGGAGTATTTATGGAGACATCTCTAGTCATTCGAAGAAGTGCGTGAAAGAAAACTTTCATAGTTTGAAGCTTCCCAGTTCCTTGTTACTCCATATACTGTGCTTAAACTTGTACTCAAAAGAGAGTGAGACTTACTGAGTGACTTCGTGAGAGAAGAGTTGAAACTCTTTACGGTGAAGTTGATATCGCAAGATTGTAAATTCTCTTTTGATTCATAATGGAATCCAGCCAGTAGGCTGTCAGCATGGGAGAGTGGACGTAGGATTGATCTAAGCCGAACCACTATAAATTCTTTGTTCTTATTCTCTTCCCTAAACTCCTTTTATTTTGTTCATATCTCTGTTTTATAGTTAAAGGATAAACTCACTCAAAGTCTGTTGTTCTTCAAACTCAGCTTCATAAGCAAAATATCTTATTGCTTTTCGTAAAAATATACTTCACACCTATTCAGCCTCCTTTAGGTGTTCATACTAGCACTTTCAATTGGTATTAGAGCTTGTGTACTTATTTTGGCTAAAGATCTATGGCTAGTATTTTGGCTTTAGGATTGGTTGACGGTTAAAGTAACACTAGAGCTCCTTACTTTGATGGAAATGAGTACAATGTGTGGAAAAATAAGATGAAGACATTTCTTAGATCGAGAGATCCTCTGGAATGGGATGTTGTTGAAAAATGGATTAATCCCAAAGCAACATTAACCTCAAATAGAGGGAAAGAAGTTGTAGATGCTGGCGAAACAACATAAGCAGAAATTACAAAGAGACAAGCTCTTGATGCTAAAGCTATCTACTCTCTATACTATGCCTTATCTCCCACTGAGTATAACCGAATTTCTTCTTATGAAATAACAAAAGAAGTTTGGGATAGATTACATGTTACTTATGAAGAGACTGATTACATGTTACTTATGAAGAGACCGATTGAGTGAAGGAAACAAAAATAAATATTCTACTCGGACAGTTTGAAGCCTTCACAATGAAGTCTGAAGAATCCATTACTGATTTATCTAGTTGCTTCAGAGAGATTGTAAATGGCCTGGCTTATCAAGGTCAACTAATCTCAAGACCAATGAAAGTCAATAAACTGCTACGTGGACTTTTTAAAGACTAGAATCATGTGAAAATGTCAATTAGAGAAACTCAGAGGATCATGCTTCTATCAGTAGACAAACTAGTGGGCATGCCTCAATCATATGAAGTGGAGCAGATCAATGAGGAAGAAGATCTAAGAGGTAAGAAGTCAATTGCTTTAAAATCTAATGATGATTCTAATAATATAGATTCATATGATGATATGGACGATGAGGAGTTAGCGCTTATGATTAAGAAGTTCAGAAAGTTGAATAGAAAGGGAAGAAGATTTAACTGGAAAAAGCAGAGCACACAGAATCTCTAGAAGAGACCAACAGAAGCAAATGAAACCAATAAAGATGTGATATGCTTCGAGTGCAAGAAAAAGGGGCATATTAGATCTAACTGTCCTTTGTTGAAGAAAAAGAAATGAAGAACTGAGAAATACAAAAAAGGATCTTAAAGCTGAAACTTGAAGTGACACTGAGTATGAGGAAAGTGAAGAAAGAATATGCCAACATATGTCTGATGGCTCATTCAAAATTAGACTCAGATTTTGAAACATATTTTGATTCAGACTTAGACAACGAAGTTGAGGTTAGTAATTTAAATTTTTTTGTTAAAGTCTTTAAGTATATAGATGAACTCTGCTTCAGTCTCAAAACCTCTCTTTAAAGGATTTCTGAATTAAAAAAGGGAGAATTTTAAGCTCAGGCAACAGGAAGTTTCTTGGAAAGAAATATTTGAAAGTCTAAAAGCAAGTTTTGATAATTTGAAAGAAAATTCCGACTCTCTTTTGAAGGAAAATGATATTTTGAAAGAAGACATTTGAAATATTACAAAAAGATTTTCAAAAGGATCCGAAAAGTTTGAGAAAATTCTTTCAGCTCAATACCTTGTTTTAACAAATTTGGTTTGGGTATGACTTCAGAAATTGTTCAATTACTTGATTTTCCCAAAGTAAAAGAAATAATTAAAGAAACACTTGCAAGGGCAGTTTACAAAATTTGTAAAACCTGTTGGCCGAAGTGTACTCAGATGTTCAAAATGTAACAGCTTAGAACATTTCGAGAAAGAATGTCCCAAGGTTTGGAGACCTGTTAAGAAGGACTGGGCAAAGACCATCTTTAATACTAACTCTCTTTGGCCCAAGAAAATCTGGGTACCAAAGAAAGTTTGAGTTTTCTTTTGATCACAGGTCACTATCAAGAGGAAGATCAAATGGTATTTTGATAGTGGCTATTCGAGGCATATGACAGGAGACTCAAGCTGTTTCATAAAGCTTGTTAGACTGAATGGAGGAAAAGTTTTTTTTGGAGGAAACAACGAAGGAAGGATTGTAGGTTGTGGAACTGTAAAGATTGGAAGCCTGACTATCAATACTGTTTCCTTGGTGGAAGGTTTGAACTATAACCTTTTGAGCATAAGCCAGCTTTGCGATACTGGATTCAGAATAAACTTCTAAGAAGGCATTTGTTCTGAAACGAGTTAAGACTTCTCTCAATCTTTCATTGGGCGAAGGCATGGGAATATTTATTTTCTGGATGTAAACCCAGAAAGTTCTTAGTGCCTTACTTCCATTCAAGATGAAGCAAGTCTGTGGCATCGGAAGTTTGGTCATGTTAATATGCAGCAGATTGTCAAGATTTCTTCTAAAAAGCTTGTTCGAGGACTTCCTAATCTGTGCACTTCCTGTGTCTTGGGAAAATAGGTTAGAAGTTCCTTTAAACTTGTAAATCAAGTCTCTACCAGTTGAGCTCTACAGCTTCTTCATATGGACCTTTTTGGATCAACTAGAACTTAGAGTATTAATAGAAATAAATATTGCCTTGTAATCATTGATGATTACTCTCATTTCACTTGGATATACTTTTTGGCAAGTAAGTTTGAAACTTTCTCTTACTTCTCAAAGTTTGCTAAGAAAGTTCAGAATTAAAAGGGTTATGCTATTTTAAGCATACGAATTGACCATGGAGGTGAGTTTGAAAACTAGGACTTTGCGAAATTATGTGATGAATCTGGTTTCAGCATGTTTTTTTCTTTCCATACACTCCAAAACAAAATGGGGTCGTGGAAAGGAAAAACAAATCCTTACAAGAAATGGCCAAAACCCTCTTAATTGAGAGCAAAATATCCTTTCGATTTTGGGCAGAAGCAGTCTCTACTGCTTGTTACATCATTAATAGAGTGTTCTTGAGGCTTATCCTAAAGAAAACTCCTTATGAAGTGTATAAAGGAAATAAGCCAAATGTTTCGTACTTCCATGTCTTTGGTTGTAAATGTTTTATTCTGAATAATACAAATGATCGAATTGGGAAGTTTGAAGAAAAATCAGACAAAGCAACCTTCCTTGGCTACTCAACATTAAGTAAAACATACAGGGTCTTTAATAAGAATACTCAATCTGTAGAAGAATTTATGAATGTCAAATTTCAAGATTATGTGCAGAATCAGCCAGATCAGACTCAACTTGAAGAGTCTGAACCTATTCCAGACCTAACAAAGTTTACTTCCCTTGAAGAGGTTCAGAATTCAGGAGAACATAATCAAGTAGATCAAGTAGATTCAACCGAAGTAGAGGATCAACAGACTTTCAGACCAAACAACAATTGGAAGCACAAGTCAAGTTATCCCAAAGAACTCATCATAAGCAATATTGATGAAGGAATTTTCACCAGATCCAAAAGGCGAGAAGAGTCTAGTGCTCTAGTACTTGTTTCTGAGATAGAACCCAAATGAGTAGAAGAAGCCTTGTCTGATGAATGTTGGATCGAAGTTATGCAAGAAGAACTCAGACAATTTAGCATCAACGATGTATGGGAACTGATTCCAAAACCTAAAGGTAAATCTGTGATCAGGACGAGATGGGTTTTCGGGAACAAGATGAATCAGAAAGGAAAAGTGGTTAGGAACAAAGCAAGACTTGTGGCCAAAGGATATGCACAAGAAGAAGGGATAGACTATGACGAGACCTATGCACCAGTAGCGAGATTAGAAGCAATTATATTATTACTTGCTTTTCCTTGTTATAAAAATTTCAGGTTATTCCAGATGGACGTCAATAGTGTATTCCTCAATGGATTCCTTCAAGAAGAAGTCTATGTGGAACAACTACCAGAATTTGAAGATCCAAGGAAACGAGACTCAGTCTATAAATTGAAAAAGGCATTGTATGGACTAAAGCAAGCACTTCGAGCCTGGTATGAAAGGTCGAGTAAGTTCCTAACCCAAAATGGTTTTGAAAAGGGAAAGGTAGATATTACCTTGTTTTTTTTTTTTTGGTAAAAGGTAAGAATTACTACCTTGTTTATAAAGAGAGAGGCAAAAGATTTAATGCTAGCACAGATTTATGTAGATGATATTATCTTTGGTTCGCCTAACGAAAATCTGTGCAAGAAGTTTTCTAAATCTATGCATGATGAATTCGAGATGAGTATGATGGGTGAGTTAACTTTCTTTCTGGGATTGCAAGTCAGACAATCGAAGAAAGGTATTTTCATTCACCAAGAAAAGTATGCGAAAGATCTCATCAAAAAAATTTGGGTTGGAGAATTGCAAGAAAACAGAGACACCAATGTTAAGTTCTTCAAAACTGGACAAGGATGAAGGAGGGAAGAAAGTAGATCAGAAGCTATACAAAAGCATGATCGGTTCTTTTCTTTACCTTATAGCTTCTAGACTTGATATTTTATTTAGTGTTTGCATCTGTGCTTGATTTCAGTCTGATCCTAGAGAATCTCATTTAAGTGCTGCAAAACGCGTCATTAAATATGTTGCGACTTCTCCAAAGCTGGGTCTGTGGTATATAAAAGGAGACTTTACTCTTCTTGGATATTCAGACGTTGATTTGGCCGGTTGTAAAGCCGATGGAAAGAGCACTTTTGGTACCTCTCAACTGCTGGGTAATATGCTAGTATCTTGGTTCTCAAGTGTCACGCCCCGATCCTCGGACGCGCGCCCATCCCTACATGGTTGATTAAATAGCGATGTCCCAGGACGCATCGCCGACCCATTCATTTTTATATACATGCGGAAACAATTAAATAATCCCTAGACAATAAAATAATGGGATAGAAAAGTAGGGCCATATTTTTCACAACTGAAAAACCTCAACCACACTTTTATACAAAGCAAACCTCATAGTATATATTACAATACTATTCACAGAAGTCCGATCTATCAAACACTATTTCACAACCCGGGGTTACCAAATAGGGTGAGGTCTTAGTCCTCATTCGGGTCATACTCCAGATCATCCTCTAGATCCTCTTCCGGCTCCTCTTCCGGTTCTTCATCAGAGTCCTCATCCTTGGGTTCCTCATCCATGGGGCTCCTCTTTAGCAGGTTCCTCCTCTGGCCATTCCCACTCCTGATCCTCCTCCGGCTCCTCTTGCTCGATTGTCTCCCCTTCCTCTTCACTCCAGTTAGCACCCCCGGCTAAGTATACTGGTGACTTAGGATCGCCCTCGAGCTTGGGATCCTTGGCATCCACTACCAACCCATCCTTAGGGTTTGTTGTCCCCATCCCGAATGCTGCCTCAAGAACGTACAGAGGCACATCACTTTCAGGGATGGGACCCTCTCTTCGCCCATCATGGTAGTGACGATACCATGATCGATACTCATGGGGTACCAGGTCGTCTCCGTTCACATCAACCCAGACCTTGGACTCTATCAACACATATCATAGCCCTTCTAAGTGGGGGTGTATTGGGAAGTGATACTCTATCTCGATCATCTCCTGGGGAATATTAAAATGCATAGGAGGATGAGGAGGGAGGTGCTGCCATCTAGGCACTTGAAATGATGTCTTACAACGGGGTGAGACGTAGTCTCAGCGAGTTCTACCCTCCTAAGACTCAATTAGAAGGCCAATATGCCATAAGGGCTGCCTATGCACAACATAAGTCAGAGGACTTACTTTAGCCTCAGTTCCATCCTGTAAATTAGTATTAATTACAGATGCCTCTTATCACATCAATCACTTTGACATTAGATCAGATCATTGATCAATCAACCTAGTCGATTACATATCACCACGACTCTTTCTTGGTCGGCTCATCTCATACTATCTATAAAGTCCATTCATATTAGGATTGCTCACTACTAAGCTGATAAATAGATAGTATAGCTTGCTTCTGAGATGCTCGGTTATACTACTCTCTGCTAAGCTGCCATATCGCCCATAGGTTGAAATAGTATACCGACATTGCTCAATCTAAGCTGATAAGGTATACTACTCTCTGCTAAGCTGCCATATCAAAGCTCGTAGGTTGATATAGTATACCGACATATTCAATTTAAATTGATAAGGTATACTACTCTTTGCTAAGCTGACATATCGCCCGTAGGTTGATATAATATACTGGTATATTGCTCTCTATTAAGCTGACATAACGCCAATGGGTTGATAAAGTATACCATCACAATCAATTCAACCTTTTTATCATTCCCGATAAAATAGCCGTGTGTGGGTACACGGTTAGCCTTAACCAAAATATAATAATTTCCTTTCCACAAATCCCGCCATTTTCTGTAATCCACCAAAATATTTTTGGCGTTGTCAACCGATGCCCGATTATTTTCCAATTAATTACCAACGATAATTAATTTAGGAAAATAATCCAAAAATCACAATTAAATCAATTCAGCGTAAAATAAAGCTCGAATAAATAAACAAACTATACCACAGTAATCAACAAAAAATTTCGATCACCGGTTATCCCGGTCTAATTTCCGGAAAATAAATAATAATTAAATAATTACAAAAATTATTAAATAAATGCAATAAATCCAAATTAGGCCCATAATGCCTAATTGGACGCCGAAATGGACTTGGAAAATTTCTGAGGTTTGTTCAATAAATATTAGAACCTGTATACTCACTAACTACACTAACCACTTGCCTAACATGCATAGATAAGGCACTAAATTAATTCACCTAATCTAATATATCCACATAATTGCACTTAATTAAATCTAATCAACCCCTAAGCATCATTAACCTACTAAGCGAGGTTTAATAAGCTAAACTCACTTGTTAATCGAACTGCTTGGTTCAATTTGACGGGAACATGACAGGGGCTTTCTTTCTCCAAAGCGGGCCTAGGTTTCAAGGCTTGGAACCACCTCAAAATGTGCCTAAACCGAGCTGAGATACCTGCAAAATTTATGTTCTGTTCTTGCTGAAACAAAAGAGAACAAAGCCAGTTTAGAGTGGGAATTGAGTGGGGAAAGGGGAAAAGGGCAAATCGGGCCTTGGTGGGGCTTACCGGCGGCAGAACGGCGGAGCACGAGCTCCGGTTAAGCTCCACAAGCTGTTGGACAGAGACTGGGATGGCATGAGGTGTAGGTGGGGGTTGGGGTCGCGTGGGTTAGCACGAGTGGTGGCGCATGCGTGGATGGCGATGGGCGGTGGACGGCGAGGCGTGTGGTGGTTCCTGCTATCTCCGGCGGTTTGTGCGACTCCTCTGGTCTGCTTGGGGTGTTCGAACAAGCTGAGAGGAGGAAGATGGAGAGGGTTTTGTCCAATATGAGGGAAAGAGGAAGAGGTGAGTGAGAGATGAAAGATCTAGGGGACTAAGGGCTCCACCATGGGCCATTTCTTCCAAAGCTTTGTCCCCTTGACCATCCATGGCCAAGCTATAATCCTTGGCTCTCAATGATCCACCAAGGCTCTCTTTGCAACATTGATTTGGTCCAAAATGGCTAGGGGAAGGGGGGCATACGAATTTGGCACAAATCTCTTTCAATTGGACTTAATTTGCTCTTCAATTCAATCCCATTTGGCCTCAATAAAATCAACCAACCCCTCAATTATCAAATTGGTATTTTTCCTCACCAATCGAACCATCTTGCATCTCCAATGCGCAATCGAAAATGATCCCTGGCTTTTTCTGGACAAAAACGGCCCTATGATGACTTTTTTCCAAAAAGTCTTGGGTTGCAGAAAATTCTTCTGGGACTAAGTTGACCTTCCTAGAATTTATTATGACATGACAGGATCTTCAATTTCTGAAATCGGACTCGAATTCGCGGTTAATTTCCATTTGGTGCGTTTTTAGCGTGACCTAAGCTACTAGGTAACTTTCAAAAAAATTTCAGTGCAAATGACCCGCTGTCAATTTTCTTCAAGCTACATTGAACCCACTTGACACATTGACGACTCTCGGTTGTCGTGAAAATCTCGAGGATTCAAATACAGACACAGGGTACAAAAACAATAAGAAAATCAGTTTAGTGTTGGTCAACGAGAATTTTCTAATTTAGTAGTGTCATCCATGATTAGCCACATATCTTCGTCGAACCAACCTATCTCTGATCTCAAATCAATTTTTAAATATGCTGTAATGACCTCTAAAGATGAGCATGGTCGAGAAGCCGATTCCTAGTCGAATTCTCAAGTCTATTGCCTTAAAATTCCTTAATTACTTCCCCATACAGTCTAGTTATCTTGAGGGTGATCAACTTTGATAATAACCCTATAGGCACGTCAATGAAATGCTCGATTTATTTAGTAGAAAACATGACTGAAAATCTGGGTTGTCACATCAAGAAAGCAAGGTACTGTAGCTTTATCAACAGTAGAAGCAGAGTATGTCGCTCTTGGGAGTTGTTGCTCTCAAATCTTATGGATAAGACAACAACTGAGAGATTTTGAGGTTGAAGAATTGTGCACCAAGATCAGATGCTATTAATCTCACTAAGAACCCAATTCTTCATTCAAGGGCGAAGCATATAGAGATTCGACACCATTTTATAAGGGATCATGTACAGAATGGGGAGATTATAATTCGGTTTATTGATTCGAAGAATCAACTGGTAGACATCTTTATGAAGCCTTTGGAGAAAAATCTATTTGAATCCATTCGCAGCAAGCTAAATATTATTTTTCCTATCTATTAAAGTCTGGATTTAGTCAGACTCAGAAATTAAAGAAGCCACTGCAGTTGAAAATCTCTCGAATCCAGGTATTTTATTTTTGGTATGAAAAGGTATGATGGATTGAATCATTGTTTGCTTATTTTAATTTTAAAAGTTACTATTTTATTAGTAATTTTTGGATTTCGAATTTTACTTGTTACCTTTAAAAATTTTATTTTTAAAAAGGAATTTGTTTTACGCTTCGAATACCCCTATTTAGTTGTGACATTCCATTTTCTTTTCGAGCACTTCATTTCAAAACCCTGAAATACCGAGTCTCTCTCTCTCTCTCTCTCTCTCTCTCTCTCTCTTGTTTTTACTCTCAAAACCTTCTGCAAATTTTCATCTTTTCCACTCGATCATATCTTCGAAATCTTCAAAGTCTGCATCTATGTCGTTCCAAAGGAAATCCTCTCGGATTGCTAGTCAAGGTCCTCGAAGAATGCTAGAAGGACTAGTGCATTTCGATCTTACCGAAGAAGACTCTCCTCAGACATCTCCGCAGCACTTCCCGAAGAATGCTCTGCAGAATCCTCGTGAATCTTTGGAATAAGAGGTTGAACAAGACGCAGTTCCTTTACGAACATTGACACCCTCAGGTTCTGTATAAGCATTACAATTATTTGAAATAGGGTGGTACTCCCATGAAGTTTATCATTGATTTTTTTAATGGACATGGACATGGGAATGAAACTGTGTTTTTAAGAGCTATGGAACGCTTAGGAATAGCGCTAGAAGGAGCAACATATGAAGCTTTTTTTGAACTTTCCTTCTGATCCTAATTTTAGCTCTCAGAATTAGCCTGAAAGTACAGATGACGATGAACGGATGTTTTCAAATTTTCAACCTAGGATGGGTGTTACTGTTGTGCCTGGTGATGGAACCAAGTTGTTCTGTTCTAAAAAGCATAGAAAGGTTTATGGTCAGTTGCTGAACAGAGGGGTGATAAACCCTCGAACTGTTGATTTTGACTTTTTTTGGATTCAATTAGACTTAACTTGAGGGAAAAGTTAGCCTTTCTTCAACTCAAGAAATTCTGTGTTGAGACGGCTGTCACTTATCCAGAACTGACAGCATACTTCTACTCAAACTTGTCTTTTCTTGACTAAAATTGCATTTAGTTTACTATTTGCGATAAAGCTTTTGTTGTAGATGTTGACATTTCGGCAGATATACTAGGAGTGGAAAGATGTGGTTTTAAACCAATCAACATCACCAATTTTCAAGCCACTAGATTCTTGGTAAAAGATAGACTGCCAAGTGGAGACAGATTGCCAAGTGGAGGTATTACTTACTCTCGACTGCCAGCATCGAGAATTTTCCTGCACAAAATTGTTATCAATTGCATTAGACCCAAGGTTGCATCAAAGACTGATGTCTCAAGATTTGAGGCACGAATCATGTGGGCAATATGCAATGGGAAGCATTTCTCTCTTCATCATATTATCCTGCTGCACATGCACAGAAGAGTTATGAAGGACAAAGGTCAATTGCCCTACTCTGCCTTGGTCATAAAGCTGTTCCGTCATTTTAAGATTCATTTTCCAGCTTCTCTTTGTTCCAGAACCATTAGTCCTATGGTGATAGGATTAAAGATGATCTCGAAGATGAGATTGAAGGAATTGAACAAGGTAATTGAGCGGTTGAAGCAGGAATCATCGAGCAAGACAAAGACAGAATCATCTTTTGCAAAGAAGCGCAAAGGCAAGGAAGTTGTGTAAGAACCTGCGAAGAAAAGAAGATCACTTATCCTACAGGATGAAGAGGATGAAGATGATCTGACAATTTCAGCCATTGCTCTAAGGAATCTTCAAAGTGGTTTTGAGAAATCGAAGGAAAGAGGAGAAAGAAACCAAGAAGAAGAAGGAAGAGCAGAGCAAGAAGAGAAAGGAAAGGAAGAAGGAAGAACAGAGCAAGAAGAAAAAGAAAAAGAAGAAGAAGAAGAAGTAGGAGCTGATATTGAAGAAAAAGAAGAAGGTGCTTTTGCAGAAAAGGGTGACTTGGATGAAGAAACTGCTGCAATAACATTATTAGAGGATTCTAAAGCAACTAGGGATGACCCTGAAAAAGTACGAACTAAGAAAGAACATCACTCTCACTCTAGAACAGAAAAGACACAAGAAGAAGGAGTTTCTTCTCCACATGTAGGCAGAGAAACGGGGGGAGCTCATGAGAAAACAGGGACTTCTTCTCCACTTTTTGCGAGCGAAGGTATAAGCAAATCTCCTGCAGACCTTGAGGATGTTTTTGCGTCACAGTTTCCCGAAGTTGATGATGATGAGTCCACTCCAAATCAAGGTGCAAGACAAACTGAGATGAAGTTGATGTTCCCTCACATCTCAACTCTCCAAAAATTCCACTTGCTGAAGCTAATGCTTAGACTGAACCAAATGTAGGCTTCAAAGGCTGTTATAGCTCCTTTTGGAGTTAAAAGCTCAGCAGTAGGCGATGGAGTTTGAGATCCAAAAGCTTCATACTGCCTTGAAATCTACTTCAAATTTTCTCATTGGAAAGGTACAATCTTTGGACACTGAAGTTCAAACTCTAAATTAGCAAGTTTCACAAACTGTTGCAAGGTTGAAGATGTCCAGAAGCTTAAGGAGATAGTACAAAAGCTGGAGGAGACAACACAGTCCATGGGGGATTTCCAACTGGTTCGAGTACCCAAACAACCTTGATTTCTTTTATCTTTTTAACTTTTGAATTCTCTTTCTTTTTGCTACTGACAAAAAGGGGGAAAAGGTCAAGCATATTTAAACTTTAGCCTATTTTGAACCTTGTTTTAAACTAATTTGTTTAAACTAGTTGTGGTTGTAGGTTGAATTTCTATATTCTACAGTGTAGTTATCCTTATGGTTATGATTATCCTTGTGATGATTTTGGATGTGGATGCTTAAATCTTGATGTTTATGTTAATTTTTCAAGATTAAAATGTTTTCTGTGGTTACAGAATCGATGCTATCCAAATCATTAACAAATTGTTTTTGTAAGATGCCATGTACCGCTAAAGAGTTGTTTTGCAGGATATAAATCTTTAAATCTGCAGGGAAGTTTTGTCACTACAAAAAAAAGGGGGAGATTGTTGGAGAAAACTCCTTTAATTTTTGGAGTTGACAAAACTTATCCACAGTCTATTATGAAGAAATTTAGACTTTTATGTCAAAGTTTGAAGACTGCCAGACTTAAGTATCAAAGTTTGCTCTACATCAGAAGTCTGCTCACTCTGACGAATTGCAGATTGAACGCGATGAAGAACGAAGCTGAAATCGGAGTCAAGATTATCTTCATTTCTTTGAAGCTTCGGTTTGTACAAGATAATTATGGCTTTCTGGTTGGAAACAACACCAACGAGATTGATTATCTTTATTGGAATCAATTTAGATACATCAAATCTTTTTGGAAGACAAGTAATTTTGGAAATAATCTACTTATGAAAACCAAAGATCTTGATTGTATGGGCGAACAAGATTGACAGGCTTTCATCATAATTTTCAAACGGCTCGAGATCTCTTTTGATTGATTTTGTCCAATGGGTAGATTGGAAGAATTCCTTTGGAAAGTGCCAACGGTCGAGAAGGCATGAAAAAATATTTAAGGAGACATCTCTAGTCATTCGAAGAAGTGCATGAAAGAAAAATTCCAAAGTCTGAAGCTTCATAGTTCCTTGTTACTCCATATACTGTGCTTAAACTTGTACTCAAAAGAGAGTGAGACTTACTGTGTGACTTTGTGAGAGAGGAGTTGAAACTCTTTACTGTGAAGTTGAGATCGCAAGATTGTAAATTCTCTTTTGATTCATAGTAGAATTTAGCTAGTAGGTTGTCAGTGTGGGAGAGTGGACATAAGCTTGATCTAAGTCGAACTACTACAAATTATGTGTTCTTATTCTCTTCCCTGAACTCCTTTATTTTGTTTATATCTCTGTTTTTTAGTTAAAGGATAAAATCGCTCAAAGTCTATTGTTCTTCAAACTCAGTTTCATAAGCAAAATATCTTATTGCTTTTCGCGAAAATTTACTTCACATCTATTCACCCTCTTTAAGTGTTTATACTAGCACTTTCATAAGCCATTGCAAGTCTTTAAACAAAAAGGTGGGGGTATTGTCGTCTCATCGAGTCTTCACTTTCCTAGGTCGTTCCTTCTGTGTCGTGGTATTGCTAGACCACTTTGACTAATGATATCATCTTGGTGCCCATAAATTATTCCTTGCGATCCATAATCTGAACTGGTCTTTCCACGTACAACACTCTATCGTCCACGTCTAATTTTTAAAAATTCAACACGTGGGTTAAGTCAGGCTCATACTTCCTCAACATCAACACATGAAAGACGTCATGCATTTATGCCAGTCTCGGCGGCAAAGCAAGATGATACGCCAGAGTCCCTATCCTTTCTAGAATCTCAAAAGGGATCTATGTATCTCGGACTTAGCTTTCATTTCTTACAGAAGCATGAAGTACCCCTCATTGGTGACACCTTTAGAAAGACATGCTCACCAACTTGGAATTCCAATGGTCTTCGACGCTTAACTACGTAACTTTTCTGATGACTCTGAGTAGTATTGAGTCTCTTTCGAATAACTATAATTACATCCACTGACTATTGAACTAACTTTGGGTCGGTAATCTTCTACTCTCTAACTTCACCCCCAACAAACTAAAGTTCTACACCCTCTGTCATACAACACTTCAAACGGTGCCATCTGTACGCTCTGCTGATAGCTATTATGATAGGTGACTTAACTAGATGAAGCTGTTCCTCCCAGCTTCCTTTGAAGTCCAACATGCAAGCTCGTAACATGTCCTTGAGGGTTTAAATTGTCCTCTTAGACTGACCATCTGTTTGCGGATGATAGGCCGTGCTATACTGCAGTTTCATTTCTAAGGTAGTTTGTAACCTTCGGGTGTCGATCTGACATGACCGTCACTGGTATTCCATGCAGCCGAACTATTTGATGCACGTACAATTCTGCATTGCTATCCAAAGCAAAGTCATTTCGCACGGCGATAAAGTGAGCAGACTTCGTCAATCTGTCAACCACAATCCATATGGAATCATTACCTCTCTGACTCCTTGGTAAGCCTATCATAAAGTCCATTGTGATGTGTTTCCATTTCCACTCAGGAATCTCAAGAGATTACAAAAGTCCTCCCTGATTGCAATGTTGTGCCTTCACTGCTAGCACGTCAAACACTTGGCAACATGTTTGGCGATGCCTATCTTCATACCAGTCCACCAATCATTTTGACGCAGATTCTAACCCATCTTTGTACTATCTAAATAAAAACTGTAACTGCTACGATGAGCTTCTAACAAGATCTCCTCTTTAAGCTCTGCATTGTCAAGTACACACAATCGTCCACGAAACCTCAGTGTTCCATCTTCAGAAATCTGAAAGTCAGCCTTTCTCTTTTTTGTATCTTCTTGCAGAATCTTCGAGATCTCAGGATCTTCCAACTACAACATCTCGATTCTTATCTGCAATTCCCATTCAATTTTGAGGGTGACCATAAGACTTGAAAGGTGGCCTACCTCAAATTTGAAAACCAAATCTCGAACTCCTTCAAGCAAAATCCACTATTGAATCACCATCTACGCAATCGATGACTTTCAACTCAACGCATCTGTAACTTTATTAGCTTTTTTTGAGGTGGTAACCCGTCCTTGGATGTCGCAATCATAATCCTTGAGAAATTCCATCCAACGACACTATCTCATGTTCAACTATTTCTTAATCCTCAACTAATGATAACCCGTCCTTAGGTCGACTTCCGAGAATATCGATGCTCCCTATAACCAATAAAACAGATCATCAATCCTTGGCAACATATATCTGTTCTTGATCGTCATCCAGTTGAGTTGCCGGTAGTCGATGCAAAAGCGCAACGACCCATCTTTCTTCCTCACAAATAGAACTGGTGCTCCCCGAGGTGATGCATTAGGGCGTATAAATCCCTTGTCTAGGATTTGCACCTTCTGTTCCTTCAATTGTGACAACTCCACATAGTAAGGAGCCTTAGAGATTGGCTCCATCCTAAGGGCCAACTCAAACGCAAACTCAATATCCCTTTCTGATGGCAGACCGGGTAATTCTTCAGGAAACACCTCAGAAAACTCTCGTACCATGGCTATGTTCTCCATCCTTGGCTCCTCAACTGTCGTATCCACTATGGTCGTCATGTAACCTTGGCAACCCCCGTCTAACAAACGGGTTGCCTTAAACAACGAGATTAAAGGGATCGAGGGTCCTCCTCAACTTCCGATACATTCGAAACATTCATCCGTCTACACGTCAAACTGTAAAACATTACGACAACAATTCATTACAACAAAAGGCTCCTTGAGCCAAACCTTTTCATATATGATATCAAAGTTATACATATGCAAAATTGTCAAGTACAATTCTAGTTAGCGATTCTCCTTTCTACGACTTCATTACAACAAACTGAGGTTCTATAAGCTTAACCAAATTCCGTTGTGCCACTTTGATAAAATTTCCAAGAACCTTATTCTCCTTATCGATGCACGGCTCAATTCATTCCTATCCCATTCGCCATCCTAGTGATGTTCTATCTGCGATAGTGGTGCTTGTGCTCCCCTGGACCTACGTGGACAGTTCCTCTTCTGATGGCCCAACTAGCCACATTCGTAACATGCTCCTGTTCTACCAGGACTCCCTACCGTGACCACATTTGGTGAGTCCTCTGCCTTTTGTCGGGTGACAACATGCACCATTCCTTGCACCGGAGGCCTACTCCACATACCACACTATGTATTATGCAACGTATTCTCTCTGTTCTGACCCATCGACGGCGGTGGCAGTTGTCATCCTATGGGCTTGTGTAGATAGTCCTTGATCAGGTGGCCGTACTGGCGACACCCGTAACAAGCCATTGTCTTTTTAAAACATGGGACGGATCCATGTCTTTTCCTACAAGAATGACACACGCTGATCGAGTTAGGTGCTGGCTTTCCGATTCTACTCCTTTGAGTGGGACGATTGGTATACTTTCTTTCTATCATTGGCTTTTTCCCAGGCCAATCATTAACCCTGCAGTGCACGAATCGTAACTCAAATGCAATGGCTCACTCCCAGATCACATTTCTAGGTTGGACCTCAGTAGGTGCGACAGCAACGGCAGCTACGACATTGGCGGCAATAGTGGCAATGGCAACGGTGGCAGCTTGATCTTGAGCTTGCTGGCCTAAAATACTTCCCAACATCTCTAGCGCCTCAACAATCCTGTCGAATGTAGGATTGCTCGGTGCTGCCACATTCTCAGTACCAGCTTGCAGTGGCGCTCTAACACTTGTGTTGGCTTGAGCTGGTGCTCTTCCTTGGGCACCGACCCTAATCGACGTCCTACCCCTAGACACGGACGCAACAGTCCTTTGCTTTAGATCGCTCATTCTGTAGACTCTTTATAAAACCTACTTTCCAATTCCAATCCAGAATTAGAAATTGAGCGGTCCACACAAAACAATCTACCAATCAGCTAATCAGTCACATGCATTTGTATAAGAAAAAGGCATTTCTTA
Organism: Eucalyptus grandis x Eucalyptus urophylla; assembly: GCA_028830015.1. NCBI lineage: Eukaryota > Viridiplantae > Streptophyta > Magnoliopsida > Myrtales > Myrtaceae > Eucalyptus > Eucalyptus grandis x Eucalyptus urophylla. Next base: position 50,072,184 of record CM054190.1, read on the forward strand.
CTAACTATGCCATAACCCATTGCACCTTATCACTCCATACACTGACTAGCTTTGATACCACTTCAGGCGGAGATGTCACGCCCCGAACACATGTCATCTTAAAGTTCAATAGTCACATTGCCATGACTATAAACCATCACCCTATCATCAAGCATAAACTTTAGGTATGTCACAAACCCACCACATCATCAAATATGAACAAACCAGCAAGCATGGCACCCATAACACCACAAAATCATAATTGGCCCTAATCAGCAGAAAAGGCCCACTCACTCGTCTCCGAGTTTAAATCCAGAAACCTAAACATATGAGTACAGAAACTTCCCAAGTTTGAATGTGTTGTAAAGGGCACATAAACGAACATTTTTCATGCAGATACCTTAACCCAGATCCTTCTAGATTCGACCCAGTAAATCACTCAATCCAGTACCAAAAACTGGGTCCGTTTTTAGAAAGTCTGTTTTCCAAAATTAGTTTTGTTTGAGATCCAAAACTTGTCAATTTGATCTGAAATTTAATTATGTTAAACTAGAAGATGTAAAAAACAACTTTTGTGAATAAGTCATTTTGAAATTCGAATCCTAAGAGCCAATAAAAATCCCTAGAATCCCAAAAAGGTCATAAATTCCAACGCAGTTCGAGATTTTGTCTGCAAATGACGGAGCCGATATCTCCTTCTTTTGAATCCCTAAAAATCTTGAGAAAAATATATATTATAGCTAAAGATGTCTAATACATTTCTCAAGAAGGATTTGACTTCAAAATCTTAACATATTTCGATCCAAAAAAATGGTAAAGGGTGAGGGTCCAAAAATCCTAATTGCAGAAAGTCCACTGATTTGGACTAATATATCCTCAATTGTACTAATCTCACTAATTAGATTAACACTACTCCATTCCAAGGCTAATCTAACCATTCTAGATTATCACTAATCCATACTTAAGTTAATCTAAATAACCTTTAAGCATAATTAACCTCTTAAGCAAGGTTTAACGAGTAAACCCACTGGTTTAGTGGATAAACGGGTTCACGACAATGGCAATGCGAAGGTGGTGAAGACCCATGTCTACGGCTGCCCCAAATGAGGCATGATCAGCATGGCGAAGGCGATGGTAGTTCTCAAACCTCATGGCCAAAAGAGGGGAGAGGGCTCGTTTTGGGGGTGGTGGCGGCAGTTCGAAGCAACGGCAGCCCGGTCGGCCGAGCAAGTGACGGCAAGAAGTTGTGAGTGAGAGGCGACGCTGGGTGAGCGGCGACGAGTGAGCAGCGGTGTCGAGCGAGCTACAGGGAGCAAGCGACGATGGCTTGTCAGGCTTGACAGTGAGATGGCAGTTCGATGGTGAGGACGGTGAACGGCGTGGCTCCAAGCTGCGGACAGAGGTGATAGGGTGGTGAGTAGGGTGTAGGGCTGCGGTGGTGCTAGTGGCGAGCGAAGCAACAACCAAGAAGAAAAAGAAGAAGAAGAAGAAGAAGAAGAAGAAGAAAAAGAGAGGAAGAAGGGGGGCTCGGTCGAGAGAGGGGGAGAGAAAAAGAATAAAATAAGAGGGAAAAGAGGGGTGGGCAGAAGGGTGGATTGAGAAATGGGAGAATAAATAGAGAGAGAAAGAAAGAGGGAAAGGGGGGTGGACGGTAGAAGGGAGGGGAGAATCACGTGGGGGAGGTGGAGAGAGAGGAGAGAAAGGGGGGGGGAGAGAGAGAGAGAGAGAGAGAGAGAGAGAGAGAGAGAGAAAGAAAGAAAGAAATAATAATAATATTTTCTTCCTGGTCTCTGATTTTTCATCCGATAATTTCGTTTTTGAAATTTCGAACTTGTTGATAATTCAACGTCCTAAAAATCAATCTTGACACGCTCGAATGTTCGATTCCTGAAACTGAATTCAATTTTGTGATTAAAATTGACCGGACGTGATTTTAGTCTAATCTAACCTACCGGGTAGCTTTTAGAGATTTTACCGCGGTTATATCCCTTAATGGTTTAACCTAATAGGTTAGTTAACTCATGAGCGATCGGTTTAGAGAAAAAGGACCATAGGCACGTCACTGAAAAGTCCATTTTATTTTATTGAAACAGGGTCGAAAATTGAAGATGTCACAACTTTTCCCCTCTTATAAAAATTTCATCCTTGAAATTTAAACCATTACAATTCTTCTTCAAAAAGGTGGGGGTATTGTCGTCTCATCGCTTTTTCACTTTCCCAAGTAGCTCATTCTGTCCTGTGGTGCTGCTAGACCACTTTGACCCAAGAGGTCGTCTTGGTTAGCAGCACTTGCTTCTCTTGATCTATTCTCTGAACCACTCTTCGCCGTTTATCTGTCTGACCAATCTAGCGACTCTAAACAGTCTTAAGTCTCTCTCTCGGATAACTATATCGGCATCCCCTGACTGTTGAAGTAACTCTGAGCCAGTAATATTTCACTCTTTGACTTCATCCCAACAAACTGGAGTTCCGCACTCTCTGCCATACAACATTTCAAACGGTACCCTTTGAATGCTCTGCTGATAACTGCCATTGTAGACTATCTCAACTACATGAAGCTATTCCTCCTAGCTTCCTTTGAATTCTAACACACAAGCTTGTAGCATGTCCTCGAGGGTTGAATTGTCCTCTCAGACTGGCCATCCGTCTGTGGATGATGGGCCGTGCCATACTGCGGCTTCGTTTCCAAGGCAGTTTGTAACCTTTGGTCTCAATCTGTCGTGACCATCACTGGTACTCCATACAGTCGAACTATCTGGCGCACGCACAACTTAGCATATCTATCTAATGCAAAGTCCTTTCGTACCGCGATGGAGTGAGTAGATTTCGTCAATCTCTCGACCACAACTATGGCACTCCCAAACAGCTAAGGTCGCCACAGCTACCTATCGCTCCACCTAATGAATCCCAGTTACATATCTTTTATATAAAGAGATTTAAAGAAGGACCAAGGTCCATAGGCATTTTTTTTAAAGAGTTTAGCGAAGCTCATAGTGAAATTAAAGATGAGTCTCACCATCCCTCTACTCTCTTAATGATGGTACAATGCACACTTACTACACATCGAAGGAAAACATAAGCCGAGCCACTTTTATTTACATTTTTAAGATTGACATCTTTGAGTCGATACAACCAAAAAGCCAAGACTTTTAGCTAAACTTGGCTACGGCTCAAAAGAGAAATCTCGACCCCCTATATCGATCATGTATAACCCTCCATCTACAAGTGTCGGCTATCCCAAAAAGTTAGCTCCCTCTCCTCACGCGGACCATCACACCCATCTAGGTGCATCGGGCGGTGGTGGCGGCAACATCCCCCGCATCACTCCATCATGACGGATGTGGATAGACAAGAACTCCTGGACGACCGGGCCCCCAGCCAGGCCCACATCATACATAACTAGCACCCGAACTCGTACGAACGTCAAACCAGGGATGGTGATAGAATCAAGCTCCATACAATCAACCTCCAAATTAGATGGAAGGCCGTAAAAGGTACCCCGCGTGACCGGAGCGAGAGGCATCTGTCTAATCTGAAATGTTAGTCCCTAAAGGGGTGAGTACAACCACTCAGCAGGTAAAAAATCTATTAAACTACTCAATGCATCAAACAGAACAATCATCACATCATAGTAGAGTACATATCATTCATGCATATACCATCATGCCATAGGTGCATATACAACCATGCACTCATCATCAAGCATTCATGCATATCCATGCCTTATGTGCACATACCACCATGCACTTATCCATATTATATCATACGGCCATGCATACATATCACCATACCATGCATGATTCAATTTCAACTTTTTATCTTTCAATTGGGTCACCACATTTTCTTTCCCGGGACCAGTAATTTGCATCCCACATTTTATCGCTCGCACCCAACCTGGTGTCACGAGGAACCTCTGGCACACACACCTCCGGGCATCTCAAAACTGCCGAGGACATCCGGCACACACACTCCGGGCATCCGGCACCCACCTCCGGGCATCCCGACACTCCTGGGGCATTGTCAGCTCACACCTCCGACGGTATCCTCATTTATCATAATTCATATTCACATTTGTGTCTCGATATCAACATGGCACATGATGTAAAGGCAACAAGGTCAATTTCAGCTTTTGAAATTCGCACAATCCAGCTTGCACAGTTTTTGAAAACATTTTCATTAAATACCCAAATGACATTAAAAAATTATAAAATTCGGACATGTGATAGTCAAGACATAAGGGCAGATACTTCATGAAGAACACTACACCAAAAAATTCCCATATAGCTCAATACAGAACACGTATCACAGCACTACTAATTCTGTCCGTTCGACTTGCACAGTTTTTGAAATTTTTTTGGTTAAATAGGCAAATGAACTTAAAAAATTGCAAAATTTGAATATGTTGTAGGCAGTACATAAAAAAATATATTTCATGCAGAGAAATTTTCCAAAATAATCTCGTAAAAAACGGTATAGACCACGCATTGCAACATTACCAAGTCAGAACACATCAGATTACACAGTTTTAGAAACATTTTCGATTAAATGCCCAAATGACCTTAAAAAATTATGAAATTCAATTATGTGATAGCCAAGACCATAAGGTAAATACTTTATGAAGACATGGAAGTCAGATTCGTCCTAGGTAATGAAATATAGGCGGTTGAAACTTATGTTCCTAGTACCGAAATTTCCAGATCTAACCATCTCCGAAAGACCACGATTTAACCTACCTATTCTTGTTTGTTTTCTCTAAATTTTTTATATGTTAAACCTCAGGATGTCCTTTACATCTTTTGTTAAGAAATCAAAGTGAAATTTCAACAAAAAGATTGCCTTACAGTCCATGCATTCATCAAAGGTGGGTACCAAAATCTTCAGATCCAGTCTTTCCAAAGAATAACAATTTCACCCACTTATACTTGTTTGTTTTGTCTCAAATTTGAGTATGTTATATTAAAAGAAGTCTTTAACAACTTTCATTTAGAAGTCAAAGCCAAAATCGAACTCGAACATCACATACAAGTCACGAGAACGTCCAAGGTCAAGCTGTTTTCTCAAGAACAGTTTACTAGTCTAGAACACCACTCTTAAAACTTCAATTTTTCACATCCTAACCATCTGAAATTTGTCACCATTAAATCACATACACTAGGCACAACATGCAAGAGTAGATCAAGGATCCCACTTTCCTCTAAACCGAGCAAGCAGCGCACACAACGGTGACGGGACATGGCAGCGACAGACGGCGAACGCACGGCGGACGGTCGACGAACGGTCCTCCTCCTTCCTCTCTTCCTTTCTCCTTCTCTTTCTCTCCTCTCTCTCTCTCGGATGAACTCCCCCTCTCTCTCTCTCTTTCTCGCTTAAGCCGGCCATCATCTTCCCCTAATTTCCTTCCCCTCCATCATTAGCCATCATTAGCATTTGCATGGAGGACACTTGGTAGCTAGGAGGGAACACATGGCCTTTTCCATGCAAGTTGGGCCTCCAATTGGGCCGGGCTTGGGCCAGCTTGGCCGATGGTAGCTCCTCCCTCTCCTTGGGCTTCGTGGGCCCGCCGAAAAAGGGGTAGGGCTATGGACTGGTTTGGTCTTTAAATGTCCAGCCCACCCTCATCCTAATAATCCACCTTAAACCTTAATTATAAAATCACCTAATTGAAATTTATGATTCACAAAACCTTGTGACCTAATTTAATAAATTCCAACCCATAAATCACATGGCCAAAAATAAAATTTTCTTATCAAATAATTACCCACCAAAAGCTTGACCAAAATCTCAATGCAAAACATGGATCAAAAGGCTACAAAATACAATAACGGTGTTTCCATCGCCTATCCATGGCTCATGGCATATTTAGGGCTTTTCATGAAATTCTAGGATGCCACAACAACTCACATGGAATCATTACCCCTCTAACTCCTTGGTAAGCTCATCACAAAGTCCATTGTGATGTGTTCCCATTTCCACTCGGGAATTTCGAGAGGTTGCAGAAGTTTTCTTGGCTTACCGTACTGTGCCTTCACTTGCTGACACGTCAGACATTTGGCGACATGCTTGGCGATGTCCGCCTTCATACCGATCCACTAATAGTGTTGACACAGCTTTTGATACATTTTTCGTACTGCCTGGATGAATGCTGTAATTGCTACGATGAACTTCTGACAAGATCTCTTCTGTAAGCCCTGCATCATCAGGTACACACAATTGTCCTCGGAACCGTAGTGTTCCGTCCTTGGTAACTTGAAAATCAGCCTTCTTCTTTTCTGTATCTTCTTGCAGAATCTTCTGAATCTTTGGATCTGTCAGCTACAACATCTTGATTCTTAGCTGTGCTTCAGTTCAATTCTAAGGATGGCCATAAGACTTGAAAGGTGGCCTACCTCAAATTTGAAAACCGAATCTCTACCTCATTCGAGTAAAATCCACACCTAAATCACCATCTGCGCAATCGATGACTTTCGATTCAACGCATCTGTAACTTCCATTCCTTCAATTCTGACAGTGGCATACGGTAAGGGGCCTTAGAGATTGGCTCCGTCCTAAGGGTCAATTAAAGGGCAAACTGGGTAATCCTTCAGGAAACACCTCCGAAAACTCTCGTACCATAGCTATGTTCTCTATCTTCGGTTCCTCTACTGTCATATCCACTACAGTTGCCAAATAATCTTGGCAACCTACATCCAAAAATCGGTTGCCTTAAGTGGCGAATTTAAAATAGTCGAGGGTTCTTCTCGGTTTCAAACAAACTCAAAACTTTCACCTGCTAACGAGTTAAATTGTATTATTTCACAATAACAATTTATTACAACAAGGTGATGCTTGAGTTAAACAACCACTCAACACAACTCGTTACTCCTTGAACTAACCCACTTTAACTACAATAACAAGGTCACACATAAGCAAAATAGTCGAGTACAATTCTAACCAGCGATTCTTCTTTTTACAACTTCATTTTCTACAAACTAAAATTCTACAAGTTTAACCAAAATCCCGTTGTGCCACTCTGATAAAATTACCCTAAAAATATTCTTCCCCTGATCAGTGCATGGCTCGGTTCATTCCTGTCCCCTTCCCATCCTAGTGGCGTCCTGTCTACGGTGCATTCCCTCTATTTTGTCCCATCAATGGCGGCGGCAGTAGTTGCTAAGGTCCCATTTGCTTGCGCGGACAATCCTTGAATTGGTGGCCTTGCTAGCCACATTTAAAACAAGCTCCCGTCCTAGTATAACATGGAGCTAAACCATTTATTTTCTTACAGAAATGACACACGTCGTTCAAGTTGCGCGTTGACTTTCCAATCCCATCCTTTTTGTTAAGCGGAATGGGATACCTTCTTTCAATCATGGGTTTCTTCCCAAACCGGTTCCCATCTCTATTCGAACTGAACCTTGAACCAGATGCAACAGTTTGTTCACTCGGGTCTCTCTCTATTAGCTTGGCCCGACCATAAACCTCGTCATAATCCTTCAGGTCTAATGGCACCAGTGGACTCCTCAGCTCTAGCCGGAGGCCATTCCTGAACCTCCGAGCTTTGTCTTATGGATCTTCCACCAGTCTTGGAGCATACTAAGAAAGCTTAGCAAACTTAGCTTCATACTCGTCCACGGTCATCATTCCTTGATGGAGGCGCTGAAATTTCTCCATCTTCCGCTCTTGGATGCTACCAGAATAATACTTGTCATTGAAGGCTCTAAGGAAGGCGTCCCACATCAGGACTATGCCTTCTGGGAAAACCATGCCTCTAGTGCCTCTCCACCAAGTATTCGCATTACCATGCAGTTGGTATACTGCCAAGACAACCTTTTCCTCTTTAGTGCACATCAGCAGTGCAAAAGCTTTCTCCAGGTCTTGGATCTAGAGCAATGCAACCTTGGGATCTCATGCGCTAGTGAACCTCAGCGAGTTCAACTTCAAGAACTACTCCACGAGCTTATGAATAGGCCTCCCCGCAACCACGTTCCCAGGTGGAACATCAGCAGGTGCAGCGGTGAGTGTAGTAGCGGTTGCAGCCTCAGCGGCCGCGGCAACGGCAATAGTAGTGGCAGTTGTAGCTTGATTCTGGGCTTATTGCCCTATCAGTGCTCCCATCACTTCAAGCGCCTGCATGATCCCTTTGATCCTGTGATCATCAAGGGTTGCTACCCCAACACCAATGGAAGGCGGTGCTACTACACTAGCATTGGCCTCAGCCTACGCTCTACCTCGGCCACCTTGGGCATCGATCTTAGTTGGCGTCCTACCCTGAGTGACTGACGCGACGATCCTCATCCAAGGAGTCCTCTGCTTTGGATCACTCATTCTACAGGATCTCTACAGAATCTACTTTCCAATTCCACACAGAATTAGAAAACTGAGCGACCCACACAAAACAATCAATTAATCAATCACATGCATATGCATAAGAAAAATGTATTTCCTACTAATTATCCTAAGACCCATCGCACCTTATCACTCCAAACACTGACCATCTTTGATACCACTTAATGGGGGTGTCACGCCTCGATCCTCGACCGCGTGTCCATCCCTCGGTGGTCGATTAAATTGCGACGTCTTAGGACGCGTCGCCGACCTATTCAACTTAATGCACATGCGGAAGCGAATAAATAATCCCTAGATAATACTCAATCGGGATAGAAAAACAGGATACCATTTTCACAAAGCACCCTTTTTATAAACACAAGTTTATACACAGAAGCCTACAAAAGGATCGGCTCTTAAAAAGAAGTTGTCCTACGACTTACTAGTTGGACACAACACCGATCCTTTGGACTCCTCCATAGACTCCGGGGCTTCGAGTTCTCCATAGTTGTCAAGTAAGTACCTAAAAAGATAAGCCCACAACGGGGTAAGACAATGTCTTAGCAAGTTCACCCCCTAAACCCCTATCAGGAAGGAAATACACCTTGGGGTGGCCTAGCCACACAAAACATATGACTTACCTTGTCTAAGTTCCTTCCTGCACATTAGTACAGTTCGTAAAATATATACATATAATCAATGCACTCAACAAATGGGAACATCTCATTCACATCTCAATCAATCAATCACAGGGGTCCTGTAATTGGGCACGGTTAAATCATATCGGTGGTTCAATCCACACTCGATATTCACTTTCAATATTCAAACTCAAACTCAATACTCAATAATAGACTCAGGATCAAACTCAAGGCTCTAGAGGTAATTCCAACACGACTCAAGTCGCCATGTAACACTTAGCCCTTGATTATAACCAGCGATAGTATAAGGCACTAGAGGCGACTCACACGAAGTCTCGCTATCGTGTAGTACTTAGTCCTTTATTACACTCGGCAATAGTATAAGGCACTAGAGGTGGCTCACATAAGTTTCGATATCGTGTAGCATTTAGCCCTTCATTATGCATGACAATACTACAAGGCTCTAGAGGTAGTTCCCATGGGACTCAAGTCACCATGTAACACTTAGCTTTTGATTACAATAAGCAATAGTATAAGGCATTAGAGGTAACTCACATGTAGTCTCGCTATCGTGTAGCACTTTGGCCTTTACTTGCTTACAACCTATTTATATATAAGCAATAGTATAAGGCTCACCTCTACACGAGGTTTCATCCTCGTGTAGTACTTTAGTCCTTTACATGCTCACAGCCCATCAGTTTTCTTAACCCAATACATGTTATCTTAACATTCAATAGTCACCTTGCCATGACTATAAACCATCACACTATCATCAAGCATAAGCTCTAGGCATGTCTCAAACCAACCACATCATCAAATATGCATAAACCAGTAAGCATTGCACCCATAACACCACAAAATCATAACCGGCCCTAACTGACAGAAAAGGCCCATTCGCGCGTCTCCGAGTTTAAATCCAGAAACCTAATTAAATGTGTTAAAAAAATTCCCAAATTTGAATATGCTGTAAAGGACACACAAAAAGAACATTTTTCATGAAGACACCTTAACCCAAATTCCTCTAGATCCGGCCCAGTAAATCACTCAATCTAGTACCAAAAACTGGGTCTGTTTCCAAAAAGTCTGTTTTCCAAAATTAGTTTGGTTCGAGATCCAAAACCTATCCATTTGATCTGAAATTTGACTATGTTAAACTAGAATATGTAACAAACAACATTTGTGAAAAACCATTTTAAAATTCAAATCCTAAGAGTTGATAAAAATTCCTACAATCCCAAAAGGTCACAAATTCCAGCACAGTTCGAGATTTTGTTTGCAAATGATGGAGCTGATATCTCCTTCTTTTAAATCCCTAAAAATATTGAGAAAAATATATGTTATAACTGAAGATGTCTAATACATTTCTTAAGAAGAAATTGACTTCAAAATCTTAACACATTTCAATCCACAAAAAATGGTAAACGGCGAGAGTCCAGAAATCCGAATTGCAGAAAGTCCACTGATTTGTACTAATCCATCCTCAAAGGTGTTAATCTTACTAATTAGATTAACACTACTCTATCCTAAGGCTAATCTAACCATTCTAGATTATCACTAATCCATACTTAAGCTAATCTAAATAACCATTAATCATAATTAACCTCCTAATTAAGGTTTAGTGAGTAAACTCATCGGTTTAGCAAATAAATGGGTTCACGGCAACGGCGACGCAAATGCGATGAAGACCTGTGTCTACAGCGGCCCCAAAGGAGGCACAATCGACACGATGAAGATGGCGACACTCTCAAAGCTCACGACGAAATGGGGGGAGAGCGCTCGGCTTAGGGGTGGTGGCGGGGGTTCGGAGCAACGGCGGCACGGTCAACTGAGCAAGTGGTAGCAAGAAGTTGTGAGCGAGAGGCGATGCCAGGCGAGCGGCAGTGAGGGAGCAACGGCATCAGGCAAGCTGTAGCGAGCAAGCGGCGACATTGAGCAAGTGGCAACTCGTTAGGATTGACGTTGAGATGGCGGTTCGGCAATGAGGATGGCGAACGGCGCGGCTCTAAGTGGCGAACGGAGGTGACGGGGTGGTGAGTAGGGTGTTCGGTTGCAGTGGTGCTAGTGGCGGGCGAAGCAGCAACCAAGAAGAAGAAGATGAGGAGAGGATGAAGTGGGGCTCGGTTGAGAGAGGGGGAGAGAGAAGAGAGAGGGAGAAAGAAAGAATAAAATAAGAGTGAAAAGGGGGGTGGGCAGAAGGGTGGCGTGAGAAATGAGAGAAGAAAGAGAGAGAGAGAGAGAGAGAGAGAGAGAGAGAGAGAGAGAAAGAAAGAGGGAAAGGGGGGTGGACGGTAGAAGGGAAGGGAGAATGACATGGGGAAGGAGGAGAGAGAGGAGAGAAAAAGGGAGAGAAAGAAATAATAAAATAATAATAATAATATTATTTCTATTTTTATTTTCTTCTCGCTCTTTGATTTTTCATCCGATAATTTATTTTCCGAAATTTCTGACTCGTCGATTCGACGGTCGATGAGACGACATCCTAAAAATAAATTGCAACATGCTCGAACGTTCGATTCCTGAAACCGAATTCAATTTCATGGTTAAAATTGACCGGACGCGATTTTAGTCCAATCTAACCTACTAGGTACCTTTTAGAAATTTTACCATAGTTATATCCCTTAATGACTTCACCTAATAGGTTAATGAACTCGTGAGTGATCAGTTCAGAGAAAAAGAACCATAGTCACGTTGGTGAAAAGCCAATTTCATTTTATCAAACCGGGGTCGAAAATTCAGGATGTCACAGCCCCCTCCCATGACGTTCCAATATCGTGTGGCGCTTAGTTCCTGGCCACAATAAGTAATAGCTCAAGTTACTAGAGGTGACTCTCGCGCAATCACGCTGTCATGTAAATCTTAGTTCTCGACTATCATAAGCAATAGTACAAGGTTCTAGAGGTGGCTCATACTATGTTTTGTTACTGTGCACATTTAGTCCTTTACTTGCTGACAACTAATCGGTTTTCTCAACCCAACACATCCTCTTTCAATAATTGCCACATAAAACGATAACAATAAACTACAATCATGGCACAACCACTTGCGCCTCATCACACATCAATTCTAAACACATCACAAAGTAACCACATCACCAAATAGGCATGGTTCATAAAGTATAGCATCAAGAACAATCGCCAAAACTACTATCGGTTCTAATCGGCATAAACGGTCCACTCACGTGTCTCTAAGTTTAAATCTAGAAATCTAATCAAATGAGTTCAGAAAATTCCCAAATTTGAATATGTTGTAAATGACACATAAAAGAACATTTTTTTAAGACACCTTAACCCAGATCTTTCTAGATTAAGCCCAATAAATCGCTCAATTCAGTATTAACAACTGGGTTTGTTTCCAGAAAATCTATTTTCCAAAACCAGCTTGGTTCGAGATCTAAAACTTTTCCATTCGAAATGAAATTTGACTATGTTAAACTACAAGATGTGACAAATAACTTTTATGAAGAAACTATTTCGAAATTCGAACCATAAGAGTTGATAAAAATCACTTGAATCCCAAAAGGTCACCAGTTCCAATGAAACAGAGGTTCTGTTTAAATCCCTAAATTCTTGGATAAAATATATGTCATGGATGAGGATGTCTAAAACATTTTTCCAGAAGGAATCAACCTCAAATTCGCAACCCATTTTGATCTACAAAAATGGCAAACAATGAGGGTATAGAAACCAAATCCACAAGTAATTCAGTAAATTGGGTTAATCCACCTTCATTAGTGCTAATCTCACAAATTAAATTAACACTTATTCATATTAAGGCTAATCTAACCATCTTAGATTAACACTAATCCATCTTAAGACTAATCTCACTTAGTACTAATCTAATTAAGCTAATTAACACTAATCTAACCTCCTAAGTGCAATTAGCAACCTAATCAAGGATTATGGCGTTAACTCACCGGATTTGTGAGCCGATGAGTTCACAGTGATCGTGACACAAAGGTGAGTAAGACTCGGGCCTAGAGCAACGCTAAGGGAGGCTAGGAAAGGGCCCAAAAATAGCCTACAAGTCTGTCCAAGGGCTCCGCGGGTGGAGTTGGACGGCCAAGCAAGACCAGGTGGTGTCGGGGACGAGCTGAGGTGGCTGGAAAAGAAGCTGGCTAAAGTCCTAGCTTCAGTGGACGCGGACGACAGATGCGAGGACGCGTGGGGGAGCGAGACGACGAAAGGCAGGTAGACTGCTCGCGGGCGACCGACGGGCATGCAAGCTGCTTGGACGGGTGTGAGGTGACCTGGCAGGTTCGGCAAGGAGCTGAACTAGCTATTGCTATGGAAATGGAGGTCTAAGAAGAAGAGAATGAAGAAGAAACTACAGAAGAAGAGGAAGCAAAATCTGTTGTTGGAGATGGGGGAACAAATGGCCCTCAAAGTCAATAGAAAAGATCAAGAACACTTGAGTATTATGCCCCTAAAGTCCTTAGTTGATTCCATCAGCTGTATCCCCTCTAAAACTTCTCCAAGAAGCCACTCTAGGTGTCCAAATGTTGCACCCTACCAAGGCCTACGAATTTTGTGGCATTCTTCTCCAATTTCAACTCAATTTCATTCCAATAGGCCTCAAATCAATGGCCAAAATGCGAAGGAGGAAGCTCACATCAAATTCTATAATTTTCCTCACCAAATAATCCAACTTGGATGCTAGAAGCGCACTAAAAAATGGGCCTCCAAATTTACCGATTCAATATTGTCAAATTCTTGATTTTTTGCCAAAAATTCGAGCTTGTCGAAAGTTCTTCGGAGGATGAGTTGACATTCCTAAAATAAATTGTGACATGATAGAACTTTCAACTTCTAAAACTGGGTTCAATTTCGCAGTTAATTTTAACCGGATGCGATTTTAGCGTAACCTAACCTACTGGATAGCTTTTAGGAATTTTTAGCACAATTGACATGTGGTCAATTATTTTTGAACCACATTGTACATCTTTGACACATTGACGACTCTCGGTTGTCGTGAAAATCTCGAGGTTTCAAATACAGACACAGGGTACCAAAATGACAGAAAAATCGTTCTAGTGCGATCAACAAGAATTTTGCAATTAGGTGGAATTACCCACACTTAATCACATGGTTCTGTCGAATCGACTTATCTTCGGCCTCTAATCAATTTTTAATTTTTCCATAATGACCCTTGTAGATTAGCACGGTCGAGTAGTCGATTTCTAGTCATATTCTCAAGTTGGTCGCATTTATATTCCTTAACAGCTTCACCCGATAGGCTAGTTATCTCGTGAGTGGCAAACTTAGAGAAAAGAACTATAGGCGCATCAATAAAAAAACCCATTTCATTTAAGTCAAAAGTAGGGTTTGAAAATCAGGATGCCACACATGGTAAGGCATATATGTGATAAGGTCTCATGCTACCCTTAACACCACAGAATGAACATGATTTTGATCACCTAAAGACATGCAAAAATCATACAAAAACTCTAACATGTAGAACACGTGACAAGGAATATTTGTTGTTAAGAACCTAAAACCTAAACGAGATCACACGGGTCATGACAAAAATGACAAAACAAATTTGTTACATGCATGGTTTTAGATGCGGCAACACCCTAATGTGTTTACTCATACAAAAGCCATACCAAATAATGGGTAAATCTAGTAAATCATGCATTGCTAAGACACACGCATGATGTATATTTCTTGTCCAAAGAATATCATATAACCAATTACACTCATTTTCAAGCTCAATTTTGCAAAAGTGTAATTCGAATTAATACAAGGTAGATTGACCTTAACTCAGATGTAAGAGGTTTTGACCTAGCTAAACATGTTCAAAAATTCCGAAAAAAAATACAGGACATGCTCGATACAATGAAAAACAACTTTCTTGAAGACAATTTTATTCACAAATCATCATAGAAATCAGCACAGAAATAGAAAAAGTCAGAATTCAGAACCAAAATAGACCCTAAAATGGACCTAAACTACTATAGAATCGAACAACTTTGGGGGTGTTTTTTTTAGGGTCAAACATTGCTCATTCAGGCGTGTGACCTATCAATTCAGAGCTTGTGATGTGTATTTTCAATATCTAGAAAGACTTGAACTAAGATAAGGTCGTTTAAGACCTCGTTTCAGCCAAAAAGCTAAGTAAATTCTAGAAGCATGAAAATCATAGATTAAGTGCAAATCAGTCAAGTTCAAGCACAAGTTCATCATTGAAATTCATGTCGGAACATGATCAGAACTCCAAAGGATTAGATCATATTGCCGATTCAACAATGGATTGAACTGGTCCTATTTGAATAGGCCTTGAGACTACTGGTGGAGAAGTGGTCACCGGGGTAGATCTAGCGTCCGTCTGATGGTTCTCTGATGTCGACAAGGTCAAGAATGACTCAAATGAAGATAGGCAGCAGGTGGCGCCAGCTAAAATCGTTGGTGGCCACCGGTTCACATGATTAAAATCGCCGGTTCGATTAGTGGTTTGGTCGTCCAACTTGAACTTTGATTGAGCTGGAACAAGGGGATGTGAGGCTTGTTGGAGGGGACTGGCCTTCACGCTGAAAAGTAGCTGAGGGAGGATCGGCAGCCGGTTAGCCATGGATTGAGACCAGACCAGTGCTCTAGTCGGTTAAGTCAAAAACCGGCTTGGTCGCTAGTTTCTTTAATTGAAGGGGAAACCATCAGTTTAAGTGGAACAAATGGCCGCCGTAAGGGATGATTGCCACCAGAGGATCGCTGGGAGAAAGAACATGATCGTTGGGGGGCTAATCAGTAGTGACGAGCTTGCCAATGAGGGGTGGTAGCTTGGCGGAGGAAATCGGTGAGAGGAGATAAAGTGTATTTGCACAATTGCAGGGAAAATGGATATATACCATCCGAAATCAAGTGATATTGGCCATCGGTTCAATCCGACGATCGAAATTTTAATCCAACAGTCGTAAATTGATTTCAAAAGGTCTATTATGATTTAGAAGTGTTGAACAATCAATCTAGCGGGTCCAATTCGCGAAAACCTGAACCAAAATCGAGAATTGTGTTAAAATGTCCAATTATGGGTTAAAATGTAAATTTGTCAAATCCAAGGACCAATCTGCAAAATTATGGGAAATTGAAGTTTGATAAGCCATCAAATCATATGGCAACCGATCATGCCAATCACGATAGTTTTCAGCTGTCTTGGCCAAAATCTTCTTGATATTCTTATTTGCCACTTCCACAGCTTCATTCATTTGTAGGCGGTAAGGTTAAGAATTTTAGTGATGAAACTCATTGAGTAATTCATCTACTATCTTGTTGTTCGAGTTGGATCCATTGTCAGTGATGATCACTTTGCGAACTCCGTATTGAGTGACAATATCACAACAGATGAACTTTGCCATACTCTTTGTAGTAACATGAGCATAATAATTGGCTTCAATCAACTTGGTGAAGTAATCGATATCCACCAGGATAAAACGGTGTCCATTGGATGCCTTAGGCTTAATTAGTCCGATAATGTTGATGCCCCACAACGAGAAAGGCACGACTCTAACATTTGATGTAGTTCATTAGGAGGAGCATTGATTTTGTCTCTATAAACTTGGCATTGGTGACAACATCTCATATGTTGAATACAATCGGCTTCCATGGTCAACCAGTAGTAACCTAGTCTCATGATTTTTCTTACTAGGAGATGATCATTCATATGAGGTTCACGCTCTGCTTCATGTATTTCTTTCATCAATAATTTGGCTTCTTGTGCATTTATGCATTCAGTAAGACTAAATCAAAAGACCTTTTATAAAGGGCTCCTCCACTAAGGAAGAATTTGAATGCCAACTCTCATCAGGTATTTTTGATTATCGGTTTGACTCCCTAAGGGAAACTTAACTTCTCAAAGGTAATTCATAATATCATAATACCGACGTTGACCATCAGGTTCTTCTTCAATCATCATGCAATAAGCAAGATTCTTTAAGATGTCAATTTGCAATGGATCAATGCCCAAGTCATCAGTTACTTGTAACATTGACGATAAGGTTGCCAGGGCATTAGCAAATTGATTTTGCGATCTTGGCAGGTAATCAAAAGAAATTTTATCAAATTCCTTAATAAGGTCTTCAAGATATTAGTGGTAAGGAATCAACTTCGCAGCTCGTATTTGCCATTTACCTTTTGTCTAGAGGATGATGAGTGCAGAATTACCATAAACTTGAAGTTTTTCGACTTTCATATCAACGGTTAACTACAGACCAATGATACAAGCTTCATATTTAGAAATATTGTTGGTACAAGAGAATACCAATTTCATGGCCACTGGGTAATGTTGGCCATGTGAGGATATCAAAACAGCCCTAGTGCCGGAACTAAAAAGATTAATTGCACCATCAAAATATATGATCCATCCAGCTAAATCCATTTGTTGACTTCATCCCAGTTATTAGATGTCTTGGGATTTTCAGTGAACATGCCAGCTATGGCTCGACCCTTGACGGACTCTTGTGCCATGCTTTGGATATCGAACTCACAGAGTAATATTTATCATTTGGCAAGCATTTCGATCAATGCAAGCTTCTCCAAAAGATATTTGATCGGGTCATTTTTGTTAGAGAAAACTCCGTTGCTGTTTTGAAGTTGACAAACCCTTTCCAAGTCTCAAGACTTTATCATCAAAATCTGAATACTGACAGACCATCAGACTTTAAGTCTCAAGGTCTATCCTCACCGATAGTTCCAGACTAAAGTATGAAGACTTATTCAAAATATAGGATTATTATTAAGATGTGAGATTATCTTCAAGATTTCGTTTCGCATGATTATTGGAAGACCTTATAGCTAGATTTCACATCTACTTAATTGATTATTCTCATTGGAAATTACTCCGATATGAAGATTCGTGAAAGGCGAACTAAACTTGAAAGGTTTTACTTATGGAAACTCAAGATCTTGATTTATATGGACAAGCAGGATTGACGGGCTTTCAACACAAATTATCTAACGACTCATGATCACCTTAATTGATTCTGTCCAATGGGTAGATTGGAAGAATTCCTTTGGAAAGTGCCAACAATCGAGAAGGCATAAAGGAGTATTTAAGGATCAACTCTTTCGTTATTTGATACGGTTGTTGGAGAAATCCTCGTGAAGTGTTTTGAAGTTGACAAAACGTTTCCATCAGTCTAGTCTGAAGGTCAGCAGACTCTGTTAGTTAAAGTCTGAAGACTTCCGGATAGCCAGACTCAAGACTCAAAGTCTATCCTCATTGACAGTCTCTAATCCGTTGAAGAAAGGTTATCCAGAACTGGATGTTTTATTCAGGATTTATCCTTATCATCTGGAGAAGATCTCGTGGCTGGAGAAGACGTATCAGAATCCTTTGATTGATCAAGATTGATTCAATGACTGAAGATTCGATGATTGTCTAAATATTATTGGAAGGTTCTACTTATGGAAACCAAGATCCTGATTGTATGGGCGAACAGGATTGATGGGCTATCAACACGTTCCTTTTATAGCTCGAACAATCTTCCTAGATGATTCTGTCCAACGGGTAGATTGGAGGAATTCCTTTAGTAAGTGCCAACGGGTATGATGGCATAAAGGAGTATATAAGGAAGACGTTCTTAGCTGTTCGAGGTGTGCGCGATAGAAGAATTCCAAAGTCTGAAGCTCCAAATTGTTTAGACAAATCCTTTGAGCGAATACTTGTATACAAAAGAGAGTCTATATTTGTGAGAGACCTTGAGGAGGTGTGGTAAAACATCTACACTGTGGAATCAAGGCAAAGCTGTGCTGTAACTTCTCTTTTGATCATAGTGAAATCCAGCCGGTGGGCTGTCAGTGCGGAAGAGTGGACGTAGGCTTGGAATAAGCCGAACCACTATAAATCCCGTGTTCAATTTTCTCTTCCTTACTCTCTCTACCTCAATCGTATTTCATTTCATTAATTAAGAGAGAATTTAACTTCCATCATATGTTAAGAATCGCTTCCGTATATCGATAAAGTGTTTAGGCACCTATTCACCCCCCCTCTAGGTACTCATACTAGCAATATCAATTGGTATCAGAGCTCGTGTACTCACTTTGTTTGAAGTGTTTTACTTCAGAGTTAAAGATCCATGGCTAGTATGCTAGCACCAGGGCTGATGGAAGGGCAAAGCAATACCAGACCACCCTACTTTGATGGAAAGGATTACAACATCTGGAAGAACAAGATGAAAGCTTTCCTACGATCAAAGGATCCTCTGGAATGGGACGTTGTAGAAAAAGGAATTACTCCTACCACTGCATCAGTCTCTGAAAGAGGAAAAGAAACTGAAGAAATCAGCGGAATGTCTCGGGAAGAAATAATCAAGAGACAGACTCTCGATGCGAAAGCAATTTACTCCTTATATTGTGCTTTATCACCAACTGAATATAATAGAATATCTTCTTGTGGTACAGCAAAAGAATTTTGGGACAGATTGCATATCACCTATGAAGGAACAGATCGAGTGAAGGAAACAAGAATCAACATTCTTCTCGGTCAATACGAAGCCTTCAGAATGAAACCAGGAGAATCAATATCTGACATGTTTAGTCGTTTTACAGATATTGTGAATGGTCTTGAAAATCAAGGTCAACCAACTTCTGACCCCATGAAGGTAAACAAGCTACTGCGTGGACTCTCCAGGGATTGGAATCACATAAAGACTTCGATAAGAGAGACGCAGAGAATCATGCCACTATCTATTGATGAGCTGATTGGAACTCTTCAGTCCTATGAAGTGGAAAGGATCAATGAAGATGAAGATCCAAAAGGTAAGAAATCCATAGCATTAAAATCAAATGATGATTCTGATGTTACAGATTCTGAAGATGATATGGACGATGAGGAGCTTGCTCTCATGATAAGAAGATTCAGAAAACTGAATAGAAAAGGAAGAAGGTTCAACTCAAAGAAACAAAGCTTTCAAAGACAGCAGACCAAGTCTGTTGATGATGAGGAACCAAATAAAGATGTAGTCTGCTTCGAATGCAAGAAAAAGGGACACATCAGACCCAACTGTCCTCTTCTGAAGAAGAAGAGAGGAAAATCTGAAAAATTTCGAAAAGCTCTCAAAGCCGAAACCTGGAGTGACACTGAGTGTGAAGAGAGTGATAATGAATATGCCAATCTATATCTGATGGCACAATCAGACTCAGACTCTGGATCAGACTCAGACAGTGAATTTGAGGCAAGTGATTTTAAAATTCCTGTTAAAGTTTCTAAATATATTGATGAACTATGCCTTAGTCTTAAGACTTCTCTCAAAAGAATTTCCGAACTGAAAAAAGAAAACTCAGCTCTAAAACAAAAGGAAAATGTTTTAGCAGAAAGAGTTAAAAGTCTAGACCTGTCTGTTTCCAATCTTAAAGAAAATGAAGATAATCTTTTAAAAGAAAATGTTTTTTTAAAAACAGACTTATCAAATATATCAAAGAAATTTTCTATAGGGTCTGAAAAACTTGAGAAAATTCTTTCAGCACAAAGACCTTACTTCAATAAGTCTGGTCTAGGTATGACAGAAGAAACAATTCCCTTGATTGATTTTCCTAAAGTAAAAGAAAGAATTAAGAAAAGACTCTCGAGTGAGGTTTACACAAATCACTTCAAGAAAGCTTTTGTAAAACCTGTAGGTAGAAATGCTCTTAGATGTTCTAAGTGTAACAGCCCGGATCACTTTGAAAAAGAGTGTCCTATGGTATGGAAACCTGTTAAGAAAGTATGGGCTAATACTGTTTATCTTACTAACACCAAAGGACCCAAGAAAATTTGGGTACCAAAGAAAGCTTGAGACTTTATTTTAAATGCAGGTCTCCGTCAAGAAACAGGTAAAGTGGTATCTTGATAGTGGATGTTGAAGACACATGACAGGAGACTCAAATTGCTTTATAAAGCTTGCTCAAGTAAATGGTGGAAAAGTTTCATTTGGAGGAAACAACAAAGGAAGTATTGTGGGTTTTGGAACCGTGAAAATCGGATCTCTCACAATAAGTAATGTTTCCTTAGTGGAAGGACTCAATTACAATCTTCTCAGCATTAGTCAATTGTGTGATACTGGTTTCAAGATCTTCTTTCAAGAAGGAACATGTTCTGGAATCAGTAAAGACTCTACTCAGTCTTTCATGGGTCGAAGACATGGTAATATCTATCTTCTGGATGTGAAACCAAATGAATCGCAATGCCTTATCTCAATTCAAGACGAAGCAAGCTTATGGCATAAAAATCTTGGTCATGTCAACATGAAGCAATTAGCCAAAATCTCTTCAAAACAGCTTGTTCGAGGTCTACCCAGATTACCATACCAAAAGACTGATTCATGCACTCCATGTATTCTGGGAAAGCAGGTAAGAAATTCTTTTAAGCCAATTAATTATGTCTCTACTAATCATGTACTACAGTTGCTGCATATGGATCTCTTCAGACCAACCAGAACTCAAAGTATTGGGGGTAAGAAGTATTGCCTAGTAATTGTTGACGATTACTCCCGTTTTACTTGGGTATATTTCCTTGCAAGTAAGTCCGAAACCTTTTCGTATTTTGAAAAATTTGCTAAAGTGATTCAAAATGAAAAAGGATGTGTTATCTCTAGTATAAGAACAGATCATGGAGGTGAATTTGAAAATCAAGATTTTACAAAATTCTGTAATGAATCTGGCTGTAAGCATATGTTTTCCTCTCCATATACTCCTCAGCAAAATGGAGTTGTGGAAAGAAAGAACAGATCTCTTCAAGAAATGGCTAGAACTCTTTTAATTGAAAGTAAAATTTCTTCTCGATTTTAGGCCGAAGCTGTTTCAACAGCTTGCTATATCATCAATAGAGTCTTCTTAAGATCTATTCTTCAGAAAACCCCTTATGAGTTATTCAAAGAAAAGAAGCCTATTGTTTCTTACTTTCATGTATTCGGTTGCAAATGTTTTATTTTGAAAAATGCAAAAGATCGAGTTGGTAAGTTTGAAGAAAGATCAGATGAAGGTATCTTCCTTGGATATTCTACATCAAGCAAAGCCTACAGAGTCTATAACAAGAAGAGCCAGACTGTGGAGGAGTCAATGAATGTCAAATTTCAAGACTCAACTCAAGATGAATCAACTCAGACTCATCAAGAAGAGTCTGAACCTGCTCCAGACCCTCCAAAGTCTACAACTCAAGAAGCATCTAAGACTCTGGAAAACCAGCTTCAAGATGTTCGTGAAGATCCAAACAAAGAAAGAAATCATCAACCAGACAAATCAACGAGTAACTGGAAGCATAAGTCCAGTCATCCCAAAGATCTTATAATCGGCGAAATTAATGAAGGAATTCGCACCAGATCCAAAAGGCGAGAAGAGTCTAGTGCTGTGGCACTCGTTTCTAAAAATGAACCAAAGAGCATAGAAGAAGCTTTATCTGATGAAAGCTGGATAGAAGCTATGCAAGAAGAGCTCAGATAGTTCAGCATAAATGATGTCTGGGAATTGACATCCAAACCGAAAGGTAAAACTGTTATTGGAGCTAAATGGGTGTTCAGAAACAAGATGAACGAGAAAGGAAAAGTCGTACGAAATAAAGCAAGACTCGTGGCCAAGGGATATACGCAAGAAGAAGGAATAGACTATGATGAGACTTACGCTCCAGTGGCAAGGTTAGAAGCTATTCGACTATTACTTGCGTTTGCCTGTTATAAGAATTTCAGGTTATTCCAAATGGACGTCAAAAGCGCCTTCCTAAATGGATTTATCCATGAGGAAGTTTATGTGGAACAACCACCAGGGTTTGAAGACCCAAAGAAGCTAGACTCAGTCTTCAGACTGAAAAAGGCTTTGTATGGTTTAAAGCAAGCACCCCGAGCTTGGTACGACAGATTGAGTAAGTTTTTAATTCAAAATGGTTTTGTCAAAGGTAAAGTGGATACAACCTTATTTATCAAAAAGGAAAAAAAAAGTTTCTTACTTGTTCAAATATATGTGGATGACATTATTTTCGGATCCTCAAATGAGAATCTGTGCAAGAAATTTTCTAAGTCTATGCAGGATGAATTTGAAATGAGTATGATGGGAGAATTAACATTCTTTCTTGGTCTTCAAGTAAAACAATTGGAGGTAGGAACTTTTATTTATCAAGAAAAATATGCTAATGATCTTGTCAAAAGGTTTGGACTGGAAAATTGCAAAAAGGTCGACATTCCAATGTCAAGTTCTTTAAAGATAGACAAAGATGAAGAAGGGAAGAAAGTTGATCAAAAGCTGTACAGGAGCATTATTGGATCACTTCTTTATCTTACTGCCTCTAGACCTGATATTTTGTTGAGTGTTTGCATCTGTGCTAGGTTTCAATCAGATCCTAGAGAATCTCATCTCAGTGCTGCGAAATGCATCATTAAATACGTCGCTTCATCATCAAGCATTGGTCTTTGGTATCCTAAGAAGGGAGACTTTAATCTTCTGGGATATTCAGACGCAGATCTAGCCGGTTGCAGAGTTGATAGAAAGAGCACTTCAGGAACTTGCCAGTTGCTTGGAAGCAGGACAGTGTCTTGGTTTTCAAGGAAACAAAGCACTGTGTCTCTTTCAACAACATAAGCAGAGTATGTAGCTCTTGGAAGCTGTTGTTCGCAAATTCTATGGATAAAACAACAGCTGAGAGACTTTGAAATTGAAGACTCATGCACGGAGATTAATTGCGACAACACCAGTGCTATCAACCTCACCAAAAATCCAATTCTCCACTCAAGAGCAAAGCATATAGAGATTCGACATCACTTCATAAGAGACCATGTTCAAAATGGAGATGTTTCAATTCAATTTGTTGACTCAAAGAATCAACTGGCGGACATATTCACAAAGCCTTTGGAGAAAATTCAATTTGAGTCTATACGCTCCAGACTCAACATTTTGAGGTATGAGGATATCAAAGTCTAAAGACTTTCAGACTCAGGCTAGCAAGATTGTATCTACTGTCTTGGCTCGACCTTCAGACTGTAAGTCTTTCTCTCTCCAATCTTATCTTGAAAAGATACGATCATCAGACTGTGTTTAAATTATTGCATCGATTCATTTTCAAAAAAGGTAGTTATTTTTTAAATGGCTATTTTTGCGGAAAAAGACAGTTATTTTGAAAAGGCATATTTTTATTTCCTTTATGACGGTTCGTTTACTCTTCTTTTTAACCGATTGTGCACTGTCGATTTCTCTTCATTTTTCTATTCACTTTTCTCTCAAAAACCCTAGAAAGCATCGATCCTCAATTCCCGTTTGTCTTCTTCGCTCAATCTTCAAAAAGTTGTCATCTTTTCTGGGAAAGTCAAGCAAGGAATCTTCCAAACACTGAGAAAGATGTCATCTTCACGAAAGTCCTCAAGAATCGCAAGCAGGGGACCACAGAGAATGAGTGAGGGGCCTACGCACTTCGATCTTACAGAGGAGGAAGAGAATCCTGAACAGCAAGCGAGCCCACAACTTTCTCAGCAGCGTCATTCTTCACCATCTAGTCCTCAAGGAGATGATCATCAGCAACAGGAAGCAATCATCGAGGATGCAGACCCCGTAAGAGTTCAAAAGCCCGCTTTTATTTACAAGCTTTATCGTGCCTTAAAAGGAATTCATACTCCTTTGAACTATGTTGATGAGTTTCTTAGAGACAAAGGATATAGGAACGAATATATCTTTCTGAGAAAAATGGAAAGTATGGGAATCGCTCGTAAAGGGGTGGCTGAGGAAACCCTTGCAAATATCCCAAGTGATCCTCGTGACTGGGGACCGAATCCTGTAGATGGGAATGATGATGACAATGTGTTCAGTCTATTTCAACCGAAAATGGGTATTGCGGCTGAAATTCAAGAAAAAAGGGGAGATTTGTTCAGATCAAAGGAACAAAAGGATTTGTACTCGAAACTGCTGAAGCGTGGGGTAATAACCCTAGAAGTGTGGACTTTGATTTCCTGGATGCTGTGAAAGTAAACTTGAGGGAAAAGTTCAGTTATCTTCAACTTGAAAAGTTTTGCTCTGACTCAACTGAGGCCTATGCTGGATTAACTGCTTATTTCTATTCAAATCTTAGCTTTCTGGATGCGAATAGATTCTCTTTCAGCGTTAAAGATCAAGACTATGTTGTGGATATGAACATGCTGGCAGATGTGTTAGAAGTTGAGAGAGGCAGATATCAACCAATCAAAGTTTCCATTGCTGGGGCCACACTTGAACTGGTGAAGGACAGGAGAACAGATGAGAAGATCACCTACTCACGGATGAATGCATTCAACATCTTGCTCCACAAGATTGTGATCAATTGCCTTCGGTCGAAATCAACTTCCAAAACTGATGTTTCAAGCTCTGAGGCAAAGTTGATGTATGCCATCCTCTGTGGTAAGAAGTTTTCTCTCCCTCATACTGTTATGTTTCACATGTATAGAGCAGTGATGAAGGACAGAGGTCAACTCCCTTACCCAAGCCTTGTCACAAAGTTATTCAGACATCTGAATATTCAGCCTCCGCAAATCTTTTGTGTTCGATCATGCGATCATATGGTGGTAGGACTGAAAATGGTGACCAAAATGCGTCTGAAGGAACTGAGCAAGGAATTGGAGAAATTCAAGGAGAAGACTCCTTCCAAATCTCATCAACTCTCTTCTGCTGCTAAGAGAAAAGGGAAGGAGCCCATGGCTGCTTCATCAAAGAAAAGAAGAGCTCTCCTCGTTGAGGATGAAGATGATGACAAAGACATCACTATCTCTGCATTGGCCTTGAAGAATTTAGGTCGTCCTGTTCCACAGAAAGAATCGGAACAAAAGACGAAAGAAGCAGAGGAGAAGGAAGAAGAAGAAAGAGAAGCAGAGGAGAAGGAAGAAGAAGAAACAGAAGCAGAGCAAGAAGCAGAGAAAGAAAGACCTGAAGAAGAAAC
The DNA here is from genome assembly GCA_028830015.1 of Eucalyptus grandis x Eucalyptus urophylla. NCBI lineage: Eukaryota > Viridiplantae > Streptophyta > Magnoliopsida > Myrtales > Myrtaceae > Eucalyptus > Eucalyptus grandis x Eucalyptus urophylla. Next base: position 50,097,956 of record CM054190.1, read on the forward strand.
AAGAGAAGAAGGAGAACCTGAGGAAATCTTTTCTCCGCCTGAAGGCATGGAAACAGGGGGAGATAAGGAGAAAGGAATGACGTCTTCATATCCTGATGCAAGTGAAGGAGTCAGTCGCTCGCCTGCAGACCCAGAAGATGTTTATGCATCTCAATTTCCAGAGGAAGGTCATGAAGTGTCATCGCCAAATCTGCAAGACTATGCTGATCTACCATCTTCTGCAGATCGAGCCGAAGCAAGTACTCAGACTGATAATAGAGCATATTTTCGCAGAATCATGGATATTCTCTTGGAGATGAAAGGTCAGATTTATGCCTTGGGATGCGAAGTTCAAAGTTTGAAGACTGAAAGTCAAGCTTCTTCCTGTTCATTGAATGATAAGATGCAAGCCCTCTCTATTCAGAATCAATCCAATGCCAAGAGTGAGGAGGTTGTTCAGCTGAAGGAAGACTTTAAAAGGTTGGAAGGCATCGATCAGTCTATGGAAGATTTCCAGCTTGTCTGCATTCCCAAGACTTCATCTCATCCTTTTTAATGATGACAAAAAGGGGGAGAGATGCATGATTTGATCAAAAACTTTCAATCATTTTTTTTTGGATTGTGTTGTTTAACTATTTTTAACAGACTTTGACTTTGTTTTGTGTCTGGATAAGATCTGAACTAGACTTGGACTTGACTGCTTCTATTAACAAGTATTGATATCTTATGGATGATTTTATTATATACAAGACTAACCTATTTTCTGTGGTTGCAGATTCTAGTGTTAATCTTTTAGCCATTCATCTCTATAAGATATGCATATGTGTTTGAGAAATGTTTTGCAGGTCAATGTTATCCAAATCTGCAGGAAGGTTTTGTCACCATCAAAAAGGGGGAGATTGTTGGAGAAATCCTCGTGAAGTGTTTTGAAGTTGACAAAACGTTTCCATCAGTCTAGTCTGAAGGTCAGCAGACTCTGTTAGTTAAAGTCTGAAGACTTCCGGACAGCCAGACTCAAGACTCAAAGTCTATCCTCATTGACAGTCTCTAATCCGTTGAAGAAAGGTTATCTAGAACTGGATGTTTTGTTCAGGATTTATCCTTATCATCTGGAGAAGATCTCGTGGCTGGAGAAGACGTATCAGAATCCTTTGATTGATCAAGATTGATTCAATGACTGAAGATTCGATGATTGTCTAAATATTATTGGAAGGTTCTACTTATGGAAACCAAGATCCTGATTGTATGGGCGAACAGGATTGATGGGCTATCAACACGTTCCTTTTATAGCTCGAACAATCTTCCTAGATGATTCCGTCCAACGGGTAGATTGGAGGAATTCCTTTAGTAAGTGCCAACGGGTATGATGGCATAAAGGAGTATATAAGGAAGACGTTCTTAGCTGTTCGAGGTGTGCGCGATAGAAGAATTCCAAAGTCTGAAGCTCCAAATTGTTTAGACAAATCCTTTGAGCGAATACTTGTATACAAAAGAGAGTCTATATTTGTGAGAGACCTTGAGGAGGTGTGGTAAAACATCTACACTGTGGAATCAAGGCAAAGCTGTGCTGTAACTTCTCTTTTGATCATAGTGAAATCCAGCCGGTGGGCTGTCAGTGCGGAAGAGTGGACGTAGGCTTGGAATAAGCCGAACCACTATAAATCCCGTGTTCAATTTTCTCTTCCTTACTCTCTCTACCTCAATCGTATTTCATTTCGTTAATTAAGAGAGAATTTAACTTCCATCATATGTTAAGAATCGCTTCCATATATCGATAAAGTGTTTAGGCACCTATTCACCCCCCCTCTAGGTACTCATACTAGCAATATCAACGGTGCTTGAAAGAGAATTCCAAAGTCTGAAGCTTTCTAGTCTCTTGCTTTTTCATTGAACTAAGCCTTGTATACAAAAGAGAGAGATCTTCAGTGAGACTGTGTGAGAGTTCGATAGAAGACTCATCACTATGATAGTCAAGATCACAATCTGTAACATCTCTTTTGATACTTAGGGAATCCAGCCAATAGGCTGTCAGCGAGAGTGGACGTAGGCTTGATCTAAGCCGAACCACTATAAACTCTGTGTTCATGCTTTCCTATCCCTGAACTCCTTACTTTATTTGCTGATTACTTATTTACATAAAAACTAAAATACAATCATTGTTTAATATCTTCTTTAAAAAAAATCATTTTTCTTAAGTCCTGCGAAAATTTGTTTTTACATCTATTCACCCCACTCTAGGTGTTCATACTAGCCCTTTCAATTGGTATCTGAGCTTGTGTGCTTATTTATTTAAGTGTTTTACTGCTTAAGCTAAAGATCTATGGCTAGTATTTTGGCTTCAGGACTAGTTGAAGGTTAAAGCAATACCAGACCTCCATACTTTGATGGGAAGGAATACAATGTATGGAAGAACAAGATGAAGGCATTCCTAAGGTCAAAAGATCCCCTAGAATGGGATGTGGTAGAAAAATGGATTATTCCTAAAGTCACATCAACTTTAGAAAGAGGACAGGAAAATGAGGATGCTGGTGAAATGACACAAGCAGAAATAACCAAGAGACAAGCTCTTGATGCTAAGGCTATTTATTCCTTATATTGTGCATTATCTCCTAATGAATATAATAGAATTTCATCTTGTGAAACAGCAAAAGAAGTTTGGGACAGGTTGCATGTTACATACGAAGGTACTAATCGAGTTAAAGAAACCAAGATCAACATTCTACTCGGACAGTATAAAGCCTTCAAGATGAAGCTAGGAGAATCCATCATTGATATGTTCGGTCGTTTCACAGAAATTGTAAACGGTCTTGCATATCATGGACAGCCAATTTCTGGACAAATGAAAGTCAACAAATTGCTATGAGGGCTCTTCAAAGATTGGAATCACATAGAGACTTAAATAAGAGAAACCCAAATGATCATGCCTCTCTCAATAGACGAACTAGTAGGCACACTTCAGTCTTATGAAGTGGAGCAAATCAATGAGGATGAAGACCCCGAAGGTAAGAAGTCGATTGCTTTAAAATCTAATGATGATTCTGATGATACAGATTCAGAAGATGAACTGGATGATGATAAGGAAATTCAGAAAGTTAAATAGAAAAGGAAGAAACTTCAACTGGAGGAAACAAAGTACTCAGAGACTTCAAAATAAATCAATTGAAGACAATCAGACCAACAAAGATGTGATTTGTTTTGAATGCAAGAAAAAAGGGTATATCAGACCCAACTGTCCTCCGTTGAACAAGAAGAAAGGAAGAACAAAGAAATTCAAAAAGGCTCTTAAAGTAGAGACATGGAGTGACACTGAATGTGAAGAGAGTGATGAAGAATATGCCAACATTTGTTTAATGGCAAATTCAGATTCAGACTCAGACTCTAAAACTGATTCAGACTCAGATTCAGATAAGGAAATCGAGGTTAGTAATTCTAAAATTCCTACTAAAGTTTCAAAGTATATTGATGAACTTTGTCTTAGTTTCAAATTATCTCTTAAAAGAATTTCTGAACTAAAAAAGGAAAATTCCAAACTGAAGCAACAGGAAATCTCTTGGAAAGAAAAATTTGAAAATCAGGACAAAAGTTTTATTGTTTTAAAAGAAAATGTAGATTCTCTCTCAAAGGAAAATATCTTTTTGAAGGAGGATATTTTAAACATTTCAAAAAGGTTTTCGAAAGGATCTGAGAAGCTGAATAAAATTCTTTCAATACAAAGACCTTATTTCAACAAATTAGGTTTAGGATCAACACCAGAAACTATTCCTCTAATTGATTTTCCAAAAGTAAAGGATATAATCAAACAAAGACCTACAAAAACTTTTTACAAAAATCATTTTCAAAAAACTTTTGTAAAACCTATTGAACGAAGCACTCTCAAATATTCAAAGCGTAACAGCTCAGAACATTTTGAGAATGATTGTTCTAAGGTTTGGAGACCTGTTGAGAGAGATTGGGCAAAGACTGTTTTTGGCACTAACTCCCCTGGACCCAAGAAAATATGGGTACCAAAGAAAACTTGAAATCTTCTTATAACTGTAGGTCACTATCAAGAGAAAGATTAAATGGTATTTGGATAGTGGCTGTTCGAGACATATGATAGGAAATTCAAACTGTTTTATAAAGCTTATTCAAATAAATGGTGGAAAAGTTTCTTTTGGTGGAAATAGCAAAGGAAAAATCATTGGATATGGGATTGTGAAGATTGGAAGCCTCACAATCAACAACGTCTCTTTGGTGGAGGGCTTGAACTACAATCTGCTCAGTATAAGTCAACTATGTGACACTGGTTTCAGAATGAACTTCCAAGAAGGCGTTTGCTTAGGAACTAGCAAAGATCTATCTTAATCTTTTACTAGACGAAGACATGGAAAGATCTATATACTAGATATAAAATAGAAGACTCTCAATGTTTAATCTCTATTCAAGATGAAGAAAATCTTTGGCATAGGAAGTTTGGTCACGTCAACATGAAGCAAATTGCTAAGATTTCTTCTAAAAGGCTTGTTCGTAGATTACCCAATCTGAATTATCAAAAATCTGACTTGTGCACACCTTGCGCTTTGGGTAAACAGGTTAGAAGTTCATTTAAACCAATAAATTAAGTTTCTACTAATCGAGTTTTGCAGCTTTTGCACATGGATCTCTTTGGACCAACTAGAACTCAAAACATTAGTGGAAAGAAATACTACTTAGTAATTGTGGATGATTATTCTCGTTTTACATGAGTATTATTCTTGGCAAGTAAGTTTGAAGCATTTTCTTACTTTTCAAAGTTTGCTAAGAAAGTTCACAATGAAAAAGGATATACTATTAAAAGTATACGAACAGACCATGGAGGTGAGTTTGAAAATTAAGACTTTGCAAATTTCTATGATGAATTTGGATTACAACATGTTTTCTCATCACCATATACTCCAAAGAAAAATGAAGCTGTAGAAAGAAAGAATAGATCACTACAAGAAATGACAAGAACACTTTTAATTGAGAGTAATGTATTCTCACGTTTTTGGGCTGAAGTAGTTTCTACAGCTTGTTATATTATTAACAGAGTATTTTTAAAACCTATTTTAGAGAAAACTCCATATGAAGTATTTAAAGGAAAGAAGCCAAATGTTTCTTATTTTCATGTGTTTGGTTGTAAGTGTTTTGTTTTGAAAAATGCAAATGATCGAACTGATAAGTTTGAAGAAAAGTCAGACAAAGGAATTTTTCTTGGCTACTCGACAACAAGCAAAGCTTACAGGGTATACAACAAAAAAACCCAGACTATTGAAGAGTCTATGAATGTCATGTTTTCAGACTCTACACAGAATCAAATGGTAAAGGCTCAACTCGAAGAGACTGAACCTACTCAAGACATTACAAAGTCTACTTCCCCCATAGAAGTTCAAACTCCTGAAGCTCAACAACAGAGAGAACAAGAAAATTCAACTGAAGCAGAGAATGAGCAGACCCACAAACTAACTAGCAATTGGAAGCATAAGTCAAGTCATCCCAAAGACCTCATCATTGGCAACATCGATGAAGGAATCTGAACTAGATTTAAAAGGCGAGAAGAGTCTAGTGCTTTGGCACTTGTTTTTGAAATTGAACCCAAAAGTATAGAGCAAGTCTTGGATGATGAAAGCTGGATTGAAGCTATGCAAGAAGAACTCAGACAGCTCACCATCAATGACGTTTGGGAATTAATTCCTAAACCTAAAGGTAAATCTATCATTGGAACTAAATGGGATTTCGGGAACAAGGTGGACGAGAAATGCAAAGTGATCAGAAACAAAGCAAGACTTGTAGCAAAATGATATACTCAAGAAGAAGGAATAGACTATAACGAAACCTATGCACCGATAGCAAGTTTATAAGCAATTAGATTATTACTTGCTTTTGTTTGCTATAAAAGTTTCGGGTTATTCCAAATGGATGTAAAAAGCGCATTCCTAAGTGGATTTATCCAAGAAGAAGTTTATGTGGAACAACCACCTGGCTTTGAAGATCCAAGAAAGCCAAACTCAGTCTACAGATCGAAAAAGGCTCTGTATAGATTGAAGCAAGCACCTTGAGCCTGGTATGAAAGGTTAAGTAATTTCTTAACTCAAAATGGATTTGTTAAAGGTAAAGTATATACTACCCTATTTATTAAAAGAGAAGGTAAAGATTTTTTACTTGTTCAAATTTATGTTGATGACATTATTTTTGGATCTCCTGATGAAAGTTTATGCAAGAAATTTTCTAGATGCATGCGAGATGAATTTGAGATGAGTATGATGGGTGAGCTAAATTTCTTTTTGGGATTACAAGTAAAACAATCAGAGGAAGGAATCTTCATTCATCAAGAGAAGTATGCAAAAGATCTTATCAAAAAGTTTGGATTGGAAAACTGCAAAAATACAGAGAGCATTATTGGATCACTTCTTTATCTTACGGCATCTAGACCTGACATTTTTTTTAGTGTTTGTATCTGTGCTAGATTTCAATCAAATCCCAAAGAATCACATCTCAGCGCAGCAAAATGAATTATCAAATACGTAGCAACTATTCCAAAGCTAGGACTATGGTATTCCAAAGAAGGAGATTTTACTTTCCTTGGATATTCAAATGCATATCTAGCTGGATGCAAAGTAGATAGAAAAAGTACTTCTGGCACATGTTAATTGCTTGGCAATAAACTGGTATCATGGTTTTCAAGAAAACAGAGTACCGTAGCTCTATCAACGGCTGAAGCGGAATATGTAGCTCTTGGAAGTTGCTGTTCTAAAATCTTATGGATAAGGCAACAACTAAGAGACTTTGGCATTGAAGAATCTTGTACAAAAGTCAAATGCGACAACACAAGTACCATCAATCTTACAAAAAATCCAATCTTTCATTCAAGAGCAAAGCATATAGAAATACGTCATCATTTTATCAGAGATCATGTTCAGAATGGAGAAGTGATGATTTAGTTCATTGATTCGAAAAATCAATTGTCAGATATATTTACAAAGCCACTGGAGAAAAGTCTATTTGAATCTATTCGCGCAAGACTTAACAACATATCTCTTGCCGGGTAAAGTTTGGAAGTGTTCAGACTCAAAATTTCTAGAAGTCGTGACTGTAAGTTAATTTTCTCTATCCGTTATGAAGTTATTTTTGGATAAAAATTTTGAAAAGGTACGTTTTATATTTGAATCATCTTGTTTTTAGAAGTTATCCTTAATGACGATCTCTCTTTTTCAAGAAGGCAGTTATTATTTTTGAAAAAGGTAGTTTATCGTTTATTTTGAAAAAGGCAGTTTTACTTTTTCCATATGATGTTTCATATACCTCGTTTCAACCTGCTCTATATACGGTAGAAACTCGTCTTCTTCATTTACGCACTCTTAAAACCCTAAAGCACTGTGATTTTACTCTCTCATCTTTACTCGAGTTTCGTCCAAAAAGTTTCAACCCTTTCGAAAGAGCGAGTTCAAGAAATCCTCCTAGACTTTGACAATGTCTTTCCAAAGAAAGTCTTCAAGAATGGCAAGCTGGGGACCATAGCATATGCGTTAGGGTCCTACGCACTTCGATCTGACCGAGGAAGAAGATTGCCCTCAACAACAACAATGGCAACAGCCTAGACAACATTCTCAACAGCATCAAGAGGCAGCACGGGATCCTTCTCCTCAGCAAGAACGCGAAGAAATTTTGGAAGGTGTTGAACCCATAAGGACTCAGAAACCCCAATTTCTTTATCAATTGTACTCCAACTTGAAAAGCGGTGGTTCTTCTATGAACTTGATCGATGAATTCTTGAGGGCAAAGGGTTATAAAAATGAGACCTTTTTCTTGAACACCAGGGAGAGACTAAGCATTGTGCCTCGGGGGATGGCCCAATGGACGTTCGAAAATTTTCCGGGTGATCCAAGGGTCGGACAACCTGAGGAGAAAGACGACGATGAAAAAATGTTTGTAAATTTCCAACCCAGGATGGGTGTTGCAGCGAAGGTTTATGGTGAAGGGACGAATCTGTTTCGTTCCAAGGACCACGAAAAGACTTATTTGAGTTTGTTGAAAAGAGGAGTCACGAACCCCAAAAGTATTGATTTTGATTTTCTTGACTCTTTGAGAGACAGTTTGAGAGAGAAGCTTGGATTACTTCAACTTGAACGATTTTGCACTGAAACGACCGTCGCGTATCCTGAACTGACTGCATATTTTTATTCAAATCTATTGTTTATGGATGTGAATAAATTTATTTTCACTGTGAGAGATAAAGAGTATGTAGTTGATGTAGACACTTTGGCTGACATATTGGTGTGGAAAGAGGGAGATTTCAGCCAATTGGAGTATCTTATGCCCATGCTACCTTGTCCATAGTCAATGATAGAATGGTTGAAGGCAAGATTTCCTATTCGAGGATGAATGCCTCTAACATTCTTCTTCACAAGGTGGTGATAAATTGCATCAGGCCAAAGTCTACTTCAAAGACGGATGTTTCTCGTTCAGAAGCCAAGCTTGTGTTTGCAATCAACTCTGGTCGTAAGTTTTCTTTGCCCCACACAATTCTTATGCATATGTATAGAACTGTGGTGAAAGACAAGGGACAACTCCCTTATTCAGCTCTTATCTCATAACTCTTCAAGCACTTTTAAGATCAGATTGCCTGCATCTCTTTGTGTAACGACCATTGTTCCAATGGTCATTGGTCTTAAAATGATCTCCAAGATGAGGCTGAAGGAGTTGAGTAAGGAGCTGGAGAAATTCAAGGAGAAGTCCCCTATGAGGGCTAAACAAGACTTTGCTATGAGGAAAAGGAAAGGCAAGGAGCTAATGACAGAACCTGCAAAGAGAAGGAGATCTCTCATCTTGGAAGACGAAGAAGAAGATGATGATCTCACTATTTCAGCATTTGCCTTGCAAAATCTTCAAAGTTTTGTGAGCCACACAAAGAATAGAGAGCGAGAAGAAGCAGAGAAAGGAGAGGAAGAGAGAAGAGAGAAGAGAATAGAGGAAGAGGAAGGAGGTGAAAGAGAAGAGGAAGGAAGAGAAGAAGGAGAAGAAGAGGGTCATGATGACTCGTTTGAACCAACACTAGCTGCCTCATTGTTCGAGGATTCGGAGAAGACAAGGAGTGGAAAAACTGGAGAAGAACATCACTGTGGTGTTGAAACAAAGCATGAGGAAGAAGAACATATCTCTCCACCTGAAGGCACGAAGACAGGTGGCTCTTCTCCCATTTTTACCAGTGATGTTAGTCGATCTCCACTAGACCCAGAAGAGGTTTATGCTGCTCAATTCCATGGAGCAAATGTCGAGATCGAACAACTAATGTTCCCCCTCATTTTCAAACTCCCGTGACTGACTCGGCTGGTCCTAGTACTATTACAGATGACTCCGCAGATTTTCAACGAGTGATGGAACTTCTTTTAGAATTGAAGGGACAGCAATATGCTTTTGAGTTTGATATGAACAACATGATGACTATCTTCAAGACATCTACAGATTCTCTATAGGAACAGATTCAAGCCCTCAAGCTTCAACTGTAAGAACTTGCAAAAGGGTGAGGACATTCAATAGGTCCAGGAGTCTCTGAAGAAGCTAGAGGACACAGTCAAGTCCATGGGGGATTTCTAGCTCGTTTGTATCCCCAAGCAGCCCTGATTTTACCAACACTTTTCAATCGTTTCACTCCACTTTTTGCTGATGACAAAAAGGGGGAGAGTTTGAGTGCAAATTTGCATTTTATTTTTGAACATTGAACATCTTAGTTTTATTTTGATTTTATTTGGTCGGACTGTTTTGACTTTAGTTTGCTTTTGATTTACATTGGACTTTGGATGGATGCTGTTATGCTATTTTGCAATATTGATTATAACTGGATTGTTATATTGGACTATATTAGACTAACATGTGTTCTGTGGTTGCAGAATTAAGTCCTAATCAATTTATTTTATAAGATATTATGGTTTGCATAAAGTATTGTTTTGCATGTTAAAAAGTTATCAAATCTGCAGGAAAGTTTTGTTACCATAAAAAGGGGGAGATTGTTAGAGAAAACTTCGTTGCTGTTTTAAAGTTGACAAAACATTTTCAAGTCTCAAGACTTTATCGTCAAAATCTGAAGACTAACATACCATCAGACTTTAAGTCTCAAAGTCTATCCTTACTAACAGTTCCATACTGAAGTATGAAGAATTATTCAAAATACAAGATTATTATGAAGATGCGAGATTATCTTCAAGATTTCGTTTCACATGATTATTGGAAGACCTTATAGCTGGATTTCACATATACTTAATTGATTATTCTCATCGGAAATTACTCTAATATGAAGATTCGTGAAAGGCAAACTAAACTTGGAAGGTTCTAGTTATGGAAACTCAAGATCCTGATTTGTATGAGCGAACAGGATTGACGGGCTTTCAACACAAATTATCTAACGACTCGAGATCACCTTAATTGATTCTGTCCAATGGATAGATTGGAAGAATTCCTTTGGAAAGTGCCAACGGTCGAAAAGGCATGAATGAGTATTTAAGGATTGACTCTTTATTTGTTCGATACGGTGCTTGAAAGAGAATTCCAAAGTTTGAGGCTTTCTAGTCTCTAGCTTTTTCATTGAACTAAGCCTTGTATACAAAAGAGGGAGATCTTCAGTGAGATTGTGTGAGAGTTCGATAGAAGATTTATCACTGTGATAGTCAAGATCACAATCTGTAACATCTCTTTTGTTACTTAGTGGAATCCAGCCAATAGGCTGTCAACGAGGAGAGTGGATGTAGGCTTGATCTAAGCTGAACCACTATAAACTCTGTGTTCATGCTTTCCTATCCCTGAACTCCTTACTTTATTTGCTGATTACTTATTTACATAAAAACTGAAATACAATCATTGTTTAATACCTTTTGAAAAGAAAATATTTTCTGTTAAGTCTTGCGAAAATTTATTTTTACACCTATTCACCCCCTCTAGGTGTTCATACTAGCCCTTTCAATTTTAAGTCATCAGTAGGATGCGATGGTGAAGAGTATATTGTCCCGATCAGTATAAAACCCAAATCAGGGCTACACACATCTTTTCCACCTCAGGATATTAGATCTTGTAGGTAGTGAACTTCTTACTTGAAGAATGGCTTAACGGTTTTTGACAATTGGGAGATGAATCTTGCCACATAGTTCAATCTTCCTAGTAAACTTTGGACTTCCTTAATAGTAGAGATAGGTTTTAAGTCACATATGGCCTTCACTTTAGAAGGATCTATCTCGATGGCCTTATTACTAACCATGAATCCGAGGGGCTTCCCAGACTTTGCCCTAAATATACACTTAGCAGGGTTAAGTCTTAGCTTGAATTTCCTTAATCTGTCAAACAGCTTTCTCAAAACTTCAATGTGGTCTTCACCTCGTCTTGATTTTGCAATCATGTCATTGGCATAGACTTCAATTTCCTTATGCATCATGTCGTTAAACGACACCACTATAACTCTTTGATAGGTTGCCCTAACGTTTTTCAAACCGAAGGCACAACTTTATAGCAAAATGTTCCTCATGGAGGCATTGTAATTCTAGGGGACCGCCTTGGTGTCATAAGCAGGAGACACCTTGGTCATAGAGCATTCACCCATTTGTGGTGGTAATCCTATGACCACGGGTCCAAAACTCACGCCTGAAATCTTCATGGCCTCAAAATTGGCAATCAATGAGCCAACTCTGATGGCACTCTTATTAGTTGCACCAGCTCTGCGAGGAATATTCTTCTTGGTCAGATCAATTACAACGGGCTCAATCATAGCCACGAAGTCATCCTCAAATTCATCCCTCCATCCAGCAGGAACAATGTCCTCGGGGTCTTGAAAGTAACTTAAGGGAGAAGTATACTTAACCATAAAGTCATATTTCCCACTTGGTTACCCAAGGGTCTCAACTATTTCACCTTTCTCATAAGCCTTCCTTATGAATTCACGGTCCTAATGAGAAGTCTTGTATTTGGACTCGTCATCACTAGATGAGATTTCCTCATCCTTCATTAGGCGTTAAGTGAGACTTTCTTCATCATCCTAGCCAATTAGGACAATGTCCTTCACATTCACAAGGAAGTTTGGCGGTGATGTGAACTTCACCTTGAAATCATATTTATAGCTTGGTTAGCCAAGGATATCAACTACTTCACCACTATTGTGAGCCATTTTAATGAACTCATGGTCCATGCAAGAAGCTCAATGTTCATCGTTGCTTTTGGTGTTAGAATCTTGGTACATAGGGGCTTTCCCTTTCAAGGCTCAACAATCGTCTTCTCAAGTGCCATCTTGGCTTGGGTTCTTAGCTCCCCTTATCATCCTCGAGATCATAACTTCACCTACCAAATCGACTTCCACTAGAGTTATCTGCCATATTGAAGGACTCCTAGCTCAGCCAACTTTACTAGACAAGCTGTATTCTCTTCTCGAGTGATATTGCCTTTCATTTGGCAATCAGCAAAGGACATAATTTGCTCCAACTTATGCAAATCCATGTAGAGTAGATATTTGTCATCATCTCCAAAGTTTGCATTAACATCCTCGATGTGTTTTGGGAGAGGATTCTGTTGGACATTTGGTATCGAATCCTTAAAGGTGAGTAAATTCTTGCACAGCAGGTTCTCAATCTTCGAATGGAGGACGAACTAGTTATCCACGTGATGTCCCTTCTCTCCCATGTGATACTCACAAGTCTTATCAAAGCCAAACCTAGGGAACTTTGGTGGATTGTCACTCAGGATTTCTCTCACCACCAAATGGCTTTCAATCAACATTAGAAGTAGTTGAGACATGGGTTTGGCAATGGAGTAAATTTCCTTTGTGGGGCTTTTCCTTTACAATTGAAAATTTAGGAAGAGTTCCCAACCTCCACAGCAAGTTTATGAGCGAGAGGATTGTACATTTTCTGAGAGGAGTTCTAAATATAGGCAATCTCTACAATTGACTACTCATCCTTCTTTAGGCATACCTATGATTTGTGGTCTTGGTCAACCTTCCTTCTCGCATGATTCCCTCGATGTGTTCACCTAACTCCACCAACGTGGCCAAGTTAATATAGGTGTGGTTATATATTTTTTCTCAAAAGTCCCAAAGCATGGCTTGAAGTAACAATTTTATAGCCTCATTCTTAGACAAGGGTGGCTTTACTTGAGACGTGGTAACTCTCCACCTTTGAGCATATGTCATTAACGTTTCGATCAATTTCTTCTCGATCTGGACCAACTCTTCTCAAATCAAGGCGATTTTAGTGTTTAAATTGTATTGTTGTGGGAATTCGTCAGTGAAATCCTCTCAAGTATGGATTTCTCCAAGTCCAATTCAATAAACCCCGTCAGCACAGGACCAACCGAGCTATCTTGAAATGAGTTGACAAGGAGCAGAGGATTGTCAGAATAACAGGCCATCTTGCCTAGATAGTATTTTAAATGTGTTTTCGGGCACCTAATGCTATCATACTTCCTTGTGAACTCAGGCTCCTTGTAGAATTTAGGGACCTTCACCTTGGTGAAAGACGACAGCTTGTCAAACCCCTAAACTTAGTAGCCTTGCAGCATGCAAAGGCGTTCCTTGATCTTTGCGAGGCGTTTTGAGCCCTCTTCATCAAAAGTATGGAGTTCGGATCTCCTTAGATGGAGCCTTTAGATCAATAACTATTGAGGTAGCAATAGGAACTTCTTCAGCAGGCCATTTCGCCACAAGTTCAGTTACCAGCAAATCAACAGGTGCGGTAGGAGAATTCGTAGTAATAGCAGCAAAAGCTACAAGCGTCAAGTTTTTGACTTGATTGGAGAGATCAGCTAATAGCGCTAACATTTGTGTCATTTGGTTCTCCATGTCAATGATGCAAGTGCGGGTATCTTCATTCTCCATCCTTGCTTGGTGGCGAGTATGTATAATAGACCGTTTCTCATCTATTTTCAATACATTTTTCTAAAGAATGGAGCTCAAATAAGTACATGAGTCAAGAGAAATCAAGAAAATACAAAACCTTGTCAATTTTATATTTTCTTGAGATGAAATTTTGATAAGAGGCGTATATGATCCCAGTATCATATAGCATTATATAATTGAAAAGGATGACGATAAATATTTAATTTGGATGCCCCTTTTCTAAAAATTACATAAGAACGAAAATCTTCCTAGAATTTTTATTGATCGCATCAAAAAATTACAAGGGAAATAGGACCTTGCATATTTGAAACTTACAAAGTAGTTTAATTTTACATGTAATGTGAAAATGAATATAGGGAAATCTCAATGGAAAGGAGGGAAGTACGAAAGAATCCCTTTACAAGAAGAAAAAATCCTATGAACTAAGTGGGATTGTGCGAAGACACTTGTTGTTATGGGCCAAGTGTTCCGCATCGATCAAGCTTCGTTTTCATGCTCCTCAATATGAGCTTATCGAAAACCTTGAGGCTCAGGAATATAGGCAATTAGACTTCAAGTCTGGGTTCCATTTGATGGTAGATATAATCGATGGTAGCATTATGAGTCCTCATCTCTCCCTCTAGGTCATCTTCGTCGACAATGACCATGTAATGCGAGGAATGGGAGTACCAAATTTCAATAGCGACTTGAATCATGACTTCGACATGGCCAATTTGCTTTTCCTCGATGACCTCATCGTGATAATCAATACAGTATAATCCTAGCTTGAGGATTGGCAAGATCATTTGAAGTGCGCAATATTGGCGGAGCACCCTTAAAGGGTAATACGCCGTTAAACTCTTCAATCCCATGAGGGGGAGTGAGTTGTCAACTCCACTAACAAGGCGCACCTTAGGATTCCCAAGCCATTGGACATGCCATTAGATTAAGCTAGAGTTGAGGTTCTTGAAAAAATGGAATCATTTGGAGAAAGACCATGATGGAAAGAATTCATTTCTTTGGCAAAACTTAAGGATAGGATGAGGATTGTCACGACCTGATCTCGCCACCCTTGATCCCTCATCATCACGAGGAGAGAAAGGGGAAAAGGTTAGGTTTAGGGGTACTTGATCACAAGAGTTCTCTCACAGCTCACATTCCAAAGGACGTAATCACCTCAGCTTTTGGATCAAGCCTCTCGTGAGTTCTCTCCACGAGATCGCGAGCTCTCCCAAGCTCGTACCATGCGTGATAGTGGAGTGTCGCGATCCATACCCACATGGACGACACACCTTATAAGAAAGGGTCGGGTGTAGATATCGAATTTAAGGGTATCTTTACCATGGTAGCCCTCTCGACAATGCGTTTCGCCCATAAGGATGGCATCACTTCATCTTTTGGGGTAATCTCATATCAAGTATGCTAAACCATGGTGAGTTTCATCGAAACTTGTACCCTGCGCGATGTGTTTATTTATACGGTCTAGTTGTTTATAACAAACTAAAAGTAAGACGAGAGTCACCATTAGCCTTGTTTTGGGGGTCAGCTAGAAACCCTAATCGAGGGTCGAGAGTATTCTCTCGATTCCTACGCAACCAAATATCTAGGTTCAGGGACTTGGGTTACATTAATATTTCTATTAGCGTTCTTTCAATACCTAAGCAGTGTGCTGTGTTTTCTTAAAATGTCCATGCCTTTCTTTTTACATTTTTGGGATCAGTAGTCCAATCATGCGTTGTTGGTCATTTTCATTCTATTCTATTTCTAGAAAAACAAGAAAAGAAAGCAATCAGGAATTGAAATTATGAGACAGTAAGTAAACAATCAAGGAAAGTAGTAAATCTACCATGTAATCCTAGAATATATATATATATATATATATATATATATATATATATATATAACACTATTGAAAAAGATGAGAGAAAGAGAGAAAACCCGCAACACATTGAGCTTTATACAACAAATGGAACCTGAGACATATGTCGAGGAAATGTATAGTACATGATAAGGGTCGGAATGGACATTGACCTCCACCATCTTTGTCCTTTTTCCATCTTCAAGGTCCTAATCTAAATCTAGTATAAGAAATCTATAACTAGGTGCATACAATGGAAAGAAACAAACATACACATCAAAATAATAAAAAACAAGACATCATGTCAAGATCAATCATCTAAAGGAAGTGCAATACGAAAGTCAAATTTTGGGGCCTCAGGGTCGGCATTTGTCTTTCATGTGAGAGTCCTACGAATACACCTACCCAATCTTTTTTTTTTTGACTTATAGTAATTATTGACCAATTATGTTTTCGCATGGCCAATAACATTTATAAGTCTCCTAATCAAGTGATCTATGTGATCCCAGGGTTTTCCCTCGATATCATGCTTCAACCCTACCATTCATCTAAAAGTCACATGCATTGTAAAAATTTAAACATGCATGCAGGTCTTTGGAACCTTATTTCTCAACTAATCAATCAAGAAAGTGAACCATGGGTGGATCACTTATTACCAAAGGCAAGCACCAATCACAAACATAAACAATTTCTAGTTCATGATGGGATTATATGTATGAGAGGTACATGTGATATTTCAAAAACATATTTTGAAATCATTCAAGAAAAGTTTTAAGACAAAGTGATGTCTCAGCTATGAAAGATATTTAATTGCCAAGGTTAGCTTGGGGCTCGTATAAATGCACTCACAAGCATCACAGGAATTTTGAATACAATTCAAACCGTGACTTTCATGATGTCAAATTAGAATTTTAAAAAGGTTTGAAAATATTTAAGATTAAGGAATATATAGGCTATGGAACACATTCAATTGCCAAGGTTAGCCCGGGGCTCGCATAAATGCACTCACAAGCGTCGTAGGTGTTTTGAATATGGTCCAAACCACGACTTTTCCTTAAGCTAAATTGAGTTTTGGAGAACTTTTTTAGAAATCATTTTCGAGAAATAATGCATGTACAAAAGTATTGTTTGAAAGATGAAATTTGAAAATGCTGATTGTTTAATAACAAAGATCAAAGTATTTAGAACAACTTCCATGAAGATGGTGTGTCCTAATTTCATGCACAAACTAGTCTAAAAAGTATAACTAAACAATCACAATCTTGTTTATATTAGGAAATTTCAGAATAAGTGTGTAAAGACAGTAAAATTGGACAATATCTAATGGTGGTTTTGGCAATGAAAAAATTCCCTAACATACATGACACGATGATGAACAACTTTCGTGAAGAAAGTTTTCTTAAACAATCTATAAATGATTTTACAAAAATCAAACAACAAGTAACAACACATCAGAAATTTGTCAAGACAACAGGACATTCAGCTAATGTCACGAGGATTTGTTCCATCAAAACATGATGACAAACAAGTTTCATTAAGAGGCTAAGTTCATATCCAAATAGAAAAAATCAAATAAAAATATCAAAAGTCTATCCAAATAGGGGTTAGCACAGGAGTCCGAATTTGATCCCTTGTCTAGATTATGATCTAGCTTTGAAAAATAGAAAATAGTCCAAATGATGAGTGATTGACATGAAATTAGTGGTATTAGAAATTTCTAAGTGTGCCTTATGTCTTCCTAGAGGAGCTCAAGGCCAAACTAGGTCAATTTGGTATCCTAAGATCGAGATCTCTAAAAGTGTGCGCATCAATAATTAAGAAAACATAACATAAGAATTTATTAGAAACCTTAAAATCACTCAAATGCACAAACAATATGAAGAAATCACACGAGACTTAGGATTGGATGTGATAGAAAGTTTGGATAGTCATCTAATCCTAAGTCAACATGCAAAATGTCATGCAATTTAAATGACATTATGAAATGATTCATGATTCCTAATGATATGCTTGGGAATCCTAAATATGATGAACATTTTTCATGAGACAAATTTAATGTGCGAGATGAAACTCAAATGACATCACCTAAATGTGCATGCAAACCTTGCAACATGCAGTTCAATAATTAAGAAGGCATAATCATAAGAATTGATCCCTATATGACTCAAACAAGCATGGGAATGTGCACATATGATAAGGTTTCATTTTAGCGTTAAATTTACTGAACAAGAACACCATCATTCAAATCATCCACAAATCATTGCAGCATTCATAATTATTGATCTTAAGCATGTAAAAACTCATAATATTGAATCCTAGCCCCGATCAACTAACTCGATCTCGTTTCATCGGATTTGAGTTTTGAATCGTTACCTTCGTCATGATTTCAATCGATTTTTATTGCAATCAATTGGATCAAGCCACCGGATCACGATCGGGACTCCAAAAATGTAGGTTAGGCCACATGCTCGAATCGGGATCAATCAAACCACCGACTCAAGGAAAAAGGAAGAACCGGCCCAAAATGGATCGGCCTTGACTCGCCAGCGAAGATCAAGCCGCTGGTGAAGATCCGAGTATTGATCTGGTCTCATCTATCCACAGCAAGGTCAAAGACCTCTAGGACTACAGATCACCAGTAGCTTGGATGCTTGGGGGCTCCTGCGACCTCCAGTTCGAGCCTCAAACAAAACTGGTCAAAGAGATGAACTGAAACTTAGAGAAAGAGAGAGTGATTTCTTTGGGCAAGAGTTTAAAGGGAGAAAAGAGAGAGAGACTAAGGAAAGAGAGAATTTTTGTGCAAAATGAAGCCCCTTGCTGAAAATGGAAGACATTTGATTTATATACTTCTCACATTAAGCGATTTTGGCTATCGGTTCAACTCAACGGTCGAAATTTTGATCTAACAGTCAAAAATCCATTTCAAAGGCTCTATCATGATCTTAAGGTGTTGGGTAATTGATCTAGTGAGATTGATTTGCGAAAAATCGAGCCAAAATCGAGAATTTCCTCAAGATGTCCAATTATAGGTTAATTTGCAATTTGGCGAAATCTAAGGATCAATTTGTAAAATTTTGGGAAATTGAAGGTGTTGAAATGAAATTGGCATTGAGAGGATTCCAGAACTAGTGGCTGGAGGGCAAGAATCGACTGGTAAGGGCCTAAATCGGCTGGTCCCGCCGCCGGCCGATTAGATCGGCTAGACTGGTTCGACGGAATTTTGACCAGTTCTTGACCGGTTTGGTTCGGTTCTTGCTATTTTGTCCACTTGGGATCCCTGTGGTTTAAAATTTTATGCAATTTGGCCCCTAAAAGACCAAATTGAAAAGGAATATTATCATTGTTATGGAGAAATTAATCAATTAAGGTACAATTAAGCCAATCATATCTTATAAACATGACCTAGGGGTCTTTTATTGACCTCATTGAATGATTATCGTGGAAAAAAATGAGTTGAAACCATAGCTGCTTTGAATTGGGCCTAAAGGGCTAAAATAATAAAATTTACAATTTAATAGGAAAAATTGCAAATTATCTAAAATTGAACTCAAATAGTTTCATAGTTGACTTATCTAATGAGCTACCCATATGTAAGATCACTTATCATATTCAAATTGACGTTGAATTGAAGCACTTGAGCTAAGGTCAAAAATAGATCTAAGCTTAATATTAAAATTTGACCTAGATTCATGAAATTAAACCATAGCTATGAATGGGTCAATTTGAATTTTGTTGATTGAAGCTTAACTACTTGATTTTCTAATGCTTAGGAGGGTAAAATTCTTCAAATTGATGATTCCAGTGTAAATTTCACAAAATCAATCTTGAATTTGGATTTATCCTAATGATATGAGTGAAAAATAATCATCCGTCGGCAAGTTATGAAGGATTGATTTTCGTTCCCTAATTAGGGCTCAAAACGGCAACTCATATTTTGACTCGATAAATCGCAAAATTGAATACTCAAGCAAATTTCACTTAGTCCCTAAACCAAATGTCAAAGAAGAAACTACTCCTAATTATGATTAGAATAAAAGTAATTTTATTTTTGGTCGACTTAGAACCTAAAACTGAAAAAATTAGAAATCAAGATTCTTAATCGTATTTTGTGAAATTTTTTACACAACAGTCAAATTGGCAATAAAAGAAATGTATTTGTGCTTCTTTTTTTTTGTCAAAGGTTTGACAAAAAGTTAACTATTTAGTCGACTTTTCCTAAAAGGTCGATTTTTTTTCAATCTTTGAATTTTCAAGAAATTGATTTGACAAAAGTGAAATCAAAGCTAAGTGGAATTTTTTTGGGTAAAAAGTCAATATTTGACTCGGGGTTAACTTTTTGTTGAAGGGTTGACCGAAAAGTCAACCTAAAAGTCAATCATTTAGCTTTTCTATTTTTTCTTGAAAATGAGCTAAAAACTGCTTAAAAACACAATGCAAAATAAAGAAATGAAAAACAACACTTTTTTGGTCGAGAGATGGAACTCTGTCATGATCAAAAATCTAAATCTTGATTTTTTACCTTTTAATGATGTGTTGACAAAAAATCAAGAGTCAACAAGAATATTTCGCGACATCAATAATCCTCATGGGAGGGGTAAATTCTTGGATATGCAAAAAGAGCCAAATTTGGAAAAGTCCTAATGGGGCTCTTAGAGTTCCTCGACCACTTGCTTTGAATCGATCAAGGGACACGAAAGTTTCGGCCAGGATCATGTATGTAAAGTAACTGAAGGAGCATACTTGATTAACGATGTGAGTCACTAAAGGATCGAATATTTTTTTGAATATGTGGGAATACTACAAAGGCAAAGAATATGAGAAGAAAGACACGGGAAGTTTGATTCCTAGATTTAGACTTGAGACTAAGAAGGTGTTGTTCAAGGAATGAATAGGGTATGGAATTCGATTTTCCTTTAAGAATAGCCTAGGGATGTTGAGGAATTGACTTAGGAGGAAGATTGGATCTTGACCAATAGAAGGGGTAACGAAAACTTAGGAAGCTTTACCTAACCCAATGACTTTCCAAAACTCCTCAATTGTAGGGGTTAACTCATATCGATTAAACACGAATGTCGAGGTCATGAAATTCCAAAACTGGGCAATCATGATCCTAAGCTCAACCTTTTGCAAGGTTGAAAGAAAGCCCACACGTTTCTCCACATAATCTTGATGTTTGGGTCGAGATTTTCCTATATAGCTTTGAGATTCCTTGGCACCGGGACGACGTCCAATTCGGGCTTACCCATCTAAGCCTAAACCTAAAGGGGCATCCATGATTAAAACATAATGTTATTAAAATATAAAGAGTGTGATTAAAGTATGGAATTTAAGAATATAGCGATGATAAAAAAAATGAACAATATCTTACCCACCAAACACATGGCAAGCACAAATCACATGTCACATGCAATTTGTGAGGTTTTGACACTTAAAGTGAGGGTACTAAAGGCTCAAGCTCCTCATCCTAAAGGATAAAAATAGTTTACTCACTGCTACTATCGTCAGTCAGTGCTAACTTTATCAGTTAGGACATGCAGGTGTATGTAAATAACGGATTACCATGAGTATTCACTCACAGATTCCACTCATAAACCTTCCTAAGGTCCTAAATAGACGATGGGGGTTTTAGACCGCAGTTGTGTGTGCAGTATCGTGCTAAAGCTCATAAACACACATTTAGAATTAAACATCTAGTACTTCAATATAAGGGATTCATACATCCTTACTCCACCTACAAAACAAAGGATTTACAAGCACACCTCTTACCTACAAGAAAATTTAACACGTGATTAGCGACTAACCTGATTTTCCAGGCAACTTTGACATGCAAGCTGTCACGCCCCGATTCTTGAGTGCGTGCCCATCCCTCAGTGGTTGATAAAATTTTGCGACTTCCCAGGATCAATCATCGACCCTTTCATTTTATAGTACATGCAGAAGCGAATAACAAATCCCCTTACAGTAACCATCTCTAGATGGAAAAGCAGGACATTAGATTCAAAACAAAACATGTTGATATAGGCCAAACGAGTCATATGTAAAAGTCTACCATGACAAGACTTCGAAAGACTGACTCTCAAAAGGAACTGTTCTATCTGACCCACACTTCAAATCACCTAAGCTCGGCTCCAAGCCTTCCACCCTATGGTCCTAAAAAATGAAACCCACGACGGGGTGAGATATAAATCTCAGTCAGTTCACACTCTAAACCCTAATTAGGAGGGTAATACGCCTAAGACGTCTTAACCACACAATTATACAACCACAGGGGCTTACCTTGGCCTTCATTCCTTCCTACAGGTTAGCACAATTCTTATCACAACTATGTGTATACAGCAAATTCACACACCAATTTAGAACGTCCAAACCAATCATTACTCCCACGAGTAAGAATCACAATTTAATCATTGCTCACACGAGCAAGAACTACCAATACACATCAAAGCAAGAATTGCAATTAAATCATCAAGCCAATCAAATCACTGGTGTGGCACCCCAATCCGGCAAGGTCACCATAGATACCTATCGCTCCACCTCATGAATACCAGTTACATATCTTTGATATAAAGAGGTTTAAAGAAGGACCGAGGTCCATAGGCATTTTTTTTTTTTTGGAAAGAGTTTAGCGCAGCTCATAGCGAAATTAAAGACAAGTCTCACCATCCCTCTACTCTTTTAATGATAGTACAATGCACACCAACTACACATCGAAGGAAAACGTAAGCCGAGCCACTTTTATTTACATTTTTAAGATGGACATTTTGGGTCGGTACAACCAAAAAGCCAAGACTTTTAGCTAAACTTGGCTACAGCTCAAAAGAGAGATTTCGACCCCCTATATTGATCATGTATAACCCTCCATCTACAAGTGTCGGCTATCCCCAAAAAAGCCAGCTCCCCCTCCTCATGCAGGCCATCACACCCATCTGGGTGCATTGGGCGGTGGCGGTAGCAACATCCCCTGCATCACTTCGTCATGGCGGACGTGGATAGACAAGAACTCCTGGATGACCCGGCCCCCAGCCAGGCCCACATCATACATTACCAGCACCTGAACCCGTACGAATGTCAAACCAGGGATGGTGACACAATCAAGCTCCATACAATCGACCTCCACGTCAGATGGAAGGTCGTAAAAGGTACCCCGCGTGACCGGAGAGAGAGGCATCTTTCCAATATGAAATGTTGGTCCCCAAAGGGGTGAGTACAACCACTCAGCAGGTAAAAGATCCATTAAGCTACTCAATGCATCAAACAGAACAATCATAACATAATAGTAGAGTGCATATCATTCATGCATCCAAGCATAACTTACCTAGCAGTCGTGCATATGTCATCATACCATATGTGCATACACCATCATGCACTCATCATCGAGCATTCATGCATATGCCATCATGCCATAGGTGCATACACAACCACGCACTCATCATCAAGCATGCATGCATATCCATGCCTTATGTGCACATACCACCGTGCACTTATCCATACTATATCATACAGCCATGTATATATGTCATCATACCATGCATGATTCAATTTCAACTTTTTAGCTTTCAATTGGGTCACCACATTTTTCTTTCCTGGGACCAGCAATTGCATCCCACATTTTATTGCTCGCACCCAACCTGGCGTCACGAGGAACCTCGGGCACACACCTCCGAGCATCCGGCACACACACTCCGGGCATCCGACACCCACCTCCGAGCATCCCGACACTCCCGGGGCATCGTTGGCTCACACCTCCGACGATATCCTCATTTATCATAATTCATATTCACATTTTTGTCTCAATATCAATATGGCACATGATGTAATTGCAACAAGGTCAATTTCAGCTTTTGAAATTCGCACAATCCAGCTTGGACAGTTTTAGAAAACATTTTTATTAAATACTTAAATGACATTAAAAAATTATGAAATTCGAACATGTGATAGTCAAGACATAAAGGCAGATACTTCATGAAGAACACTACACCAAAATATCCCCATATAGCTCAATACAGAACACGCATCACAGAACTACTAATTCTGTCCATTCCACTTGCACAGTTTTTGAAACATTTTTGGTTAAATAGGAAAATGAACTTCAAAAATTACGAAATATGAATATGTTGTAGGCAAGACATAAAAAAATATATTTCATGCAGAACACTTTTCCAAAAGAATCTCATACAAAAAGGTGTAGACCAGGCATTGCAACTTACAAGGTCCGAACACATCAGATTGCACAGTTTTAGAAACATTTCTGATTAAAAAACCAAATGAGCTTAAAAAATTATGAAATTCGACTATGTGATAGCCAGGACCATAAGGTAAATACTTCATGAAGACATCGAAGTCATATTCATCCTAAGTAATGAAATATAGGCGGTTAAAACTTCTGTCCCTAGTACCGAAATTTCCAGATCCAGTCTTTCCAAAGAATAACGATTTCACCCACTTATACTTGTTTTCTTGTCCCAAATTTTAGTATGTTATACTCCAAGAAGTCCTTTACAACTTTCATTTAGAGGTCGAAGCCAAAATTCAACTAGAACATCACATGCAAGTCACTAGAACATCCAAGGTCGAGCTGTTTTTCTCAAGAACAGTATACTAGACTAGAGCACCATTCTTATAATTTCAATTTTTCGTATTCTATACATCCGAAATTGTCACCATTCAATCACACACACTAAACACACGATGAAAGAGTAGATCACGAGATCCCACTTGCCTCTAGACCGAGCGAACACAGCAAATACGAACGGAGGGCGAGGCGGACTCGACGGCGGCGAATGGACGACGGTGGACTGCCCTTCTCCTTTCTCTTGCACGCACGGCCTCCTTCCTTCTTCCCTTCTTCCTTCTCTTTCTCTCCTCTCTCTCTCTTGGACGAACTCACCTCTCTCTCTCTCTCTCTCTTTCTCACTTAAACCGGTCACTTTCCCCTCTAATTTTCCTTCTCTCCATCATTAGCCATCATTAGTTGTGCATGGGTGACACTTGGCTAACTTCAAAGGACAAATGGGGGGCATGCAAACCGGTCTCTCCCCCCCCCCCTTCTTCTGTGATCGACGGCCCCTTCATAGGCTTATGGGCCAGCCATTTCGGCCCATCTTAGGCCCAACACTCTTGGGCCTAAGACCCAAGCTCAAATAACCCAAGATTAACCCTTTAAAAACTAACTAAATCCCTATTAAATCAAAGTACTAAATTGCAAATTAAATGGCTATACACTTGCAATCATAAATCCATAAGTTCTAATTTATAATACATATGGCCAAAGATAGAACTTTCTTTCCCAAAATTTATCCATTAAAAGCTTGGCCATAAATCTCATTGCAAAGCATGGATCAAAAGGCTACAAAAATACAATAACGGTGTTTCCATCGCCTATCCATGGCTCATGGCATACTTAGGGATTTTTATGAAATTCTAGGATGCCACAATTCTCCCCTTCTTAGAAAATTTCGTCCTCAAAATTAGACATCACTCATGCCTCTTGAAACAAGTAGGGGTGCTTTTCCTTCATCTGATCTTCACTCTCCCATGTGGCTTCCTCCACATCATGATGTCGCCATAATATCTTAACCAAAGGAATCTTCTTAGTCCTAAGAACTTGCTCCTTTCGATCCAGTACTTGCATAGACTCTTCGATGTACCTCACTTTCTCATCTACTTTGATGTCTTCATGATCGAGTATGTGACCAGGATCCGGCTGGTACTTTCTCAACATTGATACATGAAACACATCATGTAAATTTCCCAATTTAAGAGGCAGTGCTAAACGATAAGCTACATCTCCTATTCTTTCAAGTATCTCAAAAGGTACAACAAATCTAGGGCTCAGTTTACCCTTCATTCCGAATCGAGATATTCCTTTCATAGGAGATACCTTAAGAAATACGTGATCTCCCACATTAAACTCTAAAGGCCTTCTACGCCTATCAGCATAATCTCTCTGCCTATTTTGGGCTGTCTTAAGTCTTTTCCTGATTATCTTGACCGCTTCTGTAGTAACTTGTACTATCTCCGGTCCTGTCAATTTTCTTTCACCTACTTCATTCCAACAGATAGGGGTCCTGCATCTTCTTCCATATAATGCCTCATAAGGAGCCATGCCTATACTTTTCTAAAAACTATTGTTATAAGCGAGCTCTATCAAGTGTAAATTCTCATCACAATTTCCTTTAAAGTCAATGACACATGCTCAACATATCTTCTAGAGTCTAAATCACTATTTTTGTTTGTCCATCTGTTTGAGGATGAAAGACAGTACTAAATTGAAGCTTTGTCCCTAAGGCATCTTGAAGCCTTCGCTAAAAATTTGAATTAAACCTAGAGTCTCGATCAGAAGTGATCGTTACAGGAATACCATGCAAGCGTATTACCTGGCTTACATACATCTCAGCAAGTTTACTCATCGAGTAGTCTATACGGACAGTTAGGAAATGAGTAGACTTCGTTAGACGATCCACTATTACCCAAATAGAGTCGTGACCATTTGATGTCCTTGGCAGTCCTTGCACAAAGTCCATCATTACATGTTCCCACTTCCACTCTGGTATATCCAATGGTCTCAATAGTCCTGCGGGTTTGCGGTGTTCTACCTTTACTCGCTGACATGTTAAACATTGAGAGACGTGCTTAGCTATATCCTTCTTCATGCCATTCCACCAAAATTGATAATGTAGATTTTTGTACATCTTTGTACTTCCTAGATGAATACTATAATTACTCCTATGTGCCTCCAACAAAATTTCCTTCTTCACTTCTTCATTGTCGAGAACACAAAGTCGTCCATGGCATCTTATCACACCATCTTCAGAGACTTGAAATTCTGGTCTTTTCCCTAAAGACACTGCATCTTTTACTTTCATAATCTCCGGGTCAGATTCTTGCAGGATCTGAACTTTCTGAATAATTTTGGGTTCAATCCTTAATGCAGTAAGCATACTAGTAAGGCAATCCATTTCCAATTTAAAGTTTGAATCCACGATAGACTTTCACAGATTCCACTCTGTTATTCTTAGACTAGCCATGTCCATAGCCGACTTTCGACTAAGGGCATCTGCCACTTTATTTGTCTTTCCTGGATGGTATCGTATCTCACAGTCATAATCTTTCAACAACTCCATCCACCTCCTTTGTCTCATGTTCAATTCCTTTTGTGAAATAGATACTTTAAGCTCTTGTGATTTGTATAGATTTCAAACTTTTCTCCATACAGATAGTGTCTCCATATCTTCAAAGCAAACATTATAGCTGCCCATTCTAAATCATGCGTTGGGTAATTCAGCTCATGAGGTTTCAATTGCCTCGATGCATAGGCTATGACCTTGCCATGCTGTATTAAAACACATCCCAGTCCTTTGTGAGATGCATCACTATACACCGTAAAACCATCAGATCCAGACGGTATAGTTAGAATTGGAGCTGAAGTCAATTTTCTTTTAAGTTCCTGAAAACTCCCTTCACATTCCCCACTCCATTCAAACTTCGCGTTCTTTCGAGTCAATTTTGTTAAAGGACCTGCCAATCGTGAAAACCCTTCAATAAACCTTCTATAATAACTAGCCAATCCTAAGAAACTCCGTATCTCAGTGGGTGTCGTCGGTCTCGGCCAATTTATTACCATCTCAACTTTCGCCGGGTCCACTGCAATTCCTCCTCCTGACACCATGTGTCCTAAAAATGCTATCCGGTTCAACCAAAATTCACATTTGCTAAATTTAGCATACAACTTATGATCCCTCAAAGTTTGCAAAACTATACTCAAGTGTTGCTCATGCTCTTCAGGTCCTCTAGAATATACTAGGATATCATCAATGAAAACAATCACAAACTGATCCAAATAAGGCTTAAATATTCTATTCATTAAATCCATAAATGCAGCTGGTGCATTTGTCAATCCAAAAGGCATAACTAAGAACTCATAATGTCCATAACGAGTCCTAAATGCAGTCTTAGGAATGTCTTCTTTCTTAATCCTTAACTGATGGTATCTCGATCTCAAGTCAGTCTTAGAAAAGACTGAACTTCCTTACAACTGATCAAAGAAATCATCAATTCTAGGCAAAGGATACTTATTCTTTATAGTCACTTGGTTCAGCTATCTATAATCAATACACAAACGCATCGACCCGTCCTTCTTTTTCACAAACAAGACTGGTGCACCACAAGGTGAAGCACTTGGCCTAATGAATCCTTTGTCAAGTAACTCTTATAGTTGCACCTTCAATTCCTTCAACTCGACTAAGGCCATCCTATACGGGGCTTTCGATATAGGTCATGTTCCAGGCATTAGTTCAATTTCAAACTCAATTTCCCACTCTGGTGGTAATACAAGCAACTCCTCAGGAAACACATTCTGAAATTCCCTGACCACTTGAATCTCATCAAGCTTAGGCTCTTCCTTAGTATAATCTTTAACCATGGCCAGGTACCCTTGCATCCTTTGTCAAGTAATGCACGGGCTTCTATTGCTGAAATAAGTGCTATAGATAGGTTGGTCTGACCTCCTAAAAATTCACAACTAGATTGATCAGGCAACATGAACTGGATCACTTTCCTATAGCAATCCACCTTAGCCCTATGCTTATGAAGCCAGTCCATCCCTATGATAACATCAAAGCCATACATAGCCATTACGACTAAGTCTATTTCCATATCCTTTCCTCCCATTGTTATCTTACATTTTCCACACACCAACATAGACAATACCATATTCTTTAAAGGTGTAGAAACACAGAGAGGCGTCTCAAGAGACATAGTTTCTATTTTACTCAACTGTTTATGTCTTTCAGACACAAATGAATGCGTAGCACCCGTATCAAACAATGGATATGCCTTTTTATCATTTATAAGGATCGTACCCGAGATAACATTTTTGGAAGGTTCCGCTTCCTCTTGGGTGATCGCATACACCCTTCCTTGTGCTGGTGGCCTCTAAGGATTCCTTGGTAGGTTTGGTCTAACAGCACTCTGTTGTGCCTGTCGCATCGAGCCAACACTCTTTTGCGACCTTTCTTGTGGGCAATCTCTCTTAAGGTGTCCCATTTGCCCACAACCATAACATCTCAGTCGTCCATTGCAAGGTCCTAGGCCATGTTGCCCATCGCACCTTCGACATTCTTCATTTCGATAAGGTGCACTTCCAAAATTTCCAAAATTGCTCTTTTTCTTCGCATTCTGAGTCTGACCTTAACCAGGATAGGGTCTCTTACCCTTTCTCACATCACTAAAGTTCGGCTGTCTCTTAAACTCTGATCGCTCTCTCACCAGCTCTTGCTCCACTTATTGTGCCCTTTCATAGATCTCATGATAATCCCTTATACTCAAAGGCACCAGTTGTTTCCTAATATCAGTCCTCAATCCTTTTAGAAATCTCTTAACTTTCTCCTCACGATCCTCAATCAATCTGGGAGCATACCTAGACAATTCAGAAAATTTTGTCTCACACTGATCCACTGTCAACTCATTTTGTTCCAATTGAACAAATTCAGTGATTTTCTTATTCTTAGCACAATCAGAGAAATGCTTCCTATTGAAAGCCTTCACAAACTCTTCCCAGTTCACATCAGTACCTAGTGGAAAGATTGTATCCTTCGAAGCTTTCCACCAAAACTTTGCATTTCCCTCCAGCCGGTACTCTGCCAAAATTGTTTTCTCATCTTCACTGCAGTCCAACAACCCAAAAATTCGCTCCATTCCATCAATCCAATGTTCCGCCTCCTTAGGACTTCCCATTCCACTAAACTTAAGTGACTTCAACTTCAGAAATTGTTCTACCAGTCCTTGAGGGTGACATTCCATTACATGTTACCAGTACCTAAAAGCAACTCATAATAAACTACTAGGGATCTACGAGTGAATACTCATCACCCGTTATTCAAGGTTAACCAATTATTCCATTTAATATCCTATGGTGTGCATAGTCATCATGTTCCTCAATTTCCAAATGAGGCTCCTTATCACTCCAATCTATAACCATTGCTCTGATACCAAAACCTAATCTGTGGCACCACGATCCGACAAGATCGCCACAGATACCTATCGCTCCACCTAATGAATACCAGTTACATATCTTTGATATAAAGAGGTTTAAAGAAGGACCGAGGTCCATAGGCCTTTTTTTTTAAAAGGAGTTTAGCACAACTCATAGCGAAATTAAATACGACTCTCACCATCCCTCTACTCTCTTAATGATGGTACAATGCACACCAACTACACATCGAAGGAAAATGTAAGCCGAGCCACTTTTATTTACATTTTTAAGATTGGCATCTTGGGTTGGTATAACCAAAAAGCCAAGACGTTTAGCTAAACTTGAATACAGCTCAAAAGAGAGATTTCGACCCCCTGTATTGATCATGTATAACCCTCCATCTACAAGTGTTAGCTATCCCCAAAAAAGCCAGCTCCCCCTCCTCACGCGGGCCATCACACCCATCCAGGTGCATTGGGCGGTGGCGGCGGCAACATCCCCCGCATCACTTCGTCACAGTGGACGTGGATAGACAAGAACTCCTGGATGACCGAGCCCCCAGCCAAGCCCACATCATACATTACCAGCACCCGAACCGTACAAACGTCAAATCAGGGATGGTGACACAATCAAGCTCCATACAATCGACCTCCACATCAGATGGAAGGCCGTAAAAGGTACCCCGCGTGATTGGAGAGAGAGGCATCTTTCTAATCTGAAATGTTGGTCCCGAAAGGGGTGAGTACAACCACTCAGCAGGTAAAAGATCCATTAAGCTACTCAATGCATCAAACAGAACAATCATAACATAATAGTAGAGTGTATATCATTCATGCATCCAAGCATAACTTACCTAGCAGCCATGCATATGTCATCATACCATATGTGCATACACCATCATGCACTCATTATCGAGCATTCATGCATATACCATCATGCCATAGGTGCATATACAACCATGCACTCATCATCAAGCATTCATGCATATCCATGCCTTATGTGCACATACCACCATGCACTTATCCATACTATATCATATAGCCATGCATACATGTCACCATACCATGCATGATTCAATTTCAACTTTTTATCTTTCAATTGGGTCACCACATTTTTCTTTCCTGAGACCAGCAATTGCATCCCACATTTTATCGCTCGCACCCAACCTGCCGTCACAAGGAACCTCAGGCACACACCTCCGGGCATCCGGCACACACACTCCGAGCATCCCGAAACTCCTGAGGACATCCAACACACACACTGCGAGCATTCAGCACTCCGACGGTATCCTCATTTATCATAATTCATATTCACATTTGTGTCTCAATATCAATATGGCACATGATGTAATGGCAAGAAGGTCAATTTCAGCTTTTGCATTCGTAAATGACCTTAAAAAATTATGAAATTCGACTATGTGATAGCCAAGACCATAAGGTAAATAATTCATGAAGACATCGAAGTCAGATTCGTCCTAGGTAATGAAATAAAGGCGGTTAAAACTTCTGTTCCTAGTACAAAAATTTCCAGATCCAGTCTTTTCAAAGAATAACGATTTCACCCACTTATACTTGTTTGTTTTGTCCCAAATTTGAGTATGTTATACTCCAAGAGGTCCTTTACAACTTTCATTTAGAGGTTGAAGCCAAAATTCAACTAGGACATCACATGCAAGTCACTAGAACATCCAAGGTCGAGCTGTTTTTCTCAAGAACAGTACACTAGACTAGAGCACCATTCTTATAACTTCAATTTTTCACATTCTATACATCCAAAATTGTCACCATTCGATCACACACACTAAACACAGGATGTAAGAGTAGACCAAGAGATCCCACTTGCCTCTAGACCGAGCGAACACAGCAAACACAAACGGAGGGCGAGGCGGACTCGACGGCGGCGAAGGGACGACGGTGGACTACCCTTCTCCTTCCTCTCGCACGCACGGCCTCTTTCCTTCTTCCCTTCTTCCTTCTCTTTCTCTCCTCTCTCTCTCTCTCTCTCTCGGACGAACTCACCTCTCTCTCTCTCTCTCTCTCTCTCTCTCTTTCTCGCTTAAACCGGTCACTTTCCCCTCTAATTTTCCTTCTCTCCATCATTAGCCATCATTAGTTGTGCATGGGTGACACTTGGCTAACTTCAAAGGACAAATGGGGGCATGCAAACCGGTCTCTCCCCCCCCCCCCCTTCTTCATGCAATCGACGGCCCCTTCATGGGCTTATGGGCCAGCCATTTCGGCCCATCTTAGGCCCAACACTCTTAGGCCTAAGACCCAAGCTCAAATAACCCAAGATTAACCCTTTTAAAAATAACTAAATCCCTATTAAATCAAAGTACTAAATTGCAAATTAAATGGCTATACACTTGCAATCATAAATCCATAAGTTCTAATTTATAATACATATGGCCAAAGATAGAACTTTCTTTCCCAAAATTTATCCATTAAAAGCTTGGCCATAAATCTCATTGCGAAGGGATCAAAAGGCTACAAAAATACAATAACGATGTTTCCATCGCCTATCCATGGCTCATGGCATACTTAGGGATTTTTATGAAATTCTAGGATGCCAAAACGGTTAATCGAACTAGTCGATTTCATGTCATCCAGACTATTTATAAGTCAAGACAATTAGTAATGGCTACCAACTCCAATCACGTCTATCAAGAACTCAAATCGAAGCATGGATCAATCAACTCAATTGAATACATGTCAACCATACCATTCCTCAGTCATCTCAATTACTCAATCCCAGCGCTGGATTACGACTCAACGAGCATGGCCTACTAAATATTTTGTGGTAATGTTGAATTACGACTCAGCGGGCACAGCCTACTAAATCTTTGGCCATAATGCTAAATTACGGCTCAGCAGGCACAACCGATTCCAAGTTCGGTGGTAAAGCTTAATTATGGCTCAGCGAGCACAATTTAGATTAGGTGGTAATGCTAAATTACGACTTGGCGGGCACAACCTAGATTAGGTGGAAATGCTTAATTACGGCTCAACGAGCACAACCTAGATTAGGTGCTAATGCTGAATTACGACTCAGCAAACACAACTGATTCCAAGTTCGATGATTTTCTTGATCTAACCCACAACATCACACAATCATGAAGCATAAACACTGCGGCATATCATAATCCAACCAGCATAGAGCAATCCATCTCACAACTTCACACATAAGTTCTCAACATGCCACCAATCCACCACATCACTAAATACACCTTATTTAGCAAGCACAATGTCAAGATCAACCACAAAACCATAACTGGTCTTAATTGGTAGAAACCGGGCCACTCGCGCGTCTCCAAGTTTAAATATAGAACTAAATCAAATGAGTTCGGAAAATTCCCAGATTTTAGTATGTGGTAAAGGACACATAAACGAACATTTTTCATGAGACATCTTAATCCAAATGCTTCTAGATTCGGCCCAGTAAATCGTTCAACCTAGTACAAAAGCTGTCCATTTTCTAAAAAGTTTGTTTTCCAAAATCAATTTGGTTAGAGGTCCAAAACATATCCGTTTGATCTGAAATTTGAATATGTTAAACTAGGAGAGATGAAAAACAACCTCTGTGAAGAAATAAATTTGAAATTCTAACCCTCAAAGTTGATAAAAACCCCTAAAATCCTAAAAGGTCAACAATTTCAGCGAAAACTAAGTTTCTGTTTGTAAATGACGGAGCTAATATCTCCTTATTTTAAGCCCCTAAAAATCTTGACAAAAATATATGTTGTAAAAATCTTGACAAAAGTATATGTTGTAACTGAGGATGTCTAAAATATTTCTCAATAAGACATCAACCTCAAATTCGTAACCCATTTCAGTCCACAAAAATGGCAAACGACGAGGGTTTAAAGATCCGAACTGCAGGAATTCTACTGGATTCAACTAATCCATCATCAATGGTGCAAATCTCACTAATTAACTTACACTAATCCATTCTAAAGCTAATCTAACTATTCTAGCTTATCAATAATCCATACTTAAGCTAACCTAAACAACCCTTGAGCATAATGAACCTACTAAGTAAGGTTTAGTGAGCAAACTCACTTGTTTGGCGAGTCAGTCAGTTCAAATCAACGAGGCTTGTGGCACCCCGAACCACCTTAGGTCGCCACAGGCACCTAATACTACACCTAATCACATCTCTTAGTAGAAGCGTTCGTAAATCATAGACATTTTTTTTTAAAACGGTCCCAGCGCAACTCATTAGCGGAAGTAAAATATAATATCGCCATCTCTCCCTCCATCAACCATGATACAATTGCACACCACTAAACATCATAAGAAAAGATAAAGCCACGACACTTTATTTACATATTTTTCAAGATGGGTTTCCTTGGGTCGGTACATCAAAAGAAAGGCCAAGATGTGTAGCCACACTCGGCCATAAACCCAAAAATAAACGCTTGACCCACTACGTCTATCATGCAAGATCCCCCATCAACTAGTGTCGGCTGATCATCCCAAAAAGTTTCAGCTCCTACTTCTCACGCACGGGCCCTCACACCCATCCCGATGCATCAGTCGGTGGTGGCGGCAACATCCCACGCATCACTCCGTCTCGACGAACATGGACAGATATGAACTCCTGAATGACAGGGCCCCCAGCCAGGCCCACGTCATACATCACTAAGGCGCGCACTCGAATAAATGTCAGTCCAGGAATGGTGGGACAGTCGATCTCCACACACTCGACCTCTACATCTGAAGGAAGGCCGTAAAATACGCCCCGCGTGACAGCAGGAAGCAGCATCCTGCTAATCTGAAATGTTGGTCCTCGAAGGGGTGAGTACAACCACTCAGCAGGTAAAGGACTAATAAACCACTCAATGCATCATGCCACACAATCATCACAATCATAGCATCACATGTCATTAAGGCATCCATGCACAACTTACCTTGGTACCATGCACATGTCATCATACCTCATGTACATACATCATCATATAGTCATTACCACCATATCATACACTTACCATCATCATGTCACATGTATCATCATCTTTACCATGCATCCATGCATGTAACATCATCATCATATCACATGTACCATCATAATTGCCATGCATCCATGCATGTAACATTATCATCATATCACATGTACCATCATCATTGCCATGCATCCATGCATGTAACACCATCATCATATCACATGTACCATCATCATTGCCATGCATCCATGCATGTAACATCATCATCATATCATGCATATATCCTCATCATCATGTCATGCATATATCATCATGCATAATTCAATTTCAATTTCATTTTGGACCGCCACATTTCTCTTTCCCGGGACCAATGTTTGCATCCCACATGTATCCAAGATACAATCAAACATCCGGCTCCCCCACTCTCCGGGCATCTCGTACCCCAACTGGCATCACGAGGACCCTCCGGCATTTAGCCATTTAAGCCCACCGGGCAACCGGCCGTACCCTTCTAGCCAGGCATCTCGCACCCAAACTGGCATCGCGAGGCATCCCTCGGCACAATACATGCCGAGCTTCCGGCTCCCCCACTCTCCGGGCATCTCGATACCTCTCGGTACTCCCGAGGACCCTCCAGTACCCGGCCATTCAAGGCCACCGGGCAACCGGCCGTGCCCTTCTAGCCAGGCATCCCGACACTCCCGGGGCATCATCGGCTCACACCTCGGACGGCCTTCTCATTTATCTCAATTCTCATCTTCAATTATAGTTCAATTTTAACATGGCATGTGATGTGATGGCAATCAAGATCATATTCATCCTTGAATTCATACATGCATCTCAAATCATCATCATACATGCAGCAAGACACCATCATCCATAACAATACAATTCATGAAGTCCATACAATTTAAAATAGTCCATTTTTCATGCCTTTTTGAAGTTTACTAAATTCCAGCTTGTACCATTTTAGAAAATATTTAAATTAAATATCCATATGATTCTCAAAAATCATGAAATCAAGACATGTGATAGACAAGTCAATAAGATAACAATTTTATGAAAAACACATGCCCAATAGAGTTCCACACAAGAAGATATAGTTCACACAAATACAGCATGCAATTTCGGATCGAAACAGAATGTGCAGTTTTCGAAATAATTCGATTAAAATACCCGAACAACCTCCGAAAACTATGAAATTTTACCAGGATATACTTAAGACACTAAAGTATATTTTTCATGAAGACATCTAGGCCATATTCGTTCTAGATAATTTTCTATAGTCGTCCGAAGCTTCTGATTCTAGCACCGAAACGTCCAGTGTAGTTATCTCCGAAATATTGAGTTTTCACCCCTTTATTCTTCTTCGTTTCCTCTGAAATTTGGATATGTTTTACTTCAAGAGGTCCCATACAACTTCATTAAGGGATATAAGTCAAATTTCCAAAGAATAGTCACCATATGGGTCCAAGCAGTCTCGGGTGTCCAGTACCATGTTTCCAGATTTACCGTCTTCAAGAGTAAGTCGATTCACTAGGCTACACTTGCTCATTTTACTTCAAATTTGAGTATGTTAGTAATTAGGATGTTCTATACAAGTTTCATGAAGATGTCGAAGAGAGATTCTTGGTAAAAATCGACATGCAGCCCACAAAGCTACCAAAAGGTCAGCAAAGCAGTTCCAGATCTAGTGTCTTCGTAGGATGAGGGTTTGACCCCTTAAATCTCAACCATTTTGTCCCAAATTTTATTATGTTTTATTTTAAGATGTTGGTTACAACTTTCATGAAGGAATCAAAGTCAAAATTCAACTCGAAACATGCATGCAAGCCTCCACAAGTTTCTGGGTCAGGCGGTTTACACGAAATCAGCAAGCATTTTCAAGAACAAGTCACATTCTAGCTTCGGTTTTGCCTATCCTAACATCCGAAATCTACCACCAACAAATCACACATGCAAGACACACATGCAAGAGTAGAAATCGATCCCAACTTGCCTCTAAGACCAAGCGGATGACAGCAAAAGGGACGTCACACTGGCGACGGACGGACGGCGTGCGGGCGGTGACGGGCGAGCTCCTCCTCCTCCTCGGTTCCTCTCTCTCGCAACTCCCTCTCTCTCTCTTTGGCTTGGCCGAATGCCACTAACCGGCCACTCTCTCTCTCTCTCTCTCTCTCTCTCTCTCTCTCTCTTTCCCTTTTATTTCCCCAAAACTCCATCATTGGCAATGATTATTTGCCTCTCCACAAGCCAAAGCATGATCTACACTTGGCAATTTGAGAGAGACACATGGCCTTCTCTATGCAGAGATGGGCCTCATTCTCGGCTGGGCTTTGGGCCAGCAAATGGGCCGGTCGACAGCCCCTCCTTGGCTTCAATGGGCTGGCCATTTGGTCCTCCAAAATCCATGCCCTTGGGCCTAAGGCCCAACCTAATTCAAATCAATTTTAAATCTCCTTTTTAAATACTAATTAAATCTTATTAAACTAGAGTACTATAGGGTAAAATTAAATAACTAAACACTTAGAATTACAAACTTATGGATTCTAATTCACAATGCACATGGCCAGAGATAAATCATTCTCTTCCAAGATGTATCCATTTAAACTTGGCCATAGATTTCAATGCAAGACATTAATTGGAGCACCCCTAATGGCTAGCAAGGACATTTAGGATGCCACAGGGCTTGACTTTCCTCAAAGTGGGTCAAGCTTTCAAGGCTCAGAACTACCTCAAAACGGGCCTTGAAGTTGCTAGAAACCCACAACTTTTGCTTTGTTTGGTGCTAGAAAGGAAAGGAAACAAGGCTGGTTCGATGAAGCAAAGGTAGCGGTGGAGCAGTAGAGGCAGTAGTAACTCGGGCAAGCAGCTTTAGGCTTTAGTGGCCCCACATGGTGGCTAAACAGCCCTTAGACTGTGGAAACACTTGCTATGGCCGTGAGTTAGGTGGAGCAACATTATGGGATGATGGCGAGGCATCGCAAGGTGCGATGGCGCGCGCGCACGAGGAGGGTGACGAACAGCGACGGGCGGCATGTGTGGCGGGGGTGGCTAGTTCGGACAACCTCCTTGCTGGTTTTCCTTTGGAAATCTGAAGCTTACAAGGCACAAAAATGAAGAAAGAAGGGTTGGTCTACAACTTGAAGGAGAGAGGGAGAGATGAGACAAGGGGGGCCACCATGGCCAAAATTTCCAATTCTTGGTCCCTTTGACCATCCTCAGCCATGGCTGCCTTCCTTGGTTGCAATTCAACCAACAATGCTCCCATCTAGAAGCTTGAAATGGTCCATAAGTTATTGGGGGTGGGGGACATACGAATTTCACAATTTTCTCCCTCAATTGGACTTGATTTCCTTCTCAATTCAATCCAATTTGGCCCTCAAAAATTCAATTGGTATCTCAATGATTAAATTGATATTTTTCCTCACCAATTGATCCCACTTGCTTCCCAATTGTGTAATCAAAAACAGTCCCGGCCTTTTTCTGGACAAAAACGGCCCTCGGATGACTTCTTCCCAAAAAGTCTCGGACGCAGAAAAATCTTCTAAGACTGAGTCAACGTTCCTAAAATGACTTGTGACATGGCAGAACTTTCAATTTCTGAAATCGGGTTCAAATTCACAATTAATTTTAATCCGGTGCGATTTTAACGTGACTTAGGCTATCAGGTAGCTTTCAGAAATTTTTAGTGCAAATGACCCATGGTCAATTTTCTTCGAGCCACAATGTACCACGTCGACACATTGGCAACTCTCGGTGGTCGTAAAAATCTCAAGGTTTCAATTACGAGTATAGGGTACCCAAAACAACAGAAAATCGGTCTAATGCTGATCAATGAAAACTTTGCAATCAAGTGGAATCACCCACACTTCAATAACACCTTTTAGTCAATCTTTGGTCGATTTCTCAAGTCTATTGCATTAAAATCTCTTAATAACTTCCCTAGATAGTCTAGTTATCTCATGAGTGATCGGCTTTGAAAATAGCACTATAGGCGCATCGATGAAAGGCCTGATTTATTCAATTGAAAACAAGACTGAAAATCCAGGATGTCATAACTCTTCTCCTCTTCTACAAATTTCGTCCTCGAAATTTAGACCTTTACCAATCCTTAAACAAAAAAGGTGGGGGTATTGTCGTCTGATGGAGTCTCTCTTTCCTCGGTTGCTTCTTCAGTCCCGTGGTGTTGTCATACCACTTTGACCATGAGGACCATCTTGGTACATAGAATCTGATCTTTCTAAACCACAAGATGAACCGGGCTTTGCACGTACGACACTTTGTCATTCACGTCTAATTCTTCAAGATTTAGCACGTGAGTTAAGTCAGGCTAATACATCCTCAACCTCGACATGTGAAAAATGTCATGCACTTGCGCCTACCTTCGTGACAACGCAAAACTATACGTTAGGATCTCAATTCTTTTCAAAATCTCAAAGGGACCTACTTGCCTCAGTTTCAATTTCCCCTCCCTGCTGAAGTGCAAGGCATCCCTTATTAGTGGCACATTCAAAGAGGTATAGTTACCAATTTGGAACTCTAGGTGCCTTCGATGCTCAATAATACAACTTTTCTAGCGGCTCTAAGTGATCTTGAACCTGTCTCTGATCTTGGCAACTACAATCACTGATTGCTAAATTGACTCTGGGTTGTGACCTTTCTTTCTCTAACCTCATTCCAATACATTGGAGCTTTGCATGCTCTGCTATGCAATGCATCTAAAGGCACATCTGACCGTTCTGCTAAAACTGAGAACCTCGAGTTTGGATTTGATATAATTGCTACCGGCACTCCATGTAGGCAAACTATCTGTCGCACATACACTTCTGCATGCCTATTCAAATCAAGATCCTTCCATACGGTAATAAAGTGAGTCGACTTCCTCAGTCTATCGACCACTACCAATGGAATCATTACCCTTTTAGTTCCTTGACAAGCTTGTCACAAGGTCCATCGTGACATGTTAGGATCTCCTTAGGATGTTTTGCTATAGCGCTTTGGAGATATATATTCAAATGATCTTTGGAGAGATAAAAATGTGATTGCACAAAGATCTTCTTCCCAAGGTGTCATCAACTAATTTGGGGATTAGAGAATAACAATTGATTTTTTCCTTGGCTTGATGATGCACTCGTATGCTCCCCTATCTTGATGAGCAATTTAATTTCAACATCAGCAAAACATTATAAGATAAGTACTTGACAAGTGAGCATATTCAATCACTTTTGGTAGCAAATGTTAGCGCAATATTCACTCATCATTAGCGGCAAATGTTTGGGCAAAAACATACTTTTTCACATCAAGTAACTCTCCATTTTCTTGCCATCGATTAAAGAGAATGCAAAAGAGCGTTAAGAGTCAAACGATCAGATTAATGGATGGCATGAGATAGTGCAATACAAAAAGTCAGACCTAAACAACGAACTAAAAAGGGTAAAGGAGTAGGAGCAAAACAAGAGCACATTAAGATTTGAGAAAAAAAATAGGTGCAGCGGCGTTTGCGCTGCTGAGAGGAAGTGGGTTTTTTCGAGTTTGATGGTCTCTAGTTCAAGGCATATAGGGTTGTAGTAATCTAGGCTAAGGATGTTACGCTCGATCTTGACCATATATTGAGTCAGTGAGAGGAGGGTGTTCTTGATCTCCTTAACATCCGCTTGTAGTTAATTAAGGTTGGCAGGAGAGGCAGGTGCGTCCACAATTGGTGAAGGGATCTTTTTGGTCGAGGTGGACGAAGGGCCTTGGTCGGTGCCAGAGCCTTAGCATGTTTGCACTTTTCTAGTTCAAATATCTCAGCAAGTCATTTTTTTTAGCTTTGCTACGGTTCTGTCATGGTCGTTATGACCAATGGGGATGATCTCTCTATTGTAATTGACCCATCCTTCAAGCGTTGTCCTGAACATCATTTTATCCAGTGTTTTCTTCCCAAATTTCATATTTGGAATTAGAAGAGATGAAGCTTCAGAGTAATCAAACTATAGGTAGTTTTCTTGTTTTTCTCTTAGCCATGCTATACATGTGGATGAAGATCATGTGGGGGAAAGAGAACTCTTGAAACTTGTTCAAGATAGCCCAGATCACTCTTACCTCATATTAAGATACGTCGTTTGTAAAAGATTTTTTTGGACGGAGGCAGAGAGTAAGGATCTTTTGAATAAAATTCATTTTCAAAGGGAGGAGGCTCAGTGGAACAATTTCTTTGGAAGTGTGAGCAGAGTTGGGTGTTTCTAAAATAGAAATATAGACCTTATTAGGTTCTACGGGAATGCCCTTGAAAATATTGTACTCTGTTTGAATAATTTCAGCCCATTCATCTAGAGTTATAGTATAATTTTGTCCATGAATAATAAGAGAAAAGAGTCCTAGTTTGGAAAACGCAGATTTGAGTAAAATAGGGTCACGAGTTCAGGGTGGATATTCTCTTTCATGGAGCAAAAGTATTTGAGGCGAAAAGCTTCAAAGAGTTCAAATAGAAAAATCCCATGACGCTCTAGGAAATCAAAATCAACATAACGATAAGGAATAATGCCTTGATTGTAGAATTGATGCTTTGCACGTTCATGCTCTAGTGAAAGAAAGAGATCGGATTCAAATTTGGGATCATTTTCAAAATCAAGAGTGAGTTCAAAATTATCTGATCATCATCATTTTTACAACGTCTATCTCCCAAGGCTTCTCCTGTTTATTTTATGGCTTCGCTTCCTTCAAGTTGTGAGACAATTGGCTTAGGAATGATTTGTTTCCCTTTGTCTTTAGGATGAATAAGCTGAGAGGTCCCTTCTTCTTTGGTTGAGGATTTTGAAGAGAGGGTTCAAAGGGCTGAGATGGTTGAGGTGGTTGAGCAGTTGAATGCGATGCGGCTGGTTAGTCTTGAGCGGTCAGTGTTTGTTTGAGCTATAGGGTTTGTGATCCTGTAGCTTCGAACTTGACGAGCTTCTTCAGCTCCGATCCATGGCTCTCCATAAGAGCTGTAAGGCCTTTCAATAGATTTCCTAGGAGTGACTGAATAGGAGCTGATGGAGATGGAGTGACTGTAACGAGTGTTGCCATGGGTGGTATGATATTGCTAGTATGAGTACCTAGAGGGGGGGTGAATAGGTGCCTAAACACTTTATCGATATACGGAAGCGATTCTTAACATATGATGGAAGTTAAATTCTCTCTTAATTAACGAAATGAAATACGATTGAGGTAGAGAGAGTAAGGAAGAGAAAATTGAACACATGATTTATAGTGGTTCGGCTTATTCCAAGCCTACGTCCACTCTTCCGCACTGACAGCCCACCGGCTGGATTTCACTATGATCAAAAGAGAAGTTACAGCACAGCTTTGCCTTGATTCCACAGTGTAGATGTTTTACCACACCTCCTCAAGGTCTCTCACAAATATAGACTCTCTTTTGTATACAAGTATTCGCTCAAAGGATTTGTCTAAACAATTTGGAGCTTCAGACTTTGGAATTCTTCTATCGCGCACACCTCGAACAGCTAAGAACGTCTTCCTTATATACTCCTTTATGCCATCATACTCGTTGGCACTTACTAAAGGAATTCCTCCAATCTCCCTGTTGGACGGAATCATCTAGGAAGATTGTTCGAGCTATAAAAGGAACGTGTTGATAGCCCATCAATCCTGTTCGCCCATACAATCAGGATCTTGGTTTCCATAAGTAGAACCTTCCAATAATATTTAGACAATCATCGAATCTTCAGTCATTGAATCAATCTTGATCAATCAAAGGATTCTGATACGTCTTCTCCAGCCACGAGATCTTCTCCAGATGATAAGGATAAATCCTGAACAAAACATCCAGTTCTGGATAACCTTTCTTCAACGGATTAGAGACTGTCAATGAGGATAGACTTTGAGTCTTGAGTCTGGCTGTCCGGAAGTCTTCAGACTTTAACTAACAGAGTCTGCTGACCTTCAGACTAGACTGATGGAAACGTTTTGTCAACTTCAAAACACTTCACGAGGATTTCTCCAACATGGTACAGCGGTTATGTCTTTCTCTACAGGCAGTCGCGATTCAAGGGTCTTCCCAACAGGAGTTTCTTTTTCTTTAACTGCTTGCAGTGGTTGATCCACCAGCTTGGGCACACTCTGACTTTGAGTGACTTCCAGCGATTCCTCATGTTGGGTGATCTTCTCCATGTTTTGGACGATCGGCTAGAGATTCGTGAGGATTTCCTTACGACCTTAGAAGATGGGCGAGCTTTGGGTGCCACAGGTTCGAAGGGTGAAGGTAGAGGGAGATCACCAAGAGAGCGGAGGTCGGAGAGGAGATATGTGTGTGTGTGTGTGTGTGTGTGTGTGTGTGTGTGTGTGTGTGTGTGTGAGAGAGAGAGAGAGCGAGAGAGAGAGCGAGATCTGAGAGATGGAGAGAGCCCTTTCTCGGCCAAGCCGCGAAGACCCTCGCCACACAAGACCTCCGCTATGTCACTGCAGCCCTACGCTGCCTGTCGCTACGACGGCATTGTCTGCTGCGCCTAAATCAAGTCGCGCCATTGCTGTACCTGACGGCCGTTGCTGCCACAACGCCGCTCCTCATTGCCTCGTCGATTGCCACCGATCCTGCTCGCTACATCACCGTGACCAAGAAGTCTGGGCCAGCCGCCGTCGCTCGCCGCGGCCGTCTCCATCGGGGTTCGTAGTGGGGGAGCAGAGGCTACGAACCGGGTCGGGCGCAGGTCGTATTCGGGTAGGGTTTCGGTTGTCCGAGACGGCTGGGTCTTCGTGTTCATGGGCTTGCAAGGTCGTGGGCCTGGCTTTTCTTTCAAGTGAAATTTGGGCCTCATTAGAATTAATTTGAACTGGGCTCTTGATAGAGCCCGGTCCGGCCAAACTCAAGCCCGAGATAGGACTCCTCGGTCCGCTTTGTCCAGCCTCCATGCGTATGATGGATGACCTGCGTATCTCTGGGGGAGAGTGCTCGACGTCTATTCTGTCGGATGAAGCTGAGGGGATTATTGATTTTGAAGCTTATATGGGTTGGGCATGACATATCTAAGTTATAATCCCTAATTTTGTGAATTAATTTTTATCGGTGAAATTCTAGTGTCAAGCAATTCAATTGATAAAATCGGAAAGTTTAGGTTTGAATTGGCATAATAAATTTAGGACTAACTTGATAATTGCTCCTAAATAACTTATTTCAATATTTCTTCTAAATCAGTAATTATTCATTATGGAAATTAAAATTTAGATATTTGCTAGAATTAGACATCAGTTCAAATTATAGGTTTGCTAACTGACGTCAAAAGCAAATCAGTGCATCGAGCTCGCGCGAGTATGCGCTACGTGAGTCATCATTGTGCTCCTTTGACCCACTTTTATATCCATTGACAAATAGATAGAGATCGAAATGCTAGCATCATTTCCTTGAATTACATCATCTCACCCCGAAACTTTGTGAGCACCTAAGTTCATTGTAAG
This sequence comes from Eucalyptus grandis x Eucalyptus urophylla, assembly GCA_028830015.1. Classification (NCBI taxonomy): domain Eukaryota; kingdom Viridiplantae; phylum Streptophyta; class Magnoliopsida; order Myrtales; family Myrtaceae; genus Eucalyptus; species Eucalyptus grandis x Eucalyptus urophylla. The sequence goes on from CM054190.1 coordinate 50,141,985, forward strand.
CTTTCCAACAAGATATCATTTGGGCGACACCCTTGTTGGTCTCAAATCACATAGCCACCTTTTCGGGAAAAACACATGATCAAATAAATACCCAAGGATCTAAATCAAACAATACTTACAGCTAACAATAGTGAGTCGAGCTTTCCGGCAGCATTAGAGTTGTAGGAATCCAAATATGGATTTAAAAGATAATTGTTTCGAAATTTTATGAAGTAACGGTTAAACAACTAATCAAATGCCACACCTCAACACTTTTAAGGCAGAACGAGTACGGTAGAAGAAGAAAAATTCTTAGATGCCCTCAATGCATGTAAGCTCATCTCACATGCACCCTTGGATGAAGTGGGCCCATGTAGAGCCCACTAATCTAATAGTAGCATGAGCTAGGTTCACATGATCCGGACGCATACATTACTGGCTTATTGTACAAATGATCGCGACAAGATTCTAGTGTATTTAGAAAAAATGAAAAAGCCCAAAGCTAGGTTCTAAAACAGAATATGCGTCCATAATTAAGTCATGTGTAGAAAAGTCCACATCAATCAATTGGTCCACTTGGCCTTGGACAATACTAAATGAACATATTGAAAGTGTTGGCATGACACGCCATTACTAAATAATGCTTTGATCGGCATGACGTGAGCCGTCATTATATGAATGCAACACCAAATGTTAGTTTATCCCTCTATAGATAGGATTGAACTTCTACTATAATCTCATCTATAATGGGTGGATGGTATTACTGCATCACTTGATTTATCAAGCACATTTTTCCAGATGAACATTAGCTCTTAAGGAATTGACGAAGCAACATACTTTTATTCATCTACTCCATAGTCCAAACAGAACAACAAGTCAGAAAGCACCCCAACGACTCACTTCAACACACTAGCAAACCAAATACAACCTCACAAGAAAAATCCATGGAAAGCCATTGACGACAAGCATATAAGCCGAATTATTATTTCTTTTCATATTTTTGAAGAGGCTTGAAAGGTGGTGATTCTTAATGGATGGATTCTTGACAAAAATGAAATTAGCCAATTAGCCAATTAGCTAGTGCCACCAAGAACGCCCGTGAGCTTCTTGACCTGAGCATCATCAACGAAAGTGGTGGCCTCCACCAACTCAGAAGGAAAATTATTAGCGAACAGAGCAAAGTCCAAGATTTGAAGCCCAGGGCTTGGACTGCTGAAGCTGACCACGGCAAGTGCTGGACCTTTACCAGCATTCAATTGAAGTGCAATAGCCCCTGTGGGAAAATCATGCTATCCCCTTTGTTGAGGGTCTTCAAGTAGACGGTGTTCGCTGATGATGAGATGAACCCGGCACAAATCAACCCTTGGAGGACAAGGAGGACCTCTGAGCCACCCGGGTGCGTGTGCAATGGAACCCCACCACGGGCTATGTCCAGGCGGGCCAAGGAGATGCCGAGCCCATTTAGGCCAGGGAACTGGTTTACAAATGCCGTGGTCACCGCAGCCTTGATGAGGTTCGAGGTGTTCCCAGCCACGCCGAGGCCTGAGAAGACAAAGTCATTCACGGTGACTGCTGAGACCTTCTTGCAGGAGTAGCCCGCGGGGCCCTCGGGGGCCGAGAGGTCTGCAACGCAGAAGTCCTGGACCGCCGCGTGGGAGGCAGAGAGGAGGAAGGAGAACAGAATGAAGGTTTGGAGTATTGACATCTTTACGCCAACGCTTTAATTTCTTGGGAGAAGGATTTCCTTTCGAATGTATGTTTGAGGGATTCTCGGGGAGGTATATATAGAGCGGCACATTGTGGGATGTTCTGAGGCATTGGTGATTGGCCGAGATGATAAGAGACCCCATGCAGGGTTTCACGTGCACGGTAATGCAGGAAAGGGGTACATTGGAAGCAAACAGATTGCGATCCGTGATACCTGTCGGAGGGTAATCTCTTCACAGAAAAGAACAAGGAGGTTCTTTTAGTTTGGATATAGAGGACCATGAGAAAATATCTCTAGATATTTTTGGGCTTCATTAAAGAATATTCGTCTCTTTAAAGAATATGAACTCCAAATACATTTCCAATTGGAAGAACTCAATAAGAAGTTCAAAACTTGCAATTTTCGCTAGAAGTATCGTATTATCATAAAAGTGGCCTTATCATCTTTCCAAACCCCTAAAGTGCTGTGGAATCGTAGGCACAAACACAACCCAAAGTCAAGCATTTCCTTTGGCAGGTTTGCAACAATGCATTGGCAACCATGGAAAATCTTAAAAGAAGAAGAGTATTACCGGATGATATCTATCCTCTCTGTAGAAAACCTCTTCCTCCTTTTCCCTTGGAGGAAACAGGTTTGGGAACATACAGCGGTTAAAATCAAGATCAACACAAACGACGTGACTAGAATGGAAGCTTGGCTCGCGTACTTTAACCATATCTCAGTATCCTTCGAGTTCTTGACCCTACTGCTGTGGCCAAGTTGGAAAGCCCGGAACGATTTTGTGTTCCGAACTCTACCACCGAAGCCCCAACTCCTCATAGACGCGGCCTTGGCAAAAAATCAAAGCATCAGCAGATGGGTAAGTGGAAAGCAAGCAGATATAAACCAGCGGACAGGCATACCTTCGGCTTGGAAGCCCCTTGCTCGCGGCATGCTCAAGTTAAACGTGGATGGATCGTTCGTTGAAGAGACGGGAGATGGCAATCGCCTGCGTATGCTGAGACAGCACCGGAAAGTTAATCGTTGGGTTCGCCTCCTGGGTGCGCGTGGCTTCGGCTCTCCAAGTGGAGGCCATGGCTATCATGGAAACCCTATGGAGATTTCAGAAACAGAATGCAACAGAGTTTGAGTTAAAAACAGATAACTTTGAACTGTGGAAGGAACTAAGCACACTTGCAAGCTAAATAGCATTGACACCGACACGCGACACGCAACATGACACGACACGACACGATACGCCAACACGTCGTTTATCAAAAAACAGAAAATTCCGACACGTTGGGACACGTTATATATTAAATATATATTTTTATATATACATATTAATTCAATCAAATTCATAAATAAATAAATAATTAAAAAAGCCTAGAATGAATATACTCTAAAAACATTAATCCACCATTTATTAATATCATTCATTATTTCAATTTGATAAATTCAACTCTATTTCAATAATTTATAAAACTTGGAGAAAAAACAAACAATCCATATTCTGGACTCGTATGTTAGATATTTTGGAAGAGGAGAAAAAAAACTTAAGGGGTAAATTGTGTATTATGGGAAGTGGGATTAAGAAAAGAAGAGAATACTGCGTTTTTCTTCTTTTGTCATTTATTAATTTTATTATTGTATTTTATTTTTTCATACATGTATTTTGACCTCTCATTTATTGAATTTTTAAAATTGACATCGATATCGGAATTACGTGTCAGAAACTCGTATATTAGAATTCCGACTCAAGTGTCGGAGAGTGTCGAGAAAGTTGACCAGATGTCGAATTTTCCGATACGTGTTAACCGAGTGTCGAAGAGTGTCAGACACGTGTCGAAGTGTCTGATACAACACGAAAGCTCATGGAGAGTGTCGGTGCTTTATAGCTTGCAGGTCAACCAGTTTGCGAAGTCAGAGCACTCACCTTCGAGGCCCAGGCCCGTTTGAAGAATTTATAATCCCTAAAGCTAGCCCATTGCAAAATGGAATCTAATTGGGTGGCAGATTGGGTCGTCAAATCCCACCACAATAATACCCTTCCGTTGAAATGGGTCTCCGCCCCCCCCCCCCCCCCCCCCCCAATCCTTTTGGAGTTGTTATGTTCTGAAGTAACTGCTTTGTATTCGCAGTCTACTACTAAATGAAAGCTATGAAGTTTTTTGACCCAAAAAAAAAAAAAAACATTTGACCTTGAACGTAAAGAAAAAAGTTGCCAAAATCAGGTCTTGACAATACACTTAATCCACAAAGCCCTATCAATGAAACGTCTGATAAGATCATTAATCATGAAGGCCATGGCAATACAATTGAACCCCAAGGCCCATTGATGGAATAAATGATCAGCTCATTGATCATAAGTTTCCAATGGGCAGCATGAAATAGGCAATAATAGATCGACTCGATATATGCACAGTTTTTGAAGACTGAATCAAAGATAAACCATCAATAAGGGATTAGCAGCAGTTACAAATCATGTTAGAGTAGAGCGCAGGTCAATACAGTGTGAGATTCATGCCGAGAATAACAAAAACTCATAAGAGGACGGCCATTGAATGACACGGAAAGAGTCAAGGAAAAGAGGGGAATCATCAACTATCAAGACGTTGGAAAAATCACAACAGCACTTTAGATTTGACTTTGAAGATGAAGATGAGAAGATCATTCATAATGGATCAATTTATTTTAGATTTTGCCTAAGTTTGAATTTTAATTTCGAACTCAATTAGGTTTACAATTTTCAATGCTCATCTTTGTCTATAAAAGTTTTCCAGTCGTGCTTCGCAAGCTTTTTACTTTTTGAGCAAACATGACCGCCAAGAAACTAGGTCATTTGTTTTATTTTAATTCAATAAAATTTCATTAAAAATCCTTGTCGTCTCAAATCCACTCCTAGCATATTATTTATTTCTTTGAATTATGTAAAGTCATCGAGGCTTCAAGGCATATTAAATTTACTTTTAATTTGAATTCATATTTAAGAATTTATGGATAATATCCTTTCAGAAACTTATACATTCGTCTAATTTAGGGGGCCAAAAACATAAAGAGTCACTCTAGTTAGGATTATTTGCTTTTACAGAAAAGTTAAAGCGTCCATGTTGAACAACACTAATTGTATTTACCAAGCTCACGGGCTGGAATCTCCCATTTACGTCATGTGTAAATAACTGATAAAACGCATATGGTTAGCCGCTCTAAGCATTTCCATCTTAAAAAAACAAAAGAGAGACGAAAGTTTTCAAATCTAGCAGGTGAATGCACATGGTGAATGCAAGTTATGCAACCAGAGTTAGAGTATGCGAAGGAAATATAAGTATTCACGTTTTGACAAAATGATGTAACATGCACCTTCTCCCTCGTACCATTCTTAACCAAAAGATGATTGCTTAAAATATCAAAATCAAGGAAAAAAATATGCATCCGCTACATGTTTAAAAATCTATTTCATGACTCAATTTTTGATAAAATGCCATCCATAGAAGATAAAATTTTGAAAAGAAACACATCGGAGTTAGGTTGACAACTAGACAGTACATTTAAATAGCAAAATTATTGAAATGAAATACATCAGAGTTAGGTTGAGAAGGAAACGCTCAGACGGATACATTTAATTACCAATTTTCGCAATTTCGTATGGGATTCCCATATGAGTGTGCCCAAAGACATGGGAGAGAATTAGTATATGATGGGAAGTACTCCTCTTCACAATGGGCATGGTGATTGGTGAACCCCGGCCACAAACAACAACAAAAATTATTACATGTAGATGATGACTAGACGCTGCCCGCCATGGTGGCTTAACAGGTAAATAATATTTAAGTCGGCACGACAACCTCATGACTTGAGGTGTAAGGAAAAGAAACGTACCAACAACGCGCTATGCTATATTACATCAAATTATTGTTCTTCAGCAAAAGAATGTTGACTCAGGAGAAATAGCGATTCGAACTTCACAACATGACCATCAGCAAACCAAGTCTCAACCTTGTGCTATCAAACAGCCCAAGAAGTAGAATTAAGAGCCAAAAGACAACACAAGAAATTTACGTGATTTACTTGATGGCCTGCATTCATGGGCGAACAGTAATTGCGAAGATTTACATCTCAAAATACAATGAAAGAGAAAGAACTATAAACATCTCTATACCCTAATACTCCCGACATCTCTCACATTCTTTGAAATAATATTTATATTATAACTCTAAGAGAAAATACTAAAGTTACACAAGTTTGTCTAACGGAGAGAGATTTCCTCGCAGCCCCTGCATGTTCGGTCTCGCCCTTCGCTTCCACCACAGATAGATTTCGTTAAATAATCTGAATCAAATCAGTTGCAGAATTAATCTTTGAGTGGGGGGATCATTGGGATTTATCCCATAATTGTTGCAGAAGGGGTTGGTAGTCAATTTATAAGTATGAGAAAAAATCTCAATTTTTGAGCTAACTTTTTGGCTAAGAGAGGTCCAAGACTGCCCAACAATAAGTTATGATTTACTAGTCTAATGTCCACAGGCTGCAGCATAGCTAATTATAAGAATTAGCTTTCCATGTATTAAATAACGGTTCGAATTTTTTAAATTATCTGACAAAACTTACTAGCTGGTTTAAGTTGTAGCCATTATAAGATTGTTTTAGAAAAAAAAATTAATTTCCATTGCTCAAAACTTTTGTATAAGTCTTCATCCATTCCCTTTAGGTTTGCTATGTAAGCTCATTACATATTGAGCGTGACCACAAAGGAGGAGACAATAATCGTGTCGGTAAATTTGAAATATCAAAGCTGCACAATGTAACTCAATATTGTTGGTTAGAAATGTATGTAAACAAGTGCGAGTAATACATGCATTGTGAAAACACTCGCTAAAAACAAGTCACATTCACATAAGTGCGCGAAAATTGGAGAAGGAAAAAGTTAACGAAGGAAAAAGAGTGATAGAACTTAGTATAGAAATTAATTTAAATTGTCAGAGGATGGAAAAGATTCAATTTAAATTTATAATCGATGGTAGAGATTTTTGTAATAACATTACTTCAATGTGGATCTTTTGAATTACTATTTGAATCATTGTTTAAAATATATGGTTACTACTCATTTTTATGTGGATTCCATCCATCGTGAGAGAATCCTTGCCGACCACAGTTGAGTTCGGTTAGAAGCAGCAGCAGAGGGAGGAGAGAGAGGCGAGCTCGAAAGAACTCAAACAATTTCTCTATATATATATATTTTTTAATTTTTAATACTATAAAAAAATCAAAACTTGATAAGTGTGGGCCATATTTAACCTAAATTAATTTTCGTGTAACAAGAGTTATATTTTTCCATCGCTAACAGGCTTTTCATCAGTGAGAACCACATGATATAACAGGCCCGTGCAACTAAAGCCGATTGACATCAGAGCTTCAACTTTCTAGGAAAGTCGAAAGCCTCTTTTGCATTCTCTGTTTACTTTGCTGTTGAAAGATCGTAACTAGGAAAGCAACCCAATGGCGATGCAACCAAGTGAAGAACAAGGAAATTCGAATTGTGCAGGACCAGCAGCAGCAGGTACATGTTCAACTTTCAACTGAGAAAGAATATGGTGTAATTGATGGAGTCCCAAATATGCTGGAACTTGTACTTTCCTCATGGTTCATTTTATTTTCTTTATCACCAAACAAACATAATGCTGACCTTGGCTAGAAAAAAGGGGGAAAAAGTATGGGAAGGACTTAGTGCTCGCTCTTTCTCCTATAGAAATTGAAAATTTTTTAGCAAGCGCTGGATCAGCTCCTTCCCAATCTGGAGGTGCTTCAGGTGCGTTATCCCTCAAAAGAGTTTTTTTTCAACGTGAAATTAATATTTGAGGCGGATCTTCATGAAATTGTTCTTGTGGGACACTTCTCAATGCCAGCAAGGATAAAAGTATTAACTGAAAAAATTTGCATCTATTGCAGAAAATTTCGAAGAGGAAGTGGATGAACCCTATTACTGACCACTGCTGCAAGCTGCATTCAAGGGCGACTGGGAATTTGCTACAGGATTTTTCCAACGAAATGCTGCTTCAAAAATGGCCAAAATAACAAGCAGATCAGAAACATTGCTTCACATGGCCGCTTTGAGTGCACGTGACCAATTTTTGGAGAACCTGGTTGAGCTTGTTAGAAGTATGCCCTAAATTAACTAATTAAAAAAAAAATATTAAAGTGTGCATGTGCACGAAATCGTGCGAGATGGTCAGCGGTTGCTGACCATCATGCACGAAATTGTGCACGAACGGTCAGCGGTTGCTGACCGTTTATGCACAATCGTGCATAATCGTGAGGATCAGCAACGGTTGCTAATCCCACGATCAGCAACCGTTGCTGAACCGTGAAGTGCTCGTCCAAGAAATGCCTTAAAAGGGTTAAAAAAATTGGTGCGAAATAAGAAGAGCTCATTGTTGAAAAACAGAGAAAAGTGTCATTGTGTTTTGGTTTTGTTCGAGAGAAACACAAGCGAGAAATCAGAAGATGCTTTGCTAAAATAGAGAGCAAAGTGTGTGCGTGTTCTTGTGTCTTTGAGACGCAAGAAAGAAGAGTATTATCTCGTTCGGGCTGTGACTATTATACATCAAGAATACGACGGATTATTTCCATGTGATTGCTAGCACGATCGAAGTGGTGAATATCCGAAAGTTCTCTCTTCTGTTCGATGTTCGTTGTTGGTGTGTCTGAACTAGAGGTCCGACGCTTGTGGGACTCGAATTGTAGAACATCCGAACCGACTCGTTTTAAAGCGCGCTTCGAGAGGTATTTCGTTTAACTCTTTTTTATGTTTAGATTTTTTATTAAAACGCACAAACAACAACGTCTTAGGAAAATCATGTATAAAATATATCTTTGTTTCCGCTGCGTACTTTATGTTAATTTTTCTTATACATGATTCATGAAACCCTAACAGAGCTCTTTGTCTCCAAATCCAGAAGTACTTGAAATGGTTGATTGTGATGGCCGCGCAGCCCTCCACAATGCTGTTCTGTGTGGAAGGATAAGGATGGTGAAGGCATTAGTTAGAAGTAATCATAAGTTGACGCAACTCGCAGATAAGGAAGGACGTGTTCCTTTGGGAATATCTGCTCTAGAAGCTTCTATGCATAAGGAGATTGCCTGGTTCCTGGCGAAAAGTACGACAGACGATGGGCCAGGTCATCCCTTCAGCAGTCCCAATGCGATTGACACCATTATAGATCTCACCCACGCTGGTTATCATGGTAAGATCATCACCGCTCTGTATCTCAATTCCTTCTATTTTTTGTTTCATTCTAGACTTGGTTTATTTTCCTGATCCACTTCGCTGGTGAATTCGGATAGATATCACCCTTTATCTAGTTGAGCGGTACCCTGACTTTATGACCATGAAAAGTACAAACCGTGATGGCATATCCATAATGGGGACGTTGGCGAGGAGGGAGTCTCACTTTCCCAGCGGAACCGGCTCAGTGTTTTGGAAGCATTGATATACAAATGTCGTTACTTTCCGCACTCGCATCCCTCATTACTGATTCCCTTCAAGATGATCATACTGGCTCATCGCCTCCTCTTTTGTTTCTGAACCGAAGGTATTCCGGTGGACTTGAGCTACAAACCAACAGATGAAAATTCGGATCTGGGTGGGTATGCATTTGTGCTGTTTAGGCATTATCTTCGGATCTGTCATGATTTTGAACATTTAGTCAATTTTCTTAAATTGATTTCCTCCGTACTAGAAAAAGAAACGGGAAATGATTGTTTCTTTGTAGGATATATTCTGGTTCCTCGACCTAGTTTCGCTTGAATAATGGCCTGAAATAGAACTACTTTATGGATCGGCTATCCCTTGGGAACCACATGTGATTCAACCAAGTGCATAAGTACCGTGTAACTTAATTGATTTTGGACAATGTAATGAATGATTTACGAAGTCTTATAATGAATTCATATTTAGTGACTGGGTTTTCTCTGCAACTTGATTGTAGCGCTTCAACATCTGACAAGGTCATTTTGGAATGCCACCAAAATTGTAGGTACCTTCCATTTCATCAAGATATCTTATCTATCTCTGTCCCTCCCTCTCCAACTAAAAATATATGGCTTGTTTGTTTTTGACTTCTTTTATAAGAAGAAAAAAGCTCCTACTTAATTATTTATTGGATGAGTGATATATGTGTTTGAAGTTCGTTTTGTAATTAAATTTTTCCATGTGTCAACTGTCCAACAGTGAATATGTAACTCATTCTTTACACCGTCAATGGACCTAATAAAATTCCTTCAAAAAGTTATTCAAACTCAAGCAAAGTTATATATAATTTTATATGTTAATATATTTGTATTTTGAAAGATTTCAGATATTCGCCAAATTAATTGCAAGAGTCGCCAAATTGTAGAGAAAAGTAAACAAAGGAATACTTTAAAAACAAAAGAAAAGGAATACTTGAAACTGCAATTGAGGCGAAATTTGACATTATAAAGCTTCGTTTGAACTTCAAGGATGATCACTTTCTTCAGTTACACCCTCTAATTGCTTCTACTTTCTTGTAAAATGCCAAAAATGATTTTATAACTTTTTTTGTACTATGGATCAGCAATTGCTAAGACTCACTGTTTGCATTTGAAAAGTCCCGGAGGAAGAAAAAAATTAAAATAGCTTTCCTAAAGGATTATGAAAAAAGGGATTGAGATCGTTTTCCCAATCACCTGCCTACCCAAGCTCTTTTTGTGTGTGTGTTCTATGCCTTCCCAATCTCTAAATGTGGGAAATAATGACAATTAGTAAAACTGTCGTTAGATGCAATTTGGTGACCAAAAAAAAAAAAAAACACAATTGGAACCAAGAGCTGGAGATCTTTTTTCTTAATACAATTGCCGCCCCTTCGTTTTTTATTTTCTTTTTCCTTTTTTTTTTTGACATTTTGTAGTTCCTATAATCAAGAGAGTTCTTGAGGAGAAGCTGAGACATGGGGTGGCAGTCGAGTTGGCAAAAAAAATTTGCAGTGCGATCTCTGATAAGAATATGACCGAGATCATTAAATTTTTCCAAAAGGGGGACTTATTGTTTCAAGCTACAAGCAAGGGAATCAGTGAAATCACAAAGCTCTGTATTCAGTTTTTCCCGGAGCTTATACGGATTTCGCCTCTTGACAAGAGTTTAATAACGCATGCTATCGATTTCCGCCAAGAAAGGACTTTGAGACTGTTTTTGAAAGTGAGATCAACCAATGAGTTGTCAGTAGTTACAGCGCCTACAAAGCAAGAATCGGACGAGATGATGTTTGCAGTAGCATATTACGCCCTCATGCCATCAAATAATGCTGCCAGCGCAGCTTTTAAAGTGCAAAGAGAACTCCAATGGTACAAGGTAAGTATCTATCTTTTCATATATTTAGTAACCGCGCTTAATGATATATATTGTATCTTCTTGACAAGTTTTTAAAAATATGATAGCTAGAACTTAATTTAGATAGTCTTGAGAATATATATTGATTTTTTTTTAATAGTGATTGGGCGATATTCAGCTAAGCTTTTTGCGCACCATGAGATCTACCTTTGTGGGTGATTTTATGGGCAGGCTGCTCCACATTGGTCCGGCAATTAGGACTTCACTCCCATGATGCTTTCAATAAGACTTGAATCCAAAACCACAATGAGAAGAAGAGACTCTTATCATCTAATCCAATACTTTGTTATTACATGGAACTTTTAAATTCCACAATCTAAACATAAATTCATAGGCTAAGTTGAGAAACAACACTACGTCCTTAAAACAATTTAAAGAAAATAAGGGTGAAAAACTGGGGCATTGAAAACTGATTGAGACATATCATAATTAAATTGCATTTCAAGTTTACTAGTATAACTGTGATCCACCACTTAATCTAATCCAAGTGACTCTTTGTTGAATTCGACCGGCTCTTTATATAGGTGTCAGCCACGGTGCAATTAGGGGATCATTATGCAAATTGTTTTATGTATAATCCATATATATTAACGTTGAGCCCAAGAAAAAACATTTAAATCAGTTTTGCTTATAATTTCACGATAGCTTTGCTTTTTCCGTTGTATCATGTTTTGGATTTAAGATTATAGTGTAGTTCGGATATAACAATACTCCAGGCAAGGTTTGGGACCCTCATTGGGGCCGATTCTCGCTCAATGGTCGCCGCCCCCGCTCAATTGACTCTAGAAACAAAATACAACACATAGGACTCAACGAAGCACTTGGAAGTGCTAAAAAGACTCACTCTCGGATTTCTTGACTAGCTCTTAACATTTTTTTCCATAAATTCCCCTAGAAGACTCCAGATTGGATGAAACTTGATTTCAATTGAAAGTAGCAACATAGTGCTTTCTATGCGTATATTATCTGAATATATTTAAGCACGAAATCACCATCGAAGCTTAGAAGGAGACCCTTGGAATTTTTCCGGCAAAGATGGACTTAACATGGAAGCAATTTTGGCATGAAGTGTTGAATAAGTCTTAATTTCCTTGAGGCGTTCCTTTGTAAGTTTTTTTCTGAAAATTTTCAATAACGATTCACTTATCGTAACTCGTGTTTGTGACTCTTATGCATAGGCTGTGAAAATGTGTGTTCTCCCCGTTGTAAGAGCCCACAAACGTGAGAGAAAAACATATTGGGAAATATTCGAGGAGGAGCACCGAGAGTTGCTTCGGAATGGTGAGAAGTGGGTAAAGGACACATCAAATTCATGTATGCTTGTCTCAACTTTAATTGCTACAGTATTATTCGCTGCTGCTTTCACTGTGCCCGGAGGAAATGACAACAATACCGGAATCCCATTGTTGTTAAGACAAGACTCTCTCTTGATTTTTGCAATTTCAGATGCGTTAGGTTTGTTCTCCTTTGTGATGGCCATCTTGCTATTCCTAGCCATTCTAACTTTGCGGTATGAGGCACAAGACTTTCTCTACTCGTTGCCTAAGAAGATCATAATGCGCCTTTGTTTTCTCTTCCTCTCCTTGGCTTTCATGCTGGTGGCCTTCACTGCAACTCTCATAATTGTGCTAGATAAGAGGGTGGAGTGGGTTCTCATTCCCATTAGTTTGCTAGCCTCTCTCCCCATGGTTTTATTCGTACTACTGCAGCTTCCCCTACTATTCCAAATGGTTAAATCAACTTATGGACCGAGCATTTTTCATCCTGATGGCATTTGGGATGGAGTTAGATATACTGAACAAGGTCAATGCTTGACGAATTTGATTTGAGGGTGTATGTCTTCATTATAGTTGGTTGGTTGTAGCAGGGCCAATGAGATACTGAATGTATTTCTTCAAAGTATTTGAACAATTACTATGTATCACGTTTCCCTACCTTGTTACCAAATATCTATTTATAGAATGATTTGATCAATTTAAAATTTCAGCCTATAGTTACCTCAAAATTGAATCTTCACATGCATGAACAATCTTTTTTAAGCATCCAGTACCAAAATATGCTCAATCTTGGAATATAACTTTTTGAAAATTAGTTTTTTTTTTATCCTTATGTTTTATAATTTAGATGCAGAAATTTTCTCCTCCAGCTTAAATATTCAGCCTCTGGGTATTTCAAAATATAATCTATATAAACAATTATCTTGAACATTTATTACTTACATACGCACAATCATATAATACAACTTCCATCATGGAATTAGAGATGAACAATTATTTATAGAAAAAATCTATATATACAAAATTTTGTTGATAAGAATTATACCAAATGCATACTTCATTCTTTTGAACTAGAAAATAATTGGAATCTTACCACTTGTAAGACTTTGTTTATATTAATTGTGAACTAGATGGAATTAAACCTACCATAAATCTTTGATCATTCATTAGTTACATATAGATCTTTCATAATAGAATCTTGGAATACACAAGCAATTACTTTTAAACATTTAAACAAAATACATGCAATAATGTAATATAATTTTCATCGTGGAATAATTTTTTGAGCATTTGATTTTTCTCTATAGATGCTCTTTAGATAAATGGTTTGATAATCAAAGTAATCTATATATAAAGAATACCGATGATAGACATGATACCATAGGTACGACTTTATGCTTAGGCACTATAAAATAGGAAATATACCAGATGCATGACTTTGTCCACATAAATTGTGAGGCACATTGAATTATAACCTCTAAAATACGTGGAATTATAACCTATCAAATATCATTGATCATTCATCTAATTATATGTATAGATAAATTATTAAATAGAATATATATACACATAAATAATTTCTTTAAACACTTATTTTGGGTAAATCCATAAGAATTATATCTGCGAAATTAGATATTTGCTAAGATTAGATAGTAGCTAGCATAAGAGGTTTGCTGAACTGACTATCAAAAACAAGTCGATGGATAAAACTGGCACATGAGTGTGCCATTTGAATCAACCTAATGCGAGCATATACACACACACACATACACAATGAACTCGTTGAAAGCCTTATGTTAGTATAATTTCTCTGAATTAGCTTGTCTCACTGAAAACTTTCGTGAGTATCTAGGTTTATTGTAAGCTTTCCAATGAGACTTCTTTGACCCGACATCCCTGCTCGTCTCCAACGAACATAGCCACCTTTTCGAGGAAAACATCGGGTAAAATCAAAACCGAACAAAACTTATGACTAACAAGTATGAGTGCAGAGCTTTCCAGAGTCATGAGAGTTGCAGAAATCCAAGAATGAATTCAACAGGTAATTGCATTCGAAATTTTATGAACGTCTAGTCAAACACCCAATGAAATGGCAATACCTCAACACTTTCAATGCGCATCAAGTGTCGTAGAAGAAAAAATGTTTGATACACTTGGTGAATGTGAGCCATCTCGCATACACCATTAGATGAAGTGGACCCCACATGGAATCCAACTGATCTAACGGTGGATGTTAGTTAGGTTCATATATCCGACTACATCCAATACTTGCTCATTGTGGAAGTGATCGCGGACAATATTCTAGCGTGCTTAGAAAACAATAAGTCCAAAGCTGGAATCTGGAATAGAATTCGCACCTAGCTTACATGACAATCCTTCTTTATTTAGTTATGCATAGAAAAGTTCGTGTCAATAAATTAGTCCATTTGGCCCCATGGAATACAAAAAATATGTATCAAACGTGTTGGCGCTATGGACCATTACTAAATAATGCTTCGACTCAGGACAAAAACATGGCACGGCCCGAGCTATCATTAATAGATGGAGCACTGAATGTTAGTTTATCCCTCCATAGGTAGGATCCAAATTCTATTGTAATCACATTTATAATGGGTGGATGATATTACTACATCACTTGACTTATCGCGTGCACGTTCCCAAATGAACATTAGCTCTCAAGGAATTGACAAAGGAACATACCTTTATTCATCTACTCAAAATTCGACGAAAGGCGGGAGGCGTTTCGCTCCATAGTCCAAACAGAGCAAGTCAAAAAGCACCATTGATCAAGTCTCGACTCCAATGACTGACTTCAACACACGGGCAAACCAAATACTAACTTATAAGAAAAATCCATGGAAAGCCATTGACGACGAGCATATAAGCTGAATTATTATTTTCCTTTTTTTTTATTTTATGAAGAGGCTTGAAAATGTAGTGTTTTTTAGTGGATGGTATCTCTACTAAAATGAAATTAGCCACAAAGCCAGTGCCACCAAGAACACCCTTAAGCTTCTTAATATGAGCATCATCAAGGAAAGGGGTGGCCTCCACCAACTCAGAAGGCAAATCATAAGCAAACGGAGTAAAGTCCAAGATTTGAAGCCCAGGGCTCGGACTGCTAAAGCTGACTATGGCAAGAGCTCGACCTCTAGCAACATTCAATTGGAAGTGCAATAGCCCTTGAGGGAAAATCATGCTGTCCTCTTTGTTGAGGTTCTTCAAGTATACAGTGCTCACTGACGACGAGATGGACCCGGCACAGATCAATCCTTGACCCGGGTGCGTGTGCATCGGGGGACCCTGCCGGGGGTCATATTAAAATTAATGGTTGCAACCAATCTGTACCTGTATATGACAGACTTTATAGCTGCTGAGCATATTCACAACATAAGTGGCAAAGAAGGTTTAATCTACGCTAAAATGTTTATAAGTTCCATTACGCTAGAATGTCTATAAGTTCTATTTTTGCAAGTTTACTAATGTAGCACACCACCAATAAACCAATGAGTACATAACATTACTTGTCATTCACGATGCTTCTCTACTCTAATTGAATGAATCTCTCCTCCTGTCAATACAAAAATAGTTGATTTTTCTCATAAATTTTCCATTTTAGAAAAACACAAATAAAAGTCCTTTATTGACACCTAAATGTTTGCCGGCAAATAGAACATGCATTTTTGTAGAAATAAGAATTATACGAAAATAATAAAAAATATTAGATAAAATTTCGGCCCATCTCGCCACAGCCTCGCATCCACATTATCTTATCTTATACATTTATGCATTTGGCGGGGTAGAATAGAACGGTGAGAACGCAGACACACGGAGCTCAGCAAATTCTCTCTCGCATCATCAATTTCCAGGAGCTTCTAGGTCGCCATTCCCTGTTCGTACTCGGCCACCTCCAGTCCACCGGTAGACGCCACTCTTCTCTGATTGCCGACCACCATAGGCTCTTCACATTCGAACCTCGGAGAACAGAGCACAGAGTAAAGGGAAGGAACTCTCATGTTCAGTTGTGATTCTCCGTCGATTTCCTCTATGCATCCTTACCCCTCTCTCTGTCACAATTGTCGTCGCAGGCCACTTCCCTAACGCCAGCAGCTTCGCAGCCACAGGAAGTGCTCTGTTCGCCCCTATTTCCGGCCAACTTCATGGAAGGGTTGGATTTCTTGTCCCTCCTTTAGCCGGTTCCAGTCTTTGAATGGTGCAACCAATCGTGGTCAGCAATTACTCTTCGTCAAGATAAATCCGCATACTGTGTTTCTGCTGAAGGTAGGACTGAGTGCTCGATTCCGCCAGCGGGAAATTTGGTCCTGTTCGAGGTTGTCCTAATGACCTTAAGCATGTTGCGTTGCCTCTTTATAATAGGACCTCTCTCTTATTTCTGCATCTAAATCCTTTGGCCTAAAAATCTACCACCTGCTTGACAAAGTTCCTGAACTAGATCAGTGTGTGTTTCGAATTCGGATTCTGACTGAGAGCTTTCCTTTGTTTGATCAATTCATTAGTTTTGTTGTATAAACTTTACTTGTATTTCGTTTCCTTTCATTTCAGAATTAGTAGCTATTCATTTTAGGATTTGTTATTGAAATTCTCGGATTAGATGTGAATCCAGTGTGTACATAAGATGAGTCTGATAACTGAGTATTCCAGAACTTAGACCGAGGGCATCTTGAACGAAAATGAATTAACCCGCGCACGTTTACTTCTCGTGCTTCACTATATCTCAATCCACGTTTGTTGTGCCGAATTGCAAACATATTATGAGAATGTTGCTGGTTAGTTCTCTGTACGTGTTGACATCACGAGCGTCTTGAACAAATGCTGATATCTTGAATACTGAGTGCATGCTGCAAGAGCGTTGAGCTGCTGCTGTAGTAATTGCATAAGCATTCATTTTGGGTGCACTGTGTTACCATTGGTTCATCTTCGTAAGTGCTGGGTTGCTGATGTGCTCACTGCGTTGTGTTCGTACCGATGTGTTGTGTTACGGATTAAGTCTATTCTGTAGGTGCTTGCCGTTCGTATGTCCTGGTATGTGTAATTGTGTCATTGATGTGCTGTTCGCTGATGCAAGTACTTACCGTCCAGATTTCCTCAATTTATTTTCTTCTGTTCTAGTTTGGTGAGCCCCTAGTGCCGTGACCAAACAATTCAGAATTGTAGCGGCCTAGTATGAGGTGGCCATTGTTTCAATGCTTTTAGGTTCCGTTTGTTTCGTGAAAAGTGAATTATTTGAAAATCAATTTCCTAAAAATGTTGATGTCTTTCAAGACATTTGTGTAATTTCAAACTAATTATAGGAGAAGGAATAAAAAAATTTCTTGTACAAAGTTATTAATTACATTTTATATGTGAATTGTTAATTTAAGGAAAGCTATATCATTGTCCGAAAAGTTTTCACTAAATAAATGTCTTGTATAGCAATTTTTTATTTTGTTCAAAGGATGGAAAAAGAAAAATATAATATGATTTATTCGTGTCCACTTATCTACCAATAGAGAAATGTCTTGTAGAGCAGAGTAATACGGGGGCTATTCGAGGCCAATTAGACGGTTACGGGAGGTGCGCTATATGTGTGGGTATCATCGGGAATAAAGGTACGATAACGAAGCACCTCCGTGAAGTGAGTTGCCGGTGGAAGACTCGAATCAATCTGTTTTCTCTGAAGGGACTGTATAATAGATTATATACCATGTCAATATTATATTAAGTTTTTTTGTAATATATAAAAAATAATGGTTGTAATTAGACTATAGAATGTCCAAATATTACCTTTATTACAAAATATAAAGAACACGAGGATGTATCTGAAACCATAAACTAAAATTTAAGGACTTCTACTACGTGGGAAACACAAGTTATTAGAACATTTAAATAATGAACGACACATTAATTCGACAACATATGTTTTTAGAATAATTTACAATGTTCATGCAAAATTTAATATGGCATCAAAACAAGAAGTTTTGAATTCAAAATTTTCCAAATCCCTTATTTACCTCCTCTAATATATATTTCCACTCTTTAGTATGAGGCCAAAGTCTGACTTACGTGTGAGGAGGGGTATAAAATATCAAAGGATTGCATTCATCTATCGGTTTAAGTTTTTAGGTTAGAATAGTTGGGAGTACTTCCACAAAATTTTATAAAGCTATAAAAGAATCTGTTGCAAATATTGACAAATAACAACATACTTGTACATGTAGATATATAAATCACTTCATTAAAAAATGAATATTAAGCTCAAAACACTGATTAAGTACCATAAGATGAGGATAATTTTCCTGCCTTGCACATGGTGCGGGGTGGGGATAGATATGATTGGCCCCTCCCCATGGACCCGTCTAGACCTGTGATCCTATTTCTAAATGGTGGAGATTTCAGGTATTAACCATGTTACTTTATATCAGTTGTATTACTTTGGTAATATAAAATTTCTTATTTTCAACATAGATTTTAATATAACATGAATACTTCCAATACGTCAATCCCTTTTCTCATCAATTTATCACGGCAAATTTTCCAAACTAAATTATATTCTAAAGGATCGAAGAATCCCAAATTCATTTTTTTTCCTCATAAATGATTGTTTCAACTTGCAAATTTTTTTGAGAGGCTTGTTGAAGAAATAATTTTTAATCTTGAAGTTGTTATCAAGTAGGGTAAGTGTCACGGGGAAATCCACATTATTGCTGGGGTTAGGGATGGAGCTCGTAGATGTCCCCGTCTGGGACATGGGTCGATGATGGGGCATCTCTAATGATGGTGGAGCCAAGACGCAATCCTCGGCATCTGTTTTGCAATCGTGCACCTGCCCTGTCACGCCTTGAACCTCAAGCGCGCGAACATCCCTCGATGGTCGACTGAAAATGTGACGTTCTCAAGACGCGTCGCCGACCCTTTTTCATTTTATGCACATGCGGAAGCAAATTAAACAAACCTTGGACAACAATCAAGTAAATGGGATAGTAAAACACATGCCAACACCTTTCTCACAAAACACACTTTATAAACAAACCGAGTTAACCCTACAAGTTCATATACAAAAGGTCTGACTCAAAAGAAATCACTAGGCCATCTATACTCTGGACCCTTTAGCCTCGGGCTCTGGATCCTCCATGCTACGGCCCTGAAAATGGTAACCCATGACGGGGTGAGATAAAAATCTCAGAGAGTTAACACCCTAAACCCCGATTAGGATGAGAATTCACTCAGAGACAGCCTAAACATGCACCATATAGGACTTACCTCGCCTCGGCACCTCCCTGCACATTAGTACATCTCATATACATATATAAACACAGCAAGCGTACTTCAATAATTAGAACAGCTCATATCATTCATCAAATATTCACAGGGGTCTCGATTATAAGGCCAAACCGTTATGACATGTCACATTCCGTGCCACACAATTTTGTCCCATAATCAAGCGCATCTATCTCAATCACTCAAGCGTGTTCCAATTATTTACAATCCAATGGCCACAACTAACTCAACAGTCGGTGGTCATCCGTCATAACCGGGCGTCGTCCCGCTTCGTTAGGCACGGCAACGTCTACATCTAGACGGCATTCCACATAGGAGCATCGATCCAGCCTCCACTGTGACCAGCATCTGTTGTCAATGGCATTCTACAAAGGAGCACCGGCCCAGCCTCCACTGCGACTAGCATCCGTTGTCAAGGGCATTCCATTAAGGAGCATCGTCCCGCGTGAACGGATAAGGACGGGTTCTGATAATGACCACACGCACATCCATGCTTGGCCAAGAATATTGTGCTTTGCACTCAAATACTTCTATTTCAAATAATGGATTTGGCCAATTTTCTTCGTATTAAAAATACCCGGTAAAATAATTGTGCGTGGTCACACAGTCAAATCGAACCATAAAACGTGATACTCTCTCTTTTCAAAATTCCACGATTTTATATAGTACATAAAATATTTTTGGCGTCAAAACCCGATACCCGGTATTTTTCTAATTAAATACCATAAATTCAATTTTTGCAATAATAATTCGCAACAGCAATCAAGCACCCAATTGCATAATTAAGCAATCAATCTCATCATGTCACGCATAAGTTCTCAGCATGCCCTACAAGTCAACCACATCACAAAACATACAATTTCCAGCAAGCGAAACACCGAGAACAACTACAAAACTACAACCGGTCTTAATTGGTAGAAACCGGGCTACTTGCGCGTCTCCAAAATTAATTCTAGAAACATAACCAAACGAGTTTTGAAAATTCTAAAATTTTAACATGTTATAAAGGACACTTAAATGAACACTTTTAATTAGACACCTTAACCTAGATCTTTCTAGATTGAGAGTAGTAAATCGCCCAAACCGTTACAAAAACTGTGTCCTTTTCCAGAAATTCCGTTTTCCAAAATCAGTTTGGTTCGAAGTTCAAAAATTGTCCGTTTGATTTGAATTTTGACTATGTTAAACTACAAGATATGATGAACAACTTTTGTGAAGAAAACATTTCGAAAATAGAACCCTAAGAGTTGATAAAAATCCATTAAACACCAAAAGGTCACTGGTTCCAGCACCAACCCGAGATTCTGTTTTGCAAATGAAGAGGCTGAAACCTTATTCTTTTAAATCCGTAAAATCATAAGTAAAATATATGTCATATCTGAAGATGTCTAAAACATTTCTTAAGAAGAAAGCAACCTCAAAATCATAGCATATTTTCCCCCACAAAAATAGCAAATGGCGAGGGTCCAGTAACTAGATCCGAGGGAAATCCATTAAATTAGACTAAGCCACCATCGTTAGTGTTGCGATAAGGCAAGCGATCGAACAATAATATAGACAGAAGAAGAAAATAAATCGGACACCAGATTTACGTGGTTCAGTCTTAAAGACCTATGTCCACGGGGAGAGCAGCAGCGAATTTCACTATAGATCAAGCGATACAAGGAGATTACACACTCTCATCACTCAAACACTCTCTTGGTGTTTCCCAAACCCCAATTACACCCAATAACGCATGTAGTGTTTAGCCCCGAAATTCCTCAAGAAATAATTTAATTGGCATGAATACTAAATCTTCTTGGATGCAATTCATGGACAAGAACGATAAAGAAAATCCCTCCCAAGCACTCGACGACTAGACAGCACTTCAAGAACACTTCTTCATGATCAACCTTCTTTCCATCCACGGCCACAAGTCTATATATATAAGTGAAACCCTTATTCTTTTGCCAACTTCTCATAGGATTCTATTACCTATCTTGCCCGATTTTATCCAAAACATATCTCTGTATATTTTAAACAAAATCTAAGTCCAAGTGAAAGTTGCACTTTCCTATTTCAGCGGCCAGACTCTCCAACACAGATTCAAATTTTGAGAAGTTGATCTTTGGATCTTCTTTGCTCAATTTCGAATGTCCACAACATATTCAATTCGAAATATTCGGAATTTCGCATTGGACTCAAACTCGAGACATATTTTAAAAATTAGTGCTAATCTAACCAAACTAGATTAACACTAATCCATATTAAGGCTAATCTCACTTAATACTAATTTAACTAAGTTAATTAGCATTAATCTAACCCCATAAGTGTAATTAACAACCTAATCAAGGATTAGGGATTTAACTCACCAGATTAGCGAGGAAACGGGTTCATGGCAACGGCGGCACAACGGCGACGCAAACCCGAGACTACCGTATCTTGCACGGAGGCTTGGATGGCGGCGGTTACGGACCTACAAGCTCTCGGCCAAGGTGGGGGAAGACTCAGCTCGGCTTCTGTGGTTGCTGCTGGTCAGTCTTGGTTGAGCTGGCTGGTTGGGCTCAGCTGTGGCCTCGGTGGCTGCTGGATGGCGGCTCGGTGGACACGGAGGAGCTGCTCGGCTTTGTTGCTGGATGGCTGAGGAGTTGCGGCAACAAAATGATGATGCTGAAGGTGCTGCGTGAAGTTGGACTGAAGATGGGCTGGCTGTTCGGTGGAGTGGTGATGGAGGTGAGTGGTTGTCGTGAGGGGAAGGATCGTGGGGAGCTAGTGGTGGGCGGAGGCGTGCAGCAAGAAGGGGATGAGGAAGCAGAGAACCAGGGGAAAGAAAAGAGTTTACGTGAGGAAGGAATTGAGGGGAAGGCGTAGAAGAAAGGTGGGCGGCAGCAAGGAGGGGAAGGGCACGAGCGTGAGAGAGGGAAAGGGAGGGGGAAAGAAAATCAAAGGAAAAAAAATATCTAAATCATCATTTCTAAGTCCCCAAAGTCTTCATGCCAATCCTTTATGTCCCCAAATACTTTCTTGAATCTAATTTCCCACAATTAAGGATTTTTGGGCAGCAAAATAGCCCCCTTCACCTCCCATCCGAATTTCCACTTCTTTTTACGAATTGTCCAAAATCCGATTTTTCCACAAAATTCCGGGCTCGACGGAATTTCTCCGAAAGATGAGACGATGTCCTAAAAATAAATCGTGACACGCTCGAACATCCGATTCCCGAAACCGAATTCAATTTCGTGGTTAAAATCGACCGAACGCGATTTTAGTACGACCTAACCTACCGGGTCGCTTTTAGGGATTTTATCACGTTTAACCCGTGATCGATAATTTCTATCCACGTTTGTGCATCTCCGACTCGTAGATGACTCTCGATTGTCGTAAAAATTACAAGATTTCAATTACGGGTACCGGGATACAAAATTGACAGAAAATCGGGTTAGTGTCGTTCGACGCAAATTTTGTAATTATGCGGAATCACCCACAATTCAATTATGCCATTCCATCGACTCGACTTATATCCGATTACTTTTCAAGTATAATGATGTCGTATTGACCCTTGCCAATTATCATGGTCTAGCAATCGATTTCTAATCGAATTCTCAAATCTGTCGCGTATATCCCTTAACGGCTTTACTTGATAGATCAGTTAACTCGTGAGTGGCCAATTCAGATAAAAATGACCATAGGCGCATCAACGAAATGCCTATTCATAAAATCGGGACAGAGTTGAAATTCAGGATGTCACCTGCCTTGTCCTATCGCCACCCCTAATTCACAAGTAGTAATATATTACGTTCCAGCTAATAAATTATAAATAGAAATATTAATACAGTAAGTATTAGCAGACATCCTGAATTTTAGTCGCCGACTACTAGCTGTACGGCGGTTCCCAGGTATCAAAACAATAAAATAATAATAATAGCAGACACCGGCAGAGAAAAAGAAAATTTTTCCACGTACGGCTTTATACATTGTTGATTTTGATGGTTAGTGAAGATAATAAGCAGTAGAACTCTTAAATCAATGGTGGATAAGACGGTTTGTGAAAAAAGAAAAAATAATTTACACTCACACTGTATGCGTCGATTTTCCATATTAATGATATATCTACTTATCAAGAGGAGTGAAAAGACCAAAGAGCACCTCTTCGCAAGCATTATTAGCGTAAGCAATTTAGGCGCTAAACTGCGAAAAGAGTGAACCTAAGGTGATCAAAATTATATAATATATAAATGCTCTCTGGCAAAGATCCTACGCACCCAAGTCGGTGTGAAGTTCAATTCCACCGGAGCACCTTCAGATAGAAAAAGAGCAGGCGGACGTCTATGATCTTATGAGTCGTCCGTATCAAATGCATTCGAGTAGAAAATCGGTCGAAGTGCTGAAATTTGCATAACAATCTCTTCCAGAAGTCGAGCCTAGCTCCGCTGAGAAAGTGAAACGGCATAACAGACAATGCTCTCGAGAGACACGGGGGAAGTGAACGGATCATCCCCTCCGTCTTTTTCTTCTCTATCGGATATGCTTTTAGCCAAGGTCTCTTGATTCTGTGTTGTGTTCTCTACGGCTGAATCAAATCGTCCCCAAGTGCTCTCCGCCCATGATTCTATCCCATCACAGGAACTTATACCCACTATTTTATCGAGTAAAACTCACTGGTTTTTTTTTAATGCACCTCTACGTGCAATTGAAAAAGATCATGATAAAAACTACCAGCGATTCATGAAGTGATGGTAAGGTGAAATCACACATTCTCTAGGTTTCGATGAGACCAGAACAAGGAGGGGTCGGAGAACTTAGTATTCCGGGATTTTGACATGCACGGAAACCGAGCCTGTGATTTCGCCGGTAGCAGCAGTGAAATGTCGGTCATTACATCATCTGTGACGTCTGGCGTTCTCTTCAACTTCAGCTAACCAGAACAGGGAAAGCGTAGTGAGATGAAAATCTAGACAAGCGACTTTGAAACTCAATCGGAATAGAAACGGCCCGATGGCATTGAAGTGAGTTAATGTCGGCCACATGCCATGGAGGCTCCAAATAACAAGATGCGATTTGGCTTGACTGAGTAGCGCAACTCTGTGGGCCTGGTAATTGTTGTTACTGATCAAAACAGTAAACAAGAAACAGAAAACCAGAAGCTATATATTTCGAATGAGGAAGAGAAGCACAGAGAAAACAGAACACAAACTTGCGTACATCAGTTCTCTCTAAGGAAACTGTCAAGTACAGGACAACTTAAACAAAAACAATAACTGCTTACAAACCACTCACACACGTGCAACATATAACTGCATCTGAACGTGCTAATTTACTTCCTAAATTACAAAAATACCAGCTGCATAATATAACCAACTTAGCAAGAAAAATAAACCATAAAAAGAAAACAGAACAGAGGAACATCAGTTGAAAAACCAGCAGCACTGAGACATTATAATCCAACAAACTCCTCCTTGGATCAGTTGCTGCTACATACTCCAATTTTCTTTCTTAATAATTCAAATCTTCCAGCTTGAAGTGGTTTTGTGAACATGTCTGCAAGTTGATCTTCAGATTTGCAATAAACCAGCTAAACTTCACCATTTTGTTGCACCTCACGTAGAAAGAAGAACTTAACCTTGAAATGCTTAGTTTTCCCATGAAAAACTGGATTCTGAGATATTGCTAGAGCAGCTTGATTGTCCACATTGATTTCGATACAGCCATTGGAATTCAGCCATAAATCTTTCATTATCTTTTTTAGCCACAAAGCTTGATTTGCAGCTGCAGTAGCAGCTATAAATTCTGCTTCTGCAGTAGATTGAGCTATAATTTCTTGTTTTTTAGAACACCAAGAGAAACAAGCTGATCCAAAACCGAAACAATATCCAGATGTACTCTTCATATCATCCATTGAGCCAGCCCAATCACTATCAGAAAAACCTTGTAAATTGAATTCTTGACCCCTCTAAAACTTCACACCAAAGAACAAGGTTCCTTTTAGATAACTCAAGATCCTCTTTGCTGCAATCAAATGAAGCTTACTTGGATCACTCATAAATCTGGATAGAACACTTACAGCAAATAGAATGTCTAGTCTGGTTGCTGTAAGGTACATGAGACACCCTATCAGACTTCTATACATCGAGGCATCCACAGCATCTGTTCCATCAACCTTCTACAACTTCTCTTTAGCTGCCATCAGTGTACTGACACTTCGACAGTCTTCCATCTGAAACTTCTTTAAAATTTCCTTCAAATATTTCCTCTGGCAAATGAAGATTTCATATGGACTTTGCTTAACTTCCAGACCTAAGAAATAAGCCATTTTTCCTAAGTCTGTCATCTCAAAAACTGCAAATAGATCTTGTTTCACCTTCTCTATCAATTCCATATCATTCCCCGTCACTAATAGATCATCTACATAAAGTGACAGAATTACAACATTGTGATTCACCTTCTTGACATAAAGAGTGAACTCACTTAAGCTTTTTACAAAGCCAAAATCCTGTAAATATCGATCTATCTTTCCATACCAGGCTCTTGGAGCTTGTTTCAATCCATATAGAGCTTTGCGCAATCTGTATACACTTTCCTCTTGCCCTTTAATACTGAAACCTTCAGGTTGTTCAACAAAAATTTCCTCTTCAAGCTCTCCATTTAGGAATGCAGACTTGACATCTAACTGAAAGATAGTCCATCCCTTCTCTACTGCAACAGCTAATAGAAGCCTTATTGTGTCCAGCCTTGCAACTGGAGCAAAAGTTTTAGAATAGTCTACTCCTCATATTTGAGCATAGCCTTTTACAACCAGTCTTGCTTTATACTTATTGACAGAACCATCAGGATTGAACTTAGTCCTAAACACCCACTTAACTCCAATCACATTCTTGTCTAGTGGCCTGTCTACTAATTCCCAAGTCTGATTTTTCTGAATCATTGCTATATCCTCCTGCATTGCTGCAATCCACTTCTGATCTTCCTTGGCTTCTGCAAAGTTGGATGGTTCGAGCACTGCCACATTACTTCTTTCATAAATCTCAGCAAGTGACCTTGTGCCTCTCACAGGTTGATCATCTATACTCTCTTCCATTTCCTCTGTAATTCCATTAGTCTCCACATTTGTTTCAGGCTGTCTTTCGAAGTGCTTCAATTCTGTGATCTTTCCATCTATCTAATTCCATTCATCTTCCTCTAAAAACATGACATCTCTGCTCACAGTTATTTTCCCTGTCATGGGATAGAAAATTCTGTAAGCTCTTGATTGAAGACTATATCCAACAAAGATCCCAATCTCTGCCTTTTTATCAAGTTTGTCCCTCTTAACATCAGGAACATGAGTGTAACACAAACATCCAAAAACCTTCAAATTTTTCACAGAAGGTTTAATATCTTGCCAGCCTTCGAGAGGTGTTAATTTCTCTAAGGCTTTTGTAGGCAATCTATTTAATAGAAATACAACAGTATTGGCTGCCTCAGCCTATAACCTCTTAGGCAAATTCTTCTCTTGCATCATACATCTGGCCATCTCCATAATACTTCTGTTCTTTCTTTCACTGACCCCATTCTGTTGAGGTGAGTAAGGAGCTGTAAATTGCTGCACAATTCCTGCTTGCTCACAAATCAGCTTAAATTTGTTAGCTATATACTCAGATCCATTGTCAGACCTGAGAGCTTTAATTTTCTTCCACTTTGATTCTCAACTAAAGCTTTAAACTTCATAAATGCATCAGCTACTTCAGTCTTAGCTCGCAGAAAATAGATCCAGCTCATCCTAGTCAAATCATCAGTAAAGGTAATAAAATACCTGCTTCCATTGAGAGAGGGTTCAGACATAGGTCCACATACATCAGTGTGAACTAGTTCCAGCTTTTGACATATCCTTGAGACTCCTCCTTTGAAGGGAAATCTAGCTTGTTTGCCAAGAAGACAGGTTCTGCATTGTGGAAGTTCTTCCTCCAAGCTTGGCAAGTCATCTACCAAGCCATTTTTCTGCATAAACAGCATACTCCTCTTGTGAACATGCCCAAGTCTTTTATGCCATAGCTATGTATTTTCTTCTTTGCATTTCAAGGCCATATGTTGCATCTCATGTGGCTTGAACATAAAACTTTTATCCCTCATTGGAATTCTCAAGACTTCTTTGCTGTCAGCATTTTTAATGAGACATTCCCTTCCTTCGAACTTCACTTTATAGCCCTCTCCACTAATTGACCAACACTTAACAGATTTTGGTCGGCAAAAGAACACTTCAAGTGCCTTAACTTTGCACAAAGGGACACTTAAGTGCCATAACTTACGAAAGGTACACTTAAGTGCCAAAATCAGAGTAAAATGGATCACTTGAGTGCCAATCCAGCCAAAATCCGGCCAAAATGCTGACGTGTCAATTTTCCGGCGAAGAAAGTGCGAAACGGCGTCGTTTTAATGCTGATGTGGCCAAAAATTTAATAAAAAATTAATTTAAAAATAAATGTATTTAAATATTTATAAAATATTAAAAATATTAAATTTTTAAATTTTTAAAAATTTTAAAAATTTCAAAACACTAAAAATATTAAAAAATTTTAAAAAATTTTAAAAAATTAAAAAACTTTAAAAAATTTTAGAAAATTTTGTAAAAATTTTATAAAAATTTATAAAATTCTATAAAAATTTATAAAATTCTATAAAAATTGATAAAATATTTAAAAATTAAAAAGAAATTAAAAAGAAATTAAAATTTTAAAAATAAAAAAAAATCAAAAAATTTTAGAAAATTTAAAAAAAAATTAAAAATTTTAGAAAATTAATTAATTTTAATTTAAAAATAAATTTATTTAAAAATTTTAAAAATAAAATTTTAAGAATTAAAAACATTTGCAAAATTAAAAAAGTTACAAAAAAATAATTTAAAAAAAAAAAGAAAAGGGTGCCGGTTGAGGGCTGAAATTTTTTGTAAATTTTTTAAATTTTTGTAAATTTCGTAAGTTTTTTAAATTTTTTGTAACTTTCTAAAAGTGTTTGTGAATTTTGTAAATTTTATGTAAATTTTGTAAATTTTTTTATAAATTTTGTAAATTTTTTGTAACTTTCTAAAAATTTTTACAAATTTTTAAAATTTTTAAAATTTTAATTATATTTAAAATTTTAATTATTTTTTTAAATTTTTTTAATTTTGTCTAAATTTTTTAAATTTTATGTAAATTTTGTAAATTTTTTGTAATTTTTTGTAATTTTTTTGTAACTTCCTAAATTTTTTTGTAAATTTTTTAAATTTTTTAGTAATTTTTTAATTTTTTTTGTAAATTTGTAAATTTTTTGTAATTTTGTAATTCCTTTTTTTAATGTTTAAAGTTTCTAAATTTTTTAAAAATATTTTAAATAAATTTATTTTAAATTTAATTTAAATAATTTTTATATTATTATAAAATTCGAATGATGTCAAAACGACGTCGTTTTGGCCGAATTCGAGCTGATTAAGCTCTCCGGCGAGACACATCAGCGAAAAATATTAATATTTTAATGCCACGTATGATTTCCGGCCAACTTCGCCAGAGATGGCACTTAGGTGTCCCACTTTTCTTAAAATGTGGCACTTAAGTGTACCTTTCGTAAGTTATGGCACTTAAGTGTCCCTTTGGCCAAAGTTATGGCACTCCAGGGGTCCGCATGTCGATTTTGGTCAATATTTGGCACAAAGAGAATATCCCTGATTAGCTTTACCTCATGGTTTCCTTCAATAGCAACTACACCTTTACCTTGCACTTCAATATGCTGTCCATTGCCAATTCTAACTCTGGACCTTACTGTCTTGTTTATGTTCCTAAATAGCTTTAAGTTACCAGTCATGTGATTGGTACAACCACTATCTACCAGCCCATGTATTATTTTTGATTGAAGATTCACCAGCTGAAGCTACAAACAAGTGCTCTTCATCAACTTCATTTACTGCCACTTGTGCTTCTCCTGCTTGCTGATAAGTTTTCCCTTTGCAAATAGCTTCCATGTGACCCAACTTGTGGCATCTTCTGCACCTAGCATCTGGCTTTCTCCAGCATCTAAAAGACTGATGATTGGTTCCACCACAGTACTAACATGGCCTTTTAATATTTTTCCATTTGCTAGATCCACCAGTGTTCCCTTCTTTTGGTAAAAACCTCGAATCAGCAACATTTCCTCTAAACTGAACCCATTTCTTCCCTTTGCCTCCATCATTTTGCTTTACTTTGGCTTGTAATGCCCCCTCTACATGCTCTTCTCTCCTCATTAGTCTTCTGTGTTCCTGTGCCTGTAAAGCATTCAACAACTCTGCAAGTTCTATATCAGCCAAGTCCCTTGTGTTTGCCAGAGAAGCTATAGTAGCTTCGAATTTCTCTGGAAGGGACACCAAAATCTTCTGAACAAGCCTATCATCCTTCAAGTCGGTCCCCAAAACTCTGATTTTATCGGCTATCCCCACTAGCCTATCAGAGTATTCCTTAACTGACTCAGACTCTTTCATCTGCCGTCTCTCAAATTCTCTCAAGAGATTCAACACTTTCATACCTCTTATCTTCTCATCTCCTTCATATTCTTCCTTCAAGAAGTCCCATATGGCCTTTGCAGAGTCACACTTCATAATTCTGGTAAAGATGGTAGGCGAGACAGCAGCATACAGGCAAGATTTTGCCTTGGCTTTTCTTGTGGTTCTCTCTTTATGAAGTTTAATTTGATTCATGGTCGGATTATTTGGAAGTGGAGCAACTTCATAATCATCCTCCACAACTTCCCACAGATCATGACCCTCCAAAAATGCTGTCATCTTAACAGCCCATGCTTGATAATTCTCCAGTAAATATTGGAGAAGCCATCGCAGAGAAACCACTCGACCCTGTCTCCATCACCCTTTAACTTCTTTACTCTTCGATACTTGCTTCACTTCATAGTCCCTCAAGATCATTCATGCTCTGATACCACTGTTGTTATTGATCAAAACAGTAAACAAGAAACAGAAAACCAAAAGCTATATATTTTGAATGAGGAAGAGAAGCACAGAGAAAACATAACACAAACTTGCGTACATCAGTTCTCTCTAAGGAAACTGTCAAGTACAAGATAACTTAAACAAAAACAATAATTGCTTTCAAACCATTCACACACGTGCAGCATATAACTGCATCTGAACGTGCTAATTTACTTCCTAAATTACAAAAATACCAGCTGCATAATATAACCAACTTAGCAAGAAAAATAAACCATAAAAAGAAAACAGAACAGAGGAACATCAGTTGAAAAACCAGCAGCACTGAGACATTATAATCCAACAGTAATCCATAGTGACAATGAACAAACAATGAATTTATCAATGGCCGAAGAGTGCTCATGGCAGAATTCTTTGATTGGCACTCCTACAGCCATGATCGTGCATCTCAGGCTCAGACGATATGGAGATTCCAGCCGGCAGATTGATAAACGCCAAGCGATGACGAATTTTAGTGGCTCCCACTCTCCCTGTTTTCTTCGTACGTTTTCTTTTTCTTGTATCTTCTGTTTCTCTCCAGATTTGGTTTAGTTGTTGCTTTCCATCCTAGCGAATGTTCAGTTTTGAGCATTCAGAAATGGTGGCAGGCTGGGCGTTCATATGCTCGCAACAACAGGGTGAACCGCAGCAGCAACGACACAGAAACATAGTAGAACAGAGCAAAGCAATACCGTGGCTATTCAAGGCCAATTCGACGATTACGGGAGGTGCCGCAGTATATTTGAGTATTATCGGGGATAAAGGCACGACGATGAAGCACCGTGAAGTGAGTCGCTGGCCAAAACTCGAACCAAGGAAGAACGCCAAACAGGGAGCTGTCAAGTTTGTCTCCACAAGGGAAGTTGTAGGCGAAACCAGTGCTTCCATGGTGGTCACTGAGGTGTGGGACAAGCTTCTGGAACTTCAGGAATGGATTAATAAAGGTTTGAAGGAGAAGAGCAAGCTCTTGAACGGTAGAAATGGAGGATCCAAAAACAGAGCCTCTTGGCCAAACTCGTCCGAGGCAACACTGGCCACCACCTGAGGTCAAGTAGGAGTCAGAAATTGTGGCGACATTGTTCTGGAAGCTCAGCTGGTGTTACGGTGAAGGACCTCGTTGGAATGGTGAGGTGAGGGAGAATAATCACGAGAGCTCCCGGATGCCAGAGAGAGGATAAGTCGATATTGTTGGCGTGTATTGAGGAATCTAGACACGACGAAGGTGAAGCTCAACAGTAGAGGACTAGTCTATATTCCTAAGGATAAACTATTTTACACTGAAGTAATCCAACTCTGTAAAAGTGGGGGGGGGGGGGGGGAGGGAAGAAAAGAAGATATGCTTGCTTGTTGTAAATGTAGAGGCTCACCTTAAAGGTACACAAGAAATGAACGAACCGCCAACTTCTCTCCACAACAAAAGAAAGAAAAAGACGGAGGCTAAAACTCTTTGATAACTGAATATCTGACCCATTTTTGCATTCTCTGCTTACTTCGCTTTTGGAAGACTCTAACTAGGACAGCAACCCAATGGCAAGACTACCAAGTCAAGAACGAGGAAATTTGACTCATGCAAAACCACCAGCAGGTACATGTTCAAGTTCCAGTCGAGAAAAAAATATAATAAGAGCCTCTACAATTATAGCAAAAATAACATAACTTGACCAAGAAGCAACTTAACTTGGAAAAGACTCAGCGTGATCATGGTGTCAATTGTCAAGGGATGGAATGAACTCTATAATAAGAAAGAGGGACAGAGTCATCAAATTGAAGTTCTTTACTTTGGCTTTTGGGCTTGACAAAACGGAGGTGCTCATTTTGCTAATGAGTTGTATGACTAAGGGCTTGCAAATTAAGTTGCTCGAATAGCTTTTGCAAGCCAAGCAAGCAACTTAACTTCATAAAGACTCAACTCGAGCATGATGTCAACTGTCAAGGAATGGAATAAACTCTATAGTAAGAAAGAGGAACAAAGTCATCAAATTGAAGTTTTTCACTTTCGCTTTTTGGCTTGACAAAAGTGAGGTGCTCATTTTGCTAATGAATGATATGACCAAGTTGCCCGAATAGCTTTCCCAAGCCCAAGAAGAAACTTAATTTGGTAAATACTCCACTTGATCATGATGTCAATTGTTAAGGGATGGAATGAACTCTATAGTAAGAAAGAGAGATGGAGTAATCAAACAAAAGTTCTTTATTTTATATTTTTTGCTTGACAAAAGTGAGGTGCTAATTTTGTTGATGAATTATACAACCAAAGGATTGCAAATTAAGTTGCATGAATTGCTTTTCCAAGCCCAAGGAGCAACTTAACCTGGTAAAGACTCAACTTGATCATGGTGTTAACTGTCAAGGGATGGAATGAACTCTATAGTAAGAAAGAGGGCAAAGTCATCAAATTGAAGTTTTTTTACTTTTGCTTTTGGACTTAACAAAAGTGAGGTGCTCATTTTGCTAATGAGTTATATGACTAATGGCTTGCAAATTAAGTTGCCCAAATAGTATTTTCAAGCCCAAGAAGCAACTTAACTTGATAAAGAATCAACTTGATCATGGTGTCAACTGTCAAGAGATGGAATGAACTCTATAGTAAGAAAGAGAGATAGAGTCATCAAATTGAAGTCCTTTACTTTCTTTTTTGTGCTTGGCAAAAGCAAGGTGCTCATTTTGTAGATGAATTACATGACTAAAGGCTTGCAAATTATGTTGCCCAAATAGCTTTTCCAAGCCCAATGAGCAACTTAACTTGGTAAAGACTCAACTTGATAAAGGTGTCAACTGTCAAGGGATGGAATAAACTCTATAGTAAGAAAGAGGGACAAAGTCATCCAATTGCGGTTCATTACTTTTGCTTTTGGGCTTGACAAAAGTGAGGTGCTCATTTTGCTATTGAGTTCACGACTAAAGGCTTGCCAATTAAGTTGCCCAATTAGCTTTTGCAAGCTCAAGAAGCAACTTAAATTGGTAACGACTCAACTTGATTATGGTGTCAACTGTCAAGGGATGGAATGAACTCTATAGTAAAAAAGAGGGATAGAGTAATCAAATTAAAGTTTTTCACTTTTTCTTTTGGGCTTGACAAAAAGTGAGGTACTCATTTTGCTTATGAATGATATGACTAAAGGCTTGCAAATGAAGTTGCTCAAATAGCTTTCCCAAGCCCAAGAAGCAACTTAACTAGGTAAAGACTCTACTTGATCATGATGTCAATTGCCAAGGGATGGCATAAACTTTGTAGTAAGAAAGAGAAACAGAGTCACCGAATAGAAGTTCTTTACTTTCTTTTTTGTGTTTGACAAAACTGAGGTGCTCATTTTGTTGTTGAGTTATCCAACTAATGGCTTGCAAATTAAGTTGTTTGAATAGCTTTTCCAAGCCTAAAAGAAACTTAACTTGGTAAAAACTCAACTTGATCATGGTGTCAACTATCAAGGGATGGAATGAACTCTATAGTAAGAAAGAAGCACAGAGTCATCAAATTGAAGTCTTTTACTTT
Organism: Eucalyptus grandis x Eucalyptus urophylla; assembly: GCA_028830015.1. NCBI lineage: Eukaryota > Viridiplantae > Streptophyta > Magnoliopsida > Myrtales > Myrtaceae > Eucalyptus > Eucalyptus grandis x Eucalyptus urophylla. Next base: position 50,176,044 of record CM054190.1, read on the forward strand.
TGCCTTTGGGCTTGACGAAAGTGAGGTGTTCATTTTGCTAATGAGTTATATGACTAATGGTTTGCAAATTAAATTGCCCAAATAGCTTTTGCAAGCTCAAGAAACAACTTAACTTGGTAAAAACTCAACTTGATCATGGTGTCAATTGTTAAGGGATGGAATGAACTTTATAATAAGAAAGAGGGACAGAGTAATCAAATTGAAGTTTTTCACTTTTGTTTTTGGGCTTGACAAAAGTGAGGTACTCATTTTGCTGATGAATGATATGACTAAAGGCTTGCAAATGAAGTTGCCCAAATAGCTTTCCCAAGCCCAAGAAGCAACCTAACTAGGTAAAGACTCTACTTGATCATGATGTCAACTGCCAAGGGATGGCATGAACTCCATAGTAAGAAAGAGAGATAGAGTCATTAGATAGAAGTTCTTTACTTTCTTTTTTGTGTTTGACAAAACTGAAGTGTTCATTTGGTTGATGAATTATACAACTAAAGGCTCGCAATTTAAGTTGTTTGAATTGCTTTTCCAAACCTAAAAGCAACTTAACTTGGTAAACACTCAACTTGATCATGGTGTCAACTATCAAGGGATGTAATGAACTCTATAGTAAGAAAGAGGCACAAAGTCATCAAATTGAAGTCTTTTACTTTGGCTTTCAAGCTTGACCAAAGTGAGGTGCTCATTTTGCTAATGAGTTATACAACTAAAGGCTTGTCCAAAGAGCTTTTGCGAGCCCAAGAAGCAACTAAACTTGGTAAAGACTCGACTTGATCATGATGTTAACTATCAAGCGATGGAATGAACTCTATAGTAAGAAAGAGATATACAGTCATCAAATTAAAGTTCTTTACTTTCTTTTTTATGCTTGACAAAAGTGAGATGCTCATTTTGCTGATGAATTACATGACTAAAGGCTTGCAAATTATGTTGCCCGAATAGCTTTTCCAAGCCCAAGGAGCATCTTAACTTGGTAAAGAATCAACTTGATCAAGGTGTCAACTGTCACAGGATGGGATGAGTTCTATAGTAAGAAAGAGGGACAAAGTCATCCAATTACAATTCTTTACTTTTACTTTTCGGGTTGACAAAAATGAGGTGCTCATTTTGCTAATGAGTTATATGACTAAAGGCTTGCAAATTAAGTTGCCCAAATAGTTTTTGCAAGCCAAGAAGCAACTTAACTTGGTAAAGGCTCTACTTGATCATGGTGTCAACTGTCAAGGGATGGAATGAACTCTATAGTAAGAAAGAGGCACAGAGTCATCAAATTGAAGTTTTTTACTTTTGCTTTTGGGCTTGACAAAAGTGAGGTGCTCATTTTGCTAATGAGTTATAGGACTAAGGGCTTGCAAATTAAGTTGCCCAAATAGCTTTTGCAAGCTTAAGAAGCAACTTAACTTGGTAAAAACTCAACTTGATCATGGTGTCAACTGTTAAGGGATGGAATGAACTCTATAGTAAGAAATGGAGATAGAGTAATCAATAAAAGTTCTTTAATTTTTGTGCTTGACAAAAGTGAGGCGCTTAGTTTATTGATGAATTATACTATTAAAGGCTTGCAAATTAAGTTGCCTGAATTTCTTTTCTAAGCCTAAAGAGCAACTTAACGTGGTAAAGACTCAACTTGAGCATGGTGCCAATTGTCAAGAGGTGGAATGAACTCTATAGTAAGAAAGCGACACAGAGTCATCAAATTGAAGTTTTTTACTTTTGCTTTTGGCCTTGATAAAATTGAGTTGCTCATTTTGCTAATGAGTTATAGGACTAAAGTCTTGCAAATTAAGTTGCCCATATGGCTTTTGCAAGCCCAAGAAGCACTTAACTTGGAAAAAACTCAACTTAATCACGGTGTCAACTCTCAAAGGATGGAATGAACTCTATAGTAAGAAAGAGGGATTGAATCATCTAATTGAAATTTTTTACTTTTGATTTCGGGAATGACAAAAGTAAGGTGCTCAATTTGCTCACGAATGATACGCCTAAAGGCTTGCAAATGAAGTTGACCAAATAGTTTTCGCAAGACCAAGAACCAGCTTCACTTGGTAAAGACTCTGCTTGATCATGGTGTCAACTATCAAGGGATGGAATGAACTTTGTAGTTAGAAAGAGGTATAGAGTCATCAAATAAAAATTCTTTACTTTCTTTTTTGTACTTGACAGAAATAAGGTGCTCATTTTGTTGATGAATTATACGATTACAAGCTTGCAAATTAAGTTACCTCAATTTCTTTTCCAAGCCCAAGGAGTAACTTAACTTTGTAAAGACTCGACTAGATCATGGTGTCAATTGTCAAGGGAAGGAATGAACTCTATAGTAAGAAAGAGGGACAGAGTCATCAAATTGAAATCTTTACTTTTGCTTTTGGGCTTGACAAAAGTAAGGTGCTCATTTTACTAATAAGTTATACAACTAAAGGCTTGCAAATTAAGTTGCCCAAATAGCTTTTGCAAGCCCAAGAAGCAACTTAACTTGGTAATGTCTCAACTTGATCATGATGTCAAGTGTCAAGGGATGGAATGAACTCCATAGCAAGAAAGAGAGATGGAGTCATCAAGTAGAAGTTCTTTACTTTCTTTTTTGTGCTTGACAAAAGTGAGGTGCTCAGTTTGTTGATGAATTATACGACTAAAGGGTTGCAAATTAAGTTGCCTGAATTGCTTTTCCAAGCCCAATGGGAAACTTAACTTGGTAAAAACTCAACTTGATCATGGTGTCAGCTATCAAGAGATGGAATGAATTTTATAGTAAGAAAGAGGCACAGAGTCATCAAATTGAAGTTTATTACTTTTGGATTTGGGCTTGACAAAAGTGAGGTGCTCATTTTGCTACTGAGTTATATGACTAAAGGCTTGCAAATAAAGTTGCCCAAATAGCTTTTGCAATCTCAAGAAGAACCTTAAGTTGGTAAAGACTCAACTGGATCATGGTGTCAATTGTAAAGGGATGGAATGACCTCTATAGTAAGAAAGAGGGACAGAGTAATCAAATTGAAGTTTTTCACTTTTGCTTTTAGGCTTGACAAAAGTGAGGCACTCGTTTTGTTGATGAATGATATGACTAAAGGCTTGCAAATGAACTTCCCAACCAGCTTTCCCAAGCCCAAGAAGCAACTTAACTTGATAAAGGCTCAACTTGATCATGGTGTTAACTGTCAAGCAATGGCATGAACTCTATAGTAAGAAAGAGAGATAGAGTCATCAAATAGAAGTTCTTCACTTTCTTTTTTATGCTTGACAAAAGTGAGGTTCTCATTTTGTTGATTAATTATACAATGAAGGGCTTGCAAATGAAGTTGAATGAGTTGCTTTTCCAAGCCTAAAGAGCAACTTAACTTGGTGAAGACTCAATTGGATCATGGTGTCAATTGTGAAGGGATGGAATGACCTCTATAGTAAGAAAGAGGGACAGGATAATCAAATTGAAGTTTTTCACTTTTGCTTTTGGGCTTGACAAAAGTGAGGCACTCGTTTTGCTGATGAATGATATGACTAAAGGCTTGCAAATGAACTTGCCCGACCAGCTTTCCCAAGCCCAAGAAGCAACTTACGCCCTGTTTGGTAACCATCCAAACAGGGCCAAATTCTGATTCTTTGTTTCAACAATTAGTTTGGGCCTAGAATTGTGTTTGATAAAATTTTTGTTCCCGGGAACAGATTGGGAGTATAATCAAGAAAAAAAAAGTTGATTATTGTTCCGGGAACAAATTTGAGAATCAAAACCAACAACTCTTCTTCTTCCCTTCGGCCATCTCACGACCGCTGTCCACTATCGCCTACCACCGTCCGTTGGTTCGGCGAGCTCACCGAAGGTAAGCCCAGCCACCAGCGAGGCTCGGCCGCCCTAGATCTAGCGAGGCCGAGCCTCGTTGGTGGCCAAGCGGGCCTCGCTGGGGCCGGGTGAGGCCCGCCCAGCCCCGACGAGCCTCACCCAGCCCCGCCGGTGGCTAGGCAGGCCTCGCCCAGCCTTGACGAGCCTCACTAAGGCTGGGCAAGCCTCACGACGCCCAGCCCCACCGATGGCTAAGCAAGCATCACCTAGCCCTAGTGAGGCCGGCTTGGCCACCGGCGAGGCTCGGCCAACGAGGGCCAGCCTCGCTGAGGGCTGGCGACGCTCCAGTGAGGTCGCCGGCCCTCGTCTGGCCAGTCGCAGGACTGGCGACCGGGTACAAGAAGAAGAAGAATAGGAGAAAAAGGAAAAAAGAAAAGAAAAAAAAGGAAAAAAGTAAAAAAAAATATTTAAAAATTAAAAGAAATTAATTTGGAACATAATTAATTAGCATGGTACCAAATACAATTCTATTCCAGAATAAAAAAATTTGGATAGTTACCAAACGACTTAAAATGCTTAGAATCAGTTTCCGGGAACAAAATAAAAAATAATCATTTCTGATCAGAATCTACTCTCAGGAACATAATCGTTACCAAACGCGCCCTTAACTTGATAAAGACTCAACTTGATAATGGTGGTAATTGTCAAGCAATGGCATGACCTCTATAGTAAGAAAGAGAGATAGAGTCGTTAGATAGAAGCTATTCAATTTCTTTTTTGTGCTTAACAAAAGTGAGGTTCTCATTTTGTTGATTAATCATACAATGAAGGGCTTGCAAATTAAGTTGTATGAGTTGCTTTTCCAAGCCTAAAGAGCAACTTAACTTGGTAAAGACTCAACTGGATCATGGTGTCACTTGTGAAGGGATGGATGACCTTTATAGTAAGAAAGAGGGACAGAGTAATCACATTGGAGTTTTTCACTTTTGCTTTTTGGCTTGACAAAAGTGAGGCACTCGTTTTGCTGATGAATGATATGACTAAAGGCTTGCAAATGAACTTGCCCGACCAACTTTCCCAAGCCCAAGAAGCAACTTAACTTGGTAAAGACTCAACTTGATCATGGTGTTAACTGTCAAGCGATGGAACGAACTCTATAGTAAGAAAGAGATATAGAGTCGTCAAATTAAAGTTCTTTACTTTCTTTTTTCTGGTTGACAAAAGTGAGGTGCTCATTTTGCTGATGAATTACATGACTAAAGGCTTGCAAATTATGTTGCCCGAATAGCTTTCCCAAGCCCAAGGAGCATCTTAACTTGTTAAAGACTCAATTTGATCAAGGTGTCAATTGTCATGGGATGAAATGAACTCTATAGTAAGAAAGAGGGACAGAGTTGCCTAGGTGCAATTCTTTACTTTTACTTTTGGGCTTGACAAAAGTGAGGTGCTCATTTTGCTAATGAGTTATATGACTAAAGGCTTGCAAATTAAGTTGCCCAAATAGCTTTTGCAAGCCAAGAAGCAACTTAACTTGGCAAAGGCTTAACTTGATCATGGTGTCAACTGTCAATGGATGGAATGAACTCTATAGTAAGAAAGAGGCATAAGGTCATCAAATTGAGGTTCTTTGCTTTTGCTTTTGCTTTTGGGCTAGACAAAAGTGAGGTGATCATTCTGCTAATGAGTTATACAACTAAGGGCTTGTAAATTAAGTCGCCCAAATAGCTTTTGCAAGCTCAAGAAGCAACTTAACTTGGCAATGACTCAACTTGATCATGGTGTCAACTATTAGGGGATGGAATGAACTCCATAGTAAGAAATAGAGATAGTCATCAAATAGGAGGTCTTTACTTTTGTTTTTGTGCTTGACAAAAGTGAGGTGCTCAGTTTGTTGATGAATTATATGACCAAAGGCTTGCAAAATATGGGCTACTTATAATCATAACAACCAGTTAATTGAAGGAGTCTCTTTCCTTCTTTTTTCTAATGTCATTCAAGCCATGCTAGCCTTTTTTGGCGGCTCATGAGAAAAGCGACTCTTTTATCATCTGTTTATGAATCGACGACAAACACATGGTTCTCCATGGACATGATACAGTATTAAATTGGAACTAGAATTATCAAATCACTTAAGTTTAATAGTGTTTTGTTCATAGTTAACTTATGATAAAAGCAAACACATTGATGGTGCTGAAAAATTGAAGAATGTATAGATGGACAGCCACTTTAGGCATATCCCTTTTTTTTATTTTAAAAAAAAAATTATAAAGCAAAAGGGAGAGGAGAAAATTTACAAATCTAACATGTGAGTGCCCTTGATTGATGCAACTCAAGTCAGAGACCACTGGAAACAACAAATATTTTTGTTAAAAAATATATTAAAAAATAATAATAATGTGCATGCTCCCCAATACCATTCTTAAACAAAAGATGATTACTTTTCTTTGGCTAAAGGCACATGCTCGTGATACCATTCTTAAATAAAAGATGGGATGACTGCTTAAAATCATGACAAGCGGGTTATCGGCCTGCGAGAAGTCAATACACAAGTCAATGAATATTGAAGTCATGGCCCCTCGGCAGGCGATAAACATCACCAAATATATATATATATAGATTGCCATTGTACAAAATAAAACAAGAGAGAAAATAAATCTTAATTATTTGTGCCAAAAAAATTATCTAAAACCTATTTGTGCAAAAAAATTATTTTGCCATTGTACAAAACATATTACATACACGGTCAATGTATGCCTTTTTTTTTAACATGGATAATCTAAGAATGGGAGCATAAACTATTTATGAAATATATCTACATGCTAAAATTAAAAATTGAATACGTGTCATTCTATAAAAACCAGCTTTTTTTTTTTTTGGTCGAAAAAAAACCAGCTTGTATAAAGAAACTGTGACAATGTTAATGTACTGATTAAAATTTTATTAACGTATGTTGTTTGGAAAGAAGGAGACGGCGGAAGAAAAATTGAAGTAGACGATAAACAAAGGAAGGGCAATGCCCTGATTTTGGTACCTTTGAGTGGGCAATTCCACGAGTTTTCCACCAACGGGAGTGATCCAGAAACGCTGACAACACATATTAATCGAACGGCTGATATTAAACCACTTGAATCCAACGGCTAAGGAGAAACATGACAAAGTTGTCGTGCGCAACAGCACGGGATTGCAGAAATGGCCCTCGCTCCACTTCTTTTTTCTTGGCCTCCACATATCAAACCAAATTAGCAAATCACCAACTTCTTCGAAATTTTACAAGTACTTAAAAGATTACCAATGTTATAATGAATATTTTTGATTTTCCATTTAAGTCTTATCAATTTATCTTTTGATCATGCCTTTGTAAGCCTCTGCGAAATGTAACATTTGAAGCTCTTTAATTCATATTGACCCAAACTTTCTAAAAGTTGTTCTATTTGGGTTATTCAAAAAGTAAAAAAGAATATCTATTTTTTCCACCAAAAGCAAAATATAATCCAACTTATAAAAAGGTCATGAAAAACTTTGCATATGATCTAAGTGCCAACATCGCCAAAATGCGTTGTCACAATATACAAATTAAGTAAAAAGAGAAAAGTAAAACTCTATGCAAACATGCCCAAAGAGAATTGAGATGGACCCAAGGCAATCCTAACCTAAAATTAAGGTCCGAAGTGGCTAGGCTAGTCGGATTTTCTTGCCTTGGAAAAAAGAAATTGGTTAGCCAATAGGTAAGATTATTCAAATTTTTGTTAAATTTAAAGAAAAAATAATTGCAGGAGTAAAATTCAAATAAAGTAATTTTCAAATCACCTATTTTCCACAAAATGAACTTACCTAAAGAGTTGGATCATTTTCGGTCCGCCGAATTCGCACCATGTAGTTTTTTCCTTCTATATCTAGGTGTTCTGTGGTTAATAGTTTTATGTCAATGTGAGCCTTTAAAAATTGAGATAATGTCTATTTTATATCAAGAAGATGTACATTCAAATTATATCGATGTATATATATTGACACCTAAATTTTATCTATTTATTTAGGATTTAATCGCAAAGAAAATTAAGAACTAAATTCTAATCTCTAAACAAAAAATAATTTTCATTAAATTGCATCACATATAAACATTAGGAACATCCGCATTACTGGTATTAACTGATAGAAATTTTTTGAATTTTTTTTTAAATTAATTAATTTAAATTAATAATAATAATAAGGCGGCCGGGCCAGGCTAGACTTCAGACTTAGCACGGCCCCTTTTTCTTTTCTTCTCTCCACAAAGATGGCGTACGATGAGTGCTATTCATTTTTATGTGAGTCCCATCCATCGAGAGAGAATCTTCACCGACCACAGTCGACTTCGGTCAGCAGTGGAAACAAAGGGAGGAGAGAGAGGCAAGCTCGAAAGAACTCAAATAATTTCTCTATTTTTTAATTTTTAATACTATAAAAAAATCTAAAATTCATGAATTTATGCCATATTTAACTTAAATTTATTTTCATGTAACAAGAGCTATATTTTTCCATCGCTGATAGACTTTTCATCAACGAGAACCACATGGTATAACAGGCCCCTACAGCTTAAGCTGATTGACGTGGCAGCTTCCACTTTCTAGTAAAGTCGAGAGTCTCATATTGCATTCTCCGTTTACTTTTTTGTTGAAAGACTGTGACCAGGAGAGCAACCCAATGGCGACTCAACCAAGTGAAGAACGAGGAAATTTGAATCAAGCAGAACCAGCAGCAGGTACATGTTCATGTTCCAACCAAGAAAGAATATAGCATAACCGATGGAGTCCCAAATATGCTCGAACTTGTATTTTCTCATGGTTCTTTTTATTTTCTTTTTCACCAAACAAACATAATGTTGACCGTAGCTAGAATAAAGGGAATAAAAAAAAGTATGCGAAGGACCCAGTGCTCACTCTTTCTTCTATAGATGTTGAAAATGTTTTAACAAGCGTTGGATCAGCTGCTTCCCAATCTGGAGGTGCTTCAGGTGCGTTATCCCTCAAAGGAGTTAATTTCAGTGTGAAATTAATATCTGGGGCGGATCATCATGAAATTGTTCTTTTCTGGGACACTTCTCAATGTCAGCAAGCATATAAGTGTTAACTGAATGATTTGAAAAGTTTGCATCTATTGCAGAAAATTCTGAAGAGGAAGTGGATGGACCCTATTACCGACCATTGTTGCGAGCTGCATTCAGGGGTGATTGGGAATCTGCTACAAGATTTTTCGAACGAGATGCTGCTTCAAAGACAGCCAAAATAACAAGCAGATCAGAAACATTGCTTCACATAGCTGCTTTGAGTGCACGAGACCAATTTTTTGAGAACCTGGTTAAGCTCTTGTCTTCGTATCCGGAAGCACTTGAAATGGTTGATTGTGATGGCCGCACAGCCCTCCACAATGCTGTCCCGTGTGGAAGTATAAGGATGGTCGAGGCATTAGTTAGAATTGAACCTAAGTTAACGCAACTTGCAGATAATAAAGGATGTATTCCTTTGGGAATGTCTGCTGTGGACGCTTCTATGCATAAGGAGATTGTCTGGTTCCTGGCGAAAAGTACAACAGTCGATGGGCCAGGTAATCCCTTCAGCAGTTCCTCTGCCATTGCCACCATTATAGATCTTATCGCTGCTGCTCATCTTGGTAAGATCACCATCGATCTTTTTCTCAATTCCATCTGTTATTTCCTCCATTCTAGACTTAGCTTATTTTCCCGATCAACATTTGCTGGATCAACATTTGCTGGTCAATTCGGACAGATATCGTCCTTTATCTCCTTGGGCGGTACCCTCACTTACTTACCATGAAAAGCACACGGCACCGCAACCTATCCATACTGGACAAGTTGGTACGTAAGGAGTCTTACTTTCTCAGTGCAACCAGGCTCAGCGTCTTGGAAGCATTAATATACCAATGTCCGTACTTTCTACACTCGCATCACTTCATTACTGATTCCCTTCAAGAAGATCATACCGAGTTCATCACCTGCTCTTTGTTTTCTGAACTGAAGCTATTCCGGTGGACCTGAACTACAAACCAACAGATAAAAATTTAGATTTGGGTGGGTATGCATTTTTGCTGTTTGGCATTATCTTAGGACCTTTCATGATTTTGAACTTTAAGTCAATTTTCTTAGATTGATTCCCTCCGTACTAGCAAAAGAAAAGGTAAATGAACGTTTCTTTGTAGGACATATTTTGGTTCCTCAACCTGGTTTTACTTGACTAATGGCCTGAATCGAACTACTATTGGATCAGCCATCCCTTGAGAACCATATATGATTCAACCAAGTACGTAAGTATCATATTACTTAATTGTGAACAATATGACGAACCAATTATGAAGTATAACAATGATTTCATATCTAGTGACCATTTTTTCTTTGCAACCTGATTGTAGCGCTTCAATGTCTTACGAAGTCACTTTGGAGCATCGCCAAAATTGTAGGTACGCTTCCATTTTATAAAGATACCGTCATTATCTCTATCCCTCTCTTTCCTACTAAAAGTCTATGGCTTGTTTGTTTTTGCTTCTTTTGTAAGTAGAAAAAAGGCCCCACTTAATTCTTTGCCAGAATCTGGAAAATAATTTGTAGGAGCCCACTGCTTGTGTGAAAGAACCGTTAGACATTCACCATTGGATGTGATAAATGTGTTTGGAGTTAGTTTTGTAATTAATTTTTTTCATGGGTCAACTGTCCATCAATGAATATATAACTTATTATAAATATAATTAATGGACGTAATAAAACTCGTTCAAAAAATTATTCAAACTCAAACAAAGTTGTATATAATTTTCCGTGTTAATATTTTTATATTTTGAAAGATTTCGGAAATTCATCAAATTCTAATTGCAAGAGTCACGGAATTGTTAAAAAAAAAAAATACTCGAAACTGCAAGTTGAGGCGAGATTTGATGTTAACATAGGAATTTCTTGCTTACGGCTAAATGATCTAAGCAGAAGATATAAAATAAGAGTTATGTAAACTTAATACTTCTCCTTCAATCTCGATTGTTGAAATAATGTTCGCTTCAGCATCTCTATCAAGCATATAAATCTTTTGGAAAATTAGAACAATGAACCCATTCTAAATATTACTTTCTTTGACTACTACTTCATCTCAATACAACACGAAAGAACACGTTGAGAGGAACATGGCAAGCTCCCAGCATCATTGACTTTGAAATAAGGTTGCAATAGATGATGGCATGGGTTTATCGTTTGATCACATTAACATGGTAAATTTACACTTTTATTTGGCAACTTCAGAAGGCGTGAAAATAGGGATAGGAGCATGTAGGAAAAATCAAAATAGTTTGTTTGGGAGGGCTTGGAATAGAAGAATATTTCAATGGGAGCCAATTTCGTGGGTCCCAACAAAATCATGCATCTTAGAATTCCTCCCCTAGTTATACATCCCATACCAACAAGTTGTTAGTTAGATAGTAAAGAAGTTTTCTTCTCTTGTCGTCATCCTATATTTCAGATTTGTTAGAAGCATTTCAAAAAATAAGATCCCAAATACATCAGGCTGATATGGGAGACTGCGCTCTTGGGATTACCCGAAAAGATGGACCACTTGAAGTGCACGAAAACTAACCCAAACGGCACTTGGCTGCTAAAATGATCCTATAGTCCCCAAAACCTATTCCCAATTTTTACCTGCAATTGCACTTGTCATCTTCACCCAAATTTTGTATGCCCTTGAAGTACCCTTTAGCCTCGCCCCTAATTTTTCTATTTTTGTCAAAGAACAGAAAAGGAAACAGAATAGCGTCATTGCGTTTTTATCAAATTAAAAGTGATTTTTTAATATAGTCAACTCCAATCACTACGTTAGGAAACGTCACATACCATTATGTGACCTCATGTGGAATTTTTGAAATTGCTAGAGGAAGTTTTGAAATTGCTAGAGACAGATAGAATGGAAAAACAAAAAAAATTTGTTCGTCTGAGCATAAATAACAGTATAGTGGCTTGTACGATTAATATGATTTTTTTATTATTAGCTGCTAAAATTTGTTCGTTTGAGCATAATTTATGTTCTCTTAATTATGATTAACATTATAAAGCCTCATTTGGACTTCAAGGAGGATCTCTTTCTTCAGTTACCCTCTAATCACTTCTACATTCTTCACATCCAATTAATTTTTTCCTCCAGACATGATGATATAAACTTTTTCTTTGAAAATGCCAAAAATGATTTTATATCTTTTTTGTACTTTTGCACCAGCAATCACTTAAACTCACTGTTTGCATTTGAGGATTGAATCCCAGACAATAACTTCTTTTTTTTTTTTTTTAAAATCCAATTGCAAGCCCGTTGGTTTTTCATTTTCATTTTTAGTTTGTTTTTAACATTTTGCAGTTCCTATTTTAAAGAGAGTCCACGAGGTGAAGCTGAGACACGTGATGGCAATCAAGTTGGCCAGACAAGCTTGCATTGCGATCTCTCATATGAATACTACCGAGATCATTGATTTTAAGGAGAGCTTCTTGTTTGAAGCTACAAGCCGCGGAATCAATGAAATCATGAAGCTATATGTTCAGTCTTTCCCAGATGTGAAGTCGACTAAAAAAAAGTTGACTAGTGCTAAGAGTTTGATCGCATCTGCAGTGCGTTATCGCAAAGAAAGGACTTTCAGACTGTTTTTGAAGGTAAGCTCAACTAATAAGTCGTCAATAGTTCCAGCGCCCACATTGTTCGATTCGATGGCTATGTTGCGCGCAGCAGCAGACTAACAACCTAATTTGGGCAACGTGACTAATGTCTCCGGAGTAACTTTTCAAATGCAAAGAGAAGTCCAGTGGTACAAGGTAAATATCTTTCTTTTCATATAATTTATAGCTACGCTTAATGATAAATATTATACCTTCTTGACTATTTTTTAAAAAATGATAGCTAGAACTTTTATTAGATAATCTTGAGAATATACATTGAACTTTTTTTTTTTAAAGCGGTTGAGCGATATTCAGCCAAGCTTTTGCACACCACAAAGTCTACCTTCTTGGATTATTTTAAGGGTGAACTACCTTATATTAGTCTGGTGCATTCAGGATTTTACTCCTGAAATGCTTCCAGTAATACTTGAATCCAAGACCACAATGAGAAGAAGAAACTCCTTTGCCATGTAAACCAAATTAATAAGGTAAGTTGAGAAACTACACTACATCACCAATTGACAGAAAATAAGGGAGACTGATAAGGGAAATTGGGACATGGAAAACTGATTGAGACTAATCACAATTAAATTGCATTTTAATTTACCAATATAACTATGATCCGCCACTTTAATCTAATCCTAGTGACTCTTTCTTAAATTCGACCGACTCTTCATATAGGTGTCTGCCATGATGCAATTAGGGGATTATTATGCATATCATTTAATGTATAACCCATTTATATTCCCGTGGAGCCTAAACAAAAACATTTAAATCAGTTTTACTTATACTTCTGCAGTAGCTTTGCTCGTTCCGTTGTATTACATTTTGTATTAAAGATTATAATGTAGTTAAGATATAATTAAATTTATGTAGGTGGTAATGACTTAATTAAAGTAATATGAATTGAATCTTCTCTCTCTTATATATATCAAAAGGTTAGCTAAGTTCACTTATGGCCACTATTTTCTTTTGGATAGCTATTAATTCAAAAACTATTTTCTTTTGGATAGCTATTAATTCAAAAACACTTCTCATTAGTTAATTTAGCAATCAACTAAAGTTTTACTCATGCAAACCATTGTCTAAAAAAAAACGATATCATGAAGCTTTTACTATTTATTTACCTTTATTGCATTTCAACTTTCTATTCTCTATCGTGAAAAAAAAAAAGAACTTGGTACTATTATGTACAACAAGAATCCTAAAATTTGAGTCAATTCTGCAGTTGAATCATAAAACTTTGAATTCATGATTAATAATTCTTAAAACTTGTCTTTGCTCTTTATGTTAGTCCTTCGTTTGTTCCATCTATTTTTGATGGATGGAAAATTTATTGGTATTTTTTTTTACTGATTTCCTTTTATTTTTTGCACAAGTGGAACTAATATGGCACAGATAAGTGCCACATCACAAAAACTAAAAATAAAAATGAGTAGTTTAAAAAAAAAAGTCAAAAAATAGAGAGAGATCATTAAAGAGGAACAGGGAGTCGCCCCATTTGTCACTGGCAAGGTTTAGGAACCGTCACGGAGTTGCTTTGAGTGCAACAACCCTCGCTAGACTGCCAACGAGGCTTGGCCGCCCTCACTCAATGGTGACAGCAACGTGACTCGCTACTACCTAAGAAGGCTCAATTGACCCTCACATAGGCTCAATTGGCCCTCGCCGGACTGCCAATGAGGCTTGGCCGCCCTCACTCAATGGTGGCAGCGATGTGACTCGCTACTACCTGAGAAGGTTCAACTGGCCCTCGCATAGGTATCATCGTTGCCACCGCTACAGACCCATGGAACACCTTTATAACCAACCTCTCAAATTAGTTAAATCCAAACATTTGGCATGTGTATATAATTGATTGGATATGAAATGCTAAATTTCAGTTTCCAAATTGAAAATCCCCTGCTTTCTAGCCAGTTGTGCCAACCTTTGAGAGGTTGAGTTGCGTCTTTTCCTATTACGTAGCTATCCTTTCATATAGTATCTTATTTAATTTACTTTTGAATAATCAGTTATGCAATATGAAGACATAACTCCCACTAGCAATGCACTTGAGTACCATCCGTTGGATGCTCGAAAATGAAATTTTCTTTATAAAAGAAACGAATGTGCGCTACGAATTAATGAGAAAATGATAAGGGACAGAAAAAAGAATGATCGGTTTAGTTCTAGTGTATGAATAAGGAGAAAATATTAGGTGCAGCTTTGACTCCAGCATGGCTTCCTCCGAGTCCATTCACTGGGCAACACATGTCGCCCGGCAACTTATCTCTCTCCTCAATTAATATTTCATCTTCTCTCTCTTCAATTGTATAACTTTCCCTCTTCTCTCTTCTTTGAAGCCCTCCGACGCTCCCCCTCCGCCAAGTCGCCTCCATCTTCGCCGCCATCGCCCGCTTCTTCTCCAACCTCTAGCGGCGCCACCTCCTGTCCAACTCCTCCCGCGGCCTCTGCGTTGGCGCCAAGTCGGCCAGGAGCTCGAGGCCCTCGGCCGCGTCGACGAATCATGCCGTCGCCTCCGCCTTCGCCTCGTCCATTGCCTACGACGACCTACGCTTGGTGATTCGAGGCGGTGAGGTGGTGGACTGAGATAGTTAGTTGGCGGCCTCCGGTGGACTGAGACGGTGAGGTGTTGTGTCTCCGGCGGAATGAAAGGAGGAAGAAGAAGCAAAGAGAAAGGTGGAAGAAGAAGACGAAAAAACGAAAAAAGAAAAAGATAAATAAAAACATAATTGAAGAGAGAGACAAGATGTGGGGTTTCTGACGGTGGGCCCAACGTGACACGTTTTGTCTTCTGAATAGACTAGATTTTTGCCACGCTGGCGTCAGAGCTCCACTCAATATTTTCTCATGAATCGGGGAGACGGAGACCACGACAACTCTCAAATCAATCACATCAATTAATGAAAGAAATAAGAACATATTTGCACAGATTTTAGAAGAATGCAAAATACGTATAATTCAACTAAAGAAAATAAACAAGAGAAATATGAATAAGGAAAAATTTTCAAACAATCTTAATCCTAATTTATTGATGTCATCTTAAGTTTTTCATTTTTGTCAATTTAGTCTAAAACATTTACATGAAATTTCAACTTAGTCCTTATGACTAATTTTTGTCTAAAACCGTTGACGTGGCAATGTGTTACGGAGAATAGTCGGCGACAATCGGACCACCACATTAGCAGTTTTCAATGTAATTAACCGAAATGGCTAATTGAAATTTCATACAAAGATTTAGGATTAGACTAACAAAATTGAAAAATTTATAATTGAATTGGCATCCATATAGTAAGTTTATGACATATTAGTTAATTTTCCCACTATGAATATGAAACAAGTACGATGATTGATCAAAACATCTCAATTGAACAAACGTTGCACCTTTTTCCTTTCAACATGTCTTGAGCCAATAGATGAAGTCTTTGGAGATGTCAAATTTAACATTGGTATCATCTGAATCACCATTCCTTTAATGATGGCACAATGGAGCCTCTTCACTTGTTGCGTTGGAACAGACATCACGGAAGAGGTAATCTCCGCTATGTTGTCTTCTTTTTTAGGGTCATAATGGGGATGGTCATGTCCCAACGATGAAATTTCTTTGATTGTCCTTGGAGTTGTCGTACTATTGGCTCTTGGCTCAAATGATTCAAGAAACAAAACACAATGCATAGGGTTCAATAAAGCATGTAGAAGTACCAAAAGTCTCATTCTCAGATTTCTTGACCAGCTCTTGATATTTTTTCCATAAATTCTTCCAGAAGACTCCAAATTTCATTAAACTTAAATCATCGCAAAGTAGAAACATTGTGCTTTGCATTTATATATTATTTGACTAAAATGAAGCGCAAAATCATCATCGAAGCTTTGAAGAAAGTGGCCTATGAAATTCTGCCAGCAAAGATGGAATTGACCTCTAAGCAAGTCTTAATCTCCTTGAGATGTTCCCTCGTTTTTTTCTTTTTAAATCTTCAATACTGTATTCACTTATTGAGACTCCTAAGTTTGAGTTTTATGCATAGGCTGTGGAAAGCTGCATTACCCCTAACATAAGAGATCACATTTTCGATGGAATGACACATCGGAATAGATTCAAGGAGAACCACAAAGAGTTGCTAGAGAAAGGAGAGAAGTGGGTGAAGGACACAACAAATTCATGTATGCTTGTCTCAACTTTAATTGCCACAGTATTGTTCGCTGCTGCATTCACTCTACCTGGAGGCAATGACAACAATACTGGAGTACCCTTGTTGCTAGGACAGGACTCTCTCCTAGTTTTCGCAATTTCATATGCATTAGGTTTGGTCTCCTCTGTGACGGCCATCTTGCTATTCCTAGCCATCTTAACTTTGCGGTATGAGGCGCAAGATTTTCATGAATCATTGCCTAAGAAGATCATTTGGGGCCTTTGTTTTCTCTTCCTCTCCTTGGCTTTCATGCTGATGGCCTTTGCTGCAACTCTCACAATGGTGCTAGATAACATATTGGAGTGGGTTCTCATTCCCATTACTTTGCTGGCCTCTCTCCCTGTGGTTTTATTCGCACGACTACAACTTCCCTTGCTATTCGAAATGGTTAAATCCACTTATGGACCAAGCATTTTTCGTCCCGACTACATTTGGGATGGAGTCAATTATAATTAACAAGATCAGTGATTGATGAATTTGATTTGAGGGTGTATGTCTTCATTATAGTTGTGGTTGTAGTAGGGCCAATGCGATACTGAATGTATTTCCTCAAACTATTTGAACAATTACTATGCATTATGTTTCCCTGCTTTATTAACAAAGATCTATTTATAGAATGATTCAATCAATTTAAAATTTCAGCCTATAGATACTTCAAAATTGAATTTGCATATATGTAAACAATTTTTTTTTTTAACATTCGATACCAAAATATGCTCAATCTTGGAATATAAGTTTTTAAAATTAGTTTTTTTTTTTTTAGCCTTTTGTTTTAAAATTTAGATGCATAAATTTTTTCTATCCACTTAAACATCCAACTTCCAGGTATGTCAAAACATAATCTATATAAACAATTATCTTCAATGTTTATTACCAAAATATGCTCGACCATGTAATATAGCTTTCATCATGGACTGAGAGATGAACAATTATTCATAGAAAATCATATGCAAAATTTCGGTGATAAAAATTATACCAAATGTAGACTTTATTCTTGTGAACTATGAAGTAATTGGAATCATTACAATTATCAGAATTTGTTGATATTAATTGTGAAATAGATGGAAGTAAACCTACCATAAATCTTTCATCTTTCATTAGTTACATATTGATCTTTCATATTAGAATCTAGGCATACATAAACAATTACTTTAAAACATTTATTACAAAGTTTGTGTAATCATGTAATATAACTTTCATCACGGAATGACTTTTTGAACATTTGATTTTTCTTTTTAAATGCTGTTCAAGTGAAAGCTTTGATAATCAAAATAATCCATATGTGAAGAATACCGATGATAGAAATGACAACAGTAGGAACTATAGAATTGGAAATATAGCAATTACAGAACTTGGTCTACACAAATTGTGAGATAAGAATAAGAAAAACTGAAGACGAAATAAGACTCCTCTGTTCGCTTCGTCCAGCCTCTGTGCGTATGATTGATGACCTCCTTATCACTAGGGGAAGAGTGCTCGAAGTCTATTTCGTTGGACGAAACTCAGGGGATTATTGATTTTGAAGCTTAAATGGGTTGGGCATAATATATCTATGTCATAGTCCCTAATGTGTGAATTAATTTTTATTGGTGAAATTCTAGTGTCAAGTAACTCAATTGGTAATATCGGAAAGTTTAGGTTTGAATTGGCCTACTGACTTGATATTTGCCCTAAATAACTTATTTCAACATTTATCTTCTAAATCAGTAATAATTTATTATAAAAATTATCATAAGAATTAGATATGCGAAATTTAGACATTTGCTAGAATTAGACATCTGTTAACATTATAGGTTTGCTAACCGACATCAAAAGTAAATCAGTGCATGGAGCTCGCACAAGAGCATGCCACATGAGTCATCGTCATGCGAGTTTTACCTACTTTTATATCCATGGATAGATAGATTGAAATTGAAATGTTAGTGTCATTTCCTTGAATTACCTCATCTCACTCCTGTTGAGACCTACCTTTTCCATTCGGAGGGAAAAAGACAGATTTAGGGATAATGCATAAAAAGCAAGTATACCGCCCTCGTTTTACACGAGGGCTCTCCCAAGCTCGTACCTCGCATGATGTTGGGAATTCAAATTGACGCTACAAGGATTTTCTAATGAGGAGTCGCCATTAGCCTATTGAGATTAGTTAAAAACCAAGTAAGGCATATAAGTATACCTTACTTTTTATGCAACTAGAAAATCTAGAGCCAGGAACTTGGTTACACTAATTAATCAAGTAGTATTTTTTCAGTACCTAATCTTGTTTATTTCATAAAGATTTTTATTACGCAGTCCATATTGATTTTAAACATATTCACTAATATATGATTTGATCATGTAGGTGTGCAATCATTAAAGTAACAACTAACAATCAAGAAAATATTAAATAAATTGCAAAGAAACGTAGTGATCTAAAGCTAAGAAATAAGAAAAATATCATTTCTAGCTAGACTAAAGGGAAACCATGATCAAATTGAAAGCGTGCAATCAACTGATAATTTGTCTAAAAAAATGAAACATTGAAATCTCATCGTAAAGCTTTAAGAGTTTGTTCAATTTTAAGCACAATTTTTATCAAAAGATTTTCATATTTTTTTTTATGATAAATTAGTCATAAACTAGAATTAATACTAAAATGTAGTAAACCTACTCAAAATCTAATTTCTCAATTTTTTCATGACATTTAGGAAAAAAAATTAATTTTCTCCGAATCTAGTCTAAGTCAAGACCCAACTGGGTTCCCAAAACACAAGCCAAGCTCTTGTACCAAGCCTGGTTTGACCAAAGCCCCAAACTACACCTTAACCTAATTCCCTAAAGCCCAACTTACAAACAAGCCCAATCCAAATGTAACTAGTAAGCCTAGCACGTACTAACTAGACTAAACAAATCCAAGTAGGAGTGATCATGGTTTGGGTTGGACTAGTCCAACACCTAACCCAGGGACTAACTCACACAATGTTGGTCTCTAATTTTTTGGATAAAAAACTGACCTAATTGAGCTTGGGACCGAGAACCGAACCGATCCAACCTGACGGGTTCGATTAGGTTCCAAGATCAACTCGGGACCAACCGATAATTTTTTTATTTTATTTTTTGTATTCCTAAAAAAGACAAACCTAGTATTTCAAATTACATATCGATCAATAGGGATAATCATCAATATCTATGGGATTCAGGATTTTAGGGATATGACGAAACCGAGGGGAAAATTTCCTTACCGTGACTAAATCCTTTGAGCTTTCCAAGCAAGTCGCGAGGTGTGACATCCAGATTTTCGGGTTTAATTTGTCTGAATAAATAGGATCCTGTCTCATCGCTCGTCAATTTATTGACGGGTCCGAAATTTCAATAAAGAAATTATCGGAGGAAAAATCGAAGACCGGAAGGCATTAGAAAGGGAAATGGAAAGAGAAAAAGAAAATTTAGAATATTATTGTTCTTTTTCTTTTTCTCTCTCTCCCTCTCTTTTCTTTTCTTTTCTTTCTTTTCTCTCTTTTCTTTCTCTCTCCTCTCCCCTCCCCCTCGTGCGAAAATCCCCCACCGCTCACTTCCCTCTCTTTTCTTTGACCAGTCAATGCTTATCTCTCTCTCTCTCTCTCTCTTTCTTCTCTTTCTTCCTCTGCACGCCCGAGCGAATGAACCAGCTCTTCTTCTCCTTCTTCTTTTTCGCGTGCGAACCAGCAAGCCGGAGCAGAAGCGGCAGCCGCCCGCTCGCCGCTCGTCTCGCCGCCGCACCGCCACCCGCCCGTCACCGCGCGCCCAGCCGCCGTTCGCGTGCGCCCAGGCGTTCTTCCCCCGCTCGGCTCAGCTCGATTCGCCTCTGTTCAGCCGCCATTCGGCCACCTCCGGCCGCCACCCAGCTCCGTTCGGCCACCGCCTAGCCCCACCGGACCTCTCCCGCGATCCCTTAGCCCTCCGCCGGCCTCCCCTCGCCGTTTTGGCCGCCGGATCTGCTCCAACCAGCCAAGGACAGAAACCCACGAAATGGGTTTCCAGCTGGTTTGGGCCCGTTTTGGGCCGTTTCCCGGCCCCGAACCCGAGGCCCGCTTTGGGAAGTATCGTTCCTCGCGTCGCCGCCGTCGGATTGATCCGATTTGCGCGCGATTTGGTGAGTAATCTCACTAATCCTGGATTAGTTGGCTAATTATGCTTATGGTTGGTTTAGATTTAATTAATTATGTTTAGGTTGTTAGATTAGAATAAATTAGCAATTATTAGTCAATTGTGATGTGATTTAGATAAATTGATTGTGCAATTAGCAAGTAGACGTGGTCTACTATTTATTGGAAGTATCTCGGGAATTTTCTGACCCCTAATCGGGCTTCAATTTGGCGATTTGGGCCTAAGTGAGATTTTTGGGCATTTAAATATTAATTTTCGGAATTATTTAATTAATTATTTATTTTCCGAAAATTCAAGGGAGATGGTCCGGGACCGGAATATTATGCGGATGACTGTGGTGAAGTCCGTTTATCTAATCGGGCTTTAATTTGAGCTAAATGGGATTTTTAATATTAATTATTTAATATTCGAAATTAATTAATTATTTATTTATTTTCCGAAAATTCAACTGAGATGGCCTGGAACCGGAAAATTATGCTGATGACCGTGGTGAAGTCCGTTTATTTAATTGGGCCTTATTTTGAGCTAAACGGAATTTTTAATGTTTAATAATTAATTTTCGAAATTAATTAATAATTAATTATTTTTCGGAAATTAAGATTTTGATGGCCGACGACCGAAATCTCGTGCTGATCATTGTGGCGCAGTCCGTTTATTTATTTGAGCTCCACGTTGAATGGAATTGAATAAATTGTGATATTTTAGGGATTTACCCTAAATTGATTTGGAATTGATTGAGATTGAATGATTGATTGGTAGATGGCCGAGTATGGATAGTTAGCATTTGTACTGCCTTGTCGAGCTGTAAGTGGAGAGAGTGATGAGAACTAACTGAGAATTCTATTGGCTGAGACTGATCAAGTACGAAGTATAGACAGGCGTGGTTCGGTGATAAAGTACATCACTGTGCGAAAACGGCGCCTTAAAGAACGCACGTAGACTGTCTATGACTTATGGTAGGCGTGGTTCGGTGATAAAGTACATCACTGTGCGAAAACGGCGCCTTAAAGAACGCACGTAGACTACCTATGAATCATGACAGGCGTGGTTCGGTGATGAAAGACATCACTGTGCGAAAACGGCGCCTTAAAGAACGCACGTAGACTGTCAGTGATTTGTGACCTGTGACGGGCGTGGTTCGGTGATGAGGAACATCACTGTGCGAAAACGGCGCCTTAAAGAACGCACGTAGACCGTCTGATACTTATGTCACCTTGGCGAAAACAACGCCCGAGAGCATTGATGGAGCTCTGTGACTAAGTGCACTATTGGAGATTATGTGGGATGGAGTGAATGACCTAGAATGATTCGACTGACTTGTGATCGACTAGGTCGATTGATCGATGATTCGATCGGAGTGTGATTCAATATGATTGATCATTGCTATGATTTGATGTTGCGAATTGATTGATTGAATGGAAATGACCGTAAGTGGTCTTGTTGGCGTGTAATCGATTAAGTCGATTAGACCGATGCTTTGATCGGTGATATGAATGCTTGAGTGTCTATTGTGAATTGTACTAACTTGCAGATGGGATCTGATGCTAAGGTACGTCCTCTGCCCTGTGCGTGTTTAGGCAGCCTATAGTATAATGGTTTACTAATCGGGCTTAGTGGGGTAGAACTCGCTGAGACGTAGTCTCATCCCAGTTTGGGGAAAACATTTCAGGACCCCGATGAGGAGCTGATGAGGAGGAGTCTGAGAAGGAGAATTCGGAGGTGAAACTTAAAGAGAAGGATTTTTGGAAGAAGAAGATAAACCTGAGAGGGGCCTTGAGTATGGCCTGGATGGGCTGAAAGTCTACCTTCTTTTGAGATCTCTTTTTGATGTGAATAGTTATGAAGTGGTTTGTGTGTTGTATAAAAGTTTGGTTATAAATTTCAATATGAAAAATATGGCCCTACTTTTCTATCCCATCGTTTTATTGTCTGGGGATTTTAACTGCTTCCGCATGTGCTTAATAAACTAAAGGGTCGGCGATACTTGTCCTGGGATATCGCATTTTAAAATCGACCAAGTGAGAAGGATGTGTGCGTGCCCGAGGATCGGGGCGTGACATCCTGTTTAAGTGGTATCAGAGCTAAGTTGATGATTGGAGTGATAAGGAGCGTTGACCATGGGATAGTTAGTAGGAAAGGCCTTTAAATTCATGCTGGTGCATGTCTGTGTTAGCTGGATGCTAGGATTGATTGTCGTGTGAGGATCGCTCATCTTTTAATCCAGTGTGGATGTGGAAGACGGGTTTCAGTGTAAAGACTGAACCATGAGCGAGCAGGAGCTGAGAACTCCTAGTAAGAGGACAATGTCCTCTGTGACTCGGGATAAAGCACTGACAAATGTCGGTACCCGAGGTGGTTGTGGCAGAGTGTTGGCTCTGGCCAGCTCGAGTGTAAGAGTACCACCGCAGGTTGGTACTAGTGTAGCAGCGTCGAATGATCCTAAGTTCGATAGGATCGTTCTGATGCAAGTATTTCTTGGGATCTGGATGAGCTTGTAAGGTCAGAATCAAGTTGTTGCTGTTGTTGCTACCTTGCTGAGGTCCAACTTGGAAGGATGATCAGTGAATATATTTCGATATCTGAGTCAAGATTCAGTGCAAGCAGATTGGGAATTCGGTCAGGGTAAAGACTGATGTTGAGAGAATGATATTCTATTCCACTCAATAGGAATGGTGGCATAGTCAAGTCAGTATTCAGACAAATGGAACCTGTTGTTCCGTGGAAGATATGTTACATGGGAGATGGTATGGATCAGTCTCATGTATTTTGAGGACAGGAGGTAGAAGACTCATTAGGTGAGTGCCGAAAGCATGGAAGGAATGCATGGATTAATCCTGTGTTTGAGAATGACTAGAACATGCTTTGATGGTAGTGAGCACGGCCATCAAGTGAGGGACTATCGGTTGGGGTTTACGAAGAACACCAACACTGTTACTACCGTTGGAACACCAGCAAGATGGCAAAAGGAACAGGAACGGAACCGACTATGCCTTATTCAATGAAAGAATATTTTGTGGTGATTTTATCAGAATAGTGCCATAGAATGTTGGGATTGTAAGTGTGGAATTTCAGTTGTTTGTTAAGGCTGTAGGAAAAGAACCATTGACTAGAGTTATACTTGATTGGTTGTTGGTGTATAACTTATTCGTCAAGTGTAGAAAGAATTGGTTCTTGAGCATTTTATGGTGATGAATTGTTATGGTAGAGTAACCCAGCTTATTCCAGGAGCATGTAGAAGTACCGAGTTTTACTGAGAATTGAGAAGGGTTCTTGACTTCTTTGATCTCGTCACTTGAGGTAACCTGATTGTCAGACAGAAGTTATCGAGATTAGTGAGCAATGATCTGAGATAAGACAGATTGAAGAATTAAAAATTGAGAACTCCTCAGTAGTCCAAGAATTCTTGGAAGTGTTGCCAGAAAAGTGGTCAGACCGTTGCCAGAGAAAAAGATAGAATTACGATTGAGTTAACATCTGGAACAGAACCATTCTCTAAAAGTCCTTACCGGTGGTTGTTGTTTGAATTGATAGAACTAATGGTTCAGATGTGGGGATTGATGAATGATGAATTCATGCATATCAGTGCATCACTTTAGGGATCATCAGTTTTGTGAAAAGAGAAAGAAAGATGGTTCGTTGCAATTATGCATCAACTATAATCGACCCAATCAAGTGACAATCAAAGATAAGTGTTCATTGTCAAAGATCGACGAATTAGACGACTTGTTATAAAGAGTGTGGATGTCTTCAAGAATTGACTTGAGGACAGGTTATTGTCAGTTGAGAACCAGGAAGGAGGTTATATTGAAGATGGCATTTCGCACTTGATTTTGTCCTTGTGAGAATAATGTAAAGCCATCTGATTTGATGAACGCTCCAGCCGCTGTCATAGATTTGACAAATCGAGTGTTCAAAGAATATCTAGATCAACGGTGATCGTGTGGTATAGCGACATTATAGGGTGTTCATTAAGTGTTGAGAATCACAAGATGCCCCTAAGAATGGTCGTGTGGTTACAGGTAAAGGAATCTTCATGGAACCAACCAAGATCGAATCAGTTGTTAATGGACCGAGACCGACATCAATGTCAGAGATCAGAAGTTGTGGGGATTGGACAGATTACTACGGAAGGTTTGTGAAAGAATTTTCAGCATCAGTATCATCATGGGCTTGACCTCTTGAGAAAGAAGAGAAATTCATTGGCATAGATAAGTACGAGGATAGTTTCCAGAGCTTCAGTAAGATTAGGCTACCGTACTTATGCTAAACTTTCATTTGGCTCTGGAAAGCATGAAACCTTTAGTGATGTGTCTTGCCAACGACTGGGTATGTATTGATACAACATGAGAAGATTGTTGTATAACCGTCCCGCCAGTTGAGACCCAACAAGTTGAACATGAAACAGTGTCGTGAATCAGAATTTTGGCAGAACTATAATGATGTTATCTGGTATTATCTTGGGAGAATGAAAGAAGTAATTTATGTGTTGAGCCCAGAGTCTTTGATTATACATAGGCTGGCTAAAGTATAAACTTTACTTAAAAAGGGTTCGAAATTTGGTTTTCAAATTTGAGGTAGGCTACCTTTTAAATTTTATAGCCGCCCTCAAAATTGAACCAAATGTTCAAGTTAGAATTGGCACCTAGTTGACAGACAGAGATGTTCAGGAGATCTTATAAGAGGATATTGGCAAGAAAGAATCTAACTTTAAAACTTCTGAGAATGGAACGTTCGGGTTCCATGAGGAAATTGAGTGCACTTGACAGTGTAGCACTCAGGGAAAAGATTTTGTCAGAAGTTCGCTATAGTATTGCAGCTTTGTCCAGATGGTGCAAGTAAATCAGAATCGGCATGAGCTAAATTAGTAAGCTGATATGAAGATAAATACAACTAAGCAGGTTGAAAGCGTCAGAAGTGTCAGTAAGTGGAATGCGAATCGGGAGGATTTTACCATCACTTGAGAGTCCCAAGTGAAAATGGAAATATATCACAATGGAACATTGTGATAGGCTTACTAAAGATTCAGGGGATTACTGATACCATTTGAGAATAGTGGTTGATCGATAGATGGAGTTGGTCCACTTTGGTACAGTATGAATATATCTTGTTTTGAGTGTGCGATCCAGATTTCGGCCTCTGATTTCGATTAGATAAATTGGGCATTTCCTCGATGCGATTACAGTGTTTTTCTCTGAGTTGGCCACTCATGAGATAACTAGACTAGCTGGGTGAGTTATTAAGGACCTTAAGGCAAATAGACTTGAGAATTCGACCATGGATCGACTCCTCGACCGTGCTCATCTTTAGAGATCATTGCGGCACAGTATAAAATCGATTTGAAATCAGAAATAGATCGGCTCGACTGAGATGAATGACCGATCGTGGGTGACTCCACTAAATTGGAAAATTCTCATCGACCGGTACTAATTTGATGTTTCTATCGTTTTGGTACCCTGTGTCCGTATTTGAACCTTTAAGATTTTCACGATAATCGAGGGTCGCCAATGTGTCGAGTGAGTTCATTGTGGTTCGAAGAAAATCGACCACGGGTCATTTGTCCTAAAAAGCTCTGAACACTACCCGGTAGCCTAGGTCACACTAAAAACGTGTCGGAGTGAAATTAACCGCCAATCTAAGTTCGATTTCAGAAATTGAAGATCCTATCTTGTTACAGAGTGGGTATACCGAAGTGTGTGCATTAAATAATTCGCCGGCATGGAGTGTCGAGGATGAATTATATTTCGAATCTAAATCAGAGATTATAAGTTCGGCAGAGTTTTCAGAGGATTCTTTATTAAGCAGTGTATAGCAGATGGTACAGAATTTCAGTGGGGAAAAGAAAGTGAATAAAGATTTCAGGCCAAAGTCATTGCAGTAGCCAGTGATTACAGTTGCCAAGATCAGTACCAGAGTTATATAAGATCTTGACCAGAGATTCCCAGTTTCAGCAGATCAGTCAGATAGTTTCTTTTTAATCTGTGCAAAGCAGAGTGTACAGGATTTCAATCGGTTGAGATGAGATCAGAAATCAGAAAATCGCAAGTCCAGAGTCAGCTCAGTGATCAGTATTTGCAGTTGTCAGATCAATGTCAGAATAAAGGCTACTCAGAGCTGTCAGAAATTTTGAACCGTTGAGGTTCAAAGGTTTATTAAGGAGTAAAGAAAAAGAGATCAGATGTGGATGACAGAGTGTCTTGTGAGAAGCTCAGTTCAGTTGTTGGTTCAGAAAGAGGAGAGTTGGTGTACCAAGATGATCTCCTTGGTCAAAATGGTCAAACAACGCCACGAGACCGAATGATCAGCGTGGAGAAGTGAGACTCGATGAGACGGCAATACCCCCACCTTTCGTTTATGGATTGATAAAGGTTTAAATTTCGAGGACGAAATTTTTATAAGAGGGGAAGAGTTGTGACATCCAGATTTTCGGGTTTAATTTGTCTGAATAAATAGGATCCTGTCTCATCGCTCGTCAATTTATTGACGGGTCCGAAATTTCAATAAAGAAATTATCGGAGGAAAAATCGAAGACCGGAAGGCATTAGAAAGGGAAATGGAAAGAGAAAAAGAAAATTTAGAATATTATTGTTCTTTTTCTTTTTCTCTCTCTCCCTCTCTTTTCTTTTCTTTTCTTTCTTTTCTCTCTTTTCTTTCTCTCTCCTCTCCCCTCCCCCTCGTGCGAAAATCCCCCACCGCTCACTTCCCTCTCTTTTCTTTGACCAGTCAATGCTTATCTCTCTCTCTCTCTCTCTCTTTCTTCTCTTTCTTCCTCTGCACGCCCGAGCGAATGAACCAGCTCTTCTTCTCCTTCTTCTTTTTCGCGTGCGAACCAGCAAGCCGGAGCAGAAGCGGCAGCCGCCCGCTCGCCGCTCGTCTCGCCGCCGCACCGCCACCCGCCCGTCACCGCGCGCCCAGCCGCCGTTCGCGTGCGCCCAGGCGTTCTTCCCCCGCTCGGCTCAGCTCGATTCGCCTCTGTTCAGCCGCCATTCGGCCACCTCCGGCCGCCACCCAGCTCCGTTCGGCCACCGCCTAGCCCCACCGGACCTCTCCCGCGATCCCTTAGCCCTCCGCCGGCCTCCCCTCGCCGTTTTGGCCGCCGGATCTGCTCCAACCAGCCAAGGACAGAAACCCACGAAATGGGTTTCCAGCTGGTTTGGGCCCGTTTTGGGCCGTTTCCCGGCCCCGAACCCGAGGCCCGCTTTGGGAAGTATCGTTCCTCGCGTCGCCGCCGTCGGATTGATCCGATTTGCGCGCGATTTGGTGAGTAATCTCACTAATCCTGGATTAGTTGGCTAATTATGCTTATGGTTGGTTTAGATTTAATTAATTATGTTTAGGTTGTTAGATTAGAATAAATTAGCAATTATTAGTCAATTGTGATGTGATTTAGATAAATTGATTGTGCAATTAGCAAGTAGACGTGGTCTACTATTTATTGGAAGTATCTCGGGAATTTTCTGACCCCTAATCGGGCTTCAATTTGGCGATTCGGGCCTAAGTGAGATTTTTGGGCATTTAAATATTAATTTTCGGAATTATTTAATTAATTATTTATTTTCCGAAAATTCAAGGGAGATGGTCCGGGACCGGAATATTATGCGGATGACTGTGGTGAAGTCCGTTTATCTAATCGGGCTTTAATTTGAGCTAAATGGGATTTTTAATATTAATTATTTAATATTCGAAATTAATTAATTATTTATTTATTTTCCGAAAATTCAACTGAGATGGCCTGGAACCGGAAAATTATGCTGATGACCGTGGTGAAGTCCGTTTATTTAATTGGGCCTTATTTTGAGCTAAACGGAATTTTTAATGTTTAATAATTAATTTTCGAAATTAATTAATAATTAATTATTTTTCGGAAATTAAGATTTTGATGGCCGACGACCGAAATCTCGTGCTGATCATTGTGGCGCAGTCCGTTTATTTATTTGAGCTCCACGTTGAATGGAATTGAATAAATTGTGATATTTTAGGGATTTACCCTAAATTGATTTGGAATTGATTGAGATTGAATGATTGATTGGTAGATGGCCGAGTATGGATAGTTAGCATTTGTACTGCCTTGTCGAGCTGTAAGTGGAGAGAGTGATGAGAACTAACTGAGAATTCTATTGGCTGAGACTGATCAAGTACGAAGTATAGACAGGCGTGGTTCGGTGATAAAGTACATCACTGTGCGAAAACGGCGCCTTAAAGAACGCACGTAGACTGTCTATGACTTATGGTAGGCGTGGTTCGGTGATAAAGTACATCACTGTGCGAAAACGGCGCCTTAAAGAACGCACGTAGACTACCTATGAATCATGACAGGCGTGGTTCGGTGATGAAAGACATCACTGTGCGAAAACGGCGCCTTAAAGAACGCACGTAGACTGTCAGTGATTTGTGACCTGTGACGGGCGTGGTTCGGTGATGAGGAACATCACTGTGCGAAAACGGCGCCTTAAAGAACGCACGTAGACCGTCTGATACTTATGTCACCTTGGCGAAAACGACGCCCGAGAGCATTGATGGAGCTCTGTGACTAAGTGCACTATTGGAGATTATGTGGGATGGAGTGAATGACCTAGAATGATTCGACTGACTTGTGATCGACTAGGTCGATTGATCGATGATTCGATCGGAGTGTGATTCAATATGATTGATCATTGCTATGATTTGATGTTGCGAATTGATTGATTGAATGGAAATGACCGTAAGTGGTCTTGTTGGCGTGTAATCGATTAAGTCGATTAGACCGATGCTTTGATCGGTGATATGAATGCTTGAGTGTCTATTGTGAATTGTACTAACTTGCAGATGGGATCTGATGCTAAGGTACGTCCTCTGCCCTGTGCGTGTTTAGGCAGCCTATAGTATAATGGTTTACTAATCGGGCTTAGTGGGGTAGAACTCGCTGAGACGTAGTCTCATCCCAGTTTGGGGAAAACATTTCAGGACCCCGATGAGGAGCTGATGAGGAGGAGTCTGAGAAGGAGAATTCGGAGGTGAAACTTAAAGAGAAGGATTTTTGGAAGAAGAAGATAAACCTGAGAGGGGCCTTGAGTATGGCCTGGATGGGCTGAAAGTCTACCTTCTTTTGAGATCTCTTTTTGATGTGAATAGTTATGAAGTGGTTTGTGTGTTGTATAAAAGTTTGGTTATAAATTTCAATATGAAAAATATGGCCCTACTTTTCTATCCCATCGTTTTATTGTCTGGGGATTTTAACTGCTTCCGCATGTGCTTAATAAACTAAAGGGTCGGCGATACTTGTCCTGGGATATCGCATTTTAAAATCGACCAAGTGAGAAGGATGTGTGCGTGCCCGAGGATCGGGGCGTGACACGAGGTGAGTGGCCAATGGCACGAGCATTGAGTAGTGAGCATCGAGCGTCGAGCGAGGCGAGCAGTGAGCATTGAGTAGGGCAAGGTTGTTCACGAGTGAAAAGTTATTTCTTTCAAGTAAAAATTGAAGAAGAAAAAAGAAAGAAAGAATAAGATAAAAAAAGAAATGAGAAAAAAAGTACTAAAGGAGAGGGACGTTGTTTGATGCCGTTTAAGTTAGGGTTTACTCTTTAGAATATTGTCGCGACCTCTTTTTTTCCGGCGCCTGCAATCGGGTACGGGCGCCTAAGGAGGCTAATGGCTCGGCTGAATTTAATTATGCCCGGACTCTCCCAAGTCCACCAATTCACGACTTTAATAGTCTGAGTTTTTAACCTGTAAAACAATTTTTAAATTGGAGTCGCCACTAATCGATTTGGGGTGGGTCGATTAGAAACCCAAGCGAAGTATCGGGAGAAATACTCGCTCCTGCGCAACCAGAGAAATTAGGATCGGGGACTTGATTACACTAGTTAATCACTAATGCCCTTTCGGTACCTAATCTTGCTTAAACCCTGAGGTTTTTGGATGTTTGAGGGATTTTCCATGCATTTTTGGGAGGAAAAACATTTTGGAGTATTTTTCTCATTTTTTTTGACATAAAAGGGATTTTTTTTGGTATTTTTTGGAAAAATACAAGTCTTTTTTTGGCTTTTTCTGAATTTTTTTTTGCTTTTTCATGAATTTTTGGCTTTTTTTGGATTTTTCGCATTTTTTGGAAAATATGAAATATTTTTTATTTTTTTATTTTTCGGAAAATAAAATTTTTTTTATATTTTTCAAAATATTTTTGGAAAACAAATTATTTTTTGATTTTTCTCAATTTTTTAGAAAATAAAACATTTTTCAACAATTTTTAATATTTTTTCGATTTTTTTGGAAATTAAAACATTTTTTAATATTTTTTGAATATAAAACAATTTTTGATTTTTTTTAAATAAAATATTTATTTTTTATTTATTATAATATATTAAGATAATAAAACCGACCCGGGTCGGATCCTCGGGTTGGGTCCGACCCGGGTCAGCGACCCGAACGAGGACGGGCCCGCGTTGCGGGCCCGACTCGGATTTTTTAGTCTTATCTTCTTCTTTTTTTTATTGAAACGGCGTCGTGGCCGGGCGTTCGGGGACACCCGGCCCGGCCCGGCCCGACGACCCGGGTCCAGGACCCGCTCCGCGACCCAGCTCCCTGCGAACCCTACCCGACCCGGATCCGAAACGCGACCCGGTCTTCCGCCGCCCAAAAACCGCAGAAACCCTACCCGACTCGCCAACCCGGCTCCGACTCGGCGACCCGGAAAATCGCAAACCCTAGGGTTCGCGAATCCGCGGCGCCGAGGGGGAAACCGGGGTATTGCGGCGGCGACAGCGGCGACGGCGCGGCGGTGACGGCGACCGCAAAGACAACGACAACGGCAGAATACGACGCATGCGATGAACGGCGAAGGCGACGGCGGAATACGGCGATGGCCCTTTTACCTTTCGATTAACGACGGCTTCACGGGGGGGCGCGACAGCAACCTTCTGAAGCAACGGCGTCGGCGGCGGTACAGCGTCCGACGGCAACAGCAGCACGAAAACTCCAGATCTGAGGCGCCGCAGATCTCGGCCGAACCTTCCTCGGCCTTGATTTCTTCTCACTCAAGCCAGATCCGAGCCTCCACCGGCCGGATCTGACCTTCTCGAGGTCGCTCGCCGCCTACCTTCCCCGAAGTCTCTCGGTGGAAGGTGGGCCGAGCTCACGACTCGAGCTCTCTCCTGCGCTCGCCCTTCAACCCTTCCCGATGTCTCTCAGTGAAGGATTTCCGAGCTCGCCACGCCCTCCGACGATGCTTGCGGCCACCTATTTATAGGCGAAGGAACTCCGGTCGATGGAGGGGCGCGGTCGCCGGCCTCCGGCTTGCCCACCGGTTCCGCTCGGCTGAACCGGTGTCCCATCGAGCTTTCCAGCGAAGCTCGCTCAGCATTAATGGCACCTGCGATCTTATCCCCTCCGGCCGACGTCGGCCTACACTCCTCGGCCGTAGGCTGTCCTTCGCGCATCGGCCTCCCTCGCGCGCGTGAGTTGCAGCGACGAAGGGAAGGAGGAAGAAGAAGAGAGAAAGGGGTCGGGCCGGGGGTGAAGGAAAATGGGCCGTAGGGGCCACGCAGAGGGAGAAGAGAAGGAGAAAAAGATGGGCTGGGCTTTTGCTTTGCTTTTGCTGTTTTATTTCCTGTTTTATTTATTTGTTTTTTTTGTTGTTTGTTATTTGTTATTTATTATCTAAAAAAGAAATTAAGACCTAATTAAACCTAATCAAAATTTTAGGTGTCAACAGCTGCCCCTCTTTGAAGGTGAGTTCGCAGAGGTTGCATTCAAAGATAAACCTGATACCTAAATTTTGTTCGTACATATGCAATAGATTATATCTTATTTGGGATCTAGTGTCCTATGCAGAAAAAGAGCAATATAACTTTACATATACTAAGACAGATAAGAAGATACCTGTAGTTACTTACCGGGAGTGAGTGAGATAGGGTGTGAACCCCAAGTTTTGGCAAGTATCAAGGCGTCATCTTACCTGGTGATATGAAGAGGTTGCTTTTCCAGGGCTCGAACCATTCTTCGGTCGCCTTTTAAAACAATCAATGATTTGTCTAGGACCCGAACCTTTTTTCGGTCGCCTTGACGGGAGACTGCTCTTTCAGGACCCAAACCATTCTTCGGTCGCCTGTTGGAGTAATCGGTGGTTTGTCTCGGACCCGAACCATTCTTCGATCGCTGTGACGGGAAGTTGCTTCTCCAGGACCCGAACCATTCTTCAGTCGCCTGTTAAAACATTCCATGATTTGTCTAGGACCCGAACCTTTCTTCGGTCGCCTAGACGGGAGATGCATCGACCTTTCTCAGGGCATCTCATTTGTGGGTGCCTGATTTATATCGAGGACACCAGTTGGTACCCGACCTTTCTCGGGAGATGCGCCGACCTTTCTTAGAGCATCTATTTTGTGGGGCGTCTGACTTCCGTCGAAGACACTAGTTGGAACCCGACCTTTCTCGAGAGGATGCGCCGACCTTTCTCAGGGCATCTGTTTTGTTGGGGTGTCTGACTTCTGTCAAAGACACCAATTGGAACCCGACTTTTCTCGTGAGGATGCGCTGACCTTTTTCAGGGCATCGATTTGTGGGGCGTCTGACTTCCGTCAAAGACACCAATTGGAACCCGACCTTTCTCGGGAGGATGCGCCGACCTTTCTCAGGGCATCAATTCTGGAAGATACCTGGACATTCACAAGCATATCAAGGAGTACCTGGATATTCACAAGTACTAACATGAAGGATATTTGGGCCTTTGCAGGCGTCGAAATTGGTATTTGGCTGATCATAGGCAATGGACGGGTACTTGGATGATCACAAGTGCGAACTCTTGGAGGATACCTGGACGTTTGCAAGTATCGAAGGGGTACCTAGACGATCACAGGCACAAACTCTTTGGAGATACTTGGATGATCACAAGTATCGAAGGGGTACCTGGACGATCACAGGCACAAACTCTTTGGAGATACTTGGATGATCACAAGTATCGAAGGGGTACCTGGATGATCACAGGTACAAACTCTGAAGGAAGAATCAAGGCATACCTGAGATATTCGTGTGGAAATATCGAGGATGGGTCTTGCATATACGTGAAGGTCTCTCACCTCCTGGTAATTGGGAATTTGAATGTAGCATGAAGCTTACCTGGATGGCCGTAGGCACTCAAAAGGGCTAGAACACCTGGGTAGCCACAGGTGTACAAAGTACTGGGATACTTGGATGAACACAAGTATTTAATGACATGATCTGGGACCACTCAGCAAGTCCAAGTGTAAGAAAGCATACCTGGGCGGCGGTGCCAAGCAAAGCAATGGAATGCTTGAACAGCTGCTATTGTTTGGGGACAACTCAGGCAAGTTGAGTGTCATGAAAAGGAAGTACCTGGACAACGGTGGGTACTTGACGATTTAGGGATACCTAGACAGCAGTGGGTATTCCAAGAGATACTTGGTCAGTCACAGGTATCAATACTCTAGGGACAACTCGAACAGGTCGAGTGTCAGGAAAATGGAGTATCCGAACGGTGGCCGGTACTTAAAAACAATGGGCTGCTAAGACAACAGTAAGCATCGAAATTCAAGGGACAACTCGAATAGGTCGAGTGTCAAGAAGGGGGGGTACCTAGACAGTGATAGGTACTTTAAGACAAATGGGGACAAGGATATGCTTACCTGGCAATATCTCTGATTTCTGAGAGTATGTCTACTATTTGCACAATATGCACACATGATTGTATATGCTGTAAATTCATGAGTTCAAATGAGATTCATGCATGATAATTTTGTCAGTTTTGCATCTTTTGATTTCCACTGGGGAAGATTTTGAAAGACAACCTTCATTTAGAATGTAGATGTCTTGAGCATGCCAGATGAGGGACTTTCAGTCTGAAAGGACTTTCCGCTCACTCTCATGGAAAATGCTATCCTAACCATTGATGCAGGATTCATAAGGACCACACTTCTCACTGTCATCATGTCAGCAGGGGTCTGAGTATTCTCGCAAGTGGTACGATTTTACCAATGTGAGAGGTCTTTGTTGAAATTGTGATGAAGACTTGGTCGATAGCTTATCAAATGGGACCGTCGAGGTCAAGGCTCATGAATGAAATGCCGCACGATCATCTCCAGGTTTGCAAGTCAAGAGTCCTGCGAAAAGAGATAGAATAGTCTTGCTCGTACTTCTTCGAGCGATGCTTATAGACATATGAAATCCTACGTTAATTGAAGTGCCCCTAGTTTGAAGAGACTTTTACAATGGGATGCAATGTAGGCTTGATTCATGTGTAAAAAGGTGAGAGCTGGTGACTGCCTTGGCATTTGTCACCAATCTTTCTTCTCACTGTCAAATGGAGGTTCTATGGACCACAACAGCAACTTTTTCTTGGCTGTATTTTTGACTGGGGGGCATTGGCCTTGCTTTTACCAGGCACACTGCTTTTTTATGCCCCTATTTTTATTCCTTGTCGTTAGAGGAACTAGCCTAGGCAAGTTCAATCACGACACTGTTGTTGGACTCTTGAGTCTTCGTCTTCAGTAGGCGCTCTGGGCTACGGCAGTAACTTCTGTTTTGCCTTCATGTAAGGGTGAAATTACAGACTCAATTGGGTTGTACAATGGATACAAGTGCGTAGAGAAAGAAATGCTCTTCGTCATTCTAGGGCACTTAAATTAACGCGAGTGTTCATATGCAATA
Organism: Eucalyptus grandis x Eucalyptus urophylla; assembly: GCA_028830015.1. Lineage (NCBI taxonomy): Eukaryota > Viridiplantae > Streptophyta > Magnoliopsida > Myrtales > Myrtaceae > Eucalyptus > Eucalyptus grandis x Eucalyptus urophylla. Next base: position 50,211,427 of record CM054190.1, read on the forward strand.
AAGACACATGAAGATTGATGCAAGTGCGAGCAAGAAAATTTCTATCTCTCTTCTCACCTTGTGATGCCGCTTTGCCTCTGCTCTGCCCCAGTGTGGGGTGGTTCTTGACGAGGGTATGAGAGAAGCTTTACCAATGTATGGGGCTCAATGGGGTGAGCAATGAAATGCCTCTCACTGTTTTGGTTATCGTACCAGTCGCGAGAGAACTCTTTATCCTGCAGTCATGGAATCTTCTGCACTCATCTCACAAGTGTATAGACAGGGGACTGTGTATAGGATATGGCTTGCCTTTCATCGTTCTGACGCGCCTCATCCAGCATGCTCAATTAATCTTGTATTCTTCACTTAGCTATCTATTCTGATAATCCTCAGTGGAATCAATGATTTCGACAGCCAAAATCATCATGCAAGATTCATCTGGAAATGACATGCAATATTTTAAATGTGAGAGAGTTTGTACAGATGAATGGTTTTTGCTCAAAAAGACCTTGTTGACAGCTTTCAGGATTAGCAGAATGGTGTTGTTTAAGCTTTGAACATCAAAAGGGTTATTCTCAAAGGGGTGTCGATAGTTGTCTCTATTGATTAGGGATATGACACATGAATGATCAGCCGGGGTTGGGAATTTGATCGGGCATCTTTGTTTCTTTTTTCTTGCTTGGATCACTCGGTTTGCCATATTTAACCATTTGATCTGGCTCTTGAATTCCAATGTCTCCTGTCAATATGAGTTTAGAGAGTGAGTGTTAGAAATGATGCCAAATTACCTTTTCCCCAGAGTTTATTTGTGCTGGTTCTCAGGAAAGTTGCTGACGGCCTCTTTTACATTTCAATGCTTTCCTTCTGTTGAATTTTTCTTTCTGCCTTTGATCAGGCAAAGTCATGTACCTCAAGCTTTTATAGAATTTGAGATGGACAATCAAAACTTCCAGTTTTCTAATAGCAATTATTTCTTGCAAGAGCATGTGTCTGGAACAAGAAGTGAGGCTTCCAGATTCTAAGATTGTTGACTGGGACAGAAGGCTTCTTTTAACCGAACCGGTTCCTGAATGACGCATCCTTTACACCGAGCTAGGCAAAATTGACCGGGATTACCCTTATGCGTCTGCCTGGGTAATGTCGATTTGCTCAAGTTATGCCATCGAGTTCGCTTCTTGATTTATGACTCTTCCTTAAAGACTGGTCATCACCATTCATTTTTTCATTGAGTCAAACACACATTTTTTATGATGGTGTAAATACATCACTCATATATAAAGGTGCATAAGCATTTTCATTCTGATAGAGAAGTGCTTGGCAATGCCAGACAATAAACATCTTTCAAGGGTAGTACTTTTTTACAGCATCGGAATTAACTGGTTTAGAGAATTCCCGCCCGTCCATTTCAGTCAAAATCAAGGCTCCTCCAGGGAGTATTTTCTTTATTACATAAGGACCCTTGTAATTATGGGCGAACTTGCCTCCGGGCTCTGGAAAGATTGGTAGCGTCTTTCTTAAGACTAGCTCATTTACCTCGAAGTGCTTGGGTCGCACCTTTTGATTGAACGATCGAGCTACCCTTTGTTGGTAACACTGACCATGACAGAGAGCTTTCAGTCGTTTTTCGTCGATCATATTCAGTTGCTCAAGCCTTTGTTGTGTCCATTCTTCCTTGGACAATCCTGCTTGGGAGAAAATTCGCAAGGAAGGGATTTCTACTTCTACAGGCAAAACCGCCTCCATGCCATAAACCAAGGAAAAAGGCGTTGCCCCAGTGGAGGTTCGAATCGAAGTTCGATATGCTGTTAGTGCGAAGGGTAACCTCTCATGCCAGTCGCGGTAGTTTTCAGCTGTCTTGGATAGGATTTTCTTGATGTTCTTGTTGGCGGCTTCCACGGCTCCATTCATTTGTGGACGATAAGGGGACGAGTTCAGATGTTAGATTTTGAACTCAGAAAACAATTGATCAATCAACTTGTTGTTCAAGTTTGACCCATTGTCGGTAATGATAGCTTCCGGTACGCCATAACGGGCGATGATGTCACGTCTGATGAATTTCATAACGTTTCGTGCAGTTACGCTTGCATAGGATGCGGCCTCGATCCATTTTGAGAAGTAGTTGATTGCGACCAAAATGAACCAGTGCCCATTTGATGCCTTTGGATTGATTGGGCCAATCACATCAATGCCCCACATTGAAAATGGCCACGGCTTAGATAACTGATGCAATTCAGTTGGAGGGACATTTATCTTGTCCCCGTGGATCTGACAACGATGACAGCTTCGCACATGGTGAGCACAATCGCTCTCTAAGGGGAACCAGTAATAACCCAATCTCATTATTTTCTTGGCCAACATACGTCCATTCATGTGAGGGCCACATACTCCCCCATGTAGTTCTTGCATTATTTGTGTGGCTTCATTTGCATCCACACACCTTAGCAAGACTGAGTTATATGATCTTTTGTACAAATTTTCACCGCTGACGAAAAACCTCGAAGCCATTTTCATAAGATATTTTCGATCAGAGGGAGTGCTTTCTTTAGGGAATTCCTGCTTCTGGATGTATTTCATGATGTCGTAATACCAGGGTTTCCCGTCGGGTTCTTCAGTTATAGTCATGCAGTGGGCCTGTCTTGTCAAGACTTCAATTTTCAAAGGCTCTACTTCTAACCCCTTCGCTACTTGTAACATGGATGATAGTGTTGCTAGTGCATCAGCAAACTGGTTACGAATTCTAGGTAGGTATTCAAATGAGATGTCCTGGAATTCTTCTACCAATTCTTCCAAGTAGTCGTGATAAGGTACTAGTTTGGCGTCTCTTATCTCCCACTCGCCCACAGTCTGGAGGATAATTAAGGCGGAGTCACCGAACACTTTCAGTTTTGACACTTCCATTCCAATAGCTGCTTGTAGGCCGAGGATGCATGCTTCATATTCGGCTATATTGTTGGTGCATGGAAACATCAATTTTGCAGCCACAGGATAATGCTGCCCATTTGGGGATATCAAGACCGCCCCAGTGCCTGAACCTGACAAATTTACAGCTCCATCAAAGAACATAGCCCATGTGTCTTCTTCTACTGTTGAAATTCGGTCATCTGGGGAATGATCATCGCGTACTTCTTTAGAGCAATCTGCTAACATATCAGCAATCACTCGACCTTTAACTGATTTTTGCGACATCACCTGGATGTCGAATTCTGAGATTAGGATTTACCATTTGGCCAATTTTCCCACCAAGGCCGGGCAACCAAGCAAGTACTTGATTGGGTCACTCTCAGTTACAAGGAATGTTTGGTAATGCAAGGTATACTGCCGGAGTCTGTGCAACACCCATACCAATGCAGCACAGGTCTTTTCTGATTTGGAGTAGTTTTGTTCTGATGTGGTGAATTTTTTACTCAAATAGTAAATGGCTCGCTCCTTCCCATCATGGGGTCCTTTCTGTGCCAACATTGCACCTAGGGATTCACTGTTGATGGTAAGGTAAAGGGTCAAAGGGTGTCCTGGAGTCGGGGGTACTAAAACCGGGGGTTTCATCAGGTACCGCTTTAAATTTTCAAATGCCAGTCGGCAGTCATCATCCTATTCGATTTGTGCATCTTTCTTGAGAAGTTTAAAGAAAGGTTTTGCAGTTTCAGAAAGCTGGGAAATGAATCGCGCAATGTAATTTAATATTCCCAGGAGGCTCCGGACTTCTTTCACAGTCGAGGGAGGAGGCATGTCAAATATTGCTTTAGTTTTTGACGGGTCCACTTCTATCCCTTTACAGCTCACAATGAATCCAAGTAATTTGCCAGAAGTCGCCCCGAACACACATTTTGCTGGGTTCAAGCGCAACTTGAATTGGCGAAGTTGATCGAATAATTTTTCCAGGGTCTTCACATGGTCTTCTCCATGTTTGGTTTTAGCGATCATGTCATCGACATATACTTCAATTTCTTTATGCATCATGTCATGGAAAAGGGTGACCATGGCACGTTGATAAGTTGCTCCAGCGTTTTTCAGGCCAAAAGGCATGACCTTATAGTGAAAAGTTCCCCATGGAGTAATGAATGCCGTCTTTTCCTTGTCTTCCTCCTTCATTTTTATTTGGTTGTATCCTGAGAACCCATCCATGAAAGAGAAAAGTTTGAATCTAGCAGTACTATCCACAAGAACGTCTATGTGAGGTAGTGGGAAATCATCCTTTGGGCTTGCTTTGTTCAAATCACGGTAGTCGACACAAATCCGGATTCGACCATCTTTCTTCTTTACTGGTACAATGTTTGCCACCCAACTAGGATATTGCGAGACTTCGAGGAAGCCTACTGCCAGGAGCTTCATTACTTCTTCTTCAATCTTTTTTGACAATTCAGGCTTAGCTCTTCTTAACCGCTGCTTCTTAGGGGCCACATCAGGGTTGGTTGGCAAGCTATGCTCCACGATCATTGGATCAAGGCCTGGCATATCGGCATAAAACCATGCGAATACATCTTGATATCTCTTTAGGAGGGCAATTAAGCTTGCAGCTTCTCCGTCAGGAAGGTTCGCGCCAATCTTTATCTCCCTTGGATCTTCTGTGCTGCCTAAATTGACAATGATGGTGTCTTCAGTAGTAGGGGGCTTTGCTTCTTTGTGACGCTTCCAATTCCATTGAATTTCGTCGGAATCATCAAAATCATCATCTGAGTCATCAGAATTGCTATCATGGCTACCTTCGGTGCTGGTTTGGACCGTTCCCATACCCTCGCCTGCCGTTATATTATTCCTGTGTCATAGAGTAGATAGGCTAAGGGAACAAATAAGGTTAGTAGCATGCATGCTTCTTTCTTTTGAAAAGGTGATAAATTGTTTTTAAAGACAAGGAAACATGAGGAGACCCGGGCCTCAGATTTCTTCTTTCATTTGACGGCTGGCTATCATCAACGGGCCGGTTTGGTGTGTCTCCTCATGCCCTCAAAATGTTTTCAACTTTATTTATTAGTAGACGGATTTACAGGGTGGTTTCAAAAAATAGTTCCTTGAGTGGAACTGTTGTTGAAAACAAAACAAGCCAGACTTTAAGAAATATGTACAAGCTCCCACGTAGGGGAGTATGCAGAGGAGTTAAAAAAGGATTCTACTCGAGCGGGCCTGCACCCATTTCCCCTGACGGTCCTTTGTTAATAGAGCCCACGAAGAAGTCTTCATACCAGTTGCCAGCCACATCTTCTTGTGCTCCCGACTTTGTGGATTTCAGATCATCCACGTCTCCCCATCCATCAGGGACGATGTTGTGATGATGATCATAGAAACTTTGGGGAATTGAATAATTGACATAGTAGTCAAATTTACCACTTGGTTGGCCCAAAGTGTCTATGATTGCCTCTCCTTTATGCGCCTCCTTAGCATGCTCAGGGAACATGGTACGGGTGCTAGGTACCACGAGGAGGTGATCATTGCCGAAACACAGCCATGGAGAGCGGAACGTGAATACCCCAGCATCCAAAAGATCTTGAACCTTGTCTCTCAGGATGGTGCAGTCATCTAGCGAGTGTCCTAATTCCCCTGAATGGTAATCACATTGCTTGGATGGATCATAATCAAGGAAGTACTTAGGGGTAGGATGGTTCAGTTCTCTGCCGATTAGCCCTTGCTCGAGGAGGATGGGGAAAATAATGGACATTGATTTAGGAAGGGGCGAATATGGCCGAGTGCTTCTTGGGGATAAGGGTAGCCGTGCCCCTCGCCAGGTCGTGTCAATAGGGTCCTCTTCATTTACCACCAGCTCCTCATTGTGATGAGAACGGAATGCACGGGTAGCTTGAGCAAAGTTTTCTGTCAAATGGTGTACAGTCTCATGTAATTCTTCGACTTGGTGTCGAAGCTGGATGAACGAGAAGTTATCGCATGTCTCTTCTAATTGCTCTTCCTCAATGGCGCCTATGAAAATGTCCCCGAACATGGAGGTCACATCATCTGGCCTTTCTTTCTCAAGTGAGGGCCAAATTGTGTCTTCCTGGATTATGGGCAATTTCACGCTTTCGGGGTTGAACCATTTTGGAGTATCCACTTCCTCTTCCTCATGCATCATCTTGGCTGGGCCTGGCAAAATTTCCTCGAGACGGGGATATACAAGGCCGGTTTTTTTCTTTGCTTTTCTATCTGGGGAATATCCCAAACCGACAGTATAGGGTCTTCTCTGAGCTTCAATAGGCTGACGAATGCCCTGGCCTCTCCTACCAAGCCCTTGTCCTGGAAGGAAACCGTGTCCTACCATGATTTTTCCTACCATGATTGCAGCACTTAATATCTCAGGGACGAGGGGCAAAGTCCCTCGAGTTTCGTGTATAGTGGACACGAGCTCGAACGATTGATAGCTAGCTTCACTCTTGTCACTAGGTTCAACATAAGGAATGGCCGTCTCGTGGTAGATGCGGTGATATTCTTCTCCTCGGACCGTGATAAGTTTTCCTCCAACCACGAACTTCACACTTTGGTGGAGGCTTGAAGGTACTGCGCCTGTGACGTGTATCCATGGGCGCCCTAAGAGGAAATTGAATGCAGTGGGGATATCTGTGGCATCCCGGAAATTCAAAGCCAAGCCTTAAGGTGTGTTAAATGTCTTTAATTAGGTGGTAGAATTTTATGGCTTATGCTTTAGCCAATTTGTCTTTTAATTTGATGAATTTTGCTTGTGATTGTGGAAATTTAAATTTAATTAGTTAATGCTTGGCCATATGATTTAAATTTCAATAATTGAAATATCCCAAGACTTTGGCCAAGATGAAATTTGAATTTAGAAATATTTATAGAAAGGAATTCAAAAAAAGAGGAAAAAGGGATAAAATTCGAAATGGGCCTTGGGCCCATTAGCCTAAAGCTTGGTGGGCCAAGCTAGTCGGCCCATTGGGCCCAAGAGAGGGAGCTCGACCAGCCCAAGGGGGGGATGGCCGGTTGGGCCTAAGCCCAAGCCCATTAACCCAAATCAAATTCAAAAATAGAAATGACAAGTGGCATAAGGGAATGGCATGCATTGGTCCCTTTGAGAGGCAAGTAATCATGAGATTAAGGGGATATAAAAGGGGTAAAGAGAGAGTGGCCGGCTCTTCTTTGCTTCATTTTGGCCGAGAAAGGTGAGAGAGTGAGAGAGGTGTGCGAGAGAGAGAGCTTGAGCGGAAGAGAGGCCGAGAGGAAGAGGAAGGAGGGAGCCGCCCGTTCGCCGTCGCCGCCTAGTCCGACCGTCCTACGCCGCCGTGTGTTGCTGTGTGTTCTTCTTTAAGGAAAGTGGGGGTTCATAACTTCTCTTGCATGTTGTTTTGATGGTTGCATGTTAGATTCTAGGTGTGGTTTGGACGAAATACCGAAGTAAGGGTTGAATGTGTTCATGTTATGTGGCTGTTTCCGTTCGGTTGGTGGTAGACAGTATCTTATTCGAGCTTGCATGTGTATTTGGAGTGTGATTTTGGCTTCGGTGTCTTCATGAAAATTGAAGCTAATATCTTGAGGTATGACATACTCGAATTTCATGGAAAAAGATGGTGATATGAGGGGTCAAAAGTTCTATTTCACGGAGACTTCAGATCTGCGAATTTCCTACTGACCTCTTGATGATTTCTTGGTTGCATGTTGATTTCTGTTGGAGATCTCACTTTTCTGTCTTCATGAAAGTTGTTGGTAACATCCTAAAATATAACATAATAAAATTTGAGGAGAAACAAATGAGTATAGCCTAGTTAAACAGCTAGATCTTTGAGACGGATGGTTCTGTTGAAGTGAACCGAGACACCCGAGACTTCAAGGACTTAAAAGAGGATCATGCTTTGGTTATTTAACCTAGATCTCTTCATGAAAATTGTAAAGAACACATTGATATATAACATACTCGAATTTCAGAATAAACTAAAGAGATTTGATGGGTCAAACCTAAGTTTTTCGGTGATGTACGTTCTGGACGAAACGGTAGAGGTTCCAGAAGCTTCATGGAGTTGTATAAATTAATCTAAAAAGAATTTGGCTTAGTGTTATTCATGAAAAATGCACGAAAATGTGTTGGCTATCACCCTGTAAAATTTGGGAGTTTTCGGAGGTCATATGAGTATTTTAATTGAATTAATTCGAAAACTGTGTAATCTGGCCATTATCCGAATATTGTGTGTATTTTGTGGAAATTCGGGAAATCATGTAAAATGCAAATTGGCCATGAATTTTGCATAAAATTGTGATTCTAATTGTTTAGTGATTGTTTAATATTATGATTTTGGGAAAATCATAAATATTAAATGAAATGTTTATTTATAAAATAATAATAATAATAATAATAAATTAATAATATAATAATATAATAATATAATAATAATATAATAATATAATAAAAAAATAAAAAAAATATAATGGATTATTTTATTAGCCATGTATTCCATTAAATTATGATGCATTGCTATATGACATTGATACATGTATGATCATGAATTATGATGTATTGTTATATGGCACTGATGTATGAATGATCATGAATTATGATGCATTGCTATATGACATTGATACATGTATGATCATGGATTATGATGTATTGTTATATGGCATTGATGTATGAATGATCATGAAATGTGATGCATGTATGTAAATCATATGCATGTATGTAAATCATATGCCATGAAATAATAAAATGAAAAGGATGATAAAAGTGGAAAGTGGTATGTGAGTAAGAGGTTGTGGCGGAAGATGTTGTCTGGTGGCCGGGTGGCGTAATTCCAGAGATTCCCTGGGAGTTTCAGGATGCCCGGAATGTGGGGGGCCGGAAGCCCTGTCGGAGGTTTCTGCCCGAAGGGAGTGACTTGCGATGCCAGGATTAGGGTGCGAGATCCCCGGTTAGAAGGGTAAAGGCCGGAAGCCCTGTCAGAGGTTTCTGCCCGAAGGGAATGCCTCGTGATGCTAGTTGAGATGCGAGATGCTCGGAATGTGGGGGGCCGGAAGCCCAGTGGCCATGAGATGGCTGGGATACTGGGATCCCTGTCGGAGGTTTCTGCCCGAAGGGATGGTGATGATGGTGAATTTGATGATTTGAGAAAAGATAATGTGGGGATCAATTGATAAGTAAAAATGGAAATTGATCTATGATATGATATGCATGGTGATGCATGGCTAATGATGATATGATATGCATGGTGATGCATGGCTAATGATGCTATGATATGCATGGTGATGCATGGCTAATGATGATATGATATGCATGGTGATGCATGGCTAATGATGGTATGATGTGATATGCATGGTGATGCATGGCTAATGATGGTATGATGTGATATGCATGGTGATGCATGGCTAGTGATGATGTGATATGCATGGTGATGCATGGCTAATGATGGTATGATGTGATATGCATGGTGATGCATGGCTAGTGATGATGTGATATGCATGGTGATGCATGGTTAATGATAATGTGGTATGCCATGATGATGATGATATATATGATGTGATGATGCATGATACGCATGATTACAAGGTAGGTGATGCTTGCAACGTGTGATGATATGCATGATGCATTGGAATGTTATTGGATTTCCCTATCTGCCGAGTGGTTGTACTCACCCCTTTTGGGGATAACATTTCAGATTAGCACTATGCCGCTACCTGCTGTTTCGCGTGGGGTATTTTACGGTCTACCGTCTGATGTTGAGGTGGAGTGTACGGAGATAGATTGTCCCTCTGTGCCCGGATTGACGTTTATCTGAGTGCGATGCTTAGTTATGTATGATATCGGCCTGGCTGGGGGCCCTGTCATACAAGAGTTCCTGTCTGTGCACGTTCGACGGGATGGAGCGATGCGAGGGATGCTGCCGCCGCCACCACCTGATGCACCGGGTTGGGTGTGAGACCTGTACGCGAGGAGTAGGAGCTAGATCACTTTTTGATGTAGTTAGTCGACACTTTTGATGGGGGGTTTTTGTGCTCGCATGATGTTGAGGGTCGAGGTCTCTTTTTGAGGTTTTAGGCTGGACATGGCTGAGTCCTAGCTTTTCCTTGTTATGTATCGACCCGAGAGTAGTCCCATCTTGAAAATATATGTAAATAATGTGTCGACGTTTGTTTATAAAATCATGATGTTTAGCTGGTGTGTATTTGTATCATGGGTTAGAAGGGAGATAGATGACGATGTGAATTTTGCTTCCGCTATGAGTCGCGCATGGGACCGCTTTAAAAAAAAAAAAAATGCCTGTAATCTGGCAAGGCTTAATTTAGCCAAGAGATAGAGATGGTAAAAGATGTAACACCGGCGCTGGTGACAACCTGCGAAGGGTTCGGGGTGTCACAATATCCATCACCTGGAACAAAATTTTGAATACGGTTGGGCCAATTTGAATATCGAGCTCGATCTCTCCCATTGTTTCCTTCTTTGTTCCATCAAATGCTCGAACAGAAGTCTTGGGTACCTGGATCCATGATCTCTCTATTTTAAGGCGACAGAGTGTCGCTAATGGACATATGTTAAGAGCAGATCCATTGTCAATCAACACTCAAGCGACGTGAGATGCGTTGCACTTGACTGATATGTAAAGGCCCTTGGTGTGTCCTCTACCCTCCTCGGGAATCTCTTCATCAGAAAATGCCATTTGATCCTTTAGAAGGATGGTACTGACAAATTCCTCGAGTTTGTCATGCTCAATAGTTTCAGGGACATGTACTTCACTTAATACTTTCATGAGAGATTTCTGGTGCTTGACAGATGTCTGGAGCAATTCCAGTAGAGAGATCTGTGCCGGTGATTTTCGTAACTGTTCCACCACATTATATTCGCTGGCCTTAACTACGGCCAAAAACTCCTTGGCTTCTTCGTCAGTGACGGGCTTAGCAGACTGAGTATTTGCTTGAGCATAGGTTCGCCCAGATCTCGTGACCAAACCAACATCAAGGTCATAAGACCATGGTACCGCATTGTTGTATTTGTATTTGTAAGGTTGGGGAATCTCAATGACTATAGTTGTTTCTGCTGTTGATGCTTGAACAATGGCTTCCTTCCTTTCAAAGACGCTCTCAGGTGAGGTTGAGTCATTCTTCTCCTTTTCCGCATTTAGCGCGGCAAATTCTTCCTCCCAATTGATGAGGACTTACGATATGGTAGAAACTATGCTGGTGTGGCCGACGTACACGATTATTCCGGCATCTATCATTCTTAATACCCTTTCCTCCATTATTACAAAGGGTAGTATTTCATCATCCGGATAATACCCGGTTTCTACTAGCCCTCGATAGATGTCAGCCATATGTGCATTGACATTTCTGATCTAATTGGTTTCGAAACTGAATATCATGTTTACTTTGTCAGCATGATCAGGGAGCGGATTGCTTTGGACATTCGACTTCGCGGTTTGGAATGAGAAAGCCTTAGTATCTAGCAGGTTCTGGATTCGATGCTTAAGGACGAAACACTCATCAGTTGAATGGCCTACTTCTCTCATGTGATAGTCACATTTTTTGGACGGGTCATAGCTGGAGAAGTTTTCAGCATTGGGTCGTCTTGGCTCAGTTGAAAGGAGGCTCTTGTTTCAGAGGATTGCCAAAACCTGGGAGGGAGATCCAGGAAGCGAAGTGAATTGTCTTCGGTTGTTGTAGCGCTGGGGTGGACGGCTATTAGTTTGTTGCTGGCCTGTGTTTGTCTGAACAGTCGGGAGATGACCGGTGTTTGCAGTGTACGTGGCATTGACATCAATCAAGGATTCTTTATCTTTTTTCATGTTGAGCCTTCTGCTGACAGGTGCAGGCTCAGTGAACCAGCCGTCCCTTAAACCTGTCTCAATCTGCTCTCCCACTAGAATGAGTTGATTGAATGATTCAGCGATCGTAGTCACCATCTGATTGCGGTATTCAAAAGGGAGGGTTTTAATGAACATTTTTCTCAATTCAAAGTCAGTTGGCTCAGGACTAATCTGGGCGGCGAGATTCCTCCACCTAATAGCATATTCTTTGAAAGATTCCTGCTTTTTCTTCTCCGTGCGATCAAGATCCTCACGAGAAGGGGTAATGTCCATTATGAATTTGTACTGCTTGAGGAATGCTTCACTTGCTTCACTCCATGTCTCGATGAGGTTTATGTTCTTTTTTATGTACCACCTCACCTATCAAGCTTGACTGGAACAACTGGATCATTAAAGGTTCATTATTAACGTACTGGGTCATTCGAACCAAGTACATCTGCAAGTGAGCTCTTGGGCAGGTCGTGCCATCGTACTTCTCGAACTCCGGCATTTTGAATTTTTCCGGCATTTTGACCTTAGAGTAGATGGAGAGGTCTGTTGGAGTAGGATCTTGAAGGCCTTACAATTGCTTTAGCCTCTCTTCAAGCTTCTCAAGGCGTTTGTCATGTTCAATCTTAGACAAACTGTTGGGCTTTGCTTTCTCGACTACGATTTGGTGCGTATCATCTTCTAATTCGGGCATGTTATCATCAGTATCTCTTCCTTGATCACCTCGAGTAGACGATTGCGGTAACAATACTTCGATTGAGGCTGGGGCGGGAGCTAATTTGCCTTGGATGGAATCTATCTGCTTTGAGAGTTGCTGAAGCACATTGAAGACTTGCTTCATTTCACTTTCCATAATCTCGATACGGCTTGGTACATTTTCTTCGGCCATTCTATCTTTTGGATTTGGCGAATACGACTATGATTGTGATTACCTGCATAAAGAAAATGGAGAGAATGTAAGCCAGGAAACGTATGGAACACTGGCCCATGGCAAGGGTCACGTCATTTTTATTTATTAACAGGAGATTTATACAATGCCAAAAGGGCTTTTTACACAAGTCAAAACGGCCCTAGATATTAACATTAGGAATATTCACATCAAAAGTCCCGCTACCCATTTTATATGCGATGGGAAGCTCCAGTCTTGTGAAGCCGCTTGCTTCTTCGTACTAACTTCGATACGTGTCTCTTGCTGGTCTCCAAGCTCTTTTCAAGAGATTCGATTCGCCCTTGTAGGGTAAGTTTATCAACTACATCAGGGATTACTGGTTGCAGCTCCTTGGGAATTATATGGTTGAGGATGTAGAATGTTGATGCATGATGAACTTTTTCTTGTTCCTTTAACCTTTTGGGCACGACGATCTTTTCAGTGTGACATCTGCTCCATGCGTTCTGAATTATGCGGATCTCCTCCAAGTAGTTGTAGTCCGTACGGGTGAAAAAGATTCGGAACAATCCTGATTTGAGCGGTGGCGGGACTTCTTGAAGGACCTCGTACTGACGAGCCACCCTATATGGATAATATGAGGTAGCTCCGGAGAGGCCCAGCAACGGGATGGGGTTGTAATAATCAAGCGCAAAGCGCGCCTCTCCTGCAATGAACCATTTAGCTCGCCATAGGAATGTCTCAGGGACCGGGTTTTTTAGCAAGTTAATCCACCGAGAATACTCTTCATTGGGAGAATATTTTTCCAAGATTTGAAACTTTTGCAATGGGTGTTTAAACTCGTTGATTTCAAATATTTGCATGAGGTGCCCAAATCCTTTGATATGGGAAAAGAACCACATTTGTAAAATTTCTGGAGCGGCCCTCATGATTTTCTCTTTTTGGTCCTTGAAACGATTAAGGGATAAAAACGTTTCGGCTAAAACCATATTCACATATCCTGCTCAAAAAATGACTTGATTTATCACCCATGTGATTGAAGGATCTATAGCATTCTTTCGATGGGGAAAGATAATAAAACCAAAGAATGCTAAGAGGAAGATCTTGGCTTTTTGGGTCATTGACTGTTTTTCAAAGCATTCAGTTAAAGATGATAGCGGAAAAGCATTATTGTTGGCTTGAACAATTTCTCTTACCGAATGATTTTTTAGAAACCGTGATAGACTAACCACAGGGTCAATGCCGATTGGCTTGACAAGCTCGCTTCCCAGGGGCATTCCTATGGCGAGACTGTACTCTTCTAAAGTCGGAGTCAGTTCAAATTTGCCGAATATGAAGGTGGATGCTTCAGGGCACCAGAAATGTGGTAGTGCTTGCATGACCCCAGAGTGGATATTGATTTGGAGCAATGGGAGGAGATGACCGATTCTTGATTTGACGCACTCTTGGCCGAGTTGATCTAACTGCTTCCACCATCTGAGAAGCTCTTCCTTTGGGGTGGGAATAAACTGGATATCAAATCTTCCCATCGCATATAAGAAAGGGAAATACACAACCTGACCCTATTTCGCCATGAGCCAAAAAAGACTAAGTAAAAATAAAGAAATTACTTTGCTTTTAAATAAAATGGCAAGCACAAAGACATACAGATGGGATGTGCGGCTCGATTTCTAACTTAGAAGGATTGGTGAGATTAAAAGGATATCCGCCCGTCACAGTCTCGCGTTAGCAGCATACCCTCTTAACCTCGGCTAAGAAATTCGGGGAAAAGAAAGGCAACCTCTACATCGCAGTCTCGCGTTCGAGGTCGTATCTTTCTTAACACCATCCTAGAAATCCTATGGCGGCCCAGGTCCGGCGGCCGGGTTGTGTGTGCCATGTGTAGTGTTTAAAACAGTAAAGCATGCACAACAGTTTATAATCACAAGATAATCTATTTTAAGCAAAAATAAATTTCTAAGCTTTTGACCTGCATAAAAAAAACCTAAGTTAGTAAAGAATTTAAACAAGACAAAAACGGCTTAAGTCTTCAAGTCCCCAGCGGATTTGCCAAGCTGTCGCGACCTCTTTTTTTCCGGCGCCCGCAATCGGGTACGAGCGCCTAAGGAGGCTAATGGCTCGGCTGAATTTAATTATGCCCGGACTCTCCCAAGTCCACCAATTCACGACTTTAATAGTCTGAGTTTTTAACCTGTAAATCAATTTTTAAATTGGAGTCGCCACTAATCAATTTGGGGTGGGTCGATTAGAAACCCAAGCGAAGTATCGGGAGAAATACTCGCTCCTGCGCAACCAGAGAAATTAGGATCGAGGACTTGATTACACTAGTTAATCACTAATGCCCTTTCGGTACCTAATCTTGCTTAAACCCTGAGGTTTTTGGATATTCGAGGGATTTTCCATGCATTTTTGGGAGGAAAAACATTTTGGAGTATTTTTCTCATTTTTTTTGGACATAAAAGGGATTTTTTTGGTATTTTTTGGAAAAATACAAGTCTTTTTTTGGCTTTTTCTGAATTTTTTTTTGCTTTTTCATGAATTTTTGGCTTTTTTTGGATTTTTGGCATTTTTTGGAAAATATGAAATATTTTTGATTTTTTTTATTTTTCGGAAAATAAAATATTTTTTATATTTTTCAAAATATTTTTGGAAAACAAATTATTTTTTGATTTTTCTCGATTTTTTAGAAAATAAAACATTTTTCAACAATTTTTAATATTTTTTCGATTTTTTTGGAAATTAAAACATTTTTTAATATTTTTTGAATATAAAACACTTTTTGATTTTTTTAAATAAAATATTTATTTTTTATTTATTATAATATATTAAGATAATAAAACCGACCCGGGTCAGATCCTCGGGTTGGGTCCGACCCGGGTCGGCGACCCGAACGAGGACGGGCCCGCGTTGCGGGCCCGACTCGGATTTTTTAGTCTTTTCTTTTTTTTTTTTTATTGAAACGGCGTCGTGGCCAGGCGTTCGGGGACACCCGGCCCGGCCCGGCCCGACGACCCGGGTCCAGGACCCGCTCCGTGACCCAGCTCCCTACGAACCCTACCCGACCCGGATCCGAAACGCAACCCGGTCTTCCGCCGCCCAAAAACCGCGGAAACCCTACCCGACTCGCCAACCCGGCTCCGACTCGGCGACCCGGAAAATCGCAAACCCTAGGGTTCGCGAATCCGCGGCGCCGAGGGGGAAACCGGGGTATTGCGGCGGCGACGGCGGTGACGGCGCGGCGGTGACGGCGACCGCAAAGACAACGACGACGGCAGAATACGACGCATGCGATGAACGGCGAAGGCGACGGCGGAATACGGCGACGGCCCTTTTACCTTTCGATTAACGACGGCTTCATGGGGGGGGGGGGGGGGGGGGGGGGCGACAGCAACCTTCTGAAGCAACGGCGTCGACGGGGGTACAGCATCCGACGGCAACAGCAGCACGAAAACTCCAGATCTAAGGCGCCGCAGATCTCGGCCGGACCTTCCTCGGCCTTGATTTCTTCTCACTCAGGCCAGATCCGAGCCTCCACCAGCCGAATCTGACCTTCTCGAGGTCGCTCGCCGCCTACCTTCCCCAAAGTCTCTCGGTGGAAGGTGGGCCGAGCTCGCGACTCGAGCTCTCTCCTGCGCTCGCCCTTCAACCCTTCCCGATGTCTCTCAGTGAAGGATTTCCGAGCTCGCCACGCCCTCCGACGATGCTTGCGGCCACCTATTTATAGGCGAAGGAACTCCGGTCGACGGAGGGGCTTGGTCGTCGGCCTCCGGCTTGCCCACCGGTTCCGCTCGGCTGAACCAGTGTCCCATCGAGCTTTCCAGCGAAGCTCGCTCAGCATTAATGGCGCCTGCGATCTTATCCCCTCCAGCCGACGTCGGCCTACACTCCTCGGCCGTAGGCTGTCCTTCGCGCGTCGGCCTCCCTCGCGCGCGTGAGTTGCAGCGGCGAAGGGAAGGAGGAAGAAGAAGAGAGAAAGGGGCCGGGCCGGGGGTGAAGGAAAATGGGCTGTAGGGGCCACGCGAAGGGAGAAGAGAAGGAGAAAAAGATGGGCTGGGCTTTTGCTTTGCTTTTGTTGTTTTATTTCCTGTTTTATTTATTTGTTTTTTTTTTGTTGTTTGTTATTTGTTATTTATTATCTAAAAAAGAAATTAAGACCTAATTAAACCTAATCAAAATTTTAGGTGTCAACAAATATATATATATATATATATATATATATATATATACATATATAAGAATATCATAATATATATAGTTAGGATTGGTCCGAGTTAGACCAATCTTGAACTCTTAGGATTAAGAATCAATATGCATAGTGCTAGTTTAGGAATTTCATGACCAAAGATTGACCCAGTTCTCCTAGAGATCGAACCAAGACTGGCAGGGTTGGGGCGATCCAGGGTCGAACTAGGGTTAGCCTTGGACCGATGCTCACCCCTAACTCCAAGTTCATCAACCTAAGGTTGCGTTTGGCTAGATTTTTGGTGAAAGCTTTTGGGAGTTAAAGAGATTTTTCAAAATGTAAATTGTGTTTGTTAAATTGTAATCTAAAAGTTTATTGTGAAGTATCTTTGAGCAAAATATTATTTGGAGAGATAATATTTACAAAGGAATTTTGTGATTAAAAAAAAATTCATCAAAAAAAAAATTAGCCGGCAAGGGCAGGCGGTTGCCGGCGACCGAAATCTGTTGCCAATGGCCAACATCTGAGGTTGCAAGACCTCAAGTGACCTTCGAAGACAACTGGCAAGGGCGCCTGGGGTTGGGTGACCCCCGGAGACCACTGACAAGGGTTGCCTAGGGTCGAGTAATCCCTAGCGAGGGTCACGTGACCTAGGCGACGTCAGCAAGGGCGGCTTGGTCGCGTGACCCTTGCGACATCTCACGAAGGTTACACGACCTAGATTTGGGTCACCGTGACTCGTTGGGGGTCACGCAACCTCGATGAGGGCCGCCTGAGGTCGCATGACCTCGATGGCTCTTCACAGAGGTTGTGTGACCTAGATCTAGGTTGTCGGAAGTCACGCGACCACGCTGCAACTTGTCAGAGGTCAAGCGACCTAGATTTGGATCGTCGGAGGTTGCACAATCTTGGCGAGTGCTGCTTGGTTGCGCTACTCAAGCGGCCTTCACAGAGATTTCGCGACCCATATCTAGGTTGCGGTGACGCGACTTGCAAGGGGTCACTACGACTCGCTGAAGTTGCGTGGCTTGCCAATGATGGATGTCGAGGTAACCGCGACCATGCTGGCCTCTTTCCAGCCTGTTGCCAACCCATCGCAACCACACGCAACCACATTGGCCGACTCAACGAAGAAGAAGATGAACATTAAATCACGAAGGCAAAAATATAAAATCAAAAATTGAGTGAGGACAGTTTTGGAACAAAATTTTTATACTAAACCCTAGAGAGGGCCTTTCGAGAATGTCGAAAGCCCAAGGCAGATCCTAAGGCAGCCTAGGATCTGCCTTGGGCTTTTAGCCTTTCAAAGGCAAACATTTCCTCAAGTGGGTTTCAAAAATTTTATCAAACATTCAATATTTGGTCAAATGAGCTTTGGACACCCAAACCTCCTTCCCGAAACCATTTCCAAATGCACCCTAAACAAGTTCAAATCCACTAAAACCACTTAGGCCCGAGATTACTCAAACATTAAATAGGCCCATTTCTTTCTAGCCGAGTCTTCCCACTTCGAATCCCCAACGTATTACTGACGTTTGCCCCTGCTGCAAGTTCATTCCTAAAGCTAAAACATTAACTCCAGAGCAAGCGCGGCTCAACCATCAACGCTCTCAGACTTCAAATTGAGAATAACTTAAACATCACCCTTGATAGCCTAGTTGTGCCACCAGACCCACGTCGCCACCATGCTAAAGCCATTGCCAGCCACTAGACGAATATCTGCCAATGAGACGTCATCAACCACATCACCCTCTTCGTGTCACTACCAATCACCATTATCTTCCAATACACATTCCACATTCACAATCGCAAGATAAAAGACTGAATGGAGCAGAGATCGGGAAAGCAAGCCAATGCGAATGACCCAAGAGATTGACGTTTCCTCTTTAGACTTCAATTGATTCCCGACGCGCAAAACATAGAGCAATAAAAACGCAAAGAAACTCTTCTGCTCCCACTTAGTTCAGTGATGGAAATACTGCTCAACGAGTGACAATGACTTTTTGCTGATGTGAAATCTGCCTATACGCACTTAAGAACGAATGGAAATCGGCAACGCATGCGCACGGGCTGACTGACCTAGACCTATTATCAAACATGTGGTGAACACGGTTTGAGAAGAAGACACTGACCATCTTTAGAACTCGAACTCACCGGAAACACGTACGCCGGGGAGCGGTGGTCTGCGGGACGCTGTTCGAAGGTCGTCGAGGACGCGTAGTTGGATCGATGGGGGCGAGGCTGAGAGTCTCTCCGATTTCACTCTTGGCCTCCCTCTCTCTCTCCTCTCAAACAAGCCAGCCAAAAGGTCCCCCTTCTCTCTCTACGTCCCTTTCCTTTTAATGGCCACCGGTGCGCATGGCCTCTGCCATGCCAGCTGCCTCTACCGGTCTACCCCCGACCACCAACTCCGGCGAGACGCTCGCGTTGCCTCCTCTGTCTTTGTACTTCGTCCTTTTTCAGTGATCCTTCCGCAAATCGTAAGGGGGAGTGGGGAAAGAGAAAAAGGAGGGAGCCGGGCTGGAAGAAAAGGAAAAGAAAATGGGCTGGGCCCAAACGGGAAAGAGGGAGTAGAAGGGAAAAGAAAGAAGGCTAGGCTGGCCTGGCCCAGGCCTGGTTTCGCTTTCAATAATTTTTTTTTAAAATTATAATGAATTTTTTTTATTTTAATACTAGTAATGCACATACTCCTAAAGTCTATATGCCATGCAATTTAATGAAAATTATTTTTTCTCAATCCTATATTTTTTATGCAATTAATGAATAATTAAATAGGTCATCAAATGTCAACAATCCCAAAACTTCATGAGCACCTAAGTTTATTGTAAGCTTTCCTATAAGATATCATTTGCCCTACACCCTTGTTGGTCTCAAATCAGATAGCCATCTTTTAGGGGAAAACACATGATCAAATAAAAACCCAAGTATCTAAATTAAACAATACTTACACCTAACAATAGTGAGTCAGCATTAGAGTTGTAGGAATACAAAAATGGATTTAAAAGGTACTTGTTTCGAAATTTTATTAACTTATGGTCAAACAACTAGTCAAATGCGACACCTCAACACTTTTAAGGCACAACAAGTCTTATGGAAGAAAAAAATCTTAGATTCACCCGACGCATGTGAGCCCATCTCACATGTACCATTGGATGAAGTGGGCCCCATGTGGAACCCATTGATCTAACCGTAGACATGAGCTAGGTCCACATGATCCGGACGCATCCATTACTAGTTCACTATACAAAGATTGCGACAAGATTCTAGTGTATTTAAAAAAAGCGAAACAAGTCCAAAGCCAAAATCTAAAAGAGAATCTACGTAGCTCACATGACATTCCTCCATATCAATGAATTGGTTCGATTGGCCTCGTATTATACTAAATGAACGTATTGAATATGTTGGCACAATGTGCCATTACTAAATAATGCTTTGATTGGGTCAAACATACGGCACAACGTGAGCTATCATTATATGAATACAACACTGAATGTTAGTTTATCCCTCTGTGGATAGGATCCAAATTATATTGTAATCTCATCTATAATAGGTTGATGATATTACTCCATCACTTGATTTATCAAGCACATTTCTTCCTAGATGAACTTTAGCTCTCAAGGAATTGATGAAGCAACATACTTTTATTCATCTACTCAAAATTCGACAAAGAAAGGGAGGCGTTTTGCTCCACAATTCAAATAGAACAACAAGTTAGAAAGCACTAACAATCAAATCCCCACTCCGACGACTCACTTCAACACACTAGCAAACCAAATACAACCTTACAAGAAGAATCCATGGAAAGCCATTGATAGCGAGCACATTAGCCGAATTATTATTTCCTTTAATTTGGTGATTGTTAATGGATGGATTCTCGATGAAAATGAAATTAGCCACTTAGCCAATGCCGCCAATACCCCCTTTAGCTTCTTAACCTGGGCATCATCAAGGAAAGTGGTGGCCTCCACCTATTCAGAAGGAAAATTATTAGCGAACAGAGCAAAGTCCAAGATTTGAAGGCCAGGGGTTGGACTGCTGAAGGGAACTATGGCAAGTGCTAGACCTTTTACCAATAGTCAATTGGAAGTGCAATAGCCCCCAAGTGAAAATCATGCTATCCCCTTTGTTGATGTTCTTCAGGTAGACAGTGTTCGCTAATGACAAGATGAACCCGGCACAGATCAACCTTTGGAAGACGAAGTGGACCTCCGAGTCGCCTGGGTGCATGTGCATCGGGATGACCCTGCCGTGGGCCCTATTGAAATTAATGATTGCAACCAATCTCTATATGATAGGGACTATAAAGCTGCTGGGAACATTCACAGCTTATGTTAAAGGTGGCAAAGAATTTTTATAAGTTTTAGGGATATATGCATTACAAGTCTCAAAACTTGTCACAAAAATACAATTGAGTTCTAAAATTTTTAAAAAGTACATCAAGTCCTTAAACTTATCAAATTGATACAATTGAATTTTTTCATTAACACCATTAATTTGTCTAACAGAAAATACTGACATGATATTATTAAATTAATTTAATTTTCTTACATGGCATTTTTAAAACTAAAAAAGCTAAAACAGTTAAAGAAAATGGGGAGCATCGTGGCTGGGCGTTGTCCCCGCCGAAATTTTATTTTAGAAGTTTACTTAACTATAATTGAGCACTACATAACCAATGAACCAATAAGCACGTAAGACACCTTACTTGTCATGCATGATATTTCTCTATATTTAATTGAAGGAATCTCCCGTCAATATGTATATAGTGTGTTTTCTCATTAATTTTACGCAAAACATTTCTTCCAGTTTGATAAAAACACAAATAAAACTTATCTCTCTTGTTGAAACCTGAATTTTGATTAGCAAATCGAGTATTTTGTCAAAATAAGAAATATATGAAAATAACAAAAAATACTAAAATAAAATTTCGGCGCTCTCACTACAACCTCGCGTCCACATATACGTATTTCTAACATATACGCAATCGGCGGGGTAGAATAATGCAGACAGAACGCACAAACACGGAGCTCAGCAAATTCTGTCTCTCATCATCAATTTCCAGGAGCCTCTACGTCGCGATTCCCTCTTCATACTCGGCCACCTCCAGTACTCCAGCAGCCGCCGCTTGTCTCCGATCGCCGACCATCGTAGAGAAGAGAGTATAGGGAAGGAATTCTCATGTTTAGTTGTGATTCTCTCTTGATTTCCTCTATGAATCCTCACCTCTCTCTCTGTCACCGATGCCTTCGCGGGCCACTTCCCCAATACCACCAGCTTCGTAGCCACAGTAAGTGCTCTGTTCGCCCCTAATTCGCATGCTCTGTTTCTGCTGAAGGTAGAAGTCGAGTGCTTGATTAGGCCTGCATGAAATCCGGTCGCGTTTGAGCCTCTGTGATAAGTCTGGATATGACCTCTCTCTTATTTCTGCATCTAGATCCTTTGGCCGAAATGTCTACCACCTGCTGGATATAATTCCTGAACTAGACCAACGCGTGTTTCGGTTCAGATTCTGACTTAGGGCTTTCCTTTGCTTAGTCGATTCATTATTTTTGCCGTGCAAACTTTACTTTTGTTTCACTTCCTTTCATTTCAGAATTTAGTAGCTATTCATTTTAGATTTGTTATTGAAATTCTCGGATTAGATGCGTCTCCAGTATGTACGCAAGATGAATCTGATACTGACTTCTCCAGAACTTGACCGAGGGCCCCTAGAAGGAAAACGAATTTGATCCGTGCATGTTTACTTCTTATACTTCACCATATGCCATTCTGTGTCTATTGTGCCGAATCGCAAACATATTATGAAAAACTGTTGCTGGTTAGCTCTCTGTACGTGTTGAAATTGCAAGTGTATTGAGTGAATGCTACCATCTCAAATACTGATTGCATGCTGTGAGAGCATTGAGTTGCTGCTCTAGTCATCGTATGTGCATTCATTTGGGTGCGCTGTGTTACTGATTGGTTCATCAGCTGTATTTCCATTTCGGATATGTTGAGTTGCTGATGTGGTTACTGTGTTGTGTTCGTACCAATGTGTAGAGTTACGGGTTATGTCTATACTGTTCGTGCTTGCTGTTCGTTTGTTCTGGTACGTGTAATCATGTAATTATGTCATTGATGTGATATTCGTTGATGCTAAGTACTTGCTGTCCAGATCTTCTCTTTCATTTTTTCCTATTCTAGATGAGAGCGTTACTACATTATTGGAGCCTCTAGTGTCGTGCTTGTGACTGAAGGATTCAAAGTTATAATGGCCAGTATGAGGAGACCATTGTTCAAATTCTTTTAGATTATGTTTATTTCGTGAAAAATAAATGTTTTGGATATTATTTTCCTAAAAGTTTTTACTTGTATTGTCTAAAATAATTAGTTAATGAAAAATATTTTTAATATCGACAGTAATTTATATCTAAATATTTTCATGAACCATTCATTTTCGTAAGCGATACAAACAATCATTTTAAGTAAAAACATTTCTAAATCATTCATTTTCCACGAAGTAAAATTAATCACTTATATCTCTTATGAAAATGAATGAATATTGTCCACGAAAATATTGGAAAATTCATTAAAAAAATTCCACATCAACACTGGTCGTATCAGATGGGACACATGGCATCCATGTGACCGATTGGTAGATCATTATAGGTTTATAATTCGATTGGTATAATTGAAATATTTATGACTAAATTGACACAAATGTAATAAGTTTAAGACTCTTTCGGTACTTTCCTCTCGGATAATTGGTGTAGTGTGTAACAATTAATATATCATAGTTAACTCATACCTCAATAACTTAAGTTTTTGAATAAATGTGTGTTTAACTAAATATGTTGGCTAGCTCAGACTTTCGACTCTTGGAGGTCTTCTTGAGTAAAGCTCTCTCCTAGTAATCTCCCCAGATAAAGGTATTGGCCTTTTGCCGTACAACCCCAAATGTTGTTTGTCAAGTTCAAATGGGCTGCCTGACCATGTGTTTTCAATAAGGGTGCGCATAACAAAATTTCTAAAACAAAAATTAATTTATGACCAGAAATTGATTTCTCAATTTCTATTCTCTAAACAAGTTTTCTAAGCAAAGAAATGCGTTTGATAACAGAATAAAATTTCTATTTCTAGGGTGCGTAACAGTCGGCGTCCAATGGCGGGCATTCACATTGGGCTGTAGGTGGACACCAAGTGGTGACGAGAGTGAATAATGAGAAGAGTTTTCATTTTTTTCACTTTTATTCCAGAAATTAAAAAAAAAAAGTTAAAAGTTTTAACTTCTGATTTCCACTCCAAATATATTTCTGGAATAGAAATCTGTTCCAGAAATAGAAAAATGAAATTACGTTACTAAATGAATTTATGTGCCAAACATATTATAGGTAATAGAATAACAAACAAATAGAGAAACAGAAAGGCGAAAGAAAACCTAGAGTGCTAAAACTTGGCATAAGATGACACTTAGATACCAAAAGTTAAAAAAAGTGACACTTAAGTATCACTTTTTTTACTTTTTTTTTTTTAAATGGAACACCTGAGTGTCAAATCTGGTGAAGGTAGCCAAAAATCCTACATGGCAATTTTTTAATAATTACGTAGCATGCCGAAGAGTTTTTTTTTTTTTTTTGTGACCCGAGAACCCCTGTATAGTGAGGTAAACCCAAAGGGACGCTAGCGGAGGACCCACCACCCCAACATCCCGCTTAAGACACCAAATGCCTCTACTGGTTGAGTCAGCAACAAAGAGTTAAAACGACGTTATTTTGTCTTTTTTAAAATATTAAATATAAATATAAAATAAAATAAAATATTTATAATAATAATAATAATAATAATAATAATAATAATAATAATAATAAAATAGGAGGAGGCAGAAGGTGAAGGCTCAACCCTCACTACTGCCTCCCCACGGTCTCTAGAAAGGGGCGGCAACGGTGGGTGAAGGGTTGGCTAGGGTTGATAACAATAAGGAGGTAGCGGCAAGGGCTCACCCTCGTCGATTGCAATCCTCATCTTTCTCTTAAAAAAATAGTTTAAAATTAAATTAAATTAATATTTAATTAATTATCTAGCCACATCAGCAAAACGACATAGTTTTTGCACTTATCTAATCACGTAATCACGTAAGCATGCAAAACAAATTGCATTTGTCTTGTCAGAAAATCGTCACGTCAATATTTTGACTGGATTTTTTCGCCATTAGCATTTAACTAATCCATTTTACTCCAATTTTGATACTTAAATGTCACTTTTCTAATTTTTTGCACTTAAATGTTCCTCTGTATCAAATTTTGGCACTTTAGGGTTCCGGGTGTTAAAATAGAAATTTTATCATGGACATCCTAAATGTTTGCCCAACAAAAGTTTCTCCATGGGATGCTTGTGTTGTTTGTGCTAGCTAGGAGTTTAATCGAGCGCTCAAATTAATATTCTTATTTTCACAAACAATATTCCTTAAGACCTATATAGACTTCGAAGGATGCTTGTAGTGTTCTTCGAAGATAACTTCCTTTGCATTCCTCTTGGTCAATCCTGCATACACAAACACTCTCCCCCTCCCCCTCCCCCTCTTTCTTTTAAACCTTTTTTGTCTCTTCGACTTCTGGAAGAGAGGGAATTGACCTAGATCTGCCCCTCCCCTCCTAGTTCTTTTTCCTTGTATTTCCTTTTGTTTCTTTCCTAATTCTTCCAATCTAGTTTCAGATATGAGAGCATTGCTCTCCTGATCTTATAAGTAGAAGTTTTTCTCTTCGATCTAATTATAAATTTTGGAGTTTTAATAAATAAATATTCTGCCTCCAGTTTCAATAGTGTTCACAGCAGCTTCAGTGTCAAATTTGTGTTCGTTTAACATTTTTTTCACTTAAAGGTTTGGTACTACGCATTGGTTACAGGACTCGCTCTCACAAATGTTAGATCTGAGATTTTTCAATATATTTTTGTTGTTTCCGTATGGTGATGGTGCTGGAGATGTCAAATCTAGGCATACATCGCCGAAAGGCAAAACCGTAATTACAAATAGAGATTTTGGTGTGTGCTTATCAGTGATAATGCTGTGTGATTCAGTGATTGCTTGGATCACGTTACAAAAAGATGAGCTTGTGACGATCTCTATTGTTGTAGATCTGTTCTTAAAGAACAAATTTGTGATGATCTCTGCCAACGCCTTAATTTTTGGTTTTTTGTTCATTTTGGAGATCTATGGTTTGTTTTGTTACTGTGACTTTTGAGATTCCTTTTCATGTATAAGTTTGGTAATGAATGGAAATTTCTTTTTGACCAAAAAAAAAAAAAAACCCACACACATTCACACGAGCACTCCGCTTTTGTTCTATTCTTGCATACTCACATGACACACGAACACAACTTCCTTTTCGTCTTTATATGATTTATCTGCATGCGTCTGCTTCTTTATTCTGCACTTACCCATGCTTTCTGCATTTGCCCATGCTTTTAGGAAGAGGAATATGACTCTTCTTTCCATCATGGCAGGCGATGGAATGGAGGAAACCTGAATAAGGGAGGATTAAGCTTAGCTCGGACAGAGCAATTAATGCCTGGAGAACGGAGAAGCAGGAACAAGAGGTCTTTTGAGAGACCATCAGGGGAGCTGGATAGCCAGTTTTCCTCGAAACACAGAAAGACCGAATGCTTTTATTGCTGAGATTTGGACGTTAAAAGGCAAAATTAGACCAGTGCCTCGAATAGTGCTATTCATTTGCATAATGAATTAGAAGCTTTAGCGATTATTTATGCTTTTAAGAACAAACAGTGTAACAATCTTCTTATGGAACCTCTCCTTGTCGAGTGCAGGAACTTGCAAGGAAAGAATGGAGGCGTACCACGAATTGAGCATATACACAGAGAAGCAAACGGATGCACCGGATGCTCTGGCTAGATTGGGAAAGGAGCAACATATGCAGTTTACTATTTTCACTAGTATTCGAGATGTTATCGAAGATACTTCGTATGAGGATGCACTTGATAGTACTTCAACTACGAGTGATGTAACTTGACTGGTTTAATTTCTGAACAATGGTCTTCGTTTCACCAAAGGGAAAAGAAAACTTAAACCCCATTGGATTTATCTGAATATGATCCAGACCATCATGAAATGGCCAAACTCATAAGTCCAACAATTTGGATAGTGGGCCTAAAATCTGAAACATTTCTGAGTTAGGTTTACAAAGATGTTTGTAATTTTCAATATATACATATCCGTAATGTTTTTTTTATTCACCACCTTAGACAAGTACTTTCTGAGCACCATGGCAAAAATCATTCTTTTAACCTCTTTTTTCTTTTCATTTCACCGACAACTTAAAAAATCCTTCCAAAAGTGTGGATTACGCTGATGTGACCTTCACGTAAAATAGATAGATGAACATCTTTATCTCATAAGTTGAGAACATCATCGTCCTCGGTCATTAAAAAATTTATATGCATTTAACTTGATGTGAGTATTTTCAAAAGCTCAATATCATAATTTTTTCTTAAAAAAACAATAATTAACTGAAAAGGGAATTTATTTAGTCTTTGAGGAAGTAAGAAAATTGGGGAGGTTAACTATTTAGATGGAAAGTCAATCACTGAAATTAGCTCATATTTGGGCCAAAAGAAAAAGGACAAAGAGGGAACGTTTTTCGCGTGCACCGCGGGAGGAGGGCACGTATGAAAGTGTGAAACCATGAATGTATGAAATTATTGAGGGCTCTTCCCAAGTCGTACGCATGTCACGAAAGAGGAAAGAAAGAGGATATTTCAGGAGAGGTATGGACGCGGCCGTTGACTCTTGGTCAACTCTTATTGTATTAATCCTCTAAAATATCACATTTCTAGATTCCTGCACAAATCAATCTTTCCACCTTTATGTACCGAGCAAAAAGAAAAAAAGAAAAACCTTTATGCATTTTTTCACACTTTAATCTGATGTCCCCAAAGCCCCACTCATCAACAGAGGTCACTTTTCAACCCATGTGGATATGGGAGATAGTGAGCATCTATAGAGGGCTTTGCGGATGGGTAAACTGTAACTACCGAAAAGTAATGCCCGACAAAAGTAGAAGTGGACAATAATACCAAGCAAATGGCCGACAAAAGATATTATTGCAGTCAAGAATGCCACCTTTGCAATCGGTGCACCAGAAAAAAAGAGAAAAAAAGAAAAGAAAATATAAACTAAAAAAAATTCAAAAATTTAGAAAAATTCAATCTTTCAAAAATGCAAAAAAAAGATCCATATAGGACAATTTGACTCAAATGATTGATTTTATTCCGATGTAGCACTTAAGTAAGAAAAAAAAAGTTATGATATTCAAGTGATCATTATACGAAAGTTATGGCACTCTTGCTGCATTTGTTTCGATTTGTAATAGTTTTCAATTTAATGCAAGAATTGATGATAGAAATTTATTGTTACTCCAAATATAATTAAAAAAAACACATACAGAAGCAAGAACATCTTTACTCTTCTTCTTATTTTTCATTTCTTGTTGGGTTTAACATACAAATTTGTTGTTCATGTTCCCTCTATTATTCAGTGCAAAGTAAAGAGCAATGTTTGTTCTATCCTGAGAGGATATAATTTGTATTTATAGTTATATACAGACTGATAATGCTTTTATGATATCTATTAAAACATTTATTTTCAATGATTGTTATTATTGATTCTATTGTTATCCTTTCTCCTGTTGACTAAGAAATGAAAGTATAAAACAGTATCTTTAAACAAATTTTAGTTTAAAGATGACTGGATGTCACTGATTATGAGATCTCATGTTAAATTGTGAAATAGTCGTGCAATTTCATATTGTTTAGAAATTACGTTAATGCAATTTCATGTCGTTGAAAAATTGCATTGAAGACCGATAAAGAATAGTGTATATTTTGATCACATGTTGGTACTATTTCTTACTACATTACTAGGCCCATGATCCATGAAAATATAATACTTATTATATGTGATTATGGAAGGTCATGTGTTATAGTATTTTCTTAACACATTGATCTCCATGGTCCTATACAGAAGTTATATAGGATTGGATTGGTTTTGAAATGCCATTATTGGAATATGATTTTTTAAAATATGGCCCAATAAAACAAAATTTTCAGTTATTAACCCGATAATGTCTTTTTCAAAATAAAAATAAGTTAATTAATGTAGCCCAAGTGGGAGAATGTTGCAAATTTCCTATAATTTGAGCTTACATTAATTAATTAATTTTCTATTTTAAATAATCGGGTTAATAAATATTTCAATATCTGTTAAACCCTACAATGATCTTATTGAATTGGGTATTGACATCTATTGATAATGAGCCTAGTTGAGCAGCAAAGTATAGGCAATTGTGTTTAATTGAAGCCCGTAATGGGAGGGGCCCAGCTGACAAGCTGTTAATTAGGGTTTGCAAAGTCCCCTCTGTAGCCTATAAAATGGTAGGTTATACCTATCAATTGTTTGAATCCCATTAAAAAGCTGTTATATCGAAATACGTCATAGAGAGGAAGATTTGACATTCCAATAGATCTATGATTATTAGAGTGATCTATTTTTTTTTAAGAGAAGCAATGGCTCAAACAAATACATTTTATTCTGTTATGCTTATCGATTTCGGTGTTTTATAGTCATATATGGATTCAATTCTTCTTGATTGATTAGTTATTTATGTGAATAATTTTCTACATATGATGCTGGAGATGTTGAACCTAGGCACGCATCGCCGAAAGGCAAAACTATAATTACAAATAGAGATTTCAACGTGTGCTTATCAGTGATGGTGCTGTGTGATTCTGTAATTAACTGTCAATCCTTTCGCTTGGATCCAGTTACAGAAAGACGAGCTTGTGATGATCTCTGTTGTTACAGATCTGTTCTTAAATGACGAATTTGTGATTATCTCTACCAACACCTCGATTTTTGGTTTTTTGTTTATTTTGGAGATCTATGGTTTGTTTTATTACTATGACTTTTGAGATCCCTTTCATGTATGAGTTTGGTAATGAATAGAAATTTCTTTTTAACCAAAAAAAAACCACACATTCACACGAGCACTCCGCTTTTGTTCTATTCTTGCATACTCACATAATGCACTAACGCAACTTCCTTTTCGTCTTTATATGATTTGTCTGCATGCGTCTACTTCTTTATTCTGCATTTGCCCATGCTTTTAGGAAGAGGAATATGACTCTTCTTTTCATCAAGGCTGGGGATGGAATGGAGGAAACCTGAATGAGGGAGAATTAAGCTTAACTTGGACAGAGCAATTAATGCCTGGAGAACGGAGAAGCAGGAACAAGAGGTCTTTTGAGAGACCATCAGGGGAGCTGGATAGCCAGATTTCCTCGAAACACAGGAAGACCGAATGCTTTTATCGCTGAGATTTGGACGTTAAAAGGCAAAATTAGACCAGTGCCTCGAATAGTGCTATTCATTTGCATAATGAATTAGAAGCTTTAGCGATTATTTATGCTTTTAAGAACAAACAGTGTAACAATCTTCTTATGAAACCTCTCCATGTCGGAAAGAATGGAGGCGTACCGTGAATTGAGCAGATACACAGAGAGGCAAACGGATGCACCGGATGCTCTGGCTAGATTGGGAAAGGAGCAGCATATGCAGCTTACTATTTTCGCTAGTATTCGAGATGTTATCGAAGATACTTCGTATGAGGATGCACTTGATAGTATTTCGACTACGAGTGATGTAACTTGACCGGTTTAATTTCTGAACGATGGTCTTCGTTTCACCAAGAGGAAAATAAAACTTAACCCCCTTGGATTTATCTGAATATGATCCAGACCATCATGAAATGGCCGAACTCATAAGTCCAACAATTTGGATAGTGGGCCTAAAATCTGAAACATTTCTGAGTTAGGTTTACGAAGATGTTGGTAATTTTCAATATATACATATCCGTAATATTTTTATTCACCACCTTAGAGAAGTCCCTTATGAGTACCATGGCAAAGATCATTCTTTTAACCTCTTTTTTTTTTTCATTTCACCGACAACTCAAAAAACCTTCCAAAAGTATGGATTACGCTGATGTGACATCCAGGTAAAAGAGATAGATGAACATCTTTAACTCATAAGTTGAGAACATCATCATCCTCAGTTATTAAAAATTTTATATGCATTTAGCTTGATGTGTGTATTTTCAAAATTTTATAGAGAATTTATTTAGTCTTTGAGAAAGTAAGAAAAATGGGGAGGTTAAAGATTTAGATGGAAAGTCAATCATTGAAATTAGCTCATATTTAGGGGGAAAAAGATAAAGATAAAGAGGGAACGTTTTTCGTGTGCACCGCGGGATGAGGGCACGAATGAAAGTGTGAAGCCATGAATGTATGAAATTATTGAGGGCTCTTCCCAAGTTGTACACATGTCACGAAAGATGAAAGAGAGGATATTTCAGGAGAGGTGTGGATACGGCCGTTTGTTAGTTGGGTTCACTCCTATGTAAAGGAAGCCCAATGAGTTCCAAGCCCAAAAAAGGGCTTGAGCCCATATAATAAGTTATATGGAGAAATAGGATTTCTCACTATCTTCATAGTGTGGTAGCCGCAAAAGGAAATAGTAACAAGAGAAAAAGAGAAAGCAGAAAATCTGGGGGTTGAGGCAATATCTGATTTACATCAAGCTGGCATCGGAGGTCGATTTATTGTCCGATTGAGCTGAAATTTTGTCAGCATGTTCATGGCGCAATTTTCTCGAATCTGAACGGTTTGATTTTCGTCTGAAGCTCCATACATAAGGTTTTTCGTGGATTGATCAAAACCTGCGTTTTTTGTCAGATTTATCCTTAATCTTTTGTGAAGTTCATGTGTATTGCTAAGAATTATGTTCTTGAAGTCTTTGCTGCTATGTACCTCTAGTATTTGCTAGAGAAGAACATTGTTCACCCAATTTTGTTGATAATGAAGATTTTCGAGTGGACTCCGATCCCGTGATTTTTTATCTCCTCACATCGAGGAGGTTTTCCACATAAAAAAATCATCTTGTGTTCGCGTGCTTGGTATTTATTTTACTCCACTATATTGATCCCTATTATGTTTACATAAGATGGGATATTATTTTATTCCGTTGCGTTAATTCGATATTATTCGAATTGTTATCGTTCTCCCATCACCGTTGACTCTTGGTCAACTCTTATTCTATTGATCCTCTAAAATATCACATTTCTAGATTCCTGCACAAATCAATCGTTTCCACCTTTATGTACCGAGCAAAAAAAAAAACCTTTATGCATTTTTTCACCCTTTAATCTAATGTCCCCAAAGCCCCACTCGTTAACCTAGGTCACTTTTCAACCCATGTGGATATGGGAGATAGTGAGCATCTATAGAGGCTTTGCGGATAGGTACACTGTAATTGCCGAAAAGTAATGCCCGACAAAAGTAGGACTGGACAATAATACCAAGCAAATGGCCGACAAAAGATGTCATTGCAGTCAAGAGTGCCACCTTTGCAATCGGTGCACCAGAAGAAAAAAAAAAAAAAATATAAACTAAAAAAATTCAAAAATTTAGAAAAATTCAATCTTTCAAAAATGCAAAAAAA
Source organism: Eucalyptus grandis x Eucalyptus urophylla (assembly GCA_028830015.1). Taxonomy (NCBI): domain Eukaryota; kingdom Viridiplantae; phylum Streptophyta; class Magnoliopsida; order Myrtales; family Myrtaceae; genus Eucalyptus; species Eucalyptus grandis x Eucalyptus urophylla. The sequence continues at coordinate 50,243,730 of CM054190.1, forward strand.
ATCCATATAGAATGATTTGACTCAAATGATTAATTTTATTCCGATGTAGCACTTAAGTAAGAAAAAAGAAAAGTTATGATATTCAAGTGATCATTATACGAAAGTTATGGCACTCTTGCTGCATTTGTTTCGATTTGTAATAGTTTTCAATTTAATGCAAGAATTGATGATAGAAAAATGGCTTTCTCTTTCATTTATTGTTACTCCAAATATAATTAAAAAAAAAAACACATACAGAAGCAAGAACATCTTTACTCTTCTTCTTATTTTTCATTTCTTGTTGGTTTTAACATACAAATTTGTTGTTCATGTTCCCTCTATTATTCAGTGCAAAGTAAAGAGCAATATTTGTTCTATCCTGAGAGGATAGTCGTTAAAGTTGGTTGTACTGAGTTTTATACTCGAGATACAAAATTATCTTGAAGGACTATGCTTCCATGTCTCAAACAGTATATCTCATTTTATATTCTCCAACTTTTGTTTTATAACAATAATAACTTACCAACACTATTAAGAATTTACTAACTTCCAAATAAATTGTTGGATTATTAAATCTTTAGAAAAAATTTGCAAACATCATAAGTAGATAATCATCACTATAGTATATATGTCAGCATTTTAGTAATCTATTAATTTATTGACTCTTTTGAAGTGCTATCCTCACATCGCGGTATGCTTTAGAATGTTTAGTAATAGTAACGTTCCCATTTCGAATGGACCAAAAAAACCATCATTAGCATGACCTTGAGGCATTTGAGCCTTCCTTTGATACCAGTAAAAATTGAAGCAAGGGTATAAACAAAGGAAAGGGTGTAAACCAAAATTTTCAATGCACATTCAGTTTAATTTTTGACAAAACATAAAATTTTCTCGAGGGGTTACCAAGGCCACCTACGCCACATCTCACTTTTGATGTCCGAATTTGGTGGACCGAAAATGAGCCGACTCTCTCTCTCTCTCACACAAAAAAACAACCCTCAAGGTCCATAAACAATTACTGGGGTGCCATTTTTGGTCCGTGCAGGTGCCTTGTCCCTATCTCTTCCATCTTTTGATGTCCGAATTCTAGCAACCGTTAGAATCCATGTCAGGACACGACACGGACTTTCCTCTTGAAGATGTAAGCAATGACGTCATACGAACCTTGGAGCAGATGCAAAAATGTCACATCATTGTGGGGGAGGAACTTTGGCAGAATCCTTCAACGATATCTTCATGTCGCTCATGCGAGGCCAAAACGGTGTTGTAGAAAGGACATCCTTTACTCAATAATTTCATACAAAATTGCACATTTTCGGACATGTCCAGCGAACGTTCCATCTCTATTTTTTAAATATGAGCTGATTTCATCCATTAACTTTCAATCTAAATTCTGTTTAGCCCCTCTGTCCCTTTTCCGTTCCCTTTTGTTGCCATTGTTTGGCGGATGAGTATAAGTTTTTTGGTGCCGAGCTCCTTTACTTGTAATTTTTGTGATTAAAAGCCAATATATTACTTATTTTACCAAAAAAAAGCTTTCAATCTAAATTTTTATCTGCTCCATTTTCCTAGCCTTTTTAGAGATAACATAAATTCCATATTCGGTCACTTATCTTTTCCTAAAAAAAATGTTTGATGCTAACCTTTTGAGAATACCTTGTCAAGCTACATGTAAATAAAAATCTTATTGATCAAGGCTGCCGATGTTCTAATTTAAGGAGGTAAAATTAAAAATGTCAATGTATCTTTCTCAACGAGAAGGGCACACGAATGCAATTTAGATTCAAATTATATTGAGAAGACATATTAAATTGACGATGAGAAGTGAAGAAAGATTTCCCTCCGCTGCTTAGAAAGTACTGATCTAAGGTAGTAAATAAAAATATACGGATATATATATATATATATATATATCTATGTATATTACATACGTCATCATAAAAAAAAAATTGTACATAATGATCTCATGATGCATACAAACCTATTTATAAAATATAGTTACATGCAAAAAATAAATGTTAATTATGTATCATTATCTAAAACCTATTTGTGTGAAGAAATTTTTATTTCGCTGATGTACGAAATAAAAGCATTTTGAAGAGGATATATGTTCTGTTCAAAAAAAAAAAAAACATTGGTTAGATACATGGTCAGTATAAGTCTTTTTTGCCTCGACGACAAACGACGTACGATAAGGACGGCGGACGACGAGGACGGGCAGCGGGGAAATGTCGCGTGGTACGACCGGCCTGGGCAAAGCTAGCAGCAGCTGGCGACGCTGCTTAAAAGGGAGGAGAGGTTGGACCGAGAGGGGGCGTTCTTCGGCTGAAAAATCCACAGAGAGAGAGGGGGAGAGATCCGACGAGAGAGCCGCGAGTGAGAGCGAGTGAAGAGAGTCGGAGGGAGATACCGCCGGCCACCGCTCCTGAATCCCCACCGACTACCCGCCACCGTGCCTCCTTTCCCGCGCCGAAGCTCCGGTAAGCCTCGACCCTATTTTGGTCCTGTTTTCGGGTGTGCAGGGCCGGAGCTCGCGGTCGTCCGGCTCATGCGAGCTCGGGCCCCGACCATCCTTTCTCCAGCTACCGTGTGTCGTTGTTTGTTTGTCGAGAGTCCTGTCGAGAATCTCGGTTGAAGTTGAGCCGGAAATCTCATGATTAGCGAGCGCCTTCACCCATTCGACGAAATGCTTAAGCGAAAACTAGTTTTCATCCTCCCGTTTTTGGCCAAAATCGAGTCGTCTGTGCACGCCGTGATCTGTGGGAATATTCTAGTGGTGTTGGGTGACCTTGGGCGTCGGCCGTGTAGTCGTTCACCACATTTCCATCGTCGCCGTAGCTTTTTGGCGTTTGGCCGTGGTGTGGCTCTCGGCTGGCGAGCGGGAGGTCGGCCGACGAGTTGCGTTCGGAGTGGACGACGCTGGGTGGTAGCTCGGTTGTGTCCTGGGCGCCGGCGAGGGCTGTCTAAGGCTCCGTTTGGGAACCACTTTGGAAAGCCCCTTTGGAGTCCAAAACCCATTTGCCCAAATATTTGGTGTTTGGGAACACCCATTGAAACTTGCCTTCAACGAATGCTGGCATTCTAAAGGTTGAAAGGACAAGGCAAGTCCTAGGTTGCCTTGGGCTTTCAGCATTTTCGAAATGCCCGTGTTACTGTTGATGAACTACTGTTCATCTTCTTCTCCGGTGGCGTAGACAAGCTTGAGAGGCCGGCAAGTCACGGCTGAGGTCGGCGAGGTTGCGGCGACCGTCACCGACTAGTCGCGCGACCTTGGCGAGTCGCGGCGACCGCCCGCGAGGCGCGTGACCTGGCGAGTCGCATCGCCGCGTCCAGATCTGGTCACGCGACCTCCGACGACCAGATCTAGTCGCGCAGAGGTTGGGCGACCAGATCTGGTCGTCGGAGGTCGCGCGACCAGATCTGGTCGCGCGGAGGTCAGGCAACCAGATCTGGTCGTCGGAGGTCGAGCGACCACCCGGCGACCAGATCTGGTCGCGCGGAGGTCACGCTGGTCGCCGCGACCATCTGGGTTGCGCCGGTCGCCGCGAGGTCGCGCGACCTCCAGCGGATCTAGATCTAGGTCGGGCGACCCTCGCCGGAGGTCGCCTGACCTTGAGATCGCCGGCGGCCGCCTGCTTGGCCGGTGAACTTTTTTTATTTTTTTTATAATTTTTTTTAATCACCAAAGTTCTTTGTAAATGTGTAATCCTCCAAACATCATTTTACTCAAAGATACTTACAAAGGTTTTCAAACTATAATTTGCCAAACACAATTTGCATTTTGGAAAATACCTTTAACTCAAAGGTATTTGCATTTTCCTAAAGATTTTCCCCAAAAGTTTTTCCAAACACACCCTAAGTGGCGTCAGTTCGGGTGAGGAGCTTCGGTGAAGAAGAGCGCAAGGGGGAGGGGTGCTTCGGGAAGGAGAGGACAGGGAGAAGAAGAGAAAATAGAAAAATAAAAGAATAAAAAAAGAATTAAAATAATGAATTAAAAAAAGATTAAAACATTAGTTTTTAATTTGAAGGGGGTCATATCCATTGTGTGGGTCCCACTATTACAGTTGCTATTCATTTTCACGTGGGTCCCATCTACCGTGAGAGAATCGTTGCTGAGCATAGTCGACTTCTGTCAACAGGGGAAACAGACAGGAGAGAGAGGCAAGCTCGAAAGAACTTGAATAATTTCTCTATTTTTTAATTTTTCATACTATACAAAATCAAAAATTTATAAATATGTGCCATATTTAACCTAAATTAATTTTCATGTAACAAAAGTTATGATTTTCCATCGCTAAGCTTTTCATCAACGAGAACCACATGGTATAACAAGCCCTTGCGACTTCAATGAGATCTTCAACTTTTTAGGAAAGTCGAAAGTGTCTTTTGCATTGTCCATTTACTTTTTTGTTGAAAGACTGTAATCAGGAGAGCAACCCAGTGGAGACGCAACCAAGTGAAGGACAAGGAAATTGGAATCGTGAAAGACCAGAAGAAGGTACATGTTCAAGTTCCAACTAAGAAAGAATATGGTATAATCGATGGAGTCCCAAATATGCTGAAACTTGTATTTTCTCATGGTTCTTTTTATTTATTTTATCACCAAACGAACATAATGCTGACCTTAGCTAGAATAAAGGGTTAAAAAAAAGTATGCGAAGGACTTAGTGCTCACTCTTTCTCCTACAGATATTGAAAGTGTTTATTCAACCGTTCCATCAGCTTTTTCCCCATCTGGAGGTGCTTCAGGTGTGTTATCCCTCAAAAGAGCTATTTTTAGGGGAAAAGTGTTAAAAAAAATCATAAACCTTTTGTATTTGTGTCAATTTAGTCATAAACCTTTTTTTTTTTGTGCCAATTTAAATAAACCTTTTTTTGTGTCAATTTAGTTCTAAAACTTTTTATTTAGTGCAGATTCAGTCATTTCCGACAAATTTTGGTTGAATTTTGTTGATTGAGTGTCGGTCGGCTGATGTGGCCCGAATGCTGCTGACGTGGATAACTTTTAATTATATTTTAATATTTTTGAATTTTTTTATTCTTTTTCTATGTTTCTTCTCTCCTCTTTCCTACCTCGCCGGCCACCTTGCCTGTGGCCGTGAGGGTGGCCTCGCACTGGGCGGTGAGGGCGAGCCTCGCCAACTTGGCAGGAGGCCGCCCTCGAGGCTTGGGCGCCCTCGAGGCTTGGGTGGCCTCGAGCTAGCCTCGCGCATGGCTGGTGAGGGCCGAGTCTCGCCCATGGAAGGCGAGGCTCGACCTCACCGAATCGCAGCCTGGGTGGCGCTAGCGAGGGCGAGCCTCACCGCCCAGTGCAAGGTCGCCTTCGCGGCCACTATCGAGGTGCCCGACAAGGCTCGCCAGTGGCCAGTGAGGTTCGGCAAGGTCGCCTCTGGCCGATCGTTGAGGTCTAGCGACCAGCCGAAGGAAGGAGGAGAGAAGAAAAAAAGAAAAAGAATAAAAAAATTCAAAAAATTCAAAAAAATTAAAATATTATTAAAAATTATCCACATCAGCACCGATTGGGCCATGTTAGCCGGCCGGTGTCCAGTCAGCAAAATTCGATCAAAATTTGCCGAAAATGACTGAATCGACACTAAGTAAAAATGTTTAGGACTAAATTGGCACAAATACAAAAGATTTATGACTTTTTAAACATTTTTCCCCTATTTTCAGCATGAAATTATTATCTTAGGCGGATCTTCATAAAATTGTTCTTTTCTGGGACACTTCTCAATGTCAGCAACGATAAAAGTATTAACTGAATGATCTGAAAAGTTTGCATCTATTGCAAAATATTCTGAAGAGAACGAGGGAGAACGCTATTACCAACCATTGGTGCAAGCTGCATTGAAGGGCGACTGGGCATCTGCTGAAGAATTTTTCGACCGAGATCCTGATTCAAAGACGGCCAGAATAACAAACAACTTAGAGACATTGCTTCACATAGCTGCTTTGGGTGCACAGGACCAATTTTTGGGGAACCTGGTTGAGCTCTTGTTTCATTACCCGGAAGCACTTGAAATGGTTGATTGTCATGGCCGCACAGCCCTCCACAATGCTGTCCTGAAAGGAAGGATAAAGATGGTCAAGGCATTAGTTAGAATGAATTCTAAGTTGACGCAACTTGCAGATCAAGAAGGATGTGTTCCTTTGGGAATATCTGCTCGGGAAGCTTCTATGCACGAGGAGATTGCCTGGTTCCTGGCTCAAAAAACGACCAACGATGGGCCAAGTCATCCCCTCAGCAATCCCTCTATGATTGATACCATTATAGATCTCATTCTCAATGGTTGTCATGGTACAATTACTCTTACTCTTATCTCAATTCCATCTGTTTTTTCCTTCATTTTTGACTTATCTTAATTTCCTGATCAACTTTGTTGGTGAATTTGGACAGATATCACCCTTTATCTAGTGAGGCGGTATTCTGACTTAATTACCATGAGAAGCAGGCGTGCTGAAGACCTTTCTATACTGGACGTGTTGGCGAGGAATGAGTCTCACTTTCGCAGCGGAGTCAGGCTGAATGTTTTGGAAGCATTGATATACAAATGACCGTACTTTCTGCACTCACATCTCTTCATTACTGATTCCCTTCAAGATGATCATGCCTGGCTTATCACCTGCTCTTTTGCTTCTGAACTGAAGGTATTCCGGTGGACTTGAACTACGAACCAACCAGTGAAAATTCTGATCCGGGTAGGTATGCATTTATGTCGTTGGGCATTATCTTAGGAGCTTTCATGATTTTGAACTTGTCACTTGTCATTTTCCTTAGATCATCTGTACTAGCAAAAGAAACTGGAAATGATTGTTTCTTTGTAGGATATAATTCTGATTTTTTGACCTAGTTTTACTTGAATAATGGCCTGAAATCGAACTACTTTATGGATAAGCTATCCCCTGGGAACCCCATATGATTTAACCAAGTGAATAAGTATCGCAGAACTTGATTGGACAATGTGACAAACACATTATGAGGTCTTACAATGATTTCATATCCAATGACTAGGTTTTTTTTTTGCAAATTGATTGTAGTGCTTCAATATCTTACGGGGCCACTTTGGAATGCCGCCAAAATTATAGGTATGCTTCCATTTTATCAAGAGACCATCTCTATCTCTGTTCTCCCTGTCCAACTAAAATTCTTTGGCCTGTTTGCTTTTTACTTTTTTTGTAAGTATTAAGTAGAAAAAAGCTTCCAATTAATTCTTTGCCTGTGTGAAAAAAAACCGTCACATTCATCATTGAATGAGTAACATCCAGGTTTGAAGTTAATTTTGTAATTAAATTTTTTCACGTACCATCCAAATTATTTATACCGTCAATTGATTTAATAAAAATCCTTCAAAAAATTATTTAAATTCAAATGAAGTTATTTATAAATTTTCTGTGTTAATATTTTTATATTTCGAAAGATTTTAAGTATTCACCAACTTCTAATTGCAAGAAGTCTAAAAAAAATACTTAAAAACCGCAAATTGAGAGGAGATTTGATGTTAACCTAAGAATTTATTGCTTATGGCTAATTGATCTAAGCAGAAGATATGGAATAGAGTTACGTAAACCTAGTAATTCTCCGTCAATCTTGATTGGCGAAATCATGTTCGCTTCATTATCTCTCTCAAATATTGAGTAAGGGCAAGCTCCTAGCGTCATCGACTCCAAAATAAGGTTGCAATAGATGATGGCATGGGTTTATCATTATATCCCATTAACATAGTAAATTTACACTTTTATTTGGCAACTTAAAAAAGGCGTTAAAGAATAGTAATAGGAGCAGGAGGGAAAAATCAAAATAACTTGTTTGGGAGGGCTTGGAATAGAAGAATATTTCAATGAGAGCGAGTTTCGTGGGTCCCAACAAAATTGTGCATCCGAGAATTACACCCCAACTTATATATTCTCTACCAACAGGCTATTGGTTAGATATTAAAGGAGCTTGCTCCTCTTCTTACAATCTTGTATTTCAGATTTGTTGGAAGCACTCCAAACAATAAGATCCGGAATACATTAAGCCGATATGGGAGAATGCGCTCTTAAATTACCCGAGGTTGAGAAGGTGGACCATTCAAAGTATGCAAAAATGAGCCCAAACACCACGTCACCACTAAAAAAAAAATACTACAGTTCGCAAAACTTTTCACAACTTTTGCCCGTAGTTCATTTGTCACCTTGACCCAACTTTTGGACGCACCCAAAATGCTCTTTATCCTTGTCCCTAATTCTTCTATTTTTGTCAAAGAACAAAAATGAAACAGAAGTATAGAGTTGTTGCGTATTTTTATTAATCGGAATTTTTTTTAATAGAGTCAAGTTAACTCTACTCACTATGTCATTTAGGTGTAACAAGTAAACTCAAATTTCACGCAAGAGTATGTGACCTCATGTGGAAGTTTTGATTTTGTTAGAGATAGATGGAATGGAGAAAGTAAAAAAAAAAAATTCTCGTGCTGAGCATGACTAAACAATACAATGGATTGTACGAAAAATATGATATTTTTATTACTAGCTGCTATGCATATTTGAATATTATTATCTAAAATAATCTTATATATGCTAAGACTACTATGATTTGCTCTAGCTGGACAGATGTCATTGGCGTGGTTATTTTCGGAGCTGTATTTGGTTAACTCTCATAATCATTAACTCTTAATTATGATTAACATTATAAAGCCTCATTTGAACTTCAAGGAAAGATCTCTTTCTTCTGTTGCCCTCTAGTCACTTCTACTTTCTTCACATCCAATTATTTTTCATCTAGACGTGATATAAACCTTTTCTTGGAAAATTCCAAAAATGACCTTATACCTTTCTAGTACTTTGCATCAACAATTACTGATGGGGTGTTTGGCAACTGATCAAACAGTAAAAATCTCTATTCTTTTATTCCCAAGAATGTATTTGGAACAAAAATTCGTTTGGTAAAATTTTTGTTCTCCGAGTAGATTTAGAATAGAATCGAGAAGTAAAAGAAAAAAGTTGATTCTTTTTCTCAAGAACAATTCCAGGATCAAGCTAATCCATTTTTTCTCTTCTTTCTTCTCGTCCTTCTTCCCTCTCTCTTCTTCTTCAATTGCTGTTGTTGTCTACCGCCATTGATCACTGACGACTGGTTGGGCAAGGTTCAACAAGCTCGTAGGGCCAGGGCGAGGTCCGGCGAGGGTGAGGCTCGACCTTGCCCAAATCTGGCAAGGTTGGGCCTCGCCGACAGCTGGGTGAGCATGGCTTCACCAAATTTGGGCAAGGCCGGTTGCCCGGCCAAGGCTCAAGGCTCGGCCGATGAGGTGCAGCCTCGCTGAGGGGTCGTTGACCCTCGTCTTGGCCGGTCATCGGTCAGCCCAAAGCCGATGATTGGCAAAGCTTGAAGAAGAAGAAGAAGAGAGAAAAGAAAAAAATAAAAGAAAAAAAGTAATAAAATTATTAAAAAATTAAAAGAAAGTGATTTGGATTACAAATTTTCATAATGGTACTAAACGTAATTCTATTATGGAAATAAAATTTTTGAATGGTTATCAAACAACTTAAAATACTTATAAATTATTCTCAGGAACATAATAAAAAAGAATTATTTCTAATAAGAAATTATTCTGCGGAACAGAATGGTTAGCAAAGCGTCATAAACTTCACACTTTGCATTTGACTAAATCAAAAAAAAAGATCAAAAGGGTACAAAAGAATTAAATAGAATGAGATGGTTTTCCCAATCACCAGCCAACCCAAACCAATGTGGTAGGGGCTTTTGTGAGAGAATACGACAAATAGTAAACTGTTGTGTCTGATAACAAAAATTGGGATGCAAAGTTGGACTACTGTTTTATTTTTAAAAAATAAAAAATAAAAAATCTAATAGCCGCCGCTTCATTATACGTTTACAGTTTTTTTTTCTAACATTTTGTAGTTCCAATAATCAAGTCAATTCACAAGGTGAAGCGGAGACACATGGCGGCAATTGAGTTGGCAAAGCTAGTTTGCGATGCAATCTCTCGTGGGACAACCACTGAGATCATCGATTCTTCCCAAACGAAAAACTCGCTAAATGAAGCTACAAGAAGGGGAATCACTGAAATCGTGAAGCTAGGTATTCAATTTTTCCCACACTTAATTTGGATTTGGCCTCATAAGGAGAGGTTGGAGACAGAAGCTATGAAGTATCGCCAAGAAAGGACTCTCAGACTCTTTTTGGAGGTACGCTCAGCCAGTAAGTTGTCATTAGTTCGAGCACCTACAACGGCAGAATCGATGAAAATGATGACGGCAGCAGCAGAGTACGGTGGAGCAGAGTACTACCCTAAGTTCGATGCGGTTAGAAACACGGCCGGAGCAGCATTTCAAATGCAAAGAGAACTCCAATGGTATAAGGTAAGTTGCTTTCCTTTCATATATTTAATTACCCCATGTAATGATAATTGTTATCTTATAATATCTTCTTGAAAAAATCCTTAAAATATGATGGCTAGCACTTTATTTGGATAGTTTTGAGAATATATATAGAACAATTTTTTCGTTCGGGAAAATTGACCGAAAAGATTATATTATAATTTCCTGTAAAAATTTAAGATTCAATTGATAAACTTGAAAAGTTTAGAATTCAATTTACATATGTACAATAAGTTTAGGATAGAATGAGTAATTTTCCCAATATGAATATGAAGCAAGTGCCATAACTGAACGAAGCATCCTAAGTGGAGAAACGTTGCACTTTTTTTTCTTTCAACATGTCTCAAGCCAATAGATGAAGTGTTTCAAGATGTCGAATTTGACATCGAAATCATAAGAATCACCAATCCTTTAAATATGACACAATGGAGCCTCTTCGCTAGTTGCATTGGGACTAACATCATGAAAGAGGCAATCTCCTCTTTGTTATCTTCTTCTTTAGGGTTATAGCGGGGATCATCACGCCACAATAATTGAAATTTTCCCGATTATTCTTGATGTTGTTGTACATTTCTACTCAAATCTTCTAGTTCGACATCATGATGGGCGCCATTGAGTCCACAATAAAGACAACTAGCCATATCCTAGGTTCTGACATCAACTCATATTAGAGGGATCGGAGATTAGAAGGTAACACAAATACAATAAGAGAAACGCTTTCTACCTGAAGAATCCTCTCAAGATACAGGACATATGACAGGATAAATGCTCACTGCTTAAGGAATCCAACTGAGAATATATGGCATATAAAGAGTAAATGCTCAGTACCTACGCCATCCACCTCAAGATATGAAGTGTGTAATTCACCATTCAATGGAATCTATCAGAGAGATACAGAGTTAACGAAACTCTAATCCAATTGTTTACTTCCAAAAATTCAGAAAACATTCGCTCACCGTTAACGGAGCCTTAGTGGGGTTTCTCTACATTTACAACTTGAAACAACCTTCCAAGTATACTTTACCAAAAAAAACAACCTTCTAAGTATAGGCAAATCCCGAGACATTTACCTTTTATTTCCGAGAAAAGACCAACAACCCTAGACATATCATAAATGCTACCATTGACTCATGACTCAAAGGACTCTAGAAACAAAATACAATGCAATGGGTTTAATGAAGCACGTAGAAGTACTAAAAGACTCAATCTCAGATTTCTTGACTAGCTCTTAATATTTATTCGGATAATTATCCAAAAAGACCTAAACTTTTTATATAATAGTCAATTTAGTTATAAACATTTTCATTATGCCAATTTAGTGCTAAATCTTTTGATAATTTGTTATTTTATTTCTAAATATTTTAATTGTATCAATTCAATCTTAAATCTTTAGATGATTTGTCAATTTTGAGCATTCTACCCAATTTTGATTAAAAATCATTGACATGGATGTCGGTGCTGATGTAGGCAATTTTTTATTTTTTTTTTATCTTTTTAAAATGTACTGAATTTTTTTTATTACTTTTGTTTGTTTGTTTGTTTTTTTTTTTTTTTTTTTGGGTTGGCCGAATCACTAGCCAACCCTTACAGGCCATAGGCGAGGGCCACGACACCCTTGCGTGTGGTAGGCAAGCGCATAGAAGCCCTCACCTATAGGTCAACAAGGGCTGCAACACCCTCACCCAAACCAATCAAGCCTCGGTTGGCGACCTTGCTAGCCTAGAGTCCAAAATAAAAAGAAAAAAATAAAAATGAAAAGAAAAAGAAAAAAAAAAGAAAAATTTTAAAAAAAAAATTGTAAAATTTGTAATTGTCTACTCCGGCAATGCCATGTAGGACCATTAACATTGACTAGATAATCACATTAATGACTTTTAGAGCTTGTTTGGCAACTTGCTAGACATTGTTTATTTTTGTTCTTTTATTCCCGAGAGTAGATTTGAAACAGAAATGTGTTTGGTAAAATTTTTGTTCCCGGGAACAAATTTTTATTTTTTATTTTTTGTTCTCAGAAATAGATTTGGAATAGAATTGAGAAGTAAAAAAAAAAAAAGTTGATTCTTTGTTCCCAGGAACAATTCTAGAATTAAGCAACTTTTTTCTCTCTTTTCTTTCCTTTTTTCTTGTTCTTCTTCCTTCTTTCTTCTTTTTATCTGTTGCCATTGCTGCCATTGCCGTTCGTCGCTCATCGCCGCTGGTTGCTGGCAACCAGTCCAGCGAGCTCGCCGGAGGCTCGCCAGGCTAGGGCAAGGTCCGGTGAGCTTGCTGGAGGCAAGCCCAGCCCCGCCGAGCCCAGTTGCCAGTGAGGCTCGGTCGATGAGGGCTGGCGATCGACGACTTGAAGAAGAAGAAGAAGAAGAAGAAGAAGAAGAAGAGAGAGAAAGGAAAAAAAAAGAAAAGAAGAAAAAAGTAAAAAAAGTAATAAAATTATTTAAAATTAAAATAAAATGATTTTGAGTAGAAATTTTGAACACAGTACCAAACGCAATTCTATTCTGGGAATTGAAATTTTGGACATTTACCAAACGGCTTAAAATGTTTAGAAATTGTTCATAGGAACAGAATAAAAAAGAATTATTTATGGTTAGAAATTGTTCTTAAGAACAGAAGCGTTACCAAACACGCCCTTAGGGTGAAGATTGGCTACAAAGACTAAATTGGTAAATCGTTCAAAATTTTAGGACTAAATTGGCACAATTGAGACGTTTAAGATTGAATTGGTTACTATACAAGTGTTTTAGGACTTTTTAGACAATTTTTCCAATATTTTTGTCCATAAATTCTTTTTAAAGATTCCAAATTCCATGAAACTTGATTCTTTGGAAAGTGGAAACATAGTGATTTCCATGTATATATTATTTGACTAAATGAAGCGCAAAATCATCGTCCAAGCTCCGAAGAAAGTGACCTTTGAAATTCTGCCAGCAAAGATGGACTTTACTTCTAAAAAGATTTCGCATCAAGTATTGGATACGTCTTAATCTCCTCGAGATGTGCCCTCGTCAGTTTTTTTTGAAAATTTTCGTTACACTGTCCACTCATCGAAACTCCTATTTGTGGGTTTTATGCATAGGCTGTGGCAAGCTTGGTTGTCCCTCACGTGGCATCTAGCGGCCCTGACGGGAAAACATATTGGAATAAATTCGTGGAGAGCCACAAAGAGTTGACTGATAAAGGAGAGAAGTGGGTGAAGGCCACAGCAAATTCATGTATGCTTGTGTCAACTCTAATTACCACAGTATTGTTTGCAGCTGCTTTCACCGTGCCTGGAGGATATGACGATAAAATTGGAGTGCCATTGTTGTTAGGACAAGATTATTTCCATATTTTTGCAATTTCGGATGCGTTAGGTTTGTTCTCCTCCATGATGGCCATCTTTCTATTCCTAGCCATTTTAATTTCGCGCTATGAGGCGCGAGATTTTCTCTACTCATTGCCTAAGAAGATCTTAATGGGCCTCTCTTTCCTCTTCCTCTCCTTGGCTTTCATGCTGGTTGCCTTTGTTGCAACTCTCGAAATGGTGCTTGATAAGAGACTGCGGTGGGCTCTCATTTCGGTCACTTTGCTGGCCTCTATCCCCGTGGCTTTGTTCGCAGTACTACAGCTTCCCCTACTATTCCAAATGGCTAAATCCACTTATGGACCCAACATCTTTCGTCCCTAGGAACAAGATCAGGAATTGATGAATTGATTCGAGGGTGTATATCTTCATTATAGTTGGTTGTTTGTAGCAGAGACAATGTAATACTGAATGTATTTCCTCAAAGTATTTGAACAATTACCACGCATTATATTTCGCTGGTTTGTTGTTACCAAAGATCTATTTTATGGAATGTATCAATCAATTTAAAATTTCAGCCTATAGATACTTCAAAATCCAATATGCACATACATAAACAATTTCTTTTAACATTAGGACCAAAGTATGCTCAATCTTGGAATATGAAATTTTAAAAATTACGTTTTGTCTTTTTTTTTTTAATAATTTAGATTCAGATTTTTTTTTTTCAGCTCTAACATTCAACCTTCAAGTATTTCAAAATATAATCTATAGCAAAAATCTGTCTTCGACGTTTATTACCAAAATACATGCAATCGTGTAATATATCTTTCATCATGGAATGAGAGATGGACAATTATATATAGAAAAAATCTATAGATACAAATTTCAGCTGTGAGAATGATACCAACTGTAGACTTTATTCTTATGAACTATAAAGTAATTGGAATCATACCATTAATGGTACTTTGTTTGTATCAATTGTGAAATAGATGGAATAAAACCTACCATGAATCTTTGCCTCACTGGTCACTACTGAAACCTAAATTTTAATTAAATATTTAGATATTTATCATATAGAAAATTAGATACAAATTTGGTCCTAGAAAAGCAATCCTCATTGTTAAGGCGATTGGAGATAGCTCCAACTCCTTGGCAACAATTCCTTGCTCCAACAGGCAACTAGAAACATGTTTGAGTCCTAAAAAAGCAGCTCCCCTAAGTCATAAGGTAAGATGATACCCTAGTACTTGCCACAAACTTGAGGTTCATGCTTTGCATCACTTCTTTCCAATAAGTAACTACATGTATCTTCTTATTCATCTTAGTATGTGTTATGCTCTATTTCCCTTTTTTGCATAGGACACTTGGTCCCAAACAATATATTATCTAATGCATATGTATAGACAAAATTTAAGTATCAGTTCATCTTTGAAAGCAATCTTTGCAAGCTCAACTTCAAAGAAGGGCAATTGTTAAAACCTCAATTTTTATGATTAAATGTTAGATATTTATTGCATAGGAATTTATGGACCAATTTGGCCCTAACAAAAATGATTTTTGCATCACCTAGGCATTAATGTTATTTGCATCTGTTAAGATTTATTTTTATTTTATTTCCCCTTTACGTTACCCTATAGATATAAAACTATATTTAAAAAAAAAAAAAAAAAAAAAGAGGAAAAGGGCCCAGCCCCCCTTTTTCTTTTCTCCTGCCTTCGCCCAGGACCTGGCCCAGCTCCCCCCTCACGGCCCGGTCCGGCCCCTCCTTCTTCCTCCTTCCTTCTCCCTCCCTGCAACTCCTATGGGCGGCTCTCCCTTCTCTCCGTCTCTTCTCCCTTTCTCACGCAACAAGGACAGTGTGCTGCGGAAAGAAGGAGCGGAGCAGGCGGAAGTAATGACTGATGGGACGCCGGTTTGGCCGGGGGAGGCCAGTCGGCGCGCCAAGGACTGGAGGCCGAAGCCTCTGTCAACCAGCCTCCTCGGCCTATAAATAGGATAGCGCAAGCTCAGTAGAAGGGGGAGCCAAAGAGAGAGAAAAGAAGGGTGGAGGAGAGAGAGTGGAGGGGTTTCTTCGGAGAGACATCCGAGAGCGAAGGGGGTGAAGCTAGAGGGAGAGCACCAAGAGGGCAGAGGTCGGAGAGAGAGAGAGAGAGAGAGAGAGAGAGAGAGAGGAGATCTCGGCCAAGCCGTGGAGACCCTCGCCACACGAGACCTCCGCCGTGTCGCCGCCGCCCGACGTCTCCTTTCGCCACCGGGGCGTCGTCTGATGCGCCCAAATCAAGTTGCGCCGTCGCTGTACCCAACAATCGCTGCTGCCACGACACTGCTGCTCACTGCTTCGCCGATCTGCCACCGATCCTGCTCTCTGCGCCACCGCGACCAAGAAGTCTGGGCCAACCGTTGTCACTCGTTGCGGCCGTCTCCGTCGGGGTTCGCGGTGGGGCAGCAAAGGAGGCTACAAACTGGGTCGGGCGCGGGTCGTATTCGGGTAAATTTCGTTTGTCTGGGTCGGCTGGGTCTGGGTGTGCATGGGCTTGCAAGGTCATGGGCCTGGCTTTTCTTTCAAGTGAAATTTGGGCCTGATTAGAATTAATTCGAACTGGGCTCTTGACAGAGCTCGGTCCGACCAAACTCAAGCCCGAGATAGGACTCCTCCGTCCGCTTTGTCCAGCCTCTGTGCGTACGATGGATGACCTCCGTATTTCTGGGGGAGAGTGCCTGAAGTCTATTCAGTTGGATGAAGCTCAGGGGATTATTGATTTTGAAGCTTAAATGGGTTGGCCATAACATATCTAAGTCATAATCCCTAATTTTGTGAATTAATCTTTATCAACAAAATTCATGTTAAGTAACTCAATTGATAAAATCGGAAAGTTTAGGTTTGAATTAGCATAATAAGTTTAGAATTGACTTAATAATTGTCCCTAAATAACTTATTTCAATATTTCTTCTAAATCAGTAATAATCCATTAAAAATTAAAATTTAAATATTCGCTGGAATTAGACATCAGTTCAGATTATAGGTTTGCTAATTGATGTTAAAAGCAAATCAGTGCATCGAGCTCGCGCGAGTGTGCGCCACTTGAGTCATCATCGTGCAAGTTTGACCCACTTTTATATCCATTGACAGATAGATAGAGATTGAAATCATCATTTCCTTGAATTACGCCATCTCACCTCGGAACTCCGTGAGCACCTAAGTTCATTGTAAGCTTTCCAACAAGATATCATATGGCCGACACCCTTATTGGTCTCAAATCACATAGCCACCTTTTTCGTGGAAAACACATGATCAAATAAATACCCAAGGATCTAAATCAAACAATATTTACACCTAACGATAGTGAGTCAAGCTTCCCAGCGGCATTAGAGTTGTAGGAATCCAAAAAATGGATTTAAAAGATAATTGTTTCGAAATTTTATGAAGTAATGGTTAAACAACTAATCAAATGCCACACACACTTTTAAGGCAGAACGAGTACAGTAGAAGAAGAAAAATTCTTAGATGCCCTCAGTGCATGTAAGCTCATCTCACATGTACCATTGGATGAAGTGGGCCCATGTAGAACCCACTAATCTAACAGTAGCGTGAGCTAGGTTCACATGATTCGGATGCATACATTACTGGCTTATTGTACAAATGATCACCACAAGATTCTAGTGTATTTAGAAAAAATGAAACAAGTCCAAAGCTAGGCTCTAAAACAGAATCTGCGTCCATAATTAAGTCATGTGTAGAAAAGTCCGCATCAATGAATTGGTCCACATGGCCTTGGACAATACTAAATGAACATATTGAAAGTGTTGGCATGATGCGCCATTACTAAATAATGCTTTGATCGGCATGACGTGAGCCGTCATTATATGAATGCAACACCGAATGTTAGTTTATCCCTTTGTAGATAGGATCCAAATTCTACTGTAATCTCATCTATAATGGGTGGATGATATTACTGCATCATTTGATCTATCAAGCACATTTTTCTAGATGAACATTAGCTCTCAAGGAATTGACAAAGCAACATACTTTTATTCATCTACTCAAAATTCGATAAGAAAAGAAGGTGTTTTGCTCAATAGTCGGAACAGAACAACCAGTCAGAAAGCACTAAAAATCAAATCTCCACTCCAACGACTCACTTCAACACACTAGCAAACCAAATACAACCTCACAAGAAAATTCCATGGAAAGCCATTGACGACAAGCATATAAGCCGAATTATTATTTCCTTTAATTTTTTTGAAGAGGCTTGAAAAGATGGTGATTCTTAATGGATGGATTCTCAATGAAAATGAAATTAGCCACTTACCAGTGCCACCAAGAACGCTCTTGAGCTTCTTGACCTGAGCATCATCAAGGAAAGTGGTGGCCTCCACCAACTCAGAAGGAAAATTATTAGCGAACAAAGCAAAGTCCAAGATTTGAAGCCCAGGGCTCGGACTGCTGAAGCTGACTATGGCAAGTGCTGGAACTTTAGCAGCATTCAATTGGAAGTGCAATAGCCCCTGAGGGAAAATCATGCTATCCCCTTTGTTGAGGGTCTTCAAGTAGACGGTGTTGGCTGATGATGAGATGAACCCGGCACAAATCGTCCCTTGGAGGACAAGGAGGACCTCCGAGCCACCCGGGTGCGTGTGCAATGGAATGACCCCACCAGGGGCTAGGTCCAGGCGGGCCAAGGAGATGCCGAGCCCATTCAGGCCAGGGAACTGGGTTACAAAAGCCGGGGTCACCGCAGCCTTGATGAGGTTCGAGATGTTCCCAGCCTTGCCGAGGCCTGAGAAGACAAAGTCATTCACAGTGACTGCCGAGACCTTCTTGCAGGAGTAGCCCGCGGGGCCCTCAGGGGCCGAGAGGTCTACAACGCAGAAGTCCTGGACCGCCGCATGGGAGGCGGAGAGGAGGAAGGAGAGCAGAATTAAGGTTTGGAGTATTGACATCTTTATGCCGACTCTTTAATTTCTTGGGAGAAGGATTTCCTTTCGAATGTGTGTTTGAGGGATTCTCGGGGAGGTATATATAGAGCGGCACATTGTGGGATGTTCTGAGGCACTGGTGATTAGCCGAGAGGATAAGAGATCCCATGCAGGTTTCACGTACATGGCAATGCAAGAAAGGGGTACATTGGAAGCAGAAAGATTGCGATCCGTGATACTTGTCGGAGGGTAATGTCTTCACAGAAAAGAACAAGGAGGTTCTTCTAGTTTGGAAATAGAGGACCATGAGAAAGTATTTTTAGATATTTTTGGGCTTCGTAAAAGAATATTCGTCTCTTTAAAGAATATGAACTCCAAATACATTTCCAATTGGGGAAACTCAATAAGAAGTTCAAAACTTGCAATTTTCGCTAGAAGTACCGTATTATCTTATAAGTGGCACATAATGATCAATCTATACTAGATTGTTTACAAGTGTGTCTTAGCTCAGAATTTTTATTTTTTGCACCTCTTTGGTTAGAATTTTACTCAACTAAAATAGAGAACTACACCACCAATAAACCATTAAGTACAAGAATACTGTACTTGTCACTCAATTAAAACTTGGATTAACACAAATAGAATACCCTTCTCTCGTTATGGATTTTGTGCTTGTTTAACTTACAAGCAGGTTATATTTAGACATGTAATCTAGTAATCAAAGACGGGTTAGATGAAGTTCCTAGCTATTAGAGATTGAAGAAAATGTGACTCTTACGACTTTTGGATAACCAATTGTGCATTTGATGTAACTATAGGAACTATATAATTTCTGAGACATATAAACCAAACTGCTCATCACAAAGGGGTGAATTTCGCTCTACATTATGGAGTACTTCTAAGTTTCTTTTAACAAAGTTTATTCAAATGGAAAAAAGAAGAAGAGGAATTTGAATTATATGAAGTTATAGAGGGAGCGTCCGAAAATAATAATCTTAAGAGAATCAGGAAGGTGGTCCTCGAGCACATGGGAGGAGAGAAATGACGGCATAAGAGGACATACAAGACAGCTAAAAGTGTAGCTCCTGCAGACTGCAAAGTCTTGGTTTCCCCGAGCACATGGCCTCTATCCCTGTGGCTTTATTCGCAATACTACAACTTCCCTTGCTATTCCAAATGGTTCAATCCACTTATGGATCCAGCATCTTTTGCCCCGAGGGCATTTGGGATGGAGTCAATTATATTGAACAAGATCAACGATTGACGAATTTGATTTGAGAGTGTATGTCTTTATTACAGTTGGTTGGTTGTAGCAAGGCCATTGCGATACCGAATCTATTTCCTCAAAGTATTTGAACAATTACTATACATTACGTTTTCCTACCTTGCTATGAAAGCTCTATTTATAAAATGATCCAATCATTTTAAAATTTCAGCCTATGGATACTTCAAAATTGAATATGCACATACGTAAACAATTTTTTTTTAACATTCAGTACCAAAGTATGCTCATTCTTGGAATATAACTTTTTTAAAAATTAGTTTTTCTAGCGTTTTGTTTTATAATTTAGATTCAGAATTTTTTTCTTTCGGCTTAAACATTCAGCCTGCAAGTATTTCAAAAAATAATCTATTATAAAAAATTAACTCCAACGTTTATTACCAAAATACACGCTACCATGTAATATATCTTTCATCATGATGAAAGATGAAAGGTTATATATAGAAAAAAATCTATAGATAAGAATTTCAGTGGTAAGAACTATACCAAATGTAGGCTTTATTCTTGTGAACTATAAAGTAATTGGAATCATACCGGTTATGATACTTTGTTTGTATCAATTGTGAAGTAGATGGAATAAAACCTACCATAAATCTTTGCCCCAGTGATCACTATTGACATCTAAAATTTTTTGATTAAATATTTAGATATTTATTACAAAAAAAATTAGACAACAATTTGAGCCTGGAAAAGCAATCCTCACTATCAAGGCAATCAGAGATAGCTTCGGCTCCTTGGCAACAATTCGTTGCTTCAATAAGCATTCGGACACATGTCCGATTCCTAAAAAAGCAGCTCTCCCGCGTCATTAAGTAAGATGATACCCTGATACCTGTCAAAAACTTAGGGTTGCACCCCATATCATTTATTCCAGATAAGTAACTACAGGTACATTATTATTTGTCATAATATGTATTATATTATATTGCCATTTTTGCATAAGACATCTAGTCTCAAACAAAATATTATCTACAACATACGCATAGACAAAATTTAGGGATCAATTCTTCTTTAAATGCAACCTTTGCAAGCTCAACTTCAAAGAGAGGCAACTATTGATACCTAAATATTGTATAAATATATAGATATTTATTGAATAGAAAGTTGGGGACAAATTTGGCCCCAATAAAAATGATTTTCACATCATCTAGACATTAATTTTATTTGCATCTACAAATATTTATTTTTATTTTATTCCCCTTTATTTTACCCTATAGATATAAACCTATATTTTTTTAAAAAAAATGGAGGAAAAGGGGCGAAAAGGCTTTGGGGCTGGGCTTGAGCCCAGCCCACCTTTTCTTTTCGCCTGTCTTCGCCCAGGACCGAGCCCAGCTCCCCCCTCATGGCCCGGCCCGGCCCGACCCCTCCTTCTTCCTCTTTCTTCCTTCCTCCTTCCTTCTCCCTCCCTGCAACTCACGTGGGCGGCTCTCCCTTCTCTCCTTCTCCTCCCTTTCTCATGCAACAAGGGCAGCGTGCTGCGGAAATGAAGGAGCAGAGCAGGCAAAAATAATGACTGATGGGACGCCGGTTTGGCGGGGGGAGGCCGGTCGGCGCGCCAAGCACCGGCGGCCGAAGCCTCCGTCGAGTGGCCTCCTCGGCCTATAAATAGGACAGGGCGAGCTCAGTAGAAGGGGGAGCCAAAGAGAGAGAAAAGAAGGGTGGAGTAGAGAGAGCGGAGGGGTTTCTTCGGAGAGACATCCGAGAAGCCCGAGAGAGTGAGAGGAGGGGGTGAAGGTAGAGGGAGAGCACCGAGAGGGCGGAGGTCGGAGAGGAGATCTGGGAGAGAGAGAGAGAGAGAGAGAGAGAGAGAGAGAGAGAGAGAGAGAGCCCTCTCTCGGCCAAGCCGCGGAGACCCTTGCCTCACGAGACCTCCGCCGTGTCGCTGCCGCCCGACGCCGCCTGTCGCTGCAGCGGCGTCGCCTGCTGCGCCCAAATCAAGTCGGGCCGTCGCTATACTCGACAGTCGTTGCTGGCACGACACTGCTGCTAGATGCTTCGCCGATCTGCCCCCGATTCTGCTCGCTGCACCACCGCGACCAAGAAGTTTGGGCCAGCCGTCGTCGCTCGCCGCGACTGTATCCGTCGAGGTTCGCGGCGGGAGAGCAGAGGAGGCTACGAACCGGGGTGGGCGCGGGCTGGGTCTGGGTGTGCATGGGCTTGCAAAGTTGTGGGCCTGGCTTTTCTTTCAATTGAAATTTGGGCCTGATAAGAATTAATTCGAACTGGGCTCTTGACAGAGCCCGGTCCGGCCAAACTCAAGCCCGAGATAGGACTGCTCCGTCCGCTTCGTCCAGCCTCTGTGCGTATGATGGATGACCTCCGTATCTCTTGGGGAGAGTGCTCGATGTCTATTCTGTTGGATGAAGCTCAGGGGATTATTGATTTTGAAGTTTAAATGGGTTGGGCATAACATATCTAAGTCATAATCCCTAATTTTGTGAATTAATTTTTAGCGGCGAAATTCATGTTAAGTAACTTAATTGATAAAATCGGAAAGTTTAGGTTTGAATTGGCATAATAAGTTTAGGACTGACTTGATAATTACCCCTAAATAACTTATTTCAATATTTCTTCTAAATCAGTAATAATTCATTATAAAAATTAAAATTTAGATATTTGCTAGAATTAGACATCAGTTTAGATTATAAGTTTGCTAACTGACGTCAAAAGCAAATCAGTGTATCGAGCTCGCACGAGAGTGTGCTACGTGAGTCATCATTGTGCGAGTTTGACCCACTTTTATATCCATTGACAAATAGATAGAGATTGAAATGCTAGCATCATTTCCTTAAATTACGTCATCTCACCCCGAAACTTCGTGAGCACCTAAGTTCATTGTAAGCTTTCCAACAAGATATCATTTGGCCGACACCCTTATTGGTCTCAAATCACATAGCCACCTTTTCAGGTAAAACACATGATCAAATAAATATCCAAGGATCTAAATCAAACAATATTTACACCTAACGATAGTGAGTCGAGCTTTCTAGCGGCATTAGAGTTGTAGGAACCCAAAAAATGGATTTAAAAGTAATTGTTTCGAAATTTTATGAAGTAATGGTTAAACAACTAATCAAATGCCACACCTCAACACTTCTAAGGTAGAACAAGTACTGTAGAAGAAAAAAAATTCTTATATGCCCTCAGTGCATGTAAGCTCATCTCACATGTACCATTGGATGAAGTGGGCCCATGTAGAACCCACTAATCTAACAGTAGCGTGAGCTAGGTTCACATGATTCGGATGCATACATTACTGGCTTATTGTACAAATGATCGCAACAAGATTCTAGTGTATTTAGAAAAAAATGAAACAAGTCCAAAGCTAGGCTCTAAAATAGAATCTACGTCCATAATTAAGTCATGTGTAGAAAAGTCCGCATCAATGAATTGGTCCACTTGGCCTTGGACGATACTAAATGAACATATTGAAAGTGTTGGCATGCCGCGCCATTACTAAATAATGCTTTGATCGACATGATGTGAGCTGTCATTATATGAATGCAACACCGAATATTAGTTTATTCTTCTGTAGATAGGATCCAAATTCTACTGTAATCTCATCTATAATGGGTGGATGATATTATTGCATCACTTGATTTATCAAGCACATTTTTCCAGATGAATATTGGCTCTCAAGGAATTGATGAAGCAACATACTTTTATTCATCTACTCAAAATTTGATGAAGAAAGGGAGGCGTTTTGCTCCATAGTCGGAACAGAACAACAAGTCAAAAAGCACTAAAAATCAAATCTCCACTCCAACAACTCACTTCAACACACTAGCAAACCAAAAACAACCTCACAAGAAAAATCCATGGAAAGCCATTGACAACGAGTATATAAGTTGAATTATTATTTCCTTTTATTTTTTTGAAGAGGCTTGAAAAGGTGGCGATTCGTAATGGATGGATTCTTGATGAAAATGAAATTAGCCACTTAGCCAGTGCCACCAAGAACGCCCTTCAGCTTCTTGACCTGAGCATCATCAAGGAAAGTGGTGGCCTCCACCAACTCAGAAGGAAAATTATTAGCGAACAGAGCAAAGTCCAAGATTTGAAGCCCCGGGCTCGGACTGCTGAAGCTGACTATGGCAAGTGCTGCACCTTTACCAGCATTCAATTGGAAGTGCAATAGGCCGAGGGAAAGTCACGCTATCCCCTTTGTTGAGGTTCTTCAAGTAGACGGTGTTCACTGATGACGAGATGAACTTGGCACAGATCGACCCTTGGAGGACAAGGAGGACCTCTAAGGCGCCTGGGTGCATGTGCGTCAGGATGACCCTGCTGGGGGGTCATATCGAAATTAATGGTCGCAACCAATTTGTATATGATGGGAACCATATAGCTCTTGGGCATTTTCACAACTTATTTTAAACGTGGCAAAGAATGTTCCTAAGTTTTATTTTAGAAGTTTACTTAACTATAATTAAGCTCTACATCACCAATAAACCGATAAGTACATAGGATACATCACTTGTCATGATGCTTCTCTATCTCTAATTAAAGGAATTTCTCCTCCTGTCAGTATGTCTGTGGTGGGTTTTTCTCATTAATTTTGCGCAAAAAATTTCATCCGTTTTGATAAAACCACAAATGAAAGTCTTATCCATTTGATAAAAACACAAATAAAACTCATCTCTCTCTCGTTTTGACCTAAATTTTCATCAGCAAATCGAGCATGCATTTTTGTAAAAATAAGAAATATGTGAAAATAATAAAAAATACTAAATGAAATTTTGGCGCATCTCACGGCAGCCTCGCGTCCACATATACGTATTTCTAACATATACGCATTCGGCGGGGTAGAATAAAGCAGAGAGAACGCACGTACACGGCGCTCAGCAAATTCTGTCTCGTATCGTCAATTTCCAGGAGCTTCTAGGTTGCGATTCCCTCTTTCATACTCGGCCCCTCTAGTCCACCGGTAGCCGCTGCTCGTCTCCTACCGCCGACCACCGTAGTCTCTCCGCATTTAAACCCCAGAGAATAGAACAGAGAGTACAGGGAAAGAATTCTTATGTTTATTTGTGATTCTCTCTTGCTGTCCTCTATGAATCCTCACCTCTCTCTCTGTCACTGATTGCATTCGCAGGCTACTTCCCCAACACCACCAGCTTCGCAGCCACAGTAAGTGCTCCGTTCTCCCCTAATTCGCATGCTCTGTTTCTGTTGAAGGTAGGGGCCGAGTGCTCGATTACACTAGCATGAAATCCGGTCGCGTTCGAGCCTTAGCGATAAATTTAGATATGACCCCTCTCTTATTTTTGCATCTAGATGCTTTGGCGTTTGATAAAATTCCTGAACTAGACCAGTGCGTTTTTCGATTTAGATTCTGACTTAGGGCTTTCCTTTGGTTAGTCGATTCATTATTTTCGTCATATAAACTTTACCTTTGTTTCGTTTCCTTTCATTTCAGAATTTAGTAGCTATACGTTTAAGGATTTGTTCTTGGAATTCTCGGATTAGATGCATGTAACATCCCGGTCCCACTTGTGTGATATTGTCCGCTTTGGACACTGAGTTCTCACGGTTTTAAAACGCGTCTCACAAGTTTAAGAGGGACCAAGCCTTATAAAGGCTTCCAGGAGCTCCTCCCTAAGCGATGTGGGACAAGAGGGAGAGGAATCCCTTCCCCTTCCCTTGCGCACGTCCGAGGACCGGAGGCGTGGACGCACCGCCATCCCTCCTCCCCGCGCACCGCCGCTCGGGTCGTCACACTCTCCCTCCCTTGAGAGCACAACGTCCTCGCTGTGGCCCCACACGCTGTCGGGAGTCGGCTCTGATACCATTTGTAACATCCCGGTCCCACTTGTGTGATATTGTCCGCTTTGGACACTGAGTCCTCACGGTTTTAAAACGCGTCTCACAAGTTTAAGAGGGACCAAGCCTTATAAAGGCTTCCAGGAGCTCCTCCCTAAGCGATGTGGGACAAGAGGGAGAGGAATCCCTTCCCCTTCCCTTGCGCACGTCCGAGGACCGGAGGCGCGGACGCACCGCCATCCCTCCTCCCCGCGCACCGCCGCTCGGGTCGTCACAATGCATATGCAGTGTGTACGCAAGATGAATCTGATACTGACTACTCCAGAACTTGACCGAGGGCCCCTTAAAACGAAAATGAATTGATCCGTGTACGTTTACTTCTTATACTTCACTATATACCGTTCTGTGTTTATTGTGCCGAATTGGAAACATATTATGAAAAAATGTTGCTGGTTAGCTCTCTGTACGTGTTGAAATCACAAGTTTATTGAGTGAACGCTACCATCTCGAATACCAAGTGCATGCTGCGAGAGTATTGAGTTGCTGCTCTAGTCATCGTATGCGCATTCATTTGGGTGCGCTGTGACTGATTGGTTCATCAGCTGTATGCCCATTTTGAATATGTTGAGTTGTTGACGTGGTTACTGAGTTGTGTTCGTACCGATGTGGTGAGTTACGGAATATGTCTATTCTGTGCGTGCTGGCCGTTCGTATGTTCTGGTATGCGCAATCATGTAATTGGGTCATTGATGTGCTGTTCTTTAATGCTAAGTACTTGCTGTCTAGATTTCCTCTTTCCTTTTGTTCTGTTCTAGTTTAGTGCGTTTCTTTCATTACTGAGGTTGACTACATTATTGGACCTCTAGTGCCGTGCTTCTGACTGAAGGATTCAGAGTTACAACGGCCACAGTATGATGAGACGATTATTCAAATTCTTTTAGGCTACGTTTCTTTTTTTTCTTTTTTCTTTTTTTGCAAAAAATAAATAATTTGAATAATATTTTCCAAAAAATAATCGTTTGTATCAATTGAAATAATTAGTTAATAAAAAATAATTTCAATATTGACAATAATTTATATATAAATATTTTCATGAACTATTCATTTTCGCAAGCGATATTAGTAATCATTTTATATAAAATGATTTACAAATCATTCATTTTCTGCAAAGCAAAAATAATCACTTATTTCTCTTACAAAAATAAACAAATGAAAATATTCTAAAGGTCCACGAAAATATTAGAAAATTTAGAAAAAAATTTCCATGTTAACCTTGGCCATATCACGTAGGATGCATAACATCCGTGTGAGTAATTTTTTGGACTATACTGACCAATCGTTAAAAGGTTTATGCCTTAGTTGGTATAATTAAAAGATTGACAACTAAATTGGCACACATATAATATATTTAAGAGTTATTTCGTACTTTTTCCTTGGATAATTGGTGTGGTATGGAACAATTAATATATGCTAGTTGGCTTCTCCTCGGATGAAGGTATTAGCTTTATGTTTGCACAAGAACAATTGCAGATCATAATCAGATATGTTCCGGACAGTAGGAACCTGCTTAATAAGTGTTTGCCCAACAACGGTTTCTCCATGCGATGCTTGTGTTGTCTGTGCCAGCCAGGAGTTTAATCGCGCTCAAACGAATGCTTGCAGTGTTCTTCGAAGATAACTTCCTTTGCATTCCTCTCCATCAACCCCAGACACATTCACACGAGCACTCTGTTTTTGTTCTATTCCAGCGTACTCACATAACACGAAGGCAACTTCCTTTTCATCTTCATATGACTTGTCTGCATGCGTCTGCTTCTTCATTCTACATTTGCCCATGCCTTTAGGAAGAGGAAAATAACTCTTCTTTTCATCAAGGCAGGGAATGGAATGGAGGAAACCTGAATATTGGGAAATTAAGCTCAACTCCGACAGAGCAATTAATGTCTGTGGAGAACAGAGAAGCAGGAACGAGAGTTCTTTCGAGAAACCATCAGGGGAGCTGGATAGCCAGTTTTCCTCGAAACACAGGAAGAACGAATGCTTTTATTGCTGAGATTTGGACGTTAGGAGGCAAAATTAGACCTAGTGTTTCGAATGGTGCTATTCATTTGCATAACGAATTAGATGCTTTAGCCGTTATTCATGCTCTTGAGAACAAGCAGTCTCACTATCTTCTCATAGAACCTCTCCTTGTGAGTGCAGGAACTTGCAAGGAAAGAATGCAGGCATACCGTGAATTAAGCATTATATATACAGAGAAGCAAACGGATGCACCGCATGCTCTCGCTAGTTTGGGAAAGGAGCAGCATATGCAGTTTACTATTTTCACAAGTATTCCAAACGTTATCGAAGATTCTTTGTGTAAGGATGCACTTGATAGTATTTCGACTACGAGTGATGTAACTTGACTGGTTTAATTTCTGAACGATGGTCTTCGTTTCACCAAATGAAAAAGAAAACTTAACCCCCATTGGGTTTAACTGAATATGGTCCAGACCATCATGAAATGGCCGAACTCATAAGTCCAACAATTTGGATAGTGGGCCTTAAATCTGAAACATTTCTGAGTTAGGTTTATGAAGATGTTGGTAATTTCTAATATGTACATATCCGTAATATTTTTATTCAGCACCTTAGACAAGTACTTTCTGAGCACCATGGCAAAAATCATTCTTTTTACCTCTTTTTTCTTGTCTTTTCACCGATAACTAAAAAAACCATCCAAAAGTGTGGCTTCCGCTAATGTAACCTTCGTATAAAAGAGATACATGAACATCTTTAAACTTATCTCATAAACTGAGAGCATCATCATCCTTAGTTATTAAATTGTTTATATGTATTTAGCTTACTATGAGTGTTTTCAAAAGCTCGATATCAGAAATTTTTTTCTTAAAAAAATAATTAACTGAATAGGAAAATTATTTAGTCGTTGAGAAAGTAAGGAAAATGGGGAGGATATAGATTTAGATGGAAAGTCAATCACTGAAATTAGCTCATATTTACAAAAAAACATAAAATAAAGATGGAACGTATTTCGTGTGCCCCATGGGACGAGGGCTCTTCTCAAGTTGTGCACGTCACGAAAGAGAGGAAAGAGACAAAAGAGATTTCTGGAGAGTGTGGATATGACCATTGACTCTTGGTCATCTCTTATCTACTAATCCTCCAAAATTTCACATTTTTAGATTCCTGCACAAAACAATCATTTCAACCTTTATGCACTGACCAAATAAAAACTTCATGCATTTTTTCACGCTTCAATTTGATGTCACTACTGAGAAAAAAAAAAATTTGATGTCACCAAAGCCCCACTCTTCAACCCAAGTCACTTTTCAACCCATGTGGATATGGGAGAAAGTTGGTCCGTAAGAACGTAGACTTTTAGATGACCAAATAATAGTCAACAAAAAGAGAGAAGAAAATTTTCAAATCTAACCCATGAAAGGACTTGATCAGTGCAGCCCAAGTACGAGACAGCTGGAAACATCAAATAATTTTCATTAAAAAATAATAAAACATGTGCACGCTACCCAGCTACTTTTCTTTTGCTAAAAGCAAAAGATGGCTACTTTTAAAATCATAACGACCAATTAATTTGAGGCTTCTCTTTCTTCTTCTTCTTGTTTTTTTAGCCATTCTAGCCTTTTATGATGGCTCAAGAGAAAAGTGACTCTTTTATCATTCGTTTATAAACCTATGATGAACAATTGGTCTTTCATATAGGCATGATACAGTATTATATACATCTACATCCATATAAACATAGATGTATATATGTATCCTTCAAGCCTTAATTAAATTGGAACTAGAATTATCAAGTCACTTAGGCTGCGTTTGGTTGTGTTTATTTTTTTTGTTTTTAAACACTTTTTCTGTTTTTTTGTTCCTGGGAACAAAAAAGGAACAGAAACGCGTTTGGGTGAGTTTCTGTTCCTTTTTTGTTCTTTTGTTCCCAGGAACAAAAAAGAAACAGAAACAAGAAACACAAATTTTGTGTTTCTTGTTTCTGGAACACAAATGAGAAACACTTTTTTTTTCTTTTTCTTTTTTCTCTTATTTTCTTGTTCTTCTTTCTTTTGGCCGGTCGCCGGCCTCGGCCATGGCGGGCGACCGGCCGACGAGGGCCGGTGGCCTCGCCCAGCCACGGCGAGGCTCGCCAACCCCCGGCGAGGCCGACGCTCGCCGTCCCCCGGCGAGGCCGAGGCTCGCCGGCCGCTGGGCGAGGGTCGGCCTCGCCATGGCTGGGCGAGCTCGAGCTCGCCTAGCCATGGCGAGGCCGACCTCGCGCCGGCCTGGGTGAGCTCGATCTCGCCCAGATCTGGCGAGGCCGCGCCTCGCCCGCCGCTGGGCGAGCTCGGCCTCGCCGGATCAAGGCGAGGCCGACCTCGCGCCGGCCTGGGCGAGCTCGATCTCGCCCAGATCCGGCCTCGAGCTCGCCCAGGCCGGCGAGGCCGAGCTCGCCCAACGGCCGGCGAGCCTCGGCCTCGCCTGGCGGTGGCCCGGCGAGGCCGCGCCTCGCCCGCCGCTGGGCGAGCTCAGCCAAAAGAAGAAAAATAAATGAAAAAGAAAAAAGAAAAAAAGGAAAAATAAGAAAAAAATAGAAAAAATAAAAGAAATAAAAAAATTATCCAAATTTACCAAACATGTTTTTGTTTATTTTTTATTCCCGGAACAAGTTTACCAAACGCGTATTTTTGTTCAAAAATTGTTCTCCGGAACAGAAACACTTTTTTCTATTTCTGTTCCCTGGAACAATTTTTAAACAGAAACACAACCAAACGCGCCCTTAGGTTTAATAGTTTTTGTTCATAATTTACTTATGATAATGCAAACGCATGGGCTGTGCTGAAAGATTATAAACGAGTGGAATCCTAATGATGAGCAAAATGGTGAAAAGAGCTATCTAGACTCACTCTTCTCTGAGGTCTATATATATATGAAAGCATATTTCTGACTTCTAAGATTATATTGCTCTAAGAAAAAAATAATAATAGCCATTGTTATGGTGATTATTGATTTGCTGTGCAAAAATTACAATAATATTCATAGTTACAGTGAATAAGGTAAGTTTACTATGTTTGGCTTGAAAGAGATGAGATGATCCGTAAAGCCACATGGGGCCAACAAGAATGATCGTATTTGTTCAATTAAGGGGGCCAAAAGTAAAGAATTAGTCACTCAAAAATCTAGAATTTTCGAATGGAGACCTATAAACGAACCAGTTTGGTCTGTGTATACAAGCTGAGGGGCCGTATCAGCTGACCAGGGGAATTTGCTGGATTTGCACCTTGTTTGGTTACCTTTTTTCCACTCATATCTGCTGGGTTGAGTTTAAAGTGAGTCAATTCAATTTTATGAATGGATTAAAATTAGTAGTAAGAAACAAAGACAGAGTAAAAATGGGTGTAAATGGATATGACTGAGACTCAACGACGATGGAGATGAAATAAAACAAATAAGAGCACTACCTCCATCAGATTAGTCATGCGCCTATAAATTAGTTTGGGGAGTCATCCCGGGCTATGTCTTGCTTTCTAGGAAAACCGTTGCCTCACTGCTTGTTCAAGCTTTCTTGGAGCGCCATTTCATATTGTATATCGATGACTCGAAACGAAGTGCTTGCAAAATGCTCCATTTGTTGTAAATCTTGGTTCCAAATCTGATGATAATTAGGATGAAAATAGTTCAGCCAATTTTTTCTTGAGTCACCAAATATTAGGGATTGCATAAACGAAAATGAGCATTATTTCAGCTCCGGCTTTTAACTGCATATGAAAGATAATATTTTTATGTGCAAGATGAAATGTTGAGTGTATCAAATGTATAAACCACGTACCTTTTACTGATATACTTCTTCAGTCTCTTATGAAAATAGGATGTTTGAAACATAAGCTTAAATATGGCATCGTGAAATAGATTATAATTGAATGCACGGTAAACAGGCAAAGAACGAGATCATGAATTGAAGAAAAAATGGCATGTGATATAGAAATTCTCAAGAACTCAAATTCTCTCTTTTTTTTGGTAGGTAAGTTAATCCTTTCATTGCTCAACTTGTGAGGTAAACTGGGTGGACTAAACCCAACTGCATTTTTAAGCAGAAATTTCCCCTTATAAGTTCGAAGTATCCATTCAAATTCAATATCCAATGCACCAAAACTCCTATGACATCCCAGCAGCTCCAGAAGATGACTCCATTGTTCATACAGCCTTAGAGAAAGCACATTAGAAGACCAGATGGTTCCACTTTCTCATTCTATCAAATGTTTGCAGCCTATTTAATATAACAAGCCACATAATGAATTCAAATTTCCGGAGGTTTGGAGTAAACCGGATAATCTTATGCCAAACCATCTTTTGCTTCTTTTCTCGTACCTATTTCCAACATAAGCATCACCTGCGTAAACAGACCGGAAGAATTTCTTGTGAAAAGAACTCTATCCTCAGAAGAACTTCAAAGAGAGAGTATCCCACAAAGGCTGCATGAATCTGGACTATAGATAATACTAAAGAAAGACCCACCCTTTGCCTCTTTTTGGGTGCTTTCTTTCGTCCTCTCATAAATTCGAGTCCTGCTTTATTTAAGATGGTCAAATCTGGGAAAGAGATAATAATAAAGAAAGACCTGAATGAAGTTGAAGCTGATCCACATAATCTTTATAATTACACAAAGGAATCCTCATGTTCGTGCGATTTAAGAGATTATCTTCCCTCATCAACGGCTGGTCTGTTGATTACTGTCACCATCTGGTGGTCCAACAAGAATGGTCTGATACTGAGGGAGCGTTTGATCTATGATGGTTCCAGTATAAAGAATGGAACAACTCCAGAGAGGCCTTTTACTTGTCATGCTTCCAAAAAGCACATAAAAACACTGCAATGCTTTCTATTCCAAAGCAGTTGACGTCCACAGTTACGTACAATTTGATCAAGCAATGCACAAAAACAAGCTCGTAGTTCATTCCGAAGACATTATTCAGCAATATTTGTACATGCGTTAGGCTACATTGTAAAATCCGTTCACTCATTGCAGCAAACTCAATTATAAGAATTGTTAAAAAGAAATCTAGAGGTGTGGCGTGATATTTGTCTCATATATTTGCCCCCAAAAATTAATCCAAATTGGTCTCTTATGACCCATTTATAAAAACTAATTTTCATTTGACAAAAAAGATCCAAAATTGATAACCCATAACACATTTACCCCAAATCAATCTTCGTTAGCAATTTGGAATATAATGTGGAGAGTAAAATTATATCGAAAGTACTAATTTGAGATTTTTCATAAGACGAATATTAGTTTGGATAGAAATTTAATTTGGAGTAAATATGTCATAAATTATCAGTTTGTAGTTTTCAGTTATATAAATCCTTTCTTGATAGCTTCCATTGACATATTCATAATTAATTTGGCCCAACTGAGAAACTATAATTACTCTGTGCATAGACAGTAAAATCAACATTTTTTTTCGCCGAGTAAACAATTTTCCCTCTTTCGGCAAAACTCGTTCGTACTCGTAGTCTCGTAGTATATAATCCAAACGATGCGAACCCCAAATTGCCCGGGTACCGCCATCATTTTTTACTCTCATAGCTGCGAACTTCATCCCCATTTTTTTACTTCGCCATTCAACCACAGTTCTATACGCGCCAACAGAGTCCTGTTCTTCTAGTTTCGAAGGTATGCTTTACACTCTTATCGCTTGTTTTGATGCGAATTGTGAGGTTGATTTGACAGATGCAGAGCAGCTCAGTTCATGTCAAGGCACCCAGAAACCGACTCCACATGGACTGTGTTATCTCCGAAGATGTGTCGGATTAGTGATGAGTGTCGAATTCTCGATTTTGAGAGTTGGGTCTTGAGTGAAACGCGTTGGCGATTTTTGTATGGTGGGAAAGAACTGTTCTTCATTGATTTTTTGCAGTGTTGGGAGCTTGAACATGGAGACGAGTCCAGCCGGCGAAGAACCCACCTCGTGGGACGAACGGTACAACATCAATTTGATGCCCTCCGAGTTGTTCCTCAAGTTTCGGAAAGAAATTCACGGAATCCGAGTCGGTGTTAATCTGGAGGGGTTTCTTCTGATGTGCCTAAATTTTGCTTGCCTTTGTGTTGCCACGTATTTGAAGTTTGGTCTCTAGCAGATATGATTGGTCTGGGTGAATGAAAAAGGATGATCTGGTGGCTTAATTTTGTTGAGAGAGCTGTGGAAAGATGAGCCAAACCATTTTCGGCAAAGGCTTGAAAGGAATGAATGAAATGTTTCGTTTTGAGGTCATCTGCATAGGGTATCTGAAGCTTGGGTCAATCTTAATGTTAATAACTTGTTCGTTCTTATTTTAATTTTCATGTTGCTGACCTGGATTAGGTATGCATATTGGATGTGGTTCCTGTCTAATTTGATACGGCATACTCTGTTCTTTGGTCCTGAAGACAAGTGCCGGATATTTCAGTGTGCAGATGGCACAACTTCGCCGTTTAATTAACGTCGGAGATTGCGGCACTGGTTCCTATATTACTGACCACTCTTCTAACATGCATGTGGGAGAGAATTTGAAATGTTAAAGGAATTTTAGTGATGCTTCTGTCTAGTTTAAGTTTGCACATAGATTGACATGAAAAATTGACTTGGCAACTTGCCATTGGCAACTTCATGAGTTATACATACCCGAGGCCCTCTCGTTTGCTTCCGTGCATTGAAGTCCATTTTAGGGCTCTGTGTTAAGTCAATATGTCAGTTCACATGTCAGGAAGAATCCGGAGAGTGTTGAACTATTCAGATATCAATCCGTGCTCTCATGGGAGATAAAAGAGGTTTTGTTACAGTTTTCACTGATGTTTGATTAGTGAAGATGTTAGAAGTTGAGTAGATTAACGGGAGCACTTTTATGTTTTTTTTCCTTTCAGTGATCTCCATAAGGTTGAAACTCACTTGGCTGAGCATGTTGATCAGACTTTTATAAGATCTGGCATGCAGGATGTTACAGCCTTATAGTCATTCGCATAGATTCCATTGACATATGCTAATCAATATAATTTCCGTAAATTCATTGCCTGGCTTGGCTTTGTGTTCACTGTTTCGTCTTTATTGACCTAATACAGCTTCTGTCAGTAATAGTCGCATAATAAAGTAGATGAACATAGACTTTCTTTTTCTTGTTGTCTCTTTTGTTCTTCTATAAGCTCTGACTGCGATTTTAATTCATCAGATATTTTGATTTTTGTGTCCTCATTCACCATACTTCAGCTTAAGTGGAACAATTAAGAATATATTTGTGTTTAATGTTTGTATATTCATGGTCCTCAAAACTTTGGGTCTGTCTTATAGTGCTCCAACGATTGGCCATTGAGCAACATTTTTGTTGGAGCCTTTAAGGCCTGGTGTAATTCTGCTTTTTCAGTTAATGCAGTTATGGAATATAGCTTCATTATGACATCTTGATTTGATATTTTGATTCAGTTTTACAATGCTCCAAGGAATGATTTTCAAGCGAAGCTTGTGTTCAAGCCTCTCTCCCCAGACCGTCTGTGGAAGTTTGTCTATGAACCTATACATCAAGACGTGCGCATTCTCTCGAAAAAGATTCCTGTCACAAAATTCTTAAATCTCCAGGTTTGAGGCTTCTTTAATTTCACCTCTGTTTTGTGATGGCGTGGCCAAATATTCTCAATCATCAATAAGTCTGTTAACTTCTGTGGGTATCGAGCGGTAATTGGTAAAGCTTTTGGGGAGTTAGCTTGGTGTGCTTTGAAAATTACAGGTTGGCGTAGGCCACAATTTTCAGTTAAATGCAATTAGTTGGAAATGGAAGCTCACCACATGTTTGGGTGAAGACGGTGTATCTCGAATTAGAAATAAGACCACTCTTGGACTTTGTCCAGGTGTAGATTTTCGGTTTGGGTGGAGGGCTGATTACGTTCTTCCAGAAATCACAGGGTAAGTTTCTTCCTTCTCAACTACAATATATTTTGCTCTTGGAAGAAACTAGATGGGCCATATATCAAAACAAGTTCTAATTGTATTAACTACTCGGTGTCACGAATTAAAATTTTGCTATTACAAAGCATGATGTTTATAACATACAGTGAACTTACAGGTGTGGGTCATGTGCTTCCGTGATTTATGTCACTCTGTTTTATTAATTTTTTCTGGGGTTCAAGTTGTGTGTTTCATGTAACAGGGGTCTTGGTACTGATGAGCCACTATTCAACATGAACTCTGGGCAGTTGCAAGCATCGCTAGATAGAGTGGAAGCCATTTTAAGCTATCCAGATACTGTTTAGAGGATATTGGTGAAGAGATGTTATGTTAATTGGTTGGCTCCTTTGAACTGTGTTGAGATGACAACTACTGGCATCTAATGTGCACAGGATGATGCTTTGACAAGAAAATTTTGAACATGGCTGAGCAAAAAATCGTTTTGCTTTTGAGTGTTCATGTTGGCCTCAGAAGTAGCTTGTTTATCATTCTTTCTCGGCACATGTTCATATTTAATTGCAGCATCAATTGTTTGCCTGAATTTCATATTCAGCTGGAGAAGCGGGAATATGGGAAGGGATGACGAGGTTCAGTGGTGCAGGGAAGAATGAGCATTGAAGCCTTTGAATATCATCAATTTTGTAGGACAATGTTGTTGTACGTAAGGGAAGTAGTGGAGTGGTAAAATACGTGCAATCTGTTTCATCAGTTGTTTTAACTCTTCATTTTTCACTTCCATTCCCTTTCTTTACATTTACTGAAATTTCAGTCATCTATGAGATATTTATAGAAACGAAGGTCCCGTCATCATCAATGGGATTAATTTTGTGTCAAGGCAGATGATTTGGAACGATGATAAGGCATTTCTCATGACATCCTATCAAGCAATATCCATGTGCATTTCATACACGACTTTGATCATGTAATTGAGCAATCCCTACTCTGTTTTCAAAATTGCTGCCCAACGGTATATGCTCTCTAAGGAACTTTTTCCCTTTTGGTTTTTGTTTATGGGTGTGGCATTTGCTAGAGTAGGGAGATGCCCTAGACATGCTAGCGAAAATCCCTAGGGATGTACTACTAGAGGTGAATCATAGAGCGCCTGTTGCTTTGGCCCTGATTAATTAATCTACTTTACAATGCGTTCTCAGAAGTTACAACTACATATCCAAATGAACCAGAAAATGGAGCTCAAAACATTTTCTTGACAATATGCATCTTTATGAATAGTATTTTTGACATATACTTGTAAGTAGTTGGCAGTATTTTGTTCTATCTCATTGTTTCAATTTCCCCTCGCTCTCTCTCTCCCTCTCCCCCTACAATTCACAAGTAATTTTGTGGAAAGACAAAACCTTCTCGCGTAAGTTTATAAGGAACCCTCACCGACAACTCTGTGCCTTTTGGCTTTTGAAACACTTGCGATAGAGCGAAATGAGTGATGGCCACCCGTTGCACCACCCAAGACAGTAATAAATGTAAAGGCGGTGCCCTCTCCAACCTGTGTCCTAGCCGTTGAACTTGAAACTTTGCCTTCTTTCACGTTCAAATTCTCCCCTCTTGATGCATATAAATACGAACACCCAAATAGACTCCCCAAAATCAAAAAGAAAATGCCTGCCGTAAAGTTGAGGAGTTCTTATTCATTCCGGAATCGCCTGCTCTTTTGCTTACACTTCATTCTTTTCATGCCCTCTACAGCGACTTTTGCTTTCACAATCCTCCTCAAAATACCCCCAACTTTGCTCGGCCTCGCTTTCCCCATAACATCGTCCATTTAATTCGTCTCCTCTTTTGTGGGTTCTATTCCCAGCTCACCCGCTTTTGCTTCATGACCCACTTCTTGATCCTCCTCGCTTTGCTGTCCAGCCAGGTGCTCAGCATCCGGGTGCTGTTCACCAAAGAAACGTCAAGACTTTCGCTGCTGAGATCGCAGAGACTCAAAAGAGGCTAAAGTCCTGGTGAGGCTGGAGTGCTGGGTTTCGATGGCTATGTGCTGCTGAAGTTAGTGGTGTTGGTGCTGACGTGCATCGCGCACAATTGCTGGGTGAGGGAGCGCGAAGGGTTGGGCGCAAAAAGGGACGCGGTGGAGAAGAAGCGGAGTATGAGGATCGCGAAAGTGCAGGAGGAATATAAGGCAAACACAGCTAAGATCGTGGAGGTCAAAGCCAAAGAGTTGGATGAGAGGACGAGGCATGGGCAGTGGTTTAACACTGATTTCGCCACCCGAGCTTCCATTAAACTGAAATTGTTTTTTTTTTTTCTCTTTTTTTTTCCTAGGTTCTGACTGTGATTTTAATTCATCTGTCATTTAAATTTCTGTTTCCTCGTTCACCGTACTTGAGGTTAAGCGGAACAATTAAGAATATATTTGCGTAAATTTTTATGTACGAATTTATGACTCTTCTCATGATTCGTGTTTCTCGACACTTTGGGTCTATCTTATAGTGTTCCACGGTGGAAAGAAGTAACAAAAAATAGCAAATCTATTTCATTGGATTGGCACCTTTTAATTGGATCAATTTTGTCATAAATTTTTTTGCATTAGTACCTATTGAGTCAATCCCGTCAATTTTGATTGAAAATCATTTACGTGGACGCCAACTGTCTTATGCGGCATGATCGACATTTACGTAGCCAATTTTAATAATATTTTAATGATTTTTTTAACTTTTTAATAATTTTTTTGATTTTTTGATTTTCTTTTTTGTTCTTTACTCTCTTTTTTTGTCTTTGAGGGCCGGCAAGGGCTGCTGGCACTGGGCGAGCGCCACCACGCCCCTCCCCGGCTCTGGCAAGGGCCACCACGTCCTCACCAGCCAAAGCGAGGGCACGTGGTCCCTCGCCTAGGTCTAGCAAGTAACCCAACTTCGCTCGGCCTTGTGTTCCTCATTATACCGTCCACCCGTCTCATATTCCTAGCTCACTCTTTTCTGCTTCAGGACCCACGTCTTGATCCTCCTTACTTCGATGTCCAGCCAGGTGCTTAGCGTCCTGGCGTAAACGTCAAGCCTTTCGCTTATGAGATCACAGAGAGACCTGAAAGAGGGTAAAGTCCTGGTGAGACTGGAGTGTTGGGTTTTGATGGTTATGTGCTTCTGGAGTTGGTGGTGTTGGTGCGGACATGCACCGTGCACCGTTGCTGGGTGAGGGAGTACGAAGGGTTGGGTGCACAAAAGAACGCGATGGAGCCGAACCGGAGCATAAGGAGAGCGAAAGTGCCAGAGGAACCGATGGCCAACGCGGCTAGGTCCATGGAGGTCAAAGCCAAAGACTTGGATGAGAGGATGAGGTTCAAGTATGGGCAGTGGGACGACTGGTTTTGAAGGCTGAGCTTCCATTGAACTGAAATTATTGTTTGCTCCGCTTGCTGCATCGGAAGTTACTTGTGTTGGGCCGCTAGTTGGGTGGCCATTGTAGAGAATTTGTCTGGATCTTTGCTTTTATTTGACTGGATGAAACCCATTGAATGTTTGACGATCATGTTGCTGATTCTCTGAAAATTGGGCTCACCTTGTACAAGAATGAGCAATGAAGTAATTGCTCACGGTTTGGGGGGAAACAATCCCATAAAACATTGTGGCAAGGTGTGCACTTGACAGCAAACGCTAACCTTTAGTACAAGTATTGTCGATGTTACACTTCGAGTCTTTAAAATGAGTGTAGCATAACATTCGCATCACACACAGTAAGAAGTGCTAACAAAGATGACATTACCCATGTCTTTTTCTAACAATAGTAGAGATTATTTCCAAATTTTAATGGGACGGTAGAGGGGAGGCCAGCCGGTGGATTCGACCATTTCAACATACAAGGGAAGCTGTAGGACTGCAAACAATATGATAGGGATGGCGGCGAACAAAGTAATTGGGATGTAGATCCACTGTAATCGTTCCCTTAAGACGATCGTAAGAGCGGAACCAAATGCTACCATCATAAAGGCCAAAGAGAGGAAGAGAAAAGTGAGGCCTAGTATCATTTTTCTCGGCAGTGAGTGGACGAAATCTTCAATGGCATAGCGTGAAGTTAGGATAGCCAAGAACATCAAGGTGGCGGTGACAGAGGAGAAGAGAGCGAGAGCGTCTGCAATTGCAAATACAATAAACGAGCTCTCCTCTAGAAAGATCGGGATCCCCGTGCTCTCTTTGTTGCCTCCAGGTGCCGTAAAAGCAGCAGCAAAAGCTACCGTAATGATGAGAGTCGAGACGAGACTACAAGATGATGATGTACTCTTCATCCATTGTCCAGCCTCTTTGAGCAAATCTTGGCGTTGTTCTACAAAAACTTCCCAATATGTTTTCCCTCTCCTTTCTTCTGTTTCTTCCAATTTTAGACTTTTGAAAGAAGGATCGCTCTCATCTTCCTCTTTCGATACCTTCACAAAAATAAAGGGCGCCTATTAATGTAAGTGTACATTACAGCTCACATAAGGGTGGCAAACAAATAAGGTGAACTGACCTTAAACTTCAGACGTTTTAAAGAAGGATCGCTCATATCTTCCACCACCTTCACAAAAATTAAGGACACCTATTATTATAGATGTATATTAAAAAGCACGAAATTGTGGTAGGCGAATAAGGTCAACCAACCTTAAACCACTGAAGTTCTCTCTGTATAAGAAAAGCTGCTCCAGAAACATCTGCCGATACACATCTTGGTGACCATTCTACTACTGCCTCCATCAGGCTACGTCTCGTCAACTCATCATCAGTCAAATATGGAGTTGTGTTGTGTGCGCTCAGTCGTCTAAACAACTCGACATGCCGTCCCTTCACAACTTCTTTGATCAGTTCTTTTGTGAATTTTTTTTCCCACATCAACTCCGGGAAAAACATCAAACATAATTGGACAAAGTCAGAGATTCCACGAGATGCAGCGTCAATGACAATGTTTGAAGACAATAAAAACTCCAGTATTGTGGGAATATCCATAGTAAATATCTTGTTGAGAAGAGCTAGATTTCCAAATTCGTGCCTCAACTTCGATTCCACAATCCTTTTGATGAAAGAAACTGCACGTATTATTAGATAATCAATTTTATATAACAAGGAAGAATCAAAAGGCCAAAAATATTAATGATGAATTTGGGCTGTTTTGTTACATCTACATAGTAGTTTAGAAGAAAATGATGGATGTAAGATATTAATCAAGAAAACAAATTTCATATAGCTTGAAAATAAAAATGCATGCATGAGAGACTAGGTGAATGTATGGATGAATACACACAACTTTATTGGAAATTATTTATTTATTTATTTATGAAAAATGGGAAGATTCAATAATGGATCAACAGATCTATCTTGGATAGAGTATTTTTACAGATTCACGTAAAGGACATATATCATTTAGACTTGGAATTAAATTAAACTGAATCGTATCTTCATATACGAATTGAGGTCCGGTCCAGCCTAATACCTATGATCTCAAGGGATACCGAAATATCAATTTACACTTCAAATTTAGGGATCTCTACCTATGATGAAATGAGGTCATTTTTCCTATAAATACCATGGTAATTTTGTGTACCTAGATTTGTGGTAAGATTCAAGAGTGATATCATGAATTGCTTTGCAATGAAATTGAAGATGAACAAAAAGATACATATCACACTCATGAAACAAAAATTGCACATGCAATGAAATTTAATAATGCTTGAATATGTTAAAAAAAAAAAAAACTTGCATTGATCAACCTCTAGATGAAATCCAAGTCTACAATTCTCAATAATTCTACCTGGCAATCTGACATTGAGTAAGACTTCTCGTCTTACTTTACAACTGTTATATATGACTTTAATTTGTGACCTACCTCATGATTTAGATATTAAATTGTATACATAGATGTAGTCATTGTTCCCTTCAATTTTTTATTGATAGGATCTATGAATGATATGCTTTTTGTCATGTTAGTCCATCAATTAAGCAGATTCACAGAAATACCTTTGGTCAACTTCGTTTCTTTACATTTGCCAAATGATGTATCGAACAAGCATGAAGGAATACCTAAAAATCATAACAGATAAAGTGAATACCATGCGGATAAAGTTGCTTGAATAATACATATTTAACGAAGGAAGCGCAAAAGGCACCTACATTTGTAAATAATTTTTTCCCAAAAGTTGAGTCTAGCTCTACTACGGAAGTAAGACAACATAGGCACCAAGTATGCCAACATTCTATCGTGTTTAGCATCTTCACTTGCTGCTTGCTGGGAATTTTCGTCTTCTAAAAATAAGACTATGTCTTTTGGGATACAAGAACAAAAAGTTAGTTCAAATAAACAGTAAAGGAAATGAAATAAAATGAGTGAGTGTTAAATCTTACCCATATGACCGGCCAGAGTAAGGCTGCTGATAATATCATCATGCTTACTGATAATATCATCATGTCGGGAGGATATTTTCCTCGCCAGGTACCAAATAACCTCCTTTTGAATAGGAGCCCATGAAATCGCAGTCAATAAGGCAAGGGCTAAACTTTCAGATTCAAATTCAATTTTGCTTATTAATGCCTTTACCATCCTTATTCTTCCACCTCGAGCAGCATTGCAGAGGGCCCTCTTTAAATTTAAATTTTCATTTCTTGAATGCAAGAGCTCGACTAGGTCCTCGACCAAGTGATCTTGTGTGCCAATAACCGCAGCCTCAAGCACGGTAACAGATTCATCCTCTACGGTCATAACTTCGACCATCCCTGAATTGCTATTTCGAGAAACCTCTTGCTCGACATATTTCCCATGCCCTGTCAGTGCAGCATCAAGCAATTCTTGATGGACCACCTTTATTGGCATGACTGCAAAAATTGCACATTAAAGTCCTTAGGCTTACGCACTTCTTGGCTTTTAGGTCAAGTGTAGTTATTGCGCTTGCTCAAATTTCCATGAAATGCAAATGCAAGCCAAGAGGCAGTCGTTTACTCAACGCACATTTTTCTAATGAGCGTGTTTATTTACTCCTGGAAAGTAATATATATCAAATATTTTTGGGCTTTCTCAATTATAATTCAAGATATCGTTCAGATTTAAATAATTATGAAGATCATATTTGAAATATATGTGAGCATTTGTATGCTTAAAATTTAAAATATTTTTAACAAAGAAATGCCAAATTGCATGAAACACAGATTTATAGAAGAATGAAAATAAAAAGTTTAAAGTGACAAACCTTTATCAGTTCTTGTGCCTTCTGAATTCCCTTCTTCATTAGCCACTTTGTTAACAAAAAGAGAGATGAACATAAATAACCT
This sequence comes from Eucalyptus grandis x Eucalyptus urophylla, assembly GCA_028830015.1. Classification (NCBI taxonomy): domain Eukaryota; kingdom Viridiplantae; phylum Streptophyta; class Magnoliopsida; order Myrtales; family Myrtaceae; genus Eucalyptus; species Eucalyptus grandis x Eucalyptus urophylla. The sequence goes on from CM054190.1 coordinate 50,286,561, forward strand.
TAGAAAATTTAATTATATCTTGTATGCTTTAAATCATCAATACATGACTAGCCTCGTGCTCGGTCATTGCATGGAATTTTCTGCATAAAAATTAAATTTCTAAATACAATTTTAACGTCAAACTTAACATAGAGTATGAGTTTTTTTTTTCGAGATAGTATTGTACCATAATTTAGTTTTATGGGACCTTCTAACTTTCATATCTTGGACAATGTGCTTTTTAGTGAGTTTTTGTTTATCGTTGCCATTGATTTTATCCGTGATATCATTCATAAATTAAGTCTACAAAATTGTATTTATGTCCACAATTTCATGTGATAATCATGACAGAGTTATACATAAATAAAAATAAATGAATAAACTTAATCACATCGATTCCATCAATTAATACGATAAATTTATAAGTCACAATTGATATACAATACGTGTTTATAAGATTATAACTATGACCATAGCAATGAATTGCATGCAGTTTTTCTTAAGTATATAGCTTAAACTTTATACTTGATGATTGGGATAAATAATTGATCTAATTTTTCTTACAAAATCCATAATATATATTTTTTTTTGTTTCTGTGGCAAGAAGATTTCACCGTCCGTGTCTCTTGGACATTGTTAATGATTTTTCTCCTTTAGTGTTATTTTTATACTTTGTCATAACAGTGACAACCATTTCCTTTGACCAGTTTACTTTTGGCATAGAGCTACACTACATGATTTCTTTATGGAGATGATTATAGTGAATTGACTAGTTCGAGGATCAACACTTCAAAAGTTCTGTCTCATGTAATCTCTTTATGATAGATAATTAGAACCCATTAGTTTTGCGCTCTGCCTTTGATTAAATATGCTTTGCAGGACAATCAGCTGCAAATTCAATTTGTATATTAAGTAAACATAGAAATAATTAGTCCTAATGAGGTGATTTTTGGGACAATACTCTCTTGTAAGAGGAAATATTGTGGTAATTATTTGAGTGAACTGGTCATTGAGTGCTTGTAACGAAACTAGGACTGACAAAAAGCAGTGGGATCATGATCAACATAAGGGAACTTGTGGAGCCAAATCAAACCAAATTAGGAGATTTGACTATAAGTAATACATATGGAAGGAAAAATTATGTTCATAGGCCCGTTAAAATGAATCAATTAGCCGTACTTAGTGGCCACACATTGCTTTTGCTATTTTAATTCTAGGTAATTGAAATTTTTTCGGTCCTTTTAGGTTGGAAAATCTCACTTTGATCTCTATATTCTGTTTTGGGAAAAAGAGCACTGGGAGTACTAAAAGTTGTGTACGGCGCTCACTTTAGCACCAAAAATCTTTTTTTAGATCACTTAAGTGCTAGTTTTTAAAAAAGATGAATACTTAAGTGTCAACTCCAATTTGGATCGTCGGAAATCCGACATGGCCGTATTTTATTAATTTATAAATCCTACGTAACTCACTAGCATGCCCAATTAGCCTATAATCCCTCGGCGACGTTATGTAGTAGGTTAGTCGTTAAAAAATGATCACTTCAATACCGGTCGTTATTAAAAAGTGATCACTTCAGTGCCAAAAAATGACAACTTCGATAAAATTTTTAATTAAAAAAATCACGTAATTTCTCTTGTCGGAATTTCTCATTGGAGGCACTTAAGTGATAATTTTTTCTCCAATTTGGTACTTAAGTGGGCCGGTAAAAACTTTTGCACTAAAGTAAATGCAACTTTTGATATTTTTAGTGTCCTTCTTCCTTTCGTTTTATTATAGAAAAATGACATCATAAGTGTCATAACTTTCATATGGCATTCATATAAGTGTCATAACTTTTTTTTTCTGATCGCTTGAGTGTCATATCTTATGTACGGCGCTCACTTGAGGGCAATAACTTTTTTTTTTTTCTAATTAGTTGAGCACCATTTAACCTTTCAATCAATAACTTGAGTGTAACACTCACCATAATTGCTATGCTATGTCGGATTTTCGACACTTAAGTAAACATTTAAAAGAAAAAAAAGAAAATTGGCACTTAAGTAATTAATTGCAAGTGATGACACTCAAATGAACGTTTTTTTTTTTAAGTTATAACACTTACGTAGTTGAAGAAAAAAAATTTATAATGCTCAAGTAAGCGCTATATGAAAATTATGGCACTCGTAGTGTCCATATCTCACTTTGTTACAATTCGCATCCTTGTACAATTCTGTGGTGATAATTAAGTCACTTTGTCAAAATTACGTGATAAAACGTGCTATTTGCCCGAATAATTTTAAAGTAACTCTTTTTCGAAAAGAATTATTTTTATTTCGGATGATTTAGCTGAACTTTGGAAATTAATTAGAAATCATTTTCCGTTGGTGTAGTTTTTCAAAGCAATACTGGTACGAAATAATGTCAATTTTGGTCTTTTTCAGTTCTACCAAACGTCCGACCAAAAAAAAAAAAAAAGTTCTACCAAACGTATTGTCATTGAAATTTTTTGGAAATGACAACAAATTATTCTTCTTTCAGGCTCTCTCCTTTTTTCATAAGGATTTTGTAAAAAATGTCCGGGCACTTTCTAAGTAATAAAATAAAGAAATACTACAATTTACACTTACAGTCCATAATATTGCTTATATTACTTGGAAATTAACACAGAAAAAACGAAAATTTTCCGATTTGGCCATCGCCTTGTGGGATCAAATCAGAAAATCAAACGAAAGAGAGGAACATGCCTGGCGGTGGTGGCGACGTCAACACGCTGCTTGGGATATCCATGGAGGATTCTCTGCGGTGACTTCTCGGGAGCACTGCAAAAATCTGAAGCAGACAAGTGTATTATTTACGGGGTTGAAGTCGAAGTTATTTTGAGTCCTCATGGATCTTCTCCTTTTATAGATGGACTTGTGGATGGAGCCAAGGTTCCAGCTGTAGATGACGTACCATTCTCTTTTCTGAATGACGTCTTCATTTCCGAATCTTATGACATCAGAAATTGTATACATGTCACGCAAGAGGAAGGAGAGAAAAGAGATCTAGAAAACCATTGAAAAAATGGCAATTGACTCTCCGTCAACTCTTATTCTACTCTTGGCAGAAGTTAATCTTATATAGTGTAGATTGAGGATATTCCAAACTTTTACATGGTCCAATAATAGCGAGCATTTATAGAATGATTTATGGACAGGTACAATGAAACTAGCTTAAAATAATGGCCCATAAAAGTAAAAAGAGCACATTAGTACAAGCCAAATGACCGACAGAAGATGTCGACATTGACTCCGGAATGGTGCCAAAGTTCCGCACCAGAGAAGTAATTCTACGTGGTTGAGGACCTGAAGTCGAATTTATTTTGTGTTGTCATGGATCTTCTCTTTTTATACATAGACTCTTTTTACTGAATGACGACTTCATATCCGAATTTTATGACACCAGAAATTTTATGGAAATTCTTTTAATATTACAAAAGTGTAAATTTGAAAATTTACTGAAAAAAAGACACAAATATAACTTCACATAATTATTGTTTTATTTTTTTTTCCTTTTCTTCCATCATTCCCTGCTTTGCAAACAGCATATTTCAATGGACTTTTATTCAGTGCACTAGCAATGTAAAAATTTCTGTATATATAAGAACGTTTTATAAAATGACACATACAATTTTTCTTTTTAGCAAGTAGTTTTAGTCCATAAACAGGTTTTACATTTTGAGATGCCAGTGTAAAAAACACTTTTCGACCCTGTTTCAAGGGACTTCTAAAATGTAAATGCCGATGTAAAGTTTTCTTCGCACAAACAAGTTTTAGATAATGATACACAATAATTTTTTTTTTTTTTGCATGTAACTATACTCAATAAATAGATTTATAGGGCCAATTCCCTAAAAACCCCCAAACTTTAGGTTCAGTCTCAAATCTACTTTGAACTTTTTTTTGTCTTAGAAAAAACCCTAAACTTTAGGTTCAGTTCCAAATCTGCCATGAACTTTTCTTTATCTTAGAAAAAACCCTAAATTGTAGGTCCAGTCCCAAATCTGCCCTGAATTTTTGTTTTGTCTAAAAAAATCATAAAATTTTAATCTATTCTCAAATCTACCTCGTGGTCTACTCTCAACTTAACATGGCATTTCCACATCGATAATCACTATACATTGGCAACACAACATGGAAAATTATCTTCAAAATAAAACTATTCTAGGATATAAAAATTATGGACAACTATTTATGACTTTTGGATAGAGGGCTAAAGGGGGCAAAATTTAGGAGTCGAGGAAAAATTGATGATATTCTTTTCGACAAAAAAAATGGGATTTGATCTACAGTTGTCTTTAGACAAAAAAAAAAAATCAAGATGGATTTGAGACTAAACCTAAAGTTTGGGGTTTTTTCCAAGACAAAAAAAAAAAAAAATTGGGGCAGGTTTGGGATTAGACCTAAAATTTGAGATTTTTTCTAAGACAAAAAGAATTTTGGAATAAAATTGGGACTATACCTAAAGTTTGAAGTTTTTTAAGAAATTAGCCTTAGATTTATCTTACCATTATAAGACATTTTTGTGTAAAATTTTTTTATGATGCCGATGTATTTATTCATCATCATTAGATTTTTACTTTCTCAATATTTTGGGGAAAATCATTCTCTTCACCTCTTTTTTTTCCCCGCTGGGAGACTTTTGGCCACTACCACGCTATAAAATCATGGAATTGCTACTCCGATTAGCGCTGAGAAAGGTGTGGAATTGCATCAGAATTGTTGGGTTCCTATACATAAGTTGTTCACATCTTAAAATCCATCAAGTCGGTGCATTGGAATCTATGTCTATCAAATTGAAATTAATGGTCTTTACCAAAAAAAAAATTGAAATTAATGGTTCAATCTCAAGGATGCCTTGACCATACCAAACCAAAGAGTCTAGCACCTAACGTACCAACATAATACCGTACATCAAATGAAAACTCTCAACTGTTTCGATAGCCCATGACACAAAATTAGCACTCCAAGTAATTCGTTATTCTGACAAAAAAAAAAAGAGAAAGTAATACGTCATGATTTTTCCAAACCAAGTTCACGTTTGAATGGTAGATGCCCAGTCACTAGTCAGGTTTCAGTCGATTCACCCACCACCAATAATTTAGGGCATGGGCCCCTCTTAATTCCGGAGCATTTACGCGAGTCTGTGGGGGTATCCATCCAAACATACGTGAGATGGTCTTATCGTATCATCTTCTTTCGCAACGGGCAAAGAAAAAATATTAACATGTCAAGAAAGAGCAGCGCCAGTTTAGAAGAAACCTAAACTTTGCCCAAATAAACAATAATCTTACGTGTTCACGTAATACATAAAATTTTTTGTTCCTCTCAAGTAAGACTTTGCATGCGACATGAGATTGACTCTAAAGATATGAAGATGAGAAGATCATTCATAACAAATAAATTTGGATAAGATTTTGCCTAAGTTTGGGCAACTTTGGTCATCAAGCTAACATAGCCTCCAAGAATATAGGCCATACGTTCTAATTCAATAAAATTTTATGCAAATTCTTAATTGTCACCAATCTACTATCTGTGTATTATTCAGTAATTCAGATTCTCTAAAGTCTTTGAGATTACAAGGCATATCAAAATCCATTTACTTTTTTTTTAATCGAAATAACCATTGAATTTATGCCAATCTCAACCTTGCAAATATTCCGGTAACATGTCATTTGGCAACCATGAAGGGAGAGCACAATGACTTGCCGCATTACTAGAAATGCGTTCTCATTAGGATTCTGAAGCCAATTAGTCCAATGATCAAAAGTCGAGTCCTGACCCATCAAGATCCTTTGAGGCTAGGGATGTTCCTGTGTATGAGAGCACCGTCTCCCGAGCATGTGAAAACCTGAAGCAGAGAAGTATTTTATGTGGGTGAATTCGAAATTATTTCCTGTTCTCTTCGATTTCCCCTTTTTATACATTTGTTTTTGGTCAGACCTTTTTGTACATTGACATGCGGATACACACACACACACACACACACACACACACACACAAATATATAGCAACTTCTGAATGTTGACTTTATTTCCAAATTTTATGACCTTCAAAATTTTGTGGAAATTCATTTTATTTAAGATAGTGTAATTTTGGAAATTTACGAAAAAAAGATACAAGAGTAATTTCACATAATTATTCGTTTTATTTTCTTCCACTGAACCCTTCTTTGCAAACAACGTATTTCAATGGATTTTTACTTCGTGTACTGGTGGTGTAAAAATTCCTTTAAATAAACAAATTTAATAAAATGACATATATAATTTTCTTGTTAGCCTGTAGATTTAATCTATAAACCGGGTAATGTTTTTCTTTTGAGACTGTGTTGTGTAAAAATGACTTTTGCATGGATATTATATGAAGTATAAGTTCTACTTCGACATGCTTTCATTCTGTACAATAGCAGAGTTTTCTTCACACAAGCAAGTTTCAGAAAATGATACATTACCAATTTATATCTTTTGCCCGTAACTTTATTCTTTAAATAGGTTTATATTTCCATTCGAAAACTATTTGTTTAACAAAAATCTTTGACAATGACGATGTGTGTAATTAATATATTTATTCATAATATTTTTATTCACCGCAGTTAGATTCGTACTTTCTAAACATGGGGAAGATCATTCTCTTTACCTCTTTTTACTTTGCTATTATTTTCATCACCAAAATCAAAAAATATTCGAAACATAATTTGAGTCTAAATCGGGCGCTAATATGCCTTTCTCATGATAGAAATACATTGACATCTTTAACTTTATCTCATAGAATGGGAACATCCAGATCATTCATTAATAAATTTTTTATATAACTTTAGCTTAACGCAGGTATTCTCAAAAGCTAAATATCACACTTTCTTCTAAGAAAAAAAAATTGACCGAATATGGAATTTATGTTACCTTTGAAAAAGCTAGGAAAATAGGGAGGATACAAATTTAGATGGGAAGTCAATTGATGAAATTAGAGCTCATATTTTAATAAAATAAAGATTAAACTTTTTTCCCGTGCATCGTGGGATAGAAAAAAGTGCAATTAAATATGAAATTATTATGCACTTTTATCTGCTCTAATTGTGCACTTGTCACGCAAGGACGTCCTTTGTACAACCCCTTTTTGGCCCAACATTGAATTCAAGGATGTTGCCAAAGGTCGTCATCCCCAAGGGTGCGACATTCTTGCCTCATCTCCAAAGTTCGTCTGACGCCATTGGTTTGGTTACATCCTGACACGAAAGCTACTTGGAGCGACAAGTACAGCCTTGCTACTTGAACCGGCAAGTAGAGCCTGAGCACATTCCGACTCCCTTGCGACGGCACCGCAATAATTTATTCTAAACTTCGAGGGTGATTTTTTGGTGAGATAGAAAGAGTCCACCAAATTGGGACCGGGTAGTCATTTGCCTTTCATAGGGATAATTATCAAGAAAAAAGAAACTTAAATCTATCGTATTTGTGCCAATTTAGTTATGAATATTTCAATTTAGCCAATTTAATCTTAAATATTTTGACAATTTGTCAATATAGTTTACCTGGTTAATTTTATCTCAAAATTACCACTATAGATGTCAGCCGTCCTAACCGACGCTAATGTAGACAATCTCTTTTGACTTTTTTGGAAAAAAAAAAAAAAACCTAATGGAATTGGCTACTCAAGGGGCCCAAATCACAGCACTGCCCTTCCTTTATTTTATAGGCCGCTTCAATTTTTCTCTGGTAACAAGGGAAGACTCACTTGCCTCATGGTCATCAGCAATGATGGACCTATCGGTCCATTTGAAGAAGGAACACTACTATCTCTAAATATCGTGATTTCATCCGCAAGAAAAACAAGAGCCAGGTTTAATTTTAGACTAAAACGATGTGAAGGTGACAATTCAAAGAAGTTGATAAATTAGTACATTATTGTGATGTTGATATATTCATTATAGTGTTGGTGTTTAGATTAAAATGATGTGAAGTTAACAATTCAAAGAAGTTGATAATTATATCAACGTTACAATAATGCACTAATTTGCAATTCACCAACAGCTGCAGAAATCCACCAACTGGGAGGAATTTACAGATTTTCCCGACTGGACCCTGAACTCGTCCTTTTTTCTTCTTTTTTTTGAACAAGCCTGAACTCGTCCTTTGCCAACATGAAAAATGGCGAGAAAAATGGAGAAGCCATGCCTATCATCATCTTCTTAGGCAGCGAGTAGAGGAAGTTTCTTGCCACGTATTGGGTGCTGATAGGTTCAGGGGCCACACCCATAATTATCTCACCAGAATATGACAACAGAGATCAAATAACACCACGACACGTGGAACACTTGCAATCAAAGAAAAGCCGTAATTCAAGTTTGATATGAGGTACACACACAGCATGCGACACCCCATAGCCAAAGGATCGCGGGGTAGCTACACTTAAATAACTCATATATGGTTAACCACCATGGGAATCACGTTCCCCAGTACACCACACAAAATATAGATGTGTTTAGTAACAATTTTATTCTTGAGAATAATTTTTATACATAAATAATTTTTTTATTATATTTTTTGGATAAATTTCTGAACATTCGAACGCGTTTAGTAATGCACAAAATTTATATTTTCGGAATAGAAAAAAAATGAATACGTATGGTACGATCCTCAAAATTTTTTGTAATGAAGAATTTCTTTTTACTTTTTGAATAATTCTTTTAGATTTTATTAAATTTTTTTTTTTTCATTTTCTTCTTTCTCTTCTAACTGGTTGTTGGGCCTCGATGATGGCTAGCAACCGGCTAGAGACAAGAGCTGGCGACCTTGCCAACCTTGGGGGAGCCTCTCCAACCTCCAATGAGGTTGGCCTTACCTAGCCATGGCAAGGCTTGACCTCGCCCAGGCACGACAAGGTTCATCCTCGCCTAGCCTTGGTGAGGCTTGCCATAAGGTTTGTCTCGCCGTGCTACGGCGAGGTTGCTGGACCTCATCTCTGGCCAGTCGCTGGCCATCGTCAAGCCCATTGACTGGTTAGAGGAGGAAAAGGAATAAAAGAAAAGAAAAAAAAAAGAAACGGTTTGATTCTAGAATTGTTCTCAGAAATAAATAAATAACTTTTTTCCACATCTTGATTCTATTCCGAATCTATTCTTTGGTCACTGATATATTTTCGGGAATAGAGAAATTAACTGACATTACCAAATGATTTTTTTTTATTCCGAAGAAGAAATAATTAAAAAAGTCAAGAATTGGTCGGTTACCAAACCAACTCTAAGTGTTTGAAGAGCATGATGCATTTGAGGATCCGCATCACAAATATTCTCCTAGCCAATGGTTGGCTTCGACCATTTCAACGCCCAACTCAATGCCTTAACTAAGCGATAGGGAAAGCGGCTACCGAAGTGGTTGGATGTATTAAATTCCCTTCAACCATTCGCCCATGAAGATCATAACTTTTGCGCAGCAGATTAGTTCGGATGTGAATGTATCTGGGTTATTTCATTGTCTTGTTCTTTTCAATAGATAAATGCCATGTGATTGTCTTGTTCTTTTCAATAGATCAATGCCATGTGACACTTTTGCTCAGCATTTTACGAGGACCATGACGCATATGACATTTTTGCCCATTTTTGCTCAGCTTTTTACGAAGACCATGATGCTGTTGTCTGCTAATCTCGACTTCTCTTATCTCAATATGTTCTCTTTTTAGTTTTTGGGAAAAAAACTTAATAGGATTTCATCCGCAAAAACAGAAAAGAAAAAACGCGAGCCATCTTTAATTTTTTATCCTAACGAGTGAGGGTAACAATTCAAAGAAGCCGATAAATTGTTTAAATGATAGTGTTGGTAATTTACTTATGGAGCTAGTAATTTTTCAAAAGAGTTGATAATGCATTAATTTATTTGGAAGTTAAAAAATTCTTAATAATGTTCGTAAGTTATTAACGAGTTATTTGACAGTCAACTTAAGGTCAGACCTTTTTCATCAACACTGTTAAAAATTTACCAATGGTTATAGAAATCTACCGACTACGAGATATTTTTCAAATTTTTCCTTGATTGGAGCCTGAACTCGTCCTTGCCAACGTGAAAAACGGGGGAGAAAAATAGAAAAAGTCATGCCTATCATCATCTTCTTTTGCAGCTGGTAGAGAAGTCTCTTGCCACATATCGGGTGTAGATAGATTCAGGGGCCACACCCATAATTATCTCACCATGATGCAACAATAAACATCAAATGACAACTTGTCGCGAGAGGTACACTGGCAACCATAATTCGAGTTTGATACTCGAATTCTCATAAATGGTTAGCCACCACGAGAATCACGTTTCGGAGTACATCACAGAAAATAAGTGTCCTAAGAGTATGATGGATTTGAATATTTGATGATCCTCATCACAAACGTTCCTCCTGGCCCATGTTGCCTTCGACCATTTCAACGCCCAAGTCAATGTCTTAATTGGGCGATGGGGAAGACAACTACCAAAGTGGTTGGGATGTAACTGCACTTCTGCCTCAGGACGATGTTGACTTTTGTTCAACAAATTAGTTGGGATGTGAATGTAATTGGGTTATTTCATTGTCTTGTTCTCTTCAATAGATAAATGCTATGTGACATTGGCTCAGCCTTTTATAGAGACCATATATCGTTGTTTGCTTAATCCTTACTCCTTTCATCTCAATAGTTTCTCCTCTTTTTCTTTTTCTTTCAAGAAAAGTCACAAAAAATTCTAAACTAGAAGCGTTTACTTTAAACTATTTTGTATTATGAAAATCCCTAAATTTTTACCTGTGACACATCTACCTCTATCATGTTTTCATCAAATTCCACCGTTAAAAATCCTACAAGGCTGCTTATGTAGACAAGGAAAGGCAAATATAGTTGATATGGCATCCATGTGGCTTGAGTAATTAAAAAAAGACAGTTGTTTGGATGGCTTACGTGGACCACTATAGTGTTTACCTCTCTTGGTTCCTCGCCAAATCCATGACTGTTTGACCAAGACTAATCCAAATTGAGCTTTCATTCAACTTAAGCGAGTGACTACGAGTTCAAATTTGTTCCAAACGGTGGTTGTTTGTACCGTCTAGTGTTTTTCCGATTCCAGGTTTCGACTCCTTCTATGGCGTTTTTCTTGCTCTTTGGTCATGCCCTTACAAAAGTTTTAGTGCCTTTTTGCCTCGTCAAGGTTCCCGTGAGGATCTTTTGCTGCATGGCCAGTATCTTAAAACTCCCCAAAATTGCGTTTCTTGTGGTTCTTTATCTTTCATGCTCATCGGAAGAGATGGATTATATTTTGCATTATTCAATTTTGTCAGCTCTGTGCTTTTCCTACATCTTTGGTGCATCTAAAATCTTGCCGGTTGTCTGTAATTTGATCAGGATTTTATATCAACAGTATTTTGTAACTTCAGTGCAAATGGACCAGTTGAAGGTACCATTGTGAACCTGGGATTGGATACTAGTATGAACTTGGCGCTCTTGTCATTGTTAAGAGCTTTCAAAGGCCACTGTACTTGGATTTAGTGGGCTTATGCAGTTCATTTGCCGAAATCATTTTGCTGAGTGCATTGCTTTTGTTGGGCTGCATATGCTACAGAGCAGCAGATACCTTTGTCTCGGCACTCTTTAGTTGGTCAAGTTAGCTACGACTTCACATAGCAAATAATTTTACACCACATATTAGGGGAGTGCTTAAAAGTTCAGACTGTTCCATCCACCGATGAAATTGTTCGGTTCAATGTGCATGGTTTGGTTTATGTGATTCAGGGGAGTTAAGGCTCCTGGATTCCAATTCCTTACAGAGTTTCTCATATCCCTGGATGAACAAACAAAAATTAACGATAAATCTACAAGCAGCAATGGAAAATTGTTATTCAATAAGTAGATTCTTTTACTTTAATGAAGTAATTTTCAGTTGTATGAAACCAAGCAGTAAGTCTGGTGGATCGCTGTTTGTCCTCTCTGATCCTATTAAGGAAAGCACGGGTGCACTTATCACCATACTGAACATTTTGAATTGCCAAAGCAAGAACAGCAGGAAAAATAGAGCAGATCCATTATTAAGATGACTCCGCCACCGCTTCACTTGATGAAAAATAAGAATGAGCATCTAAACAGAAAATGTAAAGATTGGACAAGCCCTAGTACAATTGATTGGTGATTAAAGACCTGAGTTTGTTTAGCTGGAGGAAAAAAAAATAAACATGAGTTCTGTGACTTGTGAAACCATGAACAGAATATGAGAATATATCAAACGCTACATTCATTGGCCCCAAAAATGAATCAAATATTGCATTCCTAGATAGAAGACAAGGTTGTCCGGCAGAATGATGCCAAAAAGGCAAAGTTGATAACTCAATCTGTGAGGGGTTCTTCTGGTTTCCATTCCAGAAGACGTGTTTCAAAGTATAGAATCAATGACATGTTTCCCTGCTTCTAATATTTTGGTTGCACAAGCACCATTAAGTAAGGAAAGATTCCCGAGCGACGCCAAAATCACTACTGCACTTTCGCCAAGGGGAGCAAGGAATATCCACCAACTTAAATAATTAGCCTCTATGAAGAATTAATACTTTCAAACTGCATTTTCAGCGAGGCTCCGTTGTGGTAAGTTTTGAGAAGACTTAATCAACAAAGGGAAATTAATCACCTCAAGAGCATTTAAGGAAGGAAACAGTTTCAAGACTTCCAACAACTCACTGGCTGAATTCTCTCGAAATGGATTTCCCCGGAGGTTCAGATATGAAAGAGATGGCATCATAGCAGGTGAAAATGCGTGCAGAAATGGTAAAACGTATGAAAAAGAATAACATGAATGAGTCACCAAGAACAGTAAGCTAATTGAGGCACGAACCTTATTGACAAGACTATGAATGCCCTGTTAGAGATGTAACTTCATGCAACTAATGGTCACTTCCATAATGCTGGCCTGAGTCATCCTTCCCACAGACTTCTGCACAAAATCCCAATGCCCACTCTCCAAAATTACAGGTAAAAGATGAGTCAAGGATTTTGAGCAGAGGATAGGCCTGAAGAATTTTATCTGCCAGAGCCATCACTAAAGGTAAAATCATTAAGCTTTCCCTCCTCTAAAAGCCTGCTCTAAGTTAATTGGGCAAGAACGCACATACCATTTTCCTAGAACTTGATTACAGGTGAGCCACAGAGCTTTTAGATGCTTAAACTTGATAACTTCCTCAAAAATAATATGTGCAGTCTGGAGCCAGTTTCCACACACGTTAAGAGCAAGTGAATCCTAGCGCAAGAAAAATTGAGCAAGTTAACCACAAATTCATCACATCACGCAAAGCTCTAAAAGTGCTACTGGAGATAATTTCCAAAGCAAGTATGTTGTAAGGAGATGATGGTTACTGGTGCATATAGTCCACAAAACTCGGTGACATTAATTTTTAGTTAATTTAATAAATGACACATGATAAATTTTTCTGTCGTAATTATGGAAGATCATATAGTGCAAAATACACATAATCATGCCTGAATGTAGCGCATCTAGTAATTTTTAAATGTTGCGACTTTCCAAATATCATTAACTCAAAGGAATATAGTAATTAGCACCAACTGGAAATTTAGTAGATAAATCAAGAGACGAGAGTCTGCGATCATCACTAGCAAGCTCATCAAACTCCAACCATCTGAGTGTCCTTGTTTGCCTGAATATATTTTCATATTCGATGGCTTATAATAAGGAAATGGATATTCTTTGCTTGACATAGTATCAGGTGAAGCTTATGGATTTCATGTCTCGAGACTTAGAATGAGGCGATATAATATTTTTGCCCCACAAGTATTTGGGTTTTTCATTTCCATATCTTTATTTCAAGCTTTTCAACTCTTGGGTGTTTCATTTCCGCACTTCAATAAAGCGGTTGTTCTTATCCCTTCTAGAATGGTCATGACAACCGTTAAGAGCATAATAAATCCAAAAAGAACATCGTGTGAACACATAATGACATCAAATGACCTTTAGGATCATATTGGATAAAAATATTGTTTGATTGCTTAGATGAACAATCCCATCAAGTTAAAGGCACATAAAGGGCGCTAATTAGGTTATAAGAGTAATGAAGTCCCTGAGCCTAGTTAATCTCCGGTTGTGTAGGAAGCAAGATAAACTCCCGTGTCTTGCTTAGTTTCTTACTGATTCTAAAAGGCTAGTGGCGACTCCTGCCTCACATAGAAATCCTTAGGCTAATCTGAACTTAAAATGAAATTCAAACATTGTATGAAGTAAGGGTTTGGGAGCGCCTGCACCAAATCGAGGGTCATTGGCCTGCCTTTGGACATTATCTCTAAACCCCGTCCTTTCCTGACAATTGCATCGTGAAAAGAGGGTCGCGACATATTGGTTGGGTAGTATTAAGTGATATTTGCACAAGCCAATATGCAGATAGTATCTTATCAGGTGTGATCCCGATATGAAGAGTGCTCTGCCACTATTGGAAATGCTCTATCGATATCAAAGGATCACTGTCGATACCTGAGGTGAACAAGGTATTGGGGATGGGGATGTCTACAAGTTAGAGGGATCTCTACAAAGGTGAGCAAGCTAGAAGAACGTTTATCAAGAGTGAGCAAGTCAAGAAGAACAGAGATGTTCACTATGGCTTGGAAGAACCAAAATAAGATGAACTGTTGGATATACCTCGGCGATGTTGGATAGGTCTAGAACATGGTTGTTCAGTAGAGCTTGGAAGGACCATGTCAATGAACAAATGTAGAGTCACAATTGCCAATAAGCTTGAAAGGACTAGAATATCTTTTTGCAATCACGAGCAGTGGTATTAACTATCATGGTAGTAGATTGTTGGAAGTAGTAGTTCCTTTTAGATGAGATGGGAAGACTGTGATAATACCAATAATCTTGGTAAGTTTAATGAAAACGAAGAATTAAGGGGATGCTGAGGTCCTTGGAAGTTTTTGAATGCCGACTAATTCAATCAACGAATATGAGGGATCGGCGGGATGCGAATGTCCTTGGACATTTTTGGGTGCTAATAAAGCCAAAAGGATCATTGGAAGATTGATTTCTTGTCATTCCACCCAGTTTGTCAATGGACAGCATTAACTGATTAATGATAATATGCACTTATGATTATGAGTAAGGGATCGTGTTGATATCAAGTCATGGAAAGTGTTGGTCACTTGCTCATCTGATTGGAATGTTGATTAAGATGAAACTAACCATTACAAATGCTTGGAATTGATCAAAAGCAATTCTAATTATGCTAAGGAGAAAACAAGCTTTGACAAGAGCAGTTTGGCAGATTTAGGGAAACAACCATTATCATATAGCCGTTCTAACAGTAGTGAATGATAGAGAGATGCTTGGTCGATGATGATGGTAGAACCAACAATCAATTGAAGGAGTTGAATTGCAAATGGTCATCTAAAGTTGGATGACTATGTATTCGATCCAAGAGAAGAAATGGGGTTAGGTGGAAATGAACAAATCTAGTTTATTGTTTTGAGTGTTCTTCTTTACTCTATTTTATTGATAGTGATTGTGTGTTGCTAATTATATCCCTATGAGGTGCTATTGAGTTGTAATCATGATTAAGTCAAATGTGTAAGTGTAAGAGTAGTGGTTGTGTCTTGATAGTGTGAGTTATTGGTTGATGGGAGTGACACTTGTTGGTTGTAACTTGCTCTGAAGATCTAGCGAATTCCAGCCTTGTTGTGTCTGTTATTGTGGAGAGTAGATGTAGGCTTGGAGATAAAACTTAATCACTATAAATCTTAGTGTGCTATCTTCTATCTCTTCATTATAAGCATTACTTTTTAATTATTATCAATGTCTATTCATCATACCACACCTGATTACGTTAAATTGCTACTGAAGTAATTCCTATTTAGATAAATAGTATAACCTCTTTAGCCCTTAATCAATCTATTCTAATCACCTATTAAGCGATTAAATTACTAATCTAAATTAACTAACCACATAATCCATAATTAGCCTAAGCTAATTATCCACTAAGCATCATTAACTCTATAAGCAGAGTTTAGTAAGTAAACTCACCGGTTTAGCGTGCCGATGAGTCCACGGCAACGGCGATGCAGAGGTGAGCAACACTCAAACCTACGGCGACACCTTTGGAGGTTCGGACGGGCCTAAAAACAAGCCACAAGCTCTTAGCTAGGGGCTGAGCTTCGACTTCTGCTTTGGGCCGAAGGAGGCTGCTCGAGCGGCTAGAAGCGGTAAGGAGGGACGGCGACGCTGCAGCGGGCCAGGCGAGTGATGGTGGTGGCTCCGGCTGGTTAGACAACGACGAACAACGGCTAGGTGACTCGCGGGACTTGCGAGCAAACATGGACGACAGCGCGGGATGGTGAGACGATTGCGGATGGGCGAACGGTGCTTGCTCGGCTTGTAGGCGGCATGACGGGCGTGCGAGGGGTCCGGTGGCTTCAAGCGAGCGGTTGACGGCAAGGGGGGAAGGCTGGCTGGTTTATCTGGTTCTCTCAAGCTCCAAAACACACTCAACAATGATAAAGGCCCCGTTTGGTTCAGCATTCCCAAGGGGCTTTCAACCCCGAAAGCCCATTGGAAAAAAAATTTAGGTGTTTGGTTCAGCATTTGGAGGTGTCATTGGCCAAATGTTGGCCTTTGAAATACTGAAAGCCCAAAGCAGGTGGCCTGCTTTGGGCTTTCAACATTTCGGAAATGTAAGTCAACCTCTACTATTCATCCGTCGACTTCTTCTTCTTTTTTTTTTTAACCGATCATCTTCCCCACACCTCAACCGCCGTTGATCGGCGATGGAGTTTCATCGGATTTTATTTTTATTTTTTAAAAAAATAATAAAAGCCCTTTGCAAATGTTGGGTTCACCTTTTTTTTGTTGTCATTTTTATCTTTTGACAATCAATAGCTCAACTTTTTTTATCAATACACTAGAATGATCATCAATTAACGAAGATGATTAATACTACAATAATTAAAAAAATTATTCAAAGTTGAAAACAAAACTAAAAGAACCCTAGGCCAAAAGTTAAGCTTTGCATCTAATCTATAATCAAATTCTTTTAATATAATTTTTAAATAAATTTACTAATATATATCTTTTACATTACTCTTAACATGAAAATGTAAAATGTTATATAGTCATTGTTTCTTTTTTGCAATTTTAAAAATACTAAAACGAAAAAACTTAATTTGGTCACACTAAAAGGCTTTTCAAATATATGTTTACCAAACAGTCTTGCATTTCCCTAAAGCACTTTTCAGTTATAGTTTATCAAACAGTCTAGCATTTCGGAAAACCCCTTTACCTCAAAGGTATTTGCATTCTCCCAAGGGCATTTCCCCAAAGCAGAACCAAACGGGCCCAAAGTGAGTCCAATGAAGAAGAAAAAGCTAGCTGAAGCTTGAAGAGGTCCAAAATGTTGCTCCCCCCTTGGCCTACGAATTTTGGACCATTTCCCTCCAAATCCACTTCAATTTTTCTCCAATTGAGCTCAAATTGGAGTCCAAAAATTCAGCCAAGGTGCCATCGTCCATCCCAAGATTTTTCCTCGTCAATTGAACCAATTTGACGGCAAAAAATGCGACCAAAAACGGCCCTCTAATTTTCCCGGTCAAAAATAACCTTACTTTGAATTTTCGCCGAAATCTCAAGTTTGTAGAAAAATCTTCGTAGGATGAATCGACGTTTCTAAAATAAATCATGACATGACGTTCCTAAAATGAATCTTGACATAACAGAATTTTCAATTTCTGAAATTGGATTTAAATTCGCGATTAATTTTAACCGGGCGCAATTTTAGCGTGACCTAGCCTACTGGGTAGCTTTTAGGAATTTTTTGTGCAATTGACCCGTGGTCAATATTTTCGAGCCACATTGTGCATCTCGACACATTGGTGACTCTCGGTTGTCGTGAAAATCTCGAGATTTCAAATATGGGCACATAGTACAAAAATGACAAAAAAATTGGTTTTGTGCCGTTCAACAGAAATTTTGCAATCAGGTGGAATCACCCACACTTTAATCACATACCTCAGTCGAATCGACCTATCTCCAATCTCTAATCGATTTTGACAGTGCCGTAATAACCTTTGCGGATTAGCATGATCGAGCAGTCGATTTCTGGTCGAATTCTCAAATCTATTGCGTTAAAATCCCTTAACGGCTTCACCAAATAGACTAGTTATGCCGTGAGTGATCAGCTCAGGAAAAAGAACTATAAGCGCGTCGATGAAAAGCCCAACTTATTCAATTGAAAACAGAATCAGAAATTCGAGATGTCACACTTGTGAAAAGCAAAAGTTCAAAGTTCAAAGCGACAAACCTTCAATTATTCCGTAACCATCTTGGGAAGCTTTATTAGTTGTTGCTATGCGTTTTGAGGTCAAGTCTGTGTGAACCTCTTTGTTGTCAAAAAGACAAATGAACATAAATTAGCTTAGAAAAATTAATTGCAGTATGTATGCTTTTGATCATCAGTACATGAATAGTATCAGGGTTATTCATTGCATGGAATTTTCTGAATTAAACTTAGATGGTGAACTTTTAAACAAAAAAATTAACATTAAACGGAACGGAGGTTATGAGCTCTTTTTGAGATAGTTATTATATCTTGAATTAGTTTTGTAGGACATTCTAAATTTCGTCTTGGACATTGTGTGTTTTGTAAGTTTTTATTTCTCATTGCCATTGATCTTATCTGCAATATCATTCATTTATTAAGTATACACAAAATTTTATCTATATTCACAATTTTACGCAATAATCATAACGTAACTTTTATAAATGAAAATGATTGAATTAGGCGTATCGAGTTTATCAACTAATGCATTTAATTTATAAGTGACCATTGATATAGGATACAAGTTGAGTATCATCATGACTATTATCATATCAATGTATCGTATGAATTTTTTTCTAAAATAAGGTATATTGATTATACTTTATCAATAGACTTAACAATTTGGGGAAAATGATCTAATTAATCTTACAAAATCCTTATTATTTTTTCTTGTTTTTGTGGCAGGAACATTCCACCCTCCTTGTATCTTGAACAATTTGTTTGTGAGTGAATTTTCTTCTCTAGCGTTATCTTCGCACTTTGTCACGATAATGACAACCATTTATATTGATAAGTTATTTTTTTTTAGAACAATCTTACGTGATTTCTTTTTAGGAGATGTCTATAGTGAATTGACTAGTTTGAGGATCATATCTTTAAATGATTTGTCTCATGTAGTCTCTTAATGATAAGTTTAACTATTGAGAACCCTTTTGTATTGCCCTATTCTCTTAATGAAATTGCTTAGAAGAACAATCAGCTGCAAATTCAATTTTCATATCAAGTAAACATAGAAAATGATTAGCCCTCACGAGGTAATTGTTTTGACAAAAATCTGTGGTAGGAGGAAATATTTTGTGATCAATTAACAAACTGGTCATTGAATGCTTGTAAGTAATGAACCAGGATTGACAAAAAGCAATTGTATCACCATCCACGACTGTAAGGGAACTTGTGGTGCCCAGCCATACCAAATTAGGAGATTTGACTTTGAGTAATACATTTTGCGTGTTTACTGTTTACTTGAAAGGAATAATCTAACGCATGGGCCCGAGAGAAATTAATTTTTTTTTGGGTCCCGGAAGATGGGAAATCTCACTGTAATCCTTGTACTTTGTTTGGTTATAATTCCAGTCCTTATACTGTTATGTGGTGACAATTTATGTCACATTGTCAATTACAAGAACAAAAAGTCTTCTTTCCCCGAATAATTTCAAAGCAATTTTCTTTTAAAAAAATAATTTTAATTTCTAATTGTTTAATAGGACTTTCCATATTATTAAGAAGTCATTTTCTGATGGTGTAGTTTTTTAAAGGCAACCCTTGTACAAAATAATGTCAAGTTAGGTCATTTTCAGTTTTAAAGTTCAAATTTTCAAAACACAGCAACCAAAATTTCTATCAATGGACCCTCATTGAGAATTCTGGAAAGGGAAATAGGAAATTGGAAAATTTCCTCACCAAGCATGCCCTCAGGTTTCGAGCTAATTATCATCTATCATTGTCGCTGCTTTATTTTTTAAATAAGGATTTTGTAAAAAGTGTCTGTACACTTGTTAAGCAATAAATAAAAAAGAGTGCAACTTCCAGTGCATTATCTGTCCATGTTGTTGTTCGTGATACTGGTTATATTACTTCGAAATTAACACAAAAAATGAAACTTTTCCAATTTTTCCATCGCCTTGTGAGATCAAATCAGAACTAAAAAGGAAAGAATGGAACATACCGGGCGGTGGATGCAATGGTGGCAATGAAATCGAAGTCGTTTCCATCTCTTTTTTGTAGGATCCTTTGCCGTGCTGTCCTGTCACACAAGCAGACAAAAATGTAAAGCGGGGAAGTATTCTTACCTGGTTGAGGCCGAAGTTGTTTTCTGTTCCCATGGATCTCTTTTTATACATAGACTTGCGGACGGAGCCAAAGTTCCAGTTCCAGCTGTAGGTGTCATATTTGAAAAATAAGGATGGAACGTCATTCATGCGCATTGCGGGAACAACAGTTTCTTCCATTTTCATTTTGCATTGTTCACATATTACGCAAGGAACAACCCATTCTCTTTTCCTACACGATGATTTTACGATGCGTTTATTTCGTAAAAAATTAAATGATTTGAAAAATATTTTCTAAAAAATAACCGCTTACAAAAATAAATAAATGGAAATTTTTTTCATTGCCCATGAAAATAATTAGGCATAAATTTTTATCGATTATGAAACCATTTTTCGTTGACTAATTTTTCTAAACGATATAAGCAATCATTTTTTAGAAGATACTTTATAAATTACTCATTTTCTGGGAAATGAACACACGAGTTCTCAAAATTTAATGAAACCAACAAACTAATGGAAATTTCTTTTATTTACAGAAGTGTAAATTTAAAAAAAAAATTACTAGAAGAAGATACAAGTGTCGCGTAATTGTGGTTTCCTTTTCTTCCACCATCCCTACTTCGCAAATAACGCATTCCAATGGATTTTTATTCAATGCACTAGCGAAGTAAAAATTTCTTTACATAAGCAGGTTATACAACTTTTTTTTTTTTTAACATGTAGATTTACCCCATAAACAGGTTTTTGTTCCCATTTCGAAACTGCTTGCGTGAAAAAGACTTTTACATTTATGGTCTATGGAAAATAAATCCTGTTTTGACGGGATTTTATTCTGCACAATGACGGTGTGAAACTTTGTTCCGACAGACAGGTTTTAGATAAGAGGCAACGCATCGGCATGGAAGAGATACGAGAGGGAGAGAGGGAGTTCATCTTGGAGCTTTGCTGCATCGACCGACAATACAGTGAAAACATGTCGACTCCCTAACAACGGCACCCCGGTAAAACTTATGAACTTCGAGGGTGGTTTTTTTGGTGAGAAAGAACCGTATCATTTTCGGTCCACCGAATTCGGACCAGGTAGTCCTTTTCCTTTCATGTCTGGCGTGATCTGTGGTTGCCAGCCAGCAAAAAAAAAGGTGTTCTGTGGTTAACGGTGACATAGAAAAGGTGCAAAAGTAGGACAAAGGAGTATATTAACGAAGGAAGAAGAAGACTGACAGAGCTTAGTACAGAAATTACTTTAAATTATCACAGGTTGGAAAAGCAATTCTAATATATAAATCTATGGTAGAGATTTTTGTAAAATCATAAATTTGTGGATCTTTGTAGATAACAATTTTGACCACTGTTTAATTACGTGGTTATTGTTCACTAATTTTCAGTTATGGATATTTTTCGAAATATTGGGCCGCAGTCGAGAATGGTATTGCATTACTTTATGATGTGGAGATAGTGCACTGCCAAAAGAGTGAAGTGTTGATAGTTTCGAATAAGGAGAAATTTCATTTGACAAATGAGAGAAAGCCTTGCCCGTCTTTAGAAATTATGCTTGAATATCTGAAAAACAACTTAGATCAACCTGCACAACCTAGAAATCCAACTTTACTAGTTCTCCTGCCTACATTTGGCAATATAATTTTTACTAAGGACATGTTTCCTCATCGTTCGTCAGAAAAAATTTCCTCCTAACAGTTCATGTGGGTGTTACATGCTTGAATGTTACCCGTACACAACTCTAAAATATAACGAAAAATAAAGAAAGGGAACAGAGAAAACCAAAATCAGCCCACCCGCTCTTTCTTCCTTTCTTTCTACTTATTCAACCAGGCTGCAGCCATGGAAGAATTCCCTCTCCCAACTTAAAGGAGTCCAAGTATCTTATGCGCCTAGAGAAGCTAACAAGCCCATCGACTTGGTAGCAAAAGTCTATCAAGACAACCACCTTCCTCATAATTAGGTTTTATATCCTCCTTATCCACTTTCGGTTTTATTATGTAATGATCTCGAATTTAGTTGCAGTTCAGCAACAAATTAGTAATGGCAAGTGCTTTATTGCCGCCCCCCCTCCCCCCCCCCCCCCCCCCCGGCCCCCCGCAAAAAAAAAAAAAAAAAGCTGCAGCATTATCACCTCACTCCACCTTGCCATCTCCGGCGCTTGGCTTGCTGCATCCACTGGCGTCTCTACTATGGTTCCATCGCAGCAAAATCGTTACTGACCAGGCGCTAGTGGAAACATCGGTAGCAGTGAACAGCGGGGCTCGAAAGAACAACTATAATGAATTCAGACAATTTCTCTATTTTCGAAAGACTGAAGGAACTATCAATTATCTCGTATTAGCATCGTAATTGAAATAAAGATATAAGATATTGTTACCGGGTTAATGAAATCAAAAGTGTTAAATTTTTACGAATTATCTATTGTCCATAATCATTTTTTTAATCAAATGGATTCCTATATTATTTACTTTTTTATTAATTAGATAATGAAATTCAAAGGCTTTGATTTTTTACCAATCATTTGACATCGTCCTTAAACTCTTTTTATTGATTGGATTTGTGAATGATATGTTTTTTGTGTTCATGGTAGTTTTTTATTTACAGAATAAGTGCGAATGCTGAAGCGGTAATCAAGTTATCACTATATGTCAAGTTGACACCCCATGTGGCTAATAAAAACTTAAGAAATAAGAGGATATATATGTGTGTGTGTGTGTGTGTGTGTGTGTGTGTGTGTAAATTAAAAAAAAAAAAAAAAGGACGAAAGGATTTTTTATTTTTTTATTTTTTTGTCAAAAGACCAAAGGTTTTGGCAATGAAAAAAAGAAAAATAGAAGGGCGGCCCCATCAACCAGCCATTGAGGGTTGCCGGACCCTTCTCCGGCTAGCTACATGACGCACTCAGGAGAGCGCATCCACAGGCGGTTACATATGCGTAGTGCCGAAGGCTGGTGCCTTGCAAGTTCCAAGAAGAGATTATTTTGGAAATACAAATATCAAGAAGGAATCGATCCTCGGGTGTATTTTGGAAATAGAGACAGTAAGAATGAATTTATTTTTTGGGGTCATTTGTAATTTATTTTCGAGAAATTAAAATTCCCAAAGGTAAAATTTATTTTTCTCAGTTTTATTTGTATATATTTTAATTCTAAAAAATAAACCTGAAGAGATATAATCGATTATCAGTTTGAGACCATGGGCGGCGAAATTAAACACTTTTAAGGATAGTATCTATTCACGAACAAAATCGCTAATTCCAGTTCTTGTTTTTCTCTCTTCATCGCCATTTCTCCAGTACCAAGTACTTCTTTTATTTTTTTTGGTCATGAATTGATTGACTTCAATTCAATTTGAAAACGCAGGGCCCATAAACCGGGCTTCCTTACAAAGTAAATCCAACAAGATTTGGGGAGGGTAAGAAATCCAGTCCTCAGCAAAGTTTTTCGGCGCTGAGCTTCTGTGGCCCAGTCCGCAATGGAATTGGCTTCACGATGGCAACGGGTGATACGCAGCTGTGAGAACCTAGATGACAGATCAAGGCATTGGGAGAGCCAGATTGTCTGACTCTAACTCGAGGGGATCGTGTCGTCGAGGAAGTAAGAACTTTAGGGTTTCCAAGAGAGCCACACATTCCGCTTGAGAGGCATAGGAGACATGGATCTGTTTTGCAAAGCCATCCACAAGCGTCCCCTCTAAGTTTCGAATAATGCAGGCGGTTACTCCTTCTATAGAGCTTTCGATGAAGCATCCATAAATATTGACCTTTAAAGATCCGACCTTTGGGGGTTTCCAGATCTCAGAAGAGGTAGGAGCGTCAAGGTTCGCTTTTTGCTTTGAATTCCATCTCCTGTAAGAGAAGTTAGAGCTCCCTGTCGTGCTTGAACTGGCTTTGAATTCCATCTCCTGTAGTACCAAGTGTGCGTGCTCAAGTAGTGGTGAAAATTCTGCAGGAAAAGTAGGAAATAAAGTGACGCCTAAAAAGAGGAAAGCTGTCCGTGTGATTATCTCCGGCCAAGCAAGGCCGTCGAAGATTGAGGATCAAGCAGCAACTATTAGTAGATTGACCGCGTTTCCCGTTTTGTGATTATACTCCGAAACAAGAACAATGTCCATGAACTTTACCAAAAAAAAAAGAACAATGTCCATGAATGTAAAGTTCCTGGGACCGACTAATGATGAGGCCCAACTGACAAATGATGAGTTTGTGCTAATAATTATGATCCGAATAGTGTTAAGCATGATCACTAGAGTTGTTTCAGCGGCCACCCTTCTTACTTGGGAAAGGAGAAGTGAGGAGCTTAATTCCCCACCTCATGGGAGATTAGAGTAAGGACGCATAAGTGATAGAGCAAGGTTTCATCTTCTGCGCACAACATATAACACACATGATGACTTGTAAAACAGAAAAAGTTTGGCTTCGATTATGGAAAGAATAAAGTTTAGATCCCAATTTCATATGTCCTACCCCGTGAAACTTGAGCCCGGGCAGGAGGCATCTTCCTGTCTTCGGAGAAGTAAAATGATGCAATACAGTTTAAACCTATACGTATCAGACTCGTGCTACCCAAATGGCCGGCCGAAATAAGGCCTGCGATGATCGCGTAGGGCAGGGACGTACCAAACAGGGCTTCTAGCAGGGCGCGACAACACAATTAGCACCTTATATTACATCTTTTATAGCATCATTGGATGGAAATTTTACTAGGGTGAAAATTAGGACCTGAACTTAAATTTGTGATTGTTATGAGAATAAAAAAAAGAAAAAAGAAAAAGAAAAAAAAAGGGTAAGGGCCAGAATTGAAATCGGAGCTAAAATTACCGTTTTTTTTTTCCAGATAAAAAAATTTGAGCCAAAACTAAAATCCAAACTAAAGTTAATACTTATTAAGAGAATTAGGCCTGGAAAATCATAAATACTCACAACATAGACCTGCAAAAAAAACTTTGTTTTTTTGCCGACCAAGTAACTTTCCTTTTCTTCGGTGAAACTCGTTCATACTCGCGGAACGCATAATCAAACCAACGCAAACCGCAAATGCCCGGGCACCACCACCTTCGTCATTCGACAACAGTTCGATAGGCGCCAAAAGAGGCTTGTTTTTCTACATTCGAAGGCATGTGTCGTGACCTCCCTTTTGGCGCCCTACGCGTGGGTGCATACGGAGGCTGATAATTCGCTAAACATTAGGCTTAGCAAACCCATCAATTCATGACTTATGATTCGAGTTTTTAATTTGTAAGTCAATTTCATTTAGCTATAGAGGATAATAGCTCTCCCAAATCCATCAATTCATTTCACTGGCAAGTCAATTTCGAAGGCATGTATTATAACCTCCCTCTTGGTGCCCAAGATGTGCACAGACTAGTAGCTTGCTAAACATTAGGCTTAACATGGATTCTCCTAAATCTACTAATTCACAACTTATTATTCGAGTTTTTAACTTGCAAGTTAATTTTATTTAGGAGTCATCACTAATTGACTTAAGATGGGTTGATTAGAAACCCAAATAAAATATTGAAGAAAATATTTTATTTCCGCACAACTAGAGAAATTAAAATTAGGGATTTGATTATACTAGTTAATTAAATAATGCATTTTCAGTACTTAATTTGGTTTAAACCTTAAGGTTTGATTTTTTTTTTTTTTTGGATTTTCATGTATTAAAAAGGATACTAAAAAAAATTAGGCCTTTCCCTAATTTCAGACAATTTTAAAGGATTTTTCATTTATTTTTAAGAGAAAAATGCTCAAAATCAATTTTAGGCTTTTCCCTTAAAAAATATTATTATTTTTTTACTTTTTTTTTTAATTTTTTTTCGATTTTTAATTAAAAATATCTAAAAATTATAATATAATAATATAATAAACTGACCCGGGTCGGCCAGACCCTGCCACCGGCCCATTCTGGTCTGGCCCGACTGACTCGGGTCTCGCGCGCCTCCCCTTTGTTTTAAATATTTCTCCCCCTCTCCCCCCTTTTTGTCTTTTTCTTTATTTTGTCCTTTCTCAACCTCTCTTTCTTTCTCTCTCTCATATCCCCCCTTTCTCTCTGCACGCACGCCAACAGACCATAGAGGGCTAGGCCTCACTTATGACTTCCTTTTTTTTTATTTTTTTATTTCTGGTTTTCTTTAACTTATCTTTCTCTTCCCTCTTTTCTGAGTTTTCTCTCTCTTCTTTCTCCACCCCAACGACTCGCAGAGGCCTTCCCAGCACAAACGCACGCATCCTTCTCCGTGAGGTCAGAAACAAACGGTCATGAGCCAGCTCGCCTCCGGCCCTCGCTCAACCGTCGGACCGTCCGCCGACCTTGTGGACCAAGCCAGCACCGTTGGCCACATCCGAAACCCGCTTTCATCACCGCCCGCCCCGACACACACGACATGCAAAGAAGCCGCGCGTTATTCCACGGATGGGAACGAAGGTCCACAAACATGTCAAATGATCAACAAGCGCTCAGAACCAAACGAATCACGGGAAATCCATACGAGCTTGGTTCAGCCATTATAGCGAAAACATGGAGGGCGTCGGCTAAGGGGAAGCTTTAGACTTGCTCGGCACGCGAACTCGGACCAAAACCAACTTTAACATGGGGACGATTCGTTTACGTCCAATATAAATATGAGAGTCAGCAAAGCTTCGGCCATACACGAAGGACACAAACGGGCGCCCAACTCGAGCATTTCAGCAAACAATTAATATTCGCAAACCAAGGAGTGAAAAACGGGGACGACCGATCCCGAGGTTGAGCGGGGACTCACAGCGATCAACATGTTAAGCCCCGAGACCACAGTACGTACACGAATGAAGCAGGAAACTTGCACGAACTGGACAACGGCTGCCCGGTCCGGCGAGCCCGAAACAGAGCATGGGCATGAAGAAAAAGGGCGGTCGGCCGAGGGTTCCTACCCGGCTCACGGCGTCGGACCGCGGACGAGCCCAAAGATCGGGCTCTGTCCGTCCGCCGCGCGCCCCCGAGCCGGGATCCTTAGGATGCCGACCCCGAGACGAGACGATCAGAGAGAGAGAGACAGAGAAGAGATACGGCATGCGACCCACCGTCCGTCGGTTCGGGAAAGTAGGGGGCACCGTTAGCCAGTTCCTGGCTGTACTCGCTCACTCCTGGTTTCTCACTTAGCTCTCTCTCACAGCTCACAGATCTCTCTCCCTCAAATCTTACAGATCTCTCTCGCTCTCTCTCTTTCTTCGACTTTCCTTTTTTTTCATCCTCCTCAACTCGCTCGGTCTCCCCCTCCTTTTATAGGCGAGGAGGAAGGTCGGGGGAGGAGCCTCGACTACCGGTCCTTGGCGCGCCAACCGGCGTCCGCTTCGGCCGAATCGGCGTCAAGTCCCTTCTCTTCCGCGGAGGCCTGCTCAGCATTGAAGACGACGTCCCCTCCGTCCAGGTTTCTCACCGAATCTCGCGGGTGCTCCGTTCGGCCGCATTGCTGGCGCCTGCGAGACGTCCCCTTCGTCGTCGGTCTACCCTCGTTCCTCCGCCTAGGTCTCCTGCGCGCGTGGTGTGCAGCGCGAGGAAGGAAAGAGGAAGAAGAAGAAGGAGAAGGGCCGGGCCGCGGGGTGAAGCTGGGGGTGAGACGGGCCCTTGGCCCGCGTGGCTGGGAAGAAACAGGGAAAAAAGGGGGGGCCTGGGGCGAAAGCCCACTCCCGAGCCCTGTTGATTGGCAATAACCCCCCCGAGGGAGTCGCACTAACAAGGTTTTCGGTCTCTCTCTCTTGTCCATTCCATGCAAATGCCTTGTCTCTACCTCTTCAATATCTTTCCATGCGAGACGCCTGGCGAAGTGTCAAAATCCACGTCGGGACCCCCAACTTTCCTCTTGAGGATGTAAGCAATGACGTGATACGAGCACCGGAGAAGAAGTAAGAATGTTACATCCTTGTGGGGGCATAACGTTGGCAGCATCCTTGACTTTAAAAACCTCTTTCGGTGCCCGACCGGAGGCCATAAGGGAGTTGACAAATGATGTCCTTGCGTGGCACGCGTATAATTAGAGAAGATAAGGTGCTCAATAATTTCCATACATCATTGCACTTTTTTCAGACATGTCCGCGTCAACATTAAAAAGGAAAAAAAGACATGTCCGTGTCCCACGTTGCGCGTGGAAAAAGTTCATTTCTAAATTTCAAATATGAGCTCGTTCCATTGATTAACTATCAATCTAAATTCTTATCCTCTCCATCTTCCTAGCTCCTTCAAAGATAACATAAATGCTATATTCAGTTAATTATTTTTTATTAAAAAAAATTTTGGACATTAAGCTTTTTAGAAAACTCACATCAAGCTAAATGTGGATAAGTATTTTATGGATTGAGGATGATGATGTTCTAATTTTGTGAGGTAAAAATAAGGATATCAATGTGTCGTTTCTAATGAGGAGGGCGCACCAACGCAATTTATATTCAGATTATTGTGGGGAAGACATTTTGAAATTAACCAACTTTTGTAATGAAATTGTGACAACGTTAGGGCACTGATTACAAATCCACCGAAACATGTTGTTTGCAAAGAAGGGAATGGCGGAAGAAAGGCATTGCATGGAGCAATTCTAAAACACTCTACGGACATATATTTGATGTCCGCGAAAGATCTGATGACGATCTGCAATTATTGTTGAGCAAATACATGTGGTCACGTAGCCCGGTTGACCTCTATGAACAACAACAAACTGCTAAGACGTTCACTCGATCGTTGTGTTTAATTCTTGCAAAATCGATTTCCTTATCTATGCATGATTTTTTTCCTCGTTCCATTCTAATGAACGAGAAGAGAATCTGGGATGATTTATGTCGTATTCTTTTGGAAGTGGGCATTCTTTAACCGTACATTTGGTCGCGGCGATTGAGACTTCATTTCTAGACTTATTGCTAAATTTTGTGGAAGTGAAGAAATTTTCTTCACATTGTCACGGCCTAAAGTTTAAGCTCATTTACGTTGTTTTATACTACTGAAATCTCGAAATTCAATGATACTAGCGTTCCTCCTTCGAGTGAGACCATGTCTGTCTTCGAACTTTCAAGAGTGATTGAGTTAACGATCGGCCTAAGACTTCCTCAAAAACACTAATTATATGCCGCTAGAGTTTCAGCTACTACCTTGCGGCTACCGTTGAATGATAGCGGCTTCAAATTATGTTCATCCTTGCCCATGACCATGAGGCATGAGTCTTTAAAATATCGCACTCGCGGTCTTTAATGGAATATTGCTGGCAACGCGCATTAATCAAATGGCTGAGATTAAAACACTCGAATCCAATAGCTGAGGAGAAACAGACAAAGTTGTCATGTACAAAATGCACGGGATTGCAAAAATGCCCTCGCTACGCTTTTTTCTTGACTTCCAAACAGCAGATTTTATATCCTTTTTTCAAAACCAAAGCGCCGATATCACTTGTTAGAATTATTCTCTCGACATGAAATTTCGTGAATTACATTTCATAGGTTTGGCTCATAGCCCAAAAAGGCACCAATTCCAATGCATTGCATTCAATTGAATTTACCCCAGCATATATCTTTTCTTTCTTTTCACAACATTTGGAAATATATAGGAGAATGTTGGAAATTTCAATGACTTTGAAATTGTCAAAGTCATTGTTTTTTTTTTTTTTTGGGTAAGGATAAGAGATATATTAGCTAATGCAAAACGCTATACAACTGTACAGCAAGGGGGGCCCCGGCACCAGCTTGCACTCAGAGAGAAAGTCGCAATGAGTAGAGGGGTGCCAGGGGGGAAAGAAAAAAGTTGCGAAAAGGATACAGAGCAAGGGGATCACAAGCAGCGGAGAGGCAACAAGGAGGCCAGCAATGTCAAAGTCATTGTTCCGTAACAGATGTAATAAAAATTATGACCGCCATCAATTTGTAAAGGAGTTGTAATGGTTTTCAATTTAACGCATGAATTGATAATGTGAAAATGACTCTCTTTCATTTACCTACAAATTATTATTCCGAACATAAGCTAAAGAAGACGTGCAAAAACAACAAAATCTTTACTCACCTATTTTTTCTTTCCTTTTCCTTGCTAGTTTAGCATACAAAATTGTTGTTCATGTTTCTTCTATTATTTAGTGTAAAAGAGAAAAAGTTTGTTATATCTTGGGAGGATAATCGATAAAGTCTGTTATAACAAGTTTCATACTCTAAGAGATGGAATTATCTCGAATGACAATGTTTGCATGTCTTAGATAGTTGATCTTACTTTCTTTTTCTATAACTATTTTTTACAACATTAATAACTTACCAATATTATTAAGAATTTACTAACTTCCAAATTAACTAGTATACTATCAATTCTTCTGAAAAAATTTGCAAGCACTGTAGGTAAATAATCATCATCGCAATAGTAATTATGTCGACATTTCAGTAATTTAATAAAATTTATCAAATTCTTTAAATTGCCACCTTCACATCGCTATGACCTTCAAAATATTCAGCGATAGTAGCATTCCCACTTCGATTGGACCAATAAATTTATCATTAGCATGATCATGAGGCATGTGAGCCTTCCTTTGATACCAGAGAAAAATTGAAGCAGGGTATAAACAAAGGAAGGGCGTAAACAAAATTTCTCAATGCATATCCAGTTTAATTTTTGACAAGGCGAAAAATCTTCTTGAGAGAGAGAATGCCGAGGCCACATTCACAATATCTTAATGTTGAATGGCTCACATTCACATAAAATTATTAACTGCAGAACATCTACGGTGGAAAAGGAATGAGGATTATACTGTCTGACTTTTTTTTTTTTTTGTCTAATTCTATCGTATATCTATTTTACAAATTACCATGTGTCTTATGTGATGTGCGTAGGTTGCAAAACCCTACTCCTTCACTTACTTACGTGTTCCCACCTAACCCTCTGAGAAGGCGGAGATCAAACTCCCCACCTTCCCCTAGTGAATCAAAAATGAACCGACTCTCTCTCACCAAAAAACAACCCTCAAAGTTCATCAACAATTGCCGCAGTGCCATTGCAAGGGAGTCTCACTAGCAAGGTTTTCAGTCTCTTTCTTATCCCTTCTGTGCGTATGTCTTGTCTCAATCTTTTTCATATATTTTCATACAAGACACCTAGCAAGTGATGGGCTTAAGTAAGTCTTTAAATTGCTTCGTTTAATATCTTGTATAGATTTCGACATCTCTTAGACGTTAAACACTAAGAGATTAGAACCGGGGATGGGGCTCGATTTATATAATGTATCGCGTCCGACGAGCTTGGTTGAAATTGTTCAACAGTTGACTCTATGCCTTCATCATCATTTGCCATAGTTACGTTATGCGCGTTAAAATAAGAAACTGGACAATTGCAAATGGCCTTTTATTGATTGGCAATAAGCGCTGAGGGAGTCGCACTGACAAGCGCACTGACAAGCTTTTCGGTCTCTCTCTTGTCCCTTCCGTGCAGATGCATGGTCTCTGCCTCTTTCATATCTTTTCATGGGAGACACCTAGCGAAGTGTCAAAATCAATCTCGGGACACCGAACTGTCCTCTTGAGGATGTAAGCAATGACGTGATGCGAATATTTAGAGAAAAAGTAAGAATGTCACATCCGCGGGGGGGGGGGGGGGGGTAACTTTGGCAGCATACTCGACTCCAATGACCTCTTCAGGGCTCCGTACAGTAACATTTATGTTCACTTTTTTTTCTCTCCGAAATAAAAAGAATAAAAATTCGTTTAGTAATATTAATTAATTTTTATATATTTTCAAAATAAAAAAAGATCAGAAAATAAATTTGAAACAGAAAAATGTAGCATTTATTCTCAGAAATAATTTTCTGAAATAAGTCATTTTCTTTCTTTTATTTTTTATTTTCTTCTTTTCTTCTTTTTCCATGTCGTCCATTGCCCTTATTGTCCACCGCCACCACCTGCGGGCCATTGCACCCACTGCTACCCGATGGTGAGCGGCAGGTGGCCGTAAAGGAAGAAGAAAAAAGAAAAAAAAATAGAAAAAATTATTTAAAAATTATAAAAAATTTTACACCACAAAAAAAAACTTATGGATCGTACTAAATATATTCCTATTCTTTTTTTATTTCGAAAATAAAAATTTTATATAATTAGAAAGTACGTTATTTTATCCAAAAACTATTTTAGAGAGTAAAAATAAAAAAATTAATTTTTTTCAAAAATTATTTCAAAAATAGAATGTTACCAAATACACCTTAAATCGCTCAATTGGAGCCCAAAAAGGTGCTGGAACAAAGACGTCCTTTCGTGGCACGTGTATAATTAGAGAAGATAAGGTGCTCAATAATTTCCATACATTATTGCACATTTTCAGACATGTCCGTGTCAACATTAAAAATAAAAATAAAAAGACATGTCCGTCTCCCACGTAGCGCGTGGAAAAAGATCCATTTCTATATTTCAAATATGAGCTCGTTCCGTTGATTAACTTTCAATCTAAATTCTTATCCTCCCCATCTTCCTAACTCTTTCAAGGATAACATAAATTCTATATTCTGTTAATTATTTTTTCTTATAAATTTTTTTGGACATTAAGCTTTTTAGAAATTTCACATCAAGCTAATTGTGTATAAGTATTTTATTGATTGAGGATGATGATGTTCTAATTTTACGAGGTAAAAGTAAAGATATCAATGCGTCGTTTTTAACAAGGAGGGCGCAGCAACACAATTTATATTCAGACTATTGTCAAGAAGATGGTTTGAAATTAACCAACTTTTGTAAAGAAATTGTGACGACGTTAGTAAAGAACGGAATGGCAGAATAAAGGCATTGCATGGAGCAATTCTAAAACACTTTTCGACTAGACATTTGATGTCTGAGAAAGATCTGATGATGATCTACAATTATTGTTGAGCAAATACATGTGGTCAGGTAGCCCAGTTGAACTCCATAAACAACAACAAACTGCTAAGAAGTTCACTCAATCATCGTGTTTAATGCTTGCAAAATCGATTTCCTTATCTATGCATGATTCTTTTCCTCGCTCCATTCTATTGAACGAGAAGAGGGTCTGGGATAATTTATGTCGTAGTCTTTTGGAAGTGGGCATTCTTTAACTGTACATTTGGTGGCGGCGATTGAGAGTTTTTCTAGACTTCTTGCTAAATTTTGTGGAAGTAAAGGAATTTTCTTCTCATTGTTACGGCCTAAAGTTGAAGCTCACTTGCGTTATTTTATACTAATGAAATCTCGAAATTCAGTGATACTACTGTTCCTTCTCCGAGTGAGACTAAGTCTGTCTTTATCTTTCAAGAGTGATTAAGCCAACGATCGGCTTAAGACTTCCTCAAAAACACTAATTATATGCCGCTAGAGTTTCAGCTACTACCTTGCGGCTACCATTGAATGATTGCGGCTTCAAAATATGCTCATCCTTACCCATGACCATGAGGCATGAGTCTTTAAAATATCGCACTCACGGTTTTTAATGGAATATTGCTGGCAACACGCATTAATCAAATGGCTGAGATTAAAACACTCGAATCCAACGGCTGAGGAGAAACATGACAAAGTTGTCATGCACAAAAAGCACGGGATTGCGAAAGAGGCCACGCAACTAAAGCCGATTGGCATCACAGCTTCAACTTTCTAGGAAAGCAGAAAATCTCTGTTGCTAGAAAGACTGTCAGGAGAGCAACCCAATGGCGACGCTGCCAAGCGAACAACATGGGAACTCAAATCCGGCGGAACCACCGGCAGATGTTCATCTTCAAACCGAGAAAAAATACGGTATAAGCGATTTGGTCTTAAAATAGGCTGGAATTTGTATATTCTCGTGGTTCTTTTTCTTTGCTTTATCATCGAGCAAACATAGCCGTGACCTTGGGTAGGAAAAAGATTAAAAAATCAGTATGAGGACTTTGTGCTCACTCTTTCTTCTACATGCTCTTTCTTCTACGTATATCGAAGATGTCCATGTAACCGTTAGATCAGCTCCTTCTCAATCCAGAGGTACCCCAGGTGCGTTATCCCTCGAAAGATTTATTTTGTTGTGCTATTAGTATTTGGGGCGGATCTTGATGACATTGTTCTTTTCTGGGACACTTCTCAATATCTACATGGAAAAAGTCCTAACAAAATGGCTTGAAAAGTTCGCATCCATTGCAGAAATATCGAAGAAGGAAGTTCATAACCCACCATCATTGCAAGTTGCATTCAGGGGCGATTGGGAATCTGCTAAAAGATTTTTCGGACAAGATTCTGCTTCAAACATAGCCCTGACCTTGAATTTCCAAACCGAGAAAAAAGATGGTAAAGCGCTTTGGTCTTTAAATACGCTGAACTTGTATTTTCTCACGGTTCTTTTTTCTTTGATTTATCATTGAACAAACATAATTCCGACCTTGGCTTGGAAAAAGAGGAATAAAAAAAATCATTTCGAGAAGGACTGGGTGCTCATTGTTTCTCCTACAGAAGTCAAAGATGAAACCATTAGATCAGCTCCTTCTCAATCCAGAGATGCCCTAGGTGCGGTATCCCCTACAGATTTATTGCATCGTGAAATTAATATTTGGGGCGGATCTTGATGAAATTGTTCTTTTATGGGACACTACTCAATGTTTGCAAGGAAAAAGTATCAACCGAATGGCCTGAAAAGTTTGCATCCATTGCAGAAATATCGGAAATCGTAGTGGGGGAACAATATTACCGGCCATTGTTGCAAGCTGCATTCAGGGGCGATTGGGAATCTGCTAAAAGATTTTTCGAACAAGATCCTGCTTCAATGGTGGCCAAAATAACAAGGAGATCAGAAACGGTGCTTCACATAGCCGCTTTGAGTGCACAAGACCAATTTGTTGAGAACCTGGTTGAGCTCTTGTCTCCGTATCCGCAAGCCCTTGCAATGGTTGATTGTGATCGCCGGACAGCCCTCCACAATGCTGTCCAGTGTGGAAGGATAAAGATGGTCAAGGCATTAGTTAGAAGGAATACTGATTTGACTTTACTTGCAGATAAGAAAGGACATGTTCCTCTCATAATATCTACTTTTAAAGGTTCTGCGCATAAGGAGATCGCCTGGTTCCTGGCGAAAAATATGACAGAACTTGAGCGGCCAAGTCTTCCCTTCATCGGGGACTCTGCGATTGACTTAATTATAGAACTCACCTTCGCTGGTCAGCATGGTAACATCACCATCACTCTTTTATCTTAATTACCATATGTTTTTTCCTTCATTCTGGGCTTAGTTTTCCTGATCAACTTTGCTGGTGAATTCGTATAGATATCGCCCTTTATCTAGTTGGACGACACCCTCATTTACTTACCAAGAAAAGAAGAAACTTATCTGTATTGGGTGTGTTGGCGAGGATGCAATCTCACTTTCTCAGCGTAACCAGGCTCAGTGTTTTGGAAGCATTGATTTTCAAATGTCCGTACTCTCTGCACTCACATTCCTTCATTACTGATATCCTTCAAGAAAATAATACCTGGCTCATCACCTGCCCTTTTGTACCTGAATGAAGGTATTCCAGTGGACTTGAACTACAAACCAAGAGATGAAAATTCAAGGAATATGCAAACCTCAATGGACCCAGGTTGGTGTGCATTTATACAATTGGGATTTACTTAGTTAGGACCTTCCATAATTTGAACTTAAGTCAATATTCTAAGATTGATTCCCTCCCTGCTTGCAAAGAAAATCGAAATGATTGTTTCTTTGTAGGATCTATTATGGCTCCTTGACCACATATGATTCAACCAAGTGCATAAGCATTGCATGACTTATTTAATGGAAAATGTAACGAAAGAATTACAACGCAACTAGTATGCGAGGAACTGCAAAACGAAGACGAGATACACTGATTGGGTTCTCATTTATATCTCTGTAGCAGGTCACTTGCAATCCCAGCTATCAATCCATGTCCACGTGAATGTTGTTTGTTTTGATATTTGTGACGATCAACCATTGAGTTTGTCAGGGGCAATAATTATAAAGCATGTAGTAAAGTATCTTCATTCACATACACAATGATTTCATATCCACTGACCCAGTTCTCTCTGCAACCTGAATATAGTGCTTCAATATCTTGCAAGTTTACTTTGGAACGCCACCAATATTCTAGGTACGCTTCCGTTTTATGAAGATATTGTCTCCATCTTTGTATCATCTGTCCAACGAAAAGTTTATGGCTTGTTTGTTTTTGACTTCCTTTGTACGTAGAAAAAGTACCATATTTTTGCCGCAAATTAAAGTAGAAGTTTTATCAGGTCTACAGTCAGTAAAGAAAAGTCCGTAAAAATTCATCATTGGATTAGTGATATGTGAGTTTGAAATTAGTTTTTCAACTCAAATTTTACACATGTCAACCAGCCAAAGATAAATGTGTAAAGTCGTTATATAATTCTTCAATAAATTATTTATACTCAAACAAAACTATATATAACTCTTTATGTCGTTATTTTATATATCGTTGATTTCATGTATTCACCAAATTCTATTGCAAGAGTTGGGCAATTGAAAAAAGTAAAACAAGATTCTTGTGGCACGATTTGATGTTAACCTAATTTCATCTTGCGCTTGGCTAATTGATCTAAGCAAAGGATAGTAAACAAGAGTTTTGTTAACCTAGGACTTCTCCTTCGATCGGGCGAGGCGGAGCTCTCGCCGGCCTAGGGCGGAGCTCAGCCTTGCTAGATTCGGCGAGCTGGGCAGGGCTCGGGCCTCGCCCGAGCTCGCTAGAGGTTCGCTGGGCTTTGGCGAGCCGCGAGCTCACTGGATCTGGCGGCGGAGCTCGGGCTCGCCTGGATTGGGAGCTCGAGCTACTCCGCCAGATTCGGTGAGCTCGCGGCTCGCTAGAGCTCGACGAAACTCTGGCGAGCTCAGGCGAGATCGGCCGAGCCTCGAGCTCGCCGAATCTAGGGACCAGGTCTTGGTCGGCCGCTAGGTAGCCGGCCATCGTCAGGCGTGCGGCGGCGTAGGAAGGAGGAGGAAGCCTGACGCGGCAGCGGAGGAAGGAGGAGGAAGGGGGGAAGGAAAAGAAAAAAGAAAAAGAAAGAAAAATAATAAATAATAAAAATTTCGATTTTTTACAAATACAAAAAATTAAAAATTCATCTTTACCAAAAAAAAATAATTAAAAATTCATTTTTTTCAAAAAATATATAAAAAACTAATTTTTTGGTCAATTAAAAATATTAAAATTCAATTTTTGATAATTTTTCCCAAACAATTAAATTAGCTAACGAATGGTGGAAAATATTTTCCACTCAAAGTTTAGGTTTCGGCCAAACACCGGAAAATATAGTCATTTTCCTGGAAAATGATTTCTAAGAAAATGTTTTTCGAAAACATGATATTTTCCGTGAAACGAACGAACCCTTAATAGGAGCAAATTTCTTGGACCCCAACATAATCGTGCATCCTAGAATTTCATCCCAAGTTATATATCCTAAACAAGCCCCATTGACTACATGGTAGGAGAGTTTGCTTCTCTTCTCATGATTTTGTATTCAAAATTTGTTGGGAGCACTGCAGAAATGAAATCCTAAATACACCAAACTGATATCGGAGAGTATGCGCTTAAGTTTACCCAGGAAAGTAGACCACTCGAAGTTGCGTGCCATCTGACCACTAAAAATATTCTTATAGTTCCCAAAACTTATTCACACCTTTTGCCTTTAGTTTTACTCACCTTGTCATCTTCACCCGACTTTTATATGCGCCCAAAATATCAATAAGCCTTGTCCCTAATTCGTCTATTTTTGTCAAAGAACAAAAACGAAACATAAGTATAATATCGTGTGTATTTTTATCAAGTCTGAAGGTATCTTAGAATAGAGTTGAGTTAAAAGTACTGACTATGTTATTTAGGTGTCACGAGTAAACTCTAATGTGACGTACAATTGTTTGACCTCATGAAGAAGTTTTGATTATATTAGAGACGGATAGAATGGAGAAAAACAAATATTTGCTCTTGTTATGAGCATAAATAACAACACAATGGATTGTACTATTAATGTGGTTTTTTTTATTACGAGCTGCTATGCATTTTGAACAATATTAATTTTCTATAATTTTATCTGTGCAAAAATTACTATGATTTACTCTAGCTAGACACTTGTAATTAGCGTGGTTATTTTCAGAGTTGTTCTATCTGGTCAAATTTTATAATTGTATTCTCTTAAACACAATTTACATTATAAACATCTACACATTTCCTTCATCCCTTCTCTCTGCCCTTCTGAAACAACTTCAAGGACGATCACTTTCTTCACTTACCCTCTCATCACTTCTGCTTTCTTCACATCCTATTATTTTTTTTCTTTTTCAATAGTAAAATCCGATTTCCGTCTCTCCATTTTTCATTTTCTTTTTTTTTTGTCATTTTTTTCTTAAAATTTTATAGTTCCTCCAATCAAGAGGATTCACGAGGTGAAGCTGAAACATGGGGCAGCAGTCGAGTTGGCAAAACAAGTTTGCCACGCGATCTCTGATATGAAACCTACCGAAATCACCGAGTTTTTCCTGGAGAGGAACCTGTTGGGTTTTGCTACAACCAAGGGAAACAGTGAACTCGTGAAGATATTTATTCAGTTTTTCCCGCAGCTTATTCGGATTTCGCCTAATGGTGAGAGTTTGATGACACATGCTGTGAAGTCTCGCCAAGAAAGGATTCTCTCACTCTTCTTGAAGGTAAGCTCAACCAATGAGTTGTCATTAGTGCCGGCGCCTACACCGGAAGAAGCAGACAAGATGATGCTCGCAGCAGCGAAGTACGACTCTGATTTTGATGCTGCAACTTACGTCTCCGGAGCAACTTTTCAAATGCAAAGAGAACTCCAATGGTTTAACGTAAGTATATTTTTTTTCCCTATATTTAATAACCGCGCTTAATGATAGTTACTGTGTCTTCTTAACAAATTTATTAGAATATGACGACTACACCTTTATAATATACATAGAACTTTTTTTGTAGCAGTCAGGCGATACCTGGCCAGCTTTCCACACCACAATTTATGGGCACACTGCCTCACATCCATCTGGTGCTCAGGATTTTACTTCTAAAATATCTCCAACAAATCTTGAATTCAAGACTCCTAAGAAAAGAATAAACTTCCTTGACATCTAAATCGACACCGTATTGGTACATATAACTTTTAAATTTCACATGCTAAACAAAAATTGAAAAAATAAGTTGAGAAACAACACTGTATCCTTGGAGCAGTTTACAAAAAATGAGGGAGGCTGATTAGAGAAATTGGGGCACTATAAACTGATTGGAACTCATCATAATTAAATTGCATAAGAATTCTACTATTACAACGACGATTCACCATTCAATCTAAACCAAGACTCTTTCTTAAATCCGACTGACTCTTTATATAGGTGTCTTCCACGATGCAATTATGCAAATAATTTATTGTGTACAAATTTTATTTGGAGCCCCAAAAAACATTTAAATTAGTTTTCCTTATATTTTCCCGTAACTTTGCTAGTTCTTATGTCATTTTTTTAATTAAGATGATAATGTAGTTCAAATATAATTAAATGTGTGTAGATGGATAATTCTCTAATTAAAGCGGTATGACGTGAATCTTCTCTTTTTAAATTGAAAGGTTAGCAAGAAAAATGTTAAAAAAGTCCTAAACCTTTTGTATTTATGCCAATTTAGTTATAAATCTTTTTTTGGTGCCAATTTAGTCATAAACTTTTTTATTTGATGCCAATTTAGTTCTTTCCGGCTAACTTTGGCAAGATTTTGCTGATTGGATGCCGGCTAGCTGACGTGGCACGATCGGCATTGATGTGGACAACTTTTAATAATATTTTAATATTTTTTTCTTTTTTTTTTCCCTTCTCCTCCTCCTTCCTCCAGTCGGTTGCTGGACCTTGGCGATCGGCCAAAGGCAATAGTCGGCAAGGCTCGAGCCCTTGCCAATGGCTGCGATGGTAGCCTCGTGCTGGGTGGTGAGGCCTCGACCTTGCCTGATTTGGTGAGGGTGAGCCTTGCCAACCTGGCGCGAGGTCGCCCTTGTGACCTAGGAGGCCTTGAGCTGGGTGGCGAGGCTCAACCCTCGCTAGCTCGGTGCAAGGCTGCCCTTGTGGCCTGGGAGGCCTCGAGTTGGCTTCGCACTAGGCGGCAAGGCTGCCATCGCGGCCACCGGCCAGGGCTTGAGCCCTCGCCGGCCGTCACTTTTGGTTGGTCACCAAGGTCTGGCGACCGACTAGAGGAAAAAGAAAAAGAAAAAGAAAAAGAAAATTCAAAGTTCAAAAATATTAAAATATTATTAAAAGTTGTCCACATTAGTGCCGATCGTGCCATGTCAGTCGGCTGATGTCTAGTCAGCAAAATTCGGTCAAGATTAGTCAGAAAGGACTAAATTGACACCAAGTAAACATGTTTAGGACTAAATTGGCACCAGAAAAAGGTTTAGAACTAAAATTGGCATAAATACAAAAGATTTAAGACTTTTTTAACACTTTTCCCAAAGGATAGCGAAGTTCATTTATGATCACTATTTCTATTTGAATAGCTATTGATTCAAGAACACTTCTCATTGGTTAGTTTAGCAATTAACTAAAATTTTACTCAGGTAAATTACTGTCTAAAAAAAAAAAGCGAGATATCATGAAGCTTTTACTATATATTTACCTTTGTTTCATATCTAACTCTCTATTCTCTTCGTCATGAAAAAAAGTTAGGAAAAAATTGTGCCTTTTCTGTTTCCCCATGGCAGGACGCCAACACGTCTCTCCAAATGTTTAATGAGGATAATAGAAAGAACTAGATGGTCTATTAACAATATCGGATAACGATTTGTAGGGAAAAGATTAGTGAAGAAAACAGAATTTTTTAGTAAAGCAAGTAAAAATTGGGTGAAGAACTGAGGGAAGCGACGTAGTGAATTTTAGACCTTCTATTAGATAGCAAAATTTTGAGAGGGGGAGAGGGAGAGAGGGAGAGAGAGGGAGGAAGTTGGGGGGGGGGGGGTGTAAGAGCATGGATTTG
The DNA here is from genome assembly GCA_028830015.1 of Eucalyptus grandis x Eucalyptus urophylla. NCBI lineage: Eukaryota > Viridiplantae > Streptophyta > Magnoliopsida > Myrtales > Myrtaceae > Eucalyptus > Eucalyptus grandis x Eucalyptus urophylla. The sequence goes on from CM054190.1 coordinate 50,327,845, forward strand.
AAAGGTTGTATGATTCAAAGGAAGATAAATGAATATGATATAAAATTTGAAACTCAAGAGCTGTGCCCTTAGTCGTGAATACGAGAAGAGGAATTTTGACATATAAAAAGCGAAGAAACACCTCAGAATTTTTAATACTTTTTTTTAATAAAAAAGTCAGAAGATATATATATCTTTGAAGAAGAGGATGTAATGTTGCCTTTTGGGTGAAAGTGCCAAGGGTTTTGATACCAAAGGGAGGGAGATTTTGGTGGCCTCAAAAGTACGACCAAGGAAATGCTCACTACAAGGCATTTGATAGGACCACCTAACAAATTCACCTCAAGGATATAAGGCATATGAAGAGTGGATACTCACTTCAAAGAGATCCACCTTAGGACACAAGGTATGGAACTCACCACACTATGGAATTCATCAAATGAGTATAGAGCTAAGGGAACTTTAGTCTTCGTTTCTAAAAATTCGATAGGACACTCACTTACCCTCAATGAAATCTTAAGATGGTTTTGTATAGATTCACAATTTCAAACAACATTCCTAGTATAGGCAAATCCAATACACTAACCTTTTATTTACCAATAAAAGACTAACAATCCTTAGACAAAATGTAAATACTAATGACTATTGACTCAACTCTAGAGAGATAAGGATATCATAAGTATCATAATTTTTTTGTATTTACTTGAGTGCCATAACTTTTTTTTTAATAAACCACTTATGTGTCATAACTTACCAAAAAGAAAATATTCATTTGAATGCCATAATTTTCAATCAATCATTAAGTGTAAAAAAATTCTAAAAACATTCATCTAAGTATTGCAAATCTAACGTGGCATAATACTTGTGGTGAAAGTTTTAAAAAAAATTATGCCACTTAAGTGATCGATTGAAAAGTTTTATGGCATGCAAGTGATCGAAAAATGTTATGGTACTCAAGTGATTAAAAAAGAGAGAGGTTATGATACTTAAATAAGCGTCATATAAAGGTTATGACACATGTGATGTGCTTTCCCAACTCTAGAAATGAAATGCAATGTATTGGTCTAAAAAAACACATGGACATACTGACTCATTTTCGGATTTTTACCAATTCTTCGTATTCTGTTCATAACTTCTTCTATAATACTCCAAATTTTATGAAATTTCATTCATTTGAAAGTAGAGACGTGGGGCTTTTCCATCCATATGTTGTTTGACCATATTGAAGCACAATATCATCATCACAGCTCAGATGAAAGTGACGCTTGAAGTTCTTCCCGTAGAGATGGACTTAACCTCTAAAGAATTTTACATTGGGTGTTGGATAAGTCTTAATATCCTTGATTTGTTCTTTTATCATTCTCACCAGATCGATGAAAAGACTTGTTCTCAAGCATGTCTCATTCTCATTATCGATGTACAGACAAAAAATTAATGTCATAAAGAGCAGTCGAGACTATAATTTTCAGGCCATTTAATCGTGTAAACATTTTCATCAACTCTCTTTAAGACTCGAAATGAGCCATCAGTTTTTGGTTTGATTTTTACTGCATGCCTAGAAAGATTCACTTTCTAAGATTAATTTGATAGGTCGATGTGGTCGAAATAAAAGCATTGATCGCAAAATTATATATTGTCAAACTTCTCCCTTAAGAGGAAAACCCAATGGGATATCAATATTATCGAACATAGCATCATGGGTGTCGTTAAATGAAGGATGCAACCTGATTGGGATCTCTTGCTTCATGTTCTTGATTCTCGGCAATGTTATTGTTACCAAAAACCTCTTTGAATGGTCAGGAGCCAGTAGATGAAGTCTTTCAAGATGTTGACTTTGACATCAAATCCATAAGAATCGCGACTCCTTTGACGATGAGCAAAGGAGCCTCTTGCGAGATATTATGGGATCACTATCAACTATTTTGAAAGCTTAAGTTATTAGATAAATGCGTAATTTATTATTTAAATACTCTAACACTCCTCATCACTTTTAGTATGGTTTTTTGCCTAGTAGTGAACGTGGAAATTTAATTGGTGAGACAAATAGGGCATGAAAAGATTTGAACTCAAGATTTCCAACTTTGATATCATATGAAATTTTGTGGGACTACTGACAACTATTCTAAAAACTTAAGCTATTAGATAAATGCGTGATTTATTATTTAAATATTCTAACACCTCTTCGTTAGATATGTTAGAGCAAACATCACGGAAAGGGTAATCTCCTCTTCTTTGTCTTCTTCTTTACTATCATAACGGGGATTGTCACGTCTCAACAAATGAGATTTATCCAATTATTTTCGGAGTATTGTAACTTCTGTTTGTGACTTTTATGCATAGGCTGTGGAAAGGTGGCTTTTCCCTAATTTTAGAACCTTCAAACACGAAGGGAAAGCATACTGGCAAATATTCACAGAAGAGCACGGAGTGTTGCTTGAGAAAGGAGAGAAATGGGTCAAGCACACAGCAGATAAATGTATGCTCGTCTCAACTCTAATTGCCACAGTATTGTTTGCTGCTGCTTTCACTGTACCCGGTGGCAATAATGACAAGACTGGAATCCCATTGTTGTTAGGTCGGGACTCTCTCCTAATTTTCGCAATTTCAGATGCATTAGGTTTGTTTTCTTCCGTGACATCTATCTTGCTATTCTTGGCCATCTTAACTTCTCGGTATGATCCAGAAGATTTTCTTGACTCATTGCCTAAGAAGATCATTATGGGCCTTGTTTTTCTCTTCCTCTCCTTGGCTTTCATGCTGGTGGCATTCGCTGCAACTCTCATAATTGTGCTTGATAAGAGACTGGAGTGGGTTCTCATTCCCGTCACTCTGCTGGCCTCTGTCCCCGTGATTTTATTCGTATTACTACAGCTTCCCCTGCTATACCAAATGGTTAAGTCCACTTATGGACCCAGTATCTTTTGTCCTGAGAGCATATGGGAGTGAGGCATATTTTTGGATGTGATCACGTGATTGACGAATATGTTTTGAAAGTGTATGCCTTCATTATAGTTGGTTGTTTGTAGTGGGGCCAATGCAATATTTAATGTATTTCCTAAAAGTATTTGAACAATTACTATGTATCATGCTTCCCTACCTTGGTACCAAAGATCTATTATGATTTGATCAATTTAAAATTTCAGCCTATAGATACTTCAAAATTGAATTGACACATGCATAAATAATTTTTGTTTAGCATCCAGTACCAAAATATACTCAACCTTGGAATCAAACTTTTTGAAAATTAGCTTTTTTTAGCGTTATGTTTTATAATTTAGATGCAGAAATTTTTTCCATGAGCTTAAACATTCAGCCTCCAGGTATTTCAAAATATAACCTATACAAACAATTATCTTGAACGTTTATTACCAACATACGCACAATCATATAATACAACTTTCACTCATGGAATTAGAGATGAACAATTATTTATAGAAAAATATATATATATACAAAATTTGGTTGATAAGAATTATACCAAATGTAGACTTCAATCTTTTGAACTATAAAGTAATTGGAATCATACCACTTATAAGACTTTGTTTATATTAATTGTGAAATAGATGGAATTAAACTGATGCCGCCCGTAGTAAGCTTTCTACCCAACCCAACAATTCGAAACTACCCATTACTTCCGATATACGTTGTTATTTTTGTGGAGAGATGAGTCATCGTGCTAGTAATTATTGAAATGACAAGAATCAACCAGCTAGTAAAGTTTTCTTAGTGAAAAATGAATTGGATGAGGACGCAGAGGAGCCATATGAAGAAGAATTGAAAGATGACAAAGTCGCTACGGAAGAAGAACAAATAATACATGTTGATTCAGGTGAACTTCTCAAGATGAAGAAATTTTTTCTAACTCCTAAAGATGACACTAGAGATAGGTAGTTGCACACAACTATTTTTCACTCGGCCTTATTGACACCTAAATTTTTGCCCAATGATCATTTACGAAAAAATGGGAACTTGTTTTTCCACAAAAAATTTCATGCCAAATTCTTGCATATAGATTACCTAAGTGTTTAGTATAGGCTTTTTTTAATGGAAGACATTTTTCCTTAAAAAAAAGAAAAAAAAAAAGAGAGAAAAAAAAAACGCAAGTTGGGGCCAAAATGCAATTTCCAAAAGTTGAGGGACCAATTCGTGAATTTTACAAAATTTTTGTCACACCGCAGGCCCTACCCTTGGCGCGAGAATGCGACATCCTTAGCTTCGAGATTAACTCACAATGTCCCATGAGGCGTCACTATCCTATAGATTTTATCTTTGATTTTAAGCACATGCGGAAGTGTGCAATCTCTAATCACCCTTTCAATCAACAATCAAACAATGGATAGTCGGAGAGAAAACACACACATACTGCATAACTTCCCAACTTTATTTATCTAATCAGAACGTTTACAAATTTACAAGCCCTCACTTCTAAGGCCATTCTAATTCGGTCATCCCCATACACTCAAAAAGATATCAAAAGGGGGGGCTGAAAGTTGCAAGGGGAGCCTATCTCCTTTACTGAGATCTAACCAAAAAGTGGCTTTCCTCCTTGGTCCTGCTACCTAAGCATCATCCACTAGGCTTTCTAGCAAGCTTGCATCCTCGCTGAGTCCAGGGGGACCAAGCAACTCATATGGGGTCCAAAGAGGTATCCATCGAACCATGCATACCATGTCCGATAGTAATGCGGGACAAGGCCACGGTACCCCTGGTCAACCCAAACAGTGGTGGTGACCTGTTGGAAAACAGCGTCCTCCCTAAGCACGTCTAGCACAGCAATCTCCATGCTAATAGGCGCCCTAAAATGCATGAAGCGATGAGGTAAGGGGTCTATACCTATTGACCTGAAAAAGGTTAAACAACAATAGTGAATTAAAAACTCAATAAGTAAAGATCCTAAACCTCATATAGGCGGATGCCTCACATTAGAGCATTACGATTTTTGACCTAAACATGTCGATGGCAGAACAATAGCAAAGCCTAAGCTTTGCTGTAACAATAAACGTGATGAAACCTATCCTTAACCGAAGTCCATCGAATCCTAAACAAAGACACATAATCCACATGTGTCACAATTAGTGCAAATAATAGTTACAATATTTACAAGTAACGAATATGAGCATCCACAACATTGTCAAAGCCTTCGAGACTCAAACAACCACCTTCAAGACATCTATATGCCTCTCACTTTATAAATAATGACAATCATAGCATGCACGTCTTATAAGTCATTAAAATGACAATTAAACCATGCATGTATCTCATGCATCTCATATATGTCACGCTTCGATCCTCAAGCACGCACCCATCTCTTACCTGATCGATTAAATAAGGACGTCCCAGGATGCATCGTCGACTCTTTCATTTTATATATGCATGCATAAGCATATAAATAATCCCCAGACAATAAAACAATGGTATAAGAAAGTAGGACCAATTTTTCACAAAAAGACCTTTTATAAACACACAGGCTTATATACATAAGCCTACAAAAAGGGAATCGACTTTCACCAAAATAGAATTGCCCTATGACTAGCTAGTTAGACAAGGACGCCTATTCTTCGGGCTTCACCTTCTAACTTTGGGCTCGAGTCCTCCACCGATGTCAACTAGGGACCTGCAAATGATTATACAATAACTAGTGAGATAATGTCTCAGCAAGTTCAATCCCTTAAGACCCGATTAGGAAGCAAATACGCCCTAGGGGTTGCCTCAGCACAACCACGAGTCAGAGGACTTACCTTGGCCTCAGTCTCCTTCCTACAAGTCAATATAATTTAATATTTCAATAAATCATATCAACCATCAAATCACTCAATCAGATCGAATCATCGATCAATCGACCCAGTCGATTACATGTCACCAAGACCATCTCTTGGTCAGCCCCATTCAATACTATCTATGAATCCGATCAAAATCCAGGACTCCTCATTGTAATTGAAATATAGATAGTATATTATCCTATCTCCATATGATATATAGAGCCATCAAGCGAGTATGCATAACGTTCTATCTCAAAGACGACATATAGAGTCATTGAGCTGTTATAACATACCTGTGCATAACGTTCTATCTCCAAGACGACATATAGAGTCATCGAGCCATTATAACACATCGTTGGATCATATCGTCCTTTCTCCAATATGACATATAGAGTCACCGAGTCGGTATACAAGCAATTCCTTTTCAAGATGACATATAGAGTCATCAAACTATTATAGTATAACGTCCATTTTCCAAGATGACATACAAATCATCGAGCTGTTATAGTATTTTTGTTCTGAAGACATAATCAATTTACCATTTTTATCATACTCGATAAAAATACACGTGTGGGTACACGGCTGGCCTTAGCCAAAATAACCTCACACTATTTTCAACAGTCCCAAAATAGATTTTTCGCTCTGTAAACCGACGCCCAGTAATTTTCTAGTTAATCACCAAATTTAATTAATTTAGGAATAAAATCCTAAAATCACAATTAAATCAATTTAGCATAAATTAGAGCTCAAATAATTAAACGAACCACACCACAACAATCAGTATAAAATTCCGGTCATCGACTATCCCAAGTTAATTTTCGAAAAATAAATAAATAATTAAATAATTACGAAAATATTAAATAAATAGCAATAAATTCAACTTAGGCCCGTAATGCCTAATTGGACGCCGAAACGGACTCGGAAAAATTCCAAGGTTCGTTAATTAAATAATAGAACGTGTCTACTCACTAAGTACACTAACTAACCACCTAATATGCATCGTCAATTAATTAGATTAACTAATCTAATCTAATCTATCCACTTAATCTATCTTGGCCTAAACCAATCAACCCCTAAGCATAATTAACCTACTAAGCGAAGATTAGTGAGATCAACTCATTTGTTTGGCGAGCTGATTGGTTCAAATCGATGGGGACGCAACGGGGAACGACTAACTCCAAAGCGGGCCTAGCTTTCGGGGTCGGGAACAACCTCAAAATGGGCCTAGACCATGGCTGGAAACTCACAACTTTTGCTTCTGATTTGAGCTACAAAAGAGAGAAACTAAGGCTGAAAGGGGTGGCAAGGATCGGCGAAGGCAGCGGGGATTGGTTTTGGGTCCAAGCGAAACTTGGCGGGCCTCCGGCGGCGGCCCACGGTGGTCCAGATGTCCACAGCAGCCTGCTAGACGCACGGCTGGGCTGAGACGATGGCGTGAGGGAGGCGGAGACGCACGGTGGAGGCAAAGCAACAGCGGCACGTCGGTGAGGCGGAGATGGCGATGGGCGGCGTGCATCTTCGGGGCGACTTCGACGGGCTTCTTCGATGGCTGCTGGTTTCGAAAAGCTCCAAGAGAGAGAGAGAGAGAGGGAAGGCTGGCCGGTTGTCTTGAGGGAGAAGGAGGAAGAGATAGGGAACCAAGGGGGCCACAAGCCTTATTCTTCCACTAACTTGTCCCCTTGACCAATTCTCAGCCAAGGCTAGCTTCCATGGCCACAAATCAGTCACCATGGCTTCAAACACAACCCTTGAAGTGGTCCAAAAGGGCTAGGTGTGACGCCTCGACCTACGGCCCTTGATTCGCTAGGGTCGCCACAGTTTACTTACCTTTCACTTATCCTAATAACATGTCACTCTAATACCATTGAGTTATAGTGGGTCCATAAATCCTGGGGGTTCGTATTTTTTTTTTTAAATTGGTCCCAGCGCAGTTCATATAACGGAAGCAAAATCAAAATTTCCCTACCCCATACTCCAACAAAATAATACAATGCAATGCACACCAACTACGCATTTTATAGATAAGTTAAAGCCGAACCACTTTTATTTACATAACTATGATGGACATCACGAGTCGGTACAACCAAAAAGCCAATGCTTTAACTAAGCTCGACTATAACCCAAAAGTACCCTACTCCACATCAGACATGTACATCAATCCATCATCTAGTGTCGGCTATCCAAAAAGTGTCATCCTCTACCAATCACACGCGCAATCACACCCAGCCTGGTGCATCGGCCGGTGGCGGCGGCAGCATCCCCATCATCATCCTGTCGCGACGAACATGGATGGACAAGAACTCCTGGACTACAGGGCCATTAGGTAGACCCACATCATACATAACCAAAACACGAACACGGATAAACACCAGTCCACGAACACCAACACAAGCGTGCTCCGAGCACTCGACCTCAACATCGGACGATAAGCCATAAAAAGTACCATGTGTGACAGGTGACAGAGGCATCTCTCAATCTGAAATGTTAGTCTCCAAAGAGGTGAGTACAACCACTCAGCAGTAAAGATCCATCAAACTACACAATGCAACAAGCAAGACAACCAAAGTTTCATGTGAAATGCACATATCATCCATGCAATCATACTTATACCTCCATGAGGTTCATTCAATTAGGCAATTTATGTTCCATGCCATATGCACATACATGCGCATAATTCATATCAACTACACAATCATGTATATATCCCCATGAGATCCATTCAATGCCTTCATGATCGCATTCCCAATGTCATATAGTACTAACTCAATTTCATAGGCAATCCATGCACCATGCCATATGCACACACGTGCATGATCCATATTCTCAATTTTGATATTCAAACGGATCTCATTTCTCTTCCAGGGACCAGTGTTTGCATCCCTCATATCGCTCGCATCCAACCTCGCATTGCGAGGAACCTCCGGCACACACCTCCAGGCATCCGGCACACATCTCCGGGCATCTCGCACCCCAACTGGCATCACGAGGAACCTCCAGCACACACCTCTGGACATCCGGCACACACCTTCAGGCATCTCGAAACTCCCGAGGACATCCGACACACACCTCCGGGCATCCCGACACTCCCGGGGCATCGTCGACTCAAGGGTCCGACAGTATCATCAACATCACAATGTATATTCACATATATGTCTCACTTTCAAAATAGCAATTGATGCAATAATGTCAAAGGTTTCAATCAAATTTTGATGTCATATGATGTGCTAACTGTCACCACATATGCTGTATAAATAAGAACTCAAGACATTTCATCTTACCAAGCAATTTCATTTGTTCTTAAAATAAAACAGTTTCTCGGATAAAACAAAATGCACTTCTTTATTTAAAATTCTGGAAAAATTAGTAAACGATCTTAATAAATTCTAAAAATTTAACATGTTATAAACGAGATCTAGAGGAAAAGGTTTCATGAAGAACATCGTGTCAAAAGAATTTCGTACGAGCCGCTACGGTCCATGCATCACGGCCTTAAAATTTTAAACATCACCCTTGCACAGTTTTATACATAAATTCGGTATAAACCCTAAATCAACTCAGAAAATTTTGAAATTTTGATATGTTATGGAAAAAACCTAGAGGTAAAAGTTTCATGAAGAACTCAAAGTCATATTCGTAATAGATCAAAAGCTATAGTCACCATAACTCTTCCTAACCCTCGGTAACGGTTTCCAGATTTAACACTTTCAAAGAAAAATCATTTCACCAACCAATACTTGTCCATTTCTTCTCAAATTTTAGTATGTTACTCCTCAAGATGTCACCTACAACTTTCATCAAGAACACGAAGCTAAATTTCGGCTAGATAATTACAGAAAATTCATGAAATCGCCAAAGGTCAAGCTGTTTTTCCATGAAACAATTTACTAGCTTGAAGAACTACTCCTACACTTTCGAAATTCCAACATTCAGCATCACAACTCGAGCATTTCTAACATCCATTTCACTTCACACACAACCACAGCAAGCAAAGTGTAGATTAATGGACTCTCACTTGTCTTAAGTTCAATGAAATCAAGCAAGCAAACGCCGACTTGGGGACTTTGGGCGTGGCTTGATCAGCGGCGGAGCTAGGTGGCATCGACGGCGGCTGTTGGGGCACGCACGGCGGGGATGGTCTCCTTCCTCCCTCGCCGAAGCACCCTCACTCCCGCTCAAACTCTCCTCTCTTTCTCTCGGATTCTCTCTCGCTCGCCCGCTCGGTCTCCCTCTCTCTCTCGCGAACACACACACTCTCTCTCTCTCTCTCTCTCTCTCTCTCAGTTGCTGCCTCGTCCATTCCGCCCCTCTCTCTCTCTCTCTTTTTTCTTCCTTTCACCCTCATGATTAGCTAGTAATCATGAGGTTTTGCATGGCAATGGACACTTGGCTTCAAAGGAAGAACATGTGGCTTCTTCTATGGGACAAATGGAGAGGGTGGCGTGAGCTTCTCCACCCGGCTCCTCCTCCCTTCGTTCGACGGCCTTATGGGCCTCCATGGGCTGCTTGAGCCCAAAAGTCTTGGGGCCAAAAGAAAATCCAAGTAAAAGGCCCACAAACTTCAGAATATAAACCCATAATCCTTGCACCATTATGAAGCATTTTATTATTTTTCTTAAAGAAATAAATTTTGCATTCTCATAATCCAATTGCTTCATATACAACTGCATAGCCAAAGTTCCTGTGTGCAGTCCAACTCTTCAAAATTTTACTCTTAATTTTTCAGCAGGCGTGTGCCTCACGCGCAGTCGACTTCCATCCCTTTGGCACAAAATTAATTTACCAATGTCCAAATTCCTCTCTTATTCCATGTCTACTTAATTGGTATGGTTGAGATTTTTGGATGCCACACTAAGCAAGGGGGCATACGAATTTGCTTGGAAATTCATCCAATTGAACTCTTGTTCTTACTCAAATCAATCAAATTCGGTCTCAATAAAATCAACCGACACTCCATCGATCAAATTGATATTTTTCCTAACCAATTGATCTCACTTGCTTTCCAATTTTGCGGTAAAAAAGGGTCCCTAGCTTTTTCTGGACAAAGACGGCCTTAGGACGACTTTTTTCCAAAAAGTCCGCGTTGCAGAAAAATCTTCTGAGAATGAGTTGACGTTTCTAGAATTAATTGTGACACGAGAGAACTTTCAATTTCTGAAATCAAATTCAAATTCACGATTTATTTCACTCTGGCGCGTTTTTAGTGTGACCTAGGCTACTAGGTAGTTTTCAGAACTTTTTAGTGCAAATGACCCATTGTTGATTTTCTTCGAGCCACAGTGAATCTCTTTGACACATTGGCGACTCTCGGTTGTCATGAAAATCTCGAGATTTCAAATATGGACACAGGATATCAAAATGATAGAAAAATCAGTCTATTGCCGGCTAACGAGAATTTTTCAATTTAGTGAAGTCACCCACGTTTAGCCACACATCTCAGTCGAACCGACCTATCTCTGATCTCTAATCAATTTACGTTTGTGCTGTAATGATCTCGACAAATGAACACGGTCGCACGGTCGATTCTTGGTCGAATCCTCAAGTCTATTTGCCTTAAAATCTTAATGGCTTCCATAGGTAGTCTAGTTATCTCACGAATGATCAGCTCTAAGAATAGCACTATATGCGTGTCGATGAAATGCCCGATTTATTCAATTGAAAGCAGAATAAAAAATCTAGGATGTCACACCTCTTCCCCTCTTATAAAAATTTTGTCATCGAAATTTAAACCTTACAATACTTAAGCAAAAAGGTGGGGGTACAAACGCTTCATCGACTCTTCAGTCTCCCAAGTTGTTCCTTTAGTACCGTGGTGCTGCCAGACCACTTTGACCAACATGATGGTCTTTGTACGCAGAACTTACTATTTTTTGTCTACAATCTGAACCGGACTTTCAACATATGACACACGGTCATCCACGCCTAATTATTCAAAATCAAGCACGTGGGTTGAGTCAGGCTCGTACTTCCTCAACATTGACATGTGAAAGATGTTGTGCACTTGCGCCAATCTTGGCGGCAATGCAAGACGATATGCTAAGGTCTCAATTCTCTAAAGAATTTCAAACGAGCCTACGTACCTCGAACTTAGTTTCCCTTTCTTGCCAAAGCGCGAAGTTCCCTTCATTGGTGACACCTTCAGAAAAACATGGGCAGAAGAACAGCCCAAGTGTCATAACTTGACACGGGAGGACACTTAAGTGCCATAACTTCAAAATGGTACACTTGAGTGCCAGTTTGGAAGTTAAATGGAACACTAAAGTGTTACTCCGGCGAGAATCTGGCCAAATGGCTTACGTGGCAATTTTCCGGCGAGTTTGGTCCAAAACGGCGTCGTTTTGCACGCTGACGTGGCGAGAAAATGCAAAAACGACGCCATTTCGTGTCTGACGTGTAAATAATAATATAAAAGTTAATTAAATTAAATTTAAACTTAATTTTATTTAAAATATTCAAAAAAATTAAATAAATTAAGAAAAATTAAAATTAAAAAAAAGGGGGAGGTCGAAGGGGGCGGCTGAGGGCTGAGCCCTCGCCGCCTCCCCGCCGTCGCCGGGAAGGGTCGGCGACGGAAGGGGGAGGGTCGGCCGGGGTTGCCGGCCCCCGGCCGACCGGCGGCGAGGTCTGCGAGCCCTCGTCGGATCGCGACGAGGGCCGCGACCCTCGCCCTAGATCTGGGCGAGGGCTCGCGGGCCCTCGCCGCCGGTCGGCCGGCCTCGCCGGCCCTTGGCCAGGGCCCGGCGACCTTGGCCGACCCTGCCCACTCCGTCGCCGGCCCTTCCCGGCGGCGGGGGGGAGGCGGTGACGGCCCACGAGCCCTCGCTGGATCTGGGTGAGGGCTACGACCCTCACCCCAGATCTGGGGGAGGGCTCGTGTGGGGCGAGGGTCACGGGCCCTCGCCGCCTCCCTGCCGCCGCCGGAACCCTCGCCGCCGGTCGGCCGGGGGCCGGCAAACCCCGGCTGACCCTCCCCCCTCCGTCGCCGGCCCTTCTCGGCGACGACGGGGAGGCAGCGGCGGCGAGGGCTCAACCCTCAACCGCCCCCTTCGACCTCCCCCCCCCCCCCCCTTTTTAATTTTTGTTAATATTTTTAATTTTTTGAATATTTTAAATAAAATTAAGTTTAAATTTAATTAAATTAATTTTTATATTATTATTTACACGTCAGACATGAAACGACGTCATTTTTGCATTTTTTTCGCCACGTTAGCATGCAAAACCACGCCGTTTTGGACCAAAATCGCTAGAAAATTGCCACGTCAGCCATTTGGCCAGATTTTCGTCAGAGTGGCACTTAAGTGTTCCATTTTACTCCAATATTGGCACTTAAGTGTACCATTTCAAAGTTATGGCACTTAAGTGTCCCTCCGTACCAAGTTATGGCACTCCAGGTGTCTCAACCTCGGAAAACATGTTCACCAACTTGGAATTCCAATAGTCTCCAGCACTTATCTGTGTAACTTTTCTGTCTATTCTGAGCGGTCTTTAATCTGCCTCTAATCATTGCCACGGCATCCACTAACTGCTGGACCAACTCTGGGCCTATGATCTTCCTTTCCCCAACTTCATCTCAACACACCGGTATCTTGCACACTCTGCCATACAATGCTTCGAATGGAGCTATTTGTATGCTCTGCTGATAACTATTGTTGTAGGCAAATTCCACTAGGTGTAGTTGATCTTCCCAACTTCCTTTAAAGTCTAGTACACAGGCTCTTAGCTTGTCCTAGAGGGTCTGAATTGTCCTCTCAGACTGGCCATCCGTCTGAGGATGATATGCCGTACTGTACTGCAACTTAGTACCTAAGGCATTTTGTAAGCTCCTCTAAAAAGCAGTGGTAAATCTCAGATCTTTGTCTAAAGTTATCGTAACTGGTACTCCATGCGGTCGAACTATCTGACGCACGTATAGATCTGCGTGTATGTCCAAACTGAGGTCCTTTCGAACTACAATAAAGTGAGCCGACTTTGTCAGTTTGTCAACCACTACCAAAATCGAATCATTTCCTCTTTGACTCCTCGGTATTACAATCACGAAATCCATCGTGATATGCTCCCATTTCCACTTTGGGATTTCGAGAGGTTGCAGAAGTCCTCCCGACTTACAATGTTGAGCTTTAACCTGCTGATATGTCAAACATTTGGCGACATGCTTGGCGATGTCCGCCTTCATACTCGACCACCAATTGACGTAGATTCTGATACATCTTGGTACTACCAGAATGAATGCTGTAACTGCTACGATGTGCTTCTGACAAGATATCCTCTCTAAGCTTCACATTGTTAGGTATAACCAAACGTTCTTGGAACCTCAGTATTCCTTCATCAGAAATCTGAAAGTCATCCTTTCTTTTCTCAAAGTCTTCTTGTAGAATCTTCTTCACATCATAATTTGTCAGTTGGAGTAATTTGATTTTGACCTGGACATCCGGTTCAATTCTAAGGGTGGCCATAAGACTTGAAAGGTGGTCTACCTCAAATTTGAATAACGAATCTCGAGCTCTCTCAATTAGATTCCACTCCTTAATCAATATCTGAGCAACTGAAGATTTTTGGCTCAAAGCATCGGCGACTTTGTTCGCCTTTCCTGGGTGATATAGGATATCATAATCGTAGTCCTTCAGTAATTCCATCCATCGGCGCTGTCTCATGTTCAACTCCTTTTGAGAGAAGAGGTACTTGAGACTTTGATGGTCCGTGAAGATTTGAAATTTTTCTCCGCACAAATAGTGTCTCCAAATTTTCAGGGCAAAGATAATCGCCACGAACTCTAAGTCGTGCGTCAATAATTCTGTTCATGAGGCCTCAACCGACGAGAAGTGTATGCAACAGCTCGGCCATGTTGCATCAGCACGCAACCCAGTCCTCTGAACGACGCATCATTATAGATCTCGAATCCTTCAAGACCAGATGGAATGGTCTGAACAGGTGCGGTAGTTAGCTTTTGCTTAAGCTCTTGAAAATTACTCTCGCACTTGTCTGTCCACACAAATTTTTCTTCTTTCTTCAAGAGTTTCGTCAGTGGTGACGCTAATGATGAGAACCCTTCCACAAGCTGTCTATAATAACCCACCAAACCCAGAAAACTTCTAATCTCTATCACGGTAGTCGGTCTAGGCCAATTAATCATGGATTTAATCTTGCTTGGGTGCACAGAGATTCATTCGCCTAAAATCACATGTCCTAAGAAAGCAACACGAGTTAACAAAAAGTCGCACTTGCTGAACTTGGCATACAGCTGATGGACTTTTAGGGCGCGCATGACAAAATTTCTGGAACATAAATCAATTTTCTGGCAAGAAATTGATTTCTCAATTTCTATTCCATGGACAAGTTTCTGAGTAAAGAAACGTGTTTGATAATAATTCAAAATTTCTATTTCTAAAAAACAAATTCGTTCGATAACAGAATAAAATTTCTATTTCTAGGAGTGGTAATGACCGGCGTCCGGTGGTCGGAGTCCAACATTCGGCAACCGGCGTTCGGTGACCGGCGACGAGCGGTCGAAGTCCGAAGTCCGATGCTCTGCGTCCGGCGCCAAGTCTGGTGACCGGCGGCGAGTGCCCCAAGTCCGGAGTCTAGCACCTGAGTCTGGCGATCGGCAACCGACATCCAACATCCGAAGTTCGACGTCTAACATCTGACCTCTGGAGTTCGGCAGTAGGTGGCCAGTGGCCGGAGTCTGGCAGCGGGTGGCGGGCAGTCGACATCCGACGATCGGTGGCGAGCGGCGGACGGTCGCCGATGAATATTCGGTGGTTGGTGGTAAGCCTCTGGCATCCAATGATTGGCGATGAGCAGCCAACGATTGGTGGGCATCCAGCATCCAGCGACCGACGGTTGGCAACGCGCGGCTGGAGTGTGGTGGCCGGCAGTCGAGGGCTAGTGGCCAGAGCCAGTGGCGGTCGGCCAGCAATGGGCGGTGAGCATCTGGCATCCCACGGGCAACAAGTGGGTGATGGGTGGTGACAATAGTGAACGATGAGAAAAATTTTGATTTCTCATTTTTGTTCCAAAAATAGAAAAGCTAAAAATTTTAATTTCTGATTTCTGCTCCAAATCTATTTCTAGAATATAAATCAGTTCTAAAAATAGAAAAATGAAATTACGTTACCAAATGGATTTTTGTTTCAAATCTGATTCGGGGAACAGAAAAACAGAAATTTTGTCATGCGTGCCCTTAGCGTCTGAAGCACTAATCACTTCTCGAGTACACCAGAATATCATTAATGAACACGATCATGAACCGATCTAGATATTCCTTGAATATTCGGTTCATCAAATCTATGAAGGCAGCAAGAGCATTCGTCAACCTGAATGGCATCACTGTGAACTCATAGTGACCATACCAAGTACGAAATGCTGACTTGGGAACGTCCTCCTTCCTGATCCTTAGCTGATGATATCCTGTCCTCAAGTCGATTTTTGAAAAGATCGACGCTCTTTGTAATTGATCAAACAAATCATTGATCATCGGGAGTGGATACTTGTTTTTAATCGTTACCTGATTGAGTTGGCGATAGTCGATGCACAAGTGCAACGAACCATCTTTCTTCTTGACAAATAGAACTGGTGCTCCCCAATGTGATGCACTGGGACGAATAAATCCTTTATCCAATAGCTCTTATATTTGCTCCTTTAATTCCTTCAACTCAGATAACACAATCCGGTAAAGAGCCTTAGAAATTAGCTATGTCCCGAGTGCTAACTCGATCACGAACTCAATTTCTCGCTTTAGCGATAATCCTAGCAATTCCTTTGGAAAAACATCGGGAAATTCTTTCACCACGACAATGTCTTCCATCTTCAGCTCCTCAACTATCGTATCCATAACACTTGCCAAGTAACCTTGGCAACCCTCATCTAATAAACGAGTTGCCTCAGGCGACGAGATCAAGATAATCGAGGGTCCTCCTCGATTACCGGCAAACTCGAAGCTCTCACCCTCTAACGGGTCAAACTGAATTGACTTGCGATAACAGTCCATTTTAGCTCGTTGCTTGGTGAGCTAGTCCATGCCAATTATCAAATCGAAGTCATACATGGCTAGGACTAACAAGTCTATTTTCCCCTTGTGCTCACCAATTTCTAACTTGCAACCAGAACAACCCAAAGTAGCTATCACCTTATCCTTCAATGGTGTAGATATGCTAACAACAGATTCTAATAATGCATGATTCAATCCTATCAACTTAACATACTGCTCGATAATAAAGGAATGAGTTGCTCTTGAGTCGAATAAAGCATAAGCAGGATAGTCATTCAATGTAACCATACCTGTGATCACGTCAAGCGTAGCCTCTGCTTGACCTTGAGTGATGGCATACATCATGCCTTGAACTGATGGTCTCAGCTGTCCTTCTTGTGGTGCATTCTACGGCGCATACCCTCTGATTTGACCCATAGGTGGCGGCAGCAGCAATTGCGGTTGTCCTCTTGGTCGCCTAGGACAATCTCTAGCTAGGTGAACCTGCTGGCCACATTCAAAATAGGCGCCCATCCTTCGAGGGCACTAGTTCGGTCCATGTCGCCTTCCACAAGCATGACACAAATCATTCCTGCTTGGCCCTGACTTGCCAACTCCACCCTTCCTACTGGGCGAGATCTGAAATCTTCCTCCGACCATAGGCCTCTTCCAATGTCGAATTGCATCTTTATTAGAATTAAATCTCGACCCAGATGTGACGGCTCTTTCATTCTAATCTCTCTCAATCATCTGGGCCCTCTCGTATAAATCATTGTAACTCCTCAAATTCAGCGAAATCAATGTACTTCTCAAGTCCGGCCTGAATTTGTCTCTGAACCTTCTCACTCGGTTCGCTGGATTCTCGATTAGTTCAGGAGCATATTGCGATAGTTCAGCGAACTTCACCTCGTATTGATCGACAGTTAGGGAGCCTTGGCGAAGACGTTGAAACTCTGCCATTTTCATCTCTCGAAGTCTCTGAAAAATATTTACCATTAAAAGCCTCAAGGAAGGCGTTCCATTTCGGGATGACACCTTTTGGAAATACTGCTCCTTGAGTGGTTCTCCACCAAGTATTTGCAACTCCCTCAAAGTTAGTTAGTTGCAAGAACTACCTTTTTAGTTTCATTGCACATCAATAGTGCAAAAGCCTTCTCAAGTTTTTGGATCCACAAAGCAGCAACTTCGAGGTCTCCTGCCCTAGTGAACAGAGGTGGATTCAACCTCAAGAATTGTTCCACCAGCTTGTGAATCGGTCTCCCAATGACTACGATTCCTGGCGGACCTTCAATAGGTGCGGCAGCAGGTGCAGCGACAAGTGCAACAACGAGGGTGGCTTCAGCGGCAGTGGCAATAGTAGCAATAGCGGTGGCTACAACGGTGGCAGCTTGATTCTAAGCCTGCTACCCAATCAAGTCCCTCATAGTTTCCAGTGACTGCAAAATCCCATCTACTCAGGGATCTCCAAGGTTTGCTACCCCAGCACCAACAGGACATGGTGCTACACCACTCGCGCTAGCCTGTGTTGGCGCTCAACCTCGGCTTCCTCAGGTACCGACTCTGGTTGGCATTCCACCTCGAGTCACAGTCCTAACGGCCCTTTTGGTAAGAGTTCGCTACTCCCGATCACTCATGGCTCAGCTTTAAATACTGAAGCCTACTTCTAATTCCATACTAAATTAGAAACAGAGTGATCTAAACCACAATAAATTTTACCAAACAACTATCCTAGACATGCATCAGTCATGAATTTAAAGGCATCTTCTACTTGCTATCCCATAAACCATCGCATCTTATCACTTCACTCCCTAACCATTGCTCTGATACCACTAAACTGGGATGTCACGCCTCGATCCTCGGGCACACACCCATCCCTTACCTGGTCGATTAAATAGCGACGTCCCAAGACGTATCGCCGACCCTTTCATTTTATATACGCATGCGGAAGCATATAAATAATCCCAAAACAATAAAACAATGTGATAGGAAAGTAGAACCAATTTTTCACAAAAGATCTTTTATAAACACAGATTTATACGCAGAAGCCTACAAAAAGGGAATCGACTTTCACCAAAATAGAATTTCCCTATGACTAGCTAGTCAGACAAGGACGCCTATTCTTCGGGCTTCACCTTCTAACTTTGGGCCTCGGGTCCACCACCAATGTCAACTAGGGACCTGAAAATTGTTATACAATAACCAGTGAGACAATGTCTGAGCAAGTTCAACCCCCTAAGACCTTATTAGGAAGAAAATACACCTTAGGGACTGCTTAAGCACAACCACGAGTCAGAGAACTTACCTTGGCCTCAGTCTCCTTCCTACAAGTCAATATCATTTAATATTTCAATAAATCACTCAACCAGATTGAATCATCGATCAATCGATCCAGTCGATTACATGTCACCACGACCATCTCTTGGTCAGTCCCATTCAATACTATATATGAATCCGATCAAAATCGAGGACTCCTCATTGTAATTGAAATATAGATAGTATATTATCCTATCTCCATATGACATATAGCGCCATCGAGCGAGTATGCATAACGTTCTATCTCCAAAATGACGTATAGAGTCATCGAGCCGTTATAACATACCTGTGCATAACGTTCTATCTCCAAGACGACATATAGAGTCATCGAGCCGTTATAACACACCGTTGAATCATACCGTCCTTTCTCTAACATGACATATAGAGTCACTGAGTCGGTATACAAGCAATTCCTTCTCAAGATGACATATAGAGTCATCGAGCTAATACAGTATAACGTCCATTCTTCAAGATGACATACGAATCATTGAGCTGTTATAGTATTTTTGTTTTGGAGACAACCAATTTACCATTTTTATCATACTCGATAGAAATACACATGTGTGAGTACATAGCTGACCTTAGCCAAAATACAAGATTTTCACTTTTGAACCTCTCACTATTTTCAGTAGTCCAAAAATAGACTTTTGGCGCTGTAGACCGACGCCCGGTAATTTTTCAGTTAATTACCAAATTTAATTAATTTAGGAATCAAATCTTAAAATCACAATTAAATCAATTCATCATAAATTAGAGCTCAAATAATTAAACGAACCACACCACAGCACTTGGCATAAAATTCCGATCACCGGCTATCTCGGGTTAATTTTTGAAAAATAAATAAATAATTAAATAATTACGAGAATATTAAATAAATAGCAATAAATCTAACTTATGCCCATAATGCCTAATTGGATGCTGAAACAAACTCGGAAAAATTCCAAGGTTCGTTTATTAAATAATAGAATGTGTCTACTCGCTAAGTACACTAACTGACCACCTAACATGCATAGACAATTAATTAAATTAACTAATCTAATCTAATCTATATACCTAATCCATCTTAGCTTAAACTACTCAACCCCTAAGCATAATTAACCTACTAAGCGAGAATTAGTGAGTTCAACTCACTTGTTTGGCGAGCTAGTCGGTTCAAATCGACGGGAACCCAATGGGGAACGACTAACTCCAAAGCGGGCCTAGCTTTCCAGGCTAGGAACAACCTCAAAATGGGCTTAGACCACGGCTGGAAACCCACAACTTTTGCTTATGATTTGAGCTGCAAAAGAGAGAAACTAAGGCTGAAAGGGGTGGCAAGGATCGGCGAAGGTAGGAAGGACTGGTTTCAGGTCTAAAAGGAACTCGGCGGGCCTTCGATGGCGGCCCACGGTGGTCCAAATGTCCACAACCTGTTGGATGCACGGCTAGGTTGAGACGCGCGGTGGAGGTGAAGCAGCAGCGGTGCGTCGGTGAGGCGGAGAAGGCAATGGGCGGCGTGTGGCTCTGGGGCAACTTCGGTGGGCTTCTTCAGTGGCTGCTGGTTTCGAAAAGCTCCAAGGGAGAGAGAAGGAAGGCTGGCCGGTTGTCTTGAGGGAGAAGGAGGAAGAGATAGGGAACCAAGGGGGCCACAAGACTTATTCCTCCACCAACTTGTCCCCTTGACCAATTCTCAGCCAAGGCTAGCTTCCATGGCCACAAATCAATCACCATGGCTTCAAACACAACCCTTGAAGTGGTCCAAAAGGGCTAGGCAAGGGGGGCATACGAATTTGCTTGGAAATTCATCCAATTGAACTCTTATTCTTGCTCAAATCAATCAAATTCGGCCTCAATAAAATCAACCGACACCCCATCGATCAAATTTGTATTTTTCCTAACAAATTGATCCCATTTGCTTTCCAATTTCGTGGTCAAAAATTGTCCCTAGCTTTTTCTGGTCAAAAACGGTCTTAAGACGACTTTTTCCTAAAAAGTCTCTGGTTGCAAAAAAATCTTCTAAGACTGAGTCGATGTTCCTAGAATTAATTGTGACACGACAAAACTTTCAATTTCTGAAATCGGATTCAAATTCGCAGTTAATTTCACTCTGGCGTATTTTTAGTGTGACCTAGCCTACCGGATAGTTTTCAAAACTTTTTAGTGCAAATGACCTGTGGTTGATTTTCTTCGAGCCACAATGAACCCCTTCGACACATTGGCGACTCTCAGTTGTCGTGAAAATCTTGATGTTTCAAATACAGACATAGGGTACCAAAATGATAGAAAAATCAGTCTAGTGCCGGCTGAGGAGAATTTTCCAATTTAATGGAGTCACCCACGTTTAGCCACACATCTCGGTCGAACCAACCTATCTCTGATCTCTAATCAATTTACATCTGTGCCATAATGATCTTGACAAATGAACACGGTTGCATAGCCGATTTCTAGTCGAATCCTCAAGTCCATTTGTCTTAAAATCCTTAATGACTTCCATAGGTAGTCTAGTTATCTCACGAGTGATCAACTCTGAGAATAGCATTATAGGTGCATCGATGAAATGCCCGATTTATTCAATTGAAAGTAGAATAAAAAATCTAGGATATCACAATATAAGACCGTCTCAAACATGCACGAGCCATAAAAGCACTTTCAAAGTATGCATATAGCACTCAAACACTTTGCAAACGTTTAGCGCCTCGAGAATCACATATCATCCCATACTACCATATTATCTCAAGTCCAATTATTAACCACATATAGCCGAAACCCTAAGGCTCTTCCAAAAACCTCCGATACATGGTTTCACTCCCTCAAGCACGGCATCCAAAATCTATCGGGCATCCAAAACCCATTAGGCATCGTTTCAATATAATACATCCCGCGAACGGCATACGATTGATGTGAGGGCATCCCATTGACTTGGGGGCATCATCCTGAAATCCATTGGTGACAATATTCCTCATATGACCACACAAATTAAGCATTCAAGTAATCATCTTTATCTTTCTCTTTAGTCTAAGTATGAATGCCCCACAGGCATGCCAAGCGATGTATAACTTAAGCCCGATTGTACATGCGACAATGAAGTATCGTGCATGAAACTAGAAGTGTGGCTTGACCCGTGATGCTCGAGTACCAACCTATGTCAAACCTGGATCGAACGATACACCTCAATATCGCCGAACTAAGAGAGTGACTCGGCCCGACGCACTTCCATGCACGTCCAAGAACCAACGCCATTCTCGATTTGATGGCTCGATGTGAACTCAAGCTTCGACCATGACCTATGGTCATCTATATGCAAAGATCACTTCACATAGCATTCATACAACCATTCATGGCATTCAAATATGAAGACCAAGCATAAATAGCAGTAGCAAACGATCCATAGCAACAATTACAGCAACCTAGCCTAAGTGAACATTTCCACAACTCACGGCAAACCCGAGCAATCTCAACCTTCACATACTTGTTCCTCATTCAATCTTGAGCCATATAACTCAAGCATATCATGAGCAAACCCTACAAAATTAATCACATGAGTTCCTCAACCTAGGATAGTCTTATTGTACTAAATGCGGTTCTACATCCGAGTCACATAACATAATAGCTTAGTTGACGTTTAGGAAATCTGCTTACAAACAACCAAGACAGAATGAGGGCTGTCGAGTGGTGGCTCGGCTCACGGACTGCAGTGAACGGCAGCAACTCATGGATGGCAACAACCAACAACGGCAGGGGCAACAGACAGCAGTGGCAGATGGCCAACGGTGTGTAAATGGCTCGCGAACAACGGTGACCGTGTGCAGCGGTGGTACGCGACCAGGCAGGCGAGCAGATGGGCATGGCCAATCGGACGGTGAGGGAAAGGAAGAGAAAAAGGGATAGAGGAGAGGGGAAGGAGAGTTGGCTGACTAAGAGGGAGAGAGAGAGGGAGAGAAGGAGAAAAAGAAGAAGAAAATTGAAGGAGAAGCATGTCCATTACATTAAATGCTTCATGTATTTCTGTCCTTCTCTCATCATGACCCTAAGCTTGGGGAGCAAGAAGCAATTTTGGCCATCCATCAAGCCAATAGACTTATCCAAGATCAAGGGTTAGGATTGCTTCTTGAAATTTCAATTATTGGCTAGACTCAAGGGGCAATTTGGTCCATTCTTCGTAGCCATTCCAAAGTGACGCCAATCTCAATGTCCATGGCTTGACAAATTTTGTCTCATCTCAATTTAACACTTAATAGGCTAATTTGGTCTCACCTATAAGTCTGTTAATGTCTATATCCTCAGCTTAGCGCATTTCCTCAATTAATGCAGTAACGAGCTCACTAAAATCCTTTCAATTGGAAATGAATGCCTTGATTACATCTACAGTTGATACTTGCAATTGGACCAAGGCTAGCGGCTAAGTTTTGATCAAAAACGGCTTTAACGGACCTGCATGAATTTAGGTAGCATTGGCAGAATTCACACAACTGGACTCGAACTAAGTTTAACGTTTGTTTAGGGTTTTACGCATTACTTTCAATTGAGCTTTGTCAATCCATAAATGACCCTCGGTTGTCTTGTAATCGAGTAGGATCGATCAACCTGCCTTAACTCATGGTCGTTTGAGGTTAGATTAGGGTCGTTCACGAACAATACATTGACCCTGCGGCGTCACCCGCAATCAATATACACTTGAGCTGAATTAATCTATACCCGTCTTTTGATTGACTCTTGACAGCACATGATCGTCCACAACATTTTTATGGTTGAATGGTCCTTACATAGTCGAATACTCTAGTTTATCGCAACCTTGATCTTGAACTACCTTGCCCCTAATTAGCTAGTTAGCTCGTGAACAATCCCTAGGATTGATTCATGGCCTATCCTTATCATTGACGTACCAATCCCTAGTCCATCCCTCGCGATGTAAATAGAGGTTCGAATCGAGGATGTCACAACTCTCCTCCTAAAAGAAATTTCGTCCTCAAAATTTAAAGGCATACCTAATTTCATAAATAAATGTGGATATCAGAGCTTGATTGATTCCTTACTTTCCCATGCAGCTCCTTCTATCCCGTGATGTTGCCAAATGACCTTCACTAAGGGAATTGTTTTATTCTGCAACACTTGCTTTTCTTTATTCGTGATCCGCCCAAGTTATTTAACATACGACACTCTGTCATTCATTTCAATATCTTCGAAGTTTAGTGTGGCACCTCGAACCCCCTTAGGTCGCCAGAGGCACCTAATGCTTCACCTAATTTCATCTCTTAGAAGAAGCGTCGTAAATCATGGACATTTTTTTTTTTGAAAAATGGTCCCAGCGCGACTCATTAGCGGAAGCAAAATATAACATCACCATCTCCTCCATCAAACATGATACAATTGCACACCACTAATCATCATGAGAAAAGACAAAGCCACGACACTTTATTTACATATTTTCAAGATAGGTTTCCTTGGGTCGGTACATCAAAAAAAAGGCCAGGACATGAAGCCACACTCGGCCATAAACCCAAAAAGAAACACTCCACCCACTACGACTGATGTGCAAGATCCCCCATCACTAGTGTCGGCTAACTATCCCAAAAAGTTTCAGCTCCTACTTGACACGCACGGGCCCTCACACCCATCCCGGTGCATCAGGCGGTGGCGGCAGCAACATCCCACGCATTGCCCCATCTCGTCGAACGTGGACGGATATGAACTCCTAGATGACAGGACCCTCAGCTAGGCCCACGTCATACATCACTAAGGCGCGAACTCGAATAAATGTCAGTCCAGGAATGGTGGGACAGTCGATCTCCACACACTCGACCTCTACATCGGAAGGAAGACCTAAAAGACGCCCCGCGTGACAGCAGGGAGCGGCATCCTGCTAATCTGAAATGTTGGTCCCCGAAGGAGTGAGTACAACCACTCAGCAGGTAAAGGACCAATAAACCACACAACGCATCATGCCATGCAATCATCACAATCATAGCACCACATGTCATACAGGCATCCATGCACAACATACCGTGGCATCATGCACATGTCATCATACCTCATATACCATTATCATCATATAGACATCACCATCATATCATATACTTACCATCATCATGTCACACATGGCATCATCCTTACCATGCATCCATGCGTATAACATCATCACTATGTCACATGTACCATCATCATGTCATGCATCCATGCATGTAACATCATCATCATATCACATATACCATCATCATGTCATGCATCCATGCATGTAACATCATCATCATATCACATATACCATCATCATTGCCATGCATCCATGCATGTAACATCATCATCATATCACATATACCATCATCGTTGCCATGCATCCATGCATATATCCGCATCATCATGTCATGCATATATCATCATGCATCATATCATGCATATATCATCATGCATAATTCAATTTCAATTTTTATCTTGGACCGCCACATTTTTCTTTCCTGGGACCAATGTTTGCATCCCACATGTATCCAAGATACAATTCAGACCATCCGGCTCCCCCACTCTCCGGGCATCTCGTACCCCAACTGGCATCACGAGGACCCTCCGGCATTCAGCCATTCAAGGCCATCGGGCAATCGGCCGCACCCTTCAAGCCAGGCATCTCGCACCCAAACCGGCATCGCGAGGTATCCCTCGGCACAATACCTGCCGAGCTTCCGGCTCCCCCACTCTCCGGGCATCTCGACACCTCTCGGTACTCCCGAGGCCCTCCGGTATCCGGTCATTCATGACCACCGGGCAACCGGCCGTACCCTTCTAGCCAGGCATCCCAACACTCCCGGGGCATCGTCGGCTCACACCTCCGACGGCCTTCTCATTTATCTCAATTCTTATCTTCAATTATAGTTCAATTATAACATGGCATGTGATGTGATGGCAATCAAGATCATATTCACCATTGAATTCATACATGCATCTCAAATCATTATCATACATGCAGCAAGACACCATCATCCATAACAATACAATTCATGGAGTCCATGCAATTTAAATGGTCTATATTTCATGCCTTTTACAAAATTCCAGCATGTACCATTTTTGAAAATATTTAAATTAAATATCCATATGCTTCTAAAAAATCATGAAATCAAGACATGTGATAGATAAGACAATAAGATAGTAATTTCATGAAAAGCACATGCCCAATAGAGTCCCACACAAGAAGATATAATTCACACAAATACAGCATGCAAATTCGGATAGAAACTGAATGTGCAGTTTCCGAAATAATTCGATTAAAATACCCGAACAACCTCCGAAAATTATGAAATTTTACCAGGTTATAGTTAAGACACTAAAGTATATTTTTCATCAAGACTTCTAGGCCATATTCGTTCTAGATAATTTTCTATAGTCGTCCGAAGCTTCTGGTTCTCATACCGAAACGTCCAGTGCAGTCATCTCCGAATTACCGAGTTTTTACCCACTTATTTTTCTTCGTTTCCTATGAAATTTGGATATGTTTCACTTCAAAAGGTCCCCTACAACTTTCATTAAGAGATATAAGTCAAATTTCCAAATAATAGTCACCATATGGGTCCATGAAGTCTCGGGTGTCCAGTACCGCGTCTCCAGATTTACCGTCTTCAAGAGTAAGTCGATTCACTAGGCTACACTTGTTCATTTTACTTCAAATTTGAGTATGTTAGTATTTAAGATGTTCTATACAAGTTTCATGAAGAAGTCGAAGAGATATTCTTGATAAAAATCAACATGCAACCACAAATCTACCAAAAGGTCAGCAAAACAGTTCCAGATCTAGTGTCTCCGTAGGATGAGTGTTTAGCCCGTTAAATCTCCACCATTCTGTACCAAATTTTAGTATGTTGTAGTTTAAGATGTTGGCTAAAACTTTCATGTAGAAATAAAAATCAAAATCGAACTCGAAACATGCATGCAAGCTCTCACAAGATTCTGGCTCAGGCGGTTCATACGAAAACAGCATGCAAACTCAAGAACAAGTCACATTCTAGCTTCGGTTTTGCCTATCCTATGATCCGAAACCTACCACCAACAAATCACACATGCAAGGCACACATGCAAGGGTGGAAATCAGTCCCAACTTGCCTCAAAGATCAAGCGGACAGCGGCACACCGGTGACGGACGGACGGCGTGCGGGCGGCGACGGGCGACTCCTTCTTCCTCTCGGCCTCACTCTCTCTCGCAACTCACTCTCTCTCTCTCTTTCTCACTTGGCCGAATAACACCAACCGGCCACCCTCTCTCTCTCCTCTTCCTTTTATTTCCCCAAATCCTCATCATTAGCAATCATCACTTGCCACTTCCAATGGCCAATGCATGAAGGCCTCCTCTTGCCACTTGTCTTGACACATGCATAATGGGCTTTGAGCTTGGGCTTGGATTGAAAGAAGTGGGCCGGCCACACCTCCTTGGGCCCTAATTGGGCCGGCCATTCGGTCCACCAAAAGCTTAGGCCATTGGGCCTAAGGCCCAACCTAATTAAACCCACAATTCCACTTTCAATTATTCATCTTTAATTATTTCTTTCATAGATTTCAAATTTTAAATTCCACATGGCCAAGAATAAATCATCCTCATTAATTTATCCTATAATACTAATCTAAAAACTTATGAACACAAGCGCATATCACTTAGTCTTAAAAGGAGACTAATGGCTAAAACATAAACCATAGGTAATTTCGTTACCTAATTATGGGCTTTAACACACCTTAGAGCTCGTCTTGAATTTTTGGGATGCCACATTTAGCACGTGCGTCGGATCCAGCTTATACTTTCTTAGTATGGATACATGGAACACGTCATACAATTGAGCAAGTCTGGGCAAAAGTGCTAACCTATAAGCTAAATTCCCTAGTCATTCTAAGATCTCAAAAGGTCCTACGTACCTCGCATAGGTGACATCTCAATAAAGACGTGGTCACTTACTTGGAATTCTGAAGGTCTACGTCGTCTATCGGTGTAACTTTTCTATTGACTTTAGACGGTTCGAAGTCTTTCTCTGATCACTTTCACTATGTTTGCTAACAGCTGGACTAACTTTGGGCCAGTGATCTTTCTTTCCCCGACCTCATCCCAATAGATGGGGTTCTGCAAGTGCATCCGTATAATGCTTCAAATGATGCCATCCCAATGGTCTGCTGCAATTGTTGTTGTAGGCGAATTCTATGAGATGTAGCTGCTCTTCCCATCTTCCTTTAAAATTGAGGACACACGCTTGTAGCATATCTTCGAGCGTTTGGATTGTCCTTTCTGACTAGCCATCCATTTGTGGATGATGAGCCCTGCTATACTATAGCTTTATTCCCATAACAATTTGAAGACTCTTCCAAAATATGGCAGTAAACTTAGGATCTCTATCCGAAGTAATTGTCACTGGCACTTCGTGAAAATGAATTATATGTCGGATATATAGCCTTGCATATTCTTCCAATGAGAAATCCTTCATACTGCCAAGAAATGAGCTAACTTGGTCAACCTGTTGACTATTACCCAAATAGAATCATGACCTCTTTGGCTTCTTGGAAGTCCCATAATGATTTCCATTATGATGTGTTCCCATTTCCATTCTGGGATTTCTAGTGGTTGTAACAATCCACCAAGCTTGCAATGTTATGCCTTTAGTTGCTGACACGTCAAACATTTGGCGACATATTTGGCGATATCAACTTTCATGCCATTCCACTAGTAATTTTGTCTGAGGTTCCAATACATCTTCATGCTAACTAGATAAATGCTATAGGTACTTCGATGAGCTTTTGATAGGATTTCTTCCTTTAGCTCTACATCATTGAGTACACACAATCGTCTACTGAATTTCAATACTTCATCTTCAGTTACTTGGAAATCTAACTTTTTCTTTTCTGAAATTCCTTCTCGAATTTTCTGGAGTTTGGGATTGTCTTGTTGTAATGCTTTGATCTTTTACCACACTTTTGGTTCAATTCTAAGGGTAGCTAAAAGACTAGAAAGTTGATTTACCTTGAATTTGTACTCTAGATCTTGAATTCCTTCGAGAAGATTCCATTCTCGAATCATCACTTGTACGATAGTTGATTTCCAATTGAGAGCGTCTGCTACCTTGTTGGTTTTCCCAAGATGGTAAAGAATATCACAGTTGCAATCCTAGAGAAGTTCCTTCCAACATCGTTGCCTCATATTTAGTTCTTCTTGGGAGAACAGGTACTTCAGAATTTGACGGTCTGTGTACATTGTGAAATTTTCTCCGTACAAGTAATGTCTCCAAATCTTCAAGGCAAAAATGATTACAGCCAATTCCAAATCATGGGTTGGATAATGCAACCTGTGTGGCCTTAATTATTTGGAAGCATAGGCAACTACTCTTCCATATTACATCAATACACAGCCTAATCCTTTTGGAGAGGCATCACTGTAGATCTAATAACCCCCTAAACTAGATAGTATTGTTAGAATTGGGCTGTAGTCAGTTTCTGCTTAAGTTCTCGGAAGCTCCTCTCACACTTGGTTGTCCATTCAAACTGTACATCTTTCTTCAACAGTCTTGTCAAAGGAGTGGCTATACTGGAGAATATTTCCACAAATCGTTAGTAATATCTAGCCAAACCGAGGAAACTTTGAACTTCTATCATTATGGTCAATCTGGGCCAGCTTATAACTGCTTCAATTTTCGTCGGGTCCACTGCTATTTCTTCTTTGGATATTATGTGTCCAAGGAAAACTACTTGGCTTAGCCAGAACTTGCACTTACCGAACTTAGTGTAAAATACATATTCTCGGAGAGTCTGCAACACCATCCTCAAGTGTTGCTCATGCTCACTTGGATCCTTTGACTATATTAAAATATCGTCAATGAACACTATGATGAAACTATCCAAGTAAGTCCTGAACACTCTATTCATGAGGTCCATAAAAGTGGTTGGGACATTGGTTAATCCAAATGGCATCACTGTAAACTCATAGTGGCCATATTAGGCTCGAAACACTGTCTTTGGAATATCCTTCTTCTTGATCCTTAATTGGTGATAACTCAATCTCAACTCTGTCTTGGAGAACACTAACGCTCCTTGGAGTTGATCAAATAAATCATCAATCCTTGGCAATGGGTGCTTGTTCTTTATAATAGCTTGGTTGAGTTGCTTGTAATCGATGTAAAGACGCACAATCCATCCTTTTTCTTCACGAACAAAAATGGTGTACCCCATGGGGACGCACTAGGGAGGATGAACCATTTATCAAGCAATTCTTCCAATTACACCTTTAGTTCCTTAATTTTGACAATGCCATTCGGTATGGGGCCTTGGAAATCAACTCTGTTCCAAAGGCTAGCTCAATAACAAACTCTATTTCTCATTTTGCGGGCAATCCTAGCAATTCCTTTGGAAAGACCCATGGTGATATCTTCCATCCTTGGTTCGTCAATGGTCATATCCATCATTGTCACTAAAGAACTTTGGCAGCCTTCCTCCAGAAGTCAAGCTATCTTAAGTGCTGAAACTAAAGGTATGGAGGGTCCTCCTCCGTTTACTATGAACTTATATTTAGGATAGTCGGGGGGCTAAACTGAATCACCTTACTATGGCAGTCTATAATAGCTCGTTGCCTAGCGAGCCAATCCATCCCTATGATGACGTCAAAGTCATACATAGCTAGAATAGATAAGTCTATGATTTCCCCATGACCACTTAAACTGATCTTACATCCTCGACACCCTATGATGGTCAACACTTCATCTCTCAACAGGGTAGAAACACTAAGAATCATTTCAAGTGGCTTAGATTCTAACCCAGTTAAATTTCCAACTACTCAACAACAAACGAATTGGTGGCTCTTGTATTAAATAATGCGTAAGCAACACGTTCTTATAAGGAGACCATACTTGTGATCACGGTCTGGGAGTTCTCAGCTTTTTTTTAGGTAAGAGCGTAAACTCTTCCTTGGGCTAGAGGTCGGTTGGGGCTATTCTGCGGTGTAGCTTCGAATTGTGGCCTCACTTGCTGATGTTACACTTGCAGCCCCGCCTAAAGCTGAGGGCAGTCCCTTATGCAATGGCCTTGTTGGCCACAACCAAATTAGGCACGAGAAGAGAAAGTGAGGTCCTGCGATGCACCTCAGCACATGTGCACACCGGCTTCCCACAAGCGTGCATGTACGCATACATACAAACTCACATAAGTATATACGGACGGCAAAGTACCAAAGAGTCGCATCATAAAAATATCATAAATATCTTCATTGTATAGTGTTTTTTCCCAACAATCAATCTGTTTTCTCCGACGGAACTGTGTAATGTGCCCAACTGTAAACATATTATGAAAAAATATTGCTGGGTTTGTTTTCTGTACATGTTGAGATCGCAAGCGTATTAACGAATGCTAATATCTTGAATCTTGGGTGCATGCTGCAAGCACATTGAGCTGCTGCTCTAGTCATCACATACACATTCATTTTGGGTGGATAGTGTTACTGATTGGTTCATCTTCATATCCGTTGAGTTGTTGATGTGGTCACCTTGTTGTGTTCGTACCAATGTGTTATGCTACAGATTATGTCTATTCTGTGCATGCTTGCTGTTCATATGCCCTGGTATGTGGAATTGTTCAATTGTGTCATTGATGTGCTGTTCATTCATGCTAAAGCAGTTACTGTACAAATTTCCTCTTTCATTTTTTTCTGTCTATTTTGGTGAGCCCCTAGTGTTATGACTGAAGAATTTAGAGTTGTAACAGCGTGTATACGCATTCAATTTGGATGGGCAGTGTTACTGATTGGTTCATCTTCGTATGCGTTGAGTTGTTGATGTGGTCGCGTTGAGTTGTTGATGTGGTCACGTTGTGTTTGTACCGATGTATGATGTGCTGTGTTACGGATTATGTCTATTATGTGCGTGCTTGCTGTTCATATGTCCTGGTGATGAGAATTATTTAATTGTGTCATTGATGTGCTGTTCGTTCATGCCAAGCGGTTGCTGTCCAGATTTACTCTTTCATTTTTTTCTGTTCCATTTTGGTGAGCCTCTAGTGTCGAGGCTGAACAATTCAGAGTTGTAACTGCCCAGTATGAGGAGACCATTGTTCAAATGCTTTTAGGTTTTGTTTGTTTCGTAAAAACTGAATGTTGGTGTCTTTTAAGACATTTATGTGATTTCAAACTAATCTAAAGGAATAAAAAAATTTCTCGTAGAAAGTAAGTTATTAGCTACATTTCATAAGGAAACTGTTAATTTCACGAAGCTATATCATTGTCTGAAAATTTTTTGCTAAATAAATGTCTTGCGTAGCAAAATTATTTTGTTCAAACGATCGGAAAAGAAAAATATAATATGATTTTTTTCATATGCACTCATCTACCAATAAAGAAATGTCTTGTGGAGCACAGTAATACCGTGACTATCTGAGGCCACCGCTGTATGCGAGTATCATCAGGGATAAAGACGCGATAGCCAAGCACCGCCGTGAAGTGAGCTGCCGGCAGAAGACTCGAAACAAGGAAAAACGCCAAAATAGGGAGTTATCAAGTCCGTCTCTGCAAGGGCAGTTTTTGGCCAAACCCGCGCTTCCATGGCAGTCACTGAGGTGCAGGACGAGCGTCAAGAATTTCGGGAATGGATGAATAAAGGTTTGAACGAGAACAGCAAGCTCTTGAACGAGGAGCTAACAACAGAGCCTCTCAGCCAAACTCGTCAGAGCTGATGCCGACGATCGCATGAGGTCGAGTTGGAGTTGGCAATGGTGGCGACGTTGCTCTAGAAACTCAGCTGGCGTTACAGTGAGGGAGCTCGGCGGAATGGTGAGGTGAGGGAGAAGAATCATCAGAGCTCCCTGACGCCGGTAGGAGAGCTCGTGAGATATAAAAGCCATAGAGAGGACCCTTCGGTCCTGTTGGCGTGTGTAGAGAAATCCAGGCGCGACAAAGGTGGAGGTCAGGAGAGGAAGAGAACCGGTTTCCATGAGTGATTCCAAGTACGAGAGAATAAATGGAGAGGGAATTCGTCTCTCTCTCTCTCTCTCTCTCTCTCTCTCTCTCTCTCTCTCTCTCTCTCTGTGGACACTCAAAAAACCAACGTCATAAACATTGCAGAGGGGAGGGATTCTCTGGAATTTTGCGGAGAAGACGCACAATCAGGAGTTCCTTCCTCCTGTGGATCTCCTCCTCTGCGGCTGCATTCAATCTCGCCTACCCCCTGCAGATTCCACCATGACCAGATCTTCTCTCTGAACCTCCCTCTCCCGACTGCCACTCATGAGCACCTGCACTGCAAGAAATGAGGCACGCACCTGCGCGCGCGCACAGAGGGAGAGAGAGAGAGAGAGAGAGAGAGAGAGAGAGAGAGAGAGAGAGAGAGAGAGTTCTGAAGAATTATAAGCTGGGTTGGATCTGATGGGCTGGAGTGATGGGCTGAAAAGCCTAAAGTGATGTAATGAATGTGGATTTATACACACTAACTATTTTATATTTTATATTTTATATTTTATTATTATTGTTATTATTTTTTAGTAAAAGCAATGTTCAACTTACCGGCGAAAATTAAGGTGTCAACCATATTGAGCAGATCGTCGTAGAGGAACGAATAATTTTAGAGTAAGATCTTCCAAAAATAATAAATTTAAAATCTCATGAATTAGTTGGACTTTTCAAATTATTTAAAAGTCATTTGTTCGTTCGTTGCACAGAAAATCTTTCGGCGATGTTTTTTAAGGAAAGATAGTTGAGTATGAGGCTTGATTTCAAGTATCATGGACGTCAAGAGAAAAACTGTAATTACAGGAGTGCCAACTTAGTCGAATTAACATTTCCGCCTTTTGACTCAACCCATATATCATGACACCAGTTTTCTGAAAACCAAATCACCATCATATCTCTCAAGGTATTTGGAAAATTACCTAATCGGTCATAAACATATTTCACAAATATCAATTCAGTCATAAATTTTTGAATTTTACGAATTTAGTCACTAAATATTTACCTAAAATTCTAATGTAGTCATTCCAATTAATCTTCATCGGAAATCGTTGACATAGTGGTCTAGTAATCATTGCCCTTCTGCCGTCACATGAGTAATTTTCGGTGAAAATTGGCTAAAATGATTACATTAAAATTTCGAGTAATTATTTAAAATTAGGGAAAAAAACCATGAAAAACCCCAAACTTTGCCCAAAATGATAGATTTACCCCAAACTTTTTTTTGTGTTACAAAAAACTCTGAACTTCTATCGTGTAATACATTTACCCTCAAATTATAGGGCATTTTGGTCTTTTTACTCTTTTTTTTTTATACTTTTTTATACTTTTTTTCTTCTTCTTCCCTCCGCCGGCCATGGCTGGCCGGCGGAGGGAAGTCGGCGTCCAGCAAGGGCTGCCCTCGCTTGCCGGCATTGGGCAAGGATCGCCCTCGCCTGGGCTGGCTAGGGCCGCCCTCGCCGGCGTCGGGCGAGGGTGGCCCTCGCCTGGGTGGGGTGAGGCCATCCTCGCCTGACGCTGGAGAGGGCCATCCTTGCCCGTTGCCGGCGAGGGCCACCCTCGCCTGCGTCAAGCGAGGGCGCGAGGGAGTAGCCCTCGCTGAACGCCGGTGGAGGGAAGAAGAAGAAAAAAGAAGAAGGAAAAACATAAAAAATAAGACAAAAATGCCCTTGATGGGGTAAATGTGTCACAATTTGAAAAGTTTGGGGTTTTTCACGTCACAAAAAAAAAAGTTTGGAGTAGATATGTCACTTTGGGCAAAGTTTAGGGCTTTTTGTGGTCTTTTCCCTTAAAATTAAATTGGCATCCATACAATATGTCTAAAACTAATTGGACAATTTCTCCCAAGAGATTTAGCGTGCATTTGGTTTGCAAAAATGGTCGAATAAAAACTGTCTTTTGTTTCATCTTCTACTTTCTTGAATGTAGGAGTTTTCAACGGGAATGCAAATTATATAAATATTTTTGGTGTCCTGTATAAAATAAGGTCAATTTTGGTCGTTTTCAATTTTAAGGTTCAAAGTTTAGAAAACACAACAACCAAAATATCCACAAAAAGTATTTTATTGAGAATTTTAGAGATGAAAACAATAAATTAGAGAATTTCAATTGTATAACTATATTTTGCATGAAAGCTATCTCTTTATAAAGATTCTACCTTAAATCAAATTGAAGTTCTTAACTATTGCTTTTGGGCTCGACAAAAGTGATGTACTCATTTTGCTGATGAATTATACGACTAAAGGCATGCAAATTAAGTTGCCCAAATAGTTTTCCAAGCCTAGGAAACATTTTAGCTTGATAAAGACTCAACTTCATCATGGTGTCAACTATCAAGGGATGGAATTAATTCAGAAAGAGGGACAGAGTCATCAAATTGAAATTTTTTACTTTTTCTTTTGGGCTTGACAAAAGTGAAGTGCTCAGTGAAGTGCTCATTTTGCTGATGAATGATACAAATAAAGGCTTGCAAATGAAATTGTCCAAATAGCTTTCCCAAGCCCAAGAACGAATTTAACTTGGTAAAGACTCAACTTGATCTTGGTGTCAAGTATCAAGGGATGGAATGAACGTTGTTGTAAGAAAGAGAGAGAGAGAGAGAGAGAGAGAGAGAGAGAGAGAGAGAGAGAGAGAGAGAGAGAGAGAGTTATCAAATTGAAGTTCTTTACTTTCTTTTCTGTGCTCGACAAAAGTCAAAGGATCATTTTGCTGATGAATTATATGACTAAAGGCTTGCAAATTAAGTTGCCTGAATTGCTTTTCCAAGCCTAAGGAGCAATTTAACATGGTAAAGAGTCGACTTGATCATGGTGTCAATTGTCAAGAGATGGAATGAACTCTATTGTAAGCAAGAGGAACAGAGTCATCAAATTGAAGTTTTTCACTTTTGCTTTTGGGCTTGACAAAAGTGAGATGCTCATTTTGCTAATGAGTTATACGACTAAAGGCTTGCAAATTAAGTAGCCCAAATAGCTTTTACAAGCCCAAGAAGCAACTTAACTTGATAAAGACTTAAGTTGATAAAGACTCAACTTGATCATGGT
Organism: Eucalyptus grandis x Eucalyptus urophylla; assembly: GCA_028830015.1. Classification (NCBI taxonomy): domain Eukaryota; kingdom Viridiplantae; phylum Streptophyta; class Magnoliopsida; order Myrtales; family Myrtaceae; genus Eucalyptus; species Eucalyptus grandis x Eucalyptus urophylla. The sequence continues at coordinate 50,363,812 of CM054190.1, forward strand.
GTCAACTATCAAGGGATGAAATGAACTCTCTAGTAAGAAAGAGAGATAGAGTCATCAAATTGACGTTCTTTACTTTATTTTTTGTGCTTGACAAAAGTGAGGTGCTCATTTTGCTGATGAATTACACGACTAAAGGCTTGCGAATTAAGTTGCCCAAATAGCTTTTCCAAGCCCAAGGAGCAAATTAACTTACTAAAGAGTCAACTTGACCATGGTGTCAACTGTCAAGGGATGGAATGAACTCCAAAGTAAGAAAAGGGGGATAGGGTCATCAAATTGAAGTTCTTTACTTTTGATTTTGGGTTTGACAAAAGTGAGATGCTCATTTTGCTAATGAGTTATACGACTAAAGACTTGCAAATTAAGTTGCCTAAATAGCTATTGCATGCCCAAGAAGCAATAACTTGGTAAAGACTCTACCTGATCATTGTGTCAATAGTCAAGGGATGAAATGAACTCTATAGTAAGAAATAGAGATAGAGTCATCAAATTGAAGTTCTTTACTTTCTTTTTTTTGCTTGACAAGAGTGAGGTGCTCATTTTGCCGATGAATTACACGACTAAAGGCTTGTGAATTAAGTTGCCCAAATAGCTTTTCCAAGCCCAAAGAGCATTCTGACAAAAAAAAAAAAAAAGCCCAAGGAGCAACTTAACTTGGTAAAGAGTCAAGTTAATCATGGTATCAACTGTCAAGGAATGAAATGAACTCTAAAGTAAGAAAGAGGGACAGAGTCATCAAATTGAAGTTCTTTACTTTTGCTTTTGGGCTTGACAAAAATGAGGTGCTCATTTTGCTAATGAGTTATACGACTAAAGGCTTGCAAATTAAGTTGCCCAAATAGCTTTTGCAAGCCCAAGAAGCAACCTAACTTGGTAAAGACTCAACCTGATCATTGTGTCAATTTTCAAGGGATGAAATGAACTCTATAGTAAGAAATAGAGATAGATTCATCAAATTGAAGTTCTTTACTTTCTTTTTTGTGCTTGACAAAAATGAGGTGCTCATTTTGCTGACGAATTACACGACTAAAGGCTTGCGAATTAAGTTGCCCGAATAGCTTTTCCAAGCCCAAGAAGCAACTTAACTTGGTAAAGAATCAACTTGATCATGGTGTTAACTGTCAAGGGATAAAATGAACTCTAAAGTAAGAAAGAGGGACAGAGTCATTAAATTGAAGTTCTTTACTTTTGCTTTTGGGCTTGACAAAAGTGAGGTGCTCATTTTGCTAATGAGTTATATGACTAAAGGCTTGCAAATTAAGTTGCCCAAATAGCTTTTGCTAGCCCAAGAAGCAACTTAACTTGGTAAACACTCAACTTGATCATAATGAACTCTATAGTAGGAAAGAGAGATAGAGTCATCAAATTGAAGTTCTTTACTTTCTTTTTTGTGCTTGACAAAAGTGAGGTCCTCATTTTATTGATGAATTACATGACTAAAGGCTTGCAAATTAAGTTGTCGGAATAGCTTTTCCAAGCCCAAGGAGCAACTTAACTTGGTAAAGAGTCAACTTGATCATGGTGTCAGCTGTTAAGAGATAGAATGAACTCTATAGTAAGAAAGAGAGACATAGTCATCAAATTGTAATTCTTTACTTTTGATTTTGGGCTTGACAAAAGTGAGGTGCTCATTTTGCTAATGAGTTATATGACTAAAGGCTTGCAAATTGAGTTGTCCAAATAGCTTTTGTAAGCCCAAGAAGCAACTCAACTTGGTAAAGACTCAACTGGATCTGGGTGTCAATTGTCAAGGGATAGAATGAACTCTATAATAAGAAAGAGGGATGGAATCATCAAATTAAAGTTATTTACTTTTGCTTTTAGGCTTGACAAAGTGAGGTGCTCATTTTCTGATGAATTATACGACTAAAGGCTTGCAATTTAAGTTGCCCAAATAGCTTTCCAAGCCCAAGAAGCAACTTAACTTGGTAGAGACTCAACTTGATCATGATGTCAACTATCAATGGATGGAATGAATTCTATAGTAAGAAAGAGAGACAGAGTCATCAAATTGAAGTTCTTTACTTTTGCTTTTGGGCTTGACAAAAGTGAGGTGCTCATTTTGCTGAAGAATTATACGACTAAAAGCTTGCAAATTAAGTTGCCCAAAAAGCTTTCCCATGCCCAAGAAGCAACTTACCTTGGTAAAAACTTAAATTGATCATGGTGTCAACTGTCAATGGATAGAATGAACTCTATAGGAAGAAAGAGGGACATAATCATCTTAAAGTATTGGTTTCATTACTAAGGATTGAACCTAATGGTATGTGGCACAAGAACATGAGGCTACTTGCCCACTAGTCATCTTAAAGTAATTAATTAGCTACATTTGATATGAGAAAGCGATATCAGTGTTGAAAAACTATTAATAAATAAATGTCTTTTGTAGTAAATTTTTCTTTTTCAAAAGATTGAAAAAGAAATAATATGATTATTCGTATCCACTCATCTCACCAATAAAGACATGAAGGCCATCACAGAGATTTGTATATGCTATAAGGTAAACATTTTTTATTGACAAATACTATGTAAAGAAAGAATTATGTCGATTTCTTTTTCACTTTTCAATGATAATTATGACCAAAGAAACGTGCCAAGAGTCACCGGACCGTTGGCTAACGTTTATGCCTGGACTCATTATACTAGTCACACCGCTCTCGCTTTAATAGACGAGTATTAATAAGTATCTTAATAACATTTATTTTCTTCAATGTTAAGAGCATGTTTGAAACTTTTTTTTATTATAAAAATTTCCTATAGATGTTTAAGAAAACTTAATAAATGAAGAATTAAAACAACCTATAATTTTTTACATCAATTACAGGCATGTAAGCATGTTTCTACTTTAATTTTCTTGTGCATTGGAAAAAGGTTCATTTTGAAAGCTAAGCTAGTAAGGTAATTATACCTCTACGTAATTATAGGGTAAAATTGTTGTTTCTGAAAACTTAACATTGATGGAGAAAATAAAATAAAATTACTCATAAATCATAATTAGACAAGAGTAATACATACACACACATACACCCATATACACAAACACATACATAGAGAAAATACCAAATAATGTGTGTGTATGTATTTACCCTTGTCTAATTTTCATTTATGAGAATCACATTACAAGTATCACAAATATCTTCACCGTATAATATAATTTTTAATGATCAATTTGCTTTCTCTAGCTATTCTGTAACATAATACAAGGTGGTAGTTGTAAATAGGATAAGATATCCAAATAATTAAAATATTATCTTTATTGCAGAAATATAAAAATAAGAGGATGTATATCGAAACCATAAACTCCAATTTAAAGATCTCTACCATGTGGGAGCACAAGTTGTCAAAATATTTAAATATATTCATCTATTTGTTTAAGTTTTTGAAATAAGCAACACTACTCCCATAAATTTTGATGTGACATCAAAACTTCATTTAATTTTCATTTTGAGTTCAAATTTTTTCAGAATCTGCGCTATCATATATATATATACATGTTTTAATCTTAGGCCAAAGTCCAACTTACACTTGAGGGGAATATTTGAATGTTTATATATTGAACAATAGCTCCATTTATCTACATAAGCTTTTTCATTTGAATAGTTGGTAGCGGTTTTACAAGATATTATAGAGGTGTAAAAAAATGTTCATTGCAAGTACAAACAAATGACATGTACATATAGATAAATAGATCACTTCATTAAAAGATTACTATATTAATTTTGAAGGCATGATTAAATGCCACTTGTGTTGATTCACATTAAGTATGGCAAGTCACTCGCCCTACTAAAGAGTTTTGAGTGGGGATGGGATGAAACTTCCGATTCCACCTATAGGGCGAAAGAATATGCTCTACCCCGCCCCAAGAACTAGCCCAAAGGGTGATCCTATATCTAAAATATGGAGAATGAGATTTCTAGTATTAACCTTGTTCCTTTACATAAATTGTATTATTTTTGTTTTATAATATTTCTCATTTTCAAAATTGCTTTCAATATAATTTAAATACTTCAAACCCTTTTCTCATCAATTTTTCGTGGAAATATTCCAAACTAAACTTTATGGTAATGGATCTAAGGATTCCAAATTCATATATATATATATATATATTTTCCCATATGATTTATTCAACTTGCAAATTTTTTCGAGAGTTCATAGAATTATGCTTGTTAAAGAATTTAATTGAAAATTTTTTATCTTGAAATTAATTGAACCTGCCCTGTCTTGTCCCAGCGCCACCCACCCCTATTTTACATGTAGCAGTATTTCCCGTTCCAACTAATAATTCAAAAAAAAAAAAATTAATGAAGTAATTACAACTTACACCGGTGGAGTAAAAGAAATTTTCCACATGAGGCCTTATACAACTGTCGGTTTTGATGGTTAGTAAAGAGAGTGAGTGGTTAAAACTCTTAAATCAAGGATGGACAAAGATTGTTTGCGTAATTTTCTTTTTACACTCGCACTACATTCGCTAACATTTCATACAAATGATATAACTTCTTATCAAAAGAAGAGTGAAAAAAAAAAAAAAAAAAAAACCAAAGAGCACCTCATTCGCAAGTATGATTAGCGTAAGCAACTCAGGCGATAAACTGGGAAAAGAGTGACCGTAAGGGGATAGAAATTATATAATATATTAATGCTTTCTGGCAAGATCCTACAGATACGAAAAGAGCGGGTGAACATGCATGATCTTCTGAGTCGTCCGCATCAAATGCATTCGAGTAGAAAATCGGTGGAAGCGCTGGCTTGTGTATAGCAATCTTTCCCAGAGGTTGAGCATAGCTCCGCTGACAAAGTAAGACGGCATGAAGTACACTGCTCTCGATACCGATCCCTTAGTATTGGCTGGACTGAACAGCGCAACCCTGTTGGCCTGTTAATCCACAGTGGCAACGGAAAAACAGCGATTTTATCAACGGCCGAAGAGTATCCAAGGTAGACTACTTCAATTGGGACTCCTACAGCCTCGACCATCCATCTCAGGGTCAGGCGATACGGAGACTCCAGAGGGAATTCGTAAACGCCTGGCGATGGCGAGTTTTCGTGGCTACCACTCTCCCTGTTTTCTTTGTGTGTTTTCTTTTCCTCCGTATCTACTGTTTCTCTCCAGATTTGGTTGGGCTGTTGCTTTCCATCCCACCGAATGTTCAGTTTTGAGCAATCAGCGATGGTAGTAAGCTGGGCGTTCTATTCTCGCAACAACAGGGCGAATCACAGCAGCGACACAGAAACAGAGCAGAACAGAGCAGAGTAATACCGTGGCTGTTCAAGGCCAATTCGACGATTACGGGATGTGCCACTGTATGTGTGAGTATTATCAGGGATGAAGGCACAAGGGAAAAGCACTGCCGTGAAGTGAGTCGCCGGCAGATGGCTCGAATCAAGGAAAAACGCCAAGACAAGGAATCCATCTCTGCCAGGGCAGTTTTAGGCAAAACCAGTGCTTCCATGGCACTCACTGAGGCGTGGGACGAGCGTCTGGAGCTTCAGGAAGGGATGAATAAAGGTTTGAACGAGAAGAGCAAGCTCTTGAACGGCAAAACTAGAGGATCCGAAAATGGAGCCTCTCGGCCAAACTCGTCCGAGCCGACACCAGCGATCGCCTAAGGTCGAGTAGGAGTCAGAAACTATGGCGACATTGTTCTGGAAGCGCAGATGATGTTACAGTGAGGGAGCTCCGCGGAATGGTGAGGTGAGGGAGAAGAATGATTAAAGCTCCCCGATGCCAGAGAGAGGACCCTTCGGTCCTGTTGGCGTGTGTAGAGGAATCCAGGCATGACGCAGGTGGAGCCCACTAGAATAGGACTAGTCTATATTCCCAAGGATAAACTATTTTACACTCGAGGAATCCGACTGCTATAAAGTGGGAAAAAAAAAAAAAAAGATATGCTTGCTTGTTGTAATTGTGAAGGCTCTCCTTTAATTTAAGGCAGGTAATTGTACATAAGGAAGGACTGAGCTCCCCCTAGGGAAACTAAAACTCTGTGATAACTGAATATCTTACCCATTTTTAGCATTCTTTTTTTACTTCGTTGTTGAAAGACTAATCAGGAGAGCAATCCAATGTCGCCAGAACCAAGTGAGAAACAGCGAAAGTCGGATCATGCAGAACCATCAGCAGGTATCTGTTCAAGTTCCAAGCGATAAAAATTATGGCATAGGCGATATGGTCTTAAAATATTCTGGAACTCGTATTTTCTTCATAATTCTATTTCTTTGCTTTATCATCGAATAAACATAACCCTGACCTTGGCTACGAAAAAAAAGAAAAAGAAAATCAGTTTGAGAAGGACTTTGTGCTCACTCTTTCTCCAACATTTATTGAAGATGTTCGTTTAAGCGTTCCATCAGATCCTTCTCAATCAAGAGGTGCTTCAGGTGCGTTATCCCTCAAGGGAGTTATTTTCAGTGTGAAATTAATATTTGGGGCAGATCTTCATGAAATTATTCTTTTCTGGGACATTTCTCAATGTCAGCAAGCATAAAAGAGTTAACTGAATGATATGAAAAGTTTGCATCTATTGCAGAAAATTTCGAAGAGGAAATGGATGAACCCTATTACCGACTGCTGCAAGCTGCATTCAAGGGCGACTGGGAATCCGCTACAAGATTTTTCCAACAAGATGCTGCTTCAAAAACGGCCAAAATAACAAGCAGATCAGAAACATTGCTTCACATTGCCGCTTTGAGTGCACGTGACCAATTTTTGGAGAACCTGGTTGAGCTCTTGTATCCGAATCCAGAAGCGCTTGAAATGGTTGATTGTGATAGCCGCACAGCCCCCCACAATGCTGTTCTGTGTGGAAGGATAAGGATGGTGAAGACATTAGTTAGAAGTAATCCTAAGTTGACGCAACTTGCAGATAAGGAAGGACGCGTTCCTTTGGGAATATCTGCTCTGGAAGCTTCCATGCATAAGGATATCACCTGGTTCCTGGCGAAAAGTACGACAGACGATGGGCCAAGTCATCCCTTCAGCAGTCCCGCTGCAATTGAGACATTAGTATATATTACCGACGCTGGTCATCATGGTAAGATCACCATGACCATTTATCTCAATTCCATCTATTTTTAGCTTCGTTCTAGACTGGCTTAGTTTCCTGATCAACTTTGCTGGTGAATGCCAATAGATATTACCCTTTATCTAGCCGGGCGGTACCCTCACATTTTGACCATGAAAAGGACAAAGATCGTGCAGGGAAGCGTTAATATACTCTTTGCGTTGGCGATGATGGAATCCTACTTTCGCAGCGGAACCAGGCTCAATGTTGTGGAAGCATTGATATACCGATGTCCGTACTTTCTGCACTCGCATTCATTACTGATTCCCTTCATAAAGATCATACCTGGCTCATCACTTGCTCTTTTGTTTCTGAACTAAAGGTATTCCGGTGGATTTGAGTTACAATCCAACAGATAAAAATTCGGATCCGGGTGGGTATGCATTTTTGAGCTTTTAGTCATTAGACTGATTCCCTCGGTACTAGCAAAAGAAACCAGAAATGATTGTTTCTTTGCAAGATGTATTCTGGTTCCTTATCGTAGCTTTACTTGAACCATGGCTTGAAATCGAACTATGGATTAGTTATCTCGTGAGAACCACATATGATTCAATCAAGTGCATAAGTATCGTATAACTTAATTGACTGGACAATGTAACAAATGAATTACAAGGTCTTACAATAATTTCATATCCAGTAACTGGATTTTCTTTGCAACTTGATTGTAGGGCTTCAATGTCTTACAAGGTCACTTTGGAATACCGTCAAAATTGTAGGTATGCTTCCATTTTATCAAGATACCGTCTCTATATTTGTCCCTCTCTCTCCAATTAAAAGTCTATGGCTTGCTTGTTTTGACTTTTTTTATAAGTAGAAAAAAGCTCCTCCTTAATTCTTTGCCAAAAAAAAAAAAAATTATTTGCCATAATTTGGAAAAGAATTTGTGTTGGGCCCATTGCATGTCTTAGAGAACTATTACACATTCGTCATTGAATGAGTAACATATATATTTAGAGTTAGTTTTGTAATTTAGGTTTTCCATGTATCCACCATCCAACAATAAATGTGTAACTTATTCTCTACACTGTTGATGGATCTAATAAAAACCTTCAAAAAAATTATTCAAACTCAAACAAAGTTATATATGATTTTCCTTGTTAATACTTTTATACTTTGAAAGAGTTCAGATATTATCAAATTCTAATTGCAAGAGTGGCAAAATCGTTAAAAAAAATGAAGAAATACGTGGTTATAACTTATCAAAGAATATATATATATATATATATATATGAAAATGATTGCTTATATTGCAAATTAAAATGAATGAATGAAAAATATTTTTATCATTCATGCAAATGTTTAGATATAACTTATCGTCGATAAAAAAAAAATATTTTCCAGTGACTAAATATTTCAAACAATACAAGGGATCAATTTTGAGAAAATATTTTTCAAACCATTCATCTTCCACGAAACAAACATAATTTAAATATTATTTTCTTTGACTGCTACTTCATCTCAATACAACACGAAATAATATGTTGAGAGGGTGCAGGAATTGGACATGAGATTGGAGGCAAGCCCCTCACGTTATTGATTTTGTTAGAGACAAACAAAATGGAGAAAGAAAAGTTTTTGCTGCATAAATAACAATTCAAGGGATTGTACGATGAATATGATCTTTTTTGTTACTAGTTGCTACACGTATTTGAATAATATTATCTAAGTTAATCTTATATATGTAAAGACTATTGTGATTTACTTTAGCTTGATAGTCGTCATTAGTGTGCTTATTTTCAGAGTTGTTCTATCAGGTTATCTCTTATAATTGTATTCTCTTTATTATGATTAACATTATAAAGCCTTGTTTGAACTTTAAGGAAGATTACTTTCTTAAGTTACCTTCTAATCACTTCTACTCTCTTCTACTATCTTCAAATCCAATATATATATATATATATATATATATATATATATATATATATATATATTCATCCAGACTTGATATAAGCCTTTTCTTGGAAAATGCCAAAAATGATTTTATGCCTTTTTATTTTTACTTTGCATCAGCAATTACTTTGCCAATCCAATTACTAAAACCAACACTTTGAAATTGAGGACTGAATCCCAAAGGAGCAAAAAAAAAAAAAAAAAAAGCTTACCTAAAAGATTAAAGAGAGAGAGAGAGAGAGAGAGAGAGAGAGAGAGAGAGAGAGAGAGAGAGAGAGAGAGAATGAGATCGTTTCCCAGTCACCCGGCAACCCAAGCTTTAAATGAGGGAAATTTTGACAATTAGTAAACTGTCGTTAGATGCAATTTGGTTTCTAAGAAAAATTTGGGACCCAGAGCTGGAGAGCTTTTTTCCTAATCCAATGGCCGCCCCTTCGTTTTTCATTTTCTTTTTCTTTCTCTTTTGTTGACATTTTGTAGTTCCTATGATCAAGAGAATTTACGAGGTGAAGATGAGACACAAGACATCAGTTGAGTTGGCAGAACGAATTTTAAAGGCGATGTCTCAAATGAAGACAACTGAGATCCCTGATTTTTTCCTGGAAGAGGGGCCGCAGAGGAACCCACTGGCTCAAGCTACAGCCAAGGGAAATAGTGAAATCGTGAAGCTATGTATTCAATATTTTCCGAAACTTTTTGTGAATTCGCCTTCTTGGAAGAGTTTGATCACTTGTGCGATCGAGTATCGCCAAGAAAGGATTCTCAACCTCTTTTTGAAATTAAGCTCGACCGCTGAGTTGTCATTAGTCCTGGGGCCTACATGGGTCGATTCAGAAAATATGATTAAAGCAGCAGCATCGTACTACCCTAGTTTTGATGCTAAGACTAAGGTGGCCGGTGCAGCTTTTCGAATGCAAAGAGAAATCCAATGGTACGAGGTAAGTATCTTTCATTTCATATATTTAATAACGATGCTTGATGATAATTATCATAGGATCATGCTATTTTCACTCCTATTTTAATTAAGACATTCCTTTTTTAAATTGTCACAGCAAAATACCCCCCTCTTCAATGCGGTGTTTCTTTTCCTTCAATCTAATTACACCTTCTTCACTTTCAGACTCATATTAAAATATTTCAGAAGAAATTTTTTAAGTATATTCTAAAATTTTGATCCTCTTGTTATACGGTTGAATCTATTATCAATATTAATTACTCTCCTCATGCTAAAAGCAGTACAGTAAGAAGTTTTCTTCTTCTTCTTCTTCTTCTTCTTCTTCTTCTTCCTTTTTGTGCTTATCTTTTGTTTCGACATTAACATGTGACTTGACCTTTAAGCAATTATCAAGTGTTGGTTAAGTTATAATCTCCTCGATATATTCCCTCGTTTGTTTTTTCTTGAAAATTTTCAATACTTTATCTACTTACCGAAACTCATCCGAAACTCCTATTTGTGAGTTATATGCATAGGCTGTGCAAAGCTGCATTAACCCTAGCATGAGAACCGCCTACATCGTGACAAGCACCAACGATAGGGCGGAATCATATTGGACTAGATTTGTGGAGAACCACCAAAACTTGCTTGAGAATGGGGAGAAATGGATAAAGGACACAGCAAATTCGTGTATGCTCGTCTCAACTCTAATTGCCACAGTATTGTTCGCTGCTGCATTCACTATACCTGGAGGCAATGACAGCAATACTGGAGTTCCCTTGTTGTTAGGACAGGACTCTCTCTTGGTTTTCGCAATTTCAGATTCATTAGGTTTGTTCTCCTCGGTGACGGCTATCTTGCTATTCCTAGCCATCTTAACCTCGCGGTATGAGGCACGAGATTTTCTCTACTCATTGCCTAAGAAGATCATTATGGGCCTTGTTTTTCTCTTCCTCTCCTTGGCTTTCATGCTAGTGGCCTTCGCGGCAACTCTCACAATTTTGCTGGATAAGAGATTGGATTGGGTTCTCATTCCTATTATTTTGTTGACCTCTATCCCCGTGGCTTTATTCTTAGTACTACAGCTTCCCTTGCTATACCAAATGATTAAATCCACTTACGGACGAAGCATCTTTCGTCCCGAGAGCATTTGGTAGTGAGGTGTAATTATTGGACGTGATCATGTGATTGACAAATTTGATTTGAGGTTGTATGTCTTCATTATAATTGGTTGTTTAGAGCGGGGCCAATGTGATACTGAATGTATTTCCTCAAAGTATTTGAACAACTACTATGCATTATGTTTCCCTACCTTGTTACCAAAGATCTAACTATAGAATGAAATGATCAATTTAAACTGTCAACCTATAGATACTTCAAAATTGAATCTACATATACATAAACATTTTTTTTTAATTCGGTACCAAAATATGCTCAATCTTGGAATATAAATTTTTAAAAATTAGTTCTTTTTAGCCTTTTGTTTTAAAATTTAGGTGCAGAATTTTTTTTCTGTCAGCTTAAACATCCAGCTTCTAGGTATTTCAAAACATAATCTATATAAACAATTATCTTCAATGTCTATTACCAATATATGTGCAATCATGTAATATAGCTTTCATAATAGAATGAGAGATGAACAATTATTTATAGAAAAAAAAAACATATACACATTTTCAGTGATAAGAATGATACCAAATGTAGACTTTATTCTTGTGAACTATCAAGTAACTAGAATCATATCGGTTATAATATTTTGTTTATAGTAAGGGTTTTGCTAGCACAACAATTTTTGGGCTATTATGAGAATAACAACTTATTGTAAGTCACAAATTTTTGAAGGAGCATACTTCATAATAATTTATAATTATTTGTTATTTGATTTTTTGTGGACCATAGACTATTATTCTCACGATAGATTAAGCATTATCACTCAATCATTTCTCTTATATTAATTGTGAAATAGATGGAATAAAACCTACTATAAATCTTTCTCCATTCATCAGTTACATATAGATCTTTCATAATAGAATATAGGTATACATTAACAATTACTTTTAAACATTTATTACAAAGCTCGTGCAATCATGTAATATAACTTTGGTCACGGAATGACTTTTTGAGCATTTGATTTTCTTTATAAATGCTCTTCAGATGAAAGGTTGGATAATCAAAATAATCTACATATGAAGAGTACTGATAATAGAAATGATACCAAATGTACTACTTTATTCCTAAGAACTATAGAATTGGAAATATACCAATAACAGAACTTTGTCCACATAAATTGTGAGATAAGAAAAACGGGAGATGAGATTTTTTCGTCCAGCCTCTGTGCGTATGATGGATGACCTCCGCATCTCTGGAGGAGAGTGCTCGAAGTGTATTCTGTCGGATGAAGCTGAGGGGATTATTGATTTTGAAGCTTAAATGGGTTGGGCATAACGTATCTAAGTCATAATCCCTAATTTTGTGAATTAATTTTTATCAGCGAAATTCTAGTGTCAAGTAACATTTATTTCTTCTAAATCAGTGACAATTTATTATAAAAATTCTCATAAGAATTAGATATGCAAAATTTAAATATTTGCTAGAATTAGACATTTGCTCACATTATAGGTTTGCTAACTGACATCAAAAGCAAATCAGTGCATGGAGCTTGCACAAGAGTGTGCCATGTGAGTCATCATCATGCTAGTTTTACCCATTTTTATATTCATTGACAGATAGATTAATATTGAAATGCTAGTATCATTTCTTTGAATTACCTCATCTCACCTTGAAACTTTGTGAGCACCTAAGTTTATTGTAAGCTTTCCAATAAGATATCATTTGGCCAACACCCTTGTTGGTCTCAAACGAAAGAGCATCCTTTTCGTGGAAAACACATCACGAAATTAAAACCTAAGGATCTAAACTAATCAATACTTATACCTAACAATAGTGAGTCGAGCTTTCCGGTGGCATGAGAGTCGCAAGAATCCAAAAATGGATTGTAACAGTACTTGAATTCGACATTTTATGTACTTATGGAAAAAAAAATCACACGCAGCACCTCAACACTTTTAAGGCACATCGAGTCTTGTAGAAGAAAAAAAAACATTAGATGCACCCAATGCATGTGAGCCCCTCTCACATGTACCATTGGATGAAATGGGCCTCATGTGGAACCCATTGGTCTAACGGTGAATGTGAGCTAAGTTCACATGATTCGGATGCATCCATTACTGGTTCATTGCACAAGTGATCGTGACAAGATTCTAGTGTATTTAGAAAAAAAAAAAAAAAAAAGAAGTCCAAAGTTGGGCTCTAAATCAGAATCTGCGTAGCTCACATGACAATCCATATCAATTAAGTCATGTGTAGAAAAGTTGCATCAATGAATTGGTCCAATTAGCCTCGTACAATACTAAATGAACGTATTGAATGTGTTGGCACGAGGCGTTATTACTAAATAATGCTTTGATTGGGTCAAAGACACGGCATGGCATGAGCCGTCAATATATGAATGCAGCACCAAATGTTAGTTTATCATAGATAGGATCTCAATTATACTATAATCACATCCACAGTGGATGGATGATATTACTACATCACTTGACTTACCGAGAACGTTTTTTCCCAGATGAACATTAAATCTCAAGGAACTGACGAAGCAACATACTTTTATTCATCTACTCAAAATTCTACGAAGAGAGGAGGTGCCTCGCTCCATAGTCCAAACATAACAAGAAGTTAGAAAGCACTAATAATCATATCTCTATGCCTATGACTCACTTCAACATACGAGCAAACCAAATACAACCTTACAAGAAAAATTCATGAAAAACCATTGATGACGAGCATATAAGCCGAATTGTTATTTCCTTTCATTTTTTTGAAGAGGCTTTTTTTTTGGTCTTGAAGAGGCCTGAAAAGGTGGTGACTGTTAATAAATGGATTCTCAACAAAGATGAAATTAGCCACTTAGCCAGTGCCACCAAGAACCCCCTTTAGCTTCTTAACCTGGGCATCATCAAGGAAAGCGGTGCCTTCCACCACCTCAGAAGGAAAATTATTAGCGAACAAAGCAAAGTCCAAGATTTGAAGGCCAGGGCTCGGACTGAGCAAACTACGATATGAGTTGGACCTGTGCCATCATTCAATTGGAAGTGCAATAGCCCCCGAGGGAAAATCATGCTGTCCCCTTTGTTGAGGTTCTTCAAGTAGACAGTGTTCGCTAATGACGAGATGAACCTGGCACAGATCGACCCTTGGAGGACAAGGAGAACCTCTGAGGCGTCGAGGGCCATATCGATATTAATGGTTGCAACCAATGATAGGGACTATACAGCTACTAAGCATATTCACAGCTTATCTTGAAAGTGGCAAAGAAGGTTCAATCTATGCTAGATTGTTTGTAAGTTCTATTTTGCAAGTTTACTTAACTACAATAGAGCACTACACCTATAAACCAATAAGTACATAACATTACTTGTCACTCACAATACTTCTCTATCTCTCATTGAATGAAATTCTCGTCCTGTCAATACAAAAATACTGACTTTTTCTCATAAATTTTACACATAATTTTTATTCCATTTGATAAAAAAACAAACAAATGGAAGCCATTCTTTTATTGGCACCTGAATTTTAGTCAACAAATCCAACATGCATTTTTTGTAAAAACAAGAAGTACATGAAAATAATAAAAAATACTAAATAAAAGTTCGATCCATCTCACTACAGCCTCGCGTCCACATATGCGTATCTTATACATAAATGCATTCGGCGGGGTGGAGTAGAATCGAGAGAATGCACATACACGGAACTTGGCAAATTCTCTCTCGCATCATCAATTTCCAGGAGCTTCTAGGTCGCCATTACCTCTTCATACTCGGCCACCTCCACTCCACTGGTGGCCGGCACTCATCTCCGATTGCCGACCGCTATAGTCTCTTTGCATTTGAACCTCAGAGAATAAAGCAGAGAGTAGAGGGAAGGAATTCTCATGTTCAGTTGTGATTCTCTCTCGATTTCCTCTATGCATCCTTATCCCTCTCCCCGTTACCAATTGTCGTCGCAGGCCACTTCCCCAACACCACCAGCTTTGCAGCCACAGGAAGTGCTCTGTTCGCTTTTGTTTTTTGGGCCAACTTCAACGAAGTGCTTGATTCTCCTTCTCCCTCCTTTAGCCTGTTCCAGTCTTTGGTGCTACAATTACTGAAGCTTCACTCCTCTCATTTGATCACCAATCGCAGTTATCTATTACTCTTCGTCAAGGTAAATTCACATACTCTGTTTCCGTTGAAGGTAAAGACTGAGTACTAATTTCACCAACGTGAAACCTGGTCGCATTTTAGGCTTTCCTGATGACCTTCAACATGCTGTGTTGCCTCTTTGTGATAAGATCTCTCCCTTATGTCTGCATCTAGATCCTTTGACGGAAATATCTACCACCTGTTTAATAAAATTTTCTGAACTAGATCAGTGCGTGTTTCGATTCAGATTCGGATTGAGAGCTTCCCTTTGCTTGATCGATACATCAGTTTTCTTGCATACACTTTACTTGTATTTCGTTTCCTTTCATTTCAAAATTTAGTAGCTATTCGTTTTAGGTGTGAAGATGAATCAGAGTGAAAGAAAAAAAGGAAGATGAGAAATGATCGAGAGGTTTTAGCTTTCTTCTTTCTATATTCAAGACAAAGTGTTTTTCTGAGAACGTACTTTCCAGTTGCTCTGTTTTCCTATATATAGTACGTACACCTAACGAAGAAGTAAAAACAGCTAATAAAAGAAGAAACCGACTGATACAAACAGAAAAAGAAAACTGTTGCTCATATTCTGTTAGACAAGCCAAAACTGAATAACAGTTCTTCAATAACAGACCTCCACTCAGAGTGGAACACGTGGAGCACGTGGAGTTTGGAAGTTTCATCACCGACTTCATAGCTTTCCCCATTGATTGATCCTGAACTCCACTCCCATACGCGGCTGGCGTGATCGATGACTTGCTTACCAACTTGCATACTCCACTTCCTCTGATCTTTGTCACGGCGGCAATGCCTTCATTCCTTTCCTTCGTTGAAACAGCAACAGAGCATGCTTGTGCAGGGTATGCTTGTGTAGGCTGTGCTTTGAGATTCTTAACAGGATTTGCTATTGAAATTCTCGGATTAGATGCATATCCAGTGTGTACATCAGGTGAATCTGATAACTAAGTATTCCAGAACTTAGACAGGGCATCTTGAACGAAAATGAATTGATCCGTGCACATTTACTTCTTATGCTTCACAATATCAACGACTATGTTTGTTGTGCCCAATTGCAAAGACATTATGAAAAAATATTGCGGGTTTGTTCTCTGTATGTGTTGAAATCGCAAGCATATTGAACGAATGCTAATAGCTTGAATACTGAGTGCATGCAGCAAGAGCATTGAGCTACTGCTCTAGTCATTGTATATGCATTCTGGGTGGGCAGGGTTACTGATTGGCTCATCTTCGTATGCGTTGAGTTGCTGATGCGCTCATTGTCTGTGTTCGTGCTGATGTGTTGTGTTGCGAATTATGTCTATTCCGTGCGTGCTTGCTGTTCGTATGTCCTGGTTTGTGTAATTGTGCCAGTGATGTGCTGTTCGTTGATGCCAAGTACTAGTCGGCCAGATTTCCTCAATTCACTTTTTCTGTTCTAGTTTGGTGAGCCTCTAGTGTCATGACCAAAGAATTCAGAATTGTAACGGTCCAATATCAGGTGACCATTGTTTCGATACTTTTAGGTTATGTTTATTTCATAAAAAATGAATTATTTGAAAATTAATTTCCTCAAAATGTTGGTGTCTTTCAAGATATTTATGTAATTTCAAACTAATCATAGGAGAAGGAATAAAAAATTTTCTCATACAAATAAGTTATCAGCTACATTTTATATGTGAAATGTTAAATTAAGGAAGCTATATCATTGTCTGAAAAGTTTTCACTAAAGAAATGTCTTGTATAGCAATTCGTTTTGTTCAAACGATCGAAAAAGAGAAATATAATGTGATTTATTCGTGTCCAGTCATCTACCGATAAAGAAATGTCTTGTAGAGCAGAGTAATACGGTGGCTATTCAAGGCCAATTCGAAGATTATGGGAAGTGCCTCTGTATGTGTGGATATCATCGGGGATAAAGGTGCAATAACGAAGCACCTCCGTGAAGTGAGTTGCCGGCAGAAGACTCGAATCAATCTATTTTCTCAGAAGGGACTATATGATAGATTAAATACCTTGTCAATATTATATTAAGCTGATTTGTAATATTTAAAAAAGTAGTAGTTGTAATTAGACTATGGAATGTCCAAATATCCAAGAGTAGTATCTTCATTACAAAATATAAAGAATATAAAGAACACGAGTATGTATATGAAACCATAAACTCCAATCTAAGAATTTCTACCATGTGAGAAACACAAGTTATAAGAATATTTAAATAATAACCGACACATTAATGTGACAACATATGTTTTTAAAATAATTTACAATGCTCCTGCAATATTTAATAAGTATCAAAATAGGAAATTTTGAATTCAAATTTTTCCAAATCCCTTATTTGCCTCCTCTAGTATATATTTCAACTCTTTAGTATTATACCAAAATCTAACTTACGTGTGAGGAGCAGTATTAAAATATTAAAGGAATGCATTCATCTATCGGTTTTAGTTCTTTAGGTTAGAATAGTTGGTAGCAGTTTCACAAAATTTTACAAAAGTATGAAAGAATTTGTTGCAAATATTGACAAATAACAACATACTCGTTCATGTAGATATATAAATCACTTCATTAAAAAAACAAATATTAAGCTCGAAATGCTGATTAACTACCATATGATGGGGAGAATTTTCCTGCCTTGCATATGGGGCGGGGTGGGGATAGATACGGTTGGCCCCTCCCATGAACCCATCTAGACCTGCGATCCTATGTCTAAATGGTGGAGATTTCTAGTATTAACCTTGTTCCTTTATATAAGTCATATTACTTTAGTAATATAAAGTTTCTTATTTTCAACATAGATTTTAATATAACATGAATACTTTCAATACTTCATTCCCTTTTCTCATCAATTTATTACAGCAAATTCTCAAACTAAATTATATTCTGAAGGATTTAAGAATCCCAAATTCGTTTTTTTTGCATAAATGATTTCTTTTCAACTTGCAAAACTTTTTGAGAGGCTTGTTGAAGAAATAATTTTTAATCTTGAAGTTATTATCAAGGAGGGCAAATGTGACGGGGAAATCCGCATTCTTGCTCGGGGTTGGGAATGGAGCTCGTAGATGTCCCTGCCCTGGAGATGGGCCTATGATAGGGCATCTTTAAGAATAGTGGAACCAGGATGCAATCGCCCGCATCCGCTTTGCAATCGTGCACCTGCCCGGTCCCATTGCCACCCCTAATTCGCATGCAATATTATTTTCCATTCCAGCTAATAAATTATAAATAGAAATATTAATACAGTAATTATAGTAGACACCGGCAGAGAAAAAGAAAAATTTTCCACATACGGCTTTATACACTGTTGATTTTGATGGTTAGGGGAGATAGTAAGCGGTTCAAACTCTTAAATCAATGGTGGATAAGACTGTTTGTGAAAAATAAAAGCTACACTCACACTGTATGCGCTAATATTTCACATTACTTATATAACTACTTATCAGGAGAAGAATGAAAAAAACCAAAGAGCGCCTCATTCGCAAGTATTATTAGCGCAAGCAACTTAGGCGCTAAACTGGGAAAAGAGTGAACCTAAGGTGATCAAAATTATATAAATATATAAATGCTCTCTGGCAAGATCCTACGCACCCAAGTCGGCATGTAGTTCAACTCCACCGGAGTACCTTCAGATAGAAAAAGAGGAGGCGGACGTGTCTGATCTTATGAGTCGTCCGTATCAAATACATTCGAGTAGAAAATCAGTAGAAGTGCTGAAATTTGCATAGCAATCTCTCCCAGAGGTCGAGCCTAGCTCCGCTCAGAAAGTGAAATGGCATAACAGACTATGCTCTCGAGAGAGACGGGGGAAGCGAACGGATCATCCCCTCCGTCATTTGTCTTCTCTATTGGATATGCTTTCAGCCAAGGTCTCTTGATTTTGTGTTGCGTTCTCTACAGCTGAATCAAATCTTCCCCAAGTGCTCTCTGCCCATGATGTTGGGGTTTCATGAATCATGTATAAGTAAAATCAACAAAAAGAACGCATGTGGCATCCCGGAATTTCAAAGCCAAGCCTTAAGGTGTGTTAAATGTCTTTAATTAGGTGGTAGAATTTTATGGCTTATGCTTTAGCCAATTTGTCCTTTAATTTGATGAATTTTGCTTGTATTGTGGAAATTTAAATTTAATTAGTTAATGCTTGGCCATATGATTTAAATTTCAATAATTAGAAATATTCCAAGACTTTGGCCAAGATGAAATTTGAATTTAGAAATATTTATAGAAAGGAATTCAAAAAAAAAAGGAAAAAGGGATAAAATTCGAAATGGGCCTTGGGCCCATTAGCCTAAAGCTTGGTGGGCCAAGCTAGTCGGCCCATTGGGCCCAAGAGGTGGCTGTCGACCAGCCCAAGAAGGAGTGGCCGGTTGGGCCTAAGCCCAAGCCCATTAACCCAAATCAAATTTCAAAAATAGAAATGACAAGTGGCCAAGGGAAGAGCATGCATTGGTGAGGCATTAGGCAAGTAATCATGAGCTTTAGGGGAGTATAAGAGGGATAAGGAGAGAGAGATGGCCGGTTCTTTGCCTCATTTTGGCCGAGAAAGGTGAGAGAGAGAGAGAGAGAGAGAGTGTTCGAGAAAGGGGAGAGACCGAGAGAGAGGAGGTGGAGCTGAGAGTTGCCGCCGCCGTGTCTCGCCGTCGCCGCCTTATCCGACCGTCCTACGCCGCCTTGTGCTTGCTGTTCGTTCATTTTGGAGGCAAGTGGGGGTCCATAACTTCTCTTGCATGTTGTTTTGATGGTTGCATGTTCGGTTTTAGGGGTGTTTTGGGGCGAAATACCAAGCAAGGGTTGCATGTGTTCATGTAATGTGGCTGTTTCCGTTCGGTTTGTGGTAGACAGTTTCTTATTCGAGCTTGCATGTGTATTTGGAGTGTGATTTTGGCTTCGGTGTCTTCATGAAAGTTGAAGCTAACATCTTGTAGTATGACATACTCGAATTTCATGGAAAACGAAGGTGATATGAGGGGTCAAAAGGTCTGTTATACGGAGACTTCAGATCTGCGAATTTCCTACTGACCTCTTGATGATTTCTTGGTTGCATGTTGATTTCTGTTGGAGATCTCACTTTGTTGTCTTCATGAAAGTTGTTGGTAACATCCTAAAATATAACATACTCAAATTTGAAGAGAAATGAACAAGTATAGCCTAGTTAATCGGCTAGATCTTTGAGACGTTTGGTTCTGTTGAAGTACACCGAGACACCCGAGACTTCAAGGACTTAAAAGAGGATCATACTTTGGTTATTTAACCTAGATCTCTTCACGAAACTTGTAAAGGACACATTGATACATAACATACTCTAATTTCAGAAGAAAAGAAAGAGATTTGATGGGTCAAACCTAAGTTTTTCGGTGATGTACGTTCTGGACGAAACGGTAGAGGTTCCAGAAGCTTCATGGAGTTGTATAAATTAATCTAAAAAGAATTTGGCTTAGTGTTATTCATGAAAAATTCACGAAAATGTGTTGGCTATCACCCTGTAAAATTTGGGAATTTTCGGAGGTCATATGAGTATTTTAATTGAATTAATTCAAAAACTGTGTAATCTGGCCATTATCCGAATATTGTGTGTATTTTGTGGAAATTCGGGAAATTATGTAAAATGCAAATTGGCCATGAATTTTGCATAAAATTGTGATTCTAATTGTTTAGTGATTGTTTAAATATTATGATTTTGGGAAAATCATAAATATTAAATGAAATGTTTATTTATAAAAAATAATAATAATAAATTAATAATATAATAATATAATAATATAATAATATAATAATATAATATTAAAAAATAATAATAATGGATTATTTTATTAGCCATGTATTCCATTGAATTATGATGCATTGCTATATGACATTGATACATGTATGATCATGAATTATGATGTATTGTTATATGGCACTGATGTATGAATGATCATGAATTATGATGCATTGCTATATGACATTGATACATGTATGATCATGAATTATGATGTATTGTTATATGGCATTGATGTATGAATGATCATGATTGTGATGCATGTATGTAAATCATATGCCATGAAATAACAAGATGAAAAGGATGATAAAAAGTGGAAAAATGGTATGTGAGTAAGAGGTTGTGGCGGAGGATGATATCTGGTGGCCGAGTGGCATAATTCCAGAGATTCCCTGAGAGTTTCAGGATGCCCGGAATGTGGGGGGCCGGAAGCCCTGTCGAAGGTTTCTGCCCGAAGGGAGTGACTCGTGATGCCAGGATTGGGGTGCGAGATCCCCGGCTAGAAGGGTAAAGGCCGGAAGCCCTGTCGGAGGTTTCTGCCCGAAGGGAATGTCTCGTGATGCTAGTTGAGATGCGAGATGCCCGGAATGTGGGGGGCCGGAAGCCCAGTGGCCATGAGATGGTTGGAATGCTGGGATCCCTGTCGGAGGTTTCTGCCCGAAGGGATGGTGATGATGGTGAATTTGATGATTTGAGAAAAGATAATGTGGGGATCAATTGATAAGTAAAAGTGGAAATTGATCTATGATATGATATGCATGGTGATGCATGGCTAATGATGGTATGATGTGATATGCATGGTGATGCATGGCTAGTGATGATGTGATATGCATGGTGATGCATGGCTAATGATGATATGATATGCATGGTGATGCATGGCTAATGATGATGTGATATGCATGGTGATGCATGGCTAATGATGGTATGATGTGATATGCATGGTGATGCATGGCTAATGATGGTATGATGTGATATGCATGGTGATGCATGGCTAGTGATGATGTGATATGCATGGTGATGCATGGCTAATGATGATATGATATGCATGGTGATGCATGGTTAATGATAATGTGGTATGCCATGATCATGATGATATATATGGTGTGATGATGCATGATACGTATGATTACAAGGTAGGTGATGCTTGCAACGTGTGATGATATGCATGATGCATTGGAATGTTATTGGATTTCCCTATCTGCTGAGTGGTTGTACTCACCCCTTTTGGGGATAACATTTCAGATTAGCACTATGCCGCTACCTACTGTTTCGCGTGGGGTATTTTACGGTCTACCGTCTGATGTTGAGGTGGATTGTACGGAGATAGATTGTCCCTCTGTGCCCGAATTGACGTTTATCCGAGTGCGATGCTTAGTTATGTATGATATCGGCCTGGCTGGGGGCCCTGTCATACAAGAGTTCCTGTCTGTGCACGTTCGACGAGATGGAGCGATGCGAGGGATGCTGCCGCCGCCACCACCTGACACACCGGGTTGGGTGTGAGACTTGTACGCGAGGAGTAGGAGCTAGATCACTTTTTGATGTAGTTAGTCGACACTTTTGATGGGGGTTTTTTTTTGTGTGCTCGCATGATATTGAGGGTCGAGGTCTCTTTTTGAGGTTTTAGGCTGGACATGGCTGAGTCCTAGCTTTTCCTTGTTATGTACCGACCCGAGAGTAGTCCCATCTTGAAAATATATGTAAATAATGTGTCGACGTTTGTTTATAAAATCATGATGTTTAGCTGGTGTGTATTTGTATCATGGGTTAGAAGGGAGATAGATGATGATGTGAATTTTGCTTTCGCTATGAGTCGCGCATGGGACCGCTTAAAAAAAAAAATGCCTGAAATCTGGCAAGGCTTAATTTAGCCAAGAGATAGAGATGGTAAAAGATGTAACACCGGCGCTGGTGACGACCTGCGAAGGGTTCGGGGTGTCACAACGCAGCAGAAACAAAAATGATATATTTTATACATGATTC
Source organism: Eucalyptus grandis x Eucalyptus urophylla (assembly GCA_028830015.1). Lineage (NCBI taxonomy): Eukaryota > Viridiplantae > Streptophyta > Magnoliopsida > Myrtales > Myrtaceae > Eucalyptus > Eucalyptus grandis x Eucalyptus urophylla. The sequence goes on from CM054190.1 coordinate 50,386,669, forward strand.
TCCAAAGGCGTTGTTCGTGCGTTTTAATAAAAAAATCTGAATCTGAATATAAAAAGAAGTTAAACAAATTACCTCTCGAAACGCGCTTTAAAACGAATCAGTTTAGATGTTCTTCAGTTCGAGTACCACAAACGTCGGACCTCTAGTTCAGACACACCAATAATGAATGCCGAATGGAAGAAAGAACTTTCGGATAATCACCACTTTGATTGTGCTAGCAATCTCGTGAGGCAATTCTCCGTATCCTCTATGTATATTAGTCATGGCCCGGATGAGAGAAAAATCATTTTATTTCTTGCGTCTCAAAGACAACAAGAACACTCACAAAACCACACGAACACGCACACACCGTTTCTCTTTATTTTTCAGCAGCCCTTTTAACTCTCGTCCCTCAACTGCATTTTTAATAAAAATAAAACCGACCAGCAAGGGTTGCTGATCGATGGACGATCAGCAACCGTTGCTGATCGTCCGCCAAAAGCACGAACAATCATGCATGATGGTCAGCGGTTGCTGACCATCCATGCTTCGTGCATAATGGTCAGCAACCGCTGACCATTATGCTTCGTGCATGTGCACGAATTCGTGCACATGCATGAAGCTTTAATTTTTTTTAATTAGTTATTAGTTAATTAATTAAGTAAGTGAATAATTAATTAATAAATCCCTTTTAAAAATAAAAAGAACATAATCTTTATATGTACAGTTGGAATACACTAACATTTATTTACAATGAGCATGTATGTGCATCATATGCAAATAGGCTCGTGACTATAATACAAATTAAATTAAATCTCATTTAACTTAATTTCAAATCGACACAATTTGATTGCAGTAATTACAAACACATTTGCAACATTATTTCTCTCTTGTTCCACGTTATCCTAATTGTTTATGATGCGTGACATCCCTAGGTTCATCACTAAGCTGGTAGTAAGACTTGTATTAACACATTAGTACTCCCAAAAGAATTAATTGTCCCGACTAATCTTTTAGGTCCTACAAGCCATAATTGATATCTAGCAATATATCATGGCTACCTAGATAGTGTGAATATTTTAGGAACATAATGAAGATGTCAGTTTTGGCTACAATGTAATTCAATCCCTCTATCCTACTGTGTCCCAATCAAACAAAGACCATGAAATATTTGTCAAGTCACTAATGCGATCATATGCACAAATCTAATTGACATGCATTTTATTTGAGATATAAACAATTTATTCTCAGTTACAACCCCAACCGAGGATTTCAATGCAGTGTCATAATTAGATTGCATAGGACATCATTATTATACCTTGCATGTAACAAGGAGACATATTCCATATTGCGCACACGTGCAACTTCGTATATGAACGAATTATGACCATCATGTATAAATACGGATCAACAACCCGGCATTATGTGCACCTGTGAACCATAGTTGTTCAATACACAAGTTAACACTATGCTTCAAGTCTAAGGATTATTTACACAAGATCAAAGCATGAACAATTAGACATTGACCACGCTAAAAGCTTACATGTTGCTAATCATTCCATATGCGTCATGTTCAGTGAACTTGTCTAATACAAACACCTGCCTTCTAACTCAGGTATTATAATACTCAATGACATGTGACTCATCATTCTCTTAAGTATCCAATACTTAATGGCAAAGTTAAGAACACACCGGTCTCAACAGAATTATTAATATCCACTCAATAATCCATTGACCAGGAACGATTTAAAGATTCAGTTTAACTATGAACCCATCACATTTATTGTTGACGTCTCAAGAGTAGGTCTAGTTGCAACTAATCTTATGGAATCATTCATAAATATAAAATAATTTGACAAATAAATAAATACGTCATTAACATTAATTAAATAATAATAATGAAAGTACAACTGAAATCTCTAATATGTAAATATTACATAATAGCTTTAGGGACATCCAACAATCTCCCATTTGCACTGAAGCCAACTTGTCTGGTACTTCAAACCCATTTTGTCAATATGTATTTCAAAAGAAGACTGAGGTAAGGCCTTAGTGAATGGATCTGCCATGTTTTCTGCTAAGGCAATTTTCTGCAAGGCGATATCACATCTCCCAACAATTTCTCTGATGAGATGGAAGCATCTCTCAATGTGCTTGGACTTCTGGTGAGACCTTGGTTCCTTAGCTTGAGCTATCGCTCCATTGTTGTCACAAAATAATGTAATCGGTTGCTCAATTGAAGGAATGACTCCAAGTTCAGAAATAAACTTCTTCATCCAAGCGACTTCCTTTGCTGCTTTAGAAGCAGCTACATACTCTGCCTTAGTGGTCAAATCGGCAATTATGCTTTGGTTGGAACTTTTCCAACTAACTGCACCACCATTGAATGTAAATACATACCCAGATGTAGACTTATAATTATTAGGATCTAATTGAAAATCGGAATCAGTATAAGCTACAACTTTAAATTCTCCTTCTCCATATATCAAGAATAAATCTTTAGTCCTTCGTAAGTACTTAAGAATATTCTTGACTGCTATTTAGTGTTTTTCTCCTAGATCAAACTAATATTTGCTAGTAATGCTTACAGCATGCGCAATATCAGGTCAAGTACATAGCATAGCATACATTATGCTTCCAATAGCGGATGCATATGGTATCTTCGCCATCCGCTCTCTTTCTTGAGGAGTGTTGGGACACATCTCCTTAGAAAGACAGATCCCTTGCCTAAAAGGCAATAATCCTCTGTTGGAACATTGCTGTGTTAACACTTTGTCTATGTACGTAGACTGTGAGAGGCCAATCAATCGTCTTGATCTATCTCTATAGATCTTGATACCTAAAATGTAGGTTGCTTCTCCTAAATCTTTCGTGGAGAATTTCTGTGACAAGAATAATTTTATCAATGATATCATTGGTACATCATTTCCAATCAAAAGTATATCATCAACATACAAAACTAAAAATGCAATTGCACTCCTACTGATCTTCTTATATACATAAGGTTCATCCGGATTTTTGATGAAGCCAAACAATTTGACTACCTCATCAAAACGGATATTCTAACTTCTAGAGGCTTGTTTGAGTCCATAAATGGATCTCTTAAGCTTACACACCTTTCATTTTTCAATATTGGATTCAAAACCCTGTGGCTGTTCCATATAGATGTCCTCATCAAGAAAACTAGTTAGAAAAGCCGTTTTGACATCCATTTGGAATATCTCATAATCAAGGTGTGCAACTATAGCCAACATAATCCAAATGGATTTTAGCATGGCCACAGGTGATAAAGTTTTGTCATAATCAATTCTTTTTTTTTTTCTGACGATATCCTTTCGCTATCAATTGTGCTTTGTAAGTTCCAATTTGACATTCAGCATTCATCTTCCTTTTGAAGATCCATTTACAGCTAATTGGTATAATACCATCAGGCAGGTCAATTAAGGTTCAAACTTCATTGGAATACATTGAATCCATTTCGGATTTCATGGCTTCTAGACATTTACCAGAATCGATGTTTGACATCGCCTCCTCATAGGTTTTAGGATCACTAGGTTGATCACTATCATTTACAATGAATAATGGTTTAATATGATCAACCGAGTGTCTATAACGAGCAGGTGGGCGAGACGTTCTTGCACTTCTCCTAAGAGGTTGTGTATCAGAAGCTCCCATTGAATCAGAGATTGGTATCTGAACTCGTTGTTTGGTACTTCATTATTTTCTTCTTGTAAGACTATTTTCCGCCCAGAACCACCTTCCTGGACGAACTGATTCTCCATAAAAGAAGCGTGCTTGCTCACCAAAATTCTTTGGTCTGAATGAAAATAGAAATAATATCCAAGAGTTTCCTTTAGATATCCAATGAAGTGACCTTGTTCAGATCTTGCCTCCAACTTTTCTATTTTTAGCTTTTTCACGAAAGCTGGACAACCCCAAATCTTAATATGATTAAGACTATGTTTCCTACTATGCCATATCTCATAGAGCGTAGTTGGAACAGATTTGGACGGCACTCTGTTCAGTATATATACAACTGTCTCAAGGGCATATCCCCAAAGGGATATTGGCAAATCGGTGTAACTCATCATAGATCGCACCATATCTAATAAAGTACGATTTCTTCATTCAGATACACCATTATGTTCTGGAGTTCCAGGAGGTGTCCATTGTGATAAAATGTCATTCTCTTTAAGATAGTCTAAGAATTCAGTACTAAGGTATTCACCTCCTCAATCCGATCGAAGAGCCTTAATACATTTTCCTGTTTGTTTCTCAGCTTCAGCCTTAGATTCCTTGAATTTTTCAAAGGATTTAGATTTATACTTCATGAGGTATAAATAACCATACCGTAACTAATCATCGGTGAAGGTAATGAAGTAATTATAATCACCTCTAGCAATTTCATTAATTGGTCCACATACATTTCTATGTATTAATCATAATATGTCAGCAACTCGTGCACTTTATCCCATAAAAGGCGCTTTGGTCATTTTTCCTAGAAAACATGCCTCACAAGTCGAGTATGACTCAAAATTTGATGAATCAATGTACCCATCATTACTCAACTTGTTAATTCTGTCTTCTCCAATATGACCTAATTGGAGATACCAAACATACTTTTTATTTGGACCGTCTCTAGGGCGTTTATTAGTTATGGCATTTATATCAATTCTATTTTGCTTATTGACATCAGTAATCGCATTACCGGACATTGTAATGGTATAAAGATTATTGGTTAATAAGCTAGAACCAACACATATTATATTATGATAAATAGAACATATATCATCAGTAAAAGAAAATTCATAATTCTCTTTACCTAGACGAGGTATAGAGATGATGTTCCTAACAACATTCTTATAATGCAAATAGTTCTTTAAAACCAATACATGTCCAGAAGGCAAATATAAATGAAAAGTCCCTATAGCTAATGCAGCAACTCTTGCTTCATTAGTAAATGTCAGGACAATCTCACTTCGCCCTAGCATTCTGCTTATTTCTAGATTCTGCAAAGACATATAAATATGTGAAGTTGCTGTAGAATCTAGAACCCATAAACTGGATTCAGCACTAACCATAAGATTAGTTTCAATAAGCATAGACACCATACCTTCATAAGGTTCGTCATTAGGCTTGACCTTCAAGCTCACGAGGTACTTCCTACAATTCCTCTTCCACTGTCCCTTGACACCATAGTAATGACATTTCCCTTTATCAATCTTGGGTTTTGGTTGCACAACAAGTTTGGCAGGCCTCTTCCATTTCTTTTTCTTTAAAACAGTCTTGTCCCTTGAAGAAGAAGCCTTAGCCATAGCCACTACATTTGGTTTAGTGTTGTGCATTTCCTTCTCATAAACTACCAGCATGCTATGTAACTCAGCGAGAGTTTTCTCCATCTTATGCATGTGGAAGTTTTGGATAAAACCAGAGAAGGAATTGAGTAAAGATTGGATGATCAAATCCACAGCTAACTCATTGTCCATAACAAGATTCAGCCTAGCCAATTCTTCAATGTGCCATATCATTTTCAAAGCATGATCATTAACATATGATCCTTCAACTATCCTCATACGGTACAATGCCTTAAATATCTCATATCTTGATGTTCGACCATTCTCATGAAAGTATTCCTTTAAGTGTAAAATGATCGACCTAGCATCTTCCATAGATTCATACTTCTTTTGTAATTCATTATTCATCGAAGCAAGCATATATGACCTAACTTTTAAGTCATCATCACGCCATTTATCATAAGTGACACGCTCCTCTTGGGTCCCACCCTTAGGAAAGGAGGTTGGCATCTTTTCGTCAAGCACATACCCAATTTTTTCTGAATTGAGAACAATTCTCAAATTCCTCACCCAATTAGTGAAATTGGGTCAAGTCAAACAATTCTTGTCAAGAATAGAAGCGAGTGGGTTTGTGATCACCATTTTCAGAGTAATAATATATCTGTTGCAGAAAATAAATTGTTAGTTGTTGTACTTTTCATAATAACTGTATCATTTTGATCTTTAAATGAAATAGATCCTCCCACTAAATTTATATTCGAATCCCATACTGCTTAATATGGGAAGCGGTAATCTTTGCAGGGTAAAGATTACTAGTGGGAATTGGAGTCCCACTAGCCTAAAGTCCACCTCACCTAATAGTTATTGGTGTCCTATGAACTTAGTGAGTGAATTAACTTGTTCAACGCATCATATGTGAGTCCCAATCATAACTTCGGCCTCTAGATCATGAAAGCATTACTTAACAATTATTGGCATCATGATCATAGTTAAGTCTAGCCCATCATCTCATGTAAATATTGAAAGCACAAATGATTTCCTCACCTGATAGTTATTAGAAATCATTTGGCTCCAAACCCATAGCATCACATGCATAATGGAGTGGTCCAATATTATGAATGGTAATTAACCCCTATGTATCCATAGCCGGTCAGTTAACCACAATAATATTGGATCAAACCACGACGATGGAAGGTCACGAGTCCGAAACCCGTTTCGACTTAATATTATTAATAAGGAGATTTTGGTTGTTATTAATAGTCTCACTTTGCACATTAACAGGTTTAACATGCATAATAACATAAACACAATAAATAAATAGATATCACATAAACATTTATCCTATGTGGTGATCATGGAATTATGGTTCAATGGTCTCAAGCCAAAGAGACCCATTTAGCCTTTTTAATGTTTAATAATGTGGACCTGCTCATCACTTTTTTCTTCAATCTTTGAACTCTTCAAAGATTGGGCCCAGAGAGCTCACCGACCTAATAGCTCCTTCAATGGCTACTCCTTTCTTGTAGCATTTACATCAACAATTAAAATACTAAACTACACTAAAATTACATTTCATAAAAATAAATATAAAAGGAAGGACGCAACCTCCATTTAATAATTACATCCCCAAAAAGAATACCTCTAATCATCATACATTCATCCATACAACGATCACAACAATTAGGGAGTTTTCCATGATCACCACCCTTCCTTGCGAGCTATAAATTCAAAATTTAAAGCTCTGAAAGGCAAAGATAAAATTCTGTATTTAATCAAATTTAAAGTTGAACAACGCAAACCATGTCAAGAAATCAATATCGATGAAACAAATTTCACGAGCATGATTTCGAACGGAATTTGCGTTGTCAACTTTAAATTTATAATCACGAATCATTCGCAGAATATAAACACAAAGTATAACAAGTTACGGATTTTTGATTTAAAATTGATTTAGTTCTAATTTTTGCTTAGTTGATTAAATTTATCATTAATCAACCTCTATAGGCCACATAAGAGCAAGAGAACCAATTCTCTTAACAAAAATAAATTGGCCATTAGAACGCAAAAATATTTTGAACTATAAATCAATTAAACGCACGAAAAACGCCTATGGTTGGCTCTAATGCCATTGTTGGGATTTCATGAAGCATGTATAGGTAAAATTAATAAAAAGAACGCAGCGGAAACAAAAATGATATATTTTATACATGATTCTCCGAAGGTATTGTTCGTGCGTTTTAATAAAAAAAATCTGAATTTAAAATGGAGTTAAACGAATTACCTCTCGAAATGCGCTTTAAAACGAATCGGTTCAGATGTTCTTCAGTTCGAGTCTCACAAACGTCGGAACTCTAGTTCAGACACACCAACAATCGACGCCGAATGGAAGAGAGAACTTTTGGATAATCACCACTTTGATTGTGCTAGCAATCTTGTGAAGCAATTCTCCGTATCCTCTATGTATATTAGTCATGGCTCGGTGAGAGAAAAATCATTTTCTTTCTTGCGTCTCAAAGACAACAAAAACATTCACAAAACCACACGAACATGCACACACCGTTTCTCTTTATTTTTCAGCAGCCCTTTTAACTCTCGTCCCTCAACTGCATTTTTAATAAAAATAAAACCGACCAGCAACGGTTGCTGATCGTCCATCGATCAGCAACCATTGTTGGTCTGCCGAAAGCACGAACGATCGTACATGAGCAAACCGCTCATGCACGATCTTTGCTCATGCACGATCTTGTGCATGATGGTCAGCGGTTGCTGACCATCCATGCTTTGTGCATAATGGTCAGCAACCACTGACCATTATGCTTCGTGCATGTGCACGAATTCGTGCACATGCATGAAGCTTTAATTTTTTTAATTAGTTATTATTTAATTAATTAAGTAAACAAATAATTAATTAATCAATCCCTTTTAAAAATAAAAAGAACACAATCTTTATATGTACAATTAGAATACACTAACATATATTTACAATGGGCATGTATATGCATCATATGCAAATAGGCTTGTGACTATAATACAAATTAAATTAAATCTCATTTAATTTAATTTCAAATCAACACAATTCGATTGCAGTAATTGCAAACACATTTGCAATATTATTTCTCTCTTGTTCCACGTTATCCTAATTGTTTATGGTGTATGACATCCCTAGATTCATTACTAAGCTGGTAGTAAGACTTGTACAAACACATTAGTATTCCCAAAAGAATTAATTGTCCCGATTAATCTTTTAGGTCCTACAAGCCATGATTGACATTTAGCAATATGTCATGGCTACCCAGATAGTGTGAATATTTTAAGAACATAATGAACCTGTCAACTTTGGCTACAATGTAATTTAATCCCTCTATCTTACTGTGTCCTGATCAAACAAAGACCATGGAATATTTGTTAAGTCACTAATTTGATTATATGCACAAATCTAATTGACATGCATTTTATTTTAGACATAAACAATTTATTCTCAGTTACAATCCTGGCCGAGGATTTTAATGCAATGTCATAATTAGATCGCATAGGACATCATTATTATACATTGCATATAACAAGGAGATAGATTCCATATTGCGCGCATGTGCAACTTTGTATATGAACGAACTATGACCATCAGGTATAAAGATGGATCAACGACCCGGTATTATGTGCACCTGTAAACCATAGTTGTTCAATACACAAGTTTACACTATGCTTCAAGTCTAAAGATTATTTACACAAGACCAAAGTATGAACAATTAGACATTGACCACGCTAAAAGCTTCCATGTCGCTAATCCTTCCATATGCGTCACGTTCAATGAACTAGTCTAATACAAACACTTGTGTTTTAACTCAAGCATCATAATACTCAATGACATGTGACTCATCATTCTCTTAAGTATCCAATACTTAATAGCGAAGTTAAGAACACACTGGTCTCAACAGGATTATTAATATCAACTCAATAATCCATCAACCGAGAACGATTTAAAGATTTAGTCTAACTATGGACCCGTCACATATATTGTTGACGTCTCGATAATAGGTCTAGTTGCAACTGATCTTATGGAATCATTCATAAATATAAAATAATTGGACAAATGAATGAATACATCATTGCCATTAAATAAATAATAATAATGAAAGTACAACTGAAATCCTAATATGTAACTATTACATAATAGCTTTAGGGCATACATCCAATGCATGATTTGATCCCATAAGAGGAATTTATACTACTGTTTTATCGAGTACAACTCACTGGTTTTTTCAATGCACCTTTACGTGCAATTGAAAACGATTATGATTAAAACTACCAGCAATTGATGAAGTGACAGTAAGGCGAAATCGAATATTCTCTAGATTTCAATAGGACCTGAAGGAGGAGGGGTCGGTGAGCTTAAGGCGCGTTTGGTAACGATTTTGTTCCCGGGAGCTGATTCTGATCAGAACTGATTTTTTTTTTATTCTGTTCCGGGGAACTGATTCTGAGCAAAAGAACGCGTTTGGTAACTGTACAAAATTTCTGATTCTAGAATAGAAAAAGAACAAAAACGCGTTTGGTAACTGTATAAAATTTCTATTCCAATTCTTTTTTTAATTACCTTTTTAGATAAATATAAATTTGATATTGAATTCTCATAAACCCCTCATTGATTAATTATATTTATACTAAGTAATAAAAATATTAACTAATCAATTTTTATTAAATAGTTAATAATAAACCATAGTATAAATTATACTAATATACCTAAAATATGTAATAAATATCAATACTAAATTATAAAGCAAAATTAAATATGTTGTTATTTTAGAATAGGAGGAAATTAAAATAAAATATAGAAATAAAAATAAAAACGAAAATTGTTGTTATTTTATTTTTTTTCTTATTAGAATTTCAATATTATTTATATTTAAATAAGATTTTTTTTTATCATGATGATTTCTTATTTTCAATAAATATTTACAAATATCTAATCCATTTTGAATTTAATATGGATGGATGTTAATTTTAATTTAACCAAGATTCTTCTCTCTCTCTCTCTCTCTCTCTCTCTCTCTCTCGCTCTATATATATATATTCCCTCCTCCAAAACCCTCTATATATATATATATTCCCTTCTCCAAAACTGAGCACCCAACGTTTAAAAGAATAAGTCTTCAAACCAACATGACTCTTTGAAACAAAAAAAAAAGACTTTAATGAGAAACTCATCACTACATAAATGAATACTGAAGTAACTTAGTCCATTGTTCAACTTTGAAATATTGGCTTTGATAAGTCAATAATTAATAACAATATTACAAAAGTCGGAATATACCATTCACATATTAGACCATAACAGCACTCTCTCCACACCTTTCATCCTTAAAATCACTCCTCACCCCAAACAAAACCGCACTAACCCAACTAATCCCCGCACCACACCAATCGATTCTGAGCAGAGACTCCCCACGGAACCAAATTGTATCCCCCACCCTAAAAAGCAAATGAAACCTAATCAATGCCTTCACCAAAGCACTCGACCACCATGAACAGGGTCAAGGCATCACTGAAAAAACACTCGACCACCTTGCCTTCGATGCCTCGAACAGCGACGAGATTGCCAATGTTGCCACACTCGACCACCTTGCCTTCGATGCCTCGAACAGTGACGAGATTGCCAATGTCGCCGAGGGCTTTGCGGTTTCTTCCTTCTATTGCGCCGTTCTTCTTCTGCTGCTTACCCGCTCCTCCTCCTCCTATCGCTGCCTCGCCTATATCATGGTCGCATAAGAATACAATCAACATGGATATTAACGACTAATTGGATAAATTACATACACGAAAGAAAGAACATAAACACGCTGCGGTCAATTTGGTTGCCCAGAAAATCCTTTGGCATTTGCCATTTGATTGCCTCTCAGAATTTTCTAGAAAAACCAAACACGAATTGAAGGGGAGAAAAGCCCCGTTTTTCTGAGGGCCTATTCGCTCATCAAGGTCTGGGTTTCACACAAGCACTTGTCCACATAAGAAATCGTCGTCGATGGAAATACGAGATCTTCAATGTAATACAAGAACATTCCTAAGAAGATGCACACACGGGTCTGCTAATTTCCAAGACTACAAAACAGAACCCATCAAGAACAGATCATCAAGACAGCCAAGGGAGTCCCACGAATCATCGCACAGGACCGGAGGGGTTCAAAGAAGATCATCCCAGAAATCGGCACCAAAAGACATTGAAATATACTATTCGGCAAACGAAAGCCCCCCCCCCCCCCAAAAAAAATCTGATTCGGGCCTAGGGGGGTGCTCGCGTCCGCCGATTCGGGCCTGGGGGTCGCTCGGCAAGCGACTCCTCGGCCAAATCGGCGCTCGCGCCCGCCGATTCGGGCCTGGGGCTCGCTCGGCGAGCGACTCCTCAGCCAGATCGGCGCTCGCGCCCGCCGATTCGGGCCTGGGGGTCGCTCGGCGAGCGACTCCTCGGCCAGATCGGCGCTCGCGCCCGCCGATTCAGGCCTAGGGGGTTGCTCGGCGAGCGACTCCTCGGCCAGATTGGCGTGGGCGGCCGCTGACTGGAGCTCGGTGGCGCTCCTGCCAACTGTTGCAGACGATGAACGACGGTGATGGTGAGCAAACCGTCACCTAGATCAGCCGACAATGACGCTACCTGTGAGTGAAGGGAACTCACCTTGAACGAGCAGCTTCAACGATGAAGAAACAGCAGTCGCCGTCGCCGTTGTTGTGGAGAGAACGAACCAGAGAAGAACGAACCAGAGACAACGTCGAGCAAAAGAGAGAAGAAAAAGAAAGGGTTCGCACAGAGAGAACGTGGAGCAGGAGAGGGTACGTTGAGCAGAGAGAGAGAGAGCCACTTTTGTGATTCTTTTTTCTGATTCAGAATCAAGAATCATATTTTTTTTTTATTCTAAATTCTTGTCCAAAACTGATTCTGGGAACAAATTTCTTCCCAGGAACAAAAAATTTACCAAACGCGATTCTTGGCCGAAACTAATTCTGGGAACAAAGAATCAGAATCTGGTCATGTTTGGATGGTTACCATACAGGGCCTTAGTGTTCCGGAATTTCGACATGCACGGAAACCGAGCCTGTGATTTGGCCGGTAGCGCAGCAAAATGTCGCTCATTTCATCATCTGTGATGTCTGGCGGTCCCTTCAACTTCGGCTAACCAGAGCAGGGAAAGCATAATGAGATGAAAATCCGGACATGTGATCGTCTTTGAAAATCAAACGGAACATAAAGCGGCCTGATGGTATTGAAGCGAGTTGATGTTGGCAACATGCCATGGAGGCCACTGCGCGATTTTAGAGGCTCGACAATAACAAGACGTGATTTGGCTTGACTGAATAGCCTAATAATATACAGTGGCAAAGAACAAACAGCGATTTTATCAACGGCCGAAGGGTATTCAAGGTAGACTACATGGATTGGAGCTTCTACAGCCACGACCAACCATCTGTGGTTCAGACAATACGGAGATTCTAGCGGGGTTTCGTAAACACCAAGTGATGATGAATTTTCGTGGTTCCCACTCTCCCTGTTTTCTTTGCGTGTTATCTTTTCCTCGTATCTTCTGTTTCTCTCCAGATTTGGTTTGGCTCTTGCTTTCCATCCCAGTGAATGTTCAGTTTTGAGCAATCAGCGATGGTGGCAAGCTGGGCGTTCATATTCTATCAACAACAGGGCGAAGCACAGCAGTAGCGACCCAGAAACAGAGCAGAAAATCAAGTCGCCAGAGCAAGACTTGAATCAAGGAAGAACCATTGTTTTGGTAGCTCAGCTTGTTTTACAGTGAGGGAGCTCGGAGAGGTGAGGGAGAAGAATCATGAGAGCTCCTTGATGCTGATGGAGAGCTCGAGAGTGTTGGGGAGAACGGGCAGCAATTCATCAAGAATTTAACCCATTTCAGGATTAATTTGTCCCCTGAAACTAAACAGACCAAAAATGACTTAGCCCCAGTAACAACCAGCCAATACAACCTTATAATAAGTAAATATAATGCCAAAATGATAAGGAAACAAAACTAAAAACAACACCAAGTTTTTACGTGAAAATTTAATGTGGGAAAAATCATGGACCACTTGAAAACTTTCTCAATCATCAAGAATAGTAGAATACATAAAGTATTTATTTTTAGTCACATACTAAGGACTTAATATTAACAATACAATCATGTTTCCTCACCATAAATATGGATTAACATAAATAGAATAAAAAAACTCTAACTATAATTGGAGAAATCAGAGGTGATTCTCAATGAACGAAATTGATCAACTCGTGACCCTTGGTTGCGTGAACAATGTATTCAAATTTGAGTCAATTTCGTCATTATTTGGCCTTAGAATCGGACAGCAAAGTAGCAGCCCTCTTTTCCCTTCTCGGTGCCCCGCTCACGGTGTACTCTGTTTTTCTCTGTCCCCTTCTCTCGGGCTCACTCGCACGAAGCAACTCTCTTCTTTTGTTCTTTTTGCTTTTTGACTTTTGACTCCTCTTTTCTTTTATTAATTTTAGCTGGGCCCACAAGAGGGGGACCCAGCCCACAGAGAAAAAAGAAAAAAAAAGCCAGAGAGAGACTGTTGGCGTGTCCATCGTGAGGAGAGGAAGGTGGAGCTCAGGAGGGGCAGAGAACCGGTCTCTATGAGTTATTCAATCCCTCTCTCTCTTTCTCTCTGCAGGAAGGTGTGTGCGTCATCTCTGTAGGTGCTACGGAGTGCCAGTCATGAGAGCAAGCTTCAAAAAGAAGATTTTCTAAGAAAATAGGCTGGATTGACTACATTAGAATTTTGCGAATGTTTACAACTAAATTGGTAAAATAGGCATCCGCATCATAGATTTAGGACATATTAGACTAATTCCCCTAAAGTATTTAGCTCACAAAAATGTTATAATGAAATCTGCTTTTTGTTTACATCTCCTATTATCTTGATAACATACTTGGTGAGGAAAAAAAACAAGAGTTTTCAATGGGAATGAAAATCAGAAAAACTTTTTTGGTGTACCGTACCAAAAAAAGGGTTTGGTCGTTTTCGGTTTTAAGGTTCAAAGTTTAGAAAAGCAACCAAAAATTTCTACCGAACGTATTTCATTGAGAAGTTTAGAGATGAAAACTAGCAAATGGAAAAGTTCCATTGCATAACTAATTTTGGTTGAAAGCTGTACTTGAGAAAGATTCTGCCTTAAATCAAATTAAAGTTTTTTACTTTTGCTATGGGCTTGATGAAGGTGATATGCCCATTTTGCTGGGAGCTTTATAATGCTAAGGGCTTTCAAATTAAATTTTGCTTGCATAGCTTTTTGGAGCTCAAGAAAAGAAGCAACTTATCTTGGTAGAGAATCAACTTGATCATGAAGTAAAGGGATGGAATGAGCTCATTTGTAACAAAAAGTGATGAAGTCACCTTAAAGTAATGGTTCCATCGGTAGGAACTGAACCTAATGATTTGTGGCACGAAAGCGTGGGATTGCTTGCCTATCGATATAGGCTAGCCTATATTCCTAGGATTAGACTACTTTACACTCAAGTAATCCAACCGCTATAAAGTGGGAAAAAAGAAAAAAAGACATGCTAGCTAGCTGTAATTGTAGAGGCTCACCTTTACTTTAAGGGAGGTAGTTGTATAAAAGGAAGGAATGAGCATCCTAGGAAATGTAAGGGCTTGTTTGTTTATTTTTGTTTCTGTTTCCCAGAACAAAAATTTCTGTATTTTTGTTTCGAGGAACAAAAAAAGGACAGAAACTAGTTTTGTAAAACTTTTGTTCCCAGGAACAAAACATCTATTTTTTTGTTCTCGGAAAGAAATTTGGAACAAAAATAAGAAATAGAAAAAAGTTATTTCTTACTCCCGGAACAATTCCGAGAAACAATTTTTCACTTAGTAAAGACTCTACTTGATCATAGTGTCAACTAAGACTCTGCTTGATCATGGTGTCAACTATCAAGGGATGGAATGAACTCTATAGTTAGAAAGAGGTATAGAGTCATCGAATAGAAATTCTTCACTTTCTTTTTTGTACTTGACAGAAGTAAGGTGCTCATTTTGTTGATGAATTATATGACTACAGGCTTGCAAATTAAGTTGCCTAAATTGCTTTTCCAAGCCCAAGGAGCAACATAACTTTGTAAAGACTCAACTTGATCATGGTGTCAATTGTCAAGGGAAGGAATGAACTCTATAGTAAGAAAGAGGGACAGAGCCATCAAATTGAAGTTTTTACTTTTGCTTTTGGGCTTGACAAAAGTAAGGTGCTCATTTTACTAATGAGTTATATAACTAAAGGCATGCAAACTAAGTTGCCCAAATAGCTTTTGCAAGCCCAAGAAGCAACTTAACTTGGTAATGACTCAACTTGATCATGGTGTCAAGTGTCAAGGGATGGAATGAACTCCATAGCAAGAAAGAGAGATGGAGTCATCAAGTAGAAGTTCTTTACTTTCTTTTTTGTGCTTGACAAAAGTGAGGTGCTCAGTTTGGCCTACAAATTAATTTGCCTAAATTGTTTTTCCAAGCCCAAGGGGCAACTTAACTTGGTCAAAACTCAACTTGATCATGGTGCCAGTTGTTAAGAGATGAAATGAATTCTATAGCAAGAAAGAGGCACTGAGTCATCAAATTGAAGTTTATTATTTTTGGATTTGGGCTTGACAAAAGTGAGGTGCTCATTTTTCTTATGAGTTATGTGACTAAAGACTTGCAAATAAAGTTGCCCAAATAGCTTTTGCAAGCTCAAGAAGAACCTTAAGTTGGTAAAGACTCAACTGGATCATGGTGTCAATTGTGAAGGGATGGAATGACCTCTATAGTAAGAAAGAGGGACAGAGTAATCAAATTGAAGTTTTTCACTTTTGCTTTTAGGCTTGACAAAAGTGAGGCACTCGTTCTGCTGATGAGTGATATGACTAAAGGCTTGAAGATGAACTTGCCCAACCAACTTTCCCAAGCCCAAGAAGCAACTTAACTTGATAAAGACTCAACTTGATCATGGTGTTAATTGTCAAGCAATGGCATGAACTCTATAGTAAGAAAGAGAGATAGAGTCGTCAAATAGAAGCTCTTCACTTTCTTTTTTATGCTTGACAAAAGGGAGGTTCTCATTTTGTTGATTAATTATACAATGAAGGGCTTGCAAATTAAGTTGTATGAGTTGCTTTTCCAAGCCTAAAGAGCAACTTAACTTGGTAAAGACTCAACTGGATCATGGTGTCAATTGTGAAGGGATGGAATGACCTCTATGGTAAGAAAGAGAGACAGAGAAATCAAATTGAAGTTTTTCACTTTTGCTTTTGGGCTTAACAAAAGTGAGGCACTAGTTTTGCTGATGAATGATATGACTAAAGGCTTGTAAATGAACTTGCTTGACTAGCTTTCCAAAGCCCAAGATGCAACTTAACTTGATAAAGACTCAACTTGATCATGGTGTTAACTATCAAGCAATGGCATGAACTCTATTTTAAGAAACAGAGATAGAGTCGTCAGATAGAAGCTCTTCACTTTCTTTTCTGTGCTTGACAAAAGTGGGGTTCTGATTTTGTTGATTAATTAGACAATGAAGGGCTTGCAAATTAAGTTGTATGAGTTGCTTTTCCAAGCCTAAAGAGCAACTTAACTTGGTAAAGACTCAACTGGAACATGGTGCCAATTGTGAAGGGATGGAATGACATCTATAGTAAGAAAGAGGGACAGAGTAATCAAATTGAAGTTTTTTATTTTTGCTTTTGGGCTTGACAAAAGTGAGGCACTCGTTTTGCTGATGAATGATATGACTAAAGGCTTGCAAATGTTTGACAAAAAAAAAAGGCTTGCAAATGAACTTGCCCGACCAACTTTCCCAAGCCCAAGAAGCAACTTTACTTGGTAAAGACTCAACTTGATCATGGTGTTAACTATCAAGCGATGGAATGAACTCTATAGTAAGAAAGAGATATAGAGTCATCAAATTAAAGTTCTTTACTTTCTTTATTGTGGTTAAAAAAAGTGAGGTGCTCATTTTGTTGATGAATTACATGACTAAAGGCTCGCAAATTATGTTGCCCGAATAGCTTTCCCAAGCCCAAGGAGCATCTTAACTTGGTAAAGACTCAACTGGATCAAGGTGTCAATTGTCATGGGATGAAATGAACTCTATAGTAAGAAAGAGGGACAAAGTTGCCTAGGTGCAATTCTTTACTTTTACTTTTGGGCTTGACAAAAGTGAGGTGCTCATTTTCCTAATGAGTTATATAAGTAAAGGCTTGCAAATTTAGTTGCCCAAATAGCTTTTGCAAGCCAAGAAGCAACTTAACTTGGCAAAGGCTTAACTTGATCGTGGTATCAATTGTCAATGGATGGAATGAACTCTATAGTAAGAAAGAGGCACAAGGTCATCAAATTGAGGTTTTTTGCTTTTGCTTTTGGGCTAGACAAAAGTGAGATGCTCATTCTGCTAATGAGTTATACAACTAAGGGCTTGTAAATTAAGTCAACCAAATAGCTTTCGCAAGCTCAAGAAGCAACTTAACTTGGCAATGACTCAACTTGATCATGGTGTCAACTATTAGGGGAGGGAATGAACTCCATAGTAAGAAATAGAGATAGAGTCATCAAATAGGAGGTCTTTACTTTTGTTTTTGTGCTTGACAAAAGTGAGGTGCTCAGTTTGTTGATGAATTATATGACTAAAGGCTTGCAAAAGATGGGCTACTTATAATCATAACAACCAGTTAATTGAAGGCTCTATCCTTCTTTTTACTAATGTCATTCAAGCCATGCTAGCCTTTTTTGGTGGCTCAAGAGAAAAGCGACTCTTTTATCATCTGTTTATGAATCAACGATGAACACTTAGTTCTCCATACGAACATGATACAATATTAAATTGGAACTAGAGTTATCAAGTCACTTGAGTTTAATAGTTTTTTTTATCACAGTTAACTTATGATAAAAGCAAACACATGGATGGTGTTGAAAAATTGAAGAATATACAGATGGACAACCACTTTAGGTATATCCCTTTTTTTATTTAAAAAAAATATAAAGCAAAAAGAGAGGAGAAAATTTACAAATCTAACATGTGAGTGCCCTTGATTGATGCAACTCAAGTCAGAGACCGCTGGAAACAACAAATATTTTTTTATTAAAAAATAATAATAACGTGGATGCTCCCCAATACCATTCTTAAACAAAAGGTGATTATTATTATTATTATTATTATTATTATTATTATTATTATTGGCTAAAGGCACATGCTCGTGATACCATTCTTAAATAAAAGATGGGATGACTGCTTAAAATCATGACAAGCGGGGTCACCGGCCAGTGAGTAGTCACTACACAAGTCAATAAATATTGAAGTCATGGCCCCTTGGCAGGCGATAAACATCGCCAACTATTTATTATTTGTGCCAAAAAAATTATCTAAAACCTATTTGTGCAAAAAAAAAAAAATTATTTTGCCACTGTACAAAATAAAAGCCCTTGGAAGAGAATACATATTACATACATGGTCAATGTACGCCTTTTCTTTTTTAATACGGATAATCTAAGAATGGGAGCATAAACTATTTATGAAATATATCTACATGCTAAAAATAAAAATTGAATATGTGTCATTCTATAAAAACCAGCTTATATAAAGAAACTGCGACAATGTTAATGTACTGGTTAAAAATTTTATTAACGTATGTTGTTTGGAAAGAAGGGGATGGTGGAAGAAAAATTGAAGTAGGCGATAAACAAGGGAAGGGCAATGCCGTGGTTTTGGTACCTTTGAGTGGGCAATTCCACGAGTTTTCCACCAGCGGGAGTGATCCAGAAACGCTGACAACACATATTAATCGAACGGCTGATATTAAACCACTTGAATCCAACGGCTAAAGAGAAACATGACAAAGTTGTCGTGCGCAAAAAGCACGGGATTGCAGAAATGGCCCTCGCTCCACCTTTTTTTCTTGGCTTCCACATATCAAATCAAATTAGCAAGTCACCAACTTCTTCGAAATTTTACAAGTACTTAACAGATTACCAATGTTATAATGAATATTTTTGATTTTCCATTTAAGTCTTAGCAATTTATCTTTTTATCATGCCTTTGTAAGCCTTTGCGGAATGTAATACTTGAAACTCTTTAATTCATATTCACCCAGATTTTTTAAAAGCTGTTCTATTTGTGTTATTCAAAAAGTAAAAAAGAATATATATTTTTCCACCAAAAGCTAAATATAATCCAACTTATAAAAAGGTCATGAAAATTTTTACATATGATCTAAGTACCAACGTCTATATATTGTCAAAATATCAAGTGTTACGAGCTAGAAAAGACCAAAATGTGTTATCACAATATATAAATTAAGACCAAAATGTGTTATCACAATATATAAATTAAGTAAAAAGAGAAAACTAAAAATCTATGCAGACATGCCTAAAGAGAATTGAGATGGACCCAAGGCAATCCTGACCTAAAATTAAGGTCCGAAGTGGCTGGGTTAGTCAGATTTTCTACCTCAAAAAAAAAAAAAAGAAATTGGTCAGCCAATGTGTAAGATTATTCACATATTTGTTAAATTTAAAGAAAAAAATAATTGCATGAGTAAAATTCAAATAAAGTGATTTGAAAAATCACTTATTTTCTACGAAATGAACTTGAGATTATTTAGGTAACTAAAGAGTTGGATCATTTTCGGTCTACCAAATTCGCACCATGTAGTTTTTTCCTTCTATATCTAGGTGTTCTGTGGTTAATAGTTTTATGTCAATGTGAGCCTTCAAAATTTGAGATAATTTCTATTGAAGATGTACATTCAAATTATATATATATGTATATACATTGACACATAAATTTTATCTATTTATTTAGGATTTCATTGCAAAAAAAATTAAGAATTAATTTTTAATCCCTAAAAAATAAAATAATTTTTATTAAATTGCATCACATATAGACACTAGGATCATCCACATTGCTGGTATTAACTGTTATAAATTTTTTGAAAAAACTTAAAAAAAATTAATTAATTCAAATTAAAAATAATAATAATGCGGTAGGGCCGGGCTAGACTTCAGACTTCGCCCGGCCCCTTTTTCTTTTCTTCTCTCCACAAGAACGGTGTACGACGAGCACGGGCAGCGGGGGAATGTCGCACGACCAGTTGTATGTTCATTTCGAATACGTTGAGTTGCTGATGTGGTTACCGTGTTGTGTTCGTACCGATGTGTAGAGTTACGGGTTATATCTATACTGTATGTGCTTGCTGTTCGTATGTTCTGGTATGTGTAATCATGTGATTGTTTCATTGATGTGCTGTTCGTTGATGCTAATTACTTGCCGTCCTGATCTCCTCTTTCATTTTTTTCTGTTCTAGTTGAGAGCATTTCTTTCATTACTGAAGTTGACTAACATTATTGGAGCCTCTAGTGTCGTGCTTGTGACCGAAGGATTCAGAGTTAGAACAGCCCAGTATGAGGAGACCATTGTTCAAATTCTTTTAGGGCATGTTTATTTCATGGAAAATAAATGTTTTGGATAATATTTTCTTAAAAATAATAGCTTATATAGCCTAAAATAATTAGTTAATGAACAATATTTACAATATCGATAATAATTTATGTCTAAATATTTTCATGAACCATTCATTTTTGTAAGCGATACAAGGAATTATTTTTGCTAGAATGATTTTCAAAATATTCATTTTCTGTAAAGCAAAAATAATCACTTATATCTTTTACGAAAATGAATGATATTATCCACAAAATTATTAGAAAATTGAAAAAAAAAATTCCATGTCAACACCGAGCGTGTCATTTATGGCATCCATGTGATCGATTGGCAAATCGTTAAAAGGTTTATGACTCAATTAATATAATTAAAAGATTTAGGACTAAATTGCCATAATGTAATAGGTTTAAGACTTTTTTGGTACTTTCCCCTCAGATAATTAATGTAGTATGGAGCAATTAATGTATCCCAGTTAGCTTATAACTCAATGACTTAAGTTTTTGATTGAATGTGGGTTCAACTAAATATGTTGACTGGCTCAGACTTTGGACCTCCCTTGGCTATCTTCCCCAGTAAAGCTCTCCCTTGGTGATCTCCCTCGATTAGCCTTCTGCCATGAGATCCCAAATGTTGTTTATCAAGTTCAATTGGGCTACCTGACCATGTGTTTGTATAAGAACAATTGCAGATTATAATCAGATATTTTTCGGACAGTAGGAATTTGGTCAATAAGTGTTTGCCCAACGACAGTTTCCCCTTGTGATGCTTGTGTTGTTTGTGCTAGCCAGGAGTTTAATTACGCGCTCAAACTATTTTCCTTATTTTCACAACATATTCCTTAAACCTATACAGACTTCCAATGATGCTTGCAGTGTTCTTCGAAGATAACTTCCTTTGCATTCCTCTCGGTCAACCCCTCACATATTCACACGAGCACTCCGTTTTAATTCTATTCTAGCATACTCACATAACAACGAACACAACTTCCTTTTCGTCTTTATATGATTTGTCTGCATGCGTCTGCTTCTTTATTCTGCATTTGTCCATGCTTTTAGAAAGAGGAATATAACTCTTCTTTTCAACAAGGCAGGGGACGGAATGGAGGAAACCTGAATAAGGGGGGATTAAGCTTAACTCGGACAGAGCAATTAATGTCTGTAGAGAACGGAGAAGCAGAAACTGGAGCTCTTGTGGGAGACCATCAGAGGAACTGAATAGCCAGTTTTCCTCGAAACACGGGAAGAGCGAATGCTTTTTATTGCTGAAATTTGGACGTTAGGAGGCAAAATTAGACCTAGTGTTTCGAATAGTGCTCTTCCTTTCCATAATGAATTAAATGCTTTAGCGGTTGTTTATGCTCTTAAGAACAAACAGTCTCGCAATCTTCTCATAGAACCCCTCCTTGTGGAGTGCAGGAACTTGCAAGGAAAGAATGCAGGCATACCGTGAATTGAGCATATGTACAGAGAAGCAAACGGAAGCACCGCATGCTCTGGCTAGATTGGGAAAGGAGCAGCATATGCAGCTTACTATTTTCACTAGTATTCCAGATGTTATCGAAGCGTGTAAGGATGCACTTTATATTATTTCGACTACGAGTGATGTAACTTGACTGGTTTAATTTTCTGAACGATGGTCTTCGTTTCACCAAAAAAAAAAAAAAAAACTGAAACCCCCCTTGGATTTATCTGAATATGATCCAGACCATTATGAAATGACCGAACTTATAAGTCCAACAATTTGGATAGTGGGCCTAAAATCTGAAACATTTCTGAGTTAGGTTTTATGAAGATATTGGTCATTTTTAATATATACATATCCGTAACATTTTTATTCACCACCTTAGACAAGTACTTTTTGAGCACCATGGCAAAAATCATTCTTTTTACCTCTTTTTATTTTCTTTTCATTGACAACTCAAAAAACCTTCTAAAAGTGTGGATTGCGCTAATGTGACCTTCGCGTAAAAGAGACTCATGAACACCTTTAACCTTATCTCATAAGTTGAGAATATGGTCATCCTCAGTTATTAAAATTTTTTATATGCATTTAGCTTATTGTGAGTATTTTCAAAAGCTCAATATCAGAATTATTTTCTTAAGAAAAACAATAATTAACTGAGTAGGGAATTTGTTTAGTCTTTGGGAAAGTAAGGAAAATGGGGAGGATAAAGATTTAGATGGAAAGTCAATCACTGAAATTAGCTCATATTTGCAAAAAAATATAAAATAAAGATGGAACGTTTTTCGCGTGCGCCGTGGGACGAGGGCATGTGAGAAAGTGTGAAACCGCGTATGTATGAAATTATCGAGGGCTGTGCTCAAGTTGTACACGTCGCAAAAGAGGAAAGATAGAAAAGAGATTTCTGGAGAGTGTGGACACGGCCGTTGACTCTTAGTCAATCTAAAATATCACATTTCTAGATTCCTGTGCAAACCTTTATGCACCGACCAAAAAAAAAAAAACACCTTATGCATTTTTTCACACTTTAAGTCGATGTCACCAAACCCCACTCTCCAACCCAGGTCACTTTTCAATCGATGTGGATCTGGAAGAAAGTCAGTCCGTAATAATCCACACTTTTAAATGACCAAATAATATATATTATATATATTGACACTTAAATTTTATTTATTTATTTAAAATTTAATCGAAAAGAAAATTAAGAATTAATATCTAATCCCTAAACGAAAAATAATTTTTATTAAATTATATCGCATATGGACATTAGGTGCATTATTGGTATTAACTATTAGAAATTTTTTGAAAAAAAATTTAAAAAATTTAATTAATGCAAATTAAAAATAATAATAATGCGGCCAGACTTAGCCCGGTCGCTTTTTCTTTTCTTCTCTCCGTAGGGACCGCGTACGACGAGCACGGGCAGCTGGGAAATGTCGCGCGGTACCACCGGCCTGGGCAAAGCTGGCAGCAGCTGGCGACGCTGCTTAAAAGGGGAGAGCTTGGACCGAGGGGGGGGGGGGGGGGTGGGGATTTCTTCGGCTGAAAAATCCAGAAAGAGAGGGAGAGATCCGACGAGAGATCCGCGAGTGAGAGCGAGGGAAGAGAGTCGGAGCAGAGACCGCCGGCCACCGCGCCTGAATCGCTGCCGACTACCTGCCGCCGTGCCTCCTTTCCCGCGCCAAAGCTCCAGTAAGCCTCGACGCTATTTTGGCCCTCTTTTCGGGCGGGCCGGGGCGGAGCTCGCGGTCGTCCGGCCCACACGAGCTCTGGCCCCGACCATCCTTTGTCCAGCTACTGTGTGTGTCGTTGTTTGTTTGTCGAGAGTTCCGTCGAGAATCCCGGTTGAAGTGGAGCCGGAAACCTCATGATTCGCGAGTACCCTTCGCCCGTTCGACGAAATGCTTAGCGAGATCTAGTTTTCATCCTCCCGTTTTTGGCCGAAATCGAGTCGGCCGTGCACGCCGTGATCTATGGGAATGTTCCAGTGGTGTTGGGCGACCTTGGGCGTCGGCCGTGTGTCGTTCGCCACGTTTCCATCGTCGCCGTAGTTTGTTCGGTGTTTGGCCGTGGTGTGGCTCTCGGCCGGCGGCGGGCAGGTCGGCCGACGAGTGGCTTTCGGAGTGGACGACGCTGGGTGGTAGCTCGGCGGTGTCCTAAGCGCCGGCGAGGGCTTGTCTAAGTGGCGTCGGTTCGGGTGAGGAGCTTCGGTGAAGAAGAGCGCAAGGGGGAGGCGTGCTTCGGGAAGGAGAGAACAGGGAGAAGAAGAGAAAATAGAAAATAAAAGAATAAAAAATAATTAAAATAATGAATTAAATAAGATTTAAAAAAGTAGTTTTTAATTTGAAGAGGATCAAATCCCGGTAGGCGGATCGGATTATCGGGTCGGACCGGGTCTACGGTCCGAATCCTTTTTCCCGAATATAATAATAATTTTTTTAATTAAAAAGTTAGTTTAAAATGCATGGTTGCTATTCAATTTTTATGTGGTCCTATCTACCGTGAGAGAATCGAACCACGATCGACTTAGGTCAGCAGTAGAAACAGTGGGAGGAGAAAGAGAGAGAGAGGGGCAAGTTTTTTTTTTTTTTTTTGTTAGTCTTACTCTATTCTTACCCTATATTCACTCCAAACTTTTGCCCTGCCTCTTGCAGGGCGTGGGAGTGGAAACCCACTTCTGAAATTTACGCGTCCCCACCCCATCCCCCTGAGAAGGTAAGGATTTAAACCCCTTACCTCCTCCTTTCATATTGGAAGGGTGGCCATTAGGGGATGGGCAAGTTCGAAAGAGCTAAGATAATTTCTCTATTTTTTAATTTTTAATACTATAAAAATCTAAAATTTATAAATTTGTATTATATTTAACTTAAATTAATTTTCATGTAACAAAAGTTATATTTTTCCATTGTTGACAGACTTCTCATCAACGAGAACTACATTGTATAATAGGCCCTGCAACTTAAGCCGATTGACATCAGTGCTGCAACTTTCTAGGAAAGTCGAAAGCCTCTTTTGTGTTCTCCGTTTACTTTGTTGTTGAAAGACCGTAACCAAGGGGTTTAATGGCGACGCAACCAAGTGAAGAACAAGAAAATTCGAATTTCGCAGAACCAACAACAGGTACATGTTCAAGTTCCAATCGAGAAAGAATATGGTGTAATCAATGGAGTCCCAAATATGCTGGAACTTGAATTTTCTTAGGGTGCATTTTATTTTCTTTATCACCAAACAAACATAATGCTGACCTTGGCTAGAAAAAAGGGTAATAACAAACTATGCGGAGGACTTAGTGCTCACTCGTTCTCCTACAGATATTGAAAATGTTTTAGCAAGCATTGGATTAGCTTCTTCCAAATCTGGAGGTGCTTCAGGTGCGTTATCCCTCAAAAGAGTTATTTTCAGTGTGAAATTAATATCTGGGGCGGATCTTCATGAAAATGTTCTTTTTTGGGACACTTCTCAATGTCAGCAAGGATAAAAGTATTAACCGAATGATCTGAAAAGTTTGCTTCTGTTGCAGAAAATTCTGAAGAGGAAGTAAAAGGATCCAATTACCAACCATTGTTGCGAGCTGCATTCAGGGGCGATTGGGAATCTGCTACAAGATTTTTCGAACAAGATGCTGCTTCAAAGACCGCCAAAATAACAAGCACATCAGAAACATTGCTTCACATAGCTGCTTTGAGTACACAAGACCAATTTTTGGAGAACCTGGTTAAGCTCTTGTCTCCGAATCCGGAAGCGCTTGAAATGGTTGATTGTGATGGCCGCACGGCCCTCCATAATGCTGTTCTATGTGGAAGGATAAGGATGGTCAAGGCATTAGTTGGAAGTAATTCAAAGTTGACGCAACTTGCAGATAATGAAGGACGTGTTCCTTTGGGAATATCTGCTCAGGAAGCTTCTATGCATAAGGAGATTGCCTGGTTCCTGGCCAAAAGTACAACAGATGATGGGCCAGGTAGTCCCTTCAGCAGTCCCTCTGCGATTGAGACCTTTATAGATCTCGCCTACGCTGGTCATCATGGTAAAATCACCATCGCTCTTTATCTCAATTCCATCTATTTTTTCCTTCATCCTAGACTTAGCTTATTTTCCTTATCAACATTGCTGGTCAAAACGGATAGATATCATCCTTTATCTAGTTGGGCGGTAACCTCACTTAATGACCACGAAAAGCACAAAGTATCCCGGAAGATCTATACTGAGTGTGTTGGCGGTGATGGAATCTCACTTTCCCAGCGGAACCAAGCTCAGTGTTGTGGAAGCATTGATATACAAATGTCCGTAACTTTCTGCACTCGCATCTCTTCATTTTACTGATTCTCTTAAAGATGATCGTACCTGGCTCATCGCTTACTCTTTTGTTTCTGAGCTGAAGGTATACCAGTGAACTTGAGCTCCAAACCAACCAATAAAAATTCGGATTCGGGTGGGTATGCATTTTAGCTGTTTGGGCACTATCTTCGGATCTGCCATGATTTTGAACTTTGTCAATTTTTCTTAAATCGATTCCCTCCGTACTTGCAAAAGAAACGGGAAATGATTGTTTCTCTGTAGTATATATTCTGGTTCCTTGACCTAGTTTTACTTGAATAATGGCCTGAAATTGAACTACTTTATGGATCGGCTATCCCTTGAGAACTCCATATGATTCAACCACGTGCATAAGTACCGTATAACTTAATTGACGAATGATTTACGAGGTCTTACAATGAATTCATATTTAATGACCAGGTTTTCTCTGCAACTTGATTGTTGTGCTTCAATATCTTACAAGGTCATTTTGGAATGCCACCAAAATTGTAGGTACACTTCATTTTATCAAGATAACTTATCTATCTTTGTCCCTCCCTCTCCAACTAAAAGTCTATGGCTTGTTTTTTTTTTTTTACTTCTTTTGTAAATAGAAAAAAGCTCCTACATAATTCTTTACCATAATTTGGAAAAGAATTTTTGTTAGGCCCACTGCATGTGTGAAAAAACCGTTACACATTTATTATTGGATGGGTGATATTTGTGTTTGAAGATAGTTTTGTAATTAAATTTTTCCACGTGTCAACTGTCCAACGGTGAATATGTAACTTATTATTTACACCATCAATGGACCTAATAAAAATCCTTCAAAAAATTATTCAAACTCAAGCAAAGTTATATATAATTTTATATGTTAATATATTTATATTTTGAAAGATTTCAGGTATTCACCAAATTAATTGCAAGAGTCGAGGAATTGTAGAAAAAAGTAAACAAAGGAATACTTTAAAAAACAAAAGAAAAGGAATACTTGAAACTGCAATTGAGGCGAGAGTTGATGTTAACCTAGGAATTCCTTGCTTATGGCTGAGTGTTCTCAGCAGAAGATATGGAATAAGAGTTAAGTAAACCTAGACTTCTCCTTCAATCTTGATTGGCGAAAAAACAAGAAAAATGAACCCATATGTGTTTGTTTTCCCCATTACGGGTCAACTGCTTAAAGCCTAAATATTTTTTTTTTGGACCGGGGGCAAGCCCCTAGCCTCGTCAGTGATTGTGAAATAAGTTTGCAATATATGACGGCATGGTTTATTATAATCACATTTAACATAGTAAATCTACATTTTTATTTGTCAACTTTATAAAGGCGTGAAGAGTAGGAGTACGAGCAGGTAGGAAAAATCACAATAATCTGTTTGGGAAGGCTTGGAATAGAAGAATATTTCAGTGGGGGCGAATTTCAGGGGTCCCGACAAAATCATGCATCCCAGAATTAAACCCCACGTAATTGCATTTGTCATCTTCATCCAACTTTTGTATGCACCCGAAATGCCCTTTGGCTTTGTCCCTAATACTTTTCTCTTCGTCAAAGAACAAAAAAGGCGACAGAATATGTGTAACAAGTAAACTCAAAGGTCACACACCATTAAGTGACCTCATGTGGAAGTTTTGATTTTGTTAGAGACAGGGAGAATGGAGAATGGAGAATGGAGAAAGAAAAAAGTTTTGCTCTTGTGCTGAGCATAAATAACAGTACAACGGTTTTTACGATTAATATGAATTTACTGGCTGCTATGGATATTTGAATAATATTGTCGAAAATAATATTATATATGATAAGACTACTAAAATTTATTTTAACTAGACAGACGTTATTAGCGAGGTTATTTTCAGAGTTGTTCCATCGGGTTAAGTCTTATAATTATGTTCTTCTGACGAAAACAAGTCTTATAATTATGTCTCTTAATTATGATTAACATTATAAAGTTTTGTTTGAACTTCAAGGATGATCACTTTCTTCGGTTACCCCCTAATTGCTTCTACTTTCTTGTAAAATGCCAAAAATGATTTTATAACTTTTTTTGTACTTTGGATCAGCAATTGCTGAGACTCACTGTTTGCATTTGAGGAGTCCCCAAGGAGGGAAAAAAAAAAAATCAAAATAGCTTTCCTAAAGGATTAAAAGAAAAGAAAGGATTGAGATCGTTTCCCCAATCACCTGCCTACCCAAGTTCCTTTTTTTTTTTCCTTCTTCTATGCCTTCCCAAGCTCTAAATGTGGGAAATAATGACAATTAGTAAAACTGTGGTTAGATGCAATTTGGTGTCTAAAAAAATTTGGGACCCAGAGCTGGAGATCTTTTTTCTTAATGCAATTGCCGCCCCTTTGTTTTTTATTTATTTATTTACTTTTTGACATTTTGTAGTTCCTAAAATCAAGAGAGTTCATGAGGTGAAGCTGAGACTAGTGGCGGCAGTTGAGTTGGCAAAACAAATTTGCATTGCGCTTTCCTATATGAATATTACAGAGATTATCAATTTTTTCGAAGATGGAAACTTATTGTTCCTAGCGACAGTCAACGGAATCAGTGAACTCGTAAAGCTCTGTTTTCAGCTTTTCCCGCAGCTTATTCAGATTTCACCTCATGGCAAGAAATTAACATCGCATGCTATCGATTTCCGCCAAGAAAGGACTCTTAGACTCTTTCCGAAAGTAAGCTCAACCAATGAGATGTCATTAGTTCCAGCTCCGACAATTCAAGACTCGTTCAATATGATGTCTTCTGTAGCAGCGTACGACCCTAGGTTCGATTCGGAAACTAATCTTGCCGGAGCAGCTTTTAAATTGCAAAGAGAACTTCAGTGGTACAAGGTAAGTAACTTTCTTTTCCTATATCTAATAACTACGCTTGATTATAAATACTGTATCTTCTTGATAGGTTTTTTAAAATATGATGGCTAGAACTTTATTTAGATAGTCTTGGGAGTATAGATAGAACATTTTTTTTTGGTATGGCGGTTGGGTGATATCTGGCCAAGCTTTTGCGCACCATGAGGTCTACCTTTCTGGGTAATTATAAGGGTGGATTGCTTCATATCGGTCTGGTGCATGCATGACTCTACTCCGAAAATGCTTTTTATAAGACTTGAATCCAAAACCACAATAAGAAGAAAAGACTTTTGTGTCATTTAAAGCCAACACTTTGTTGATACATAGAACTTTTAATTCCCCATGCTAAACATAAACTAATAAGGTAAACTGAGAAACAACACTGCATCCTTAAAACAATTTACTACAAACTAAGGGAGACTGATTAGAGAAATTGGGGCATTGAAAACTAATTGAGACTTATCATAAATGAGTTGCATTTCAATTTCACTAATATAACTGTGATCCACCACTTAATCTAATCCAAGTGACTCTTTTTTGAATTCGACCAGCCCTTTAGTAGGTGTCTGCCACGATGCAATTAGGGGATTATTATGCAAATCATTTCATGGATATCTCATATATATTAACGTGGAGCCCAAAAAAACATTTAAATCAGTTTTGCTTATAATCCACGGTAGCTTTGCTCGTTCCGTTGTATCATATTTTGTATTCAAGATTATAGTGTAGTTTAGATATAATTAAATGTATGCGGATGGAAAATGATTTAAGCAAACTATTATGAATTGAATCTTCTCTTTTTCAATCAAAAGGTAAGCTAAGTTCATTTATAGCCACTATTTTCATTTGAATAGCTATTAATTCAAAAACACTTCTCATCAGTTAATTTAGCTATTAACTAAAATTTACTCTTGCAAACCATTGTCTAAAAAAAATGATATCATGAAGCCTTTACTATATATTTATCCTTATTTCATTTCAACTCTCTATTTCTCTTTGTCATAAAAAAAAAAAGACCTTGGACGATGTCCTAAAGCTTTGAATTCATGCTTAATAAGTCCTAAAGCTTGAAACTATCCTTCATGTTAGTCCTTTCGTTAGCTCTTATCAATTTTTGTTGGACGAAACATCTATGTGGCATTTTTTATTAATTTTCTTTTATGTTTTGCACAAGTAGCACTGATAAGGCATGAAATAGGCGCCAAATCTCATAAACTAAAAATAAAAAGGACTAGAGTTCAAAAATATGTCAAAGAATAGAGAGAGGGAGATCGTCAAAGAGTACCAGGTAGGGGCCACACCCTTTTGTCACTGGCAAGGTTAAGGAACGCCATCGGGGTCGCTGGGAGTCCAACGACCCCCCCTGGACAGCCGACAAGGGTTGGCCACCCTCGCTTAAATGACTCTAGATACAAAATACAACGCATAGGACTCAACTAAGCAAATAGAAGTACTGATTCTCGGATTTCCTGACTGGTTCTTAATATTTTTTCGATAAATTCCTCTAGAAGACTCCAAATTGGATGAAACTTTATTACAATTGAAAGCAGAAACATAGTGCTTTTCATACATATATTATCTGATTATATTGAAGAACGAAATCACCATCGAAGCTTAGAAGAAGAACCTTGGAATTTTTCCAGCAAAGATGGACTTAACCCGTAAGCAATTTTGGAATTAAGTGTAGAATAAGTCTTAGTTTTCTTGAGATGTTTCCTTTGTCAGTTTTTTCTGAAAATTTTCAATAATTAATCCACTTATTGTAACTCATGTTTGTGGCTCTTGCGCATAGGCAGTGGAAAAGTGGGTTGCCCCTGCTGCAAGAGCCAACAAAGCAGATAACAGAACATATTGGAATAGATTCGGGGAGAATCACAAAGGGTTGCTTGAGAGTGGAGAGAAGTGGACGAAGGATACAGCGAATTCATGTATGCTTGTCTCAACTTTAATTGCCACCGTATTATTTGCTGCCGCATTCACTGTGCCTGGAGGGAATGACAACAATAGTGGAGTCCCCTTATTGTTAGGAGAGGATTCTCTCCTAATTTTTGCAATTTTAGATGCATTAGGTTTGTTTTCCTCCGTGACGGCCATCTTACTATTCCTAGCCATCTTAACTTCGCGGTATGAGGTGCAAGATTTTCTTCACTCCTTACCTAAGAAGATCATAATGGGCCTCTCTTTACTCTTCCTCTCCCTGGCTTTCATGCTGGTGGCCTTTGCTGCAACTCTCACAATGGTGCTAGATAAGAGACTGAAGTGGGTTCTCATTCCCATTACTTTGCTGGGCTTTATCCCTATTGCTTTGTTCGCAATACTACAACTTCCCCTGCTATACCAAATGGTTAGATCGACTTTCGGACCCAGCATCTTTCATCCCGAGGGCATTTGGGATGGAGTCAATTATACTAAACAAGATTAGCAATTGATGAATTTGATTTGAGGGTGTATGTCTTCATTATAGTCGATTGATGAGTGCCAGACACTTCAAATGCCAAAACTTGGCATGAGTGGTCCACTTATGGACCAAGCATCTTTCGTCCCGAGAGCATTTGGGAGTAAGGCATAATTATTGGACATGATCACATGATTGACGAATTTGATTTGAGGCTATAGGTCTTTGTTATGATTGATTGTCGTGGGTTGATTGTGGTGGAGCCAAAATGATGGTGTATTTCCTAAAAGCATATGGACAATTTCCATGCAAAATTATGTTTCCCTACCTTGTTACCAAACATCTATATATAGAATGATATGTTCAATTTAAGATTTAATCCTATGGATATTTCAAAATAGGTTCTACATATTCATAGGAAATTATGTTTAAACATTTCGTGCATGCTCAATTCCTAGCTATAACTTTCAAAAAATTAGTTCTTTTTTTTTGCCTTATAATTTAGATGCTGGAATTTCTTGCATCAACTATCCAGCCCTCTAGATATTTCCAAATAGAATTAAATGTCATGCAAACAATTATTTTAAACATGTATTAGCAAAATATGTGCTATAGTGGGAAATAACTTTTTGAACATTTACTTTTTCTTTTTATTGCTCAGATGCATGAATTACTCCATCAACTTAATAGTCTAACCTCAAAATCGGTCTTTTTTTTTTTAATAAATAATTCAAAATAAACCTAGATATATATAAACATTTATTTTAAACGATTAAATATCAAATACTCGCAATCATGACATATAACTTTCATCATAGAAATAAATTTTTAAACATTTAATTTTTCTATATGGGTGCTCTTGAGATGAACAATTTGGTAATAGAAAAAAAGAGAAAAAAAGTCACTAAAAATCTTAAATTATATCTTTAATGATACATTTACTCAAACTTAAGCTCCAAATTTAACCCTGACGTGCACAAAGGTGATGTAGTGCTCATGTGACTTAAGTAAAAGTAAAATGCTGTTTTGATCAGGAAATTATCTAACTTGGCTGAAGTTACAAGAAAAATGCAGTTCGTTTGAGTTTCTCATAGTCGATCTGGGGCTTTAGGGTTTATGTTGCTCAATTCTCTCTCAAGGAAGCTCGATTTGTTGCTGAAGCGCAATTTGCTCGAAGCTTGTTTGCTGGATGAAGGCGATTTGGGGCGTTTGGTCTCTCTCTCTCTCTCTCTCTCTCTCTCTCTCTCTCTCTCTCTCTCGCAAGGATGCTCCATTCGGCCGAAGCTCGATTTGTTCTGAGCTTGTTTGCTCTAAAGATGATATGGGGCTTTCAAGGGTTTTTTTTGCTGGAATCGGTCTCCATATAGAAGCTCGATTCTGAGTTTCTTTAAAACATGACATGTCGAACCAAAATGAACAGGGTTTTGGTCAATATTGAACAGCAGATCATGCTGCTTTCTAGCTGGTTCTTAGTCCTGGAGAATCTATCCTTCAAATATGCTGAAAACGCAATTCTTAAGTCATGCGCATTGTGTTCTTTTTCTGTTGATCTCGAGTTTGCATTGTGCCTTTTAAAGTTAGTAAACCTAACCTAGCAAGGGTTTTTTGTTGTTAGTCATAGATGTACAATTCAATTACCTAAATTGAAGGAATGATCTCAGAAGTCATTCCATTTGCCTATTTTTTTGCTGGGGCTATCAATGGATTCAATTGGAAATAGTGTCACGCCCTGATCCTCGGGCACGCACACATCCTTCTCGTTTGGTCGATTTTATAATGCGATATTCCAGGACTATGTATCGCCGACCCTTTTATTTATTAAACACATGCGGAAGCAGTTATAAATCCACAGACAGTAAATTGATGGGATAGAAAAGCAATACCATATTTTTTATATTGAAACTTATAACCAAACTCTTATACAAAACACAAACCAGAGTACTTCATAACTATTCACAACTTTTTACTCTAACTCTATTCACATCAAACTGGAGTTCACAAAAGAAGATGGAATCTCAGTCCATCCGGGTCGTACTCAAGATCCCTCTCGGTAGTATCTTCTTCTTCCAAAAATCCTTCTCCTCAAGTTTCACTTTAGAGTTCTCCTTCTCAAATTCTTCCTCCTCAGCTCCTCATCGGGATCCTGAAATGTTGTCCTACAACCGGGATGAGATTACGTCTCAGCAAGTTCTACCCCACTAAGGCCCGATTAGTAAAACATTATACTATAGGCTGCCTAAACACGCACAGGTTAGAGGACTTACCTTGGTCTCAGATCCCACCTGCAAATCAGTACAATTCATAATAGACACCTATTTACTCAAAACAAATCGAACCAGTCGATTACATGTCACACAAATCATTCCCCACAGTGGAATATCTAAAAGCTAGGACACGTGCACTCTCTAGGACGACATCCCAAGTCTCCGAGCCACGTGCCTCGAACCTTGGGCCCACGTGCATTCTTTAAGGCGACCTCTTTGCCAAGATGGTACATCAAGTCACTGAGCCACGTGCCATTTTAGATAACATTCTCGAATACTGGACCCACGTGCATTCTCTAAGGCACTAGTTCGCCAAAGTGACGTATCAGATCACCGAGCCACGTGTCCTTTTTACGATGCCTGGGCCCACGTGCCTTCTCTTAGGTGCTAACTCACCAAAGTGATGCATTAATTCACCGAGCCACGTGTCCTTTTAGATGCCAAAATCTGTCACCGAGCCACATGCATTCTCTAGGATGACATACCGAGTCTTCGAGCCACGTGCATTCTCTAAGGCGACCTCTTCGCCAAGATGACATATTCAACCACCGAACTCATGTGCGTTCTCCAGGTGATATTCCAATTCACCGAGCCCACGTATTTTTTTTTTTCAAGGGATTACCAACTTACTTTCGATACCGACAACCAATGCCCAATGATTTCTCAATCAAATAATCAAATCAACTCAATAATGACATACCCTAAAATTCACAATTTAAATAAATTCCATACAATTTAAAGCTCAATTAAATAAACGGACTGCGCCACGACAATCAGCACGAGATTTCGATCGTCGGCCATCTCAACCTTAATTTCCAAAAAAAAAATAATTAATTAATTAATTTCGAAAATTAAATAATTAATATTAAAAATTCAATTTAGCTCAAAATAAAGAATGATTAAATAAACGGACTTCACCACGGTCATCAGCATAATATTCTGGTCACTGGCCATTCCAGTTGAATTTTCGGAAAATAATTAATTAATTAATTTAATTCCGAAAAATAATATTTAAATACCAAAAATTCTGCTTAGGCCTGAATTGTCAAATTGAAGCCCGCTAAAGGGTTGGAAAAATCCCGAGCTACCCTTAATAAATAGTAGACCATGTCTACTTGCTAAATACACATTTAATTTGTCTAATTTGCATCACAATTAACTAATAATCACTAATCTATTCTAATCTAACAACCTAATTGCATTTAATTAAACTTAACCAACCTCTAAGCATAATTAGCAAACTAAGTAGGGATTAGTAAGATTACTCACCGGAATCGCACGCAAGTCGAACCAATCCGACAGGAACGGTGCAAGGAACGATAAACCCCAAAGTGGGTCTCGGGTTCGGGGCCGGAAATGGCCCAAAAGCGGGCCCGAAGGGGGCTGGAAACCGACTGACCAGCGACCGATCTAGGCTGGTCGGGGCTGGTTCGGTGGCTGAGGCGGCGAGGGGAGGTCGGCGGAGGGTGAGGAGGATGCCGGGGAGGTCGGGACGACAGCAGGGCGGAGCTGGGCGGCGGCTGGAGGCGTCGGGCCGAGCTGGGCAGAGGCTGGAATCGCATGGGGGAGGACGCCTGGGCGCGAGGGCGGGTGGCTGGACGCGCGGCGTCGCGCGGGTGGTGCGGACGGCGGCCCGGCGGTGTGCGGCGGCGACGGCGAGCTGCTTCGGTCTTCAAACGACGGTGGCTGCTGCTTCTGTTTTGATGTCTTCGCCGGTTCGCATAAACAATAAGGAAGAAGAAGAAGTTGGTTCGGTCACGAGGGAGAGTGAGGGAGAAGAGAGAGGAGAGAGAAGAAGAGATGAGAGAGTTTGACTAGTCAAAAGTAAAAAGAGAGAGGGAGAGATAAAAGAAAAAGGAGAAAGGAGGGTGAACGGTCCGAATAGGGGGGGTTTCTCGCACGAGGGGGAGGGGAGAGGAGAGAAGAGAGAGAAAAAGAAAGGGAAAGAGAAATGGAAAATAATAGTAATTTGAAGAATAAGGTAAATTTCTTATTCTTGTACTATTTCCTCTTTTCTTTCTCTCCCTTTTTATTTTCCTCTGGTCTTCGATTTTTCTTTCGATAATTTCTTTCTCAAAATTTTGAACTCGTCAATAAATTGACGGACGATGAGACGGTCCTAAAAATGAATTGTGACACACTCGAATATTCGATTCCCAAAATCGAATTCAATTTCGTGGTTAGAATCGATCAGACGTGATTTTAACCAAATCCAACTAATTAGGTAGCTTTTAGGGATTTTACCGCGGATACGTCCCTTAACGGCTTCACCCAATAGGTTAGTTAACTCGTGAGTGATAAGCTCAGAGAAAAAGGACCATAAGCACGTTGACGAAAATGCCCATTTCACTTATCGAAACGGGGTCGAATTTCAGGATGTCACAAATAGAACCATGGCTGGCTCATCACCTTACAGCTCCAGCAATGACATTTGTCCATCGTCGTCTAACCATGGAGGATGTGTTAGCCTATACACTGCTTGGACCATTGGCAACAATATTGGATTAGAAGGCCAAGATAACGAGAAGATTGATTGTAATGTCCATTTGTTTCGTGAAACTCATTTTCCAGCGTTTGATTCGTTTAGGAAAATGAGTTAACGGAAATTGTTTTATTACTAAAGCTTAATTATAGAAAAATTATTTCCCATTTGAAAGAATTGGTAAACGTTTTCCCAAATACTTTTCTAAGTCTCAGTGTCGTCGGTTAATGAAATATTTGTTCTTATAAAAATAACTTTAAAAAAGAGATTTTTTAATTATTTATTTTCTTATTTTCTTTCTTTTCTTTTTCTCCTTCTTTCTTTTTCTTTATTTCTTTTCTCTTTTCTTTCTTTTCCTTTCTCATTCTCCTTCGCCAATCACCTACCTTAGTGACGACTAGCAACCTAGCGACTAGTCACAATGTGGAAAGAGAGCTCAAGCTAGCCGAGGTCGCTGAGCTCAAGCTGGTAGATTCAAGTGAGCTAGAAACTTGGCCAAGGTTGGTGAGCCCAAATCTAGGTGAACTCGGGCTCGGCTAAGGCCGACACGCTCACCATTCGCCTGATCTTGACGAGCCCAAAATGCTTTCCATGAGTAGAGTTAATTCTCCAGTTTTGGCGAGCCCAAATCTAAGCTCCCTTGAGGCCGGAGAGCTTGAGCTTACTTGTGGCAGTCACCATCTGGTCGCAGCAGAGGAAGGGGGAAAAGAAAAGGAAATAAAAGAAAAAAGAAAAAAAATTAAAAATTCGAACTTTTGGAAAAGAAAGGAAAAAAAATTGATATATATATATATATATATATATATATATATATATATTTGTTTGAGATAAAATCATGAAATTGAATAATTTTCCAATAAGGTCCAAACATGAAAACGTTTTTAATTGTATATCACAAAACTGGAGAATTAACTCTACTCATGGAAAGCAATTTTAAGAAGAGTATTTTCCTTCGTCATTGAGGGTGTGCATGGAAACACTTCAAAAAAGTGTTTCCGGCACACTTCTGTACGGAAAGTGTTCCCGGGAACAAAAAAGGAACAGAAACGCGTTTGGTTGTATTTCTGTTCTTTTTTTGTTTTTTTGTTTCTGGAACGAAATAGAAACAGAAAAAAGAAACAAAAAAAAGTTGTTTCTCCTGAAAGAAACACTTCTCGGAAGGAACAAAAGAACAAAAATCACTCTTCTCTCTCTTCTTCTTCTCTTCTTCTTTTTTTTTTTTTTTTCTTCTTTTTCATTTTGGCCGGTCGCCGGCCTCGGCCATGGCCGGCGACCGGCCGTCGAGGCTCGGCCTCGCCTAGATCCGGCGAGGCTGAGCCTCGCCTTGGCTGGGCGAGCTCGGGCTCGCTGGATCTGGGCGAGCTCGAGCTCGCATAGCCATGGCGAGGCTCGGCCTCGCCGGATTTGGGCGAGCTTGAGCTCGCCCAGCCAAGGCGAGGCTCGGCCTCGTCCGCGCCGGCGACGCCGAGCCTCGCCTTGGCTGGGCGAGCTCAGGCTCGCCCAGATCCGGCGAGGCCGAGCCTCGCCCAACCACGGCCAGGCTCGGCCTCGCCGTGGGCCGGCGAGCCTCGCCGTGGCTGGGCGAGGCTGCCGGCCCCGTCGGCCGGTCGCCGGAGGCCGGTGACCAGCCGAAGAAAAGAAAAAATAAAAAGAAAGGAAAAATAAAAAATAAAAAAATGTTTAAAAAATTAAAATAAACAAAAAAATAATAAAATTTACCAAACGTGTTTCTGTTCATTTTTTATTCCCGGACCAAACGTTACCAAACGTGTTCTTTTGTTCAAAAACTGTTCCCCGGAACAGAAACACTTTTTTTTGTTTCTATTCCCAGGAACAAAAAAAGAACAGAAACAAATCCATGCGCACCCTGAGTGTTTTCGCAAAACACATCCACCTAAATTTGAAAATGAGTGCTCTAATCATGATGATTGCTGATGATTCGTTTACCCTCTAGCTATCCCCAGCATCGACGGGTTTCATTCTGGGTGGGTTTTAACATATCATGGGCATAGGGGAAAGAAGAGGCATCGATGCTGCAGTGGTCAAGGATGTGCCCTTATTGTGCTTTTATTGCCTGCGACATGATCTATCTCCTAGCAAATGTTCTCATCTGTAATCACGGTCAAAATGAGAGAAAATATAATCCTCTTTGGAGCTGATGTTGACTTCTGTTGCTTGTCTGATATTATTCTTTGATTTATGTTGATGCTGGCAAGCAAGCGCTCAACAGGGTGCAGATCGAGTTAGGGATGGCTTATCTAACAGAATTTCAAGGAGATCTTTTTGCTGTGACTGGACTTTTGTAGCTTTTGTCTAGTACTAATATGAATCACTTGTACCGGTGATTACCGGAAATACGAAAAACTGGTGGAGACTTCCTATCCGGTGGAGACTTCCTATCCGGAATTTTGGAAATTACAAATGCATCTTAAACTAATATGGTTTTTTTTTTGTCAATATCGGTAGGCCTTTCAGATTAAGTAAAAATAAAATGGTAAGTCTCGCAAGATTTACAACAAGAAATTATTGGGTGGTTTTGGATATTTCTCACCTCAAAAGTTAGCTCAAAGGTTAGGTTGGGATTTTCTCACACTTATAGACCGACCACTAGTCGATTGCACAACTAATGTGGGACAACCTCAACAATCTCCCTTTCACACATGATGGAGGGATCTCTCGTGTGATTCTTGGGTCTATCCTCTAATACCAGTGATGGTCTTGAGCCTCTTTCACTCCAAAGGCTAATTCAAATTGTGAGATTTTTCCTCACACTTATAAACTGACCACTAATCTTCTCTACAACCGATGTGGGATATATCGAGTGCGCATGACCAATAATCATAGCCACAACATCAAATCAAAAGGCACCTCAATTGCCAAAAGGGTTGAAACTGTGCACCAAGTAGAAACACTCCTTTTTGGATTACAGCCAAAAAGAACAAGTAGCAAAGATTCTACCATTTTGGAATCAAAAGAACAAGCAACAAAGATTCTACCATTTTAGAATCAAAACATATGGCAATTGAGAATTGTTATTGACTCCAACCATATTGGTTCCACAATCCCCTTTAGATACCCCCACTTCAAGACTATTTCATGAGTGCAAGAAAAACTTTTGCATCCAATAAGACCCATGGAATGTCTAGAAGAGGTTCGAATGATAGTATTTTTCATGGACCCACTAACACTCCTCATGAGATTTTGGAGACCACGTCTTCGACACAATCGTCCTAGAGGTGCCAAGAAGTTGGATATTTCTGTAGCATCCAAAGGACCAAACATTACCCCTCTCTTAATCGGCCCAAACATAAAATCACCCTCTATCCAAGATCCCAACACAAGACGAATGGCCTAATCCCTCATCCAAGGGCTCAAAAACTCCAAATTGACTCCGCCTTTCCCATTTTTGGATCGACCATAACTAGAATTATTGAGACTAAGAAGTATCTAACTTTCATGTTTAAAATGAAATATTTGGATGAAGTAGATACCATATTGAGTATTAAAGTTAAAAAACATAGTTAGGGTTACTCTTTGAGTCAATGTGATTATGTTGAAAAACTATTCAATAAATTTTAACATCTTGATTTTAAGGAAATGAGTACTTCATTTGACTACAGTATTAAATTAAATCATAATACTGGTAGAGCGGTCGCACAACTTGAGAATACAAATGTTATAGGCTGTGTTTGGTTGTATGGATTTCTACCCAATTTTGCCAACGTGAAATCTGGTCGCGTTTGAGGCTTTCCTGATGACCTTCTGCATGCTGCGTTGACTCTTTGTGATAAGATCTCTCCCTTATATCTGCATCTAGATCCTTTGACAGAAATATCTACCACCTGTTTGATAAAATTCCTGAACTAGATCGGTGTGTGTTTTGATTCAGATTCGGATTGAGAGCTTCCCTTCACTTGATCAATACATTAGTTTTGTTGTATAGACTTTACTTGTATTTCGTTTCCTTTCATTTCAGAAGTTAGTAGCTATTTGTTTTAGGATTTGTTATTGAAATTCTTCGATTAGATGCATATCCAGTGTGTACGTGAGATAAATTTGATATCTGAGTATTCCAGAACTTAGACTGAGGGCATCTTGAACGAAAAGGAATTGATCCATGCACATTTACTTCTTATGCTTCACAATATGTTGATCTATGTTTATTGTGCCCAACTGCAAACATATTATGAAAAAATATTGCTGGTTTGTTCTTGGTGCCTGTTGAAATCGCAAGTGTATTGAACGAATGATGATATCTTGAATCTTGGGGGCATGCTGCAAAAGCATTGAGCTGCTGCTCTAGTCATCATATACACATTCATTTTCGGTGGGCAATGTTACTGATTGGTTTATCTTCATATGCGTTGAGTTGTTGATGTGGTCACCTTGTTGTATTCGTACCAATGTGTTATGTTATGGATCATGTCTATTCTGTGCATGCTTGCTGTTCATATGTCCTGGTGTGTGGAATTGTTTAATTGTGTCATTGATGTGCTGTTCCTTCATGCCAAGCAGTTGCTGTCCAGATTTCCTCTTTCATTTTTTTCTGTTCCATTTTGGTGAGCCTCTAGTGTCGAGGCTGAAGAATTCAGAGTTGTAACTGCCAAGTATGAGGAGACCATTATTCAAATGCTTTTAGGTTTTGTTTGTTTCGTGAAATCTGAATGATATGAAAATCATTTTCCTAAAAATGTTGGTGTCTTTTAAGATATTTATGTAATTTCAAACTAATCTAAAGGAATAAAAAAAATTCTTGTAGAAATTAAGTTATTAGTTACATTTCATATGGGAACTGTTAATTTCACTAAGCTATATCATTGTCTGAAAAGTTTTTGCTAAATAAATGTCTTGCGTAGCAAGATTATTTTGTTCAAACGATCGGAAAAGAAAAATATAATATGATTTTTTTCATATCCACTCATCTACCAATAAAGAAATGACTTGTGGAGCAGAGTAATGCCGTGACTATTTGAGGCCACCGCTGTATGTGAGTATCATCAGGGATAAAGGCGCGATAACCAAGCACCGCCGTGAAGTGAGCTGCCGGCGGAAGACTCGAAACAAGGAAAAACGCCAAAATAGGGAGTTATCAAGTCCGTCTCTGCAAGGGCAGTTTAAGGCGAAACCCGTGCTTCCATGGCAGTCACTGAGGTGCAGGACGAGCGTCGAGAATTTCGGGAATGGATGAATAAAGGTTTGAACGAGAACAGCAAGCTCTTGAGCGAGGAGCTAACAACAGAGCCTCTCAGCCAAAGTCGTCAGAGCTGATGCCGACGATCGCATGAGGTCGAGTCAGAGTTGGCAATGGTGGCGACGTTGCTCTAGAAACTCAGCTGGCGTTACAGTGAGGGAGCTCGGCAGAATGGTGAGGTGAGGGAGAAGAATCATCAGAGCTCCCTGACGCCGGTAGGAGAGCTCGTGAGATATAAAAGCCATAGAGAGGACCGTTCGGTCCTGTTGGCGTGTGTAGAGAATCCAGGCGCGACAAAGGTGGATATCCGGAGAGGAAGAGAACCGGTTTCCATGAGTGATTCCAAGTCCGAGAGAATAAGTGGAGAGGGAATTCGTCTTTCTCTCTCTCTCTCTCTCTCTCTCTCTCTCTCTGTGGACACTCAAAAAACCAACGTCATAAACATTGCAGAGGGGAGGGATTCTCTGGAATTTTGCGGAGAAGACGCACAATCAGGAGTTCCTTCCTCCTGTGGATCTCCTCCTCTGCGGCTGCATTCAATCTCGCCTACCCCCTGCAGATTCCACCATGACCAGGTCTTCTCTCTGATCCTACCTCTCCCGACTGCACTCATGAGCACCTGCAAGGAATGAGGCACACACATGCACAGAGAGAGCGAGAGAGAAAGAGAAAGGGAGTTCTGAAGAATTATGAGTTGGGTTGGATCTGATGGGCTGGAGTGATGGGCCGAAAAGCCTAAAGTGATGTAATGAATGTGGATTTATACACACTAACTATTTTATATTTTATATTTTATATTTTATATTTTATTATTATTGTTATTATTTTTTAATAAAAGCAATGTTCAACTTGCCAGCGAAAATTAAGGTGTCAACCGTATTGAGCAGATCGTCGTAGAGGAACGAATAATTTTAAAGTAAGATCTTCCAAAAATAATCAATTTAAAATCTCATGAATTAGTTGGACTTTTCAAATTATTTAAGAGTCATTTGTTCGTTCGTTGCACTAAAAATCTTTCGGCAATGGTTTTTAAGGAAAGATAGTTGAGTATGAGGCTTGATTTCAAGTATCATGGACGTCAAGAGAAAAACTGTAATTACAGGAGTGCCAACTTAGTCGAATTAACATTTCCGCCTTTTGACTCAACCCATATATCATGACACCAGTTTTCTGAAAACCAAATCACCAGCATATCTCTCTAAGGTATTTGGAAAATTACCTAATCGGTCATAAACATATTTCACAAATATCAATTCAGTTATAAATTTTTAAATTTTACAAATTTAGTCACTAAATATTTACCTAAAATTCTAATGTAGTCATTCCAATTAATCTTCATCGGAAATCGTTGACATAGTGGTCTAGTAATCATTGCCCTTCTGCTGTCACATGAGTAATTTTCGGTGAAAATTGGCTAAAATGATTACATTAAAATTTCAAGTAATTATTTAAAATTAGGGAAAAAAATCATGAAAAAACCCAAACTTTACTCAAAGTGATAGATTTACCCCAAACTTTTTTTTTTTGGTGATATGAAAAACCCTGAACTTTGCCAACTGTGACACATTTACCCCAAACTTTTTTTTGTGATACAAAAAACCCTAAACTTCTATCGTGTGATACATTTACCCCCAAATTATAGGGCATTTTGGTCTTTTTTGTGACACCCCGAACCCTTCGCAGGTCGTCACCAGCGCCGGTGTTACATCTTTTACCATCTCTATCTCTTGGCTAAATTAAGCCTTGCCAGATTATAGGCATTTTTTTTTCTTTTTCTTTTAAAGCGGTCCCATGCGCGACTCATAGCGGAAGCAAAATTCACATCGTCATCTATCTCCCTTCTAACCCATGATACAAATACACACCAGCTAAATATCGGGATTTTTATAAACAAACGTCGACACATTATTTACATATATTTTCAAGATGGGACTACTCTCGGGTCGGTACATAACAAGGAAAAGCTAGGACTCAGCCATGTCCAGCCTAAAACCTCAAAAAGAGACCTCGACCCTCAACATCATGCGAGCACAAAAACCCCCCATCAAAAGTGTCGACTATCTACATCAAAAAGAGATCCAGCTCCTACTCATCGCGTGCAGGTCTCACACCCAACCCGGTGCATCAGGTGGTGGCGGCGGCAGCATCCCTCGCATCGCTCCATCCCGTCGAACGTGCACAGACAGGAACTCTTGTATGACAGGGCCCCCAGCCAGGCCGATATCATACATAACTAAGCATCGCACTCGGATAAACGTCAATCCGGGCACAGAGGGACAATCTATCTCCGTACACTCCACCTCAACATCAGACGGTAGACCGTAAAATACCCCACACGAAACAGCAGGTAGCGGCATAGTGCTAATCTGAAATGTTATCCCCAAAAGGGGTGAGTACAACCACTCAGCAGATAGGGAAATCCAATAACATTCCAATGCATCATGCATATCATCACACGTTGCAAGCATCACCTACCTTGTAATAATGCGTATCATGCATCATCACATCATTAATATCATCATCATCATGGCATACCACATTATCATTAACCATGCATCACCATGCATATCACATCATCATTAGCCATGCATCACCGTGCATATCATATCATCATTAGCCATGCATCACCATGCATATCATATCATCATTAGCCATGCATCACCATGCATATCATATCATCATTAGCCATGCATCACCATGCATATCATATCATCATTAGCCATGCATCACCGTGCATATCATATCATATCATCATTAGCCATGCAT
The DNA here is from genome assembly GCA_028830015.1 of Eucalyptus grandis x Eucalyptus urophylla. Classification (NCBI taxonomy): domain Eukaryota; kingdom Viridiplantae; phylum Streptophyta; class Magnoliopsida; order Myrtales; family Myrtaceae; genus Eucalyptus; species Eucalyptus grandis x Eucalyptus urophylla. The sequence goes on from CM054190.1 coordinate 50,431,107, forward strand.
CACCATGCATATCATATCATCATTAGCCATGCATCACCATGCATATCATATCATCATTAGCCATGCATCACCATGCATATCATATCATCATTAGCCATGCATCACCATGCATATCACATCATATCATCATTAGCCATGCATCACCATGCATATCATATCATCATTAGCCATGCATCACCATGCATATCATATCATCATTAGCCATGCATCACCATGCATATCACATCATCATTAGCCATGCATCACCATGCATATCACATCATAGATCAATTTCCACTTTTATTTATCAATTGATCCCCACATTATCTTTTCTCAAATCATCAAATTCACCATCATCACCATCCCTTTGGGCAGAAACCTCCGACAGGGATCCCAGTATCCCAGCCATCTCATGGCCACTGGGCTTCCGGCCCCTCACATTCCGGGCATCTCGCATCTCAACTAGCATCACGAGGCATTCCCTTCGGGCAGAAACCTTCGACAGGGCTTCCGGCCTTTACCCTTCTAACCGGGGATCTCGCACCCCAATCCTGGCATTGCGAGTCACTCCCTTCGGGCAGAAACCTCCGACAGGGCTTCCGGCCCCCCACATTCCGGGCATCCTGAAACTCCCAGGGAATCTCTGGAATTACGCCACCAGGCCACCAGACAACATCCTCCGCCACAACCTCTTACTCACATACCACTTTCCACTTTTATCATCCTTTTCATTTTATTATTTCATGGCATATGATTCACATACATGCATCACAATTCATGATCATTCATACATCAATGCCATATAACAATACATCATAATTCATGATCATACATGTATCAATGTCATATAGCAATGCATCATAATTCAATGGAATACATGGCTAATAAAATAATCCATTATTTTTTTATTATATTATTATTATATTATTATATTATTATTATTTTATTAATTTATTATTTTTTTTTATAAATAAACATTTCATTTAATATTTATGATTTTCCCAAAATCATAATATTTAAACAATCACTAAACAATTAGAATCACAATTTTATGCAAAATTCATGGCCAATTTGCATTTTACATAATTTCCCGAATTTCCACAAAATACACACAATATTCGGATAATGGCCAGATTACACAGTTTTCGAATTAATTCAATTAAAATACTCATATGACCTCCGAAAATTCCCAAATTTTACAGGGTGATAGCCAACACATTTTCGTGAATTTTTCATGAATAACACTAAGCCAAATTCTTTTTAGATTAATTTATACAACTCCATGAAGCTTCTGGAACCTCTGCCGTTTCGTCCAGAACGTACATCACCGAAAAACTTAGGTTTGACCCATCAAATCTCTTTCGTTTCTTCTGAAATTCGAGTATGTTATGTATCAATGTGTCCTTTACAAGTTTAGTGAAGAGATCTAGGTTAAATAACCAAGGTATGATCCTCTTTTAAGTCCTTGAAGTCTCGGGTGTCTCGGTGTACTTCAACAGAACCAAACGTCTCAAAGATCTAACCGATTCACTAGGCTATACTCATTTGTTTCTCTTCAAATTTGAGTATGTTGTATTTTAGGATGTTATCTACAACTCAAAGTGAGATCTCCAACAGAAATCAACATGCAACCAAGAAATCATCAAGAGGTCAGTAGGAAATTCGCAGATCTGAAGTCTCCGTATAACAGAGCTTTTGACCCCTCATATCACCTTCGTTTTCCATGAAATTCGAGTATGTCATACTACAAGATGTTAGCTTCAACTTTCATGAAGACACCGAAGCCAAAATCACACTCCAAATACACATACAAGCTCGAATAAGAAACTGTCTACCACAAACCGAACGGAAACAGCCACATTACATGAACACATTCAACCCTTACTTCGGTATTTCGCCCAAATCACCCCTAAAACCGAACATGCAACCATCAAAACAACATGCAAGAGAATTTAAGGACCCCCACTTGCCTCCAAAATGAACGAACAGCAAGCACGGCGGCGTAGGACGGTCGGACTAGGCGGACGTACGGCGGACGGGCAGCTCCCTCCTTCCTCTTCCTCTCGGCCTCTCTTCCGCTCAAGCTCTCTCTCGCACACTCTCTCGGCCAAATGAAGAAAACGGCCACCTCTCTCTCTCCTCATCCCTCTTATACTCCCCCTAAAGCTCATGATTACTTGCCTAATGCCTCACCAATGCATGTTCTTCCCTTGGCCACTTGTCATTTCTATTTTTTTGAAATTTGATTTGGGTTAATGGGCTTGGGCTTAGGCCCATCCGGCCATTCCCCCTTGGGCTGGTCGAGCTCCCTCTCTTGGGCCCAATGGGCCGACTAGCTTGGCCCACCAAGCTTTAGGCTAATGGGCCCAAGGCCCATTTCGAATTTTATCCCTTTTTCTCCTTTTTTTTTTTTTGAATTCCTTTCTATAAATATTTCTAAATTCAAGTTTCATCTTGGCCAAAGTCTTGGAATATTTCTAATTATTGAAATTTAAATCATATGGCCAAGCATTAACTAATTAAATTTAAATTTCCACAATCACAAGCAAAATTCATCAAATTAAAAGACAAATTGGCTAAAGCATAAGCCATAAAATTCTATCACCTAATGAAAGACATTTAACACGCCTTAAGGCTTGGCTTTGAATTTCCGGGGTGCCACATTTTTACTTTTAAAATTTTTAAATTTTTTTACTTTTTTTCTTCTTCTTCCCTCCACCGGCCATGGCTGGCCGGCAGAGGGAAGCCAGTGTCCAGCAAAGGCTGCCCTCGCTCGCTGGCATTGAGCAAGGGTCACCCTCGCCTGGGCTGGCTAGGGCCACCTTCGCCGGCGTCGAGCGAGGGTGGCCCTCGCTTGGGTGGGGCAAGGCCGTCCTCGCCTGATGCTGATGAGGGCATCCCTCGCCAGGTCCTTGCCGGTGTTGGGCGAGAGCGCAAGGGAGTAGTCCTCGCTGAACGCCGGTGGAGGAAAGAAGAAGAAAAAAGAAGAAGGAAAAACAGAAAAAATAAGACAAAAATGCCCTTGATGGGGTAAATGTGTCACAATTTGAAAAGTTTGGAGTTTTTCACATCACAAAGAAAAGTTTGGAGTAAATGTGTCACTTTGGGCAAAGTTTAGGGTTTTTTGTGGTCTTTCTCTTAAAATTAAATTGGCATCCATACAATATGTCTAAAACTAATTGGACAATTTCTCCCAAGATATTTAGCGTGCATTTGGTTTGCAAAAATGTTCTAATAAAAACTGTCTTTTGTTTCATCTTCTACTTTCTTGAATGTAGGAGTTTTCAACGAAATGAAAATTATATAAATATTTTTTGTGTCTTGTATAAAATAAGGTCAATTTTGGTCGTTTTCAATTTTAAGGTGCAAAGTTTAGAAAACACAACAACCAAAATATCCACAAAACATATTTTATTGATAATTTTAGAGATGAAAACAATAAATTAGAGAATTTCAATTGTATAACTATATTTTGCATGAAAGCTATCTCTTTATAAAGATTCTACCTTAAATCAAATTGAAGTTCTTAACTATTGCTTTTGGGCTCGACAAAAGTGATGTACTTATTTTGCTGATGAATTATACGACTAAAGGCATACAAATTAAGTTGCCCAAATAGTTTTCCAAGCCTAGGAAACATTTTAGCTTGATAAAGACTCCACTTCATCATGGTGGCAACTATCAAGGAATGGAATGAATTCAAAAAGAGGGACATAAATTGAAATTTTTATATTTTCTTTTGGGCTTGACAAAAGTGAAGTGCTCAATGAAGTGCTCATTTTGCTGATGAATGATACAAATAAAGGCTTGCAAATGAAGTTGTCCAAATAGCTTTCCCAAGCCCAAGAACGAATTTAACTTGGTAAAGACTCAACTTGATCTTGGTGTCAAATATCAAGGGATGGAATGAACTTTGTAGTAAGAAAGAGAGAGAGAGAGAGAGAGAGAGAGAGTTATCAAATTGAAGTTCTTTACTTTCTTTTATGTGCTCGACAAAAGTCAAGGGATCATTTTACTGATGAATTATATGACTAAAGGCTTGCAAATTAAGTTGCCTGAATTGCTTTTCCAAGCCTAAGGAGCAATTTAACATGGTAAAGAGTCGACTTGATCATGGTGTCAATTATCAAGAGATGGAATGAACTCTATTGTAAGCAAGAGGAACAGAGTCATCAAATTGAAGTTTTTCACTTTTGCTTTTGGGCTTGACAAAAGTGAGGTGCTCATTTTGCTAATGAGTTATACGACTAAAGGCTTGCAAATTAAGTAGCCCAAATAGCTTTTACAAGCCTAAGAAGCAACTTAACTTGATAAAGACTCAACTTGATCATGGTGTCAACTATCAAGGGATGAAATGAACTCTCTAGTAAGAAAGAGAGATAGAGTCATCAAATTGACGTTCTTTACTTTATTTTTTGTGCTTGACAAAAGTGAGGTGCTTATTTTGCTGATGAATTACACGACTAAAGGCTTGCAAATTAAGTTGCCAAAATGAGCAAATTAACTTATTAAAGAGTCAACTTGACCATGGTGTCAACTGTCAAGGGATGGCAATTGGTAAAATCGGAAAGTTTAGGATTGAATTGGCCTCCACATGTTAAATTTAAGATTGACTTAATAACTGTCCCTAAATAACTTATTTCAAGATTTATTTCTTCTAATCAGTAATAATTTATTATAAAATTCTCATAAGAATTAAATAATGAAAAATTTAGATATTTGCTAGAGTTAGACATCTGCTCACATTATAGGTTTGCTAACCGATATCAAAAGCAAATCAATGCATGGAGCTCATGCAAGAGCGTGCCATGTTAGTCATCATCATTCGAGTTTTACACACTTTTATATCCATTGACAAATAGATTGAAATTGAAAAGCTAGTATCATTTCCTTGAATTACCTCATCTCACCCCGAAACTTTGTGAGCACCTAAGTTTATTATAAGCTTTCCAATAAGATATCATTTTCCCGACACCCTTGTTCGTCTCAAATGAAAGAGCATCCTTTTTTGGGGAAGTGGTGAAAGTAAAACCTAAGGATCTAACCTAAACAATACTTATACAGTGAGTCGAGCTTCCGGTGGCATGAGAGTTGCAAGAATCCAAAAATGGTTTAAACAGTACTTGAATTCGAAATTTTATGAACTTACGGTAAAAAAAATAATCATACGCAACACCTTGACACTTTTAAGGTACATTGAGTTTTGTAGAAGAAAAAAATCTAGATGCACACGGTGCACGGGAGCCCATCTCACATGTACCATTGGATGAATTGGGTGTTAACTGGGTTCACTCCTATGTGGAGGAGGTCCAATGAGTTGCAAGCCCAAAAAGGGCTTGAGCCCATATAATAAGTTATATGAGGAAATAGGGTTTCTCACTATCTATATAAAGAGGTAGTAGCAGAAAAGGAAACAGTAACAAGAGAAAAAAGATAAAGCAGAAAATCTGAGGTATGTGGCAATATCTGATTTACATCAAGCTGGCGTCGAAGGTCGATTCGTGGTCCAATTGAGCTGAAATTTTGTCAGCATGTTAGTGGCGCAATTTTCTCGAATATGAACGGTTTGATTTCCGTTTGAAGCTCCCTATATCAGGTTTTTCGTGAATTAATCAAAACCTACGTTTTTGGTCAGATTTATCCTTGATCTCTTGTGAAGTTCATGTGTATTGCCAAGAATTATATTCTTGAGGTGTTTGCTGCTATGTACCTCTAGTGTTTGCTAGAGAAGGACCATATTATTGATAGTGAAGATTTTCAGGTGGACTCCGGTCTCGTGGTTTTTTATCTCCTCACATTGAGAAGGTTTTCCACGTAAAAAAAACGTTTTGTGTTCGCGTGCTTGATATTTATTTTACTCTACTATATCGATTCCTATTAGGTTTACACAAGATGGGAGATTATTTTATTATGCTGCGTTGATTCGATATTGTTCGAATTATTACCCTTTTCCCATCAGAGTGGTATCAGAGCAACAGGTTATTGCTTGATTTTTCTGCCTTGTGTTAAACAATGGAAACGAATACGGGTAGAATGGTTACACTGAATGACTCAAATTATCATATCTGGAAAGGGAAGATGGAAGATCTTTTATATGTGAAAGATTTTTATTTGCCTATATTTGTTGAGGAGAAACCAGAGAATAAAACTGAAGCTGAATGGTCTATATTCTATCGTCAAGTGTTTGGTTATATCAGGCAGTCGGTAGATGATAATGTTTTAAACCATATTATTGAGGAAACACATGCACGCAGTTTATGGGATAAGCTCGAATAATTATATGCTCGAAAGACTGGGAATAATAAGTTATTTTTGATAAAATAGATTATGGCTTTGAGATATCATGATGGTACTCGTTTGACTGATCATTTAAATTCTTTTCAAGGAATTATAAATCAGTTGGCTGCGATGGGAATCAAGTTTGATGATGAGATACAAGCACTATGGTTGCTTGGTACTTTGCCGGACTCATGGGAGACGTTCCAAACATCTTTGTCTAATTCTGCCCTGGATGGTACAATTACCATGGATTTAGCCAAGAGTAGTATTTTGAATGAAGAGATGAGAAGGAAGACACAGGGATCGTCCTCTTCACATTCTGATGCCTTGGTTGTTGAGAAAAGGGGGAGAAGTGAGTCTTGAGGTCCGAGAAATAGAGATAAAAGTCGAGACAAAAGCAGAGGTAAGTATAATAAAGTTGCTAATGTTGAGTGCCATTATTGTCATCAGAAGGGACATATTCAGAGGTTTTGTTGCTAGTTAAAAAGGGAGAAACAAAAGGAGAAAGGTAAAGAGAAGAAAAGTGATGATGACAGTGATGACAATCGTGTCGCTGCATTTAAAGAAGACTTTCTCACTATTTTTTTATGGTGAAGTGGTGAATTTTGTTTCTCATGAGACCAGTTGGGTAATTGATAGTGGTGCATCCGTTCATGCTACATCTCGTAGGGATTTTTTTACATCATACAGGTCAGGTGACTTCGGATCTGTGAAGATGGGAAACAATGGACTAACTCAAGCTATAGGCATTGGAGATGTGTGCCTAGAAACCAGCAATGGCACAAGGTTAGTATTGAATAATGTTAAACATATACTTAATATCCACTTGAATTTGATTTCTATAGGCAAGTTGGATGATGAGGGGTATTGCAACACCTTCAGTAATGGTCAATGGAAGCTCACCAAAGGTTCTCTTGTTGTGGCTAGAGGTGAAAAATATTCTTCGTTATACATTATGCAGGCAAAGTTGTCCGTAGACAAAATTAATGCAATAGATAGCGAAGATGCAGCTGAATTATGGCATAAGAGGCTCAGTCACATAAGTGAGAAGGGTTTGTCAATATTGGCCAAGAAGAAGCTCATTTCAGGATTGAAAAGTTTAGCGCTAAAAAATTGTGCTCACTGTTTAGCAGGAAAACAAAACAGAGTTGCATTTAAAAGCTCCCCTCCTTCAAGAAAGTCAGGTATACTAGATTTAGTGCATTCTGATGTTTGCAGTCCTATGAAAACAAAATCACTTTGTGGCTCTCTTTATTTTGTTACTTTTATAGATGATTTTTCAATGAAATTTTTGATTTATACCTTGAAAACTAAAAATCAAATGTTAAATGCTTTTAAGCAATTTCAGGCTTCAGTTGAGAGACAAATTGGAAAGAAATTGAAATGCATCAGAACTGATAACATGGAAGAGTATATTGGACCTTTTGATGAATACCGCAGACAACAAGGTATTCGACATCAAAAGACACCTCTCAAGACGCCTCGGTTAAATGACTTAGCTAAGAGAATGAACAGAACACTGGTTGAAAGGGTAAGATGTTTACTTTCATAGTCAAAGCTACCTGGATCCTTTTGGGGTGAGGCTTTAAGTACAGTTGTGCATGTATTAAATCTTACTCCATGCGTTCCTTTAGAGTTTGATGTTCCTAATAGAATTTGGATAGGCAAAGAAGTTTCTTATGATTATTTGCGTGTCTTTGGGTGCAAAGCATTTGCGCATGTTTCCAAAGATGAGAGGTCTAAACTTGATGTGAAAACACGACAGTGCATATTTATTGGTTATGGACAGGATATGCTTGGCTACAAATTTTATGATCCACTTGAAAAGAAAGTTGGAAGAAGCAGAGACGTTGTGTTTATGGAAGATCAAACAATAGAGGATATTGAGAAATCAAAGATGATTTCAGCACCACAGGTTAGTGATAATTTGATTGATTTGGATCCAGTTCCTCTTACAAATATTCCTACACAGGTTGATGAAGAGCAGCAGGAACTCAATGCTCCAAATAACGCACATGTTCCTGAACATGTTGAAATAGATAATATTATTCCTGAACCAAAGGCTCAATTGGATGTTCCACTGGATGTTCCAGTCCGGAGATCCGTTAGGGCGCGTTTGTTTGCAATGTGTTTCTGTTCCCAAGAACAAAAATTTCTGTTTTTTTGTTCCTGGGAACAAAAAAGGAACAGAAATGCATTTGTTTGCGTTTTTGTTCCAAAACTATTTTTTTGCTCCCAGAAACACATTTGGAACAGAAACAAGAAACAAAAAAGATTTGTTTCTTGTTTCTAGAACAAAATCAAGAAACACTTCTTTTTTTTCTTTTCTTTTCTTCTTCTTTTTTCTTTGGCCGGTCGCCGGCCATGGCCGAGGCCGGCCAAAAGAAGAAAAAAGAAAAAAGGAAAAAGAAATAAGAAATAAGAAAAATAAGAAAGAAAATAGAAAAATAAAATAAAAATATTAAAAAATTAAAAGAAATAAAAAATTATACAAATTTACCAAACGTGTTTCAATTCTTTTTATATTTCTGGAACAGATTTACCAAACGCGTTTTTTTGTTCAAAAATTGTTCCCTGGAACAGAAACATTTTTTTCTATTTTTGTTCCCAAAAACAATTTTTAAACAGAAACGTTACCAAACGCACCCTTAGAGACCGACGACCTTCCACTAGGTATTATGAAGATGAGTATGTATTATTGACTAATGCAGGTGAACTAGAGTGCTATGCAGAAGCAATAGAAGATGAGTACAAAAGCAATTGGTTTGATGCTATGCAAGATGAGATGAAGTCACTTTATGATAATCATATTTTTGAGTTGGTGAAGTTACCTAAAGGTAAAAGAGCTTTGAAGAACAAGTGGGTATATAGGTTGAAGCAAGATGAACATACTTTACAACCATGGTACAAAGCTAGATTGGTTGTTAAGGGATTTGGTCAGAGAAAGGGTATTGATTTTGATGATATATTTTCTCTGGTAATGAAAATGTCTTCTATTCGTGTGGTACTAGGCTTGGCAGCTAGTCTAGATTTGGAAATTGAGCAAATGGATGTTAAAACGACCTTCCTACATGGTGACTTGGAGGAAGAGATATACATGGAACCACCTGAGGGTTTTAAAGTGAAAGGGAAAGAGGATTATATGTGCAAATTGAAGAAAAGTCTCTATGGCCTAAAACAAGCACCGAGACAGTGGTATAAAAAGTTTGCGTTAGTTATGACAGAACAGGGCTATAAGAAGACTTCTTCGGATAACTGTGTGTTTGTCCAAAAATTTTCTGATGGTGACTTTATTATTCTCTTGCTTTATGTTGATGATATGCTGATTGTTAGCAAGAATGCTTCAAGAATTGAGTTATTGAAGAAACAGTTGAGCAAGTCTTTTGCCATGAAAGACTTGGGCTCGGCGAAGCAGATTCTTGGCATTAGAATTCCCCGAGACAGAGATGCTAAGAAGTTATTTTTGTCGCAAGAGAAATATATCGAGAAGATCCTTTAGAAATTTTACATGGACAAGGCTAAAGTGGTTAGTACTCCTCTTGCTGCCCACTTTAAGTTAAGTATGATGCAAAGTCCTACGACTAATAAGAAAAGAAAGATATGGAAAGTGTTCCATATGCTTCAGCTGTATGAAGTTTAATGTATGCGATGGTATGTACACGCCCAGACTTGGCGCACGCAGTTGGCGTTGTTAGTCGCTATTTGTCAAATCCAGGCAGAGAGCACTGGAATGCAGTGAAGTGGATTATGAGGTATCTTTGGGGAACTTCAAATTTGAAACATAGTTTCGGGACCGGGAAACTTGAGTTAGTTGGATACACAGATTCCGACTTGGCAGGATATATTAATACTCGTAAATCTATTTCTGGTTATTTGATTTCTTTTGCGGGTGGAGCTGTGTCATGGAAGTCAAGATTGCAGAAGTGTGTTGCACTTTCTACAACCGAAGCTAAATTTATTGCAGTGAGTGAAGCTAGTAAAGAGATGCTATGGATGAAGAAGTTCTTAGAAGAACTTGGGTTCAAGCAAAAGAGGTATGTGCTATTTTGTGATAATCAAAGCGCAATTCATCTTGGTAGGAATTCATCTTTTCATTCTAGATCGAAACATATTAATGTTAGATATCATTGGATAAGGGATGTTCTAGATGAAAAGTTGTTGGAACTTGAGAAAATTCATATGGATCATAATGGCTCCGATATAATGATGAAGACTCTACCAAGAGAGAAGCTTGAACATTGCCGTTTGATAGCAGGGATGGTGAATCCCTCCACATTGTCGTGAGGGGAAGATTTGTTAGCTGGGTTCACTCCTATATGGAGGAGGCCCAATGAGTTGCAAGTCCAAAAAGAGCTTGAGCCCATATAATAAGTTATATGAGGAAATAGGGTTTCTCACTATCTATATAAAAAGGTAGCAGCAGAAAAGGAAACAGTAACAAGAGAAAAAGAGAAAGCAGAAAATCTGGGGTTTGGGGCAATATCTGATTTACATCAAGCTGGCGTCGGAGGTTGATTCGTAGTCCGATTGAGCTGAAATTTTGTCAGCATGTTCGTTGTGCAATTTTCTCAAATCTGAATGGTTTGATTTTCGTTTGAAGCTCCCTATATCAGGTTTTTCATGGATTGATCAAAACCTACGTTTTTGGTCAGATTTATCCTTGATCTCTTGTGAAGTTCATGTGTATTGCCAATAATTATGTTCTTGAGGTGTTTGTTGCTATGTACCTCTAGTATTTGCTAGAGAAGAACCATATTATTGATAATGAAGATTTTCAGGTGGACTTCGGTCCCGTGGTTTTTTATCTCTTCACATCGAGGAGGTTTTTCACGTAAAAAAACGTTTTGTGTTCGTGTGCTTGGTATTTATTTTACTCTACTATATCGATTCCTATTAGGTTTACACAAGAGAGGAGATTATTTTATTCCGCTTTGTTGATTCGATATTGTTCAAATTATTACCGTTCTCCCATCATTGGGCCCCATGTGGAATCCACTGACCTAACGGTGGATGTGAGTAGGTTCACATGATCCGGACGCATCGTTGCTAGCTCATTGTACAAGTGATTGCAACAAGATTCTTCCACCGTAGGCCCTGGAACTAACAACAACTCATTGGTTGAGCTTACCTTCAAAAAGAGTCTGAGAGTCCTTTCTTGGCGATACTTCACAGCGTTTGTCGTCAACCTATTACCATCTTTATCGCAACGAGAAATCCAAATAAGCTCCGGGAAAAATTGAATACATAGCTTCACGATTTCAGTGACTCCCCTTACTGTAGCTTCACCCAATACGTCCCGCTCTCGTAAAAAATTGGTGATCTCAGTACATGTCTCATGAGAGATCGCAATGCCAACACTTTTTGCCCACTTGACAGCCGCCATGTGTCTTAGCTTCACCTCGTGAATCCTCTTGATTATAGGAACTACAAAATATTAAACAAAAAATGAAAACGAAAAACGAAGAGTCGATGATTGGATTTTACTTGAAAAGAAAAAGTAATCAAGCTTTGCATCTCAATTTTTGTTCTCAGACACAACAGTTTACTAATTGTCATATTTTCCCACAAAAGCCTCCTACCACGTTAGCTTGGGTTGGCGGGAGATTGGGAAAACGATCTCATTCTATTTATACTTTTTTACTCTTTTAGAAAAGCTAGTTTGATCTTTTTCTTCACTGGGATTCAGTGCAAAGTGTGAGTTAGTAATTGCTGATGCAAAGTACTAAAAAGGTATTAAGTCATTTTTATAATTTTCCAAGAAAAGGTTTATATCATGTCTGGATGAAAAAAAAAATGGATGTGAAGAAAGTAGAAGTGAGTAGGGGGCAACTGAAGAAAGTGATCTTCCTTGAAGTCCAAACGAGGCTTTATAATGTCAATCATAATTGAGAGAAGTAATGACTGATGGGACGGCAGTTCAGCTGGTGGAGGCCGGTCGGCACGCCAAGGACTGGCGGCCAAAGCCTCCATCGACCAGCCTCCTCGGCCTATAAATAGGACAACGCGAGCTCGGTAGAAGGGGGAGCCAAAGAGAGAGAAGAAGGGTGGAGGAGAGAGAGTGGAGGAGTTTCTTCGGAGAGACATCCGAGAAGCCCAAGAGAGTGAGCGAGGGGGTGAAGGTAGATGGACAGCACCAAGAGGGCGGAGGTCCAAGAGGAGATCTGCGAGAGAGAGAGAGAGCCCTCTCTTGGCCAAGCCACGGAGAGCCAGGCCGCACGAGACCTCCACCGTGTTGCAGCCGATGGTCGTTGCTGGCACGACATCGTTGCCCGCTGCTTCACTGACTTGCCACCGATCCTGCTCGCTATGCCACTGCGACCAAGAAGTCTGGGCCAGCCGCCGTCGCTCGCCGCAGCCATCTCCGTCGGGGTTTGCAGTGGGGGAGCAGAGGAGGCTACGAACTGGGTCGTCGGGCGCAGGTCGTATTCGGGTAGAGTTTCGATTGTCTGAGCTGGTTGGGTCTGGGTGTGCATGGGCTTGCAAGGTCGTGGGCCTGGCTTTTCTTTCAAGTGAAATTTGGGCCTGATTAGAATTAATTCAAACTAGGCTCTTGATAGAGCCCGGTCCGGCCAAACTCAAGCCCGAGATAGGACTCCTCCGTCCGCTTCGTCCAGCCCCTGTGCGTACGATGGATGACCTCCGTATCTGTGGGGGAGGGTGCTCGAAGTCTTTTCTATTGGATGAAGCTCAGGGGATTATTGATTTTGAAGCTTAAATGGGTTGGGCATAACATATCTTAGTCATAATCCCTCATGTTGCGAATTAATTTTTATGGGCAAAATTCTAGTGTCAAGCGATTCAATTGATAAAATCGGAAAGTTTAGGTTTGAATTGGCATAATAAGTTTAGGACTGGCTTGATAATTGCCCTTAAATAACTTATTTCAATATTTCTTCTAAATCAGTAATAATTCATTATAAAAATTAAAATTTAGATATTTGCTAAAATTAGACATCAATTCAGATTATAGGTCTGCTAACTGATGTCAAAAGCAAATCAGTGTATCGAGCTTGTGTGAGTATGTGCCACGTGAGTCATCATTGTGCGAGTTTGACCCACTTTTATATACATTGATAGATAGATAGAGATTGAAATGCTAGCATCATTTCCTCGAATTACGTCATCTCACCCCAAGACTTCGTGAGCACCTAAATTCATTGTAAGCTTTCAAACAAGATATCATTTGGCCGACACCCTTATTGGTCTCAAATCCCATAGCCACCTTTTCGGGGAAAACACATGACATGATCAAATAAATACCCAAGGATCTAAATCAAACAATATTTACACCTAACAATAGTGAGTCAAGCTTTCCAGCGGCATTAGAGTTGTGGGAATCCAAATATGGATTTAAAAGATAATTGTTTCGAAGTTTTGTGAAGTAATGGTTAAAAAACTAATCAAATGCCATACCTCAACACTTTTAAGGCAGAACGATTACTGTACAAGAAAAAAAAATTCTTAGACGCCCTCAGTGCATGTGAGCTCATCTCACATGTACCATTGGATGAAGTAGGCCCATGTAGAACCCACTAATCTAACAGTAGCGTGAGCTAGGTTCACATGATTCGGATGGATACATTATTGGCTTATTGTACAAATGATTGCGACAAGATTCTAGTGTATTTAGAAAAAAAAAAATGAAACAAGTCCAAAGCTAGGCTCTAAAACAGAATCTGCGTCCATAATTAAGTCATGCGTAGAAAAGTCCGCATCAATGAATTTGTCCACTTGGCCTTGGACAATACTAAATGAACATATTGAAAGTGTTGGCATGATGCGCCATTACTAAATCATGCTTTGATCAGCATGACGTGAGCTGTCATTATATGAATGCAACACCGAATGTTAGTTTATCCCTCAGTAGATAGGATCCAAATTCTACAGTAATCTCATCTATAATTGGTGGATGATACATTGATATTACTGCATCATTTAATTTATCAAGCACATTTTTCTAGATGAACATTAGTTCTCAAGGAATTGACAAAGCAACATACTTTTATTCATCTACTCAAAATTCGATAAGAAAGGGAGGTGTTTTGTTCCATAGTCCGAACAGAACAACAAGTCAGGAAGCACTAAAAATCAAATCTCCACTCCAACGACTCACTTCAACACACTAGCAAACCAAATACAACCTAACAAGAAAAATCCATGGAAAGCCATCGACGACGAGCATATAAGCCGAATTATTATTTCTTTTCATTTTTTTGAAGAGGCTTGAAAAGGTGGTGATTCTTAATGGATGGATTCTCGACGAAAATGAAATTAGCCACTTAGCCAGTGCCACCAAGAACGCCCTTGAGCTTCTTGACCTGAGCATCATCAAGGAAAGTGGTGGCCTCCACCAACTCAGAAGGAAAATTATTAGCGAACAGAGCAAAGTCCAAGATTTGAAGCCCAGGGCTTGGACTGCTGAAGCTGACTATGGCAAGTGCTGGACCTTTACCGACATTCAATTGGAAGTGCAATAGCCCCTGAGGGAAAATCATGCTATCCCCTTTGTTGAGGGTCTTCAAGTAGACGGTGTTCGCTGATGATGAGATGCACCCGGCAGAAATCGACCCTTGGATGACAAAAAGGACCTCTGAGCCACCCGGGTGTGTGTGCAATGGAATGACCCCACCAGGGGCTAGGTCCAGGCGGGCCAAGGAGATGCCGAGCCCATTCAGGCCAGGGAACTGGTTTGCAAATGCCGTGGTCACCGCAGCCTTGATGAGGTTAGAGGTGTTCCCAGCCACGCCGAGGCCTGAGAAGACAAAGTCATTCACGGTGACTGCTGAGACCTTCTTGCAGGAGTAGCCCGCGGGGCCCTCGGGGGCCGAGAGGTCTGCAACGCAGAAGTCCTGGACCGCCGCGTGGGAGGCGGAAAGGAGGATAGAGAACAGAATGAAGGTTTGGAGTATTGACATCTTTATGCCAACGCTTTAATTTCTTGGGAGAAGGATTTCCTTTCGAATGTGTGTTTGAGGGATTCTCGGGGAGGTATATATAGAGCGGCACATTGTGGGATGTTCTGAGGCATTGGTGATTGGCCGAGAGGATAAGAGACCCCATGCAGGGTTTCACGTGCATGGCAAGGCAAGACTGGGGTACATTGGAAGCGACAGATTGCGATTGGTGACACCTGTCGGAGGGTGATCTCTTCACAGATAAGAACAAGGAGGTTCTTTTAGTCTGGATAGAGGACAGTGAGAAAATATCTTTAGATATTTTTGGGCTTCGTAAAAGAATATTCGTCTCTTTAAAGAATATGAACTCCAAATACATTTTCAATTGGAAGAACTCAATAAGAAGTTCAAAACTTGCAATTTTCGCTAGAAGTACCGTACTATCTTTAAAAGTGGCACATAATGATCAATCTATACTAGATTGTTTAAAAGTGTATCTTCGCTTAAAATTTTTATTTTTTGCACCTCTTTGGTTAGAATTTTACTCAACTAAAATAGAGAACTACACCACCAATAAACCATTAAGTACAAGAATACTGTACTTGTCACTCAATTAAAACTTGGATTGACAAATAAAATACCTCTCTCATTATGGATTTTGTGCTTGTTTAACTTACAGGCAGGTATATTTATACATGTAATCCAGTAATCAAATACGGTTAGATGAAGTTCCCAGCTATTAGAGATTGAAGAAAACACGACTCTTACAACTTTTGGATAACCAATTGTGCATTTGATGTAACTATAGGAACTATATAATTTCTGGGACAAATAAACCACACCGCTCATCACAAAGGGGTGAATTTCGCTCTACATTATTGGAGTACTTCTAAGTTTCTTTTGACAAAGTTTACTTAAATGGAAAAAGGAAGAAGAGGAATTTGAATTATATGAAAATATAGAGGGAGCGTCCGAAAATAATAATCTTAAGAGAATCAACAAGGTGGTCCCCGAGCACATGGGAGGAGAGAAATGATGGCATAAGAGGACATACAAGACATCAAAAAGTGTAGCTCCTGCAGACTGCAAAGTCTTGGTTTCCGTTGTCCGAACTTTCGCCATGAATTTGAGTGGACACTGGGAATTCCCTATCTTGTAGGGTTTCCCGGATTTCAAGGAGCAACGTAAAAGAAAAGGTTTTCCCTAATTTCACGCATGACATTTGACACGATTGTCTCATTTGACTTTTCTAGGGGATTTGATGCTTCGATATTTGTCATTTGGTATCTTCCTCACAGATAAATTGACCAATTCAATCACAGTTGTGTGATAAAACCATAATTCCATGGGGAGACGTGGCGATAATTCTCACATTAATGTAATGTACATGAGGTGTATAAAACTTTAATTGGGACTGCTTGTCTATCTAATGTAACACTATATTGCAGAAAATTTCTCCGTTATACATACTATAAACATATAATTAATGGAAAATACAATAATCATCAATCAACCCTACGATTTACAATGATAACTTTCTTTTGGTCAGCCCCACTGGCTGAACGCATGCGATCGAGCTACAGTAAACTCAATCGGTGATTGTGCTCAGCTTATCCAAGTGTATGTTTGAGTAAAGATTGGACTTAGCTATCTCAATTTGCAGCCTAATTCAAGTTGTCATGATTACACCGAATGAGTACTCCTTAATGTAAGCACAATACCCTCTCCTTCTTAGCTTGTCCTTGCAAAATTATGCTTCCTTTGTGCGCTAAGCTCAACCCGAGGGAATCGAATCGACCATCACTTGAACAAAAAGTTAGAAGATGCAGCCAAAATGCATGAAAAATGGTCCACTCCCTCTACCATTCCAGCAGTGAACAGACTAAAGGCCATTTTATATGGCAGTCAAGATATTTCCAAAGGTCACTGAAAGAGAAACTTCATATGTCCTACTGCTTGTCTATTGGCCACGTACAATTTGTTGTATACTGAGGACTGAAGTGTGAACTGATAACGGCATTGTTAACCTTTTCTTTCTAAAGCCCATTCCAATTCGTGTCCCTCCACTCTTTCAAAGGTCGGTTGAAGATATTTGCTGGCAATCACGCGGAGAATTTTAATGTGGAATATGCGACGTAATGTTGATCAGAATTCTAAAACTAAAAGATATATAACTGGTAAAAGGAGTTCTCTTTATAAGTAATAGGTAAATCAGCTATTTTATTAAAAAAAAAAAAATCCAATCCAACGGAAAGCATAAGCGGCTAATGGGGATGCACGTTTGACAAAAGGATAGCACTAACCTTGATATCATGTTAGAAAATTCAAACCAATAACTTAAGTTGATAGGTAGAGGGAGACCACATAAATATAAAAAGTATATAGAATCTGTTGTCAAGTAATATGAGATAATATTTTAATACACTTTGTGTTTGAATTTCACTCTGTTAAACATTCATTTTGGTGATTTTACTATAATATCTGTTAAAAAAAAAGGTTCATCAAATTGCCCGACAACATGTTGAGAATTAGCTGATACATATATAAAATTTCCAATTTTTTTTACAATTTACAAATTACCATTTTTTTTTTTTAATCTTTGGCCAACTTTTATTTGCATATTTTACTGCTACATTAAATTTGCCGGTCCTTATATAAATTTAACAATCTTCATTCAAGCAAATCATCAATCCTTTACGAACTACTTTTGGTTTACAACTCTTATTTGATTTATTTGCCAATATTTTTTTATAATTTATCGATTTTTTTATTGTTTATCAACTTTCTTTTTTTTCTTTTGATGACCCACGGACGATAGCATAGACGCCTAGCTACCTAAGGGATCATGAAACGTAATGTAATAACCCATTAAATTTACTAAGCTTTTCTTCCGTTACCAACTAGTTTTTTACAAAGTTATTTAAGTGCTCAGTTATTCTAATTTAAATTTTTTTCTATTGAGTTAACAGCCCATTAAATTTACCAACTTTTTTTAGAAATCACCAATTTATATTTCGATAGATACTAACATTTCTCTAACTAAATTATTAACTTTTGCAATACCGACTCTTACTTGAGTTAGTCATCAATGTTTGCTTAGCTTTTTTCTTAATTACCAACTTCTCTTGTCTATGACAAAAGATAAACTTATCTTATTTTTAACAATTACTATTCAAATTTATCAATTACCTTATGAAGGTGTTGACTTTTTTTTTAAGTGATTTATCAAATTTTCTCCGATTGAGTTACTATCTTTTGCTTTACCAACTTTGGTTTATTCTTAAATTTACCTGTCAATTTTTTTGCACTTCATTCTCTCTAGCCTCCACACACATCCCAGTAAAATAGAATTTTATACGCTGCAAAATGTTCATACGTGACCGCACCAGAGTTTGATTTCCACTTTAATGACATGAACTGCAATAGTCAAATTTTCCCTATAGAAGGCAATAAATCGAGAAAATATTTGGACCCACCAGCTCGGACGAAGTCCATAGCAACCTTTCGAAATTGCTCGACAACCTGAGAGGCATCGAATGTGTCCGTAGCTCGAGCTTTTGACGATATGTCGTCGGTCCCGCCAGGCATGAGATTTTTCCACTTCTCCAATTTGAACTAGTTGGTGGATGAGATTGATGTACATTGACCGGGTCGATAGACTAAGCCAAAATTAAAAAATAAAATGTCAATTAGTGATACTTTGTTTTAGCTGAGTTCACTCTCATATGAAGGAAGGCCAAGGAATTGCAAACCCAAAAGAGCTTGAGCCCATATAATAAGTTATATGGAGAACTAAGATTTCTTACTATTTTTTTAGTGGTGGCCGCAAAGAAATTAGCAGAAACCAATGACAAAAGAAAAAGAGCAAGCAGAAAATCTGAGATTTGAGAATCAATTTGATTTATATCAAGCTGGCATTGGAGGTTAATTTGTAATCCAATTGAGCTGAAATTTTGTAAATGTTTTTGTGGCGCACTTTTCTCAAATCTGGACAATTTGATTTTTCGTTTGAAGCTCTCTATACAAAGTATTTCGTGGATTAATCAAAACTTGCGTTTTTGGTCAGATTTATCCTTGATCTCTTGTGAAATTTATGCATTTTGCCAAGAATGATGTTCTTGAGGTCTTTGTTGCTATGTACCTCTAGTATTTATTAGAGAAGAATTTTGTTCACTTGATTTTGTTGATAGTGAAGATTTTTGGGTGGACTTCAGTCCTGTGATTTTTAATCTCCTCACTTTGAGGAGGTTTTCCACGTAAAAAATCGCCTTGTAATTGCATGCTTGATATTTATTTTGCTATACTATATCAGATCCTATTAGATTTACACAAATGTGAGATAATTCTATTCCGTTATGTTAATCCGATATTGTTCGTATTGTTACCATTTTCCATCGCTTTAGAGTATAATCGTCAACAAAATATCAAGCCCTTAGAATTCAATTGAACCAGCGACTTCATTGAACCGGACAAAGCAACAAATAAATAAAGCCAAAAACAGATATAGCATCTAAGATAAGTAAGCCTCTCCAGACCATACAAACGCACGATGAGCTGGTGCAAAAGGTTTGGTTAGAATATGGAACATTCCTCATAGGATTCCATTTTCATCAGAATAGAATTCAAATATTGTGGCAGCTGCTATTCGGTAAGCATGAACACGAGTATACTTTGAGCAATTGTCAAGCTATAACTCACGTGCTTTTCAAATGTTAGAAGGAAAAAAGAAAATGAGAGATTGATTTTACATGTTTAGTTTCTCCCTATATGTCAATTTATTGCCCTTCAATCATTTTTTTTTTTATTATGAAAACATAAACCACAAATAAAACGTTTATAGGTGCGGATAGACTCAAACAAATTAAAGTCAAATAGAGGGGAAAATGAAATCTTACATTTTTTTTTTAAATTAGAAAATGGGAATTTTGTTACCAGTGTGCAATTTAGGTCTCACTTTTACGTGCTGGACACTTGGAAGAATATAGTTTTAAAATTCAAATACACATGCCGCTCATCAAACTACGAATATATAACTATCTTTTTACACGAGCGGTGGACCTAATGAGAATTAGAAAGAAAAAAATTATCATCTAATTCCTAACTACTAGAGCAATAGATTCATCTTATTCTTCTTAGTGGTCCTTTGTTGTCCGTTTTGAGTACCTTTTACAAAGGGAGGGGCCGCGGCAAGGTTTTCGGGCCCAACATATTGGGGAAAATATCATCCTCATTTGATTCTTTTGAAAATTTCAGGACACAATTTCACCTCATAAAGTATATAATTTCTTGTGTTTTTCCCCTTTAATTTTTTTAAATTCATTTTTTTTTTAATTTTTACCTCATAAATACAGAAGATAGAGCCACCCTCGATTTGAACTGCATCCACCACGTTCTTCCATGCTTCCACTTGTTCCTCGGTACAGCAAACATGCCCATGGGAAAACCTATGTTCATTTATCGTGAGCTCTATAATAAATTTAAAGAAAGAAACATTTTCAAAAGAGCGAAAAAAAAAAAGAAAAAAAGAAAGGGAATGATAAAGAAAAACAAGAAAAACATGTTGTTAAGTCTGCAAAGTGAGACTGGGTCCAAGGACGATGGGCTTATATTCTGACCAAAGATTCATCTTGAATGATAACATGAAATCTAAAGCTAAACAGATGTTTCCTGTAGTTTTAGAGATGGTACATTTTGTAACTCTCTCCCATAAATGAAACTCGATTGAAATTACCCGGCCCCGGTCTCGGAAACCACAGTGCCTTCAGTGATGAGAAGGCAGAGTCATCCTCTGCCCATGACTCTCCACCATAGCCGGTTGCGGAGTGCCATTTAAGGCTCTTCGTCTTGTCAACGGCGCAAGCACCACCCTGAACCACCGCAGCAAAAGAGTCGTCACTCAGCCAACGACACCAGTATGGCATGACTGCATGGTTCATCCCAACGATCACTATTACTTCATTTATGTTTACAGTTTTAGCTATTATGTCTATAAGTCAGATGTACCAAAAAATTTATATCGTTGGCTTCCCTACAGTGTCACCAAGCAAGCCAAATCGAATCTCGAGAAGGGAATTTGCACACAATTAGGATAGATTAATTTGATATTCTAAAGAATTTTATTAGATACATGCGTAGAGATTGGTTTATCAAAAGTCGATTTACAAAATGGCATGATATATTCTTGGTGGACGCTTGAATATAACCTGCTTACTTATTGTTCATTTATTAGCGTTCGAATTTTGAAGCATAATTCCAGTCAAGATTTCGAACTCGATTTAATCTTAAACCTTTGCGAGAAATTTTAATGTAATCCTTTGGATTAATTTTGCTAGAAATGGCTAACATGGCAGTTCAGTTATCGTCGGTTGTTCTATGTAACACATTAACATGTCAGAGATTTCTGAAAAAAATTGATCGAAATGACTATATTAGAATTTCTTGCAAATGTTTAGGACTAAAGTAGAAAAATTGAAGAGTATGAATGAATTGGTATACTTACAATAGGTTTAGGACTAATTGGACAATTTATGATTGATTGGACAATCTTCCATAATTTGTATATATGTAGAACACCAATTTGGATGTCTGATTGGAGAAAGTTTTCTTTGATCAAAGATTAGGAAAAAACAGTTTCAAAGAAATTAATGAATACGGATGTACATTTTTTGTATGAAATGGACATTCTCTCTCTAGATTTTTAAACGATATACTTTTTTTTTTAAAGTGTAAATAACAAAATAAATGTCCTCATTTGATTCACCATTTTTTTACCAATTCAAGCATCCATAAGATACATCAAGTACTTTTAAGCCTCATTTAAACAATTAATGCAGATTTAGGACCCTCAAGAACATATTTTTGTCATGTGAGACTCCTTATCATTACTTTCTTGGTTAAGAAAATAATAGCCCGTCTATCCAACAACAAGGTCATGAGTGTAAAACGTCTCTCGAACGCACTCATTTAATGGTGCAGTAATTTTGAACCTATATACTAAATCATGATTAGAAATGAAAGTTTGACTGTATGATATCAAATCTGCTTCACCATCGGTCACGGCCTTGATCCCTAGTTCTTGAGTGAACTGGCTGGCTAACATAAATGTACCTTGATGAACATTTCTTACAACTTGGCTTCTTCATCTTCTGTACTAGTTTCTTCAACAGATGGCATGACTCACGGTTGAGTTACATGGAGATAAGTGAGTTTTAATCCCATATCAGCCTTGAATGTGTTGAGTTGTTTGATCATCACGAGTCCTAGATTGAGTGGATCAGAATCCATGGCATCGACATAATTGGACACAGGCGAAAATCCTAACTGAACTCGATCACCGCCAATAGTTGCAACTACCGTTCAAATGATCTCCATCGAGAATCTGCACCAATTTTCAACTAAATCACCGTATTCATCCGTTCTATCGTTGACTGCATCTTTCAGGAATTGATAAATGAGATAGCCATGTGCTGCATAGAGGTCGATCCCATCGAAACCCAACGTTTGTCCAACTATAATGTTAGAAGAACACTATAGGACCGACTCTTAAAATGTTTGGACCATCATTGCCATTCACTCGATCTGCGTAGGTCAGGGCCACGCAAAAAATTTCCATGGATGGACTAGGCAATGCCTAATAGGTATAGGGTCACATAAGGTCGTTTGAGAGTTAAGTGGATCTATAAAAATGATCATGACAATGCGTCCAGTGCATGTCATCTTTAGGGTACCTAACATTAATATAGCTGTTAATTGTAATCTTACATCACTTCATTATGTGATTGTAATAAGCCTTTATACATAAATAGTCTCAATAGAATCAGCAGGTTTATTGAGCGATATAATCAATCTTAAGCATGAGACAGAATTCTCTTTTCGCTTTTAAATGCCCCAAGTCACTTTCGTAACGTAAATTTTCACTTACATTGTCAGGTCAGTATCTTGTAACCGTTTGACTCTGTTCAATACAATTTTTATTTGAATCCTCATTCAGTGCACGTGAACGGCAAAATTACATAAGTGGAAAATTTTTCAATGTCGAGTCTTATCAAAATTAAAATGGAAAACAGCTTAGGATAATGAATTAAGACACGAAATCTTGTAGCCTAACCTGCTCGTATGGAGCTGATTGCTGCCTGACGAAACTGCTCGACAACCTTCGGAATTTCAGATGCTTCCAAAGGCTCGAGGCTTGGAGAAATTTTCCTGGGTTCTATCAAGCATGAATACTTTCCAATTCTCCAATACGGACCGGTTGGTTGACGAAATTGGCGCACCCTCACCAGGCTGCTATACTAATGAACTAGAAATAAATTATGATTAAGTAATAACATAACTCTATTTCACAAGATAACAACATAATAAAATGGATCAATCGAGATCACTCTTGGAAGTGAATGGAAATAATTATCTATCATGGTGCCTTGACATGAAAATGCACCTTCAATAGCAAGGTCTCACTAATGCAATTACAAATGATGGAACCTCAAATGCAAAAGATAAAGCAAATGCGTTGATTTTTATTCGTCATCATTTGCATGAGAACCCTCAGACTTAACATTTATCCGTTCGAGACCCTCAGATCTTGTGGATGAGGTTGAAGGATAGGTATGATTATACCAAAACTGTTATCCTCCCTCAAGCACAATATGACTGGCAAAATCTCAAACTGCAGTATTTTAAATCAATGTCTGACTGTAACTCCGTTTTATTTGATGTTGTTTCTTGGCTTGAGTTATGCGGTATCAAACTCGCTGATGCGGAATTGTTAGAGAAAACTTTATCCACCTTTCATGCTTCAAATATTGTATTGCAACAGCAATACCGACAACGTTAGTTTGCCACATACTCTGAATTAATTCATGTGCTTCTTACTGCTGAGTAAACTAATGAATTACTGCTTAAAAATCATGATCTTAGACTTGCTAGCTCTAAATCATTGCATGAAGCACATGCTAACTTTGAAAAAAATATTGGTCATTTTAAGGGCTATAAGTGCAGGAAAGAACATAATTTTAGAAGGGATGGCGGGAAATTTAATTGCCCTAGGAAATCGAACTTTGGCCCGAATCATGACAAAGAAAATAAGCCTAAGAACGTTATTAATAAAAGTATTTGTCATCGCTGTGGCATGACTGAACATTGGTCACATACTTGTCATACGCCAAAACACTTTGTTGACTTATACTAGGCATCTTTAAAAAATACGAGCAAGGTTAGTGAATCTCATGCCATTGGAATCAATCCTACTGCCATAACCACTATTGAGGCCAACAATATCTCCGTTGGTAGGACTCCTCTTGCTTCTGAAGTAGCAAATGCATCCCTGGATGTCTCTGATTTCTTTGAGGACCTCCGATTACTTTGATGAAACATCAAATTGGTGGATGATGATTTGAATTTCAAATTCTATGATTTTAACAATTTCTTTTTTAGCTGTTTTGCTTTAAGTTATTACTTTTTTTTGTTATTTAATATGGTTATGAAATGTTTATGAACCTTATTTAATATTTATTTTGAAATTTTATTTGACAATATAACTAATATGCAAATTTTATGATACTTGACACCTGAAGTTGTCAATATAAATGCAAATGGAAAATACCGAGAAAAATGAATATGTTTGTTTGCTTGTTAGTGCAACAACACATACTATATTTCGTAGTAAATATTTTTTCTCGAGTATGACATTGCGTAAGACATAAATCCAATACAATATCAGGTCATGTTCCGATTATTAATGGTTTTGGGAATGCCACAATTATTTTGCCAAATGGCACCATCTTGCATATTGAGGATACGTTTCTAAGCATTAAATCAAAAAGAAATATGCTCAGATTCAAATATGTACGCCGTAATTGGTACCATATTGAAACTATTTATAAGCAAGATAAGAAATATATTGGCATTTCCTCTTATAAGATTAGCCTGAAGACCATCCATGAGAAGCTAGAAGCTTCTTCTATGAGTTTGTATTGTGTCATGATTAAGGCTGTTGAAACCTACGCTACTACATCCTGAAGATTGGTAAACCCTGATCAGTTTGGACTGTGGTATGATCGCCTTGGTCACCCTGGTGCTTCAATGATGCGTAGAATAATTCAGAATACAAAAGGACATCCTTTAAAGGATACAAATGTATTGGTGTCCAAAGATTATAATTGTGAAGCTTGTTCACAAGAAAAACTCATTATCAAACCTTCCATAACAAAGGTTAATCTTGAATCCCCTTCATTCTTGCAAATAATTTGGGGTCATATTTGTGGACCAATATAATCACCAAATGGACCGTTTCGATATTTTTATGGTACTAGTGGACGCATCCTGTAGATGATATCTTGATTGCCTATTATCTATGCACAATGTCACCTTTACACGTTTACTTGTGCAGATTATAAAACTCCGAGCACAATTCCCTGATTATCCAATTAAGAGCATAATAATGGATAACGCTGGTGAATTTACATCAAAGAATTTTGATACTTATTGTGCTTCACTCGGAATCGAGGTTGAGCACCCAGTTGCATATGTTCATACTCAAAATGGATTGACATAATCTTTGATTAAACAATGTCTAAATAATTGCCCTCACTCTATTATTGAGAACAAATCTCAATGATAAGGCATGGGATCATGCAGTTTTGCATGCAGTAGCTTTAATAAAATTATGCCCACTGCTAGTCTTTTACAATCTCCCATTCAAATTATTATTGGTTATAAACCAAATATTTCACATTTACACACCTTTGATTGTGCAATACAGGTGCCTGTAGCACCGTGAAAAAGAACAAAAATGAGTTCCCAACGCTGTTTGGGCATTTATGTTGGATTTAATATCACCGTCTATCATTAGGTTCTTGGAACCAACTGCTGACGATCTTTTTACTGCCAGATTGCAAATTGTCATTTCGATGAGACTATGTTTCCAGCAATTGAGATAGCTACAACTTCCATGACTGTAAAACAAAAACCAGTTAAGGTTTTCTCCTGGAATGAGAAAAAATTATCTCAATTAGACTCAAAGACTCCTGAATGTGAAAACGAGGTGCATCACAAAATCCATTTACATGCTATGGCTAATAGACTTCCTAACGCATTTAATGATGCTACTAAGGTAACGAAGTTTCATATTCCAGCTGCAAATGCTCCAACTAGGATAGTTGTTTCCGAAGGACAGATTAAAATGGATCAAAATCCCCTGTACTTGAAGCATGGTAGATCGATGGAATCAAAAGATACTGCTCCTCGAAAATGAATGGGAAAGAATTATGAATCTGCTCCAGATGAGCTTGGCTTTGTGTTTACTCCGAAAGAGCTTATTGCCCCTAAAGAGGCGCAAACCCATGAAAGGAACACCAATCCCGATAATACTGAGAATCCATTACATATTGTAATGAAATTTGAGATCAAAATGAAATCATCATTGATGATGCTTTTGAATTCTCAGTTGCTCATAAAATTATGGATAATGATTGTGAGTCGTAATCTATTATCGAATGTCGTTAAAGGCAAGATTGGCCTAAGTGGGAGGAAGTCATTAAGACTGAATTAGCTTCCCTAGCTAAATGAGAGGTTTTTGGACCCGTAACTCGTATCCTCGATAATGTAAAGCCTGTTGAATATAAATGGGTATTTGTCTAGAAACGAAATGAGAAAAACGAGGTTGTCAAGTATAAAGTTTGACTCGTTGCCCAAAGATTATTTGAGAGACCTGGGATTGATTATAATAAGACATATTCTCTGAAAGATTGGAAATACGTTTAATGGACGTTGTGACGGCATATTTATATGACTTATTAGACTTTGATATTTATATAAAAATTCCCGAGGGATTTAAAATGCCTGAAGCATGCACTCCCCGCAATTTATTCTCAATAAAATTGCAAAGATCCTTGTACGGGTTAAAGTAATCTAGTCGCATGTGGTATCAATGCCTAAGTGAGTACCTAATTAAGGAAAGGTACAAAAGTGATCATATTTGCCCATGCGTGTTTATTAAGAAATCAGAAACCGGATTTGCTATTATAGCAGTTTATGTTGACGATATAAATTTAATTGGAACTCCAAAAGAGTTAGTTAAAACTGCTGAGTATTTGAAAAATGGAGTTTGAAATTAAAGATTTGGGTAAAATCAAATTTTATTTTGGTCTAGAGCTTGAGCATAAAGCAAATGAAATAATCGTCCATTAATCAGCATACGTTGAAAGATTGCTTAAATGCTTCAACATGGACAAACCTCACCCATTGAGTACCCTTATGGTTGTAAGGTCTCTAGATCCTTAAAATGACCCATTTCATCCTAAAGAATCTGATGAAGAGATATTTGGTCTTGAAGTACCATATCTCAATGCAATTGGGGCTTTGATGTACTTGGCACAATGTACAAGACTAGATATCAATTTTGCAGTAAATTTATTGGCACGTTTTAGTTCTGAGCCAACTCAGAGACATTGGAATGGAGTTAAACATATTTTCTGTTATCTCCGAGGAACCATAGATTTGAGATTATATTATTTCAAGGATTTCACTAACTCTGGTTTAGTTGGATATGCTAATGTTAGATATAGATCTTATTCAAATAAGGCTCACTCTCAAACTAGGTATTTATTTTACGGCACTGCTATTTCTTGGCGTTTTACGAAATAATCGCTAGTAGCTACATCCTTTAACCACTCTGAGATTATTATTTTATATGAAACTGGAACATAGTGTGTTTGGTTAAGATCCGTTATAACGCATATTCATAATTATTTTTTTTTGGTAAAATGCATATCCATAATTATTGTTGTTTAATATCGGTTACAAATTTTCCCATTATAATTTATAAAAATAATACTGCTCATGTTGCACAAGTTAGGCGAAGATATATCAAAGGTGATAGGACCAAGCATATCTCGCCGGAATTTTCCTATACTTGTGAACTCCAAGAAAGTCGACAAATTGATGTTAAATAGATTCGGTCCATAAATAATCTTGCAGATCTTTTTACCAAATCATTGCCAATGTCAACTTTTGAGAAATTAGTATATGACATTGGTATGTGGCGATTTCACAAGATGCAAGATTGACTAGCCCCAGTAGTGGCTATATGGCTCAATTGAGGGGGAGATATTATGAACTATGCATTGCACTCTTTTCCTTTCTATTTGGTTTTTTCCCACTGGGTTTTTCAGGCTTAAAGTTTTTAACGAGACAATTAATGCATCAATAAAAGGGAGATATCATAAAAATTGTGCTCTGTATTCTTTTTCTCTTTTGTTCGGTTTTTGTTTCCTTGGGTTTTTCCGGATTAAGGTTTTTAATGAGGCAATATCATTCAATGCACATTCATAATGAATACAATGAATATTCAAGGGGAAGTATTATGAAATACATGAATGAATATTTATTATAATTACCTTATCTAATGTATTTATTATGATACATTTGTATCATACAATATAAGTACATCTACCTATACAATGAATGTTCATCTCCCTATCTAATACATGTATTATTCGATATATTGATATTAATGATAAGTACATCCTTGTTTGCTTATAAATAGGAGCTTAGTTTTTGTCATAGATATACTATGATACATTGGAAATAAAATTATCTCCTCTAGCTTTCTCTACTATCTTTAATGTTTATCTGTTTTCTCTTCCCAATTTTTTTATTCTCTCTATTATATATTTGCAATGCAATATTTTACAACAATGTTCCATATATACATAAACAGTTCAATAGCATCTACATATACATATTTAATTTCCTTGAGCATTTATTTCTTGCAAATTGATAGAAATTTATTCTCAAAATATGCAAAATAAATTAAAGATGTTGAATTAGATATCTTCTCAAATTAGAAATCTGCTAGAATTAAAAGTTGCGAAATTGAATATCAAAAGTAAAGAAATGGATAAAGCTTGCACATGAGCGTATTGTATGAGTCAACCTTACACGAGTTTTGCCCACTTATATATAAATATATATATATAGACAAATTAATGGATACTAAATTCACATCGAAAGTTTCATGCAAGTATAATTTCTTTGAAGTAGCTCATCTCCCGCCGAAACTTCGTGAGCACCTAGGTTTATTGTAAGCTTTCTTGTAAGAAATCATTCACCCAAAAGGGTTGTTCATCTCGAATGAACATAGCCACATCTTGGTGTTATATTAAAAAAAAAATGCTCCATTTCATACGTGCGTGGAGTTACAAGAAATAATCAACATTAGCAGCAGGGTTGAAGCCTGGAATTTGAATCTAGTGGGGTGTATATGATAGGGCTAGTAAGAGCACCTAGATAGGGGTGAATAGGTAATCAAAGAAATTTTTGCAAATCTTTAACAAGCTAATTCGACTAAGGATAATAGACTAACAACTATAACTGGTAATATAATGCTGTGAATTAAAGTAAAGAGATTAGGGAAAGAGAATTGAAACACAAGGTTTATAGTGGTTCGGCTTAGACCAAGCCTACGTCCACTCTCCCATACTGACAGCCCACTGGCTGGATTCCAATAAGAACCAAAAGAGATTTTACAGTCTCATGTCATTGATTCCACAATGTGGAGATTCTCCTACACTTCCTCAAGGTCTCACAAGTATTTAATCTCTCTTTTGAGTACAATGTAAGCTCAACGAAATGAAACAGCGAAGAACTAAAAACTTCAGACTTTGGAATTCTTCTTTCACGCACATGCTAGAATAACTTGAGCGTCTTTCTTATTTACTCCTTCATGCCTTCATAATCGTTGGCACCTTCCAAAGGAGTTCTTCTAATCTACCTGTTGGACAGAATTAATTAGGGAGATCTCGAGTTATTTAAGGAATGTGATGATAGCCCACCAATCCCACTCGCCCATACAATTAGGACCTAGGTTTCCATAAGTAGAACCTTCCAAGTATATTTCGTCAATCAAAATATCTAATTATCCGAATCAATAAGAACAATAGATCATGAGATGCTCCCTCCAATCGTGAAATCTTCTTCAACCGAACCGAATCTTTAAAGATATACTCGCATCTGGACAAATCTTCTCCAACGAATAAATTTTTCCTTCGTCAGTCTAAAGACTATCAACGAGGGCAGACTTTAAATCTTGAGTCTTGAGTCTTGAGTCTTGAGACTTTGATAATAGAGTCTGGAGCACGTCAAACTTTTGCACTTGAGTTTACAAGTCTTCAGACTAGACTGATGGAAACGTTTTATCAGTTTCAAAACAAATAAGGAAGTTTTCTCCAACAAGCTCCCCTTTTTTGATGGTGACAAAATTTACCTACAGATTTGAACACTTTTGACCTGCAAAATAACACTTAAGCAAAACAAAATATCTCAAGATAAACATATTAGAATATGGATAAAGTAGTGATTCTGCAACCATAGAAAACGTGTTAGTCTTGCCAAACCAAACAACTACCCTTGCCATAATCATCATCGACATAGCTTAAGTTACTGCAAGTCAAAGCATCAATTTAGACAGTCCAAAACTCAAAAGAATAAGTCAAACAACTAACAAAACAGATGAATTTGCACTTCCCCCCCTTTTTGTCAACAGCAAAATGTAGAGAATGAATAAAAAGAGTTGCTGAAATAAATGCAAAATCATGGGTGTTTTGGAAGGTGAACAAGCTCGAATTCTCCCATGGAATCCACGGTCTTCTTAAGCCTTTCAAAACTCTATTTTAGTGACTGAAATTCTGCACCATGTACTGTAGACTGAACTTGATTCTTCAGGGCGTTCAATTGATCATGCAAAGACACTGAAGTACCCATGAAAGCATTTTTGAGATCTTGCATCTCATATCCCATAGCATATTGCTACTTTCTCACATCCAATAGAATCTCTAACAGCCTTGAAAAGTTAGCTGTTTGTTCTGTAGCAGCACTAGGCCCAGTAGAGTCAATTTCAGAGACCTTGAGAGCGGATGGATCTTTAGAATGTCCACCATGACTTTCTTCTGGGTAATGAGAAGCAAAAACATCTTCTGGTTCTGTAGCGGAGCGACTCACATCACTAGTAAATAAATGTGAAGAAGTACCTTTTTGTTCAATAGCTCCCCTTATTGATTTATGTGTAAGTGGAGTAGAAACAACTTCTTCAACTACAACTTCAGTGGCAGAGTGATGTTTGTCTATGTCAAGAGCTCCAGCATTCCCAGTGTCAGCCTTTTCAGATTCACTGGACAAGGAGATAGCCAAGGTTGGCTCAAAGGAATCATCGTGACCTTGATCTTCTTCTCTTTCTTGTCCTCTCTCTTCTCTTTGTTCTGCCTCTTCTTCCCCTTCTCTTCTTTCTGCTTCTTCTTCTTCTTCCCTTCTTTCCTCTTCTTCTCCCTCTTCTCTTCTTTCCTTTGTCCTCCTCTGTTCATCAGTTCCTTCCTCTGTCTCTTCTTCCTCATTTTCTCCTTCTTGAGGCTCTTCTCAAGTCTCTTCATAGCTGACAAAGCTCTTCAAATTTCGTAAGGCTGAAAGAGTTAGTACATCCTCATCCTCTTCATCCTACAAGATGAGAACTCTCTTCTTCTTCACCGGAGCATCCATGGGCTCCTTGCCTTTTCTCTTAGCTATAGTAAAGTCTTGTCTTGTTTGTACAGGAGATTTTTCCTTTAGAGGCTCCAACACCTTGTTTAGCTCTTTCAAGCGGATCTTTGTGACCATTTTACATCCAATCACCATTAGAGAAATTGTTGACAATTTTAATGGTGTAGGGATGTGAATAATAAAATGTCTAAAAAGACATGAGATAAAAGTAGAATAAGGGAGTTGTCCCTTATCCTTCACCACTGATCGATACATGTGGAACAAAATGGTGTGGGGCAGAGAGAATTTGAATCCGGAGTTGATGGCATACGTTAATTTTGCTTTAGACCGAGAGACATCAGTCTTGGAAGTTGACTTGGGACATATGCAACTAATCACAATCTTGTGCAGTAAGATGTTTGAGGCATTCATCCTTGAATAAGAGATCTTGCCTTCAACATCCTTGTCTTTCACCAATGACAGAGTGGCATGAGCAATGGACACACTAATTGGTTGGAAACTCATTCTTTCCACCCCAATTATATCAGCCAACGTATCCATAGTCACCATGAATTCCTTATCTTTCACTGTAAAAGTAAAGCTATTTTCATCCACAAAAGATAAATTCGAATAAAAGTATGCTGTGAGTTCAGGATAGACAGCAATGGATTCAAAACAAAAATGCTCTAATTGCGGTAGAGCCAACTACTCTCTCAGATTGACTTTCACCGAGTCAAGGAAATCAAAATCAACAGTCCTAGGGTGCATGACCCCTCTCTTCAGCAGTTTTGAGTAAACCCTCTTGTGGTTCTTTGATCTAAACAGATTAGAACCATTAGTAACATTTGCAATCACTCCCGTTCTAGGCTGAAGCTAAAAGTGGGAAAACATCCTCTCATCATCATCCAGTCCTTGGGGTTCATTAGTAGTCCCAAAGCATGGGTCGCTAGGAAAGTTAGTGAACGCTCTTTCAACCGATTCTTTTTCGGCAATACCCATATCTTCCATTTCATGCAGAAAAAGAGTCTCATTCTTATACCCTCTTTCTTGCAGATAATCACCAATCAAGAACATAGGAGTTCCCCCTCTTTTCAAATTGGAATAAAGCTTGAAAGCAATTTGAGGAGTTAATGTTCTTACAGGATCAGCCTCTTCTGTCACTTCTGGTTGAGATGGTGTAGAAGATGGGCGCTGCTGAGAAGGTTGTTGTTGTCTTTGTTGCTGATGTGGAGTAGAAACTTCTTCTTCGGTCAAGTCAAAGTACGTAAAGCCCTCGAGCATGTGCCATGGTCCCTTGCTCGCAATCCTTGAAGACTTTCTTGAAGAGATTATCGATTCAAGGGAGAGATTTTAGCTTGCTCGAAAAAGGTGAAAACTTTTTAGGCGAATCGAGAGTGAAAGTGAAAGTAAGTAGGAATTTTGTATTCTAAGGTTTCAATGAAAAACAAAGAAGATGAGTTTCTACTGTATTTATATAAAAAAAAAAACAATTGAAGCGAGGTAAACGAAGCGCCATAAAAGGAAAAAAAAAAGAACCTTTTCGAAAAAGAATAATTGCTCTTTTTAAATAACTGCATTGTTTTTAAAAGAATAGCTTCCATAAAATCAAACACTCGAAAAGATAACTTCTAAAAATAACCAATAATTAGCGATTAAAAGTGATCGTACCTTTTCAATTTAAAATAGTAGAATAGAAATAACTTACAATTGTAACTTTCTCAGTTATTCTGAGTCTGAACAACTTTAGACTTTACCTCTTGAGTCTTGAGCACTCCTAGATTTTACTAAATAAAGAATATCATGTTCAATCTGGTGCGAATAGACTCAAATAGGCTTCTCTCCAGAAGCTTTGTAAATATGTCCGCCAGTTGATTCTTTGAATTAATGAATTGAATCAAGACTTCTCCGTTTTGAACATGATCTCTAATAAAGTGATGCAGAATCTCTATATGCTTTGCTCTTGAATGAAGAATTGGATTCTTCGTGAGATTAATTGCGTTGGTATTGTCACATTTGATCTCGGTATATGAGTTTTCAATTCCAAAGTCTCAGTTGTTATTTTATCCATAAGATTTGAGAACAGCAACTTCCAAGAGCCACATACTCTGCTTTTGTTGTTGAAAGAGCTACAGTGCTTTGCTTCCTTGAGAATCACGATATTGTTCTATTTTCCAGCAATTGACAAGTACCGGAAGTACTCTTTCTATCAACTTTGCAGCCTGCCATATCTGCATCTGAATATCCAAGGAGAGTAAAGTCTCCTTTCTTGGGATACCACAGACCTAACTTTGAGGTTGATGCAACGTATTTGATTATGCGTTTTGCAGCACTTTGATGAGGTTCTTTGGGGTCAGATTGAAATCTAGTACAACTGCAAACACTAAACAAAATGTCAGGTCCAAAAGCAGTAAGATAAAGAAGTGAACCAATGATACTCATGTATAACTTCTTGTCAACTTTCTTTCCTCATTCATCTTTGTCCAGCTTCGAAGAACTTGACATTGGTATATTAGTCTTTTTGCAATTCTCCAAATCGAACTTTTTAACAAGTTCTTTAGCATTTTCTCTTGGTGAATGAAAATTCCTTCCTTCAATTGCTTCACTTGTAGTCCGAGAAGGAATGATAGTTCACCCATCATACTCATCTCAAATTCATCCTACATAGACTTGGAGAACTTCTTGCACAGGTTTTTGTTAGGTGATTCAAATATAATAGCATCAACATATATTTGAACAAGTACTAAGTCTTTACATTCTCTTTTAATGAACACGGTAGTGTCCACTTTTCCTTTAACAAAACCATTTTGAATTAAAAACTTACTTAACCTGCTGTACCATGCTCGAGGTGCTTGCTTTAAACCATAGAGAGCCTTTTTCAGTCTGAATACAAAGTGTGGTTTCCTTAGGTCTTCAAAATCGGGAGGTTGTTTTATATAGACTTTTTCTTGGATAAATCCATTTAGAAATGCACTTTTGACGTCCATTTGGAATAACCTAAAATTCTTATAACAAGTAAAAGAAAGTAATAATCTAATTGCTTCTAACTTTGTTATTGGAGCGTAAGTCTCATCATAGTCTATTCCTTCTTCTTGCGTATATCCTTTGGCTACGAGTCTTGCTTTGTTACCACTTTTCTTTTTTCGTTCATCTTGTTCCTGAAAACCCATTTAGCTCCAACAACAAATTTACCTTTTGGTTTAGGAGTTAATTCCCAAACATCATTAACACTGAACTGCCTGAGCTCTTCTTGCATTGCTTCAATCCAACTTTCGTCAGTTAAAGCTTCTTCGATACTTTTGGATTCGATTTCAAAAATAAGTGCCACAGTGCTAGACTCTTCTTGCCTTTTGGATATGGTGCGAA
This sequence comes from Eucalyptus grandis x Eucalyptus urophylla, assembly GCA_028830015.1. NCBI lineage: Eukaryota > Viridiplantae > Streptophyta > Magnoliopsida > Myrtales > Myrtaceae > Eucalyptus > Eucalyptus grandis x Eucalyptus urophylla. Next base: position 50,466,128 of record CM054190.1, read on the forward strand.
TTCCTTCATCAATATCACCAATGATGAGTTCTTTGGGATGACTAGACTTGTGCTTCCAGTTACTAGTTAGTTTGACAGATTGTTGATCTTTTTCTTCGGTTGATTCTTTAACATTCATTCGTTGTTGTTCTTCTGAAGTTTGAGTAGCTTCAGGGGAGGTAGACTTTGTAAAGTCTGAAGTAGGTTCAGATTCTTCAGGTAGAGTTTGAATCGATTGATTTTGCAACGAATCCCGAAATTTGACATTCATTGACTCTGTGAATCTTCCACAGATTGAGTCTTCTTGTTGAATACTTTACAGGCTTTGCTGGAAGTTGAATATCTAAGGAAGATTCATTCGTCTGATTTTTCTTCAAATTTACTAATTTGATTATTTGAATTTTTCAAGAGAAAACATTTGCAAACCAAACACATGAAAATAAGAAACAATTGGTTTTTTTTCTATTGAATAACTCATAGAGAGTTTTCTCCAGAATATGCCTTAAAAAAACTCTGTTAATAATATAAAATGCTGTAGAAACTGCTTCAGCCCAAAAACGAGAAGAAATATTGATTTCTACTAAAAGAGTTCTAGCCATTTCTTGCAACAATCTATTCTTCTTTTCCACAACTCCATTCTGTTGGGGAGTGTATGGAGAGGAGAATATATGCTGAAAGCTAGATTCATCCCAAAATTTAGCAAAGTCTTGATTTTCAAATTCACCTCCATGATCTGTCCGTACGTTTGAAATAACATACAATTTTTCATTTAGTACTTTCTTGGCAAACTTTGAAAATAGAGAATGTTTCAAACTTACTTGCTAGGAAGTAGACTCAAGTAAATCATGAATAATCATTCACTATTACTAGACAATATCTCTTTCCACCAATGTTTGAGTTCTAGTTGGTTCAAAAAGATTCATATGTAGTAGCTGCAGCACACGATTAGTGGAAACTTGATTTATTGGTTTGAAAGAACTTCTAACCTGTTTTCCCAATACACATTGTGTGCATAAGTCAGATTTTTGGTATTTCAAGTTGGGTAGTCTACAAACAAGCTTCTTTAAAGAGATCTTGGCAATTTTCTTCATGTTGATATGGACAAGCTTTCGATGCTAGAGATTAGCTTTATCTTGAATTGATATTGACATTGAGATCTTTCTGGTTTGATATCCAAAAGATAGATGTTCCTATGTCTTTGCCCCGTGAAAGATTGAGAAAAGTCTTTATTGGTTCCCGAACATATTCCTTCCTGAAAATTGATTTTGAAACCTACATCGCACAGTTGATTTATGCTGAGCATATTGTAATTTAGTCCTTCCACCAAAGAGACGTTGTTGATTGTGAGACTTCCAATCTTTACAGTTCCACACACAACAATTCTTCCTTTGCTATTTCCACCAAAAGATACTTTTCACCATTTATTTGAACAAACTTTATAAAATAATTTGAATCTCCAGTCATGTGTCTTGAGTAGCCACTATCTAAATACCATTTTACCTTTTTCTTAATAGTAACCTGCAGTTAAAAACGGAAACTCAAGCTTTCTTTGGTACCCATATTTTCTTGGGTCTAGTGGAGTTAGTGCAATATACAATCTTTGCCCAATCCTTCTTAACAAGTCTCAAAACCATAGGACATTCTTTCTCAAAGTGTTCAGAGCTGTTACACTTAGAACATTTAAGAGCACTTCGGCCAACAGGTTTTACAAAGATTTTTTAAAATGATTTCTATAAAAGGCTTTTGTAGGTCTTTGTTTCATTTTCTCCTTTACTTTTGGAAAATCAATTAGAGGAATGGTTTCAAAAGTCATTCCCAAGCCTAATTTGTTAAAGTAAGGTCTTTGTACTTAAAGAATCGTTTCCAATTTTTCAGATCCTATAGAAAATCTTTTTGAAATATTTGAAATGTCAATTTTTAAACAAGTATTTTCTTTTAAAAGAGAGTCTGCATTTTCTTTTAAAACAACAAAACTCTTATCTAAATTTTCAAAATTTTCTTTCCAAGAGTTTTCATGTTGCTTCAATGTAGAATTCTACCTTTTTAGTTCAGAAATCCTTTTAAGAGAAGTTTCGAGACTAAGACAAAGTTCATTAATATATTTCGAGACTTTAGTAAAAAATTTTAAATTACTTACCTCGATTTCACTGTCTGAGTTTGTATTTGTCTCAGAATCCGAGTTTGATTCTGATTTTGCCATTAAACAAATATTAACATAATCATCATCACTCTCTTTGCATTCAGTATCACTCCAAGTTTCTGCTTTGAGTGTCTTTCTGTATTTCTCAGCTCTTCCTTTCTTTTCTTTAGCAAAGGACAGTTGGGTCTAATGTTTCCCCCTTTTTTTTTTTTTTTTTGCATTCAAAGCAAATCACATCTTTATTGGATTCATCATCCTCAGCTGATTTGTTATGAAACTTTTGAGTGCTTTGTTTCTTCTAATTGAACCTTCTTCCTTTTTTGTTCAGTTTCCTGAACCTCTTTATCATAAGTGCTAGTTTTTCATCATTTATGTCCTCTTCAAAATCTGTAACATCAAAATCATTGTTAGACTTTAAGGCAATTGACTTCTTACCTTTGGGATTCTCTTCCTCGTTGATTTGCTCTACTTCATAAGACTGAAGTGTCCCAACCAGTTCATCTACCGAAAGTGGCATGATTTTTTGTATTTTCCTTATTGAAGTCTTCACATGATTCCAATCTTTGGAGAGTCCACGCAGCAATTTGTTGAGCTTCATTGGTTTTGAGATTGGCTGTCCCTGATACTCTAGACCATTTACAATTTATGTAAAATGACTAAATATATCAGTAATAGATTCTACTGGTTTCATCTTGAAGGCTTCATACTGTCCGAGTAGAATGTTGATCCTTGTTTCTTTTAGTCAATTAGTTCCTTCATAGGTAATGTGTAGCCTATCTCAGACTTCTTTGGCTATTTCACAAGAAGATATTTTGTTATACTCAGCAGAAGATAAAGTACAATATAATGAGTAAATTGCTTTAGCATCAAGAGCTTGTCTCTTGGTCTTTTCTTCTTGAGTTATCTCGTCAGCGTCTGCAACTTCTTTTCCCCTTTCTAACACAGATGTAGCTTTAGAAATAATTCATTTTTCTACCACATCCCATTCTAGAGGATCTTTTGATCTTAGGAATGTCTTCATCTTGTTTTTCCATATGCTGTAATCATTTCCATCGAAATAGGGTGGTTTGGTGTTGCTCTAACCTTCAATCAAACTTGGAGCTAATATACTAGCCATAGATCTTTAACTCATAAGTAAAAACACTTCAATTAACTGAGCACACGAGCTTTGATACCAATTGATAGGGCTAGTAAGAGCACCTAGAGGGGGTAAATAGGTGATCAAAAAAATTTTTGCAAATCTTTAACAAGCTGATTCAACTAAGGATAATAGACTGACAACTATAAACAGTAATATAATGCTACTAATTAAAGTAAAGAGATTAGGGAAAGAAAATTGAAACACAAGATTTATAGTGGTTCGGCTTAGACCAAGCCTACATCCACTCTCCCGCATTGACAGCCCACTCACTAGATTCCACTAAGAACCAAAAGAGATTTTACAGTCTCATGTCCTTGATTCCACACTGTGGAGATTCTTCTACACTTCCTCAAGGTCTTACAAGTATTTAATCTCTCTTTTAATTACAATGTAAGCTCAATGAAATGAAACAACGAAGAACTAAAAACTTCAGACTTTGGAATTCTTCTTTCACACACACGCTAGAATAACTTGAGCGTCTTCCTTATATACTCCTTCATGCCTTCATAACCGTTGGCACCTTCCAAAGGAGTTCTTCCAATCTACCCGTTGGATAGAATCAATTAAGGAGATCTCAAGTTATTTAAGGAATGTGATGATAGCCCACCGATCCTGCTCACCCATACAATCAGGATCTAGGTTTCCATAAGTAGAACATTCCAAGTATACTTCGCCAATCAAAAGATCTAATTATCCGAATCAATAGGAATAATAGATCATGAGATGCTCTCTCTAGTCGTGAAATCTTCTTCAACTAAATCGAATCCTTAAAGATATACTTGCATCTGGACAAATCTTCTCCACCGAATAAATCTTTCCTTCGTCGGTCTAGAGACTATCAGTGAGGGCAGACTGTAAATCTTGAGTCTTGAGACTTTGATAATAGAGTCTGGAGTATGTCAGACTTTTGCACTTGTCAGCTTCAAAACAAATAAGGAAGTTTTCTCCAACATTTTAAAATAAACCAAACTCTCTATATGTAATTAATTGACCGAATTTGCAGGAAAATAAAAAAGTCTGACGACAAAATTACAAAAGCTCCTCAAGTCAAAACCCAAGTATCTAAATTGAACAAAACTTACACTTAACAAGATTCTACCATGCTTCCGCCTCTTTACTCTTAGTCTGAAATAGCCTCAGGGACGCCCTAGTAATATCCGCAAACAATTATGAAAGATCACTACAAAGCAATAGAGATTAAATAATAGAATGTTATTATCAAAAGGAACTACGGCACGTGTAAACACACATGGAGACTAGAAGATGAAAAAAGATTGGGTTTGGGGAAAGCAAGACATAATCAATGGAAGAATCGAGCTGGACAACATCGGATTTAGATAAGTAAGTCGCTTATCATCACGACTCGTAATCAGACATCATCTTTTCTTTTTTACTTTGATAAGTAAGATTTTATTCAGCGAAAAACACATAAGCAGGGAGCAATCCCGTTACAAGATAAAATATACAAGCTGAGGCACTAGGAAGCACAAGGAACTCTATCAATAAGATAAAGTTGAAGAACAGAGTGTCAGTATCCTGCTTATGTCCTTACCAGGCAAAGAGATGAGTATCCTGCTTTCTGGAATAGCTGAACTCTGATACTTGTACAAATTGTCCAAGTTCTGAGCACAATATGGGCTATTCTAAATGTTTGGAAAGAGAGACTAAGTAGCATTGTTACGATCATAACATAGGTAGCTGGTAGGAATTGATCTACTTATACTAACGAATGCTCCTGATCAAAGGTAAGAGAAAAACACACGCATGATAATGGACATATAAAATGGTAGTTGATTCGTTAAGAAGCTTGTCAGAGGAAATGCGAGAACCCCGAGACGAAACTGTAATATTGATGGGGGAGTCAAAGAGAGAGAAAAGAAGGGTAGAGGAGGGAGAGCGGAGGGGTTTCTTTAGAGAGACATCTGAAAAGCCCGAGAGAGTGAGCGGAGGGGGTGAAGGTAGAGGGAGAGCACCGAGAGGCGGAGGTCAGAGAGGAGATCTCAGAGAGAGAGAGCCCCATCTCGGCCAAGCCACGGAGACCCAGGCCATGTTGCAGCCGATGGTCGTTGCTGGCACGACACCACCGCCAGTTGCTTCGCCGATCTACCACCGATCCTGCTCGTTGCGCCACCGCGACCAAGAATACTAGGCTAGCCGCCATCGCTTGCCGTGGCCCTCTCCGTCAGGGTTCGTGGTGGGTAGAGGTGGCAAAATGGGTCATAGACCCATATATGACCCATTTAAATCATAAATGGGTCATATATGGTTCACTTGTTTTTTTTAAGAAGTTAGTTAAATAGGTTTAACAACTAAAGACTTAAGATATGTGGATCTTAAGTAGCTCTTAAATGAGTTAGATTTAGAACCCATTTTCACCCAAAACCTAACAATCTCTCTCTTCTCTCTTTAACTTTACAAAAATATATATTTCTTTTTTATAAAAACCAATATTATAATTATTTTTTTCTTTTTTCTTTTTTCTTTCTTTTTTATTTTTCTTTCTTCTTCCTCTGGTTGTTGGCACAGCGATGGCCGGTGAGCGGCAAGGCGAGCCTCAAGCTCGCTGGATCTGGCGAGACTCAAACTCGCCGGTGTTGGGCAAGGCTCTAGCCTCGCTAGATCCGACAAGGGGCGAGCTCGAGCTCACCCAACACCGGCGAGGCTCGAGCTCGCGAAATTTGGCGAGGTGGAGGCCTCGCCAACGTTCGGCGAGGCTCGAGCCTCGACAGATCCGGGGAGGCTCGAGCCTCGCTAGATTCGGCGAGGGGCGAGCTCGAGCTCGCCCGACACTGGCGAGCCTCAAGCTCGCCGAATCTGGCAAGGTGGAGGTCTCACCGACGTTTGACGAGGCTTGAGCTCACCGACGTCGGCGAGCCGGGCGAGCTCGAGGCTCCCCTATGGCCAGCCGTCGGCCGTTGTTGTGGCTGGCGGCCATCCAAAGAAGAAGAACAACAAAAAAAAAGAAAAAAGAAAATTATATTTAAAAAATATATAAATAATTAAAAATATAATTTTAAAAAATAAAAAATAATTAAATTATATTATTTAAAATAATTATTTTAAAAATTATAAAAATTGTCCATTAAATTTGTGTTGCATAAAACTATTTTAGGAATACCATTTTATATATATAAGAAATAAGCTTTCTTAAGTTTAGTTAAATTGGTCGAGTATGGATCGGGTCGGGTATAGGTCGAAAAATTTATATTAGGCATAAATGGGTCATAAATAGGTTAATGGGTCAATTTGGGTTAAACCATTAATGACCCAACCCGACCCACCCGTTTGACACCTCTAGTGGTAGGGGAGCAAAGGAGGCTACGAACTGGGTCGGGCACGGGTTGTATTCGGGTAGGGTTTCATTTGTCCGGGCCGGCTGGGTCTGGGTTTGCATGGGCTTGTAAGGTCGTGGGCCTGGCTTTTCTTTCAAGTTAAATTTGGGCCTAAGAAGAACTAATTCGAAACGGGCTCTTGATAGAGCCCGGTCCGGCCAAACTCAAGACCGAGATAGGACTCCTCCGTCCGCTTCGTCTAGCCTCTGTGCGTGCGATGGATGACCTCCATATCTCTGGGGCAGAGTGCTCGATGTCTATTCTGTCGGATGAAGCTCAGGGGATAATTGATTTTGAAGCTTAAATGGGTTGCGCATAACATATCTAAGTCATAATCCCTAATTTTGTTAATTAATTTTTATGGGCGAAATTCTAGTGTCAAGCAATTCAATTGATAAAATCAGAAAGCTTAGGTTTGAATTGGCATAATAAGTTTAGGACTGACTTGATAATTGCCCTGAAAAACTTATTTCAATATTTCTTTTTAATCAGTAATAATTCATTATAAAAATTAAAATTTAGATATTTGCTAAAATTAGACATTAGTTTAGATTATAGGTTTGCTAACTAACGTCAAAAGAAAATCAGTGCATCGAGCTCGCGCGATTGTGCACCACGTGAGTCATCATCGTGCAAGTTTGATCCACTTTTATATCCATTGACAGATAGATAGAGATTGAAATGCTAGCATCATTTCCTTGAATTACGTCATCTCACCTCGGAGCTTCGTGAGCACCTAAGTTCATTGTAAGCTTTCCAACAAGATATCATTTGGCCGACAACCTTGTTGGTCTCAAATCACATAGCCACCTTTTCGAGGAAAACACTTGATCAAATAAATGCCCAAGGATCTAAATCAAAATACTTACACCTAACAATAGTGAATCAAGCTTTCTGGCGGCATTAGAGTTGTAGGATTCCAAAAATGGATTTAAAAGATAATTGCTTCGAAATTTTATGAAGTAATGGATAAACAACTAATCAAATGCCACACCTCGACACTTTTAAGGCAGAACGAGTACTGTAGAAGAAAAAAAAATTCTTAGATGCCCTCAGTGCATGTTAGCTCATCTCACATGTACCATTGGATGAAGTGGGCCCATGTAGAACCCACTAATCTAACAGTTGCGTGAGCTAGGTTCACATGATCCAGACACATACATTACTGGCTTATTGTGCAAATGATCGCGATAAGATTCTAGTGTATTTAAAAAAAAATGAAACAAGTCCAAAGCTTGGCTCTAAAACAGAATCTGCATCCATAATTAAGTCATGTGTAGAAAAGTCCACATCAATCAATTGGTCCACTTGGCCTTGGACAATACTAAATGAACATATTGATGTCCAAATGAACATATTGAAAGTGTTGGCATGACACGCCATTACTAAATAATGCTTTGATCGGCATGACGTGAGCCGTCATTATATGAATGCAACACCGAAGTTAGTTTATCCCTCTATAGATAGGATCCAAATTCTACTCTAATCTCATCTATAATAGGTGGATGATATTATTGCATCACTTGATTTATCAAGCATATTTTTCCATATGAACATTAGCTCTCAAGGAATTGACAAAGCAACATACTTTTATTCATCTACTCAAAATTCGATAAAGAAAGGGAGGCGTTTTGCTCCATAGTCCGAACAGAACAACAAGTCAGAAGCACTAAAAATCAAATCTCCACTACAGCGACTCACTTCAACACACTAGCAAACCAAATACAACCTCACAAGAAAAATCCATGGAAAGCCATTGACAACGAGCATATAAGCCGAATTATTATTTCCTTTCATTTTTTTGAAGAGGCTTGAAAAGGCGGTGATTCTTAATGGATGGATTCTCGACGAAAATGAAATTAGCCACTTAGCCAGTGCCACCAAGAACACCCTTGAGCTTCTTGACCTGAGCATCATCAAGGAAAGTGGTGGCCTCCACCAACTCAGAAGGAAAATTATTAGCGAACAGAGCAAAGTCCACGATTTGAAGCCCAGGGCTCGGACTGCTGAAGCTGACTATGGCAAGTGCTGGACCTTTACCAGAATTCAATTGGAAGTGCAATAGCCCCTGAGGGAAAATCATGCTATCCCCTTTCTTGAGGGTCTTCAAGTAGACGGTGTTCGCTGATGATGAGATGAACCCGGCACAAATCGTCCCTTGGAGGACAAGGAGGACCTCCGAGCCACCTGGGTGCGTGTGCAATGGAATGACCCCACCGGGGGCTATGTCCAGGCGGGCCAAGGAGATGCCGAGCCCATTCAGGCCAGGGAACTGGTTTGCAAATGCCGTGGTCACCGCAGCCTTGATGAGGTTCGAGGTGTTCCCAGCCACGCCGAGGCCTGAGAAGACAAAGTCATTCACGGTGACTGCTGAGACCTTCTTGCAGGAGTAGCCCGCAGGGCCCTCGGGGGCCGAGAGGTCTGCAACGCAGAAGTCCTGGACCGCCGCGTGGGAGGCGGAGAGGAGGAAGGAGAACAGAATTAAGGTTTGGAGTATTGACATCTTTATGCCAACTCTTTAATTTCTTGGGAGAAGAATTTCCTTTCGAATGTGTGTTTGAGGGATTCTCGGGGGTATATATAGAGCGGCATATTGTGGGATGTTCTGAGGCATTGGTGATTGGCCGAGAGGATAAGAGACCCCATGCAGGGTTTCACGTGCATGGCAATGCAAGACAGGGGTACCTTGGAAGCAGACAGATTGCGATTCGTGACACCTATCGGAGGGTAATCTCTTCACAGATAAGAACAAGGAGGTTCTTTTAGTTTGGAAATAGAGGACCATGAGAAAATATCTTAAGATTTTTTCGGGCTTTGTAAAAGAATATTCGTCTCTTTAAAGAATATGAACTCCAAATACATTTCCAATGAACTCATTAAGAAGTTCAAAATTTGCAATTTTTGCTAGAAGTACCGTATTATCTTAAAAGTGGCACATGATGACCAATCTATATTAGATTGTTTATAAGTGTATCTTAGCTTAGAATATTTATTTTTTGCACCTCTTTGGTTAGAATTTTTCTCAAATAAAATCGAGAACTACACCACCAATAAACCATTTAGCACAAGAATACTGTACTTGTCACTTAATTAAAACTTGGACTAACACAAATAAAACACCTCTCTCTCATTATGGATTTTGTGCTTGTTTAACTTACAAGCAGGTTATATTTAGACATGTAATTCAGTAATCATATACAATTTAGATGAAGTTCCCAGCTATTAGAGATTGAAGAAAACATGACTCTTACAACTTTTGGTAACTATAGGAACTATATAATTTCTGGGACAAATAAACCACATTGCTCATCACAAAGGGGTGAATTTCGCTCTACATTACTGGAGTACTTCTAACTTTCTTTTAAGAAAGTTTATTTAAATGCAAAAAAGAAGAAGAGCAATTTGAATTATATGAAGTTATAGAGGGAGCATCCGAAAATAATAATCTTAAGAGAATCAACATGGTGGTCCCCGAGCACATGGGAGGAGAGAAATGATGGCATAAGAGGACATACAAGACAGCTAAAAGTGTAGCTCCTGCAGACTGCAAAGTCTTGGTTTCCGTTGTCCGATCTTTGGCCATGAATTTGAGTGGACATCGCGAATTCCCTATCTTTTAGGGTTTCTCGGATTTCAGGGAGCAACGTAAAAGAAAAGGTTTTCCCTAATTTCACGCATGACATTTGTCAAGATTGTCTCATTTAACTTTTTTAGGGGATTTGATGCTTCGATGTTTGTCATTTGGTATCTTTCTCACAGATAAATTGACCTATTTAATCACAGCTGTGTGATAAAACCATAATTCCATGGAGTGATGTGGCAATAATTCTCACATTAATGTAATGTACATGAGGTGTATAAAACTTTAATTGGGACTACTTGTCTATCTAATGTAACACTATATTGCAGGAAATTTCCCTATTATACGTACTATAAACATATAATTAATGGAAAATACGACAATCATCAATCAATCCTACAATTTACAACGATGACTTTCTTTTGGTCAGCCCTAGTGGCCGAACGCATGCAATCGAGCTACATTAGACTCAATTGGTGATCATGCTCAGCTTATCCAAGTGTATGTTTGAGTAAAGATTGGACTTAGCTATCTCAATTTGCAGCCTAATTCAAGTTGTCGTGAGTGCGCCGAATGAGTAACCCCTAGTGTAAGCACAATACCCTCTCCTTCCCAGCTTGTCCTTGCAAAATTATGCTTCCTTTGTGCGCTAAGCTCAACTCGAGGGATCGAATTGACCATCACTAGAAAAAAAGTTAGAAGATGCAGCCAAAATGCATTAAAAATGGTCCACTCCCTCTACCAGTCCAGCAGTGAACAGACTAAAGGCCATTTTATATGGCAGTCAAGATATTTCCAAAGATCACTGAAAGAGAAACTTCATATGTCCTACAGCTTGTCTATTGGCCACGTACTTTTATTGTATACTGAGGACTGAAGTGTGAACTGATAACGGCATTGTTAACATTTTCTTTCTAAAGCCCATTCCAATTCTTGTCCCTCCACTCTTTCAAAGGTCAGTTAAAGATATTTGCCGGCAATCACGCGGAGAATTTTAATGTGGAATATGCGACGTAATGTTGATCAGAATTCTAAAACTAAAATATATTTAACGGGTAAAAGGAGTTCTCTTTAGATGTAATAGGTAAATAAGCTATTTTATTTATTAAAAAAAATCCAACCCAACCATACTTGATTATAAATGGCTAATGGGGATGCACATTTGCAAAAAGGATAGCACTAACCTTGACATCATGTTAGAAAATCCAAACCAATAACTTAAGCTGATAGGTAGAGGGAGACCATATGAATATAAAGAATATATAGGATCTATTGTCAAGTAATATGAGGTAATATTTTAATACACGTTGTGTTTGAATTTCACTCTGTTAAACATTCATTTTGGTGATTTTACTATTTTATCTATTTCAAAATAAAAAGTTCATCAAATTGCCCGAGAACATGTTGAGAATTAGCTGACATATATATAAAATTTCCAATTTTTTTACAATTTACAAATTACCATTTTTTTAAAAATCTTTGGCCAACTTTTATTCACATATTTTACTGCTACATTAAATTTGTTGGTCCTTATATAAATTTACCAATCTTCATTCAAGCAAATCATCAATCCTTTACGAACTACTGTTGGTTTACAACTCTTGTTTGATTTATTTGCCAATATTTGTTTATAATTTATCAATTTTTTATTGTTTATCAACTTTCTTTTTTTTTTTCTTTTTTTCTTTTCTTGACCCACAGACGATAGCATAGACGCTGTGACATCCTAGATTTTCAACCATGTTTTCTACTGAATAAATCGGGTATTTCATTGACATGCCTATAGAGCTGTTCTTATAGCTAATCACTCTCGAGATAACTAGACTATATGGGGAAACCATTAAGGATTTTAAGGCAAATAGACTTGAGAATTTGACTAGGAAATCGGCTTTCTCGATCGTGCTCATCTATCGAGATCATTACGGCATAGATATAAATCGATTTGAGATTAGATATAGGTTGGTTCGATTAAGATGTGTGGCTAATTGTGGGTGATACCACTAAATTGGAAAATTCTTGTCGACCGACACTAGACTGATTTTACTATCGTTTGGGTACCATCTGTCCGTATTTGAATCATTGAGATTTTCACGACAACCGAGAGTCGCCAATGAGTCGAGTGGGTTCATAGTGGCTCGAAGAAAAATGACCACAGGTCATTTGCCCTAAAAAATTTTGAAAGTTACTCGGTAGCATAGGTCATGCTAAAAACGCGCCGAGTGGAAATTAACCGCCAATTCGAATCCGATTTCAGAAATTGAAGATCATGTCATTTCATAACAAATTCTAGGAGTGTCGACTTAGTCTTAGAAGATTTTTCTAACACTCAACACTTTTTGGGAAAAACTCATCGCCCGGTCGTTTTTGTGCAGAAAAAGCTAGTAATTGTTTTTTATAGCAAAATTGGGAAGCATGATGGATAAATGGGTGAGGAAAATTAATGATCAATGAGGTATCAATTGGATTTATGAGGGCCAATTGAGGTTGAATTGAAGTGAAATAAGTGACCAATTGATGCTCACTCTTTCAAAATTAGTAGCTCCCCCTTGCCCTAGCATTCTTGGATCATTTAAGAGGTTGTGCAAGGTCTGTTGGTGGTTTAATAACAACCATGGGTTGTTGGCTTGGTGAGCAAGTCTTGGCAGACAACTTGGTGGAAATTGAAGGTATGTGGGCTCCCCCTCCAACCTCAACTCTATCCTCTCTCTCTCTCTTACCTTAATCGACCAAGCCCCTTTCCTCCCTCTCTCAGCCCATGCGCCACCAACAAGAAGGAGACCTGCAGCCAGAGCAAGCCACTGCCGCCATGATTGCCCGCACCGCTGCCGTCTGCGCGCCTCGCTACTCCCACGCGTTGCTTTGCACGTCCGCCCCTCTCCGCTCAGCCGCACCGTCTAGCAGCTTCCTCTTAATGTCCCGAGCTTAGCCGAGGCTATCCTTAGCCATTTCTTCACTGATAAAGTCTCGCCAATGCTCAGTTTGGCCTATTTTATCTTTCCCGAGCCTCACTAAGCTAAACCGAGCTGTTTTCCCTCCATCTCTAGCAATGACCAACAAGTTAGAAAGTCGGTCTCGCAACCACTTCTGAGCCCATTTTGAGGTGCTTGTGGGCCTCAGACCTTAGGCTCGCTTTAGAGAAAAACGTCATCCGCGACGTTCCCAACGTTTCAATCCGAACGGATTATTAAACGAGTGGGTTTAGCTCACTAAACTCTACTTAGTTTGCTAATTATTCTTAGGGTTTATTAATGTTAATTAAGCATGATTACGAGGTTAGATTAGTTTAGATCAATTAAGTTAGTGACTTAACGATGCATGTTAGGTGGTTAGACATAGTCATTAGCTAGTAGATATGTGCTAGTATTTATTGAACGGGTCTTAGAAATTTTTGGGGTCCGTCTCAGCTTCCAATTAGGCGATACGGGCCTAAGTTGGATTTTTAGTATTTATTTAATTAATTTTCGAATTTAATTAATTAATTAATTAATTTCTGAAAATTAGACCGGGATGGTCGACGACCAAAATTTCGTGCTGATTACAATGGTGCTTTATATTTATTTAATTGAACATTGGTTTGTGAAAATTGAGTGAGTTGATGAGTATGTGGGGATTTATCCCAAAATTGGTCACTGTCGGTGTTCAATTAGAAATTGACTGTGGGAGGTTATAAGTTGAACCTCGAAAGCCACCAAAGTGTGGCTGTGCTAGTGAGGCTGAGTTTTGCCACCAAATTTGGAGTCGGTTGTACCAGTTGGGCCGTAAATTGCCACCCGATAGGGGTCGTGCCCGTTGGGTTGTAAATTGTCACTCGATAGGAGTTGTGCCTAATAAGGCCATAATCTGCCACCTATTAAAGGTCGTGCCCATTGGGCCATAATTTGCCACCTAAAGATAGGTTGTGTCATGTGGACCGTAATTTGTAGCCAAAAAATTTGGTAGACTATGCTCGTTGAGCCATGAGTAGGATTTGAGACTGAATAAATGAGACGACCAGGGAATGGTCGGATTGACATGTAATTGACTAAGTCAATTGATCGAGGTATTGATCCGTGTGATGTGATTAGGTGCCTATTTGAACTATGCTAATGTGCAGGTGGAATATGAGGCCAAGGTAAGCCCCATGTCTTGTGATGTGCTTAAGCAACCATAGTGTATTGGTTTACTAATCGAGTTTTAGGGAATAGAACTCGCTGAGACGTTGTCTCAATGGTTATTTTATAACCATTTCAGACCCGTAGATGATAGCACCTCTATCTCCTCCCATGTGTTCTGGTTTGCCGAAGGAAATCACCGAAGAGAGGTTCCACGCACCAATGCCTAGGCACGCTGAAGGCCTGGAGTACGTATTTGTGAAGCCCATCATTTGGGTGGATGTGGGTAGAACCAAAAGAGTGTCCCGTCAGTACTGAGCATGGTATCGTTATTATAATTATGGGCAAAGAGTGGGCCCAATTCGACTAAAATGTGTGGCTAATTGTGGGTGACACCACTAAATTAGAAAATTTTCGTCGACCGACACTAGACTGATTTTACTATTGTTTTGGTACTTTGTGTCTGTATTTATATCATCGAGATTTTCACAACAACCGATAGTCACCAATAAGTTAAGTGAGCTCATAGTGGCTCGTATAAAATTGACTACGGGTCATTTGCCCTAAATTTTTTTTAAAGTTACCCGGTGCCTAGGTCATGTTAAAAATGCGCAGAGAGGAAATTAACCACCAGTTCAAGTCCGATTTCAAAAATTGAAGATTCTGTCATGTCACAATAAATTTTAGGAGTGTCAACTCAGTCTCAGAAGATTTTTCTGACACTTGACACTTATTGGGAAAAAGTCGTCGTCGGGTCATTTTTGTGCAGAAAAAGCCGGTAATTGTTTTTGATAGCAAAATTGGGAAGCATGATAGATAAATGGGTGAGGAAAATTATCAAGATGATCAATGATGTATCAATTGGATTTATGAGGGCCAATTGAGGTTGAATTGAAGTGAAATAAGTGACCAATTGATGCCCTCTCTTTCAAAATTCATAGTGCCCCCTTTCCCTAGCATTCTTGGACCATTTGAGAGGTTGTGAGAGGTGTGTTGATGGCTTAATAACAGCCATGGGTTGTTGGCTTGGTGGGCAAGTCTTGGGAGACAACTTGGTGGAAATTGAAGGCATGTGGGCTCCCCCTCCAACCTCAACTCTATCCTCTCTCTCTCTCTCTCTTACCCCAACCGACCAAGCCCCTCTCCTCTCTCTCTGTGCCCATGCGCCATCAGCAAGTAAGAGACCAGCAGTCGGAGCAAGCCGCCGCCGCTGTGACTGCCCGCACCACCACCATCCACACACCTTCCCACTCCCGTGTACTACCGCGCATGTCCGCCCTCTCCGCTCAGCTGCGCCATCCAGCAGCTTCCTCTCACTGTCTCAAGCGTAGCCAAGGTTGTCCTTAGCCGTTTCTTCACCGATAAAGCCATGCCAAGGTCCGGTTTGGCCTATTCTTTCTTTCCCGAGCCTCACCACGCTAAACTGAGCTGTTTTCTCTCCATTTCTAGCAACAACCAATAAGTTAGAAAGTGGGTCTCACAGCCACTTTCGAGCTCGTTTTGAGGTGCTTGTGGGCCTCCGACCTTAGGCTCGCTTTGGAGAAAAACATCCCCCGCGACATTCCTAACGTTTCAATCCAAATGGATTGTTAAATAGGTGAATTTAGCTCACTAAACCCTGCTTAGTTTGCTGATTATGCTTAGAAGTTAATTAGTGTTAATTAAGCATGATTAGGAGGTTATATTAGTTTAGATCAATTAAATTAGTGACACAATACATGTTAGGTGGTTAGATAGAGTCATTATCTAGTAGATATGAGCTAGTATTTATTAAACAGGTCTTGAAAATTTTTCGAGTCCGTCTCGACTTCCAATTAGGCGATACAAGCCTAAGTTGGATTTTTAGTATTTATTTAATTACTTTTCAAATTTAATTAATTAGTTAATTAATTTTCGAAAATTAGACCAGGATGGTCGACAACCAAAATTTCGTGCTAATTACAAGGGTGCTTTTTGTTTATTTAATTGAGCATTAATTTGTGAAAATTGAGTGAGTTGATGAGTATGTGGAGATTTATCCCAAAATTGATCATTGTCGATGTTCAATTAGAAATTGACTATGGGAGGTTATAAGCTGAACCTTGAAAGCTGCCAAAGTGTGGTTGTGCTAGTAGGGCTGAGTTTTGCCATCGAATTTGGAGTCGGTCGCGCTAGCTGGGCCGTAAATTGCCACCCAATAGAGGTCATGCCCGTTGGGCTATAAATTGTCACTCGATAGAGGTCGTGCCTAATAAGGTCGTAATCTGCTACTTATTAAACGTCGCGCCCATTGGGCCGTAATTTGCCACCTAAAGATAGGTCATGTCTCGTGGACCGTAATTTGTAGCCAAGAAATTTGGTAGACGATGCTCGTTGAGCCATGAGTAAGATTTAAGATTGAATAAGTGAGACGACTGGGGAATGGTCGGATTGACATGTAATCGACTAAGTCAATTGATCGAGGTATCGATCCGTGTGATGTGATTGGGTGCCTATTTGAACTGTGCTAATGTGCAGGTGGAATATGAGGCCAAAGTAAGCCCCATGTCTCGTGATATGCTTAGGTAGCCATTTTGTATTGATTTACTAATAAGGTTTTAGGGAGTAGAACTCACTGAGACGTTGTCTCAGTGGCTATTGTATAACCATTTCAAGCCCATAGATGGCAACACATCTACCTCCTCCCATGTATTATGGTTTGCTGAAGGAAATCATCGAAGAGAGGTTCCATGCGCCAATGCCTGAGCACACTGAAGGCCTGGAGTATGTATTGGTGAAGTCCATCATCTGGGTGGATGTGGATAGAACCAAAAGGGTGCCCTATCAGTACCGAGCATGGTATCGCTATTATAGTGATGGGCGAAGAGTGGGCCCAATACCGAAGTTTGAGGTGCCTGTGTATGCTTTAGAAGTAGTGTATGGGGAGGGCATTACAGAACCTAGAGGTAGAGAAGTGATCGATCCAATAATTCCTGCCCTTGATGGTCCAGGATCATATGAGTATCTCATGGTAGGTTCCAACGGGAACGTGGAAGGAGGAAGGGTCGTTGAGTAGGAGGAGAATCCAGATGAAGAATAAGTGGAGGACTGAAACCCCACTCTTGTTTTGCAAATTACGAGTTGTGATCGGATGTATAGTAGATCAGACTTGTGAATAGTATTGTATTATATACTATGTGGTTTGCTATGTATAAAAGTTTGGTTGTGATTTTTCAATTGTGAAAAATATAGCCCTACTTTTCTATCCCATTGTTTTATTATTTGGGGATTTTTTTTATATGCTTTCGCATGCGCATATTAAATGAATGGGTTGGTGATGCGGCTTGGAACATCGCTATTAATTGACTAGGTAAGGGATGGGCATGCGTTCGAAGATCGGGGAATGATAGCCGCCTAGCTACCTAAGGATCATGAAACATAATGTAATAACCCATTAAATTTACTAAGCTTTTCTTCGGTTACCAACTAGTTTTTTACAAAGTTATTTAAGTGCTCAGTTATTCTAATGTAGAAATTTTTCTATTGAGTTAATAGCCCATTAAATTTACCAACTTTTCTTTAGAAATCACGGATTTATATTTCGATAGATACTAACATTTCTCTGACTAAATTATTAACTTTTGCAATACCGACTCTTACTTGAGTTTGTCATCAATGTTTGTTTAGCTTTTTTCTTAATTACCAACTTCTCTTGTCTATGACAAAAGAAAAACTTATCTTATTTTTAACGATTACTGTTTAAATTTATCCATTACCATATGAAGGTGTTGACTTTTTTATTTAAATGATTTACCAAATTTTTTCCGGTTGAGTTACTACCTTTTGCTTTACCAACTTTGGTTTATTCTTAAATTTACCTGTGAATTTTTTGCACTTCATTCTCTCTAGCCTCCACACACACCCCAGTAAAATAGAATTTTATACGCTGCAAAATGTTCATACGTGACCACACCAAAGTTTGATTTCCACTTTAATGACATGAACTGCAATAGTCAAATTTTCCCTATTGAAGGCAATAAATTGAGAAAATATTTGGAGCCACCAGCTCGAACGAAGTCCATAGCAACCTTTCGAAATTGCTCGACAACCTGCGATGCTTCGAATGTGTCCATAGCTCAAGCTTTTGACGATATGTCGTCGGTCCCGCTAGGCATGAGATTTTTCCACTTCTCCAATTTGAACTAGTTGGTGGATGAGATTGATGTACCTTTACCGGGTCGATAGACTAAACCAGAATTAAAAAATAAAATGTCAATTGGTGATACCTTTGTACTAACTGAGTTCACTCTCATACGAAGGAAAGCCAAGGAATTGCAAGCCCAAAAGAGCTTAAGCCTATATGATAAGTTATATGGAGAAAGAAGGTTTCTTACTATCTTTTAAGTAGTGGCCGCAAAGAAATTAGCAAAAACCAATGACAAAAGAAAAAGAGCAAGCAGAAAATCTGAGATTTGAGAATCAATCTGATTTATATCAAAGCTAGCATTGGAGGTCAATTTGTAATCCGATTGAGCTGAAATTTTGTAAATGTTTTGTGGTGCACTCTTTTCGAATATGGACGGTTTGATTTTTGTTTGAACCTTCCTATACAAAGTATTTCGTGGATTAATCAAAATTTGCATTTTTGATCAGATTTATCTTTGATCTCTTGTGAAATTTATGCATTTTGCCAAGAATGATGTTCTTAAGGTCTTTGTTGCTATGTACCTCTAGTATTTATTAGAAAATAACTTTGTTCACCCGATTTTGTTGATAGTGAAGATTTTTTGGTGGACTTCGGTCCTGTGACTTTTAATATCCTCACTCTGAGGAGGTTTTCCATGTAAAAAATCATCTTGTGTTTACGTGCTTGATATTTATTTTGTTATACTATATCAGATCCTATTAGATTTACACAATAGAGGAGATTATTCTATTCCGTTACGTTAATCTGATATTGTTCGGATTGTTACCATTTTCCATCGCTTTAGAGTATAATCATCAACAAAATATCAAGCCTGTAGAATTCAATTGAACCAACGACTTCATTGAACTGGACAAAGCAACAAATAAATAAAGCCAAAAACAGATATAGCATCTAAGATAAGTAAGCCTCTCCAGACCATATAAACGCACGACGAGCTGGTGCAAAAGGTTTGGTTAGAATATGGAACATTCCTCCTTGGATTCCATTTTCATCATAATAGAACTCAAATATTGTGGCAGCTACTATTTGGTAAGCATGAACACGATTATACTTTGAGCAATAGTCAAGATATAACTCACGTGCTTTTTCAAATGTTAGAAGGAAAAAAGAAAATGAGAGATTGACTTTACATTTTTTTTTTTGGTCGGAAATACTATTTTCTTTCATTCATTAAGTACGAGCATTACAAGAAGTCAGTGGGTAAAATTCCGCGGATAAAATTTCCGAAGAGCAAGAGGAGGGATGGTACGCCAGTGTTGAGGGAGGGATTTAGCTCTATGCATAGTCGCGATTAAATCTGCTGCCTCATTTGCTTCCCGTGTGCAGTGTACCAACTTTGTCGATTTGGAATTGAATAGAAGAGTTTTGCATTGCTCCGCAATGGGCTTCACGTTCCACGGAGGTTCGGCCCGACCCGCGATGCTTTGTGCTACTATTGAATAGTCTGTTCCACAAACCACTTCTCCTTGTTGTACTTGATCGAACACTTCTTCTCCCATGTGTAGCTTCTCTCTGAACTGCAGAAACTCCAACCCGTGCAAAATCTCTAGGGTTTCGATTTGAATAGGGGAGGAGGCTCGTACCTGTTGCACGAAGCCGTCGATGAGTTGCCCAGTTGGATCCCGCAAGATTCCGACGACTGAGCCTACCGATTCACCTTGTACCCAGGAGCCGTTGACGTTGACTTTCATCCTTCCTTCCTCCGGCGGTCTCCATCTCCTCTGTTAGTACTAGTCTGTGGGTTTTCCATCCTCTATTTTGTGCTGCCATCTGCTGAAATTGTGGAGATGTGCTTGCGCCAGATCCACTATGTTGTTCGGATTCAGTTGCTTTGCTCTAAATATCGAGTTATTTCGAGCTTTCCAAACGAACCACAGCACCGTTGCCACCAACTCTCTCTCAAGTAGGTCTCTGTCACCTGCAAAACTCTCCAACAGCCATTTATCAAACCGGGTTATGAAGTTAAGTTTACAATTAAGATTGATCCGTGGATCCATCCATATGTTCTTTGTCCATTTGTAGAGAAGGAACAAGTGTTCAGTGGTCTCCGGATGTGTATTGCAGAGCGAGCAGATTGGGTTAGGTAACACTTTCCGTTTGTATAGATTCTCTCTTGTCGGGATTGCATTATGGAAAATGCTCCATATAAAGATGCACATCTTAGGGGGAATAGATAAACTCCATATCTTCGTCCACAATGTACGGGGAGGCTGAAATGATGTCCAGGCTCTGTGATGTTTTGCTTCGTTGGTTTGTGCACATACTTTGTTATATCCGCTTTTAATCGTATATTTCCCTGCCCGATTACCCTTCCACACTATGGTATCTTTCTTCTCATTTGGGCTTAATGGGATGGCTAGAATTTCATTTGCTATTCTGTCCTCAAATAGGTTCGGCACCTCAGTTTCTTTCCATCCCCTGTTTCCATCATTTACAAGTTCAGCCATAGTTATGGGGTCGTCTTTATTTGTCGGGCCACCTATCACTTCAGATTCCAGCCATTTATGCTATCGTATTTTAATTTGCTTGCCATCACCTACTCTCCATTGTACCTCCTTTTCAATAGCTTCTCTCCCCATCAAAATGCTTTGCTAACCCCATGATGGACGCTGCCATTTTCCTACCTTCCACATATCTTCATTTGGAAAATACATTCCTTTGAAAATTTTGCTCCATAAGGCTATGGGACATTGAGATAACCTCCAGGCTTGTTTTCCCAACATTGCTTTGTTAAACTTTATTAAATCTCTAAATCCTAACCCCCCCTTCATCCTTCCTCGTTTTCAATACTTCCCATTTCTTCCAGTGCAACCCACTACTAGTATCATTTTGTTTCCACCAAAAAGATGCAATTCTTCTTTCAATTGCTTTACATATGGAGATGGGTACTTTGAAGATTGACATGGCATATTGAGGAAGGGCTTGTACAACACTTTTAATCAACGTTTCTTTACCCGCTTTGGACATAATTTTCTCTTTCCAACCTTCCATTTTCATGTTTACTCTAGCTAAGATCCAGTCAAACATCTCTTTTTTTGAACGGCCCCAATCCGTTGGAATGCCAAGATATTTCCCTATTTTTTCTATGATTGGGACTCTAAGTTCATGTGCCAAATTCCGTTTCAGATTCATAGGGCAGCCACTATTGAAACTCACTCGTGATTTATTGAGGTTGATTGCTTGGCCCGTAGCATAACAATACTGGTTAAGGATAGCCGCTAGGTTTTGGCATTCTGAGATAGTCCCATCCAAGAAGAAAATGGAATCATTAGCAAAGAGAAGATGTGAGAGGGTAGGGCAATGCGTATTCAATGTTATTCCTTTTAAGCTCCTGTCTTCCATAGCCTTGTGCATCGGCCATGATAGAACATTTGACACTACTATAAACAAATAAGGTGAAAGAGGATCACCTTGCCTTAATCCCCCGGATGGTGTGAAATAGTTCATAGGCTCCCCATTTACCTTCACACTAAAAGTGACTGTTGAGACGCAATGCATTATCAGCCCTACCCACCTTGAATCAAATCTCAATTTCAGCAAGCATTCCTTCAGAAAATCCCACTCTACTCTGCCGTACATTTTTTGCATGTCTAATTTCAGAATAGCTTGAAACTTCTTTCTTCTTTTCTTAATTCTGAGCCGATGGATAACTTCCTGAACTATTAAAATATTGTCTTGAATTTGCAGCCCTTGCACAAAGGCACTTTGTTCCGAAGTAATAATTTTTGGAAGCCATCTCTTCAGCCTATTTTCCAGCACTTCAGCATGATTTTATAGCTAAAATTACACAGGCTAATAGGTCTAAATTGGTTTATACTTTCTGGATTTTTGACCTTCGTATTAGGGAAATGCGGGTTTGATTTAGGATGGGATCAAGAGTACCTGTCTCAAAGAACAACTGTAATAGCTGAAAAACTTCCTGCTTTAGTTCCTCCTAATAATGCTGATAAAATTGTTCGTTTAACTCATCGGGCCCTGGAGCTTTGAGTGCACCCATTTGGAAGACTGCCGCTTCTACTTCTTTAATTGTCACAGCTTTCATTAGATATGTGCTCATTTCCTCATTGACCAGTCTGGGACATTGATCTAGGATTGGCTGAAAATTCCTTGGGCCCATGGTTTCATAAAGTGTTTGATAAAAGTCCCTAATGTGTCGATTAAGCATATTCGGCTCCCTGCACCATGTGTCTTCGTTTAGCTTCAGCATTGTGATTCTGTTTCACTGCCTTCTTTGTACTGTTGTGGCGTGAAAATATTTTGTGTTTTTGTCTCCCCATTTAAGCCAATCTATGCGTGCCCTGAGCCCCCAATACTTTTCCTCCTGTTTTCATAGAATTTCAATTTGATCCACAATCTTTTGATATTCCTCCTTGCTGTAACTTTATGGATGTCTATTAGTAAGCTCTATTAATCTTCTCTTTAGCTCTCTTATGTGAATGGTAGCATTTAGGAACTTGTTTTTGCTCCATTTCATTAGTTCTTTCGAGACTTCGTGCACTTTGTCTAAAAAACTGTTTTCATTAAGGAGATTGCTATCCCATGTTCGCTTGATAATCTCCTTACATTCTGCTTCTTCCATCCAATAAGCTTCAAACCTGAATTGTTTATTTCGCTTCTAACTTTTTGGGTGTAGCTCTAGTAGAAGTGGGCTATGGTCCGAGCCAACAATTGGGAGAGCTTGAACTTCAGCATTTGGAAAGATCATCGACCAGTCCATGGTACATAAAACTCGATCTAATCTTTTTTTAACCAACTCCTCCCCTGCTCTGTTGTTTGCCCAAGTATAGGCACATCCTTTGCTGTTGATATCCAGTAGGGAACAATCATTCAAAAGTTCGTGAAACGCTACCATTCGGTTGTAATCTACTGGCATTTTTCCTACCTTCTCCCAAGCATATAATATTTCGTTAAAATCCCCCATACAAATCCATGGAAGAAGGTTTTGTGAATGAATTTGCCATAGTTTATGCCATAAGAGTATCCTCTCCCTGTAATTAGTAGAAGCATAGAGAAAGGTTATTCTCATAAGACAGCCACTTGTCCGATCAGTGCATTCAACATCTAAGACAGATTTGTTGCTGGAATTCACTCTAACATCAACCTCTTCACTCCACATAAGTACTAAACCTCCCGCAATACCTTTCGGATTCTCTATAATACGGTTTGGGAATTTTAGGCATTTTATTGCACCCTCTACCATCAACTCCTTGTTCTTAGTTTCCATTAAAAATACTAGATTAGGCCTTTCAAGAGCAACTAATGCTCTCAGCTCTTGGAACGTCAGGGGGTTGCCCAGCCCCTGACAGTTCCAACTTATAATCTTCATGACATCTTCGGTGGCTTATTAGGGCTAGCCACCAAAGCCCAATCATTTCCTTCCTTTACTATCTGAACAGGTGTTTCCAACAGCTCCACATCATTTATGAGTAAAATGGCATTTTCTGCTCCACATCCACCTCTTCACTCCACATAAGTACTAAACCTCCTGCAATACCTTTCGGATTCTCTATAATACGGTTTGGGAATTTTAGGCGTTTTATTACACCCTCTACCATTGACTTCTTATTTTTAGTTTCCATTAAAAATACCATATTAGGCCTTTCAAGAGCAACTAATGCTCTCAGCTCTTGGAACGTCAGGGGGTTGCCCAGCCCTTGACAGTTCCAGCTTATAATCTTCATGACGTCTTCGGTGTCTTATTAGGGCTAGCCACCAAAGCTCAATCCTTTCCTTCCTTTACTATCTGAACAGGTGTTTCCAGCAACTCCACATCATCGATGAGTAAAATGGCATTTTCTTTTGATCTTTTATGTTTTTTGGTTTTCTGGGTTCTCAAAGTTTTTTTACTATTGCTATCCTTAGTAAAAAAGTGTGCTTTAGGCGAGTCAATGCTCATAATATGTTTCCCTTTATCTTTTTTGCTTTGGTCCATAGTCGGGCCTTCAATCAAATAGTTAGAAGAATAACAATTTGGCCTTTTTCTTGTTACGAATATTGGTAGCCCGTGTCTTGAAGACGTTTCTCATCTCTCTTTCCATTTCATTTTCTATTGCAAGCGTCTCAGGGATGACCTCTTTAGCATCAAAATTTGTCTCTAATTTGCCATAGAAAGCTTCCCAATGAGGGCTGTGATCACGTACTTCCGCCTTTAGCCAAGGTCCGTACTTCCCTGCCTTATTTTCTGCCCATTTAGTTTGATCATAAGGAATTTCCTCACAATTTATGGCATAATGACCGATTCTCCCACATGAGTAGCAATAATGTGGAAGTCGTTCATACTTAAATTCCACCCATAACTTCTTATTCCCTATGTCCAAAATAGCCCCTGATTTCAAAGGTGAATTCAAATCTAGTTCTACTCTCGCCTTTCCTCCTTTGTTTGGACCATTTTCTTTTGCCTCCATCTGAATTTCAATAACTCGTCCCACTCTCTCAGCCAAATCAGCAACCACGTCTTCTCTAAACCATCCTTGAGGTATTCCTCCCATTTGAACCTAGAAATCACAACAAGAATAATTATAACAGTGCTCTGGGGTATATAGTTTGCACTATTTTAGAACTAGAAGGTTACTCGCAAAGGACCATGGACCCGTTTTTAGGATTCTATCTTTCTCTTCCTCAGGTCGGAACACAAAGGAGAATAAGCCTGGCTCTTTTTGTATACAAGCAATTGATTCTGTTTTCCATGCCTTCTTCATCGTGTTGGTGAAGGCTGGAAAGTTAACATTAGGTTTGGAGAATAGTTTGCCAAATAGAGTAAGATTACATTCCTGCCTTTTGGTAAGCGGAATTTCTATTGAGACCTTAACCACATCACTAGCTGACCATAGATCGCCCAAGCTTTTACACTGTGTAGCTAATCTTAAGTCATTTTCGTTCTCACATTCCATTTCACCGTTTTCTAGGTTGTCTCGCTGCCCTTGGTTTACACCTGGTTAGAGTCTGGGACATTATTCTTTGCCTATTTAGAGCAAAGAGCCAATGCTGCTTGTCTTGATTTACTCAGAATACCAGACTAGGTTTCTCAATAGAGGCAAAGGTTGGGGAAATTGTTGGGTTTTCTTAGGCAAAAGAACGCTTCAAGTGCCATAACTTTGGCCAAAGGGACACTTAAGTGTCATAACTTACTAAATGTACACTTAAGTGCCACATTCAAAGAAAAACGGATCACTTGAGTGCCACTCCAGCCGAAGTCTGGCCAAAATGCCGACGTGGCATTTTTCCGGCGAAGCGCCCCTAAAACGACGCCGTTTTGCACGCTGACATGGCGAAATAATGCAAAAACAGTGTCGTTTTGGGCTGACGTGGTAAAAAAAAAATAAAATTAATTAATTAATTAAATATAAAATTAATTTTAATTAAAATTTTAAAAAATAAAAATTTTAAATTAAATTTAGTTAAAATATTTAATAATAATAATTAAAAAAACTCTAAAAAACTTTAAAAAATTTAAACAAAAAAAAAAGGGAACGGGGGGAGGCGGCTGAGGGATCAGCCCTTAGCCGCCGCTGCCGCCGCTGTCGCTGCCCCGCCGTCGCCGGGAAGGGCCGGTGATGGCGAGGGGAGGGTCGGCCAAGGTCGCTGGGCCCTAGCCAGGGGCCGGCAACCCTGGCCGACCGGCAGCGAGGGCCGCGATCCCCCCCAGATCCAACGGTGAGGGCTCGCGGCCCTCGCCCAAATCCAACGACGAGGGCTCACGGCCCTCGCCCAAATCTAGCGAGGGCTCGTGAGCCCTCGCCGCCAGTCGGTCGGGCGAGGGTCGCCGACCCTCGCCAGATCTGGGAGAAGGCCGCGAGCCCCCCAGATTGCCCAGATCCAGCAGCGAGGGCTTGCAGCCCTCGCCCAGATCCAGCGGTGAGGGCTCATGGCCTCACCTAGATCCGACGAGGGCTCATGGCCTCGCCTAGATCCGGCGAGGGCTTGCGAGCCCTCGCCACCTATCGGCTGGGGTCGCCGGCCCTTGGCCAGGGCCAGGCGACCCAGACCGACCCTCCCCCTGCCATCGCCGGCGCTTCCCGGCGGCGGTAGTGGCGACGGCTGAGGGTTGATCCCTCAGTGGCCTCCCCCCGTTCCCTTTTTTTTTTTAATTTTTTTTAAAAATTAATTTTTTTAGAGTTTTTTAATTTTTTTAATTATTATTATTTTAATATTTTAACTAAATTTAATTTTAAAATTATTATTTTTTAATATTTTAACTAATTTTAATTTAATTATTTAATTTTTTATTTTTTTATCACGTTAGGCCAAAACGACGCCGTTTTTGCATTATTTCACCACGTCAGCGTGCAAAACAGCGTCGTTTTGGATGTGCTTTGCCGGAAAAATGCCACGTCGGCATTTTGGCCGGATTTTGACCGGATTGGCACTCAAGTGATCCATTTTACTCCGATTTTGGCATTTAAGTATACCTTTCGTAAGTTATAGCACTTAAGTGTCCCTTTGGCCAAAGTTATGGCACTTGAGGGGTCTGCACGTCAGTTTTCTTATAGGTATTGGTAATACTGGATATCGGTTTGGAATTAGATTGAAGGAGGCTTTGTTGAACTGGTCTAGGAGGACTTAAATCAAAGGAAAGGGTCTCTGTAGAATTGGATTGGGAGGACTAAGAATGGCAATTCTAGCAGCTATAAGAAGAAATCGTGAAGACCATGGTGGTGTAGAAAGGAAAGGGTGTAGATTTGTATATGGGTTTTTGGTTTTTCAAAACGGGAAGCTGGGAAAAGAAAGGGTTAGGGTTCTAAAATCAACATACCAAATCTGAAGTGCTCGCAAGGCCATCTGGTGTGAGCTACAACTCCAGCATCATGGTGGTTGCAGGAATCGATTTGCACTAACAGCCATTGAAGAAAGTGGGGGTAGACTATGCCCTAATGGAGAGAGAGGAGCTCTCGGGGAGAGAGGAGTATTGATTTTACATGTTTAGTTTCTCCCTATATGTCAATTTATTGCCCTTCAATCATTTTTTTTATTATGAAAACATAAACCACGAATAAAACGTTTATAGGTGCAGTTAGACTCAAACAAATTAAAGTTAAATAGAGGGGAAAATGAAATCTTATATTTTTTTTCTAATTAGAAAATAGGAATTTTGTTACCAGTGTGCAATTTAGGTCTCACATTTACGTGCTGGACACTTGGAAGAATATGGTTTTAAAATTCAAATACACATGTCGCTCATCAAACTATGAATATATAACTATCTTTTTACACTAGCGGTGGACCTAATAAGAATTATAAAGAAAAAAATTATCATATAATTCCTAATTACTAGAGCAATAGATTCATCTTATTCTTCTTAGCGGTCCTTTTTTGTCCATTTTGAGTACCTTTTACAAAGGTAGGGGCCGCGGCAAGGTTTTCGGGCCCAACATATTGGGGAAAATATCATCCTCACTTTTGATTCTTTTGAAAATCATTATTTTCTTGGTTAAGAAAAGGATAGTCCGTTTATCCAACAACAAGGTCATGAGTCTAAAACATCTCTCGAATGCACTTATCTAATGGTGCATTAATATTGATAGTCCTTTTTACTAAATCATGACTAGAAATGAAAGTTTGACTGTATGATATCAAATCTGCATCACCTTCGGTCACGGCCTTCATCCCTAGTCCTTGAGTGAACTCGCTGGCTAACATAAATGTACCTTGATGAGCATTTCTTACAATTTGGCTTCTTGATCTTCTGTACTAGTCTGTTCAAGAGATGGCATGACTCGCGGTTGAGTTACATGTAGATAAGCGAGTTTTAATCCCATATAAGCCTCGAATGTGTTGAGTTGTTTGATCACCATGAGTCTTAGATTGAGTGGATCAGAATCCATGGCATCGACATAATTGGACACAGGTGAAAATCCTAACTGAAATCGATCACCGCCAATAATTGCAACTACCGCTCAAATGATCCCCATCGAGAATCTGCACCAATTTTTAACTAGACCACCGTATTTGTTGACTGCATCCTTCAGGAATCGATCGATGAGATAGCCATGTGCTGCATGGAGCTCGATCCCATCGAAACCCAACGTTTGTCCAACTATAATGTCAGAACACTGTAGGACCAACTCTTTGTTTGAACCATCATTGCCATTCACTCGATCTGCGTAGGTCAGGGCCAGGCAAAAAATTTCCATGGATGGACTAGGCAATGCCTAGTAGGTATAGGGTCACATAAGGTTATTTGAGAGTTAAGTGGATCTATAAAAATGATCATGACAATGCGTCCAGTGCATGTCGTCTTTAGGGTACCTAACATTAATATAGCTGTTAATTGTAATCTTACATCACTTCATTACGTGATTGTAATGGGCCTTATACATAGATAGTCTCAATAGAATCAGCAGGTTTATTGAGCGATATAATCAATCTTGAGTATGAGACAGAATTCTCTTTTCGCTTTTAAATGTACCAAGTCATTTCGTAACGTAAATTTTCACTTCCATTGTCAGGTCACTATCTTGTAACCGTTTCTCTTTTCAATACAATTTTTATTTGAATCCTCATTCAGTGCACATGAACGGAAAAATTACATAAGTGGAAAAATTTTCAATGTCAAGTCTTATCAAAATTAAAATGGAAAACAGCTTAGGATAGTGAATTAAGACACGAAATCTCGTAGCCTAAAAAAAATAAAAAAAATAATAATAAAAAAAAATAAAAAACCTGCTCGTATGGAGCTGATTGCTGCCTGACGAAACTGCTCGACGACCTTCGGAAATTCAGATGTTTCCAAGGCTCGACGCTTGGAGAAATTTTCCTGGGTTCCATCGAGCATGAATACTTTCCAATTCTCCAATATGAACCGCTTGGTTGACGAAATTGGCGCACCCTCACCAGGCTGCTATACTAATAAGCTAGAAATAAATTATGATTAAGCAATAGCATAACTCTATTTCACGAGATAACAACATAGTAAAATGGATCGATCGAGATTGAAATTTAATATATAGTGAAAAGTTAAAGTAATTATTTTTATGGGATGCCTGACCCGCATGCCATAATTGACAAAAAATTTAGACCACCCTTGGCATAAACAGCATCGACCACATTCTTCCATGCATCGATTTGTTCTTCGGTGTAAATTCCAGGAACATGTAGAAACCGAAATTCAGTTGGCATTAAAATAGCTCAAGCATCCAATGTGCTTTTAGACTACACCAAAATGATAAACAGAGTCTAAGGAGTAATATACAGTTAGTTATATATATATATTCACTTCAAGAAAATATAATTTATTCATGTAAGTAATTATTGGATAGTTCATTAGATCTTAAGCTGAAAGTGCGTTAGAACCAAACTGAACCAATCAACCTGTTCATCTTCATTTGGGTCTATTCCAAACTCACACAATAAATTGATTTAGTATCAATTTTTCTCACAGAAGACTACAAAAGCGTCATATGTCATGTCATAAGTGTATATATACGTAGTAAAATAACCGTTTACAATATGTGATTTAATTGAAAATAAAGGATTATTAAAAGTACCAGATTCCCTCTTGAGAGATGGCAGTGATTTCATTGACGTTGTTAGAGATAATTGAGGATTTTTTAAAAATAATTTCCGTTAATTATGTTGATTATTTGTATCTCTCAAGATTGCACATACATTGTTGTATATTCTGCATATCTTGATGGAGATATTATCTTAGAATAATTGTTTAATAAAGCTTATAATTAGGCCGATGTCTTCTTCATTAATATGTATGTATGTACATACGTATGTATGTATGAATGTATGCATGTATATATGTATGTCTATATCAAAGTATACACAAACTCCCTGTGCTTTCCTATCAATGCGGAGTATGAACCACACTCCACTAGACTCGACAAAGAAATACTTTATACTGAAAGTCATTCTTCAGTTTTTTATAAACGGAGATGGGTCTTATGGTGACTGTAGATAGGAAGTATTATGGAAACACAAGGGAACCAATGAACATGCTTTAACGGGATTTAACCATCGTCAAAGAACACAAGACTCTACTGAAATATAATCGATGAGAAAGTACATCCAAATAAATATACAATGTTGGAACTTAATCAGAATCATATAATCGATGAGAAAGTACATCCGAATAAATATACAATGTTGGAACTTAATCAATGATTCTGATGTAAGAGTTACGACTCCAACTACAATTGAGATATTCATTGAAACTTAATCTGCAATGAGATATTTGAGAACTACAATTACGGTACTAGAATTGAAAGGAAATTAAGTGATAATGAGATTTGTTCGTTGGTGTAGGGTCTTACAAAGAGTACAATATGGCTATTTAAAACCTACAATCGATTGTTACAAATGGAGTTACATACCATTAGCATAAAAGAAACAACATCCTAATGGCGGTTACAAGAAGTTATATTATCCACTAACTCATATTTTTTAGGACATTTATAAGAAGTCACAACCATCCTAAAATAGTAGCAATAGAAATAACCACCCAATAGTTATCCTCATGTCAATTGCCTGTTGCAAAATTTAATAACATCGTCGATCAACTTCAAAGTTCTTGTGATAAATTTCACATTGTGTATTGTCTATGACTTCACTAGCGAGTTATCGATTTTCTTCAAGTTACTAATGATTTTATTCATAAATAATCACAATTGCTCTCTTCGAATAAGTCCATCACTTATCAATAATAACCAAAAGTTGGTCATTTTTATTTTTTTATGTAAACAATCTTCTAACACTTTCCGTATCTGTACGCGGGCCTAAACACATGAATTGCAGGATGCAAACATCACTACATGAAAAGTGAAGGCGACAACACATCTACAGAAACAGATAGATAACATTGCAGGAAGGAATTGACCAGACTTGCACGAAATACTTTCACCCCACATTTAGACAGTCAATACAAATCTAGTCCTCTCAAGAACAAACTTTTGTCATGTCAGAGTCCTCGTCATTACTTTCTTGGTCAAGGAAAGGATAGTCTGTGTATCCAACAACAGGGTCATGAGTATAAAACGTCTCCCGGACGTACTCATTTAATGGTGCGTTGATCTTGAACCTATATAGTAAGTCAGGATTAGCAATGAAAAATCGACCATATGCTATCAAATCCGCATCTCTGTCAGCTATAGCTGTCATCCCTAGCTCTCCAGTGAACCCACCGGCTGACATAAATGTACCTTGATAAGCTCTTCTCAGAGTCAGCATTAACTTGGCTTCTTCATTTTCAGTACCAATTTGTTCAGGAGATGGCATAAATCGAGGTCGAGTTACATGAAGATAAGCAAGTTCTGTTCCCATATCAGCTTGGAATGTGTTAAGTTGTCTGATCACTGCGAGTCCTAGGTTGAGTGGATCAGAATCCATGGCATTGACGAAATTGATCACAGGTGAAATTCTAACTGCAACGCGATCACTGCCAATAGCTGCAACTACCACTTGGACAATTTCCATCAAGAATCTGCACC
Source organism: Eucalyptus grandis x Eucalyptus urophylla (assembly GCA_028830015.1). NCBI lineage: Eukaryota > Viridiplantae > Streptophyta > Magnoliopsida > Myrtales > Myrtaceae > Eucalyptus > Eucalyptus grandis x Eucalyptus urophylla. The sequence continues at coordinate 50,497,986 of CM054190.1, forward strand.
TATTTTCAATTGAACCGCCATATTCATCTGTTCTATCGTTGATTCCATCCTTTAGAAATTGATCAATGAGATAGCCATGTGCCGCATGGAGCTCGATCCCATCGAAACCTAACGTTTGTCGAACATTGATGTCAAATGAATGCCATGTTACTAACTTATAAACTGTTAGAACATTATGATTCCCATATATCCATATAGATCAAGACCCCATATATAACTCTTTAATGGATTAGGCAATGCCTAATAGATAAACTCATCAAACAGGTAGGTCAAGTTAGATAAAAAAAAAAAAAAAAGTCCGACTCAAATTGACCCAATTAATTAACACATTTTCATGCAATATAAATCTAGTGGCCTATACTCAATCCAACCCACACTTAACTTGATCCATTTTACTAAAACTCTTCCATAGTTAACTCAATCTAGGACTACTCAAACCCAAACTAAAGTGTGAGCAAGGAGTGAATTAGCGGAAGACTGAGTGAGAGCAAAGAGAGTGAAGAAAGAGTCATAGAAGTGGGTTAGGTATAAGTAAGTTGTGAACTCATTAACATACATATTATTTTGAGTTTTACTATTCTAAACTCATTTATGACCCATTTACTAGATATAACTAACCCATATAACAATTTAACTATCAAATATAGTTTAAAAATGAATTTATAACCCATTTTGCATGTCTACTCATAGGCACATGGTTGCAAACGGGTTGGTTGGGAGCTATGAGATCTATAATGTGGGGAGTACACTTCGGCTTTAGGGTACTTAACATTAATAGGCTATATTTGTTCGTGAAAAATAAATAATTTGAAAACTATTTTCCTAAAAATAATATCTTGTATCACTTACAAAAAAAAAAACAAAAAAATTTCATTGTCAATCAAAATATTTGGATATAGATAATTATTGAAAATGTAAATATCTTTTATTAATTAATTATTTTAAACAATATAGGCAATCATTTTGAAAAATATAATTTTCAAATCATTCATTTTTCATCAAACAAAGAGAGCCTAGGTATAATCTCACATTAGTTGACTACATGGTTATAATGTGCCTTATATTCATGTGATCCTCTCCATCCAAACATATAAACTTTTAGGCTGGACATTTCTTGCAATAGAATCTCAATCATCCACTTGTTTATTGAGTGACATATTTAACTTTTAACTACGAGACGAATTCCTTTTTTTTCCCGTCCCTAAGTGCAACAAGTCACTTTTTTGACGAAATTTTCACTTCGATTTATCTAAGTCAACTTGTCACCATTTGACTCTTCCCAATGTAATTTCTGTATGAATCCTTGCTCCATCCAGTTAAACGAGAAAGATTAGTTAAGCTGAAAATTTCGCATAACATGTGTCACAAATTTAAAATAAGTGAATCAAGACTAGAAATCTCGTAGCCTAACCTGCTCGGATGGAGTTGATTGCTGCCTGACGAAATTGCTCGACAACCTTCGGAATTTCACATGTTTCCAAGGCTCGAGGTTTGGAGAAATTGTTTTTGGTTCCATCAGGCATGAGTATTTTCCAGTTCTCCGATATGGACCGGTTGGTTGACGAAATTGGTGCACCCTCACCAGGCTGATATAATAATAAACTATAAATAGATTAGAATAAAACAATAGTAACTCTAATTATAAGATACCGACGAAGGGAAAGTAGCAATCAAGAGAGAATATATATATATAGAAATCAAAGAAATTACTTTTGTGGGATGCCCGACCAGCGTGCCACAATTGACAGAAAATTAGGCCACCCTTGGCATGAACAGCATCCACCATCCACCACTTTCTTCCAAGCTTCGATTTGTTCTTCGGTGTAAATTCCAGGAACATGTGGAAACCTAAATCCAATATATTTTTTAGACTAAACCAAAATCCAAACTGAGTCTAAGGAGTAATGTACAGTAAATCTATATTTTTCACTTCAAGAAAATATAGTTTGCTCATGCAATTTATTATTGGATAGTTAATTTGATCGTAAACTGAAACTGGATTTGGACCAAACCCACCCAATCAACCTGTAAATCTTTAAGATCAAGTTGAATGTCAAGCCATACAAAGAAGGAGAAAATCATGAGCGAGCGTCACATGTCATGTCATCAATTTATGTATACGCAGTGAAATAACCGACTACAGTCTGAAATTTAATTGAGAAAAAAGAGTATAAACATGAAAAGTACCCAATTCCCTCTTGAGCGATGGGTGTGGCTTCACTGATGAGAAGACCTCCCTCCGTCGACCGTTGTCCGTAGTACTCAGCGAGCGCCGGCTGTGGCACTCCGTTCAAGGCTCGGCATCTGGTCAGAGGCGCGAGCACCACCCTGCGCCGCCATGCCAAACTCGACTCGGTTTCATCTCACACGACCCCTTAAGAATTGAAAATGGAGAGCAAGAGCAACTAGTATCAGAGGTAGAGTACCAATACCCACCTGTGTGAGAGGTTGAATTTGCCCATCTTGTGTGGACTGAAGAGGTCCGTCATCGCTGCTTCTGGTTCGGAAAGCCAGACGAAGAGAACGAAAAATCAGAGAGAATCAGGTTTATGAAAGTCAACGGCGGGGTCGATTGCTCTGTTTATATAGGCAATGAAGAGCCTCGCCTTCGGAAGCTCCTAGTATTGATACCGACACAATCAAATAAGTTTCTGAAAAAACAAATGACGGGGAAATTTCAGAAGAATCCCTGGAGTGAGTACTTTTTTAGGGTTAATACCCTGAAAAACCCCAAACTAGTACACATGTGACAAAAAAAATTTATCCTAAACTATTTTTTTATCGTGGAAAACCCCAAACTGGTACACTTGTGACAAATTTACCCCGATCGACCATAAAAAACCCTAAATTTGTACATTTATGACAAATTTACCCCAAACTAATTTATTCGACATCAAAAAACCTCAAACTGGTAAATTTGTGATGAATATATCATCCACTAAATTTGATTAATACCACAAAAAAAAATTATAAAAACTGTAAACTGTGATAAACGGAGCGTAAAATTCCAAAATGGTATACTAATCAACTGTTACGTGTAATTTAACTTAATAATTAATTGTAAAATTTAACGAAAACTAACAGAGGATAAATTTGTCACAAGTATACAAGTTTGGGGTAAATTTGTCAAAGGTATACTAGTTTGGGATTTTTGGTAGTCAAAAAAATAATTTGAGATAAATTTGTCACAGATATACCAGTTTGGGATTTTTTAGGGTATTAACTAACTTTTTAAGATACATTCAAACTGGGTGGGATTTATCTTGAAGTACCATAAATTTGTGATTTTGTTTCAATTGACACCTTATCTCATTGGGAATACAAATCTTCACCGTACGACAATCACGTGCATGTCATTTGTCATATTTCGCACCATGAGCAAGGACGATAGGGACCAGCACCACTTGTAACGACGAAATGTTGTAATTACAATACAATTCGCGCGTATCAATTTGCACATAAGGAGAAAATATGGAGACGTATCCTCTCGAACATGCTAAGCAACACCCAAAAAGATACTTTTTCTCATACAATCACTACCATCGACCGCACATTCCATGACTTGCGACCACCTTGTGACATGTTTCTTCAACAAGTTTCAACTGCCTTCGTTTTAGACAAAGGAAGTATTGGAATTGAGTTTAGTTTGTTTGGGAAATTTGAGGATTAGGGTTTAGTTTAATCGGGAAATTTGGGGATTTTTCGGCAGAGTTAAACGCATGTGAAGCGCATGCACTCAAACCGGACAATAATGCCCTTGTCCACGGCGCAAGAGACGGCACATGTCACGCATGTGGCCATCATCAAGCAAAAAATTGTGGCGCCGGCGGAACATGGGGTCAATTGAGATGGAGCCACCAACTTCGTGGGGTACTTTGAGATAAACCTCATTTTCGGGGTATTCTAAGAAAAATGTCCCACTTCAGGGGGGGTTTTTGGGAAATTTTTTCACAAATGAGTGCATGCATTGGTTAAAGTAAATAATAGCAAATGGGATTGGTGCTCAAGAAAGACTTTCTTTGATGTCCGTCTCATACTCATCCAACAAGGACTCCGGACTCATTAGCCTTTCTTTGTCATTGTTAATCAGTCATGCCGCCCGTGGCACTTCGATGTCCCCGCATTTTTCGTCATGTCGACTTCTTTACATTTAACTTTTCTTAAAAAGCTGCTTAATCAATCTAACTTTTTTAAACATATAGGATCCTTGTTCGGCCCTCTTAATCTAAATCTCGTCTCCGCCATGTGCGTTAGCCAACTAAAAATGAATGTTTGCCTTCATATTCAATTCTCACCTGACATTAACCACTTAAATTATTGCTATAAATAAAACTCAGCGAAAGATTTCAGACCGGGGCCATCTTCAGCCGGCTCGGGAGGTATTGGCATATGTTCTACTTGTATAGAACGTGACAATTATGGGTTCCCTCTTGGATCTTCTCGTCATCGTGTCGTTAACCCAATTTTACTCCATCATCTTTCGAGGTTTGTTTGTTTTTTTTATACAAAAGTTGGCGTCCGAGTCATGTAATGTAAGAGGCACGAGAAGTTCTAATTGGCATTCTAGCTACCATGATGGATCTGAGGATCGTCTCATACGGCAAGGGGCGATTCCCCAGATTGCTTAATAGAATTGTATTCCCCCAGGACGAAATTACGAACTAATGATGATTTTCATTTTCGCTGAAAGCCCGTGTCATTACATTTACTTGCTTTTGAGACAGGCATGCGCTTGTTGCTCTGCATTATAGAAAGATTATTTGTTAACGAATTATTAATTAGCCATTTGCGTGAAAAACAATTGTGGGTGTTAAAGTGACACTTCCCTCGTTTTACCTTAGTTCTCTTTTAGCCGTTCTTTTATACTTATAGCAAAAGCTCAGGCTACGTAAATGTTAATGTATGTAACCACCAACCCGATTTTTAGCCCCCAAAGATCCTTGGGAAAGTAGTTCCCAAAGGCAGCCATTCACATTCATAAGCGTTGACAATATCCTGGTCAAGAAAAAGGTTAATGTATTTAACACCAACCCGATCTCGAGATATAGATATCTCTCGATCGTAAGTATTCAATGGTGTGTCAATCTGAAAAACGATGGATCAAGTTGTGATGAAGTAGTCAAATTTATGGTGCTCATCTCTTAAAACACATGCTATCATCTATAATGTTGGAATTAACAAATGAAAACACATTACGATTTGTCAAACTTTCAGATGATATTTTTTTTTAGTATTATTCGGGTCGACTATCAATGTTCCCATTGGATATCATTTTAGATTTCTCACCTAACATTATCTTATAAAATAGAAGCTTAACTACAACATTGGAGACAGGAGAGAGAAAACCTAGTACCTAAGACATAATTGATCGGCTCAGAGGCGTCTATTTTAAACACTCTCAATATAAAAAGAGAAGAAATAGAATAACATTTATGAAGGAAGGAATATATTTAATTTAGGACAATGAAACAATGTGTCCTGTGAATGGACTCAATCATTGGATTGGAATGAATAGTTAATCTTCCAATTTACATATTTATTTAAAAAGTTGACTTTTATTAAAAAAAGAAATTTCGAAATTGTTTAATCGCAACTTTTCTAGTGTTTAACCAAGATATGACATAATTAGGACCATCCAATGCTGAACGTTCGCTTGAACTCTATTTATATGAACCTTTTTTTGCCACATTGACATTGCAAACTCTCTAACAACCCAGAGGGGTGCCAGCTTTTTACCGGCCAAAAAAAAAAAAAATGAACAGTGATTTCTACCATAAATGAAAATATTATTCTATGAATTTTCAAGAGTATATCAATAGATACGAACGCGTAAAATACAAGAGAGGATTGAACAAGAAGGAAATATAACTACTCATCAGACTCTATGTAGTTGATTCGATAATGTACAAATCATGTACCCTATTATCACAGCCATTAAGGTATATGCAATGAGCAAGTTGTCTTGTTTCTTCGGTCCTCCTTACTACTTAAGTTCTACAATGTAATCCAAAGTTCCCAGGAGTACAAACATACCAATAGCATTTTCATTAACTACTGTGTCATTTCTCCATTTTCCTAGTCAAGAAATGGGTAACTATGTAACCAACAATCGGATCTCGGGTATAAGATGTCTCTCTGTTGTAACCATCTAATGGTGCATTAACCTTAAATCAATGGACCAAATCAAGGTTATAGATGAAGAGCCAACCATACGATATCAAGCCCATGTCTCCATCGGTCAAACCCTTCATCCCGAGCTCTCGCATGAAACCGCCGCTCAACATGAAAATTCCTTGATCAGCTCTCCTCCAAGTTTTCATCACTCAAGCTTCTTTGTCCTCCTCTTCTTCACCGTAATTTTTCGTGCCATTGGCTGTGTATCGAGGTTGAGTCACGTGGAGATAGGTGGGTTTGGAGCCTCTCTCGTTCTAAATCTTGTTCAGTCTCTCGATGACCACAAGGCCTAGATTGAGTGGTTCAAAATCCATGGCATCTACGTGGTCGATTGCTAGTGAGATTCTAACTCCCATTCCATCAGTGCCAATTTCTCTACACACCACTTTGACAATCTCCATCAAGAATCTATACCTATTCTTAATTGATCCTCCTAGTTCATCTATTCTCTCATTGATCAAGTCCTTTAAGAATTGATCAATAAGGTAGTCATCTGCTCCATGGATCTCAACACCATCGAGACCTAAATTCAAGATTGATTTTATTATCAATACTTATGCACAACAAGCGAAGTAAATAAAACTAAATTTAGTATCCACCATGTTATGATTATCGTTCATGGACTAACTTGCCCGAATGGTATTTTCAATTGCTCAGCGATATTGCTCAATAATCTGCCATACTTCATGTGTTTGGAGGGCTCTTGGTTTGTAAAAAACATGAAGAGTCCCATCGGGCATGAAATTTTTTAATTTATTAGAAATAGATTGATTTGTTGATGAAATTGGAGCGCGTCCATCAGGTTGATAAACTAATACAATCACCATTATACCAATTGTTGTTAGAAACTAAGTACAGAAGGTGAAACTTAATAAGTTAACATTGCCAAGTTAAAAAAAAAAAAAAACAGTATAATAGCAAAAACGAATTGTCAAATCCAAGCAGTGCAGGTCATGATTATGTGATTTACGGTGGAGCTACAGAGATGTTTTGTGGGTTGATTTGAGAAAATGAATTTAGTACCACGGTTGGAAGCGCGACCAACGTGCCAAAGTTGACAGAAGATGATGCCGCCCTTGTAATGAACAGCATCCACCACGTTCTTCCATGCTTCGACTTGCTCTTCCGTATAAATCCCAGGAGTACCTGGAAGCCTGGTTATTCTCAAAGTTAAAGATCCTCCTATGATCCAAAGTGAAGTTCATAGTTTGCTGAACAACGGTACGTATGCAATTTCAATTCCTTCCGGCGCGATATACAGAAGATAGCTTGATCTTGGGACAAGAGGAAGTACTCGGCGGCAGTGTCAGAGATGAGGATGCCTTAGGTAATGAGAAAACCATCCTTGGTCATTTTTTGCGTGTAGTACTCCACATGCGCCGGCAACGGAGTCTCATTGATCGCTCTGCATCTCATCATGGGCGCCAGCACTACCCTGTGAGAGAGATCGAACTTGCCCATCTGGGACGGAGTGAAGTGGCTCACGGCCATTTCGTGCTTAGCTTTGAACTCTGTCAAGAATGAACAATAAAGTTTGAAGATGGTGAGACTTGAGGTTGTGCTGTATAGCTTGTCGGTCTATATAGTTTGCTGGTGCCATTTGAGGATAGCGGCAAAACTGGGAAAGAATTGGCGTAATTCAGTTTCGAGAATACCAAGGTTTGATTTTCATATGACTTTTGGCGCAAAGTCATCGCACATTGGGAAGGTCGAATAGCTCCCCCAGCGTTTCCTTATTTTCTTTCTTTTTGCCCAACGGTGTTCTTTCGTTGACCGGTCAACATCTCATCAACTGCTACGGATTCGGCCGGCGGTTGGTCACACAGAGCAATCAGTCTATGCTTCCTGGCCGAAAATTCTAATATTAATAAATAACAACATGTTGCGTTATATCATTTATAATAGTATAGCTTGTTCTGGTTGTGTTTTGGAACTTCAGATTGGCTGTTATTGTTGGAATGTGCTAAGATGTAGGTATATTGGCACGTCTAGGTGTAGTTATAGGTTGCGGTGCGATCGTTGTTATGATAACAATGGTTTCCAACTCATGTTGTTCTCTTTTTGGTAAGTAGATAACTTTAGTTTGCATCTTATATTCTGCCCTCAACTTATTTGGCTCATTCTTAATCAACCTCACTTGCTCCCAATTTCTTATAGCATTCTACCTGAGGACTTCTCTAACTCCTCAGCATTACTAATTTCATTTCGAAATTGAAGACATGATTCTCGTGTTGACTTCAGCATTGAACTCAGGGTGCTTACGCTAATTTTGGCTTCTCATATTCAAGAAGGCATTATCAACTAGAACATTTACATACTCACTATTGTCTCTAACCTCTCTATCGCTCTCCATTCAACCATAACCATTTGTAGGGATTGTCGGATTCCCAAAAATCGGATTCGACACTAAATCGAACCCCTAAAACGAATGCGGAAGACGAGCTCGGGAAAAACACATGCATCACCGATCTTAAGGCACATCACAGAATTGAACGTACCTTGTTAGCCACAGATTAAACACCGATGCCGATATGAGGAAGAGAAACCGATCCCGTTCGATCCGATGATGTCAATTGGCCTTGAAGGGAAGATGGCGTCGCCTTTTTGCAACTGTTTTTCTTTTGGAGGGAGAGAGGAAGGAAGAACGTACATAAATGCCAAAAGGTGCGTTCCTCCCTCTCTTTTCTCCCTTATATACGTCCCCTCCAAAAAGAAACGTACCCTTTCATCATATCCCTCCATCCATGGGCCCTAATCTTGTGGGCCAGGCTTTTAAGCCCAACATGGGCGGACGGGCCAACTTAGGCCCATCACATTAACCATTTTCAGTAGGGTTCTATTTCTTCTTTCCGCAACACCATTTTGTTGAGGAGTATATGGAATAGACAACTGTCTTTATATTCCTTTCTCATCACATAATTTTCTGAACTCATCAGATAAATATTCTCGACCTCTATCGGATCTTCATACTTTTATTTTATTGTCTAATTGATTTTCTACCAAGTTCATAAACCTTTTGAAACAACTTAATGCTTCAGATTTATGAGAAATCAAATAGACATATCCGAATCGAGTATAATCATCTATAAAAAGTGATGAAATAAACAACCCTATGCCTTCCTCTCACATTCATTGGACCACAGACGTCATAATGGATTAAGTGCAGAGGAAATTCAGCTCTTTTACCTTTTCCAAATGGTTTCCTTGTAGTTTTCCCTACAAGGCAATGCTCATATATGGGCAAATCGACTTTTTCAATGTTGCCCAACAAGCCCTCTTTGGTTAGTCTATTCATACGTTGTTGGCCAATATTACCAAGTCTAGCATGCCACACATTCACATCATTATCATATGAATTAGGAGACGTGAGAAGGAAATAACAAACATTTGCATTAACATAGTCAATATCTAATACAATGAAACCATCCAGAAAATAACCACAACCATAGTAATTTGTATCCAAAAACAAATCCACACCTCTATTATGGAAGTTCATATTAAAACCTAATTTAACCAACACTAAAATAGACACTAAATTCCGACGAATCTCCAGAGCATACAATACATCATGTAGGAACAAAGTGCGTCCACCACACATGTTTAGTTGGCAAGTGCCAATTCCTTTCACTTCAGCTCTGGAGTTGTTTCCCACATAGATCCACTTAATTCCAGTTGGTACTCGTTGGAATTCCACGAAGGATTCTCTATCATTCGCTACATGGTCTGTCGCTCCTGAATCCACAGTCCACAAAGGATTAGACTTAGTTAAGAATATAGAACTCGACACAAAAGTAAAGTTCTGAAAAGTACAAGAGGTGTATACCTTCTTTGGCTCACGACAGTCGCGAGCATAGTAACCCTTATTGTCACAGTTGTAACACTTCACCCTTGTAAGCTTCTTCATTCGAGGACGCTTTCCTCTTTCATGTTGGTTAAGCTTAGGCTTCTTCCCTGAAGGACTTACTTCCTTGCCTTTCCCTTTATCAAACCAGTTAGGACGTTTGCACTTGGAGCTCGAAGCTCCATGTGAGCTAGAACCAGCATGGTAGATTTCAGCTTCTAGTTTAGCCACCAAGAGGCGGTCCTCTTCCAGCTCAAGATGACGCACTGCATCCTCAAAGGTTTGATATTTTGATTATGGGTCAGGTGCACCTTCATATGCTCCCAACTCTAAGGCAAGGAACGAATCACTACTTGCACTTGCTGCTCATCAGTGAGGACATGGCCAGCATCTTTCAACTCATTAATCATGTTTGACATCTTTCTAAGATGTTGCTTCATGGTCTGACCATGAGGCTTCTTATAAGAGTCAAACCTAATAGTGAGCTACCTCAGTCTGGTCACTGAAGTATGACCAAATCTTGCTACCAATGCTTCCCACATTTCCTTGGCATTCTTAAAACGCCTAAACTCTCACATGACGTCATTTTTCATGCTACTCAGCAACGTAATGCAAGCAAGAGAGTTCTTTATTTTTCATGCAGCAAATGCTTCCTTATCTCTCTTGTGTTGTGCAGTGTTTCCTTCTTCAGGTTCTACCATAGTCAGGTTAAGAGCTTCTAGGGCCTCTTACTCTTCCAGCACATATTGGATTTTCAATGCCACATTTCATAGTTATCGTCATTGAGCTTTTCACCTTTGTTCAGCTCGGTAACTATGCTCTTTGTGGCTAAAGCCATTAATCTGAACACATCAGACATATATGCACGAATTATTAGTGCCTATCATTTATGCATCCATTTTGCACAAACCCATTATATTAATGAACAATTTCAAGTAAGGTTTCAGAATCAAAAGGTCACTATGTTTCCAATCCTCCTCCAAAAATCATAACTTAAAACTATCATTAATATAATTGTCTTATGCAAAATAAATTCTATAAAGCTACAAAAAACTTCTATGAACTACCCATAGCAATCAACAATAACAGAAAGCAAATAATATTTGACATCCAATAGAATAATAATGCTTTCACATAATATAACTAACATATCAGTTGCTACATCAACAGCAATCAGGTAGTAAACATTACATAAGATGTTCACAAAGCACACTTAACAAAGGCCAACCAATACATCTAACACCAAGTCAATACACGAACTAGAAAATATCCTCTTCTATTCAATTTATTGATTTTTTCCCTTGTAACAATCCAGTAATAATCATCTATAAAATCCATCACAATTTTCCTATATGAAACGGCTTTGTTGACATCCCATATGCGATTCAACACTCCTTGCCATTCTGGTGAAAAGGTATTCATGAAAAATCGCACCATCTCAGACTGTGGCATTGGATGACCATTCCATATGACTTTTTGAATTTTCCCGTTGACTTCAAGAACGTGGTCAATTAAGTCACCACTCTCCCATCGATGATCACTCAGCTCAGATATCAACTTAAAAAGCATTTCTTTTGTTCATCGGTAATTGCGTGAACAAGTGTGTGCAACCTAAGGGGAGGCATTGTTCCTGCAACAAATGCAGAACAAATAAGGTATCACATATAATCCACATAGACTTAATTGGAAAAAGAAACACATTCTTTTCCTCTCTTTTTTTGGTCAACGGTCAAAGTCAACGGTCAACGGTTAATCAACGGTCAACGATCGTCAACGGGTCGAGCAGGCCGGTCGGACCGGTCGAACCAGTCGGGCTAGGTCGGACGAACCATCCGGCACGTGCGGCACACGTGCAGCTAACGTCATGATGACGTCAGTTGGCGCGTGCCTCGCACACGCCAGCGACCGCGCACGCACACGTGTGTCGCACGTGCACGCGTCGGTTGCGCGGGTGCGTGCGACGCACGCGCCTTCCCCTGTGAATCGGTGCGTGCAACGCACGCGCTGAAGACGCCAGTTCGTTCCGGCTGCGCGTGGGGACGCGTCCGGCAGCCGTTGGCAGCGTTCCGCCACTCGTCGCGATTGTCTCGACGAGACCTTCCATCCAACGCCATCATAAATCGTTATTGAGTTACAGAAACTCGAAAAAATGGATGAACAGTGCTTGGGTGTCGGGATTTTTCGCCCCGATCGGTGTCGGCCGATAATTTCGCGAAAAACCAATTAAAAATCATTCGTAAACATGAAAGGGGTCGGGAAAACATGAACTAGGGCTCTGATACCAATGTTGGGATTGTCGGATTCCCAAAAATCGGATTCGACACTAAATCGAACCCCTAAAACGAATGCGGAAGACAAGCTTGGGAAAAACACATGCATCACTGATCCTAAGGCACATCACAGAATTGAACGTACCTTGTTAACCACAGGTTAAACACCGACGCCGATATGAGGAAGAGAAACCGATCCCGTTCGATCCGATGACGTCAATTGGCCTTGAAGGGAAGATGGCGTCGCCTTTTTGCCACTGTTTTTCTTTTGGAGGGAGAGAGGAAGGAGGAACATACGTAAATGCCAAAAGGTGCGTTCCTCCCTCTCTTTTCTCCCTTATATACGTCCCCTCCAAAAAGAAACGTACCCCTTCATCATATCCCTCCATTCATGGGCCCTAATCTTGTGGGCCGGGCTTTTAGGCCCAACATGGGCGAAACGGGCCAACTTAGGCCCATCACATTAAATAAAACCATCACCATTTACACTTATTTCTTATATTTCTTATGCATAAGTTATCTAGATCTCTAAAGGCAAATTGATCTTCTTCAACGATCGTATTATCAAGCATTCCACAGTTCATTTCTTCACATCCCTCACCTGGTGCAAAATGGGAGAGGAAACAATGCACATACGTTTCAATGCAATACACGACAAAATATAACATTGGAAAAACCAAAACAAAAACGGTAAGAAAGCCCAATAATAGACGGACCACAACAATACCACTCGTAGTTTAAGAATGCACACAAAGATAATACTAGCAATTATAAAATGCAACTCTAATGCTCGATTCGCACAAAAGAAGAGATAATGTAGGGACAAATCCTCCCAAACAAGCTAAAGCAACACTAAAAAAAAAGTACTATTTCTCGTACCATCACTACCATTGATTCCACATGGGATGACATGCAACCATCTAGTCGATATGTTGCCTCAACAAGTTGCAGTCACTTTCTCTCTGGACAAAGGATTGATTGAAATTGAGTTTAGTTTAATTAGAAGATTTGGGGAGTTTTTGTCAAATTGGAAGGCACCTTATGTGCATGCGATCAAGCTAGACATTTTGACAAAAATGCCCCTGTCCATGACGCAAAATATGGCACGCGATACACACATGGTCATCGTCCCGCGAAAGATGTGTATTACCGATAAGACAATGGGGCCCAATTGAAATCAAATCACAAATTTCAGGTGTATTTCGAGATAAACCCACTTTGGGGGCACTTTGAAAAAATTGCCCCACTGATTTTGATGTCCGCGAATTTTTCGTCGTGACGATCTTTTTATATTTAAATTTTCACAATAGAAGAAGCATAAACATATTTAAAAATTTCAAACATATAAAATATTTGTTCGGGCTGTCCTCGACTGTTACCTTGCGCTCTTAATCCAAATCTCGTCTCATCTACCTGCGTTGACTAAAAATTGATGTTTGCTGTCATATTTAATTCTCACCTAAAATTGACCATTGAAATTATTGCTTAAAATAAAAATCAGGGAAATTCCAAGCCGAGGCCATCTTGAGCCAGCAAGAGAGGCATTTTGCATTATGTTTTATTTGTTTAGATCATGACATTGCCCTACTCGTGAAAGTAGATGAGAGGCAAAAATCGAACGAAAGTCTACATACTCGTTAACGTCTCCAACCTCCGTATCCCCCTCCATTGCACCACCATCATTGATACCTTAATAAGTCTCATTTATATAAGTCGTCCAGATCAGTGATGATAATCTAATCTTTTTCATCACCCTACTATCAGAAATTCCATTCTTCTTTTCTTCACATCCCTCGTCCAATGCCCAAAGGAAGTGACATTAACGTAAGTATGTTTTCACGACATACACAGCAAAACATGACATCGATAAAAACAACTTAAAAGAGGAAAATATTCCAACAATAAAGGGGCCACAAGAACACTACTTGCATTTACAAAATGCAATTCACCTATATCAATCAGAGAGAGATCCTCCCTCGTGAGCCAAAACAAAAGTAAAAGAAATATTTTTTCTTGTGCCATCATGGTTAGTGGTTTCACATTCGACAACATGCAACTGTCTTGTCAACATGTTGCTTCAACAAGTTGCAATCGCCTTCTCTCCAAACAAAGGAGGCGTCGAAATTGAGTTTAGTTTAATTGGAAGATTCGAGGAATGTCATTAATTTTAATTGGAAAATTCGGGATTTTTTTTTTCAACTAAGAAGGCATGAGAAGTGCAGTACAATCAAATCAGACATTTTTGGGATAAAATCCTCCCGTCTATGATGCAAAATACGGCACATGACAAGCACGTGGTCGTCATCTAGTGAAGATTTTTGGCACCGATGAAACGGAAGGTCAACTGAGTCGGAACCACCAAGTTGAGAGGTTATTTCGAAATGAAAGATCATTTTGGGGAAATTTTAAGAAAGATAGCCACACTTTAGGGAGCTTTTGGAATGCATTCAGTGAGGCAAATAAAGATGTGACTGGTGTTCGTCGAAAACTTTCTTTAATGGCCGCCTCGTTCTCATCCGACAAAGAATAAGCCCCAGTCTATTCTATCGTCATTGTTAATCAGTCATGTCGCTGTCGGGATTTTTTATACTTAACTTTTCTAAAGAAAGTGCTTAATCATCTGCGTTAACCAACTAAAATCAAATTTTGCCGTCATCTAATTCTCACCTAACATTAACCACTTAAATTAATGATTAAAATAAAATTCCGTGAAAGATTCCGAATCTAGGGACATATATAGTGGCTAGATAGGCATTGTCATATGTTCTATCTGAATAGATCATGACATTGCCGTACCTGCAAAAGGAGAAGAGAGGGAAAATTATTAATTTTATGTAAATTTATTGTATGAATATTAATTTCATTTTAAATTCTTGAATTTGGTCAATACAATCTTATATCTTTGTGCTAAATTTCAATATAACACTTTCAATCACTTATGGCGAAAAATCTTCAACATGGCAATTGACAAGTTATCTACATTAATATACCGCGTAAAATGACTGACAATGATTAAATATTACATTAACAATTTTCAATGACAATTAACAGATATGGGCTATGTTAGAATTTCACATGAAAATTTATGATTACACAAGTAAAATTGGAAAGTTGTACAATAGGGTTTATGACTGACTGGGTAATGATCTTGATACAAGAAGTAAAAATCAAACAAGAGAACCCATGCTAGAAATTGGTCGCTAAGTACACTTGTTTGTGGTGTGAAAGAAAGAAATTTCCTATGAAATGTCTAAAGCTAGAAGAAACAAACAGGGAAAAGTACCAAAAATGTCTTCAATTTATTGTATCAATACTTAATTAAACTCTAAATATTTTAATTTGACCAATTTGGTCCTAAACCTTTTTTCACGTTTTGTTAATTAAGTCTATCCGGCTAATTTAGATCAAATATTACTAATATGAACGTTAGTCATCTTACGTGGTATGGTTGAGGCAAACCTTAAAAAAAAATGATGAATTTTTTGAACTCTTTTTTCTTTCTTTTTATTTCCTCTCTCTCTCTCTTTGTACCGGTGGCGAGCATAGGCCATTTTTTTTTTTGTCGATAATACGATAGCTTACCATTTACTTAATAGAGTTCGGAGAAAATACATCAAGAACGTCGGCGCATAACAAGTCAAATAAAGCTGTCGGGGGGTTAGTCACCCAATCCCTCGGAAGATAATTTTGTCGATGAGCCTTCGCTACCCAGTCCGCGGGCCTATTTGCTTCTCTGCTGCAATGGGCCAAGGTGAGGCCCATAAACCTGTGCAACTGTGCCTTGATCCGGTCCACGAGCGGCGCCACTTCCCAACTAAAGTCTTCGCCAAACTGAAGTGCCCGCACGAGCAGAAGACTGTCTGTGTGTACTTCCAAAAGTTCCTCAGTTCGATCAGATAAAAATTCTAGGGTTTCCAGGAGAGCACTGGCCTCTGCTTGTTTTGCTGAAGCTGCTGCAACAGTCTTGGAGAAACCTTCAACAAGTCTGCCTCGGGAGTCCCTGCATACGCAGGCAACAGCAGCTTTGTTCTCTGCTCCTCCCCTGTCCGCTACGCCCCTGCTCTGTTCGCGGCTTCTCCCCTCGTCCTGGGTTTCGCTGCAACCACGATTATCATCAGCTGAGGTATCATCTTCGTCCCTATCAATTTCAGATCTGGTTTCATTTTCGCCCCTCTCCTCTCTCTCGTGCCTAACAACGGGGGTTTCGGTGTTCCGATCCCAAACTTCGTTTCTGCGGGTGAATCCCCTGCAGGCGCAAGAGGTGACTTCTCTGTTCGGGTTCTCTCCCCCATGCTCTGCTTCTTCCGTGAGAGCTCTACGGACGCAAGCTGCAGTAACAGAAGTTTGTGCGCCGACCCTGTCAATAGATCTGGTCCCGTGTGTGCCCCTCTCCCCTCGCTCGCTCCCAGCAGGGGGGATCTCAGTGTTCCGGTTCAGATCTCCGTTGCTGTGGGTGAAGTCCATGCTGTCGCAAGAGTTAGCTTCTCTGTTCGAACTATCACCCCCATGCTCTTCTTCATCCGTGGATTCTCTGTGGGCGCAATCTGCAGCAAAAGATGTTTCTGCTCCGACCCTGTCAACAGCATCTCTTATCCCGTATGTACCCCTCTCCTCTCGCTCACACCGAACAAAAGACGCATCTATGTTCAGTTTAAGCACGCCTGGTTTCGGGGGTTGCCACCTAATTGTGTGGGACTCATTTGCTGTCTTCTTTGTTGCAATTTTATTCCACGTTTTAAAGTTTCTCTGTAACGCCTCTGATCTGAACAAGGTCTGCTCCGGGATGAGGGGCTTTTGTTCAAAAATAAACCTATTGCGGTCTTGCCATATATTCCACAAGGTCGATGCAATCTGATTAAACTTTGAGGAGCTTTTTGGATCTTTTTTTCCTCATGTACAGCCAGTCATCAATTCTTGTTAACCCTAATCTGGTGATTTTGATTTTCAGAGGAGATGCTGTCCAAATCTGAGCTGTCCAAGGGCATAACAACAGCGTGTGTTCGATCGTCTCAGCTTCGTGCTTGCAGATGGGGCAAAGTGGGTCAGGTACTATTTTCCTTCGGTGAAGGTTGTCCATAGTAGGCAATGCATTTTGGCTGACATTCCAGAGAAATTGTCTTACTTTGGGTAGTGTGTCTGAGTGCCAAATATGTTTCCATAGATTTGGATTTGTTTGATGGGAGGATGTTGCTGATGTAATTGGTGGTTTGACTGCTCTATCTCTTGTTGTAAAATACCCGCTTTTTACTGTATAAGACCCTGAATTGTTACGCATCCATACTAATCTATCTACTGTTGTTGCGAGCCCAATAGGGATAGCAAGGATTTCCTGTACCTTTTGTTCATCAAACATCATTCGAAGTATAGTTTCGTTCCACATGCCATTCCCCTGTTGTATGAGTGCACTAACTTTCCTTGGTTCATCTCTTGTAGTCGGTCCTCCAATCAAACTGCTTTTGAGCCATTTATCCTCTCTTATCGAAATTTTTTGACCATTGCCAACAGACCACATAACATCTGGTGCTATGGAATCTCTTCCCACTATAACGCTCCTCCATCCCCACGATAGTCGTGTTCCATTTCCAGCTTTCCAAAATTCACAGTGTGGATGGTATAGGGCCTTCATTAGTTTGCTTAGTAGGGAATGTGGTTGCTGTGAAATCCGCCATGCTTGCTTTCCTAGCATGGCCTGATTGAAAACTGTTAAGTCTTTAAAGCCAAGTCCTCCTTCATTTTTCCTGAGTTTCAATCTCTCCCATTTTCTCCAATGTATTCCAGCATTGTTTTTCCCATTTCTCCACCAAAAGTTGGCAATCTTTTTCTCTATGGCTTTGCATATTGACACCGGTAACTTGAAAATAGACATTGCGTACTGTGGAATGGCTTGCACAACTGATTTAATCAATATCTACTTACCTGCTCTTGTCAGCAAAAGTTCCTTCCAGCTTTCTAATTTCTTGTTGACTCGAGCTAAAATCCAGGCAAAAACATCTTTTTTCGTGCCTCCCCAATCCGAAGGAATTCCCAAATATTTCCCTGTTTTTTCTATTTCTGGGACCCTCAACTCTGCTGCCATATTCCTCCTTAAATTCATTGGGCAGTTCTTACTAAAATAGATACCTGATTTATTCAGGTTTATTGCCTGTCCTGAAGCAAAGCAATACTGGTGTAGTATTTCCGCCAAATTCTGGCATTCCGTGATAGTACCATGGAGGAAGAAGACGGAATCATCCGCAAAGAGCAAGTGGGATAGAGTAGGGCAGCCACTGTTTAGTTTAATTCCCTGGATTGTGCCTTCGACTACTGCTGTTTGCATTAGATTTGACAGTACATCAGCCACTAAGATAAATAGATATGGGGATAGAGGATCCCCTTGACGAATCCCTCTTGTAGGTTGAAAGAAAGGTTGGGGCTCACCGTTAAAATTGACACTGAAGGAGACTGTTGAAACACACTGTGTGACCCATTGTACCCACTTCTCACTGAATCCCTTCTTGAGCAAGCATTCTCTAAGGAAGTCCCATTCAATTCGATCGTAAGCTTTTTGCATGTCAAGCTTTAGGACTGCTTGAAATTTGTTTTTCCTTTCCCGAATTCTCAGCTTATGAAGTACTTCTTGGACTATCAGAATATTGTCTTGTATTTGTCTTCCTCCCACAAAAGCACTTTGTTCTTCTGCTATAATCTGTGGTAGCACAGGTTTAAGTCTATTGGCCAACACTTTGGAAATTATTTCATAGATAAAATTGCAGAGGCTTATAGGTCGGAATTGTTCCAGCTTTTCTGGGTTTGGGGTTTTGGGGATGAGTGTGATTTGGGTTCTGTTCAGCTCAGGATTTAGATAACCGGTCTCAAAAAACTTCTGCACTTCGTTGAAAATATCCTGGCTAATATGTGGCCAATGATCCCTATAGAATAGTCCATTTAGTCCATCTGGACCAGGAGCTTTTGTGGCTCCTAGTTGCTGCATTGCCTCTGTAATTTCTCCCATTGTGACTGGTTTAATTAACTGTTGATTCATGCTTACATCAACTGAGGTCGGGATTTTCTGAATTACAGGCTGGAAGTTGCGAGGCCCTACTGAGTTATACAAGTTTTTGAAGAAGCTGACTGTCATATCCTTCAAAGGCTGTTCCTCATTCACCCAGTCCTCTTCAGCGTTTTTCAGTAAGGTAATTCTATTTCTGGATCTCCTTTGAATAGTTGATGCATGGAAAAATTTGGTATTCCTATCCCCACACTTGAGCCAGGTAATTCTCGAGCGCATTCCCCAATACATCTCCTCTTGATTCCACAGCTTTTCTAACTCCTGGGTTATTTGCTTTGCTGTTTCACTTTCATTTTCCTTCCCAACACTATTTGTCAATCTTTGCAACTCATTTCTCAGCACCTTAATTCTGGTATATGCATTTACCATCCTGTTTTTGCTCCATTCTCCCAATTTTTGGGCCACAATCTGCAATTTTTTTCCCCATATCCAGATTCAGGGGTTCCAATTCAGCCCATGTATTCTTTACAACTTGCCCACACTCTTCATTTGTTGACCAGAATGCTTCGTATCTGAAAATCTTCCTCCTTCTTTTCTTTTGTGAGTCGAAAGATATAATAAGGGGGCTGTGATCTGACCCTATGGCTGGTAACGCCATGCATTCTGCGTTGGGATGTGCTATCCTCCAATCCGAATTACATAGAGCTCTGTCTAGACGTTTCTTGACCAGATGTTCCCCTGTTCTGTTGTTTTTCCAGGTGAAGGCATATCCCTTGCTCTCCAAGTCCATTAAAGAACAACGAAAAAGGAAATCCCTAAAGGCTGCCATCCGGTAAGATTCTGCTCTCTTTTTCCCCACTTTCTCCCAATGATACAATATTTCATTGAAATCTCCCATGCAAAGCCAGGGTGAGTGATGTGTAGAACTTTTTCGATATAGTGCCTCCCATAACATGACTCTATCTTGAAATTCATTAGGAGCATGAACAAAAGTTATATGCATCTGCTGCTGTGTTTCTTTGATAAGGCACTGAACATGAATGTAGTTTCTTGAATAGGAATCAACGTCTATCCTTACCTGCTCATCCCAGAAGAGAGCCAATCCTCCACCTATTCCTTCTGGATTCACCACAAAACCGTTGTGAAATTTCAGCCTCCTTCTTATACGCTGCACCTTGAGTTCTTGATTTTTAGTCTCCATAATAAACATAATACTGGGCCTTTCCTGGGTCGCTAGGACCCTTAATGCCTGAATTGTCAAGGGTGTGCCCAACCCTTGACAATTCCAGCACAGTAGCTTCATGGATCAACCGGTGGCTTATTAGGGCTAGCCACCAAAGCCCATTTACTTGATTTCTCCGCCACTTTTATAGGAGTTTCCACCAGCTGAGTATTGTCGAATTCTAGTGTTCTTGAGGATTGAGCCCCATACGGGCAAAATCTCTTGCCTTTTTTTGCATTTGAACCCTTTGAACATCTGGATTTATGCCTTATCAGCCCCTTTTCCCCTGTTATATTATGCTCCATCTCCATTTCTGCTTCCTTGTATTGCTCCTCATATAGCACCAGAGCTGATTCATTATCAATGCAGCAACTTCCTCTTTTTTGTGGCCCTTTCTCCTCCATAATGACCAGTGGAAAGTGCTGATTAGATTGGCTCCTCTCCTGTGTGTTTTGTTGTTCAGCATGGCCCGGTTCACATATGGCTAGTGTTTGGTTTGTATTCCGATGTTGCTGATGCGTAGCTGTTTCAGGAGCTGAATTTGTTGGTGTCTCAGGCACAATCTCGTCGTCATCTGGTGGTAGCTCCTGTTTGCCATAGAAGATCTTCCCGTACGGGCTTAGATCATGAGCTTCCGCTCGTAGCCAATGGCCGAACCTGCCTGGTAAGTTTGCTGCTAGCCCCGAGGCTTCATAGGGAATGTCTTTGCAATCCGAGGCATAATGCCCTATTTTTCCGCATGAATAACAATAGTTTGGAAGTCGTTCGTACTTAAACTCCACCCACAGCCTTTTATTCTCCAGATTAAGCAGAACTCCTGTCTTAAGGGGCATCTCCAGATTTATCTTAACTTTTGCCTTACCAAACTTGGAATTACTGTTTCCTTTGGTATCCAATTTCACCTCAACTACTTCACCCAGCTTTGCTGCTATATCTCTAATAGTTTCATGAGTAGCTCTTCCAAGTGGTAGTCCATATAAGTGCACCCAGAAATCACAAAATGTAAGTTCATAACATAGATCAGGAATATCAGGTTCGCATTGCTGTAAAACGAGTAAACTTCCAGAGAAAGACCACGGCCCCGAGTCTACGACTCTTTTTTTATCAGCTTCAGACTGAAAAGTAAAAGAGAAATATCCTGGTGCTAACACAGTACATGTAAGCATAGGCCATTGGCTGACCGGCCTATATGACACCACTAACGTCCACGTTAATAATGTTCGTCTAAAATTAACCAGAATGCCTAAATTGTCACTAAATCAAAATATTTATAACTAAATTTGATACCAATGAAAGATTTAAGATTAAACTGATATCAATACAATAGGATTATGGCTTTTCTAATACTTTTTCCGACAGCTGGTTAGTGAAGCAAAGCTTTACAGTCATTGATAGCAGCACTTTCTTCCAACGTGGCTGATCTGCACCCGACTCTGTACTTTACTACTTACCACACTCGAGTCATCAAATTCAATTCTTAAAACTAGGGTTCGCCCATGGAAGAATAGAAGAGAGGGACTCCTTGAGAGCTAGGGCTTCGATGAATGGTGCTGATTGAGCTCGCACCTCCCAAGCAAATTTGTCAATTAATGTTCCTGATGAGTCGCGAATTATGATAATGCTAGTACGAGTACCTAGAGGGGGGTGAATAGGTTTTTAAAGTTTCTTGAAGATTGCACAATACTTAGACAAATAAAAAATCAATCGTAAGACTGAGTAAAGGAAAGAGAGAATTAAACACGAGATCTATAGTGGTTCGGCTTGATTCAAGCCTACGTCCACTCTTCTGCACTGACAGCCGATTGGCTGGATTCCACTATGAACAAAGAGATGTTACAGTGTTGATCTTCCTTGATTTCTCGATGTAGATGATCTACTACACTCGCTCAAGGTATCACCAAGTATAAACACTCTCTGTGTGTACAATTTCGTTCGAACTGTATTGACTAACAATCAAGGTTCTTCAGACTCTGGAATTTTTCTATCAATCACACCCTTAAAAGAACTAGAACGTCTTCCATTTATACTCCTTTATGCCATCATAGCCGTTGGCACTTACTAAAGGAATTCCTCCAATCTACCCGTTGGACGGAATCAATTAAGAAGATCATCCGAGCTATTTAAGGAATCTGATGATAGCCCATCAATCCTGTTCGCCCATACAATCAGGATTTTGGTTTCCAAGAATAGAACATTCCAAGAATGTTTCGTCGACCATCGGATCTTCAATTGTCTTTAGATAGGAATCAAAAAATCCGAAGTGATTATCCAACCAAGGGATCTTTTCCAGAGGATTGGATCGAATCCTCAACCATATACTTCGGCTTCGGATATCCTTCGCTACTGGATTAGAAAGACTGTCAGTGAGAATAATCTTGAGTCTTGAGTCTTGAGTCTTGAGATTACAAAGTCTTGAGACTATAAAGTCTTGAGACTTTAACTATCGATATCCAGACTTAGACTGATAGAAATGTTTTGTCAGCTTCAAAATATTCTGGAAAGATTTCTCCAACAATCTCCCCCTTTTTGATGGTGACAAAACTTTCTTGTAGATTTGAACAACTTTGACCTGCAAAAACATTTCTCAAGCAATATGGCTAACTCATAAAGATTAATAAACAACCAGACTCTGCATCCACAGCAAATTGGTTAGTCTTTCATGAGTAATACCATATAACAATACTTGATATAAATGCAACCAGTCAAGCATCAAAATCCACAGCCAATTCAGTCTAACACTCAAGTTCAAGTTCTCAAGTCATACTCAAAAATAAACATAAACACAAAAGTCAAATAAAGTTTTAAAATAATGTTTGTTCAAATTGGTTCTACCCCTTTTTGTCATCATTAAAAAGAGGGTGAGAAAGGAGTCATGTCTGCTTGGGAATGCGCACGATCTGGAATTCTCCCATTGACTGGACTACGCCTTCCAGCCTCTTCAAGTCCTCCCTTAGATGAGCTACCTCCTCTCCTTTGGCATTGGCTTGAATTTGCAGAGCGAGGTCTTTCATCTTGTCCTCCAGGCTGACTGAAGATGCTTGTCCAGCATTCTTCATTGCTTGAATTTCACAGTCCAGAGCATATATTTGGCCACGCATTTCCAGAAGAATATCCATGATTCGATGAAAATCTGCAGAATTGTCTGTCTGCGCACTGGCATGAGCTTTTTCAGACGATGGCACTTCTGTATAGTCTTGCAGATTTGGTGTCGACGTATCACCTTCTTCAGGCAATTGAGAAGCCTGAAATTCTTCTGGGTCTGCTGGAGATTGTCTTGGACCTTCACTATCTGCAGCATGAGGTGTAGACCTTTCTTGCTCGCCAACTCCCCCTGTCTCTAGGACATCCAAAGGGGAAGAGTGATGATCATGCTCCAGATTTCCCTTCTCTCCAGATTCAGCAGCAGACTTTTCTTTCTCTTCTTCAGCTTCCTTCTCCTTCTCTCTCTGTTCTTCTTCTTCTCTCTGGTTCTTCTGAAATTCTCTCGGCTAAGACACAGAACGTCTGGTTCTTATCAGTGCATGGATCGTAGGATCTTCATCCTCTTCATCTTCATCCTCCAGGATGAGAGTTCTTCTCTTCTTTTTCGATGAGGCTCCAATGGCCTCCTTTCCTTTTCTCTTTGAAGCAGACTGAACAGGAGATTTCACTTTGAATTTCTCCATTGCCTTGGAAAGTTCTTGCAGACGCATCTTCGTTAACATCTTCAAACCTACCACCATCTTATCACACGGTTGAACACAAAGAGTTTGAGGTGGTTCAAAATTCATGTGTCTGAAGATCTTGGTCACCAGACCAGGATAAGGCAATTGTCCTTTGTCTTTCGACATTGCTCTGTACATATGGAAGAGAATAGTGTGTGGGAGAGAGAACTTCCGTCCTGTGTTGATTGCGTACATCAACTTTGCTTCAGAAAGAGACACAGAAGTCTTTGACGTAGACTTTGGTCTAATACAGTTGATCACAATCTTATGAAGCACAATGTTGATGGCATTCATCCTGGAATAGGTAACTTTCTTCTCTGCATCCCTATCTTTGACCAGTTCCAGAGTAGTACGAGCAGGTGAGACTTTGATTGGTAGGTAGCATCCTCGTTCAACTCCAACTATATCAGCCAACATATTCACATCTACCACATAAACTTTGTCTCGTACACTAAATGATATTCTATTCGCATCCAGAAAGCTAAGATTTGAATAGAAATAAGCAGTCAAATGAGCATACCCGTCCGTAGAGTCAGAGCAAAAATTCTCAAGTTGAAACAAATTCAACTTTTCTCTTAAGTTTATGTTGATGGCGTCCAGGAAGTCAAAATCGACACTTCTAGGGTTTATCACCCCTCTTTTCAACAGCCTGGAATACACTTTTTCTTGATCCTTGGATTTGAACAAATCCATCCGATTTCCTTTCACCTTTGCTGCCACTCCCATTTTCGGTTGAAATTCAAGGAACATTCTGTCATCATCGTTCCCTTCAATTAAATTTTGTCCTGGCATACGAGGATCACTTGGAATGTTCGCAAGTGCTTCCTCTGCTTTTCCTTTCGGGGCAATTCCCCATTCCTCCATTTTCTTCAGAAAAAGATACTCATTCCCATAATTTTTGTCCTTAAGGAAGTCATCTATATAATTCAATGGAGTACCTGTGCTTTTCAATGCATGATAAAGTTTATACAAAAAGGAGGGCTTTTGAACTCTTACTGGGTTGGCATCCTCGATTATCTCTTCTTGCAGATTATGACTTGCACCTTGTGGGGCAGGAGGCGTTGAATGACGTGGATGAGAGCGAATCGGACTTTGTCGCTGACTTGTTAAGTCTTCTTCCTCAGTGAGATCGAAATGAGTCGGTCCCTTCTCCATTCTTTGTGGTCCCCTGCTTGCGATTCTTGATGATTTCCTCGAAGAAGACATCTTTCTTTGTCGTTTGGAAGATTCCTTCACTTGCTTTCCCAAGAAAAATGACCACTTTCTCGACGACGAACAAGTAGTAAAACAGTATCGGGAGGAGAGTGCCTTTTAGGGTTTTGAAGATTGGGGAAAAGAAAAACTGTATATATATAACTCAGTTTTGAAAAAGGAAGTTCAATCGGTGCAAGGAAAGTGAACGATCACTTCTTTTCAAAATCAATAACTGCCAAATTATTAAACGAAAGATCGTACCTTTTCGAGTTAATATAACTAAATGACAATTAGTACCTTTTAGATGAAATACAACTTACAGTCTATAGCCACGAATGTCTGAGTCTGAGGATTTAAAGTCTGAAAGATTAGAGTCTTAGAGTTGGTGAGTCTCTAGACTTTAACTTCTTCAGGCTTCAAAATGTTGAGTCTTGAACGGATAAAGTTGAATTGATTTTTCTCCAAAGGCTTTGTGAATATATCCGCTAGTTGACTCTTTGAATCAACAAATTGAATCGAGATTTCTCCATTTTGAATATGATCTCTAATGAAGTGATGTCGAATCTCAATATGCTTTGCTCTTGAATGAAGGATTGGATTTTTGGTGAGATTTATCGCACTGGTGTTGTCACATCTGATTTCTGTGCATGAGTCTTCAATCCCAAAGTCTTGTAGCTGTTATTTTATCCATAGAATTTGCGAACAGCAGCTTCCAAGAGCTACATACTCTGCTTCTGTCGTTGAAAGAGCTACACTGCTTTGCTTCCTCGAAAACCAAGACACCGTTCTGTTTCCAAGTAGTTGACAAGTTCCAGAGGTGCTTTTTCTATCGACTCTGCAACCGGCCAGATCTGCATCTGAGTATCCTAGAAGATTAAAGTCTCCCTTCTTGGGATACTAGAGACCGATGCTTGAAGATGAGGCAACATATTTGATAACATGTTTTACAGCACTGAGATGGGATTCTCTAGGATCTGATTGAAACCTAGCACAAATACAAACACTCAACAAAATATCAGGTCTAGAAGCAGTAAGATAAAGAAGTGAACCGATCATGCTCCTGTACAGCTTTTGATCTACTTTCTTCCCTTCTTCATCCTTGTCTATCTTCTGAGAACATGACATTGGTATGTCAGTCTTTTTACACTTTTCCAATCCAAACCTTTTGACAAGATCATTCGCATATTTTTCTTGATGGATAAAAGTTTCTTCCTTCATTTGTTTCACTTGAAGTCCAAGAAAGAATGTTAACTCTCCCATCATACTCATTTCAAACTCATCCTGCATAGACTTAGAAAATTTCTTGCATAGACTTTCATTAGGTGATCCAAAAATAATATCGTCCACATATATTTGAACAAGTAAAAAGCTTTTGCTTTCCTTTTTGATAAACAAAGTAGTATCTACTTTACCTTTGACAAAACCATTCTGTAATAAGAACTTACTTAGTCTGTCGTACCAAGCTCGAGGTGCTTGCTTTAAACCATACAAGGCCTTTTTCAGTCTGAAGACTGAGTCTGGCTTCTTTGGGTCTTCAAACCCAAGTGGTTGTTCCACATAAACTTCCTCATGGATGAATCCATTTAGGAATACACTTTTGACGTCCATTTGGAATAACCTGAAGTTTTTATAACAAGCAAACGCAAGTAATAAACGAATAGCTTCTAACCTTGCTACTGGAGCGTAAGTCTCATCATAGTCTATTCCTTCTTCTTGCGTATATCCTTTGGCCACGAGTCTTGCTTTGTTTCGTACGACTTTTCCTTCTTCATTCATCTTGTTCCTGAATACCCATTTGGTTCCAATAACGGTTTTACCTTTTGGTTTAGATGTCAATTCCCAGACATCATTGATGTTGAATTGTCTGAGTTCTTCTTGCATAGCTTCGATCCAGCTTTCATCAGATAAAGCTTCTTCTATGCTTTTTGGTTCAATTTCAGAAATGAGAGCCACAGCACTAGATTCTTCATGCCTTTTTGATCTGGTGCGGATTCCTTCATTGATTTCGCCAATAATGAGATCTTTAGGATGACTGGATTTATGCTTCCAGTTACTGGTTGTTCTGCCTGGTTGATGATCTCTTTCTTTGTTTGAATCTTCATGTGCTTCTTGATGTTGGACTTCCAGAGACTGAGATGCTTCTTGAGTTGTAAGCATTGGAAAGTCTGGTGTAGGTTCAGACTCTTCATACTGAGTCTGGCTGGATTCATCTTGAATTGAATCTTGGAATTTAACATTCGTTGATTCCTCCACCGACTGGCTTTTCTTGTTGTAGACTCTGTAGGCTTTGCTTGATGTAGAATATCCAAGGAAGATGCCTTCATCTGATCTTTCTTCAAACTTACCAACTCGATCATTTGCATTTTTCAAAATAAAGCATTTGCAACCAAACACATGAAAGTATGAAACAATAGGCTTTTTACCTTTGAACAATTCATAGGGGGTTTTCTCTAAAATAGGTCTTAAAAAGACTCTATTTATAATATAGCATGCTGTTGAAACAGCTTCAGCCCAAAATCGTGAAGAGATTTTGCTTTCAATTAAAAGTGTTCTAGCCATTTCTTGAAGAGATCTATTCTTTCTTTCCACAACTCCATTTTGCTCTGGAGTATATGGAGAGGAAAACATATGATTAAAACCAGATTTATCACAAAATTTCGTAAAATCTTGATTTTCAAATTCACTTCCATGATCTGTTCTTATGCTTGAAATTGCACATCCTTTTTCATTTTGAACCTTTTTGGCAAATTTTTCAAAATACGAAAAGGTTTCTAACTTACTTGCAAGGAAATATACCCAAGTAAAGCGGGAGTAATCATCCACAATTACTAGGCAATATTTCTTACCTCCAATGCTCTGGGTTCTGGTTGGTCCGAAGAGATCCATATGAAGCAACTGTAGTACATGATTAGCAGAGACATGGTTTATTTGCTTAAATGAATTTCTTACTTGCTTTCCCAGAATGCATGGAGTGCATGAATCAGACTTTTGGTATGGCAATTTAGGTAGACCTCGAACAAGCTTCTTTGAAGAGATTTTGGCTAATTGCTTCATGTTGACATGGCCAAGCTTTCTGTGCCATAAGACTGCTTCATCTTGAATTGAGATTAGGCATTGTGCTTCATTTGGTTTTACATCAAGAAGGTAGATATTTCCATGCCTTCGACCCATGAAAGACTGAGTTGAGTCTTTGCTAATTCCAGAACATATGCCTTCTTGAAAGGAGATCTTGAAACCAGTATCACACAATTGGCTAATACTTAGAAGATTGTAGTTGAGTCCTTCCACTAGAGAGACATTGCTTATTGTGAGATTTCCAATTTTCACAGTTCCAAATCCCACAATGCTTCCTTTGCTGTTTCCTCCAAATGAAACTTTTCCACCATTCACTTGAACAAGTTTTATGAAGCAATTTGAGTCTCCTGTCATGTGTCTTGAGCATCCACTGTCAAGATACCACTTAACTTTCTTTTTGACAGAGACCTGCATTCAAAAGAGAGTCTCAAGCTTTCTTTGGTACCCAAATTTTCTTGGGTCCTTTGGCGTTAGTAGAATAAGCATTACTAGCCCATACTTTCTTAACAGGCTTCCAAACCATAGAACACTCTTTTTCAAAATGATCCTGACTGTTACACTTTGAACACCTTAGAGCACTACGACCTACAGACTTTACAAAGATTTTCTTGAAATGATTTTTTTAAGCCTCTTTTGACGGTCTTTTCTTAATTCTTTCTTCTACTTTTGGAAAATCAATCAAAGGAATTGTTTCTGCTGTCATGCCCAAACCAGACTTGTTAAAGTAAGGTCTTTGGACTGAAAGAACTTTTTCAAGTTTTTCAGATCCTATTGAAAATTTCTTTGAAATATTTGATAAGTCAATTTTTAAGAAATCATTTTCTTTTGAAAGTTTATCTTCATTCTCCTTAAGAGTAGAAACATTCAAGTCTAAACTTTTCACTTTTTCTTCTAAAATATTTTCCTTTTGTTTTAAAACTGAGTTTTCCTTTTTGAGTTCGGAAATCCTTTTTAGAGAAGTCTTAAGATTAAAACATAGTTCATCAATGTATTTGGATACTTTGACAGGGATTTTATAATCACTTACCTCAAATTCACTGTCTGAGTCTGATCCAAAATCTGAGTCTGATTGTACCATTAGACACAGGTTGGCATATTCCTCATCACTTTCTTCACACTCTGTATCGCTCCAAGTTTCAGCTTTGAGAGCTTTTCGAGACTTTTCAGCTTTTCCTCTTTTCTTCTTCAGGAGAGGACAATTTGGTCTGATGTGTCCTTTTTTCTTACATTCGAAACAAACTACATCTTTGTTTGGTTCCTCATTATCAACAAACTTGGTTTGCTGTTTCTGAAGGTTTTGTTTCCTTGAGTTG
This sequence comes from Eucalyptus grandis x Eucalyptus urophylla, assembly GCA_028830015.1. Taxonomy (NCBI): domain Eukaryota; kingdom Viridiplantae; phylum Streptophyta; class Magnoliopsida; order Myrtales; family Myrtaceae; genus Eucalyptus; species Eucalyptus grandis x Eucalyptus urophylla. Next base: position 50,527,767 of record CM054190.1, read on the forward strand.
AACCTTCTTCCTTTTATATTCAGCTTTCTGAACCTTCTAATCATAAGAGCAAGCTCCTCATCGTCCAAATCTTCTTCAGAGTCTGTATCATCAGAATCATCGTTAGATTTTAATGCAATGGATTTCTTACCTCTTGGATCTTCGTCTTCATTAATTCGTTCCACTTCATAAGACTGAAGAGTTCCAATCAGCTCGTCTACAGATAATGGCATAATTCTTTGCGTCTCTCTTATTGAAGTCTTTATATGATTCCAATCCTTGGAGAGTCCACGCAGTAGCTTGTTCACCTTCATAGGATCAGAAATTTTCTGTCCTTGATTCTCAAGGCCATTGACAATATCTGTAAAACGGCTAAACATGTCAGTTATAGATTCTCCTTGTTTCATTTTGAAGGCTTCATATTGACCAAGGAGAATGTTAATTCTGGTCTCCTTCACTCGGTCTGTTCCTTCATAAGTGATATGTAATCTGTCACAGACTTCTTTTGCTGTATCACAAGAAGATATTCTGTTATATTCAGTTGGTGATAAAGCACAATATAAAGAGTAAATTGCTTTTGCATCAAGTGCTTGTCTCTTGTTTATCTCTTCTTGAGACATTCCGCTGGTATCAACAGTTTCTTTCCCTCTTTCGGATGCTGATGCAGCAGTAGGAGTAATTCCTCTTTCCACCACATCCCATTCCAGAGGATCCTTTGACCGTAGAAAAGCTTTCATCTTGTTTTTCCAGATGTTGTAATCATTTCCATCAAAGTAGGGTGGTCTGGTATTGCTTTGCCCTTCCACCAGCCCTGGTGCTAGCATACTAGCCATGGATCTTTTACTCTGAAGTAAAACACTTCAAATAAAGTGAGAACACGGGCTCTGATACCAATTGATAATGCTAGTACGAGTACCTAGAGGGGGGTGAATAGGTTTTTAAAGTTTCTTGAAGATTGCACAATACTTAGACAAATAAAAAATCAATCGTAAGACTGAATAAAGGAAAGAGAGAATTAAACACGAGATCTATAGTGGTTCGGCTTGATTCAAGCCTACGTCCACTCTTCTGCACTGACAGCCGATTGGCTGGATTCCACTATGAACAAAGAGATGTTACAGTGTTGATCTTCCTTGATTTCTCGATGTAGATGATCTACTACACTCGCTCAAGGTATCACCAAGTATAAACACTCTCTGTGTGTACAATTTCGTTCGAACTGTATTGACTAACAATCAAGGTTCTTCAGACTCTGGAATTTTTCTATCAATCACACCCTTAAAAGAACTAGAACGTCTTCCATTTATACTCCTTTATGCCATCATAGCCGTTGGCACTTACCAAAGGAATTCCTCCAATCTACCCGTTGGACGGAATCAATTAAGAAGATCATCCGAGCTATTTAAGGAATCTGATGATAGCCCATCAATCCTGTTCGCCCATACAATCAGGATTTTGGTTTCCAAGAATAGAACATTCTAAGAATGTTTCGTCGACCATCGGATCTTCAATTGTCTTTAGATAGGAATCAAAAAATCCGAAGTGATTATCCAACCAAGGGATCTTTTCCAGAGGATTGGATCGAATCCTCAACCATATACTTCGGCTTCGGATATCCTTCGCTACTGGATTAGAAAGACTGTCAGTGAGAATAATCTTGAGTCTTGAGTCTTGAGTCTTGAGATTACAAAGTCTTGAGACTTTAACTATCGATATCCAGACTTAGACTGATAGAAATGTTTTGTCAGCTTCAAAATATTCTGGAAAGATTTCTCCAACAAATTACACAGGGGATAGCTCAATAGAGTAAAATTAAAAGTCCTTGTCTTCTAAATAGGATGATCTCATTAGCATTCACATTCACGAGCGTTGACCATTTTCCTATTCAAGAAATAGGTTATCTAAGTAAACCCTTTGTCCTTGAATTATGGATGTTTCTAGATCATAAGTATTTAATGGCGCATCAATCTTGAATCGACAGACCATGTCGGGAGTGAGTAGTCTAATTTATGGTGTTCATCACTTAAACACATGCCATCAACTATAATATTGGAAATAACAGATGAAAACGTGTTACGATTTGTCATCCTTGCACATTATATTTTTTTGCTTTTATTATGTCGACAACTAATGTTCTCATTGGGTATCAATTTAGATTTCTCACCTAACATTAACCTTATAAAATAGAAGCTTAACTATAACACTGGAGACTGGAGAGAGAAACCCCACAAAGAAGAGTAGTAACGAGAACATAATGCCCCTAGGATACCGGTTAGCCTCTTAAACTCTCTCGACATGAACACACGAGCATCGGAATAGCATTTCTGAAGGAAGAAATATATTTAAAATCGAATAATGAAACAATGTGTCTCGTCAACGAACTTAACCATTGGATTGGACTGAATAGTTAATCTTCCAACTGACATATTTAAAAAGGAAATTTCGAAGTTTTGTAATCGCAACTTTTCAAGTGTCCAACCAAGATTAAACATAATCAAGCCTATCCAATGTTAAATGGTCACTTGAGAGCCCATTCTTAATCAACACTTACATGGTGCTCTTATATTTCAAATAACTAGTTCCCTTCTGTTTTTTCTCTGAACTCTTTTTTCCATGTTCCCACTACAAACTCTCTAACAACCCAAACGGGTGTCAGCTTCTTACCGGCAAAAAATTAAAAAAAAAAATAGCACATGAACATCGGTTTCCACCATAATCGATCATATTATTCTACGTATTTCTATTAATTTATCAAAATATACGAACAAGTACAATACAAGAGAGAATTATAGATTGATGACAAAGAGATATAATTATTCATCAGACTCTACATGATTGACTCGATAATATACAAATCATGTTCCCTACCATCATGGACATAAGGTATATGCAACGACCAAGTTGTCTTGTTTCTTCGATCTTCCTTAGTGCTTAACTTGTATACTGTAATCGAAAGTTCCCAGGAATATGAACACACCAATAGCATTTTGATAAACTACTGTGTCATTTCCCCATTTTCTTGTTCAAGAAATGGGTAATCTATGTAACCAACAACCGGATCTTGAGTATAAAATGTTTCTCTATTGTAACCATTCAATGGTGCATCGACTTTAAATCGGTGGACCAAATCGGGGTTAGAGATGAAGAGCCGACCATATGATATCAAGTCCGCGTCTCCATCAGCCAGAGCCTTCATCCCAAGCTCTCGTGTGAAACCACCACTTGACATCAAAGTACCTTGATAAGCTCTTCTCCAAGTTCTCATCAATCGAGCTTCTTCATCCTCCTTTTCTTCACCGTAATTTTTTGTGCCATGGGCCGTGAATCGAGGTTGAGTCACATGGAGATAGGCGAGTTTGGAGCCTATCTGGTTCTGAAACTTGTTCAGTCTATCAATGACTGCTAGGCCTAGATTGAGTGGGTCGGAGTCCATGGCATCCATGTGGTCGATTGCTGGCGAGATTCTAACTCCCATTCGATCAATGCCAACTTCTCTTGCCACCACTTTGACAATCTCCATCAAGAATCTACATCTATTCTCGATTGATCCTCCGAATTCATCTATTCTATCATTGATCGAGTCTTTTAAGAATTGATCAATGAGATAGCCATGTGCTCCATGGACCTCAACACCATCAAAACCTGAAGTTGAAATTGATTTGATTATTAAGACTTATGCACAACAAACAAACTACATAAACCTCATTAGAGCATCCATCATGCTATGATTATAGTCTATAGACTAACCTGCCCGAATGGCATTTTCAGCTGCTCGGCGATATTGCTCGATAACCTCCCATACTTCATGTGTTTGGAGGGCTCTTGGCTTGTGAGGAACATCAAGAGTTCTATCGGGCATGATGATTCTCCATTTATCTGAGATAGATTGATTTGTCTATGAAATCGGGGCGCCTCCACCGGGTTGATAAACTAATACAATCATCATGATATTTCAATATTGTCAGAAACAAGTACAGAAGGTGCAACTTCATAAGCTAATATTGCCTAATTAGGAAAATGGTGTAACAGCAAAACATTTGTCAATTCTAGTTTGTTCAATTTCTGATTATGTTATTTAGGAGCCATAAAGAATATTTTGTAGGGCGTCAATTTGAGAAAGAAAATTAGTACCATGATTAGTGGCACGACCAACGTGCCAAAGTTGACAGAAAATGATGCCGCCTTTGGAATGAACAGCATCCACCACAGACTTCCAAGCTTCGACTTGCTCGTCAGTGTAAATCCCAGGAGTACCTGGAAACCTGGTTCAACAACATTATATTTCTCAAAGTTAATGATCCTCCTTTGATCCAAAACAAAGTTAACATTACTTGCTGTCAAGCAATGGATAGGGTTTAGATAGTTTGCTGTGCTCAGATGAACAACCGTACGTACACAATTTTAATTCGTTTGTGCACTATATACCGAAGACAGCTTGATCTTAGGACAAGAAGACATACCCAGCAGCCGTGTCGGAGATGAGGGTGCCTTCGGTGATGAGAAACCCACCCTTGGTTGATCTTTGCGTGTAGTACTCCACATGCGCCGGCAATGGAATCTCTTTGATTGCTCTGCATCTCGTCATGGGCGCTAGCACTACCCGGTGAGAGAGATTGAACTTGCCCATTTGGAATGGAGTGAAGAGGCTCGCGGCCATTTCGTGTATAGCTTTGTATTCTTTTCAAGAACGAACAAGAAAGGTCGATGCCAAAAGTAAAATGGGGGAAGATTTGAAGACGTTCTGATCTGAGGTTGATCTATACTACTCGTTAATATTTATAGTTCGTTCTTGCCGTTTCACCATTGCAGCAAAAACTGGGAAGCTTCGGCGTAATTCAGTTTTCAGAATACCAAGGTCGTCGTACGTTGCATTTGGCCTTCTTTAGCCGCCTTCCTTTTCTTCAAGAAAATCGTTGAAAATGTTGGACGGAGGTGGACGGTGAGTCTAAAGAGGACGTTGGGTTCTAAAGTACCTTTCTCTTTTGCCCAACGTGGTTCTTACGTTGACCGTTCAACATTTCATCGCCTGCCAGAAAGTCGGTGGGCGGTTGGCCCCTGCTCACATAGAGAAATCGGTCCATGGTCCATCGCCGGAAACTTTAATGACAATAAATAATAGTATGTTGAGTTATACCATTTACAAAAGTGATAATGACAATTTCCTCTTTGCTTTCTTATTTGGAAAAAACTCAAAGGCTACGTTTGATAGTTAGCATAAAAGTATCATGTGTCATATTTGGTTCTCGGCCTAGATAATATAAGTTCAGATATAAAAATAATATAATTTATAACTCATAGAGGAGGTGGGATAAAGGTTGATAAAATTTATTATATCTATGGTATAAAAGATATTTTTCTCAAATAATAAACTTCTCAAATTAATAAACTTAAAATAATATTTAAATTTCAAAATAAAAAATAAAATACAAATCATTTTTACTAATTCCTATTTTTATTTATATTATATATGGTAATTATATCAATTACTTATTTTGGGTATATTTTATAATTTGTGGTTGTTAGGAAAGTACAATCAAATCAAAATTTTCAAAAAATGTAATCAATGAAATGATTTAGTTGAATTAAATTTAACAAGCTTTACAACTTGATTGAACTTTTAGTAGGTTTTAGGACTCAATTACACTATTATGGCTACATTTTTTGAAAATTTTATGATTTAATTACACTTTCGTAACAAATTGTAGGACTTCCTACAGCACTTGTCCCTTTTTATTTCCTCGTTTACTTTACAGACTTTCCGACAACACTACACGGATGCGAGCTTCTTTGGCGGTGAATAAAAAGAGATATATAAACATAAGTTCCTATTGCAGATGATTATATTATTCTACGACTACTTTTAATAATCTCATTACAATACAGCAACGCATACAATACTAGAGAAAGGATTATAATGTATTTAAGAATATGGACATTTTGATTAGTCATCAGACTTGTAATCGAGTCGACAATGGAACCTCATTAATCGCTCTGCATATCGTCGTGCACGCTAGCACTATCTGGTGAGAGAGGTCAAACTTGCCCATTTGGAATGGACTGAAGAGGTTCGCGGCCATTTTGTGCGTAGCTTTGTATTCTTGTTAAGAGCGAACAACAAAGGTCGGTGCTAAAAGTACAATAGGGGAAGATTTGCAGACGGTGTGATATGAGGTTGATAATTCAGTTTTGAGAATACCAAGGTCGTCGCATGTTGTAATTTGGCCTTCTTTAGCCTTCCTTTTCTTCAAGAAAATCGTCAAAGATGTTGGACGGAGTGAACGGTGACTTAGAAGAATAGAACGTGGGGTTCTAAAGTTTCTTTCTTTTTTCGCTCTACGTGGTTCTTGCGTCGCATTCCATCGCCTGCTACAAAGTCGATGACCGGTTGGTTCCTGTTCACATACAACAATCAGCCTGTGCTTCCCGGCCGGAATATTCTAGTAATAATAAATAATAAAATGTCACGTTCTATCATTTATAATAATGATATTGACAATTTCCTAATTGCTTTCTTGGTTGGGAAAAACTCGAAGGCTACGATTAGTAATCAAGATAAAAGTATTCTATCTTATTTTTATTTCCCCCCTGACACAATATGAAATCGGATATAAGACGAATATAATTGGGATTAAAAAAAAAAATCCCATAAGAGGTGAAATAAAACTAGATAGGATTTCTTATATCTATGATATAATTTTTTATCAAATAAAAAAATCTTAAATTAATAAACATAAAATAATAATTAGATGTAAATAATATTTAAATTTATTTTCATTTTCTTTTTATTCCTATTTTTATTTATATTATATATATGCCATTTATGTCAATTACTTATTTTAGGTACATTTTTATAATTTATATTTGTCATGAAAGTACATCAAGTCCTAAAATATTCAAAAAATGTAATAAATGAAACAACTTAATTTAATCAATTTGATAAGTTCTAGAACTTGATTGAATTTTTTACAATTTTTAAGACTCAATTGCACTTTCGTGATAAGTTTTAAAATTTAATTACACTTTATAATAGTGATAATTAAAATGAAAATTTTTTCCCTTTGTTTCTTGATTGAGAAAACTCTAATTGACTTCTACCGTGCTTAATTATAATTTATTTGCTAGATGATCACTTGATGATGTGCAAGAACAAGAGGTTTGGATGCAACCTAGAGTTCGATATGGACTATGCTGTTGACATCTCGTGTAGCAAAATTCCAAGGGGCATCATTGCAAAATAATATTGTTTCTTTTTATTGTTCTATGTACAATCTATATTGAAAAGATGAAAATCCTTTTTCGTTAGGTACAATTAACTATTGCATTATGGATCTTTTGAAAATAAGGAACTGTTGATACCTAAATTATGACTAAATATTTATAATAAAAATTGCATAAAAAAATAAGGAACCAACTTAGCCCTAACAAAAAAAATGATTTTTGTATCACCTAAACATTAATATTATTTGCACCTGCTAAGTTTTACTTTTATTTTTATTTTCCCTTATTTTATTGCATATCGGATAAGTAAATTAAAAAAAAAAAGAAAAAAGAAAGAAGGAATGGCTTGGGGTTGGGCCTGACCCCAGCCCCTTTTTCTTTTCTTCACAGGCCAGGGCCCAACCCTTTCCGGCCCGGCCCCTCTCTCTCCTTCTTCCTCCTTTCTCCTTCCTTCTTCCCCTGCATTGTGCTTCACACGCAGGGGCCGACGACGCGCGCAGGAGCGGGGTAGGCCGGGAATGGATTGGACGTGCCTTCAATGCAAAGCAGAGCAGGCACGTGGGCGGCCGGGGGGACGCCGGTTTGGCCGCACCAAGGCCGGTCGGCACGCCAAGGACCGCGGCCGAAGCCTCTGCCGACCGGCCTCCTCGGCCTAAAAATAGGGCGTCGGGCAGAGGAGACGAAGACACGAAGAGACAGACAGAAGTAGCGAGCTCAAGGAATTCCCCTAAGAGACATCAAGGGAGGCACAAGAGCGAGTGAGATCTGTGAGAGAGAGTTCAGATCTGGAGAGCTTGTGGGCGAAGGTAGAGGAGAGAGAAATGGAGATCTGGGGAGGAGGTCGAGAAGAGACACAGACGAAGGCAGCGAGCTCAGAGGACCCCCCAAGAGACATCTGGGGCGTTCCGAGAGTGAGCAAGCTAGAGAACAGAGAGAAAGACCTAGGAAGATAGATCAGAGAGAGAGAGGGAGAGAGAGAGAGAGAGCTGAGATAGAGTGAGTAAGCCTCAGCCGACGCTGTGGCCGTGACAACCCCCGTCCGATGAGCTCCGGCCGGCGTCGCCGAGCCAAACCGTGAGCCCCCGACCTTGTTTTTGCCCTGTTTTGGGGGCGTTGGGCCTGAGCTCGCGGCCGTCAGGCTAACGCGAACTCCGGCCCCCCCATCTGTCCTTCGGTTTTGTGCCGTGCGTGTTCGTCCGTCGAGAGTCACGGTCTCCGGTTTGGGTCTCAGTTGGGATCCCATAACGCACACCACTTGTTCGACACAATGACTCAACGAGGTCTAGTTTCTGTGCCCACGTTTCTGGCCAAAAACCGAGCGTCCTTGGCTTGATTCGCGTTGTTGAGATGATGTCGTCGTGTTTAGCGATTCAGGCGTCGGCTGTTTGGGTCGTTTCGAAGAGTCCCCGTCGTCGCCGTTGTTTTCCTTTCCGTTGTTTCTTGCTCGTTTGCAGGAGAGGGGACCATCGGCCGGCGGTGTTGCGGCCGTCCGAGACAAAGGCCCAGGCTGAGACGGCGCTCGGAGATGCCACCAGCCGGGCGATAAACGACCGGCGCCGCTTTGCCCGCGGGCGAGCTGGGTCGGGTGGGCGCTGGTCCGGGTCGGGCCTGACTTGCGGGTCTGGGCGACTCGGACGGGTCGAGCGTGTTTAGCCGACCGTGGTATTTTGTGTGCGCGGCTGGAATTTTTGGGTTGTTCGATTCGGGCGTCCAAGGAATGCTTGAAGAGAAGACAGTAGAAAGAGAGAGCATGGGTAGGTTTTAAATATATATTAAAAAAAAAGGTGAAAGAAGATGAAATCTAAAAAAACCGTTGAATTTAAATAAAATTAGGCATTGAAATGGCATTAATGATTAACTAGTATAACCCTAATTTCTCTAATTGCATATGAGTAAAATATTTCTCCCAATATTTCACTTAGATTTCTAATTAATCCACCCCCAAATCAATTAGTAACAATTCATATTTGAAATTGACTTACAAGTTAAAAATTCAAATTATAAGTCGTGAATTAATAGATTTGAGAGAGCCCACACTAAACTTAATACTTTGTGAGCCATTAGCCTCTGCTCTTGCCCGTGTGTAATGGCATCCAAAAAATGAGGTCACAACATGAACACAAAAATAAGTGATTATTTAGTATATACATATAAAAAAAATTATATTTTTGAGCATGTGATGAATGCAAACGCAATAATAGTATGTTTATAAGAGGGAATAAAGACACGTATTTATATAAATTCAAGAACAAACAAAGCAACCGACATCATGACATTATTCTAATTCCATCTCTAAGATTTCAAAAAAATATATAAGTGAAATTTCTTTTTTGATGCTTACCTTTTGAATTGTTGCGTTTCATGCAAATTCTCGTGCTTCATGCACATGCACGTTTGTTTGTGTTGTGCGCATGCTTCTTATATTTGCGACCGAGCATTCACGTTATTTCCATTCCCGCTGCATTATATACCTTCTTAAATAAACAAATTTTTTTTTTTATACAAAGTAGTCTTAGATGGAAATATCAAAATGCTTGTGAAATTAAGGGCGTGAATGATAACAATTTGACCAAAAATTGATTTCTAGAAGATAAATGGATTTTTCTATTTCTAGATGAGTTACTAAGCAAAAATAATCGTGTGATAACGATATAAAATTTTTACTTCAAAAATAGAAATTCGTTTAATAACAATAAAAAATTTCTTCATTTCGAACGGCCGCGAATTGGCAGACAGTGGCGGCGGCAGCAGTGGGCGGCGGTGGCGGCGGCGGCGGCGGCGGCCAATGACCAGCGGTGGCAGTCAGTGATCGACGGACTGTGATTGACGACAATGGATGGAGGACACGATAAGAAGAATTTTTATTTCTGTTCTATTTCAGAAATAGAAAAGTAGAAAATTTTTACTTTTGATTTCTATTCCAAATCTATTTCTGGAACAAAAATCTATTTCAAAAATAGAAAAATTAAATAATTTTACCAAACAGATTTTTATTTCAAGAACAAGTCCGGAATAGAAAAAGTGTTTCTGTAATAGAAATTACTGGTTGTCATGCACACCAACTAATTTGATTGCCAAAAATAAAAATAAAATTTTACGTCTGGGCCTCATGCAGTGGGCGCAGTTCTTCAAACTGCTGCGTCCAGAAGGCCTAATAAGCGGATCTCCAAGGCCCAAGCCCAACATAGAAAAGCCCAGCTTCGTCCTCTACAATCGCGTCTTCTTCCTCGTCGTAGCCGGCGAAACCCTAACCGCCATTACCATATTGAGAAGAATCCAGAGACGAAAAGACAAATTTGAGACGCCCTCCATTGATTGGCGCGATGAGTTATTGTTGATCACTCGGCTGATAACTAATTTCCAGAACTTTTCTAATTTATCGGGCAATTGAATCTTTCAGCAAATTCTGTACTCGAACTCTAAATTGAAAGGTCAGCAGCCGAATATGTTGGATTCAAAAACCGTTAGCTGTACTATTTTAGATTTCTCACCCACCACTGTAACCGTATAAAATAGAAGCTGGACTATAAGAATAAACTTGAAGCATCCCATGAATTAATGTATAATTTAGGACTCTATGTCAGCAAAGTTATTTTTAGGTTGCTTTCACATAAATTTCATGAGTTTTGTTAGTTATATGTCGCAAAAATTTGCTTGACTCGCACAGTAATTTCTCCGCGGACCGAAAGTACTGCAAAATCACAAAGTAAGGAGCGATAATTTCATTTAAATATTATCGTACGATCATATTTTATTTCATAATAAGGACATCAGTGAGAACCCAAGTAAGTAAAACTTCTCATATGACATCATCAAGGAGTGTTTATGCTTCCAAGACGGCTATTGCAAGCCGGCGGCGTCCCATCGAAACAGGAGCATTGGGTATCGGCACAGAGTCCACAACCTGAGGCGCAAGTGGTGCGACAATCCGCATTGGTGCGGCACTCACCAGGCACGGCCATTGAAGATGGCAGACTTGCCCACAGCAAAACGGCGACGAGCATGAGAGCGAGAGCTATCTTGGATGATGAACTCCTCTCCATCAGGTTCAATCGGCTCTATTGCAGATGTAATGTATATCCGAATAAATCTTGTGCGTAAGATGGTGCATTTTAGAGGCATCATTGAGAGAGAACGTAATTAGGTTTCGTTTTTTATTTTTAGTCATTTACGGGAGTAAATCTCAGTTTGATCTTTTCCGCCTTTTTAGTTTTTTTGTTGTTTTTTTAAGAGGAAATGGATGTGAACTTGTGGATTCTTTAGGCGCCGTTATTAAGAGGGAATAATGGTGCCTTGTGGGCCATTGACTCCCATTCAATGGGAATGGGCAACCGGTGGAACAAATTTGGGTAACAAATCTTGATAGAAAATTATAAAATATCAATCATTATTTTTTCATAAAGAAAATGAAAATTCCCGCTTAGCCCACTAAATACTTTGTGCAACTATTTAAATATAAAACTCAATTCTATTGCAAAGTACTTGTGAAATCAATTTCACCAATTCTGCATACACTAAAAATAAAATTACTACCCCACACATGTATTTTAAATAATATGACGAGACTTTAAAGAATTATCAAATAAGTGAAAAATTTGAAAGTTGACTAGTATGGAGAAAAAGTGTGGCAATACAAAAAGGAAAAAAAAGAAAAAGTGTCGAGGTAAAAAAATTTAATCAAACAAATTCAATATATTTAAATTTTTAAATAAAATTCATCTTTAATTACTCACGAGATGATCATAATTTTCATTTTTGAGTTAATTATGGTTGTCATGGCTCGAGCAGAATTTATTGAAGTTATAAATTATATAAATTAGGTATTCAACTCTTTATTTTAAAAATTGTGTTCAGTGATGAATACTTTAATTCACTACTGTGAGTGTGAAAAATATTAAATTGTAGAGGTGTTGTTAATAAAAAAATCCAACATTTGTTTTTTGTTTTATAGTAAAGATGTTTAGACATCCTGTAAATTGTTTACACATTCACTACATAACAAGTTTGTAGACCTCATGGGAAAGAAAACGAATAGAACTTTTCAAAAAAATTACTACCAAAAGAGAAGATTCATAGCACCAAAAAGAATAGTAAAAGGAATGTGTAAACAACCTGAGAGTGGAAACCGAACAAAAGAGTTTCCAGATTTCCTTGAAGAAATTTGTGGTCTCAAAAGGGCCGTAACTCTCATTATTACTATCGGAAACTCTTTTTTTCTGGTTTCCACTCTCAGGTTGTTTACACCTTCCTTTTACTTTTCTTTTTGGTGCTATGAATCTTTTCTTTTGGTAGTAATTTTTCTGCAAAGTTCCTCTATTTGTATTATTTCCCTTGTAGTCTACAAACTTTTTATGTAGCGAATGTGTCAACAATTTACGGAATGTCTAAAAATCTTTACTACAAGACAAAAAAAATGTTTGGATTTTCTATTAACAACACCCCTACAATTAAATATTTTTCACACCCGTAGTAGTGAATGAAAATATTCATCAATGAACATGATTGTCAAAATAAAGAGTTGAATACCTAATTTATATAATTTAAAACTTTAATAAATTCTACTCAAGCCATGGCAATCCTAGGTAACTCAAAAATCAAAATTATGATTATCTCGTTAGTAAGTAAAGATGAATTTAACGTAAAAATTTAAGTATATTGAATTTGTTTGATTAAATTTTTTACCTCGATGCTTTTTCCTTTTTTCCTTTTTGTGTTGCCACACTTTTTCTCCATACTAGCCAACTTTCAAATTTTTCACTTATTCAATAATTCTTTAAAGTCTCATCATATTAGGTTAAAATATGTGTGCGGTTTGTTATTTTGATTTTTATTGTATGTAGAATTGGTGAAATTGATTTCGCAAGTACTTTGCAATAGAATTGAGTTTAATATTAATTAGTTATACAAAGTATTTAATGGTCCAAGAAGGAATTTTTATTTTCTTTATCAAAAAATAATGATTGATATTTTAGAATTTTCTATCAAGATTCTTTTCCCAAATTTGTTCCACCGGTTGCCCATTCCCATTGAATGGGAATTAATGGCCCCGCGAGGCACCGTCATTCCCTCCTAATAACGGTGCCGTTCTCTTAGCAACGTCCGTTATGATGACATTTTATGAGACAATTATTGCATATATTTCCGTAGAGTTAGTCTGTCGGGGTCACCTTGCTACGAATCTGATTTTTGAGGATATCATGCTAATGCAAATAGGTGTTAATAGAGCAATATAATAATGACTAGATTAAAGTTCACGTTTTTGGATGATGCTTACTAGAAAAAGAAAGACTAAGAGATTGAATCCCTAACACTAACTCAGGCCAATTGATTGGGCTAAAACTGCAGAAATGAAAATATGAGGCATGCCATGCTGATTGTCACTCGACTTCACTTAATCGAAAACTATGAAGCAAATGCAGTGCTTGCATGTTAAAGAAAAGGAAGACAATCAAGAAAGGACTGCAAACTCAATATTGGGTCATCAAGGTGAGCTCCTAAATCAATCCTGAGTTCTCGAAGGGAATGGCATCTTGAGCAAGAAGTTGGGGGGTTTTTACTCCATTGAATTTAAGAAATCGAAAAACGGAAAAATTAAAGTAAGAGCATATCGTGATCACGTGATAATTTACGCCCATCCATCACAACTCTAAGTAATGGGAGTAGTTTTTTTTTTTCTTTTTTTTTTTTTTTTGGTGCTGGAGGAACCGGCTTGTAGCTGACAGCCGCGCCGTAAACCCTCAGTGACACTTAAACAGGAGGACCCACCACTCCTGGGAGTAGTTTCTCATCAAATTTGTAACAATACATTGTAACAATTTCACTCAGCCAACTGCAATTAATAGGATCAAAGTCAATAAGGTTAGAGTCATTGCTCGCATTTAACGCCAATAGTGTATCCTCGAATATAATTCGATTGAAGATAGAAAGCCCTAGAGAATTATAGAAAACAAATGGTTCTGCTAAGAAACGTATGAAATCACTCTTTTGAAACTGTAATGCGCCCAAGATATAATTTAACCTCTCAAACTCTTTGGACATAAACACAAGAAAAATGGAATAGCTTTAATAAAAAAAGGAGTATGCTTGTATAAGAATAACCAATATGTTTTGTGAACAAATACAATCACTCGATTAATATATGGCCAATCTTCTGACATACATTTTTATATGAAAATTTAATTAAAATAAAATTCAAAATTGCTAAAACACAACCCACCTTCTCAGGGGGATTGGGGTGCGGACGATTTCATTTCCGGAGTGGATTTCGACTCCTACGCCCTGCAAGGAGGCAGGGCAAAAGTCTGAGAGTGAGTGTTAGAGTAGGGTTAGAGTAGGATTGACCAAAAAAAAAAAGTGCCCAATTAAGATTAAATATAATTAGTCGTATTAAATGCAAAATGTCCGCTTGAGTTCCCATGCCTTTAAAAAATAAAAACACGGTTGCTCTCATATTAAAAAAAATAGTTTCTTTCTTTTTATCCTATGTGGGACTCCTTTTTTTACTTCCACACTCACATTACAAACTCTCGACAACACCGCTCAGAGGACAGCTTCTCTAGCGGTCAATAAGAAATAAATAGACATCAGTTTCTAACGTAAATGATGATATTATTCCACGACTACTTGCAATAATTTAAATCAAAACACACCAATGCATACAACACCAAGGATTCTAATTTATTGAGTCGACAATGTACAAATCATGGGCCCTATTTTCACGGACATAAATTATATGCAATGAACAAGTTGTCTTATTTCTTCAGTCCTACATGGTGCTTAACTTGTGGAATATAATCCAATAAAGAAAACTTCACACAAAGTTCCTAGGAGTACGAACAAACCAGTGGCATTTTCATTTACTAGTGTGTCACTTCCCCATTTTCCTAATTAAGAAATGGGTAGTCTAGGTGACCAACAACTGTATCTTTAGTATAGAATGCCTCTCTATTGTAATCATTCAACAGTACATATACTTTGAATCTGTAGACCAAATCGGGGTTAGAGATGAAGAGCCAACCACACAATATCAAGTCTATGTCTCCATCAGCCAGAGCCTTCATCCCGAGCCATCGTGTAAAACCAACACTTGACATGAAGGTACCTCGATAAGCCCTTCTCCAAGTTCTCATCAATTGAGCTTCTTCATCCTCCTTTTCTTTGTCATAATTTTTTGTGCCATGGGCCATGAATCGAGGTTGAGTCACATGGAGATAGGCGAGTTTGCATCATATTTTATTCTAAAACTTGTTTAGTCTCTTGATGACCACTGAGCCTAGATTAAGCAGATCAGAGCCTGTGGCATCCATGTGCTCAATTGCTGGCGAGATTCTAACTCCCATTCAATTAGTGCCAACTTCTCCTGCCACCACTTTGACAATCTCCATTAAGAATTTGCATCTATTCTTGATTGATCCTCCAAATTTGTCCATTCAATCATTGATCAAGTCCTTTAAAAATTCATCAATGAGGTAGCCATGGGCTCCTAAACTCAACGTCATCAAAACCTTAAGTGGAAATTGATTTGATTATTAATGCTTATGCGCAACAAACAAAGTACAAAAATCTCATTTGAAAGTTCATCATGGTATGATTACGGTCCATGGACTAACGTGCTTGAATGGCATTTTCCAGCTGCTCGACGATATTGCTCGATAACCTACCATACGTCATGTGTTTGGAGGGTTCTTGGTCTATGAGGAACATCAAAAGTCTTGTCAGGCATGATGATTCTCCATTTGTCGGAAATAGATTGATTTGTTGATAAAATCGGCGTGCGTCCACCAAGTTGATAAACTAATACAATCACCATAACAATTCAATATTGTCAAAAACAAGGATTGAAGGTGAAACTCAATAAGCTAACATTGCCTCACTAGGAAAACAGTTAACTGCAAAGAAATTGTCAAATCTAATTTGTTCAATTTGAGGGAAAAAATATATTAGTACCATGATTGGTGGCATGACCAACGTGCCAAAATTGACAGAACATGATGCTGCCTTTGGAATGAACAGCATCCACCACCTTCTGTTATGCTCCGACTTGCTCTTCAGTACAAATCCCAGGAGTACCTGGCAACCTGGTTTAACAACTTACATTTCTCAAAGTTAATGATCCTCTCCTAAATAAAGTTCATAGTACTTGCTGTCAAGCAATAAATAGGATTTATTTAGTTTTCTGTGCTCGGATGAACAACGGCATGCGCATTGAGTTTGAACAAGTGTGGCCTTCAAAAGATACTCTCGTTCTGTCGAGTCGCTCTCTACCACCCAGGGTAGTTTTTCTTCCCTTTTCATCTGAACCCTAATTTCTCTATTCCATCCATCTCCTCCCAGCTGAATTTCCCATAACCTCATCGCTGTCCTTCTTCAATTACTGAATTTTCTCATCATCGCAATGTATTCTCTCACCCAATCTTCCATCCAACTGCTTCTCCCTTCATCGCATGGTCCCGAATATCCTTCATCAGAATTTCTCCTTCATCGGCCCTGCATGCAACACTTTTGAGTTCAATCTACTAAATCTTTACCTCCTCAAACCCCTCACAGTTCCCACAATTGATCGTTAAGTATGATCGATGTCCTTTGGTTCATGTGATAGCCTTGTCTTACCGTAAGCTTTGCTGTTTTACTGTCGCCTCACCCATGGAACCTCCTGGCCAGAATCCAGATTCTCCCGAAGATGCACAACTGGCTGCTTTGTGCTCTCGTCTTGGACGCCTATGGGAAAAACAGAGCATTGAAGTCTGTGATGAAGCGCCTTCGACTGACAAATTGGCTGAATGCAAACTCATCCTTATAGGTGAGGTACTTACCCAAAATTCAATCAATCTTCCAGCTTTCCAAAGTACTATGCGGCGAGCTTGGCGAGTAGACACTGTGGAAATTACATGAACTGAAACTGACATATACGTTATGAAGTTCCGAACTGAACTAGAAAAAAAGAGAATTCTTGATAATGGGCCATGGCATTTTGGAAATCAACTTGTTATTATCAAGCCTTGGATTCCTAATACCCCCTTGCACTGCTATGACTTCTCTACTTGTACATTTTGGGTCCAAGTCTTTGGTCTCCCGTTAGAACGTTGCACAGAGGAAGTCATTCGCAGGGTTGTCCGCCATGTTGGTAGGGTTCAAGCAGTCAAAATTGATGGTAAAGACGGTACATCTCTTCGGTCTGTCCGTGCAAGGGTTGATCTAAGTCTTAGTGAACCTCTTCAACCAGGCCAACTGCTACGAGTTGCAGGAACAACTTTCTGGTTAGATTTTCAATATGAACGCCTCTCGCACTACTGTTATTCATGCAGTAGACTTGGACATTATGCCATGGGGTGCCCTGAAAGCCCCTATGATGAAGCAAATTTTGAGCATAGGGATAGTATGTATTTTGGTCAATGGCTTAGGGCAGAGAATAGGGAGCACAACCCTTTCTGGCATACCTTTTATGCTTCTCCTCAATCCTGTCCTGAAACATAAGACATTGTTCCGGAGACCCCTATAGTGCCTTCGACTGAGCCTCCACCGGAACAACCCCCTGCAAACAAAGGTAAAGAGATTGTTCAGTTTCTAGCGGATGGCCCATCCTTTACTATGGCTGAACCTATCAATTGGCGTCCCTTACCTGATCAGTACTGTGCTGCTCCCACTCCCACACACCTGGCTCCTGTCTCTAATCCTCCTGTCATGGCATCTGAAAGCTCAGAGCACTCCCCGAAGACAAAAAAAGTAAGGAGCAGTAAGTTGAGTACCAATTCAAGCCCAATAAAAAAGGCCAAACGCTGCACTCTGTTGAAAGAGGGACTTGACAAATCATACCTCTTGGAGACTCCAATCTTTCAAGCTGAAAACACTAACAATTGGGCTATGGTGGCTGGCCCTAATAAGCCACCCAAAGACAAATGAAGCTCATCAGCTGGAATTGTCAGGGGTTGGGCAATTCCCTGACAATTCAAGCCCTTAGGGCGTTGGTGGCCCGGGAACAGCCGGATATTCTATTTCTTATGGAAACTAAGAACAGAGAACAAGTACTTAGAAAGCTTCAGAAACAACTTACTTATACAAATGGCCTTTTGGAACAGCCCTTAGGCATAGCAGGGGGCCTTGCAGTGTTTTGGAAAGACCATATTTACCTCACTCTGGATCAACAAACCCCAGACTATATTGATATGTTTTGTGCGGAGGGGGAGAGTGGACCTATGATGCGCTTGACTTGTCTGCATGCACCAACAGTTTTTCAACCACGGCAATCTTTATGGCGAGCCCTGAAACTCATAAGCCAGTTTAACACTTTACCATGGTTGTGCATTGGTGATTTCAACGAGGTTATGTATCCATGGGAAAAACAAGGTAAACAGTCACCCTCTACTAAGAGAATGCAGGTTTTTCGCCAAATGTTAAACGAATGCCTACTTATGGACCTTGAAAGTAAAGGATGTTCTTTCACTTGGTGCAATAATAGAGCTGGGGATGCTTTAGTTAAAGAAAGATTAGATCGAGCTTTTTGTACTATGGATTGGCGCCTTACTTTTCCTCCAGCTGAAGTCTTCGCCCTCCCAGCCATTGGATCCGACCATAGTCCACTGCTTTTAACGACAACTGCCACTCCACCAAGGCGACAGAGAGGCTTTATCTTTGGATCTTATTGGCTACAAGAGCCAGAATGTCGTTCAGTAATATCAATTGCATGGCAAACTGCTCCTTCTCAGATTTTGGACATAACAAAGAAGATAACAAAGGTATCAACAGCCCTCACCAGTTGGAGTCAATCCAAATTTAAGAACAGCTACCGCCAAATCAATGCACTGCAGCACCGACTTCAGATCCTGACAAACAAAACAAACTCTCATCATGACCAATCCTGGATGAATGCCTTAAAAACTCAAATTCAGCACTTGTGGCAGCAAGAAGAACAATACTGGGCCATGCGCTCTCGAGTTAAATGGCTCAAGTGGGGTGACAAAAATACCAAATTTTTTCACGCTACAACTATTCAGAGAAGACAGCGCAACCGAATCAGCATGTTTCTAAATGCAAATCAGCAATGGGTCAGAGATCGTCAGACATTACAGGACATGACGCAGCACTTTTTTCAGAATTTATATTCATCTGTGGGTCACCGAGACTATGGCCCAATACTTGATCAATGTCCAATAGTGGTCACCAATTCTATGAATGCCTGTCTTACTGCTGTAGTAACTCCTGAGGAAGTTCGCCAAGCTACCTTTCAATTAGGAGCCACGAAAGCACCTGGCCTAGACGGTTTAAATGGTTAGTTCTATCATGCGCACTGGGATATTCTACAGGAGGACATTGTTAGCTGCGCTCAAAACTTCTTCCGTTCAGGTGTGCTCAACCCAGCCCTTAATAAGACTTATCTCACTTTGGTTCCAAAAATCTCTCACCCTAAAAAATTGGACCAATATAGGCCAATCAGCCTATGCAACTTTTCCTACAAAATCATCTCAAAGATCTTAGCCAATCGTTTAAAGCTGTTACTCTCGACCCTCATCTCAACAGAACAGAGTGCATTTATCAGTGGTCGCCAAATCCAGGATAATATTCTATTAGTCCAGGAAGTCTTGTACCAACTTCGCATACGGAAACACAAGCGAACATTTCAGGGAGTACTCAAAATTGACATGAAAAAAGCCTACGATTGGGTCAAGTGGGACTTTCTGCGAGATTATCTCTTGAAGATCGGTTTTCATGCAACTTAGGTTCACCTGGTTATGCAGTGTGTCACCACTGCTTCTATGAGTGTTAAGCTAAACGGTGAACCCCTCCCTCCGTTTCCAATGAAGAGGGGGCTCCGACAGGGCGACCCATTATCACCATATTTGTTCATCTTAGTGGCGAACGCACTCTCAACTCTAATACACCAAGCTATGGAGATGGGTAACATTTCAGGCATTAAACTCAATCACAGGTGCCCTACCCTCTCACACTTATTTTTTGCTGATGATGCCATCTTTTTTATAGAAGGGAAACTACTAGAATGTCAGAATCTATCCAATATATTATCTCAATACTGCTGGGCATCGGGACAAGAGATTAATCGTAATAAATCTGGTGTTTTCTTTAGTCCTGCTTGTCCTACTGCTCTACAGGAATCTCTTGCTAGAGAACTTAGAGTTCCCGTGATGAAAAAGACTGGCAAATACCTTGGCATCCCATCAGACTGGGGGAAATAAAAAAAAAGAAATGTTTTCCTGGATTTTGGCAAAAGTTCACTCTAAACTTGATGGCTGGAAGGAAAAGTTATTTTCGAAGGGTGGTAAAGAAATCTTGATTAAAGCAGTAGTGCAAGCTATTCCACAGTATGCAATGTCGATTTTTAAAATACCTATATCACTGTGTAAGTCTATTGAACAAAAGGTGGCTAGCTTTTGGTGGCAATCTCAGGGCAACAAGTCAGGTATTCATTGGCGGAATTGGGACTCTCTCAAAGTTCGAAAAGACTTGGATGGTCTTGGTTTCAGAGATCTTATCACTTTTAATAAAGCATTGTTGGCTAAACAAGCTTGGCGGCTATTTCAACAACCTACATCTCTATGGAGTCGCATCCTTAAAGGGTTGTATTTCCCCTTCACTAACTTTGCACGTGCGGACAGAAGTGCTCGGCCCTCTTGGGGATGGCAAAGCCTTTTGCTAGGCAGAGATTCTATAGCATCTAATCTACAGTGGTCAGTAGGCAATGGGCAGAACATTAACATCAGGGAGGATAAATGGTTGTCTACAAGCATTATTGGGGGACCAGCAGCTTGGAATGAGCCTACTAAGGTCGTGGACTTCATCTGTCCAGACCTTCAGACATGGAATATCCCTCTGCTTTCTAGAAGTTTTGATGAGCATCAAATTGCTGAAATTCTAAAAATACAGATCAGTCTGCACTATATTGAAGACAAATTGATTTGGACAGGACGATTAAATGGTGTGTACACTGTCAACAATGGATATCACCGGATCAAAACAACAGCAACAACAGTCCTTCATAATCAGCCCTCCTCATCCTTTCAACCCCCTAAACACCTTTGGGCTACTATATGGCAGGTACTATCTCCTCCAAAACTGCGTATCTTTTTATAGTCACTACGCCACAATGCTATAGCCACTGCTGGAAATCTCTACTATCGTCACATTATTGAAGATCCTATTTGTAACCTCTGTAGTGATAGTAGCCCAGCCCCCGAAACCACTGAACATTTGTTTCTACATTGCCCATGGACAACGAAAGTTTGGACTCATGCCCATCTACCATGTTCTATTCAGCATGCTCAACATCACAGATTTGATGCCTGGCTATTACATATATTTGATCAGGAGAGGAACTTACAGTTTTATGCGCAAATTACATATGTTCTGTGGCACATCTGGAAAGCCAGGAACGATTTTGTCTTCCGCCGTAGATCCCCGAACCCAGATCACATCGTAGCTTCTGCTCTGGCCCACGCCCGCTCTTATCATCACTGTCATCTGGCTTTGTTGCAACAAAATCATCATAAACCAATTACTCTGCCACACCAGCAAGACCTCCCAATCCAGAGAAACATATCACTTACCAGTGGATTCGATGCAGCTTCTTCTCATTCCGGGTTTCGATTGGCTAGAAAGACTGTTCCTCGCCGTCCCCTTTTGGATCTGTCTTGGTGCCCTCCGACTCCTGGTGTGCTTAAAATCAATATTGATGTATCCTTCCCCACGGTAATGGATGACGCTGCTGTCTCTTGTATTTGTCGCGACTCCTCCGGGAAGCTGATTGATGGCAGTGCTCACCGAACACCCTCTGTTTCACCCCTGCAAGCCGAAACCCAAGCTCTCATCTTTGCCCTACGATACCTCATCACCACAAGAAGAAACCAACACAACCTCCTTCTGGAATCAGACTCGCTTGCTGTGGTTGAAGCAATTCTCGAACAAGATCGCACACCATGGGAGCTAGGCGCTCTCTTCGCTGAAGCTAGGGCTCTGCTCCGCCTCTTCCCAACCCTGCGCATCCAACACTGCAGAAGAGAAACCAATGCAGTTGCTGACTGGGCTGCAAAAGCCCAAGCCCAAAACTTCTCCCATCGAACTGGGTCAACTCCCCCCCTCCTGCTTTGTCTGATCTGTTAGGTACTGATATGTTGAGCTGCTGTAACTTTTCTGTCTCGTGAATGAAGTTTCCTTTTACCGACCAAAAAAAAAGAAGAACGGCATGCGCACAAATTTAATTCCTTTTTTGCGCTATATACAGAAGACAGCCTGATCTTGGGACAAGAGGTTCGCATGCGCCAGCAATGGGATCTCATTGATTGCTCGGCATCTCGTCTTGGGCGCTAGCACTACCTTGTGAGAGAGTTCAAACTTGCCCATCTGGCATGAAGTGAAGAGGTTCGCGGCCATTTTGTGCGTAGCTTTGTATTCTTGTTAAGAGCGACCAACAAAGGTCGATGTTAATAGGGGGCCCTACGGATCCTCGGTTATTAAAAAAAAAAAAAGGTTGATGCTAAAAGTACAATGGGGAAAGATTTGCAGACGGTGTGATATGAGGTTGATCTGTACTGCTTGTTGTTATTTCTGGTTCGTTGTTGCCATTCGAGCATTGCAGCAAAAACTGGGAAGCTTTGACGTAATTCAGTTTGAGAATACCAAGGTTGCCGCACGTTACTATTAGGACTTAATTGCATTTTCGTGACAAAATTTAGGACTTAATTGCACTCTTTGAATGTTTTAGGATTTAATTATACTTTCGTAATAAGTTTTTAAGACTTTCAATCAAGCTTTACAAACTTTCTGATGACATTGCGCGGATGCAAGCTTCTCTAGCGGCCAATAAAAAAAGTAATATGAACATGAGTCTCTATTGTAGATGATTATAATATTCTACAACTACATTTAATAATCTC
This sequence comes from Eucalyptus grandis x Eucalyptus urophylla, assembly GCA_028830015.1. Classification (NCBI taxonomy): domain Eukaryota; kingdom Viridiplantae; phylum Streptophyta; class Magnoliopsida; order Myrtales; family Myrtaceae; genus Eucalyptus; species Eucalyptus grandis x Eucalyptus urophylla. Next base: position 50,550,845 of record CM054190.1, read on the forward strand.
ATTATAATACAACAACGCATACATTATCAGAGAAAGGATTATAATGTATTTAAGAAGATGGACATTTGATCATTCATCAGACTCGATCGAGTCGACAATTTACAAATCATGTGCCCGATTTTTACGGACATAAAGTACATACAATGAACAAGTTGTCTTATTTCTTCCATCCTCCATAGTGCTTAATTTATACAACATAATCCAATAAGAGAAAAGTCCACACAAACTTCCTAGGAGTACGAGCAAACCCATAGCATTTTCATTTGCTAATGTGCCACTTCCTTATTTTCCTGGTCAAGAAATGGGTAATCTATGTAACCGACAACTGGATCTTGAATATAAAATGTTTCTCTGTTGTAACTGTTCAATGGTGCATCAACCTTGAACCGGTGAACCAAATCGGGGTTAGAGATGAAGAGCCGACCATACGATATCAAGTCTGCGTCTCCATCAACCAGAGCCTTCATCCCGAGCTCTCGAGTGAAACCACCAGTCGACATGAAAGTACCTTGATAAGCTTTCCTCCAGGCTCTCATCAATCGAGCTTCTTCGTCCTCGCCTTCTTCTTCTGTGGGAGCAGCCATGAATCGAGGCCGAGTCACATGGAGATAGGCCAGTTTGGAGCCTAACTCGTCTTGAAACTTGTTTAGTCTCTCAATGATTGCTAGGCCTAAACCGAGCGGATCGGAGTCCGTGGCATCATTATAGTCGACTACCGGTGAAATTCTAACTCCCGTTCGATCAGCGCCAATTTCTCCGACAACCACTTTGATAATCTCCATCAAGAATCTACATCTGTTCTCAATCGATCCGCCAAATTCATCCGTTCTATCATTGATCGAGTCCTTTAAGAATTGATCAATGAGGAAGCCATGTGCTGCATGGACCTCAACCCCATCGAAACCTGAAATCAAAATTCATATGATCACGTACACATGCGTGACGAACTAAGTAAATAAAACTAATTTTTTCATCTTTTTCATCCATCATGGTATGACTATAATTCAAGGCCTAACCTGCTCGAATGGCATTTTTAGCTGCTAGTCGATGTTGCTCGATAACCTGCCATACTTCATGTGTTTGGAGGGCTCTTGGTTTGTGATAAACATCAAGACTCCTATCGGGCATGTGGATTTTCCATTTATCGGAAATAGATTGATTTGTAGACGAAATCGGTGCGGCTCCCCCAGGTTGATAAACTGATACAATCACCGTAATACGTCGATATCATCAAAATCAAATCTAGATTGTTCAAGTTATTCCTAGGAAAACAGTTCAACAGGAAAAATAAATAAATAAATAAATAAATAAATAGTACCACGATTGGAGGCGCGACCAGCGTGAAACTCTTGACAGAAAATGATGCCGCCTTTGGAATGAACAGCATCCGCCACCTTCTTCCACGCTTCGACTTGCTCTTCAGTGTAAATCCCAGGACTACCCGGAAACCTGGTTTAACAACATAATTCAATGATCCTCCCATGATCCAAAACAAATTTTCTGTTACTTGCTGTCAAGCAATGATCTTGGGAGAAGAGGACGTACGCGGTGCCCGTGTTGGAGATGGCGGTGCCTTCTGCGATGAGAAGACCGCCCTCGCTTGCCCTTTGTGCGTAGTACTCCGCATGAGCCGGCAACGGAGTATCATCGACCGCTCTACATCTCGTCATGGGTGCCATCACCACCCTGTCACCACCACCACCAAGTTGAAATCAAGACGTGCAGAGTTATTCTGTAGAGATCTGTGCGGACTATATACGATACCTGTGAGTCAGATCAAACTTGCCCATCTTGCATGGAGTGAAGAGGTTCGTGCCCATTTCGTGCGTAGCCATGTTAAGGATGAACAGGGATGGCCAACGCTAAAGATAACAATGGCCAAAATCAGAAGATGTTGCGAACTGAATTGAGGTGGATCTGCATCGCTCGTTTGGTATTTATAGTTTGCTGTTGCCATGGGAACCCTGGCAGCAGAATCGACGTAATTCATTACGTGGGTGCCAGGAGGTTGGCAAAGTCGAATTGCATTTTGGCCTTCTTTGACCTTCTTTCTCTTCGAGAAGAAAGCGTGCTTAAGAATGTCGGACCGACGGTGCACGGGGACGGAAAATCGGCGAAGTTCATGCCAAGGTTTCTACCCCAGTGTGGTTCTTACATTGACCTTTCAACATTTCATCACCTGCTGAGCAAAAAAAAAATAATAATCATAGGTTCCCTTACGTTATAATAATGATAATAAAAATGAAATTTTTCTCTTTACTTCCCGATTCAGAAAACTCCAACTGACTTCCACCGTGCTTAATTATAAATTATGTATGAGATGATCGCTTGATTGTTGGAAATTTCCTATAATATGGGATTATATTAATTAATTGATTTTCTATTTTAAATAATCGGTTAATGGTTATTCCAATATTTATTGAACTCTACAGTGATCTGATTGAATTGGATATTGGCATCTATTAATAATGGGTCTAGTTGAGCAGCAAAGTGTAGGCAATTGTGTTTAACTGAAGTTCGTAATGGGAATGACCCAATTGACACGTTGCTGATTAGGGTTTGCTAGGTGCCCCCTCTAGCCTATAAAAAGGTAGGTTATACCCATCAGTTGCTTTAATCCTATTGAAAGCTGCTATGCTGAAATAACTCAAAAAGAGGAAGATCTAACATTATGATAAATCTCTAATTATTAGAGTGATCTATTTTTCTTCAAGTGAAGCAATGGCTCATACAGGTACGCTTTAATTCCGTTGTATTTATTGATTTCAGTGTTTGACAATTATATATGGATCCGTTTTTTCTTGATCGATTAATTGTTTATATGAATAATTTTCTATATGTGGTATCAGAGCCTATCATATATGATTGTAGAACCCATTTCTTTTTTAATGAAAAAAATTCAAAATTTTCCTTTTTGAGCTGAATATGGGCATTATTTTTGTCGCGACCTAAATTTTTGGGTGCACCACCTAAAGTTTAGGCTGATGGATTATTAAGCCTAGACTTAACTCGGGCTCTCCCAAGCTCATACCAATTCACGACTTAAGTTCAAGTTCTTAACATGCATATAGATTTTATCTAGGAGTCGCCATTAATATATTTTTGGTGGGTCGATTAAAAGCCCAAGTAAAGTAACGAGAGTTTTACTTTACTCCTACGAACCAGAGACTATGGGTACGTGGACTTGGTTACATTAAATTTCTCTAATGCCTTTTCGGTACCATTATTTTATTTTGAAAGATGTTTTTTGCAAGCAGTTTAAATTGATTTTAAATCTAATTCCCTAACATGTGAGGTGATCATGCGGGTGCACAAACCACCAATTTAACATCCAAGAAAGCAATGAAATAATAAAAAAAATGCAGGGACTTACCTTGTATCAACGAAAGCATCTGCATGGTTAGATTAAAAATTAACATCATCAACCCTAGATATGATTTTTAATTAACACGCAATTTCTTTTATTTGTTTTCACTTAATTAATGAAAATTATACAATATGCAAGGCAATATTAACTAAATGACCTAATTCTAATGACATGCAATTTCTAATTAAATAGACCTAGCAACAATCACTAAATGGCATGCATTTTATGAACCTAATTCTATAAGACGTGCACATGATTTTTTTTTGTGTTTTTTTTTTATAAAATTCGAAATTAAAATTGTCAAATAATTAAACATGCAATTCGATTAAAAAAAAAAAAACTAACATCCTACGCGAATGCATTTTTTTGGATTTTTATTTTTGTTATTTTTTTATTTTTTTAAAAAAGTTTGAAATAAGTAAATTTCCTATCCTAGATATGCAATTTAATTCAAAGATATCATCTAACCTAGATATCATCTAAACATGCATTTAAGAAAAATGACTAACTAACCTATCATGCAACCAATCATAATCTACACGGGATGCAAATGCAATTTTTTGTATTTTCGGGGTAAATAGAACAATTTAAAAATATAATAAACACCAAATCATCCAAATGTTATCCACCATTCGAATTGAAATTCAAACTTGATTATCTTGCTAATAAAATCGATAAATTGATCTTAAGCTTTAAAGATCAAGATATCAATTTACTCCCGCGTAAATAATTATTCCATTTAAAGCCTTATAGATAGAATAAAAATTCGTGCAGTTGCAAATTGGATGCTACATCAGGGAATTTCAATTATGCATTGGAAAATATTTCAAACAAAGAGATAAAATATCAAAAACTAAAATAAGATAAAACAAATCTACCTAATAAAATAAATCTACCTAAATTAAAATAAATCTCTACCTAAATTGAATTTTTTTCCAAAAATTCGAACGGTGAGGTGGACCAACGATGAAGGCTCAGCACGACACGGTTCAAAGGCAGCAGCCGTGGTGGTAAGTCACCAAGGGCTTCGGTGAGGGCGATGGGCACGATCGTCAGAGCTCTGGTGAGGGGCTCGGATGGCAGCTGGTAGAATGGCGACGAATAGGGGAGCCGCTCGAATCAGGAAGCGCGGCTCGTCGCTGGAGTAGCAGTGGCGCTCGGGCGTCTGTGGGTCAATCGGAGCGGCGGCGGAGCTGCGAACGTCGCTCGTGCAGGCGCGGATGAGGCGGTGGGAGCAGCGATGGCAGCGAATAGTGGCGTCGCGGGCTGCTGCAGGGGCGCGAAAGCGCGGCGATCAACTCGGGCTACTGGCGGAAGGAGGCACAACAGCAGTGGCGGTGCTCGAGCGAGCTGCTGGTGGTCGCTCAGGCGGGGTGGCACCGAGCGGCGGTGACTGGCAGCAGCGACGGCGGGCGTTCGGGTCGAGCAGAGAGTGGGCTCGCGGGGGCTGCAGGTCGCAGGTTACTGCGGTGGAGGTCCTGCAGGTGTCGAGGCAGGTCGCAGGTGTGAGCGTCGCTGAGGGCAGGCGGACGAGGATGCTTGGGTGCGGACGTTGGCGGCAGTAGGTGGCATGGGCGTCGCTCGTGGGGCGGAAAGCAGCAGTGGCAGTGGCGACGGCAAGCAGAGGCGTCGCGATGGAGGGTCGTCGAGCGGAGATGATGGCGCGCCTAGATCTCGCTGGTGAGGGACGGCGGCTGACAGATCAGCAGCAGCGGAGCGGCATGCAGCTTCACGGAGAAGGAACCCACGAAGAAGAAGCACAGTGCACGTCTTTTCTTTCTTTCTTGTTTTTTTTTTTTTGGTTTTTCTCTCTCTCACCTCACATCTACTCTCTGTACGAATTCTTTCTTCCTCTCCTGTTTCTTTTTCTGCTTTTTCCACAAAAAGAAAAAAGCTGACTTTTTTCTTTTTTCCTCGAAGCTTTTTTTTTTTTGGTACGAACCAGAACTTTTTACTCTCAATTTCTTCGAAAATTTTCTTCCTTTTGTCGTGAAAAATGAGCCTCTCTTTTATAGTGACTCGAAACGGTCTCTTTACACGACATTTCCCGAATTACCATTTCTTATCACATTAAATCAAATCTATGTGATTTGGCAATCAGCTCAATTCTTGCTCATTTTTCACTTTATTTCAAAATTGTTGCTGCATTTAAAAAAATCTGGACATCCGTCAGAATTCCATATTCAATCAAATCAATTTCCCCCATTTTCATTTTTTTCTTTTTATTTGATCAAAATGCAATTTTATTTTTCCAAAATTAGGTGTCAACAATTTTATAGTGTGGATTTTTTGCTCAATTGATCCTAAAACCATAGGACTTTTGTTCTACATGTCAAGATCTTTCCAATCATATATAATTTGCATAGTTTCGCTGAAAACTAAGAGAGAATTTAAAATTTGAAATTCTAGGGTTTATACATGAACAAGAGATTTGGACGCAACCTTGAGGTCGATTATGACTATGCCATTTACATCTCATTTAGCAAAATTTTGGGGGGGGGGGGGGGGTCCATTGCAAAAAAAATTGTTTTTTCTTGTTCTATGTATAATCAATATATTGAAAAGATGCAAATCCTTTTTCATTAGTTATGGGTGGCTAACCATTGCATTGAAAATCTTTTGAAGAGAAGAACACAAAAATAAGTGATTACTCTGCATATACGTATTGAAAATTTTCTAATTTTGAGCATGGGATAAATGTAGACGCTGTAATAATACCTTTATCAAAGGGAATAAAAACATGTATTTAAATAAATTCAAGAATGAATTGAACTATCGACATTGTGACATTATTCTAATTCTATCTCTATAATTCGAAAAAATATTTAAGTGAATTATTCTTTTTATTGCTTATCTTTTGAGTTGCCATACTTCGTGCAAATTGTTGTGCTTTGTGCACATGCACTTTTGTTTGCGTTGCGAGCATGTTTGCCATACTTGTGACTAGGGATTTGTGTTATTTCCATTCCCGTGGCATCATATGCCTTCTTATATTATGAATTGAACTTAGTATGAACATATTTTCTTTTATACAAAGTGATCATAACTGGAAATATCAAAATGTTTGTGAAATTAATATACTTGCAATAAAAAGAAAAATTCACTGATTGTGTTGTGCCTCATGTAGTGAGCTTACTTCTTCAGACTGCCAGCGTGCAGAAGTCCCAACGATCTCCAAGGCCCAAGCCCACGTAGAAAAGCCCTGCTTCGGCCTCTGCGAACGTGTCGACTTCCTCATCGCAGCCGGTGGAAATCCCAACCGCCATTACCATCTCGAGAAGAAACCAGAGAAGAGAAGACAAAATTGACACATCCTCCTTTCATTGGCCTGATGAGTTCTCGTTGATCACTGGGCTGATAACTAATTTCGGGAACTTTTCTGATATATCGGGCAATTGAATCTTTCAGCAAATTCTTCACGCGAACTCTAAACTGAAAGATTATTAGCCAAATCTGATGGATTCGAAACCCGTTAGCGATAATGCTGCCGCCCCAAGGAAGGTTGGTTCATGCTGCGTCTTGGGTTTTTTTTTTTTTGGTTATTTATTTAGTTAATATTTGTTATTTCTGCTAAATGAAGAATTGCATTGGCTGTCTGTGGATGGTCTTCTTTGCTGTTGTTTTTTCCTTCTGGGGCAATGGATGCTTTGTGCTGTGGCGTTGCAGATGAGATTTGCACCTAAGGCTCCTCCAGTTCGAAAGCCAAAACCTGCTTTTCTCAAGACGTATGGAAAAAAGCCTTTCTGGTTCATTGCATTGCTCATTTTTTAACACTTACATGTCGCACTTATATTTCAAATAAATTGTTCCCTTCCGTTTTTCCTCTGGACTCTTTTTTCCACGTTCCCGCTACAAACTCTCCAACAACCTAGATGGGTGTCACCTCTTACCATCCAAAAAATAAAAGCACATGAACATCGGTTTCCACCATAATTGATTATATTACTCAAAAGTATTTTTATTAATAATCAAACTATACAAACAAGTACAATACAAGAGAGAATTATAGTTTGTTGAACAAGGAGATATAATTATTCATCAGACTCTATGTTATTGACTCTATAAGGTACAAACCATATTCCCTCTTGTCACGGACATAAGGCATATGCAATGAACTAGTTGTCTTATTTCTTCGATCCTCCTTGGTGCTTTAACTTGTACAATGTAACCCAAACTTCCCAAGAGTACAAACACACCAATAGCATTTTCATTTACTAGTGTGTCACTTCCCCATTTTCCTGGTCAAGAAATGGGTAATCTATGTAACCAACAACTGGATCTTGAGTATAAAATGTATCTCTGTTGTAACCATTCAATGGTGCATCCACCTTGAATCGGTAGACCAAATCAGGGTTAGATATGAAGAGCCGACTGTATGATATCAAGTCCGCATCTCCTCCAGCCAAAGCCTTCATCCCGAGCTCTCGCGTGAAGCCGCCGCTCAACATGAAAGTACCTTGATAAGCTCTCCTCAAAGTTCTCATCAATTGAGCTTCTTCATCCTCCTCTTGTTTGACGTAATTCTCCGTGCCATTGAGTGTGAATCGAGGATGAGTCACATGGAGATAGGCGAGTTTGGAGCCTATCTCAGTTTGGAACTTGTTCAATCTTTCGATGATCGATAGGCCTAGATTGAGTGGATCGGAGTCCATGGCATCCAGGTGGTCAATCGCTGGTGAGATTCTAACTCCCGCTCGATCAGTGCCAACTTCTCCTGCTACCACTTTGATGATCTCCATCAAGAATCTGCATCTATTCTCAATTGATCCCCCACATTCGTCTACTCTATCATTGATTGAGTCCTTTAAGAATTGATCAATGAGATAGCCATGTGCTCCATGCACCTCAACACCATCAAAACCTAAAGTGGAAATCGATTTGATTATTAATACTTATGTGCAACAAACGAAGTAAATACGAGTAAATTTAGCATCTATCACGATATGATTATAGTTCATGGACTAACCTGCTCGGATGGCATTTGCAGCTGCTTGGTGATATTGCTCAATAACCTGCCATACTTCGTGTGTTTGGAGAGCTCTTGGTTTGTGAGGAACATCGAGAGTCCCGTCGGGCATGATGATTTTCCATTTATCAGAGATAGATTGATTTGTTGACGAAATTAGAGCGCGTCCATCGGGTTGATAAACTAATACAATCACCATAATATAATACCAATTGTTGTTAGAAACGAGTATAGAAGGTGAAATTTAATAAGTTAACATTGTCAAAGTAGGAAAAAAGTATAACAGCAAAAACAAATTGTCAAATTCAAATAGTGCAGGTCGTGATTATGTGATATTTTGAGAAAATTAATTTAGTACCACGGTTGGAGGCACGACCAACGTGCCAAAGTTGACAGAAGATGATGCCGCCCTTGGAATGAACAGCATCCACCACCTTCTTCCATGCTTCGACTTGCTCTTCAGTGTAAATCCCAGCACTACCTGGATGGTTTAACAACATTTTATTTCTCAAACTTAAAGATCCTCCTATGATCCAAAGCGAAGTTCATATTACTTGCTGTCAAGCAATGAATAGGGTATAAATAGCTTGCGGTGCTCAGGTGTACATCGGTATGTAGACAATTTCAGTTCCTTTCTGCGTGATATATAGAAGACAGCTTGATCTCAGGACAAAAGGACGTACCCAGCGGCCGTGTCAGAGATGAGGGTGCCTTCGGTGATGAGAAAACCACCCTTGGTCGTTCTTTGTGCATAGTTCTCTGCATGCACCGGCAATGGAATCCCATTAATTGCTCTGCATCTCGTCATAGGCGCTAGCACTACCCTATGAGAGAGATCGAACTTGCCCATCTGGCATGAAGTGAAGAGGTTCGCGGCCATTTCGTGTGTAGCTTGTATTCTGTCAAGAACGAACAAAAAGGATTGATACTAAGAATATGATGGTGAAGATTTGAAGACGGTGCGATGTGAGGTTGGTCGATATTGCTCATCGGTCTTTATAGTTTGGTGTTGCCATTTGAACATAGCAGCAAGAACCGGGAAGATTCACCCGTAATTTAGTTTGAACATGGCGAGGTTTGATTTTGATATGACTAAGCCGTCGCATGTTGGGAAGGTCCAATTGTAATTTGCTTTCTTTAACCTCACTTTTCTCCTTGCAAAATTGTTTTAAAGACGTTGACGTATAGAACATGTGGTTCTAACGTTTCTTTATTTTCTTTATTGCCCAACGGGGTTCTTACATTCACCGTTCTACATTTCATCGCCTGCTGCGCTGCTACGAACCCCCGGGGGGGGGGTTGGGTTTGGAAGATATGCATCAATCTAGAAGATACTCTCGGATTTTCGACCAATTTTGTTTGTATATAAATTAGCTAGGAATCTTAGATTGAGATTAGATTATGATTTCCAAATATCTCTTTGCCTTTATTATTTCATCTCTGTATTATAATTACAGAAGCATTGTACATCAAAAGATACAATTGAATACACAAATTTACAAAATCTCTCATCTTCCTCATCTTCTTTCATGGTATCAGAGCTTTAGGCTTCTGATTTTTTTTTTTTTTCGCTTCTTGATCCTTTCACTTCCGCTTCTGATTGCCCACCAGAGGAGTTCTGACCTACAAAAACAGAATTGCCATCCGGTAGTGGAATCATCTTAGAGGAAGAAGATAAGAGAGTTATTTTTTTACCTTCAATGGCTGACGATCAGTCCATCGCAGAGAATCCATTGCAGTCGCAGATCCAAAGCTCACCTACCACAACACAACAACAACCACTTCAGACTCAGCCCATACAATGAATACCCATGCAAGCTCAGTTTAATTTGGGGCAACCCGTTTCGGGCCAACCTTCCAGTGGGTACCTTACCCATGGTACCTTGGGCCAAGCCCAACTACATCATCGCCTAGCTTTATAGGGCACCAAGGAGCCCACATCCAATCTGAAGGGAGCCCACCAGCCGTAAGTGGGGCAAGCCCGACCTCCGGATTGGAGCAAACAAGCGGGTCAGGAGAACCGGGTCTAGGCACAAATTCTTACCCGGGAGTTTTCAATGCGGGGCATCAATACGGATCGAGCGGATCAAGTTTAGGGACAAATCCCTACCTGAATTTCACGCTCGATTTTTTGCCGTTTCCCATCAGAGCAATCACCGGATGACCGGAGCCTGGAGACCCCCTGTATGTCTCAACAGCCGATGGCCTAGAATTGCGGCTAATCAACCTACAATTAACCAGGCTAGAGAACTATTCCAAGTGGTCTTGAGATCTTAGACGAGCGCTAGTGACAAAAGACAAGGACGGGTTCCTAGATGGAACCGTCCTGATTCCGACCGATGATTGACTGGTGCGAAACTGGAGGAAATGCAACCAGCTCATCCGCTCATGGATCGGGAATTACATCTCCCTAGACGTCGCGGCTAGTCTGCCACCGACGGAAGATTCCAAAAATATGTGGGAGAATATCAAGCAAATGTACGGCAAACTAGATCGGGCAAGAATTTTTTCTTTGATGCAGGAACTCAGCGAATTAAAACAAGGAAATATGATGATTTCCGCATGCTACAACAAATTATCGTCTCTGTGGAATGACCTCAAAGCTGCAGAAGAAAAACTCGAAGGACTAGAGGAGACGCTCGCACAGTACCGATCGATGAAAGAACGAGAAAAGGCGACCCGTTTTTTACTTATCTTGAATGACTCTTACCTGACGTTCCGATCGCAGATATTAGCTAGGGAACTGGTGCCACCTCTCGGACGGATCTTCCAATTGGCTGTCCAGGAAGAAAGCTAGAGGCTCACTTCATCAGAACTAGCGAAAGGAGGAGAGAGCTTCACTTTGGCCAATCGCGGCGAGCGGAGAAATTGGGGACCCAAAACCCTAGCACACGAAAAAGGGGGCAAGCTAGGGTTACAAGCATCCGGATCTGAGGATCCTCGTCTCCTTAAAAGAGGAGGAACGAGTGGCTCAGATTTGCCGCGCGGATCGAACGGCCCAAAAGGGCCGATCTATTTGTCCGGATACAACGAACGAGATGAGGGGGCTTGGAAGACATCCGACGGTGGTGACGTTTCCCTCGCATCTGACGGTGGGAGTTATTTCTCTGGATTTGACGGTGGAGGAATTTTCTCGACATCTGCAAAAAATCTTAACCCAAAAAAGGGTAAATTATATTGTGATTTTTGCGTAAGGCCACACCACACAATCGAAAATTGCTGGAAATTGCACGGTAAACCCAGAGAAAAAGGAAAAAAAAAATTATGTAGCTTATCAGATTGGGGTTTCTAATGCCGATCGGTCCATCACAAATGACCAATACCAGCAGCTGCTGTAGTGTGACATCCCGATTTTCCGGTTCTATTTTCAATAAATTAAGACGGGCATTTCGTTGGCACGCATATAGTTCTTTTCCTTGAGTCGGCCACTCATGTGAAAACTAGTCTATCGGGTGAAGTCGTTAAGAAATTCTAATGCATAAGACTCGAGAATTTGACCAGGAAGCGACTTTTCGACCGAGCTAATCTGCAAGGGTCATTACGGCACAAATAAAAATCGATTAGAGACTGGAGATAGGTCGATTCGATAGAGGCATGTGATCAGGCGTGGGTGATTCCACCAGATTGCATAATTCTTGTCGATCGACACTGGACCGACTTTTCTATCGATTGGGTACCCTGTGTTCGTATTTGAAACCTTGAGATTACCCCGACAACCGAAAGTCGCCAATGTTTCAAAGAGGTACATTGTGGCTTGAGATGATCAACCACAGGTCAAATGCATGAAAATTTCTAAAGGCTACCCGGTAGGTTGGGCCGCGCTAGTATCGTGCCAAAGTAAAATTAACCGTGGAATTGAGATCGAATTCAGAAATTGGAAGTCTGGGCGTGTCACAAATCATTTCAAGATCATTGAATCACCTTTGGAAGATTTTTCATGCAAGCCGAGTTTTTCAGCAAAATAATCAAGAAATGGCTAATTTGGCTCGAGAAATTAGTAGGCCGCTTTTGGTCGCGCTTTTGGGATCTAAGTTGATTATATAGACAAGTGAAGATGTGAATTAAAGTGTGGTGACATTGGATTAATTTTGTGGACTTCAATTGGACTCAATTGGAAGAGAATTGATGAGAATTGAAGAAATTGGATGTACAAGAATTGGACCCCGGCGGAAAATGAAATTGCAACCATTGGAAAATGTTGTGGGAGGATTGAGTTAGTGGAGTATGACATCACTTGGTGATGTCATGGTGTGGGGCAAGAGTGGCTAGGATGTTGACAAGTGGAGGGTGAGGATTTGCTCTTGGAAAGGTGGGCTATCACCATCATCTTCTTCCTTGAATCAAGGGAGCTTGTCTTGGGACTTGAGGAGGAGGAGAGAGAGAGGAGAACGAACGGAACCAGCCAGCCCCGACCGCCCCCTTTCGCCCGCCGCTCGGCCACCCGTCTGTCGTCGTCGCCGCCGCCCCGCGCCGCCCGCGCGTCTCCGCCCGCTCACCGTCGCAGCCCCGCGAGCTGCTCCACCCAGCCGCCTCCGCCTGCCCCTGTTCGTGGGTTCCGGGAGCTGCCGGAGCTCGTCCTCGCCGCCGTGAGCCACCGTACGTCGCCGCTGGAGCCCGCCCGAGCTGCCGCCACCCCTCTCCGCCGTTCCTCCGCCGAACCAGCCCCGGATCCGCCTCTTCTCGGCCTCAACCGGGAGTTGCAGAAAATGGGTATGGCAGCCCTTCGTGGCCCGTTTTGGCCGCCTTCCCGAGCCCGGATGCTTGGCCCGCTTTGAGGAAAGTTGTTCTCCTCGGCGTCCCCGTCGTTTTGGTCCGCTCGGCTCGCTACTCCGGTGAGTTTAACTCACTAAATCTTGATTAGACGGTTAATTATGCCCTAAGTGTGCTTAGTCTAAGTTAAGTAAGTTTAGGTGGTTAGATTAGTTTATTTGATTGATGATTAGATTAGGATGTTTAATTAAGTTAAAGTGTGTTTAGTTTAAAGTTAAGTATGTTTATTTTTAAAATAAAGCCTTGATGTGACATAATAGGGTTTTATTTTTGAATTATTTAAAGATTTCGAAATTCTGGAAATTTATAATATTATATTAATTCCGAAATTATTAAAATATTATTATAAAAAAAAATTATTTTTGACCCCGGTTGCTCAGAATTTCGTGCCGATCGCTGCTGTGTGTTCGGATTTTGAAATTTATGGTCGGATAATATAAATTGAATGTGGATTGCGAAAAATGTGAATATTATTATTTAATTAATTTTCGGAATAAATTTAATTATTTATTAAAATTCGAAAATTTCGTCGGGACCTTATACTCTCAGAATTTCGTGCCGATCGCTGCTGTGTATTTAGAATTTGAATTTGATGATTGATTGTGGCAAATTGACTGTTGATTGGGATAAATAAGGATTTTATTCATAAAAACCCAAGTGTCGGGTTTTGATGCAAAAATTGGATTTTAATGATTATATTAAATAGTGGGGTTTGAAAAAGTGAGATATTGGCTTTTTGATTCGAAATTAGCGTGTCTCCACACACGTGAGTAATTTCTGGAATATTTTTAATATGAAGAAAAATGGCCTGGATCACTATTTTAAGTTGAAGCATTGATTTAAATATAAAGTGTCCTAGGGCCGAGTGTGCTTTGGCTGTGTGATAACTAAGAGGAACCGTCCTGGGCTGTTGAGCCGGACTTGCCCCTATATGGGATGCCCACGTGGTGGATGCGGGTCGCAGTTGATTCTGGGCCCATGCTCCTTCGGGAACGCCGTCGACGTACTGACGAAGCCGCGCTCCAAGGTGGGGAGGCGATGCCTGGCATGAGTGTCAGTAGATAGCCGAACAGCGAGTAGGCTATGCCCTTGTGCGGCAGTGAATAACAATTGGAATGCATGTTGGGTGTTGTTGATGTGTCGGATTATGGGACGGAATTGTGTGGCATGGAATGGGACGTGTCATAACGATTTAGTCTTATAATCAGGACCCCCGCGGTTGTTGATTATATGAAAGAGAATATGTTTTGGTTGTTAAGTTCATATTACTATCTGTGATTGAGTGATTTGAAATTGTGCTAACCTGCAGGAAGGAACTGAGGCCAGGTAAGTCTTCTGTGTGATGTGGCTAGGCCACCCGGGGCGTATTTCCTTTCTAATAGGGGTTTAGGGGGGTTGAACTTGCTGAGACGTTGTCTCAGTGGTTATTGAATAACCATTTCAGGTCCCTGATGGACGGAGCAGCCATATAGCTTTGGTTGGCCTTGAAGAGTTGGAGAAGTGAAGTCATAAGGGTTGGAGATCGTGTCCGACTTGTAGGTCGTAGGACAATTCCTTTTAAGAGCCGGTCTTTTGTAGACTTTTGGCCGTAGACCGCTGTTTGTAATTCTGTTGAATTATGAAAGTGTTATGTTGTGGTTTTGCTTCCTGCTTTTCTATCCCGTATTTTGTTGTCGGGGGATTTGTTTCGCTTCCGCATGCGTAAATAAATGAATGGGTCGGCGACGTGTCCTGGGATGTCGCATATTTGATCGACCGCTGTGGGATGTGTGCGCGCTCGGGGTTCGGGGCGTGACATCCCCGTTTAAGTGGTATCAGAGCGTGGTCTGTGTATGGAGTGATAAGGTGCAATGAGTTATGGGATAGTTAGTAGGAAAGGCTTTTAATATGCTGATGCATGTGGTTGATAGTTGATTGGTAGTATGTTTGTGGGGTCACTCAGATTCTAACCTGGTGTTGGAATTGGAAAACAGGCGTCTATATAGAGTCTGTAGCATGAGTGACCAGGAGTGGAGGACTCCTTGGAAGAGGTCGATAGGACCTGTACCTCGGGGTAGGATGCTGACAAGAGTCGGTATCCGAGGTAGAGCGCAGGCTTAGACCAGCGCGAGTGTGAGAGTACCGCCGCAAGTCGGTACTTAGAGTGTAGTAGCACCGAATGATCCTAGGTTTGATGGGATTGTTCAGGCGCTAGTGTCCCTTGGAAGATTGTTGGGTCAGTAAGTTCAGGACCGAGCCGCCGCTGTTGCCGTTGTTTCTACCATTGCCAGTGTTGTGACCGTTGTTGTTGCCGCGCCTGTTGAGGCCCAATATGGAGTTGTGATCGAGGATAAAGCCTTCGCATCTGAGTCAAAGTTCAGTTTAGTCAGAGATGGAAATCGATTGGGGAGAAAGGCCGATGCCAGAAGAAAGGTGCCCTGTTTCACCCAATCGGAAGAGTAAAATTGGAAAGTCAGTGCTCAACTCGATCGATGGGTGTGGTGTCTGTAAGAAAAGACAGGGATATGTTCTGTGCTGTAAGAGAGAAATGACTTGTTACAAGTGTCGCCAGTAAAGTCATTTAATCAAAGATTGCTCGTATAGGCAGATGGAATCACAGCTGTTTCTGTCACCGTCGTTGATAAGACAGAACAGAGGAAGCATGCTTCAGGATGTTCAGTGGGGTACTTGGAACGAATCTCAGTGTAAGGAAGGGTGCATAATGTTCCTTGATGGGAGATAGCGAATTCACTGATTATGTGCCGAGTTTGTGGAAATGAGACATGAGTCAGCCTAGTGTCAGAGTAAAAATGGGAGCATGATATGAATGTGGCCAGCACGACCATCGGGTGAGGAATTGTCCGTGTAAGTTCAGGAAAGCGTAAGTACCATTACTGCAAATAGGATGCCACCAGGATGAATAGAGTAGCATGATGGGATCGACCATGCATCAATCAAAAGATGAATGTTTTTGAGATATTTTTATCAGAGTAGCGCAACAGAATTTTGAGTGAAGGTTGTGAGGTTTCCATCGTTATAATTAAGTAATAGGAGGATGAGTCTTTGATTATAGTTGTACCTGATGGGTTTGCTTATGTATGACTTGGAAGTCATTTATGAAAAGGGTTTGGCACGAGGAGTTTTCTGCTGTTATGAATCGTGGCAGTGATATAATTCAGTTTGTTCAGTTAGCGTATGAGAGTTTTGAATTACTGAAAGTCGAAGAGGGTTTGCGATCCCTGTTATTTGTCACTGAAGACGACCTTGGTTCTAGTTGTTTGGTTACCGAATCTACATGGTAGCTGTAATGGATGCGTCAGTTGAGGAGCCGGATATGGAGATCATAATCGTGGTATGGAGATTTTAGGTGGTGTTTCATGAAGATTTGCCAAGTCTGCTTTCAGAAAGAGAAATAGAGTGCGTGATTGAATTAGCACTCAGAATAGAGCCAGTCCCTAAGGCTCCTTATCGGATGGTGTTACCTGAGTTAAAAAGGACTGACGGTGTAGATGCAGGAAGTGTTGGATAGGGGATTCATACTTTCCAGTGCATAACCTTGGGGAGCACTAGTTCTGTACATGAAGGAGAAATGTGGTTCGTTGTGGTTATGTATCGATATTCCTCAAGATCGACTGGAGGTTAGGGTATCATCAGTTGAGAATCAGGAAGAAAG
Source organism: Eucalyptus grandis x Eucalyptus urophylla (assembly GCA_028830015.1). Lineage (NCBI taxonomy): Eukaryota > Viridiplantae > Streptophyta > Magnoliopsida > Myrtales > Myrtaceae > Eucalyptus > Eucalyptus grandis x Eucalyptus urophylla. Next base: position 50,567,600 of record CM054190.1, read on the forward strand.
ACACCGAAGTTAGCATCTCGTACTCGATATGACAGTTATGAGTTCGCTATAATACCGTATGGTTTGATGGACACCATAGCTATTTGTTTGGGTCTAATGAGTAGAATGTTTAAGGGTACTTGAATCAGTCTTGATCGTGTTCATTGAAGTTATCCTAGTGTGTTCGAGGAGTGCTGAGGGGCACGAGAGACGTTTGAGGATGGTACTTTAGACCTCGAGTGCTTTTGGATTTTACGATAAGCCTAACAGATGCGAGTTTTGGATGACTCGTGTTGTGCCCCTAGGTCACGTGATTTTAAGAGAAGGAATCTCCGTAGACCCCGTCCAAGATTGAAGCAGTGATCAGTTGGCCGAGATTGACTGCAGTGACAGAGATAATATGTGTTTCTGAGTCGTAGCAGAGTGTTACAGACGGTTTGTGGAAGGGTTTTCAATGTCAGCGTTGCAGTTGATTCAACTACTGAGAAAGGAAGAGAAGTTCGTATGGACAGGTAAGTGCAAGTGTAGTTTTCAAGAGCCTAAGAAGAGGCTGACTACCGCGCTGTGCTGATCATTCCATCTGGTCCTGAAAGTTATGAGATCTGCAGTGATGTGTCGTTTAAAGGATTTAGTTGCTTGTTGATGCAGCATGATAGAGTTATTGCATATGCGTCCCGTCAGTTGAGATCTTGTGAGTTAAATCATTGGACGCACATCGTAGAACTTGTAGTAATATTGTTCGTTTGGAATTTTAGAGGCACAATCGGTACAGAGAAATATTTCATATCGTCAATGACTATCAAAGTCTTAAGTATGTATTCTCAAAAAGAGAGTTGAATATGAGACAGCATCACTGGATGGAACTCCTTAAGGATTGTGATTATGATATTTTGTATCACTCTGAAAAGGTGAGCAAAGTCACAGATGCACTAAGTCGAGAGTCCTTAGTTGCATAGTTGGTACTCAAGGATTTGATCTTAATTGAGAAAGTTTGAAATGCGGTTTTCAAGTCTAAGGTAGGCCACCTTTTGAATCTTATGACTACTCTCAGAATTGAGCCGAAAGTTCATATCAGAATCAAAATGTCAGCGGACAGATTCAGAAATTCAGGAGACTGTATAAGAGAATGTAGAAGAGAGAGAGGTTGATTTTCAGATTTCTGAAGACAGAACGCTAAGGTTCTGAGGATGATTGTGTGTAATTGATGATGCAGAGGTTAAAGAAGAGATCTTATGGGAAGCTCATCATAGCAATTTCAACGTTGTCCAGACAGTACGAATAGATCATGTCTTGAGTGTTTGACATCCTGATTTTCAAACTCTGATTTCGATTGGTTAAATTGGGCATTTCATCGACGCGATTACAGTGTTTTTCTCTGAGTTGGCCACTTACGAGATAACTAGACTAGTTGGGTGAGTTATTAAGGACTTTAAGGAAAATAGACTTGACAATTTGACCAGGAATCGACTTCTCGATCGTGCTCATCTTTAGAGATCATTACGGCACAGTTAAAAATCGAATTGAGATCAGAGATAGGTCGGTTCGACTGAGATGAATGACCGATCGTGGGTGACTCCACTAAATTGGAAAACTCTCGTCGACTGATACTAATTTGATCTTACAGTCGTTTTGGTACCCTGTGTCCGTATTTGAATCATCGAGATTTTCACGACCCTCGAGAGTCGCCAATGTGTCAAGTGGATTCATCGTGGCTCGAAGAAAATCGACCACGGGTCATTTGTCCTAAAAAGCTCCGAAAACTACCTAGTAGCCTATGTCACACTAAAAGCGTGTCAGAGTGAAATTAACCGCCAATCTAAGTTTGATTTCAGAATTTGGAGATTCTGTCTTGTCACAAAGTGGGTACACCGAAGTGTGTGTATATCATATAAATCATCTGCATGGAGTGCCGGGGGTGAATTGTATTTCAAATCTAGATCAGATGTTCCAAGTTGGCAGAGCTTTCGAATGATTCTTTCTTAAGCAGTGCATAGCAGAGAGTGCAGAATTTCAATTGCTGAAATGAAGTCAGGGAAAGAAAGATCACAGGTCAGGGTCAGTACAGTAGTCAGTGATCGCAGTTACCGAAATCAGTGTCAGAGTTATATTAGATCTTGACTAGAGGTTCCTAGTTTCAGCAGATCAGTCAGATAGTTTCTTTTAATCAGTGCAGAGTAGAGTGTACAGGATTCAGTCGGTTGAGATGAGATTTGAGATCAGAAAATCGCAGTCCAGAGTTGGTTCAGAAATCAGTGATTCAGTTGCAATTATTAGAGACAGTTTAGAGACTGCTCAGTATCGCCAATTAGCTCCGCAGATTTTGTGTTGAAGACCTTTAAAATTTTAAGTGGGCAAGTGTTTAGTGTTTTGAATCCGAAGTGGTTTGGGCAGAATAGCAGTGATTTGGCAGCATTGGTACAGAATGAGCAACCTGAGAAAGAGAAGATTATATGAGGCGATTGTACCCCCACCTCTTTGTTTAAGAATTGGTAAAGGCTTAAATTTCGAGGACGAAATTTTTATAAGAGGGGAAGAGTTGTGACATCCCGATTTTCCGGTTCTATTTTCAATAAATTAAGACGGGCATTTCGTTGGCACGCATATAGTTCTTTTCCTTGAGTCGGCCACTCATGTGAAAACTAGTCTATCGGATGAAGTCGTTAAGAAATTCTAATGCATAAGACTCGAGAATTTGACCAGGAAGCGACTTTTCGACCGAGCTAATCTGCAAGGGTCATTACGGCACAAATAAAAATCGATTAGAGACTGGAGATAGGTCGATTCGATAGAGGCATGTGATCAGGCGTGGGTGATTCCACCAGATTGCATAATTCTTGTCGATCGACACTGGACCGACTTTTCTATCGATTGGGTACCCTGTGTTCGTATTTGAAACCTTGAGATTACCCCGACAACCGAAAGTCGCCAATGTTTCAAAGAGGTACATTGTGGCTTGAGATGATCAACCACAGGTCAAATGCATGAAAATTTCTAAAGGCTACCCGGTAGGTTGGGCCGCGCTAGTATCGTGCCAAAGTAAAATTAACCGTAGAATTGAGATCGAATTCAGAAATTGGGAGTCTGGGCGTGTCACAAATCATTTCAAGATCATTGAATCACCTTTGGAAGATTTTTCATGCAAGCCGAGTTTTTCAGCAAAATAATCAAGAAATGGCTAATTTGGCTCGAGAAATTAGTAGGCCGCTTTTGGTCGCGCTTTTGGGATCTAAGTTGATTATATAGACAAGTGAAGATGTGAATTAAAGTGTGGTGACATTGGATTAATTTTGTGGACTTCAATTGGACTCAATTGGAAGAGAATTGATGAGAATTGAAGAAATTGGATGTACAAGAATTGGACCACGGCGGAAAATGAAATTGCAACCATTGGAAAATGTTGTGGGAGGATTGAGTTAGTGGAGTATGACATCACTTGGTGATGTCATGGTGTGGGGCAAGAGTGGCTAGGATGTTGACAAGTGGAGGGTGAGGATTTGCTCTTGGAAAGGTGGGCTATCACCATCATCTTCTTCCTTGAATCAAGGGAGCTTGTCTTGGGACTTGAGGAGGAGGAGAGAGAGAGGAGAACGAACGGAACCAGCCAGCCCCGACCGCCCCCTTTCGCCCGCCGCTCGGCCACCCGTCTGTCGTCGTCGCCGCCGCCCCGCGCCGCCCGCGCGTCTCCGCCCGCTCACCGTCGCAGCCCCGCGAGCTGCTCCACCCAGCCGCCTCCGCCTGCCCCTGTTCGTGGGTTCCGGGAGCTGCCGGAGCTCGTCCTCGCCGCCGTGAGCCACCGTACGTCGCCGCTGGAGCCCGCCCGAGCTGCCGCCACCCCTCTCCGCCGTTCCTCCGCCGAACCAGCCCCGGATCCGCCTCTTCTCGGCCTCAACCGGGAGTTGCAGAAAATGGGTATGGCAGCCCTTCGTGGCCCGTTTTGGCCGCCTTCCCGAGCCCGGATGCTTGGCCCGCTTTGAGGAAAGTTGTTCTCCTCGGCGTCCCCGTCGTTTTGGTCCGCTCGGCTCGCTACTCCGGTGAGTTTAACTCACTAAATCTTGATTAGACGGTTAATTATGCCCTAAGTGTGCTTAGTCTAAGTTAAGTAAGTTTAGGTGGTTAGATTAGTTTATTTGATTGATGATTAGATTAGGATGTTTAATTAAGTTAAAGTGTGTTTAGTTTAAAGTTAAGTATGTTTATTTTTAAAATAAAGCCTTGATGTGACATAATAGGGTTTTATTTTTGAATTATTTAAAGATTTCGAAATTCTGGAAATTTATAATATTATATTAATTCCGAAATTATTAAAATATTATTATAAAAAAAAATTATTTTTGACCCCGGTTGCTCAGAATTTCGTGCCGATCGCTGCTGTGTGTTCGGATTTTGAAATTTATGGTCGGATAATATAAATTGAATGTGGATTGCGAAAAATGTGAATATTATTATTTAATTAATTTTCGGAATAAATTTAATTATTTATTAAAATTCGAAAATTTCGTCGGGACCTTATACTCTCAGAATTTCGTGCCGATCGCTGCTGTGTATTTAGAATTTGAATTTGATGATTGATTGTGGCAAATTGACTGTTGATTGGGATAAATAAGGATTTTATTCATAAAAACCCAAGTGTCGGGTTTTGATGCAAAAATTGGATTTTAATGATTATATTAAATAGTGGGGTTTGAAAAAGTGAGATATTGGCTTTTTGATTCGAAATTAGCGTGTCTCCACACACGTGAGTAATTTCTGGAATATTTTTAATATGAAGAAAAATGGCCTGGATCACTATTTTAAGTTGAAGCATTGATTTAAATATAAAGTGTCCTAGGGCCGAGTGTGCTTTGGCTGTGTGATAACTAAGAGGAACCGTCCTGGGCTGTTGAGCCGGACTTGCCCCTATATGGGATGCCCACGTGGTGGATGCGGGTCGCAGTTGATTCTGGGCCCATGCTCCTTCGGGAACGCCGTCGACGTACTGACGAAGCCGCGCTCCAAGGTGGGGAGGCGATGCCTGGCATGAGTGTCAGTAGATAGCCGAACAGCGAGTAGGCTATGCCCTTGTGCGGCAGTGAATAACAATTGGAATGCATGTTGGGTGTTGTTGATGTGTCGGATTATGGGACGGAATTGTGTGGCATGGAATGGGACGTGTCATAACGATTTAGTCTTATAATCAGGACCCCCGCGGTTGTTGATTATATGAAAGAGAATATGTTTTGGTTGTTAAGTTCATATTACTATCTGTGATTGAGTGATTTGAAATTGTGCTAACCTGCAGGAAGGAACTGAGGCCAGGTAAGTCTTCTGTGTGATGTGGCTAGGCCACACGGGGCGTATTTCCTTTCTAATAGGGGTTTAGGGGGGTTGAACTTGCTGAGATGTTGTCTCAGTGGTTATTGAATAACCATTTCAGGTCCCTGATGGACGGAGCAGCCAGATAGCTTTGGTTGGCCTTGAAGAGTTGGAGAAGTGAAGTCATAAGGGTTGGAGATCGTGTCCGACTTGTAGGTCGTAGGACAATTCCTTTTAAGAGCCGGTCTTTTGTAGACTTTTGGCCGTAGACCGCTGTTTGTAATTCTGTTGAATTATGAAAGTGTTATGTTGTGGTTTTGCTTCTTGCTTTTCTATCCCGTATTTTGTTGTCAGGGGATTTGTTTCGCTTCCGCATGCGTAAATAAATGAATGGGTCGGCGACGTGTCCTGGGATGTCGCATATTTGATCGACCGCTGTGGGATGTGTGCGCGCTCGGGGTTCGGGGCGTGACAAAGACTATCTTTTACATTCATGATTGGGTCATAGTGCTTCCATTCCTTACTCTAAGTGTCAGATATGTCCCATTGCAAAGCAATCACGCATTCCTTTTGCTCCTAGTAAAAATCGTGCCATGCACATTTTTTCTTTAATTCACATGGATGTATGGGGTCCTTATCATACCCAACATCATGATGGGTCAAGATATTTCTTGACGATTGTGGACGATTATTCTCGTGCCACCTGGGTTTTTTTGATGCAGTCCAAAGGACAAGTTTTCTCACACTTGAAAACTTTCATTGCTCTATCCAAGAATCAATTTGGGAGATCCATTCAATGAGTGAGGACAGACAATGGAAAGGAGTTCTTCAACAATGATTGCAGCTTACTCTTATCATCTCATGGGATTCTTCATGAGAGTACTTGCATTTATACTCCATGACAGAGTGGAGTAGTGGAGTGTAAGCATCGCCACCTATTAGAAGTTGCACGTGCTTTAAAATTTCAAGCGTCTATTCTAGAAAACTATTGGGGCGAATGCATAATTACTGCAGCATATCTCATCAACCGTATGCCAACTCGGGTACTCAATGGAAAAACTCCATTTGAAATACTCTTCAAGAAGAAACCGGAATTGGGACATTTAAGGATATTTGGTTGCCGGTGCTTTGCTATTGTCTTGGGTCCTTGAGACAAAATGGGCCCTCGAGCACGACGCTGCATATTCATGGGTTATCGAATTTACAGAAGGGGTATCGTGTCCTCGATCAGTCAATGCTGGAATTCTTCATCAGCAGAGATGTCATTTTTCACAAAGATATTTTTCCTTTCAAGGAAGGAGATTCTCCAAGGGAGGCATCAAACACTTCTGGTAAGTCACTATCTATGGAAGAATCTCCACATACTGAATACCTTGTGATAGGAACTCAAGCACCAATTACTCCAATGGCTCCTGAGATTTCTGTACTAGAAATTGTTGAAAATTCCAATGATGAAGTTCAAGGAAACTTCTCAATGATAGAAGAATCCTCCAATGAAGTTGGCAATACAGAAATACCCTCAATTCTAGTTCAAGTAAATCCTCCTCGACGATCTGGTCGATCTACACGATCGCCAGCCTGGACACAAGACTATTTTTGTACATCCCTCAACTCACCAGGTATTCACTACCCAATATCATCTTATGTTTCGTTTCATAGACTTTCACCGGAACATAGATGCTGTGTGAGTCGAATATCAGAGGATATCGAGCCCTCTACTTATGAAGAAGCAACTAAAGACCCAAGATGGCAAGAAGCATGGGAGCATGGGGGCTGAATTGCAGGCACTAACTGCAAATGGAACCTTGGATTTGGTCAATTTACCACCAAATAGGAAACCCATCGGATGCAAATGGGTTTACAAGATTAAATACCGCACTGATGGATCCATTGAACGTTACAAAGCTTGGTTGGTGGCCAAAGGATTTACTCAATGGGAAAGATTTGACTATCATGAGACATTTTCCCCGGTCTCCAAAGATGTAACCGTAAGATTGTTCTTATTTGTTGCAGCTATTAATGATTGGCCATTGCATCAAATGGACGTGCATAACGCTTTTCTGCATGGAGACTTAGAAGAGGAAATCTACATGGATATTCCTCAAGGATTACGGAGACAGGGGGAGAGTAGAGTATGTCGTCTCCATGAATCTCTTTATGGTCTTAAGCAAGCTTCCAGGCAATGGTATACCAAATTTGCCAATGCCCTCACTTCTACAAGTTTCAACCAGTCCAGATATGATTACGCCTTATTCACATGGAACCAAGGTACGTCATTTATTTATCTGATGATAAATGTTGACGATATTCTCATTATGGGAAATGATAGAACTGCAATAGAGAGATTCAAGGAGTATCTACACTTTACTTTTTCACATTAAAGACTTGGGGGCACCCAAATACTTCCTTGGGATAGAAACTGCTAGATCTGATTGTGGGATTTCCCTTAGTCAATGGAAATTTGTGCTGGAAATTATATCAGAGGTAGGTTTGTCGGGATGCAAGCCATCAGTCATTCCAATTGAGCAAAACGTGAAATTGACCACCAAGGATTATGATGTCGGGATATCTGAGAATAATGATCCCATCCTCAATGATCCTTCAGGTTATCAGAAACTTGTTGGGAAACTTATATACTTGACTATGACCAGACCAGACATATCATATGCAGTGCAGACTCTCAGCCAGTTCATGCATAGTCCAAAGTTGTCTCACTTAAATGCTGCTTTGAAGGTCGTGAAATATTTGAAGAAATGTCCAGGACTAGGGATTCTTTTATCCAGAGATTGCAACATGGAAATGTTGGCATACTGTGATGCGGATTATGCGACTTGTCCTATGAGTTGACGATCCATTACAAGTTTTTGTATTAAACTTGGAAATTCTCCTTTCATGGAAAACCAAAAAGCAGGCTACCATTTCATTGTCTTCAGCCGAGGTAGAGTATCGAGCTATGGCAAAGACCACCTATGAGATCATATGGATACAGGGGCTACTTGGGGATCTTGGGATAAAGTTAAAGGGCCCGACTAAGTTGTTCTGTGACAATGATGCCGCACTCAAACTTGCAGCGAATCCTATAGTACATGAAATAACGAAGCATATAGAAGTGGATTGTCATTTCACTCGAGACAAGATTCAAGAAGGGATAATTGAGACTAGAGGAATTGGAATGGCAGAGCAACCGGCCGATATCTTCACCAAGCCTCTATGTCAAAGACATCATGCATATATACTAAGCAAGTCGGGCGTCTTGAATATCTACCAGCCACCAGCTTGAGGGAGAGTGTTTGAAGATATGCATCAATCTAGAAGATACGCTCGGATTCTCAACCAATTTTGTTTGTATATAAATTAGCTAGGAATCTTAGATTGAGATCAGATTATGATTTCCAAATATCTCTTTGCCTTTATTATTTCATCTTTGTATTATAATTACAGAAGCATTGTGATATAGCTAGTATAAGTACCTAGAGGGGGTGAATAGGTATGTAAAGGATTTTTCTCGATAATTGCACAATACTAGACAGTTAATAGATTTGAGACAAACAATAATCAAAGTAAGACTGAGAAAAGAGAAGATTGAACACGTGATTTATAGTGGTTCGGCTTATTTCAAGCCTACGTCCACTCTTCTGCATTGACAGCCTATTGGCTGGATTCCACTATGAACAAAGAAATGTTACAGCGTTGTTCTCCCTTGATCTCTCGGTGTAGATGATCTACCACACTTGCTCAAGGTATCACTGAGTATAGACACTCTTTGTGTATACAATTTCGCTCAAAATGTATCGACTAATAATCAAGGTGCTTCAGACTCTGGAATTTCTCTATCGATCATGCACTAAAGCAACTAGAATGTCTTCCTTTTATACTCCTTTATGCCATCATACCCGTTGGCACTTACCAAAGGAATTCCTCCAATCTACCCGTTGGACGGAATCAATCAAGAAGATCATTCGAGGTATTAAAGGAACCTGACGATAGCCCATCAATCCTGTCCGCCCATACAATCAGGATCTTGGTCTCCAAGAATAGAACCTTCCAAGAATATTTCGTCGACCATCGGATCTTCAAACGATCTTTATTACGAATAAAAGAATCCGTTATATTTATCCAGCCAAGAGATCTTCTCCAGAGGATAGGCCTAAATCCTCAACCAAATACTTCGTCTCTGGATTGCCTTCGTCACTGGATTAGAAAAACTGTCAATGAGAATAGTCTTGAGTCTTGAGTCTTGAGTGCTGAGTCTGGTGATCTGAAAGTCTTCAGACTCTAAATAAAAAGTCTGTATTTATCCAGACTAGACTGATAGAAACGTTTTGTCAGCTTCAAAATATTCTGGAAAGATTTCTCCAACAATCTTCCCCTTTTTGATGGTGACAAAACTTTCTTGTAGATTTGAACAACTTTGACCTGCAAAACATTACTCAAGCAATATGGCTATCTCATAAAGATTAATAAATCAACCAGACTCTGCATCCATAGAAAATCGGTTAGTCTTTCATGGATAAGACCATACAACAACACTTGATATAAATGCAAATAGTCAAACATCAAAATCCACACCCAAGTCAGTCAAATTCAAGTTCACACCCAAGTCATACTCAAATATTCAAACACGTCAAAGTTTAAAGAGTTCAAAAGAGTTTTAAAGAGTTCAAATTGCAATTCTCCCCCTTTTTGTCATCATTAAAAAAGTGAGAGAGGAGTCAAGTCTGCTTGGGAATGCGCACAATCTGGAAATCTCCCATCGACTGGACGATGCCTTTCAGTCTCTTCAAGTCTTCTCGAAGATAAGCCACCTCTTCTCCTTTGGCATTGGCTTGAATTTGAAGAGCGAGGTCTTTCATTTGATCTGCCAGGGTAATAGAAGATGCTTTTCCAGCATTCTTCATGACTTGAAATTCACATTCCAGAGCATAGATTTGACCATGCATTTCCAAAAGAACATAAAGGATACGACGAAAATCTGTAGTATTGTCCGTCTGTGCGCTCGCATTTGCTCTTTTGGATGGAGTGAAGGCAGACGATGGAACTCTGGTGTAATCAAACAGATTTGGTGTTGACGTATCATGTCCTTACTCAGGCATTTGAGAAGCCTGAAAGTCTTCTGGATTTGCTGGTGAGCAACTCACACCTTCGCTATTGATAGCATGTGGTGTAGTCCTTCCTTGCTTGCCATCTCCCCCTGTCTCTAGGACCTCAATTGGGGAAGAGTGATGGTCATGCTCTTCAGCTTCTTGATTCCCTTCTTCTGCGGCTTCATCTGTAGACTTTTCTTTTACTGCTTCTCCTTCTTCTTCAGCTTCTTTCTCTTTGTCTTCTTTCTCTTTCTCTTGTTGCTTCTCTGCTTCTCTGTTCTTTGCTTGTCCCTCTTCTTCTCTCTGTTCTTTTTCTTCTGCTTATTTTCCTTTCTTCTGTCGTTCTGTTGATTCAGGTACAGAACGTCTGGTCCTTTTCAATGCAGAGATAGTGACATCTTCCTCCTCATTTTCATCCTCCAAGATAAGAGTTCTTTTCTTTTTGGATGGAGCACCCATGCTTCCCTTTTCTCTTTGATGCAGAAGATACTGGAGTCTTCACTTTGAACTTTTCCATCACCTTATTAAGCTCTTTCAGACGCATTTTTGTCAGCATTTTCAAACCCACCACCATTTTGTCGCATGGTCGAACACAAAGAGTATGTGGAGGTTCAATGTTCAGGTGTCTAAAGATCTTGGTCACAAGACCTGGATAAGGCAATTGGCCCTTGTCCTTCACCATTGCTCTGTACATGTGAAAGAGAATGGTGTGAGGGAGAGAGAACTTTTTTCCTGAATTGATTGCATACATCAATTTCGCCTCGGAGTTAGACACATCAGTCTTGGATGTAGACTTTGGCCTGATACAGTTGATCACAATTTTGTGAAGCAAGATGTTGATGGCATGCATTCTTGAGTAGGTAACTCTTCCTTCTGTACTCCTGTCTTTGACAAGTTCCAGTGTGGTACGAGCGATTGAAACCTTGATTGGTTTATATCATCCTCTTTCAACTCCAATTATGTCTGCCAACATGTCCACATCTACCTCATAGACTTGGTCTCGAACATTGAAGGATATTCTATTCGCATCTAAAAAGCTAAGATTCGAATAGAAGTATGTTGTTAATTGCGCATAACCGTCTGTGGTATCGGAGCAAAATTGCTTAAGTTGAAGCAAATTGAACTTCTCCCTTAAATTCACATTAATGGCATCCAAGAAATCGAAATCAACACTTCTAGGGTTTATCACCCCTCGTTTCAACAGTCTGAAGAACATATTCTCATGTTCCTTCGATTTAAACAAATCCATCCTTTTTCCTTTCACCTTCGCAGCAACACCCATTCTAGGTTGAAATTCACTAAACATTTTATCATCATCGTTCCCGTCAGTCGGATTCAGACCCAATACACGAGGGTCACTTGGAATGTTCGCAAGTGCTTCCTTAGCCTTTCCTTTGGGAGCAATTCCCAAATCCTCCATTCGTCGCAAAAATATATACTCATTCCCATAATTCTTATCTTTAAGGAAATCATCTATATAGTTCAGTGGAGTTTCAATGCTCTTTAACGCACGATAGAGCTTGTAAATAAAAGAGAGTTTTTGGACTCTTACAGGGTCTGCGTCCTCGATTATTTCTTCCTCCGGTTGATGACCCGCACCTTGTGGGGTAGATGATGAAGAGTGACGTGGTGGAGAGTGAATAGGGCTCTATTGCTGACTCGGTAATTCTTCCTCTTCGGTGAGATCGAAATGGGTAGGCCCCTCCCTCATTCTCTGTGGTCCCCTGTTCGCAATTCTTGAAGACTTTCTCGAAGAAGACATCCTTCCTTATCGTTGAAAGATTCCTTTACTCACTTTCCCAAGAAAAGATGACAACTTTCTCGAAGATGAACACGAAGTGGAGACAGGATTGGGAGGAGAATGCCTTTTTAGGGTTTTGAAGACTAAGCAAGGAAAATTGAATATATATATATATATATATATATATATATATATATATATATAACTCAATTTAAAAAGGAAAAACCAATCGGCACAAAGGAAAATGGACAGACGCCTCTTTTAAAATCAATAACTGCCAAATAGAAGTTAATCTTTTGAAAAGACAAGATTCAGTTTTTCACGGAAATTATAAATTAACTGAACTCATGATCGTACCTTTTCGAGATTGAATATAATAACAACTTACAGTCTATAGCCATGCATATCTGAGTCTAAGGGTTGGAGAGTCTCTAGACTTTAACTTCGTCAAGCTTCAAAATGTTGAGTTTGGAATGGATAAAATCGAATTGATTTTTCTCCAAAGGCTTCGTGAATATATCCGCTAGTTGATTTTTTGAATCAACAAATTGAATCGAGATTTCTCCATTTTGAACATGATCTCTAATGAAATGATGTCGAATCTCTATATGCTTTGCTCTTGAGTGAAGGATTGGATTTTTAGTGAGATTGATTGCGCTGGTGTTGTCACATCTAATCTCTGTGCATAAGTCTTCAATTCCAAAGTCTTGTAGCTGTTGTTTTATCCATAGAATTTGCGAACAGCAACTTCCAAAAGCTACATACTCTGCTTCTGTTGTTGAGAGAGCCACAGTGCTTTGTTTCCTTGAAAACCAAGACACTGTCCTGCTTCCAAGCAACTGGCAAGTTCCCGAAGTGCTCTTTCTATCAACTCTGCAACTGGCCAGATCTGCGTCTGAATATTCCATAAGATTAAAGTCTCCCTTCTTAGGATACCAAAGACCGATGCTTGAAGATGAAGCAACGTATTTAATAATACATTTCGCAGCACTGAGATGGGATTCTCTAGGATCTGATTGAAACCTAGCACAGATGCAAACACTCAACAAAATGTTAGGTCTAGAAGCAGTAAGATAAAGAAGTGAACCAATGATGCTCCTATACAGCTTTTGATCAACTTTCTTCCCTTCTTCATCTTTTTTTATCTTCAAAGAACTTGACATCGGTATGTCGGTCTTTTTGCACTTTTCCAGTCCAAACCTTTTGACAAGATCATTAGCATATTTTTCTTGATAAATAAAAGTTCCTTCTTTCAATTGTTTTACATGAAGACCAAGAAATAATGTTAACTCTCCCATCATACTCATTTCAAACTCGTCCTGCATAGACTTAGAAAATTTCTTGCACAGACTTTCATTTGAGGATCCAAAAATAATATCATCCACATATATTTGAACAAGTAAAAAAATTTTGTTTTCCTTTTTGATAAATAAAGTAGTATCTACTTTACCTTTGACAAAACCATTATGTATTAAGAACTTACTTAGCCTGTCATACCAAGCTCGAGGTGCTTGCTTTAAACCATACAAGGCCTTTTTCAGTCTGAAGACTGATTCTGGCTTCTTTGGGTCTTCAAACCCTGGAGGTTGTTCCACATAAACTTCCTCATGGATAAATCCATTTAGGAAGACACTTTTGACGTCCATTTGGAATAACCTGAAATTTTTATAACAAGCAAACGCAAGTAATAGTCGAATAACTTCTAACCTTGCTACTGGTGCGTAAGTCTCATCATAGTCTATTCCTTCTTCTTGCATATATCCCTTGGCCACGAGTCTTGCTTTGTTTCGTACGACTCTTCCTTTCTCATTCATCTTGTTCCTGAATACCCATTTTGCTCCAATAACAGTTTTACCTTTTGGTTTAGATGTCAATTCCCAGACATCATTAATGTTGAACTGTCTGAGCTCTTCTTGCATAGCTTCAGTCAAGCTTTCATCAGATAAAGCTTCTTCTATGCTCTTTGGTTCAATTTCAGAAACAAGAGCCACAGCACTAGACTCTTCACGCCTTTTGGATCTGGTGCGAATTCCTTCATTAATTTCGCCGATAATGAGATCTTTGGGATGACTGGACTTTTGCTTCCAGTTACTGATTGATTTGTCTGGTTAATGATCTCTTTCTTTATTTGAATCTTCACGAACAGCTTGATGCTGGTTTTCCATAGTCTGAGATGCTTCTTGAGTTGTAAGCTTTGGAGGGTCTGGAGCAGGTTCAGACTCTTCATGATGAGTCTGACTGGATTCATCTTGCGTAGAGTCTTGAAATTTGACATTCATTGACTGTTCCATAGACTGGCTCTTCTTGTTATAAACTCTGTAGGCTTTGCTTGATGTAGAATATCCAAGGAAGATGCCTTCATCTGATCATTCTTCAAACTTACCAACTCAATCTTTTTGCATTTTTCAATATAAAGCATTTGCAACCGAATACATGAAAGTATGAAACAATAGGCTTCTTATATTTGAATAACTCATAAGGGGTTTTCTCTAGAATAGGTCTTAAGAAGACTCTATTGATGATATAGCATGCTGTTGAAACAGCTTTAGCCTAAAATCGTGAAGAAATCTTACTTTCAATTAAAAGAGTTCTAGCCATTTCTTGAAGAGATCTATTCTTTCTTTCCACAACTCCATTTTGCTGAGGAGTATATGAAGAGGAGAACACATGCTTAAAGCCAGATTCATCACAAAATTTTGTAAAATCTTGATTTTCAAATTCATCTCCATGATCTGTTCTTATACTTGAGATAACACATCCTTTTTCATTTTGAACCTTTTTAGCAAATTTTTCAAAATACGAGAAGGTTTCAAACTTACTTGCAAGGAAATATACCTAGGTAAAATGGGAGTAATCGTCCACAATTACTAGGCAATATTTCTTACCTCCAATGCTCTAGGTTCTGGTTGGTCTGAAGATATCCATATGCAGCAACTGTAGTACATGATTAGTAAAGACATGATTTATTTGCTTAAATGAATTTCTTACCTGCTTTCCCAGAATACATGGAGTGCATGGATCAGTCTTTTGGTATGGTAATTTGGGTAGACCTCGAACAAGCTGCTTTGTTGAGATTTTGGCTAATTGCTTCATGTTGACATGACCAAGCTTTCTGTGCCATAAGCTTGCTTCGTCTTGAATTGAGATAAGGCATTGCGATTCATTTGGTTTCACATCCAGAAGATAGATATTTCCATGTCTTCGACCCATGAAAGACTGAGTAGAGTCTTTACTGATTCCAGAACATGTTCCTTCTTGAAAGAAGATCTTAAAACCAGTATCACACAATTGACTAATGCTGAGAAGATTGTAATTGAGTCCTTCCACTAGGGAAACATTACTTATTGTGAGATTTTCGATTTTCACAGTTCCAAATCCCACAATACTTCCTTTGCTGTTTCCTCCAAATGAAACTTTTCCACCATTTACTTGAACAAGCTTTATGAAGCAATTTGAGTCTCTTGTCATGTGTCTTGAGCATCCACTGTTAAGATACCACTTTACCTTTTTCTTGACGGAGACCTGCAATTAAAAGAGAGTCTCAAGCTTTCTTTGGTACCCAAATTTTCTTGGGTCCTTTGATGTTAGTAAGATAAACAGTATTAGCCCATACTTTCTTAACAGGTTTCCAAACCATAGGACACTCTTTTTCAAAGTGATCCGGATTGTTACACTTTGAACACCTGAGGGCATTTCGACCTACAGACTTTACAAAAACTTTCTTGAAATGATTTTTGTAATCCTCTCTCAAGAGTCTTTCCTTAATTCTTTGTTTTACTTTAGGAAAATCAATCAAGGGAATTGTTTTTGTTGTCATACCTAGACCAGACTTATTAAAGTAAGGTCTTTGAGCTGAAAGAATTTTTTCAAGTTTTTCGGACCCTATTGAAAATTTCTTTGAAAGATTTGATAAGTCAGTTTTTAAAAGGGCATTTTCTTTTAAAAGATTATCTTCATTTTCTTTAAGAGTGGAAATAGTCAAGTCTAGACTTTTAACTCTTTTTTCTAAAACGTTTTCCTTTTGTTTTAGAGCTGAGTTTTCCTTTTTTAGTTCGGAAATTCTTTTGAGAGAAGTCTTAAGATTAAAACACAGTTCATCAATGTATTTGGAAACTTTGACAGGAATTTTAAAATTACTTGCCTCAAATTCGCTATCTGAGTTTGATCCAGAATCTGAGTTTGAGTCTGATTGTGCCATCAGACATAGGTTGGCATATTCATTATCACTTTCTTCACACTCTGTATCACTCCAGGTTTCGGCTTTGAGAGCTTTTCGAAATTTTTCAGCTTTTCCTCTCTTCTTCTTCAGAAGAGGACAGTTGGGTCTGATGTGTCCCTTTTTCTTACATTCAAAGCAGACTACATCTTTGTTTGGTTCCTCATCATCAACAGACTTGGTTTGCTGTCTTTGAAAACTTTGTTTCTTTGAGTTGAACCTTCTTCATTTTCTATTCAGTTTTCTGAATCTTCTTATCATGAGAGTAAGCTCCTCATCGTCCATATCATCTTCAGAATCTGTATCATCAGAATCATCATTTGATTTTAATGTAATAAATTTCTTACCTTTTGGATTTTCATCTTCATTGATTTGTTCCACTTCATAAGACTGAATAGTTTCAATCAGCTCGTCGACAGATAGTGGCATAATTCTTTATGTCTCTCTTATTGAAGTCTTTATGTGGTTCTAATTCTTGGAGAGTCCACGCAGTAGCTTGTTTACCTTCATGGGATCAGAAATTGTTTGTCCTTGATTCTCAAGACCATTGACAATATCTGTAAAACGGCTAAACATGTCAATTATAGATTCTCCTGGTTTCATTTTGAAGGCTTCATATTGACCGAGGAGAATGTTAATTCTGGTTTACTTCTCTCAATTTGTTCCTTCATAGGTGATATGTAATATGTCCCAAACTTCTTTTGCTGTAACACAAGAAGATATTCTGTTATATTCAGTTGGTGACAAAGCACAATATAAATAGTAAATTGCTTTTGCATCGAGTGCTTGTCTCTTGATTATCTCTTCCTGAGTCATTCCGCTGGTCTCAACAGTTTCTTTTCCTCTTTCAGAGACTGATGCAGCTGTAGGAGTAATTCATTTTTCTACAACGTCCCATTCCAGAGGATCCTTTGATGGTAGGAAAGCTTTCATCTTGTTCTTCCAGATGTTGTAATCCTTTCCATCAAAGTAGGGTGGTCTGGTATTGCTTTGCCCTTCCATCAGCCTTGGTGCTAGCATACTAGCCATGGATCTTTTACTCTGAAGTAAAACACTTCAAATAGAGTGAGTACACGAGCTCTGATACCAATTGATATAGCTAGTATAAGTACCTAGAGGGGGTGAATAGGTATGTAAAGGATTTTTCTCGATAATTGCACAATACTAGACAGTTAATAGATTTGAAACAAACAATAATCAAAGTAAGACTGAGAAAAGAGAAGATTGAACACGCGGTTTATAGTGGTTCGGCTTATTTCAAGCCTACGTCCACTCTTTTACACTAACAGCCTATTGGCTGGATTCCACTATGAACAAAGAGATGTTACAGCGTTGTTCTCCCTTGATCTCTCGATGTAGATGATCTACCACACTCGCTCAAGGTATCACTGAGTATAGACACTCTTTGTGTATACAATTTCGCTCAAAATGTATCGACTAATAATCAAGGTGCTTCAGACTCTGGAATTTCTCTATCGATCATGCACTAAAGCAACTAGAATGTCTTCCTTTTATACTCCTTTATGCCACCATACCCGTTGGCACTTACTAAAGGAATTCCTCCAATCTACCCGTTGGACAGAATCAATCAAGAAGATTATTCGAGCTATTAAAGGAACCTGACAATATCCCATCAATCCTGTTCGCCCATACAATCAGGATCTTGGTTTCCAAGAATAGAACCTTCCAAGAATATTTCGTCGACCATCGGATCTTCAAACGATCTTTATTACGAATAAAAGAATCCGTTATATTTATCCAGCCAAGAGATCTTCTCCAGAGGATAGGACTAAATCCTCAACCAAATACTTCGTCTCTGGATTGCCTTCGTCACTGGATTAGAAAAACTGTCAATGAGAATAGTCTTGAGTCTTGAGTCTTGAGTGCTGAGTCTGGTGATCTGAAAGTCTTCAGACTCTAAACAGAAAGTCTGTATTTATCAAGACTAGACTGATAGAAACGTTTTGTCAGCTTCAAAATATTCTGGAAAGATTTCTCCAACACATTCTCCATTAGAAGATACAATTGAATACACAAATTTACAAAATCTCTCGTCTTCCTCATCTTCTTTCAATATAGAGCAATCAATCTATGTTCCCTGTCCGGAGAATCTAATATTAATAAATAATAATATGTTGCATTATATTATTTATAATAATGATAATGACATTTTTCTCTTGGCTTTCTTGGGTGACCAGAACTATTTTGGGTTCGTCTTCATGTTATTAGAATTTCCCTGTCATGTGCTTTTTTGATTATGCACAAGAAGAACAAAAAACTTGGACGGCATTTAGATTTCAAGTTCGACTACGCCATCGACATCTCATGTAGGAAATTTCAAGGGGATAATAAGAATAGTCTCGACATGCAACTTTGTCTTCGCTTGAGTTGGGCCTCCTGGAGCCATGAGAACCACGAATGTAGCGAGGAGAGGTCCGGAGAGAGTCAGAATAAACCCATGCCTTCATCTATTGACTATTCTTTTTTTTTTCCCCACAAAGATATAAATGCTTGATAGCGATGATGAAACGAACATGGTTTCATTAGTCAAGACTAAAGAAGTCGTAGATTACCGTAACTCTTATTCAATAGCTTTCTGTCAAGACCATTCGACATTTCATCACCTGCTAATAATAATAATCATATGGCTCCCTTAATTTATAATAATGATAATTAAAATGAAATTTTTCTCTTTGCTTCTCGATTGAGAAACTCTATTTGACTTCTACCGTGCACAATTATAATTCATCTGCGAGATGATCGCTTGATGATGTGCAAGAACAAGAGGTATGGTAGCAACTTTGATTTCGATTTGGACCATGCCATAGACATCTCGTGTAGCAAATTTTCAAGGGGGATCATTGCACAAAAATATCATTTTTTATTGTTCTATGTACAATCAACATATTGAAAAAATGAATATCTTTTTTCATTAGGTATGATTAATAATTGTACGGAGAATCTTTTTAAGATAGGAATACTAAAATAAGTGGTTATTCTGTATATACGTATAAAAAATTTTCTAATTTGAGCATGTAATGAATGTAGAGGTAATAATAATACATTCATTGGAGGGAATAAAGAGTATTTATATAAATTCTGGAATGAACTGAATAATCGACAATGTGCATTATTCGAATTCCATCTCTATGATCTGGGGAAAAAATATTTAAGTGAATTTTTCTTTTTTATTGCTTATCTCTTGAATTGCTGTGCTTCATGCAAATTGTCGTGCTTCATGCACATGCACTTTTGTTCATGTTGCGAGCGTGTTTCTCGTATTTGCGACGGAGGATTCTCATTATTTCCATTCCTGTTGCGTCATATACCTTCTCATATTATGAATTAAACTTAGTATGAACGATTTTTTTTTTATACAAAGTAGTCTTAAATGGAAATATCAAATTGGTTGTGAAAGTAATATACTTGCCAAAAATTAAAAAATTCACTGTCCCTGCCTGATGTAGCGGGCTTACTTCTTCAAACTGACAGCATGCAGAAGGCCCAATATGCAGGTCTCCAAGGCCCAAGCCCAACGTAGAAAAGCCCAGCTTCGTCCTCTGCGATCGCGTCGTCTTCCCCATCGCAGCCGGTGGGAACCCTAACCGCCATTACCATCTCGCGCAGAAACCAGAGAAGAAAATACGAATTTGAGAAACCCTCCTTTGATTGGCGCGATGAGTTCCCTTTGATCACTGGGCTGATAACTAATTTCGGGAACTTTTCTAATATATCGGGCAATTAATCTTTCAGCAAATTCTTCACTCAAACTCTAAACTGAACGATTAGCAGCCGAATCTGATGGATTCGAAACCCGTTAGCGATAATGCTGCCGCCCCAAGGAAGGTTGGTTCATGCTGCCTACCGCCTCTTGGGTTTTTTATTTTATTATTTATTTATTTAATATTTTGTTATTTCTGCTAAATGAAGAATTGCATTGGCTGTCTGTGGATGGTCTTCTTGGCCGTTGTTTTTTGTTTCTTGGGTAATGGATGCTTTGTGCTGTAGCGTTGCAGGTGAGATTTGCGCATAAGGCTTTAAAGGAGATATGATTTGATTCTGGTTTCGGAATATCTTCCGTAATGAAACTCATTTTGTTTTTTGCGTACAAAACAATGGTCATGGCTCGTGACCAGCTATTATAATTATCACCCGAAAAAACCATGCTAACTAAATTTGAACCAAGGCTATCCGAGGTATGGAGGAAGTACAAACTATAGTTCCGTTCATGAGCAGGTGTGTGGCTAGAGGCTTCTTCAGCCCGGGAGCTTAGTTTGGACATGATAACCAATCCAAAAACAAAAGATGGTGTGCAGAAAAGTCATTCAAAGCAAATTAATAGAGGGTCCAAAAAAGAAGCAAATAGACGGCTAGTGGTCGCTGGCCAACATTGGATGACCGAAAGGCAAGAGATAGGCTCAATGATCACCGTGCTTTGATATCCAGTCATAGGACTTTCATTTCGACTTTCCTAGTTACCACTCCATGGGTCATATGAAAAGCATCGATAAAGACTAATGTTCAAACCGCTACGCACCTCCTAGAACTCTTCTTGGAGTCCGAGCTTAGAGGTCTATTTTATCAGCTTATTCCACTTTCGTAGGGACTCTTCCAAGTCATCTAATCCCGTAGCTTTTAAGAGGTATCTGGAGAGCAGGACGCTGGTAGGAGGATCACAGACTCAAAGCCTGAGAAGTCGGGAGGATTGGTTTACCACCAGTCCTTTATTAAGTAAATAAATAACTCATGATCTCAAAAAGTAGAGGCTCTGATCATCCATGTGCTCTGATACTATGTTTCCGAATAGAATATGAAGAATATTGGAGAAAATTGTACTATGTATGTCTTGACTTTCCTGTGGCACCCCTCGACGGTCCCCGATTCGTTAGGGTCGCCACAATATGCTTACCTTTCACTTTTACTTATAACATGTCACCTTGATACAATTTCAATTGTAGCAGGTCCATACAACTTGGGGGTTTACATTTTTTTTTTTTGATCGGTCCCTTGCGCAATTCATATAGCAGAAGCACATCCATTAACTCCCTTCCCTATATACAGAAAACGATGCACACCAACTAAACATTTATAAGTCAAAACCGTACACTTTTATTTACTTAAACCAGATGAACATCATTCATTGGTACATCAAAATGCCGTAGTCTTCTATATTCGGCTACACTTCAAAAGATGACCGTCATCTCCTCCAACGGCTGTACACTTAAAGTCCATTAATCAGTGTCGGCATCCAAAAGTTCATTCCCTTGCTATCCTCCTCCTCTCGGTCATATCTAATCACTTGATCCATCTACTGGTAGTAGTGGCAGCAGATGTGTCTTATCTAGTCTGAAATATTGGTTCCCGAAGGGGGTGAGTACAACTACTCAGCAAGTAAATGACCAATAAACCACTCAATGCATCATGCCACACAATCATCACAACTATAGCATTACATGTCATTAAAGTATCCATGCACAATTTACCTTGATATCATGCACATGTCATCATATCTCATGTACATACATCATCATATAGTCATCACCATCATGTCATACACTTACAATCATCATGTCACATGTACCACCATGCCATAGGTACACATACATCCATGCACTTACCATCATCATGCATCCATGCACTCATCATCATCATATCACATGTACCATCATCATTACCATGCATCCATGCACATATCATCATCATATCACATGTACCATCATCATTACCATGCATCCATGCACATATCATCATCATATCACATGTACCATCATCATTACCATGCATCCATGCATTCATCATCATCATATAACATGTACCATCATCATTATCATGCATATAGCACCATGCCATAGGTGCACATATAACCATGATTCATATCATCCATGCTATCAAGCATATATCACCATGAGATCCATTCATGCCTTCATGATTGCATTTTCAATATCAAATAGCATCAATTTATTTTCATAGGCCAATCATGCATCATGCCATATGCATACACCCATGCACATGATTCATTTTCAATTCTTATCGTTCACAAGGATCTCATCAATTTTTCTTTCCAGGGACCAATGTTTGCATTCCACAATTCATCGCTCACATCCAACCAATCATCGCGAGTAACCTTCGGGCATGTATCCAAGATACAACCAGGCATCCGGCATTTACACTCCCTGCCCGGGCATCTCGCATCCCAACTAGCATCACAAGGCATCCCCCTGGGCACAAACCTCCGGGGCTTCTGGAATTACGTATCGACATACCACCAGGATCCCCCCTCCTCTGGAATTACGTACCGTATACCACCGGGCATCTCAAAACTCCCGAAGACCCTCCGGAATTACGCCACTAGGCCACCGGGCATCCCGACACTCCCGGGGCATTATCAACCGCCTCCAACAATTTCCTCATTTATCATTTTTCATGTTCACTAATTTATGTCTCAAAATTACCATGGCATATGATGTAATGGTAAACAAAATCACTTTCATCATTTTTAATTCTTATATGCATCTCCAATCATCATCATACATGCAGCAAGATACAATCACTAAAGACAATACAATCCATGGAATCCATACAACTTAGAATAGTCCATATATCATGCCTTTTTGAAATTTACTAAATTCCAGCTTGCACAATTTTGGAAATCATTTAAATTAAATATTAATATGATCCTCAAAAATCACAAAATCAGAGCACGTACTAGATAAGACAATAAGATAACAATTTCATGAAGAACACATGCCCAAAAGAGTTTCACACAAGAAGATATAGCTCACACAAGTACAGCATGCAATTTCGGATAGAAACAGATTGCGCAGTCTTTGAAATAATTCGATTAAAATACCTGAACGACCTCCAAAAATTATGAAATTTTAACAGGTTATAGTTAAGACACTAAATTAGATTTTTCATGAATACTTATAGGCCAGATTCATTTTAGATAATTTCCTATAGTCATTCGAAGCTTCTGGTTCTCACACCGAAACGACCAGTGTAGTCATCTCTGAAATACCGAGTTTTTACCCACTTATTCTTCTTTGCTTCCTCTGAAATTTGGATATGTTTTACTTCAAGAGGTCCCATACAACTTTCATTAAGGAATCTAAGACAAATTTACAAATAACAGTCACCATATGGGTCCATGAAGTCTCGGGTGCCCAGTACCGCGTCTCCAGATTTACCGTCTTCAAGAGAAAGTCAATTCACTAGGCTAAAATTGCTCATTTTACTTCAAATTTGAGTATGTTAGTCTTTAAGATGTTCTCTACAAGTTTAATGAAGAAGTCAAATAGAGATTATTGATAAAAATTGACATGCAACCACAGATCTACCAAAAGGTCAGCAAAAACGTTCAAAATCTAGTGTCTTCGTAGGATGACGGTTTGACCCCTTAAATATCCACCATTTTGCACCAAATTTTAGTATGTTATATTTTAAGATTTTTTCTATAAATTTCATGAAGAAATCAAAGTCAAAATCGAACTCAAAACATGCATGCAAGCTCTCATAAGATTCTGGCTCAGGCGGTTCATACGAAAACAGCAAGCATATTCAAGAACAAGGCACATTTTTGCTTCGGTTTCGCCTACCCTAAAATCCGAGACTCACCACAAACAAATCTTACATGCAAGGCACACATGCAAGAGTGGAAATCAGTCTCAACTTGCCTCTAAGATCAAGCGGACGACAGCAAACGGACGGCACACCGGCGACGAACGGACGGCGTGCGGGCGGCGATGGGCAAGCTCCTTCCTTTCTCTCTTCCTCTCTTCCTCTCTTTCTCTCTTTCTCTCCTCTCTCTCGGCACCTAGACCGACCACTCCCTCTCTCTCTCTCTCTCTTTTTGGTTGTATCTATATATATGCATGCAATCTTATTTTGCATGGGGGACACTTGTCCTTAAGAAGGAGACAAGTGTCTCCTTTGCCGAAGACACTTGGAGGCCATGCGGCTCCTCCTCCTCCCCCCCCCCCTCCATGCATCGACATGGGCCGGGCTTATGGCCCACTTTAGGCCCATCTCACTTGGGCCTAAAGCCCAAACTTAAATGGCCCAAGTTTATTTTTAATAACACATCTTAATCCTCATTTTAAATAAATACCTAAATGCATAATAAAAAGGCCAAAAGACTTTGCAACATAGTTTAATAAAATCCAACTTATAAAATTCATGGCCAAATACATAATTTCCTCATCAAATAAAATCTTTGGTCTCACATGGACATAGGATGCGTTTCCAACAACAATAATTATTGTCGTGACCTAAATTTTCAGGGCAATCCTAAAGTTTAGGTTAATGGATTACTAAGTCTGAAGACTTGGCGCGAACCCTCCCAAGTCCTACCAATCGCGACTTGATAGAAATTAATCTATTTAAACACGCAATTCTATTCAATTTGCAGTCGCCACTAATCAATTAGGGTTGATTAGAAACCCAAATAAAGTATGAGAGAATACTCTATTTTTACGAACCAAATATTCAATAAGTCCGGGGACATGGTTACGCTAAATTAGTCTAACGCCCTTTCGGTACCTTTTATTTTAATTTTTAAAAATATTTTGTAGGCAATGTTGATTAATTAATCTAAGCTACTAACATGCAAATGGTGGTCATGCGGGTGCACAATCAATAAAATAACATTCAAATAAAAAATGCTAATAAAAATGCATGTCCTAAACATGATTTCTAAATAATATGACACCTAATTTTCTTTTTCTTTTTCTTTAAAAAATGTTAATTATATGCAATCTTAATTTAACTTAATATGCATGAATTTATTTTAATGACATGCGAGATGCAATTCATATGATATGACTTAAACTTATCACTATATATATGCAAATCTAATTTATATAATCTTAAATATGCATGTGTTACGTGATATGGGATGAATGACATGGTATTTCTACATGCATGCTCTTTTATGATTTTTTTTATGATGATTCATTTTTTATGCATATATGCAACCTATGCTAAATAATGATGATATGAGATTAATTATGGATTAACCTATTAACTAACCAAGGAAATGATTTTTATTTTTATTTTTTAATGACATAATGTTTTTTATTGGAAAGAAAGTAACTTAATGGTGCAATGATCATCTTTTAGCACTTTCTTTTTTTAATTAAAAAAACAATTAAACTATAACTCATATGGCATGCATAACATTTTTTGTTCTTCTTTTTGTTTTACTAAATGAAAATCGACTTAATCTAAAAATATCTAGGTGTATTGCTTTAATATGAAATGTGCATGGACCTAAGTACTTAAGTTCTAGATATGACAATATTTTATTAATAAAAAAATTCTAATTGAACCTATTATGCAAATTAATTAATATGTACCTAATATTTTTTGATTTTTTTATTGATATTCGAAATTAAAACTAATTAAACTAACTAAAGTGAATGATAATCTAATTTATTTTAGGAATCAATTTAACATAAGCTATATCTTATCTTAAAAACTATATCATGACATGCCAACATTATTTGAAATTAGTCCTAACAAAAATCACCAATCTAAAAGTATAATCTAAAAATTATAATCCTATAATGCAATTCTAATTTACTAACCCTAAAAATATAGTCCTAATTTACTAAATCTAAATGCTCTAATGCAATATTTAGATTTTTATGTATTTTTTTAAGCCGTTCCAGTCCTCCATTCGTTGGGTGCTTCGTGGCCCTATTTTATTTTTTAATATCTCCAAACAAGTAATTATTTTAAAAGAATGAAGATAATAATTAAAATAACCGAAAAAATAATCCGTTGTCTCACGGATTAAATTAACAATTACTTTAACATTATAATGATTTAATAATTGAAATGCTATCCAAATTCCTAAAAATTAAAGTAATTAAAAAAATAACCCGACGTCTTACGGGTCAAGTTAATAATTACCTTAATTTGGGATAAAACTCCTAATGTCTACAAGGTCTACAAATATTAACATACAATACTATAATTCAAATAATGAAACTTAAAAATAAGCTAACATAATAAGTAAAAAAATAAAAATAAACTACCTAAGGCCCTGCAACAGAAACAGGGGAGGCAATAGGTGGGTCAAGAGCACGGCAGCAGGCTCGGATCAGGAGCGACGGCGGCAGGAGCTCGAGGCGGTGGCGTCAGGTGTCGCTCGGGAGGGGGCGTAGAAGGCAGAGCAGCGCGAGAGGTCTGGGCACTGTAGAGGCGGGCGTAGGCGGTGCAGATCTGGTTCGAACTGGCGGAGTGGCGTCAGCTGGGCAGGGGACGCGGTGGCGGAGCTCGGGCTGGGCAACGGTGCGAGCTCAGCAGCAAGAGGGCTCGAACGGAGTTGATGGTGCAGTTGCCGGCGCAAGTGCCGAGCGGTGGTTGCTCGGGGCGTCGTGACGCGGTCGCAGATGAGTGGCAACTGGACGGTGGCGAGAACGGTGGTGCTGGCGCGGCAGAGGATTCCGGGTGTGGGTCGTGGGTCATCAAGTGGAGCGGCAATGCAACATCTGGAGCTCGGGTCGCAGCTACCACCGGGATCTCGGGCTCTGCAAATTGGTGACAGCGTCAGGGCGAGCTTCACGAGGAGGATGGCGAAGCGGTGGTAGAGCAAAGAGGGCTGACGTCGCGGTGATCAGCAACTCTGCGATGCGAGGGATCGGGTTGTAGCTGCTGCGGGCTACAACTCTGGCAACGGATTGGCGGGTTGCAGGGAGCGTTGGCGAGGAAGGCGCAGCGAGGCTCGGCGTCGTGGTGGTGCAGGTTGTTGGGGCGAGTGCCACTGCAGTGAAAGGGCGAGCAGCAGCGGCCGGCGGAGGCGGAACCAGCAGAGGTGAGCGGCGCTCGGCGATGGGCAGTAGGCACGGTGGCGGAGCTCGGGCTGGAGGCGGCGGAGGTTGCACGATGGTGGTGTGGTGGCGGACGAGCAGCAACACCGTGTAGAGCAGAAGCGAAATGGGGAACAAGGTGAACAGTAGGGGTCTTGTCAACTTTTTCCTTTGTTTTTTTTTTTTTAATTTCTTCTCTCCCTCTCTCCTCACGTCTCTGCTGAACTCTACCCTTTCTCTTTGCCACTGTACTTTTTCTCTATTTTCCCTGCTCACGTCAACTCCTTCTCTCTCTCACTTTTCACTTTTGCCTTTCTCTTTCAGTTTTCTATTTTTTCCTTGGACGAAAGATGAAGAGAAGCCCCCTCCGGTTCCGCAACCTCGCACTCCTTTTTATAGAGGAAAGACATGAAATTGTTGAAGGTCCGGCGATATTCACTCAACTTCTTCAACAAAGAAATGGCTCCAAAAATCAAACGGTTAATTTTTTTTAAAATTTTGAGATGAGAATATATTTTCAACAACAAAGATTTTCAAAAACAGAATTTTATTTAATTTATTATTTTTTAAAAAATGTTAGGTGTCAACAATTATCCATTTATATAAATACCATATCATTCTTATTCACTTGGCCATAAATCTTGAAATCATAATTCAATAAACTCCTACTTATAAAACACATGGCCGTGAGTTATTTTTGGGATGCCACATTTCCTACAAGTATTACAAGCCTATTTATAATGGGAAAGAATATATGCAATAACGTTTCATACTCTATATTTCAAATATATAATTTAATGGATTGACCAGGTCAATTAACCCGCGATTAGAATAATTAGAATCAAATCATATCTCATTCTCTAATAGGCTCCTCGAAAGCCAAAACCTGCTATTGTCAAGACGTATGGAAAATAGCCTTTCTGGGTTCATTGCATTGCTCATTTTTCAACACTTACATGGCGCTCTTATATTTCAAATAAATAGTTCCCTTATGTTTTCCCCCGGACTCTTTTTTCCACGTTCCCGCTACAAACTCTCCAACAACCCATATGGGTGTCACCTCTTACCGGCAAAAAAAAAAAAAAAAAGAGAGCACATGAACATCAGTTTCCACCGTAATTGGTTATATTATTCTGCGTACATTTATTAATAATCAAAATATACGAACAAGTGCAATACAAGAGAGAATTATAGTTTGTTGAACAATGAGATATAATTATTTGTCAGACTCCACGTAATTGACTCTATAATATACAAACCATGTTCCCTATTATCACGAACAAAAGGCATATCCCATTAACTAGTTATCTTATTTCTTCGATCCTCCTTAGTGCTTTAACTTGTACAATGTAACTAAAGTTCCCATGAGTACAAACACACCAATAGCATTCTCATTCACTAGTGTGTCACTTCCCCATTTTCCTGGTCAAGAAATGGGTAATCTATGTAACCAACGACGGGATCTTGAGTATAAAATGTCTCTCTGTTGTACCCATTCAATGGTGCATCCACCTTGAATCGGTAGACCAAATCAGGGTTAGAGATGAAGAGCCGACCATACGATATCAAGTCCGCGTCTCCTCCAGCCAAAGCCTTCATCCCGAGCTCTCGGGTGAAACCGCCGCTTAACATGAAAGTACCTTGATAAGCTCTCCTCCAAGTTCTTATCAATCGAGCTTCTTCATCCTCTTCTTGTTCACCATAATTTTTCGTGCCATTGGCTGTGAATCGAGGTTGAGTCACATGGAGATACACAAGTTTGTAACCTATCTCATTTTGGAACTTGTTCAATCGCTCAATGACTGCTAGGCCTAGACTGAGTGGATTGGGGTCCATGGCATCATTGTGGTCAATTGCTGGTGAGATTCTAACTCCTGTTCGATGAGTGCCAACTTCTTCTGCCACTACTTTGATGATCTCCATCAAGAATCTGCATCTATTCTCAATTGATCCTCCAAATTCGTCTACTCTATCATTGATTGAGTCCTTTAAGAATTGATCAATGAGATAGCCATGTGCTCCATGCACCTCAACACCATCAAAACCTAAAGCGGAAATTGATTTGATTCTTAATACTTATGTGCAACAAATGAAGTAAATACAAGTAATTTTAGCATCTATCACGACATGATTATAGTTCATGGACTAACCTGCTCGAATGGCATTTGCAGCTGCTCGGCGATATTGCTCGATAACCTGCCATACTTCATGTGTTTGGAGAGCTCTGGGTTTGTGAGGAACATCGAGAGTCCCGTTGGGCATGATGATTTTCCATTTATCGGAGATGGATTGATTTGTCGACGAAATCGGAGCGCCTCCATCAGGTTGATAAACTAATACGATCACCATTAAATAATACCAATTGTTGTTAGAAACAAGTACAGAAGGTGAAATTTAATAAGTTAACATTGCCAAAGTAGGAAAAAGGTATAACAGCAAAAACAGATTGTCAAATTCAAATAGTGCAGGTCGTGATTATGTGATATATGGGGGAGCTACAGAAATATTTGGTGGCATCGGTTTGAGAAAATGAATTCAGTACCACGGTTGGAGGCACGACCAACGTGCCAAAGTTGACAGAAGATGATGCCGCCCTTGGAATGAACAGCATCCACCACCTTCTTCCATGCTTCGACTTGCTCTTCAGTGTAAATCCCAGGAGTACCTGGATACCTGGTTTAACAACATTTTATTTCTGAAAGTTAAAGATCCTCCTATGATCCAAAGCGAAGTTCATATTACTTGCTGTCAAACAATGAATAGGGTATAAATAGCTTGCGGTGCTCAGGTGTACATCGGTATGTAGAAAATTTCAGTTCCTTTCTGCATGATATATACAAGAATGCTTGATATCAGGACGAAAGGACATACCCAGCGGCCGTGTCAGAGATGAGGGTGCCTTCGGTGATGAGAAAACCACCCTTGGTCGTTCTTTGCGCATAGTACTCTGCATGCATCGGCAATGGAATCCCATTGATCGCTCTGCATCTTGTCATAGGCGCTAGCACTACCCTGTGAGAGAGATCGAACTTGCCCATCTGGCATGGAGTGAATAGGTTCGCGGCCATTTCGTGCGTAGCTTGTATTCTGTCAAGAACGAACAACAAGGATTGATACTAAGAATATGATGGTGAAGATTTGAAGACGGTGCGATGTGAGGTTGATCAATATTGCTCATCGGTTTTTATAGTTTGGTGTTGCCATTTGAACATTGCAGCAAGAACTGGGAAGCTTCGCCGTAATTCAGTTTGAACATGGCTAGGTTTAATTTTGTTATTACTAAGTCGTCGCATGTTGGGAAGGTCGAATTGCAATTTGCTTTCTTTAACCTCACTTTTCTCCTTGCCCTGCCATGTGCTTTTTTTACTATACACGAGAAGAACAAAAAAGTCGGGCGGCATTTAGATTTCAATTCGACCACTCATGTAGGAAATCTCAAGGGGGAGAAAAAGAATAGTCTCGACATGCCACTTTGCCTTCACTTAAGTTGGGCCTCCTGGAGTCATGAGCACCGCAAAAGTAGCAAGGAGAGGTCCGGAGAGAGTTGCAATAAACCCGTGCCTTCATCTATTGTGCAACCTTATTTTATGGATTATATGGCAAGGATAGTGAATGATGGTTGGGGCTTGCCCCTGGTCCATGCCCAATTCTCCCACCCTTTCAACATTTTGTGTCGTTCTCCATCAAGATGATGGAGCGCTAAAAATTAAATAGTAGCAGCAGTAGTAGGAGCAGTAGCAGTAGGTAGCAGTAGATGTAGGTAGCAGCAGTAGTAGTATGGACAATTGAATAGGGAGAGAGAGAAAGCAAGTGATGGTATTCCTAAGAGAGATTGAACTTGCCCATTGACATGGAATGATGAGGTTCAAAGCCATTTAACGTAGCTTACATCCAACAAAGAATAAATTTCCACACTCACATTACAAACTCTCGAACAACACCGCTCATGTGCCAGCTTCTCTAGTGGCCAATAAGAAATAAATAAACATCAGTAGTAGTAGTAGTAGTAGTAGTAGAAGCAGCAGCAGTAGTAGCAGCAGTAGTAGGAGTAGCAGCAGTAACAGTAGTAATAGTAGTTGTAGCAGTAGTAACAGTAAGAGGAGTAGGAGTAGCAGTAGTAGTAGTAGGTAGCAGTAGCAGTAGGTAGCAATAACAGTAGCAATAGCAGTAGTATGGACAATTGAATAGGGAGAGAGAGAAAGCAAGTGATGATACTCCTGAGAGAGATTGAACTTGCCCATTGACATGGAATAATGAGGTTCAAAGCCATTGAGTGTAGCTTATATCCAACTAAGAATGAAGAAACCAAGAAGATTATAAAGCATAACATCGAGAACTGAAGATGGCAGGCGAAGTTGGTAAAAGAGAAGGTCACATCTGGCATAATTCCTTCTGAACAGACCAAGACGTCAATTCCATTTAGTACATTTCTTATGTGCCATCTATATGTAATTTACCATACTTAATTCAAGAAACGACTAGATTGTGATTTTTTCACAAAATCTATTTGAGCTTGAAGCAAAGGGCCAAGCCGAACGGACAAGGGGGAGAGAAAATCTCTGTAAAAGCACAATTAATGTGGCACAAAGGGAGAGAAATTCTAGAATATCGATCAAAATTACAAACAAATTTTTGGATATACTAAAACCAAGAGATTGACAACTTTTATAACGTAAGGCTCTTTTCATTCATCATTGTGATTTGACTTTTAATATTCTCATTGGGTCTTATTTTAGATTCCTCGCCTACCATTAACCATATAAAAAAGAAACTGGACTATAACATTGGAGATTGAAGGGAGAAAGCCCGGAAAAAAAGACATATGGAAAACAAAATTGGTCTGCTAAGAAACTTATGAAATCACTCTTTTAAAGCTATAATGCTCTCAAAGTACAATTTAACCTCTCAAACTCTTTGAACATAAACACAAGGAAAATATAATAACTTTACTAAGAAAAGGAGTATGCTTGTACAAGAATAACGAACCAATATGTCTTGAGTATAGACAAAATCACTCGATTGACATTGTTTAACTTCCGACATACATTTTTGTCTGAAATGTTAATATTAATTAAAATAAAATTCAAAATTGCTTAACCACAACTTGCCAAGCCCAATTAAGATTAAATATAATCAGCCGTATTCAATGGAAAATGTCCGCTTGAGTGCCCATGCCTTTAAAAAACAAAAACATGGTTGCCTTCATATTCGAACAAAATAGTTTCCTTCTTTTTTTCCGATGTGGGACTCTTTTTTATTTCCACACTCACATTACAAACTCTCGAACACCACCGCTCACGTGCCAACTTCTCTAGCGGCCAATAAGAAATAAATGTCCACACTCACATTAGAAACTCTCGAACAACACCGCTCATGTGCCAGCTTCTATAGTGGCCAATAAGAAATAAATAAACATCAGTAGTAGTAGTATCAGTAGTAGTAGTAGTAGTAGTAGTAGTAGTAGTAGTAGAGTAGTAGTAGTAGTAGTAGTAGTAGGAGTAGCAGCAGCGGTAGTAGTAGCTGCAACAATGTAGCAGTAGGAGGAGTAGGAGTAGCAGTAGTAGTAATAGTAGCTGTAGTAGTAGGTAGCAGTAGCAATAGGTAGCAATAGCAGTATGTAGCAGTAACAGTAGCAGTAGTAGTAGTATAGACAATTGAATAGGGAGTGAGAGAAAGCAAGCGATGATACTCCTGAGAGAGATACTTGCCCATTCACATGGAATGATGAAGTTCAAAGCCATTGAGCGTAGCTTACATCCAACTAAGAATGAACAAACCAAGAAGATTATAAAGCATAACATTGAGAACTTACATGGTAGGCGAAGTTGGTAAAAGAGAAGGTCACATCTGGCATAATTCCTTCTGAATAGACCAAGACGTCATTGCCATTTAGTATATTTCTTATGCGCCATCTATATGTAGTCTACCATACTTAATTCAAGAAACGACTAGATTGGGATTTTTTCACAAAATCTACTTGAGCTTGAGGCAAAGGGCCAAGCCAAACGAGCAAGGGGGAGAGGAAATCTCTGTAAAAGCACAATTAATGTGGCACAAAGGGAGAGAAATTCTAGAATATCGATCAAAATTACAAACAAATTTATGGATATAATAAAACCAAGAGATTGACAACTTTTATAACATAAGGGTCTTTTCATCCATCATTGTGATTTGACTTTTAATATTCTCATTGGGTCTTATTTTAGATTCCTCACCTACCATTAACCATATAAAAAAGAAACTGGACTATAACATTGGAGATTGAAGAGAGAAAGCCCGGAAAAAAAGACATATAGAAAACAAAATTGGTCTGCTAAGAAACTTATGAAATCACTCTTTTAAAGCTATAATGCCCTCAAAGTACAATTTAACCTCTCACACTCTTTGAACATAAACACAAGGAAAATAGAATAACTTTACTAAGAAAATGAGTATGCTTGTACAAGAATAATGAACCAATATGTCTTGTGTATAGACAAAATCACTCAATTGACATTGTTTAACTTCCGACATACATTTTTGTCTGAAATGTTAATATTAATTAAAATAAAATCCAAAATTGCTTAACCAAAACTTGTCAAGCCCAATTAAGATTAAATATAATCAGGCGTATTCAATGGAAAATGTCCGCTTGAGTGCCCATGCCTTTAACAAAACAAAAACATGGTTGCTTTCATATTCGAACAAAATATTTCCTTCTTTTTTTCCTATGTGGGACACTTTTTTATTTCCACACTCACATTACAAACTCTCAAACAACACCGCTCATGTGCCGGCTTCTCTAGCGGCCAATAAGAAATAAATTTCCACACTCACATTACAAACTCTCGAAAAACACCGCTCACGTGCCAGCTTCTCTAGTGGCCAATAAGAAATAAATAAACATCGGTAGTAATAGCAGTAGCAGTAGTAGTAGTTGTAGCAGAAGTAGCAGTAGGAGGTGTAGGAGTAGCAGTAGCAGTAGTAGTAGCTGTAGTAGTAGGTAGCAGTAGCAATAGGTAGCACTAGCAGCAATAGGTAGCTGTAACAGTAGCAGTAGCTTGGACAATTGAATAGGGAGAGAGAGAAAGCAAGTGATGATACTCCTGAGAGAGATTGAACATGCCCATTGACATGGAATGATGAGGTTCAAAGCCATTGAGAGTAGCTTATATCCAACTAAGAATGAAGAAACCAAGAAGATTATGAAGCATAACATCGAGAAATGACGATGGCAGGCGAAGTTGGTAAAAGAGAATGTCACATCTGGCAAAATTCCTTCTGAACATACCAAGACGTTATTGCCATTTAGTATATTTCTTATGTGCCATCTATATGTAATCTACCATACTTAATTCAAGAAATGACTAGATTGGGATTTTTTCACAAAATCTATTTGAGCTTGAAGCAAACGGCCAAGCCGAACGGGCAAGGGGGTGAGGAAATCTCCGTAAAAGCACAATTAATGTGGCACAAGAGGAGAGAAATTCTAGAATATCGATCAAAATTACAAACAAAATTTTGGATATACTAAAACCAAGAGATTGACAACTTTTATAACGTAAGGCTCTTTTCATTCATCATTGTGATTTGACTTTTAATATTCTCATTGGGTCTTATTTTAGATTCCTCGCCTACCATTAACCATATAAAAAAGAAACTGGACTATAACATTGGAGATTGAAGGGAGAATGCCCCGAAAAAAAGACATAGAAAAAAAAATTGGTCTACTAAGAAACTTATGAAATCACTCTTTTAAAGCTATAATGCTCTCAAAGTACAATTTAACCTCTCAAACTCTTTGAACATAAACACAAGGAAAATAGAATAACTTTACTAAGAAAAGGAGTATGCTGTACAAGAGTAACGAACCAGTATGTCTTGTGTATAGACAAAATCACTGGATTGACATTGTTTAACTTCCGACAAACTTTTTTGTTAGAAATGTTAATATTAATTAAAATAAAATTCAAAATTGCTTAACCACAACTTGTCAAGCCCGATTAAGATTAAATATAATCAGGCGTATTCAATGGAAAATGTCCGCTTGAGTGCCCATGCCTTTAAAAAACAAAAACATGGTTGCTTTCATATTCGAACAAAATAGTTTCCTTCTTTTTTTCCTATGTGGGACTCTTTTTTATTTCCACACTCACATTACAAACTCTCGAAAAACACCGCTCACATGCCAGCTTCTCTAGCGACCAATAAGAAATAAATTTCCACACTCACATTACAAACTCTCGAACAACACGGCTTACATGCCAACTTCTCTAGTGGCCAATAAGAAATAAATAAACATCAGTCGTAGTAGTAGTAGTAGTAGTAGTAGTAGTAGTAGCAGCAGCAGCAACAGTAGTAGGAGTAGCAGTAGTAGGAGTAGCAGTAGCAGTAGCAGTAGCAGTAGTAGCTGTACCAGTAGCAGCAGTAGGAGTAGGAGTAGCAGTAGTAGTAGTAGCTGTAGTAGTAAGAGCAATAGCAGTAGGTAGCAATAGCGGTAGGTAGCAGTAACAGTAGCAGTAGCAGTACTATGGACAATTGAATAGGGAGAGAAAGAAAGCAAGTGATGATACTCTTGAGGGAGATTGAACTTGCCCATTGACATGGAATGATGAGGTTCAAAGCCATTGAGCGTAGCTTATATCCAACTAAGAATGAACAATCCAAGAAGATGATAAAGCATAACATCGAGAATTGAAGATGGCAGGCGAAGTTGGTAAAAGAGAAGGTCACATCTGGCATAATTCCTTCTGAATAGACCAAGACATCATTGCCATTTAGTATATTTCTTATGCGCCATCTATTTGTAATCTACCTTACTTAATTCAAGAAAATACTAGATTGGGATTTTTTCACAAAATCTATTTGAGCTTGAGGCAAAGGGCCAAGCCGAACGGGCAAGGGGGAGAGGAAATCTCCGTCAATGCACAATTAATGTGGCACAAAGGGAGAGAAATTCTAGAATATCGATCAAAATTACAAACAAATTTTTGGATATACTAAAACCAAGAGATTGACAACTTTTATAACGTAAGGCTCTTTTCATTCATCATTGTGATTTGACTTTTAATATTCTCATTGGGTCTTATTTTAGATTCCTCGCCTACCATTAACCATATAAAAAAGAAACTGGACTATAACATTGGAGATTGAAGGGAGAATGCCCCGAAAAAAAGACATAGAAAAAAAAATTGGTTTGCTAAGAAACTTATGAAATCACTCTTTTAAAGCTATAATGCTCTCAAAGTACAATTTAACCTCTCAAACTCTTTCAACATAAACACAAGGAAAATAGAATAACTTTACTAAGAAAAGGAGTATGCTGTACAAGAGTAACGAACCAGTATGTCTTGTGTATAGACAAAATCACTGGATTGACATTGTTTAACTTCCGACATACTTTTTTGTTAGAAATGTTAATATTAATTAAAATAAAATTCAAAATTGCTTAACCACAACTTGTCAAGCCCAATTAAGATTAAATATAATCAGGCGTATTCAATGGAAAATGTCCGCTTGAGTTCCCATGCCTTTAAAAAACAAAAACACGGTTGCTTTCATATTCGAACAAAATAGTTTCCTTCTTTTTTTCCTATGTGGGACTCTTTTTTATTTCCACACTCACATTACAAACTCTCGAAAAACACCGCTCACATGCCAGCTTCTCCAGTGACCAATAAGAAATAAATTTCCACACTCACATTACAAACTCTCGAACAACACCGCTCACATGCCAACTTCTCTAGTGGCCAATAAGAAATAAATAAACATCAGTCGTAGTAGTAGTAGTAGTAGTAGTAGTAGTAGTAGTAGTAGAGTAGTAGTAGTAGTAGGAGTAGCAGTAGTAGCAGTAGCAGTAGTAGCTGTAGCAGTAGCAGCAGTAGGAGTAGGAGTAGCAGTAGTAGTTGTAGCTGTAGTAGTAGGAGCAATAGCAGTAGGTAGCAATAGCGGTAGGTAGCAGTAACAGTAGCAGTAGCAGTAATATGGACAATTGAATAGGGAGAGAAAGAAAGCAAGTGATGATACTCCTGAGGGAGATTGAACTTGCCCATTGACATGGAATGATGAGGTTCAAAGCCATTGAGCGTAGCTTATATCCAACTAAGAATGAACAAACCAAAAAGATGATAAAGCATAACATCGAGAATTGAAGATGGCAGGCGAAGTTGGTAAAAGAGAAGGTCACATCTGGCATAATTCCTTCTGAATAGACCAAGACGTCATTGCCATTTAGTATATTTCTTATGCGCCATCTATTTGTAATCTCCCATACTTAATTCAAGAAACGACTAGATTAGGATTTTTTCACAAAATCTATTTGAGCTTGAGGCAAAGGGCCAAGCCGAACGGGCAAGGGGGAGAGGAAATCTCCATCAATGCACAATTAATGTGGCACAAAGGGAGAGAAATTCTAGAATATCGATCAAAATTATAAACAAATTTTTGGATATACTAAAACCAAGAGATTGACAACTTTTATAACGTTAGGCTCTTTTCATTCATCATTGTGATTTGACTTTTAATATTCTCATTGGGTCTTATTTTAAATTCCTCGCCTACCATTAACCATATAAAAAAGAAACTGGACTATAACATTGGAGATTGAAGGGAGAATGCCCCGAAAAAAAGACATAGAAAAAAAAATTGGTCTGCTAAGAAACTTATGAAATCACTCTTTTAAAGCTATAATGCTCTCAAAGTACAATTTAACCTCTCAAACTCTTTGAACATAAACACAAGGAAAATAGAATAACTTTACTAAGAAAAGGAGTATGCTGTACAAGAGTAACGAACCAGTATGTCTTGTGTATAGACAAAATCAATGGATTGACTTTGTTTAACTTCCGACATACTTTTTTGTCAGAAATGTTAATATTAATTAAAATAAAATTCAAAATTGCTTAACCACAACTTGTCAAGCCCAATTAAGATTAAATATAATCAGGTGTATTCAATGGAAAATGTCCGCTTGAGTGCCCATGCCTTTAAAAAACAAAAACATGGTTGCTTTCATATTCGAACAAAATAGTTTCCTTCTTTTTTTCCTATGTGGGACTCTTTTTTATTTCCACACTCACATTACAAACTCTCGAAAAACACCGCTCACGTGCCAGCTTCTCTAGCGACCAATAAGAAATAAATTTCCACACTCACATTACAAACTCTCGAACAACACCGCTCACATGCCAACTTCTCTAGTGGCCAATAAGAAATAAATAAACATCAGTCGTAGTAGTAGTAGTAGTAGTAGTAGCAGTAGTAGGAGTAGCAGTTTTAGCAGTAGCAGTAGCAGTAGCAGTAGTAGCTGTAGCAGTAGCAGCAGCAGGAGGAGTAGGAGTAGCAGTAGTAGTAGTAGTAGCTGTAGTAGTAGGAGCAGTAGCAGTAGGTAGCTATAGCGGTAGGTAGCAGTAACAGTAGCAGTAGCAGTAGTATGGACAATTGAATAGAGAGAGAAAGAAAGCAAGTGATGATACTCCTGAGGGAGATTGAACTTGCCCATTGACATGGAATGATGAGGTTCAAAGCCATTGAGCGTAGCTTATATCAAACTAAGAATGAACAAACCAAGAAGATGATAAAGCATAACATCAAGAATTGAAGATGGCAGGCGAAGTTGGTAAAAGAGAAGGTCACATCTGGCATAATTCCTTCTAAATAGACCAAGATGTCATTGCCATTTAGTATATTTCTTATGCACCATCTATTTATAATCTACCATACTTAATTCAAGAAACGACTAGATTGGGATTTTTTCACAAAATCTATTTGAGCTTGAGGCAAAGGGCCAAGCCGAACGGGCAAGGGGGAGAGGAAATCTCCGTAAATGCACAATTAATGTGGCACAAAGGGAGAGAAATTCTAGAATATCGATCAAAATTACAAACAAATTTTTGGATATACTAAAACCAAGAGATTGACAACTTTTAGAACGTAAGGCTCTTTTTATTCATCATTGTGTTTTGACTTTTAATATTCTCATTGGGTCTCATTTTAAATTCCTCGCCTACCATTAAACATATAAAAAAGAAACTGGACTATAACATTGGAGATTGAAGGGAGAAAGCCCGGAAAAAAAAGACATATAGAAAACAAAATTGGTCTGCTAAGAAACTTGTGAAATCACTCTTTTAAAGCTATAATGCCCTCAAAGTACAATTTAACCTCTCAAACTCTTTGAACATAAACACAAGGAAAATAGAATAACTTTACTAAGAAAAGGAATATGATTGTACAAGAATAACGAACCAATATGTCTTGTGTATGGACAAAATCACTCGATTGACATTGTTTAACTTCCGACATACATTTTTGTCTGAAATGTTAATATTAATTAAAATAAAATTCAAAATTGCGTAACCACAACTTTTCAAGCCCAATTAAGATTAAATATAATCAGGCGCATTCAATGGAAAATGTCCGCTTGAGTGCCCATGCCTTTAAAAAACAAAAACATGGTTGCTTTCATATTCAAACATAATAGTTTCCTTCTTTTTTTCCTATGTGGGACTCTTTTTTATTTCCACACTCACATTACAAACTCTCGAAAAACACCGCTCACGTGCCAGCTTCTCTAGCGACCAATAAGAAATAAATTTCCACACTCACATTACAAACTCTCGAACAACACCGCTCACGTGCCAACTTCTCTAGTGGCCAATAAGAAATAAATAAACATTAGTAGCAGTAGCAGTAGCAGTAGCAGTAGCAGTGGCAGTTGCAGTAGCAGCAGTAGCAGTAGCAGTAGCAGTAGTAGCTGTAGCAGTAGCAACAGTAGGAGGAGTAGGAGTAGCAGTAGTAGTAGTAGCTGTAGTAGTAGGAGCAGTAGCAGTAGGTAGCAATAGCAGTAGGTAGCAGTAACAGTAGCAGTAGCAGTAGTATGGACAATTGAATAGGGAGAGAAAGAAAGCAAGTGATGATACTCCTGAGGGAGATTGAACTTGCCCATTGACATGGAATGATGAGGCTCAAAGCCATTGAGCGTAGCTTATATCCAACTAAGAATGAACAAACCAAGAAGATGATAAAGCATAACATCGAGAATTGAAGATGGCAGGCAAAGTTGGTAAAAGAGAAGGTCACGTCTGGCATAATTCCTTCTGAATAGACCAAGACATCATTGCCATTTAGTATATTTCTTATGCGCCATCTATTTGTAATCTCCCATACTTAATTCAAGAAACGACTAGATTGGGATGTTTTCACAAAATCTATTTGAGCTTGGGGCAAAGGGCCAAGCCGAACGAGCAAGGGGGAGAGGAAATCTCCGTAAAAGCACAATTAATGTGGCACAAAGGGAGAGAAATTCTAGAATATCGATCAAAATTACAAACAAATTTTTGGATATACTAAAACGAAGAGATTGACAACTTTTATAACGTAAGGCTCTTTTCATTCATCATTGTGATTTGACTTTTAATATTCTCATTGGGTCTTATTTTAGATTCCTCGCCTACCATTAACCATATAAAAAAATAAACTGGACTATAACATTGGAGATTGAAGGGAGAAGGTCCGGAGAAAAAGACATATAGAAAACAAAATTGGTCTGCTAAGAAACTTATGAAATCACTCTTTTAAAGCTATAATGCTCTCAAAGTACAATTTAACCTCTCAAACTCTTTGAACATAAACACAAGGAAAATAGAATAACTTTACTAAGAAAAGGAGTATGCTTGTACAAGAATAACGAACCAATATGTCTTGTGTATAGACAAAATCACTCGATTGACATTGTTTAACTTCCAACATATTAGAAAGGATTTGTTAATCCAAGCTTCTGTGAGATGTGGTTGAGGTTTATAAGATGTGATATCTATAATCTGTGGAGCATCGGTGATGTTACCATTGTTATTTACAAAAGCCCATGGATGTCTAAAGAATAGAATAGTGTGGACTTTAGGGTTTGGTTGGATGGTTCTCAATTCTTGTTGTAAGAGCTGCTTCCAATGATTAGGAGGATAAAACCAATTAAGGAAGTCTAAGAGGTTTTTGTCATTTTCCCTTTCAATGTTTAAACCAAGTCCAAATATCCTGGTGAGGTTGGCAATGAATCTTTTGGTTGGAATCTTAATAGTTATTAAGTACTTATTGGTTAAATATCATAATAACTATCGCAACTGATCAAGGAAGTCTTCTTCCTTCCAAATTAAAGGATGTATAAACGGATAGTTCGAGTTTAACCCAAAAGGATAAAGAATTGAACCTCCATGGAATCTGAATAGATTTGTGTGGCATTGTCACATGAGGTTTTCCATGTTTTCAGTTAGGCTATCATTCTAGACTTGTTCGACCATCTCCTGGGGGTATCGCCAGCTTGGTCAATCTCGTATTCTGCTAGTACTTTTGGTTTTGATAAGAAGTCAGCAAGCATGTTATGCTTCCTAACAATGTGTTTGGTTTCAAAAGAGTATTTTGAAAACCATTCGGCCCATCGAAGCAGTTGAGAATTTAAGATCTGCTTTTGTTTAAACTTTGCCATCTAAGGAAAAAATGCAATGTCTAATTCTACTAGGAAGTGATGGTCGATAAGATGAAATTCGAACTTTTTTATGCCATTTTTTATCGCCAAGATTTCTTTGAAAGTTGAGTGATAATGCATTTCAGCCTAGGAAAATTTCCACTTTTGTAGGCACACAAATGTCTCTTACCATCAATTTTTTCGAATAGAATGGCTACCCAGTATTCATCACTAGCATCAATCTGGAGAATTCTCCTTCCTGTTGAAGAGATTTGCAATGGGGAAAGAGTCTACATAATCTCCTTAAGTTCAGTGATTACTTTAATATGAGGTTTTCCCCAAGGTGGAGGATTCTTCTTCAACATTGATTGCAATGGAATAGCAGTTTGGCAATATTTGGAACAAAGTCTCTGAGATAATTAATTATCCCAAGAAATTGCTGAACTTGTTTTGTCATAAAGTTCTCTTTAAGAAATTTTAACAATTCTTGAGCAATGTGTGGCCTTAGATAGTACGTTCATCTGTTAAGGTGCATGCCAAGAAATTTGATTTCTGTTGGGAAATATTCATCTTTTTTTGAAAAAGCATAATCTCATGTTTTTTTAAGATTTTTGCAAACTGCCTAAGAAGTTGGCAATGAGATTCTTCATCAGGGCTGTAGAGCATAATACCATCAATATATACTACTGCGCTTAACAAGATGGGTTGAAAAACTCGACACATGGCTTTCTTAAATAGGGATGGTGCCACATTTAAGCCAAAAGAAATAACTTTCCATTGAAAATGTTGGTTCGAGATGCA
This sequence comes from Eucalyptus grandis x Eucalyptus urophylla, assembly GCA_028830015.1. Lineage (NCBI taxonomy): Eukaryota > Viridiplantae > Streptophyta > Magnoliopsida > Myrtales > Myrtaceae > Eucalyptus > Eucalyptus grandis x Eucalyptus urophylla. The sequence continues at coordinate 50,609,961 of CM054190.1, forward strand.
GAACCCTGTTTTGCGTCTGTCTTCAGTGGATGCCCAATTGCCAAAATCCAACTTTGATATCAAATTTGGAGTAGATGTGGGCTTTGGATAATCTGGTAAAAATGGAATTTCTTGAAGGTAAAGGGAATTTGTCATCTTGAAAGAAGAGATTAAGAGGTTGGTAGTTTATTACAAGTCATACTTTTCCTTTATTTTGCTCGGAACGCTTATTGACATAAAAGGCTTCATAAGCCCATTGAGAATTGGAGATTTCAATAAGGCATTGTCGTAACAATTCTAAGCATTCTTTTTTAGCAGCAACCAGATGTTCTGGATTCATTCTCATATGACTCGCATTGGTTGGATTAATGTCTTTATTCTTTTTTAAGGGAAGACGAATAAAGAATTCTAGATTTTTCCATAAATGATAAGAACATTTTTAGGAAAATTCAGAATGGGATTATGAACAATATTTTAACAGCTTCTGTATTATCGGATCTAACAGATTCATTTGGATGGAAAAACGTCTTTCGCTATTGACAAATCCAGAGAATTGGTTCTTATAATTAAGACATTTTCCAGGAATGATATGAAGCTAAGAAATCTGAGTTATAATGTCCCAACCAATGATTAAATCTTTTATTGGGAAGACTAGATCCGAAGATTTTTGTAGTTATGGAACACTGGGGAAAAAAATTGAACAATTACTAGAGTAGTTCTTACATACGTAGAAAAAGTATCTCCTGATGTAGAATTAAAATATCAAACACATGAAGTCCAATATTCTTCAGGAAGTACTTTAGTGTCTAAGATTAAACAACTTGCATTAGTGTCTATGAGAGCAATGACTGTGATAGACTTGGCAAACTTTGAAGTGAATTTTCACAGGAAAATGAAGACAATGGATTTGGCTTGAAAATATGTTAGGGTTTTGTTCTAATGAAGTGAGGATATGTGAAAAAGGTCTTCGGAATCTAAATCAGTTTCACTGGGAGTCTGGTAACAAAGAATGACACCAAGAGTTTGTTCAGATAGTTCTTCATTCGCAGAGAATAGAGATTCGACATCGTCATTTTCAAGTGAAATACCTATCTTATTCTCTATGTGATGTATCAAATGATTTTGACATTTTCTTCTCTGGGGACAATTTTTGGCAAAATGGCCCTTTTGATTGTAGATGAAGCATTGAGTTGATTTCTTGTGGCCTGAACAATCCTTCCTTTTGCGTAAGAATCGCCATTTCTTCTTTTCCGGAAGTGCTTAGAGCCATGTTTGGATTTCTTTATCTAGAAATTTTTAAAGTGTTTCTTCTTTCTGGAAGACTTTCCACAAGAGCCATCACAGTCTCTTTTGGAGCATTTGATCTTCAAATCCTAGCGAGAGCAGGCTTTATCTAGTTCTTTGCTGTCTGTGAGACAAGTTTTGACCATTTGGCGCTTCAAATACAAATCTTCTGGGCATAGATGGATCTCTTGTTGTATTTCTCCCAAAGAAATATCCATAATTCTTCTTTGTCTGCTGAGAAAAGATTTCTCAACCTACTAAGATAACTCTTTAGGGATGGAAGTCAGGAAAATTTGCTTTAGATTTGGATCAGCTTCAATACTATATAAAAGTTTGAGCATTTATCGATAATGTTTATCGAGATGCTTTTTCTGAAGAGAGCAACATTTTCTTTTAAAGAATTCTCTCCTTATGAGCTCATGAAGGTTAGGAGGTTTTCCAATAAAAAAAAATGATATAAAATGGCATGGCTGAAATTTGATGAAAGTAAAAATTGAACTTGCTTTTGTTCTGTCATCGATTGTCACCAATGTTTGAGACTTCCTGTAAACCTTGTGACAACCAAAAATGACATCATATTTATCCTGATTGGTAAGAGATTGGGCATTTAACCAAGTATAAAATTTCTCAAATCTTTCTGGCCATTTGGAATAGGTGTCGCGACCAATTTTTTTGGTGTGAACCACCTAAGGTTTGGCTAATGGATTGTTAAGCCTAGACTTAACTCGGGCTCTCCCAATCCCATACCAATTCGCGACTTAAATTCAAATTTCTTAACATGCAAATAGATTTTATTTAGGAGTCGCCACTAAACAGTTACAGTAGATCGATTAGACACCTAAGTAAAATAATATGAAGATTATTTTACTCTTACGAACCAGAGAGTTTGGGTTCGAGGACTTGATTACACTAGACTTCTCTAATGCTTTTTCGGTACCATTTCTTTTATTTAAAAAAAAAATGTTTTACAAGCAGCTTGAATTAATTTTAATTCACTTCCCTAACATGTTAGGTGATCATGCGGGTGTGCAAACCATCAATTTAACACCAAAATAAAACAGTGAATAAATTGCAAGATTTACCTCATGGCATCGAAAGCATCTGCAATATTAGATTAGAATTTACATCAACAGTCCTAGATATGATTTCTAATTAACACGCCATCACTCTATTTTTGTTTTCACTTTTTTAACGAGAATATAATCCATATGTAATGCAATGCTTCTAATCTAATATGAAATGATATGGCATGGCAACATGACTTAGCTATATGACCTAAGCGATATGACATAAATAAGCATGTAGTCTATCCTGAAGCATGAGATGGATTTATTCTAAAAAATATTTTTTTGTAGTTTCCATGAGATTCGAAATTAAAGAAATGCAACACTTAAATATGCAATCTAAATTAATTGAATGACCTAATTTCAATGATGGGCAATTTCTAATTAAATGAACCTAACAAAAATCACTAAATGACATGCATTGTATAAACCTAATTCTATATGATATGCACATGATTTTTATTTTCCTAATAAGCATGCAATATATCATAATATGCAATGACGTGCAAAGAATGCCCGAATTCTAATTTTTATATGAAATTTGAAATTAAAATTGCCAAATAAATAAACGTGTAATTCAAATTTAAAACTAACATCCTAAATGAATGCATTTTTTTGGATTTTTATTTTTAAAAATTCGAAATAAAATCTCTATCCTAAATATGCAAGATAACCCTAAAACAAGAAATATTCTAAAATGCATCTAATCTAACTCAAATATATTTTTTTGGTTTTTCCTTTACGGAAGCAATCAAATAAAGGCATTAAGAATAGCACAGCAACAAATCAAGCAATATATCATCCATGTCCATTTAATTTTGGGAATAAATTATCGAATCGTATCTCACGCATGAGATCGGATTGACCAATTTTTAAATAAAATCACGAATCGTATCTCAAGTGTGAGATCGGATTGGTGATTTTTCCGTGCGATTGCGAGTCATATTTCAAGCGTGAAATCGGACTGTCAATCATATGCACGTTGTGAAATTAGGAAGATTTCCCAATTCATGAGGGATCAAGAGATCTCTTGGATACGACAATACCGATCAAACATTCAAAGGAAGATTGATATATCACAAATTAGGTAGACATATATTAAAATCAAATTAATTGAGAGTCTTACCTAATTCACGATATCACGCGGGTGAAGTTTCCAAATTCGGACGGATGATGGGTCATGCGAATCACGGTGAGGAAGATCGACAATCCGTAGCATGCACGGTCGCTCGGTAATCGTCGGACGCATTCCACAAGACAGAGTACTTTGGAATTCTATCTGAGAACTTCAGCTTCTTTTCACTTTGCTATCAAGCTTCGCCTTTTAAAAAAAGCTTGAGCAAAACAGGACAAATTTCACTGCTTCTTTTGCATTGGAAACGCCCTCTTGTGCCCATTGAAGAATCTGGTGTCAGTTGAGTTGTTCAGAGAATCATCAAAGCAGTTGCCGCAGGTTCAAGACTTGCTAATAGATGACTCGATTAATTGCCTCTAGATGGACGTCGGGGCGGCCGTGGGAGATGACCGATGCTCACGGAGACGCCTGCAAACACAAATACTGTGAATTCAAGGAACGGCGACGCTTGGCTTGTGGTAAAACTCGCTAGCTACCGGGGCGGTGATTGGATTCAGTCAAGGAAGACCTGCAATAATAAAAATTCAAACGAGAGTAAAATAACTGGATCGGTGGAGGTCTCGGGCACGTCAAGGACGCCTGGAAAATTTTCTCTCATTCGATGTTGATCTCCAAGCATCGCCAAGTGGAGCTTTGTTAAAGCCGCCAAAATCTAAACGTCGTGAGTTTTTTACCATCGTCATCGGATGCTCCATGGCGTGTGATCATCGTCGAAGGTCGCACCTTGGCTGGATAGCAAATCGTCATGGGTTCTCGGTGGTGAAGGCTTCTCAACAAGGAAGCGTTGATTATTATTTTCTGAAATTTGTACAGCGCCATAAACCAAACTCTTCACGTTATCCTTGCCCAAAAATATCCTTTGCTTGCTTGAAATAAACTCACAAAAATCTCACTTCTGGACAACACCCAGAAGAAGACAAATCCACCACTTGGGCTTATTTCACCAAAATCTTGCTACTTGTTTTGCCTATGGACTTCGGGGCAACGAGAGATGCAGCTCGGACTTCAGGCTCGCGAGCGGTGGCCACAAAAATCTGGCGTGACTTTCACGTATGTGGAGAGATATTGGCCTTGTTGGACATCGGCGAATCCATCGGGCATAGATGGAACTCCACAGGAGTCTCGCTGGCTCTAAAATATGATGAAAGTGACTCAGACGATCCTGAGTTGTGTTGGTGAGGAGCTTGCCGGGACCGCTGGACACTCCTGGGAGCTTGACCTGAGGTGCATTGCTGGTGGTAGGACTCTTGATGGATCAGCAATAGCGACGTGAGGGTAGGCGTAGTGGTGAGGCTACGTGAGGATTGCAGAGATAACAAGGTCACAGCCGCGAAAGGGACTTGGCCGTGACTTCTCTTCTTTCTCTTTTTTCTCAGTGTGTGCGAAGCCCCCCTACATACGGCCATGTGTATTGATATGTGTGGCTTCCTTTGAAACCCTACGTGAAAAACCTTTTTATAGGCTGAGGATTAGGGTTTTAATTTCCTTTTCAAATCAACATCCACGAAAATTTCTTTTCCGCATGTAATATCACTTTTTTTTATTTTCCACATCTCATGATTTTATCGCCTAAAGATAAGATTGCAACCCGATTTTCTTAAATTCCAAAAATCCACCGTAATATCATTTCAAATCTCAAGTTAGGTAATTTTTGTCATTAAAAGAAAATTGACTTGGGCCAATTTACTTGCTTCATGGGCTTAGTTTGATCTACCAAATTAAAGCTTAGAACCACTAATTCAAATTCATCCACCACCGATCCAATAAAATGCAAAAATGTAAATTAAAAATAAATGCACCTAAATCTATATGCAATTAATATTTTTTTCAATGATAAAATTGACTCATAATTTTCTATGCAATAAATAAATGATCGAATCGCCAAAATTTAGGTGTCAACAATAGGAAATATCGTCAATAGTGAAAAACTATTTGGAGGAAGTTGTCATATTCAGAGAAGGATTGTTTGCTTGAACCACATCTGGTTCAGAAGGGTTGGATTCCATATCCTGATATGGAGGGTCAGCCATGAATATTGATGACGTTACCGGCATAATAGGGAATGAGTCAAGGTCAAGGATTGAGAAGGATGAAGAGGTTGAAGGAGATAGCGAATTTGACTCAATGTCAGAATTTGTTCGAAAAGACCGATTCTGCTAGAATTTGGTCTTTTGAAGGTGACAGGATTCTTCCCGATTGCTAAGATCTTTCAAAAATGATTCTAACGGATTTGATAGCATCATTTGGCTTGGCTTTTCCTTTATAACAAGCGGGGATTCTTCAAGCATCTTCTATTTTCCCTTTTCTTTCCTTATTCGATCCAGTTCTTTGAGGCGATTTTGCATATCTACCACATCTGTCTTATCTTGTCTAATAGGAACGTCTGTGAGGGCAGCAAAGATAGAAGTATTCTAAGGTTGTGGAAGCGAATGCTCTATCCGCACCATAGTTGAAAATGGGTTGAAAGGATTTGATCTTCCTTTTTCAAGGAGTTGGATCTGTCTTTTGAGCTTTTCTATTTCCGCCTTGGGACTTTCAATATGATGATATCTCAAATGTTGTCCAGATTCCAAGGCATGAAGCCTCTTTTGGAAGTCCGAAAACATTTTCTTGGTGGTTTCATCATATCTTCGAAGATCTTGTTGTACTTTCATAATTTTGGAGTCAATTGCTTTGAATGCGTTGTTGTGTGCTAAAAGTGTCACCGATTGCTAATTCAAGACAGCTTCAACAACAGGAGTTCTTTTCTGTCTTCCATGTTCATTCACATCAGTGGGGGCAAGTATTTTAAGAACATGCCGATATCTGCCTTGTGGATCAATGAATTCTTCTAGAGCAAGGAATGAAAGTTGCGAGTTTTCACATATAAGAGGAGGAATCTCTGCCTCTCGAAACATAGCAATGGAAGAGCTAGGCGGTGTTGCTTGTGGAATTTCGAGTGAGTAGCAATGCTTTTTTGCCCACTTTAAGATTGGCTTACAAAACGGGGAAATGGATGATTTCTTTTGAGGAGGAGGTGATGGTGGTGACAGTGGTGGATCCGGTGAAACGAAGGGTGGAGCAGTGAACTCTGGTGGTGGAGTTGAAGCATAAGAAACCATAAATTGAAATTTATCACACTCACTAAGAGTGTCAATGGAGAAGTCTTCGTTTAAGTACCTTTGATACATGATATCTTTTGACTTTCTATGCTTCCGTCGGGGTTTTGCATATGGGTCTACTTCATCAGGAGAATTTGTACAATAGGAATATTGACATAAAGGATCCCAGAAGTAGTGACCATATTTGTCTTTGTAGTAATGGACAGGGTCTCCATTACTCTGGAAATATTGAACAAGCTTTTTGGGGTCTGGCTCAAAAATTAACTCAGGAACACATGGTTCAATTATGAAGAGGGTCTGGAAGATAGAAGGACTTTCTTCCATTTCCTTGCCAAACTTGATGGAAATAGTGCCATCTTTCTTTCTGACAAATTCGGAATCTAAAGAATGGAAAGGCTTGTTGTTCTGATTTAGCTTTTCACTTGAAAATGACGATGTTGAATCTCTATTCTCTGTAGATGAAAAACCACCTGAACAAACTCTTTCACATATCCCTCACTTCATTAGAACAAAACCCTGACATATTTTCAAGCCAAATCCATTGTCCCCATTTTCCTATGAAAATCTTCACTTCAAAGTTTGTCAAATCTATCACTATTATTGCTCTCATAGACACTGGTGCAAGTTGTTCAATCTTAGATACTAAAGTACTTCTTGAATGGAAAAAAGCCTTTCTGGGTTCATCACATTGCTCATTTTTCAACACTTACATGGCACTCTTATATTTCAAATAAGTAGTCCCCTTCTGTTTTTCCCCGGACTCTATTTTCCTCGTTCCCGCTACTAACTCTCCAACAACCCGTACGGGTGTGACCTCTTACCGGCAAAAAAAAAAAAAAAAAGCACATGAACATCAGTTTTCACCATAATTGATTATACTATTTTACGTATTTGTATTAATAATCAGAATATACGAACAAGTGCAATACAAGAGAGAATTATAGTTTGTTGAACAAGGAGGTATAATTATTCATCACACTCTACGTAATTGACTCTATGATGTACAAACCATGTTCCCTATTATCACGGACATAAGGTATATCCAATGGACTAGCTACCTTATTTCTTCGATTCTCCTTAGCTTTAACTTGTACAATGTAACCCAAAGTTCCCATGAGTACAAACACACCGATAGCATTCTCATTTACTAGTGTGTCACTTCCCCATTTTCCTGGTCAAGAAATGGATAATCTATGTAACCAACAACTGGGTCTTGAGTATAAAATGTCTCTCTGTTGTAACCATTCAATGGTGCATCCACCTTGAATCGGTAGACCAAAATCAGGGTTAGAGATGAAGAGCCGACCATACGATATCAAGTCCGTGTCACCTCCAGCCAAAGCCTTCATCCCGAGCTCTCGGGTGAAACCGCCGGTTAACATGAAAGTACCTTGATAAGCTCTCCTCCAAGTTCTCGTCAATCGAGCTTCTTCATCCTCCTCTTGTTCGCCATAATTTTTCATGCCATTGGCTGTGAACTGAGGTTGAGGCACGTGGAGATATGCGAGTTTGTAACCTATCTCATTTTGGAACTTGTTCAATCCCTCGATGACTGCTAGGCCTAGACTGAGTGGATCGGGGTCCATGGCATCATTGTGGTCAACTACTGGTGAGATTTTAACTCCCATTCGATCAATGCCAACTTCTTCTGCCACCACTTTGATGATCTCCATCAAAAATCTGCATCCATTCTCAGTTGATCCTCTAAATTCATCTACTCTATCATTGATTGAATGCTTTAAAAATTGATCAATGAGATAGTCATGTGCTCCATGCACCTCAACACCATCAAAACCTGAAGTTGAAATCGATTTGATTATTAATACTTATGTGCAACAAACGAAGAAAATAAAACTAATTTAAGCATCCATCACGATATGACTATAGTTCATGGACTAACCTGCTTGAATGGCATTTGCAGCTGCTTGGCGATATTGCTCGATAACTTGCCATACTTCATGTTTGGAGAGCTCTTGGTTTGTGAGGAACATCAAGAGTCCCGTCGGGCATGATGATTTTCCATTTATCGGAGATGGGTTGATTTGGTGACGAAATCGGAGCGCCTCCATCCGGTTGATAAACTAATACGATCACCATTAAATAATACAATTTGTTGTTAGAAACAAGTATAGAAGGTGAAATTTAATAAGTTAACATTGCCAAAGTAGGAAAAAAGTACAACAGCAAAAACAAATTGTCAAAGTCAAACAGTGCAGGTCGTGATTATGTGATATATGGGGGAGCTACAGAGATATTTTGTGGCGTCGGTTTGAGAAAATGAATTTAGTACCACGGTTGGAGGCACGACCAACGTGCCAAAGTTGACAGGAGATGATGCCACCCTTGGAATGAACAGCATCCACCACCTTCTTCCATGCTTTGACTTGCTCTTCAGTGTAAATCCCAGGAGTACCTGGAAACCTGGTTTAACAACATTTTATTTCTCAAACTTAAAGATCCTCCTATGATCCAAAGCGAAGTTCATATTACTTGCTGTCAAGCAATGAATAGGGTATAAATAGCTTGCGGTGCTCAGGTGTACATCAGTATGTAGCCAATTTCTGTTCCTTTCTGCGTGATATAAGAAGACAGCTTGATCTCAGGACAAAAGGACGAACCCAGCGGCCGTGTCAGAGATGAGGGTGCCTTCCACCCTTGGTCGTTCTTTGCGCATAGTACTCTGCATGCACCGGCAATGGAGTCCCATCGATCGCTCTGCATCTCGTCAAAGGCGCTAGCACTACTCTATGAGAGAGATCGAACTTGCCCATCCGGCATGGAGTAAAGAGGTTCCCGGCCATTTCGTGTGTAGCTTGTATTCTGTCAAAAACGAACAGCAAGGATTGATACTAAGAATATGATTGTGAAGATTTGAAGACGGTGCGATGTGAAGTTGGTCGATATTGCTCATCGGTTTTTATAGTTTGGTGTTGCCATTTGAACATAGCAGCAAGAACCGGGAAGATTCACCGTAATTCAGTTTGAACATGGCGAGGTTTGATTTTGATATGACTAAGTCGTCGCATGTTGGGAAGTTCGAATTGCAATTTACTTTCTTTAACCTCATTTTTCTCCTTGCAAAATTGTTTTAAAGACGTTGACGTATAGAACATGTGGTTCTAACGTTTCTTTATTTTATTTATTGCCCAACGGGGTTCTTACGTTCACCGTTCAACATTTCATCGCCTGCTGCGCTGCTACGAAGTCGGTGGGGGGTTCGTTCCTGTTCATATAGAGCAATCAGTCTATGTTCCCTGTCCGGAGAATCTAATATTAATAAATAATAATATGTTGCGTTATATTATTTATAATAGTGATAATGACATTTTTCTCTTGGCTTTCTTGGGTGACCAGAACTATTTTGAGTTCGACTTTGTGTTATTAGAATTTCCCTGCCATGTGCTTTTTTGATTATGCACGAGAAGAACAAAAGATTTGGACGGCATTTAGATTTCAATTTCGACTACGCCATTGACATCTCATGTAGGAAATTTCAAGGGGGAGAATAGGAATAGTCTCGACATGCAACTTTGTCTCCGCTTGAGTCGGGCCTCCTGGAGCATTGAGAACCACAAATGTAGCGAGGAGAGGTCCGGAGAGAGTCGGAATAAACCCATGCCTTCATCTATTGACTATTCTCTTCTTTTTTTTCTTTTTCCCACAAAGATATAAATTCTTGATAGCAATGCTGAAACAAACATGGTTTCTTTAGTCAAGACTAAAGAAGTCCTAGATTACCGTAACTCTTATTCAATAGCTTTCTGTTTGGACCGATTAGTCATAAGCATGTCGAACTTGTATGCTCATATAGCACACTTTAACATATCGTGTTGTGTCTTGTTGAGGATTGCAAAAATATGAAAATATATTATTGATGGATAATTGAATAGGGAGAGAGAGAAAGCAACTGATGGTACTCGTGAGAGAGATTGAACTTGCCCGTTTACATGGAATGATGAGGTTCAAAGCCAATGAGCGTAGTGTCACAGGCCGAAAGAAGGACGACCCGAGAGGTTCCCCGGAGTCGACCATGACTCATCCGTGGTAGACCTCCTATGCTCGCTCGGATTCCCAACGAGTTTTCTCCTCGAAGTTTCTAGAAGACTCTAGCTTCATTTATGTCGGTAGCTAGTAGTTGGCATTTATGTCTAGTAGTTGAATACTTATGTCGGTAGTTGAGGCGGTGCAATCTCGTCCGCCGATAGAATTCTAGATCAATGGATGTAATCCGAGGCCCTCAACTATAAAAAGGGGTGTCCTCCTTCATTTGTAAGCATCCACTACTTCCGCAATACAAAGCAAAACTTATTTCCAAAGCTCTTCTCTCTAAATTCTTTCTCTCTCTACAATCTGGATAAGCGAGCGAGTGAGCGTTCAATCGAGCAAGGCTTGGCTTAGGTGCTTTGGTGATCCAATCCGATCCTAAAGTGCCCGAGTTGCCGCACGATCACGATCCCAATCAATCGGCCTATGACAAGTGGTATCAGAGCTAAAGAGAGATCCGTTTCCAAGAGATTGAAGAGCGCCAACTGTTCAAGAGAATGTCAAGCCAAGAAGCGGCTATAGTTGGAGAGGCTGTGCTAGTCAAGGACACGTGCAGCAAAGCAAAGAAGAGAGATGCCTTAGTTGATGCTGCGCCTACGTTCGATGAGAAGCTTGGGAAGGTCTAAAGTGCCGTGCTCAAACTCATGGAAGGTCTTGACGATGTGTGAGACCGGATCATGGAGGTTGAGGGCTCGCTCCATGAAGACTTCACGACTAGCATCAACCAAGCTACAGCTCCATTGTCCGACAAGGATGAAGCTCTCAAATCATCAATCGATGGTTTGAACGAGTGTGTCCAAGTGATTGAGGAGGTAAGCCCGTGTAGGGAAGAGGTCGAAGCCATGAAGGCGGAGATCCAAGAGCTCAAGACCAAGCTCACCCTATGCAAACTAAGCACCACGATGGTGTGGTGCCTACTCAAGTGGTGCCCAAAATTGAGGTGTCGAAGCCAAAGGAGTTCAAAGGCAACCGATCCGCCCAAGAGGTGGACAACTTCGTGTGGAGCTTGGAGTAATACTTTGGCGCCGTCAACATCCGAGACGAGTCGATCAAGGTTAGAACATCTTCCATGTTCCTTACTAATATGATGATGCTGTGGTGGCGCAATAGGTGCGACGAGATTCGACGCGGCACCAATCCCGTGAGCACGTGGGATGACTTCGTGAGGGAGTTCCATGACTATTTTTTCCCCAAGTTCACTCAACAAGAAGCTCGTAGCATGCTCCATTGCCTCAAGCAAAGAGGCACGATCCGAGAGTATGTGAAGGAGTTCACGGAGCTCAAAATCCAAATTCGCAACCTAAGCGAAGATGAGGCTTTCGAAGCGTCCATGGATGGAGTAAAGCCATGGGCACAACTTGAGCTAAAGCGGTGGGACGTGAATAGCCTTGCGAGAGCGCTAAGTATGGTCGAGTCTCGTTGATCTCACGAAGGTTGAGCCGAGGAACAACCAAGCAAGAGATTGGAGGTCGAATCGACCCGAAGACGAAGGAAGAAAGCTCCCCGAGGCGCGCTCGATCAAAGTGGCCAAGTCAAGATGTGGGGAGAAGGGTCTTCCAAGCCGTCCTTCCAAAGGGGTCAACCACCAACGAACTACGCGAGTAACTTCAATCAACCTCCATCCTTTCCTTGCTTTATTTGCAAAGGTCCACACTGGACCCAAAAGTGCCCGAAGAGGGGTCGCATCAACGCCCTCCTAGCCATCGACGAGGTGGAGGAGGAGCCCAAAGAAGAAAGACGGCAAATCCGACTTGGAGGCGTGAAGACGATCAACTCCATCCAAGCTCGATCGCCATCCAAAGAAAAAGCTGCGTCAAACTCAGAAATGTTCTTCGTGGAGGTCGACGTATGCGACCAAACACTCTTCGCCTTGGTCGACACGAGAGCATCGAACATGTTCATGTCGACTGAGGTAGCAAAGGCCTTAAAGCTTCACGTAGAACCAACTGGAAATACCTTCAAGCCGATCAACTCGGAGGGTGTCCATGGCGTTGGAGCAACTTCGGACGTGGATGTCAAGATTGGCAGATGGAAGGGTAAAATGGATTTCGAGGTAATTTTTCTTGACGATTATCATCTCATCCTTGGTATTCAATTCTTCGATAGCGTGAGAGCCATGATCGACATGAGGACTAAGTGCATCGTGATCCTCGACCTTAAACACCCAACGACGATCCCCGTGATCAAAGGGGTGGTCGACACCAAGACCATCGCCACGATCTGACACCTCGACAAGAACTTGAAGTCTGTGAAGCAACTAAACAAGCTGGCCGAGGTGAAGCCGAAGATAGAGTTGGATCCTACTCCAACGCACGCCATGCCCATTCAAGTTCTCTTCCTCAAGGTTGAGTGTGCGCCGCATGCTCCGTCCAAGCCGAAGATGGAGCCGCGTGATAAGTCCAAGTTCATCATTGAAGGGTGTGGTCCTTCATTCATGAGCGTCCGTACCAAGCAAAACGGAAACAATAAGGCGCGTGCCAAAGCCCGCGCTCATGCCAAGAAGGCCGACCGCTAAGTTGTGAGCGACAAGGACATCGCTCGATTGAGTGGGGAAAAATGTCACAGGCCGAAAGAAGGACAACCCGAGAGGTTCCCTGGAGTCGACCATGACACGTCCGTGGTAGACCTTATGTGCTCACTCGAATTCCCAACGAGCTTTCTCCCCAAAGTTTCTAGAAGACTCTAGCTTCATTTATGTCGGTAGCTAGTAGTTGGCATACTTATGTTGGTAGTTGAGGTAGTACAATCTCGTCCGCCGATAGAATTTTAAATCAATGGATGTAATCCGAGGCCCTCAACTATAAAAAGGGGTGTCCTCCTTCATTTGTAAGCATCAACTACTTCCACAATACAAAGCAAAACTTCTTTCCAAAGCTCTTCTCTCTAGATTCTTTCTCTCTCTACAATCCGGATAAGCGAGCGAGCGTTCGATCGAGCAAGGCTTGGCTTAGGTGCTTCGGTGATCCAATCCGATCCTAAAGCGCCCGAGTCGCCGCGCGGTCACGATCCCAATCAATCGGCTTGTGACAGTAGCCTATATCCAACTAAGAATCAACAAACCAAGAAGATGCAGGCAAAGTTGGTAAAAGAGAGGTCACATCTGGCATAATTCCTCCTGAACAAACCAAGATATCATTGCCATCTAGTATTTTTCTAATGCGCCATCTATATGTAATCTAACATACTTAATTCAAGTAACGACTGGATTGAGATTTTTTCACAAAATCTATTTGAGCTGGAAGTAAAGGGCCAAGCCGAACGACAAGGGGGAGAAAAAATCTCGGCAAAAGCACAATTAATGTGGCACAAAGGGAGAGAAATTCTAGAAATATCAATCAAAATCACAAACAAATTTCATACTAAAACTAAGAGATTGACGACTTTTATAACATAAGGCTCATTTCATTCATCATAGTGATTTGAAATATTCTCATTGGGTCTTATTTTAGATTCCTCACCTACCATTAACCATATAAAAAAGAAGCTGGACTATAACATTAGAGATTGAAGAGAGAAAGCCCGGGAAAAAAAAAAAAAAGAAGACATGGAAAACAAAATGGTCCTGCTAAGAAACCTATGAAATCACTCTTTTAAAGTTATAATGCTCCTAGGATACAATTTAACCTCTCAAACTCTTTGAACATAAACACAAGAAAAATGGAATAACTTTACTAAGAAAAGGAGTATGCTTGTATAAGAATAACGAACCAATATATCTTCTGTACAGACACAATCACTCGATTGACATTGTTTAACTTCCAACATACATTTTTGTCTGAAATGTTAATATTAATTAAAATAACATTCAAAATTGTTTAACCACAACTTGTCAAGTCCATCAAGATTAAACATAATTAGGCGTATTCAATGGAAAATGTCCGCTTGAGTGCCCATGCCTTTACAAAACAAAAACATGGTTGCTCTCATATTCAAACAATATAGATTCCTTCTTTTTTTCCTACGTGGGACTCTTTTTTATTTCCACACTCACATTACAAACTCTCCAACAACACCGCTCACGAACCACTGGAGTTTGCCCCAATGACCACCCTTCCAACATGGAAGAGGGAGGTGGGGGATTCGAATCCCTACCTTCTCAAAAAAGTTGGGGTGGGGACAATATAGTTTCAAGAGTGGGTTTCGATTCCTACGCCCTACAAGAAGATAAGTCAAAAGTTTGACAGTGAGCGTTAGAGTAAGAATAGAATAGGACCAACAAAAAAAAAAAAGAACAAAAAAAAAAAAAAAACAACAACAACACCATTCACATGCCAGCTTCTCTAGCGGCCAATAAGAAATAAATAAACAGCAGAATCGACGTAATACATTACGTGCATGCCAGGAGGCTGGGAGAGTCGAATCGCAATTTGGCCTTCTTTGACCTTCTTTCTCTGCAAGAAAAAATCGTGTTTAAGAATGTCGTACCGACGGTGTACGGGGATGGAAAATCAGCGATATTCATGCCAAGGTATTTTCCCCGGTGTGGTTCTTACATTGACCATTCGACATTTCATCACCTGCTGAGAAAAAAATAATAATAATCATATGGTTCCCTTAATTTATAATAATGATAATTAAAATGAAATTTTTCTCTTTGCTTCTCGATTGAGAAAACTCTAATTGACTTCTACCGTGCACAATTATAATTCATCTGCGAGATGATCGCTTGATGATGTGTGAGAACAAGAGGTATGGATGCAACTTTGATTTCGATTTGGACTATCCCATAAACATCTCGTGTAGCAAATTTTCAAGGGGGATCATTGCACAAAAATATCATTTTTTATTGCTCTATGTACAATCAACATATTGAAAAAATGAAAATCATTTTTCATTAGGTATGATTAATAATCACACTAAGAATCTTTTTAAGATAGGAACACTAAAATAAGTGGTTATTCTGTATATACATATAAAAAATTTTCTAATTTGAGCATGTAATGAATGTAGAGGTAATAATAATACATTCATTGGAGGGAATAAAGAGTATTTATATAAATTCTGGAATGAACTGAATAATTGACAATGTGCATTATTCGAATTCCATCTCTATGATATGGGGAAAAAATATTTAAGTGAATTTTTCTTTTTTATTGCTTATCTCTTGAATTGCCGTGCTTCATGCAAATTGTCGTGCTTCATGCACATGCACTTTTGTTCATGTTGCGAGCGTGTTTCTCGTATTTGCGACCGAGGATTCTCATTATTTCCATTCCTATTGCGTCATAAACCTTCTTATATTACGAATTAAACTTAGTATGAACGATTTTTTTTTTATACAGAGTAGTCTTAAATGGAAATATCAAATTGGTTGTGAAAGTAATATACTTGCCAAAAATTAAAAAATTCACTGTCCCTGCCTGATGTAGTTGGCTTACTTCTTCAAACTGACAGCATGCAGAAGGCCCAATATGCAGGTCTCCAAGGCCCAAGCCCAACGTAGAAAAGCCCAGCTTCGTCCTCTGCGATCGCGTCGTCTTCCCCATTGCAGCCGGTGGGAACCCCAACCGCCATTACCATCTCGTACAGAAACCAGAGAAGAAAATACAAATTTGAGAAGCCCTCCTTTGATTGGCGCGATGGTTCCCTTTGATCACTGGGCTGATAACTAATTTCGGGAACTTTTCTGATATATAGGGCAATTGAATCTTTCAGCAGATTCTTTACTCAAACTCTAAACTGAACGATTAGCAGCGGAATCTGATGGATTCGAAACCCGTTAGCGATAATGCTGCCGCCCCAAGGAAGGTTGGTTCATGCTGCCTACCGCCTCTTGGGTTTTTTATTTTATTATTTATTTATTTAATATTTGTTATTTCTGCTAAATGAAGAATTGCATTGGCTGTCTGTGGATGGTCTTCTTGGCCGTTGTTTTTTGTTTCTTGGGTAATGGATGCTTTGTGCTGTAGCGTTGCAGGTGAGATTTGCGCATAAGGCTCTAAAGGAGATATGATTTGATTCTGGTTTCGGAATATCTCCCGTAATGAAACTCAGTTTGTTTTTTGCGTACAAAACAATGGTCATGGCTCGTGACCAGCTATTATAATTATCACCCATCAAAACCATGCTAACTAAATTCGAACCAAGGCTATCCGAGGCATGGAGGAAGTACGAACAATCGTTCCGTTCATGAGCCGGTGTGTGGCTGGAGGCTTCTTCAGCCCGGGAGCTTAGTTTGGACATGATAACCAATCCAAAAACAAAAGATGGTGCGCAGAAGAATCAACCAAAGCAAATTAATAAAGGGTCCGAAAAAGAAGCAAATAGACGGCTAGTGGTCGCTGGCCAAAATCGGATGACTGAAGGCAAGAGATAGGCTCAATGATCACCGTGCTCTCGTAGGACTTTCATTTCGACTTTCCCAGTTACCACTCCATGGGTCGTATGAAAAGCATCGATAAAGACTCATGTTCAAAGCGCTACGCACCTCCTAGAACTCTTCTTGGAGTCTGAGCTTAGAGGTCTCTTTTATCAGCTTATTCCACTTCCGTAGGGACTCTTCCAAGTCATCTAATCCCGTAGCTTTTAAGAGGTATCTGGAGAGCAGGACGCTGGTAGGAGGATCACAGACTCAAAACCTGAGAAGCCGGGAGGATTGGTTTACCACCGGTCCTTTATTAAGTAAATAAATAACTCATGATCTCAAAAAGCAGAGGCTCTGATCATCCAGGTGCTCTGATACCATGCTTCCGAATAGAATATGAAGAAAATTGGAGAAAATTGTACTATGTATTTCTTGACTTTCCTACAAGTATTACAAGCCTAATTATAATACAAGGTTGTACAATGGGAAAGAATATATGCAATAACATTTCATATTCTATATTTCAAATATATAATTTAACGGATTGACCATGTCAATTAACCCGCAATTAGAATAATTAGAATCAAATCATATCTCATTCTCTAATAGGCTCCTCGAAAGCCAAAACCTGCTATTGTCAAGACATATGGAAAATAGCCTTTCTGGATTCATCTCATTGCTCATTTTTCAACACTTACAGGGCGTTCTCATATTTCAAATAAATAGTTCGCTTCCATTTTTCCCCCCAACTCTTTTTTCCACGTTCCCGCTACAAACTCTCCAACAACCCATATGGGTGTCACCTCTTACCGGCAAAAAAAAAGAGCACATGAACATCAGTTTCCACCGTAATTGGTTATATTATTCTACGTACTTTTATTAATAATCAAAATATACGAACAAGTGCAATACAAGAGAGAATTATAGTTTGTTGAACAATGAGATATAATTATTTGTCAGACTCCACGTAATTGACTCTATAATATACAAACCATGTTCCCTATTATCACGAACAAAAGGCATATCCCATTAACTAGTTATCTTATTTCTTCGATCCTCCTTAGTGCTTTAACTTGTACAATGTAACTCAAAGTTCCCATGAGTACAAACACACCAATAGCATTCTCATTCACTAGTGTGTCACTTCCCCATTTTCCTGGTCAAGAAATGGGTAATCTATGTAACCAACAATGGGATCTTGAGTATAAAATGTCTCTCTGTTGTAACCATTCAATGGTGCATCCACCTTGAATCGGTAGACCAAATCAGGGTTAGAGATGAAAAGTCGACCATATGATATCAAGTCTGTGTCTCCTCCAGCCAAAGCCTTCATCCCAAGCTCTCGGGTGAAACCGCCGCTTAACATGAAAGTACCTTGATAAGCTCTCCTCCAAGTTCTTATCAATCGAGCTTCTTCATCCTCCTCTTGTTCACCATAATTTTTCGTGCCATTGGCTGTGAATCGAGGTTGAGTCACATGGAGATACACAAGTTTGGAACCTATCTCATTTTGGAACTTGTTCAAACGCTCAATGACTGCTAGGCCTAAACTGAGTGGATCGGAGTCCGTGGCATCATTGTGGTCAATTGCTGGTGAGATTCTAACTCCCGTTCGATCAGTGCCAACTTCTTCAGCCACCACTTTGATGATCTCCATCAAGAATCTGCATCTATTCTCAATTGATCCTCCAAATTCATCTACTCTATCATTGATTGAGTCCTTTAAGAATTGATCAATGAGATAGCCATGTGCTCCATGCACCTCAACACCATCAAAACCTAAAGCGGAAATTGATTTGATTATTAATACTTATGTGCAACAAACGAAGTAAATACAAGTAATTTTAGCATCTATCACGATATGATTATTGTTCATGGACTAACCTGCTCGAATGGCATTTGCAGCTGCTTGGCGATATTGCTCGATAACCTGCCATACTTCGTGTGTTTGGAGAGCTCTTGGTTTGTGAGGAACATCGAGAGCCCCGTCGGGCATGATGATTTTCCACTTATCGGAGACAGATTGATTTGTCGATGAAATCGGAGCGCCTCCATCGGGTTGATAAACTAATACAATCACCATTATATAATACCAATTGTTGTTAGAAGCAAGTACAGAAGGTGAAATTTAATAAGTTAACATTGCCAAAGTAGGAAAAAAGTATAACAGCAAAAACAGATTGTCAAATTCAAATAGTGCTGGTCGTGACTATGTGATATATGGGGGAGCTACTGAAATATTTGGTGGCGTCGGTTTGAGAAAATGAATTTAGTACCACGGTTGGAGGCACGACCAACGTGCCAAAGTTGACAGAAGATGATGCCGCCCTTGGAATGAACAGCATCCACCACCTTCTTCCATGCTTCGACTTGCTCTTCAGTGTAAATCCCAGGAGTACCCGGAAACCTGGTTTAACAACATTTTATTTCTCAAACTGAAAGATCCTCCTATGATCCAGAGCGAAGTTCATATTACTTGCTGTCAAGCAATGAATACGGTATAAATAGCTTGCGGTGCTTGGGTGTACATCGGTATGTAGAAAATTTCAGTTCCTTTCTTCGTGATATATACAAGACAGCTTGATCTCTGGACAAAAGGACGTACCCAGCGGCCGTGTCAGAGATGAGGGTGCCTTCGGTGATGAGAAAACCACCCTTGGTCGTTCTTTGCGCATAGTACTCTGCATGCACCGGCAATGGAATCCCATTGATCGCTCTGCATCTCGTCAAAGGCGCTAGCACTACCCTGTGAGAGAGATCGAACTTGCCCATCCGGTATGGAGTGAAGAGGTTCGCGGCCATTTCGTGCGTAGCTTGTATTCTGTCAAGAACGAACAACAAGGATTGATACTAAGAATATGATGGTGAAGATTTGAAGACGGTGCGATGTGAGGTTGATCGATATTGCTCTTCGGTTTTTATAGTTTGGTGTTGCCATTTGAACATAGCAGCAAGAACCGGGAAGATTCACCGTAATTCAGTTTGAACATGGCTAGGTTTGATTTTGATATGACTAAGTCGCCGCATGTTGGGAAAGTCGAATTGCAATTTGCTTCTTTAACCTCACTTTTCTCCTTACAAAATTGTTTTAAAGACGTTGACGTATAGAACATGTGGTTCTAACGTTCCTTTATTTTCTCTATTGCCCAACGGGGTTCTTACGTTGACCGTTCAACATTTCATCGCCTGCTGCGCTGCTACGAAGTCGGTGGGCGGTTCGTTCCTGTTCACATAGAGCAATCAGTCTATGTTCCCTGTCCAGAGAATCTAGTATTAATAAATAACAATATGTTACGTTATATCATTTATAATAATGATAATGACATTTTTCTCTTGGCTTTCTTAAGTGACCAGGACTCTTTGACTTCGACTTCGTGTGATTAGAATTTCCGTGCATGTGCTTTTTTTGACTATGCACGAGAAGAACAAAAAATGTGGGCGGCATTTAGATTTCAATTCGACCATGCCATCCACATCTCATGTAGGAAATCTCAAGGGGAAGAATAAGAATAGTCTCGACATGCAACTTTGTCTTCGCTTGAGTCGGGTCTCCTAGAGTCATGAGAACCACAAAAGTAGCAAGGAGAGGTCTGGAGAGAATCGGAATAAACCTATGCCTTCATCTATTGCAACCTTATTTTATGGATAATGTGGCAAGGATAGTGAATGTTAGGGGCTTGCCCCCGGTCCATGCCCAATTCTCGCATCCTTTCAACATATTGTGTCGTGCTCCATCGAGACGATGGAGCACTCAAACTTAAATAGTATTTAGGTTTGAGCACTTCACTTCACCCATAAGGGAGGACACTAACACATATGGGTTCAATGTTCTTTTCTTTTTTTCTTTTTCCCACAAAGATATAAATGCTTGATAGCGATGCTGAAACAAACATGGTTTCATTAGTCAAGACCGAAGAAGTCGTAGATTACTGTAACTCTTATTCAATAACTTTCTGTTTGGACCGATTAGTCATAAGCATGTCGACATTGTATGCTCATATAGTGCACTTTAATATTTTGTGTCGTGTCTTGTTGGGGATTGCAAACATATGAAAATATATTATTGATGGACAATTGAATAGGGAGAGAGTGAAAGCGACTGATGGTACTCCTGATAGAGATTGAACTTGCCTGTTGACATGGAATGATGAGGTTCAAAGCCATTGAGCATAGCTTATATCCAACTAAGAATGAACAAACCAAGAAGATGATAAAGCATAACATCAAGAATTGAAGATGGCAGGCGAAGTTAGTAAAAGAGAATGTCACATCTGGCATAATTCCTTTTGAACAGACCAAGATGTCATTGCCATTTAGTATTTTTCTTATGCGCCATCTATATGTAATCTAACATACTTAATTCAAGTAACGACTAGATTTAGATTTTTTTCACAAAATCTATTTGAGCTAGAAGCATAGGGCCAAGCCGAACGGGCAAGGGGGAGAGGAAATCTCTGTAAAAGCACAATTAATGTGGCACAAAGGGAGAGAAATTCTAGAATATCGATCAAAATTACAAACAAATTTATGGATATATTAAAACTAAGAGATTGACAACTTTTATAACATAAGGCTTTTTTTTTTTTTTTGGGTAAAGCAACATAAGGCTATTTTCATTCATTGTGATTTGACTTTTAATATTCTCATTGGGTCTTATTTTAGATTCCTCGCCTACCATTAACCATATAAAAAAGAAGCTGGACTATAACATTGGAGATTGAAGAGAGAAAGCCTGGAAAAAAAAAAAAAGACAGAAAACAAAATGGTTCTGTTAATAAACCTATGAAATCACTCTTTTAAAGCTATAATGCTCTCCAGATACAATTTAACCTCTCAAACTCTCTGAACATAAACACGAAAAATAGAATAACTTTACTAAGAAAAGGAGTATGCTTGTACAAGAATAACAAACCAATATATCTTGTGTACAGGCACAATCACTCAATTGACATTGTTTAACTTCCGACGTACATTTTAGTCGGAAGTGTTAATATTAATTGAAATAAAATTCAAGATTGCATAACCATAACTTTTCAAGTCCAATTAAGATTAAATGTAATCAGGCGTATTCAATGGAAAATGTCCTCTTGAGTGCCCATGCCTTTAAAAAACAAAAACGTGGTTGCTCATATTCAAACAAAATAGTTTCCTTCACATTACAAACTCTCGAACAACACCGCTCACTTGCCAGCTTCTCTAGCGGCCAATAAGAAATAAATAAACATCAGTTGCTGTTCCCATGCGAACCCTTGCAGCAGAATCGACGTAATCCATTACGTGCATGCCAGGAGGCTGGGAGAGTCGAATCGCAATTTGGCCTTCTTTGACCTTCTTTCTCTTCAAGGAAAAATCGTGTTTAAGAATGTCGTACCGACGGTGTACGGGGATGGAAAATCGGCGATATTTATGCCAAGGTCTCTTCCCCGGTGTGGTTCTTACATTGACCGTTCGACATTTCATCACCTGCCGAGAATAATAATAATAATAATAATAATAATAATAATAATAATAATAATAATAATAATATGGTTCCTTACTTTATAATAATGATAATTAAAATGAAATTTTTCTCTTTGCTTCTCGATCGAGAAAACTCTAATTGACTTCTACCGTGCACAATTATTATTCATCTGCGAGATGATCGCTTGATGATGTGCGAGAACAAGAGGTATGGACACAACTTTGATTTCAATTTGGACCATGCCATAGACATCTCGTGTAGCAAATTTTCAAGGGGGATCATTGCACAAAAATATTATCTTTTATTGTTCTATGTACAATCAACATATTGAAAAGACGGAAATCTCTTTTCATTAGGTATGATTAACCATTGCACTAAGAATCTTTTTAAGATAGGAACACTAAAACAAGTGGTTACTCTGTATATACGTATTGAAAATTTTCTAATTTGAGCATGTGATGAACGTAGAGGTAATACATTCATCAGAGGGAATAAAGAGTATTTATATAAATTTTGGAATGAACTGAATAATCGATATTGTGACATTATTCTAATTCTATCTCTATGATCTCAGGAAAAAATATTTAAGTGAATTTTTCTTTTTTATTACTTATCTCTTGAATTGCCATGCTTCATGCAAATTGTCGTGCTTCGTGCACATGCACTTTCATTTGTGTTGCGAGCATATTTCTCGTATTTGCAATCCGGGATTCGCATTATTTCCATTGCCGTTGCATCATATACCTTCTTATATTATGAATTAAACTTAGTATGAACGATTTTTTATACAAAGCAATCTTAAATGGAAAAATCAAAATGCTTGTGAAATTAATATACTTGCCAAAAAAAAAAAATCACTAATCGTGCCTCGTGTAGTGGGCTTACTTCTTCAAACTGCCAGCATGCAGAAGGCCCAATAAGCAAGTCTCCAAGGCCCAAGCCCAACGTAGGACAGCCTAGCTTGGTCCTCTGTGGTGGCCTCGTCTTCCTCATCGCACTGGTGGAAACCCTAACTGCCATTACCATCTCGAGAAGAAACCAGAGAAGAAAAGACAAATTTGCGACACCCTCCTTTGATCGGCGCCATCACTAGGCTGATAACTAATTTCGGGAACTTTTCTAATATATCGGGCGATTGAATCTTTTAGCAAATTCTTCACTCGAACTCTAAACTGAAAGATTAGCCTCCTAATTTGATGTATTCGAAACCCGTTAGCGACAACGCTGCTGCCCCAAGGAAAGTTGGTTCATGCTGCTTCTTGGATTTTTTTATTTTATTATTTATTTATTTAATATTTGTTATTTCTGCTAAATGAAGAATTGCATTGGCTGTCTGTGGATGGTCTTCTTGGCCGTTGTTTTTTGTTTCTTGGGTAATGGATGCTTTGTGTTGTAGCGTTGCAGGTTAAGATGTTTTTTGAGGCTGAGACCCCTAGATTAGCATTGAAGTCAGGTTAAGGTGGATCCGGGTGCATTCTAAAGGGATCTTAGCTGTCCCATATCACTTGGGAGAAGCTCTCTGGCCTACTTTATAACCGTTGCAGCTCCCCTCACCTCTCAAGACGTCTTTTGAGGCTGAGACCCCTAGATAGAGGGCTTCTCCCAAGCGATGTGGGAGAGCTAAGATCCCTTTAGCATGCACCCAAATCCACCTTAACCTGGCTCTAATGCCAATCTGGAGGTCTCAGCTTCGAAAGACCTCTTGAGAGGTAAGGGTAGCATGCACTCATGAATGGATCTAGACTTAGAATCAGGGAAAAACGGAGTCAGTTTCCCGTAGGTATGCCTTCGCACAATGGGCGAACCTCTTCGTACAAGCCCTTTGGGGATAGACTTTTAGCAAGAAGCCACTCTGACATTTAGTTCAAAGCCTAAAGACACTAAGAGAGTCACCGGTGTCGTCCATCACGAGCATTGTAGTCATAGGCTGAGTCATCAGAACTATGTATTGCCAAAAGATGTTCTTCGTACTTTTGCTCAAGTCCTACAAGTGAATTTGGTGAGAGAATTTGGTTTGAAGAGGATGTTTCCTCTTGATTCTAGGAGGAGCATGTAGTGTTGGTAGGAATGCTTGGCTGAGGCCAATTGGATGACTGAGCATAGTAGGATGTGTCCATGCCTAGAGATAAGGACAAAGGTCCCTAATCATAGGGGTCTTGTTCAACAATCTCCTGGGGGTATCACCAACTTAGCCAATCTCATATTCTTTCAGTCTTATACTTTTCATTGTGATGAAGAGTATGGAAAGCATGCCTCATGATGTACATGTTGATTTCTACTAATACTTTTGGTCTTGATAAGAAGTCAGCAAGCACGTTCTTCTTCCCAGCAATGTGTTTGGTTTCAAAAGAATATTTTGAAAACTATTCGGCCCATCGAAGCAGTCGAGAATTTGGGATATGCACTGCTTCTATTTAAACTTGGTCATCTAAGGAAAAAATGTCATGTTTAATTCTACAAGGAAGTGATGGCTGATGAGATGGAATTCGAACTTTTTTATGCCATTTTTTACCGCCAAGATTTATTTGAAAGTGAAATGATAAAGCATTTTAGCTTGGGAAATTTTTTCACTTTTGTAGGCACACAGATGTCTCTTACCATTAATTTCTTCGAAGAGGATAGCTGCCCAGTATCCATCACTAGCATCAATCTGGAGAATTCTCTTTCCTGTTGAAAGGATTTGCAATGGGGGAAGAGTCTGCATAATCTCCTTAAGTTCAGCGACTGCTTTTGTCTAAAGTTTTCCCTAAGGTGGGGGATTCTTCTTCAGCATTGATTGCAGTGGAATCAGCAGTTTGACAATATTTGGAATAAAGTCTCTGAGATAATTAATTATCCTAAGAAATTGCTGAACATGTTTTGTCGTAAAGTTCTCTTCAGGAAATTTTAACAATTCCTTAGCAATGTGTGGCCCTAGAAAGTATGTCCCTTTGTTAAGGTGCATACCAAGAAATTCGATTTCTATTTGGGCAATATTCATCTTTATTTGAAAAAACATAATCCCATGTTTTTTCATCATTTCTGCAAACTGCCCAATGGCAATGGGATTCTTCATCAGGGCTATAGAGCATAATATCATCAATATATATTGTTGCGCTTGACAAGATGGGTTGGAAAATTTGACACATGGCTTTCTGAAACAAGGATGGTGTCACCTTTAAGTCAAAAGGAAGAACTTTCCATTAAAAATGTTGGTTCGGGATGCAAAACCCTATTTTAGGTCTGTCTTCAGGATGGATGCCCAATTGCCAAAATCCGGCTTTGAGATCGAATTTGGAGTAAATGGGGGCTTTGAATAATCCGGTAAAGAGGGAATTTCTTGAAGGTAAAGGGAATTTTTCACCTTGAAGGAAGAGATTAAGAGGCTGGTAGTTTATTATCAGTCGCATTTTTCCTCTATTTTGCTCGGCACGCTTATTGATATAAAAGACTTCACAAGCCCATTGAGAATTGGAGATTTCAATAAGGCCTTGTTGTAACAATTTTGAGCATTCCTTCTGAGCAACAACCAGAGGTTATGGATTCATTCCCATATGACTTGTCTTAGTTAGATTGATGTCTTCATTCTTTTTTAAGGGAATGCGAACAAAGAATTCCATATTTTTTCATAAAGGATGAGAACATTTTTGGGAGAATTCATAATGAGATTCTGAATAAGATTCTAACAGCTTTTGCATTATTGGATCTAACAAATTCATTTGGATGGAAAAAAGTTTTTGGATATTGACAAATTCAGAGAATAGATCCTTATACTTAAGACTGTTTCCAAGAATGATACAAAGCTGAGAAATCTTAGTCATAATGTCCCAACCAATGATCAAATATTTATTGGGAAGACTGGATTCGAAGATTTTTGTAGTTATGGAACACTGGGGAAAAAAATGAATAGTTACTGGAGTAGTTCTTACATTCATAGAAAAAGTATCTCTTGAGGCAAAATTAAAATATTGAACACAGGAAGTCTAATATTCTTTAGGAAGTACTTTAGTGTATAATATTGAACAACTTTCAGCAGTGTCTATGAGAGTAATGACAGTGATAGGCTTGGCAAACTTTGAAGTGAAGATTTTCACAGAAAAATGGGGACAATAGATTTGGCTTAAAAATATGTAAGGGTTTTGTTTTAATGAA
The DNA here is from genome assembly GCA_028830015.1 of Eucalyptus grandis x Eucalyptus urophylla. Lineage (NCBI taxonomy): Eukaryota > Viridiplantae > Streptophyta > Magnoliopsida > Myrtales > Myrtaceae > Eucalyptus > Eucalyptus grandis x Eucalyptus urophylla. The sequence continues at coordinate 50,636,464 of CM054190.1, forward strand.
GTGAGGGGTATGTGAAAAAGGTCTTCAGAATTTGAATCTGAATCAGTTTTATTGGGAGTCTGGTAACAAGGAATGACAAAAAAAGTTTGTTCAGATGGTTCTTCATCCGCAAAGAATAGAGATTCAATATCATCATTTTCAAGTAAAATACATGTCTTATTCTCTATGTGATATATCAAATGATTCTAACATTTCTCCCTATGGGCAATTTTTGGCAAAATGGCCCTTTTAATTCCACATGAAGCATCAAGTTGATTTATTGTGGCCTGAGCGATCCTTACATTTGCGTAGGAATTGTCATTTCTTCTTTCTCCAAAAGTGCTTAGAGCCATGTCTAGATTTCTTTATCCAGAATTTCTTAAAGTACTTCTTCTTTCTAGAAGACTTTCCACAAGAGCCATCACAGTCTCTTTTGAAGCATTTGATCTTTAGCTCCTGGCGAGAGCAGGCTTTATCTAGTTCTCTGTTGTCCGTGAGATAGGTTTTGACCATTTGGCACTTCAAACATAAATCTTCTAAGCATAGATGGATCTCTTGTTGTATTTCTCCCAAAAGAATATTCATAATTCTTCTTTGTCTGCTGGGAAAAGAATTCTCAACCTACTGGGATAACTCTTTAGGGATGGAAGTCAAGAAGATTTGCTTTAGGTTTGGATCAACTCTAATACCATAGAAAAGTTTGAGCATTTCTCGATAATGTTTATCGAGATGCTTTTTTTGAAGAGAGCAACATTTTCTTTCAAACAATTCTCTCCTTTTGAGCTCATGAAGGTCAGAAGGTTTTCCAATATAGAAAAAAAAAAAAAAAGATATAAAAGGGAAATGGCATGGCTGAAATGTGGTGAAAGTAAAAATTGAACCTGGTCTTGTTTTGTCACCGATTGCCACCAATGTTTGAGACTTCTCGTAAACCTTGTGACAAAACCAAAAAGGACATCATATTTATCATGATTGGTAAGAGCTTAGACATTTAACCAAGTATGGAATTCCTCAAATCTTTCTAACCATTTGGAATAGGGAATATCGTCAACAGTGAAAAACTATTTGGAGGAAGTGGTCATATTCAGAGAATGATTGTTTGCTTGAACCACATCTAGTTCAAAAGGGTTGGATTCCATATCCTGATCTGGAGGGTCGGCCATGAATATTGATGACATTACCGGCATAATAGGGAAGGAGTCAAGGTCAGGGATTGAGAAGGACGAAGAGGTTGAAGGAGATAGTGAATCTGACTTTGTGTCAGAATTGTTCGGAAAAACCGATTCTGCTAGAATTTGGTCTTTTGAAGTGACATGATCTGGCTGTTCTTCCCGATTGCTTAGATCTTTCGAAAAAGATTCTAATGGATTTGATAGCATCATTTGGCTTGGCTTTTCCTTTATAACAAGCAGGGATTCTTCAAGCATCTTCTCTTTTCCCTTTTCTTTCCTTATTCGATCAAGTTCTTTGAGGCGATTTCACATATCTACCACATCTGTCTTATCTTGTCTGATAGGTATGTCTGTAAGGGCAACAAAGATAGATGTATTCTGAAGTGGTGGAAATGAATGCTCTGTCCGCAGTTGGAAATGGGTTGAAATGATTGGACATTCCTTCTTCAAAGAGTTGGATTTGTCTTTTGAGCTTTTCTATTTCCGCCTTGGGACTTTCAAGATGATCATATCCCAAATGTTGTCCGGATTCTAAGGCATTAAGCCTCTTTTGGAAGTCCGAAAGCATCTTCTTGCTAGTTTCATCATGTCTTCAAAGATCTTGTTGCACATTCACAATTTTGGAGTCAATTGCTTTAAATGCATTGTTGTGTGCTAAAAGAGTCTTCGATTGCCAATTCAGGACGGCTTCAGCAACAGGAGTTCTTTTCTATATTCCATTCATCCTCATCAGTGGGGGCAGGTATTTTGGGAACATGTCGATATCTGCCTTGTGAATCAATGAATTCTTCTAGAGCAGGGAATGAAAGTTGCGAGTTTTCACGTACAAGAGGAGGAAAATTCTGCCTCTCGAAACATAGCAATGGAAGAGCTAGGCGATGTTGCTTGTGGAATTTCGAGTGAGTAGGAATGTTTTTTTGTCCACTTTAGGATTGGCTTATAAAACGGGGAAATGGATGATTTCTTCAGAGGAGGAGGTGATGGCAGTGACGGTGGTGGATCCGGTGAAACCGAGGGTGGAGCAATGAACTCTAGTGGTGGAGTTGGAGCATAAGAAACCATAAATTGAAATTTATCACACTTACCAAGAGTATCAACGGAGTCTCCGTTTAAGTACCTTTGGTACATAGTATCTTTTGACTTTCTGTGCTTCCGTCAGGGTTTTGCATATGGGTCTACTTCGTCGGGAGAATTTGTACAATAGGAACATTGACAAAAAGGATTCAGAAGCAGTGACCATATTTGTCTTATATTTCAAACAAATAGTTCCCTTCCGTTTTCCCCCGGACTCTTTTTTCCATGTTCCCGCTACTAACTCTCCAACAACCCATATGGGTGTCACCTCTTACCGGTGAAAAAAATAAAAGCACATGAACATTGGTTTCCACCATAATTGATTATATTATTTTACGTATTTTTATTAATAATCAAAATATACGAACAAGTGCAATACAAGAGAGAATTATAGTTTGTTGAACAAGGAGATATAATTATTCATCAGACTCTACGTAATTGACTCTATGATGTACAAACCATGTTCCCTAATGTCACGGACTAAGGTATATCCAATGGACTAGTTATCTTATTTCTTCGATCCTCCTTAGTGCTTTAACTTGTGCAATGTAACCCAAAGTTCCCATGGGTACAAACACACCAATAGCATTCTCATTTACTAGTGTGTCACTTCCCCATTTTCCTGGTCAAGAAATGGATAATCTATGTAACCAACGACTGGATCTTGAGTATAAAATGTCTCTCTGTTGTAACCATTCAATGGTGCATCCACCTTGAATCGGTAGACCAAATCAGGGTTAGAGATGAAGAGCCGACCATACGATATCAAGTCCGTGTCACCTCCAGCCAAAGCCTTCATCCCGAGCTCTCGGGTGAAACCGCCGGTTAACATGAAAGTACCTTGATAAGCTCTCCTCCAAGTTCTCGTCAATCGAGCTTCTTCATCCTCCTCTTGTTCGCCATAATTTTTCGTGCCATTGGCTGTGAATCGAGGTTGAGGCACATGGAGATATGCGAGTTTGGAACCTATCTCATTTTGGAACTTGTTCAATCGCTCGATGACTGCTAGGCCTAGACTGAGTGGATCAGGATCCATGGCATCATTATGGTCAACTACTGGTGAGATTTTAACTCCCGTTCGATCAATGCCAACTTCTTTTGCCACCACTTTGACGATCTCCATCAAAAATCTGCATCCATTCTCAGTTGATCCTCCAAATTCATCTACTCTATCATTGATTGAATGCTTTAAGAATTGATCAATGAGATAGCCATGTGCTCCATGTACCTCAACACCATCAAAACCTAAAGTTGAAATCGATTTGATTATTAATACTTATGTGCAACAAACGAAGTAAATAAAACTAATTTAAGCATCCATCACGATATGACTATAGTTCATGGATTAACCTGCTCGAATGGCATTTGCAGCTGCTCGGCGATATTGCTCAATAACTTGCCATACTTCGTGTGTTTGGAGAGCTCTTGGTTTGTGAGGAACATCAAGAGTCCCATCGGGCATGATGATTTTCCATTTATCGGAGATGGATTGATTTGTCGACGAAATCGGAGCGCCTCCATCAGGTTGATAAACTAATACAATCACCATTATATAATACCAATTGTTGTTAGAAACAAGTATAGAAGGTGAAATTTAATAAGTTAACATTGCCAAAGTAGGAAAAAAGTATAACAGCAAAAACCGATTGTCAAATTCAAATAGCGCAGGTCGTGATTATGTGATATATGGGGGAGCTACAGAGATATTTTGTGGCGTCGGTTTGAGAAAATGAATTTAGTACCACGGTTGGAGGCACGACCAACGTGCCAAAGTTGACAGAAGATGATGCCGCCCTTGGAATGAACAGCATCCACCACCTTCTTCCATGCTTCCACTTGCTCTTCAGTGTAAATCCCAGGAGTACCTGGAAACCTGGTTTAACAACATTTTATTTCTTAAATTTGAAGATCCTCCTATGATCCAAAGCGAAGTTCATATTACTTGCTGTCAAGCAATGAATAGGGTATAAATAGCTTGCGGTGCTCAGGTGTACATCGGTATGTAGACAATTTCAGTTCCTTTCTGCGTGATATAGACAAGACAGCTTGATCTCAGGACCAAAGGACGTACCCAGCGGCCGTGTCAGAGATGAGGGTGCCTTCGGTGAGGAGAAAACCACCCTTGGTCGTTCTTTGCGCATAGTACTCTGCATGCACCGGCAATGGAATCCCATTGATCGCTCTGCATCTCGTCAAAGGCGCTAGCACTACCCTGTGAGAGAGATCGAACTTGCCCATCTGGAAGGGAGTGAAGAGGTTCGTGGCCATTTCGTGCGTAGCTTGTATTCTGTCAAGAGCAAACAACAAGGATTGACACTAGGAATATGATGGTGAAGATTTGAAGACGGTGTGATGAGAGGTTGATCGATATTGCTCATCGGTTTTTATAGTTTGGTATTGCCATTTGAACATAGCAGCAAGAACTGGGAAGATTCGCGGTAATTCAGTTTGAACATGGCAAGGTTTGATTTTGATATGACTAAGTCGTCGCATGTTGGGATGGTCGAATTGTAATTTGCTTTCTTTAACCTCACTTTTCTCCTTGCAAAATTGTTTTAAAGACGTTGACGTATAGAACATGTGTTTCTAACGTTTCTTTGTTCCTGTTCAAAAAAAAAAAAAAAACGTTTCTTTGTTTTCTTTATTGCCCAACGGGGTTCTTAAGTTGACCGTTCAACATTTCATCGCCTGCGGCGCTGCTACGAAGTCGGTGGGGGGTTCGTTCCTGTTCATATAGAGCAATCAGTCTATATTCCCTGTCCAGAGAATCTAATATTAATAAATAATAATATGTTGCGTTATATCATTTATAATAATGATAATGACATTTTTCTTTCGGCTTTCTTGGGTGACCAGAACTCTTTTGACTTCGACTTCCTGTTATTAGAATTTCCCTGCCATGTGCTTTTTTGATTATGCACGAGAAGAACAAAAAAATTGGACGGAACGAGGTTGCTGTGGTGTAGTGGTTATCACGTTAGTCTTACACACTATAGGTCCCCAGTTCGATCCTGGTCAGCAACATTTCATTTCTCTTTCTTTACCAAAAAAAAACAAAAAATTGGACGGCATTTAGATTTCAATTTCAACTACGCCATTGACATCTCATGTAGAAAATCTCAAGGGGGAGAATAAGAATAGTCTCAACATGCAACTTTGTCTTCACTTGAGTCAGGCCTCCTGGAGCCATGAGAACCGCTAAAGTAGCTCAAGGAGAGGTCTAGAGAGAGTCGGAATATGCCATTGACATCTCATGCAGAAAATCTCAAGGGGGAGAATAAGAATAGTCTCAACATGCAACTTTGTCTTCGCTTGAGTCAGGCCTCTGGAGCCATGAGAACCGCAAAAGTAGCAAGGAGAGGTCTAGAGAGAGTCGGAATAAACCCATGCCTTCATCTATTGACTATTCTTTTCTTTTTCTTTTTTTCTTTTTCCCACAAAGATATAAATGCTTGATAGCGATGCTGAAACAAACATGGTTTCATTAGTCAAGACTGAAGAAGTCGTAGATTACCGTAACTTTTATTCAATAGCTTTCTGTTTGGACCGATTAGTCATAAGCATGTCGAACTTGTATGCTCATATAGCGCACTTTAATATATCGTGTTGTGTCTTGTTGAGGATTGCAAACAATGAAAATATATTATTGATGGATAATTGAATAGGGAGAGAGAGAAAGCAACTGATGGTACTCCTGAGAGAGATTGAACTTGCCCGTTGACATGGAATGATGAGGTTCAAAGCCATTGAGCATAGCTTATATCCAACTAAGAATGAACAAACCAAGAAGATGCTAAAGTATTTCATCGAGAGCTGAAGATGGCAGGCGAAGTTGGTAAAAGAGAGGTCACATCTGGCATAATTCCTTCTGAATAGACCAAGATGTCATTGTCATCTCGTATTTTTCTTATGCGCCATTTATATGTAATTTAACATACTTAATTCAAGTAATGACTAGATTGAGATTTTTTCACAAAATCTATTTGAGCTTGAAGCAAAGGGCCAAGCCGAATGGGCAAGGGGGAGAGGAAATTTCGGTAAAAGCACAATTAATGTGGCACAAAGGGAGAGAAATTCTAGAAATATCAATCAAAATCACAAACAAATTTCTGGATATACTAAAACTAAGAGATCGACAACTTTTATAACATAAGACTCTTTTTGTTCATCATTGTGATTTGACTTTTAATATTCTCATTGGGTCTTATTTTAGATTCCTCACCTACCATTAATCATATAAAAAAGAAGCTGGACTATAACATTGGAGATTGAAGAGAGAAAGCCCAGGAAAAAAAAGACATAGAAAACAAAATGATCCTGCTAAGAAACTCATGAAATCACTCTTTTAAAGCTATAATGCTCTTAGGATATAACCTCTCAAATTCTCTGAACATAGACACAAGAAAAATGGAATAACTTTACTAAGAAAAGGAGTATGCTTGCATAAGAATAACAAACCAATATGTATTGTGTACAGACAAAATCACTCGATTGACATTGTTGAACTTTTGACATACATTTTTGTCTGAAATGTTAATATTAATTAAAATAAAATTCAAAATTGCTTAACCACAACTTGTCAAGTCCAATTAAGATTAAATATAATCAGGCGTATTCAATGGAAAATGTCCGCTTGAGTGCCCATGCCTTTAAAAAAACAAAAACATGGTTGCTCTCATATTCAAACAAAATAGTTTCCTTCTTTTTTTCCTACGTGGGACTCTTTTTTATTTCCACACTCACATTACAAACTCTCGAACAACACCGCTCACGTGCCAGCTTCTCTAGCGGCCAATAAGAAATAAATAAACATCAGTTGTTGTTGCCATGCGAACCGTTGCAGCAGAATCGACGTAATACGTTACGTGCATGCCAGGAGGCTGGGAAAGTCGAATCGCAATTTGGCCTTCTTTGACGTTCTTTCTCTTCAAGAGAAAATCGTGTTTAAGAATGTCGGACCAACGGTGTACGGGGACGGAAAATCGGTGATTAATGCCAAGGTTTCTTCCACGGTGTGGTTCTTACATTGACCATTCGACATTTCATCACCGGCTGAGAAAAAAATGATAATAATAATAACAATAATCATATGGTTCCCTTACTTTGTAATAATGATAATTAAAATGAAAATTTTCTCTTTGCTTCTCGATTGAGAAAACTCTAATTGACTTTTACCGTGCACAATTATAATTCATCTGTGAGATGATCACTTGATGATGTGCGAGAACAAGAGGTATGGACGCATCTTTGATTTCGATTTGGACCATGCCATAGACATCTCATGTAGCAAATTTTCAAGGGGGATCATTGCACAAAACTATCATTTTTTACTGTTCTATGTATAATCAACATATTGAAAAGATGAAAATCTTTTTTCATTAGGTATGATTAACCATTGCACTGAGAATCTTTTTAAGATAGGAACACTAAAATAAGTGGTTACTCTGTATATACGTATCGAAAATTTTCTAATTTGAGCATGTGATGAATGTAGAGGTATAATCAGAGGGAATAAAGAGTATTTATATAAATTCTGGAATGAACTAAATAATTGACATTGTGACAGTATTCTAATTCCATCTCTATGATCTCAGGAAAAAATATTTAAGTGAATTTTTCTTTTTTATAGCTTATCTCTTGAATTGCCGCACTTCATGCAAATTGTTGTGCTTCGTGCACATGCACTTTTGTTCGTGTTGCGAGCGTGTTTCTCGTATTTGCAATCGGGGATTTGTATTATTTCAATTCCTGTTGCGTCATATACCTTCTTATATTATGAATTAAACTTAGTATGAACAATTTTTTTTATACAAAGTGGTCTTAACTGGAAATATCAAAATGTTTGTGAAATTAATATACAATTTTTTTATACAAAGTGGTCTTTGCTGTTGTTTTTTCTTTCTTGGGCAATGGATACTTTGTGCTGTGGCGTTGCAGGTGAGATTTGCACCTAAGGCTCCGCCTTTTGTCAAGACGTATGGAAAAAAGCCTTTCCGGGTTCATCGCATTGCTTATTTTTTAACACTTACATGGCGCTCTTATATTTCAAATAAATTGTTCCCTTCCGTTTTTCCCCTAGACTCTTTTTTTCACGTCCCGCTACAAACTCTCCAACAACCCAGATGGGTGTCACCTCTTACCGCCCCAAAGAAAAAAGCACATGAACATCGGTTTCCACCATAATTGATTATATTACTCCAAGTATTTTTTTGAATAATCAAAATATACGAACAAGTACAATACAAAAGAGAATTATAGTTTGTTGAGCAAGGAGATATAATTATTCATCAGACTCTTATGTAATTGACTCTAAAATGTACAAACCATGTTCCCTCTTATTGCGGACATAAGGTACATGCAATGAACTAGTTGTCTTATTTCTTCGATCCTCCTTAGTGCTTTAACTTGTACAATGTAACCCAAAGTTCTCATGAGTACAAACACACCAATAGCATTCTCATTTACTAGTGTGTCACTTCCCCATTTTTCTGGTCAAGAAATGGGTAATCTATGTAACCAACAATTGGATCTTGAGTATAAAATGTCTCTCTCTTGTAACTATTCAATGGTGCATCCACCTTGAATCGGTAGACCAAATCAGGGTTAGAGATGAAGAGCCGACCATACGATATCAAGTCTGCGTCTCCTCTAGCCAAAGCCTTCATCCCGAGCTCTCGGGTGAAACCACCGCTTAACATGAAAGTACCTTGATAAGCTCTCCTCCAAGTTCTTATCAATCGAGCTTCTTCATCCTCCTCTTGTTCACCATAATTTTTCGTGCCATTGGCTGTGAATCGAGGTTGAGTCACATGGAGATACGTGAGTTTGGAACCTATCTCATTTTGGAACTTGTTCAATCTCTCGATGACCGATAGGCCTAGATTGAGTGGATCGGAGTCCATGGCATCCATGTGGTCAATCGCTGGTGAGATTCTAACTCCCGTTCGATCAGTGCCAACTTCTTTTGCCACCACTTTGACGATCTCCATCAAGAATCTGCATCTATTCTCAATTGATCCTCCAAATTCGTCTACTCTATCATTGATTGAGTCCTTTAAGAATTGATCAATGAGATAGCCATGTGCTCCATGCACCTCAACACCATCAAAACCTAAAGCGGAAATTGATTTGATTATTAATACTTATGTGCAACAAACGAAGTAAATACAAGTAAATTTAGCATCTATCATGATATGATTATAGTTCATGGACTAACCTGCTCGAATGGCATTTGCAGCTGCTCGGCGATATTGCTCGATAACCTGCCATACTTCGTGTGTTTGGAGAGCTCTTGGTTTGTGAGGAACATCGAGAGTCCCGTCGGGCATGATGATTTTCCATTTATCGGAGATGGATTGATTTGTCGATGAAATTGGAGCACCTCCATCAGGTTGATAAACTAATACGATCACCATTAAATAATACCAATTGTTGTTAGAAACAAGTATAGAAGGTGAAATTTAATAAGTTAACATGGCCAAAGTAGGAAAAAAGTATAACCGCAAAAACAGATTGTCAAATTCAAATAGTGCAGGTCGTGATTATGTGATATATGGGGGAGCTACAGAAATATTTGGTGGCGTCGGTTTGAGAAAATGAATTTAGTACCACGGTTGGAGGCACGACCAACGTGCCAAAGTTGACAGAAGATGATGCCGCCCTTGGAATGAACAGCATCCACCACCTTCTTCCATGCTTCCACTTGCTCTTCAGTGTAAATCCCAGGAGTACCTGGAAACCTGGTTTAACAACATTTTATTTCTCAAAGTTAAAGATCCTCCTATGATCCAAAGCGAAGTTCATATTACTTGCTGTCAAGCAATGAATAGGGTATAAATAGCTTGCGGTGCTCAGGTGTACATTGGTATGTAGACAATTTCAGTTCCTTTCTGTGTGATATATAGAAGACAGCTTGATCTCAGGACAAAAGAACGTACCCAGCGGCCGTGTCAGAGATGAGGGTGCCTTCGGTGATGAGAAAACCACCCTTGGTCGTTCTTTGCGCATAGTACTCTGCATGCACCGGCAATGGAATCCCATTGATCGCTCTGCATCTCGTCATAGGCGCTAGCACTACCCTGTGAGAGAGATCGAACTTGCCGATCTGGCATGGAGTGAAGAGGTTCGCGGCCATTTCGTGCGTAGCTTGTATTCTGTCAAGAACGAACAACAAGGATTGATACTAAGAATATGATGGTGAAGATTTGAAGACGGTGCGATGTGAGGTTGATCAATATTGCTCATCGGTTTTTATAGTTTGGTGTTGCCATTTGAACATTGGAGCAAGAACTGGAAAGATCGCCGTAATTCAGTTTGAACATGGCTAGGTTTAATTTTGTTATGACTAAGTCGTCGCATGTTGGGAAGGTCCAATTGCAATTTGCTTTCTTTAACCTCACTTTTCTCCTTGCAAAATTGTTTTAAATACGTTGACGTATAGAACATGTGTTTCTAACGTTTCTTTATTTTCTTTATCACCCAATGGGGTTCTTACGTTGACCGTTCAACATTTCATCGCCTGCTGGGCCGCCACGAAGTCTGTGGGCGGTTCGTTCCTGTTCATATAGAGCAATCAGTCTATGTTCCCTGTCCGGAGAATCTAATATTAATAAATAACAATCTGTTACGTTATATCATTTATAATAATGACAATGACATTTTTCTCTTGGCTTTCTTGAGTGACCAGAACTCTTTGACTTTGACTTCATGTGATTAGAATTTCCCGGCCATGTGCTTTTTTTACTATACACGAGAAGAGCAAAAAATGTGGGCGGAATTTAGATTTCAATTTGACCACGCATCGACATCTCATGTAGGAAATCTCAAGGGGGAGACTAAGAATAGTGTCGACATGCAACTTTATCTTCACTTGAGTCGGGCCTCCTGGAGTCATGAGAACCGCAAAAGTAGCAAGGAGAGGTCCGGAGAGAGTCGGAATAAACCCGTGTCTTCATCTATTGCAATCTTATTTTATGGATAATATGGCGAGGATAGTGAATGATGTTAGGGGCTTGCCCCTGTTCCATGCCCAATTCTCGCACCCTTTCAACATTTTGTGTCGCTCTCCATTAAGATGATGGAGCACTCAAAATTAAATCATATTTAGATTTGAGCACTTCACTTCACCCATAAGGGAGGACACTAACACATATGGGTTCACTGTTCTTTTCTTTTTTTTCTTTTTCCCACAAAGATATAAATGCTTGATAGCAATGCTGAAACAAACATGGTTTCATTAGTCAAGACCAAAGAAGTCATAGATTACCGTAACTCTTCTTCAATAGCTTTATGTTTGGACCAATTAGTCTTAAGCATGTCGACATTGTATGCTCATATAGCGCACTTAAATATTTTGTGTTGTGTCTTGTTGGGGATTGCAAACATATGAAAATATATTATTGATGGATAATTGAATAGGGAGAGAGAGAAAGCAACTGATGGTACTCCTAAGAGAGATTGAACTTGCCCATTGACATGGAATGATGAGGTTCAAAGCACCATTGAGCGTAGCTTATATCCAACTAAGAATGAAAAAACCAAGAAGATGATAAAGCATAACATCGAGAACTGAAGATGGCAGGCGAAGTTGGTAAAAGAGAAGGTCACATCTGGCATAATTCCTTTTGAACAGACCAAGATGTCATTGCCATCTAGTATTTTTCTTATGCGCCATCTATATGTAATCTAACATACTTAATTCAAGTGACAACTGGATTGAGATTTTTTCACAAAATCTATTTGAGCTTGAAGCAAAGGGCCAAGCCGAACAGGCAAGGGGAGAAAAAATCTCGGTAAAAACACAATTAATGTGGCACAAAGGGAGAGAAATTCTAGAAGTATCAATCAAAATCACAAATAAATTTCTGGATATATTAAAACTAAGAGATTGACAACTTTTATAATGTAAGGCTCTTTTCATTCATCATAGTGATTTGATTATTAATATTCTCATTGGGTCTTATTTTAGATTCCTCACCTACCATTAACAATACAAAAAAGAAGCTGGACTATAACATTGGAGATTGAAGAGAGAAAGCCCAGAAAAAAAAAAAAAAAAAAACATAGAAAACAAAATAGTTCTGTTAAGAAACCTATAAAATCACTCTTTTAAAGCTATAATGCTCTCAAGATACAATTTAGCCTCTCAAACTCTTTGAACATAAACAAAAGAAAAATAGAATAACTTTACTAAGAAAAGGAGTATGCTTGTACAAGAATAACGAACCAATATGTCTTGTGTACAAGCACAATCACTCGATTGACATTGTTTAACTTCTGACATACATTTTGGTTGGAAATGTTAATATTAATTAAAATAAAATTCAAAATTGCTTAACCATAACTTTTCAAGTCCAATTAAGATTAAATATAATCAGGCGCATTCAATGGAAAATGTCCGCTTGAGTGCCCATGCCTTTAAAAAACAAAAACATGGTTGCTCTCATATTCAAACAAAATAGTTTCCTTCTTTTTTTCCTACGTGGGACTCTTTTTTATTTCCACACTCACATTACAAACTCTCAAACAACACCGCTCACGTGCCAGCTTCTCTAGCGGCCAATAAGAAATAAATAAACATCAGTTGCTGTTGCCATGCGAACCCTTGCAGTAGAATCGACGTAATACATTACGTGCATGCCAGGGGCTGGGAGAGTCGAATCGCAATTTGGCCTTCTTTGACCTTCTTTCTCTTCAAGAAAAAATCTTGTTTAAGAATGTCGTACCAACGGTGTACGGGGATGGAAAATCGGCGATATTCATGCCAAGGTCTCTTCCCCGGCGGTATGGTTCTTACGTTGACCGTTCAACATTTCATCACCTGCTGAGAAAAAAAAAATTATAAGCATATGGTTCCCTTACTTTATAATAATGATAATTAAAATGAAACTTTTCTCTTTGCTTCTTGATTGAGAAAACTCTAATTGACTTCTACCGTGCACAATTATAATTCATCTGCGAGATGATCGCTTGATGATGTGCGAGAACAAGAGGTATGGACGCAACTTTGATTTCAATTTGGACCATGCCATAGACATCTCGTGTAGCAAATTTTCAAGGGGGATCATTGCACAAAAATATCATTTTTTATTGTTCTATGTACAATCAACATATTGAAAAGATGCTCTCTTTGGTTTCGCGCGGCTACTGTTCACCCACCTGCGTGCTTGCTCGTTCCGCCCGATCCCGCCATCCGATTGTGCCCGTTTTTGGAGATGAGCTCCCTCCTTAGCCGATATTTCTTTTCATCGAGCGATTCCCCCTGGTATGTCTTACTTGGCCGGGATTCGTTCTGAATTTTTAGGGCTTCATTTTTTGGAATCGCCTGGTTCGAATGGCTTCCGCCTCTGCGATTGCTGATGATATTCAGGGAAAGGGCCACGTGGATGCGTCGATTGAGCATCCTAACCCCCACACTCCGCTTGTTCACCCCGCTTTTATGCGGTATTCCTCTACTGTAAGAGGTGCCCGATCCCAGTCTGGTCGCTCGCGTAGCAGGGGACGAAGCAGAGCTCGAAAGGCTCGTCCGCTGGTGGGTGTCTCTACTCGGCTTAATGCTGTGGGATGTGAAAATGTCTCCTCTGGGGTCTCAATTTGTAAGGATAAGAGAATCTCATTCAGCCGAGACTCGGTTGCTTGTCCAATGCCTGCTCCGCGAGAACAGGAGCCGAAACTTGTTCAGAATAGCTCCAAGAAGGAGTCTAGGAATTCGTTCACGATCCCTTCGGGTAGTAAACCCCAGACCCAAGTTCGCTCCTGGGCGGCTGTAACCCGTTCTGCAACCAAAGGTTATGGTTTATCCTTCGTTCCTTCGGCTACCATTGAAAATTCAAAAATTCTGCAGATGCCGGATGAATTGCTGGAGTCGACTCATCCTAAATGGGAGGAGTGTCTTGTTGGCTACTATATTGGTAAACGGCTACCCTTCCAGCTCATGGAGGACGCCCTCAAACATGCATGGGGCCACCAGCTGATCGAGGTAATTTCTGCAGACCTTGGCTTCTATTTTTTTCACATCCCGAATGGTGAATTCAGAAAAAGAGTATTGGATGGAGGCCCGATTACGGTAGCTAAAATCCCCTTGATCCTTCAGCAATGGCACCCTATGTTGGAGCTCAAGAAAATAGCTCATAACACTGTTCCTATCTGGATCCGTCTTAGGAATGTGCCTGTGGCGTTATGGTCAGCTGCCGGGATTAGTTTTCTAGCGAGTGGTATTGGCAAATCGCTTTTTGTTGATAACCGAACGGAGCAAATGGCAATGGTGGCCTTTGCTCGCGTCTGTGTGGAGATTGATGCATCTAATTCCTTTCCTGAAGTGGTGGAATTCATGATGAAAGGGGAACTCAGAACAGTTACAGTTCAATATGAATGGATTCCGGCAATCTGCCCCTCCTGTTCTACTTTTGGCCATAAATGTCCTGTGTCTACTGAAGCTGGCCCCTCCAAAGTTGGTCATACTATCCCAAGGACTCATGGGCCTCCGCAAAATGAATGGCATGAAGTGAGAAGTAGGCGGAATAAGAACATCCCTGATGCGCAGGTTCTTAATACGACTCTGGTTCCTCCCATTCCCCCCCCCCCCAACCTAGTGAGGATTAGCAAGGAATATCTATGCCACACAAGCCTTTGGCCTCTGATACTCAACCGATAACTAGAAGGCAGGAAGAAGCTTCGCCCTCGATTGATCCTTTCCTGCGCACTTCTCCTGACCCTACACCTTCTGCCTTACTGCAAATACAGGGGTCCCATGCTTCAAACAAATCGAGTTCATCGGATGAAGAAGAATGTGAAGACATCTACTCTGGTGAATCTGAATCTGTATCTCCATGTAAGGTGCATTCATCCATTCCTGAGGAACGTGATAATGCTCCTCCTCAGAAGCCGATCCAAGATCCCCATATCCATAAAAAAAGGAATTCTCCGCTCGGAATCTGCTGAGCCAACTGTTCCTCCTGGCCCGAAGCCTATTCCTCCCTCGGCGAGGAAACGAGGGGGCAAGAAAAGGTAATCTTTGTTTTCTCTCGAATCATGTTTTTTGGTGTTTGGAATATTAGGGGCCTTGGAGGTGCCCTCAAGCAAGCTGAGATTAGGAATTTTGTTAAAACCAATCGGCTAAGTTGCATTGGGATCCTGGAGACTAAAATCCCCCCTGCTGCACACTCCCATGTTTCTGCTTCTCTTCTATCTAGTTGGTGTTGGTCTATGAACTACTCTAACTCGATCAGGGGCCGTATTTAGATAGGATGGAATCCTTTGGCTGTGTCTTTTTGCACCTCTGCTTGCACTGCTCAGGCCATTCATGGCCGTTTGGAGTGTCTTATTTCGAGTATTGCCTTTAATTTATCTGTTGTCTATGCAGAGCACTCCTTCGTCTTGAGGAGACCTCTCTGGGATGATTTGATTTCAACTAGTGCTCTGTGTCTGGATATCCCTTGGATTGTTGCTGGTGATTTCAATGCCATCCGTTATGCATTGGATAGAGCTGATAGGTCCAACTATTGGATTCCAGCGTTTGAGGATTTTGGTGATTGCCTTATCCAAGCGGGGCTGGATGACCTCCGTTTTGTGGGAAATAGGTTTACTTGGTCAGCCTCTTCTGGTCCTATGCGAAGACAGAGAAAGATAGATAGAGTGCTTACCAATGCAACCAGGAACTCTACGTTCTCCTACTCTGAAGCCAATTTTTTGGCCCCTGGAGTATCTGATCACTCTCCTATGATTGTCAAGATCCTCCCGGTTCTGAACTCCCGTAGGTGTCGCGACCTCTTTTTTTGAAGCCCGCAATCGGGTACGAGCGCCTAAGGAGGCTAATGGCTCGACTGAAATTGGTTAAGCCCGGACTCTCCCAAGTCCACCAATTCATGACTTAATGGTTCAAGTTTTTTAACCTGTAAATTAATTTTTAAAATGAAGTCGCCACTAATCGATTTGGGGTGGGTTGATTAGAAACTCAAGTGAGGTATCGGGAGAAATACTCACCCCTGCGCAACCAGAGAAATTAGAATCGGAGACTTGATTACACTAGTTAATCATTAATGCCCTTTCGGTACCTAATCTTGTTTAAACCTTGAGGCTTTTTTTATGCTCGAGGGATTTTCCATGCATTTTTGGGAGGAAAACATTTTTTGAGTCTTGTTCTAATTTTTTGGACATAAAAGGGATTTTTTTTGGATTTTTTTTTGTATTCTTTGGGAAAAATACAAGTCTTTTTGGCTTTTTCTGAATTTTTTTGGCTTTTTCATATTTTTGGCCTTTTTCAAATTTTTGGCATTTTTGGAAAATGTGAAATATTTTTGAATATTTTTTATTTTTTTTATTTTTCGGAAAATAAAATATTTTTTTAATATTTTTCAAAATATTTTTGGAATATATACTATTTTTGATTTTTCTCGATTCTTAGAAAATAAAACATTTTTCAACATTTTTTAAATATTTTTCGATTTTCTGGGAATTAAAACAATTTTTTAATATTTTTTTGAAAATAAATTATTTTTGATTTTTTTTGAAATAAATTATTTATTATTTATTATTTATTTAAAAATATTATAAAAACTGACCCGGGTCGGATCCGCGGGTTGGGTCCAACCCGAGCCGGCGACCTGCACGCGGACGGGCCCGACTCGGGTTTTTTCCTTTTTTCTTTTTTTTTCTCTTCAAAACGACGCCGCGGCCGGGCGTTTGGGGG
The DNA here is from genome assembly GCA_028830015.1 of Eucalyptus grandis x Eucalyptus urophylla. Taxonomy (NCBI): domain Eukaryota; kingdom Viridiplantae; phylum Streptophyta; class Magnoliopsida; order Myrtales; family Myrtaceae; genus Eucalyptus; species Eucalyptus grandis x Eucalyptus urophylla. Next base: position 50,653,375 of record CM054190.1, read on the forward strand.
CGCCCGGCCCAGTCCGACGACTCGGGTTCCTAGTGAAACCCTACCCGGGTCCGACCCGGTCACTCGACCCATCCTCCAGCAACCCCTCGAACCACAAACCCTACCCGATTTTTCGGGTCCGGATCCACTTCGTGACGCGGAAAATCGCAAACCCTAGGGTTTGCGGATCCGCGGCGCTGGAGAAGAGACCGAAGCGATCCTGCGGCGACGATAGCCACAGCAGTGACGGCAACGACAATGGGGACCACGACGACGGCGACGACGACGGAATGGGATCACGATGGACGGCAAGGACGACGGCGACGGCTTTTTTTTTACCTTCTCTTGAACGAAGGCGATGACGGAGACAGCAGGGACTGATCTACAACGACAGCGGCCACGGCGAGCAACGACGAAGCTTAGGGGTTTGATCTGCGACGGTGGAGGCCACGGCGAGGCCTAGTCTTGGTCGGATCTCGCCGAGGCTCTCTCTCTCTCTCTCTCTCTCTCTCTCTCTCTCTCTCTCTCTCTCTCTCTCTCTCCCTCGGGCTCGCCCTTCGAGCTCCCCGAAGTCTCTCAGGGACCCCTCCGAGCTCACCACACCACGGCCGGCCTGAACTCGAGCTCCCCGAAGTCTCTCAAGGGACCCCAAGCTTCGGCTGGCCTCTCTCTCTCTCTCTCTCTGTCTCTCTCTGTGTCTCCCTCTATCTCCCTTTGCGCGTCCCTCTCTCTCTCTCTCTCTCTACTCCGGCGAAGCCCAGATCCGAAGCCGCAAGCCCTCGGCCCCCCTGAAGTCTCTCAGTGGGGTGTCCAAGGGTCGCGACCTCGATCCCTCTCCCTTTCTCCTTCCCCCGCGCGTCTCTATGCTCGCTTCTCCGGCCGACCTTGGATCTCGGCATGCTCGTCCTCGACCCCCCCTTCTGAAGTCTCTTCGTGGGAGGTTTCGAGGATCTACAGCTTTCGATCCTTCTCGGCCTGGCCCTTCGTCGACGGTGGCCCCCCTCTATTTATAAGCGCGAGAGCGGCCGGTCGGCGAGGCTTTGACCTGCCGGTTGGACCGCCGTCCCATCCGCCATCATCGCTTCCTCTGGTCACGTCCCGTCGACGCCACCTGCTTCTCTGCTCCGCACGCGACCGCCATCCGCTCATGCTTCTCCGGCGTCACGCCTGCCCGCGTGTGCTCTTCAGTGGCGCGAGGAAGAAGACGACGCGGAGGGGCCGGGCTTGAGGCGATGATGGGCCGAAGGCCCATGCGGGGGCTACTTCTTTGCTTCTTTTATGTTTTCGCTTTTTTCGCTTTTCTTGTTGTTTTTTCTTTTTATTATCTATTTATCCAAAAAAGGAAAAATAAAATAAAATAAAAACCCTATTAATTAAAAAAGGGAAATTTATGCGACAACAGCTGCCCCTTTTTGAAGGTGAGTTCGCAGAGGTTGTATTCAAAGACGGACTGAAGCCTAAATTTTATCCATTGATGCATAGCAAATTATATTTTATTTGGAACCTATTGTTCTAAAAAACAGCAATATAACATTACATATACTAAGATAGATAGGAAGATACATGTAGTTACTTACTGGGAGTGAGTGAGATAGGGTGTGAACCCCGAGTATGGCAAGCATCAAGGCGTCATCTTACCTGGTGATATGAGGAGGTTGCTTTTCCAGGGCTCGAACCATTCTTCGGTTGCCTGTTAAAACAATCAATGATTTGTTTAGGACCCGAACCTTTCTTCGGTCGCCTTGATGGGAAATTGCTCCTCTAGGACCCAAACCATTCTTTGGTCGCCGTGACGGGAAATTGCTTCTCCAAGACCTGAACCATTCTTCGGTCGCTTGTTAAAACAATCAGTGGTTTGTCTAGGACCCAAACCTTTCTTCGGTCACCTTGACGGGAGATTGCTCCTCCAGGACCCGAATCATTCTTCGGTCTCCTATTGGAGTAATCAGTGGTTTGTCTCGGACCCGAACCATTCTTTGGTCACCGTGACGGGAAATTGCTTCTCTAGGACCCGAACCATTCTTCGGTCGCCTGTTAAAACAATCAATGGTTTGTCTAGGACCCGAACCTTCCTTCGGTCACCTATTGGAGTAATCAGTGGTTTGTCTCGGACCCGAACCATTCTTTGGTCGCCGTGACGGAAAATTGCTTCTCCAGGACCCGAACCATTCTTCGGTCGCTTGTTAAAACAATCAATGGTTTGTCTAGGACCCGAACCTTTCTTCAGTCGCCTTGACGGAAGATGCACCGACCTTTCTCAAGGCATCTCATTTGTGGGTGCCTGATTTGTATCGAGGACACCAGTTAGTACCCGACCTTTCTCGGGAGATGCGTTGACCTTTCTCGGGGCATCTGTTTTGTGGGGGTGTCTAACCTTTGTCAAAGACAACAGCTGGTACCCAACTTTTCTCGGGAGGATGCGCCGACCTTCTCAGGGCATCGATTTTGGAAGATACCTGGACATTCACAAGCATATCAAAGAGTACCTGGATATTCACAAGTACCAACCTGAAGGGTAATTGGACCTTTGCAGGCGTCAAAATGGGTATTTAGCTGACCATAGGCATTGAAATGGTACTTGGATGATCACAAGTATGAATTCTTGGGGGATACTTGGTCATTCATAAGTATCGAAAGGGTACTTGATAATTGGAAATATTGAGAACATACCTTGGATATTTGTGAAGGTGTCCCACCTTCTGGCAATTAGGAAATATCGAGGGCGTACCTGGGATATTCGTGAAGGTCTCTCACCTCTTAGTAGTTAGAATATCGAGGACGTACCTTGGATATTCATGAAGGTCTCTCACCTCTTGGTAATTGGGAATATCGAGGGCATGCCTCGCATATTCATGAAGGTCTCTCACCTCTTGGTAATTGGGAATATCGAGGATGTACCTTGGATATTCATGAAGGTCTCTCACCTCCTGGTAATTGGGAATATCGAGGATGTACCTTGGATATTCATGAAGGTCTCTCACCTCCTGGTAAATTGGAATATCGAAGGCGTACCTGAGATATTCGTGAAGGTCTCTCACCTCCTAGTAATTGGGAATATCGAGGGCATACCTGAGATATTCGTGAAGGTCTCTCACCTCCTGGAAATTGGGAATATCGAGGGCATACCTGAAATATTCGTGAAGGTCTCTCACCTCCTAGCAATTGGGAATATTGAGGATGTGCCTCGCATATTCATGAAGGTCTCTCACCCCCTAGTAATTGGGAATATCGATGGCGTACCTGGGATATTCGTGAAGGTCTCTCACCTCCTGGTAGTTGAGAATATCGAGGACGTACCTCGCATATTTATGAAGGTCTCTCACCTCCTGGTAAAGGGGAATATCGAGGACGTACCCGGGATATTCGTGAAGGTCTCTCACCTCCTGGTAATTGGGAATATCGAGGACGTACCTGGGATATTCGTGAAGGTCTCTCACCTCCTTGTAATTGGGAATATCGAGGGCGTACCTGGGATATTTGTGACGGTCTCTCACCTCCTGGTAGTTGGGAATATCGAGGACGTACCTCGCATATTTATGAAGGTCTCTCACCTCCTGGTAAAGGGGAATATCAAGGACGTACCTGGGATATTCGCGAAGGTCTCTCACTTCCTGGTAATTGCGAATATCGAGGGCGTACCTGAGATATTCGTGAAGGTCTCTCACCTCCTGGTAATTGGGAATATGAAGGACGTACCTCAAATATTCATAAAGGTCTCTCACCTCCTGGTAATTGGGAATATCGAGGATGTACCTGGGATATTCATGAAGGTCTCTCACCTCCGGGTAATTGGGAATATCGAGGGCGTACCTGAGATATTCGTGAAGGTCTCTCACCTCCTGGTAATGGGAATATCGAGGACGTGCCCCGCATATTCATGAAGGTTTCTCACCTCCTGGTAACATAAACTTGAATGTAGCATGAGGCTTACCTGGATGGCCGCAGGCACTTAAAAGAGGTGGAACACCTAGATAGCCACAGGTGGACAAAGTACTGGAATACTTGGATGAACACAAGTATTTAATGATACAACCTGGGACCACTCAGTTGGTCCAAGTGTAAGAAAGCATACCTGGGTAGGCGCAGGCACACAAAGTAGTGGAATGCGTGAACAGCTACTATTATTTAGGGACAACTTGGGCAAGCTGAGTGTCATAAAAAGGAAGTACCTGGACCGTGATGAACACTCATGGATGATGGGATACTTAGACCATTGCAAGCACCCAAACTCAAGGGACGACTCGAATAAGTCGAGTGTCAATAAGAGAGTACTTGGACAGTGGTAGGTACTTTAAGACAAATGGGGATAGAGATATGCTTACCTAGCAATATCTCTGATCTCTGAGAGTATGTCTGCTATTTGCACAATATGCACACATGATTATATATGTTGTAAATTCATGAGTTCAAATGAGATTTATGCATGAAAATTTTGTCAGTTTTGCATCATCTGATTTCCACTGGGAAAGTTTGAAAGACAACCTTCATTCCAAATGCAGATGTCTTGAGCATGCCAGATGAGGGACTTTCAGTCTAAAAGGACCTTCCACTCTCTCTCATGGAAAAGGCTATCATGACCATTGATGCAGGATTTATAAGGACCACACTTCTCACTGTCATCATATCAGCAGGGGTCTGAGTATTCTCGCAAATGGTACGACTTTACTAATGTGAGAGGTCTTTGTTGAAATTGTGATGAAGACTTGGTCAATAGCTCATCGAATGGGACCGTCGAGGTCAAGGCTCACGAACGAAGTGCCGCACGATCATCTCCAGGTTTGCAAGTCAAGAGTCTTGCGAAAAGAGATAGAATAGTCTTGCTTGTACTTCTTCGAGCGATGCTTATAAACATATGAAATCCCACGTTAATTGAAGTGCCCCTAGTCTGAAGAGACTTTTACAATGGGAATGTGATGTAGACTTGGCTCACATGTAAGAGGGTGAGAATTGGTGACTGTCTCGGCATTTGTCACTAGTCTTTCTTGTCATATGGAGGTTCTGTGGACCACAACAACAACTTTTTCTTGGCTGTATTTTTGACTGGGGGGCATTGGCCTTGCTTTTACTACGCACGCTGCTTTTTCATGCCCTTATTTTTTATTCCAGTTCTTCAAATATGGGCATTAACCTTGCTTTTACCAGGTACACTGCTTTTTTATGCCCCTGATTTTTTTCATTCTTGTTGCTTGAGAGCTGATCTTGGCAAGCTTAATCGAAACACCGTTATTAGACTCTTGAGTCTTCATCTTCAACTAGTGCTCAGGCTATAATAACTTCTGCTTTGTCTTGATGTGAGGGTCAAATTACAGACTCACTTGGGTTGTACAATGAATACAAGTGCGTAAAGAAAGAATTGCTCTTCATGACTCTAGGGCACTTAAATTAACGCGAGTGTTCATATGCAATAAAGACACTCGAAGATTGATGCAAGTGCAAGCAAGAAAATTTCTATCCACTTGGTGATGCTGACTTGTTTTCGACTTGCCCCATTGTGGGGTGGTTCTTTGACGGGGATATGAGAGAAGCTTCACCAGTGTATGGGGCTTAATGGGGTGAGCAATGAAATGCCTCTCACTGTTTTGGTTATCGTACCATTCGCGAGAGAACTCTTTACCCTGTAGTCATGGAATCTTCTGCACTCATCTCACAAGTGTATAGATGGGGGACTATGTGTAGGATATAGCTTGCCTGTCATCATTCTGACGCGCCTCATCCAGCATGCCCAATCAATCTTGTATTCTTCACTTAGCTATCTATTCTAATAATCCTCAATGGAATTAGTGACTTAAACAGAAATCATCATGTAGAATTCATCTGAAAATGACATGCAACATTTTGAATATGATGGAGTTTGAACTTTTCAAAACAAGTGAATGGTTTTGACTCAAAAAAGACTCTATTGACAACTTTAGGAGTTAACATGATGGTGTTTCCAAATATGTTAAATTTTAAACATCAAAAGGGTTATTCGCAAATGGGTGTCGATAGTCATCCCTATTGATTAGGGATATGACACATGAAGGATTAGCCAAGGATTGGAAATTTGATCGGGCATCTCTGCTTTTGCCTCTGTAGAGGAGGAGATGTACAAGTAGATCAATTAGTCTAGCCAAAATCAAATGTGAGTTGAGGCCTGAAGATTTTCTGTCATTTGCTTTGGTGATTACTCAGGACGTCATTTCGTTTATGAGAGTTTTTCATGCCTCTCATTGATTTGTTATCCTTGCTTTTGACAGTTAGGTGCTCCTGCAACAATCAAGAGGGAATGTGTTAGTCATGAACTCTTTCAAGAGTCGAATAACTAGAATCGATACAACTTTACCCTTCACTAGTTTGCAGATGATTGGGTGAACCTGAAGTGAGAAGGGGGACACGAAGTCCTATGTCCCTTGTTTTGTTAGGTAAATTATTCTCTGAATTGGCTCCTGGATGACATGTCTTTTTACACGAAGCCAGGTAAATTTGATGTAGGTCATTTCTATGGACCTCACTTGGCCAATATTGACCATCAAGTTTGGTTTTTGATTCCCAATGTTTCCTGTTAATAAGGAAAATACGTCAAAAGCGAATTTTTCAAAGAGTTGGGAGTATTGGAAACGATACCAAATTACTCTTCTCCAAAGTTTGTATTTGCTGACTCCTAAAGATATTTGAATGTCGATGATGGCCTCTTTATCTTGGCATAGTTAATGTTTCCTTCAATTGGCCTTCCTCATTTGTGACCATGTATTCATGATTGTTGGTCGTTGATTCATCTTCAACGCCTTCCTTCTGTGGAATTTTTCTTCTATCTTTGACTATAGCAGCATTGAGCAAAGTCATGTACTTCAAGCTTCTATGGAATCTGAGATGGACAATCAAAACTTTCATTTCTCTTATGGCAATTACTTCTTGGGAGAGCATGCGTCTGGAGCACGAAGTGAGGTTTCTAAGCCCTTAGTCATCATTTGAAATAAGGGGTTAGAGACTGTCTCAACTGTCTAGATTTCCTCCCGTAGCATTTGGTTGCTCAGGCACGTTGAGGGAAGAAGATACTGCTCCGGCTTGAGAAGGAGCTGGGCAAGAGCGAGATGGAGTGCATAGAGCTCGTAGGGACGGCTTGATTTCAACCATATGCCTGTACCTATTACGTTCGATCCTTCATTTCCTATAAACAGAAGAGAGAGGACATCATTTCCACAATTATATTTAGAGAATAAAACTTACCTTCTTTGAAGTGGGATGATCTTTTATTTGCCCCACTGTTTTCTTGGCAGGGTGTCTTTGAATTTGGCGAGTTCACATGATGCGCCAGCTTCAAATGCCCTCCGTCACACTAAGTCAAGGGGGATGGAGATGATATTCTGAGACACAAAGTAAGTGAGTTAGAAAGACAAACATGGTTTAATAATCTTGTTTTGACGAAAGCTTTTGGCAATAAAACATTTTTTGTTTTCAAAAATATATATATTTGGGGGGAAGAAAGCATGAGGAAGCCCAGCCCTCAGTATTATTCTTGGATGATAATTTTTCATGGTTGGATAGCATCACCGGGCAGGTTTGGAGTACTGCCTCATGCTCTCAAAACAAAATATTAGAATTGTACATTAGAGTACTTAAATGGAAAATACAACAATAGCACACTAGACAAGATGAGAAACATGAAATTATAAAAACAAGTAAAACTCATGAAAACCCTTGTGTAAAGGAGCGCTTTGATAGTGCTGGTCTTGAAGCTAAGCATCTTTGAATTCCTCGCCTTCAGTAGACTCGAAGTATTCGCATGCGATGACTACCTCGTTGAAGTTACGGAAGTGTAACCCATGCAGCCAACAGCACTGCTTGCAGGACAAAACTTCTATGAACTGCTTCATTAACTCCTCTTCAGCCAGTTGAGGGTGGGTTTGCATCATGAAAGCTCTCCACCTCCCTGCGTATGCTCGGAAATCTTCCATTGGTTTTCTTGTGAAGTGAGCCAAGCTCTCACAAGGCAGTTCAGTTCCGATCTGGCTTTGGTACTAATGCAAGAATATGGAAGTCAGCTCATTCCAATCCTTTAGAAGATAAATTTTTGCTGTGATAAACCATTGCAATGCAAACCTCGTAAGAGTTTCTTGGAATGCCTGAGTTGTGAACGACATCGGGCCATAGTACCGATTCATTTCCGCATGGAGATACTGCAAGTGGGCCTCGGGACAAGCTGTGCTGTTATACTTGCGGAGATTGGGTATCCATATTTCTATGGGGCTCATGATCCTACGAGGGCAAGACGGGCTTGATGTATCTTGGTTAGGCCAATGGTTTTCCCACTGCATATCTGTTGTAGTGATGAATTTTTCTATTTCAGGGAAACTGGACTCTATTGAGATTACCCCATTGCTTTCTTCCAGGTCAAAATTACCGAAGGAGGATGAGGCATTTAAGCTATCCTCATGGTCAGGTGATGAGCTTAGTACTTCGTTAGGATCGTAGCGGATAAAGACGTATGCTTCCTCTTCTGACGGAACTTTATCCCTAGATGAGAGTAGGAAACAGTTATACGATGAATCGTCAGTTTCATTGTCGAAATAATGCTAGAAGTCCTTAGGATTGTATTCTAGGGCCGAGAAGTCTTCAAAGCTGTATTCTTGGGAATGCTCGAAGCTTTGGTGCAGTAGCTCGTTGACAGATGCTGCATTGATTTGTTTAGGCTTTCTTTTCTTGGCTTCTGGTCCAGACCTTTTGAGTAAGGCCCTTCGTTTTGCCAGCTCGATTCTGTCAAAGGAAGTGAGAGACATTGGAGTTTCACAGTCTGATTCACTTCCCAAGTTGATAGGTGTTGGTATTCTTTGGACCCTAGCTCTTGGAGTAAGCTTGGGGAGTTGTCCTGTCGTGCCCCGGTCTTGAACAGGCTCTGTGTCTTTGATCTTGTACAAAGGCTCCTTGCCTTTCCTAGTGAGAAATTTTCCAGTAACGAGATGTTGCTCAGCTGCCCATTTATCATGCAAGGCTTCATTGACATGCTCTTCTCCTATCCCAGCGACTAACGGCTCCTCGTGCTTCGCGATCATCAGTTCTTCGTAGGGCAAGGCTATGTCAGGGCTGATGTCAATATCATATTCTTGGTAAAAAACATGAATTAGTTCCCTCCAGGTTTTAAGGGGACTAATCTTCTTGACAATGTACCATCGCAAGGCAGGGCTAGTCAAGCTCGATTGGTACGATTGAATCATCCTTTGAACCAGGTAGGCCTGCAAGTAGGTCTCTGGGCGAGAGGTATCAGCATACCTTTCGCATTCAGGTGTTTTGAGTTTTTTAGAGATCTCAATGCCAATGTAATTGGACATGTCCATGGGATTCTGCTCCTGCAGCTAGCTTAACTTTTTCATGATCCTTTCAAACTGTCTATGGTACTGGCTATTTTCTGGCAAATTTACGGGTATCATGACAGTGTTTAAGGCAACTACAGAGTTGGGCTTAGCTTGAGTGGATTTCATTTGTCTCGAGAGTTGTTGAAGGACAATGGACATCTGTCCCACGCCGTCTTCAATGTTAATGAGACGATTTTGTACATCATTCTGATCGGGTCCTATTACATGAGGCCATTCACGGGCGATTGGTGGCCGGTGATTCATAATTACCCTGCTCGTTGTGAAAATAATGAATGAGCACGAAAGTAAACAAAGATTGACCCATGGCAATGGTCTAACTGCTTTTTATTTATCAAAAGAGGATTTTATAGATCGTAGACTTCTTACATCTAAAACTTGAAATTGAAATGACAGAATGAAATACTAGATATTAAACAAAAGTCCCTAAACAATGAGACAGAACTTTCACACTATTTACACTAAGGAGCACATGATTGCCAATTTATATGCGACGGGGAGTCTTGCGCTTACGCGGATGCTTGCTTTCTTGGACCAGCTATGAGGTGTGCATCCAGTCCATTCCCAAATCCCTCTCCATAAGCTCTGCTCGCTCGTGCTGGCTGCTCTCACTGATTGAGTGAGGGACTGATGGCTTCCATTTTTTCGGGATGCGATGGTTGTGGATGTAGGACATGGAGGCGTGGTGGGCTTTTTCTTCTCCCTCAAGCCCTTCAGGTATCACAATCCTTTTGCGATGGCAACTGCTCCAGGTTTCCTCAGCGGTAGCAATTTCGAATGCATAGTCACGGCTTGTGTTGAAAAGAACTGGAGGGATCATCATCTTGAAAGGCGGTGGGATCTCCTGAACGGCTCCATATTGTCGTGCTACCCAATACGGGTAATAGGGAATGGCACCGGTGAGGCCGAGCAACGGAATTGGGCGAGTGCGTATGTAAGCAAAGCGGGCCCTCTTTTCATGGAACCAACCAGCACACCATTGGAATGCCTCAGGAGCTGGGTCTCTTAGGAAGCTTACTCAATTTAAACAGCTTTGATTGGGAATATACAGTCCTAAAACCATAAATTTTTGTAATGGATTTTCAAAAGCATTTGTTTCAGACGATCGCATAAAGTCTCGAAATTCGCTTAGGTGAGAAAAGAACCAGACTTGTAAAATTTCAGGAGAGGCTCGCATGATTTTCTCCGAGTTGTCTTTAAAATGATTAAAGGACAAGAATGTTTCAGTTAAAATCATATTGACATAATTCCCCCCTCTTAAGATCTAATCAACTATCCATGCCATCTTGGGAGTTATGGCATTTCTTTGATGGGGGAAGATGATGAGCCCGAAAAAGGCCAGGAGGAAAATCTCACTTTTCTGGGTCATAGGCTGATTTTGGAAACAAGCATTCATAAATTCTAGTGGGCAGGTATTATGGTTGTCTTCAAGAATTTGTCTCATGACATGGATTTCAGTTCCTAAAAGTCGCGCTAACCCACGCCATGGGAGGGCACCTGTCGATGGCCAGACAAGCTTTTTCTCAAGAGGCATTCCAGTGATAATGTTGTATTCTTCCAGGGTACCAAAAATGTGCCATGGCTTGTATAACTTTAGGACGAACAGTGATTTGGATCAACGATAGGAGATGACCGACTTTGGCCTTCACACGCTCTTTGGCAAACTGATCTAATTGACCCCACCATTTGAAGAGCTCCGCCTTGGGAGCAGGAATGAACTGGATATCGTTTTTCCCCATCGCATATAAACTGAGACTTGAAAAGTTTATCCTAAATTGCCATGGGCCAAAATAAAAAGACTGAGTAAAAGTAAAGAAATCACTTTGCTTTTAAAGAAAAATGGCAAGCACAAAGACATGCGCATGGGACGTGCGGCTCATTTCTAACTCAGAAGGCTTGACGAAATTAAAAAGGTATCTGCCCGTCGCAGTCTCGCGTTAGCAGCATACCCCCTTAACCTCGGCTAAGAAATTCGGGGAAAAGAAAGGCAACCTCTACATCGCAGTCTCGCGTTCGAGGTCGTATCTTTCTTAACACCATCCTAGAAATCCTATGGCAGCCCAGGTCCGGCGGCCGGGTTGTGTGTGTCATGTGTAGTGCTAAAACATTTAAGGATACACATTAGTTTATAATCACAAAACATTTTATTTTAACATAATAAAACTTTAAGCTATTACCCTGCACAAAAGAAAAAAAAACCAAGTCAGCAAGGCATTTAAACAAAGATAAAATGGCCTAAGTCCTCAAAGTCCCCAGCGGAGTCGCCAAGCTGTCGCGACCTCTTTTTTCGGCGCCCGCAATCGGGTACGAGCGCCTAAGGAGGCTAATGGCTCGGCTGAAATTGGTTAAGCCCGGACTCTCCCAAGTCCACCAATTCACGACTTAATGGTTCAAGTTTTTTAACCTGTAAATCAATTTTTAAAATGGAGTCGCCACTAATCGATTTAGGGTGGGTTGATTAGAAACCCAAGTGAGGTATCGGGAGAAATACTCACTCCTGCGCAACCAGAGAAATTAGGATCGGGGACTTGATTACACTAGTTAATCACTAATGCCCTTTCGGTACCTAATCTTGTTTAAACCTTGAGGTTTTTTTTTTATGCTCGAGGGATTTTCCATGCATTTTTGGAAGGAAAAATATTTTCTGAGTCTTGTTCTAATTTTTTGGACATAAAAGGGATTTTTTTGGATTTTTTTTTGGTATTCTTTGGGAAAAATACATGTCTTTTGGGCTTTTTCTGAATTTTTTTGGCTTTTTCATGATTTTTGGCTTTTTTGGATTTTTGGCATTTTTGGAAAATGTGGAATATTTTTGAATATTTTTATTTTTTTTAATTTTCGGAAAATAAAATATTTTTTTAAATATTTTTCAAAATATTTTTGGAATATAAAATATTTTTTATTTTTCTCAATTTTTAGAAAATAAAACATTTTTCAACATTTTTTAAATATTTTTCGATTTTCTGGGAATTAAAACATTTTTTTAATATTTTTTTCTAAAATAATTATTTTTGATTTTTTTGAAATAAATTATTTATTATTTATTATTTATTTAAAAATATTATAAAAACTGACCTCGGTCGGATTCGCGGGTTGGGTCCGACCCTGGCCGGCAACCCTCGGGTTTTTTCCTTTTTTCTTTTTTTTTTCTCTTCAAAACGACGCTGTGGCCTGGCGTTTGGGGGTGCCCGGCCCGGTCCGACGACCTGGGTTCCTAGAGAAACCCTACCCGGGTCCGACCCGGTCACCCGACCCATCCTCTAGCAACCCCTCAGACCGCAAACCCTACCCGATTTTCCGGGTCCGGATCCGCTTCGCGACCCGAAAAATCGCAAACCCTAGGGTTTGCGGATCCGCGGCGCCGGAGAGGAGATCGAAGCGATCCTGCGGCGATGACGGCCACGGCAGTGACGGCAACGATGATGGGGACCACGACGACGGCGACGACGACAGAATGGGATCGCGATGGACGGCAAGGACGACGGCGACGGCTTTTTTTTTTTACCTTCTCTTGAACGAAGGCGATGACGGAGACGGCAGGGACCGATCTACAACGGCAGCGGCCACGGCGAGCAACGACGAAGCTAAGGGGTTTGATCTGCGACGGTGGAGGCCACGACGAGGCCTAGTCTTGATCGGATCTCGCCGGGGCTCTCTCTCTCTCTCCCCCTCGGGCTCGCCCTTCGAGCTCCCCGAAGTCTCTCGGGGACCCCTCCAAGCTCACCATACCACGGTCGGCATGAACTCGAGCTCCCCGAAGTCTCTCAGGGGACCCCAAGCCTTGGCTGGCCTCTCTCTCTCTCTCTCTATCTCTCTCTGTGTCTCCCTCTATCTCCCTCCGCGCATCCCTCTCTCTCTCTCTCTCTCTCTCTCTCTCTCTCTCTCTCTCTACTCCGACGAAGCCCAGATCCGAAGCCGCGAGCCCTCGGCCCCCCTGAAGTCTCTCAGTGGGGTGTCCAAGGGTCGTGACCTCGATCCCTCTCCCTTTCTCCTTCCTCCGCGCGTCTCTGTGCTCACTTCTCCGGCCGACCTTGGATCTCGGCGTGCTCGTCCTCGGCCCCCCCTTCTGAAGTCTCTCAGTGGGAGGTTTCGAGGATCTGCAGCTTTCGATCCTTCTCGGCCTGCCCCTTCGTCGACGGTGGCCCCCCTCTATTTATAGGCGCGGGAGCGACCGGTTGGCGAGGCTTCAACCCGTCGGTTGGACCGCCGTCCCATCCGCCATCATCACTTCCTCTGGTCACGTCCCGTCGACGCCACCTGCTCCTCTGCTCCACATACGACCGCCATCCGCTCATGCTTCTCCGGCGTCGCGCCTACCCGCGCGTGCTCTTCAGTGGCGCGAGGAAGAAGACGACACGGAGGGGCCAGGCTTGAGGCGATGATGGGCCGAAGGCCCATGCAGGGGCTGCTTCTTTGCTTCCTTTCTATTTTCGCTTTTTTCGCTTTTCTTGTTGTTTTTTCTTTTTATTATCTATTTATCCAAAAAAGGAAAAATAAAATAAAATAAAAACCCTATTAATTAAAAAAGGGAAATTTAGGCGGCAACAGTAGGCCTTTCAAATTCTTCAATTTTTGGATGACGAACCCCTCTTTTTTTGAGTTGGTTCAGTGGGTTTGGGATTCCCATATCTCTGGTTCGCCTATGTATATCTTATGCTGTAAGCTTCGGGCCCTTAAGCGAAGACTTAAGCTTTTAAACAGGGAATCTTACTCTGATATTTCAGTTAGGACTGCTGATGCTAGGCGATTGCTTCTGGAAGCCCAGAACGCCATCCAGCTTAATCCTCATAACCAAGCCTTGGCTGAAAATGAAAAGGATTGCCTCCACATCTTCTCTGATCTTCGCCTTAAAGAGGAATCCTTCTTTAGGCAAAAATCTCGGGTGAGATGGCTCCATGAAGGCGATTTGAATACCAAGTTCTTCCATCACTTGGTGAATCGCAGCCAGCTCCACAATAGAATCATTTCCATTTCTGAAGGTGATAACTTGATCACGGATCCTGCTGAGATTCAACAAATTTTTGTTCGCCATTTTCGAAATCTTTTATCAGCTGCTGTCCCTTCTTCTAACCCCTTTGTGGAAGAGATTCGAGCAAAATTGGCATGTACCCTTGATGAAAATCAGATCTTCGCCATTTCACAGCCCTTCACTGATGATAAAATCTGAGCTACTTTATTCTCTTTGGCTAGTGGAAAGGCGCCGGGTCTGGATGGCTTTAATGTTGATTTTTTCAAGCGGTCTTGGGACATTGTCGACCCATCGGTGTTGCTAGTAGTTCAAGACTTCTTTTCCTCTGGACAGCTCCTTCGTGAGATCAACTCAACAATCCTCACCTTAATCCCCAAGATTCCGAATGCATCGTCAGTCAACGACTTCCGCCCTATAGCCTGCTGCAACACTATCTACAAATGCATCACGAAGCTATTGGCCAACAGGTTAGCTCTTGTCCTCCCTTCCATTATAAGCCCAACACAGAATGCCTTTGTGAAAGGGAGAAGGATAAGTGACAACATCATGCTTGCCCAAGAGCTGTTTTCGGACTTCCACCATAGTCCCTATCTCCCTAAGAATATTATCAAGGTGGATTTCTCTAAAGCTTATGACTCGGTAGATTGGAAGTTTATTGAAAAGACTCTCCATGTATTTCGGTTTCCATCCATATTTATCGACCGTATTATGACTTGCATCCGAACTCCCAGGTTTTCTATATCTTTAAATGGTGAATTGCATGGTTACTTTGATAGCGGGAGGGGTATCCGTCAAGGAGACCCTATGTCCCCGTACATTTTCACGCTTGTAATGGAAGTATTTACTAGTATCATCAATGGGTGCACCTGCAAGCCTGAATTCAATTTCTTTTGGCATTGTAAATCTTCTAAGCTATCCCATCTGTTCTTTGCGGATGATGTCTTGCTATTCTCCGAAGCTAACATGGCATCTCTTAGGCTCTTGCTCGATGGAGTAAACTCATTTGCATCATGGTCTGGGCTCGTTCCCAATATGAATAAGAGTGAAATATACATCTCTGGTGGGTTTGATTCTCTCAAGAACTCGCTCACCGATGCATTAGGCTTTCGTCTTGGATCTCTTCCTTTTCGATATTTTAGTGTTCCTATATTTCATCAAGACTAAGCAAGGAAGACTGTGTCTCTCTGGTTGATTCTATCATGAAGAGAGTTCAGTCGTGGACTAATCGGTTCCTGTCAACTGCTGGCCGACTCCAGCTTATCAAATCTGTGCTGCACTCCATTCAGGTGTATTGGTCCTCCGTCTTCATTCTCCCTTCCTCGGTTATTAATTGGATTGAGCAGATTTTTCGGCAATTTCTATGGCGTGGTCCCAGCCTTGGTTCTAGTGGGGCTAGAGTATCTTGGGAAGAAGTCTGTCTTCCCAAAGCGGAAGGGGGATTGGGTATCCGTTCGGTTCGCATGAGTAATATTGTTGCGATGATTAAACATATTTGGCTCATATTCTCTGATAAAGAATCGCTTTGGACCAAGTGGATTCATTCCGTATTTTTAAAGCATAAAAGCTTCTAGAATGCGCCCAGACCGACCATCTATTCCTGGTCCTGGAAGAAACTTCATGGCATGCGTGACTTGGTTCAGCACCACTTTAATTGGAACATTGGTAATGGCCTAACGGCTTCTTTCTAGTTTGATCCTTGGCATCCTCGTGGTCCACTAAATAAGCTATTCTCGGATCGTGACATATATTGCTCTCGTATCCCGCGGAATGCTTCAGTGGCTACTGGTATTGCGGCTCTATCTACCCCCTCAGCAGTTTCAATGGTTATTGAGAACTAGAATTATCCGATTCCCTGCCTCAAGAACCACAATGATCATTTGGTGTGGCTTGGCCACTCCTCTAGCCAGTTCTCTACTGCGTCTGCATGGAGTATGCTTCGTCCAAGAGGCTCCATCGTCAGCTAGTCTCGATTTATCTGGAGCCCCTCATGCCCCCCCGCGCTACCAAACGCACCTATGGCTGATTACTCGGAATAGATTACCAACCCAGGTACGACTTCTGGCATATGAGAGGATCCAAAATGTCTCTTGTGCCTTTTGTTCATCTATGCCGGATTCAACCGATCACTTATATTTTGGATGCTCAGTCATGGGTCAGCTAGCTTCATTCTGGG
The DNA here is from genome assembly GCA_028830015.1 of Eucalyptus grandis x Eucalyptus urophylla. Taxonomy (NCBI): domain Eukaryota; kingdom Viridiplantae; phylum Streptophyta; class Magnoliopsida; order Myrtales; family Myrtaceae; genus Eucalyptus; species Eucalyptus grandis x Eucalyptus urophylla. The sequence continues at coordinate 50,669,843 of CM054190.1, forward strand.
TGTCTAATTGTAATCTGACTTGGAGGAATGGGTCTTGGGAAGACAACCTTCTTTGGGTGGTAAACCATCTCTTGGATGTGAGCTTTCATCAAGCCATTGCTCGTTTTTCCTTTGGTGCCTTGTGCTACCTCATTTGGAATGAACGAAATAATATCATTTTTCGTAACCAAAACCTCTTCCTTCCGGCCTTAAAGGAGCATTTACGAAATGCTGTCAAAGATAAAGCATCCACTTATTCAGGTGTTCCGGATATCCCCTGCAACCGTAGGCTCCAAATGGCTTGGGGAATCCATCTTTCTATTTTCGACTGAAGCGAGGTTCGTGCTTCATTTGGCGTCATGCCCAGGTACTCTTCTGAAGGACGTTATCTTCTGTTCTTATCTCGGGAGACCCCTTTCTCTCGCTCGTTTGCTGCTGGGCCTTCCTTCTCTGCAGCTTGGCTGGCTGGCTGACCTCTGTTTTTTTCAGTGTGTCGGTTTCTTCTTGTGGGATGGATCCCTTCTCTCCCTTTGGCCGCAATGTTTGGCCTTTCTTCTCTGTTTTTGTTCTTGCCGCTTTGTTTTTGGCGTTTGTTTCTGCTGCTTGTTTCTTCCTCTATGCAGCTCTTCCCGTCTCCCATCCACTCATCTTGATGCCTGTGCCTAGTTGAGTGTATGTTTGGAGTCGGCTGTGTTTGCTGTGCTTTTTGTATAGCTCCTTGGTTCTCTAGTTATAATTCATCTAACCTTTTACCAAAAAAAAAATATATTGAAAAGACGAAAATCTCTTTTCATTAGGTATGATTAACCATTGCACTAAGAATCTTTTTAAGATATGAACACTAAAACAAGTGGTTACTCTGTATATATGTATTGAAAATTTTCTAATTTGAGCATGTGATGAATGTAGAGGTAATACAATCATCGGAGGGAATAAAGAGTATTTATATAAATTTTGGAATGAACTGAATAATCGACATTGTGACATTATTCTAATTCCATCTCTATGATCTCGGGAAAAAATATTTAAGTGAATTTTTCTTTTTTATTACTTATCTCTTGAATTGCCATGCTTCATGCAAATTGTCGTGCTTCGTGCACATGCACTTTTATTTGTGTTGCGAGCGTGTTTCTCGTACTTGCAATCCGGGATTCACATTATTTCCATTCCCGTTGCATCATATACCTTCTTATATTATGAATTAAACTTAGTATGAATGATTTTTTTTTATACAAAGTAGTCTTAAATGGCAAAATCAAAATGCTCGTGAAATTAATATACTTGCCAAAAAAAAAAATCACTGATCGTGCCTCATGTATTGGGCTTACTTCTTCAAACTGCCAACGTGCAGAAGGCTCAATAAGCAAGTCTCCAAGGCCCAAGCCCAACGTAGGACAGCCCAACTTGGTCCTCTGCGGTGGCCTCGTCTTCCTCATCGCACCTGGTGGAAACCGTAACCGCCATTACCATCTCGAGAAGAAACCAGAGAAGAAAAGACAAATTTGGGACACCCTCCTTTGATTGGCGCGATCACTAGGCTAATAACTAATTTTGGGAACTTTTCTAATATATCAGGCAATTGAATCTTTTAGCAAATTCTTCACTCAAACTCTAAACTGAAAGATTAGCCACCGAATTTGATGTATTCGAAACCCGTTAGCGATAATGCTGCTGCCCCAAGGAAAGTTGGTTCATGCTGCTTCTTGGATTTTTTTATTTTATTATTTATTTATTTAATATTTGTTATTTCTGCTAAATGAAGAATTGTATTGGCTGTCTGTGGATGGTCTTCTTGGCCGTTGTTTTTTGTTTCTTTTGTAATGGATGCTTTGTGCTGTAGCGTTGCAGGTTAAGATGTTTTTTTAGGCTGAGACCCCTAGATTAGCATCAGAGTCAGGTTAAGGTGGATCCGGGTGCATTCTAAAGGGATCTTAGCTGTCCCATATCACTTGAGAGAAGCTCGCTGGCCTACTTTATAACCACTGCGGCTCCCCTCACTTCTCAAGACGTCTTTTGAGGCTGAGACCCCCAGATAGAGGGCTTCTCCCAAGCGATGTGTGAGAGCTAAGATCCCTTTAGCATGCACCCAGATCCACCTTAACCTAGCTCTGATGCCAATCTGGGGGTCTCAGCTTCAAAAGACCTCTTGAGAGGTCAGGATAGCATGCACCCATGAATGGATCTAGACTTAGAATCAGGGAAAAACGGAGTCAGTTTCCTGCAGGTATGCCTTCGCACAATGGGCGAACCTCTTCGTTCAAGCCCTTCAGGGATAGCCTTTTAGCAAGAAGCCACTCTGACATTTAGTTTAGAGCCTAAAGACACTCAGAGAGTCACCGATCTCATCCATCACGAGCATTGTAGTCATAATCTGAGTCATTAGAACTATGTATTGCCAGAAGATGTTCTTTGTACTTTTGCTCAAGTCCTACAAGTGAATTTGGTGAGAGAATTTGGTTTGAAGAGGATGTTTCCTCTTGATTCTAGGAGGAGCATGTAGTGTTGGTAGGAATACTTGGCTGAGGCCAATTGGATGACTGAACATAGTAGGATGTGTCCATGCCTAGAGATAAGGACAAAGGTCCCTGATCATAAGGGTCTTGGAAAAGAGGACCTTCCCATTATGCGTAGGGGTCTTAAGAGGACTATGCGGGATCATCTGTGTCTGTCATTTCTTGCTCTTGTGATGATACAGCTTATTTGAATTCCTCGAGTGCTTCTTTGGCTTTTGCTATAATGATCCCTTGCAATTGGTACATTATAGTTCCATACATCTTCAGGAATGATTTTATTTTCTTGGCACAAAATTCTTTGGAGTTCTCAGTACTGGTGTTCACAGCAACCAACAGATCCTGGAAAAGATTTGTAAATCTGAACTTCTGTGAGGTGCGGTTGAGGTTTATAGGATGTAGTACCTATAATCTGTGGAGCATCAGTGATGTTACCATTGTTCTTTACAAAAGCCCATGGACATCTGAAGAATAGAATAGTGTGGACTTTAGGGTTTAGTTGAATGGTTCTCAATTCTTGCTGTAAGAGCTGCTTCTAGTGACTGGGAGGATAAAACCAATTAAGAAAGTCTAAGAGGTTTCTATCATTTTCCCTTTCATTGTTTCGACCGAGTTCGAATATCCTAGTGAGGTTGGCAATAAATCTTCTGGTTGAAATCTCAATAGCTCTTAAGTACTTATTGGTTAAGTACCATAATAACCATCACAACTGATCAGGGAAGTCTTCTTCCTTCTAGATTAAAGGATGTATAAACGGATAGTCCGAGTTTAACCCAAAAGGATAAAGAATTGAACCTCCATGGAATCTTAATAGATCTGTGTGGCATTGCCACTTGAGGTTTTTTATGTTTTTAGTGAAGCTGTCATTCTGGACTTGGTCAACAATCTCCTGGGGGTATCACCAGCTTAGCCAATCTCATATTCTTTCAGTCTTATACTTTTCATTGTGATGAAGAGTATGGAAAGCATGCCTCATGATGTACATGTTGATTTCTGCTTATGCTTTTGGTCTTGATAAGAAGTTAGCAAGCACGTTCTCCTTCCCAGCAATGTGTTTGGTTTCAAAATAATATTTTGAAAACTATTCGGCCCATCAAAGCAGTCGAGAATTTGGGATCTGCTTTTGTTTAAACTTGGTCATCTGAGAAAAAATATCATGTTTAATTCTACAAGGAAGTGATGGCTGATGAGATGGAATTCAAACTTTTTTATACAATTTTTTATCGCCAAGATTTATTTGAAAGTGAAATGATAAAGCATTTTAGTTTGGGAAATTTTTTCACTTTTGTAGGCACACAAATGTCTCTTACCATTAATTTCTTTGAATAGGATAGCTGCCCAGTATCCATCACTGGCATCAATCTGGAGAATTTTCTTTCCTGTTGAAAGGATTTGCAATGGGGGAAGAGTCTGCATAATCTCCTTAAGTTCAATGACTGCTTCAGTCTGAAGTTTTCCCTAAGGTGGGGGATTCTTCTTTAGCATTGATTGCAGTGGAATTAGCAGTTTAACAATATTTGAAATAAAGTCTCTGAGATAATTAATTATCCTAAGAAATTGCTGAACATGTTTTGTCGTAAAGTTCTCTTTAGGAAATTTTAACAATTCCTTAGCAATGTGTGGCCCTGGATAGTATGTCCCTTTGTTAAGGTGCATACCAAGAAATTCAATTTCTGTTTGGGCAATATTCATCTTTATTTGAGAAAACATAATCCCATGTTTTTTCACGATTTCTGCAAACTGCCCAATGGCAATGGATTCTTCATCAGGGCTATATAGCATAATATCATCAATATATATTGCTACGCTTAACAAGATGGGTTGGAAAATTTGACACATGGCTTTCTGAAACAGGGATGGTGCCACCTTTAAGCCAAAAGGAAGAACTTTCTATTAAAAATGTTGGTTCGGGATGCAAAACCCTGTTTTGGGTTTGTCTTCAGGATAGATGCCAAATTGCCAAAATCCGGCTTTGAGATCGAATTTGGAGTAGATGTGGGCTTTGAATAATCCGGTAAAGAGGGAATTTCTTGAAGGTAAAGGGAATTTGTCACCTTGAAGGAAGAGATTAAGAGGCTGGTAGTTTATTATCAGTCGCATTTTTCCTCTATTTTGCTCGGCACGCTTATTGATATAAAAGGCTTCACAAGCTCATTGAAAATTGGAGATTTCAATAAGGCCTTGTTGTAACAATTTTGAGCATTCCTTCTAAGTAGCAACCAGATGTTCTAGATTCATTCCCATATGACTCGTCTTAGTTGGATTGATGTCTTCATTCTTTATTAAGGGAATGCGAACAAAGAATTTCATATTTTTTCATAAAGAATGAGAACATTTTTGTGAGAATTCAGAATGAGATTCTGAACAAGATTCTAACAGCTTCTGCATTATCAAATCTAACAAATTCATTTGGATGGAAAAAAAGTCTTTGGATATTGACAAATTCAAAGAATTGATCCTTATACTTAAGACCGTTTCCAAGAATGATACGAAGTTGAGAAATCTAAGTCATAATGTCCCAACCAATGATCAAATCTTTATTAGGAAGACTGGATCTGAAGATTTTTGTAGTTATGGAACACTAGGGAAAAAACTGAATAGTTACTGGAATAGTTCTTACATTCGTAGAAAAAGTATCTCTTGAGGCAAAATTAAAATATTGAACACAAGAAGTCTAATATTCTTCAGGAAGTACTTTAGTGTATAATATTGAACAACTTTCACCAGTGTCTATGAGAGTAATGACAGTGATAGGCTTGGCAAACTTTGAAGTGAATATTATCACAGGATAATTGGGACAATAGATTTGGCTTAAAAATATGTCAGGGTTTTGTTCTAATGAAGTGAGGGATAAGTGAAAAAGGTCTTCGGAATTTGAATCTAAATCAGTTTCATTGGGAGTCTGGTAACAAGGAATGACACAAAAAGTTTGTTCAGATGGTTCTTCATCCGTAAAGAATAGAGATTCGATATCATCATTTTCAAGTGAAATACATGTCTTATTCTCTATGTGATGTATCAAATGATTCTGACATTTTCTTCCCTAGGGGCAATTTTTGGCGAAATGGCCCTTTTAATTACACATGAAGCATCAAGTTGATTTATTGTGGCCTGAGTGATCCTTACATTTGCGTAGGAATCGCCATTTCTTCTTTCTCCAGAAGTGCTTAGAGCCATGTCTAGATTTCTTTATCCATAATTTCTTAAAGTACTTCTTTCTAGAAGACTTTCCACAAGAGCCATCACAGTCTCTTTTGGAGCATTTGATCTTTAGCTCCTGGCGAGAGCAGGCTTTATCTAGTTCTCTGTTGTCTGTGAGATAGGTTTTGACCATTTGGCGCTTCAAACATAAATCTTCTAAGCATTGATGGATCTCTTGTTGTATTTCTCCCAAAAGAATATCCATAATTCTTCTTTGTCTGTTGAGAAAAGAATTCTCAACCTGCTGGGATAACTCTTTAGGGATGGAAGTCAGGAAGATTTGCTTTAGGTTTGGATCAACTCCAATACCATAGAAAAGTTTGAGCATTTCTCAATAATGATTATCGAGATGCTTTTTTTGAAGAGAGCAACATTTTCTTTCAAAGAATTCTCTCCTTTTGAGCTCATGAAGGTTAGAAGGTTTTCCAATAAAAAAAAATGATATAAAAGGGAAACAGCATGACTGAAATGTGGTGAAAGTAAAAATTAAACCTGGTCTTGTTCTGTCACCAATCGCCACCAATGTTTAAGACTTCTCTTAAACCTTGTGACAAAACCATAAAGGACATCATATTTATCATGATTGGTAAGAGCTTGGACATTTAACCAAGTATGGAATTCCTCAAATCTTTCTGACCATTTGGAATAGGAAATATCGTTAACAGTGAAAAACTATTTGGAGGAAGTGGTCATATTCAAAGAATGATTGTTTGCTTGAACCACATCTAGTTTAGAAGGGTTGGATTCCATATCCTAATCTGGAGGGTCGGCCATGAATATTGATGACATTACCGGCATAATAGGGAAGGAGTCAAGGTCAGGGATTGAGAAGGATGAAAAGGTTGAAGGAGATAGTGAATCTGACTTTGTGTCAGAATTATTCGGAAAAACCGATTCTACTAGAATTTGGTCTTTTGAAGTGACATGATCTGGCTGTTCTTCCTGATTGCTTAGATCTTTCAAAAAAGATTCTAACAAATTTGATAGCATCATTTGGCTTGGCTTTTCCTTTATAACAAGCAGGGATTCTTCAAGCATCTTCTCTTTTCCCTTTTCTTTCCTTATTCAATCAAGTTCTCTGAGGCGATTTGACATATCTACCACATCTGTCTTCTCTTGTCTGATGGGAATGTCTGTAAGGGCAGCAAAGATAGATGTATTCTGAGGTGGTGGAAGTGAATGCTCTGTCCGCACCGTAGTTGGAAATGGATTGAAAGGACTGGACATTCCTTCTTCAAAGAGTTCGATCTGTCTTTTGAGCTTTTCTATTTCCGCCTTGGGACTTTCAAGATGATAATATCCCAATTGTTGTCCGGATTCTAAGGCATTAAGCCTCTTTTGGAAGTCCAAAAGCATCTTTTTGCTAGTTTCATCATATCTTCAAAGATCTTGTTGCACATTCACAATTTTGGAGTCAATTGCTTTAAATGCATTGTTGTGTGTTAAAAGAGTCTTCGATTGCCAATTCAAGATGACTTCAGCAACAGGAGTTCTTTTCTGTATTCCATGTTCATCCTCATCAGTGGAGGCAGGTATTTTGGGAACATGCCGATATCTGCCTTGTAGATCAATGAATTCTTCTAGAGCAAGGAATGAAAGTTGCGAGTTTTCACGTACAAGAGGAGGAAAATCTGCCTCTCGAAACATTGCAATGGAAGAGCTAGGCGATGTTGCTTCTGGAATTTCGAGTGAGTAGGAATGCTTTTTTGTCCACTTTAGGATTGGCTTATAAAACAGGGAAATGGATGATTTCTTCAGAGGAGGAGGTGATGGTGGTGACGGTGGTGGATCCGGTGAAACCGAGGGTGGAGCAGTGAACTCTAGTGGTGGAGTTGGAGCATAAGAAACCATAAATTCAAATTTATCACACTCACCAAGAGTATCAACGGAGGATTCTCCATTTAAGTACCTTTGGTACATAGTATCTTTTGACTTTATGTGCTTCCGTTAGGGTTTTGCATATGGGTCTACTTCGTCGGGAGAATTTGTACAATAGGAGCATTGACAAAAAGGATTCCAGAAGCAGTGACCATGTTTGTCTTATATTTCAAATAAATAGTTCCCTTACGTTTTCTTCAGGACTCTTTTTTCCATGTTCCCGCTACTAACTCTCCAACAACCCATATAGTTGTCACCTCTTGCCGGTGAAAAAAAAAAAGCACATGAACATTGGTTTCCACCATAATTGATTATATTATTTTACGTATTTTTATTAATAATCAAAATATACGAACAAGTGCAATACAAGAGAGAATTATAGTTTCTTGAACAAGGAGATATAATTATTCATCAGACTCTACTACGTAATTGACTCTATGATGTACAAACCATGTTCCCTATTGTCATGGACTAAGGTATATCCAATGGACTAGGTATCTTATTTCTTCGATCCTCCTTAGTGATTTAACTTGTACAATGTAACCCAAAGTTCCCATGAGTACAAACACACCAGTAGCATTCTCATTTACTAGTGTGTCACTTCCCCATTTTCCTGGTCAAGAAATGGATAATCTATGTAACCAACAACTGGATCTTGAGTATAAAATGTCTCTCTGTTGTAACCGTTTAATGGTGCATCCACCTTGAATCGGTAGAGCAAATCAGGGTTAGAGATGAAGAGTCGACCATACGATATCAAGTCCGTGTCTCCTCCAGCCAAAGCCTTCATCCCGAGCTCTCGGGTGAAACCGCCGGTTAACATGAAAGTACCTTGATAAGCTCTCCTCCAAGTTCTCGTCAATCGAGCTTCTTCATCCTCCTCTTGTTCGCCATAATTTTTCGTGCCATTGGCTGTGAATCGAGGTTGAGGCACATGGAGATATGCGAGTTTGGAACCTATCTCATTTTGGAACTTGTTCAATCGCTCGATGACTGCTAGGCCTAGACTGAGTGGATCGGGATCCATGGCATCATTATGGTCAACTACTGGTGAGATTTTAACTCCCGTTCGATCAGTGCCAACTTCTTCTGCCACCACTTTGACGATCTCCATCAAAAATCTGCATCCATTCTCAGTTGATCCTCCAAATTCATCTACTCTATCATTGATTGAATGCTTTAAGAATTGATCAATGAGATAGCCATGTGCTCCATGCACCTCAACACCATCAAAACCTAAAGTTGAAATCGATTTGATTATTAATACTTATGTGCAACAAACGAAGTAAATAAAACTAATTTAAGCATCCATCACGATATGACTATAGTTCATGGATTAACCTGCTCGAATGGCATTTGCAGCTGCTCGGCGATATTGCTCGATAACTTGCCATACTTCGTGTGTTTGGAGAGCTCTTGGTTTGTGAGGAACATCGAGAGTCCCGTCAGGCATGATGATTTTCCATTTATCGGAGATGGATTGATTTGTCGACGAAATCGGAGCGCCTCCATCAGGTTGATAAACTAATACAATCACCATTATATAATACCAATTGCTGTTAGAAACAAGTATAGAAGGTGAAATTTAATAAGTTAACATTGCCAAAGTAGGAAAAAAGTATAACAGCAAAAACGGATTGTCAAATTCAAATAGTGCAGGTCGTGATTATGTGATATATGGGGGAGCTACAGAGATATTTTGTGGCGTCGGTTTGAGAAAATGAATTTAGTACCACGGTTGGAGGCACGACCAACGTGCCAAAGTTGACAGAAGATGATGCCGCCCTTGGAATGAACAGCATCCACCACCTTCTTCCATGCTTCGACTTGCTCTTCAGTGTAAATCCCAGGCGTACCTGGAAACCTGGTTTAACAACATTTTATTTCTTAAAGTTAAAGATCCTCCTATGATCCAAAGCGAAGTTCATATTACTTGCTGTCAAGCAATGAATAGGGTATAAATAGCTTGCAGTGCTCAGGTGTACATCGGTATGTAGAAAATTTCAGTTCCTTTCTGCGTGATATATACAAGACAGCTTGATCTCAGGGCAAAAGGACGTACCCAGCGGCCGTGTCAGAGATGAGGGTGCCTTCGGTGATGAGAAAACCACCCTTGGTCGTTCTTGGCGCATAGTACTCTGCATGCACCGGCAATGGAATCCCATTGATTGCTCTGCATCTCGTCAAAGGCGCTAGCACTACCCTGTGAGAGAGATCGAACTTGCCCATCTGGAAGGGAGCGAAGAGGTTCGTGGCCATTTCGTGAGTAGCTTGTATTCTGTTAAGAGCAAACAACAAGGATTGATACTAAGAATATGATGGTGAAGATTTGAAGACGGTGCAATGTGAGGTTGATCGATATTGCTCATCGATTTTTATAGTTTGGCGTTTCCATTTGAACATAGCAGCAAGAACTGGGAAGATTCGCCGTAATTCAGTTTGAACATGGCAAGGTTTGATTTTGATATGACTAAGTTGTCGCGTGTTGGGAAGGTCGATTTGCAATTTGCTTTCTTTAACCTCACTTTTCTCCTTGCAAAATTGTTTCAAAGACATTGACGTATAGAATATGTGGTTGTTGGAAATTGGTGATTCATTTTCAACAAAGTCTAGAAACTACTAACTTAATGGAGAAGGAATGAGTCAGCAACATTGCACGTCCATGCAAGAAAAGAAGAAGAGTCCAAGTTGAACTTGAAGACTATGAAGAAGCCAAGCATCAAAGAAAATCCTAGAACAAACAAGAGAAATCTACGTGCATGGGAAACACGTGAAGAAGCCTCAAGCTGATCAAGAAAAGGAAGGGGCACACATTAAAATAATATTATAGCTGCTGCTGGAGTTTTCAAGAGAAGAACAGGAAGCAAGCTTCAACTTACTAAACTTGAACGTGAAGCAAAAGGAAAGCCCACAATTGTTGACTCTTAACCATGAAGATCAAGAGTACGTGGGCAGCAAGTGTACTTGGAGAAGAAGGAAATTAGCTGTCTAGGGCGGTGACTAAGTCGGTTGTAATTGCCTATAAATATGCTTGTACTTGATCATTTGAGAGTGTGTGAGGGGAAACCCTCCAACGAGAGTGTGAGGTCCACCTTGTGTGGGAAAATCCTCCACCATGACTATATGGAAAGTGTCTTTCACCAATCTTCATCAAACTATTTCCTTCAACTAATGAAAATATTTCTTCCATATCATTTATCCTTCAAATTATCCTACCTTATCCCTTGTCCATCCTCTACAAAATATACCATACACTTGCACACATCACAAACCAAAAACTATAATTAATACATGCTTCTGCATGCACACAAACCCAAAATATTTTAACAGTGGTTCTAACGTTTCTTTATTTTCTTTATTCTCAAGGGGGAGGATAAGAATAGTCTCAATTCGTCTTCGCCTGAGTCAGGCCTCGTGGAGCCATGAGAACCGCAAAAGTAGCAAGGAGAGGTCTAGAGAGTCGGAATAAACCCGTGCCTTCATCTATCAACTGTTCTTTTCTATTTTTCTTTTTCCCACAAAGATATAAATGCTTGATAGCGATGCTGAAACAAACGTAGTTTCATTAGTCAAGACTGAAGAAATCGTAGATTACCGTAACTCTTATTCAATAGCTTTCTGTTTGGACTGATTAGTCATAAGCATGTCGAACTTGTATGCTCATATAGCGCACTTTAATATATCGTGTTGTGTCTTGTTGAGGATTGCAAACATATGAAAATATATTATTGATGGATAATTGAATAGGGAGAGAGAGAAAGCAACTGATGGTACTCCTGAGAGAGATTGAACTTGCCCGTTGACATGGAATGATGAGGTTCAAAGCCATTGAGCATAGCTTATATCTAACTAAGAATGAACAAACCAAGAAGATGCTAAAGTATTACATCGAGAGCTGAAGATGGCAGGCGAAGTTGGTAAAAGAGAGGTCACATCTGGCATAATTCCTTCTGAATAGACCAAGATGACATTGTCATCTGGTATTTTTCTTATGCGCCATCTATATGTAATCTAACATACTTAATTCAAGTAACGGCTAGATTGAGATTTTTTCACAAAATCTATTTGAGCTTGAAGCAAAGGGCTAGCCGAACGGGCAAGGGGGAGAGGAAATTTCGGTAAAAGCACAATTAATGTGGCACAAAGGGAGAGAAATTCTAGAAATATCAATTAAAATCACAGACAAATTTCTGGATATACTAAAACTAAGAGATCGACAACTTTTATAACATAAGACTCTTTTCGTTCATCATTGTGATTTGACTTTTAATATTCTCATTGGGTCTTATTTCAGATTCCTCACCTACCATTAATCATATAAAAAAGAAGCTGGACTATAACGTTGGAGATTGAAGAGAGAAAGCCCAGAAAAAAAAAAAAAAAAAGACAGAGAAAACAAAATGTTCCTACTAAGAAACCCATGAAATCACTCTTTTAAAGCTATAATGCTCTCAGGATATAACCTCTCAAACTCTCTGAACATAGACACAAGAAAAATGGAATAACTTTACTAAGAAAAGGAGTAGGCTTGTATAAGAATAACAAACCAATATGTCTTGTGTACAGACAAAATCACTCAATTGACATTGTTTAACTTCCGACATACATTTTTGTCTGAAATGTTAATATTAATTAAAGTAAAATTCAAAATTGCTTAAACACAACTTGTCAAGTCCAATTAAGATTAAATATAACCAGGCGCATTCAATGGAAAATGTCCGCTTGAGTGTCAATGTCTTTAAAAAACAAAGACATGGTTGCTCTCATATTCAAACAAAATAGTTTCCTTCTTTTTTTCCTACATGGGACTCTTTTTTATTTCCACACTCACATTACAAACTCTCGAACAACATCGCTCACGTGCCAGCTTCTCCAGCGGCCAATAAGAAATAAATAAACATCAGTTGCTGTTGCCGTGCGAACCCTTGCAGCAGAATCGACGTAATACATTTCGGGCGTGCCAGGAGGTTGGGAAAGTCGAATCGCAATTTGGCCTTCTTTGACCTTCTTTCTCTTCAAGAAAAAATCGTGTTTAAGAATGTCGGACCAACGGTGTACGGGGACGGAAAATCGGCGATTCATGCAAAGGTTTCTTCCACGATGTGGTTCTTACATTGACCATTCGACATTTAATCACCGGCTGAGAAAATAAAAATAAAAATAAAAAAACAATAATCATATGGTTCCCTTACTTTATAATAATGATAATTAAAATGAAAATTTTCTCTTTGCTTCTCGATTGAGAAAACTCTAATTGACTTCTACAATGCACAATTATAATTCATCTGCGAGATGATCGTCTGATGATGTGCGAGAACAAGAGGTATGGACGCAACTTTGATTTCGATTTGGACTATGCCATAGACATCTCGTGTAGCAAATTTTCAAGGGGGATCATTGCACAAAAATATCATTTTTTATTGTTCTATGTACAATCAACATATTGAAAAGATGAAAATCTTTTTTCATTAGGTACAATTAACCATTGCACTGAGAATCTTTTTAAGATAGGAAGATTAAAATATGTATACATATCGAATTTTTTTTAATTTGAGCATGTGATGGTGCCACCGAGCATCGGAGGGCGGTGTGACCCCGTAAGGGAGTCTCTGGCGGTTCCTCAGTTACCAAAAAAAAAAAAATAATAATAATAATACATTCATTGGAGGGAATAAAGAGTATTTATATAAATTTTGGAATGAACTAAATAATCAACATTGTTGTGACATTATTCTAATTCCATCTCTATGATCTCGGGAAAAATATTTAAGTGAATTTTTCTTTTTTATTGTTTATCTCTTGAATTGCTGCGCTTCATGCAAATTGTCGTGCTTCGTGCACATGCACTTTCGTTCTTGTTGCAAGCATGTTTCTCGTATTTGCAATTAGGGATTTGCATTATTTCCATTCCCATTGCGTCATATACCTTCTTATATTATGAATTAAACTTAGTATGAACGATTCTTTTATACAGAGTAGTCTTAAATGGAAATATCAGAATGGTTGTGAAAGTAATATACTTGCCAAAAATTAAAAAATTCACTGATCGTGCCTCATGTAGTGGGCTTACTTCTTCAAACTCCCAGCGTGCAGAAGGCCCAATATGCAGGTCTTCAAGGCCCAAGCCCAACGTAGAAAAGCCCAGCTTCGTTCTCTGCGATCGCGTCGTCTTCCCCATCGCAGCCGGTGGGAACCCTAACCGCCATTACCATCTCGCGCAGAAACCAGAGAAGAAAATACAAATTTGAGAAACCCTCCTCTGATTGGCGCGATGAGTTCCCTTTGATCACTGGGCTGATAACTAATTTCGGGAACTTTTCTAATATATATCGGGCAATTGAATCTTTCAGCAAATTCTTCACTCAAACTCTAAATCGAAAGATTGGCAGCTGAATCTGATGGATTCGAAACCCGTTAGCGATAAAGCTGCCGCCCCAAGGAAGGTTGGTTCATGCTGCTTCTTGGGTTTTTTTATTATTTATTTATTTAATTATTTCTGCTAAATGAAGAATTGCATTGGCCGTCTGTGGATGATCTTCTTTGCTGTTTTTTTTTTTTTTTTTTTTTCTTGGGTAATGGATGCTTTGTGCTGTGGCGTTGCAGGTGAGGTTTGCACCTAAGGCTCCTCCAGTTCGAAAGCCAAAACCTGCTGCTGTCAAGACGTATGGGAAAAAGCCTTTCTGGGTTCACAGCATTTTGCTCATGACATTGCTTTACTGAATCATTGAAGCACTTAGATTGATTACAACCTCTTTGTTGCTCTGCAGAGAAGCTAGAGATGACGATGACGATGAAGCGAAGGCCAAGGATTTGCTCCGGCACTTCAATGTGCGTCTACGTTTGTAGAATCATTCTGTTTTTGTCAATGTCAATCTCTTGTGGGTGGGTGTCTAACTAGTTCGCATACGGTTCTTTCTGAAACTTGGCTTTTGCTGTCGTCGATCACAGGAAGGTATCTTGAAGGAGAAGCCCAAAATTGAGAGAAAAGGTACAGCATTTGTTAACATTTCGTTGAATTGAAATTTTGTTATGGTTTCTGATGATGAAGCTGTTAGCTGAGAAATTATGCTATGGTTGTTTGTGCAAGACTTGTGATTAGGGATGGCATGTTATTGTTAGTTGTCACGACCTTGGCCTTTGAGATAGATAACAGAGGAAAAGAACATAGGAAGAACTTGCATGTTAGCTAATGACACGGTGTCTGAAAATCCTGTAAATACTTGCTTGTGTTTCATACCTCATAGATGTGAATGGTAGTGAACTCGGTGTGTTAGCATGACCTAGACATTTGCTCCGGATTGCTAATTCTTGCCTTCTAATGCAATTTTAGATTTTTGCCATATGTCCTCCAATGAAGGAAGAAATTTGACAGTTACCCATCAGAAGTACTAGTGTATGGTTTTGTCTTCATTAGAAAACGAAAGTACTTGGTTATGGAGGTTCGCGGATTTGGTTACATTGGGTTTTGACTTGTGGATTTTACAGTGGCTCCGTCGCAAATTGCATTTGGTTATGGAGGGACTTCAACTTCGTTAAAATCATATCATGTTCAAAAGGATCAAAACAATGTTAACTCAT
Source organism: Eucalyptus grandis x Eucalyptus urophylla (assembly GCA_028830015.1). NCBI lineage: Eukaryota > Viridiplantae > Streptophyta > Magnoliopsida > Myrtales > Myrtaceae > Eucalyptus > Eucalyptus grandis x Eucalyptus urophylla. The sequence continues at coordinate 50,684,989 of CM054190.1, forward strand.
ATCAAGGTTCAACTTCTGACTCAAAACTTAGCGTCCTGCTCTGCTTACTTAAGTTGCAATTATCCTTTCAAACTTATTAGATTTGTGGTCTCTATAGGTACTTCCAGTGGTCCGGGCCTGAGAGGGGAGAAAGAATACAGAGAACCATGGGTTGGTAAATTATGCAATGACATATCACTTTCTACTTGATTAGTTGTTCAATAATTAAAAGTTTCTTTTCTTACCTAACTCTTTGGCAGGACTATTACAGTTACTATCCTGTAACTCTTCCTCTAAGGAGACCATATTCAGGAAATCCAGGTACACTATCCAGTTTATTTCAGTTGAAAATTTACAGCTCCTAACATTACTTTTTTGTTTTTTCACACTGACATAGTTGTGGCTTTCAATATGGTCACCGTGTTAAGTTCATAGATAATTATTAGCACAATGTATTGATTTTGTCATAACTTCAAGATATCTGCAACGCTGTGTTTTTACTTGCAGAACTTCTTGATGAAGAGGAGTTTGGGGAGGCCCCCAGTAGTGTGACTTACAATGAAAATATGCTAAACACAGCCATGGAACTTGACCTAATGGTTAGTATTTTTGTAAGTAAAAATCAACTGGGATGTGAAATAATTGAAACTAAGGAAAATACCATAACACATGTAGGACAGTCAGCGTGACGGAAGTTTGGAACCTAGTATGTTCTTTATTCAGTTACCTCCAACAGTCCCAATGGCAAAGCGTTTGACAACTGCAGCAGGGAACGAAACAACTGAAAGCTCAACATCCTCCAATGTTTTGGGTTCCACAGAGAAAAGCTGCAGTTTAGATGAGTTGCCAGCAGGGTTGATGGGTAAAATGCTGGTGTATAGAAGTGGTGCTGTCAAGCTCAAGCTTGGTGATACTCTCTATGATGTGAGTACTTCTCAGAACCCATTGCATGATCATTTTGTTTTTCAATGCACGCAGAGGTTCAATGTTCATGCCACTGATTTCGAGAAGTAGCAGTAATGATTATATCGCTGTTTTTTCTGCTATTGAATTGTCAATTAAGACCATTGTGGTCCGCAGGGGGCAAAAGGATGTATCTGTATCTTATCTTTGGGGTTCGGTGCAGGTGTCCTCGGGTTTGGACTGCGTGTTTGCTCAGGATGTCGTAGCCGTCAACAGAACAGAGAAGCACTTTTGTGTTGTTGGGGAGCTCAATAAGCGCGCCATTCTGACTCCAGATGTGGACTCGGTGTTAGAAAGCATGAGTGAATTATGACCATTTTTCCTTCATTCAGGTACATTTTTCCAAAACAATAACGCGCCAGCGGATGATTAAAATTTTGTAGACGTGAGGCTATGGTGTTTAGGTGGGTTGTTGAATTGACAATTCCCGCAATAGTTCGGCTGAGAGAGAGAGAGAGAGGGAGGGAGAGGACAAGTTAATTTTGTGCTTCAGCTGCTTCTTGTCATCATGTAGACAATCATGTTCTGTCCTTTCCAGATCGAAGGGACAATGTCACTCTAATTGAAGAGTGTATTTCAGCTTGTAGCCCGAGTCCCCTATCCTGGTTGTGTTGACTTTTAGGAATTGTTGGGTGTGTGGATGTTGCAATACAAGGCCCAAAAAGGTTAGCAAGCTAGAAATGAAGAGACAATCACAAAAAATTCTGTCTTCTAATGCTGGTTAGAGACGGAAGTATTAGAGGGGAAGTTATGACATTGTAACGCTTTATTCGTGCATGTTGACGCGACATAATTTTTGTGCTTAGGTCTATAACTATAGAGCCACTCACGGCCCAAATCTTGTCACTATCGCTACTAAGAGCCGGTGCTGTAATCGGTCGTCGTGGTTTAGCAGGCTCGATCGACCCGGCTCTACTGGCCGCGGAGATTCATAGGTAGAGAGAGAAATGGAGAGAGAAGGTAGATTCGTCGATGAATTAAGTAGGGAGAAGAAATGCTGGAGGACAATAACGGTGACCAAGATTAAATTGCGATCGGTTCCGTGGGCTCTGCTCATTGTTAATGTTGAATGATCTTTACTTTCCTTTTTGAGGAAAGCTTGTGCATTTGGGATTTTGCAGTTAGCACTGCCGTTTACCAACTTCGCATGAATCTGACACGAAGAAAAACCAGCAAAGAGACGGACGAAAATGATAGCAAGCAGTACATGAGGGTTGAAATGAAAACGTATATAATAGTGTGGGATCAAAATTAGAACTCCACCAAAGTTTAGGGACGAAAAATATAGTATTCGCTTTCATCTTCTCTTGGCACTAAATCCACTGGACATTTGTATTAATCGCTAACTATAATTCTAGCTCCATTAACGTAAACATAATTTCATGACGATTCTATCAACAAGGTCACGTTTATCATATCATTAAGAAAGTCATGAACCAAATAATTAGAGTTACTACTACGTTTCAAAAAGATGCTGTTGCCAATTAAAAGTTACTATCTTACAGAAAGAATTTTTTAAATTTAGCTCATATTAAGAGAGAGTCCAATAAGATTGCTGACTGGGTTATTAGAGCCAAAAGTAAAAATAAATTATCACGAAATTGGGTTTTTCAACCACCCCTAGCCCTCTTAGAGCTTCTCAGCTCGAAAGCAAACGAAGTGTATCCATCTACTTTTTACTAGTAATGAAAATCGTTTCCTTTTTCTGACCAAAAAAAAAAAAAGTTAAAAGTTACCATCTTAAAGAAAGAATTTTGTAAATTCGAAAGGATGGTTTCATGATTCCAAAGCTGCTCACCCATAAATCGGCAATAGAAAACAAGCAAAATTTGCAACTTCATTGGATCATGTTAACGTCAGCCGTGTTATAATAATCCCTTTCCTCTCTGTCCGTGCAATAATTCCAATCCCTCGTGACCCTTCCATTGCATTAATCAGTGACATACCCCGCAAACGCACATTTGACGAATCGTGAACAAGCCAGGACGTGCGATTCCACCTCAACAGATGCAGAGACAACGTCATTCATTGTCAAACAGAAAGTTGCTATCAATTCTAAGTACTAATTGACATCGTCTTGGTTTTCGTGCAGATCTCGGCACCCCTTGGATGTAAAACACCGATGGAGCAGAGCCGAATACAAGGTTCAAAAAAGATGCTATATTGTACCACCGAGGGGCAATAGCGCGTACAGAACATAGTCTGACACCCCACCACATAAGTGGAAATTGCCCACTGGGGGTTCGCCCCAGTGGCCACCCTTCCAACATGGAAGGGGGAGGTGAGGGGTTCAAATTCTCATTTTCTCAGGGGGTAGGGACGAGTAAGTTTCGAGAGTGAGTTGCGACTCTCACGCCCTGTAAGAGGTAGAGCACAAGTCTGCGAGTGAGTGTAGAGTAGAAATAGAGTAGGACTAACAAAAAAAAAGAAAAAAAACCTCGGTCCAGGTGATACAACCGTTAACCAATACCAAGGATCCAAGGCGGGGCCCTCTGGTTAAAGGTTGACTGATTCCTCTCGGGCACCTCCTCGATTATTGCCAGCCGACTTCAATCATTATGCATTTGAATTATTCTAACCATCACGAGGATTGTCGCTGTTGTTAAAGAAGCGTACCGGGTTGTCAATTCTTTTACATTGAATATGGATACAGATGCAAAGCAAAAGGGCTATGTCTTTGTCCATCCTCGACAAGCTCAATCACAAACTTTGGCATCTAACTGAGGGTCACGCTCGAAAACAGAGCCTCGTTATTAAAAGCACAGCCTCATTCCTGCACCTTTCCCTATCCCTTTCCTCGCCTTGGTCGACTGTGGCCCTCTACTTGTTGCCGCCGCCGTCGCTACTCTACGGCCGCTGATGCCGTCGCTGTTGCTCCATCGGTCCTCATTGCCGTCGTTCTCCAGTCGGTGCCCTTGGCGTGCGTGCGTTTGTGTGTGTTTGTACGCGTGAGAGAGAGAGCGGGGAACCATGTCAAACATCAATGGTGGCCGCATGTGAACATTTAATAGAGACGTATGATGGTGGCGGGGGCGGCACTTTGAAAACAAGTTCGGGGACACATCGATTGCGCCGAAGGTGAGAGAGAGAGAGATTCGTGACTAAAGTTACATGTGAGTAAATGGGAAAAGTACCCAAAAAAAAAAACTTAAATATGTTATATCAGAATAAATTCAATCTTAAACATTTCAATTAAATTAACTTTATTCTTGACATTTTGCATTTATACCAATTCACTCAATTTAGCCAATTTTACTCGGTAATTGCTTATTTGGATGATGATTGTCTTAAGGAATGACCAGCGTTGAAGTGGACAAATTTTAAAATTTTTTGTAATCCTTTTAAATTTTATTTTATTATTTTATTATTATGGCTGGCGAGGGTTGCTAGTAATCATCGCCCAAGCAAGCCCTCACTAAATTTGGCGACAGCGGCCCTCACCCAACCACAAAGGTCGAGCCCTCAGCAACAACGTAGCGAGTCACAAGTCATGGCCTCTGATGAGGGCCACCCTCGCCTAGGTGAGGCTTGACCCTTATGGGCTAAGTGAGGGCTGCAACCCTATATAATGGCCAAGCCGACAACACAATGTAAAATAATAATAATAATAATAATAATAATAATATTAAACATTTCAAAAAAAATATTTAAAGTTATTAAATTTGTTCATGTTGATGCTCATTGTGCCACGTAGGATGTTTGACATATCAATGCAATAGGTTTATGATTTCTTCTTTTTTACTTTCCCATGAGTAAATTGTATACATATAATGCTAAAATTCTATATAGTATCAATATAGAGGTCTGATCGGAGTATTCACAGATGGAAAAATATAATTATACAAGAAATTACACAATCGCTATGTACCTTCCATTATAATGTAATAACACGTGACTAGTAGCACAACAATTGGCTGACCAATTAAGTATTATCAAGTATTTAGTTTCATAACGGGAAAATGACATTAAAAGTGTTAAAAATTGTGTACAACACTCACTTTAATGTAAAAAGTTTTTTTTAATCACTTAAGTGCTAAATATTTTTAAAAAAATGATATATTCAATGACAACTCCGATCTATTTGGCTAGAAATCTAATGTGACCATTTTTTTTTTATTAATATCTTGTACCAACCCCCGGCTTGCCGAAGTTCTGAATCAACATAAAATGTCCAGAATAGCATCATTTAACTAGTTTCATCTACTTGTACAACCCAAAAATGGCAAAATTTCTTGTTGAACGACGTCATTCTCTCTCTCTCTCTCTCTCTCTCTCTCTCTCTCTCTCTCTCTCTCTCCTCGTCATTTCTTCATTTGAGCTCTGCAACATCACATGAAGGAGGAGGAGCGATTGGGTTTGGAGTTAGGATGTCCTTTCTAGGGTTTCATGAGCAAATTGTGACGGGATTCGTGACAAATAGAGATGATTTAAAACTCTGCATACTATGTTTAGGCTGAGAAATACATTGAAATCAAGTCTGAAGCTTACGTTTTAAAACACCTAGCATATGTTCGACTATTTGCCTGAAAGAGCTGATAAAGTTTTTTTTTTTTTTTCATGAAATCGATGCTCGGAGTTAGGATTAATTCACAATTTCTTCCTTGATGGCTAAAGTTATATTTGAATATGTGATTCCCTATGGCTTTATGGCATGTCCTTCGAATCCCAGCGTTGGCCGTGGATGAGCACCCATGCTGGAGTCCTTTCCCATTTTCCGACGATGCCCACAGTTCAAGGCCGTTGTCGTTAGATCCCTATTAGGCGGCGAAAATGGAGACTGGCGTGATGTTTTGGTGGCGGTGGTCTGGAGATTGGCAGCGACAAAGGTACGTTAGTGAAGGTTGTCAACAAATGGGGTTGGTCGCGACAAGAAGAAAACAAAGAAGCAGCGAGGGTGCAAAAGGAGAAATGAAATAAAATAAAATAAAAAAATGACAGGGAGGAAGGGGAGGAGAAATGTACATGGAAATGCCACGTGGACCCTTTTTCTTTTTTAAAATGCCAACCCATGTTAATTCTAATTAAAAAAGTCACGTATTAATTTTGGCTAGAATTTCTCGTAATTAACACTTAAATGAATCGTTTTCTCCGATTTAGTACTTAAGTGATCCGGCAAAATTTTTTGATATTAAAATGAGTGCCATACGCAATTATTGACACTTCTAGTGTCATTCTCCCTTTTTCTAACCGATATACGTCATGTTAGAATCACATTTACAATCTGTAGGAGGATCCCTATGCAATGCGCGTCAAGAGAGAAGTTTGTGTAGTCTTAGTGTGTGTGTATAAAGAAACCAAGTTTTGCATGAGGGAAAGCAGAAAGACACCAAAAAGTGTTGAAAATTTTGTACAACACTCATTTTAATGTCAAAAGTCTTTTTTCAGGATATTTTAAATGTCACTTTCGATCACTTGCGAAAATTTTGTACAAGACTCGTCTTAATGTCAAAAGTTTTTTTTAGGATATCTTAAGTGTCACTTTCGATCACTTGAGTGCCAACCCCAATTTAAGTTGCTGGAAATCCAACTTAACAATTTTTTTATCAAGTTTTTAACCCATGTGGGTTGCTGGCATGCCCAGTCAACATTGATAGTCCCAAATAACGCCATTTTACATGTTTGCCCTAAATATAAACCCTAAATTTGCCTACCCTTTTGCATTAGGGTGGGAATGGTGACTACCACAAATCCTTTGGTTGTTGCAATGGTTTTCCTGGGGTAATCATCGCCATGTCTCAAGCTACTTCTATCTTTGTTGCGTTTGTCATCGCCTAAGCCATTGCTCTCAAAGATGGGGAATGGTCAGAAAGTTTGGAGGAAACAATGGGTCGTTCGTCTTCAAATCCTCTATAGAAGCTCTTATATAGAGAGAGAGAGAGAGAGAGCCGACAAGGGAGGATCGAACAAGCTAGAAGCACTTCAAACTTCTTGAGCAAAAAAAGGGACAAAACGGGAAAATATTTAAAAAGTCCTAAATATTTTATATTTGTGCCAATTTAATCCTATTTTTTTTATTTGTAGTTTTAGTCGGATATTGCTGGCTGGATGCTAGTCGACTGATGTGACACAATTGACACTTCATGAATAATTTTTAATAATATTTTAATATTTTAGATTTCTTTTTTTTTTCTTTTTCTTTTTTCCTTCTCCTCCTCTTTCCTTTAACTGTTCGCCAAACGTTGACGACCGACCAGAGGCAATGGCCGGTGAGGTCGAGCCTTGCCCATGGCCGGCAAGGCTTGACCCTCACCAGATCCAATGAGAGTGAGCCTCGTTAGCCCGATGCGAGGCCAGCTTGAGGCCGCCCAAGCCGTGAGGGTGGCCAAGCGAGGGTCAAGCCTCGCCCATGGTCAATGAGGGCAAGCGTCACTGCCTAGTGTGAGGCTACCCTCACGGCCCTCGTCAGTGACCAACAAGGTTGACCTCGACCTTGTCGGCCGTCACCTCTGGCCGATCGCCAAGGTTCAATGATCGACAGGAAAAAGAAAAAGAAAAAGAAAAAGAAAAGGAAAAAATTAAAAATTATTAAAAATTACTAAAAATTATGTACATCAATGTTGTCATGTCACATTAACCGACCGGTGTCTAGTTAGCAAAACATAACCCAAATTAGTCAGAAATGATCGAATTGACACCAAGTAAAAATGTTTATGATTAAATTGGTATAAAAAAATGTTTATGATCAAATTGGTATAAATGTAAAAGGTTTAGGACTTTTTTAACACTTTCCTGGACTAAAGCAACACAAGACATTTGGTCAAACCCACGGCAATGGCTACTAAATGTTAGTACTCCCTCGAGGACGCAAGACTGAATTCGAGGGAAGATCTGCATGGAAACGTTTAGGATTGTCAAGGTCAAAGACGTGCCTCATAAGGGCAAGCCAGCAAAGAGTCAAACTTCCTTTTTCTGTGAATGAATATTCTTTCCATACTGCTGCAAATCCCATCGATTTCTTTCTCAAGTTCACTCATCACCTCCACGATTTCATGACTAGCTTATTCCATGAGCATTAAAATCATGTTTCTTTCCCTTAAATTTCTCTCTTTCCAACCCCTACTCAATCTCTTGCTAATCAACTATTGATGGTTGCCCCAATGGCCACTCTTCCTAGGAGATAGTTGGATTCATGTCCAATTTAAGCTCCGGTGGCTTGTAAAATATACGTGTGTGTTTATATATATATAATAGGACCAGGAAAAAAACAATCTCTTGCTGATCTTGCTTCTTGCTTGTCATATCATCGAGTAAAAATATCCCATTGATATCTCCTCTTGGCTAGCCGTAATCTCTTACAATTTTGCCTCCTCAAATCTCCAAAGTTTTCTCATTATAGATTTTAAAGTAAATCTCTAAAGTTGACACTAAAGAGAAACGGGGCAGAATAGAGCCGCTCTTTTGTTGCTCCAAGATGACGAACGGCAACGGTCAGCATTGGCTCCGGCAGCTTGAAAACGGCGAGGAATGCCATCATTGGTAGTTGACGCTGGTGAACGAGCTTCGGGCGAACCCAAACTCTTCAAGCCTTCTTCGTTGGAAAATAGAACAAAAACGGGACAAACTAACCACAGCTTTGTCGACGACCAGCAAGACGATGAATGACAGGCGTCGGTCTATGGCTAGCCTAAGATATCGATGACCAGTGTGGATTAAAAATGGCAGCCCATGTCTCTACTCGTGCTTGGTTTGGTGATGCCTTCAGGAGAATGGCTGAGGCGGCATGGCGATTGACAGTGGCTGCGTGTGAGAACGACGAAGACAGCGAGTGATAGCGACGGTGATAGGGAGAGTGGTGCGACGATCAGCTAGCGTTGAAGACGATCAAGCCCTTTAACCTTCCTTGTGTGCCACGCCATTTTTGCTTGGTTGGATTGAGTCACATCGTTTATGCCCTACCTAACCATGTTGATTTGAGGGAGACATCCATGTGGACTGGATTTCTTTAAAAGAATGCCAACTCATTTTTATTTTAATTAAAAATGCCTTGTTATACATTTGATAGGAAATTCTCACCAAAGGTAATTAAGTAATTTTTTTTCTGATTTTTTATTTAAGTGAGCCGATGAATACTTTTGGCATTAATGTGAGTACCGTATATAACTTTTTAACATTTCTAGTGTCATTCTGCTCATAATAAAGAGATTATTATAGCCGTATTACATCATATTCATGTAGTGTAATTCTGATTAATTCCTCCCCACTGATAAAAATACTTGGAAGTATTGCATTTAAAGAAAGTAGGAAATCTCCATCAATTCTTCATGACCATCTACTTAATCGAGTTAGGCAAGCAGGAAGTTATTTCTTATCTACCTCTTTGATATTGACGTGAATCGGCATGCTTTTGACCGAATTTACGATATGGACTCAGTGGCGTGTCCAAGTTCTCGTCCAAGATGTCATCTACCTTATCGTTCACATAGAAAAAAAGGAGAAAAAATTATACTTTGCAGCAATGGCAAGAGAGGATAAGATATTTTATCTTTTGCACCTAAGAAAATCTCAATTGCGCAGTTGACTCTGCAAATGACAATATCTTCTTCATTAATCATTTTCTTATTCTTGATTTATAAAGACTCAAATGTCATCGTCGCAAGATTACGGTGTAAATAATTGACGAATAATGTCACATGTGGTTTCTTTACTCTTGGCTAAAAATCAAAATCGTTCATCTATTTTTTATCTATTTTTTCACAATGGTCTCTTTACTTTCTTTTTTTAAAAAGTAAAAGAAAAAGAAAAACCACCGTTAGTTTCTAAGTTAAATTTGGCCGTCGGAGGGTGGAGTTGGCTAGCTTGGCTAATTGGAGAACACATGTTGCATTTTGATTGGCGCACGGCGTGCTGATTTGGCTAATGTGATGCCCCTCGCAAAGGGAATGCGACATCTCAGCATCAGAAAATAAGCTTGTCGGAAAAAGAAAAAAAGAAAAAGAAAAAAGAAAACCGATCTCACCAAGTCGTGTGCAAGCTTATTGAAGAAAGCTGTGCAAAAGGAGACATGCGAGTAATCGTCTGAATTTGATTTTGAAATTGAGAATTAATCGAATAGGTGGCGAAACCCTCGAGAGTTTCTCCATGAACGCCACATTTATTGTCTTCTTCACACTGTTGCTTATATACTCTTTTCTAGGGTTTCGCCATGGCGACGGGCTCCAAATCTCCTACTGGTGGGCCATGGCACTCGAGCTCTGAGTTCACAGTCACCATGGCCGTTCGAGCTCTAGATCTCACCTCACCTCGTGATGTCATGGCCATTCGATCGAGCTCTAATGTTGCGGCCGGTATCAGTAAACTTTTAACTAGTCGACGCTGACAAATTCCGTAATCGAAAAAATTCAGGAATGACCGATAACGCGTTTTAAAAAGTACAAGGATGCTCGACATTAAAGAGAGAGAGAGTACATGCATGGTTTGAAATTTTCGAACAAAAACAGAGAGACCATCGACAATTGAGTATCCCCCATCTGTCAAAACCAGTCGTACTATATTTTTAGGCTCCTAGGTGTTCTTCCACATTCGTGTCTTGATCTTGCGTTGATGGGCGCGTCCCCCCAATTGAGCATGAGAGAGAGAGAGAGAGAGAGTACATGCACGGTTTGAAATTTTCGAACAAAAACAGAGAGACCATCGACAATTGAGTATCCCCCATCTGTCAAAACCAGTCGTACTATATTTTTAGGCTCCTAGGTGTTCTTCCACATTCGTGTCTTGATCTTGCGTTGATGGGCGCGTCCCCCCAATTGAGCATGAGAGAGAGAGAGAGAGAGAGAGAGAGAGTACATGCACGGTTTGAAATTTTCGAACAAAAACAGAGAGACCATCGACAATTGAGTATCCCCCATCTGTCAAAACCAGTCTTCCACATTCGTGTCTTGATCTTGCGTTGATGGGCGCGTCCCCCCAATTGAGCATGTGCAGATCTTTATTGTTTTGCAAAGGGACAGCACGTTAACGGTTGAATAGCCAAAGTGAAGGACCGGGAGGTGAGGTTCCCGAGGCACGTGCTATCTAGTGGAACAAACCTGCCCCTTTCGTCCAATGACATTGGAGTTAGGTTTCCTTTAGTTTTCTCCTCCTTTACTCTCCAATGTAGAGACCAATCCCCCTCTTCCCACGGAACGCGTACCCTTTTGTCACTGACATATTTTTGGGTCCCAGTCGATCTTGGACTGTGCGTAAAAGACTTAGTGACAAAGACGAACGCATCCTAGGGTCATGGTCCTCGGGACCAAAGATAGTCTGGCAGATATTAGGTTCGTCCGTGACGAATGCTATAAATAAGGACCAGATTATTGTAAACGTAGGATATTGTAAATGTAGGATACCTAACGCTGAATTACATCTACTGGAAAACGATTTTCATGGTAATAAAAAGTGAATGTGCAAAATATATGGTTGTTGAATTTAGTTGTCAATTATATATAATGAAGTGTTCGTCATCGAAAATGTTTATATGCTGAGAGTGCATTTATTTCATTGAAAATTTCATGATAAAGGAAAAAAAATTTCTTGAAAATTTTTTATTTATTTAATGATTTAAATAAAGTAATTTCCTTCAAATCTAAGATGATTATTTTTAGTCCATGGAATATGATTTCGACACGTCAATTAATTTCTCATCATCTCAACACAGCCAAAAACAATTTTCCGGAAATAGTTTTCTCTTTAAACAAATTGATCCTAAATGGAAAAGACTTACGTGAGTTGTTGGACCTATGATGCCTATCACCTGTCCTTGCTTATGCATCTTTAGTATCATGCTCGATGTTACACAATCTTGGAATCGTGTGCCGGCTAAAAAGGAGGAATACTTCGTCTCCTAATTGGATTCTTCCATGGATTCGCTTGTACGATAAGACATTCATTTTGTATAACCTCTTGATGGTCGCAAAACACGTCTACGATACTAGCTTTAATATACCATTAGCTCGAAACACGGACAGTATGTGGTTAACCAGTGTTATACACAAGTTATGAACTAATTAAAGCTAATGGGCACCTACTTGAGTAATCATTTTCAAGATTCAGTCCAGAGTTGTGCCATGTAGTATGTACTCGGGGCATGAATTCTACGATGTTTCGGTCGTCATTATTCAAGGTCTTGTAAGTGGAATAATCGTCCAAAAGATTATAAATCTTTTGCATTTTTGTCAATTCAATCCTAAACAATTTCGCATCTTAGCAATTGAGTTTATTCAACTAATTTTGATCTAAATTTGTTGATGTGGACACTGGCCAATTGACGTGGCACAATCGATACTAATGTAGATAATTTGTAATACTATTCTAATATTTTTTTTTCAATTATTTAATAATTTTTTCTGATTTTTTTTAAAGCTTTGTTCTTCCTCTTGCCAGCGGCCAGCCACTAGCCACAGGCGATGGCTGGCCACCAGCCATGGCCTAGCCTAGGCGAGTTCCGGCCGGGTAAGAGCAAGCCTTGACAAGGGGAGTCCTCACCCAGGCAAGGCCCCATGAGGGTAAGCCTCACTCAGACCAGATCTAGTAAGGCCAATCCTCACTTAAGCCAAGGCCAGCCCGCCGAGCGTTGCTAAGCTACTGTGTCAGCATTTACTAAGCATCTTTTTTTTTTTTTTTGGCGCATGTTATTATGAATATCCAGGTACACTTTTGTCGTATGGTCTCCATGGGATTGTGGGAAAAAATAATAATAATGCAGATGTCATTTTCACATTACGTTTAGGGTTTATAGACGATAAATATGGACCGCTAATGTAGTTTTAGGAAAAGTCATCTTCTAGGGCCGGATTCGACTGTTTATATGAGACAAACCAAGCATATGTGGTCTCGTATCCTCCAACGCAACATGCGTTTAACCTGAGACAATAGTGGAAGCTACTCGCAAGGTATTTTGGGAAGAAGAAAGAAACAATTGCGTAAGGACCTTGTATGGGCCAACGCTGGGAGAGTAGGTGGGATATTTTGTTGATTCTGCACTAACATGAAGAGGCAAAAGTGACGCGGTAGATGAAGATTTGATCTTTGATAGATTTTGAATATTAGGGTTTGACATTCTTTTATTTTCTAAACTTGTTAATTTATGATAGTTATTTAGTGTAGAACCTTTGAATTTGTTGTTTCTGTATTGAAGTTTTAAATTCTAGTTATGATATCTTATTTGATATTGCTAGCCAAGTTTCCTAGTTTTATGGTTTCGCACGTACAAATTATACACTTCGTTTTCAATGTAATTCAACTTCTCCTTTGAATTAATGGAAAGTTGTAAGCCTTTTTCTAGGCACTTTGTGAGTGAACTACGGGGGCGTACGTTCTGCGTGCTTTTCCTTGTCATTATGTCAAAAAGAGTAAAAGAGTTATGTCGCTCTCACTAATTTTTTAGTTCATTTTAGAAAGAATTCAATAATTCTATCATCAGAATACGTTCATGAATTGAACCCGGGGACAATAATTGCTAGCAGTAGGAAAAACGGAAAGATAAAACTGTCAGTGATTATACTTTTACTTCTCAACATAAAGAGGGGGAGCGTGTGATTAAAATGTGACATCGGCAGAAAACTAAAGTTGCAAACGGATATAAATTGAAGGTACGAGGAGCTTGTGTGGTCAGTAAGGTATTCATCGGTGTCGATACCAAGAACTTCGGTTCAATTTCGCCTTAAAAAAGACTAAACAAAAAAGAGAGAGAACCAAAAACATCTTTCAGTTATTTAACTTTGAGAATTATATCGTTTTATTTAATAAAGTTGGTAATCCAATGAAAGAAAAGTATGTAAATAGTATGAACAAGGGTCGTTAAATTCGTATAAGAGTTAATAAATTTAAGTCTTGTAGGAATGGAAAACAAGAGTTAATAAAATATGCAAAAGGCTGATAAATGGTGAGTAAATGACATTTGATAATCCAAACAAGTTGAAAAAACGAACTGATGAGTCATATAAAATAACATCGGACTATTCATATAAGAGTTGGTAAATTTTCAGCATTGGTAAGAAGACAAATTAAAATCGGTAACCTTCCAACTATGAAAATGAGTTGGTAATTTCGTGTAAATGTTTGTAAATTACCAATAAATTGCTTGGAAATTAGATAATCAATAATTTCTTTTTTACTTGACATTTACCAGTTTCTTCAAAAATCCACTAGCACCAAAAAAAAAAAAAAAGTTTTTAAATGCAACAGTAGATCATCCCATCCAGAAGCATACTTTTCTCTTTTGGTTACGGGCTATGTGAATTACATAAGAAAACCAAATGAATATCAAAAGTCAACATACGTTCTAAATTTTACTCAACTGTTCCTTTCTGGCCGTGACCACTGGGCAAGTAAGCTTAGGATTAGGTAACCAAGGTTCCTCCAGATGCAAAAAACGTGTCACTTCATCTAAGCACATACTTTTGGTGAAATGCGTACCAAGACATTGTCTGTTCTGAAGCAAAAATATCCCCAGAACAGTTAAATGATTTAGTCAACAACCCATTGTTATTTCTTTCGGTAGGTCTAATAAGAGTACGATATCTATGCATACTTTTTTCTGGTCACCATGAATGCCAGCGAATCTATAATTTTTTGCATTACAAGCTTGCCGTGACTCGTTCGTCGAGCTTTTGCCAAAAAAAGGCCTCTGTCGTAAATTGTTTTCTTTTCCTATTTACAACTGTGTGAAAATTGATCCAGACACTACATATTATTATAAAATTGACAAATCGCATTTCTTGGGATTACTTTGTCTAAACAAGTTTCCAAAGCAATGGGACAACCACTGGTAAACAAGTTAAAAGCCTCATTCACGAACCGCGGAGTGACATGGATCGCTCTCTGTTAGTTTGAACTAAGATTGCCTTGGGCACGGGTGGATTTTCATCAACGTCTCTTTGGTACAATCACAGCTCGATTTACAGCAACACATACATGTGAATTCGTAAATATTTCTCATGGTGAATATATAGAGTTTGTGTTGATAGTTTGATTCTAAAACAAACAAAGGGGTGTGTTGTCTCAGTTAGAAAAGATGTGAGTGTGTGGATCAATATCTAAGTGTGAAAGTTTTCTAACATTAAATTAAAGACCACGCGCTAAATGCACCAAAACCGTAGACTAGTTCTATTAGCATTCTTGTGGGACAAACAATTCATTAAAAACAATGTATTCACGTCTCAAAATTTGATTTCATTATTTTCAATTATTTTCTAATAGGTTGTTTAGACACATATGCTGAACATTCCTTCAAATGTGAAAAGCATAATAAACAAGAAATCAAAGAAGAATGACTGGCTATGGTGTTCACCTTTATTTTCTAGGTTAGGTTATGGATTAGATTCTCTTTGGAAAAATTAAACTAGAATACTTTTATTTGACAAAGCTGCGTCCGACAACCATCTTCTTAAAGAAGATGGGAGAAACAGTGCGATGCTCATATGATACCCTCCCCCAAATAGTCTTATTTTATTTTATTTTATTGCTATTGCTACTATATACATTCGTACATGCTCTATAGAAGTCCCTCTCCTTTATTCAAATAACTCCGCTTGCCAGCCATTCCCCTTTGTCGCAATCAAGAAGTGGAGAGAGAGATTGAACATTGGACCCCACATTTGCTTGATCTTGTGCACACCCACCGAGGTTCCAACTCTGAACCATCTCCTCTGAAAACATCATGGCTTGTTCTGAAGAAGAATTAGAAGTTAATGAGGTATTATTATAGGAGCCATAGTTGCAACCGTCGAAGCAGCGAAACTTGTCCGACAAGTCGGAGTTCAGGAACTCCGACAAGTCAATCTCGCTGAAATCAAAGTCCGTTGCTAGATGATCTTCTCCTCCAGCAAGACATGGTACTTTGCCATCTGCATTTTTGCTGTTCACCACAGGCATGGCATTGGTTTGGGTCGCGGGGTCGGTGTCCGCTTGGCGATGTTGTTGCTGTTGCATGACTTGGGGGCGGGCTTGTGGAGGATTGAGGAACAAAACCCTGGAGCACTTCAAGGCCTTAGTCCTCACCACTTGGGTTGCTGGTCGAGACATGGCGATGACCTTCGACTTGGTGAGTTTGGTCTCTTTCGATGGCTTTGGCTGGTGTTTCACCTTCTTGCTCACAATGGTGTTCCAGTAATTCTTTATTTCATTGTCTGTTCGCCCTGGGAGCCTCCCCGCGATCAGAGACCACCTGACCATAGTTCAGTAAATTCATCGACAGTAAGTATTACCTTCTTAAAAATCTTCGTTTTCTTTTGTACAATAAACGGGAAGGGAATGATGAAGAGTGATAAAGGTCGAGACCTATTGCCCAGGAGATTGTGAAGCCTGATGATGAGCTCTTCCTCGTCCGCTGTTATGTTGCCTCGCTTGATGTCGGGCCTCAAATAGTTCAACCATCTGAGCCTGCAACTCTTGCCGCATCTCTTCAAGCCTGTCATAGACAAACAAGAAAACACGTCTCCCGTTACTTTCTTGGAAATACCCAGATGACCCACATGAACATTTTTTTTTATCTGCGTTCTTACCTGCTTTCTTGGGGAGGTTCCTCCAGCCTCCTTCGCCTTGGGATTGGATGTAATCAACGAGAATTCTGTCCTCTTGAGCTGTCCAAGCTCCTCTGTTCAAGCCCACTTTCGCGCAGCAAGGGCTTCTTCCCATGTCCGAGATACTCCTTTTTGCTTTGCGTGCGCGATTTTCGATCACCGTACTCGAGTGCCGGATAGAAACTGGAGCTGTTCCGTGGGACGGACGTCCTTCTGCGTCTTCGTTTCTTGGGTTTCCTCGTATCCTGGTCAGGCCAGTACTTATAAGCGAACCCTTTTTCTTCGGGGTGATTTGTTGCGTCATCGCATATATTATTATGAAATTGAGAAATTGTCCACCAGTGACGTGGTCCCCATGCCTTTAAAATCAACGTGCCAATTTTTTTCTATTTATTTTAAGTGCGTCATTGTCCATTGGTTATCATGGGACCATTTTAATTGCGCAAATAACGTTTCCATGAATGAGACGTCAAACAACGCACATTGGTTTACAATTTAAAATTAGTACTTCTTCTTATACTTTCGATCAGAGAGGTATAATCTTCAATAAGGGCGTAATACAAAACGGGACCTATAGGACGGGAGGATATAATTTGGCAGTACTTCACTGATATAAGCCCAGACGAGATGCATCCAAGTACATGAAATCACTATCTAAGATTTATTGAATTCAGCTTAGGTCGGCCGCGTGATCAAGAACAATGCTTTCGGTTTCAACTTGCTGTCGCCAACATGAACCGACCTGACTCAATGCCGACTCTGTTTCACTGTTGGGTAGCACGTATACAAGTTCGAATACGTTCTCTCGTGCATTCGTCATGGCGACAATGGACAGCTCCGAAGGTCGGGGACGGTGGTCCCGAAAATTATAACGCCACGGCTTTTACTTGTCGCCCATTTGACGAGTTTCATCTATTTCCCAACTAACTTTCCATGGAAAGCCTGGCGTCTGCTCGCGCGGTCATTTCAGGCACTTCAACGACCGCTCCACGCCGACGTCGCACCAGTGAAAGCAACATAACACGAGGCATTCCCAAGCCCTCGTGGAGGAGCCGTCGCCGCACACAACAAAAGCCCGCCGGCGCTGGCCCTTGCCGGAGAACGGTCTCTTTTCCTCTCTCTCGGTGATTTTTCGCTAGTTGATGTATATAACAAGCATGCATTGACCAGAAATAATAATCAAATACGTCATCGTTTTTTAAATAACACAAGCGGTATTTAGCCAAAGTTGAGCTCTCCACATCGCTTGTATCTGCCCTTCCTTGTAAAATTTTCTCCGAGCTAACTTTCTCGA
Organism: Eucalyptus grandis x Eucalyptus urophylla; assembly: GCA_028830015.1. NCBI lineage: Eukaryota > Viridiplantae > Streptophyta > Magnoliopsida > Myrtales > Myrtaceae > Eucalyptus > Eucalyptus grandis x Eucalyptus urophylla. The sequence goes on from CM054190.1 coordinate 50,702,725, forward strand.
GTGCTCTTGAAAGTTTGGTGCAGGCAATCCCAACCAATGACACACGATGTCATTTCTCGACCGTCCGTGTTCCATCCAGGAAGTATCCCCAATCAGGAAAATGCTAGAGAGACAATCGCTAATTTACGAATTTATATGGTGACGTGGTAAATCGAAAGTTAAACATCAGATGAGTGGTTTGTATATATGCAAAACACTTTGAACAAAGGCAAATTTTTTAATTAAAAGAAAGTCGGGGAGATCCTCGCCTTAATCAAATCTAGATAATCGAGGGTCAATGATCTATTGCGAGTTGAATCTCAGTATATGGCCTATGTACATGCATTTTCGAGACGATGATAGGGTTCATGAACAAAGAGTGCCTCTGTGATCTCCTTTCTTGCCGAATTAGACGTGTGGTCCAAAATTTTTATCTGATCTTTTTCTATGCATCGTCATGCACGCATGATTGAATCTCTTTACTGAGAAAGGTGAAACTATTAAAAGTGCACCACTAGCTCTCGTTGGCCATATGTTTATAGGGCTCGACCGTGTGGATACCAACTCCACATGTGATCAAGGGCCTTGCCGATAAATCGCATTAAAATTCCATGTTTATACCATCAAAAATTTCAAACTGATACATCCATACTATATCTATTCCAAATAAATTTACATGTCACAAGAAATGCCAAATCGATTTACATGTGTCATATTTATCTCAGACTAATACTTATATCACAAAAAATCTCAAACACCCTCCCAAACTGGTTTTTGTGTTTGGCATAGATTTAGCACGGATATACTATTCTGAAAGTTTCTATGACACGAATATTAATTTAGAGTAAATGTGATACGGGTATACCATTTTATGCTTTTTATATAATATGAAACTAATTTGACATAAATATAACAAGAATATATCAATTTGGATTTTTTTTTGTGAGATTAGCATTTTTTTTCCCTCTAACTTTAGCTATGATAATGGCAGCCGACATCTCAATCACATGCAACATTGCCTAGCCCCATTGCCTTTCGCATTGCTAGATGAACGACACTTGCTGCGCCTGTCAAACCATACTTTTTCTTTTCTCTTTAAGCCAGTGTTCTCTCACTCTTCTATAAACCATGCGCTTTTTTTAGGCTTAATACCCCTAAAAAAATTCCCCACTTTAGGTTGAATCCAAATTCTACCCAAAACCTTTTTTGTCACATAAAAAAACTCCAACTTTAGATTCAATCCTAATACTAATATATATTTATTTTGTCCCATCAAAAATCTCATATTCTAGTTCTAGTCCTAATTTTCCCTCACTTTTTTTTTATTATTTCATAAAGAATCACCAACTTTTACTTAAATTTCAAATATGCTTCTCTTAACAACTAAGAGATGGAAACCTCCCAATTGCGAGTTATTCAAGTATCGTGAGCACAAGCTCTCTATCTGTGAGATATGGAAGACTCCCAAGCACGAGAGCTTAATACCGTGCAACTTGAAGAAGGTTAGCTTAATTGTCCTATTTTTTACCCAAATTTCAAATCCAAGAAGACGTTTGGGCTAACATGGACATTCATGTCTAAAAATTGTCTTCTTGTATCTGAAATTTGAAGAAAAATTGAAGCAATGATGTGGAAATGCCACATTACTAAAGGCAATTTTGGACAAAATATTAAAAAGGACAGATTTGAGACTCAACTAAAATTTAGTGGTTTGTTACAAGATAAAAAGAGTTTGTGGTAGAATTGGGAGTGGATCTAAAACTGAATTTTTTAGGAAAGTACACTACAAGTGCCATAATTTTGCTTAAATGGACACTTAAGTGTCATAATTTACGAAATGTACACTTAAGTGCCACATTTGAATAGAAGTGGAACATCTGAGTGCCAGGTCCGACACTAGCCGGAAATCATACGTGGCATTTAAAAATTAATATTTCTCACCAAGGTGGCTCACTAGAGACCTGAGTCAGCTCTAATTCACCCAAAATGACGTTATTTTGAGTGTTGGCTAAAATAGAACTCTTAAATCGGCCAAAACAACGTCGTTTTGGCATAATTTGAATTTTAATAAAATATATAATTTAATTTAATTAAAATAAAATAATAATATAATATATATTTCTTTATTAAAATAATAATTATTATATTAAAAAAAACCGAAAACAGAGGAGGAGGAAGGCAGTCGACGGCTGAGGGCTGAGCGCTCGCCACCGCCGCCGCCTCCCTGCCATCGCCGGAAGGTGGGGGAGGGTCGGCCCTCGGATGGCCAACTGGCGGCAAGGGCCTACGTGCCCTTGCCCCAAATCTGGGTGAGGGCACGCAGGCCCTCGCCACCAATCGACTGGGGCCGCCGGCCCTCGACTAAGGCTCGCCGGCCCTAGCCCTCGCCACCGGCTGCCTCCCTCCTCGTCCTTCCCCCCCCCCCTCCTTTTTCTCTTCCTCCTCCTCAACCGCTAGTTGCTTCCCCTCCTCCTCCTCCCCCCCCCCCCCACCCCATCCCCGCCAGATCTGGGCGAGGGCCAAGGGCTGCCGCCTGCTGGGGGTCACCTCAGCGGGCAGTGGCCCTTGGCCCAGCCAGGCAAGGGCCGTCGACCCTCGCCGGATCTAGGCGAGGGCTCACAAGCCCTCACCACTGGTTGGCCGGCGTCACCAGCCCCTAGCCAAGGCCCGGCGACCCCAGCCGACCCTCCCCCTTTCGTTGCCGACCCTTCCCGGCGACGGCAGGGAGGTGGTAGCTCAAGGCTCAACCCTCAGCCATCTTCCCCCATTTTATTTTTTTAAATTTTTTTTAATTTTAAAATTATTATTTTTAAATATTTTAACTAAATTTAATTTAATTAATTTATATACTAAATTTAATTATTTTTATATTATTTTTTAACGCGTCATCCCAAAACGATGCCGTTTTGCCTTATTTGGCCACGTCAGTGTGCAAAACGGTGTCGTTTTGCACTCGCTTCGCTGGAAAAATGCCATGTATGCAATTTGTCCGGATTGGCACTCAAGTGAGCCATTTTGTTCTGATTTTGGCACTTAAGTGTACCTTTCGTAAGTTATAGCACTTAAGTGTCCATTTCTGCAAAGTTATGGCACTCAAAAGGTCCGCGTTTCCTGAATTTTTATTATAAGACGAAAAAAGGTTTAGGATAAAATTGGAATCGGAGCTAAAATTGAGATTTATTTTCTATAGTACTAGGCCTTTTTTTATTACAAAGTACATTGAAATTCTCAAGTTGAAGTAGCTGGCCATGGTGGCTCTACAAGCATATTATCCATATTGTTGATCGAAGCAATAGTAAGATGATCAAGGACTAGCTCTTATTCTCTCTCACCAATATTTCATCAAAAATATATTTTTTTCTTCAATTTTAATTCGGGACGTATTGATAAATAAATAAATAAAAAATCGGAATGCAAATGCTCTGCGTCTATCCTAAGCTTGATAATTTACCAACTTTTGTTAGATTACTAGTTTTAGGTCATTAGCTCTTATTTGAGTTACTTACTAAAATTAAAATTTCCTTTTTATTTATCGGTTGTTCTCTTAAGTTTACCAATTTTTACCAATTTTTATTTGGATATTACATGTGATAACTTATTTTAGAGATTAACAACTAAATTTATTATAAGTCAGACAATATTATGCCATTTGAAATTATGCAAGGTTATTAACTCTCATTTGAATTCAGGCGACATCTATTTGATTTTTCAACTTTTCTTATCTTTTAAAATTTTTACTTGCATTTCCTTGCAACATCATTACTTTACCAACTCTTTTTTAGAAATTATCAATCTTAATTAGAAAGACTTACCAATTTTTCTCTAATTAAATTATGAGCTAGTTTTAGGTCACCCACTCTCCTAATAGTTATTTTCCAAGTTTATTTCTTTAAATTATCAAATTTTCTTATCTTTTCCATATATATATATATATATATATATATATATATATATATATATATATATATATATATATATATATTGCCTTTCTTGATTACACCTTACAGTTACCTACTTTCAAATGAAATTTAATAATTTTAGTTTGATTGATTTTCAATTTATTCCCAGTCAAATAATCAACTAATGATGGGTTGCCAACTCTCATTTGAGTTAGTTACCAACATTTACTTGTTTTTTCTTTTTCCAAAACCAACTTCTCCAATGGGTTATTTAATAGGAAAAAAAGTTGGTAAATCACCAAATAAAAAGTCAATAAATTATATGACACATGGTAAATTTATGTTGTTGGTCAGAAAGCTACATGAAAGTTGGTAAATAAAAAGTAAATTTTTGTCAGATATAAGAGAAGCTTGTAATTTAAGAAATAATGAATAAACTTTTATAATTAACTCAAATAAGAGTTAATAATGCAAAATTGGTTGGTAGTATAATCATAGAAAAGGGTAAGTAAGACAAATAAAAGTGATACTTATGTAGAAAAAATAAATAAAATGTTGCTAAATAACAAAGTGGGAGTATGGTAACCAAAAACTAATTGGTCTCTTAATTGAAGAAAAGCTGGCAAGTAATAAAAGTAGGTAATTTCTTATGACAATCAGTACACTTGAGGAACTATCAAGTACAAAATAAGAGTAGCTATTTGTATCAAAGATAAGAGAAGTTAGAAATTAAACATTGGTTACAAATTCAAATAAAAAATGATAATGAAAAACTTATTGGTAAACTGATTGAAGCAAAGTTGGTAAGTACTCTAACTGAAGTCAATAATTTATAGAAAGAGTTTGAAAATTTAAAATTTTGGTAAGCACGATTAAATCGATAACAAAATAGAAAAGTTAATAAATTCAAGAAAACACAGTACATTTTGTAAGATATTGGATATCTTGACAATTTTGAAATATTCATGCCTTTTGTTTCGTAACGAGTCTAATAGAAACTATACCAATTTGTAGCACCTTATTTGAATTGCTTCTTTATTAACCCTCTCATTCACTTGCCTGTAAAGATAATCTATAAATCACAATTAAAAGAAATGAAATTCTCTTTCTTTTCTTTTCATTTATTTGTTGGGCTTTACACATAACACTATTTTTCGTATTCACTCTATTATTCTATGCAAAGTAAAGACGTAGACTTGTTGTATCATAAGAGGATAGTTGCTAAAGATTATTGCACCAAGTTTCATACTCTGAAGGCCAAAATTATCCTGATGACAGTGCTTACTTGCCTCAAACAATTGATCTTATTTTCACATTTTCTAATAATATTCCAACAATCTTAAGGATAAGTCAAACTTCCAATAATCATATTGTTTCAATTCTAATTGAATTTTATAATCAATTTATTTAGATTTTCCTCACTACCTTGTTATATTCGCTTCTGTGTGTCTTCTCAAGAAAACCATGGGAGAGCTCTGGTTGTCGTTCACATCATACACAAACAAGAAATAGAGCATCACCGCGGCAAAGAGGCAATGAGAGCAATTACACGAAAGCCTCAATGGCGAGGTCATTGATGGGAGGAGTAGGGTAAATGAATCCTCTCTTCAATGGTTGTAATTGTTAAACTCCGCCATTAACGAATGAGGTCAAGCTTTTTCAGTCATCGTTGTGGCACTTGAAGTTGATGACCACACATATGTAGCTCGTGATCCTTTCATTTTAATATTTAAAATTCGAGGTCTTGTAAGTAAGTTCCTGGTGAATTATTGTTGTATGTGTTCTCTGCAAATTTGACTGATGAAATCAAGCATATTCCATGAATTTGTGATCCTATACTCTTTAAGGAGAATGCTTACAAATTTTCCAATTACCTATCTAGAGAGGCATTGTGTTTCCTGTGTGGCCACCTAGAAAGAGAAAGAAAGGGAAGATCGTAAAAGAAATGGAAAGAAATCCGCTAATTTTTTTTTTTTTTTGGAAAAAAAAAAAAAGAAAACGTTCAAGGTGATGGGGGTGTTTGTAATTTTGGCATTTCCAAACAAGATATTAAATTATTTGGCATTTCCATTTAATACATTATTTTTCCATTTCACATGAGATCAAAAGGAAAATGAAACACATTGTCATCTTAGGAGTCAGATCCAAGATATGATGGGGGTGTTTGTAATTTTGACAATGAGTCATCTTAGTTTGGATTGTGACTTTGATTTGTGTTTCTCGCTCTCTATTCGTCAGTTGTGTTTCCTATTGAGTCGCTGAACTGTTCAAGTGCTCACCAGGTGTACGTGCTTTTGACATCGAGTCATCTCAGCTAGAAATGTGACTTGCATTGATAAGATACTTGCTAATTATATTCAAATGATTTCGTTCAAGTTTGTTTTCATGATTGATAATGAGAATCGTGGTCATAGATTACATATCGTTGATCCTCAAAGCTTCGGACTACTTTCCTTTTGATTAGATAATGATGTATATGCTCAGTTCTCTCCTTGCACTGCCTACTGTTGCTATACATGATTTGAATAAACTAGATTCCTTCCTTTTGTTGATGTATATGTTCAGAATGTACTGGAGTCACGGCTATAAATCATATCCATGCTTAAAACTTGCTAATTTCCTCATCACAATTGATGTTCATGCCATGAATTGGTTGGATTCATCATTATATGAGTTGTCCATGGTTTGAATTAATTTGATAGGTGTTCATGCTTGCTGTCCGTATTCATTCTTATTAAAATGAGGGTTTGTTCTCATTCGGTAATATAAGCAAGTATATATTAACGTAGGAGGAAGTCAGTGGAATTTATATTGCTCCTAGGCTGAGTATGTTGGAACCAAAAGGACTTGGAGGGAGAGAGTACACACACAAAGAGAGATTATATTACACAATATGCCTTTGTAAAGGCTTAAGAGAGTACACACACTAACTTTGCCAAGCTTAAAACTCTCTCTAAAATCTCACTCTCTCACACACTAACTAAACTAACGTAACCCTATATCTATAAGCACTTCACCGCCTGGACTTCAAACGTGCAAGAGTTAAAGTTGAACTTTTCTTCTTGGCAGTCAAAAATTGTGGGCTGCGTTTCCTTCACGTCCAAGTTGCAAGCCACAAGTTCACCTTCCTTCGTACTTCTTGAGATCTCCAGCGGCAAGTATATTGTGCCCAAGATACTTGTACTTTCTTCATGATTTTTCCTCTCCGGCGGCTTAGAGAGACGTGGTGCTGTAGCACACGTTTCTTTGACGGTTTACAAACCGACTAACTCTTGCTTTCACACACATAGCCAAAAAATAATTAAAAGACAAATAAGCTAATCAAAACACAAAATCAATTTTACTATTTTCTAACATAGTATTGGTATTTCCATAGCTTGAGCATGTCGATTTTGGTTTAGAAATACACTAAGTAAGAGGTTAGAAAAAATGGAATAGTGGGAATATTTAAATATGTTTGATTATTTATCAGACTTGGACTGGATTTTCATGTTATTCGAGGAATGATAAACTACATCCCATATTCAGAGTAGACAAAATTCCGAAATGGATACATGTTCAACCTCGGCGAAGGTGCTATAACTTAGAAATTAACTCAAACAAAAATTGTGGGGGAAATGACAATCTAGCTAAATTAAAAGTCAACTTGGTTGAAGCAAATGACTCTAATAACGCAATTAATGTGTTCATTTCCCAAACCAATATTGTGACTAATATGAAAGAATGGATTGTAGACTTAGATGCTACAAGGAATATATGTGCAAAGAAAATGTCTTATCCTCCTACACTCCAGTATGGGAAAAAGAAAAAATTAAACTTAGATGCTACAAGGCATATATGTACAAAGAAAATGTCTTATCCTCCTACACTCATGTATTTATCTTGGTGATCGAGTATTATTCAACTTCTTAGGAAAGTAAAAATTCCTCTCAAATTCACACCTGTCAATGAGGCTAAGAAGTTGAGAAAAATTTTAGCAAATATTCCTTTGGAAATGAAATCGATATCTTCTATGTCTGCATATTGTGATTGCCAAAGAATGAAATCTTCAATGGGGTAAAAAACACATTTGATGGAGACAAGATGTGGTAAAACAATTGCTTCAAATGTGGAATTATATCTATTGATTATATAGATTCATAAGTGAGTTTAGCCTATTCTCTAACAATACATCGAGGGTTTGGGACTTGAACAACTTCAGGAAAATCAAAAGTGATAGGAATCCAACTTATGTGACTGAGAAAAATAACTTTCCTATTATGGATATTAAATATCATATTAATCTTTATCAGAATAATTTTATCCCGCATATATTCTTCTTATATCCAACTTTATCCTAGCACCAAACATAGGATAGGTTGAATTTTATCTTATCCTGAATTTTATCCTAATTACCTATATAAGTGTGGAGTGGGGTTGCTCTCATGGGAACTTTCGCAAAATCTCTAGAGCACTTATAAATAAACTAAGCACGCACATCACTTATTAATACAAAACTGCAATAAACAACAAAATTTGTGGGAGTTTAATGTGATTGGTGAAAATTGTAATTCACAAAAGAAATTCTTGATTTATGGAAGTTTTAAACTTCACCAACGATTAAGTGAATTATATTTCATTTTTTCTTAGTTTGGTTCATAGCCCAAAAGATACTAGTTCCGATGCATTACATTCAATTAAGTAAAACCCATCTTTTATATCTATTGAACGTAATTATATCTATTGATCAATAGAAATTATGACAGCAAAGATATTCACGGTGAAACCGCGACATAGTTCGACCAAAAAGAAAAATCGGGTCGCGGCAAAGCAGGATGCGCTGGTGTCGTGCTGCTTGTTGGGATGACTACTTGGAAGTAAGCAGGAACAACAGCAGAAGTGACGTCAAGCCTGGAAGGTTGTGGGGTTGCTGACTTTGCTGGAAGAATTGTTGGGGACCGCTAGCGAACCGGCAAAAATCGAGAAAAGTCCACCTGTGCTGCTGGAGATTGTTGTGAGGAGTGCTTGGCATCGAGCGGTGAGCTAATAAGAGAGGGACGGTCGCCGGGAGCAGTGATGGGTGCGATGTAACGAGGAGACGCAACATGAGGAGTGGAGCAGGGCGGCAGCAAGATCTTTGGCCAGCAATACCGCGAGGTTGAAGCGCTGTCACGGGGGAGAGAGAATTTTTTTCTTTTTATGTGTGTCCTCTCCTCCTTTGCGTACGTATATGCGTGTCGTGCGTCCTCTTGGCCAATGGACTTCTGTGTGAGTGCTGTGCTGTCCGAGAGCCCCCTGTCTTTTGCCGTGAGATATCCTTCTTCGTGTAGTGCTCCTTCAGTGAAACCAGCACAAATCTCACCACTTTCCCCCCGTCCTTTTGTTTTTGTCTCTATTTATAGGCACCGAAGATATTAAAAGATGAGAGTTTTCAATTCAAACAAATCAAACACCTGGAGATAGAAATCAGATGACATTTAGTAATGTTGCCAGTATTAATCCTCTTGAATTTGCCTATTTATCTTCTTCTTAAAACTCACTTGTTTCATCATCAATTTTTAATCACCAAGACTAGATGTTGCCCTCTTATAATCCACGATTAGCTCTGATCGGATTTCCTTTTAGTTCGTTCATCGAATTGCTTGACCCCAACTGGCTCCACCATATTAATTTCTCTTTTCTTCAAACTCTTGACCACTCTGAAATCTTGTATTCAGAGTGTACATTCACAACCAAGTTGGATGCCTCCTTATCTCTTTGCTTTCTTTTGAGATAAAGCCAATTTCTGCTTTTTCTACAACCAAATTGAAGAATTCAATCGCTTCTTTTCAGCCCGTGGATGCTCTCCAACTACTGATCGTGATCTCTTTCTCTTCCTTTTCAATTGATGATGGAGGATGAGAGTATGTGGTAGATTGATATGGGAGATGATCCAATGTTCGCTTGTCCGTGGGGGCATTGCCCAATGGAGAGTGCTCTTGTGTGCATCAATCCTTGGTAACATCGTGTGAGAGACATGTGAATCGCACGTGATGCATGAGTTAAAATGCAAATATGAACTATGCTAATGGTACTTTTGTTTAGGGATCGAGCCGATCTATAATTCTTTTATGCATGAATGACCCAGAGAAAAATCAAAATTTAGGTGTCAACACATATAACGTTGTTATTTTTGTTTCTTATTACTCTGTGTGAAGCACAAAGAAGAATATTTTGCATCATGAGAGAATAGCCACTAGAGCGTGTGGAACGAAGTTCCGTACTCCAAGGGATAGGGCAGAGTTATCTTCAAGGACAATTTTGCACACCTTAGACAATTGATCTTATGTTTCCCATTTCCCAAAAATTTTCCAACGTAACCAAAGGAATGAAAGTTTGTAACCTGAAATTAATTGGTTATTTAATTGGATAATATTTTGTAATCACACAAATTGAGGTTGATAATTTCATATATATAACTTATAAAACTTTAGCCTTTGGTAAAACTAGCAAATAATAATTGTTATAAGATAATGGAAACTTGTTTTGTTAAAGAAAAAAAAAGTTTGTGTTATAAAAAATCATATAGATATTTGTAACTAACTCAAATAGGAGTTGGTAACTTAATTAGAAAAAGTCATCACTGTAGTTTTTTTTTTTGACAGAGATTAAAGAAATTGGTAATTTATAATGAGCCAATTAACCCTCAGTTACTAACTCAAATAAAAGTAAATAATGCAAAACTTGTTGTAAGTTAATCAGATAACATTTAATAATTTCTCTAATAAGGTTGGTAGTTTTTGAAAGAGTTGGCAAATTTAACAGGTTTGTAAGTAAGGTAAATAAAAGTTACTAACTCAAAAGAAAGGTTTGCAAATTATTTAAAAATACAAAATAAAAACTGGCAAGCAATTCAAATGAGACTTGGATATTCAAAACTAATTGGTAACCTAAATGGGAGAAAAATTGGTAAGTCGAGTAAATAAATGATTGGTAAGTTCATATGAGAATTGATAAATTTAAGATGTTTGGAAGAAAGACAAATAGAATTTGAGAAACAATTAAAAATGATAAATTAAATAAAAACTAAATATATATTGTAACTTAGTCAACTAAGTTGATAACTCAAAACTAATTCACAATTTAATCAGAGAAAAACTAGCAATTCACTCAAATTAAAATTGATTACTTCATACATTAGTTGGTAAATTATGACATTGGTTAAAAAGGCAAATAAAAGTTACTAAAAGAAAGGAAAGATTGATAATTTATAAATTGTCAAAAAGAGATTGAACTTTCATTTATGTAAAGAGAAGTTACAAACAAGTTAACGAGAAATCAAGTGATTGGCAACTTTTCTTACCAAGAGTTTTTTAATATTACCGACTTTTGCGGGAAACTACCGACACAAAAGATTTCTTCTCTTTTTTTTCTTTTAAAGAACGAAACAGTGGAATCGTCCTTAAAATACAATTGCGATAGATCCCCGAAAATACATGACATCAGTTTTTTTTCAACAATTTGTTCTTCCAATGAAGTACATTATAAGCCTTGCATGAATGGCTACTCAAATGTTGGCCATAATGTCTTATTCATCTAAACCGCATCCATCATCTGAATTAAGGAATGATGCCAATGAATTGAAATCGAAACTTCCATTCAGTTGAAAAGGCTCATCGTTGTCCCTCCAGCGGTCAAGTCCTTCCGAGCGGATGCATCCGGCATCATCATGCGCAGGAAGAGTAAAATTGGACGGATAGCAATTGACCTTCTCCCCTTCGAGAGGGAAACACGAATCCAGATTTTGAGCTTCGTCCGACATCAAAAGGTCGTCGATGTTGAAATCGGCCAGAAAGTGGGAAGATAAGTCACTTTGACGAGATGATGTATAAGATGAGGTCTCGCTGTTCGAATTGCGAACCGAAGTTGCCTTGCTAGCTACTTGATCCATCAGTGGGGGTGGGAGGATAACCCTAGTGCATCTGATTGCTTTTGTTCGAATGACTGGGTGCGGCTCCAGCCTCGATGGCGACTCTTCCTTCGACGTCTCGCTCCGAGGTTCCAATTCGTTGGACCGCTTGACAGGATTTTGATGTGTCTGATCCTGCACCTTCTTGCTAAGGTTGGTGTTCCAGTGATTCTTTATTTCATTGTCTGTTCGTCCGGGGAGTCTTCCGGCTATTAACGACCACCTGCAAAAGTAAGTTGGTGAATCGCGTAAGTAACTTTTAGGCAGTGGAACAGCCGACAATGCTTGTGTTTTCCAAGCAATCAGTCAAATTAATTTATCAGTAAAGCCCTCGAACTCGAAGTGAGATTGCTTGTTGCTAAAGAAAGCACAAACCTAACCAGAGCGAAGTGGAAGATCTACTCTTAATTTTTGTTTTTGGGTATCAGTGAAGATCCCGCATTAACTTCTCCCTAGATTATTAAAGGACACAGAATATAGTCCCAGTTGTTGAAAAAACAAATTGCGGACTTTGTACTCCAAGAACCCCCAAAAAAAGGGAAGTAACCGAGAAAATAATATTCACTTGGCTAACAAAATAATATTCAACAATAAAAGTACATAAGAGAAGAGAGACATTAATCATTAATCGTTAGATGACGCTAATTGATTAAATAAAGAGTCAAATAATTGGCAAATGTTGACTGTCGGATGACAATGACGCGAGTTTTTGTATCTTAGAAATTGTTAAGACTACTCAATCTTGATAAAAGACTAAAATAAAATAGAAATATGCCTCCGTTTTGACAAATTTTGCATGTCGTAAAACGAGGAGGAAAGTCCATTGTGACTTGCGTCTTGTACAGTTAAGCCAGAAGGGTAAATTGTAAAGCATTTGAGAGTGAGTATTGGTGAGAAAAAGCACCAAAGTGTGAATGACTGCATTTGATAGATTTGAAGAGATAGTGCTTCAAGAATACTATGTCTGCGTTTTGGAGACAAGAGCTCCAAAGAAATAATAGTCTTTTATAACTTGCCTTTTACAATAGTAGAGAGTGATTATTAGGGACAAATGTTACCTGTTGCCCAAGAGCTTATGCAGTCTAATAATGAGCTCTTCTTCATCCATTGAGATGTTTCCTCTCTTGATACCTGGCCTTAAGTAATTCAACCACCTTAATCTGCAACTCTTCCCACAACGTTTCAACCCTACAAAAAGAATGCCAAATATGTGAATAACAAGGACAATATTCTGGTTCGTCATTTGGCATCGTGAAAGTTGAGGGGCACGACAACTTAACAGTGTTACATCTTAACACTTCCATGCGCACAAAAACATAAAGCACGCGACAGAATCGCTTGGTATGGTAGTAGTATATACCAGCTCGCTGAGGGAGGTCCCGCCATTTCCCTTCGCCGTGGGCTTCAATGTAGTCGACGAGGATTTTGTCTTCTCCAGCAGTCCATATTCCTCTGTTCAGCCCTTCTTTTGCACAGCATGGCCTCCTTCCCATCTCTCCCTCTCTCTCTCTCTCTCTCCCCCTCGCTCTGAGAAAGTGATTTTGAGTTTGATTATGAGTTGGAGTTGGAGTGCGGCTTGCACTTCTTGTTCGAAACACGCCAGGTATTTATGAACAGTGCGGTGGATTTATTAATTATTTGCACAAATGTAGGCACATGGTCCTGTGGCTCCCGAGGACCCAATCGGCCAACGTGCGTCTTGTGGTAATAAAGAATAATGAGACAGATTCCATCGTCTTACATTTCTTTAATAAAGTATATCATTAGCGAATGTCTAAATTGGTGTCAAAAAATTCGAACTAAAACTCTTGGGGTTGAGTTTACAGGGTTGTGTAGGGATTGGAAAAAAGCTCAAAAGCAATGGCAGAATCAATGGATGGATGTATTTTTTTAGTTTCTTTAGAAGGAAAAAAAATCTTAATTTAATAACTTATAGGTAAGTATATTGAAAGTTTTAAAACTTGTCAACAAAGTGCAATGTAATCCCAACACTTTCAATGCAATTAAGTCTTAAAAGTTGTTGCGGAAGTGTAACCAAGTTCCAAAACATTTAAAAAGTACAATCAAATCCTAAAACTTATTAAATTGATCAAATCAAGTCCTTTTGGTAACACATTTTGAAAGTTTTGGGACTCGATTATACTTTCATGATAAGTTTTTAGACTTACTTTCATCTTTTGAAAGTTTTAGGACTTAACTGTACTTTTTTTATAAGTTTTATAACTTTTAATATACTTATTTCAATAATTTATTCAGCTACACAGTGAAGAGTTCCCTCGAAAAAGATTATGTTCGAGAAATCCAGATGAAATAAGATAGCCAAGCTAAGGTGTTTGTTCGTGCCTTATAAGGTCTCACTTCCCATTGGATTGATAAAATAGTGGCAAGAGAAACTAATCTCTATGTCCCTTCCGGGGAGTGCAGACATGAGATGTTCCGTTTATTGTAATGTTTCACCAAAAAGCGAAAATCCGTAATCATTGTGATAACGATTGAATGATACAATGATTGATTGACACAAACTTTCCACATGGAGAAAACATTATCTTACCTCAATAATTGAGACTAGCAAAATCAAGGATGTGCCCGTTGCACTATTACCCAAAGGGTATCGCTCCTCGTTGCCTTCAAAAGTTTAGACTAAGTATGCAAATTTATTTGAAATCAAGCTGTTGACACCAAAAACAGGACCCATCTTTATTATCAACGAGTAGTGAGCTAAACGTCTAGTTAAAGAAGTCATATATGAATGAGACGGTCAACTTGAAAAGAATAGGTAACTCATCAAAAATGTCATCGATAGCAAATTTGATAGAAGTTATCAACAAAAGCTCTCGCCAGACGACAAAATTCATCAACAGTCCGTTACTTCCTTTGGATATTGATTGACAGAGTTTGCTAAGTGTTCGAGTTAAAAGGCAAAGAGCACATATTGATTTCAATACATGGTTGACAGTTGGTTGCCCCTATAATCTCTAAACATGTATCTTCCTTTGGATAATGATTATCAAAGCATGAGAACGTGTCTAAAACCTCCGGGAGTGTGCATCGAGAATTGTAATTCGAGAGTTATCGGTAAATTCAAAATCGATAATTGTTGGTCAGTGAGTAGCTATTATTAGGGAGCTATAAAAAACTCACAATTGTAAGCTCAAATTCTTTGCAAATTTAACTTTTTGTTTTCACTTTCTGCAAATTTTTCTAATCATGAGCTTCAAATTCCAGTGTTCGCATTTTAAATTCGTCTAATACCAAGCCATTTACTTTCAGTCCAATAATGTAAAAAAAAAAGCTTTTTATAAAAATCCAATTTAATCATCTTAAAGATTTTTCACTTTCTGAAAGAAACAATAGCAATATAAATCTACATATGTAGTATATGACCATGCAAATTCGTTAAAAAAAAAAAAAAAGCCTCTTTTATCTCAACCATTATGCCCACTCTCGAAGAAATCTTCCATCCGTCGACCAATTATAAACTAAGAATAATTTGTCACGCGGAGCAAAAGGACAAATCGAGTTGAAAAAGAAGCTGCACTTGCAACAAGAAAATGGTCCGCTGGCAGAAAAATAAAATGGGCTTTTGAATGATCAACTAATGTCTGAAATCCCAAGAAACAGGAAGACTTTCGTTGTTATTCTATGCTGAAACAATGAGGGTTTAATCTAATAAACAAAATCGGTTTTTCCTTGATCCAATCAGGGCCGTTGAAGATGCTGATTTACATGCGCTAATTGCTCAGATTCAAGCATGCGTTCTGCCCTTCTTCGCAGAAGGCCATGGGGACAGATTTTGACTTCTGTTTGAAGGAAGATATCGGCCACAATTAATGGTGTTAGTCCACACTCAAATGGGTTTTTAATTAAGTTGATGTTTTATAGATCCAATGAGCGCTGTAGAAAATGCTGTCAGTAAGTTCCATAGCGCAGTTCAATGGATCCCATCTTTCAAACGGACGGACAAACCCTGTTTAGATTCAACTGATCCATGACCTTTAACATCTTTCTCTACATTTATCGTTAGGTACAAACGTGTTTATTTTGCAAAAAATGAATAATTGGAGAAATATTGTTCTAGAAATAATCGATTATATAAGGTAATATTTTCATCATTCACAAAAATATCTTGACACAAGTTATTGTCAATAATGAAAAGATATTTTATTGGCCAATTACTTTAAATGATGTAAATGATCAATTTTAGGAAAATAATTCCATTTTTCATTTATGAAGCAAA
The DNA here is from genome assembly GCA_028830015.1 of Eucalyptus grandis x Eucalyptus urophylla. Lineage (NCBI taxonomy): Eukaryota > Viridiplantae > Streptophyta > Magnoliopsida > Myrtales > Myrtaceae > Eucalyptus > Eucalyptus grandis x Eucalyptus urophylla. The sequence goes on from CM054190.1 coordinate 50,718,767, forward strand.
CGAAGGCCTTACGTAAAACCATCTCTCACAAAACTTTGATGACGAGACATTGCCAACCCGATCATGTGTCTATTTTTCAAGGTGCATTCATCATCAATTGCTTATCACCTCATGTTTGCAAATGACACTATGAGTCCTTAATATGGATATGATATGGATTTACGGTTATACTATTGCGATGGAATTGAGCCTCAATATGTTATAAAAGGCAAAGGCTAACCATAGTGATGAATAATAAAAGATAGGACTGGGTGATCGTTTTGGGAGATAGTGTTCGAGGTTTTTGGATTTGGGCATTAATCCAATGCTGCGATTTGTGCCTTTTACTCGACTTTTACTCTGTAATGATATCATCAACACTTGTGTATATTGATTTTTCACTTCCCCTGCCCTTGTTTACGTGACATAGGTTTCTCCTAAAATCACCAAACATGGTGTCTTGCGCTAAAGGGTCACATCATCTTTCTTGAGATTATAAGCTAGAGCCATTGCGCGCAAATCTTTACCCAGTTTGTACCTTCAGTAATTCGCTTCTTCATGTAGAAAGGCTTTATTCCAGTAGAACTACAATGACAGATTCATTTATGCATTCCAAGTGGACATAGTAAATAAAAATTCAAATGAATATTCTATAGTAACACATGAGACCCCTTATGCTAACAACCAGTCGAGAATAGCGCGCTGAACCCACTTCCCCCACACCCTTTTACCAATTTAAGATGGGAAAAAAAAAAAATTCTCCCGCAAGGAAAGAACTTTAATAGAAAAAAGGTAGAGTGAAAACTAAGAGACCACGAATTCCCCGTGTGGGAGACACACCAGGTACAACGAATTCATACCTCAGTCCTTGTTGGACCAAATTGTGTGGTAGAAAGTTTGGTTCAATGTCCTTAATTATTATTTCAACCGGCAAAAGTATTATTATATGAACATGTGATGTATATTTTATGCACTAAATTGGACTAGTTGACGCCTACTGTAGTGAATAATCTACCCAGCAAATCTGGGTCAATCACGTGACCCCTTCTCCATTCTTTTAACTTTCTTTACCATTACTAGTGCTAATCGACTTTAATTACTGTTCATGTGCACAAAATGACGAAGATCCCACGTCGCCCTATTTAGTCAACTCGAAATATGCTGGAAACGACTTTGCTCAAATCAGACTTAATGAGAAACGAATCACAGGACTCTGCGTGAGGGCTCCGCCATTAGCAAATCATTCATTTTTGCCTCACTGTTTGTGCAACGATGCGAGATTATTGGAGATGGTCATTGATTAATTGAGCCAGACAGGCATGACTTCGTGCAGTTCATGTTTGATTTGATGTTTGATGTTGAGGATGGGGCCGGACACGGGGTTGACTTATGACCCGATCTGATGACCAAATAATTTAATTACAGAAACATTGTATTTTGATCTCTTTTTTTTAACCAACGTGTGTTTTTTGTTTTTTTTTGTTTTTTTTTTGTGGGGATAAAAACGGCCTGAGTTGGCACTTGGCCTGGAGAGTGTTGGATTTTGGTGACGTTAAGAAATCGAGGGATATCAAAGTGGCTTATACTCCAAGGCACTCATAAATTAATGTCTTTGGATTTGTGTCAGATAAAGTTTTAAAAGAAAAACCTCATATGAGTGGCTGGATGCGCTGACCCTGCAAGTCTGGACTGAGTCGAGTTGAGTTTGAATATTATTCGGATACAAAACCAATTCAATCGAAAGTGTAAAGTCTAGTATTATTTTCTTTTCTTCTACTAACGTTTAGTAATACTATAATTTGATAGAAAAAAGAAAGTGAATGGTGATACTTGAGGTGAGCCCGGCACTGAGTATAATTTTTTTTTTTTTTTTTATATTCATGAACGAACAGAATATGATCTTAAGATATATGGTTTATTATGAGAATATAAGCATTTGGTATTGTAGCGAACTATCCTCACTTTTAGACTCTCTAAATAATTTCGCAATTAGAGCTGGGGAAACAAAGTACAATGTCATGACCTTGTCATGAAAAGTGCACAGACATGTTAGGACATATGGATTGGAACTATCTAAAATTTAGGGGGGCACGAACGGACCGATATACCCTCATCTTTTAGGAATTTACGCAATTGATATGTATCCGCTCGGTCCTTTCACTCTCTTCCACTCCCAGTTGATGCACGCCAACCATGTTATCGACCCGCTACCAAGTCTCGGATGCCATTGCAGCTCAATCAGACATCATTTCATTGCCTACGCGCTTCCACAGTGGCCGCCTCTCTACTTGACGGCCACGACCCCTTGGCGACAAGTCGAGGCTCGTGACGATGGATATAGCGTCGCCAGCCCTCACCCGACATGTTCGATCGAATGAAGAGGTTGAGCCAAATGGAGGAGGAATCCAGCTGGGGCTTAAGTTAAGACTGGCCAACAGTGAGCACGGCGTGAGGGGTTTCTAGTGACGACGGCGTGCGGCGGAGGTTGCGTGTCAGGGGCAGTCTTGCTCCATCTTCAACAGCACCTTAGTCTGGTTTGTGGGGGCAGGGGCAAATTGGGAAGAGGAAAAACAAGGAGAGAGAGAGAGAGAAAGGATAATGCTTTATATGAGGATACACGACTAGTGGTAGAAAATAACGAGAATTAAATTAGCCATTAATTGCGGGAAAAATTACTCAAAATGTCCTAAGTTTAGTATACGAGTATCGATTCAATTCTTAATATTCCACTTTGACCAATATAGTCCCAAACATTTTGATGCTTTTGAAACATAATACATCTAACCAATTTAGATCAGAAAAATCTGACGAAGAGGTTAGTTATCGCCAACTTTCTTATGTGGCATGGGCAGCAAGCTAATGTATACAACTTCACTTTACTTGATTTTTTTTTACTTTTCAGAAATTTTATATAAAAAAAATTGAGAACATTTTTTTTTCGTTTTGTTTTGAGTGGAGTCATGCATATCGGTTTGCTAGTGTATCATGTAAGACAGCCAACACTAACTAAACCTCCATGTCAGAATTTCCCAGCCTAAATTTGATGACCATATTAAAAAATTGTCAAAAAGTTAAGTACTACATTAATTAAATTGGAAAATGTATAACTAAATTAGCATATATAATAATAAATATTAAACTTTTATGGGTAAATTCCCCTAGATTATGAATTTTCATATCCTTCTCACAAAATTAGAAATAAGTATAATCGAAATCATAAAATGAGTTCAGAAAGTGCAATTAACTCTTAAAACTTTCAAAAAGTACAATTAAATCATAACCTCATCAAATAGGTCAAAGTTTGTGCATCCTTTTTTTTTTCTTTTTCCTTTCTTGCTTTTTTACTTTCAAATTATGAAAAGAATAATCACCCATGCACATTCACTCTCAAAGTTTAAAATGTTAGAGAATTTATATTCTGACTTTATTTATTTCATGGAAAATAAATGATCTAAAAAGTATTTAAATGGTCACTTGTATTGCTTATAATAATTAGTCAAAGAAAATGTTTTCATTACCAATAACTATTCATATATAAATATTTTTGTGGACGATTAAAAATAGGCTTATGCTATTTCCACCCCCTAATTGACTCCTGATACCCACCATCACGTTGAATTGACTATATTATCCCTCGCAGGTCTCACTCTTAATTTAAGCTTATTTCTTGCCTTTTTTTATCCTTCTTTTTCTTTGGTTTCAATGTTACGAGAATAAAACCACCCATACTCCTCTCAAACAACATTTATTAAGGTTAAAAATGGGGCTACTCTTGATTTAAGATTGCTTTCTTTCTTTTCTTCTTTTTTGGTTTTGTTTTCCTTTTCTTTCTCCATTTGAAACAAATTTGTGTACCTCTTTTTAAAAAAAAATTTATTATTATTATTTGGTAGATAGCTAACTAATTATTTGACAAAAAAAAGATAATTATTGTGATATTTATTTTTTTACTATGATTTATTACACATTTCATATAATTATAACTTTGATATGTGGCATTTTATTGTAATTGTGTATTTTAACAACTTAATTTTTTTATTTAATTCAATGAAACCAATAGTCAAGTTTTTAATTATTTATTGTGTGACGCATGAAAAATTTTGAGTAACCCTGATCCGTTCTTCTGTTTATAACAATATATTTCAAAAGGACAGTCAATCGAACAAAATATGGTCTTTCTTCGCTGACATTCAATAGAAATATTATGTCGATCATGATAATTACCTCTCTAGTTGCAACCAAGAAGAACACGTTGATCTTTCTTTGAACTTTTTATAGAGACAACATGACCTTGAGCAAGAAAATATGTCCACACACTCAAAGGATCCTATCATGTTAGAAAATTACCTAATAAAATTTCAAATGAAGATTAATTGTTGTTCACCAGTCATACTTTCATCATCAACAAATACATTAAGCAATAAATATATATATATATAAATATATATATATATATATATATATATATATATATATTGTTTTCCATAGTGACTGCTCTACAAAAAATAATATAATGAAAAATAAGTAAATTGTGTATAATGCATGCATTAACCAAAATATTGAATCGAAAAATTCACTATCATGAGGATAATCTACGAAAATAAGTTAACAATTTGCAGATGGAACCAATAGTTCTATGATATATGATTGGTGCTTGCTCATAGAACAATAATGGAGACAAGTTCAAAAGAAGACAAAAATGAAGGAATCGTTGAATGTAATCGGTTTGGAAGAAGCAACTAGGGTGAAAAAAGGTTATTTGAAGGGATGTGATTAGTTTTGTCTTTTAGTAAAATCGAAATATAAGATAAAGAAGAAAAACAAGTTGAGATATAACCTCAAATCAAGCATGAGATCTATAAAGAATAATATAGTTAATTAAATGTGAAAGAGAGTGTCAGGAGTTAAAAATGGGGTGAAAATAGCGCAAGCCTAAACATATTTTACAAAAATGTATTTCGCTCATTCATTTTTGTAAGTAATACAATAGATCACTTAAAAAAATTATATATTTTTTATGAAACAAACGGGGCCTCCACTCTCTATAGCTTGATGGTTGGGATAAAAACAACATGAAAGGAATCAAAGGTAGGTGAACCGAATATTGAAACTCACATAGACAGATATAAAATATAAACCCAGAAATACATCGACCGATGCAGTCAAAAGTTTAGTGCAATCATTTCCTTAAAAATTCACTCCTCGGGAAATGTACAATTGGCATGTTATATCTTAATATACTCATCCTACAACATGTCTCTATAAAATTTTATATGGACAAAGAGAGTATATAATAATATTTTATTACATATGCCTACTATTTTTTTTAGTGGAGAACTAAAAAAACATATTGCAGGAGATGTAGATCCACCAGTTCATCCCCGTGGGACGGCTGGCAGTAAATTCTTTCTCTACTTCCATAACTCGAGTTGAAGTCCAAGAAAGCATTGTATTGGAGTTTAGCAGTGACTACATCATTTACCTTGATCTCAAGCATATAAAGATGATCGTAGCTGTCGAGTTCGAGCTTGAAAAATTATCATTTAAGTAGTAGGTCAATTTTACCTTGTAGCTATATGTTTATGATTTTTGCAAGAGAGGCTTCAGTTGCAAGGCAAAGGTACTTTGTCTTGTAGGTTATCTAACTTGAAATAGGTCAAAGGAACATTAACTTATGATGCTATTATTTTTTTCATCTAACGTGGAGCTCTACATCATTGGAAGAAAAGATTTTTTTTTTTTTTGGGTAAAGTATGAGAGGCTTGTAAAAGAAGATCAAATTGAACTTTTTTTTATGAACGAGAAGTCATTTTTTTACTCACATGGGAGTAAACTTCAAGCAAAATGAACTTCCACTTCTCCAGCCATTCTTAGGAGCATCCTTGCCATCTGGGCAGCACGACCTTTTATAGATAGAAAATAAGCTAATGACATATACGATTTGTATTTTCCATTCTTTTCCCACTTCTTTGCTTTTAGCATTTGCGTTTTGAGTTTATTTTAACATCAGACATATGAACCATCTAGAAATAGAATACAAAAATGTAAATATGAAAAATCTATTACATTGCATGATCTTTTTAAAGTTCAACATATTTTCTTATTTCTGTCAAATACTATTTCGATCTAAAAGAAACGGACATTACTTTAGTTAGTACGTGTAAGACACTCGCTGATTACACCCAATACCATATAAAATAATGTTGAAATAAAATGCAATCCTACTATGACAAAAAAATTAAAATAAAAATAAAATAAAAAACACTATCACAATGAGAAAACGAAAGTAAGCACAATCCTACTTTTCACAATGCAATGGATCATTTTAATACAAAATTTTCATCTCGCTATTATTGATGGTCAAGTTAATTTAGGCTAAATTATGATATTGCGTCTGCAAAAAAATATGATAGTAGTACTTACTAAAAAAATGTAAAAAAAAAAAAAAAATCTTTCTTTGTCTAGACCTACTTTTCTTAATTTCTTATAAACCAGACGAGAAAGTCATCCGGTCCGGTTTGTTAAGAAACAAATTAGTGGCCTACAATGTTCATCTCCTTTTTAACCTAGAAAGAAAGAATTATATTCTGGTCCATGCAGACTTTAAATTGGTAATTACAAAGGTGGGCATCAGCACGTGCAAATTCAGCTAAAATTAAATGTCGATGATGGTCATATTTAGTTCAATCGAAGACACTAGTTGGAGAAATTCAATCAGGAATAGAGAAAAACATGACAAACTATCGAAATTTGTAGTGGACTGAACAAGCTAGTACTTCAGTCTTCACGTGTGGTAGTTTTCTTTAGTCATAGATATTCGTATATGCTATCGCCAGAGACAGTTTTTCCCTCGTTCAATGGAAACGAACTTGAGAGAACTTTTTAGTGTTATCCTCCACGCTTACGAGTTAACGAGGCACGTTAGAATAATCATTTAGTGGACGAAAGAGTTCTCTCTTTTGCTCGAGCAGGTTCGATATCTTATACATCATGATCAATTATTAATTAAGGAGATGATGACGCATTAAAAGAGCGTAATCTGTTTACTAATCACGCTATCTCTTTCTTAATCTTCACATTAGTAATAGCAATGCTGGGGTCAAACTGGGTGCCGGATTGCGTACGCCCAGACAGTTAATTGTTCCCAGCCAGATACCCAATTAATTGCACGACCAATCCTAACTCCCAGAATTTCTCACAATCTCTGTCACAACTCTGACATTGCTGGAAATCAACTGACAAAACACATGCGAGTCCGCGATGCTTGGACTGGAGAATCTGCTTTTGATTTGCCGAGCGGCTGTTGTCACACGCAATTAGCCTGGAACAAAAGCATGCTTACAATTACGTATGCTGTCCGACGGACATCATTAATGGTACAGTGGCACTTAATTAATCAAAGGAGCGCATTAAGAGCCATACCAAGTTGCTGTTTTTCCCCACCTTTTCAATCTCCTCTCCCCTAAGTCAAACCCAAGTCATCTGTATGAAGTCAAGAGATTCTCATGAAAGCCGAGTACTTTCTCATCATCAACATCGAACATAATCAGGACCTTGTGCTATTTCTCTGAGGCACAAAATCGACACTTCGTAATGTAAAAGTTAATATTGTTAAAAATTCCAAGCCTATACGTCACTACATATTTAACCCAAACGAATTATTCTCTAACAAAATATCCTAAAATGGTACTACAAAACTCATTTACCTTTCGCAAAAAATCTCAAATTGATATATTTAATTCAAATCTACCCTTTATTCAAATGTACACGTGTCAACACATGCATTCTCCACTTAGGTCCATTTTGCAATCGTTTGCTAATTGAGTGTACATATGAGTCCAAGGTACCAATTTGGGTTTTTTCATGAGATGATAATTAGCTTGAGGTAAATATGTCGTAAGAATACTAATTTGAGATTTTTGTGGGATGAAAATTAGTTTAGGATAGGTGTGTCATGATTATTGTTCCGCATTTCATTAAATGGCCAAGTAGGGGAAAAAAAGAGTAAGCCTAGTCAGCATTATTAGTCGCTCAAATTGGACAAAGCTAATGGAAGTATTTGATTGAACGAATTACACGAATTTTAGAATTTATTGTCAATTTAAAAGTTTATTACATCTTTGTGATAATTTTAGGATTTAAATTCCACTTATCCAAAAACTTCAAAATAATCTTTAGATTCTACGCCCAACTTCACTCCCCTCCCTTTCCGCAGTTTCCTAACAAAGCTTAAGCACGAATCATAATCTAAGTTTGTGCGTCTCTACCTTTTTCTGCTTTCAAATATTGAAAAAGTGTTCACCCATGCATGTTCATACCTTAAGATATTAGAGAACAAAGCGGTTCATATTCTGTGTATCTTTAACTCTCTATAGCCCGATGGTTGGGATAAAAACAGCATGGATGGACATTAATGTGGGTGAACCTAATACTAAAACTCATACAAATAATTCTAGGGATAATTGGCCAATAAAGGTTCAAACTCTATCGTAAGGCGGCCAATTCAATCCCAAGATTTTCAATTGTGTCAATTTAATCTTAAAATGTTTGACCATTTGTCAATATAAATTTTCCAATCAATTTTAATTTTAAAATTACTAACGTTAACGTCGGTCATCCTACTTGATATGACTAGCATCGACATGAACAGTTTTTGTAGACTTTTTAATTATTTTTAATTTTTTGAAATTTTTATCATTTCTTTTCTTTTCTTTTTTTTCTTTTTTTTACTGTTAAGGGTTGACAGGGGACCAGTTGCCACCACCATTAACAAATTAAGTATGGACATTATCCACGAGACATAAAAAAAGTGCTGACTAGTTTGCGACGAACGCCATGATCACTTCTTTACGAGGAGGCGTCAACGATGACGCATTAAAAGAGCAGATGCTGCTCACTAATCACGCGATCGCTTTCTTGATCTATACTTTAGCAATATCATTATCGGGGCTTCACCTTGAGTGTCGGACTAGATACCTACAGACACTTCACTGGTCCGAGACAGATACCCAATCGACAGCACGACCAATCCCAAGTCCCAGAATTTCTGACAGTGTCTGTCATCTGGGTTTAATCTATACGTCGGTTTTGGCGAAGGTTGAAATTTAATTTGACAGAGCACACGCGACTCCGTGATGAGTGGACAGGACGGGGGAATCTGCCCGGAATTGCCAAGCAGCTGGTCTGGCACTTCGCTTTACCCGTGGCCCGTGATTCAGTATCTTATGCAGCCCAGATGAAACAACGTTAACGGTAAAGTGACGCTCAATTAATCACAGGACAACAACGCTTAAGAGCCGTGCCAAGTTGCTCTGTTTTTGGCCTTCGCCCCTTTTCGTTCTTCTAGTCGTCTAAGTCAAACCCAAGTTGCACGTACGAAGTCAAGAGAATCTTGAGAATGATGTACTTTCTCTCATCATCTACATCCAACCCAATTCATATCTTTGCACCATTTTCTTAGAGATACAAAATGGACGTTTCCGATCATTCGAATGGAGAAAGTAGCCGACTCTTGGCCTTCACGTTGCAACTCTGAGGGGTCTTTGGGACTCTAGAATGGGCATCCATGGTCGATGAACGGAATCCTTAATGCGAAAGGAAGGAATGTAATCATATTGATCTTGACAGCATTGATTCCAAAAATTTGGGATTCATTAGTACGTTTAATGAGTTAGTAACGAAAAATATAAATATTGACCAACATGACATTATCGAGACATTGAGAAATTGTCATTGCCAGTAGAAAAATACCATACCTTGCATATCTTCTTCACACAGACGAGAGAGAGAGAGAGAGAGAGAGAGAGAGAGAGAGAGAGAGAGAGAGAGAGAGAGAGAGAGAGAGAGAGAGGGTGCTGTTAACTGCAAAGCATATCAATTTCACATCAATTTCACATCAATTTCGAGCTTCGTTTATTTCATGGAAAATGTGACATTTTTTCAAATAGTCATGTTTCAAGAAAATGACAATATTTTCCTTAAGTTTGACTAAAATTTGAAAAAGATCCAGAAAATATTATCCATACTTTGGTAAGTAAAATATTTTCCAGGAAAATCACATCAATCATATCCATGCCTTTGAACCCACATGCACAGTTATATCCATGCCTTACAAAAATGAAGAAAGACATCTAGAAGCCATCTCTCAAGCTCCATGAACGGTCACTCTTGGCAGAATCTAATCACCATGTAGCTTATGAAACGCATGCCAACTTCCTTTCCTGGTCCGATTTTCAGCCTACAACCGATTCTCTCAACTGCCAATGCACCGTTCACCTTTTCATCCGTTTTAGTGGGTAATGCGCGTCGAGCTATATTACACCCAGAAACACACAAACTTTATAGCTGCATATTCTTATTAATTTGCAAGTTAAAGTGAAGAAACAAGATCCGTCTTGGAGGATACAGAGGAAAGGATTCGACAGGGGAGGCCATGGAATGCAATGCCGCCGCCTCCTGAGAACACCCCGGTTTCGCAATCTGCTGTATCGGAAGGGACGGAGAATACATCTGTAGAGGTCAAACATATCGCAGAATTCAAGAATCTATTTCGGAAAGCAGTAGTTAATCATTGTACTCACGGGACATGGACCATCAGGTATGACAGGAAAATGATATTCAGAGGATCAAGAGCATTGGACTTTTTCTCATCATAAGAGAAGTAAATTGCAGGATAACAGAGATGCTACCTGTTCTTTATTCAGTATCACGTTTCAGTACACAAGAAAATGATGCGCTAGAGAGAGAGAATTCTCAAAGTACTAACAATATAAAATAACAAGAAAGAACACATATGAGTCTTCCGGCAACAAAGCTCAATAAAAGTATCCCGGTTATGTTCTCATTTACTTAGAAATTTATCAATCCACACTTCTTTAAGTATTCGCACTCTTCACTATGAATACTTTTTCCGTTTTTTTCATTATTAACTAGATAGTCAAAAACTGATTCAAGGTAAAATCATCGTATGCATCAACTTTCATCACCTTGTTTTGGAGTTGTAGAGTAATTGACACTGCTTTGACCCAACGACTTAACTGCCGATGCCGTCTCTCAAAGTTTTGTTGAAAGAGTAGCATACATATCATCATTATTGGAACATTTTTGTCTTTGTGAGACCTCTTATCCCAAGGCACGGTAGATAAAGATCTTTTTGATCCCTTCAACTCACCAAAATCATCACCTAAATCAACAGGTGGGAGGCCAACTTCTGTCACATCTATATCTCCTAGCTACATGGCAAAGCTTCCAATAGCCATATCTCTCCCAACCACCAGCATCTGATCATACATATCAATCACCCTACTTATGGACCTATTAATGCAGATAATCCATAAAAAGTCAAACGAAACAATTTACATCACTGTAATATATGCACAATATTCATTCAGTTATCATTCAAAGTATTCTGATCTAATCTTCTAAACAAGAATTGAGCTTAGTGAAATAGTCATTAGCCACTTCGAGAGTATGTAGATAAGAAAAGGAGTTTGAGAATTTCATCTATTGGAAGGAAAATAGGCCAGTTCGAACACAATGAGCAAGGAAGTAACACTGAACTAATAGAATAAGAACAGAGGATGTGTTAGGAAGAACTGCTGTAGAAAGAGAGAAAGCAGCTTGATCAAAGTTTACATGGTGTGCCACTGGTTTTAAAATGGAGTTAAACTATTAACTCAAGGGAAGGATAAGAATCAAAGCACGGCTTTTGACAAACCTGATTTACGTGTTTCTGCATCGTGTAACCACACCGAACACAAATAAACATGAATTCTGGCAGATACTTGTGAAAAGTGATGAAAAAAATCGCAGTCACATATTGATCAAATTCCTTTTTCCCAGCTATGACTGTCTTCTGCTCATCATTCCAACTTAATCCACTCTTGCCACATATAACTTGAATCATTTTTCCAATTGCTTTTGACTGTCTTCACATGGTTCTCAACCTGGTCAGGCTTATGACCAACAATAAACCTCTCAGTTATTGCATCGACAACTTGAGCAATTGAAGAGGGATTGAATGCGCTTCAAGACTTGTTTCATTTACTAGTTTCATCAGCAAGAATTCCAAGTAGAATACGTTCGTTAGGCTTAGACCACTTCAAGTGCTTGACCTTCTCATCATTTCACTCACTTTTACCTATCATAATAGCTACATAATAACTTTAAACAGCAAAATAAGTAAAAATATGATGAAGAGTGATGCATAGTAAATATTAAAAGATGATTAACATTAAAGGAATGGAAACCATATATTCTAAATGAAGCACTAAAAAAAAAACAAAATGAAAAATATTGGCTTCTTCTAATATTCTAATAAATAATCCACATTGCACGCACAATCATCTCTCTTTTTGATGCCCATGTCCTCCTATTTTCCTCCTTTTCCTCTCTTCGAGTAAGTTGGATTCTTGGATTTTTTCTTTGAGATTTCATTTGTCTATTTATTTCTTCTATAACAAATTCTAGTTGTTCCATCCTTTCGATGACAAAATCTTCCTTGAATTTCAAGAGAAACTGATGCACATACATGAGTTCCATCTATTGCTCCAACACAATCATTAAATAATCAATATAGTAATCAATTAATGAAACTTTTTCAGGCAATTTGTAAAGACTTTCTTTTTTTCAAATTTCATACTTAAAATATAGATAAAACCTTCAACTCTTACTTATCTCAGGAGGAGTGGAATTACTCAGTTCTCTCACCATTTGTTTGTATAATTTTAAAATTGCTTACAAAATGATTTTGAAATATCTATGCACGATTTCTATTAACCTATGGAATCTTCCCCCTTTAAACCTCACATTATGTCCAACGATATGGCAAAGTAACAGAAATTGCTCCCTAATAGAAACATTTGATGTAGAACGCAAGTTACTTGCATTGAGTTCCTTGCAAAACTCCAAAAAATCATTCGACGTATTTGATCTATACAATGAGTATCGCCATTGTATAATACATGATTCATACACAACTCTCTCCCGTAATCTCAATTCACATGGGGCTCTCTTGGTATATGGTTCTCAAAATGATTATAATCATTCATAATCAATGCAATAATGGTCATAACTGTTGCAGTGACACCCATTAACGCCACTTGAATTTTGTTATTATTTATCTATAATGGAGCACACTAATCATGATATACAAAATGCAAGTGAAATACTAAAAGGGCAATACTAGCAAGCCAAAGCAATAGCTATCATAACTGCTCCAGCTGCACCCATCTACATTATCCATCTATATTAGAGCACAAGATTTCTAAAACACAAAATGCAAGTGAAATACTAGAAGGGGAATACTAGAGAGTCAGTGCAAAATTGTCAAAACTCCTGCAGTCACCAAATTAGCACTGACACCAACACACAATACGACACGATACAACATGCCGATACGTTCTTTCTGAAAAAAAATAGAGAATTCCAAAATGTTGGAACACATTGTATATTAGATGTATTTATATATATGATAAATTATCATTTTTATGATTATTTTAATCAAATTAATTTAATTCAAATTCACAAATAAAAAATAATAATAAAAGAGGTTAAAATGAATTTACACTAAAAACATTAATTGACTATTTATTAAAATCATTAATTATATCAGTTTGATAAATTCAACTCCATTTCAATGATTCATAAAATTTGGAGAAAAAAACAAATAAGTAATTCACATTTTAAACTTGCGTGTCAAAAGAAAAGAGAGAAAAATTAGCTTTGAGAATAAATTGTGTGTCATGGAAAGTGAGAGTCGGAAAAAAAAAGAGATTATTAGATTTTTCTTCTTTCCCGCTTTAATGCTTTTATTATTTTATTTTTTTTTTATGTATTTACATTTTGACCTCTCATTTATTGAAAATTTTTAAAATTAACTCTGTGCATATCAGAATCAAGTGTTGGAATTCCAAACTTACATGTTGGAATTCTCGACTCACATGCCGGAGAATGTCAAGAGAGTTAACCAAATGTCAAATTTTTTTACACTTGTTGACTAAGTATCAATAAGTGTTAGAGAATGTCGGACACGTGTCGAAATATCTAATACGACGCGAAAGTTCCCAAAGAGTATTAGTGCTTCCTAGGCAACCACATCCGTTACCGCCGCTTGGATTTTGTAATTATTCATCTATATTGAAACACACTGATGGACATATGAAATGCAAGTGAAATACTAGAAGAGTAATACTAGAGAACTAGAGAGCCAGAAACGCATAGAACAGCACAAGCTGCTCCAGAGACAGCACAAGTTGCTTTTCAATGTTTGTGAATCCATACATTGGAAATGCAAATGCTCATGCATCCACTCAATCGTATTTCTGCATGAATAAAATAGTTAGGTATCCTCATCATTCAAACTTGTTATTGACAATATACTCTTATTAACTCAAACTTCATCCTAAGCTTGAACGATGTTATCCTAAAACCAAATCTCCAGTGCAGTAAATATTATAAAGACCATTGATAATCACTAAACGTGTATTGAGCCAGATTGTTTTCTCTAGGCAATGAAGGCCAAAAATTGTCAAACATCTCGACAAGTTCCTGCACAAATGTTGACCGGCAGATGCTTGAATTCCTATCACGAAACGCAATCCTTATAGGCAGCTCATTAGTCCGACTATAGTAATCCTTCCACTCTAATTTAACGCTGAGTAATAAAAAATGCAGATATATTAATAGCATGGGACAGAACAAGCTGCTCCAGAAACGAAACAAAGAGCCCACAACTCATTTGTAGAAGATAAAAGAATCACACAATGTTCGTCAAGACTAAGACGAACGATCCGAGCAGGCCACTGGACAAAGACTCAAAACTGCTAATAGCGCCAACTAGAAAGACATTGCTATCAAACTAAACTCGAAGAGTCAGTTTTCACATTTTTCCTCGAATCGGCTACTAAGGAAAGAAATCAATTCACAGAATTTGAGAGCTAATTACAGTGATTACCTCGGGAATCACGTCTCCGTGGGTTAGAAAATGAAAGTGAAAACAACGACAGGGTACGCTCTCTACTCCGCTATCTAGAAGAAAAGTGCGAGGCAGTAGCGGATGAGGAGCAGCTTTGGAGACGAGGGATGAGACGAAGAAGCCAGAGGTTGCTTGAGAAAGATGGGGGTAAAAGGAGCAGCTCTAGAGAAAGGAGATGAGGACGCGCGAAAAAGTGGGGAAAACGAAGGGAGGAAACAAGGGCAACTGGGCAACGCAAGGATGCAAGAATGCGAGGGCGAGGACAAGACGACATGAGCCCTAGCAAGAAAGATTGGAAAATCCAAGTTTTGGGACATTTTCCATTGACTAGAAAATATGTTCTCTGACCACTTATTTTCCGCTCTCCAAACACCAAATTTTTTTAAAAATATTTTCTAGGAAAAAAAATTTCGCAAAACAAACAGAGCGTTTATATGAACAAAGACGTCAGCATTTCCAGAATGGAACCCTACCACAGGAGAAGGAGGAGTAATATATCTCGATCGCGCATTCTAAAGGCAACAAACGATGAACATCGGAAGATGAACAAACGCAACAGGTGAGCACATAAGCATCTGCAAAGATCACAAAGAAAACTTGTAAAGACCATTTGAAGCTACTCCGTAGAGGTCCAATCAAGTCTTGCAATTCAACGCTCAATGGAAAGCTCCCAAAAAGACAGTAAAATCAAACAGAAAGTACGTTCTACTTCGCCTGACAATGCCCTAAAGCATCTCATAATAGCATAGGACAACATAACAAGGAAAACCACATGAATACTGTACATACACCGAAAATGTAACACAAGCCTATTTGGAGTGCCTCTTATCCGATGCAGATCTCTAGTTCTTGCACAACGGCCAGCCGGCCAGCATTAATAGCCAGAACTTGTGGGATTATTGTGACAACAGCCTTCACTGTCATAATATTGATGATACGCTGTCCTCTAGTTATTACTCACAAACTTAATGACAGATATGACGTATCTCTTACATAGAGAAACTGCATCCAAATGTTTTTCTTTCGCATATACGAAATCTTACAACTTTAGAACAGCTATGCAACGAAAAACAGTAGTAGCCACTCCATAGCAATAACGCTGGAATTGTAATCCGTACATAAACCAAGAGAGACTCTTTTCAAGAGGTGAAAAAGGACGAGCATCCAAAAAGTTGCTCGCCTCGTATATAGACAGGCGCCATCAACATCCCAGAAGAATTCACAGCGTCCAAAGTTATCTCCACCATGCAAAGAACGAAAATGGTTCACCATACTACTACTAGACTAACCGAATATTAAGTCAGACCACACAGAATATAATTTGATTCCAGGTACTGCAACAATGCTTAGTATATTGTAATTGCTGGGTTTGAAGTTGCCAATGCTATCAGGAAAGTATCCAGAGATAGCATCTTTCGGCGCCATTATATTTCACTGTTACCCTTCTACAACTCAACTGAAAATCATGATGTGATCCTTCGAATCTGAAACACAACAATGGACTGCAGTTACTAAAAGTTAGCACCCGTTTGAGAGCATCCATTAGCTTATGTAGACCAGACTTACAAGGAGGAGTTCCCCATGGTCAATGCAAGCAACGCATCAAAAGAGTAGCCACACCATTGCGTTAAACCAGTCTAATTCTGGTTCATCCCACTGAGAAACTAAACCAAAGATTCTAGAGTAAATTGATCACCAGAAGGATGCTAGACGCCTCTTTTTTAGACAGCTTAATGAGATTTATGAGTATATACAAATTTACAACTTGCCAACACAATCCTATCGATTTGCTGCACTGAGAAGCTTGCCTGGGCCACAAATAATCTTTCACATGAGTCAACGTATGCGATCACTAGGTACAATAATTAATGGAATCTAAATTATTTTCCATCGTGGTACAGTGACATTGAACGCTGACAAATACCACAACCAGACAACAAGAGAAAAGATGAAAGGCATGGCACATTAGATGTCAATTTATCTAACACGATACCGGGACTTACACGGCATCAAATGCTGCATCCTACGGAAATCCTCAGGCTACAATCATCTGAGTTCACATTATTGAGTAACTAGAAGTGCCGACAAGTCCCAATATCAAAGACTTACCATGCCACCAACAACAAGAACGACATCACCGGAAGCACCAGCCTCGCCACGGTTCTCACAAGCTACAAGAGTTCAATTAACAGTCCAAATGATCTGAAAAGTTTACTCATTTCTTCCTCACATCTTGTAATCGGAAGAAGCACTAGACTCTGTCCTTCATTCATTCAAGAATCATACACCCTTTTGTCTATAAGACGGTAAATCTACTCCATATCAACTCGAGGGCCATGTAATTAGAGATCAAAATGCAATTCAAGCACCAAGACTTGCTCAACACATACTTTATTCGACTAAGCAGTTTCAGGATCTCAACAGACAGAGCAACAGAGAGACACAGACATTTTACATTAACCTCAGAAAGGGAGGCAATCAATCATCCATCGTCCCATCAGAGGCTCGCGCTCGCCGGCTGCAGCTCCGGGACCACGTAATCCACCACGATCACGCCGTCCAAGTGCTCCCTGACCTTCTCCTTGCGCGAATTCACGGCCTCCTCGTCGGCCGCTGCGGCCTCCATCTCCTCCACGCTCTTGAAAACCGCGAGCGAGGCGATCGAGAACCCCTTGGCCCGCGCCGGCGAGAAGTTCTCCCCGCAGGTCACCTGCTCGACCTGCGCAAACCCGTCCTTGATCCCCTGAATCACCCCCAAGACCTCGCCCTTCGCGGCGTCCCCCAGCCCCTCCTTCAATTTGAGGAAGCTCACCTTGACGGCGGACCCGGGGGGCACCGCGAGGGCCTCGGGGGCGCGGTCGGCGACCCAGTCGACGGCCATGATGTCGTCGCAGATGGGCAGGACGGACTCCTTCACGACCCCCATGTGGCTCGGGTGGGCGGAGTAGGCGGCGAGGTCGTCCTTGGTGCGGTAGCGGCTGTGGAGCATGTGGGTGAAGGAGAAGAGGGAGGACCGGGTCTGGAGGACGGGGCCGGCGGCGAGGTGGAGGACCTGGTCGAGGGAGACCAGGCCGTTGAGGCCGGCGAGCATGGCGCCGACGCGGGAGGGGTCGGTGCCTTCCTTGACCTTGAAGAGGACGATGTGCTCGACGGGCGGACCGGCGGAGGCGGACATGGTCGGACCGGCGGCGGCGGCGGCGGCGGAGAGGGGCTTGACGGAGAGGGAGGAGGGCCGGAAGGAGAGGGTGGGAGGGAAGAAAGCGAGTGGGAGGGAAGGGAGAACGTGGGCACGAGATCGGAGAGAGGGAATCATGATGAGTGTGACAGCGACCGGAGGAGAGAGGAGAGAGGAGAGAGAGAGCGACGATGGAGGTGTGGAGGGGATTGGTTGAGCCATGACGACGACGTGATGCAGGCAAGGGATGGGCCTGGACGCCCGGCCTCGGCAGGAGGGACAAAACGTCGAACACCTGCACGGCGTTGTCTGACCTCGTTATACATTTCGAGCCCATGTAGGGAGCCCATCGACTAGCTAGCCAGAAAACGTTGCCGGGGCCACCAAAGGGACCCCGGCCAGAGGGTCGGATGTTGGGTCCGGCGAGCTCTCGTCCGACCGACTCAGCCACAGCTCGAGAGTCCTGGGAACCCGTCGAGTCGATGGAGCACAGACTCACCCCATGTACTTCTACTAGAGTCAGGAAGCATTGTCTAGGCTTGCCTGATGGGCTGACAAGGATGCCATTCTAGCGGTTCGAATCATCAGTTTGCATCAGGAGTCATTTGAGGAATCGATTGGTGCACTCTGTATACTATATCAATAATAATATAGGATTGGAAATCGTATGGTGTGGAGAACGGAACATGATTAGATGTACTTTATATCCATCCTCATGATCGTGATTTCCTTAACGCTTTGTTGCGTTCGATGTTGTACGTCTAATCGGGTTAAACATGAGCACAAAATCGTTTGAGCATGCGACAATGACTGTCAAGTCCCTGTCCATTTCGACTAGTGAAGCAAAAGGAGTAGAGGAACCATAAATTGGTGAGAAGGAAAGCAAGAGCTGCGAGTCTCTACCGGAGGTAAGTTTTTCGATATCTTACTTGATCAAAGAGCATCCTGAAATTAGACACACAGTAAAAGGAGCATGTTGAACATGGTCTGAAACTGATTATCACCTCCAAATGGTTCTCTCGCCATTATCAAGACTGGTTCCGGAACACAAGTACATTAGCTCCGAATCTCGTACTCTCATGGAAATCTCTATCTATAACCAACCCTTCTCTCAAATGTCAGGAACGATCGAACTGGTAATACTAGCTTGTAATTAGTTCATTCCCTTCTAAATGATAAATGATAATCTAGCAGAACCGGCTGATAGCTACCTTTGCATAAAATTATCTGATATTGTTAGTAGCGCTGAATGCTAAAAGGAAGCAACCTTGTGTAGACTACCAATAGTCATTGCACGAGCACAAGCCACCTTCAAATCGGTGAAACCGGAGTCGGTCTCTTACGACTATCGTTCTGCTTAATATCCTTGAAAGCAGTTTTATCCAGCAATGACAATCATAGCAGATCCTAAGGTTCTTCAACACCACAATCCCGCTCCCAGGACTAGATTTCAAGACCCCATATGCCACTGCCAGTTTTTCACTGTGAAAGTTCAAATTCTCCTCCTTCTCTTCATCAGCAACATCCATCAGAACCAACTCCATTGAAGGCACAAACCCTGCCATTTTAGTTCTCTTAATGAGTTCATCCAAAACTTCGTATAAAGCTTCTGTTTCCCGGTGCGACCTATCACCTGATCTGAATTGGTGGATCTCACCTGCAAACTCAATCCAACTCTTTCCACAATTTTTACCAACGCTTTTCTTTTTCATCAAATTTCTCATTTTTGCTGCACTATCCCACCTAGTTAAAGAGCAGTAGGTGTTTGAGAGCAAGACATAATCCCCACTTTCACAACGTGGAATATTTGCAATGGCAACTTCACCTAGCCGTGACCTTTTGAAGACCCTGCAAGAACTGAGGAGAGTCCTCCATATTGCAGCATCTGGCTTCATGGGCATTTCCTTAATCATAGCATAGGCCTCATCCACAGATCCTGCTCGAGCCAACAGGTCAACCATGGCACCATAATGCTGTATTTCAGGCTGAATGGAGTAACGTCTCCTCATTGAATCAAAATACTTGCGCCCTTCCTCAACCAATCCACAACGGCTACAAGCTGTCAATAGACCAACAAAAGTTATAGAATCAGGTGTGACATTTTCCTGTTCCATCTCTGAGAAAACTGTAATAGCATCATGGGCATGGCCATGAATGGCCAGCCCATTAATCATCGAGTTCCAAACCGACACATCATCACGAGGAACGCTGTCAAAAATTTCTCGAGAGGTTTGGATCTTGCCACATCTTGCATACATGTCAATTAGGGCTGCATGCAATATATAGTGCCCTTCAATCTTTTTCTCGATCATCAACCCGTGCGCCCATGATGCATGACTTAGAAACCCAACTCGCGCACAACTGGTGAAAACAGACGAGAACGTGAAACCATCGGGCTTGACATCCGAACTCAGCATATCCCGGAAAGACGCAAGCGCGTCGTGGAACCGCCCATTCCGCGTCAGGCCCCCGATCATCGAGTTCCAAGTCACCGCGTCCCGTTCAGGCATTTTATCAAACAGCTTCCTCGCAACGCCACACTGCCCGGCACGCAACAAATCCCTGAGGAAGATATTGAGGGTCAACAAGTCGCGACACCGGCTGGCGACGTGGTGGACGACACGCTCGGCGAGATCCAGCTGATGACAGCGCACGTACGCCGACACCAGAGAAGCTAGAACAGGCGGGTTGGCCCAGTACCCGGAGGTGACGATCCTGGCGTGGGCTTTGGTGGCAGTCTTGAAATCCCCCGCCCGCTTGGAGGATTCAAGAACGTGGCGGATGAGCAATTCCGGGTCTGCAAGAATCAGGAGGGAAGACGAGAAAATGCGGGTAAGAAACCGTCACGCTTTCGCGTCGTTCTACGACCAAAGGAACAGAGAGAGCTGCGTCGCGTTGCTTACCCAGTAACTTGGAAAAATGAAGCTGGAGTTGCCATGCAATCGAACGTCGGGCGTTGCCCACGCGGATGCTGCTCAGGCTCGACATGGCTTCCTTCTCGTTGTGTTCATGAGCGGGTTTTGCGTGATCCGAAGGAAAATTGCAGAACCATGCGAGCGAGACGAGGCTGTTCTGTCTGCCGGGCGTCTCTTAGGTTGGAGCAGAACATGGAGACTGATGAAAGAACGGCAAAATTTCCAAATCGTGGTTTCACGACCAGTAATCAAGTGAAAAGCCAAATCATGAGCTGCTTTTATGCTAGGGAATGGATTCGATGATTAGTCAGATTCCCATGAGCATCGCATCGTACCGTACAAGTGCTAAAACTTTCAAAAAGTACATTTTTATATGCCAGATTTTTTGAAAATTAGACATTTAAAGTTCTAACTCTTGTGAGCTTGCCGAAATTTCAACTTGGCTTATTTTATTAATAAAATCGATTTACGTGACTCATTGAAATGTTCACTCAACAATCCTTGGTTAAAATAATGTAGTCCTCTATGTTCTCTTAAATGCTAGTCATGGTTTAAAAAAATCATTGAAGTGTTAAATTATGATGAAAGTGATTACTTAAGTACCAAAATGACATCGTTTAGTGTCATCTCGCATAATCTACATAGACAGTGCAATGTTGTTTGCCTTGTCCATGAAGATAAAAAAAAAAATTTAAAGAAATGACATATCATTTAAAATTCTCACCAAAAAAAGTCATGTCAAATATTTAGTCAAAAATTGTGGCACTTGGGTATTTTTAGGCCCAGTTTACTTCCTAAAAAAAACCTCTATTGCCTCATGATTTTTCATTAATTTTTTGAAAAAATTACATAAATAGTTCTTGAACTTTGATCAGATATGCAATATAACTCATAAACTTTAGCCTTCGCATACTTTTAAATTATTCAATGTGGTTATTGAGCAATTGGTACGTGTTCAATTTAGTTTTTTGACTATATAAAAATATTCAATGTTGTTCCTGAACTTAAATTAGTGGAATGACGATATTGAATATGTACTAAAAGTTTAATAATTACATTAAACAAATTAAAAGGCATCACACTATATATTGAGCCAAAGTTCAAGAATCATTTGTGCCATTATCCATAGATTCTTTTGACATAAGTACATATCTTAAATAAAAGAACAAAGAACCAATTAAATTGTCAAGGATTAGTATGCAAAGTATATTTGACATTACTTAGGAATTACTCTTGGAAGTCTTGTCCGTTGCTAGGGGTGAGCATCGATCTAGGGTCAACCCTGGACCGGCCCAACCCTACCAATCCTGGTCCAATTCGGTCCTTGGTCCTGAAATTCCTAGACCAGCATTATGCGGGTTGGTCCTCAGTATTGAGAGTTTATGGTCAATCCAATCTAGACCAACCTTGATTGTATATATATATATATAGTATATTTCTAATATATTATTTATAATTTTACCTAAAACAAACGACGTCAACAACATTAAACAATTTCTTAGTGAGGAGTCCAAGAAATTTTACACTGTTCTTTAATAACTTAGATTTTTAATGTCTTTTACGGCGTCAATAATTATAATTTACAAAGGAGAAAAATATTTTTTTTTAATGAGTCCTCATGTCATCCAAAATGGCATAAACAACTCCTCACATCATCCTCCTCTAGTATTTGTTCTCTTCTGTCTTATGTGTCCACTTAGTTTTCAATTAACTTCTTTGCTTGCCACTCGACACTCACCTCACTCGCTTTTGGTCACTTGTGTCGCTCGCCGCTAAATGCTCGCCCTGCTTGTTGCTCAACGCTTGCACTGCTCGCCTCTCTTAACCGACCTCGCTTGTTATTGAACTCATTGGGTCAATCTGATTCTCGGCTGCTTTTTTAGGGAATAATAAAATGAAAAAAAAATTATCGGTTAGTCCTGGATTAACCATGGAGTCAAACCGAACCCATTGGGTTGGTCTAGTCCTCGATCCCATAGGGTAGGTCCTCAGTCCTGAAAATTAATGACCAACACTGCGCAGGTTGGTCTTAGGGTTAGAGGGTAGATCGGCCCAACCCGAACCATGTTCACTCCTATCAACTACCATTTTGATATAGTTTTAATTACATATGTTGGTCGTTTGCGTCGACACTATTCTCTAGATCAATTGAGTCGAAAATTTGGATATTGTCAAAATTTAATATATAAACCTTATAGTTAATTTTAATCAAAAAAGAAAAAAGACTTTTTAAGATATTTTGAAAATGAAATAATTACACATTTTAGTAAAAGTACTTATTTAAACAAAGTCCATGAATTTCAATATAGTATTTAAACTTTTAATTTGTTTTAGGACTAGTTTGACTATGTAATAAAGTTCGAAATTACATTAAACAAATTAAAAATTAATGCACCATACTATACATCAAGCTAAAGTTTAAGGATCACATTTATGAATTATATTATACATTGAGCTAAAATTTAGGGATTATATTAAATAAATTAAAAATTTACAGGTTACGTTACATATTGAATCAAAGTTTAAGGGCTATTTACGTTATTTTTTCTGAAATAAAAAGCTTCATGGAAAGGCATCTTTATAAGATCCAACAAGTGACCCACTATGTTTTGCAATTTTTTCCATAAATAAGCGACACTTGAATTGGACATAAAGAGTGTACTGGATCAGAACAGAACCTGAAATCTGGAGGCGACCGACGTGTCCCGGTGTGTGCGACTGTCAAATCCATTTATTCTCTCTCTCTCTTTCTCTCTCTCTTACAAACACACACAACTCTCGCAGATTTCGTCGCGAAACAGCAACTCCTTTCTATCTACGAGATTCTATCCAGTCGCCGATCTTTTCTGGTTCCCTCCTCCTAAATCTGATTCTCTCTCTTCGCTCCCTCTCGATGCAATCTCCCAGAAGACGTTCAAGGTACGAGCTTCTCTTTTTTAATCACATACCCTGTTGCAGTACGATTGCCTGTAACGTAACAGAGACCTCCAGAGGAAAAAAAGAAGAAGAAGAAGAAGAGGAAATCGGGTCTTTTCTCTTTTGTCTGGTCTTTGTGCTTTGCTCTCCTCCTCGTCCTCCTTTTTGTCGGCACATCACTGTCCATCTGCATCTTTCATCTGCAGCTTCGGATGGGAGTTTCCTTTTCCCCAAGTAGATTGTGGGATTTCCCTCCTCGTTGAAATTCTTGTCCGTCCCCTGTTTTCTGTTTTCCTTGCTTGAGCATGCTCTTTGATTTATTTGGAAAAATGGGCTGGCTTTGAAATGCTCTTGGTCGTCGCTGGGAGCCAATGTTTGCAGGTTCTTTTGGGGTAATGAGCTTTCCTTTTGGGGGGGCAAAGTCTTCGTCTTTTGTCTTTGCTTTTTGGAACCTCATGCTTCTGCATTCGCCGATCGCAAGCTTTTGAAATTTGAACGTCTCTGGATAGTATGAGCTGGGTCTTTCCTGTTCCTCTCTCTATCTTTCTTTTCGAATCGCAAGCAAAGTCGGCCGCATAATTTAGTGCGCTTTCTCTGTTCTTTATTTTGTTGAACTTTCTTATCATCGTTTTTGGCCTCTTTACATTCGTTTGAACCTGGTTCGTGGTTTTCCTTACCCATTACTATAATGAATAAATAAGTACATAAAAAATCGGTAGTGCTGTCTCTGAAAATGCCTTATCTTTTCTGCATCATTGACTGAGACTCAGAGCTCCGTCCTTTTTGAGATTCTTGTTTTTTACGCTGCTGATTTTTAAGGCGGGTATTTCTCCGATTACGATACAAGGGCTTCCTTTATATGGAAAAGGAATCTGCTTTCTCCTCATATTCTTGTCATCAATAGCAATTAATATACTCAACAACTGTAATAATGTACTATATATACTGCACAAATTCTCTCCACAGAAAACTAAAAGTGCCCGCGGCGGTCATGATTTCAACTATCACACCTTGTCTCTCGCGACAAGTAAACAAATTCTGAAGCCGCGCTGCTCATTCGTGTCCAGTTAAGAAGATGAATTTCGTAGTTTTTTTTTTTTTTCGTATTTTCGATTTATTTTGGTAAAACTTTATCTATTGATATATGAAAAGAACATGTCTTGATGTTGTGCATGTGCTTTGGAATCTTATTCTAATCAAGAAACCTATAAGCTACAGTTCATTAGCATAATCTTAATGAACAGAAAGTTCTTTTCTTAATTCTTTTCTTCGGCCTAGTGGGGTTATTATAAAATGGGATAGAACCTGGGAGAAACGCAGAGTCTCAGCCTTTTTGTGTTCTTTTGCTTCTTCTTCTTGATGCAGGTCTGGATCTGATCACACATAAAATCTGACCCAGAAATCATTTCAGTTTCGAATGGAGGGCGACTCATTCTCGGGGCTTGGCAATGGGGCGCAGAATGACGGGAGGGTGTTGCAGACATTCCGGAAGAGCTTTGTGCAGGTCCAGAACATATTGGACCAGAACAGGCTTCTCATCAGAGAGATAAACCAGAATCATGAGTCCAAGATCCCAGACAACCTGAGCCGCAACGTCGGCCTAATCCGAGAGCTCAACAACAACATCAAACAGGTCGTCGACCTCTACGGTGATCTCTCTGGTAACTTCTCGAAGATCATGGATGCTTCCTCTGAGGACAATTCCTCTGGTAGCAGGACAGGGCACAAGAGAATTAGGCCTGCATAGGGAAAAAGATTTTCTCGACTCCATGTATGAAACAAGCTGATGTTGAATTTTCTCTTCAGCTTTCTTCCCCTATCTAGCTAGCTAGTTCTTAACCTTGAACTGTCTTTTCCAAATGATTTTCTGAGGTTCATCTCAGTTTGTAAGTTAACTAACTGCTTGTGGCTGTGCAAGTATGATCAAAATGGACCGTGGTTATGATATCTAATTCTATAGTTTTGTCTTCCAAGAGTGCTAGTTTGTAATAAAACAACAGAGCAAATTGCCATTCGAAGCAGGAGTCTTAGTCAGAGCCAATTTGTGACTCTCTGCTGGTTTCACTTCATTACCACCCGGTAAAGATCTTTTAGCCAAAAAAGCTGAATTCCATGTATATAATTCTTGTCCATGACTATGAAAACACTCTATCAAAACGCTTTTCTTTGTCTTCCTTTTCAGTTCAAGCCAAAAGCATCATGCCCTACCTAACCCTGTTGAAATCTGAGGATTCGGCAGTGACTTCCTTCTTTTCTCTTTTTGGTTCCCATGATTGTTTGCCCAGAAATTCACTGCTGATGATTCCTTTTTCCCTGTGCCTGTGCGGAGAATTGAACTTGCATGCATAAAAATCTGAGAAGATGCCGTGGGAAAAGAAAATAGGGGGAAAAAGGCAGCTTTTCGTTCTAGCACACTTTGGGCTCTCTCTCTCCTCCTCTCCCCCTCACATTCCCATACAGGAACAGAATCTCAGATGTGGGGGTGATCAGCTTTTGACCATTCTCGGCGTGTCTTATTTAGTGGGAAATATCATAAGATATTACCATGAAGATTACTGATTTTTTTTTTCTTTCTTTGGCTAAATTTTGCTTTGAGTGGGTAATGGGTACGGAGCTCGTGATGTACACAAGAGTTAAGACTAGTACATATGCCTTAATCACGCTGAAATCATGAATTTTTATTTTTTTTTGGGTATTGTGAAATCATGAATTTTTAACTTAGTTTATTGTCACAAAAGTATGGGTGACTTGAGTGGATTCTGTGTAACTAAACCGTTCTTTAAAACCTTGTTGCTTTTTCCTATTTCTAGTCCTTCTACTTATTGTTGTCGTTTTCAAGATGAAGCAATTGAATAAGATTCAAGAATCATGATGGAACACAGTGATTTTGAATGATTAAAACTGCGTTTGATCAAAATCACAATAATTACAGCACAAAGAATGATAAAAAAAGACTGAGATTTCGCAAACCCTTGAGAGGACTACAAACTGGAAGATGGAAAGTAGAACATCTTTAACAAGAGAACTACAAAGGAGGATGCTGAGGTGGTCCGGGGACGACCTTCTGATTTTGCAGGCTGATGCCTCCTCTTGTTCCTTCTACCTCTTTTATAGAGGGAAATACTAGCTTGCACTCATGATGCGTTTGTCTCAAGCATTTGCAATGTCCTTAATGGTGCAAATGATAGACCATTCTATTTTTGAAATCAATTTTTGGTCACAAATTAATTTTTCTATTTCTATTCTCGGGAAGCCAATGAGCAACGATGGATGGCGGAGAACCACGGGTAGCAAAAGATGGCGGGCAACGTTGGAGGATGGCGGCGAATAGTGGCAGGTAGCAAAGGACAGTGATGGGCAATGGAGAACGACAGAGGGCAACATGAGGTGGCTGGCGATGGAGGACAGTGGATGTCAGCAAGTGAAGGAGGGCAACAGCCGGCAACAAATGGCTGCGGCCAGCAAGCAACGGCGATGGTGAGTGGGTGATCAGCTAAGAGTTAGGGCAAGCACTAATAAGAGTTTTTATTTCTCATCTCTATTCCAAAATTAGAAAAGTAAAAAATTTGTACTTCTCATTTGTGTCATAAACTTATTTCTTGACTAAAAATTTGTTCCAAAAATAGAAAAATAAAATTCCGTTACCAAATTTCTGTTTCAAATATATTCCCGAAAATAAAATAAAAAATAGAAAAATAAACAAAAAGAATTGTTATTATGCACCCCTTTAATATACTAAAGCTCCTTAGGCAAATACAAATACCATTTAGCGAAATTTATTTCCGGGGTGCTTTGGGAATACACAATTGTATCTCCAAAGCTCTCTAAAGGCTTTTAGCCCAAGATAGGTCCGGAAATAGTTGCATTTCCAGGATGCAAATAGAATTTTTTCTCTTCTAACTTTATTCTCGCTCAATTTTCATAATTCAATAAATGTTTATGAAAATCCTAACTTTGCCTTAGCCACTAGTAACTCATGAGCGGCTGGCATGATGATTCAATAAAACTTCAGAATAAGTCCAAAGACTCCCTAAAGTTGCTTTTCAATGTGTGTTTAAAATACACTTTAACAAACACTATTTTGAAAAATCCCTTTACTTGAAAAGCCTTTGCATTTTCTCAAAAACAATTCCTTAAAGTCGAACCAAACTCACCCTTAACGTGTTGTGCCGCCTTTCCTCGTTTTTTCATAGGGTGGTGGGGATTTTTTAAGTTTTAAACTTTTGACTGTAGATCTATCTCCTCTTGAAAAGTAGATTCACTTTTGAAAAGTAAATTGTTCAATAGCTATGCTTTCACCGTCTCTTGAAAACTATATCTCTATCCAATTTTACGTCAAATCTACCACATATCAATCTCAATCTTATCAATTGTGCAATAGTCGATGAATGATTAATGCCCTCAACTAAAAGACCATATATATTTCTTTTTTTTAGATCTTTTAGTTTACTTGTTTTTGCCCTAGATTTTTTACACGTGTTTGTTGCAATGCTTTTCTAGGAATCTCACGTCTCATCTAGCCTCATCTACTAATGAGAACCATTCGATTCCTTCATTGCGTACATCTCACTAGTCTCTTCTCGTCCAACTTGGCACTCATTCATGGCAATGCTTTCAGGGTCCTCTTGAGGACTTGCTAATTGTTTGGCTCATAAGAAGTCAATTTTGATTGAAATGTAACACAATCGCAACATCACTCCATATTGTACTATGTGAAAGTTAAAAGAGTCACTCACAGATGTTAAAAGTATAGTTTGATTCATTACTTTATAACCAACTTCTGTAAATTAATTTCTATATTCTAAAGTACGAATCTCGGAATACGCCAAGAGAAATCTATTATTTGATCAAATCATTGGTCAATACAAACCCATCAATCTGCAGTTCTTCAAGACAAGTGCATAAATCATTGACGAACTCCAAGAACAACCCTCCAAAACAGCGTACACATTCAAGTAGCAAGGAACAAGCCGACCGTACATGGTCAATGTTTTGCAGCAGCAGCAGCTATAATTCACCAATTATTCTATTTGGTTCGTGAAGCATCGTTATTCGTTCTCTCGACATCATTGGGAGGCGGAAGGATAAAGACCAGGTTTGGCCATCACGAGACCCAGACAGAGACAAACTGAACATGCCACCATCTCAAACCTATGGAGTCCCCACCTTTTTCCATCTTTTTTCCTTTTTCCATTGTCGTTTCTTTGCTTGCATTTGCAGTAAACACAGGTCAGAAAGGTGGAGTCTCTACAGCCTTAGGGTTCTTGCTTTTAGGCCAAAATAGAATAATGTTTTGTCTTATAGGGGCATGTTTCATGATTTTACTGAGGACCCCGATTAGGGAGAAAGCTAGATTCTAGCTCAATCATGACTTAATTACCATTGGTGATTATGGTCCCGGGTGATCTCAATCAATGTCATTGAATGCAAGTGAAATGGACCTCCACTAAAGTTCTAAAGAAATGTGAGACATGATTGTCTCTATTCATTACCTAAGCAGCAAGTTTTCTTTGACCCCTTTTGTTAGGTGAGCGCTGGGGATGAAACTCATATTCATTGGGGACCCATGTCATGAGCTAGTCTACAGGTCGCATGTGCTTTGATTTTTGAATTGAAAATCTCGAGGCATGAGATCAAGAGAATTGTCCTTAAGAACAAATTATTCTTTCTTGAGATAATACCAAAAAATGTATAAAATTATTGTATGGATGTTAATTCAACATTTAATCTTTCAATTTAGCTAATTTTTTTTTTGTCGGTAATTTGACCAATTTAATCATAAACATTTTCATGGTTTGTCAACATAATCATTTCAACTAATTTTGGTCGAAAATCACTAATGTAGACACTGATGGGGGTCCACGTCACACAGTCAGCATTGATGTAAACAATTTTATGAATTTTTTTTAATTTAAAATATATTTCCTTTTCTTTTTTTTTTCCTACGGTCGATTGCCAAGCCTTGGTGATGACCTGTGGGATTGGCCACAAGCAATTGCCAGCAAGTCAAGGCTAGGCAAAGTTGGACGTTGCCAGATCTAACAAGTTCGAGCCTCTCCTATCGTCATTAAGGCCTGGCGACTAGCCAAGAAAGAAGGGAAAAAAAAGAAAGAAGAAAAACAGTAAAAAATTCAAAAAATTTATCAAAAATTTCAAAAACAATTTAAAATTATCAATTTCAGTGATTTCTAACCAAAATTAGCCAAATAGATTATAATGGCAAATCGTTAAAAGGTTTAGAACTAAATTGGCCAAATTTAAAAATTTAAAATTGAATTAATAGCTATACATAAGTTAAGATTTTATTTTTTTTTGGTTAATTTTCCCATTATTTCATCTTGGCACCCGCATGGTCTAAATATGAAATGTCCACCAAGGTTTTCGATTAAAGTTGCATTCATTAAGATAAAATGAGTAAATACAGATGCGGATTCAGAACATATCAGAGCCCAAAGGGCTTGTGGGTGATATAAAATCCAATTACAATTAATGGTTTTCTTACATTGCACTTTTGTGATTCAATTCGGCACCTTATTTGACTCTCGGTTGTAATGGCCCACTTTAAGACCCAAATAAAAAGCGAACCTAGGCTTGAGCTTCCCTGAGACTAACCTTTCAAGACGCTTCTTCTACGCTTGATAAGCCATTAATCAGATCAAACTAATCTAAAATCAATTCCAAGGAGGTATTTGGGGCACGTTTGGTAACGATTCCATTTTTAGGAATAAATTCTGATCATAAATTATTCTTTTTTATTCTATTCCCAGAAACAATTTCTGAGCATTTTAAGTTGTTTGGTAACTATCCAAAATTTCTTATTTTGAAATAGAATTGCGTTTGATATCGTGCTTATTAATTTTGTTCCAAATCATTTTTTTTTAATTTTTAAATACTTTTTTCCTTTTCTTTTTTTCCTTTCTCTCCTATTCTTCTTTTTCCTCAAGTGGCCAGTCGCCAGACCGGAACCGACCAAATGAGAGCCGATGATCTCACCAAAGCGTTGCTGGCCCTCAGTGAGGCCAACCCTCGTCAGCCAAGCCTTGCCGGCAACTGGGCGAGGCTTGCCCAGTCTCGCCAGATTTGGCAAGGTCGAGCCTTGCCGGAGCTGGGCAAAGCCCACTTGGCCACCAGTGGGTTGGGCGAGCCTCGCCAGAGATAAGCGAGGCCCGCCTAGCCACCAACAAGGCTCGGCCTTGCCAAATCGCGAGGCTCACCCAGCCTCGCCAATGGCTGGGTTTGCCTCCGACTAGCTCACCGGACCTCGCCTTGGCCTGGCGAGCTCGCCGAACAAGTTGTCAGTGACCAGCGGCGATGGCAGCAGACGGTGGCGAATGGCGGCGAATGGTGGCAAACAACAATCACGAGATGGCAGTCGAAGAAGAAGAAGAAGAAGAAGAAGAAGAGAAAAGGGAAGAAAAAGAAGAGTTGATTTTGATTTTTAGATTTGTTCCCGGAGCAAAAATCAACTTTTTTTAAAAAAAATTCTTGATTCTGTTCCAAATCTACTTCTGAGAACAAAAAAATAGAAATTTATTCCCGGGAACAAAAATTTTACCAAACGTAATTCTGTTCCAAAACTACTCCCGGAAACAAAAAAAAAAAAAATTAGAATCAGGTATTATTTGGATGGTTACCAAACAGCCCCTTAAACGACATTTAAAGAATTTTACGGTTTCCAGCGGAGCCAAAGCCTCTGTTTGAGCAGAAGACTATGCCATGAAAATTTGCGTGAAGCCATCCCCGAGAAGGCCGACACATGCATGTTATGGCTCCATTGTTTGTCCCTTCCAAGAAAGCCCCCTCAATGTTCAGCTTTAAGACTCTTTTTAAGTGGTTTTCAAACTCGATCCAATGCTTGTATGAGCTCGATTTTTTCTTTGGATCTAGTTATCCAGTGAGTAATACTTTCATGTGTAGTCCAAGGAGCATCCAGTAGCTTCACTGGGTCTGGGACTTGTGTTCAAAGCACAACATTGTTCCTTTCCTTCTAAATTAACCAGAGAACGATGAAGAGAAAATTGAGAGACACCAAGCAATGTTGACAATTAATAGGCCATTCATCAATTCCAGACAAATCCGAGTTCGATATGGTGATGTTTAGGCCGAATGAGGTCAAAACACCGATGTGAGAAATCGAAATTTGACTCCCTTGCTACTTTCATCTCGAAGTGCATTGCTTCATCAAACATACTACAAACTTTGTCTTAATCTAGTATTGGCCAGATATTACTGGAGTAGCTTGATATTCCCAGATATATACTTACAATCACAGTGAGTGCATTGCCATCATACATTCTAGAACATAGTTGACCTAATATTCTAGTGATGCATTTAGATTTGATTCTAGATTGTCGTTAGTACCGTGCATGGGCTAGAATTTTTCGGGTGCTTGTATGGCTAACCGTGATTGTCTGTCCTCACATTAAGCTTTCTTACTTTTGACATCCATTTATTCTATTCCCGTATGATTGGTTCAATTATTTGTGTGGAACCGGGAACTAGACTGTTTATTGCCGGTTTCTAAAATTGACAATCAAGAACCGCTCAAAACTGACCGACCCAACTCTCAAATTGGACTAGGACCATGCTCACCCTTAATAACCACGTTTACACTTGGCATGCTCTATTTGTATATTTTAGGTGTTTACATATATTATCGTTGGGCATATATTATATGTGTTATTAACTTGCGGAAAACTTGACTTGAAACTTCTTGCACTGTATGCATATAACATTCTTACCCATTTTCATTTTTTTTTTTAAAGAGAGAGATTATGCGACATTGGAATATTTATCATGGCAGGACAATTGGGTCAGTCCACCTAAAAGATCCGAACTCTGTTGTTTTAGGACAAAAGCAACTCAGCTTTTTAAAGGGGTCAACAAAAGGCAAGAACTTTTTAGATTTGAGGCAAATCTGGCCAATGTCCATTGTCGGCATTCCAAACCGGAAATATCCCGTTAGACATCCTTAAAACTTTCCGTTTCCCCCTCTTTTTATATGGGCAACTATATTTTCACATTCTATATTATTAATTCCACCTAATTTTCACCAAAAAGATAAATTTGCCTCAAATTTACAATTTAAGGTGGTGGCCTCAAATTTAAGGTGGTGGCCTCAATTTAAGGTGGTGGCCTCAAATTTACTTACTTTCCTTCCTTTTTCAGCATTTATATTCCTATATACCACTTAGGTTCTATTTGCCATTATTAAGAATTTCACATATTTTTTTTTGTGGGCATTTCATGTATATCATATGTTTTCTTTTTCTTTTATTTTTTCTTTTAGATTATACTTCTGTAGAAATTAGTTTCGTCAATAAAAAAAAAATCTGAGAAACCTAATTATTTTATTTGTTGTCTAGCAAATTTGTGGTTTAATTGTGGAGTAGAATCCATAAATTTTTTAGCAATTTTAACACAATCACTTGTTTATAAACTTTCACTTCTAAGATTAGTTTTTTTTCTTGAGGAAATATTCCTTTAACTCACTTTATCCCAAATTTGGTTCTTTTATATTTTTGGCAAAAGTCACTAAAAAGCCTGAAGTATGCCCACTGTGGCACATTCACCATAAATTTTTTTCCTATGGTACAAAAAAAACACAAACTTGTGCATATGTGATACACTTACCATCCATCAAAATTCTATGAATGAGAACTATTAAAAATCTAGCTATATGGATGCTTAGAAAGTAAACAATATTGACATGGCGTTCACGTGACTTAAGCGAAATAAAAACGATATTATTTTGACTAAAAAATACCTAATGGAACCTTAATAGAGTATAATGTATTACATAGGTACAAGTTTAGGGCTTTTTTATATCACAAGAAAAAAAATAGGATATATATGTCACAATGGCATAGCTTGGGATTTTTTATGTTACAAAAAAAAAAAAAAAACCTTCCGTAAATATGTCTCAGCTTCTTGTTGATGTC
This sequence comes from Eucalyptus grandis x Eucalyptus urophylla, assembly GCA_028830015.1. Taxonomy (NCBI): domain Eukaryota; kingdom Viridiplantae; phylum Streptophyta; class Magnoliopsida; order Myrtales; family Myrtaceae; genus Eucalyptus; species Eucalyptus grandis x Eucalyptus urophylla. The sequence continues at coordinate 50,752,667 of CM054190.1, forward strand.
TTAAGGCCAGCATTTCTCACTTACGAACTGTTATGGACACGCACACGAGGAAAACTGGACACCGAAATCACTTATCGAGTGCAAGAATTGAAAAGAGAGTTTTCTCTATTGATTCTACCTCTCTTTCGAAGTGAAGAGAGATCGAGTGTATACATGGTGTCTTTTGACCTTTGAGGCGAAAACTCTTGCTTTGACCAAAAAAAAAGTAACTATGAACGATGTACTTAAAGAGCATTTAAGCTAAAGTTAATGTAGTTCATGAACCAAAGAAAATCAAATTAGAGATGGCCATGGCCTTTTGCCGGTTGGGCTCGTCTGGGCCTGTGGTGTTTATGGAAGATCTGATGCAAAAAGAATAGAATATGCTGTCTTTGCCATAGAATGTGTGAATCAAGTGTTGGAGAAATCCTCATGAAGTGTTTTGAAGTTGACAAAACGTCTCCATCAGTTTAGTCTGAAGGTCTGCAGACTCTGTTGGTTAAAGTCTGAAGACTTCCGGACAGCCAGACTCAAGACTCAAAGTCTATCCTCATTGACAGTCTCTAATCCGTTGAAGAAAGGTTATCCAGAACTGGATGTTTTGTTCAGGATTTATCCTTATCATCTGGAGAAGATCTCGTGGCTGGAGAAGACGTAACAGAATCCTTGATTGATCAAGATTGATTCAATGATTGAAGATTCGTTGATTGTCTAAATATTATTGGAAGGTTCTACTTATGGAAACCGAGATCCTGATTGTATGGGCGAACAGGATTGATGGGCTATCAACACGTTCCTTTAATAGCTCGAACAATCTTCCTAATTGATTCCGTCCAACGGGTAGATTGGAGGAACTCCTTTGGTAAGTGCCAACGGGTGTGATGGCATAAAGGAGTATATAAGGAAGACGTTCTTAGTTGTTCGAGGAGTGCGCGATAGAAAAATTCCAAAGTCTGAAGCTCCTATTTGTTTAGACAATTCCTTTGAGCGAATACTTGTATACAAAAGAGAGTCTATATTTGTGAGAAACCTTGAGAAGGTGTGGTAGAACATCTACACTGTGGAATCAAGGCAAAGCTGTGCTGTAACTTCTCTTTTGATCATAGTGAAATCCAGCCGGTGGGCTGTCAGTGCGGAAGAGTGGACGTAGGCTTGGAATAAGCCGAACCACTATAAATCCTGTGTTCAATTCTCTCTCTATACCTCGATCGTATTTCATTTTGTTAAGAATTGCTTCCGTATCGGGACAAATTGTTTGTGCGCCTATTCACCCCCCCTCTAGGTGTTTATACTAGCTATCTCAATTGGTATCAGAGCTTGTGTACTCACTTTGTTTGAAGTGTTTTACTTCAGAGTTAAAGATCCATGGCTAGTATGCTAGCACCAGGGCTGATGGAAGGGCAAAGCAATACCAGACCACCCTACTTTGATGGAAATGATTACAACATCTGGAAAAACAAGATGAAAGCTTTCCTACGATCAAAGGATCCTCTGGAATGGGATGTTGTAGAAAAAGGAATTACTCCTACCACTGCATCAGTCTCTGAAAGAGGAAAAGAAACTGAAGAAACCAGCGGAATGTCTCAGGAAGAAATAATCAAAAGACAGACACTCGATGCAAAAGCAATTTACTCCTTATATTGTGCTTTATCACCAACTGAATATAATAGAATATCTTCTTGTGGTACAGCAAAAGAAGTTTGGGACAGATTGCATATCACCTATGAAGGAACAGATCGAGTGAAGGAAACAAGAATCAACATTCTTCTCGGTCAATACGAAGCCTTCAGAATTAAACCAGGAGAATCAATATCTGACATGTTTAGTCGTTTTACAGATATTGTGAATGGTCTTGAAAATCAAGGTCAACCAACTTTTGATCACATGAAGGTAAACAAGCTACTGCGTGGACTCTCCAAGGATTGGAATCACATAAAGACTTCGATAAGAGAGACGCAAAGAATTATGCCACTATCTGTAGATGAGCTGATTGGAACTCTTCAGTCTTATGAAGTGGAACGGATCAATGAAGACGAAGATCCAAAAGGTAAGAAATCCATTGCATTAAAATCAAATGATGATTCTGATGATACAGATTCTGAAGATGATATGGACAATGAGGAGCTTGTTCTCATGATAAGAAGATTCAGAAAACTGAATAGAAAAGGAAGAAGGTTCAACTCAAAGAAACAAAGCTTTCAAAGACAGCAGACCAAGTCTGTTGATGATGAAGAACCGAACAAAGATGTAGTTTGCTTTGAATGTAAGAAAAAGGGACACATCAGACCCAACTGTCCTCTTCTGAAGAAGAAAAGAGGAAAAGCTGAAAAATTTCGAAAAGCTCTCAAAGCTGAAACCTGGAGTGATACTGAGTGTGAAGAAAGTGATAATGAGTATGCCAATCTATGTCTGATGGCACAATCAGACTCAGACTCTGGATTAGACTCTGGATCAGACTTTGGATCAGACTCAGATGGTGAATTTGAGGCAAGTAATTTTAAAATTCCTATCAAAGTTTCTAAATATATTGATGAACTGTGTTTTAGTCTTAAGACTTCTCTCAAAAGAATTTCCGAACTAAAAAAGGAAAACTCAGCTCTAAAACAAAAGGAAAATGTTTTAGAAGAAAGAACTAAAAGTCTAGACTTGACTGTTTCCACTCTTAAAGAAAATGAAGATAATCTTTTAAAAGAAAATGCTCTTTTAAAAACAGACTTATCAAATATTTCAAAGAAATTTTCTATAGGGTCTGAGAAACTTGAAAAAATTCTTTCAGCTCAAAGACCTTACTTCAATAAGTCTGGTCTAGGTATGTCAGCAGAAACAATTCCCTTGATTGATTTTCCTAAAGTAAAAGAAAGAATTAAGAAAAGACCCTCGAAAGAGGATTACAAAAATCATTTCAAGAAAGTTTTTGTAAAACCTGTAGGAAGAAATGCTCTCAGATGTTCAAAGTGCAACAGTCCGGATCACTTTGAAAAAGAGTGTCCTATGATATGGAAACCTGTTAAGAAAGTATGGGCTAATACTGTTTATATTACTAACACCAAAGGACCCAAGAAAATTTGGGTACCAAAGAAAGCTTGAGACTTTATTTTAAATGCAGGTCTCCGTCAAGAAACAGGTAAAGTGGTATCTTGACAGCAGATGCTCAAGACACATGACAGGAGACTCAAATTGCTTTATAAAGCTTGCTCAAGTAAATGGTGGAAAAGTTTCATTTGGAGGAAACAGCAAAGGAAGTATTGTGGGATTTGGAACCGTGAAAATTGGAACTCTCACAATAAGTAATGTTTCCTTAGTGGAAGGACTCAATTACAATCTTCTCAGCATTAGTCAATTGTGTGATACTGGTTTCAAGATCTTCTTTCAAGAAGGAACATGTTCTGGAATCAGTAAAGACTCTACTCAGTCTTTTATGGGTCGAAGACATGGAAATATCTATCTTCTGGATGTGAAACCAAATGAATCGCAATGTCTTATCTCAATTCAAGACGAAGCAAGCTTATGGCACAAAAAGCTTGGTCATGTCAACATGAAGCAATTAGCCAAAATCTCATCAAAGCAGCTTGTTCGAGGTCTACCCAAACTGCCATATCAAAAGACTGATTCATGTACTCCATGTATTCTGGGAAAGCAGGTAAGAAATTCATTTAAGCCAATAAATCATATCTCTACTAATCATGTATTACAGCTGCTACATATGGATCTCTTCGGACCAACCAGAACTCAAAGTATTGGGGGTAAGAAGTATTGCCTAGTAATTGTTGATGATTACTCCCGTTTTACTTGGGTATATTTCCTTGCAAGTAAGTTTGAAACCTTTTCATATTTTGAAAAATTTGCTAAAAAGGTTCAAAATGAAAAAGGATGTGTTATCTCTAGTATAAGAACAGATCACGGAGGTGAATTTGAAAATCAAGATTTTACAAAATTCTGTGATGAATCTAGCTTTAAGCATGTGTTCTCCTCTCCATATACTCCTCAGCAAAATGGAGTTGTGGAAAGAAAGAACAGATCTCTTCAAGAAATGGCTAGAACTCTTTTAATTGAAAGTAAGATTTCTTCACGATTTTGGGCTGAAGCCGTTTCAACAGCATGCTATATCATCAATAGAGTCTTCTTAAGACCTATTCTAAAGAAAACCCCTTATGAAATATTCAAAGATAAAAAGCCTACTGTTTCATACTTTCATGTATTTGGTTGCAAATGTTTTATATTGAAAAATGCAAAAGATCGAGTTGGTAAGTTTGAAGAAAGATCAGATGAAGGTATCTTCCTTGGATATTCCACATCAAGCAAAGCCTACAGAGTCTATAACAAGAAGAGCCAGTCTGTGGAGGAGTCAATGAATGTCAAATTTCAAGACTCAACGCAAGATGAATCAAGTCAGACTCATCAAGAAGAGTCTGAACCTGCTCCAGACCCTTCAAAGTCTTCATTTCAAGAAGCATCTCAGACTCTGGAAAACCAGCATCAGGGTGTTAGTGAAGATCCAAATAAAGAAAGAGATCATCAATCAGACAAATCAACAAGTAACTGGAAGCATAAGTCCAGTCATCCTAGAGATCTTATAATTGGCGAAATTACTGAAGGAATTCGCACCAGATCTAAAAGGCGAGAAGAGTCTAGTGCTGTGGCACTCGTTTCTGAAATTGAACCAAAGAGCATAGAAGAAGCTTTATCTGATGAAAGCTGGATTGAAGCTATGCAAGAAGAGCTCAGACAGTTCAGCATTAATGATGTCTGGGAATTGACATCCAAACCAAAAGGTAAAGCTGTTATTGGAGCTAAATGGGTGTTCAGAAACAAGATGAACGAGAAAGGAAAAGTCGTACGAAATAAAGCAAGACTCGTGGCCAAGGGATATACGCAAGAAGAAGGAATAGACGATGATGAGACTTACGCTCCAGTGGCAAGGTTAGAAGCTATTCGACTATTACTTGCATTTGCTTGTTATAAGAATTTCAGGTTATTCCAAATGGACGTCAAAAGCGCCTTCCTAAATGGATTTATCCATGAGGAAGTTTATGTGGAACAACCACCAGGGTTTGAAGACCCAAAGAAGCCAGACTCAGTCTTCAGACTGAAAAAGGCTTTGTATGGTTTAAAGCAAGCACCTCGGGCTTGGTACGACAGATTAAGTAAGTTTCTAATACAAAATGGTTTTGTCAAAGGTAAAGTAGATACGACTTTATTTATCAAGAAGGAAAACAAAAGTTTCTTGCTTGTTCAAATATATGTGGATGATATTATTTTTGGATCCACTAATGAAAGTCTGTGCAAGAAATTTTCTAAGTCTATGCAGGATGAGTTTGAAATGAGTATGATGGGAGAATTAACATTCTTTCTTGGTCTTCAAGTAAAACAATTGAAGGAAGGAACTTTTATTTATCAAGAAAAATATATTAATGATCTTGTCAAAAGGTTTGGACTGGAAAAGTGCAAAAAGACCGACATACCAATGTCAAGTTCTTTAAAGATAGACAAAGATGAAGAAGGGAAGAGAGTCGATCAAAGGCTGTACAGGAGTATCATCGGATCTCTTCTTTATCTTACTGCCTCTAGACCTGATATTTTGTTGAGTGTTTGCATCTGTGCTAGGTTTCAATCAGACCCAAAAGAATCTCATTTGAATGCTGCGAAGCGTATTATTAAATATGTTTCATCAACTTCAAGCATCGGCCTTTGGTATCCTAAGAAGGGAGACTTTAATCTTATGGGATATTTAGACGCAGATCTGGCCGGTTGCAGAGTTGATAGAAAGAGCACTTCTGGGACTTGCCAGTTGCTTGGAAGCAGGATAGTGTCTTGGTTTTCTAGGAAACAAAGCACTGTGTCTCTTTAAACAACAGAAGCAGAGTATGTAGCTCTTGGAAGCTGCTGTTCGCAAATTCTATGGATAAAACAACAATTAAGAGACTTTGAAATTGAAGACTCATGCACGGAGATTAATTGCGACAACACCAGCGCTATCAACCTCACCAAAAATCCAATTCTCCACTCAAGAGCAAAGCATATAGAAATTCGACATCACTTTATTAGAGACCATGTTCAAAATGGAGATGTCTCAATTCAGTTTGTTGACTCAAAGGATCAACTAGCGGACATATTCACAAAGCCTTTGGAGAAAAATCAATTTAAGTCTATTCGTTCCAAACTCAACATTTTGAGGTATGAGGATATCAAAGTCTAAAGACTTTCAGACTCAGGCTTACAAGACTTTATCTACAGTCTTGGCTTGACCGACAGACTGTAAGTCTTTCTCTCTCTAATTTATTCTTGTAAAGGTACGATCGTCAGACTCTGTTTTAATTATTGTTATATTTAATCGACGCAAATATTGCATCGTTTCATTTTCAAAAAGGAAGTTATTTTTGAAATGACTAATTTTGCGGAAGAAGACAGTTATTTTGAAAAGGCATTTTTTATTTCCTTTGTGACGGTTCGTTTATTTCTCTTTTTAACCGATCGTGCACTGTCGATTCCTTTTCACTTCACTCTTGAAAACCCTAGAAAAGCATCGATCCTCCATTTCCATTTGACTTCCCTGATTAATCTTCAAAAAGTTGTCATCTTTCCTGGGAAAATCAAGCAAGGAATCTTCCAAAAACTGAGAAAGATGTCATCTTCGAGAAAGTCTTCGAGAATCGCAAGCAGGGGACCACGGCAAATGAGTGAGGGGCCTACGCACTTCGATCTTACTGAGGAGGAAGAGAATCCAGAACAGCAAGCGAGCCCACAACATTCTTAGCAGCGTCATTCTCCACCATCTAGTCCTCAAGACGTTGTTCATCAGCAACAGGAAGAAATCATCGAGGATGCAGACCCCGTAAGAGTTCAAAAGCCCGCTTTTATTTACAAGCTATATCGTGCCTTAAAAGGAATTCATACTCCTTTGAACTATGTTGATGAGTTTCTTAGAGACAAAGGATATAGGAACGAATATATCTTTCTACGAAAAATGGAAAGTTTGGGAATCGCTCGTAAAGGGGTGGCTGAGGAAACCCTTGCGAATATCCCAAGTGATCCTCGTGACTGGGGACCGAATCCTGTAGATGGGAATGACGATGACAATCTGTTCAGTCTATTTCAACCGAAAATGGGTATTGCGGCTGAAATTCAAGGAAAAATGGGAGATTTGTTCAGATCAAAGGAACAAAAGGATCTGTACTCGAAATTGCTGAAGCGTGGGGTAATAAACCCTATGAGTGTGGACTTTGATTTTCTGGATGCTGTGAAAGTGAACTTGAGGGAAAAGTTCAATTTTCTTCAACTTGAAAAGTTCTGCTCTGACTCTACTGAGGCCTATGCTGGATTAACTGCTTATTTCTATTCAAATCTTAGCTTTTTGGATGCGAATAGATTCTCTTTCAGCGTTAAAGATCAAGACTATGTTGTGGATATGGACATGCTGGCAGATGTGTTAGAAGTTGAGAGAGGCAGATATCAACCAATCAAAGTTTCCATTGCTCGGGCCACACTTGAACTGGTGAAGGACAGGAGAACAGATGAGAAGATCACTTACTCTCGGATGAATGCATTCAACATCTTGCTTCACAAGATTGTGATCAATTGCCTTCGGCCGAAATCAACTTCCAAAACTGATGTCTCAAGCTCTGAGGCAAAGTTGATGTATGCCATCCTCTGTGGTAAGAAGTTTTCTCTCCCTCATACTGTCATGTTTCACATGTATAGAGCAGTGATGAAGGACAGAGGTCAACTTCCTTACCCAAGTCTTGTTACGAAGTTATTCAGACATCTGAATATTCAGCCTCCGCAAATCTTTTGTGTTCGACCATGCGATCATATGGTGGTAGGACTGAAAATGGTGACCAAAATGCGTCTGAAGGAACTGAGCAAGGAATTGGAGAAATTCAAGGAGAAGACTCCTGCCAAATCTCATCAACTCTCTTCTGCTGCTAAGAGAAAAGGGAAGGAGCCCATGGTTGCTCCATCAAAGAGAAGAATAGCTCTCCTCGTTGAGGATGAAGATGATGACGAAGACATCACCATCTCTGCAATGGCTTTGAAGAATTTAGGTCGTCCTGTTCCACAGAAAGAATCGGAACAAAAGTCGAAAGAAGCAGAGGAGAAGGAAGAAGAAGAAAGAGAAGCAGAGGAGAAGGAAGAAGAAGAAAGAGAAGCAGAGCAAGAAGCAGAGGAAGAAAGACCTGAAGAAGAAAGAAGACAAGAAGGAGAACCTGAGGAAATCTCTTCTCCATCTGTAGGCATGGAAACAGGGGGAGATCAGGAGAAAGGAGTGACGTCTTCACATCCTGATGCAAGTGAAGGAGTCAGTCGCTCGCCTGCAGACCCAGAAGATGTTTATGCATCTCAGTTTCCGGAAGAAGGTCATGAAGCTTCATCGCCAAACCTGCGAGATTATGCTGATCTACCGTCGTCCGCATTTACTCCATCAGATCGAGCCGAAGCAAGTACTCAGACTGATAATGGAGCAGATTTTCGCAGAATCATGGATATTCTCTTGGAAATGAAAGGTCAGATTTATGCCTTGGGATGCGAAGTTCAAAGCTTGAAGAGTGAAAGTCAAGCTTCTTCCTGTTCATTGAATGATAAGATGCAAGCCCTCTCGATTCAGAATCAGGCCAATGCCAAGAGTGAGGAGGTTGCACAGCTGAAGGAAGACTTCAAAAGGCTGGAAGGCATCGTTCAGTCTATGGAGATTTCCAGCTTGTCCGCGTTCCCAAGCAATCTTGACTTCATCTCATCCTTTTTAATGATGACAAAAAGGGGGAGAGATGCATGATTTGATCAGATTTGATCAAAAACTTTCAATCATTTTTTAACTGTTTGTTTGGATTGTGTTGTTGTTTAACTGTTTTTGACAGATTTTGACTTTGTTTTGTGTCTGGATGAGAACTGAACTAGACTTGGACTTGACTGCTTCTATTAACAAGTGTTGGTATCTTATGGATGGTTTTATTATAAGACTAATCTATTTTCTGTGGGTGCAGATTCTAGTATTAATCTTTTAGCCATTCATCTCTATAAGATATGCATATGTGTTTGAGAAATGTTTTGCAGGTCAAAGTTATCCAAATCTGCAGGAAGGTTTTGTCACCATCAAAAAGGGGGAGATTGTTGGAGAAATCCTCATGAAGTGTTTTGAAGTTGACAAAACGTCTCCATCAGTTTAGTCTGAAGGTCTGCAGACTCTGTTGGTTAAAGTCTGAAGACTTTCGGACAGCCAGACTCAAGACTCAAAGTCTATCCTCATTGACAGTCTCTAATTCGTTGAAGAAAGGTTATCCAGAACTGGATGTTTTGTTCAGGATTTATCCTTATCATCTGGAGAAGATCTCGTGGCTGGAGAAGACGTAACAGAATCCTTGATTGATCAAGATTGATTCAATGATTGAAGATTCATTGATTGTCTAAATATTATTGGAAGGTTCTACTTATGGAAACCGAGATCCTGATTGTATGGGCGAACAGGATTGATGGGCTATCAACACGTTCCTTTAATAGCTCGAACAATCTTCCTAATTGATTCCGTCCAACGGGTAGATTGGAGGAACTCCTTTGGTAAGTGCCAACGGGTGTGATGGCATAAAGGAGTATATAAGGAAGACGTTCTTAGTTGTTCGAGGAGTGCGCGATAGAAAAATTCCAAAGTCTGAAGCTCCTATTTGTTTAGACAATTCCTTTGAGCGAATACTTGTATACAAAAGAGAGTCTATATTTGTGAGAAACCTTGAGAAGGTGTGGTAGAACATCTACACTGTGGAATCAAGGCAAAGCTGTGCTGTAACTTCTCTTTTGATCATAGTGAAATCCAGCCGGTGGGCTGTCAGTGCGGAAGAGTGGACGTAGGCTTGGAATAAGCCGAACCACTATAAATCCTGTGTTCAATTCTCTCTCTATACCTCGATCGTATTTCATTTTGTTAAGAATTGCTTCCGTATCGGGACAAATTGTTTGTGCGCCTATTCACCCCCCCTCTCGGTGTTTATACTAGCTATCTCATCAAGAATATATATTGTGTTGCGGACCAAAGGTTTTCACTGCCTAGCAAGGGAGATTGGCATACCATCCTCAGTGCTCGAGCATTAGAGACATTCTTATCTCGACTAATGCTGGTATTAAAGCTATGTAGGAGAACTTGTCCTTCTTCTGGACTTTCTACAAAATGTTTGGATTGAAGATAAATCCAGCAAAGGCCGGGGAGATCTATACTTCTATAGGGTCTCAGCTGATCTTTCGGAAGAAATAGTGCAGGAAGTGGGTTAAAACTCGACTCTGGGGGTGTTTGGTTGGGCATTCCCAAAGCCCCTTGGACCCCCAAAGCCCATTGGGGGAAAATTTTAGTGTTTGGCAAATTTTTTGGAAGCTCCTTTGCCCAAGTATGAGCATTTGGAATGCTCAATGCCCAATGCTGGGGAGGGGCAGCATTGGGCATTCGGCATTTGGGAAATGCCTCGCCTACTGTTCATCATCTTTCTTTCCCGATCGTCTTCTTCTTCTTCTCGTCTTCTTCTTCTTCTTTCCGGCCACCGAGCTTCTCCGGCAGCCACCGCCGTTGCCGCCTGAGGGTCGCGCGTCGCCGGTGACCACCGTCTGGGGGTGCCGCGACACGCGACCCAGGCGGCGTCGCCTGGTTCCGCGCGACCTCAGGCGGCGTCGCCTGGTTCGCGCGGAACCAGGCGACGCCGCTTGAGGTCCGCGCGACCTCGGGCCGCTAGATCTGGCCGTCCGGCGGCCAGATCTAGCATCTACAACCTCAGGCGCCTGAGGTCGCGCCTCCAGGCGGTGACAACGTCGCCTGAGGTCGCGCCGCCTGGGTCCGCGCTGTTAGGGAAATCCCTTATGATGTTTTGAAGATGACAAAATAAATCAAAGGCTACTAACATGTTTGATGGTTGAGTAATAGACCATGCAGATGTTAGAACATGTAGAGGATATTATCAAAGTCTGAAGACTGCTAGACTCAAGACTCAAAGTCTGAAGACTGCTAGACTCAAGACTCAAAGTCTGAAGACTGTCAGACTCTATGCTGAAGCTGAACCAGAAGACAGACTCTATGCTGAAGCTGAACTGGGTACAGACCTTAAAGCTAAATCTGTTCAGAAGCAGATATGTTCAGACCCAGATTGTAAAGTCTAGAGACTCAGATTGTAAAGTCTAAAGACTCATATTGTAAAGTCTACAGACCCAGATTGTAAAGTCTCAAGACTCATATCGTAAAGTCTAAAGACTCAGACTTTACATCCAGATTACGATGAATCGTAACTCAAGCCCAATCATATAACGGCTAGTGATCTGGTTTGGATTCCACATCAAGATTGATTTGATTGAAGACAAGATCTTTCTATACGAAGAAGCTTTACTTATGGAAACCAAGATTTCGTTTGTATGGGCGATCGGAATCAATTTGGGATTTTACCTTTGTCACTCAACAGCTACCAAATCTTCTAGATACAGAGCTGTCCAATGGGTATATTGGAAGACGATTCTCCGGGATGCTGTCCAACGGTAGTTTGGAAGTGGAGGAGTATTTAAGGAGATCATGGACCGATGAGCAAGTAAGAGACGGAGCGTAGAATTTATAATTCCAAAGTCTAAGCGACTTTTGATCATATACTTGTCTCTTGAGAGCTTAAACGTTTGTAATCGTGAGAGAGATACCAAGAGAGTGACTTAGTGAGATAGTGTGATCTACTAAGTGTTTGCACTCGGAGTTGTAATCTCTTGTTGATTGCATAGTGGAATCCAGCCAAGAAGGCTGTTATCGTGGGAGAGTGGACGTAGGCTTGGATTAAGCCGAACCACTATAAATCTCGTGTTCTTATTCTCTTCCTTAACTCCTTTATTTTGTTCATACTAGCACTCTCACGCGCGACCTCAGGCCGCCAGATTTGGCGGTCCGGAGGCCAGATCTGGCCGCCGGACGGCCAGATCTAGCCTCTGCGCCTCCAGGCGCCTGAGGTCGCGGCAACGGCGTCGCCTGAGGTCGCGACCTCAGGCGGCCGGACGGCCAGATCTGGCCGTTCGACATCGCCGGCCGCCGGACGGCCAGATCTGGCCGTCCGGCATTGCCGGCCGCCGGATTTGATTTTCAGATTTTTTAAAAAAGAAAATTAAAAGCGAAAGCCCATTTGGAATAAATTTTGCCAAACGGTATTTTCGCACAAGCAACTTTTCAATGCGTAATTTGCCAAACGGCCGAGCATTCCCGAAAACCCCTTTATCCTAAAGATATTTGCATTTGGCTAAAGACATTCCCCAAAAGCCGAACCAAACGGGCCCTCTTTCCCTGTCAGATAACTAGCACAAATTCTTCCATCTGGTAAGCTCTCAGAGAAGGAATGTAAGCTCCTCATCGACAAGATTTTGAGCAGAATTAAAAGCCAGAGTTCTCATAGGCTATCTTCTGCTGGATATTTGCGGCTGCTTAGTTCAGTTCCCTATACAACTCTTACCTATAAGTGTAGGGGGTTTATAGTGTTGCCAGAGAAAGTGATCAAGGCTATTGAGGGTTGTTGTAGTGCATTCTCACGGTCTGGTGCCGAGATGATGACTAAGTTTGCTAAAGTCAAGTGGGTTGTTGGTGTTTGTCTGCCAAGAAATGAAGGTGGACTGGGCCTCCATCGATGGAATAAGGCTGTTATGATGAAGCTTATACGGATGTGGATAGCTTGGATTAACGCCAGTGTTATAAAAAGCATGAAAGGCTTTTGACAATCGATATTTCCCTGCTTCTTCCTCTGAGGTTTGGAGGAAAATCTTGGAACCAAGAGATGTTACGGAGCCTCTGATTCAATATGTCCTAAGTAGACCTGTCAAAATAGTTCTTAAGCTCATATGTCACCTATTGAAAATATAAATAGATCATATATGGGTCACTCTAATTTTAAAGAGTCTATCTTAAATAAGTTTTAAATTTGAAGGCTAAAATAAATGAATCTAAATAGGTTGAGTTTAGAACTCATTTCCAAACCACTAGGCTCTTTAGCCTAATAAAAATATATAAAAGAAATCGAAATTTATAATTTTTTTTCTTTTTCTTTTTCGTTTTTTCCGCTCTTCTTCCTTCGTCCATCTTCCTCAGGACCTCAGTCGATGGCTAGCCATGGGGACTAGCTAGGTGAGGGATGAGCTCGTTGGAGGTCGGCAAAGCTCGAGCTCGCAGACGTCTGGCACTAAAGAGGTTTGACCTCACAAAACTGGCAGGGTCGAGACCTTGCCGACATTTGGTGCTGGCAAGACTCAAGCTTGCTAGCCTCGGGCGAGCTTGAGCCAACTTGCCTATGGCTAGTCGTCGATTGTCATTGTGGCTGACTATCAACCGAAAAAGAAGGAAAAAGAAAAAAAAAAGAAGAAAAAAATGTGAAATAATTAATAATTTTATTTTTTTAGAAAATAAAAATAAAATATCAAAAGGAGTGCATAGAGAAAGATCAAATTAGATTTTCTATACCAAACGGTAGAAAATATTTTCTAATTTAATTTTAGATTTTAAACAAATACTAGAATTTTTTTTTATTTTTTTAGAAAATGACTTACTAAAAACATTTTTCAAGAAATGAATGGAGCCTCAATTTTTTTTTTCAAATATTATAAAAATTATCCACTAGATTTGTATTGCATGAAAGGTGTCTTGGTAATATCATTTTTCTAAAAAAAAAAACATAAGTAACAAGCTTTTCAAAATTTGGTTAAATAGGTAAAAAAAACAAGCTTTCTTAGATTTGGTTAACTGAAATAGGTCGAGTTTGCATTGGGTATGGCTCGAGAAATTTCTATTACAATAAATGGGTTATAAATAGATTAAATGAGTCAATTTGAGTCAAATTATTTATGATTCAACCCGACTCGACTCACCCATTTGACAAGCTAGTCGTAGACGATAGTATTGGAAAAGGCCATTTTGCATGGTTCGATTCTTGGCAAGTCGGCGACCCATGGGGGCCCTTTGCTGCATAGATCCTCTAGAGTTGTCCACTTGAAGTTCTTTCTTTACAGGACGAAACAACAGAAGTCAGAGCTGCTAGATCGAACGATGCATCATTACTGGTCCTGTAACATCAAGTCGAGTTATTTCTCCTAATATCAAGGGCAGACATAGAACCTGAGATGGAAAGCGACTCCTCCAAAGCAAATTCTCAGTTTCGGTTGCGCTTGACGGTTCATCCAACTTAAGAGGATTCTTGTTTAGCAACTTGTTTGCACCCTAAGGTGATCAAATCTGAGGTCAAAGAACGAAAGTCAAGGAAGAAGCTGATGCGATTGACTATTCAAGACTACTGCTGTAGGACCCCTAAATACAAGGAGGGATCTCTTAAATCGGGCCGCAATGGAATGGTAAAGTTATCGACTCGACAAAGTCGAGACTAACTGTGAGTGTTGACCGAGTAACAAAATGTGTTGGGCATGAACAAGGAGAGAAGGAAAATGCCACGTTGACCAATACATATAATCTAATATAATTATGAATACAATTTAAATTGAACATTGAAATTAATGGTAATAAGTCAATATAATTGATTTAGAAATAGTTTTCGATTATCGATTTTTGATTGACAGTTGAGTCCGCATCAATCAAATCGATGTTAGTTGTGTTGAGAGAACAGTTATAATCGTTAAATATGGACTCGAAATATGATTTCAATGAGCAAGGATCGTTATCAAGGGATGCCAGTCACCCATGGACCGTGGAAGGAGTGCTTCTGCACAGGATGAGCATACACGAGCACTGGAAATACAAGACTTACTTATTTTACTAGAAAAAAAGAAGGTGAAAAGAAAAAGAAAATTGACCCATCCAGGCCGTTCAAAGGAGAATCCAATTCACCCATAGCCGTCCGATCCGTCCACCGCCAAGGCCTTCGTTCCTACATATATAGAACCTCGTTCCTCTTATCCTCGTCTTCCCCGAAGCTAGGGTTTGCGTAGGATTCGGCACCGCCCGGCACCAGCGCTACAGATCTCGAGCGACCCAACGCTTCGTGAAGTGGGCAGTTCAGGAATCTCGCAGCATGGCGACCCAGATCAGCAAAAAGAGGAAGGTCGGTCCCTCGGATGCTTTGGCCTCGTGCTTTCGTTCCTGCTGTTTCTAGCCGCCGAAAATGAACTCTAGTGGAGGAACAATGCTCTGTTGATTCGGGTTTTTGATGGGTGTCGCGTTGATGTGCAGTTCGTAGCTGACGGAGTGTTCTTCGCCGAGCTCAACGAGGTCTTGACCAGGGAGCTCGCCGAGGATGGGTACTCGGGTGTGGAGGTCAGGGTCACGCCTATGCGGACCGAGATCATCATCAGAGCCACCCGCACGCAGAACGTTCTCGGTCTGTTCCGCAGTTGCTTTCTTTCGCGTTCTGATTCTGTAACGAATGTCGGGTCTTTGCTATTTGTTGTGTTTGTAGTTGATTCTTGTGTTGCTGATTGTGGGTTCTGCGATTGATGTGCAGGAGAGAAGGGGAGGAGGATTAGAGAGCTGACTTCGGTGGTGCAGAAGCGGTTCAAGTTTCCGGAGAATGGCGTGGAGTTGTATGCCGAAAAGGTGAATAATAGAGGGCTGTGCGCTATTGCCCAGGCTGAGTCGCTCCGGTACAAGCTCCTCGGTGGGCTCGCCGTGCGCAGGTAGATGCGTGTTCTGAATTGTCATTCTTACAGCTCGATTCGTGTTGTTTGTGATGCTATGGTTGTGTTGATCTGCTGGTGGCGACGCGATCTGCTAGTGGCTACTGCTGTTATACACTCTGTTTCACTGTCTTCGTGGACCTTGTGTGTCCTTTGTGATCTATGATCAAGTGTCCTTGGACAGGTTTTTTTAGAGGTATGCATGTAGACTAGACATGGTTGCATACTGTTGGAGCTGCTTTTGTGGGGTTGCTTTGGTTTGTTTCACCTCATGTCTCTTTTTCCTGTAGTTTGAGATTTTTCTTGTTTAAGTGCGGCAATTTTTGCTCTAAATCTATTGCTTGGCCCTCTAATGCTTTGTTGAATCACAAGTTGGAAGCTTTGTATATGGCTTCACTGCATATGCATTTTGAATCTCAAGTAGTGATACTTTTTAAGTGGAATCGTTTATGCTCTCTGCGTGAGGTTTCCATCTGCAATCCTTCATTGGCCTGCTCTTTTTTCCCTTTTCTGTTCTTGTTTTGGAAGATGGTACTTCAATTTTGTGCCTTCATGTCATAATCCTTGTGGACCATTTCTCCCTTTTCATGCAGTAACTTTGGGGAGGGTACACGGTGGAATATTTTATTCCGACTTAGTTCATTTCTATCTGGTAACTTTAGTGATATCCTCCTTTCTCCATAGTTAGGACTAGTTGCCTCCTGCTTTCCTCTTTAAATTGTTCTGCTCTGAGACTGATACTGTCGTCTATAAAGCAAATAGGTGTTTCTGGTACCAAGTTTGTGTCGGAAGATGACTAAATGAGCAATGCATTTCTAAGCCATTTTCACTTTGACACAGTTCAAGCGTATCTTTTGTGGCTTGGTAATGCTACATTTGCTACATTTCTAAGCCATTTTCATTTCTCCATAATTAGGACTGGTTGCCTCCTGCTTTCCTCTTTAAATTGTTCTGTTCTGAGACTGATACTGTCATCTATAAAGCAAATAGGTGTTTCCAGTACCAAGTTTGTGTCGGAAGATGACTAAATGAGCAATGCATTTCTAAGCCATTTTCACTTTGACACAGTTCAAGCGTATCTTTTGTGGCTTGGTAATGCTACATTTGCTACATTTCTAAGCCATTTTCCTTTCTCCATAATTAGGACTGGTTGCCTCCTGCTTTCCTCTTTAAATTGTTCTGCTCTGAGACTGATACTGTCATCTATAAAGCAAATAGGTGTTTCCAGTACCAAGTTTGTGTCGGAAGATGACTAAATGAGCATAGCATTTCTAAGCCATTTTCACTTTGACACAGTTCAAGTGTATCTTTTGTGGCTTGGTTACGCTACATTTGCTTCAATTTATTATCCTAAAACCTGAATGTTAATTTATATAATGGGAAGTTAGATGACATTACTAATCATTGCGATTGCTTCTTATACGAACCAGGGCTTGTTATGGTGTTCTGCGGTTCGTTATGGAAAGTGGAGCAAAGGGTTGTGAGGTTAGTTACTAAATGCCATCCCGTGATGTCCCCAACTTGTTTTCTCAGGCCATAGTGGATTTCATTTGCTGAAATTTCTGAATGATTTATAGGTAATTGTCAGTGGGAAGCTGAGGGCTCAGCGTGCCAAGTCAATGAAGTTCAAGGATGGCTACATGATTTCTTCTGGTCAGCCAGTCAACGAGTACATTGATTCCGCCGTTAGACACGTTCTCTTGAGACAGGTATGTCCTTAAGTGCAATTTCATGGTCATCGCCGCAGCGACAACTAAAGGAAATGCACGAGGCATGCGTGCACAGCTTGCATCTGCATCAGCTTCTAATGTGTATGGCGGTTTTTCTCTGTTGGTTCAGGGGGTTCTTGGTATTAAGGTCAAGATTATGCTTGACTGGGACCCCAAGGGAAAACAAGGTCCCATGACGCCGCTGCCCGATCTCGTGACCATTCATCCCCCCAAGGAAGAAGAGCTGTACACGAGGCCCGTAATGGAGACCCCAGACATCATCGACGTTGCTGTACCGGTGGCCTAAACTTATGATGTGTAGTAAATTTTTGTCACGGTTGATGTTGGCCCCTCGACTGATATTTAGGGCCTTTGGTTGCTGATGTTGCTGGACAAAGAGATTTGCCAGATGCTTTCGTGTTGTTTGTCCACCCATAAGTTTCGATACGCAGATGCTTGCGCCCATCAATGTATTCTTTATCTGGCTACATTCGGGTTCCACTTTTCTAGGCCTCCCGGCGCATTTAGGTCGGTTCACCTAGGTCTTGTTCGAGATTATTTCTTCGACGAAAATGGTGATGACTTTTTGAGTAAAATTTCTTGCACGAGTCGGTACATCTTGTAGTGTCAAAGAAGGAATTTGCATTCTCCACGGATTGAATGAATGGTGAGGCCGAGCCAGGTGCTTTTAGCTTTATCTGTCCCCCTCAAATCGATCAATTATCCAATGATAGGCAGACGACAGATTTTGCCCTCTTATATTTTCCTTCACTGTACCACATCAATTCCTAGCTGCGCCTTATGGAAAAGTCGTGCATGTAATCCGATTTTTGGATGGGTAGGTTTTAGGCTGCTGGAATTTATTTTCAGTTTTTAGAATTTATAATTTATTTGCCTGGAAACCGATTTTGAAACCTATTCTCTTTTACCATTTGGATTTCAAGGTATACTTGAAAATATGTTTTTCTTTTGTTCATTTTTTTATAGCAAAATATTATGACTAAAGTGAAAGATAAATGGGGCCGAACGAGCAAAGACGAGTCAGGAACAAGCAAAGATTGTGAGGTCTGGAGCAAGCCACGAGCAAGAGAGGAGGGTGTATCACGAGAGAGAGAGAGAGAGAGAGAGTTGTAGGTGTTTGGGTGAGGTTGAGTAGAGAGAGAGAGAGACGGAGATAAAAATGTCAAGGGGAAAATTAAGATTTTGACTTTACAAAAGCAATTCCAACGACGGTCTGACTATTGGGTGGATTTTCACTCGAAACTGAAAATCGGACCGGTTTTTAAGGTGATCAAATGCAATTTTTCAATAGAACCAATTCAGTTTACTCAGAATCAGAAACCAAACAAATATTAAGAAGTAAAACCGACTCGATTGCACAATCTTAATGTGTAGTATATTAATGTGATGTCCCGCCTTCAATTAAGTGATAGTCACAGTGATGGATTAATGTTGCAATTAATGAATTTATATCTATCTACCCCGATATTATGTTTATATGATGCGTAATGTAAGTTTCGAATACGACCAAAACCATTTTTTTTTATAAGTTTGGAAATATTATTTTATTCTTACCCCCAAAAATTATTATTATTTTATTTCCGGGAGAAAATGACTTTTGAACCTTATCAAAGAGTAGAAAATTACAAAATGCGATTCGCAGCCGTACACACCCGTTCGAACCATTAAAAACCCAAATCCAACCTCCTCCTTCTTCCCAGTCGGTTCCCTCCACCTGCTTTTCCCCGCCATCTCTCTCTCTCTCTCTCTGCGATTCTCTCGAACACGTCAAGTTCGTCATCGCCATCTCCGCATTGACCGGAAGTCAATCTCCCTAGGGTTCTCGATCGCCGTTCCCGGACCCCTCGAATCGACGGCGCGACCGGATCCGGCCGGGGAGAAGCGATGCCGGTGAGCCTGACGCCGAACGCCATCCCGGCCATCAACGGCGGCGACGTCGACTCGAAGCCGCTGGTCCAGGTCGTCGACGTCAGGCCGGTCGGCGGGAGCGGCGGCCAGGAGCGGCACCGCCTCCTGCTCTCCGACGGCGCCTCCTCCCAGCACGCGATGCTCGCCACGCAGCTCAACGACCTCGTCAAGTCCGGCCGCGTCCGCAAGGGATCCGTCGTCCAGCTGATCGACTACATCTGCAGCGTCGTCCAGAACCGCAAGTGAGTAACGCTGCCGCGGCGGCGCCATTTCGCTCCGTGATTTTGGACTTGAATGGGATGGTCACTTGTTTTGAGTAAATTTGGAGTAGCTAATCGATGTAGAGTCTCGGTGTTCGATCGTATGGAGAGAGAGAGGTCTGTCGGTGAGCGATGATTTCGACATTACCTAAAGATGAAGGTCGCTACTCCTTGAATTGCAGATATGAGTGCTCTGTTGCTTTGTGTGGTTTTAAGAATGATGTTGATCAGTATAGCTCTTAGATATCTAGTGTAATGCTTTTCATGATGCAGAGCTGCCTTACCAGAACTGGAAAAGTAAAGGATAGAAATGGTGTTTAAATGCTCGAAAGTTGCTTTGAATGAGTTGTTTTAGCAATCTATCTAGGAATGGCTATTGATCAAATTGAATGTATTCTGAAACGATACATGTTAGGAGTGGACAAGAACCTGCAATGTCATTAGATTTGAGTTTGTGCATTTAGGTGTTTAGATTGTGTAGCAATGTAATTGCTTAAGTAAGTGCTTAGTTTGTAATGTTCAGAATATATGGAATATATCTTTTTCGAAACTTATCTGCGAACTAGCAAGAACGGGTTCAAGAGTTGTAGAAAATTTTATCATGGTTTTTCTGGTGTTGTATAGAAGCAGCATGAAGTTTGAGATCTTGGAAGAAAGGAAAGTAAAAACTTACACAACGACAATAAATTGGTACCCGTTCAAAGAGTGATAGATCAAGAGACTGTTGAGAATTAGTTGTATTTCTACGATTCATTTGCTTGTTACGACAACAAATCAAACTGAAATGCCTCATTGTTTTCATTTAATTAGTTGGCATCTATGTTCTTGTGAAGTGAAGAGATCTTAGCTTTGATTTCCAGGATCATTGTTGTGCTAAACATGGAGACCATTATACCAGACTGTGAAATCATTGGAAACCCAAAAATGTATACTGAGACCAACGCAGCAGCTCAGAAAGTGATGCCTAATATCAACACTGGGAATGTTCAGAGGTTCAGTAATGACAATATTAATGGCAGAAATCCTGTACAAAATGCACAGAATTTCCAATCAGCTGTTCAACCTCCTCCCCGAGCAAATGCTATGCAGAATATGCAAAGTTTTCGACCAACTGTTCAACCTCCATATCAGCCTCCGCCAAACTACAGAAATCGTGGCACAATTATGAAGAATGAGGCACCTGCACGCGTCATACCTATTGCTGCTCTCAACCCTTATCAAGGCAGGTGGGCCATAAAGGCAAGAGTCACTGCAAAAGGAGATCTTCGCCGATATAATAATGCACGTGGTGATGGAAAGGTTTTCTCCTTTGATCTCCTTGATTCTGATGGGGGAGAAATTCGGGCGACATGCTTCAATGCTGTCGTTGATCGTTTCTACGATATAATTGAGGTAGGAAAAGTCTACTTGATCTCAAAAGGTAGCTTGAAACCTGCACAAAAGAACTTTAATCATCTGAAGAACGAGTGGGAGATTTTTTTGGAGGCCACTTCGACTGTGGATGTTTGTCCCGAGGAAGATGCTTCGATTCCACAACAGCAGTTCTCCTTCAGACCTATTAGTGACATTGAGAATGCTGAGAATAATTCTATTATTGATGTTATTGGAGTTGTTGTATCTATCAACCCCTCTGTTCCAATCTTAAGAAAAAATGGTATGGAAACTCAGAGAAGAAATCTGAATCTGAAGGATGGATCTGGAAGGACTGTGGAATTAACTCTGTGGGGTGAGTTCTGCAATAGGGAGGGTCAGAAAGTGCAAGAGATGATTGATTCTGGATTCTTTCCAGTTTTGGCTGTCAAAGCTGGGAAAGTCAGTGACTTCAGTGGAAAATCTATCGGTACCATTTCTTCCACACAGCTTTTTATTAATCCGGATATTCCAGAGGCTTGTAGTCTGAGAAGCTGGTTCGATTTTGGGGGGAAGGATGCGGCTTCTCTGTCCATTTCCAGGGAAATCATGTCCGGAGGATCCAAGAATGAGATACGTAAGACCGTGTCTCAAATCAAAGAAGAAGGCCTTGGAAGATCAGATAAGCCAGATTGGATCACAGTGAAGGCGACAGTATCTTTCATCAAGACTGATACTTTCTGCTACACAGCTTGCCCATTGATGATTGGAGATAGACAATGTAATAAGAAAGTGACGAGGGCAGGAAACACAAGATGGCTGTGCGATAGGTGCAACCAAGAGTTCGAGGAGTGTGATTACAGGTATCTCCTCCAAGTCCAAATACAAGATCATACCGGATTGACTTGGGTGACTGCTTTCCAGGAATCCGGTGAAGAGATCTTGGGTTTCTCGGCCAAGGAGTTGTTCATGCTCAAACAGCAGGACGATGAAAGATTTGCCGAGACCGTCCGAAGTAAACTTTTCTATCAGTTTCTATTCAGGCTCAAAATAAAGGAGGAAACATATGGAGATGAACAGAGAGTGAAGATCACCGTAGTTAAGGCCGATAAGGTTAACTACTCTTCGGAGAGCCAATACATGCTAGATTTGATTTCGAAAGTCACGTGATAATCAAGAACAAAGGCTCTGGGTGATTAATAGGTGGCTCTCTGTTTTAAGAGAGAATTAATAAGCAGCAGCATTCTTTCCCACCAGATTATTCTTTATCACCAAGTGACTTGAGTTTTAGACAAATATAATTGTTTTAGCAAAACCTGTAACGTAGGAACAATTGAAAGGTCTTTGTTCTTTGAAAAATCATGTATCATTTCATTTCTCACGCCGTAGATTTTTTTCTCGGTGGTCTGAAAGAGGGTTTCTAAGATGTTCTTTGAGGCAAAGAGCAAATAAAAAAACAGCGACCCGTTTCTTTGATGTGCCAAAATGGAACTCACAAATTTCACATTTCATCAGCTTTCCGAGGGCAATGTTACAGCTAAAAGAAGTGACAGATTACAAATACAGTACAGAGATCAGTACAGAAAGCATCAACACAACAGAGAAATCACATGAGTAAAAGAATCTCCCCCCTCTCTCTTTCTCCTCTCAGCTTCTCTTAACGGGGTCGAAGTTGGAGACGCCAATCACGGCACCGATGATGGCACCGAGCACAACCCCACCGGCCACGATGCTGAGCAAGAAGTTCTTGAGGGAGGGAGAGAGCCCGGACCCGGCTGCCTCGGCCACTTCCGGGACCACCATCGAGGCCGTGAGCGCGGCTGCGGTCAATCCCGTGATGGCCTTCTCCTTCAGCGAAGCCCTGACTTCGAATTTCCCGCTGCTCTTCGACCCCGGGATTGGCTTTGTTGATCTCACGGGCAATGGCTTGAAGAAGCTGTCGGAGTTCGGCATCTTCTTTTGCCCGGCAAAGGCTAACGGCATAGCCATCGAAACTGCAGAGGTTGAAGCCATTGTTCTGCCAAAATCTCACCTCACCCTCTCCCTCTCTCTCTCTCTAGTTTCAGTCGTTTTGGCCTCTGCAAGTATTAACTGTTAAATGGTGAACAAGCTGTTGAATGGATGGTTTTGAGAGGGAGGAAGGGACAATGTGAGGTGGAAAATAGAGAAGATCCCAATCGGCTTGGTCCATGTAGAGGCTTGTCCGACGTGGCAGGCTCTCCTTTTAGGGTAGCTGGATAAGGTTATCTTCACTTAGCCCAAGCGCCCAATCACCATCAAGCTAGTGATGTCCTGGAGTCTGGAATTTTGGTTGAAACTTCCAGGGCCATAACATTTGCCCAGAACCGTGAATAGATGTATATATTTTATGGGCTTGCATTAGCCCAATGAGTCTCGACATAACTCAACACGGCGAGATGGGGCGACTCGATAAAGTTATTTTTCCACCAAAATAAATTAACAAGAGACGTCAATTTAGCATGATAGAAATGAGAGTGATCCAAACTCGAAACAATATCTTGATTCATTGTTTTAAGGCCAAATTTTCATCACCAAATGTTTGAAACTCGAGAGTTGCTCGACAATCATAAGGGAGTGATTTTTTATGATGCGACCATCGAAACGACACAAGATCCGATTGCCACTCATGCAGCGGGAAAGGGAGGAGTTCAAACATGGGGTTCGTGAGGCGGCTCCTCTCGACCGTGCGAAAGACTGTAGATTAGACTGTGTCCATTGTCACTGGGTCTAGAAGGACATGCATCATCGGTTCAGCGGATCATGCTAATGTGTGTAGCATCACTTGCTTCGTGAAAGCTCTCGTTCCTCCTTGCATTTTGTCGAGAATCTCAGTGACTTTCCACGGAGTAAGGAGAGAGAAAATCGATGCATACTTGATGCAAAGTGCACTCAGTGGCAAACAGTGCACGCATTGGAAAAAACAGAATAGGATCATTCCAATAAACTATGATCATACCAAGCCACAAGAAATGACAGAAGTAAAAGTAAAGGTTAAACAAAATCAAACGAATTGAATGCAGCAAAAGAATAAGAATCGAATAACTCCATTGCTCTTTGATATCATATACAGTTTCTTCATTAAAAATATAAGGGATGAGCCGTGCATTCCCGTCGGCCAAAAGGAGGAGAGCTGGCTCGTTTCTTTAACATTTCCAGTGAACACGGAGTAAATTCTGCTCCTTTGGGATATAAGCACATGAAAATGGAGTTCAGCACCAACCAAATACATCTGCGGTTCACAGGATATGAGCGCAAACCTGTCAAACAAATTATACAGCCGAGAGTAAAGATAGTATTCCAAAAGAAGTGGATATCTTGAAATACTGGATGCTTCATTAATCATCAAGCCTTAAGCATTTTCCTGGACCAACGATCTTTTAACCAAATCGAACCTAATGATATACTGAAAGACTAGTCTGAAATACGATGCTAAGTTTCACCGCCTTAAGAGTAGTTAAAAACAAAAATAGAAGCATAGCTTATGAAAGATTGAATCAGATCCAACACAAGAAATGCCGTGACTTCACACTCGGCAATTTTCAGATTATAGATGTTAACGTTTAGATGTCCCGGTTTGAGTGAGGAACACACACGGTGACACACTAATCAAGGGAAGAGAAAAGAAGGCACATACTTGCAGCTAACTAGGAACTTGCTGGACGAGTCAAAACCGCCCATAAGCAGCCACTGATCCAGTATAGCTGACTTGAACTTCTTGAGGGAGCAGACTGTACTTAATACCGAGTTCTTCAAAGAGTTTCTTGAGTTCCAGCACAAGCTCCGACCTGCGGCTGCTCTTATCACCGTAGTTTTGGAAATTGATCGTGTGAGTAACGTAAAGGCCCAACTTCAACTTGTTAACATCCTCGATCTCCTTAAACACAACGCTGTGAGCTGGACGCCAGTGTTTAGGCCTGCTTTCCAAGTACCTGGCATTTACACCCAATGAATGCCATTCAATTGAAGGAATGGACAAATATTCATATAGAAGAGCATATTCCACAGTACTAATGTCCACCTATATTCTCTATAAATAGAAATAGCGACGTGACTATCTTTTGTGAATTTTGATAAGCTACATCTTGAAGAGTCAACAGCATAAACTTTATCACAAAAAAGATGCAAAAACATTACGAAAAAGGGAAAGCATATTTGATGTCTTGTGCATATTAAAAGATATCTTGATATGAAGCAACTCGATCCGATGACATCATTGTTTCTATTGTGTAGCTGTGCCTTTCTTCATATTAAAAAAGGGCTTGCTCTATTTTGTCAGATAGGTTTCACAAAAGCCCAATGCTGACACCGAATTCTAAACAACCAGGACACCATCCACAGACTAATAATGAATAAATATCTGCAATTCATAACGGATGTTTTATGCCGCACCTCATCATAATCGACACGGTTGATTATGCATGCAAAATGTACTGCATGAATTTGAGATGCAGAGACTGCAGATGACATACGTTTTAATTCTAGATTTTAGATCTCCAATTTTCTCGACTGAAGTAGCGAAGTCAACAGTGAACTCCACCGAATCGCTCATTTCTGGGCTTCTATAGTAATTGCTGATAGGTTTAGTTGCCAAAACTGAATTTGGGTAGAATATCTTTTCGCCGTCATATTTCAAGAAGATTGTAGTCAAAATATTCATCTCTTCAACCACCATCTGCAAGGGAATCAAAATGTCAGCCAGACTGTTGCCTGACACAATATAATCTTGTAGAGTTGTAGGATTAATAAGTCACCTGCACTCCATCAATTACGCAACGGTCACCCACATCAAAGGGATGCATTATAAAGACGAATATGATGGCTTCGAAAACGGTTTTGGCTGTGTTACCAAACATAAACACCACGAGCAAAAGCTGAGATGATATGAAGACGAGTACTTGTGTCGTCATAAATCCCATCAAAAGTAACCAGATAATGATGATCACAATGAGCAAAATTCCTGAAGCAAGCTTATTCAGCTCATCTATGGCTGTTTTCGTGTCGTTTAAGGAGAGGGCAAGAGATTTACGCTCAAGATACACATTTACCTGCAATGACAAATTACATTGTCAGCTCCACAAGTTAAATAATCATCTCAATGGCCTGTGTCAAAAATCTTAAATTGTCGCTTTTGATGTCCGAGAACCTTCCTGAGGAAGAAGCACTCGATGACTCATTCCTCTTTGGTAAACTTGTGGACCTAGGGAAGTATGTACCATTCATCCAAGTCCAAAGGAATACTTTTGGTTAGAGTATAGTTTCATGTGCATCCGAGGACAAAAATCAAACTCTGGGTCTCAGATGCATGGTCTCAGTACTCTCTTAGGATCTCAGCAACTCAAATACGTAAAAGACCTTGCAATTCTTTTAACTCCAAAGGACCCCCATCTTTTGTTACGAACGTCATAACAGAATTGGTCAGAGATGCCAATTGAGAAGCATGGAATTATGGGAAATCATCCAACAAACCACACTGGGGCAATGAGTTGCACAATACTCGTTCATGAGTTCTTTAATGAAGTAATATATGACAAAAATTGCTTCAAGCAAATTGAAACCCATTAATAAACCACTGAACCGAGAGAGGATGTGGAGATGGTCATGATAGTAAAATGGAGATTTTCTGAAATGGGAAACATTCTCGAGGGCTAGGAACTAGAATTGAAATGTAACTTTAAATCCTTAGCATGTTCTTACCAGCCAATTCTTCAAAGATGATCTCCTGATCTTCCTAGTTTCCATTGCTTCTGGAAACAACGGGATCACGTGGTCAACATCTTCCTTGTTCATGAAGCGCAAAAGATCCTCCTCTTCAATGAACCTAGTAAAAGCATAATGCAGGAATCAGAAGCAGATTCAAACAAAAGTCCTTCTATGACGCAAGAAAGTTAGACATTAGCTTTTCTCACTTGCTCCTGGGCTTCGCTACATTCCTGAATATCTGATAAGCAGCAGCCTTGGCCTCCCATTCGTTAGTGATCTCCCTATCTGGTTGCTGTTCCTCCTCGTCATCACTTTGATCAAGGCTCTCGGCAAGAGTTGACAGCCCCGACCCGCCAATGACGTTGATCAACCCTTTCATAGTCCAAGCAGAAATTTTATCCTGCTTCATCTTATGTAACTTCTCAACATCAATCACCTCCTCTTGCTTCTTAGCTGCGTCCTTATTGTATTTCGTGAAACTGAGCCGGCCGCTACTTCTCGAGCGGCCAATATTTTCGGCCATCTCCATCAGTGGCGGGCCTGAAAGGGTCCTGACAACATACTGGTGAAAGAGCGACTCTTGGATGCGATCAAAGAACCTCGTGCATTGAAATGAAGAAGATAGTAACTTTATCAACAGTGTTTTGATCAGCCATATGGCAGCTCCAATGAGACAAGAAGCAAGAGCCCTCGTGACGTGATTCAGAATCTTTTCTGTGTGTCTTGATCGCTTGACTCCATGATTTATTAACAAGGCCCAAGCTAAAAGAACCAAGCCTAACCACATAAATGCCTGTACACCCTTTTTTAATCCATATACAAAGTACAGAACCTTCTGTTTGAGCAAAAATTCCCTCTCAATCAAGAAAACCACTATTTTGATCAGCCATTCAGTCACTAGCCTCCCACAAAAAATCACCAACACCAGCACACACCATCTCCACAATCTCAATCCCCAAATACAAGTATGTCGCAGCTTGTGAACAGTTAAACTTGCAATCAGAAGTCCCATAATGGACACAAATGCAACCCACTCCACCAATATTACCTTAGGACACTTCTTACCAGCCATTTGTTGGACCTTCAAGTTTGCAGTCCTGTACACCTCCTCATCATCTTCCTCCTCTGGAACAGGGGATGTGATCAACGGCGTCCGAGGCGTGATTGGCACAGACTTCACATTGTCTTTATTGGCACCAGAACTTGCGGCATTATACGGTGAACCCACTCTAGGTGAATTTCTGTAGGGAGACTGAGGATACTTCACTTGGGTTCTCTCTTTAACTAAATTAGCATCACCAGGATATGATGGTTCTGCTAATCTCGATTTCGGCTTCGAAAAGTAAGACCTCGAAAGGGACCTCTTGGCGGGGATTTTTGGAGGCTTAGAAGCAGATGGGCTAGGTTGGGGGAGTCCCTGAGGGGGAGGGCTTGTCAAGTTGAAATCTTGCACTCTAGATTGAAGGTTTTCAAGCTCTGTGAGCTCAATATTGGGTCTTGGCGAGGAGCCTTGGCTCCGATACTCGCTGCCCGAGATCATTACAACCACTTCGTTCGTCTCGCTCTTCTCCGACACGCCTCTACTTGTCTCCATGAGAACTTCAGCTCTTTTAACAAATGCAGAAGCCCTTTCTCCCAAATCAAGAAAGTAACCAAAGAGTAAGCTCAGCTCAGAATCCTTTAAAATGGAAGCTTTCCCTAAAGGGTCACGCTTTAGCTAATATTAAAGAATACTTAGGCATGATTCGAGAAGTGCGACAGATTAAGCAACACAAGAAACAAATAATTAATGCAGTCCCGGGCAATTTGGGAGTACCCAGCTCGTTATCTTGAGCTCCGTCTCGTATTCTTCCCGCTTCTTTCTAACAGAGCACAAGGGAAAGCAGAGGAAAAAGGCAACAAACAAGAAGCAAGCAAGCAAATTAGCAAGGAACTCTGACGGGACGAGGAGGAGGCAGGGTGGAATTGACGATGAAAATGCAACTATTCAGCAGGGTTTTAAGGAGGGTTTGAGCAGTCGGGATTGACTTCCATGGGGGCGGTAGGGACAGTTCTCCTCATCCAAACGGCTGCTAACAATTAATCGTCGACCAGGGCAGAGAATGAAGTGGGAAAATGGGACATTCCGGCCATGGAAGTACTGTTGATTGAGGCTTCGTGTTCAACACATTCGACATTATCAACGTTATCATCGTTTATTTTGTGGCAACATGTTAGGCACAAGTTCGGTCAGGCCCTTTTGTCTGCTTGCTTGTTGACCTTTTTTTTATCTTTTTATTTGCTGTGACATCAGCACTACAGATCTGAGCAAGAAAATCATACTTATAAAGTAAGAAAATGCTTCCGATAAGATGTTATCGACTCTCGACATGTCTTGCATAAATGTCATGTCACTCGGAGAGTTTGTTGCACAAAAGAAGCAGGATTGCTCGAGTAATGCC
This sequence comes from Eucalyptus grandis x Eucalyptus urophylla, assembly GCA_028830015.1. Taxonomy (NCBI): domain Eukaryota; kingdom Viridiplantae; phylum Streptophyta; class Magnoliopsida; order Myrtales; family Myrtaceae; genus Eucalyptus; species Eucalyptus grandis x Eucalyptus urophylla. Next base: position 50,781,656 of record CM054190.1, read on the forward strand.
CCGACATCCTATGATTATATCATCGAATGAAATTTTGTTCTTTAGAGAAGGTGATTAGGTTAAAGACTAAAAAAGTAGGAAATATGTTCAGCCATTTTTTAATGACATGACTGTGAAGGGAAAGCCAAATTTAGTTCAACATGTGGGATGATTTGATGTGCCGCAGCCAGAGTGGAAAGCGTTGAAGAAACCGGTGCATTGCACTTGCCCATACACATGCAAATCATGTTTTTATATTGTGTTGTGATGGTTACAGGATTGGACAATTATTAGAGCCTTTTGGAAAAAGAACATGCCGGACAACCTTTCGTTTTTTGGACATTTTGTGATAATTTCAGGTCAGCACGCGTTTTCAACTTTAGTGGTTGAGAGTTTAACTGGCTCTCATTTCAAACTTGAATTTTCGTAGAATTTACCGGTAACAATTTATAGTTTGATATAATATATTGACTCAATCTACCTTTTTATGCAAATTTGCAACACGTCTAATATCAAATGTTGAGCAAAGAGCAAGATGCATTAAGTACAGTTAAGTGACAAGGGGTTGAAAGGGGAAAATGAATAACATTTCATTGATGTGCAAGGTTAGAACAATCGAAATCAGATAATCTGATAACGATTTGTTATAGCGTATCGCCTCAATCTACTTATTTATGCAAGTTGCAAAACATCATATAACAAGTGTTGAGTGGAAAGCAAGATAATAAGGGATTGAAAGGGTGAAAAAGGAACGATATTTCATTGATATGCAAGATTGAACAATCGAAATCGGATAATTTCAGGTGATTCATTGAGATTCTCTGGGCCCTCGAGGTACTGGAATGAATTCTGAATCCGTTCGCCAAGCAATCGTATCTGCACTCCATAGAGAAAACAAAATAGGAGGCATCATTATGAGCAGGAACCTTTCAACATGATCAACGAATTCTTCTAGTGGAAATTAACCAGATGACCCTTGATGGATTTCACATTATACATTGGGTCATTAAACTGATAACGCAGCCGATCAAGCTAAAAGCTCAAATTGTTCAAGAGTGACGTGACAAATATCTAATATTTCTGCAATTTCATCAAAAGTTACCTCAAATCCAACCAGGCCTGTAGCATTAGTACTAGACATATCTTGGTCAAATGAGTAAAATTGACGAACATATGTCTCAATGCTAGAGTTATCTCCTCCATAATTATAAGCAGAATTCGAAAGTTGGTGAGCAAAGGCGTTAGGATCCAATTCCCAGCATACTGTGATTTCATACCTTTTGTTAGCCTAAAGGACGTTCAACTTATGATCAGGAAAAGCAAATGATCACTTTACGACATACTTGCAGCTGGCTAGGAACTTCGCACATCGAGGAGTCAGAATCTCGCATCAGCAGGCGCTGAACCAGTGTAGCTGACTCGAACTTCTTGAGGAAGCAGACGGTAACTGATACCGAGTTTCTCGAAGATCCTCTTCAGCTCCCACACGAGCTCAGATCTCCGGGTGTTCCTGTCTCCTGGGTTTTGGAAATTTATCGTGTGAGAGACGTGTAGAGTCATCTTCAACTTGTTCATGTCTTCGATCTCAGAAACGTCAAAGCTGTGATCCTTCTTCCAATAGTCAGACCTATCTTCCAAGTACCTGATTTTTTTTTTTTTAAAAATTCACCCAAGGAATGCCATTCCATCAGAAACTTGTATACGATTGTATGGGAGGAGAACTCAGCAATGCTAATGAAAAATGCCTGGTAAATTGTCTGCATTCTTTCTCGCGTTATGAACAAAAGAAAGCATAATCACCAGTAAACGATGTTTCTTGAACTTCAAGCTACAGATTCATAAGCCATTACACACCCTCGCATTGAGTTTTATTTCACACAAGTTAATTGTACCGCCATCTTAAACTTGTAGAGTCTCTCTCTTATTCAGCAGACTGTCCTCTCTGTATTAAGCACATATTATGAAATGCTTTTCAATTTAGATTACATGATTATGTCTCGTCTCGCCCCAGTCTACATGACTTATCAGGCATGAAAATGCAAATTTTGATGCCTCATTAAACAGGTTCAGGAGTAGCAGGCAACGTACCTTTTCACTTCATCCCTTAAAGCAGCAAAGCTGTCGCGCGAAGTGGAGAAGTCAACGGTGAACTCCACGGCATCACCCATGTTGGGGCTCCTGTAGAAATTGCTGATGGGTTTGTTGGACAGAACTGAATTTGGGTAGAATATCATTTCGCCGTCATTTTTCAGGAAGACTGTTGTCAGGAGATTCATCTCTTCAACCGCCATCTATTAGGAATTGAAGTGTTAGGCAAAGTATGGTATCGGCTCAGACCAATCATGGGGATTCTTAGGATTAGTAACTCACTTGCACTCCATCGATGACACAACGGTCACCGACATCAAAGGGATGCATCACAAAAACGAAAACGATGGCTTCGAACAATGTTTTGACAGTGTTCCCAAACATAAATGCCACAAGCAAAAGCTGGGATGAAATGAAGACAAGTACTTGCGTCGTCAAAACTCCCATCATAAGTAACGACACGATGACGATAGCGATCAGCAGAACTGCTGAAGCAAGCCTATTCAGCTCCTCGATGGCCGTTTTTGTATCGTTCAAGCTGTAGGTGAGGGACTTCCTTTCAAGGTAAACGCTCACCTGCAGACATAAACTCTGTAAATAGGTTCTTAGGAATGTACTCATCTAATTTTTGGTTTCGGGCCGAGCCAAAATTTTTCTGATTCTTTTATTTCCAAAAGGCAGGAGACCTAATCCAATTCTGAAGCATGGAATTGTGGTTAAGCGGTGATGGCCCACCAATTATCACAAGTTTTCTAAATGTATCAACAACACCGCAAGATTGAGATTTAGTACACTCATTGACTGTTCTGGGATAATCAGAACTTGGATGAGAATAGAAAGTTATGGATCTTCAAAAACATAGTGAGAGGTAGCAAAAAGCTTCCTAATTCAACATATTATCAATTTAGTAAGACTTACTAGCCAGTCCTCTAAAGATGACCTATCGATTTTCCCAGTTTTTGCCGCTCCTGGAATCAAAGGAATGAATTTGTCAACATCTTTCTCCTTCATGAAGCGCAAGAGGTCCTTCTCATCAATGTACCTAGTAAAGACATAAAGCAGCTATGGATGAGATATTTCTAAGCAAATTTTAGCTGGAACGCAAGGGAAGTGTGTGACAGCATAGTTCTTCTTACTCATGTCCAGACTTCTTGGTGACATTCTTGAATATTTCGTCAGCAGTCGCCATTGCTTCTGATTGATTAGTGATTTCCTTATTTTGTTGCTCTGTGTCCTCACCACAGTATTGATCAAGGCTTCCAACAAGAGATGAAACCCCTAGGGATGAGTCACTAATGACGTTAACCAACCCTTTCTTACTCAGCTTCTCTACATCGACCACCTCTTCTAGCTTCTTCGACACTCCTCTGATGTACTTCTTGAAACTGAGCTGCCCATGGAGCTTTTCTTCCTGTTCCATCAAAGGCGGCCCTGAAAGGGTCTTGACTACATAGTGGTGAAAGAGAGTTTCTTGGATGCGATCAAAGAACCTCTCGCATTGAAAAGAAGCTGCAACTAATTTTATTGACAGTGTCTTGACAAGCCATAGAGCAGCTCCTATAAGACAAGAAGCAATAGCCCTTGTCACATAATGTAGAGTCTCCCTCTCTTGCGTCGATCGCTCTGCTCCATGGTTCATCAGCGAAACCCAAACTAAAAGAATGAAAACTAACCAAATAAACCTTTGGACACTGTCCTTCAATCCATAGACGAAGTACAGGACCTTATGTTTGAGCAAATAGACCTTCTCAATCAACAAAACCAATGTGTTAATCAACCAGTCACTCACCAACCTACCACAACAGATCACCAACACCAGCACACACCATTTCCACAGCTCCATGTGCCAAATTTCTGTATTTTTCAACTTGCGAACGGTTAAAGTCGCAATCAGAAGTCCCATAATGCACACAAATGCTGCCAACTCGATCCAGATAACATTCTTGATGGATTTCTTGCTGGCCGTCTCTTCGACCTTCAAATTTGCAGCCTTGTACGGGTGCTCATCATCTCCCACTTTGGCAGCCTTCCAACGAGGCGTTTGAGCCACGTTTGGCATGGCTTTTGCACTGTCTCTAGTGGCATTAGAACTGGTATCATTGTGAGGCAAACCAACATTAGGCAAAATCTCTTTAATCTTCAGTTGGGTATTGTCCTTAACTGAAGCAGCATGACTAGGACCTGATGCTTCTTCAAATCTCGATTTCCGCTTCGAAAGGAACTTGCTTTTAGCTATATGAACAGTGGGATTTATGCGAGGCTTACTTGGTGTTGGGCCAGATCGAGTGATTCCTTGAGCAGAACTCTGTTCTCTTGATTGGAGATTCTTAATCTCTGTTGGATCAAGATTGGATCTTGATGAAGAACCTGTGCTTTGGTGCTCACCGCCTGGAATCATGACAACAACTTCGTTTGTTCCTTTCTTCTCTAACAAACTTTTCCTATTTTCCATGATGAATGTCTCTCTCAATAGCCACTCAAAATCTAAGCCACGCTTAAGCCTTCTTCTCTAAATATTGGGACTTTAATGTGAAGATGGAAGCTTTAGCTGAACCGAATGAATGAATGCAAAGCCCGAATCCAGGAAAGAACATTGAAATAGATGGAAAAGGAGGACCAGAAGGGAAGACAAAGAAACAAAAGGAGAGGTTACCCAAATGAGAACGCAGAAACTAGGAGATTAGGAAGAAAGAGCAGAGCAAAATCATGAGGAAACGAAGGAGGTTTGCAGGATTTATACTGACAGAGAGAAGGCTTCATCTCCGCACCAGTCAAGGTCCGCGGGAAACGTTAGTTAAAATGGCTCGTTTCTCGTCATTATCACATGATTTAAAAGCTCGATCAAAGTGAAGAGTCGAAAAAAAAGGAGTCAAACGCGTGTGATGCGAGATTTGGAAGAAAATAATTTACGAAAATCACTCTGAACAACCTCTTAAAATTCCACATGTGCCAAGAATCAGCGGGATCCATGTTGGACCGACGAACAACGCGCGGGTGGTTCGAGAAAATCTTAGATGAAACAGTTTTGCCTACTCAGCAATAAAACACTTCATTCAAAGTGCAGCACCTGTCTATCGCGTCCCACCTGTCACAAAATTTTGGAGCTCTCTCTTTTCTCTCTGCGTTACTTCTCCATTAGCCGTCCCTCTTCACGTTATCTCTGCTCTCTCCCCCGCATCTCCACGACCAAGAGCTCTCTCTTTTCATTTTCAATCCAGAATTTCGTCTCCCTCAAAATTGCAACAACTCCACCTCCTCTTCTCATTTTCTCAGGAATTTCAAGGGATGAAGACGTCTCTCTTCGCGACCAAAAAAAAAAAAAAAAAGGCAAAATTCTCAAGCTACCTTTAGTTCATGGGTCTCTGCGACTGGTATAGAGGTGTGATCATTTGCGGCTTATTGTGAGCGGCTTTCAGTCGAGTTGTCTTTCACTAATGAGTTTCGGTACTTGCTTATTTGTTGATTTCAACCAGAGGTAGTGAAGGGCATGATGATACGATGAGTTCGTCTTCTCTTGGTTGCCGATTGCCTTGCGGGGAATATTATTGAAAATGTGAAGCAAAACATTGAATTTTTGGGCTTGAAATTTACTGTTTCAGCCGAAGTTTGGTTGTATTTGATAAAATGGGCCTTTTTTGACTTGCTACGTTGGTTTTTTGAAAAAATGAGTAAGTTAGAAAAATATTTTCTAAAAAGTAATCTCTTGTATCACTTACAAAAATAAATTAATGATTTTTTTTTCATTAACCATGAAAATAATAAGGCATAAATTATTATCAATGATAAGAATAGTTTATGTTGACTAATTCTTTTATATAATATAAATAATCATTTTTTGAAAATATTTTCTAAATCACTTGCTTTTCATAAAACAAACGTGCCAATAAAAACTTTAGGGATGGAATGATCATTTCTTGGTCTTCGGAAACAACCACATTTGTTGCTTTTAGTATAAAATCTGAAAAATTCATAATTAAATCAATCGCGGGAAAATGGTGACTGCACGACCTCCCTAATCTCTATTTCGTCCAAGGTGTGTGCTGGGTACATTTATAAAAAAAAAAAAGAGTGTAGACGCAATGATCTTTTTTTTCTTTTAATGAGTCAACGCAGTCAACATGTTTATCGGTACAAGCATTGGATTAAATAGACAAAGATCCAAGAGGGAAATATAAACTTAATTACATATATTGACCACAGATCGTATTGTACATTAAATATTTAATAGCATGATGGGCAGGAGAGAAGCAAAACATCGCGAGTACTGCAAGCACGTGCATACAGGTGTTAATGTATTGTGAAAATGAACATTAAATGGGGGTCAAGGGTTTTCATTTTGGATCCTAGTGCAGCGTTTTCTCATTGTCAACCCCTTGTAATAGGCCTGATTTCGAACAAAATAAATAAAATAGGCCTTATTACCTAAACAAAAGGTCGAGTTTAGATTCAATTTCAACTAGGATAAATACCATACATAACCCTAATAAAATCTCATCTATTACAAATTTACCATCCGTTAGTTTTCATTAAATATTACTATTAAATTGATGAGTTAAATGACATGTGTTCGAATATACATATTTAAGATTTGACCCTCCGGTTTGTTATAAGTGTATCAGTTTGTAATTTTTTGTAGTATTAATTCAATTTAACGAAAACTAATGAATGAGAGTTTTGGAGGATTTTCGGTTGTCAAGAAATTAGTTTGAGGTAAATTTATCGTATCTATATTAGTTTGGAGTTTTTGATTTTAAACATTCAAATTTTCTATAAAAGAAAATTAATTTATGGTATATCTCGTACATGTGTACTAATTTGAGAATTGTTTTTTTAGGTGGTTGAAAAGGCTCCAGATAGATATTTTGTCCTTGCAAATTTGACATAGCTAACCAAAGGACTAACATAGAGAACGGCTGCAAATTATAGGACTAAAATACACAATTCAAAGACTTTAGGACTTAAGGGCCAGATCGAGCAAGTTCTATGATTGTCCTCTCTTACTATCGAACGCCAAAAAGCATTTCTTCATTTCACAAAAGTGTGTATCCATAATAAATTATTAAAGTACAACACAAGTGTCAAAACTTGGTATTAGTGAACATTTAAATGCCAAAACTTTCAAAATGTACATTTTTTTTCCCAAAGGTACAATTAAGTGCTACTTTTTTTGAAAAATTAGGAAATTTAAATACCAAGTTCGACAAAAGTGACCGTAAATCTGATGTGGCTTATTTTAATAATATAAGTGGTCTAGGTGACATATTGAAAAGTTGACTTAGCAATGAAAATGCAAAACGATGTCATTTTGCCTCAAAAAATGGAATTTTAATGAATATATTAATTAAAATAAATAAAGAGAACAAAAAAAAACAAAACAAAACAAAAAAAACAAGTGCAACATTCGACAAGGGCCTACAGAGCCCTCACCGCCATTGCCCCTACCATATCTAGCAAGGACTGTCAAAGGTGGGGGGAGTGTCGGCCAAGATTGCCAGGCCCTAGGTAGGGGCTAGTAACCTTAGCCAACTGCCAATGAGGGCCGAAGTCTTGGGCGAGGGTTGCGACCTTCCCCCAAATTTGATTAGGGTCGCCAGCATTTGCCTAATTGGGCCAAGGGCTACCAACCTTTGGCCTAGCCAACCGCTGACGAAGGCTTACAAGCCCTCACCTAGATCTCGGACGAGGGCCAACAACCCTCATTGAATCTAGGGTAGGGCTGTGACCCTCACCCCATATTTAGGCGAGGGCTTCCAAGCCCTCACCCAGGGTTGGCAACCCTTGCCTAGGGCTCGACAACCCTAACCAACCCTCCCCCTACCATTGGCGATGTGGGGCAACAGCAGTGAAGGTTGTGCAGGTCCTCATCGAATGTTGCTATTTTTTAAAATTAAATTTAGTTCTTTTTACTTATTTAATTATTATTATTTTTTATTAAAATTAAAATTTGAAGGCAAAATGACGTCATTTTAGATTTATATAGCAACGTCACCATGAAAAACAACATCATTTTGCACTTAACTCCCCAGAAAAATGTCACGTTTGTAATTTGACCAATTTTTTTTGCCATTGGCACTTAAGTGTCATATTCTTCCTCGATTTTGGTACTTTAGGGTACTTTTGGGAAGTTTTGACACTTAAGGTGCATTTGGTAATACTTCTAGAAACAAGTATTTCTATTTTCTTATTTCACGGAACATAAATAGAATAGAAATACGTTTGGTAATTTTTTTATTCTTGGGAATATATTTATTCTTGAGAATAGATTAGAACAAAAACAAGAAAAAAAAGTTACTTCTTTGTTCATGGAAACAATTTAAGAAATAAGCCTTTTTCTTGTTTTTTCTCTTCCTATCTTCTTCTCCCTAGCCAGTCACTAGCCTCGATGATGGCCGGCTATCACATAGACAAGGTCACCCTGAGCTCACCAACCACTGGCAATCGAGCTTTACCCAACCACCACAAGGTTGGCATTGCTTGGGTAGGTGAGGCTAACCACGCAGTGCCTGAGCAAGGTCGAGCCTCACCAGTGGGTAGGTGAGGCTCAACCTCGCCAGATTTGGGCGAGGTCGCCTCGCCGACCCTCATCTAGCCGATCACTAGCCAACCGTGGCCAAGGCCGGTGGCCAACTAAAGAAAAGTAATAAAATTATTAATAAATTAAAAGAAATTATAAGTCACAAAAATATTTGGGATTGTACCAAATGCATTTATGTTTCATGAATATAAATTTTGTATAGTTACCAAACACTTAAAATATTTAAAAGCTATTTTCAGGAACAAAAATAGAAAAAAAAAATGTTTCTAAACAAAAATTATTCCCTAGAACAAAAACGTTACTATACACACCTTAAGTGTCTATTTGTGTCAAGTTTTGGCACTTGCGTGTACTTTAGCCCATAATAAATCAACATTTCTTTATTTTACCGAACTGGAGAAGCATCGCGTTGCCTTGTTTTATCATCTTCAACCATGAAAAACTATGATAAATGGCGCGAGGCTTAAGCCAGAGACAATTGGCTTAAATCAATTAGTATCAGATGCACCTGCATGTAAGCCCAACTCACTCGAAACTCATACGGATCACCGGATGAGATCAATCCCACAAGAAAACGGTACAGAATCCGGAAGAGAGACCTGAAAATGCTCGGAACTCGACGCAGTGGCGCAATTATAAACATTGGTGAAGACTCCATCAATGTAGTCATTTGATAAATCAAGTACAGTAAACAGGGCACGATTAAGGAGGTCTCGATGTTTATGTCACCCGTAGATCCATCGGGATCGGCCTCAGTGCAGTCGATTATGTAACGAAAAGTCAAATGGAGGAACAATACTAATAAGAAGTTGAACATATCATTTACTTAATCAATATCACAATTTAGACGTGCTTAATTATCTAATTAATTTGTTTAAGACCCGAAGATCCAAATATTCGGGCCAGCAAATGGCATAGCTTTTTACATTAAATACAAAGGAAGTACTCGGTACTAATATAGTTTGACCTTTGCTCTTCTTTCTTTAGGGCTTTATTTCACTATGATTGTATCATAAATCGGGTCAATGTAGATAAAAGAATGCATTTCTATACAATTAAGTAAGTGAAACAGCTTAAACGAAATCCATCTATGTCATATTACATATTCTATTGGACCTTACGGCACCTATTTATGTACGATATGATCAGGTTTGAACATAGATCCCAGAAAAGGTTTTCTTCAAACAAACCAGCCTGTATTCTTGGAAATCATATTGCCCAACTTTGTTAAAGATATAGCTCATGTATCTCGTCTAACATGGTTATTATATATCCATGAAGCAGTTGATGAACTCTGTTATAAGTGGATACAGACGTCACTGTCATTTGAAAGTTTGTCCTGGTCTATATATAGAGGTACATTGTTATTCTTATGCACTGTGATTTATGATCAAGGAAAGAACATAGTCACACGCTAGCAGATTACAAAGTAGCAGAAAATGAAAGGCAGAAAATGAGGTCCCATTCTCACGAACTTGCAGATTACTAGGTACGCAACACTCCTGGAGTCATCAAAACCGTGCACAGTAGTGGCTGCCGACCCGGTCTTACTGAGATTAACTTACTTAGGAAGCACGCGGCACTTGAGATGGAGCTCTTCAAGGATTTTCTTCAGCTCCAGCACGAGGTCGGATCTCCGGCCGCCTTTTCCCTGGCATTTTGGAAATTCATCGTGCGGGTGACGTGGAGAACCATCTTCAAGTGGTCACCGTCCACGATCTCCTTAACCACAACGCTGGGATCCGGATGCCAGTATTTCGGCTTGCTCATTAAATACCTGAAGGCTTATTCAATCAGAATTGCACCTGTAAAATACTTGGCAGTGCTAAAATTTCTTGAACTCCAAGCTACAGCTTCAACAGCCAAAAGCAGAGGATGTTGGTGATGGGCTCGAGTTCATATGATGCGTAAGTCAATAAGCTCATCGTTATAACCATAATTGACAAACTTCTCCGTACACAAAATTCTGTATCCACACTTGCGTTTCTTCCGAATTCTCGCCTTCTAAAAAAATTTAAAATATATTTTAATTTTTAAAATCCCAAAAAAAATTATTTTTTCTAAAATTAAGAAAAAACTTAGAAATTAGGTTTTTGAGTACTTTTCTTTTAAAATGTGTGAAAATCTTTGAAAGATTATACTAAAACTTAAACAAACTCTTAGGGCTCTACAATAGACTAAAAGAGTTTAAATGCTCTTAGAAAATGCTAGGTTGTTTGCACACTGCTATTTCGATTATCACATTTTTAATACATTGATTATTGTTTTCCTTGAGCTTGGTTAGGATGGAACCTTAGGACTCATGATTAACAAAAAAGCCACTTGAACATTTTAGTTAATTAATGTAATCAAGTACCCAATTCTAGATTCTCTGGTTATTATACTTTCATATCTCATTTGATTTCTAATAGATTAGTGACAACTCTTTATTTAAAAGTCAATTTGACTTAAAATTAAATGTTTAACGCGGCGCAAGGGAAGAGCCGATGCCTAATTGAGACCCATGGGCCTGCAAGGCAGTACCCCAAAATTCTATTTTCCTTTCCCCTCCGGATGGAAAGGATAGGTCGCGACAATTTCAATGTGACGTACACATGCAATCATTTGTGCGAGGTGCAGCCTTAAATGCATAAAAAGAGAGATTCAGGAGGAGGAGACGGCGTACGTTTTTATTTCATCTTTCAAAGCTTGAAGGCTCTTGTCTGAAGCGGAGAAATCGACTACGAACTCCACAGATTCGCTCGTGTGCGGGCTCCTGTCGAAATTGCTCATGCATTTAGAGGCCAGAGCTGAATTTGGGTAAGATATCTTTTCGCCGTCGTTTGTCAGGAAGACAGTAGTCATGATATTCATTTCCTCAACCTCCATCTGTGATGAATCAAAAAGTCAGACGAATATGGAATCTGTACAAACCAGTCATGCAGAGTCATAGGCTGTCATTCACCTCAACCCCATCGACAACGCAGCAGTCACCCACATCGAACGGATGCCTCACGAATACAAACAAGATAGCTTCGAGCAAGTCTTTGGCAGCGTTCCCAAAGATGTACTCGAAAAGCAAAAGCTGCGACTTAATGAAGATTTGCACTGGCGTCGTCAATAATCCTGTCAGAAGCAACCACAAAATGATGATCACGACGAGCCAAACTGCTGAAGCGAGGTTGTCCAGCTCCTTGAAGGCACTTTTCGTACCCTTGAAAGCGTTAGTGAGTGATTTTCGTTCACGATAGACATATACCTGCAGACGTGAACTATATAGTTTAGATCATGTCCTTATGTCTTTATTTGTCTGTCGGTCAATATGCATGCCCAGCCACCACTTCTTTCAGCTTCTAAAAATCTCCTTAATTTCAGTTTGTTAGAAAAAAGCTTCATAGAACATTTGGCTTGGAAACGAGATTAGAGCCAGCAAAGAGGTCTCATACGCACTTACCAGCCAGCTCTTGAGAGACGACTTCAATATTTTCCCAGTTTTTTCCACTCCAGGAAAGAAAGCCAAGAATTTCTCAACGTGTTCCTTCGGCATGAAGCGCAAAAGGTCATCCTCCTCAATAAACCTAGTAAACAGCAGAAAACAGGAGTCAGTGACACTCTGGAGCAATAAGATTTTTTTTAATAACCCAAGGGCATGGGTTGGACACCCGGCTATTTAAGGCAGCCCCATGAACTATTAAATCCAGTCTTTGGCCTGTGCAAATTTCCCAAATCTAGATTAATTTGCGTGCAGTTGGTGAAATTCGAAAGGGTAATCTCTGTTTCCTGAGTTGGAAATCCCCAAAGTCCCAACCAACTGCGCTAATCCTGGAGCTTTGAAGCAACAGCATCATTTGGTAGAGTAGGAAAGAGTTTTGGAAGTTAGCGCTCTTACTGGCTCCCTGACTTGGCTACGTTCTTGAATATAGCTTTGGCAGCATCCTTGGCTTTTTGTTCATCGGTGATCTCCTTATCTTGTAGCTCTGCCTCATCGAGGGATTTGGCAAGAATTTTCGTCTTCCTAGCAGAAACTTTATCCAGCTCCATCTTTATTAGCTTCTCTATATTCGTTTTGAGACTTATCTCTGTAACCGTGGGGCTGGAAAGGGTCATTATAAAGTGGTGATGAAAGATGTAATTTTGAATGCGATCAAAGAATCTCTTGCATTGAAAAGAAGCAGCAAGCAATTTTATCAGGAATGTTTTGATCAGCCATAAGGCAGCTCCTATAAGACAAGACAAGAGCGCCCTCGTGACCCAGTTCAGAATCTTGGTCACGTGTCGTGATTGCTTCACTCCATGGTCTATCAACAAAACCCAGGCTAAAAGGACCAGACACAACCAGGCGAACACCTCGACATAGTCCTTCAATGCAAAGAGATAGTCCAAAACCTTCTTTTTGAGCAGATACTTGTTCTCAATCAGGATAACCAATAATGTGATCAACCAGTCAGTCACCATCCTACCACAAAAGATTGCCAACATCAAACACCATCTCCACAAATGCACATGCCAAATAACTGTTTTTCGCAGATTACGAATGGTTAAACTTGCAATCAGAAGCCCAATGATGCACGCAAACGCGACCCGCTGAGCCAAAACAACCTTCCTTACATTCTCGCACGCATCCTCATCGTCTTCCTCCTCTGCAGCTGGTGATGGAACTGAACCGATTGGAGACATGCTCGGCGGTGGTTTGACAGCGTCCTTGGATGCACTAGCACTAGTATCACTCGGAGTCAGCAACGACTGTGTGGGCTCGAGAGCAGAGGGACTTGTCAAATTGGAGATTTGTGAACTTGATGGAGGATTTTCAAGCTCTATTGCCTCAGTGTTTGGTTTTGGTGAAGAACCTCTGCTTTGACATTGATCGCCTGGAATCATGAGGACAACTTCATTTGCTTCTTTCTTCTCTAACGAACTTGCATTGACCTCCATGAGTGCTGCGCAAATATAAGAAGCTTTTCAGCTGAGAGCTTCTCTCAGGGGAAAAGATGGACTTTATCACCAAAGTGAATGCCTCGGTTGAATTCAACGTAAAATCAGCAGAAGAAGTCGAAAGGCAGAGGAGCAAGAGCAAAAGAGTGATTCAGGAAAAGCAAAACATGGTAAAATGAGCGGGGTGTTGCAGGGAGTGGATTAACAACGATGAGAGGGGGTTTCTTGTTCAGTATAGCTTCACGGGAGGCTCTATTTAAAGGGCTCTTAAAGAAGAGAGCAAGAATTTTCTTTGAGAAAACTACTTTTCAGTGAAAGGAAATTCATCTAAGGTATCAGTAAAAAAACACAGTTAGGACAGTTTAGGAAAACTGTGCTAAGCAGCTTCCAACTTTGAGCGGGAGTAGCTGAGGTTGGACTTTGAAATTACAAGATTAGGAGCCGAACAAAATTTATACTAAATATTAAACTTTTGATCAGAGGATTTTGGATGCTCCAAACCACTTTTCAGAATTTTTTTTATGAAATATTATATTGAGCATCTACAACAGTTGTACCATAGAATGTTATGACGTGTGTTGCCGTTACTAAGTGCAAGAATGCCATAGAAAGTCTTAAAATATGATTTTATATATGTTTTGGAATGTTACAATGTCTCGTGGTAATCAGATGTAAAAGCCTTGTGAAATGAAAATACCTTATGGCTTTGCTAAAGGCTGCAGTTCCTCTCACTAATCTTACTTTTCTCTAGCACGAGCTCCACTTCTTAATCTCACTTCCACATACTTTGCATCTCTCTCTCTGTTGGGAGCGCAGAAAATATTCAGAGACTTTGCACTTTTTGTTGATCACCATGGCTTGAACTTGCGCCATCATTACCATTCTAATCCTCTGTTCCTGCATCCCCTCAAGAAAAGTACTAAAAAAGTCATAAATTTATTGTATTGATACCAATTCAGTTCATTTGGTCAATTTTGATCGGTCGGTGCTGACATGGACGTTGGCTGGTGGCCAGACGCTAACGTAGCAATTTTTATAATTTTTATTATTATTTTTTCGAATTTTTCATTTATTTTTTTTATTCTTTTCTTTTCTTTTTCCTTTTCTTTTCTCCCTTCTTCCTCCTTGGACTGTTCCAGTGGTGGCCAGTGAGCCTCCACTGAGGTTCACCTGCTGCTAGTGAGGGTCACGGCCCTCGCTCGGTCTCTCCTAGGGCCGCCGGCGAGGCGGCTTCACCCGGATCTAGGTGAGGCCATCCTCGCCTTGGCCTTGCCGCGAGCGAAGGCGGCCTCTCCCACTACTAGCAAGGCCATGACAGCCATCACCAGGGCAAAGACAAGGGCTGCTAAGCCCTTGCTAGCAGAAGGCAAGGGCTTCGCGACCCTCGCCCAGTAGCCGGCGAGCCTCCGACCACGAGCTTCACCGGAGGCTCGCCGACCACTGCCGGAACAATCTAAGTAGGAAGAAGGGAGAAAAGAAAATGAAAAAAAATTAATAAAAAATTCAAAAAATCATAAAAATTGCCACGTTAGCATCCGGTAAGCGCCCACGTCCACGTCAGCGTCAGCCAACCAAAATTGGCTGGATTGACTGAATTGGTATAAATATTAAAAAGTTTAGGATTGAATTGGTCCAATTAAAAAGTTTATAACTAAATTGGTACCAATGTAATAAGTTTAAGACTTTTTTGGTACTTTTCCCGCGTCTACTGGTTTATGGAAACTGCAATTTTATGAACTTGTTGATGGAAACCTTCCTGCCCTGTCCTACAGTGCAACCCAATCACCAAATCAATGGATGATATGAAGCAAACCTTCCGACAAAGTTGATTGGGTTTCGCTAGCTGTAATCCCATTCCCTTGATCATCCTATCTGCGGAAATTCCACGCCTTCTTCACATTCCTACAAATCAAACGAGCCCCTCAAAGCTAGGTAATTATATGCCACGGTTCTGTCGGAACCTCATTCCGTGTTATCTGGGTTTTTGCTTGTTGGAGTCACGTTTCCTTGACAATCCTCCACAAAGATTAAATTCTATCCTAGACAATGGGAATTCAATTCCGATGAATTGGAGTCCAATACGAACTCTCTTTTCAGAGCGAACCAAACATAAGAGGGAAAGTTACGGTCCACGTGCCTCTTCTTCGCATAAATTCGACGAAAATTACGATACGTCATTTGTGGTGATGTGCTTGTGATTCTGGTTGCTCTGTTTATCAGAATGTGTCGGTTTTCTTAGAAGGATTTCTTATGGATTTTGCACAAACTTCGCTGCTATGACCCAAGTTTGCGTTTTCATTGTTCTAAAACATTAGGTCATCACCGTAGCCAAATCACTTATTTCATGCATTTTCCGGGGAAGCTTTTGCTGCAAAACAAGGGAAATGAGATGCATAATATAGGAATCGTGAAGTGGACTATTCCTGAATTTAACAAGAAATAGAAGAGCAATATTTGTAAGTTCAGGAATTCATGAACTCTCTTCGCTCAAGACTGCAGTTTTCATTTGGATATATTTGTTCATTTAGGAAAATGAAAATGGAATTTAGGCTCCGTTCATTTCGTGGAAAATGTAGTGATTTTGAATAATATTTTTCAGAAAAATTACAATTTTTTTAATGTTCAGTTGAAACTTGAAAATGAACTAGAAATTATTTTCCACCGTTTATATGAAAATTTTGATTTGATTTTTTTCCATGCACTCCTTAGAATAATTTCAAGAATGATTTGTGTCATTATCACTTCATATCAAGACGAATTCCATTCATTAACTAGCATATAGAAATGGTGTAATCTTCATGTGAAGAAGATTCCTGATTTGCTATTTATAAGTCAGAGAGATCAACCCCACAAGAAAATGCTACAGATTTGGAAAAAGCAATCAATCCGAACGTTCTCCGGAAGGGGCACGATAGCTCAATCCTAAAACTCAGTGAATATTCGATCCATGTTGTCAATAATTAATAAAGTAAAGTAACCAATAAACATCACATGATTAAGGAAGCCTCAATGTTTATGTCATCCGTAGATCCATTTGGATCGGCCACAGTGCAGTCAATTACGTAATGAAAAGTCAAAGGGAGGACAGCATTCGGGTTTATATGGAGACCCAGTTCATGGTCATCGGACCATCATCGCTTTTCATAAAACATTCCTGTTGTTGAGTTTGTATTGGGTTCATACGAGAATTAAGTCTTAGACTATCTTATCTTGTCAGGGCTTTTTATTAGCATGTGCACGTTTGCTGGTCGCTAGAAGCTAAAAGATTGACCAGCTAAGGAAAAAACTAAAGCAGAATTAAATGATCAGAGCAAAACTATCGCGAAATCTGGTCACTGCTCCACTTATTTGATACTGTTCTTATATATTCAGCCTATACATGGAGGTACATTGTAATTCTTATGCAATATGTCATTTATAAACAAGCGAAGAACATAGTCGCACAGTTTCTTAGCCAAACAAGAAAGAAAAGCAGGAAAAAAAAAAGGGCAGATATGGAAGTCCCATTCTCGTATATTTGCAGATTACTAGGAAAGCCGTGCTCCTGGAGTCGTCATAACCATGCACAGTAGCTGCCGCTGACCCATTCTAACTGAGATGAATATTACTGAGGAAGCACGCGTTACTTGAGATGGAGTTCTTCGAAAATTTTCTTCAGCTCCAGCACGAGCTCGGATCTCCGTTTGGTCCTTTCCTTGGCCTCCTGGAAATTCAATGTGTGGGTGACATGGAGAGCCATCTTCAAGACCTTCGATTTGTCAACTTCCGCAATCCCCTTAAACTCAACACTGTGATCCCGATGCCAGTGTTTCGGCTTCCTTTCTATGTACCTGAAGGCTTATTCAATCAGAATTTACCTCGTAAAATACGTGGCATTGGTAAAATGAAAGCGCACGTGCACACATACACCAGAGTTTCTTGAACTCCAAGCGACAGCTTCAAAACCCAAAAGAGAGAGGATGTTTATGACGGGTCTGAGTTCACATGACACATATACGAATAAGCTTATTAACGAAGAAAAGAAAGTCAATAGTTCGTAGTGAGGTATAACCCTAACCTTAACCGTGGGTGCGATAAGCTTGTCAATGAAGAAAAGAAAGTGGGTCGAAATGTGGCTGCAAAAGGACAAAAGATTGGCTAAACTTGTGCATGTTCTGAGGTGCATATCCCTTAGCTCCCTCACCGTTCCAACTAACCCCACATGTACTCCATATAAAAACTATTAAACTATATTTCCATATTCCATAACCTATCTATTGAATACTCCCATCTATACCATATGCACATATATTTGCACAAATTCAAACCACAAACTATAATTGATATCCAAAACGTGCTTCTGTCCAGTCAAATTTTTAAAGGCCTTAAAAGGGAGATTCAGGAAAAGCAGATGGCGCACTCTCTTATTTTATTTGTCAAAGCTTCAAGGCTTTCGACTGAAGTGGAAAAATCGACAACGAACTCCAAAGATTCGCTCATGTTCTCGCTCCGGCTGTAGTTGCTGATGGGTTTAGAGGCCAGAACTGAATTCGGGTAAGATTTCTTTTCACCGTCCTTTGTCAGGAAGACAGTAGTCACGATATTCATTTCCTCAACCTCCAACTGTGATAAATCAGAAAGTCAGAATAATATGGAATTTGTAGAAACCAGTCATCATAGTCATAGGCTTAGTCATTGACCTCGTCCCCATCGACAAGGCAGCGGTCACTCACATCGAACGGATGCTTCACGAATACAAACACGATGGCTTCGAACAAGTCTTTGGCAGCGTTCCCAAAAATGAACTCGAGAAGCAAAAGCTGCGACGAAATAAAGATTTGCACTGGCGTCGTCAATAATCCTGTCAGAAGCAACCCCAGAATGATGATCACGACGAGAAGAAGTGCTGAAGCGAGCTTGTCCAGCTTGTCGATGCATGTTTTCTTATCATTGAAGGCGCGAATGAGTGATTTTCGTTCACGACGGACATTCACCTGCAGACGTGAACTATATAGTTTAGATCATGTCCTTATGTCTATATTTATCTATCAGTCCGTATGCGTGGTTCCTAGTTCTTTCAGCTTCCAAAAATCTCCTTAATTTCAGTTTGTTATAAACAAGCTCCATAGAACATTTGGCTTGGAAGAGAGATAAGAGCCAGCAAAGAGATCAGATACACACTTACCAGCCAGCTCTTGAAAAGCGACTTCCCGATTTTCCCAGTTTCTTTCGCTCCGGGAAAGAAAGCCAAGAATTTCTCAACTCGTTCCTTCGGCATGAAGCGCAAAAGGTCATCCTTCTCGATAAACCTAGTAAACAGCAGAAAACAGGAGTCAGTGACGCACTCTGGAGCAATGAGATTTTTTTCAATAACCCAAGGGCATGGGTTGGACACCCGGCTATCTAAAGGCAGCCCCATGAACTATTAAATCCAGTCTTTGGCCTGTGCAAATTTCTCAAATCTAGAGCAATTTGCATGCAGTTGGTGAAATTCAAAAGGTTAAACTCTATTTTCTCAGCTGGAAACCCCCCGAAGTCCCAACCAACTGCACCAATCCTGGAGCTTCGAAGCAACAGCATCATTTGCTAGAGTAGAAGAGAGTTTAAGGAAGTGCTCTCACTGGCTCCCTGACTTGGCTACGTTTTTGAATATCTTTTTAGCAGCATCCTTGGCTTCTTGTCCATCAGTCATCTCCTTATCTGGTAGGGAATCAGCAAGATTTATAATCCTCCAAGGAAAAACTTTATCCAGCTTCATCTTTATAAGCTTCTCTATATCCACTTTGAGACTTGGAACCACGGGGCCGGAAAGTTGCCTTATCACGTAGTGTTGAAAGAAGTAATCTTGCATGCGATTAAAGAATCTTTTGTGTTGAAAAGAAACAGCAAGCGACGTTATCAGGACTGATTTGATCAGCCATAAGGCAGCTCCTATAAGACAAGAAAGGAGCGCCCTCGTGACCCGGTTCAGAATCTTGGTCGTGTGTCTCGAGCATTTCACTCCATGGTTTATCAGCAAAACCCAGGCTAAAATGAGCAGACACAGCCAGGCGAACACCGCGGCACTGTTTTTTGATGGAAAGAGAAAGTAAAAAACCTTCTTTTCAGGCAGATACTTCTTGTCAATCAAGAAAACCAATAATGCGATCGACCAATCTGTCGCCAGCTTACCACAAAAGATTGCCCACATCAGCAAACACCATCCCCACAAATGCACATGCCAAATAACTATATTTCGCAGATTACGAATGGTTAAACTTGCAATCAGAAGCACTGTGATGCACACGAACATGACCAGCTGAGCCAAAATAAATCTGCCCGACATCACCTGGGACTTGGGATTCACAGTCTCGCACACATCCTCATCGTCTTCCTCCTCTACAGCCGGTGATGGAACCGAAGCGACTGGAGACTTGCTCAGCGCCAGTTCCACAGCGCCCTTAGATGCACTAGCACTTGTATCACTAGGATGCGGCGGTTCCATGGATATCGATTTCAGCTTCTCATCTGTAGAGCTTGAGATGGACTTTCTGGTCTGGATATTCGGAAGCTCACTCGAAGTCGGGATCGACTGAGTGAGCTCCATAGCAGAGGGGCTTGTCAAATTGGAGATTTGTGAACTTGACAGAGGATTTTCAAGCTCTATTGGCTCAGTGTTCGGTTTTGGTGAAGAACCTCTGCTTTGACATTCAACGCCTGAAATTATAAGGACAACTTCATTTGCTTCTTTCTTCTCTAACGGACTTGCATTGACCTCCATGAGTGATGCACAAATATAAAAACTTCTCAGCTGAGAGCTTCTCTGAGGAAAAAGATAAGACTCTATCACGAAAGTGAACGGCTTAGCTGAATTCAACGCAAAATCAGAAGAAGAAGTCGAAAGGCAGAGGAGCAAGAGCAAAAGAGTGAATCAGGAAGAGCAGAACATTGTAAAATGAGTGGGTTTTTGCAGGGAGTGGATTAACAATGATGAGAGGGGGTTTTTGGTTCAGTATAGGTTCACGGGAGGCTCTATTTAAAGGGCTCTTAAAGAAGAGAGCATGAATTTGCTTCGAGAAAACTACTTTTCAGGGAAAAGGAAAATCTAAGAAGGTTTCAGTTGAAAAAAAAAACACAGTTGGAACAGTATAGGAAAATTTTGCTAAGCATCTTCCAACTTTGAGCGGAAGTAGCTCAGGTTGGACTTTGAAATTACAGGATTAGGAGTTGAACATAATTTATACTATATATTAAAGCTTTTGATCAGAGGATTTTGGATGCTCAAAACCACTTTTCAGAATTATTCTTATGAAATGTTATGACGTGTGTTGCCGTTACTAAGTGCAAGAATGCCATAAAAAAGTCTTAAAATATGATTTTATATATGTTTTGCAATGTTACAATGTCTCGTGGTAATCAAATGTAAAAACCTTGTGAAATGAAAAAACCTTATGGCTTTGCTAAAGGCTGGAGTTCCTCTCGCTAATCTTACTTTTCTCTAGCACGAGCTCCACTTCTTAATCTCACTTCCACATACTTTGCATCTCTCTCTCTCTGTTGGGAGCGCAGAAAAAATTAAGAGACTTTGCACTTTCTGTTGATCACCATGGCCTGAACTTGCGCCATCATTGCCATTATAATCCTCTCATCCTGCATCCACTCAGGAAAAGTACCAAAAAAGTCATAAATCTATTATTTTAGTACCAATTCACTCATAAATTTTTCAATTGGATAAATTCAGTCCTAAACCTTTTAATATTTGTATCAATTCAATTCATCCGACCATTTTGATTGGTCAGGGCTGACATGGCAATTTTTATGATTTTTTTATTAATTTTTTTTCTTTTTTCTTTTCTTTTTCCTTTTTTTTTCTCCCTTCTTCCTCCTTGGACTGTTCCGGTGAGGCTCGCCTGCCACCCACAACTACCGCCGGCAAGGGTTGCGGCCCTCGCCCGACCTCTCCCAAGGCCGCCGGCGAGGCCATGGTGGTCATCGCCAGGACGGAGGTGAGGGCCGCTAAGCCCTTGCCAGCCGCCGGTGAGGGTCGCGGCCCTTGCTCGGCCTTGCCCAAGGCCGTAGGCGAGGCGGCTTTGCCCAAATCTAGGCGAGGCCAGCCTCGCCCTAACCTTACTGCAGGCGATGGCCGCCTTCACCCGTAGCCGGCAAGGCCAACGTGTCCCTCGCCAGGCCTTGCTACGGGTGAAGGCGACCATCGCCCGCGGCAAGGTTAGGGCGAGGCTGGCCTCACCCAGATCTGGGCTAAGCCGCTTTGCCCGCGGCCCTAGGCGAGGCCGAGCGAGGGCCGCAACCCTTGCCAGCAGCTGGCAAGGGCTTAGCGGCTCTTGCCTCCGCCCTAGCGATGGCCGCCATGACCTCACCAACCACGGGCGAGGCTAGCCTCGCCCAAATCCGAGCAAAGCCGCCTTACCGGCGGCCCTGGGAGAGGCCGGGCGAGGACCGCAACCCTCGTCGACAGCAGGCAAGGGCTTCGTGGCCCTCGCCTAGTGGCCAGCGAGCGTTCGGCCACGAGCCTCACCGGAGGCTCGCTGGCCACCGCCAGAACAGTCCAAGGAGGAAGAAGGGAGAAAAGAAAAGGAAAAAGAAAAAAAAATTAATAAAAAATTCGAAAAAATAATTTTAAAAAAATCATAAAAATTGGAATGTTAGAGTCCGGCCAATGGCGGACGTCCACGTCGACGTTGGCCGGCCAAAATTGACCAGATGGACTGAATTGGTACCAATATTAAAAAATTTAGGATTAAATTGGTATAAATATAATAAATTTAGGACTTTTTTGGTACTTTTCCCACGTCCACTCGTTTACCAAAACTGCAATTTTATGAACTCGTTGATGGAAACCTTCCTGTCCTGTTCAACAGTGCAGCCCAATCACCAAATCAATGGATGATATGAAGCAAACCTTCCGAAAAAGTTGATTTGGTTTCGCTAGCTGTAATCCCATTCCCTTGATCATCCTATATGCGGAAATTCCACGCCTTCTTCACATTCCTACAAATCAAACGAGCCCCTCAAAGATAGGGAATTATATGTCACGGTTCTGTCGGAACCTCATTCCGTGTTATCTGGGTTTTTGCTTGTTGGAGTCACGTTTCCTTGACAATCCTCCACAAAGATTAAATTCTATCCCAGACAATGGGAATTCAATTCCGATGAATTGAGTCCAATACAAACTCTCTTTTCAGATCGAACCAAACATAAGAGGGAAAGTTACGGTCCACACGCCTCTTCTTCGCATAAATTGGACGAAAATTACGATACGTCATTTGTGGTGATGTGCTTCTGATTCCGATTGCTCTGTTTATCAGAATATGTCGGTTTTCTTAGAAGGATTTCTTATGGATTTTGCACAAACTTCGCTGCTATGACCCAGGTTTGCGTTTTCATTGTTCTATAACATTAGGTCATCAACTTAGCCAAATCACTTATTTCATGCATTTTCCGGGGAAGCTATTGCTGCAAAACAAGGGAAATGAGATGAATAATTTAGGAATCATGAAGTGGACTATTCCTGAATTTAACAAGAAATAGAAGAGCAATATTTGTAAGTTCAGGAATTCATGAACTCTCTTCGCTCAAGACTGCAGTTTTCATTTGGAAATATTTGTTCATTTAGGAAAAGGAAAATGGAGTTTAGGCTCCATTCATTTAGTAGAAAATGTGGTGTTTTTGAAAAATATTTTCCAGAAAAATTACAATTTATTTTAGTGTTCAGTTGAAACTTGAAAATAAACTAGAAATTATTTTCCACCGTTGATATGAAAAAATTGATTTGATTTTCTTCCATGCACTCCTTAGAATAATTTCAAGGACCATTTGTGTCATTATCACTTCATATCAAGACGAATTCTATTCATTAACTAGCATATAGAAATGGTGTAATCTTCATGTGAAGAAGACTCCTGGTTTGCTAATTATAAGTCAGAGAGATCGACCCCACAAGAAAATGCTACAGATTTGGAAAGAGCAATCCGAACATTCTCCGAAAGGGGCACGATGGCTCAATCCTAAAACTCAGTGAATATTCGATCCATGTTGTCAATAATTAATAAAGTAAAGTACCAATAAACATCACATGATTAAGAAAGCCTCAATGTTTATGTCATCCGTAGATCCATTTGGATCGGCCTC
This sequence comes from Eucalyptus grandis x Eucalyptus urophylla, assembly GCA_028830015.1. Lineage (NCBI taxonomy): Eukaryota > Viridiplantae > Streptophyta > Magnoliopsida > Myrtales > Myrtaceae > Eucalyptus > Eucalyptus grandis x Eucalyptus urophylla. Next base: position 50,805,276 of record CM054190.1, read on the forward strand.
AGTGCAGTCAATTACGTAATGAAAAGTCAAAGGAAGGATAACATTGGGGTTTATATGGAGACTCAGCTCATGGTCATCGTACAATCATCGCTTTTCATAAAACATTCCTGTTGTTGAGTTTGTCTCGAGTTCATACGAGAATTGAGTCTTAGACTATCTTATCTCGTCAGGGTTTTAAATTAGCATGTGCACGTTTGCTGGTCACTAGAAGTTAAAAGATCGACCAGCTAAGGAGAAAACTAAAGCAGAATTAAATGATCAGAGCAAAACTATCGTAAAATCTGGTCACTGCTCCACTTATTTGATACTGTTCTTATATATTCAGCCTATACATAGAGGTACATTGTAATTCTTATGCAATATGTCATTTATGATCAAGCGAAGAACATAGCCGCACACTTTTTTAGCCAAACAAGAAAGAAAAGCAAGGAAGAAAAGGTCGATATGAAGTCCCATTCTCGCATATTTGCAGATTACTAGGAATGCCGTGCTCCTGGAGACGTCATAACCGTGCACAGTAGCGGCCGCCGACCCATTCTAGCAGAGACGAACTTACTGTGGAAGCACGCGTTACTTGAGATGGAGTTCATCGAAAATTTTCTTCAGCTCCAGCACGAGCTCGGATCTCCGCTTGGTCCTTTCCTTGGCCTCCTGGAAATTTAATGTGTGGCTGGCATGGATAGCCATCTTCAAGACCTTTGAATTGTCAACGTGCGCAATCTCCTTAAACACGATGCTGTGACCCGGTCGCCAGTCTTTCGGCTTGCTTTCTAAGTACCTGGAGGCTTATTCAATCAGAACTCGCACCTTGTGAAAGATTCGGCATTGCTAAAATGAAAGCGCACTCACACGCATACACCAGAATTTCTAGAACAAGAAGCAACATATTCAAAAACCCAAAAAAGTTTCAGCTTCCTGTGATCCGGATGCCGGTGTTTCGGCTTCCTTTCTATGTACCTGAAGGCCTATTCGATCAGAATTTGCACCTCGTAAAATACTCGACATTGCTAAAATGAAAGCGCACGTGCACACACACGCCAGGGTTTCTTTAACTCCAAGCAACAGCTTCAAAACCCAAAAGAGAGAGGATGTTGACGACAGGTCTGAGTTCACATGACGCATAAGTCAATAAGCTTATCAATGAAGAAAAGAAAGTCGATAGTTCTCAGTGAGATATAACCTTAACCTTAAGAGGGGGTGCAATCTTATTAATGAAGAAAATAAAGTCGGTCGAAATATGGCTGCAAAAGGACAAAAGAATTGATCGAACTTGTGCATGTACTGATGTGCATGTCCCTTGGCTCCCTCACCGTTCCAACTAACCCCATAGTACTCCTCCATATAAAACTACTAAACTATATTTCCATATTCCATAACCTATCTATTGAATACTCTCATCTATAACATATGCACATATTCAAACCACAAACTATCATTGATATCAAAAACATGCTTCTGTGCAGTCAAATTTTTAACAGCCTCAAAAGAGAGATTCAGGAAAAGCAGATGGCACACTTGTTTATTTTATTTGTCAAAGCTTCAAGGCTCTCGACTGAAGTTGAGAAATCGACCACGAACTCCAAACATTCGCTGATGTCCGGGCTCCTGTTGTAATTGCTGATGGGTTTAGAGGCCAGAACTGAATTTGGGTAAGATATCTTTTCACCGTCGTTTGTCAGGAATACGGTAGTCAGGATATTCATATCGTCAACCTCCATCTGTGATGAATCAAAAAGTCAGACGAATATGGAGTCTGCACAAACCAGTCACGCAGAGTCATAGGCTTAGTCATTCACCTCAACCCCATCGATGACGCAGTGGTCACTCACGTTGAACGGATGCTTCACGAATACAAACATGATAGCTTCGAACAAGTCTTTGGCAGCGTTCCCAAAAATGAACTCGAAAAGCAAAAGCTGCGACGAAATAAAGATGAGCACTGGCGTCGTCAAGAATCCTGTCAGAAGCAACCACAGAATGATGATCACGACAGGCAAAGCTGCTGAAGCAAGGTTGTTCAGCTCCTCAATGGCTGTTTTTGCATCCTTGAAAGCGTGAGTGAGTGATTTTCGTTCACGATAGAAATTCACCTGCAGACGTGAACTATATAATTTAGATCACGTCCTTACGTCTATATTTCGTATGCATCGTTTCTAGTTCTTTCAGCTTCCAAAAATCTCCTTAATTCAGTTTGTTAGACAAAAGCTCCATAGAACATTTGGCTTGGAAGCAAGATAAGAGCCAGCAAAGAGATCAGATACGCACTTACCAGCCAACTCTTTAAAGACGACTTCCTGATTTTCCGAGTTTCTTTCGCTTCGGGAAAGAAAGCCAAGAATTTCTCGACGTATTCCTTCGCCATGATGCGTGAAAGTTCTTCCTCCTCGATAAACCTAGTACAAAGCAGAAAACAGGAGTAAGTGACACACTTTGGAGCAATAAGATTTTTTTAAATAACCCAAGTGCATGGGTTGGACACCCGGCTATGTAAAGGCAGCCCCATGAACTATTAAAGCCAGGCCTTTGGCCTGTGCAAATTGCCTAGATTTAGGGCAATTTGCATGCAGTTGGTGAAATTCAAAGAATAAACTTAATTTCCGGACTTGGAAACCCCCCAAAGTCACAACCAACTGCACCAATCCTGGAGCTTCGAAGCAACAGCATCATTTGCTAGAGTAGAAGAGAGTTTAAGGAAGTTAGCGCTCTCACTTGCTCCCTGGCTTGACTACTTTCTTGATTATAGCTTTAGCAGCATCCTTGGCTTTTTGTTCATTGGTGATATCCTTATCTTCTTGCTCTGCCTCACGGAGAAAATCGATAAGATTTTTCGTCGTCCAAGCAGAAACTTTATCCGGCTTCATTTTTAATAGCTTCTCCATGTTCACTTTGAGACTCATCTTTGGATACTTGGGGCTGGTTAGCTTCTTTATCACGTCGTATTGAAAGATGCCATCTTGAATGCGATCAAAGAATCTCTTGCATTGGAAAGAAGCAGCAAGCAATTTTATCAGAAATGTTTTGATCAGCCATAAGGCAGCTCCTATAAGAAAAGAAAAGAGCGCCCTCGTGACCCAGTTCAGAATCTTGGTCGTGTGTCTCGATCGCTTCACTCCATGGTTTATCAGCCAAACCCAGGTTATAAGAACCAGACACAACCAGGCGAACACCTCGGCACTGTCCTTCAAGGCAAAGAGAAAGTATAAAACATTCTTTTTGAGCAGATACTTCTGCTCAATCAAGTAAACCAACGTGTTGATCAACCAGTCAGTAGCCACCTTACCGGAAAAGATTGCCCACATCAGCAAACACCATCCCCACAAATGCACATGCCAAATGACTCTATTTCGGAGATCATGAATGGTTAAACTCGCTATCAGAAGCCCTGTGATGCACACAAAAGCGGCCTGCTGAGCCAAAATATATTTCGTTTTGCCTGACATCATTTGGGACTTGGTATTTACAGTCTCGCACACATCCTCATCATCTTCCTCCTCTGCGCCTGGTGATGGAACTGAACCGATTGGAGACATGCTCAGCGCCGGTTTCACAGAATCCTTAGATGCACTAGCACTTGGATCACCAGGATGCAGTGATTCCATGATTCCCGATTTCAGCTTCGTGAACGAAGAACTTGAGATGGACTTTTCCGTCGGGATATTTGGAAGCTTACTCGGAGTCTGGATCGACTGAGCGAGCTCGAGAGCAGAGGGGCTTGTCAAATTGGAGATTTGTGAATTTGATGGAGGATTTTCAGGCTCCATTTGCTCAGTTTTTGGTTTTGGTGAAGGACCTCTGCTTTGACATTCAACGCCTGGAATCATAAGGACAACTTCATTTGCTTCTTTCTTCTCTAACGAACTTGCATTGCCCTCCATGAGTGCTGCGCAAATATAGAAAGCTTATCAGCTGAGAGCTTCTCCAAGGGACTTTATCACGAAAGTGAATGCCTCAGTTGAATTCAACGCAAAAATCAGCAGAAGAAGTCGAAAGTCAGAGGAGCAAGAGCAAAAAAGTGAATCAGGAAGAGCAAAACATGGTAAAATTAGTGGGGTTTTGCATGGAGTGGATTAACAATGATGAGAGGGGGTTTCTTGTTCAGTATAGCTTCACGGGAGGCTCTATTTAAAGGGCTCTCAAAGAGGAGAGCATGAATTTGCTCTGAGAAAAATACTTTTCAGGGAAAAGGAAATTCATCTTAGAAGGTTTCAGTCAGAAAAAAAAACAGTTATAAAGTCTAGGAAAAACGTAGCTAAGCAGCTTCCAACTTTGAGTGGAAGTAGCACAAGTGGGACTTTAAAAATACAATATTAGGAGTCGAACAGAATTTTTACTAAAAATTAAAGCTCTTGATCAGATGACTTTGGATGTTCAAAACCACATTTCAGAATTAATCTTATGAAATATTATAACGAGCATCTACAAGAGCTGGACCATTGAATGCTACGACAGGTATTGTTGTTACTAAGCACAAAATTGTCATAAGAAGTCTTAAAATGTGATTTTTTTTTTTAATTTTACAACACTACCACGTCTTGTCATAATCAAATGACGTCTGATTGTAATCAAATGAAAAGCCTTGTCAAATGAAAAAACCTCGTAGCTTTGCTAAAAGTTGGAGTCCCTCTCACTAACCTTAGCATTCTCTAGCACAAGCTCGACTTCTTAATCTCACTTCCACATACTTTGCACTTCTCCCTCCCTCCCTACCTCCCTCTATTAAAAACATGCAGCAAAAACTCAATACCTTCACCCGGAAAGATCGTTAAGAGGGAGCCCGAGCCTGTCAACATTTCCAATTAAACTCTACATTTGAGTTTTGAACTAACTAAAATATACTAACTGCATATCATAAAAATTATCTCATTGAGATCTCCATCAAGCACAACTTCATCCCCAATCTCTTTCTCTACCCCGAACCATGAAGTGAAGTCTGCCATTGAGCTTGTACAACGCGTTGGTCATGAGATTCCTTTGTTGGTCACCAAATTCCATTGGGCGCCTTCCAATTTACCCTCGATTTTAATACCATTTGTTGGAAGCATGCAACAGAAGCTTGATACTTTCATCGTTAGATCGCAAAGATGGAGTCTAAGTTCAAGCCCATTAACATATCCAGTTTAGCTTGCTTTCACTCAAAAACTTAAACCAAAGAATTGTGAGCCAATTATATTATATTAACTGCTTCACACTACACCAATTATGTACGTGAGATTTTTTTAACACAAACTCACAAATTTATCTTAGCACTCTCCACCTGACTGTCGTGCACCAGATTAGTTGCCTAACCTGTGAAGTGGATTTCGGGGAGGCACCAGCCCGTCACCATGATATATATATGCATTCGAACAGGTATACCTATACCTGATTCATGCAAGAAAAATGCATAGGTTTTATAGTTCTCTCTTTACGCCTGGCTTCTATGTCATGGACTTTGTCATGCAAGAAAAAATTTAGAGACTTCGCGCTTTTTGCTGATCCCTCTGGCCTAAACTTGGGTGATTGTTGCCATTCTAGTCCCCTAACTTGCCTCCACTCGATTACAAAAACTGCAATTTTACGAACTAGCTGATGCAAACCTTCTAGTCCTGTCCTATAGAGGATATGGGGTGATGTTGGAATGGCCTTCCTCCTTTATTCCTGAGTCGATTGAAGTAATTGAAGAGGACACTGATACTCAAATTTCTAATCACGCGAGCTCCTCAAATCCAAGGGAATCATATAACACAACTTTGTCGAAATCTCATTCCTTTTTGTTGGGTTTTGCTAGCTGTAATCCCATTCCTTAATAATCCTATCTGTGGAATTTTCATGCCTTCTTCCCATTCCTACAAATCAAACGAGCCCCTCAAATCTAGGGAATTATATGTCACAGTTTTGTCGGAACCTCATTCCTTATATCTGGGTTTTGCTTGTTGGAGTCCCATTTCCTTGACAATCCAACACGGAGGTTAAATTCTATCCCAGAGAATGGGAATTCGATTCCGATGGATGGCAGTCCATTCCGAACTCTTATTTCAGAGTGCACTAGACTTCAGGGAAAAGGTACAGCACACACGCCTTTTCTTTGCATAAATTCGACGAAAACTATGATATGTCATTTGCGGTGATGTGCTTCCGATTCTGATTAGTCGATTTATCAGAATATGTTGGTTTTCTTAGCGGTATTTCTAATGGATTTTGCACAAACTTCAGGGGAAAGATACAGTACACATGCCTCTTCTTCACATAAATTCGACAAAAATTACAATACGTCGTTGGTGGTGATGTGCTTTCGATTCTGGTTATTCGATTTATCAAAATATGTTGGTTTTCTTAGCAATGTTTCGAATGGATTTTACACACACTTCGAGGGAAAGGGACAATGCAAACGCCTTTTCTTCGCATAAATTCGATGAAATTACGATCGATTTCGATTAATCGATTTATCAGAATATGTTGGTTCTCTTAGCAATGTTTCTAATGGATTTCGCACAAACTTCAGTGGAAAGGTACAGTACACACGTCTTTTCTTCGCATAAATTCGACAAAATTATGATATGTCATTTGTGGTGATGTGCTTCCAATTCTGGTTAGTCAATTTATCAGAATATATTGATTTTCTTAGCAGTGTTTCTAATGGATTTTGCACAAACTTCGCCTCTATGACCCGGGTTTCTGTTTTCATTGTTCTGTAAGATAAGGTCCTCACTATAGCCAAATCACTTACTTAGGGCGCACATGATAAAATTTTTAGAATATAAATTGATTTTTCAATTTCTATTCCAAGAACAAGTTTTTGAGTAAAGAAATGCGTTTGATAACAATTTAAAATTTCTATTTCTGAAATAAAAATCCATTTGATAACAGAATAAAATTTCTATTTCTAAAAGCGGCAACAACTGTCATTGTGGCTAGAGTTCGACGTTCGGCGATCGATGTTCGGCGTCCGGTGACCGATGGCGGGTGGCTGAAGTCTAAAGTCCAATGTTCGGCATCCAATGCCAAGTCCGGTGACCAGTAGCAGGCGGCCAAAGTCCAAAGTCCAACACCGGAGTCCGGCAACTGGCAACCAACGTCCAACGTTTGGAGTTCAACATCTAACGTCCGACATCTGAAGTCTGGCGACAAGAGGCTGGCGACGGGTGGCTAGTGGCCGAAGTCTGGCAACAGGTGGTGAGCGGTGGACAGTCGCACAGCGAACATCTGATGGTTGGTGATGAGCCTTTGGCATCCAATGATTGGCAATGAGCAGCCAACGACTGGTGGGCGTCCGACATTCGGCGATCAGTGGTTGGCAACAAGCAGCCAGAGTGCACTGGTCGGTGGTCAATGGCCAACATTCAGTGGCCGACGATCAGTGGCTGGTGGCCGAAGCCGGTGGCGGGTGACCGGCAACTAGTGGCGAGCATCCAGTATCTCATGGGCGGCAAGTGGGCAATGGGTGGTGATGAGAATGAATGATGAGAAAAATTTTGATTTCTCATTTCTATTCCAAAAATAAAAAAGCTAAAAATTTTAACTTCTGATTTCTACTCCAAATCTGTTCATGGAATAAAAATATGTTTTAGAAATAGAAAAATGAAATTTTGTCATGCGCGCCCTTTACTATTGATGCAAAAACAATGGAAATGAGACGCAGAATTTAGGGATCATGAAGTGGACTATTCATGAAATTAACAAGACATAGAAGAGCAATATTCGTGGGTTCAGGAATTCATTCACTGTCTTCGCTCAAGACTGCAGTTCTCATTTGCAGATATTTGCTCGTTTAGGAACATGAAGATGGAATTTGAGATTCTTGAGATTATCCGGAAAATGGTTTGGTCGTTTTGCCTGATGAAGAGCAATATCTATGGCTATATTTATTTTAGTGAAAATTTCGTGATACAAAAAAGTATTTTTCATGGAGATTACTTTCAAGGAAAATGGTTAATTTTCATTTATCTGGTGATTTAGGGGAAATAAGAAGAGGAAGCAATTTCCTTCCTATACAAAGGGAAAGTCGTTTTCTCTATATCTAATCCCGTTGTTTCCAGTCCATTGAAAACATTTTCCCTAGACTGATTAATTTTCCGTTATCCCAATATCGGAAGGTCAGAAATCAATCTCCCAAAAAACAGTTTTACCTCAGACAAACGGACCCTAGATTCTTGAGATTCTATCGGTTTGGTGGTTTTGCTGGCGAAGCCGCTGGTATATGGGATTTGCACATGGGATTCAGTTGAAATGGGTCGGTCTAATTGTAAACAAACGACAAGCTAAGTATGGTTCTCCTCCTTGAACGTAGGATGGGCGCAAAATTCTATTGTCCCGTGCCCAAACAATACGGGTTTTTCTTCCCATGCCAGCTAATCTCAATTAGTAAGGGTCACTGATACTGTTGATGAAAACGACCGATTTTTTAAGTATTTTGTTGGTAACCTTTCTAACTTTTATGAAATTATTAACTTTTTTATAGTTTGCAAATTAGTACATTTTGCATTTAAACTAACCAACTTTTATTTGCATAATTTACCACCTTTTCAAATTTATCAACTCTTACATAAAATCACTATTCAAGATTAGAGCGATTTATTAACTTTGTCAAAGTAAATTATCAACTAATTTTCCAATACCAATTCTCATTTGAGTTAATTATTGATGTTCTAATTGTTTTTGAACTTACCGACTTTTTTTTATCGAGTTACCCTTTTTTACCGGCCTTAGTTAGCAATTTACTAATTCTATTTAGGGATTACTAACCTAAATTAGTGTGACTCACTAACTTATCTCCCAATAAATTACCACCTTGTCGATATTTTAAAAATCGGATCGGACTAGTTGATTCAACTAGGTATCGGCTAGGTGACCAATTGAGTTCACAATTTTATATTGTGGATGGTCAGAGGCGGTCAAGAACCAATAAAAAAAGCTTGCCCATCGACCCACTTCAATTTGAACTGAGTCACATCGGTCTATTTTGAATAACTGTTGAACTTATTCAAAGCTGAATTGTATTGTAGAGGGAATGATTCGAACCTCTTACCTCTTAGATACCATTCACCCAAGTCACCATAAAAACTAGGAGGATCTTTAACTATAGAAATGGAAAACAGAATAAATATGTTATAAGTTTTAAAACTTATCATGAAAGTATTATGAAAAAATACAATAAATCTTAAAAATTGCCAAATGAGTGCAATCGAGTCCTTCCATTAACTCTACTCACTTTGACTATCGAAAATGCTGCCGTGGTTTTTTTTTAATATTTTCTCTCTCCCGCGTGGCAATAACGTGACTAATCATGAAATATAAAACTAAAACTATATCGTTTTGGTCCAAAACTTATTTTTAATGCAACATTTATTTAAATTAAATTTTAAAAAATAAGCTAAGAGAGAGAGAGAGAGAGAGAGAGAGAGAAACTAAGCGATATGGGCTGCAAGCTCTTGCCACTACTACCCCACCATCGCCAAGAAGGGTTGGTGACGGTGGGGGATGGCCAACAAGGGCCGTTGGCCCTTATCAAGGGCGGACAACCCTCACTAACAACAGGTGAGGGTTGACAACCCTCACCTAATTTAGGAAGAGCTTGCAACCTCTCACTCAATCAAAGTGGGGCCTACAAGTCCTCCTTGACGTTGGCAAACCCCATTGGCCATCCCCCACCCTCACCGATCCTTCCTGGTGATCGCCACAATAAATTAGAAAAAAGTTAATATCGTGAGTATTTTTTATTAGCTAAATTAGACAATTAACGAATGACTCGATTGAATCAACTTTACAAGTTTTAAGACTTTACTATACTTTTTGCAAATTTTAGGATTTTCAATGCACTTATCCTAATGGCAAATAGTATATTTTCTTTCTCAAAAAGGGTTCAAACAAGCTTATGGTGAGATTCGACCCCATGACTTCCAAAATAATTTGACGCGACTCTACCAACTTAACTTTGAGCAAATACTTTGCCAAGTTCTGCACTACACCACCTGGTTTTTTCTGATTGAACAACATACCATTTACCTCGCTTGTGCAACCACCGGTATAGGTTTTGAATATATACATCCTGTGCAGAATTATCAACTTTTATTTGAGTTACTTCCTAACAACTATTTGGTATTTTGGTTTTAATTTGCAAACTTTCTCATCGTTTACAAATTTTTATATGTATTTCCTAGAAACGCCCTAAATTTGCCCTTTTTTTTTTAGAAATTGCCAACTACAATGGTAATAACCTACTAATTTTACTCTGATTAAATTGCCCATCCGTTTTAGGTTAACAACTCTTGTCTGATTCCCAATTATGCTTATCTTTACCAACATTTATTTACCTCAAGTGTAACAACTGCCCTCGAAGTCGACAAGAATTAAACGCTGCCCTCGAATGTCGTCGGATCGAATTTTCGGCCCGCTTTCTGGATTCCTTATCAGCGCTCTTTGCCTCACATGCTTGAGGGAGAGAAATCTCTCGGTAACGTCTGAAGGTTCACCTCCCTCTTTTGCCTTGTCATATATGGTCAACCTATTTTCAACATCGTATATACATTGGTCCATCATTAGCACTATTAGAGAGATATTTGGGAGAATTATAATGATTTTGATATATCTTAAGGTTGTGTAAATATCTTCTATGATTATGCATATTTTGATTGATATGTTATCTTACTTAGTCATTTCATAAAATCTATAAATAGGTTGATATAATCCTCATTATGAATACATCGAAATATACATGATTCTCTATTTCTTTCTTCTGCAATATTCTTAACTAGCACATCTATTACATAATCTCCTAGGTTGGTGATAAATATCTTAATGAGGACGTCCGTCTCTAGAAACAATGATACAAAGAGCGATGTACTTCGTCAGATTTGTACAAACGTTGCGTTAACATCAACTCGTAATATTGTACATAACATGCTTGTTCTCTCTCGTACTTGCATGCACGAATTATTGACGACACTGTCGTGTTGCGTATAGATAATTATGGTCCTCCGCTGTCCAAATTAGGGTACCCTGATGTACTTGATTAGCTCACGGCTCTCATGATTTAAAATCTCTCCCGTCCATATTCATATACAGGTTCTTTTTCTCCAATTTCATGTCTCGCTAAACTATGAAAATTCACTTCCAAATGTTATAGTCATATTTGTTTAACCTATTTTAGTTGTCTCAGCATGGCTAGGGTGTAGAAAAAGCTGCACATTTATGCACATCGCCAACTTGCAATGCCACAATTACTAGAAAAAGTAATTCTCACATGTGCTCATCACTTATGATGAGATGAAATCCAGAGATTGGCCATCAATTATTTTATTTGACAGATCCATTCTCATAAAATAAGTTTATGCTTAACCTTGTAGGTGCTCAATTAATCCTCATTGTTTTCTGAATTTTGCTTTATTTTGTAGTATTTTGAGTTTTGCTCTGCTTCGATTTTCTTCATTATGGAAGTCTATGTATTTCTAATATATTCTTTTGAGCAATAATTATAATTTTTTACATTAAAAAAAAAATAACCTGCATGGCAATAGCCAACCTTCACCTTTGTGCTTTGATCAGATAAGCTCGAATTCAAGCATGTGCGCAGGTTGTTGCGAGATGACAAGAAAATAATTGTATAGGACTAATGTTTAGACGAGAAGAAAAAATTCTATTGATTCGCTAATAATTCAATTTCAAACAACCCCGTCAAATTTTGTAAGCCAGCTTAGTATATAACATTCGACGAATTATAAGCTTGACTTTAACATACAAACTAATTTTCATGTGTTTAGAAATTCTTTAAGTGTGTGTATCATTATTTTAACTCCGGTTTTTGGCAATTACAAGATAGCTGGAATGATCTCTATCGTCCTACCGACCTGACAAGTCAAGCCAATCATTTTGTTGATTAATAATTATGTGTTATATAAGAATCAACAAATATACTCTTTGAACTATAGTTATTATTACTGTCTGGACAAAAATTCTCATTGAGGTGACGGGCCACACCCGATACGGAAGTATGCTTCTCGGAGTTGTCTTTAATTGTCTCATTAAGATAAGTTCCATTATTTTTTTATAGCATATGCAAATGGTATATGAAGAAGATTCCCGATGTGTTAATTGTATATTGTGATTTGAAAACAAAATTGTCCTCATGTAATGACATCTATTTATCCACAACTTGCTTCACTTGTTTTTTGCTTGCTGTAATCCCACTTTCCTGATAATTTTATCTGTGGAGTTCAGTTCTTACTCCCTATTAATCAGAAAAGCCCCTTAAGCTAGGGAATTATATGTCACGAATTTTGTGGGAATCTCATTCCTTTTTTTTTTTTTTTTTGGTTTTTGCTTGTTGTAATCTCATGTCCCTGATAATCCTGTCAAGAGGTCAAAATTTATCCCAGAAAATAAGAATTCGATTCCAGTAAATGGCAGTCCATTTCGAAGTTTTATTTCGGAGTGAATTTTCTTCTCATAAATTCGATAAAAATTACAATAACTCATTTGGGGTAATATGTTCGTTGATTTATCATTTGGATGTGCTCAAAATTCACCACTATGGCCGGTTTTTAAGAAACTTGTTTGTAAGTTACCGAACATTATGAAATTATTTACTATTTTTATGGTTTGCAAATGGCTAATTTTACTAGCCTACAAATTTTTAGCGTTATCAACTTTTTTTTGTCTCACTTAGCAACTATTTATATTTACTAACTTCTTTTAAGAGATTACCGACTTAAATTAGCTTGACTGGCCAATTTATCTCTCATTAGATTACCATATAGTCAATATTCTAAAAAACCAAAGCAAACTGATTGGTTCAACTCGGTGCCGACTAGGTGGTAGTCTGGTTGACACCATTATATTGTGGATGGTCAAAGCCAATCAAAAACCGACCAAACAGGTCAGATCTAGCCTTGCCAGTCAAATCACTTCGGTTTGAACCAGGTTATACCGGTCATTTTGAATAATTATCGAACTTTGTCACACCAAAAGTTGTGTTGTGGAGGGCATGGCTCAAACTTCTAAACTCTTAGACACTATTCATTCATTCATTTTACCATCAAAACTATGAGGAGCTTTTCTTCCATAAATGGCAAACAATTCATTTTATCTTTCTGAAAGGAAGGTCTCAATCAGCACTTGGTGAGACTCAACCTCATGACCTCAAAAATAATTGAATGGGACCGTACCAACTCAACTTTGGGTGAAGACTTGTCAGGCATACACAATATTTTACTCGTTAGTTATTTTTCAAGCCACCTTATAATTCCGGTCTAATTGAACACCGTTCGCCTCGCCTTTATGTCATTTGGTACGGGTTTTAAAACATTGCATCTAGTAATAGCGGTATCAATTCTCATTCGAATTACTTCCCAACATTTACTGACCTTTCCTTTTAATTTTCCAATTCTTTCCTATCGTTTACAAACTTTTATTGTTTTTATTAGAAATGCCTTAAATCTACCAACTCTTTTTTTAATAGAAAAAATTAACCTTCATTTAAGAGAATTATCAATTTTTTTTATTACATTACCCATTTATTTCAGGTTACCGATTCTTACGTAAGTTAGCTACCAAATTTATTTTTCTTTCAACTATCAATTGTGCTTATCTTGACCTACCTTTATTTACATAACATGCATCGGTTGCCCCGGTTGGGTTGTCAACAAGAACTACAACAGTGCCCTCGAGTGGCCTTGGATTGAGTTTTCGACTCCGCTTTTGGGAGAACCTCTCTCTCCCTCTTTCTCATCAAATACAGTCAACCTATTTTCGGCATTGTATAAATCTTGACCAATCACTACCTCATCTCTAGTCATATTCCATTCGATGGGTGATTAATACGTTGACAAGAACGTCCCCAGTAGAGACGTTGCGTTGACGTCAACTCATAAAATCATAACACAGCACACTTGTCCACTCTTGCAGTTGCATGCAGAAAAATTCAGTGACGTCACCATCCTAAGTTTATGTCGCATGTAAGATAATTAGGGCAACCCGCCGTCCAGATTAGAGTATTGCGACGTGCTCGATTAGCTTACGGCCTCTCACGATTTGAAATGTCTCATGTGTGCTTAACACAATTGACCCATCATTAAGGTATACCTAATCAACCCACGTGGCAATAGCCAACCTTCGCCTTTGTGCTTTGTTGAGATAAGCTCGAATTCGAGCATGTGTGCGAGTTGTTACAAAAGGACAAGAAAATAATTGTACAGGACTAATGTTTAAGCTTGGAAAAATTTCCACCGATCGACTAATTATTCAATTCTAAACATCCCCAATTAAATTTTGTGCGCGGGCTTAGTGTTCTTTAAGAGCAATAAATTGTTGTTTCAACTCCGGTGATTCACAGTTACAAGATATCTAGCACAGTCTCTTTCGTCTTATTGGTATGACAAATCAAGCTAATCATTTTTTCATTGATAATTATGGGTTGTACAAGAATCAACACATGTGTTTACAAGATATCTAGCATGGTCTCTTTCGTCTTATTGGTATGATAAATCAAGCTAATCATTTTTTTCATTGATAATTATGGGTTGTATAAGAATCAACACGTGTTTAAACCCACCCCATTAATGGTCGTGTGGTTTGTGCTCAACTCATCTTCCGGAAGGAAGCGGGTTCAAATCCTCGCAGTCGCTTGTGCGACTCACCCGCGGTCCGAGGGAGGTGGGTCCGCTCGGGTCATCTCGGGTTTACGTCGCCGGCTGCCAGCTGTACAGCGGTTCCCGAGTCACCAAAAAAAAAACACATATGTGTTTAAATTTTGATTATCTTAACTCTTGAGTCAAAAACTCATATTGAGGCGACAGGTACCCAATACTATGCTTCTCGAAGCCATCTTTAACCGTCCCCTTAAGGTAAATTCCAATTTCTTTACAGCATATGCAGATGGTACAAGAAGAAGATTCTAGTTTTGCTAATTATAATATTGTGATTTGAAAACAAGATTGTCCTCGTGTAATGACATTTATCCGCAACTTGCTGTACACGATAGTATCGATGTGGGTGAGCTGCCAGATCGCTTGCTTGATTGGATTTTATGCAAAAGTCCCATCAAATGACAAAAGGAAAATTGTATTATGTGAGAGAGAGAGAGAGAGAGAGAGAGAGTCAATAATTCTCAAAGTCACGCATAGCATTGTTCACCACGCTCTGGCGATTGTACCTTTATTTGTCCTTAGCTCAAATCTACGATTCCATAACCACCACGGCTTTTAGATAAACTACCAAAATTTATAATAATCGTATATAATAACACCACATCAGATACACGATAGGCAAAAATATAATTTAATCTACACCCGCTTTTACACTCTTATAAGCTCCTCATACATCATCGTCATATCCGAAATCCCTTCCTACCCCCGACCACCATGCGAGATGCCCAGCCTCCCTACCCACCGCTGCCGCTGCCGCCGCCGCCTCCCCTGCCTTCAAAGTCCAACTTGCCGATGCTGTACTACGGCCTAGTCGTGGTGGGGACGGCTGCCATCGTGCTGGCCCTGTACAACCTCATCATCATCAGGTGGTGCACCAGCCGGTACCGGATCAGTCGGAGAGGCGAGCGGCTCGTCGAGGTCATGGCAGCGAGCCGGAGCTTTGAGAACCCTCACCGGAACCTCCCGTCGAGCTTCAAGTACAAGAAGGACGCGGCGGCGGGGGCTCAAGGACCGGGGAGCGAGTACGAGTGCGCGGTCTGCTTGTCGGCTTTCGAGGAGGGCGAAGAAGTGAGGCAATTGCCGCGGTGCAAGCATTTGTATCACGTGTCGTGTATCGATATGTGGCTGTATTCTCACTCCGACTGCCCGCTCTGCCGCTCGCCGGCGCACCCGCTGTCGCTGCAGCCCCAGTTGCAGCCGCCGCCGCCGCCGCCGCCGCCGCCGCTGGAGAGCGCGCCGGAGAATTCCCGGGAGGGGTTGTTGGAGTCGGGCGTGTCAGTTTGAGGTCCCTGTATTTTTGTAGGTTTTGTCTTTTTTCTCTTCCCATTGTAGAAAATGAAATTTTTGTTCTTTTTTTTCCGCTCGATGAATGATAAAATATTGTTGATATGCGGCTGTGGGTCCATTTCTTGCTGTTGATGGGAATCCAGTGGGGGCTAAAAACGATGATTACGAAGAAAATTGACAGCATATTATTTGTTACGAGTGGGCCAATTTTTATATCGGTAATTAGAAGTAAATTTGTAAATTTTTTTTTTTTTTGCAAAGGGGTGAATTTGTTGCTGAGGATATAAATAAGGAAAAAATTCGTAAAATTTACCCCCGTCATACAAAATTCGTAAAATTTCACTTTCCCCGCCCGCCCAGGAAACGAGGGAAAGGGAAAAAAATAGGATGATGGATTGGCGAGAGAAGGATAATGCATCTCCCTCTCCCTCCCTCTCTCTCCCTCTCTCAATCAATCAATTCAACTTTTGTTTGGCTAGACGACCCTTTTGAAATTGACGTATCGAATTATGTGAATTTCCTGACCTTCGCTCGAGGCTATCGACTATGGTAGAATGTGAGTAGCCGTTTAATAGGCTCGAGAGTGGATTTTTGGACCTACCCTATTCCGTTTTAAGCGTAGAGAATTAATTTAGTCACTATCCGACAATAACCAGCTTCAGGATATTGACATGATACTTACCTTCCCTATTGATAGATCCCTTGATCTCCATCTAAACTTTTCTTCTAGGATGAGAGGAAATACGAAAGGTGATGTTAAGGGATTTCTCACCCCATAACGAATCTTTCATCTATTTCTTCTCTCTTGAGCCTTTTAAGAATTTAGTCATGTCTATCTTAGATCTATAAGTTAGTTGTAACAATTTTCCAACATTTTTATGTCACACTAAATTTAGGGATGGAAATGGGGTGGGTATAATCGAATACGGGCCATAAACGTGATATGAATTTCAAACAATGAGACGAGTTTGAGATTAATTGTCAAAATCTTTATAAGGTTTGAGATGGATTTGGAATTTTATAAGTAGGAAATTCAATATCCCGATATGTTTTAATTACTCGATTTCCTTTTCATCTTAATGTTTTTTTAAATTTTTTTTGGAGTCAGGAAGTCTTTAGGTTGGCTACATAGTAGATGTACTTGACCATTTCAACTCTACCAAAGTTTGAATCGATTTTTAGACTTTCTTGACAGATAAATTAAAACCTAAGCTCCATGAATCATTCACCCATCTACTCTTACTCAATAAAGGAGCCCCACAACTTTGACGAGAGGGGTTTGGGTTCTTATATCAAAAACCAATAATGGAATTATGTTGAGTTTGAAAAACGATAAAAAGCGAGGAGACAAGTTTGGGACTAGGTTTGATTAAAAAGAAAAAAAGGTTTGGGAAAAAGGTTAAGGCATGAGTTACAACTATACTGTTTTAGAAATCAATTTTTAGTCAAAAAATTGATTGTTCTATTTTTATTTCTCGGACAAATTTCTAAACAATATTATGCTTTTGATAACAATATAAAATTTATGTTATTAAAATAAATTTTCATTTAATAACAACACAAAATTTCTCTCTCGGACAGGCAATGGTCGACTAGTAATGAGGGCGAACAATGAAATGAGTTTTTATTTCTCATTTTTATTTTAAAAATGAAAAAATAAAAGATTTTACTTCCGATTTTTGTTTCAAATCTATTTCTGAAATGAAAAATTACTGCAGAAATAGAAAAATGAAATCAAAGTCCTTCATTTCAAACATTACTCGGTAAACAGTATTCTCATACATGACTATATTTCTAGTAAAACACGTCGTAGTTAAGTTCACATAGTCATAAATCTTTTGATAATTTGCTAATCATTTTGACCAACTTTGGCCGGCAATCGTTGACGTATATGTTAGTCATCTTATATGGCACAATTAATACTAACATGGACAATTTTTACAATATTTTTACATTTTATCGATTATTCAAAAAATTTTATTTTATTTTTATTTCTTTCTTTTGTGCGCCAAACTTAGTAGAAACAAAGAAAAAGAATGAAAGAAAAATTACAAAACAAAAAACAAAAAATTCAGAATTGTTTATAAATATTGAAACAATTCACTTCACTACTCGTCATGTCATATATAATGGTTGATGTTTACATTAGTGATTTTTAGTTGAAATAACTACATTGGCAGAATGACAAAGGATTTAGAACTAATTTGACCAAATTGAAAAAGATAGAAACTTAATCCCAAAAAAAGTGCACATGGCGGTGATCTAATACTTTTAGAAATAAAAAAGGAGGGTTAGTTGCAAAACAAATCCTCTAAGGTCCATCGGAAATGTCCCATTTCTTTTAGGAATAATAATACAAATAATTTTTAAAACTTCGAACCAATGTGTAATGTAGTTGATTAACTTTTAATTTATTTAACGTGAAATATTCAATGTTATCATTATATTAATTCAAGTTTAAGAATAGCATTAAATATTTTCATATAACTTAGAGACTAGATTATATATGCATAAAAAATTCGCGAACTTAGTTCGGAAACAACATTACATATTGAGTTAAATTTCATATATCATATTGAATAAATTAAAATTCAGGATCACGTTATAAATAGTATCAAAATTCATAAATTATTTGTGTTATTTTCTTTTTCTTTAAATAGTGTTTTTTTTTACTCGAAAGAAGAGAGACTAAAAGCAACTTTTTGAAATTTTCAAAAAATTTCAAAACTTTATTCAAATTTCAAGAAATTATAAAAGGACTATCCAACTTCTAGGATGACTGGACTAGGACTGACGGCCCTGCCCATACTTCACAGAATGAGAAAGTACATATCAACTATCCAAAAATTGACTTCTAGTGAGTCAATAGCAACATTCTTGTGATTAGGTAAGCTGGGCAACTGTGTAACCTTTGGTTTCGTTTGGGGATGGACTGAAAATGAAAGAGATTTTTGAACTTGCGATTTCATCCCGAGAGATCAGAGTTGGAGGGACTTGAAATCTCCTGTTAAAGTGTGTGAGATTTTGTGGTGTCATTATCTTATATGAACATGGAATTGGTTGGACAATTGCAACGATAATAAACGAACGTGAAAAGATGTTATCGTGACCCATATTTGTTAAGATTCACTCCGATGTCCCCTCCTCCATCACTAGCTTATGAGATTGAACATGAGTCTAAATTATTTCAGAGTCACACATCTTATCGAAGTAGACATTTTACTTTCATATCATGTCTAATCACTCAATTCATTCTACATGAGTCGAGTCGTATTCACGTGTAAATGAGATGTGATAATTTAATTAGGAGTTTTTAAACCACCAACATGGACTCCCTCCTGGGATGCAAGACTCTTGCATATTATCAAAGTATAAAATGTCAGATCGATCATTTAAGTAAATATATGCCATCGAATACATAGGAATTGTGAATTTTATATTCAACTAGCACCATTTGTTGCGCATGTTTGCTTGAATATGTATGTGCATAGGCACTCGCTCTTGAAAATCAATAGAAATAAAATTAAAGTGGGAAAAAAAGGAAAATTTTAAAGCTATTCATCCTCCGTACCCGTTTGATTCCGATCTTGAATTTATTCAATCTTTTCGGCCCAGATTCATCTCATCTCGCCTAAAAGAAAACAGAAAAAGAAAAAAGAAAATCAAACCCCAAAAGTCCACCCGCCACGTCAGCCACCCCGACCGCCACGTCATACGGAAATCACGAGCTTAACCCCAAATCCTGATATGGCGATCCCTGTCATGAAGTAAATAATTTGTCTTTATAATTACGCAACAAAAATGAAAAGGATTTTTTGCTATTAAAGTTAATTAATAAATAATAATAATGATTTTTATTTTTTTTTAATGATCGGTTTCGAAACACACCTCGAACTTTGACAACCGATTCTAATCCGCAAGGTCAAGCAAAACAGAGAGAGAAAATCTCAGTCCCTCCCTTCCCTTCCCTCCTCTTCAAAACGCACATTTCCCCAATCCCTCTCTCTCCGAAATTCCTCCGTTCCGCCCGTCGCCGCCTCCGCCTCCGCCGCCGCCGCCGAGAAATGCCGATCCTCCGCCCGCTCCGCCGCCGCCGCGCCGCCCGTCCCCGCTCCTCGACGCGCGAATTCGGGCTTTGAGATTCCGAATCTACCCCCCGCTCGCCGTCGCCGCGGCGGCCTTTTCAGAGAGAGAAAAGCTCGCCCCCTGTTCGCGCTTCTTCGAGGAGAGAGAGAGAGAGAGAGAGAGAGAGGTTGTTGCGCGGGCGTACGGAGTTGGAGAGAGATGGATGGGGGAGGGCAGTACAACCCTCGGACTGTGGAGGAGGTGTTTAGGGATTTCAAGGGCCGTCGCGCTGGAATGATCAAGGCTCTAACCACTGGTCTCCCCTTCTCTCTATCTCTCTCTCGTTTGATTTCTCGTTAGCTTGTGTGTGTATATCGTCTTGCGATTTCGCGTTAGTGTCGGCCTGGTGGTTTTCGCTTTCTGGGTTTCTTCGAGATTCACGGGTCGGTCACGGTTTATCGTGTTGTTGCGTTTCTTTGTTTTGCAGATGTTGAGGAATTCTATCAGCAGTGCGATCCTGGTTAGGGTTCTAATCTTCGCTTAATTAATATTATTTTTTTGAACTTGTATCGCGTTGCTTGATGTCGAACGTTTTGCTGCGGCGGTGGATTTTACCAGTTTGGTTCTTGAGCTTAATGACGCGATTTGTTTTCCATTTTATGACGGTTGCATTGTGATTATGGCGGTAAAGCAGTGTCGAGGGATCGGTTTCTTGGGTTTGGGAGTAGACGTTTGGTGTGGGATGTGCGAGTTGAGCTTCTAGTGCAAACTGTGAGTTGGGCATTTTTGTTCCGTAGGAGCTTGAATTTGCAGCCTGTCGACAGACTCCCAAGTGATTTGGCTCTTTTCACATGGTTGAATTCTTGCCCTTGCTTTGTCGTTCGGGTTTTCTCTTTGGTTGGCGGATGAGACTAGTAATTTTCTTAGATGGACATTGCTGAATTTCTCAAATTTGGGTAGCAGAAAACCCAATTTGCTTAGAATTGTTCGTCTTCAGATCTACTAGACTACTCTAGAGCATCCATCTTTCCTAACTGTTACCAACCTGATTTGCTTAGAATAGTTTATCTATAGATCTACTAGACTACTCTAGAACATCCATCTTCCTAACTGTTGCCACCTCTTTTGTTCCGTCCTGATACTTTCTCTGTTCTTCTAGAAAAGCCCTCTCAGCTTTGCTACATCATGCTTCGTATAAGAGCAAACTTCTTGGGCTTGGGACCTCTTTTGTCTATTTCATGCTATATGCAAAGAGTTTCCTCTGATCAGGTACTAATTTACCAAAGTGGCTTATAAAATATAATGGTATACCCCGCTCCATACTTGTGCCCAGTTTGTGCGAGGAGTGGATTTCGCAGGGAAGTTCTGGGGGCTTACCAGTGCCACATAATTGCACATGCCTTTTGCTCTGTTTCAGGAATGTTAATCCTCAAAAATGGATGTTATTTTCCACTTAGCCAAAAAATTTTCACATTCACTGGGTTTCTATGATATATTCCCTTTCCAAACATTTGGCTAGCTACTCAAGTAGTATGAGAAGTTGTGTCACTTTGTTCTATTTGTTTGGAACCACCTGCCACTGCCAGTTTTTTAAATTTGCAAACTGTGGTAGGGAAGGGAAAAGAAAGCTTTTAAATTTCCCATGCAAAAGGCATTCGATTCTCCTCTAGAAAAAAGGAATTTCGATGTATTTCTTTCTCTCCCTGACTGGTATGTTTGGTATTTACATTGGACTCCTGGATCTGCCAGCCCTTTTTTAATTGTTGGGTTTTGGAGTCTCCTTCTTCGTTGTTTGAGATAGGTTCTATTAATTTTACATTTTTCATTGAGTTATAACATTCCATATCCTGACGAGACATAGTCTCGACTCGCGACTATTGTCTAAAGTTTTCATGTGTTAGTTTTCTGACTTGATTGGTAATTATTGATGGTGAAATAAGGTCATTTGGTCCAACTAAATTGTCTAATTGGTATAATTGTTCAAATTGTCTTGGGCTTCTGATTTACTGTAGTCCAAGGGTAATGCTGGATATATTTGATGTGTATTGTTATCCTTTGGTAGCCAAGTGCATTGGTATTGAAAGGAATTTTGTTCTTTCCGACATGTTTATCTGTATGAGACTCAAGGTTGGTGATTTTTTGCTCCTTGAATTTCTTTTTTGTTGTGTAAGTACCCGTTTAAGCTTTTGCGATCGAGCTTCCCCCTGATCACGATCTACCTGGTTTGAGCTTTAGCTTTCTAGCTTCCCACTTCTCCATATAGTTATATGCTTCTGCACTTAAGTAAGCTGAAGATTTTTTATGGAATAAAGTAAACTGAAGACATTAGGGGATATCCTTTCTTTACTAATTGCAAATTTGTCTTGGAAGTCATTAAATGAGTTGCTATCATGTTCTGTGGCATAATGTTGCCACGATGTTTCATTGGCCTCATAGGCTTTTGAGCATTCTCATCAGAAGAGTAGTGTGGAGTGGTGCTTGGAGCAGTCATTTGGCAAATGCATGTCTTTTTTTTTTTAGTTAGCCATCTTAGAAGCATGTCTGTTGTCTTAGCCATTTAGAAGCATCGACTGTATTTTTCCACATGCTAATGTTGCTTAATGTTTAGCTATATTGACTGTATTTTATCCACATGCTAATATTGCTTAATGTTTGGATATAAGGCGGTGTAAGTCTGGTGAATCCACCATGATCTATATGTTGTAATAAAAAATTTCTGATATAAACTGTTTGTCTAGATGTCTTTTTCATAGTAGAGGAAATGCTTTGCTAGTTGCCGCATCTTCTAAGCAGTCCTATATTCATCGTCTTTGCTTTCAGAGAAGGAGAATCTGTGCCTGTATGGATTCCCTAATGAAAAATGGGAAGTTAATTTGCCTGCTGAAGAAGTGCCACCAGAGCTACCTGAGCCTGCACTTGGCATTAACTTTGCTAGGGATGGAATGCAAGAAAAGGACTGGTTATCCCTGGTTGCTGTACACAGTGATGCATGGTTACTTTCTGTGGCCTTTTATTTTGGTGCTAGATTTGGTTTTAACAAGGCTGACAGGCATGTCTTTCTCTTCTCCTCAGACCTGTTAGAGTACCACTCTTTCAATTTTGACCTTCTTTTAATTCTTATTCTTTCATAAAAGAACTTGGTTTGTTGCATCACACTGCTTGTTTTCCTTCCATAAACACTATTTGTTGCAGGAAGAACCTGTTCGCCATGATTAATGATCTCCCAACAATATTTGAAGTCGTAACTGGAACTGTCAAGAAACAGACAAAGGAGAAGATATCGGTTTCGAATCACAGTAGCAGCAAATCCAAGTCTGGCTCAAAAGTGGTAAGATGACTCCTTTCTCCTATCGCTTTTTTTTTTCAAGATCTTTCAAATCCACTAACTTGTAGTGGTTCTTTAAGGTTTTTTCCAAACTTGTTCTGCAACAATTTGTTACTTGTTTGGTGTTGGTTTTATACTGAATGTGGTTCCCGCTTAGTTTAAGAGGGAGAGTAACGTAGTATCATTCTATTAAATTATACTATATATCATCAACAAGTGGTAAATATATCTTCTTTTCAAATATGCATCTCTATTTTAGCTTGGTAGGTCTAGTTTCTCATGTACTTCAAATTTCAAGGTAAGTTGTCTGGGTTGTGAATTGAATCTCTGACTTATAATGATTTATCCATATTCACCTCTTATACTTAGTTTTATCCTTAGTGAATCTGTTGGAAACTTTCTTCAGTTGATACTCATGGTCTTGAAATGTTCTCTCATCTGTTCTTTGTGACATCTGTATGGTAGTGTCATATCGAGTTGTGGGGATATTTAACTTAAGAGGGGGAGTGGTGATCATGAGAAATTTCAATCGCGTATTGATTTGCTTGTGCCTGGGATGTGTTGATTTGGTTGTAGGTATTGCCCTCTTGCTTGTGAGTCTTGGGCAGTCTTTGCTTGAAATAGGTTTGCTATTTGATTGTGAAATTGCTTCTAGCCGCTAGAAAAAGTTGACTCCTAACCCAAGTATGAGTGAGTTACAACCCAAAGAAATATGGGATGTTAATATGTATGAAACTGCGTTCCATGATTCAGTGCATCATTTCATTTGTTGACATAAACTTTTTACCTGACTCTCACCAACTTTCATGGGAATGGAACAGCGAGGATCAGATTCAGGCAAATTCACAAGGACTATCCAAGCAAAGGATGAAGATGACGTGGTGGACGGAGAAGATGAAGAAGAGCATGGGGATACTTTGTGTGGGGCCTGTGGGGAGAACTATGCTTCAGACGAGTTCTGGATCTGTTGTGACATGTGCGAGAAGTGGTTCCATGGGAAATGCGTGAAAATTACTCCCGCCAGGGCTGAGCACATCAAGCAGTACAAGTGTCCCTCCTGCAGCAATAAGAGAGTGCGGACTTGATATAGCTGGTGCCGTGCCCATAAGCTCTCTCCCCCTCGTAGTTTCGTTAGGTTGGTATATGCTAATTGCTGTCGGGTCGTCAAGTTTTCACATCGTACCAAACATTTGGTGTTGGGAACCTTGTCATCGTGGTTCACATTTGTAGGTAGCAGGATTTAAGCATTTACCTAATTCTAGATTAGGAGTTATTTGTACTTTCAGTTGGAAAACAGTTTGTTCTTCCATTGCGTAACATGCTCTCTCTCTCTCTCTCTCTCTCTCTCTCGCTCTCTCACACACACACACACACACACACACACACACACACACACATTTTCTGGTGCTGGTTCTCCAATGACAACCTGTAATTTGAGGTGGGCACCCATGAAATTAGCTTCCCTCGTCTTGTTGGTGTACATTCCCTTACGAGATTGTCCATGGCACTCACATTATATGTGCGCAAGGCATGTTACATTGGAAAAACATTAAATGCGGCAAGGAATCCGTGTCAATGTCCTGTGTCGATAAACATGGTATGGTTCTCAGTTATAGTTATTTTTTCAACGATGATTGATGGTCCCACTTCCTTGTCTAGATCGCCCTCGGCGCGATTGGTACTCCTCGTCCTTGAGTTGTTGGAGAAACATGTTGGTGATAATAAATGTTGCAAACATGTTTTGGTGCAGAACATGTGAGGGATCTGTCTACAATTTTCATTTGGGCTGATGAAACGCATGGTTCCGGTGATTTTAATGTTGTTAGCGACGTTCTTGGCATGGTGTAGTGAGTCAGGGTTTGTATCCTTCATTATCGAGCTAGTAGCTTCCAAAGCGTATAAACGTCATGCACCAGAAGCACGTTTCAGAAATTCTTGTTTCCACCGAGACACAAGGGCGGAGGACGCAATTCAAGTCAACAGAAGGGGTTTTACCGTCCTGGGATCACAGCATCTGATCAGATTCGGCTCGTCAAGAGTCGAACCCTCGATCATTACGAGGACCAGCGAATCTCGTGACGACAAAAGCAAAGTGCCTTATCATCACTTGCTGGGGGTTATTACTAAAATATAAAGCAGAGGGCTGCTTCACAAATGAGTCAATAGCGGACACCATTAAGCATCGTGCGGGATGGTTGGTGGATTCGTGAACTAATATCCGCTTCAAGTTCAAAAGCCCTCAGCCATCGGCATTTTTTCACTTGGATTCGCTCCTTGAATGTGACTTATCGTGTATGCTTCCGCAACCAATCATGGATCCCGATCGAAAAGGAGAGAATCCATTCTTATGCTTGCTTTGCTGGAACTCGGCGGCTTTTGGCTGGAAGAGGGTTTCGTACACAAAAGATAGATCTCCAGCCACTGCATGTACGTCTCCATTCATTCAAAGTCGATCATCACATGGCGAAGTTATCGAAACGAATAGAAGCGAGCGTGATGGTTTCATCAGATTGGACTATCGTGCGCATAATGACTTGAGTTTTGGATCGATTGGGGAGATAACACCTCATGAATTGCGTATGCAAATAGAAGTAACCCAGAAATGGGGATGCGCTTTTGGCCTTTTGCTGAGATGTGCGGAGGAGGATTGATATTTCGTTGGGAGGAGCGGCTCATGAACAGAGAATGGTCTAAAGAGGGGAAGGAAAACCCGAAAGAAAATTGAAACGAGACGGGTCTCGACACGTGGCGAAATTGTATGGAGTGGTATAACTTAAGGTGGAAATATCTTTTGGGGCTCTTCTACAATTAGCGGTGTTTGGTCTTGGAAGAGAGAAGTACCTATTTTTGTCGCCTAGGGACAACTCTTCCAATTATAAACCCGTCTTATTGGGAATTGATTTCATTGGTAGCAAGAATACATTTTCAATGATGGAAGATGTAAGGAGCGACCCCTATCCCCACTTGTCAATGATATCGTTTGCTTTGGGTTGGAACTCACATGGTTTTGTTCTTCTAAGCTTTGATTAGAAAATGCCGATTAAGACTAGTGTCACTCCTTATATAGGACATTATCTCACCACACCTAGGTGATCACCATCTAGAGTCGGAGTGGCATCTTGTTCGGGCCCTCTCTGGCCCCAACGATCACTCCTGCCATCGTTGGACCGGGTTGTTATAGGATTATTGGCTTCAATATCATTATAAGGGCTGACCTCTCACCCCACTTGCCAACGATATTGTTTGCTTTAAGCCGGAGCCTGTATGGTTTTGTTTTTCTGGACTTCAAGCAAAAAAGACCTTGTTGACATTTAAGATTGTTGCTATTTCTTATATAGCATATTACCTTATCACATTCATGTGATGTGAGATTCGGTTCATTTCTATCCCCATGTCATCCTAAAATTGGAGCTGCACCTTGTTCGAGCTCTCTTTGGCCCTGGCGATCACTCCTACCCTCATTGAACCGAGTCTTACAAAAGAGATTATATTTGAAACTCAATCTATTCGTTAGTAATGTCATCTAACCCTACTTGTAAAAGAAAAAGAACTAAGGATTAAAACAAGCTCATGAAAATAACTCTTTTAACATCCCGGGGCCCTCTTCCCAACTTCACTTGGGAAGGCCAACATCCTTTTATGGCCCCCTTAGCAAGGCCGTAACTAAACGCATAACAGGTCATGTTAGAATTAGATACGGATTTAAAGCTATATGTCATTCGCTCGATAAAAATTAAAAAGGACTACGGAAAATTCGAGCGGACCATAATCGAGGCCGTCACTTTCCAGTGGCATGATTCATACAAGAATCTCCACCTGTCTCCCCTTCATTTCCGCGACGTTGAGAGGAGTCTTACGTTCTCGGGCGAGCGACAAGCCGAGTGACAATGGCCCGTTTTTGTCCTAACGCAGCACCAACGTATTCCACACTCGACCAAACGAGGCACGAGACCGGGAACTGTTGGTAAACGACGACTTCCCCTTTCGGGTTGAGTACTCGGAAGGTGCGGGCGTGGCCTTGCTTTAGGTGAGGTCGGTCAAGGTCGAAAGGTTATTCTAGGACAGGGGTCTTTTGCCAAGAAGGAGGGCAAGTCTTAGAAAATTTGAGGTGCAGTCAGCTCCGACCTTTGCTGACTGTAGGAAGTAGTTGATTGTTGACGAGTTTAGGTTCCCACGTCAATGTCATGTGCGTGCTGCTCATGTGCACGCTCCATTAATCTACTCTTTACCAACGCGACATTGGGTCAAGTAGGGCTACCCGTGAGTTTTAGCATATTAATAAGCGGAAGGAAGTCAAATTGACAAGAATTTTAACCTAATTAATGGCGAGAGAACCGGGAAGAGCCTAGGATGAGAATCGAGCCGTGGCTACCCTACACCACCCTCAAACCGAATATCTAGGGTTGGTGGGCGTGTCGTTGTAGCCTCACGAAGATGTCGGGGGTTAGGAAGTCTCACCACAAGAGGGATACCATAAATGCATGATTAAGCAAGTCTCATGACTATTAGGATTAGGTGCTCAAACGCAACGAAATAAAGAGTAAAAGTGAAAAAGAAATCGAGACACAAAATTTATCCTAGTTCACCTTTAAATTAGGGCAGCGGGGATTCAATTGTAATGAGTAGTCTACACCTTTATGTTACAATCATCAATTACCAAAAAATAGATTATATATACCTAGAAGCTATTCATGACCCAAGTTTAAACTGCGAATAAAATATGCGCTCAAACTATAAAATCTATGTGTGACTCGGGATAGTACCCCCGTGACCCCACCTGCTCACTAGTAAGTAAGACCCGCGTGCTTTCCACATGGGAAGTGAGAACTACACCCCAATGGCAATACGGAAATCCCACGAAAGGGACTACTAGAAAAAATTGCAAAAGTTAGGAAGGGTTAAAAGTGAATAAATCGAGCTGAGACAGTTTCGCCGGAAGTTCCCCCGCCCCAAGTCTCCTTTACTTTACAACTGAGTCAACGAATAGTCAGTTAAGCTTAACCCAGATAATATTACGTCCAACTAATGTGCGTCGGTCCACGTGATTATCGCTATCGAGGTCAATTGGCTGAAGATCCCGTGAGCCTCGTTCGAAGCTCGACAGGTAGAAATTCGACTACTTTGGCGAGCTGATTCTACGCGGACGCCGTGCGCAAACCAAGAGGACACTTAATTTGTCCGTCGAGCGAAGTGCGGTAGAAGATCGTATGGCCGATTTTTCGATGTCAAGACCGGAAAAATATGTTGGGCTGATAAAAAAAACGAGCAATTCACGTCGAATTACAGAGGTTACGAGCCTTATCTCGTAAGAGTCGCGAACCGGGGTTGATCTGATCATTGGGGTCGGTTCATGCTCGAGCCGCGGTTTCTAAATCAAACTAGCGATTATTACATGGTCTATGGACGACCATGGACCGATGTTAATGAAACTTAATTGCGAGACTTTTAGACAGGACAGATGATTTATGAGAATTTGGTCAAATGGTCTATGGACCTGCCCAAGAATCTACGGACAAAACTACAAGAACCTAATAACTACCAGGGAAATTGTCAAAAAAGTCTAAACCTATCACGTTTTTTTTCAATTTAGTCCTTAACCTTTTAACTTTGTCAATGGAGTCCTAAACAATTTCACATTTCGCCACTTGAGTCTATCTAGTCAATTTCGATTAGAAATCACTGACGTAGACGTCAAACATCCTATGTGAACATGTTCGGTCAATACTGAAGTAGTCAATTTTCGAAATATCTTAACATTTCTTCGAATTTTTTTGTTCTTTCTTTATTGTTTTCCTGTGGGCCGGCAAGGTCCCGGTGAAGCGCACGCCCCCTGCCGGCCACTAAACTACGTGCATCTCGTGTGCTTTCGTTCCCTTTCATGGCATGGATCGCATGGATCGCATGGATGGGAGGGAGTGCCAGAATGGAGTGTGGCAATGCCTCTGGAGTCAAACCTGTCATCTCCTTTCCCAACCTAACCAAAGCAAGTCCCACTAGTATGGAAGCTAGGACTAGGAGGACCCCCACAGAAACTTAACGCCACTTTCCCCTCACTTTCCAAGCAACAAATGCCCTCTCATTTTGATCCACTACCACTCAACACAATTTCTCACCTCCCTTCCCTCATGACTTTTGACCACATTGACGCAGCCCCCTTTCACACTTACTGACTCTCTCTCTCTCTTCTATCTCTATGTTGTCATTGCTATAAATACCATTCACTCCCTCCCCACTTCCCTCCCAAACTCAAAGCAAATCAAAATCTCACTTCCTCTAAGAAGGAGAAAGACCCCTTTCCATCTTGCATCTTCTTCTTTGCTCCTCTCAAATCTTTAAGCTTTCCATCTTTGTAACATGGCAGCCTGTGTCGGAAATGCCTGCGCCGATGAGGCCGTCGTCGACACTTTCGTGCCGACCCCGGTCCATTGGGACAAGGCCGCTCAGTCCCTCCGGTGCACCCACTTCGAGGAGGTGAGGAGCCTGTTGTCCCAGTTTGAGAACGCACGGATCGTTGACATCGAGGGCACGGCCCTCTCCGTCGCCCAGGTTACTGCCGTGGCCCGGCAGAGCGAGGTTGAGGTCCAGCTCAACGAGGGCGTGGCCCGAGACCGCGTGTCGAGGAGCGCCAATTGGGTTGCTGAGACCATCTCCTGCAGCCGGGACATCTATGGTGTCACCACCGGATTCGGCTCCACGTCCAACCGGAGGACCACCAAAACCTCGGACCTGCAGACCGAGCTCATCCGGTTCCTCAACGCCGGGGTGATTGGGAGAGAGAATCTCCCGCCAAGCTACGCGAAGGCGGCGATGCTGGTGCGGGCAAACACGCTCATGCAGGGCTATTCAGGCATCCGGTGGGAGATACTCGACGCGATGGCTAAGCTCATGAACCAGAACTTGATCCCCAAGATGCCCTTGAGAGGGACCATCACCGCCTCGGGCGATCTCGTGCCGCTGTCTTACATTGCCGGATTGCTGACCGGCAGGCACAACTCGAAGGTCGTCACGCCAGAAGGAGAAGAGATTTCAGCAGCGGAAGCATTGAAGAGGGCCGGAATTTCGGGTCCATTTGAGCTGCAAGCTAAAGAAGGCTTGGCTCTTGTGAACGGGACTGCCGTCGGGTCGGCAGTGGCCGCCACGGTCTGCTTCGATGCCAACATTTTGGCCCTCTTGGCGGAGACTCTCTCCGCCATGTTCTGTGAAGCAATGCACGGAAAGCCCGAATTCACGGACCCTCTCACTCACCTGCTCAAGCACCATCCAGGCCAGATCGAAGCGGCTTCCCTCATGGAATACCTCCTAAACGGGAGCGAATACATGAAGGAGGCGAAGCTCCGCCACGAGAAAGACCCGCTCACGAAGCCAAAGCAGGACCGCTACGCACTTCGGACTTCTCCTCAGTGGCTTGGGCCGCAAGTCGAAGTGATTCGCGCTGCGACTCACTCTATCGAGAGGGAAATCAATTCCGTGAACGACAATCCACTCATCGATGTCGCCCGTGACCTCGCCCTCCATGGAGGGAACTTCCAGGGCACTCCAATTGGTGTCTCTATGGACAATCTCCGGATCGCCCTGGCCGCAATAGGAAAGCTCTTGTTTGCACAATTCTCTGAGCTCGTCTGCGACTATTACAACAACGGGTTGCCTTCAAATTTGAGCGCGGGGCCTAATCCCAGCCTCGACTATGGCCTCAAAGGCACGGAAATCGCCATGGCAGCTTACTGCTCCGAGCTCCAATACTTGGCGAATCCTGTCACAACGCATGTGCAAAGTGCGGAACAACACAACCAGGATGTGAACTCTCTTGGCCTAATTTCAGCGCGAAAAAGTGCAGAGGCCGTCGATATCCTGAAGCTGATGTCTGCGACTTACATGGTGGCACTTTGTCAGGCAATTGACCTCAGGCACCTGGAGGAGAACATGAGAGAGGCCGTGAAGCGCTCGGTCCTCCAAGCAGTGAAGAAAACACTTTACATGTCAGAAGATGGCTTGCTGCTTGAATCGCGATTCTGCGAGAAAGAGCTCTTGCAGGTCGTTGAACATGAGCCCGTCTTCTCCTATCTAGACGACCCAGCGAATCCTTCCTACGTTCTATTGCCCAAACTGCAAGAAGTACTTGTCACGAGAGCTCTCAAGGACCCAAAGACCGAAGATGCAAGCGAGAATGGATACTCGATCTTCAAGCGGATCCCGATATTCATCGAGGAACTGAAAGCCAGGCTTGAGGAGGAGGTGCCGAAAGCGAGGGAGAGGTTTGACGGTGGGGAATTTGGCGTCGAGAATAGGATCAAGAACTGCAGGACTTATCCTGTATACAGGTTTGTGAGGAGTGACATGAGGACTCAGCTTCTGAGTGGTGCAAAGAAGGTGAGCCCCGGAGAGGAAATAGAGAAGGTGTACGAGGCCATCGATGAAGGAAAACTAGGAGATGTTCTGATGCAATGCTTCAAGAACTGCAGTTCATGAACTTGCTGGTTCTCGAAGTAGGTCAAATTGCATTCATCAGGATTTACCAGCTTTTTTTTTTTTCCTTTCTTTTCTTAGAGTATTGATCTGTGTGGTGTTGGTATCTTAATGAGAAATATCGGAACTGGAATCTGTATGATGTTATGATTGACGAAATGATGAGATTTCAAATTCTATTCACATCTGTCAATGAGTGTAAGAGTTTGCATATTCCCATAAGAATCTCAAGTAAAAACCTCTGATTCAGAGAGAGAATGCGCTTATTTCTCTCTTTAGTCTGTATCCATTAAGAATTCTGTCCTGAAGCTCAAGGAATCAGGCCAATAAAGGCTGGCCTCCAATTGCTGATCCAATTCGAGCTTTTTTCACTGAATCAATGGCATGCCAAGCCACAACAATTGATGCGCATGTATCAGGAGAATCTGTCACTTGATCATCAGTGGCGTTTTCCCAGCAGCCAAAAATCTGCAGCGTCCATAAGAATCTAAACTGCAAACTTGACCTTATAGAAGATTTTCATGTCTGGCTCGTCATATTATTATATAGGGATAAGTGTATTAAAAATCCTAAAACTTATCATAAAAATGCAATTGAGTCCTCCAACTTTCAAAAAGTGCAATTAAATCTTAAAGCTTGTCATGAAAAATTTAATTAAGTCTTAAAACTTTCAAAAGGTCGAATAAAATCCTAAAACTTGTCTCGAAAGTGCAATCGAGTCCTAAAACTTTCAAAAAATACAATCAATGGAATGACTTAGATTGAATTATTTTGACAAGTTTTATGACTTGATTGCACTTTTTGAAAGATTTAGGACTTAATTGTATTTTGTGACAAGTATTAGGTCTTAATTGTAATTTTTAAAAGTTATAGGACTTAATTACATTTTCATGATAAATTAAACCTTCCAATGCACTTATCCTTATTAAATATCCAACATAAAAATATAGTTGAATTACCTGGAAACTAATCAGCAAAAGAAGATGCCCATAAAAAGGAAAGTGATGGACTAGGCAAGAAAGGACATGGCCCATCCTCACCTTTTTTCTATCTAGTAAGTGGGAGAGGCTGCTCCACGTCGTCATGCGCTGTACGCGAACATGAACCCATCCTTTGTTCTTGCTTAATAATCAAATCTTTTTCTTCTTGCTTTTTTGGGTAACTTTCTAGGACGAATTTCGGAGTATACCTCGTAAATGTTTTCTCTGCCTCGGGCTGTCTCGCAATACCTTCTACTAGATGTAGTTTTGCCTGATTTCATCTGCAGTTTTAAGTGTTTTGAGACTTATAACACGGTGTAACCCAGCATGACCGTCGGTTTTTTTGTATTTTATCCTTCTCTCGCATTGACAATGAGCTCATGCTCAAAATCTTCATCACTGCACCTTACCAATCCATCGTAGTTAATACAAGAAAAATTATCATTCATTATGTAGATCAGATACAGATTATGAGATTGAGAAAAATATTACAGATTTTGGTGTTTTTGAGGATTCTCTACTCTTATGGAGTAGGTTGAAGGAAGAACAAGAAGTCTCCTAGTCCCTGTAGATTTCCTAGTTAGATTAGGAGTCCTGATTATAAAACACAGCCCAATCGCTTGACACATCGGAAACCCAACGATCAAGCCTCATGGCCCAAGTTGTGCAGGTGACTAGTCTCTCAGTTTCCCGCGTGATTCTCAACTTCTCAATGCCTAAGAGGTTTCCTCCACATGACGTCTCCGTCCCTCTGTCTCGGCCATCTCTCTGCAAGCAGCACTGACCGCCGTGGCCGCAACTATTTTGCCACGGAATACAAGTGGGAATGTACTCTAAGGCACATACACCGGCGCCGTGTTGTGCCGACACCAGTACTTGTGGGGAAACTGCCGTCACGATCGCTGTTCTTCTTTCTAATTCTTTTTGAAGTCTTCTCTGACTTCGGTTCACTAATGTTGAAGAGAATCGTCTTCTGACTATGCTAGATGCTCTGCTTAGTGAGCGAGGAAAGTGAAAGACTCCTCAGAAATTTCTAAGAAGAAGCAAAGAAAAGAAAAGGAAAAGGAGAAGAAAGCGGCGGCGGCAACTGTTCTCAAAGAAGAAAATCGGGAAACAAAGGTCAATGCCATGAGAATAGTGCTGAAACATGTGAGCAGGGGGCGCTCGCTAGACGCAAGGAGGCCAAGGAAAAGATGAGAAGAGACAGAGGAAGGAGGAAGGGAAGTGGCGTGGGCGGCGTACAAACAATAGCTACTGCTGTTGGAAAAGTCGGAAATAATTCGAGTCAATAGCGTGAGAAGGATCAACATCATTGAGGCAGGGAAATTCTCTCTTTTCCCTCACTTCTGATATGTCATCTGGACCTGGCTTAGCTTAAGTTCGATATTGTCGAATCCCAAATAAGAATTCACTGTTTCAAGAATTGTAAATTACATTGTCGAACTGAGTTGACACTGATTTCTACAGTTTGAGCAATCAAGGGAGTTTGTCAAATCGTCCGCAAACCAGTCCGACCAAATCAAACATTCTGGTTCTTTTGACCTATTCTTTCCAAGGCCTAAATTAATAGAAGAACACAGAACTTTGATCTTCTTGCATTTGCTTGCAGATTTTCATTCCCTTATCCTCTTTCATCAATTTATGTACCTTCAGTGACGGAATGAAAGACTACAGGTACAGTTCAGAGTCTGATCCGCCAGGAGATTTATTTAAAGATAATCTCATGAATTTAGTGCACAGCTTTGTGCTTAAGTACCTAATCTTTCATCTCCTGGACAGATCGGTTACTCCAGTTTTTATTCTCCAGGCAGAGTTCATCGATGTCTGTCAGATCGCCTCCTTAGAAAATAATCATACACCAGTTTGACACTGCTAAGAAAGGCCAGACGCTGGCCATTAAGATACGCTGTTTCTATCTTTGTAGTATTGACTTGTGGTTATTCAGGGGAGACATTCTCACCTGATTGGATACTCATTCCAGATTGTCGGCCCGAAGGCCGAAGAGCCAGGGACAAATATACGGCAGGCATTTTGACTCAGAAGAGGAGCTTGTCAGTCAGATTTCGAAGAGGTCTCTAAGACGAATAGCGGGTAGATAAATCTTAATTAATTAGTACATGGCTTTCTTTAAGTTGAATTCTAAACATGTCTACTTAACTTAGCTCCTATACGTGCAGGGTGGCTTGACTATGGAAGACTGGAAGCCGGAGGTCAAGCTGAGGACCTTCTTTAAAACTCAACGACTCCATCTGTCAGCAGCCTGTGCAGAAAACCAACTTTTTGACTCTCTGTCATCTACATCCACGTAGACCAAGAAGTCTCAAACTCAAGAGTCAAGAAAGTTCAGAGAACTTTCCCTGACCTTTTCCATTGAAGAACATAAGACCGCTTGAGCACTGAAATTTCTTATGTGATTCAAGAGGAGCACAATGAATGTTGCTTACACACCAGAGAGTGTTCGCCAGATCTAATGAAGCCAACAGCGACGTCAGTTGATGTTGGATAATCACCTCAAATGGAATGTTTAGATGAAGAGTCATCTTAGACTCATCTAATCCGATGACCATGAGAAAGAGAGAGACT
The DNA here is from genome assembly GCA_028830015.1 of Eucalyptus grandis x Eucalyptus urophylla. NCBI lineage: Eukaryota > Viridiplantae > Streptophyta > Magnoliopsida > Myrtales > Myrtaceae > Eucalyptus > Eucalyptus grandis x Eucalyptus urophylla. Next base: position 50,840,597 of record CM054190.1, read on the forward strand.
CAACTGCTCCACAATGGTACTCTCCTTTTCGAATAGATTATTAGGAGACCTTCCATCAAAACTAATTCTTTGGTAATTGATGGATGGTCACAAATGGTAATAGTTATAATAAGCTTCTGTACTTTTATTGTTGGTAATAGCGAAAAAGAACTGAACCTTTGTGGTCGAGTCCTGGATTATGAGAGAACTTATTCTAAGAAAGATCTAATTTCCTATTGGGTCAAATTTTAAGAAAGTTTAGCTTTGTTCTATGGATGGAGGGCATACTCGGGCAAATTACCTGAGCTTAGGATATCATTAGCCTTAGCTTATCTTTAATCTGGGTTGCCTATGCCAACAACGTCTAATCACATCTTTCAGAAATTCTGCAAAAATCTTTATTAACCCTTTTAGGGTTGGTATAGTTTAATGGGATGTCGAGAGATTTCAAATTTCGAAATTGGAGATATTCAAATCTCACAAATTATATACGATACATTCTAGATCAAGGTCAACTAAACACATATTCTTAACCGGTTTACGGTCTAACTAAAAAAAACGATTTATGGGCCTGATGGTTATTTCCCAACTAGCGTCTAGGCAGATAAGTCTTCACGCGCGTGCCTTTGGATTACTAAAAGAAATTAAATGAAAAAAATTATCATATTGTGATAAAGATGAAAATTTTCACCAAACATTCGGATGCAAATAAGGACGGACCAAATTTTGATCTCCACGGCCCAACGAATCTGGTCGAATTTCTTCGTTCTTTCGTCCTAATAAACTGGTAGCCTGTCAGCATTCCTACTAGCTTGCCGGCATTTCTTCCATCGCAGCCATTAAATAGTGAGTACGATGATCAGGGTAGCACAAAACCAACGGCTAAGATTACAGATCAATAACCCAGGAACAGGAACAGGAACAGGAAGTCAATAAGTCAACTCCGCGTGGGAAGCTTCTGAGAAGGAAGCGTTTGACTCAAGCGATAAACAATTTCTTCTCCGTCTTCAATGATGGGCCTCGTTGATTTTCCACAAACGATGACGACCGCAGAAGCTTCCGCCAATCCTCGATCCAGATTCCAGAATACCTGGCCTGGCGGCTGCGTTCTTTCTCCACCTCGTTGACTTCCCAAAGAAGTTCCCGTGGCCTGAGCAGGGTTCTTGGCGATTCTTGATCCAAGCATGCAGGCGGAGAGAGAGATGGAGGAGCAGCTCTCGGAAGCGGCGATGAACGGGAGCGTGACGACCCTCCTGGGCTTGCTGGATCAAGACCCGCTCCTTCTCGACAAGATCGTCGTCTCATGCACGTCCCGGAACCCCCTCCTGGCCTCGTCCATGCTCGGCCACGCGGAGTTCGTGGGCGCCCTCCTGGCCCGGACCCCGCAGCTCGCCTCCGAGACGGACCCGGACGGCAACTCGGCCCTCCACCTCGCGGCCGCCAGGGGCCACGCGGAGATCGTCGGGATGCTGCTGTCGGCCGACCCGGAGATGGCGACGCGGCGGAACGGGGACGGGAGGACGCCGCTGCACGCGGCGGCGGGCAAGGGCCGGGCCGAGGCGGCGCGGCGGATCGTGAGGGACGGGCCCCCCGGGTCGGCGGCGCGGGCGGCGACGGACCAGGGCGAGACGGTGCTGCACGTGTGCGCGGGGAGGAACCGGGTGGAGGCGCTGCGGGCGGTGGTGGAGGAGGCGGGGAGGGAGGTTGTGGAGGAGCTGGTGAACAGGAGGGATATTGATGGGAACACGGCTCTGCACATTGCCGTGGCCAGGAAGCAAGTTGAGGTGAATTTTTTTGGCTTGAACTCGCTGGCCAGTGGAATTTTCTTGATCCAAAGATAAGTTTAGGTAGAGAAATTTCTTGAAGATTCAATCCATTTTCCCAGGCAAGATAATCTTTTGCTCTATTTTGCGAGCTAATTTTGCAATGACAAACATCTTTAAACGTATTTAAATTGATGGTAAGCTTGATGTTAGAGATTGAGTGTGAGCTTGTGCTGAATAAGCATCATGTATCATCAGTAAAATTCACTTCAGACAGATCTTTATGTCTTAGAGAGGTTACCATTTTTAGCGCAGCATTCAGATCGCTGTCAAATGGGAAAAATGAAAGCTTCCTGTGTATCAATTCAATTGAGATTTCTGCATTTATGGCCATCAGAAGTTACTTTCATTTTGACAAAAATTTGTCCCCAAAAATCTCTGTGCAGATGATAAAGTTCTTGCTTACAATCCGAGGACTTGAAGTGAACACGCCAAACTCAAGTGGCCTGACAGCACTAGACATTCTTGAGCAGAGTCCCAGAGGCTTGAGAGACCTTGAAATTGAGACAGCCCTTAAAAGCTCAGGAGCTTCACTCTCCAGAGACATCCAATCAGTCCCATATCACTATGATCCAATTCTTGACGCACCAAGAATGACCTCCCCCATCACCACCTCAAGATCACCTAAAAACTCCCCATCACTCTCCACCAAGAAGGCCCCATCAAAGAAACGGAGAAGTTTAAGGAAACCCCTGTCAAAGAAACTGAGTGCTCTAAAAAGGCCCCCGGTGGAAGCCGATTGGCTGAGCCAGAAGAGAAATTCACTCATGGTGGTTGCTTCGTTACTAGCAACGGTGGCGTTCCAAGCTGCGACCACACCACCAGGAGGTGTCTGGCAGGACGACTACAAGGTCGATGCCTATGGCAACCCGGTGAAGGAGCCGCACATGGCAGGCACCTCCATCATGGCCCACATCCAGCGGATCGCCTATGGGCAGTTCATGATCTTCAACACACTGGCCTTCCTGTCCTCCCTCAGCATCATCCTGCTCCTCTTGAGCGGGCTTCCGATAAAGCGGCGACGCTGGATGTGGACCCAGATGGTGATCATGTGGCTGGCGATCACAGGGCAAGCGATCACCTACTTCATAGCGCTGCGCAACATGTCGCCGTCTGACACGCGGGGGATGCTGAAGGACGTGATGGATGTGTCGGTGGTGTGCTGGCTGTGCTTGATGGGGATTGTGTTCATGGGGAATGTGGTGAGGCTATGTGTGTGGGTGCTGAGGAAGTGGGGTTACTTGAAGAAGAAAGAGAACAAGGATTCAGATGAAGATGATGAAGACAAGTACGAGGAAGTATGACAGTCTATGTGACAATCGAGTAAAATGAGTGGTCTTTGTTCTACGATGGGGGCGGCATGTTCAATATGTGTAAAATTTGTGATTTTGATGAGCGGGTTGATGATGGATTTTGAGGTGCTCTCTTTTCTTCTAGTTCTGTTTGAGAACAGAGTACTGGTCCTAATGAGAGGGTAAGATGGATTCTGCTAGAGAAATCTTTGGATGGTAAAAGATTGAAGACTAATATGGCGCTCGGAGCAAAAGTGCATCATCTCCCTCTGTAATTTGTACAAAATCAGGACAATACGCGGTATAGTTGCCGCGATTTCTTCTCTATTCAATGTTGAACATGACTGTTAGACGAAGAGAGCTTCAGCCAGTTCGGCCAGGTCTGCTCAGGAACAGCTCAGTCCTCAGCCCGGCCATCTTTGCTCAGCACGGAAGTACTCTGGACTTTGGTCCTCAATTGAGATTTAGGGTGTCTAGAAGTAAATTGGTAATGCAGGAGGGGATTTCCTGCTATCGTTATATGATTGTTTCCTTAGTTTATAATATCATTTGAGGTGAGATTGGAAATGTTTGTGTAGGTTTTCTATTTCCTTCCCTTCCTAGCTGCTGTTAAACATCTATCTTGCCAGACGCTTCTGCTATAGAGGGATCAACTAAGCTGCCATCTCAAGCCTCTGTTGCACGAGACAGAACCTCATGCAGGTTAGAGTGTATCTACTATCTATGACTTGAGAATTCCCTGTCAATTCAACGGTGCAAATTCATGCACATTTAATGATTAAAGGCACGACTCTTTATAAGGTTTTACCTTGTAACATCTCACCGCCAGACATAATAACTTTCGTTGAAATCCCCGCAAGACTCGATTCGCTAGGCTATTTGAAACAATATTTCGAGCGATCGAACTAGCGTGGAACGAAAGAGAGAGCCGATTCCAATGATTGTTAAACAGAATGAAACTTAATGAAGGCATGAACTTATTCCTTTGTTCTGTCTTTTGCCGTAAAAACTTCTCAATTCTCATTCGTATGGAACATACAGGACTATTACATCGAGGTGGTCTGCCTTCGACACCAGCATCATATAAAACTCGGACTGAGTATTTGCTATCCAGTTGTCTGACGGATAAGTTGCTCGAGTGACCCAAGTCCACTGGACATCTTCAAAGTTTGAAGCTTTCTGTCCGGCTATTGTTGTCGGTTATAGAAATCCTATCGGGTCGCTACCTTTGATCTTTCATTAGATCTTCTACAAAATCTAAATAGTTCGTGCCAATACCCCTCCTCTCTATAGTTTTCGTTCCTTGCTCATATCTCCTCGCCAAGGCATCCACCCAAAGGTCTTCCGTTCGACGTGATCGAAACATCTCAAACGCCCTCCTCTCATATTATCCTCGATTGGGTGGCAGTCCCTAATTTTACCTGCATTAATTGATTTCGAATCTTGCCTCTTCTCTTGAATGTCATGTCCTACGAAGCATTCTCAAGGTGTCTTCGGCATGATCTCCAGTTTTGTCAAATTAGATCGAAGTTGATGGAAGGATTCAGTCCTCTCCATGATGTCCAAATTTCTCGAGGTTTCGTTGAGTTTCTATAATTCCTAGACTTACGCCCTAAGGTTAACAAAGTTTTCCTTCGAAGTTCAGGTTTCTGGTTAGCTCCAGCATGGATTTCACCTGCCAACACCATATCATCTACAGAGAAAATACACCAATTGACATCATCTTGAATTTGTCTTGTCAGCATGGCCGAATACACCACGGGGCCAATGGAGGCACTTGCCCCCTTTAAGCTTCCTATAAATTAAAATGGGAACTACAATATGTTGTAATCATTCGGTGAATTTGCCCCACGAAAATACAAGTGTGTACTTATAAGTCTTGATTCAACATGGGAAGAAAGGAGATTGCAAAATATGCGAGTCATTCATTCGATTTTGCTCGCATCTTGCCTGATCCATCAAATCAATAAGGCATTTTGGGTGTTTAAGGTTTACCTAACAAAGATGAGCCTCTTTGTCATAGGAAAAGTGAGTGTTGGAAGAATTACTAAAAAGGCAAATGATAAAGAGTAAGGATATTTGTTAAATTTCATTATTTGACGTCTTTTTTTTTTCTTCTCAGTGTTAATACGATACTTCTTTAATTTTGATCAAGTAATTCGGATAATCTCCATGTTATAAGGGGCTTGTTAATAAAATACCTCAGAGGCACTAGTTAAAACCACCAACCATAAAAAATAAAGCGTATTAGCATATGCCAAAAATTGAGCAACGCAAAATTTCGAAAAAGTCACTGACTTCAAATATACAAATTTATATCTCCATAGCAAAATTAATGAGGCCCAACAAGTACACTAACTACATTCTTTAACATTTTCCTTTTTATTAATTATTCTAACACTCACTTTCTATGAGAAAAGAGCCCATCTGAAATAAGTAAACCAACCACTGGGGCCCCTAGTGGCCACCCTTCCAACATGGAAGGGGGAGGTGAGGGGTTCAAATCCCCACCTTCTCAGGGGGGATGAGGGATAGGGACGCGTAAGTTTCGAGAGTGGGTTGCGACTCCCACGCCCTACAAGAGGCAGAGCACAAGTCTGCGAGTGAGTGTAGAGTAGGCATAGAGTAAGACTGACAAAAAAAAAAAAGAAGATAAGTAAACCTTAAACCTCCCAAATATCCCATTGATACTAAGGACTGAGTAAGACGCGAACCCAAAATCTCCACAACGGCGTTTTAGCCGTAAGAGTCCTTATCAAGGTGTGAACATCCTTTGTGCCTATGAAAGTATGTAGATGGAAATTCTGTATTCCCTTATTGCCTTCTAATCTTTAGCCAAACTCGTTAGACAATCACACGACACGCGATCGACCCGAAAATTGAAAATGTAAAGGATTATCCAAATGGTACACGCAATATCAACATCGGTGTAAGCATGAGATCCCCTTTCATCTTATTGGTTCCTCCATTCGATGTCGTATCCATCCAAATCATTAATCTGTGCGAATAAAGAGGAAGCGGATCCTTTCCCATCGGTGCAGACATCGTTTCAGCGAGTTTAAGTTATTGAAGATGGTCTTAGATCAAAAAAAGAAAAAAAAAAGAAAGTTATTGAAGATGGTCGGGAGTACAGGAGACAATAAAGGAATGAGTCAATAACCGTGAAACCCCATTTGAGGTTTGGTGGCATCGCGGAACCCTTTGCATTCCCATTCAGGATGCAGCGGCGATTTCCTGAAGGTTTGCACTGTTAGTTCTGCCTAACAGATAAGCACATAGGTTTTGACATCAATGGTTTAGTGGTTGCCTAGTTCTTTCAACTTCACTTTATATGAATTTCAATGCTTTAACTAAATTATGATAGAAAAGTTGGTGCGTTGCGCGCATGCCTGGATAAAATATTAACACACTCCCACGCTTCCCACATGAGAAAGTATAGATAATGCTACTTAACATTATATATATACATACACACACATACATAAATATATGGATCTAAATTAGTAAAATCAGCGAAATTTCTTGCACTTTTCGATGAAAGTCTCGTCGATCTTAAATGCGTGCTGATCTTCTTGGTTCAATGAATTTGTGTTGAATACGGGTTGCATCATCCTATTATTCCACACTCTTTACTTTTCAACTCTTTACTTTTTCAAACATTGTGGAAGCGTGCAAAATATTCTTTAATCCCACGTGTTTGTGTCGCTGCTTTGCTCTTTCCAGCATGTAAATGCTATGTAAGACTCACGTTATAGCATCTTATATATAGTTAACAATCTCAACCCTTGACATTCCAACTCCAAGGCAATCTAGTGAAAGAAAAAGAGAGATCGTGTGTGGACCGAAAGCTTTAGGTGATTAACCCGAGCGATTTCGAGTTCACCCACAAGCTGCGAACAATGCCATCAATCACAAGCCCAAGAAGAAGGTCGCCATCCGCGCGGTTGCATCAACAAGCTTCCTTAGCATCTGATAGAACACGCCGAGAGAAGAGGCTCTATGAAGCATCGCTCGGCGGGTGCGTCGAGTCGTTAGCTCAGTTGCTGCAAGAAGACCGACTCATCCTGGCTCGGGCTTCTGTCACTTGCTTCGACGAGACACCATTGCATGTGGCCTGCATGCTCGGTCATGTACCTTTTGCCAAGGCTCTTTTGGCTCATAAAAGGGATTTGGCTATGGAGTTGGACTCGAAGGTATGTCGAAGTGAAAACCTTGGTTGTGGTTGTTTGATATCAGACTATCTTGCTTGTCAAATTAGATTTTGCACATGTAATGTAGTATTTTGTTTTCCAGTTTTCATGATCTGTGAGAAATCAAACCCATCATATGTCTCAAGGAAATTAACAAAATTTAGATAGAAATCAAGTCATGGGTTTCCAAGTTAATTCAGCTTGAAAGATCTTACAGACACCGGTGAATTTGAGCAGCTCGGTCTATTTGATTTGAAAATGCAATATATATAAATCACATGAACGTGTCCCTCAATAAGAATGCTCCATAGTCAAGCACTTTACCTTTGTAGGGACGTATGCCTCTTCACTTGGCATCTGCGAACGGATACGTCGAAATAGTGAGGGAGTTGTTACAATCAGACCCCCTTGCATGCCTTGTCCATGATGAAGATGGGAGGACCCCACTCCATCTAGCCACGATGAAGGGCCAAATCAACATCGTGATGGAGCTGGTGAAGGCAAGATCAGAGGTGGCCGAGCATAGGCTGAGCCACGGCCAAACCACTCTCCATCTAGGAGTGAGGCTTAATCGTTTGGAGACTCTGAAAGTCCTGGTGGAGATGGTGAGAGATGGTGATTTGGTGAATGCTCAAGATGATGAGGGTAATACCATTTTGCATTTGGCCGCAGCAAACAAGCAAATAGAGGTAATCTTTTTTGCTTTGAATTGCTTCGAAATTGCAACGACGTCAGATATCGCATTCCAATTGAACATTTTGTGAAGATAAAATCCGGCTAATTCTCATTTTTCTATAGACTCAAGTTTTCTGCATTCAAACTTCAGTGGATTTATCGATTGAAGAAACTTGCAAGAAATATCGTTGTTTGTTGTTTCTTTTATAATTGATAAGAATCTCATCTTTTTGTGTAGACAGTGAAATATCTGCTTCAAAGAAGTGAAGTGGATGTGAACACAATGAATAGAAATGGCTTCTCAGCTATGGATATAGTGGAACATTTTCCAAAGGATTTCAAAGTCATTGAATTGAGAGAACTGTTAGTACATGCTGGAGCTTTGAGAGCCATAAGATTCCCTACATCAACAACTCACCAAGTAGCTGTTGATAATACAAATGAGGAGAATTCAACTGTTGTAGTTGACCTAGCATCTGTAGCACCTCCCTCCACCAATACTCCTTCGGGAGAGGCAGTTCCGCCACCGTCTTTCTCAGGTAAAATCAGGAAGCAAAAGGGAGACAAACATGAGAAATGGATCAAGAAGAAGCGCGATTCTCTGATGGTAATCCTTTAGCTAGATGTCTTGGAGTAGCTTTTGCTGAAAACTTAGATCAGATCGGTCATGTTATTACAATTAACATCATACCTCATAGCTAGGTAATTTAAACTCTATGTTTGTTTCATGAAAATGGATGATTAAGAAAATATTTTCTTAAAAATGATCGTTCGTGTCACTTAAAATAAATAGTTATGCTTTCATAAAAATGTTTTCCCCGTATGTACTAAATTGCTCATAATTAAATAACTATGTACATAAATAAGATCAGTAGTTACAAAAATAGAAGGCTTATGATTAAAAAAAAAAACTGAGGGTAATATAAGAAATCTAATAGTGAGAAGAGATGAAACAAGTTGATGAATATTTAAGAAAGTAAAAGTACTTAAAGAAAATCTAAATGTGAAGCAGTTGGGTGATTTTCTTTAAATATCTATACTAATACATAAAGTAAAGAGGATTTCTAAAAGACTCGATCTTTTGTCCTCCAAATATTCTCAATGACTTGGGACCTATTTGATAATAATTCTATTCTTGAGAATAATTTCTAGTTAAAAATGATTTTTTTTTTTTATTTTAAATTTTGTTCCCTGGACGAATTTATGAGTATTTGAAGGCGTTTGATAACCATCCAAAATTTCTTTTGTGATTTGGAATTTCTTTTGATTTTTAATAATTTTTTTTTATATTTTTCTCTTTTTTTTTTCTTTCCTTTTTTCCTTCTTCCTCTTTGGCTAGTTATTGGCAACCGGCCAAACGAGAGCCAGTAACCTCGTTGGAGTGTTGCCAACCCCTGGCAAAGCCGAGTCTCACCAACCAAGCCTCCTCGACAGTTGGATAAGGCTCAGCCTCACCTTGGTTTTTCGTGCTCGACCTCACTTAGATTTGGCGAAGCCGAGCTCGCCCACGGTCGGGCGACGCCACCCTCATGGTGGACCAGCGAGGGCGAGCCTCGCTGGCAGTTGGAATATGAGTGTGTTTTATTTTCCACACGTTTAGTTATTAGATTTTGATTTTCTTTCTAACAACAACAACAACCTTTATAAAAAGATGTTCAAAATATCTTCATTTTTTTCTCATATATTTATGTATTCATACACTCAGTTTTTTCATAATTTAATCCATGAGCTCTATTTCTGTAGAGAGCTCGCCACAATTTTCTTGTATTTCCATAAATACAGGAAAAGCCATCAATTGAATTTGTGCATTTGTTGAAATGACTAACTTTGACTTGACGATCTTCATATTTTCAAATATAGGTGAGACACTATTTCTTCATTCACAATTTTAAAACTTTCTTTCACGTCACGACAGATAATTGCCACCGTGATCGCATCCATGGCTTACCAAGCCGGCCTTAGCCCTCCCGGCGGCCCGTGGGACGACGATCAGAAAGCAAAAGACGGCACCATCTTATACTACGCAGGAACATCGATTATGGCTGCAAACTATCCAGAGGGTTTACTACCGTTCTGGATATGCAACACCGTCTCTTTTCTTGCATCCCTTAGCACGATCTTGTTGCTCATGAGTGGCTTGCCCTTGGGGAAGAAGGTTCTGATGTGGATTCTGGCGGCCACAATGTGGGTGACCATCACTTTCATGGCGCTGACTTACCTCTATTCCATGACGGCCATCTCGTTCATACAGAGGGATCCTGAACATGTGAGCCCGACCACAGAGGTTTGGTACTCCCAGAATAAGGGGACGATCACGGTGATTACGTACTCCTTGATTGTTTGGCTCGGCATTGTAGCCATTGTTTTTTTAGTTCACACCATTCGATTCGTCGTGATCGTCCTCCAGAATGTGAAGAAAAATTCGCAAAAGCTCAAGAAGTGGATATCAGCGTGAGTTGGTACAGATCTAGGGGCAATTTCAAGATCTAGTGTATTCATCTGGTGGGACAGAGGATTACTGCATAGTCTTGATGCCTGTGTTCTTTCTAACTCAATCCCTATGTCATAAGATCATTCTGAGTACCGCTAGTTGTGCAAACGATTTAATGAGACTACTAAACCAAACGCAGAGTCCAGCTTGCTTTATTCTCGAGCTCTCCTCATTAGAGATGTCTCACCCTAATAGCCGAATCTTTCTAAAGAGAATGGGAAGGCCTGGCTACAAAGTAATCTGATCTACTCCTATGTATGCCGCAAATTAGTAGGTAAAAGCAATACTGGGCCATTCTATGATTTGTCTCACACAGCTTCAACACTCTCTTTCCAAACACAGCAAACAACCAAACCCACCTTCCTCAAAAGCATCCGCACTTCTTGTATGCTTCCTTCATATTCTTCCCCAATGCTGATAGATGTCGAAAAGCCATCTGATCAAAGCTAGTGAACCTCTCTGTCTGATCAATTTCAACCCCATGGCACCAAAACATAATGCAGTCACACCATTTACATTAACTTCCTACACTATCTTTCCTGCATAATTTTAAGGAAGTGATGCACAGATTTCACAGAAAACACTCCATTATTATTCGCAGGCCGTGCAAGCTGATCATCCCTCAAAGGTTGGAATCGAAGCAGCGCTAGTTTCATATGTAATGTTCACATACCAGAACGTATGCTTCTTCCAAAACAACATTCAAGCTCTGATATTATGACTTCTTGCCAAACGATCTTTTCTTCTTTATATAGACAAGTAGAGGAGGGACAAGGCAGAAATGCAACCTAAAATCTCATGGACCGATCTGTTGTTCCTAATCACAGGACAAAGGATTGGTAGCGTATCATCCCACACAAAACACAGAAAATTACTGTTCATATGCAAACTGATTACAGGGGATGGAAGAACAGAGATGAAAACAATTGCATAAACAGATCTTTTGTACCTTAGACTGGTGATAATCAGTCCATAACAATTGGGAAGGTAAGAGAGCTCTCAAAGGCAGGAGCCAGTACTTTCATCTGTCTTAGACGACCACAGTGTGTGGTTTCAATCAGCAAGCCCACAACTAACGCAGCTCATAAACTTCACTCAACCCAGCTTGGCAAAACAAGCCTCTTTCAAGAAGTTCCATTTCGCATCCCCAACTTAATGCAACCTGACGGTTTTGTTTGGGAGAATAATATGGGGGTTGCATATGTGTGGGTTAAGAGCCGCCAATTCCTTCCACTTAGCACCAGTTCCATGAACACGGGATGAGATGCTCCACAATGTGTCACCAGGCTGTGCCTTAAATGTTGCTGGGGCAGTAGATATAGAAGAAGCAGTCTTCGACTTCAGAAACGGATGCTTATTGCTCTTTCCCATTCCATTAGCGAGCAACCAACGGGAACCAGATTGTTGCTGGTTTGAACTTCCCCGGACGTTTCTCTTCCCAGGATCAGTCTTGAGGCCAGCAACATGGACTTCAGTAATCTTGCACTGGGGAATTTATCCCCAAAAGTTTTTGTGCAGATGATAAAAGTTCTTGCTTACAATCCCAGGACTCGAGGTGACCACACCAAACTCAAGTGGCCTCACAGCACTAGACATTCTTGAGCAGGGTCCCAGAGGCTCGAGAGTTCTTGAAATTGAGACATCCCTTCAAAGTTCAGGAGCTTCACTCTCCAGAGACATCCAATCAGTCCCATATCGCTATGATCCAGTTCTTGACCCACCACCAAGAATGACCTCCTACAACACCACCTCAAGATCACCTAAAAACTCCCCATCACTCTCCACCAAGAAAGCCCCGTCAAAGAAACGGAGTACTTTAAGGAAATCCTTATCAAAGAAACTGAGTGCTCTAAGAAGACCCCCGCTGGAAGCCGATTGGCTGAGCCAGGAGAGATTCACTAATGGTGGTCGCTTCGCTGCTAGCGATGGTTGCGTTCCAAGCTCCGACCACGCCGCCAGGAGGCGTCTGGCAGGATGACTACAAGGTCGATGCCAACGGCAACCCAGTGAAGGAGCCGCACATGGCGGGCACCTCTATCATGGCCCACATCCAGCGGATCGCCTACGGACAGTTCATGATCTTCAACCCACTGGCCTTCCTGTCCTCCCTCAGCATCATCCTGCTCCTCTTGAGCGGGCTTCCAATAAAGCGGCGACGCTGGATGTAGACCCAGATGGTGATCATGTGGCTAGCGATCACGGGGCAGGCGATCACCTACTTCATAGCGCTGCGCAACTTATCGCTGGCTGACAAGCGGGGGATGCTGAAGGAACTGACGGACGTGTCGGTGGTGTGCTGGCTGTGCCTGATGGGGGTGGTGTTCATGGGGAATGTGGTGAGGCTATGAGTGTGGGTGCTGAGGAAGTGGGGTTACTTGAAGAAGAAAGAGAAGAAGGATTCAGATGAAGACGATGAAGACAAGCATGAGGAAGTGTGACGGTCTGTGTGACAGATAATAGAGGTGAGAGTGGTTCTCGGTTCCAAAGGGACCGGTTCTGGTTCCCGGTTCCCTTTTTCTGGGAAGTCCCGTTCCTGGAACCGGTTCGGTTAGGGCTCCAAAAAAGCCCCTATTTGATTTTGGAAAAATGTCACAAATAGTCTCTATACTATTACTTAATGTGTAATTTCGTCCATGAATTTTCGATCAGCTCAATTTGATCCTTGAACTATTGATAAATGCCCGATTTGGTCTATAAATTTTCGATCGGCTCAATTTGATCCCTAAACTATTGATAAATGTCCAATTTAGCCATTCGTTACTATTTTTCCTTTTTTTTTTTTTGCTTATAGTAACGAAATTGAAAAAAAAAATAACGAAAAAAGAAGAAAAAATAGTAACGAAAAAAATAATGAAAAAAAAAGAAACCCTAGTGGGTACTGTTCATCTTCCTCGCGGAAGCAGCCTTGCCCGCATCGACCACTGCGCCGGCGGACCTCGACCACGCCGGCAACCCACGAGCCCTCTCTGCTCCACCGCCGCTCCACCGATCTTGCCCGCCGCCCGTCGACCTTGCAACGCCTTAGTCGCCCGCAACTTCCAGATCCGGCGACCTCCGCGTCCCTGCCGCACCTCAACGCTCTGCTCGACGACTAGCGACGACCTGATGCTTCTACTACCTCGCCGAGCCGATCCTTGCCGCTGCGACGTAGCGCTCGACATCCACCGCTCCAGCCCGTGCCGACCTGCGACGCCATCGTTGTCCTGATCTCGCCGCTCGAGTGTCCGACGTCGGCAGATCTAAGAGCCCCGCAGCAGCCACGACCCGAACGCCCCTGCTCGCCTTCGCTCGACGCTCAACCGCTGCCGTGCCGCTGTCCCTCCGCCCCTGCTGCTGGCAAGGCTGCTTCCGCGAGGAAGATGAATAGTACCCGCTAGGATTTCTTTTTTTCTTTTAGTTATTTTTTTATTTTTTCAATTTCGTTACTATAAGCAAAATAATAATAATAATAATAATAATAATAACGAAGAACTAAATCGGACATTTATTAATAATTTAGGGATTAAATTGAGCAAATCGAAAATTTAGAGATCAAATCGGACATTTATTAATATTTCAGGAATCAAATTGAGCCGATCGAAAGTTCAGGACGAAATTGCACGTATCCTACAATATGTTTTCAACTTCTGGACAATTTTTCCTGTGAAAAACAATGCATTGAGAATTTTTCTTTACTGATTACTCAACTTTTGTTTGGATGGCGCTTTTTTAACAAAATCCTTTAAGAAAAACATAAGTCCCACTTGTAAAGTGTGGAGTAACTACTTGTGTTTCTATTATGTTGGAATCGACCAAACAAAAGGCACCATTAGCGTGCGTTCGGATAGACTATGCTATCTAACTGTGAACTAATAATATAGGGACCATTTGTGACATTTTCCCTTTGATTTTCACGACACTTTCAGTCTCGGTCTCGGATGCCTGTGTTCTCTCTTCGCCCTCTGCTGACTGCTCGACGCCACCTGAGATTTTGCCGGCCGCTGCGTCTCTGAGTGACCCCTGCTCGCTCACGTCGACATCAGAAGCCCTCTGCAGGAGATCCCAAGCCCCGCCGCGCCTTGCTTGCAGCCCGCACCGACCTGCGACGACCCGACGTCGCTCCTGCTTCGCCCGCTGCTGCTGCCCGACGCCGCTACTCACCCCCGCCGCTGTGATCCCGCGACGCCGCTGCGATCCCGCGACACCGCTGCTCTGCCTTTGTCGTGCCCCGAAGCCCGCGACGCAGCTTCTCTGCCTTCGCCGTGCCCCGAAGCCCACGACGCCGAAGCCCGCGACGCCGCTGCTCTGCCTTCGCCGTGCCCCGAAGCTCGCGACCCGCAGCGCCCTTGCCGAGCTCCGAGCTTTCCCCGAGCGACGCTGCTGCAGGTTCTCCCTCTCTCCCTGTCTCTCTCGATCGTTCTGTCTTGCGCTCGATTTATCCTCTCTTGAAGTTTCGTTAGTGGAAAAGTTTGTCTAGGTTTGATATTTGAACCGAACGAGCTCTGGATTCTGAAATGACGATGCTCTGATAGGGCGATTTTGTTTGTGGATCTTTCTTTAGCTGCTTTTGTTTACTGGTCGCTGAATTGGCAGTTATTTTGAGTCCGGTGTTGCTGCTCAGTTTGCATTGCTTGCATATATTTGATTGAAGCCTGTTCATTATTGGTGTTAAGCAAGTTTTACCAGAATTGGGCGACAACTTGAGGCATGTTCGGAATCCAAAAACCAGAAGTCGAACAAGAAAGAGCACAGTTTCCATAGCTTTATGGATTTTCAATTTGGGGCTCTACGTGTAAGCTGCATCTTCTCTGTATCTGGAATTAATTTTATGCTGTTATGGATACACACGTGCCTCTAAATGACTAAAACTTCCAGGAACTAAGGGTCTCTTTCAAGTCTATCTAGCATGAACTTCTGGTCACCCAAAGAAACTATTCAGAGGAATTCAACAGTGTTGGTTGGTTTACTAGAATTTCTGTCCATCAATGCAAATATTTTAATTTATGGAACGATTTCAAAAATCCACTCAATCTTTTTCTGCAGGATTACAGGTTGAAGCATTAGCTGATGCAGCGGAGAACTATCACCAAGTTCTTGCAGAAAATAGGAGGCTATTTTAATGAGGTTCAAGATCTAAAAGGTGCATGAACTTCTACTCGCACTTCCAATACACGTGGCATTTGTGAGGGTCGCAGCTTTTGATTTTTGTAGCTTGTGTGTTGCACAGGTAATATCAGAGTGTATTGTAGGATTAGGCCCCTACTTCCTGGACAGAGTGGAAAACAGTCGATCATCGAACGTATTGGTGATGATGGACAGTTGGTTGTCACTAATCCCTCCAAACAAGGCAAAGATGGCCATCGCATGTTCAAGTTCAACAAGGTGTATGGTCCGGCTGCTTCTCAAGGTTTCTCTCTCTCTATGTTAATCATGTTCTTTTAAAATAGTCTCCGGATATTTACGTGTAACAATTAGTCATCTATGTCTTGTAGATTTTTTTTTTTTCTTTTAAGCTGATTTTATCTCAGTTTCTGATTTTTAAATCCTCCAATTAAGAATGTCTTGCTTCTTGCCTAATTGTTGGCAGAGATGGTATATTCTGACATCCAACCCTTCATTCGTTCTGTTCTTGATGGATATAATGTGTGCATATTTGCTTACGGCCAAACTGGTTCGGGAAAAACCTACATGATGGTACAAGTCCTCTCTACATTTGAAATTTCCTCAATAAATGTTTTGTCCTTACAAACTTACTCAATGTTATGTGATGGCATTGCCAGAGTGGTCCTGGTGCAGTGACTGAGGAGAGCTGGGGTGTCAACTATCGAGCTCTTAATGACCTTTTCAATATGTCTGAGAGCAGAAGTAGAGCCATCGTGTATGAAATCTGGGTTCAAATAGTTGAGATCTACAATGAACAAGTGTGAGATCTACTCTCCAGCGATGGCTCTCAGAAGAAATATCCTTTTGCAGCATTATAGTTACTTTTAAGTTAAATTAAATAAGATTCGTTTGTTCTCATTATGGAAGTTCCAAACTTAAATAGGAAGAAGTACTTGGTTTTCGTTAACATGCTTACACTAGGGATTTCATCAATCTCTCATGCAAGTGGTCTAGCTGTTCCAGATGCTAGCATGCATCCTATGAGAGCAAGCTCGGACGTTATGGAACTAATGGACATAGGACTTAAAAATAGAGCCATTGGTGCCGCCACATTGAATGAAAGAAGTAGCCGCTCGCACAGGTTCTTGATCTGATGTTCTGTTTTCAATTGATGTTCTAGATCCTAATGCATTTCTGTGGTTCCGAGCTGTAATTTTATTTGAAATTTTGTGGCGACGGTATTGTGTACATGTTCGTGGGACAGATGTGAAGACTGGAAGCGCATCACATGGTAATCTTCACTTGGTAGATCTTGCAGGAAGTGAAAGAGTCGACCGCTCAGAAGTAACTGGTGACAGACTGAAAGAGGCACAGCATATAGACAAGTCACTCTCCGCCCTTGGAGACGTCATTTTTGCTCTTTCGCAGAAGAGTCCTCATGTGCCTTACCGTAATAGCAAGCTCACTCAAGTGCTACAGAGTTCTTTGGGTAATCCTCTTTATAATGCCTTGATTTGCTTATCTTGTCTCTATAAGATTGTAGAATAGTCCAAGTACTTGAGAGTGAAAATCAGAAGCACTTCGAAGTTTCTACATGCATCCGTATATCCAAAAGAGTTTCCTCATTTGCCTTACCGTAATAGCAAGCTCACTCAGTTTGTTTATTATTGCTTCTAAAATGTTGTTTGCTGTTTGTGTTATATTCTCTTCGATGAATGACAAGTTTGTTTATTATTGCTGCATTCATTTCCATTTTTTTTAACTAAAAAAGAAAGAAAAAAGAAAAAAGAACCTGTTGGAACCTGGAACCGACCCCAGAACCTGTGACAGGGTAGGTTCTAGGTTCTTGGTTCTGACGGATAGGTTCCAGGTTTCAAAAAATGAGGAACCTGTACCCGAGGGTAGGTTCCAGGTTCCAAGCGAAACCTGTAAGGAACCGGGAACCGCTCACCCCTAGTGACAATCGAGTAAATTGAATGGTCTTTGTTCTATGATGGCGGCAGCATGTTCAATATGTGTAAAATTTGTGATTCTGATGAGCGGGTTGATGATGGGTTTTGAGGTGCTCTGTTTTCTTCTACTTCTGTTAGATAACAGAGTATTTGTCCTAAAGAGAGGGTAAGATGGATTCTGCTAGAGAAATCTTTGGATGGTAAACGATTGAAGAGACTAATGTGGCGCTTGAAGCAATCGTGCATGATCTCCCTCTGCAATTTGTACAAAATCAGGACAATACGCGGTTATAGTTGCTGCAATTTCTTCTCTATACAATGTTGAACATGACTGTTGGACGAGGAGAGCTTCAGCCAGTTCGGTCAAGGTCTGCTCAGGAGCGGCTCAGTCCTCAACTCGGCCATCTTCGCTTGGCATTGAAGTATTCTGGACTTTGGTCCTCAGTTGAGATGCAGGGTGGCTAGAAATAATTTAGTAGTGCAGGATGGGATTTCCTGCAATCATTATATAATTGTTTCCTTTGTTTGAATAGTATTCGATGCTGAGATTAGAAATGTTTGTCTAGGTTTTCTATTTCCTTCCCTTCCTAGCTGCTGTTAAACATCTATCTTTCCAGAAGTTTCTGCTATGGAGGGATCAATTAAGCAGCCATCTCAAGCCTCTGTTGCACGAGACCGAACCTCATGCAGGTTAGAGTGTATCTACCGTCTATGACTTGAGAATTCCATGTCAATTAAACTGTACAAATTCATGCACATTTGATGATTAGAAGAACGACTCTGTTTAAGCATGGTACCCTGTAACTTCTCACCACCAGACATAATAATTTTCGCTGAAAATCTCTGCTAGATTCGATTCATTAGACTATTCAAAACAATATTTCGAGCGATCGGACTAGCATGAAATGAAAGAGAGAGCCGACTCAAATGATTGTTATAGAGGATGACACTTGATGAAAGCATGAACTTATTCCACACGGAACAAAACAATTTGTTCTGTCTTTCGCCATAAAAACTGCAATTCTCATTCATGTGGAAAATACAGCGCTATTACATCAAGGCTGCAGATAAAAGGTAACATTAGAACTGTAACTCTCACTACAAACTCGGTCTCTAGCCTGAGTAGCTGCTATCCAGTTGTCTGATGGATTAGTTGCTCAACTGACCCAAATCCACTGGACATCTTTAAAGCTTGAAGCTTTCTGTCCTGCTATTGTTGTCAGGTTATAGAAATCCTATCGAGTCGCTACCTTTGATCTTTTATTAGATCTTCTACAAGCTCTAAATAGTTCGTGCCAATACCCCTCCTCTCTGTAGTTTTCGTTCCTTGCTCATATCTCCTCTCTCAGGCATCCACCCAAAGGTCTTCCGTTTGACGTGATCGAAACATCTAAAACGACCTCCTCTCATATCATCCTCGATTGGGTGGCAGTCCCCACTTTTACCTGCATTAATTGATTTCGAATCTTGCCTCTTCTCTTGAAACTACGAAGCATTCTCAAGGTGTTGTCGGTATGATCTCCAGTTTTGTCAAATCAGATCGAAGTGGATGGAAGGATTCAGTCCTCAGTACTCCATGATGTCCAATTTTCTCGAGATTTCGTTGAGTTTCTATAATTTCTAGACTTACACCCTAGGGTTAACAAAGTTTTCCTTCGAAGTTCAGGTTTCTGGTTGGCTCCAGCATGGGTTTCACCTACCAACACCATATTATCTACAGAGAAAATACACCAATTGACATCATCTTGAATTTGTCTTGTCAGCATGGACGGATTCACCATGGGGCCAATGGAGGCACTTGCCCCCTTAAAGCTTCCTATAAATTGAAATGGGAACTACAATTTTTCGTAATCATTTGGTGAACTTGCCCCACGAAAATACAAGTGTGTACTTATAAGTCTTGATTTAACATGAGAAGAAAGGAGACTGCAAAATATGCGAGTCATTCATTCGATTTTGCTCGCATCTTGCCTGATCTATCAAATCAATAAGGCATTTTGGGTATTCAAGGTTTACTTAACAAAGATGAGCCTCTTTGTCATAGGAAAAGCAAGTGTTGGAAGAATTAATAAAAAGGCAAATGTTAAAGAGTAAGGATATTTGTTAAATTTCATTATTCGACATCCTTTTTTCTCAGAGTTAATACGATACTTCTTTAATTTTGATCAAGTAATTCGGATAATCTCCATGTTATAAGGGTCTTGTTAATAAAATACCTCAGAGGCACAAGTTAAAACCACTAACCATGAAAAATAAAGCGTATCAGCATATGCCGAAAATTGAGCAACGCGAAATTTCGAAAAAGTCACTGACTTAAAATATACAAATTTATATTTCCATAGCAAAATTAATGAGGCCCAACAAGTACCCTAACTAATTGAGAAAAAAAAAGGTACCCTAACTACATTTACATTCTTTAACATTTTCCTTTTTATTAATTATTCTAACGCTCACTTTCTATGAGAAGAGCCCATTTGAGATAAGTAAACCTTAAACCTCCCAAATATTCCATTGATACTAAGGACCGAGCAAGACGCGAACCCAAATCTCCACAATGGCGTTCTAGCCGTAAGAGTCCTTATCAAGGTGTGGACATTCTTTGTGCCTATGAAAGTATGTACATGGAAATTCTGTATTCCCCTAGTGCCTTCTAATCTTTAGCCAAACTTGTCGGACAATCACACGACACGCGTTGACCTGAAAATTGAACATGTAAAGGATTATTTAAACGACACTCGCAATATCGACATCGGTGTAAGCATGAGATCCCCTTTCATCTTATTGGTTCCTCCATTCGATGTCGTATCCATCCAAACCATTAATCCATGCGAATAAAGAGGAAGTAGATCATTTCCCATCGGTGTAGACATCATTTCAGCAAGTTTAAGTTATTGAAGATGGTCGGGAGTACAGGAGACAAGAAAGAAATGAGTCAATAACCAACGCGCGGACCCCTAGAGTGCCATAAGTTGGCACAAAGGGACACTTAAGTACCAAAACTTACGAAAAGTGACACTTAAGTGCCAAAATTGAAGAGAAATTAATCACTTAAGTGCCACTCTGGCCAAAACGCTGACGTGTCAATTTTCCGGCGAAGTGAGTGCAAAACGGCGTTTGTTTTGGTGCTGACGTGATAAAAAATTTAATATAAAAATTAATTAAATTTGATTTAAAACTAAATTTATTTAAAAATTTAAAAATTTAGAAATTTAAAAATTTAGAAATTTAAAAATTTAAAAATTTAGAAATTTAAAAATTTAGAAATTTAGAAATTTAAAAATTTAAAAATTTAAAAAACAAAAGGGGAGGCGGCTGAGGGCTCAGCCCTCAGCTGCCGCTGCCTCCCCGCTGTCGCCGGGAAGGGCCGACAACGGAGGGGGGAGGGTCGGCCGTCGACCTCGGCAGACTGGCGGTGAGGGCCCGCGAGCCCTCGCCCCGATTTGGGGCGAGGGTCGTGGTCCTCGCCGCCGATCGGCCAAGGTTGCCGGGCCCTGTCCCTCCCCCCTCCGTCGCCGGCCCTTCCCGGCGGCGGTGGGGAGGCGGCACCCTCAGCCGCCTCCCCATTTTTTAAATTTTTTTTAATATTTGTATTTTTATTTTAAAATGTTTTAAATAAATTTAATTAATTTTTATATTAAATTTTTTTACCACATTAGCATTAAAAGGACGCCATTTTTGCATTGTTTAGCCACGTCAGCGTGCAAAACGACGTCGTTTTGCACTCGCATCGCCGGAAAATTGACACGTCAGCGTTTTGGCCAGAGTGGCGCTTAAGTGATCAATTTCTCTACGATTTTAGCACTTAAGTATCATTTTCGTAAGTTTTAGCACTTAAATGTCCCTTTGTGCCAACTTATGGCACTTGAAGCGATCTTTTGCCGAACCCCATTTGAGGTTTGGTGGCATCGCGGAACTCTTTGCATTCCCATTCAGGATGCAGCGGCAATTTCCTGAAGGTTTGCACTGTTAGTTCTGCTTAACAAATAAGTACATTGTTTTTGACATCAATGGTTTAGCGGTTGCTAGTTCTTTCAACTTCACTTTATTTGAATTTCAATGCTTTATCTAAATTATAATAGAAAAGTTGGAGGCATGCGCGTGGATGAAATATTAACACACTCCCACGCTTAATCATAACCTTCCCACTTGAGAAAGTATATATATAGATCTAAATTAGTAAAATCAGCAGATAAATAATTCGGTTATGGGCTTTTGACTAAATAAACAAATGGCCCACAATAAAAACTGTTCGTAAAATTCTAAACGCAAGTGAACGTGTCGAACAAGTAATATAATGATGAGAAAGAGTATCGTCCCACGGAGATCGATAATTAATAAACTAATTAAATACTAAAATAGATTAATTCTAAAATTTATCTAACAGATCAAAATATAATTTATAATAGATTAAAAACAAAATTTGAAGACTAAATGCAGTAAATCAAGATAGATATGTTAGAGCATCCGATTTCACCATAACCACTAGATATGAATTTCAAATTATTGTGGGTACAAGATCGATATCAAACATGTGATAGCGGAATTTCCTGATTTATTTACTATCCTATCTTTAGATATAGTAAACCTACTCAGTTTATTAATCCACTATATCTCTATGTGAATTAAAATAAAATAAGTGCATTAAAAACTATGAATATTCGCGGGTTACAATAGTTTTTTTTTATCACATTATCACCGAAAGCTACACAAATAACGCGGTATATCTCTATCCACGTTTAATTCATGGTTATATATTATAATGAACAATTACATATTATCGCTTTTCAATCTCAAACATGCACATCAGATCATTCAAGTGGTGGCCAGTCACTCAAAAGCATTAAGCACAATAATATATAACTCATATGAATGGTATCAATTGTAAAACATAAAAATCATTAAATTTACATCATCATAGTTAGGCTACATCGTAGCCCTAACAAAAGAAAATTAGAACATAGTAGAATAAAAAATAAAAATATAAAGCCCCATCTATCCTCCTGAGGAGAGGTTTGGTTTCAAATCCGGTTCGAACAGAAGAAGTACGCCATGCTAATATGCCTTGGATGATCCACATCACTCGCGAGAGCAGGGGTGGACGAAGCGGAAGCAAGAATGTCGGCTTGAGTAACACAAACATTGGTGAGAATCCAATGCCCCGAAAACCTAAAGGTTCTTCCGCAAGGTTCGTCCATGGAGGGTGAGTTAGGGCCTAAGATCAGGCCGAAAGGCGTAGTCGATGGACAATAGGTGAATATTCATGTACTACCCCTTGTTGGTTCCTTCCATTCTCTCTTAGAGACAAAGCTAAGAGTTGGCTTTCTTCTCTTCCCGCAGGATCAATTACTACATGGAATGATATGGTTCAGAAATTTTTTGGTAAGTTCTTTCCACCTGCAAAGACTGCGAAGATGCGTAACGATATTACTAATTTTATACAGATGAATAATGAATCATTATATGAAGCATGGGAAAGATTCAAAGAATTTCTTAGGAGATGCCCAGATCACAGACTACCCGTATGGATGCAGGTACAAACTTCTTATAATGGCTCTAGTACAAATCATTAACTACTAGTTTAATTCAAATTTTGAAATCAAAAAAATGTGTACTCGTTCTTTTCTTTTGAGTTTGACCAACTAATAAAAAACTAAATTAATTTCAGTAATTTGGAATTTGTTAGGTAAGGATTGGTTTTTTTTGAACTTTTCAGTGTATTTTGTTACATATATAAATATAGCACGACGAAAATAGACAGAGATATAAAAAAAAGAAAAAAATGGAATTGTTTGACCAATAGATTTCTTTCACATTCAACTAGAGAAATGAATAACTTTTTTTCAAATTTTTAATGGCAGTTCCAAAAAAAAAGTACTTATATATCAAAAAAACGTATTCGTAAAAACATTTGGAAAAAGAAGGTATATTGGGCATCGTTGAAAGCTTTTTCCTTAGCGAAGTCCTCGCCATCGCATAAGCTTCCTTACCATTTGAAAGAAGACACCGAGAGAGCAGGCTCTATGAAGCGTTGCCTGGCGGTTGTGTCAAGTCGTTAGCTCAGTTGCTGCAAGAAGACTGACTCATCCTTGCAGAAGCCCTAAATACTATTTATACCTTTACAATATTAGAACCAAGGAGAATGCTTTAAAAAAAAAAAAGAGGACCGTTATAGGGGGAGGGGTGAGAATCGGATGTGTTCCCAATAATACTCAATTTGGCTTGATCAGTACCAAAAAAAAAAAAAAAACAACAAAAAAAAAAGAAATGAAAAAAGGAAACGATCTTTAATCTCCAGTTTCAATAATTTGATTAATTTATGTTTCCTTTTTCCGTTTCAATTAGTCGGCAGGCGAAAAGGGTATTCAAGAAAAGCTACGAAAAGAAGCAAAGCAGGGGAAAAAAAAAGGAAAGAGGAGTTTGAGAAAAGGACGTAATTGAGAAAATCGCGAACAAATCCTTGGTCACATGCCGTGCCATTTTTCACGAACGTGCTTAAGCGAATCGCGATCGAGCGCCTGTACGGTGGAAATAATTAATCTTCCAGTGCGGCAACTGTTGTCCCATTTGTGGAGAATTCTGTCCACCGAAAAGCACGAAGATTAGCAAAAACAGAGAAGACCGAATGTGGAAAAAGGTGGGCAGGAAACATCAAATCTCTCGCCAACCCCGTTTCCACTTTGGGCTTAGAAGGGCGTAATTGCAATTTTTTTTCGGATTTTATGCGGTGCTAAGTTTGCAACAATTTAGGGTGATATATCGTGCATGGTATGATAGCACTCAATCGCAATCTTTTTTTAATCTTATCTATCGATTCGAATCGTAGAAAA
This sequence comes from Eucalyptus grandis x Eucalyptus urophylla, assembly GCA_028830015.1. Taxonomy (NCBI): domain Eukaryota; kingdom Viridiplantae; phylum Streptophyta; class Magnoliopsida; order Myrtales; family Myrtaceae; genus Eucalyptus; species Eucalyptus grandis x Eucalyptus urophylla. Next base: position 50,864,908 of record CM054190.1, read on the forward strand.
ATATATAATCTTGTCGTGCTATTATACTGTGTCTTATATGATTGAAAACAAAATGAAATACACTTGAATCCTTGATTTTGATCCTTTTCGGTTAGAGAGAGAGAGAGAGAGAGAGAGAGAGAGAGAGAGAGAGAGAGAGAGCTTGGTGCCATATGTTGGGATATTATACGTGAAAATGACAGGATTTTACAATTTACGTTAACGCAAAATCGCCAGAGAAATAAATGAGAAAAATAAGGACACCAGAAATTTACGTGATTCGGTTCGAGTATCGGTACCTATGTCCATGGGGAAAGCCAGCAACAAATAATCCATTATAATCGAAGTATTAGAGTTTACAATTGTTCAAAACGCTCAAGTATTTTCCACATCTAAATTTAACCCAAACCCAAAGTGTTTATAAATAAATAACTCACTTGGATATAAACTCACGATACACAATTGTAAAAGCTAGTACGAGCACCTAGAGGGGGTGAATAGGTGTAAAAATAATTTTTCGAGATAAGTGTGCAACACTAATCAACAATAGATGATGAAAAGGAAGTTAGACTCTTGCAGACTAAATGAATTACGATCAAAGTAAAAGAGTGTAGAGAAGAGAATAAAAACACAGAGTTTATAGTGGTTCGGCTTGATCCAAGCCTACGTCCACTCTTCTGCACTGACAGCCCACTAGCTGGATTTCACTATGAAACAAAAGAGTTGTTACAGTAAAGCTCTTCCTTGATTCCACAGTGTAGAGACTCTGCTACACTTTCTCAAGGTCTCACAAAGATACAGACTCTATTTTGAATACAAGATTTCACTCAACAATTAATTGACTAAGAATAAATAGCTTTAGACTTTGGAATTCTTCTATCGTACACACACTCGAACAACTGGAACGTCTTCCTTATATACTCCTTCATGCCATCACACCCGTTGGCACTTACTAAAAGAATTCTTCCAATCTACCCGTTGGACAGAATTAATTAGGAAGATTTCGAGCTATTTAAGGAATATGACGATAGCCTACCAATCCTACTCGCCCATATAATCAGAATCTAGGTTTCCATAAGTAGAACCTTCTAAGTATACTTCGTCAATCAACGGATCCAAAATCCCTGAATCAATCTCAATTTGAATAACATGCTGTATCCAACTAAGAGATATTCTCTAGTTGATAGAATCAAATCCTTAACAAAACATTCAGTTCTGGATAAGTCTTTTTCGACGGTCTAGAAACTGTCAATAAGGATAGACTTTGGGTCTTGAGTCTAGCAGTCCAGAGATCTTCAGACTTTGATGAAAGAGTCTGCAAGACTTCAAACTAGACTAATGGAAACGTTTTGTCAACTTCAAAACACGTAAGGAAGTTTTCTCCAGCAACACAATTACTACGCGTTCAAGCTCAAAATACAACGCTCTATGTACGCTTGGTTCGCGTACGCACGAAATCGCGTACGCACGAAATCGCGTATCTCTTCAAGCTTCTCGCGGAGGACTTGTGGCTTCATTGATCGTCGTTGTGCGCCTTCATAGGGTTTCATTTTAAACTGCTTCGCTGGGAAGAAAACATGTGCCCAAAGGTCAAACAATTGACCTGGGCCCACCATTACTTTCAATTTCACGTGTAGCTTCTTTCCTCTTCTCTCATTGGCTAAAAGGAACAAAACTTGTGTGTGCTTGGCCTCACGAGAATAACAACTTTCAACAAGAATTCCGAAGAAGAAATTTGTATACTTCATGCAGGTAACGGAGGCTTTACCTTTTATTTATTTATTTATTCTATTATTTCCTTTTTTGTAATCTTTTATGCAATCCCATGATCAAATAATAAAAATTTTATCTAAGTGAATCGCATTTTGCAAACGTTCAAACTTAAGACATAATTTAACAATTCTCCACATTGACTCGATGTTTGAAGCGAAGTTATAGTGTTCATCATCCATGCTGCTCTCCCAACGCCCCGACGGGCGCTCACTCTTCACATATGCCAATAGAGCTCAAGCAGAGCTTGAGCTTCGTCAAAGGAACGGACTTAGTCATCATGTCTGCTGGATTATCTGCTGTAGCAATATTTTTGACAATAACATTACTCTTAACTAAGACATCTCGGGTGAAGTGGTACATGATGTTGATATGCTTCATTCGCTCGTGATAAACTGGATTATACACTAAATATATCGCACCGTAGTTATCACAGTGTATATCCACACTTTTTTGTTCTAACCCAAAGTCCAAGAGCAAATTTTGTAACCATATCGCCTCTTTCGCTACAAAGGTTAGTGCCATATACTATGCCTCAGTTGAAGACAAGGCAATGTGATTCTGTAAGGACGCTTTCCAACTAACTGCACCATCCACTAGCATAAACACGTACCCTGCTAAAGACCTGCAATCATCCAAGTCACCGGCGTAATCTGAATCCACAAAACCAGTGGTCTCACTACTATTGTTGTCCCTTCAATACACTATACTCACGTCTGTTAACCCCTTCAAATATCTGAGGATCCACTTCATTGCTTACTAATGAGCTTTACTAGGACGCTTCAGGTAACGACTAACCACGCTCACATCTTGTGAAATATTAAGTCTAGTGCACACCATAGCATACATAATACTACCTACGGCACTAGAATAACAAACACGAGACATATGCTCCTCCTCCTCCTCAGTTTGTGCTGATAATTTATCTTAAAGTTTAAAATGCTTCGCTAAATGTGTACTTACAGATTTTGCTGACTGCATATTAAAACGTATCACAATCTTCTCAATATATTTCTTTTGAGATAGACGTAAAACCTCTACAGCCCTGTCATGCAAAATCTTCATACCCAATATTTTCCTTGCAATATCTAAATCTTTCATCTCAAATTCAGTAATTAACCGCCTCTTCAGCACATCAATATCAGACATATTCTTAGCTGCTATCAGCATATCATCAACATATAAAAGTAGATAAATCAAAGAACTATTCTCCAATCTCCTAAAGTAAATGCAGCTATCCATTTGATTTTTTGAATAGTTTTAACTAGCCATGAAAGCATCAAAACGTTTATACCACTATCTAGGAGACTGTTTCAGCCCATACAAAGATTTCTTTAACAAGCAAACATGATCTTTCTTACCCAGAATAACAAATCCCTCTAGTTGTCTCATGTAAATCTGCTCCTCCAACTCACCGTGAAGAAACGCACATCTAGTTGTTCTAACTCGAGATCCTGCAAAGCAACTAAGGCAAGTAAAACATGAATAAAAATATGTCTTACCACATGAGAGAACACCTCATTGTAGTCAAGGCCCTCACGTTGTGTATATCTCTTTGCCACAAGTCTCGGCTTACACCTCGCTGCCTTGATACCGGGAATGCCATTTTTTTTCGTTTAAAGACTCATTTACTTCTGACAATCTTTTGGTTATTAGGTACTTTGATCAGCTCCCATGTTTGATTTCGATAGAGTGATTCCATCATTTCACTCATAGCCCCTAGCCACTGCGACGACTCTGAACTAGCCATCGTCTCAGAGTAAGACGATAGCTCATCTGTCTCCACCTCATCACCTATAGTCAATGCATAAGCAATATATGTATAAGTATAACATACCTGTGATTTAATTTGTTTTCTCTGTCTATCTGCGGCTATAGTGTGTTGCGACTTTGCTAGTTGTTCACTATCACCATCTTTAGGAACTGCGGCCTCATCTGTAGTCTCAACTTCAATTACCTTCGAGGTCTCTGGAGTCTCCACCTGAAGCTCCACCTCACTAATAACACCATGATCTGTCTTCTCTGCTGGTTGTGTCACAGAACTCCTCTGTTGAAGCATTATAGTCTTGTCAAAAATCACATCTCTGATGATTAGAAAACCGGGTGATCTGGGATCGGTACACCATAGCTGGTAGCCTTTCACCCCATGTGCATAACCCAGAAATATGCATTTCCTCGCCCTCGGTTCAAGCTTACCATCACTCGCATGAGCATACGCAGGACATCCGAATATATGTAATCTAGAGTATCAACAGGTTTCCCCAACCATATTTCCTTAGGAGTCTTCCACTCGATAGTAGATGATGGAGATCGATTAACCAGGTAACATACCATGTTTACTGCTTTAGCCTAAAATTCCTTGCCAAGTCCTACATGCGAAAGCATACATCGAGCTCACTCAAGCAAAGTTTTGTTCTTCCGTTCTGCCACGCCATTCTGCTGTGGTGTCCCAGGTATTGTGCGGTGTCTCACATTACCTTCTTTCTCGCAGAACTCGGTAAAATCTTTACCACAGAACTCCATGCCATTATCGGTTCTCAGGCACTTGATTTGTTTATCTGACTGCTTCTCAATCAATACCTTAAATTTCTTGAACCGTTCAAACACATCATATTTGTGTTTCAGAAAGTAAACCCATACCTTCCTCGAATAATCGTCGATAAATGTCAGTATATATCAGGCACCTCCTTTCGAAGGAACCGAAGACAGGCCAAGATGTCTGAATGAATATATTCAACTAGTCGTTTGGTCGAATGAATAGCTGTTGTAAACTTAACTCGGTGCTGCTTCCCATAGATGTAGTGCTCACATAAGTCAGCTTTCCTGTTTTCTGACCCTTCAACAACCTCATTTCACTTAGCATCGTCATACCTACCTCACTCATGTACCCTAAACGCATATGCTATAACTGAGTTAAGTTAGAGTTTGACTCACCTGATGAAACTGCAGCGGTTTCGGTCACGGTCTCTCCCAGTAGATGATAGAGAGTGTTCACTTTCTTCCCCTTCATCACTGTCATGGTACCTCGAGAGATCTTCAGTACTCCACCTTTAGCGGTGTACCTACACCCGATGTCATTGAGTGTCCCTAGATAAATAAGGTTCTTCTTAAGCTCCGGTACATGCCTCACATTTGTCAATGTGCGCACCACCCCATAGTGCATCCGAATCCAAATTGTCCCTATCCCCACAGCCTTACAGACTGCATTATTCCCCAAAAGAACTCTACCACCATTTGTAACCTGATAAGTAGTAAATCAGTTCTTATGAGGTGTCATGTGATAAGAATGTCCCGAATCTAGCACCTAGTAGCAATCACACATAAAACAGCTTATGCATCACTAGTGCTCCCCTCAGCAACATTTGCTGGCATTCTACCTATCAGCTTTATTCCTCAGCTTTAGACAATCTCTCCCGATGTGCCCCCCTCGTGACACTCAAAATATTCACGCGTCCCTTGGACTTTCTATGGCGTGATTTTGATATGCTTTTACCTCTGCTGCTACTAGGCCCTTGATGTTGTTTTCTACCCCGAATCGTCAGTGCTTGCGCTACTCCTTGCGCCTGATTGTCATCACGCAACTTTCTTTGCCACTCTTTAGAGAATAAGGTGGACTTTACTTCTTCTGAGGTAATTGTAGTACACCCCTACAACAATGAATTAGTAAAGTGTTCTCATGACTCTGGTAAAGATGCCAACAACATCTTGCCCTGTTCTTCATCATCCAGTATCTTATCGACGTTCTTCAAATCCAACATGAGTTTATTAAATTCATCTAGGTGGGTTTTGATAGACGTACCTTCAGTATATCTAAATTGAAACATTTTCTTCAACATGTACAAGCGATTATTCAAACCTTTCTTCACATAAAGTACTTGAAGTTTTGCCCATAATGTTGCGGCATCCTTCTCCTCAGCAACCTTTATTAAGACCTCATCCGTCAAATTTAACAGGATTATGCTTTTTGCTTTTTTCATTAGCTCTGCCCTCTCAGAGGCTTTCATAATAATAGGCAACTCATCTTCACCATCCAATGCCTTGACCAAACCTTGTGTTGTCAATAATGTCCGCATCTTGATGCTCCATAACACAAAGTTGTTGCTCCCATTAAACTTCTCAATTTCAGATTTCCTTTAAGATATAATTGCAATAACAGAATTTCCAGATAATAATCAGACAAGCAAAAGCTCCAAATCACAATCAAGAAATCCAACTCCAAGCTCTAATACTAATTGTTGGCATATTATACGCGAAAATGACAGGATTTTGCAATTTACGTCAACGCGAAATCGCCAGAGAAATAAACTAGAAAAATAAGGACACCAAAAATTTACGTGGTTCGGTCCGAGTATCGATATTTACGTCTACGGAAAGAGCCAACAGCAAATAATCTACTATAATCGGAGTATCAGAGTTTACAATCGCTCAAAACACTCAAGTATTTCTCACATATAGATTTAACCAAAAACCCAAAGTGTTTATAAATAAACAACTCACTTGGATATAAACTCACGGTACACAATTACCGCGCGTTCAAGCTCAAAATACAACGCTCTACGTACGCCTGATTTGCTTACGTACGAAATCACGTATCTCTTCAAGCTTTTCGCGGAGGACTTGCGGCTTTGTTGATCGTCGTTGTGCTGCTTCGTAGGGTTTCCTTTTAAACTACTTCGCTGGGAAGAAAACGTGTGCCCAAAGGTCAAACAATTGACTTGGGCCCACCATCACTTTCAATTTCACGTGCAGCTTCTTTCCTCTTCTCTCATCGGCTAAAAGGAACGAAACTTGTGTGTGCTGGGCCCCACAAGGATAACAACTTTCAGCAAGAATTCCGAAGAAGAAATTCGTATACTTCATGCAGGTAACAGAGGCTTTACCTTTTTTTTTAATTCTATTAATTCCTCTTTTGTAATCCTTCATGTAATCCCATGATCAAAAAATAAAAATTTTATTCAAGTGAATTGCGTTTTGCAAACGCTCAAACTCGAGACATAATTTAACACCATCTTAGAGCCACGCATCAGACAAGCAAAAGCTCCAAATCACAATCAAGAAATCCAACTCCAAGCTCTAATACTAATTGTTGGGATATTATACGCAGAAACAACAGGATCTTGCAATTTACGTGAATGTGAAATCGCCAAAGAAATAAACTAGAAAAATAAGGACATCAAAAATTTACGTGGTTCGGTCCAAGTATCGGTACCTACGTCCACGGAGAGAGCCAGCAGCAAATAATTCACTATATCGGAGTATCAGAGTTTACAATCGCTCAAAATACTCAAGTATTTCCCACACCTAGATTTAACCCAAAACCCAAAGTGTTTATAAATAAACAACTCACTTGGATATAAACTCACGGTACACAATTACCGCGTGTTCAAGCTCAAAATACAACACTCTACGTACGCCTGGTTCGCTTACGTACGAAATCGCGTATCTCTTCAAGCTTCTCACGGAGGACTTGCGGCTTCATTGATCGTCATTGTGCGGCTTCGTAGGGTTTTCTTTTAAACCGCTTCGCTGGGAAGAAAACGTGTGCCCAAAGGTCAAACAATTGACCTGGGCCCACCATCACTTTCAATTTCACGTGCAACTTCTTTCCTCTTCTCTCATTGGATAAAAGGAACGAATGTCACGCCCCAAATCTCGAGCGTGCGCACATCCCTCGGTGGTCAAATAGAATTTTGCAACATTCCCAGGATTCGTTGCCGACCCCTTTCATTTTATTGCACATGCGGAAGCGAATTAACTAATCCCCTGACAACAACAAATATGGGATAGAAAAGTAGGACAACCAGTTTCAAATCAAATACATTTTCATAAACACCTCAAGCTTATACAGAATGTGTATCTCATAAAGGACTACTGAGCCACCTATGCTCTTGACCCTTCTGCTTCAAGCTCCGGGTTCTTCACACTGGAGATCTGAAAATGGTTATTCAATAACCAGTGAGATGTAAATCTCAGCAAGTTCTTCCCCTAATCCCTCGATTAGTACACCAACTCAACTCGGGATATCTCTTCAGAACCATCCCACAACAAACATGAGATTAACAATCAACAATCAATAGTTGATTCGCATACATCCTTACCTGATATGCCATACCCTGCACGTCATAACTCAGCATGATACACGCAATGCACATGGCCATTAGATGATGCAGTTCATTAATCATATACGAATCACGTTACAAGTGATCTCACCTGGCCATTGCCACAAGAACGCGTTGTCTGGGGTAGAGGCGTGGACGCATCGCCATCCCTCATCCCAGCCCAGTATTGTCCTCTTTGGGCTCCGCACTGGCGTGGACGAACCGCCATCCCAGTCGAGCCACCCCTCAAGGCTTAGTTCTCAGTATAGCGGAAGCATATGTGAAACGCGTTATCGATTCATGTGTACGTGCCATAAACAATGTGCTCAATTCATGCATGACTAGGACTAAAGATGCCATGATTCTCATGCGTTCTTACACATTACTGTGCCATAAACAATGTGCTGATATCTCCTGCTTCTGGGTTCCCAAAAATCTTGAGAAAAATATATGTTGTATCTAAGGATGTCTAAAACATTTCTCTAGAATGCATCAACTTCAAATGCGCGCTAGAAAAATATATGTTGTATCTAAGGATGTCTAAAACATTTCTCTAGAATGCATCAACTTCAAATGCGCGCCCAATTTTGATTTACAAAAATTACAAACGGCAAGCGTCCAGGAATCAATTCTGCAAAACAGTCACTGTTTTCGACCAACCCATCCTCTATAGTGCTAATCTCACTCATTATACTAATAATAATCCACTCTAGACTATCCTTAGTCCCTACTTGAGTTAATCTAAACTATTATTAAGCCTAACCAACCTCTTAAGCAAGTTTAGGCACTAATCAAAGGATTAGGAACTAAACTCACCCGACGACAATTCCGACGACATGAGCATGACGGCGGTGGTGATGGCTACCTATGTAGCACTGACACGGACACGTGACACGTGACACGACACGATACGACACGACACGTCGACACGTCATTTCTTAAAAATAGAGAATTTCGACACGTTCCGACACGTTATATATTAGATATATTTTTATATATAAATACATAAATAAATAATAATAAAAATAGCCTAGAATTAATTTACACAAAAAATATTAAATAATATCATTCATTATTTTAATTTGTTACAATAATACACAAAACTTAGAGGAAAAAAACATTGTTTAAAGAAAAATGCTGAAATGATATTTTTAAATTTATTTATTTATCATATATATCATTTTTTATTACTTCTTTCAGAGTAAAAGACTTTTAAAAAAATAAAACAATTCTAAAAAAATAAAACTGAAAAAAAAAATTGATCCCGTGTGTGTATATTTATAGCAATTTTATTACTTCTTTTATTACTTCTTTTGTGTATATTTATATTTTGACCCCTCAAGTATTATAAATTTTTAAAATTGACCCCGTGCGTGTCGGAATCGCGTGTCGAAATTCTGGACTCGCGTGTCGGAGCGTGTCGGAAAGAGTTGACCACGTGTCGGATTTTTCGACACTCGTTGACCGTGTGTCGGAGCGTGTCGGGACGTGTCGGAGTGTGTCAGACACGTGTCGGAGTGTCGGACACGACACAAAGGCTTCCGGAGAGTGTCCGTGCTACATAGATGGCTACTCACAGTTACATCCAAAATGTCACGGAGGTGCTCGGCAAACATGGGTCTCGATGGAGGTGGTTTCCGATTTGGCAAGAACGGCGGGCGAACAGCTCGTGGATGGGTGGTGTGGCTCTTCGGCGATGGACGGCGGTTTGTGGACAGTGATGGCCCACGGCCATGGCGCAAGATGATGGCTGGTTTGGGACAGGACAGTAGCACATGGTGCTATTTTGAGAGCAAAACAGAAAAGAAACTAAAGAGAAAAGAGAAGAAGAAGAGGGACGTGGGAGTGGGGGTTGTCGAGAGGAGGAATGGGGAAAGAGGAGAGAGAAACAATAAAGAAATGGGAGGAAGTTGAGGGGAAATTGCTGCAGAGGGGTTGGCCTGAGTGAGGGGGTGGAAAAGTGGGAAAGAGAGGGATAAAAAGAAGAAAGAGAGAAGAAAGGAGAGGGGGAGGAAATTGCATGCGAAGGAGGGGGAAAGAAAACGTGAGAGAGAGGGAGAGAGAGAAGAAAGAGAAAAGAAAATGGAGGAAGAGGACTTTTGGCCGAAGGAGGAGGAAGCGTGAAGGAGAAGAGAAAGAGGAGAGAGAGAAGAAAAATAATAATAGTATTGTTATCATTTTTCTTTTTCTTCCAATCTCTAATTTTTCATCCGATAATTTCTTTTTCCGAAATTTCGGTATGTCACAACGAAACTTGTGTGTGCTGGGCCCCACGAGGATAACAACTTTCAGCAAGAATTCCGAAGAAGAAATTCGTATACTTCATGCAGGTAACAGAGGCTTTACCGTTTTTTTTTTATTCTATTATTTCCTCTTTTGTAATCCTTCATGCAATCCCATGATCAAATAATAAAAATTTTATCTAAGTGAATCGCGTTTTGCAAACACTCAAACTCGAGACATAATTTAACACCATCTCAGAGCCACGCATCAGACAAGCAAAAAATCCAAATCATAATCAAGAAATCCAACTCCAAGCTTTGATACCAATTGTTGGGATATTATACGCGGAAACGACATGATCTTGCAATTTACATTAACGCGAAATCGCTAGAAAAATAAACGAGAAAAATAAGGATACCAGTCGGTTCGAGTATTGGTATCTACGTCCACAGAAAGAGTCAGCAGCAAATAATACACTATAATCAGAGTATCAGAGTTTACGATCGCTCAAAAAATTCAAGTGTTTCCCACACCTATATTTAACTCAAAATCCAAAGTATTTATAAATAAACAACTCACTTGAATATAAACTCATGGAACACTATTACCGCGCGTTTAAGCTCAAAATACAACACTCTACATACGCTTGGTTCGCTTATGTACGAAATCGCATATCTCTTCAAACTTCTCGCGGAGGACTTGTGGCTTCGTTGATTGTCGTTGTGTGGCTTCGGAGGGTTTCGTTAAATTGCTTCGCTGGGAAGGAAACGTGTGCCCAAAGGTCAAACAATTGACCTAGGCCCACCATCACTTTCAATTTCACGTGCAGCTTCTTTCCTCTTCTCTCATTGGCTAAAAGGAACGAAACTTGTGTGTGCTGGGCCCCACGAAGATAACAACTTTCAGCAAGAATTCCAAAGAAGAAATTCGTGTACTTCATGCAGGTAACATAGGCTTTACCTTTATTTATTTATTTATTCTATTATTTCCTATTTTGTAATCCTTCATGCAACCCCATGATCAAATAATAAAAATTTTATCCAAGTGAATCGCGTTTTGCAAATGCTCAAACTCGAGACATAATTAAAATCATTCAATTGCAGTCCTGCCATATCCAACGCATATTTGATCTGACAGGAAGAGGACGTCTAACAAATTCCTAGAGCAATTAATTAAAATCAAGAGCAAAATCACATTTATCATGGGGAGCACGAATTCACGGGTCAATTCTTCTAGAGCAAAATAGCCGGTAAACCTACCTAATTGTAATTTATAGGTGTTTGGGGGTGGGGACGGACGATAATTGTGCTTTAATCCATATCCGAACACCTGTATAATTGTCTAATCCCTAACAAGAAGGGTTTACCAAAATTATCCCCTTCTAATCTCTAGCTCCCTTGATCACGTTTTGCTACATTATTACTGTCCAATTAAGGAATAATCATTACGGCAGTCGGCTACATGCACTCAAAGCGAACCCTACCATCATATTCGATGATTGGGATATGATTATGTGCATGCACGTGTTATCGTTGTCATTCCTTTTACTATTTATACTGATTCTGAACATCAAGTTGTATATAATTAAATTCCCAATCTCAAGCTCGAAATTCCCTCTTTTGATCCTCATCTTCATTTAGATTGACAAGCTCGAGCTTGAATTCTCTCTTTCAGTCCTCATCTTTATTTGGAATAATATCAACCAAGTTTTGGTTAACATTATCACTTCATATTATTAGCCTTCTTTTACTTTTGTTTCAAGTAGGGTCTCTATTCGCGCATGGACTACGGCCTTGCAGAAGGTCACATTTTTCTTTATCACGCATATAAGTGGGATCTCTGTTCGAGTGCGAACTACCACCCCTGCATAAGATCACATTATTATTTTAATTACTGTTCATGCATGTCAGTGGAATCTCTACTCGAGTGCGGACTACCTCCCCTGCGTGAGATCACATTGTTATTCTAATTACTTTCAACTATGTTTCATATTATTTTATGTCTGAAATCATAATTAGTTTAGTCTTCATCTATATTTCATTTCTTCACCTAATTCGTTTCTTATTTATTATCATTATCACTCATGAATTATTATACTTCATATTAGATAATTTCACACAACTAGCAGATTTTTACAATTATATTAGAGATATAGAACTTACAGAGTTTTTCCACATATTAACCAATCCAAACAAACGTAGATGTTTAAATCTTCCACAGATTAACCAATCCAAACAAACGTAGATGTTTAGATTTAAATCACAATTCTCTTAATAATTTTCTATATATATCAAAATCACTCTACGTTATTTCTTATCCTTTATATAGTACCCCAAATCCTAAGGGCTATATGGTATCAGAGCCGGGGGATATATATATTAGAATGCTCCATAGCTAAGCACTTTACTTTCGCAGGGATGTACGCCTGTTCACTTGGCATCTGTGAATGGATACGTAGAAATAGCGATGGAATTGTTACAATCAGACCCCCTTGCATGACTTGTCCATGATGAAGATGGAAGGACCCCACTTCATCTGGCCACAATGAAGGGCGGAATCAACATCGTGATAGAGCTTGTCGTAATGTATATGCTTTCGAGTTTGAGCCATACCTCTGGAGCGGATTTGATTTCCACCACGTATTGAAGGGCCTCGTCTAATAGGCTCAATTGGATCGCGTTGCATGCCCTCTCCTCCATGTTGGCCCAGTCATCGTCGGTGATGGTGTTCGACTTGTTCAATCTTCCTAGAAGAACCTTTGATAAACTCGGTTGAACTAACAGATCCTTCATTCTTCTCCGCCATAGTGTAAAATTATTCTTCTCGGTGAATCATTTGATATCAAATCGAACAGTCAAACCTTTCCAGCCATCTAGTCAAAAGTCACAATACAAGAATGGAGAACTTGGATTGCTTCAATACCAATTGTTGTGCGGCAGAGCACCCTAACTAAATGAGATGAAAAGTTGAAAAACAAGAATAATCAAGAAAACAAAGATTTACGTGGTTCGGCGAAAATCCACCTATGTCCATGGGAGAGAGAGAGATGATTTCTTCTTTCTTGAGCGTCTTTAGATACAAGATAAAATGCTGAATAAATAGATCATCATATCCCCACTTCCCTAATCCCAATAAGAGAAGAGTTCCACCCTAAAGATCTTATCAATTTTGAAACTAAGAAATTTTTAGTGATTATCCCCTAAATATTAGGGATATCATGACATTTTCTAGTTACATCGAATTTGGACTATTTCCCTTGAAATCCCTTGTAGATAGGTCCAAATCTAGGAAATATATCTACAAAACAAGCGCCAAACCTTCCTAGACTTCCCGATCAACTTTCTCAAGTCTCTAACCAATGGACATTTCTTGGAATTGAAGACAACATCAGCAAAGTCAAAGAGGAGGCCTTGTCAACTTTTCCGATTCGATGGAAATTTCTTGGAATTCAAGACAACATCAGCAGCGTCATGAGGCCTTATCAACTTTTCCAAGTTTCTAATCGAGCGAAATTTCTTGGACTTTTCGATGAAAGTCTCGTTGATCTTAAATACATGCTGATCTTCTTGGTTCAATGAATTCGTCTTGAATACGGGTTGCATCATCGTATTATTCCACACTCTTTACTTTTCAACTCTTTACTTTTCAACATTGTGGAAGCATGCAAGAATATTCTTTAATCCCACGCGTTTGTGTCGCTGCTTTGCTCTTTCCAGCATGTAAATGCTATGTAAGACTCACGTTATAGCATCTTATATAAGTTAACAATCTAAACCCTTGACATTCCAACTCCAAGGCAATCTAGTGAAAGAAAAAGAGAGATCGTGTGTGGACCGAAAGCTTTAGGTGATTAACCCGAGCGATTTTGAGTTCACCCAAGCTGTGAACAATGCCATCGATCACAAGCCCAAGAAGAAGGTCGCCATCCGCGCAGTTGCATCAACAAGCTTCCTTAGCATCTGAAAGAACACGCCGAGAGAAGAGGCTCTATGAAGCATCGCTTGGCGGGTGCGTCGAGTCGTTAGCTCAGTTGCTGCAAGAAGACCGACTCATCCTGGCTCGGGCTTCTGTCACTTGCTTCGATGAGACACCATTGCATGTGGCCTGCATGCTCGGTCATGTACCTTTTGCCAAGGCTCTTTTGGCTCATAAAAGGGATTTGGCTATGGAGTTGGACTCGCAGGTATGTCGAAGCGAAAACCTTGGTTGTGGTTGTTTGATATCAGACTATCTTGCTTGTCAAATTAGATTTTGCACATGTAAAGTAGTATTTTGTTTTCCAGTTTTCATGATCCATGAGAAATCAAACCCATCATATGTCTCAAGGAAATTAACAAAATTTAGACAGAAATCAAGTCATGGGTTTCCAGGTTAATTCAGCCTAAAAAATCTTACAGACACTAGTGAATTTGAGCAGCTCGGTCTATTTGATTTGAAAATGCAATATATATAAATCACATGAACGTGTCCCTCAATAAGATTGCTCCATTGTCAAGCACTTTACCTTTGCAGGGCCGTACACCTCTTCACTTGGCGTCTGCGAACGGATATGTTGCAATAGCGAGGGAACTGTTACAATTAGAGCCTCGTGCATGCCTTGTCCATGACGAAGATGGGAGGACCCCACTTCATCTAGCCACGATGAAGGGCCGAATCAACATCGTGAAAGAGCTGGTGAAGGCAAGTCCAGAGGTGGTGAGATATGGTGATTTGGTGAATGCTCAAGATGATGAGGGTAATACCATTTTGCATTTGGCCGCAGCAAACAAGCAAATAGAGGTAATCCTTTTTGCTTTGAATTGCTTCGAAATTGTGACGATAAAATCTGGCTTATTCTCATTTTTCTATAGACTCAAGCTTTCTGCATTCAAACTTCAGTGGATTTATCGATTGATATAGGAAATATCTTTGTTTGTTGTTTATTTTATAATTGATAAGAAGCTCATCTTTTTGTGCAGACAGTGAAATGTCTGCTTCAAAGAAGCGAAGTGGATGTGAACACAGAGAATAGAAATGGCTTCTCTCCTCTGGATATAGTGGAATATTTTCCAAAGGATTTCAAAGTCATTGTATTGAGAGAACTATTAGTACATGCTGGAGCTCTGAGAGCCATAAGATTCCCTGCATCGACAACTCACCAAGCAATTGTTGATAACACAAATGAGGAGAATTCAACTGTTGTAGTTGACCTAGCATATGTAGCACCTCCCTCCACCAATACTCCTCCGGTAAAGGCGTTTCCGCCAGAGTCTTTCTCGGGTGATATCAGTAAGCAGAAGGAAGACAAACATGAGGAAAGGATCGAGAAGATGCGCAATTCTCTGATGGTAATGTTTTAGCTAGATGTCTTGGAGTAGCATTTGCTGAAAACTTAGATCATATTGATCATAGCTCACAGCTAATTAAATCGAACTCTTTGTTTCTTTCATGAAAAATGGATGATTAAGAAATTATTTTCCTAAAAATGATCATTTGTGTCGCTTAAAATAAATAGTTATGCTTTCTTAAAAATATTTTCTACATATGTACTAAATTGCTCATAATTAAATAGCTATGTAGAGAAAGAAGATGAGTAGTTACAATAATAGATGGCTTATGATTAAAAAAGAAAAAACAGAGGGTAATATAAGAAATCTAATAATGAGAAGAGATGAAACAAGTTGATGAATATTTAAGAAAGTAATGGTACTCAAGAAAATCTAAATGTGGAGCAATTGGGTGATTTTCTTCAAATATCTTTACTAATACATAAAGTAAAGAGGATTTCTAAAAGACTCAATCTTTTGTCTTCTCCTAATATTCTCAACGACTTGGAGTTTGTTTGGTAACAATTTTGTTTTCAAGAACAATTTCTATTTATAAATGATGTTTTTTTTTTTTGTTCTTTGAATGAGTTTTTGAGTATTTGAGGACACCTAGTAACTATCCAAAATTTCTATTCTCGGTATAGAAATGTGTTTGCTAAGACTTTAAATTCTTTTGTGATTTAGAATTTCTTTTAATTTCTTTAATAAGTTTATTATATTTTTCTTTTTTTTTTCCTTTTTCTTCTTTTCCTTCTTCCTCTTTGGCCGATTGCCACCGACCGGCCAGACGAGGGTCGGCAACCTCGTCGGAGCATTGCCCCGACCCCTGGCAAGGCCGAGCATTGCCAGCCGAGCCTCATCGGCTACTGGGTGAGCTTGGCCTCGCTTAGACCTTGCCAACTTGGCAAGCCTCATCGATGGTTGGAATATAAGTGTATTTTATTTTCCACACATTTAGTTATTGATTTTGATTTTCTTTCTAACAACAATAGCAACCTTTATAAAAAGTCGTTCAAATTTCGAAATATCTTCATTTTTTTTTCTCATATATGTATATATTCATACACTTAGTTTTTTCACAATTTAATCCATGAGCTCTATTTTTGTAGAGAGCTCGCTACAATTTTCTAGTATTTATATAAATATAGGAAAAGCCATCAATTGAATTTGTGCATTTGTTGGAATGACTAACTTTGACTCGATGATCTTCGTATGTATAAATATAGTTGAAACGCTATTTCTTCATTCACATACTAAAACTTTCTTTCACGTCACGACAGGTAACTGCCACGGTGATCGCAGCCATGGCTTACCAAGCCGGCATTAGCCCTCCTTGCGGCGTGTGGGACGACGATCACACAGACAACCAAGGCAAGATCTTATACTTGGCAGGAACATCGATAATGGCCGCAAACGATCCAAAGGGTTACTCAGTGTTCTTGACATACAACACCATCTCTTTTCTTGCATCCCTTAGCACGATCTTCTTGCTCATAAGTGGCTTCCCCTTGGGGAAGAAGGTTCTGACGAGGATTCTGATGGCCACAATGTGGGTGACCATCATTTTCACGGCGCTGACTTACCTCCGGTCCATGCTGGCCTTCTCGCACGGGCACAGGAAACCTGAAGACGCCACCCAAGCACCCGCCAAAGCACCCACCCACCGTATGCCATCCGACAGTATCCCTTTGGCTGTGCCCTTCATGTTTGTTTTTCTCTGCGCTGTAGCCATTCTTTTTCTATTTCACACCGTTCGATACCTCCGAAAGATCCGCAAAAGCTCAAGAATTGGACATCAGGATTGTGAGTTGGTGCAGATCTAGGGGCAATATCAAGATCTAGTGTATTCATCTGGTGGGACAAAGGATTACTGCATAGTCTTGATGCCTATGTTCTTTGTAACTCAATCCCTATGTCATAAGATCATTCTGAGTACCGCCAGTTGTGCAAACGATTTAATGAGACTACTAAACCAAATGCAGAGTCCATCCCGCATTATTCTCGAGCTCTCCTCATCAGAGATGTCTCGCCCGCGTAGCCAAATCTTTCTAAAGAGAATGGGAAGGCCTGGCCACAAAGTAATCTGATCTACTCCTATGTATGCCGCAGATTACTAGGTAAAAGCAACATTGGGCCATTCTATGATTTGTCTCACACAGCTTCACCATTCTCTTTCCAATCACGCCAAACAACCGAACCCACCTTCCTCAAAAGCATCCGCATTTCTTTTATGCTTCCTTCATATATTTCTTCAGTGCTGATAGATGTCCAAAAGCCATCTGATCAAAGCTAGTGAGCCTCTCTGTCTGATCTTTCCTGCCTAATTTTAAGGAAGTGATACACAGATTTCACAGAAAACACTCCATTATTATTCGCAGGCCGTGCAAGCTGATCCTCCCTCAAAGGTCAGAATCGAAGCTGCGCTAGTTTCATATGTAATGTTCACATACCAGAACGTGTGCTTCTTCCAAAACAACGTTCAAGCTCTGATATTATGACTTCTTGCCAAACGATCTTTTCTTCTTTATATAGACAAGTAGAGGAGGGACAAGGCAGAAATGCAACCTAAAATCCCATGGACCGATCTGTTGTTCCTAATCACAAGACAAAGGATTGGTAGCGTATCATCCCACACAAAACACAGAAAATTACTGTTCATATGCAAACTGATTACAGGGGATGGAAGAACAGAGAGATGAAAACAATTGCATAGACAGATCTTTTGTACCTTACTGGTGATAATCAGTCCATAACAATTGGGAAGGTAAGAGAGTTCTCAAAGGCCGGAGCCAGTACTTTCAGTCTTAGACGACCACAATGTGTGGTTTCAAGCAGCAAGCCCACAACTAACGTATCTCATAAACTTCACTCAACCCAGCTTGGCAAACCAAGCCTCTTTCAAGAAGTTCCATTTTGCACCCCCAACTTAATGCAACCTGACGGTTTTGTTTGGGAGAATAATATTGGGGTTGCTTATGTGTGGGTTAAGAGCCGCCAATTCCTTCCATTTAGCACCAGTTCGATGAACGCGGGATGAGATGCTCCACAATGTGTCACCAGGCTGTGCCTTAGTTGTTGCTGGGGCAGTAGATTTAGAAGAAGCAGTCTTTGACTTCATAAACGGATGCTTATCGCTCTTTCCCATTCCATTAGCGAGCAACCAACGGGAACCAGATTGTTGCTGGTTTGAACTTCCCCGGACCTTTCCCTTCCCAGGATCAGTCTTGAGACCAGCAACATGGACTTCAGTAATCTTGCCCTGGGGAATTTATCCCTAAAAATTTGTGTGCAGATGATAAAAGTTCTTGCTTACAATCCCAGGACTCGAGGTGAACACACCAAACTCAAGTGGCCTCACAGCACTAGACATTCTTGAGCAGGGTCCCAGAGGCTCGAGAGTTCTTGAAATTGAGACATCCCTTCAAAGCTCAGGAGCTTTCACTTGATAACGTTCCTAGTCAGCAATCTTATCTTTTGTATCTAATTTAAAATATTATTGATATTGTTCTCATATTTTCTCTGCTTGCCTTAAGAATCCTCAATCATCCCTAATTTAGGGCTCTTGTAATATCCTTATATATAGTTTGTACAAGAGAAATCACAATACAATATTCAAAAACTACGATTTCTTGGTGACATTTCTAGTCAGCAATCTTATCTTTTGTATCTAATTTAAGATAGTGTTGATATTGTTCCCATATTTTCTCTGCTTGCCTTAAGCATCCTCAATCATCCCTAATTTAGGGCTCTTATAATATCTTTATATATAGTTTGTACAAGAGAGATCACGATACAATATACAAAAACTACGATTTCTTCGTCACTCTCCATAGACATCCAAAGAAACGGAGTAAGAAGACCCTCGGTGGAAGCCGATTGGCTGAGCCAGGAGAGATTCACTAATGGTGGTCGCTTCGCTGCTAGCGACGGTGGCGTTCCAAGTTTGCGACCACGCCACCAGGAGGCGTCTGGCAGGATGACTACAAGTTCGATGCCAACGGCAACCCAGTGAAGGAGCCGCACATGGCGGGCACCTCTATCATGGCCCACATCCAGCGGATGGCCTACGGACAGTTCATGATCTTCAACCCACTGGCCTTCCTGTCCTCCCTCAGCATCATCCTGCTCCTTTTGAGCGGGTTTCCAATAGAGCGGCGACGCTGGATGTGGACCCAGATGGTGATCATGTGGCTAGCGATCACGGGCAGGCGATCACCTACTTCATAGCGCTGCGCAACATATCGCTGGCTGACACGCGGGGGATGCTGAAGGACGTGACGGACGTGTCGGCGGTGTGCTGGCTGTGCCTGATGGGGGTGGTGTTCATGGGGAATGTGGTGAGGCTATGTGTGTGGGTGCTGAGGAAGTGGGGTTACTTGAAGAAGAAAGAGAAGAAGAATTCAGATGAAGACGATGAAGACAAGCATGAGCAAGTGTGACGGTCTGTGTGACAATCGAGTAAATTGAATGGTCTTTGTTCTATGATAGCGGCGGCATGGTCAGTATGTGTAAAATTTGTGATTCTGATGAGCGGGTTGATGATGGGTTTTGAGGTGCTCTGTTTTCTTCTACTTCTGTTAGATAACAGAGTATTTGTCCTAAAGGGAGGCTAAGACGGATTCTGCTAGAGAAATCTTTGGATGGTAAACGGTTGAAGAGACTCAAGTGGCGCTTGGAGCAATCGTGCGTGATCTCCCTCTGTAATTTGTACAAAATCAGGACAATACGCGGTTATAGTTGCCGCAATTTCTTCTCTATACAATGTTGAACATGATCCATTCCAATCTATGACCCTTCCTCCAGCTGCTTCCATTCTCCTTCTCAGCAAGCCTGTTAGGTTATTCAGGGGAGTCAATAAGCCATTTTAATCGAAATCCGAGAGATTTAACTCAAGATATGATGCATCACAGGACATAACTATTTTCACTTTAGCTCAAGTAATTTAGTCTGCTACTGATCTAGCATTGGCAACTAATCGAGTATCTACTGTGATAAATGCTATAAAGATCTTGCTCAGGAAAATCTTGCCACCTTTCAAACTGTACCATTTCAATATGAAGATGACTTTACTCGCTTTCACTGGCTGAAGACCTTGTTACTGTTTCAATATCAAAAAATAGACATGCCATTGAAGAAGAGATGGTATAAAAGTATTGGCAAGAGCTTTTTGCGTTCATTTATCAACCTGGTAACATGCCATATTGCGACGGGGTGCCGCTAGCTATCACCCATTTGTGGCGACTTGAAGTGATTTCAGCAGCGTTCTATCAAAGAATTGCAGAATGAACAAAGCGTAGCTGACCATAAAAGATCACAGGGACGAATTCTAGTTTACTGATTAAACCAACAGGGCAAGATGGGCTTCAGCCTGTCTACATAACCATGAACAAAAAACAAAGAATGGCAGAGCGTAGTAAGTTCCCTTAATCATAGGATGTCAACCCTGCAAAGCATGACCCCAAAGTCAACCTAATCTTAATCAGACATTCTAGGAATATCTTGCACTTGCTTTCATATAAAACCAACACCATAAGATAAATTAAGCACCTTTGAAAGAACACCAAGTGAACTTTTGGAAGTATAACCAAGAAATGACACGAAGTAGACAAAAAGTATAAGACTTGTAGATCAATTAGTCTTGTCACTTCAAGATTTCTGGCAAAATGTTGGAATAAATAAAGTGTCTTTTTGGCCGGGGGGGGGGGGGGGGGGGGGGGGGGGAAGAACAAGAACAGATCCCGAGCTACACAGCTTCAATGGAAACAAACACGAAGCGAGAGCTCACCTTGTGATCAACAGACAAGGGCACGGCCACATCGCCCCAACACAACACCGCTCGCGAATCCCCGCATTTTGCCACCACAACCCCCTCCTTCCCCACCACCGCTTTCGACCCCGCCGTCCTCGTCCACGCGTCCACCCCCTTCCCTTCCCTCCAACCTCCTCGTTCATCTTTCCGAACGACGCCTCCATCACCTTCCTCCACTCGCTCTCTCCATCTCCGTCACTGCATATGCCGGCTCTCCCCTTTATCTCCTTCACCAGTAGCTCCTGCAGCCGGTCGCGGAGAAGTAACGCAACGTCGCAACCTAGAGAGTTGCCAACTCTAACCCAAAATTTTGAATCGAGAAGGAAAGAAAGGAGGGAAGGGAAGCTGCAGCGCGGGGTTGTGGGTGTTCATTCTTCGAAAGGAGGAGAGAGAAAGTGCCATTAATGCGTGCAGCACTGCAGGAAAGTACGAGGAAGAGGAGAAAATAATAAGATGGAGAGAAGAGAGAGACCGCTGGACAGGTGTCGATCCGTGAATGAATCGGCGCACAAATGGCTTGATCCTTCCAAGGTAAGCAATATTCTCTCTTTAATGAACTGGTAGCTTGTCGGCATTTCTTGCATCGCAGCCGTTAAATAATGAGTACGATGATCCGCGTAGCACAAACCAACGGCTAAGATTATCAATAACAACAAGTCAACTCCGCGTGAAGCTTCTGGATCATCATCCCACTTTTTCACTTTTCAACTGCATATTACATTAGTAGTTCAAAAAAATAAAAATAAAAACTGCATATTACAGTAACACCGCTTATTAGAGGAGGAAAATCACTCCAAATGATCAACCCGAGCGATTTCGAGTTCACCCACAAGCAGAGAACAATGCCATCGATCACAAGCCCGAGAAGGAGGTCGCCGTCCCCGCCATCGCATCAACAAGCTTCCTCAGCACTTGAAAGAAGCCACCGAGAGAGGAGGCTCTATGAAGCGTCGCTTGGCGGGTGCGTCGAGTCGTTAGTTCAGTTGCTGCAAGAAGACGGACTCATCCTGGCTCGGGCTCCTGTCACTTGCTTCGACGAGACTCCATTGCATGTGGCCTGTATGCAAGGTCATGTACATTTTGCCAAGGTTCTTTTGGCTCATAAAAGGGATTTGGCTATGGAGTTGGACTTGCAGGTATGTCGAAGCGAAAACCTTGATTGTGGTTGTTTGATATCCTTTTGTTAGATCAAACTGAACCCGGTCATCTTCACAAACTAGATAATTGGTGGAATCGCAACTCTTTTGATTAGGTTTTTGCAAGTTTTAGGCTTTTAGCCATTTGTAAAGTAATTTATAAACTATATTTACATGGAATATCTCTATATATATCAGACTATCTTGCTTGTTAAATTAGATTTTGCACATGTAATATAGCATTTTCTTTTCCAATTTCCATGATCTTTTTGAGAAATCAAACCCATCATATATCTCAGGAAATTAACAAAATTCTGACAGAAATTAAGTCATAGATTTCTAGGTTAATTCAGCCTGAAAGATATTCCAGACACCAATAAATTTGAGTAGCTTGGTTTATTTGATTTTAAAATGCGATATATATATAAATCATATGAACATGTCCCTCAATAAGAATGCTCCATAGCTAAGCACTTCACTTTTGCAGGGACGTACACCTCTTCACTGGGCATCTGCGAACAAATACGTCGAAATAGCGAGGGAATTATTACAATCATACCCCCTTGCATGCCTTGTCCATGACGAAGATGGGTGGACCCCACTTCATCTAGCCATGATGAAGGGCCGAAGCAACATTGTGATAGAGCTGGTGAAGGCAAGACCGGAGGCGGCTGAGCACAGGCTGAGCCACGGCCAAACCGCTCTCCATCTGGGAGTGAGTCATAATCGTTTGGAGGCTCTGAAAGTCTTGGTGGAGACGGTGAGAGATGGTGATTTGGTGAAAGCTCAGGATGATGAGGGTAATACCATTTTGCATTTGGCCGCAGCAAACAAGCAAATAAAGGTAATCCTTTTTGCTTTGAATTGCTTCAAAATTGTGATGACGTCAAATATTGCATTCCAACTAAACATTTTGTGCAGATAAAATCCGACTCATTCTCATTTTTCTATAGACTCAAGCTTTATGCATTCAAACTTTAGTGGATTTATTGATTGAAGTAACTTACAGGAAATATCTTTGTTTGTTGTTTTTTTTATAACTGATAAGAAGCTCATCTTTTTGTGCAGACAGTGAAATATCTGCTTCAAAGAAGCGAAGTGGATGTGAACACAATGAATAGAAATGGCTTCTCTGCTCTAGATATAGTGGAAGATTTTCCCAAGGATTTCAAAGTCATTGAATTGAGAGAACTGTTAGAACATGCTGGAGCTCTGAGAGCCATAAGATTCTCTGCATCAACAACTCACCAAGCAGTTGTTGATAACACAAATGAGGAGAATTCAACTGTTACAGTTGACCTAGCATCTATAGCACCTCTCTCCACCAATACTCCTCCGGTAGAGGCAGTTCCACCATCGTCTTTAGCGGGTGAAATTAGGAAGCAAGAGGAAGACAAACACAAGAAATGGATTGAGAAGAAATGCGATTCTCTAATGGTAATGCTTTAGCTAGATGTCTTGGAGTATTTGCTGATAACTTAGATTAGATCGATCATGTTATTGCAATTAACATCATAGCTCACTGCTAATTAATTTAAACTTTCTGTTTATTTCATGAAAAATGGATGATTGAGAAAATATTTTTCTAAAAATGATCATTTATGTCGCTTAAAATAAATAGTTATGTTTTGTTAAAAAGGTTTTATACATATGTACTAAATTGCTCGTAATTAAATAGCTATGTAGAGAAAGAAGATGAGTAGTTACAATAATAGATGGCTTATGATTAAAAATAAAAGAACAGAGGGTATTATAATTTCGCCTAAAAAAAACAGAGGATATTATAAGAAATCTAATAGTGAGAAGAGACGAAACAAGTTGATGAATATTTAAGAAAGTAATGGCACTCAAGAAAATCTAAATGTGAAGCAGTTGGGTGATTTTCTTTAAATATCTATACCAATACATAAAGTAAAGAGGATTTCTAAAAGACTCAATCTTTTGTCTTCTCAAAATATTCTCAATGACTTGGGATCTCTTTGGTAACTATTTTGTTTTCAGGAACAATTTTTATATAGGAATGATTTTTTTTTTCCTTGAACGAGTTTCTGAGTATTTGAAGACAACTAGTAACTATCCAAAATTTCTATTTCCAATATAGAAATACATTTGGCAAGAGTTTAAATTCTTTTGTGATCTAGAATTTCATTTGATTTTCTAATAATTTTATTATATTTTTCTCTTTTTCTTCATGTCCTTCCTCTTTGGTTGGTTGCCACCGACCGGCTAGACGAGGGCTGGCAACCTGATTGGAGCGTCACCAACCCCTAGCAAGGCCAAGCGTTGCTAGCCGAGCCTCATCGGCGGCTAGATGAGCTCGGCCTCACTCAGACCTTTGTCACCCTCACGGTGGCCTAGTGAGGGCGAGCCTCATCGGCGGCTAGAATATAAGTGTGTTTTACTTTCCATACATTTAGTTATTAGATTTTGATGTTCTTTCTAACAACAATAGCAACCTTTATAAAAAGGCATTCAAATTTCGAAATATCTTCATTTTTTTTTCTAATATATGTATATATTCATACACTTAGTTTTTTCGTAATTTAATCCATGAGCTCTATTTCTGTAGAGAGCTCGCTACAATTTTCTAGTATTTACATAAATATAGGAAAAGCCATCAATTGAATTTGTGCATTTGTTGGAATGACTAAGTTTGACTTGATGATCTTCGTATGTATAAATATAGTCGAAACACTATTTATTCATTCACAATCTAAAACTTTCTTTCACGTCACGACAGATAACTGCCACCGTGATCGCAGCCATGGCTTACCAAGCCGGCATTAGCCCTCCCGGCGGCGTGTGGGACAACGATCAGAAAGACAAGAACAACGGCGCCATCTTACACTACGCAGGAACACCGATAATGGCTGCAAACGATCCGAAGGGTTACCCAATGTTCTGGACATACAACACCGTCGCTTTTCTTGCATCCCTTAGCACGATCTTCTTGCTCATAAGTGGCTTCCCCTTGGGGAAGAAGGTTCTGATGTGGATTCTGATGGCCACAATGTGGGTGACCATCATTTTCACGGCGCTGACATACCTCCAGTCCATGCTGGCCTTCTTGAACGTGCGGAGGGAATTTGAAGACAGGACGTCGACCCAAGCGGTTAGCCCACCCACCCAAGCAACCACCCAATCACGGATCCCAGGGGCTGAGGTCTTCATGTATGTTTGGCTCTGCGCTGTAGCCGTTCTTTTTCTAGTTCACATCGTTCGATACCTCGTGATCGTCCTCCGAAAGATCCGCAGAAGCTCAAGAAGTGGATATTAGGATGTGTGAGTGGGTGCAGATCTAGGGGCAATATCAAGATCTAGTGTATTCATCTGGTGGGACAGAGGATTACTGCATAGTTTGATGCCTGTGTTCTTTCTAACTTAATCCCTATGTCATAAGATCATTCTGAGTACCGCTACTTGTGCAAACAATTTAATGAGACTACTAAACCAAACACAGAGTCCATCTCGCATTATTCTCGAGCTCTCCTCATCAGAGATGTCTCGCCCACGTAGCCGAATCTTTCTAAAGAGAATGGGAAGGCCTGGCCGCAAAGTAATCTGATCTACTCCTATGTATGCCGCAAATTAGTAGGTAAAAGCAACATTGGGCCATTCTATGATTTGTCTTATACAGCTTCACCATTATCTTTCCAATCACACCAAACAACCGAACCCACCTTCCTCAAAAGCATCCGCACTTCTTTTATGCTTCCTTCATATTCTTCTCCATTGCTGATAGATGTCCAAAAGCCATCTGATCAAAGCTAGTGAGCCTCTCTGTCTGATCAATTTCAACCCCATGGCACCAAACCATAATGCAGTCGCACCATTTACATTAACTTCCTACACTATTTCCTGCCTAATTTTAAGGAAGTGATACACAGAATTCACAGAAAACACTCCATTATTATTCGCAGGCCGTGCAAGCTGATCCTCCCTCAAAGGTTGGAATCGAAGCAGCGCTAGTTTCATATGTAATGTTCACATACCAGAACGTGTGCTTCTTCCAAAACAACATTCAAGCTCTGATATTATGACTTCTTGCCAAACGATCTTTTCTTCTTTATATAGACAAGTAGAGGAGGGACAAGGCAGAAATGCAACCTAAAATCTCATGGACCGATCTGTTGTTCCTAATCACAAGACAAAGGATTGGTAGCGTATCATCCCACACAAAACACAGAAAATTACTGTTCATATGCAAACTGATTACAGGGGATGGAAGAACAGAGAGATGAAAACAATTGTATAGACAGATCTTTTGTACCTTAGACTGGTGATAATCAGTCCGTAACAATTGGGAAGGTAAGAGAGCTCTCAAAGGCAGGAGCCAGTACTTTCATCTGTCTTAGACGACCACAATGTGCGGTTTCAATCAGCAAGCCCACAACTAACGCAGCTCATAAACTTCACTCAACCCAGCTTGGCAAAACAAGCCTCTTTCAAGAAGTTGCATTTCGCACCCCCAACTTAATGCAACCTGACGGTTTTGTTTGGGAGAATAATATGGGGGTTGCGTATGTGTGGGTTAAGAGCCGCCAATTTCTTCCATTTAGCACCAGTTCCATGAACACGGCATGAGATGCTCCACAGTGTGTCACCAGGCTGTGCCTTAGTTGTTGCTGGGGCAGTTGATTTAGAAGAAGCAGTCTTCGACTTCAGAAACGGATGCTTACTGCTCTTTCCCATTCCATTAGCAAGCAACCAACGGGAACCAGATTGTTGCTGGTTTGAACTTCCCGGGACCTTTCCCTTCCCAGGATCAGTCTTGAGACCAGCAACATGGACTTCAGTAATCTTGCACTGGGGAATTTATCCCTAAAAATTTATGTGCAGATGATAAAAGTTCTTGCTTACAATCCCAGGACTCGAGGTGAACACACCAAACTCAAGTGGCCTCACAGCACTAGACATTCTTGAGCAGGGTCCCAGAGGCTCGAGAGTTCTTGAAATTGAGACATGCCTTCAAAGCTCAGGATCTTCACTTGATAACATTCCTAATCAGCAATCTTATCTTTTATATCTAATTTAAGATATTGTTGATATTGTTCCCGTATTTTCTCTGCTTGCCTTAAGCATCCTCAATCATCCCTAATTTAGGGCTCTAATATCTTTATATATAGTTTGTACAAGAGAGATCATAATACAATATACAAAAAGTACGATTTCTTCATCACTCTCCATAGACATCCAATCAGTCCCATATTACTATGATCCAGTTCTTGACCCACCACCAAGAATGACCTCCCGCACCACCACCTCAAGATCACCTAAAAACTCCCCATCACTCGCCACCAAGAAAGCCCCTTCAAAGAAACGGAGTACTTTAAGGAAACCCCTATCAAAGAAACTGAGTGCTCTAAGAAGACCCCCGGTGGAAGCCGATTGGCTGAGCCAGGAGAGATTCACTAATGGTGGCCGCTTCGCTGCTAGCGACGGTGGCATTCCAAGCTGCGACCACGCCACCAGGAGGCGTCTGGCAGGATGACTACAAGGTCGATGCCAACGGCAACCCAGTGAAGGAGCCGCCAGTGAAGGAGCCGCACATGGCGGGCACCTCTACCATGGCCCACATCCAGCGGATGGCCTACGGACAGTTCATGATCTTCAACCCACTGGCCTTCCTGTCCTCCCTCAGCATCATCCAGATCCTCTTGAGCGGGCTTCCAATAGAGCGGCGACGCTGGATGTGGACCCAGATGGTGATCATGTGGCTAGCGATCACGGGCAGGCGATCACCTACTTCATAGCGCTGCGCAACATATCGCTGGCTGACACGTGGGGGATGCTGAAGCACGTGACGGACGTGTCGGTGGTGTGCTGGCTGTGCCTGATGGGGGTGGTGTTCATGGGGAATGTGGTGAGGCTATGTGTGTGGGTGCTGAGGAAGTGGGGTTTACTTGAAGAAGAAAGAGGAAGAATTCAGATGAAGACGATGAAGACAAGCATGAGCAAGTGTGACGGTCTGTGTGACAATCGAGTAAATTGAATGGTCTTTGTTCTATGATAGCGGCGGCATGGTCAGTATGTGTAAAATTTGTGATTCTGATGAGCGGGTTGATGATGGGTTTTGAGGTGCTCTGTTTTCTTCTACTTCTGTTAGATAACAGGGTATTTGTCCTAAAGGGAGGCTAAGACGGATTCTGCTAGAGAAATCTTTGGATGGTAAACGATTGAAGAGACTCAAGTGGCGCTTGGAGCAATCGTGAGCGATCGTGCGTGATCTCCCTCTGTAATTTGTACAAAATCAGGACAATACGCGGTTATAGTTGCTGCAATTTCTTCTCTATACAATGTTGAACATGACTGTTGGACGAAGAGAGCTTCAGCCAGTTCGGCCAGGTCTGCTCAGGAACGGCTCAGTCCTCTGAACTCGGCCATCTTCACTCGGCATTGAAGTATTCTGGACTTTGGTCCTCAGTTGAGATTCAGGGTGGCTGGAAATAAATTAGTAGTACAGGATGGGATTTCCTGCAATCATTATATAATCGTTTCCTTTGTTTGAATATTATTTGATGCTGAGATTAGAAATGTTTGTCTAGGTTTTCTATTTCCTTCCCTTCCTAGCTGCTGTTAAACATCTATCTTGCCAGAAGTTTCTGCTATGGAGGGATAAATTAAGCTGCCATCTCAAGCCTCTGTTGCACGAGACCGAACCTCAAGCAGGTTAGAGTGTATCTACTGTCTATGACTTGAGAATTCCATGTCAATTAAACTGTACACATTTGATGATTAGAAGCACGACTCTGTTTAAGCATGGTACCCTGTAACTTCTTACCGCCAGACATAACAATTTTCGCTGAAATCTCTGCTAGACTCGATTCATTAGACTATTCAAAACAATATTTTGAGTGATCGGACTAGCATGAAATGAAAGAGAGAGCCAACTCAAATGATTGTCATAGAGGATGACACTTGATGAGAGCATGAACTTATTCCACACGGAACAAAACAATTTGTTCTGTCTTTCGCCATAAAAACTGCTCAATTCTCATCCATATGGAAAATACAGCATTATTACATCAAGGCGGTCTACCTCCAACATCAGCATCAAATAAAAACTGCAGATATAAGGGAACATTAGAACTGTAACTCTCACTACAAACTCGGTCTCTAGCCTGAGTAGCTGCTACCTAGTTGTCCGATGGATTAGTTGCTCAACTGACCCAAATCCACTGGACATCTTCAAAGCTTGAGGCTTTCTGTCCTGCATTGTTGTCGGTTATAGAAATTCTATTGAGTCGCTACCTTTGATATTTTATTAGATCTTCTATAAGCTCTAAATAGTTCGTGCCAAAACCCCTCCTCTCTATAGTTTTCGTGTCCTTGCTCATATCTCCTCGCCAAGGCATCCACACAAAGGTCTTCCATTTGACGTGATCAAAACATCTCAAACGACCTCCTCTCATATTATCCTCGATTGGTTGGCAGTCCCTAATTTTACCTGCTTTAATTGATTTCAAATCTTGCCTTTTCTCTCGAATGTCATGTCCTACGAAGCATTCTCAAGGTGTCATCGGCATGATCTCCAGTTTTGTCAAATTAGATCGAAGTTAATGGAAGGATTCATTCCTCAGTATCATCTTGAATATGTCTTGTCACCATTGGGGCAATGGAGGCACCTTCCCCCTTGTAGCTTCCAATAAATTGAAATGGAAACTACCATATGTTGTAATCATTTTCCGAATTTGCCCCACGACAATACAAGTGTGTACTTATGAGGGTTGATTCAACATGGGAAGAAAGGAGATTGCAAAATATTTAAGTCATTCATTCGATTGTGCTCGCGTCTTGCCTGATTGATCATATCAGTAAGGCATTTTGGGTGTTTAAGGTTTACTTACCAAAGATGAGCCTTCTTGTCATAGAAAAAGCCAGTGTCGGAAGAATTAAAAGAAAGGCAAATGTTAAAGAGTAAGGATATTTGTTAAATTTCATTATTTGACATCTTTTTTTCTGAGTTAGTACGATACTTACTTTAATTTTGATCAAGTAATTCGGGTAATCTCCATGTTATAAGGCTACGTTTGGTCGTCCGGATAATAATCAGGATAGGATAGGATAAAGTAGGATATTAAATCCTTTGGATAATAAAGGTGGACATATTTAATCCTATCAAGTGTTTGGTGCACTTCAGGATAAGATTAAAAAATAAATATGATATTTATTTAAATTATAAAATTAAAAAAATAGAAAATTCAATTAATTAAAGACCATGGAAAAACCCTAGATCTAGGAATTGTGGCCACCTCCGCAGTGGCCACCATTGAAAACGGCAAGTGATATCTTCTTTTTTTGTTAAGTTCTTTCTTTCCTTAAAAAAAAAAAAAAATCTTATCCAATCCAGGCTTATCCCACCCTCTCCCCCGGATTTTTTATCCGGCGTTTTATCCGAATATATCTAGGTTTGTCCGATCTGGTGGACATTCCCAAACATCGGATAGGATAACAAATTATCCTATCCGGACTCAAATCCGGACTACCAAACGCAACCTAAGGGTCTTGTTAATAAAATACCTCAAAGGCACTAGTTAAAACCACTAACAATAAAAAATAAAGCGTATCAAGTATATGCTGAAAATCGAGCAACCCCAAATTTTGAAAATAGCCACGTACTTCAAATATACAGATTTATTTTTCCAAAGAAAAATTAATGACGCCCAGCAAGTACCCTAACTACATTCTTTAACATTTTCCTTTTTATGAATTATTCTAACACTCGATTTCGATGAGAAAAGCTCATCTTAGATAAGTAAACCTCGAACCTCCAAAATACCCCATCGATACTAAGGACTGAGTAAGATGCAAACCCAAATCTCCATAATGGCGTTTTAGCCGTAAGAGTCATTATCAAGGTATGAACATTCTTTGTGCCTATGAAAGTACGTAGATGGAAATTCTACATTCCCTTAGTGCCTTCTAATCTTTAGCTAAACGTGTTGGATGATAACATGACATGCCATCAACCTGAAATTTGAACATGTGAAGGATTAGTGTCCAAACAGTACCCATATTATCAACATCGGTGTAAGGATGAGATCCCCTATCATCTTATTAGTATTTCCATTCGATGTCGTATCATCCAAACCTTTGATCCGTGCGAATAAAGAGGAAGCGGATCCTTTCCCATTGGTGCAGACATCGCTTTGGCGAGTTTCAGTTATTGAAGATGGTCGGGAGTGCAGAAAGCAAGAAAGAAATGAGCAATCAATAAATCAATCTCGCGCCACGACAAAAGGCAAGCTCTACATGACGTGTGAAACCTCATTTGAGGTTAGGTGGCATTGCGCAGTCCTCGCATTCCACTGAGGATGCAGCGGCGATTTCCTGAAGGTTTACTCTATTAGTCTTGCTCAACAGATATGTACATTGGTTTTGACATCATTGGCTTGGTGGTTGCCTAGTTCTATCAACTTCACTTTATTTAAAGTTCAATGCTTTA
This sequence comes from Eucalyptus grandis x Eucalyptus urophylla, assembly GCA_028830015.1. Classification (NCBI taxonomy): domain Eukaryota; kingdom Viridiplantae; phylum Streptophyta; class Magnoliopsida; order Myrtales; family Myrtaceae; genus Eucalyptus; species Eucalyptus grandis x Eucalyptus urophylla. The sequence continues at coordinate 50,896,674 of CM054190.1, forward strand.
ACTAAATTATAATGGAAAAGTTGGAGCATTGTGCGCACGACTGGATGAAACATTAGCACACTCCCACGCTTAATCATAAGCTTCCCACTTGAGAAAGTGTAGATAATGCTACATAACATAATGGATCTAAAATCAGTAAAATCAGCAGAATTTAGTTTGGAGCTTTTGACTAAATAAACAAGTGGTCCACTATAAAAGCCTTCTCACATCCGCACGTGTGTTTTTATAGTTATCCGAAATATCACCATTTCACTTATAGTGCCAAGATGCATGTGTAAAGATATTATATGAAAGAGACCTCTCATTCAGAATGTAACGTAAGGTGGACAAGTCAATAATATTCTAGTTGGTTCATGAATCATTAATTTCAAATTCTAAGTGAAGGTGAGTTATTGTTGAGCTTGGGTTTAAGCTTGAACCTAGCAATTTCTCTAGGTAAAGGTTTTGGGCTTAACATGTGTGAATTGATGTGTGGTGAATATCTCAAGGGAAGAAACCTCGTATGTGACTCCTAATCGAGGTGACCAATAGTGTGATCTGCTGAGGTTGGCCAGATCAAGGCAATGGAGGAGGAGTCAAGGCAAATGTTGTGTTCCTACTGAGCTGGGCCAATGGAGAGATTTGAAATGATGCTGGTGTGGTATTAAAGGGAGCAAGCTTGACATAGATGGCCCACACATGAAGTATAGATTTGTTGAGATGCACGGGCTAGGGTGTTATGAGAAAGAAGTCCCACATTAGAGAGCGATGTAAAGTGAAGATGTTGATATAATCTTAGTAGGTCCAACTAAATATGTTTACGGACTCGAACTTAACGTCTCCCTAAGTGAATATATCAAGCTTCCACTATGTCTCCCAACAATTAGAATCTTTTCTTACGTCGTGTTAAAGCAATGTGTATGGGTTTCTATAAATATAAATATATTTAATACAAATTCAAACACATAAAATCTTCACAGTGTGTCATTGCATCCAACGAACTGAGGATAGGGATTTAAATAAACAGATCAAATTCAGCACCAAATAAAATTTATCAAATCATTCTTAAAGCCAGTATATCACATTCCACGATATTTACCTTTCCAACGTTGCGGAAGCAGGCAGGAATGTTCTTTAATCCCACGTGCTTGGTTCACTGTTTTGCTTCTTCCAACATGCAAATGCTTTTACAAGACTAATGTTTTAGCTTGGACGTAATTAGCAATCTCAGCCTTTAACGTTTCGACTCCAAGACGACGTATGTTGTTTCCGGGGGCATTCCTTAAAAGAAATGCTCCAAGAGACCTGAGCCATTGTGCTCGGACTCCTGTGCTTTTATTTTTGTTAAGTGCTATGATCTCCTTTCTACACCAAAGCAGAAAATAATGAAACGAACTAGATAAATTTATTAAACAGTTGATGATCTGTCAAATCTTGGATCTTTGCATTCCCATTTTACAATTTAATAGCAATCTCATGAAGCCTTACGGATGTTAGTCAAGCTTAACAGATAAATAAACTTAGGTGTACATTATTGGTGGGAAAATTGTTCAAAAAGTCTTAAACTTATTGCACTTTTGCAATTCAGTCATAAACCTTTCAATTTTGTCAATTTTGTCATAATGTTTTCATTTTTTGCCAATTCAGTCATAAATCTTTTCACTTTTTGTCATTTGAGTTCATCCAGCCAATTTTGGCTAGAAATTGCTGACTTGGATGGCTGGCACTGACGTGATAATTTTTTAATAATATTTTGAATTTTATATGGTTTTTCTCTTCTTCTTCTTTCTTTTTTTTTTTTTTTTTGAGCTAGGGTCAGCTAGGGTTGCCGGCAGACCTTCGCCGGCAACGGGACAAATTGTAAAGAATGGTGAGTAAGGATGGAGGGTTTGATAATAAATAAGTGGCTAGAGCAAAGAATTTATGGCAAGAAAAATTGTAAAAAATGGCGGACATAATAGAGGGTTTTTCTCTTTTTTATGGTTGTAAATTGCTGACTTGGACGGCCGGCATTAACATGGCAATTTTTTAGTAATATTTTAAATTTAATATGGTTTATCTCTTCTTTTTTTACTTTTTTTGCTTTTTTTTTTTTTTGAGCTAAGGTTAGCTAGGGTTGCCGATAGACCTTTGCAGCCACAAGACAAATTGTAAAGAATGGTGTTAAGGACGGAGGGTTTGATGTGGACGGCCGGCATTGACGTGGTAATTTTTTAACAATATTTTGAATTTTATAAGGTTTTTCTTTTTCTTTTCTTTTTTTACTTTTTTTGCTTTCACCCACAATGATTTTTTTTATTTTTTTTTTATTTTGGTCCCTTTCATGAACAATTCAAGAAAAATTGTAAAATAAAACCAACGAACGAAAGGTCAAGAAATTGTGATAAATAACCAGAGAAGGTGCCTCGATGTTTCCACCACCGTTGCTTTGTCGTTTTTCTCCATGTTTCATGCGCCCGAACACTGTTTCGACTGACATGGACACTTTGTCAAACACCTGCCCAGCCTCGTCAAGCTTCCCGACAAGTGGTATCAAACCTGTGGTTTAAACAGGTTGGGCCCAAAATATGTGGATTGTAGTCGGGTGAATGTTTCAAGAAAGAAATCCGGCGCGACTCCCAATTGAGGTGGCAGATGGTGTTTTCCTGTTGAGCTTCGCATTGAGGAGTCAAGGCAGAAGTTGTATTTCTGGCGAACTTGGTTGGGCCAAGGTGGAGATATGAGTGGAGATGTTATCAGTGTGAAAGGATAACTTATCCAAAAAAAAAAAAAAAAAACAAGTCCGACATAGAAGCCTCATACCTAAGGGGGAGATTTATCGAGGTGCACTTGTGAGAGTGTAATGCAAAAGAAGTCCCACATTGGTGATATGATGCAAAGTGAAGCAGTCAATATTATTCAAGTGGGTCCAATCAAATATATTGAAGGATTCAAATTTAAACTTTCCCTTGGCAATCTCTATAAGTAAAAATATCGTACTTTCACTACACCTTCCAACAACTAGAAAGGTATATCTTTCATAAGCAACATATGAACAACATCAAATAACAATTTATCACATTAACAATTTCATTGTTCACAAGGAAAATTCCAATTAAGGACCTGAAGTTGACCAATTTTCTTAGATAAGGACCCAAAATGAACTTTGTATCAAATAAAGACCTAAAGTTAACTTATTCGAAGTGATTGAATCAATTCCAAATAAGAACATGAGCTTGCTAGTCAGTCAAATATTCGCGGCTATCAAGCATATGACATTTCTGACGACCGGAGTTAGGGCAATTTTGCCCAAAAAAAAAATATAAGGAAAATTAACAAATCCTAAAATAGAAAAAAAAAAAAAAACCTACGTTTTCTACGGTCTTCTCGTTCCTTGTACCCATCCTCCGCAAAGTCAAAGACTGAAGTTCTCTCTATTCCTTATACATCCTCCGCAAAGTCGAAGACCCAAATTTTCCGCCGGTTGAGACACGAATTCAAAAACAAGAAGAAAATCAGACGCTTCTTTCTTTGTTTGCGAATACCCAAATTCTCCGCCGGTTGAGCAAGGCGAGGAGCAGTAGGGGAGAAGAAAGAAGAAAATGTAAACATCTAAATGAATAACCTAAACTTAATTAATATAGAATTTTCCATTTTTTTCCAATCACAAATTTTTGACAAAATTGCCCCTATTTTAATTGCCGAAAAATATTTGTCGGCGAGTTAAGGTCCTCAATAGAGATTAACTTAATCACTTCGGGTCCTTATTTGATACAAAATTCACTTCAAGTCCTTATTTAAAACGATGGATCCACTTTGGGTCTTTCTATGACACAAAGTTCACTTTGGGTCATTCTTTAAGAAAATAAATTCACTTCGGGTCCTTATTTGGAATTTTCCCTTGTTCACATCATTGTTAAAGCACGTACATCACATTCAATTTTAGCGAAAAAGAAATAGTGCATCATATTCAAATTTTCAACTAATATTGTAACATCTCGGACCCCACTATGTAATATTGTCAGCTTTTGGTCACCCGCCCTAGTGCGGACAAACCGCCATCCCAGCCATAGTCTTTTCCCTCACGGCTTTAAAACGTGTTACACAGATTAGAGGGATCCAAGCCTTATAAGCTAATCGAGACCTCCCTCCCTAAGCGATGAGGGACAAGAGAAGAGAGAGACCCCTTCCTTGCGCACGTCCGAGGACCGTCGCTCGGGCTGTCACACTCTCCACCTCTTAACAGAACGACATCCTCGCTGTGGCCCAACACGAGATCGGGAGTCAGAACAGCATTTGAGCTGGCCCAACATGAGGTCGAGAGTCAGAACAGCATTCGAGCCACACGGTCGAGCGTCGACTTTGATACCACTTTTAACATCCCGAGCTCCATCGTGTAATATTGTCCGCTTTGGGTCACCCACCCTGACACGAACGAACCGCAATCCTAGCCACAGTCTTTTCCCTCACAGCTTTAAAACGTGTTACATAGATTAGAGGGACCTAAGCCTTATAAGCTGACCAAGACCTCTCTCCCTAAGCGATGTGGGACAAGAGAAGAGAGGGACCCCTTCCTTGCGCACGTCCGAGGACCATCGCTCGGGCTGTCACAAATATAGTCTCCGATAAATTTGTATAAACATCATAAGTTCTTTGCTTATCTCTAGTATCATTCCACACTCTTTGCCTTTTCAACATTGCGGAAGCATGCAAAAATGTTCTCACACGCGTTTGTAGGAATAAATATACTAGAAGTGCCAAAAGTTATGTACAACGCTCACTTTAGTAAAAAAAATTTTCGTCGGCTCACTTAAATGCTAAATCAGAGAAAAAATTATCACTTAAGTGCCAACGGCGAAAAATTCCATCCAAATTGATTACTTGTCATTTATAATTAAAATTATAATATAACTTGTCAATTTTTAAAAAAAATTCAATCCACGTGATATTTCGACATGGCATGCTTGGCACTGAAGTGATTGCTTTTTAATAACGACTAATTTGAAGTGATTATTTTCAATAAAATTTAGGACTCAAATGATCACTTTAAATAAAAATTGGCACTTAAATAATTATTATTTATAACTTTTTGACGACGTCGTTTGTGGATTATATGCTTCCATATATCTGGATGTTCCAACCCTCAGACTTCCCACCTTTAAAAAGATCTAGTGCCCCATTTCTGACATTAGAAGAATTTACAAATCCTCACAATCGGTTTCGTCACATCCTTAAGCTCCTGAATCCCATAGATATTGATGACCATGGAAGACAACAAAAGGTTACAGTTGTTGAAGCCGTGCTAAATTGGCAGTCAGAGAATGCTCTAGCCTATAATAATGTTCTCAAGACAATTGACACAAAACTTTCAACTGTCCAAGCTCGTCTTGATCATGTTGACCAGAAGGTTGATCAAATGACTTTGGTTACAAATAAATTGCTTGAGACATTCCAAAAGAAACTTCAGCAAATGGAATCTGGAAGATACGTTTCTCATCATTACTTGGAAGATCATACGATTGAAATGGAAAATTTGAGAAGACAAATCAAGCTCTCGCAAGATGGAAAATTTATTCCTCCTCCTAATCCATTTTCTTAGCCTTGGCAAACGATTTCAATGGACGTGGGCCCTTCTAAGGCTACATAAATTGCTTCAATTATTGACGAAGCTCCAAAACATAATCAAAGGGATATTGTTACGCTTCGAAACCGTATCAGAGAGATAGAAAAGCAAAAAAGGATCAGTGAAGAAAAGAAGCTAGCTCTTAAACCTTTTCTGGAACCTCTCTCTACTCATATGGTTTCAAACCCACTTAAGGCTTTCCTACAAGATCAAAGCATACAAAGTATACCAACTATTGCTACATTTGACTCTGCCAAACAAAATACCTTTGAATCAGCCTCAAAATCATATTCCCTGTCCTCCGAAAATATTTCAACCTCTGAACCACAAACATCGGTATCCCGTGTGCCTGCTATCTTTATGGCTGATCCCCCTGAAGCAGAGATGGAATCAAATTCATCCAAGCCAGAAGTAGTACATCTTCATGACATTCCATATTCTAAATGGCCAAATAGTTTGCAAGAATTTCATGCTTGGCTCAACACCAAAGCACTTTTTTTTAACACCGGTATGACATACTAATCGAGTTTGTGAAAAGATTCATTGGAAGCTTAAAAGATTGGTGGAGAACTATTTTTAACCAGGATCAAATGACATTTTTGTTTCAAACAAATTTTCATTATGTGATCCGGGTTACCCACCAATTCTTTATTGGTAAATCAGAAGATCTCCTTAAGATTAGAAGAAGAGAATTTTTTGAAAAAAGTGCTACTCTCTACAAAGAAAGCATCTCAATAAGCATTTCCAAGAAATGCTTAAACTATTTTATGCTTTGAGAGCTGATCTTAGCCTAAAACAGGTCTTCCTGACTTCCATTCCAAAAGAAATTGGACAAATGGTGGAAAGGTCCATTCATAATAAGTAGACAACCATTGCAAATGTTCAGAATTTTAGCATGAGATACATCTTGCTCTTGATGATCTTTGCATCTAAAGAAAAGCTTTAAGAAGTTATCTTATGAACAATAAGGAACTTAACCGGGCTTGTCAAAAGCCTGAGTTAAGAATTAAATGCTCAAAGAAAGACTCATGTGATGATCCTTCTTGTGGAGATCAATGCAAAAAACAAAGACACTTCAAAAGATTATCCTTAGGACATATAAAGAAAAGACGCAAATGGAGATTCTTGCGAAAAAAACTCTCTAAACGAAGCTCTTCTAGAAGGCGTAGAAAATCTAACAGGTATTACATTTGCAACAAGAAAGGCATTTTTGCCAAAAATTGTCCAAAGGCCTAAGGAAGACATTCCCCTTTAATCCAGAAGATAGAGAAGTAAACTAGAGTATCACTCCAGGATGATAATGTTGAATTAGTCTTCTCCCTGGAAGACGAACCAACCAAATACACTGTTTGTGCTATCTAGATGTGATGACAAACTAGTGACACTGAAAGCTTGTCAGGAGAACCGGAAGAAGAGGTATTCTTCTTCTCTGGACCTCCCACAATCAAAGACCTTTGTGAATACACTCCTTCTATCCTCTCATATTTCTATGAAATATACCCATCTAAGTATGATAAGTCTATTTCTCTTATTGCCCTGTCAACACTAGAGCCAATGCTTCTATTCTGGATACAAAGATACTTCCAGAAAAATACTGGACGTCAGACACCCAGTATTTTAACTCTACCTTTGGAGATACCTTTGCTACAAAAGTATGAAGCAAACCCATCACCACACAGTTTTTTGCTCAATGTTCAATCACTACCAAAATTATCGACTCGAATTCACCAAATAAAGATATCATTATTGGTTGGGATTTCCTAAACTCAAAATTGTGCCTAATGGACTATGGTTCAATCAACAATTCTAGGAATTTGTAGACATCCAAGGATTCTTCACCATTCAAATGAGTATATTGGATCCAATTCTGCAAACTCCTCTTGGGGCGTGTGCAGACTCTCACTCAAACTTTATCAAAAAATGCTCCAACTCTTTGTAGAAAAAAAAAATCCTATTTTTTTCATCAATCTTCCTTTTAAGAAAAATGAGGATGTCAATCCCACCAAAGCAGTCACTCTAGAATGAATCCAAAACATTTGCTTTTAGCCCAAAAGGAATGTTCGAATTTGCTACATCAAGGATTAATTGAGCCCTCAGATTCTCAATGAGTTTGTGGAGGATTTTATGTCAACAAGCGAGCAGAGGAAAAATGAGACTATTATTAATTATCATCCCCTTAATCAATTTTTACAAGATGATCAGTTTCCTTTACGATATCGGAATTCTCTATTCTCCAGTCTCACCCAACCCAAAGTGTATTCCAAGTTTAACCTTTGTTAACACCTAAATTTAGCCAACCCATTTAATCATTGATTAATTGTATAGAAAATTAGGGATTAATTTTTAACCTCTAGCAAAAATAATTTTCATTAATTGCACGGCATATAAACATTAGGAGCATTTGCGTTAGTAGTAATATAAATTTCTAATGAAAATATTAAAAAGGAAAGAAAAAGAAAAAATTATTTAAAGAAATTAATTTTATATAAAAAAACAAAAAAAAAAACAAAGAGAAAAAGAAGAGAGAATGGGAAAAGCGTGACCGGGCCGGGGCGAGTCGGCCTGGCTTCTTTCTTTTCCTTTTTATTTCTCTTCACCTGGGCCGGCCCACTTTTCCTTTATTTTGCCCAAGACCAGCCCAGCCCTCTCTTCCTCGGCCTCTCTTTCCCTCTTGCGCTCTGCTAAAAAGAGAACAACGTACAAGAGGACCAAGGACAACAACAGCTGGCGAAATATAGGCTTTGCAGGAGAGAAGTTACTTGAAAGAGAAATAGAGATGAAAGTGGCTTTGAGTGTCCGCTACGCAGTGGAGCGTGTAATTGGAGTACTGTGTGCACAGATGCTTCATGGTTCTTTATAAAAAAAAAAATTCAGCTTATGGTTTCATTGCGCACCTTCATTTCAAGTAGAACATGCCCTCTGACAAATGGAAATTCCCATGGCACCACAATCATATAGTTTGGTTGACACCACATTACCACATTTGAGCTGTGGAGGATGTAAGATCTTCTGTGTGTTGAGGTTGGTACTCGTTACAACTATTAGGCTTAAAGGTTGTCCATAGCGAAAATGCATCCATGCATTATCATCCCTTTTTCAGGGAACCATTTCATCTAGTTTCTGGCTTGGGTTAACTTGTGCATCTCCGGTGCTGTTTCACAGGTACTCAATGCATAAATTTCTTTTTGGTTATTTGTCATCTCATTTGACTTACAATTCGCTTTTGGCCCATTGTTCCCTAGGGAGAAAGAATTGGCTGCTGTGACAATCAATGCAGCTGACGTTGATATAATCGCTAATGAACTTGAGGTCAGTCAGCTTATGCCATGTGCTTGAACGCATTTATTCTCACTGGCCTGAGCCCTCTAATATTGTATGGTAAATTCTGAAAACAGCTCGCGGTCGTCTCGCCGGTATCCTCCTGGTTCGTCGGTTGCTCACAATGGTTCACCGGTCAGAAAAAGCGAGGGCAGAGAGAGAGGTCGTCGGGGAGAGAGAGCGAGGGTAGAGAGAGAGGTGCAAAGAAGAACCCGCGTGACAGAAAACCCTCTCTCCAGAAGCTGGAATATACAGTACAGAAAAATTTTCAAAATGGGCGCCTGAAATTGTGGGTCCCACAAGACACGTCTCGCGCATGAGGGAAAGAGAGGGCGAGAGGGTTTTCGCTAGCTGCTGTTTATGTAGCACCGATATGGACACGTGATACGCGACGCGACACGACACGACACGTCGACACGTCATTTCTTTAAAAATAGAGAATTTCGACACGTTCCGACACGTTATATATTAAATATATTTTTATATATAAATACATAAATAAATAATAATAAAAATAGCCTAGAATTAATTTACACGAAAAATATTAAATAATATCATTCATTATTTTAATTTGTTACAATAATATACAAAACTTAGAGAAAAAAAACATTGTTTAAAGAAAAATGCTGAAATGATATTTTTAAATTTATTTATTTATCATATATAGCATTTTTTATTACTTATTTCATAGTAAAAGACTTTTTAAAAAATAAAACAATTCTAAAAAAACAAAACTGAAAAAAAAAATTGACCCCATGCGTGTATATTTATAGCAATTTTATTACTTTTTTTATTACTTCTTTTGTGTATATTTATATTTTGACCCCTTAAGTATTATAATTTTTTAAAATTGACCTCATGCGTGTCGGAATCGCATGTCGGAATTCTGGACTCGCATGTCGGAGCGTATTGGAGAGAGTTGACCGCATGTCGAATTTTTCGACACTCATTAACCGTGTGTCGGAACGTGTCAGGACGTGTCGGAGCATGTCAAACACGTGTCAGAGTGTCGGACACGACACAAAGACTTTGGGAGAGTATCCGTGCTACATAGGCTGCTGTTGTCCTTGCTCCTCTTGTACTTCTCTTCGCTAGCTGTTGTTGTCCTTGCTCCTCCTGTACGTTGTTCTCTTTTTTGCAGAACGCGTGAGGGAAAGAGAGGGCGAGGAAGAGAGAGTTTTCGCTAGCTGTTGTTGTCCTTGGTCCTCTTTTTGCAGAACGAGGGCGAGGAAGAGAGGGTTTTCGCTAGCTCTTGTTGTCTTGGTCCTCTTGTACGTTGTTCTCTTTTTGGCAGAACAAGTGAGGGAAAGAGAGGGCGAGGAAGAGAGGGTTTTCGCTAGCGGTTGTTGTCCTTGGTCCTCCTGTACGTTGTTCTCTTTTTCGCAGAGCGCATGAGGGAAAGAGAGGAAGAGAGGGTTTTTGCTAGGAGAATGGTTACCTCTAGGACGAAGCACAGACCACAGCCGGTGTGGCCCTACACCCACACCCACTCGACGCGGACTCTAGGACGAAGCACAGACCACAGCCGGGGCCCTACGCCCTCGTGCTCCACACCCACTCGACGGGGAGGTGGACGGAATCGTGCATGGACCCTCCCAACTTTATATAGTTAACAATCTCAAGCTTTGACACTCCAACTCCGAGGAAGTCTAGTGAAAGAAAAAGAGCGATCGTGTATGGACCAAAAGCTTCAGGCGATCAACCCGAGCGATTTCGAGTTCACCCACAAGCTGGGAACAATGCCATCGATCACAAGCCCCGGAAGGAGGTCGCCGTCCCCGCCATCGCATCAACAAGCTTCCTCAGCACTTGAAAGAAGCCACCGAGAGAGGAGGCTCTATGAAGCGTCGCTTGGCGGGTGCGTCGAGTCGTTAGCTCAGTTGCTGCAAGAAGACGGACTCATCCTAGCTCGGGCTCCTGTCACTTGCTTCGACGAGACTCCATTGCATGTGGCCTGTATGCAAGGTCATGTACATTTTGCCAAGGTTCTTTTGGCTCATAAAAGGGATTTGGCTATGGAGTTGGACTTGCAGGTATGTCGAAGCGAAAACCTTGATTGTGGTTGTTTGATATCCTTTTGTCAGATCAAACTGAACCCGGTCATCCTCACAAACCAGATAATCGGTGGAATCGCAACTCTTTTGATTAGGTTTTTGCAAGTTTTAGGTTTTTAGCCATGCGTAAAGTAATTTATAAACTATATTTACATGGAATATCTCTACATAGATCAGACTATTTTGCTTGTCAAATTAGATTTTGCACATGTAATATAGCATTTTCTTTTCCAGTTTTCATGATCTTTTTGAGAAATCAAACCCATCATATATCTCAAGGAAATTAACAAAATTCAGATAGAAATCAAGTCATAGATTTCCAAGTTAATTCAGCCTAAAAGATCTTACAGACACCAATGAATTTGAGTAGCTTGGTCTATTTGATTTGAAAATGCGATATATATAAATCATATGGATGTGTCCCTCAATAAGAATGCTCCATAGCTAAGCACTCCTCTTTTGTAGGGACGTACGCCTCTTCACTGGGCATCTGTGAACGGATGCGTCGAAATAGCGAGGGAATTGTTACAATCAGACCCCCTTGCATGCCTTGTCCCTGACAAAGATGGGTGGACCCCACTTCATCTAGCCATGATGAAGGGCCGAAGCAACATCGTGATAGAACTGGTGAAGGCGAGACCAGAGGCGGCTGAGCACAGGCTGAGCCACGGCCAAACCGCTCTCCATCTGGGAGTGAGTCATAATCGTTTGGAGGCTCTGAAAGTCCTAGTGGAGATGGTGAGAGATGGTGATTTGGTGAAAGCTCAGGATGATGAGGGTAATACCATTTTGCATTTGGCCACAGCAAACAAGCAAATAGAGGTAATCCTTTTTGCTTCTAATTGCTTCGAAATTGTGACGATGTCAGATATCGCATTCCAGCTGAACATTTTGTGCAGATAAAATCCGGCTCATTCTCATTTTTCTATAGAGTCAACTTTTCTGCATTCAAACTTCAGTGGATATATCGAATGAAGAAACTTACAGGAAATATCTTTGTTTGTTGTTTATTTAATAATTGATATGAAGCTCATCTTTTTGTGCAGATAGTGAAATATCTGCTTCAAAGAAGCGAAGTGGATGTGAACACAGTGAATAGAAATGGCTTCTCTGCTCTGGATATAGTGGAATATTTTCCAAAGGATTTCAAAGTCATCGAATTGAGAGAACTGTTAGTACATGTTGGAGCTCTAAGAGCCATAAGATTCCCTGCATCGACAACTCACCAAGCATTTGTTGATAACACAAATGAGAAGAATTCAACTGTTGTAGTGAACCTAGCATCTGTAGCACCTGCCTCCACCAATACTCCTCCGGTAGAGGCGGTTCCGCCACCGTCTTTATTGGGTGAAATCGGGAAGCGGGAGGAAGACAAACACAAGAAATGGATCGAGAAGAAGCGCGATTCTCTGATGGTAATGCTTTAGCTAGATCTCTTGGAGTAGCATTTGCTGATAACTTAGATCATATCGATCATGTTATTGTAATTAATATCATAGCTCACGGTTAATTAATTTAAATTCTCCGCTTGTTTCATGAAAAATGGATGATTCATAAAATATTTTCCTAAAAATGATCGTTTGTATCGCTTAAAATAAATAGTTATGTTTTCTTAAAAATGATTTCTACATATCTACTAAATTGCTCATAATTAAATATAAAGAAGATGAGTAGTTACAATAATAGAAGGCTTACGATTAAAAAGTAAAAAACAGAAGGAAATATAAGAAATCTAATAGTGAGAATAGATGAAACAAGTTGATGAATATTTAAGAAAGTAATGGTACTTAAGAAAATCTAAATGTGAAGCAGTTGGGCGATTTTCTTTAAATATCTATACTAATACATAAAGTAAAGAGGATTTCTAAAAGACTCAATCTTTTTTCTTCTCCAAATATTCTCAACGACTTGAGATCTATTTGGTAACTATTTTGTTCTCGGCAATCTCATTGAAGCATCGCTGGCTCCCAGCAAGGGCAAGCCTCACTGGTGGCTGGAATGTAAGTGTGTTTTATTTTCCACACGTTTAGTTATTTGATTTTGATTTTCTTTCTAAAAACAATAGCAACCTTTATAAAAAGACGTTCAAATTTCGAAATAAATTTCAAAATATCTTCTTTTTTATCATATATGTGTATATTCATATGCTTCGTTTTTTCTTAATTTAATCCATGAGCTCTATTTCTGTAGAGAGCTCACCACAATTTTCATGAATATAGGAAAAGCCATCAATTGAATTTGTGTATTTGTTGAAATGACTAACTTTGACTCGACGATCTTCATATTCTCAAATATAGGTGAAACACTGTTTCTTCATTCACAATTTTAAAACTTTCTTATAACGTCACGACAGATAGCTGCTACTGTGATCGCAGCCATGGCTTACCAATCTGGCCTTAACCCTCCCGGCGGCGTGTGGAGCGACGATAAAAAAGACAACAAAGGCAACATAATGTACTTCGCAGGAACATCAATAATGGCCGCAAACTATCGAGGGGGTTACCCAATGTTCTGGATATGCAACACCGTCGCTTTTCTTACATCCCTTAGCACAATCTTCTTGCTCATGAGCGGCTTGCCCTTGAGGAAGAAGGTTCTGATGTGGATTCTGATGGCCACAACGTGGGCGACCATCACTTCCATGGCGCTGACTTACCTTGTATCCATGACAGCCCTCATTTACTTAACAACGGAACCTGAAAATGTGAACCCGATCTTAAGGGTGGCTAGCTACTCCATGTATGTTTGGATCGGCATTGTAGCAATTGTTTTTCTAGTTCACATCGTTCGATTCCTCGCGATGGTCCTCCGGAATGTGAAAGATCCGCAAAAGCTCAAGAAGTGGATATCAGGGTGTGTGAATTGGTGCAGATCTAGGGGCAATATCAATATCTAGTGTATTCATCTGGTGGGACAAAGGATTACTGCATAGTCCTGATGCCTGTGTTCTTTCTAAGTCAATCCCTATGTAATAAGATCATCCTGAGTACCGCTAGTTGTGCAAACGATTTAATGAGACTACTAAACCAAACGCAGAGTCCATCTCGCATTATTCTCGAGCTCTCCTCATCAGAGATGTCTCCCCCGCCTAGCCGAATGGGAAGGCCTGGCCCCAAAGTAATCTGATCTACAGCAACATTGGGCCATTCTATGATTTGTCTCACACAGCTTCAGCACTCTCTTTCCAATCACACCACACCAAACAACCGAACCCAGCTACCTCAAAAGCATCCACACTTCTTTTATGTTTCATTCATATTCTTCTCCAATGCTGATAGATGTCCAAAAGCCACCTGATCAAAGCTAGTGAGCCTCTCTGTCTGATCAATTTCAACCCCATGGCACCAAACCACAATGCAGTCACACCATTTACATGAACTTCTTACACTATTTTTGCTTGCCTAATTTTAAGGAAGCGATACACAGAATTCACAGAAAACACTCCATTATTATTCACAGGCCGTGCAAGCTGATCCTCCCTCAAAGGTCGGAATCGAAGCAGTGCTAGTTTCATATGTAATGTTCACATTCTAAAACAACATTCAAGCTCTGATATTATAACCGCTTGCCAAAGGATTTTTTCTTCTTTATATAGACAAGTAGAGGAGGGACAAGGTAGAAATGGAACCTAAAATCTCATGGACCGATCTGTTGTTCCTAATCACAAGACAAAGGATTGGTAGGTATCATCCCAAACAAAAGACAAAATTACTGTTCATATGCAAACTGATTACAGGGGATGGAAGAACAGCGAGATGAAAACAATTGCATAGACAGATCTTTCGTACCTTAGACTGGTGATAATCAGTCCATAACAATTGGGAAAGTAGGAGAGTTCTCGAAGGCAGGAGCCAGTACTTTCATCTGTCTTAGACAACCACAATGTGTGGTTTCGATCAGCAAGCCCATAACTAACGCAGCTCATAAACTTCACTCAACCCAGCTTGGCAACCAAGCCTCTTTCAAGAAGTTCCGTTTCGCACCCCCAACTTAATGCAACCTGACGGTTTCATTTGGGAGAATAATATTGGGGTTGCGTATGTGTGGGTTAAGAGCCGCCAATTCCTTCCATTTAGCACCAGTTCCATGAACACGGGATGAGATGCTCCACAATGTGTCACCAGGCTGTGCCTTAGCTGTTGCTGGGGCAGTAGATTTAGAAGAAGCAGTCTTCGACTTCAGGAACGGATGCTTATTGCTCTTTCCCATTCCATTAGCGAGCAACCAACGGGAACCAGATTGTTGCTGGTTTGAGCTTCCCCAGACCTTTCTCTTCCCAGGATCAGTCTTAAGACCAGCAACATGTACTTCAGTAATCTTATACTGGGGAATTTCTTCCACCTCAGATTTCTTTTCTTCTGTCCCCTCCTTAATTTCTTCCTTCTTTTTGGACTCGGCCGACTCATCCTCTTCATCCTCATATTTTACTTCAGATACCTTGAGGTAAATCCTTGGCTTCGGTGGAACGAACACTCTCTCGACCTGAATTAGCGCAAGCATTGGTGCACCGACTGGTTCATAATTCCGCAAAGGATCCCGTAGTTGCACCATCAATGCAACTGTGAAATTATTTCCCAAAAGACCACACTTCCTACCAGAGCCTTTTCCACGCCTTCTATCCCCCTTTGACCCTCCACGTATCCAGTCCAAGGAGTTGGCATGATGCGCGTCAAGAATTTTAGAAGTTCGCTCACTAATTTGATCTTCATCATCAAGTTCACCAGAGTCCAACCTCATCCATTCATCAAGACTTAGAGATAGGCTCATCAACCCTTCATCTTTGTCGTCGCTACTTTCCTTTAGATCCAACAGCTGCAGCCCAGCAGTTCCCTCAAGACCCAGTGACCCACTGATATCCACGCCCTTGCCCCGTAGAGTCGAAACGTCTCCAATTGATTGTGCACTGATATTTGAAGGTGCATCCTCGTCTGACATGCCAGAGTGTATCCTCAACCCCTCAATTGACAGAGCTTCAATCTTATCCATAGCCAAAGGAGCCAGATCCTCTAAAGATACATATTCAGAGCCAACATCATTGCCAGCTGCATTTTGATTGTACTTACTAGACCTAGAATTGTATGATGCTTCTGTGTTTCTGATTTGCCGGGAAGTCAAATCTTGCCCCACTGCTAAACTGTCGTTCATTAGACATTGCCTGCACCAAGGTCGAAATTTTGTAGAGTTAGTATATTTTAAAAATATATATAAAAGACAAGATGTTTAAAAAAGTTGCCACAAACCTTTCAACTCCTTCAAGAGAAGGTGAGGCTTCCCATGCGACTTGTTGCATTGTCTTTCCAGTTATATCTTCCAAGGGCATTATCTTGTTTGCCTGCATGGAGAGCTTTTCAATTCCAATAGAAGCCAGACCCTGCAATATTTCCATGATACTAGAGCCCATTTCCGCGGGTACTACAACTGGACTAGAAGCCTGCATACCAAGCTCCCGCCACTTTTGGCGTTCTTGAAAAGTGAGGGATTCATTGACCGCAAAAAGCCTCCATTTTTCGTCTGGAGATATGGCCCTAACCCCTCTCCAAGAGGCGGTAGCTCCACGAGTTCTTCAGGAGGAAGATGAATTGGACTGCCAAACCCACCAGAATGGCTAGGTGGAGAAGACTGAAAAGACTTCTCATTCAAACCATATTCACGCATCTAAGCTTCTGTGTCGAGGTCTTCCAACATTTTTGCTTTTGTTTTGTTAACATAGTTTGCCATCAGATGCTCTTCTTCGGCAGCTTGAATTAGTGACTGAAGTTCAAAATCCTCAGATGTATTCTCCCAGCCAGGCACATTAGCAGCGTCGTTGCCTTGTTCAGCAAAGTCCTCATCACCTACATCAAAACCAAATAAAGAAGAACCAGCACCAGCTAGAGCTTCCCTCTCAAACTGCCTCAAAAGACGCTCTCATGGAGATTCTGGCTCACTTTCTGAACTCAAGCCAAAAGGACTGTGCTCTATTCCCAACATATCCAAGAATAATACATAAACGAGCTCTCCATCTCTTTGACCAGAAACCAATTCAATTTATCCTCGGCTCGCGCTTCCTCGAGCGACTAAGACAATGCTGGCATTT
Organism: Eucalyptus grandis x Eucalyptus urophylla; assembly: GCA_028830015.1. Lineage (NCBI taxonomy): Eukaryota > Viridiplantae > Streptophyta > Magnoliopsida > Myrtales > Myrtaceae > Eucalyptus > Eucalyptus grandis x Eucalyptus urophylla. Next base: position 50,913,703 of record CM054190.1, read on the forward strand.
ACCAAAAAACTGACACAGCCATCTACAACAACAAACCAATTCCCAAGTACAAAAAAAAAAAAAAACGCACTGCAGACTCTCATATCACACGGAGAGCAACAACGACCGGAATTCTAGAACTGACTTACCGTTGACCACGTCGGCAGCGAAATTGCAGACGGCATCAAGTGTGCTCTCAATCTGCGCCTTCAGGAACAGGGCCGGTGCGAGTTCCAACTTCCTCAACTAGTAGTGCCCGACCATGCGGTCCTCGTCTAGGCCAAGTTCACGATCGCGCCCTTCCTCAGCTCCTCCATAGCCTTGAACACGGCCTGGAACCGAGGCTTTATCTCCTCCATGAACTCGTTGGTGAACCCGATTCGGCTCACGTCCAAGGAAAAGTCCTAGCTTCGGTGCTGGTGTAGCCCGTCCACGTACCTCATCCACAGTGAGAGGGAATCCTTCTCCAGCCCTATAGCCTGCGCCTCTCCTTCTTCGCCGCGCCGTCAGCCCCGCCTAGGTCCACCGAGATCTCCCTCGCGACCGATCGGGCCAACGACAGGGACAACACCCAGTCGACGGCGGGGAGCTTGGCACTGCTTGGGAACGAGACCGACACCGCCTCCCTCTTGGTGGAGGCCGGCGGCGTCTTCGGCCTGAGGGAGGGGGAGGACAAGCAGATGCCAGAGACGGAGGACGCCATCGGCGGCGGCGGCGGCGGCGGCTCGGAGTCGGAGTTGATGACGAGTTCGTCGGAGGCAATCGGACGGAGGCCCGGAAGTTGCCAAGAGACCAACGCAAGCACAAACCTTATGCTCGATCTCCGCGTTGGAAACAGTCGGAGGCAAAGGGGGTCAGGAACCAACTGCGACTGGCGGGGCTCTTGGAGGAGGCGACGTGTCAGAGGTAGATGACCAGCGAGGCTTTTGGGGGAGGCGGAGGCGGAGGCGGAGGGGGTGGGATGCGCTCAAAAGGAAATGCAGCTCGTTCCCTGTCTGCTCTTCCACAAGGAGAAAGAGATAAAACCAAGAAGAGAGAAATTTTAAGCGGGAGTGTTGCGCATTTATTATCTTTTTTTTTTTATAAAGGTAATAATATTATTATTACGCATTGATCCGTTCTTTTTTCTGCCAGCTCCAACCCAGAGAGAGCATCTGCCGCTAGACAGGTGTCAACCCGTGAATGGATCAGAGCACAAATGGCTTGATCCTTCGAGAGTAAGCAATATTTTCTCTCTAATGAACTGGTAGCTTGTCGGCATTTCTTGCATCGCAGCCATTAAATAATGAGTACGGTGATCCGCTTAGCACAAACCAACGGCTAAGATTACAGATCAATAACCCAGGAACAGGAAGTCAACAAGTCAACTCCGCGTGAAGCTTCTGGATCATCATCCGACTTTTTCACTTAAAAAAAACTGCATATTACAGTAGTAGTTTAAAAAAAAAAAAACTGCATATTACAGTAATACCACTTATTAGAGGAGTAAAATCACATCAAATGATCAACCCGAGCGATTTCGAGTTCACCTACAAGCTGGGAACAATGCCATCGATCACAAGCCCGAGAAGGAGGTCGCCGTCCCCGCCATCGCATCAACAAGCTTCCTCAGCACTTGAAAGAAGCCACCGAGAGAGGAGGCTCTATGAAGCGTCGCTTGGTGGGTGCGTCGAGTCGTTAACTCAGTTGCTGCAAGAAGACGGACTCATCCTGGCTCGGGCTCCTGTCACTTACTTTGACGAGACACCATTGCATGTGACCTGTATGCAAGGTCATGTACATTTTGCCAAGCTTCTTTTGTCTCATAAAAGGGATTTGGCTATGGAGTTCGACTTGCAGGTATGTTGAAGCGAAAACCTTGACTGTGGTTGCTTGATATCCTTTTGTCAGATCAAACTGAACCCGATCATCCTCACAAACCAGATAATCGGTGGAATCGCAACTCTTTTGATTAATTTTTTGCAAGTTTTAGGCTTTTAGCCATGTGTAAAAAGTAATTTATAAATTATATTTCCATGGAATATCTCTACATATATCAGACTATCTTGCTTGTCAAATTAGATTTTGCACATGTAATATAGCATTTTGTTTTCCAGTTTTCATGATCTATGAGAAATCAAACCCATCATATATCTCAAGGAAATTAACAAAATTCTGACATAAATCAAGTCATAGATTTCCAAGTTAATTCAGCTTGAAAGATCTTACAAACACTAGTGAATTTGAGTATCTCGGTCTATTTAATTCGAAAATGCGATATATAAAAATCAAATGAACGTGTCCCTCAATAAGAATGCTCCATAGCTAAGCACTTCACTTTTGCAGGGACGTACGCCTCTTCATTGGGCATTTGCGAACGGATATGTCGAAATAGCGAGGGAATTGTTACAATCAGACCCCCTTGCATGCCTTGTCCATGACGAAGATGGGTGGACCCCACTTCATCTGGCCATGATGAAGGGCCGAAGCAACATCGTGATAGAGCTAGTGAAGGCGAGACCGGAGACGGCTGAGCACAGGATGAGCCACGGCCAAACCGCTCTCCATCTGGGAGTGAGTCATAATCATTTGGAGGCTCTGAAAGTCCTGGTGGAGACGGTAAGAGATGGTGATTTGGTGAAAGCTCAGGATGATGAGGGTAATACCATTTTGCATCTGGCCGCAGCAAACAAGCAAATAGAGGTAACCCTTTTTGCTTCGAATTGCTTCAAAATTGTGACGACCTCAAATATCACATTCCAATTGAACATTTTGTGCAAATAAAATCTGACTCATTCTCATTTTTCTATAGACTCAAGCTTTCTGCATTCAAACTTCAGTGGATTTATCGATTGAAGTAACTTATAGGAGATATCTTTGTTTGTTGTTTCTTTTATAATAGATAAGAAGCTCATCTTTTTGTGCAGACAGTGAAATATCTGCTTCAAAGAAGCGAAGTGGATATGAACACCGTGAATAGAAATGGCTTCTCTGCTCTGGATATAGTGGAATATTTTCCAAAGGATTTCAAAGTCATTGAATTGAGAGAACTGTTAGTACATGCTGGAGCTCTAAGAGTCATAAGATTCCCTGCATCGACAACTCAGCAAACAGTTGTTGATAACAGAAATGAGGAGAATTCAACTGTTGTAGTTGACCTAGCATCTGCAACACTTCCCTCCACCAATACTCATCTAGTAGAGGCGGTTCCGCCACCATCTTTCTCTAGTAAAATCAGGAAGCAGAAGGGAGACAAACACGAGAAATGGATCAAGAAGAAGCGCGATTCTCTGATGGTAATGCTTTAGCTAGATGTCTTGGAGTAGCATTTGCTGAAAACTTAGATCAGATCGGTTATGTTATTGCAATTAACATCATAGCTCACAGCTAGTTAATTTAAAATCTCTATTTGTTTCATGAAAAATGGATGATTCAGAAATTTTTTTCCTAAAAATAATTATTTGTATCGCTTGAAATAAATAGTTATGCTTTCTTAAAAATGTTTTCTACATATGTACTAAATTGCTCATAATTAAATAGCTATGTATAGAAAGAAGATCAGTAGTTACAATAATAGATGGCTTATGATTTAAAAAAAAAAAAAAACAGAGGGTAATATAAGAAATCCAATAGTGAGAAGAGACAAAGCAAGTTGATGAATATTTAAGAAAGTAATGGTACTTAATCTAAATGTGAAGCAGTTGGGTGATTTTCTTTAAATATCCATACTATTACATAAAGTAAAGAGGATTTCTAAAAAACTCAATCTTTTGTCTTCTCCAAATATTCTCAATGACTCGGGGTCTGTTTGGTAACCATTATTTTCCCGGGAACAATTTTTGCTTAAAAATTATTTTTTATTTTATTTTGTTCCCTAGACAGTTTTTAAAGGCATTTTGTAACTATCCAAAATTTCTATTCTTGGAATAGAAATGCGTTTGATAAGACTTTAAGTTCTTTTGTGATTTAAAATTTCTTTTAATTTTTTAATAATTTTTTTTTATATTTTCCTCTTTTTTTCTTTTCTTTTTTTTTTCTCCTTCTTCTTCCTGTCGACAAATGGCCAAACGAGGGCAGGCAACCTCTTCAAAGTGTCACCAGCCCATGGCAAGGCCGAGCCTTGCCAGTCGAGCCTCCTCAATGGTTGGGCGAGGCTTGGCCTTGCCTTAGTTGGGCGAGCTCGGCCTCGCCCATGGCTAGGTGACGCAAGCCTTGCCGGCGGCCTGACGGGGGTGAGCCTTGCCAACAGCGAGAATATAAGTGTGTTTTATTTTCCACACATTTAGTTATTAGATTTTGATTTTCTTTCTAACAACAACAGCAACCATTATAAAAAGGTGTTCAAACTTCGAAATATCTACATTTTTTCTTCATATATGCGTATATTCATACACTTAGTTTTTTCATAATTTAATCCATGACCTCTATTTACGTAGAGAGCTCGCCACAATTTCCTTGTATTTCGATAAATATAGGAAAAGCCATCAATTGAATTTGTGTATTTGTTGAAATGACTAACTTTGACTCGATTATCTTCATATTTTCAAATATAGGTGAAACACTTTCTTCATTCACAATTTTAAAACTTCCTTTCACGTCACAATAGATAATTGCCACTGTGATCGCAGCCATGGCTTACCAAGCCGGCCTTAGCCCTCCCTGCGGCCTGTGGGACAACGATCAGAAAGACGACAAAGGCACCATCTTATACTACGCAGGCACATCGATACTGGCTGCAAACGATCCAGAGGGTTACCCATTGTTCTGGCTATGCAACACCGTCTCTTTTCTTGCATCCCTTAGCACGATCTTCTTGCTCATGAGTGGCTTGCCCTTGGGGAAGAAGGTTTTGATGAGGGTTCTGACGGGCACAATGTGGGTGATTATCACTTTCATGGCAATGACTTACCTCGAATCCATGATGGCTATCTCGTTCGTACACAGGGAACCTAAACATGTGAGCCCGTTCACAGAGGAATGGTACACCGAGGATGGGGGGTCGATTACAGTGGTTATGTACTCCTTGTTTGTTTGGCTCGGCATTGTAGCCATTGTTTTTCTAGTTCACACTGTTCGATTCCTTGCGTTCGTCTTCCGGAATGTGAAAGATCCGCAAAAGCTCAAGAAGTGGATATCAGGGCGTGTGAGTTGGTGCAGATCTAGGGGCAATATCAAGATCTAGTGTATTCATCTGGTGGGACAAAGGATTACTGCATATTCTTGATGCCTATGTTCTTTCTAACTTAATCCCTATGTCATAAGATTATTCTGAGTACCGCTACTTGTGCAAACGATTTAATGTGACTACCAAACCAAACGCAGAGTCCATCTTGCATTATTCTCGAGCTCTCCTCATCAGAGATGTCTCGCCCATGTAGCCGAATCTTTCTAAAGAGAATGGGAAGGCCTGGCCACAAAGCAATCTGATCTACTCCTATGTATGCCGCAAATTAGTAGGTAAAAGCAACATTGGGCCATTCTATGATTTGTCTCACACAGCTTCACCATTCTCTTTCCAATCACACCAAACAACCGAACCCACCTTCCTCAAAAGCATCCGCACTTCTTTTATGCTTCCTTCATATTCTTCTCCATTGCTGATGGATGTCCAAAAGCCATCTGATCAAAGCTAGTGAGCCTCTCTGTCTGATTAATTTCAACCCCATGGCACCAAACCATAATGCAGTCACACCATTTACATGAACTTCCTACACTATCTTCCCTGCCTAATTTTAAGGAAGTGATACACAGACTTCACAGAAAACACTCCATTATTATTCGCAGGCCGTTCAAGCTGATCCTCTCTCAAAGGTCAGAATCGTAGCAGCGCTAGTTTCATATGTAATGTTCACATACCAGAACGTGTGCTTCTTCCAAAACAACATTCCAGCTCTGATATTATGACTACTTGCCAAACGATCTTTTCTTCTTTATATAGACAAGTAGAGGAGGGACACGGCAGAAATAAAACCTAAAATCTCATGGACCGATCTGTTGTTCCTAATCAGAAGACAAAGGATTGGTAGCGTATCATCCCACACAAAACACAGAAAATTACTGCTCATATGCAAACTGATTACAGGGGATGGAAGAACAGAGAGATGAAAACAATTGCATACACAGATCGTTTGTACCTTAGACTGGTGATAATCAGTCCATAACAATTGGGAAAGTAGGAGAGTTCTCAAAGGCAGGAGCCAGTACTTTCATCTGTCTTAGACAACCACAATGTGTGGTTTCGATCAGCAAGCCCATAACTAACGCAGCTCATAAACTTCACTCAACCCAGCTTGGCAAACCAAGCCTCTTTCAAGAAGTTCCGTTTCACACCCCCCAACTTAACGCAACCTGACGGTTTCATTTGGGAGAATAATATTGGGGTTGCGTATGTGTGGGTTAAGAGCCACCAATTCCTTCCATTTAGCACCAGTTCCATGAACACGGGATGAGATGCTCCACAATGTGTCACCAGGCTGTGCCTTAGTTGTTGCTGGGGCAGTAGATATAGAAGAAGCAGTCTTCGACTTCAGAAACAGATGCTTATTGCTCTTTCCCATTCCATTAGCGAGCAACCAACGGGAACCAGATGGTTGCTGGTTTGAACTTCCCCGGACCTTTCTCTTCCCAGGATCAGTCTTGAGACCAGCAACATGGACTTCAGTAATCTTGCACTGGAGAATTTATCCCCAAAAATTTGTGTGCAGATGATAAAAGTTCTTGCTTACAATCCCAGGACTCGAGGTGAACACACCAAACTCAAGTGGCCTCACAGCACTAGACATTCTTGAGCAGGTTCCCAGAGGCTCGAGAGTTCTTGAAATTGAGACATCCCTTCAAAGCTCAGGAGCTTCACTCTCCATAGACATCCAATGAGTCCCATATCACTATGATCCAGTTCTTGACCCACCACCAAGAATGACCTGCCACACCACCACCTCAAGATCACCTAAAATCCCCCCATCACTCTCCACCAAGAAAGCCCTGCCAAAGAAACGGAGTACTATTGTTACTGATCAAAACAGTAAACAAGAAAATAGAAAACCAGAAGCTATATTTTTCAGATGAGGAAGAGAAGCGCAGAGAAACAGAACACAAACTTGCATACGTCTGTTCTTAAGGAAACTGTCAAGTACAGAACAACTTAAACAAAGCAAAAACTGCTCACGTACGTGCAACACATAACTGCACACAAACGTGCTATTAACTTCCTAGAAAATGGCAAAAACACTAAATAAATAACTAAATTGAACTTGGCTGTTTTTTTAATAAAAAACAGAGTAAAACAGAGCAGAAAACAGAACAGAAAACAGCAGAAAACAGAGTAAAAAAAAAAAAACAGAAAACAGCAACTGAGACATTGCAATCCAACAAACTCCTCCTTGGATCAGTTGCTGCTGCATACTCCAATTTTCTTTCTTAATACTTCAAATCTTCTAGCTTGAAGTGGTTTTGTGAACAAATCTTTCAGATCTGCAATAGACCAATTTAACTTTGCCACTTTGTTGCACCTCACGTAAAAAGAAAAATTTGACTTTGAAATGCATGGTTTTGCCATGGAAAACTGGATTCTGAGATATTGCTAATGCCGCCTGATTATCCACATTAACTTCAATGCAATCACTAGAATTCAACCACAGATCCTTCATTATCTTCTTCAGCCACAAAGCTTGATTTGCAGCTGCAGTAGCTGCTATAAACTCAGCCTCTGTTGTGGACTAAGCTACAATCTCTTGCTTTTTGGAACACCAGGAGAAACAAGCAGAACCAAAACTGAAACAATATCCAGAAGTACTCTTCATGTCATCTACTGAACCAGCCCAATCACTATCAAAAAAACCTTGCAAATTAAACTTCTGACCTTTCTTAAACATCACACCAAAGAACAATGTTCCTTTGAGATATCTTAATACCCTTTTTGCTGCAATCAAATGTAACTGACTAGGACTACTCATAAACCTGGATAAAACACTCACAGCAAATAGAATATCTGGTCTGGTTGCTGTAAGATACATGAGACACCCAATCAAACTTCTATACATAGAAGCATCTACTGCATCTGATCCATCATTCTTCTGCAGCTTCTCTTTAGCAACCATATGAGTGCTTACACTTCGACAATCTTCCATCTGAAACTTTTTTAGAATTTCCTTCATGTATTTTTTCTGACAGATGAAGATCTCATATGAAGCCTGTTTGACTTCCAAACCCAAAAAATAAGCCATCTTTCCCAAGTCTGACATCTCAAAAACTGCAAATAGATCTTGCTTCACCTTCTCTATCAATTCCATATCATTCCCCATCACTAATAGATCATCTACATAAAGTGACAGAACTACAACATTGTGATTCACCTTCTTGACATAAAGAGTGAACTCACTTAAGCTTTTTACAAAGCCAAAATCCTGCAAATATCGATCTATCTTCCCATACCAAGCTCTTGGAGCCTGCTTCAGTCCATATAGAATTTTCTTCAACCTGTATACACTCTCTTCTTGCCCTTTGATACTAAAACCTTCAGGTTGTTCAACAAAAATTTCCTCCTCAAGCTCTCCATTCAGAAATGCAGACTTGACATCTAACTGAAATATAGACCACCCCTTCTCTGCTGCAATAGCTAACAGTATCCTTATTGTATCAAGTCGTGCAACAGGAGCAAATGTTTCAGAATAGTCTACTCCCCATATTTGTGCATAGCCTTTCACCACCAGTCTAGCTTTGTGTTTATTGACAGAACCATCAGGATTAAGTTTTGTTCTAAACACCCACTTAACCCCAATCACATTCTTATCAGATGGTCTGTCAACAAGCTCCCATGTGTGGTTTTTCTGGATCATTGAAATCTCCTCTTGCATTGCTGCAATCCACCTCTGATCCTCCTTAGCTTCCACAAAGTTAGATGGTTCGAGCATTGCCACATTGCTTCTTTCATAGATTTCGGCAAGTGACCTTGTGCCTCTCACTGGTAAATCATCCACACTGTCTTCCAATCCATCTATAACTTCATCAACCTCTACATCTGTTGCAGGTTGTTTTTCGAACTGTTGCTGTTCTGCACTCTTTCCTTCCATCCAATTCCACTCATCTTCCTCTAGAAAAACAACATCTCTGCTTACAGTCACCTTCTCTGTCATAGGGTGAAAAATTCTGTAAGCCTTTGATTGGAGACTGTACCCGATGAAGATTCCAAGCTCTGCCTTCTTATCCAGCTTGTCCCTCTTGACCTCAGGAACATGAGTGTAACACAAACACCCAAAAACCTTCAAATTTTTCACATAAGGTTTAACACCATACCAGACTTCAAAAGGTGTTGACCTCTCTAAGGCCTTTGTGGGCGATCTGTTCAACAGGAACACTGCAGTATTAGCTGCTTCAGCCCAGAATTTCTTAGGCAACATCTTCTCCTGCATCATACATCTGGCCATCTCCATAATACTTCTATTTTTCCTCTCACTGACCCCATTCTGTTGAGGTGAATAGGGAGCAGTGAACTACTGCACAATTCCTGTTTGCTCACAATTCAACTTAAACTTGTGAGCAGTATACTCAGAACCATTATCAGACCTGAGCATTTTAATTTTCTTCCCACTTTGATTCTCAACTAAGGCTTTAAACTTCACAAACACATCAGCAACTTCAGACTTGGCTCGCAGAAAATAAATCCAACTCATCCTAGTCATATCATCAGTGAAGGTAATGAAATACCTGCTACCATTGAGAGAAGACTCAGACATAGGTTCACATAAATCTGTGTGGACTAATTGCAGCTTCTCACATGCTCTCCAACCTCCTCCTTTGAAAGGAAATCTGGCTTGCTTGCCAAGAAGACAAGTTCTGCACTGTGGAAATTCCTCCTCCAAACTTGGCAAGTCATCTGCCAAGCTATTTTTCTGCATAAACAACATGCTCTTCCTGTGAACATGCCCAAGTCTTTTATGCCATATCTCTGCATTTTCTTCTTTGCACTTTAAAGCCATTTGTTGCATCTCTTGTGGCTTGAACATGAAACTCTTGTCCTCCATTGGAATTCTTAGCACTTCTTTGCTATCTGCATTATTAATAAGACATTCCTTCCCTTCGAACTTCACTTTATAGCCCTTCTCAACTAATTGACCAACACTTAACAGATTATGGTCAATATTTGGCACAAAGAGAACATCACTGATCAGCTTCACCTCCTGATTTCCTTCAATAGCCACCGTACCCTTCCCTTGCACTTCGATATACTATCCGTTGCCAACTATGACTCTGGACCTGACTTACCTGTCTAGACTCCTAAACAGCTTTGAATTGCCAGTCATATGATTGGTACAGCCACTATCCACTAGCCATGCATCATTCCCAACAGAAGATTCAGAAAAAGAAGCTACAAACAAGTGCTCTTCCTCAGTTTCATTCACTGCTACCTAGGCTTTTCCTGCTTGCTGGTAATTTTTTTCTTTGCAGATGGCTTCCATGTGACCCAACTTGTGACATCTTCTGCATCTAGCATCAGGCTTTCTCCAACATCTAAAAAACTGATGATTAGTTCCACCACAGTATTGACAAGGCTTTTTGTTCATCTTCCATTTGCTAGACCCACCAGAATTTCCTTCTTTTGCTACAAACTTGGAGTCACCAACATTTTCTCTAGACTGAATCCATTTCTTCCCTTTGCCTCCATCATTTGACTTCACTCTAGCTTGCAGCGCACCCTCTACAAACTCTTCTCTTCTCATCAGTCTTCTGTGCTCTTGCGCCTGCAGAGCATTTAACAATTCTGCAAGCTTTATATCAGGTAAGTCTCTTGTATTTTCCAGAGACGCTATGGTGGCTTCGAACTTCTTTGGAAGAGACACCAGAATCTTCTGAACAAGCCTTTCATCCTTCAAGTCAGTCCCTAAAACTCTGATTTTTTCAGCTATCCCAACCAACCTATCAGAGTACTCCTTCACTGACTCTGAATCCTTCATCTACTGTCTCTCAAACTCCCTCAAGAGATTCAGCACCTTCATGCCTCTTATCTTCTCATCTCCCTTGTATTCATCCTTCAAGAAATCCCATATTGCCTTTGCAGAATCACATCTCATGATCCTTGTGAAGATAGTGGGTGAAACAGCAGCGTACAGGCATGGCTTTCCCTTGGCCTTCCTTGTGATTCTCTCTTTATGATACTTTATCTGATTCAAGGTTGGATTGTCTGGAAGTAGAGCAACCTCATAATCATCCTCCACAGCCTCCCATAAATCATGACCCTCCAAGAATGCCGTCATCTTAACAGCCCATGCTTGATAATTCTCTCCAGTAAATACTGGAGAAGCCATCGCAGAGAAACCACTCGATCCTGCCTCCATCAGCTTTTTCTTTGCAAATCGGAAGCAATCTTCATTCAATTACCCTCACTTCACAGTCCCTTAAGATCCCACAAACGCTCTGATACCACTGTTGTTACTGATCAAAACAGTAAACAAGAAAATAGAAAACCAGAAGCTATATTTTTCAGATGAGGAAGAGAAGCGCAGAGAAACAGAACACAAACTTGCATACGTTTGTTCTTAAGGAAACTGTCAAGTACAGAACAACTTAAACAAAGCAAAAACTGCTCACGTACGTGCAACACATAACTGCACACAAACGTGCTATTAACTTCCTAGAAAATAGCAAAAACACTAAATAAATAACTAAATTGAACTTGGCTGTTTTTTAATAAAAAACAGAGTAAAACAGAGCAGAAAACAGAACAGAAAACAGCAGAAAACAGAGTAAAAAAAAATAGAAAACAACAACTGAGACATTGCAATCCAACAAGTACTTTAGGGAAACCCCTATCAAAGAAACTGAGTGCTCTAAGAAGACCCCCGGTGGAAGCCGATTGGCTGAGCCAGGAGAAATTCACTAATGGTGGTCGCTTTGCTGCTAGCGACGATGGCGTTCCAAGCTGCGACCACGGCGCCAGGAGGCGTCTGGCAGGACAACTACACGGTCGATGCCAACGGCAACCCAGTGAAGGAGCCGCACATGGCGGGCACCTCTATCATGGCCCACATCCAGCGGATCGCCTACGGACAGTTCATGATCTTCAACCCACTGGCCTTCCTGTCCTCCCTCAGCATCATCCTGCTCCTCTTGAGCGGGCTTCCAATAAAGCAGCGATGCTGGATGTGGACCCAGATGGTGATCACGGGGCAGGTGATCACCTACTTCATAGCGCTGCACAACATATCGCTGTCTGACACGTGGGGGATGCTGAAGGACGTGACGGACGTGTCGGTGGTGTGCTGGCTGTGCCTGATGGGGGTGGTGTTCATGGGGAATGTGGTGAGGCTACGTGTGTGGGTGCTGAGGAAGTGGGGTTACTTGAAGAAGAAAGAGAAGAAGGATTCAGATGAAGACGATGAAGACAAGCATGAGGAAGTGTGACAGTCTGTGTGACAATCGAGTAAATTGAACAGTCTTTGCTCTATGATGGCAGCGGCATGTTCAATATGTGTAAAATTTGTGATTCTGATGAGCGGGTTGATGATGGGTTTTGAGGTGCTCTGTTTTCTTCTACTTCTGTTTGATAAGAGAGTATTTGTCCTACAGAGAGGGTAAGACGGATTCTGCTAGTGAAATCTTTGGATGGTAAACGATTGAAGAGACTAATATGGCACTTGGAGCAATCATGCATGATCTCCCCCTGTAATTTGTACAAAATCAGGATAATACACGGTTATAGTTGCCACAATTTCTTCTCTATACAATGTTGAACATGACTGTTAGATGAAGAGAGCTTCAGCCAGTTTGGCCAGGTCTACTCAGGAACGGCTCAGTCCTCAACTCGGCCATCTTTGCTCGGCATTGAAGTATTCTGGACTTTGGTCCTCAATTGAGATCAGGGTGGCTAGAAATAAATTAGTAGTGCAGGATGGGATTTCCTGCAATCATTATATAATTGTTTCCTTTGTTTGAATATTATTTGATACTGAGATTAGAAATGTTTGTCTAGTTTTCTATTTCCTTCCCTTCCTAGCTGCTGTTAAACATCTATCTTGCTAGACGTTTCTGCTATGGAGGGATCAATTAAGCTGCCATCTCAAGCCTCTGTTGCACGAGATCGAACCTCATGCAAGGTAGAGTGTATCTATTGTCTATGACTTGAGAATTCCATGTCAATTAAACTGTACAAATTCATGCACATTTGATGATTAGAAGCACGACTCTGTTTAAGTGTGGTACCCTGTAACTTCTCACCGCTAGACATAATAATTTTTGCTGAAATCTCTGCTAGACTCGATTCATTAGACTATTCAAGACAATATTTCGCATGATCAAATTAGCATGAAATGAAAGAGAGAGTCAACTCAAACGATTGTTACAGAGGATGACACTTGATGAAAGCATGAACTTATTCTGCGTGGAAGAAAACATTTTGTTCTGTCTTTCGCCATAAATACTGCAATTCTCATTCATATGGAAAATACAGCGCTACCTCCAACATTAGCATCAAATAAAAACTGCAGATATAAGGGAACATTATGAGATAGCTAGTACGAACACCTAGAGGGGGGTGAATAGGTGTTTAAACTAAACCTTGGCAAATATATGCGGAATAAAATAAACTTCGAGTAAAATAAAGGAGTTAAGGAAGAGAATAAGAACACAAGGTTTATAGTGGTTCGGCTTAATCCAAGCCTACGTCCACTCTCCCACGCTAACAGCCTTCTTGGCTGGATTCCACTATGCAATTAACAAGAGATTACAATTTTGAGTGCAAACACTTAGTAGTAGATCACACTATCTCACTAAGTCACTCTTCTAGTATTTCTCTCACGATCACAAACGTTTAATTTCTCCAAAGACAAGAGTATGATCGAAGGTCACTCAGACTTTGGAATTATAAATTTTACGCTCCGTCTCTTACTTGCTCATCGGTCCTTCATCTCCTTAAATACTTCTCCACTTCCAAACTAGCCGTTGGACAGTATCCCAGAGAATCGTCTTCCAATATACCCATTGGACAGCTCTGTATCTAGAAGATTTGGTAGCCGTTGAGTGATAAAGGTAGAATCCCAAATTGATTCCGATCGCCCATACAAACGGAATCTTGGTTTCCATAAGTAAAGCTTCTTCGTATAGAAAGTTCTTGTCTTCAAGATCCAATCGTCAATCAAATAGATTGAGTCAATCAAATCAATCTTGATGTGGAATCCAAACCAGATCACTAGCCGTTGTATGATTGGGCTTGAGTTACGTTATGTCGAATCTGGATGTAAAGTCTGAGAGCCATAGACTTTACAATCTGAGTCTGAGTGCGATAGACTTTGAAATCTGAGTCTGAACATATTCTGCTTCTGAACAGATTTAGCTTTAAGGTTTGTATCTAGTTCAGCTTTAGCATAGAGTCTATCTTTTGGTTCTTCCAAGTATAGACTTTGACAATATCCTTTACATGTTCTAACATCTGCATAGTCTATTACTCAACCATCAAACATGTTAGTAGCATTTGATTTATTTTGTCATCTTCAAAACATCATAAGGGATTTCCCTAACACATTAGAACCGTAACTCTCACTACAAACTCGGTCTCTAGCCTGAGTAGCTGCTATCCAGTTGTCTGATGGATTAGTTGCTCAACTAACCCAAATCCACTGGACATCTTTAAAGCTTGAAGCTTTCTGTCCTGCTATTGTTGTCGGTTATAGAAATCCTATCAAGTCGCCACCATTGATATTTTATTAGATCTTCTACAAGCTCTAGATAGTTCGTGCCAATACCCCTCCTGTCTATGGTTTTCGTTCCTCGCTCATATCCTCGCCGAGGCATCAACCCAAAGGTCTTCCGTTTGACATGATCAAAACATCTCAAACCACCTCCTCTCATATTATCCTCGATTGGTTGGCAGTCCCTGCTTTTACCCGCATTAATTGATTTCGAATCTTGCCTTTTCTCTTGAATGTCATGTCCTATGAAGCATTCTCAAGGTGCCGTCCGCATGATCTCCAGTTTTGTCAAATTAGATCGAAGTTGATGGAAGGATTCAGTCCTCAGTACTCCATGATGTCTAATTTTCTCGAGGTTTCGTTGAGTTTCTATACTTCCTAGACTTACACCCTCAGGTTAACAAAGTTTCCCTTCGAAGTTCAGGTTTCTGGTTAGCTCCAGCATGGGTTTCACCTACCAACATCATATCATCTACAGAGAAAATACACCAATTGACATCATCTTGAATTTGTCTTGTCGGCATGGACGGATTCACCATGGGGCCAATGGAGGCACTTGCCCCCTTTAAGCTTCCTATAAATTGAAATGAGAACTACAATATGTTGTAATCGTTTGGTGAATTTGCCCCACGAAAATACAAGTTTGTACTTTGAAGGCTTGAGTCAACATGGGAAGAAAGGAGATTGCAAAATATGCGAGTCATTCATTTGATTTTGTTCGCGTCTTGCCTGATCCATCATATCGATAAGGCATTTTGGGTGTTCAAGGATTACTTACCAAAAACGAGCCTCTTTGTCATAGAAAAAGCGAGTGTTGGAAGAATTAATAAAAAGGCAAATGTTAAAGAGTAAGAATATTTGTTAAATTTCATTATTCGACATCTTTTTTTCTCAGAGTTAATAAGATACTTCTTTAATTTTGGTCAAGTAATTCGGATAATCTCCATGTTATAAGGGTCGTGTTAATAAAATACCTCAGAGGCACCAGTTAAAACCACTAACCATAAAAAATAAAGTGTATTAGCATATGCTGAAAAGTGAGCAAGGCGAAATTTCAAAAAAGTCACTTACTTCAAATATACAGATTTATATTTCCATAACAAAATTAATGAGGCCCAACAATTACCCTAACTACATTCTTTAAACATTTTCCTTTTTATTAATTATTCTAATGCTCGCTTTCTATGAGAAGAGCCCATTTGAGATAAGTAAACCTTAAATCTCCCAAATATCCCATTGATACTAAGGACCGAGTAAGACGCGAATCCAAATCTCCACAATGGCGTTTTAGCCGTAAGAGTCCTTATCAAGGTGTGAACATTCTTTGTGCCTATGAAAGTATGTAGATGGAAATTCTGTATTTCCTTAGTGCCTTCTAATCTTTAGCCAAACTTGTTGGACAATCACACAACACGCGATCGACCCGGAAATTGAACATGTAAAGGATTATTTAAACGGTACAGGCAATATTGACATCGGTGTAAGCATGAGATCCCCTTTCATCTTATTGGTTCCTCCATTTGATGTCGTATCCATCCAAACCATTAATCCGTGAGAATAAAGAGGAAGCGGATCATTTCCCATCGGTGCAGACATCGTTTCAGCGAGTTTAAGTTATTGAAGATGGTCGGGAGTACAGGAGACAAGAAAGAAATGAGTCAATAACCGTGAAACCCCATTTGAGGTTTGGTGGCATCGCGGAACCCTTTGCATTCCCATTCAGGATGCAGCGGCGATTTCCTGAAGGTTTGCACTGTTAGTTCTGCCTAACAGATAAGCACATAGGTTTTGACATCAATGGTTTAGCGGTTGCCTAGTTCTTTCAACTTCCATTTTCTTTGAATTTCAATGCTTTAACTGAATTATAATAGAAAAGTTGGAGCGTTGCGCGCATGCCTGGATAAAATATTAACACACTCCCACGCTTAATCATAACCTTCCCACCTGAGAAAGTATAGATAATGCTACTTAACGTTATATATATATATATATAGACCTAAATTAGTAAAATCAGCAGATAAATAATTAGGTTATGGGCTTTTGACTAAATAAACAAATGGTCCACTATAAAAAATAAAAATAAAAAAAAACTATAAAAGCCTTCTCATACCCGCACGTATGTTTTATAGTTTCCCAAAATATCACCATTTCACTTATGGTATTGAGATGCTAGTGTAAGGATATTGTATGAAAGAAACCTCACATTCAGGATGTGTTGTAAAATGTAGAAGTCAATAATATTCTAATTGGTTCATAACTTATTGATTTCAATTTCTAAGTAAAGGTGAGTCCAACGAGATATATTGTTAGGCTTGGGCTTAAGCTTGGACTTGGCAATCTCCCTAGGTAAAAGTTTTGGGCTTTCCTTGCGCCTCTCTAAAAGTAGTATTAGAGCCAATGATTTCAATGAAGTGGGCTCAACATGAGTGAATCGGCATCTGATGAATATCTCAAGAATAGAAACCTCATATGTGATTCTTGATTGAGGTGACCAATAGTGCGATCTGCTGAGTTTGGCCAGACCAAGGCAATGGAGGAGGAGTCAAGGCAAATGTTGTGATCCTACCGAGCTGGGCCAATTTAGCGATTTGAAAGGATGCTGGTGTGGAAAAATACCTAAATTAAAGGGGAGCAAACTTGACATAGATGGCCCACACATGAAGTATAGATTTGTTGAGGTGCACGTGTGAGGGTGTCATGAGAAAGAAGTCCCACATTAGGTAATCGATGTAAAGTGAAGAAGTTAGTATAATTTTAGAGGTCCAATTAAATATGTTCATGAACTCAAGCTTAGCATCTCCTTAAGTGAATATATCAGGCTTCCGCTGTGTCTCCCAACGATTAGAATCTTTTCTTGCAGAGCATATATATGTCATGTTAAAGGAATATGTACGTGTAATCTATAAATATAAATATATTTAAGATATAATTCAAACACATAAAATCTTCACTAGTGTATCTTCGCATCCAATGATCTGAAGATAGGCATTTAATTAAATAAACAGATCAAAATCAGCACCAAATAAAATTTATCACATCATTCTTAAAGCCGGTATATCACATTCCATGCTATTTACCTTTCCAACGTTGCGGAAGCAGGCAGGAATTTCTTTGATCCCGCGCGTTCGGGTCACTGCTCTGCTTTTTCCAACACGCAAATGCTTTTACGAGACTAATGTTTTAGCTTGTATGTAATTAGCAATCTCAGCCTTTGACGTTTCAACTCCAAGAAAAGTTACGTTGTTTCCGAGCGCATTCCTCAAAAGAAATAATTTAGGGGACTTGAACCATTGGGCTTGGACTCTTGTACTTTTTATTTTTGTTAAGTACTATGATCTCCTTTCTAGCCCAAAACAGAAAATAATGAAATGACCTAGATAAATTTATTAAACAGTTGATGATCTGTCAAATCTTGGATCTTTGCATTCCCATTTACAATTTAATAACGATCTCATGAAGCTTTACAAACGTTAGTCAAGCTTCAACGATAATTAATTTGGGTCTACATTATTGGCCTAGATGTTCTCTAGTTCTTTCAACTTCACTTTATTTAATATCAATGTTTTAACTAAATAATAATGAAAAAGTTGGAAGCACTGTGCACATGCCTAGATAAAGTATTAACACACTCCCATGCTGCATCATATGCTTCACACCTGTGCACATCTGTGCAAGTATAAGAATTGCGACTATATAAGAGAGATATGTAGGATGAATTTATACAAGGACAAAAAAAAAGCATATATACCACATTTTTGGTGCCTAAGTTGCAAGGATCTAAAATGGTTAAAATCAGCAGATGGAAAATTGGCTATGAGATTTTGACTAAATAAACAAACATGTACTAATGGTCCACTTATTATTTGAAATCTCTAATTTGCTATTGATGTCGAGTTGCATGTGTGAGGGTTTTTGCCAAAAAAGAGTCCCAATTTGGAAATGTGGTGTAAAATAGAGCAATTAATAGTATCATAACCCGCCTTTAACTCATTGGCTTGAGTTTTTGAAATAAGATGGGTTCAATTGGATATGTTCACGGGCTTGAACTTGGCATTTTCCTTGGTGATCTCCCTAAAAGTAAATGTACCAAATTTCTGTTGCAACTCACAATAACTAGATTTGTTGATTGGTACCCAATAGACATCTCAAGAAAAGGAATATTGGATGTGACTCTCGATCGAGGTAATAGATAATGTGTTCTTACTGACTTTGGTAGGGGCCAAGACGATTGAAAAGGAGTCAATGCACGGATGTTGTGATCCTGCCAAGAGGTGCACATGAGGTGTCATGCAAAAAAAGTCTCACATCAAAGATATGGTGTAAGGTGAAACGGTTAATATTACTTTTGCCATGCCTTCCAACAATTAGAAAGGTATACCTTTCATAAGCATCACATTTATCCTTTATACCATAGGATAACCTCATCAAATCAATTGAAAATAGGCATTTAAATAGGTGGACCAAATTCAATCCCAAATAAAAAATTATCATATCCAAAATTTCGTAAACCAATCTTAGCTCACAAGAAAATTTATGTCGTTTCCGAGGACATTCCTCAAAAGATATGATCAAACAGATCAGCGGGCTCAAAATCAATAGTATCTCCTTTCCATCTATAAACAAAAAAGAAATCAATGATCTAGAAAAACTAATTAAATACACGACAATCCATCCGAAGGTACTTTGCTAAGTTCTTGTCTGTTTATCGCACACCTGCAAGTCCGCGATTATTGTCGTCAAACCTTGGCCTCTTTGCATTCCCATTTGGGATATAATAGTGATTTCATGAAGCTTTCTAGTTGTTTGTCATGCTTGACAAAATAAGTAAATTGGCTTAGTGGTTGTCTAGTTCCGTCAATCTCACTTTTTTTTTTTTTTAAATGTCGATGTGCTAACGAAATTATAATAGAAAAGTTGGAGCATTGTGTACATGCTTAGACAAAATATCAACAGTCCCATGCTTAATCATAAGATTGACACTGGAGAAAGTATAACCAAGAGCGAGATGGATAAGACAAATTGATGAAAGGCAAGGAAAAAGGATATACATATAATAGATATGGATCTAAAATAAATAAAATCAGCAGATGGAAAAATTGGTTATGATCTTTTGACCAAACAAACAAACATGTACGAGTGGTGCACCGAGTGTTATGCAAAAGAATCCCACTTGAGAATGTGGTGTAAAATGGAGCAATTAATGTTTACCTGTAATTTTTTTTTTGGTCAAAAATTGCCTATAACCTGTAGGCTTAAGTTTTAAAGAGAACGTGGATTCAACCGGATATGTCGACATGCTCAAATTTCAGCTGTCTCTTAACAATCCCCTACATGATGGTATTGGGCTTCCACCGTGCCTCCCAAGAAGAGGTATCGAATCAATGATTTGGATGGGTTGGTCTCAACATGTGTGGCTTGTCGTTTGGTGAATATCTCAAAAAAATATATTTCAAATGTGACTCAAGGTAGTTCAAATAATGTATTCTTGTTGAGCTTGGCCGAGCCAAAGCAATTGAGGAGGAGTCGAGGCAGATGGGCTATTCCTACCAAACTTTGCTAAGCAAAGGTGGAGATTTGAGTTGAGATAATATCACTGTGAAAGAATACCTAGATTAAGGGAGAGCAGGTTTGACACAAAAGGCTCATACCTGAGAGAAAGATTTATCGAGGTGCACTTGTGAGGGTATAATGCAAAAGAAGTCCCACATTAGCTATATGGTGTAGAGGGGAGCAGTCATTATTCTAGTGGGTCTAATTAGTTATGTTGAAGGATTCGGATTTGAACTCTCCCTTTACAATCTCCATAAGTAAAATATCGGACTATGTCTTCCAACAATTAGAAAGGCATCTCTTTCATAAGCAGCGAATGTACAGCATCAAATAACGATCTTTCATAACAATTTCGTTGCTCACGTCATTCTTAGAGCAAGTACATCACATTCAATTTTGGCAGGGAAAAAATAGTAGGTCACGTTCAAAGTTCCAAATAATATAATCTCTATCAACGTCATAAGTTCTTTATTTATCTCTAACATGATGTAGCCCAAGAGTTGGAGTGGAATAGAGCGATCGATCCTCGATGTGCTCAACCGAGAAGCTTAGTGAAACAATTTCGTTCTCTTGATGATTTTTTTTTAGCAGGATTTTCTAGTCTCGCCGGCCATCCACTCAAGCACCACTGTGAACCACCACCGAGACCGTTACTGCCGCCGCGCACCATTGCCCATCATCATCCGAGCTCGTTGCTTGCGGATTCCAATTTGGGAAACTTATCCACGCAATACTTTGAATAAGGTAATTATCTTGTTTGCCATCAATTTGAATATTTTGTGATTCAATTTGATTGAGAATATTACATAATTTCTAAATTTGAGTGATAAGTGCACCCCAATTAGAATCTATTTCCTAATTCACAATCGCATATAATCTTTGATTCCATCTATAATGCTTTAGATAGAATTATTGATTCCGAGGGAATCTTTAAAATTGATGTTTTGATTTTTAAGGCTTAAGATCAACTCATCGATTTTATTCGCGAAACTTCAAGTTGATTTAACATTATTTCTTTACTCGCATTGATTGGATGATATACAATCTTGAGTGATTTGGTGCTTAACATGCTTTAATTGCTTTATTTATGCTGAAAATACAAAAAAAATTGTATATCATATAGATTAAAATTGATTTCCTAGATAGGATTGCATGTTTATTATTTTATAATTCCGAATTTAATAAAATACCAAAAATATCTTTTTAGAATAAATTGAATTTTCTCTTATAGGATAGCTTGCATGTTTGATTAGAGTATTTAATTAATTTTGAATATTAATAAAAAAATTACAAAAATATCATGTGCATGTCATATAAAATTAGGTTCATAAAAATGTATGTCATTCAGTGATTGTTGCTAAATCCATTTAATTAGAAATTGTCCACCATTAGAACTAGGCCATTTGGTTAAATTGCATTGCATATAGATCAGATTTTATTAAACAAGAAAAAAATCCTAAAAAAGATTGAGTGACTGTGTGTTAATTATGAATAATATCTAGGGCTTTTGATGTGAATTTTTAGCTAATACTTTCGTTACTACGAGATAAGTCCCGTAATTTATTCATTACTTTCTTGGGTGTTAAATTGGTGGTTTGCACACTCGTATGGTCACATCACATATTAGGAAAGTAAATTTAAATCAATTCAAATTGCTTACAAAATATTTGTTTGGAATAAAAAAGAAAATGTACTGAAAGGGCGTTAGAAAAATCTAACGTAATCAAGTCCCCGAATTCACAATCTCTAGTTCGCATGAGTAAAGTACATCTTCTGTTACTTTACTTGGATTTATAATCGACCTATCAAAAATAGATTAGTGACGACTCGTAATTAATAATCTTTTGCATGCTAAATACCTGAACCTAAGTCGCGAATTAGTATAGGCTTGGGAGAGTCTGAGCTAAATTTAAGCTTAGTAGCACATTAGTCAAACCCTAAGTGGTTTACCCGAGGTTAGATCGCGACAATAATCATATCTATCACATGTGAATATGTCTCGTCATAATCAATCTTAGATCTTTAGGAAAATTCTTAGGCAATCAGTCGGGTTTTATACTTGACAACCAGAGATGGCAAAATGGGTCTTAGATCCATATATGACCCATTTAAATCATAAATGAGTCATATATTGGTCACTTATTTTTTTACAAAAAGTAATTAAATGGATTTAACAATTAAAGACTTAAAATAAGTGAGTCTTAAGTGGATCTTAAATGGGTTAGATTTAGAACTATTTTCAACCAAAATCTCACAATCTCTCTCTTCCCTCTTTAAATTTACAAAAATATTATTTTTTATAAAAATCGAAATTATAATTATAATTATTTTTTATTTTAATTTTCTTTTCTTTTTTCTTTCCTTTTTTTCTTTCTTCTTTCTCCTTCTGGTGGCCGGCACGGCGATGGCCAGCGATTGACCAGGCAAGCCTCGAGCTCTTCGGCATCGGGCGAGCCTCGAGCTCGCTTGTGGCCAGTCGCAGGCTATCGTCGTGGCCGGCGGCCGGCCAGAGAAGAAGAACAACAAAAAAAATAAAAAATAAAAAGAAAATTAAAAATTATATTCTTAAAAATAAAAAATAATTAAAATTCGATTTTTTAAAATAATTATTTTAAAAATTATAAAAAATGTCCATTAAATTTGTGTTGTATAAAACTATTTTAGCAATACCATTCTTAATATATATATATATATATATAAGAAATAAAATTTCTTAAATTTAGTCAAATGGATCAGGTATGTGTCAAGTATAGGTCGAGTCGGGTAGGGGTCAAAAATTTTGCACCGCAATAAATGGGTCATAAACAGATTAAATGGGTCGGTTTGGATCAGGGATTTGGGTCGGACCATTTATGACCCGACCCAAACTCAACTCGACCCACCCATTTAATTGGTCTTACTGACAACCTTATTTGAGTTATGGGTCCAAAAACTCATCGTTTAGCTAGGGAAGCTAATTCAGCTCTAATTGATTCTTCCCACTTAGACTAATCTTGCTTTTGACGACATTCAATAATAAATTGCAACTCACAATCATCATCTATAATTTTATGAGCAACTGAAAATGCAAAAGCATCATCAATGATGATTTCATTTCAATCCCAAATCTCATTACAATATGTAATAAAATTCTCAGTGTTTAGAGTTTGTGTTCTTTTCATGAGTTTGCGCCTCTTCAGGGACAATAAGTTCTTTGGGAGTAAGCACAACAATAGGCTCTTTTAGAGCGGATTCCTGATTCTTTCCCCTTCGTTTTTGAGGAATGGTATCTTTTGATTCTATAGATCTATCACGCTTCAAGTGTGGAGGATTTTGATCCATTTTAGCTAGTCTTTCAAGAACAGCTATCCTAACTGGAACATTTACAACTAGAATATGAGACTCTATAACCTTATTAGCATCATTAAATGCGTCTGGAAATCTATTGGCCATAGCCTATAAATGGATCATGCATTGCACCTCGTTTTCACACTCAGGAGTTCTTAGGTCTAATTGAGATAAATTTTTCTCATTTGAGGAGAAAACCTTAACCGGTTTCTACTTTGCAGTCATGAAAGTTATAGGTGTCCCAATTGATAGAAACATAGTCTTATCGAAATGACAATCTACGAATTTGGCAATAAAAAGATTACCAGTAGTTGGCTCCAAGAACCTAATGATGGACGGTGAATTAAACCCAACATAAATGCCAAAACGCATTGGGAACCCATTTTCGTCCTTTTTAGTGATGCTACAAGCACCTGTACTGCACAACCAAAAGTGCGTAAAGGTTAAATATTTGGTCCATAACCAAGAACCATTTGAAGTGAGACATTGTAAAAGACTAGCAGTGGGGCGTAATCTTATTAGGGTTGCCGCATGCAAAATTGCATGACCCCATGTTGTATCGTTAAGATTTGTTCTCAATAATAGAGTGCGGGTAATGATTTAGATATGTTTAATCAATGATTCTATCAATTCATTTTGAGTATGAACATATGCGACCGGATGCTCGACCTCGATTCCGAGTGAAGCACAATAAGTATCAAAACTCTTTGATGTAAATTTACCAGCATTATCCATCCTTATGCTTTTTAATTGGATAATCAAGGAATTGTGTCCGAAGCTTTATAATCTGCACAAGTAAGCGTGCAAATGTGACATTGCGCGTAAATCATAGGAAAACATGGGACCATCTATAGGATGTATCTACTAGTACCATAAAATATTGAAACGGTCCACTTAGTGGTTGTATTAGTCCACAAATGTCACCCTGAATTTTTTGCAGAAATAAAGGAGATTCAAGATTAACATTTGTTATAGAAGGCTTGGTAATGAGTTTTTCTTTTGAACAAGCTTCACAATTATAATCTTTGGACAACAATACCATTGTATTATTTAAAGAGTGTCCTTTTGTATTCTAAATTATTCTATGCATTATTGAAGCCCCAGGGTGACTAAGGCGATCATGCCACAATCCAAACTGATTAGGAATTACCAATCTCCAAGATATGGTGGCGTAGGTTTCAATGGCCTTAATCATGACACAATACAAATCTATATAAGAATCTTCTAACTTCTCATGGATGGTCTTCAAGCCCATTTTATAGGAGATGACACCAATATATTCCTTATCTTGCTCATGAATAATTTCAATATGGTATCCATTACGGCGTACATCTTTGAAGATGAGGATATTCCTTTTTGATCTACTGCTTAGAAATACATCCGTGATATGCAGGATGGTGCCATTTGGTAAAACAATTGTGGCATTCCTAACACCATCAATAATCAGAACGGAACCTGATATTGTATGAATATGTGCCTTACGCAATGTCATACTCGAGGAAAAAGTGTCTACTATGAAATATGGTATGTGTTTATGTACTATCAAGCAAACAAACATCTTCATTTTTCTCAGTATTTTCCACATGCATTTATGTTGACAACTTTAGGTATCAAGTATCATAAAAGTTGCATATTAATTATAGAGTCAAATAAAATTTCAAATAATAAATATTATATAAGGTTCATAAGCATTTCATTACATAACCATATTAGAGAACAATGAAAGGTAATACATTTAAAGGAAAGCAACTAGAAAAGAAATTATTAAAATCATAAAATTCGAAAGTCCAAGTTATCATCCATTAATCTGATGCCTCATTAAAGTAATCAGAGGTTCTCAAAAAAATAAAAGACATCCAGGGATGCATTTGCTATTTCAAGAGCAAGAGGAGTCTCACCACAAAGATATCGTTGGCCTCAATAGTGATTATGACAGTAAAATTAATTTCAATGGCACAAGATTCACCACGCTTGCCCATATTTTTTTAATATGCCTGGTATAGATCAATAAAGTGATTTGGCATACGACAAGTACGTGACCAGTGCCCAGTCATGCCATAATGATGGCAAATACTTTCATTAATCACCTTCTTTGGCTTATTTTCTTTATCATGATTCGGGTCAAAATTAGATTTCCTATGACAATTAAATTTCATGTCATCCCTTCTAGGATTATGTTCTTGTCTACACTTATAACTCTTAAAATGGCTAGTATTTTTCTCAGAGTTAGCATGTGCTTCAAGCAATGCTTTTGAGACAGCATATCTAAGACCATGATTTTAAGCAAAAATTCATTAGTTTGCTCAGCAGTGAAGAGCATGGAAATTAATTCAGAGTATGTGGCAAATTGATGTTGCCGATATTACTGTTGCAATACAATATTCGGAACATGAAAGATGGAGAAAGTTTTCTCTAACAGTTCCGCATTAGCGAGCTTGATACAACATAACTCAAGCTGAGAAACAATATCAAATAAAGCAGAGTTATAGTCAAACACTGATTTAAAATCTTGCAGTCTAAAATTTTGCCAGTCATATTGTGTTTGAGGGAGGATAACAGTCTTGGTATGATCATACCTTTCCTTCAACCTCTTCCGCAGGGTGGGTCTGAGGGTCTCGAACAGATAAATATTGCGTCTGCCGGCTCTCATGCAAATGACGACGAATGAAAATCAGTGCATTTCCTTTATCCTTTGCATTTGAGATTCCGTCTCATGTAATTGCATTAGCGAAAACCTTGCCATTGGAGATGCATTTCCATGTCAAGGCATTAAGATGGATAATTATTTCCACTCACTTCCAGGATGTGGAATTTGGGCTTTTCAATAGCTGCCATAATTCTTACAAAAATAAATCCTTAAATTAATTAGAAGGATTTCCTAATATCCACCACCACTTCAAGAGTAGGACACTTTTAAGATTGAAATTGGTTTCAGGCCAAGAAAAAGAAAAAAATAAAGAATTGATAAGAGAAGATGTAGTATAAGTTGATTAATAAAGACAACGCATTGTAAAATATTGTGTTGCAAATATGTAATAGAAATAATAGAGAGAGATTAAGTATAGAAAGCATATAAACATCAAAGATAGTAGAGAAAACCAGACATCAAAGATCATAGAGAAAGCAAGAGGAGAAAATTTTATTTTTACTATTTATTTTCCTTTTCTTCACTATATCACTACCATAACAAAAATTAAACTCTTATTCATAAGAAAACAATGATGCACTTATCATTAATGTTATTATATTGAATAATACATATATTAGATAGGGAGATAAATATCATTGAATAGGGAGATGTACTTAAAATGTCAGATACAAATATATCATAATAGGTACATTAGATAAGATGAATATAATGAATATTCATTCATTTATTTCATTCATTCATATATTTCATAACAAAAACCAAAGAGAATAATTTAAATTAATTAATTAAAAAACCATTATAGGGGGAGGGTTGAGAATTGGATGTGTTCCCAATTATACTTTTTGGCTTGATCCGTAAAAAATAAATAAATAATAAATAAATAACTGACCTTTAATCTCCACTTTAAATAATTTGATTAATTTATATTTCCTTTTCCGTTTCAATTAGTCGGTAGGCGGAAAGGGTATTCAAGAAAAGCCACGAAAAGAAGCAAAGAAGGCAAAAAAAAAAACAAAGAAGAAAAGAAGCGGAGTTTGAGAAAAGGACGCATTTGAGAAAGTTGCGAACAAATTAAATAATTGAGACTTATTCTTCTTTATCTTTCTACATGTAATATAGAAATATACGTATGATAATCTATTCTATGCTTGTCGTCAAATTAGAATTGAATTCTAATTTTTATTTTAGTTAAAAAAGAAAAAATAAAGAGTTTCTTATAAATTCACAAAGGATTCGTTAGAATTTAATCCAACAACAAGATTCTTAGTAAAAATAGAGATTCTTGGAAGATATAGTAGAAATCCATGGTCACATGCCGTGCCATTTTTCACGAACGTGCTTAAGAGAATCGCGATCGAGAGCCTGTACGGTGGAAGTAATTAATCTTCCCGTGCGGCAACTGTTGTCCCTTTTGTGGAGAATCCTGTCCACCGAAAAGCAGGAAGATTAGCCAAAACAGAGAAGACGGAATGTGGAAAAAGGGGGCAGGAAACATCAAATCTCTCGCCAGCCCCGTTTCCACTTTGGGCTTAGAAGTTAGAAGGGCGTAATTGCAACTTCGTTTCGGATTTTATGCGGTGCTAAGTTGCAATAATTTAGGGTGATATATCGTGCCTGGTATGATAACACTCAATAGCAGTTTTGTTTATCTTATCTATCGATTCGAATCGTAGAAAAAATTATAATCTTGCTGTGCTATTATACTATATCTTATATGATTAAAAACAGAATGAAATACACTTGAATCCTTGATTTTGATCCTTTTCGATTAGAGAGAGAGAGAGAGCTTGGTGCCATCTCAGAGCCACGCGTCTTCAAAATAAATTTCCGCGTGCATCTTAACGGCCACGTGGGATGAAACACCTGATAAACAAATGCCAAGTACGAAATCTCGTCTTATGAAAACGGATGGGGCTCGTGAAATCTCGCGACTGCATTTCTATGTGAGTTTTAAGAGTCAAATGAAAGAAATGAAAGTTATAAGACTTGAGTCCTTTTGCACCGTGAAAAGCCCATTTAGGTTTGGAAAATGTTTTCCTAAGAATGATTACTTATAAAAATATATGGGTGGAAAATATTTCCATAGTCCACAAACAAAAATTAAGTTATAAATTATCATCAATAATTAAAATATTTTTTATTAAATAATTACTCCAAGCAATACAATCAATCATTTAAAAATATATATTTTTCTTCACCTAACATGAAACGAACAAACCTTTAAACACACCCACCGGTGGGCAGCTGAGTTAGTTGGGCTTTGGACACTTCACTGCAGAGGTCCCAAGGTTGAAACTTCGCAGCTGCTAACACGTCTTAAGTGGTGGGGTCTTATGCTAGCTTCCCCCTAGGTATTGACGCTTGGTCCGAGGTGCACCGTGCACTGTACAGGCCGTGAGTTGCTGATTAGTGTGTGCGAAAGGCGGGCTCGACGGATCCTCGGTTACCAAAAAAAAAAAACACAGACCTTTAAACATATCGTTAGTATAACTTTTTTAACACTTTTAAGAAATCATCCCAATAAATTTCTCACGAATTCCAAATTCCACCCATTTTGCATCAAAATTTAATTCATTCCTATCAATTCCTATCAATAAGCACATTTAAATTTTCTTTCCGTGTAAACACATCGTCAGCATAATTTTTGTAACACTTTTAAGAAATCATCCCAATAAATTTCTCACGAATTCTAAATTCTACCCATTTTGCATCAATTTAATTCATTCCTATCAATAAGCACATTTAAATTTTCTTTCCGTGTATTTAGGGGTGAGTGTGGTTCCCGGGTAGAACCGCTAACCGAACCGGAGGTTCCAGTTTGGTTCTAGATTCCAAGGAGGGAGGTTCCAATTCCCGGTTCTATTTTTTTGGGAACCGGCGGTTCCCGGTTCGGTTCTCGGTTCCTGGAACCAGAATCGGAAAACCCTAGTTTTCAATTTTTTTCTTCCCCCTTATGTTCTTCCTTCTCCCTCTTCTCGCGACTTCCCTCTATTTTAGTTTTAGGGTTCCTTACTCTCTTCTAAGTCTTCTCCTTGTCCACTCCAGCATCGCCACTCTCAACGCCGCTCCCCCCCCCCCCCCGACTGCGCTTGATGTCGCTCGGCCCCTCGACGCCCGCTCGATGCCCCTCGGCACCTTGACGCCTCTCAGCCCCCTCGATGCCCGCTCAACGCCGCTCGACGTCGCTTGGCCCCTCGACCCTCAACGCCTCTTGGCCACTCGACGCCGCCCGGCCTGCTCGACGCCACTCGGCCCTTCGACGCCCACTCAACGCCGCTCGGCCCCATGACGCCTGCTCGACGCCACTAAGGCCCCTTGATGCCCTTGACGCCTACTCGACACCTCTCAGCCCCTCGACACCCCCTCGATGATGCTCGGCCCCTCGACGCCGCATGGTCCCCTCGACGCTGGCTGATGTCCCTTGATACCACTCGCCACCCTCGACACCGAAGAAACTCACCTCTCTAGCCTTAGTCACAAGTCCAATGTGATGTCCCGGTAGCGTCACGTACTAAGCGCAAGCGGAAATTATATGGATTATCTTCTTTATAGGACTTATTCATTACAAAGGTTGGACTAGCGTTTACCTTTAAAGGTTAGCATGTATAACATGGATATTTTAAGATCTAAATTTTATATAACAAGGTTATCCTGTAATAGTCCTGTCATCTAACGTTAGACAATCTAACCAAGATCATAGATAAAGATCATGAGAAGCTTCATTACTTTCTTGTTCAGGACATCCAGGCTTACAAAAATCAACCTGGATCACTTACGAGTTTTGCACCTATATATACATCATACTTACAAGTTCCAAAAGTAAAGATGCAAGTGACCAGCCAGGGAAAAGGGTGAGGGGGTTTCTAACTCCACTATCTCACACAAGCCCACGTTCATAAAAAACAAAAGACGTTCCTCCAGCTTCTTCACGATCACGGGCATCTAGGCACCATCCGTCCCAGCTCCAAGTCCATCGGCACCAAAAGGAAGAGGACCAAATATCTCCCCTTTGTGGTTTATGAACCACGCAACAAACCTCATCGGAATCAAATCAGATATGTCGTCGTCTGTCCACAGTGTAGCCTCATACTTCGTAAAAGTCATCTCGACATCAAGGTCATACACATCATGAAAAGTAGCCTCAATACGTGCTATCACACCATAACGAGCTATCGGAGGCACGTCCATACTAACAATCTGAAAAATATAAGGAATGAACAAAAACAATGCCCAATAAATAAAGAATAAAATTCTAACCTAAACAATCCATAGCTGCCGAAGAAGACAAGAGAGACATAACCAAATAGCTTAAGATACTAAGACAGGATTGTCACGAGTATAACTAAATGAATATTGATGCTTCACATGAATGAAAACTCTATACCAGACATGCTATATGCACGTGTATATCTCATGCTCTTAATTTGTACCAAGATGAAATGCAACAGTAGTATGCACAACTCACACGCCAAGTAGAATTATAATATAGTGTGAATATCAAATCTACCCTCGATCAGTTTACCCACCGGAACACAGCCGGCGGAATCCCACATCCAGACTTCTATAATATTTCTATCATGGGCATCTCACTCCGAGGCATCCCAGTATTACACAACCGAGGCCTCCCAAGATCACTCAGCATGGGGCATCTCACTCCAAGGCATCTCAGTATCACACAACCGAGGCATCCTTGATCACACACAAGGGCATCTCACT
The DNA here is from genome assembly GCA_028830015.1 of Eucalyptus grandis x Eucalyptus urophylla. Classification (NCBI taxonomy): domain Eukaryota; kingdom Viridiplantae; phylum Streptophyta; class Magnoliopsida; order Myrtales; family Myrtaceae; genus Eucalyptus; species Eucalyptus grandis x Eucalyptus urophylla. Next base: position 50,944,582 of record CM054190.1, read on the forward strand.
CCGAGGCATCCCAGTATCACATGACCGAGGCATCCAAGAACACACAGCATGGGCATCCCACTCCCCAAGGCATCACCGGCATCTCAGTACCGATGGAAATCTCTTACTCATTCAAGCACACATCTCACACATCACACCTTTGATTAATGCCATCACAGCATGCGCAAGACCTCAAGAGCACACATAATGAAATCACAATACATAACTCTCATGCACCAAACCTCACACAAGTCTTGATTATAAAGTAAAATCATTTTGGCACGTCCAATACCATGCCAAATAGTTTTGCCCCATAATCAAGCGCAGCGCTTCACATTCATTTCATGCGCATGTCACCATTGGTGTCTATACCATAACCATACTTCAAATGATGGATGAGGCATGCTCTTGCACAAACTAACCACTATCATGAGATCATTAGACTCCATATGTGTCATGAAAGTCAAGTACAAGAGACACAACAACTATTGCACATTCTGGGATCAAAGCAGTTTATGAACTAAATTGAGCAGTTTCGAATACAGACACATAAAGTATATCTAATCTTATAGGAATATTACGAAATTTCAGTATGTTATCGAAGAGACATAGATTAAAATTTTCTGTGAAGAAACCTAAGCCTATATCTCAATGTATAAAGAGCAGTAATTTGTTGTCTTCTTCTCTAAAATTCTGCAGCAACTTTCAGATTTAGTACCTACAGAAGAAAAATCGTTTCACCACCCAAACCTTATCCGTTAGTTCTCAAATTTTGATATGTTATTCCTAAAGATGTGTCCTAAAACTTTCATGAAGGGTTTAAGGTCAAATTATATCTATAAAATTACATAAAATTCGTAGAATCACCTAAGGTTTTGCTGTCTTCTAAAGTACAGCTTACTAGTTCAAAGTAAACACTCTTGCCAACACATTTTCTCATCAATCTTACTATAACTAGATGTCGAACCTAATCCAATGGATGTTCTCTCAAGTAAACTTGTTCTTATCCTTATCTTCATCATTAGAATTGAAGGCAACACAAAACAAAAGGTTTTCCATCTCTATTTCTCTAGAACAGAAAGTATTGCACCATTTTCTTCATCTTTAGCTCAACTAAACCGTTAGTTTCTCTACCAAACCCTCTTATAGTATCTCGACACTCTTCCACAGCATCTAAGGTAACCACAGTAGGTATTTACTTACATAGAACCTTCCACAGCTCGGTTTCAAGCAAATACTCGCACCTCGACTCATCTACCGCAACATGCATCACTTTTCTTCACTCGGCAATCACCTCTCCACCTTGCTCGACTAACACAGCCTACTCACACTCAATTTCCAAAACATGCAAGGCTCTAACATGACATTCAAGGACTCATAGCTTCAACCTAGAGTTCATCTAGCTCAATCCAACATAAAACAGCAACATCACACCTAATCCTCCACCATCCAGCTAGTTCCGCAAGTTCCTCTGACAAAATCAGCGGATAACTTCTAGTTTAGAGGCTCATCTTACCTTACCTTTGTTCAGCTACTTGATGACTCAAAACTCTTCAAAGATCAGCACCTATACTCGCGCAAGAAGAAGAAAAATCGCTGGAGTGCTGCTGGTTTCTTCTGCTCGACTGAGAGAGAGAGAGAGGGGAAGAAGAAGAAGATTTCGGTTGCTTTGGAGAGAGAGGAAGGCACAAGTTATGAGGGAGATAGAACTATAGATCTAATCCCTAGGGTAGCTTAATCATTAGCAAATCTAATGATTGTATTTTCCTTTGGCTGTTTCGGTTTTGGAGGAGGGAAAACCGTGGGAGAAGAGAGAGAGAAAAGGGAGAAGAGAGGAGGGATCGTGGCCTCCATGCACGGTTCCTTCCAACATCTATCGTTCGATATCGATTAGTCTCTAATCCGCGTTGTTAGTCGGTTTATTAGTTTCTAATGCCTTTCACTTAATTCCATTTCTCTTGTAATTATGCAAATTTATGAAATCATATAACATATTAGCAATTCGACATTAATCTATGAAAGATTTATCACAAGAAAAGCTAAAGTTAGAAATCGGTATTAACATTACAATCACTAATCAAATCATCATAACTATAATCTATAAACTTAATGGAAAATGAAATTACTCGGGCCTAAATACCCGTCTCTAGGCCAATAGGCTCATTCTACGACATTCACGGCCCACTAAACTTATTTCACTATTCTAACAAATCCGAGTCTTGGCCCGCTCCAAGCCAAGCCCAAGCCCATAATCTTTCATTCGGCTAATCCAGTCCAATTCGTGTGGCCCACCAACTTCTCAAGCCCACACATTCCTTACAGTCCATCAAGTTCGTCTTTCGGCCCGGTTTAAAATAATCCAAGTCTTAAACAATCCGATTATACTAATAGGGTCGGTGAATTTTTGGGATGTCACATCCAATCTCTTGTCGTTTCTGGTCTTCACTATTAGATTTAATCTAATCTTCACTGTTAGATTTAATCTAACATTTTAGCTACTTTATTTGGTCGATTTCTGAGATGTGGGAGTGTCGTGCTTGTGTGCCCTGATTTAAGTACATAGTGAGGGAAGGGGACCCTGTCAATGAGGTGATGTTCATTATATGTGGACAACTGAACACAGCTGATAGTGAGGGCTACATTTGAAAAGCTCCCAACATACTTGCGTATTCGGCAGGGCATTCTCACCGAAGAAGAAAGTTTCATATCGGGAATCTCGGGTTGATAGAGAGGAGGAACTTGTTGGAGAGGTTGCTAATTCTCAACATTTACTACTATTATATGTTAACTTGTATGTGGTTCTCTAGTTTCTATCACACCAACCGATCTATTCCATTTGACTTCAAATTAGATGGTCTAGCTGAATTCTGCTTGGGAATGGATTGTGAAACGAATAGAGCTGCGCATGAATATTTTAGAGCCTTTCATTGCCTTTAGGGGGGTTGTGCTCAATATTTTGAGTTGCAAGGACTCCATGGTGCAACATCTTTTGCAGTCTGCCTCCACCCTTCGAAAGGTATAATTTAAATTGACTAGTTTCACTTGGTAAGTCATTGCAATTCTTTGTCTTATTTCTATTACATGCCTTTCTTCAGGGTTCTAGTTTTCTCAAGCAACTGCATCTTTACATGAGCTTAAGTACCTTGTGGTTGAGTGCAGCGAGCCAGGCTCTTCATTATATTGGACAGGAAGGGTAAGATTGTCTGGTTTAGTTGAGATTTGCATCACTCAATAGCTAATGGACATGCTAATATGAACTTTGATTGTGCTACTGCCTTTTTCTACCCTTGTTTTTTCTTCCTGTAATTGTTGTTTCATCTGAGAGATAGATCTTCTCCTTGCAATCTGTGAAGAATAAACCGTATTTATGAAAATTCAGTTTGCTGATGGAGCGACATTAGTCAAAGGGACAGAAAGGTGCCTTTTTTTTTGGATGCTTCTGCTCCCAAGGAACTATTTTTGGCAATTTATGGACATAGAAGCTTTGGTTTGTCTCTTTCCTTCTTCGTTATAGTTCAAATCTGAAAATGAAAAAAAAAAATCTGTTGGAACCTAGAACCGACTCTGGAACGTATGATAGGATAGGTTCCAGGTTCTTGGTTCTGACAGGTAGGTTCCAGGTTCCAAAAAATGAGGAACCTGTACCCGAGGGTAGGTTCCAAGTTTCAGACGGAACTGAACTGGAACCGGGAACCGCTCATCCCTATGTGTATTGCATTTTCAACTTTTAAGAACACGCTCTCTATTTTGATGGTGTAAGTGCAAATAAAAATTAAAAGCATAAGACCTCATGGCAATTATTAATCTACTAATCTAATGTATTAACGTCTCCAATTTTTATTTTTATTTTCCATTTTTGGCTATGCTGATATCTCTATCGATCAATCGCAGTCCTGCCATATCCAACGCAGATTTGATCTGACAGGAGGAGGACGTCTAACAAATTCCTAGAGCAATTAATTAAAATCAAGAGCAAAATCACATTTATCATGGGGAGCACGAATTCACGGGCCAATTCTTCTAGAGCAAAATAGCCGGTAAACCTACCTAATTGTAATTTGTAGGTGTTTGGGGGTGGGGACAGACGATAATTGTGCTTTCATCTATATCCGAACACCTGTATAATTGTCTAATCCCTAACAAGAAAGGAAAACCAAAATCACCCTCTTCTAATCTCTAGCTCCCTTGATCACGTCTTGCTACATTATTACTGTCCAATTAAGGAATAATCATTACGGCAGTCGGCTGCGTGCACTCAAAGCGAACCCCACCATATTCGATGATTGGGATGTGATTATGTGTATGCACGTGTTATTGTCGTCATTCCTTTACTATTTATACCGATTCTGAACATCAAGTTGTATATAATTAAATTCCCAATCTCGAGCTCGAATTCCCTCTTTTGATCCTCGTCTTCATTTAGATTGACAAGCTCAAGCTTGAATTCTCTCTTTCAGTCCTCATCTTCGTTTGGAATAATATCAACCAAGTTTTGGTTGGCATTATCACTTCATATTATTAGCATTCTTTTACTTTTATTTCAAGTAGGGTCTCTATTCGCGCGTGGACTATTGCCCTTGCAGAAGGTCGCATTTTTCTTTATCACGCATATAAGTGGGATCTCTGTTCGAATGCGAACTATCACCCATGTGTAAGATCACATTATTATTTTAATTACTGTTCACGCATGTCAGTGGAATCTCTACTCGAGTGCGGACTATTTCCCCTGCGTGAGATCACATTGTTATTCTAATTACTTTCAACTATGTTTCATTCTATGACTGAAATCATAATTAGCTTAGTCTTCATCTATATTTCATTTCATCACCTGATTTGTTTCTTATTTATTATCATTATCACTCATGAATTATTATACTTCATATTAGATCATTTCACACAACTAGCAGATTTTTACGATTGTACTAGAGATATAGAACCTATAGAATTTTTCCACATATTAACCAATCCAAACAAACGTAGACTTTTAGATTTAAATAACAAATCTCTTAATAATTTTCTATATATATTGAAATCATACGTTATTTCTTATCCTTTATATAGTACCCCAAATCCTAAGGGCTATATGGTATCAGAGCTCGGAATATATATATTAGAATGCTCCATAGCTAAGCACTTTACTTTCGCAGGGATGTACGCCTCTTCACTTGGCGTCTGCGAACGGATACGCAGAAATAGCGAGGGAATTGTTACAATCGGACCCCCTTGCATGCCTTGTCCATGATGAAGATGGAAGGACCCCACTTCATCTGGCCACGATGAAGGGCCGAATCAACATCATGATAGAGCTTGTCGTAATGTAGATGCTTTCGAGTTTGGGCCATACCTCTGGAGCAGATTTGATTTCCACCACGTATTGAAGGGCCTCGTCTGATAGGCTCAATCGGATCGTGTTGCACACCCTCTCCTCCGTGTTGGCCTAGTCATCATCGGTGATGGTGTTCGACTTGTTCAATCTTCCCAGAAGAACCTTTGATAAACTCAGTTGAACTAACAGATCCTTCATTCTTCTCCATCATAGTGTAAAATTATTCTTCCTGGTGAATCATTCGATATCAAATCAAATGGTCAGACATTTTCCAGCCATCTAGTCAAAAGTTGCAATACAAGAATGGAGAACTTGGATTGCTTCAATACCAATTGTTGTGCGAAAGAGCACCCTAACTAGATGAGATGAAAAGTTGAAAAACAAGAATAATCAAGAACACAGAGATTTACGTGGTTTGGCGAAAATCCACGTCCACGTGAGAGAGAGAGAGATGATTTCTTCTTTCTTGAATAAAATGCTGAATAAATAGATCATCATATCCCCACTTCCCTAATCCCAATAAGAGAAGAGTGCCACCCTACAGATCTTATCAATTTTGAAACTAAGAAATTTTTAGTGATTATCCCCTAAATATTTGGGATATCATGACATTTTCTAGTTACATCGAATTTGGACTATTTCCCATGAAATCCCTTGTAGATAGGTCCAAATCTAGGAAATATATCTAGAAACGTATAGCTTGCAAGCGCCAAACCTTACTAGACTTCCCGATCAACTTTTCTGAGTCTCTAATTCATTTTTTTCGGAATCCGATTTTCTGAATAAACTTTTCCGTTTGAGGTCCAATTTGTTGAGGAAAAATCCCATAAAAATTTTCTTTCACTAATTCACTTACACCAGGTGCCAAAAATCCCTTCAAATTGGCCAATCCGAATTTCCGTTCATTTTCCAAATCGTCCAAAACGATTTTCCGTAAAAATCCCGAACTCACCGAAAATTCCTCGAAAGATGAGTCGACGTTTCTAAAATGACCTATGAAATGATAGGATTTTCAATTTCTGAAATCGGGTTCAAATTCGCGGTTAATTTCATTCGGACGCGTTTTTAGCGTGACCTAGTCTACTGGGTAGTTTTGAGGACTTTTTAGTGCAAATGACCCATGGTCGATTTTCTTCGAGCCACAATGAACCCACTCGACACATTGGCGAATCTTGGTTGTCGTGAAAATCTCGAGGATTCAAATATAGACACAGGGTACCAAAACGATAGAAAATTCAAACTAGTATCGGTTGATGAGAATTTTGCAATTTAATGGGATCACCCATGTTTAACCACTCATCTCAGTCGAACCGACCTATCTCTGATCTCTAATCAATTTACGTTTGTGCCATAATGATCTCGACAGATGGACACGGTCGAGCAGCCGATTCCTAGTTGAATTCTCAAGTCTATTGCCTTAAAATTCCTTAATGGCTTCCCCAGATAGTCTAGTCATCTCGAGAGTGATCAGCTCTGAGAACAGTCCTATAGGCACGTCGATGAAATGCTCGATTAATTCAATGGAAAACATGATTGAAAATCTAGGATGTCACAACTCTTCCCTTCTTATAAAAATTTCGTCATCGAAATTTAAACCTTACAATACTTTAAACAAAAAGGTGGGGGTACAACTGTCTCATCAACTCTTCAGTCTCCCAAGTCGCTCCTTGTATACCGTGGTGTTGCTAGACCACTTTGACCATTGGGATGGTCTTTGTATGCAGGACTTGCTCTTTTCTGTCCACAATCTGAACCGGGCTTTCAACGTATGACACATAGTCATCCACGTCCAATTCCTTGAAATTGAGCACATGGGTCGGGTTAAGCTCATACTTCCTTAACATCGACACGTGAAAGACATCGTGCACATGCGCCAATCTTGGTGGCAACACAAGACGATACGCTAAGGTCCAAATTCTCTCAAGAATCTCAAACGGACCTACATACCTCAGACTCAGTTTTCCTTTCTTTCCAAAGCGCGAAGTTCCCCTCATTGGTGACACATTCAGAAAAACGTGATCACCAACTTTGAATTCCAACGGTTTCCAGCGTTTATCTGCGTAACTTTTCTGTCAACTCTAAGCGGTTTTTAATCTGTTTCTGATCACTACCACGACATCCACTGATTGCTGGACCAACTCTGGGCCTATAATCTTCCTTTCCCCAACTTCATCCTAACACATCCTAACACACTAGTGTTCTGCACACTCTGCCATACAACGCTTCAAATGGAGCCATCTGGATGCTCTACTGATAACTGTTGTTGTAGGCAAACTCCACCAGGTGTAGTTGTTCTCCCCAACTTCCCTTGAAGTCTAGTACACAAGCTCGCAACATGTCTTCGAGGGTTTGAATTGTCCTCTCAGACTGGCCATCCGTCTAAGGATGATACGCCGTACTATACTACAGCTTGGTACCTAAAGCACTTTGCAAGCTCTTCCAAAAAGCAGCTATGAATCTCGAGTCTCGATCTGAAATTATCGTAACCGGCACTCCATGCAGACGAACTACTTGACGCACATACAGATCTGCGTGTCTATCCAAACTAAGGTCCTTTCGAACTGCAATGAAGTGAGCCGACTTTATCAGTCTGTCAACTACCACCTAAATCGAATCATTACCTCTTTGACTCCTCGGTAGTCCGGTCACGAAATCCATCATGATATGTTCCCATTTCCATTCTAGGATCTCGAGAGGTTGCAGAAATCCTCCCAGCTTGCAATGCTGAGCCTTGACCTGCTGACATGTCAAACATTTGGCGACATACTTGGTTATGTACGCCTTCATACCTGATCACCAATAATATTGATGCAGATTCCGATACATCTTGGTACTACTAGAATGAATGCTGTAACTACTATGATGTGCTTCTAACAAGATATCCTCTCTAAGCTCCACATTGTCAGGTACAACCAAACGTCCTCGAAACCTTAGTGTTCCTTCATCATAAATCTAAAAGTCAGCATTTCTTTTCTCCGTATCCTCTTGAAGGATCTTTTGTACATCTGGGTCTGTCAGTTGGAGTAACTTGATTCTAATCTGGACATCTGGTTCAATTCTGAGGGTGGTCATAAGACTTGAAAGGTGGCTTACCTCAAATTTGAATATTGAATCTCGAGCTCTCTCGATTAGGTTCCACTCCTTAATCAGTATATGAGCCACTGAAGACTTTCGACTCAAAGCATCGGCGACCTTGTTCGCCTTTCTCGGGTGATATAGAATATCACAGTAGTAGTCCTTCAGCAATTCCATCCATCGGCGTTGTCTCATGTTCAATTCCTTCTAAGAGAACAGGTACTTGAGACTTTCATGGTCCGTGAAGATCTGAAATTTTTCTTCGCACAAATAGTATCTCCAAATCTTCAGGGCAAAGATAATCGCCACAAGTTCAAAGTCATGTGTCAGATAATTCTGTTCATGAGGTCTTAACTGATGGGAGGCGTGTGCAACAACTCTACCATGTTGCATCAGCATGCAACCCAATCCTCTGAATGACGCATCAATGTAGATCTCGAATCCTCAAGGACTAGATGGAATGGTCAGCACAGGTGCAGTAGTCAGCTTTTCCTTAAGCTCTTGAAAACTATTCTCACACTTGTCTCTCCAAATGAACTTTTCTTCTTTCTTCAAGAGTTTCGTCAACGGTGACGCTAATGATGAAAACCCTTCCACGAACCTTCTGTAATAACCTGTCAAACCCAAAAAACTTCTGATTTCCGTCACGGTAGTCGGTCTTGGCCAGTTGATTACGGCTTCAATCTTGTTCGGGCTCACAGAAATTCCTTCGCCTGAAATCACGTGGCCTAAGAAAGCAACACGAGTTAACCAAAACTTGCACTTGTTGAACTTGGCGTACAACTAATGGACTCTCAGTGTCTGTAGTACTAATCTCAAATGACTCTCATGCTCTTCATCACTTCTCAAATACACCAAGATATCATCAATGGACACAATCACAAACTGATCTAGATATTCTTTGTATACTCTGTTCATCAAATCCATAAAGGCAGCTAGAGCATTTGTCAACCCAAATGGCATCACTGTGAACTCGTAATGACCATACCGAGTACGAAATGTTGACTTAGGAATGTCCTCCTTCCTGATCCTCACTTAATGATATCTTGTCCTCAAGTTGATTTTCGAGAATATCGACGCTCCTTGCAATTGACCAAACAAGTCATCGATCCTTGGGAGTGGATATTTGTTATTGATCGTTACCTGATTAAAATGCCAATAGTTGATGCACAGGTGCAACGAACCATCTTTCTTCTTTACAAACAGAATTGGTGCTCCCCAAGGTGATGCGCTGGGACGAATAAATCCCTTATCCAATAACTCCTGCATCTGCATCTTCAGTTCCTTCAACTCAGATAACGCCATCTAGTAAGGAGCCTTAGAGATTGGCTCTGTCCCGGGTGCTAGCTCGATCATGAACTCAATTTCTTTCTCTGGTGGCAATCTTGGCAATTCTTTTGGAAAGACATCGGGAAATTCTTGCACCACAGCAATGTCTTCCATCTTCAGCTCCTCGACTGTCGTATCCATGACAGTTGCCAGGTAACCTTGGCAACTCTCGTCTAACAAACGAGTTGCCTTAGGCGATGAGATCAAGGTAATCGAGGGTCCTCCTCGATTCCCGACAAACTCAAAACTCTCACCCACTAACGGTTCAAACCGAATCGCTTTGCGATAGCAGTCCATTTTAGCTCTTTGCTTGGTGAGCCAGTCCATGCCAATTATCAAATCAAAGTCATACATGGCTAGGACTAATAAATCTATTTTCCCCACTCGCTCACCAATCTCTAACTTGCAACCAGAACAACCCAAAACAGTAATAACTTTATCCTTCAATGGTGTAGATATGCAATCTGCCGACTCCAACAATATAGGACTTAATCCTTACGTCTTAACATACCGTTCGGCAATAAAGGAATGGGTTGCTCCCGAGTCAAATAAAGCGTAAGCAGGTTGGTCGTTCAGCGAAACCATACCTGTGATCACGTCAGGTGCAGCCTCTATCTGACCTTGTGTGATGGCATACACTGTGCCTTGAACTGGTGGCCTGAGTTGTCCTCCTTGCGGCATGTTCTGCGGCACATATCCTCTAATCTGGCCCATCGGCGATGGCGGTAACTAAGGTTGTCCTCTTGGTCTCCTAGGACAATTTCTAGATATGTGGCCTTGCTGGCCACACTCAAAACACGCACCCGACCTAGATGGGCACGGGGCTGACCCGTGTCGCCTTCCACAAAAGCGACACACTTCATTCCTATTGGGCACTGACCTACCAAATCCACCCTTCTTGTTGGGCGGAACCTAGAATCTACCTCCAAACATGGGCCTCTTTCCCTGGCGAATCACATCTCTGTTTGTATTGAATCTTGACCCAAACGAGGCGGCTCTTTCGTTCTGATCTTTCTCGACATCTGGGCTCTCTCATAAAGGTCATTGTAAGTTCTCAAATTCAAAAAAACCAATGTGCTCCTCAAGTACGACGTGAATCCGTCCTTGAATCTTCTCACTCGGTTCGCCGGATTCTCAATTAGTTCATAAGCATATTGCGATAGTTCTACGAACTTTGCCTCATATTGGTCAACAGTGAGGGAACCTTGGCGAAGACGTTGAAATTTTGCCATCTTCATCTCCCTGGCAGTCTCTGAAAAGTATTTTCCATTGAAAGCCTCAAGAAAGGCGTTCCACTCCGGGATGACACCTTTTGGAAATATTGTTCCTTGGGTGGTTCTCCACCAAGTATTTGCAACTCCCTCCAGTTGGTAAGTTGCAAGGACCATCTTTTCAGTTTCATTGCACATCAATAGTGCAAAGGCTTTCTCAATTTTTTGGATCCACATAGCAGCAGCTTCGGGGTCTCCTACCCTGGTGAACTGAGGCGGATTCAATTTCAAGAATTGTTCCACCAACTTGTGAATCGGTCTCCCTGCGACGACGATTCCTGGCGGACCTTCAACAGGCACGGTGGCAGGTGCAGCAACAGGTGCTGCAGCAGGGGCGGCCTCAGCAACGGCAGCAGTAGCGGCGGTGAATGCAGCAGCTTGATCCCGGGCCTGTTGCACCATCAATTCTCTCATGGCATCCAGGGCTTGCGTAATCCCAATTGATCCATGACCACCAGGGGCTACAACCCCAGCACCAACAAGAGGTGGTGCTATGCCACTAGCACTGGCCTATGCCTGTGTGTGACATCCTAGATTTTCAGTCCTATTTTCTACTGAATAAATCGGGCATTTCATTGACGCGCCTATAGGGCTGTTCTCAGAGCTGATCACTCTTGAGATAATTAGACTATCTGGGGAAGCCATTAAGGAATTTTAATACAATAGACTTGAGAATTTGACTAGGGATCGGTTACTCGACCGTGCTCATCTGTCGAGATCATTACGATACAGATATAAATCGATTAGAGATCAGAGATAGGTTTGTTCGACTGAGATATGTGGCTAATCGTGGGTGACATCACTAAATTGGAAAATTCTTGTCGATCGACCCTAAACTGATTCTTCTGTCATTTTGGTACCCTGTGTCCGTATTTGAATCCTCGAGATTTGCACGACAATCGAGAGTCGCCATTGTGTTGAGTGGGTTCATTGTGGCTCGAAGAAAATCGACCACGGGTCATTTGCACTAAAAATCTCTGAAAACTACCCAGTAGTCTAGGTCACGCTAAAAACGCGCTGAATAGAGATTAACCGTGAATTCAAGTTCGATTTCAAAATTGAAGATTTTTTCATGTCACAATCTATTTTAGGAACGTCAACTCTTCCTCCAAAGAATTTTAAGAGATTCTGAGATTTTTACGGAAAATTATTTCGGACATTGTGGAAAATTAGCGGAAATTCGTACGGGCCAAATTAAAGAAATTTTGGACTTCCAAGCCAAGCCTTTGAGTATTGGGGACTCATAGAAAATTATATGGGATTTTTCTTCAGCAAAAACGGACCTCAATTTGGAGAATCGGTGAAGAAATTTAAGAGAAATTGAGTGAAATTCGGATTTGGAAAAAGGGCAGCAATTTTGGGCTTATAATGCAAGAAAATATCAAGAGACATGGGGATAAGTTTGAAGGCTAATTGGGGGACCATGCACTTAAGATTTTGGATGATCTTTATTGACTTTGTCTTCTCTTCTTCAAAGCTTCCATTTCACGTCTTGACTGCCGCCGCCCCTCCCCTACACGAGCTCCTGTCTTTGCTTCACTTTCGTTCTTCCTTTTTCATTTGAAGTCTGCAGCTTCATCCTCTCATTCCTCTTTCTTCTTGCCGCGCCACTCACCCGCAATAAACCGCTCACGTTCGTCGGCTCAAGCCAGCCCGCACTCTCCTCCATCGCCATCTGCTTTTCCACGTGGAATTTCTGCTCCACTCCACCGCACAAAGTCAGCCGAGCGAAGCTACCAGTTGACACCGCAACAGCCCCTTCGATTTTTTTGTTCTGCCAAGCTTCTCCACTCACCGAAATTTCCTCTCCCTGCCACCTGCTCCCTCCACCAAGTTTTATTCCTTGGTCAACCATCATCAAACGAAGCCCTTTGTTTGACCACTCCAACCCACCGATCTTCTCTCTCTCGTTGCTGTCCCCACGCTGGTCAATTCCAGCAATTTTCTTCAAGATAGTTGACCCAGCAACTTCCTTCGAGCGCCACCTGCCTCCTCTAGCTGTCCACGAAGACCGAAGCTGCCCCGATTTCTTCAATTTTCCTCAACCGAAGCAGCCGGTGTCCATTTCCCTTGCAGCTCGAAGATCCACCGAAGAATTCCCACGAAGCAGCCCATTAACCGAACAAGCTGCAGCCCACGTTTCCACCGAAGAACCCATCTCGAGTCCAGCCCAGTGTCGTCTACGCAGCAGCTCCTTTCCACGCAACTTTCTCCGGCCCAACATCAAGCCCAGTTCAGCTTCAATCTTCAGCAGCCCACTTAGCAAGCCCAGTTCGCAATTTCAGCTTTTGATCCGGCCCACTTGAGGTCCGCGAAGCAAGCCCAAGCCCGAGACCAAGCCTAGCAATCGCTGTGGGATTGCAAAGCCTTTGGGCCCGGCCCAAGTGTCCGTCGACGCTGCCGAAAAGTTGGAATTCGGCCACCGTCGCGGTGTTCCGGTCTTCGCCTTGCTCAAGTGAGTTTTGCTCACTAATCCCTTCTTAGTAGGCTAATAATGCTTAGGGGTTGATTATATTTAATTAAGTGCAATTAGGTGAATAGATTAGATTAGAATAATTAAATTAGGGATTTACCTATGCATGTTAGGCAAATGGTTAGTGTACTTAGCAAGTAGACAAGTTCTATTATTTATTGAACGAGTCTCGGTAATTTTCCGGGCTCGTCTCGGCTTCCAGTTAGGCATTACAGGCCTAAATTGGATTTATTGTTATTTAATAATTAATTTTCGAAATTATTTATTTATTTATTTATTTATTTTTCGAAAATTAGGCAGGGATAGCCGACGGCTGGGATTTTATATTGATTATTGTGGTGCAGTCCGTTTATTTAATTGAGTTTTAATTTGTGTTGAATTGATTGAATGATGATTTTAGGATTTTATTCCTAAATTAATTAATTTTGGTAATTAATAAGAAAATTACTGGGCGTCGGTTTACAGCGCCAAAAATATGTAATGGGCTGTTGAAACTTGTGTGATGTTTAAAAAAGTGAAATTATGATATTTTGGCTAAGGCCGACCGTGTACCCACACACGGCTATTTTATTGAGAATGATAAAAAGATTGAACTGGTTGTATGATTGGGATGGTATACTATATCGACCTACGGGCGATATGTTAACTTAACAGAGAGCAGTATACCGGTATACTATATCAGCCTACGGGCGATATGTCAGCTTAGCAGAGAGCAGTATACCTTATTAGTTTTGATGGAATATGTTGGTATACTATATCAGCCTATAAGCGATATGGCAGCTTAGTAGAGAGCAGTATACCTTATCAGCTTAGATTGAGCACTATTGGTATACTATATCAACCTAAGGGTAATATGGCAGCTTAGCAGAGAGCAGTATACCCGATCATCTCATAAGCGAGCTATACTATCTATTTATCAACTTAACAATGAGCATTCATGATATGAACGGACTTATAGATAGTATGAGAGGAGTTGACCAAGAAAGGGTCGAGATGACATGTAATCGACTAGGTCAATTAATCAATTATTTGATCTGTTGTAGAAACTCAATTGATTTGGGTGCCTATTCGAATTGTGCTGATGTGCAGGTGAGATCTGAGGCCAAGGTAAGTCCTCTGACCTGTGTTGTGCTTAGGCAGCCCTTATGGCATATTGGTTTCCTAATCGAGTCTTAGGGAGTAGAACTTGCTGAGACATTGTCCTACTACTTATTGAATAACCAGTTTTAGGTCCTTAGGTGGTGTTGGTGGAGGACCAAAAGCCCCAAGGTTTCGGGAAGGTGACGGTCGAAGATCGGCTAACATATTTGACCAGAGGGTCATAGGATAGTTCCTTTTTGTTAAGTCGATAGTTTTGAAAACAACCTAACAGTGTATATGTACCTGTTTGTTTATAAAAAGGATTGTGTTGGTGTCGAAATTTGTGGCCCTACTTTCCTATCCCATTGTTTTATTGTCTGGGGATTTCTTATTAGCTTCCGCATGCGTATTATAAAAAGAAAAGGGTTAGCAATGCATCCTGGGACGTCGCTATTAATCGACCAGGTAAGGGATGGGTGCGTGCCCGAGGATCAGGGCGTGACACTGTGCCTTACCTCGGCCTCCTCGGGTACCAACCTTGGTCGGCGTCCTAACCAGAGCTGTAGGCCTAACAGTTCTCTTACTCGGAGTTCTCTGCTCCGGCACGCTCATGATTCAGTCTCTACTGATACTTGTCTTCCAAATCCACACTGGATTAGAAGATGAGCAATTCACACACGGCAAACAAATTTACCAATCAACTACCACTAACATGCACCAGTCATGAATTTAAAGGTCTTCCTACCACTATCCCATAAACCATCGCACCTTATCACTCAAATCCCTAAACCATGCTCTGATACCACTTAAACGGGGATGTCACACCCCGATCCTTAGGCGCGTGCCCATCCCTCACCTGGTCGATTAAATAGCGACGTCCTAGGATGCATCGCCGACCCATTCATTTTAATACGCATGCGGAAGCATATAAATAATCCCCAGACAGTAAAACAATGAGATAGGAAAGTAGGACTCCAATTTTACACAAATACCTTTTTATAAACACACAGGTTTATACACAAAGGTTTACAAAAGGAATCGGCTCCATACAAAAGAGAATTGTCCTACGACTAGCTAGTCGGACATGGTCACCGATTCTTCGGGCTTCACTTCACGAACTCCGGGGTTCCTAGTCCTTTATCAACACCATCTACGGATTTGAAAATGGTTATACAATAACTAGTGAGACAATGTTTCAGTAAGTTCTACCCTCTAAGACCCGATTAGGAAGCTAATACGCCCTAAGGCTGCCTAAGCACAACACGGGTCGGAGAACTTACCTTGGCCTCAGTTCCTCCCTGCAAATTAGCACAATTCATAATCTCATCGAGTCACATCAACACATCAAATCGTTCACTCAGATCAACTCATCGATCAATCGACCTAGTCGGTTACATGTCAATCAGACTATTCCCCGGTCATTTTAATCAATACCATGTATTTCCCAAGATGACATAACTAGTCGTCGAGCCCACGTGCATTCTCCAAGATGACATACCTAGTCATCGAGCCCACTTGCATTCTCCGAGATGAAATACCTAATCACCGAGCCCACGTACATTCTCCAATATGACATTCCTAGTTACCGAGCTCACGTGCATTCTCCAAGGTGATGTACCAAGTCATTGAGCCAATAACATATAACGTCTTTCTCCGATATGACATACTTAGTCATCGAGCCGATGTAACATAGCGTCTTTCTTTGAGATGACACACTTAGTCATCGAGCCAACGTAATATAGCATTCTTTCTCACCATTTTATCATACCCGATAAAATAGCCGTGTAAGTGGGTACATGGTCGGCCTTAGCCAAAATATCACAATTTGACTTTCACAATTCCCACCATTTTATATAGCCCACCAAAATATTTTTGGCGTTGTAAACCGATACTCGGTTATTTTCCAAACAATTACTGAAATTAAATCAATTTAAGAATAATTTCCAAAAATGCAATTCATACACAATCAGTACAATTTAAGGCTCAATTAAATAAACAGATTGCACCACTACAATCGGCATAAAATTCCGATAACTGGCTATCCCGGTCTAAATTCCGAAAAATAAAAAATTAATTAAATAATTACGGAAAATATTAAATAAATACAATAAATCCAATTTATGCCCGTTATAGCCTAATTGGAAGCCGAGACGAACTTGGAAAATTTCTGAGATTCGTTCAATAAATACTAGAGTCTATTTACTCGCTAACTACACTAACTAACCACCTAACATGCATCGGTACTAATTGAAATTCACTAATCTAATCTAATCTAACCACTTAATCCATCTTAGTCTAATCTAATCAACCTCTAAGCATCATTAACCTACTAAGTGAGGTTTAGTGAGTTAAACTCACTTGTTTGGTGAGCCGATCGGTTCAAAATATAGGGAATGCAACGGGGAACGATTCTTCTCAAAGCGGCGACGGCTTTCGAGCACGAATCAGGCTTGAAAAATGGCCTGCAAAGCCTCTGATTTTCTGCTCGTGTTCCTCAGCTATTGGGCTGATTTCGGTGAGGAAGCAACGGCCGAATCTTGCGGCTTCAAGCGGCTGCTACTGCGGGGACTTCGAAGGACGGGAACGAAGAGCAAAACCAGAAGCTATTCGTCAAAGCTGCAGGCGGCCGAAGCTAGAGAAAATGAAAGCAAAAGGAACGAAGACCCGTGGGGGAGGGTGTTCGCAGAAGCCAAAATGGAAAGAAAGAAAACAGAGGGAGAGAGAAAGAGAGAAGAATGGGGGTAGGGGATGTCAGTAAGAGAGGATAAGTGAGAGAGAGAATTGACCAAGGTCAATGAAATGAGAAGCAAAGAAGAACATGGCAGGGGAAAAGGAGACGTCGGCGTGGGGGAGAAGGAATCGCACGAGGGGGAGAGAGAGAGAGAGAGTGAGTGCAGCCATTGGGGGGGGGGGGGGGGGAAGAAAAA
Organism: Eucalyptus grandis x Eucalyptus urophylla; assembly: GCA_028830015.1. NCBI lineage: Eukaryota > Viridiplantae > Streptophyta > Magnoliopsida > Myrtales > Myrtaceae > Eucalyptus > Eucalyptus grandis x Eucalyptus urophylla. Next base: position 50,962,042 of record CM054190.1, read on the forward strand.
TAAAAAGAAATTTAATAGAAATTCCTTAGAACCGAAAATTCTTAGTCCCACTTGCTCTTGTTTAGTCCAATTTGATCTCCAAAAATGCCCATGCTAAAGCACTTGATCCTCACTTGCTTTCTTGCACCAAATTTCCCCCAAACAACAAGTCTCGGGCAACAAAAACGGCAATTTCCTTCAATTCCGAATTCTAATTCATTTTTTTGGAAATCCAATTTTCTGAACAAACTTTTCCGATTAAGGTCCAATTTGTTGAGGAAAAATCCCATAAAAATTTTCTTTCACTAATTCACTTACACCAGGTGCCAAAAATCCCTTCAAATTGGCCAATTTGAATTTCCGTTCGTTTTCCGAATCGTCCGAAACGATTTTCCGTAAAAATCCCAAACTCACCGAAAATTCCTCGAAAGATGAGTCGACGTTCTTAAAATGACCTGTGACATGATAGGATTTTCAATTTCTAAAATCGGGTTCAAATTTGCGGTTAATTTCAATCAGGCGCGTTTTTAGCGTGACCTAGGCTACCGGGTAGTTTTCATGACTTTTTAGTGCAAATGACCCGTGGTCGATTTTCTTCGAGCCACGATGAACCCACTCGACACATTGGCGACTCTCGGTTGTCGTGAAAATCTCGATGATTCAAATATGGACACAGGGTACCAAAACAATAGAAAAATCAAACTAGTACCGATCGATGAGAATTTTGCAATTTAATGGGATTACCCATGTTTAACCATTCATCTCAGTCGAACCGACCTATCTCTGATCTCTAATCAATTTAAGTCTGTGCCGTAATGATCTCGACAGATGGACACGGTCGAGCAGCCGATTTTTGGTCGAATTCTCAAGTCTATTGCCTTAAAATTCCTTAATGGCTTCCCCAGATAGTCTAGTTATCTCGAGAGTGATCAGCTCTAAGAACAACCCTATAGGCGCGTCGATGAAATGCCCGATTAATTCAATGGAAAACGGGATTGAAAATATGGGATGTCATAGAAAGTCTCGTTGATCTTAAATGCGTGCCGATTTTCTTGGTTCAATGAATTCGTGTTAAATATAGCTTGAAAGTCTCGTCAATCTTAAATGCATGCCGATTTTCTTGGTTCAATGAATTCGTGTTGAATACATGTTGAAAGTCTCGTCGATCTTAAATGCATGCCAATTTTCTTGGTTCAATGAATTCATGTTGAATACGGGTTGCATCATCGTATTATTCCACACTCTTTACTTTTCAACTCTTTACTTTTCAACATTGTGGAAGCATGCAAGAATATTCTTGAATCCCACGCGTTTGTGTCGCTGCTTTGCTCTTTCCAACATGTAAATGCCATGTAAGACTCACGTTAAAGCATCTTATATATAGTCAACAATCTCAACCCTAAGGCAAGTGAAAGAAAAAGAGAGATCGTGTGTGGACCGAAAGCTTCAGGTGATTAACCCGAGGGATTTCGAGTTCACCCACAAGCTGTGAACAATGGCATCGATCACAAGCCCAAGAAGGTCGCCATCCGTGTCGTTGCATCAACAAGCTTCCTTAGCATCTGAAAGGATACACCGAGAGAAGAGGCTCTATGAAGCTTCGCTTGGCGGGAGTGTCGAGTCGTTAGCTCAGTTGTTGCAAGAAGACCAACTCATCCTGGCTCGAGCTTCTGTCACTTGCTTCAACGAGACACCATTGCATGTGGCCTGCATGCTCGGTCATGTACCTTTTGCCAAGGCTCTTTTGGCTCATAAAAGGGATTTGGCTATGGAGTTGGACTCGCAGGTATGTCGAAGCGAAAACCTTGGTTGTGGTTGTTTGATATCAGACTATCTTGCTTGTCAAATTAGATTTTGCACATGTAATGTAGTATTTTGTTTTCCAGTTTTCATGATCTATGAGAAATCAAACCCATCATATGTCTCAAGGAAATTAACAAAATTCAAACAGAAATCAAGTCATGGGTTTCCAGGTTAATTCAACCTGTAAGATCTTACAGACACCAGTGAATTTGAGCAGCTCGGTCTATTTGATTTGAAAATGCAATATATATAAATCACATGAACGTGTCCCTCAATAAGAATGCTCCATTGTCAAGCACTTTACCTTTGTAGGGCCGTACGCCTCTTCACTTGGCATCTGCGAACGGATACGTCGAAATAGCAAGGGAACTATTACAATTAGAGCCCCGTGCATGCCTTGTCCATGACGAAGATGGGAGGACCCCACTTCATCTAGCCACGATGAAGGGCCGAAGCAACATCATGATAGAGTTGGTGAAGACGAGACCAGAGGCGGCTGAGCACAGGCTGAGCCACGGCCAAACCACTTTCCATCTAGGAGTGAGTCATAATCGTTTGGAGGCCCTGAAAGTCCTGGTGGAGACGCTGAGAGATAGTGATTTGGTGAAAGCTCAAGATGATGAGGGTAATACCATTTTGCATTTGGCCGCAGCAAACAAGCAAATAGAGGTAATCCTTTTTGCTTCGAATTGCTTCGAAATTACAACGATGTCAGATATCGCATTCCAATTGAACATTTCGTGAAGATAAAATCCGGCTCATTCTCATTTTTCTATAGACTCAAGTTTTCTGCGTTCAAACTTTAGTGGATTTATCGATTGAAGAAACTTGCAGGAAATATCTTTGTTTGTTGTTTCTTTTATAATTGATAAGAAGCTCATCAGCTCATCTTTTTGTGCAGACAGTGAAATATCTGCTTCAAAGAAGTGAAGTGGATGTGAACACAGTGAATAGAAATGGCTTATCTGCTCTGGATATAGTGGAACATTTTCCAAAGGATTTCAAAGTCATTGAATTGAGAGAACTATTAGTACATGCTGGAGCTCTAAGAGCCATAAGATTCCCTACATCAACAACTCACCAAGCAGTTGTTGATGACACAATTGAAGAGAATTCAACTGTTGTAGTTGACCTAGCATCTGTAGCACCTCCCTCCACCAATACTCCTCCGGTAAATGCGTTTCCGCCAGAGTCTTTCTCGGGTGATATCAGGAAGCAGAAGGAAGACAAACACGAGGAATGGATCGAGAAGAAGCGCCATTCTCTGATGGTAATGCTTTAGCTAGATGTCTTGAAGTAGCATTTGCTGAAAACTTAGATCAGATCCGTCATGTTCTTACAATTAACATCATAACTCACAGCTAGTTAATTTAAACTCTCTGTTTGTTTCATGAAAAGGGATGTTTCAGAAAATATTTTTCTAAAAATGATCATTTGTGTTGCTTAAAATAAATAGTTATGCTTTCTTAAAAATGTTTTCTACATATGTACTAAATTGCTCATAATTAAATAACTATGCACAAATAAGATCAGTAGTTACAATAATAGAAGGCTTATGATTAAAAAAAAAAAAACTGAGGGTAATATAAGAAATCTACTAGTGAGAAGAGATGAAACAAGTTGATGAATATTTAAGAAAGTAATGGTACTTAAGAAAATCTAAATGTGAAGTAGTTGGGTGATTTTCTTTAAATATCCATAATAATACATAAAGTAAAGAGGATTTCTAAAAGACTCGATCGTTTGTCTTCTCCAAATATTCTCAACGACTTGGGACCTATTTGATAATTATTATGTTTCCGATAACAATTTATGTTCAAATTTTTTTTTTTTTTATTATCTTGTTCCTTGGACGAGTTTCTGAGTATTTGAAGGCATTTGATAACCATCCAAAATTTCTATTCTCAGGATAGAAATGACTTTGGTAAGACTTTAAATTCTTTTGTGATTTGGAATTTTTTTTTATTTTTTAATAATTTTTTATATTTTTCTCTCTTTTTTTTTCTTTCCTTTTTTCCTTTTCTTCTTTTCCTTCTTATGCTTTAACTAGTTGTCGACAACTGGCCAAACAAGGGCCGGCAACCTCATCGAAGTGTCGCCAGCCCCTGGCAAAGCCGAGCCTCGCCAACCGAGCCTCCCCGACGACTGGACGAGGCATGGCCTCCCCTTGGTTTTTCGTGCTTGGCCTCGCTCAGATTTGGCGAGGCCGAGCTCGCCCATGGCTGGGCGACGCCGCCCTCATGGTGGCCTGGCAAGGGCGAGCCTCACCAACCACTAGAATATAAGTGTGTTTTATTTTCCACACGTTTAGTTATTAGATTTTGATTTTCTTTCTAACAATAATAGCAACCTTTATAAAAAGATGTTCAAATTTCGAAATATCATCATTTTTTTCTCATATATGTGTATATTCATACACTTAGTTTTTTCATAATTTAATCCATGAGCTCTATTTCTGGAGAGAGCTCGCCACAATTTTCTTGTATTTCGATAAATATAGGAAAAACCATCAATTGAATTTGTGTATTTGTTGAAATGACTAACTTTGACTCAATGATCTTCATATTTTCAAATATAGGTGAAACACTATTTCTTCATTCACAACCTTAAAACTTTCTTTCACGTCACGACAGATAACTGCCTCCGTGATCGCAGCCATGGCTTACCAAGCCGGCCTTAACCCTCCCGGCGGCGTGTGGGACAACGATCAGAAAGCAAACGGCACCATCTTATACTACGCAGGAACATCGATCTTGGCTGCAAACAATCCAGATCTTCACTCAAGGTTCTGGTTATACAACACCGTCTCTTTTATTGCATCCCTAAGCACAATCTTCTTTCTCATGAGCGGCTTGCCCTTGAGGAAGAAGGTTCTGATGTGGATTCTGATGGCCACAACGTGGGTGACCATCTTTTTCGTGGTGATGACTTACCTCCAGTCCATGGTGGCCATCTCGGAGTCTTACTGGGAAACTGAAGAGTATAGGACGATGGAAATGGCTATCCACTCCATGGATATGAGGTGGTTCTCAGTGGTTATGTACTCCTTGTATGTTTGGCTCGGCTTTGTATCCATTGTTTTTCTAGTTCACGCCATTCGATTCCTCGCGTTCGTCTTCCGGAATGTGAAAGATCCGCAAAAGCTCAAGAAGTGGATATCAGGGTGTGTGAGTTGGTGCAGATCTAGGGGCATTATCAAGATCTAGTGTATTCATCTGGTGGGACAAAGGATTACTGCATAGTCTTGATGCCTGTGTTCTTTCTAACTTAATCCCTATGTCATAAGATCATTCTGAGTACTGCTAGTTGTGCAAACGATTTAATGAGACTACTAAACCAAACGCAGGGTCCATCTTGCATTATTCTCGAGCTCTCCTCATTAGAGATGTCTCGCCCTAATAGCCGAATCTTTCTAAAGAGAATGGGAAGGCCTGGCAACAAAGTAATCTGATCTACTCCTATGTATGCCGCAAATTAGTAGGTAAAAGCAACACTGGGCCATTCCATGATTTGTCTCACACAGCTTCAACACTCTCTTTCCAATCACACCAAACAACCGAACCCACCTACCTCAAAAGCATCCACACTTCTTTTATGCTTCCTTCATATTCTTCTCCAATGCCGATAGATGTCCAAAAGCCATCTGATCAAAGCTAGTGAGCCTCTCTGGCTGATCAATTTCAAACCCATGGCACCAAACCATGATGCAGTCATTTACATGAACTTCTTACACGATCCTTCCTGCCTAATTTTAAGAAGTGATATACAGATTTCACAGAAAACACTCCATTATTATTCGCAGGCCATGCAAGCTGATCCTCCCTCAAAGGTCGGAATTGAAGCAGCGCTAGTTTTATATGTAATGTTCACATACCAGAACGTGTGCTTCTTCTAAAACAACATTCAAGCTCTGATATCATAACTGCTTGCCAAAGGATCTTTTCTTCTTTATATAGACAAGTAGAGTAGGGACAAGGTAGAAACGGAACCCAAAATCTCTTGGACCGATCTGTTGTTCCTAATCACAAGACAAAGGATTGGTAGCGTATCATCCTAAACAAAACACAAAAAATTACTGTTCATATGCAAACTGATTACAGGGGATGGAAGAACAGAGAGATGAAAACAATTGCATAGACAGATCGTTTGTACCTTAGATTGGTGATAATCAGTCTATAACAATTGGGAAGGTAAGAGAGTTCTCAAGGGCAGGAGCCAGTAATTTCATCTGTCTTAGACAACCACAATGTGTGGTTTCGATCAGCAAGCCCGTAACTAACGCAGCTCATAAACTTCACTCAACCCACCTTGGCAAACCAAGCCTCTTTCAAGAAGTTCCGTTTCGCACCCCCAACTTAACCCAACCTGACGGTTTCATTTGGGAGAATAATATTGGGGTTGCGTATGTGTGGGTTAAGAGCCGCCAATTCCTTCCATTTAGCATCAGTTCCATGAACACGGGATGAGATGCTCCACAATGTGTCACCAGGCTGTGCCTTAGTTGTTGCTGGGGCAATAGATATAGAAGAAGTAGTCTTCGACTTCAGAAACGGATGCTTATTGCTCTTTCCCATTCCATTACCGAGCAACCAACGGGAACCAGATTGTTGCTGGTTTGAACTTCCCCAGACCTTTCTCTTTCCCAGGATCAAATATGTTTAATTAATTCTAGATTATAATTATTTTACGCATGGTTGTGATACCCAAGCGTGCATCTACGACGACGTGGGATTTATAGATTTTAAATGAGATGTGATTTTAGAAGAGTTTAAGATTAAACTGTCATCTTCTAATAATTTAGATATGTCAAGATGGGATATAGACTCATTTTTTAACCATATTTGATGGGTTGAATGATTATATGAACTAGTTATATTTACTGTGGGTTCAAAATGGTAAAACTTATAATAATATAAGTATTAAATAGATTCATAACTTATTTAGATCTATTTTATCTCTATGACTTTCTCTTCATTCTCTCGCCCTTACTTGATCTCATGCTCGCTCACTCTTTACTCTCACTTCAGTTTGTATATGAGTTTTTTTTTTTTTAAATTGATTAAATATAGAAATGTTTTAGCGATACATGTCGTGTCGTTCATAGGTCACTACATTACATGAAAATATGTCAAAGCGTGTTAAATAAATCAATTTAAATCGGACCATTTTCGACCCTACCCATTATTTTGATAAGTCTATAATAATTTAAGGTTTTGCATGGTTCAACATGCAATGTGTAACTAATTGTGGATTAGAGTCAGTTTTACGCATGGTTTACACATGCCGTGCGTCCACAATGACGTGAGATCTGTAACATCCGGGCCCCACTGTGTAATATTGTCCGCTTTGGGTCACCCGCCCTGACGCGGACGAACCGCCATCCCAGCCACGGTCTTTTCCCTCACGGCTTTAAAACGTGTTACACAGATTAGAGGGACCCAAGCCTTATAAGCTAACCAAGATCTCCTTCCCTAAGCGGTGTGGGACAAGAGAAGAGGCTGTCACACTCTCCACCTCTTAATAGAACAGCGTTCTCGCTGTGGCCCACGGGCGTCAGAACAGCATTCAAGCTGTGGTTCCACAAGCAATCGGGAGTCGACTCTGATACCACTTGTAACATCCCGGGCCCCACTGTGTAATATTGTCCGCTTTGGGTCACCCGCCCTAGCGCGGACGAACCGCCATCCCAGCCACGGTCTTTTCCCTCACGGCTTTAAAACGCATTACACAGATTAGAGGGACCCAAGCCTTATAAGCTAACCAAGATCTCCCTCCCTAAGCGGTGTGGGACAAGAGAGGAGGCTGTCACAAGATCTACAAAAATTTATAAACAGGGTGAGAGGAGTTATAGAAGAAGTTAGGGATTAAACCGTTCGTCTTGGATTATTTGTTCGTACGTAAACGAAAATGGCCAAATTGTGAGGTCAACGCGATCTTGGGGAAACACGGGAAAAGGTTGAGACCGTTGACCGGGTAACGAAACCGCGCCCCCGCTTCGTTTTTGACCCGCCGTGGGGGGATCGTACGACAGCCAGCGAGACCAAACCCGCGCGTGGCCCCACTCGCTGAGCAGTCCCCCTAAGTTGAAATAATTAATTAATAAAAATATTATTTTACTAATAATAGTAAATCTATAATTAAATATTTTTGTAAACAATAAAAATACATTTTAATTTATTCATTTTTATAAATGAAACGAGTAATCATTTTTAAGAAAATATTTTTCAAGCCGTTCATTTTCTACGAAATAATTAGGAAGCTAAATACATTATGTCAAATCCCCATATATGCAAAAGCCCGAGGTCTCAAGTTTGTCCGAGCATACCATGCTTGTAGAGATGACGGCAAGCTGCAGCGCGCTCAAAGGTGTGACAATTTGCCGTTGGCAAGAACAGGGGCAAGCAGGGGATGGTTTTTATCGAGGTCCATCCCTGGATTCTCTAGAGCAGTTTAAAGACCTGCTCACATCTCGAAGGTGGCTGTACATAGAGAAGGATGGAGGGAACAAAAAAAATATATATGGCCCTAATTAGGGTTTTGTAATGTTTCAGATTGAGTGCGGTTGCGATTAGAGTTAAGTGGACACATGTCGCAATCTCAATATGAAGACTTCGAGCGTATGCACATTAGGAGGCAGCAAATCAAGCGCCCGCTCCGAGCCACCTACAACTCGCAAACTCGCGGCAACCGGTTGGCACGCCGTCGACTTTGACGACGTGTTCTTTACGGGAGTCGATGGGAATCTCTTTTGCTTTCGGCAGATCCGCACAGCTAATCGCGAGCTTAAAATATAATAGAAGGTACGAGTCCCATGCATTGTTTTATATAAAAGAGGAAAACCCATGCAAGTGAAAAGCACTTCTCCCAATCGATTCACACGTCTTTGCTCGTTCACGTGCAAAAAGGGGTGTGCCCGCCCTTCTTTTCGATCCGAGTCTTGCGGGATAAGATGACATTCTCGAGAAACGCACACAATATTGTCCAAATAATAATATATATATTTTGGGTTGAACGCGTGGAATATAACGAGGCAATATTTTAAAAGGGTAAAAAAGAAATACAACCTTTTTTCTTTTAATATTATGATCTCAAGAAGATCATTTGTGTTTTAAATTTGAAATTATATCCTTTGTACATGCAATGTGAAAACTGAAAAGTACGGAATTATAAAAGGGAACTTACTTATTTAGTATTCACTTTAATAGAAAACTTCATTACCACTTCAAGCAATTGACTCGATCGTAAGAATTTCTTCCACACCATGTGAATAGTGCATATAAACCGATTAAACATACCCAAAGTTAAGTAATGAGAAAGAAGATATACTTTTCCTATTTCCCTATATATGGTCTACTAAAGCTACATTTCGCTTTTACTCTAGGTTTTAGCCATCAAAAATGCAAAATGAAAAAAGAGACAAAAAAAAAAAAAGTCCCAATTAAACGTAAATCGCATTTTTGAACACATCCGCTCGTCCAGTGGTATCGAAGTGCAAATGGTTATGTGTATTGAATCGGATTACCAATCAAGTTTTATTAAATTGGGTATATCAGCACAATAATGATTAAACCAAGGGGGCCAGAGGAACATGTCCGAATCGATATTTTAGATCTATATCATGGCTCTGTGGAACGAGCAAAATGCCAAATTCCTTTCCATGCAGACCCACTTCCCCCAACGTCGTGAGAGTGATTGACCAAGCTCTTAATTAGCGTTATAGCCAAGCACAGTAAAACTGCAATAAAAATTATTTTATAGAAAATGAATAATTTAATTTTTTTTAAACTGCAATAAAAATTATTGAATGAATGAAAAGTATTTTCATTATTTGAGAAAATAGCCAAACAAAAAGTGTTATCAATAATGAAAACATTTTCATTATATTATTTCAAAACAATACAAGTGATAAGTTTTTAAGAAAATATTTTTCAAATCATTTCTTTTCTGCAAAGCAAATGAATCCTTTTAGAATCACTAAAATGCGAGATTTTTTATTCGAATAATTTTCTTTTATATATGCAACATCAAGCACCGAAATTACCCATGATACTCTTGAATATATCCATTCAAAGGAGCCCCAGCACCTAGTCGCCTAGTGCCTACAGCAAAAGCATTTATGCTAAACTTGGAGAGGTAATTGCATCGATTTCAATGTGATGTTGATCTTTCTATTTTCCCCTTAATCTTTGCTTTTAGCGATAAAATGCCAAAGAGCATCGTCTTGATAATTTGTTCATCAACTATGCCTTAAAGATTTGATATTTCTTATTTGAAGCAAGAGACTTTAACATGATGTATAAAACTCTTCCATTTTCAAAAATGTCTTGGGTAGTGTGATTTCACTTTTAGTTATTTTAACTCATGCACTGGGATACCTGCTTATAAGATCCTTTTACTCTGTTTCATTCGTTCACACTCATAATCCGTGGCTTGTAAATTTTGAGCTTTTTACAAGTCTAAAAAGTATACCTTTTTTTTAACAAAACGGCAATTTGACGCAAAAATTCACATGTACTTTTTCAAAATTTTTAAAAATTGAAATAATACTTTAAAGTTTGGCGGAAAAACAAAATGCTTTTTGCTAAAACACAAACAAGTCCTTTTGCTTATTATTTTTTACTTAATCAAATATTGCGGCTCACACGCTTTAAATACTTTTTAGTCTAAGATGCTTGAAACTATTACAATGAAATGTGGATATACATATAATTTTTCCATAACTTTTGAAAATTCAGATAATTTATTAGATTTTGACCGAAATTGAAAAACTACCTATTGCTTTGGCATTTCAAATTTTTTAAATAGTTGACAACACATAAATATTCCAAATCACTATTAAGTGCTTTATAATCTTAAATTGTCGAACTCAACGCTATATGAAAATGACATACAAAATCAATGGGAAAATTCCAAATAAGGGCATGAAATAAATATTTTTCTAAATAAGAGCCTAAAGCGTCCTCATTCTCAAATAAGGGTTTTGAAATGATTTTATTTCAAATAAGAGCCTAAAATAGCTATGTTAATTTCAAAAAAGAGCTTGACTTTCTAGTTGGCCAATGGCATTTTGTCATTTACCTTTTATCCTATTTTTCTTTCTTTTTTCCTTTTTTGTTGGTTTTCTCTTGCTTCTTTGTTGGTGGCCGGTACCCACCCACAATGCCTGAAGAGGGCTAGGCGAGGGAGGGCCTTGCTTGGGGGAGGCGACCCTTGCCCTATGTGAGGCCTCCCTCAAAATCCATAGGCAAGGGCCGCCCTCACCAGATTTGGGCAAGGTCGCCTCACCAACGGGATGGCCTCACCTCAACAAGGTCGCCAAGCCCTCGCTAACAAACAAAAAAAAAGGAAAAGAGAGAAAAGAAAAAATAATTTCAAATTAAAATTTTCTTTTGACGAAAATACTCTTTGATCGTCTAGAATAAATCAGTGAGATCAGGCCCTTATTTGAAACTTCCATGACCACTTCAAATTTTTATTTAACACAAGGTCCACTTTATGTCATTATTCGAGAAATGAAGGCATTTCACGCCCTTATTTAGATTTTTTCTAAAATTAGTTCACAAAGTGATGTGATAGATTGTAAGAGTCAATTAAGTTGAAAAAGAGTGGAAATGTGACGATCTCATCAATCCCCTTTGAGTGTTAGTGTCTCACAACCCGTTACGAAATATGTAACGAAGCACAAACCACAGTCGGGGCCCTACGCCCTCATGCTCCACACCCACTTGACGCGGAGGTGGACGGAATCGTCGTGCATGGAAGACTACGCCTTGTGTGCATCGAAGACTGCGCCTTGTGGTCACACTCACCTTTAGGACAAAGCCAAGACCACAGTCGAGGCCCTACGCCCTCGTGCTCCACACCCACTTGACGCGGACGCAAGGAGGCCGAGGGAAAGATGAAAAAAAAGACTGAGGAAGGAGGAAGAGGAGCGGCATTGGCAAATGTGTACATACAATAGATACTGCCGTCGGAAAAAGTCGGGAATAGTTACGCGAGAGACATAAAAATGGTACGCAAATCGATATGAGTCGGTAGCGTGAGAAGGATCAACATCATTGAGGCGGGGAAGTTCCATTCTCTTTTCCCTCACTTCTAATATGTCATCTGGACCTGGCTTAGCTTAAGTCCGATATTGTCATACCCCAAGTAAGAAGTCTCTGTTTCGAGACTTGTAAATTGCATCGTCGAACTGAGTCGACCCTGATTTCTACAGTTTGAGCAATCAAGGGAGTTTATCAAATTGTCCGCAAACCAGTCCGACCATCACATACGTTCTTGTTCTTTTCACCTATTCTTTCCAAGGACTAAATCAATAGAAGAACACAGAACTTTGATCTTCTTGCATTTGCATGTGGATTCTCATTCCCTTATCCTCTTTCATCAATTTATGTACCTTCAGTGACGGAATGAAAGATTACAGGTACAGTTCAGAGTCTGATCTGCCAGGAGATTTATTCAAAGATAATCTCATGAATTTAGTGCACAGCTTTGTGCTTAAGTAGCTAAGCTTTTATCTCTCCCCGACAGGTCGGTTACTCCAGTTTGTATTCTGCAGGGAGTGTTCATCGATGTCGGTCATATCGCCTCTATAGAAAACAATCACAAACCCGTTAGACACTGCCAAGAACGGCCAGACGGTGGCCATTAGGATACGCTGTTTTCTATCTTTGTAGTATTGGTTTGTGGTTATTCAGGGAAGACATTCTTACCTGATTGGATGCTGTTCTTCTTTCCAGATTGTCGGCCCAAATGCAGAATAGCCAGGGAAAGATATCCGGCAGGCATTTTGACTCAGAAGAGGAGCTTGTCAGTCACATTTCGAAGAGGTCTCTAAGACGAATACCGGGTAGATAAATCTTAATTAATTAGTAATGGCTTCACAGTTCTTTAAGCTGAATTTGAAACATGACTACATAATTTAGCACCTATATATGCAGGGTGGCTTGACTATGGAAGACTGGAAGCCGGAGGCTAAGCTGAAGACCCTCTTCAAAACCCACCGAATCCATCTGCCAACAGCCTGTGCACAGTACCATATTCTAATGCAACTTCTCGAGTCTTTGTCATCTACAACTACGTAGACCAAGAAGTCTCAAACTCAAAGATTCTCGACCTTTTTCCAGTGAAGAAAATCGACTGCTTTAGCACTGAACTTTCTCATTGGATTCAAGAGGAGCACGATCCTCGTTGCTTACACACCAGAGAGCGTTTGCCACATCTGATGAGGCCGACAGCGACATTGGTTAACGCCCAATAATCACGTCGAAGGGAATATTTAGATGAATAGTCATCTTTAGACTCAGCTAATCCTTTGACCATGAGAAAGAGAGACTCAACTGCTCCACAATGTTACTCTTTTTCAAATAGATTATTAGGAGACCTTCCAACAAAACTAAATCTTTGATAATTGAGGTTACGATTGGTAGTAGTTATAATAAGCTTCTCTACTTTTATAGTTGGTAATAGCAAAAATGAACCGTGCCTTTGCGCTCGAGTCTTGGATTATGAAAGAACTTATTTTAAGAAAGATTTAATTTTCTATCTGGTCAAATTTTAAGAAAGTTTAGCTTCATTCTATAGATGGAAAGCATACTCGGGCAAATTCATGCACTCAAGTGATCTTCGATTCAGGTCACCTATGCCAACAGCCTCTAATCATGTCTTTCAGAAATTGTGCAAAAATATTTATTAACTCTTTTAGGGTTGCTATAGTTAACTGGAATATCGAGAGAATTCGGGTTTCGAAACTAGAGATCTCTTATTCTAGTCTTACCAATTATGTATGACACGTTCAAGATCGAGGTCACATAAACACACCTTCTTAATCGATTTATGGTCTGACCCGAAGAAAAAAAAAAAAACGACTTATAAGCTTGAAGGGTATTTCCTAACTAGAATTCAGGAAGAAAAGTCTCCATGTATGTGTCTCTCGATTATTAAAGAAATTATATGAAAAAATTATAATATTGTGATAAAGATGAAAATTTACATCAAACATTCGGATGCAAATAAGGGCGGACCAAATTTTGATCTCCACCGCTCAACGAATCTGGTCGAATTTCTTCGTTCTTTCGTCCTAATAAACTGGTAGCTTGTCGGCATTTCTTCCATCGCAGCCGTTAAATAATGAGTACGATGATCCGGGTAGCACAAACCATCGCAGCCGTTAAATAATGAGTACGATGGCCCAGGAACAGGAACAGGAAGTCAACAAGTCAACTCCGCGCGGGAATCTTCTGAATCATGTGACTTTTTGACTTTTTAACCCCGCATATTACGGTAACACCACTTTTTTTTTTTAACCGTAACACCACTTGTGAGAGGAGTGTAATCACTTCAAATGATAAATTCCAGCGACTTCGAGTTCAACCCAAGCTGGGAACAATGCCATCGATCACAAGCCCAAGAAGGACGTCGCCATCCCCGCCATCGCATCGACAAGCTTCCTTAGCATTTGAAAGAAGACAACGAGAGAGGAGGCTGTATGAAGCGTCGCATAACGGGTGCGTCAAGTCGTTAGCTCAGTTGCTGCAAGAAGACCGACTCATCCTGGCTCGGGCTTCTGTCACTTGCTTTGACGAGACACCATTGCATGTGGCCTGTATGCAAGGTCATGTACAGTTTGCCCAGGATCTTTTGGCCCATAAAAGGGATTGGGCTATGGAGTTGGACTCGCAGGTATGTCGAAGCGAAAACCTTGGTTGCGGTTGTTTGATATCCTTTTGTTAGATTAAACTGAACCCAGTCATCCTCATGAACCAGATAATCGGAGAAATCGCAACTCTTTTGATTAGGTTTTTGCAAGTTTTAGGCTTTTAGCCATGTGTAAAGTAATTTATAAACTATATTTCCATGGAATATCTCTACATAAATCAGACTATCTTACTTGTCAAATTAGATTTTGCACATGTAATGTAACATTTTGTTTTCCAGTTTTCATGATCTATGAGAAATCAAACCCATCATATATCTCCAGGAAATTAACAAAATTCAGACATAAATCAAGTCATAGATTTCCAAGTTAATTCAGCCTGAAAGATCTTACAAACATCAGTGAATTTGAGTATCTTGGTCTATTTAATTCGAAAATGCGATATATATAAATCATATGAACGTGTCCCTCAATAAGAATGCTCCATAGCTAAGCACTTCACTTTTGCAAGGACGTACACCTCTTCACTGGGCATCTGTAAATGGATACGTCGAAATAGCGAGGGAATTGTTACAATCAGAACCCCTTGCATGCCTTGTCCATGACGAAGATGGGTGGACCCCACTTCATCTAGCCACAATGAAGGGCCGAAGCAACATCGTGATAGAGCTGGTGAAGGCGAGACCGGAGGCAGCTGAGCATAGGTTGAGACACGGCCAAACCGCTCTCCATCTAGGAGTGAGTCATAATCGTTTGGAGGCTCTGAAAGTCCTGGTGGAGACGGTGAGAGATGGTGATTTGGTGAAAGCTCAAGATGATGAGGGTAATACCATTTTGCATTTGGCCACAGCAAACAAGCAAATAGAGGTAACCCTTTTTGCTTCGAATTGCTTCAAAATTGTGACGACCTTAGATATCGCATTCCAATTAAACATTTTGTGCAGATAAAATCTGGCTCATTCTCATTTTTCTATAGACTCAAGCTTTCTGCATTCAAACTTGATTTATTGATTGAAGTAACTTACGGGAGATATCTTTGTTTGTTGTTTCTTTTATAATAGATAAGAAGCTCATCTTTTTGTGCAGACAGTGAAATATCTGCTTCAAAGAAGCAAAGTGGATATCAACACAATGAATAAAAATGGCTTCTCTGCTCTGGATATAGTGGAATATTTTCCAAAGGATTTCAAAGTCATTGAATTGAGAGAACTGTTAGTACATGCTGGAGCTCTAAGAGCCATAAGATTCCCTACATCGACAACTCACCAAGCAGTTGTTGATAATAGAAATGAGGAGAATTCAACTGTTGTAGTTGACCTAGCATCTGTAGCACTTCCCTCCACCAATACTCCTCCAGTAAAGGCGGTTCCACCACCATCTTTCTCTAGTAAAATCAAGAAGCAGAAGGGAGACAAACACGAGAAATGGATCAAGAAGAAGCGCGATTCTCTGATGGTAATGCTTTAGCTAGATGTCTTGGAGTAGCATTTGCTAAAAACTTAGATTAGACCGGTTATGTTATTACAATTAACATCATAGCTCACAGCTAGTTAATTTAAAATCTCTATTTGTTTTATGAAAAATGGATGATTCAGAAAATATTTTCATAAAAATAATCATTTGTATCACTTAAAGTAAATAGTTATGCTTTCTTATAAATGTTTTCTACGTATGTACTAAATTGCTCATAATTAAATAGCTATGTACAAAAAGAAGATCAATAGTTACAATAATAGATGGCTTATGATTTTAAAAAAAAAAAACGGAGGGTAATATAAGAAATCCAATAGTGAGAAGAGACGAAGCAAGTTGATGAATATTTAAGAAAGTAATGGTACTTAATCTAAATGTGAAGCAATTGGGTGATTTTCTTTAAATATCTATACTATTACATAAAGTAAAGAGGATTTCTAAAAAACTCGTCTTTTGTCTTCTCCAAATATTCTCAATGACTCGGGGTCTGTTTGGTAACCATTATCTTCCCGGGAACAATTTCTGCTTAAAAATGATTTTTATTTTATTTTGTTCCCCAGACAGTTTTTAAAGGCATCTTGTAACTATCCAAAATTTATATTCTCAGAATAGAAATGCGTTTGATAAGTATTTTATATTTTCCTCTTTTTTTTTCTTTTTTCCTTTTCTTTTTCTCCTTCTTCTTCTTGCCGACAATCGCCAAACGAGGGCCAGCAACCTCTTCAGAGTGTCACCAGCCCATGGTAAGGCCGAGCCTTGCCAGTTGAGCCTCCTCGGTGGCTCAACGAGGCTTGGCCTCGCCTTAGTTGGGCGAGCTTGGCCTCGCCCATGGCTAGGCGACACGAGCCTTGCCAGCGGCGAGAATATAAGTGTGTTTTATTTTCCACACATTTAGTTATTAGATTTTGATTTTCTTTCTAACAACAACAGCAACCATCATAAAAAGACGTTCAAACTTCGAAATATCTACATTGTTTTCTTCATATATGCGTATATTCATACACTTAGTTTTTTCATAATTTAATCCATGACCTCTATTTACGTAGAGAGCTCGCCACAATTTCCTTGTATTTCGATAACAATAGGAAAAGCCATCAATTGAATTTGTGTATTTGTTGAAAGGACTAACTTTGACTCGATGATCTTCATATTTTCAAATATAGGTGAAACACTTTCTTCATTCGCAATTTAAAAACTTTCTTTCATGTCACAGCAGATAATTGCCACCGTGATTGCAGCCATGGCGTACCAAGCCGGCCTTAGCCCTCCCTGTGGCCTGTGGGACAACGATCAGAAAGACGACAAAGGCACCATCTTATACTACGCAGGAACATCGATACTGGCGGCAAACAATCCAGAGGGTTACCCATTGTTCTGGCTATGCAACACCGTCTCTTTTCTTGCATCCCTTAGCACGATCTTCTTGCTCATGAGTGGCTTGCCCTTGGGGAAGAAGGTTTTGATGAGGGTTCTGACGAGCACAATGTGGGTGACCATCACTTTCATGGCAATGACTTATCTCGAATCCATGATGGCCATCTCGTTCGTACACAGGGAACCTAAACATGTGAGCCCGTTCACAGAGGAATGGTACTCCGAGGATGGGGGGTCGATTACAGTGGTTATGTACTCCTTGTTTGTTTGGCTCGGCATTGTAGCCATTGTTTTTCTAGTTCACACTGTTCGATTCCTTGCATTCGTCTTCCGGAATGTGAAAGATCCGCAAAAGCTCAAGAAGTGGATATCAGGGCGTGTGAGTTGGTGCAGATCTAGGGGCAATAGCAAGATCTAGTGTATTCATCTGGTGGGACAAAGGATTACTGCATATTCTCGATGCCTATGTTCGTTCTAACTTAATCCCTATGTTATAAGATCATTCTGAGTACCGCTACTTGTGCAAACGATTTAATGTGACTACCAAACCAAACGCAGAGTCCATCTCGCATTATTCTCGAGCTCTCCTCATCAGAGATGTCTCGCCCATGTAGCCGGATCTTTCTAAAGAGAATGGGAAGGCCTGGCCACAAAGTAATCTGATCTACTCCTATGTATGCCGCAAATTAGTAGGTAAAAGCAACATTGGGCCATTCTATGATTTGTCTCACACAGCTTCACCATTCTCTTTCCAATCACACCAAACAACCTCACCCACCTTCCTCAAAAGCATCCACACTTCTTTTATGCTTCCTTCATATTCTTCTCCAATGCTGATAGATGTCCAAAAGCCATCTGATCAAAGCTAGTGAGCCTCTCTGTCAAATTAATTTCAACCCCATGGCACCAAACCATAATGCAGTCACACCATTTACATGAACTTCCTACACTATCTTCCCTGCCTAATTTTAAGGAAGTGATACACAGACTTCACAGAAAACAGTCCATTATTATTCGCAGGCCGTGCAAGCATCGTACATAACTTTTGAGATTTTTAGTGTACTTATCCCCATGTTTGTATCACCGCTCTGCTCTTGCCAATATGTAAATGCTTACATAAGACTCATGTTTTATCATCTTATATATAGTTAACAATCTCAACCTTTGACATTCCAACTCCAAGAGAAGTCTAGTGAAAGAAAAAGAGAGATCGTGTACCTCACGAGCGGAGCAGAATCACTTCAAGTGATTAACCCGAGCGATTTTGAGTTCACCCACAAGCTGGGAACAATGCCATCGATTGCAAGCCCGAGAAGAAGGTCGCTGTCTCTGCCATCACATCAACAAGCTTCCTTAGCATTTGAAAGAAGACACCAAGAGAGGAGGCTCTATGAAGCGTCGCTTGGCGGGTGCGCCGAGTTGTTAGCTTAGTTGCTGCAAGAAGACCGACTCATCCTAGCTCGGGCTTCGGTCACTTGCTTTGAAGAGACACCATTGCATGTGGCCTGCATGCTCGGTCATGTACACTTTGCCAAGGCTCTTTTGGCTCATAAAAAGGATTTGGCCATGGAGTTGGACTCGCAGGTATGTCAAATCAAAAACCTTGGTTGTGTTTGTTTGATATCCTTTTGTTAGATCAAACTACACCCAGTCATCCTCGCGAACCAGATAATCGATGGAACGATAACTGTTTTGATTCGGTTTTTGCAAGCTTTAGGCTTTTAGCCATGTGCAACATAATTTATTGACTATAGTTCAATGGAATATCTCTACATAGATCAGACAATCTTGCTTGTCAAATAAGATTTTGTACATGTACTATCATATTTTGTTTTCCTGTTTCCATGATATGTGAGAAATCAAACCCATCATATATGACGGAAATTAACAAAATTCAGATAGAAATCAAGTCATAGATTTCCAAGTTAATTTAGCCTGAAAGATCTTACAGACAACAGTGAATTTGAGTAGCTCGGTCTGACATATATATAAAATATATAATATATAATGTGAACATCTCCCTCAATAAGAATGCTCCTAGCTAAGTACCTTTCTTTTGCAGGGACGTACGCCTCTTCACTTGGTGTCTACGAACGGATACGTAGAAATAGTGAGGGAATTGTTACAATCGAACCCCCTTGCATGCCTTGTCCATGCCAAAGATGGAAGGACTGCACTTCATCTGGCCATGATGAAGGGCTGAATTAACATCGTGATAGAGCTGGTCAAGGTGTGACCGGAGGTGGCCAAGCACAGGCTGAGCCACGGCGAAACGGCTCTCCATCTGGGAGTGAAGCATAATCGTTTGGAGACTCTGAAAGTCCTAGTGGAGATGGTGACAGATGGGGATTTGGTGAATGCTCAAGATGATGAGGGTAATACCATTTTGCATTTGGCCGCTGCAAACAAGCAAATTGAGGTAATCCTTTTTGCTTTGAATTGCTTCGAAATTGCAATGACATCAAACATCGCATTCCATTTGAACATTTTGTGAAGATAAAATTTGGCTCATTCTCATTTTTCCGTAGACGCAAGGTTTCTACATTCAAACTTCAGTGGATATATCGATTGAAGAAACTTACAGGAAATATCTTTGTTTCTTGTTTCTTTTATAATTTATAAGAGGCCCATCTTTTTGTACAGACAGTGAAATATCTGCTTCAAAGAAGTGAAGTGGATGTGAACACAATGAATAGAAATGGATTCTCTGCTCTGAATATAGTGGAACATTTTCCAAAGGATTTCAAAGTAATTGAATTGAGAGAACTGTTAGTACACGCTGGAGCTTTGCGAGCTGTAAGATTTTCTGCATCAACAACTCACCAAGCGGTTGTTGATAACACAAATGAGAAGAATTCAACTGTTGAAGTTGACATCATATATATAGCACCTCCTTCGAGTGAGGCGGTTCCACCACCGTCTTTCTCGGGTGAAATTAGGAAGCAAAAGGAAGATAAACACGAGAAATGGATCATGGAGAAGCATAATTCTCTTATGGTAATGCTTTAACTAGATGTCTTGGAGTAGCATTTGCTGATAAGTTAGATTAGATTAGTCATGCTATTGCAATTAACATCATAGCTCACAGCTGGTTAATTTAAACTCTCTATTTGTTTCATAAAACATGGATGATTCAGAAAATGCTTTTTTCCTAAAACTAATCACTTATATCGCTTAAAATAAATAATTATGCTTTCTCAAAAATGTTTTCTACACATGTAGTATGTGTGCTCATAATTAAATAGTTATGTACAGAAAGAAGGGGAGCAGTTATATTAATAGATGGCTTATTATTAAAAAAAAAAAAACTGAGGGTAATATAAGAAATCTAATATTGAGAAGAAATGAAACGAGTGGATGATTATTTAAGAAATTAATGGTAATTTAGAAATCTAAATGTGAAGCAGTTGGGTGATTTTCTTTAAATATGTGTGTTAATACATAAAGTAAAGAGGATTTTTAAGCAACTCAATCTTTTCTCTTCTCCAAATAGTCTCAACTGCTCGTTAGATATATATTGTATCAATGGACAAATACATATACAAGTAAGAGTGTTTTATTTTCCACACATTTAGTTATTAGATTTTGATTTTCTTTCTAACAACAATAGCAACCTTTATAAAAAGAAGTTCAAATTTTGAAATATCTTCATTTTTTTTATCATATATGTGTATATTCATAAACTTAGTTTTTTCGTAATTTAATCCATGACCTCTATTTCTGTAGAGAGCTTGCCACAATTTTCTTGTTTTTTTTCAATAAATATAGGAAAAGCCACCAATTGAATTTGTGTATTTGTTGAAATGACTAACTTTGACTCGACGATCTTCGTATTTTCAAATATAGGTGAAACATTATTTCTTCATTCGCAATTTTGAAACTTCCTTTCACGTCACGACAGATAATTGCCGCTGTGATCAGAGCCATGGCTTACCAAGACAGCCTTAGCCCTCCCGACGGCTTGTGGAACGACGATCAGAAATACCAAAACGGCACCATCTATTACTACGCGGGAACATCGATAATGGCTGCAAACAATCCAGAGGCTTCCCCATTTTTTTGGACATGCAACACCGTCTCTTTTCTTGCATCCCTTAGCACGATCTTCTTGCTCATGAGTGGCTTGCCCTTGGGGAAGAAGGTTCTGATGTGGATTCTGACGGCCACAATGTGGATGACCATCACTTTCATGGGGCTGACTTACGTCTATTCCATGACAGGCATCTCGTTCGTACAGAGGGAACCTAAAGATGGGAGCCCGACCACAGAGGTTTGGTACTCCGCAGATTGGGGGACGATCATGGTGATTAGGCGCTACTTGACTGTTTGGTCTGCCATTGTAAACATTGTTTTTCTAGTTCACACCGTTCGATTCCTTGCAATCGTCCTCCAGAATGTGAAAGATCCCCAAAAGCTCAAGAAGTGGATATCAGTGTGTGTGAGTTGGTACAGATCTAGGGGCAATATCAAGATCTAGTATTCATCTGGTGGGACAAAGGATTACTGCATAGTCTTGATGCCTGCGTTCTTTCTAACTCAATCCCTATGTCATAAGATCATTCTGAGTACTGCTAGTTGTGCAAACGATTTAATGAGACTACTAAACCAATCGCAGAGTCCATCTCGCATTATTCTCAAGTTCTCCTCATCACAGATGTCTTGCCGGAATAGCCAAATCTTTCCAAAGAGACTGGGAAGGCCTGGCCACAAAGTAATCTGATCTACTCCTATGTATGCCGGGAATTAGTAGGCAAAAGCAACATTGGGAGTTTTCTTGTTTTTTATCCTCCGAATGGTCAGACAAATCTTCCTTCAAGGATCTAATCTCAGTCTGACCTGATACTTACTAGCTTAGGTTGAGCCATTCTATGATTTGTCCCACACAGCTTCACCTCTTTCTTTCCAATTACACCAAACAACCGAACCCATCTACCTCAAAAGCATCGACACTTCTTTTATACTTCATATTCTTCTCCATTGCTGGTAGATGTCCAAAAGCCATCTGATCAAAGCTAGTGAGCCTCTCTGGCTGATCAATTTCAA
Organism: Eucalyptus grandis x Eucalyptus urophylla; assembly: GCA_028830015.1. Taxonomy (NCBI): domain Eukaryota; kingdom Viridiplantae; phylum Streptophyta; class Magnoliopsida; order Myrtales; family Myrtaceae; genus Eucalyptus; species Eucalyptus grandis x Eucalyptus urophylla. The sequence goes on from CM054190.1 coordinate 50,984,369, forward strand.
CCCCATGGCACCAAACCATGATGCAGTCACACCATTTACACGAACTTCTCACACAATCTTTCCTGCCTAATTTTAAGGAAGAGATACACAAATTTCACAGAAAGCACTCCATTATTATTCACAGGCCGTACAAGCTGATCCTCCCTCAAAGGTCGGAATCAAAGCAGCGCTAGTTTCATGTGTAATGTTCACATACCAGAACGTGTGATTCTTCTAAAACAACATTCAAGCTCTGATATTATAACTGCTTGTCAAACGATCTTTTCTTCTTTATATAGACAAGTAGAGGAGGGACAAGGTAGAAATGGAACCCAAAATCTCATGGACCGATCTGTTGTTCCTAATCACAAGACAAAGGATTGGTAGCGTATCATCCCAAACAAAACACAAAAAATTACTGTTCATATGCAAACTGATTACAGGGGATGGAAGAACAGAGAGATGAAAACAATTGCATAGACAGATCTTTTGTACCTTAGACTGGTGATAATCAGTCCATAACAATTGGGAAGGTAAGAGAGTTCTCAAAGGCAGGAGCCAGCACTTTCATCTTTCTTAGACAACCACAATGTGTGGTTTCGATCAGCAAGCCCACAACTAATGTAGCTCATAAACTTCACTCAACCCAGCTTGGCAAACCTAGCCTCTTTCAAGAAGATCCGTTTCACAACCCCTACTTAACACAACCTGACGGTTTCATTTGGGAGAATAATTTTGGGCTTGCGTATGTGTGGGTTAAGAGCTGCCAATTCCTTCCATTTAGCACCAGTTCCATGAACACGGGATGAGATGCTCCACAGTGTGTCACCAGGCTGTGCCTTAGTTGTTGCTGGGGCAGTAGATTTAGAAGAAGCAGTCTTCGACTTCAGGAACGGATGCTTATTGCTCTTCCCCATTCCATTAGCGAGCAACCAACGGGAACCAGATTGTTGCTGGTTTGAACTTCCCCAGACCTTTCTCTTCCCAGGACCAGTCTTGAGACCAGCAACAGGGACTTCAGTAATCTTATACTGGGGAATTTCTTCCACCTCAGATTTCTTTTCTTCTGTCCAGTCCTTAATTTCTTCCTTCTTTTTGGACTCGGCTGACTCATCCTCTTCATCCTCATATTTTACTTCAGAAACCTTGAGGTAAATCCTTGGCTTTGGTGGAACAAACACTCTCTCGACCTGAATTAGCGCAAGCATTGGTGCACCGACTGGTTCATAATTCCGCAAAGGATCCCGTAGTTGCACCATCAATGCAAATGTGAAGTTATTTCCCAAAAGACCACACTTCCTACCAGAGCCTTTGCCACGCCTTCTATCCCCCTTTGACCCTCCACGTATCCAGTCCAAGGAGTTGGCATGATGCGCGGCAAGAATTTTAGAAGTTCGCTCACTAATTTGATCTTCATCATCAAGTTCAGTCCCACATACCCATTGACCTCAATGTAGTAAGCACGCCTAGGACACGGGATCCATTCCAATCTATGACCCTTCCTCCAGCTGCTTCCACTCTCCTTCTCAGCAAGCCTGTTAAGTTATTCAGGGGAGTCAATAAGCCATTTTAATCGAAATCCAAGAGATTTAACTCAAGATATGATGCATGACAGGACATAACTATTTTCACTTTAGCTCAAGTAATTTAGTCTGCTACTGATCTAGCATTGGCAACTAATCGAGTATCTACTGTGATAAATGCTATAAAGATGTTGCTCAGGAAAATCTTGCCACCTTTCAAACTGTACCATTTCAATATGAAGATGACTTCACTCGCTTTCACTGGCTGAAGACCTTATTACTGTTTCAATATCAGAAAATAGACATGTCATTGAAGAAGAGATGGTATAAAAGTATTGGCAAGAGCTTTTTGCGTTCATTTACCAACCTGGTAACATGCCATATTGCGACAGGGTGCCGCTAGCTATCACCCGTTTGTGGTGACTTGAAGTGATTTCAGCAGCGTTCTATCAAAGAATTGCAGAATGAACAAAGCATGGCTAACCACAAAAGATCACAGGGACGAATTCTAGTTTACTGATTAAACCAACAGGGCAAGATGGGCTTCAGCCGTCGACCCCGCCGTACTCGTCGACGCGTCCACCCCCTTCCCTCCAACCTCCTCGTTCATCTTTCCGAACGACGCCTCCATCACCTTCCTCCACTCGCTCTCTCCATCTCCGTCGCTGCATATGCCGGCTCTCCCCTCTATCTCCTTCACCAGTAGCTCCTGCAGCCGGTCGCGGCAAGCACTCGCCAAATCAACTCATTGTTATGAGCCGCGAAACGTAGCAGATCCGAAGTCGAATCGGCGAGAGCTGGAACTTCTTATCGCTTGGAGTCTGCGACTTACAGCAACAACATTCCTCGCCGTCTTGCGCAGGGAAGCAGAGCGGAGAAGGAACACAACGACGCAAGCCGAAGAAGCAACGAGCTTTGGGGCAAGGCGGAGGAGCAACGTGCTTTGGGCCAGAGAGCGGAGATGACCCAGTCCCGCAACCGGTCGGAGAAGTAACGCAACGTCGCAACCTAGAGAGCTGCGAACTCTTACCCAAAATTTTGAATTGAGAAGAAAAGAAAGGAGGGAAGGGAAGCTGCAGCGCGGGGGTGGGGGTGTTCATTCTTCGACAGGAGGAGAGAGAAACTGCCATTAATGCGTGCAGTACTGCAGGAAAGTACGAGGAATAGGAGAAAATAAGAAGATGGACAGAAGAGAGAGACCGCTGGACAGGTGTCGACCCGTGAATGGATCGGAGCACAAATGGCTTGATCCTTCCAAGGTAAGCAATATTCTCTCTTTAATGAACTGGTAGCTTGTCGGCATTTCTTGCATCGCAGCCGTTAAATAATGAGTACGATGATCCGCGTAGCACAAACCAACGGCTAAGATTATCAATAACAACAAGTCAACTCCGCGTGAAGCTTCTGGATCATCATCCCACTTTTTCACTTTTCAACTGCATATTACAGTAGTAGTTCAAAAAAATAAAAATAAAAACTGCATATTACAGTAACACCGCTTATTAGAGGAGGAAAATCACTACAAATGATCAACCCGAGCCGATTTCGAGTTCACCCACAAGCAGCAAGCAGGGAACAATGCCATCGATCACAAGCCCGAGAAGGAGGTCGCCGTCCCCGCCATCGCATCAACAAGCTTCCTCAGCACTCGAAAGAAGCCACCGAGAGAGGAGGCTCTATGAAGCGTCGCTTGGCGGGTGCGTCGAGTCGTTAGCTCAGTTGCTGCACGAAGACGGACTCATCCTGGCTCGGGCTCCTGTCACTTGCTTCGACGAGACTCCATTGCATGTGGCCTGTATGCAAGGTCATGTACGTTTTGCCAAGCTTCTTTTGGCTCATAAAAGGGATTTGGCTATGGAGTTGGACTTGCAGGTATGTCGAAGGGAAAACCTTGATTGTGGTTGTTTGATATCCTTTTGTCAGATCAAATTGAACCCTGTCATCCAAACAAACCAGATAATCAGTGGAATCGCAACTCTTTTGATTAGGTTTTTGCAAGTTTTAGGCTTTTAGCCAAGTGTAAAGTAATTTATAAACTATATTTTCATGGGATATCTTTACATAAATCGGACTGTCTTGCTTGTCAAATTAGATTTTACACATATAATATAGCATTTTCTTTTCCAGTTTTCATGATCTTTTTGAGAAATCAAATCCATCATATATCTCAAGGAAATTAACGACATTCAAACAAAAATCAAGTTATAAATTTCCAGGTTAATTTAGCCTGAAAGATCTTACATACACCAATTAATTTGAGTAGCTTGGTCTATTTGATTTGAAAATGCGATATATATAAATCATATGAACGTGTCCCTCGATAAGAATGCTCCATAGCTAAGCACTTCACTTTTGCAGGGACGTACGCCTCTTCACTGGGCATTTGTGAACGGATACATTGAAATAGCGATGGAATTGTTACAATCAGACCCCCTTGCATGCCTTGTCCATGATGAAGATGGGTGGACCCCACTTCATCTAGCCATGATGAAGGGCCGAAGCAACATCGTGATAGAGCTGGTGAAGGCGAGACCGGAGGTGGCTGAGCATAGGCTGAGCCACAGCCAAACCGCTCTCCATCTAGGAGTGAGTCATAATCGTTTGGAGGCTCTAAAAGTCCTAGTAGAGACAATGAGAGATGGTGATTTGGTGAAAGCTCAGGATGATGAGGGTAATACCATTTTGCATTTGGCCGTAGCAAACAAGCAAATAGAGGTAATCTTTTTTGCTTCGAATTGCTTCGAAATTGTGACGACCTCAGATATCGCATTCCAATTGAAAATTTTGTGAGATAAAATCCAACTCGTTCTCATTTTTCTCTAGACTCAAGCTTCTTGCATTCAAACTTTGGTGGATTTATCGATTGAAGTAACTTACAGGAAATATATTTGTTTGTTGTTTCTTTTATAACTGATAAGAAGCTCATCTTTTTGTGCAGACAGTGAAATATCTACTTCAAAGAAGCGAAGTGGATGTGAACACAATGAATAGAAATGGCTTCTCTGCTCTAGATATAGTGGAATATTTTCCAAAGGATTTCAAAGTCATTGAATTGAGAGAACTGTTAGTAAATGCTGGAGCTCTGAGAGCCATAAGATTCCCTGCATCGACAACTCACCAAGCAATTGTTGATAACACAAATGAGGAGAATTCAATTGTTACAGTTGACCTAGCATCTATAGCACCTCTCTCCACCAATACTCCTCCGGTAGAGGCGGTTCCACCACCGTCTTTGGCGGGTGAAATCGGGAAGCAAGAAGAAGACAAACACAAGAAATGGATCGAGAAGAAGCGCGATTCTTTGATGGTAATGCTTTAGCTAGATGCCTTGGAGTATTTGCTAATAACTTAGATCAGATAAATCATGTTATTGCAATTAACATCATAGCTCACTGCTAATTAATTTAAACTTTCTGTTTGTTTCATGAAAAATGGATGATTTAGAAAATATGTTTCTAAATATAATCATTTGTATTGTTTAAAATAAATAGTTATGCTTTGTTAAAAAGGTTTTATACATATGTACTAAATTGCTCGTAATTAAATAGCTATGTAGAGAAAGAAGATGAGTAGTTACAATAATAGATGGCTTATGATTAAAAAGAAAAAAAACATAGGGCATTATAATTTCACCCAAAAAAAGAAAAAAAAAACCAGAGGGTATTATAAGAACTCTAATAGTGAGAAGAGATGAAACAAGTTGATGAATATTTAAGAAAGTAATGGCACTCAAGAAAATTTAAATGTGAAGCAGTTGGGTGATTTTCTTTAAATATCTATACTAATACATAAAGTAAAGAGGATTTCTAACAGACTCAATCTTTTGTCTTCTCAAAATATTCTCAACAACTTGGGATCTGTTTGATAACCATTTTGTTTTCAGGAACAATTTTTACTTAGGAATGATTTTTCTTTTTTGCTCATTCAACAAGTTTATGAGTATTTGTATTTGAAGACATCTAGTAACTATCCAAAATTTCTATTTCTGGTATAGAATTGCATTTGGTAAGAGTTTAAATTCTTTTGTGATCTAGAATTTCTTTTAATTTTTTAATAATTTTATTATATTTTTCTCTCTTTTTCTTTTCTTTTTTCCTTTTTCTTCTTCTCCTTCTTCCTCTTTGGCCTGTTGCCACCGACCGGCTAGACGAGGCCGGCAATCTCGTTGGAACGTCACCAACCCCTAGCAAGGCCAAGCATTGCTAGCCGAGCCTCATCAGCGGCTAGGCGAGCTCGGCCTGACTCAGACCTTTGCCACCCTTACAGTGGCCTAGTGAGGGCGAGCCTCATCGGCAGCTGGAATATAAGTGTGTTTTACTTTCCACACATTTAGTTATTAGATTTTGATTTTCTTTCTAACAACAATAGCAACCTTTAAAAAAAAGGCATTCAAATTTCGAAATATCTTCATTTTTTTTCTCATATATGTATATATTCGTACACTTAGTTTTTTCATAATTTAATCCATGAGCTCTATTTCTATATAGAGCTCGCTACAATTTTCTAGTATTTACATAAATATAGGAAAAGCCATCAATTGAATTTGTGCATGTTGGAATGACTAACTTTGACTCGATGATCTTTGTATGTATAAATATAGTCGAAACATTATTTATTCATTCACTATCTAAAACTTTCTTTCACGTCAAGACAGATAACTGCCACCGTGATCGCAGCCATGGCCTACCAAGCCGGCATTAGCCCTCCCGGCGGCGTGTGGGACAACGATCAGAAAGACAAGAACAACGGCGCCATCTTACACTACGCAGGAACACCGATGATGGCTGCAAACGATCCGAAGGGTTACCCAATGTTCTGGACATACAACACCATCTCTTTTCTTGCATCCCTTAGCACGATCTTCTTGCTCATAAGTGGCTTCCCCTTGGGGAAGAAGGTTCTGATGTGGATTCTGATGGCCACAATGTGGGTGACCATCATTTTCACGGCGCTGACGTACCTCCGGTCCATGCTGGCCTTCTTGAACGTGCAGAGGGAATTTGAAGACACGTGGCCGACCAAAGCGGCTAGCCCACCCACCCAAGCAACCACCCAATCACCGATCCCAGCGGCTGAGGTCTTCATGTATGTTTGGCTCTGCGCTGTAGCCATTCTTTTTCTGGTTCACATCGTTCGATACCTCGTGATCGTCCTCCGAAAGATCCGCAAAAGCTCAAGAAGTGGATATCAGGATGTGTGAGTTGGTGCAGATCTAGGGGCAATATCAAGATCTAGTGTACTATCTGGTGGGACAAAGGATTACTGCATATTCTTGATGCCTATGTTCTTTCTAACTCAATCCCTATGTCATAAGATCATTCTGAGTACCGCTAGTTGTGCAAACGATTTAATGAGACTACTAAACCAAACACAGAGTCCATCTCGCATTATTCTCGAGCTCTCCTCATCAGAGATGTCTCGCCCGCGTAGCCGAATCTTTCTAAAGAGAATGGGAAGGCCTGGCCCCAAAGTAATCTGATCTACAGCAACGTTGGGCCATTCTATGATTTGTCTCACACAGCTTCACCACTCTCTTTCCAATCACACCAAACAACCGAACCCACCTACCTCAAAAGCATCCACACTTCTTTTATGCTTCCTTCATATTCTTCTCCAATGCTGATAGATGTCCAAAAGCCATCTGATCAAAGCTAGTGAGCCTCTCTGTCTGATCAATTTCAACCCCATGGCACCAAACCACAATGCAGTCACACCATTTACATGAACTTCTGACACTATCTTTGCCTGCCTAATTTTAAGGAAGCGATACACAGATTTCACAGAAAACACTCCATTATTATTCACAGGCCGTGCAAGCTGGTCCTCCCTCAAAGGTCGGAATCGAAGCAGCGCTAGTTTCATATGTAATGTTCACATACCAGAACGTGTGCTTCTTCTAAAACAACATTCAAGCTCTGATATTATAACCGCTTGCCAAAGGATTTTTTCTTCTTTATATAGACAAGTAGAGGAGGGACAAGGTAGAAATGGAACCTAAAATCTCATGGACCGATCTGTTGTTCCTAATCACAAGACAAAGGATCGGTAGGTATCATCCCAAACAAAACACAAAAAACTACTGTTCATATGCAAACTGATTACAGGGGATGGAAGAACAGAGAGATGAAAACAATTGCATAGACAGATCTTTCGTACCTTAGACTGGTGATAATCAGTCCATAACAATTGGGAATGCAAGAGAGCTCTCAAAGGCAGGAGCCAGTACTTCCATCTGTCTTAGACGACTTCAATGTGTGGTTTCAATCAGCAAGCCCACAACTAACGCAGCTCATAAACTTCACTCAACCCAGCTTGGCAAAAGAAGCCTCTTTCAAGAAGTTCTGTTTCGCACCCCCAACTTAACGCGACCTGACGGTTTTGTTCGGGAGAATAATATTGGGGTTGCGTATGTGTGGGTTAAGAGCCACCAATTCCTTCCATTTAGCACCAGTTCCATGAACACAGGATGAGATGCTCCACAATGTGTCACCAGGCTGTGCCTTGGTTGTTGCTGGGGCAGTAGATTTAGAAGAAGCAGTCTTCGACTTCAGAAACGGATGCTTATTGCTCTTTCCCATTCCATTAGCGAGCAACCAACGGGAACCAGATGGTTGCTGGTTTGAACTTCCCCGGACCTTTCGCTTCCCAGGATCAGTCTTGAGACCAGCAACATGGACTTCAGTAATCTTGCACTGGGGAATTTTATCCCCAAAAATTTGTGTGCAGATGATAAAAGTTCTTGCTTACAATCCCAGGACTCGAGGTGAACACACCAAACTCAAGTGGCCTCACTGCACTAGACATTCTTGAGCAGGTTCCCAGAGGCTCGAGAGTTCTTGAAATTGAGACATCCCTTCAAAGCTCAGGAGCTTCACTCTCCATAGACACCCAATCAGTCCCATATCACTATGATCCAGTTCTTGACCCACCACCAAGAATGACCTCCCACACCACCACCTCAAGATCACCTAAAATCTCCCCATCACTCTCCACCAAGAAAGCCCCGCCAAAGAAACGGAGTACTTTAAGGAAACCCCTATCAAAGAAACTGAGTGCTCTAAGAAGACCCCCGGTGGAAGCCGATTGGCTGAGCCAGGAGAAATTCACTAATGGTGGTCGCTTCGCTGCTAGCGACGGTGGCGTTCCAAGCTGAGACCACGCCGCCAGGAGGCGTCTGGCAGGACGACTACAAGGTCGATGCCAACGGCAACCCAGTGAAGGAGCCGCACATGGCGGCACCTCTATCATGGCCCACATCCAGCGGATCGCCTACGGACGGTTCATGATCTTCAACCCACTGGCCTTCCTGTCCTCCCTCAGCATCATCCTGCTCCTCTTGAGCGGGCTTCCAATAAAGCAGCGACGCTGGATGTGGACCCAGATGGTGATCACGGGGCAGGTGATCACCTACTTCATAGCGCTGCACAACATATCGCTGGCTGACACGTGGGGGATGCTGAAGGACGTGACGGACGTGTCGGTGGTGTGCTGGCCGTGCCTGATGGGGGTGGTGTTCATGGGGAATGTGGTGAGGCTATCAGTGTGGGTGCTGAGGAAGTGGGGTTACTTGAAGAAGAAAGAGAAGAAGGATTCAGATGAAGACGATGAAGACAAGCATGAGCAAGTGTGACGGTCTGTGTGACAATCGAGTAAATTGAACGGTCTTTGTTCTATGATGGCGGCAGCATGTTCAATATGTGTAATTTGTGATTCTGATGAGCGGGTTGATGATGGGTTTTGAGGTGCTCTGTTTTCTTCTACTTCTGTTAGACAACAGAGTATTTGTCCTAAAGAGAGGGTAAGACGGATTCTGCTAGAGAAATCTTTGGATGGTAAACGATTGAAGAGACTAATGTGGCGCTTGGAGCAATCGCGCATGATCTCCCTCTGTAATTTGTACAAAATCAGGACAATACGCGGTTATAGTTGCCGCAATTTCTTCTCTATACAATGTTGAACATGACTGTTGGACTAGAGAGCTTCAGCCAGTTCGGCCAGGTCTGCTCAGGAACGGCTCAGTCCTCTCAACTCTGCCATCTTCACTCGGCATTGAAGTATTCTGGACTTTGGTCCTCAGTTGAGATAGCCACCCGCAATGCTCGGAGAGGGCTACGCGAGGTAGGGCCTTGCCTGGGGGAGGTGACCCTTGCCCTGTGTGAGGTCACCCTCGAAAGCCATAGGTAAGGGCCGCCCTCACCAGATTTGGGCAAGGGTCACCTCGCCAACAGGATGGCCTTGCCTCAATAAGGTCGCCGAGCCCTTGTTGGTTCTCACTAGAAAAGGAAAAGAAAAAGAAAAAGGAAAAGAGAAAAAATATTTTAAAATTGAAATCATCTTTTGACGAAAGTACCTTTGATCGGCTAGAATATTTAGCCGATTGGCAATCGATGAGGTCAAGCCCTTATTTGAAACTTACATGACCACTTCAAATGCTTATTTAACACAATGTCCACTTTATGTCATTATTTGATAAAATGAGAGCAATTCAAGAATTTTTTTCGAAATTAATTTACGAAGTGATGTGATAGATTGTAAGTCACTTAAACAAGTTGAAAAAAAGTGTGGAAATGTGACCATCTCATCAATCCCCTTTGAGCGTTAGTGTCTCACAACCCATTACGAAATATGTGATTTGAGCCATAACTACTTGGTTTACTTGAAACTCATACCTCCGAGGTTGAAGAAGCTGATGGACCCGTCACGGCAACCCAATCGAGGGGCCAGAAGTTAGGAGGTCTATAAAGATGCAGTAGAAAATGCTGAAGGCATGACTTCATTTTGAACTCGAGATCATAGAGAAAATAACATGTCCTCTTTACCAATGAGTTACCACACTCAATAATATCTCAACACGAATACATGAAGGTGATCAACACAAGGGCGCCTCACTCAGCAGCTCAGACCCGAGAGGCAAATGGGGGAGCTTGGACAAAACATCTTATAGAAGAAAGCCCAACCCGCCCAAAAATTTCTATATAAACTCTACGGCATTAGTGATTTGGACGACGCGCTAAATCCGATCTTCGAGTCTGATTCGAGCGTGTTCAATGGTCACCTCTAGGACGGAGCACAGGCCACAGTCAACGCCCTACGCCCTCGTGCTCCACCCCCAATCGACGCGGAGGTGGACGGAATCTTGCATTGAAGATTGCGCCTTATGGCCATATCTCATCTCTAGGAATGCGAGAACAAAGCACAGACCACAGTCAGGGCCGTACGCCCTCGTGCTCCACACCCACTCGATGCGGACTCGACGCGGAGGTGGACGGAATGATTACCTGTAGGACGAAGCACAGACCACAGCCGGGGCCCTACGCCCACACCCACTCGATGCGGACTCTAGGACGAAGCACAGACCACATCCAAACCCACTCGACGCGGACTCGACGCGGAGGTGGACGGAATGGTTACCTCTAGGACGAAGCACAGACCACAGCCGGAGCCCTACGCCCACACCCACTCGACGCGGACTGTGCCTTGTGGCCCTCCCACCTTTTATATAGTTAACAATCTCAACCTTTGACACTCCAACTCCGAGGAAGTCTAGTGAAAGAAAAAGAGAGATCGTGTATGCACCAAAAGCTTCAGGTGATCAACCCGAGCGATTTCGAGTTCACCCACGAGCTGGGAACAATGCCATCGATCACAAGCCCGAGGGGGAGGTCGCCGTCCCCGCCATCACATCAACAAGCTTCCTTAGCACTTGAAAGAAGCCACCGAGAGAGGAGGCTCTATGAAGCGTCGCATGACGGCTGCGTTGAGTCGTTAGCTCAGTTGCTGCAAGAAGACCGACTCATCCTGGCTCGGGCTTCTGTCACTTGCTTCTACGAGACACCATTGCATGTGGCCTGTATGCAAGGTCATGCACAGTTTGCCAAGGATCTTTTGGCCCATAAAAGGGATTGGGCTATGGAGTCGGACTCACAGGTATGTCGAAGCGAAAACCTTGGTTGTGGTTTTTTGATATCCTTTTGTCAAATCAAACTGAAACCAGTCATCCTCGCAAACCAGATAATCGGTGAAATCGTAACTGCTTTGATTAGGTTTTTTGCAAGTTTTAGGCTTTTAGCCATGTGTAAAGTAATTTATTAACTATATTTCCATGGAATATCTCTATATAGATCGGACTATCTTGCTTGTCAAATTAGATTTTGCACATGTAATATAGCATTTTCTTTTCCAGTTTTCATGATCTTTGAGAAATAAACCCATCATATATCTCAAGGAAATTAACAAAATTCAGACAGAGAGAATGCTCCATAGCTAAGCACTTCACTTTTGCAGGGACGTACGCCTCTTCAGTGGGCATCTGCGAACGGATACGTTGAAATAGCAAGGGAATTGTTACAATCAGACCCCCTTGCATGTCTTGTCCATGACGAAGAAGGGTGGAAGGGTGGACCCCACTTCATCTTGCCATGATGAAGGGCCGAAGCAACATCATGGTAGAGCTGGCGAAGGCGAGACCGGAGGTGGCTGAGCACAGGCTGAGCCACGGCCAAACCACTCTCCATCTGGGAGTGAGTCATAATCGTTTGGAGGCTTTGAAAGTCCTGGTGGAGATGGTGAGAGATGGTGATTTGGTGAAAGCTCAAGATGATGAGGGTAATACCATTTTGCATTTGGCTGCAGCAAACAAGCAAATAAAGGTAATCCTTTTTGCTTCGAATTGCTTTGGAATTGTGACGACGTCAAATATCGCATTCCAATTGAACATTTTGTGCAGATGGAATCCGGCTCATTCTCATTTTTCTATAGACTCAAGCTTTTTGCATTCAAACTTTAGTGGATTTATCAATTGAAATAACTTACAGGAAATATCTTTGTTTGCTGTTTCTTTTATAGTTGATGAGAAGCTCATCTTTTTGTGGTGCAGACAGTGAAATATTTGCTTCAAAGAAGCGTAGTGGATGTGAACACAGTGAATAGAAATGGCTTCTGTGCTCTAGATATAGTGGAATATTTTCCAAAGGATTTCAAAGTCATTGAATTGAGAGAACTGTTAATGCATGCTAGAGCTCTGAGAGCCATAAGATTCCTTGCATCGACAACTCACGAAGCAGTTGTTGATAACATGAATGAGGAGAATTCAACTGTTGTAGTTGACCTAGCATCTCTAGCACCTCCCTCCACCAATACTCCTCCGGTAAAGGCGTTTCCACCAGAGTCTTTCTCGGCTGATATCAGGAAGCAGGAGGAAGACAAACACGAGGAATGGATCGAGAAGAAGCACAATTCTCTTATGGTAATGCTTTAGCTAGATGTCTTGATTAGCATTTCCTGAAAACTTAGATCAGGTCGGTCATGTTATTGTAATTAACATCATATCTCACAGTTAGTTAATTTAAACTCTGTGTTTGTTTCATGAAAAATGGATGATTTAGAAAATATTTTCCTAATAATGATCATTTGCGTTGCTTAAAATAAATAGTTATGTTTTCTTAAATATGTTTTCTACATATCTACTAAATTGCTCATAATTAAATAGCTATGTAGAGAAAGAAGATGAGTAGTTACAATAATAGAAGGCTTACGATTAAAAAGTAAAAAACAGAGGGAAATATAAGAAATCTAATAGTGAGAAGAGATGAAACAAGTTGATGAATATTTAAGAAAGTAATGGTACTTAAGAAAATCTAAATGTGAAGCAGTTGGGTGATTTTCTTTAAATTTTTATACTAATACATAAAGTAAAGAGGATTTCTAAAAGACTCAATCTTTTGTCTTCTCCAAATATTCTCAACGACTTGGGATTTGTTTGGTAACTATTTTATTCTCGGCAATCTCATTGAAGCATCACTGGCCCCCGGCAAGGCCGAGCCTCGCCAGCCAAGCTTTGTCGGTGGTTGGGCGAGCTTGTCCTCACTCAGACTTTGCCAAGGCCGGGCAATGCCACTCTCATGGTGGCCCGGCGAGGGCAAGCCTCGCTAGTGGCTGGAATGTAAGCGTATTTTATTTTCCACACATTTAGTTATTTGATTTTGATTTTCTTTCTAAAAACAATAGCAACCTTTAAAAAAAGATGTTCAAATTTCAAAATATATTCTTCTTCTTTTTTATCATATATGTGTATATTCATACGCTTTGTTTTTTCATAATTTAATCCGTGAGCTCTATTTCTGTAGAGAGCTTGCCACAATTTTCTTGTATTTCGATAAATATAGGAAAAGCCATCAATTGAATTTGTGTATTTGTTGAAATGACTAACTTTGACTCGACGATCTTCATATTTTCAAATTGGGTGAAACACTATTTCTTCATTCACAATTTTAAAACTTTCTTTCACGTCACGACAGATAGCTGCTACCATGATTGCAGCCATGGCTTACCAAGCTAGCCTTAACCCTCCCGGCGGCGTGTGGAACGACGATCAGACAGACAACCAAGGCAACATCTTACACTTCGCAGGAACATCGATATTGGCCGCAAACTATCGAGGGGGTTACCCAACGTTCTGGATAAGCAACACCGTCTCTTTTCTTGCATCCCTTAGCACAATCTTCTTGCTCATGAGTGGCTTGCCCTTGAGGAAGAAGGTTCTGATGTGGATTCTGATGGCCACAACGTGGGCGACCATCACTTCCATGGCGCTGACTTACCTTCAGTCCATGATGGCCCTCTTTTACATGAAAATGAAACCTGAAGGTGTGAAGCCGATCTCAAGGGTGGTTAGCTACTCCATGTATGTTTGGATCGGCATTGTAGCAATTGTTTTTCTAGTTCATATCCTTCGATTCCTTGCGATGGTCCTCCGGAATGTGAAAGATTCGCAAAAGCTCAAGAAGTGGATATCAGGGTGTGTGAGTTGGTGCAGATCTAGGGGCAATATCAAGATCTGGTGTATTCATCTGGTGGGACAAAGGATTACGGCATAGTCTTGATGCCTATGTTCTTTGTAACTTAATCCCTATGTCATAAGATTATTCTGAGTATCTCTTGTGACATCATGAAATTCGACCCCGTTTCGATAAAGTGAAATTGACATTTCATCGACGTGCCTATGGCCATTTTTCTCTGAGCCGATCACTCACGAGTTAACAACCTATTGGGTAAAGCCGTTAAGGGATGTATCAGCTGTAAAATCCCCAAAAGCTACCTAATTGGTTGGATTTGGCTAAAATCACGTCTGATCGATTTTTAACCACGAAATTGAACTCGATTTCGGGAATCGAATTTTAAGCGCGTTTTTAGGATCTTGTCTCATTATCCGTCAAATTGTTGGCGAGTCCGAAATTTCAATAAAGAAATTATCGGAAGAAAATTGAAGACCAAAAGAAAATAGAAAGGGAAAGAGAAAAGAAAAGAAAAGAATAGAATAAGATCATGTGGTTATATTATTTTATTTCTTTTCTCTCTCTCTCTCTCTCTTCCTTTTCTCTCTCTCTCTCTCTTTCCTGTTTTCTCTCGTGTGATTCCCCCTCCCCCACCGAACACCCTTGCCAAGTTCAAATTTGCTTCTTCTCTCTCTCTCTCCTTTTTGACTAGTCAAAGCTTCTTATCTCTTCTCTCTCTTCTCTCTCTCCTCTCCCCTTTCCCTCCCCCTTCGTGCGATTTCCCCCCAACCGACTTCTCTCTTTCTCCTTTTTACTTTTGACCGATCAATCCTCATCTTCTTTTCTCTCTCTCTCTCTCTTTTCTCTCTCTTCTTCCTCCCCCACGTGACCGCATTCTTCTTCTTCTTCATTCTTCGCGTGTGAACCAGCGAGCTGAGGAAGATCAGAAGCTGCAGCTCGTCGTCGCTGCTCCGTTGCTGCCCGTCCCACCGCCGCATCGCACGCTCGCAACGCTCACTCGCGCACCACCGCGCGTCCAGCCTCCCGTCCCTCGCGCCCTGGCGTTCTCCCAGCCGTGTGACCCAGCCCTTGTTCCGCCGACCAGCTCCACCTTCGGCCGCCGTTTGAAGCCGCCGGACCTCCACCGGTCCTCCCCGGAGCACCGCCCGCTCTCCCGAAGCCTTCTCCGCCCCTAACCATCTCTGTTTTCCCCTGTTTCGCAGCCAACCATCAACCCACGAAATGGGTTTCCAGCTGGTTCGGGCCCGCTTTTGGGTGTTCCGGGCCCCGAACCTGACCGTGCTTTAGGAAGAATCGTCCCTCGCGTCGCCCCCGTCGGATTGATCCGATTTGCACGTGATTTGGTGAGTAATCTCACTAATCCCGGATTAGTTGACTAATTATGTTTAAGGTTGGTTTAGTTTTAATTAATTATATTTAGGTTGTTAGATTAGAATAAATTAGCAATTATTAGTTAATTGTGATGTGATTTAGATAAATTGATTGCGCAATTAGCAAGTAGACGTGGTCTACTATTTATTGGAAGTATCTCGGAAATTTCCGATCCCTAATCGGGCTTCAATTTGGCGATTCGGGCCTAAGTGGGATTTTTGACATTTAAATATTATTTTTCGAAATTAAATTAATTATTTATTTATTTCTGAAAATTCAACTGGGATGGCCGTGACCGGAAATTTATGCTGGTAATCATGGCGTAGTTCGTTTATTTAATCGGGTTTTATTTTGAGCTAAATTGAATTTTTAATATTTATTAATTAATTTTCGAAATTAATTAATTATTAATTAATTTTCGGAAATTAAGATTTTGATGGCCGACGACCGAAATCTCGTGCTGATTGTCGTGGCGCAGTCTATTTATTTATTTGAGCTCCACGTTGCATGGAATTAAATAAATTGTGATATTTTAGAGATTTACTCTAAATTGATTGGAATTAATTGAGATTGAATTATGGATTGGTAAATGGCGTGGTTAAATTCTGCAATTGAGTGTTAAATTATGCAAATTGAGTGCTGATTGGATTTTTGGTATTTAATTCCAAAATTTGTGGATTTTGATATTTATTCAGAAAATCCCGGGTGTCGGGTTTTAATACCGAAAATGGATTTTAAGTACTATATCAAATAGTGGGGTTTGAAAAAGATAAGTATCAGTCTTCTGGTTCGAATTGACTGTGTTCCCGCACACAACTATTTTCGGGATGTTTTTAATACGAAGAAAATAGGCCATGATCACTATTTTAATGGAGGCATTTGAGTGCAATGCACAGTATCCTGGGCCGAGATTGATTAGTCGTGTGTTGGTTAAGAGAAACCATCCTGGGCTGTTAAGCCGGATGTTACCCATTCAATGGGACTCGGGTTGCAGTAGATTTTGGACCTACGTCCCTTCGGGGAAGCCGTCTAATTGAGAGACATTGCCGTGCTCATGGGGGAGACGAAGCCTGGCTATGCCAGAAGACACCGAACTTGTGAGTAGGTTGTATTCGGGTCGCAGTAGATTCTGGACCTACGCCCCTTCGGAGAAGTCGTCTCTAAGAGAGACGTAACCGTGCTCAATGGGGTGAGACGACGCTTGGCAATGCTAGAAGACCGCCAATAGAGTTGGCCGTACCCTTGAGGGGTGTAATTAACAATTGGAACGCATGATGGTTGAGTTTGATGCGCCAGATTAAGAGACAAAATTGTGTGACATGGTATGGGACGTGTCATAACGATTTGGCCCTATAATCTGGACCCTTGTGATTTATTGAGTTGAGTGATGTGTTTCAATTGCTGAATGTATTGTACTGACTTGCAGGTGGAATCTGAGGCCAAGGTAAGTCCTCTGCCCTGTGCGTGTTTAGGCAGCCTATAGTATAATGGTTTACTAATCGGGCTTAGTGGGGTAGAACTCGCTAAGACATAGTCTCATCCCAGTTTGGGGAAAACATTTCAGGACTCCGTTGAGGAGCTGAGGAGGAGGAGTTTGAGAAGGAGAACTCGAAGGCAAACTTGAGGAAAAATGATTTTTGGAAAAAGAAGATAATTCCGAGAGGAGTCTTGAGTACGACCCAGATGGATTGAGATTCCATCTTCTTTTGTGAACTTCAATTGATGTGAATAGAGTTTAGAGTAAAAAGTTGTGAAGTGCTCTGGTTTGTGTTTTGTATAAAAGTTTGGTTATAAGTTTCAATATGAGAAATATAACCATGCTTTTCTATCCCATTATTTCATTATCTAGGGATTTTAACTGCTTTCACATGTGCTTAAATAATGAAAGGGTCGTCGATATATAGTCCTGGGATATCGCATTATAAAATCGACTAAGAGTAGAAGGCTGTGTGCGTGCCCGAGGATCGGGGCGTGACATCCCCTTTTTGTTGTACAAACGATTTAATGAGACTACTAAACCAAACACAGAGTCCATCTCGCATTATTCTCGAGCTCTCCTCATCAGAGATGTCTCGCCCGCGTAGCCGAATCTTTCTAAAGAGAATGGGAAGGCTCGGCCATAAAGTAATCTGATCTACTCTTATGCATGCCGCAAATTAGTAGGTAAAAGCAACATTGGGCCATTCTATGATTTGTCTCACAGAGCTTCCCCACTCTCTTTCCAATCACACCAAACAACCGAACCCACCTACCTCAAAAGCATCCACACTTCTTTTATGCTTCCTTCATATTCTTTTCCAATGCTGAAAGATGTCCAAAAGCCATCTGATCAAAGCTAGTGAGCCTCTCTGTCTGATCAATTTCAACCCCATGGCACCAAACCATAATGCAGTCACACCATTTACATGAACTTCTTACACTATCTTTCCTGCCTAATTTTAAGGAAGTGATACACAGATTTCACAAAAAACACTCCATTATTATTGGCAGGCCGTGCAAGCTGATCCTCCCTCAAAGGTCAGAATCGAAGCAGTGCTAATTTCATATGTAATGTTCACATACCAGAATGTGTGCTTCCAAAACAACATTCAAGCTCTGATATTATGACTTCTTGCCAAATGATCTTTTCGTCTTTATATAGACAAGTAGAGGAGGGACAAGGCAGAAATGCAACCTAAAATCTCATGGACCGATCTGTTCTTCCTAATCACAAGACAAGGGATTGGTAGCGTATCATCCCACACAATACACGGAAAATTACTGTTCATATGCAAACTGATTCCAGGGGACGGAAGAACAGAGAGATGAAAACAATTGCATAGACAGATCTTTTGTACCTTAGACTGGTGATAATCAGTCCATAACAATTGGGAAGCTAAGAGAGCCCTCGAAGGTAGGAGGCAGTACTTTCATCTGTCTTAGACGACCACAATGTGTGGTTTCAATCAGCAAGCCCACAACTAATGCAGCTCATAAACTTCACTCAACCCAGCTTGGCAAACCAAGCCTCTTTCAAGAAGTCCGTTTCGCACCCCAACTTAATGAAACATGACAGTTTCGTTAGGGAGAATAATATTGGGGTTGCATATGTGTGGGTTAAGAGCTGCCAATTCCTTCCATTTAGCACCAGTTCCATGAACACGGGATGAGATGCTCCACAATGTGTCACCAGGCTGTGCCTTAGTTGTTGCTGGGGCAGTAGATATAGAAGTAGTCTTCAACTTCAGAAACGGATGCTTATTGCTCTTTCCCATTCCATTAGCGAGCAACCAACGGGAACCAGATGGTTGCTGGTTTGAACTTCCCCGGACCTTTCTCTTCCCAGGATCAATCTTGAGACCAGCAACATGGACTTCAGTAATCTTGCACTGGGGAATTTATCCCCAAAAATTTGTGTGCAGATGATAAAAGTTCTTGCTTACAATCCCAGGACTCGAGGTGAACACACCAAACTCAAGTGGCCTCACAGCACTAGACATTCTTGAGCAGGTTCCCAGAGGCTCGAGAGTTCTTGAAATTGAGACATCCCTTCAAAGCTCCGGAGCTTCACTCTCCATAGACATCCAATCAGTCCCATATCACTATGATCTAGTTCTTGACCCACCATCAAGAATGACCTCCCACACCACCACCTCAAGATCACCTAAAATCTCCCCATCACTCTCCACCAAGAAAGCCCCGCCAAAGAAACAGAGTACTTTAAGGAAATCCCTATCAAAGAAACTGAGTGCTCTAAGAAGATCCCCGGTGGAAGCCGATTGGCTGAGCTAGGAGAAATTTACTAATGGTGGTCGCTTTGTTGCTAGCGACGGTGGCATTCCAAGCTGCGACCACGCCGCCAGGAGGCGTCTGGCAGGATGACTACAAGGTCGATGCCAACGACAACCTGGTGAAGGAGCCGCACATGGCGGGCACCTCTATCATGGCCCACATCCAGCGGATCGCCTACGGACAGTTCATGACCTTCAACCCACTGGCCTTCCTGTCCTCCCTCAGCATCATCCTGCTCCTCTTGAGCAGGCTTCCAATAAAGCAGCGATGCTGGATGTGGACCCAGATGGTGATCATGTGGCTAGCGATCATGGGCAGGCGATCACCTACTTCATAGCACTGCGTAAGATATCGCTGGTTGACACACGGAGGATGCTGAAGGACGTGACAGACGTGTCGGTGGTGTGCTGGCTGTGCCTGATGGGGGTGGTGTTCATGGGGAATGTGGTGAGGCTATGTGTGTGGGTGCTGAGGAAGTGGGGTTACTTGAAGAAGAAAGAGGAGAAGGATTCAGATGAAGACGATGAAGACAAGCATGAGGAAGTGTGATAGTCTGTGTGACAATCGAGTAAATTGAATGGTCTTTGTTCTATGATAGGGGCGGCATGGTCAATATGTGTAAAATTTGTGATTCTGATGAGCGGGATGATGATGGGTTTTGAGGTGCTCTGTTTTCTTCTACTACTGTTTGATAAGAGTATTTGTCCTAAAGAGAGGGTAAGACGGATTCTGCTAGAGAAATCTTTGGATGGTAAACGATTGAAGAGACTAATGTGGCGTTTGGAGCAATCGTGCATGATCTCCCTCTGTAATTTGTACAAAATTAGGACAATACGCAGTTATAGTTGCCGCAATTTCTTCTCTATACAATGTTGAACATGACTATTGGATGAAGAGAGCTTCAGCCAGTTTGGCCAGGTTTGCTCAGGAACGGCTCAGTCCTCAACTCGGCCATCTTCACTCGGCATTGAAGTCTTCTGGACTTTGGTCCTCAGTTGAGATTCAGGGTGGCTGGAAAAAAATTAGTAGTGCAGGATGGGATTTCCTGCAATCATTGTATAATTGTTTCCTTTGTTTGAATATTATTTGATGCTGAGAATAGAAATGTTTGTCTAGGTTTTCTATTTTCTCCCCTTCCTAGCTGCTGTTCAACATCTATCTTGCCAGATGCTTCTGCTATAGAGGGATCTGTTGGGATTGTCGCATTCCCAAAAACCGAATTCGATACTAAATCGAACCCCTAAAACGAATGCGGAAGACAAGCCTGGGAAAAACATGTATCACCGATCCTAAAACATACCACGGAATCAAGCGTACTTTGTTAGCCACAGATTAAACACCAACGCCGATAAGAGGAAGAGAAAACCGATCCCGTTCGATTGGCCTTGAAGGGAAGACGGCGTCGCCTTTAGCCTTAGTTTTTCTTTTGGAGGGAGAGAGGGAGAGGAAACGTACGCACAAAAATGCCAAAAGGTGCGTCCTCCCTCTCTTTCCTCCTTTATATACGTTCGCTCCAAAATAGAAATCGTGCCCCTTCATCATATCCCCCCTCCATGGGCCCTAATCTTATGGGCTGGGCTTTTAGGCCCAACATGAGCGGACGGGCCTTAAGCCCATCACATAAAACCATCATCTCTCACTCGCACATGGTGGGCCGAACATGATTCTCTTGACCTCTCTTCAACATTCATACCGGTGAATAATCCGTGCGACCAGCATACTTTGAGAGCTTGTTGCCTTACATCTGTTAGGAATATATAGCAGCTCATAATGCGCATCACACTTTGAGTAGATTTAGTATGCAGTACCCTAGATCAATCGGTCACATTTATATTTCTCTTAATCTCTTTTAAACAATTATATATATATATATATATATATATATATATATATATATATATATACACAATTGTGATTATTCCAAAGACAATCATAATTGGTTAACCATTGAATACAAAACTATAATGTGATTCTCCAAATTCGATCTTCCTCTTTCCTTCAAACTCTCAATTTCAGTTTAGCTTGCTTTTCTAGAAATGCCCCATTAGATCGAATCAACTTATGACCATTGGCAACATCCTAAGATAGCAAACACTAAATAGAAATCTTGAGAATAAGTAAGAGTCATGAGGGGATTAAAAAATTGAGGAACTCTTTTCCTCAAGAGTCTCACACGATATAAAAGTTGAGATCAAACTTTTACCACTCTTATTGGTCGTCTCATGCATACGTAGTATGAAATACGTATTACAGTATTAACTAATTTCCCATGGAGCGTATGTCTATACCTTCAATACCGTACAAATGATAGTTCAGACATACCCAATGTCTAACTTGAGTTCACGAATCTACTCTTTCACAAAATTCATTAGAACTCACATCTGGTATCATAGACAGATAAAGTAAAATATGTGGGCTATTTTACTTTCAGACATAGTAAGTGTTATGTCCTCATCTTAACACCCAATTAAGGCGACATACGTATTTTAAGCTTGAGCTCTCGATTATCACCTAGATAATAAGCTTAAAAACAGTCTCATCTCTATTTATCACACAGTAAATAGAGGCGATTACCCATATGAGTGGGCTAATCTTATATCTGTCCGACATATTTTCTCAACTTAAAATAATGCACTGAGCATTAAGATGCATAAAGATCAAACAAAGATTCATAGGCATTAATGATGA
This sequence comes from Eucalyptus grandis x Eucalyptus urophylla, assembly GCA_028830015.1. NCBI lineage: Eukaryota > Viridiplantae > Streptophyta > Magnoliopsida > Myrtales > Myrtaceae > Eucalyptus > Eucalyptus grandis x Eucalyptus urophylla. The sequence continues at coordinate 51,006,495 of CM054190.1, forward strand.
AAACACAAATTCATCAAATGTGAACACTTAGGGAAATTACAATATTCAGTATATCAGTCTCTACGCAATCCTAGAGATTTCATATGACCACAAAACACATCTCTAGGTATTGGCTTTGTCATAGGATCTGCTACCATTCTATGCGTAGATATGTGTTGTAAGTTCACATCCTTTTGTGTAACCATATCTTTAACAAAATTATACTTGTCATCTATATGTTTGGTCTTGCCATGATATTTTGGATCTTTGGTGTACGCTTTTGCTGCTTGGCTATCACAGTTAACCAACAATGAATCTGCAGCACTTCCAATAACACCTAAATGACCCAAAAAATCTCTTAAACCAAACACCTTCTTATATTGCTACTAATAATGTCACGAACTCAATTTCCATCGTGGAAAAGGCTATACACTTTTGTTTCTTACTGCTCCAACATATGGTGCCATTATTCGGTAAGAAAACAAAGTCAGAGGTAGATTTCCTTTCATCTAAATCTCCTCCATAATCAACATCAAAATAGCCTTAGAGTCGCAGATCCTTTCATTGATAACTTAGCGTATAATAAGCAGTTCCTTTTATATATCTCAGTATTCTTTTAACGGCTTTCCAATGTGCTTAACCTGGATTGGATTGATATTTTCTCATCATTCCAACTGCAAAACATATGTCAGGACTTGTACACATCATAGCGTATATCAAACTCCCAACAGCACTAGCATAAGGAACATGTTTCATTTGTTCCTTCTCTTGTGGAGTCCTTGGACACAGTCTTTGGCTCAATCCTTCACATTTTGCAATAGGAGTGTCTATGAGTTTACAATCTTGCATACGAAATCGTTCAAGCACCTTATTTATATATATTTCTTGCGAAAGAGATAACGATCTCTTCGAACGATCTCTTGAAATCTTAACTCCAAGAATGTATGCAGCCTCATCCATATCCTTCATCTCAAAGTTAGAAGACAACCAACTTTTGACAGTATTAACAAACTCTATATTGCTTCCGGCAATTAGTATATCATCAACATATAATGATATGATCACAAATTGATCATTGGATCTTTTGATATATAGACAATGATCCTCATCAATCATTGTAAAATCATATGCTATTATGGCATTATGAAAACGTATATACCATTATCTCGATAACTGCTTAAGGCCGTATATCGATCTCAAAAGTCGACATACCTTTTCTTCTTGGTCTTTCATTATGAAACCAGCAGGTTGTTCCATATATATTTCTTCTTCTAATTCTCCATTGAGGAAAGCAGTCTTTACATTAATTTGATGTAACTCAAGATCCATACTAGCCGCTATTGCCAGAATAATGTGAATCGAGGTAAATCTCACTACAGGAGAAAATGTATCTTTATAATCAATTCCTTCATGATGATTATACCCCTTCGCCACAAGGCGAGCCTTATGCCTTTCTATTGAGCCATCAGCCTTTTGCTTTATTTTGAGAACCCACTTGTTCCCAATAGCTTTGCGCTCTTCTGGAAGATGAACCAGTTCCCAGACTTGGTTTGATTTCATTGACTCCATTTCCTCTTCCATTGCATGAATCCATTTTTCCTTACTAGGGCAATTCAGAGCCTCATTAATATTTCTTGGCTCATCCTCATCTTGTGGAGCAACTATAAAAGTTTCCCCTTCAATGTCAAAACGTCGACGGGGAATACTTTGTCGATTTGTTCGCCGTATAGGAGATTGTACACTTTGCACATCATTCCCCATTATGCCCCCACTTGGATTAGATAATGATGACTTCGTCTCATCATGTGGTTGCAATTGAGAATGAGTTGAATTTAATTCATCACTTCTCATATTACTCCCACTTGGACGAACTACACTAATATCATTATCTTGATCCAAGGTTTCAAATAAGAGGTAATCTTCCCCTATTTCGCCATTCTTAGGAAATTCATCATCTAAGAATGTGACATCCCGTGATTCAAATTCAGTTATACTCCCACTTTCCTGCTCACCTATGAACACATACCCTTTCGAGTGTTCAGAGTACCTTATGAAAATACTATTTTTTTCCTCTGGGACCCAATTTCCCAAACTTGTGAGAGGACTCATGAGTATAGGCAACACAACCTCATGGCTTAAGAAAACTTAAGTCCGGTTTTCTACCTATCCATAACTCATATGGAGTGGAAGTAACTGATTTGGAAGGCACCCGGTTAAGTATATAGGCAGCAGTTAACAACGCATCACTCCAAAAAGTAATAGGTAAGTTAGCATGCGCCATCATGGACCTAACCATTTCCAGTAGGGTTCTGTTTTTTCTCTCCGCAACACCATTTTGTTGATGAGTATATAGAATAGACAACTGTCTTTCTATTCCTTTTTTATCACATAATTTTCTGAACTCATCAGATAAATATTCTCGACCTCGATCGGATCTCAATGCTTTTATTTTCTTGTCTAATTGATTTTCTACCAAGTTCATAAACCTTTTGAAACAATTTAATGCTTCAGATTTATGAGAAATCAAATAGACATATCCGAATCAAGTATAATCATCTATAAAAGTGATGAAATAAACAGCCCAATGCCTTCCTCTCACATTCATTGGACCACAGGTTTCAGAATGGATTAAATGCAGAGGAAATTCAGCTCTTTTTACATTTTCCAAATGGTTTCCTTGTCGTTTTTCATACTAGGCAATGCTCACATACAGGCAAATCGACTTTTTCAATGTTGCCCAACAAACCTTCTTTGGCTAGTCTATTCATATGTTGTTGGCCAATATAACCAAGTCTAGCATGCCACATTATCACATCATTATCATATGAAGTAGGAGATGTAAAACAATGGAATAAAAAATATTGACATCACTACAGTCAACATTTAGTACAATAAAACCATCTAGAAAGTGACCACAACTATAGTAGTTTGTATCCAAATACAAATCTACATCTCTATTACGGAAGTTCACACTAAAACCAAGCTTAACCAACACCAAAACAGACACTTAAATTTTGACGAATCTCTAGAGTATATAGAACTCCACTTAGTTCCAGTTGGTATTTGTCGGAATTCCACGAAGGATCCTCTATCCTTCGCTACATGGTCTGTTGCTCATGAATCTACAGTCCACAAATGATTAGATTTAGACAACAATACAGAACTTGACACATAAACAAAGTTCTCAAATGTACAAGAGGTGTTTACCTTTTTTGGCTCACAACAGTTGCGAGCATAGTGACCATTCTTGTAACAATTGTAACACCTCACCATTGATATTTTCTTCACTTGAGGACGTTTTCCTCTCTTGTGTTGGTTAACTCTTGATTTCTTGCAATAAGGACTTGATCATTTGCATTCCCACATATTGAACGAATCAATACGCTTGCGCTTAGAGCTCAAAGCCCTTTCTAAGCTAGAACCAGCATAGCAAATGTCTATATTCGGCTCAAATGCCGTTAGGCGGTCCTCAGCTAGCTCAAGATGGCGCATGGCATCCTCAAGATTTTCCATGACATAGTCAAGAGCTTTTAGTGCTTCTTGCTTTTCCAGCACATATTGAATCTTCATATTCAATATTTCACAATTGTTGCCGTTCATATCAGCAATTACATTCTTAGTTGCTGAAACCATCGATCTGAACACATCAGACATATATGCACGAATAATTAATGCCTATCATTTATGCATCCACTTTGCACATACCCATCATATCAATGAACAATTTTAAGTAAGGTTTCAGAATCAAAAGGTCATTACGTTTCCAATCATCCTTCAAAAATCATAACTCAAAATTATTATTAATATAATTGTCTTATGCAAAATAAATTCTATGAAGTTACAAAAACTTCTATGAACTACCCATAGCAGTCAATAATAACAGAAAGCAAATAATATTTTACATCCAATAGAGTAATAATGCTTTTACATAATATAACTATCCATTACACTAAGCAATATATATAGAGAAGAAATATCAACATAGAAAGAGATATTCACACCCAAAAACATCTCAAACTAATCTAAGAAATAAATAGGGAATGTCCTTTCTAATCTATCAGTCAAAATATCTAAGAAATTTGAAGACATATTTGCCAACCATGGAAAAACTTTTGGAGAGCTTTCATGTCGCCTCCAAGGCGCATTCACTCTGCGCCATGTGGCGCTCAATCTAAGGGTTGAAGTTTTGGTTAACTCAATCCTATAGTACTCTCTAACAAAAGCTACCACTAGCCTCCTATAACCCGGGACCACGTTGACTTCCCATAGCCGATCTAACACTGCCTGCCATTCAGGTGGAAGAGTGTTCATCAAAGCCGGTACCTTCTCAAAATCTGGCATAAGATAACAATTCCAGATGATTTCATGTATTATCTGATTGACCCTGATCACATGTGATACTAAATCACCGTCATGCCACTGATAATTAGCTAACTCTGTCATCAGCCTTTTAAGTCTTGCACTTCCCTCGTCCGTTCTCAGGATTACAGGTATCTGTGCATAATGCATCATAGTTCCTGCAACAAATGCATAACTAAAAATGGATTACTTATGATCCATAATGTACATAAAGAAAAATACATAATTTTCCATGATTCATGCAACAAATGCACAATAAAAAAATGGATTACTTATAATTGAAAAAAGTAACTTTTTTTTTTCAGGTCAACGGTCAGGTCGCTGGTCGTCAGACCGGTCGGATCGGTTGGGCCGGGTCGGATGGACCGACCGGTGCATGCCTTGCATGCGCGTAGCTGACTGGCGTGTGCCTCGCACGCGCCTTCCCCTGCGAATCGGCGTGTGCCATCGCTTCGCTCCGACTGTGCGTGGGGGTGCGTCTAACGGCCGTTGGCGGCGTTCCGCCACTCGTCGCAATCGTCTCGACGAGCCCTTCCATCCTACGCCATCAGAAATTGATTTCGAGTTACAGAAACTCGAAAAAATGGAGGAATAGTGCTCGGGTGTCGGGATTTTTCGCCCCGATTCGTGTCGGCCGATTATGTTCATGAAAATTCAATCAAAATACATGAAAGGAGTCGGGAAAACATGAACTAGGGCTCTGATATCAATGTTGGGATTGTCGGATTCCCAAAAACCGAATTCGACACTAAATCGAACTCCTAAAACGAATGCGGAAGACAAGCCTGGGAAAAACATGTATCATCGATCCTAAAGCACACCACAGAATCGAGCGTATCTTGTTAGCTACAGATTAAACATCAACGCCGATAAGAGGAAGAGAAAACCGATCCCGTTCGATCCGATGACGTCGATTGGCCTTGAAGGGAAGACGGCGTCGCCTTTAGCCTTAGTTTTTCTTTTGGAGGGAGAGAGGGAGAGGAAATGTACGCACAAAAATGCCAAAATGTGCGTCCTCCCTCTCTTTCCTCCCTTATATACATTCACTCCAAAATAGAAATCGTGCCCCTTCATCATATTCCTCCATCCATGGGCCCTAATCTTATGGGCCGGGCTTTTAGGCCCAACATGGGCGGACGGGTCTTAAACTCATCACATAAAACCATCAGGATCAATTAAGCTGCCATCTCAAGTCTCTGTTGCGCGAGACTGAACCTCGTGCAGGTTAGAGTTTATCTACTATCTATGACTTGAGAATTCCATGTCAATTAAACTGTACAAATTCATGCACATTTGATGATCAGAAGCCTGACTCTGTTTAAGCATGGTACCTTAACATCTCACCGCCAGACATAAAAATTTTCGCTGGAATCTCCACTAGACTCAATTCATTAGACTATATAAAGCAATATTTCAAGTGATCGAATTAGCATGAAATGAATGAGAGAGCCGACTCAAATGATTGTTATAGAGGACGACACTCGATGAAAGCATGAACTTATTCCGTGCAGAACAGAACATTTTATTCTGTCTTTCGCCTTAAAAACTTCTCAATTCTCATTCATTTGGAAAATACAGCACTATCACATCAAGGTGGTCTGCCTGCGACATCAGCATCAAATAAAAACTGCAGATATAAAGGAACATTAGAACTGTAACTCTCACTACAAACTAGGTCTCTAGCCTGAGTAGCTGCTCCATCCAGTTGTCTTGTGGATTAGTCACTCGACTAACCCAACTCCACTGGACGTCTTCAAAGCTTGAAGCTTTCTGTCCCGCTATTGTTGTCGGTTATAGAAATCCTATCGCGTCGCTTCCTTGGATCTTTTATTAGATCTTCTACAAGCTCTAAATAGTTCGTGACGTCCCCCCTCCTGTCTATAGTTTTCGTTCCTCGCTCATATCTCCTTGCCTAGGCTTCCACCCAAAGGTCTTCCATTCAACGTGATCGAAACATCTCAGACGACCTCCTCCCATATAATCCTTGATTGGTTGGCAGCCCCTACTTTTTCCTGCATTAATTGATTCCGAATCTCGCATTTTCTCTTGAATCTGATATCCTAGGAAGCATTCTTAAGGTGTCGTCTGCCTGATCTCCAGTTTTGTCAAAATAGATCAAAGTTAATGGAAGGACTTGGTTCTTAGTACTCCATGATGTCCAATTTTCTCAAGGTGCCATCTGAGTTTCTATGGTTACTAGACTTACACGCTAAGGTTTGCAAAGTTTACCTTCGAAGTTCGAGTTTCTGGTTAGCCCCAGCTTGGGTTTCACCTACCCCAACACCACATCATCTACAGAGAAAATACAGCAATGGACATCGTCTTGAATTTGTCTTGTCAGCATGGACGGATTCACCATGGGGGCAATGGAGGCACTTGCCCCTAAGGTTCCTCTAAATTGAAAGGGAAACTACAATCTGTTGTAATTATTTGGTGAATTTGCCCCCATGAAAATACAAGTGTGTACCTATAAGGCTTGATTTGACATTGGCAGAAAAGAGATTACAAAATATTCTAGTCATTCATTCGATTTTGCTTACGTCTTACCTGATCCATCATATTAATGAGGCATTACGGGTGTTCAAGGTTTACTTACCAAAGATGAGCTTTTTTGTCCTAGAAAAAGTGAGCGTCGGAAGAATTAACGAAAAGGCAAATGTTAAAGAGTGCCCCTAGGATATTTGTTTTATTTCATTATTAGACAATTTTTTTTCAAAGTTAATACGATACTTAATAGTTATAATCAAATAATTCAGACATTCTCCATGTTATAAAGGTCTTGTTAATGAATGCATTAAAGGCACTAGTTAAAAACACTAACTATAAAATAACGTGAATCAGCATATATTGAAAATTGAGCAATGATATATTTCGAAAACGTTACTTGCTTCAAATGTACTGTTTTTTTTAATATATCCAAAGCAAAATTAAAGAGGCCTAACGAGCACCCTAAGGAGACTCTTTAACATTCGCCTTCTCATTAACTATTCTAACACTCGCTTTTTCTCTGAGAAAAGCTCATGTTAGGTAAGTAAACCTTTAATCTCCAAATTACCCCACTGATATTACGGACCGAGTAAGACGTGAGTCCACACCTCCACACTGGCCTTTTAGCCATGAGTCATTATCAAGGTGTGAACGAATATTCTTGGGCCTATAAAAGGGCAAGTGTCACAAATGATCCTTATATTATTACTTAATGTACAATTTCGTCCATGAACTTTCGATTGGCTCAATTTGATCCCTGAACTATTGATAAATGCCTGATTTGGTCCCTGAATTTACGATTGGCTTAATTTGATCCCTGAACTATTGATAAATGTTCAATTTAGTCCTTCGTTACTATTTTTTTTTTCTTTTTTTGCTTATGGTAACGAATTGAAAAAATATAAAAAAATATAAAAAATTAAGAAAAAAAGAAAAAATAGTAACGAAAAAAATAACAAAAAAATAGTAACGAAAAAAAAAGGAAACCCTAGCGAGTACTGTTCATCTTCCTCGCGGAAGCAGCCTTGCCCGCACCGGCCACTGCGCCGGCAGACCTCGACCGCACCGGTGACCCACGAGCCCTCTCTGCTCCACCGCCGCTCCACTGATCTCGCTCGTCGTCCGTCGACCTTGCAACGCCTCAGTCGCCCGCAACTTCTAGATCCGGCAACCTCCGCGTCCCTGTCGCACCTCAACGCTCTACCTGACGACCAGTGACGACCTGACGCTTTTGCTACCTCGCCGAGCCGATCCTTACCGCCGCGACCCAGCGCTCAACGTCCCCCGCTCTAGCCCGTGCCGACCTATGACGCCATCATTTTCCTGATCTCGCCGCTTGAGTGTCCGACGCTGGCAGATCTGAGAGCCCCGCAGCAGCCGCGACCCCAACGCCCTTGCTCGCCTCCGCTCGACACTCAACCGCTGTCGTGCTGTTGTCCCAACCGCCACTCGATGCCGCCGGAGCCCACACCGCCGCTGCTCGCCTCTCCCCGATGTCCGACAGCAAGCCTCGCGCCCCGCGATGCCCTTTGCCGGTGCCCTGCCACGCCGGAGTCCATTGCCGGAAACCCTCGCCGGCCACTCCCCTCGCCGGAGTTCCAAACCGGCCAAGATTTCATTTCTTTTTTTTTTTTTCAAAAAGAAAGAAGAAAAAAAATTAAAATAGGTATATTTATTTTATTAGGCAAGTTTATTTTATTTTATTTTATTTTATTTGAGATATTTCCCCATGCATAATTGGCCGGTGCGGGCAAGGGTGCTTCAGCAAGGAAGATGAACAGTACTCGCTAGGGTTTTTTTTTTTTTTTTCGTTACTATTTTTTCTTTTTCTTTTTTCGTTATTTTTTATATTTTTTCAATTTCGTTACTATAAGCAAAAAAAAAAAAGGAAAAATAGTAACGAAGGACTAAATCGGATATTTATCAATAGTTCAAGGACCAAATTGAGCCGATAAAAAATTCAGGGACCAAATCGGGCATTTATTAATAGTTTAGGGACGAAATTGCACATTAAGTAATAGTATAGGGACCATCTGTGACATTTTCCCCTTATAAAAATACGTAGATGGAAAGCTGTACTCCCTTAGTTCTTTCTAATCTTTGGCCAAACATGTCAGATGATAACACGACATGTCATCGACCCGAAAATTGAGCATGTAAAGGATAAGTGTCCAAATGGTACATGTGATATCGATGTTGGGGGCATTCTCAAGGGGAAGAGGATCGAGAATTGAAAACTCGAGGTGGTGCAAGGATGAGAACCTATATCGTCATATTGGTGTCTCTATTTGATGTTGTATCCATCCAAACCATCAATCCATGCGAATAAAGAGGTAACGGATCCTTTCCCATCGGTGCAGATATGGCTTCGGCGAGTTTAAGTTATTGAAGATGGTCAGGAGTACAGAAGACGAGAAAGGAATTCGCAGTCAATAAATCAATCTCGCGCCACCACAAAAGGCAAGCTCCACATAACCTGTGAAACCCCATTTGAGTTTAGGTGGCATTGCGCAATCCTCGCATTCCCATTGAGGATGCAGCGGCGATTTCCTGAAGGTTTACACTATTAGTCATGCTTAACAGATAAGTAAATTGGTTTTGACATCGTTGGCTTAGTGGTTGCCTAGTTCTTTCAACTTCACTTTATTCCAATTTCAATGCTTTAACTAAATTATAATAGAAAAGTTGGAGCATTGCGCGCATGCCTGAACAAAATATCAATGCGCTCCCACGCTTAATCATAAGCTTCGCTCTTGAGAAAGTATAGATAACGCTACATAACATAATGGATCTAAAATTAGTGAAATCAGCAGATAAAGAATTTGGTTGTGAGCTTTTGACTAAATAAACAAATGGCCCCCCATAAAAGCGTTCTCACATCCGCACGTATGTTTTTATAGTTTCCTGAAATATTGTCATTTCACTTATAATATTGAGATGTACATGCAAGGATATCATATGAAAGAGACCTCACATACAAAAGGTAGTGTAAGGTGGAGAAGTCAATTTTATCATAGTTAGCTCATAACTCATTAATTTTAAATTCTAAGTAAATGTGAGCCCAACGAGATATATTGTTAGGCTTGCACTTAAGCTTGAACTTAGCAATCTCCCTAAATAAAAGTTTTGGGCTTCCCTTGCACCTCCCTAAAAGTAGTATCAGAGCCAATGCTTTCAATGAAGTGGGCTCAACATGAGTGAATTGGCGTCTCGTGAATATCTCAACGAAAGAAACCTCGTATGTGATTCCTAATTTAGGTGACCGATAGTGTGATCTGCTGAGGCTGGCCAGACCAAGGTAACGGAAGAGTCAAGGCAAATGTTGTGATCCTACCGAGCTGGGCCAAGGTAGGGATTTGAAAGGATGCTGGTGTGGAAGAATACCTAGATTAAAGGGGAGCAAGCTTGACATAGATGACCCACTCATGAAATATAGATTTGTTGAGGTGCACGTATGAGGGTGTCATGAGAAAAAAGTCCCACATTAGGGAAGTGATGTAAAGTGGAGAAGTTGATATAATCTTAGTGGATCCAACTAAATATGGTTACGGACTTAAACTTAGCATCTTCCTAAGTGAATATATCACGCTTCCACTCTATCTCCCAACAATTAGAATATTTTCATACACACGTGTGTCTATAAATATAAATATATAAATATATTTAATATATAATTCAAACACATAAAATCTTCACAAATGTGTCTTCGTATCCAATGAACTGAAGATAGGCATTTAAACAACAAATCAAAATCAGCACCAAATAAAATTTATCACGTCATTCTTAAAGCCAGTACATCACATTCCACGCTATTTACCTCTCCAACGTTGCGGAAGCAGGCTGGAATGTTCCTTAATCCCGCGTGTTTGGGTCACTGCTCTGCTTTTTCCAACATGCAAATGCTTTTACAAGACTAATGTTTTAGCTTGTATGTAATTAGCAATCTCAGTCTTTGACATTTCAACTCCAAGACAAGTTATGCTGTTTCCGAGGACATTCCTCAAAAGAAATAATCTAAGAGACTTGAACCATCGGGCTCGGACTCTTGTATTATATTTGTTAAGTAAAATGGTCTCCTTTCTACCCCAAAACAAAAAATTATGAAATGACCTAGATAAATTTATTGAACAGGTGATAATCTCTCAAATCTTGGCTCTTTGCATTCCCATTTACAATTTAATAGTGATCTCGTGAAGCTTTACAGAATTTAGTCAAGCTTAATAGATAAGCAAACTGGGTGTACATTATTGGCTTAGTGGCTGTCAAGTTCTTTCAACTTTATTTTATTTAATATCAATGTTTTAACTAAATTATAATGGAAAAGTTGGAGCATTGTGCACATGCCTGGATACAATATTAACACACTCCCATGCGTTGTCATAAGCTTCACACCTGTGCAAGTACTGCGACTAAATAAGAGCGAGATATATAGAAAGAATTGATAAAAAGACAAAAAAAGAAAAAAGAAAAAGAAATGATATATATCTTGTTTTTAGTGCCTAAGTTGCATGGATGTAAAATGGATAAAATGAGCAGATGGAAAATTGGTTGTGAGCTTTGACTTAATAAACAAACATGTACCAAAGGTCCACTTGTTATTTGGAATCTCTAATTTGCTATTAGCGTTGAGGTGCATATGTGATAGGGTCTGCCAAAAAAAGTCCGCGTTGGAAATGTGGTGTAAAATAGGGCAATTAATATAATCCTAGCTGGCCTTTAACTTGCGTATTTACTTTTTTGAGATAAGATGGATTTAATTAGATGTGTTGACAAGCTCGAACTTTGACCTCTTCTTTAATGATCTCCCTAAAAGTGAAGGTATCGAGCTTGTGCTACATCTTCCCATAAGTGATCTCAAAGCCAATGATTTGGATGGGTTGGTCCCAACATGGGTTGATCGGCATTTGATGGATATCTTAGAAAAGGAATATTAGATGTGACTCTTGATCAAGGTGGAAGATAATGTGTTCTTATTAAGTTTCGTCGGGCCAAGACGATCGAGGAGGAGTGAAGGCACAGACATTGCAATCCTGCCGAGAGGTGCACGTGAGGTGTTATTCTAAAAAAGTCTCAAATCGAAGATGTAATGTAAAGTGTAAAGTGAAGCAATTAATATTACTTTTGCTACGCCCCTTAACAATTAGAAAAGTATATATTTCACAAGCACCGGATGGTATCCTTTATACTAAAGGAATCCCTCACCAAATCAACTGAGAATAGGCATTTACATAAGTAGACCAAATTCCCAAATAATAAAAGAATTATCACATCCAAAATTTCGTAAACCAATCTTAGCTCACAAGAAAAGTTATGTCGTTTACGAGGACGTTCCTAAAAAGATATGATCAAACAGACCAATGGGCTCGAAATCAATATTATATCCTTTCCATCCATAAACAAAAAAGAAATCAATGACCTAGAAAAACTAATTAAACCTGTAATGATCCATTTGAAGGTACTTTGCTAAGTTCTTGTTTGTTTATCGCGCATCTGCAAGTCCGCTATGATTGTCGTCAAACCTTGGCCTCTTTGCGTTCCCATTTGGGATATAATAGTGATTTCATGAAGCTTTCCAGTTGTTAGTCATGCTTGACAAAATAAGTAAATTGGCTTAGTGGTTGTCTAGTTCTTTCAATCTCACTTTATTTTAAATGTCAATGTGCTAACTAAATTAAAATAGAAAAGTTGGAGCATTGTGTACATGCCTAGATAAAATATCAACACAGTCCCACGCTTAATCATAAGCTTCACACTGGAGAAAGTACAAGTAAGAGCGAGATGGATGAGACAAATTGACAAAAGGCAAGGGAAAAGTATATATATATATATATATATGGATCTAAAATAAATAAAATCAGCATATGGAAAATTTGGTTATGAGCTTTTCGACTAAACAAACAAACATATACGCATGGTGTACGGAGTGTTATGCAAAAGAAGTCCCACTATTAGAATGTGGTGTAAAATGGAGCAATTAATGATTGTCTATTTAAAAAAAAAAATTGTCAAAAATTGCTTTTTAAGAGAATGCGAATCTAATTGGATATGTTGACATGCTCAAATTTCAGCATTCTCTGAAAAATCTCCCTATATGATGGTATTGGGCTTTCATTGTGCCTCCTGACAAGTGGTATTAAAGTAATGGTTTGGACGGGTTTGGGCCCAACATGTGTGGATAATCATTTGGTGTATATCTCGAGGAAATATATTTTGGATGTGACTCGAGGTGGCAGATGATGTGTTCTTGTTGAGCTAGGCCAAGCCAAAGCAAATTGAGGGGGACTCAAGATAGATGTTGTACTCCTACCGAACTTGGCTGAGCAAAGGTGGAGATTTGAGTTGAGATAATATTAATGTGAAAGAATACCTAGATTAAGGAAGAGCGGGTCTAACACAAAAGGTTCATACTTGAGGGGAAGATTTCTCAAGGTGCACGTGTGAGGGTGTAATGCAAAAGAAGTCCCACATTGGTGATATGGTGTAAAGTGAAGCAATCATTATTATTAGACGTGTGGACCTCTCAAGTGCCATAACTTTGCACAAAGGGACACTTAAGTGTCATAATTTACAAAATATACACTTAAGTGCCAAAATCGAAGTAAAAATGGATCACTTAAGTGCCAATCCAGCCAAAGTCCAGCCAAAATGCCGAGGTGGCATTTTTCTGGCGAACCGAGCTCAAAACGATGCCATTTTACACGTTAACGTGGCCAAATAATGTAAAAACGGCGTCGTTTTGGGTTGACGTGATAAAAAAATAATATAAAAATTAAATAAATTAAATTTTAGTTAAAATATTAAAAATTAAAAAAGAAAAAAGAAAAAAAGGGCGGGCAGTGGCTGAGGGCTCAGCCCTGAGCCACCATTGCCGCCTCCTCGCCGCCGCCGAGAAGGGTCGGCGACGGAGGGGGGAGGGTCGGCGAGGGTGAGGGTCGTAGCCCTCGTCCAGATCCAGCGAGGGTCGGCAGCCCTCGCCTGGCCGGGCCAAGGGCCACCGCTCATCGAGGCAACGCCCAGCAGGCGGCAGCCCTTGGCTCGGCCGGGCGAGGGCTGCTGACCCTCACCTGTGACATCTCGATTTTTCTCAATTTTATTTTCGGTCAATTGAGTCGGGCAATTCATCTGTGTGTGTAGTTCGTCTCTCAGAGTTGGCCACTCTCGAGGGAACTAATCTATTGAGTGAAGTAATTAAGGAATTTTACCGCGTCAAACTTGGGGACTGATCACCCTCGGGTCGGATGCAAGAAAATTTCCCAAAACGCTACTAAGTGGATTAGGCGCGCTGAAATCGCACCAGATTGAATTCAACCGTAAAAATTGAGATTGAATTTAGAAGTTGGAAGCTCGATTATTTCACACATCTTATTAGGATCATGGGATAATTTTTGTGGATTTTAATTAGATTCAATTAGAAGAGAATTGAAAGAAAAATTGAAGAAATTAGATGTACAAGGATTTGGACCCCGGCGGAAATGATGTTGCACCCATTGGAGAAGTTGTGGAGGATTTGAGTGAGTGGAAGATGACATGGGATGATGTCATGATGGTTGGGCCAAAGAGAATGAGATTTGGACAAGTGGAGGGTGGAGATTTGCCCTCAAAAGTGTGACCCATCAACATCATCTTCAAGCTTGGGAAGAGAGAGAAAGAGGAGAGAGAATGGGACTCTGACCGGACCAGCCCCGACGCCGCCCCCTTCGGCCGCTCAGTCGCCTGCTCGCCGCTGTCGTTGCCGTCGCTGCCGCCGCGCGTTGGCCCGCGCTAGCGCGCCTACTCACCGGTCCGCACGCCGCCTCGCCCGCTCGCCTCTCCGCTGTTTCTCCCTTTGTTCGCCGCTCAGCAGCAGGCCAGCCAGCTCGAACCCCCCCTTCCGCTTGTTCGTCGCGGCCGTTGCCGTTCGCCGGAGCCGCCGCAGTCGTCGCTGCCGTCGTGCGTCCGCGTGAAGCCACGCGCCAGCTCGCCGGTCGGCTCGCGCTCAGATCGCGCCTCCAGCTCGTCGACCAGGCCGTCCCGAACTGCTGCTGCCGCCGCCGCCGCCGCTAAAGGGTAGCCGGAGCTGCCGCCTTGCCTGCCTGAGCTGCTGCCGGCCATCCCCGCCGGTTCCGTGCCCGAACCGCCGCTGTGCAGCCCTCGATCGGCCTCAACCAGTAGCCAAGAAAAATGGGTTTCTCAGCTCGGTTTTGGCCCGTTTCGGCCACCTTCCCGAGCCCGGATGCTCGGCCCGCCTTGAGGAAAGTCGATCCTCGCATCGTCCTCGTCGTTTTGGTCCGCTTGGCTCGCTAATCTGGTGAGTTTAGCTCACTAAATCTCGCTAATCCGGTTAATGATGCCCTAAGTGTGCTTAGTCTAAGTTAAGTAAGTTTAGGCGGTTAGATTAGTTTATTTGGTTGAGGATTAGATTATGATGTTTAATTAAGTTAAATGGTGTTTAGTTTAAAGTTAAGTATGTTTATTTTAATATAAAGCCTTGATGTGACATAATAGGGTTTTATTTTTGAATTATTTAATGATTTCGAATTCTGGAATTTATAATATTATATTATATTCCGAAATTATTAAAATATTATTATTTATTAAAAAAACGGAAAAATTATTTTTGACCCCGGTTGCTCAGAATTTCGTGCCGATCGCTGCTGTGTAGTCAGATTTTGAAATTGATGATTGGATATTATAAATTGAGTGTGGACCGAGAAAAATATGGATATAATTATTTAATTATTTTCGGAATAAATTTAATTATTTATTAAATTTCAGAAAATTTTATCAGGACCCTAAACTCTCAGAATCGCTGCTGCGTACTTAGAATTTGAATTTGATGATTGATTGCGGCAAATGGAGTGCGATTGTGATAAATAGGGATTCTTTTTATAAAGTTCCAAGTGTGGAAATTGATGGACGATTGGCCGTGATATGCCACCTGATAAAGGTCGCACCCAGTGGGATCGTGATATTCCACCTATTAGAGGTCGCGCCTAGTGGGGCCGTGATATGCCACCTTATAAAGGCCGCGCCCAGTGGGGCCGTGATATGCCACTTATTAGAGGTCGCGCCTAGTGGGGCCGTGATATGCCACCTATTAGAGGTTGCGCCCAGTGGGGCCGTGATATGCCACCTGATAAAGGTCGCACCCAATGAGGCCGTGAATTGCCACCTGATAAAGGTCGCGCCCAACCGGGCCGTAATCTACCACCTTTTTAAAGGTCGTGCCGAGTGGGGCCGTGATGCCACTAATTCTAAAGTTGGCCGAGTGGGGCCGTGATTGAGAGCAATGATTGATTTGCTAGAATGACATGTAATCGACCAAGTCGATTGATCGCTGAGACGATCCAAGTGGTTGAATTGTTCTGATGATGTGATTGTGCCATGGTTGTTTGGTTATCATAATTGTACGTGATTGAATTATATAAATTGTGCTAACCTGCAGATGAAGGCTGAGGTGAGGTAAGTTTTCTGTGTGATGTGGCTAGGCCACCCGGGGTGTATTTTCTTTCTAATAAGGGTTTAGGGGGTTGAACTTGCTGAGACATTGTCTCATTCCGATTTGGGGATTAAAATTTCAGGTCCCTGGTGGATGGAGCGGCTAGATAACTTTGGTTGGCCTCGAGGAGTTGCAGAGGTGAAGTTACAAGGATTGTAGAACGTGTCTTGCTAGTTGGTTTTAGGATAGTTCCCCTTTTATCGAGCTGGTCTATTTTGTAGACAACCCGGTGTTGTATTTAAACCCTTTGTGTTTGTAAATGAGTGTTTGGTATTGTGATTAATTGCCTGCTTTTCTATCCCAAGTTAAATGTTGTCAAGGGATTTGTTTCGCTTCCGCATGCATAAATAAATGAATGGGTTGGTGACATATCCTGGGATGTCACATATTTGATCGACCGCAGTGGGATGTATGCGTATCTCGGGGTTCGGGGCGTGACATCACCACTCGCCGGATCTAGGCGAGGGCTCGCGAGCCCTCGCCGCCGGTCGGCCGGGGTCGTCGGCCCCTAGCTAGGGGTCAGCAACCCCGGTCGACCCTCCTCCCTCTGTCGCCGGCCTTTCTCGGCTACGACGAGGAGGCAGCGGTGGTGGCTGAACCGTCAGCCACCGCCCTCCCTTTTTTTAATTAATTTTTTTAATTTAAATATTATTATTTTTTAATATTTTAACTAAATTTAATTTTAAAAATATTATTTTTTAATATTTTAACTAAATCTAATTTTAAATTTAATTTGTTTAATTTTTATATTATTATTTTACCACGTCAGCCCAAAACAATGCCGTTTTTGCATTATTTGGCCATGTCAGCGTGCAAAACGGCGTCATTTTGGGCTCACTTCGCCGGAAATTCGCTGGAAAAATGCCACATCAGCCTTTTGGCCAGACTTTGGCCGGAGTGGTACTTAAGTGATCCGTTTTTCTTTGAATGTGGCACTTAAGTGTACCTTTCGTAAGTTATTGCACTTAAGTGTTCCTTTGAGCAAAGGTATGGTACTTGAAGCGTTCTTTTGCCATTATTCTTGTCTTGTGAGTCTAATAAGTTATGTTGAAGGATTCGGATTAGAACTCTCCCTTGATAGTCTCCGTAACTAAAATATTGGACCGTGCCTTCCAACAATTAGAAAGGTATATCTTTTATAAGCAGCAAATGTACAACATCAAATAATAATTCATCACATTAACAATTTTGTTGTTCACATCATCTTAAAGCAAGTACATCACATTCAATTTTAGCGGGAAAAAAAATAGTATGTCACATTCAAAGTTCCAAATAATATAATCTCTATCAACATCATAAGTTCTTTATTTACCTCTAGTATGATGTAGCCCAAGGTCGGCTACTCAAACGATACGGGAGAGTGACTTGCACGCACCGAAATTTAGTCACAATATCAAGCAGAAATTTCTGTTCTGCTAGTTCGGGAAAATGAGCATAACTTTGTCGATTCATATTAGAATGACCTGATTCCAAAGCCAAAAGAATGGAGACTCGAAAATCTAAAACTTTCATGCTTTGAGTTTTCTTAACTAAGCAATATAGGCCTGTTGATCTTTTATGGAAGTGGGCGAAACGAGATTGGACAGAATAAAGAAGGGTAGAAACTTCAATGGTTGCTCTTCTACACCCCCAGGGAAGTTGAAATGGCATTAATTCTTCGAGATTGATGGCTGCAACTCTTCAAGAATGTAGGCCTTAAAAGCCTCGACTCTTCAAGTATAGAGTAAAAACTCTTCTAGGTTGTCAAGAG
The DNA here is from genome assembly GCA_028830015.1 of Eucalyptus grandis x Eucalyptus urophylla. NCBI lineage: Eukaryota > Viridiplantae > Streptophyta > Magnoliopsida > Myrtales > Myrtaceae > Eucalyptus > Eucalyptus grandis x Eucalyptus urophylla. The sequence continues at coordinate 51,024,548 of CM054190.1, forward strand.
GTTTGAACTTTTCAAGGTTCAAGGGAAATGCACTAAACAAATTTCATTAATCAAATTCAATCTCTTTTTTTTTTTATAGACTTGATGACCTTTTTATAGCACAACAAAAAAAGAGCAAAACACTAGACTCAAATCTATAATCTAATAGACATTTATGTATATAGAAACTAGAAACATTTAGAAAACTAGGCGTTGTTAAGGCTACATTCATTTCATGGAAAATAACTTCTGAGGAAACGTTTCCCAAATTTTCTAATGTTCATTTCACAAAAAATAAATTAGTTGAGGGAAAACATATCACATGAAAGAAAAAAGTGTTCTAAGACAGGAGAAAATATTTTCTACTTTTGAAAAAGAGGAAAACATTTTTCACACCTTCTTTCACCTCACTTTCTTTCATCAAATGATTTTTGGGAAAATTCCAAATAAGGGTATAAAGTGTCCTCATTTTCTTAAATAAATGTTTCACGTGGATTTTGTTTTAAATAAAGGCCTGAAGTGCCTTTATTTTCTCAAATATTGGCCTAAAATAAACCTTATTTCAAATAAAGGCTTGGAGTGCATATATCAGTTTCGGAGAATGGCTTGAATTCACCAAATGTAAAGGGCAATTTTGTCTTTTGAACTTTTTTTTTAATTTTTTAATTTTTTCTTTCTTTTTTTTCTTTTAAAAAAACTAAAAGAAAAGAAAGAAAAGAAAACATAGGCTGAAGGGAGCCGTGGCCCATTAGCAACGGGGTTGCGGCGAAGGCTGGCAACGTTGTCAGCACTTGGGGGAGGGCCAACAACCTGGTTGACCAAAGACAAGGGCTAGGCAAGAGAGGACGGTGACCTTATCCTAGATCTAAGCAAGGGTTGCCCACCCTCACCCAATCTAGGCAAAGGTCGCCAGTAGTTGCATAGGCCCAACACCCTTCACCCAATGCCACTGACCTCTAGGGACGCTGGGTGGAGGTCGAGGTCACCCTCGTTGGCATTGAGCGAGGGCAGCTCTCACCAAATTCGAACAGGGCAACCCTCTCTTAGGCTGGCGGGGGCAAGGGTTGCCCTCGGCGGCATTGAGCAAGGGTGACCTTCATCGGCCATTAACAGCCATGTTTGGGGAAGGGAAAAGAAAAAAAAAAGGATGAAAAAATTTTAAAAATTAAAAATATAGTTACAATTTTTTGACCAAAATACCCATTCTCCAATGGCTAGAAGAGTCACCACTGGCCCGGCCAAAGGCCCTTATTTGAGACAATTTAACCACTTCAGGTCTTTATTTGAAACAATGTCCACTTTAGACCCTTATTTAAAAAAATTAAGGCACTTCAGGCCTTTTTTGAAATTTTCCCTATACCTTTTCCTTTTATTATTTATTTTTTTAAATCAATTTATTAATTGTTTTTCTTTCCTTTTATTTTTCTTTTTTTCCTTGTGTTTCTTTTTTTTGTTCTTCTTCATTAGCCGATTGCCGACCACGATGGTAGCTGGTGCCTGGCCACAAGCAAGTTGGAGCCTTGCCCGTCTGTATGACATCCTGAAATTCGACCCCATTTCGATAAAATGAAATGGGCATTTCGTCGACGTACCTATGGCCATTTTTCTCTGAGCTGATCACTTACGAGTTAACTAACCTATTGGATGAAGCTGTTAAGGGATGTATCTGCGGTAAAATCCCTAAAAGGTACCTAATTAGTTGAATCTCACGTATGATCGATTCTAACCATAAAATTTAAATTGGTTTCGGGAATCGAATATTCGAGCGTGTCACAATTCATTTTTAGGACCATCTCATCGTCAGTCAAATTATTGACGAGTCTGAAATTTCAAGAAAGAAATTATTGGAGGAAAAATCGAAGACCAAAAGAAATTAGTAAAGGGAAAGGGAAAGAGAAAAGGAAAATATGAATAATGGTATTATTTATTTCATTTTTCTCTCTCTCTTCTCTCTCCTCTCCCCTCCCCCTCGTGCGACTTCCCCCCACCGACTCACTCTTCTCTCTCTCTCTCTCTCTCTCTTTTCTTTTGACCAGTCAAACCCCTTATCTCTTCTCTCTCTCTCGACATTCTCTCTCCTCTTCGCTGTTCGAACCGAACCAGAAGTAGAAGAAGAAGTCGGATGGTAGCAGCTCGCCGAAGCCACCCACCGTTGTCGCCTGTCCCGCCGCTCACGCCCGCACATCCTTCGCTCACCGCGCGCTCCACCACCACCCCTTCGCGCCTCACTGTCCTTGCCGTGCGCCATCCAGCCATTCGGCCTCTGTCTAGCTCGATCCGGCCACCTCTGGCCACCGCCTACCTTTGTTTGGCCACCGCGTAGCCTCCCCGGCGTCCCCTTCACCCTCTGTCAATCTTCCCTCGCCGTTTTGGCCACTGGAGTAGCTCCGGCCAGCCTAAGTCCGCAACCCACCGAGTGAGTTTCTAGCGACTTTGGGCCCGCTTTTGGGCCGTTTCCAGGCCCCGAACCCGAGCCGTGCTTTTGGAAGTTTTGTTCCTCACGCCGCCCTCGTCGGATTGATTTGATTTGCGTGCGATTCCGGTGAGTAATCTCACTAATCCTTGCATAATGGACTAATTATACTTAAAGGTTGTTTAGTTTTAATTAATTAGGTTTTGGTAGTTAGATTAGTATGAATTAGTGTTTATTAGTCAATTGTGATGCGAATTAGATAAATTGAGTGTGCATTTAGCAAGTAGCGTGGTCTACTATTTATTGAGGGTAGCCCGGGATTTTTCCCGACCCTAAGTGGAATTTTTGGTATTTAAATATTATTTTTCAGAATTAAATTAATTAATTATTTATTTTCCGAAAATTCAATTGGGATGGCCAGTGATCGGAATATTATGCTGATGACCGTGGTGAGGTCAGTTTATTTAATTGGGCTTTATTTTGGGCTAAATTGAATTTTTAATATTTATTAATTAATTTTTGAAATTAATTAATTAATTATTTATTTTTCGGAAATTAAGGCTGAGATAGCCAGCGACCAAAATTTCGTGTTGATTGTTGTGGTACAATCCATTTATTTAATTGAGCTTTATTTTGTGCTGAAATGAATTAATTGCGATTATAAGATTATTTTCCTGGATTAATTAATTTGGATAATTAATTGGAAAATAACCAAGTGTCGGTTGATAGCACCAAAAGTGTTTTGGTGGGTTATAGAGAATGGTGGGAATTATGAAAAAGGAAATTATAATATTTTTGCTAAGGTCGATCGTGTACCCACACACGATTATTTTATCGGGTATGATAAAAATAATGGGAATATTGGACAATGGACATGGTATACTATATCGGCCTTCGGGCGATATGTCAGCTTTGAGTGAGCAGTATACCGGTATACTATATTGACATATGGGCGATATGTCAGCTTTGGGTGGGCAGTATACCTTATTATCAGCTTTGGGCGAGCAAGATATTATCAGCTTTGGGTGAGCATATGGTATACTATATCGGCTTTCGGGCGATATGTCAGCTTTGGGTGAGCAGTATACCGGTATACTATATCGGCTTTCGGGCGATATGCCAGCTTTGGGTGAGCAGTATATCTTATTATAAGCTTTGGGCGAGCTATGCTATCTATTTATTGGCTTTGGGTGAGTAGTCCTGATTTAATAGGATTTTATAGATAGTATTGAATATGCCGACCGAGCATGGGTCATGATGACATGTAATTGATTAAGTCGATTGATCATTGCTTTGATATGATGTTTTGAATTGATTGATTGAATGGAAATGACCGTGAGTGGTCTTGTTGACATGTAATCGACTAGGTTGATTTGATCGATGTTTCGATCTGTGATGTAGTTGCTTAGGTGTCTATTTGATCTGTGCTAACATGCATGTGGGATTTGAGGCCAAGGTAAGTCCTTTGACCTATGCGTGTTTAGGCAGCTTATAGTATAATGGTTTACTAATCGGGCCTTAGTGGGGTAGAACTCGCTGAGACGTAGTCTCATCTCGGTTTGGGGAAAACATTTCAAGACCCCACTAAGGAGCTGAGGAGGAGGAATCTCAGAAGGAGAACTCTGAGGAAAATGATTTTTGGAAGAAGAAGATAACACCGAGAGGAATCTTGAGTACAGCCTGGATGGACTGAGATTCTATCTTCTTTTGAGATCTCCATTTTGATGTGAATAATTATGAAATACTCTGGTTTGTGTTTTGTATAAAAGTTTGGTTATAAGTTTCAATATGAAAAAACATGGCATTGCTTTTTTATCCCATCGTTTTATTGTTTGGGGATTATAACTACTTCCGCATGTACTTAAAAATTAAAAGAAAGGGTCGACGATACATAGTCCCGGGATATCGCATTATAAAATCGACCAAATGAGAAGGATATGTGCGTGCCCGAGGATCGGGGCGTGACAGTCTGTGGTGACGCCGAGCTCGCTAGCCGAACTGTGGTGAGGGTCAGCTCACCATCGGCCGCCGCCATGGCCGGCAACTGACCAATGAAAAAGAAGAAAAAGAAAGAAAATGCAAAAAATAAACAATAAAACGAAAGGAAAGAAAAATAATTAAAAAAGTATAATGAAAAAAAAATGTATTGACATTGGTGCATGAAGGAAAAGATTTTTTTACCGAGCATCAAAAAATATTTTCTAACTCATTTTTAGATTTCGGTCGAACATTGAAAAATATAGTGATTTTCTTGAAAAATGACTTCCTAGATAATAGTTTCCAAAAATATTATATTATCCGCAAAACGAATGGAGCCTAACCGTAAGGATAAGTACACTAATGGTGCCATAAATTGTGTACGATGCTCACTTTGGTGCCAAAAGTTTCTATCGGATCATTTAAGTGCCAAAAAATTTGAAAAACGCTCACTTTGATGCCAACGCCGATCTAATCGGCCGAAAATCTGACGTGGCCTTTTTTTAATTAATTTTTTAATCTGATGTGGCTCGCTGGAGAGTATAGTCAGCATTTAAACAACAAAACGACGCCGTTTTGTGTCTTTCCCCCAAATTCAAAATCCTAAATCCCCAAACGACGCCGTTTTGTGTTGTCTTCTTCCCTGAACAGATCCAACAACACCAACAGCGCTGAACCAGCAACACTAGCAGCCCAGAACCAACAACACCAGTAATTTTCCAGAAAAGAAACCACGCATTCACCTCCGCCCTCCCCCAGAAGTTTTCCTCCATTTTCAATCACCTTATCAATCTTTCAAATCCTCGAATCTCAGCCCCACCACCGCCTTTTCCCAAGGAATATCGTTGGGTGCAGAGGAAACACAAGCTCGAAGAATCTCCAGAAGCACGAGCAATTTGGCCAATGGTAGCCGTGAAGATCTGGAACGCCATGGAGGTTGTCAAAGAAGCCAGCTGCGACGAAGGTGGCGGCCGTGGCCCCGCCATCCCCTCCTCCACCCTCATCGTCAACACCTCCCTCTCTCTTGGGATTTTCTGTTCGCTTTTATTTTTCTTTTGTCTTGTTGTGGCAAGAAACTATGTTGGAGGTCGAGGGATGGCAGCCGAGTACGGTGGTTGAGGGACGGCGGCCAAGTGACGGTGGCCGAGGGATGGCAGCCGAGCGACGGCGGATGAGCAATGGCGGACAAAAAAACCCTAATTTCAATCTCCAAATAAAATTTAAAAAAAAACAGCATCGTTTTTGTGAGGCTATGCACGTAGGACGGCAAAACGACATCATTTTCTTAAGGACGACAGAAAATGACGTTGCTTAAAAGGATTTTCGATTTTTTTTTAAATATAAAAGCCACGTAATCATTTTGGCCGGAATTTGTCGTCAGTGGCACCAAAATGATCGTTTTTCCTCCGATTTGGCACTTAAGTGATCCGGCAGAAACTTTTGGCACCAAAGTGAGCGTCGTACACAACTTATGGCACCATTAGTATACTTATCCCCCTAACCATACAACATTGTCGATGCTTGTGGCCATCCCAAAGTGTCTCGATGCAAGTTTCGATGCATGAGAATTGACAAAGTATTTATGGCAAAGACAAAGATAAGGCCTTTTTGATGAGAGTATCGTCAATCTTAAACAGAGAAAAGTACTGAAAAAGGGTCCTAAACATTTTGCGTTGGTACCGATTCAGTTCTATACTTTCCAATTGAACCAATTTAGTCATAAACCTTTTCACATTTGTATCAATTCAATCTATTCGATCAATTTAAGTTGAAAATTATGGACGTAGCCATTGGCGGTCTTATGTGGTGCCCCTAATGCTGGCATGGATAAATTTTATAATTTTAATATGTAAGATTTTTTAATTATTTTTTTTTTATTTTTTTCTCTCTTTTCTTTTAGCCATAGAGAAGGGCGCGGCGGCCTTTGCTAGCCAAAGGCGAGGGCCTTCGTGTCCTCATTGGCCATAGGCAACGGTGCAAAGGCCCTCACTCATGGCGGGCGAGGGCCACGACGCCTTGGGCGAGATCGTCATGGCCCTCACCCAGATCTAGGCGAAGGCCCAATGCCCTCACTTCTTGGATCTAGGCGAGAGTCGCTACACCCTCCCTTGTCACAATCGAGGATCGCCACACCCTCGCCTGTGGGCGCAGAGGCCCTCGCTGGCCAATGGGCAAGAGTCTTAGCCCTTGCTTAGATCTAGGCAGGGGCTCACGCCCTTATGTCACGGCTCGAAAGATAGCATGTCCAAGAGGTTTCTATGAGACGGGCGTGACACCTTCAAACCCTTGGCTTATATCCCCGAGACTTAGAGTACTCTTCTAGGGACGAGCAATATCGTATTTGTACACATACGTTATAAATGCGAGTAGCTGGTAGTTGGCAATAAATGCGGGTAGTTGGGGAGGAGCAATCTCCACCGTTAGATCTAAGGGAGATCTACGGATACGATTTGACTTGTACTTGTATATAAAGGGGTCTCCTCCCACATTGTTAATCATCTCATTTTCAAGTGAATACAAATCCAGAGCTTCTCTCTCTAGGAGTTCTCTAGAATCCTTGTGAGTGAGTGTTGAAAGGCTGCTTAGGGGTAAAACCTTAAGGCCGCACAGGTCAGCCTATATGTGATCGAGAGTTGATCGATTAGCCTGTGACAAGTGGTATCCGAGTGAAAGTTTGTTCCAAGCACAAGCACAATGGCTAATCCACTATCTGATGAGGCGCTTGCCATGGGTGGTGACTGCGCTGATCATGGGCGGAATGCCGAGAAGGCTGCTGCCAAGGGCAAGAAGAGCCGTGGAGTTTCGAGCTCGAGGGAGCCAACGAGGGATCTTGCACATTGCAGGGCGAAGCTAAAGTTGTTTGTTACCGATGTCCAAGAATTGGTCAATGACCTGACCCAGACCATGGACGGAGTCAATGCTGGAAGGGAGAAGCTGGTTGCGAAAGTGCAAGAGCTCAAGACCAGTATGGGAGAGCTTCGCCATGAGTTGCTGGGGACCCTACAGGAGGAACTCACGCAATGGTACAAACCCTTGGAGGCCATGATGGTGGTCATGTGCGCAGAGATAGCGGAGCTTAAGAGTAAGCTCGCTGAGACGGAAAGTACACGCGTGAACGGGGTGATCACCGTGTAAGGTCCACAAGTGGACACGCCGAAGCTAAAGAAGTTCCGGGGCTTGTAGGTGGCCAAGGACGTAGACAACTTCCTGTGGCACATGAAGTGATACTTCCAGGCCATGGGAATCAACGACAACTAAGCACGAGTAAACACCGCTTCGATGTATTTAGCTAATAGTGCATTGTTGTGGTGGTGTCGTCGGTCAAATGATAGGCATGGGAATCCTTTCACGACTTGAGGTGGATTCATTGAGGAGTTCCAACAGAACTAATTCCCCACTTATGTGGAAGAGGAAGCTTGTGACGAGCTAAAGTGTCTCGAGCAAAAGGAAGGTGTGCGCGACTACATCAAGCAGTTTTCGAAGTTGCTGCTCCAAATCCCCTCGATGAATAAAGTTGAGACATTTCACTAGTTCATAAGCGGTCTCAAGCCATGGACAAAACATGAGTTGAAGCGGTATAACGTGGGAGATCTCACTACAGCCATGACCGTAGCTGAGTCGCTCGTGGAGTACAAGGCGCCTTCCACATCCTGATCAGACACTCATCCGAGGGACAAAGCCACTGGTGGGGGAGATCAAGGGAGATATAACCACCTGACTAGAGATAGACCACCGGCTAACCCTCACAAGACTCATGCTGAGTTGAGCTGAGGTGGGCAAAGGAAGGTATGCTCGTACAAGTGCTTTTTCTGTGATGGTCCGCACATGGCGCGGGATTGCCCGAACAAGGCCAAGCTGGTCACCCTGTGTAAGGAGGACGAGCCTAGAGAAGAAACACGGTTGGGTTCACTACGCCTCCTTAGCACCATCAAGTCCAAGAAGGCGAAGGAGCCCAAGGGCTTGATGTTTGCGGACTTAAAGATCAGAGAGTCCACAATGAGTATGCTCGTGGACACGGGAGCATCCGACATCTTCATATCGGAGGAAGCCGCGAAGAAACTTAACCTACGGGTTGAAAATGGAGCCGATAGGCTCAAGACGGTGAATTCAAAAGAAGTCCCTGCAATTGGTGTTGCGAGAGACGTGGAGCTACAACTTAGGTCATGGAAGAGCAAGGAAACCCTCGAGGTGATTCCCCTTGACGATTACGATATTGTCATAGGAATAAAATTCCTAGATAGAATCCATGCAGTTGTAGTTCCTTTTGCTGAGTGTATATGCGTGTTGGACAAACATTGCCAATGCGTGATCCCGATTCATCATGAGTCGGACCGTGATCGGAAGATGATCTCGGCCATGTGACTCACCAAAGGAACAAGGAAGGGTGACGTGACCTTCCTAGCGGCCTTGAAGATCGAGGAAGACAAGGGCGAAGGGAAGGAAATCCCGACAGAGGTAGCCCAAGTCCTCAGCTCATTCAAGGACGTGATGCCTTTGGAGTTGCTAAAGAAGCTGCCACCCAAGAGAGAGGTGGATCATTGAATCGAGCTGGTGCCTGATGCTCGACCGCCTGCCATGGCGCCTTACCGTATGGTGCCCCTCAAGTTGGAAGAGTTGAGGAGGCAACTCAAGAAGTTGCTCGATGTGGGGTATATTCAGCCGTCCAATGCCTCATTCGGTATGCCGGTCCTATTTCAAAAGAAGCACGATGGGTCACTCCGGATGTGCATTGACTACCGGGCGCTGAACAAGCTGACTTTGAAGCAAGTACCCAATCCCGCTCATCGCGGATTTCTTTGATCAACTTGGTGGAGCTCAGTGTTTACCAAGCTGGATCTTCAATCAGGCTACTACCAAGTTTGGATCACTGAAGGGGACGAGCCGAAGACTGCATGCGTGACGTGGTATGGATCTTACAAGTTCCTCGTGATGCCGTTTGGCTTGACCAACACTCTAGCCACTTTTTACACAATGATGAATAAGGTACTCCACCATTTCCTAGATAAGTTTGTAGTGGTTTACCTAGATGATATTGTGGTCTATAGTCGGATGTTGATTTAGCATGTCGAACACCTAAGGCAAGTCTTCTAAGTCTTGCATGAGAACAAGTTGTACGTTAAGTGTGAGAAGTGTGCCTTCGCCCAAGGGAAAGTTCCGTTCCTGGGGCATATCGTCGAGGGTGGACGAGTGCGGATGGACAAGGCCAAGATTCAATCGATCGTCAAATGGGAGCCGCCGAGGAAAGTGATGGGATTGAGGTCATTCTTGGGCCTCACCAACTACTACTGGTGACTCATTCGGAGTTACTCGAGCATCGCCGTGCCACTCACGGACCTACTGAAGAAAGAGAAGGCGTGGGAGTGGACGGATCATGCCAAAGAGCCTTCAACCGATTGAAGACTGCCATAACCAAGGAGCCGGTGTTGGCGTTGCTCAACCACACCAAGCCTTACGAGGTAGAGACTAATGCGTCGAATTATGCTATTGGTGGTGTGCTTATGCAAGATGGCCATCTTGTGGGATACGAGTCCCAAAAGTTGAACAATATCGAGCGTCGGTATACCGTTTAAGAGAAGGAGATGACCGCGGTGGTCCACTGCCTTCGAACGTGGAGGCACTATCTCCTGGGATCAAAGTTCATCGTAAGGACGGACAACGTGACCACAAGCTATTTTCAGACCCAAAAGAAGCTAAGTCCAAAGCAAACTTGTTGGCAAGACTTCTTGGTGGAGTTCGACTACACGTTGGAGTACAAGCTGGGGAAGACCAACTCCGTGGTGGACGCACTGAGTCGAAAGATGGAGTTGATGAGTAGCTCAATGAGTCGACCGAGTTGTACTTCGGTTGACCACATAAGGGAAGGGCTGAAGCATGATCCAAGAGCCCAAGCCCTCATCGGGTATACAGAGGAAGGCAAGACCTAACAATTTTGGTGTGAGGACGAGCTCCTTTACTCCAAGGGAAGGCAACTGTATATGCCTTTCCATGGGAAGCTGAGGAGGGAGATCTTTCGTGAGTGCCACGACTCAAAGTGGGCGGGTCATCCAGAGATCCACCGCATGCTGGCCCTCGTCAAAGATCGGTACTATTGGCCTCAAATGCGGGACAACGTTGAAGCATATGTGAAGACTTGTTTGGTGTGCCAACAAGACAAGTTGGAACAACGTTCGTCGCCAGGTTTTTTGGAGCCACTTTCCATTCCAACTCGTCATTGGGAAAGCATTTCCATGGACTTCATCATCAACCTGCCAAAGTTCGAAGGGTGTCAGACTCTGATGGTTGTGGTTGACAGGTTCTCAAAGTATGCAACATTTGTGCCTACGACAAAGGATTGCCCGGCCGAGGAGGCGGCCAAATTGTTCATGAAGCACGTGGTAAAGTATTGGGGAGTGCTGCAAACGATCGTGAGTGATCGGGACCCTCGCTTCACGGGACATTTATAGTCCGAATTGTTCAAGCTCTTGGGGTCGAAGTTGAATATGTCGACAAGTTTGTATCCCTAAACCGACGGTCAAACGGAGCGGGTCAATGCACTCTTGGAGATCTACCTCCGACACTATGTGAGCATGACGAAAGCAAATTGGGCAAAGTTGATCGACGTAGCCCAATTCTCCTACAACTTGCAACGAAATAAGTCGACCGGCCAGAGTCCGTTCGACATTGTGACTGGGTAGCAACCGAACACCCCGAGCACAATCACTTCGAGTTACCGAGGAAGTAGTCCACCCGCATACAAGTTTGCCAAGAATATGCAAGAACAAGTGGACTTAGCACGGGCGTGTCTACACAAAGTCTCTAAGCACATGAATAAATGGGTGGATAAGAAGCGACGGCACGTGGAGTTTCAAGTTGGGGACCAAGTGTTGGTGTGGCATCCCAAAATTCAATGTCAAGCCATAAAGTGTGTTAAAGTTCCTAATTAGGTGATAAAAATTTCCATGGCTTATGCTTTAGCCATTAGTCTTTAATTAGATGATTTGTGCATATGATTGTGAAAATTTAAATTTGATAAATTAATAGTCTATGCTTGGCCATGTACCTTATAAATTAAATTTCAATAAACAAGATGCCCCAAGACTTTGGCCAAGATGAAAATTGAAATTTAAAAATATTTATAGAAGAAATTCAAAAAAAAAAAAGAGGGTAAAAATTCGATTAGGCCCTTAAGCCCAAGAGTGGAACTTTAATGAGCCAAGTTGGCCGGCCCATTGAAGCCCACAAGTGGGCTGCCGTCGAGCAAGGGGGAGTTGGCCCAACCCCAAGAAGCCCAAACCCAATTCAAAATTCAATAAGACAAGTGGCAAGAAGACTTCATGCATTGGCCTAGACTAGGATGCCATGCATTGGCTAATTTAAGTGGCATGCAATCATTACAAATGATGAGAGTTTGGGGGTATAAGAAGGGAAGAGAGAGAGAAGGTGGCCGGTTTTACCTCATTCGCCCAAGGGAGTGAGAGAGAGAGAGAGAGAGAGAGATTTCGAGAGAGAGGAGGAGCGGTCGAGAGAGAAAGCAGGAGGGAACCGCCGTCCGTCTGCCGTGTGCCGCCGTGTTCGCCGCCCTACGCCGTCGACCGACCGGTCTAGAGGCAAGTGGGAGTCCTCTAGCTTCTCTTGCATGCTTGTATGTCGTTTGCATGTTGAGTTTTTGGGTGTTAAATGAGAAAAACCGAAGCATGGATGAGTTGTGTGTGAATGGTGTGACTGTTCTTGCTCGGATCGTGTGAGTCAGTAACTTGTTTGAGCTTGCATGTGTGTTTAGAGTCCGATTTTGGCTTCGATTTCTTCATGAGAGTTGTATATAACATCTTAAACTACAACATACTGAAATTTCATGGAAAATGATGGAGATTTGAGGGGTTAAAGTCTCATCCTACGGAGACCTCAGATCTGGAGAGTTTTTACTGACCTCTTGCTGGATTCGTGGTTGCATGTTGGTTTTTGTTGAGAATCTCACTTCGATTTCTTCATGAAATTTGTAGGAGACATCTTAAACTACAACATACGCAAATTTGATGTTAAATTAACAAGTATATCCTAGTAAATCGACTAGATCTTGTAGACGGTGATTCTGGTGATGTATTTCGAGATACCCGAGACTTCAAGGACCTAAATGATGACTATATTCTGGTTATTTGACTTAGATCTCTTCATGAAACTTGTATAGAATATCTTGATGTATAACATATCCAAATTTCAGAGATAAAGAAAGAGAATAGGTAGGTGAAATCTCAATATTTCGGTGATGTGTACACTGGACGATGCGGTAATGGGTCCAGAAGCTTCGTGAGGTTGTATAAAATAATCTAAAAAGCATCTGGCTTGGAGTTATGCATGAAAGTTGTACGAAAATTTCTTGGCTATCACTCTGTAAAATTTCGTAATTTTTGGAGGCCATATGGATATTTTAATCGAATTTCTTCGGAAACTGTGCATTCTGATTTTATCCGAATATTATGTGCTGTTTTGTGGAAATTGTGAAATTGTGTGAAATTCAATTTGGCCATGAATTTTGCATGTAATCCTATTGGTTTGTAATTGCTTGAAATTTTATGATTTTGGGAATTTGTTGATATTAAATTTATGGAAATGACAAAAGTTGGAATTTAAATAAATAAATAAATAAAAATAAAAGAAAAATAAAATAAAATAGATTATTTTATTGGCCATAAATTTCATTAAATTTATCTTGTTGCATGTATAATAAAGTCTTGGTATATGTATGACATTGATTAGTGATGCATTTGTGAATCCTATGCCAAAAATGATTTGTTTGATGTCACGCCATATGCCATGTTAAATTGAGATCAAAATAATGGTAAATGTGGATAATGATAAGTGAGGAAGTGGTTATGGTGGAGGATGAGGCCGGAATGTATAGAGATGCATTGCTAGATTTCCCTGGGAGATTCAGGATGCTCGGAATGTGGGGGGCCGGAAGCCCTGTCGGAGGTCTTTGCCCAAAGGGAAATGCCTTGCGATGCCAGGATTGGTGTGCGAGATGCCCGGCCAGGGAGTGTAAATGCCGGACGCCCTGTCGGAGGTCTTTGCCCGAAGGGAAATGCCTCGCGATGCCAGGATTGGGGTGCGGGATGCCTGGCCAGGGAGTGTAAATGCCGGAAGCCCTGTCGGAGGTTTCTGCCCGAAGGGAATGCCTCGTGATGCCAGTTGGGATGCGAGATGCCCGGAATGTGGGGGGCCAGATGCCCGGTGGCCTGGGAGGCTGAATGCCGGGAGCCTCAGAGGTCTTTGCCCGAGGGGATGATGAAATTGATGATTTGAGGAATGGGTGATGTGGTGATCAAATTGAAAGCTAAAAGTGGAAATTAAACCATGATGTGATATGCATGATGATATGCATGATGATGATGATGATGATGATATGTGATGTGAAATAATGATGATCACCCATGATATGATATGCATGATGATATGCATGATGATGATGATGATGATGATGATGATGATGATGATGATGATGATGATGATGATATGTGATGTGAAATAATGATGATCACCCATGATATAATATGCATGATGATATGCATGGTGATGATAATGATGATGATATATGATATGGCACGATGACATGTGTAATGTGATGATGTCATGATATATGATATGGCTTGATAACATGTGTAATGTGATGATATGATGATATATGATATGGCACGATGACATGTGTAATGTGATGATGTCATGATGATGATGACATGTATGATATGATGATGATACACATGTATGTGTTATAAATTGATATGATGATGCATGATAGTATGCACATGGCTTCAAGGTAAGTAGCGCCTACAATGCATGTATGATTGCATGATGCATTGAGTTGTTATTGGATTTCCATATCTGCTGAGTGGTTGTACTCACCCCTTTTGGAGACCCACATTTCAGATTAGCAGTATACCGCTTCCTGCCGTCACGCGGGGTGTATTTTACGGTCTACCATCCGATGTAGAGGTCGAGTGTGCTGAGATAGACTGTCCCTCTGTTCCTGGACTGACTTTTATTCGAGTACGCTGTCTAGTGATGTATGACGTGGGCCTGGCTGGGGGCCCTGTCATTCAGGAGTTCATATCCATACATGTTCGTCGGGATGGAGCGATGCGAGGGATGTTGCCACAGCCATCGCCATCGCCTGATGCACCGGGTTATGTGAGACCCGTGCGCGACGAGTAGGAGCTGGATCCTTTTTGGGGATAGTTAGCCGACACTGATATCAGGGAATTGTTGCACGTGAAATGTAGATGGTCAAGGGTTCTTTTTGAGGTTTTAGGCTGGACATGGCTGAGTCCTAGCTTTTCCTTTTTGATGTACTGACCCAAAAGAAGTCTCATCTTGAAAATATATGTAAATAAAGTGTCGTGGCTTGTCTATAAAATTATGGTGATTAGTGGTGTGTATTTGTATCATGGTTGGTAGGGGGAGAGATGGTGATGTTTTAATTTGCTTCCGCTAATGAGTCGCGCTTGGACCGTTTTGTTTTTTTTTTTTTTATAAAAAAAAATGTGTCTATGAATTAGGACACTTCTCAAAAGGAGAAAGGTAATAAGGTGTAACATTGGCGCTGGTGACGACCTGCGAAGGGTTCGGGGTGTCACAATTGGCCAAGCTGCATGTGGTTCTTCGATACAAGGACGTGCACAAAGGGTTGATCCGTCGCTATGAAGAGCCATTTCGTGTGCTACAACGAGTCAGGAAGGTCACATACAAGCTGGAGCTACCACCAAAACTCAAGGTGCATCCAATTTTTCACGTAAGTATGCTCAAACCTTTCCAAGTTGATGAGGAAGATCCAGATCGTGGAAAGTCTCATTGGGTGCCACTCGGAGCAAAAACCTCGTATGATTGTGAAGTCGAGAGCATCATGGCGGATCGAGTCATACTGAAATGGTATTGCGTGCCCAAGCGAGAGTATTTGATCCGATGGAAGGGCCTTCCGGAGAGCGAAGCAAGTTGGGAGCCTGAAGAGAGTCTTTGGCAATTGAAGAAGGAGATTGAAGCCTTTCACGCCGAAGACACGATGAGGGCGCCGCCTGATTCGGTGGGGGAGAATGTCATAGCCCGAAAGATAGCATGGCCAAGAGGTTTCTATGAGACGGGCTTGACACCTTCAGATCCTCGGCTTATATCCTCGAGACTTAGAGTATTCTCCTGGGGGTGGGCGATACTGTATTTGTACGCATAAGTTATAAATGCGAGTAGTTGGTAGTTGGCAATAAATGTGGGTAGTTGGGGAGGAGCAATCTCCACCGTTAGATCTAAGGGAGATCTACGGATACGGTTTGCCTTGTACTTGTATATAAAGGGGTCTACTCCCTCATTGTAAATCATCTCATTTTCAATTGAATACAAATCCGGAGCTTCTCTCTCTAAAACTCTCTCTCTCTCTAGAATTCTTATGAGTGAGTGTTGAAAGGCTGCTTAGGGACAAAACCTTAAGGCCGCATGGGTTAGCCTACGTTTGATCGAGAGTTGATTGATTGGCCCGTGACACTTGCTTGTGGCTTACGAGGGCACAATGACCCTCTCCAATGGTCGACGAGGGTGCGGGGCCCTTGTCTTGACTAGCCTATGGCCAGCAAGACCGCGACCAAGGGGTAAGGAGAAAGAAAAAAGAAAAGAAATAGAAAAGAGAAAAAAAGAAAAAAGAAAAAACTAAAAAATCTAAATAAATATTAAAAAATTATAAGATTTGTCCACGTCAGTGCTGGCAATGCCACATAGGACCATCGGCAACCACATTAGTAATTTCTAGCTTAAATTGGTCGGATAGACTAAATTGATACTAATGTGAAAAGATTTATAACTTTTTTGGCACTTTTCTCATCTTAAATGTGTGAAAACTCAAGAAAGATAAGTTTCGGCAAAATATTGCCTTGAGGAAAGTTATATTATTTTGAGAGTTATATGAATCTTTGCACAAAGGAACCAATATATATAATACAAAGGATGATTAATAAAAGGAAAGTATATTTTCCTAATTTAGGTTAATCAATTCTAATCCAAGATTGATTCAATCAATCACTATGAAAATTCAAGAGAGATATCTCTTGAGTGATCTTCCTTGGAGAGGAAGCTGTGTTGATTCTGAAATATCTCTTGTGTGATCTTCCTTGGAGAGGAAGTTGCGGTGATTCTTGGGTAATTCTGAATTATTCCTCTTAGTTGGTAGTGTTTCCTTTGACAAAATGCATGTTGATCTTCTTGGTTGAATGAATTGGTCTTGAATACGGGTTGCATCATAGTATTATTCCACACTCTTTACTTTTTAACATTGTGGAAGCATGCAATAATCTTCTTTAATCCCACGCGTTGGTGTTTACTTTTCAACTCTTTACTTTTCAATACTGTGGAAGAATGCAAGAATCCTCTTTAATCTTCTTTAATCCCACGCGTTTGTGTTTACTTTTCAACTCTTTACTTTTCAACACTGTGGAAGCATGCAAGAATCTTCTTTAATCTTTTTTAATCCCACGCGTTTGTGTTTACTTTTCAACTCTTTACTTTTCAACATTGTGGAAGCATGCAGGAATCTTCTTTTATCCCACGTGTTTGCGTCGCTGCTCTGCTCTTTCCAGCAAGTAAATGCTATATAAGACTCATGTTATAGCATCTTATAAATGGTTAACAATCTCAACCTTCGACATTCCAACTCCAAAAGAAGTCTAGTGAAATAAAAAGAGAGATGGTGTATGGACCGAAAGCTTGAAGTAACTCCACCCATGAGAGGAGCAGAATCACTTTAGGTGATTAACCGGAGTGATTTCGAGTTCACCGACAAGATGGGAACAATGCCATCGATCACAAGTCCGAGAAGAAGGTCGTTATCCCTGCCATCGCATCAACAAGCTTCCTTAGCATTTGAAAGAAGACATCAAGAGGGGAGGCTTTATGAAGCGTCGCTCGGTGGGTGCGTCGAGTCATTAGCTCAGTTGCTGCAAGAAGACCGACTATCCTGGCTCGGCCTTCAGTCTCTTGCTTCGACGAGACGCTATTGCATGTGGCCTGCATGCTCGGTCATGTACACTTTGCCGAGGCTCTTTTGGCTCATGAAAAGGATTTGGCTATGGAGTTGGACTCGCAGGTATGTCAAAGCGAAAACCTTGGTTTGTGTTTGTTTGATATCCTTTTGTTAGATCAAACCGAACCCAGTCATCCTCGCGAATCAAATAATCGATGGAATGGCAAGTGTTTTGATTCAGTTTTTGCAAGTTTTAGGCTTTTGGCTATGTGCAACTAATTTATTAACTATATTTCCATGGGCTCTACATAGATCAGACAATCTTGCTTGTCAAATAACATATCGTACATGAACTATCGCATTTGTTTTCCAGTTTCCTTAATCTGTGAGAAATCAAACCCATCATATATGACAAAGAAATTAACAAAATTCAGACAGAAATCAAGTCATAGATTTCCAGGTTACAATCACCAAAGAACTTGACATCTACACATCCTTTTCTATTGAAGAAGATGAAGTTTTTAACTGACAGAACTAATTTCTGTTTTAAACTTTTCCAACTGAATAACAGCTTTACATGTCTTCATAGGCTAGCAATCCGTGTCAATCTTCCTCACAAATTCACCATCGTCGATGAAAATCCTCATTGTCTTTCATCTCAGTCGTTCATTTGCAGCCCCTTCTTTAGACCAGTATCAACCACTTGTTTGCCTTTTTCCTGTATCAGCGATATTGTTTTTGTTCTTTCGTTAGTCTCAGCAGCAACTGTTCTTTCTCCAGCATCATCATTATGGACAGCTGATTTAGTTGATTGATATACCTTAACATTCCCCCTCAAATTGGGGATGGGTGGAAAACCAAGACCCAATTTCCCATCCCCAAATTGGTGCGTAGTTGACAATGTGAAAAACATGAGAGAGACTTGGTGAAAATATCGGCAAGTTGAGAATTGCTTGGGATATATTGGACATGAAGGGATCCGGATGAGACTTTTTCTCGAACGAAGTGGAAGTCCACTTCTATATGTTTTTGTCGCGACCAATTTTTTTCGGGAGTGTGAACCACCTAGGGTTTGGCTAATGGATTGTTAAGCCTAAACTTACCTCGGGCTCTCCCAAGCCCATACCAATTCGCGACTTAGATTCGAGTTCTTAACATGCAATTGATTTTCAATTAGGAGTCGCCACTAATCTATTTTTGGTGGGTCAATTAGAAACCCAAGTAAAGTAATGGGAGATTTACTTTACTCCTACGAATCAGAGATTATGGGTACGGGGACTTGGTTACACTAGATTTCTCTAATGCCCTTTCGGTACCTTTATCTTTTATTTAGAAAAAAATTGTTTGGCAAGCAACTTGAATTGATTTTAATTCCTTAACACGTGAGGTGACCATGCAGGTGCGCAAACCACCAATTTAACACTCAAGAAAGCAAATGAATAAATTGCAGGACTTACCTCATAGCAACGAAAGCATCTGCGTTGTTAGTTTAGAATTCACATCAGCAGTCCTAAATATGATTTCTAATTAACACGCAATTTTTGTTTTGTTTTCACTTAATTAATGAAAATCATGCAATATGCAATGCATGCCACTAATTTAACATGAAATGATATGACATGGCAACATGACTTAGCTATATGACCTAAGCAATATGACATAACTAAGCATGTAATCTATCCTAAGCATGAGATGATTTATTCTACATAATTTTTTATTTTCCATGAGATTCGAAATTAAAAAAATGCAACACTTAATTATGCAATCTAAATTAATCTAATGACCTAATTCTAATGACGGGCAATTTCTAATTAAATGCATCTAACAAAAATCACTAAATGACGTGCATTGTATGAAACTAATTATATATGACGTGCACATGATTTTTATTTTCCTAATAAGCATGCAATCTATCAAGGAGAAATTATCTAAACCTATAATATGCAATCCTGACATGCAATGACGTGCAAAGAATGCCCTAATTCTACATGACATATGCATGATATTATATATATATATATATATATATATATATATATTTCAAAAATTCGAAATAAATAAATTTCCTATTCTAATCATGCAAAATAACCCTAAAACGAGGAATATTCTAAAACAAACCTAATCTATCTCAGATTTTTTGATGATTTTTTTACGAAAACAAAATTGATTCAAGCGACATGGCAGCAGATTAGAAGATTAGAGCAAGATAAGATTGATATCTAAAAATTGATGAACCATATCTCGCGTATGAGATCGGGTTGGTCAATTTTAAATAAAACCGCGAATCGAATCTCGAGCGTGAGATCAGATTGGCGATTTTTCCGTGCGATTGCGAGTCGTATTTCGAGCGTGAAATCGGACTGTCAATCATATGCACGTTGTGACGGCTATTCGAGATTATGATAACATCGTTAGAGAGTTCAATCAAGAATGCAATAATTTGAGCAAGGCAACGAAACATATGATCTTGACTGACGTAAAATTATTACCTTGTTCAAACACTTGCTTGTCAAAATCGGACAAACTTGACACGATGAAGAGGTGGTGTTGTCTCACGGATGCTCGGCGGGATGCTCACGGTGAAGGGCAAAGAGTTATCATGGTGAAAGCTCAAGGACCATCAAGAATTATTGACGTGCAGTAATATTGATCAACACTCATATGCACTTAAACAACAGAGAAAGTCAGGTCAACATGCTCTAATCACGACAACACCGATTTGCACGATTCATATTGGATCCAAGATGAAACACCAACAGTTTGACTTGAAATTGACCCTCGTTATCCCAATCCAGTTGAAAGGAGCACACAATCTGATGGAGGTCAGCAATCATTCATAGATAGCACGGATTCAGCGATGACTTAGATCGACCATGGGCTATCGCGGATGAGTTTCAGAACATCGAGGTGGCAATTTGTGTGGATGCGAGCCTAGGGATGACAAGCAAGAGAAGATCGCGTTGGGACTGTCTTGACTTTCTTTTTGTGAGTCTTTTATTGCATGCTTCCTTTTCTTCCGTATCTCCCCCTGGATGCGTTGCACTAGTGGAGACGTCCCTCCTTGTAACCTTTTTTAGTTTTTCCTTCTTCACGTGCTCTTGGTGTGATGTTCCTTGGACAACTACTCAGCCCGCCGATAGGAGGAGGATGACAGCAGCTTCGGGCAGGTGACGTTGAGGAACTGCAGCAACTCCTTGTCATTAGGAACCGCGACACGGCACAGCAAGAGAGGAGCGGACAGCGCGCAATGTTGATCTTTGCGGGAACTCGTCAGGAAGCAATAGGCGTCTCGGAAGAAGGCTGCTGGCATCAATGGACTGGGCTTCGTCTCAAGGGACAACAGGCTTCATCGTCAGGGCTTGGATCAGATTGGACTTCGCCGAGGGGGCTCCAAAAGGAACGTCCTGCTTGTCGCGTTGTTGATGTCGTGGGAGCTCGTTGGAGGACTGGAAACTGGATGGGCGAAGGAGCGTCGAGTGGCAGTGTTCCACTACGTGGGAAGAAGCGACCTTGGAACAAGCGTGCGGTAGCAACACAGGCACATCGCCAATCGAGGAGCGAGATGGCACAAGGGCCGAGGCAACCGTGGCCGAGCTCTCCAATCTCAAGCCTCCTCTCTCTCCGCTTTCGTGAATGAATTCACGGGGCTCTCTCTGGATTTGTGGCCGTGTATTCTCTATTGTGTGGCCTCCTCTTTTTTTTGTACCCCATCACACATTTTATAGGGTAAAAAATTGAATCTTTATTGCATATTTCGTTTCCAATTTTGCTCGTGCAATATTCTCTTTTGCTTTTTCCGCATATTCCATCCAAAAAAATTCCCTTTTCAAGCAAAATACACCCCCCAGTGTATATTACTTGAATATGTGAAAAATCTAAATGGAATATATAAAAAAATCCTCGTTTCACCGGCGGCCTAAAATAAAACAAAATGAAATGTTTTTAAACTATATGCCGTGTGTGTGTGTGTGTGTGTGTGTGTGTGTTTTTTAAGTAAAAATTAACCCTAAAAATTATGCAAAAATTTAGGTATCAACAGTTTTGTTCGAGCATGTAACACAGGATTGGTAGTGAGAGCAATGGCTGATTTATTATCACAAAACAGATGTGTGGGATGAGTGAGAGCACATCCTATGTCTCGCAAAACAAAACTGATCCAAGTAAGTTCAGTAGAGGTTGAAGCAAGAGCACGATACTCAGCTTCTATAGAAGATCTACTTACTGTGGTCTGCTTCTTGGCTGCCCAAGAAATAAGGTTGGAGCCAATATAAGTACAAAAACCTATAGTTGATCTTCGAGTTTCAGTACATCCAGCCCAGTCTGCATCTGAAAAACCATACAGATGTGGAGAGCTTTGAGAATGAATGAATATGCCAAGACTGATAGTGCCTTTGATATATCGCAGAACCCTTTTAAGTCTATAGAGATCTACAATAGTTGGTGTCTATAATTTTTGACAAAGTAAATTGGTAGCATAGGCAATGTTAGGGTGTGTTAAAGTGAGATACTGAAGAGCACCAACCAGGCTGTGATACTCAGTAGGATTGGATAAAGAAGCTGAATCATTTTGCAAAATGAGTGGTCTTAGTGACAAAGGAGTGGAAATTGGTTTACATTCAGACATGTGGGCTCGAGTGAGAAGGTCACTCGCATATTTGGTCTGGCACAGAAAAAAATGATCAGAATTTTGTTTGACTTCAATGCCAAGAAAATAGTGCAATGGGCCAAGGTCTTTCATGTGAAACTTGAGACTTAGAGAATGAATGAGAGTAGAGTAGTTGAAAGGAACTTCCAGTTAGGTCAATGTCATCAACATACAATAGTAAAAGAATGGTATCTTGTCTAGGATGATATATGAATAAAGATGGGTCTACAAAGCTGCAAAAGAATCCATACTCAAGTAAAAAATCACAGAACTTATCAAACCATGTTCGAGGGGCTTGTCGAAGGCCATAGAGTGACTTTCTGAGCAAACACACATGATGAGGTTTCTGGGGGTCTTGAAAGCCAAGAAGTTGCTCCATGAAGATTGTTTCATTTAGTGTGCCATGTAAAAATGCATTTTTAACATCAAGTTGATGAATGGGCCACTATCTCATCTTTGCTACAGAGAGAACTATTCGAATTGTGGCATGCTTGATCACTGGACTGAAAGTCTCTATGAAGTCAATACCTTCTTCCTGATGAAAGCCTTTAGCAACTAACCGAGCTTTCAGTCTGTTAAGGCTACCATCAAATGTAAGTTCCATTTTAAAAACCCACTTGTAGCCAATTACATTCATTTGATCAGTTCGAGGAGTTAATTCCCAGGTTTTATTTTGATACAATGCATCCATTTCTTTTGTCATTGCTTTATACCAACCTTCATGTGCCAATGCTAATTTAATTGACTTTGGTTTAGAAGGTACATCATAAACAGCAAGACATGCATACCTAGGATTAGGTTTTATAATGCCAGACTTTGATCGAGTCTGCATGATATGACTGGAAGTTGTTCCCTGTATTAAGTGGCTGGAAATGATTCCTTGTGATATATGAGAAGGGACAACTTGTTCAAATCTGAAGCTTGTATTGTTGGATATTGCCATATTAGCAGGGACATCTCTTGATGTTGTATAGGTGAAGATACTCCATCTTGTGTTGTTGTTGTAGAGATGACATGTTCTTGTGTTATTGCTTGTAGTAAAGATAAATGATCAGTATAAGGTATAGTAACTTGTTGTGAAGGCTGAGAATTCCTTGCAGTATTATCTTCATCCAGCTGCAGATGGGCTGCACATGTCTGAGAACAAGTATAAGCTGTTTCTTTGCTTGTTGATTCCATAAGTTGTATTTCTTTTGCCCGTAGTTGATAAAGTGTTGTAAGTGGTGCATATTTTGTTGGACACATCTTGGTGAAAGGGAAAAAATTCTCATCAAACTTCACATGTCTACTGATATAAACTCAACCTGTTGAAGGCACAAGGCATCGGTAGCCTTTATGGTGTTCACTATAACCAATGAACACACAGGTGAGAGATCTTGGATCGAACTTGTGCTGAGCATAGGATCGTAAACATGGATAGCAAGCACATCCAAACACCCATGCACTCGTCATTATCATGTCACACATATACCATCATGCCATAGGTGCACATACAACCATGCACTCATCATCATCATATCATACAGCCATGTGTATGTCATCATATCATATGTGTACGATTCAATTTCTACTTTTATATTTCAATTTGATCACCACATCTTTCTTTCCCGGGACCAGTAATTGCATCTCACATTTTATCACTCGCACCCCAATCTAGGCATCACGAGAAACCTCCGGCACACACCACCGGGCATCTGGCACCTCCACATTCTGGGCATCTCGCATCCCAACTGGCATCACGAGGCATTCCCCGGGCACAAATCTCCGAGGCTTCTGGCACCCAACCATTCCGAGCATCTCGAAACTCTCGAGGACATCCGAGCATGTATCACAATACAACCAGATATCCGGCATCCCCATCCCAGGCATCCTAACACTCCCAGGGCATCATCGGCCCACCTTTAACAGTTTCCTCGTTCATCAAAATTCATATTCACCAATTTATGTCTCACTATCAACATGGCACATGATGTAATGGCAACAAAGTCAAATTCAGCATTTGATTCTATATGCAATGCCAAATATCATCACATGCTCAGCAAGATTCAATCACCTCAATCAATATAATTAATAGCACTCGTCCGAAACAGAATAATCATAAACTTTAGCATTTGAAATTCGCACAATCCGCTTGCACAGTTTTAGAAAATATTTCCATTAAATACCCAAATGACCTTTAAGAATTATGAAATTCGAACATGTGATAGTCAAGACATAAAGGCAGAAACTTCATGAAGAACACATACCCAAAAGAACCTCACACAAAAAGATATAGCTCACGCATTACAGCTTGCAAAATTTGGACACATCAGATTGCGTGGTCTTAGGAATATTCCAAATTAAATACTGGAATGACCTTCAAAATTTATGAAATTTTACCATGTGATATTCAATACCCTAAGGTATATTTTTCATGTAGACATTAAGAACAGATTCGTCCTAGATAATTAACTATGGACGGTTGAAGCCCCTGTTCCTAGTACCAAACATTTCAGGTTTAGCCATCTCCGAAAAATCACAATTTCACCTACTTATCTTCCTTCTTTTCCTCTGAATTTTTTATATGTTTTGACTCAAGAGGTCTAATACAACTTTCATTAAGGAATCAAGGTGATATTTTTAAAGAAAAGTCACTTTATAGTCCACCAAGTCACTGGAGCTCAGTACATCATTTCCAGATCTAACGTCTTCAAGATAAAACTCGTTTTACTAGGCTATAATTGTTCATTTTATCTCAAATTTGAGTATGTTAGTATTAAAGATGTTCTCTACAACTTTCGTGAAGGGGTCAAAGTGAAATTTTCAGTAACAAATTACATGCAACACACAAAATCACCAAGAGGTCAACAAAACAGCTTCAGATCTAACATTTTCGTAGAGGGAGGGTTTCACCCCTCAAAACTCAACCATTTTGTCTCAAATTTTAGTATGTTATACTTTAAGATGTTATCTACAACTTTTATGAAGAATTCAAAGCCAAAATCCGACTCAAATATTGCATGCAAGCCACTACAACATTCTGGGTCAGACTGTTTACTCGAGAACAGCTTTACTACTTCAAAACAACTCCCTCAAAACTTTGGTTTTTCACGCCCTAGACATCCGAAATTCATCACCATTTAATAACACATTCTAGACACAACATGCAAGAGCAGATCAAAGGATCTAACTTGCCTCCAAACCGAGCAAGCATGAGCACACAGCGGCTGGACATGGCGACGACGAGCGACGGACAAGTGGCTTCTTCCTCGCACGGCCTTCTCCTCCTCTCTCTTGGTTTCCCTCACTCTCTCGATAGCTCTCTCTCTCTCTCTCTCTCTCTCTCTCTCTCTCTCTCTCTATCAAAACCGGCCACTCCTTCTCTTTATTTCCCTTTTATTCAATCATTTGTAATGATTAGGAGCTGCCCAAGGTGGCCAATGGGTGTAACTCCCCTTTTTGCCACTTGGCAAACCCCATGCACATGATGGGCTTAAAGATGGGTTGGCCTCCCCCCCCCCCCCCCCCACCTTGTGGTCGACGGCCTATTCATGGGCTTATGGGCCAGCCAATTGGCCCATCTTAGGCCCACACTCTTGGGCCTAAGACCCAAGCTTAATTAAATCCAATTTTACTTTTAATAATTCATCTTAATTCCCTCTTTTATAAATTCCAAATTTACAATTTCATATGACCATAAAACTTGTATCCTTAAACTATAAGAATCAAATCTTTGAGGTGCATAGTCAAGAACAAATTCTTCTTATCAAATTATCCCATGATACTAATTTTAATAACCCATGAACACAAGAAACATTTCCATCCACATAACACTCGGTCTCAAAAGAAAATCAATAGTGAAAGCATAAACCAAAGGCAATTTCATTACCTAATCATAGACTTTAATTCATCTAGAGGTTGCCTTGAATTTTGGGATGCCACTATTCTCCCCTCCTTAGAGAATTTCGTCCTCAAAATTAGACATCACTCATGCCTTTTGAAACAAGTAGGGGTATTTTTCCTTCATCTGATCTTCACTTTCCCATGTGGCTTCTTCCATATCATGATGTCGCCATAATACCTTAACCAATGGGATTCTCTTGGTCCTGAGAATTTGTTCATTCCGATCCAGTACTTGCACAGGCTCTTTAATATACCTCACTTTCTCATCCATTTTGATGGCTTCATGATCGAGTATGTGACCAGGATCCGGCTGGTACTTTCTCAACATCGATACATGACACATCATGCAAATTTCCCAATTTAAGAGGTAGGGCCAAACGATAAGCTACATCTCCTATTCTTTCAAGTATCTAAAAAGGTCAGACAAATCTAGGGCTTAACTTACCCTTCATTCCAAATTGAGATATTCCTTTCATTGGAGATACTTTAAGGAATACATGATCTCCCACATTAAATTCCAAAGGCCTTCTACGCATATCTACGTAGTCTTTCTGTCTACTTTGAGTGTTTTAAGTCTTTTCCTAATAATCTCGATAGCTTCAGTGGTAGTCTGTACTAGTTCAAGTCCTGTCAATTTCCTTTCACCTACTTCATTCCAACAAATAGGAGTTCTACATCTCCTTCCATATAATGCTTCATAGGGAGCCATGTTTATACTTTTCTGAAAACTATTATTATAAGCAAACTCCACCAAATGCAATCTTTCACCCCAATTTCCTTTAAAGTCAATCACATAAGCCCTCAACATACCCTTTAATGTCTGGATTACTCTTTCTGTTTGTCCATCTGTTTGAGGGTGAAAAGCAGTACTAAACTGAAGACTCCGCCAAAAGTTCGAAGTAAATCTTGAATCCTAATATGAGGTAATAGTTACTAGAACACCATGTAAACGTATTACTTGACTTACATATATATATATCCGCATATTTGTCCATTGGGTAGTCTATGCGAACTGCTAGGAAATGAGCAGACTTAGTTAAACGGTCCACTATTACCCAGATAGAGTTATAACCACTTGATGTCCTTGGCAATCCTTGCACAAAGTCTATTGTTATATGTTCTCATTTCCATTCTGGTATGTCTAATGGTCTCAAGAGTCCTGTGGGTTTGTGATGTTCCATTTTTACTTACTGGCACGTTAAACATTGAGAAACCTGCTTAGCCGTATCTGCTTTCATACCATTCCACCAAAATTGTTGACGCAAGTTCCTATACATCTTTGTACTACCTAGATGAACACTGTAATTACTCCTATGTGCCTCCGACAAAATTTCCTTCTTTACTTGTTCATTGTCGGGAACACAAAGTTGTCATTGGCATCTTACCACTCCATCTTCAAAGATTTGAAATTCTGGTCCTTTTCGTAAAGACACTGCATCTTTCACTTTTAAAATTTCCGGATCAGATTCTTGTAAGATCTTAACTTTATGAATAATTTTAGGTTCAATTCTTAATGCACTAAGCATATTTGTAAGACAATCCATTTTCAATTTAAACTCTGAGTCTGCTACTAACTTTAACAAGCTCCATTCCGCCATTCTTAAACTGCCCATCTCCATAGCTGACTTACGACTAAGAGCATCTGCTACTTTATTTGCTTTCCCTGGATGGTATCGTATCTCACAATCATAATCCTTTAACAACTCCATCCACCTCCTTTGTCTCATGTTCAACTCCTTTTGTGAGAACAGATACTTCAAGCTCTTATGATCAGTATAAATCTCAAACTTTTCCCCATATAAATAATGTCTCCATATCTTCAAAGCGAACACTATAGCTGCTAATTCTAAATCATGCGTGGGGTAATTCAATTCATGGGGTTTTAATTGTCTAGACGCATAAGCTATGACCTTGCCATGCTGCATCAAAACACATCCCAGTCCTTTGTGAGATGCATCACTGTATACCGTAAAGCCATCCGATCCTGTCGATATAGTTAAGATTGGGGCCGAGGTCAATTTTCTTTTAAGCTCCTGGAAACTCCTTTCACATTCCCCATTCCATTCAAACTTCACATTCTTTCGAGTCAATTTTGTTAAAGGACCTACCAATCGTGAAAATCCTTCAATAAATCTCCTATAATAACTAGCTAGTCCTAAGAAACTCCGTATTTCAGTAGGTGTCGTTGGTCTCGGCCAATTTATTACCATCTCAACTTTCACCGGGTCTACTGCAATACCTTCTCCTGATACCACATGCCCTAAAAATATTATCTGGTCCAGCCAGAATTCACACTTGCTAAGTTTGGCATACAGCTTATGATCTCTCAAGGTTTGCAAAACTATCCTCAAATGCTGTTCATGCTCTTTAGGCCCTCTTGAATATATCAGGATATCATCAATAAAAACAATCACAAACTAGTACAAATAAGGCTTAAATATTCTATTCATTAGATCCATAAATGCAGCCGGTGCATTTGTCAATCCAAACGGCATAGCTAGGAACTCATAATGTCCATAACGAGTCCTAAACGCAGTCTTAGGAATGTCCTCTTTCTTAATTCTTAACTGATGGTATCCCGACCTTAAGTCAATCTTAGAGAAGACCGAACTTCCTTGGAGTTGATCAAATAGGTCATCAATTCTATGCAAATGATATTTATTTTTAATGGTCACCTGATTCAGTTGCCTATAGTCAGTGCATAAGCGCATCGACCCATCTTTTTTTTTTTCACAAACAAGACTGGTGCACCCCAAGGTGAAGCACTTGGCCTAATGAATCCTTTGTCGAGCAACTCTTGTAGTTGCACCTTTAATTCCTTCAATTCGACTAAGGCCATCCTATATGGGGCTTTCGATATTGGTCCTGTTCCAGGCATTCATTCAATTTCGAACTCAATTTCTCATTTTGGCTGTAATCCAGGCAACTCCTCAGGAAATACATCTTGAAATTCATTAACCACTCGAATTTCATCAAGCTTAGGCTTTTTCTTAATATAATCTTTAACCATGGCCAGGTACCCTTAACAACCTTTGTCCAGTAATGCACAGGCTTCTATTGCGGAAATAAGTGCTATAGGTAGGTGGGTCTGACCTCCTAAAAATTCACAACTAGACTGATAAGGTAAAACAAATTGGATCACTTTTCTATAACAATCCATTTTGGCCTGATACTTACGAAGCCAATCCATTCCTATGATAACATCGAAATCATACATAGCCATTACAACCAAGTCTATTTTCATATCTTTTCCTCCCATTGATATCTTACAATTCCCACACACCAACGTAGACAATACCATATTCTTTAAAGGCATAGAAACACAAAGAGGCGTCTCAAGAGGCGTAACTTCTATTTTACTCAAATGCCTATATCTTTTAGACACAAATGAATGCATAGCACCCGTATCAAACAATGCATATGCATTTTTACCATTGATAAGGATCGTACATGAGATAACATTTTTGGAAGCTTCCGCTTCCTCTTGGGTGACCGCATACACCCTTCCTTGTGCTAGTGGCCTCTGAGGATTCCTTGGTAAGTTTGATCTAATAGCACTCTGTTGTCCCTGTCGCACCGAGCCAACACTCATTTGTGACCTTTCTTGTGGGAAACTTCTCCTAAGGTGGCCCACTTGTCCACAACCAAAACATCTCAATCGTCCATTGCAAGGTCCTAGGCCATGTCGCCCATTACACCTTTGACAAACATCAAGCTGATAGGGTGCTTTCCCTATATTCAGGCCATTTCTTGCTCCCCCAAAATTTCCAAAATTGTTCTTTTTCTTCACATTCCAAGTTTGACCTTAACCAGAATAGGGTCTTTTACCCCTTCTCACATCATTAAAGTTCAGCTGTTTCTTAAACTCTGATTGCTCTCTCATCGGCTCCTGTTCCACTAACTGTGCCCTTTCATAAATCTCATGATAATCCCTTATGTTCAAAGGCACTAGTTGTTTCCTGATATCAGTTCTCAACCCTTTCAGAAATCTCTTAGCCTTTTCTTCCTGATCCTCAATCAATCTAGGAGCATATCTAGATAATTCAGAAAATCTAGTCTCATATTGGTCCACCTCCCTTTGTTCCAACTGAACAAATTCTGAAATTTTCCTGTCCTTAGCACAGTCGGAAAAATGTTTTCTATTGAAGGCCCTCACAAACTCCTCCCAGTTAACATCAGTGCCTAATGAAAAGATTATGTCCTTTGAAGCTCTCCACCAAAACTTCGCATTTCCCTCCAGATGGTACTCTGCCAAAGTTATTTTCTCAACATCATTGCAATCCAACAACCGGAAAATTCGTTCCATCCCATCAATCCAATGCTCCACCTCCTCAGGACTTCCCATTCTATTGAACTTAGGTGGTTTTAGCTTCAGAAATTGCTCCACCAGTCCTTGAGTACGGCGTTCTGCTCCGGGTTGTTGCTGCGCTTGTCTTTCCATCAGATTTCCTATATTGGCCGATGCCTGTAGGATATCTTCCATCCGGGGTTCAGCCCTTGCTGCAGAGGCTTCAGTTCTTGATGGATGAGCGCTTCCAACTCATACCATGATTTCCCTGCAGTTTCCAAGCATTTGCCTTAGGAAATATCTGTGACTCAATATCTTCTTTTAAAAACAAGAGCAACTAAAGAAAATAAGTAACATAACCATGTTACTAGTACCTAAAAGTGATTCATAACTACTAGGGATTTACAAGTGATTACTCATCACCCGTTATTCAAAGTTACCCAACTATTCTAGCCAATATGCTATGGTGTGCATTGTCATCATGTTCCTCAATTTCCAAATGAGGTTCCTTATCACTCCAACCTATAATCATTGCTCTGATACCAAAAAGGGCGGCTGTGGCACCCTGAAACACCTTAGGTCGCCACAAGTACCTATCGCTCCACTAGTCACATCTCTTAGTAGAAGCATCATAATTCATAGGCATTTTTGTTTTTTTTTTTTAAATGGTCCCAACACAACTTATTAGCGGAAGCATAATTGAGTCTCACCATCTCTCCCTCCAATAACCATAATGCAATGCACACCACTAAGCATCATAAGAAAAGATAAAGCCAAGACACTTTTATTTATATATTTTCATGATGGATTTCTCAGGTCGGTACAACAAAAAGAAAGCCAAGACTTTTAACTACACTTGGCCACATCCCAAAAAGATATTTCAACCCCTATAACGATCACATGTCATCCTTCATCTATCAGTGTCGGCTACCCCCCAAAAAGAAACGTCAGCTCTCTACTCCTCACGCAGTCATCACACCCATCTTGGCGCGTCGGGCGGTGGTGGCGACGGCAACATCCCCCGAATCACTCAATCTCGGCAGATGTGAACCAACAAAAACTCCTGAATGATCGGGCCCCCAACCAGGCCCACATCGTACATGACCAACACGCGAACTCGCACAAATGTCAGACCAGGGATGGTAATGCAATCAATCTCCAAACACTCTACCTCCACGTCCGATGGGAGGCCATAAAAGGTACCCCGCGTGACTGGAGAGAGCGGCATCTTCCTAATCTGAAATGTTGGTCTCCGAAGGGGTGAGTACAGCCACTCAGCAGGTAAAAGATCCAATAAACTATTCAATGCATCACACAATACAATCATGACAATCATAGCATAGTACATGTCATTCATGCATCCAAGCATAACTTACCTTGCAGTCATGCATATGTCATCATATCATACATCCTCATGTACTCATCACCATCATGTCATACATCTACCATGTCATAGGTGTACATACAACCATGCACTCATCATCATCATGTCACACATATACCATCATGCCATAGGTGCACATAAAACCATGCACTCATCATCATCATGTCACACATATACCATCATGCCATAGGTGCACATACAACTATGCACTCATCATTATCATGTCACACATATACCATCATGCCATAGGTGCACATATAACCATGCACTCGTCATTATCATGTCACACATATACCATCATGCTATAGGTGCACATACAACCATGCACTCATCATCATCATATCATACAGCCATAAGTATTTCATCATATCATATGTGTATGATTCAATTTCTACTTTTATATTTCAATTTGATCACCACATCTTTCTTTCCCGGGACCAGTAATTGCACCCCACATTTTATCACTCGCACTCCAATCCAAGCATCGCGAGAAACCTCTGGCAAACACCATCGGGCATCCGGCACCCCCACATTCCGGGCATCTCGCATCCCAACTGTCATCACGAGGCATTCCCCAAGCACAAACCTCCGAGGCTTCCGGCACCCAACCATTCCGAGCATCTCGAAACTCCCAAGGACATCCGCGCATGTATCACAATACAACCAGGCATCCGGCACCCCCCATCCCGAGCATCCTGACACTCCCAGGGCATCATCGGCCCACCTCCAACAGTCTCCTCATTCATCAAAATTCATATTCACCAATTTATGTCTCACAATCAACATGGCACATGATGTAATGGCAACAAAGTTAAATTCAGCATTTGATTCTATATGTAATGCTAAATATCATCACATGCTCAGCAAGATTCAATCACCTCAATCAATATAATTAATAGGGCTCGTCCAAAACAGAATAATCATAAACTTTAGCATTTGAAATTCGCACAATCCTGCTTGCACAGTTTTAGAAAATATTTCCATTAAATACTCAAATGACCTTTAAAAATTATGAAATTCGAACATGTGATAGTCAAGACATAAAGGCAGAAACTTCATGAAGAACTCATACCCAAAATAACCTCACACAGAAAGATATAGCTCACACATTACAGCTTGCAAAATTCGGACACATCAGATTGCGCGGTCTTAGGAATATTCCAAATTAAATACCGGAATGACCTTCAAAATTTATGAAATTTTACCATGTGATAGTCAAGACCCTAATGTAGATTTTTCATGGAGACATTAAGGACAGATTCGTCCTAGATAATTAACTATGGACGGTTGAAGCCCCTGTTCCTAGTACCAAACATTTCAGGTTTAGCCGTCTCCGAAAAATCACAATTTCACCTACTTATCTCCCTTATTTTCCTCTGAATTTTTTATATGTTTTGCCTCAAGAGGTCTACTACAAATTTTGTTAAGGGATCAAGGTGTGATTTTTAAAGGAAAGTCACTTTATAGTCCACCAAGTCACTGGAGCTCAGTACATCATTTCCAGATCTAACGTCTTCAAATAAAAATCGTTTCACTAGGCTATACTTGTTCATTTTATCTCAAATTTGAGTATGTTAGTCTTCAAGATGTTCTATACAACTTTCCTGAAGGGGTCGAAGTGAAATGTTTAGTAAAAAATTACATGCAACACACAAAATCACCAAGAGGTCAACAAAACAGCTTCAGATCTAACATTTTCGTAGAGGGAGCGTTTCACTCTTCAAAGCTCAACCATTTTGTCTCAAATTTTAGTATGTTATACTTTAAGATGTTATATACAACTTTTATGAAGAATTCAAAGCCAAAATCCGACTCAAACATCGCATGCAAGCCACTACAACATTCTGGGTCAGACTGTTTACTCGAGAACAGCTTTACTACTTCAAAACAACGCCCTCAAAACTTCAGTTTTTCACGCCCTAGACATCCGAAATTCATCACCATTCAATAACACATTCTAGACACAACATGCAAGAGCAGATCAAAGGATCTAACTTGCCTC
The DNA here is from genome assembly GCA_028830015.1 of Eucalyptus grandis x Eucalyptus urophylla. Taxonomy (NCBI): domain Eukaryota; kingdom Viridiplantae; phylum Streptophyta; class Magnoliopsida; order Myrtales; family Myrtaceae; genus Eucalyptus; species Eucalyptus grandis x Eucalyptus urophylla. The sequence goes on from CM054190.1 coordinate 51,058,088, forward strand.
CAAACTGAGCAAGCACGAGCACACGGCGGCTGGACACGGCAACAACAAGCGACGGACGAGCGGCTTCTTCCTCGCGCGGCCTTCTCCTCCTCTTTCTCGGTTTCCCTCACTCTCTTGACAGCTCTCTCTCTCTCTCTCTCTCTCTCTCTCTCTCTCTCTCTCTAAATCGGCCACTCCTTTTTATTTCCCTTTTATTCAATCATTTGTAATTATTAGGAGCTGCCCAAGGTGGCCAATGGGTGTAACTCCCCTTTTTGCCACTTGGCAAACCCCATGCACATGATGGGCTTGAAGATGGGCCGGCCTTCTCCCCCCCCCCCCTTGTGGTCGACGGCCCATTCATGGGCTTATGGGCCAGCCAATTGGCCCATCTCTTGGGCCTAAGACCCAAGCTTAATTAAATCCAATTTTACTTTTAATAATTCATCTTAATTCCCTCTTTTATAAATTCCAAATTTACAATTTCATATGGCCATAAAACTTGTATCATTAAACTATAAGAATCAAATCTATGAGGTGCATAGCCAAGAACAAATTCTTCTTATCAAATAATCCCATGATACTAATTTTAATAACCCATGAACACAAGATACAATTCCATCCACATAACACTCGGTCTCAAAAGAAAATCAATAGCTAAAGCATAAACCAAAGGCAATTTCATTACCTAATCATAGACTTTATTACATCTAGAGGTTGCCTTGAAGTTTGGGATGCCACAAAGATAGCAATGGTGTTATGAAGAACTAACACAATTACCGTGATACTGCAATTTGTTGCAACTTCAGCTTCTTCTTTCTCAATCTAATGAATAGCTACTGAATGGATCCTTTTGGCAGATGTGATCGCCTACTCTGATACCAAGTGAAGATGAGAGAACTGTATTGAAGAATCAAAAGATGCAGAGACAAGAATATATATCGAAGATTTGAAGATCAATCAAGAAAAGCTTTGTATTCTTCTTATTTCAATGACAATGTAATACAAAACTTGTACATCATTAATGAGTAGAAAGAATTTCTCATCTCGACTTCTCTCTTTCTTTCTTTCTATTGCTTGAACACTACAGAGTACTTAACAATGGAGATTTTCTCTCTCTATCTCTGTATATCTTCTTAACAATCACCAAAGAACTTGACATCTACGCATCCTTTTCTATTGAAGAAGATGAAGTTTTTAACTGACAGAACTAATTTCTGTTTTAAACTTTTCCAACTGAATAACAGCTTTACATGTCTTCATAGGCTAGCAATCCGTATCAATCTTCCTCACAAATTCACCATCGTCGATGACAATCCTCATTGTCCTTCATCTCAGTCGTTCATTTGCAGCCCCTTCTTTAGACTAGTATCAGCCACTTCTTTCCCTTTTTCCTGTATCAGCAATACTTGTTTTTGTTCTTTCGTTAGTCTCAGCAGCATCTGTTCTTTCTCCAGCATCAGCATTATGGACAGCTGATTTAGTTGATTGATACCCCTTAACAAGGACGACTACAAGGTCGATGCCAACGGCAACCCAGTGAAGGAGCTGCAAATGGCGGGCACCTCTATCATGGCCCACATCCAGCGGATGGCCTACGGACAGTTCATGATCTTCAACCCACTAGCCTTCCTGTCCTCCCTCAGCATCATCCTGCTCCTCTTGAGCGAGCTTTCAATAAAGCGGGGACTCTGGATGTGGACCCAGATGGTGCTCATGTGCCTAGCGATCAAGGGGCAGGCGATCACCTACTTTGGAGCCCTGCGCAACATATCTCCGGCTGACATGCGGGGGGTGCTGAAGGACGTGATGGACGTGTCAGTGGTGTGCTGGCTGTACTTGATGGGGGTGGTGTTAATGGGGAATGTGGTGAGGCTATGGGTGTGGGTGCTGAGGAAGTGGGGTTACCTGAAGAAGAAAGAGAAGAAGGATTCAGATGAAGACGATGAAGACAAGCATGAGGAAGTGTGACGGTCTGTGTGACAATCGAGTAAATTTAATGGTCTTTGTTCTATGATGGTGGCAGCATGTTCAATATGTGTAAAATTTGTGATTCTGATGAGCGGGTCGATGATGGGTTTTGACGTGCTCTGTTTTCTTCTACTTCTGTTTGATAAGAGAGTATTTGTCCTAAAGAGAGGGTAAGACGGATTCTGCTAGAGAAATCTTTGGATGGTAAACGATTGAAGAGACTAATATGGCGCTTGGAGCAATCGTGCATGATCTCCCCCTGTAATTTGTACAAAATCAGGATAATACACGGTTATAGTTGCCGCAATTTCTTCTCTATACAATGTTGAACATGACTGTTAGACGAAGAGAGCTTCAGCCAGTTTGGCCAGGTCTACTCAGGAACGGCTCAGTCCTCAACTCGGCCATCTTTGCTCGGCATTGAAGTATTCTGGACTTTGGTCCTCAATTGAGATTCAGGGTGGCTAGAAATAAATTAGTTGTGCAGGATGGGATTTCCTGCAATCATTATATAATTCTTTCCTTTGTTTGAATAGTATTTGATACTGAGATTAGAAATGTTTTGTCTAGTTTTCTATTTCCTTCCCTTCCTAGCTGCTGTTAAACACCTATCTTGCCAGACGTTTCTGCTATGGAGGGATCAATTAAGCTGCCATCTCAAGCCTCTGTTGCACGAGATCGAACCTCATGCAAGGTAGAGTGTATCTACTATCTACTGTCTATGACTTGAGAATTCCATGTCAATTAAACTGTACAAATTCATGCACATTTGATGATTAGAAGCACGACTCTGTTTAAGCGTGGTACCCTGTAACTTCTCACTGCCAGACATAATAATTTTTGCTGAAATCTCTGCTAGACTCGATTCATTAGACTATTCAAGACAATATTTCGCATGATTGAATTAGCATGAAATGAAAGAGAGAGCCGACTCAAACGATTGTTACAGAGGATGACACTTGATGAAAGCGTGAACTTATTCCACGCAGAACCAAACATTTTGTTCTGTCTTTCGCCATAAACACAGCAATTCTCATTCATATGGAAAATACAGCACTACCGCCAACATCAGCATCAAATAAAAACTGCAGATATAAGGGAACATTAGAACTGTAACTCTCACTACAAACTCGGTCTCTAGCCTGAGCAGCTGCTATCCAGTTGTCTGATGGATTAGTTGCTCAACTGACCCAAATCCACTGGACATCTTTAAAGCTTGAAGCTTTCTGTCCTGCTATTGTTGTCGGTTATAGAAATCCTATCGAGTCACCACCATTGATCTTTTATTAGATCTTCTACAAGCTCTAAATAGTTAGTGCCAATACCCCTCCTGTCTATGGTTTTCGTTCGTCGCTCATATCCTCGCCGAGGCATCAACCCAAAGGTCTTCTGTTCGACATGATCAAAACGTCTCAAACCACCTCCTCTCATATTATCCTCGATTAGTTGGCAGTCCCTGCTTTTACCCGCATTAATTGATTTCAAATCTTGCCTTTTCTCTTGAATGTCATGTCCTACGAAGCATTCTTAAGGTGCCGTCCGCATGATCTCCAGTTTTTTCAAATTAGATCGAAGTTGATGGAAGGATTCAGTCCTCAGCACTCCATGATGTCTAATTTTCTCGAGGTTTCATTGAGTTTCTATACTTCCTAGACTTACACCCTCAGGTTAACAAAGTTTCCCTTCGAAGTTCAGGTTTCTGGTTAGCTCCAGAATGGGTTTCACCTACCAACATCATATCATCTACGGAGAAAATACACCATTTGACATCATCTTGAATTTTTCTTGTTGGCATGGACGGATTCACCATGGGGCCAATGGAGGCACTTGCCCCCTTTAAGCTTCCTATAAATTGAAATGAGAACTACAATATGTTGTAATCGTTTGGTGAATTTGCCCCACGAAAATACAAGTGTGTACTTTGAAGGCTTGATTCAACATGGGAAGAAAGGAGATTGCAAAATATGCGAGTCATTCATTCGATTTTGCTCGCATCTTGCCTGATCCATCAAATCAATAAGGCATTTTGGGTGTTCAAGGTTTACTTACCAAAAATGAGCCTCTTTGTCATAGGAAGCTGAGGAAATCTTCCCCTCGCCAGCGTGCTCAAGGCCACCGCAGTCAGTTTGTCTCTGTGATTTGTAGTTCACTGGTGATTATATGCTTGCTAGAAATCCAAGCATTAAAGAAATTAATCTCGTGTGGAGATTTTCCATTGATTGTTGCGATCGCCAGAGTAAGCGTCCGGAGTTGGTGACCGTCGGTTGGAGCAGGTGACCCGGTTGGTGTTGGTTCGGTGGTGATGTGTATGTTGGATACGACGCATATAGAGGTTGATTCGTCGCCAATAATTCTGGTTCGGTTAAGTTGCAGAAGGAATATAGAGATTCGGGGAAGAAGAAGGCGAAAGGTTGAAGAAGAAGGGAAAAAGATAAAACAAGGAAGAAGACAAAGGGGAAGAATAAAGGAAATTAAGAAAATCATATAAAAAATAATTAAAAAAATCATATAAAAAGAATTTTAAAAAATATTTAAAAATTCGAAAGAAAATAAAATAAAAAATTTTAAAAATGCCACGTCAGCGTTTGCCTGACGGCCGACGTCCACGTTAGTGCCGGCCAGCTAATTTTAGCCGAATGGACTGAATTGACACAATTATAAAAAGTTTAGAACTAAATTGGCCAAAAAAAAAAAGTTCATGATTGAATTTACACAATTGCAATAAGTTTATGACTTTTTTAGTAATTCTCCCCTAACAATATGGACAAGACATCCCCATCATTGGTCTTGGTGTTGTCAGTTACACTTGCTTCATTGGAGCTATTCTTCTTTTTCTCATTCTTTTTTGATAGAATCTCTTGGTATGCCCTTTCTCATTACACCCTTAGCATCTTCCTTTAAACTTTCCCTTGGATTGTGATTGACCTTTGCGGCTCAATCCGCGATCTGTTGATCTTCCTCTTCCTTGATTGCTTTTCTCCTTCCCAAAGAGTGCCTCTCCTGAAGATTTTGAACTACTTGCCTTTTTCCAAGTATCATTTGAAATTAAGGTAGCAATCACCTCTTCGATCTCTAGGGTTTCCTTGTAATCAAGGAGTGCAGTCACCAAGTGGTCAAACAAATCTAGCAACGACACCAATAGTAGAAGCGCTATTTTTCATCCTTGAACTTTACCTTCAAGCTTGCAAGTTCATTGATCATCTAATTAAATACAATGAGGTGTTCCAACAGATCTTTCTTCACTCATCTAAAGCGAATACAATCTCTTCTTCAAGAAGAACTTATTTGTAAGAGATTTCATCATGTAAATGCTTTCGAGTTTGAGCCATACCTCTGGAGCATATTTGATTTCCGTCACATATTGGAGGGCCTCATCCAATAGGCTCAATCGGATCGCATTGCATGCCTTCTCTTCCATGTTGGCCTAGTCATCGTCAGCAATGGTGTTCGGCTTGTTCGATCTTCCTGGAAGAACCTTTGATAAACCTTGTTGAATCAACAAATTGTTCATCCATCTCTACCATAGTGAAAAATTATTCTTCTCGGTAAATCATTCGATATCAAATGGAACAGTCAAACTTTTTCCAGCCATCCACTCAAAAGTCACAATACAAGAACGGGGAACTTAGATTGCTCCGATACCAATTGTTGTGCAAAAGAGCACCCTAACTAAATGAGATGAAAAGTTGAAAAACAAGAATATTTAAGAACAAAGATATTTATGTGGTTCGACCAAAATCTACCTATGTCCACGGTAGAGAGAGATGATTTTTTCTTTCTCGAGCGTGTTTTGATACAAGATAAAATGCTGAATAAATAGATCATTAGATCCCCACTTCCTTAATCCCAATAGGAAACGAATTACACCCTAGAGATCTTATCATTTTTTAAAGTAACTAATAAATCTTTATTGATTATCCCTTAAATATTAGAAATTCATTACATATCCTAATTACATTGAATTTGGACTATTTCCCATGAAATCCCTTGTAGATAGGTTCAAATCTAGGAAATATATCTAGAAACGTATAGCTTGCAAGCTCCAAACCTTCCTAGACTTCCCGATCAACTTTCCGAGTCTCTAATCGATGGAAATTTCTTGGAATTCAAGACAACATCAGCAAAGTCAAAGATGAGGCCTTATCAACTTTTCCAAGTCTCTAATCAAGCGAAATTTCTTGGACTTTTCGATGAAAGTCCCATCAATCTTAAATGCATGCCAATTTTCTTGGTTCAATGAATCCGTGTTGAATACGGGTTGCATCATCGTATTATTCCACACTCTTTACTTTTCAACATTGTGGAAGCATGCAAGAATTTTCTTTAATCCCACGCGTTTGTGTCGCTGCTCTGCTCTTTCCAGCGTGTAAATGCTATGTAAGACTCACGTTATAGCATCTTATATATGGTTAACAATCTCAACCTTTGACATTCCAACTCCAAGGAAGTCTAGTGAAAAAAAAAAAACAGAGAACGTGTGTGGAACGAAAGCTTCAGGTGATTAGCTCGAGCGATTTGAGTTCACCCACAAGCTGGGAACAATGCCATCGATCACAAGCCCGAGAAGAAGGTCGCCACCCCCGCCACATCAACAAGCTTCCTTAGCATTTGAAAGAAGACACCGAGAGAGGAGGCTCTATGAAGCGTTGCTTGGCAGGTGCGTCGGGTCGTTAGCTCAGTTGCTGCAAGAAGACCGACTCATCCTTGCAGAAGCCCTAAATACTATTTACACCTTTACAATATTAAAACCAAGGAGAACAATTAAAAAGAAAAAACCATTATAGGGGGAGGGTTGAGAATCGGATGTGTTCCCAATGAAACTTAATTTGGCTTGATCCGTACCCAAAAAAAAAAAAAAAACCAACCTTTAGTCTTCACTTTTAATAATTTGATTAATTTATATTTCCTTTTCCGTTTCAACTAGTCGGCAGGCGAAAAGGGTATTCAAGAAAAGCCACGAAAAGAAGCAAAGCAGGAAAAAAAGGAAAGAGGAGTTTGGGAAAAGGACGTAATTGAGAAAATCGCGAGCAAATCCATGGTCGCATGCCGTGCCATTTTCCACGAACGTGCTTAAGAGAATCGCGATCGAGCGCTGCGGCAACTGTGTCCCTCTTGTGGAGAATCCTGTCCACCGGAAAGCAGGAAGATCAGCAAAAACAGAGAAGACCAATTGTGGAAAAAGGTGGGCAGGAAACATCAAATTTCTCGCCAGCCCCGTTTCCCCTTTGGGCTTAGCAGGGCGTAATTGCAACTTGTTTCGGATTTTATGCGGTGCTAAGCTGCAATAATTTAGGGTGATATATCGTGCATGGTATGATAGCACTCAATCGCAGTTTTGTTTTATTTTATCTATCGATTCGAATCGTAGAAAATATATAATCTTTGCTGTGCTATTATATTATGTCTTATATAATTAAAAACAGAATGAAATACACTTGAATTCTTGACTTTGATCCTTTTCGGTTAAAGAGAGATAGAGAGCTTGGTGCCATCCCCATGTTGGCCTAGTCATTGGATCGCGATGCATTCCCTCTCCTCCATGTTGGCCCAAGCATCATTGGTGATGCTGTCCAACTTGTTCAATCTTCTTTGAAGAACCTTTGATAAACTCAGTTGAACCAACAAATCCTCCATTCTTCTCCACCGTAGTGTAAAATTATTCTTCCTGGTGAATCATTTGATATCAAAATGAACAGTCAAACCTTTTCTAGCCATCTAGTCAAAAGTCACAATACAAGAACAGAGAACTTGGATTTCTTCAATACCAATTGTTGTGCAGAAGAGCACCCTAACTAGACGAGATGAAAAGTTGAAAAACAAGAATAATCAAGAATATAGAGATTTACATGGTTCGGCAAAAATCCACCTACGTCCACAGGAGAGAGAGATGCTTTCTTATATCTTGAGCGTATTTAGATATAAGATACAATACTGAATAAATAGATCATCAGATCCTCACTTCCCTAATCCCAATAAGAAAGGAATTCCACACTAAAGATCTTATCAGTTTTGAAACTAACTAATAAATCTTTAGTGATTATCCCCTATATATTAGGGATATCATGACATCTCCTAGTTACATGAAATTTGGACTATTTCCCATGAAATCCCTTGTAGATAGGTCCAAATCTAGGAAATATATCTAGAAACGTATAGCCTACAAGCTCCAAGCTTTCCTAGACTTCCTGATCAACTTTTCCATGTCTCTAATCGATGGAAAATTTTTATAATTTAAGACAACATCAGCAAAGTAAAAGAGGAGGCCTTATCAACTTTTCCGAGTCTCTAATCGATGGAAATTTCTTGGAATTCAAGACAATATCAGCAAAGTCAAAGAGGAGGCCCTATCAACTTTTTCAAGTCTCTAATCGAGCGAAATTTCTTGGACTTTTCAATTAAAGTCTCATCGATCTTAAATGCATGCTGATCTTCTTGGTCCAGTGAATTCGTGTTGTATACGGGTTGCATCATCGCATTATTCCACACTCTTTACTTTTCAACATGGTGCTTTCATCCATATCCGAACACCTATATAATTGTCTAATCCCTAACAAGAAAGGAAAACCAAAATCACCTCTTCTAATCTCTAGCTCCCTTGATCACGTCTTGCTACATAATTACTGTCCAATTAGGGAATAATCATTACGGCAGTCGGCTGCATGCACTCAAAGCGAACCCCGCCATATTCGATGATCGGGATATGATTATGTGCATGCACGTTCTATCGTCGTCATTTCTTTACTATTTATACCAATTTCAAACATCAAGTTGTATATAATTAAATTCCCAATCTCGAGCTCAATTCCCTCTTTCGATCGTCATTCATTTAGATTGACAAGCTCGAGCTTAAATTCCCTCTTTCAGTCCTCATCTTCATTTGGAATAATATCAACCAAGTTTTGGTTGGCATTATCACTTCATATTATTAGCCTTCTTTTACTTTTGTTTCAAGTAGGGTCTCTACTCGCACATGGACTACCGCCCTTGCAGAAGATCATATTTTTCTTTATCACACATATCAATGAGATCTCTGTTCGAGTGCGAATTACCACCCATGTGTAAGATCACATTGTTATTTTAATTACCGTTCACGCATATCAGTGGAATCTCTACTCGAGTGCGGACTACCTCTCCTACATGAGATCACATTGTTGGACTACCTCTCCTGCATGAGATCACATTGTTATTCTAATTATTTTCAATTAGTTTCATATTATGGGAAAAGTGCCAAAAAAGTCCTAAACATTTTGTCTGTGTCATTTAGTCTAAACATTTTTTTGGTACTGATTTAGTCCTAAACATTTTTACATTGTGCCAATTCATTCCTTTCCGACCAATTTTGGCTGGATTTTGCTAACTGGACGCCAGCTAACTGACGTGGCCTAATCGGCACTAACATGGACAACTTTTAATAATATTTAATATTTTTAAATTTTCTTTTTTTATATATATTTTTTTATTTTTCTTTTATTTTTCTTTTTTTCTTCTCCTCTTCTTCCTCTAGTCGGTCCCCGAAGTCAGGCAACCGGTTGAAAGAAGAAGAGGAGAAGAAAAAAAGAAAAAAAATTCAGAAATATTAAAATATTATTAAAAGTTGTTCACGTCAGCGCCAATCAGGCCACGTCAGCCGGCCGGTGTCCAGTCAGCAAAATCCGGTCAAAATTGACTGCAAATGACTGAATTGGCACAACGTAAAAAGGTTTAGGACTAAATCTGCACAAAAACAAAAGGTTTAGGACTTTTTTGGCACTTTTCCTTTCATATTATTTTATGATTGAAATCATAATTAGCTTAGTCTTCATCTATATTTCATTTCTTCACCTCATTCATTTCTTATTTATTATCTTTATCACTCATTAATAATTATATTTCATATTAGATCATTTCACACAACTAGCATATTTTTACGATTACATTAAAGATATAAAACCTATAGAATTTTTCCACATATTAACTAATCCAAACAAACGTAGACGATTAGATTTAAATCACAAATCACTTAACAATTTTCTATATATATTGAATTCACTCTATGTTATTTCTTATCCTTTATATAGTTCCCCGGATCTTGAGGGCTATATGGTATTAGAGCTAAGGGGGAGATATATATAAAAGAATGCTCCATAGCTAAGCACCTTACTTTCGCAGGGATATACGCCTCTTCACTTGGCGTCTGCAAACGGATACGCAGAAATAGCGAGGGAATTGTTACAATTGGACCCCCTTGCATGCCTTGTCCATGATGAAGATGGAAGGACCCCACTTCATCCGGCCACGATGAAGGGCCGATCCACATCCTGATAGAGCTGGTCGTCATGCCTTGTCCATGATGAAGATGGGAGGACCACCACTTCATCTAGCCACGATGAAGGGCCGAATCAACATCGTGATAGAACTAGTCCTCATGTAGATGCTTTCGAATTTGAGCCATACCTCTGGAGTGGATTCAATTTCCACCCTGTATTGAAGGGCATCAACTGATAGGCTCAATCGGATCGCATTACACGCCTTCTCCTCCATGTCGGCTCAGTCATTGTCAGTGATGCTATCCGACTAGTTCAATCTTCCCAAAAGAACCTTTGACAAACTCAGTTGAGGACGGATTGCATCATTGTATTATTCCACACTCTTTACTTTTCAACATTGTGGAAGCATGCAAGAATCTTCTTTAATCGCACGAGTATGTGTCGCTGCTCTGCTCTTTCCAGCATGTAAATGCTATGTAAGACTCACGTTATAGCATCTTATATATAGTTAACAGTCTCAACCCTTGACATTCCAACTCCAAGGATGCCTAGTGAAAGAAAAAGAGAGATCGTGCGTGGACCGAAAGCTTCAGGTGATTAACCCAAGCAATTTCGAGTTCACCACAAGCTGGGAACAATGCCATTGATCACAAGCCCGAGAAGAAGGCCACCATCCTCGCCGTCGCATCAACAAGCTTCCTCAGCATCTGAAAGAAGACACCGAGAGAAGAGGCTCTATGAAGCGTCGCTTGGTGGGTGCGTCGAGTCGTTAGCTTAGTTGCTGCAAGAAGACCAACTCATCCTGGCTCGGGCTTCCGTCACTTGCTTCGACGAGACACCATTGCATGTGGCCTGCATGCTCGGTCATGTACATTTTGCCAAGGCTCTTCTGGCTCATAAAAGGGATTTGGCTATGGAGTTGGACTTGCAGGTATGTCAAAGCGAAAACCTTAGTTGTGGTTGTTTGATATCCTTTTGTCAGATCAAACTGAAACTAGTCATCCTCGCAAACCAGATAATTGGTGGAATCACAACTGTTTTGATTAGATTTTTGAAAGTTTTAGGCTTTTAGCCATGTGTAAAGTAACTTATTAACTATATTTCCATGGAATATCTCTACATAGATCAGACTATCTTGCTTGTCAAATTAGATTTTGCACATGTAATGTAGCATTTTGTTTTCCAGTTTTCATGATATGTGAGAAATCAAACCCATCATATACAGAAATCAAGTCATGGATTTCTAGGTTAATTCAACCTGAAAGATCTTACAGACACTAGTGAATTTGAGCAGCTCAGTCTATTTGATTTGAAAATACAATATATATAAATCACATGAACGTGTCCCTCAATATGAATGCTCCATTGTCAAGCACTTTACCTTTGCAGGGATGCATGCCTCTTCAGTTGGCGTCCGCGAACAGATATGTCGAAATAGCGAGGGAATTGTTACAATCAGACCCCCTCGCATGCCTTGTCCATGACAAAGATGGGAGGACCCCACTCCATCTAGCCATGATGAAGGGCCGAATCAACATTGTGATAGAGCTGGTGAAGGCGAGACCGGAGGTGGCCGAGCACAGGCTGAGCCACGGCCAAACCACTCTCCATTTGGGAGTGAGACATAATCATTTGGAGACTCTGAAAGTCCTGGTGGAGATGGTGAGAGATGGTGATTTGGTGAATGCTCAAGATGATGAGAGCAATACCATTTTGCATTTGGCCGCAGCAAACAAGCAAATAGAGGTAATCCTTTCTGCTTCGAATTGCTTCGAAATTGTGATGACGTCAAATATCGCATTCCAATTGAACATTTTGTGAAGATAAAATGCGGCTCATTCTAATTTTTCTATAGACTCAAGTTTTATGGATTCAAACTTCAGTGGATGTATCGATTGAAAAAACTTACAGGAAATATCTTTGTTTATTGTTTCTTTTATAATTGATAAGAAGCTCATCTTTTTGTGCAGACAGTGAAATATCTACTTCAAAGAAGAGAAGTGGATGTCAACACAGCGAATAGAACTGGCTTCTCTGCTCTGGATATAGTGGAACATTTTCCAAAGGATTTCAAAGTCATTGAATTGAGAGAACTGTCAGTAGAGCTTTGAGAGCCATAAGATTCCTTACATCGACAACTCACCAAGCAATTGTTGATAACACAAATGAGGAAAATTCAACTGTTTTTGTTGACCTAGCATCTGTAGCACCTCCCTCCACCAATACTCCTCCAGTAAAGGCGTTTCCGCCAGAGTCTTGCTCGGGTGATATCAAGAAGCAGAAGGAAGACAAACCCGAGGAATGGATCGAGAAGAAGCGCAATTCTTTGATGGTAATGCTTTAGCTAGATGTCTTGGAGTAGCATTTGCTGAAAACTTAGATTAGATCATAGCTCACAACTAGTTAATTTGAACCCTCTATTTGTTTTATGAAAAATGGATGATTCAGAATTTCCTAAAAATGATTGTTTGTGTCATTTAAAATAAATAGTGATGCTTTCTTAAAAATGTTTTCTACATATGTACTAAATTGCTTATAATTAAATAGCTATGTATAGAAAGAAGTTCAGTAATTACAATAATAGATGGCTTATGATTAATAAAAAAAAAAAAAAAACAGAGGGTAATATAAGAAATCTAATAGTGAGAAGGATGAAACAAGTTGATGAATATTTAAGAAAGTAATGGTACTTAAGAAAATCTAACTGTAAAGCAGTTGGGTGATTTTCTTTAAATATCTATACTAATACATAAAGTAGAGAGGATTTCTAATAGATTGAATCTTTTATCTTCTCCAAATATTCTCAATAACTTGGGGCCTGTTTGGTAATCATTCTATTCTCGAAAATAATTTATGCTTAAATATGATTTTTTTTTGTTTCCTAAATAGTACTTAAAGGCGTTTGGTAACTATTTAAAATTTATATTCTCTGAATAGAAATGCATTTGGTAAGACTTTAAATTCTTTTGTGATTTAGAATTTCTTTTTAATTTTTTAATATATACATTTTTATATTTTTCACTTTTTCTTGTTCTTTTTCTCCTTCTTCCGCTTGCTGGCAACTGGCCAAACAAGGGCCAGCAACCTTGTTAGAGCATTGACAACCCCTAGCAAGGCCGAGCCTCCCTAGCCAGGGTTGACCTCACCTTGGTTTGGCAGGCGAGCTCGACCTTGCTCATATTTGGTGATGCCAAGCTCACCCATGGCCGGGCGACGCGAGCCTCGCCAGCGGTGAGGAATATAAAAGTGTTTTATTTTCCACACGTTTAGTTATTAGATTTTGATTTTCCTTCTAACAACAGTAGCAACCTTTATAAAAAGACGTTCAAATTTCGAAATATCTTCATTTTTTTTCTCATATATGTGTATATCCATACACTTAGTTTTTTCATAATTTAATCCATGACCTCTATTTCTGTAGAGAGCTTGCCACAATTTTCTTGTTTTTCGATAAATATAAGAAAAGCCATCAATTGAATTTGTGTATTTGTTGAAATGACTAACTTTGACTCGACGATCTTTGTATTTTCAAATATAGGTGAAACACTATTTCTTCATTCACAATTTCAAAACTTTCTTTCACGTCACGACAGATAACTGCCACCGTGATCGCAGCCATGGCTTACCAAGCAGGCCTTAGCCCTCCCGGCGGCTTGTGGAACGACGATCAGAAAGCAAAAGACGACACCATCTTATACTATGCAGGAACATCGATAATGGCTGCAAACAGTCAAGAGATTTCCCCACGTTTTTGGACATGCAATACCGTCTCTTTTCTTGCATCCCTTAGCACGATCTTCTTGCTCATGAGTGGCTTGCCCTTGGGGAAGAAGGTTCTGATGTGGATTCTGACGGCCACAATGTGGGTGACCATCATTTTCATGGCCCTGACTTACCTCTATTCCATGATGGCCATCTCGTGCATACACAGGGGACCTACACATGTGAAACCGATGACAGGGGGTTGGTACTCCGTGGATTCGGGGTCAATCACGGTGGTTACGTTCTCCTCGTCTGTTTGGCTCGGCATTGTAGCCATTGTTTTTTTAGTTCACACCGTTCGATTCCTCACAATCATCCTCCGGAATGTGAAAGATCCGCAAAAGCTCAAGAAGTGGATATCAGGGTGTGTGAGTTGGTGCAGATCTAGGGGCACTGTCAAGATCTAGTGTATTCATCTGGTGGGACAACGGATTACTGCATAGTCTTGATGCCTGTGTTCTTTCTAACTTAATCCCTATGTCATAAGATCATTCTGAGTACTGCTAGTTGCGCAAACGATTTAATGAGACTACTAAACCAAACGCAGAGTCCATCTCGCATTATTCTTGAGCTCTCCTCATCAGAGATGTGTTGCGCGCATAGCCGAATCTTTCCAAAGAGACTGGGAAGGCCTGGCCACAAAGTAATCTGATCTACTCCTATGTATGCCGCAAATTAGTAGGTAAAAGCAACATTGGGCCATTCTATGATTTGTCTCACACAGCTTCACCATTCTCTTTCCAATCACACCAAACAACCGAACCCACCATCCTCAAAAGCATCCGCACTTCTTTTATGCTTCCTTCATATTCTTTTCCAATGCTGATAGATGCCCAAAAGCCATCTGATCAAAGCTAGTGAGCCTCTCTGTCTGATTAATTTCAACCCCCTGGCACCAAACCATAATGCAGTCACACCATTTACATGAACTTCCGACACTATCTTTCCTCCCTAATTTTAAGGAAGTGATACACAGACTTCACAGAAAACACTCCATTATTATTCGCAGGCCATGCAAGCCGATCCATTCACATACCAGAAAGTGTGCTTCTTCCAAAACAACATTCAAGCTCTGATATTATGACTACTTGCCAAACGATCTTTTCTTCTTTATATAGACAAGTAGAGGAGGGACAAGGCAGAAATGCAACCTAAAATCTCATGGACCGATCTGTTGTTCCTAATCACAAGATAAAGGATTGGTAGCGTATCATCCCACACAAAACAAAGAAATTTACTGTTCATATGCAAACTGATTACAAGGGATGGAAGAACCGAGAGACGAAAACAATTGCATAGACAAATCTTTTGTACCTTAGACTGGTGATAATCAGTCCATAACAATTGGGAAGGTAAGAGAGCTCTCAAAGGCAGGAGCCAGTACTTCCATCTGTCTCAGACGACCACAATGTGGGGTTTCAATCAGCAAGCCCACAACTAACGCAGCTCGTAAACTTCACTCAACCCAGCTTGGCAAAACAAGCCTCTTTCAAGAAGTTCCGTTTCACACCCCAACTTAATGCAACCTGACGGTTTTGTTTGGGAGAATAATATTGGGGTTGCGTATGTGTGGGTTAAGAGCCGCCAATTCCTTCCATTTAGCACCAGTTCCATGAACACGGGATGAGATGCTCCACAATGTGCCACCAGGCTGTGCCTTAGTTGTTGCTGGGGCAGTTGATTTAGAAGAAGCAGTCTTCGTTTTCAGAAACGGATGCTTATTGCTCTTTCCCATTCCATTAGCGAGCAACCAACGGGAACCAGATTGTTGCTGGTTTGAACTTCCCCGGACCCTTCCCTTCCCAGGATCAGTCTTGAGACCAGCAACATGGACTTCAGTAATCTTGCACTGGGGAATCTATCCCTAAAAATTTGTGTGCAGATGATTAAAGTTCTTGCTTACAATCCCAGGACTCGAGGTGAACACACCAAACTCAAGTGGCCTCACAGCACTAGACATTTTTGAGCAGGGTCCCAGAGGCTCGAGAGTCTTGAAATTGAGACATCCCTTCAAAGCTCAGGAGCTTCACTCTCCAGAGACATCCAATCAGTCCCATATCACTATGATCCAGTTCTGGACCCACCACCAAGAATGACCTCCCACACCACCACCTCAAGATCACCTAAAAACTCCCCATCACTCTCCACCAAGAAAGCCCCGTCAAAGAAACGGAGTACTTTAAGGAAACCCTATCAAAGAAACTGAGTGCTCTAAGAAGACCCCCGGTGGAAGCCGATTGGCTGAGCCAGGAGAAATTCACTAATGGTGGTCGCCTCAGCAATGGTGGCATTCCAAGCTGCGACCACGCCGCCGGGAGGCATCTGGCAGGACGACTACAAGGTCGATGCCAACGGCAACCCGGTGAAGGAGCCACACATGGCGGGCACCTCTATCATGGCCCACATCCAGCGGATCGCCTATGGACGGTTCATGATCTTCAACCCACTGGCCTTCCTGTCCTCCCTCAGCATCATCCTGCTCCTCTTGAGTGGGCTTCCAATAAAGCGGAGACGCTGGATGTGCACCGAGATGGTGATCATGTAGCTAGCGATCACGGGGCAGGCGATAACCTACTTCATAGCGCTGCGCAACATATCGCTGGCTGACACGCGGGGGATGCTGAAGGACCTGACGGACTTGTCGGTGGTGTGCTGGCTGTGCCTGATGGGGGTGGTGTTCATGGGGAATGTGGTGAGGCTATGAGTGTGGGTGCTGAGGAAGTGGGGTTACTTGAAGAAGAAAGAGAAGAAGGATTCAGATGAAGACGATGAAGACAAGCATGAGGAAGTCTGACGGTCTGTGTGACAATCGAGTAAATTGAATGGTCTTTGTTCTATGATGGCGGCAGCATGTTGAATATGTGTAAAATTTGTGATTATGATGAGCGGGTTGATGATGGGTTTTGAGGTGCTCTGTTTTCTTCTACTTCTGTTAGATAACAGAGTATTTGTCCTAAAGAGAGGGTAAGACGGATTCTGCTAGAGAAATCTTTGGATGGTAAACGATTGAAGAGACTAATGTGGCGCTTGGAGCAATCGTGCATGATCTCCCTCTGTAATTTGTACAAAATCAGGACAATACGTGGTTATAGTTGCCGCAATTTCTTCTCCATACAATGTTGAACATGACTGTTGGACGAAGAGAGCTTCAGCCAGTTCGGCCAGGTCTGCTCAGGAACGGTTCAGTCCTCAACTCGGCCATCTTTGCTCGGCATCGAAGTATTCTGGACTTTGTCCTCAGTTGAGATGCAGGGTGGCTAGAAAAAAATTAGTAGTGCAGGATGGGATTTCCTGCAATCATTATATAATTGTTTCCTTTGTTTGAATAGTATTTGATGCTGAGATTAGAAATGTTTGTCTAGGTTTTCTATTTCCTTCCCTTCCTAGCTGCTGTTAAACATCTATCTTTCCAGAAGTTTCTGCTATGGAGGGATTAATTAAGCAGCCATCTCAAGCCTCTGTTGCACGAGACCAGACCTCATGCAGGTTAGAGTGTATTTACCGTCTATGACTTGAGAATTCCATGTCAATTAAACTGTACAAATTCATGCGCATTTGATGATTAGAAGCACGACTCTGTTTAAGCATGGTACCCTGTAACTTCTCACCACCAGACATAATAATTTTCGTTGAAATCTCTGCTAGACTCGATTCATTAGACTATTCAAAACAATATTTCGAGCGATCGGACTAGCATGAAATGAAAGAAAGAGCCGACTCAAATGATTGTTATAGAGGATGACACTTGATGAAAGCATGAACTTATTCCGCACGGAACAAAACAATTTGTTCTGTCTTTCGACATAAAAACTGCAATTCTCATTCATGTGGAAAATACAGCACTATTACATCAAGGCTGCAGATAAAAGGGAACATTAGAACTGTAACTCTCACTACAAACTCGGTCTCTAGCCTGAGTAGCTGCTATCCAGTTGTCTGATGGATTAGTTGCTCAACTGACCCAAATCCACTGGACATCTTTAAAGCTTGAAGCTTTCTCTCCTGCTATTGTTGTCAGGTTATAGAAATCCTATCAAGTCGCTACCTTTGATCTTTGATTAGATCTTCTACAAGCTCTAAATAGTTCGTGCCAATACCCCTCCTGTCTATAGTTTTCGTTCCTTGCTCATATATCCTCGCTGAGGCATCCACCCAAAGGTCTTCCGTTTGACGTGATCGAAACATCTAAAACGACCTCCTCTCATATCATCCTCGATTGGGTGGCAGTCCCCACTTTTACCTGCATTAATTGATTTCAAATCTTGCCTCTTCTCTTGAATGTCATGTCCTACGAAGCATTCTCAAGGTGTCTTCGGCATGATCTCCAGTTTTGTCAAATTAGGTGGAAGGATTCAGTCCTCAGTTCTCCATGATGTCCGACTTTCTCGAGGTTTCGTTGAGTTTCGATAATTCCTAGACTTACACCTTAAGGTTAACAAAGTTTTCCTTCGAAGTCAGGTTTCTGGTTAGCTCCAGCATGGATTTCACCTACCAACACCATATCATCTACAGAGAAAATACACCAATTGACATCATCTTGAATTTGTCTTGTCAGCATGGACGGATTCACCACGGGGCCAATGGAGGCACTTACCCCCTTTAAGCTTCCCATAAATTGAAATGGGAACTACACTATTTTGTAATCATTTGGTGAACTTGACCCACGAAAATACAAGTGTGTACTTATAAGTCTTGATTTAACATGGGAAGAAAGGAGATTGCAAAATATGCGAGTCATTCATTCGATTTCGCTCGCATCTTGCCTGATCCATCAAATCAATAAGGCATTTTGTGTATTTGAGGTTTACTTAACAAAGATGAGCCTCTTTGTCATAGGAAAAGCGAGTGTCGGAAGAATTAATAAAAGGGCAAATGTTAAAGAGTAAGGATATTTGTTAAATTTCATTATTTGACATTTTTTTCTCAGAGTTAATACGATACTTCTTTAATTTTGATCAAGTAATTCGGATAATCTCCATGTTATAAGGGTCTTGTTAATAAAATACCTCAGAGGCACCAGTTAAAACCACTAACCATAAAAAATAAAGTGTATCAGCAAATGCCGAAAATTGAGCAACGCGAAATTTCGAAATAAGTCACTGACTTAAAATATACAAATTTATATTTCCATAGCAAAATTAATGAGGCCCAACAAGTACCCTAACTAATTGAGGAAAAAAAAAAGTACCCTAACTACATTCTTTAACATTTTCCTTTTTATTAATTATTCTAAGGCTCGGTTTCTATAAGAGCCCATTTGAGATAAGCAAACCTTAAACCTCCCAAATATCCCATTGATACTAAGGATCGAGTAAGACGCGAACCCAAATCTCCACAATAGCGTTTTAGCCGTAAGAGTCCTTATCAAGGTGTGAACATTCTCTGTGCCTATGAAAGTATGTAGATGGAAATTTTGTATTCCCTTAGTGCCTTCTAATCTTTAGCCAAACTTGTCGGACAATCACACGACACGCGATTGACCTGAAAATTGAACATGTAAAGGATTATTTAAACGGTACACGCAATATTGACATTGGTGTAAGCATGAGATCTCCTTTCATCTTATTGGTTCCTCCATTCGATGTCGTATCCATCCAAACCATTAATATGTGCGAATAAAGAGGAAGCAGATCATTTCCCATCAGTGCAGACATTGTTTTAGCGAGTTTAAGTTATTGAAGATGGTCGGGAGTACAGGAGACAAGAAAGAAATGAGTCAATAACTGACGCGCGGACCCCAAGAGTGTCATAAGTTGACACAAAGGGACATTTAAATGCCAAAACTTACGAAAAGTGACACTTAGTGCTAAAATCGGAGAGAAATTGATCACTTAAGTGCCATTCTAGCCAAAACGCTGACGTGTCAATTTTTCGATAAAGGGAGTGCAAAATGGCATCATTTTGGTGCTGACGTGATAAAAAATTTAATTTAAAAATTAATTTAAAACTAAATTAATTTAAAACATTAATTAAAAATAAAAATTTAAAAACTTAATTTTTTTAAAAAAAAAGGGGAGGCGGCCGCCCTCAACCGTCGTTGCCTCCCCGTAACCACCGGGAAGGGCTGACGATGGAGGGGAGAGGGTCGACCGGCGACCCTGGTAGACTGGCAGTGAGGGCTCGCCAGCCCTGGCCCTGATTTGGGGCGAGGGTCGCGACCCTCGCTTGGTTGGGCCAAGGGCTGCGACCCTCTTCCTAGATCGGGGAGAGGGCTCACGAGCCCTCGCCGCCGATCAGCCGGGGTCGCCAGGCCCTGGCCCTCCCCCCTTCGTTGCCGGCCCTTCCTGGTGGCGGTGGGGAGGCCGCGCCCTTGGCCCCCTCCCCATTTTTTTTTAATTTTTTTTAAATATTTGTATTTTTTATTTTAAAATGTTTTAAATAAATTTAATTAATTTTTATATTAAATTTTTTACCACGTCAGTACCAAAACGATGTCATTTTTGCATTGTCTAGCCACGTTAGTGTCGTTTTGCACTCGCTTCGTCGGAAAATTGACACGTCGGCGTTTTGGTTGAAGTGGCACTTAAGTGATCAATTTTTCTTCGATTTTGGCACTTAAGTGTCATTTTCGTAAGTTTTGGCACTTAAGCGTCCATTTGTGCCACCATATGACACTTGAAGCAATCTTTTGCCGTCAATAACTGTGAAACCCCATTTAAGGTTTGGTGGCATCACAAAACTCTTTGCATTCTTATTCAGGATGCAGCGGTGATTTCCTAAAGGTTTGCACTGTTAGTTTTGCTTAGCAGATAAGTACATTGTTTTTGACATCAATGGTTTAGCGGTTGCCTAGTTCTTTCAACTTCACTTTATTTGAATTTCAATGCTTTATCTAAATTATAATAGAAAAGTTGGAGCGTTGCGCGGATGCCTGGATAAAATATTAACACACTCCCACGCTTAATCATAACCTTCCCACCTGAGAAGTATATATATAGATCTAAATTAGTAAAATCAACAGATAAATAATTTGGTTATGGGCTTTTGACTAAATAAAAAAATGGCCCACTATAAAAACTGTTCGTAAAATTCTAAACACAAGTGAACGTGTCGAACAAGTAATATAATGATGAGAAAGAGTATCGTCCTACGGAGATCGATAATTAATAAACTAATTAAATATTAAAATAGATTAATTCTAAAATTTATCTAACAGATCAAAATATAATTTAGAGTAAATTAAAAACAAAATTTGAAGACTAAATGCAGTAAATCAATCGGATAAATATGTTAGAGCATCCGATTTCACCATAACCACTAGATATGAATTTCAAATTGTTATGGGTACAAGATCGATATCAAACATGTGATAGCGGAATTTCCTAATCTATTTACTATCCTATCTCTAGGTATAGTAAACCTACTCAGTTTATTAATCTACTATATCTCTATGTGAATTAAAATAAATATAAGTGCATTAAAAACTATGAATATTCCCGGGTTACAATGAGTTTTTTTTTTTTATCACCTTATCACCGAAAGCTACACAAATAACACGGTATCTCTCTATCCACATTTAATTCATGGTTATATATTATAATGAACAATTACATATTATCGCTTCTTAATCTCAAACATGCACATCGGATCATTCAAGTGGTGGCCAGTCACTCAAAAGCATTAAGTACAATAATATATAACTCACATGAATGAAATCAATTGTAAAACATAAAAATTATGAAATTCACATCATCATGTTTAGGCTACATCGTAGCTCTAACAAAAGAAAATTAGAATATAGTAGAATAAGAAATAAAAATATAAAGCCCCATCCATCCTCCTAATGAGAGGTTTGGTTTCAAATCCGATTCAAACAGGAGAAGTACACCATGCTAATGTGCCTTGGATGATCCACATCACCCGCAAGAGCAGGGGTGGACGAAGCGGAAGCGAGAATGTCGGCTTGAGTAATGCAAACATTGGTGAGAATCTAATGCCCCGAAAACCTAAGGGTTCCTCTGCAAGGTTCGTCCATGGAGGGTGAGTTAGAGCCTAAGATTAGGCCGAAAGGCGTAGTCGATGGACAACAGGTGAATATTCCTGTACTACTCCTTGTTGGTTCATTCCATTCTCTTTTAGAGATAAAGCTAAGAGTTGGCTTTCTTCTCTTCATGCAGGATCAATTATTACATGGAATGATAGGGCTCAGAAATTTCATGGTAAGTTCTTTCCACCTGCAAAGCCTGTGAAGCTGTGTAACAATATTACTAATTTTATGCAGATGGATAATGAATCATTATATGAAGCATGGGAAAGATTCAAAGAATTTCTTAGGAGATGCCCATATCACGGACTACCGGTATGGATGCAGGTACAAATTTTTTATAATGGCTCTAGTACAAATCATTAACTACTAGTTTAATTCAAATTTTAAAATCAAAAAAATGTGTACTCGTTCTTTTCTTTTGAGTTTGACCAACTAATAAAAAAATAAAGTAATTTCAGTAATTTGGAATTTGTTAGGTAAGGATTGTTTTTTTTTTTTTTAAACTTTTCGGTGTATTTTGTTACATGTATAAATATAGCACGACGAAAATAGACAAAGATATAAAATAAAGAAAAAATGGAATTGTTTGACCAATAGATGTCTTTCACATTCAACTAGAGAAATGAATAACTTTTTTTTCAAATTTTTAATGGCAATTCCAAAAAAAAAAAGTACATCTATATCAAAAAAACATACTCGTAAAAACATTTAGAAAAAGAAGGTATATTGGGCAGCGTTGAAAGCTTTTTCCTTAGCGAAGTCCCCGCCATCGCATCGACAAGCTTCCTTACCATTTGAAAGAAGACACCGAGAGAGGAGGCTCTATGAAGCGTTGCTCGGCAGTTGTGTCAAGTCGTTAGCTCAGTTGCTGCAAGAAGACCGACTCATCCTTGCAGAAGCCCTAAATACTATTTACACCTTTACAATATTAGAACCAAGGAGAATGCTTTAAAAAAAAAAGGGACCGTTATAGGGGGAGGGGTGCGAATCGGATGTGTTCCCAATAATACTCAATTTGGCTTGATCAGTACCAAAAAAAGGAAAAAAAAAGAAAAGAAAAAAGGAAACGATCTTTAATCTCCAGTTTCAATAATTTGATTAATTTATGTTTCCTTTTTCCGTTTCAATTAGTCGGCAGGCGAAAAGGGTATTCAAGAAAAGCTACGAAAAGAAGCAAAGGAGGGGAAAAAAAAAAGGAAAGAGGAGGAGTTTGAGAAAAGGACGTAATTGAGAAAATCGCGAACAAATCCTTAGTCACATGCCGTGCCATTTTCCACGAACGTGCTTAAGCGAATCACGATCGAGCGCCTGTACGGTGGAAATAATTAATCTTCCAGTGCGGCAACTGTTGTCCCATTTGTGGAGAATTCTGTCCACCGAAAAGCACGAAGATGAGCAAAAACAGAGAAGACCGAATGTGGAAAAAGGTGGGCAGGAAACATCAAATCTTTCGCCAACCCCGTTTCCTCTTTGGGCTTAGAAGGGCGTAATTGCAACTTTTTTCGGATTTTATGCGGTGCTAAGTTTGCAACAATTTAGGGTGATATATCGTGCATGGTATGATAGCACTCAATCGCAATTTTGTTTTATCTTATCTATCAATTTGAATCGTAGAAAAATATATAATCTTGCCGTGCTATTATACTATGCCTTATATGATTGAAAACAGAATGAAATACACTTGAATCCTTGATTTTGATCCTTTTCGGTTAGAGAGAGAGAGCTTGGTGCCATCTGTTGGGATATTATACGCGGAAACGACAAGATCTTGGAATTTACGTCAACGTGAAATTGCCAGAGAAATAAACGAGAAAAATAAGGACACCAGAAATTTACGTGGTTCGGTCCAAATATCGGTACCTACGTCCACGGGGAAAGCCAGCAGCAAATAATCCACTATAATTGAAGTATCAGAGTTTACAATCGCTCAAAATGCTCAAGTGTTTTCCATACCTAGATTTAACTCCAAACCCAAAATGTTTATAAATAAACAACTCACTTGGATATAAACTCACGGTATACAATTACCGCGCCTTCAAGCTCAAAATACAACGCTCTATGTACGCCTGGTTCGCGTACGTACAAAATCGCGTATCTCTTCAAGCTTCTTGCGGAGGACTTGCGGCTTTGTTGATCGTCGTTGTGCGGCTTCGTAGGATTTCCTTTTAAACTGCTTCGTGGGGAAGAAAACATGTGCCCAAAGGTCAAACAATTGACCTGGGCCCACCATCACTTTCAATTTCACGTGCAGCTTCTTTCCTCTTCTCTCATTGGCTAAAAGGAACGAAACTTGTGTGTGCTGGGCCCCATGAGGATAACAACTTTCAACAAGAATCCTGAAGAAGAAATGTAGGTAACAGAGGCTTTACCTTTTTTTTAATTTTTTTATTTCCTCTTTTGTAATCCTTCATGCAATCCCATGATCAAATAATAAAAATTTTATCTAAGTGAATCGCATTTTGCAAACGTTCAAACTTGAGACATAATTTAATAATTCTCCACATTGGCTCGATGTTTGAAGCCAAGTTATAGTGCTCATCATCCATGCTACTCTCCCAACGCCCTGACGGGCGCTCACTCTCCACATACGCCAATAGAGCTTGAGCTTCGCCAAAGGAACAAACTTAGTCATCATGTCTGCCGGGTTCTCTGCTGTAGCAATATTTTTGACAATAACATTACCTTTAGCTAAGACATCTCGAATGAAGTGATACCTGATGTTGATATGCTTCATTCGCTCGTGATAAATTGGATTATATGCCAAATATATCGTACCTTGGTTATCACAACATATATCCACACTTTTATGTTCTAACCCAAAGTCCAAGAGCAAACTTTGTAACCATATCGCCTCTTTCGCTACAAAGGTTAGTGCCATGTACTCTGCCTCAGTCGAAGATAAGGTAATGTGATCCTGTAAGGACACTTTCCAATTAACTGCACCACCCACTAGCGTAAACACATACCCTGCTAAAGATCTGCAATCATCCAAGTCACTGGCGTGATCTGAATCCACAAAACCAGTGGTCTCACTGCCATTGCTGTCCCTCCGGTACACTATACCCACATCTATTGTCTCCTTCAAATATCTTAGGATCCACTTCATAGCTTCCCAATGAGCTTTACCAGGACGCTTCATGTAGCGACTAACCATGCTCACATCTTGTGAAATATTAGGCCTAGTGCACACCATAGCATACATAATACTACCTACGGCACTAGAATAAGGAACATAGGACATATGCTCCTCCTCCTCAGTTTGCGGTGATAATTTATCTTAAAGTTTAAAATGCTTCGCTAAAGGTGTACTTACAGATTTTGCCGACTGCATATTAAAAAGTGTCACGATCTTCTTAATATATTTCTTTTGAGATAGACGTAAAACTCCTGCAGCCCTGTCATGCAAAATCTCCATACCCAATATTTTTTTTGCAATACCTAAATCTTTCATCTTAAATTCAGCATTTAACCGCCTCTTCAGCACATCAAAATCAGACATATTCTTAGCTGCTATCAGCATATCATCAACATATAAAAGTAGATAAATCAAAGAACCATTCTCCAATCTCCTAAAGTAAACACAACTATCCATCTGACTTTTTGAATAGTTTTGACTAGTTATGAAAGCATCAAAACGTTTATACCACTGTCTAGGAGACTGTTTTAGCCCATACAAAGATTTCTTTAACAAGCAAATATGATCTTCCTTACCCAGAATAGAAAATCCCTCTGGTTGTCTCATGTAAATCTGCTCCTCCAACTCACCATGAAGAAACGTAGTTTTCACATATAGTTGCTCTAACTCGAGATCTTGCGAATCAACTAAGGCAAGTAAAACACGAATAGAAATATGTCTTACCACAGGAGAGAATACCTCATTGTAGTCAATGCCCTCACGTTGTGTATATCCCTTCGCCACAAGTCTCGCCTTACACCTCGTTGCCTTGACACCAGGAATGCCCTCTTTTCGTTTAAAGACTCATTTACTTCTGACAATCTTTTGGTTCTTGGGTACTTTGACCAGCTCCCATGTCTGATTTCGATAGAGTGATTCCATCTCTTCACTCAGCCCCTAGCCACCGCGACGACTCCGAACTAGCCATCGTCTCAGATTAAAACGAAGGTTCATCTGTCTCTACTTCGTCACCTATAGTCAATGCATAAGCAATATCTATATAATTATAACGTATTGGTGATTTAATTTGCCTTCTCTGTCTATCTGTGGCTATAGTGTGTTGCGGCTTTGCTAGTTGTTCACTATCACCATCTTTAGGAACTGCAGCCTCATCTGCAGTCTCAACTTCAATTACTTTTGAGGTCTCCGGAGTCTCCACCTGAAGCTCCACCTCACTAATAACACCATAATCTGTCTTCTCTACTGGTTGTGTCACAGAACTCCTCTGTTGAAGTATTGCAGTCTCGTCGAAGATCACATCTCTGCTTATTAGAAAACCGGGTGATCTGGGATCAGTGCACTACAGTCGATAGCTTTTCACCCCATGTGCATAACCCAGAAATATGCACTTCTTCACCCTCGGCTCAAGCTTACCATCACTCGCATGAGCATATGCAGGGCATCCAAATATATGTAATCCGGAGTAATCAACAGGTTTCCCCAACCATATTTCCTTAGGAGTCTTCTACTCGATAGCAGATGATGAAGATTGATTAACCGGGTAACATGCCATGTTTACTGCTTTAGCCCAAAATTCCTTGCCAAGTTCTGCATGCGAAAGCATGCATCGAGCTCGCTCAAGTAAAGTTCTGTTCTTCCGTTCTGCCATGCAATTCTGCTGTGGTGTCCTAGGTACTATGCGGTGTCTCACAATACCTTCTTTCTCGCAGAACTCGGTAAAATCTTTACCACAGAACTCCATGCCATTATCGGTTCTCAGGCACTTGATTTGTTTATCTGGCTGCTTCTCAATCAATGCCTTAAATTTCTTGAACCGTTCAAACACATCATATTTGTGCTTAAGAAAATAAACCCATACCTTCCTCAAATAATCGTCGATAAATGTCAGCATATATCGGGCACCTCCTTTCGAAGGAATCGAAGATAGGCTCAGACGTCTGAATGAATATATTCAACTGGTCATTTGGTCGAATGAATAGCTATTGTAAACTTAACTCGGTGCTGCTTCGCATAGATGCAGTGCTCACATAAGTCAGCTTCCCTGTTTTTTGACCCTTCAACAACCCCATTTCACTTAGCATCGTCATACTTGCCTCACTCATATGCCCTAAACGCATATGCTATAACTGAGTCAAGTTAGAGTTTGACTCACCCGATGAAATTGCAGCGGTTCCGGTCATGGTCTCTCCCAGTAGATGATAGAGAGTGTTCACTGTCTTCCCCTTCATCACTGTCATGGCACCTCGAGAGATTTTCAATACTCCACCTTTAGCGGTGTACCTACACCCGATGTCATCGAGTGTTCCTAGAGAAATAAGGTTCTTCTTGAACTCTGGTACATGCCTCACATCTGTCAATGTGTGCACTACCCCATCGTGCATCTGAATCCGAATTGTCCCTATCCCCACAGCCTTACAGACTGCATTATTCCCCAAAAGAACTCTACCACCATCTGCAGCTTGATAAGTAGTAAACCAGTTCTTATGAGGTGTCATGTGATAAGAACGCCCCGAATCTAGCACCCAGTAGCAATCACACATAAAATACCTTATGCATCACTAGTGCTCCCCTTAGCAACGTTTGCTGGCATTCTGCCTATCAGCTTTATTCCTCCGCTTTGGACAATCTTTCCTGATGTGCCCCTCCTCGTGACACTCAAAACACTTCACGTGTCCCTTGGACTTTCTATGGCGTGATTTTGATATGCTTTTAGCTCTGCTGCTACTAGGCCCTTGATGTTGTTCTCTACCTTGAATCATCAGTGCTTGCACTACTCCTTGCGCCTGACTGTCATCACGCAACTTTCTCTGTCACTCTTTAGAGAATAAGGCGGGCTTTACCTCTTCTGAGATAATTGTAGTACGCCATTGCAACAATGAATCGGTAAAGTGCTCCCATGACTCTGGTAAAAAGGCTAACAACATCATTCCGTGTTCTTCATCATCTAGTATCTTACCGACGTTCTTCAAATTCAACATGAGTTTATTAAATTCATCTAGGTGGGTTCTGATAGATGTACCTTCAGTATATCTAAATTGAAACATTTTCTTCAACATGTACAAGCAATTGTTCAAACCTTTCTTAACATAAAGTACTTGAAGTTTTGCCCATAATGCTGTGGCATCCTTCTCCTCAGCAACTTCTATTAAGACCTCATATGTCAAATTTAACAAGATTATGCTCTTTGCTTTTTCCATTAGCTTTATCCTCTCAGAGGCTTTCATAATAATAGGCAACTCATCTTCACCATCCAGTGCCTTGGCCAAACCTTGTATTGTCAATAATGCCCGCATCTTGATGCTCCATAACATAAAGTTGTTGCTCCCATTAAATTTCTCAATTTCAAATTTCCTTTCAGATATAATTGCAATAACAGAATTTCCAAATAATAATCAGACAAGCAAAAGCTCCAAATCACAATCAAGAATTCCAACTCCAAGCTCTAATACTAATTGTTGGGATATTATACGTGAAAAAGACATGGTCTTGCAATTTATGTAAACACGAAATTGCTAGAGAAATAAACTAGAAAAATAAGGACACAAAAAATTTACGTGGTTCAGTGTGAGTATCGGTACCTACGTCCACAGAGAGAGCCAATAGCAAATAATCCATTATAATCGGAGTATCAGAGTTTACAATCGCTGAAAACACTCAAGTATTTCCCACACCTAAATTTAACCAAAAACCCAAATTGTTTATAAATAAACAACTCACTTGGATATAAACTCACAGTACACAATTACCGCGCGTTCAAGCTCAAAATACAACGCTCTATGTACGCCTGGTTTGCTTATGTACGAAATCACGTATCTCTTCAAGCTTCTTGCGGAGGACTTGCGGCTTCGTTGATCGTCGTTGTGTGGCTTCGTAGGGTTTCCTTTTAAACCACTTCACTGGGAAGAAAACGTGTGCCCAAAGGTCAAACAATTGACCTGGGCCCACCATCACTTTCAATTTCACGTGCAGCTTCTTTCCTCTTCTCTCATAGGCTAAAAGGAACGAAACTTGTGTGTGCTAGGCCCCACGGGGATAACAACTTTCAG
Source organism: Eucalyptus grandis x Eucalyptus urophylla (assembly GCA_028830015.1). Classification (NCBI taxonomy): domain Eukaryota; kingdom Viridiplantae; phylum Streptophyta; class Magnoliopsida; order Myrtales; family Myrtaceae; genus Eucalyptus; species Eucalyptus grandis x Eucalyptus urophylla. Next base: position 51,087,215 of record CM054190.1, read on the forward strand.
CAAGAATTCCGAAGAAGAAATTCGTATACTTCATGCAAGTAACAGAGGCTTTACCTTTTTTTTTTAATTCTATTATTTCCTCTTTTGTAATCCTTCATGCAATCCCATGATCAAATAATAAAAATTTTATCTAAGTGAATCGCGTTTTGCAAACGCTCAAACTCGAGACATAATTTAACACCATCTCAGAGCCATGCATCATACAAGCAAAAGCTCCAAATCACAATCAAGAAATCCAACTTCATGCTTTGATACTAATTGTTGGGATATTATACGCAGAAACGATAGGATTTTGCAATTTACATCAACACGAAATCGCCAGAAAAATAAATTAGAAAAATAAGAACACCAAAAATTTATGTGGTTTGGTCCGAGTATCGGTACCTACGTCGACGGAGAGAGCCAGCGGCAAATAATCTACTATAATCGAAGTATCAGAGTTTACAATCGCTTAAACACTCAAGTATTTCCCACACTCAAATTTAACCAAAAACCCAAAGTGTTTATAAATAAACAACTCACTTGGATATAAACTCACGGTATACAATTATCGCGCATTCAAGCTCAAAATACAACGCTTTACGTATGCCTGGCTTACGTATGAAATCGTGTATCTCTTCAAGCTTCTCGTAGAGGACTTGCGGCTTCGTTGATCGTCATTGTGCGGCTTCGTAGGGTTTCCTTTTAAACTGCTTCGTTGGGAAGAAAACATGTGCCCAAAGGTCAAACAATTGACCTGGGCCCACCATCAATTTCAATTTCACGTGCAGCTTCTTTCCTCTTCTCTCATTAGATAAAAGGAACGAATGTCACGCCCCGAACTTTGAGCGCGCGCACATCCCTTGGTGGTCAATAGAATTTTGTAACGTTCCCAGGATTCGTCACCGACCCCTTTCATTTTATTGCACATGCGAAAGCGAATTAACTAATCCTTTGATAACAACAAACATGGGATAGAAAAGTATGACAACCGGTTTCAAATCAAATACACTTTCATAAACACCTCAAGCTTATACAGAAGGTCTATCTCATAAAGGACTACTGAGCCACCTATGCTCCTGACCCTTTCATTTCAAGCTATGGGTTCTTCACACTGGAGACTTGAAAATGGTTATTCAATAACCTGTGAGATGTAAATCTCAGCGAGTTCTTCCCCTAGTCCTCCGATTAGTACACCAACTCAACTCGGGGTATCTTTTCAGAACCATCCCACAACAAACATGAGATTAACAATCAACAATCAATAGTCGATTCGCATACATCCTTACCTGGTATGTCAAACCCTGCACGTCATAACTTAGCACGATACACGCAATGCACATGGCTATTAGATGATGCAGTTCATCAATCATATACGAATTGCGTTACAAACGATCTCATTTGGCCATTGCCACACGAACGCGTTGTCTGGGGTAGAGGCGCGGACGCACCGCCATCCCTCATCCCAGCCCAGTAATGTCCTCTTTGGGCTCCGCACTGGCGCGGACGAACCGTCATCCTAGTCGGGCTACCCCTCAAGGCTTTGTTCTCAGTATAGCGGAAGCATATGTGAAACGCGTTATCGATTCATGTGTGCGTGCCATAAACAGTGTGCTCAACTCATGCATAACTAGGACTAAAGATGCCATGATTCTCATGTGTTCTTACACATTAGTGTGCCACACAGCACACATCAATCAATCACACGGATCCCAATCAATGCAACAGATAACAGTCTTCCGGCATAACTGGACATCGTCTCGCACCATCGAGTACGGCGACGTCTACATCTAGACAGCATTCCATATAGGAGCATCGGCCTAGCCTCCACTGCGACTGGCATCCGTTGACTCGGAGCATTCTCGAAAGAGCATCGTCCAGTCCCAAAGGCTCGTGATGACATCTCATATCATCCATGCATTCATTCAATTTTGGCACAGGATACCGTGCATTGCACTCAAATACCTCAATTAAAATAGTGATCCCGGCCTATTTTCTTCATATTAAAAATGTATTGTAAAATAATCGATGTGGGGACACGGTCAGATCAAATTAGGAAATTTGTGTCATCTCTTTTAAAATCCCACAATTTGGTATAGTATTTAAAAATACTTTCGGCGTCCAAAACCTGACACTCGGAATTTTCTAATTAAATACCAACAGTTTCCAATCACCATACAATTGCACAAAACATCACTCAATTCATGCAAATGCCTATGCCTTTACACATCCATTCACTTCATAAAATCAATACACATGAAATTAGACCACTTTTCATTCTCGGGTGAACAGTGTGCGTGAACAGTAACTTGTTAATAGTATCGCGTGAACAGTACTCGTGAATAATGCGTCATGAACAGTGAATTCCAGAATTCAATAACTAATAAATTAAATCCACAAGTCATTAAAAACACTAATTAAAGGAAGCAAAGCATCAAGAACCATCATTAAACTAAAATCAGTCTTAATTGGTAGAAATCAGGCCTTCACGCGTCTCCAAATTTAAATCTAGAAACCTAACCAATCGAGCTCAGAAAATTTCCAAATTTGAATATGTTTTAAAGGACACATAAACGAACATTTTTCATGAGACACCTAAACCCAAATCCTTCTAGATTCGGCCCAGTAAATCACTCAATCCAGCGCCAAAATTAGGTCCGTTCTCAGAAAGTTAGTTTTTCCGAAATCAGTTTGGTTTGAAGTCTTAAACATATTCGTTTGATCTGAAATTTGAGTATGTTAAACTAGAAGATGTAACAAAAAAAATTTGTGAAGGAAAAATTTGGAAATTCCAACCCTAAGGGTCAGTAAATACCCCTAGAATCCTTACAGGTCACTAATTCCAGCGAAAGCTGAAGTTCTGTTCGAAGATGACGACGTTGATATCTCCTGCTTCTGGGTTCCCAAAAATCTTGAGAAAAATATATGTTGCATCTAAGGATGTCTAAAACATTTCTCTAGAAGACATTAGCTTCAAATTCGTGCCCGATTTTGATTTACAAAAATTACAAACGACAAGCGTCCAGGAATCAGTTCTGCAAAACAGTCACTGTTTTCGACCAACCCATCCTCTATAGTGCTAATCTCACTCATTATACTAATACTAATCCACTCTATACTATCCTTATTCCCTACTTGAGTTAATCTAAACTATTCTTAAGCCTAACCAACCTCCTAAGCAAGTTTAGGCACTAATCAAAGGATTATGAGCTAAACTCACCCGACGACAATTCCGACGACATGAGCGCGACGGCGGTGGCGATGGCTACTCACGGTTAAGTCCAAAATGTCACGGAGGCGCTCGGAAAACATGGGTCTCAGCGGAGGTGGTTTCCGATTTGGCAAGAATGGTGGGCGGACGGCTCGTGGATGGGTGGTGCGGCTCTTTGGCAATGGACGGCGGTTTGCGGACGGTGATGGCCCACGGCCATGGCGCAAGATGGTGGCTGGTTTGGGACAGGACAGCAGCACACGGTGCTGTTTTGAGAGCAAAACAGAAAATAAACTAAAGAGAAAAGAGAAGAAGAAGAGGGACGTGGGAGTGGGGGTTGTCGAGAGGAGGAATGGGGAAAGAGGAGAGAGAAACAATAAAGAAATGGGAGGAAGTTGAGGGGAAATTGCTGCAGAGGGGTTGGCCTGAGTGAGGGGGTGGAAAAGTGGGAAAGAGAGGGATAAAAAGAAGAAAGAGAGAAGAAAGGAGAGGGGGAGGAAATTGCGTGCGAAGGAGGGGGAAAGAAAACGTGAGAGAGAGGGAGAGAGAGAAGAAAGAGAAAAGAAAATGGAGGAAGAGGACTTTTGGCCGAAGGAGGAGGAAGCGTGAAGGAGAAGAGAAAGAGGAGAGAGAGAGAGAAGAAAAATAATAATAGTATTGTTATCATTTTTCTTTTTCTTCCAATTTCCGATTTTTCATCCGATAATTTCTTTTTCCGAAATTTCGGTATGTCACAACGAAACTTGTGTGTGCTGGGGCCCACGAGGATAACAACTTTCAGCAAAGATTCCGAAGAAGAAATTCGTATACTTCATGCAGGTAACAGAGGCTTTACCTTTTTTTTTTATTCTATTATTTCCTCTTTTGTAATCCTTCATGCAATCCCATGATCAAATAATAAAAATTTTATCCAAGTGAATCGCGTTTTGCAAACACTCAAACTCGTGACATAATTTAACACCATCTCAGAGCCACGCATCAGACAAGCAAAAACTCCAAATCACAATCAAGAAATCCAATTCCAAGCTTTGATACCAATTGTTGGGATATTATACGCGGAAACGACAGGATCTTGCAATTTACATTAACGCGAAATCGCTAAAAAAATAAACGAGAAAAATAAGGATACCGGAAATTTACATGGTTCGGTTCAAGTATCGGTACCTACGTCCACGGAGAGAGCCAGCAGCAAATAATCCACTATAATCGGAGTATCAGAGTTTACGATCGCTCAAAATACTCAAGTGTTTCCCACACCTATATTTAATTCAAAACCCAAAGTATTTATAAATAAACAATTCACTTGGATATAAACTCACGATACACAATTACCGCGCGTTCAAGCTCAAAATACAACACTCTACGTACGCTTGGTTCGCTTACGTACGAAATCGCATATCTCTTCAAGCTTCTCGCGGAGGACTTGTGGCTTCGTTGATTGTCGTTGTGTGGCTTCGGAGGGTTTCCTGTTAAATCACTTCGCTGGGAAGAAAACGTGTGCCCAAAGGTCAAATAATTGACCTGGGCCCACCATCACTTTCAATTTCACGTGCAGCTTCTTTCCTCTTCTCTCATTGGCTAAAAGGAACGAAACTTGTGTGTGCTGGGCCCCACGAAGATAACAACTTTCAGCAAGAATTCCAAAGAAGAAATTCGTATACTTCATGCAGGTAACATAGGCTTTACCTTTTTTTATTTATTTATTCTATTATTTCCTATTTTGTAATCCTTCATGCAACCCCATGATCAAATAATAAAAATTTTATCCAATTATATCGCGTTTTACAAATGCTCAAACTCGAGACATAATTAAAATCATTCAATCGCAGTCCTGCCATATCCAACGCATATTTGATCTGACAGGAGAAGGATGTCTAACAAATTCCTAGAGCAATTAATTAAAATCAAGCGCAAAATCACATTTATCATGGGGAGCACGAATTCACGGGTCAATTCTTCTAGAGCAAAATAGCCGGTAAACCTACCTAATTGTAATTTATAGGTGTTTGGGGGTGGGGACGGACGATAATTGTGCTTTAATCCATATCCGAACACCTGTATAATTGTCTAATCCCTAACAAGAAAGGAATACCAAAATTGTCCTCTTCTAATCTCTAGCTCAATTGATCACGTCTTGCTACATTATTACTGTCCAATTAAGGAATAATCATTACGGCAGTCGGCTACATGCACTCAAAGCGAACCCCACCATCATATTCGATGATTGGGATATGATTATGTGCATGCACGTGTTATCGTTGTCATTCCTTTTACTATTTATACTGATTCTGAACATCAAGTTGTATATAATTAAATTCCCAATCTCGAGCTCGAATTCCCTCTTTTGATCCTCATCTTCATTTAGATTGACAAGCTCGAGCTTGAATTCTCTCTTTTAGTCCTCATCTTTGTTTGGAATAATATCAACCAAGTTTTGGTTAGCATTATCACTTCATATTATTAGCCTTCTTTTACTTTTGTTTCAAGTAGGGTCTCTATTCGTGCATGGACTACGGCCTTGCAGAAGGTCACATTTTTCTTTATCACGCATATAAGTGGGATCTCTATTCGAGTGCGAACTACCACCCCTACATAAGATCACATTATTATTTTAATTACTGTTCATGCATGTCAGTGGAATCTCTACTCGAGTGCGGACTACCTCCCCTGCGTGAGATCACATTGTTATTCTAATTACTTTCAACTATGTTTCATATTATTTTATGACTGAAATCATAATTAGTTTAGTCTTCATCTATATTTCATTTCTTCACCTAATTCGTTTCTTATTTATTATCATTATCACTCATGAATTATTATACTTCATATTAGATAATTTCACACAACTAGCAGATTTTTACAATTATATTAGAGATATAGAACTTATAGAGTTTTTCCACATATTAACCAATCCAAACAAACGTAGATGTTTAGATTTAAATCACAATTCTCATAATAATTTTCTATATATATCGAAATCACTCTACGTTATTTCTTATCCTTTATATAGTACCCCAAATCCTAAGGGCTATATGGTATCGGAGCTGGGGGATATATATATTAGAATGCTCCATAGCTAAGCACTTTACTTTCACAGGGATGTACGCCTCTTCACTTGGCATCTGTGAACGGATACGCAGAAATAGCGATGGAATTGTTACAATCAGACCCCCTTGCATGACTTGTCCATGATGAAGATGGAAGGACCCCACTTCATCTGGCCACGATGAAGGGCGGAATCAACATCGTGATAGAGCTTGTCGTAATGTATATGCTTTCGAGTTTGAGCCATACCTCTGGAGCGGATTTGATTTCCGCCACGTATTGAAGGGCCTCGTCTAATAGGCTCAATCGGGTCGCGTTGCACACCCTCTCCTCCATGTTGGCCCAGTCATCGTGGGTGATGGTGTTCTACTTGTTCAATCTTCCCAGAAGAACCTTTGATAAACTCAGTTGAACTAACAAATCCTTCATTCTTCTCCGCCATAGTGTAAAATTATTCTTCCCAGTGAATCATTTGATACCAAATTGAACGGTCAAACCTTTCCAGCCATCTAGTCAAAAGTCACAATACAAGAATGGAGAACTTGGATTGCTTCAATACCAATTGTTGTGCGATAGAGCACGCTAACTAGATGAGATGAAAAGTTGAAAAACAAGAATAATCAAGAAAACAAAGATTTATGTAGTTTGGCGAAAATCCACCTACGTCCACGGGAGAGAGAGATGATTTCTTCTTTCTTGAGCGTCTTTAGATACAAGATAAAATGCTGAATAAATAGATCATCATATCCCCACTTCCCTAATCCCAATAAGAGAAGAGTTCCACCCTAAAGATCTTATCAATTTTGAAACTAAGAAATTTTTAGTGATTATCCCCTAAATATTAGGGATATCATGACATTTTCTAGTTACATCGAATTTGGACTATTTCCCATGAAATCCCTTGTAGATAGGTCCAAATCTAGGAAATATATCTACATACGTATAGCTTGCAAGCGCCGAACCTTTCTAGACTTCCCGATCAACTTTCTCAAGTCTCTAATCAATGGAAATTTCTTGGAATTGAAGACAACATCAGCAAAGTCAAAGAGGAGGCCTTGTCAACTTTTCTGATTCGATGGAAATTTCTTGCAATTCAAGACAACATCAGCAGCGTTAAAGATGAAGCCTTATCAACTTTTCCAAGCCTCTAATCGAGCGTAATTTCTTGGACTTTTCGATGAAAGCCTCATCGATCTTAAATGCACGCTGATCTTTTTGGTTCAATGAATTCGTGTTGAATACGAGTTGCATCATCGTATTATTCCACACTCTTTACTTTTCAACATTGTGGAAGCATGCAAGAATATTCTTTAATCCCACGCGTTTGTGTCGCTGCTTTGCTCTTTCCAGCATGCTATGTAAGACTCACGTTATAGCATCTTATATATAGTTAACAATCTCAACCCTTGACATTCAAACTCCAAGGCAATCTAGTGAAAGAAAAAGAGAGATCGTGTGTGGACCGAAAGCTTCAGGTGATTAACCCGAGGGATTTCGAGTTCACCCACAAGCTGCGAACAATGCCATCGATCACAAGCCCAAGAAGAAGGTCGCCATCCACGTCATTGCATCAACAAGCTTCCTTAGCATCTGAAAGAACACGCCGAGAGAAGAGGCTCTATGAAGCGTCCCTTGGCGGGTGCGTCGAGTCGTTAGCTCAATTGCTGCAAGAAGACCGACTCATCCTGGCTCGGGCTTCTGTCACTTGCTTCGATGAGACACCATTGCATGTGGCCTGCATGCTCGGTCATGTACCTTTTGCCAAGGCTCTTTTGGCTCATAAAAGGGATTTGGCTATGGAGTTGGACTCACAGGTATGTCGAAGCGAAAACCTTGGTTGTGGTTGTTTGATATCAGACTATCTTGCTTGTCAAATTAGATTTTGCATAGTATTTTGTTTTCCAGTTTTCATGATCCGTGAGAAATCAAACCCATCATATGTCTCAAGGAAATTAACAAAATTCAGACAGAAATCAAGTCATGGGTTTCTAGGTTAATTCAGCCTGAAAGATCTTACAGACACTAGTGAATTTGAGCAGCTCGATCTATTTGATTTGAAAATGCAATATATATAAATCACATGAACGTGTCCCTCAATAAGATTGCTCCATTGTCAAGCACTTTACCTTTGCAGGGCCGTACACCTCTTCACTTGGCGTCTACAAACGGATACGTCGAAATAGCGAGGGAACTGTTACAATTAGAGCCCCGTGCATGCCTTGTCCATGACGAAGATGGGAGGACCCCACTTCATCTAGCCACGATGAAGGGCCGAATCAACATCGTGAAAGAGCTGGTGAAGGCAAGTCCAGAGGTGGTGAGATATGGTGATTTGGTGAATGCTCAAGATGATGAGGGTAATACCATTTTGCATTTGGCCGCAGCAAACAAGCAAATAGAGGTAATCCTTTTTGCTTCGAATTGCTTCGAAATTGTGACAATAAAATCCGGCTTATTCTCATTTTTCTATAGACTCAAGCTTTCTGCATTCAAACCTCAGTGGATTTATCGATCGATATAGGAAATATCTTCGTTTGTTGTTTCTTTTATAATTGATAAGAAGCTCATCTTTTTGTGCAGACAGTGAAATATCTGCTTCAAAGAAGCGAAGTGGATGTGAACACAAAGAATAGAAATGGCTTCTCTGCTCTGGATATAGTGGAATATTTTCCAAAGGATTTCAAAGTCATTGAATTGAGAGAATTGTTAGTAAATGCTAGAGCTCTGAGAGCCATAAGATTCCTTGCATCGACAACTCACCAAGCAATTGTTGATAACACAAATGAGGAGAATTCAACTGTTGTAGTTGACCTAGCATCTGTAGCACCTCCCTCCACCAATACTCCTCCGGTAAAGGCGTTTCCGCCAGAGTCTATCTCGGGTGATATCAGTAAGCAGAAGGAAGACAAACACGAGGAAAGGATCGAGAAGATGCGCAATTCTCTGATGGTAATGTTTTAGCTAGATGTCTTGGAGTAGCATTTGCTGAAAACTTAGATCATATTGATCATAGCTCATAGCTAATTAAATCAAACTCTTTGTTTCTTTCATGAAAAATGGATGATTCAGAAATTATTTTCCTAAAAATGATCATTTGTGTCGCTTAAAATAAATAGTTATGCTTTCTTAAAAATATTTTCTACATATGTACTAAATTGCTCATAATTAAATAGCTATGTAGAGAAAGAAGATGAGTAGTTACAATAATAGATGGCTTATGATTAAAAAAAAAAAAAAACAGAGGGTAATATAAGAAATCTAACAATGAGAAGAGATGAAACAAGTTGATGAATATTTAAGAAAGTAATGGTACTCAAGAAAATCTAAATGTGGAGCAATTGGGTGATTTTCTTCAAATATCTTTACTAATACATAAAGTAAAGAGGATTTCTAAAAGACTCAATCTTTTGTCTTCTCCAAATATTCTCAACGACTTGGAGTTTGTTTGGTAACAATTTTGTTTTCAAGAACAATTTCTATTTATAAATGATGTTTTTTTTTTGTTCTTTGAACGAGTTTTTGAGTATTTGAAGACACCTAGTAGCTGTCCAAAATTTCTATTCTCGGTATAGAAATGTGTTTGGTAAGACTTTAAATTCTTTTGTGATTTAGAATTTCTTTTAATTTTTTAATAATTTTATTATATTTTTCTCTTTTTTTCCTTTTTCGTCTTTCCTTCTTCCTCTTTGGCCGGTTGCCACCGACCGGCCAGACGAGGGTCGGCAACCTCGTCGGAGCATTGCCCCGACCCCCGGCAAGGACGAGCATTGCCAGCCGAGCCTCATTGGCTGCTGGGTGAGCTCGGCCTCACTCAGACCTTTCCAACTTGGCAAGCCTCATCGATGGCTGGAATATAAGTGTATTTTATTTTCCACACATTTAGTTATTGATTTTGATTTTCTTTCTAATGACAATAGCAACCTTTATAAAAAGTTGTTCAAATTTCGAAATATCTTCATTTTTTTTCTCATATATGTATATATTCATACACTTAGTTTTTTCACAATTTAATCCATGAGCCTTATTTATGTAGAGAGCTCGCTACAATTTTCTAGTATTTACATAAATATAGGAAAAGCCATCAATTGAATTTGTGCATTTGTTGGAATGTTTAACTTTGACTCGATGATCTTCGTATGTATAAATATAGTTGAAACACTATTTCTTCATTCACATACTAAAACTTTCTTTCACATCACGACAGGTAACTGCCACCGTGATCGCAGCCATGGCTTACCAAGCCGGCATTAGCCCTCCTTGTGGCGTGTGGGACAAAGATTACACAGACAACCAAGGCAAGATCTTATACTTGGCAGGAACATCGATAATGGCCGCAAACGATCCAAAGGGTTACTCAGTGTTCTTGACATACAACACCATCTCTTTTCTTGCATCCCTTAGCACGATCTTCTTGCTCATAAGTGGTTTCCCCTTGGGGAAGAAGGTTCTGACGAGGATTCTGATGGCCACAATGTGGGTGACCATCATTTTCACGGCGCTGACTTACCTCCGGTCCATGCTGGCCTTCTCGCACGGGCACAGGAAACCTGAAGACGCCACCCAAGCACCCGCCAAAGCACCCACCGACCATACATCCGACAGTATCCCAGTGGCTGTGCCCTTCATGTTTGTTTTTCTCTGCGCTGTAGCCATTCTTTTTCTATTTCACACCGTTCGATACCTCCGAAAGATCCGCAAATGCTCAAAAGTGGACATCGGGATGTGTAAGTTGGTGCAGATCTAGGGGCAATATCAAGATCTAGTGTATTCATCTGGTGGGACAAAGGATTACTGCATAGTCTTGATGCCTATGTTCTTTGTAACTCAATCCCTATGTCATAAGATCATTCTGATTACCGCCAGTTGTGCAAACGATTTAATGAGACTACTAAACCAAATGCAGAGTCCATCTCGCATTATTCTCGAGCTCTCCTCATGAGAGATGTCTCGCCCGCGTAGCCAAATCTTTCTAAAGAGAATGGGAAGGCCTGGCCACAAAGTAATCTGATCTACTCCTATGGATGCCGCAGATTACTAGGTAAAAGCAACATTGGGCAATTTTATGATTTGTCTCACACAGCTTCACCATTCTCTTTCCAATCACGCCAAACAACCGAACCCACCTTCCTCAAAAGCATCCGCATTTCTTTTATGCTTCCTTCATATACTTCTTCAGTGCTGATAGATGTCCAAAAGCCATCTGATCAAAGCTAGTGAGCCTCTCTGTCTGATCAATTTCAACCCCGTGGCACCAAACCATAATGCAGTCACACCATTTACATGAACTTCCTACACTATCTTTCCTGCCTAATTTTAAGGAAGTGATACACAGATTTCACAGAAAACACTCCATTATTATTTGCAGGCCGTGCAAGCTGATCCTCCCTCAAAGGTCAGAATCGAAGCAACGCTAGTTTCATAAGTAATGTTCACATACCAGAACGTGTGCTTCTTCCAAAACAACATTCAAGCTCTGATATTATGACTTCTTGCCAAAGGATCTTTTCTTCTTTATATAGACAAGTAGAGGAGGGACAAGGCAGAAATGCAACCTAAAATCCCATACACCAATCTGTTGTTCCTAATTGTTAGGGAAATCTCTTATGATGTTTTGAAGATGACAAAATAAATCAAAGGCTACTAACATGTTTGATGGTTGAGTAATAGACCATGCAGATGATAGAACATGTAAAGGATATTGTCAAAGTCTGAAGACTGCCAGACTCGAGACTCAAAGTCTGAAGACTGCCAGACTCAAGACTCAAAGTCTGAAGACTGCCAGACTTTAGTGTCAAAGTCTGTTCTACATCAGAAGTCTGCTCACTCTGACAAATTCCAGACTGAACGTGAATGCTGAACCAGAAGACTGAATCTATGCTGAAGCTGAACTGGGTACAGACCCAGATTGTAAAGTCTAGAGACTCATATTGTAAAGTCTAGAGACTCAGATTTTACATCCAGATTCAATGAATCGTAACTCAAGCCCAATCATACAACGGCTAGTGATCTGGTTTGGATTCCACATCAAGATTGATTTGATTGATTCAATCTAATTGATTGACAATTGGATGTTGAAGACAAGATCTTTCTATACGAAGAAGCTTTACTTATGGAAACCAAGATTTCGTTTGTATGGGCGATCGGAATCAATTTGGGATTCTACCTTTATCACTCAACGGCTACCAAATCTTCTAGATACAGAGCTGTCCAATGGGTATATTGGAAGACGATTCTCCGGGATACTGTCCAACGGTAGTTTGGAAGTGGAGGAGTATTTAAGGAGATCATGGACCGATGAGCAAGTAAGAGACGGAGCGTAGAATTTATAATTCCAAAGTCTAAGCGACTTTAGATCATATACTTGTCTCTTGAGAGCTTAAACGTTTGTAATCGTGAGAGAAATACCAAGAGAGTGACTTAGTGAGATAGTGTGATCTACTAAGTGTTTGCACTCGAAGTTGTAATCTCTTGTTGATTGCATAGTGGAATCTAGCCAAGAAGGCTGTTATCGTGGGAGAGTGGACGTAGGCTTGGATTAAGCCGAACCACTATAAATCTCGTGTTCTTATTCTCTTCCCTAACTCCTTTATTTTATTCATACTAGCACTCTCAATTGGTATCAGAGCCAAGTGCTCGGTTTATAAAAGTGTTTTTACTTTTGAGCTAAAGATTCTTTATGGCTAGTATGTTGGCACCAGGACTTATGGAAGGGCAAAGCAACACAAGGCCACCATATTTTGATGGAAATGAATATGACGTATGGAAGAACAAAATGAAAGCATTCCTAAGATCCAGAGATCTCTTACAATGGGATGTTGTGGAAAGAGGAATCAACCCCATCGCTCCTATGTCTCGGATGGAGATGTCCAAAAGAGAAGCGCTTGATGCGAAAGCAATTTATTCTTTATATTGCGCTTTGTCTCTTACTGAATATAACAGAATCTCTTCATGTGAAACAGCAAAAGAAGTTTGGGATAAACTTCATGTTACATATGAAGGGACCGATCGTGTAAAAGAGACAAAAGTAAACTTCTTGCTCGGCAATTATGAATCCTTCAAGATGAAGCAAGGAGAGTCAATTGGAGATATGTTTAATCGTTTTACAGAAATTGTAAACGGTTTGGCATGTCAAGGTCATCCTATTTCTTCCCCAATGAAGGTCAACAAACTCTTGCGAGGTCTCTCAAAAGATTGGAACCATGTCAAGACCTCAATCCGGGAGACTCAAAGGATTATGCCACTCTCCGTTGATGAATTGATCGGCACTCTTCAATCCTATGAAGTGGAGCAACTTAACGATGAAGATCCCGAAGGTAAGAAGTCCATTGCTTTAATATCTAATGCTGTTTTTGATGAAACAGACTCAGAAAATGACATGGACGATGAAGAATTTGCCTTTATGGTCGAGAAATTCAAAAAGCTGAGTAGAAAAGAAAGGAAATTTAGTGGAAGAAGTCAATACAAGCATAATGGCCAGAAAAGAATCATGAAAGAAGATGATGAGCAAAGAAATCTATGCTTGATGGCACATTCAGAATCTGAGTCTAACTCAGACACAGACTCAGAAACAGAGTCTCATTCAGAACCAGACTCAGAATCCGATGAGGAAATCAAGGGGAGAAATCGAATCCAAAAGAAAATGAAAAGAATCGTGATCATCTCAAAAAGGCAACAAATTGAGGGGGAGCTTTGATCAATTATGGAAAAATCTTTTTTGATTGATCGTGATCTTATTATGGATGGAAGGAAAGGTAAATGTGTCAGAATTTATTCTAAAAAATCCGGTTAGTGCATCTTTTATTACCTTTTGTCATTAACAAATATCTTATTGATATTATCATTTTATCATGACAAAAATGGTACGTGCAAGTTATGATGCATCCGTGATTTTTATTGAATATTTGCTGATATATATGATCGAAGTGAGCTATATTGCATATTTTCAATATTCGATTTACTTGATAAAAGCTGATTTGTGGAAATTGTGATTCATGCAAGATATTTGTTATCATTCTCTACGTGAATCCATTATTATCGCTGTTTGATTATGACAAAAAGGGGGAGAAGATATGAATATGCATATGTGCTGATTGGTTGATATTATATTATCTATGGCATAATATTGAGTGCGATTATTTTCTAAATATTATTATGCTCAATCTATTTGTTATCTTCTGATATCCTTTGATTTAAATTAATAAAAGCATGTTTACAAATCTGCATATTCAGAGATTGTTTTGTCATCATCAAAAAGGGGGAGATTGTTAGGGAAATCCCTTATGATGTTTTGAAGATGACAAAATAAATCAAAGGCTACTAACATGTTTGATGGTTGAGTAATAGACCATGCAGATGATAGAACATGTAAAGGATATTGTCAAAGTCTGAAGACTGCCAGACTCGAGACTTAAAGTCTGAAGACTGCCAGACTCAAGACTCAAAGTCTGAAGACTGCCAGACTTTAGTGTCAAAGTCTGTTCTACATCAGAAGTCTGCTCACTCTGACAAATTCCAGACTGAACGTGAATGCTGAACCAGAAGACTGAATCTATGCTGAAGCTGAACTGGGTACAGACCCAGATTGTAAAGTCTAGAGACTCATATTGTAAAGTCTACAGACTCAGATTTTACATCCAGATTCAATGAATCGTAACTCAAGCCCAATCATACAACGGCTAGTGATCTGGTTTGGATTCCACATCAAGATTGATTTGATTGATTCAATCTAATTGATTGACAATTGGATGTTAAAGACAAGATCTTTCTATACGAAGAAGCTTTACTTATGGAAACCAAGATTTCGTTTGTATGGGCGATCGGAATCAATTTGGGATTCTACCTTTATCACTCAACGGCTACCAAATCTTCTAGATACAGAGCTGTCCAATGGGTATATTGGAAGACGATTCTCCGGGATACTGTCCAACGGTAGTTTGGAAGTGGAGGAGTATTTAAGGAGATCATGGACCGATGAGCAAGTAAGAGACGGAGCGTAGAATTTATAATTCCAAAGTCTAAGCGACTTTAGATCATATACTTGTCTCTTGAGAGCTTAAACGTTTGTAATCGTGAGAGAAATACCAAGAGAGTGACTTAGTGAGATAGTGTGATCTACTAAGTGTTTGCACTCGGAGTTGTAATCTCTTGTTGATTGCATAGTGGAATCCAGCCAAGAAGGCTGTTATCGTGGGAGAGTGGACGTAGGCTTGGATTAAGCCGAACCACTATAAATCTCGTGTTCTTATTCTCTTCCCTAACTCCTTTATTTTATTCATACTAGCACTCTCACTAATCACAAGACAAAGGATTGGTAGCGTATCATCCCACACAAAACACAGAAAATTACTGTTCATATGCAAACTGATTACAGGGGATGGAAGAATAGAGAGATGAAAACAATTGCATAGACAGATCTTTTGTACCTTACTGGTGATAATCAGTCCATAACAATTGGGAAGGCAAGAGAGTTCTCAAAGGCCGGAGCCAGTACTTTCAGTCTTAGACGACCACAATGTGTGGTTTCAAGCAGCAAGCCCACAACTAACGCAGCTCATAAACTTCACTCAACCCAGCTTGGCAAACCAAGCCTCTTTCAAGAAGTTCCATTTCGCACCCCCAACTTAATGCAACCTGACGGTTTTGTTCGGGAGAATAATATGGGGGTTGCGTATGTGTGGGTTAAGAGCCGCCAATTCCTTCCATTTAGCACCAGTTCCATGAACACGGCATGAGATGCTCCACAGTGTGTCACCAGGCTGTGCCTTAGTTGTTGCTGGGGCAGTTGATTTAGAAGAAGCAGTCTTCAACTTCAGAAACGGATGCTTATTGCTCTTTCCCATTCCATTAGCAAGCAACCAACGGGAACCAGATTGTTGCTGGTTTGAACTTCCCCGGACCTTTCCCTTCCCAGGATCAGTCTTGAGACCAGCAACATGGACTTCAGTAATCTTGCACTGGGGAATTTATCCCTAAAAATTTGTGTGCAGATGATAAAAGTTCTTGCTTACAATCCCAGGACTCGAGGTGAACACACCAAACTCAAGTGGCCTCACAGCACTAGACATTCTTGAGCAGGGTCCCAGAGGCTCGAGAGTTCTTGAAATTGAGACATGCCTTCAAAGCTCAGGATCTTCACTTGATAATGTTCCTAGTCAGCAATCTTATCTTTTGTATCTAATTTAAGATTATTGTTGATATTGTTCCCGTATTTTCTCTGCTTGCCTTAAGCATCCTCAATCATCCCTAATTTAGGTCTCTAATATCTTTATATATAGTTTGTACAAGAGAGATCACAATACAATACACAAAAACTACGATTTCTTCATCACTCTCCATAGACATCTAATCAGTCCCATATTACTATGATCCAGTTCTTGACCCACCACCAAGAATGACCTCCCGCACCACCACCTCAAGATCACCTAAAAACTCCCGATCACTCTCCACCAAGAAAGCCCCTTCAAAGAAATGGAGTACTTTAAGGAAACCCCTATCAAAGAAACTGAGTGCTCTAAGAAGACCCCCGGTGGAAGCAATTGGCTGAGCCAGGAGAGATTCACTAACGGTGGTCGCTTCGCTGCTAGCGACGATGGCATTCCAAGCTGCGACCACGCCGCCAGGAGGCGTCTGGCAGGATGACTACAAGGTCGATGCCAACGGCAACCCAGTGAAGGAGCCGCACATGGCGGGCACCTCTATGATGGCCCACATCCAGCGGATGGCCTACGGACAGTTCATGATCTTCAACCCACTGGCCTTCCTGTCCTCCCTAAGCATCATCCTGCTTCTCTTAAGCGGGCTTCCAATAGAGTGGCGACGCTGGATGTGGACCCAGATGGTGATCATGTGGCTAGCGATCACGGTCAGGCGATCACCTACTTCATAGCG
The DNA here is from genome assembly GCA_028830015.1 of Eucalyptus grandis x Eucalyptus urophylla. Classification (NCBI taxonomy): domain Eukaryota; kingdom Viridiplantae; phylum Streptophyta; class Magnoliopsida; order Myrtales; family Myrtaceae; genus Eucalyptus; species Eucalyptus grandis x Eucalyptus urophylla. The sequence goes on from CM054190.1 coordinate 51,104,337, forward strand.
CTACGCAACATATCGCTGGCTGACATGTGGGGGATGCTGAAGGACGTGACGGACGTGTCGGTGGTGTGCTGGCTGTGCCTGATGGGGGTGGTGTTCATGGGGAATGTGGTGAGGCTATGTGTGTGGGTGCTGAGGAAGTGGGGATTACTTGAAGAAGAAAGAGAAGAAGAATTCAGATGAAGACGATGAAGACAAGCATGAGCAAGTGTGACGATCTGTGTGACAATCGAGTAAATTGAATGGTCTTTGTTCTATGATAGCAGTGGCATGGTCAGTATGTGTAAAATTTGTGATTCTGATGAGCGGGTTGATGATGGGTTTTGAGGTGCTCTGTTTTCTTCTACTTCTGTTTGATAAGAGAGTATTTGTCCTAAGGAGAGGGTAAGACGGATTCTGCTAGAGAAATCTTTCGATGGTAAACAATTGAAGAGACTAATATGGCGCTTGGAGCAATTGTGCGTGATCTCCCTCTGTAATTTGTACAAAATCAGGACAATATGCGGTTATAGTTGCCACAATTTCTTCTCTATACAATGTTGAACATGACTGTTGGACGAAGAGAGCTTCAGCCAGTTCGGCCAGGTCTGCTCAGGAACGGCTCAGTCCTCTCAACTCGGCCATCTTCACTCGGCATTGAAGTATTCTGGACTTTGGTCCTCAGTTGAGATTCAGGGTGGCTGGAAATAAATTAGTAGTGCAGGATGGGATTTCCTGCAATCATTATATAATTGTTTCCTTTGTTTGAATATTATTTGATGCTGAGATTAGAAATGTTTGTCTAGGTTTTCTATTTCCTTCCCTTCCTAGCTGCTGTTAAACATCTATCTTGCCAGAAGTTTCTGCTATGGAGGGATAAATTAAGCTGCCATCTCAAGCCTCTGTTGCACGAGACCGAACCTCAAGCAGGTTAGAGTGTATCTACTGTCTATGACTTGAAAATTCCATGTCAATTAAACTGTACAAATTCATGCACATTTGATGAATAGAAGCACGACTCTATTTGAGCATGGTACCCTGTAACTTCTTACCGCCGGACATAACAATTTTCGCTGAAATCTCTGCTAGACTCGATTCATTAGACTATTCAAACAATATTCCAAGCGATCGGCTAGCATGAAATGAAAGAGAGAGCCAACTCAAATGATTGTCATAGAGGATGACACTTCATGAAAGCATGAACTTATTCCACACGGAACAAAACAATTTGTTATGTCTTTCGCCATAAAAACTGCTCAATTCTCATCCATATGGAAAATACAGCATTATTACATCAAGGCGGTCTACCTCCAACATCAGCATCAAATAAAAACTGCAGATATAAGGGAACATTAGAACTGTAACTCTCACTACAAACTCGGTCTCTAGCCTGAGTAGCTGCTACCCAGTTGGCTGATGGATTAGTTGCTCAACTGACCCAAATCCCCTGGACATCTTCAAAGCTTGAGGCTTTCTGTCCTGCATTGTTGTCGGTTATAGAAATCCTATTGAGTCGCTACCTTTGATATTTTATTAGATCTTCTACAAGCTCTAAAAATAGTTCGTGCCAATACCCCTTATCGCGACCAATTTTTTTCGGGATGTGAACCACCTAAGGTTTGGCTGATGGATTGTTAAGCCTAAACTTAACTCGGGCTCTCCCAAGCCCATACCAATTCACGACTTAGGTTTGAATTGTTAACATGCAATTTAATTTTAACTAGGAGTCGCCACTAATCTATTTTTGGTGGGTCGATTAGAAACCCTAGTAAAGTAACGGGAGATTTACTTTACTCCTACGAACCAGAGACTAAGGGTACGGAGACTTGGTTACGTTAGATTTCTCTAACGCCCTTTCGGTACCTTTCTTTTTATTTTGAAAAATGTTTGGCAAGCAATTTGGATTGATTTTAAATCTATTTTCCCTAACATGTGAGGTGTTCATGCAGGTGCGCAAACCACCAATTTAACACCCAAGAAAGCAATTAAATGATGCAGAACTTACCTCCAAAGCTACGAAGGCATCTGCAATGTTAAATTAAAATCCATATCAACAACCCTAGATATGGTTTCTAATTAACAAGCAATTACTCAATTTTTGTTTTCTCTTTCTTAATGAAAATATAGTTCATATGCAATGCAATGATTCTAATCTAATATGAAATGGTATGGCATGGTAATATGTCCTAAACTATATGAACGAATAAGAAATTTTGTAATTTCTTAATGAACATGCAATAATTAAATATGCAATCTAAATTAACCAAAATGACTTAATCCTAATGACGTGCAATGCAATACAATGACGTATAAAATTATTTCAACTAAAATGACATGCAACATGCAATTTAATATGCAAGCTATATGTCATGCGACATTTATTAAATGACCTAATCTAATGACGGGCAATTTCTAATTAAATGAACTTAACAACAATCACTAAATGACGTGCATTTGAATTTAATTCTATATGATATGGGCATTTTTATTTTCCTAACAAAAACATTGAAATTTATCTAGGAGAGATTATTTACCTATAATTGATAAACATGCAATCCTAACATGCAATGACGTGCAAAGAATGCCCTAATTCAACATGATATATGCATGATGATTTTTTTTGTGTTTTTTATTAATTCCGAAATTAAAATTTTCACATGATTAAATAATGATAAAACTAACATCCTAAATGAATGTGCTTTCTTTTTTTGGTTTTCTTTTCCATGATTCAAAATAAAATTATTATTCTAAATATAAAAAAAAACCTAATCCTAATTCAACATTTTTGGATTTTTAAATTTCGAAATAAGATTGCAATTTTAATCCTAACACTGGAAATATTCTAAAGCAAATCTAATCCTAACTCAAATATTTTTTGGATTTTTTTTTTTTTTTACAAAAATAAGATTGACTCAACCAACTTAACGACAAGAAATCAAACAAGATAAGATCGATATCTAAAAATCGACGAACCATATCTCGCGCATGAGATCGGGTTGGCCAATTTTAAATTAAATCGCGAATCAAATCTCGGGCTTGAGATTGGATTGTTGATTTTTGTAAGGGATTGCGAGTTGGATTTCGGGCGCGAAAATCGGACTGTCAATCTCTAGCTTGAGGGGCACTTCCATGTTGGAACATCAATCATATATTTAGGAATAATCCTACTAAAGAAAAAAAGTAAATAAGTGAGAATAACATTAAAAAAATAAAATAAAGTAAATAAAAAAAAAGAAAAGAATTACCTAAATGATTTTCTTTTTTTTTTCTTTTGTTACACGCGGCTGGTGGTGGGTCACCGAAAGGCAGCTAGTCAGAGGTCCAGCAGGGGGATCGCTGGCGAGGTGGTGCGGGCCGCAGGAGACGCCGGAGCGGAGGTGTAGGCTCAGGCTGAGGCGGATCACCAGTGAAGTGGACACACAGGCAGCAGAACAGGGGAGTCACTCGGGGGGAGAAAATATTCAGTGGTTAGTAATCACCACGTCATCGGCTGACGCGGCGTGCATATTCCATTGAGAAATCGACATCTGTCCGTGAGCTGGAATATGTAAAAATTGAAAAATAAAAATCGGAAGGGCTGGGACGCTCTTTTCTCTCTCATCTGGCAAACCACTGACACAATGAATAATAAATGCTTGTCTCCGCTCAAGCCCTCTCTCTCATCTTTTCAATTTTTCGATTACCCGTGCGCTCTCTCTCTCCCCTCTTTTCTTTCTCTCTCGTCTTTTCCAGTTTTCAAGCGATAGGCTTTCACCTGCTCTTTCTCTCTCTCTCTCTCTCTCTCTCTCTCCTTTTTGGAGAAAATATTCGCTTGTTTCTCACTGCATCAACAAGAAGACGGCATTTTTCTTCCTCCATCTTCTCCAGAAAATCGAATGTTGGAGCGATTTCCATCAACGCGGATCAAGCAACAAGCATGATTTCCATCAACGCGGATCAAGTAACAAGCGTATCCTCGGACGACCGGCGCACGGGGATTGGGAGATTATTTATAGTCTCCAAAAAGAATGGGGTGCACGCTGTTGGTCCTCCTCTCTGATGTTGTTCATCTTGTTTCTCTTGCTGCATGACTGGGCAGGCCGACCATATTCATAGAGATCATACAAAGAGTGGGGTGCATGCTCACGGACGATCACGGGAAAGTGTATCATAAGGGCGGGTGCGGAGGATTCGGGAAGCTCAGCTTCTCGGAGCTCTTCAAGTCCATCGAGGAGTACGAGAAGACGCTCGAAGCGCATAGAGTCTCTGCCTACCACCATTTGTTACCTAGTGTGGGTTTCTCGTGGAAGCAGTTCGTCACCGTATATTTGAGAGCTAAGTCTAGTGGAACGGACACTCTTTGTCGATGAGGTTGGGTGCGTTTGTGCTTCTCTGATGAGCAATAATGAAGAAAACTCTATCGTCGGATGTGAGATTGCACGTCACGGCATGAACCAGCAAAGAAGAATTGAACCTATGTGCACAAATCGATGACAACAGTTCCTTCTTCATCGCCTCTATCTTAGACCATATAGATTGGCCTTTTGACATCACAATAGCAAACTCTAACCATTGATGCTCTAAAAGCATGAAAGCTCTATCGTCGGATGTGAGAAGAAGCACTTTGAAAAGGGCAAATTTTTACGATCGCTCGTAGCATTTTGTTAATAATGTATATTTGTAGATTGAAATAGATGGCTAATTATGCCGTCCCTCTCAAGTCTTGATACTAAAGCTTTATCGCTGCTAAAAAAAATTCTAGTTGATGGAATTTTCAAAGTGGCGAAGCTTAAATGCAATGATAACGTGAATACATAGTTGACCAAAAAAATAAAGTACAGAATGGCGAGAGGAAAGAAAAAAGGAAGGCATAAGAAGAAATGAAGAAACGGGTATGCAATTTCTCTTTTGCATTATAAAGAATATCTCAATCTTTCAAAGGATCCCAAAAAATGCATGAAAGTTCACTTAGAATGGTCCCAAAAAATTACTACTGGTACACAAACATAAAGCCATTAGTTGATTTCTATCATAGAGATGGAGCAATGCGTCTGCACACTGCTTGAAATGTCCGCCCACCATTTCCGGCAACATTTTGGCCTTCCTCGGTCGCTGGTCAATATCTTCACCACCGGATTGTTCACGAGTTCTTCCTCCGTCAGTGCCTCAAACATGGGTGGTTTTCCAAACAGCCCTTCATCCATTCGCCCAGTTCTTCAACATCTGTGATGGTGTAAATTATGCCCCCAACAACCAGAGTATATGCATACTCGTCTAGCAAGAGAAAAAAGATGAACAACATCAGAGAGGAGGACCAACAGCGTGCACCCCATTCTTTTTGGAGCCTGTAAATAATCTCCCAATCCCCGTGCGCCGGTCGTCCGAGGTTACGCTTGTTGCTTGATCCGCGTTGATGGAAATCACGCTTGTTGCTTCCTCCGCATAATCGCTCCGACATTCGATTTTCTGGAGAAGATGGAGAAAGAAAAATGCCGTCTTCTTGTTGATGCAGTGAGAAACAAGCGAATATTTTCTCCAAAAAGGAGAGAGAGAGAGAGAGAGAGAGAGCAGGTGAAGAGCCTATCGCTTGAAAACTGGAAAAGACAAGAGAGAAAGAAAAGAGGGGAGAGAGAGTGCGCGGGTAATCGAAAAATTGAAAAGATGAGAGAGAGGGCTTGAGCGGAGACAGGCATTTATTATTCCTTGTGTCAGTGGTTTGCCAGATGAGAGAGAAAAGAGCGTCTCAACCCTTCCGATTTTTATTTTTCAACTTTTACATATTCCAGCTCACGGACAGATGTCGATTTCTCAATGGAATATGCACGTCGCGTCAGCCGATGATGTGGTGATTACTAACCACTGAATATTTTCTCCTCGGGGGGAGACTCGGATCGGCACAGCGGCGGCTTCGTCAGGCAGAGCAGAGGCGCTGGGCTGGCTGAAGCGTCGCGGGCGGAGGGCTGAACAGCAACGCCGGGGCGGAAAAGACTGCGATCTGGCTCGGGTCTAGCTCTAGCGGAGGCCAACGGGCCGAGCTGCAGGTCCCAGGCGAGGCGGAGGCAAGAGCGTCGGGGGCGTCGCTCATGAAGGGGCTCGGCGGCAACGAACGGGGCAGGAGCAACGCCGGGTCGTCGAATGCGATACTGGAGCTGTGCTGGTGGAGACGCGGGCAGAGTGACGGTGGTCAACGGCTCAGCCGCTGGCGTTGGGTGGCGCGCGCACAGTGGAGGCCGGCTTGCGGGTAACAGGGACACCGGTGGAAAGGCCCTGCGAAAAAGGACTGTTTTTTTTCTTTTTCCTCTGCTTTTTCTTTTTTTGCCTTCTCTCTCCGCCTGCCGCACGTCCACCTCAAGTCTCTTCTGCCTTCTGCACTCCTCTGCAGAAGCTACTTGACTTTTTTCCTTTTTTCCCAAAAACCGAAGCTCTCTTCTCTCTCTTTTATAGTGTTCGATTTTTTCCTTTCGCAATCGAGAGAAAAACCCTCCAAAAGCCCCCCCTCTTCATTGATCTCCGTACGAATCCTTTTATAGGCAAAACAAAACATGATCTTTTTTGTTAATATTCTCACGAATATTGCTTATAACCTCTTGATCACAAAAATCCTTATCTCAAAAATATTCTCCCCCAATTTCATCATCTATTGATAAAGATAAGATTATAATGCGATTTTTTTTAATTTTCAAAAATCATCATAATATCGCATCAAATCTTAATTTTTCATAAGATAATTAATTAAACATAACGATGGGCGTGGGTTAATTTTCTCCTTTCGTGGGCCTAGCCTAGCCTGCTAATTTAAAACCCAAAACCACTAATTCGACCCATCCGCCAACGGTCCAATAAATAAATGTAAAAAAAAAAATGCAAATTAAAAACAAATGTGCCTAAATCTATATGCTATGCAATTAATATTTTTTCAGAGATAAAATTAATCCTTAATTTTTAAGGCGATAAATGACTAAATGGGTCGCCAAAATTTAGGTGTCAACACCCCTCCTCTCTATAGTTTTCGTGTCCTTGTTCATATCTCCTCGCCGAGGCATCCACACAAAGGTCTTCCGTTGGACGTGATCGAAACATCTCAAACGACCTCCTCTCATATTATCCTCGATTGGTTGGAGGTCCCTAATTTTACCTGCATTAATTGATTTCAAATTCTTGCCTTTTCTCTCGAATGTCATGTCTTACGAAGCATTCTCAAGGTGTCGTCAGCATGATCTCCAGTTTTGTCAAATTAGATCGAAGTTAATGGAAGGATTCATTCCTTAGTACTCCATGATGTCCAATTTTCTCGAGGTTTCATTGAGTTCCTATAGTTCTTAGACTTACGCCCCAAGGTTTACGAAGTTTCCCTTCGAAGTTCAGGTTTCTGGTTAGCTACAGCATGGGTTTCACCTACCAACGCCATATAATCTACAGAGAAAATACACCAATTGAAATCGTCTTGAATTTGTCTTGTCACCATTGGGGCAATGGAGGCACCTTCCCCCTTGAAGCTTCCAATAAATTGAAATGGAAACTACTATATGTTGTAATCATTTTGCGAATTTGCCCCACGAAAATACAAGTGTGTACTTATGAGGGTTGATTCAACATGGGAAGAAAGGAGATTGCAAAATATTTAAGTCATTCATTCGATTTCGCTTGCGCCTTGCCTGATTGATCATATCAGTAAGGCATTTTGGGTGTTTAAGGTTTACTTACCAAAGATGAGCCTTCTTGTCATAGAAAAAGCCAGTGTCGGAAGAATTAATAGAAAGGCAAATGTTAAAGAGTAAGGATATTTGTTAAATTTCATTATTTGACATCTTTTTTTTTTCTGAGTTAGTACGATACTTACTTTAATTTTGATCAAGTAATTCGGGTAATCTCCATGTTATAAGGATCTTGTTAATAAAATACGTTAGAGGCACTAGTTAAAACCACTAACAATAAAAAATAAAGCGTATTAGTATATGCTGAAAATCGAGCAACCCCAAATTTCGAAAATAGCCACTTTCTTCAAATATACAGATTTATTTTTCCAAAGCAAAATTAATGACGCCCAACAAGTACCCTAACTACATTCTTTAACATTTTCCTTTTTATGAATTATTCTAACACTCTATTTCTATGAGAAAAGCTCATCTTAGATAAGTAAACCTCGAACCTCCAAAATACGCCATCGATACTAAGGACTGAGTAAGATGCAAACCCAAATCTCCACAATGGCATTTTAGCCATAAGAGTCCTTATCAGGGTATGAATATTCTTTGTGCCTATGAAAGTACGTAGATGAAAATTCTACATTCCCTTAGTGCCTTATAATCTTTAGCTAAACGTATTGGACGATAACATGACATGCCATCGACCCGAAATGTGAACATGTGAAAAATTTGTGTCCAAACAGCAATTTATGGGCCTTCGTCCGATTGCCACCCTCCGATGAACTTGTCATCAACTCCGACTCTGCTGCCACCGCCGCCACTAAGCCGCCACTACCGATGGCGTCCTCCGTCTCTGGCATCTGCTCGTCCTCCCCTTCCCTCAGGCTGAAGACGCCACCAACCTCTGCCGCGAAGCCGTCGGCCTCCGGTAGGAGGGAGGCGGCCTCGGTTTCATTCCCAAGCGGCACTGGGCTCCCCGCTGTCGACCGGGTGTTGTCCCTATCGCTGGCCCGATCAGTCGTGAGGGAGATCTCGATGGACCTGGGCAGGGCCAACGATGCTGCGAAGAAGGAGAGGCGCGGGCTAGAGGGCTAGAGAAGGATTCCCACTCGCTATGGACGAGGTACATGGACTGGCGACACCAGCACCGGAGCTAGGGCTTTTCCTTGGACATGAGCTGAATCGGGTTCACGAACGAGTTCGTGGAGGAGATAGAGCCTCGGTTCCAAGCCGCATTCAAGGTGATGGAGGAGCTAGAGAAGGGCACGATCGTGAATCCGTTTATGTTACATTGGCTTGATAACTTTCACACTTCTTGAGATGTTGCCGTTTATGTTACATTGGATTGATAATAGGGTCTGCTATTGACATGATGACCAGCACCATAACTGTTGGTAGTTTGCTCATAATTCTGAGGAGGATTTAACTGCTGTAAATAATGAAATTTGGGGTAGTCAAACCATAAGGTGGCAAGCAATCGGCATTCTAAGGCATGTTCTGTTCAGCTACTCTACCTTGGAGATTAGAGAAACATGCCATTGAGTTCTTGCTTTGCACCACACAAGGAGATATCTCACAGGAGAGTGAGAGTGAAACTCTAGATTTCTCATCATTTGTTCCTAGTCATTTTGCAGCCTTGGAGGTATTATAGTGAAAGATGTTGATTTTATGCCATTTCATTTTCTATATTCTTCTTATCATTAAAGTGCAAAATCTAGGGGATTGAGAACGTCATCATGTGCACATCGATGCTGTGCTAAGGAAGAAATCTTTTGATGTACTGGAAAGGGTTACTGTTTTTGACACAAAAAGCATGCATACTGTTGCAGATATATCATGCAAAGACCGAGCCGGCGAAGAAAGGCAGACCAGCTCCTTTTCGTTCCTCCAGAAGAGAAAAAGATCGTACGTGCCACGCTTGCCTGCGCTTTGGTAACTTCCTAAAGCTCTCATCCTCAGAACTCTTGCAGAACTCGAGGACCTTTTCGCTGGGTTTGAAGCGCAGAGAGAGAGAGAGAGAAGGCAAAAAAGCAAACTCTTTTCTCCATTTCGAGGCGACTTGCTCAAAAGGGTAGCAACCGACCCGAAGAGAGAAAAGGAAAACGAGGGCGGATCGAAGAAACGGCATGCGAGGACAATTCAACTCCCACTGAGATGGAGACTCGCCAAGCGCCTGATGGAACAGTACGCAGGACATCTGCCTTCTTAAATAAGACGCTCGCCCACCGGCTACTGCCGGTGGACCGGGGGGGGGGGGGGGGGGACGGGCGACCGGCTGCAGGGAGTGGGAAGAAGAGTTCCTGACCGGCTGAGATAGAGAAAGAGAGAGAGAGAGAGAGTCTGCCAAACATGGCCGAACCGTTTCGCAGTCTCAATTACTGGGTTTTCCTTTTATGGCCCCGCACAGGAACGTGCATGGCCGAGCGACGACGACCTCCGCTCGGGCTAGGCAGGGTCATAAATGGCGTAACCAGATATGTGCATGGTGGGATGACGTGCGTGTGGGGTCGGGGTTGGGGTTGGGGGTGTGTGACCGGCTACTGCCGGTGGGCCCCCGGACGGTACACCTGATGATGCGTGTCGTTGGCCATTTGCCTCGCGTGACAAGGACCTCGCCCCCTCCGCCGTCCATCATGACACGTGGCACGCAGGGGGCGAAGATAGGGGGACGATTTGGAGCGGTCAAAGCTGAGGTCACTCTCTGAGTCGTTGGCTGCTCCTAATGCTGAAGTTATGAGGGTTGCGATTCTGCTTCATCTCTCTTTCATTTTGGGGAACTACATCATGATCAGAAGCAGATGGTGTGACATCCTGAATTTTCAGAATTCATTTTCGATTAAATAAATCGGGCCTTTCGTCGACGCACCGATAGTGCTATTCTCTGAGCTGATCACTCATGAGATAACTGGACTATCTGGGGAAGCAATTAGAGAATCTAAATGCAATTGGACTTGAGAATTCGACCAAGAATCGACTGTTCAACCATGTTGATCTGCAAGGGTCATTACGGCATCGTCAGAGATCGATCAGAAATCAGAGATAGGTCGATTCGACTGAGATATGTGATCAAATTGTGGGTGATTCCACTTGATTGAGAAATTCTCATAGATCAACACTAAATTGATTTTCTGTCGTTTTGGTACCCGGTGCCCGTAATTGAAACCTCGAGATTTTCACAACAACTGAGAGTCGCTAATGTGTCGAAGATGTACTTTGTGACTCGAGATAAATCGATCACGGGTCAATTGCACCAAAAATTCATAAAAGTTACCCGTTAGACTAGGTCACACTAAAAGCGCACCGGATTGAAAATAACCGCGAATTTGAACCCGATTTCAGAAATTGAAAGTTCTGAGGTGTCACGATCTATTTTAGGAGAAATTTTCAGAGATTCCAGGATTTTTGCGGAAAATCGATACGGACGTTGCGGAAAATCAGCGGAAATTCAGATGGGCTAAATTGATGGAAATTGGGACTTCTAAACTGAGCCTGTGAGTGTTGGGGATTTATAGAAAATTATTCGGGATTTTTCTTCAGCAAAACCGGACCTCGATTTGGACAACCGGAGAGGAAATTAAGCATGAAGCCGAAAATTGGGACTTTAAATTGGATTAATTAGTGATTTATGCATTACAAGAAAGTATTAAGGGGAACATGCTTTTAATGGAGGGGATAAGGATGCTTGATTGGGACCCTCCACTGGCTGCTTCTCCCGCACGCCAAGACCACCGCCTCCTCCTCCCTTTGTGCGACAGCCTGGTCTTCCGCTTCACTTTCATTTTCATTTTTGAGCTTCTTCATTTCGATCTCCCTCTCTGCAACGAAAATCACCCCACCGAAATTGCTTTTGATCGCATATCCTTCAGCCCATGCCATCATCATCATCTTTCATCATCTTTCATCATCTATATCACCATCCACCGAGTTCTCTCTCTCTCCATGCATTTCTCTCAAGCCCATGCGTCCATTGAAGTCACCAATTCCCCTGTTGCAGCACCACACGTCCAACACCTGATCTCCATGAGCCAAAGTTCCTCAGCCAAGTTGTTTTGTTGACTCCTGGCCGCGCGTCTCCCGCAGCTCGGACGAAGCTGCTTCTCCGTTCATCCGCAACGCCAGCAAGCTGTTCGGTCAACTTCAACAATCCACGAAGCCTTGCTGACCGAAGCCACACCCCACCGAAACTCCTTGAAGCTGCCACGTCCACGTTTTTCTTCAGCTTGGTCAGCCACCGACCGAATCAATCGAGCCAGCAGCTCAGCGGATTCAGTCCACGTTTCCAGCGAAGTTGTTGCCCTCACGTCCGCGGATCGAGCAGCGAAGACCGAAGCTGCCCCGCGTTTCCATCTCACGCTGCCTGCTCGCGTTTCCCTTGCCCACCTTCGCATGGCTTCATTTCACCTAGTCAGGCCCAGCATCACCGAAGCTCAGCCCACATCAACGGCCCAGCAAGTTGCCATCTTTCTGCAGCCCATCTCCACGCAACGCCAGCCCATTTGAAGTCCATCAGCAGCCCAAGAGAACAGTCCAATTAATTGGGTCTTCAGCCCAATTCAGCAAGGCCCAATTCCAGCAAGTCAATTGAAGCCCAAGTTGGAAACAAATCTCAGATTTGGGCTGAGATTTGTTGGGCCCGTTTTAGGCCCGGTCCGAGAGTTCGCCGACACCGCCGAAAATTAAGATTTTGGCCGCCGTCGCGTCATCGTCGCGGTGAACCGGTTTTCGCGATACACCGGTGAGTTTATACTCTAAACTCTGCTTAGTAGGCTAATGACATTTAAGGGGTGTTTAGATTTATTTTATTAGGAATTAGGTGGTTAGTTAGATTCAATTATAAATGTAATTATTTAATTGAGCATGTTAGGTGGTTAGCATGGTTTAGCTAAGGCCTAAATAAATTATCCTATTTATCTAGAAGGGTTCAGGAATTTTCCGGGTTCATATTGGTATTTAATTTAATAATTTTGGCAAAGGTTAGTATTTTTAGAAATTATATTGAATTAATTAATTAATTTTCGAAGTTAATTATTTATTAATTATTTTTTCTGGAATTTAGGCCGGGATAGCCGGTGACCAGAATTTTGTGCTGATTGCAATGATGTGGTTAAATTCTACAACTGAATGTTAAATTATGCAAATTGAGTGCTGATTGGATTTTTGTTATTTAATTCCAAAAATTGTGAATTTCCAATATTTATTCAGAAAATCCCGGGTGTCGGGTTTTAACACCGAAAATGAATTTTAAGTACTATATCAAATAGTGGGGTTTGAAAAAGATAGGTATCAGTCTTCTGGTTCGAATTGACCGTGTACTCACACACGACTATTTTTCAGGATATTTTTAATACGAAGGAAATAGGCCAGGATCACTATTTTAATGGAGGCATTTGAGTGCAATGCACAGTGTCCTGGGCCGAGATTGAGTGGTCGTGTGTTGGTTAAGAGAACCAGTCTCGAGCAATTATGCCAGACGTTACTAAATCCCTTTTCGGGTTACCCATGCATTAGGGTAGCGGGTCGCAGTAGATTCTGGACCTACGCCCCTTTGGGGAAGCCGTCTAATTGAGAGACGTAGCCGTGCTCAAAGGAGGTGAGACGACGCCTGGCAATGCCAGAAGACCGCCAATAGAGTTGGCCGTACCCTTGAGGGGTGTAATTAACAATTGGAACGCATGATTGTTGAGTTTGATGCACCCGATTATGAGACCAAAACTGTGTGACATGGAATGGGACGTGTCATAATGGTTTGGCCTTATAATCAGGACCTCGGTGATTAATTGAATTGATGAGGTGTTCCAGTTGTTATGTGCATTGATTATATGCATTGCGATATGAACTATACTGACGTGCAGGGAAGGAAACTGAGGCGAGGTAAGTCTTCTATGCCAATTGAGTGGTTGTGTGGTTAGGACGCTTCTGGGCGTATTTCCCTCCTAATTGGGGTTTAGAGCTTAGACTTGCTGAGATTTTATCTCACCCCGTTGTGGGATAACATTTTCAGGGTCGTCGAGTGGAGGACTAGGAGCTGAGAGAAGGTGATGTGAAGTGTAGGTCAGCTAGGACCATTTCTTTTTGGAAAGTGGTTCTTTTGTGGCCTTTTGGTCATAGACCTTGTACTTGACATTATGTGAATATAAAAGCATGTTTGTTCTGAGAATTTGTATCCTGCATTTCTATCCCGAGATGATTACTGTCAGGGGATTTCTTTTCGCTTCCGCATGTGCAATGAAAATCAATGGGTCGGCGACTCGTCCTGGGAAGTTGCAAAATTATTATCGACCAGAGAGGAATGGGCATGCGCTCGGGGTTCGGGACGTGACAGATGGTCCCCTCCTTCAAATATAGAGAATGGAATCCATGGATTTCCCTGGGATTTGATTATGGAACACAATTATTAAGAAATAGGAATTTCTTCAGATACATTGCATGCATCTCAGATCTAGAGTTTCCCTCTCACTCTGTATCTACTTATGCTCTGCACGAGTCAATTAAAAATACAACCTTAAAACTATTTGTCGCTAGGACCACCTTATGAGCACTTTCTGGCGTGGGTTCAAATATCTTTTGCCTGAAGATCTGAAGGCAAATTAGCATATATCGGGCATATAATGAGTCCGGCAATTTTGGAGCCAAAACCCCTTACCTATGCTTCAAAAGCTCTTCTGCTGCTTCAATTTCCTCTCGACTAATAAGAAAAATCAAAATATCACCACATGGTTGCTGCACATGTATTTGAAGAGCAGTAACAATAGCTGCATCCAAGTAATCTGCTTCAGGTGCACTAGTGTGAAGAATTTCAATTGGATACCGCCTTACTGGATATCTAAATATCAGGGTGGAGTGAAAAAAATCATTGAACTTATCTGCATCTAGTTGGCACTTGAAATAAGCAACTTCATATCAGGCCTAAAGCGAGCAATATCCTATAAGGTGACAACCATAGAAGTTAGAAACTGATAAAAAGGTAACTTGACATCAAGGCTCAAGTCGGGTTAAATTCTTTGAAAGCTAATTTAGCAGCAAGCTAGAGATTAGAACTCCTGCCTAACTCAAGTAATGCCACAAAAAATTACAATTCAAAATCGTGAACTCATTTCTAATGTGTTTGCTTTATCTAAAAAAGGAATTGGAATGTGTTATTGCACGTCACATGTAAATATAGACTTCCCTCAACTTCGCATTGTTGACAACTAAATTTTACTATTTTTAAATGCTACGAATTAGTCACAAAAAAAAACAAAAGTAAAAAAAAAAAAAAACGATTGAAAATGGTTGGGTCGGGCCGGATCCAGCTTTGGCCTGACCCACCCCTTTTCTTTTTTTCTCTTCCTCCCCCGCACTAGGCCAGCCTAAGCCTCCTTTCTCATTCGGCCTGGCCCGCGCTTGTTTTTCCTCCCTCTAGCCGGTCTTCGCTGCAAGACCTGCAAGGAAGAACATAAAATAGATCAGCAGCAAAGAGCAGAAGGAGCAGCGATGGAGGAGCAGGGAGATCGCCATGGAAGTGTGATCTGCGGGTCAGAAATGCTTGGCCGGCAACTGGCACGGCCGTGGTCTTCGTGCGAAGTCCTGCAGAAGATAAAGAGAGCAAAAAAGGGAAAGAAAAAAGGAGGAGGAGGGAGAGAGATTGGGAGAGCTAGAGAGAGTTTTAAGCGAGCGAGAGAGAATAAGGGGAGCAACCAGGGAGAGACAGGAGAGAAGAGAGGAGGGGGGAAGAAACGGAGGGGAGGAGGCGTCGCCATTGCAGCCCTCTCTGGGCCACCACCACCGTCGCCGACGAGCCACCCAATCGACGCCGTTCACCACCATCTTCCCAGAATCCAGATCTGAAGCAAAGGGAAAAAAAAGAAAAACCGAAAGAGAGAACCGAGAGGGAGTAGGCCGGAGAAGGAGCCGAGGAGCCCCCGGAACGTCCAATTGCCGCCGGTGAGCCGTCGACTGCCGTTGTAGTCTTTGGAGCCCAACAGCACAGAGAAAGTCGAGAGCGAGCTAGGGAGAGAGTGAGATCGAAAAGTCCTTGGCCATTGCTAGAGGCCCGACCGTCAGTCGCCGTCCGTCGCTACGTGTCTCATCCGAACCAGGTAGGCCTTCCTGAGCTACATCTGCTTATTTTTTAAGCATCGGGCCGGAGCTCGTGTCCGACTACTTCGCGTGAGCTCCGGTTTTGTCGGTCCTTGGGTTGTGGCCGAAGCTGTTTGTCCTTCTTTCCTTCGTATCTGTTCTAAATGCAACCAACTAGCCTTTGAGTTGGTCTTGAACGTTGCTCTCGCACGTCGTGTTGATGTTTGCCTCGAATGAGTCTGTTGGCCAGTGCATCCCAAGTGTTTGATAAAATGCTCGAAAGAGAACAGAAAGAATATTTCATGTTTTGACACGGGATCAGTTCAATTTTGCTCCTATATCCGCAGAATTATATTTGCTTTGCTTGTGTCCATTGAGTTTTTTTGTACGTTTATCGTGAAAGAATCATATATCATCGAGTGGTCGTGTTTCTTTGTTCCGGCAAATGGGTTTATGGTCACCGGAGTTCGTGGCCGACGGTGGTCTATGTCGGTTGGAATGGACGGCCAGTAGATGGTGGTGGTTCGGTGGTGGAACGCCGGTTGCTTCGATCGGTGTTGCTGTTTGGACGAGCTTTGGTGGGGAACAAGATCTCAGTGAAAGAAGGGGCTTTGGGCGTGCAGGGGGCAAGCACGAAGGAGAAGAAGACCAAAAAAATAAAAATAAAAATAAAAATAAAAATAATAAAAGAAAGAGAAAATATGGAAAAAATGAAAAAGTAAAACAAAATATTAAAAATAAAGGAAAAGTTGGTCTTGGGAAGGAGGAGTCGCAGGAGGGAAAGAAATTTAAAAAAAAAAAGGGAAAAGAGAAACCAAGAAAAAAAAAGCAAAATAAATAAAAAATAAAAAACTAAAACGGCAAAGCTGCCCTCGGGAAGGACAGTTGGGCAGAACATGCAGGGGAAAAGATGATGTGAGGAAAAGATAAAAAAAAAAATAACAAAAAGAATCCTTAAAAAAGGCTGTAAAAGAAAAAGAAAAATAAAAATTTTATTTTTTACCCAAAAATGTTGGATCCGGGTTTGGGGTTGGGTCCACGGGCTGGATTGGGTTTACCGGTCCGGACCCGTTTTTCTGATTATAATAATATTAACTATTAAGAAATTATATTAAAAAGAACCAAAAAAAATTCAAAAAAATTGAAAGTTCGTTTTTTTTAATTAAAAAAATAAAAAAATAAAAAAATTGGAAAATGTCAGGAAATTCAGATTTTCTTTTGAAATTTTTTTAAAAAATATTTTATGAGCTTTTTTTAAAAAGAAAATGGAAATTTCTTAACTCTAGAGTTGTGCTAAAAAATTAACTAAGCCTTTGGGGCTTTATCTTAAGGTTTCAATTGTCCTTAGGGACAAATGCCTTTTGAATGCACAATATCGATATGTTGATTTTGGCTTCTCTTTAATCTAGATAGGATTAGTATTTATCTTTTCTTTGATGTTAAATTTTTTCTCTTTCATGCAATTTATTTAATCGCTTTCCTTGGTTGTTAATTGTTATTTTAATAATTGTGCACCCGTATGATCACCTCACATGTTAGTGGATAATCATAAAATCAATCCAAATTGCCTGACAAAAACCTTTTTAAAAATGACAAATATTAGGTACCGAAAGGGCACTAATTAGTCAATTAGTGTAATCAAGTCCCCGACCTTAGATTCTCTGGTTGCGTAGAAAGTATGACATACTCCTGTGGCTCACTTGGTTTCTAGTCGACCCCAATAGGCTAGTGGCGACTCATTTTGTGCGAAATTCTTTAAAAATATCCCAATGTCACGCGGGGTATGGGTTTGGGAGAGCCCGCGCCTAATCATGAGCCTTAGGCCCGTCCTTTAGGCAATACCCCTAAACCCGTTCCCTCTCCTCGAGGGTAGGTCGCGACAGCTTGGCGACTCCGCTGGTGACTTGGTTTTAGACCTTAGAGGACTTAGGCCAAAATTAATCTTGTTCAAAAATATTTTTGTTTGACAGCGAGGATTCCAGGTACGTCCATAACATTAAAGGTGTTAAATGTTTTTGCATAATGGGAGGTATAAGGGGAAGTGTTTGCTCACCTTTGTCTTGCAGTGAGACGGATGAATGTATGGTTTATTTTTTATGTATGAAGTGCTGATTGCTTATAAATTGTCATGCCTGTGTTTCTTGCATTACACTAGACCATAACACACACAACTTACCGCCGGACCCGGGCCGCATAGGATCACTTAGGATGGTGTTGAGGTGGATACCACTCTGACTACAACCGCGTAGTAGGAATCGCCAACCTCTACCCCGAAATTTCTTTCTTCACGTCGAAGGTACCCACCCCGGTCTGTGAGCATGCGACATGGGTCGGTTCTTTGACGAAGCTGGAGTCATGGGTAACCCGACCCAACCACGACCTTGTTGGTTCAGTCCGGTGATCCTATGGCTTCATTTTGAGCCGTACAGAGTAGAAATCGAACCACATTCCATGTGTATGTCTATGTAATTGGAAAAAAAAAAAAACAGCGACAAAAGTTGGCACCCATTGTAAGTATCATTTTCCTTTTTATTTGCCCACTTTGTATTGCATTTCATCTTGAAATTCGCAGAAATCAATCAAATGCCCTCGTCGATGTAGGCTTATGATTGGAAAAAAAAATTGGCAATCACTTTTGATAAGTGAGCATTTGAATGCAAGTTTTAAACATTTTGATTTGGCCTTATTAAACACATGGTTTTGTTTAAATTTCTAGTTATGGGCTCAAAATCATTTCGAAAAAAAAAGAAGAAGAAAAAAAAAACTTTCAAGTTGTGATTTTATATTGGGGCACAAAAATTGAAATTGCATTTTTTATCAAATTTTCTCATTCTCACATTTTGAGACTATATTGCAAATCATTTTGTATACAAATTCCTCAAAATAGAAATAACTTCATTTTTTTGGGAGTAAAATTACAAATCAATCTTTCAAAAATCAATGACACTTTTGCATATGAAACTTTATGGAATAGAGTGGATATTCGATTGATAACCGTTGATCGATCTTTTAATGATGCCCCTTCTCTTATGACTAATCTTGGTGAGATACTAAACCCCCGTAATAAAGACTATGGGGCATGTACCATCACCTTGATTTTGTTGTAAGAAGTGACCTCATTGAGAGATCATTTTCTCATTCATAGGTTATCTGATATTGTTGCCTTTTTGCAGGCTACGCGTGATGCTCGATGACATTCTCATGTTTGACTACATAGAGAAGTGAATTCTATGGCTAGAACGAGAGTTGATTTTTACTCTTATCTATACAAGAGTTTTTTTTGCATTTTATTATTGTTTTTATTGTTAAGAATCTTGTTTTCCATTTTGGGTTTTGATCGCGAATCCAATTGATGCTTTGGTAAATCATGTGACTCATTTTTTTATGATGAAATTCAATTTCGTGAAAATCATCCCAAAAAAAAAAAAGCAAAAAAACAAAGCAGAAAAAAAATTCAGAAGTGTTTTAGGCGAACTTTTATGTCTACCTTCCAAAGTGAATTTCAAGAAAACTTTGCTTAAGGCCCTTTCTTCATAGCCATTTTCTCGGGCTCATCAAACTCGAGGAGCAAGCATGCGTTGAGGTTTCGTCGGCGCCAATTTTCTATAAAAGCGGAACGAAGTCGAATTCCATTTTGAGAAGTTTTGTTATTCGCAAATGCCTTACGTGCCAAAATAACCCGTTGATCTCGTTCACTTTGCATGATGAGACAAATGAAGGGAGTTGCCAAGTATCCCAAAGGGCGAATTCAAAGGAAGAGTAAACTGTATCGATTCCAGTTATTCATTTCTAATACCGTTTCTGACATAATTTTAATTTCATTGTCAAGGAGATATCAAGAGTGCCAAGTTTTGTAATGTTCCCAACAAACGCGATTGAGCACTTTTAAGTCCTATTCATCTTAAACAAAAAAGATTCAAATGAAACAAAGGGGCAATATTATCTATTCCTCCATGAGAGATATACCTTGGGATGTTGATTGCCCAACTTTGAAAATGATGTATCTCGTTCTGAAGCTTGATTCTCTTCAACATAAAAGATGACATATCTTTTTCTTTGATATAGAACGGATTCGGACAGAACAAAGGTTTGTCAAATAAAGAGTGGGAGAGCAACATTTGATTTAGAAAAAAAATCTCTCATCTCCCACCAAAGAAGTGTACCGGAACAATATTGTCAAATTCATCAAGAATGATGTATCGTTCCTTAGTTGAACCTAATTAAATATGGAGATAACCCGTTTCATCTCCTCTTCTTACAGGGCGATAAATAAAAAGGGGGTCGTACCTTGACCGTAGAAGCATCGCCTTCCACCAAGGAATCAGGAAAACGTCAAACATTTTAAAGGCAAATGCAAGGAAAGGGTATTGTCAAGTTACCAAATATCGACGAAGGCGAATCCAAGAGGTGTTAGCGCCCAAAGGATAAGAGCGAGTGAAGGGTAACAGTGTATCGTTTCCAACATTTCAATCCCTAAGGATTTTTGCACTAACATATTCTTTTGTATTTTTACAGGGTTACCAAGTCGCCATGCCACAAGTAAGTACCCTTCTTCTCATTTTTTTTAAAGTAAAAAAAATGAGAATTTTCATTACAAAAGAGAATCTTTGGCGCTTTCCTAGAAACAAAAAATGAATAATTGAGAAAAGAAAAAACTTTTTGAGCATCATTTTTATCTCAAAATTGTTTTCTTGTTTTGGGAATTATTTATTTTGAATCAAACTTTTCTATGGAGATTGATCTACTCAGATGATCTCGACAGAGTGAAAAGTGAAACATTAACCATGCCAAACAAGAAGTGCTTAGGATGAAGAAAGGTGAACCATTTCCAAACACGTCCTTCACACACTTTTGAGAGTTGAGTGAAAAGCGACCTTCTTTTAGGATGAATGATTCATTCACATTGAGCGCAAAGATTGAAATGATAAAGGCGTTTCCTTCATTAATCCCAAGCACTGTACTAATCTTTTGCTAGCCCTTTCGGCTGAGTAAAGATGATTCTTAAAAATACCCCTGTCGAGAATGACCCTACATTGGGGCAGCATAGGAGGTTACGATCGTGTTGTACAACGAAGGATCCAGAAAGATTCTATTACTTTCACTTGCATCAATATTTTGGTCGTAGCTTCAAAGAAATTCTCATTAGAGCTTGACTCATCCCAATGTGAAGAAGAGCATTTCCTTCTCTACCCAAACATTGATATCCATTGCTTTAACCAATTTGGGCCTGATTATTCATTTCTGAACCATCATCTCCCTTCACTGGGGCAAGGCATAAGAATTGACCAAATACAATTGACAGTCACGAGAAAATGTGAAAAGCATCTCGAAAGTCATAAAAGCTACAAAGGTTCAAAAAACAAAAAGTTTGATAAATTAGGGGGCATGAAAAAGCAATGTGCCTGGTAAAAGCAAGGCTAATGCCCATCAAGAAAAAAAAAAGCCAAAAGGTTGCATCTTATGTGAAAGAAAAATTATCAAAATCCAAGTGCCTGCGAAAAAAATCATCATCGCAAAGGGCAAAAGAGATTACAGAAAGGAGCAAAGCTCGACGTGCGGACCCCTCAAGTGCCTTAACTTTGCCCAAATGGACACTTAAGTGCCATAACTTATGAAAGGTACACTTAAGTGCCAAAATCGGAGTAAAAGGGATCACTTGAGTGCCAATCCGGCCAAAATCCGGCCAAAACGCCAACGTGGCGTTTTTCCGGCGAAGCACGGCCAAAACGGCGCCGTTTTGCACGTTGACGTGGCCAAAACGGCGTCGTTTCGGCTGACGTGGAACAAAATAAATAAATAATTAAATAATTAAATTAAATTAAAAATTAAATTTAGTTAAAATATTTTAAAAAATAATATTTAAAAATTTAAAAAACTTTTAAATTTTTTTTTTTAAAAAAAGGGAACAGGGAGAGGCGGCTGAGGGATCAGCCCTCAGCCGTTGCTGCCGCCGCCCCGCCGCCGCCAGGAAGAGCCGGCGACGGCGGGGGGAGGGTCGGCCGGGGTCGCCGGGCCCTGGCCAGGGGCCGGCGACCCCGGCCGACCGGAGGCGAGGGCTCGCGAGCCCTCGCCGCTGGATCTGGGCAAGGGCTGCGAGCCCTCGCCGCTAGATCTAGGGGGGCACGCGGCCCTCGCCCAGATCCGGCGAGGGTCGGCGGCCCTCGCCCGGCCGGGCCAAGGCCGCCGCCCGCTGGGGCGACCCTCGGCGGGCGGCAACCCTTGGCCCGGCCGGGCGAGGGCCGCTGATCCTCCCCCCGCCGTCGCCGGCCCTTCCCGGCGGCGGCGGGGCGGCGGCTGAGGGCTGATCCCTCAGCCGCCTCCCCCCATCCCCCTTTTTTTTTAATTTTTTTAAAATATTTTTAAAGGTTTTTAAAGTTTTTTAAATTATTATTTTTTAAAATATTTTATATAAATTTAATTTTAAAATCATTATTTTTAAATATTTTAACTAAATTTAATTTTAAAATTTTCTTTTTGCCACGTCAGCCCAAAACGACGCCGTTTTGGCCACGTTAGCATGCAAAACGGCGTCGTTTTGGGCGCGCTTCGCCGGAAAAACGCCACGTTGGCATTTTGGCCGGACTTTGGCCGGAGTGGCACTCAAGTGATCCGTTTTTTTTCAAATTTGGCACTTAAGTGTACCTTTCGTAAGTTATGGCACTTAAGTGTCCCTTTGGCCAAAGTTATGGCACTTGAAGCGTTCTTTTGCCAGCAAAGCTCCCATGTAGAAATGATTAGCCAAGGGACTTTCAAGATGCGCAGTGTTTCAAAAGCCAAATGCCTTCGAAAGATTGAGTGACTTGGTCACAATGCCATGATGATCACCGACTCTTAAAAATCCTCTTGAAAATTTTAAGCCTTTCGAGCCTCCCCCGAGCCAACATTAAAACCTTCTTCCGAAGTCTCTTCTGATTGGGATGGTTTGAGTGAAAATGGGAATATCACCAAGAAGTTATTGCTCAAAGAAGTGGAAGTAATTTTATCTTGTCTTATCTTCTAAGTTCTCAACTTGTAAACCCGTTGAAGATAGTGACAAATGTTCATTTATTGGTTTCAAAGAAATAATTCCTTTGTGAAAGCCCTAACCGAGCCTATATTGTAGTCCTTTCAAAAGACCTTTTTGATCGATCAAATTGTGCTCATCGCGAATGTTTCTGAAAGCTTTCGACATGGGTTATGTGAGATACCATCAGCAATCAGTTACTTCCCACGCGAATGTATGGGATTAAGCAGCCATTTTATTGAGAGTGGGTGAGAAACTCTTTCTGACTAAGAAGCTCTAGTTTGGCATACTTAATGAGCATTTTTCACGAGTCGTAACCGTTTTGATAAGAACTTGACTCTTGGAAAATTTGATAATCAATGATATATCCCCAAGCAAGATGACAGTTTTGCGCCACATAATGTTGATTGACATCGTATGTTTTTCTAAAGCAATTAGACTTAGCTTGATTAGCTTGTTCAATTAATGCTGTAATATTGCCAATACGTCTCTTGATGATGTCTCTAATGACATTTGCTCAAGTTGAGTTTGACAGGATTCCTCAGTGAAGCCATGCAGTTTTCATGGGGTTAGCGGATGCTTCCCTAAAAACCAAAGGTTTATGGTCAGCCTTAAATTATGCCATCTTAAAGGGTTCATGGTTAGCCTTAAACCATGCCATCTCCAAAGGTTCATGGTTAGCCTTAAACCATGCCATTTTTCTAAAGGTTCATGGTCATCCTTAAATCATGTCATTTACAAGGTTGGTGGGTTTATCCTTAAACCACGAGGTTGGTGGCTTTTCCTAAACCACACGGTCAAAACCCGTTTGTACACGGCGAGACTATCATCCGGTCGAAACCCGTTTGTACACGGTGAGACCTTCCTCCTAGTCGAAACCTGTTTTTACACGGTGAGACTATCATTCGGTCGAAACCCGTTTGTACACGGTGAGACCTTCCTCCTAGCCGAAACCCGTTTTTATGCGGTGAGACTATCATTCGGTCGAAATCCATTGGTACACGGTGAGACCTTCCTCCTAGCCGAAACCCGTTTTTATGCGGTGAGACTATCATTCGGTCGAAATCCATTTGTACACGGTGAGACCTTCCTCCTAGTCAAAACCCGTTTGTACACGGTGAGACCTTCTTCCCAGTCAAAACCCGTTTTTACATGGTGAGACTATCATCCAGTCGAAACCCGTTTTTACACGGTGAGACATTCAACCTAGTCAAAACCCGTTTTACACGGTGAGACCATCACATCAAGTCAAAACCTGTTTTTACACGGTGAGACCATCACATCAAGTCAAAACCCGTTTTTACACGGTGAGACCATTACATCAAGTCAAAACCCGTTTTTACACGGTGAGACCTTTTTTTTTTCAATATAAACCACACGGTTCGTGGGTCTATCCTTAAACCACAAAGTTCGTGGGTCATCCTTAAACCCCGCTTTTAGAATGTTCATGAGTTTATTTTTAAACTACAATTTTTCAAAAGGTTCATGATCAACCTTAAACCATGTTATCTACAAAGGTTCAATCGTGTTCCTTAAATCATGCATTTTCAACCTGGTCAAAACCCATTGTAACACGGTGAAACCTCATTCCTCTCCTTCTTCCTATGATACG
The DNA here is from genome assembly GCA_028830015.1 of Eucalyptus grandis x Eucalyptus urophylla. Taxonomy (NCBI): domain Eukaryota; kingdom Viridiplantae; phylum Streptophyta; class Magnoliopsida; order Myrtales; family Myrtaceae; genus Eucalyptus; species Eucalyptus grandis x Eucalyptus urophylla. Next base: position 51,128,611 of record CM054190.1, read on the forward strand.
GCGTGTTTCTGTAGCTTAGAGTTTTTCTTCCACTTATTGACAAGACGTGCTTCCATAGTTAAGAGTCATTTCCGTCAACTTGATAGGTGCTTATGCACCTAGGGTTTCTCTATTGCCAAAATAATTTAGGTGTCTTTTGTCTTTGAATGGAACCTCTTTGAGCTCCCATTCAAAGAGGGGTAACTGTTGACACCTAAATTTTACTATTTTTAAATTCTAGGAATTAGTCAAAAAAAAAACAAAAGTAAAAAAAAAAAAAACGATTGAAAATGGTTGGGTCGGGCCGGATCCAGCTTTGGCCCTACCCACCCCTTTTCTTTTTTCTCTTCCTCCCCCGTGCTAGGCCAGCCCAAGCCTCCTTTCTCCTTCGGCCCGGCCCGCACTCGTTTTTCCTCCCTCTAGCCAGTCTTCGCCGCAAGACCTGCAAGGAAGAACAGAAAACAGATCAGCAGCAAAGAGCAAAAGGAGCAGCGATGGAGGAGCAGGGAGATCGCCATGGCAGCGTGATCTGCGGGTTGGAAATGCTTGGCCGGCAACTGGCACGGCTGTGGTCTTCGTGCGAAGTCCTGCAGAAGATAAAGAGAGCAAAAAAGGGAAAGAAAAAAGGAGGAGGAGGGAGAGAGATTGGGAGAGCTCGAGAGAGTTTTAAGCGAACGAGAGAGAATAAGGGGAGCAACCAGGGAGAGACAGGAGAGAAGAGAGGAGGGGGGAAGAAACGGAGGGGAGGAGGCGTCGCCGTTGCAGCCCTCTCTGGGCCACCACCACAGTCGCCGACGAGCCACCCAATCGACATCGTTCGCCACCATCTTCCCCAGAATCCAGATCTGAAGCAAAGGGAAAAAAAAGAAAAACCAAAAGAGAGAACCGAGAGGGAGTAGGCCGGAGAAGGAGCCGAGGAGCCCCCGGAACGTCCAACTGCCGCCGGTGAGCTGTCGACTGCCGCTGTAGTCTTCGGAGCCCAACAGCACAGAGAGAGTCGAGAGCGAGCTAGGGAGAGAGTGAGATCGAAAAGTCCCTGGCCGTTGCTAGAGGCCCGACCGTCAGTCACCGTCCGTCGCTACGTGTCTCATCCGAACCAGGTAGGCCTTCCTGAGCTACCTCTGCTCATTTTTTAGGCATCGGGCCGGAGTTCGTGTCCGACTAGTTCGCGTGAGCTCCGGTTTCGTCGGTCCTTGGGTTGTGGCCGAAGCTATTTGTCCTTCCTTCGTATCTGTTCTAAATGCAACCAACTAGCCTTTGAGTTGGTCTTGAACGTTGCTCTTGCACTTCGTGTTGATGTTTGCCTTGAATGAGTCTGTTGGCCAGTGCATCCCAAGTGTTTGATAAAATGCTCGAAAGAGAACATAAAGAATATTTCATGTTTTGACACGGGATCAGTTCAATTTTGCTCCTATATCCGCAGAATTATATTTGCTTTGCTTGTGTCCATTGAGTTTTTTTGTACGTTTATCGTGAAAGAATCATATATCATCAAGTGGTCGTGTTTCTTTGTTCCGGCAAATGGGTTTATGGTCACCGGAGTTCGTGGCCGACGGTGGTCTGTGTCGGTTGGAATGGACGGCCAGTAGATGGTGGTGGTTCGGTGGTGGAACGCCGGTTGCTTTGATCGGTGTTGCTGTTTGGACGAGCTTCGGTGGGGAACAAGATCTCAGTGAAAGAAGGGGCTTTGGGCATGCAGGGGGCAAGCACGAAGGAGAAGAAGACCAAAAAAATAAAAATAAAAATAAAAAAATAAAAGAAAGAGAAAATATGGAAAAAATGAAAAAGCAAAACAAAATATTAAAAAGAAAGGAAAAGTTGGTCTTGGGAAGGAGGAGTCGCAGGAGGGAAAGAAATTAAAAAAAAAAAAGGGAAAAGAAAAACCAAGAAAAAAAAAGCAAAATAAATAAAAAATAAAAAACTAAAACGGCAAAGCTGCCCTCAGGAAGGACAGTTGGGCAGAACATGCAGGGGAAAAGATGATGTGAGGAAAAGATAAAAAAAAAAAATAACAAAAAGAATCCTTAAAAAAGGCTGTAAAAGAAAAATAAAAATAAAAATTTTATTTTTTACCCAAAAATGTTGGATCCGGGTTTGGGGTTGGGTCCACGAGCTGGATTGGGTTTACCGGTCCGGACCCGTTTTTCTGATTATAATAATATTAACTATTAAGAAATTATATTAAAAAGAACCAAAAAAAATTCAAAAAAATTGAAAGTTCGTTTTTTTTAATTAAAAAAATAAAAAAATAAAAAAATTGGAAAATGTCAGGAAATTCAGATTTTCTTTTGAAATTTTTTTAAAAAAGATTTTATGAGCTTTTTTTAAAAAGAACATGGAAATTTCTTAACTCTAGAGTTGTGCTAAAAAATTAACTAAGCCTTTGGGGCTTTATCTTAAGGTTTCAATTGTCCTTAGGGACAAATGCCTTTTGAATGCACAATATCGATATGTTGATTTTGGCTTCTCTTTAATCTAGATAGGATTAGTATTTATCTTTTCTTTGATGTTAAATTTTTGCTCTTTCATGCAATTTATTTAATCGCTTTCATTGGTTGTTAATTGTTATTTTAATAATTGTGCACCCGTATGATCACCTCACGTGTTAGTGGATAAGCATAAAATCAATCCAAATTGCCTGAAAAAAAAAAAACCTTTTTAAAAATGACAAAGATTAGATACCGAAAGGGCACTAATTAGTCAATTAGTGTAATCAAGTCCCCGACCTTAGATTCTCTGGTTGTGTAGAAGGTATGGCATACTCCCGTGCCTCACTTGGTTTCTAGTCGACCCCAATAGGCTAGTGGCGACTCATTTTGTGCGAAATTCTTTAAAAATATCTCAATGTCACGCAGGGTATGGGTTTGGGAGAGCCCTCGCCTAATCATGGACCTTAGGCCCGTCCTTTAGGCAATACCCCTAAACCTATTCCCTCCCCCCGAGGGTAGGTCGCGACACGCATGTGAAAAGTTAACATCGAAAGATGGATACTTTTGAATTGACCTTTTCAGCTTGCTATTCCTTTTCACTTTGAGCATTCAATAGTCTTATGAAAACCAATGACCTTTAAACCCATTCAGAAGAGTCCACACCATGGAAAATGTCACAATCTAAAAAGAAATAAGGAGTGGCCATCATCCAAGCAAGGAGACAATATGGAAATAATCAATAATAAGGAGTCATAAATACTGCATCACTTTGTTCAAGAAGACTTGGAGGGCCTCGCTTAGAAGGCTTCCAAACTAATTCCACTAGTTCGAGCACTTCAGCAAACCAAAGTGTTGTCTCATGGAAAACTTTATCAACATTTCCTTGTGACAATTTGTTTGTAGTTTTGGAGTGCCTCACTTTTCTAACAATATCTAGAAGGATGGCAACCTACACAAGTTGTAGGCAATCATATCACATTATACATCCTTCCATGTAAAGAAAAGACACCCTTATGTCATTTAAGCAGGCTTTGATGTAGTTACCATAAAGGAAGAGTTGCAATTGTAATCAAGGCTTTTAAGACGTCAAAACCTTTTGAGAAATTGCAATATCAGCAAGCATGTGGAGACTAGGAAATAATTGCACAACTTAAACAAGAGAGAAACGGACTACAAGAGAGACGAGTTGTTTAGGATGCGTTTGGTAAAGTTTTTGTTCGAAAATTGTTCCGGGGAACAAAAATAGAAAAAATTATTTCTATTCCGGGAAACAATTTTTGTATAAAAAAACACGTTTGTTAAACTTGTTCTTGAAATAGAAACACGTTTGGTAAATTTGTATAATTTTTTTGTTTCTTTTAATTTTTTAATATTTTCATTTTTTCTTCCTTTTGGTTGGTGCCGGCCTTGGCCATGGCCGATGACCGGCCGACGAGGGCCGGCGGCTCGCCCAGCCATGGCGAGGCTCGCCGGCCCTCGGCGAGGCCAAGCCTTGCTAGTGGCTGGTTGAGCTCGGCCTCGCCGAATCTGGGCGAGCTCCAAGCGACGCCGACCTAGCGGTGGCCTGACAAGGCTGAGCCTCGCCAATGGCTAGGCGAGCTCAGTCTCGCCGGGGGCCGGCGACGCTCCAGCGAGGTCGCTAGCCAAAGAAAAAAGAAGAAGAAAAGAAAGAGGAGAAAAAAATAGAGAGAGAAAAATTGTTTCTCGAAAGTATTCAGGGAACAAGAAACAAGTTTTTTTGTTTTTTGTGTTTTTGTTCCAAATTTGTTCCCAGGAATAAAAAAAAAAATTTGGAACAAAAATGCAAACAAATGCATTTTTGTTCTTTTTTTGTTCTCCGGAACAAAAAAATAGAAATTGTGTTCATGACCAGAAAAAAAAAAAGAACACAAACAAACAGGGCCTTAGTGATGCAAGAGTAGACGATCTTAAGTAAAAATCACTAACCCTTTACGATACATCAAAAACTTTCTTCCTTAGCACAGCATCCGATGTGCACATGATGACGTTCTCAATCCCCTAGATTTTGCACTTTAATGATAAGAAGAATATGGAAAATGAAATGGCATAACATCAACATCTTTCACTATAATACCTACAAGGCTGCAAAATGGCTAGGAACAAATGATGAGAAATCTAGAGTTTCACTCTCACTCTCCTGTGAGATATCTCCTTGTGTGGTGCAAAGCAAGAACTCAATGGCATGTTTCTCTAATCTCCAAGGTAGAGTAGCTGAACAGAACATGCCTTAGCATGCCAATTGCTTGCCACCTTCTGGTTTGACTACCCCGAATTTCATTCTTTACAATAGTTAAATCCTCCTCAGCATTATGAGCAACAGTTGGTTTGACTACCAACAATTATGGTGCTGGTCATCATGTCAATAGCAGACCATGTTATGAAGCCAATGTAACATAAACGACGACATCTCAAGAAGTGTGAAAGTTATCAAGCCAATGTAACATAAACGAGTTCGCAATCACGCCCTTCCCCAGCTCCTCCATCGACTTGAACGCGGCCTGGAACGGAGGCTCTATCTCCTCCATGAACTCATCCATGAACTCGATTCGGCTCACGTCCAAGGAAAAACCTTAGCTTCGATGCTGGTGTAGCCAGTCCACATACCTCGTCCACAGCGAGCGGGAATCCTTCTCCAGCCCTCTAGCCTGCGCCTCTCCTTCTTCGCAACGCCATCGGCCCTACCCAGGTCCATCGAGATCTCCCTCTCGACCGATCGGGCTAGCGACAAGGACAACACCTGGTCAACAGCAAGGAGCCTGGCACCACTCAGGAACGAGACCGAGGCCGCCTCCCTCCCGCCAGAGGCCGACGGCTTCGTGGTGGAGGCCGGCAACATCTTCGACCTAAGGGAGGGGGAGGACGAGCAGATGCTAGAGACGGAAGATGCCATCGGCCTGGCGGCGGCTCGGAGTTGGAGTTGATGACGAGTTTGTCGGAGGGAGGCAATCGAATGGAGGCCCATAAGTTGCCGATAGACCAATGCGAGCACAAACCTTATGCTTGATCTCTACGTTGGAAACAATCGGAGGCGAAGGGGGTTGGGAACCAGCTATGACTGGCGGGGCTCTTGGAGGAGACAACGTGCCAGAGGTAGATGACCAACGAGGCTTTTTGGGGGAGGCAGAGGCGGAGGGGGTGGGATGCGTTTAGAAAGAAACAGAGGAAGTGCAGCTCGTTCTCTATCTGCTCTTCCACGAGGAGAGAGAAAGACAAAACCCAGAAAATTCAAATGAAGAGAGATATTTTAAGCGGGAGTGTTGTGCATTTATTATCCATTGATCCGTCCTTTCATCTGCCAGCCCAACCAAGCCACCAACCGAAAGTTATTTGGGAGAGAGTGAGAAGAGAGAGGAGAGAGAAAGAAGCGCTTAGTCGTGGAGCATAAGATGGAGAGAAGAGAGCAGATGTGGATCTACCGTTTGACAAGTGTCGACCCATGAATGGATTATAGCACAAATGACGTGGTCTTTTGAGGGTATGCAATATTTTCTCCCTAATGAACTGGTAGCTTGTCGGCATTTCTCGCATCACAGCCGTTAAATACTGAGTACGATGATCCACGTAGCACAAACCAACGGCTAAGATTACAGATCAATAACCCAGGAACAGGAACAGTAACAGGAAGTCAACAAGTCAACTCCGCGTGAAGCTTCTGGATCCTCATCCGACTTTAATACTTTTCAACTGCATATTGCAGTAACACCACTTATTAGAGGAGTAAAATCACTTCAAATGATCAACCTGAGCGATTTCGAACAATGCCATCGTTCACAAGCCCAAGAAGGAGGTCGCCGTCCCCGCCATCGCATCAACAAGCTTCCTCAGCATTTGAAAGAAGCCACCGAGAGAGGAGGCTCTATGAAGCGTCGGTTGGCAGGTGCGTTGAGTCGTTAGCTCAGTTGCTGCAAGAAGACCGACTCATCCTGGCTCGGGCTCCTGTCACTTGCTTCGACGAGACTCCATTGCATGTGGCCTGTATGCAAGGTCATGTACATTTTGCCAAGGTTCTTTTGGCTCATAAAAGGGATTTGGCTATGGAGTTGGACTCGCAGGTATGTCGAAGCGAAAACCTTGGTTGTGGTTGTTTGATATATTTTCGTTAGATCAAACTGAACTCGGTCATCCTCACAAACCAGATAATCGGTGGAATCGCAACTCTTTTGATTAGGTTTTTGCAAGTTTTAGGCTTTTAGCCATGTGTAAAGTAATTTATAAATTATATTTCCATGGAATATCTCTACATAGATTAGATTGTCTTGCTTGTCAAATTAGATTTTGCACATGTAATATAGCATTTTCCTTTCCAATTTTCATGATCTTTTTGAGAAATCAAACCCATCATATATCTCAAGGAAATTAACAAAATTCAGACAGAAATCAAGTCATAGATTTCCAGATTAATTCAGCTTGAAAGATCTTACAGACACCAGTGAATTTGAGTAGCTTGGTCTGTTTGATTTGAAAATGTGATATATATAAATCATATGAACGTGTCCCTCAATAAGAATGCTCCATAGCTAAGCACTTCACTTTTGCAGGACGTACGCCTCTTCACTGGGCATCTGCGAACGAATATGTCAAAATAACGAGGGAATTGTTACAATCAGACCCCCTTGCATGCTTTGTCCATGATGAAGATGGGTGGACCCCACTTCATCTAGCCATGATGAAGGGTTGAAGCAACATCGTGATAGAGCTGGTGAAGGCAAGACTGGAGGCAGCTGAGCACAGGTTGAGCCACGGCCAAACTGCTCTCCATCTGGGAGTGAGTCATAATCGTTTGGAGGCTCTAAAAGTCCTGGTGGAGACGGTGAGAGATGGTGATTTGGTGAAAGCTCAGGATGATGTGGGTAATACCATTTTGCATTTGGCCACAGCAAAAAAGCAAATAGAGGTAATCCTTTTTGCTTCGAATTGCTTTGAAATTGTGACGACGTCAGATATCGCATTCCAATTGAACATTTTGTGCAGATAGAATCCGGCTCATTCTCATTTTTCTGTAGACTCAGGCTTTCTGCATTCAAACTTAAGTGGATTTATCGATTAAAGTAACTTACAAGAGATATCTTTGTATGTTGTTTCTTTTATAACTGATGAGATGCTCATCTTTTTGTGCAAACAGTGAAATATCTGCTTCAAAGAAGTGAAGTGGATGTGAACACAGTGAATAGAAATGGCTTCTCTACTCTGGATATAGTGGAATATTTTCCAAAGGATTTCAAAGTCATTGAATTGAGAGAAGTGTTAGTACATGCTGGAGCTCTGAGAGCCATAAGATTCCCTACATTGACAACTCATCAAGTAGTTGTTAATAACACAAATAAGGAGAATTCAACTGTTGTAGTTGACCTAGTATCTGTAGCACCTCCCTCCACCAATACTCCTCCGGTAGAGTCGGTTCCGCCACCTTCTTTCTCGGGTGAAATCAGGGAGCAGGAGGAAGACAAACACAAGAAATGGATCAAGAAGAAGCGTGATTCTTTGATGGTAATGCTTTAGCTAGACGTCTTGGAGTAGCATTTGCTAGAAACTTAGATCAGATTGGTCATGTTATTACAATTAATATCATAACTCACAACTAGTTAATTTAAACTCTCTATTTGTTTCATGAAAATGGATGATTCAAAAAATATTTTCCTAAAAATGATTGTTTGTGTCGCTTAAAATAAATAGTTAAGCTTTCATAAAAATGTTTTCCACATATGTACTAAATTGCTCATATTTAAATAACTATGTACAGAAATAAGATCAGTAGTTACAATAATAGAAGGCTTATGATTAAAAATAAATGAGGGTAATATAAGAAATCTAATAGTGAGAAGAGATGAAACAAGTTGAAGAATATTTAAGAAAGTAATGGTACTTAAAGAAAATCTAAATGTGAAGCAGTTGGGTGATTTTCTTTAAATATCTATACTAATACATAAAGTAAAGAGGATCTCTAAAAGACTCGATCTTTTGTCCTCCAAATATTCTCAACGACTTGGGATCTATTTGATAATCATTCTATTCCCGAGAACGATTTCAGTTTAAAAATGACTTTTCATTTTTTATTTTGTTCCCTGGATGAGTTTCTGAGTATTTGAAGACATTTCATAACCATCCAAAATTTCTATTCTCGGGATAGAAATGGGTTTGGTAAGACTTTAAATTCTTTTGTGATTTGGAATTTCTTTTTATTTTTTAATAATTTTTTTCTATTTTTCTCTTCTTTTTTTTCTTTCATTTTTTCCTTTTCTTCTTTTCCTTCTTCCTCTTTGGCTAGTTGTCGGTAACTGGCCAAACGAGGGCCGACAACCTCGTCGGAGTGTCGCCAACCCCTTGGCAAAGCCGAGCCTCGCCAACCGAGCCTCCCCGATGGCTGGACAAGGCTCAGCCTCGCCTTGGTTTTTCGTGCTCGGCCTCGCTCAGATTTGGGGAGGCCAAGCTCGCCCACGGCCAGGCGACATTGCCCTCATGGTGGCCTGGCGAGGGCGAGCCTCGCTGGCAGCTAGAATATGAGTGTTTTATTTTCCACACGTTTAGTTATTAGATTTTGATTTTCTTTCTATCAACAATAGCAACCTTTATAAAAAAAGATGTTCAAATTTCAAAATATCTTCATTTTTTTTCTCATATATGTGTATATATATACACTTGGTTTTTTCATAATTTAATCCATGAGCTCTATTTCTGGAGAGAGCTCGCCATAATTTTCTTGTATTTCGATAAATATAGGAAAAATCATCAATTGAATTTGTGTATTTGTTGAAATGACTAACTTTGACTCGATGACCTTCATATTTTCAAATATAGGTGAAACCTTATCCCTTCATTCACAACCTTAAAACTTTCTTTCACGTCACGACAGATAACTGCCTCCGTGATCGCAGCCATGGCTTACCAAGCCGGCCTTAGCCCTCCCGGCGGCGTGTGGGACAACGATCAGAAAGCAAAGGACGGTTCCATCTTATACTACGCAGGAACATCGACATTGGCTGCAAACAATCCACGTGTTTACTCATGGTTCTGGTTACACAACACCGTCTCTTTTTTTTGCATCCCTAAGCACAATCTTCTTTCTCATGAGCGGCTTGCCCTTGAGGAAGAAGGTTCTGATGTGGATTCTGATGGCCACAACGTGGGCGACCATCTTTTTCATGGTGCTGACTTACCTCCAGTCCATGATGGCCACCTTGGAGTCGTACTGGAAATCTTATGATCGGAGGCCGACCGAAAATGGTAGCCAATCCATGGGTATGGGGTGGTTCCCAGTGTTATGTGCTCCTCGTATGTTTGGCTTGGCTTTGTATCCATTGTTTTTCTAGTTCACACTGTTCGATTCCTAGCGATTGTCCTCCGGAAAGTGAAAGATTCGCAAAAGCTCAAGAAGTGGATATCAGCGTGTATGAGTTGGTGCAGATCTAGGGGCAATATCGAGAGCTAGTGTATTCATCTGGTAGGACAGAGGATTACTGCGAAGTCTTGATGCTGTGTTCTTTCTAACTCAATCCCTATGTTATAAGATCATTCTGAGTACCGCTAGTCGTGCAAATGATTTAATGAGACTACTAAACCAAACACAGAGTCCATCTTGCATTATTCTCGAGCTCTCCTCATTAGAGATGTCTCACCCTAATAGCCGAATCTTTCTAAAGAGAATGGGAAGGCCTGGCTACAAAGTAATCTGATCTACTCCTGTGTATGCCGCAAATTAGTAGGTAAAAGCAACACTGGGCCATTCTATGATTTGTCTCACACGGCTTCAACACTCCCTTTCCAATCACACCAAACAACCGAACCCACCTTCCTCAAAAGCATCCGCACTTCTTTTATGCTTCCTTCATATTCTTCTCCAATGCTGATAGATGTCCAAAAGCCATCTGATCAAAGCTAGTGAGCCTCTCTGTCTGATCAATTTCAACCCCATGGCACCAAACCATAATGCAGTCACACCATTTACATTAACTTCCTACCCTATCTTTCTTGCCTAATTTTAAGGAAGTGATACACAGATTTCACAGAAAACACTCCATTATTATTCGCAGGCCGTGCAAGCTGATTCTCCCTCAAAGGTTGGAATCGAAGCAGCGCTAGTTTCATATGTAATGTTCACATATCAGAACGTGTGCTTCTTCCAAAACAACATTCAAGCTCTGATATTATCACTTCTTGCCAAATGATCTTTTCTTCTTTATATAGACAAGTAGAGGAGGGACAAGGCAGAAATGCAACCTAAAATCTCATGGACCGATCTGTTATTCCTAATCACAGGACAAAGGATTGGTAGCGTGTCATCCCACACAAAACACAGAAAATTACTGTTCAAATGCAAACTGATTACAGGGGATGGAAGAACAGAGAGATGAAAACAATTGCATAGACAGATCTTTTGTACCTTAGACTGGTGATAATCAGTCCGTAACAATTGGGAAGGTAAGAGAGCTCTCAAAGGCAGGAGCCAGTACTTTCATCTGTCTTAGACGACCACAATGTGCGGTTTCAATCAGCAAGCCCACAACTAACGCAGCTCATAAACTTCACTCAACCCAGCTTGGCAAAACAAGCCTCTTTCAAGAAGTTCCGTTTCTTACCCCCAACTTAATGCAACCTGACGGTTTTGTTTGGGAGAATAATATGGGGGTTGAGTATGTGTGGGTTAAGAGCCGCCAATTCCTTCCACTTAGCACCAGTTCCATGAACACGGGATGAGATGCTCCACAATGTGTCACCAGGCTGTGCCTTAGTTGTTGCTGGGGCAGTAGATATAGAAGAAGCAGTCTTCGACTTCAGAAACAGATGCTTATTGCTCTTTCGCATTCCATTAGCGAGCAACCAACGGGAACCAGTATGTTGCTGGTTTGAACTTCCCCGGACCTTTCTCTTCCCAGGATCAGTCTTGAGGCCAGCAACATGGACTTCAGTAATCTTGCACTGGGGAATTTATCCCCAAAAATTTGTGTGCAGATGATAAAAGTTCTTGCTTACAATCCCGGGACTCGAGGTGAACACACCAAACTCAAGTGGCCTCACAGCACTAGACATTCTTGAGCAGGCTCCAGGAGACTCGAGAGTTCTTGAAATTGAGACATCCCTTCAAAGTTCAGGAGCTTCACTCTCCAGAGACATCCAATCAGTCCCATATCGCTATGATCCAGTTCTTGACCCACCACCAAGAATGACCTCCTACAACACCACCTCAAGATCACCTAAAAACTCCCCATCACTCTCCACCAAGAAAGCCCCGTCAAAGAAACGGAGTACTTTAAGGAAACCCCTATCAAAGAAACTGAGTGCTCTAAGAAGACCCCTGGTGGAAGCCGATTGGCTGAACCAGGAGAGATTCACTATGGTGGTCGCTTTGCTGCTAGTGACGGTGGCGTTCCAAGCTGCGACCACGCCGCCGGGAGGTGTCTGGCAAGATGACTACAAGGTCGATGCCAACGGCAACCCAGTGAAGGAACCGCACATGGCGGGCACCTCTATCGTGGCCCACATCCAGCGGATCGCCTACGGACAGTTCATGATCTTCAACCCACTGGCCTTCCTGTCCTCCCTCAGCATCATCCTGCTCCTCTTGAGCGGACTTCAAATAAAGCGGCGACGCTGGATGTGGACCCAGATGGTGATCATGTGGCTAGCGATCACAGGGGCAGGCGATCACCTACTTCATAGCGCTGCGCAACATATTGCTGGCTGACACGCGGGGGATGCTGAAGGACGTGACGGACGTGTTGGTGGTGTGCTGGCTGTGCCTGATGGGGGTGGTGTTCATGGGGAATGTGGTGAGGCTATGAGTGTGGGTGCTGAGGAAGTGGGGTTACTTGAAGAAGAAAGAGAAGGATTCAGATGAAGACGATGAAGACAAGCATGAGGAAGTGTGACGGTCTGTGTGACAATCGAGTAAATTGAATGGTCTTTGTTCTATGATGGCGGCAGCATGTTCAATATGTGTAAAATTTGTGATTCTCATGAGCGGGTTGATGATGGGTTTTGAGGTGCTCTGTTTTCTTCTACTTCTGTTAGATAACAGAGTATTTGTCCTAAAGAGAGGGTAAGACGGATTCTGCTAGAGAAATCTTTGGATGGTAAACGATTGAAGAGACTAATGTGGCGCTTGGAGCAATCGTGCATGATCTCCCTCTATAATTTGTACAAAATCAGGACAATACGCGGTTATAGTTGCCACAATTTCTTCTCTATACAATGTTGAACATGACTGTTGGACGAGGAGAGCTTCAGCCAGTTCGGCCAGGTCTGCTCAGGAACGGCTCAGTCCTCAACTCGGCCGTCTTTGCTTGGCATTGAAGTATTCTGGACTTTGGTCCTCAGTTGAGATGCAGGGTGGCTAGAAATAAATTAGTAGTGCAGGATGGGATTTCCTGCAATCATTATATAATTGTTTCCTTTGTTTGTATAGTATTTGATGCTGAGATTAGAAATGTTTGTCTAGGTTTTCTATTTCCTTCCCTTCCTAGCTGCTGTTAAACATCTATCTTTCCAGAAGTTTCTGCTATGGAGGGATCAATTAAGCTGCCATCTCAAGCCTCTGTTGCACGAGACCGAACCTCATGCAAGTTAGAGTGTATCTACCGTCTATGACTTGAGAATTCCATGTCAATTAAACTGTACAAATTCATGCGCATTTGATGATTAGAAGCACGACTCTGTTTAAGCATGGTACCCTGTAACTTCTCACCACCAGACATAATAATTTTCGCTGAAATCTCTGCTAGACTCGATTCATTAGACTATTCAAAACAATATTTCGAGCGATCGGACTAGCATGAAATGAAAGAGAGAGCCAACTCAAATGATTGTTATAGAGGATGACACTTGATGAAAGCATGAACTTATTCCGCACGGAACAAAACAATTTGTTCTGTCTTTCGCCATAAAAAATGCAATTCTCATTCATGTGGAAAATACAGCACTATTACATGAAGGCTGCAGATATAAGGGAACATTAGAACTGTAACTCTCACTACAAACTCGGTCTCTAGCCTGAGTAGCTGCTATCCAGTTGTCTGATGGATTAGTTGCTCAACTGACCCAAATCCACTGGACATCTTTAAAGCTTGAAGCTTTCTCTCCTGCTATTGTTGTCAGGTTATAGAAATCCTATCAAGTCGCTACCTTTGATCTTTTATTAGATCTTCTACAAGGTCTAAATAGTTCGTGCCAATATCCCTCCTGTCTATAGTTTTCGTCCCTTGCTCATATCTCCTCGCTGAGGCGTCCACCCAAAGGTCTTCCGTTCGACGTTATCGAAACATCTAAAACGACCTCCTCTCATATCATCCTCGATTGGGTGGCAGTCCCCACTTTTACCTGCATTAATTGATCTCGAATCTTGCCTCTTCTCTTGAATGTCATGTCCTACGAAGCATTCTCAAGGTGTCTTCGGCATGATCTCTAGTTTTGTCAAATTAGATCAAAGTTGGTGGAAGGATTCAGTCCTCAGTTCTCCATGATGTCCAACTTTCTCGAGGTTTCGTTGAGTTTTGATAATTCCTAGACTTACACCTTAAGGTTAACAAAGTTTCCTTCGAGTTCAGGTTTCTGGTTAGCTCCAGCATGGATTTCACCTACCAACACCATATCATCTACAGAGAAAATACTCCAATTGACATCATCTTGAATTTGTCTTGTCAGCATGGACGGATTCACCATGGGGCCAATGGAGGCACTTGCCCCCTTTAAGCTTCCTATAAATTGAAATGGGAACTACAATATGTCGTAATCATTTGGTGAATTTGCCCCACGAAAATACAAGTGTGTACTTATAAGGCTTGATTCAACATAGGAAGAAAGGAGATTGCAAAATATGCGAGTCATTCATTTGATTTTGCTCGCGTCGTGCCTGATCCATCATATCAATAAGGCATTTTGGGTGTTCAAGGTTTACTTACCAAAAATGAGCCTCTTTGTCATAGAAAAATCGAGTGTCGGAAGAATTAATAAAAAGGTAAATGTTAAAGAGTAAGGATATTTGTTAAATTTCATTATTCGACATCTTTTTTTCTCAGAGTTAATACGATACTTCTTTAATTTTGATCAAGTAATTCGGATAATCTCCATGTTATAAGGGTCTTGTTAATAAAATACCTCAGAGCACTAGTTAAAACCACTAACCATAAAAAATAAAGGGTATCGGCATATGCTGAAAATTGAGCAACGCCAAATTTCGAAAAAGTCACTTAGTTCAAATATGCAAATTTATATTTCCATAGCAAAATTAATGAGGCCCAACAAGTACCCTAACTACATTCTTTAACATTTTCCTTTTTATTAATTATTCTAACACTCGCTTTCTATGAGAAAAGCCATCTTCGATAAGTAAATCTCGAACCTCCAAAATACCCCATCAATACTAAGGACTGAGTAAGACGTGAACCCAAATCTCCACAATGACATTTTAGCCATAGGAGTCCTTATCAAGGTGTGAACATTCTTTGTGCCTATGAAAGTACATAGATGGAAATTCTGTACTCCCTTAGTGGCTTCTAATCTTTAGCCAAACTTGTCGGACAATCACACAACACGCGATTGACCCGAAAATTGAACATGTAAAGGATTATCCAAACGATACACACAATATCGATGTCGGTGTAAGGATGAGATCCCCTTTCATCTTATTGATGCCTCCATTCGATGTTATATCCATCCAAACCATTAATCCTTGCGTATAAAGAGGAAGCGGATTCTTTCCCATCGGTGCAGTCATCGTTTCAGCGGGTTTAAGTTATTGAAGATGGTCGGGAGTACAGGAGACAAGAAAGGAATGAATCAATAACCGTGAAACCCCATTTGAGGTTTGGTGGCATCGCGGAACCCTTTGCATTCCCATTCAGGATGCAGCGGCAATTTCCTGAAGGTTTGCACTGTTAGTTCTGCCTAACAGATAAGTACGTTGCTTTTGACATCAATGGTTTGGCGGTTGCCTAGTTCTTTCAACTTCACTTTATTTGAATTTCAATGCTTTAACTAAATTATAATAGAAAAGTTGGAGCGTTGCGCGCATGCCTGGATAAAATATTAACACACTCCCACACTTAATCATAACCTTCCCACCTAAGAAAGTATAGATAATGCTACTTAACATATATATATATATACACGCACATACATACATAAATATATGGATCTAAATTAGTAAAATCAACGAAATTTCTTGCACTTTTCGATGAAAATCTCTTTACTTTTCAACTCTTTACTTTTTCAACATTGTGGAAGCATGCAAAAATATTCTTTAATCCCACGCGTTTGTGTCGCTGCTTTGCTCTTTCCAGCATGTAAATGCTATGTATGACTCACGTTATAGCATCTTATAAATAGTTAACAATCTCAACCCTCGATATTCCAACTCCAAGGCAATCTAGTGAAAGAAAAAGAGAGATCGTGTGTGGACCGAAAGCTTCAGGTGATTAACCCGAGCAATTTCGAGTTCACCCACAAGCTGCGAACAATGCCATCGATCACAAGCCCAAGAAGAAGGTCGCCATCCGCGCTGTTGCATCAGCAAGCTTCCTTAGCATCTGAAAGAACGCGCCGAGAGGAGAGGCTCTATGAAGCGTCGCTTGGCGGGTGCGTCGAGTCGTTAGCTCAGTTGCTGCAAGAAGACCGACTCATCCTGGCTCGGGCTTCTGTCACTTGCTTCGACGAGACACCATTGCATGTGGCCTGCATGCTCGGCCATGTACCTTTTGCCAAGGCTCTTTTGGCTCATAAAAGGGATTTGGCTATGGAGTTGGACTCGCAGGTATGTCGAAGCGAAAAACTTGGTTGTGATTGTTTGATATCAGACTATTTTGCTTGTCAAATTAAATTTTGCACATGTAATGTAGTATTTTGTTTTCTAGTTTTCATGATCTGTGAGAAATCAAACCCATCATACGTCTCAAGGAAATTAACAAAATTCAGACAGAAATCAAGTCATGGGTTTCCTGGTTAATTTAACCTGAAAGATCTTACAGACACCAGTGAATTTGAGCAGTTCGGTCTATTTGATTTGAAAATACAATATATATAAATCACATGAACGTGTCCCTCAATAAGAATACTCCATAGTCAAGCACTTTAACTTTGCAGGGACGTATGCCTCTTCACTTGGCATCTGCGAACGGATACGTCGAAATAGCGAGGGAATTGTTACAATTAGACCCCCTTGCATGCCTTGTCCATGACGAAGATGGGAGGACCCCACTCCATCTAGCCACAATGAAGGGCCGAATCAACATCGTGATAGAGCTAGTGAAGGCGAGACCGGAGGTGGCCGAGTACAGGCTGAGCCACGGCCAAACCGCTCTCCATCTAGGAGTGAGGCATAATCGTTTGGAGACTTTGAAAGTCCTGGTGGAGATGGTGGGAGATGGTGATTTGGTGAACGCTCAAGATGATGAGGGTAATACCATTTTGCATTTGGCCGCAGCAAACAAGCAAATAGAGGTAATCCTTTTTTTCTTGGAATTGCTTTAATTTTGTGATGACGTAAAATATCGCATTCCAATCGAACATCTTGTGACGATAAAATCCGAATCATTCTCATTTTTCTATAGTGGATTTATCGATTGAAGAAACTTACATGAAATATCTTTGTTTGTTGTTTCTTTTAAAATTGAGAAGAAGCTCATCTTTTTGTGCAGACAGTGAAATATCTGCTTCGAAGAAGTGAAGTGGATGTGAACACAGTGAATAGAAATGGCTTCTCTGCTCTGGATATAGTGGAACATTTTCCAAAGGATTTCAAAGTCATTGAATTGAGAGAACTCTTAGGCTCCGTTCGTTTCGCGGAAAATAACTTCCAGGAAAATATTTTCCGAAATTTCCGGTGTTCGGATGGCGGAAAATACACGGTCAACGGAAAATATTTTCCGGTCAACAGAAAATCCCTCTTGAAATCGTGGAAAATGATTTCCTCTTTTGAAAAGAGGAAATCATTTTCCGCACCTCTCGCCTCTCGCGCTCCCGCTGCTTTCTCCTTCCTTCATCAGTTCTTGTTCTCTCTCTCTTTCTTGCTCTCCCTGCTGCAATGGCTTCGACAATGTCCTTCTCCAGGATCAGCCTCCGCCCTCCCCAGCCGCTCCTGCCCGCCTGCTCCGACCGGGGCGCCGCCGCCGTCGCCGCGCTCCACTTCCCCGGCGGCTCGAAGCTGCTCGGGAGGATCCGGCTCAAGAGGGAGCACCGCAGCGATGCCGGGAGGCTTGCAGGGAGCCCATCGTCCAGGCCGCTCGTCGTGCGGCCGCGAGCCGTGAGCTCGGATCTGGCGGCGGAGCTCGCGGCTCGCCGGATCTAGCGGCAGAGCTCGGGCTCCCGATCCGGGCGAGCTCGAGCTCTGTCGCCAGATCCGGCGTGCTCGGGTGAGATCGACCGAGCCTCGAGCTCGCCGGATCTGGTGGCGGAGCTCGCGGCTCGCCAGATCTAGCGGCAGAGCTCGGGCTCCCGATCCAGGCGAGCTCGAGCTCTGTCGCCGGATCCGGCTAGCTCGAGTGAGATCGGCTGAGCCTCGAGCTCACCGGATCTAGCCACCGGGTCTTGGTCGGCCGCTGGGCAGCCGGCCATCGTCAGGCAGGAAGGAGGTGGCGGCGGCGGAAGGAGGAGGAGGAAGGAGGCAACGGCGAACGAAGCCGCTCGAGAGGAAGAAGGAGGAGGAAGGAGGAAGGAGGAAGGAAAAGAAAAATAAATAATAAATAATAAAAATTTCTATTTTAAAAAATATAAATAATTAAAAAATCATTTTTTTAAAAAAATATAAATAAATAAAATAAATTTTTTGGTCAATTAAAAATATTAAAATTCAATTTTTGATAATTTTTTTTAGGAAAATGTTTGAGCTAACGAACAATGGAAAATATTTTCCACTCAAATTTTAAATTTTGGCCGAACACCGGAAAATAGAGTCATTTTCCTGGAAAATGACTTCCAGGAAAATGTTTTTCGGAAACATGATATTTTCCGTGAAACGAACGGAGCATTAGTACATGCTGGAGCTCTGAGAGCCATAAGATTCGCTCCATCGACAACTCACCAAGTAGTTGTTGATAGCACAAATGAGGAGAATTTAACTGTTGTAGTTGACCTGGCATCTGTAGCACCTCCCTCCACCAATACTCCTTCGGTAAATGCGTTTCTGCCAGAGTCTTTCTCGGGTGATATCAGGAAGCAGAAGGAAGACAAACACGAGGAATGGATTGAGAAGAAGCGCCATTCTCTGATGGTAATGCTTTAGCTAGATGTCTTGGAGTAGCATTTGCTGAAAACTTAGATCAGATCGGTCATGTTATTGCAATTAACAGCATAGCTCACCGCTAGTTAATTTAAACTCTCTATTTGTTTTATGAAAAATTGATGATTCAGAAAATATTTTCCTAAAAATGATTGTTTGTTCATCTAAAATAAATAGTTATGCTTTCTTAAAAATGTTTTCTACATATGTACTAAATTGCTTATAATGAAATAGCTATGTACAGAAAGAAGATCAGTAATTACAACAATCGATGGCTTATGATTTTAAAAAGGAAAAAAAAAACAGAGGGTAATATAAGAAATATAATAGTGAGAAGGATGAAAAAAGTTGATGAATATTTAAGAAAGTAATGGTACTTAAGAAAATCTAACTGTGAAGCAGTTGGGTGATTTTCTTTAAATATCTAAACTAATACATAAAGTAAAGAGGATTTTTAAAAGACTGAATCTTTCATCTTCTCCAAATATTCTCAACGACTTGAGGCCTCGCTGCCCGAGCCTCCCCGGCTAGGCTCGACCTCACCCACAGCCAAGCGACGGGAGCCTAGCTAGCGGTGGGGAAATAAATGTGTTTTATTTTCCACATGTTTAGTTATTAGATTTTGATTTTCTTTCTAACAACAATAGCAACCTTTCTAAAAAGACGTTCAAATTTCGAAATATCTTCATTTTTTTCTCACATATGTGTATATTCATACACTTAGTTTTTTCATAATTTAATCCATGACCTCTATTTCTGTAGAGAGCTCGCCACAATTTTCTTGTTTTTCGATAAATATAGGAAAAGCCATCAATTGAATCTGTGTATTTGTTGAAATGACTAACTTTCACTTGCTTCATATTTTCAAATATAGGTGAAACACCATTTCTTCATTCGCAATTTTAAAACTTTCTTTCATGTCACGACAGATAATTGCCACCGTGATCGCATCCATGGCTTACCAAGCCGGCCTTAGCCCTCCCGGTGGCCTTTGGGACAACGATCAGAAAGCAAATAACGGCACCATCTTATACTACGCAGGAACATCGATAATGGCTGCAAACCATCCAGAGGGTATACTAGCGTTCTGGATATGCAACACCATCTCTTTTCTTGCATCCCTTAGCACGATCTTCTTGCTCATGAGTGGCTTGCCCTTGGGGAAGAAGGTTCTGATGTGGATTCTGGCGGTTACAATGTGGGTGACCATCACTTTCATGGCGCTGACTTACGTCTATTCCATGACGGCCATCTCGTACGTACAGAGGGATCCTGAACATGGGAGCCCGACCACAGAGGTTTGGTACTCCGAAAATAGGGGGACGATCATGGTGATTACATACTCCTCAATCGTTTGGCTTGGCATTGTAGCCATTGTTTGTGTAGTTCACACCGTTCGATTCCTCGCGATCGTCCTCCAGTATGTGAAGAAAGATTCGCAAAAGCTCAAGAAGTGGATATCAGCGCGTGTGAGTTGGTGCAGATCTAGGGGCAATATCAAGATCTAGTGTATTCATCTGGTGGGACAAAGCATTACTGCATAGTCTTGATGCCTGTGTTCTTTCTAACTCAATCCCTATGTCATAAGATCATTCTGAGTACCGCTACTTGTGCAAACGATTTAATGCGACTACTAAACCAAACGCAGAGTCCACCTCGCATTATTCTCGAGCTCTCCTCATCAGAGATGTCTCGCCCACGTAGCCGAATCTTTCTAAAGAGAATGGGAAGGCCTGGCCACAAAGTAATCTGATCTACTCCTATGTATGCCGCAAATTAGTAGGTAAAAGCAACATTGGGACATTCTATAATTTGTCTCACACAGCTTCACCATTCTCTTTCCAATCACACCAAACAACCGAACCCACCTTCCTCAAAAGCATCCGCACTTCTTTTATGCCTCCTTCATATTCTTCTCCATTGCTGATAGATGTCCAAAAGCCATCTGATCAAAGCTAGTGAGCCTCTCTGTCTGATCAATTTCAACCCCATGGCACCAAACCACAATGCAGTCACACCATTTACATGAACTTCTTACACTATCTTTGCCTGCCTAATTTTAAGGAAGCGATAGACAGATTTCACAGAAAACACTCCATTATTATTCACAGGCCGTGCAAGCTGATCCTCCCTCAAAGATCGGAATCGAAGCAGCGCTAGTTTCATATGTGATGTTCACATACCAGAACGTGTGCTTCTTCTAAAACAACATTCAAGCTCTGATATTATAACCGCTTGCCAAAGGATCTTTTCTTCTTTATATAGACAAGTAGAGGAGGGACAAGGTAGAAATGGAACCTAAAATCTCATGGACCGATTTGTTGTTCCTAATCACAAGACAAAGGATTGGTAGCGTATCATCCCAAACAAAACACAAAAAATTACTGTTCATATGCAAACTGATTACGGGGGATGGAAGAACAGAGAGATGAAAACAACTGCATAGACGGATCTTTTGTACCTTAGACTGGTGATAATCAGTCCATAACAATTGGGAAAGTAGGAGAGTTCTCAAAGGCAGGAGCCAGTACTTTCATCTGTCTTAGACAACCGCAATGTGTGGTTTCGATCAGCAAGCCCATAACTAACGCAGCTCATAAACTTCACTCAACCCAGCTTGGCAAACCAAGCCTCTTTCAAGAAGTTCCGTTTCACACCCCCCAACTTAACGCAACCTGACGGTTTCATTTGGGAGAATAATATTGGGGTTGCGTATGTGTGGGTTAAGAGCCGTCAATTCCTTCCATTTAGCACCAGTTCCATGAACACGGGATGAGATGCTCCACAATGTGTCACCAGGCTGTGCCTTAGTTGTTGCTGCGGCAGTAGATTTAGAAGAAGCAGTCTTCGACTTCAGGAACGAATGCTTATTGCTCTTTCCCATTCCATTAGCGAGCAACCAACGTGAACCAGATTGTTGCTGGTTTGAGCTTCCCCAGACGTTTCTCTTCCCAGGATCAGTCTTAAGACCAGCAACATGTACTTCAGAAATCTTATACTGGGGAATTTCTTCCACCTCAGATTTCTTTTCTTCTGTCCCCTCCTTAATTTCTTCCTTCTTTTTGGACTCGGCTGACTCATCCTCTTCATCCTCATATTTTACTTCAGATACCTTGAGGTAAATCCTTGGCTTCAGTGGAACGAACACTCTCTCGACCTGAATTAGTGCAAGGATTGGTGCACCGACTGGTTCATAATTCCGCAAAGGATCCCGTAGTTGCACCGTCAATGCAACTGTGAAATTATTTCCCAAAAGACCACACTTCCTACCAGAGCCTTTACCACGCCTTCTATCCCCTTTTGACCCTCCACGTATCCAGTCCAAGTAGTTGGCATGATGCGCAGCAAGAATTTTAGAAGTTCGCTCACTAATATGACCTTCATCATCAAGTTCACCAGAGTCCAACCTCGTCCATTCATCAAGACTTAGAGATAGGCTCATCAACCCTTCATCTTTGTCATCGCTACTTTCCTTTAGATCCAACAGCTGCAACCCACCTGTTCCCTCAAGACCCAGTGACCCACTGATATCCTCGCCCTTGCCCCGTAGAGTCGAAACATCTCCAATTGATTGTGCACTGATATTTGAAGGTGCATCCTCGTCTGACATGCCAGAGTGTATCCTCAACCCCTCAATTGACAGTGCTTCAATCTTATCCATAGCCAAAGGAGCCAGATCCTCTAAAGATACATATTCAGAGCCAACATCATTGCCAGCTGCATTTTGATTGTACTTACTAGACCTAGAATTGTATGATGCTTCTGTGTTTCTGATTTGCCGGGAAGTCAAGTCTTGCCCCACTGCTAAACTGTCGTTCAATAGACATTGCCTGAACCACGGTCGAAATTTTGTAGAGTTAGTATATTTTAAAAATATATATAAAAGACAAGATTGCTAAAAAAAGTTGCCACAAACCTTTCAACTCCTTCAAGAGAAGGTGAGGCTTCCCATGCGACTTGTTGCATTGTCTTTCCAGTTATATCTTCCGAGGGCATTAACTTGTTTGCCTGCATGGAGAGCTTCTGAATTCCAACAGAAGCCAGACCCTGCAATATTTCCATGATACTAGAGCCCATTTCCGCAGATACTACAACTGGACTAGAAGCCTGCATAACCAAGCTCCCGCCGCTTTTGGCGTTCTTGAAAAGTGAGGGATTCATTGACCGCAAAAAGCCTCCATTTTTCGTCTGGAGATATGGCCCTAACCCCTCTCCAAGAGGCGGTAGCTCCACGAGTTCTTCAGGAGGAAGATGAATTGGACTGCCAAACCCACCAGAATGGCTAGGTGGAGAAGACTGAAAAGACTTCTCATTCAAACCATATTCACGCATCAAAGCTTCTGTGTCCAGGTCTTCCAACATTTTTGCTTTTGTTTTGTTAACATAGTTTGCCATCAGATGCTCTTCTTCGGCAGCTTGAATTAGTGACTGAAGTTCAAAATCCTCAGATGTATTCCCCCAGCCAGGCACATTAGCAGCGTCGTTGCCTTGTTCAGCAAAGTCCTCATCACCTACATCAAAACCAAATAAAGAACAACCACCACCAGCTAGAGCTTCCGTCTCAAACTGCATCAAAAGACGCTCTCGTGGAGATTCTGGCTCACTTTCTGAACTCAAGCCAAAAGGGCTGTGCTCTCAATCTGCGCCTTCAGGAACCGGGCCGGTGTGAGTTCCGACTTCCTCAACCAGTAGTGCCCGACCATGCGACCCTCGTCTAGGCCAAGTTCACGATCGCGCCCTTCCCCAGCTCCTCCATCGCCTTGAACGCAGCCTGGAACCGAGGCTCTATCTCCTCCATGAACTTGTCCGTGAACCCGATTCGGCTCACGTCCAAGGAAAAGTCCTAGCTTCGGTGCTGGTGTAGCCCGTCCACGTACCTCGTCCACAGCGAGCGGGAATCCTTCTCCAGCCCTCTAGCCCGCACCTCTCCTTCTTCGCCGCGCCATCGGCCCCGCCTAGGTCCACCGAGATCTCTCTCGTGACCGATCGGGCCAACGACAGGGACAACTCCCAATCAACGGCGGGGAGCCTGGCGCCGCTCGGGAACAAGACCGAGACCGCCTCCCTCCTGGCGGAGGCCGGCGGCGTCTTTGGCCTAAGGGAGGGGGAGGACAAGCAAATGCCAGAGACGGAGGACGCCATCGGCGGCAGCGGCAGCGGAGCCTCGAAGTCGGAGTTGATGACGAGTTCGTCGAAGGGAGGCAATTGGACGGAGGCCCGGAAGTTGCCAAGAGACCAACGCAAGCACAAACCTTATGCTCGATCTCCGCGTTGGAAACAGTCGGAGGCAAAGGGGGTTGGGAATCAACTGCGACTGGCGGGGCTCTTGGAGGAGGCGACGTGTCAGAGGTAGATGACCATCGAGGCTTTTGGGGGAGGTGGAGGCGGAGGGGGTGGGATGCGCTCAGAAGGAAATGCAGCTCGTTCCCTGTCTGCTCTTCCATGAGGAGAAAGAGATAAAACCAAGAAAATTCAAGTGATGAGGGAGAAATTTTAAGCGGGAGTGTTGCGCATTTATTACCCATTGATCCGTTCTTTTTTCTGCCAGCTCCAACCCAGAGAGAGCATCTGCCGCTAGACAGGTGTCGACCCGTGAATGGATCAGAGCACAAATGGCTTGATCCTTCGAGAGTAAGCAATATTTTCTCCCTAATGAACTGGTAGCTTGTCGGCATTTCTTGCATCGCAGCCGTTAAATAATGAGTACGGTGATCCGCGTAGCGCAAACCAACGGCTAAGATTACAGATCAATAACCCAGGAACAGGAAGCCAACAAGTCAACTACGCGTGAAGCTTCTGGATCATCATCCGACTTTTTCACTTTTCAACTGCATATTGCAGTAGTAGTTCAAAAAAAAAAAAAAACTGCATATTACAGTAACACCACTTATTAGAGGAGTAAAATCACATCAAATGATTAACCCGAGCGATTTCGAGTTCACCCACAAGCTGGGAACAATGCCGTCGATCACAAGCCCGAGAAGGAGATCGCCGTCCCTGCCATCGCATCAACAAGCTTCCTCAGCACTTGAAAGAAACCACCGAGAGAGGAGGCTCTATGAAGCGTCGCTTGGTGGGTGCGTCGAGTCGTTAACTCAGTTGCTGCAAGAAGGCGGACTCATCCTGGCTCGGGCTCCTGTCACTTGCTTTGACGAGACACCATTGCATGTGGCCTGTATGCAAGGTCATGTACATTTTGCCAAGGTTCTTTTGTCTCATAAAAGGGATTTGGCTATGGAGTTGGACTTGCAGGTTTGTCGAAGCGAAAACCTTGATTGTGGTTGTTTGATATCCTTTTGTCAGATCAAACTGAACCCGGTCATCCTCACAAACCAGATAATCGGTGGAATAGCAACTCTTTTGATTAAATTTTTGCAAGTTTTAGGCTTTTAGCCATGTGTAAAAAGTAATTTATAAACTATATTTCCATGGAATATCTCTACATAGATCAGACTATCTTGCTTGTCAAATTATATTTTGCACATGTAATATAGCATTTTGTTTTCTAGTTTTCATGATTTACAAGAAATCAAACCCATCATATATTTCAAGGAAATTAACAAAATTCAGACAAAAATCAAGTCATAGATTTCCAGATTAATTCAGCTTGAAAGATCTTACAGACACCAGTGAATTTGAGTATCTTGGTCTATTTAATTCGAAAATGCGATAAATATAAATCATATGAACGTGTCCCTCAATAAGAATGCTCCATAGCTAAGCACTTCACTTTTGCAGGGACGTACGCCTCTTCATTAGGCATTTGCGAACGGATACGTTGAAATAGCGAGGGAATTGTTACAATCAGACCCCCTTGCATGCTTTGTCCATGACGAAGATGGGTGGACCCCACTTCATCTAGCCATGATGAAGGGCCGAAGCAACATCGTGATAGAGCTAGTGAAGGCGAGACCGGAGATGACTGAGCACAGGCTGAGCCACGGCCAAACCGCTCTCCATCTGGGAGTGAGTCATAATCATTTGGAGGCTCTGAAAGTCCTGGTGGAGACGGTAAGAGATGGTGATTTGGTGAAAGCTCAGGATGATGAGGGTAATACCATTTTCCATCTGACCGCAGCAAACAAGCAAATAGAGGTAACCCTTTTTGCTTCGAATTGCTTCAAAATTGTGACGACCTCAAATATCGCATTCCAATTGAACATTTTGTGCAAATAAAATGTGACTCATTCTCATTTTTCTATAGACTCAAGCTTTCTGCATTCAAACTTCAGTGGATTTATGGATTGAAGTAACTTACAGGAAATATCTTTGTTTGTTGTTTCTTTTATAATAGATAAGAAGCTCATCTTTTTGTGGAGACAGTGAAATATCTGCTTCAAAGAAGCGAAGTGGATATGAACACAGTGAATAGAAATGGCTTCTCTGCTCTGGATATAGTGGAATATTTTCCAAAGGATTTCAAAGTCATTGAATTGAGAGAACTGTTAGTACATGCTGGAGCTCTAAGAGCCATAAGATTCCCTGCATCGACAACTCACCAAGCAGTTGTTGATAACAAAAATGAGGAGAATTCAACTGTTGTAGTTGACCTAGCATCTGCAGCACTTCCCTCCACCAATACTCCTCTAGTAGAGGCGGTTCCGCCACCATCTTTCTCTAGTAAAATCAGGAAGCGGAAGGGAGACAAACATGAGAAATGGATCAAGAAGAAGCGCGATTCTCTGATGGTAATGCTTTAGCAAGATGTCTTGGAGTAGCATTTGCTAAAAACTTAGATCAGATCGGTTATGTTATTGCAATTAACATCATAGCTCACAGCTAGTTAATTTTAAATCTCTATTTGTTTCATGAAAAATGGATGATTAAAAAAAAAATTTCCTAAAAATAATCATTTGTATCGCTTAAAATAAATAGTTATGCTTTCTTAAAAATGTTTTCTACATATGTACTAAATTGCTCATAATTAAATAGCTATGTACAGAAAGAAGATCAGTAGTTACAATAATAGATGGCTTATGATTTAAAAATAAAATAAAACAGAGGGTAATATAAGAAATCCAATAGTGAGAAGAGACAAAGCAAGTTGATGAATATTTAAGAAAGTAATGGTACTTAATCTAAATGTGAAGCAGTTGGGTGATTTTCTTTAAATATCTATACTATTACATAAAATAAAGAGGATTTCTAAAAAACTCAATCTTTTGTCTTCTCCAAATATTCTCAATGACTCGGGGTCTGTTTGGTAACCATTATTTTCCCGGGAACAATTTATGCTTAAAAATGATTTTTATTTTATTTTGTTCCCTAGACAGTTTTTAAAGGCATTTTGTAACTATCCAAAATTTCTATTCTCATAATAGAGGCGTTTGATAAGACTTTAAGTTCTTTTGTGATTTAAAATTTCTTTTAATTTTTTAAGAATTTTTTATATTTTCCTCTTTTTTTATTTTCTTTTCTTTTTTCATTTTCTTTTTCTCCTTCTTCTTCTTGTCGACAATCGGCCAAACGAGGGCCAGCAACCTCTTCAGAGTGTCACCAGCCCATGGCAAGGCCGAGCCTTGCCAGTTGAGCCTCCTCGGTGGCTGGGCGAGGGTTGGCCTCGCCTTAGTTGGGCGAGCTCGGCATCGCCCATGGCCAGGTGACGCGAGCCTTGCCGGCGGCCCGACGAGGGTGAGCCTTGCCAACAGCGAGAATATAAGTGTGTTTTATTTTCCACACATTTAGTTATTAGATTTTGATTTTCTTTCTAACAACAACAGCAACCATTATAAAAAGACGTTCAAACTTCGAAATATCTACATTGTTTTTCTTCATATATGTGTATATTCATACACTTAGTTTTTTCATAATTTAATCCATGACCTCTATTTACGTAGAGAGCTCGCCGCAATTTCCTTGTATTTCAATAAATATAGGAAAAGCCATCAATTGAATTTGTGTATTTGTTGAAATGACTAACTTTGACTCGATGATCTTCATATTTTCAAATATAGGTGAAACACTTTCTTCATTCACAATTTTAAAACTTCCTTTCACGTCACAATAGATAATTGCCACTGTGATCGCAGCCATGGCTTACCAAGCCGGCCTTAGCCCTCCCTGCGGCCTGTGGGACAACGATCGGAAAGACGACAAAGGCACCATCTTATACTACGCAGGAACATCGATACTGGCTGCAAACGATCCAGAGGGTTACCCATTGTTCTGGCTATGCGACACCGTCTCTTTTCTTGCATCCCTTAGCACGATCTTCTTGCTCATGAGTGGCTTGCCCTTGGGGAAGAAGGTTTTGATGAGGGTTCTGACGGGCACAATGTGGGTGATTATCACTTTCATGGCAATGACTTACCTCGAATCCATGATGGCCATCTCGTTCGTACACAGGGAACCCAAACATGTGAGCCCGTTCACAGAGGAATGGTACTCCGAGGATGGGGGGTCGATTACAGTGGTTATGTACTCCTTGTTTGTTTGGCTCGGCATTGTAGCCATTGTTTTTCTAGTTCACACTGTTTGATTCCTTGCTTCGTCTTCCGGAATGTGAAAGATCCGCAAAAGCTCAAGAAGTGGATATCAGGGCGTGTGAGTTGGTGCAGATCTAGGGGCAATATCAAGATTTAGTGTATTCATCTGGTGGGACAAAGGATTACTGCATATTCTTGATGCCTATGTTCTTTCTAACTTAATCCCTATGTCATAAGATCATTTTGAGTACCGCTACTTGTGCAAACGATTTAATGTGACTACCAAACCAAACGCAGAGTCCATCTTGCATTAATCTCGAGCTCTCCTCATCAGAGATGTCCCGCCCATGTAGCCGAATCTTTCTAAAGAGAATGGGAAGGCCTAGCCACAAAGCAATCTGATCTACTCCTATGTATGCCGCAAATTAGTAGGTAAAAGCAACATTAGGCCATTCTATGATTTGTCTCACACAGCTTCACCATTCTCTTTCCAATCACACCAAACAACCGAACCCACCTTCCTCAAAAGCATCCGCACTTCTTTTATGCTTCCTTCATATTCTTCTCCAATGCTGATAGATGTCCAAAAGCCATATGATCAAAGCTAGTGAGCCTCTCTGTCTGATTAATTTCAACCCCATGGCACCTGTTGGAGAAATCCTCGTGAAGAGTTTTGAAGTTGACAAAACGTATCCATCAGTCTAGTCTGAAAGTCTGCAGACTCTGTTAGTTAAAGTCTGAAGACTTTCGGACAGCCAGACTCAAGACTCAAAGTCTATCCTCATTGACAGTCTCTAATCCGTTGAAGAAAGGTTATCCAGAACTGGATGTTTTGTTCAGGATTTAACCTTATCATCTGGAGAAGACGTATCATAATCCTTTGATTGATCAAGTTTTATTCAATGACTGAAGATTTGATGATTGTCTAAATATTATTGGAAGGTTCTACTTATGGAAACCGAGATCCTGATTGTATGGGCGAACATGATTGATGGGCTATCAACACGTTCCTTTAATAGCTCGAACAATCTTCCTAATTGATTCTGTCCAACGGGTAGATTGGAGGAATTCCTTTGGTAAGTGCCAACGGGTATGATGGCATAAAGGAGTATATAAGGAAGATGTTCTTAGTTGTTCGAGGTGTGCGCAATAGAAGAATTCCAAAGTCTGAAGCTCCTATTTGTTTAGATAAATCCTTTGAGCGAATACTTGTATACAAAAGAGAGTCTATATTTGTGAGAGACCTTGAGGAGGTGTGGTAGAACATCTACACTGTGGAATCAAGGCAAAGCTGTGCTGTAACTTCTCTTTTGATCATAGTGAAATCCAGCCGGTGGGCTGTCAGTGCGGAAGAGTGGACGTAGGCTTGGAACAAGCCGAACCACTATAAATCCTGTGTTCAAATTTCTCTCTCTATCTCGATCGTATTTCAATTTGTTAAGAATTGCTTCTGTATTTGAGAAAAATTGTTTGTGCGCCTATTCACCCCCCCTCTAGGTGTTTATACTAGCAATATCAATTGGTATAAGAGCCTGTGTACTTACTTTATTTGAAGTGTTTTACTTCATAGTAAAAGATCCATGGCTAGTATGCTAGCACCAGGGCTGATGGAAGGGCAAAGCAATACCAGACCACCCTACTTTGATGGAAAGGATTACAACATCTGGAAGAACAAGATGAAAGCTTTCCTACGATCAAAGGATCCTCTGGAATGGGACGTTGTAGAAAAAAGAATTACTCCTACCACTGCATCAGTCTCTGAAAGAGGAAAAGAAACTGAAGAATCCAGCAGAATGTCTCAGGAAGAAATAACCAAGAGACAAACACTCGATGCAAAAGCAATTTACTCCTTATATTGTGCTTTATCACCAACTGAATATAATAGAATATCTTCTTGTGGTACAGCAAAAGAAGTTTGGGACAGATTGCATATCACCTATGAAGGAACAGATCGAGTGAAGGAAACAAGAATCAACATTCTTCTCGGTCAATACGAAGCCTTCAGAATGAAACCAGGAGAATCTATTGTGAATGGTCTTGAAAATCAAGGTCAACCAACTTCTGATCCCATGAAGGTAAACAAGCTACTGCGTGGACTCTCCAGGGATTGGAATCACATAAAGACTTCGATAAGAGAGACGCAGAGAATTATGCCACTATCTGTTGACGAGCTGATTGGAACTCTTCAGTCCTATGAAGTGGAAATGATCAATGAAGATGAAGATCCAAAAGGTAAGAAATCCATTGCATTAAAATCAAATGATGATTCTGATGATACAGATTCTGAAGATGATATGGACGATGAGGAGCTTGCTCTCATGATAAGAAGATTCAGAAAACTAAACAGAAAAGGAAGAAGGTTCAACTCAAAGAAACAAAGCTTTCAAAGACAGCAGACCAAGTCTGTTGATGATGAGGAACCAAATAAAGATGTAGTCTGCTTTGAATGCAAGAAAAAGGGACACATCAAACCCAACTGTCCTCTTCTGAAGAAGAAGAAAGGAAAAGCTGAAAAATTTCGAAAAGCTCTCAAAGCTGAAACCTGGAATGATACTGAGTGTGAAGAAAGTGATAATGAATATGCCAATCTATGTCTGATGGCACAATCAGACTCAGACTCTGGATCAGACTCAGGATCAGACTCAGACAGTGAATTTGAGGCAAGTAATTTTAAAATTCCTGTCAAAGTTTCCAAATATATTGATGAACTATGCTTTAGTCTTAAGACTTCTCTCAAAAGAATTTCCAAACTAAAAAAGGAAAATTCAGCTCTAAAACAAAAGGAAAATGTTTTAGTAGAAAGAGTTAAAAGTCTAGACTTGTCTGTTTCCAATCTTAAAGAAAAAGAAGAAAATCTTTTAAAGGAAAATGTTTTTTTTAAAAACAGACTTATCAAATATATCAAAGAAATTTTCTATAGGGTCTGAAAAACTTGAGAAAATTCTTTCAGCACAAAGACCTTACTTCAATAAGTCTGGTCTAGGTATGACAGAAGAAACAATTCCCTTGATTGATTTTCCTAAAGTAAAAGAAAGAATTAAGAAAAGGTTTTCGAGTGAGGTTTACAAAAATCACTTCAAGAAAGTTTTTGTTAAACCCGTAGGAAGAAATGCTCTAAGATGTTCTAAGTGCAACAGTCCGGATCACTTTGAAAAAGAGTGTCCTATGGTATGGAAACCTGTTAAGAAAGTATGGGCTAATACTGTTTATCTTACTAACACCAAAGGACCCAAGAAAATTTGGGTACTAAAGAAAGCTTGAGACTTTATTTTAAATGCAGGTCTCCGTCAAGAAACAGGTAAAGTGGTATCTTGATAGCGGATGCTCAAGACACATGACAGGAGACTCAAATTGTTTTATAAAGCTTGCTCAAGTAAATGGTGGAAAAGTTTCATTTGGAGGAAACAGCAAAGGAAGTATTGTGGGATTTGGAACCGTGAAAATTGGTACTCTCACAATAAGTAATGTCTCCTTAGTGGAAGGACTCAATTACAATCTTCTCAGCATTAGTCAATTGTGTGATACTGGTTTCAAGATCTTCTTTCAAGAAGGAACATGTTCTGGAATCAGTAAAGACTCTACTCAGTCTTTCATGGGTCGAAGACATGGAAATATCTATCTTCTGGATGTGAAACCAAATGAATCGCAATGTCTTATCTCAATTCAAGACGAAGCAAGCTTATGGCACAAAAAGCTTGGTCACGTCAACATGAAGCAATTAGCCAAAATCTCATCAAAGCAGCTTGTTCGAGGGCTACCCAAATTGCCATACCAAACGACTGATTCATGCACTCCATGTATTCTGGGAAAGCAGGTAAGAAATGCTTTTAAGCCAATAAATCATGTCTCTACTAATCATGTACTACAGTTGCTGCATATGGATCTCTTCGGACCAACCAGAACTCAGAGTATTGGGGGTAAGAAGTATTGCTTAGTAATTGTTGATGATTACTCCCGTTTTACTTGGGTTTATTTCCTTTCAAGTAAGTCCGAAACCTTTTCGTATTTTGAAAAATTTGCTAAAAAGGTTCAAAATGAAAAAGGTTGTGTTATCTCTTGTATAAGAACAGATCATGGAGGTGAATTTGAAAATCAAGATTTTACAAAATTCTGTGATGAATCTGGCTTTAAGCATGTGTTCTCCTCTTCATATACTCCTCAGCAAAATGGAGTTGTGGAAAGAAAGAACAGAACTCTTCAAGAAATGGCTAGAATTCTTTTAATTGAAAGTAAAATTTCTTCTCGATTTTGGGCTGAAGCTGTTTCAACAGCATGCTATATCATCAATAGAGTCTTCTTAAGATCTATTCTTCAGAAAACCCCTTATGAGTTATTCAAAGAAAAGAAGCCTATTGTTTCATACTTTCATGTATTTGGTTGTAAATGTTTTATATTGAAAAATGCAAAAGATCGAGTTGGTAAGTTTGAAGAAAGATCAGATGAAGGTATCTTCCTTGGATATTCTACATCAAGCAAAGCTTACAGAGTCTATAACAAGAAGAGTCAGTCTGTAGAGGAGTCAATGAATGTCAAATTTCAAGACTCAACGCAAGATGAATCAAGTCAGACTCATCAAGAAGAGTCTGAACCTGCTCCAGACCCTCCAAAGTCTACAACTCAAGAAGCATCTCAGACTCTGGAAATCCAGCATCAGGTTGTTAGTGAAGATCCAAATAAAGAAAGAGATCATCTACCAGACAAATCAACAAGTAACTGGAAGCATAAGTCTAGTCATCCCAAAGATCTTATAATTGGCGAAATTAATGAAGGAATTCGCACCAGATCCAAAAGGCGAGAAGAGTCTAGTGCTGTGGCACTCGTTTCTGAAATTGAACCAAAGAGCATAGAAGAAGCTTTATCTGATGAAAGCTGGATTGAAGCTATGCAAGAAGAGCTCAGACAGTTCAGCATAAATGATGTTTGGGAATTGACATCCCAACCAAAAGGTAAAACTGTTATTGGAGCTAAATGGGTGTTCAGAAACAAGATGAATGAGAAAGGAAAAGTCGTACGAAATAAAGCAAGACTCGTGGCCAAGGGATACGCAAGAAGAAGGAATAGACTATGATGAGACTTACGCTCCAGTGGCAAGGTTAGAAGCTATTCGACTTTTACTTGCGTTTGCCTGTTATAAGAATTTCAGGTTATTTCAAATGGACGTCAAAAGCGCCTTCCTAAATGGATTTATCCATGAGGAAGTATATGTGGAACAACCACCAGGGTTTGAAGACCCAAAGAAGCCAAACTCAGTCTTCAGACTGAAAAAGGCTTTGTATGGTTTAAAGCAAGCACCTCGGGCTTGGTACGACAGGTTAAGTAAGTTCCTAATACAAAATGGTTTTGTCAAAGGTAAAGTAGATACGACTTTATTTATCAAGAAGGAAAACAAAAGTTTCTTACTTGTTCAAATATATGTGGATGATATTATTTTTGGATCCTCTAATGAAAGTCTGTGCAAGAAATTTTCAAAGTCTATGCAGGATGAGTTTGAAATGAGTATGATGGGAGAGTTAACATTCTTTCTTGGTCTTCAAGTAAAACAATTGAAGGAAGGTACTTTTATTTATCAAGAAAAATATGTTAATGATCTTGTCAAAAGGTTCGGACTGGAGAAGTGCAAAAAGACCGACATACCGATGTCAAGTTCTTTAAAGATAGACAAAGATGAAGAAGGGAAGAAAGTTGATCAAAAGCTGTACAGGAGCATTATTGGATCACTTCTTTATCTTACTGCCTCTAGACCTGATATTTTGTTAAGTGTTTGCATCTGTGCTAGGTTTCAATCAGATCCTAGAGAATCCCATCTCAGTGCTGCCAAACGCATCATTAAATACGTCGCTTCATCATCAAGCATCGGTCTTTGGTATCCTAAGAAGGGAGACTTTAAACTTCTGGGTTATTCAGACTCAGATCTGGCCGGTTGCAGAGTTGATAGAAAGAGCACTTCAGGAACTTGCCAGTTGCTTGGAAGCAGGACAGTGTCTTGGTTTTCAAGGAAACAAAGCACTGTGTCTCTTTCAACAACAGAAGCAGAGTATGTAGCTCTTGGAAGCTGCTGTTCGCAAATTCTATGGATAAAACAACAATTAAGAGATTTTGAAATTGAAGACTCATGCACGGAGATTAATTGCGACAACACCAGCACTATCAACCTCACCAAAAATCCAATTCTCCACTCAAGAGCAAAGCATATAGAGATTCGACATCACTTTATTAGAGATCATGTTCAAAATGGAGATGTTTCAATTCAATTTGTTGACTCAAAGAATCAACTGGCTGATATACTCACAAAGCCTTTGGAGAAAAATCAATTTGAGTCTATACGGTCCAGACTCAACATTTTGAGGTATGAGGATATCAAAGTCTAAAGACTTTCAGACTCAGGCTTACAAGACTTTATCTACAGTCTTGGCTCGACCTTCAGACTGTAAGTCTTTCTCTCTCTCCAATCTTATCTTGAAAAGGTACGATCATCAGACCTGTTTAAATTGTTGCTATATTTAATTGACGTAAATATTGCATCGATTCATTTTCAAAAGGGAAGTTATTTTTGAAATAGCTATTTTTGTGGATAAAGACAGTTATTTTGAAAAGGCATATTTTTATTTCCTTTGTGACGGTTTGTTTACTCTTCTTTTTAACCGAACGAACACTGTCGATTTCTCTTCACTTTTCTAATCACTTCTCTCTCAAAAACCCTAGAAAGCATCGATCCTCCATTCCCGTTTGTCTTATTCGCTTAATCTTCAAAAAGTTGTCATCTTTTCTGGGAAAGTCAAGCAAGGAATCTTCCAAACATTGAGAAAGATGTCATCTTCGCGAAAGTCCTCAAGAATCGCAAGCAGGGGACCATAGAGAATGAGTGAGGGGCCTACGCACTTCGATCTTACTGAAGATGAAGTTACTCCAGATCAGCAACCGAGCCCACAACATTCTCAGCAGGGTCATTCTCCACCATCTAGTCCTCAAGGCGTTGTTCATCAGCATCAGGAAGAAATCATCGAGGATGCAGACCCCGTAAGAGTTCAAAAGCCCGCTTTTATTTACAAGCTATATCGTGCTTTAAAAGGAATTCGTACTCCTTTGAACTATGTTGATGATTTTGTTAAAGAAAAAGGGTATAGGAACGAATATATCTTTCTTCGAAAAATGGAAAGTTTGGGAATCGCTCGTAAAGGGGTGGCTGAGGAAACCCTTGCGAATATCCCAAGTGATCCTCGTGACTGGGGGCCGAATCCTGTAGATGGGAATGACGATGACAATCTGTTCAGTCTATTTCAACCGAAAATGGGTATTGCGGTTGAAATTCAAGGAAAAAGGGGAGATTTGTTCAGATCAAAGGAACAAAAGGATCTGTACTCGAAATTGCTGAAGCGTGGGGTGATAAACCCTAGGAGTGTGGACTTTGATTTTCTGGATGCTATGAAAGTGAACTTGAGGGAAAAGTTCAATTATCTTCAACTTGAAAAGTTCTGCTCTGACTCAACTGAGGCTTATGCTGAATTGACTGCATATTTCTATTCGAATCTTAGCTGTTTAGATGCGAATAGATTTTCCTTCAGCGTTAAAGAACAAGACTATGTTGTGGATATGAATATGCTGGCAGACGTGTTAGAAGTTGAGAGAGGCAGATATCAACCAATCAAAGTTTCCATTGCTCGGGCCACACTTGAACTAGTGAAGGACAGGAGAACGGATGAGAAGATCACCTACTCAAGGATGAATGCATTCAACATCTTGCTTCACAAGATTGTGATTAATTGCCTTCGGCCGAAATCAATTTCCAAAACTGATGTTTCAAGCTCTGAGGCAAAGTTGATGTATGCCATTCTCAGTGGAAAGAAGTTTTCTCTCCCTCATACTGTTATGTTTCACATGTATAGAGCAGTGATGAAGGACAGAGGTCAACTTCCTTACCCAAGCCTTGTTACGAAGTTATTCAGACATCTGAATATTCAGCCTCCGCAAATCTTTTGTGTTCGACCATGCGATCATATGGTGGTAGGACTGAAAATGGTAACCAAAATGCGTCTGAAGGAACTGAGCAAGGAATTGGAGAAATTCAAGGAGAAGACTCCTGCCAAATCTCATCAACTCTCTTCTGCTGCTAAGAGAAAAGGGAAGGAGCCCATGGCTGCTCCATCAAAGAGAAGAAGAGCTCTCCTCGTTGAGGATGAAGATGATGATGAAGACATCACCATCTCTGTAATGGCTTTGAAGAACTTAAGTCGTCCTGTTCCTCAGAAAGAATCAGAACAAAAGACGAAAGAAGCATAGGAGAAGGAAGAAGAAGAAAGAGAAACAGAGGAGAAGGAAGAAGAAGAAAGAGAATCAGAGGAGAAGGAAGAAGAAGAAATAGAAGCAGAACAAGAAGCAGAGGAAGAAAGACCTGAGGAAATCTCTTCTCCACCTGTAGGCATGGAAACAGGGGGAGATCAGGAGAAAAGAGTGACGTCTTCATTTCCTGATGCAAGTGAAGGAGTCAGTCGCTCGCCTGCAGACCCAGAAGATGTTTATGCATCTTAATTTCTAGAGGAAGGTCATGAAGCTTCATCGCCAAACCTACGAGATTATGCTGATCCACCATCAGAACGAGCCGAAGCAAGTACTCAGACTGATAATGGAGCAGATTTTCGCAGAATCATGGATATTCTCTTGGAGATGAAAGGTCAGATTTATGCCTTGGGATGCGAAGTTCAAAGCTTGAAGAATGAAGGTCAAGCTTCTTCCTGTTCATTGAATGAAAAGATGCAAGCCCTCTCTATTCAGAATCAGGCCAATGCCAAGAGTGAGGAGGTTGTACAGCTGAAGGAAGACTTTAAAAGGCTGGAAGGCATTGTTCAGTCTATAGAAGATTTCCAGCTTGTCCGCGTTCCCAAGCAATCTTGACTTCATCTCATCCTTTTTAATGATGACAAAAAGGGGGAGAGATGCAAGATTTGATTCAAAAACTTTTTATTCATTAAACTTTTTGGATTGTTTTGAGGTTTATGGTTTGAACCTGGTTGACTTTGTTTTGTGTCTGGATAACAACTGCCTAGACTTGGACTTGACTTTACTGCTTCTATTAATCAATATTGATATCTTATGAATGGCTTAATCATATACTGGACTAACCTATTTTCTATGGTTGCAGATTCTAGTGTTATTCTATTAGCCATTTATTTCTATAAGATATGCATATGTGTTTGAGAAATGTTTTGCAGGTCAAAGTTATCCAAATCTGCAGGAAGGTTTTGTCACCATCAAAAAGGGGGAGATTGTTGGAGAAATCCTCGTGAAGAGTTTTGAAGTTGACAAAACGTATCCATCAGTCTAGTCTGAAAGTCTGCAGACTCTGTTAGTTAAAGTCTGAAGACTTCCGGACAGCCAGACTCAAGACTCAAAGTCTATCCTCATTGACAGTCTCTAATCCGTTGACGAAAGGTTATCCAGAACTGGATGTTTTGTTCAGGATTTAACCTTATCATCTGGAGAAGATCTCGTGGCTGGAGAAGACGTATCAGAATCCTTTGATTGATCAAGTTTGATTCAATGACTGAAGATTCGATGATTGTCTAAATATTATTGGAAGGTTCTACTTATGGAAACCGAGATCCTGATTGTATGGGCGAACATGATTGATGGGCTATCAACACGTTCCTTTAATAGCTCGAACAATCTTCCTAATTGATTCTGTCCAACGGGTAGATTGGAGGAATTCCTTTGGTAAGTGCCAACGGGTATGATGGCATAAAGGAGTATATAAGGAAGATGTTCTTAGTTGTTCGAGGTGTGCGCGATAGAAGAATTCCAAAGTCTGAAGCTCCTATTTGTTTAGATAAATCCTTTGAGCGAATACTTGTATACAAAAGAGAGTCTATATTTGTGAGAGACCTTGAGGAGGTGTGGTAGAACATCTACACTGTGGAATCAAGGCAAAGCTATGCTGTAACTTCTCTTTTGATCATAGTGAAATCCAGCCGGTGGGCTGTCAGTGCGGAAGAGTGGACGTAGGTTTGGAATAAGCCGAACCACTATAAATCCTGTGTTCAAATTTCTCTCTCTATCTCGATCGTATTTCAATTTGTTAAGAATTGCTTCCGTATTTGAGAAAAATTGTTTGTGCGCCTATTCACCCCCCTCTAGGTGTTTATACTAGCAATATCAGCACCAAACCATAATGCAGTCACACCATTTACATGAACTTCCTACACTATCTTCCCTGCCAAATTTTAAGGAAGTGATACACAGACTTCACAGAAAACACTCCATTATTATTCGCAGGCCGTGCAAGCTGATCCTCTCTCAAAGGTCAGAATCGTAGCAGCCCTAGTTTCATATGTAATGTTCACAAACCAGAACGTGTGCTTCTTCCAAAACATCATTCCAGCTCTGATATTATGACTACTTGCCAAACGATCTGTTCTTCTTTATATAGACAAGTAGAGGAGGGACAGGGCAGAAATGCAACCTAAAATCTCATGGACCGATCTGTTGTTCCTAATCAGAAGACAAAGGATTGGTAGCGTATCATCCCACACAAAACACAGAAAATTACTGCTCATATGCAAACTGATTACAGGGGATGGAAGAACAGAGAGATGAAAACAATTGCATAGACAGATCGTTTGTACCTTAGACTGGTGATAATCAGTCCATAACAATTAGGAAGGTAAGAGAGCTCTCAAAGGCAGGAGCCAGTACTTCCATCTGTCTTAGACGACTTCAATGTGTGGTTTCAATCAGCAAGCCCACAACTAACGCAGCTCATAAACTTCACTCAACCCAGCTTGGCAAAACAAGCCTCTTTCAAGAAGTTCTGTTTTGCACCCCCAACTTAACGCAACCTGACGGTTTTGTTTGGGATAATAATATTGGGGTTGCGTATGTGTGGGTTAAGAGCCGCCAATTCCTTCCATTTAGCACCAGTTCCATGAACACGGGATGAGATGCTCCACAATGTGTCACCAGGCTGTGCCTTAGTTGTTGCTGGGGCAGTAGATATAGAAGAAGCAGTCTTCAACTTCAGAAACAGATGCTTATTGCTCTTTCCCATTCCATTAGCGAGCAACGAACGGGAACCAGATGGTTGCCGGTTTGAACTTCCCCGGACCTTTCTCTTCCCAGGATCAGTCTTGAGACCAGCAACATGGACTTCAGTAATCTTGCACTGGGGAATTTATCCCAAAATTTTGTGTGCAGATGATAAAAGTTCTTGCTTACAATCCCAGGACTCAAGGTGAACACACCAAACTCAAGTGGCCTGACAATGTGAAAGCTAGTACAAGCACCTAGAGGGGGGTGAATAGATGTAAAAATAAATTTCCCCTAGTGAAGTGTGCAACTTAAAGCAGCAATAGATTATGACAAGGAAATTAGGCTTTTATAAACAAATCGAGTTACGATCAAAGTAAAAGAGCGTAGAGAAGATAATAAGAACATAGGGTTTATAGTGGTTCGGCTTAATCCAAGCCTATGTCCACTCTTCCGCACTGACAGCCCACCGGCTGGATTTCACTATGAAACAAAAGAGTTGTTATAGTAAAGCTCTTCCTTGATTCCATAGTGTAGAAACTCTGCTACACTTCCTCAAGGTCTCTCAAAGATATAGACTCTCTTTTGCGTACAAGATTTCGCTCAACAATTTAATTGACTAAGAACAAAGAGCTTCAGACTTTGGAATTCTTCTATCGCGCACACACTCGAACAACTGGAACGTCTTCCTTATATACTCCTTCATGCCATCACACCCGTTAGCACTTACTAAAGGAATTCTTCCAATCTACCCGTTGGACAGAATCAATTAGGAAGATTTCGAGCTATTTAAGGAACATGACAATAGCCCACCAATCATGCTCACTCATATAATCAGGATTTATGTTTCCATAAGTAAAACCTTCCAAGTATACTTCGCCAATCAACGGATCCAAAATCCTTGAATCAATCTTAATTTGAATAATGGATTCCGACATGCTATATCCAGCCAAGAGATCTTCTTTAGTCAACAGAATCAAATCCTTAACGAAATACTCCGTTTCGGATAAGCCTTCTTCGACGGTCTAGAAACTATCAATGAGGATAGACTTTGAGTCTTGAGTCTGGTAGTCCGAAGGTCTTCAGACTTTGATGGAAGAGTCTGCAAGTCTTCAGACTAGATTGATGGAAACGTTTTGTCAATTTTAAAACACTCAAGGAAGTTTTCTCCAACACACAGCACTAGACATTCTTGAGCAGGTTCCCAGAGGCTTGAGAGTTCTTGAAAGTGAGACATCCCCTCAAAGCTCAGGAGCTTCACTCTCCATAGACATCCAATCAGTCCCATATCACTATGATCCAGTTCTTGACCCACCACTAAGAATGACTTGCCACACCACCACCTCAAGATCACCTAAAATCCCCCCATCACTCTCCACCAAGAAAGCCCCGCCAAAGAAACGGAGTACTTTAAGGAAACCCCTATCAAAGAAACTGAGTGCTCTGAGAAGACCCCCGGTGGAAGCCGATTGGCTGAGTAAAGTACATCTCCTGTTACTTTGCTTGGATTTCTAATCGACCTACCAAAAATAGATTAGTGACGACTCGTAATTAATAATCTTTTGCATGCTAAATACCTGAACCTAAGTCGCGAATTAGTATAGGCTTGAGAGAGTCCGAGCTAAATTTAAGCTTAGTAGCCCATTAGTCAAACCCTAAGTGGTTTACCCGAGGTTAGATCGTGACAATAATCATATCTATCACATGTGAATATGTCTCGTCATAATCAATCTTAGATCTTTAGGAAAATTCTTAGGCAATCAGTCGGGTTTTATACATGACAACCAGAGGTGGCAAAATGGGTCTTAGATCCATAAATGACCCATTTAAATCATAAATGAGTCATATTGGTCACTTATTTTTTTACAAAAAGTAATTAAATGGATTTAACAATTAAAGACTTGAGATAAGTGAGTCTTAAGTGGGTCTTAAATGGGTTAGATTTAGAACTATTTTCAACCAAAATCTCACAATCTCTCTCTTCCATCTTTAAATTTACAAAAATATCATTTTTTTTATAAAAATCGAAATTATAATTATTTTTTTATTTTAATTTTCTTTTCTTTTTTCTTTCCTTTTTTTTTTCTTCTTTCTCCTTCTGGTGGCCGGCACGGCGATGGCCAGCGATTGACCAGGCAAGCCTCGAGCTCTCCGGCATCGGGCGAGCCTCGAGCTCGCCTGTGGCCAGTTGCCGGCTATTGTCGTGGCTGGCGGCCGACCAAAGAAGAAGAAGAACAAAAAAAAATTAAAAATTATATTCTTAAAAATAAAAATAATTTTAATTTTAATTTTATTTTTAAAAAAATAATAAAATAATAATAAATCGATTTTTTAAAATAATTATTTTAAAAATTATAAAAAATGTCCATTAAATTTGTGCTGTATAAAACTATTTTAGCAATACCATTCATATATATATATATATATATATATATATATATATAATTTCTTAAATTTAGTTAAATGGATCGGGTATGGGTCAAGTATAGGTCAGGTCAGGTATGGGTCAAAAAATTTGCACCACAATAAATGGGTTATAAATAGATTAAATGGGTCAATTTGGGTCGAACCATTTATGACCCGACCCACCCATTTAATTGATCTACTGACAACCTTGTTTTTCTCATTTCATTTCCAAAAAAATACCCATTTATATCCAACGAGCTTTACATTATTGGGGATTTGAGTTACGGGTCCAAAAACTCCTCGTTTAGCTAGAGAAGCTAATTCAGCCCTACTTGATTCTTCCCACTTAGACCAATCTTGCTTTTGACGACATTCAATAATAGATTGCAGCTCACAATCATCATTTATAATTTTATGAGCAACTGAGAATGCAAAAGCATCATCAATGATGATTTCATTTCAATCCCAAATCTCATTACAATATGTAATAAAATTCTCAGTGTTCCTAGAGTTTGTGTTCTTTTCATGAGTTTGCGCCTCTTCAGGGACAATAAGTTCTTTGGGAGTAAGCACAACACCAGGCTCTTCTGGAGCGGATTCCTGATTCTTTCCCCTTCGTTTTTTAGGAATTGTATCTTTTGATTCTATAGATCTTTCACGCTTCAAGTGTGGAGGATTTTGATCCATTTTAGCTAGTCTTTCAAGAACAGCTATCCTAACTGGAACATTTACAACTAGAATATGAGACTCTATAACCTTATTAGCATCATTAAATGCGTCTGGAAATCTATTGGCCATAGCCTATAAATGGATCATGCATTGCACCTCGTTTTCACACTCAGGAGTTCTTAGGTCTAATTGAGATAGATTTTTCTCATTTGAGGAGAAAACCTTAACCGGTTTCTACTTTGCAGTCATGAAAGTTATAGGTGTCCCAATTGATAGAAACATAGTCTCATCGAAATGACAATCTACGAATCTAGCAATAAAAAGATTACCAGTAGTTGGTTCCAAGAACATAATGATGGACGGTGAATTAAACCCAACATAAATGCCCAAACGCATTGGGAACCCATTTTCGTCCTTTTTAGTGATGCTACACGCACCTGTACTGCACAACCAAAAGTGGGTAAAGGTTAAATATTTGGTCCATAACCAAGAATCATTTGAAGTGGGAGATTGTAAAAGACTAGCAGTGGGGCACAATCTTATTAGGGCTGCCGCATGCAAAATTGCATGACCCCATGTTGTATCGTTAAGATTTGTTCTCAATAATAGAGTGCGGGTAATGATTTAGATATGTTTAATCAATGATTCTATCAATTCATTTTGAGTATGAACATATGCGACCGGATGCTCGACCTCGATTCCGAGTGAAGCACAATAAGTATCAAAACTCTTTGATGTAAATTTACCAGCATTATCCATCTTTATGCTTTTTAATTGGATAATCAAGGAATTGTGTCCGAAGCTTTATAATCTGCACAAGTAAGCATGCAAATGTGACATTGCGCGTAAATCATAGGAAAGCATGGGACCATCCATAGGATGTATCCACTAGTACCATAAAATATTGAAACGGTCCACTTAGTGGTTGTATTAGTCCACAAATGTCACCATGAATTCTTTGCAGAAATAAAGGAGATTCAAGATTAACATTTGTTATAGAAGGCTTGGTAATGAGTTTTTCTTGTGAACAAGCTTCACAATTATAATCTTTGGATAACAATACCATTGTATTATTTAAAGAGTGTTCTTTTGTATTCTAAATTATTCTACGCATCATTGAAGCCCCAGGGTGACTAAGGCGATCATGCCACAATCCAAACTGATCAAGAATTACCAATCTCCAAGATATGGTGGCGTAGGTTTCAATGGCCTTAATCATGACACAATACAAACCAATATAAGAATCTTCTAGCTTCTCATGGATGGTCTTCAAGCCCATTTTATATGAGATGACACTAATATATTCCTTATCTTGCTCATGAATAATTTCAATATGGTATCCGTTACGGTGTACATCTTTGAAGATGAGGATATTCCTTTTTGATCTACTGCTTAGAAATACATCCGTGATATGTAGGATGGTGCCATTTGGCAAAACAATTGTGGCATTCCTAACACCATCAATAATCAGAACAGGACCTGATATTGTATGGATATGTGCCTTACGCAATGTCATACCCGAGAAAAAAATGTCTACTACGAAATATGGTATGTGTTTATGTACTATCAAGCAAACAAACATCTTCATTTTTCTCAGTATTTTCCATATGCATTTATGTTGATAACTTCAGGTATCAAGTATCATAAAATTTGCATATTAATTATAGAGTCAAATAAAATTTCAAATAATAAATATTATATAAGGTTCATAAGCATTTCATTACATAACCATATTAGAGAACAATGAAAGGTAATACATTTGAAGGAAAGCAACTAGAAAAGAAATTATTAGAATCATAAAATTCGAAAGTCCAAGTTATCATCCATTAATCTGATGCCTCATTAAAGTAATCAAAGGTTCTCAAAAAAATGAGAGACATCGAGGGATGCATTTGCTATTTCAAGAGCAAGAGGAGTCTCACCACAGAGATATTGTTGGCCTCAATAGTGATTATGGCAGTAAAATTAATTTCAATGGTGCAAGATTCACCACGCTTGCCCATATTTTTTTAATATGCTTGGTATAGATCAATAAAGTGCTTTGGCATACGACAAGTACGTGACCAGTGCCCAGTCATGCCATAACGATGGCAAATACTTTTATTAATCACATTCTTTGGCTTATTTTCTTTATCATGATTTGGGTCAAAATTAGATTTCCTATGATAGTTAAATTTCATGTCATCCCTTCTAGGATTATGTTCTTGTCTACGCTTATAACTCTTAGAATGGCCAGTATTTTTCTCAGAGTTAGCATGTGCTTCAAATAATGCTTTTGAGACAGCATATCTAAGACCATGATTTTAAGCAAAAATTCATTAGTTTGCTCAGCAGTGAAGAGCATGGAAATTAATTCAGAGTATGTGGCAAATTGACGTTGCCGATATTACTGTTGCAATACAATATTCGGAACATGAAAGATGGAGAAAGTTTTCTTTAACAGTTCCGTATTAGCGAGCTTGATACAACATAACTCAAGCTGAGAAACAATATCAAATAAAGCAGAGTTATAGTCAAACACTGATTTAAAATCTTGCAGTCTGAAATTTTGCCAGTCATATTGTGT
Source organism: Eucalyptus grandis x Eucalyptus urophylla (assembly GCA_028830015.1). Taxonomy (NCBI): domain Eukaryota; kingdom Viridiplantae; phylum Streptophyta; class Magnoliopsida; order Myrtales; family Myrtaceae; genus Eucalyptus; species Eucalyptus grandis x Eucalyptus urophylla. The sequence continues at coordinate 51,173,326 of CM054190.1, forward strand.
TTGAGGGAGGATAACAGTCTTGGTATGATCATACATTTCCTTCAACCTCTTCCGCAGGGCGGGTCTGAGGGTCTCGAACAGATAAATATTGCGTCTGATGGCTCTCATACAAATGACGACGAATGAAAATCAGTGCATTTCCTTTATCCTTTGCATTTGAGATTCCGTCTCATGTAATTGCATTAGCGAAAACCTTGCCATTGGAGATGCATTTCCATGTCAAGGCATTAAGATGGATAATTATTTCCACTCACTTCCAGGATGTGGAATTTGGGCTTTTCAATAGCTGCCATAATTCTTACAAAAATAAATCCTTAAATTAATTAGAAGGATTTCCTAATATCCACCACCACTTCAAGAGTAGGACACTTTTAAGATTGAAATTGGTTTCAGGCCAAGAAAAAGAAAAAAATAAAGAATTGATAAGAGAAGATGTAGTATAAGTTGATTAATAAAGACAACGCATTGTAAATATTGCATTGCAAATATGTAATAGAAATAATAGAGAGAGATTAAGTATAGAAAGCATATAAACATCAAAGATAGTAGAGAAAACCAGACATCAAAGATCATAGAGAAAGCAAGAGGAGAAAATTTTATTTTTACTATTTATTTTCCTTTTCTTCACTATATCACTACTATAACAAAAATTAAACTCTTATTTATAAGAGAACAATGATGCACTTATCATTAATGTTATTATATTGAATAATACATATATTAGATAGGGAGATAAATATCATTGAATAGGGAGATGTACTTAAAATGTAAGATACAAATATATCATAATAGGTACATTAGATAAGATGAATATAATGAATATTCATTCATTTATTTCATTCATTCATATATTTCATAACAAAAACCAAAGAGAATAATTTAAATTAATTAATTAAAAAAACCATTATAGGGGGAGGGTTGAGAATTGGATGTGTTCCCAATGATACTTTTTGGCTTGATCCGTAAAAAATAAATAAATAAATAATAAAAAACTGACCTTTAATCTCCACTTTAAATAATTTGATTAATTTATATTTCCTTTTCCGTTTCAATTAGTCGGTAGGCAGAAAGGGTATTCAAGAAAAGCCACGAAAAGAAGCAAAGAAGGCAAAAAAAACAAAGAAGAAAAGAAGCGGAGTTTGAGAAAAGGACGCGTTTGAGAAAGTTGCGAACAAATTAAATAATTGAGACTTATTCTTCTTTATCTTTCTACATGTAATATAGAAATATACGTATGATAATCTATTCTATGCTTGTCTTCAAATTAGAATTGAATTCTAATTTTTATTTTAGTTAAAAAAGAAAAAATAAAGAGTTTCTTATAAATTCACAAATGATTCGTTAGAATTTAATCCAACAACAAGATTCTTAGTAAAAATAGAGATTCTCGGAAGATATAGTAGAAATTCATGGTCACATGCCGTGCCATTTTTCACGAACGTGCTTAAGAGAATCGCGATCGAGAGCCTGTACGGTGGAGGTAATGAATCTTCCCGTGCGGCAACTGTTGTCCCTTTTGTGGAGAATCCTGTCCACCGAAAAGCAGGAAGATTAGCCAAAACAGAGAAGACGGAATGTGGAAAAAGGGGGCAGGAAACATCAAATCTCTCGCCAGCCCCGTTTCCACTTTGGGCTTAGAAGTTAGAAGGGCGTAATTGCAACTTTGTTTCGGATTTTATGCGGTGCTAAGTTGCAATAATTTAGGGTGATATATCGTGCCTGGTATGATAACACTCAATAGCAGTTTTGTTTTATCTTATCTATCGATTCGAATCGTAGAAAAATTTATAATCTTGCTGTGCTATTATACTATGTCTTATATGATTAAAAACAGAATGAAATACACTTGAATCCTTGATTTTGATCCTTTTCGGTTAGAGAGAGAGAGAGAGAGCTCGGTGCCATCTCAGAGCCACGCGTCTTCAAAATAAATTTCCGCGTGCATCTTAACGGTCACGTGGGATGGAACACCTGATAAACAAATGCCAAGTACGAAATCTCGTCTTATGAAAACAGATGGGGCTCATGAAATCTCGCGACTGCATTTCTACGTGAGTTTTAAGAGTCAAATAAAAGAAATGAAAGTTATAAGACTTGAGTCCTTTTGCACCGTGAAAAGCCCATTTAGGTTTGGAAAATGTTTTCCTAAGAATGGTTACTTATAAAAATATATGGGTGGATAATATTTTCATAGTCCACAAATAAAAAATTAAGTTATAAATTATCATCAATAAGTAAAATGTTTTTTATTAAATAATTACTCCAAGCAATATAATCAATCATTTAAAAATATATATTTGTCTTCACCTAACATGAAACAAACAGACCTTTAAACACACTGTCAGTATAACTTTTGTGACACTTTTAAGAAATCATCCCAATAAATTTCTCACGAATTCTAAATTCCACTCATTTTGCATCAAGTTAATTCATTCCTATCAATAAGCACATTTAAATTTTCTTTCCGTGTATTGCATTTTCAACTTTTAAGAACGCGCTCTCTCTTTTGATGGTGTAAGTGCAAATAAAAATTAAAAGCATAAGACCTCGCGGCAATTATTAATCTACTAATCTAATCTATTAATGTCTCCAATTTTTTTTTGCATTTTTGGCTATGCAGATCTCTCTACCAATTAATCGCAGTCCTGCCATATCCAATACAGATTTGATCTGACAGGAGGAGGACGTCTAACAAATTCCTAGAGCAATTAATTAAAATCAAGAGCAAAATCAAATTTATCATGGGGAGCACGAATTCACGGGTCAATTCTTCTAGAGCAAAATAGCCGGTAAACCTACCTAATTGTAATTTATAGGTGTTTGTTGTAATTTATAGGTGTTTGGGGGTGGGGACGGACGATAATTGTGCCTTCATCCATATCCGAACACCTGTATAATTGTCTAATCCCTAACAAGAAAGGAAAACCAAAATCACCCTCTTCTAATCTCTAGCTCCCTAAGGCAACAAGTGTCTCCTGCACTGGAGTCATGTAATGTCTCTCGCTTATGCTAGAGTTCTCTCTCACGTTATGTTCGAGTTTTATTTCTAATCATCTTTTTCCAGGTCCTCAGCAGAACAACTCTTTTTCCTCTTCGACTGTCTTCACTCCCTTTCTCTCTCAATTCAATAGTTGTGACTGGAATTCTCTCTGCTTCACCTTCTTTCACCATAGCCCTGGGATGTTTTCTTCCTGGAATGTCTACCTGGTATAATTCCGAAGATTTCCCATTTGCATGTGGCCGATCCTTGACATGCAACCCTTGAATCTTTGTGCTCTGGTCTGGGTCCCTCTCCATTAATCTACATCTCTCTTGCCAATTACGCCATGGCTACGGATGATAAAGATGACTCATCTCGCATCGCTTCATTGTGTCACCGACTCGGACGGCTCTGTGCGGAACAAGAAATGGAAGTCTGGGAAGATATACAAGCAACATACAATATTAAAGAGTGTCGACTCATCTTGGTTGGTAATATCTTTACAAACCCTACTATCAATTTACCTGCTTTTCAAGTTGCAATGAAGAAAGCATGGCGGGTTGATCATGTGGATATATCTTCTAGCGATGGTGGCATCTACATAATCAAATTTCGAACTAAAACAGAAAAACGAAGAGTATTAGATGGAACCCCCTGGTTGTTCTCTGGTCACCTATTAATTTACGACCCTGGAAACCAAATACCCCTTTACATTGTTATGATTTCTCCACATGTCCATTTTGGGTTCATGTCATAGGATTACCTCTGGAATAGAACACTCCACAACTTTTAAGTCGAGCAGTACAGTAAATGGGTAGTGTGTTGGAAGTCAAACATGATACATCTGGGAGAATTCGCATCGAAATTGACCTGCAACAACCATTAAAGTCAGGGAAGCTCATTAGCATTGCTGGAAAACTCCTCTGGCTTGATTTTCGGTATGAGAGACTATCCCACTATTGTTACTCATGTGGGAAATTAGGACATTATGCAGCATCATGCAAGGATTACCCTTATGAGGAATCACAATTTGAGGGACATGAAACAATGGTATATGGACCTTGGCTGCGGGCAGAGATCAAACAGCACAGTCCCTATTGGGATGCCTTTTATAATCCTCTACCACATTTAGAACCCATGGAAGAGACCATACCTGAAACTCCCCCCACTATACACCCCCCTCTTCCAGCTTTACCTCCAATAGCTCCTGCTCTTGAGATCCCTATCCCTTCCTCTATTATCCCACCTGTACCTGCTGATTTAACCACCAGAACCACTGACTTGGTCCCTGCAGATGCAAAGTTAAAGGGTATTCAAAATTCATCCACCGACTTCCCGCAACAGAAAAAACACAAATCTCCCAGATCACAGATAGGAGTGGGCTCCAGTAAGAAACCTAAACGATACTCCCCTTATGAGATTCGAACAAATCATATATCTGAGTTGGATGAATCCCATTTACTGGAAACCCCTGTTTTTGAGGTTGATGATCACTCTTCTTGGGTTTTGGCGGCTGGCCCTCAACAGCCCCCACGGTCCAAATGAAAATGTTAAGTTGGAATTGTCAGGGGTTGGGCACTCCCCTGACAATTCAAGCCTTAAAGGCTTTGGTAGCCTCTGAAAGGCCTGATCTTGTGTTTTTAATGGAAACGAAAAATGCAGAATCAGTTTTGAAGAACTTATAGCGTCGTTTTCTTTTCTCTCACTCCTTTTTGAGGAATCCTGCAGGCTTATCTAGAGGTCTTGCAGTGTTTTGGAATGACCTGTTTGACATTATAGTTCTTTCTTCGGGTCAGAATTTTGTAAATATGTTAGTTATGGATACTCAGACCTCCATCTCCATGCAAGTTACTTGTCTACATGCTCCTGCTTCTTTCCTTCCAAGGCAAGAATTTTGGAATACGATCCGGATAATTCATGCAACAACTAACTTACCGTGGATATGTATCGGGGATTTCAATGACTTCCAATACCCCTGGGAGAAGATGGGAAGAAGACCGGCTAATTATTCCAGAATGACATCATTTCGGAAGTTACTCGATGATTGTGCTTTAATAGAGCTGGATAGTAAAGGTTGCGAGTTCACCTGGTCTAACAATCGAGACGGGGATGAGTTAGTGAAGGAGAAGCTAGATCATGCATTTTGCTCTATGGATTGGAGTTTCACATACCCATCTTCCACGGTGTTTGCTTTACCATCGATTGGCTCGGATCACTGCCCACTTGTGTTGCACACTCATTATCTGCCTGTCAAGCCACAAAAGAGATTCCATTATGAAGCTTACTGGAGTCAACATACTGAATGTACTGAAATAGTTCAAGCAGTATAGGAGAGAAACCACTCCTCATTATCATCCAAATTGCAAGCAGTATCTCATAAGTTAACTAGCTGGAGTCGATCTCGCTTCAGTAATGCCAAGCAGCGTATTATGCAACTACAGCAACAGCTTCAGACCATTACAAATCAAAAATCCTATCAAAGGGGAGATAAAGAGTTAGCCACTACAATTCGAAATGAAATTCAGCAAATGTGGAATCAGGAAGAGCAATTCTGGGCGATGCGTTCAAGGTTTAACTGGTTAACATGGGGGGACAAGAACTCAAAATTTTTTCATGCTTGTACAGTGCAAAGGAGATAGAGAAACAGAATTTGCTTACTTAAAGATGAAGACCAGAACTAGCATAGAAAGCCAGAACAGCTTAAAACAATGACTTTGGGTTTTTTTACCCGACTTTATCAATCTGTGGGTCATAGAGATTTTACTCCATTCCTCTTCCAGTGTCCTGCAATAGTTACTTCACAAATGAATGATCACCTCATGAGCACAGTAACAGAAGAGGAGGTATACCAAGCTACCTTTCAGTTGGGTGCTTCTAAGGCTCCTGGACCAAACGGCCTCAATGGTCTCTTCTACAGGCATCACTAGAACATCATCAAACAAATAATTGTCAAAACTGTGCAAGACTTTTTTGAATCTGGTCACATGCATCCAAACTTAAACCAAACGATTTTGACCTTGGTCCCTAAAGTTCATCGCCCTGAAAGCATTGATCAGTATCGTCCTATTAGTCTCTGTAACTTTGCATATAAGATTATAGCTAAAGTTATGGCAAACAGATTGAAGTGTTGGCTCCCCAGACTGATCAATTCAGAACAAGCAGCTTTTGTAAGTGGCAGACAGATTCAAGATAACATTATGGTTGTTCAGGAAGTACTTCACCAGTTTAAAGTTCGATCCAAAACAAAAAAATTCAACCTTATTCTCAAGACAGACATGCAGAAAGCCTATGATCGTGTCGAATGAGACTTCCTCGCAGCTTATTTAACACAGTTGGGCTTCACAAATAAATGGGTAATGATGGTTATGGCATGCATCACAACGGTTTCTTTTAGTATTCGCTTTAATGGAGAACAACTACCATATTTTACACCTACTAGAGAATCCGTCAAGGTGATCCCCTATCCCCTTACATTTTTATTTTAATGGCTAATGCTTTATCAACAGTTATCACGCAAGTAATCAATATGGGTCACTTACAGGGGATCCAATTCAACAGAGCCTGCCCTCAGCTATCCCATTTATTTTTTGCTGACGATGCAGTTTTCTTCCTCAAAGCTTCACTCTCTGAATGCCAACATCTCACTAATCTATTGAATCAGTACTGCCATGCAACCGGTCAACTTATAAACAGGAATAAGTCTGCGATCTTTTTCAGTCAGAATTGTCCTATGTCACTACAGGATACTTTACAAAGAGAACTTCGAATACCTGTGGTGAGTAGATATGGCAAGTACCTGGGCATCCCTTCCGATTGGGGGCGTTCAAAACGTGAGATGTTCTCCTGGATTTTGGCAAAAATGAATGCAAAATTAGCTGGTTGGAAGGAAAACTTTTTATCTAAAGGGGGCAAGGAGATTTTATTAAAAGCAGTCATATAGGCCTTACCTCAGTATGCGATGTCCCTCTTTCTGCTTCCCCTGTCTCTCTGCAGATTAATGGAAAGCAAGATATCAGCATTCTGGTGGAGTAAAAAGCATAGTGATTCAGGCATACACTGAATGAAATGGTCGGAGGTAAAGCAATCAAAAACAGACGGGGGCATGGGATTCAGAGATCTAATTACTTTCAATCTCGCGATGCTCGATAAACAAGCGTGGCGTCTGCTTCAGCAACCTAATGCAATTTGGAGTCAGTTGTTCAAAGGTCTATATTTTAAACAGTCTTCTTTTCAGAATGCCACTTCAGGCTATAGACCTTCATGGAGGTGGCAAAGCATATTAAAGGGTAGGGATGCTATTCTTCCTAAAACTCGATGGCTGGTAAAAGATGGATCCAACATTGACATCCGAACAGATTATTGGCTTTCTATTGGTAAATTAGGAGGATGTGCAGCTGCAGGGGAACCAATTAAAGTTGCTGATCTTTTAGACTCTTCGTCGGCAACATGGAAACAGGACCTTATTTCTAATTTCTTCAATGAACAGGTTAGTGCAGCAATTCAAAACACCCCTATAAATCCTTCACTCAACTCTGATCAATTAGTCTGGACAGCCACATCATCAGGATCTTTTACAGTTAAGAGTTGCTATCACTACTTACTTTCAACACATCAAAACCTACTTGCCATGGCCTCATCTTCCTATCAACCTCCTAATCAATTGTGGAAAAGGATATGGCATATGCAAACGGCTCCTAAAATCCGTGTTTTTCTGTGGTTGGCCTGCAAAAATGCCCTAGCGACCAAAGACAACCTATACATCAAACATATCTCTCCCAATCCCTACTGTAATCTTTGTGAAAAGAATACTCCATAGACCATTGAACATTTATTTTTCTATTGCAACTGAACACGCGGTATATGGACAAACGCCAAGATCAGTATACCTGTCTCACTCACCTCAGTGAAAAGATTGGACGCATGGTTGGCTACTCACGCCACTCATCCTCTCTCTTCCCCAAATTTTGAAGTGATTGCTAACCTGTTGTGGGAAATATGGTGTCAACGCAACAACGCCATCTTCAGGAAGCTAATTCAGATCCGGTCCAAGCGGTGGATAATGCTCTAGCCCAGTGCAGAATTTTCAAAAGTCTCCAACCCCCAAAACCTAGGGTTACACAATCACATGTTAGTACTGATCAAAGATGGAAACCACCAGATAAAGGCACAATCAAATGCAACATCGATGGGGCTTTTGTACCAGGCAATCGGCAAGGAGCAATAGCCTGTATTTACAGAAATTTTAAAGGCGAACTCATTGACATGTTTACCAGTACTGTACCTGCGCAATCGGCGTTTCAAGTAGAGATCTTTGCCATGATTCGGGCTCTCCAGCATCTACTCAAGCAGGGACTGCATCTCCATCGTGTAACGTTTGAATCAGATTGCCTATTAATGGTGGAGGTCCTTCGACAGAAGCAGCCGCAGACTTGGCAGGAACGACATCTCTTCACCAGTCTCCACGATCTGCTCTCTCAATACCCTAATGCTTCGATTAACCATGTTTGTCGAGAAGCCAACCTAGCCACTGACTGGGCTGCCAAAGCCCATAGGGCCCACAGTTCAGTCGGTAACTAGCTTGTGTTCCCTCCTCCTCCTTTCCAGAATATTGTACTAAGTGATGCACTTCTAGCTAATTGTATTTCTCTTTTCATCTAATATATCAGTTATTTCAACCAAAAAAAAAAAAAATCTCTAGCTCCCTTGATCACGTCTTTTTTTTTTTGATCAAACCCTTGATCACGTCTTGCTACATTATTACTGTCCAATTAAGGAATAGTCATTACGGCAGTTGGTTGCATGCACTCAAAGCGAACCCCACCATATTCGATGATCTGGATATGATTATGTGCATGCACGTGTTATCGTCGTCATTTCTTTTACTATTTATACTGATTCCGAGCATCATTTTGTATATAATCAAATTCCCAATCGTGAGCTCAGATTCCCTCTTTTGATCCTCATCTTCATTTAGATTGACAAGCTCGGGCTTGAATTCCCTCTTTCAGTCCTCATCTTCATTTGGAATAATATCAACCAAGTTTCTATTGGCATTATCTCTTTATATTATTAGCTTTCTTTTACTTTTGCTTCAAGTAGGGTCTCCACTCACGTGTGGACTACCGTCCTTGCATAAGGTTACATTTTTCTTTATCACGATATCAGTGGGATCTCTATTCGAGTGCAAACTACCACCCCTGCGTAATATCACATTGTTATTTTAATTACTGTTCACGCATGTCAGTGGAATCTCTACTCGAGTGCACCTCCCCTACGTGAGATCACATTGTTATTCTAATTACTTTCAACTATGTTTCATATTATTTTATGATTGAAATCATAATTAGCTTAGTCTTCATCTATATTTCATTTCTTCACCTGATTTGTTTCTTATTTATTATTATTATCACTCATGAATTATTATACTTCATATTAGATAATTTCACACAACTAGCAGATTTTTACGATTATATTAGAGATATAGAACCTATAGAATTTTTCCACATATTAACCAATCCAAACAAACATAGATGTTTAGATTTAAATCACAAATCTCTTAATAATTTTCTATATATATTGAAATCATTCTACGTTATTTCTTATCCTTTATATAGTACCCCAAATCCTGAGGACGATATGGTATCAGAGCTGGGGGATATATATATATATATATATATATATATATATATATTAGTGTTAAATTAATGTTTCGAGTTTGAATTTGAATAACAATTTATTAAATCGAATTTTGTTGATAAAGATTTTCCAAGTAGAAGAAATTTCGTTGGACTCGATGAAGGATTACAAAAGAGGAAATAAAGATAGACTAAAAAAAGGGCCCTGCATAAGCCGAAAGTTGTTATGCTCGTGGGGCCCAAAAGTCAAGACTTTGACTTTTGGGCAAATATAAAAAGGATACCAAAGAAAGAAAGTGGTTTTTCTCTATGCAACGTCCCACTTCCACGTTGAAGTAAATTAAAAGGTGGTGGGCCCATATCAAAAGTTAATTTGTTGGGCACACATATTAAACCCTAACGTGGGTTCTTTATTGGGTGTGCCGTGAGAAGCCGCAAGCCGCACACAGAGAAAAGATTAGGAGCCGCAAGCTGCACACGTCAAGTTGAAGAGAGTGGCGCGCATTTTATTTTTTTTTGTTTTGAGCTTGAATATGCGGTAATTTTGTGTTGTGAGTTTATGTCGTGGTAATCTAAGTGTGGGAAATACTTGAGCATGTGAACAATTGTAAATTATGATTCTCCGATTATAGTGGATTATTTATTGCTGACTCCCCGTGGATGTAGGTACCAATACTCAGATCGAACCACGTAAATTTCTGGTGTCCTTATTATTTCTCGTTTATTTCTCTAGGGATTTTGCGTTGACGTAAATTGCAAGATCCTGTCGTTTTCCGCATATTATATTCTAACAATTGGTATTAGAGCTTTGATCGAATTTCTTGATTGTGATTTGGAGCTTTTGGCTTGTCTGATTATTATCTGAAAATTCTATTATTGCAATTATGTCTAAGAGGAAATCTAAAATTGAGAAGTTTAACGGAAGTAACAACTTTGTGTTATGGAGCATCAAGATGTAGACGTTATTGACAACTCAGGGTTTGGCCAAGGCATTAGATGGTGAAGATGAGTTGCATATTATAATGAAAGCCTCTGAGAGGGTAGAGCTAATGGAAAGAGTAAAGAGTACAATTCTGTTAAATTTGTCAAATGAGATTTTAATAGAGGTTACTGAGGAGAAGGATACAGCAGCATTATGAGCAAAACTTCAAGCACTCTATGTGAAGAAAGGTTTGAACAATCACTTGTACATGTTGAAGAATATGTTTCAATTTAAATATACTAAAGGTACATCTATCAGAACCAACCTAGATAAATTTAATAAACTCATGATGGATCTGAAGAACGTCAGTAAGATACTTGATGATGAAGAACGGGGCATGATGTTGTTAGCCTCTTTACTAGAGTCATGGGAGCACTTTACGAATTCACTGTTGTAAAGGCATACTACAATTACCTAAGAAGAGGTAAAGTTCGCCTTATTTTCTAATGAGTGACAGAGAAAGCTTCGAGATGATGGTCTGGAACAAGGAGTGGTGCAAGCACTGACGATTCAAGTAGAGAACATTATCGAGGGCCTAATAGTAGCAAAGGTAAAAGAAGATCGAAATCAAGGGACACGTGAAATGCTTTGAGTGTCATGAGAAGGGGCACATCATAAGAGATTGTCCAAAGCGGAGGAATAAAGTTGAAAGGCAGAATGCCACAAGTAGTGCAGCAAACGTTGCTAAAGGGAGCAATAGTGATGCAGAAACTATTTTATGCGTGACTACTACTTTGTCAGGAGACAAATGGGTGCTAGATTCAGAGTGTTCTTATCATATGACGCCTCATAAGAACTGGTTTACTACTTACCAGACTACAGATTGTGGTAGAGTTCTTTTGAGGAATAACACAATTTGTAAGGCTGTGGGGATAGGGACAATTCAGATCCGGATGCACAATGGGGTGGTGCGCACATTGACAGATGTGAGGCATATACCAGAGCTCAAGAAGAACCTTATTTCTCTAGAGACACTCGATGACATCGGGTGTAGGTACACCACTGAAGGTGGAGCACTGAAGATCTCTCGATGTGCCATGACAGTGATGAAGGTAAAGAAAGTGAATACTTTTTATCATCTACTAGGAGAGACCGTGACCGGAACCACTACAGTTTCATCAGGTGAGTCAGACTCTAACTTGACTCAATTATGATATATGTGTTTAGGGCATATGAGCAAGGCAGGTATGACAATGCTGAGTGACAAGGGATTGTTGAAGGGTCAAAAGACAGGAAAGTTGGACTTATGTGAATACTGCATCTTTGGGAAGCAACACCGAGTTAAGTTTACTACAGTTATTCATTCGACTAAATGACCAGTTGAATATATTCATTCAAACGTCTGGAGCCCGTCTCTGGTTCCTTCGAAAAAAGGTGCCCAATATATACTTATGCTGACATTTATCGATGACTATTCGAGGACTATATGGGTATACTTTATGAAGCACAAATATGATGTGTTCGATTGGTTCAAGAAATTTAGCGCATTGGTTGAGAAACAGTCAGATAAACAAATCAAGTGCCTGAGAACCAATAATAGCATGGAGTTCTGTGGTAAATATTTTACCGAGTTCTGCGAAAAAGAAGGTATTGTGAGACACCACACAGTACTTGGGACACCACAGTAGAATGGCGTGGCAAAACGGAAGAACAAAATTTTGTTTGAGCAAGCTCGATGCATGCTTTCACATGCAGGACTTAGCAAGGAAGTTTGGGCTGAAGCGGCAAGTATGGCATGTTACCTGGTTAATCGATCTCCATCATCTACTATCGAGTGAAAGACTCCTTATGAAGTATGATCGGGAAAACCTGTTTATTACTCCAGATTACATATATTCGAATGTCCTACGTATGCTCATGCGAGTGATGGTAAGCGTGAGCTGAGGGCAAAAAAGTGCATATTTTTGGGTTATACACATGGGGTGAAAGGCTACTAGCTGTGGTGCACCGATCCTAGATCACCCAATTTTCAAATTAGCATAGATGTGATCTTTGACGAGACTGTAATGCTTCAACAGAGGAGTTCTGAAACATAACCAGTAGAAAAGACAGATCATGATATCATTAGTGAGGTGGAGCCCTTACAAGATCACATTGCCTTGTTTTCGGCAGAGGCAGAATACATGGCATTAACCTTTGTAGCGAAGGAGGTGATATAGTTACAAAGTTTGCTCTTGGACTTTGGGTTAGAACAGAAAAATGTGGATATACACTGTGATAACCAAGATGCAATATATTTGGCATATAATCCAGTTTATCATGAGCGAACGAAGCACATTAACATCAAGTACGACTTCATTCGAGATGTCTTAGCTAAGGGTAATGTTATTGTCAAAAAGATTGCTATAGCAGATAACCTGGCAAACATGATGATTAAGTCTGTTCTTTTGGCGAAGCTCAAGCTCTGCTTAAGCTCTATTGGCGTTTGTGGAGAGTAAGCGTCCGTCGGGACGTTGGGAAAGCAGCATGGATGATGAGCACTATAACTTTACTTCAAACATCGAGCCAAGGTAGAGAATTATTAAATTAATGTCTCTAGTTTGAATTCGAATAACGATTTGTTAAACCAAATTTTGTTAATAAAGATTTCCCAAGTAGAAGAAACTTCATTGGACTTGACGAAGGATTACAAAAGAGGAAATAAAGATAGAATAAAAAAAAAAAGGGACCTGCAGAAGCAGAAAGTTGTTATGCTCACGGGGCCAAAAGTCAAGACTTTGACTTTTGGGCAAATATAAAAAGGCGACGAAAGAAAGAAAACGGTTTTTCTCTCCGCAGCGTCCCACTTCCACGTTGAAGTAAATTAAATGGTGGTGGGCCCAAGTCAAAAGTTGACTTGTTGGGCACACATATTAAACCCTAACGTGGGTTCTTTATTGGGTGTGCTGCGAGAAGCCACAAGCTGCACACAGAGAAAAGATTAGGAGCCGCAAGCCGCACACGTCAAGCTGAAGAGAGCCACGCGCTTTTCTTTTTTTTTCGAGCTTGAACGCGCGATAATTTTGTGACGTGAGTTTATGTCCATGTGAGTTGTTTATTTATAAACACTTTGGGTTTGGGGTTAAATTTAGGTGTGGGAAACACTCGAGCATGTGAGCGATTGTAAACTCTAATTCTCCGATTATAGTGAATTATTCGTTGCTGGCTCTCCCCGTGAATGTAGGTACCAATACTCAGACCGAACTACGTAAATTTCTAGTGTCCTTATTATTTCTCGTTTATTTTTTAGGTGCTGCAAAGAAAATATTGGATATGGAGATTTTGTGTGACAGGACTACAGGAGTTTTACATCTATCTCAGAAGAAATATATTAAGAAGATTGTGGCATGTTTTAATATGCAGTCAGCAAAATCTATAAGTACACCTTTGGCGAAGCACTTTAAACTTTCAAATTAATTATCACTGCAAACTAAGGAGTAAGAGGAGGAGCATGTGTCCCGTGTTTCTTTTTCTAGTGCTGTGGGTAATATTATGTATGTTATGGTGTGCACTAAGCCTCATATTTCACAAGCTGTGAGTGTGGTTAGTAGCTATATGAAGCGTCCTGGTAAATCTCATTAGGAAGCTGTGAAGTGGATCCTCAGATATTTGAATTGGACAACAGACGTGGGTATAATGTATGGGAGGGATAACAATGACAATGAGACCACTAGTTTTGTGGATTCGGATCACGCCGGTGACTTAAATGATTATAGATATTTAGCAGGGTATGTGTTTACACTAACAGGTGGTGCAATTAGTTGGAAAGCGTCCTTACAGGATCACATTGCCTTGTCTTCAACTGAGGCAGAGTACATGTCACTAACCTTTGTAGCGAAGGAGATGATATGGTTACGGAATTTGCTCTCGAACTTTGGGTTACAAAAAAAGTGTGGATATACACTGTGATAACCAAGGTATGATATATTTGGCATATAATACAATTTATCACGAGCGAACAAAGTATATCAACATCAGGTACCACTTCATCCGAGACATCTTCACTAAGGGTAATGTTATTATTAATAACATTGCTACAGCAGATGACTCGGCGGACATGATGACTAAATCTGTTCCTTTGGCGAAATTCAAGCGAGCTTAATTGGTGTCTGTGGAGAGTGAGCGCCCACCGGGGTGTTGGGAGAGCAGCATGGATGATGAGCACTATAACTTGACTTTAAACATCGAGCCAAGGTGGAGAATATTTAAATTATGTATCGAGCTTGAGCGTTTGCAAAACGTGATCCACTCGAATGACATTTTTATTATTTGATCGTGAAGATATTTTTATGATGAAGATAATATTCAAGATTACACAAAAGAAAAGAAATTCAAAATTCTTTTTGGGTTTTGGATGTCTTCAGTTAACAGAAGTAGATTCGTTGGACTCCATGAAGGTTTACAAAAGAAGAAATAAAATAGAATAAGAAAAGGGGCAAAGTTTCTTCTTTATTTGCAAAATAAGGTTATCTACGTGGGGCCCAAAGTCAAAGTCTTGACTTTGGGCACACAATATATAAGCAAAAAGGAACGTGAAGCCCTCTCCACGTCCACAATCCACTTGAGAGAGGAGCCGCAAGTTTTTGAAGCCATGTGAAGCCCTCTCCATGTCCACGATCCACTTGAGAGAGGAGTCGCAAGTTTTTGAAGCCACGAAACCTAGAAAAGGAACATGAAGACTTACGTACGTGGACTGAAGACGAACGTTGGAGTTCCTGATTTTGGCATACGTAGAGCATTTTTGTTTTGAGCTTGAACGCGTGATGATTTGTGTAGTGAGTTTATGTCCAAGTGAGTTGTTTATTTATAAACACTTTAGGTTTTGGATTAAATCCAAGTGTGGGAAACATTTAAGCATGTGAGCGATTGTAAACTCTGATTCTTCGATTATAGTCGATTATTTGCTGCCGGCTCTCCCCGTGGACGTAGGTACCGATACTCGGACCGAACCACGTAAATCTCTGGTGTCCTTATTATTTCTTTTTTATTTCTCTGATGATTTTGCATTGACGTAAATTACAAGATCCTGTCATTTCCGCATATTATATCCAACAAGCCTAGTCATCATCGGTGATGGTGTCCAACTTGTTCAATCTTCCCTTGATAAACTCAGTTGAACTAACAGATCCTTCATTCTTCTCTGCCATAGTGTAAAATTATTCTTCCTGGTGAATCATTCG
Organism: Eucalyptus grandis x Eucalyptus urophylla; assembly: GCA_028830015.1. Lineage (NCBI taxonomy): Eukaryota > Viridiplantae > Streptophyta > Magnoliopsida > Myrtales > Myrtaceae > Eucalyptus > Eucalyptus grandis x Eucalyptus urophylla. Next base: position 51,189,082 of record CM054190.1, read on the forward strand.
ATATCAAATCGAATGGTCAAACATTTTCCAACCATCTAGTCAAAAGTCGCAAGACTATAATGGAAAACTTGGATTGCTTCAATACCAATTGTTGTGCAGAAAAGCACCCTAACTAGATGAGATGAAAAGTTGAAAAACAAGAATAATCAAGAACATAGAGATTTACGTGGTTCGGCGAAAATCCACCTACATCCACGGGAGAGAGAGACAATTTCTCCTTTTTTTAGCGTAATTAGATACAAGATAAAATGCTAAATAAATAGATCATCATATCCCCACTTCCCTAATCCCAATAAGAGAGGAGTTTCACCCTAAAGATCTTATCAACTTTGAAACTAACTAAGAAATTTTTAGTGATTATCCCCTAAATATAGGGGTATCATGACATTTTCTAGTTACATCGAATTTGGACTATTTCCCCATGAAATCCCTTGTAGATAGGTCTAAATCTAGGAAATATATCTGGAAACATATAGCCTGCAAGCGCCAAACCTGCCTAGACTTCCCGATCAACTTTTCCAAGTCTCTAATCAATGGAAATTTCTTGGAATTCAAGACAACATTAGCAGAGTCAAAGAGAAGGCCTTGTCAACTTTTCCGAGTCTCTAATTGATGGAAATTTCTTGGAATTCAAGACAACATTAGCAGCGTCAAAGATGAGGCCTTATCAACTTTTCCAAGTCTCTAATCGAGCGAAATTTCTTGCACTTTTCGATGAAAGTCTTGTCGATCTTAAATGCATACTAATCTTCTTGGTTCAATGAATTTGCGTTGAATATGGGTTGCATCATCGTATTATTCCACACTCTTTACTTTTCAACATTGTAAAAGCACGCAAAAATATTCTTTAATCCCACATGTTTTTGTCGTTGCTTTGCTCTTTCCAGCATGTAAATGCTATGTAAGACTAGCATCTTATATATAGTTAACAATCTCAACCCTTGACATTCCAACTCCGAGGCAATCTAGTGAAAGAAAAAGAGAGATCGTGTGTGGACCGAAAGCTTCAGGCCTTTAACCCGAGCAATTTCGAGTTCACGCACAAGCTGCGAACAATGCCATCAATCACAAGCCCAAGAAGAAGGTCGCCATCCGCGCCGTTGCATCAGCAAGCTTCCTTAGCATCTGAAAGAACGCGCCGAGAGAAGAGGCTCTATGAAGCGTCACTTGGCGGGTGCGTCGAGTCGTTAGCTCAGTTGCTGCAAGAAGACCAACTCATCCTGGCTCGGGCTTCTGTCACTTGCTTCGACGAGACACCATTGCATGTGGCCTGCATGCTCGGTCATGTACCATTTGCCAAGGCTCTTTTGGCTCATAAAAGGGATTTGGCTATGGAGTTGGACTCGCAGGTATGTCGAAGCGAAAAACTTGGTTGTGATTGTTTGATATCAGACTATCTTGCTTGTCAAATTAAATTTTGCATATGTAATGTAGTATTTTGTTTTCCAGTTTTCATGATCTGTGAGAAATCAAACCCATCATATGTCTCAAGGAAATTAACAAAATTCAGACAGAAATCACGTCATGGGTTTCCAGGTTAATTCAACCTGAAAGATCTTACAGACACCAATGAATTTGAGCAGCTCGGTCTATTTGATTTGAAAATACAATATATATAAATCACATGAATGTGTCCCTCAATAAGAATGGTCCATAGTCAAGCACTTTAACTTTGCAGGGACGTATGCCTCTTCACTTGGCGTCTGCGAACGGATACGTCGAAATAGTGAGGGAATTGTTACAATCAGACCCCCTTGCATGCCTTGTCCATGACGAAGATGGGAGGACCCCACTCCATCTAGCCACAATGAAGGGCCGAATCAACATCGTGATAGAGCTAGTGAAGGCGAGACCGGAGGTGGCCGAGCACAGGCTGAGCCACGGCCAAACCGCTCTCCATCTGGGAGTGAGGCATAATCATTTGGAGACTCTGAAAGTCCTGGTGGAGATGGTGGGAGATGGTGATTTGGTGAACGCTCAAGATGATGAGGGTAATACCATTTTGCATTTGGCCGCAGCAAACAAGCAAATAGAGGTAATCCTTTTTTCTTTGAATTGCTTCAATTTTGTGATGACGTCAAATATCGCATTCCAATTGAACATCTTGTGACGATAAAATCCGATTCATTTTCATTTTTCTATAGTGGATTTATCGATTGAAGAAACTTACAGGAAATATCTTTGTTTGTTGTTTCTTTTATAATTGAGAAGAAGCTCATCTTTTTGTGCAGACAGTGAAATATCTGCTTCAAAGAAGTGAAGTGGATGTGAACACAGTGAATAGAAATGGCTTCTCTGCTCTGGATATAGTGGAACATTTTCCAAAGGATTTCAAAGTCATTGAATTGAGAGAACTCTTAGTACATGCTGGAGCTCTGAGAGCCATAAGATTTGCTACATTGACAAGTCACCAAGCAGTTGTTGATAACACAAATGAGGAGAATTCAACTATTGTAGTTGACCTGGCATCTGTAGCACCTCCCTCCACCAATACTCCTCCAGTAAAGGTGTTTCCACCAGAGTCTTTCTCGGGTGATATAAGGAAGCAGAAGGAAGACAAACACGAGGAATGGATCGAGAAGAAGCGCCATTCTCTGATGGTAATGCTTTAGCTAGATGTCTTGGAGTAGCATTTGCTAAAAACTTAGATCAGATTGGTCATGTTATTGCAATTAACATCATAGCTCACCGCTAGTTAATTTAAACTCTCTATTTGTTTTATGAAAAATTGATGATTCAGAAAATATTTTCCTAAAAATGATCATTTGTGTCATTTAAAATAAATAGTTATGCTTTCTTGAAAATGTTTTCTACATATGTACTAAATTGCTTATAATGAAATAGCTATGTACAGAAAGAAGATCAGTAATTACAACAATAGATGGCTTATGATTTTAAGAAGGAAAAAACAGGGAAAAAAAAACAGAGGGTAATATAGGAAATCTAATAGTGAGAAGGATGAAACAAGTTGATGAATACTTAAGAAAGTAATTGTACTTAAGAAAATCTAACTGTGAAGCAGTTGGGTGATTTTCTTTAAATATCTATACTAATACATAAAGTAAAGAAGATTTTTAAAAGACTGAATCTTTTATCTTCTCCAAGTCGTTGAGGCATGTTTGGTAACCATTCTATTCTTAGGAACAATTTCTGCTTAAAAAATAATTTTTTTTTTTTTTTATATTTTGTTTCCTAGATAGTACTTAAAGGCATTTGGTTACTATCAAATTTATATTTTCTAAATAGAAATGCATTTGGTAAGACTTTAAATTCTTTTGTGATTTAGAATCTCTTTTTAATTTTTAATAATTTTTTTATATTTTTCTCTTTTTCCTTTTCTTTTTCTCCTTCTTCCTCTTGCCGGCAACCGGCCAAACAAGGGCCAGCAACCTTGTCGGAGCATCGCCGGCCCCTGGCAAGGCCGAGCCTCACTGCCTGGGCCTCCCCGGCCAGGCTCGACCTCACCCACAGCCGAGCGACGAGAGCCTCGCTAGTGGTGGGGAAATAAATGTGTTTTTATTTTCCACATGTTTAGTTATTAGATTTTGATTTTCTTTCTAACAACAATAGCAACCTTTATAAAAAGACATTCAAATTTCGAAATATCTTCATTTTTTTTTCTCACATATGTGTATATTCATACACTTAGTTTTTTCATAATTTAATCCATGACCTCTATTTATGTAGAGAGGTCGCCACAATTTTCTTGTTTTTCGATAAATATAGGAAAAGCCATCAATTGAATCTGTGTATTTGTTGAAATGACTAACTTTCACTTGCTTCATATTTTCAAATATAGGTGAAACACCATTTCTTCATTCGCAATTTTAAAACTTTCTTTCACATCACGACAGATAATTGCCACCGTGATCGCATCCATGGCTTACCAAGCCGGCCTTAGCCCTCCTGGTGGCCTGTGGGACAACGATCAGAAAGCAAATAACGGCACCATCTTATACTACGCAGGAACATCGATAATGGCTGCAAACCATCCAGAGGGTATACTAGCGTTCTGGATATGCAACACCATCTCTTTTCTTGCATCCCTTAGCACGATCTTGTTGCTCATGAGTGGCTTGCCCTTGGGGAAGAAGGTTCTGATGTGGATTCTGGCGGCCACAATGTGGGTGACCATCACTTTCATGGCGCTGACTTACCTCAATTCCATGACGGCCATCTCGTACGTACAGAGGGATCCTGAACATGGGAGCCCGACCACAGAGGTTTGGTACTCCGAAAATAGGGGGACGATCTTGGTGATTACATACTCCTCAATCGTTTGGCTTGGCATTGTAGCCATTGTTTGTGTAGTTCACACCGTTCGATTCCTCGCGATCGTCCTCCGGTATGTGAAGAAAGATTCGCAAAAGCTCAAGAAGTGGATATCAGCGTGTGTGAGTTGGTGCAGATCTAGGGGCAATATCAAGATCTAGTGTATTCATCTGGTGGGACAAAGCATTACTGCATAGTCTTGATGCCTGTGTTCTTTCTAACTCAATCCCTATGTCATAAGATCATTCTGAGTACCGCTACTTGTGCAAACGATTTAATGCGACTACTAAACCAAATGCAGAGTCCACCTCGCATTATTCTCGAGCTCTCCTCATCAGAGATGTCTCGCCCACGTAGCCGAATCTTTCTAAAGAGAATGGGAAGGCCTGGCCACAAAGTAATCTGATCTACTCCTATGTATGCCGCAAATTAGTAGGTAAAAGCAACATTGGGACATTCTATAATTTGTCTCACACAGCTTCACCATTCTCTTTCCAATCACACCAAACAACCGAACCCACCTTCCTCAAAAGCATCCGCACTTCTTTTATGCTTCCTTCATATTCTTCTCCATTGCTGATAGATGTCCAAAAGCCATCTGATCAAAGCTAGTGAGCCTCTCTGTCTGATTAATTTCAACCCCATGGCACCAAACCACAATGCAGTCACACCATTTACGTGAACTTCTTACACTATCTTTGCCTGCCTAATTTTAAGGAAGCGATAGACAGATTTCACAGAAAACACTCCATTATTATTGTGATAACCTCCCTCTTGTCCCACATCGCCTAGGGAGGGAGATCTTGGTCAGCTTATAAGGCTTGGGTCCCTCTAACTGTGTAACGCGTTTTAAAGCCGTGAGGGAAAAGACCGTGGCTGGGATGGCGGTGCGTCCGCGCCAGGGCGGGTGACCCAAAGCGGACAATATTACACAGTGGGGCCCGGGATGTTACAAGTGGTATCAGAGCCGACTCCCGACCGCGTGTGGGACCACATCTTGAATGCTGTTCTAACGCCCGTGGGGCCATAGCGAGGACGTTATTCTGTTAAGAGGTGGAGAGTGTGATAACCTCCCTCTTGTCCCGCATCGCCTAGGGAGGGAGATCTTGGTCAGCTAATAAGGCTTGGGTCCCTCTAATCTGTGTAACGCGTTTTAAAGCCGTGAGGGAAAAGACCGTGGCTGGGATGGCGGTGTGTCCGCGCCAGGGCGGGTGACCCAAAGCGAACAATATTACACAGTGGGGCCTGGGATGTTACAAGTAGTGTGACGACCTGAGCGGCGGTGCGCGGGGAGGAGGGATGGCGGTGCATCCGCGCCTCCGGTCCTCGGACGTGCGCAAGGGAAGGGGAAGGGATTCCTCTCCCTCTTGTCCCACATCGCTTAGGGAGGAGCTCCTGGAAGCCTTTATAAGGCTTGGTCCCTCTTAAACTTGTGAGACGCATTTTAAAACCGTGAGGACTCAGTGTCCAAAGCGGACAATATCACACAAGTGGGACCCGGGATGTTACAAATGCTAGACCGTGGCTGGGATGGCGGTGTGTCCGCGCCAGGGCGGGTGACCCAAAGCGGACAATATTACACAGTGGGGCCTGGGATGTTACAATTATTTGCAGGCCGTGCAAGCTGATCCTCCCTCAAAGATCGGAATCGAAGCAGCGCTAGTTTCATATGTGATGTTCACATACCAGAACGTGTGCTTCTTCTAAAACAACATTGAAGCTCTGATATTATAACCGCTTGCCAAAGGATCTTTTCTTCTTTATATAGACAAGTAGAGGAGGGACAAGGTAGACATGGAACCTAAAATCTCATGGACCGATTTGTTGTTCCTAATCACAAGACAAAGGATTGGTAGCGTATCATCCCAAACAAAACACAAAAAATTACTGTTCATATGCAAACTGATTACGGGGGATGGAAGAACAGAGAGATGAAAACAATTGCATAGACGGATCTTTTGTACCTTAGACTGGTGATAATCAGTCCATAACAATTGGGAAAGTAGGAGAGTTCTCAAAGGCAGGAGCCAGTACTTTCATCTGTCTTAGACAACCACAATGTGTGGTTTCGATCAGCAAGCCCATAACTAACGCAGCTCATAAACTTCACTCAACCCAGCTTGGCAAACCAAGCCATTTTCAAGAAGTTCCGTTTCACACCCCCCAACTTAACGCAACCTGACGGTTTCATTTGGGAGAATAATATTGGGGTTGCGTATGTGTGGGTTAAGAGCCGTCAATTCCTTCCATTTAGCACCAGTTCCATGAACACGGGATGAGATGCTCCACAATGTGTCACCAGGCTGTGCCTTAGTTGTTGCTGCGGCAGTAGATTTAGAAGAAGCAGTCTTCAACTTCAGGAACGGATGCTTATTTCTCTTTCCCATTCCATTAGCGAGCAACCAACGGGAACCAGATTGTTGCTGGTTTGAGCTTCCCCAGACGTTTCTCTTCCCAGGATCAGTCTTAAGACCAGCAACATGTACTTCAGAAATCTTATACTGGGGAATTTCTTCCACCTCAGATTTCTTTTCTTCTGTCCCCTCCTTAATTTCTTCCTTCTTTATGGACTCGGCTGACTCATCCTCTTCATCCTCATATTTTACTTCAGATACCTTGAGGTAAATCCTTGGCTTCAGTGGAACGAACACTCTCTCGACCTGAATTAGTGCAAGCATTGGTGCACCGACTGGTTCATAATTCCGCAAAGGATCCCGTAGTTGCACCGTCAATGCAACTGTGAAATCATTTCCCAAAAGACCACACTTCCTACCAGAGCCTTTACCACGCCTTCTATCCCCTTTTGACCCTCCACGTATCCAGTCCAAGGAGTTGGCATGATGCGTAGCAAGAATTTAAGAAGTTCGCTCACTAATATGACCTTCATCATCAAGTTCACCAGAGTCCAACCTCATCCATTCATCAAGACTTAGAGATAGGCGCATCAACCCTTCATCTTTGTCATCGCTACTTTCCTTTAGATCCAACAGCTGCAACCCACCTGTTCCCTCAAGACCCAGTGACCCACTGATATCCTCGCCCTTGCCCCGTAGAGTCGAAACATCTCCAATTGATTGTGCACTGATATTTGAAGGTGCATCCTCGTCTGACATGCCAGAGTGTATCCTCAACCCCTCAATTGACAGTGCTTCAATCTTATCCATAGCCAAAGGAGCCAGATCCTCTAAAGATACATATTCAGAGCCAACATCATTGCCAGCTGCATTTTGATTGTACTTACTAGACCTAGAATTGTATGATGCTTCTGTGTTTCTGATTTGCCGGGAAGTCAAGTTTTGCCCCACTGCTAAACTGTCGTTCAATAGACATTGCCTGAACCACGGTCGAAATTTTGTAGAGTTAGTATATTTTAAAAATATATATAAAAGACAAGATTGCTAAAAAAAGTTGCCACAATCCTTTCAACTCCTTCAAGAGAAGGTGAGGCTTCCCATGCGACTTGTTGCATTGTCTTTCCAGTTATATCTTCCAAGGGCATTAACTTGTTTGCCTGCATGGAGAGCTTCTCAATTCCAACAGAAGCCAGACCCTGCAATATTTCCATGATACTAGAGCCCATTTCCGCAGGTACTACAACTGGACTAGAAGCCTGCATAACCAAGCTCCCGCCGCTTTTGGCGTTCTTGAAAAGTGAGGGATTCATTGACCGCAAAAAGCCTCCATTTTTCGTCTGGAGATATGGCCCTAACCCCTCTCCAAGAGGCGGTAGCTCCACGAGTTCTTCAGGAGGAAGATGAATTGGACTGCCAAGCCCACCAGAATGGCTAGGTGGAGAAGACTGAAAAGACTTCTCATTCAAACCATATTCACGCATCAAAGCTTCTGTGTCGAGGTCTTCCAACATTTTTGCTTTTGTTTTGTTAACATAGTTTGCCATCAGATGCTCTTCTTCGGCAGCTTGAATTAGTGACTGAAGTTCAAAATCCTCAGATGTATTCCCCCAGCCAGGCACATTAGCAGCGTCGTTGCCTTGTTCAGCAAAGTCCTTATCACCTACATCAAAACCAAATAAAGAACAACCACCACCAGCTAGAGCTTCCCTCTCAAACTGCCTCAAAAGACGCTCTCGTGGAGATTCTGGCTCACTTTCTGAACTCAAGCCAAAAGGGCTGTGCTCTATTCCCAACATATCCAAGAATAATACGTAAACGAGCTCTCCATCTCTTTGACCAGAAACCAATTCAATTTATCCTCGGCTCGCACTTCCTCGAGCGACTAAGACAATGCTGGCATTTACCAAAAAACTGACACAGCCATCTACAACAACAAACCAATTCCCTAGTAAAAAAAAAAAAAAAAATGCAGGGAACTACAGACTCTCTTATCACACAGAGAGCAACAACGACCGGAATTCTAGAACTGACTTACCGCTGACCACGTCGGCAGCGAAATTGCAGACGGTGTCAAGCGTGCTCTCAATCTGCGCCTTCAGGAGCCGGGCCGGTGTGAGTTCCGACTTCCTCAACCAGTAGTGCCCGACCATGCGACCCTCGTCTAGGCCAAGTTCACGATCGCGCCCTTCCCCAGCTCCTCCATCGCCTTGAACGCAGCCTGGAACCGAGGCTCTATCTCCTCCATGAACTTGTCCGTGAACCCGATTCGGCTCACGTCCAAGGAAAAGTCCTAGCTTCGGTGCTGGTGTAGCCCGTCCACGTACCTCGTCCACAGCGAGCGGGAATCCTTCTCCAGCCCTCTAGCCCGCACCTCTCCTTCTTCGCTGCGCCATCGGCCCCGCCTAGGTCCACCGAGATCTCCCTCGCGACCGATCGGGCCAACGACAGGGACAACACCCAGTCGACGGCGGGGAGCCTAGCGCCGCTCGGGAACGAGACCGAGACCGCCTCCCTCCTGGCGGAGGCCGGCGGCGTCTTTGGCCTGAGGGAGGGGGAGGACAAGCAAATGCCAGAGACGGAGGACGCCATCGGCGGCGGCGGCGGCGGAGGCTCGGAGTCGGAGTTGATGACAAGTTCATCGAAGGGAGGCAATCAGACGGAGGCCCAAAAGTTGCCGAGAGACCAACGCAAGCACAAACCTTATGCTCGATCTCCGCGTTGGAAACAGTCGAAGGCAAAGGGGGTCGGGAACCAACTGTGACTGGTGGGGCTCTTGGAGGAGGCAACGTGTCAGAGGTAGATGACCAGCGAGACTTTTGGGGGAGGTGGAGGCGGAGCGGGTGGGATGCGCTCAGAAGGAAATGCAGCTCGATCCCTGTCTGCTCTTCCACGGGGAGAAAGAGATAAAACCAAGAAAATTCAAGTGAGGAGGGAGAAATTTTAAGCGGGAGTGTTGCGCATTTATTACCCATTGATCCGTTCTTTTTTCTGCCAGCTCCAACCCAGAGAGAGCATCTGCCGCTAGACAGGTGTCGACCCGTGAATGGATTAGAGCACAAGTGGCTTGATCCTTCGAGAGTAAGCAATATTTTCTCGTAGCTTGTCGGCATTTCTTGCATCGCAGCCGTTAAATAATGAGTACAGTGATCCGCGTAGCACAAACCAACGGCTAAGATTACAGATCAATAACCCAGGAACAGGAAGCCAACAAGTCAACTACGCGTGAAGCTTCTGGATCATCATCCGACTTTTTTCACTTTTCAACTGCATATTACAGTAACACCACTTATTAGAGGAGTAAAATCACATCAAATGATCAACCCGAGTGATTTCGAGTTCACCCACAAGCTGGGAACAATGCCGTCGATCACAAGCCCGAGAAGGAGGTCGCCGTCCCCGCCATCGCATCAACAAGCTTCCTCAGCACTTGAAAGAAGCCACCGAGAGAGGAGGCTCTATGAAGCGTCGCTTGGTGGGTGCGTCGAGTCGTTAACTCAGTTGCTGCAAGAAGGCGGACTCATCCTGGCTTGGGCTCCTGTCACTTGCTTTGACGAGACACCATTGCATGTGGCCTGTATGCAAGGTCATGTACATTTTGCCAAGGTTCTTTTGTCTCATAAAAGGGATTTGGCTATGGAGTTGGACTTGCAGGTATGTCGAAGTGAAAACCTTGATTGTGGTTGTTTGATATATTTTCGTTAGATCAAACTGAACTCGGTCATCCTCACAAACCAGATAATCGGTGGAATCGCAACTCTTTTGATTAGGTTTTTGCAAGTTTTAGGCTTTTAGCCATGTGTAAAGTAATTTATAAATTATATTTCCATGGAATATCTCTACATAGATCAGACTATCTTGCTTGTCAAATTAGATTTTGCACATGTAATATAGCATTTTGTTTTCTAGTTTTCATGACCTACAAGAAATCAAACCCATCATATATCTCAAGGAAATTAACAAAATTCTAACAGAAATCAAGTCATAGATTTCCAGGTTAATTCAGCTTGAAAGATCTTACAGACACCAGTGAATTTGAGTATCTTGGTCTATTTAATTCGAAAATGCGATATATATAAATCATATGAACGTGTCCCTCAATAAGAATGCTCCATAGCTAAGCACTTCACTTTTGCAGGGACGTACGCCTCTTCATTGGGCATTTGCGAACGGATATGTCGAAATAGCGAGGGAATTGTTACAATCAGACCCCCTTGCATGCTTTGTCCATGACGAAGATGGGTGGACCCCACTTCATCTAGCCATGATGAAGGGCCGAAGCAACATCGTGATAGAGCCAGTGAAGGCGAGACCGGAGACGGCTGAGCACAGGCTGAGCCACGGCCAAACCGCTCTCCATCTGGGAGTGAGTCATAATCATTTGGAGGCTCTGAAAGTCCTGGTGGAGACAGTAAGAGATGGTGATTTGGTGAAAGCTCAGGATGATGAGGGTAATACCATTTTGCATATGACCACAGCAAACAAGCAAATAGAGGTAACCCTTTTTGCTTTGAATTGCTTCAAAATTGTGACGACCTCAAATATCGCATTCCAATTGAACATTTTGTGCAAATAAAATCTGACTCATTCTCATTTTTCTATAGACTCAAGCTTTATGCATTCAAACTTCAGTGGATTTATCGATTGAAGTAACTTACAGGAGATATCTTTGTTTGTTGTTTCTTTTATAATAGATAAGAAGCTCATCTTTTTGTGCAGACAGTTAAATATCTGCTTCAAAGAAGCGAAGTGGATATGAACACAGTGAATAGAAATGGCTTCTCTGCTCTGGATATAGTGGAATATTTTCCAAAGGATTTCAAAGTCATTGAATTGAGAGAACTGTTAGTACATGCTGGAGCTCTAAAAGCCATAAGATTCCCTGCATCGACAACTCGCCAAGCAGTTGTTGATAACAAAAATGAGGAGAATTCAACTGTTGTAGTTGACCTAGCATCTGCAGCGCTTCCCTCCACCAATACTCATCTAGTAGAAGCGGTTCCGCCACCATCTTTCTCTAGTAAAATCAGGAAGCAGAAGGGAGACAAACACGAGAAATGGATCAAGAAGAAGCGCGATTCTCTGATGGTAATGCTTTAGCTAGATGTCTTGGAGTAGCATTTGCTGAAAACTTAGATCAGATCGGTTATGTTATTGCAATTAACATCATAGCTCACAGCTAGTTAATTTAAAATCTCTATTTGTTTCATGAAAAATGGATGATTCAAAAAAAAAAATTCCTAAAAATAATCATTTGTATCGCTTAAAATAAATAGTTATGCTTTCTTAAAAATGTTTTCTACATATGTACTAAATTGCTCATAATTAAATAGCTATGTACAAAAAGAAGATCAGTAGTTACAATAATAGATGGCTTATGATTTTTTTTTTTTAAAAAAAACAGAGGGTAATATAAGAAATCCAATAGTGAGAAGAGACAAAGCAAGTTGATGAATATTTAAGAAAGTAAAGGTACTTAATCTAAATGTGAAGTAGTTGGGTGATTTTCTTTAAATATCTATACTATTACATAAAGTAAAGAGGATTTCTAAAAAAACTCAATCTTTTGTCTTCTCCAAATATTCTCAATGACTCGGGGTCTATTTGGTAACCATTATTTTCCCGGGAACACTTTATGCTTAAAATTTATTTTTATTTTATTTTGTTCCTTAGACAGTTTTTAAAGGCATTTTGTAACTATCCAAAATTTCTATTCTCAGAATAGAGGCGTTTGATAAGACTTTAAGTTCTTTTGTGCTTTAAAATTTCTTTTAATTTTTTAATAATTTTTTTATAGTTTCCTCCTTTTTTCTTTTCTTTTTTCCTTTTCTTTTTCTCCTTCTTCTTCTTGTCTACAATCGGCCAAACGAGGGCCGGCAACCTCTTCAGAGTGTCACCAGCCCATGGCAAGGCTGAGCCTTGCCAGTCGAGCCTCCTCGGTGGCTGGGCGAGGCTTGGCCTCGCCTTAGTTGGGCGAGCTCGGCCTCGCCCATGGCCAGGTGATGCGAGCCTTGCCTGCGGCCCGACGAGGGTGAGCCTTGCCGGCGGCCCAACGAGGGTGAGCCTTGCCAACAGCGAGAATATAAGTGTGTTTTATTTTCCACACATTTAGTTATTAGATTTTGATTTTCTTTCTAACAACAACAGCAACCATTATAAAAAGACGTTCAAACTTCGAAATATCTTCATTTTTTTCTTCATATATGCGTATATTCATACACTTAGTTTTTTCATAATTTAATCCATGACCTCTATTCACGTAGAGAGCTCGCCACAATTTCCTTGTATTTCGATAAATATAGGAAAAGCCATCAATTGAATTTGTGTATTTGTTGAAATGACTAACTTTGACTCGATGATCTTCATATTTTCAAATATAGGTGAAACACTTTCTTCATTCGCAATTTTAAAACTTCCTTTCACGTCACAATAGATAATTGCCACTGTGATCGCAGCCATGGCTTACCAAGCCGGCCTTAGCCCTCCCTGCGGCCTGTGGGACAACGATCAGAAAGACGACAAAGGCACCATCTTATACTACGCAGGAACATCGATACTGGCTGCAAACGATCCAGAGGGTTACCCATTGTTCTGGCTATGCAACACCGTCTCTTTTCTTGCATCCCTTAGCACGATCTTCTTGCTCATGAGTGGCTTGCCCTTGGGGAAGAAGGTTTTGATGAGGGTTCTGACGGGCACAATGTGGGTGATTATCACTTTCATGGCAATGACTTACCTCGAATCCATGATGGCCATCTCGTTCGTACACAGGGAACCTAAACATGTGAGCCCGTTCACAGAGGAATGGTACTCCGAGGATGGGGGGTCGATTACAGTGGTTATGTAATCCTTGTTTGTTTGGCTCGGCTTTGTAGCCATTGTTTTTCTAGTTCACACTGTTCGATTCCTTGCTTCGTCTTCCGGAATGTGAAAGATCCGCAAAAGCTCAAGAGTGGATATCAGGGCGTGTGAGTTGGTGCAGATATAGGGGCAATATCAAGATCTAGTGTATTCATCTGGTGGGACAAAGGATTACTGCATATTCTTGATGCCTATGTTCTTTCTAACTCAATCCCTATGTCATAAGATCATTCTGAGTACCGCTACTTGTGCAAACGATTTAATGTGACTACCAAACCAAACGCAGAGTCCATCTTGCATTATTCTCGAGCTCTCCTCATCAGAGATGTCCCGCCCATGTAGCCGAATCTTTCTAAAGAGAATGGGAAGGCCTGGCCACAAAGTAATCTGATCTACTCCTATGTATGCCGCAAATTAGTAGGTAAAAGCAACATTGGGCCATTCTATGATTTGTCTCACACAGCTTCACCATTCTCTTTCCAATCACACCAAACAACCGAACCCACCTTCCTCAAAAGCATCCGCACTTCTTTTATGCTTCCTTCATATTCTTCTCCAATGCTGATAGATGTCCAAAAGCCATCTGATCAAAGCTAGTGAGCCTCTCTGTCTGATTAATTTCAACCCCATGGCACCAAACCATAATGCAGTCACACCATTTACATGAACTTCCTACACTATCTTCCCTGCCAAATTTTAAGGAAGTGATACACAGACTTCACAGAAAACACTCCATTATTATTCGCAGGCCGTGCAAGCTAATCCTCTGTCAAAGGTCAGAATCGTAGCAGCGCTAGTTTCATATGTAATGTTCACATACCAGAACGTGTGCTTCTTCCAAAACAACATTCCAGCTCTGATATTATGACTACTTGCCAAACGATCTTTTCTTCTTTATATAGACAAGTAGAGGAGGGACAAGGCAGAAATGCAACCTAAAATCTCATGGACCGATCTGTTGTTCCTAATCAGACGACAAAGGATTGGTAGCGTATCATCCCACACAAAACACAGAAAATTACTGCTCATATGCAAACTGATTACAGGGGATGGAAGAACAGAGAGATGAAAACAATTGCATAGACAGATCGTTTGTACCTTAGACTGGTGATAATCAGTCCATAACAATTGGGAAGGTAAGAGAGCTCTCAAAGGCAGCAGCCAGTACTTCCATCTGTCTTAGACGACTTCAATGTGTGGTTTCAATCAGCAAGCCCACAACTAATGCAGCTCATAAACTTCACTCAACCCAGCTTGGCAGAACAAGCTGATGGTTTTATATGAGATGGGCTTAAGGCCCGTCTGCCCATGTTGGGCCTAAAAGCCCGGCCCACGGAATTAGGGCCCGTTGATAAGGGAACGTATAAAAGGGATGAGAGAGAGAGAGAACGCACCCTTTGGCCATTTTAACGTACGTTCCTCACTCTCTCTTTCCCTCCAAACGCTTAAGGCGACGCCGTTTCCCTTTGAAGGCAAATTGACATCATCGGATCAGAATTGCTTCCTTGATATTCGGCATTGGTGTCTATCTGTGGCTAACAAGGTACGCTCGAATCTGTGATATGCTTTATGATCAGTGATACGTGTTTTTTCCCGGGCTTCATCTTCCGCATTGCTTTAGGGGTTCGATTTAGTGTCGAATCCATTTTTCGGGAATCCGTTATTCCCAACATTGGTATCAGAGCCCTAGTTCACGTTTTCCCGACCTATTTGATGTTTTTTGATTGATTTTTTGCAAAAATTTTCGGCCGTACGGATCAGGGCGAGAAATCCCGACACCCGAGCGTTGTTCGTCCATTTTTTCCAGTTTCTGTGACTCGAAATCGATTTCTGAAGATATTGGGTGAAAGGGCTCGTCGAGGCGAGTCCGGCGACATGTCGTGCGCCGCCGGGAGACACCGCACGCGCCCACACGCGCGGCCAGAAGGCGCTATGCGTGGGCGCGACGCACCCGGAAGCGCTGGCTCACCCAGCGCGTGTGACACACGCGCCGGTCGGCGAACCGGCACGTGCTCGTCGCCGACCGGCGAAACGGCACGAGCCGGTCGGCGGACCGACGTGTGCTGACGTCAGCATGACGTCACCCAACGGTCGGTAACTGCTAGGATGACGTCATCGATGACGTTAGCGCTGACGCTGGTTGACCGGACGGTCACCGGCCAGCGACCCAACCGGCGACCCGAACCGACCCGACCCGCGGACGCCTAGCGCGTGCGCGGCATGTGCTGGCTAACGTCTGCGTGACGTCATCCCGCGCATGCAACCGGCACGTGCGGTTGGTTCGTCCGACCCGGCCCGACCGGCCCAACCGGCCCGACCGGTCCGACCGGCCCATCCGGTCCGTCCGGTCCGACCGGTCCGACGACCGATGACCTGACCGTTGACCGACAACCGTTGACCCGGAAAAAAAAATTTTCTTTTTCAATTATGTCTGTGTGGGTTAGAGGTAATCCATTTTTTATTTTGCATTTGTTGCATGGATCATGGAAAATTATGTATTTTCTATTTTGTTTATTGTGGATTATAAGTGATCCATTTTTTGATTCTGCATTTGTTGCAGGAACTATGATACGTTATGCACGGATACCTGCAATCCCGAGAACGGACGAAGGAAGAGCTAGACTTAAAAGGCTGATGAAAGAGTTAGCTGATTATCGGTGGCTTGATGGTGATTTAATATCACACATGGTCAGGGTCAATCAGATGATACAGGAAATCATCTGGAATGGTTATCTTATGCCGGATTTTGAGAAGGTGCCGGCTTTGATGAACACTCTTCCACCTGAATGGCAAGCGATGTTAGATCGGCTATGGGAGGTCAACGTGGTCCCAGATTATAGGAGGCTAGTGGAAGCTTTTGTAAGAGAGTACTATAGGATTGAGTTGGCCAAAACTTCAACCCTTAGATTGAGCGCCACATGGCGTAGAGTAAATGCGCCTTGGTGGCGACATGAAAGCTCTGCAAAAGTTTTTTCATGGTTGGCAAATGTGCCTTTAGTTTTCTCAGATACTTTGACTGATAGATTAGAAGGGACTTTCCCTATTTATTTCTTAGATTAGTTTGAGATGTTTTTGAGTGTTGAATATTTCTTTCTATGTTGATATTTCTTTTTGGATATATTACTTAGTGTAATGGATTGTTGTATTAGTTGAAAGCATTATTATTTTATTGGATGTCAATTATCTATTGCTTTCTGTTATTGCTTATTGCTGTGGGTAGTTAGCTGTGGGTAGTTCATAGAAGTTTTTGTAACTTCATAGAATTTATTTTGCATAAGACAATTATATTAATAATAGTTTTAAGTTAGGATTTTTGGAGGATGATTGGAAACGTAGTGACTTTTTAATTCTGAAACCTTACTTGAAATTATTCATTGATATGATAGGTCTGTGCAAAGTGGATGCATAAATGATAGGCATTAATTATTCGTGCATATATGTCTAATGTGTTCAGATTGATGGATTCAGCAACTAAGAACGTAATTGCTGATGTGAACGGCAACAATTGTGAAATATTAAATATGAAAATTCAATATGTGTTGGAAAAGCAAGAAGCACTAGAAGCTCTTGACCATGTTATGGAAGATCTTGAGGATGCTGTGCGCCACCTTGAGCTGGTAGAGGACCGCTTGACGACATGTGAGCCGAAAATAGATATTTGCAATGTTGGTTCTAGCTCAGAAAGGGCTTTGAGCTCTAAGCGCAAACGTATTGATTCGTTCAATATGTGGGAATGCAAAGGATCAAGTCATTATTGCAAGAGATCAAGAGTTAACCAACACAAGAGAGGAAAAGGTCATCAAGTGAAGAAAATGTCAAGGGTGAGGTGTTACAATTGTGACAAGAAGGTTCACTATGCTCGCGACTATCGTGAGCCAAAGAAAGTTAACACCTCTTGTACATTTAAGAACTTTGCTTATGTGTCAAGATCTACATTATTAGCTGAATCCAATCATTTGTGGACTGTAGATTTAGGAGCAATAGACGATTTAGCGAAGGATAGAGGATCCTTCGTGGAATTCCGACGAGTACCAACTGGAACTAAGTGGATCTATGTAGGAAATAACTCCAGAGATGAAGTTAAAGGGATTGGCACCTGCCAATTGAACATG
Source organism: Eucalyptus grandis x Eucalyptus urophylla (assembly GCA_028830015.1). NCBI lineage: Eukaryota > Viridiplantae > Streptophyta > Magnoliopsida > Myrtales > Myrtaceae > Eucalyptus > Eucalyptus grandis x Eucalyptus urophylla. The sequence goes on from CM054190.1 coordinate 51,206,678, forward strand.
TGTGGTGGACGCACCTTGTTCCTACATGATGTTCTATATGCTCTGGAGATTCGTCGAAATTTAAGTGTCTGTTTTGATGTTGGTTAAGCTTGGTTTTAGTGTGAACTTCCGTAATAGCGGTGTAGATTTGTATTTGGATACAAACTACTATGGTTGTGGTCACTTTCTGGATGGTTTTATTGTACTAAATGTTGACTGTGGTGATGTCAATGTTTGTTATTCCCTTGTTTCACGTCTTCTACTTCATATGCTAATGATGTGAATGTGTGGCATGCTAGACTTGGTCATATTGGTCAATAATGTATGAATAGACTAGCCAAAGAGGGCTTGTTGGGCAACATTGAAAAAGTCGATTTGCCCATATGTGAGCATTGCCTAGTAGGGAAAACGACAATGAAACCATTTGGAAAAGATAAAAGAGCTGAATTTCCTCTACATTTAATCCATTCTGACGTCTGTGATTCAATGAATGTGAGAGGAAGGCATGGGGCTGTTTATTTCATCACTTTTATAGATGATTATACTCGATTCAGATATGTCTATTTGATTTCTCATAAATCTGAAGCATTAAGTTGTTTCAAAAGGTTTATGAACTTGGAAGAAAATCAATTAGACAAGAAAATAAAAGCATTGAGATCCGATCGAGGTCGAGAATATTTATCTGATGGGTTCAGAAAAAAATGTGATGAAAAGGAATAGAAATACAGTTGTCTATTCCATATACTCCTCAACAAAATGGTGTTGTAAAGAGAAGAAACAGAACCCTACTGGAAATGGTTAGGTCCATGATGGCGCATGCTAACTTACATATTACTTTTTGGAGTGATGCGTTATTAACTGCTGCATATATACTTAACCAGGTGCCTTTCAAATCAGTTAGTTCCACTCCATATGAGTTATGGACAGGTAGAAAATCGGACTTAAGTTTTCTTAAGCTATGGGGTTGTGCTGCCTATACTCATGAGTCCTCTCACAAGTTTGGGAAATTTGGTCCTAAAGGAAAGGAGAGTATTTTAATGAGATACTCCGAACACTCGAAAGGGTATGTGTTCATAGGTGAGCAGGAAAGTGGGAGTATAACTGAATTTGAATCACGGGATGTCACATTCTTAGTGGATGAATTTCCTAAGAAGGGCGAAATAGGGGAAGATTACTTCCTATTTGAAACCTTGGATCAAGATAATGATATTAGTGGAGTTTGTCCAAGTGGGAGTAATATGAGAAGTGATGAATTGAATTCAACTCATTCTCGATTACAACCATATGATGAGACGATGTCATCATTATCTAATCCTAGTAGGAGCATTATGGGGAATGATGTGCTAAGTGTACAATCTCCCATACGGCGAACAAGTCGCCAGAGTATTCCCCGTCGAAGTTTTGACATTGAAGGGGAAACTTTTATGGTTGCTCCACAAGATGAGGATGAGCCAAGAAATATTAATGAGGCTCTAAATTGCCCTAATAAGGAAAAATGGATTCATGCAATGGAAGAGGAAATTGAGTCAATGAAATCAAACCAAGTCTGGGAACTGGTTGATCTTCCAAAAGAACGCAGAGCTATTGGGAACAAGTGGATTCTCAAAATAAAGCGAAAGGTTGATGGCTCGATAGAAAGGCATAAGGCCCGCCTTGTGGCGAAGGGGTATGATCAACAGGAAGGAATTGATTATGAAGATACGTTTTCTCCTGTAGTGAGATTTACCTCGATTCGCATTATTCTGGCAATAGTGGCTAGTATGGATCTTGAGTTACATCAAATGGATGTAAAGACTGCTTTCCTCAATGGAGAATTAGAGGAATGAACATATATGGAACAACCTACTGGTTTCATAGTGAAAGGCCAAGAAGAAAAGGTATGTCGACTTTTGAAATCGATATATGACCTTAAGCAATCGTCAAGACAATGGTATATATACGATTTCATAATGCCATAATGGCATATGATTTTTACAATGATAGATGAGGATCATTGTATATATATCAAAAGATCCAAGGATCAATTTGTGATCATATCATTATATGTTGATGATATGCCAATTGCCGGAAGCAATATGGAGCTTGTCAATACTGTCAAAAGTCGGTTGTCTTCCAACTTTGAATTGAAGGATATGGGATTGTAAACCCATAGACACTCCTATTGCAAAAGGTGAAGGATTGGGCCATAGACTGTGTCCAAGGACTCCACAAGAGAAGGAACAAATGAAACATGTTCCTTATGCTAGTGCTGTTGGGAGCTTGATATACGCTATGATGTGTACAAGACCTGACATATGTTATGCGTTTGGAATGGTGAGTAGATACCAATCCAACCCAGGTCAAGCACGTTGGAAAGCCGTTAAGAGAATACTAAGGTATCTAAAGGGGACTGCTGATTATACGTTGAGTTATTATGGAAATGATCTGCAACTCAAAGGCTATTCTGATGTTGATTGGAGAGGAGATTTAGATGAAAGAAAATCTACCTCTGGGTTTGTTTTCTTACCGAATAATGGCACCATATGTTGGAGCAGTAAGAAACAAAAGTGTATAGCCTTGTCCACGATGGAAACTAAGTTCGTGGTATTATCAGCAGCAATAAAAGAAAATGTTTGGCTTAAGAGATTATTGGATCATTTAGGTGTTATTGGAAGTGATGCAGATTTATTGTTGGTTAACTGCGATAGCCAAGCAGCAAAAGCGTACACCAAAGATCCAAAATATCATGACAAGACCAAACATATAGATACCAAGTATAATTTTGTCAAGAATATGATTGCATGAAAAGATGTGAACTTACAGTACATGTTACGCATAGAATGGTAGCAAATCCTATGACAAAGCCAAAACCTAGAGATGTGTTTTGTGGCCATGTAAAATCTCTAGGATTGCGTAGAGGCTGATGTACTGAATATTGTAATTTCCCTTAGTGTTCACATTTGATGAATTTGTGTTTTTCATCATTAATGTCTATGAATCTTTGTTTGATCTTTATGCATCTTAATGCTCAGTGCATTACTTTAAGTTGAGAAAGTATGTCGGATAAATAAAAGATTAGCCCACTCACACGGGTAATCGCCTCTATTTACTGTGTGATAAATAGAGATGAGATTGTTTTTAAGCTTATTATCTAGGTGATAATCGAGAGCTCAAGCTTAAAATACATACGTCGCCTTAACTGAGTGTTAAGATGAGGACATAATACTTACTATGTCCGAAAGTAAAATACCCCACATATTTTACTTTATCTGTCTAAGATGCCAGATGTGAGTTCTGATGAATTTTGTAAATGAGTAGATACGTGAACTCAAGTTAGACATTGGGTATGTCTGAACTATCATCTGTACGGTATTGAAAGGTGTAGACATACGCTCCATGGGAAAGGAGTTAATACCGTAATACGTATTTCATACTACGTATGCATGAGACGACCAATAAGAGTGGCAAAAGTTTGATCTCAACTTTTATGTCGTGTGAGACTCTTAAGGAAAAGAGTTCCTCAATTTTTTAGTCCCCTCATGAGTCTTACTTATTCTCAAGATTTCTATTTAGTGTTTGCTATCTTAGGATGTTGCCAATGGTCATGAGTTGATTCGATCTAATGGGACATTTCTAGAAAAGCAAGCTGAACTGAAATTGAGAGTTTGAAGGGAAGAGGAAGATCGGATTTGGAGAATCACATTGTAGTTTTGTATTCATTGGTTAACCAATTATGATTGTCTTTGGGATAATCATAATTGTGAATACAATATATATATATATATATATATATATATATATATATATCATTGTTTAAAAGAGATCAAGAGAGATATAAATGTGATCGATCGATCTAGGGTACTGCATACTAAATCTACTCGGAGTGTGATGCCCATTATGAGCTGCTATATATTCCTAACAGATGTATGGCAACGAGCTCTCAAAGTATGCTGGTCACACGGATTATTCACCGGTATGAATGTTGAAGAGAGGTAAAGAGAATTCTGTTCAGCCCACCATGTGCGAGTGGGAGATGATGGTTTTATATGAGATGGGCTTAAGGCCCGTCCGCCCATGTTGGGCCTAAAAGCCCGGCCCACGGAATTAGGGCCCGTTGATAAGGGAACGTATAAAAGGGATGAGAGAGAGAGAGAGAACGCACCCTTTGGCCATTTTAACATACGTTCCTCACTCTCTCTTTCCCTCCAAACGCTTAAGGCGACGTCGTTTCCCTTTCAAGGCAAATTGACATCATCGAATCAGAATTTCTTCCTCAATCTTCGGCATTGGTGTCTAATCTGTGGCTAACAAGGTACGCTCGAATCCGTGGTGTGCTTTACGATCGGTGATACGTGTTTTTTCCCGGGTTTCGTCTTCCGCATTGCTTTAAGGGTTCGATTTAGTGTCGAATCCATTTTTCGGGGATCCGTTATTCCCAACACAAGCCTTTTTCAAGAAGTTCTGTTTCGCACCCCCAACTTAACGCAACCTGACGGTTTTGTTTGGGGTTGCGTATGTGTGGGTTAAGAGCCGCCAATTCCTTCCATTTAGCACCAGTTCCATGAACACAGGATGAGATGCTCCACAATGTGTCACCAGGCTGTGCCTTAGTTGTTGCTGGGGCAGTAGATATAGAAGAAGCAGTCTTCGACTTCAGAAACGGATGCTTATTGCTCTTTCCCATTCCATTAGCGAGCAAACGAATGCTTATTGCTCTTTCCCATTCCATTAGCGAGCAACCAACGGGAACCAGATGGTTGCTGGTTTGAACTTCCCCGGACCTTTCTCTTCCCAGGATCAGTCTTGAGACCAGCAACATGGACTTCAGTAATCTTGCACTGGGGAATTTATCCCCAAAAATTTTTATGCAGATGATAAAAGTTCTTGCTTACAATCCCAGGACTCAAGGTGAACACACCAAACTCAAGTGGCCTCACAGTGTGAAAGCTAGTACGAGCACCTAGAGGGGGGTGAATAGATGTAAAAATAAATTTCCCCTAGTGAAGTGTGCAACTTAAATCAACAATAGATTATGACAAGGAAATTAGACTTTTGTAAACAAATCGAGTTACGATCAAAGTAAAAGAGCATAGATAAGAGAATAAGAACACAGGGTTTATAGTGGTTCGGCTTAATCCAAGCCTACGTCCACTCTTCCGCACTGACAGCCCACCGGCTGGATTTCACTATGAGACAAAAGAGTTATTACAGTAAAGCTCTTCCTTGATTCCACAGTGTAGAGACTCTGCTACACTTCCTCAAGGTCTCTCAAAGATATAGACTCTCTTTTGCGTACAAGATTTCGCTCAACAATTTAATTGACTAAGAACAAGGAGCTTCAGACTTTGGAATTCTTCTATCGCGCACACACTCGAACAATTGGAACGTCTTCCTTATATACTCCTTCATGCCATCACACCCGTTAGCACTTACCAAATGAATTCTTCCAATCTACCCGTTGGACAGAATCAATTAGGAAGATTTCGAGCTATTTAAGGAACATGACGATAGCCCACCAATTATGCTCGTCCATACAATCAGGATTTAGGTTTCCATAAGTAGAACCTTCCAAGTATACTTCGCCAATCAACGGATCCAAAATCCTTGAATCAATCTTAATTTGAATAATGGATTCTGACATGCTATATCCAGCCAAGAGATCTTCTTTAGTCGACAGAATCAAATCCTTAATGAAATACTCCGTTTCGTATAAGCCTTCTTCGACGGTCTAGAAACTATCAATGAGGATAGACTTTGAGTCTTGAGTCTGGTAGTCCGGAGGTCTTCAGACTTTGATAGAAGAGTCTGCAAGTCTTCAGACTAAACTGATGGAAACGTTTTGTCAATTTCAAAACACTCAAGAAAGTTTTCTCCAACACACAGCACTAGACATTCCTGAGCAGGTTCCCAGAGGCTCGAGAGTTCTTGAAAGTGAGACATCCCTTCAAAGCTCAGGAGCTTCACTCTCCATAGACATCCCATCAGTCCCATATTACTATGATCCAGTTCTTGACCCACCACCAAGAATGACCTGCCACACCACCACCTCAAGATCACCTAAAATCCCCCCATCACTCTCCACCAAGAAAGCCCTGCCAAAGAAACAGAGTACTTTAAGGAAACCCCTATCAAAGAAACTGAGTGCTCTAAGAAGACCCCCGGTGGAAGCCGATTGGCTGAGTAAAGTACATCTCCTGTTACTTTGCTTGGATTTCTAATCGACCTACCAAAAATAGATTAGTGACGACTCGTAATTAATAATCTTTTGCATGCTAAATACCTGAACCTAAATCGCGAATTAGTATAGGCTTGAGAGAGTCCGAGCTAAATTTAAGCTTAGTAGCCCATTAGTCAAACCCTAAGTGGTTTACCCGAGGTTAGATCGCGACAATAATCATATCTATCACATGTGAATATGTCTCGTCATAATCAATCTTAGATCTTTAGGAAAATTCTTAGGCAATCAGTCGAGTTTTATACCTGACATCCAGAGGTGGCAAAATGGGTCTTAGATCCATATATGACCCATTTAAATCATAAATGAGTCATATTGGTCACTTATTTTTTTACAAAAAGTAATTAAATGGATTTAACAATTAAAGACTTAAAATAAGTGAGTCTTAAGTGGGTCTTAAATGGGTTAGATTTAGAACTATTTTCAACCAAAATCTCACAATCTCTCTCTTCCCTCTTTAAATTTACAAAAATATTATTTTTTTATAAAAATCGAAATTATAATTATTTTTTATTTTAATTTTCTTTTCTTTTTTCTTTCCTTTTTTTATTTCTTCTTTCTCCTTATGGTGGCCGGCATGGTGATGGCCAGTGATTGACCAGGCAAGCCTCGAGCTCTCCGGCATCGGGCGAGCCTCGAGCTCGCCCATGGCCAGTCGCCGGCTATCGTCGTGGCTGGCGGCTGACCAAAGAAGAAGAACAAAAAAAAAAATTATATTCTTAAAAATAAAAATAATTTTAATTTTAATTTTAAAAAATAAAAATAAAAATAATTAAAAATCAATTTTTTAAAATAATTATTTTAAAAATTATAAAAAATGTCCACTAAATTTGTGCTGTATAAAACTATTTTAGCAATACCATTCTTATATATATAATTTCTTAAATTTAGTTAAATGGATCGGGTATGGGTCAAGTATAGGTTGGGTCAGGTATGGGTCAAAAATTTTGCACCACAATAAATGGGTCATAAATAGATTAAATGGGTCCATTTGGGTCGAACCATTTATGACCCGACCCAAACCTAACTCGACCCACCCATTTAATTGGTCTACTGACAACCTTGTTTTTCTCATTTCATTTCCAAAAAAATACTCATTTATATCCAACGAGCTTTACATTATTGGGGATTTGAGTTACGGGTCCAAAAACTCCTCGTTTAGCTAGAGAAGCTAATTCAGCCCTAATTGATTCTTCCCACTTAGACCAATCTTGCTTTTGACGACATTCAATAATAGATTGCAGCTCACAATCATCATCTATAATTTTATGAGCAACTGAGAATGCAAAAGCATCATCAATGATGATTTCATTTCAATCTCAAATCTCTTTATAATATGTAATAAAATTCTCAGTGTTCCTAGAGTTTGTGTTCTTTTCATGAGTTTGCGCCTCTTCAGGGACAATAAGTTCTTTGGGAGTAAGCACAACACCAGGCTCTTCTGGAGCGGATTCCTGATTCTTTCCCCTTCGTTTTTGAGGAACAATATCTTTTGATTCTATAGATCTATCACGCTTCAAGTGTGGAGGATTTTGATCCATTTTAGCTAGTCTTTCAAGAACAGCTATCCTAACTGGAACATTTACAACTAGAATATGAGACTCTATAACCTTATTAGCATCATTAAATGCGTCTGGAAATCTATTGGTCATAGCCTATAAATGGATCATGCATTGCACCTCGTTTTCACACTCAGGAGTTCTTAGGTCTAATTGAGATAAATTTTTCTCATTTAAGGAGAAAACCTTAACCGGTTTCCACTTTGCAATCATGAAAGTTATAGGTGTCCCAATTGATAGAAACATAGTCTCATCGAAATGACAATCTACGAATCTGGCAATAAAAAGATTACCAGTAGTTGGTTCCAAGAACATAATGATGGACGGTGAATTAAACCCAACAAAAATGCCCAAACGCATTGGGAACCCATTTTCGTCCTTTTTAGTGATGTTACAGGCACATGTACTGCACAACCAAAAGTGCGTAAAGGTTAAATATTTGGTCCATAACCAAGAATCATTTGAAGTGAGAGATTGTAAAAGACTAGCAGTGGGGCGTAATCTTATTAGGGCTGCCGCATGCAAAATTGCATGACCCCATGTTGTATCGTTAAGATTTGTTCTCAATAATAGAGTGCGGGTAATGATTTAGATATGTTTAATCAATGATTCTATCAATTCATTTTGAGTATGAACATATGCGACCAGATGCTCGACCTCGATTCCGAGTGAAGCACAATAAGTATCAAAACTCTTTGATGTAAATTTACCAGCATTATCCATCCTTATGCTTTTTAATTGGATAATCAAGGAATTGTGTCCGAAGCTTTATAACCTACACAAGTAAGCGTGCAAATGTGACATTGCGCATAAATCATAGGAAAACATGGGACCATCTATAGGATGTATCCACTAGTACCATAAAATATTGAAACAGTCCACTTAGTGGTTGTATTAGTCCACAAATGTCACCCTGAATTCTTTGCAGAAATAAAGGAGATTCAAGATTAACATTTGTTATAGAAGGCTTGGTAATGAGTTTTTCTTGTGAACAAGCTTCATAATTATAATCTTTGGATAACAATACCATTGTATTATTTAAAGAGTGTCCTTTTGTATTCTAAATTATTATACGCATCATTGAAGCCCCAGTGTGACTAAGGCGATCATGCCACAATCCAAACTGATCAAGAATTACCAATCTCCAAGATATGGTGGCGTAGGTTTCAATGGCCTTAATCATGACACAATACAAACCTATATAAGAATCTTCTAGCTTCTCATGGATGGTCTTCAAGCCCATTTTATAGGAGATGACACTAATATATTCCTTATCTTGCTCATGAATAATTTCAATATGGTATCCGTTACGGCGTACATCTTTGAAGATGAGGATATTCCTTTTTGATCTACTGCTTAGAAATACATCTGTGATATGCAGGATGGTGCCATTTGGCAAAACAATTGTGGCATTCCTAACACCATCAATAATCAGAACAGAACCTGATATTGTATGGATATGTGCCTTACGAAATGTCATACCCGAGAAAAAAGTGTCCACTACGAAATATGGTATGTGTTTATGTACTATCAAGCAAACAAACATCTTCCTTTTTCTCAATATTTTCCATATGCATTTATGTTGATAACTTCAGGTATCAAGTATCATAAAATTTGCATATTAATTATAGAGTCAAATAAAATTTCAAATAATAAATATTATATAAGGTTCATAAGCATTTCATTACATAACCATATTAGAGAACAATGAAAGGTAATACATTTAAAGGAAAGGAACTAGAAAAGAAATTATTAGAATCATAAAATTCAAAAGTCCATGTTATCATCCATTAATCTGATGCCTCATTAAAGTAATCAAAGGTTCTCAAAAAAATGAGAGACATCCAGGGATGCATTTGCTATTTCAAGAGCAAGAGGAGTCTCACCACAGAGATATTGTTGGCCTCAATAGTGATTATAGCAGTAAAATTAATTTCAATGACGCAAGATTCACCACGCTTGCCCATATTTTTTAAAGATGCCTGGTATAGATCAATAAAGTGCTTTGGCATACGACAAGTACGTGACCAGTACCCAGTCATGCCATAACGATAGCAAATACTTTCATTAGTCACATTCTTTGGCTTATTTTCTTTATCATGATTCGGATCAAAGTTAGATTTCCTATGACAATTAAATTTCATGACATCCCTTCTAGGATTATGTTCTTGTTTGCGCTTATAACTCTTAGAATGGCCAGTATTTTTCTTAGAGTTAGCATGTGCTTCAAGCAATACTTTTGAGATAGCATATCTAAGACCATGATCTTAAGCAAAAATTCATTAGTTTGCTCAGCAGTGAGAAGCATGGAAATTAATTCAAAGTATGCGGCAAATTGACATTGCTGGTATTACTGTTGCAATACAATATTCGGAACATGAAAGGTGGAGAAAGTTTTCTCTAACAGTTCCACATTAGCGAGCTTGATACCACATAACTCAAGCTGAGAAACAATATCAAATAAAGCAGAGTTATAGTCAAACACTGATTTAAAATCTTGCAGTATGAAATTTTGCCAGTCATATTGTGTTTGAGGGAGGATAATAGTCTTGGTATGATCATACATTTCCTTCAACCTCTTCCGCAATGTGGGTCTGAGGGTCTCGAACAGATAAATATTGTGTCTACAGGCTCTCATGCAAATGACGACGAATGAAAATCAGTGCATTTGCTTTATCTTTTGCATCTGAGATTCCATCTCATGTAATTGCATTAGCGAAACCTTGCCATTGGAGATGCATTTCCATGTCAAGGCATCAAGATAGATAATTATTTCCACTCACTTCCAGGATGTGGAATTTGGGCTTTTCAATATCTGTCATAATTCTTACAAAAATAAATCCTTAAATTAATTAGAAGGATTTCCTAATAACCACCACCACTTCAAGAGTAGGACACTTTTAAGATTGAAATTGATTTCAGGCCAAGAAAAAGAAAAAATAAAGAATTGATAAGAGAAGATGAAGTATAAGTTGATTAATAAAGACAACGTATTGTAAAATATTGCGTTGCAAATATGTAATAGAAATAATAGAGAGAGATTAAGTATAGAAAGCATATAAACATCAAAGATAGTAGAGAAAACTAGACATCAAAGATCATAGAGAAAGCAAGAGGAGAAAATTTTATTTTTACTATTTATTTTCCTTTTCTTCACTATATCATATAACAAAAATTAAACTCTTATTTATAAGAAAACAATGATGCACTTATCATTAATGTTATTCTATTGAATAATACATATATTAGATAGGGAGATAAGTATCATTGAATAGGGAGATGTACTTAAAATGTAAGATACAAATATATCATAATAGGTACATTAGATAAGATGAATATAATGAATATTCATTCATTTATTTCATTCATTCATATATTTCATAACAAAAACCAAAGAGAATAATTTAAATAAATTAATTAAAAAACCATTATAGGGGGAGGGTTGAGAATTGGATGTGTTCCCAATGATACTTTTTGGCTTGATCCGTAAAAAATAAATAAATAATAAATAAAAAACTGACCTTTAATCTCCACTTTAAATAATTTGATTAATTTATATTTCCTTTTCCTTTTCAATTAGTCGGTAGGCGGAAAGGGTATTCAAGAAAAGCCACGAAAAGAAGCAAAGAAGGCAAAAAAACAAAGAAGAAAAGAAGCAGAGTTTGAGAAAAGGACGCATTTGAGAAAATTGCGAACAAATTAAATAATTGAGACATATTCTTCTTTATCTTTCTACATGAAATATAGAAATATACGTATGATAATCTATTCTATACTTGTCTTCAAATTACAATTGAATTCTAAATTTTATTTTAGTTAAAAAAGAAAAAATAAAGAGTTTCTTATAAATTCACAAAGGATTCGTTAGAATTTAATTCAACAACAAGATTCTTAGTAAAAATAGAGATTCTTGGAAGATATAGTAGAAATCCATGGTCACATGCCGTGCCATTTTTCACGAACGTGCTTAAGAGAATCGCGATCGAGAGCCTGTACGGTGGAAGTAATTAATCTTCCCGTGCGGCAACTGTTGTCCCTTTTGTGGAGAATCCTAGCTCCCTTGATCACGTCTTTTTTTTTTTTGATCAAACCCTTGATCACGTCTTGCTACATTATTACTGTCCAATTAAGGAATAGTCATTACGGCAGTTGGCTGCATGCACTCAAAGCGAACCCCACCATATTCGATGATCTGGATATGATTATGTGCATGCACGTGTTATCGTCGTCATTTCTTTTACTATTTATACCGATTCCGAGCATCATTTTGTATATAATCAAATTCCCAATCGTGAGCTCAGATTCCCTCTTTTGATCCTCATCTTCATTTAGATTGACAAGCTCGGGCTTGAATTCCCTCTTTCAGTCCTCATCTTCATTTGGAATAATATCAACCAAGTTTCTATTGGCATTATCACTTTATATTATTAGCTTTCTTTTACTTTTGCTTCAAGTAGGGTCTCCACTCGCGTGTGGACTACCGTCCTTGCATAAGGTTACATTTTTCTTTATCACAATATCAATGGGATCTCTATTCGAGTGCAGACTACCACCCCCGCGTAATATCACATTGTTATTTTAATTACTGTTCACGCATGTCAGTGGAATCTCTACTCGAGTGCACCTCCCCTACATGAGATCACATTGTTATTCTAATTACTTTCAACTATGTTTCATATTATTTTATGATTGAAATCATAATTAGCTTAGTCTTCATCTATATTTCATTTCTTCACCTGATTCGTTTCTTATTTATTATTATTATTACTCATGAATTATTATACTTCATATTAGATAATTTCACACAACTAGCAGATTTTTACGATTATATTAGAGATATAGAACCTATAGAATTTTTCCACATAATAACCAATCCAAACAAACATAGACGTTTAGATTTAAATCACAAATCTCTTAATAATTTTCTATATATATTGAAATCACTTTACATTATTTCTTATCCTTTATATAGTACCCCAGATCTTGAGGACGATATGGTATCAGAGCCGAGGGATATATATATTAGTGCTAAATTAATGTTTTGAGTTTGAATTCGAATAATAATTTGTTAAATCGAATTTTGTTGATAAAGATGTTACAAAGAAGAAACTTCGTTAGACTTGACGAAGGATTACAAAAGAGGAAATAAAGATAGACTTAAAAAAAGCCCTTCAGAAGCCGAAAGTTGTTATGCTCGCTTTGACTTTTGGACAAATATAAAAAGGTTACGAATGAAAGAAAGTGGTTTTTCTCTATGCAACATCCCACTTCCACGTTGAAGTAAATTAAAAGGTGGTGGGCCCAAATCAAAAATTGATTTGTTGGGCACACATATTAAACCCAAACGTGGGTTCTTTATCAGGTGTGCCGTGAGAAGCCACAAGCCGCACACAGAGAAAAGATTAGGAGCGACAAGTTGCACACGTCAAGCTGAAGAGAGTCGCACTGCATTTTTTTTTTTTTTTTTGGAGCCTGACCACGCGGTAATTTTGTGTCGTGAGTTTATGTCCAAGTGAGTTGTTTATTTATAAACACTTTGAGTTTTTGGTTAAATCTAGATGTGGGAAACACTCAAGCATGTGAACGATTGTAAATTCTGATTCTCCGATTATAATGGATTATTTGTTACTGGCTCTCCCCATGGACGTAGGTATCGATATTCAGATCGAACCACGTAAATTTATGGTGTTCTTATTATTTCTCGTTTATTTCTCTAGTGATTTTGCGTTGACGTAAATTGCAAGATTCTGTCGTTTTCCGTGTATTATATTCTAACAATTGGTATTAGAGCTTTGATTGAATTTCTTGATTGTGATTTGGAGCTTTTGCTTGTCTGATTATTATCTAGAGATTCTATTATTGCAATTATGTTTAAGAAGAAATCTGAAATTGAGAAGTTTAACAGAAGTAACAATTTTGTGTTATGGAGCATCAAGATACAGGTGTTATTGACAACTCAAGGTTTGGCCAAGACATTAGATGGTGAAGATGAGTTGCCTATTATAATGAAAGCCTCTGAGAGGGTAGAGCTAATGGAAAGAGTAAATAGTACAATTCTGTTAAATTTGTCAAATGAGATTTTAATAAAGGTTACTAAGGAGAAGGATACCGCAGCATTATGAGCAAAACTTCAAGCACTCTATGTGAAGAAAGATTTGAATAATCGCTTGTACATGTTGAAGAAGATGTTTCAATTTAAATATACCAAAGATACATCTATCAGAACCAACCTAGATAAATTTAATAAACTCATGATGGATCTGAATAACGTCGATAAGATACTTGATGATGAAGAATGGGGCATGATGTTGTTAGTCTCTTTACCAGAGTCATGGGAGCACTTTACGAATTCACTATTGTAATGGTGTACTACAATTACCTAAGAAGAGGTAAAATTCGCCTTATTCTCTAAGGAGTGGTAGAGAAAGTTGCGAGATGATGGTCTGGCACAAGGAGTGGTGCAAGCACTGACGATTCGAGAAAGAGAACATCATCGAGGGCCTAATAGCATCAAAGGTAAAAGAAGATTGAAATCAATGGACACGTGAACTGCTTTGAGTGTCATGAGGAGGGGCACATCATAAGAGATTGTCCAAAGCGGAGGAATAAAATTGATAGGCAGAATGCCACAAGTAGTGTAGCAAACGTTGCTGAGAGAAGCAATAGTGATGCAAAAACTGTTTTATGTGTGACTACTACTTCGTTAGGAGACAAATGGGTGCTACATTTGGGGTATTCTTATCATATGATGCCTCATAAGAACTGGTTTGCTACTTACCAGACTGCAGATGGTGGTAGAGTTCTTTTGGGGAATATCGTAGTTTGTAAGGCTGTGGGGATAAGGACAATTCGGATTCGGATGTACAATGGGGTGATGCGCACATTGACAGATATGAGGCATATACTAGAGCTCAAGAAGAACTTTATTTCTCTAGAGACACTCGATGACATCAGGTGTAGGTACACCACTGAAGGTGGAGTACTGAAGATCTCTCGAGGTGCCATGACAGTGATGAAGAGAAAGAAAGTGAATATTTTCTATCATCTATTGGGAGAGACCGTGACCAAAACCGCTACAGTTTCATCAGGTGAGTCAGACTCTAACTTGACTCAATTATGGCATATGTGTTTAAGGCATATGAGCGAGGCAGGTATGACAATGCTGAGTGACAAGGGATTGTTGAAGGGTCAAAAGACAGGGAAGCTGGACTTATGTGAGCACTGCATCTTTGGGAAGTAGCACCGAGTTAAGTTTACTACAGTTATTTATTCGACCAAACGACCAGTTGAATATATTAATTTAGATATTTGGGGCCCGTCTTTGATTCCTTCGAAAAGAGGTGCCTAATATATGCTGACATTTATCGACGACTATTCGAGAACTGTATGGGTATACTTTATGAAACACAAATATAATGTGTTTGATTGGTTCAAGAAATTTATCTCATTAGTTGAGAAGCAGTCAGATAAACAAATCAAGTGTCTAAGAACTGATAATGGCATGGAGTTTTGTGGTAAAGATTTTACCGAGTTCTGCGAAAAATAATGTATTGTGAGACACTGCATAACACCTGGGACACCACAACAGAATGGCGTGGCAAAATGGAAGAATAGAACTTTGCTTGAGCAAGCTCGATGCTTGCTTTCACATGCAGGACTTGGCAAGGAAGTTTGGGCTGAAGCGGTAAACATGGTGTGTTACCTGGTTCATCAATCTCTATCATTTGCTATCAAGTGGAAGACTCTTGAGGAAGTATGATCGATGAAACCTGTTAATTACTCCAGATTACGTATATTCAGATGTCCTACGTATGCTTATACGAGTGATGGCAAGCGTGAGCCAATGGTAAAGAAGTGCATATTTCTGGATTATGCACATTGGGTGAAAGGCTACCGACTGTGGTGCACCGATCCTAGATCACCCAATTTTCAAATTAGCATAAATGTGATCTTCGACAAGATTGTAATGCTTCAACACAAGAGTTCTGAAACACAACCAGTAAAGAAGACAGATCATGATATCATCAGTGAGGTGGAGCCCTTACAAGATCACATTGCCTTGTCTTCGACTGAGGCAAAATACATGGCATTAATCTTTGTAGTGAAAGAGGCGATATGGTTACAAAATTTGCCCATTGAACTTGGGGTTAGAAAAGAAAAATGTGGATATACACTGTGATAACCAAGGTGCAATATATTTGGCATATAATCCAATTTATCATGAGCGAACAAAGCATATCAACATCAAGTACCATTTCATCCGAGATGTCTTAGCTAAGGGTAATATTATTGTCAAAAAGATTGCTATAGCAAATAACCCGGCAGACATGATGACTAAGTCTGTTCCTTTGGTGAAGCTCAAGCTCTACTTAAGCTCTATTGGCGTCTGTGGAGAGTAAGTGCTCATCATGGCGTTAGGAAAGCAACATGGAAGATGAGCATTATAACTTGACTTCAAACATCGAGCCAAGGTAGAGAATTATCAAATTAATGTCTCGAATTTGAATTCGGATAACGATTTGTTAGATCAAATTTTGTTGATAAAGATTTCCCAAGTAGAAGAAACTTTGTTGGACTCAAGAAAGGATTACAAAAGAGGAAATAAAGATATAATAATAAAAAGGGGCCTGCACAAGCCGAAAGTTGTTATGCTCATGGGGCCCAAAAGTCAACACTTTGACTTTTGGGCAAATATAAAAAGGCTACGAAAGAAAGAAAGTGGTTTTTCTCTCTACAACGTCCCACTTCCACTTTGAAGTAAATTAAATGGTGGTGGGCTCAGGTCAAAAGTTGACTTGTTGGGCACACATATTAAACCCTAACGTGGGTTCTTTATAGGTGTGCTCTGCGAGAAGCCACAAGCCGCACACAGAGAAAAGATTAGGAGCCGCAAGCTACACACGTCAAACTGAAGAGAGCCACGCGTATTTTTTTTTTTTTGTTTCGAGCTTGAACGCGCGATAATTTTGTACTGTGAGTTTATGTCCAAATGAGTTATTTATTTATAAACACTTTGGGTTTTTGGTTAAATTTAGGTGTGAGAAACATTCGAGCGTGTAAGTGATTGTAAACTTTGATTCTCCGATTATAGTGAATTATTCGCTGCTGTCTCTCCCCGTGAACGTAGGTACCGATACTTGGACCGAACTATGTAAATTTCTAGTGTCCTTATTATTTCTCGTTTATTTTTTTGGTGATTTCGCGTTGACGTAAATTGCAAGATCCTATCGTTTTCCGCGTATTATATT
The DNA here is from genome assembly GCA_028830015.1 of Eucalyptus grandis x Eucalyptus urophylla. Lineage (NCBI taxonomy): Eukaryota > Viridiplantae > Streptophyta > Magnoliopsida > Myrtales > Myrtaceae > Eucalyptus > Eucalyptus grandis x Eucalyptus urophylla. Next base: position 51,223,678 of record CM054190.1, read on the forward strand.
CCAACAATTAGGATGCTTCATAGCTAAGCACTTTACTTTCGCAAGGATGTACGCCTCTTCACTTGGCGTCTACGAACGAATACGCAGAAATAGCGAGGGAATTGTTACAATTGGACCCCCTTGCATGCCTTGTCCATGATGAAGATAAAAGGACCCCACTTCATCTGGCCACGATGAAGGGCCGAATCAATATTGTGATAGAGCTTGTCGTAATGTAGATGCTTTCTAGTTTGAGCCATACATCTTAAGCGGATTTGATTTCCACCATGTATTGAAGGGCCTCGTTTGATAGGCTCAATCAGATCACGTTGCACACCCTCTCCTCCATGTTAGCCCTATTAAATTATATCTCGAGTTTGAGCGTTTGCAAAATGCGATCTGCTTGGATAAAATTTTTATTATTTGATCGTGAAGATATTTATCTGATAAAGATAATATTCAAGATTATGCACAAGAGAAAAAATTCAAAATTCTTTTTGGGTCTTGGATGTCTTTAGTTAACGGAAGGAGAATCGTTGGACTCCATGAAGATTTACAAAAGAGGAAATAAATAGAATAAAAAGAGGAGCAAAGTTTCTTCTTTATCTGCAAAATAAGGTTATCTACGTGGGGCCCAAAGTCAAAGTCTTGACTTTGGTCACACAACATAATAGCAAAAAGGAATGTGAAGCCCTCTACACGTCCACAGTCCGCTTGAGAGAGGAGATGCAAGTTTTTGAAGCCATGCGAAGCCTTGAAAAGGAACGTGAAGACTTACATATGTGGACCAAAGACGAACGCTGGATTTCCTGATTTTGGCGTACGTAGAGCGTTTCTATTTTAAGCTTGAAAGCGTGGTGATTTGTGCAGTGAATTTATATCCAAGTGAGTTGTTTATTTATAAACACTTTGGCTGCATTTGGCAGTCGGGATAAAATTCATGATATTATATGATTTATGCTATCCTACGTTTGGTACTCGCTCAGGATAAGAAAAAAGTCATATATAAGGGGGATATAGGCAAGATAAAATAATTCCATGGGAGAGATGGGATAAAGGTGGATAGGATTTCTAATGTCCATAATAGGAAAGTTATTTTTTTCGAATAACAAACTTATTAAATTAACAAAATTGAAATTATATTTCAATATAAATAATATTTGAATTCTAATTTAAGAAATTAAAAATGAAAAAAAAATAGAAATTTATTTAAATTAATCTTATTTTAATTTATATATTCAACTTTAATTCTATCTTATAATGAACATTCAATATATAAATTAAATATTTATATTTATTATAGATTTTAGATATTTTTGTATTTTAGGTATGTTAGTACAGTTTACTATTTGATAAAATTTTATTAAAGAATGATGAAAGGGGAAAAAAGAAATAATAAAGAAAATAATATAAAAAAGAGGAAAAATAAAATAAAAATAAATTAAGGAATAATGTTACGAGAGATTTTCATCATCTCCGTTTATATATATTTAGGTTCATTTATAATGATATGACATTTATATAAAAAAAAAATGTACATGATATGATATGAATATATCCGACTTTAATACTACGATTCACCAAACGATGGACTGGATATAAAAAAAAATCACAGAATTTCATATCCTATCATATTCAGTCCTATCCTTATTAAAAATCCAGACGACCAAACGTAGCCTTTGGGTTTGGAATTAAATCTAGGTGTAAGAAATACTCGAGCGTGTAAGCGATTGTAAACTCTGATTCTCCGATTATAGTCAATTATTTGCTGTTAGCTCTCCCCGTGGACGTAGATACCGATACTCAGACCGAACCACGTAAATCTCCGGTGTCCTTATTATTTCTCGTTTATTTCTCTGGTAATTTTGCGTTAACGTAAATTGCAAGATGCTGTCATTTACACGTATTATATTCTAACAATTGGTATCATAACTTGGGATCTAATTTCTTGATTATGATTTGAAGCTTTTGCTTGTCAAATTATTATCTAGAAATTTTGTTATTGTAATTATATTTGAGAGAAAATCTGAAATTGAGAAGTTTAATAGGAGAAACAACTTTGAGTTATGGAGCATCTTATGGAGCATCAAGATGTGGGCATTATTGCCAACCCAAGGTTTAGCCAAGGCACTGGATGGTGAAGATGAGTTACTGATCATAATGAAAGCCTCTAAGAGGGTAGAGTCAATGAAAATAGCAAAGAGCACAATCCTATTAAATTTGTCGGATGAGGTTTTAATAGAGGTTGCTGAGGAAAAGGATGTCGCAATATTATGAGCAAAATTTCAAGCACTCTATGTGAAGAAAGGTTTGAACAATCACTTGTACATGTTGAAGAGGATGTTTCAATTTAGATATACTAAATGTACGTCTATCAGAACCCATCTAGATGAATTTAATAAACTCATGATGGATCTGAAGAACGTCAGTAAGATATTTGATGATGAAGAACATGACATGATGTTGTTAGCCTCTTTACCAGAGTCATGTGAGCACTTTACTAATTCATTGTTGCAGGTGCATACTACAATTACCTCAGAAGAGATAAAGTCCGCCTTATTCTCTAAAGAGTGGCAGAGAAAGTTGCGAGATAATGGTCTAGCACAAGGAGTAGCGCAAGCACTGACGATTCGGGGTAGAGAACAATATCGAGGGCCTTCTAGCAGCAGAGATAAAAGCATATTGAAATCACGCTATAAAAAGTCCAAGGGACGTGTGAAGTGCTTTGAGTGTTATGAAGAATGGCACATCAGGAGAAATTGTCCAAAGCGGAAGAATAAAGATGATAGACAGAATGCTACAAGTAGAGTGGTAAATGTCGCCGAGGGGAGCAATAGTGATGCAGAAGTTGTTTTATGTGTGACTACTACTTCGTCAAGAGACAAATGGGTGCTAGATTCGGGATGCTCTTATCATATGACGCCTCATAAGAACTGGTTTACTACTTACCAGACTACAAATGGTGGTAGAGTTCTTTTGAAAAATAACACAGTTTGTAAGACTGTGAGGATAGAGACAATTCATATACGGATTCACGATGGGGTGGTGCACACATTGGCAGATGTGAGGCATGTACCAGAGCTTAAAAAGAAACTTATTTCTCTGGGGACACTCGATGATATCGGGTGTAGGTACACTACTGAAGATGGAGTACTGAAAATCTCTTAAGGTGTCATGACAGCCATGAAGGGGAAGAAAGTGAATACTCTCTATCATATACTAGGAGAGACCGTAACCAGAACCACTGCAATTTCATTAGGTGAGTCAAACTCTAACTTGACTCAATTATGGCATATGTGATTAGGGCATATGAACGGGGCAGGTATGACGATGCTGAGTGAAAGAGGCTTGTTGAAAGGTCAAAAGACAGGAAAGTTGGACTTATGTGAGCACTGCATTTTTGGGAAGTAGCACTGAGTTAAGTTTATTATAGCTGTTCATTCGACCAAACGACCAGTTGAATATATTCATTTAAACGTTTGGGGCCCGTCTTCGGTTCATTCAAAAGGAGGTGGTGCCTGATATATGCTAACATTTATCGATGATTATTCGAGGAAGGTATGGGTATATTTTCTAAAACACAAATATGATGTGTTTGATCGATTCGAGAAATTTAAGACATTAATTAAGAAGCAACTAGATAAACAAATCAAGTGCCTGAGAACTGATAATGGCATGGAGTTTTGTGGTAAAGATTTTACTGAGTTCTATGAGAAAGAAGGTATTGTGAGACACCGCACAATACTTAGGACACCACAGCAGAATGACGTGGCAAAATAGAAGAACAGAACTCTACTTGAGTGAGCTCGATGCAAACTTTCGCATGCAAGACTTGGCAACAAAATTTTGGATCAAAACAGTGAACATGACACGTTACCAGGTTAATCAATCTCCACCATCTGCTATCAAGTGGAAGACTCCTGAGGAAGTATGGTCAGGGAAACCTGTTGATTACTCCAAATTACGTATATTCGAATGTCCTGCGTATGTTCATGTGAGTGATGGTAAGCTTGAGCCGAGGGCAAAGAAATGCATATTTATGGGTTATGCACATGGGGTGAAAGGCTACCTACTATGATGCACTGATCCCAGGCCACCTGGTGCTGATGTGGTCTTCGATGAGACTACAATGCTTGAACAGAGGAATTCTAAGACACAACCAGTAGAGCAGACAGATTATTGTGTCATTATTGAGGTGGAGCCTCATGTGGAGACTTCAAATACCTCGAAGGTAACAGAAGTTGAGACTGCATATAAGGTTGTAGTTCCTGAAATTGGTGATAATGAATAACCAACAAAACCACAACACACTATAGCCACAGATAGACAAAGAAGGCAAATTAAATCATTGTTACATTACGGTTATACAGATATTGATTATGCATTGACTGTAGGTGACGAGGTGGAGTCAAATGAACCTTCGTCTTACTCTGAGGCGATGGCTAGTTCTGAGTCATCGCAATGGTTAGGGGCTATGAGTGAAGAGATGAAATCACTCCACCAAAATCAAACATGGGAGCTTATCAAAGTACCAAGAGCCAAAAGATTGTCGGAAGTAAATGGGAATCTAAACGGAAATAGGGCATTCCTGATGTCGAGGTAACGAGGTATAAGGCGAGACTTGTGGTGAAGAGATATACACAGCATGAGAGCATTGACTACAATGAAGTGTTCTCTCCTGTGGTAAGACATACTTCTATTCGTGTTTTACTCGCCTTAATTGCTTCGCAAGATCTCGAGTTAGGACAGCTAGATGTAAAAACTGCGTTTCTTCACGGTGAGTTGAAGGAGCAGATTTACATGAGGCAACCAAAGTGATATGTTATTCCGAGTAAGGAATATCTTGTTTGCTTGTTGAAGAAATCTTTGTGTGGGCTAAAACAGTCTTCTAGGCAGTGGTATAAACGTTTTGATGCTTTCATGGCTAGTCAAGACTATTCAAAAAGTTAGATGGATAGCTGTGTCTACTTTAGGAGATTGGGGAATGGTTCTTTGATTTATCTACTTTTATATGTTGATGATATGCTGATAGCATCTAAGAATATGTCCGATATTAATATGCTGAAGAGACGGTTAAATGCTGAATTTGAGATTAAAGATTTAGATGTTGCAAAGAAAATATTGGATATGGAGATTTTGCGTGACAGGACTACAGGAGTTTTACGTCTATCTCGGAAGAAATATATTGAGAAGATTGTAGCACGTTTTAATATGCAGTTGGCAAAATTTATAAGTACACCTTTGGCGAAGCACTTTAAACTTTCAGATTAATTATCACCGCAAACTAAGGAGTAAGAGGAGAAGCATATGTCCCGTGTTTCTTTTTCTAGTGCCGTGGGTAATATTATGTATGCTATGATGTGCATTAAGCCTGATATTTCACAAGCCGTGAGCGTGGTTAGTAGCTATATGGTATCCTGGTAAAGCTTATTAGGAAGCTGTGAAGTGAATCCTCAAATATTTAAAGGGACAACAGATATGGGTATAGTGTATGGGAGGGATAGTAATGGCAATGAGACCACTAGTTTTGTGGATTCGGATCACGCCGGTGACTTAAATGATTGTAAATATTTAGCAGGGTACGTGTTTACGCTAGCAGGTGATGCAATTAGTTGGAAAGCGTCCTTATAGGATCACATTGCCTTGTCTTCGACTGAGACAATGTACATGGCACTAACCTTTGTAGCGAAGGAGGTGATATGGTTACAAAATTTGCTCTCGGACTTTGGGTCACATTGTAATAACCAAGGTATGATATATTTGGCATATAATACAGTTTAGCACGAGCGAACAAAGTATATTAACATCAGGTACCATTTCATCCGAGATGTCTTAGCTAAGGGTAATGTTATTGTTAAAAAGATTATTAGAGCAAATAACCTGGCAAACATGATGACTAAGTATGCTCATTTGGCGAAGCTCAAGCAAGCTTAATTGGTGTCTGTGGAGAGTGGGCACCCCCCGGGGTGTTGGGAGAGCAGCATGGATGATGAGTACTATAATTTGACTTTAAACATCGAGCCAAGATGGAGAATTGTTAAATTATGTATCGAGCTTAAGCGTTTGCAAAACGTGATCCGCTCTATTGAATTTTTTATTATTTAATCGTGAAGATATTTTTATGATGAAGATAATATTTAAGATTACACAAAAGAAAAGAAATTCAAAAAAAAAAATTGGGTTTTGGATGTCTTTAGTTAATAGAAGTAGATTCGTTGGACTCCATGAAGGTTTACAAAAGAAGAAATAAAATAGAATAAAAAAAGGAGCAAAGTTTCTTCTTTATCTGCAAAATTAGGTTATCTACGTGGGGCCCAAAGTCAAAGTCTTGACTTTGGGCACACAATATATAAGCAAAAAGGAACATGAAGTCCTCTCCACGTCCACAATCCACTTGAGAGAGGAGCCGCAAGTTTTTGAAGCCACGTGAAGCCCTCTCCACATCCACGATCCACTTGAGAGAGGAGCCGCAAGTTTTTGAAGCCACGTGAAGCCCTTTCCACATCCACGATCCACTTGAGAGAGGAGCCGCAAGTTTTTGAAGCCACGCGAAGCCTTGAAAAGGAACGTGAAGACTTACGTACGTGGACCAAAGACAAATGTTGGAGTTCTTGATTTTGGCATACGTAGAGCATTTTTATTTTGAGCTTGAACGCTTGGTGATTTGTGTAGTGAGTTTATGTCCAAATGAGTTGTTTATTTATAAACACTTTAGTTTTGGAATTAAATCTAGGTGTGAGAAACACTCAAGCATGTGAGCGATTGTAAACTATAATTCTCTGATTATAGTCCATTATTTGTTACTAGCTCTTCCCGTGGACGTAGATACCGATACTCGGACCGAACCACGTAAATCTCTGGTATCCTTATTATTTCTCGTTTATTTCTCTGGTGATTTTGCATTGACGTAAATTGCAAGATCATGTCGTTTCCACGTATTATATTCCAACAGGCCTAGTCATCATCAGTGATGGTGTCCAACTTGTTCAATCTTCCCTTGATAAACTCGGTTGACTAATAGATCCTTCATTCTTCTCCGCCATTGTGTAAAATTATTCTTCCCGGTGAATCATTCGATATCAAATCGAATGGTCAAACCTTTTCCAGCCATCTGGTCAAAAGTCGCAAGACAATAATGGAAAACTTGGATTGCTTCAATACCAATTGTTGTGCAGAAAAGCACCCTAACTAGATGAGATGAAAAGTTGAAAAACAAGAATAATCAAGAGCATAGAGATTTACGTGGTTCGACAAAAATCCACCTACATCCACAGGAGAGAGAGAGACAATTTCTCCTTTCTTAAGCGTATTTAGATACAATATAAAATGCTAAATAAATAGATCATCAGATCCCCACTTCCCTAATCCCAATAATAGAGGAGTTCCACCCTAAAGATCTTATCAATTTTGAAACTAAGAAATTTTTAGTGATTATCCCCTAAATATAGGGGTATCATGACATTTTCTAGTTACATCGAATTTGGACTATTTCCCATGAAATCCCTTGTAGATAGGTCTAAATCTAGGAAATATATCTGGAAACATATAGCCTGCAAGCGCCAAACCTTCCTAGACTTCCCAATCAACTTTTCTGAGTCTCTAATCAATGGAAATTTCTTGAAATTCAAGACAACATCAGCAGAGTCAAAGAGGAGGCCTTGTCAACTTTTCCAAGTCTCTAATTGATGGAAATTTCTTGGAATTCAAGACAACATCAGCAGCGTCAAAGATGAGGCCTTATCAACTTTTCCAAGTCTCTAATCGAGCGAAATTTCTTGCACTTTTCGATGAAAGTCTTGTCGATCTTAAATGCACGCTGATCTTCTTGGTTCAATGAATTTGCGTTGAATATGGGTTGCATCATCTTATTATTCTTTAATCCCACATGTTTTTGCCGTTGCTTTGCTCTTTCCAGCATGTAAATGCTATGTAAGACTAGCATCTTATATATAGTTAACAATCTCAACCCTTGACATTCCAACTTCAAGGCAATCTAGTGAAAGAAAAAGAGAGATCGTGTGTGGACCAAAAGCTTCAGGTGATTAACCCGAGCAATTTCGAATTCACCCACAAGCTGCGAACAATGCCATCGATCACAAGCCCAAGAAGAAGGTCGCCATCCGCGCCGTTGCATCAGCAAGCTTCCTTAGCATCTGAAAGAACGCGCCGAGAGAAGAGGCTCTATGAAGCGTCGCTTGGCGGGTGCGTCGAGTCGTTAGCTCAGTTGCTGCAAGAAGACCGACTCATCCTAGCTCGGGCTTCTGTCACTTGCTTCGACGAGACACCATTGCATGTGGCCTGCATGCTCGGTCATGTACCTTTTGCCAAGTTTCTTTTGGCTCATAAAAGGGATTTGGCTATGGAGTTGGACTCGCAGGTATGTCGAAGCGAAAAACTTGGTTTTGATTGTTTGATATTAGACTATCTTGCTTGTCAAATTAAATTTTGCACATGTAATGTAGTATTTTGTTTTTCAGTTTTCATGATCTGTGAGAAATCAAACCCATCATATGTCTCAAGGAAATTAACAAAATTCAGACAGAAATCAAGTTATGGGTTTCCAGGTTAATTCAACCTGAAAAATCTTACAGACACTAATGAATTTGAGCAGCTCGGTCTATTTGATTTGAAAATACAATATATATAAATCACATGAACGTGTCCCTCAATAAGAATTCTCCATAGTCAAGCACTTTTACTTTGCAGGGACGCGTGCCTCTTCACTTGGCGTCTGCGAACGGATATGTTGAAATAGCGAGGGAATTGTTACAATCAGACCCCCTTGCATGCCTTGTCCATGACGAAGATGGGAGGACCCCACTCCATCTAGCCACGATGAAGGGCCGAATCAACATCGTGATAGAGCTAGTGAAGGCGAGACCGGAGGTGGCCGAGCATAGGCTGAGCCACGGCCAAACCACTCTCCATCTAGGAGTGAGGCATAATCGTTTGGAGACTCTAAAAGTCCTAGTGGAGATGGTGGGAGATGGTGATTTGGTGAACGCTCAAGATGATGAGGGTAATACCATTTTGCATTTGGCCGCAGTAAACAAGCAAATAGAGGTAATCCTTTTTGCTTTGAATTGCTTCAATTTTGTGATGACGTCAAATATCGCATTCCAATTGAACATCTTGTGACGATAAAATCCGATTCATTCTCATTTTTCTATAGTGGATTTATCGATTGAAGAAACTTACAGGAAATATCTTTGTTTGTTGTTTCTTTTATAATTGATAAGAAGCTCATCTTTTTATGCAGACAGTGAAATATCTGCTTCAAAGAAGTGAAGTGGATGTGAACATAGTGAATAGAAATGGCTTCTCTACTCTAGATATAGTGGAACATTTTCCAAAGGATTTCAAAGTCATTGAATTAAGAGAACTCTTAGTACATGTTGGAGCTCTGAGAGCCATAAGATTCGGTGCATCGACAACTCACCAAGCAGTTGTTGATAACACCAAGGAGGAGAATTCAACTGTTGTAGTTGACCTGGCATCTGTAGCACCTCCCTCCACCAATACTCCTCCAGTAAATGTGTTTCCGCCAAAGTCTTTCTCGGGTGATATCAGGAAGCAGAAGGAAGACAAACACGAGGAATGGATCGAGAAGAAGCGACATTCTCTGATGGTAATGCTTTAGCTAGATGTCTTGGAGTAGCATTTGTTGAAAACTTAAATAAGATCATAGCTCACAGCTAGTTAATTTAAACCCTCTATTTGTTTTATGAAAAATGGATGATTCAGAATATCCTAAAAATGATCATTGGTGTCATTTAAAATAAATAGTTATGCTTTCTTAAAAATGTTTTCTACATATGTACTAAATTGCTTATAATTAAATAGCTATGTATAGAAAGAAGTTTAGTAATTACAATAATAGATGGCTTATGATTAAAAAAAAAAGAGAGGGTAATAATAAGAAATCTAATAGTGAGAAGGATGAAGCAAGTTGATGAATATTTAAGAAAGTAATGGTACTTAAGAAAATCTAACTGTGAAGCAGTTGGGTGATTTTGTTTAAATATCTATACTAATACATAAAGTAAAGAGGATTTCTAAAAGACTAAATCTTTTATCTTCTCCAAATATTCTCAGCGACTTGGGGCATGTTTGGTAACCATTTTATTATGGGAACACTTTCTACTTAAATATGATTTTTTTTATTTTGTTTTCTAAATAGTACTTGAAGGCGTTTGGTAACTACTCAAAATTTATATTCTATGAATAGAAATGCATTTGGTAAGACTTTAAATTCTTTTGTGATTTAAAATTTCTTTTTAATTTGTTAATAATTTTTTTTCACTTTTTCCTTTTCTTTTGGTAACCGGCCAAACAAGGGCCAGCAACCTTGTCGGAGTGTCGCCGTCCCCTGGCAAGGCCGAGCCTCGCTGGGCAAGCATCCCCGGCCAAGCTTGACCTCACCTTGGTTTTGGGGGGGGGGGGGGGGGGGGGGGGGGGGGGGGAGCTAGGCCTCGCTCAAATTTGGCAAGGCCAAGATCACCCATGGCCGGGCAACGCAAGCCTCGCCAGCGGTGGGGACTATAAATGTGTTTTATTTTCCACACGTTTAGTTATTAGATTTTGATTTTCTTTCTAACAACAATAGCAACCTTTATAAAAAGACGTTCAAATTTCAAAATATCTTAATTTTTTTCTCATATATGTGTATATTCATACACTTAGTTTTTTCATAATTTAATCCATGACATCTATTTCTGTAGAGAGCTTGCCACAATTTTCTTGTATTTCGATAAATATAGGAAAAGCCATCAATTGAATTTGTGTACTTGTTGAAATGACTAACTTTGACTCGACGATCTTCGTATTTTTAAATATAGGTGAAACACTATTTCTTCATTCGCAATTTTAAAACTTTCTTTCATGTCACGACAGATAATTGCCACCGTGATCGCAGCCATGGCTTACCAAGCAGGCCTTAACCCTCCCGGTGGCTTGTGGAACGACGATCAGAAAGACAACAACGGCACCATCTTATACTATGCGGGAACATCGATAATGGCTGCAAACGATCCAGAGGGTTCCCCAACGTTCTGGATATACAACACCGTCTCTTTTCTTGCATCCCTTAGCACGATCTTGCTGCTCATGAGTGGCTTGCCCTTGGGGAACAAGGTTCTGATGTGGATTCTGACGGCCACAATGTGGGTGACCATCACTTTCATGGCGCTGACTTACCTCAATTCCATGATAGCCATCTCGTTGGTGCTCAGGGAACCTAAACATGGGAGCCCGATCACAGAGGGTGGGTCGATCACAGTGGTTGCGTATGCCTTGATTGTTTGGCTCGGCATTGTAGCCATTGTTTTTTTAGTTCACACCGTTCGATTCCTCGTGATTGTCCTCCGGAATGTGAAAGATCCGCAAAAGCTCAAGAAGTGGATATCAGGGTGTGTGAGTTGGTGCAGATCTAGGGGCAATATCAAGATCTAGTGTATTCATCTGGCGGGGCAAAGGATTACTGCATAGTCTTGATCCCTGTGTTCTTTCTAACTCAATCCCTATGTCATAAGATCATTCTGAGTACCGCTACTTGTGCAAACGATTTAATGCGACTACTAAACCAAAGGCAGACTCCTTCTCGCATTATTCTCGAGTTCTCCTCATCAGATATGTCTCGCCCACGTAGCCGAATCTTTCTAAAGAGAATGGGAAGGCCTGGCCACAAAGTAATCTGATCTACTCTTACGTATGCCGCAAATTAGTAGGTAAAAGCAACATTGGGCCATTCTATGATTTGTCTCACACAGCTTCAACACTCTCTTTCCAATCACACCAAACAACCGAACCCACCTCCCTCAAAAGCATCCGCACTTCTTTTATGCTTCCTTCATATTCTTCTCCATTGCTGATAGATGTCCAAAAGCCATCTGATCAAAGCTAGTGAGCCGCTCTGTCTGATCAATTTCAACCCCATGGCTCCAAACCACAATGCAGTCACACCATTTACATGAACTTCTTACACTATCTTTGCCTGCCTAATTTTAAGGAAGCGATAGACAGATTTCACAGAAAACACTCCATTATTATTCGCAGGCCATGCAAGCTGATCCTCCCTCAAAGATCGGAATCGAAGCAGTGCTAGTTTCATATGTAATGTTCACATACCAGAACGTGTGCTTCTTCTAAAACAACATTCAAGCTCTGATATTATAACCGCTTGCCAAAGGATCTTTTCTTCTTTATATAGACAAGTAGAGGAGGGACAAGGTAGAAATGGAACCTAAAATCTCATGGACCGATCTGTTGTTCCTAATCACAAGACAAAGGATTGGTAGCGTATCATCCCACACAAAACACAAAAAATTACTGTTCATATGCAAACTGATTACAGGGGATGGAAGAACAGAGAGATGAAAACAATTGCATAGACAGATCGTTTGTAGCTTAGATTGGTGGTAATCAGTCTATAACAATTGGGAAGGTAAGAGAGTTCTCAAGGGCAGGAGCCAGTACTTTCATCTGTCTTAGACAACCACAATGTGTGGTTTCGATCAGCAAGCCCATAACTAACGCAGCTCATAAACTTCACTCAACCCGGCTTGGCAAACCAAGCCTCTTCAAGAAGTTCCGTTTTGCACCCCCAACTTAATGCAACGTGACGGTTTTGTCTGGGAGAATAATATTGGGGTTGCGTATGTGTTGGTTAAGAGCCGCCAATTCCTTCCATTTAGCACCAGTTCCATGAACACGGGATGAGATGCTCCACAATGTGTCACCAGGCTGTGCCTTAGTTGTTGCTGGGGCAGTAGATTTAGAAGAAGCAGTCTTTGACTTCAGGAACGGATGCTTATTGCTCTTTCCCATTCCATTAGCGAGCAACCAACGGGAACCAGATTGTTGCTGGTTTGAACTTCCCCAGACCTTTCTCTTCCCAGGATCAAATATGTTTAATTAATTCTAGATTATAATTATTTTACACATGGTTGTGATACCCATGCCGTGCATCTAGGACGACGTGGGATTTATAGATTTTAAATGAGATGAGAGCTTAGAAGAGTTTTAGATTAAACAGTCATCTTCTAATAATTTAGATATGTCAAAATGGGACATAGACTCATTTTTTAACCATATTTGATGGGTTGAGTTATTATATGAACTAGTTATATTCACTATGGGTTCATAATGGTAAAACTTAGAATAATATAAGTGCTAAATAGATTCACAACTTATTTAGATCTATTTCATCTCTATGACTTTCTTTTCATTCTCTCGCTCTCACTTGATCTCATGCTTGCTCACTATTTACTCTCACTTCAATTTGTGTATGAGTTTTTTTATATTGGTTAAATATAGAAGTGTTTTAGCAATACATGTCGTGTCGTTCATAGGTCACTAGATTGTATTACACGAAAATATGTCAAAGCGTGTTAAATAAATCAATTTAAATTGGATCATTTGTTACCCTACTCATTATTTTGATGGGTCTGTAATAATTTAAGGTTTTGCATGGTTCAACATGCAATGTTTAACTAATTGTGGATTAGATTCGGTTTTACGCATGGTTTACACATGCCGGGCGTCCACAATGACGTGAGATCTACAAAAATTTATAAACAGGGTGAGAGGAGAAATAGAAGAAGTTAAGGATTAAACCGTTCGTCTTGGATTATTTGTTCGTACGTAAACGAAAATGGCCAAATTGAAAGGTGAACGCGATCTTGGGGAAACACGGGAAAAGGTCGAGACCGTTGACCGGGTAACGAAACCGCGCCCCCGCTTCGTTTTTGACCCGCCGGGGGGAATCGTACGACAGCCAGCGAGACCAAACCCGCGCGTAGCCCCACTCGCTGAGCAGTCCCCCTAAGTTGAAATAATTAATTAATAAATATATTGTTTTACTAATAATAGTAAATCTATAATTAAATATTTTTGTGAACAATAAAAATAAATTTTAATTTATTCATTTTTATAAATGAAACGAATAATCATTTTTAAGAAAATATTTTTCAAGCCGTTCATTTTCTATGAAATAATTAAGAAGCTAAATACATCATGTCAAATCCCCATATATGCAAAAGCCCGAGGTCTCAAGTTTGTCCGAGCATACCGTGCTTGTAGAGATGACGGCAAGCTGTAGCGCAGCTCAAAGGTGTGACAATTTGCCGTTGGCAAGAACAGGGGCAAGCACGCCTAAGGGGTTTGGTTGTGGTGAAGAGCCCTGCGGGTGCGGGGGATGGTTTTTATTGAGGTCCATCCCCGGATCCTCTAAAGCAGTTTAAAAACTTGCTCAGGTCTCAGAGATGGCTATACATAGAGAAGGATGGAGGGAACAAAAAAAAGATATATGGCCCTAATTAGGGTTTTGTAATGTTTCAGATTGAGTGCGGTTGCGATTAGAGTTAAGTGGACACATGTCGCAATCTCAATAGGAAGACTTCGAGCGTATGCACAGTAGGAGGCAGCAAATCATGCGCCCGCTCCGAGCCGCCTACAACTCGCAAACTCGCGGCAACCGGTTGGCACGCCGTGGACTTTGACGACGTGTTCTTTACGGGAGTCGCTGGAAATCTCTTTCGCTTTCGGCAGATCCGCACAGCTAATCGCGAGCTTAAAATATAATAGAAGGTACGAGTCCCATGCATTGTTTTATATAAAAGAGGAAAACCCATGCAAGTGAAAAGCACTTCTCCCAATCGATTCACACGTCTTTGCTCGTTCACGTGCAAAAAGGGGTGTGCCCGCCCTCCTTTTCGATCCGAGTCTTGCGGGATAAGATGACATTCTCGAGAAACGCATACAATATTCTCTAAATAATAATATATATATTTTGGGTTGAACGCGTGGAATATAACGAGGCAATATTTTAAAAGGGTAAAAAAGAAATACAACCTTTTTTCTTTTAATATTATGATCTCAAGAAGATCATTTGTGTTTTAAATTTGAAATTATATCCTTTGTACATGCAATGTGAAAAGTATGGAATTATAAAAGGGAACTTACTTATTTAGTATTCACTTTAATAGAAAACTTCATAACACTTCGAGCAATTGACTCGATCGTAAGAATTTCTTCCACACCATGTGAATAGTGCATATAAACCGATTAAACATACCCAAAGTTAAGTAATCGTAAAGAAGATATACTTTTTCTATTTCCCTATATATGGTCTACTAAAGCTACATTTCACTTTTACTCTAGGTTTTAGCTATCAAAAATGCAAAATGAAAAAAGAGAAAAAAAAAAAAGTCCCAATTAAACGTAAATCGCATTTTTGAACACATCCGCTCGTCCAATGGTATCGAAGTGCAAATGGTTATGTGTAGTGAATCGGATTACCAATCAAGTATTATTAAATTGGTTATATTAGCACAATAATGATTAAACCAAGGGGGCCAAAGGAACATGTCCGAATCGATATTTTGAATCTATATCATGGTTCTGTGGAACGAGCAAAATGCCAAATTCCTTTCTATGCAGACCCACTTCCCCCGACGTCGTGAGAGTGATTGACCAAGCTCTTAATTAGCGTTATAGCCAAGCACAGTAAAACTGCAATAAAAATTATTTTATAGAAAATGAATAATTTAAAAATTATTTTTTTAAAAGATAATCGCTTGCAAAAGAAAATTGAATGAATGAAAAGTATTTTCATTATTTGAGAAAATAGCTAAACAAAAATTGTTATCAATAATGAAAACATTTTCATTATATGTTTTCAAAACAATACAAGTGATAAGTTTTTAAGAAAATATTTTTCAAATCATTTCTTTTCTACGAAGCAAATGAATCCTTTTAGAATCACTAAAACGCAAGATTTTGCATTCGAATAATTTTCTTTTATATATAAGACATCAAGCACCGAAACTACCCAGGATACTCTTGAATATATCCATTTAAAGGAGCCCCAGCACCTAGTCCCCACTGCCCAGTGCCTACAGCAAAAGCATTTATGCTCAACTTGGAGAGGTAATTGCATCGAAATCTATGTGATGTTAATCTTTCTATTTTCCCCTTAATTTTTGCTTTTAGCGAGAAAATGCCAAAGAGCATCGTCTTGATAATTTGTTCATCAACTATGCCTTAAAGATTTGATATTTCTTATTTGAAGCAAGAGACTTCAACATAATGTATAAATACTCTTCCATTTTCAAAAGTGTCTTGGGTAGTGTGATTTCCACTTTTAATTATATTAACTCATGCACTGGGATACCTGCTAATACGATCCTTTTGCCAAATTACACTACATATGGATCTCGTGAGACGAGACATGCCTCAGTGAAGAATTGCGTCGATTGTTTTGTCTAAATTGACTTTTACTCTGTGTTTCATTTGTTCACACTCATAATCCGTGGCCTGTAAATTTTGAGCTTTTTACAAGTCTAAAAAGTATAATTTTTTTTACAAAATGGCAATTTGACGAAAAAATTCACATGTACTTTTTCGAAATTTTTAAAAATTGAAATAATACTTTAAAGTTTGGCAGAAAAACAAAATGCTTTTTGCTAAAACACAAACAAGTAAGTCCTTTTGCTTATTATTTTTTACTTAATCAAATATTGCGGCTCACACGCTTTAAATACTTTTTAGTCCAAGATGCTTGAAACTATTACAATGAAATGTGGATATACATATAATTTTTCCATAACTTTTGAAAATTCAGATAATTTATTAGATTTTGACCGAAATTGAAAAACTACCTATTGCTTTGGCATTTCAAATTTTTTAAATAGTTGACAACACATAAATATTCCAAATCACTATTAAGTGCTTTATAATCTTAAATTGTCGAACTCAACGCTATATGAAAATGACATACAAAATCAATGGGAAAATTCCAAATAAGGGCATGAAATAAATATTTTTCTAAATAAGAGCCTAAAGTGTCCTCATTCTCAATAAGTGTTTAAAAATGATTTTATTTCAAATAAGAGCATAAAATAGCTATGTTAATTTCAAAAAAGAGCTTGACTTTCTAGTTGGCCAATGGCATTTTGTCATTTACCTTTTTTCCTATTTTTCTTTCTTTTTTCCTTTTTTGCTGGTTTTCTCTTCCTTCTTTGTTGGTGGCCGGTACCCACCCACAATGCCCGAAGAGGGCTAGGCAAGGGAGGGCCTTGCCTGGGGGAGGCGACCCTCGCCCTATGTGAGGCCTCCCTCAAAATCCATAGGCGAGGGCCACCTTCACTAGATTTGGGCAAGGTTGCCTCGCCAGCGGGATGGCCTCACCTCAACAAGGTCGCCGAGCCCTCGCTAGTGCTCGCCAGGAAAAAAAAAAGTAAAAGAGAGAAAAGAAAAAATAATTTCAAATTAAAATTTTCTTTTGACGAAAAAACTCTTGATCGTCTAGAATAAATCAACGAGATCAGGCCCTTATTTGAAACTTTCACGATCACTTCAAACTCTTATTTAACACAAGATCCATTTTAGGTCATTATTCAAGAAATGAAGGCATTTCAAGCCCTTATTTAGATTTTTTCTAAAATTAGTTTACAAAGTGATGTGATAGATTGTAAGAGTCAATTAAATAAGTTGAAAAAGAGTGAAAATGTGACCAATTAAGTAAGTTGAAAAAGAGTGAAAATGTGATCATCTCATCAATCCCCTTTGAGTGTTAGTGTCTCACAACCCGTTATGAAATATGTAACGAAGCACAAACCACAGTCGGGGCCCTACGCCCTCATGCTCCACACCCACTTGACGCGGAGGTGGACGGAATCGTCGTGCATGGAAGACTACGCCTTGTGTGCATGGAAGACTGCGCCTTGTGGTCACACTCACCTTTAGGACAAAGCCAAGACCACAGTCGGGGCCCTACGCCCTCGTGTTCCACACCCACTCGACGCGGACGCAAAGGAGGCCGAGGGAAAGATGAAAAAAAGACCGAGGAAAGAGGAAGAGGAGCGGCATTGGCAAATGTGTACATACAATAGATACTGCCGTCGGAAAAAGTCGGGAATAGTTACGCGAGAGACATAAAAATGGTACGCAAATCGATATGAGTCGGTAGCGTGAGAAGGATCAACATCATTGAGGCGGGGAAGTTCCATTCTCTTTTCCCTCACTTCTAATATGTCATCTGGACCTGGCTTAGCTTAAGTCCGATATTGTCATACCCCAAGTAAGAAGTCTCTGTTTCGAGACTTGTAAATTGCATCGTCGAACTGAGTCGACCCTGATTTCTACAGTTTGAGCAATCAAGGGAGTTTGTCAAATTGTCCGCAAACCAGTCCGACCATCACATACATTCCTGTTCTTTTCACCTATTCTTTCCAAGGACTAAATCAATAGAAGAACACAGAACTTTGATCTTCTTGCATTTGCATGTGGATTCTCATTCCCTTATCCTCTTTCATCAATTTATGTACCTTCAGTGACGGAATGAAAGACTACAGGTACAGTTCAGAGTCTGATCTGCCAGGAGATTTATTCAAAGATAATCTCATGAATTTAGTGCACAGCTTTGTGCTTAAGTAGCTAAGCTTTTACCTCTCCCCGACAGGTCGGTTACTCCAGTTTGTATTCTGCAGGGAGTGTTCATCGATGTCGGTTGGATCGCCTCTATAGAAAACAATCACAAACCCTTTAGACACTGCCAAGAACGGCCAGACGGTGGCCATTAGGATACGCTGTTTTCTATCTTTGTAGTATTGGTTTGTGGTTATTCAGGGAAGACATTCTTACCTGATTGGATGCTGCTCTTCTTTCCAGATCGTTGGCCCGAATGCAGAATAGCCAGGGAAAGATATCCGGCAGGCATTTTGACTCAGAAGAGGAGCTTGTCAGTCACATTTCGAAGAGGTCTCTAAGACGAATACCGGGTAGATAAATCTTAATTAATTAGTAATGGCTTCACAGTTCTTTAAGCTGAATTTGAAACATGACTACATAACTTAGCTCCTATATATGCAGGGTGGCTTGACTATGGAAGACTGGAAGCCGGAGGCTAAGCTGAAGACCCTCTTCAAAACCCACCGAATCCATCTGCCAACAGCCTGTGCACAGTACCATCTTCTAATGCAACTTCTCGAGTCTTTGTCATCTACAACTACGTAGACCAAGAAGTCTCAAACTCAAAGATTCTCGACCTTTTTCCAGTGAAGAAAATCGACTGCTTTAGCACTGAACTTTCTCATTGGATTCAAGAGGAGCACGATCCTCGTTGCTTACACACCAGAGAGCGTTTGCCACATCTGATGAGGCCGACAGCGACATTGGTTAACGCCCAATAATCACGTCGAAGGGAATGTTTAGATGAATAGTCATCTTTAGACTCATCTAATCCTTTGACCATGAGAAAGAGAGACTCAACTGCTCCACAATGTTACTCTTTTTCAAATAGATTATTAGGAGACCTTCCAACAAAACTAAATCTTTGATAATTGAGGTTACGATTGGGAGAAGTTATGATAAGCTTCTCTACTTTTATAGTTGGTAATAGCAAAAATGAACCGTGCCTTTGCGCTCGAGTCTTGGATTATGAAAGAACTTATTTTAAGAAAGATTTAATTTTCTATCGGGTCAAATTTTAAGAAAGTTTAGCTTCATTCTATAGATGGAGAGCATACTCGGGCAAATTACATGCACTTAGGATATCATTAGCCTCCAGTGATCTTCGATCCGGGTCACCTATGCCAACAGCCTCTAATAATTGTACAAAAATCTTTATTAACTCTTTTAGGGTTGGTATAGTTAAATGGGATATCGAGAGAATTCGGGTTTCGAAACTAGAGATCTCTTATTCCATTCTTACCAATTATGTATGACACGTTCTAGATCGAGGTCACGTAAACACACCTTCTTAATCAATTTATGGTCTGACCCGAAGAAAAAAAAAACCGAATTATGAGCTTGAAAGGTATTTCCTAACTAGAATTCAAGTAGAAAAGTCTCCACGTACGTGTCTCTGGATTATTAAAGAAATTATATGAAAAAATTATAATATTGTGATAAAGATGAAAATTTACATCAAACATTCGGATGCAAATAAGGGCGGACCAAATTTTGATCTCCACCGCTCAACGAATCTGTTCGAATTTCTTCGTTCTTTCGTCCTAATAAACTGGTAGCTTGTCGGCATTTCTTCCATCGCAGCCGTTAAATAATGAGTACGATGATCCGGGTAGCACAAACCATGGCAGCCGTTAAATAATGAGTACGATGACCCAGGAACAGGAACAGGAAGTCAACAAGTCAACTCCGCGCGGGAATCTTCTGAATCATGTGACTTTTTGACTTTTTAACCCCGCATATTACGGTAACACCACTTTTTTTTTTTTTTTTTTTTAACGGCAACACCATTTGTGAGAGGAGTGTAATCACTTCAAATGATAAATTCCAGCGACTTCGAGTTCAACCCAAGCTGGGAACAATGCCATCGATCACAAGCCCAAGAAGGACGTCGCCATCCCCGCCATCGCATCAACAAGCTTCCTTAGCATTTGAAAGAAGACACCGAGAGAGGAGGCTCTATGAAGCGTCGCATGACGGGTGCATCGAGTCGTTAGCCCAGTTGCTGCAAGAAGACCGACTCATCCTGGCTCGGGCTTCTGTTACTTGCTTTGACGAGACACCATTGCATGTGGCCTGTATGCAAGGTCATGTACAGTTTGCCAAGGATCTTTTGGCCCATAAAAGGAATCGGGCTATGGAGTTAGACTCGCAGGTATGTCGAAGCGAAAACCTTGGTTGTAGTTGTTTGATATCCTTTTGTTAGATCAAACCGAACCCAGTCATCCTCACGAACCAGATAATCGGAGGAATCGCAACTCTTTTGATTTGGTTTTTGCAAGTTTTAGGCTTTTAGCCATGTGTAAAGTAATTTATAAACTATATTTCCATGGAATATCTCTACATAGATCACACTATCTTGCTTGTCAAATTAGATTTTGCACATGTAATGTAGCATTTTGTTTTCCAATTTTCATGATTTGTGAGAAATTAAACTCATCATATATCTCAAGGAAATTAACAAAATTCAGACATAAATCAAGTCATAGATTTCCAGGTTAATTCAGCCTGAAAGATCTTACAGACACCAATGAATTTGAGTATCTTGGTCTATTTAATTTGAAAATGCGATATATATAAATCATATGAACGTGTCCCTCAATAAGAATGCTCCATAGCTAAGCACTTCACCTTTGCAGGGACGTACGCCTCTTCACTGGGCATCTGCAAACGGATACGTTGAAATAGCGAGGGAATTGTTACAATCAGACCCCCTTGCATGCCTTGTCCATGACGAAGATGGGTGGACCCCACTTCATCTAGCCACAATGAAGGGCCAAGGCAACATCGTGATAGAGCTGGTGAAGGCGAGACCGAAGGCAGCTGAGCATAGGTTGAGCCACGGCCAAACTGCTCTCCATTTGGGAGTGAGTCATAATCGTTTGGAGGTTCTGAAAGTCCTGGTGGAGACGATGAGAGATGGTGATTTGGTGAAAGCTCAGGATGATGAGGGTAATACCATTTTGCATTTGGCCACAGCAAACAAGCAAATAGAGGTAACCCTTTTTGCTTCAAATTGCTTCAAAATTGTGACAACCTTAGATATCACGTTCCAATTGAACATTTTATGCATTCAAACTTCAGTGGATTTATCGATTGAAGTAACTTACAGGAGATATCTTTGTTTGTTGTTTCTTTTATAATAGATAAGAAGCTCATCTTTTTGTGCAGACAGTAAAATATCTACTTCAAATAAGCGAAGTGGATATGAACACAGTGAATGGAAATGGCTTCTCTGCTCTGGATATAGTGGAATATTTTCCAAAGGATTTCAAAGTCATTGAATTGAGAGAACTGTTAGTACATGCTGGAGCTCTAAGAGCCATAAGATTCCCTGCATCGACAACTCACCAAGTAGTTGTTGATAACAGAAATGAGGAGAATTCAACTGTTGTAGTTGACCTAGCATCTGCAGCACTTCCCTCCACCAATACTCCTCCATTAGAGGCGGTTCCGCCACCATCTTTCTCTGGGAAAATCAGGAAGTAGAAGGGAGACAAACACGAGAAATGGATCAAGAAGAAGCGCGATTCTCTGATGGTAATGCTTTAGCTAGATGTCTTGGAGTAGCATTTGCTGTAAACTTAGATCAGATTGCTTATGTTATTGCAATTAACATCATAGCTCACAGCTAGTTAATTTAAAATCTCTATTTGTTTCATGAAAAATGGATGATTCAAAAAATATTTTTATAAAAATAATCATTTGTATCGCTTAAAGTAAATAGTTATGCTTTCTTAAAAATGTTTTCTACGTATGTACTAAATTGCTCATAATTAAATAGCTATGTATAGAAAGAAGATCAGTAGTTACAATAATAGATGGCTTATGATTTTTTTTTTAAATAATAGAGGGCAATATAATAAATCCAATAGTGAGAAGAGACGAAGCAAGTTGATGAATATTTAAGAAAATAATGGTACTTAATTTAAATGTGAAGCAGTTGGGTGATTTTCTTTAAATATCTATACTATTACATAAAGTAAAGAGGATTTCTAAAAAAACTCAATCTTTTTGTCTTCTCCAAATATTCTCAATGACTCGGGGTCTGTTTGGTAACCATTATCTTTTCGGGAACAATTTTTGCTTAAAAATGATTTTTATTTTATTTTGTTCCCTAGATAGTTTTTAAAGGCATTTTGTAACTATCCAAAATTTATATTCTCAGTATAGAAATGCATTTGATAAGTATTTTATATTTTCCTCTTTTTTTCTTTTCTTTTTTCCTTTTCTTTTTCTCATTCTTCTTCTTGCCAACAATCGGCCAAACGAGGGCCAGCAACCTCTTTAGAGTGTCACTAGCCCATGGCAAGGCCGAGCCTTGCCAATTGAGCCTCCTTGGTGGCTAGGCGAGGCTTGGCCTCGCCTTAGTTGGGCGAGCTCGGCCTCGCCCATGGCTAGGTGACGCGAGCCTTGCCGGCAGCCTGATGAGGGTGAGCCTTGCCAACAGCGAGAATATAAGTGTGTTTTATTTTCCACACATTTAGTTATTAGATTTTGATTTTCTTTCTAACAACAACAGCAACCATCATAAAAAGACGTTCAAACTTCGAAATATCTACATTTTTTTTTCTTCATATATGCGTATATTCATACACTTAGATTTTTCATAATTTAATCCATGACCTCTATTTACATAGAGAGCTCGCCACAATTTCCTTGTATTTCAATAAATATAGGAAAAGCCATCAATTGAATTTGTGTATTTGTTGAAATGACTAACTTTGACTCGATGATCTTCATATTTTCAAATATAGGTGAAACACTTTCTTCATTCGCAATTTTAAAACTTTCTTTCACGTCACAGCAGATAATTGCCACCGTGATCGCAGCCATGGCTTACCAAGCCGGCCTTAGCCCTCCCTGCGGCCTGTGGGACAACGATCAGAAAGACGACAAAGGCACCATCTTATACTACGCAGGAACATCGATACTGGCTGCAAACGATCCAGAGGGTTACCCATTGTTCTGGCTATGCAACACCGTCTCTTTTCTTGCATCCCTTAGCACGATCTTCTTGCTCATGAGTGGCTTGCCCTTGGGGAAGAAGGTTTTGATGAGGGTTCTGACGGGCACAATGTGGGTGACCATCACTTTCACGGCAATGACTTACCTCGAATCCATGATGGCCATCTCGTTCGTACACAGGGAACCTAAACATGTGAGCCCGTTCACAGAGGAATGGTACTCCGAGGATGGGGGGTCGATTACAGTGGTTATGTACTCCTTGTTTGTTTGGCTCGGCATTGTAGCCATTGTTTTTCTAGTTCACACTGTTCGATTCCTTGCGTTCGTCTTCCAGAATGTGAAAGATCCGCAAAAGCTCAAGAAGTGGATATCAGGGCGTGAGTTGGTGCAGATCTAGGGGCAATAGCAAGATCTAGTGTATTCATCTGGTGGGACAAAGGATTACTGCATATTCTCGATGCCTATGTTCGTTCTAACTTAATCCCTATGTCATAAGATCATTCTGAGTACCGCTACTTGTGCAAACGATTTAATGTGACTACCAAACCAAACGCAGAGTCCATCTCGCATTATTCTCGAGCTCTCCTCATCAGAGATGTCTCGCCCATGTAGCCGAATCTTTCTAAAGAGAATGGGAAGGCCTGGCCACAAAGTAATCTGATCTACTCCTATGTATGCCGCAAATTAGTAGGTAAAAGCAACATTGGGCCATTCTATGATTTGTCTCACACAGCTTCACCATTCTCTTTCCAATCACACCAAACAACCTCACCCACCTTCCTCAAAAGCATCCACACTTCTTTTATGCTTCCTTCATATTCTTCTCCAATGCTGATAGATGTCCAAAAGCCATCTGATCAAAGCTAGTGAGCCTCTCTGTCAGATTAATTTCAACCCCATGGCACCAAACCATAATGCAGTCACACCATTTACATGAACTTCCTACACTATCTTCCCTGCCTAATTTTAAGGAAGTGATACACAGACTTCACAGAAAACAGTCCATTATTATTCGCAGGCCGTGCAAGCATCGTACATAACTTTTGAGATTTTTAGTGTACTTATCCCCATGTTTGTATCACCGCTCTGCTCTTGCCAATATGTAAATGCTTACATAAGACTCATGTTTTATCATCTTATATATAGTTAACAATCTCAACCTTTGACATTCCAACTCCAAGAGAAGTCTAGTGAAAGAAAAAGAGAGATCGTGTACCTCATGAGAGGAGCAGAATCACTTCAAGTGATTAACCCGAGCGATTTTGAGTTCACCCACAAGCTGGGAACAATGCCATCGATTGCAAGCCCGAGAAGAAGGTCGCTGTCTCTGCCATCACATCAACAAGCTTCCTTAGCATTTGAAAGAAGACACCAAGAGAGGAGGCTCTATGAAGCGTCGCTTGGCGGGTGCGCCGAGTTGTTAGCTTAGTTGCTGCAAGAAGACCGACTCATCCTGGCTCGGGCTTCGGTCACTTGCTTTGACGAGACACCATTGCATGTGGCCTGCATGCTCGGTCATGTACACTTTGCCAAGGCTCTTTTGGCTCATAAAAAGGATTTGGCCATGGAGTTGGACTCGCAGGTATGTCAAAGCGAAAAATTTGGTTGTGTTTGTTTGATATCCTTTTGTTAGATCAAACTACACCCAGTCATCCTCGCGAACCAGATAATCGATGGAACGATAACTGTTTTGATTCGGTTTTTGCAAGCTTTAGGCTTTTAGCCATGTGCAACATAATTTATTGACTATAGTTCAATGGAATATCTCTACATGGATCAGACAATCTTGCTTGTCAAATAAGATTTTGTACATGTACTATCATATTTTGTTTTCCTGTTTCCATGATATGTGAGAAATCAAACCCATCATATATGACGGAAATTAACAAAATTCAGATAGAAATCAAGTCATAGATTTCCAAGTTAATTTAGCCTGAAAGATCTTACAGACAACGGTGAATTTGAGTAGCTCGGTCTGACATATATATAAAATATATAATACAATATATAATATATAATGTGAACGTCTCCCTCAATAAGAATGCTCCTAGCTAAGTACCTTTCTTTTGCAGGGACGTACGCCTCTTCACTTGGTGTCTACGAACAGATACGTAGAAATAGTGAGGGAATTGTTACAATCGAACCCCCTTGCATGCCTTGTCCATGCCAAAGATGGAAGGACTGCACTTCATCTGGCCATGATGAAGGGCTGAATTAACATCATGATAGAGCTGGTCAAGGTGTGACCGGAGGTGGCCAAGCACAGGCTGAGCCACGGCGAAACGGCTCTCCATCTGGGAGTGAAGCATAATCGTTTGGAGACTCTGAAAGTCCTAGTGGAGATGGTGACAGATGGGGATTTGGTGAATGCTCAAGATGATGAGGGTAATACCATTTTGCATTTGGCCGCTGCAAACAAGCAAATTGAGGTAATCCTTTTTGCTTTGAATTGCTCCGAAATTGCAATGACATCAAACATCGCATTCCATTTGAACATTTTGTGAAGATAAAATTTGGCTCATTCTCATTTTTTCCGTAGACGCAAGGTTTCTACATTCAAACTTCAGTGGATATATCGATTGAAGAAACTTACAGGAAATATCTTTGTTTCTTGTTTCTTTTATAATTTATAAGAGGCCCATCTTTTTGTACAAACAGTGAAATATCTGCTTCAAAGAAGTGAGGTGGATGTGAACACAATGAATAGAAATGGTTTCTCTGCTCTGAATATAGTGGAACATTTTCCAAAGGATTTCAAAGTAAATGAATTGAGAGAACTGTTAGTACACGCTGGAGCTTTGCGAGCTGTAAGATTTTCTGCATCAACAACTCACCAAGCGGTTGTTGATAACACAAATGAGAAGAATTCAACTGTTGAAGTTGACATCATATATATAGCACCTCCTCCGAGTGAGGCGGTTCCACCACTGTCTTTCTCGGGTGAAATTAGGAAGAAAAGGAAGATAAACACGAGAAATGGATCATGGAGAAGCATAATTCTCTTATGGTAATGCTTTAACTAGATGTCTTGGAATAGCATTTGCTGATAAGTTAGATTAGATTAGTCATGCTATTGCAATTAACATCATAGCTCACAGCTGGTTAATTTAAACTCTCTATTTGTTTCATAAAACATGGATGATTCAGAAAATGCTTTTTTCCTAAAACTAATCACTTATATCGCTTAAAATAAATAATTATGCTTTCTCAAAAATGTTTTCTACACATGTAGTATGTGTGCTCATAATTAAATAGTTATGTACAGAAAGAAGGGGAGCAGTTATATTAATAGATGGCTTATTATTAAAAAAAAAAAAAAAAACTGAGGGTAATATAAGAAATCTAATATTCAGAAGAAATGAAACGAGTGGATGATTATTTAAGAAATTAATGGTAATTTAGAAATCTAAATGTGAAGCAGTTGGGTGATTTTCTTTAAATATGTGTGTTAATACATAAAGTAAAGAGGATTTTTAAGCAACTCAATCTTTTCTCTTCTCCAAATAGTCTCAACTGCTCGTTAGATATATATTGTATCAATGGACAAATACATATACAAGTAAGAGTGTTTTATTTTCCACACATTTAGTTATTAGATTTTGATTTTCTTTCTAACAACAATAGCAACCTTTATAAAAAGAAGTTAAAATTTTGAAATATCTTCATTTTTTTTTATCATATATGTGTATATTCATACACTTAGTTTTTTCATAATTTAATCCATGACCTCTATTTCTATAGAGAGCTTGCCACAATTTTCTTGTTTTTTTTCAATAAATATAGGAAAAGCCACCAATTGAATTTGTGTATTTGTTGAAATGACTAACTTTGACTCGACGATCTTCGTATTTTCAAATATAGGTGAAACATTATTTCTTCATTCACAATTTTGAAACTTCCTTTCACGTCACGACAGATAATTGCCGCTGTGATCAGAGCCATGGCTTACCAAGCCAGCCTTAGCCCTCCCGACGGCTTGTGGAACGACGATCAGAAATACCAAAACGGCACCATCTATTACTACGCGGGAACATCGATAATGGCTGCAAACAATCCAGAGGCTTCCCCATTTTTTTGGACATGCAATACCGTCTCTTTTCTTGCATCCCTTAGCACGATCTTCTTGCTCATGAGTGGCTTGCCCTTGGGGAAGAAGGTTCTGATGTGGATTCTGACGGCCACAATGTGGATGACCATCACTTTCATGGGGCTGACTTACGTCTATTCCATGACAGGCATCTCGTTCGTACAGAGGGAACCTAAAGAAGTGGATATCAGGGTGTGTGAGTTGGTAAGATCTAGGGGCAATATCAAGATCTAGTGTATTCATCTGGTGGGACAAAGGATTACTGCATAGTCTTGATGCCTGCGTTCTTTCTAACTCAATCCCTATGTCATAAGATCATTCTGAGTACTGCTAGTTGTGCAAACGATTTAATGAGACTACTAAACCAATCGCAGAGTCCATCTCGCATTATTCTCAAGTTCTCCTCATCACAGATGTCTTGCCGGAATAGCCAAATCTTTCCAAAGAGACTGGGAAGGCCTGGCCACAAAGTAATCTGATCTACTCCTATGTATGCCGGGAATTAGTAGGCAAAAGCAACATTGGGAGTTTTCTTGTTTTTTATCCTCCGAATGGTCAGACAAATCTTCCTTCAAGGATCTAATCTCAGTCTGACCTGATACTTACTAGCTTAGGTTGAGCCATTCTATGATTTGTCCCACACAGCTTCACCTCTTTCTTTCCAATTACACCAAACAACCGAACCCATCTACCTCAAAAGCATCGACACTTCTTTTATACTTCATATTCTTCTCCATTGCTGGTAGATGTCCAAAAGCCATCTGATCAAAGCTAGTGAGCCTCTCTGGCTGATCAATTTCAACCCCATGGCACCAAACCATGATGCAGTCACACCATTTACACGAACTTCTCACACAATCTTTCCTGCCTAATTTTAAGGAAGAGATACACAAATTTCACAGAAAACACTCCATTATTATTCACAGGCCGTACAAGCTGATCCTCCCTCAAAGGTCGGAATCAAAGCAGCGCTAGTTTCATGTGTAATGTTCACATACCAGAACGTGTGATTCTTCTAAAACAACATTCAAGCTCTGATATTATAACTGCTTGCCAAACGATCTTTTCTTCTTTATATAGACAAGTAGAGGAGGGACAAGGTAGAAATGGAACCCAAAATCTCATGGACCGATCTGTTGTTCCTAATCACAAGACAAAGGATTGGTAGCGTATCATCCCAAACAAAACACAAAAAATTACTGTTCATATGCAAACTGATTACAGGGGATGGAAGAACAGAGAGATGAAAACAATTGCATAGACAGATCTTTTGTACCTTAGACTGGTGATAATCAGTCCATAACAATTGGGAAGGTAAGAGAGTTCTCAAAGGCAGGAGCCAGCACTTTCATCTTTCTTAGACAACCACAATGTGTGGTTTCGATCAGCAAGCCCATAACTAATGTAGCTCATAAACTTCACTCAACCCAGCTTGGCAAACCTAGCCTCTTTCAAGAAGATCCGTTTCACAACCCCTACTTAACACAACCTGACGGTTTCATTTGGGAGAATAATTTTGGGCTTGCGTATGTGTGGGTTAAGAGCTGCCAATTCCTTCCATTTAGCACCAGTTCCATGAACACGGGATGAGATGCTCCACAGTGTGTCACCAGGCTGTGCCTTAGTTGTTGCTTATTGCTCTTCCCCATTCCATTAGCGAGCAACCAACGGGAACCAGATTGTTGCTGGTTTGAACTTCCCCAGACCTTTCTCTTCCCAGGACCAGTCTTGAGACCAGCAACAGGGACTTCAGTAATCTTATACTGGGGAATTTCTTCCACCTCAGATTTCTTTTCTTCTGTCCACTCCTTAATTTCTTCCTTCTTTTTGGACTCGGCTGACTCATCCTCTTCATCCTCATATTTTACTTCAGAAACCTTGAGGTAAATCCTTTGCTTTGGTGGAACAAACACTCTCTCGACCTGAATTAGCGCAAGCATTGGTGCACCGACTGGTTCATAATTCCGCAAAGGATCCCGTAGTTGCACGATCAATGCAACTGTGAAGTTATTTCCCAAAAGACCACACTTCCTACCAGAGCCTTTGCCACGCCTTCTATCCCCCTTTGACCCTCCACGTATCCAGTCCAAGGAGTTGGCATGATGCGCGGCAAGAATTTTAGAAGTTCGCTCACTAATTTGATCTTCATCATCAAGTTCAGTCCCACATACCCATTGACCTCAATGTAGCAAGCACGCCTAGGACACGGGATCCATTCCATTCTATGACCCTTCCTCCAGCTGCTTCCACTCTCCTTCTCAGCAAGCCTGTTAGGTTATTCAGGGGAGTCAATAAGCCATTTTAATCGAAATCCAAGAGATTTAACTCAAGATATGATGCATGACAGGACATAACTATTTTCACTTTAGCTCAAGTAATTTAGTCTGCTACTGATCTAGCATTGGCAACTAATCGAGTATCTACTGTGATAAATGCTATAAAGATGTTGCTCAGGAAAATCTTGCCACCTTTCAAACTGTACCATTTCAATATGAAGATGACTTTACTCGCTTTCAATGGCTGAAGACCTTGTTACTGTTTCAATATCAGAAAATAGACATGCCATTGAAGAAGAGATGGTATAAAAGTATTGGCAAGAGCTTTTTGCGTTCATTTATCAACCTGGTAACATGCTATATTGCGACGGGGTGCCGCTAGCTATCACCCGTTTGTGGCGACTTGAAGTGATTTCAGCAGCGTTCTATCAAAGAATTGCAGAATGAACAAAGCGTGGCTGACCACAAAATATCACAGGGACGAATTCTAGTTTACTGATTAAACCAACAGGGCAAGATGGGCTTCAGCCTGTCTACATAACCATGAACAAAAAACAAAGAATGACAGAGCTTAATAAGTTCCCTTAATCATAGGATGTCAACCCTGCAAAGCATGACCCCAAAGTCAACCTAATCTTAATCAGACATTTTAGGAATATCTTGCACTTGCTTTCATATAAAACCAACACCATAAGATAAATTAAGCACCTTTGAAAGAACACCAAGTGAACTTTTGGAAGTATAACCTAGAAATGACACGAAGTAGACAAAAAGTATAAGACTTGTAGATCAATTAGTCTTGTCACTTCAAGATTTTTGGCAAAATGTTGGAATAAATAAAGTGTCTTTTTGGGGGAAAAGAACAAGAACAGATCCCCTGAGCTACACAGCTTCAATGGAAACAAACAAACACGAAGCGAGAGCTCACCTTGTGATCAACAGACAAGGGCACGGCCACATCGCCACAACACAACACCGCTCGCGAATCCCCGCATTTTGCCACCACAACCTCCTCCTTCCCCACCACCGCTGTCGACCCCGCCGTCCTCGTCCACGCGTCCACCCCCTTCCCTTCCCTCCAACCTCCTCGTTCATCTTTCCGAACGACGCCTCCATCACCTTCCTCCACTCGCTCTCTCCATCTCCGTCGCTGCATATGCCGGCTCTCCCCTCTATCTCCTTCACCAGTAGCTCCTGCAGCCGGTCGCGGAGAAGTAACGCAACGTCGCAACCTAGAGAGTTGCCAACTCTAACCCAAAATTTTGAATTGAGAAGGAAAGAAAGGAGGGAAGGGAAGCTGCAGCGCGGGGTTGTGGGTGTTCATTCTTCGAAAGGAGGAGAGAGAAAGTGCCATTAATGCATGCAGCACTGCAGGAAAGTACGAGGAAGAGGAGAAAATAAGAAGATGGAGAGAAGAGAGAGACCGCTGGACAGGTGTCGATCCGTGAATGGACCCGAGCATAAATGACTTGATCCTTCCAAGGTAAGCAATATTCTCTCTTTAATGAACTGGTAGCTTGCCGGCATTTCTTGCATCGCAGCCGTTAAATAATGAGTACGATGATCCCCGTAGCACAAACCAACGGCTAAGATTATCAATAACAACAAGTCAACTCCGCGTGAAGCTTCTGGATCACATCATCCGACTTTTTCACTTTTCGACTGCATATTACAGTAGTAGTTTAAAAAAAAAAAAAAAACTGCATATTACAGCAACACCACTTATTAGAGGAGGAAAATCACTCCAAATAATCAACCCGAGCGATTTCGAGTTCACCCACAAGCAGGGAACAATGCCATCGATCACAAGCCCGAGAAGGAGGTCGCCGTCCCCGCCATCGCATCAACAGGCTTCCTCAGCACTTGAAAGAAGCCACCGAGAGAGGAGGCTCTATGAAGCGTCGCTTGGCGGGTGCGTCGAGTCGTTAGCTCAGTTGCTGCAAGAAGACGGACTCATCCTGGCTCGGGCTCCTGTCACTTGCTTCGACGAGACTCCATTGCATGTGGCCTGTATGCAAGGTCATGCACATTTTGCCAAGCTTCTTTTGGCTCATAAAAGGGATTTGGCTATGGAGTTGGACTTGCAGGTATGTCGAAGCGAAAACCTTGATTGTGGTTGTTTGATATCCTTTTGTCAGATCAAACTGAACCCTGTCATCCTCACAAACCAGATAATTGGTGGAATCGCAACTCTTTTGATTAGGTTTTTGCAGGTTTTAGGCTTTTAGCCATGTGTAAAGTAATTTATAAACTATATTTCCATGGAATATCTCTACATAGATAGATCAGACTATCTTGCTTGTCAAATTAGATTTTACACATATAATATAGCATTTTCTTTTCCAGTTTTCATGATCTTTTTGAGAAATCAAACCCATCATATATCTCAAGGAAATTAACGACATTCAAACAGAAATCAAGTTATAAATTTCCAGGTTAATTTAGCCTGAAAGATCTTACAGACATCGGTTAATTTGAATAGCTTAATCTATTTGATTTGAAAATGCGATATATATAAATCATATGAACGTGTCCCTCAATAAAAATGCTCCATAGCTAAGCACTTCACTTTTGCAGGGACGTACGCCTCTTCACTGGGCATCTGCGAACGGATACATTGAAATAGCGAGGGAATTGTTACAATCAGACCCCCTTGCATGCCTTGTCCATGATGAAGATGGGTGGACCCCACTTCATCTAGCCATGATGAAGGGCCGAAGCAACATCGTGATAGAGCTGGTGAAGGCGAGACCGGAGGCAGCTGAGCATAGGTTGAGCCACGGCCAAACCGCTCTCCATCTAGGAGTGAGTCATAATCATTTGGAGGCTCTAAAAGTCCTAGTAGAGACAGTGAGAGATGGTGATTTGGTGAAAGCTCAGGATGATGAGGGTAATACCATTTTGCATTTGGCCGTAGCAAACAAGCAAATAGAGGTAATCCTTTTTTATTCGAATTGCTTCGAAATTGTGACGACCTCAAATATCGCATTCCAATTGAACATTTTGTGAGATAAAATCCAACTCGTTCTCATTTTTCTCTAGACTCAAGCTTTTTGCATTCAAACTTTGGTGGATTTATCGATTGAAGTAACTTACAGGAAATATCTTTGTTTGTTGTTTCTTTTATAACTGATAAGAAGCTCATCTTTTTGTGCAGACAGTGAAATATCTACTTCAAAGAAGCGAAGTGGATGTGAACACAATGAATAGAAATGGCTTCTCTGCTCTGGATATAGTGGAATATTTTCCAAAGGATTTCAAAGTCATTGAATTGAGAGAACTGTTAGTAAATGCTGGAGCTCTGAGAGCTATAAGATTCCCTACATCAACAACTCACCAAGCAATTGTTGATAACACAAATGAGGAGAATTCAATTGTTACAGTTGACCTAGCATCTATAGCACCTCTCTCCACCAATACTCCTCCGGTAGAGGCGGTTCCACCACCGTCTTTGGCGGGTGAAATCGGAAAGCAAGAAGAAGACAAACACAAGAAATGGATCGAGAAGAAGCGCGATTCTCTGATGGTAATGCTTTAGCTAGATGCCTTGGAGTATTTGCTAATAACTTAGATCAGATAAATCATGTTATTGCAATTAACATCATAGCTCACTTCTAATTAATTTAAACTTTTTATTTTTTTCATGAAAAATAGATGATTTAGAAAATATGTTTCTAAAAATAATCATTTGTGTTGCTTAAAATAAATAGTTATGCTTTGTTAAAAAGGTTTTATACATATGTACTAAATTGCTTGTAACTAAATAGCTATGTAGAGAAAGAAGATGAGTAGTTACAATAATAGATGGCTTATGATTAAAAAGAAAAAAAACATAGGGCATTATAATTTCACCAAAAAAAAAAAAAAAAACAGAGGGTATTATAAGAACTCTAATAGTGAGAAGAGATGAAACAAGTTGATGAATATTTAAGAAAGTAATGGCACTCAAGAAAATCTAAATGTGAAGCAGTTGGGTGATTTTCTTTAAATATTTATACTAATACATAAAGTAAAGAGGATTTCTAATAGACTCAATCTTTTGTCTTCTCAAAATATTCTTAACAACTTAGAATCTGTTTGGTAACCATTTTGTTTTCAGGAACAATTTTTACTTAGGAATGATTTTTCTTTTTTGCTCCTTCAACAAGTTTCTGAGTATTAGAATACATCTAGTAACTATCCAAAATTTCTATTTCTGGTATAGAATTGCATTTGGTAAGAGTTTAAATTCTTTTGTGATCTAGAATTTCTTCTAATTTTAATAATTTTATTATATTTTTCTCTCTTTTTCTTTTCTTTTTTTCCTTTTTCTTCTTCTCCTTCTTCCTCTTTGGCCTGTTGCCACCGACGGGCTAGACGAGGCCGGCAATCTCGTTGGAACGTCACCAACCCCTAGCAAGGCCAAGCATTGCTAGCCGAGCCTCATCAGCGGCTAGGCGAGCTCGGCCTCACTCAGACCTTTGCCACCCTCACGGTGGCCTAGTGAGGGCGAGCCTCATCGGCAGTTGGAATATAAGTGTGTTTTACTTTCCACACATTTAGTTATTAGATTTTGATTTTCTTTCTAACAACAATAGCAACCTTTAAAAAAAAGGCATTCAAATTTCGAAATATCTTCATATTTTTTCTCATATATGTATATATTCGTACACTTAGTTTTTTCATAATTTAATCCATGAGCTCTATTTCTATATAGAGCTTGCTACAATTTTCTAGTATCTACATAAATATAGGAAAAGCCATCAATTGAATTTGTGCATGTTGGAATGACTAACTTTGACTCGATGATCTTTGTATGTATAAATATAGTCGAAACATTATTTATTCATCCACTATCTAAAACTTTCTTTCACGTCAAGACAGATAACTGCCACCGTGATCGCAGCCATGGCTTACCAAGCCGGCATTAGCCCTCCCGGCGGCGTGTGGGACAACGATCAGAAAGACAAGAACAACGGCGCCATCTTACACTACGCAGGAACACCGATGATGGCTGCAAACGATCCGAAGGGTTACCCAATGTTCTGGACATACAACACCATCTCTTTTCTTGCATCCCTTAGCACGATCTTCTTGCTCATAAGTGGCTTCCCCTTGGGGAAGAAGGTTCTGATGTGGATTCTGATGGCCACAATGTGGGTGACCATCATTTTCACGGCGCTGACTTACCTCCGGTCCATGCTGGCCTTCTTGAACGTGAAGAGGGAATTTGAAGACACGTGGCCGACCAAAGCGGCCAGCCCACCCACCCAAGCAACCACCCAATCACCGATCCCAGCGGCTGAGGTCTTCATGTATGTTTGGCTCTGCGCTGTAGCCATTCTTTTTCTGGTTCACATCGTTCGATACCTCGTGATCGTCCTCCGAAAGATCCGCAAAAGCTCAAGAAGTGGATATCAGGATGTGTGAGTTGGTGCAGATCTAGGGGCAATATCAAGATCTAGTGTACTATCTGGTGGGACAAAGGATTACTGCATAGTCTTGATGCCTATGTTCTTTCTAACTCAATCCCTATGTCATAAGATCATTCTGAGTACCGCTAGTTGTGCAAACGATTTAATGAGACTACTAAACCAAACACAGAGTCCATCTCGCATTATTCTCGAGCTCTCCTCATCAGAGATGTCTTGGCCACGTAGCCGAATCTTTCTAAAGAGAATGGGAAGGCCTGGCCACAAAGTAATCTGATCTACTCTTACATATGCCGCAAATTAGTAGGTAAAAGCAACATTGGGCCATTCTATGATTTGTCTCACACAGCTTCACCATTCTCTTTCCAATCACGCCAAACAACCGAACCCACCTTCCTCAAAAGCATCCACATTTCTTTTATGCTTCCTTCATCTACTTTTCCAATTCTGATAGATGTCCAAGAGCCATCTGATCAAAGCTAGTGAGCCTCTCTGTCTCATCAATTTCAACCCCATGGCACCAAACCATAATGCAGTCGCACCATTTACATTAACTTCCTACACTATTTCCTGCCTAATTTTAAGGAAGTGATACACAGAATTTAAAGAAAATACTCCATTATTATTTGCAGGCCGTGCAAGCTGATCCTCCCTCAAAGGTCGGAATCGAAGCAGTGCTAGTTTCATATGTAATGTTCACATACCAGAACGTGTGCTTCTTCCAAAACAACATTCAAACTCTGATATTATGACTTCTTGCCGAACAATCTTTTCTTCTTTATATAGACAAGTAGAGGAGGGACAAGGCAGAAATGCAACCTAAAATCCCATGGACCGATCTGTTGTTCCTAATCACAAGACAAAGGATTGGTAGCATATCATCCCACACAAAACACAGAAAATTACTGTTCATATGCAAACTGATTACAGGGGATGGAAGAACAGAGAGATGAAAACAATTGCATAGACAGATCTCTTGTACCTTACTGGTGATAATCAGTCCATAACAATTGGGAAGGTAAGAGAGTTCTCAAAGGCCGGAGCCAGTACTTTCAGTCTTAGACGACCACAATGTGTGGTTTCAAGCAGCAAGCCCACGACTAACGCAGCTCATAAACTTCACTCAACCCAGCTTGGCAAACCAAGCCTCTTTCAAGAAGTTCCATTTCGCACCCCCAACTTAATGCAACCTGACGGTTTTGTTCGGGAGAATAATATTGGGGTTGCGTATGTGTGGGTTAAGAGCCGCCAATTCCTTCCATTTAGCACCAGTTCCATGAACATGGGATGAGATGCTCCACAATGTGTCACCAGGCTGTGCCTTAGTTGTTGCTGGGGCAGTAGATTTAGAAGAAGCAGTCTTCGACTTCAGAAACGGATGCTTATTGCTCTTTCCCATTCCATTAGCGAGCAACCAACGGGAACCAGATTGTTGCTGGTTTGAACTTCCCCGGACCTTTCCCTTCCCAGGATCAGTCTTGAGACCAGCAACATGGACTTCAGTAATCTTGCACTGGGGAATTTATCCCTAAAAAATTGTGTGCAGATGATAAAAGTTCTTGCTTACAATCCCAGGACTCGAGGTGAACACACCAAACTCAAGTGGCCTCACAGCACTAGACATTCTTGAGCAGGGTCCCAGAGGCTCAAGAGTTCTTGAAATTGAGACATCCCTTCAAAGCTCAGGAGCTTCACTTGATAACGTTCCTAGTCAGCAATTGAGACATCCCTTCAAAGCTCAGGAGCTTCACTTGATAACGTTCCTAGTCAGCAATCTTATCTTTTGTATCTAATTTAAGATATTGTTGATATTGTTCCCGTATTTTCTCTGCTTGGCTTAGGCATCCTCAATCATCCCTAATTTAGGGCTCTTGTAATATTTTTATATATAGTTTGTACAAGAGAGATCACAATACGATATACAAAAACTACGATTTCTTCATCACTCTCCATAGACATCCAATCAGTCCCATATTACTATGATCCAGTTCTTGACCCACCAGCAAGAATGACCTCCCACACCACCACCTCAAGATCACCTAAAAACTCCCCATCACTCTCCACCAAGAAAGCCCCGTCAAAGAAACGGAGTACTTTAAGGAAACCCCTATCAAAGAAACTGAGTGCTCTAAGAAGACCCCCGCTGGAAGCCGATTGGCTGAGCCAGGAGAGATTCACTAATGGTGGTCGCTTCGCTGCTAGCGACGATGGCGTTCCAAGCTGCGACCACGCCGCCAGGAGGCGTCTGGCAGGATGACTACAAGGTCGATGCCAACGGCAACCCAGTGAAGGAGCCGCACATGGCGGGCACCTCTATCATGGCCCACATCCAGCGGATGGCCAACGGACAGTTCATGATCTTCAACCCTCTGGCCTTCCTGTCCTCCCTCAGCATCATCCTGCTCCTCTTGAGCGAGCTTTCAATAAAGCGGGGACGCTGGATGTGGACCCAGATGGTGCTCATGTGGCTAGCGATCACGGGGCAGGCGATCACCTACTTCATAGCGCTGCACAACATATCGCTGGCTGACACGTGGGGGATGCTGAAGGACGTGACGGACGTGTCGGTGGTGTGCTGGCTGTGCCTGATGGGGGTGGTGTTCATGGGGAATGTGGTGAGGCTGTGTGTGGTGCTGAGGAAGTGGGGTTACTTGAAGAAGAAAGAGAAGAAGAATTCAGATGAAGACGATGAAGACAAGCATGAGCAAGTGTGACGGTATGTGTGACAATCGAGTAAATTGTATGGTCTTTGTTCTATGATAGCGGCGGCATGGTCAGTATGCGTAAAATTTGTGAATCTGATGAGCGGGTTGATGATGGGTTTTGAGGTGCTCTGTTTTCTTCTACTTCTGTTTGATAAGGGAGTATTTGTCCTACAGAGAGGGTAAGACGGATTCTGCTAGAGAAATCTTTGGATGGTAAACGATTGAAGAGACTAATATGGCGCTTGGAGCAATCGTGCATGATCTCCGTCTGTAATTTGTACAAAATTGGGACAATACACGGTTATAGTTGCCGCAATTTCTTCTCTATACAATGTTGAACATGACTGTTAGACGAAGAGAGCTTCAGCCAGTTTGGCCAGGTCTGCTCAGGAACGGCTCAGTCCTCAACTCGGCCATCTTTGCTCGGCATTGAAGTATTCTGGACTTTGGTCCTCAATTGAGATTCAGGGTGGCTAGAAATAAATTAGTAGTGCAGGACGGGATTTCCTGCAATCATTATATCATTGTTTCCTTTGTTTGAATATTATTTGATACGGGGATTAGAAATGTTTGTCTAGGTTTTCTATTTCCTTCCCTTCCTAGCTGCTGTTAAACATCTATCTTGCCAGACGTTTCTGCTATGGAGGGATCAATTAAGCTGCCATCTCCCATCGGTGCAGACATCGTTTCAGCGAGTTTAAGTTATTGAAGATGGTCGGGAGTACAGGAGACAAGAAAGGAATGAGTCAATAACCGTGAAACCCCATTAGAGGTTTGGTGGAATCGCGGAACCCTTTGCATTCCCATTCAGGATGCAGCGGCGATTTCCTGAAGGTTTGCACTGTTAGTTCTGCTTAACAGGTAAGTACATTGTTTTTGACATCAATGGTTTAGCGGTTGCCTAGTTCTTTCAACTTCACTTTATTTGAATTTCAATGCTTTAACTAAATTATAATAGAAAAGTTGGAGCGTTGCGCGCGCATGCCTGGATAAAATATTAACACGCTCCCACGCTTAATCATAACCTTCCCACATGAGAAAGTATAGATAATTCTACTTAACATTATATGGATCTAAATTAGTAAAATCAGCAGATAAATAATTTGGTTATTGGCTTTTGACTAAATAAACAAATGGCCCACTATAAAAACGTACTATAAAAGCCTTCTCATACCCGCACGTATGTTTTTATAGTTTCCCAAAATATCATCATTTCACTTATAGTATTGAGATGCACATGTAAGGATATTATACGAAAGGAGCCTCACATTTAGAATGTGTTGTAAAATGTAGAAGTCAATAATACTCTAATTGATTCATAACTTATTGATTTCAATTTCTAAATAAAGGTGAGTCCAACGAGATATATTGTTAGGCTTGGGCTTAAGCTTGGACTTAGCAATCTCCCTAAGTAAAAGTTTTGGGCTTTCCTTGCGCCTTCCTAAAAGTAGTATCAGAGCCGATGATTTCAATGAAGTGGGTTCAACATGAGTGAATCGGCATCTGGTGAATATCTCAAGGAAAGAAACATCGTATGTGATTCTTGATTGAAGTGACCAATAGTGTGATCTGCTGAGTTTGGCCAGACCAAGGCAATGGAGGAGGAGTCAAGGCAAATGTTGTGATCCTACCGAGCTGGGCCAATTTAGCGATTTGAAAGGATGCTGGTGTGGAAAAATACCTAAATTAAAGGGGAGCAAACTTGACATAGATGGCCCACACATGAAGTATTGATTTGTTGAGGTGCACGTGTGAGGGTGTCATGAGAAAGAAGTCCCACATTAGGTAATCGATGTAAAGTGAAGAAGTTAATATAATTTTAGAGGTCCATCTAAATATGTTCATGAACTCAAGCTTAGCATCTCCTTAAGTGAATATATTAGGCTTCCGCTATGTCTCCCAACGATTAGAATATTTTCTAGCGGAGCATATATATGTCATGTTAAAGGAATATGTATGTGTAATCTATAAATATAAATATATTTAAGATATAATTCAAACACATAAAATCTTCACTAGTGTACCTTCGCATCCAATGATCTGAAGATAGGCATTTAAATAAACAGATCAAAATCAGCACCAAATAAAATTTATCACATCATTCTTAAAGCCGGTATATCACATTCCACGCTATTTACCTTTCCAACGTTGCGGAAGCAGGCAGGAATTTCTTTAATCCCGCGCGTTCGGGTCACTGCTCTGCTTTTTCCAACACGCAAATGCTTTTACGAGACTAATGTTTTAGCTTGTATGTAATTAGCAATCCCAGCCTTTGACGTTTCAACTCCAAGAAAAGTTATGTTGTTTCCGAGGGCATTCCTCAAAGGAAATAATTTAGGGGACTTGAACCATTGGGCTCGGACTCTTGTACTTTTTATTTTTGTTAAGTACTATGATCTCCTTTCTACCCCAAAACAGAAAATAATGAAATGACCTAGATAAATTTATTAAACAGTTGATGATCTGTCAAATCTTGGATCTTTGCATTCCCATTTACAATTTAATAACGATCTCATAAAGCTTTACAAACGTTAGTCAAGCTTCAACGGTAATTAATTTGGGTCTACATTATTGGCCTAGATGTTCTCTAGTTCTTTCAACTTCACTTTATTTAATATCAATGTTTTAATAAATAATAATGGAAAAGTTGGAAGCACTGTGCACATGCCTGGATAAAGTATTAACACACTCCCATGCTTCATCATATGCTTCACACCTGTGCAAGTATAAGTATTGCGACTATATAAGAGAGAGATATGTAGGATGAATTGAGACAAGGACAAAAAAAAGCATATATACCACATTTTTGGTGCCTAAGGCCCCGTTTGTTTGTGTTTCTTTTTCTTGTTTTTAAACACTTTTTCTGTTTTTTTGTTCTTTTTGTTCCCAGGAACAAAAAAGAAACAGAAACAAGAAACACAAATTTTGTGTTTCTTGTTTCTGAAACACTTTTGAGAAACACTTATTTTTTTTTTCTTTTTTCTCTTATTTTCTTGTCTTTTCTCTTTTGGCCGGTCGCCGGCCTCGGCCATGGCCGGCGACCGGCCGACGAGGGCCGGTGGCCTCGCCTAGCCACGGCGAGGCTCGCCGTCCCCCGGCGAGGCCGAGGCTCGCCGTAGCTGGGCGAGGCCGACCTTGCGCCGGCCTGGGCGACCTCGATCTCACCCAGATCCGGCGAGGCCGACCTCGCCCAGCGGCCGGCGAGCCTCGACCTCGCCTGGCGGTGGCCCGGCGAGGCCGCGCCTCGCCCGCCGCTGGGCGAGCTCGGCCTCGCCGGATCAAGGCGAGGCCGACCTCGCGCCGGCCTGGGCGAGCTCAATCTCGCCCAGATCCGGCGAGGCCGAGCTCGCCTAGCGGCCGGCGAGCCTCGGCCTCGCCGGATCTGGGCGAGTCGGCGTCGCCTGGCGGTGGCCCGGCGAGGCCGCGCCTCGCCCGCCGCTGGGCGAGCTCGGCCTCGCCGGATCAAGGCGAGGCCGACCGGCCAAAAGAAGAAAAAAAAATGAAAAAGAAAATAAGAAAAAAAGGAAAAATAAGAAAAAAAAATATAAAAAATAAAAGAAATAAAAAAATTATCCAAATTTACCAAACATGTTTCTGTTTATTTTTTATTCCCGGAACAAGTTTACCAAACGCGTTGTTTTGTTCAAAAATTGTTCCCCGGAACAGAAACACTTTTTTCTATTTCTGTTCCCTGGAACAATTTTTAAACAGAAACGCAACCAAACGCGCCCTAAGTTGCAAGGATCTAAAATGGATAAAATCAGCAGATGGAAAATTGGCTATGAGATTTTGACTAAATAAAAAAAGTATGTACAAATGGTTCGCTTGTTATTTGAAATCTCTAATTTGCTATTAATGTTGAGTTGCATGTGTGAGGGTTTTTGCCAAAAAAAAGTCCCAATTTGGAAATGTGTTGTAAAATAGAGCAATTAATAGTATCCTAGCCCGCCTTTAACTCATTGGCTTGAGTTTTTGAAATAAGGTGGGTTCAATTAGATATGTTCACGAGCTCGAACTTGGCATTTTCCTTGGTGATCTCCCTAAAAGTAAATGTACCGAGTTTTTGTTGCAACTCACAATAACTAGACTTGTCGATCGGCACCTAGTAGACATCTCAAGAAAAGGAATATTGGACGTGACTCTCAATCGAGGTAGCAGATAATGTGTTCTTACTGACTTTGGTAGGGGTCCAGACAATCGAAAAGGAGTCAAGGCACAGATGTTGTGATCCTGCCAAGAGGTGCACATGAGGTGTCATGCGAAAAAAGTCTCACATCAAAGATGTGGTGTAAGGTGAAGCAGTTAATATTACTTTTGCTATGTCTCCCAACAATTAGAAAGGTATATCTTACGTAAGCATCATATGTATCCTTTATACCATAGGATAACCTCATCAAATCAATTGAAAATAGGCATTTAAACAGGTGGACCAAATTTAATCCCAAATAAAAAATTATCACATCCAAAATTTCGTAAACAAATCTTAGCTGAAAAGAAAAGTTATGTCGTTTCCGAGGACATTCCTCAAAAGATATGATCAAACAGATCAATGGGCTCGAAATCAATATTATCTCCTTTCCATCTATAAACAAAAAAGAAATCAACGATCGAAAAAACAAATTAAATAGGTAACAATCCAGCTGAAGGTACTTTGCTAAGTCCTTGTTTGTTTATCGCACATCTACAAGTCCGCGATTATTGTCCTCAAACCTTGGCCTCTTTGCATTCCCATTTGGGATATAATAGTGATTTCATGAAGCTTTCCAGTTGTTTGTCATGCTTGACAAAATAGGTAAATTGGCTTAGTGGTTGTCTAGTTCTTTCAATCTCACTTTTTTGAAAAAAGAAAATGTCAATGTGCTAACTAAATTATAATAGAAAAGTTGGAGAATTGTGTACATGCTTAGATAAAATATCAACACAGTCCCATGCTTAATCATAAGCTTCACACTGGAGAAAGTATAAGCAAGAGCGAGATGGATAAGACAAATTGATAAAAGGCAAGGAAAAAGGATATACATATATAGATATGGATCTAAAATAAATAAAATCAGCAGATGGAAAAATTGGTTAATGAGCTTTTGACCAAACAAACAGACATGTACGGGTGGTGCACTAAGTGTTATGCAAAAGAATCCCACTTGAGAATGTGGTGTAAAATGGAGCATTTAATGTTTGCCTATAATTCTTTTTTGTCAAAAATTGCCTATAACTCATAGGCTTAAATTTTAAAGAGGATGCAAATCTAACCAGATATGTCAACGTGCTCAAATTTCAACTCTCTCTTAACAATCTCCCTGCATGATGGTATTGGGCTTCTGCCCACACCTCCTGAGAAGTGGTAGCAAATCAATGATTTAGATGGGTTGGGCTCAACATGTGGGGCTTGTCATTTGGTGAATATCTCGAGGAAATATATTTCAAATGTGACTCAAGGTGGTTCAGAAAATGTATTCTTGTTGAGCTTGGCCGAGCCAAAGCGATTGAGGAGGATCAAGGCAGATGTTGTATTCTTACCGAACTTTGCTGAGCAGAGGTGGAGATTTGAATTGAGATAATATCATTGTGAAAGAATACCTAGATTAAGGGAGAGTGGGTTTGACACAAAAGGCTCATACCTGAGAGAAAGATTTGTCGAGGTGCACGTGTGAGGGTGTAATGCAAAAGAAGTCCCACATTAGCGATATGGTGTAGAGTGGAGCAGTCATTATTCTAGTGGGTCTACTCAGTTATGTTGAAGGATTTGGATTTGAACTCTCCCTTTACAATCTCCATAAGTAAAATATCGGACTATGTCTTCCAACCATTAGAAAGGCATATCTTTCATAAGCAGCGAATGTACATCATCAAATAACAATTTTTCGCATTAACAATTTTGTTGCTCACGTCATTCTTAAAGCAAGTACATCACATTCAATTTTAGTGGGAAAAAAATAGTCCGTCACGTTCAAAGTTCCAAATAATATAATTTCTATCAACGTCATAAGTTCTTTATTTATTTCTAATATGATGTAGCCCAAGATTAGCTACTCAGACAGTAGGATCAGGCAAGCGACTTACACCCACAGAAATTTAGAGTGCGCATGATAATCATTTTATTTCTGTTCCAAGATTATTTTTCTATTCCAAATTTGTTCCTAGAACAAGAATCTGTTTAGTAAAACTATTTCATTTTTCTATTTCTAAAAGATATTTCTATTCTAGAAATAAGTTTAAAACAGAAATCATAAGTAAAAATTATTTACTTTTCTATTTCTGAATAGAAATGAGAAATAAAAATTATTTTCATCTTTGTCCTTGTTATTAGTTGGTTGTTCATCCGTTGTTGCTGGCCACCGTTTGCTGCCGTTGCCGCTCTTAGCTATCATCACTGCCGCCACTCGCCGTGGGTCGCCGCTCGTCGCCGATCGCCGATCGCCACCCGCTACTGCCAAAAGGGAGAAATTTTGTGTTGTTATTAAAA
Organism: Eucalyptus grandis x Eucalyptus urophylla; assembly: GCA_028830015.1. Taxonomy (NCBI): domain Eukaryota; kingdom Viridiplantae; phylum Streptophyta; class Magnoliopsida; order Myrtales; family Myrtaceae; genus Eucalyptus; species Eucalyptus grandis x Eucalyptus urophylla. Next base: position 51,268,035 of record CM054190.1, read on the forward strand.
TAATTTATATTCCGAAAATATAAATTTTGTGTCATTATCAAATGAATATTTTTTTCTTAGAAACTCATCCAAGAATAGAAATAGAAAAATCGATTTCTCTTCTTGAAATCAATTTCTAGCCATAATAGTTATCATTCGCGCCCTTAGTCATAATATCTAGCAGAAATTTCTGTTCTGCTTACTCAAGGAAATGAGCATAAATTTTTCGATTTAGATCAGAATGACCTGATTCTAAAGCTAAAAGAACGAAGACTAAAAAATCTACAACTTTCATGTTTTAAGATTTCTTAGATAAGCACTATAGCCTTGTCGATTTATTATGGAAGTGGGCGAAATGGGATTGGACATAATGAAGAAATGATAGAAACTTCAGTAGTTTCTCTTCTAGGTCCCCAATGAAGTTGAAATGACATTAATTCCTTGATATTGATGGCTGCAACTATTCAAGGATGCAGGCTTTAAAAGCTCTCGACTCTTCAAGGATGGAGTGAAAAATCTTCTACATTTTCAAGGGGTTTGAAGTTTTCAAGGTTCAAAGGAAATGCTCTAAGAAAATTATATTAATCAAATCCAATCTATTTTTTTATAGAGAGGGCTGCGCATGGCAACATTTCTTCGCCGGGGAACAATTTTTTTTCAGAAATAGTTATTTTCTATTTCTATTCTGGAGAACAATTTCTATGTAAAAAACCCGTTTGGTAACTACACAAAATTTTTACTCTAGAAATAGAAAAAGAATAAAAATGTGTTTGGTAAAAAATAGTTTCTTTTTTATATTTATTTGTTTTTTTATTTTTTGCCGGTAGACAGCCGCCACCGCCGCCGCACGTCGCCGCCAGCCAACCGCCGCCAGCCGACTGCCGCCGCCAATCGCCATCGCACAGCCCATCGACCGCCACCTCCCGCGGCCGCCTGGCCACCGGTGGTGGTCGATGGGCCATGCGACGGCAATCGTCGGCGACAGTCGGCGGGCGGCGGCGACGACCGGCGGCGGCGGCGTCCGGCGACGGCGGCGTCCGGCGGCGGCGTCCGGCGGCGGCGTCCGGCGGCGTCCGGCGGCGTCCGGCGGCGTCCGGCTGCGTCCGGCGGCGGCGTCCGGCGGCGTCCGGCGGCATCCGGCGGCGGCGTCCGGCGGCGTCCGGCGGCGGCGTCCGGCAGCGTCCGGCGGCAACCGGCGGCGTCCGGCAGCAACCGGCGGCGGCGACGGTCGGTCGGCCTCCGACGACCGGCGGCGGCGACGGTCGGTCGGCCTCCGACGACCGGCGGCGGCCGACCGACGGCGGCGGCGGGCAATGGCAGGCGGCGGTCAAGGGCGGTCAATGGCAGTCAGCAAGAGAAGAATAAAAGAAAAAAAAATTCACTTATTTCTTAAACTTGTTCCCAGGAACAAGAATCAACTTTTTTTTACTTCTTATTTCTATTCCAAAACCATTCCCGAGCTAACTTTTTGTTCCTAGGAACAAAAAACTAACTTGCCGTTATCAAACAGGTTTCTACTCTTTTTTTGTTCTAGGGAAGAGAAGAATATAAATTCTTGGGCTGGGAAGTTTACCATGCGCAATGACCTTTTATAACACAACAAAAGAAGAGCAAAAGACTAGACTTAAACTTAGAATCTAGACATTTATGTACATAAAAGCTAGAAACATTTAGAAAACTAGGCACTATTAAATGTACATCATTTTCAATGCTTGTGGCCTTCCCAAAGTGCCTTGATGCAAGCTTTGATGCATGAGAATTGACAAAGTTTGTTATATGAAATAGCACCCTAACTAGATGAAATAAAAAGTTGAAAAATAAGAATAATCAAGAACACATAGATTTACATGGTTTGACGAAAATCCACCTATGTCCATCGGGGAGAGAGGGAGAGAGAGAGAGAGAGAGAGAGAGAGAGAGAGAGAGAGAGAGAGAAGATTTCTTCTTTCTTGAGCATATTTAGATACAAGATACAATGCTGAATGAATAGATTCTCAAATCCTCACTTCCCTAATCCCAATAGTAAAGGAATTCCACCATAAAGATCTTACCAATTTGAAACAAACTAATAAATCTTTAGTGATTATCCCATAAATATTAGCAATATCATGATATATCCCAATTGCATTGAATTTTGACGATTTCCATTGAATCCCTTGTAGATAGGTGCAAATCTAGGAAATATATTTGGAAACGTATAGCCTGCAAGCTCCAAGCCTTCCTAGACTTCCCAATCAACTTTTTTGAGTCTCTAATCGATTGAAATTTCATGGAATTCAAGACAACATAAGCAAATCTCCACTTTTGGGTTGAATAAACCACAATTCTCCACTCAAACCAAGAAACAAATATATTTCACTCTCCACCATCCCTTCGTAAAGGTACGCCCGCACCTAGACTGGTGTGGCCTCCATCAACTTCAATGATGAGTGAGAGATATTAAGTCCCCCCAGGATTTGAACTTCTTTGTGGTAATCGTCTTTGTGAGCATATTCATAGGATTATCTTTAGTATGGATTTTCTTCAAAGTAATGCTACCATTCTGTACAAATTCTCAAATCTTGTGCTGCCGAACTTCAATGCATTTCATTCAAAAATGAAACACTTGATTCTTCACGAGACATATTGCGCTTTGGTCATTGCAAAATAGTGTAGCACTATCTTGCTTTAAACCCAACTCCATGACCAAACCTGTCAACTACATTCCATCCTTCACAACCTCAGTTGCTGCCATATACTCAGCAACGGTTGTAGACTATTCTACAGTAGACTGAAGCATTGCCCTCCACGAAATAGCTCCATCTCCAAGAGTAAAGATGTATCCCGTGATGGACCTTCACTTGTCCAAATCACCAGTAAAGTCCGAATCGACATAACTTGCTAAATCGATTAATTATCCTTTTGAATTGAACATCAAATCCATGCTAGTAATTCTAGCCAAATAATGAAAGATCCACTTAACAGCTTCCCAATGCTTCTTACCCGAATTACTCATGTATCGGCTTACTAGACTCACTACATGAGCCAAATCCGATCTACTACAAACCATAGCAAACATGAGGCTCACTATTGTGCTACTATAGGGTACTTGAGACATCTTTACAACCTCTTCATGTGAGTTAGGGCATTGTGTCTCAGATAATCTAAAGTAATTTGCTAAGGGTATACAAACCAATTTAGCTTTTCCCATGTTGAACTGCTCCAAGACCTTCTTAACATACTTCTTTTGATTTATCCAAAGGTTACTTGCACGTCTATCCTGAAAGATTTCCATGCTAAGCATCCTCTTTGCAACACCAGCATCTTTCATTTCAAACTCATTGCTTAACTGAGACTTTAGGGAAAAAATGTCTCTCATTTTTCTTGTAGTAATCAACATATCATCAACATAAAACATCAACAAAATAAGCAACTCATATTTAAAACTCTATAGTAGACACAAGAATCATGCACACTCCTCATGTAGCTAATACGAAGCATAAAAGAATCAAACCTTTTATTCCATTGCCTTGGAGATTGCTTTAAACCATAAAGTGATCTCTTGAGTAGACAAACGTGATTCTCGTTCCGTTCCACCTTGAAGCCTTCAAGCTATTCCATGTAAATTTTCCCACCCAAGTCATCATGAAGGAATGCCGTCTTCACATTTAGCTACTCGACTCAAAGTCATCCATGGCCACCATAACTAGTAAAATGCGAATTGATGTGTGTCTTATAATCAGGGTAAATATCTCGTCCTAATTTATCCTCTCCTTCTGTGCATAGCCCTTAGCAATAAATCGAGCTTTGTATATATATTGCTCTTTCTTCGTTGCTACTTCCTTTCTTCGAAGAACCCATTTGCAGCCAATGACTTTCCGATCCTTAATGACTTTTCGATCCTTGGGCTTATTCACAAGTTCCCACGTCTCATTTTTTTGTAATGAATCCATCTCCTTCATCATCGCAATCATCCACCTTCCTTTGTGATCACTTTTCAAAATTTCGTGATAGGAGCTTGGATCGTCAGAACCTACGATAAGAGCGTAAGCAATCATGTCCTCAAAATTGTATCTCTCCGGTGCTTTGAGAGTACGCCTTACTCAACTCGTCGCAATGATAAAGGAACTTCTATTGTTTCTTTAACTTCCAGATCTTAAGAATGCTTTCATCTTGTTCTTCCATATGTTGTAATCCTTTCTATCAAAGTAAGGTGGTCTGGTATTGCTTTGCCCTTCTACCAGCCCTGGAGCCAACATATTAGCCATGGATCTTTAACTCTGAAGTAAAACACTTCAACAAAAGTGAGTACACAAGCTCTGATACCAATTGAGATAGCTAGTATAATCACCTAGAGGGGGATGAATAGGTGCACAAACAAATTTTCGAGATACGGAAGCGATTTTAGGCAATCGATAGAAAGGAAAATACAATCAAGGTAAAGTAAAGGATAGGGAAGAGAGAAATGAACACAAGATTTATAATGGTTCGGCTTATTCCAAGCCTACGTCCACTCTTCCGTACTGACAGCCCACCGGCTGGATTTCACTATGAACAAAAGAGAAGTTACAGCATAGCTTTTCCTTGATTCCACAGTGTAGATGTTCTACCACACTTCCTCAAGGTTTCTCACGAATATAGACTCTCTTTTGTTTACACGATTATGCTCAACAAATGAATTGACTAGAAACAAGGAGCTTCAGACTTTGGAATTCTTCTCTCGTACACCTTCTCGAACAACTAGAACATCTTCCTTATATACTCCTTCATGCCATCATACCCGTTGGCACTTACCAAAGGAATTCCTCCAATCTACCCGTTGGACGGAATCAATTAGGAAGATCATTCGAGCTATTAAAGGAACATGTCGATAGCCCATCAATCATGTTCGCCCATACAATCAGGATCTCGGTTTCCATAAGTAGAACCTTCCAAGTAAACTTTGCCAATCATCGGATCCTTAATATTCGAATCAATTATGATCAAATAAAGAATTCCGTTATGTCATATCCAGCCAAGAGATCTTCTCCAGTCGATAAGGCAACATCCTTAATGAAACATCCAGTTCTGGATAGCCTTTCTTCAACGGATTAGAGACTGTCAATGAGAATAGACTTTGAGTCTTGAGTCTGGCTGTCCGGAGGTCTTCAGACTTTAAATAGAAGAGTCTGCAATCCTTCAGACTAGACTGATGGAAACGTTTTGTCAACTTCAATATACTTCAAGAGGAATTTCTCCAACAATCTCCCCATTTTTGATGGTGACAAAACTTTCCTGCAGATTTGAAAAACTTTGACCTGCAAAACATTTCTCAAGCACATATGCATATCTTATAGATTAAAATGGCTAAATGAATAACACTAGAATCCGCAACCACAGAAAATAGGTTAGTCCAGTATGCAGTAAACCCATCCATAAGACATCAATAGTAGTTAATAATAAGCAGTCAAATCCAAATCCCAAATTTAGTCCACATCCAGACACAAGTCAAGTCAAAACAAACCACAAACCAAACAAGCCAAAAGTTTAAGTTCAAAGTTTTTCAAGTTGCGACTAAACTCTCCCCCTTTTTGTCAGCATAAAAAAGATTGAGATGAAAATGAAGTCAAGGATTCTTGGGAATACGAACAAGCTGAAAATCTCCCATCGACTGAACTGTGCCTTCCAGCCTTTTAAATTCTTCCTTCAGCTGAGCAACATCCTCACCCTTAGCATTAGCCTGAATCTGAAGAGAAAGGGCTTGGATTTGATCATTTAATGAACTCGAAGAGACTTGTCATGCATTCTGCAAGTTCTGAACTTCACATCCCAATGCATATATCTGACCTTGCATTTCCAAGAGAATATCCATTACTCTGCGAAAGTCTGCTGAATTTTCGGTCTGCGTACTGGCATTAGCACGATCTGATGGAGTAAATGCAGACGATGGTAGATCAGCATAATCACGTAGATTTGGCGAAGAAACCTCATGACCTTCCTCAGGAAACTGAGAGGCAAAAACCTCCTCTGGATCTGCTGGGGATCGACTGACTCCCTCACTGGTTACAGGATTTGAGGTCATTCCTCTTTTCTCTTGGTCTCCCCATGTGTCTATGCCTTCAGGTGGAGAGCGCTCCTCATGTTCTCCTTCTTCTTGATCTCTTTGCTCTTCCTCTTCTTTTTCAACTCTCTCTTGCTCAGCATCTCTTTCTTCTTCTTCTTCTCTTTCCTCTGTTTCTTTTTCGTCTGCCTCTTTCTCTGCTCTTTCTTCTGTCTGCTGTTCTGACTCTTTCTCTGGAACAGATTGACTGAGATTCTTCAAAGCAGAGATAGTGATGTTATCCTTATCATCTTCATCCTCAACGAGGAGAGCTCTTTTTCTCTTTGATGGAGCATCCATGGGCTCCTTCCCTTTCCTTTTTCCTGCAGAAGAGAATTGATGAGATTTGACTGGAGTCTTCTCCTTAAATTTCTCCAATGCCTTGCTTAGTTCCTTCAGACGCATCTTGGTCACCATTTTCAGTCCTACCACCTTATGATCGCACGATTGAGCACAAAGAATTTGCGGAGGCTGAATATTTAGATGTCTGAATAACTTTGTTACAAGACTTAGATAAGGAAGTTGTCCTCTGTCCTTCATCACAGCTCTATACATATGGAACATAACAGTGTGAGGAAGTGAAAACCTTTTCCCAATGATGATGGCATACATTAGCTTTGCCTCTGAACTTGAGACATCAGTCTTGGAAGTTGATTTCGGTCTGAGGCAATTAATTACAATTTTGTGTAGCAAGATGTTAAATGCACTCATCCTTGAATAGGAAATCTTTCCCTCTGTTCTCCTGTCTTTAACAAGTTCCAGAGTAGTACGAGCAATAGAAACTTTGATCCATTGATACCTTCCTCTCTCAACTCCTAACACATCTGCCAGCATATCCATATCCACAACAAAGTCTTGATCTTTGACACTGAAGGAGAATCTATTCGCATCCAAGAAACTAAGATTTGAATAGAAATATGCAGATAGTTGAGGATAGGCCTCTGTGGAGTCAGAGCAGAATTTCTCAAGTTGAAGATGACCAAACTTTTCCCTTAAGTTCACATTTACAGCATCCAGAAAGTCAAAATCTACACTCCTAGGGTTTATCACCCCACGCTTCAGCAATTTTAAGTATAGATCCATCTGTTCCTTCGATCTAAACAACTCTCCCATTTTTCCTCGATTTTCCGCCGCAATTCCCATTCTTGGCTGAAATTCGCTGTATAATTTGTCATCATCATTTCCATCCACCGGATTAACTCCCCAATCACGAGGGTCACTTGGGATATTCGCAAGGGATTCTTCTGCCACACCCTTACGAGCATTTCCCAAACTTTCCATTTTTCGCATAAAGATATATTCATTTCCATATCCTTTGTCCTTAAGAAAATCATCCACATAGTTCAATGGAGTACCAGTCCCTTTTAAAGCACGATACAGCTTATAAATAAAAGAGGGCCTTTGAACTCTTACAGGGTCTGCATCTTCAATGATTTCTTCATTTTGATGATGATCAATATCTTGAGGACTAGATGGAGGAGAATGACGCTGCTGAGAATGTTGTGGGCTCTGCTGCTGATTTGGAGACACTTCTTCTTCAGTGAGGTCGAAGTGCGTAGGCCCCTCACTCATTCGCCGTGGTCCCCTGCTTGCGATCCTCGAAGACTTTCTTGAAGACGACATCTTTCTTAGTCTTTGAAAGATTCCTTGCTTGACTTTCCCAAGAAAGATGACAACTTTTTCGAAGATTAAACAAGAGAAGAAAACGGGAATGGAAAATTGGTGCTTTTTAGGGTTTTGGAGTTAAGCGAGGAGAAACCGATTATATATAAGACAATCGTAAGGAGGGGATACCAACCGTCGTAATGGTAAGTGAAAAGATGCCTTTTAAAAAAAAAAATAACTGCCTTTTTCGAAAAATAGTTACATCAAAATAACTTCTTTTTCTAAAGGAAACGATGCAATAATTTCGTCAATTTAAAGATAGCGATTGAGATAATCAACACGGTTGATCAACGTACCTTTTCAAAATGAAATTAGAGAAAGAATAACTTACAGTCAAAGTCTTGCAGTCAAAGTCTTATAGTCTAAGTCTGAGAGTCTCTAGACTTTAACTTCTTCAAAGTTCAAAATGTTGAGTCTTGAACGGATAATTTCAAATTGATTTTTCTCCAAAGGCTTTGTAAATATATCCGCCAGTTGGTTCTTTGAGTCAACAAACTGAATCGAAATTTCTCCATTTTGAACATGATCTCTAATGAAGTGATGTCGAATCTCTATATGCTTTGCTCTTGAGTGAAGAATTGGATTTTTGGTGAGATTGATTGCGTTGGTGTTGTCACATTTAATCTTCGTGCATGAATCTTCAATTCCAAAATCTCTTAGCTGTTGTTTTATCCACAGAATTTGTGAACAGCAACTTCCAAGAGCTACATATTCTGCTTTTGTTGTAGAGAGAGCTACTGTACTTTGCTTTCTTGAAAACCAAGACACTGCCCTACCTCCAAGTAGTTGACAGGTACCTGAGGTGCTCTTTCTATCAACTCTGCATCCGGCTAAGTCTGCGTCTGAGTATCCAAGAAGAGTAAAGTCTCCCATTTTAGGATACCAGAGACCGAAGCTTGAAGTTGATGCAATATATTTGATAATACGCTTTGCAGCATTTAAATGTGATCCTTTAGGGTCTGCTTGAAATCTGGCACAAATGCAAACGCTAAACAAAATATCATGTCTAGAAGCAGTAAGATAAAGAAGTGAACCAATGATACTCTTGTATAACTTTTTGGTCGACTTTCTTTCCTCCTTCATCTTTATCTATCTTCACGGAGCTTGACATTGGTATATCAGCCTTTTTGCAATTGTTCAATCCAAAATTTTTCACAATATCATTAGCATATTTTTCTTGATAAATAAAATTTCATTCCTTCAATTGTTTTACTTGAAATCCAAGAAAAAAGGTTAACTCACCCATCATGCTCATTTCAAATTCATCCTGCATAGTCTTAGAGAATTTCTTGCACGGACTTTCATTAGAGGATCCAAAAATAATATCATCGACATATATTTGAACAAGTAGAAAACTCTTGCTTTCTCTTTTAATGAAAAGAGTAGTGTCTACTTTACCTTTAACAAATCCATTTTCAATTAAAAACTTACTCAGTCTGTCATACCAAGCTCGAGGAGTTTGTTTCAAGCCGTATAAAGCCTTTTTGAGTCTGAATACTGAGTCTGGTTTCTTTGGGTCTTCAAACCCAGGTGGTTGTTCCACATAGACTTCCTCTTGGATGAATCCATTTAGGAAGGCACTTTTGACATCCATTTGGAATAACCTCAAATTCTTATAACAAGCAAAAGCAAGTAATAATCGAATTGCTTCTAACCTTGCTACTGGTGCGTAAGTCTCGTCATAGTCTATCCCTTCTTCTTGTGTATATCCCTTGGGCACGAGTCTTGCCTTGTTTCTTATGACTTTTCCTTTCTCATTCATCTTGTTCCTGAAAACCCATTTAACTCCAATAACAGATTTACCTTTCTGTTTAGGAGTTAATTCTCAGACATCATTAATTCTGAATTGCCTGAGCTCTTCTTGCATAGCTTCAATCCAGCTTTCATCAGATAAAGCTTCTTCTATGCTTTTGGGTTCTATTTCAGAAATAAGAGCCACAGCACTAGACTCTTCGCGCCTTTTGGATCTTATGCGAATTCCTTCATTGATGTCGCCAATAATAAGATCTTTGGGATGACTGGACTTATGTTTCCAGTTGCTGGTTAATTTGTCAGATTGATGGTCACTTTCTTCACTTGAATCTTCAACAGCCACTTGTTGCTGGTCCTTCAAAGTCTGAGCTATTTTAGACTTTGAAAAGTCTGGAGCAGGTTCAGATTCTTCAAGATGAGTCTGAATGGATTCATTTTGCATAGAATCCTAGAATTTAACATTCATTGATTCTTCCACTGTTTGAGTCTTCTTGTTGTAGACTCTGTACGCTTTGCTTGTGGTTGAATATCCAAGGAAGATGCCTTCTTCTGATTTTTCTTCAAACTTTCCAACTCGATCATTTGCATTTTTCAGTATAAAACATTTGCATCCAAATACATGAAAATATGAAACAATAGGCTTCTTTTCTTTGAATAGTTCATAGGGAGTTTTTTCCAGAATAGGCCTTAGAAAGACTCTATTTATAATGTAACATGCTGTAAAAACTGCTTCAGCCCAGAAATGTGAAGAGATGTTACTTTCAATTAAAAGAGTTCTAGCCATTTCTTGAAGAGATCTATTCTTTCTTTCCACAACTCCATTTTGCTCTGGAGTATATGGAGAGGAGAATACATGCTGAAAACCAGATTCATCACAGATTTTGTAAAGTCATGATTTTCAAACTCACCTCCATGATATGTTCTTATACTCGATATAACATACCATTTTTCATTTTGAACCTTTTTAGCAAACTTTTCAAAGTGAGAGAAGGTTTCAGACTTACTTGCCAAGAAATTATCCACAATTACCAGGCAGTATTTCTTACCTCCAATGCTTTGCGTTCTGGTTGGTCCAAAAAGATCTATATGCAAAAGCTGCAGTACACGGTTAGTGGAAACTTGATTTATTGGTTTAAAGGAATTTCTTACCTGTTTTCCCAATGTACATGGTGTACATAGATCAGACTTTTGATATGATAAATTGGTAGTCCACGAACAAGCTTCTTTGCTGAGATTTTGGCTATTTGCTTCATATTGGCGTGCCCAAGCTTTCTGTGCCATAAGTTTGCTTCGTCTTGGATTGAGATTAGACATTGTGATTCATCTGGTTTCACATCCAAGAGGTAGATATTTCCATGTCTTCGACCCATGAATGACTGAGTAGAATCTTTACTAATTCCAGAACATATTCCCTTTTGAAAGTTGATTTTGAAACCAGTATCACATAGCTGACTAATACTGAGCAAATTGTAATTGAGCCCTTCCACTAAGGAAACATTGCTGATTTTGAGATTTCCAATCTTTACAATTCCAAATCCCACAATTTTCCCTTTGTTGTTTCCTCCAAAAGAAACTTTTCCACCATTTACTTAAACAAGCTTTATGAAGTAATTTGAGTCTCCTGTCATGTGTCTTGAGCATCCACTATCAAGATACCATTTTACCTTTTTCTTGATAGTGACCTGCATTTAAAAAAGAAACTCAAGCCTTCTTTGGTACCCATATTTTCTTGGGTCCATTGGTGTTAGTATGATATGCAGTTTTTGCCCATACCTTTTTAACAGGTTTCCAAATCATAGGACATTCTTTTTCAAAATAATCTGCACTATTGCACTTTGAGCATCTGAGAGCATTACGACCTACTGATTTTACAAAGATTCTTTTAAAATGATTTTTGTAAGCATCTCTTGTGGGTCTTTGTTTGATTCTTTCTTTCACCTTAGGAAAATCAATTAAAGGAATGGTTTCATCAATCATTCCTAAACCAAATTTATCAAAATAAGGTCTTTGAACAGAAAGAATTTTTTCTAGTTTCTCAAATCCTATAGAAAATCTTTTGGAAATATTTGAGATGTCTCTTTTTAAGAATGCATTTTCTTTTAACAAATTATCTTCACTTTCTTTAAGAGAAGAAACATTCTTGTCTAAACTTTTCACTTTTTCTTTCAAAATATTTTCCTGTTGTTTTTTAGAGAAGAATTTTCTTTCTTGAGTTCGGAAATTCTTTTAAGAGAAGTCTTAAGACTGAAACACAATTCATCAATATACTTTGAAACCTTAATAGGGATTTTGAAGTTACTTACTTCAAATTCGCTTTCTGAGTCTGAATCTGTCTCGGAATTTGAATTTGAATCCGATTGTGCCATCAAACATATATTGACATAATCATCATCACTTTCTTCACACTCTGTATCACTCCAGGTTTCAGCTTTAAGAGCTTTTCGGTACTTTTCAGTCTTTCCTTTCTTCTTCCTCAGAAGAGGACAGTTGGGTCTGATGTGTCCCTTTTTCTTATATTCAAAGCAGACTATATCTTTGTTTGATTCATCATCCTCAACAGACTTTGTCTGTTGCTTTTGAAAGCTTTGTTTCTTTGGATTGAATCTTCTTCCTTTTCTGTTCAGCTTTCTGAATCTTCTTATCATGAGAACAAGTTCCTCATCATCCATATCGTCTTCAAAATCTGTAGCATCAGAATCATCATTAGATTTTAACGCAATGGATTTCTTACCTTTAGAGTCTCCGTCTTCATTGATTCGTTCCACTTCATAAGACTGAAGAGTCCCAACCAACTCATCAACAGATAGAGGCATTATTCTTTGGGTCTCTCTGATTGAGGTCTTTATGTGATTCCAATCCTTGGAAAGTCCACGCAGTAGCTTGTTTACTTTCATGGGATCAGAAATTGGTTGACCTTGATTTTCAAGACCGTTCACAATATCTGTAAAACGACTAAACATATCAGTTATAGATTCTCCTGGTTTCATTTTGAAGGCTTCATATTGGCCGAGGAGAATGTTGATTCTAGTCTCTTTCACTCGATCGGTTCCTTCATAAGTAATATGTAATCTATCCCAGACTTCTTTAGCTGTAACACAAGAAGATATTCTGTTATATTCAGTAGGAGATAAAGCACAATCTAAGGAATAAATTGATTTTGCATCAAGAGCTTGTCTCTTGATTTTCTCTTCCTGAGTCATTTCGCTAGACTCAACAACATCTTTTCCTCTTTCTGAGACAGATGCAGCTTTAGGAATGATTCCTTTTTCTACAACGTCCCATTCCAGAGGATCCTTTGATCTTAAGAATGCTTTCATCCTGTTCTTCCATATGTTGTAATCATTTCCATCAAAGTAAGGTGGTCTGGTATTGCTTTGCTCTTCTACCAGCCCTGGAGCCAACATACTAGCCATGGATCTTTAACTCTGAAGTAAAACACTTCAACAAAAGTGAGTACACAGGCTCTGATACCAATTGAGATAGCTAGTATAATCACCTAGAGGGGGGTGAATAGGTGCACAAACAAATTTTCGAGATACGGAAGCAATTTTAGGCAATCGATAGAAAGGAAAATACAATCAAGGTAAAGTAAAAGATAGGGAAGAGAGAAATGAACACAAGATTTATAATGGTTCGGCTTATTCCAAGCCTACGTCCACTCTTCCGTACTGACAGCCCACCGGCTGGATTTCACTATGAACAAAAGAGAAGTTACAGCACAGCTTTTCCTTGATTCCACAGTGTAGATGTTCTACCACACTTCCTCAAGGTTTCTCATGAATATAGACTCTCTTTTGTTTACACGATTATGCTCAACAAATGAATTGACTAGAAACAAGGAGCTTCAGACTTTGGAATTCTTCTCTCGTACACCTTCTCGAACAACTAGAACGTCTTCCTTATACACTCCTTCATGCCATCATACCCGTTGGCACTTACCAAAGGAATTCCTCCAATCTACTCGTTGGACGGAATCAATTAGGAAGATCATTCGAGCTATTAAAGGAACATGTCGATAGCCCATCAATCATGTTCGCCCATACAATCAGGATCTCGGTTTCCATAAGTAGAACCTTCCAAGTAAACTTTGCCAATCATCGGATCCTTAATATTCGAATCAATTGTGATCAAATAAAGAATTCCGTTATGTCATATCCAGCCAAGAGATCTTCTCCAGTCGATAAGGCCACATCCTTAATGAAACATCCAGTTCTGGATAGCCTTTCTTCAACGGATTAGAGACTGTCAATGAGGATAGACTTTGAGTCTTGAGTCTGGCTGTTCGGAGGTCTTCAGACTTTAAATAGAAGAGTCTGCAATCCTTCAAACTAGACTAATGGAAACGTTTTGTCAACTTCAAAATACTTCAAGAGGAATTTCTCCAACAGTCACCTCTCCGATCTCCAGGGTTTCCTTGCAATAAAGGAGCGCAGTCACCAAGTGGTCAAACAAATCTAGCAACGACACCAATAGTAGAAGTGCTATGTTTTCATCCTCGAACTTTACCTCCAAGCTTGCAAGTTCACTGATCATCTAATTAAAAACAATGACCTATTCCAACAGATCTCTTTCTTCACTCATCTAAAGCAAATACAATCTCTTCTTCAAGAACAACTTATTTGTAAGAGATTTCGTGATATAAATGCTTTCGAGTTTGAGCCATACCTCTAGAGCAGATTTGATTTCCGCCACATATTGAAGGGCCTCGTCCGATAGACTCAATCAGATTGTGCTGCACGCCTTCCCTTCCATGTTGGCATAGTCATCATCAGCAATGATGCCAACTTGTTCGATCTTCCCGGAAGAACCTTTGATAAACCTTGTTGAATCATTAGATTTTTCATCCTTCTCTACCATAGTGTAAGATTATTCTTCCCGGTAAATCGTTTGATATCAAATCGAATGGTCAAACATTTTCCAACCATCCACTCAAAAATCGCAATACAAGAACGGGGAACTTGGATTGCTCCGATACTAATTGTTGTGCAGAAGAGCACCCTAACTACATGAGATGAAAAGTTGAAAACAAGAATAATCAAGAACGCGAAGATTTATATGGTTCAGCGAAAATCCACCTATGTCCATGGGAGAGAGAGAGAGAGAGAGAGAGAGAGAGAGAGAGAGACAATTTCTTCTTTCTTGAGCGTATTTGAATACAAGATACAATGCTGAATAAATAGATCATCAAATCCCCACTTCCTTAATCCCAATAGGAAACGAATTACACCCTAAAGATCTTATCATTTTTTAAAGTAACTAATAAATCTTTAGTGATTATCCCTTAAATATTAGGGATATCATTACATATCCTAGTTACATTGAATTTGGACTATTTCTGATGAAATCCCTTGTAGATAGGTCCAAATCAAGGAAAAATATCTAGAAACATATAGCTTGCAAGCTCCAAACCTTCCTAGACTTCCCCCATCAACTTTTCCAAGTCTCTAATCAATGGAAATTTCTTGGAATTCAAGACAACATCAGCAGAGTCAAAGATGAGGCCTTATCAACTTTTCCAAGTCTCTAATCGAGCGAAATTTCTTGGACTTTTCGATGAAAGTCTCATTGATCTTAAATGCATGCCGATTTTCTTGGTTCAATGAATCCGTGTTGAATACGGGTTGCATCATCGTATTATTCCACACTCTTTACTTTTCAACATTGTGGAAGCATGCAAGAATCTTCTTTAATCCCACGCGTTTGTGTCGCTGCTCTGCTCTTTCCAGCATGTAAATGCTATGTAAGACTCACGTTATAGCATCTTATATATGGTTAACAATCTCAACCTTTGACATTCCAACTCCAAGGAAGTATAGTGAAAGAAAAAGAGAGAACGTGTGTGGACCGAAAGCTTCAGGTGATTAGCCCGAGCGATTTGAGTTCACCCACAAGCTGGGAACAATGCCATCGATCACAAGCCCGAGAAGAAGGTCGCCACCCCCGCCATCACATCAACAAGCTTCCTTAGCATTTGAAAGAAGACACCGAGAGAGGAGGCTCTATGAAGCGTTGCTTGGCAGGTGCGTCGGGTCGTTAGCTCAGTTGCTGCAAGAAGACCGACTCATCCTTGCCGAAGCCCTAAATACTATTTACACCTTTACAATATTAAAACCAAGGAGAATAATTAAAAAGAAAAAACCATTATAGGGGGAGGGTTGAGAATCGGAAGTGTTCCCAGTGAAACTTAATTTGGCTTGATCCGTACCCCAAAAAAAAAAAACCGACCTTTAATCTTCACTTTTAATAATTTGATCAATTTATATTTCCTTTTCCGTTTCAATTAGTCGGCAGGCGAAAAGGGTATTTAAGAAAAGCCACGAAAAGAAGCAAAGAAGGAAAAAAAGGAAAGAGGAGTTTGTGAAAAGGACGTAATTGAGAAAATCGCGAGCAAGTCCATGGTCGCATGCCGTGCCATTTTCCACGAACGTGCTTAAGAGACTCGCGATCGAGCGCTGCGGCAACTGTCTCCCTCTTGTGGAGAATCCTGTCCACCGGAAAGCAGGAAGATCAGCAAAAACAGAGAAGACCAAATGTGGAAAAAGTTGGGCAGGAAACATCAAATCTCTCGCTAGCCCCGTTTCCGCTTTGGGCTTAGCAGGGCGTAATTGCAACTTGTATCGGATTTTATGCGGTGCTAAGCTGCAATAATTTAGGGTGATATATCGTGCATGGTATGATAGCACTCAATCGCAGTTTTGTTTTATTTTATCTATCGATTCGAATCGTAGAAAATATATCATCTTTGCTGTGCTATTATATTATGTCTTATATAATTAAAAACAGAATGAAATACACTTGAATCCTTGACTTTGATCCTTTTCGGTTAGAGAGAGAGAGAGAGAGAGCTTGGTGCCATCCCCATGTTGGCCCAGTCATCATCGGTGATGCTGTCCGACTTGTTCAATCTTCTTTGAAGAACCTTTGATAAACTCAGTTGAACCAACAGATCCTCCATTCTTCTCCACCGTAGTGTAAAATTATTCTTCGCGGTGAATCATTCGATATCAAATCGAACGGTCAAACCTTTTCCAGCCATCTAGTCAAAAGTCACAATACAATAACGGAGAACTTGGATTGCTTCGATACCAATTCTTGTGTAGAAGAGCACCCTAACTAGACGAGATGAAAAGTTGAAAAACAAGAATAATCAAGAACTTCGGCAAAAATCCAACTACGTCCACAGGAGAGAGAGACGCTTTCTTATATCTTGAGCTTATTTAGATACAATGCTGAATAAATATATCATCAGATCCCCACTTCCCTAATCCCAATAAGAAAGGAATTCCACCCTAAAGATCTTATCAATTTTGAATCTAACTAATAAATCTTTAGTGATTATCCACTATATATTAGGGATATCATGACATCTCCTAGTTACATCGAATTTGGACTATTTCCCATGAAATCCCTTGTAGATAGGTCCAAATCTAGGGAATATATCTAGAAACGTATAGGCTACAAGCTCCACGCTTTCCTAGACTTCCTGATCAACTTTTCCATGTCTCTAATCGATGGAAAATTCTTAAAATTGAAGACAACATCAGCAAAGTAAAAGAGGAGGCCTTGTCAACTTTTCCTAGTCTCTAATCGATGGAAATTTCTTGGAATTCAAGACAACATCAGCAAAGTCAAAGAAGAGGCCCTATCAACTTTTCCAAGTCTCTAATCGAGCGAAATTCTTGGACTTTTCAATTAAAGTCTCATCAATCTTAAATGCATGCTGATCTTCTTGGTCTAGTGAATTCGTGTTGAATATGGGTTGCATCATCGCATTATTCCACACTCTTTACTTTTCAACATTGTGCTTTCATCCATATCCGAACACCTATATAATTGTCTAATCCCTAACGAGAAAGGAAAACCAAAATCACCTCTTCTAATCTCTAGCTCCCTTGATCACGTCTTGCTACATAATTACTGTCCAATTAGGGAATAATCATTACGGCAGTCGGCTGCATGCACTCAAAGCGAACCCCATCAAGTTATATATAATTAAATTCCCAATCTTGAGCTCAAATTCCCTCTTTCGATCCTCAATCATTTAGATTGACAAGCTCGAGCTTGAATTCACTCTTTCAGTCCTCATCTTCATTTGGAATAATATCAACCAAGTTTTGGTTGGCATTATCACTTCATATTATTAGCCTTTTTTTACTTTTGTTTCAAGCAGGGTCTCTACTCGCACATGGACTACCGCCCTTGCAGAAGGTCATGTTTTTCTTTATCACGCATATCAATGAGATCTCTGTTCGAGTGCAAATTACCGCCCATGTGTAAGATCACATTGTTATTTTAATTACCGTTCACGCATGTCAATGGAATTTCTACTCAAGTGCGTACTACCTCTCCTGCATGAGATCACATTGTTATTCTAATTATTTTCATTTATGTTTCATATTATTTTATGATTGAAATTATAATTAGCTTAGTCTTCATCTATATTTCATTTCTTCACCTCATTCATTTCTTCACCTCATTCATTTCTTATTTATTATCAGTATCACTCATGAATTATTATATTTCATATTAGATAATTTCACACAACTAGCATTTTTTTACAATTACATTAAAGATATAGAACCTATAGAATTTTTCCACATATTAACCAATCCAAACAAATGTAGACGATTAGATTTAAATCACAAATCACTTAACAATTTTCTATATATATTGAAATCACTCTATGTTATTTCTTATCATTTATATAATACCCCAGATCTTGAGGGCTATATGGTATCAGAGCTAAGGGAGATATATATATAAAGAATGCTCCATAGCTAAGCACCTTACTTTCGCAGGGATATACGCCTCTTCACTTGGCGTCTGCAAAGGGATAAGCAGAAATAGCGAGGGAATTGTTACAATCGGAACCCCTTGCCTGCCTTGTCCATGATGAAGATGGAAGGACCCACTTCATCTGGCCACGATGAAGGGCCGAATCCACATCCTGATAGAGCTGGTCGTCATGCCTTGTCCATGATGAAGATGGGAGGACCACCACTTCATCTGGCCACGATGAAGGGCCGAATCAACATCGTGATTGAACCAGTCCTCATGTAGATGTTTTCGAATTTGAGCAATTTCCGCCGTGCATTGAAGGGCATCGTCTGATAGGCTCAATCAGATCATATTGCACGCCTCTCCTCCATGTTGGCCCAGTCATCGTCAGTGATGCTATCCGACTTGTTCAATCTTCCCAAAAGAACCTTTGACAAACTCAGTTGAGGACGGATTGCATCATCGTATTATTCCACACTCTTTACTTTTCAACATTGTGGAAGCATGCAAGAATTTTCTTTAATCCCACGCGTTTGTGTCGCTGCTCTGCTCTTTCCAGCATGTGAATGCTATGTAAGACTCACGTTATAGCATCTTATATATAGTTAACAGTCTCAACCCTTGACATTCCAACTCCAAGGATGCCTAGTGAAAGAAAAAGAGAGATCGTGCGTGGACCGAAAGCTTCAGGTGATTAACCCAAGCGACTTCGAGTTCACCACAAGCTGGGAACAATGCCATTGATCACAAGCCCGAGAAGAAGGCCGCCATCCCCGCCGTCGCATCAACAAGCTTCCTCAGCATCTGAAAGAAGACACCGAGAGAAGAGGCTCTATGAAGCGTCGCTTGGTGGGTGCGTCGAGTCGTTAGCTCAGTTGCTGCAAGAAGACCAACTCATCCTGGCTCGGGCTTCCGTCACTTGCTTCGACGAGACACCATTGCATGTGGCCTGCATGCTCGGTCATGTACATTTTGCCAAGGCTCTTCTGGCTCATAAAAGGGATTTGGCTATGGAGTTGGACTCGCAGGTATGTCGAAGCGAAAACCTTATTTCTGGTTGTTTAATATCCTTTTGTCAGATCAAACTGAACCTAGTCATCCTCGCAAACCAGATAATTGGTGGAATCGCAACTGTTTTGATTAGATTTTTGCAAGTTTTAGGCTTTTAGCCATGTGTAAAGTAATTTATTAACTATATTTCCATGGAAAATCTCTACATAGATCAGACTATCTTTCTTGTCAAATTAGATTTTGCACATGTAATGTAGCATTTTGTTTTCCAGTTTTCATAATCTGTGAGAAATCAAACCCATTATATATACAGAAATCAAGTCATGGATTTCCAGGTTAATTCAGCCTGAAAGATCTTACAGACACCAGTGAATTTGAGCAGCTCGGTCTATTTGATTTGAAAATACAATATATATAAACCACATGAACGTGTCCCTCAATATGAATGCTCCACTGTCAAGCACTTTACCTTTGCAGGGACGTATGCCTCTTCACTTGGCGTCTGCGAATGGATACGTTGAAATAGCAAGGGAATTGTTACAATCAGACCCCCTTGCATGCCTTGTCCATGACGAAGATGGGAGGACCCCACTCCATCTAGCCACGATGAAGGGCCGAATCAACATCGTGATAGAGCTGGTGAAGGCGAGACCGGAGGTGGCCGAGCACAGGCTAAGCCACGGCCAAACTGCTCTCCATCTAGGAGTGAGGCATAATCGTTTGGAGACTCTAAAAGTCCTAGTGGAGATGGTGGGAGATGGTGATTTGGTGAACGCTCAAGATGATGAGGGTAATACCATTTTGCATTTGGCTGCAGCAAACAAGCAAATAGAGGTAATCCTTTTTGCTTCAAATTGCTTCAATATTGTGACGAAAATATCGCATTCCAATTGAACATCTTGTGACGATAAAATCCGGTTCATTCTCATTTTTCTGTAGTGGATTTATCAATTGATGAAACTTACAAGAAATATCTCTGTTTGTTGTTTCTTTTATAATTGATAAGAAGCTCATCTTTTTGTGCAGATAGTGAAATATCTGCTTCAAAGAAGTGAAGTGGATGTAAACACAGTGAATAGAAATGGCTTCTCTGCTCTGGATATAGTGGAACATTTTCCAAAGGATTTCAAAGTCATTGAATTGAGAGAACTCTTAGTATATGCTGGAGCTTTGAGAGCCATAAGATTCGCTACATCGACAACTCACCAAGCAATTGTTGAGAACACAAATGAGGAGAATTCAACTGTTGTAGTTGACTTGGCATCTGTAGCACCTCCCTCCACCAATACTAATCCGGTAAATGCGTTTCCGCCAGAGTCTTTCTCGGGTGATATCAAGAAGCAGAAGGAAGACAAACACGAGGAATGGATCGAGAAGAAGCGCCATTCTCTGATGGTAATGCTTTAGCTAGATGTCTTGGAGTAGCATTTGCTGAAAACTTAGATCAGATCGGTCATGTTATTGCAATTAACATCATAGCTCACCGCTAATTAATTTAAACTCTATTTGTTTTATGAAAAATTGATGATTCAGAAAATATTTTCTTGAAAATGATCGTTTGTATCATTTAAAATAAATAGTTATGCTTTCTTAAAAATGTTTTCTACATATGTACTAAATTTCTTATAATTATATAGCTATGTACAGAAAGAAGATCAGTAATTACAATAATAGGCTTATGATTAAAAAAAAATGGTTAATACCCTAAAAAACCTCAAACCGGTACACTTGTGATAAATTTACCCCAAACTATTTTTTTTACCATGAAAAATCCCAAACCGGTATACCTGTAACAAATTTATCCCGATTAACTATAAAAAAAACCCTAAACTTGTACATTTATGACAAATTTACTCCAAACTAATTTATTCGACTGCAAAAAACCTCGAAATGGTAAATTTGTGACAAATATACTCTCTGATAAACTGAATTAATATTACAAAAAAATCACAAAAATTGTAAACTGTGACAAACGGAGCATAAATCCTAAATTGGTATACCGGTCAACTGTCACGTGTCATTTAACTTAATAATTTGATAATAAAATTTAACTAAAACTAACAGATGATAAATTTGTCACAAGTGTACCAATTTGGAGTAAATTTGTCAAAGGTATATCAGTTTTACGTTTTTTGTAGTCAAAAAAATAGTTTTGGGTAAATTTGTTACAAGTGTACCAGTTTGGGGTTTTTCAGGGTATTAACCCTAAAAAAAAACGGAGTAATATAAGAAATCTAATAGTGAGAAGGATGAAACAAGTTGATGAATATTTAAGAATGTAAAAGTACTTAAGAAGATCTAACTATGAAGCAGTTGGGTGATTTTCTTTAAATATCTATACTAATACATAAAGTAAAGAGGTTTTCTAAAGGACTCAATCTTTTATCTTCTCCAAATATTCTCAACGACTTGGGGCCTGTTCAGTAACCATTCTATTTTTGAAAACAATTTCTGTTTAAAAATGATTTTTTTTTTTTTAATTTTGTTTCCTAGATAGTACTTAAAAGTATTTGGTAACTATCCAAAATTTCTATTCTCTGAATAGAAATGCATTTGGTAAGACTTTAAATTCTTTTGCGATTTATAATTTCTTTTTAATTTTTTAATAATTTTTTTTATATTATTCTCTTTTTCCTTTTCTTTTTCTCCTTCTTCTTCTTGCCGGCAATTGGCCAAACAAGGGCCGGCGACCTTGTCAGAGCGTCGCCAACCCCTAGCAAGGCCAAGCCTCGCCAACTGAGCCTCCCCTACCAAGCTCAACCTCACCTTGGTTGGGCGAGCTTGGCCTTGCCAAATTTGGTGAGGCCGAGCTCACCCACGGCCGAGCGACGCGAGCCTCACCAACGGCGGGGAATATAAATGTGCTTTATTTCCACACGTTTAGTTATTAGATTTTGATTTTCTTTCTAATAACAATAGCAACCTTTATAAAAAGACGTTCAAACTTCGAAATATCTATATATTTTTTTCTCATATATGTGTATATTCATACACTTGGTTTTTTCATAATTTAATCCATGACCTCTATTTCTGTAGAGAGCTCGCCACAATTTCCTTGTATTTCGATAAATATAGGAAAAGCCATCAATTGAATTTGTGTATTTGTTGAAATGACTAACTTTGACTTGACGATCTTCATATTTTCAAATATAGGCGAAACCCTATTTCTTCATTCGTAATTTTAAAACTTTCTTTCACGTCACGACAGATAATTGCCACCGTGATCGCAGCCATGGCTTACCAAGCCGGCCTTAGCCCTCCCTGCGGCCTGTGGGACAACGATCAGAAAGACAACGGCACCATCTTATACTACGCAGGAACATCGATAATGGCTGCAAACCTTCCTGAGAGTTACGCAGCGTTCTGGATATACAACACCGTCTCTTTTCTTGCATCCCTTAGCACGATCTTCTTGCTCATGAGTGGCTTGCCCTTGGGGAAGAAGGTTCTGATGTGGATTCTGACGGCCACAATGTGGGTGACCATCACTTTCATGGCGCTGACTTACCTCGCTTCCATGTCGGCCATCTCGTTCGTACGCAGAAAACCTAAACATGGGAGCCCGATCACAGAGGATGGGCGGTACTCCATGGATAGGGGGTCGACCACAGTGGTTACGTACTCCTTGTTTGTTTGGCTCGGCATTGTAGCCATTGTTTTTCTAGTTCACACCGTTCGATTCCTCACCATCGTCCTCCGGAATGTGAAAGAATCGCAAAAGCTCAAGAAGTGGATAGCAGGGTGTGTGAGTTGGTGCAGATCTACGGGCAATATCAAGATCTAGTGTATTCATCTGGTGGGACAAAGGATTACTGCATAGTCTTGATGCCTGCGTTCTTTCTAACTTAATCCCTATGTCATAAGATCATTCTGAGTACCGCTAGTTGTGCAAACGATTTAATGAGACTACTAAACCAATCGCAGAGTCCATCTCGCATTATTCTCGAGTTCTCCTCATCAGAGATGTCTCGCCTGAATAGCCAAATCTTTCTAAAGAGAATGGGAAGGCCTGGCCCCAAAGTAATCTGATCTACAGCAACATTGGGCCATTCTATGATTTGTCTCACACAGCTTCAGCACTCTCTTTCCAATCACACCACACCAAACAACCGAACCCAGCTACCTCAAAAGCATCCACACTTCTTTTATGTTTCATTCATATTCTTCTCCAATGCTGATAGATGTCCAAAAGCCACCTGATCAAAGCTAGTGAGCCTCTCTGTCTGATCAATTTCAACCCCATGGCACCAAACCACAATGCAGTCACACCATTTACATGAACTTCTTACACTATCTTTGCCTGCCTAATTTTAAGGAAGCGATACACAGAATTCACAGAAAACACTCCATTATTATTCACAGGCCGTGCAAGCTGATCCTCCCTCAAAGGTCGGAATCGAAGCAGTGCTAGTTTCATATGTAATGTTCACATTCTAAAACAACATTCAAGCTCTGATATTATAACCGCTTGCCAAAGGATTTTTTCTTCTTTATATAGACAAGTAGAGGAGGGACAAGGTAGAAATGGAACCTAAAATCTCATGGACCGATTTGTTGTTCCTAATCACAAGACAAAGGATTGGTAGGTATCATCCCAAACAAAAGACAAAAAATTACTGTTCATATGCAAACTGATTACAGGGGATGGAAGAACAGCGAGATGAAAACAATTGCATAGACAGATCTTTCGTACCTTAGACTGGTGATAATCAGTCCATAACAATTGGGAAAGTAGGAGAGTTCTCAAAGGCAGGAGCCAGTACTTTCATCTGTCTTAGACAACCACAATGTGTGGTTTCGATCAGCAAGCCCATAACTAACGCAGCTCATAAACTTCACTCAACCCAGCTTGGCAACCAAGCCTCTTTCAAGAAGTTCCGTTTCGCACCCCCAACTTAACGCAACCTGACGGTTTCATTTGGGAGAATAATATTGGGGTTACGTATGTGTGGGTTAAGAGCCGCCAATTCCTTCCATTTAGCACCACTTCCATGAACACGGGATGAGATGCTCCACAATGTGTCACCAGGCTGTGCCTTAGCTGTTGCTGGGGCAGTAGATTTAGAAGAAGCAGTCTTCGACATCAGGAACGGATGCTTATTGCTCTTTCCCATTCCATTAGCGAGCAACCAACGGGAACCGGATTGTTGCTGGTTTGAGCTTCCCCAGACCTTTCTCTTCCCAGGATCAGTCTTAAGACCAGCAACATGTACTTCAGTAATCTTATACTGGGGAATTTCTTCCATCTCAGATTTCTTTTCTTCTGTCCCCTCCTTAATTTCTTCCTTCTTTTTGGACTCGGCCGACTCATCCTCTTCATCCTCATATTTTACTTCAGATACCTTGAGGTAAATCCTTGGCTTCGGTGGAACGAACACTCTCTCGACCTGAATTAGCGCAAGCATTGGTGCACCGACTGGTTCATAATTCCGCAAAGGATCCCGTAGTTGCACCATCAATGCAACTGTGAAATTATTTCCCAAAAGACCACACTTCCTACCAGAGCCTTTGCCACGCCTTCTATCCCCCTTTGACCCTCCACGTATCCAGTCCAAGGAGTTGGCATGATGCGCGGCAAGAATTTTAGAAGTTCGCTCACTAATTTGATCTTCATCATCAAGTTCACCAGAGTCCAACCTCATCCATTCATCAAGACTTAGAGATAGGCTCATCAACCCTTCATCTCTGTCGTCGCTACTTTCCTTTAGATCCAACAGCTGCAGCCCAGCAGTTCCCTCAAGACCCAGTGACCCACTGATATCCACGCCCTTGCCCCGTAGAGTCGAAACGTCTCCAATTGATTGTGCACTGATATTTGAAGGTGCATCCTCGTCTGACATGCCAGAGTGTATCCTCAACCCCTCAATTGACAGAGCTTCAATCTTATCCATAGCCAAAGGAGCCAGATCCTCTAAAGATACATATTCAGAGCCAACATCATTGCCAGCTGCATTTTGATTGTACTTACTAGACCTAGAATTGTATGATGCTTCTGTGTTTCTGATTTGCCGGGAAGTCAAATCTTGCCCCACTGCTAAACTGTCGTTCATTAGACATTGCCTGCACCAAGGTCAAAATTTTGTAGAGTTAGTATATTTTAAAAATATATATAAAAGACAAGATGTTTAAAAAAGTTGCCACAAACCTTTCAACTCCTTCAAGAGAAGGTGAGGCTTCCCATGCGACTTGTTGCATTGTCTTTCCAGTTATATCTTCCAAGGGCATTATCTTGTTTGCCTGCATGGAGAGCTTTTCAATTCCAATAGAAGCCAGACCCTGCAATATTTCCATGATACTAGAGCCCATTTCCGCGGGTACTACAACTGGACTAGAAGCCTGCATAACCAAGCTCCCGCCACTTTTGGCGTTCTTGAAAAGTGAGGGATTCATTGACCGCAAAAAGCCTCCATTTTTTGTCTGGAGATATGGCCCTAACCCCTCTCCAAGAGGCGGTGGCTCCACGAAGTCTTCAGGAGGAAGATGAATTGGACTGCCAAACCCACCAGAATGGCTAGGTGGAGAAGACTGAAAAGACTTCTCATTCAAACCCCATTCACGCATCAAAGCTTCTGTCTCGAGGTCTTCCAACATTTTTGCTTTTGTTTTGTTAACATGGTTTGTCATCAGATGCTCTTCTTCGGCAGCTTGAATTAGTGACTGAAGTTCAAAATCCTCAGATGTATTTCCCCAGCCAGGCACATTAGCAGCGTCGTTGCCTTGTTCAGCAAAGTCCTCATCACCTACATCAAAACCAAATAAAGAACAACCACCACCAGCTAGTGCTTCCCTCTCAAACTGCCTCAAAAGACGCTCTCGTGGAGATTCTGGCTCACTTTCTGAACTCAAGCCAAAAGGGCTGTGCTCTATTCCCAACATATCCAAGAATTCACAGGCCACGGAATCAGCAACATCATCCAAGCTAAGTGACCTCCCCTTTCTGTTCATTTTATAACTCGCTCTAATGTCAAGGTCATCCTCTCGATCTTCAGGAGAATCCAGTGCAGCCACTTCTAAATCTGACACGTTACTCAAAGCCGACTCTAATTCTTTCATTAGTGATTCTTTGCTACACAACTCACCTGCTTTGGCATGGCAGTCACGAATAACAACTTCATCTTCACGACTGCCCATTTCCTCAGCCCTGGGGGAAGCTTCAGTGCCCTCCTCAACAGGCAACGTTAAATTGGGATCAACTTCAGGCACACCGTGACTGTCTGCAGTAGAAAGATCGGCTTCCTTTGTGATAGCTTCCTCGGATATCACCTGCTCTTCAGTGGACACTTCTATACCCTGCTCAATTACAGAAAATTCATTCACCTCACTCTCGTTATCACCATCTTGTTTAGCATTATCAGACATGTACTGCGAAGCTGTTTTAACAGGTTCATTTTCTTCTGTGAAAACATCGAACTCAGGTTTGTAATCGACCTTCAAATCTGACTTCTCCTCATCGAACTTATGGTATAGTGTATCGACTGAACTTGCAAGCTCCAACTTGGAGACTGGCAACACCTCATGCAGGTCTTTTATATCCTCCACATAGCAAGATGGCGCGTCAGATGGTTGATGAGACTGTTGATTAGACTGACTAGGAAGACTTCCACTGCGTCTTATAGAATTCCCACCATTGCCTCTACCAGATCTCACAGCCAGCTTCGAATTGTTCTCGTTGAGGCTCAAAGCCCCAGGAATATTCTGTCTAAGCCCAGGTGCACTTGCATTGTCCCGGATTACCGAATACCCAAAACTAACATTCAGTGAGGCACCTTTAGCCTTTCCTGATAACCTGTAACTCGTAGTCCACTTGCCAGAACTCTTGTCCTCGTCCAGCTCCTCCAAAGTAAGAGGCAGCAACCTTGTGAGGTCAACACGGTGTTTTCCCAAATCAAGTTCGGGAGAATCATGAACAGCTGCATAAAGCAAGAAATGCTTAGCCTCATACTTTGCTGAATGATGGGGTCCACTCCTGCTGCCATAAACTGAACAAGTATGCAACAAGTTCTCCTCAAATTCAGCTAATCCCTGAAAAACCTTCGCAGGCCGAGTGACCAAACCACCATCTCGCCTCTTCCAGTGCACGCACAGGTTAAGGTCATCGAAACTCGAGGGCAAGCCCTCAATGGAATGGACTAGAAGAGTAAAACAACAGTTGAACCTCCGGTTCCGGACGTGAGAAAAGGCCTTGAAACCCTTCCAATTCCAGATGGACTTCTTCTCCTTCTGTGCCTGGTCTTCATTGCCATGCTTGACCTTCGATTTGGGGTCAGGCAAATGGGTTTTGCCGACAGACTTGGATCTACTACTGGCCGCAGAAATTAAACTCCTCGGAGGGTTCTTGTCCAAATAAAGGGCTTTGCTAATCGCTTCGATCTCCTGCAACAACTTCCCGCTGCTCGAATCCGGGTCAATCTT
This sequence comes from Eucalyptus grandis x Eucalyptus urophylla, assembly GCA_028830015.1. Taxonomy (NCBI): domain Eukaryota; kingdom Viridiplantae; phylum Streptophyta; class Magnoliopsida; order Myrtales; family Myrtaceae; genus Eucalyptus; species Eucalyptus grandis x Eucalyptus urophylla. The sequence continues at coordinate 51,295,690 of CM054190.1, forward strand.
CTTTCCAGCCTCAGTTTTAGACAACATCATCTTCTCGCAAAACAAATACATCCACAACGGGGAATCACCAAATCAACCAAATCCCATAATCCTAAGTCCATCTCAAACTAAGAAAAAACCTCGGAAACTCCAAAAAACCTTCCTGGGTTTTTCCCACCGCCTAATGACAACGCCGACGCAATAAATTGAACCCAATTACGGCATCAAACAGGAAGAAACTCCACATGCGCCCGAACTCAGAGTGCCCCAATATCAAAGCAAATACGAAAATCAATAGCGATTCGAATCCGATTGCCAAACGAAAACCACTAGACCAAAGTACGGCTTTTCTCTATTGATTTTTCCACGCTATATCCCCACCCACTTCTCGTTTCGAAAATTCCAATCGCATATACAGATGCCCAATGAAACAGAAAATTGAAGAAAAAAAAAAAGGGAAAGAGGGTTTATCATGTAACGAGCTGAAATTCAAGGGGAGAAAAGAGATGCAGAAAATCTTACAAGACAAGAGAGCTTATGATGTCTGAGAGCATACGCTTCGCCAGCTCTTTCTCTCTCCTCTCTCTCTCTCTCCTCTCTCTCTAAACTTCTCCGCCTGTCTGAATTGCCGCTTGCCCCCTGTTTCAAACCAAAACTAAACAGCACGCAGGCGCTCTCGTCAAAAGGCAGGCAGGTTTTTCTTTTTTGTGCCCCCCAATATTTGCCAAAATTGCAACTTGGCCCCCCAAATTATTTTCTTTTCCTTTTTCTTTTCCTTCTGCTTCGCAAGAGGGAATTTTGAAAATGGTAGGTTCATTAATGATTATACGCTACCCATGCGTAGGATAGTCCCATCGGGTCATGGGTTTGCTTTTTTACCCCTTGCAAATTGATAAGGATTAGTTGAATTTCTCAATCGTTGAATCAAACCCCCGGAGTTCTGGTAATGAGCTGGATTCAGGGTTTAATTAGAAGATATCTTGAAATTCTTAGCCCAATTAGGCACACGACTAAAATACAATTACCCTTATAAAGTAGGCTGAAATACACATGTATTCTTGTTGTATTAATAGTCATGGATTTCGAGTTATTCGAGAATAGTTTGAGATCTCAATTTGACAATTTGTTTCCATTAAAGACAGATCCGACCTTGATATACAAGATTGATTGAGTTAAAAGGTATTTAAATTGGTCAGCTTTCCCAAAGTCGTCATGTTGTCCTTCGTGCAATTGAGGCACTCGATTTTATTACATTTTGGGAGAGGGCCCTCCTTTATTTTGGTGATTAGTGACTCGATCTTGACTAGACCCAAGAAAATTCGTCCTAAAGAATGGAATTTGGATTCTAGCAAAGGAAAATAATGAAAAGACATGGAAAAAGGAAAAAAAAACATTATCACATAATTGTCTTTCTATGCTAACTGCATGTTATTATATCTCTATTCATTCCCATCATATCAAAATCATCCAATAATCAGAAGACAAATAAAACGAGATATGCTTGCCCCAGAAGGCGGAGGAATTCGAATTTGAATTTGAATTTTTTCTATGCATATAGTGTTTTTTTTTTTTTTTTGGTCAAAAGATAGGATTATATTGCTTAATTATAGAGGAGACTTACAAGATGCAGATGTGGAAATATCTGCACATAAAAAGTTCCATAGTGGAAAAGGTGGGGAAAGCAGCCAATTACGTGGAAGAGACCGATTGCGGTGTTGCCTTGCTATCCAGTTCGCAGCTTCATTCATTTGGCGGGGGCAATATGTCACCGAAATAGCTTTATTTCTTCTAAGCCCAGCTCGGCACCTCTGCACAATCTCCTTTAGATTCCAAGCTGGTTGAGCCCGGCCCAAGACCATGTCCACGACGGATGAACTGTCGCTCTCAATAATACACTTTCCTGTTCCTGTGCCGAAGACTTTCACGTGAGAAGACTTGAGTTCGTGCGTATAGGAGATCCCAAGTAGTATTGCTTTGGCTTCCGCTTCACTTGCCGAGGAAACCCTAATTGTTGCAGCGAACCCCTCGAGTAGTCTTCCTTGCCGATCGCGAACAATACCCGCAGCAGATCCGAGAAATTCGCCAGAGCACCATGCCGCGTCGACGTTTATTTTCAGCCCATCCCCTTCCGGAGGCCTCCACCGGTCAGGTTTTGCGAGATCTGTTGATTTTTTGCTTCTCTCTGTTTTTCCTCGACTGAAGAACTCGTTTTGTTCCCTGGCTGTGCTCACCAGATCTGCGGGTCTAGGTTCTTTGGATCGGAATATCCAGTTGTTTCGCGCCTTCCAGATGTGCCACAAAACCATTCCCGTGAGTTCGCGGTCGGGTAAGCTCTGATTTCGATGGAAGGCGTTGGCAATCCACTGATCTGTTCTCCTGAGACTTCCATCTGGTTTTATCTTCTCAAATATTTGTTCTTCCCATACTCTCTTCGTCCACTTGCAAAGAAAGAACATGTGTTCTGTCGTTTCAATATTCGACCAACAGAAAGGGCATAATGGATCCGTAACCATTTTTCTTTTATGTAGGTTTTCCCTCGTGGGAAGGGCATTCTGACAGAGACTCCAGAGAAAAGATCGGACTTTCGGTGGCACATGCAGGCTCCAAATTTGAGTCCATAGGGTACGCGGTGGTTGATAAGAGCAAGAGGGTCTGTTCTGTCCTGGTGTTTCTGTTGTTTCCCGTGCTCGATTATATCCGCTCTTGACAGAGTATTCCCCTGTTTTGTTGCCAGTCCATACTAGTGTGTCTGACTGTGATTGCTGACATATAGGGATTGCTAATATTTCATTTGCAATTGATTCATCATACAATTGAAGAATTAGCTGTTGTTTCCATACTCTGTTCTCTGCATCTATCAGTCCGGAAACCATTTTTGGCTCTGTCTGATGTGGTTGTCCTCCTATTACCCCTTGCGTTAGCCATCTGTCTTCTCTGATACGAATAGTTTCTCCATCACCTACTGACCATTTTATGTTATCCTTTATGGTGTCTCTGCCAATCATCAAGCTGTGCCAACCCCATGATGGACGATGACCCTTCGAAGCTGTCCAAACATCCCCATTGGGGAAATAAAGTCCTTTTAGCACTCTGCTCCATAGAGCTGAGGGGGAAGTGGCTAATCTCCAAAGTTGCTTTCCGAGCATGGCTCTATTGAAGGTTAGAAAGTCCTTGAAACCTAACCCTCCTGCATCCTTTCGGGTTTTCAAAGTCTCCCAGTTTTTCCAGTGCAAACCTCTTTTTGCATCACCATTTTGCCACCAGAATGATGCTATGCGTTGTTCTATGGCTTTGCAGATTGATACTGGCAGCTTGAAGATGGACATGGCATAGGTAGGTAACGCTTGTACCACGCTTTTGATTAACACTTCCTTGCCTGCCTTTGTCAATAATTTTTCTTTCCAACCTGCTAACTTTGAATTTACTCTGGCCAGGATCCATGCAAACAGCTCCTTTTTGGATTGTCCCCATTCAGTAGGTATTCCCAGATACTTTCCGGTTCTCTGTTGGATAGGGACTCTCAGTTCTGTGGCTAGATTCTGTTGTAGTATTGCTGGACAGCTAACATTGAAAGAGACTCCTGACTTATTTAAGTTGATTTTTTGACCCGTAGCATAACAATATTGATTTAGAATTTGGGCTACATTCTGACATTCTGATATTGTTCCATCCAGAAAGAATATGACATCATCAGCAAACATTAAATGTGATAGCTTAGGGCAATTTCTGTTAAGTTGTATTCCTGTGAGTGTGCCTTCTACTAATGCTTTGTTCATCATCCAGGTGAGCACATTGGACATTAGAATGAAGATATAAGGTGAAAGTGGATCACCTTGTCTCAGACCTCGCGAGGGATGGAAGAATGAGGTAGGTTCTCCATTAACTTTTACACTGTAGGTGACTGTTGAGATGCATTGCATAATTAACGAAACCCATTTAACATGAAACCCCATGTGCAGCATAAGATCCCTCACAAAATCCCATTCTACCTTGTCATATGCTTTCTGCATATCCAACTTCAAGATGGCCTGATTCTTTTTCCTCCTTGTTTTTTTGCGTAGGTGATGCAGTACCTCCTGTACAATGAATATATTGTCCTGGATTTGCCTCCCTGGGACAAAAGCCCCCTGCTCTGGTTCAATGATAAGTGGCAGCCATCTTTTCAGTCTATTAGCTAAAATTTTTGAGATAACTTTGTAGCTAAAGTTGCACAGACTGATGGGTCTAAATTGGCTGATATTTTCAGGATTTTTTACTTTGGGGATCAGCACAAGGTGGGTCTGGTTTATTCGGGGGTCAAGGAGTCTTGTCTGGAAGAATTCATGTACTAGTTGCAGCAAGTCAGGTTTTATGGTCTCCCATGATTGTTGGTAGAACATTCCATTGAAACCGTCGGGGCCAGGAGCCTTATAGGCTCCTAATTGAAACACTGCTGCGTGGATCTCTTCTACCGTAGGAACTGTCACCAGATTTTCGTTTATATGGTCAGTTATAGGGGACGGGCATTGGTTCAGGATAGGCTGGTAATATCTTTGACCATCTGTTCTGTATAGGTTCTCATAGTAGGCTTTAATGTGTGCCTTTATCATCATGGGTTCTCTAGACCACCTGTTTTCCTCTAATTGCAGCATTGAAATACGGTTTTGTTTTCTTCTATTGACTGTTGTGGCATGAAAAAACCGTGTATTCTGGTCCCCCCACTGAAGCCATTTAATGCGTGATCTCATTCCCCAGAATTGTTCTTCTTGTTTTCTGAGAAAATCTATTTTGCTGATGAGTTGCTGCTTTTTCTGCTTACTTGCATTCTGATCTGTTTGATTCATCAGACCTGTTAGTGCTTGCTTTAGGTCTTTGATCTCTGTGTAGGCATTTGAGAAGTGCTGTTTGCTCCACTTAGTTAATGCTTGTGATGTTCTTCTTAGTTTCTCTGAAAATGTGGCTGTTAGGCTTGAATCCTCTGCCCATACTTTCTGGATAAACGGCTGATACTCTATATGTTCTGTCCAGAAGACTTCCATTCTGAACTGCTTTGTCTTCTGTCTTGCTCCAGGATACAGATTGAGGATTAAGGGACTATGATCCGACCCTATGGCTGGAAGAGCCTGGACTTCAGCATCATGGAAGGTAACTCGCCATTCTAAAGAACATAGTACTCTGTCAAGCCTCTTTTTAACCAACTCTGCCCCCTCCCTGTTGTTTGTCCATGTGAAAGCACAGCCATGACATTCCACATCCATGAGGGCTAGATCGTTTATCATATTTCTAAAAGCTGCAATTCTTCGATTATCTGCTTCCTTTTTTCCCACTTTCTCCCATACATACAGAATCTCATTAAAATCTCCTATGCAGACCCAGGGAAGAGACGAGATCGGCTTAATATTTCCCATCACATGCCATAACTCCAGACGCTCACCAAAATCAGTGGATGCATGGACAAAGGTGATCTGCATACTCTGTTTACTTTCAGGGTCAATACATTGCACGTCTATGAGTTGTTTAGAACTGGTATTCACATGTAAATCAATCTCCTCTTGCCACATAATTGCCAATCCTCCGGCTATTCCTGTTGGATTAACCAAGTATGATTTCTGAAACTGAAGTCTTTTGCGAATCTTTTCCACCATGACTTCTTTATTTTTTGTCTCCATTAGAAAAAGTAACGTAGGCCTTTCAAGAGCTATTAAAGCTCTTAGTTCTCGGATTGTCAGGGGGTTACCCAGCCCCTGACAATTCCAACTAACTATTTTCATGGCTTCTGTGGTGGCTTATTAGGGCTAGCCACCAAAGCCCATTCTTGTCCTTCTTGGACCAGTTGTACCGGGGTCTCCATGAGTTCTATTTCATCTGTTAGCAATGGGGGTGATGCTGGTAGGCATTTCTGTTTTTTTGCCTTTTGTACTTTCATAGCTTTCTTGCTACTGTTCCCCACTTTTGATAACAAAGGTTTCTGAATTTCAGAGTGTAGTACCTGTTTTCCGCGATCTCGGACTTCTGCTGTGATAGGAACTTCTACTGGAGTTTGCACTTTGTCTGGACTGCCAACTGTTCTCTTCTTGCTGCATGCGACTAGTTGCAAATTTGAGGCTGGCTCTTGCTCGTTTAAGTTCATACCTCTCAGTGGATTTGATTGAGCAGGTATAGTTTCTTCCACTACTATTTCTTCCCCCATATTCCCATAAAATGCATTCCAATAGGGACTATGATCGCTTGTTTCTGCCTTCAGCCAGGGTCCATATAACCCTTTGTTGTTCATTGCCCAAGGTGAGGTTGCATAAGGGATCTCAATACAGTCAGTTGCATAGTGGCCAATCCTGCCACACGAGAAACAGAAATGTGGAAGTCGCTCATACTTGAACTCCACCCAAAGCCAGCTATTGCCAATGTCCATAACAGCTCCCGATTTCAAAGGTGAGGTCAAATCAATCTCAACTCTAACTCTTCCTCCTCTATTTTGAGCATTAGTTGTTGAGTCGATTTGAACTTCTGTTACTTTTCCTACCCTTTTCCCCAATTCGTTAAACACTTTTTCTATTCTCCACCCAGGGGGCACTCCTCCAATGCGCACCCAGAATTCTTCCTTAGTGAAGTCATAGCAATGTTCAGGAACTTCGGGGATACACTGTTTCAGAACAATCAAATTCGTGGAGTAAGACCAAGGTGAATTCCTCTTGATTCTCTGCTTTTCCGCCTCCATTGGGAAGACAAAACTGAATAGCCCCGGTTCCTTCTGGGAGCATATGACCTCTTCTGATTTCCATGCTTTTTTCATTGTAGTGACGAAAGCTGGGAAGTTCACATTTGGTTTAGAATACAATTTTCCAAATAGAGTTCGACTACATTCCTCTCTTTTCTGTTGAGGTATTTCTTCAGACACTTGGACTACATCTTCTTCAGACCACAAATGCCCCAAACTTCTACATAATGCAGCCACTCTCATCTCATTTTCCTCTTTACTTTCCATTTTGCTGACTTCGGATTTTTTTTTTTTTTTTCTAATAGCTTCTCAGATCCAGACTATCCGCATCTTCAGATCTACCCAGATTCAACTTTTCCACTCTGACAACTCATCAGCCAAAACAGACGAAAGCAAGTTGAAGAAAAAACACCCCAATACCGGGTGATACCGATCTACTACTAGGATACTATACCGAGAAGATCGCTCATCTCTTCATCTTGAGGATAAAACTTTCGAGCACCTTCCATGACTGGTGGAAATCCCGATGCCTCCAGATCGTTGAAGAGAAACTTTCGGTGAAGATTTTATCCGATGGAGACCAAATGCCCTCCGGAGAACGCATAACATACCGTGAATTTTGTTTTTTGAAGTTTTTTCATTTTTGGAAACTGAGTAATGAAACAGGAAATCGGATTAGGGTTTGGTGTTTGTAAAAGCCAGGAGACACTACCATGCGGTAGAGAGAAACTCGCATAGGCGAGCAGAAAATGACTTAACGTATGACAAATATGATTACTTTCTTTATGCATATAGTGTTTACTAAAAGCAAACCATAAACACTTTCCATGGCCAGCCCTGAGCCCACTTCTCATTAGAACCTCCAAAGATCAAGAAAAGGACAAGGATAAGCTTGCAAGGAAAAAAATTAAAAAATAGACAATAACGCAAATAGTCCCTATATTTTTACTCGATGTGTAATGTGATCTTTAAATTTTTAATGTGTCATTATGTTTTTAGACTTTGGTATATGTTTAACTTAATCCCTGAATTATATGAAAATATTTAATTTTGTCCTTAAAGTTGAATTAATAGAATAATGGTAATGAATACTAAGTTAAATATGTATTAAAAATTCAAGACCACATTGAATAAATTGAAAATTTAGATATCACATTACACATTAAACCAAAATTCGAAGACCATTTATGTTATTTTCCTTTAAAAGTTATTTCAAAGGGCAAAAGGAAGCATTGTCACGGAAAACATGGCAATAAATGCAATCAAACAAAAAAAAAAATAGATCCTTTATGTGCCTTTCCTTCCAAGGGGTGGGTGACTTAAAGGGGGCGTTGAAGGAGTAGCTGAGTTGTCTCCTTTGGTCCTTGGAAAATACTTTGCTTGCATGGAACATGCAGCACATCATGCATTGTGAATGTTGACCAACTAATACTTTTATATTCTTTATATTCTTCAAATTATTTATTAAAAAAAAAAGGGAACCAGTCAATTGGTCATTACTTAGCATTTAAGGGGACTATATAATTGACCGGCAAGAAAATATTTGCCTAATCTTACATGTTGGCTAAATAATGATTGTGACAAGTATATGTTATTAAGGTGCTAACCTCACATGCTGACCCATGATCAAGAGCGACAGAATTTTGGCCCAAAGACCTTTATTTAGCCCCCCAAAGCCCCTTGGAAAGTAGTTTCCAAACGCACCCAGAATGCTTGTAGTTGGATCATCATATTGATGTTCATGTTTTGATATTTAACCTTGGTAGACACCGTGAACATTATTGAATCGGACATATTGAGGAATATACGTGTGTACTATCAAGCCGCCTGTTTGCGATTAGCTTTTTAAGAGAATCGATTTCTTTATAGCATGCATATTAAGCGTGGGGCCTCGAACTTGAATCGAAACATCTCCATTATTATATCGTGCTTGTTTTCTTGCCTCAAATCGTCTTTTTAATATTGTTACTCGTTCATTTCTTATGCGAGGCTCAAGTCAATCCGCACCCCTATGGAGGAGGAGGAATTGAAAACATTAACATTATGTTGTTGACTTCCTGACACGGGACAATTTTCAAACAGTCAATGTGATCATGAATTTTTTAATTATGTCAATTTAGTTATAAATCTTTTAATAATTTATCAATGTATTTATTTCGGTAAATTTTGATCAAAAATTGCTCATGTGGACTCTGATCAACCTAGTTTAGCCAATGCTAAGTTGATGATTTTGGAAATTTTCAAAAAAAAAAAATTGATTTTTTCTTCACTGACCATCACCTAAGACTACCCATTGGTAAAAAGAAAAGTGAAAAACAAAAATGGAAAGAAAGAAGAAAAATTTTAAAAACCCAAAAACACCACTAGCTTTACTCCATAGGCTGATCGGAACTTACGTTAGCAATTTTCAACCAATTTATATTGATAAGTTGTTAAAATATTTAGGATTAAATTAATATAATTAAAAAAAATTATCGAATTGAACATTGTATGGTAAGTTTTGGATTTTTCATATGATTTTCCGTCCTAACATCAAATCTTTTAGAAAAAGCAAGCATCCTCCCTACCTATTCCTAATTATCTATCTAGATGCCAATCTATAGACGTACAGATGTGACGGAGGGATATAGGCTAAGAATAATAGGAATAACTCACCAACCTTCGACTCGAAAACCTAACTATTCATATTTATCTATATAGCTACCAAATTGTCTAGATGCATAGATGTGCCGGAGGGATAAAAGTCAGGATTAATAGGAATAACTCATCAACCTTCGATTCGAAATCCTTTTGGATATTCCCTCCGAAAATTACGTGGCCGTCGCTCCTTACCACTGAAAAGTTGCTCCTCATCATGAACGCAAAAAGTAAGAGGATTCAATTCGAAGGGATAAATAAAAAGTGGACTTTATTTAAATTGCGTAAACAAAGGATCAAGGAGAATAATCTTTAGATTCTTAAATAATTTGGAACGATTGTTCAATTTTTTGATATCGTGTCCGGAATTTCAAAAATTGCAACACATGGTGATAGCTAAGATAGGTAAATGGGAAATTGACGGGAAATTCGTCAATCTATTCACATGACTTTGGCTAATCAATTCGTCATCAGAGAACCTTTTTTCAATGTCCTTTTCAATGGGCAATGTTATGCTTATAGAATGATAAAGCTCCACCAATTATTTATATATAGTCCCAAGATTTGGAAATAGTGCTTTTTTCATAGGGTTAAAGCACGAAAATTTTCAAATTAATACACTAGTGACTCAAATTAATTTTTGGATCACAAAAAATCCCAAATTTATAAGAAATCTACCCTAAATTGAGATGCATTTTCTCATAAACTTGTCATGTCAATTGAGTTATTGGCATGTGTCATTCAATTTGGTAGTTTTGCAAAAAAAATTTAATAAAAATTAACGGTAGATAAATATATCAAGAGTTCACCGATTTAAAGTGTTTGTTAACTCAAGAATTAGTTTGAAAATAAATTTATCACAGATATATCGATTTAATATTTTTTTAAGGTATAAATTTTTTTCATATGGCTCGATATGGAGGGATGCCAAAAGTATAATTCGAAAATTCAGTGAAATTTCTCCATAGTGACGAGCAACGTGACGGAACTCAGCACGCTCCTTGGTTGGTGGGGACACGTGGGAAATTAAAAAAAAAAAAAGGTCCTGTCCCTTTTCGATTATTACGTGCCGTGCCAAAACACATATGACAACGTGCATTAACATTTTTTAAAACTGGTGTTTATTCTCTTTTTTCTAATCTATTATTTTTAATTATCATTACGGCTAAGACAAGGTAATGGCCCCACCCACTAATATTCAAACCGACAGCATGCCGGTCAACCTCATGTTTTTACGACAACCTCATGTTTTTACGACGACCTCTACTGTTTTAAGGTTTCCCGTTGCTTCGTCGAAATTGCTCGCGTGATAATGGCGGCTTTATATGAGATGATTGATGTTGATGTGAAAATTTTTTAATTTTTTTAAATATTTTTCTCTTTTTTTTTTCTTCTCTTTTTGTCAGTCACCAACAATTGACTACCCACTAGTCAAAAGTTAAAGCTAATAAGGGTCGACCTTGCTATGCCTCACCTAGGGTGAGGCCCAATGAGGACCATTCTTACCAAATTTGGTGAGGCTGACCCTCAACCTCACCTGTGTGAGACCTGACAAGGCTTACAATCACCCAGACAACACTTGGCGAAGCTATCTTGACCTAGGTAAGGGTCAATCTCGTCATAACAAGTGAAGGGAGCCCTCGTTAGTGCTTGCCCTCACACAAGAGTGACTCTTGCCCAAGGCCAACCTTTGTCTGCCATGGCCTACAACCGACCATTGGCCAATAAAAAGAGGAAAGAACAAAAAGGAAGGATTAAAGAAAAACATGTATATCCATGTCAATGTTAACCATGCCACATAAGATGATTGGTATACATGTCAACAATATTCAGGCTAAATTGGTCAAATGAATTGATTGGTACAACTACAAAAATTTAGGACTAAATTAATTCAATTGAAATATTTGTGATCAAATTAGTATCAATATAATAGATTTAAAACCCTTTTTATACTTTTTTTCCCTGGATCTAGAAATAGAAAGAACCCGATTCCATACATTTTCTGGCCCACACGTGAATATTATATTGATATGTGAAATTATGACCAAAAAAAAAAGTAAAGAAATAAAAGAAGGCGTAATTATGGAGCGGAGCTTAAAATTGATTCGTCATGTCTAGTTGTGGAGATGAGAACTATCGAATAAGCCCGTCCAAAAGCTTGCATTAGGCGTGTGGACTTGAATTTTATTCGCATCGAAAGAAAACGGACCTCTTCCCAATTTCGATTTTGGTGCAAGCATGCCAAATTATGTGGACATGCTTCTTGTTAGATTAAAAATGGATCCCTAAGCACTCGACTTTATCTAATATAAATATAGAAATCATAAAAGAAAATAAACATATGCAACCATTTGATTATTTTCCTTAAAATGCAACACTGTCCATACCTGTTGGCGTGCAAGTTCCGGGGGTAAGATAATTGCGCTACTCTAGAACCTACCTAATGATTGCCGGTTACAGGTTCTTGGAATCTAGTCTAGGTTCTTGGAACCATCGTGGAACCTGTCGTTTTTGGATATACATTACCCTGCATTTTTTCCAAAAGAATTTTTAATGAATAAAGTATTATCGCAGTTCTATTCATTAACGTATTGAACATACAAGTTCATGTATAATGATAACATAGCCCTAGAAAGATGCTAACAATGAGAGCGAGAAAACAAACCAGGGCATCAATTTATGCTCGTCATTCAAAACACGACCTTACCGAGAGCATGCACTAGAATCCATCATCGTAGAGAGGGTGAAACGGGGTTAGAATTTTCTTTTTCCCCCTAAATGGGGAGATCAAATAAGACTTTCACACATTTAGTTGTTGAAAATCTCATAAAGAACAAAAAAAGAAAATCGTAAATAATTAAGTACGTATAATGTAATTATGAAATTTTATGAGGATCTTGTACGTTTCTACGTATAAACCTCCATATCATTCGAGATAGTGTCTCCTCGAACCCTGAAATTTGCAATGTATCCATCGCATTCGAAAATTTGGAAAATCAGAACCAGCAACCTCTATTCCGAAACCTACTTGACACTGTCGATTTTGTAGGGTCTGCAGGTTCTTCTAGATAACCCTAATTCTAATGGGCGAAACTCGTGATGAAATCAAAAGCAAGGTCCTGCTCCTTATTATCATTGATATGGACAAGTTTTTTGTTTCTTTTGAGCTACGATATGGACAGGTTGATTCATGCATTTGGTAACTTTCATTTCAGCGTCACCTTCACCACTGTCAACACGTCTCCCCGTGTAATGAGGGTCTTGCTACTGATGAGCTCGAAGCACTTTTGCCCATTCAAATTACATGACTTGAGATTCTAAGGGATAGCGTGACAGAACAAAATTTCTATTCAAAAATAAATAAATTATATTTATTTTTAAAATAAAAATTCATTTGATAAAATTATTTCATTTTTCTATTTTCGGAGCAGATTTCTATTTCTAAAATAGAAATCAAAATTAAAAATTATTCTAAAAATAAGAAATAAAAACTTTTCTCATCACTAATCCTCTCTACTAGTCAATCACTCACCCACCATCGGCTGCAATTCCAAGAGGGAAAAATTTTGTGTTGTCATCATCCAAGAATATAAATTTTACATTATTATCAAATACAAATTTTTACTCGAAAACTCATCTAGAAATAAAAATAGAAAAATCTATTTCTCTTTTAGAAATTTTATCATTTGTACCCTAAGTGTTCCACGGATACGACCAAGGGAAAAAGTTTTAAAAAATAAAAATTTAATTTATACCCATTGTGATACATGTACACTGATCTTTTTTTATGATGTCAAAATTCTTAAATTATGTCAACTATGATACATTTACCCTAAATTTTTTCTTGTGATATAAAAAACTCTAAACACGTATCTATTTGACACATTTACCATTAATTAAGATTTTGTTAGATGATTTTTCAGTCAAAACAACTTTGCTTTTATTTCACTAAAGCCATGTGAGTGCCATATCTACATTGTTTGTTTTTTGGCGTCCATATAGGTAGATTTTCAATAGTTATTGTTGATTATATCACATAGGTACGAGTTTGGAATTTTTTATGTCACCGAAGAAGGCTTAGGGTAAATGGTCCACTATGAGCATAGTTTATAACTAATTAATCAGATTTTGGCGCATTTTACTAAGATTCATGAGCATAAAAGCGAGGTATAACATAACATCTTGAATTTTCAATTAAAAACACCAACTATAAGTTAACTCATACTACTTCAAGGTTTATTTATCTTTGAACTAAAATTCATTGGTTGATCATGGATCACAGAATCGATCTTTACTAAGCCCTCAAGTTGAGCTTAAACTTTCTTTTCTTTTGGATTTTAGCGAGTTAAACTGTTGTCCAAGCCAATTTTCGTGCATCTTGAGCGATCTTAAGGGTGCAGTTAACTCGATGATACAAATTCCAGACAAAGTAGTCTAAACAGCAAAAGGAAAAATGATAACAGGGTAAAGAAACATTCGTATAATCTTTAGATACAATACTATATAGCCTACCTATATAGTCTGAATTAAGTTGAGAACTTTATGTGCAACGCGATCACTTGAAACAATATGAGTCCGAGAAAAATCGTTAAGGGAAATGTAAATCCAACACTACAATTAGTATGATCCTATTGAAGTGGCACTTTAACCTATTTAAATCACATAATTTTTTTTTTGATGACCCAAGGAACCCGCGCACCGTACCAACACGGACAGCCCGACAGACCCGGGCTAACGGGGGTAAACCCTAGGGCAATGCTAGCGGAGGACCCACCACCCCGACGTCGCACTTAAGATCTCGTGCGGCCAGCGGGATTCAAACTCCTCTCCTCTTGCAAAGGATCATAGGAGCACTTATCCAATTGGGCCACCGCAGGCGGTGGTTAAATCACATAATTTTTTAATCTACATAGATTCCAAAAATCCTCTTGAAATGGCTCTTTCATCATAGCGATTGAATGTAGGCTAAGGTCGGCTTGTTGGAATGAAAATTGTTTCCAAAAAATTATCATTGGGAAAATATCCTTATCAAATTTTGATGATTCCAAAGCTGTTTTTAATACTAATGTTTTCTGCAATAAGTGCAAATGGTGAAAATGGTTAATGGATTATCAATTTCTTATATCAACAAAGACGAGAAACTAGGCTTTGACAATTGGGAGAAACAAGTACTAATGTGAGTAGCATCTCATGGTAGCTTGAAAGGACTAGTCAAGCTAGTGTTGTTGGAAGTCTTTGGGTATCAATAAAGGTGGAAAGATCATTGATCACGCCATTATGTGTGGTTTGGCTAGTATTGTCACTGAAGATCGTTTGCCAAATCACTCACAATCTACACAGGTTATAGTGTTCATCGGATTGTGACGATGATGCATTGGCTTTGATGATGGTGACATATATGTTGAAAGATGACCATTAATGATACGGAAAATAGCTGTTACAAGACTAGACTTCATAGATGGAAAACCGAAAGAGAAATTAGAAAAACAACTAATAAATTTTCTACTTCGAGATAGTGATAGTAGACTCCATATTAGGAAACCTACAATAGTCAAAGGAAACGATTATAGAGCAATCACGATTCCATGTGAGGTTTCTAACGACTTTTAAATGGCTAGCTAGGCATCACTGAAGGTCTCCAATGAATAGTTTGAAGAGTTCAGTATATAAGGAGCAGGCCAATTGAGAAGAGAATTGGATACATTGAATACTGCAAATACTATCTAAGCTAGAAATTGTCTCCGATTGTGTTATGAGTTTCTTTTTATATTGGTTAAGTATTTTAATAATCGATAGTCAAGTGGGTAAGTGTAAGTGCAATCATTGTATTCTAATAGCGTGATTTACAATGTGAAAAGAATATCACTAGCCAGTTGCAACTTACATTATTGATTATTAGTGGAATTCGGCCGCTATTAATGCTATTAGTTAGAGAGTGAACAAAGGCTTGGGTATAAAATCGAACCACTACATATCGTTGTGTGATCTGTTTACTCACTCTATATACATGACAACATCACACACATTGACTTGCTTCCGACAATATCTTACATTATGAGTGTTTGATATTCCACTAAAGTCTTTAGTATCTTCATACAACTTATTGTATTGTTAGCCTCAACAATTGTTCTTCGATCTTCCAGTATTTGAATAATGGAAAACTAATCAATTGAGGGAAAACAGGGGAAGCAACTTCCTGTCTTGGAAAAAAGGAAATCACATTCTCTAAAGCTACCACACAAATGAAAATTAACGATTTTCCATGAAAACGATCTCTATCGATAACATTGCTCTTCATCAAGAAAATTTCAATGAATTTTACGGTCAAAAGTAATTTCCACTCCCATCTTTTTTTGTGGTGTAGAACACAGAAAACCAACAAAACAAAAGTGACATATAAACCATACGAAGGAAGACACATGAACAAAAACGGGAGAGAATATCCAATGCACGAATATTCCTATGTACTCCGCCCTCGGGCCAACGTAGATTTCCTCGTTCAATTACACGTCGCTTTCGCTAATCATCGTCACCATCTTCACTCCAACCTCCACTTAAAAACGCCTCCTTTACCTCTCTCTCTCTCCCTTTTATGCGCAGCCTGTAGAAGAAGAGCGCAGGACCTTCTCCTCTTCAGCCTCTCTCTCTCGCTCTCTCTCTATCCCTATCGATCTCGGTCGCTCGGTCGGTTGGTGGCGGAGCTTGCTGCGGAATGTCGAGCGGCGACGAGCAGGTGGAGGACGCGGGGGCGAATGGAGGAGGAGATTCGCTCCACAAGGTGAAGCTGAGGTTCAGGGATAGATCGAAGGTGCGCCGGGCTTTTGGGTCTTTTTCTTTTCGGGTTTTTGTCTTCTGGGTCGGTTTCGGTTGGTCGTTTCGTTCGTGGGTGGTTCTTTGATCTCGCCGTCGCGGCGTTGTTTTCGGGTGTGTAGAAAGTGGCCCGGACGAAGGAGATGACGAAGCAGATGATCTCCAAGCAGGCCGAGAGGATCGCCCAGCGAGCCGAGGAGCACGAGCGGTTCATTAACAAGGCAAGATTCTACTGATTCTCTTTTTCGCTGTTGCTCGTGGGCTTGGCGGGTGGGGGGAGAGAAATTTGGCGTTGGGTTCCCGCCACCTCGCTGAGTTAGCGTCGTGGGGGCATTTCTGAATCGGATCGGGGGTGCCGAATCGTTCGAGTGGACCATGTTATTGCCTCCGTTTCCGTTTCCGGAAAGCCAAGCCGAATGGGTGTCTTTGTTTCGGCTTGGCAGCCGGTGCTGTACGAATGTTGCTTTGTATCTTGTTTTTTAGGAAGTTGGTAGGCATTCTTTGTCGTGGGTACTTGTTGAACCTGGAAATTCAGAATTTTTACTTGACGAATTGATGTTTAGGTGACGCAATATAATAGGTGTTTAAGTTTTAGGAAGTTGGTAGGCATTCTTTGTCGTGGGTACTTGTTGAACCTGGAAATTCAGAATTTTTACTCGACGAATTGATGTTTAGGTGACGCATCTGATAGGTGTCCTCGGGTTTGGTGGGTTTTGCTACCTGCTTGGAGCCAGTAAGTGACATCCTGCTTCTCTCTTGTCAATAGGATGCATAAATCCATCACTTGCTGAAACTTACCACTTCTACAGGACCACAAGATGTTCCTTATGTATATTGTGTGTTCTATGTGATTTTCGTCCCCCTTCGGTGGATATACTATCGGTTCAAAAAATGGCATTACTACCTATTGGTAATCTCTTAAATCCCTCACGTTAAGTACTTGTACTGACTAATGTGTTGATGTTGGTGTGGTGCTGGCAGGATTTTAAGCACTGGATTTTCTTAAAGATTGATTTTAATCAGAAGTTTGGCCAGTTACGGATTTGAGTATTTTATAGGTTTATCCAACTCTGTCAATATGGGACCTGGTAAAAAAGGTGAAAGTTGTAAGAAGCTGAAAAGAGGCGGAGATGAATTTCACCCAGAAATTGTGCCTGTTTCAGAAATTGAGTATTGCCAGGATTAGTCAACTGTGTCAGTAGGAGGTGGATGTGGTGAAAAGCTGAAAAAGGGACTCTGTTCCTCATGGAAAATTCCTGATTTCCAGATCTAATTTTAGTTTTGGATACTCATAAGAGCAAAGAAAGACAAAGGAAAGAAAGAAATCACCATCAGGAAGCAGAAAAGATGCAGAGCCATGTTGATTTTCCTTTTCTTAAAGCTTTTGAATATCATCATCAACATGATTTATTTTCTAATAATTGTTTTATCTCATGGAGTCTTTCCAACTGAGCATTTTGAAGTTTGACATTCTACACTGTTTCTTACAGGACTTCTGCTACTATGCCAACAGTATCTTCTTGATCGATCTTCTTCTATATCCAAAAAATGAAAAGCTTTTCATGGTTTGCTTCTCGTTTGCCGAGGTAAATAGCTAGCATGGGTAAATGTCTGTCGTTTCATGATGAGATTCTCATCCTTTTACGTTTAATGCTGTGGCAGGGACCATTGGCATGGGCATTGATTGTCTGGCGTTGTAGCTTGGTGTTTAGTTCACTTGATAAAATTGTTAGTGTGCTCATTCACCTTTTACCAGGTGAGTCCACAGTTAGTCTAGATCTGAACTGCTTCCATTTTTTCTATATATTCAGAAGTGATACGTAGCGTTAGATGTGATGAGCTTTAAAAACGGTTCTCTTAACACTTCATTCATATTGTCCTAAGTAACTGTCGCACCATGAAAGATCTTAGTACCTGTAGTTGTGATGATTCCTCGGTAGTAATCCATTATTCTTTGTGACTAACTTTAGATGCTTACTATTGTTTATGTTGCACGGTATAATACTATATTTTGTGAAACTCACAAATTTTCCTGGTTCCCATGCTTCATTTGGGCATACTAAATATCTTGAGTATTTGTTTTCGATGTTTCTTTTCTAATCCAGCTTGCCGATGTTGAGGGCAATTTTAATGTTTACAATTGCAGTATTGCATTGATATTTCTTTTAGCTTAATAAAAAATTTAAAAGATGTGTAAGTTTCTAAGTTATGGAACGGCCTAAATTCCTGACTGATGAGGACTATCTTGTAGCATTTGTTACTTATCTGACCAAAATGAGAAGAATTTCTCGCTGATCTGTCTAGTAACTAAATTAATCCAGTGATGAGAGTTATAGAAAGGAATTGGAAGCATTTAGTAAGCTCATGGTTGCTATGTTCTGCTCCTCTTCCCCTAGAGAGCTTCTGTTGCTGGTTCATTTTGTGGCATTTCCTTTTTTAAGTTGGAGTTCTTTCTTGAGGTAAGTTGGTTTTATGATTAATGGCACCAATCTTAGTCATTCTCAAGGGGAAGAAAAAAACAAGTGAGGGATTTGGAATGGAGAATGAAGAGGGCGCCTGTATGACACTGTTCTATGGCTTTATCAAGTGCAAGTCACAATGTTATTTCATCACAGCTCATGAGGCTGCTTCTTGATTGAGATCTTAGCATACTTACCTCCATATTTTTAACTAATCCACTAAATGATTCTTCAAATTCATGGATTCAACAATTACAGTACCTGAACTTATGAAAACATGAAGAGATTCTATTCGCTTTAAGGAAGTGTTTTTTGGAGCTATAACTCTAGGGCTGCTGCTTATTTCCAAATGACTCCTGAAAAAATGTTCAATTATCCATTAAAAGAAAGTCATTGTTCATTCAGGAATAGTCTTTTTTACCATAAGATGGTGGAATCCCACGACATTTGCTGCCATGCACCCTGAAGGGACAGCACAAAGAGTCTCGTGGCCGTATGTGGAAGACAAGTCCTATCTCTGGACTTGGCTGTTTGTGATTCCCTTAGTTGCTTATACTCTATGGCAGGTTCTCTATTTTCTCATAGTTAATGTTCTGCGTCGACAAAGACTGTTAAGAGATCCTGAAGTTATGACTTCTTATAGGTTTGTCGACTCTCTCTCTCTCTCTCTGTCTTTTCCCATTTATTCCACAAAAATCAGAGTCCATACTCGCATACCCACAACCACAAGAAAAAATTTCAGAGTGCTATTCTGAAATCTTTTGGCTTATGACCATAGGGAATTGTCTAAGAAGGCACAGAAAGCAAACAACATATGGTGGCGTCTGAGCGGCTTGCTGGGGGATAACAATCGGCTTTTCATGTACACTCTGCTTCAAGGAATATTTACCGTGGCGACCATGGCGCTCACGGTCCCCATCTTTTTGTCCTATAGACTGCACGTGGTCTTCCAAATACTAAAGGTGTCTGCAACAATTTGGAACGGCGGAAGCTTTCTGTTGGAAGTTATGCCGAGGCAGGTCATTCTCAAGGAGAAGAAGAAAACGGAGACGCGACAAGTACAAAACCAGCAGGAACAAGCCCCTGTTGCGACGGACAATCCTCCCAACGCAGATGACTCCACTGAAACGCACGAATCGTAGCGCACATAGGTAAACCTCAGACTCAAATACTCGCTTGTAGAACTTCCACTGTGCCCACGCCTCGGCTGTCTGATGGTTGCTCACATGTCAAGCTGGCTCAACGATGCTGCAAGGTTGCATCCTTTACTGATTCTTTTTTCTTTTGGAGAGTTTGTTATTCACTGGAGTGTAAGAGGAGGTTATCAAGGAGGTGAATTCGAAGTTTTGTTGCAAGGTTTGGACGTGGAATGTTCTCAAAAGCTTCAGAAAAAAGCTCGAACATAGGTTGAATCATGCGAGTAGCCCAGAGGAAAAAAAAAATACTTAAATCAAGATGATGTAGTGATACGCAAAAGCAGAATAAGTTTGTCACAAGATTTTGCTCTTGTTTTTGGAGTTCTTGGAAATGTTGTCTCATATCAGTTGCCTGTTTATGCTTCGTGCTTGAGGATGATCCATTATAATTGCGTCAGGCCATTCTAAGCATCTGTATCCGTACCACTAAAACCGATGAATACAAGAGGACACCGGAACTTGGTTTCCGTGACAAAAATGCATGGTCCACAGATGACAATGTTGCGTCTTTGAAGGAAAAAATAATAATTGAATTACTTTACTTCTCACGTACAATACATATAATTGCCCCTTGGAATTGCAACTGCTATTACCGCTTACACTGAGGAAACAAAGAATTCCCAAACCACTATAACACCTGAGAAACCAAACCCATATCCAAATATGAATGAAGCCCTCACCCGAGAAAAAGAAACGGAATAAGAAAGGCCAAAACAAACATGAAAATTGCCTGTTGGAGGCGTGACCGAATTGGCGGGATCCAACCCACCAATCTGAAATGGCACATATCACCACCTTAGTGACATGGCTCAAACTAAAGAATGCCCCTCGCGTCGAAGTGACTTGAGGGGAAGAAAAAAAGAATTGAATCAACCCGGCCATCAACCAAATATGAGTGGACCAGGTTGGTGGAGAATGTGTAATATATGGACACTGAACAAAACAATATATGCACAAGGTTGTCGGTTTTGATCAGTCGAAGCTCGGTGTATGAGGAGACTGAAAGTCGAGGCCCGAAGATGTGATCGCACCCTCATTCTGCACGTGGAAGTAAGAAACCAAAACCGGAGTTTTCACGTATCAATGGTGGAGGATCGACATCGGCTATGTCTACTTGTTGCATTGACTTCGAGATGTCATCCACGGAGAAGGGAATGCTGCATTAAAATTTCAGGCTTTGATTAGAAACAAAGGTGTCCAAATGAGTATTAAACCCATATATGACCTATTTAAATCGTATATGGATCACTTACATTTTGATGTAGGTTATATATGAGTCACTTATATTTTAAAGAAGAGACTAGTTAAATGGGTCTTAAATAGATTTGACTTAAAAACCCATTTCCAACCCAAGCCTCACCATCTCTTTCCCCTTTTATCTTTATAAAAATGTTTTTTTTATAAAAATCGAAATTAGAATTATTTTTTATGTTTTTTTTTTTCTTTCCATTTTTTTTTCTTTTTTTTCTTCCTCCTTCCTTAGCCAATGGCCAGCACAACAACGGCCGAGCTGATGACTGTCAAGGCTCGAGCTCACCGAATCTAGCGAGACTCGAGCTCGCCAATGTCGAGCGAGCTCAATCTCGCCAATCGAGCAAGGCTGAGGCCTCATCAATGATTGGTGAGGTTAAAGCTCACCGACGTTTGGCGAGGCTTGAGCCTCGTCAATCTGGCGACTATGAAGCACGGACACGTGGTCCATGCTTCCGTGTCGTGTCCGACACGTGTCGGAGCGTGTCGGACACCTCGACACGCTCGGACACGGTCGGACACGCGGTCAACGCGTGTCGAAAAATCCGACACGCGGTCAACTTTTATCGACACGCGTGTCCACGCGTGTCCGGAAGAATGATGGAGGATGGAGGCGAGGGAGGGCGAGGGAGCAGAGGTCGCGAGCACCGGCGAGACAGAGCAGAGGCTGCGAGCGCCGGCGAGACGAAGCGACGAACGGACCACCACGACGGCGAGAGAGAGAGCCGAACGGAGAGAAAAAAGAGAGAAGGCAAACTCCCGCCGGCGAGACGAAGTCACGAACGGACCACCGCGACGGCAAGAGACGGCCAGAGAGAGGTGAGGGCCGCCACTGTTGCGATGGATCGGTGACGAGAGGAAGAGGAGAGGAGGAAAGGGGGTGGTGCGGCGCGGCAAGGAGAATAGGAAAAGGAGGGCTCGGCGGCTGCTAGGGTTTTTCATAAAGAAATTCAAAAAAAATAAGAAATGAGGTCTGAATCGTCTGATGGCGTGAGAGAGAAGGGGGGGGGGGGGGGGTGGGGGAAGTGACAGCTCACCTGTCACTGTCAAGTGGGGGGAGGGAAAAAAATTAAAATAAACGTAGGGTGGAGGGAAAAGGAGAAGAGTTGAATTTTGGGGATAGTTTTTTAACCGGGAAATTAAATAAATAAAATTAAAAAATGATTTTGAAAAATAAAAATATTAAATTTTGAATAATGATAAATTTTGGTTATGGTAGAAAATCATGGATTTATTTAAATAAATTGATTTTAATTTCTTATTAATTTTTAGTTTCATCGATAACTTTTGTTAAAATTTAAAAAATATTTCGCATTAATTATGAATATATCTTTTGAATTTCAAATGAATTGATTTGTTAATATTATTAGTATAAATTTATTATAGGCTCTTTTTTTAATTATTTATTTATTTATGAATTTGAATCAAATTAATTAAAAATAAAAATATTCATTTAATATACAACGTGTCGCAACGTGTCGGAATTCTCTATTTTTTAAAAATTACGTGTCGACGTGTCGTGTCGTGTCGGACACTCGTGTCGTGTCCCGTGTCGGTGCTACATAGTCTGGCGAGGCCTACGACTGGTGAGACTCGAGCCTCACCAATCCGGCTAGCCTCGAGCTCGCTGACGAAGGGCGAGCACAAGCTCACCCTTGGCCGGTCGCCAGCCATCATTGTGGTTGGTGGCCGACCAAACAAGAATAAAAAGAAAAGAGAAAATAATTAAAAATTCGATTTTTATAAAAATTATAAAAAATTGTCCAATCATTAAAGTGTTTTAGCAATGTCATTTAAAAAAAAAATCATAAGAAATAAGCTTTCTTAGATTTGGCTAAAGGTTTTTTGCATATTTTATTTTATTTACTAATTTTTTATTGTTTAATTTAGTTTTTAAATTTGATGTGAAGTTTTTATTCAAGTAACATATATATGAAAAGCTTAAAATAAATTAAATGGGTGGGAGCAGATTAACCTAAATTGAGTTAAATATTAATGTGTTTCAATAATATGGATCGAGTTGAATATGCGTCGGGTCAGATATGGGTCATCAAATTTATATCGCATGAAAATGGGTCAAAACGGGTTAAATGGGTCAATATAAGTCAAACCATCACACCCATTTGACGGACCTAATTAGAAACCAAGTTGCGTTCTTGAAGGATGGTAAAGAGGGAGCCAAGGCTTGCTTGCTGTCAAAAAGATATGGAGAAAAGCATAATGGAATACCTTGAATCATCGTCCAGCAAGAACGAGTGACTGACCGCATTATTGGAGTTCTCGGTCATCATGACCCTCATACTCGAAATAACCTGAACAGGGAAAATTGGAAGTTAGAATAAACTTGAGCCGATGCGAACAGATCAGTTGCGTGTATACCACAGGGACCATAAATCAGCACTGCGCTCTGCAGATAGACTATTTACTTACTTCTGAAGACACGCTATGAGTGCCATACTTATCATCCCAATACATCGTACTGATCCTGTACAACTGCTGTATGCTTAGAACCTGAAAAGGCAGAGAAGCATACACGAAATTTCAAGAGCATGTCCAACAAGCGGACGAAAAAGAAAACTGCAGCACAAGGCTTGAGTTGTGCAAAGGTGGCAATTCACTCACCGGGCAAAGTTCTTTTGTGATTTCGTTAAAGGTCTTCTTGGGTTTCTGATGTATGACCTGCGTTGTTAAGAAATTCGAAGGAGAAAGAGTCAGCAACTTCTTCGCTGGTGATCCTGGTGATCTTACTAGATTAGAGATTTAAGTGTACGTTACCAAAAATCCAACGGCCTGCCTAATATGCTTCAATTCATCCCAAGCTGAGCCTGCATACTGCTTACAACAAGAGTTCAGCAACAGAAACCAAAAATCCAAAAAAAAAAAAAAGGAACAATGAAATGCCCAAATCATCCAAGAGAAAGCCAGTGCTCACTTCCTCAGTTGCCTGATGGCACCACTGCTCTAGTTCAGCCAACCCTGACTTTACATACTCGCCATTACTAAATGAGCAACACTCTCGCCGTAAAAGAAGACTGCAAAAGAAGAATGCAAAAGTTTGTCAATTAGATACTGACTGCGCATGAACTTATTTGTTCACTGGTGATACTACTGCGCTTTACAATCAGTCACCTGTTAAACAGCTGAACATTTATGAAGGAGAATATCTGTGTGAACACCTTACGAACTAGGAAAGGTGGGACCTGAGGAATCATAATCAGAATGCATAGTTAGTAAAAGGCAAGGAAGAACCTTTAGCAGCAATAGGTTTTAACTTTCAAATTACTTACATTGTTTGCTTTCAATGTCTGGAGATAATTGTTCAAGCTTTTCACTATGCTTTGCCAGTGAGCAATCAAAGCTTGCTGAGCAACCGCATTAGCTTGAGAACGTCCTTTGACCAAACTACCTCTTGATGTCCTGGGAGCCTGCATTAGGTTCATGAATACTTAAGCAGGAGACACTTCAAAGCACACTCAGGAGAAACCTACGACTAATTTATATCCTGAATGTCAGCAACTGGTCTACATTCCAGAGACCAGCATTATAAAAGTAAATGTTCTGTGCTGTAAGCCACAATTGAAAAATTGGGACGAATCATAGAGCTTGTCTTGGGCACATGGAAAGGTCTACATTATCACTCTCCCTTATCTTCCTCAATCACACATGACATGCATACCAGCCGGCTCATGTTTTCATGGTGGAGAATTAGAAGTCTCAAAAAAAATTACAGCCAATATCTTGCTGTGTTACCATCGATCTGATTTTCTCTGAGCAGAAGGAACTTTAAAGCTTCCTACTTGACTGTGATATTCAGTATAACCTAGCTTATGGCAATAAGTAAAAATTAACTGCATCATAATTGAGTCCAACTCAGCAGCTACCTGGATACATAGCCCAAGCAATGGAGAAATCTCCTTCTTCAGGCTGTCTCGGATCATTCCATAAATTTTCTCCAGAAAAGCAGTAAGCTGTTGCTTAAAGAGCAAAGCTGGATACTTGGCCTCAACTTGTCGCAAATCATCCAGCTTTGTGAGCCCTCTACCATTGAGGAACGAAAGTCCAGCACTTTGAGGAGATGAACGTAGCCCCTACAATTTCAAATGGTGAAGTTTGCAAACAGATGGAACTCAAATCATGGAAAGTAAATCATGTGATAGTAGATATCCAAAATTTTGTTTCATTACTTGTGACATCCTCCCAAAAAGAGAAGCAGATGATGTTCTCCTCCGCTGTGGCGTCAAGCTAGCTGCTCCAGTTGCTTTAAGAGTGTGTTGAAGCAGCAGCAGCAACGTTGATGTGTTTGATAACCAATAAGCTAACACGCCATTATTATCCGGGACCTTCATCAATTTGCAGAGACCATCAGTGACTGGTGAAATCCCTTGTGAACTGACCAATTTTAAATAATCCCACAGACAGAAATTAGAGATTAAGGAATGGAGAGAAAAGTGGTTGAAGAGGACACTTACTTCTATTGCTGAAGCTATTGTTTGGATTATACGGTCAAATATGCTAGTCCTTTCAACCTCAAATGATCGCCAATGAAGAAGACATTTGTAAATTACACAGGCAGCAACAGGTTTGGCCCCAGAAAAACCCAAATTTTGTGATATACATTTTATCAGCAGTTCCTGGTTTTCCTGAAGAGAGAACAATTGAAAATTATTCTGGACTGGAATAAAATATTACCAGGAAAGCTAGAATAGAATGAATATGTGAAAAACGAAGTATGCATTAAGGGGACATTAATTTCATGCAAGTCTAATCGCCACTAACCTGCTGCTTCTCATTGAGCGATTTCTGTGGTTTTTCTTCAGATTCAGGTTCACGTGTTGGTGTAGCCAAAGACATATCCTGCAAAAGAAGCAGTACATTGAACAAATGCTTTACCAAAAACTCCTGATATAAGTAGCATTAATTAAATAAATGTAAGTTCTCACCAATGCAACCCTTGTTTCTCCATTTGTAACTGTTCCATTCTCAGGTGTTCTCTGCATTTTATTTCCCAAATTTAAAATCTATGATCACATGAAACAGCAACAGCAATAATTAAGGCCTATCCATACCTGCATAATAACAGTCTTTGGTCGTGCAGACAAGTTTTTCCCTGTCGGTGACATAGTCAGTGCTTGCTGACGCAGTACTTGATTTTCTGACTCTGTGTTGGACAATTTCTCTTCTAGCCTGAAGAACAGAAACAAAACCAACATTTTAAACATATATTTCCTCAAGCAAAGGAATCATTGTCTGAAGCAAGGAAGATATAAGCTTCTGTGTTCATAAAACAAGACAATATACAGACATCAGCATAAGATGTGGCAGTTTAGAGCCACTGAGAATATTTGCATCTAACAGACCTCTGCACAGAATCCTGAAGCTGATCAGCTTTTCGCTCTGTATCTTCAAGCTTTCGAGCCAGCTCTGAATTTCTGGCCTTCGCATCCACATGGGCTTTCTTTGTCTCTTCTGCTGCTGCTCTTTCTGATGTAAACAAAGCCTGTGAAGCCACAAAGCTTTTTTAACTTAGTGTATCATGCTAATTTCAAATTCAGTAAACATAGATGAAATGGGTGAAGCAATAACACTGATCATGCCAATCCATAGTTTAAAAAAAAAAAAAGACAGATTTTCTAGCTCAGTATTTGATAGGATCGTATATTTGCAGACATAGGGCAACTAAACATGCACAAAGCTTGAGAATACTAAACTAGGCTATATATTCGGGAAAAAAAAAACTTGGTTGTTACTCCACGCAAATGACCTCCTGATCATCCATGCTTAAACAGAAGCTGACATATCTGATTGTTATATTCAGTTCAGTTGTTACTTGAGATCGACCAAAAGTCATCATTTCTCTTTTTTACATGATTACAGAGAGAGCATCACCCCTATTAGAATTGCTTCCAAGAGAAAATCCTCATCTAAGAGAGTCAAGAGAAATGTCCTTTCTTTTGTTAAAGCCTGTAGCATCACTCAAAATTTGCATGCCAATTGGCTTCAGCACCACCAAATTATCACTTAATCTCCAGCAAGCTTTTAGTATTTCATTTAACTTACTAAACCCACAGCTATTACAGTTATCAGCAGCACCAAGCAGAGAACTTACCAAATTGATGTCCTTGATTTTTCAAATTTTCTAGTTCAGACTAGTTAGCTATTATTCCACCAGTAGGTTTGGTTCCAGAAATCATTATAAGATCAGAAGTAGTATATGAGACCACGTGCTAAAGATAATACAATACTCAGTATGATGGTGTACCTTCAAGCTCTCTATCTCAGCTGTTAGTTTATTGATCTTCTCTGTGTCTTCCACTATCACAGGAGTCTCCTTCACAACCGGTGGAGCATCCTCAATAGCTTTTCGAGCTGCCTCTCGTTCTTTGATGACCTTGGCATTTGCTTCTTCCAATTGTATTTGCATAGCATGTAAAGCCTCCTGCAACTTAGCAATCTCTTGTGCCTTTTCCTCTTCCAAATCCGTCTGAAATTCATATTACATAACAAGAAAACAGTAAGTTACCCATATGGAGTTGTTTGTCCCAAAAATTGATCTCACAACACTGAAGACCAGTCCAAGACAACATACCCTTAATCGCTTCTCCAACTGCAAGCGCCACGTAAGCTCTTCCACCCGCTTTTCTAGTTTGTCCTTAGCTTCTTTGAGAGCACCTGTTTCTCGTGAAGCCTAGATAAATATACAAAAGTAGTCAGTGCCTGAATTTATCAAGTGGGCATAAAACCATGCTTGAAGCAAGATGTGTCAGCAGAAGGTAAATCAAACCATTTTTAGTTTTCTGAGTTCTCGACGAGCAACTCGTCCTCTCCAACCACATTGTGTAACGATAGCAGCCTTGCGAAGACTTTTATAATATAAATATGCAATGTGGCACCGCAAATGAGCCTGCAGAGAAGGAAAATAAACAATGATCATGATCATTTTTAGTTTGAACTCAATCGCATTCCAGAACATCTAGAGTTAACTTTGAAGCTTCCATCAAGGACAATAAATTCAAAGAGAGTCAGTATTGAGACCTGAATAATAACAGCAGCCTTAGTTTGCTTTCTGAATCTAAATTCATCTCGAGCGGTCATGGCCCTTAAACCTGTTTGCAATGTGGTTGCAGACAGCCTTACAGAAAGGTATGACTGTCTTGCAACATATTGGCGGAAGTTCTTCTGAATCTTCAAGGCTGATGCTTCCCTTCGCAGCTCCTCATAGAGCTTGCATGCCAGTTTACCTACTCATAGTGGCAAATAAAACGACAGTTATCATTTTAATTAGTATTAGTATATTTACGAGGCTGAAACACAATTGATGGTATGGACCACATGGAAGCTGAACAAAATATAATGCTTCTCAGTAGGACACCTCACAGACTTCCTATTTTCATAAGGAACTACAATCATGTGTTAAAAAGCCAAGCAATGGAGACGCCAGCATTTCCATTTCACTTGTCCATTAAGTAAAAACCTGAGAGGCAGAAACAGACATATGTGATACAGTTTCAAAGAAGAAAATATACCTCGCAAACAAGATTGCATCGTAATTGCTGCTTTACGCAATGCAATAAATTCCTTTCTAGCAATATATGTACGACTTTGCCTTTGAATTATTCTTGCTGCATTTCCTAGCACCTCTGCTCTCCTTGAGTCCAATTCTGCCATTTGCCCAGCTCTTAGGAAAACTTTCGTCTTTCCTATCTGCAAGGGATAAAAGTCAGCCAACACCAGCAATGGTCCATGTATACTTCTATGGAGGGACAGGTATATCCATGATTTAAGAAGGCACAATACCCTGAGTGTAACTAGGCCAAGACATTGGTACACTAACTTGGTTTTTTGTTTCTTCAATTGTCTCTATCCCGCAGGGCAGAGAGCTAAAAATTCAATCAAACACTAGAAGGCAACGTGAGTCAGCTAACTTCAAGAATGTCTAAGGTTTGCTATAAAAGTGCCTAGTTCCTAATCTAATGCTCAATAAATTGTGTCTCGAAGAGGATGTCTCGTCCAGCTCAATGGACAAGAATCGCCATAGGTGCAACATGTTCTCAAGCAATGCAAATCATCCAATCAATTAGGCACAGCCATCAACAAATGTCAATATTTTCAGTCGTGAAAATGGGAGGCCTCACACTACGCTGCTGTTTATTGCCTTAAACAATTCATTTATGTCAATTACACTTTCAAGCTTCCACATTCTCCATATATTATGGAACATGCCTGAAAGTCATGTAAAATTTTGATATGTCAAGTATGGTCACAAAAAAGATCTACAGTATATTTTTATAAATGGCCTGAGTCCTTACGGTTTTCTACATTAACTCATCTCATTCGTTTAGCCATTCCTGCTTCCATATCTTCACCTTATGCATGTAGGATGATGAATGAGTAGTAGTGGACAACTTCCACGCGGG
Source organism: Eucalyptus grandis x Eucalyptus urophylla (assembly GCA_028830015.1). Classification (NCBI taxonomy): domain Eukaryota; kingdom Viridiplantae; phylum Streptophyta; class Magnoliopsida; order Myrtales; family Myrtaceae; genus Eucalyptus; species Eucalyptus grandis x Eucalyptus urophylla. The sequence goes on from CM054190.1 coordinate 51,325,130, forward strand.
ATATTTTATGTCTCCAATCAGACAACTTGTTTCCGTGGCATCTCAAAAAAGGAAAAGGTGGCAGTGAAGGAGATGGTTAAAGTACCTGATAGCCCTTCAGTCCCATTTTGTCCAGTATCTTTTGACAAGCTGTCATGTCATCATAACTGCAGAGGAAGAACACAATGAGGCCATAAAAAATAGCCAGCATAACAAGACAAAACCATCAGGAAGAATAAGGATAATGCAACATTTGGTGGTTGCGCCCATTTGTATCTGCCACTACCATGTTAGGTACGTACATACATAACTGATGTTAAAAATACCAAATAATCCCAGGGATATGACACTCACTTTCCTTCCAGAACCTCTGGGGCAAGGACACCGAAACGGAGAAGAAATTCATAAAATGTCCGTCGAGTCGGATATCCAGCACAACTAATCCTAATTGCCTCGAGAACACCCTAAAAGAAAAAAGAAGGTTCAGATAGGAAGGAAAAACTGTAAAATGAGCTTTCAAGTTAAACAAGTTGAACAGAAAAAAAAGTGAAGTATACTCACTCCACAGCGCAACTGTTGAATTATATTGGAGTTCTCAAAAATGGCAGGCTTCAGGACATTGTTTGGCTTCACGCATCTGATATAATGAGGTTCTGTGGAATTTAATGTCTCCATCAAGGATTGAAGTTGCGACTGCATTGAAAACACATCCAACTCTTAGATTAAATGCAGTATTTGTCCCACAGCAATGAAGATGATCAAATACTAATCTCTAGAGTCGAGTTATCTGAAGTAGCAATGATTAAACAGAGGCACTTTAAAAATAAAGCAATTTATGAAGCTGCAATAGCATTCCTAAACAATAATGGAAACTTCTTGGCACGTGCCAAGTCACATTTCCTTCTTTCTGCATGAGGTGATCTCTCTAAGCCAGTCCCAAGACCAATCCTATGACTTTATCGTAGAGTATGCAAATTGAAACATCAATAGTTTGTAGAGTGCGCTATGACTTTTTTTTCTGGTAAGTGTGCTATGATACAATGTTACAATCTGCATGCGATACATCTGGTGTTTTCAAGTATTAGTACATTAGCAACGATATAATAGGAAGAAACGAAAAGGAAATTTCACTAATTGAAGCTCCATAGACATCTCCTTTCAGTAGGAATTTCCACGTAATAGATCCTGGTTTTTGCTCTTTCTATTTCAAAGACCTTAGTTTGACCTAGCTTTGGGATGCTCTCAAGAGAATTGCCTCCTCTTCAGCAAGTTGCTTTCCCAAGATCACCTCTGACTTGCAAAGATGCAAGCAAGTCACAATGCATTAATGTGCTTAATGAGCTGGACTAAACTCAATTAAGGCCAAAGATATAATCTGAAGGAAAGATTCCATAACTACAAAGATATAAGGCACTTTTCATAATTAAAGACTAGAGTGAAGTATTTAGGATTTTATTACTGATAAAGTCCAAATGAACTCAAAAATGATAGTAGGACAAAGGGTGAGTTCGGGAAAACTTTGAAAACCAGCTTTTGATTCCCAAAGTCCTTTGAGTCAAAGCGGCAGTAGCTCTGGACTTTGGGCTTTCAAAAGGGAGACTTTGGGCATGAAAACTTTCAGTCAAAAGACTTTGGAAGTACAAAGCTGCTTTTTAAAGTTTTCCCAAACTCGTCCTTAGTATTCCACCAAGACAACCGACGAACAACACAAGCTAACATACCTTAAACCGGGAACCAATTGAAGAAAATTTGGAGGACTTTGATGATTCTTCAGGAAGTGGAGGAAATAGACCTGCCACAAAGGGGCACGTGGATTCCGTCAAAAGACCCTGATGTTCCGCCACGACATAATCTTTGTTCTTATCAAGGAACTGATCAGCCAGATAATTAACCTGGGAAACAATAAGAAACAGTCAATAGTCATGTATAAAGGACTGTTAGGTCCAACTTTAATTGACGAAAGCGAAACAATAGTTACCTCCCCAGCATAGTGAGATATTGTAAAACTTGTGCGAGAAAGCTTAGGTTTGATAAAGCGCTTGTTGTTCTTAAAGGTTTGATACAACTTCTGAGCAAATGTTTCATGTGTCGACTTAGGAAACATGCTGCAAAACAATGAGTATAAGTCAGATATCAAAGCCAGACTTACATTTTATTGATGTGACTAATAATTAGATATCCTGCTATGATATACAAGTCCATCATGGGGATCCAAAATCATGAAACAGTAACAAAATGAAATTATATAAAAAGAAAATAGAAAAATTAATTGTCCACGTACCAGGCTTCATCTAAAAGGGCAATGATCCCTCCAGGCTTCTGCAAGATTTTAAATGTTTTAGATGTTAGCAATACACAACATTCAAGAGATCATGAGGAACTTCTAATTCACCATGAAATTAGGTTAAAAATCTGATAACAGCTCATTAAGGATTCAGCAAAAGATATATTGGTGAGGACAAGACACCTTCTCAATCAGATCCAAGACATCTTGATTATCAACGAACTCTATGTAGCTCCAGTTGATCTCTTCTTTGGTATATTCCTCTTGTTCCATCTTGAAGACATGCTGCGGACACACATTACCAAAGATCAGGGTAGGGAACCCAAAATATATTTAAAATAGGGGCATAAAAGTGTTTTACAGTTGATGAACCTGGTTAAAATGTTGCTGTAGTTTCTCATTTGTGAAATTGATGCAGAACTGCTCAAAGCTAGTAAAGAACAATAGTAAGATCCAAGTGTCAATCATATGCTTCCGGTCATGCATGTGTAAAGTTAACGGCTCACCTGTTGAACTTAAAGCTTTCAAATCCATAAATATCAAGAACCCCAATCAATTGCTTTGAGTTGGGATCTTGCCCAATTGAACTGTTAATCTTATCCACAAGCCTGGGAAGAAAAAGGAAATTGTCAAAGCTTAAACTTTTGTAGGGGACTATAGTTGTATTGCTGGTTTATAAATTAACAAATATAACAAAACAACCCCCATCATTCGAAAGATCAACAGAAGCAAGCATCCATCGTAGTCTTAATAGCAAGGAAAAAATAGCAACACTAACTCAATATAGGCTTAGAGCATGATTTTACTTGAAAAGCAAACAGCATAATATACAGTTCAGGTGTCTTTGTTGCTCAAGTTTCTTCATAATTTCATTGAAAGAGTACATTTTCACAGAAAAAGACTTGATAATTAATCCAACTAAGTATGATAGACTGGTCTGGTAAATGTTTCCCATTCCAATAGAATACTGAATCTTTTAAAACAGCTGACAGATAGATCCCTCTAATGCTACAGCTAAAGGGTTTATGTATATGCCGTTCCATGAAAGGCCTCTAGTGGACTGTGATTATCCTATTCCTAGTCATCTTCCTGGTATTCCATAGCAAGAGCGTCCCACTGCATAAGTGTTCCCACGCTGCATGATTTTGGAGGGGTTAATCTATGCAGCCTACCCCTAATTTCTTAAAACGCTGTTTCCGTGACTTGAACCTGTGATGTCAGGCCATAATGGAATAACCTTTTACAGCTACATCAAGGCTCACCCTCTTGATAATCCATAGCAAAAGTAGAAAAAATAAAGTCCTTGGGATTCATGGGACAACATATGAAGCAAAAGACATGCAAATTCAGGGCAAGCCAGGAAAGCAGGCAGAAAGCAGTAGAGAGTTGAGAAGGTTAATTACCAATCAAACAGGCGAGAATAAATAGTTTTGGCTAGGGCATCCCTGCTACCAAGAGCAGCAACAGGATCCAGAGGTCTTGTGATGATCTCCTCAGGGGTCACCATTACACGCTTAATCATTGCATCTTCCAAGCTCTTGACATCGCATCTTGTGAGAGATTAATATATATAAGTTAGCGGCATGCGGTTAAACACCATATACAGGCATCACTAAAAGCAGGGTAATTACATCCTACCTAAGTAGCTCAGCTGTTGTGTTCAGATGGAGCCTAGACTTCTCATCTTTAATGACTGAAGAGTCAATTTCCGGCCCCTTTGCAAATTCAACATTTCCAAGATGCAAAACTGCAGCTACTACCCTAAAAATTGCCTCCTGAAATAAGCATTTGCAATGATATTAAATTCAACTGGAATTGACAGCTATTTCTGAGAGTTCTTGACAGAAAAGAAAAAGACAAACCTGTTCTTCCTCGCTAATTCCTACAACATCCATGGCCCTTCTGGTTGCGAGGTACTCCTCGGCATCATCGATCCCATTCAGCTCATAACAGCTGGATTGATTTAAGAAATGGAATGACTTAGGGTCTCCCAATTTGTATCTCTCTCTTTCCTGAAGCAAGTATTCAATCATTTCTTAGGAATCCAAAGAGATCGAAACTATCATTAACCATGGTTTAGAGAAGCAAATTAAACACTGAAGAAGTCACAAGAGCAATCACCTCTTGCGGAGCCGCACAAAGAAGGTAGAAGCAATGGTAGTTTCTCTCAGGATCTGAAATTTGGCAAACTCGAGATCTTTCAAGCAAATAAGTCCTTACAGCTGCCCCAGATATCCTCCCACTCTTGTCAAATTGGATCTCCACGAACTTTCCAAAACGACTACATTAGAGTAAACCCAGCACACACAGAAAAGTTGTAAGATAATCCCTCCTCAATATAAACAATCTCAAATGCTATCCAAGTATTCCTTTTAAGAGAAATGAACGGGGATCTAGAGGCCGATGGGCACATAGAAATACACAAGAAATTTGAGGTCTAAAATGGCCCAACAATCATCAGCCTTTCCATTAATTTTCTGAACACTGTAGTGATCTCAGATTCATTTCTTAAGATTAGGGTAGCACTAGATTTTTGTGCAGGCTGTGAAACAGATTAAGTTCAAGCAGAACATCCAGGAAGTGAAGCGGGTAAAGCAGGAACACTCCACAGCTGTCTTTCAAACTAGTTGTCCAGGTTTCAATCATCGCAACAGGCAGCATATCTATTGGCTACTCACCTTGAATTATTGTTCCTGACCGTCTTTGCATTGCCGAATGCTTCAAGAACTGGATTAGACTGTGAAAGTCAGAGACCAAGCGCATAGCTAAGTACACAATTTCGATGAAACACAAAAGGCATAGACCTTCATCAATGGAAAGAAACAAAAGATCAATATGTACAATAGCATGGGAGAACTTCATCCTACTTCTAAAACTTGTTGTTCCACTGTCCGTCCTTCCACTCCAGATCGACCGCCCAGATATGCAAGATATCGCATGAGCATCTTCGTTGTCTCAGTCTTACCAGCACCGCTTTCTCCACTTACCAAAATCGAATTGCTCTTTCCCTCATTCATCATTGCCCTGTCGTATATCTCTGACAAGATCAGAAGATGCATTCCGAGAAACTTTTGATTCTTACTCTAAATCAAATAAAGGTTCACCTGTATGCAACATCGGCAACAGCAAACACATGAGGGCTTAACTCTCCAAATGCTGCACCCTTGTACTGCTCCATCATGTGAGTATCATACAAGTGAGGTAGCCGTTGAAATGGGTTCACTGCGATGAGTATATTCCCTGTGTATGTCTGATAGCCCAAAAAGAAAAAAAAGAAAAAAAAAACAATTGTCACTTTCAGTTTTTCTTCAACCTAGTAGTTTAGATTGTATTTTTAAATAAAGAAACTCAGCATCTTACATAGATTTCGTTGAGTTCATATCTCATGGCTAAGTTATGAAGAACTCCCGGTTCATGCAAATACGAAAGCTTCGTCATGTCATCCACACCTCCAGGAGGAGCTTCCATATCTTTTGGATATACTTTCGATATGTTACTGACAACCTGCAACGTGGATCCAATTTTATTATGATCCCCCTAGAAATAGCATCATCAGTAGCACAACAAGGTGTGTCTCGGCGCTCCACATTCCAGCAAAACTTTTCTTACTAAACCATCCTCTCTCCCCTTAGTACCAAAGTACAACAAGACTTGCTCAGTAAAATTTTCTAATAGAATCTTCTCTTTCTCAGTAAAACTCTAAAACAGAACCATCTCAACATGTACCCGCCCTAAAGTTGCATAGAATGTCATTTGGACAGACAATAGCATAATATTTGGTAGGAAAAATCTCAACTTTTACTATAAGAAAACCCCATTAGCAGACTAAGTGTAGTAGAAAACTCACCGTTTTTCCATCTGTTGTATGAATATGAACTTCCTCACCATTAATGCGGAAAACTTCACCATCAATCCACGCCTGCGCTGGATCCTCGACCCATACATGAGAACCAACTATAATATTCACCGATGCAGCCTGCAATGATTTGAGCACATCAAAAATGTTAAAAGGCTGCAAGAAAACTATTCAAGAATGTATCTTTGAATAAACAATTGTCCGCAAAACTACTTGAGGTAGAGAGATTTGCCAAAAATTATCAACATCACAAACTTCTCTAGGGCCAGCTCTAGATAATCTTGATAATCATAAATTTTCCCATAATTGGTTTTTACAAGTATCTTGCAAACCATGCTGTCGGTTGCAAGGAGGTAAGTGTTGATAAGCACATACTAACCGTCCTCAATCACGTCACTTGCTTTTCCATTGAAAGCACACAGTGGTGTTTTGTGGTAATTTCCATGCACACTTATAAATAGAATAACTGCGATATTAGGTTTTAACAACATAACCACATGTCATTCTTCATTGGGCTTAACCCCATTCGACGAATATCGTGCAATCATGCTTGAGGCTGTCCATTGCATGCAAATTCAGGTGGTTTCAATGCCACTTGAACACTCTAAAACTAAAAGTATAACATCCAATTTGAAGTATTGCATGAAATTTTAAAATTCAATTGAAGCTGGATTACAAAAGTATAACGTCCAATTTGGACTAGGAATTAGAAACAAATCAAGAGGCGGGCACAAGTTCGCAACGCCGCATCATTCCCTCAAGTTGACATGGGAACACGCAATTTTCTCAATTGCGGCAGGTTTATAAACCATCTTCACTTAACTAGGAATTCTGCCAGCAAGCATGAATTAGATGCCTAAACCGATATTTAATTCTCCAGAGTTTTCTTCTGTGGTAACCATATTCTATTCCATGATCCAACCACCATTAGTCACTCACCTCTAAGTTCCAACTAGTCATTCCGATCGCTACTCACTATGTTGCCTCTACCACTAGTCGTGCATATTTGATTAACACCGAAACGGATTCATGAAATACTTCAAGCCGTCTCAAGTCAAAACACTGCTAATCGGCTCAATTCCTCGGCGAAACCAATCAAGCTGAAAATTTTTACTTAAAAACCCAAGCAGCTTCACCTCAAGCTCTTCCGCAATTAAAGCGCATCACTATCTCAGCTAAAAAAAGAAAAAAAGACGCTTTACATCCACGACATCGAACAGGCAAGCTTCACGTCCAATCGAAAAAACCAAAACCTCAGAAAGCTCAACCGATTCAAACGCAGCGAAACCAGCGAGTCCGAAATCTATACACCGATCGAATGACGACAACAACAACAACAACACGTCACCGCTACTGACCATGGATTAATCAATCACCGCCGTCGATCTCCTCCACCTCTCCTCCTCTCTCAACTCATGCGAGTTACGACCGAGCCGCGCGGGAATCGGACTCGTCGGCCACCCAGATCGGGCGCTGCCGCCGCCGCCGCCGCCGCCGCCGGTGGTCGCGAGCTCCGACCGCCAATCCGGAGAGCGAGGAAGGACGGGAGACGGACGGACGGATGGTTTCCGAAGCTGACGATGAGCAAAGAAGCAGAGCGAAATCCGAGACAGAAGGCAGGTTTCCTCTCTCTCTCTCTCTCTCTCTCTAAACTTTCCGTCGCACGCCTTTCCTCTTTCTCGAATTCCTTCGGTGCGTTTCTCTCTCTAGAGCAGAGAGGGGAGAGGAATAGGATGGTCGAGTTTGAGCTGTTCTTCTCTCACTTTCTCTCACTAGAGAAAAAATTTTCAATTTCCCTTCCCTTCCCTTCTTTTTTCCTTCTTCCTTTTTCCTTCTCAGTCGCCTGGAGTCGTATAGGAAGAGAGAGAGAGAGAGAGAGAGTCGTGGTCTCCACAAACGATGATTAAGGCCCCCTCCTTAAACCTGATTAATTCGTGCTTACTTACTTACTCCCCCCTATTTCTGTGGGGGTTGCTGTCCTTTCTCGGACACTCCTTCCATTATGACAACATTCCCCCCCCCCTGCCCTTTTTCCCCTCCCACCAATGACAATGTTTTCAATCTTTTCAAGGCATGAATTTCGAAATGGCCCTCGTGTAAACTTCGACATTAAGAAATATCTCAACCCGCAATTTCTTATTCCCAACATAAATTGAAAAATGGATCCTAAAAAATCAGGAAGGTTTTTCTCTTTTCAAGCACAGTCTAATTCAATAAAAATCGACGACTTCAAAGATCGGCTTTTATAGTAATTTCATCGGTGTTACCTGTTTAAGATGCGATTCCTGATTATTATATTTCTTGAAAAGCCTTGATATGCGGAGTCGGTCTGGCATGATTTTTCTTTTTTTTCGATCGGCCATGGACAAAGTCTGAATTAATTGCTATTAAAACTACCGAAATCGTTAAAAATAGAAAGAAAGAACCTACCGAGATCGAATTTTTTTTGTTTGGGAAATTCTCTTTAAGGGGAGGGGCAAAACCGTCAATGCCAGTCCCGGAGGCGGACATCATCGTAACTCCCGTATGTAAGGTACGCAAAGTTTTGTTTTTATTTTCTCTCCCGCGGACAGTACAGAACGACATCCGCCCCACATTTCGCTGGCGAGTAAATTTATAAATACATATAAATACATATATATAATTATATATATTTTTTAATTTCCAAAGCTGCGGAGAGATGGAGATCCCGTGCGCCTCGCTCGCACCGTCTTAGCGTGTTCCGCCGTCTCCTGAAAAGGAGAAGACATCATCATCGCCACCATCATCCACCGCTAGGAAAGCGACACGTCGACGTCACGTGCCGGTGCGCTCGTGCGAAACCGGGCAAAAAGACATTCCATCGAGCTCACGCGCGCGCGGGTCGGCGCGGGTCGGCGCGCCGTCCAAAAAGAATTCTTCGTCGTCGGGGCGCGACCCGGTCCGGGCGACTTCTGCGAAATGACCGAAATAAGCCCCCCGCCGTCGAGGCTGACGTGGCAAACGAGAGAGGGGAAGCTGGTGGCTCGCGCGCGTTGGGCGGCCATTGGCGGCGTGTTTGGGGTGGGCCGGCGGACTTTTCTCTTTCCTTTCCTTTTTTTTTATACCTTTTTATCTAGCAACCCAAAATTAAACTATATAATTGCAATGTGATTTTAATTATCTACAGCTCGATGAAGTTTTTCAAACGCTGCATCATAAATACTACAAAAGTCCCAGGTCAAATCTATAGGGACAATATTGGGATTAACGTACCTTGTCCTACATTTGAAATTTGTGTCATTGTCGTCGTCATGTCTCACTTTCTATTTAACATAATTTAGACATGAACTCGAGGTATTGGAACCCACCATGGAAAGAAACAATGTCAAGATCTATGTCAAAATTTTCCTTATTGCACTACACTAAGTATCCAGCTTATTGACTTAGAGATATTGATTGTAAGATAGGGAAATATAGGATTCTTTATTTCACGAAAAATAAATGATTTGACAAATATTTTCATAAAAACGATCATTCGTATCGTTTAAAATAATTAGTTGATGAAAAATATTTATATTATCCATTATAAATTTATACTTATATATTTTTGTGAATGACAAAAATATTTTTCATTCATTTGTTTTTAAAATTGATATAAACAATCATTTGAAAAAAATGTTCTCAAAATCATTTATTTTCTACAAAATAAAAGGAAGCTTAACGATTAATTGCAAAAATAAAAACTCGATTTTTTTTTATTTAACATGTCTCCAATTTCTTTTGATCGTGGAGAAATTAGCCTGGCAAAATGCGGATAATTGGGACGCTACAAGGAAGCTAAGTCATAAAACCACTACAATGACTAAGGGCCCGTTTGGTTCGGCTTTGGGAAAATACCCTTGGGAGAATGCAAATACCTGGGGTTTTCCGAAATACTAGATTGTTTGGTAAACTATAATTAAAAAGCGCTTTAGAGAAATGTAAGACTATTTAGTAAATATATATTTGAAAAGCCATTTAGTGTGACCAAATTAAGTTTTTTAGTTTTAGTATTTTTAAAATTGCAAAAAAGAAACAATGATTATATAACATTTTTACATTTTCATGTTGAGAGTAATATAAAATATATATATTAATAAATTTATTTTAAAATTATATTAAAAGAATTTGATTATAGATTAGATACAAAGCTCAACTTTTGGCTTAGGGTTCTTTTAGGTTTGTTTTGAACTTTGAATAATTTTTTTAATTATTGTAGTATTAATCATCTTCGTTAATTAATGATCATTCTAGTGTATTGATAAAAAGTTTGGCTATTGATTGTCAAAAGATAAAAATGACAAAAAAAAGGGTGAACCCAACATTTGCAAAGGGTTTTTATTATTTTAAAAAAAAATAAAAATAAAATATGATGAAACTCCGTCGCTGATCAACGGCGATTGAGGTGTGGGGAAGATGATTGGTTTAAAAATAAAAAAAAGTGAACGGATAAATAGTAGAGGTGGATTTGCATTTCCGAAATGCTGAAAGCCCAAAGCAGGTCCCCACCTGCTTTGGGCTTTCAGCATTTGGCCGAGAACACCTCCAAATACTGAACCAAATAGCTAAATTTTTTCCCAAGGAACTTTCAGGACTAAAAGCCCTTGGAAATGCTTAACCAAAGGGGGCCTAAGACTAAGTCAAAGGCAGCGATCAAATATATCAAATGTCTACATAAATATGGATTTGTTTCACGAAAAATAACTTATTTCGTATTCATAAAAAAAAAAAAAAAATTCTCAGAACTAGGTAAAAAAAACTGATCCCATTCATGACGTGAGACCCCTATGACCGTGTCCAAATTGCCCCGAATTCATGCTCCTATTCCCCCAAAAAGGAATGAAGTGATCAAGGGTTCCTCAAATCATTATCTAACATAAAGGTTTTACTTTGAGTTGAAGAACACTCTTGACAGTATATGGTGCAGATAATTTCTTGGTATAAATGCACAGGATTATATCGAGGCATGGTCTCGGACAAACCTGATCGGAAGCCCATCAACAAGTCCAGTCAGTTTGATCGGGTTTTCGACAGGGGTCTTGTTTCTTCTTCTTCATTTCCCATCCAGACATGTAACGTCTTTCCGGCTACCATCCCTATCACAAGCCACAATTTACGAATTTATTGTATCCACCATCTTCTCTCCTGTATTACCATCTCGCAGTGTTGTAACGTTCTTCATTTAAATCATTTTCAGTGAATTTCTTTTCCATAACTATTTTCAGGTCTATTCTCCTAGTAGATCTAGGATTACCACGAAAATGGTCAATGGCTAATTTATATTAACAGCTGAGCTGATTAGTGATAGTAACCCCCATAGTCAATATAACTTCACAAAAAAACCTCTCAGAAATATCAGGTATCAAATTGACCTCGAAGTTAATACACGGCACCCATCAGATCAGACCTGTATTGAGCCATTTCTCCGAAAGTCATCATATTCAGCTAATTATACAAATAAAAATGATCTGAAACCAAGAAAATCTCTTGCAGACTATTCAAACAAAAGGTTAACGATCAGTGGCTCCAAGAACTTATCTTTTCACAATTTGCAGATATACCTTCATGAGTAATCATAGAGTGATATGCTCTTGTCATCAGATACACTAGCAAGCCGACCACCAGCTCTGACACCAGCACCCGCCATTGGTCGAAAGGCAACCCCCCAAACTTGATCCGAATGGTTACTCATCGTCTGAACGGCAGCCCTCATACTGAGATCCCACAGCCTCACAGTCCTGTCACTTGAACCTGTCGCAAGTGCTGCTCCATCCGGGCTGACATCAACACTCAATACCCAGCTAGCATGGCCAGACATGGACCCCACCAAGGACTTACCTTCGGAATCATACATGTGCACATGAGCATCGTCGGATGCAGAAAAAAGCAGCCGTGGCTCAACTGGGGAAAATACTAGAGATCGCACTGGCATGAAGTGGCCTTCCAGGTGGTGCAGAAACTTGGCCCGAGCCACGTCAAATATAGAGATTGTACCATCCATTGAGCCGCAGGCAAGCCTTCTGCCATCAGGACTCCACGCGACAGAGAGGACAAACTTCTTGTTGCCTTTTTCGGAGGGTTTGGGCTGTTCTGGACGAGGAATCGAGAGGGTTGCAATCAGTTCCCATGTGGCAGTGTCCCAAAGCTTGATCGATGCGCTCCCTCCACCTGCCACTGCTAGAGTGGTGCCCTAGGGAAGAAGTATTACTTAGCAACATTGAGATATCAAAATTAAATTTGCATGTTGAAGACGAGAACAAAGCGGTACAGCATAAGGTGGAAAACAGCACAGAAAAGCCAATTAATCTTGAAAGCCAGTCACACATTTTTAGTCTTTATTCACATTGCTCATAAATTAAAAAAATAATAATAATAATCACCAGAATCCTTCTTCCACGAGCTGACCATTTAAGGAATATTCAAGCTTGATTTACAAAGCATCCAAACATTTTCAGCAGCAGATTACAAAGATCAGATAGGATACTCAGGGCTTAGCTTTTTTAATGCCTGGATGTCCAAATAAATTCCCCCAAACAGCATCAATGACGCCTCATAATCTAGCAAAGCTTTGTAAACAATATCTTTAATGCACAATTTCATGAAGGCCAACTTTATGATCATCACCATATCAGAAGTGATTTACTTTCCGTAAAAGAAAGTAATCCGATACTAATAAGGAGCTCATTAATGACCATGATCATGCATAACGAGTGTCCCAATTTGTCAACAAGCAAGCAAAAGCAAGGAACTGAGAAAACTTCAAGTAAGCGGATGTCAAATATGAAAAGAAAAGGAAATGAAAAAGATAATAACCACTTCATGCTAGTCGCGATATTCTCTCCAAATACTGACCACAATAAAATCAGTGACAAGTTCAATCAGACAGTCAACAAGTAGAAGAATTCCAACTCTTGTTTCAAAAATTGAGGTCATCTAAGTATTCTATTTTCTTCACACCCATGACATAGCTTACTTCTACTTCACATGGTAAGCACTCTCTTGTGAAACCTGAGAATAAGAATTAGTTCCCTCTACCTTCAATAACATGATTTTTTAAGGTCAACAAAGGGATTATAAACAAATGAGCAGACATATTTCGATATGTAAATGCTTTGGCAAAGGGGTGAACAGCCCATGGGGAGTTCCTTGAGGGATTGGAGATAAGCCCAGCGCACAGGTTTGCCCTTTACAGATAGCAAGATCTAGATGTGTTGGGTTGGATTGCATGAATCACCACCAGTCACACTGGAAGAACTACAATCACTCGGTTTTTAATCCACTTTGACTGCTACAAGCCAACTACAAAAACCAAATCGGACACAAGTCCCATTTCGGGTTCATGGGGTAAGCACCCCGGGTCTAGCTCATACAAAAACCCCGACATTCTTCCTTACTTTAGGAAACTCCTAAGATTCTCAAAATATCCTAGGAGTAGGAGCCAGTTAAAGAACCACCTAGAACATCATGGACAATATGCTCAGCGCACCTACCTCTTTAATTCCATTAGATAACTCGCTCAAGTTATTAACTTGCTAGAGTCTTTCAACTCGAGTTTACATATACCGAAAAATCATCCGCATTTAGCCCACTTTATTACATCTCCCGGGCCAGTGCTAAGTTTTCTCAATGCTTTACCATATTTAAGTCTCTTGGCTCAAGCAATCTCGAGAGTCCTCGGACTGCAGAAATCGCAAGTTGTTAAATTGAATCGGTTCGTCCACATTAAATACCAGAAAAAAATAATAATTTAAACTTGCAAATGCCCGCTACTCCAAAAACCAAACTTTAAGAAAAACTCCAAATTCCCACCATTCGATGTCCACTCAAATCCAACCTCCCTCGACAGAAAACAAAAGCTCCGGAAATCACTCACCTTGGGATCGAACTGCATCTGCCAGACTTCCGACGGGGGTGCCTCGAGCGTGGCGATCGTGGCGTTGGTGTCCACGTCGAAGACCCGGACGAAGCTGTCGATGGAGGCCGAGGCGGCGATGACGCCGGAGGGGTGGGCGGCGACGGAGACCACGCCGAGGAAGTGGCCGGCGTTGGTCCGCTCGAGGGCGAGCTCGTCGGGCCGCCACAGCTTCACGGTCTCGTCGAGGGAGCCGGTGAGGAGCAGCGCCGGCCGGGACTCCGTCGCCGGCACCCACGCGGCGGCCCACACCGACTCGTCGTGGGCGTTCTCGACGGACTTGAGGCCCGCGATCTTCATCTCATTCGAATTCCGGCGAAGGAGATGGAGAGAGAAAGTAGAGAGAGAGAGTAGAGCTGGAGAGTGTTGGGGTTTGGTTGGAGCGAACCCTAATTTCGGATTTGGGGATTTTCTGGGGGAGAGGGGAGGTTTTGACTTTTTGTAGGATTTGAGTTGACCAGGTTTGGTAATCTAGCCAGGGGGACAGTAAAAACCAGAATGGGAATTGTTAATCTGAAGTATTTATGCCCTTCCGATGAGAGAATGTCCATATGGTAAAGCAATAATGGAATTGATGATTTATATAATTTGTGGTTAAGTCTCAATTATTATTTACATTTATTTATTCGCAATCAATCTTCTTAAGACGAGCTTGCTTCATTAAAAAGAACTTCTATGGAAATATTTATTATGCTTTTCGAAATTTGGAACATTGAAAATGGTAAGTAATCCAAAAAGTATTTATACTTAAAAAAAAAAAATCTCCTTTCTAGGAAAGGGCTCATTAGGTAAGTTTCAAGTTATTTTGTATCATTGGACATCAAAGAACTCCAACCAAGTTCTAGACTTCAAAAATGTGCACACGCGCTCTCTCTCTCTCTCTCTCTCTCTTTCTTTCAGAATTCATTTTCTTTGTTTCTTGTTGATAAATCAACAAGTCATGTTCTCATTTAAAAATATATATATATATTTTAAATTTGTAATTTTTCCCCTTGGAATAGTGTTAAAGTGAAGAGCACGTAAGGTATTTCTTAAGATGTCAAAATAGATTCTACTTACCAATTCACTTCTTTCTAATATTACTTTTGAAACTAGAGAAAAAGAATGAAGAAATTGAATATTATGAGCGTATCCCCCTTGTGCTTCTTTTTCCTATATTTGCTTCTTCTTTTTTTCGAATCCTATGTTTGCTTTTAAAAAAGTACTTTATTTGAGATTCGTCCTTCTTTCATCATTAAACCAGTGTTCATATTCCATTATATAATATATATTTCCTTTTTATAGCTTAGTAGTATTACATGATCTGTCCTTGAAAAGAATAATTTCATGAGTAAAATCCAAATACCGGAAAACTACCTCCCTCTTATTTTCATACTTGTAATCAAATAAGAGAAAAATCAATCACTTTCCTTTAAAAATAATTATTTCCTTCCACAAAAAGTCATTCATGTACAGACACGCCCTAGTTTCATGCTTAAAAACATTGCAAGATTTGTTACACGTTCACTCTTTATTCCAAGTGACAAAAGCTATTAAGAATGGAGTTAAGCTTTTGTTCACATTTCGATTGTTTTCATTCTTATCAACCAAACAAGATCTAAATGTTAATAAATTGAACAAAAAAAATTACGCTATTCTTACCCTCAAAATGGTTTTAATACTTTGTAACTTACTGAGGTGACGAAAATAATCTTATGAGAACTAATTAATTGAAATCACAATAGAAAGAGTGAGAGTTGCTATTTATTACAAATATAAAAATCATGCATTATCATGACATACAAGACTGTGTGTATTAATCAGAACAACGATATTTTCTTTCACCACCTTATGCTATTTTTCCATTTTTTTTACAGACTTCATGTCCTCTTTTTTACTTATTAATGTGCTAATGTGTGCGAGCTAATTTCTATAAAGGATTTTTTTGTAATGGGTTTGAACCTCATTCATAATTTGTCAATTCACATATTCTAAGTATAATTATAATCAAGAGTTCGTAATTTTAATCAAAGAATTTCCATAAGAAAAACATAAACTAAAAAATTGTAAAGTAGAAGGTATTATTTCGGATTGAACTTTAGAGAAATATTGTAAATTTATGCAAAGAATTTTAGGTGAAAGGATTTTCTTAAAAAAAATATAAATAGCGTTTGATGAAGTGTAATTTAAAAAAAAAAATACATTGTCAGGCAATTTTGACTTAAATGTTGTTTAGAAAAAATTACACTTAGTAAAGGATTTTTGCTAATAAAAAAAAAATCTCAAACATTTGTCATCAATCGCTGGCAGGCCAAATCTAGCGACTTGAGGCCCCGCGACTTTAGGTGTTGTTTGACAGGCGACGGTGTCACTAGCCTCTATTCAACTCGTTTGTGCAAATCATAGGGAAGATGAGCAGTGCAAAAGTGGAATTAAAATATTATAAAATCTAAAACTTACATTTAAAGCACTTTCAGATCTGTTTTGAGATTATGAAAATGCAATTATATTTCCCAAAATTCTCCAAAAAATTTGCTCAACGGTACTTGCATTTACTCAGTGGGCTTTGGGAAAGTGTTCCCAAATGCACTCTTGGACCATTTAAATTTTAGGGTGTGTATAAGGTTATTTCAGGGATGGAAATATCAACGGCAAAAAAGAATAGGTAATTTCCGCGACTTTCTACATAATTGAAGTTGGCATCTCTTCTTTACCGTGAGTCATTCAATGAGGGGTAATAATGGCGAAAGCCCATTTTCACCTACTGTCGGGACCCGCAGGATGACTTACTTGCTCGCCAATAATGACTTGTAATTCGATGATTAATTACAGATTAATCAAGCTTTAGCACAACAAACCAAGTTGCTTTCCCCTTAATCCTCAGTCCTCTCCAAGTTTCAAGTTCCTTCTTAATCTCCATCATTATGAAGCAAGAACAACTAAAATGGCCCAATCACATTCTTTCAAGAAAATTTCCCACTTGACCATAGAATGGCCAGACAATCTAGCAATACCACGACCTTGATTCGTCAATTAACATACAACTTCCTTGTACCACACGTATATCAAGACTCAATCTTGAAACTGTGAGTGCGTATGGTTCAATTTTCCCAATGGCTTTCAACCTCCCAAGCTCTTCGAAGAAATACTAGGATACGTGGCAAGTTTTTCCAATGGGTTTTCGGCCAAATGCTAATTTCCAAATGCTAATTTCGAAAAAACCAAATGAAACTAGTTTCTTTCTTCCAAAACTACCATCGTCAATTTTTAAAATTTTCAATTTTGCCCCTCATTATTGTTCACCTCTTTTTTAGTAAGGGCAACTAGCAAGGTCACCAGTGAGGCTAGATTGAGCCAGCAAGATCATGTGATCCTCTAAAGGTCATACGACTTAGACATTGCAACCCACAACACTGTTGCTTAGGTTGTGCAACCCAAGCGACAAGCCCTGAGGTCACGTGACCCAAGTGACTGTCACCTAGGGTCGTGCGACCCTAGCTAGCCACTTGGGTCACAATGCCTAGGGTCACACAACCCTAGCCAAGGGTCGCACAACAACTGTTGACGCCAGATCTGACTCATCGACGACATTGGCCCCTGGTTAGAAGATTTGATTTTTCTAATAAAAAAGGAAAAATTAGACTAAAAGTCATTTGCAAAACAATATTTTCTTTTCTCATTTGCAAAACAATATTTGACAAATACCATTTTAGTCAAAGTAACTTTACAAATGATTTTTTACTCAACACAATTTGCATTTCCCTAAGAGGCTTTAGGTTAAAAGCATTTACATTTCTCAAGGCGCATTTACAATGTTGAACCAAACCCACTCTATGTATTTCAATCAAGTTTTAAACTTGAAAGGTAGATAAGGCAAAATGCACTTTGAACTCTGCAAATGTACTTTAGGATCTGATTGTTCGATCTTGACGGATGGAAAGCTCTAAGTGATCATCAAATGAGAGAAGAACACGTTGCGTGGATTGCCGACCTAAAAAAGGGTGATAAGAAGTAAGAACACACGACTACATGATCCAAGAACAATCTACTAGGATCCTCATCACGCTCACCGCATCAACAACCGACCAAGTGGGCCCCCCACCGTAATCGGTTGCTTGGCCACGAAGGAAACTAACTACCAACCACCAACCGCTGGGTCAAACCTTTGACCGGGCGCCGGTTAATCCTCTTTTTCCCAAGTTTTCCAGCGTTCGATTGTCCCTTTTCCCCCTTCTTTGACGTGGACACCGGCAAACCCGGATAAACCTCGAACAATCCGAACCGACCAAGAGCTCCGGTTGGTTACTTCATGTTTGTCGGCCTTTTTTTTATGAAATTTTTCAATTAATATTTTTGACCTGCTCTTGGTGCTGGCTCGACTAGGGGCTTCCACGTGGCACTGGATGGCCAGCCCTACTACTACGAAACTCCTACTAGAGAGGGAAACAAAGACAGCTTACTAGACCAAAGTGCAGTCCAAGACAATGACCGGAAACGGTTTTGTTCAATTGATATTTCTAAACGAGGATTTTGTATTGATAATCGAAAAGGAAAAAATCATAAAAAAATCTCAAATTATATTTGATATCACATTTGATATCACATATTCATTTTATATTTATGTGGTACATTTATCATCTATTATGGCTCAATTTAATGATTTTGTAATGAAAATAACGTCGTTTTTATCTTACTCAAGACACGTAGGCGTCATATCAAACACCATTTGCTTTCTAGCGTCATGTAGATATATATTTTTATATTGTTAATGAAGTTTACTTGACCAAAGGTAAACATGTCTTTAAAAAAAATTATGATAAATATATTACAGTATTTGAGATTTTTTATGACTTTTTTTTTTTTCTAATTGAAACGATTGTGCAAACTTAAGAACTTCTAAAATCTTAAAACTTGTCGGTTTTCGAATTTCAAAAAGGCATGTGCAATCTAGGTCTTGTCTAATCGTCAAAGAAATTGTCGTCTATAACAATCAATAAACCACATATTCGACACAAAAATCGTGTCTGTGGAACTTTTAGGAACTCGTCGAGAATTACTAAATAGGTTTCTATAATTTGAAATTTCACCTGGTGCAATCTTTTTATGACACGTATGCTCGATTTTTCCAAATACCCAACGAAATCCAATAAAACTGCAGCACCTAACTGTGTTCATATCGTGCGCTATGTCGATGGTATTGTTACTATATTTCTTATTCTCTCAGTTACTTCTCGTGATTAACACCCGAAAGCATCAAAGAGTGGGGGAAAGATCATGCGGGTCTCTCGTGAATCTATCGATCAGGTGCCGGAAATAAACAATTCGGAGCACCCTCGGTCCAACAAAAAAACCAAAAAAAGGGTCTTCGGGTCGCCACCATGGCCACCCCTTCTCTCTCTCTCTCTCTCTCACTTTCTGGCATAATCTTCAAGCTCTCTTTTTTAATCCGTCGTCGTCGCAAATTCTCCGTCTTTATATATTCCCTTTCCCTCTCTCTCCCTCTCCCTCTCCCTCTCTCTCTCTCTCCGCATCGAAAAAGCTCGCACCTTTCTCCTTCCAGAACCGTCTAGCAAAAAAACCCACGACACTCCACCACTCTCTCTGTCTGTACTGCGGTTCTGCGTTCTCTGTAGGCTTCCTGCGCATCTGGGTCCCCGTGTTCCTGCGGCTGCTACTCCATCGCGTGGAGAGAAAATGCAAGGCGAGGAAGTCACTGTGCGCAACCGTGCGGCGGCCGGCGGCGGCGGCGATGGCGGCGGCGATGATCAGGCCCGGGTGATGGACATATACCCGCTGAGCAGCTACTACTTCGGCTCCAAGGACGCTCTCGCTTTGAGGGAGGAGACCCTGGCCGATCGCGTCCAGAGGATGAAATCCCAGTGACGTCTCGCTCTCCCTACCCATCTCTGCTTTCTGGGTGCTGCGCCTGTTTGTTGTTTCCGTTGCGTTTGTGCCGCCTGAAATCGAAGTGGGTCGTGTCGCTGATTTCGAATCTTCCCCTGTTTTCCGTTCGTGGTGGTTTTTTTTTTCAGTTACGCGGCTCATGGATTGAGGACTTGCGTGGAAGCCGTCATTGTGGTTGGTGTTTTTCTTCTTTTTTCTTCTGCTTCTTTCCTTTAGCAGCTGACGAGTCTGTACGAGGTAGTCTTGCCCTTTTGCCTGCTATGGCATTCTATAAGTTCCGTTAACGACATTGGTATGGTTGCATTCGCATGTCGACTCCTTTAGCGAATTCAAACGGTCGGAATGACGGTGATCTTGTGCGTCGAAATGTTTTTCCACTGCTTAGGGCTGAGTGCTTACGTCGGTGATCTACATTAACTCGGGAAACTCGGGAAACTCGGGAAGGCAAATTGCCGAGCTGTCCCGCGTGATGCTTGAATGTTAGGGCAACGGCTAATTGAAGTTTCAGTTACTATGGTTCTAGTTTTGTTCGGCGTGAACTACAAAGCGGAGGTGATGTTGTAATTTGGATATGAGTTTTCTGCGGTGTTGGGTTGTGATCCGTGAAGGCAAATGCGTTTCGGAAAGGGAGTGACTAATGCTTTTAGTTCCCACTTGCTGATATTCTGCCTTGAAATGATAAGGAGAGGCAATGAGCATACTTCTTCAGAATTTTTATGGGGATTATCTTAAACTTGTTCATTATGTTAACATCATATATATCTATGCTTGCATTCATTTCCTGGACGAGCAAAAATGCTAGGAATACTGAGAAGGTAGACAAAATTTGGTGGATGCTTTGAGAAATATATCATTTACTATAATTGGTCTGCCGCCTACCTGTGTTATCGCATTCCATGCCATTTTACATCTTTCCTTTGAAAGGCTGATGGATTATAACATACCCTAAGGATCCTGATGTTTCTAAAATAGGTTGAATTATTCAGACATCCTCATCTGTTGCTGTTGCAAGTGAGAAATTCCACTTTTCAGCTGCCCGGAGGTCGATTAAGGCCTGGTGAATCAGGTAATTTGGTAATTCTCCATGATACCATGGGGAAGATGAAATTGAGGAGGGATAATGCTTTTAAACGGGAAAATGTTATTATTCACGCTTATCTTTTCAGATGTCGAAGGGCTGAAACGCAAGCTGACCAGCAAGCTTTCTGCCAATGGAGCTGGCGATGAGACTCAGTGGGAGGTGGATAATGTTTTTCATTTTGGTATCATAGAGCTACAGGTTTTCATTGCTTCTCGTGCTCTATAGTTGCAAATGACCTTTTGTTTC
The DNA here is from genome assembly GCA_028830015.1 of Eucalyptus grandis x Eucalyptus urophylla. NCBI lineage: Eukaryota > Viridiplantae > Streptophyta > Magnoliopsida > Myrtales > Myrtaceae > Eucalyptus > Eucalyptus grandis x Eucalyptus urophylla. The sequence continues at coordinate 51,346,371 of CM054190.1, forward strand.
AAATGGTAGATTGGAGAATGCCTTGGGATGTGGTGGAGGCCTGATTTCGAAACTTTGCTCTATCCTTACTTGCCACCTAATATTAAGAAGCCCAAGGTTGTTTCCACCACTGAGACTGCTCACTTCAAATTGAGATTGATTAAGTTTCTAATTCTTTGTTGCCTGGTCTCTAGGAGTGCACAAAACTCTTTCTTGTGAAGTTACCTGTAAGTCGGAAGTTCATTGTTCCAAAAAACCTGAAATTGCTTGCTGTACCACTTTGTCAAATTCATGAAAATCTCAAGGTATGGCACTTCTTTATCAAGATGGATTGACTATTATGGATGCATGCATCTCCGTAGGGAATTATCTTGGTGCCTCCCGATTCTTATGTGATATATGAAATTCTGTTGCCAATGATATGTGAAGACCTTTTCTTCTTGCTAGATGAGAGATCTTGGAAATTATAACCAAAGAAACGTTTTTCCGTGAAGAGGTGAAATTATAACTGGAAAACGTTTTTCCATGAAGAGGTTAATTTTAGGAATACTACTACATATAAATTACTTCAAATGAGGAGAAATCCTGAAGTTTGAAGATGGAAACTTACCTACCCTATTAAGACCTGCAAATTCTAGTGTGGCTGAAGGAAACAATTTCCCTGGTTTACATGAACCTTGCGGGTCACCCCACGACCAGAGTTTGTAATTTTGGTTTTGCGGAGTGAATTTGGCTGGTTCGTGTCTCCTGCCGTGGTCCTTGCTTGGGTGACCAGATCCACTGACCATCTGGGCTTAGCTTAGCGACTTCGATCAACTAAAATTGTTACAACCTGGACTCCAATGGATCTGGTATGGAATTTGGGGGACCCATGCTTGATGGTTCCTGTGCCCCGGACCAAATATGTTGATAATCACTTTTATGGGGACAGGAGAGGATTGTGTCAGGCAAGGGCTCCAATTTGTCCTGTGACCTTGGTGATTACAATGCCCCCCCTGACTTCATGAACTTACCTTTAATAGAAAAAGAATCCCTACGTCCTTTGTCATCTAAAGTTAAATCTCTGATATTGAAGTGTTTATCTTGTGGTTACCTTTAATAGAAAAAGAATCCCTATGTCCTGAAAGTTGCTGTATGCTACAATATGATTCATTTGGTTCAATCTCTGTTTGTGCAGACATATGGGCCGATTATAGCTGGAGTTCCCCAGCTGCTATCGAAATTTTCCTTCAACATAATTGATTCCTGAACTGATTGGGGTACTGTCTGTCGGTAGCAGGAGGGCTTATGTTCCATCAACTACTAAACATACGTGTAGATAGTATAGTTTTTGATTGGGCATGGAGGGATGTATTTATCGTCCTATTAATGTTGAAAAGGGTGTTTGGCTTTTGACTTATGGTTTTACTCTTTTCTTGGATTCAGTTTGTACATAATGCCAAAGTTATGCAACTCTCTGGTTTATGTTGCTCTTCATAGAAACTCCTCTGGACACACGATTATAGTTTCAAATCAACCGTTTGAATTCACATGTATGAGTTCTATTTCGTAGTTCGCTCTTGTGGAGTTTGAGGCGAAGTCCAAATATGTCATTACTTCCAGTTGAATGTAAAGCTCAAGTGAGCGACTTCATGTGCCAAGAAAGATACATTCATTGCTTCGCTTTACTTCTCCACTCGACGTGAAACTTTTTTCGCTTTAACATCATCGCACTCCCGCCTCAACAGTTCTTAGCCGAGACACTCGCAAATATTTTCACCCCCGTTATGTTGATTATTTCCATACTACACTGTACTCTGGTTATGAGCTTAGTCATCCTTGCGGTAAATTTGGCTAGTGACACCTTGTTGGAAGTCTGTCCTACTCTCGGTACTTACAGGTTCTTTAACCTTGCTCTAAGGCTCCCAAACCTGCAGCAGGATTTTCCCTTGCTCACACTCACCATAGGGCGGATGACTACTATACCAGCTTACTCAGCGATAGCCAGAACTGAAGTTCTGATGTGTTATCTACACTTACCACCATGAGGCTCCCAAATTAAGAGGAAACCCATATCGACAGATTCTGTTGAGATTGAAAAATTAAGTATCAAATATCAATCAAATGGTCTAAAAAGATACTGCATGCTTAGACTTATTGTTCTGCCAGCATATTACTGTTATCAATTGTTGCTAAAAATTTGGAAGAAGCATTGGAAATGGTGGAAATGGAAGAAAGGGGAAAGTGCGGAAGAAACAGACGTAGAAATAGAAATAACTTTCGAAACAAATGGACTAAACTGGAAAAATAGGCATCGTCTTTACTGCGACAAACTTGCTTAAAAAGTCTCTAGTTAAAGAGATGAAGAGTAAGTACATTTTCTGAAACCTTCAATTGACTTAGTTTTTTTAGGTAAGGGCGTTTTGAGAAGTGAGCAGCACAATAACTGATGATAGCAATTGAAACTGATGTACATAAGCAGAATGTTTACGTCATTCATTCTCATTACATTCTCTCTTGATTTGTTGCCAGACAAAGACTGAATGTCAGTAAGTTTGTGGATGAACATATCAACATCTCACCGTGAATTAAACAATTATTATACTAGTTTTGTCAAAATGAAATTTTAGATAACTCAACAGACAATCATGGAGAAAATTGAAATTGCAGAAACTAAATCATTTGAACTGGCGAAAATCTTTCATAAGAAAATACAAAAGACAGTGTGATGCCCTGGTGGGTCTTTGTTTCAACTTTGCATATTGAAAATTAAACATGTGTCATTCCCACTCGAACCAAACTTATCTTTCGCATTCATATATAGTTGTGCATGAGCACGGATGCTAGGAACCATGTCCATGTTTTTGTTCTTACTTCAAACAATGCCCATTATAATTTGCATACTTGATAGGGAGGATTGACTTCATATGTCAGATTAGATACACTGTATTCTAAACAATAAGATGAGTACTCATAGCTTAGCTTCATAAATAAGTTTTTTGTTTAAGTGAAAACTTTGAAGTTCTTATACTTCTACTGATCTATTGATATTAGAAGTTCCTCTATTTTTGTCTTCCTGAAGAGGAGGGAATAGGGGACGACACTGTGGAGTCTCCCATCCCAAAATGGATCTCTCATCTATTTCTTCTCCATGAGCCTTATAGGGACTTGCTCAAATCATATTGAAGTCTGTCCTACTCTCAGTACTTATGGCATGTTGATTCTAGCGTCATCAAACCCATTGCTGTCCATTGACGTCATCAAGGAAGCTCCGTACTATGCTATGCTCTGGTTATAAGCTTAGTAATTCGACACCACCAATGTAAGACTTGCAGCAAATTTGGCTAGTAACACGTTGTTAATGTCCGTCCAACTCTTAGTACTTATGGCATGTTGATTCTGCCATCATCACTTATCACATGTTCATTCCACCGTCGTCAAAACCCACTGCTGTTAATTGACATCATGAGGAAAGCTTGTAACTAGACAAATTATCCGCATAGGCATATCATTTCTCGATCTTGAAATCTGGAAATAGCATTATGACAGACACAGAAACCTCAGCCAGATAAAGAAGAGATATCGAGTCTGCCGGCTATGGAGGTTTTAACTAGTCGGTTCCAACATTCAATTGGCACCTGGGGTTCATCTCAATAAAGCATGAATGGGGAAGCCAATGTGACATGGCATGCATGCATGGACCACTCGGTTCAACCGAACTACCTGCTGTTCTCATAAGATTTAAAGGGGCATACAACTATGTATTCACAGTTCCTGGCTGTTGGGCCTCGGGTACAATCTTTTTCTTAAACTTTCTCTGAGCTTTCAAGTCAATTACTATTACAGAGATGTTGTCTCTGCTTCCCCTCTGAAGAGCTAGCTTGGAAAGATAATCCGCGGCTGCTTGCGCCGCCGGGTCAGCTCCCTCGCCCCTTTCCGCAGGAAGGTTGTCACCGTTCTTCTTGTGCCAAAGGAGGATTCTCCTCCTCGCCATGTCACAGGCCTCCTCATTGGTCACGACATCCCAGAGACCATCGCTGGCTAGAATGAGGCACTCGTCTTCTTTTGCCCGTGGAAAGAACACCACTTCCGGATCTGGGATGATTGAGGGCTTCAAGTATCTATCACCTGAGAATGACAAGAAAACGGTCAGCGAGATAGTTGGAAGTTAGCACCCAGTAACATGGACAAACTGATAAGCAAGGGTCCTGAGAATAACGATTAAACAAAGTGGCGTGACGGAATGACGTCCTGGCAGATTACATGTATGATTACTCTCACAAGTACCCCATATGTGCAAAACCCTACACTTTCTCTACAACAAATATTGGCAATCTCTGTATTTTTTTGAACACTGATTTACTCTGAACTTTTTGGAATAACCCCCTGGCGTTGAGAATATGCAATAAAGTGGGGGCAAAAAACAGTCTATAAAGGGCCAAAAGCATGGGCCGTCTAGGGGCACAGGCGATTAAGGGGGTACTACTGAAGCTCCCTATTCTAATCAGCTATTCAAATTTCACACCAACCGAAGACTAAGGAGGAATAACCCTCCACTGGCACTTCAAAATCTCTAGAAGAAGTTGCAAACATACAAGTCAAGGTATTGCCATCCTCGACGTAGATAAGACTTATACTACAGAGGCAGAAAATAGGATTATGGACTCAAAAGAACCTACCTATCGCCCTTGACATTGCAAGAACGCCACAAACCCGGAATCCATCCCACAGAATAACTCTGCCACCAGCAGCTTCTATCCGTGCACACTCATCTTCTCTATTGGGCTGAACAAAACATTCAAAGGCCATACAGAGGTAAGTGCAAACAGAAACAGCTGGAATTCATCACAATACTAAAAGATCAAAGAAAAGAAAAAAACACAACTCCAGCAACATGACTTACTTTGTGATCTACCGACAGTGGCACAGTCTCTTTTCCACGATAGAGAACTGCCCTTGAATCGCCACAATTTGCAATTATAATGTGTGTCGAACAAACTAAGCCAACCACAGCAGTAGAACCTACTGTTTCAGGGGCCATAGATTCTATGAGAGAAGGGTCGCTTCCATTCATGGATCTGGATACACCGCAGACCTCATCATCAACCTTTAGAAAGCAATTGGAGAAGGCCTTCTCCAATTGCTCCTTTCCGTTACTCCAGCTACTTCCATTACAGAAGCCGCGTTTTGCAACTTCCATCTCCTCCGCCAGAGCTAAATGTATCCTTTCCCGGCAGTAGCTAGCAACCTATACCAATAAAAGCCCTAATTAGTACTACGTTATAGTTTTATAAGCCGTTTGTGCATTCTCATGCTCGTCATATAAAAAATATGGTTTAGAGATTTAAAAAGCTATATCTGGTTTTTACCTGGCTACCACCATGTCCATCATAGACCCCAAAGAAATGAGCTGTTAAATCTTTGCCATGTTGATCTCTGAGTTCCAAATTTTGTCGGCCGGCCAGCATCAGAGAAGGAATTTTCAAAAGCCGAGGTACCACTGCAACGGCATCTTCCATCTCTGGTCTTGTTCCACGGACAGAATTCAATCCCCAAAGCGGGACATAATCCACTTCGGAGACACTCCGGCTTGCAGTTCTCTGTAATTCTCGCCGAGACTCGAGCTCACCCAATTTATTCACATTGGAAATGCTCCCCAGTGTTGCATCACTGACATCAATGACAGTCATTGATTTCTTATCAAAACTTGCTTTCACCGGTACAAACTCTTCATGACAAGCACTAGTGGTGTCACTAGCAACCGTATATGAACAAGAGTAATTGATAAATTGGCCACAAGCATATGGACTATGCACTTTCCCATCTTCCGGTGTCAACTTAAGTTCATTCTCCACTGTCTTCCAAAAAATACCACCTCCTCTAGATTCATCTTCATCAGTTGACACTGTCAGAACACCAAACTTGCCTGATTTACTGCCAGAACTCAAATCTTGGGCAGCTGCATGATCAGAAATAGAGGGCGACAACACCCCCGGATGGTCCGATAACAAACCAGCAGTGCTCGCAATAAACTTCAGTCCAGTGATTTCGATTTGGGTTTGTAGTGCAGATTCGTCACTGGTCATATTATTCAGCCTAAACGGCACAGCTAGCGTAGAAGATATCTCCTCCATTTATCACCTCTGTTGTATGACACAGCTTTGATTGCCTCAACCCTCCACAAAAACCTATCGCATTATTTTGCCTCTTCTCACTTGGGCTAACCTCCGAACCGCCTTTTAGAGAAATCACCTAAGTTGAGGAACATAAATCATGATAAGACAAAATCACAGAAGTCTGGAGCAATAGAAAACAAAGTACGGAGAAGTGAGAAGCAAAATTAACTCAAACCGCTAGGGGAGATCGGTTCCCGGTCCGGTTTGGTTTCCCTTTTTTGGGAACGGGGACCGGACCAGATGGTCCTAGGACAGGGAAGCAGCCTGGTCAAGTCCAATGGAACCAGCCAGTTCGCAAAATAAATAAAATACTAAAGTTATTATAATTTTAGGGTTTATTGCTATTTCTAAAAAATTAAAAACATATATATTTTTTAAAAAGTGTTGGTCCAGTCCGGTTCCCCTGGAACCGGGAACCCGACCGAAAATCACTGCTTTCATTTTTATGGAATGGGGAACTGAACTGATGCCCCAAGGAACCGGACCAAACCAACCAGTCCAGTCCAGTCCGGTCCGGTATGCTCACCCTTACAAACCCCAAGGAACCAGACCAAACCAACCGGTCCGGTATGCTCACCCTTACAAACCCCAAGGAACCAGACCAAACCAACCGGTCCGGTCCGGTCCGGTCTGGTCCGGTCCCGTCCAGTATGCTCACCCTTACAAACCCCAATCTGATTCAACATCCATATGCCGAACTGGAAGTACATGGCCAAAAAAGTTTAACGTACGAAAAAGAGATGACCAAAAGCTTCTCTTTTTTCCCTCAAATCATTACTTTTCGTCAAATCCATGAGCAACATATGAGAATCTAACTGATTAGTTTCAAGGAAACCCGCTAACACAGAGAGAGTTAAATCCATGAGCGACATACGAGAATCTAACTGATTAGTTTCAAGGAAACCCGCCCTAACAGAGAGAGAGAGAGAGAGAGAGAGAGAGAGGCCAAATGGGTTCATGATAAACATTTTCCGATTTGCCAACTGACACAAACTTCACAAAGAAGATGGGTTGCCTAATCTGAGGAGATCCAGTTCATCTCTAAAGTCCTGGGTTTCTCTCTCTCTCCCTCTCTCCCTCCCTCTCTTTCTTCTGTTTTGGCTCGGACTATGTGGGTCTCTTCTTAACCTCATCCAGACACTCTCAGATCAGCCAAGCACAAATCAAGAACAGGCATCAAATCACCACACAAAGGAAAACACCTTCTTGATCGATTGGCACATCTAGAATCAACCGACAGAACCGCCTAAAGGTACAATCTTTCAAGACCCTTTGAACCCCTCCCAAGAACAGGTAGATTAAGAAAGCTCAAGAGCCATAACTAAGCCCAGAAAGACAGAGAGCGAGTTGGGAAGTTGCTTACCCTCTCAAAAGCACTGAAGCGGCGTGTGGAGAACAAAAAGGAAGGAAGGGAGGGAGGAAAGGAGGGAGGAGGGAAGAGAGAGGAGGAGGCAAGAACAAGAAACTCTTAAAAGAAACCCCATCACAGCAGACCACAAAGACTTTAAACGGAAGAAGGCGAACACGTGTCCACCATCGAGAAACGAGACCCCATCATTCCAAATTTCATTGAAATCAATCCCACCAATCACGTGCCAACAGGACACGACCCTCCAAAACCCAATTTCAAGAAAAATTGAAAAAAAGACAACCTTTTTTTTCCATGACCGGCGACCAGGCACGCGCACAAAACTTTCGCGTACCTCGACTAAACCCATCTTTCCTAACGACACGAGGCAAAGCTTCCATCATCACCACGACTTAATTGCGTTCGGGATTTTACATCATGTGTACACGTACAAGAAACCGAGATTCCAAAAGCACGAACGAAACACGGGAAAAATTTAAGGAGGACACGGTGTCCGAACTACCTCTGGACGGAACCCGAATTGGTGGGAAAGTCGTGGGGAATTTTAAAGTAATGATTTTTAGACCCCATTTTATATAATGCGAGTTCTTTGGCTGGGTTCGGTGGGTACCCTACAAAATCAAGATTGATTGTGTGATGCCATCATACGAATTCTTGGACGGTCTAACTGTAGAGAGAGAGAGAGAGAGAGAGAGAGGGAAGGAGCCGTGGAGGGATGCGCAGGTGTCGCAACGAACCGGTCTCGATCTGCATCATCTTCTTTAAGCCTATTTTTTCTAATCGCCTAGGTAGATCTAGGAGAACGACCGAGAGCGAAAGTTGGCACAATGAACCTGGAATGCCTGAGTAGCGTATCGTGTCGAACTTAGATGATGGAAAGTGAAATTTATTAAAGATTGGAGAGAGGTGCTTGTTTTAGCTTTATTTGCCATACCAAAGATTTAGGGATAATCAATTCGCGTTTCGATTCATGGATTCCATCCGTGAATCGAAAGCTAGACCGATATGATGGAATCAATCATTTGGCAATTTCACCTTTAAATTTTATCATTCTGAAGGTAAATCTTTTCCTCCAAAAATTATCGAACTTGTTGTTATTTTAGGGTTTATTGTTTTTTAAAGAAATTTAAAAAATAATATAGTCGATTCAGTTTCCTTTGGAACTGGGAATTGAACCAAAAATTACCAATTCCATTTATATGGAACCAAGAATCAGAATGACACCCCTAGAAATCGCTTCAAACTGGCCAATCTAGCTGATTCTTAGTTCGTCAGTCTGATGTGCTCGCCTCTAGAGAAATCCCAAAAAGTGTTAATTTTCATAGGATAATCTAGCATTTCGATCATTCTATATCGTTGGTTAAAATTCGTTTTTCCGTGGTTGGTGGAAATGGGATCACAAATGTGTCTACTTATCTTGTTTATTGTGTACTTTAGGATGTGTACTTTAGGAGAGATATCTTTCTATTTTTCTCAATTAAAAAATATCCACTTCTTGAAAAAATTTCGTATGAAGAAAAAGTAAAAAAAACATAAACTCCCGAAAGTGAGATATTTTTTTTCCAATTTCACCCGTTTTAAATGATATTGATCTTTAGACCTCTTGAAGCATCGAGTTACGTATCTCATTATGAGGAGATAATTATCAAGACACGAGACTCTTAGACATGGAAAGATCCCTTCTCTTATTTTAATCAATTCACGAGGTTTGTATGTATTCCATGCAATTGCAGATAGTCAGATTTTGCGACCGTGTCCTTAGGATATAGAAAAAGTCAATGATAGTCTCAAAATTGTCCGATCTTAGCAAATTCTTGGCTCCAAATTTTTTACATTGACTATAACATAGGCGATGGGTTATTTGGAGTTTGTTTTTTCTAATTTGGTTGAATATATAAATGATTCAAGAAAATTGAGTGCATAGACCTATTATTCTTAGATTATCTAACTTGTTCCACTACTATCCTTAACCAGATAGATACTTATCGTATTTCAAATGAGGAATAACCGCCACATACCTATATAAATCTGATGTATGTATGTATGTCTCTTTTTTCGTGTCGATTTTATTAACGATTTTATTATTTTGTATGGCGTACGAATATCTTGAGAAGATAAATATTTTGCATTCCTAGAAAATCAATGTCGGTGAGAAAAAGGAACTCCGCAGGGAAAAAGATTTTTGTTTTCTTTCTCCAGGAGAGAAGGATCTCTCTGGAACACAGGCATGGGCCAAAGATTTTTCCTTTTCAGAACTTTAATTTTCCTTTTCCTCTTCCTTTAACATTCAAGAATACCTTTGCAAACATGAAGACAGCACACATGATAAGCTCTCGAAGCCACGCCCGAATCGAAGTATATTAATGAGATATTCGGTCGGTCCTCAGATAACACGAAACGACTTACATCCCTCGAGGGTATCATGTGGGTCCCGTGTGACGGCGGGTATTCGCCAAAATATCAAAGTTTATGATAATGTATTCGATTGGAGGTGGAAGAGGTCAAAATTCCTAAAACTATTGGAGGTGACGAGGCCAGTAAATTAAGTCTAATTCTCTAATATATCTCCAACTTTAAGTCAAACGTTAATTCTGTTATGCACTTTTTTCATCTAAAAAAAATTGTTGACTTTCATCTGAAGCTTTATTTCTTTTATTGAAATAAATAATCTGGAAAATATTTTCCTAAAAAATGATCTCTTGTATCGTGTGAAATAATAAATCCAATGAAAAAAATTTAATGAAAAAATCATTTTCATTATACCTATGATCATTTTCAAAATAATACTTTCTAAATCAATTTTTTCCGTGAAAACAAAGAGAGCCCTAATCTTAGAATTAAGTCCGTACTCGAAAATAACTATTGATTTATCCGAGATTCTCAACATAAGGAGATTATTGCTGTTCCATATGAAAACAAATATATTTTCGAGGAAAATAGATGCCGATTCTTTAACGTGAGATAGGACGAATTTCAGAACAATGGTGGAAGTTTGCGATTCTTCTTCGAGATCAAAATATGAGTTCAGGACGGAATCGAAGGCGGATTTGAAACGGGGACACGATAGGCGCCTTGTTCCGTGGGAAATCTTGTAGAGAGAGAGAGAGAGAGAGAAGGCGGGAGATCGGGCCATTGAGGGGGCGCCACGTGGGGGGTACAAATCCGACGGAGAATCCGGGGGTGGGTAACCCAAAGTGACGTGTGGATCATCGACAACAAAAGTTAGTTTAAGGTTAGGTACATCGCACTGACACCTCAACCTCCTCAAAATTAGCAAAAATAAATAAAATAAATAAATAAATTATTTTTTAAATATATATATATAAATCTGTCCTTCTCTCTCTCTCTCTCTTGAAGTCGACAAGAAAAAAGAAAAAGGCAAAAAAAAGGGAGATCTTTTTCGAGCGCTCCTTGACTTTCGTGCCCCGGAACCTCATCTGGGTTTCCGCCACGTGTGCCGCCTCCCGCCTCGGAAGCGTAGTATTCCGGATCTCTTCCAAAATCCGTTGACCAACGGCGAGGGCGAAGACCGAGCACGAACCGGGGAGGGACGGCGCGACGTCTACCCCCCGGCATTCCGTCAATTCCCCCGTTCCCCAAACGATCTCCTCCTGACATGTGTCCCCTCGTTTCACGGAAATCATGCTTCGCTTTGTTCCGTTCAAACTAATTTAGTTTGTGGGATTGTATCAAATTCCGTTGACCGATGGTTTCTATGACTTTGTTTGGGCCGCGGAAAATTTAAGATTTATGAAAGAAAATTTTATGGAAAGTCATTTTTTCAGGAAAATGATAATGTTATTTAGTGTTTGACTAAGACATATAAATTGCTGAAAAATATTTTACATCACCTGATAAAAAAAAGTCTCATTTGGTTTGAAATAGTATATAATAACGTTGATCGCCCTATGTGATCTTGGCTACCTTGATGTGAAAATTTTTTATAATCTTTTTTTAAAAGTTTTGATTTTTTAATGATTTTTCTCTTCTTCTTTTTTTCCGTTTTCCTCTGCTGGCCACCGAGTACCATAGGTGAGCCTTGTCCTAGAAAAATCTATCTATTTTATTTAGTTATTTAATTAAATTTAAACCAATGATTCGTTATTGGAGCAAATACCAACAACCATTTCATTTAATGGAATTTTTTAATGTAGTGAGTGATAGCTCTAGTTATTCGCTGCCTTAGGTGATGTTAAGTCTCACTTAAATATGGCGAGACTCGAGCTTGATGAGATGTGATGACGTCAAGCTTGCCTAAGGTTGGCGACCTCGAGCCTCGCTAGCCTTGGCAAGGCTTGAGCTCAAACCTCGCTCACTCATGCCTATGGATGGTTATATGAGGCTAGGTGATTAGCAAAGAAATAAGGATAAAGAGAAAAAATATATATTTTAAAATTTCAATTTTTCTTTTTTAAATTGGCCACAATATTACTAGGCCTGGAGTCCAACCACGGCCACTAGTTTCCCAGTCGCAACCTTGATGGATCCAAGTGCAATGGTTAGGGTCTTAGGCTCGGTGTAAATGGACAGGGCACTAGAGCCTCGAGCATGAGCGCAAAAGATTCGCCCCTACTGCTAAGAGCCCGAAAATGAGAGTTTGGGTTCCGATGCCCAAACATAGAGTTACTAGTTCAAGTATTGACATATAATTTTGGAAAAATATTTCCTGAATTTATCTTTGATAGGAAATTCCATTGATTAGGAAAATAATTTCTGCTAACTTATTTTTTTAAGCAAAATAAACATAGGAAACAAGAAAAATATTCTTTTGAAAAATGTTTTTTGCAAAACAAGCAAAACCTAAAATTAATCACTCAAAACTGGTGAGATATTTATCAACAATACCCTACCAACCGTTGCGATATTTGTTAACAAGACTTTATCAATTGTTGCGATAATAAGTAATTTTAATATTTTAAATAGCTAATGTCACATCCCACGGGAGAAAAGTATTTCCATAATTCGGGACCAAAAGCACACGTCGACGGAAGTTGTCATTAAAGAAAAAGCAGAAAAGGACGGGGGAAAATGTGAAGAGAGAACGCCGATCTTATCGTCGGTCGAGTTGATCACGGATGTAAGCAACCCTAAGGAAAAAAACGAAGTCAATTATTAATAGCGAGGCCGATGTGACAGGATCTTTTCTTGGAACACCTGTCCGAGGCTCCTTAAACGCAACCCTTCCGCCCCTCCTTTCTCTCTAATTTATGGTCTGGCCAACCCCAGGAAAACACATAAAAACTTCGGGGAACGTGGAATTTGACTTTATCTGATGATGTTTTGGGACCCTTTTCTAGAAGGGAGGGGGGAGAGGCATGATGCTTTCCAATGTCCCGAGAAAATATCGTCCCCATCGGGACACCTCGACGGGACACTTGTCAGGAAATGTGCCGTCACGCAATAATTATCGCGGAGAAGGTTCTCCAAGACAGACGGTTTTTTTCCACCGGACCAGACAAGGCCGTCTTTGATTAGGGACAAGACAGGGAAGCTCCCCTCATCAGCCGTTGCTCCCCTCATCAGCCGTGCCTTCGAGGGCACGAGTCGTATTGGGAGGCCTTTCGATGCAGTGAAATTTTGTCAATTCGCCTTAATTCGAATGTGTGGTATAGTCAGTTGATGCTTACAGCGAATGACAGTTGTTCTAGGATATAGACGGCTAGGACCAGATGTAGCTTAGCAGCACTTGCCACAAATAGGAGTGGTCTCGATCGCTGGCCCCTGGCCCCCGATGTATCTGAAGATCAATGGTCCGATTTCGCATTTCTTTTCAGGCAATTCCTTGCCTGTGCTGTGACAGAACGGTCGTGGGGCAACATGCACTAAACTACCCGGCCCCGATGACAACTGTGTTCTGTATTCAGCAGGTGAAATCGACATTTCGGAGAAGCGGTCGTCATTAGAAAATTGCCAGATAATGGGGGGTCACAGTCCCATGCATGAAGGAACAAAGATGGGGGCAGGAAACAAATTCTCGAGCATTATTTCCTCTTAATCTCCGAAATCCGACCGAGAAGATAAGAATGAAAATGTAGCAGCAGAATCACGCATATGAATATAAGGAGAAGTTAAAAGTACAACAACCCAAGTTCCGGCTGCAAAAACTCGATAACACTTCATTTCCTATTCAAGTCGTAGTTTCCAACGGCCGCTGATCCATCAGCAGCTCGACACAAGTTAAGAGCAATTACAGGTACCTTACAAGGCTAGGAACAAGCAAGAGACACAGAACGAGGCCCAACCCACCACAAGCGAAGGCAAGTCTTAGCCCTGCCAACCTGGGTAGTCTGGACAGCCAGTGAGTACCGAAAAATTCCTACGTCGATGCAAAACTTCAAACGTCAAAGGCTACCAACCGACACGTACAGACGCTTTTTAACATCGCCTAAGATTCCAATATTACTATACATCGGCTTGAGTTCTGCGGGATATAAGGCAGTCAATGTTATTAGTAACGTAGCTTGGGGCGAAACCTGACTGAAAAATAAGCAGGTGCACCCCTCACCCTGCTGTGAGGATCTGGATCGTCTGTTATGTAAGCTGATCTGTGGAGTTGGCCGCTCTTCACTGCGGCATCATGTCCCCTTGCGACGCAAGCATCTGCTTTTCGGGGCTGTCAGGGGTCAACTCGACAGTTGAGCAGCCCACTCCAGTGTCACCTGAAAAGTTGCACGATCAAATTAACTTGCCATTCATCAATTGGAAAGCATGAAAAGTCATGTTAAGTGAAGTTGGTGAGGTGTTACTTTGTAATGAGTCGGTGGATGACCGTGCTGGTGATGAACTCCTCTTCATGTCAGAATGGACTACTCCACAGCCAACAAAAAGAAAACAAAGAGTAGTATAAGGCCATCAAGAACCAATCAGACGAACAAGGCATATATGGGCATTTAGCAGAGTCGATATGAGACAATTTTGTTAGTCACATAATTACAAGAACCCAAATAAATGTCAAGATCAGGTCAGAACTCCCACCCTTTGGGGTTCTCTCTCATTTTTGCTTACTAATCAGTCATGCATAGGGAGACATTCGATAGGCTAACACTAGGCTAACACAGTTGTTTTAATGGTTAGGCTGCAACAGTCATCGACAACTATTGTTGGCTAGGGCCTTTCTCTGCTACTGCATCATTTGCCTTTCCATAATTTTCTAAGAAATTTTACATTGACTAATGTAGAATTACATATAGGTGCTAGTGAGATTAAACATGGATACCGTCTCTCCAAAGCATAAAATACAAGCATACTTCAGGAACAAATGCATAATGGTTTTGTATATGTAGGTTTAATAGAAGGAGCCGACGAACAAAGGAACCTGCCATCAATCAAGTAATCAGTCTATCTATGATACATGTTTAAAATAATAGCATCTTTCCTAATTTCATCTGGCATATAAATAGGATTTAGGTGCTGCTGGACTTATGCCGTTGTCCATGGTCAAACGTGCAGGGTAAATTCGTATAGATGATGCTTCACTAGTACCCCAAATCCTTGTTTTTTATTATACTCCATTCAACAAGCTTATCGCATCTGAACAGATATTGTTATTAAGAACTACTCCACGGAACATACTGCCCAGGCTTCATGTAGAAAAGCATCGAGAGATTAAGGCGACTGAAATTTCAGAATGGAGGAAATGTATTTGAAAAATCTCAAGTCCCATACCATAGAGATCATAAGCCCCCTTAAGTGCCTCAAAATTCTTGTATGTGTACCCAACGAAACTGAGATCCTTAGGTGTCAACAACATCTGCAATAGCCCACAGAATAACATAAGGTGGCAACTCACACATAGTCATGGCAAGTTTAAAGATCCAAAAACAAGAAGTAATCTGCAAATCAACAACGTCATTTAATGGCAGAAAAGAAAATAAAACAGCAAGTAGACTGGCAGATGACCTCCTACTCAAACTTATTGGAACTGAATTCACCAAACATAACCAAAGTTTTTTAAGCTGTATGATTTACTCTCCATTATGTGTTAATCATATGAATGATGCTGATGAGAAAGAATATTGTGGGTTTCACCCGAAACTGTCGACACACGCCTTCCCTACGTAGTAAACACGGGAGTTGGCTCAAAGCTTAATAACCTACACTTAGATTTATTCAGGTCTTGTAGCCTGCGCATCCTCCATAGATGACACTTGGAACAATCAACAAGCAGAATTAACCACTGCCACACATCTTCACCAGCACATTACGTGTCAGCGTTGTTCTATAATTGCACATTGAGGAACCCATAAGCCATGCAATGAGATCATTTCAGCCAAATCCATCCTAAGTATGTCATGTGAGACATGAGTTACTACCAGGGTCATTTTAGAGTAAATTTTACTTTTAGCTTTTTGCCATTTCCTTCTCTTGGAGCTTTGAAGTTCAACTTTTACTTCATGTCAAAAACCTGATAACTTTTAGACATGCAAACATGGACATGTAGACAGGATAATATATTTATCTATTCTAAATTTAAAACAAATTTTTGTCGTTTTCAAAAATTTTGGAGGTGAAGAAAAAGTACTTATGAGAAGCTGAAACAAACCAACCCTCTCCCAGCAGAACTCAAAAGATGTCAGCCATAACATAACATTGGTGGCACTATGGGTTGTTTGTGCAAAGTAATTTCACCACAAGGTCGAATGGTACTTTCTTCCAGCTTGTCTTATAGAATACCAAAGTAAAAAGGATAGATAGTTCTCCTTGTGTATAATGGCAGAATGCAAACATCCGCAAAAGGTAAAAATGAAGATTATAGCAGCCATCAATCCAACCGATTCTCCAAGGAAATGTGCAATTTCAAAACCCCAGCACCCATCTTTTGTCACCCGCTAATGCCAGTGTGTGCACGTGAGAGAAGAAGAAGAAGATAACAATTAGATTCAAATACATAGGAAAAGAGCAATTATGTGGTTTGTCTTTTAAGACAACTAGATAAGTTGACAGAAGATAAGTGATTTTCCAGTCAAGCAATAGGATATTTCTATATTCTCAGAGTACCAGCAAAAAGGCATAGTTTAAATAACTTTTTAAGTAAGAAAAGATTCTTCTTTACCGAAAAGATGGATGTCGTGCCAATTGTTCTTTCCTGAAGAATCCAAAAGATCCGGCAGCATATTTTAGAACGTTCAGGATAAACAAAAAAGATTTGTGAAAAGTACAGTTGTTTCTCAAGCTTCCTACTAGTGATATTTTAGACTCACCCCATCTAACTTACATACAATAGAAATATTGTCATCTAATGTCCACATAGCATGTAAAATGCTTAGATGTCTTATGAGGAAATTTCTAACATGAATTGCTCTTTTCACCTTAAACACATGAGCAACAGCAGCAGCAATCAATCATAAAAATCATATCAATCTAGTCAAGCGTTTTCTAATCCCCACTGAACGATATTTACCTTCCTTGAAGGTCCAGATCCTGTCCTTGAAGGCATAGGAGGTTCCACCTATTCAATGAGTCAGATTGTTAGTATAACATACCATTAAACTGGAACATCCATGGTCATTCTGGAGATATTTTGACAACACAAACTTAACTAGGAGAGGTAAAAGCATGAAAACCGCTGCTCAAACAATTGATCAAGAAATTACTAACAAAATCATTTCATATAAGTATATGAAAGAAATTATGTCTGGTAGAAAAAAAAATGTCCATTCCATTGAAGGACATTGCCATTGGAAACCTTATCAAAGATTCCTGAACATGCAATGATATCAAGGAAAGGAGTGTGTTGACTAATTGCATTATGTCATGACCTCTTCTTAAGTAACATGAAAATCCATTTGATAGTCAACCACAAAGAATGACCTCCATAAAAGATAAGTGAAAGTACACCAGCATCATTCACCTCGTCAAATTTCATGAAATTCTGTGTATCAAGTTCTCCATTGACCTGCGGCTTAAAAGCAGCTTCCATTTCGTAAAGTCTATCCCAGTAGATATCTTTGAACCAAGGATGAGCCTGATCAGTTCAGCTTTGAGTTATAAGCAAATGCATGAAAAGTGATAAGAAAAGGAATAGCACCACCAAATTAATGCAGCATACTTCAGCGTAATTTAGAGTGATGCTACATCAAATCAACAACACAGCATACCTTGATCTGTTCTGCCCCTCGAGTACCAAGCCTGTGATCCACGTCACAAAGAAGCCTACAGATCAAATCCCTTGCTTCAGGTGACAATCTGGCGTCCTCTGGAAATTTTAAATGATTTTTCCAATGAACAATCTGCAAAAAAAGCAAAAAAGAAACATCACTGAAAAGCTAAAACAGACGGAACAATCTTGGGAAAAGAAGCTCACTCAAATTGGCAAAACAGATGGATAGAATTAATTAATTGCTAAGAAAAAATCAGGAAAAGAAAGGAAGGGGAGCAAAATCGCTCCTCTACTTCGCTCTCTCTCTCGCTCTCTCTCTCTCTCTCTCTCTCTCTCAGAGAGAAAGAACTGACAGACTCATTCTTTCAACCTCAGCATCTTCACAAAGTGTCCCTCTTCCTAATCCGGTGGACCGAATTCCATAGACTAAATTCTATTATTGTAACATAATCATCAATCTTCTCAGTACATGAGGACATGAAGAGAGATTGCTGTGTAACACAGTCAAGGACACATATCTCTTTAGACAGATCATGGCCTGATGCAACTGAAACAGTTGAAATTGATCCAAAGGGAAAGATGGATTCACATTCTGAAGGAAAGATAGACTTTGCATTGGGGAGATTAATGTGAGTACTTAGTACACATCATTAAACATTTCAAAACATCCATGTATCGGCATTCTGATTACTTGTACCTGAAAACATAAACCACATCCTACATCTACAAGACCCTAAAACCAACAATAGGGACAACTCATGAAAAACTACATTTGGAAAATTAGAGGGGGAAAATAAAAAGTTTAACTGATTGTTATAAAAAAGTAAAAGCACAAATGATAGAAGCCATTCCTCAGCTTCCATAATGCTTCTCCCTTCACATCATCATTTAATTCCTCTAAAATAATCTGTGCAAATCACTTCTTTCTCTCTTCTCCCTCTTTTTTCAGATCTTTCAGATAAATGATTTGAAAATGATTTCTTTCCAAATCCTTTTCCTTCTCTTAAATCCCATCGACTAAGCATACCATTAATGTGAATCAGGCAAGAAAGTTGACCTTTCTGCATGTCATTATTGGATCATCTGCATAGAATGGAGGATAACCAACAAGCATCTCATACATGATTGCACCAAGCGACCACCTGAAATGAGGAAATTCATTAAGAAGTCATCAAAGAAACTCAGCTCTACTTAAATTAATCCTAACATAAGAATCGCAGAATCCTAAATATGCATTTAGAGATGATAGAGAGTATCTAGTGGCATCATTGTTGAAACAAACAAATTCACACACAACAGAAAACGCCTTCAAGGCCTATAAGTCATTGAGTTGTGCCTGGTAAGGGAAATTAAACAAGTTCCTTTTCTTTTAAACAAAAATAGAGCACTTTCAAGTTCAGTATAGTCAAGTCATAATCCAAATTCCACTGAAGCATTTTCCTTCAAAAAACAATGTCAAGTTTTTCTTTAAAATAATTTATGTCACAGTGACGCCTTTAATTTAACTCTATTCCCTTCACTCGACTTATCACGCAAATGCAGCTAAGCTTCCATTGAATCTATAAAATTATTATGCCAATAGACATTATAAGTCACCATCTCCTAAGCATGTCATGTGACATCCGCCAAATGATAAAACCAAACAGTCCCCACAAAGACGAAAATCAATTAGAAGGAGAATGACACTTGCTACTTCCTGGCATAAGTCACTAAAATAATAGGATATTACAGAACTTATGTCCTTGTCAGTTACAGTGATTTTCTCTTCCATTGTGCCGATAGTCCCTTCCAATAATATTTTTAGAGTGCAAACCCTTTTGTTCATCTTCTTTATGAGGTGAATGGAATCATTAACAAGTACAGAAAAGATGCACACTCAATCTACTTCTATGAGAAATTACATTTCCAGCATGCATTAAGTGGATGTACTGTTTAAGGGAACATGGACTTTGTATTAATTCTAGTTTATACATGATGCTCATCTAAAGAACTGCTTTTGATTTTAAATAAACGGTTAATCGCTCAGGTGAGAGATACCAAGAACTAAGACAAACAACTGTTATTTAAAATAATTGCCAAGGTAGAGTATCTACAGAATCATCAACTGACCAGTCGCACTCCATGCCATATCCTTTCTTCAGCAGAACTTCTGGGGCAATATAATCAGGTGTGCCAACAGTAGAAAAAGCCTATCATTAGAGGCAATTAGAATCATAATAGGATAAAATAGATTTTCTGGGATCACAAGATTACTGGAGATAAAAAGAAATATGAGACTGACTAGAACTTGAACATAGCAACTAGACCAAAATTTTACCTCCAATCAATGGACTAAAGGTGTGCAACCTAGTGGTCAAAGGGATAATAGAGCCATTTTTCCAATTTTTGAAGAAATCGACTTTACTGCTACAATGAAAAAGATTGTTTAATGTCAAAATGCATAAAACGTTCCGCTTGATACAAATTATCTTGAAAGTCCATATTCATAGCATTTAAGAGATCAGGCTGTTTGGTATCAAAGAAAAGTCAAAATCCCAAACATTAAAAGCAAATGCATAAAGAAACTTTAAAAATAAAGGTCACTGCAAATAGAAAGAACCCAACAGAGGCATCTACATATAGCTTGGTCCTTTTTTTGACAAGAGGAAAGGACGCTTTTAACTTGCAGGAATGCTTTCACGTACAAAATGCAAGATTTAATTTCTTACTGCAATTAAAGGTAATTTTTATAGATACATTAATTTTATTGACATCATATGAAAACAAAAAAAGAACTACAATACCATGCACTAGTACCATATAAATTCAAAGAGTCAGGTTTCTAGGCAATACCAGTTTTCTCCTATTTATCTGCCAATGTTGAAGCTGCTCGAGGGGACTTTTCCAGTGGCCCCTGTTACTAGTGTCGGGAAAGCGCCCATCAATGTCCATCGATTCAACGACATTGCCATCATCCATGGCTTCGTTTTCATCTATAGAATATAAATTTGAGCAGTCAAGAGGTTTGCACAGACCAAAATCAGAAAGCTTCATGTGACCATTTATGTCCAAAAGAAGGTTGTCTGGTTTTATGTCCCTGCAGAAAGAAAAGTACATAGGTTAAAGACAAATTACTCAGGAACAGTATTAAGAAATCATTGATACATATTGCATTAATATAGGAACCGAATCAAAATGTTTTACTGGTAGAAGAGTCACCCACAGGAAGAAAAAAAGAAAAAAAAAATACCTGTGAATGTAATTATGCTTATGAATGGATTCTATGGCAAGAACACTTTGAGCAATATAAAATTTGGCCACTGTTTCAGTCAACGTCTCCTCTCTCATAAGCAAAGTCATCATGTCACCACCAGGCAGATATTCCATTATCAAATATAGATACTCCGCATCTTGGAAAGAATAATACAGTTTAACAATAAAATGGCTGGCAACTTCTGCAAGCAAATTCCTTTCAGCTCTAACGTGTTCAACCTATAACACAAAAAACATCAAGGTAACTACCACGTCTTTTCGAGATGAAGAACAGGAAGTATGAAAACACAGAAATAATATTCTCTACTATGGCATTAGCCAACGGAGGAGCAGGAACAATGGATCATGACCCAACCATCATTCACTTAGAAAACAAATGAAAAGAAAAAGGTAGTATAGTGTTAGCCTGGCTGAATGGCCAGTCGCCACGCAATTGGAATCTGTGCCACATCGTAAGAAATGAGGAATTTGTAAATGTGCTTGTTAGCTACTAGCAAAAGAAAGTAGTATGATCTCTACTTCGTCCATGATCATGAAACAAGCCAATGAAAATTAATAAATCACTGAAAATGATCAAGCATGCTACATTACTTGGTGTTTCCTTCTCTAAAGGAGACTATCTGCGTGACGGAACTGACAATGTGGAAATTTACCCAGTGTAAGTCATGAAGCTATTTCAAATCTCACCTGGCCTCGGCTAAGCATTTCTGACTTCTTCAATTTCTTCATGGCATAGATATTCCCTGATTTCTTGTCACGGCAAAGTCTGACCTGCATCCATATGCACCTTAGTTTTAGCATTCAATGAAAAACATGGAGAAAGAAATGTCCTCGAGCCAAATGTAATTAATGTGTCATCGTATCCACATTTGCCTAAGTGGAACCATGCATCTTTTTGAAACCTAACATGTCCACCCCCTTCCTCCCACCCCCCAAATCCAAGAGTGATCCTAGCAACTAGCAGAACATAATCAAAACTCCTTAAAGATGCTAAAAGTTGAGTGGAGAAAAAATGACAAGGAAACATTACTATCGCAGTTGCCACCCATGCAACTATATTTTATCCTGTTGCATTGCAGCTTATATAAGAAATAAATGGATGCTAGATAAAAAGCGACAATACATATCCTTGTACCTCAGGAAAGCATGGTTTTCCCTTAAGGGACTCCAGAGATTGACATTACTTTTAACTAACCCAAAAAATAGAGGTGCAAAGTGCTAGGCCCCACCATTAGCATGTATTATTCTCACAACCTGAGGTCTAATCTTCTTTTTGCTTGAAATTGCTTTTCCAGAGTAACATATTACAGCAGATTAAGTCACTTTCTTCAGCATCATAATCAGTATATACCCATCTTGACTTGTGCATATCAGAGTTTGCAGCTTAAGATGTATATATCTTTAACAAGTAAATTCATCAAAAGCAACAATAAGTTCTGCTTCCACCACAATGAAGCAAGTAGAAAGAGAAAAAGGTAGCCCTGGCAACTGAGACACTTATTGCCACTACAAGTACAGTACTCCACCTTCACTAATTTGTGAGAGACATATACATACAAACATCTTGCTGTATATTTGACCTATATTGATACTAAAAGACATCCCTTAAGGGCCTAAACAATAATCATCCCTGAAACTTAAATTCGTTGCTCCTATTTTTTATTCCATGATAAGCAACTGATAGCATACGATCAGCATCTCCGACAAAAGTTCCCAAAAATTAGATGCTTCCCATTATAAAGCCATACCTAACAGCTCCTTCAATATCTCCTAAATGATTTCCTACTTATGCGGAATTCAAGGAAAGCAGCATACAAATCACTCAACCACATTGCTCTGATAAGTGCACTGACATTCCCAAGAGGATCTCACATCTAGCACAGATTGACATCGCTAGAGGAAAAGAACATCCCTTTCAGCATACACACATCCCTTTCAAGATACATTCTTTTTCCTTTTCTCTATATTGTTGATCATGAATCTGATGTCACCTGTTTCAAATTATAAAGTGCATGTTCCCACACGTGAAATCATCAGGCCTGTTAATAAATTTATTATAGCATGCATTAGATGCGTTTCATTCTGGCCTGCCTAGAAGGAACTTCCTCTAGAACTCAAATTATTTTGTGGACTATCAAAAAGCATACAGAGCCAACTTCTGAGATTTGAAAAGAATATCATATTAGCATCAGGTTTTAAAAGACAAATTTATTGATTGAAGTGATTCAAGTTTGGCACATGTAGAAAACAAGTACTGAACCTCTCCGAAAGCTCCTCTTCCTATGATTGTAAGTAGCTCAAAATCATCAACACATATCTTGTGCCGTTTAAGTCTCATGTACTCTGTTTCCTTCCGTTCCAAGTCCTTTAGTAAGTTGATCTGTTCTTCTTCGGGTACATCTGAAGAGGCTAACTTTCTTTCCAGCACCAAGCGCCTGGAGTGAATAATATTCGTCAGGAAAATAGGAAAAATAAATAGTCACCAGTCCTGGATTCTAAAATAAGATATCCAAGTATCTGTATTATCAACAATGACTATAGCACTCTTAACAACAGTAGGCAAGAACTCGTTTCATGAACCGATATACAGTCATGCATGTAACGATTCATCTGTGAATGACATCATGACAAAAGAGACATCAGAAAGGTCATCATCTAAAGTGTGAGAAGTGAACAAAGAATTCTCAGAGATCACATTAAACTGCACGGATTTCATCTTCTGAAGCATCAAAATTCATCATCTGAAGCTTTCTCAATCTCAAGGTTGAAAAAGCACTTTAGCTTCCAAATCCAACCTTTTCTGAAATTTCTTTCTTTTCAAGGTTATCATGCATCTTTTGCATAAAAAGCACATTTGCAACCAAAAAAAAGGATGCGACAATGAAGACATAAACACCAACATCTAGAGACCTCAGGTGTAAGGAGAAGGAACTTCATGAGTTGTCCCGGCTTATAGTAGTCATCGCCCATTTATCAACATGCTAATGTTAAGACGTGAAAACATATCCGTTCCTTGAGGTACCCGCCTGATCTCCTGCAGCATATTCGAAGGTCCTAAGATTGGATAACCACTATAGGTATTTTCTTCTATGCCACTAACATTATCTTTCTTAGCTACATGCCATTCATAGAAGTATCAGACGTCGAATTCATCCATTGCAACATATTAAACCACCATGCACTCCTACTCAACATAAGGTGGTTCCACTTATCATTTCACGATCTCTAAGAACAATAAATCGGCTCCTTCGAGCAACTTCCTAAACCTCTTCAAACTTTCCACAATCATTTCCAAAAATGTCCATATTCGACCAGGACGACTCGCATTTAATCCTACACAATGCAAACATCAATCAATTCTAGCAACATGGAGACTCGACACCACCAATCACAAAGGAAAAAGCAGGCATGCGATCGACACGCCGAAATGACGAGGTCGCACTCGCGTCCCGAAATCCCCAAGCGCAAACCCCACGGATTCCTCCGAAGAGACGCGCTCCCGACCGATAATCCCCGCATTTTCCGGCTCTCGAATCCAGCAAAACAACCTCGCCGAACGCCGGAATTCCCCAATCCCACGCGCCAGACTCATCGAAGCCGCTCCCTCCCGAAACGAAGACGCGCGAGAAAATCCGCGAGGGAAAATTCCGACGGGGCGCGGGAATTCGCGAAAGGACATGCACGAGGCGACGGCGGACGGGGAAACAGGGGGGGGCTCACCTCTCCTTCCGCTGCTGGATGTGCTTCATGTGCGCCCGGTAGTGGTTCTCGATGAACTGCTTCGCCGCGGCGACCCTCTCCATCGTCAGGCTCGAGCCGATCTCCTGCTCGTCCTCCTCCATTGGCCCGGCCGCCGCCGCCGCCACCGCCGCCGCCGCCGCCTTGTCCGCCGCCTCTCCCTCCGCCTCCTGGCGATTCTCCATGCCTCCTCCCGCGCTCTCTCTCCCTCTCGCCGTGGAAGAAAAAAAGCTCTCCTTCGCCTCCGTCCGGTTCGCGAAATCCTTTGGAGTCCTCTTTTTTTTTTGTTTTTTTTTTGTTTTTGCTTTTTTTTGTTTTTTGTTTTTTTAAGGGATCGCGACAACGAAGCACGAACTAAAAACCTGCATCCGCTTTGGGGTATTTTCCCCTTTTCTTTATTTTTCCTTTTTTTTCCTCCCTCGCCCGCGGTGTAAATTGTCCGTCGTACACGTGGGGGAGCCCGATTGGTCGGCGCCGGAAAAGCTCGTGGGCTTCGAACAGGCGATAGATTCCCTCGTGCGAGGAGGAGGAGGGGGGTGGCGCACGTAAGGACAGCACGGAGCGCGGCTCATCACGCGGCCCCACCTCGATGACAGGCTGGACGAGATTTCGGTCAGGGTGGGGCCCCCCTACCGGAGATGGAGATCCGACGGTCGAGAGCGAATCTCAGGAGAAAAGAGAGGGGCCCGGATCTTCCGGGTTCCGTGCGGGGGATGTGTGACGGAATGTCGTGCCGTGGGAAATTACGGATTGCGTGGCGTATTAATTTTAATGTACGTTCGACTTTGTTGGAATTGTAAATTCCACGTGACTGTACAAGATTCGATTGAATTTAATGGTTTGCATTTATTTTGATGCACTGTATTAAATTCCCCAGTATGACACGAAAATTCTTTAGGTCCCCATTGATAAATCACATCGTAGAGTATAAAGTAGATGAAAGTATCTTGGGCATGACATTTTGTTCTTTTGTCGTTATTGCCACTGAGAAAATCGTTCGATAAATCTCATGCCTATTGTAGTTTTATGAATTCATTCATAAACTTTTTAAGTTTTACTAATTGAGTCTTTTAAGTTTTGTCAATTGAGTTTACTGGGAAAATTTTGAATGGAAATTGTTAAGCATACGCCATTTGTTCTATATAGCACAATCAGTGTTGATGTTGACAAATTTAATAATATCTTTGAGTTTTTTTTATTAATTTTTTTTTCTTTGTGAAACGTATTGCAAAATATGAAAATGTTTAGAATTCAATTATCATAATTGAAAATTTTATAATTAAATTGACAAAGATACCGTAGGTTTATAACTTTTTGGGTAAGTTTCCCTATGCCACTTGATCCCCTCGAAATTAAATGAAACCTATTAATTTTTTTTTCCGGAAAGACCAATATATGATTTGAATTGACATACATAGAATAAATTTAAAACTCATTAGGTAATTTCCCATAAAGCCGATTGTGTAAATTTTGTTTTAATCCACTAGAGTATGCTATAATTGCTCAATCTTTTTTTTTTTTAACTATTATTAGTATCTAAAATATTTTGGCTTAATTAATCTATGTGAAGGCATGTAAACCATCCCTTCCGCGTGCATAGACTAACCATCAAAATTAGGGTTGTGCAGCCAATCTAGTTCAACATGAGAACCAAACCAATCGTCAAGGAATCAGATTCAGTCTTCGATTCCAGCAAAAACATGTCCAATTCCCGATTAATTTAGAATCTTTATTGTGCATGTAAGTTCTAAGTGTTGAAGCCATCTTTGCACCTACAGATAAGAGCTTGTTCTATAAAGTTGAATGAAGATGATTGATTTTTTCTTCATTAAATGAGCTTAACTTCCCTATTGCTTTTATATTTCTATTTGTTATGTATCAATTCTTTATTTTGAGTTGTTTTGTTACTTATATTTTTTTATTATAACTACTATTTGTCTTAGTTTTCAAAAATAAAGAAGCAAAAAACCAAAAAGAAACGCATTCCTAGATAGACCTTATAATTAATCGGACAAACAAAATATATTTCAATGTTAATTTCCAAACAAACACGGTAAACTTTAAGGACATGAATGATAATTATTCTATTCAAGAAATTAATTTTGGACAGAAATTGATTTTTTTTGTTTATATTCATTGGATGATTTTTTGAGCAAAAATATGCGCTTGATAAAGATACAAAAATTTTATTCTCTGAATAAAAATGCATTTGATAACAACTCAAAATTTCTTTCTCTCAGGCAGCCAACGACTGAAGGTGGGCTTTGGGCAAGCGGGCGGCCAACGGTAGGTGATTGGCAGGCGAGTGGCGAATGGTGGTTGAACGGTAGCCAACAACAAATGGACGACCAATTAATAGGAAGGGCAAGTGATGAAAAGACTTTTATTTTTTATTTTTGTTTTTATTTCCCATTGCGAGATATATCACCACTTAGAGTCATAAAATGATGCTATTTCTCTTTGTGTGAAGCTACCCAGTTTCAAAATCACTCTCTCGTTTCTCTACCCATATTTGCACACAACTAGCACGTCGTTGATTTATAGTTGCGATGAGAAGCTGTTTATGAGTTTTTATTGCGCTTGATGGTTCTTAGTTCCTCTATTTGGGTTGCAACTTAAAAATGTGAACGACACTGGTTTAGCAGGGCAACACACCTTCTCGTTCCTCTTTTTGGTTTGCAACTTAAAACCAGTGAACAACATTGATTTAGCAGAGCATAGCACATATAACATAAGATATGTTCCGCACGAGGAAGTCTGACAACATGTTTTGGGGCAGGCGGGCGGCAGTCGGACAGCAGGTGGGCAAGCGATTAGAAGAGTTTTTATTTCTCATTTTTATTAAATAAAAAAATGAAATTGTGTTATCAAATAGATTTCTATTTGTTTTGTGTTGATATATTACTTTGAATCATTTTGCTACCTATGTGGTTTTCAAAAATAAAGAAGCAAAAAACAAAAATAAACCCATTCATGGGTAGACCCTATAATCAATCGGACAAACAAAATATATTCCAATGTTAGTTTCAAAATAAATATGATATATTTTAATTGCACAAATGATTATCATTTTATTCTAGAAATTAATTTTTCTTTTTCTATTTCTATTTTCCGAACGAATTTATAAGCAAAAATACACATTTCATAACGATATAAAATTTCTATTCTCAGAGTAAAAAATACATTGGATAACGATACAAAATTTTTCCCTCCTGGATAAATGATAACTTGAGGTGGTGGATGGGCAGGCGAGGGGTGGTTAGGTAGCGGGCAAGCTGCAAGCGGGAGACGAGCAATTGACGGGTAGGTGACGGGTGATTGGTGAGCGAGCGAATGGCAGATGGTGATCGGACGATGGGTAGGTGACCAGCTAGTAGTGAGGGTGAATGATAAGAAAATTTTTTGTTTCTCATTTTTTGGTTTTATTTCCCATTGTGATATATATCACTGCTTAAAGTCATAAAATGACGTCACGCCTCTATGTGTGAAGCTGCTCGAGAGCACAATCACTCTCTTATTTCTCTTTTTGCATTTGCACACAGCTAGCGCGGCGTTAACTAAGGAAATCAAAGTCCATCGCTAAGGCTCTAATTGTTACCGGACACTATTTTCCCAACCATGGTAACAACTAAACTGATTGGCTTAAGGTTTCGGCACTAATGGTTGTTTTACCGGCTAATAATTTTATTTGAAACCCTCTATGCGTGGAAGCAAATCCTTTTGCGGCAGCATTGCAGGAACTTGGATGCCGGAGCGGGCCATCATTCTCATGGCGTTAATCATTGTTGTAGCTATTCTCATTGTAGTACATTTCTACCTCGAGGGCACAAGAACTTGAGGTGTCTTGTTCCGGTGATGTTTATGTATTTGGACGTTAAATTCTGGTGGTTCTGTTGCACTTAGTGTAATATCAATGTAATGTAAAATGCACCTGTAATGGATTAAGATGTAATTGAATGCTTTTTAGTTGCAAGAGAAGCTGTTTATTTAGTTGTTCTTGTGCTGAATGGTCCTTTGGTTTTCATCATCGGATGCCTGTGCGGCCCCCGCCTCGATGACGTGCTGCTCGGAATTTTGGCCGGGTGGGGCCTACCGGAGAAAGGCCAGCGCGGCGAGCCTGGAGATCCAACGGTCGTGAGCGAATATGAGGGAAAGAGGCCCGGAACTTCGGGGTTCCGTGCAGAGGATGTATGATGGAATGTCATGCCGTGGGAAATTACGGGGTTGCCTTGCGCGTGGTGGAATTGTAAATTTGACGTTATTCTACGAGAATCTATTGAATTTAGTGATTTGCATTTATTTTGATGTAATTTATTTAAATTCGCCGGATACGATGGGAACATTATGTAGAATCCCTATTGATAAATCTCATCGTCCGTCCACTTATCTCATTGTCGTGCCGTGAGAAATTACGGATTGGGTGGCGTATTAATTTAAATGTACGTTCGACTTTTGTGGAATTGTAAATTCCACGTGATTGTATGAGATTCGTTTGAATTTAATGGTTTTCATTTATTTTGATGTTATTAAATTCCCCGGTACGACATGAAAATCCTTTAGGCCCTATTGATAAATCACATCATATATCCGATTATCTAATTGTAGAGTATGAAGTAGATGAGAGTATCTTCGGCATGGCTTTTTGTTCTCTTTTCGTTAATTAGCGAACATGCCATTGAGAAAATTGTTCGATGAATCTTGTGCTTATTGTAGTTTTGCCAATTTAATAATAAATTTTTCAAGTTTCACCAATTAAGTCCTAAACTATTTTACGTTTTCTCAATTAAATTTATTGAAAAAAATTTGAGTGGGAACCACTGAAGCATATGCCGCTCATCCTACATAGCACAATTAGCTTTGATGAACAATTTTACTAATATCTTCGAGTTTTTTATTAAATTTATTTAAAATTTTCTTTTCTAAACGCATTACAATACATGAAAATGTTTAGAGTTCAATTGGTATAATTAAAAAGTTTATAATTGAATTGATAAAAGCACTAAAGGTTTAGAATTTTTTGGGTGAGTTTCCGTGTGCCACTTGATCCTCTCGAAATTAAATGAAACCTATTAATTGTTTTTTTTTTTGGAAGGACAGATTTGAATCGACATCTATAGAATAAATTTATAACTCATTAGATAATTTTCCCATAAAGCCAATTGTGTAAATTTTCTTTTAAACCACTAGAGTATGCTATAATTGCTTGATTTTTTTTTTTATAACTATTATTAGTATCTAAAATATTTCGGCTTAATTAATCTATGTGAACGCATGTAAACCGTCCCTTCTGCATGCAAAGACTAACCCTCAAAATTAGGGTTGTGCAACCAATTTTGTTCAACATGAGAACCAAACCAATTGTCATGGAAACAAATTCAGTCTTTGGTAAAAATAGGTCCAATTCCCAATTAATTTAGAATCTTTACCGTGCATGTAAGTTCTAAGTGTCGAAGCCATCCTTGCACCCACTGATAAGAGCTTGTTCTATAAAGTTGAAGGAAGATGATTGATTTATCTTTATTAAATATGCTTAACTTCCCTATTGTTTTTATATTTCTATTTGTTATGTGTTGATATTTTACTCTGAGTTGTTTTGTTACTTATATTGTTTTACTATAACTACTATTTGTCTTAGTTTTCAAAAATAAAGAAGCAAAAAAGCAAAAAGAAATGCATTCCTAGGTAGACCTTATGATTAGTCAGAAAAACAAAATATATTTCAATGTCAGTTTCCAAACAAAAAAGGTAAACTTTTAGGATGCAAATAATAAATATTATGTTCCAGAAATCAATTTTTGGCACAAATTGAATTTTCTATTTCTATTCATTAGACGATTTTTTGAGCAAAAATATGTGTTTGATAACGATACAAAATTTCTATTTTTTGAATAAAAATGTATTTCATAACAACTCAAAATTTCTTTCTCTTTGGCAGCCAACAACTGAAGGTGGGTTGCGAGCAAGCGGCGAGCAGGCAGTGTGCAATTGGCAAGCGGGCGATGAGCAACAAGTGTGCGGGCGGCAAATGGTGGTTGAACAGTAGCCAACGACAAGTGGGTGACCAGCTAATAGGGAGGGTAAGCAATGAGAAGACTTTTTATTTCCCATTGTGATATATATCACCACTTAGAGTCATAAAATGATGCTCTCTCTCTTTGAGTGAAGCTACCTAGCTTCAAAATTGCTCTCTTGTTTCTCTTCCCATATTTGCACACAGCCAGCGTGCCGTTGATTGAGGAAATACAGAGTCCATGGCCAAGGCTCCCAACTGTTACTAGACACTATTTTCCTAATGATGGTAACAACTAAACTTATTGGCTTAAGGTTTCAGCACTAATGCTTGTTTCCCTCTATGCAAGGAAGCAAGTCCTTTACGGCAGCATTGGAGGAACTTGGATGCTGGAGTGGGCGGTCATTCCTGTGGCACTGATCATCGTTGTTCCTATTCTCATTGTAGTATACTTCTAGTGCAGGAACCCCATTCCCCTACGATGCAGGATTGGGGACATGGAAATAGCAATGGGAAACCTGCTTGCAGCTGGGGAAACATCTGCTTGAAGCGAATGTCCTAGGGGAGCAAGAACTTGTGGTGTCTTTTTCCCGTTTCGTTTATCGTTTTGCATTTCGAATTCTGGTGGCTCTATTGCACTTAGTGTAATCTTAATGTAATGTAAAATGCACCTACAATGGATTGAGATGCGTTGATTGCTTTATAGTTGCGATGAGAAGCTGTTTATGAGTTTTTCTTGTGCT
The DNA here is from genome assembly GCA_028830015.1 of Eucalyptus grandis x Eucalyptus urophylla. Classification (NCBI taxonomy): domain Eukaryota; kingdom Viridiplantae; phylum Streptophyta; class Magnoliopsida; order Myrtales; family Myrtaceae; genus Eucalyptus; species Eucalyptus grandis x Eucalyptus urophylla. Next base: position 51,377,716 of record CM054190.1, read on the forward strand.
GAATGGTTCTTAGTTCCTCTATTTGGTTTGCAACTTAAATACCGTGAACAACACTGGTTTAGCAGGGCAACACACCTTCTCGTTCCTCTTTTTGGTTTGCAACTTAAAACCAGTGAACAACATTGGTTTAGCAGAGCATAGCACATATAACATAAGATATGTTCTGTATGAGGAAGACTTACAACAACATGTTCTGGCGGGCTGGCGGGCAGGAAGCAATCGAACAACAAGCGGGTGGGTGATGAAAAGAGTTTTTATTTCTCATTTTTGTTAAATAAAAAAATGAGATTACGTTACCAAATAGATTTTTATTTGTTTTGTGTTGATATATTACTTTGAATCATTTTGTTACTTATATGGTTTTCAAAATAAAGAAGTAAAAAACAAAATAAAACTATTCATGGGTAGACCATAATCAATTGGACAAACAAAATATATTCCAATGTCAGTTTCAAAATAAAAACAATAAATTTTAAGTGCGCAAATGATTATCATTTTATTCTAGAAATTAATTTTTCTATTTCTATTTTCCGGATGAGTTTTTAAGTAAAAATACACATTTAATAATTATATAAAATTTTTATTCTTGAAATATAAATACGTTTGATAATAATACAAAATTTTCTCCTCCTGGATAGGTAGTAATTGGAGGTGGCGGATGGGCAGGCGAGAGTGGGCGACGAGCAATTGGTAAGCAAGCAATTGGTGATCAACGAGCGGGTGGATGGATGGCGGATGGCAATCGGACAACAGGCAAGTGACCAGCTAGTAGTGAGAGTGAACGATGATAAAAAATTTTATTTCTCATTTTCGTTTTTATTTCCCATTGTGATATATATCACTGCTTAAAGTCATAAAATGACTCTATGTCTGTGTGTGTGTGAAGCTGCCCAAGAGCAAAATCACTCTTATTTCTCTTTTTGTGTTTGCACACAGCCAGTGCACCATTAACTGAGGAAATATAGAGTCCATCACCAAGGCCATGACTGTTATCGGACATGGTAACAACTAAATTGATTGGCTTAAGGTTTCGGCACTAATGGTTGTTTTACCGGCTAATAATTTTATTTGAAACCCTCTATGTGTGGAAGCAAGTCCTTTGCGGCAGCATTGCAGGAACTTGGATGCCGGAGTGGGCGATCATTCTCGTGGTATTGATCATTGTTGTAGCTATTCTCATTGTAGTATTTTTCTACGTTGAGGGCACAAGAACTTGTGGTGTCTTGTTCCGGTGATGTTTATGTATTTGGACGTTAAATTCTGGTGGTTCTGTTGCACTTAGTGTAATATCAATGTAATGTAAAATGCACCTGCAATAGATTAAGATGTAATTGAATGCTTTTTAGTTGCAAGAGAAGCTGTTTTTTTTTTTTGGGTCAGTACAAGAGAAGCTGTTTATTTAGGCCCTATTTGGTAACCATCCAAATAGGGTCAAATTCTGATTCTTTATTCCCAGAATCAGTTTGGGCCTAAAATCGCATTTGGTAAAATTTTTGTTCCCGGAAACAGATTGAGAATAGAATCAAGAACAAAAAAAAAATTGATTCTTATTCCAGGAACGAATTTGAAAATCAAAATCAAGAACTCTTCTTATTTTCTTTGACCATCTCGTGATCGCCGTCCACCACCGCCCACCACCGTTCGCCGTCTGCCGCCGCCGTCCACTGCCGCCGCTGGCCGAAGGCTCGCCAGACCAGGGCGAGGTTCGACGAGCTCGCCGGAGGCAAGCCCAGCCACTGGCGAGCTTGCTGGAGGCTTGCCCAGCCACCGATGAGGCTCGGCCTCACCAGATATGGCAAGGTCGAGCCTCGCCAGGGCTGGGCAAGCCTCGCGACGCCCAACCCCACCGGTGGCCAGGCGACGCCCAACCCCACCGGCGGCCAGGTGAGGCTCGCCCAGCCCCGCCGGTGGCCTGGCAGGCCTCGCCCAGCCCCGGCGAGGCCGAGCCTCGGCGAGGCTAGGTGAGCCTCGCCCAGCTACCGGCGACGCTCCGATGAGGTTGCTAGCCCTCGTTTGGTTAGTCGCCGGTCCGGCGACCGGCCACAAGAAGAAGAAGAAGAAGATGAGAAAAAGAAAAAAAGGAAAAAAGAAAAAAGAAAAAAAAGTAAAATTTTTTTTTAAAAATTAAAAGAAATTAATTTGGAACATAATTAATAAGTACCATACCAAGCGCAATTCTATTCCGGAATTAGAAATTTTGAATAGTTACCAAACGGCTTAAAATACTTAGAATCAGTTCCCAGGAACAGAATAAAAAAGAATCAGTTCTAATCAGAATCTACTCCCGGGAATAGAATCGTTATCAAACACGCTTTTAGTTTTTCTGGTGCCAAATGGTCCTTTGGTTTTCATCATCGGATGCGTGTGCGCCCCCGCCTTGATGACGTGCTGCTCGGAATTTTGGCCGGGTGGGGCCTACCGGAGAAAGGCCAGCGCGGCGAGCCTGGAGATCCGACGGTCGTGAGCGAATCTGAGGGAAAGCGGCCCGGAACTTCGGGGTTCCGTGCAGAGGATGTACGATGGAACGTCGTGCCGTGGGAAATTACGGAAATGCCTTGCGTGGGGGTGGAATTGTAGATTTGACCGTTATTCTACGAGAATCTATTGAATTTGGCGGTTTGTATTTATTTTGATGTACTGTATTTAAATTCGCCGGATACGACGGGAAAATTCTGTAGAATCCCTATCGGCAAATCTCATCGTCCGTCCACTTATCTGACTGCAGAGTATAAAGGAGGTGAGTATTTGGACAAAAAAGAAGGTCTAATCACAAATATGGCCCGAATTTTTCAAAAAAAAACCTGAAAGTTTAGGTCTAATTCCAAATTTGTCCCAATTTTTTTTTTTTATCTTAGAGAAAACTCCAAACTTTAGGTTTAATCTCAATTGTGCCTTGAATTTTTTTTTTGTTTTGAAAATAAAAATCCAAATTTTAGGTCTAGTTTCAAATCTGCCCCCAAGTTTTTTTTTTTTTTGGGTCTTTGAGAAAACTTCAAACTTTTAGATTTAGTCCCAAATTTGCCCCAAACTTTTCTTTTGTCTCAGAAAAATTCCTAAATTTTACGTCCAATCCCAAATCTATCCCGATTTTTTTTTGTCGAAAAGAAAATCATCAATTCTTACTCTAATCTTAAATTTGCCCCCATTAGCTCTCTGTCCAAAAGTCGCAATTAGTCATCCCTAGTTTTCATATTCTATAACTATTTTATTTTTAATATAATTTTCCATGTGTCTTTACCGATGTGTATGTATTATCACTGTGGACATGCCACATTAATTTGAGATTGGACCATGGGGTAAATTTGATAATAGATCAAAAGTTAGTATTTTTTTTTTGACAAAATAAAATTTAGGATAAATTTAGGATTGGACTTAAAGTTTAGGGTTTTTTTAGAGATAAAAGAAAAGTTCGAGGGAGATTTGAGACTTGACTTAAAATTTGAGATTTTTTCAAACAAAAAAAGTTTATGATTAGACTTAAAGTTTGGGGTTTTTTAGGGAATTGACCCCAAAAGAGAACGAGATACATGACATTTTGTTCTTTTTTTCATTGATTATCTTGCATTTATTATATTTTTATCAATTCAATCATAAATTTTTCAATTTTATTAATTGAGTCTTAAATTTTTTTTACATTTTGCCAATTGAGTCCACGAGGAAAATTCTTGGCGAAAATTGTTGAAGCGGACGTTACCCATTTTACACAGTAAGGTCAGCGCTGATGTGGACAATTTTTATAATATTTTCAAGTTTTTCATTAGTTTTTTTCTTTTCTTTTCAAAACCCATTACAATATGTGAAAATGTTAAGAATTCAATTGGCAAAATTGAAAAGTTTGTAATTGAATTCGTAAAAGTACAACAAGCAATGAGAATATTTTTTATTTCTCATTTTTCGTTTTTATTTCCCGTTGTGATATACGTCACCACTTAGAGTCATAAAATAATGCTATGTCTCTCCATGTGAAGCTGCCCACGGGCAAAATCGCTCTCTTATTTCCCTTCGTGTGTTTGCACACAGCCAGCGCGCCATTAACTGAGGAAATACAGAGTCCATCGCCAAGGCTTCCAACTATTACTTGACACTATTTTCTCGATGACGGTAACGATTAATCCTATTGGCTTAAGGTTTTGGCACTACTGGGTGTTTTACCAGCTAATAATTTTATCAGAAACCCTCTGTGTAGGGGAGCAAGTCCTTTATGGCAGCATTGCGGTAACTTGAAATCGTCGTAGTTATGGAAACCTGCCTGCAACTTGAAGGGAAGATCCTAGGGCGCAAGAACTTACAGAGTGTTTTTTCCCGTGAGGTTTATGTATTTTGGATGTTGATCCGGTGATTCTATTGCACTTAGTGTAATATCAATGTAATGTAAAATGCACCTGCATTGGACTAAGGTGTATCGAATGCCTTACAGCTGCAATGAGAAGCTGTTTAGGAGTTTTCCTTTTACTGAATGGTCCTCAGTTCCTCTATTTGGTTTACAACTTCAAAACTATGAATAACTCTGTTTTAGCAGGGCAACACACCATCCTTTCCTCCTTTTGGGTTGCAACTTAAAACCAGTGAACAACGATGGTTTTAGCAGAGCATGTTGAATGCATTGAACATATATAAAATACGATATGCTCTTATGAGGAATAATGAGAACAACACTCACGGGCAGGCGGTCAGGCGATGGGTGGGGATGGGCGAGTGACGATCGAACAATGGGTGGCGGGCGAGCGGCAATTGGATGGCGAGCGGCAAGTGGATGGCAGGCAAGTAACTAACTAGTAGAAAGGAGAGCGATGAGAAGAGTTTTTATTTTTTATTTTTATTTCAAAATTATAAAGTAAAATAAATTATTTCTGATTTCCATTTCAAACCTATTTCTTGAGTGAAAATTTGTTCAGTAAATAAAAAAATGAAATTGTGTTACCAAACCGATTTCTATTGAAACTTATTTTTGAGAATTGAAAAATAGAAAAATTGAGAAATAAAATGGTTATTATGCGTGACCTAAGTTTCACAAAATTGAGAAGCGGTTCTTACAATGTCTCAATTATAGAATTTATCAATTTTGGAACCAATCACACTTGCTCAAAATAACTTAAATTAGGATACGTAGTAATTGAATGCTAAAATATTTACATCCCGACCACTCTCTTGATATATGGTCAGCTTTTCATAGTTTAATATTTTTTTGGGTAACTCACCACACACTCAATTTGATAATATGATATTAGCCAACACTTGTTGTCGAATAAATTGAAATTAACATGATGTACTTCTAACCAATCAACATAACGAATTAGTCAACAGGCATGTGGCCCTATTGGTAAAGGAATTGGGAGGGTGAGGTCAGAGAGCATAACGTTTGGAATTCGATTCTTGTGAGCACATGAAAGATAAGAGTTCAAAAAAAATATAACAAATCATAGTTAATGGGGAAATGAAGATGAAATTGGCTGTTTATACATCTTTTTTCGCGAGATTCACGTGGCACCCGCATACAAAAATTCACCAAATGTAAGGATGAACTCGAGAGGTACAACGGTGGTCAATTTCAAAGATACAAAGAACTTTCTTCCTGGTCAAAGTTGAAGAGCTGAAGAAAAAGGAGAAGGAGAAGGAGAAGGAGAAGAGATCCTTCCTCACAAATTTAAAAAGTCAACTCAGCGTGGGGCACCGCCCAAACTGGATGGCTTGCTTAGGGAATCCACTGAAAAATCCCTGCAGCCGCCAAATTTTTTGTCATCATGAATCAGATCGAAGCATGGGATTCCCTCGTTTTGTCAACCTCATCAATCGAAATCCCAAAAAGAAAAAAGAAATTATTTGAGCCCATTTAGGAAGACGGTTGTATATAAGGAATATATATATAGATTGTATGAAAAATAATTAGTAAGTATTTCTCATGTCAAAAGTATAATCTCGATCATCTATATTGACGAAAATCAAAATAAAGAAGGAGAATATTGAGAGGGACAAGTTAACCAAACACGAAAACGTGTATGAATTCCGTATGTTAGAGAAACTATCCAGGTCCCGTATTTTCCTCAAACCCCAAGCCTAATGATCAAAATCACTTTATTCTATACCCACATCCATTAAAATAATAAGTATATCGTCAAATCGAAAATCGAAAAAAGCGAACTAATCGAATGGCCCAAAAGCTCCGATCCTACTAGAGACCGCTATAGAAAAGAAGTGCCGGCGAGGCCGTGGTGCAACAGGTTGTGCGCGATCTGATCCCGGGCCTGCGCCGCGGCGGCCGACCGGACCGGGTTGTCGGGCAGCATCTCGTCGTCGAAGATCTCGAACCTAGTGTCTGGTTCCATGGCCTCGTTCCTCGCCTCGCAGATGTTGTGCAGCACGCAGCACGCCCCGAGCACGACCGGCAGGTCCTGCAGCTTCACCTCGGTCCGCTTCTGCAGGCACGCCCACCGCCCCTTGAGCCGCGCGAAGGCCTCCCGCGCCACGCCCCGGACCTCGGCGAGCTTCTGGTTGAACGCGTGCTGCGTCCAGGTGATGTTCTGGTGCGTGTAGGGGACGAGGACCCAGTCCGTCAGCGGGTGCCCGGGGTTGCCCACCACCCAGACGTCCTTCAGCAGCCCCTTGCCGGCCCTCTGGTGCAGCGCCGACTTCTGGAGGACCTGGTCGTCGGGCATCGACCCGGGCCACCCGATGCACACGTCCGTGAACACGCCCCGCGGGTCGACCACGCCCTGGACCGTGATCGTGTACGTGGTCTTCTGGTTTCGCTCCGTGTGCCGCCTGTTCAGGTACGCGGCGACGCTGATCTTGGGGGCGATGATCGGGATGTGGGTCGTGTACATTGCCCCGCACACGCGCGGGATGCCCGACACCGCCTCGAACTCCTGCTTGATCGCCGCGAGCTGGCCGTCGTCGGGCCACTGGAGGAACTTGGGCATGAGGACGTTGCGGATCGCGGAGCAGACCTCGAGGACCAGCTTGTGGCACGTGGAGATGCCGAGGCCGAACCGCTTCGACACGAGGCGGAGCGGCTCCCCGGTGGCGAGCCGCCACACGCACACCGCCACGCGCTGCCGCACCGGGATCGCGTCCCGCAGCATCGTGTTCTTCTTCGTGACGGCCGCGTTGAGCTCGTTGCAGATGAATTCGAAGGTGGCCTTGCTCATCCGGAACTCGCGCCGGAACTCCTCCTCGGGGAACTCCGGGCTGCTGCACTTCTCCCACCAATCCTTTGACCGGTCCTTCACCCAAAGCCGCCGATGCTGGCCCACGCCCTGCGCCGGCGCGTCGCCCTCACCGCCCACCGCCGCCGCCGCCGCCGCCGCCGCCGCCGCCGCCGCCGCCGCCGCCGCGGCCGACTGCCTGGCGCGCTTGTTCTTCCTCATCTCGAGCTCGTTCGCGCCGTCGTAATGCTCCTGGAATTGGCTGTAGTAATCCCCGGCCGCTTGGACCTCCCGACCGAAGTTCCAATCCAGGGTGGCCTTCCCTCGCGTCGACTCGGCGAAGAAGCTCTCCCTCTCGCGCTTCTCTTCCTCCTCGATCAAAGCGAGCGATGCCACGATCTCTCCCACCGACCCGCCGCCATCGCCATTGCCGTGCTGTCCTCCTCCTTCCTCCTTCCTGCGGCGCTTAAAGGGCTGGCTCCTGCTCCCGCTACCGCCGGCGCCGAACGAGTAGGACCCGCCGCCGCCGCCGCCGCCATCGTCGTCGCCGTCGCCGGCCGGGGCGAAGCTGGCCATGTCGGGGAAGAGGAAGGTGGGGAAGGGGGAGAGGTCGTCAGGAGCGTCCTGGTTGAGAAATGGGAACGAAGTAAGCTCCATGGACCGGGTGGTGGGGGAGAAGAAGAGATCTGATGTATGAACGAGGAATGTGAACGCTTAGGGGGGGGTGGTTTGAATACAAGTCATCGGAAGTGGTCGGAGCTTTTTATACGGTTTGGGGGAAGCGTGTGCGGTGGCCTTGTGAACGCGGTGGAAAAGTGGGAGGTGGTCGCTGGAGCCGGAGGGCGACTTGACTTTTGGAAGTTAAGGTTCTTTTTTAATTTTTTTAATTTTTTTTTGGAAATAGTAAACGCGATCCTGGGTTTTGTTTACGCGGTCGGGAGGAGGTTGATGGTTTTGTTTTGGCGTCCTTTCTCGTTTTAAATTAAAAAAAAATAAGAATTACAAAAAAGAAATTGGATTTATTCTCGACGCTGCTGCGAATATAGAGAGGGAAGAGATGGAGAAGTTTCGCGGGGTTGCTTATCATTGGAATATATGTACAGTCCCAAAGCGAGTAGACGTCCGTCGCGAGGTTTCGGAGTCGGAGACCTCCTTCCCTCAGCTATCGGAACCGCCGGGAAAACTATGAAACCCGTTGGTTCGACCGGATTCTAAAGTAATTTTTAACGCACTGAATATTCGGTATAAAATTTTAATGGATTTCCACGGTATATATTGATGTTGGGCGATGATGAGCCCTAGAATAGTTATAACGTATTATTTAAATTTATTAGTTTATATGAGGATTTGTCTTGGCAATAGGGGTGCTAATAGCCTATACAATGTTAGATCTAATCATATTTTTTATGCATGAGAGCAATTCTTCTATCGACGAGTTGGAGATCATTCATTGGTTATGACTTTCGCACGTCTAAATATAATAATTCGTAAAGAGAAAAGGGAAATTGTAAATGATTAAATATTGTACTTTTACCTTAGAGGTATATTAAGTGATACTTTAGAGCATGGAGAAAGGCCGATCTACAAGTCCTAACCAATCATATTACTATATTGCTACCAACCAATGTCTCGAATTTTTATGGAATGCACAAAGAAATTAAGAATTCAATTTATAGGTCTATCCAATATTTTATATTTCCCACGTCAATCAATAGACAAGTGGAAGTAAAATATGTCGTGGCTTTTCAAAAACAAACCAGTAGGAGTCTAATTGACTCTCCAAAGCAAGTCAAAAGATAATTAATCCCTTTTGACTTCCGCACCGAGTGTAATCGCATGCATTCACACTCTTGAAAATTGTTTCTATTTTCGCCCCCACCATTTTTCGTATTTGGTAAATCCTACCGGAACTGTGTGACACCGTGTGTTGTGGAACAGCCCAACGTGTTCTCGACACGTCATCAGCACACTTCCGGCCGTCCCGCTCAAAGCCCAGGTCACCGCTTACGGCATAACAACATGAAATTCCTCATATCGCATGGACTTTTCAGGATAAAAACCCGGATTTTCCTGATTTCATGGGCACAATCGTCAAATGTAATCTACCAATGCGCTCGCAAGTTCATCATCTTTAACTACTTTTATGGAAGCCATGTTATTCAAAGTTCAAAGAGGCTTTTAAATTATCTATTGCCAATTATGCGAACTGAACATTTTGTAATATAAGTATAAATCACGACAACTGCAATGTGATCATAAATTTTACGAACTTGTAATTATTTTGGGATGCGATTATTTTTACAAAGAATGAATGATAAAAGTAAATGCAAATCCAAAAATTATTTTGCGAAACAAATTGAATCTTATAATCGCCGTCTTTTCCTTTCCAATATGATCTTTTCCAAGTGAGAAAATGTCAGCAATTTATTCCGTCCCCACTTGTCAACACGGGATTATTTCGAGCACATGATCATGCATAACAATCGTAAATCGCCCCCCACTTGTCAACACGGGATTATTTTGAGCACGTGGTCATGCATAACAAATCGTAAATCGGAATAGTCAACAAGTTCATTAGGATTGAAACATGGGCAGGTCAATAACCATGTTTTCGTACGATACAAGGAGCCATTCCATTTCCATTCAATTCAATGCCAGCTTGGCGATTAGTTTTTTAAGGTACGAGCCCTTTTCGGACATGACGAGGAAAGTGGCGCGACCCTTCGAGCGTTCCCATTTGCGGTTGACCCGTCTCCCGAAAGTCAGCATGTCAACCAGCGTTTGGAATCGTCAAACGTCAAAGCAAAACGGGCCATCTTTCCTTTTGGTTTTTTTTCTTCTTCTTCCTTTTCCATTTCTTGTCGTATGGAGGAACCGAAAGTCGATGACTCTGATTGCTCTTTGATTGCTCTTTGATTGAAGGTCAGAACCAGATGAGTATCCGACAGAATTAAATGAGCATCCGACATAGGAGTTTGACATAATCTATACTAGATTGACCTGATCACTTACTAAAATTAGGGTTTTCATAAGTTTATGATTAAGAAAGGCGCTTTCACATTACTATTTTAAATTTTTGCTACGGTGCTTTCTATACCGACAACTTTGATATTTGACTAATAACATAGAGAGAAATGACTATATCGTGAAGAAAATGGTTCTATGAAAATTTTTGACAATTTTGCCCATTTTTTGTTTTTTAAATTCGTGGCTTTTAAAATTTTACTTTTATGAAATGAAAAATGCCTAAAATTTTTAAAATACCATCTTGAGAATGCAAATTTTATTTTTTAGGTATGATAAATTGGGAAGTCTCTAGATTAATTTTCCGCCTCTCAACAATGTCTTGAGGCACTCTTCATATCGATGGCGAATTTTGGATTTTATCAACTTCGAGTAGGTAATAAGCTTTGTTTATATTACGGAAAATAAATGATCTGAAAAATATTATATTAAAAACGATAACTCGAATTGTCTGAAGTGATCAACTAATACAAAATGTTTATAATATCACCGATAATTTATATTTAAATACTTTCGTAGATGATGAAAATATTTATCATCTATTCAATTTTGCAAGTAATTATTTTTAAAAGAATATTTTCAAAAATGTTTATTTTTTTGGTAAACAAACGAAATCTGCGGGACTTTTTCCAAGGGACAGATTGTGCCTTTCTCTCTATCAACCCCCTGCCCTCTTTATCTCTCATCTCGAGCAATTAAATTTTCCGAAATACCCCTTTAATCACTCCATTCACACACAGCTCCAAAAAGCATCCCCAATTTTGCAAAATCCCCTGAACCTTCCCACGAAGGACCGGGATCCTGTGGCTCCTATTCATTCCTGAATTTTGAGGCCGTGGTCGATTCATGCTGCGCATACACACAGCCTTAAAATAATAATTACAATTATCAAAGGCAAACAAAAAGGAGCAAAAGCAGAAGGAACAACCCGTTCCGAGATTCGTGGATCCATCTCCGCTCGATCATGGCGTCTCTGCTCAGCCCATCATCACCTGCCGTACCTCTGCAGAACAAGGTAGGTAGCTGCTGCTGCTACAGTTAATCGTCGACTAGTTCCTCCTTCGATCCTCTGTTTTTCGATTCGTCCGCGGGATTCTGGGTCGTTTCTTCGTCGGTCGGTGCCGAAAATTCACGTTCTCTTTTGCCCGTCTGCTCGATCTCATTCGTCTTCTGGTGGGTTTCTTTGGATTATTCCCGCGGTTTCTTGATCTGGGTCTCTGGTTTTAAGTCGCCCCCGCTGCGTTCTCGTCGCCCTTTGAGGCTTTGGTGGCTCTTGTTTATTCGCGCTTGAGAATTGAGTCGTTAATCGACACAGGTAATGAGTAAGTTTAATTGGGTATGCGTTGTTTGTGGCTGGGAATGGAAGGAGGGGGAAAAGTTTAAATTTTTATGGAAGGAGATACGGATTCATATAATCTCTCTGCATTCTCGACTTCTTGAACATGCTTGCGGTTGCACAAGTGAAAGATGTTCTCCAATGCCAGCTTCCTTGGTTGGCTGAAAACTGTTTGATGAATTTTCTCCTTTGCATTCAGGTGAACCATTGCAAAGGTAATGGCTTGTGCACGAGCGCACCACGAGTGGCAATTCGACATGGTGCGGTTCGAGGTGGCGGCAGATGCCGTCTTGCGGTGAAAGCTCAAGCGACTGTTGAAGGGGCAATGCTAACGAGAGAAGCAGATGCGGCGGCCAACAGAAATGGTGATTAGACAGTCGTTTTGGAACTTCTGTTTTCTCGATGCACTTTTGATTTCGCACTAGTGCTCGCGTATATCTAGCATCTTAGCATCCTGGCAGTTCAAAGCAATCTGGCTACTACTTTTCTTTTACTTTCGAGATTCTAACTGCTTAAGCAACGGAAATCGTTTGGTTCCAAGTATCTCTTTATGGATCGTGTCACTTCTGTGTGCGATTTACTGAATTTTGTTTAGTTGCTGGTTGACATCAGATGGAGAATTGGAGTCAACGAATTGAGTCGAAATGTTAACCTCCCATTTCATGTTGAATTCCAAACTGCAAAGCACATCTCTTCTGTATGGTTAATTAGGAGTTCAGGAGTAAATTGATCAGATCAGTCTGCCCAGCAGAACAAAACTTATCCGTTTCTTTTCTGTGCTGTGGGTGGAGAATAACTTGCAGAATCACTGATTGTCACTTGTTTGCTTGTCTGGTCTGGTCAAAGAATGGTCATCTCATTATACTGAATCCACAAGGTTGCAGTTCTTGTTTGATGGCATTGTTTTGCTTTTGCGAGCCTTTGAGCTTTGGTAACATCAAACGTTTATGCAGATGTTGGTTTCCTCAGTGTTCATCACGTAGGAATCCTATGTGAAAATCTTGAAAGGTCGCTCGATTTTTATCAAAACCTTCTTGGTAAGTCCTACTTCCCATGCCAACATTCAGGTACAAGAATACTACTTTTCGAAAGAACCGTAATGATTTGTCAATCTTTTCTGTTAAGTTAGGTCTTGAGATAAACGAAGCACGTCCAGATGACAAACTTCCCTATCGTGGTGCATGGTTGTGGGTGGGTTCCGAGATGATTCACCTGATGGAGCTCCCAAATCCAGACCCGTTGACCGGAAGACCCGAACACGGGGGCCGAGACCGTCACACCTGCATCTCTATTAAGGACGTGTCTAAGCTGAAGGCCGTCCTTGATCAAGCCGGTATGTAAATCTTTCCTCACTCTTTGACAAGCAGTACACGCATCTCATGAAGCACGGGCATTTAATTCATCAGGATTTATGCTTTAGAACAGCGCAGCGACTAAGTTGAGTACTCGTTTGGCCATTCTACTTGCAGGCATTCCTTACACGCTTAGCAAGTCGGGGAGGCCAGCGATTTTCACGAGAGATCCGGATGCAAATGCTCTTGAGTTTGTGCAACTTGATTCATGAGACATGATATCATACGTACCAGCATTTCAAGAGTTCGTACTTTCACTCCTTTGCATTCGATATCTCTGCACTCACAGATTCTCTTATTCTGTAGTATTGCAGTACCATACACAGATATGTACATAATATCGCTGAGCTTTATGTGATAAGCTTGGTTGGAGTGCCTTGGCCATTCCCTGCGCCTATGCAGCTAGTTGATTTTTTCGCTCCGATCTTCTCTTAGCGAAGCTTTATCCGTTCTTCGATACCATCATCGATCTGACTACTCCTTCAGTCGGAGAACTTTACATAAGAGCATGCATGCGATCATTAAGGCAGGTTGGCAAAAGGGGCATGAATCATCAGAATTCGTCGGCTTTTCCGGATGACGTTTCGAACTTGAGAGAACCCGAAATCATAAATTTGATGGGCGAAATCTATGACAACGACCCATGGTGTCGCGAATGGGATCGGGCAAGTATAGCAGGCCCATATGGCTTCGCAATCCTGTTTCGGCCAGGAGAGATTTCGTGATTTAGGCTCTGTTGAGATCGTTCATACTGCCGACAAATTGACTATGAGAACAACTAATGCGTGCCGAAAGGCCAGAAGAAGGCGGCAGGATCAGCTCGTCGCCCGAATGGTAAAATATCGATCGCGTTGATAATTGGATCGTTTGCAATTTGCGAACGTTGCGCAAGCCGGTCTTGTATATTTGAGACCGAACAAAGCCTACAAAATCGAGGTGCAGATGCTTTTGGGCCGTGCTTTCATTTGGTAACGGCCAGTGGCCGTGATATGCACATCTAAATGAGTGGATTGCAGTTTAAGAAATGTTTTGCATCTAGACCGGTTTCATCGATAGCAGAAGAGCCCGACTCTAAAGTGGTGCTAGCGCTCGACTAAAAGAATATCGAGTCAAAGAGCATGAGGATGTTTATAATATTTCATTGACTTGACAATAATTTCTCGAGAGAGGTCTGAACTCGACACGATCTGATATAATTCAATTTGAAATTGACATGAACACGACACTTTTAGATGAAATTTTTAGCAAAGTTATTTTTCTCTAATCACGTTGAAAGATTCTAGCGATGACGTGAAGGGGTCGCCAAATGAATAATTGATCCAAATGAAAGTAAATGCTAACACAGCTTTGAATGGCAGTTTGACTGTTGATAAAACAAACACCCATGAAACAGATTAGTGGAAGGCTCCTGCAGTGCTTAGGCCTACTATTTTATCTTTACCGTGTCTCTTACTTTAGCAAATGATAGAAATATAATCTCCTATATCATATAAGTCAATTATAGAAATTATTTCTGAAAATCTAAAGTTTAGGTTATTTCATAAGTAACCTTTTCCTTTTCTATAGAAAGCTTGTTTCCTGATTCTATTATAATTTAATCGGCTGTTGGTTACAGCTATCAAAACCGAAAACATACCGATAATCTTATACCAAAATCGCACGTTAAGTTTTTTCTTCTCAATATCCTTTCAATTGGTAATATAAGATTAAAGTATTTAAAAAAAAAAACTGTTTCTTTGTTTTAATATGAGAAGAATTTATTGGCAAGTAAAGTTATCATTTGTGGAATTTTCTTGAATATATTATTTCCTATAATAATACATGAGTTGAAGCAATTACATTCTTTCAATGGTTTAAACTTTTAGAATAGTTGGTTTTGATTTCATAAAATTTTACAAGGTGTTAGAGCCAGAAAGTCTAAGTTTAGATCTTTTCAAACCCATTATTTGTCTCCCTTGTTATATCACACCCTAGTGCAATATGAGGAGAAGTGTTAAAATACTAGTAAAGTCCAGCTTAGGTGTAACGCATAGTGTTAGTATATTAAATATTAAATTACGTCTTCATTTATCAATTGAACCTTTTAGAATAGTTAGTGATGAACTTGCAAAATTTTACACAAGGCACATGGATGGTGCGGCCTTCTTTGTATATGTGTTTTGTTAAATTAGACTATTCTGATTATACATAGCACCATGCTACCATAAATTAGACTGTCAAAATAGGACATAACACCGTGCCTTTATATATTAGACTCATTTTAACCCATATTCAATGGGCTGGATAGTTATATCACTTAGTTATATTTAGTAAATAGGTCATATATGGGTTTTAGATGATAAGACCTAAAACAATATAAGTGTTAAATGGGTTCATAACTTAGACTCCCTCTCTCGCCCTCACTCGATCCTACGCTTACTCACTTTGCTCTCACCTTAATTTGGGTATAAGTTTTCCTAAATTTGATTAAATATATGAGTGTTTTATAAGGCCATCAAATGGGTGGGTCGGGTCGGGCTGGGTATGGGTCAGGTCAAAAATAGTTCGACTCATATTGACTCATTTAACCCGTTTTGACCCATTTTCATGCAATGTAAATTTGATGACTCATACCCGACCCGACCCTTATTATCTAAACACATTTATATTTAACTCAATTTAGTTACTTAAATAAAAACTTCACACCAAATTTAAAAAGTAAAAAAAAAAATGTGAAAAACCTTTAAATTGAAATACTTTTGAAGAACTCTTGATAAGAAAAAGTTTGATGAGTTAATAATTGACATGAAAATAATATTTGCTTATAACAAATCTTGTTGAATGCGAGAATGCATAGCTTCTTAATTGTAATTGTTTTTAATTTTGGTTGATTTCTTGATTTTAGTTCACTAAGTTAAAAATTACATTATGATGTTTATAATTTATATTTATAATTTTTTTATATTTATAATTTTTTTTGAAATTATTATTATATTATTATTATTGTTATTATTATTATTATTTTATTTTCTATTTTCTTTCTCTTTCCTCCTCCTTCTTCTCCCTTGTTACTCTGTCGACGGTGATCGGCCAAGCCGTCGTCTGGTGAGATCAAGGCTCCGCTCGTCCAGGGGAGCTCAAGTTGCCAAGCTCCGTCATGGCCGGTGAGCTCGGGGCTTGGCCAATCTAGGCGAGCCCAAGCTCCGTCGTAGCTGGCGAGCTTACGGCTCGAGCTAAGTTTGGCCATGGCCAGCGAGCTCGTGGCTCGGCCGATCCAGGCGAGCCCGAGCTCCGTCAAGGCTGACGAGCTTGCGACTTGCCAAATCCAGGTGAGCTTGAGCTCGGCCAAGGCCGGTGAGCTTGCGGCTTGCCTGAGGCCAACAAGCTCGAGATTGATGACTAAGATGGTGGCGTGATGGTCGGGTAGGCGGTGGCTGCAATCGGTTGGGGTCGGAAAGGAAAGGGGATGCTCTACTCATCCAAAGATTTGCAGTCATGGAAGGAAGAGAGAATTGAGGTAGAGGCTTTGCCGTAGAGGAGGAAGGCCATGGGTTCAAAATGGGTTTCCTAATAACCCATTCAGACCCATTTCTTTTCTAACTTTACTTTCTAAGACCATTTGTGACCTATATTTAATTTTCATTTGATCCATATATGACCAATTTAACTAAAAATAAGTCATAATATGGGTTTATGACCCATTTTGCCAGCTCTAGTGATTTAATAAAATAAGTTGGATTGGTATGTGATTGGGTATTGATCACTAGATTTTGATTACATAAAAATAGGTTAAAATAAATTAAATGAGTAAATTTGTGTCGGTTATTTTTTATTCGACGACTCGGTCCATTCACATGACAAGACTAATATATATATAGTACTGTTTTAGCTTCATGATGGATTCTAATCATCAACTCCAAATTTCTAAGTTTATATGAAAATTCCAATCTTAGCCTTATATTTATATTATTTGAATTCTATGTTCCCCATTCAGAAGCAACCCCCACGGCCGGGCGCACATCTTGTCGCGTAATGGCTTTCAGTCTATATTAGTCTTCTTCTAATACATTATTTTATTTCATTTTCTTAGGATTAGTTTTCTTATGCTAATCTAGGCGAATTTTTAAATTGGGTCACCCGTAATGTCGGGTTTTGATTTTTTTTTTTCACCCCGTCTCCTCCCTCTCATACATTTGAGTGTACAAAGTGCTTTTGGCTTTTAGCATATCTTATAATGGTAGCTTTTGTCCGACTTTTAATTAATCAATTGAGTACATTACATCTTGCCGTTTGTGTAGCTTCTGTCTATTCATGAAATGATTAGATTGATTGTAATCATATAAGATTGACTCCATTAATAACTTTTGCAAACTCTGCGTATGGTGAATTCACACAAATGATATATAGGTTTACTAAAGTTAATATCATTTAAATTTGATGTAAAATGAAACGCAATAGAATCTTAAATCGGGTCATATTCAATATCCGATAAAAGCCGATCGTATTGTTGTACTAATCAATTTGGTACATTGATTTGATATACTTAGCAATACTCGTCGTGCAGATTTACTTCGCCATCTTTTGGTCCATAGTGGCACTTTTCTCTAAGATCCCTGCGAATTCCTCCATGTACTTGTTTTGCAACTCCATGTCGCCAAACACCTCCTTCATGGCCGATGCATTTGCCCTAATCGGCTCGCCCTCGGGCTCCACCATGACCTGCCGGATTGACTTGGCCACCACGTCGCCCGTGAATGACCCGTCCGCCTCATCCCGGGGCACCTCGAACCCGACCCGCTTCTGGTGCAGGAACCGGGCCATCAAGCCCTGGTCCGCGCTCCCCCCGGAGAATAGCACCAGGGGCAGCCCGCGGCTCAGCGCCTCGATCGTGGAGTTCCAGCCGCAGTGCGTCAGGAACCCGCCGATTGCCCTGTGGGCCAAGATCCGAGTCTGCGGGGCCCAGCCCGCCCAGACGAACGCCCGGTCCGAGACTCGTTCCTCGAACCCGGCCGGCACGAGGCAGTTCCTAACCACCCAAACGAACGGTAACCCGGACTTCTCAATGCCGGCGGCCAACTCGTTCGTCAACTCGCTACTCAAAATCACTTCGGTTCCAAGCGCGATATAAAGCACCGTTTTCTCGCGCTTGGTGCTGAGCCAACTTTCCAGGGCTTTCCATTTCTCATCGTCGGCTCCAACCTCGTCTCGGATAGCTGGCGTCACTAGCCCGATTGGAATCGTGGGCTTCTGGTAGATCTCCGGCAACAAGCTCAACGGCTCCGATTCGAACTCGCGGCAGCTCCTCACGATCACGAAATCGCAGCCGTCGATCAAGTGGCCGAACCTGCAGAAATCGGAGACCTCCTCGTCCATGCACCGTTGGTGCTTCAGTACCTCATAAAGCCTGAAGCAAGCTGTGGACTCGTACGGGATCCACTTCGGCACGCAGGTCAGGTCCTCTGGCTTATGGCACCGGCCGCCGATGAGCTCCGACGGCGGGCCGAGGAAGGCGAGCGAGGTTGCGTTGATGGTGCTGAAGAACACCGAGCGGACCCCGAGCCGAGCGGCAGCCCGGGGGAGCCAGTGGCTGGCGAAGTCGTGGATCACCCAGTCGACACGACCGTCCGAGAGGCACCGGGCCAGGGCCGGCTCGAGCTGGTCGTAGGCCTTCTTGAGGTAGGGGACCGAGTCGATGTCCAAGTCGGAGGTGGACTCGGCGGAGCTGGGGAGGTTGGGGACGCGGGGCAAGGGGAGGGAGACGAGGCGGAGGGAGGGAGGGAGTTCAGGGTGGGCGCCGGCGAGGTGAGCGACGTTGCCGGGGGTGGTGAGGAAGGAGACGGCGTGGCCACGGAGGGAGAGGAACTTGGAGAGCTCGAGGAAGGGGGTGATGTGGCCGTGGGCGAGCCACGGGAACATGGCGATGTGAAGGCTTCGCTTCGACTCGCTGCCCATGATGGAGAGAGACTGCAGAAACACAGAGAGAGAGAGGGAGGAAGTGAGATTGTAGACGACGACGATTTGGAGGATGGAGGGAGATTTCTAGGGTTTTATAAACCGGGTCACGCCTTTAGAGCAGGAAGCGAAGATTAAAATGATGTTTTCGAGGTTTGAACAACTGAAGATCCACGATTTGTGACGTGGGGGATCCGATGTCATCGTAGCTGACGTATGGGATGATTGCATCTTTTGCTCCTCTTTGGCTTGGGCCTCTCCTTTCCTTTCTTGGCTCTGTTTCATCCTCTCTTTTGTTTTTCATTTTTATATCCATGGGTCTTTGAGTTGCGGCCATTCTCGAAGCGAACCGCCGGAAGGAAAAGCTAACGGATTGCTATCTGTAGTGGGAGCTCTTCAGTGTTTGGCCGCGAGAATTCCGGGATGGCAGCGAACGGCGATGGGGAGGCAAAGCACGACGACAAAGTGTGTTTACGTTGATAGTGGCGCAAAGCAGAGAAAAAGTCTGGTTTGAAATGGATCTCCTCTCTTCGCGAATGATGGATACTCTCGAGAAAGAAAAACTGGCCTTCTCTTCTTTAAATAGTAAATGACACAAATGATCCGTTAACTTTGATTCATTATGCAACGTGGTCCATGAAATTTAATCCAATATCTAATGTCGTCCCCAAACTTTAATTTGTTTAATGTGGTTCTTAAACTTTAGATATATGTTAATTTAATTCCTAGATTGTATGAAAATGTTCGATATTGTACTTGAACTTGAATCAATGAAAAGACAACATTGAACATTTCATACAATCTATGGATTAAATTGACCAAGTGTCAAAAGTTCAGGGACCACAATAAATAAATAAAAATTCAGAGACGACATTGCACATTGGGATGGAGTTATTCCTTCTTTAGAGACCACACTACATACCGAGCCAAAATTTTGAGATAATTTATGTGATTATTCCTTCTTCAAAAGCTTTGGCCGGCCAAGTATGTATGATTGCCGTGGGGAAAAGTGCCAAAAAAGTTCTAAACCTTTTGCTTTTGTGTCAATTTAGTCCTAAACCTTTTTTCGATGTCAATTCAGTCCTAAACCTTTTTAAGTTGTGCCAATTCAGTCATTTCCAGCAATTTTGACCCGATTTTGCTGACTGGACGCCAGTCGGCTGACGTGGCATGATTGGCGCTGACGTGAACAACTTTTAATAATATTTTAATACTTTTTTTTAATTTTTAAATATTTTTAAATATATATTTTTATTTTTTTCTTTTTCCTCCAGCCGGTCGCTAGGGTCCAGCGACTGGCCAGAGGCGATCGCCGGCGAGGGCGAGCCTCGCCCATGGCCGTCTCGTCGGATCCATCCATGGGCGATGGGCGAGGCTCGCCTCGTCGGATCTGGAGAGGTTGAGCCTCGCCGGCCCTTGCCCGACCTCGCCAGATCAGGCCATGGGTGAGGCTCGCCCTCACTAGCCTCGCTGGATCTGGCGAGGCGAGCCTCGCCCATGGCCGGCGAGGGCCGACGAGGCTCGACCTCGCCATATCCAGCGAGGGCGAGCCTCGCCCATGGCCGACGAGGGCCGGCGAGGCTCGACCTCGCTAGATCCAGTGAGGGCGAGCCTCGCCCATGGCCGCCTCGCCAGATCAGCCGATGAGGTCGAGCCTCGCCCATGGCCTGATCTAGCGAGGCGGCCATGGGTGAGGCTCGCCCTCGCCGGCCCTCGCCCTCATCGGCGGTCACTTTTGGCCGATCGCCTGATCTCGGCGATCGGCTGGAGGAAAAAAAAATAAAAAAAATATATACTAAAAGTATTTAAAAAATGAAAAATATTAAAATATTATTAAAAGTTATTCACGTCAGCGCTGATCATGCCACGTTAGTCGGCCGGCGTCCAGTCAGCAAAATCCGGCTAAAATTGACTAGAAATGACTGAATTGGCACAACTTAAAAAGGTTTAGGACTGAATTGGCATCAAAAAAAGGTTTAGGACTAAATTGGTACAAAGACAAAAAATTAGGACTTTTTTGGCACTTTTCCCGATTGCCGTGCGAGATTTGATCACTTACCCATCGAGCCAACACTGCCTTTCCTTTGTTTATTTTTGGTCGTGTCTTCCTGTGGGGTGTGGACTTCTATCTGACGAATGTGCCAAGTCTTTCAGTCCCTTTTTATATGTGAGAAGGTGAAGCTTTCGAGGAAAGGAAACTTCGCTTCGACTCACTGCCCATGATGGAGAGAGAGAGAGAGAGAGGTTGCAGGTGAAAGTGTGAGAATGTAGACACCGATGATTTTGGGTAGTTGCGTGGTTGAAGACGGTGGGAGATTTCTTGGGGCTTTATGGACCGGATCGAACTCCGGGGCACGCCAGTACAGTAGTAATCAAGGTTAAAATAATGTTTTTAAGGTTTGAATTGAAGACCTACGATTTATGATGTGGGAAATCCGATGTTAATGATGGAAATAATATAGTAAGATCATGGCTGACGCATGCGGTGATTGCATCTTTGTTTTCATCGGTTTCGGCTTCTTCTTTCCTTTCCTGGCTATGCTTAGGGTTTCATCGGTTATCTTCTGTTCTCTTTCATACCCATTGAGAGCAATCTTTTATAGCCCTTTGAGCACGTCGACTACTTTTCGGCGACAGTTTTTACTTTTTACATACATTCGGTCATTATGCACGCACATATGAAAAGGCTTTTTAGCTTGTTGATTTGACAAAATGATTGAAGAACTGCGTTTATGATGTAATAATATTAGATATGGTGAAGTTTCATTCATTGAGATGAATGTGGGTAATTATGTATATGTCACCTCAGTTTCGTGTTTAGGGTTAAGCGCAGTGCCAAATTGGCAAAGACTTGGACATTTCTAATCCCTTTGGGAAAATGATCGTGCGCGAGCCACTCGAACCTTTTCTTCAACTGAGAATCTTGACTGACTCGCATCAGCAAAATCCAGCCATGCAAAGACAACCGATTAATTCTTTTAAAGGCGGTGAGGGCTATATTGGGACTAATAAATGTAAATGTGCGGTTTTGAATTTTGAGCAAGAGTAGAATAATTAAGAGCGCCCTCTTAATCTATTTTCTTTAGACATACATTCATATCCAAACAATTTGGCCAGAATACTCTGAGGAAGAAGAGAAGAAATGGGTTTTGAGCTATAAGAAAGAGAGACAACGAGGATTGGCCCTGTTGAACTCAATCATATCATTGATATAGACCTCTTTCTTTTTATAGGTAGCAAATGTTGGGAGGTAGTGAGTCTTGTCTCCCTTGCCCTTGCTCAGCTTGGTGACTTGTAGAGGTTGCCTTTTGAGAACTAGAGATTATGGGTTTGGTCCTCAACAGAATCGCTAAGCTGTTGTGCTCTAATCTCGGGTGAACCACTTAAGATTTGACTAATGTATTATTAAGTCTAAACTTAAATCATGTTCTCCCAAACCCATACCAATTTGCAACTTAGGTTCAAGTTTTTAACATATAAATAATTTTTCAATTAGAATTCACTACTAATTAGTTTATGGTAGGTCAATTATACATCTAAGTAAAATAATGAGAAAATTATTTTACTCCTACGAATCAAAGATTTTGAGTACGGAGACTTGATTACATCTAATGCCCTTTTGGTATTGTTCTTTTCATGAAAAAAAAATGTTTATCGGGTCCAAATAAGGCTTCAATCATTTCTCTAGAATCCTGGGCACCACTTAAGGTAAGGCGCCACCTCTCCTAAATTAGTCTTGCCACTCAAGATCAAGCTATCGGACCATTTGGAAAGGCCATCACGGAGGGTTTGGCCTATAAATAAAAGCATCAATCCTCATTTTCAACCTTGGCTCATTTCTCCCACTTCTCCTCTTCCTTGCACGCCCCTCCCTCTCTCTCGGCCACTTTCTCTCTTGTTGCTGCTTGCCCCTTGTCATTTGGCCATCGCTTGGTCTAGTAGTAAGTGAATTCTTTAATCTTGGTTAGGGCGTTGTGCTCCGTCACTCGGACTTGGATGTGTTCTCACTTGCGCTTGTATGAGTATGTTGATGATTGTTCATATATGGTTTGCTTACGCGCTATTGTCCATGAACCAAAACATGCTCCAGGCCGTGTAAGGGGTCTCACTTGGTCTTGAACGGACATTGAGGCATGACGGATTGGACCTCACTTGGCCTCAAATCAATATTGAGGTGTGTCGATCCAAACGTTGCTTGGTTTTAGGTTGGTGCTTAGGTGTAATGGGTCAAGCCACGAACTTTGGGCCGTGCCTAACATATTGTATAGTTATGGTTTTGTAGGTCGTGACACTCACTTACATGACACATCTTCGGGCCTTGATGCATCGACTAAGAATACAATGATAAGAAGTCAGATTGCGTGATGTTGTCGCATGGTCACACGGTGGAAATATCTGTTGCTGATGAATTTCGAAGACGTTACCTCATGGATTTCGAACACCTGGCGGATTCTGGAAAAACCAATGGGTTTTGGTTAAGTTAATAAATGAAGTTTTGTGTGCTTTTCTCTATGTTTTGTTTGATGTTTTTGGATACTTCGTGCATCAAAGGTAAGCTGAACCATTCTTATGCATATGATCAAGATTAATGGAACAGTTTGCTATTAATTTCCCATCGACACTTGAGACGGTGATAGTTGCATTCTTTGTTCGATGGCGAGGCATCCTCCTAAATGAAGTTTATTGAGTTTACTTACTAAGTCCATGACTCTCTCTTTGTTTTCTTCGAATTTGTAGGTATGGCTTTCCCTCCTGTTCGTTTTGGCTTGCTTGTTGAAATGGAAGTGACCATCACCGATATTATAGAAGCAGGAGCCAATACCACCTATCGTAGATGCACTATTACCATTTGGGTCGAGGAGGGCCTCGATTACTTGGTTCCCCACTATTACATGGCGTGGTACGTTTGGTTTGACGGTGACCTTGTCGGACCCTTTCGTGGGTTCAATGGACTGCCAAGGCCAAGCGACGCATCCGTGTCTGGTGAAATTGCGTTAAGTACCTAGGAGGCTGGCCCAACGAAGGGGAATCGATTTTGGAAGTGCAACCTCACTAGAGGAGTTAAGGTTACCCCAACTTGTGCGGTGGAAAGAAAAAGGACCTGTAGTAAAGGGTTTGTACAAAGTGTTAACATTGTATAATAGTAGTAGTGTGTTTGTAAAGTGTTTTCCTAACTTCTCGTTGTTGATGTTGGGTGTTTATTATATGAACGCTTCTGCATGTTCATAATAAAAAGATAAAAGAAATGGAACGGCGACGAGTCTGGGATATAACAACAACAACCACCGCCGGTCGCATCCCTATGGCTAGGGAGTCCGAGTATGTGAAAATATCCTTTAATGGTATTTTGTAGTTAATTAAATTATAAGACTAGGTGAATCGGCCACGAAAAAAATTAATATTTTGAATTTTTTTATTAAGCAATAGAAAGTGTAGTTGAAAAGGATCAAAAGCCAATGCCTGCATGGCACGAGAGTGACACATTACCTCATCTCATGCAATAATATAATTTTTTCTTAGGAAAACTATAATTTTATCATGTCGTGCCTTGAATTATACATGAATCATGGGATGGATATTCTCGGAGATATTCGCTTAGGCTTTTGTCTTTTAAATGCAAATACGAGGAAAAGCAAGAGCTAACTAATGTGGTTTTGGCTCATAAGCTTTGAGTTAAGAGCTTGATATTAAGGTTTCGTTCCTTTTGTGAAAAATAAATTATTTAAAGATTATTTTCTTACAAACGACTATTCATATCGCTATAATTATTTTCATCTTTCACTGAAATATTGAGCTATAGATTATTGTTAAGAATGGAAATACTTTTCATTGACTAATTATTATAAGTGATATTAGTGATCATATAATCTTCAGTTTTTGAGAGACAACTTCAACAAACATACAATCAAACGCAAGTATACCAACTCGAAATGCATAAAAAAATCCAAATCCATTACTTGTTGCTACATTGGTGGAGTCATCACTTACTCTGTCTTGCAAATTTAGTTCACCATCTTTTGGTCCTTACTCCAACTCCATGCTGCCGAACACTTCCTTCGCGGCCCGTGCGGTTGCCCTTATTGGCTCGGCCTCATGCTCCACCATGACCCCCGGATTGACTTGGCCACCATGTCGCCCGTGAATGGCCCGTCTGCCTCGTCCCTGGGCACTTCAAACCCGACCCGCTTCTCGTTCTGGAACCGGGCCATAAGGCCCTGCTCTGAGCTCCCCCTGGAGAACAGCACAAGGGGCAGCCCGCGGCTCACCGCCTCGATCGTGGAGTTCCAGCCACAATGCGTCAAGAACCCACCGATCGCCTCGTGGGCCAAGATCCGCGTCTGCGGAGCCCAACCCACCCAGATGAATACCCGGCCTGAGACGCAGAGTCCTAGTAGTCTCCTCCCACTGCTTGGGACCTCGAACCCGGCCGGGACGAGGCGGTTCCTAACCACCCAAACAAATGGTAACCTGGACTTCTCAATCTCGGCCGCCAACTTGTTCGTTAGCTCGTGACTCAAAATCACTTCTGTTCCAAGCGCGACATAAAGCACCGATTTCTCGCGCTTGGCGTCGAGACAACTTTTTAGGGCTTTCCATTTCTCATCGTCATCTCCAACCTCCTCTCCAATAGCTGGCGTCAATAGCCCGATCGGAATAGCTGGCTTCTGGTAAAGCTCTGGCAACAAGCTCAACCTGCTTCAATTCAAACTCACGGCAGCTCCTCACGATCACGAAATCGCGGCCGTCAATCACGTGGCCGAACCTGCAGAAATCGGAGACCTCGTCGTCCATGCACCGCTGGTGCCTCAATACTTCATGGAGCCTGAGGCAAACTGTGGTCTCGTATGGTATCCATGTCGGTACGCTGGTCAGGTCCTCTGGCTTCTGAAACCGGCCACCGATGAGCTCCGACGGCAGGCCAAGGAGCGTAAGCGTGGTCGTATTGAAGGTGCTGAAGAACACGGAGCCAACCCCAAAATGAGCTGCGGCCCCCGGAAGCCAGTGGCTGGCAAAGTCGTGGATCACCCGGTCAACACGGCTGCCGGAGAGTAAATTGGACTGTCAAAATAGGACATAACACCATGCCTCTACACATTACTCATTTTAACCCATATTTGATAAGCTGGGTAGTTACATCGCTCAGTTATATTTAGTAAGGAGGTCATAGATGGATTTTAGATGGTAAGACCTAAAATAATATAAGTGTTAAGTGGGTTTATAATTTAGACTCAACTCACCTCTATGACCCTCTCTCATTCTCACTCGATTTTGCGCTTGTTCACTACTCAATGCTCTCACCTTAGTTTGGATATAAGTTATTCTAAATTTGATTAAATATGTGAGTATTTTAATAAAATAAGTTGGTTTGGTATGTGATTGGATATTGATTACTAGATTTGTATTGCATGAGTTAAAATAAATTAAATGAGTAAAAATTTGGGTCGGTTATTTTTGATCCGACACAAACCAGACTCGGTCCGTCCTTATGACAAGACTAATATATACGTGTATATATATATGTGTGTGTCGTACTGTTTTAGCTTCACGGTGGATTCTAATCATCAACTCCAAATTTCTAAGTTTATATAAAAATTCCAATCTTAGCCTTATATTTATATTATTTGAATTCTATGATTTTCATTCAGAAGCAGCCCCCACGGCCGAGCGCACGTACTTGTCGCGTAGTGGCTTTCAATCTATATTAGTCTTCTTCGAATACATTATTTTATTTCATTTTTCTAGGATTAATTTTCTTGTGCTAATGGAGGCGAATTTTTAAATTGGGTCACCCGCAATGTCGGGTTTTGATTACTTTTTTTCACCGTGTCTCCTCCCTCTCATACATTTGAGTGTACAAATTGCTTTTGGCTTTTAGCATATCTTATAATGGTTGCTTTCGTCCGACTTTAATATCAATTGAATACGTAACATCTTGCCATTTGTGTAGCTTCTGTCTATTCATGAAATGATTATATTGACTGAAATCATATATAATCGACCCCATTAATAACTTTTGCAAACTTCGCATATAGTGAATTCACACAAATAATGTATGGGTTTACTAAAGCTAATATCATTTAAATTTTATGTAAAAGGTAAACGCAATAAAAATCTTAAATCGAGTCATATTCAATATCAAATAAAAATCGATCGCATTACTGTACTTATCAGTTTGGTATATCGATTCGGTATACTTAGCAATACTCATCTTGCAAATTTACTTCGCCATCTTTTGGTCCTTAGCGGCACTTTTCTCTAATATCCCTGCGAATTCCTCCATGTATTTGTTTTGCAACTCCATGTCGCCAAACACCTCCTTCATGGCCCATGCATTTGCCCTAATCGGCTCGCCCTCAGGCTCCACCATGACCTGCCGGATCGACTCGGCCACCACGTTGCCCGTGAATGACCCGTCCACCTCATCCCGGGGCACCTCGAACCCGACCCGCTTCTGGTGCAAGAATCGGGCCATCACGCCCTGGTCCGAGCTCCCCCCGGAGAACAGCACCAGGGGTAGCCCGTGGCTCAGCGCCTCGATTGTGGAGTTCCACCCGCAGTGTGTCAGGAAACCGCCGATTGCCTCGTGGGCCAAGATCCGAGTCTGCGGGGCACAGCCCGCCCACACAAACCCTCGGTCCGAGACTCGCTCCTCGAACCCGGCCGGCACGGGGCTGTTCCTAACCACCCAAACGAACGGTAACCCGGACTTCTCAATCCCGGCGGCCAACTCGTTCGTCAACTCGCTACTCAAAATCACTTCGGTTCCAAGCGCGATATAAAGAACCGATTTCTCGCGCTTGGCGCTGAGCCAACTTTCCAGGGCTTTCCATTTCTCATCGTCGGCTCCAACCTCGTCTCGGATAGCTGGCGTCACTAGCCCGATTGGAAGCACGGGCTTCTGGTAAATCTCCGGCAACAAGCTCAACGGCTCCGATTCGAACTCGTGGCAGCTCCTCACTATCACGAAGTCGCAGCCGTCGATCGTGTGACCGAACCTGGAGAAATCGGAGACCTCCTCGTCCATGCACCGCTGGTGCTTCAGTACCTCATAAAGCCTGAAGCAAGCTGTGGACTCGTACGGGATCCACGCCGGCACGCAGGTCAAGTCCTCCGGCTTATGGCACCGGCCTCCGAGGAGCTCCGACGGGGGGCCGAGGAAGGCGAGCGAGGTTGCGTTGATGGTGCTGAAGAACACCGAGCGGACCCCGAGCCGAGCGGCGGCCCAGGGGAGCCAGTGGCTGGCGAAGTCGTGGATCACCCAGTCGACACGACCGTCCGAGAGGAACCGGGCCAGGGCCGGCTCGAGCTGGTCGTAGGCCTTCTTGAGGTAGGGGACCGAGTCGATGTCCAAGTCGGAGGTCGACTCGGCGGAGGTCGGGAGGTTGGGGACGCTGGGCAAGGGGAGGGAGACGAGGCGGAGGGAGGGAGGGAGTTCGGGGTGGGCGCCGGCGAGGCGAGCGATGTTGCCGGGGGTGGAGAGGAAGGAGACGGCGTGGCCACGGAGGGAGAGGAACTTGGAGAGCTCGAGGAAGGGGGTGATGTGGCCATGGGCGAGCCACGGGAACATGGCGATGTGAAGGCTTCGCTTCGACTCGCCGCCCATGATGGAGAAAGACTGCAGAAACAGAGAGAGAGAGGGGGGGGGGGGGGGGGAAGTGAGATTGTAGACGACGATGGCGGGAGATTTCTTGGGGTTTTATGGACCGGGTCACGCCATTAGAGCAGTAAGCGAAGATTAAAATAATGTTTTTGAGGATTGAACAGCTGTAGATCTACGATTCGTGAATCTCAATGGTGAATATAATATTAATGTGTATTATATATATACATATTATAGGGTACTTCTATAATTATGTTTCTATCGATACCCTTTATGTAATTAACCGCTTTTATAAATACATATCATTAGTTATTGTCTTTGACTCTAAGCATCAACGTATAATCCAATAAGATCATCAGAGCAGACGTATGGGGTGATTGCATCTTTGTTCTCCTTGGCTTGGGCCTCTTCTTTCCTTTCTTGGTTATGGTTAGGTTTTATCGTTTCTTTCTTCTTTTTATATCCATGGGGAGTGATCTATTTGAGGGCTTCGAGTCGCAACCTTTCTCGAAGTGAACTGCCTAAAGGAAAAGCTAATGAATTACTTTCCCTAGTGGGAACTCTTCAGTGTTTGGTGGCGTGACGTCGGGAGCAGCAGCGAAAGTGGCGTGGAAACAAGACATGACAGCGAACGGTGATGGGGAGGCACAGCACGACGATAAAGTGTGGTTATGTTTTTTTTTTTTTTATTAAATCTTGGGGACACATAAGCGGGAGAACCTATCACCCCCAACGTCCTACTTAAGATCTTAAGCGACCAGGGGATTCGAACTCCTCCCATTCATGAGGGGGAGAGAGCCCAAACCATCGATCATCAATGCGGTGGTAAGTGTGGTTATGTTGGTAGCGGTGCAGAACGGAGAAAAAGTCTGTTGTGATACAAATCTCCTCTCTTCGTGAACGATGGACACTCTCTAGAAAGAAAAACCGGCCTCCTCTTTCTTTAAATAGTAAATGACATATATGATCTATGAACTTTGGCCTAATATGCAACTTGATTCATGATTTTTAATCCAATGTGTAATGTTGTCCTTGAACTTTTAATTTGTTCAATGCGATTTTAGACTTTAGGTACATGTTAATTTAGTCCCTAGATTGTATGAAAATGTTCGATGATTCGTGAACTTGAATCAATGGAATGACTATTGGAAAAATATTAAAATACATGAAAATAATAATAACTATTGGAAATACATTGCAAAAGATTAGAAAATAAAAATAAATATCCAAGACATATAAGTACTGTCCTTAAGGATAATTTCGCCCCTTGAAGTGCAAAACTTGGTGCGTAAGGCTTCAACAACTATTCTCCCAAGATACAATAGACATTTTTTTATACTTTCCACTAAATATTAGAAGGAACATAACAACATTATGTGTATAACCCAACAAAAAGAAATAAAAATATATGAGAGCATGGGGCATCTTCAAAGATTGTGGTTTGAAGTTTAATTTATATTTAAATAAGAGAAAGAGAGAGCACCATCATAAATCAATTGATAATTAAAAGGATGGCCATTATAAAATAATGAAGAGTTTATGAAGTAATAAATCAAAAGTTATAAAATCGTTAGACAACTGTTATACAGCCATTAGAAAGTCGTTATATGGTCATTACAAAGCCGTTATATGGCCATTGTAAAACCGTTACAAAAATGATGACTTTAATGGCAGTCATAATTTTTAATAAATATTTCAAAAATATCTAACAAGGACAACATTGAATAGTTCATATGGTCCATGGATTAAATTAAATAAGTGCCAAAAGTTTAGCGATCATATTGAATAAATGAAAAGTTCGGAAATGACATTGCACATTAAGTTAAAGTTTAAAGATCTTATCAAACATATTTAAAATTCAGTGATGACATTACACATTGGGCTAATATTTTGAAATGGTTTATGTCATTAACCATTCTTTAAAAGCTTTGACCGGCCAAGCATGTATGGTTGCCGTGCAAGATGTGACCACTTACCTATCGAGCCAACAATGCCTTTCCTTTGTTTATTTTTGGGCGTGCCTTCTTGTGGAATGTGGACTTCTATAAGTGAGAAGGTGAAGCTTTCAAGGAAAGGAGTGGATCTGACTTTCCATTTTTGAGTACATATCTATCGAGCTCGAATGGAGTAGATCGACTTTCTTTTTTGATCGCATACATATATATGTTTTGATCAACTATTGAGCTCACCCATGTGCATATGATATTCTCAGCCTCTGTGATAAACTGACAGGATTGCCAAATTTTAAGTTTTTGTAGGCTCAAGAGATAATTTGAATTAAGCTCAGATCTCCTCCTACTAGCAACATCCACTGTGCGCCAATCCAATTTCAATGTAGTTTTTGCGGGCTTAATTAAATGAAAAATGCTCCAACTATGCAATTGCAATTTCAACAATATTTTTGCTTAGGGATTGGGGTCAATTCCTAATTTTAATATGCAAGGGCCGAGTGAACATTTTTCGTAAACTGAAAACCATATCTTCATGGAAAAATTATGTTAGGCCACGTTAGCAAAATACAGTAATGCAAAGACGGCCCATAAATCTTTTCAAAAGCTATGAGGTCTATATTGAGACGAATAAGCGTAGATGTGCGGTTTTTAATTTTGAGCAAGCGTAGAATAATCAATAGTGCCCTCTTACTCCATTTTTTTTAGACATACATTCATGTCCAGAGAATTTGAACAGAATATTCCAAGGAAGAAGAGAAGAAATGGGTTTTGAGCTCTAAGAGAGACAGCGAGGATTGGCCCTTCTTGTCCCCGAGTGTCGACAGGTCACGAAAACTCACTACCCAATCACACAACTCCTACAGAAATTGAGTTACGTGCCAACTTATCTCGTCCATGCACGCACGTTCCCTGTGAAGCTTGATCAAAATGCTTCATGTGACCGAATTTCCCGTTATGATTAAGTTGGTTCTATTAGGGTTTGAAGTAGGAACGTCTTTCCTTCGCTTTGAATTTGTCATTGTCTTGCTGCATCACTGCAAATCGATGGATCGATCTTGTTAAAGAGTGCTTCAAAGACACTTATCAAAACAATTAATCGAGAAAGCTGTGCTACTTTCGGTCACCATTATCTTCCGACTTATTTCGTGTAATCCATGTCATCCTAGATGTATCCGTGTCTCTATATGCATACAAGCTGATCGAGGCCAAGCTTTGACTGAACGGTCACGGACTATTTTGATTAGATCTGAATAGTTTGAAGAGGGAGAGAGAGAGAGAGACCACGGCTCTTCGGATAAAGGTTGTTGGCGCCGAGCGACTTTGGAGGACGTTGTTGGCGAGATCCACCTTCGTGAGCGGTGTTGCCGAGGGCCGCGGCCTCCAGCAGTGGCCACCCCCACCTCGCTCCACACCTCGTCAAATAGTAATTATGCTTGTAATGAAAATGGGTTTTGAAACGGGCAAGTGCCTACAGCATTAAGATTCACATGTAGATAAGCCTCATTTAGCACTCGATTGTTAAATCTGAGTTAAAAAAAGGGTTGCCATCGATTTTACCATCTTTATAAGCATCTTAAGGCGTGTTTGGTAATATTTCTGTTTAAAAATTGTTCCCAGGAACAGAAATAGAAAAAATTATTTTTGTTTTGGGGAACAATTTTTGAACAGAAAAACGCGTTTAGTAATTATACAAAATTTCTATTCCTGGAATAGAAACACGTTTAGTAAATATGTATACTTTTTTTTTTTGTTTCTTTTAATTTTTTAATATTTTTATTTTATTTTTCATTTCTTCTTCTTTCATTTTCCTTTTTCTTTTTCTCTTTGGCTGGTTAATGTTTGATGAGCTTGCTAGAGGCCAGCCTAGCTTCGGTGAGCCTTGCCAGGCCACCAACGAGGCTCGGCCTCACCTAGGCGGCTTGAGGTCGGCCTCGTGCCCAGGTGAGGCCGACCTCACCCAGATCTGGCGAGGCCGAGTTTGCCTAGCCCAGGTGAGGCCGAGCCTCACGTAGCCAAAGCGAGGCTCGGGCCGACAGACTCGTCGTGGCTCGGCCTCTCTAGGGGCCGGCAATGCTCTTGTGAGGTTGCTGGCCCTCGTTTGGCTGGTTGCTGGCGTTGGCCATGGCCAAGGCCAGTGACCAGCAAAAGGAAGAAGAAGAAGAAGAAGAAGAAAAGAAAGAGAAGAAAAAATAGGAGAGAAAAAAAATTGTTTCTTGGAAGTGTTCTTGAGAATAAGCAACAAGTTTTTTTATACTTCTTGTTTTTGTTCCAAATATGTTTTCGGGAACAAAAAAATAGATTTTTTATTCCGGGAACAGAAGTGTAAATAAACGCGTTTCTATTCTTTTTTGTTCCCTGAAACAAAAAAACAAAAAATTTTGTTCCAGGGAACAAAAACAAAAATAAACAAACGCACCCTTATTTTCCATGAGATCACTCGGTACGTCTTTATATAAACTGAAGTTCACCTTTATTTGTGGGCTAACTCATCTTGAGGGAGAAATCTTTGTTCCATCATCCGTGTATTGTCCAAATAATCATTGAAAACCCTCTAATTCTATGTGATATATCGAAAGCAAGCCGCCGTCAGGAGGTTTCATTAGTACTTACAGATTTCAACACGAGTCGGTCAATCAACTAAGGGGTATGTTTCGACCCACCAAAAAAAGAAAATAAAAGGGAAATAAGAGGTAGGAAACTAAAGATACATTACATATTTTTAAATGACTTCATGTGCTCTAAAAGTCTTTTATAATTCCTCATATCTATATAGAAATATGGCAAAATAAGCTGGCACTGAAACCAAACTTCACATTATTTAGCAGACGTGAAAAAAAAAAAATCTATTTATGAGAGCCTAGGTTGCCTTTAAATCTAGACAGAAAAAAGGTGACATAGGAGAGTTATGGATTGTTGCGCTGCCGATCCAGGCCCCATATGTGAGGGGGAGATTGTTGAGATTATAGTTATGGAAGGGGTTGGTGCTCGGTTTATAAGTGTGAATGAAAGTCTTATCCTTTAGGCTTGCTTTTAAGATGAGAGAGGCCGAAGACCACCCAACACTCTTATCTCAGAGGAAAGAAAAATAATTTCATTTATAATTGGGCTACAAGGACTACATTAAAATTTTGTGCAAAGGTTTTTGGACTATATTGACAACTTTGTGACTAAATTAATATCTGTGCAATAAGTTTATAATCAATTGAATGATTTTTCTAACCAGAGGAAGACACAAATCTAGGATTTAATTTTGTGGGGTCAACAGCAAAAAGAAAAATTACTCGAATAGGACGTATGTTCCATTCTAGGTAAAATTGAAAAAGTTACCATCTACTTCTCTTTATAAATTACACTTTCTGAAATTCATTGGTTGTCTGCTGTAAAATGTCTTTTGTTTGTTTGTTTGTTTGTTTGTTTTTTATTTTATTTTTATAATTATAATCTTTGTATTTGATGAGCGGTTAAAAACGTGATGCAATCTCCAATCTCAAGTCACCTGATTTTTTATTTTTTATTTTTACATTTAAAGGGGGCGCCATATAAAGCTTCCATGTGTCAACCTTACTCATGCATACGCAATACGCATAATGTCGATAACCATAGGTTCATTTTTTTTTTTTTTGAGAAATCTTCTTTTCTAGTGACATTACCCAATGGATTTTATTTTTTTGGCATCAAATTAAGTGTTAGGCTTGTTCAATTAAAGATTTGTAAATTCATTTCATGATTGAGACAACGGAATGCGATAACTTTCTCATGCTGAGACTTGAGATAACTACATGATATTGCTTAAATCAAGTTTCGAAATTTTAAGTTTAGTTTGAGGTCTAAAGTGTGTACCGACTTTCATGTACTGGGATTTTTTTTTTTCTTTCAGATGGACGTGTACAATTTATGTTGAGACTGAAAAATTAGGAGGTACTTATTTTTCACGTGATCAAGTAATTCAAAAAAATGATATAGTTAAAAAATATGGAAAAAATCCTTATATTGTTCAATATATGAAATATATGAAAAGGTACAAGGAATGTGAATATGTAGACGTGACCCCAAATAATATTGTATTGCAAACAAAAGTATACATTAAATATTATACACTACATAGCGAATAATGAAATATCAAATAACATCATTAGTATGTCTAATGATATCTCCAACAAATATTATATCGAAATCGTACCCAAAATCAAGCTTTGAGTGGGAAGTGAAGGTACACATAAAATTTTGGACCAAAACTAATTAACCATGTTTGTCAAATTTATGCAATATAGTCTAACCGGCATATAACCGACACGATCCGAACCAATAAAAATCTCCCCCGTTTAACTCATATTTTAAGTGCATCGACTAAACCGCCACAATCACCGCTCAATCATACCATCATCACCTTATTGCCTCTAAAAACATCTAAGCCAATTTCTAGGGAGAAAGACATGAACCTAAAAACCTCAGCCAAAAAAAAAATATATATATATATTTGCATATTACTATAAATAGAAGAGGAAAAAAAAACTGCAAGTTTTGATGTGAGACGATGTTGATCTGCGATGACGGCAGTGGCCACCGGGGAGATGGCTGCGTCACCTTCATCGGAGGACGACTATCATTGTGCGACTCGTGAAGCGGGGGGCCTTTAGTTTCATGGAGCATCTGTTCGGCCCTTTCTACTTGCAGGCTTTTGGCACAGCCCGGTTGACAAGGCCTCATAGACGGATGCGTTCCAGAAGTTTCCCAAACACCGGGCTGTGGTCCATCCGTGTCCCAAAGCTTGAGCCCTTCCTTGGATGGGTGACCCTCAAGCTTCCCAAAGTAAACGACCCTTAAGCTTCCCAAGGCCCTAGGGCCTCTTGAGTGTGTTTGTATAGTAATATAATGATTACGCAGATTCAAGCTCGTTAGATAAAAGGGAAGCTCAATGGTTAAGGTTGGCCTCGCACTTGTATAAATAGGAGCTCCTCCCCTAAGTTGTATCACCTAATTTACAAGCAAATAAGCTTCACTCTCGATACGATTTTTATGAGTCAAGTGTGTGCATAAGATTGATTTGGGATAAATCCTAAGGCCACATGGGTAAGGGAACATAAGATCAATCGATCCGTGAAACATTCCTTACACAAAAGATCTGGATGCAAGTGCTGTACTTGCGCTTACGCAACTCGATTCACGGGATATGAAATCATGCTCACGTGAGCATTTTGGAAGCTCATCCTTTCGCTGCTTCGCATTTCCATCTCTGCACTTGCAGATGCTCTTAGTTCTGCGGTATTCTCAGTACCATGCACATGTATGATCATGGCACAGCCGAGTTTTATACGATGAGTTCTAATTTCCCTTGTTGTGTTATTGGTGCGTTGGCCATTCGCCGCCCTCGAGAAGGATTTGCTCTGTATAGTTCACGGAGCGAGAAGCATTGCCCGAGTTCGTCGCATAGTCATTAGCCTTGTCGATTGCAGCAATTTCATTTTTCGCTGTGGTACTCACTTCCTTAACTTGCTTTATCCGTTCTCGGATGCTGTCGTCGGCCGCACTACACCTCTGCATCGCAAAAATTTGCGTAAGAGTGTGCACGAGGTTTCTCGGGATATGAATCCTCTCGGTTTAGGGATAAATTTCCTTTGGAGATTATGGCTAGTTGGTAAAAGCAGCATGAATGAATATAATAGTTAGGCTTTTTTGAGATGACTTTTCTGGCTATGAATTCTACTGCTTATAAAAATGAATGAATGTAAAATATTTTTATTTTCGTGAAAATGTTTAGTCATAAATGCATTTCGAATGATGAATATGGGATGTTGAGATCAGCAAGTCACTTGAGAAAAAACTAATGGAGTTGGCCTTACAACTTATCACTGATAAACGGTGTAATGGACTAATAAAAATTAGATGGTTTGGAATTTCATTGGGAAGCAAGCAATTAAGAATGCGAATGATAATCATTATGTTTCATAAATCAATTTATGGCCATAAATTGATTTTTTTATTTATTTCTATTCCTCGGACGAGTTTCCAAGCAAAAATATACATTTGATAATGATAAAAAAAAAATTATTCTTGATAAAAAAATTCGTTTGATAATGATACAAAAATTTTCTCTCTTTAGTGGTGGCGATTGGAAGCAACCAACAAGTGGCTGCCAACGGGTGGTTGGCATTTTGCAGCAATGGACAAGCAGGCGGCGAACGTGTGGCGGACGGTGGGCGGGCGTTTGGTGAACGGCAAGTGAGCAGCGAACAACCGGTGGGTGAAGGGTGGTCGATCGGTTGGTAGTAAGGGCAAGCCATGAAAAGAAGTTTTATTTCTCATTTTTATTTTAGAAATTAAAAAGTAAAAAATATATTTTTAATTTTTGTTCCAAATCTAATTCTGGAGTAAAAAATTTATTGCGGAAATATAAAAATTAAATTATATCATCAAACGGATTTTTTTTTTCCAAATTTGTTCATGGAAACATAAAAATAAAAAAATAAAAAAAATATAATGATTATTATGCGCATTGTAATTAGTATAAGAAGTCTAGTCTTGTCTTGCTTTCGGTTGGTATTGGCTATTGCCGCTGGAAGTGGTGAAAATTGTCACATTGACATGTGAAAGTGAGAGTGAGATGTAGGAGCGACAATTCTTGATGCGACACAAGAATACTATATCAATTAATTGGCAGAAGTCCGAACATGATTCGATGTGATGGATGCAATTTGAAATTAATATGAATAAACATTTTTCTTTCACTAATTTTTTACGAAATTATTTTCTAATTACGTTAAAATATTTCGGTGATGACAGGAATAACAGACGCACAAAAAGACACGACATGGATAGCTGTCCCGAGTGAGTAATATTAACATGGTTTTGAACAACAGTTCGATAGTATTGAAGAAACCATGCATGTTACAGAGTAGCGGAATACTTGCGCAGTGTTACCATTTTGATTTGCGTACTTTAGCAAATAAAAAAAGAGAACTTATATCTGTTATTACCATACAAGCAGAGTTCATTTATATGCATAATATGAAATTCTTGCTCGATTCAAGCTCCGTTCCTTTTACGAAAAAATATAATATTTTTAAAAAATATTTAAAGGAAGTAACTTTCCAAAAAAATAACATTATTTTATGATATTCGGCTGAAATTTGAAAATGAAGTGAAATTTTTTTTCTATCATTTGGTAAGGAAGATCTTTTCCTCCCTCCCAATAATTTTATTATTGTTATTATTATTTTTAATTTTTAATTTTTTCTTCTTTCTCGATTTGCCTGTGGCCACACTGATGGCTGGCGACTGACCACTAGTGAGCTTGAGTCTCGACCAAGGCTCCAGCTCGCTTGAGGCTAGTGAGCTCCAACTTCGCTAGATTCGGTGAGTTGGGCAACCTCAGGTGAGGCTTAAGATTTGTCTATTGTGGCTGGTGACTAGCTGAAAAAGAAGGAAAAAATAAAAATTTAAAACTAAAAATCTTAAAATTATTTTTCTAAAAAAGAAAAAAAAGAAAAAGAAAAGATACTGGTGAAAAATGTGCTTGGAAATGAAAGAAATAGGATGAAAAATGTTTTGTGCTTTCTAAAAAGCAGAAAACATTTTTATCTATTTTAGGAGATTATCTTTTATTGATGGAAAATGTTTTCCTTGATCAGTTCATTTTCCGTGAAATAAACGCTGAAAAATCCAGAACAAAAGTTGTTTTCTGTGAAATGAATGAAGCCTTAGAGAAGTTCTTTCTCTAACAACTGCCTAGAGAGTTAATATAAATTGCCCTCATCTGACAAATGTGTTAACTAGTGTTCTTTATAATCAATCGAGCGAGGTTCATAACTTGACCTTTGATCCAACAAAATATCAAATTTTATTGAGCTTTTAGTCCAAACATTGTATTAAAGCTCAAGAAAACCCAAATTAGAAAACCCTCAAAAATCATAATTTGACCTCCGATCCAACAAAATATCAAATTTTGAGCAGAGAGAGGCACTAAAAAATTAAATTTATCCCCAACTTTTCGATTCTGCATATGGAGGTAAATATTGATATCTACAAGTGTGCACACGCAAATATAGGGCCAATTCCCTAAAAAATCCCAAACTTTAGATCTAGTCCAAAATTTATCCCCAACTTTTTTCTGTCTGAAACAGCGACGAGCCTAAGATATTACAAGAACAACCCCCGCCAGTCGCATCCCCGTGGCTAGGGAGTCCGAGTATGTGACAATATCTTTTAATGGTATTTAGCAGTTAATTAAATTATAAGACTA
Source organism: Eucalyptus grandis x Eucalyptus urophylla (assembly GCA_028830015.1). Taxonomy (NCBI): domain Eukaryota; kingdom Viridiplantae; phylum Streptophyta; class Magnoliopsida; order Myrtales; family Myrtaceae; genus Eucalyptus; species Eucalyptus grandis x Eucalyptus urophylla. The sequence continues at coordinate 51,416,293 of CM054190.1, forward strand.
GGTGAATCGGCCACATCCACAATGGCTTAGGAAAAAAAATATTATGAAATATTTTATTAAGCAATAGAAAGTGTAGTTGAAAAGGATCAAAGGCCAATGCCCGCATGGCAAAAGAGAGACACATTACGTCATGTCATGCAATAATATATTTTTCTTTGTAAAACTATAATTATACACGAATCATGGGATGGATATTCTCGGAGATATTCGCCTATGTTTTTGTCTTTTAAATGCAAATAAGAGGAAAAGCAAGCGCTAACTAATGTGGTTTTGGCTCATAAGCTTTGAGTTAAGGGCTTTATATTAACGTTCCGTTTCTTTTGCGAAAATAAATAATTTTTAAAAATATTTTCTTACAATCATATCGATATAACTATTTCATCTTTCACAAAAATATTGAGATATAAATTACTGTTAAGAATGGAAACATTTCCTATTGACTAATTATTATAAGTGATATTAGTGATCATATAATCTTTAGTTTTTGAGAGAAAACTTCTCGACAAACATACAATCAAACGCAAGTATACCAACTCGACATGCATAGAGAAATCCAAATCCATCATTTACTTGTTGCTACATTATCCTTGGGGAGTCATCACTTACTCCGTCTTGCAAATTTAGTTCACCGTCTTTTGGTCCTTAGTGAAACCTTTCTCTAAGATCCCTGCGAATTCCTCCAAGTACTTGTTTTGCAACTCCATGTTGCCAAACACCTCCTTCATGGCCCGTGCGGTTGCCCTTATTGGCTCGCCCTCATGCTCCACCATGACCCGCCGGATTGACTCGGCCACCACGTCGCCCGTGAATGACCCGTCCGCTTCGTCCCTGGGGACCTCGAACCCGACCTGCTTCTCATGCAGGAACCGGGCCATAAGGCCCTGGTCCGAGCTCCCCCCGGAGAACAGCACCAGGGGCAGCCCGCGGCTCAGCGCCTCGATTGTGGAGTTCCAGCCGCAATGCGTCAGGAACCCGCCGATCGCCTCGTGGGCCAAGATCCGCGTCTGCGGGGCCCAGCCCGCCCAGATGAATCCCCGGCCTGAGACTCGCTCCTCGAACCCGGCCGGGACGAGGCGGTTCCTAACCACCCAAACAAATGGTAACCCGGACTTCTCAATCCCGGCGGCCAACTCGTTCGTTAGCTCGCGACTCAAAATCACTTCTGTTCCAAGCGCGACATAAAGCACCGATTTCTCGCGCTTGGTGTCGAGCCAACTTTTTAGGGCTTTCCATTTCTCATCGTCATCTCCAACCTCCTCTCGAATAGCTGGCGTCAATAGCCCGATCGGAATAGCCGGCTTCTGGTAAAGCTCTTGCAACAAGTTCAACGGCTCCAATTCAAACTCACGGCAGCTCCTCACGATCACGAAATCGCAGTCGTCAATCACGCGGCCGAACCTGCAGAAATCGGAGACCTCGTCGTCCATGCACCGCTGGTGCCTCAATACTTCATGGAGCCTGAGGCAAACTGTGGTCTCGTACGGTATCCATGCCGGTACGGTGGTCAGGTCCTCCGGCTTCTGAAACCGGCCGCCGATGAGCTCCGACGGCGGGCCGAGGAGCGTGAGCGCGGTCGCATTGAAGGTGCTGAAGAACACGGAGCCAACCCCAAGCTGAGCTGCGGCCCCCGGGAGCCAGTGGCTGGCGAAGTCGTGGATCACCCAGTCGACGCGGCTGCCCGAGAGGAAGTGGTTCAGGGCTGGCTCGAGCAGGTCGTAGGCCTTCTTGAGGTAAGGGACCGAGTCGATGTCCAAGTCGGAGGTGGACTCGGCGGAGCTGGGGAGGTTGGGGACGCGCGGCAAGGGGAGGGAGACGAGGCGAATGGAGGGAGGGAGTTCGGGGTGGGCGCGGGTGAGGCGAGCGACGTTGTTGGGGGTGGAGAGAAAGGAGACGGCGTGGCCGCGGAGGGAGAGGAACTTGGAGAGCTCGAGGAAGGGGGTGATGTGACCGTGGGCGAGCCACGGGAACATGGCGATGTGGAGGCTTCGCTTCGACTCGCTGCCCATGATGGAGACAAAGACTGCACACAGAGAGAGAGAGAGAGAGAGAGAGAGAGGAAGTGAGATTGTGGACGACGATGATTTGGAGGATGGCGGCAGATTTCTAGGGTTTTTATGAACCGAGGTCACGCCATTAGGGCAGGAAGCGAAGATTAAAATAATGTTTTTGAGGTTTGAAAAACTGAAGATCCACCATTTACGACATGGGGGATCCGATGTCAATGGTGGATATGATATAAAGTAACATCATCGTAGCTGACGTATGTGGTGATTGCATCTTTTGCTCACCTTGGCTTGGGCCTCTTCTTTTCTATCTTGGCTATGTTTAGGTTCCATCATTTCTCTTTTGTTTTTCCTTTTTATATCCATGGGGAGTGATCTATTTGAGGTCTTTGAGTCGCGAACTTTCTCGGGGTGAACCGTCGAAAGGAAAAGCTAATGGATTACCATACGTAGCGGGAGCTCTTCAGTGTTTGGTGGTGAGACTTTGGGGGCGGCAGCGATAGTGGTAGGGAAGCAAAGACATGGCAGCGAACGGCGATGGGGAGGCAAAGCACGATGACAAAGTTTGGTGTGATATGGATACTCTCTAGAAAGAAAAATCGGCCTCCTCTCTGTTTAAATGGTAAATGATGCAAATTGTTTTTGAACTTTGGTCCAATATACAATTTAGTCCATGAATTTTGACCTAAACTTTTAATTCATTTAATGTGATTTTTAAAATTTTGATACATGTTAAATTTAGTATGTAAACTATATGAAAATGTCTAATATTGTCCACGAACTTGGATCAATGGAAGGTAAAAATTGAACATAATCATACAGTCAAAGAACTAAATTGAACATATACTAAAAATCTAGGAATTGCATATAACAAATTAAAAATTCAAGGATGACATTATATATTAGGCTAAAGTTTAGGGATTGAATCAAACATATTTTAAGTTCAGGATCACATTAGATATAAGTCAAAATTTTTGAAATCATTCATGTCATTTAAAAGCTTTGGCCGGCCAAGTATGATAATTGCCGTGTGAGATGTGACAACTTTACCATCGAGTCAACAATGCCTTTCCTCTGAGTGCATACTATGTAGATCTGACTTTCCATTTTTGAGTGCATATATATGTATGTATATATGTATATTCAATCGACTATGGAGCTCGAAAAGAGTAAACCGACTTTCTTTTTTGATTGCATACATATATATATTTTGATCGACCATTGAGCTCACCCATGTGCTTAGCATATGATATTTTCAGTCATTGTCACAAACTGACGAGATTGGCCAAATTTTAAATTTTTGTAGGCTCAAGGGATAACATAAATTAAGCTCAAACCTATCCACACATGGCTGCGTTGACGGGGTCACTCTCCTTTGGTATATCCGGACCAAGAGGTAAGGAGTTTGAACCCCCAAGATATGCTCCGTGATTTAAGTGGCGGGCCCTGGCAATAGATTGTTGGATTAGTCTCCTCAGAGATTTAATTAGTGCTGTGCTCCCGTAAGGTGAGTTAAGCCGAATCCTCGGCATAAAAAAAAATATAATAAAATAAAATAAATTAAGCTCAAATCTCGTCCTACTAGCAACATCCACTATGCGCAAATCCTATTTCAATGTAGTTTTTGTGCGCTTAATTAAATGAAAATGCTCCAATTACGCAAATGCAATTTCAACAAAATTTTTATCTAGAAGTTGGAGCCAATTCCTAATTTCCATATGCAGGGACCATGCGAACCTTTTTCCTTAAGTGAAAACCCTAGCTTCATTGAAAGATTATGTCAATCCACGTAAGCAAAATACAGTAATGTAAAGACGACCCATAAATCTTTTTAAAAGCTATGAGTTCTATATTGAGATTAATTAGTGTCAGTGTGTGGTTTTGTATTTTGAGCAAGGTTAGAATAATTAGTACTGCCGTCTTGCTGTATTTTCTTTAGACATTCATTCATGTCCAAACAATTTGAATTGAGTACTCTAAGGAAGAAGAGGAGAAATGGGTTTTGAGCTCTAAGTAAAAGAGACAGCGAGGATTGGCCCCTCTTGTCCCCGACTCTCGAGAACTCACTGCCCAATCACGCAACTCCTACAGAAATTGACTTACGTGCCAACTTATCTCGTCCATGCGTGCACGTTCCCAGTGAAGCTTGATCAAAATGCTTCATGTGACCAAATTTCCGGTTATGATTAAGTTCGTCCTATTAGGGTTTGAAGTAGAAACATCTTTCCTTCGCTTTTCTGCTTGTAATTTAACTTCGATTTGAATTTGTCATTGTCTTGCTTCACCATGCAAATCCATCGATAGATATTGTTAAAGAGTGCTTCAAAGACATTTATCAAAACAACCAATCAAGAAGGCTTGGCTACTTTCTATAAAAGAACTAAGGAATTTTGGAATGAGAATTCCGTCCTTCATTGTCACAGTAACGCAACATATATACAGGAAGATACAGCTATCAAACAAACTCCTAATTAGGCTAAACTACCAAAAATACAAGGACCACACAATAAAAAAAGGTATGCATATAAAACTTCCTAAGTAAACGCCTAAATAAAGGCATATCACTACTGAAGAAGTTTATGCGCAGAGAGGAAAACAAAATGAAGAATCTGTAGAGAGATATTGAGATGAAGAACTTCCTCTGTATTCTATTTCCTTGATATCGTACAAATGAGAGCTTAGCCTTTTATATACAAGGACTAACTCTGAGATTCTGTTTTACAGATATGAAAACAGTTGAAGAAGAAGTAACTAACTGAAGCAAACTTTGACTAACTTCCAGTACCGAACTATTCTAGATTAACTAGCCGAGACAAATCAAGACTAGCAGCTTTATGCAGACTTTTCATAATCAGTTTTCTTCTCATTCTTCTCGGCAGCATGTACATCTTCTTCTTCTTCTTCTACTCTGTTCTTAGCTTCCTCTGTTCTTCCTGGTATCTCTTTTCCCTTGCTTTTGTTCTTCTGCTGACTTTTCTTAACAGCCCCCCTCAAATTGGAAATGGGTGAACACCCGATTCCTAATTTGATTCGTAGCTGGTAATGTGTAGTACGAGAGAGGGGTTTAGTAAATATATCAGCAATTTGACAGTTACTAGGAACGTATTTGACTTGTAATGACCCTGATGAGACTTTTTCTCTGACAAAATGAAAGTCTATCTCAATATGTTTGGTGCGAGCATGAAGAACAGGATTAATAGTGAGAGAGATAGCGGATTTATTGTCACAGAAGAGCTGTGTTGGAGAAGTCAATGAGCATCCTATATCACGAAGAACAAAGCTAATCCAGGTAAGTTCTGCAGATGTGGAAGCAAGTGCACGATACTCTGCTTCTGTAGAGGATCGACTAACTGTGGATTGTTTCTTGGCAGCCCAAGATATGAGATTGGAGCCAAGGTATGTACAAAAACCTGTTGTTGATCTTCTTGTCTCAACACATCCTGCCCAATCTGAATCTGAGAATCCATATAAGTGAAGAGAGCTTCGAGAGTGAATGAAGACTCCAAGATTCAGAGTTCCTTTTACATATCTCAAAACTCTCTTGAGTCTATGTAGGTCTGCTATAGTTGGTTTTTGTAATTTCTGACATAATTGATTTGTAGCATATGCAACATCAGGTCTTGTTAAAGTCAGATACTGAAGGCCTCCTACTAGGCTTCGATATTCGAAAGGATTGAAGAGTAGATCAGAATCATTCATCAGAACAGTGGGCTTTAATGACACAGGAGTGGTGATTGGTTTACACTCAAGCATATGAGCTCGAGTAAGAAGATCCTTGGCATATTTAGTCTGGCATAGAAACAGATGATCAGAGGTGTTTTTAACTTCAATGCCAAGAAAGTAGTGTAATGGTCCAAGATCTTTCATATGGAACTGAAGACTGAGTGAATGAATAAGGTTGGAAAGAGACTGAGAGGAGCTTCCAGTCAGTACTATATCATCCACATATAGAAGTAAAAGAATGGTGTCAATATCAGTATGATAGATGAATAAGGATGGATCAGTTGAGCTGCAAAAGAACCCATATTCAAGCAGAAAGTTGCTGAACTTGTCGAACCAGGCTCGAGGGGCTTGTCGAAGTCCATAGAGAGACTTCCTGAGAAGGCATACATGGTGAGGTTTCTTGGGATCTTGAAATCCAGGAGGCTGCTCCATGTAGACTACCTCATTCAGTGTACCATGTAAGAATGCATTTTTGACATCTAGTTGATGAATTGTCCAGTGTTTCATCATAGCTACTGATAGAACTATGCGAATTGTTGCATGCTTAATGACTGGACTAAAAGTTTCTGTAAAGTCAATGCCTTATTCTTGATGAAATCCCTTAGCAACTAGCCGAGCTTTGAGTCTATCAAGACTACCATCAGCTGCGAGCTTCGTTTTAAATACCCACTTGCAGCCGATTATATTCATTTGATTAGTTCGAGGGATTAATTCCCAAGTTCGATTCTGATGAAGTGCATCCATTTCTTCTGTCATTGCTTTGTACCAGCCTTTATGTGCTAATGCTGTTTTAATAGTTTTTGGCTCAGGAGGTACTTCATATGTAGCAAGACATGCATATCGAGGATTGACCTTAACAATACCAGACTTAGACCTAGTCTTCATAGGATGAGTAGGTAATGTACCTTGAGAAGCTGTCTGATTATTTGAGGTGTTTTGTTCCTGATTTGATTCATCTGATATCTCAGTTATGGAACTAGGTACTTCAATTTGTTGAGAGCTATCTTGAGCAGTGATGGATACTCGTTCCACAGTAGTTTCAGCTGGTGATATAGAAACTGCTTGTTCTGTGTATTCAAGTGAGATCCCTCCATTTGTTTGATTCATTGTGGCTTCTTTTTCCCAATCTGTATACTGAGAAGTTGAAGGAGTGGTGTGATTTGTAGTCGAAGAAGCTAAGAACTGCTCTCCTTCTATCCACAGTTTATATAAGTGTGTATAGGATGGATAGACTGTTGCTAATTTTTGAGAGAATGGGAAAAAATTCTCATCAAATACTACATGTCGACTAATGTAAACATGACCAGTAGTAGGGAGAAGGCATCAATATCCCTTATATTGATCATTGTATCCAAGAAAGACACAGGTTAGAGATCGTGGATCAAGCTTATTCTGTGCATATGGTCGAAGACACGGATAGCAAGCACAGCCAAAAGTTCTGAGATGATCATATCTTGGATTGTGCTGATATAACTTGCTGAAGGGAGACTGCATCTGTAGTTTTTGAGTAGGGAGAATGTTAACAATATAATTTGCAGTTACAAATGCATCTACCCAAAATTTTAGTGGAATTTTCGCATGATATAGCATAGCCAGACCAAGTTCGACTATATGCCGATGCTTCCTTTCAGGTATCCCATTCTGTTCAGGTGTATATGGACAAGATATATGCTGTTGAATGCCACAATTCTGTAAGTGAGTTCTGAATTTTTGGCTAATAAACTCTCCTCCACCATCACACTGAAAGGTCTGGATCTTACAGTTATGCTGATTTTCTACTAATTTTTGAAACATGAGGAAAATACTATAGAACTCTGACTTCAGCTTTAAAGGATATATCCAACTGAACCTTGAGAAATTGTCAACAAAAATGACATAGTACTTGAAACTCTGGAAAGATTTAACTGGAGAAGGTCCCCAGATGTCACAGTGGATCTGTTGTAGAGGTTTTGTGGCTTTAAAATTCGACAATGGAAAAGGTAGAGCAGTACTTTTAGCTATTTGGCAACTCATACATACAGAGTGTGATTCTTTGTTATACTGAATCAAATTTTGAGCCTTCAATTGCTTCAAGATACTCTGATTTGTGTGAGCCAGACGTTGATGCCAGATACTTTCTGCAACAATCCTCTGTCTTTGTGTGAAATAAGCTTCTGCAGCATGAGGGTCTACTCTGTATAACCCTCTAACCTTCCTTCCTAGCTTCATGGTTGTGTTGGTTGTGCTGTCCTTGAGATATACACCAGTTTTGTCAAAAATAAAGGAACAGGGGTAATCATCAGTGAATTTTGATACTGATAAAAGATTTTTCTTTATCTCAGGAACTATCAGCACATCATTTAGAGGCAAGGCAGCAATTGCAGCATTTAATATTGCATTACCAATATATTTGACAGGTAAACATAGACCATTGCCTATCATAACTGTTTCAGCATTGTCATTTCTAGAAAGACTGTGAAGTATACCAGCATTGGAAGTGATATGAGCTATTGCTCCAGTGTCTGGATACCATTCTTGATCAGTTGTTTCTTCGATATGTAGTGCAGCTAGAGCTGTTGGTATATCCTCAGCTTGGTAGGAGTTATCAAACCGATACCAACAATGTAAAGCATCATGACCAGGCCTTTTACAGATTTGACATTCAAGTCGCTTTTGTTCTGCTGGTTTCTCTAATTGTATCTTTGAATTTGGTGTAGGGTATGACCTGATATCAGAATACCTTTGTGCTGATACATTGTATGGTCTAAACCCTTGAGCAGAACCTAAGCCAGAGGAGGTACTGATTTGTTTGAACTGCTGACTTTCTTGTTCATAGTTCGAGTTACTATTCCTGTAACTCATATTTCTTCCAGGATAACCAAAGTTTCTATACCTGGTATTATATGTTCTTCCTCTTCCATAACCTCTTCCTCCACGATTACTTATTCTTGATCCTCTAGGAATAACATTTGATTGTATATATTCTCTGTCAGCCTCTTCGTTTTGTATGGCTTCAGTTTTCCTTTGTCCATAGTAGGCTAGGTTAGGTCTGAACTGATTTAGAGAATAAGTCTGTAACCTGGCTTCGAATCTTTCTAAGTGTGAGATTACTTCATCATATTCTGGTTGTGGCTTCAAACAGTAGATTGTGGTTTTAAAACCTTCGTACTCAGGTCCCAAGCCTTCCAGAATTCCAAATAACTTTGTGATTTCATCCACTGGTTTCCCTATGGCATTCAATTGATCACATATGGACTTGTATTCCCTAAGATATGCTGATAATGTTTGTTCACGTTTCTGACAAGCCTGCAATTTCCCTCTTAGCTCAAACTCCTTAGCTACTGATTTTTGTGTGAACCGGTTTAACAGAACCTGCCAAACTTCATAAGCAGTGTTTAACCCTATTATCAAGCTGAGTATATTTTCTGATACTGCACCACTAATCCAAGAGGATACCAGTTGATCAGTTTTTATCCAATCATTATAATCAGGATTAGAGATCTCAGAAACTTGACCTCCTTCTTCAACCTGTATTGTCTTTGCAGGTGGTAAAATTTCCCCATTCACAAAACCGAATAGATCTTGGCTTCTCAAGAACCTATAGAATTGAGCTTGCCATAGGAGGAAATTGTCCTCAGCTAATTTGATGGTAACGAAATTCGAGATATTGACATGAATAGGAAATGGATATCTCAAACTTCTTGCTGCCATTCTATTCTTCCTGATCTTAGATCAACTCTAGTTGCAGACACAAACTCTACTGATTTGCAGTAAGATGCAAATGAGAATCTCGCTGATTTATATTTGGATAGAAGAACACCGACTTACAGAACTTTGTTGGACAACTTCGGATATCTTCAGAGATCAAAGAAGCTTTGAATCTAACTTTGATCTGGTGCAGATCTTCTCTATTTATTCAGCATCAAGATGATTTCTTCAGGATGCGGTAGCTCTGATACCATGAAGAAGTTTATGCGCAGAGAGGAAAACAAAATGAAGAATCTGTAGAGAGATATTGAGATGAAGAACTTCCTCTGTATTCTATTTCCTTGATATCGTACAAATGAGAGCTTAGCCTTTTATATACAAGGACTAACTCTGAGATTCTGTTTTACAGATATGAAAACAGTTGAAGAAGAAGTAACTAACTGAAGCAAACTTTGACTAACTTCCAGTACCGAACTATTCTAGATTAACTAGCCGAGACAAATCAAGACTAGCAGCTTTATGCAGACTTTTCATAATCAGTTTTCTTCTCATTCTTCTCGGCAGCATGTACATCTTCTTCTTCTTCTTCTACTCTGTTCTTAGCTTCCTCTGTTCTTCCTGGTATCTCTTTTCCCTTGCTTTTGTTCTTCTGCTGACTTTTCTTAACAACTACTGCCTTTCCAATACTTTCAATACCCATTATGAGCCGTCTTATTATGCATACAATTCGATCAAGGCCAGGCTTTGACTGAACAGTCACGGACTATTTCGATTAGATCTGAATAGTTTGAAGAGAGAGAGAGAGAGAGAGAGAGAGAGAGAGAGAGAGAGAGAGCACCGCGCTTCGGACAATGGTTGTAATTAAAGTGGGTTTTGAAACGGGCAAGTACCTACCCCATTAAAGTTCACATGTAGTTAAGCTTTCATCTTAGCAAAACAGTATCTTTAACCCGTTTTGGAAATTTTAGACAACTAATTTACCACTCGATTGTAAAATTTTAGTTGAAAAAGGGTTGCCATCGATTTTACCATATTTATAAGCATCTTATTTTCGCCATGGCCACGAGGTCACTGGGTACGTCATTATATAAACTGAAGTTCACCTATCTTTGTGGGCTAACTCATCTCGTGAAGAAAAATTTGTTTCGTCATCCGTATGATGGTCCAACCAATCATTGAAAACCCTCTAATTATATGTGACATATCAAAAGCAAGCCGCCGACAGGAGGTTTCATTAGTCCTTAGAGAGTTCAACACAGCTCGGTTTATCATCTAAGGGTTACGTTTCGACCATAAGATAAAAAAGGGGAATGAAACGAAAGATATATTACATATTTTTTGATGACTTCATGTGCTCTAAAAGTCTTTTAAAATTCCTTAGATCTATATAGAAATATGGCAAAATAAGCTGACACTGAGATCCAATTTCACATAATTCAGGACATGTGAAATGTAAAGAGACTCTCATCTTAAAGGAAAAAATAATTTCACGTATAATTGGGCCAGAAGAACTACAGTAAAAAATTTTGCAAATGTTTTGAACAAAAATGATAACTTTATGATTGAAATAGCATTTGTACAATAAATTTAGGATTGACTGGGTAATTCTTCTTACAAGAGAAAGACGCAAATCTAGGACTTATTTTTGCAGGCACAACAGCAAAAAGAAAAATGACTCGAACAGGACGTATGTTCCATTCTAGGTAAAACTGAAAAAGTTAACCACCCACTTCTTGCTATAAATTACACTTTCTGAAATTCATTGGTTGTATGCTGTAAAATGTCTTTTGATTTTTTTTTTCATGATTATAATCTGTGTATTTGATGAGTAGTTAAAAAGGCAATGCAATCTCCAATCTCGATTTTTTTGAGATTCAAAGAGGGCGCGACATACAGTTTCTACGCGTCAACCTTACTGATACATATGCATAGAGTTGATAACCATCGGTTATTTATTTTTTATTTTTTTGTTGAGAAACCTTCTTTTCTAGTGACATTGTCCGATAGATTTTATTTTTTGGCATCAAATTAATTGTTAGGCTTGGATACTGCTTAAATCACATTTTTAAATATTAAGTTTAGCTTGAGGTTTAAAGTGTATACCGACTTTCATGTACTGGGATTTTTTTTTTTTTCATATGGACGCACAATTTATGTTGAGACTGAAAAATTAGGATGTACTTATTTTTCATGCGATCGAATAATTCAAAAAAAGGATATAGTTATAAAATATGAAAAACTCCTTATAATGTTCAATACACGAAAAGGTACGAGGAATGTGAATTATAGACGTGACCTAAATAATATTGTATCGTTAACAAAAGTAAACATTAAATATTGTGCAGTACATAGTAGATAATGTCACACCCTGAAACCACAAGAAAATGGAATGACATGGCCATCCTTTCATAAGAAGGATGCAATCTCAAATATAACCATCTATTAGATAAACCAACAAGTTAGTTAAAACATCAGAATTTTTATGATTCACCAAATGAATATATATAATTAGAACTCAGCCAATCCAACAAACTTACAACAACTATATAAACAACTCCATAAACCATATTCCAAAATATAACTCTTAAAAGTTTTCCAGTAGCACTCTTGCCCTAATTGTCACTAATCCTGGAATTTGAAAACATGAAAGATGAGTGAGATGAGCAACCACAACTCAGTGAGCAATACGTACCATATAAGCATATCAAATCTACACATTACACATTTAGAACTCCAAGACGTGGCTCATTAATGCCAATCCAAAATATAATAACTTGCATGAATAAAATATGTTATAACTTGGCTATATCAAACAGGAAAATTTCCAATTCATTCATAATATCAAAATAGACATCACTAGTTTGGTTCAATAATTGAACTCGTCATATCTCATGTCAATGGTTTATTTCACGCTTAATATCTAACTCAAAGTCTTAGAGGTAGCTTCCATGAATTTACGTTATCGTGTAGTACTTAGTCTATAGTACAAGGCCCTAAATGTGACTCCTATAGAATTATCTTATTATGTAGCACTTAGCCCTTTACTATGCATGTCAATAGTGTAAGGCCCTAGAGGTGGCTCTTAGGTTACTCAAGTCACTATATAGCACTTAGCTTTGACTACAAGGCCTTAGAGATGACTTACACGAAGTTTTATTATTGTCAGCACTTAGTCTTTTGCTCGTTCACATCAGAATTGGTTTTCTCAACACAACACCTATCATATTATAATAGTTATCACATAAATCAAATGTACTAAAATAGCATGCATAACCCTGCAAGAAAGGTTTATCGAATCATCCCACAAGAACTCAAAAGTATCGAATACTCTATCCAACTTTATACAACAAATAGGTTTTCCCTTCCATATATATGCATATGTCAAATTACTCTTACCTCAATATATGAGTTTCACAAACCAAAGAAGACATTAGTTCTACTCACCTAGAGATGCCCTAAAACCAAATAACATACGTTACTTGAATTATCGATCTCACGATTCGAGCATTGCGTTTTGTAGTCGAGTTGGCTTAGCGAGGCATCCACGGCATGTACAAGAGAAACCTATTTTCTCTTTTTCCTTCTTTTTCTTCTTTCTTTCTTTTTTTGCCTTTTCTCTCTATCTATTTCTTCTCTCTTCCCAAACTAGTTTGGGCTTAAAAAGAGCAAGTGTCCTTCTACACTTATTTCCACCCTTCATTTGACTTTTTCAACCCTCTTTTTTTTTTAAAATAAAATAAAAGTGGGTCTTACCACTCTTTGAAAAGTAAAATATTATAGATAATTGCCCCATTTGATTCAGCATTCAGAAGGGATTTTGGGGCTCTAAAGGGGTTTAGCCAAATGCAAATGGTGTTTGGTTCAATTTTTTGAGGGTTTTAGGAAATGTGGTTGCATCTCCAAAAGACTTCAAAGGCCTTTCGGATAAGGGGGGGGGGGCAAGAGGTGTTTTGAGAAGTAACATTTTCGAAATGCTATTTCTTTGGTTTAATGAAAATATATCAGTTGCTCATTTTGCTCTCATTTATTAAGCGAATTCTGTTTTTTCCCTTTTATAAACCAAAAGCCCTAAAGGTCTCCTTTTTTTCTCTTCACTTATGTTTCTCTCTTGTCTCATGCCTCTTTTCTCTTCACTCTCATGCCTCTCTTTGCCTCATGACGTTTCTAGTGCCTGACTGTCATGCTCATCGCCCTTCACCTCTCTTCCTCACGCCGTGGCCTTCGAGTGCTCTTCGCCCTTACACTTGCCTCTCTCCAGGTAAGATTTCCTCATTCATGTTAAGATTTTTGTAGAATTTTCCTTTGAATTTCTTGTACCTTGACAACCCCCCCTTTCATGCTTGAAGCCGCATTCCCTCAGGGTTATCAGGAGTTTGAGCTCTTTTTCCTCATGTTGTGACTTCATGCTCGCCACCTTCAAGCTCTCTTCATCACGCTTGCCCTTGCGCTCGCATTGACCTCTGTCTAAGTCAAATTTCTCAATTTATGTTGTGATTTTTGTAGAAATTTGTGTGGGTAATTGCATATCTTGCTTAGGTTTTTCCTCAAATTTCTCGCCCTTTTCTTCCCATTTCTCCGTCGTGCGTTCGAATGAGTGATGGATTTTAGCACCGGGCATTGAGACTGTATTTGGGTCCGTATCGTTTCGAATCTGTGATTCTTTGTTCTAATGCCTCACGCAAAGTTTAGTTTATCAGATTCATTGGATCGATGGGTTGCATGATTTCGCTTTTTTTTTCCTAATCTTTTCTTGGTGTCTCGTTTGCTAGAACTTGATAGAATAGAATAATTGAAAGTTTTTAGATGTAAAGGTGGAAGCTTTGGAGTGTAGGGTTGAAAGGCTGATTTATGTTTTTTCCTTGCTAAAAGTTGTAATATGATATGCAGCAGATTGTAAAAGAGATGATAGGAATGATCACTAGCTTAACTGTATTGGATTGTATTGGTATAAAAAATTGTGCCCTTTTCACATTCGGAAGTAAAAGCTTTTGATCATTGTCGTGTCGCGTATTGTTAATTTCGAGCAAGCATATTAGTTACTATTTCTTTGGTTTTTCGCCGAAAGCCCTAGATTTGAGATATTGTTGAGGTTCCTTATGAAATTATTATGTCAATTGTCAGTGGCCACTTTAGCTTCATAAAATTTATTTTGATGGATACATGAGTTGGAATCTACTTGTTTCATGTTCTTTTAATTAGTCTAAGGCATATATAAACAACGAGGCTATTTGGGGGGGGGGGGGGTGAAACCTAATACAATGTTACTTTGATTTGTGCTATACTAGTTCATCTTGATTTTTGCTGATTTTTTTCTTTATTATGCCTCGTTCATGTTCATATTATTGGAAGATAGCAATTTTAACAAAGGAAAATGCATATTGGACCACCGAAGATGTGGAAACATTTTGTAAGTTGTATGTTGAATAAATTGATAAAGGTAATCGTATTGCAACCAACAAGAGGGATGGATGGATCGATGTTGTAGAAACGTTTGGAATGTTTCTTTATATGTTGGGACATGCTATAAGTAGCAGGGTAGCCCAAAAGTGTTTTCAATGCTCTAAGGAAACCATAAGTAGGTACTTTAGTTTATTTTAGATGAAGTAAAGTATGTGATATGGGAAAAGATTTGATCCAACCAATTAATCGACAATTTTGGGAAATATTGGAGAAGATCAAGAAAGTTCAACGATTTTATCCATATTTTAAGATAAGTTATGATTGCACGATAAAAATGAAAAACTAAATGTAAATCATGTAATATTTGCATTATTTATTTTAGGATAGCATTGGAGTTATGGATGGTACACATATCCTAGCAATAGTACCGATGTACGGTCAAATTTGCTTTATTGGTCAAAAAAGAAAGACCACTCAAAATGTGTTGGCCATATGTAATTTGAACATAGAATTTATTTATGTATGTTTGTACCAATTGGGAAGACAAGCTCATAATACTCGTATTTTTTATGATGCTATTGGAAGATGTGATGCACAATCTCCCTGTCCTTCTCCAAGTTCGTTAATTAATGGTTATGCTTATGTGGCATATGTTAATTAAATTTACATTATATTTGTGTAGGTAAAATTATTTAGTAGATTTTAAATATCCAAATCCTATGGGTTATTTGGGATCATATACAGAAGTTAGATATCATTTGCCAGAGTTTCGATAAGGTCCTACACCTATGGGTCATCGAGAAGTGTTCAACCATGTCCATTCCTTGATTTGTTCATAAATTGAGTGAGCCTTTGGCGTGTCAAAAATGAAATGGAAGATTTTAACTACTATATCAAGTTATCCTTATGAAAAGCAAGTGTAAATTGTCATAACTACAATGGTTTTGCACAATTTTATAAGAAAAAATGCCATATCCGATAAGGATTTTGAAACGGCAGATTTGGATCTTAGATATTCAATTGACCATGATGCTTCAAATGATAATGGTACATTTACGTGATGAAATAACTATGAACTTAATAAATAGTTAGGGAGGTTTGTAATATTTAACAATAACTTATTTCTTTCTCTTGAACATATGTTATCATATCTATTGTAATGAAATTACTCTCTTTTTAATTGAGTTTAATGTGATTTTTTATTTAAAATTTGTTAATATATCTATTATACATTATCAACTTGAAAAAAATATATAGAATTTACAGTCATTGGTTTTTGCTTTTGAATTTAAACAAATTAAAGTTGCTAAACTTTAAAATTGGCACACAAAAGGACTTTTTAAATGTATGTATTTACTAAACAATATTTCTCCCAAGTTACATCTCAAGGCATTTTTTCAATTATAGTATACCAAATAGTATTTGCATTTTGTCAAACCTCTTTAGATTAAAGGCCTTTGCATTTCTTCAATGACATTCCCCTAAAGTCGAACTATACGAAGCCAATGAAATATCAAATAATACCCCTAGTATATCTAATGATATCTTCAACAAATATTATATTGAAGTCGTTCCCAAAATCAAGCTTTGGCTAGTAAGTAAATGTAGCAAATGGATAGAGCAAGTCGAACTAGAGCAAGTCAACCATGGGGTTTTCCACCCTTTCAACATGGAAGGGGGAAGTGGGCGATTCAAATCCCCCACCTTCTTAGGGGGGATAGGATGGAGATGATTTAGTTTCAAGTGTGGGTTTCGACTCCCACGCCTTGCAAGTAGATATGGCAAAAGTATGAGAGTGAGAGTTAGAGTAGGAGTAAAGTAAGACCAACCAAAAAAAAAACTTGAGCAGGTCAAATAGAAGTTTGGACCAAATTAATTAATCACATTTATGAATTTCACGCAATATAACATAAATGACGAACAACTGACGCGGTCCAAACCAAAAAACATCTCCCCCGTTTAACTTATATTTTAAGTGCATTGACTAAACCGTCACCATCATGACAATCAATATCATCATCACCTTATCGCCTCTAATAAACATTTAGTTAATTTCTGCAAAAAGAAAATCATCTAAAAGATTCAACAAATAAAAAATAAAAGTAAATTAAAAAAAATTGGCACGTTAATATAATTAAAACTGGAAAGAGGTGCAAGTATGGATATGGGACGATGTTGATGTGGCAGTGGCCACCGGAGAGATGGTTCCATCACCTTCGCTGGAGGACGAATATCATCGCGTCTCGCAGCGAAGGCCCTTTACTTTCATTGAGCATTTGTTTGGCCCTTTCTATCTGCAGGCATTTGACACGGCCCAGTTGCCAAGGCCCACCCAATAGATGGAATGTTCCAGAAGTTCCCCAAATGCCGGGCCGTGGTCCATCCGTGTCTCAATCTTGAGCCTATCCATGGACTGGTGACCCTCAAGCTTCCCAAGGCTCTAGGGTCTCTTGACAACTATGTACTGATTATAGAGATTCAAGCTCCACCATTAGATCATAAAAGAGATGAATGGCTAAGGTTGACCTGTAGTTGTATAAATAGGAGCCCCTCCTCCTAATTTGTATCACTTTATTACGCTATCGAGCTTTACTTTTTATAAGACTCGAGTCAAGTTTGTGTGTAAGGCCGATTTGAAAGAAATCATAAGGCCACACGGGTTAGGGAACATGAGATCAATCGACCCGTCACACATTTCTTACACAAGAGATCTAGATGCACGTGCTCTATTCAAGCTTATGCAACTTGATTTGCGGGATACGAAATCATGCACGCGCGAGCATTTTGAGAGCTCATGCTTTCGCTGCTTGGCATCTCCATCTCTGAACTTGCAGATGCTTTTAGTTCTGTAGTATTCTCAGTACCATGGACATGTACGTTCACGGTACAGTCGAGTTGTCCGCGATGAGTTCTCATTTCCCTTGTTGCGCTGCCGGTGCATTGGCTATTCCCCACGCCTGAGAAGGATATGGTTTGGATATTTCGCAGAGCGAGAAGCATTGCACGAGTTCGTCGCAGTCATTAACCTTTTCAATTGAATTGTAGCTAGTTGATTTTTCGTTCTGGTGTTCTCTTCCTTAGCTTTATCTGTTCTCGGATGAAGTCGCCTAGTCGGACGACTCTTTCGGATCAAAGAAGCTTGCATAAGGGTGCGCACAAGGTTTTTCGAGATATGAATCCTCTCGGTTTAAGGATGAATAGCCTTCGGAGATTATGACTAGTTGGCAAAAGAAGCATGAATGAGTATAATTGTTACGCTTTTTTAGATGAATTCTGGGGATATGAATCCCGTCACATATAAAAATGAATAGATGAAAAATATTTTTATAATCCATGAAAATGTTTAGATACAAATGTGTCCTGAATGACAAAAGGGAGGTGGCGGGATCAACAAGTCACCTGAACAAGAAAGTACTAATGGAGTTGACTTCGCAACGTATCATTGAAACGTAGTGTAATGGACTGATCCAAATTAGATGGTTTGAAATTTCAAAACATTGGGGACTGAGCAATAAAGGGTGCAAATGATTAACCATTTCATTCCAAAAATTGATTTTTCTATTTTTATTCCTTGGACGATTTTGAGAAAAAATACGCATTTAATAACGATACAAAATTTATAGTCCCGGAATAGAAATTTGTTTGATAATAATACAAAATTTCTCCCTCTTAGATGGTGGCGACTAGAGGCGATTGAGGAGCGGCCGACAATGGGCGATAGGCAGATGCAATGGCGAAAAAGTAGGCAACGGATGTGTGGCAGACGAGTGGGCGGCGCGTGTGTAGTGGATGGCAAGCAAGGGTGTGGCAGACGGTCAACAGATAACAAGTGGTCAACCTACTAGCAAGCGTTATGAAGAATTTTTATTTCTCATTTTTGTTTTAAAAATTAAAAAATGAAGATTTTTTTTTTTCATTTCTGATTTCTGTCTCAAACCTATTTTTAGAGTAAAGATTTGTTTCGATAATAAAAAAAAATGAAATTACATTACTAGATAGATTTCTATTCCAAACCTGACTGAAAAAAGAAGAAGAAAATTACATAAATAAAATGATTATCATATATGTCCTAATTAGCATGAGAAGTCTAGTTTGGTCATGCTTTTGGTTGGTATTGGCCATTACCACTGAAAGTGCTGAAAATCGTCACATTAACATGCCAAAGCAAAAGTGAAAAAGAGATGTAGTAGCGACAATTCTCGGTGCGACACGAGAATACTGTATCAATTTATTGAGAGAAGTCCAAACACGACTCAATGTGATGGAGGCAATTTGAAATTAATATGAATAAACATTTTTCTTTCACTAATTTTTAACGAAATTGTTTTTTTATTTCGTTAAAATATTTCGTTGACAACAGGCATAACAGATACGGACAAAATGACACGACATGGATAGCCGCCCCAAGTGAGAAACTATTAACGTGGTTTTGAATAACGGTTTGAGAGTATTGAAGCAACCGTGCATGTTACAACTTAGCGGAACACTTGTGCATTGCTTAGGCTTACTATTTTGATTTGCTTACTGTAGCAAAAAAAAGTGAAATAAAATAAAAATGAACCGATATCTTTTATTACCACACAAGCCGAGTTCATTCATATGCATAATATGAAATCCTTGCTAGATTTAGGCTCCGTTCATTAAGTGGAAAATGTTGTGTTTTTTAGAAAATATTTTCTAGGAAGCTACTTTGTAGGAAAATAACAATTTTTTTCCCAAATTCTGCTAAAACTTGAAAATGAAGTGAAAAATATTTTCCGCCATTTGGTAAGGAAGGTCTTCTCCTGCCTTTCAATAATTTTTTATTATTTTATTTTTAAAATATATTATTAAAGTTTTTAAATTTATATTTTAAATTTTTTTCTTTTTTTTTCCTCTATCAATCACCGGTCACACCAATGGCTTGTGACCGGCCACAAGTGAGCTCGAGTCTCGCCACAAGCCAACGAGACTCGAGCTCACCCGGGGACTCAAGGCTTGCTAGATGTGACAAGTTGGGCGACCCCTCGGGTGAGGCTTGAGTCTTGCCTACTGTTGCCGACAACTAATCGAAGAAGAAAATTTTAAAATTTGATTTTTTCAAAAAAAAAAAAAAGGTGTTTGGTGAAAAAATGTGATTGGAAGTGAAAGAAAGAGGATGGAAAATGTCTTCGCATTTTAAAAAAGGGAAAATGTTTTCACCTATTTTAGAAGATTATCTTGCATTGATGGAAACTGCTCTCCTCGACCAGTTCATTCATGAAACAAACATTAGAAAATTTTTAAAGCATTTTATAGTAAGTTGTTGTTCATAAAACGAACGGAACCTTAGAGAAATTCTTTCTCTAAAAATTGCTGAGGGGGTTAATAGAAATTTCCCTCATCTAACAATTGTGTTAACTAGTAATCGTGGCTGAGAATTTAATTGAGCTTTTAGTCCAATAAAACTCAAGAAAAAACCAAATTAGAAAACCCTCAAAAATCATAACTTGACCATTGATCCAACATAATATCAAATTTTGAGCAGAGAGACACAGCTCAACCTCTTTTTGATTCAATTCTGCATATGCAGGTAAACATTGATCTCTACAATAACACACTCACTGAAATAAGAGTGAAAGAGGAGGAAAACCCTAACTTCCGGCAAATCTTCGCTCATTAGAGGGAGACAACGAATTGGAGCTGTTGATGGGCCTCCTAGAGGCGATGGCAGAGGTGGCAGCTTGTTTAGCCGCGAAGAGAGACACCTTCGAAGAGAGACGCCTTCGTTCCTTGAAATTCCTGAGAAAATGAGAAGAGGAAGTGAAAATGTTGCTATCCTGAGAGAGACGAAATTTTGGAATGAAAATGAAAAGAATGAGCTTTTGGTTGCGAAGCGGGAGGGAAGGAGGGAGAGAGCATAGATAATGTGGACACCGGAGAAGTGACGAAGAAAAAAGAGGGTCTAGAAAATTTCTAATGGATGGGCGCCGATGAATTTGTGTGGCGCATCGAATATAGGGTGCATCTGGAAAGGCTTTTAGGAAAAGTCTTTGAAGGAATGCAAAGGCCTTTGGATTAAAGATATTTTCTAAAATGCAAATTGTGTTTGGTAAATTTTATTGTAAAAGTCCATTGTGAATTTGTGCGGCGCACCAAATATTGTATCTCTTGCTTAGTGTCCCATAAAGTTCTATTGATCTTTGAATAAATTATATGTTTTATTTTTTAAGATAAGTTTTCTAGTGGTTATCATGGCAAATTTTAAATTGGGTCGCCCGCAAGTTGGGGCTTTAACTGTATCTTTTAATGGTAGCTTTTTTTTGCATTTAATTAAATTATTAAGACTAGGTGAATCGGTCACATTGACAATGGCTGTTGCTGTTCGTCGGTTCGGTTCTTTCTATTGGGTGTGGGAAAAAAATTAATATTACAAGATCTTGATCTGGCAATAGAAAGTGTATTAAAAGAGAAATGATTGTATCATCATATTTAATCTACTGTAAAAATAACAGTTTATTCTGAAAAAAATCAAATAAGAAATAATTATTAATTATTAATTATTATGAGACTCAGAATTTATAACTTACAACTGTTGTTACCCCAAAAACTGTTAGCTTTATTTGAAAATGATCAAAGGCCAATGCTTGCATGGCACAAGATAGACACATTATGCCATCTCATTCAATATTAATCGTGACCTACCTTGAATTATACACGAACCATGGAATAGTTATTCTCGGAGATGTTCTCTTAGGTTTTTGTCTTTCAAATACAAATAAGAGGATAAACAAGCACTAACTAATGTGCCTTTGGCTAATAAGTTTTAGTTAAGGGCTTATTTTTAACGTTCCATTCGTTTTGCGAAATATAAATGATTCGAAAATATTTTTCTACAAATGATTACTTACATCACTATAAATATTTTCATTTTTCAGGAAAATGCTTAGACATAATTTACTGTTGAGAAAGAAAATGTTTTCTATCAAGTAATTATCATAAACAATACAAGTAATCATTTTTAGGATACCATCTTTTGGTCTTCTCCAATCTAAAAGGTAAATATAACAAATATTAAATGAGTCCTATTCAATATACAATAACAATCAATAACATTTCTCTGTCTTGCAAATTTAGCTCACCATCTTTTGGTCCTTAGTGACACCTTTCTCCAAGATCTCTGCGAATTCCTCCAAGTATTCGTTTTGCAACTCTATGTTGCCGAACACCTCCTTCATGGCCCGTGCGGTTGCCCTTATCGGCTCGCCCTCATGCTCCACCATGACCCGCCGGATCGACTCGGCCACCACGTCGCCCGTGAACAACCCGTCTGCCTCATCCCTGGGCACTTCAAACCCGACCTGCTTCTCGTGCAGGAACCGGGCCATAAGGCCCTGGTCCGAGCTCCCTCCGGAGAACAGCACCAGGGGCAGGCCGCGGCCCAGTGCCTCGATCGTGGAGTTCCAGCCGCAGTGCGTCAAGAACCCACCGATCGCCTCGTGGGCCAAGATCCGCGTCTGCGGGGCCCAGCCCGCCCAGATGAATCCCCGGCCCGAGACTTGCTGCTCGAACCCAGGCGGGACGAGGCCGTTCCTAACCACCCAGACAAACGGTAACCCGGACTTCTCAATCCCGGCGGCCAACTCGTTCGTTAGCTCGTGACTCAAAATCACTTCCGTTCCAAGCGCGATATAAAGCACCGATTTCTCGCGCTTAGTGTCGAGCCAACTTTTCAGGGCTTTCCATTTCTCATCGTCATCTCCTTCATCCTGTCGGACTGCCGGCGTCAATAGCCCGACCGGAATCGCGGGCTTCTGGTAAATCTGTTGCAACAAGCTCAACGGCTCCGATTCGAACTCGCGGCAGCTCCTCACTATCACGAAATCGCAGCCGTCTATCGTGTGGCCAAACCTGCAGAGATCGGAGACCTCCTCGTCCATGCACCGCTGGTGCTTCAATATCTCGTGGAGCCTGAGGCAAGCTGTGGACTCATATGGTATCCACGCCGGTACGCAGGTCAGGTCCTCCGGCTTCTGGCACCGGCCGCTGATGAGCTCCGATGGTGGGCCGAGGAATGCTAGCGATGTCGCATTGAACGTGCTGAAGAACACCGAGGTGACCCCAAGCCGAGCTGCGGCCCCTGGGAGCCAGTGGCTGGCGAAGTCGTGGATCACCCAGTCGACGCGGCTGCCAGAGAGGAAGCGGGTCAGGGCCGGCTCGAGCAGGTCGTAGGCCTTCTTGAGGTAGGGGACCAAGTCGATGTCCAAGTCGGAGGTCGACTCAGCGGAGCTGGGGAGGTTGGGGACGCGGGACAAGGGGAAGGAGACGAGGCGGACGGAGGGAGGGAGTTCGGGGTGGGAGCGGGCGAGGCGAGCGATGTTGTTTGGGGTGGAGAGGAAGGAGATGCCGTGGCCGCGGAGGGAGAGAAACTTGGAGAGCTCGAGGAAGGGGGTGATGTGGCCGTGGGCGAGCCACGGGAACATGGCGATGTGGAGGCTTCGCTTCGACTCGCTGCCCATGATGGAAAGACTGCACAGAGAGAGAGAGAGAGAGAGAGAGAGAGAGAGAGAGGATTGCAGGTCGACGACGATGACTTGGTTTGGTGCGGTGTTGAAGATGGTGGGAGATTTCCTAGGGTTTTATGGATTGCAGGTCGACAACGATGACTTGATTTGGTGCGGTGTTGAAGATGGTGGGAAAGGGTTTTATGGACCGGGTCGAATTCCGGAGCACGCCATAACAGTAGTAATCAAGGTCAAAATAATGATTTTGAGTTTGAATTGAAGACCTGCGATTTATGATGTCGGAAATCCGATGTCAACGGTGGAAAGAATATAGTAAGATCATGGCTGACGTATGGGGGGGACTGCATCTTTGTTTTCATCCGTTTCGGCTTCTTCTTTCCTTTCCTGCCTATGCTTAGGGTTTCATTGGTTTTCTCCTGTTCTCTTTTATATCCATTGAGAGTGATCTTTCGGAGCTCTTTGAGCACGTCGACTACTCTTCAGTGAGAGTACTTACTTTTTTTATACACATTCGGCTATTATGCACGCACACGTGAAGAGGCCTTTTGGCTTGTTGGTTTGACAAAATGATTGAATAATTGTGTGTTTATGATGTAAGAATACTAGATATGGTGAAGTTTCATTCATAGAGATGATTTCGATTTGTAAGAGTTGTCAGAATGGAGATTCGTAGTCTATAAAGAGAAGTCAACGATCAATTGCGGCGAAACATTTTGTCTATGGTTATATGGGAGTGGAAGACAGTGATTGTCTGCTTGTCGTTTCTCCGGTGACGGCTCCAATTAGCACCCTTCGATGATTATTAGTCAATGAATTAGTTCAACAATCGATACGACGTCATCTCTGGTCCACCAAACGTTTCCAAGACGTCATGGAGCATTAGTTTTTTCAAAATGCGTCTCTCTCTCTCTCTCTCTCTCTCTCTCTACACCTAGTCAAATAGTAATTATGCTTGTAATCGGAAATGATGTTTGAAACGGGCAAGTACAAACCCCGCTAAGATCCACATGCAGGTAAACTTTCATCATCGCCAGCGCAATATGTCAATCCGTTCTTGGAAATTTCGGGCACCTTATTTACCACTTGATCGTTCAATTTGAGTATATGAAAATAAATGGGTTGTTGATCGATTTTTACCATTTTCATAAGCATTGTATTTGCTCCATGACCATGAGGTCACTGGGTATGTCTTTATATAAATCAATTGAAATTCACCTATTTTAGTGGGCTAAGTCATCAAGAGGAAGAAAAATTTGTTTCGTCATCCGTGTAATTGTCCAAACAATCATTGAAAACCCTCTATTTCTAGGTGACATCCAAGGCCATCGGGCGGTAAAATAGAAAAGAGGGAGACATCAATCTAGGGCTTAATTTTGTGGCCATACCACCGAAAAAGAAAAATTACCTGAATAGGATGTCCGTTCCATTCTAATATTATCGCGGGAATTGTCTATTTGCTTTTGTTTTTGAGATTATTGTGTTTATGTTTGATGAGCGGTTAAAGGTGCGATGCAATTTCCAATTTTTACTATAAGTAAAGTAGCCTAATCTTTTGAGATTCAAGACGGGGGCGCCATTTGAAGTTTCCATTGGTTGACTTCATAATTGCACGTGAATAATTTTGAAAAGAGAATTGATGAAATGATTGTCCTTAATTTTGTGAAATTAATAGCCTATTTCGAATAAAAAAAGTAAATAACAAATAATATATATTGTTGTAAGGTTCATTCCCCTTAAAAAATTTATTGCTCACAATATGCTTTTACTTTCACAGTATCCTAAAAACTGTTATACTAACAAAATCATTTTGAAAATCCATAGTAATATAAATTTTTTAGGAATCTTCTTTTTAGGCAACATTAATCGATGGAATATATTTTCTGGCATCAAATTAAGTGTTAGGCTTGGTCCATTGCACATTGGTAAATTCATTTCAAGATCCAAAGAATAGTAGGCAGTTACTTTCCCATGCTTGTGACTTGAGATAATTACACGATACTGTTAAAATCAAATTAAAAAAAAAAAACTTAAGGTTTAGCTTAAGGTCTAAAGCATAAAAGCGAAAAATTTATGTTGAGGTGGTGATCGTGTATTAAGAAAGGGGGAAGGAAGATGCCTAGATGGAGTTGCAAGAGAAGAAAAGTAAAGGAGTCGATCGAGGCGTTGGCCATTGTCTAAATGAACACAATCTGTCGAATTTCTTCTTTGATTCTAATGAAAACGAGTTTGAATATGTATGAACCGAACCCCTTAAGATCGATATCGGTCGGACTTCAATTTTTCAAATAATCTCAAACTGTCCTATGAAATTTGAAGGAGCTTATTTATTTTAACGTTGACGAGATATAGACGTATGAGTCAAGAAGTAGAATGCGGTACTCACCTGGCCACCTTCGATGTAAAATGTCGATCCCGTTGGCTTCCAAGAGGGGCATGGCTCGTGAGCGTTCTTCAAATGCACCGATCCAGAAGATGAATTCAGTCTGCAGACGCGGATGGCGGGGAAAAGGTTCTCCACAAACGGACTCCTCTCCATTGAAGGTGTTCCTGAAAATGAATGAGAGGGAGAGAGGACGTGGGGTGACAGAGAGATGGTGAGCACACAGAGCTTCGAGCATGGGGACAGACCATGCAAGAAAAGAGCCCTCTGTGCTCACTCTCTTCTGTCACCTCCACCCAGAAAAAGATGGGACTTACTCTCATCTAAATCGCGACAGCATACACCATTCCTTGCACTCCTTGCACGTATTCTTCCGAGTCTATGCTGAAATATTATCTCACATCGCTTATTCTCTCGTATTATATAAACAGATGAGACAGCTGGGATCGAACTGTGGACCTGCAGATGTCGTCTCAAGGGGGGGCCTTTTATAGAAGGCGGTGGTGGTGTCACATGACGTATTGGGAATATATCGTTGAGATCTTTATCGTCCCAATGTTCTCGCCTTCCGAGTTTAATAATCGAAAGCAGCCCCCACCGAAATGCTGGTAAAGTCAGTCGAGCGTGTCCTCTTTGGCTCATATTCTCGCTTTAGTTCCTATTCTACAGAACCTCTTTGCCATCCACTCGTGGTACCCTTGCCCTTTTTGGACAATTTCCGAATTCTGTCATCGATGTCCATCCTATCTTGTGTTGGGTTCGATCATTGGGTCGAAGGATATCATGGGAGGAGAAGAATCCTTGCCGTGAAAGGAGAGATATTAAGGGCGCACAAGATCTCTATCATGTTTTTCTGTTTTTCCATTTTTCTGTTTTTGAATTCCGTATAATAATATAATTTCATTTTTCTATTTTCAGGACAATATTTTAGCCGTGAAATGGGTTTGAAACAAGAATGAAGACTAGAAATTTTCTATTTTTCTATTTTTGTAATAGAAACCGGAAAAAGAAAAAAAATTTCTTATCCCTCGCCCTTGCTCTCGCCACTCATGATCACCATTAGCCACTATGTGCCGATGTACACCCTTGCCCTTGCCACTCATGATCACCATCAGCCACTACCTGTCGATGTATGATTTCTATATTGACACTTTCAATTCAATTGATTAAAGATGTTTTATCTTATGAAAGAGTGGAGCACAGTGAATGGAAAATGGAAGGGAGATTTTTAAGAGGGCCTAACAAGCGAATTTCTCTTTTAAGAATATAAATTTTGTATTATTATCAAATGGATATCTCTGCTCACAAGCTTATTTAAGAAAAAGAAATAGAAAAATCTATATTTAACTATAAATTATTTCCATGAACTAAATAATTATCATTCCCGTCCTTACCTAGGAGAGCCTAGGTTTTACGTTGGTCTAATTCAAGTAAGTTACTAATTGGATGCTCCTAAAAGAGCAGGAAATATGATTGGGGGCCATGCAAGAACCTTAGGACTTCTTATTACCCCTTTGATCCGATTCAAAACGAACTAGTGCATAGAAACAATAGTTTCGCAGCCAAAATTGGACAACCCAAATTATTAAATCGTGAGGTGTTGAAATATTATCTCACATTACTCAACAACAAGTCCTACATGCTTTTTATGTACATGTGTTCTCTTTCCACACATCATCTTAAGTTTTTAGGTTAAGTCTTTCTAATATGATACCTAATCTGACTTGCACGTGAGAGGAATATGTTGAAATATTATCCCAAGTCGCTTGGTCAAATGACAAGCAACATTGCCAATTCCATTCCCTCCTCATCTTGGAACCAAAGACTCTTATCATTTCTAATAGAGTGGTTGTCTCCACATAAGAGAATAGATCAGCACTAGAAAACGTAACACGACGGATTACTTCTTTCGGGGGAGGCCAAGCTAGGGCAGCTCAAAGCATACGAAAATGATATTCTACAAGAAGCACAGGTCCTGCCCTCACAAGAATGTGCCATGATGAAAAGCAGCAGAAAAGTATAAATGCGTTAAGCAATTGTAACAGGAACCACTGAAGTTGCTCTGACCAATTAACAATAAAGCAGTGCTAGATCGATATCTCGCCTTTTGCACATTCCATGCCGAGCATATTTCACTGACCACCAAGATTGTGCATTCCTCCTCTGCTTTAACTCCTTTTACTACATCCGATTCTCTTGCGTGGCAACCGTACTGGATTTAGTAATTGAAAAGAGGAACCACAACGGATTAAATAACGAAAAGGGTAAGGCATATCGATCATAGGAGAATCACATCACGTAGCTTAAGATGATTCATGACCCTCGAGCAGATTGTGATCAATCGAGTTAACATCATAGCATTCCCCCTAGATGATATTCGTTAGCACCTCTTTTGTTGTTTCATGATGATGGCCTTCGAGAAGAGAATCCCAGAGATTGCAGTCGGAAGAATATATCTTAAAGGCCAAAGTGGAACCATTCCTACCTCTGAGATAATAGAATGTACGATCACGAAAGTCAACGGGGGTTTACATAGTCATTTGGTCCGATGCAATGTCAGTGGAGAAAAGGGCATGTGCATGGATGATGAGGCTAAATCTAACTGATTACCCCCTCTTTGCTTGAAGAAGTTCAATATTTTCCAAACCAATTGCAAGTTGACAACCGAAAAGAGATGAGACCGATTAGCAAGCGACGCTGCCTTGCTCCGCTATACATGTTGGAACTATCAATCTCGAAGCATCATTATAACTCTGCAAATGGGTCATATTACGCGTACAATTGATATCCAGATTCGTCCTCCAAAATTGACTAGCTCTCATGATGCTTTAACTGATATCCCACCCTAGACTCTATGGGTCTAAGAAAACATATACGGTTGCTACATTCAAAAGGAAGATAAACACGACGAACAAGTGTATATACATGTGAATACTTAGTAGTGAGGGGCGGGATAGTCGTGGCTAACCTGGGATGCTGCCTTAACGAGGAAACAGACAAAAGCACTAGATTGTAAGATAAGTTCTTATCATAGTTGCTCCCGTGGGATCAGAAAGGAGATGCCTGATAAGGCCCTTTCTCATGTCATTTGGTGCTATGGCAAACATATAGAAAGCAAAGAGTACAAGGTCAGCCGAAGAAAGAGTAGAGCCCAGGAAGCCTTGCCACATCCTGCAAAAAGACATGCACATTCCCATGTGAATTATTTCTTCAGGAGACACAAAGGTAGGTCCCATTGCTTAAGCTTTCCATCACACGTGATAGTAAGCTTTGCGATACTGGTATTTTCAAAAAAATCGAAATTTAAAAGCCCAGTTCTCCTTACAAAAAAAGAAGGTCCAATTCTCGTTCAATGTGTATGTTCTTGTAGAAGTCACATAGTTTCTTGTGTATCGCCTCTGCTATTATTATATGGAGAAAAAATCCTTATATGATTCCCGCCCTTGGCTCAATTTGTGTGTCATTCTCCGGAGCTCAACTTATGTAAAAGTAACCGAATTAGTCATCTTGTATTTTCCACGGCATGAAGAATAAAGAAAAGCTACAAACCTACGTGGTCTATTCCTCAAAAGTCTTGACAAATGTGTATGCTAAATCACAAAAGCCTATTACTTGACAAGAACTCCTGATAAAGAAGATGCCATTTGGTACTAATATTCTTGGTTAATTCTGAGATATATAGCATGAATTGAGCAAGGTGCTTACTTTTTTGTCAATAACGAGTTCAATTCTTTAGATGCAGGCTACCTAATGCTTAAAAGTATAGAAACTTCTATTTTATGTTCACTGACATATATCCAAGCGTTTTTAGCTCTGTAAACTCTGATGGAATGAAAAAAAAAAAAACTCTGATGGAATGTCTAAGTTCTCTTATGCAAAACAATAGTAGGGCACCGAGGAATTACCATCTAGGCAAACGGAAGAACGTATGAAAAAATGTCCTGATTCCCTCGATATCCAGCTGCAAGATCAGAGCCAGTCCAAAGAGGAAAAACGCCCTTTGCCGTTTCCTTTCAAGTGGCCACAGGGTATTCCAAGCTGATAAAAGATAGTACACGGTAAGATGACTGTAAACCAACTGAATCTCATGAATGTATTCTTAGAATCCATTCAACAAAGTATTGTTAAGGTGTGAAATATATTCCACCTCGTCCTTGAATAGCTTGAACTTGTCTGAGAAGACGGTTTCTTATTCAAATATAACACGATATCACCATGAAAGAGCTTGAGTTTGATTCCTTTAATCCCTCTTTCATTCATTTATTGGGTCTCCTGTATTTTACGTGATGGAAAAAAGAATTTCAATTTCACCCATGTGTAGGCTATTAAGAAGGCTACTTCTTCATACTGCCAACCTTGGTTTGAGAGAGGAAAGAAGTGGGGTTTGGGCATAAGACGAAACCATTTGAAGAAGACAGATATGCACTAATATATAATAAATATGATTTGCCAAAAGATTATATTGTTAGGACCAGCGAGCAAATAAAATGAATCAAACCTCACTAAGCACATGCAACTTTAGCTGAAGGCATTGTGATGTTTCTTATAAACAACACTTGTTTTTGAATTAAATGCCCGTCTTTTATGGGAAACTGTTATATATTTGTAAGAAAACTTGTTTTTTGACTCTTTCCCCCGGTAGATAATTCTGCTTATGAGTATTTTCTCTATTTAGTTAGGCATCACCAATTTTCCCAGCTTAATAATGAAAAAGAGTAATGTATACGAGAAATCTACATGATGTGTGATAAAAGAACAGAGTAGGGTAAACATGAAGATGGAGAAATAGAAGGAACACCCCTTAAAGAAAATAAGTAACGGTGACAATAATATGATGAACAAGATACATGGTAGAGAATGACAGGGAAATGTTCTTATCATCATCGGAAGGTTGAGCTCATTCAACTTCAGCCATCAGGTCATTAGACTACAAAGGAAACTTGCTGCTACTTGTCCATGGGAAGTGAACTCTCTAAGTTATTGGTGGCTGTGCATGTATTGGTGTGCAGAGGGCAAGCAAATGCTTTAATGCATGACTGACTTGATGCTGTCAACATATTATCCGTACTGGGAAAAGCTTTGGCTCCAAGCTCCCCATGATTCTAGAATAAGGGTTTCCATTTGCAAAAGGACACACAAATAAAAGCATAAATTTATATTCAAAAAACGTCCAAAGAGACTCACACCAATTTGATTGACTCGTAGTGCCTATCTGAATCCAAGAGTCAAAATTCTACAGCCTCAATCAAATAAAAATTGAAGCAGCATGCACCAACTCCCACAGTTGCAGTCTATATTCAGCAGAAATTTTTTTTTTTTTTTTTGGGTGACCCAGGAAACCCCGAAAGCCGACAGCCAGCGGGAAGAACCTGGGCTGACGCAAGCTGGCCACCACACTCACACCAGCGGTTAAGTCACCCTGCGATGCACTGGGGATTCGAACCCCTCCCCTTCACGAGGGGGAGAGGGCCCAAAGCCAGCAACGCCACCCAGGTGGGTGGTCTATATTCAGCAGAAAGTTTGTGCACATTGCATTTGATAAAATTGTGTAAAATTATTGGCACTACTAGGAAACTGATTGTGAAGAAATGCTAGACAGAGAGAGAGAGAGAGAGAGAGAGAGAGCATGTACCCTGCATTGAGATGTTTCCATTACTTCGTTCATAAGCTTGAGCCCCCTTAACTTGACCAGCCTTCAAAACATTTGCAATTGCAGATGCATAATTAGGAGCTTCAGACAAGGATCTCACCACAGAATAGCCTGTTCGAAAACACGCACATGTAATTTAGGCAAAAGAGAAAAATGTTAGATCAACTTGTTTTTTCTTCACCTGTAGCTGGATGCACCATGCAGGCAGCAGCACCAAACGCAAGATTTTTCTGTTCTGTATTTGGCAAGGATCCGCCAACTGGGATATAAGACCACTCCTGTATAGGGTATTGAAAATATCAGATGACTATCTACATGAAATTTCACAAGTATATCGAGAATAGATATATCATGTTATCACAACTGCAAAATGATGCACAAATGTGCGACATTAGCAACAGTGCAAAATTGCACATTTCCAGAGAAGCTGAAAGGTGCATGCCCTTCATGTTGTACGCAGTTTACACTTCCTCAAGGAGCATAAACCAACTCGCGGTATTATCCAGACATCTCCGTATAATAAATTTCCTCATGTCTAAAGAAACATTAAAACACATACGCACGTAGACTGTCAATTAGAGTACATCTAAAGATAAACATAGCATCATGCTTTCTTGATGAATTCTTATAATAAAGAATATTATAGTGCAAGAATAAGGCATTGTGAAAAGGTTATTTCCTCAAGAGTACATTTAAGGATACAATGGACTCAGACATTTCTCACATAAATCATCGACATCAACACCATCATCAACAACCTGTTATGCCTTTGCTTAGTTACTGGAGTTGGTTACAAATGTCCAAGTTAACTTGTTAAGCACCATAATAATTGCAAAATTCACACATAAGAAAGTGCTTAATGACATTGTAGAATGCAAAAATAGATTAAGTAATTGTAGTATGGATTCATATATTACCTCTTCATAAGTTTTTGTAATTCTGACACCCATTGTTTGTAACCTAAACATCAGCCTTTCTTTTAGTACGTCAAATGGCATAGCCTCTTTTGAAGCCAAACAAGTTTCCTATAGGACGTCTCTGTTAGTATCACAAGCATTTGGATATGTAACGTCATTCATGCTGTAAAATATTTATCAGAGAAAACCTCAAAGAAGACTCTGGTGGATGACATAGGCATGGCATACAGAAAAGTTGGAGAATGAACTTCTGAACAGGGAATTTCTTGCTTGCTATAATCTCTATAATCCATAAAAACCATCAGATCAGGATCATATGGATTATTTTCCACCTGAAATTGGAAAGGAAAAATCCATAAGCAAGGGGTAAAAACACAATATTTAAGCACCATGAAATGAACTTTCCTACTTTCATTATATCATAAAAGTAGTAATAATTATACTCAGAACGGTTTTGCAAATTATAGATATTTCAACCTCCTGCTCCATTTTAAAAGTCAGATGAGCATTAATGCAGTTGGACCCTACTCAGTTCAGTTAAAAATAAAATACTTCTAATAGACCAAAAAAGTAAACACCCAGTTGTCACATCAGATTACAAACCATTCTTTCACTGTAACAGTCATTTCAGTCTGAATATTGGTGCATTTACATTGAGCTACTGCGAGACAAACTAGAAAGATACCACCATTGGTATATTTCTCTGGTATGGATAATTGGAGATTATTTGATGACCAGAAAGCTCAAAAAGCGAAGTTCACTTCTGAGTGACATTAAACCTACATAGGAACTGTACATGAACATTTACACGATGTACTACCTCAACCTCTACTCCATAAGCTGTCTGAAGAGAAACCCTTGGGCCACCCACCTCATACTGCAAAAGTTTCCCTGAAGCCGCTCCAGATGCAACCGTAGCAAGCCTATAATACTATGCTAAAAGCTTCAGGTAAAGGAAATGAGTAAAGCTATGCTGACAAGAATGTAAAAATTGTGGAGTTTTCCTCTGTTACCGGCATGGGATGACAACGTTATGTTCACAAACAACATGACTATACCCATCAGCAGCTTCAAATATATTTTCCACTTTAGAGCTCAGGAATGAAACACCTGACTTGACACACCTAAGGACAATTAATAAGGATTATGTATATATGGAGAGTGTTCTATGAGATGGACAAATAACAGCCAAAAATCATAGCCATGCTAACCTGTCTAGCAACTCCTCATGAAGAAGGTGTCTACTAACTCGTCCATATGCACGACCAATCAGAATTGGCTCGCTATCATCAAGGTATATTATTGTGTCCTTCCAGACATGCTCGATACAATTTGCAAGTCCAAGATCTGAAAATGGAGTCTTATTTTCCAGAAACTCAATACAGCACAAGCACTAATTTCATGAAACATTGAAAAACATTTTACCGATCGTGACAGTTTCAACAACACTTCCATTGGGCAATAACTTTAGGATAATAGCAATTACTTAGAGAAGCTGGCACCAGCTTATAAAAGCCAAATGAAGGTGACAACATAGAGGGAAACTAGGAGAAGCTGATATACTGCTGCTTTTAGAAGAATGCAATTTCAGCAACAATGAGACCTAAGTGAACTGAAATAAGGGCATATTTCCTTCTTTCCATGGGGAGGGAACTTGCTTCTTCAAATACTAAAAAAATGAAAAGATAGATTATTAACTGAGGCATCGTCATTTACGTAAACTTCTCTAAAGTTATAGATGGAGGAACGCTGACAGAATAGGCTTATGCTCAAGAACCTTTTATTCAATCTTGATCCTCACTGCTGACATCTATTATGCCGGACTACAGGCTTCCTAATTGGAGATGAGGAGCTCTATTACAATGATGGCATTTACAAAGAAAACTTAAACTTTGAGAGAGTACCTTTAAATTCATCTTCCCATACACCATAGTTATTCGTGAAAGGAAGATCCGGGCCAATGAGCCCGACGCTCAATCCTAACGTCGCAGACTCTGCAGCCAGAGCTAGACCAGCAGGACCACAACCAATCACAACTAAATCCAGTGGATCATTTCCTAGTGAGATCGGTGGTAACTGCAAAAGTAGCCAAAAACAGGGGACACCTTCAACATAAACATAAGGCATGAAACAGAACGTGTAATGGCACCAACAGAACAGAGATCACAGTAGTCGCAGTAGTCAATAGAGTCAAATCGATTAAATATAAGCATCTCAAATGAGAATCTGATCTAAACATGATATCTTCCAAAACCGCTTAAATAAAGGTGGCTGCCCATGCAATCCATGATAATAGCGAACGTTCTTTTAAATGCATTACTTGAAGATATTACCGCGAAGAGACTACATGTTACGAAACCTTCAAAGCACAAACGAACATTCGAACGCATATCGAGGGATACTGCTCGCTCACGATACCAATTCACCATGAAAACTTATCAGTACAAGGGATGCCAACATCTACATCAAGGATCAGGACGATGACTACTCCTACTTCTTTCAGTTTGAGCGTTTAGTATAAGCGCCATCCGCATGCTCTGCCTCCGCAACACGAGAAAAAAACACCAGAATTCCTACAAGCGCTACTACGCTCACCGACCTTATCCGCGATTCTAGACTGGCTGTCCATCGCCTTGCCCCGCTGCATTCGCACGAAGCACAGCTCCGATCCCCCGGCCTTGACGTAGTCCTCCTCGTCGGCGAAGCCTTCCCGGACGACGACGCAGCTCTCGCTCCCGGCGCCACCGGCCCTGACTCCGCACGCTCTGCACCGCGGGAACGACGCCGCGCCCTCCGCCCTCCTCGCCGCCGCCCGAGCCCTCCGCCGCGAGCGACGAGGCACCGCCATTGCCGCGAAGTGCCGCGCGCCTCCGGTGACACACTCCATCCCCCTCCCTCCCTCCCTCCCCCCGCCGCTCCGCGCCTCGACGGTTGTTGTTCTTCTTCTTCTTCTCGCGGGAATGCGCTTCCCTCCCCCCCCCCCGGCGCCGCTCACGCCATCACCGCCGCTCGGAGGTCGCCGGAGCCGAATGCGGGCGGGCTCGAGCCTCGCTCTCCGTCGTTCTTCTCCGTTTTTTTTTTTTTTTTTTTTCTTTTGCTTTCTGCGTGTATCAGGGGAGGGAGCGTTGAGGATACCGGATAGAGTTTAGTGTCTGGGTGGTGAGGGAGCTGTCTCTCGTGGCCCTTTTCAAGTCGCTGAGCTGAGAGGAGCGGTAGCTTTCGTGGTGACACGTGGAGGGGCGCCATTGGCGGGGCCTGTGGCGTTGGAAGACTGTCGACGATTGTGTCTCGTCAAGTGAAACGCGGTCGTTTTCTCTCCTTACGAGAACCATCGCGAAACTAAGGCCCTTTGGTAACATCATTTGTTTGATTATGTTCTTTTATTCTTCGAAACATAAAAATAATATAAATTTGTTTGATAATTTTTTTGTTCTCAAGATTAAAAAAAAAATTCATATTCCCAAGAATTGATTTAGAATAAAATCAAGAAGTAAAATAATAAACCTTTTTATTTTTCAAAAACAATTTCATAATAAAGCCTAACTTTTTTTCTTTTTTCCATTCTCTCTTCTTATTCCTCTTAGCCAGTCATTGGCCACTATCGACCATTGACATGGCCATCAGCAGTTGTCGACGACCAATTAGACGAGGTACAGCAAGCTCGCTAGAGTCTCGCTTGACCATTGCGAGCCTCGACCTAATAGATTTGGGTGAAGGTGAGCCTCACCAATCTCACCCAGGCAACGCAAGGTCGACCTCACCAGTCCGTGTGAGATTGGGCCTTCCCAGGCCAGGGTGAGGTCAAGCCTCGCCCAAATCTGGCAAGGCTGAGGCTAGTGGTGGCCAAGCGAGCCTCTGGCTAGCTCGCCAAACCTTACCTAGCTAATCATTGGCCACAAAGAAGGAGAAAGAAGAAGAGAAAAGGAAGAAACAAAAAAAAAGAGAAAAATAAGAAAATTATAATAAAAGCATTAAAAAAAATTAAGAGTCGTATCAAATGCATTTTTATCCTAAAAATATAAATTTTAGATAGTTACCAAATGTTTTCAAATACTCAGAAACTCATCCAAATAATAAAATCTAAGAAAACCATTTTTGATTAAAAAAAAATTTGTTCTCAGAAATAGAATGGTTACCAAATGCATTTTAAACTGATTAACATTTTATTTTTCTTCTGTAAAATTGTTGTGATGATTTTTTTTGAATTTATAATCATTCATTTGCAAAACTTGTTTCAGCATCTTATGTATTTGTTCAAAACATATCGTTGTCTCACTAGGTTTTTACCGAGTCTAATATCAACATAAAGTCTCCATGATTTTTTTTTATTACATTTAAGAACGCTGATGTTCCAGGAAAAAATCACAGGTACATGATTCTAATATAGTAAGAAATATTTCCATCACGTCATTTAGCTCTTTACGGATCCAAGCTTCTGGCCAATTTCTTCTATTTCATATTAAAGCGTGGCTGTTCTCACATTTTTGGCTTTTCAAATGTTTGTTATTGCTTCATACTTGTCTTAGATACATGCCAATCGAAAAACCTTATCTATTCAATTATTGTAATTAGTGATAAATAGGAAATATTTTTCCTTCTTAACATAAATATTTCTAATTCACAAAAATTATTGGTTTCTGAAGCATGGACAATCCTTCTAACCCTAAAGACCAGCAGGACAAGCCAAGCTATGCTCTGCAAGTTTTTGTCAATGGCCTACTACCAACTAAATCACAGCTCCTGCAAGCATCAAGTTCAGTTGTTCTTCCTGCATCTTTTTTTGGCCTTCGGACTGTTGGGGTACCTCGTCTGTTCCCGTTGCCCGATGCTACGCTGCATCCAACTTGGATCTGGACGATCTGGTCCGGCGTTTGTACTAGAACTCAAATCTGTTAAATGTTCTAACCGCTGCTCTCGAGCTCTCCTGCCGCCCATTTGATTTGCTGCAAAACCCTTCATCGTACTTCTTGAAGGAACATGCAAGTGGCATGAAACCCCAGCCAAATTCAGTTCAACGAACATCATGTGTCGATCGGATTCCGTTGACAAATGAAACATAAAGGGTATCATCCGCTGTTTTAGAAGATACATAAGAGAGTAAATGGAAACGTGAGAAGCACTTGAATTGTCGTAGAATCGTCATTGCTCCCTTGGAAAGTCAGGGCTTTGCGGCTTTTGTGGGTTGTCTTTGTAGATTATTGATCTTGACTAGATTCTTAGTTAGAAAGTTGCGTGAATTTAGAAATATTGGTAATGTGAAACGAGCATGATTGACCCATCACGTTATACTTTAGCGGTTATCGTACCTTAAATGTAATAAATGAAAATATAATATGGAGCTGAGTGAGACCACAGATTAGTTGATAAAATATTATGACCAAAATGCCATTGCCCTTAAGCTTTTCCTCCATTAATAATTGAAGAACTTTAGCACATAGCACGAACTCACATATGAGAAGGAGAGGTTGTTCCTAGATTTTGTGTTCATTCTTCGTAAGGGCCAATTCCATAAAAAAAAACACGAACTCCAAGCGTTGTCTTAAATTTGGGGCGAACTTTATTTTGTCTCAAGAAAAAGTACAAACTTTAGGTGTTGTTCCTTCGTTACAAAAAAAAAAAAAAAAAACTTTAGGTATTGTCCAAAATCTAGCATGAACTTTATTTGAAACAAAATAAAGTAAGTCTATTACAAATAGGCTTCACTCTCTATTTAATCACAAAATGTACACGCTTTTGATATCTCGCTTTAAGGCAATGTAATTGATCTAATGGCTCTAGCTATGTGCCTCATCCCCTGAAATTGAAGCTGTTGAATTATTTTTTCCATGAAAATCATCTATAAAATTTACCTCATTGAATGATAGACTTAAATTTAACACTTCCTTCAAACACTAAAATGCAGCATCGTTTTGTTGTGTTGGATATTATTGCTGATGTGGAAATGCCATGTCGGATGACTGTGGAATGAGGTTAATGGGAGCCAGATTTGGGACACAAGTGAAAGTTTGTGCTTTTTTTAGACAAAATAAAGTTCAGATTAAATTTTGGACAACACTTAAAGTTTGTGCTTTTTTTTGACAAAATAAAGTTTAGGTCAGATTTAGGACAACACTTAAAGTTCGTGTTTTTTTATGGAATTGGCCTTTCTTCGTAAGCAAGTGAAAGAAACCTGATCCCGGCCGCCCTTCCTTTTTCCTCTCTTTCACTGTCCACATGGCTTGAAAGACTCCAAAAGCGACGGCTAGAAAGCTGATTTGATTCTTAAGGTTGAATGCCCGAGGTTCAAGTTCACCCTTACGTTTTGGCGGCACATAGCGTTGAATAGAAAGCCCGGCACCTATAGACCCACGTGTCCTGGACCAAAGGTTCTCAACAGCACAAAAGACCGAAAAGGTAGAGAAAATGATCTGGCACGAAGCTTGTAGGGGTCTAGGATTTTCTAAAGTTCTCTGCAATAGCAACATGGGATTGTTTGTTTGTATTCTAGAGCATCTTCATAATTAAATGAAGGCAATTGATAGATGAGGAATTGTGATATTAGGCCCTCCCCTCAGTAGCTGCCAAATGCTGCAACATGAGAAGGAAGCAATAGAGCATTGTTTTCCTTTTCCTCCCAAAACCCTATTCCCATATTGCATACGCATCTCCTTGTCAATTAGCCTAAATGATCTTAATTAGCCTACAAGATACATAAGAGCTTCAACTTAAGACCCACTTGATGACCTAATCCACTTCAATTCTGTCCCGGTCATAAGGAAGAAAACTGTTTGCACCACTCATGAATTATGAATTACACATATAATCATAGTCATCGATCATCATTGCTATGTGAAGTTTAATGGAAAATTCATGAAATTAATAGCTGCGGTTTGTTAAGATCTAGGAATTAAACAAAGGGAGAGTAGAGTGTCCATTTTTCTTCCTTTTTTTCTTATTATTTTGAGATAATTATATAAATGATCCTTAACCTTCTATTCACTACGCGGTTTCCAAACTTTTTATTTTACTTAATGTGATTTTCAAACTTTTTGGTAAATGTGCAATCTATTCTCTAAATTGTATGATAATATTCAATATTGTCCTTGAATGTTGGATGATATTAGATACTCTCATAGAGTTTAAAGATTAAATTGAGTATGTACCAAAAGTTTATAGAGCACATTAAAAAAGTTAAAAGTTTAAATATTAATAAACTAAAAATTCAAACATACATTTTACGTTAATTCAAAGTTGATGACCATTTCTATCATTTTTCTTGAGATAAGTGTATTGAAAGACCTAAAATTTGTCAAAAAAGTACAATTAAGTCTTAAAACTTTTAAAAAGTATAATAAAATCCTAAAAATTGTCACGAAATTACAATTAAATTATAAAACTTTCAAAAAGTATAATCAAATCTTCAAATTTGTCAAATTGATTAAATCAAGTCTTTTTGTTGATTATATTTTTTAAAAATTTTAGAACTTAATTACATATTTATTATAATTTTTAAGATTTAATTATATTTTTTGAAAATTTAAAGATTGAATCACACTCTTGTGACAAGTTTGAGTATGCTCATCCTTATATTTGCCTTCATTTTCCCTTAACGTGCGCGAAGCTGCGGTCAACACTGAAAAGCAGCAGCTCAAGTGGCCAGCGCTTCCCGCGGATTCGAGAAATCCGCAGATCGGCGATGCGCGGCGGCGGCGGCGGCGGCGACGCGACGGGCTGGGACGAGGACGCCTACCGGGAGAGCGTCCTGAAGGAGAGGGAAGTCCAGACCCGGACCGTGTTCCGCGCCGCCTTCGCCCCCTCGCCGAGCCCTAGCCCCAGCCCCGACGCCGTCGTCGTCGCCTCCAGCGACGGCTCCGTCGCCTCCTACTCCATCTCCGCCTGCCTGTCCGACCACGTAAGTCCGCCGCGGAGCGCTCTCGCCGTGGCGTGTTTTCCGTTTATTTCCGAGCTAATTGCTTTGTACGATAGCGTTTTTCGAAGATGCGACGCGCGCGCGATGTTTGAATGCGGGGGTTTTGCATGTCCGAGATTCTTAATGTTGGCTTCGGATTTTCCAATTTCGCGTAAAAATCGTCGGATTCGGAGCTGTAGTCTGCTCTGCTCTGCTCCTTTAATGGGAAATGCCGGCCAAGTTTTGATTTTTCCGGCGGGCAATCGAGTTCGTTGAAGTCTTGAGGTCTCTATTGTTGTTCTATGCATTCGTCGTGCGGGTTTTGAATTGCGAAATGTAATGTGATTTTTTGTGTACTTCAGAGATTGCAGTCGTTGCGGTTTGCTGACGCGAAGTCTCAAAAGTGAGTATGCGTCGATTACTAGTGGATAGGTACTGCTTTACCGGTTTCGGTTTAGAAGGCGACACTGACTGGACTCCTTTTTACAATCTGCGGTGGCGGCCTGAACTGTGGCAGCGTTCTAGAGGCGGAACCCGCTTGTTTCCTTCAGGGGCATGATGGACCTGCCTATGATGTCAAATTTTATGGCGAGGGTGAAGATTCTCTTCTACTTAGGTACATGCCATCTAATACATCTCATTATTTTCACTTGATCTTCTTTCTTCTCTTCATTGTTAAAGAAGCTTATAGATACTGTGATTTTATCCAATTTGTCTGCACTGCCAATATTGCCATGGTAACTCCAATCTTGGATGGATGTTGTAAGCAAAGTTGAGGCCATGTGACTACAGGAAGGCGTGTAGATGTGGGTATTCTTTAGGCATTACAGGTTTAGCGTTAAGAACAAGGTTGCTTTGTTTTTAATAGAGCTAGTCTTTTCATTGTATATGGATAAGCTATGTGCATTAGACTCGAGTAGCATTCTTAGTAAATAAAAGATAGAATCTGATGATATTATGTAATTGTGTAGTTGTGGTGATGACGGACGGATTCGGGGGTGGATGTGGAGAGACATTACGAGCTCAGAGGCGCATGACCATTCACAAGGTAGTAGTTATGTGACTTTTTCTGCTTCACTAAGCTTAACTGCAAACGAAGGAGCCACCTAATCATTTAGTGATCTTATTTATTTGTTTTTTGGGAAATTTGACCACTTGGCATTTCTGAGTCAGGTGGCAACGGCACATTTGTTGAGCTTGATATTCTTGATCAGTAGGAATATTGAATTATGGTTTTTCTTTCTTTCTTTATATGTTAGGAGTAAGCATCTTAGTGGGGAAGTGTGCATCATTTAAGATATCCTCTGGCAAGGTACTTTAAAATGGCAGATAAAAAGAAGAAAAATTGGAACCAAACTGAACTTGGGAAGCTTCAATTTTAGTCATGTGCAATAGGTTTCACGCTTGCCACTTTTGTGATCACTTCCTTATTGCTAGATTCAAGGAAAAAAGCCATGAAATATGGCAATTATCTCCACACCTTCTTCATTCCTTTTTTGGAAGTTTTGCCCCATTAGTTTGTATTCCATGGCAATGTGTACTTTTTGCCTGACGTCTAGCCTTGTTAGGTCACTGCAAAAGTGCCTTTTTCCCAGCATTATATTCTCATTAATTTTTGGCATTGCTATTTACTTGCTCAAATTCTCGGAATGCCCTCTTATCCTTGTTTCGTGATGGATATCTTTGTCCCACAAGATAATTTGATGAGTCAACAAATGAATACTACTAATTAAGGTTTGAGAATCCTCAGCGATGTAAACATTACTCTTTATTTATTTTGCATGTCACAGGAAACAGTGCAAAACCAGTACTTGATTTGGTGAATCCCCAAAGTAGGTGTGTACTCCGTACTTAATTTATTTGCTATAACTATTTGTAGTCATCTTCATATTTTTAGGTATAGCTACCTGTGAAAATGGCTTATTAGCGTGCTGACATAAAGTTTTATCTTGATGATGATTGAAATTGGTGAGAATAAAAATTTTGGGCATAGTGTCATTATATCATCCAGTCTCATTCCAACGTAGATATGTATGGTATCAGGGAGAAATCTTCTCTGACGCCAGATTAACTTGGTATGATCTGTCAGATAGCCATTTAAGTTGAACTACACTTCTCGAAATGCTCTAGACATCTCTTGGTTCCCCGTTGGATTCATAATTGTACATATGTGAAAAATCTTTATATCCTAAATTCTTAAGCATAGTTATCCATTTCAACTGTGCTAGGATTTGACTTTTATTGTTTGTGAATTATATTTCTTCATCTAAAGATCAAATATGCCTTCCATCTTCTCTGATATCCTCTTTAACTTATTTTTGGCTTCCTTACTGCCTTGTAGAGGTCCTTGGGGTGCCCTTTCACCAATCCCCGAGAACAATGCCCTGGCTGTAGATGTTAAGGTGTGAGAATATTTAGCTTCATGCTATTTGTGCTCATGTGCTGATATATTTTCCTCACATGTCCCTCTACTGATGTTTATAACTCTCTTTTGAATAGCGGGGATCCATTTATGCTGCAGCTGGTGATTCTTGTGCATATTGTTGGGATGTGGTATGCATAATCTTTGGCGTATAACATTTAACTTTGCATTTTTTTTCCAAATTTTATGTCCCCTTTTCATCTGAATTTCTCAGGAATGTGGTAAAATAAAAACTGTTTTCAAAGGGCATTCTGACTACCTGCACTGTATAGCTGCACGGAACTCTTCTAGTCAGGTTGGATATGTTTGTTTATTTGATGCTCTTCATTTCTGTTGCAGTCTGCCCCTGCCCCCCCCCCCCCCCCCCCCCCTATTTTTTGTTTGCAGGGTTATTAATGGTCTAGATTTTTCAAAGTTCGTTTATCTCCTATCCTGAGTTGTTGCTTGCATAATAAAAGTATCTTCTCTTGCAGGTTATAACAGGTTCTGAGGATGGGACAGCAAGAATATGGGGTAGGGATCCCCCCCCCCCCCCCCCCCCCCAAAAAAAAAAATCCCTTCCCCTTCCTTTTTTTTTTTTTTCTGTATTATGCTGCGATGCTCCTGTTTGGCATTTTTGAATTGTTGTTGCACTCTAGTAGGTTATTTTTGGTCAATTGTCTTCTTCTTTCTCCCCCCCCCCCCCCCCCCTCTTTTTCTTGACAGGTCTAACATATAGTCTTTCTGCTAGATTGCAGAAGTGGTAAGTGTGTCCAAGTAATTGATCCAGACAAAGACCATAAGAAAGGTTTCTTCGCAAGTGTTAGTTGTCTTGCTCTTGATGCAAGTGAGAGTTGGTTGGTAAGCATTCATAATTGCAAGTTTTCCTAGTAGCTTTAAATACCTTCATATTTGGCAATGGTTGTTGCAATTAGAATTATAACCTTTGGAGGTTTTTTGCTTACTTTACTTCCTCCCATCTATTATTTAATTTCGAAAGTATCAAAATTTTGATGATAGAGATTAATTTATGTGTGTGATCCTTTTTGACTGGTAAAGTACTTCTCTGGGAGGTTGACCTGTATCTCAGTCAAATTATGAGGAGTTATATTGGTGTAATGAATTAGTGTTTGGCATGTAGCATTTTCATTATTGATGTTATGCCCTCTAATCTTTTCATTTTCCATGCAGGTCTGTGGTCGGGGTCGGGATTTATCTGTCTGGAGTATATCTGCTTCTGATTGCATAGCAAAAATCTCAACCAATGCTCCTGCACAGGATGTCTTATTTGATGATAATCAAGTAAGTCCATTGTAATTTTATTTCCCAAATTTCTTACATACAGTTGTACCGACGTCTTGCTCATTGTATGAATTTCGTTTCCAATTCAGCATTACAAGGTTTTGTTTTCCTCAATGCTTCACTCTTTTGCATGACCTTGCTATCCTGGGCTTACTCAAGCATTCTATCCAAAAGGATGGCCATTGTTGCATTTGGACTTGAGTCGGTCTCTTGCCTGACCTTGCTACCCTGAGTTTACTTGAGCATCCTGTCTGAAAGGAAGACTACTGTTGCAATTGGATTTGAAAAGGACAAAGAACTTGATGAAACAGATGAAATAAAAATTTGGATGAATAAACAGTAATATTTAGGACTAAGTAGTTCCTACGAATGTTTTTCAGTTTCTGACTTCCAATTTCATGAAAATTCTACATCAAAGTGAGCTGAAATGACAATTTTTCTGTAACTGGTAATATTTTTGCAGCTGATGTTGATTTGTCATATGTGTTAGTAATAACATATTGGTAAATCCCATTATTTTGTTAGGAACTTAAAATATATTAGTAGAGATTTGTAGAATTGTCATGAATTTCATTGTTATGGATCTTTCTCAGGGCTCTGTAATTGGTAATACTTTTGCAGAATCCTTATCCCATGTCTGTTTTATGCGTTTAGTCTTCTGGTAGTTGCCTGCCCAATCACACTGAAATAATTTTTCCCAATTGCAGATATTACTGGTTGGAGCTGAACCTTTGATCAGTCGTTTAGACATGAATGGGGCGGTTCTTTCTCAAATACATTGTGCACCTCAGTCGGTGTTTTCTGTTTCTCTGCATCAATCTGGTGTAAGTTCCTCTTAACTAGCCGTCA
This sequence comes from Eucalyptus grandis x Eucalyptus urophylla, assembly GCA_028830015.1. Taxonomy (NCBI): domain Eukaryota; kingdom Viridiplantae; phylum Streptophyta; class Magnoliopsida; order Myrtales; family Myrtaceae; genus Eucalyptus; species Eucalyptus grandis x Eucalyptus urophylla. Next base: position 51,460,976 of record CM054190.1, read on the forward strand.
TCATCTGATTGCTTCTACTGCAAAAACTCACAACATCTGACTCATGACACATATTATCTCTTCCTAGCATGTCAATGATGACAATATCACCCTGCATGTCCTGAAATTCAAGCATTTAAATCCTATTGGGCTTAATATCTTGTTTAGGTAACTGCAGTCGGGGGTTATGGAGGCTTAGTCGACGTAATCTCCCAGTTCGGAAGCCACCTCTGCACATTTCGCTGCAAATGCATATGAATGAAAAACTGCATCGACATGATATTCTTGTAACGAACCTGCAGTGCTACGCCCATGCCTCGGAGGAAATATGGTTGCTCCAAAGAACCTTGTGCATTTGCCTTAGTTAACCTTATCTGGCAAGGAGTTGACCTGACTTTTGCTAAAATCTGAGGTTTTTGATCTGTGGGCTGCTCTTTTCTTTCACTAAGTTTGACAAAGAGGGTGCTTGCTTGCAGCCTGAACATGCCGTGAAATGTAGTAGCGTAGAGAAAAAAGAGAGCTCAACTTCGTTATCGCAGGAGACTTTTGTGTGGACCATTATACTCCTTTTGTTAGATTTTTCCTTCTAAAATTTTGTATCTTGTAAAAGATTTGGTGATTTCAACGTTTAGAAGGCTAATTGGTTCTAGTCTTTTTCTTAAAATAGATACAATATCTAGTATGTGCTGAAGAGGAGTAACATCGAGTTATCTAATTTTCTGTGGTATTCGAATCGGATTGAGAACCTCTCGACATGCAAGAACACACATCACAAGTGTTTTCCAGGTTTGTTTGTGAATTATCAATAACGACAATTTATATCTGAATATTTTTATAGACGATGAAAATATTTTTATTTATTTAATTTTGTTAACGATACAAATGACCTTATTGAGGAAGATATTTTTCGAATTCCACATTTTCATAAAATAAATGGAGTCTAAAATCTTGCCTTTTCTTGTACTACAAATATTCGCGCCTTTCAATATTTGGCAACGGGTTAATCTTGTTCCATATTCGTTATTCAGCAATTATTAAACAATATTTAGTTTTCATTTTCAGCCTTTAAAATCTAATATTTGTGCACTTAAGATTCTCCACGCTAGAATATAAAAATTATCCCAAATAAAAAAAAAAAATCAACATATGCCTCAAAAAATGCCGTTGTGTGTATGTCCACAAAAAGCTTTCCAAACATAGTACAGCATGCAACGCTTGTATTCCTTTCTTCTTTGGCCACATGCAATCCTCATGTTGATAGAATATCTCTCCCTCTTCTCTCAATCGCTCTCCAAATTCGCTTCATTTATTTCGCAGAAGAATAAGTGATTTGGAGATTTATTTTTCTAAAAGATATTATCTTATATTGCTTATAATAATTAGCCAACGAAAAAATAATTTTATTATCGATAATAATATATGTTTAAATATATTTGGAGACGAGAAATATAACCTTTCGTTTATTTCTCTTAATAAGCGGCACGAGCTGGCGTTTAATTTCTGCAAACCAAGGGGGGGCTAGGGTGGAGTTACAACAAAATCGTGGGCTTTTCCAGCTTGGTGGGCTCAATCATTTGAGTTGGAGTGGGCCCCTCCAACCTGGAAAAAAACGGACAAATGGAAAGAAAAAATCTATAAAAAAAAGTTAAAAAAAGAAAAAGAAGGGAGAAACGCGACGAGATCGCATGCTATTTTCCCAATTCCCACGCCCGATAGAAATAAAAAAAAATAAATAAAGAAAATGGAAAAGGAATTGGGAATGGGAAAAAAAAAAAAAAAAAATTACAACCTAGTGTCTCCCCCAATCCCTCCCTCCCCTCTCCCTCTCACTCTCCACTCGTTCTCTCTCCTCCGCCGTCCCTAATTTCCTTCGTTATCTCTCTCTCTCTCTCTCTCTCTCTCTCTCTCCTCGCGTCTCACTTGGCTTCTCGCTCTAGATCTGAGGAGAAGCTCCCCCGCCGCCGCCCGATCGCCGCCGCTTCTCCGGTCGCCTTCCCCGCCTCCGCCCGCCGACCGATCGATCGATCCCTCCCTCCCTCCCTTTCTTCCGTCCGTCGTCGACATCAGGTTCGTCTCTCTCGCGCCCCCCCCCCCCCTCGCTCGATCGACCTTCGGGCCGGCCCCGCGAGGGTTCCGGTCTCCGATCTCCGGCGGCCGTGTTAGGTCCCCGAGCTCGCGAGGCCCGTGGTCCGCGGCTCCGGCGTCGTCGATCTGCGCGGTTCTCGGAGCTTTTTCCGCGGCTGTCGATTGCTTTGCTTTCTGGCTGGTTCAGGTTTTAGGTTTTGGTGGATGCGCTTGGTTTTTTAGGGGAGTCGGATGGGTTCGGTTCCTTTTTCTGTGTTTCGGTTCGATTTTGGTGTGGATTTATAGTTGGATCCGGGCGGGCGGTCAAGTTTCGAGCTTTGGCTGCTTTTCTGCGAGGAATTTCTCCTGTTGCCGTGGTTCCCTGATAATTTCTGCGAGTTCCTATCAGTATCGTGTTTTCTTTGTGTTTATGATGGCTACGTCTTTTGATAATTTCTGCGAGTCCCTATCAGTATCTTGTTTTCTTTGTGTTTGTGATCGCTATGTCTTTTGTAAATCGACTCCTTTTGGGTATTTTGCAGCAATGGCAGGATTAACCCCGGAAGGTTCGGCGTTCGACTCTCGTCAGTTCGATGCTAAGATGAGTGAGCTGTAAGGAACACTTGCCTTGATAGTTCGGAGTCACTTAGAATATTTATTGATCGCGGAATCTCACGTACTTTGAATATGGTGCCTTGCAGACTTTCAGCTGATGGGGAGGATTTCTTTACATCTTATGATGAGGTGTATGAGAGCTTTGATGCTATGGGCTTGCAAGAGAATCTCCTGAGGGGCATTTACGCATATGGTATGTATGACTTTCGGCTCCTGTTTTCTTTTCACCTAATTATTCTCCTTGACAACGGATGGGCAACGTGTTGTAGAGTGTTGTAGAGCGTAGAAAGTGTGAACTGAACAACATGGGATAGTTAAAGCTAAGGTCTTTACCTTTTTAAGTGTCACGCTGATGTGTTTTTTTCTTTTTCTTTTCTAAAAGGGAGAAGAAGAGTTTTTATGAGTTAGAAAGCAGGACTCATGCTTCTTAAGCAATCAAGTTTTTCTGTTGAGGAAACATCCCCTTCAATGTGCCCTATATTGCTTGTTTATTTGGCTTTTGATAAGTGACAATTAATGATTGACGAGTAGCAGTAGATGTGTACACAGGCAATGCACAGATTGAGATACTGAGGAGAAAAAAAGTTGCTTTAAAAAAGTAAGAAAAAAGCATATTCCAGCATCAAACTAAAAAATTTAGCAACAGCATCTTTCCAGCCACAAGTTCCACATAATACTTAGAGGAATGCTGACATTTTTTTTATTTTTTATTTTTTTTCCTTGCAGGGTTTGAGAAACCCTCAGCAATTCAGCAGAGGGGAATTGTACCATTCTGCAAAGGTTTAGATGTTATTCAACAGGCTCAATCAGGAACTGGAAAAACGGCCACTTTCTGCTCTGGCATTTTGCAACAACTTGACTACGGTCTTGTGGATTGCCAGGCTTTGGTTCTGGCACCCACTAGGGAACTTGCACAGCAGATTGAGAAGGTCATGCGTGCTCTTGGAGATTATCTTGGTGTCAAAGTACATGCTTGTGTTGGTGGAACCAGTGTTCGTGAAGATCAGCGAATCCTTTCTAGTGGAGTTCATGTTGTAGTTGGTACTCCTGGACGTGTTTTCGACATGCTCCGAAGACAATCCCTGCGTCCTGATCACATCAAGATTTTTGTTCTGGATGAGGCTGATGAAATGCTTTCACGTGGTTTCAAGGATCAGGTGCATTTTGAGCCTGCAATATTGTGGTGTTGACCCTACCCCCCTTCCCTCTCTTGCCCTCCTTTACCTCTCTTCCTTGTTAACCATTTTTGCCTGCAATACCAAATCTTTTCTGTGACGATCTCCATATTTTTTTTTCGTTGAACTCCCATAGAAAGAGGTACATATTTTATTATTGATCATCAGGGTGACGTTTCACTTGGTCAGATGTGATTATTGCATGTCAAGTGTTTTGCAGTTGTTTTGGTCAGCTTTTTATTCTGTGTCTGTTAATGTAAAAAAAAGGGAAATTGGAAGGTGGAATATCATGGTGTGCTTGGTCATGCTCCCTCTTCCAAGCTTAACTTTGATTTACAAAAATAAAGATATAGATGCAGAGGTTGGTTGCTTTTCTTTTTTGGATCATATCCGAGAGAATTCTAATTAGTATCTTGTTCTTCAGATCTACGACATTTTCCAGCTTCTTCCATCAAAAATTCAGGTTGGTGTATTCTCTGCCACAATGCCACCTGAAGCCCTGGAGATCACAAGGAAGTTTATGAACAAACCTGTTAGGATTCTTGTGAAGCGTGATGAGCTCACTCTGGAAGGTATCAAGCAGTTCTATGTCAATGTTGACAAGGAGGAATGGAAGCTTGAGACTCTCTGTGATCTGTATGAAACTCTAGCTATTACCCAAAGTGTCATCTTTGTAAACACCAGGCGCAAAGTTGACTGGCTGACGGACAAAATGAGGAGCAGAGACCACACTGTATCAGCCACCCATGGAGATATGGACCAGAATACCAGAGACATCATCATGCGTGAATTTCGCTCGGGATCATCCCGCGTGCTAATCACCACAGATCTTTTGGCCCGTGGTATTGATGTTCAGCAAGTCTCGCTCGTCATTAATTTTGACCTGCCGACACAGCCTGAGAACTATCTCCATCGCATAGGGCGTGGTGGGAGGTTCGGAAGGAAAGGTGTGGCCATCAACTTTGTTACAAGGGATGATGAGAGGATGCTGTCTGATATCCAGAGGTTCTACAACGTGGTCATTGAGGAGCTGCCGGCAAATGTTGCAGATCTCCTGTAGTAGGAATTTGCGCTGCTGTGGTAGGGAGCATGAGAAACCCATCTTGTGAAAGAGTAATTCCATGTGCTATGCTTTCGTTTTTACTTCTCTTTGTCTTATAGGCACAGTCTTCATCATAATTTTGAAACTGGAACTATGATATTTGAGTGATATGACATGAAAGCTTGCGTTTGCAGTAGTAAGTCTTTTATTTGAGCTTTGCTGGAAAGCTCATTCTGCCTATGCTGTTGGTGTTCATGCATTGCTCGAATTTTTGTTCTGCCATACTTTGTATCGAGAAGGTCTGTAGTTACTCCAGTTTTCGGCCGCGTCCCTCTGTTCCCCTGTGACCTTGTCAAATGTTTAAGCATATGTCAGTCTGTAATGCCGGACTACCGTCAGATTAGAGCTGAAGCAGGAGACCTTTTTCTGGTCCTTATGGCCCGTTTAGGAGAGCCGCAGAAACTTCCAACTCCACGTCTCTTTACTGATCTTTTGTGGGTCATATTCAATCTCTATCCAGCAGGAACGGCCGGACGCTGACAAGTCTACCTTCCCCGGTACTTCGTGGAGCCGACGTCTGAGAAATCGCGTTGCGTCCAGGGCCGTCCAGCCAAGGTTTGACTGGTAGGAGGGATAGGCGTGTGCCGTATCTCTTTCCTTCTCATGGAAGGAAACTACGGGCTGAGTAGTTTCAGCGAATCATTGCCTTCCCACTGTTTGTTCTACGCCTGCATTTACTTGAACTTCGGTTTAGGCCTTCAATGTCGGCCGTTGTTGGGTCAAAAGACCTACATCCTAGATCCGGTCAACTCCTAAACATGTCAGCCTCCTTACGACATTATGGCCCCACCCTCTGTTTAATCATAGCCTAAGGGGGTCGATGATTTTATCATGGGGATGGTACTTAGCAGCTTTTGTCAAGAATGGATGAGGAGGGTAAGACCCCCCCAATATTTTCTCCACGGTTCAATTTCTTGCATTCGGGCTTTGGCAATGTCTGACCATGGAAGGGAACGACCCTGGCCTCATTTTCTCGAAATGAAGTTTTGGAAAGTAGTACCGATAAGCGTGACATTGGGGGTAATTATCGTTTTCAAAATCCGACGTCGGGGCTGACGTGACGTAACATCTTTTACGTTGACATATCTACTAGCTGGGTGCACGGATCTCCCGTCCACGTTTCTTTCGGTCTTCTAAAAGGGACAATTTAATCCTTTTGTTAATGAGGGTGTGATCTGTTAACGACGGTTTCCAAGCATCCGAGATTCCGAGGAAGGGTAGTTTTACTTAGGCGTGTCGGGATCTCTCGGTTTGTACCAATGGGCAACTTGCGGGCGAGTCGAAAGTTCGGGAGTCGTTCTCAAACGACTTATTTTTTCCCCCCCTGGGATGTTGCATGATCGGTTTCGTGAAAATCGAAACTTCTTTTTCTATGTAAAGTATACCGACGTACAAGTTTGGGAAATCTTTATGCCTCATCCGTTCGCTTTGGATCATTTCGCCATCCTCAAAAGGTAAGTTCTCTTTCCCGTTGGGAAAGCACGCGGAAGCGATCTATCGCGTGTCGAAATCGGTCTAAAGAGTAAAAAATGGCATGAAATACGACAAGAATTGCTTCATTTGATTGGTAAAATGTAATGAATAAGGAATGGATGGATGTCGACAGATCGGGTCGATTCGGGAGTAAATAGATGAATTCGCTTTCGAACATTTTGTTCCTAGCATCGAATTGTCCAAAACCTCTTGTGATCAATAAATAATACTTCATATTGTGTGAATGGAATCACATAAAGTCAATTATAGCGTCCGAAACCTCTTATGGTCGATAAGTAGCACTACATATTGTGTGAATGGAATCACATAAAATCAATTATAGCGGCTAATTTCACTGCTAAGAAAATCATTTCATACATTAGACATGCACCTAAATGCACGTAATTTACTCGTTCTCATAGAGCATTTCACGGTTTTGATCGAAATTCACAATGCATATAATCGAACCGACGTAAGTGGCTGCATTGTGCATCATTGCATGCATTGGACATGCACCTAACCACACTCAATTTACTCTTTATCATATCGAAATTCACAGTGCATATATCCGAACCAACACAATTGGCTACACCTTGTGTCATTGCATGCATCGGACATGCATCTTATTACGCGCAATTTACTCATTCTCGTAGAGCATTTCCCGGTTCAAATAGGGACTTGCGATGCATGTACCCAAACCGACGCAATTGGTTGCACCGTGTGATTTTTTCATTTCACCTAGGGGACATCTTGCTTGGATTGTTTTTGCAATGCTTTCGAAACTTACTTCCGCTACCAAAATAAAAAGAGAACAATCATTTGTATCGGTCGATATAATTAACCAAGCGAAAAAAAAAAAAAAGTGTCCGGCCGAGCTGCCGCCCGGCGTCCGGCGGGTGAGTTTTCCGGTCAGACGGCCGGCGGATCTCGAGGTTCGACGAATGGATAAAAAGGCCCAAGCATCGATGCACCAGTTCTCGGAAAGAACTTTCCTTCTCTCTCTCTCTCTCTCTCTCTCTAAAACTTCACCTCTTTACATCACCACCTTTGCTCGGCGTCTACCTTAATCTCTCTCTCTCTCTCTCTACCTTCCAGATTGCAGACCACCGCCTCGCTTCCCCGCACATTCCTCACCACTTTCTCTCTCCTCTGCATGGACTCTTTCTCTCTCTAGCACATACCAGCAACGCCAACGCTCACCGCCATATCTCTCGAAGCTTCCCCGCGTGCCCGCACCATCCCGCGGTTGCCGCCGTGATCGCGCCCCCGGCCGCTTCAATGGCGATTATGGACTCGCTCGAGAGCGTCGGCACTGTCGAGACCGTCGGCACCGTCGAGACCGTCGCCGGCGCAGGCGCCGCGGATCCGAACCCCTCCCTCCGCAGGCGACGCGCCGGAGGAGGATCGGAGCCGGCCGCGACCGGCGCCGAGGACGCGGCCGAGGATTCGCGCGGCGGCGACTCCGCGGCCAAATCGGCTCGCTGCGACGACGGGGATCACGGCGGCGGCGGCGAAAGCCCGGCGGAGTCGGCGAATTCCGCGAGCAACGAGAAGGCCGGGGCAGGGGAAGGCGGAGGGCGGGATGCGGTGGCGAAGTTCGCGTACCGGCCGTCGGCTCCGGCGCACCGGACAGTGAGAGAGAGTCCTCTTAGCTCCGATAATATATTCAAGCAGGTCAGCGCAGCTCGTGCTTTAGTAATTCAGTTGGAATGGTTTGACTGCAGATGCGCTTGTAATTTTACGTCGTGAGTGCCTGTGCAGAAGCATCGAGAAGTGGCTTTGCTTCTGAATTTCAGTTTACTTGCAGGATTTGGCAGTTCTTTGTAACTCAAATTTCTAGCTTAAGTTTTGCTACTATGAGAATCTGAATTGTTGCTAGATCGGGTATTATTCGAAGTTCTTCGTTAGAGCTTGGAGAGATTCTGTTGATTAGAACTGTTTGCAAGTATTGATTATTGGTGTCTCATATCAACACTTGCTTGCTATCAGTTCTTTCTAGTGAAAGATAGGCCTTTTCTCCTGCGAGCTGTAATTTGCAATGCTGCACCATTCTGTAATTCTTCTCTTTTTTTTTTTCTTTTTTTTTTTCTCTTTTCCGGTTGAGGTGTGAAGGTTGAGGAAATGGTTTCATTCCGCTTCGCTGCATTCCCACTGTCCGCGATTCAGGGGAGGTCCCTGGTTGCATTTGACTTCTAAATCAGCTCATATGCAGATAATTTTTTTCATTTCCAGTGGGTCTGGAGATGCTGCACTGTAATTTACCTGCTAGAATGCATAAGTGTGGTTCTCTTTTCAACAGAGTAATGGTTTCTATATCAGTTATCCAGTCCCAATTGGTCATGATGCGTCATGCTGTCAGTAGAGCTTTTAGCCATATGTATAGCCTGAACTTAGAATGTGCACGACTAAAATCCACTTCCTTTTTTTTTTTTTTATGACAGAGCCATGCAGGTCTCTTCAACCTCTGTATAGTAGTGCTTGTTGCGGTTAACAGCAGACTTATCATTGAGAACCTAATGAAGGTTCGACTCGTGCAATCAATTGAATCTTTTTGTCTTTTAGCTATTACAATTAGCCAAAAAGAGCAGATGAATACTTATTCGATTCTTTTAGCTCATGCTGAGTTTCCCTAATGCTCATCCCATTTCTTTTGATCCTCAAGGCTTTTCTATCAGGACCCAAATTTTGGATGTTTACTTTTTAATTTCTTTTGCAGTATGGATGGTTAATTAAATCGGGTTTCTGGTTTAGTTCAAGATCATTACGAGATTGGCCGCTTCTCATGTGTTGGTAATGTGTGCTGGCTGCTGCTTTTTTCTATTAATTCTAACGACTTGACCTTAAAATTCCTATGAACTGATTAGCTCCTTATTCTGCTCTTCTACAGCCTCTCACTACCAGTTTTCCCCCTTTCTGCTTTTTTTGTGGAGAAGCTGGCACAACATAAGTATCTTCCAGAGCCAGTAAGTTAATAGCACCATTTGACAAATATTCTGTTCGTCAGGTCAAGTTGCTATGCTGTTTTAAGGAAAGAATAACTACTTAGGATACAGATTGGAAGCAACTTAAAATCAACATCTTGAAACTTCAGAAATGTACATAAATCTCCAGCAGACAAACCCCTTCCTTTCTTGATGTGAACATATAGTGTTGAAATGATGGGCTTGTATTTGCTACTAAATTGTCTCATTTTGCGCTTGGCAGACTGATCAGAATAAGAGTAGGGACTTCATAAAGGCAAAGGGTATTCTTGAGTAATGCAAGATTTAGTTTTTATGTTGAAGAAGTAAAAATGCTAGGCTCAGTGCCCCTTGTCCATTAAGAGATCTGATTTCTGGGTGATTTTACTAGCATTCAAAGCAATCGTAAAAAGTATTAGCAATTATTTCAAGAGGCCACTTTGAGCAGCGCTTATTCTTATGGCCATCGTCACTTTAACCTGTTAGTTCCTAAGCTTTTGTTTCCACCTGTCCGTTCTTATCTAGATTTTTTAAGTTGAAACTATATTCATAGAAGTTCGAATGTTAGATATTTATCGGAGATTAGCTTTATTAGCCAGTATTTGTCCTTCTGATGCTTGGCACAACAGTACTTCAGGTTGCTTCTGGGGCTAAATCCGAGAAAGCAAAGTACAGGACATTTGTCTCATCTTTGACTCTGGCTTATGCTTGCAGGTTATTGTCTGTCTCCACATTATTATTACAACAGCCTCCGTTCTTTATCCAGTTCTTGTGATCCTCAGGTTGGTTTTGCATCCTAGTATGGTAGTATGAACATTGAGCTAGGTTTCTTAATTTTCCTTTGAACTGGATTTGTCAGCATCCATGTTCCAAATTGATATCAATTTTCACTGGATGTCAGGAACCCCTCTCTCTTTTGCTATTATTTTCTTCTTTTGTTAATGCAGCTGAAACTGGGCAAAGCACCTTTACAGAATTGATGCTTCCTCTAAATTTATTCAGACGCGTCTAATATCTTGTATCTCTTTGAAGTTGACATCTCTAAGGAGTTTAAATTAGTTAGCACTAGAGAAGTCGTTTTTATATTCTATTAGAAAAGGTTGTTGGTAGGAGTATCTCAGTGCTTCAACAATCGAGGTGCTCGCATTGGCATCATTTCATCAGCATAACATCAGGGTAGATCAACAATTTGGCAGCATCCCTTCAGGTCCGCTATAACATGAGGAGCCTGATGTCAAAGTGACTTCAATTTGTGCAGATGTGATTCCGCTGTTCTATCAGGTGTCACGCTGATGCTTTTTTCCTGCATTGTGTGGCTAAAATTGGTATCATATGCTCACACAAGCTATGACATGCGGTCTCTTGCCAAGTCAGCTGAGAAGGTGACAGTTTATTATATGAAGTTACTACTACTTTCTGTAAAACAGATTCGTGTGAATAAACTTGACTTAAATTTGATAGAACTTGTACTTACCAAATCTGCTACAATGTTGAGAAAGCTGCTTTATAATATTTTGTGTCGGCATTCACTCTAGATGCCATTTTATCTCTGTGGTGCTCTCCTTCTTTTGTTGCTACGTCAATCTGTCGATTGACAAGTGCATCTTTCACGAAGCCTCTGCTACTTGTCAATGATGCTCTTTTTTATGCCAGGGTGACGTTGTTCCTAATTCTTTGAATTTGGAGTACTTGTACGATGTTAACTTCAAGAAGTTGGTCTACTTCATGGTCGCTCCTACATTGTGTTACCAGGTAATGGAACATTGAGTGTTTGTTTTCTCTCTGTAGAGCGTTTTATTGTCATGAATTGCTTGTCTAGAATGTACTGGTAAAACAGTCAATTGCAGATTGGCTAATATATATATATATGGTGTGTTTCCCCTATTTTAATGACACTCGGGGGTTTCTCAATTGAGTTTGTGAAGTAATTTTTGGGTGGAAAGCTGATTATAGGGTGCCGAGTGGTCCTTGGCTGGTTCTTAGTCCTTCCCTCATAGGTGAGTTGTCATAGCAGGCCCTCTTCTGATATTGAGACCTATCTTAACTCCCAGGCCTGTGTGCAGGGCGTCAAGTATTGTTGAGTTTCTAGATGCCATAGCCCTGCACTTCTTAAGAGCAAAATGTGGCCGCTGGCAAGGTTTCTCTTTAATTTTCTCACCAGATAACATTTTCTTGTTTTTCATTTTGGTAATGGGTTTAATATGTCTTATGCAATACTGGGAAAACATAGAAAGAAAAGCATGAGGGAGGTGCAAGAGAAATCTAGCCATTTTTCATACCAATGTTGAGATGGAAAGGTCTTGTTTTCATTTATTTCTTCTGCTGCCTTCTCTGATGATGGTTTAGCTGTCAAATATGGTTGGTGCATGGCTTTTCCATTGCAGAAGTATGCTTTTTATTGCTCGCTGTAACTAATTGGTGGAGCCCAAATATTTCATCATTCGTTCATGTCCATTTAGCTTTGTATTGGGATTGCGTTGGCACTTACTGTTTTTTTTTTTCGGTAATGCTATATGGTAGTCTTTAAGAGCTCTTGCATTGTTCATGTTGTGTGCTCTTTCTTTTGTGGCACAAATACATAGGTAGAACTCTTACTTAAATGATGAGGTTGGAAAGCACTCTACTAATGATGATGCACCTCTATGCAGCTCAGCTATCCTCGCACTTCATGCGTCCGAAAAGCTTGGGTGGCTCGCCAACTTGTCAAGTTAGTAATATTCACAGGAGTCATGGGGTTTATCATTGAACAGGTGAGCTCCTATATCATTTGATGAGTAGTCCATATATTTGCAGATCTGACCTGTTCTTGCTGGCAATTTTTGCAGTATATAAATCCTATTGTCCAGAACTCACAACACCCTTTGAAAGGAAACCTTTTATATGCCATTGAGAGGATTTTGAAGCTTTCAGTTCCAAATCTATATGTGTGGCTCTGCATGTTCTACTGTTTCTTCCACCTCTGGTATTATCTTCATTCCTCAAAGAAGCTTTTCCATTTCCAAGATCCATCAAATAAATTAGAAGCAAAAATTTGTCTCCAAATCTTTTTGAAACATGTGAAGCTTGTCTCTCATTGGTGTAGTATGAACTCTTTGTACATGCTGGCGAAAAAGAAAAGAACTTTTATGCACAATAGTTTTAGGATTTTCTCATTTCTTTGATTATTGTACTAAAGGATTTCAAGACATATCTAAGGGTTTCTCCAGGTTAAATATACTTGCAGAACTTCTTCGTTTTGGTGACCGTGAATTCTATAAAGACTGGTGGAATGCAAAAACAGTGGACGAGGTAATGTCACAATACTATATTTAGGTTTCTTGGTTTCTTATTGGTGCCTTGCTGATTTCGATTTTTTGTCATTTTTGGTCCTTCCATGCTCTTGAACTTGGGGATATTATCAGTACTGGAGACTGTGGAATATGGTATGTTCCTCTGCTTGTATTTGTCTCATGCAAAACTGGTCATGTTTTTGGCTCTAATGCTGTGGCCATTTCCTATTTCTTTCTCGAAATATAAAATCTTTAATGTGTAATTTATCACCACCTGCAATAATATTAGCGACGCATGGTTTTAGTTCAATGAGGCCTTTGCTTGGATTTCTTACAAGATCTCAGACGAAACTCCTCATGAGTTTTATAGGGGAATAGAAACTTCCCATTACATGGAAAACCTTTATTTGTTGACTGAACTGAGGAAGTTCTGGTTACAAAAGTCATGGTGCGCAAATCTTCTTCTTGTCTCATCTCAAAATGAGATGGTAGTATTGTGTGCCTGGCACCTTTAAACTTGTGGTCAAATAGCAACTTAACAAGGTAGTAAAATTTACAAGAAAAGAGAGGAAGGAGCCTGCTGCCTAGTTTTCTGCTTGTCAACACGTGTCTAATTTTTCTTGACTTCCGTATCATGGAACAAGATTTAGCTTCAGGTCATCAGCAATAAGAAGTATGATCCTTATATTTTTCAGCCAATACTTTTTGTGCAAAATTATTATTATTTTCTTCTATTCCCATTTCTGAAACTCTGTTGCTCTAGATTGTAAAATTACACTCATCCAAAAGAAGAAAAGGAAATGCTGCTCACATGCTCCCTGATTGCACGATAAAGCCTCTAATCTTTTTGAAGAACTTGACATATGAAGATTGTTAGTTATTGAATTTCTCGTTTGTTGCAGCCTGTTCACAAATGGATGATTCGCCACATATATTTGCCTTGTTTGAGAAATGGGATACCAAAGGTAGTTGATCCCTCTCTTTGCTTTAGAATGTTTGCATACTTCAGTGTTATGTCCAGGCAGTGTACTTCTCCTACACCACCTATTGATACTAGTGGAGTAAGTTGACCTTCAATGCCTGACACATAAGCTTGACCTTTTGCTGAATACTAAAATAAAAAAACTGAAGCATCTGAAGCTGCATTACTTTGGGATATTAGTCGAAAAAGAATTGTTCTTTCTTTACCTTAGTCTTCTTAAATATCAGTTATATATTAGTCTCTGCAACAAAGAGCATAAAATTCCAACTATTCGACGGGCTTTCTTGGAGACATAATAATCTTAAATTACCTTGCCACTCTAGCACATGTTTGATCCCCTCAGGGATTCCAATTTCCAAGATTCAATTATCTCTGCATCACGTTGTTCAAGAATTGTCTGCAAAATTATTTATCTTATTTGTCAAGATTTCTTATATGGATGATACTCTCTGTTCAGAGATCACTCTCCTAATTGGGTGATCTTCACATTCTCAATATGAATGCTACAATGAACTCATAAGACTGTGAAAACCAGACCCATCAGGTGGCCAATCTATCCTGTTGGTCTTTGTTTATCCAGATTTAGTGAGTATACGGGTATAGGCTCTTATCTCTTTAGTTTTTCTTGATAAGCAATTTGTCTGTCAAAGTGCTCTACAGCTAGAAGTGGTTGATAATATGCATATGGCAGTATGTTCATGTATTTTCCACCTCATCTTTCTTTTCAATCGGTTGGGTGTGAATTCTTCTGCTACTTTAATTTTAGGGTCTCTGAAATACATTGCAATTTCTTGACCAAGACTAATCTTTTTTTCTTGTTTGGTTCTCTTCAATTTCAGATGGTTGCTGTTTTGATTGTCTTTTTAGTGTCTGCCATCTTCCATGAGGTAGGCCTTTTGGGATCATCGTGTTTATTTCATTTGTTAGCTATTTCACCAAATACGGTATCTGGTTTTTTCTATTTGTCTAGAATACTTAATGAATAAAATGCTCTTATGACCTAAGCAAGAAATAACGTGTTTCTAATTTCTCTTTTGATTTTGGGTTTTGAGATTAACACGAATGTAAGGTAATAGTTCAGTGGCAATTTTCCCCAACCTAAGTCTGTTGCTGGTTGATACTTCAAGACCAGAATATTCTCAGGACGTGAGCAAGATATACTGAATTTCTTTTATTCTGACTTGAGCAGTTGTGCATCGCCGTCCCTTGCCACATATTCAAGTTTTGGGCATTTATTGGCATTATGTTCCAGGTAAGATGATTTAGAGCTTGACCCACCTCATTCTATTTCTGTATGTACCTATCGAACATGTGTGGAGAGAACTGAATTGCGCACTTCGTAGCATCTCTTTCATATGGGGATGGGTTTCAGATAGTCATTTATCTAGAGCATGTTTCAGCTTGGTAAATATTCTTTGGACAGGTTCCTCTGATGCTGTTCACCAATTACCTTCAAGATAAGTTCAACAACTCAATGGTATGGCGTCGTTTTCCTTTATTATGTCGACTCATTTGCCCGCTTAATCTCGCGTCCTGAATCCATATTCCTGAGTTCATATTTCAGGTGGGGAATATGGTCTTCTGGTTCATATTCTGCATTCTCGGCCAACCAACGTGCCTCCTCTTGTACTATCATGACTTGATGAACCGAAAAGGGAAAATTACTTGAGCTCTTGCAACTCCTCTCGCCGGAAAATGGAGCTGGTTAGTCCCAGACTGCGATTTCAGGCTCCCCGCTGTATCTTCACTCTGTATGTATTCATCACAAGTTGCGGGTTACTTGTAAAGAAAGGGGGGGAGAAGCAGTTTCTTTAAGCACGATGACTATTGTGGCGATGACTAGTGCCACAGTCCGAAGCAACAAGCCGACTATCGTAATAACTAAAAGCAGAGAATGGGCGCTGATTCAGTATCGCATCGTCTTGTCTTGGTTATGGCTCTTCTCATCTGTGTTCAGCTCTGTAATGTTCAAGCGAGATTTTTCATCTACTTCTCAATTTACCTTCACTTTAGTGATTCCAACATGCGGAAGAATCGAGTGATAACACTTCGAAACTGACCTCTCACCTGCATGTCCGATCTCTCGAGGAATTTATCCTTTCTCCTCCTGTATCATCTTTTTCATTGAGGTTTCTCTACGAGCAATCATTTAAACCCAACTCATGTTCGAATCTACTTCACCATTACCACCGACTCCACGATCGAAGAAACGAACTCCCATCAGCATTTGCACCGCACGCACCGCCTCGATCGAGTGGCCCGACAATCCACATTTTCGCCTAACAGTTTGGATGTCCACAAAATAACATTTCGCACCTCTTTGCCACAATCTAGTTGCACGAACAATCAAACATGTCGATTTGGAAGTCCTCCGTTAATCGAGCCAAATGGAAATGAATGGAACATTCAGCGACTGTAGCGACTGTGTACTGAGTATGATTCAATAAACAAATACAAGGGCCAATTTACAGGGCCAAAAGAAAATTCTGAAAATCAATATTCGTGTTATACTGCTAAAGTAAAACTTAAAGAGGGAAGCACGCAGAGACAGCGATTGCCGGAGGGAGTCACTGGGAAAAGGACTAAAAAGGTTAAAAGGAAAAAAGGGGCCAAGGATATCCATCTCCCAAAGATGACGCATCGCGCTTCGCATGATTCCGCTTGTTGAATCCAAGGATTTAAGATTCCAGCAATATATAGCAGCACAGCGAAGCATACCATTAGATACCTGGAGTTGGATGCTTAACTTGGTCAATTCCCCCAGAGAGTAGCCTATTCTACCACAAAGTCTGCATGGAAGGGTTCTTGATTTACAACGATCCGTGAAACTGGCCATTAAAAATGAACCCTCTCGTCACTGTCAAAGTGGAGCCTCTCAATGCCCTTTAGAGCGTTTTCATAATTCTTAAGGTGCACCGCATTTCTCCCAGAGGATGATTGCCTAGGGTCCGAGGAACCGACTGGTGAACTTCTTTGGCCACTTGAAATCTTGCGGACTGCTCCGGGACTGGCTTCTGTCGTGCGAGCACGATGGGAATCAGACTCACCACCCATAAACGCTTCACGGCTGCTGGAAATTGCTGCCCGCCTTGACGATCCGCCTGAGCGCCCCAAAAATGCTGAACTTGATATCTATGCATTCCAAAGACACATTGTGAGCTATGTGAACAAAGAAATGTGGACTATTATCTATACCACATAAATGTTTCATGTACATTTAAGAGGTATATAATACTTTTCAAAATAGTTACACCAACTAAAATACATGAAACACTCACTTAATAGACCATTAAGTAAAAGTTACAATAGACGAAGTCACAAAAATACAGTGTGCCCACAAGATCAGCTTTTAACTACTTCAAATTTGCTTCTTAGTTCTTGAGTCCACCCAAACACTTCACTAGGATAATTATACAACCAGAGTCGTTCTGCCTGAGTGTCTGCCAAAAAAGTGTTGCAAAATCTCCATTTTCCCATGCTTCGCCAAATTAAAATGTAAATTATTATGAAACTAACAGCAAAAGTCCCAGTGCTTTCTGCTGAAAACCATGCCCTTCGCAACCCCATAGGTTCAAATAACAAATACTCACATAAGGTAATTAGCAATCCAATATAGATGCTTGACACCCTAGCAATGATAAAATGACAGGTAATATTACACACCATCTGATAACAATGCTCGACACCCTAGCAACAATTCACTGAAACCACAGGTGGTTCTCCATCCTCAACTGAGGGTCCATATGAAGATCAGTATAATGCAGCAACTTCACCAACTTAATCTGACCCCACCCAAACTGCTCCTACACATACTCGAAAATATGCTTGTTTCTCTTCAATACATGAAGATGCCCAACTCATCCAAAAGATGAGTAATTACCAGTGCTTCAGACAGGAACCTCTGTTTATAAAAAAAACATTTCTTGATATGTTTGGTAAAAAAGGGCAGAAAAGAAAGGCAGAACTGGAGTTGAATGTAGGAAAAGAAACAATGATTTCTTTTGCCTATCTAAAAGGAAGGAAAATGACATTAATTCACCAATAATCCTGCACAATTTTGCCTTTCTGAGTGACCATTAAAGACACATTCAGAAAGCCCATGAAAATATACGTCTTTCTCCCCAATAATCCAAAAATGAAAAGAACAACATATGTTGACCCAGGAAGGGTTTTTCCACTCCAAAACTTAGTGCCTTTTTCCCTTCCATTCTGAAAAATTGAAGATAGCTTTCCTTTCCAATAGTTTGCCTAGTAATTCTATCCTTCCACTATAATTCCAGATAGTGTTACCAGCTGTTTACCACTATTTCCTCAGAAATTGCACCATCAGTTGTTAAGCAAATATAATAGAACATCCAAGAGGCTCTTGGACTATCTTTCAACAAAACTTAGCGTAAATATATTTTGCATACTATACATTTAGTATAACACAGAGAAACATCAAGGTAAGACAAAAGAATTACCATTGCTTCCTTGGAAATGGCACCATCATTTGTAACTGGACTCTTCTGCTTTGAGAAACTTCCAGCAGTTGCAGTTGCCCCAGATAGCCTTCTTCTAGAAGGATCCATAGATAAACCGACTGGACGACTGTCTTCTCCACCTGGAAAATTCCAGTCTTAATGCATATTAATTGGGAAAGTATACCAGGGAAAAGTCAACAGGTAGCAAGCACTGACAATTAGGACATTTAAACATTCAAAATTTAGCTCCTACCTGTCTGCTTATCCACATGGCCAGCAACAGGGGGAATCCCAGAACTGGGTCCAGCACCAAGACCCTGACAGTAGAAACAAGGACTAATCATTTTTAGCTAAAGTAAAGGAGCCAACAGTAAAGAATTAGGGAACAAAAATACATCACATCATATATATTCTCCCCTCCTTGCCACAAAAACTTCCAAAGTCTCACTCAAACTTGCATTTTCTTTTTTCCACTTTCTGAGCAGATCATAAATGGAACTCACCAGTGCACGAGATGGGGGTGTTGCCATTTGAGACTGCTGGTATTTCAGTATGGTCCAATCAAACACATAATCGAACTGGAAACCTGGATAGGCAATCAACTTGCAGAATGAGAAGGCGGAATTTATGCTGTGGCTCACTTACAGATAATGAAATGATCTACATTGGCAGTAAATACATAAAATATTCTGAGAATTCATTGGTAGAAATGTATACAAAACCTTCACGTATGAAGAGGTCACGAAATAGTCTCTTTAAGTAAGAATAATCTGGCTTATCATCAAATCGCAGTGAACGGCAATAATGAAAATAGGATGCAAATTCTGTCGGATAACCACGACACAGAGCCTGTAAAGCATCAACATCCATGAGTCCATAAAGCCAGAAATGACCTCATATGCTCACGAAGAGACAACATACCTCGATTGAAGTAGAAACCTTTTTCTCACTAATCTTCTCATACTTTTGTTTCTTGGTTCCGGCTTTCAATCCCTGCCAAGGGAGACTGCGAAGGAAGAAGCAGCTCTAATTACTGAAACAAACTGAAACCTATCACCTAATCTACGATATATGATATAGACAGCAACAGTCACCTTCCTCTTAGGAAATACATAAGAACATAACCAAGAGACTCTAGATCATCCCTCCGACTTTGCTCTATATAGACCAACAAAAGAAGGGGAAAAATCAGTAATGAAAGGAAATAAAACAAACAAGAAACCAACACCAAAAAAAGAATAAGTCGCCCCACCAATGCCAAGATGAGTGTTCATGCTCGCATATCTTGCAGTTCCAGTCAAATTCTTGTTTTCCCTGAATGTTCAATCAACGAACACAATAAGCAACTGCTTTACCATGATAACCAAAGCCTCGAATGGTAGAATTTGTTGAGACAAACACCAATATATCAAAGAGTTGAAATCAGAGCAAAAAAAACAGTTGATTTCTTTGAGGTGACAACAATGGCAACAGATACCAGACTCCACAGTCCATATGGTCTTGAGTGGCCACTCTAAAACATAATAACTGCTGCTGTAGCCTCCACCAGTTAACTGGAGGACAGAGGGAGTTGGAGAAGGCCATAATTGACTTCAAACATGGAAAAAGCAACTCACTTTCCAGTTTAAATTTATTTGACACTCCACACTCTACACCCTCATAAAGATTGGGTGGTGTGACAAGTTTTTCATAGTTTTTTTGTTATTTTTGTTCATTGTTCTTGTATGATCCTCGTGTACTAGAACAGATTTTCACTAACTAACAAAATATCTTGGTTCAAAAAAGATAATGAATGCAATCATCACAATAATACTGCGTCAACAATGCAGGGTTAAGCTCAACATGACTGCAAGTAACATCATCTTTATAAACTCAGACAAGGATTGACACATGACCTTCATTTTGATAATCATACTGATACATAACCCAACGCCAATGGCAAGAAGAAAAGTACGAATACTAAAACAAGCATGTAAGCAACAAACAAAAAAGAGAATTACTTCAAAAGCTTAACTCACCTGTAAGGAATGTGTTGATGAGTTGAGCTATCTCTGTATTTCTTGGCCAGACCAAAGTCGATAACGTAAACCTGAGGACAGGTATGGAGAGAACCACATTACATCTTACTAGGTCCAAAAAGAAATCACAAAGTAAATCCAATATGTCAAAGCCATAAAAAACCTGATTGGCCCGTCTCCCCAAGCCCATCACAAAATTATCTGGCTTGATATCTC
Source organism: Eucalyptus grandis x Eucalyptus urophylla (assembly GCA_028830015.1). NCBI lineage: Eukaryota > Viridiplantae > Streptophyta > Magnoliopsida > Myrtales > Myrtaceae > Eucalyptus > Eucalyptus grandis x Eucalyptus urophylla. Next base: position 51,481,292 of record CM054190.1, read on the forward strand.
TATGCAAAAATGACTTCGAGTGAACAAACTCGACACGGTTAATCTAATAAAAACATAAGTGTCAGCAGGGATCAAAGACACTACAATTATAACCATGAAAATATCGCAAGTAAACGAATCAAACCATTTGATCTGCAAGCATCAAAACAGTCTTCAAGGAAAGTTTCCTACTACAGAAGTTAAACAAATCTTCAAGGCTGGGTCCGAGTAAATCCATCACAAGTACATTGTATTCTCCCTCGACGCCAAACCATCTTACATTCGGAATCCCAGCTGCAAAGACACAGAATGAGTAGTTAATGTAACAGCATTGACAGAACAAGTTCAAAATTCAAAGCCGTGGAGAAGGAACATTACTTCCTCCTTGCAGGATCCGATACAATTTCGATTCATATAGCAATTGAGGATGCTTTGTCTTGATGTTCTCCTGAAAATCACCAGACCAGTAACCCATTATAGTAATCACTCTATCAGCATGCATACCAGAGAGAAAAAGCACAAATGCAAATTCTAGCTCCGCCAGAGACAAGATAAGAAGCACCACCTTCCCCATCCATAAAAGTTAGATCCAATAGAACAATTTCCTCCTCAAAAACTGGTTATATGACTACAAATAGCTATACAACATGCTATTATGTATTCCAAATCAACCAAACTATGCTGTAAGGTCTCTCAAAACAAATTCATCAAAACAAGCACGAAGAAGAAGACTATAAAGGCCACTCACAAGCTTAATGGCGACCTCTTCATTTGTCTGTATATTGGTCCCTGCACAACCATCCAACATCAGCCAAATACATCCAAAATCCCAAGAAACAAAAAAGGCAAGAGAGAGAGAGAGAAAAGTTGATCGGCAAAATCATGTCAACGACGGACCGAGGTAGATCTCTCCGAAGGAGCCACCGCCGATCTTCCTGCCCAGCCGGAACTTGTTCCCCACGCGAGGCTCCATCACCGCCACGCCCCGAGAAAGCACCGATCCCCAAAAACCCTAACTTCCGCCCCCCCCCCCCCAAATCCACGCCGGAAGCGGCCGCGCAATCAAAGCGCCGACCCGCGCCGACCGACGGGCGAACGAAGGAAACCAACCGCAAGCGAGACCGGCGAAGCGAAGCCGGACGCCAGAGTCAAAGGCTCTCGAAGATCTAGGGCTTCCTGGGGTTCTCGAGGCACGAATCGATGAGGAAAAATCAAAAGAGGAAGAAGTCGGAAAATGCCGAATCGATCGACGAAGCTAACACCACCGCCGCCGCCGCCGCCGCGCTCCTCGTCGCCGTCGCCGTCATCTCTCGGTCGCTCCCATCTCGTCGAGGCTGCTCCGCCGCGCTCGCATTGCGCGCAAAAAAAAAGGTACGATCCGAATCCGAAAAGGAAAGGGAAAACACGACTCGAGGGGGGCAGAAGAGAGGGTGGGGAGAACGACAGCGAACGATGTTACTCGGTGGCTCCCGTGTGGCCCTTTTTCTCTTTTTGATTTTTCGCCCTTTTATTTCCCTCTCCTCCTTTTTCATTTTTTTTGAAAAAATCTCGAATAAAGACCCAAAATATCTTCTTCCTTTTTAAAAAAAAAAATAAAATAAGATGACGTAAAGTGAAATTTATCTCAAATAAGAATTCAGAATAATTATTTAGTTTCAAATAATGACCTTCTTTGCCAGTCGATAAACAAATGCATCTTCCATGCATATTTTGGTGGGCTGATTATCAATATTTTTGTCCATTTTTTTTTAAATTTTCTATTGTCCTGTTTTTTTTTTTTGGAGGGGGTTAATGGGTGTGATATTCATCATCTTCTTCATCCCCTGTTTGGCTTCTTCTTGCCTAGATCAAGATCAAGAACATCGGACTTGAGAATGGCCGGAGAGCGTCGGTTGTTGGTAAGGGCCAATGAGGATTGATCTTGTTGATGGTTGCGAGGGGCGACATCCCCCACCTCCACTCACCATTCCATTGGCAACCTCATCTTCTACTAGGACTACAACTGAGACGCCGAAGTTGCCTTATTCGTCCCTTCCACCACTACTCCCAAATCTACTAAATAATTATTTTGAGTTCTTATTTAAGACAAACTTCACTTCAGATTATTTTTTGAGAAAATGATGGTACTTTGAATTTATATTTGAGATTTTCCCCATTTTTTTATAAGAGATAATGATATAGATAGTTATGTGATTTCCGAATTGTCAAATTTTTCATTGTAATTTCTGAAATTTAATCTAATGTGCAACGCCAAAGATAACGTTACACATTGAGCTAAAATTTATAAACTACATTAAACAAACCAAAAATTTAAAGAGCATGTTGCATATTTAGTCATTATTTAAGGATTATTTGCAACATTTGCCCCTTTTTATAATTTCATTATTCTTATTTTTCCGCTTTTCCGCTTTGCATGAAAAGGAGCGCGGCGTTCTGATACTTCAGGGGGACCAGATTTTTTTCCTCCTCCTTTCCTTGTTTTGGGTCCCCTTCTTCATCTTCTTTTTGCGTTCTATTATTAAATTAGAAAGAAAGACTTTTCAAGCTTTGATATTTTCTAGCGGCCTCGAACCGTTGACCGCGAGAACGCGTCAAGATCGGCTCAACCGCTGAATCGTTTTGGATTGATGACGTTGGCCCAATGAGGCAATTCCAACATCTCGAAGGCTTGAGCAAAACTTCTGAGACTCCTAGGTAGCTGTTGATACGGTCCAACATTATTACAACAAAAGTCGTGCGCCACGTGGCGATGTCGGAAAATGTTTTCTCGATAGATGAATCGGAGCCCACGCTCTGAAAAGGGCAGAGGAGCTTCTCGCTTTTTTCCCTATCGATTTGTAGCGCCATGGAAAGGAAAGAATCAATTGTATCTTATCGGACAGTTCAATTACCGCAAAAAGAAAAGAACCTTTACGTTACAACATGTTCATAGCTCTCTGAGATTCAAAATCTAAGTACTCTGCATTCGGCTGCCCGGCGTAATTGTAGACGTCGAAAACCTTGTCCTCCATAGGAAGGTTCCCGCTCTCGGGTCCCTTGAAGCCCTCCATCGGCGAAGGCCAAGGAAGAGGGGCCGGGATATTGGAGCCCGAGGCTTCTTGGTTCATGCCGAGAGCTGCGGGGTTTTCGGGTGGATTCGCCGGGGGTCTTCGGTTGGACGAGCTTGGCGTGAGAGAAATGGAGACCGACTGGTTTTGCTGCATCTGCTGCTGATTCTTCATCGGAGATTTGGGTCGGAGAGCCTCTATTTCGGGAGTGGTCACCACGAGATGAGGAGCATCCGGGGGTGGGTTTCGCCCTCCCCCACCTTGCCATACCTTCCCGTCCTTGTCCGCAAAGTTCTTGATGTATGTCTGAAAAGCATCAACATCCAATTTTCAATCGTCACTTCAAGAGTTAAAGCTAGCAGAAAGTATCAAAATTCTGATATGCCCCCAGCACTTTTGGTTACAAATTCAGTCTTTAGGTTCCATATCACGGCAAGGATTTAGTCATTTCAATGAGGTGGGCAGTGAGGTGCAATGACTGGGTTTGTCTAATGTTTGGTAAAGTAGCAGATTTTTCTTGTGAGGTTGAAAACCGTTCTGAAAGGTAAACAAAAGAAAAATAGGAAAGAAATTCACAGACCATCAGAAAGCGAGTGGACATACAAGCATGATCGGTACACTGGCAAAAAAGAACCAGAAAAGCTTTGGGATTCCGAGCAACTTCCAGAAGAAAAGTTAAGAATACAACAGACAACTGAACTGATCATGACCAACACAGCAAAAAGCCCAGCGTGAGAGCACACTTTAAGATCCGGTCATCAAAAGAAGGAACAAGCACCAACTTTAGACATAAATAAATTGTTCGGAAGAACATGTTAATAGTCTTTTAACTATTCTTGCGCAGTCAATTTGAAATATCATCGAGTTTATTGTTCACTTCTTGTCCATCAAAATCTAGGCTAATTTCTGTCTACACTGAGTAAATTTATATAGTCATTCAGTGGCACTAATATTCTTTTAGACCAAGGCCAGGCTTACTAGGCAGATCAAGAAGCTGATGACAAAGTGGCAAGCTTCTTCAAAGAAGATGGCAACATTTGTAAAACAAATTCAGCAAACCAAATACTGTACCTCAGCATTAAAGTTTGAAGAGGATAGTTCCTTGCCCACTGTCAACCAACCAGTTCGAATATTATGGTCTTCACCGAACAGTTCCAGCCTCCTGCGGCCAAGAGCAAAGTGCTCGATTATGCGATACATATCTTCAGGTTTCTGGGTTGAACCTGCATCTCCATTAAATTCAAGAAACGTACAAACATCAGAACCCCCTGACATGACAGGAAATGATGTCGACACACAAGCAGCCAGTAAAAGAACTGCTGAGACAAGGAAAACCAGTTGCTCAAAGACCCATTGCAAAGCTTTGATTGGAGAGTCCATCTGTGACTTCTATGGAAATGCATACAGAAAGTAAGATGCTTTCCTCAATTGTATGCTTCAGAAGGTTATGGTAGACTGATGGTGCATTATGAAGACCGGTAATAAGTTTGCTAACACTTCAATGCAGCTTTGCATATACTCTTTGATTTTCTGTTTTTTCTTTAGAAGGGTGGGCACCATGTGAAACCAAAAATCAATTTTCAATTGTGCTTTGGCAGAATTGAAAATTGGTCTCCATTTTGTCAGAAAGTCCAAACTGCTTGAGGAAACCCCTCATCCTTTCATGTTAAAAGTTTGGCTCCAGAGTAGAAGATTTGCAAGAAAGGTCCAGCCCATTGATTAAATCACTTAAATAATACATTAGCTGACTCAAACTTTGCCAATCGAGATGGCAAGCAGGGGCATCTGGGAGGAGCCTTGAGATCATGTATTTCCTTCACAGAGTAATTGCATTATGCTTTTGGAAAAGAGTAAAGAAAATCACCTTTGATAATCTAACCGCCTGTTTACATCTAAAGAAAAAAGCAGCTCAGTTTGCTGAGCATGTGTGTCAGAACTAAAATGGCAGGGGGTCAATTCCTCTTCTGCCACCCATGCCACTAATAATCTTGTGCAAAAACCCAAGATGCAGTCACAAGGAGGTGACTCATTCACCAGTTTAACCAGTTGAACCAGGTGAACTATAGATTTGACTAGTTCTAGACTTCCAACGCTAAGAAGTACTGGACTGTACCAGAGGAGAGACACGTACCAGTTGAAAATGCAAAATACTACTTATATGCTACATCATGTTTAAGCAGCCTAGCACAAAATTGAAGGGAGTAGACCAGCCACTAATGAGTTCAAAATTTGTACTTCACTGAGTATGCTAGGAATAGATATAAACAGCAAGCTCCCAGTATGAATTACTGACCATAAGGGGGTTCCTCAGCAATTATTACATCGGTATCTATGTTTGCATGAATTATGTGACCGTCAGTACTGCGGCGAACTGTTCCTTTAATGCCCATCAAGCAATGTTCCTTCATCACAATGACAAGCAACAGCATATTAGCAGATGAAGACATTCAAGGGCAATACAGTAGAAAATGACACGTGAGAAAAACTAAGACAAAGTAGCAGAACAAGCATAGAATCCAAGGAGAAAACCCACTTTAGAGTGCTGAAACAATGTGTGAGAATCATGTCGTAACCCCGGAGTTGCATTAGTTTTATTCGTCTTGACCCAACAGATATCCTCACATCTTCGAAATCCCCACTGTTACAAACAATAAATCAAATTAACCATCGAGCACCAAAACCTAAATATACCAATTAAATAAACACCTAAAAGGAAGCGTCAGGCTTGATCCATACCTTCTTCAAACATTGACGGCCTTGTTCCAAACCCACTCCATCTCCCACCCAGAGGAAAATAAATGACGGGGTATCAGCAATTGCCTACAAACATGAAAGACAATTCATTTCCACGAGTCAAAAAATAGAACTGAGCATTTCCCCACATTGTTTGGGATGTTTCATTATATAATCAAGGAAATTTGGATATACAGTTCAACAAGATATTCCCAACCAAGAAAATATTTCATTTATGATAAACCCAGAATCTAAAGAAATCAAGCATAATCTCATTAACATAGTCCCTTGCAAACATTTTCTTCTTTCCTGTTTCAGCCAAAACTATATTTATGCACGAAAGCAGAAGTGGGGCGGCAATATCTTCCATCCTTCAGGGTTTGGGTCCTTCCTTAAAGTAAACACTAACGCCTACTATTGTCTATTTCCGTAACTTTAAGCCATTAATAACCCCAGCAGAAAATTGACAAGTTCAAATCTATAAACAAGCGGTAGTCTTAGTACCTCAATCTTCAAATTAAGTATTTCCTCAAATGTCCAGTATTCAGTATGATCAGCAACACCAGGAGCACGATGAACATATTCTTCCCAAGGAGGATCCACAAGAATGACATCGAACTTAGTTCCAAAGAACTCAGGAGTAAGCTCGAATTCACGGAGATCGCACTTGTAATACATAGGAGGAGAAGCAGCTTTAGACACAATCTCATCCTTCTTCTGTATAAGCTCCCTAAGCTTGGGATAATCCTCCACAACATTGGTGAGCTCAAGCTCCCGAATAAAATTCTGAGGTCGCATTCCAGTGTCAACAAAATTCTGAGAGTAATCATTTTGCTCCCCTCTTGAAGGAGCTTTATGTGAAGGTCCACCTGATCTAGGGGGAACCCAACCCCCTGAAGCTTTATCAGGTGGCGTTCCTCGTCCCATTGGTCCTGAAACATTAAAACCAGGGCCAGGTATGCTGGCAGGCCCACCTCTTCCAGGCCCAGATTGATTATAGTACATTGCAGGATTGGGTGGCGTCCCCAAATTGTTAGCAAACCTAGGGACTGATGGGCCCTGAGGAACGGGAGAGAGGCCAGCTGGAACCCCTAACATATTCACATCAACTCCTCGAGCTCCATGCCACATTGGAGAATATGGCGGAATAAAGACACCCGGAGAAATAGGCGGACCCGGGGCAGGTGACATACCGGGAGTCATAGGCCCAGGAGGCGGCATCCCAAGTGGTCCAAAAGATGCTCCAATCATAGGTATTGGGATTGCCACTGGTTGGTTGTCTCTTCCGGTTGGCCGACCACGTCCAATCCTGCCTGGTCTATTGCCTTTTGCCCCTTGATTAGGCCCTCTACTAAAGGATCCAGATTCCTGGTTAGCAAATGGGGGCTGTGAACCACTGCCAGACACCTGGCCACCAGGAGTACGGGCAGGCATAGGGCCCTTCTGTCCTCTCCCTTTCCCTCCCTGGAAGTCACCATCATCTCTCCACATATTCTGATCTCTCATTGATAAATCATCCTCAACATATCTTTCCTTTGTATCTTCACCAGATGGAGCGGACCCATAAATACTAGATCTTGCCCTTTCTTCCCGTGCATGCCCCCATTCTTCCTCAGCTGAAGGTCCTTTCGTGTCGGCTTGCTGACCAACTTCAAATCTTCTAGCAAAACTAGATCCGGCATCAGCACTAGCATAATCAATAGGTCTGGTCTGAATCTCTATAACATCGTAATTATCATTTGAAATCCCATAATTCGACGAAGTTTTCACAGCTTCACCTCTACTTCCATCTTTCCTATTGCCAGACCGACCATGAGACCTTTCATTATCAGGCCTCTCACGAGCATATCTGCTACTTCTATCAGGGGTCCTGGAGCGGTGGCTTCTCACACTTCTCTCTCTTGACCAAAAGCTTCCATCTTCATCTGTATGGCGAGACCCATCCCGGCTTTCAGTAACATCCCTATTTGTAGGAGTCCTCTGCTGTCTGTGTTTTTCATTTTTCTCCTTGCCTGTTCTGTCCTCATAATTAGCTGGACTTGCCTTATTATCCTCTTCTACGGCTTCCGACATGCTTCTACTCTTACCATCATGTCTCCGTTCATCCTTTCGGTCAGATCTCATACCTTTGTCAACTATTGAATCTGTGACCCTACCCTTACTCTCACCAAATTCATGTCTAGCTGCCATACTTTTGTCCCTGACACTCTCATACTTGTTGTCAGATGTCCTGCTACTTCTGCCATCATTTTTTTCGCTAGTACTTTCTTTAACATCCACATCATCCCACCTTTTCTTTGAGCTCTTTACATACTCAAGAGACCCATGGCCCTTCTCATGGCTGCTTTCCTTCCTTTCTGAGTACTTCAAATCTTTATCAGATGTATCCCCCTCATGAGACCTATCATGTTTGCTTCTACTTTTCCCCTGGGAACTTTCATACTCAGATGACTTTGGGGTCAGTTTTCTTCTGTCACTTTCATCAACCCTGCCATGTTTACTCCCCAGCTTGTCTCCACCATCCTGCCTATTTTCTACTTCTCCATCCTGATACCATGAACTCAACTTTTCCAAAGAACTTTCCTCTTGCTTTCTCTTCACCTGCTTCGAGCGCGAGTCTTTTCTAGTGTCGAAGTCTTCTTCATCGCTCCCGGCTCTGCTGGAACCAGTTGATCTCTTTCGGCTTTCATATTTATCTCCAGAATTTCTCCTCCTTCCACTGCTATCGAAACCATCAACATCATCTCCACTACCAGGTTTTCTGGACTTGCTTGACCGTTGTTTCCTCCTGTCACTTCCTTCCCATTCAGCATCATCCCCGGCCCTGTCACTTTTCCTATCGATATCATCTTCTCTATCTTTTCTACCGTAGCTCTGGCTTATATCTGGCGAGTCCATGGAAAAAGAATCGCCAAAATCTAATTCATCTATAAATCAATCAAACAGAGAGAATGTCCTTGGGAAGGCCCAAGTGACTTATTTGAGACTTCAATCCTGTAACCACACAAGCCAGAATGCGCAAATCAGGTACATTGAGCACAACAGTGACAAAGTACGCTGAAAAGTAAACCTTTAAAGCGACAATGATAGACATGTCAAAGAAAGTGACTAAAGGAAGGCAAAACCTCCATCTGAGAACCCAATCCACACACATGCACGAAAAAGACAAAGTTCATACCATCTGCCAGTTCCACTACGATCGAAGCAGCCTACTGGAAACAAACTACGACACCGAGAAACAGCAACAAGAGAATGGAAGCGGGAGGGCATCATCTACAGATAATGCTGCCCGATAACAGAAATTGCAGGCCAATTGCCGCACCAAAAGACAAGTGCAATTCAGGATTGAACATCGCAACTAGCCATTACCCACTGTCCGGTCGGACATTCCCGACAGAGAGAGCCCTCAAAAATGAAAATGACCTAGATTCATCAAAAGAAACGCACCCAATTGACATAACCCGGGAAAAATTCAAAGCCATGAGCAGGAGAAAGCACGAAATGAGAAACCCACACGGCTCAAAGCCACAAAAATACCACAGACGGCAGCAAAGCCCTAACCTTTAGCCCGCTATCCAAGGAAAAACGACACTCCAATTTTCAGACAATTCGTCGAACAGGTGGAGTGATGCGGGCCGAGGACTGCTCCAACTGATGATTCAATCGAACCTTCCCCGACGAATGTCTCTCCTCCGAATCGATCACCGAATCGACGACGACGCCGAAGCCGCGAGAGCAGAAGGCCTCGCGACCGATGCTGCAGCAGCCGCCGCTTCCGTCCTCTTACCCTCCGCCGTCCCCGGGTCGCTGGCCGGCGAACGGGAACCGCCCGAGAGCTCGGTCGCCGACGGAGCTCTCCGGCTACGGAGGACGGCGGTTCTCGCGGTAATCCGATCTGCAACCGCGATTCGGCAAGAAGTGGTGGGGAAATCTTGTCGGATCCCAGAGAAATTAGGGTTTTCTGAAAGCAGATATACTTTTAATAAACCCCCAAACCAAAGTCAGTGGGGTTCATTTTCTATCAATTTGTGCAATTTTGAAAGGATTCAAGTATTTTGGGTTTCCGAACCAAAAAATAAAAAATAATATTTTTGAGTTAAATGAATTTAGGGTATGAGTTTTTGGAATCTATAGCAAGTGAAAAATTAAAATTTGAAATCAGAATACCATAATTCGAAGAACTTACTTGTATGTATGTAGTTCTCACTAAGATACTTACTATGGTTTTTTTTTTGTTAGCTAGTATAAATGTTACTATGGTTAGTGGCTCGAATCTTGAATGCAATTCACAAAAAAGTCGCACGTTGAATTCACGCCCAGCTACTTGCACGTGCGAGACACGCCACTCTACATCAAGTACCTAAGGACTGAAACTCGTGGTTGGATACAAAACATATTTATTTCCAACAAATTTAGAAAAACTTTGGACCGACTTCTCAATATTCTTTGCTTTGACACAAAACTCAGTCCAATTTGGACTTTCTTTTAATTTCCACATTCGGATGTCCTTTGGATAAGTGCTAAACATTCTAAATAGGATATCTTCTATATGATTCGTTTGGTGCTCAAACATGAGATATATTCTGATGCTTTCTTTTTTTTTTTTTGGTAAAGGTAATTAAATTAAAAGAGGGGAAGCTTACAAAAGATCGGAACCATAACCCACACTCTGACCAGTGGCGGCAAAGTGAGGGGGATCCGATGTAAAAGAGAACAAGGCTACACGATAAGCAACGAAACTCCTAAGGAAGAAAGAAGACAAACGGAGACAACCTCCGAACCTCCTGCACTCTACCTAAAGGCAAAGAACGGAATTACAACCAGATATGGAAAACAAGCAGGATCAACAGGAGACCGAGGAGAAGACCGCCGGATCAAAGCCCCATCCTCTCTGAAGCCGCTTGTTCCTCGGAGCAGGATCGACATTCTTGAAGGTACTAACCTTGTCCTTAACCACCTTAATTAGGTGGTTTTTGAGCGGGAACGACAAGGGATTCACCTCTGAAGATGATTGCATTCCTCTTCTTCCAAATGAGATGACAAATGGCCCCGAAGGAGAGCCGAACAATTCTATGATAGAAATCATTTCCAGTTAGGAACTTTCAAGCCCAAGAGAGTACCTCACTCCAGCATTGATTTCTCCAAGGAAGGTTGCATCTGGCGGCCCAAAAGAAGGCCAGAGAAGTCGAGATGCGACATCCGAAGAAGAGATGGTCTCTAGAATCAGGGACTTCGCTGCAGAATGCACATACACTGAAGTTAATGCGCCCATAGGATAGAAGCATACTCTGCGTGGGAAGTCAATTCTTCACGATAAGCCAGAGGATGAACTGGTACCGAGGAACAATGGCATTGTCCCAAATCAGAGGAGCCCAGTTAACCGGAGTTTTCTTACTCCTAATAACATTCCAAGCAGATCCAACCGAGAAGATGCCCGATGGATGACCGCACCATATAAATCTGTCATTACTTAAAGACAAGTTCGGGAGGGATATACCCCATCTCAGTAAGAACTCCTTAAAGGACTGGCCTACCGGCGAAAATAAATCAGCAACCACCACATTATCAGGAATATGAAGAGCAGTTCTGAACGATGGAGGCACAAATGAATCAAGAGGGCCACACGACAACCAATAGTCATGCCAAAGGGACACAGAGAAACCATTACCAACCTTCCATCTAAAGGAGCTTCGAAAGTTACCTCTAAGCTGGAGAATTTTCTTCCAAGACCAGGAGCATGCTCTGGGTTGAGGTGCATTCCAGAAGTTCCTCTTGGATAAGAAGATGGAGTGGATCCAACGGCACCACAGAGATTCCTTGTCGGAGAAAAGGATCCAAATAAATTTTACCATTGAAGCTTTGTTGCATTCCCTCAGGTTTCGGATCCCCAAACCACCTTCAATTTTTGGAAGACAAACGTCTTCCCACGCAACCTTGGCGCCTCCCCGACCCAAGGCCGTACCTTTCCATAAGAACTGTCTCGTAATACGTTCAATGTAAGTTACCACAGAGGAAGGAAGAGTGAAAACACTCGACCAAAAGGATTGAATGGCGTGTAGCACTGAACGGATGAGCTGTAATCTACCCGCGAACAATAGAAACCGATGTGCCCACGATTGAATTCTAGCAGTAATGCGATTCGTCAAAGCAATGCAATCAGCCTTATTCAGTCTAGAGGAAATGATAGGGACTCCCAAGTACCGGACAGGGAGTTTACCTTCCCGAAAACCGAATGCCCAGAGAATTCTATTCCGAATGGATTGGTCACCTCCAGAAATAAAGATCTCACTCTTACTCTTATTCGGGTAGAGTCCGCTCCATGAGGAAAAGATGTCGAGGCCTCTCTTTAGAGTGGACACCGAGAACCAGTCCGCTTGACAGAACAGAAAGACGTCGTCGGCGAAGAATAAGTGAGTCAATCGGACCGGTTTACACCTCTAGAAGTATTTAAAGTCCTGGCTGGCCGTGCGGGATATCAACACTCCGGAGAATACTTCCATAACTAAAGTAAACAAATAAGGAGACATGGGATCTCCTTGTCTGAGACCACATCCTCCGCGAAAGAAACCATGAAGTTCACCGTTAATGGCTATAGAGTATGATGGAGACCGAACACAAGCCATCACTAGTCTTGTAAGTTCAACCGGGAACTCGAAAGCAAGGAGAACCTTTTCCAAAAAATCCCAATCAACAGTGTCATAAGCTTTGTGAAAGTCTACCTTCACCGCACACTTGGGGAGATACGGATGAAGATGAAAACCCGCAAAAAGCTCTTGGGCAATGAGAATGTTATCTCTAATTCTCCTTCCCTTAACAAATGCGTTTTGAGAACGACTCACAACATCATGTAACACACCCGCTATACGATTAGCTAGGATCTTAGTAATAACTTTATAAATGGTATTGCAGCACGCAATCGGCCTGAAATCCGAAACAGCACTAGCATTGGAAATCTTGGGCACAAGAGTAAGGATTGTCGCGTTTTCCTCTTTGAGCATCCTCTCGTATTGGAAGAAATCCCGAACAGCCAATAAGACCAAGGGACCAACGATTTCCCAATTAGATTTGAAGAATTCCACAGAGAACCCGTCTGGGCCCGGGGCTTTTTCCTTAGCTAATGAGAATATCGTGGACTTGATCTCGTCATCCGAAACCGGAACATTGCAGGCAGCAATCTGCTCTTCGTTGAGAGGGCGACGGATGTAACTCTTTAACTCTTCACAAGACGGTTTAGAGAACGTCTCATGAGGGGATAGCAAGTTAGAGAAAAAATTGATGAATACCTGCGGCAGCAGCGAAGGGTGCTTTTTATCCTATTACTCCTGATTGAGCTTTTATATGTTAAAGCTTGACTGAGTTTGATTTTTTTGTGACAAAAGATTATGCGTCTCATTTGTTTTATTGACCAAGCTTGATTAGCTTTGATTAATCAATGCTCAACCTTTTTACGTGTAAAGGCTCTAGGGTTGGAAAACTAGCGGTCGACTTCTATATCCAAGGAGAAAAATATTCCTTGCTTTGTTAAGAAAGTAAGTACAACTTGGATTTTATTTTAATTTTTAAATTCAGATGACCTTCGAATAAAGGCCAGACATCTTAAATAAGACATCTCTTATGTTATTGGTTTGGAGATCAAACATGAGATATATTCTATTACTTTTCATCCCATTACTCGTACTTGAGTTTTTATGTGTGAATGCTTGACTGAGTTTGACTTTTTGGCGACGAAAGATTAAACATCTAATTCATTTTATTGATTGAGCATGATTAGCTTTGATTAATTGATATTCAAGCTTTTTACCTGTAAATGCTTTAGAGTTGGATTAGTGATGTTATAACTTCTACATGTGGATGCTTTTCTAGGATCATGCTTTTGAAATCACTTAGCCATTTGGAATTTGAACACGTTGAGTACTCGATTCTTGAACCCATCGAACGCATCATAACTTGACTTTTCTCGAAAAATTAGTCATGCGTTCACACTAAATTATTAACGCATCTGACTCAATTGCATTACCCACGTGCCCACAGGCTTATGTCGGTAGACATAACTTTACACTTTTTTGTTCTTCTCTTTTTGACTATCAAAATTTTTTTACAAGTGCGGTGTTTACGACTGTTTGTCTATTGAATGTGGAAAGTATCAACAATTTGTCAAGTTGAATTATGAAGAAGGTTGCATGAACATCTAAACTTAAAATTTAGTTAGATAGGCATGTAGTTTAATTTTGAGAAAAAGAAATTTCTTATTAACTTTTTATCTGATGACATTTCCGTTCTGTCTTTTTAATTATTTTATGGGGGGATATGGATGTCTTGAATGATATGTTTTCAATAGAAATAAATGTGTACATTAACATAAACTAAAATTACGCTATGTTTCAAATAAGTTGTAATTTTTTTTTTTAAAGAATCGAATGTAATTTTAATAAATAACCCTCAATGTGAAACATACTTTATTCACGTATTAAAACAATCAATACTTGAGATTATGATTATAATTAATTATCGATCTAATAAGATTGGCAACCACATGTATGGAGCTAATGGGTTGCGAACGAGAGAGACCAAAAAAATGAGAAAGCGAGCGTCAAGCAAGAGAGAGTCGCAATTCGAGAGTAGGAACATGAGAGAAGCGAGTTCTTGACTCGAGAGGAGAGGGACGGAGTAAGACATGCAAAAGAGAAAGAACGAAAAATGCAACACTTGGAAGGAGAAGAAATTATAATTTGCTTGAATGAGTTCTCGTTTCGGTCTGATTTTCAAATGATTCTTAACTTAAAGTCTGAAATCGAAACGGTTCAAAAAGTGTGTAATGGGAAATCAAATCGGGTGCATTATGCCTAGTCAGCATAGGAGTGTGCATCCTCTCCACTTAGCTTTCTCTTTATATATATAAATATATATTTTTATTTTTAAGTTCCGGATGGATGGATTCAATGTACGATGGATTTGGGTGATCCACGGGGCCCCAATGGTCGGTCGTGCTGAATCGACATGGCGGCGGCTCCCTTCTTCGACAGGGAAACCGCGGGACCCACCCCCCTAGCGTCCTCACCACGCCCGGCCCCACCCGTCGGATCTTGCACGCGATCCAACGGCCGTCGTTCATCGACAAGACGAGGGCGCGCGCGCGAGCCGCGACGGCGGTCCCCTCCCCGTTTCGGACCGAACATCCCGTCGGGTCCCGGTCCCGGTCCCCGTCCCCGTCCCCGGTGTACGGACACCGAGAAAGAGGGAGGGGAAAGCTCGGGCCCCGGCGCACGTGCGGAGAAAACGGTACGAGAAAAACATCATTGCCCCCGTAACGACTGGACATCCCCCTCTGTCGTCGCTGCCACGCTTTTCTCCTGCTCTGTCTCCCTAGATCTCGCTCTCTGCTGTTGACTATCTCTTCTGTGGAAAAAAATGGCGTCTTAGCTTTCTCTCTCTACAATCCAGCGACGCTCTCGCTCTCTCTCTCTCTTCTCCCTCGTGCCGCCATTCGAAGCGGCGCTAGCCGGCTCTATTTCTTCTTCCGCGCGACCGACTCTTCTCGCGCCGCCGTGCGTGCGTGCGTGCGTGCTCGCGTTTCGCGTGGGGGGGGGGGGGGGGTGGCATGGACTACGGAGCGGCCGCGCTCTCGGATTCGAACGACGCCAGCTACAGCAGCGGCGTGTGCTCCACGCTGACCTGCGTGGAGGCTCCTTCCTCCTCCTACTCCCCCGACGCCGCGGCGGCGGCGGCGGAGGCGGAGGCGCAGGCGGAGGCGCAGGCCCTGAGGAAGCTCTCCGACAGCCTCGAGTCGATCTTCGAGCTCCCCCGCGCCGGCTCTGGCTTCTCGTTCTCCGACGCCACGATCGTCGCCTCCGACGGCCGCGAGGTCCCCGTCCACCGGTGCGTCCTCGCCGTGCGGAGCCCGTTCTTCGGGGCCAAGTTCTCGGGGAGCCAGAGCGAGGTGAGGCTCGAATTCAAGGAGCTGACCGAGGATTTCGGGGTCGGGGTCGGGGTCGGGGTCGGGGTCGGGTTCGAAGCGCTGGTGGTTGTCTTGGGGTATCTGTACAGCGGCAAGGTGAAGGCGTTTCCGAAAGGGGTGTGCGACTGCGTGGACGAGGAGTGCCTGCACGTGGCTTGTAGGCCAGCCTTGGAGTTCCTGGTGCAGGTGCTCTATGCTTCGTCCAGGTTTCAGATTCCTGAACTGGTGGCTCTGTATCAGGTATATCAGCAATTACTCGTGTCGTCTGCTTGTTCCTGTCATGTTGCTTTTTTCGGATGATTGATGGCGACAAGTTGCCGACCTTTTGCTCATTCAATGGCAAAGAGGACGTTCTCGGAAAGTTCAGACTTTGAATTTGCGTCTGAAGAGATTTTATCACGCATTTGAAGCGAAAGTAACTGAAAAACTTGAGTTCTCTTGTGGTCCAGTAGTCAAAGAAAGGAATTAGGAGACCGATCTGTGACTTTTGTTGTGTAGTTGCTCGAGTCAGCTGAGGCTTATCTATCTGCTTCCACCATCATTGGCCTTTGAGCATCAGCCTTAACGGCTGGTAGCTTAAAAGGAGGACCTTTCTTCTTCTTCTTCTTTTTGCATCGAGGTTTAAATCCTCAGACTGCAAAGAAGTGGCAAAAGGAGGATAGCAGTCTACTTCTTTTCCTTTTTCTTTTTTGGGTTTTTGAAAAGCTCTCAAGAGTGGTTGTTCTATGAGCTCAGCCTCAGACAAGATTGGTATGCGAGGGCCCCTAGAAACTGGGATGACTTTGACTAGACCTATGAGCTGCTTAGTGAAGAGCATCTGACAATTTGGAGCTCTTTCATTTTAGCCTTTTGCATTTAAATTGACTTAATGGGTCAGTCGTTTCAACTTCATGGTTGATTAGTTCCCTTCCTACTTTTTTTTTGGTAAAGAGTTCCCTTCCTACTTTGATGTCTTGCATGGGGTCAAATGTTTATTTCGACACCCCCTTCAATATGGTGATGTGCCTGAAGTGACCTTGTCTAATGTCAAACTGCTCAGTAATGCTGCAGTCGTTGGAAAAAGATATTGGCAGAGAAAACTACGATAAAGAAATCTAGATTCGGAGTTACGGCTAGAAATGCTAGATTATTTTTCTTGAAGTTTTAATTGGCAAAACATGGTTGCATCGTTCAGTATAACCGAATCAGACTTGTTCATTTGCAGAGGCGCCTACTGGACATTCTCGACAAGGTTGCCCCAGATGACATTTTGCTTGTGCTATCAGCTGCAAATATATGTGGAGATGAATGTCATGGATTGCAGGCACAATGTTTAGAATATGTCGTGAGGTCTGATCTCGATACTGTTACCCTAGAGAAAGGCTTGCCTTGCGCTATCATTGAACGAATCATCAGTGCCCGTTTGGAAGTTGGTGTGAACATTCCTGAACGTATAAACTTCCCTGACAAGCATGTGAAGAGGATTCATCGGGCCCTGGACTTGGACGATGTCGACTTAGTCAGAATGCTGCTGAAGGAGGGCCATACCACTCTGGATGATGCACATGCACTTCACTATGCTGTAGCATACTGTGATGCGAAGACCTTGACTGAGCTTCTTGATCTTGGAATTGCTGACGTGAATTGTAGAAATGCAAGAGGCTTCACAGTTTTGCATGTTGCTGCCTTGAGGAAAGAGCCAAATGTTATTATGTCTCTCCTAATGAAGGGAGCTCAGCCTTTTGATCTCACTCCTGATGGTAGAAAAGCTCTTCAACTATGTAAGAGGTGCACAAAAGCTGCAGACTACATGGAGTCTACTGAGGAAGGAAAGTCTTCACCGAAGGACAAATTATGTGTCGAGATCTTGGAACAAGCCGAACAAATAGAGCCCTTACTTGGAGAAGCATCCTTTTCTCTTGCTGTGGCAGGTGATGATCTGCGCATGGAATTGTTGTATCTTGAAAACAGAGGTAAGATATTTGGGTTCAATTTTTTCCTCCTCCACTTCAGTGGTCCTCTTTTAAGATACAGATTGAGAAAGCCCTGTTTCTGTTCCTTGAAATATTGATGGTTAGTAACAAAAATGCATTTGACACGTGCATGTGAAGAACCTGCATGTACATGATCTGCTTGGTGTAGGAATTATTTGTTTACCCAAATGCTCTTCGCAAGCTCCAACGTGTTATTTATTGGGCGTTCTTAGTGTTCCTTATGGATTCACAGGTGGACGGTGCATTTGCATCGGTCTCAGATGTACAACAGCGACAGAGCTATGGTGCTGGGTACTTATTTCCCACTTTCTTATGCTGTCAATGGTCAACATTGTACAAATTTGTGGGGTGTGCATACCTGTGAGCAAGAGAGAGACAGAGTGATTTCTAAGATGAGCATTCTTGAAGCATATTTTTTTGAAATAGTCCCTAGTCTGGTTGAGACTATTTCTTCCTTTGCTACTTAAAACTCTCACTGAAAATTTCCAATGTCTGGTATGATAAGGATCCCTTTGATCAGATTAGTATGACAAGGGAGAAGACTCGTGGTATCCCACTTATAATTTTTTTATTTAGGTGTTTCCTGTTTTCATCTTTATCGGATTAGCCTTTTTAGTTTGGTTCCTAGGTCAATCTTCATTGTTTTCCTTGTTATATTCTCTAAGCTTGGGGCAAATGAATCAGTTAGCAGGAACTGTTATATATAAAGGCATCTGCTAATTTATGTTAGTGCCTCCACCTTTTGCAACATAAATTCTTTCAGATGAATTGGTCATTTAATCGGTGTTTGAAGAATGATTCATACGATGCTGCTAATCTCAAAATTGAGAAGCCAAATAGGATTTTGGCAAGTTGCTTGCTTTCCAAGCAAGATGCCTAAAATCCTCATACAGTTAATCGTAACATTCATGCATAGTGCACACAAAATTTGCTCTTATTGGATAGGTTTGTATGCACTTACCTGTTTCGGTATTGTTCATGGCCCCTCTTGGCTCCTAAACCTGACCCTGCTTGGAGGCATATGCTGTTATATGGGTGCAAAGCCAAGTAAATAAATAAATTCTCAAAGTAGAAAGCATCAGTGCAGATCATGGGTTAGATTGAGTTCAAGATAAAGTATGTTTGTCTAGCATATAAGAGATTCTCGGTTGAAAACATTGGCCAGAACCAGAGCAGTTTGTTGCAAGGTGTGACAAGATTTTCTTGCAAAAAGGAAGAAGATTTTATTTATATTGACTAGTTAATTAATTTGCTAATAGAAACTTTGGCTTCGTCTTCTTAAAGTTTCCAAGAACTCGGTGCAATGATATTATCGAGCATCTTTGATGATGGATTCACTCCCTCTTACTCTTTACTGTTGCATCAAGCATGGTGTTGCATGAATATACACCCCCTGTTATTTGGCTGTGCTTGATGCTTAATTTTATAAAAATTTCCAGTTGCACTAGCAAGACTCCTGTTTCCTATGGAAGCGAAAGTTGCGATGGCTATTGCTCAAGTGGACGGCACTCGTGAGGTCCTATTGAGTAACAGGAATTGTAAGGACTTGGCTGGCTCGCTGGGGATGCATGTGGACTTGGATGAGGCACCTTTTCAAGAGCAACATCTCAGAAGGAATAGACTCTCCCGAACTGGTAATTAATATCTGGACTGTAAGATTGTGAACTTGTCTTCTTTTAGCATCAGATTTTCTCTTGCTTATCCAAGGGTTGCTCTATCTAGAAAGGGTAATTTTAGGAGTTCAAATCTTTGTAGGAGTTGGTCTTAATGATTTAGTCGCCATAACCAGCAGCCACTACACTTATTCACGTTGCCATGCTGTCAATTTCAGATATACGTGGCAGATAATTATGATAGAACATTCCTTATAGGGTAAATGTAAGACCAGCTCGAGGAATTTGCACTTTCAGCGTTTGTTCCACCCATTATGACACAAAAAAGATTCTTAAGGTTTTGGGAGCAAGACACTTTGACTTGCATGTAACTCACTTCAATCAGCTTAGTTTCTCTGATAAGGACAAATAACGTGCCACTTATACTTATGAAGCTGAGGATTATGTTTGCCTGATTGTTACCACCATTTGGACAGTGGAACTCGGCAAACGCTTCTTCCCTAGATGCTCGAATGTACTTAGTAATATTATGGATGCTGATGATTGTACTCGGCTAGCATGCCTTGACAATGGCACTCCGGAAGAACGACTTCTAAAGAGGAGAAGGTTCTCGGAACTTCAAGAAGCTTTTGGCAAGGCTTTCAACGAGGATAAGAAGGAGTTAGACAAATCAAACGTTTCTTCCTTTTCATCATCTTCATCTTCAGGAGCAACGAGGCCTAAGGGAAAGCACCACATCAACTATCGATCAGTGTAAGATTTCAGAAATGTGCATACTGTTTTATCATAACCTTCTTTGTTTCTCTTGGTTTGCACCTACTGCTTTATGTCTGTGTCAGGGTTTTTCAATAGAACATATAGGAGTCTGTTAAGTTCAATCGGCTGAGAAATGCAAGAGCCATTTTTCTTGACATTTCTGTGAACCAGTGCTGGTTTTGTTATCTCGACAGGAAACTTTGTGAGTAAATAATCAAGTGCATATGGAATCAAGGAGTTGTATCCCAAGTACTGTGGACATAGAATATCACAATTCACGGTGGAAGCCTAGAAGGTCTCACATCAAAACTTTGTCAGGATGCACAGAAAAGCATGTGTTCGAACGTGTAGCAGCACGAGTATGTAGATACGCCTAAGTCATATGTACTTTCATTCTCTCAAAACTCAGAAGTATTTCTTGTGCATGTGGAGTCCATAAGAATGTGAAAATTTGTGGGATCACATACCGATGATCTCTTAAGAACGGTAAAGAGGGGCAGAGAAGTCAGCTGGAAACGTGTGATGTTGACTCAGGACTCTATGCTTAGACTAAGACAGACATTAGGGAGTGATCTTTTGGGAACATCATGGTGTTGGTGTATGTATTGTCTTGGACCATAATTTTGTGTTTATCCGTTCTATCTAGTAAGATCTTATCTAAATTTAGCATGGCCCACATCTTTGAGTGATCGATGTCCTAAAAGATACTCCCAATGTAGATAAAATTTCTTGAGGCAGACTTTAGAAGGACACCCGGCCTAACTTCTGTCGTCAAGGTTCTCATTTGAGTGAGAGAATAGGCCCCCATTCCCATCTAATCTGCACATCTTCTCAAATGATGAGATGGGGGACTTCGAAATTGGTTCGCTTTGTCAGAGATTAGGGAGCAGATTAATTCTCCAGAGATTCAGTAGAGAGCTAAAAGTCACAAATTCTCAATCAGCAGAAAAACTTTACATTAAGCCATCCTCGTCGTTTTATGAAAGCAGGCAGTGTTTTCAGGGATTGAAACTCCAGTGTTGGAAAGATGCCCTTGATCTGATCTCCATTACTTTCGACCAGTTGAATGACTACCATCGACTAAAGCAGCGTTCTCATGAAAAAGGGTCCAATCACGGTGTACCATCAATCAACTTTTCCTTCTCGACATGTTGAAGCTTTCAACAAGAACCACATGGAGCACGATCAAGAAAAAAAGAAATATCGTCTCTGTAAGAATACATGGAGAACCGGTAACTCCTGATTAGAATTTGGTCCTGCAGAACATTTGGAAAATACTGAAATTGAACTTTTCGCTATATACACAGCTTCTCTTTGTACGTAGCTGGTCACAAAACATCAAAAAAGGAAAAAAATAGTGCATGCTAGAGAAAAGAACATCCAGGGGACTCTGATACAATACAAAGGAAAAAACTTCCAACATCTGGACAAGTATGGGCATTTGCCGTAAGATCCTAGTTTAATGGTTGGATTCCCTCTCCCCTCCTGTTTCCAGCATATCCTCATTCGGTCAAGCAGAGAGACTTCACTCAAGAAATTCTCTCCAATTATGGCAAAAGCTGCATCATGCGATCTGGTCCACAAAAAAAAAGTAGCAACAATGATTCTGGTGTCAGCTTAAATACAGAAAGAAGAACCCAAATGGGCAAGAAAATAACAGATGGAACAGAGCAGGAGTACATGGAAATTTAGGGCATCACTCCCGCTGCTTGCTCCATCGGCCCACTTGGGTACTCACTCCAGCCACACGGCTTCTCAATCAGACCCTCCAATTCAAGATAGATTCTTGAGTCATTCACCACCAGTTCTTCTACTTCTTCGACATCAGCGACGTTGTCACCAACGACCATATTGTCTTCGAGGAGTCTCTCAGACATCTCGTGGAAAACTGAAGACAAATGCGACGGACTAGCTCCGGCCATCTGATCCGGCGTCTGACCCTGCACGACCCTGAAATCTCTGCCACCCAGTGGAGAAGGCCACGGATTGTGCATCTGAATGGTCTCAAAATCCTCCAGCACGACACTATTAGGCTGCGACTCCATCTGAGCCGACTCGTCACTGATTGTCAGGCAATCAACTTTTGGGCTTTGAATCTTGGGATCCATTGCTTCAAGCAAGCATTGGGTGGCACCATCGGGATCAAGCAGTTTGCTCTTCTTGCTTGATTCACGAGTGTCTAATTCTCTCTTGTGCCTCCTCTTCTGGATTAACTGCTGGACAAAGTTCGGGCTTTTGGCAGCTTTGTAGAGGAAGAGGAACATCTGCTGGTGCCTGCACTCGGCACAACGAACCTGCTCTGCGACCTGGTCAAACTCATGCTGTGAATTCTCCCGCTCTTCTCTTAGTTTCAGGATCTCGGCCTTCAATGCTTCCTGGTCCTTCTTAAGCGTTTCGAGTACGGCTTCCTTTCCAGCTTTCGGGTACCCCGAGGTAAAACTACTACTCGATGTTTTCCTGTGCTTGCTGAATTTGCCTCTCCTCTTTATGTTCTTCAGCAAGTGCTTCTTCCCGGCCTGAAAACCTTCGCTCGCAAACTCCCATCGTTCCATATCAATCTTCCTAAAACCCTGCGACACATCTTGCATCAGGATGCATGAAGAGTTGAAGACAGGAGGAAGCTGGGCCTGGGAGTTCATATTGAAAAAAAAGGCTAAAGAGTAGAGAATAAGCAGAATGAAGGCTAACGAAGTTTCAATGGAAGATGCGCACAAGGGGGTATCATTAGGCCAATATACGCAGAGCACAATTGCACGTTAAGGAGAGATCCTTTGCCATGATTCAAAAACCAGTACAAAGAGTGTATGGACAATGAAATGACTCAAAAATCAATCCGTCGACTCCATATATATGAACGCAAAAGTGCTGAATTATACTAATGGTCTCGCCCCAAAAGAAGAGAGGTGCCGTAAGGCTTTTACCAAAACATCGGATAGACACGAAGCGATGGCCAAGGAAACTCATCTTCAGCTAGAAAGTGCAGAATTGAGCATCGAAACAGCAAAATGCACAGTACTAACAGCTTTAAAGGAACTGCTGCAGTGCATTTCTGAATCCAAATTCAAATTTACCATTTAAGAAAAGAACTCAAATACAAATCAGTGAGAAGATAATCTTAATGGGTGTTCTGATGTCAGGGTTGACATGATAGTTTCTGCAAATTACCGTCTAAAGCGTCATCACTAGAATATGATGACAGGCCATTGTTCTCTAGCCACCGATTCATGAGATTTCATACAGAATCTGCGTATCTCTCCCGCCATTTCAGATTCCTTCGTTTCTCATGCCCTAAACTAGGGTAAAGCACAACTAACAACCGACCAAGTGGGTCAAATTGAATCTCAACAACCTGAGCAAAACGTCGAGAGTGGAAGCCCTTGGATCCTAGCCTCTTCGCCCCGGGACTATCTGTTGGGACGGTGAAGAGTAGCTGGATGCTCCAAGAGGATCACACTCTGGACGACATCAAAAAAAAAAAAAAAAAGCACCGAAACAGAGTTAAACCAAAGGACACATCTACACAAGTAGTTTGCTGTTACCTATGGAGAAAGTTTCAAGCAAAAGACATGGACAAGAAAACACAATCCCGTTCAAGGGGAGTACCCACGTAAGTGTTGAGCTGCCTGATGAAGCTGGAGAAGTTGGAGTGCTTGAAATATCGAGGCAGGACCTGCTTCGAGAACTCGTGCTGATCCCACACCACGAAGCTGTCCCGGCCTGAACCCCACGACACCACCGGGTCCGATCCAGGGTCCGACACCATCTCATACGTCTTCCTCAGGAACGGCGTCGGCCCCACCTCCCCCAGCCCCTCCATCGGCCTCACCACTTCCTCTGCTGCTGCCCCCCACGAGCATGAGGGCGACATGGTGGTGGCATCTCCGGGATCAGCAACCATCGCCGCCTCCTCCTCTTCCACTTCTTCCTCTTTGATCTTCACCACCTGCACGGCCAGAGCTGAATGGGATCCGGGCCAGGACAGGCACGGACGCGACGCCGACCCGGCTTTGATCCTGCCATCGCCAACGGCTACTCCTGGCGAGGCGACCGAATGGGCAGGCGACCCCATCTCTCCGGCATCACTGCCGTCAAGAGCAGCAGGGGACGCGATCTCTTCTAGTGAATTTGCCGAAGGTCTTGCCTTTCCTAGCTCGAGGCCCGGTTCCGGAAAGAGCGTGTTGGAAAACGACGTGCGTGGCGTTCCGCCGGCGCCGCCGTGACACGCCGTCGTCATCTTGAGCCGGAGTTCGAGGTCAAAGGCCTCGACACAGTGGAGGGCGAGACTGTCAGACCGAGAACTCGAGCTGAAAAGTGTACTTGGAAGAGCGACAAAGGAGGAATGGTTGGCTTTATACACGCGGGAAAGTGTCCACAGAGGCGCCTCGTTCCTCTCCCTTTTGGGGGCTTTCTCAGGAAGAGGGAGGAGGTGTTTGTCGGGTTCCTGGCCGCGGTGGGGGCGAGAGGGCGGCGGCGATTGTGGGCCGTCGGATCTGGTTCGGGATAGGCCCGCTGCGGTGGGGGCTCTTTTGCCTGGTCGGCGAATCCTATGCATGAGCGCCACTTGTCGATGCGCTTGTCCAACTAGGCAATCCAGTTGGCTCGTGCGGGCGGCCGTTTTTCATTGTACAATCATGCAATTCATGCAATCGCCGGCGTGTTGAAACCGTGGGCATAGCATATACTTTCATCACTTTTCCTGGCCCTTATATTGAGCTCGATGTGTAACATTTAATAATTGGTAAAAATATATTATTCAAGTTCATGTTAACACGTTTTCGAATATATTTAATCACAAAATAGTCATCACATACAATGTAAAAAAGTAATTTTCAAACTTTTCCTAAAATGCGCTAAGAGTAAGAAGTAGGGCATGATGGATCGATTCATTTAACAATATCCATTTTGATAGGATTAGAATAAACGGGATTGGTCTGACTTGTTGCTTGGATGGTTGACTCCTGCTGTCGACAAATGACTTATGCCATGTTTCGTGAATAACCACACTTGAGAATGAATATATTGTGATACAATACCAAATTAGCCACCGTTCTATTTCGGACTCAAAATCCATAAAGGAATTTAAGGGAGAGAAAAAGGGACCCTAGACCATATATCCTGCTGTCTTGGGATGACTGCACGTTATATTATGGCAACACAATCAAATGAAGTTGAAAAACCCTCGTAGCCTTAAATTATATTTTCAAGAAAAAATAAAACTACCTTTGGAGCACTCGTGAATAATATTCTTTTATCATCATCATTAGAGTTTTCTGTACATTTATTATCATTTGACAGGGACTACTGCAAGGAAAAACATGTTGGGAGCCCATGTAACTAATTTGGGTCGATTACAGGGATTTAAAAAAAAAAGAAAAAAAGAAGTACGTGGATTCTGTGCTGGGTGCTTGTCCTTTTCCTTTTGTATCGGAAAAATGTAAAAGAGGGTTTATTTATTTATTATTATTATTTTTTTTGGACATGAGGAACCGGTTTGCGTAGACAACGCGCCGTAAACCTCCTGGGCGACACGTGCTAGCCACCACATACGTGTTACCAGGTAAGTCACCTAGTGTCTCTGTGAAGGAGCGCTTACCCAGCTGAGTCACCGCGGCGGGTGGTTAAAAGAGGGTTTCATTAGGAGTGTAAACAACGCGGAATTTGCTATTCTCGGGATTCAAGAATCATTCCCACATCGCTTGTAATATTTACGATTCTATGTTAAATTTCCAGAAGAATGACAACTTCCTTTTGGATATAATTCATTTTCCATTGCGAAAATTCACTTCATCGATGATAATGGTGTTTCACATGCTGAAGGTGTTATTACTGTCAGACGTTGCATGTGCGAAACAAGTCAAGTAATATGATTCATTCCATTGACTAATTCCACGCTTAAATATCCAACAAGATCACGCATAAGGCCTCATGAATGGATGGTCAAGATTCATCCCCTGTTTAGGTCTTCACCTATATTATCAGTGGCTAGCTCAAAAAGATATCTTAAAACTAGTATATATATCCCCAAACTTCTGAATGGATACATAGAGACACTAAGCATAATCCAAATCCACTAACCTCAATCTTCAATAATTTACAACCAAAATCAGGAATCAACAATGATTTACGAACTAAATCATATAATTTCATGATTTGATTTATATCTAAACACCTTTTATAAAACATAGTTATAAATCATGAACTTTTTGTGATTCTTTTGTTATAGGCATCGCAAATCATTCACAAATAAATCAGCTCAAATGGTAATCAATAATGCTTTTCCATTTCAACTAAACAAAATTATAGTAAATGCTCGATCTAGATTTTATGCAATAAACATATCATTTTGTATAACTCATAGTATATCTAATCCATATTGTTTTCAAAATATGAGTTTACAAACTTAAAAAAGAGATAGTATCACTCAGTTAAGAAATTTAAAAGTGACGTGTGGAGATTACTCAAGTCAACGCACTTGTATTCCCATCAATTATTCAAAAAACATATGCTACTCTAACGAATGATATGATTAAACTATACTTATTTGTTGATAAATGATTTCTACACCCTAATTAACATTCAATAATGAATGTTCATCTTTATTTGTTACGCAGATATTCACTCCACAAAATTTGAATGCGAAAGTTCAGAATTTCATTCCCATAAAACTATAACTTGTAATTGATTTTCATCAAACTTCACAACTCTATAATGCCTTTATCTACTATTTCCACATAAATCTTAAGCTCAAAAGCTCCTCAACTGAACCTCACAGTTCAACTTTCACATAAGTCTAGATCTAAGACCTAACTTTGAAAATTATTCCAATTAAATGAATTATAGGCTTGACTAATTATAAGGTGTTGCAATTTGCGGTTGATTAGGCTTGTTGGGACGTCTGAATCGCCTACGCTCGAAACTCTCTCTTTCCCCCTTTTTCTCTTCATGAACGAGCTCAATCTCTCCTCTTCTTTTTCTTTTTCTTTTTCTTGTTTATCCGCCGCTTCGCACGCTCATGCACAAATCCGTTGAAGGAAGAAAGGAAAATGGGTTGGGCTAAGGGCTTGGACTCTGGGCTTGGCAAACAAAAGATGGACGGAATTAATTGGCCATACATTACACTTAAAACATACGAGCGATCATACTCAAAGTGAATCGGAAACAAGGCCGAAGGAAACACGGACTATGTAGCTGAACACGGCATGAACTAACTGCACAGCCCATCCTTCATTCTCGTGACTTCAGTAGCGCTTGATCTATGTTGAAGCCAAGATCAGAACAGGGCAAAAGATAGTGACCGACATATTCATAACCTCACAGAACCAAAATCATGCAATTTCTTGCAAAAAGTTTTGGGCCAATTTGGAAATTCTAGTTCTTTGTTTAGAGCCCTTCTTCGTTTTTTGGGGTTCTCTTTTTTGAGCTCGGCCGTGATACGGGTCAACAAGAAAATTGATGAATATTGACTCCTCATAAACATCATTGCACTTTGTCAGTGAGGGAAAGATGGAAGATGATCAATGAGGGTAAAGAAAAGCACAACAGCTAGTTATTTTTGATATGAGGAAACACACGATCAAAGCTGCTCAAAAGGGTATTAATATAACTCCCCACACTAAATTACAAGAAGCTAAGCTCGAATCATAGTTTTGTTGATTAGGAGTCTGAAAGTCTTTCCTTCCTTTTGCGGGTTTCAACATAGGAACTTGTGAGGTTTGCGTTAGAATTATGAGGATCGATGCTTTCGTCAATCTTCATGTCATTTGGTTGCTTACCTTGTTTGTAAACCAGATGCACCCCGCAACTTCTTAGAGTTCCCTCCGACGCTTGAAATAGTACTGCAAATTGACTGCGGTGATTCACCAATTTCGCATCCAATCCCCACATCATTCGCCGTGGAACGTATCGAACCCATACATGGTCTAACTCCAACGAGGAAAAACAATCTACACAACCATAAGTTTCTTCCTTGTTGACAAACAATTGGATCTCACATGAGATACTAGCTTCCTTTTGATTGGTTGAACCAATAATAGCACAAAACGCCAAGCCGGCTATGTCACAGTATAATTCTGAAGATATAGGAAACTTTATGAGTCCTTCGACACTTTGATGGACAAACCACATTGGGATCTTACTTCCTGGATGAAAAATGTCAACTCGAGTCTCTCCAAGCAATCCCTGCCATTTGGAACATTTTACATTTGAGACACAAACACACAAACACACAAACACATGCAAAGGGAGGGAGAGAGGGAGGGAGATAGACCTCAATTGACAGCATATTGCAATTGCTGGAGCATTGATTCTGAATCAGCTTATGACAGCTAGAGAAGTCAAATCTTCTGAGCCAAGGTGATTCATCTGAAATATATCGTAACACATTCGACAAGTCCGCACATGTTTCTAGCGATTCACAACCTTTTGCATGTAAAGATGTTATGTTTGGTGGGAGAGCTAGAATCTCTTGCAGCTGCTTGCAATGCATCAAAAAAAGCTGCTGTAACTTTGTAAATTGACTGATGCAGGTAGGAAGGCTCACAAATTTGTTCTCCGACAAATCTAAAATTGTCAACGAGGACATGCAATGAAGATTTTTCAAGAAACGAAGCTCTGATAAGCTACATCTTTGCACATTCAAGTTAATAACGCTCGGAAGGGCTAACGGGAGAGAGAAATTGGTGCAATCACTTGATTCACACAAACATTCTGGGAGCTTGCTAAGTTGTGAGCAACCGTCAACCAAAATACGCTCAAGATGTTGGAGTGTATAGATGCTACAAGGAAGGTTTTTAAGGTCCGTGCAGTCTTCTAGATACAACCCTTTCAATTCAATGAGATTCGCGACAGAAGAGGGTAGCTCTCTGATGGCAGTCCCATGAAGTTCTACTTCTGTCAAATGTTTCATTTGTACAAGAATATCTGGAAACCTTGAAAGCTTTGAGCAACCTCTAAGAATTAGATTTTGAAGTGATCTTAACTTCAGATTTCTTGGGAAACGGCTAAGATTGTAGCAGTTCAAAAAGTTCAAGTATACGAGTTTGTCAAGATGCCCAAGAGATTGATGAACCTCAACAAGATTGATGCACTCTTGTAGATCCAAACTCTCAAGATTTGGCAGTGATGATACATCGGGAATTTCACTTAGCAAAGCACAGTGGCTAAAATTAACAAACTTTAAATTTCGACAAAGCTGCATAGTAAACGGATAACATATGTAAGTCATTTTTTAAGATCTTCACAGATTCATCTATTATTTTGACAAAAGAGAATATTGCAAGTATGTACCTCGAATGTCTTCCCCAATAGGCGGATGGTGCTTTTACTTAGGTCTAGACCTACAAGTTTCCTATGGCCTGTATTGAATGACACTGATGTTGGATAATAATCGGGCCATTCTAGCCATCTCAATTCAGTAGGAAAGTATACGGGATCACCCGTATGGTATACATTGCGAGCTAAGAAAATTCTGAGCCTCCTCATGTTTGTGAAGGCTTGAGCACTAAAGTGTACTTCTTCAGGAGCAGCCAACTTGATCATTATTGCTTCTACTTTACTGGTTCCCTGGCAGCACATATATGAATAGATAAATTAAGTGCAAAGGTGTCTAGGTTATACAATAATAAATAAGATTTGGTGTGCTTTGGGCGACTTTTGCTCTAAGCTTTCAGAATATGCTTTTACTTTCGCATTTGACACGTTAATCTTATAAGCGCCTCAAATCATTGAAGAAACATATCATTTAAGTTCCTGGTATTTTCATAGTTTTAAGTTTTTGGAGAGAGGTCAATAATGCAAACCTTACATTTCAGGTTGGGAAGTGGAAAAAAATGATTCTTATGAGACCGTCAGGCCATTATCTTACTTAGTAGAAATATATTCGCACGCTTCTTCATTATAATGTCCAAAGTACTTTTTAAGAGGCTTTAACCCTACCAAACAGGCATACATATTGACAAAAATAAAAGATCGTGATTCAGTGCATTACCGTGCCTTCTGTTAGAACATGAAGCACATCCTTATAGAACCACAATCTGCTGCGCTCCCCTGGCTCTTTGGGAGATTCCTTCCGAACAATTTCTCTTCCCATTTCTTGAATCATATCATGCATTTCCAGCTTGCCATGCTCAATAGTGATGAGCAACTTATCTAATAGAACCTCAATTCCATCATCTAGGTAGAGATCACAACTCTTCAAAACATTTCTGACATAACTTTCATTCTCTCCCTTGAAGAAACATGCAATGTCAAGAAAAATATCCTTCTCATAATCATCTAGACCATCAAAGCTCATTCTCAGCACACTGAAGATGTCTCCATTGAAAACTTCCTTCAATTTATCTAATTTGCTTTTCCATACCGGTAATTTTTTACCTCGAAGAGAAGAACCCAAAACTTTAATGGCTAACGGAAGTCCTTTGGTGTATTCCACTATATTATATGAAAGCTCTTCATGATCTGGACAAGGAGAAGAATTTGGGAAAACAATTGTCCTGAAAAGCGTACGAGCCGATAAACGATCTAATGGTTGAACCTTGTACATACCGTGCATGCCATGAACAGCCAGTAAATAAGCATCTCTAGCCGTTATGATGATTCTACTTCCACAACCAAACCAATCATGTCCTCCAACTAGTGTTTCTAATTGGATCAATTGGCTCACATCATCAAGGACAATGAGGACCTTTTTTTTGCAAAGTCTACTCTTTGTCATGCTCATACCTTCGTGGACATTGCCAAGCTTCAGACCATCATCCCACCTTACCTCAGGAATAAGTGCCTCTTGAAGCTTAAGTAGGCCACTTTCTGAGGAGTTCTCGCAAGTTGCTCTAATGTTGGAAAGAAAGCTGCAATACTCAAATTTGTGCGCAAAGGCATTGTAAGTAGCTTTGGCGATAGTTGTCTTTCCTATTCCTCCAGATCCGTAAATTCCAACCATGCGAACCTCATTCGATTCCATGTCAAGCAAAGTACGCAAATGGTGCACATGTGAGTCCATGGCAACCACGTTTTCAGGCACAGATAACTTCTTGCGATTCTTCAGCTGAGCACATACTCTCTTGACAATGTTCTTAATGACATAAGACTCACGCCTGGTAGATTAAAAAACATTGGATAAAGAAGTAAGAGGCTGATCTCCAGTAAACAGCGGTCAATATCTCAAGCACAACAGGCAAGATTAAATTCAGTTTCTAGCAAATTAACATCTAATGCAAAAATGGGCTTCTAGAGGGACGCCGTCGACCTGCTTGTTTATATACTCAACTCATGAAATACTTAGTTGCTTGTCAAGAAAGCTAATACATAAGCTTTCCTGCTTCGATTAGCGTGAATTGTTTTTTATTTTTCCCTATTTTATGCATAAGCATTCCCATGAATCTATTGCCGTGGAAATTAGAGAAATTCCGTAATCAACACATTTTTCATTTTGTTTTGCCACAGAACAAACGGTTAGCAAATTGAGAAAGAAGTAAATGAGAGAGCCTTACTGGTCAACCAAATGCCAGCCGGAGATGTGAGCTGCTGCAGTCAGTGCTTCTCTCCACCTCTTCACCTTCTCCGGATCGCTGCTGTTTGACTTCAATCTCTCCTCGTGATCGATTAGGGCTTGCCCGTACCTCCCCCTGTGCTTCCTCACATCCGAGGGATCCACCTTGTAGAACACCGGGCACACCATCTGCCCCATCGTATCCCTGCACTCCACGATTCTCACCAGCTCGTCCAAACACCAGCTAGAGGACGCGTAGTTCTCCGAGAACACGACGATCGAGATCCTCGACTCCCTGATGGCTCTGAGGATTGCCGGCGCAATCTCCTCGCCCTGCCGGATCTCCTCCTCATCCAGGAACGCGTCGATTCCTCGCTGGTCGAGCGCCGCGTGGAGGTGGCCGGTGAAGCCGTTGCGCGTGTCCTCGCCACGGAAGCTCAGGAACACGTCGTATCTGTACGAACGGCCGGACTCCCCGATGGCTCCCCGAGAATCCTGCCTGATCACCTCGTCCTTCCGGCGCACCTCGTCTTCCATGAATGCCCCGTTCCCTCGCTGGCTGTCCTCAGCAGGGAAGTGCAGACGCAGTTCGTTTCCATCTGGATCGTGGGCCCAATTGGACCTCTCAGATTGAACCTGGCACCAGCGAAGGGAGGCCCCACTGTGGAGAGTTTGAGCGAGCGGTTGGGGATCCGAGAGGCCATCTCCTTCCATCGGACCAGCGACCTGACCGAGAATGGCCTCGCCTGTTGGACTGAAACTGGTTGATTCACGGCCGGCCATCTCTCAATGGAATGTATCAGTGTAGGGATCCGTGGAGCTGGAAGCAAAGTAAGACGCGTTAGGGATTTATACATGTGCCCAGCAGGAATTTGATCGTTAAATAGACATTTTCTTTTTATAAATGCCACGTCATAAAGAAAGCGTAACATGAAACGTATCAATGCACGGAACCATAGGCAAATGTAATATCTATTTGGGTATGCTCGAATGATCCAAGAGTAGAGTAAAGATATAGCGTGCGTTTGTCCCACGAAAAGTTTAATAATAGATTTTTTTTTTCAAGAATATGACTAGTTTTTCTTTGTTTTATTTGGTAATATAAATGAAAAATGCTTTCTGAAGTTTGGGTTTCATTGAAAAATATTTTCAATCTCATGACTTTATTTTAGAAAAAAAAATTCAAAATTTTAAATTTATTTTATAGTTTAAAAATTTAATTTTTTTAATTTTATGTTTTCTCTTTTTGCTTTTATTTCATTTTCATTTTCCTACTTCCTTTACCACAATCGGCTGGCAATGGCCACAAGCGAGCTTGAGGCTTAGCTAGAGTTTTGCTAGATCACAAACTCAAAGCTTAGTAGAAGCTAGCAAGCTTGAGGCTTGGCTAGAGTTTCACCGGATCTCGATGCCCATGGCTTGAATGCTCATGATAAGGTTTTTCTATGTATTATTATTGAGCAAAAATCAGTGAAAACTGAAAACTACGAAATTGCCCTATACAACCCTTTTATCCATTTCTCTTGAGATGTCCAAAATTGTTACTTTAGCCACAATGGGGAGGATTTGTTTGTAGATAACAAGTAAGGGCCTGTTTGTTAACATGTTTGGTAAAACTTTTGTTCTCAAAAACAAAAAATCTATTTTTTTTGTTCCCGGGAACAAATTTGGAACATAAACAATAAGTAAAACAAAGTAGTTTCTTATTCTTGGGAACAATTTCAAGAAATAAGTTTTCTCTCTTCTTTTTTCTTCTCTTTTCTTTTTTTCTTCTTCTTCCTTTTGGCCGGTTGCTGGCCTCGACCATAGCCGGCGATTGGTGACCTCGCTTGTGTTGGGCGAGCTCGGCCTTGCTTAGAGCTTGCCCAGCCAAGGCAAGGCCGAGCCTCGCCAGCCGGCACAAGGCTCAGCCTTGCTAGGCTAGGGCGAGGTCTATCTCGCGCCACTTGGGCGAGGTCGAGCCTTACTGGTGGCTTGGCAAGGCTCGCTTGGCCACTGAGGCCACAAGCGAGGCTCCAACGAGCTCGCCGGCCCTCACGATGGCCTAGTGAGGCTTGCTGGAGCTGCCCAGCTGGTCGCCGGCTGCTGCCATGGCCGACAACGGGCCATAAAGGAGGAAGAAGGAAAATAAATTAAAAAGAAAGAAGAAAAAAAGGAAAAATATAATTAAAAATATTGAAAAATTAAAAGAAACAATAAAATTATACAAGTTTATCAAACACATTTCTATTTTTGGAATAGAAATTTTTTGCAGTTATCAAGCGCAAAGATTACGACTGAAATCCGCACACGTAATTGTATCACGAACCATAACTGCCACGGGGACCGTCCGTACGGGCGTGCCCGCGGTTTGTGATTGTAAATTAGCATTAGAATAATTTGACCACACTTGTGAAGATCTTCTGGCTGATTAAATTATTGGGTAAATATTTTAACGGATTGTTTATCTTGTTTTCTTATTTTCAGTGTCCTCCCTTCTTCCGAATGCGATTGTCAAATACTTCAATTTTACAAGGTATTGGAAGCACACATAAGAGAAGGTTGTTTGACGTTCCAAATCTATATTCTCTCATTTTGTGTCAGATCACATGAGAGAACACGGCAAAATTTATGTAAGCAGTGCAAAAAGATCAAGCATATATTGCACGTGACTTTATGCTTTTGCAATGAGTTTTCACTTTTGTGGAGAGCTTGAAAATCTGGGCCTTGGGAAGGGAGAAGTGCCAAAAAAGTCCTAAACCTTTTAGTTTTATGCCAATTTAGTCATAAACCTTTTTTTGGTGCCGATTTAGTCCTAAACCTTTTTACGTTGTGCCAATTCAGTCATTTCCGGTCAATTTTGGCTGGATTTTGCTGACTGGACGCCGGCCGATTGACGTGGCTTGATCGGCGCTGACGTGTACAATTTATAATAATATTTTAAATATTTTTAAATATTTTTTTTTTATTTTTTAAATATTTTTCTCTTTTTAATTTTTATTCTTTTTTTTTTTTTTTTGCTGCTCATCTTCTTCCTCCAGCCGGTCGTCGGAGCTCGGCGATTGGCCAGAGGCGATGGCCGGCGAGGTCGAGGTCGACCTCGCCGGCCACCTCGCCAGTGGCCGCCCTCGAGGCCTGGGCGGTGAGGGCGAGCCCCGCCAGCTCCTCCTCGCGCCGGATCTGGTGAGGTTGAGCTTCGCCGGCAGTGGGCGAGGCTTGACCCTCGCTAGATCCGGCGAGGGCGAGCCTCGCCCGCCCGGTGCGAGGCCGCCCTCGAGATCTGGGCGATGAGGCTCGCCCTCGCCGGATCTGGCGAGGGTCAAGCCTCGCCCACGGCCGGCGAGGGCGACCCCGCCAGCTCCTCCTCGCGCCAGATCTGGCGAGGTCGAGCTTCCCCGGCAGTGGGTGAGGCCGCCCTCGAGGCCTGGGCGGCGAGGCTAGCCCTCGCTGGATCTGGCGAGAGTGAGCCCCGCCAGCTCCTCCTCACGCAGAATCTGGCGAGGTGGCCGGTCGCCGAGCTCCGGCGACCGGCTGGAGGAAGAAGATGAGCAGAAAAAATAAAAAAAGAAAAAGAATAAAGAAAAGAATAAAAATAAAAAGAAAAAGAAAAAAATTCAAAAAAATTAAAATACTATTAAAAATTATACACGTCAGCGCCGATCAGGCCACGTCAGCCGGCCGGCGTCCAGTCAGCAAAATCCGGTCAAAATTGGCCGAAAATGACTTAATTGGCACAACGTAAAAAGGTTTAGGACTAAATCGGCACAAAGCCAAAATGTTTATGACTTTTTTGGCACTTTTCCCCTTTGGAAGTCTACCTATGGAAATCGTAAGTTCTTTGTTAGTTCATGCAAAGAAGAGAAGGGTGAGGATATGATTCCTGGACCAATCTTCAAAGTAGCTCATGTTCGTACCTGATCTTGGACTTTACCCAATTCGAGTTCATTAGCTTATGGTATATTTATGGCGGCTCTTATTATGTTTGCATAATTATATATCAAATTACATATTTATCTAATATTTTAAATCTTTAGAATAGTTGATCTTAAATTCAATTTTTTTCAAGCCCTATTTACCACTCCCATCACATATTTTCATGTTCTAGTATCAAACCAAAGTTTAGATTATGCATAAGATGGAACATTGAAATACTTAAATATTAAACCACACGGTCATATAATAATTTAAATTTTTAGATTGATTAGCATTGATATCACAAAATTTCACGCATGAAATAACAAGGCGATGAGGTCTCTAAACTGCTCCCCCCTGAAATGAAGATCCCGGGGGGACTCCTCCTCACAACCCATTTACAGGGAAATGAGGGGTGAGTAGTATGGGATAATCTTCCCATTGGGTATCCCTCCCATCACATATTTTCATGTTCTAGTATCAAACCAAAGTTTAGATTATGCATAAGATGGAACATTGAAATACTTAAATATTAAACCACACGTTCATATAATAATTTAAATTTTTAGATTGATTAGCATTGATATCACAAAATTTCACGCATGAAATAACAAGGCGATGGCAGCGGATCGTGGCTTACGGGACCTATTTTGCTCTTCATTGACATCTTCAAATTGAAATAAGCAGACAAGTACAGGACGCATACACACGCAGAAGCGCAAGAGCTTATACAACTAATATGCTTCGACGGAAAAAATCGAAAGGAGAGAGTTGGCGGGTCCCACGGCGGGCGATGTAAAGAGACGAAATGGTAATAGGGTGGTGGTGTGATATGGTTAGTTTTTTCCATGATGATAGGCTGAAAAGTATCGTGGCCGACCCCATCTCCGACTAAGATAAGTATACCACGTGCATAGACATCGCGCCATCCCCATGGAGCCAGGTCAAAGCCTAATTGTGGAGGGAGGGGGAGATTACATTATTGCGTAGAATCTCCACCAATAGTTAACTAATGAAGTTGTTGTTATGATCTCTCTCTTTCTCTATCCACCTACTCCAAGCATGTCTCTCGAGACTTTTCATACTAAGAATTTTTCTAGGGAGAAGGATTATGTCTTACGTGTGCGTGTAAGACTCATATGTTCGAGATGATGGGCTCAATATGTGTTGAAGATCATGAAGATGTGGTTGATCCACGTGGATTGTCTAGCACCTTGTTTCCGTCGGGTCATGTCTTGAAGTCAATTCCTTCTAACATAATTGGAAATGTACAATGCATTTAAAACAATGCAAAAATTTTGACATAATTGATTGTCCATTTTCATTTGCTATGAAAGTTACAGATGCCATCGTTTTGATTTAGAACAATACCCAACTGAGATTTGAGTTTGAGCATCTGAAAACTTTGCTCCGATAAACTTTCATAATGACCGATGTTTGGTTAAGATCATTTTTCAATTTTCTACAATTCTAACATTTTGCATTTTAATTGATGAGAAATGTTTAGAAATTTATCAAATCAAAACGAAAATCGATACAAATTATTATATATTTTTCTAGAAGCATTTCTTTTAAAAAAATTGGCATTTGTTCTTTTTCTAGGAGGGTTAGGCAAAGAAAATCAAAGAAAACTCAAAGTCGGCGATTGGGAAATCGAAAATGATCATGGGATTCATGTTCAACAATTACAGAAATATGAATTTGACCGGTCAACACGGGCATCATTACAACAACGCAACAAGTACTGAAAGGCCTGCAATAGTTAGGGGTGTGTATAGTTCGGGCGGTCGATTCCTGACCTAGAACTGGGAACAGCCTACTAAGGACCAGTTCCGAAAAATTGGAACAGGAATCCACCCGTTAGTTGCATAGATCCACCCAGGAATCGGACTGGACTGGCGGTCCGGTTCCTGGGTGGATTTATGGAACCAGTTTCACTAACAATAATATTATTTTTTTAAATCCCACCGTGAAAACTCTTCCCTACTAACCCTAGC
The DNA here is from genome assembly GCA_028830015.1 of Eucalyptus grandis x Eucalyptus urophylla. NCBI lineage: Eukaryota > Viridiplantae > Streptophyta > Magnoliopsida > Myrtales > Myrtaceae > Eucalyptus > Eucalyptus grandis x Eucalyptus urophylla. Next base: position 51,518,721 of record CM054190.1, read on the forward strand.
CTGAGGGGGTTCCTAGGTTTCTCGAAAGCTTCGATCTTGACATGAATCAACTTTGGTTTTCGACTGAAATTGCTGGTTTTTCGCCTGACCTATTCTTCTCCTCCTACTCCTTCGCGTGCTTGCTTTTTGCCCATTAATTGCTTGGCATTTTGTCAAGGTGTGCGTTTTGGACTTTTCAGCTTCAAGATCAAGACCTCTCCATCTAGTTTGACTAGCATGATATTAGATTACCCACTTTAATTAATTTTTTAATTATTTGATTTGGGTTAATTATTTAATTTGGGTTTGTTAATTAGTAATTTCAATTTTTTAATATTAAAAAAAATTATTTTTTAAAATCCTGCTGTGAATACTCTTCCCTGCTAACCTTAGCCCGAGGGGGTTCCTAGGTTTCTTGAAAGCTCCAATCTTGACATAAAACAACTTTGGTTTTTGACCAAAATTGCTAGTTCTTCGCTTGACCTATTTTCTCCTCCTCCTCTTCTTCGCGTGCTTGCTTTTTGCCCACTAACTACTCAGTGTTTTGTCAAGGTGTGTGGTTTGGACTTTTCAGCTTCAGGACCTCTCCATTTGGTTTGACTAGCATGATATTAGATTACCTACTTTAATTATTTTTTTAGTTATTTGGTTTGGGTTAATTATTTAATTTGGGTTTGTTAATTAGTAATTTTAATTTTTTTAATATTAAAATATATATATTTTAAATCCCGCTGTGAATACTCTTCCCCGCTAACCCTAGCCTGAGGGGGTGGGGTTTCTCGAAATCTTCGATCTTGACATGAAACAACTTTGGTTTTTGACCGAAATTGCTAGTTCTTCGCACCTATTATTCTCCTCCTCCTCCTTCTTCGCATGCTTGCTTTTGCCCACTAACTGCTCGGCATTTTGTCAAGGTGTGCGCTTTGGACTTTTCAGCTTCAGGATCAGGACCTCTCCATCTGATTTGACTAGCATGATATTAGATTATCCACTTTAATTAATTTTTCAATTATTTGATTTGGGTTAATTATTTGATTTGGGTTTGTTAATTAGTAATTCAATTTTTTTAATATTAAAAAATATCATTTTTTTAAATCCCGCTGTGAATACTCTTCCCCGCTAACCCTAGCCTGAGGGGGTTGGGTTTTTCACAAGCTCCAATCTTGACATGAAACAACTTTAGTTTTTGACCGAAATTGATGGTTCTTTGCTTGACGTATTATTCTCCTCCTCCTCCTCCTTCATTGCGTGCTTGCTTTTTGCCCACTAATTGCTCGACGTCTTGTTAAGGTGCGTGCTTTGGACTTTTCAGCTTCAGGATAAGGACCCCTCTATCTGGTTTGATTAACATGATATTAGATTACCCAATTTAATTAATTTTTTAATTATTTGATTTGGGTTAATTATTTAATTTGGGTTTGTTAATTAGTAATTTGAAATTTTTTAATATTAAAAATTAATATATTATCATAATATAATCAGTCTGGTCCGGGTGGGCGGGTGGACAGATTCACTCATGGAATCAGGAACTCGACTGGTACCCACTGATTTCCACAAATTGGAATCGGAACCGGATTGGTTCTCTCAAGAATTACCGGTTCCGAGAGGTTTTGGTCTAATTTCGGGTGGTCCGGGCAGGTTCCGGTTCTTTTGCATATCTCTAGCAATAGCTACAATCTAAACCCTCACCTAAGCTGCGTCGCACACAATCATTTCCCCTAAGAAGCCGATACGAACCTGTTAACCCCGTCCGCCTGTTGACCACTGACCGCAAAAGCGAAAAAGCGAAGAAAGTAGAGAGAGAGAGAGAGAGAGAGGGCGGACATTGACCACACGATCCGTTGGACCAGTCGACGATCCAACGGTGCGAAAGGCGCCCTGGGAATGGCCCAACCGGGGGTGGGGGTCTTCCCTCGCGACAGGGACAGTTTCGTTTTACCTGGTCAAAACATTTCCGCACCACCGGCTACCACCGGTGGCCAGCTTAAACGGCGCCCGCAGGAAGAGAAAACGGAGGGAAAACCAAACGAGAAAACGAGAGGAGAAAGTCCCGCCCGCCGTCGCTGCTGCCGCCGCTGCCGCCCCCGCCGCCGCCACCAACCCCCGGCCACATCCTCCTCTCCCCCCCTCCACGTCAACGATCACCGAGGAGAACCAAAAGGCAGAGCATAACAGAATAAAATAAAGTCCAATTTGGAAAAAAAAAAGGGGAGAATAATTCGGCCGAAATGGAAAAAGGCGAGCCAAGATGCATCGTTTATTAAATCCGAATTCGATTGGCCTCAGAGACCCCCCCCCTCCTTCCCCCAAACACGCGCGCACACAAACTCTGCGCTCGCCTCCCGCCACCAGCTTGCTGAGCCACTCAACGGCGACAGCGACGGCGACGGCGATGGCCGCTATCATCCGATTCGAGAGGGCAGAGAAGCGCATCATCCATCTTCAGATCGATCGAGAGGCTATGCGGTTTTAAGGATGCTTAAGGTAAACTAAACATGACGTACACGATGATGGATGAATTTCGGGGGCGGCGGGGGGAGAGATTTTCTTGTTCTTCTTCTTTTTTACTTCTTGTTATAGATATTATTCCGAAGGGATTTAATCGAGGTGAATTTTGGCCGATTGCGGGGTTTTTATTTATTTATTATTATTTAATTTTAATTTCTTCTAGTTATTATATCAAGGAAAAGTGGTGTTGGGTAGGGAGGGGAAAAAAAGAAGAGGAAAAGAGGAAAAAAGATCCGGTGATTTGCGAGGGCTTTGTCGGTTATATACATTGCCATGTCAAGAAAAATATCCTTCTCATAATCATCTAGGCCATCGAAGCTTATTCTCAGTAGACTGGAGACTTCTCCGCTGAAATTCCATTCATGTAAGCTTCTACCTCGAAAAAAAAAGAACCCAAAACTTTGATAGCTAACAGAAATCCTTTGGTGTAATCCACTGCGTTATCTAAAAGCTCTTCATAATCTGAAAGAGGAGAAAGATTTCCAAAAACAATCGAACTGAAGAGCATACAATCTCTAGAATGATGTAACGTTGAACCCTATATACAATTTCTACTTGATGGGCAGCTAGTAAATGTTTTTTTTTTTTTGGGTAAGTTGCAGCTAGTAAATGTTCATCTCTAGTTGTTATGATAATCCTACATCTACAACCAAACCAATCACGTCCTCCAATTAGTGTTTCCAATTGGATCAATTGGTCCACATCGTCAATGACGATGTGAACCCTTTTTCTACGAAGTCTACCCTTTATCATGCTTGAGCCTTTGTGGACATTGCCAAGCTTCAAACCACCATCTCACATTACCTGAGGAAAAAGTGTCTCTTGAAGCTAAAGTAGGCTAATGTCTGTGGATTTTTCCCAAGTTTCTCTAATATTGGAAAGAAAGCTATGACACTCAAATTTGTGTGTGAAAGCATTGTAAATAGCTTTGGTGATAGTTGTCTTCCCTATTCCTCCAAGTTTGCAAATTCTGACCATGCGAACCTCATTTGATTCCATGTCCAGCAAAGTATGCATGCGGGGACACATGCAAATCCATGCTAACCAGGTTTTCGGGGACATGTAATTGATTGCGATTCATCTTAGACCATATTCTCTTGACAATGCTTCAAATGACATTGAACTCGCGCCTCGTAGATTCAAAGCATAAAGCCGATTGTGGATACCAAAGGAAATTCAAAGACATTTGATGCAAGGAGCACTAAGTTGATCTCCAATAAGTTCAAGCTGCGGTCAATGTCTCGAGCACAATGGACCAGATGCATGATTTGCTCGTGAAAGAAATTGACACACAAGCTTTCCTGCTCCAATTAGCGTAAATTGATTTTTTTCCCCTATTATGCATTAGCATCACCATGAATTTATTGCAAAGGAAACAAGTGAAATTCGGTAATCAAAGTTAGAACACAAATTTTGTGAAAAAAACAAACATCCTCGAAAGGATTAAATGGTAGCCTTACTCATCAACCAAATGCCAGCCAGATATGTTAGCTGCTTCGGTCAGTGCTTCTCTCCACCTCTTCACCCTCTCCGAATCGCCGCCGTTCGACTTCAACCTGTCCTCGTGATCGATTAGGGCTTGTCCGTACCTCCACCTCTGCTTCCTCACGTCCGACAGATCCACCTTGTAGATACCGGCCACACGATCTGCCTCATCGTGTCCCTGCATTCGAGGATTCTCACCAGCTCGTCCAAGCACCAGCCGGAGGACGCGTAGTCCTCAGAAAATGCAACGATCGAGATCCTCAACCCCAGGATGGCTCCGAGGATCGCCGGCGTGATCTCCTCGCCCTTCCCGAGCTCCTCATCGTCCATGAACATGGTGATCCCCCGCTGGTCCAGCGCAGCATGGAGGTGGCCGGTGAAGCCGTTGCGTGTGTGCCCGCTGCGGAAGGTGAGGAACACGTCCTATTTGTGAAGACAGCTGGAGGAGAAGGGCGAAGGCGGATCGCCACCGTAGTAGGCCTCCGGGCCCGAGCTCGACCAGAGCCATGAGCGACCGTAGTTGCGGGATAAGGGACCCATGATGAAGGTTGAGCGACCGCCGATGAAGGATGAGCGCCCGAATGATGGCGATGGGGGAAGGTTCCATCCGTACAGCACCCTGACGTAGGAAATGTCTCGCCAGTTAGGCCGAAACTGGTTGGCTCCCTGCCGGCCATGGATGCACCAGTAAGGCTCCGTATCGGGGGCCAAGACACGTGCTCACGGCAGAGCTGACTCTGTCCTCGGTCAAATGACAGAGGGACAGTCTCAGTGGAATCCGTGAGCATAGAGGATACTTTCGTCACTTTTCTTAGCCCCAATGTTGAGCTTGATGTGTAGCATTTAGTAATTGGTAAAAATATATCATTCGAGTACACGTCAACACGTTTTCTAATATATTTAATCACAAAATAGTCATCGCCTGCAACATAAAAAAAAAAAAAAAATTCTAACTTATGCACTAAGAATAAGAAGTTGGGCATGATGGATCAATTCATTCAACAAATTCGTTCTGATAGGGCTAGAATGAATGAGATTGGTCTGGCCTCTCGCCCAGATGGTTGATTCCTGCTGTCGACAGACGTCCCATGCTACGTTTCGTGAACAACTATGCCCAAGAATGAATGAATTGTGATATAGCGACGAATAAGCCGCTACTCTATTTCCAACTCAAAATCCATAAAAGACTTTAAGGGAGAGAAAAAAGGGGCCTTTTACCATAAATCCTACTGCCTTGGGACGATTGAACGTTGCATCTTAGCAGCACGATCAAATAGAGTTGGAAAGCCCTTGTAGTGATCAACGCCTTAAATTATATTTTCAAGAAAAAAAAAGTACCTTAAAAGCACTCGTGAATTTCTTTTATTATCATTTGACAGGGATTATTGCAAGGAAAAACAGGTTGGGAGCCCCTTGTCACTAAGTTGGGTCGATTACAAGGATTCTGTCTGAAGAATAAAAAATTAAAAAAAAAAAAAAGAACTGCAGGGATTATGTGCTGGGTGTTTGTCCTTTACCTTTTGTATCAAAAAAATTTAAAAGAGAGTTCATTCGAAGTGCAAACAATGAGAAATCTGTAATCCTCGGGATTAAAGGATCATTCCCACTTTACTTGTGATGTTTACGATTCTATGTTAAATTTCTGGAATAATGACAAATTCCTTTTGGATATAATTCATTTTCCATTGCAAAAATTCACTTCATGCCGAAGGTATTATTACCATTGGACATTGCACATGTGAAACAAGCCAAGTAATTTATGCTCTATTCCATTGACCAATTCTGTGCTTAAGTATCCAACAAGATCATGCATAAGGTCTCGTGAAAAAATGTTCAATATTCCCCTTCTATTTAAGTCTCCATCTATATTGTCTATGGCTAGCTCATAAGGATACTTAAAACTAGTAGATATATTCACAAACTCCTTATGGGTACATAGAGACATTGAGCATAATCCAAATCCATTAATCTCAATCTTTAATAATTTGCAAACCAAAATAAAAAATCATATCAACTCTGATTCACAAATAAAATTACACAATTTCATGATTCAATATATACTAAAACGCCTTTCATAAACTATATTTATAAATCATGAACTTTTGTGATTTTTTTCGTAATAGGTTTCGCAAATCATTCCCAAGCAATCAGCTCAAACTATAATCAACAATGCTTTTCCATTTCAAATAAACAAAATTGTACTAAATGCTTGATCTAGATTTTATGCAATCAACATGCCATTTTGTATAACTCATAGTATATCTATTCATATCACTTTCAAATTATGAGTTTACAAACTCGAAAAAGAGATAGTATCACTTACCTAAGAAAGTTAAAAAGTGACTTATTGAGATTACTCAAATCAACACACTTGTATTCCCATCAATTGTTCAAAAAACATATACGACTCTAATGAATGATATGATTAAACTATACTTATCCATCGATAAAATGATTTCTACACACTAACCAAGAAATCCGCTAGTGAATGTTCATCTTTATTTGTTACATGTATTGTTCTTTCCACGTAACTTGAACGCAAACTTCAGAATTTTGTTCTAATCAAACTCTATTTCGTTATTGATTTTCCTCAGACCTCACAGCTTCACAATGCCCTTATCCACTATTTCGATATAAATCTTAAGCTCAGTAGCTCCTCAATTGAACCTCACAGTTTAACTTTCACATAATGCTAGATTTAAGACCTAACTTTGAAAATTACTCCAATTAAATGAACGATAGGCTTGAATACTTACAAGGCGTTGCAATTTGCAGTTGATGTGGCTTGTTGGGACGTCCGAATCGCCTACGCTTGAAACTCTTTCTCTTTTCCCCTTTTTCTCTTCATGAACGAGCTCAATCTCTCCTCTTCTTTTTCTTTTTCTTGTTTAGTCCGCTGCTTCGCACAGCGCAAATACGATGAAGGAAGAAACGAAAATGGGTTGGGCTAAGGGCTTGGACTTTGGGCTAGGCAAACAAAATATGGGCGGAATTAATTGGCCATTCATTACACTTAAAACATACTAGCAATCATACTTAAGGTGAATCAGAAACGAGGCTGAAGCAAACACGGACTACGTAGCTGAACATGGAGTGAACCGACTGCACAGCCCATCCTTCATTCTCATGACTTCAGTAGCTCCTGATCTACGTTGAAGCCAAGAATAGAACAGGGCAAAAGATAGAAAGACTGACTAGAATGTTTTTATGACTGACATATTCATAACCTCACAGAACCAAAATCATGCAATTTCTTGCGGAAAGATTTGGGCCAATTTGGAAATTCTAGTTTTTTGTTTAGAGGCCTTCTTCGTTTTCTGGGTTCTCTTTTTGAGCTCGGCCAGATAAGGTTCGACAAGAAAATTTCCCATAGCCTGTATCGTATGGCACCGATGGTCGATAATAATAGGGCCATTCCAGCCATCTCAATTCAGTGGAAAAGTATATGGGTTCACTCGTCTGCTGTACATTGTGAGCTAAGAAAATTCTGAGCCGTATCATGTTTGTGAAGGCTTGAGCACTAAAGTGTACTTCTTCAAGAGCAGCCAACTTAAGCATTATTGCTTCTACTTTATTTGTTCCCTGGTGGCAGATATATAAGTAGATAATTTAAGTGCAAAGGTATCTAGGTTATACAAGGACTTAACTAGTGATTATAAATAAGATTGGCGTGATTTGGGCGCCGTTTGCTTTACTTCCGCATTGAACACATTAATTTTATAAGCACCTCAAATCACTGAAGAAACGTATCATTTAAGTTCGTGGGGATTTTTTCACAATTTACTTTCTGGAGAGAGCTCAATAGTGCAGACCTTACATTTCAGGGGAGATTTGGAAAAAAATAATTCTTATGAGACCGTCAGGCCATTATCTTACTTAGTAGAAACATATTCACATGCTTTTTCAGTAGAAGGTCAAAAGTACTTTTTAAGAGGCTTTAACCCTACCAAACATGCATACATATTGTCATAAACAAAAGATCATGATTTAGTTTATTACCGTGCCTTTTGTTAGAACATGAAGCACATCCTTATAGAACCATAATCCGCTGTGCTCCCTTGGCTCTTTGGGAAATTCCCTACGCACAAATTCTCTTCCCATTTCTTGAATCATATCATGCATCTCCAGCTTGCCATGCTTAATAGTGACAAGAGACTTATCTAATAGAACATCAATTCCATTGTCTAGGTAAGAATCACAGTTCTCCAAAATCCCTCTCACACAACTTTTACTCTCTTCCTTGAAGAAACGTGCAATGTCAATAAAAATATCTTTCACATAATTATCTAGACTATCAAAACTCATTCTTAGCACACCGAAGATTTCTCCATTGAAAACTCTCTTCAATTTATCTAATGTGCTTTTCCATTCAAGTAAGCTTCTACCTCGAAGAAAAGAACCCAAAATTTTAACCGCCAATGGAAGTCCTTTGGTGTATTCCACTACGTTATGTGAAAGCTCTTTATAATCTGGAGGAGGAGAAGAATTTCGAAAATCTATTTTACTGAAGAGTGTACGAGCTGTTAAACGATCTAATGGTCGAGCTTTGTACATACTGTTTATGTCATGAGAAGCCACTAAATGGTCATCTCTAGATGTTATGATGCTTCTTCTTCCAAAACCAAACCAATCACATCCTCTAGCTAGCTTTTTCAATTGTTTCAACTAGTTCACATCGTCAAGGACAATGATGACCTTTCTGTTTTTCTTTGTAAAGTCTACTCTTTATCATGCTCATAGCTCTGTGGACATTGCCAAGCTTCAGGCTATCATCCCATAGTACCTCAGAAATAAGTGCCTCTTGAAGCTGAAGGAGGCCACTGTCTACAAATTTCTCGCAGTCTCTCTAACATTGGAAAGAAAGCTGCAACACTCAAATTTGTGAGCAAAAGCACCGTAAGTAGCTTTGGCAATAGTTGTCTTCCCTACTCCTCCAAATCTGCAAATTCCAACCATGCGAACCTCATTCAATCTGCATTTGATTCCATGTCTAGCAAAGTACACATGCAGTCCACATGTGAGTCCATGGCAACCACGTTTTCGGGAACATGTAACTTCTTGGGATTCAGCTCAGCCCATACTCTCTTGACAATGCTCTGAATTATATTAGACTCGCGCCTGGTAGATTCAAAGACAATTGATACAAAAAGCTCTAAGCGGATGACCGTGGTTAATATCTCAAGCACTACAGGCCAAATTAAATTCAGTTTCTAGCAAATTGACATCTAATGCAAATATGGGCTTGTAGAGGGACGTGGTCCATCCCTGCTTGTTTATATACTCAACTCACACATTGCTTAGTTGCTTGTCAAGAAAACTAATAAGTAAGCTTCCCTGCTTCAATTAGCGTGAATTGATTTTTTTTCCCCATTTTATGCTTAAGCATTGCCATGGAAATTAGTGAAATTCCTTAATCAGCGAGCTTTTCTTTGCCACCATATAAACAATAATGCTTTTTGTTTTTTTTTTCCCTTGAAAGAAAAAAAAAATAGAAACCCATTTGATAAAGTTTTTGTTCCTGAGAAAAAAATTCATTCTTGAGAATAGATTTAGAAAAGAATTAAGAAGTAACAAAAATTTACTTCTTTGTTCTTGGGAATAACTCAAGAATCCAGCCCAAATCATTTTTTTTTCTTTTTTTTTTTCTCTTTTTCTAGCTAGTCGCTAGCCCTTGGAAAGGCTCGACCTCATCGTGTTTGGGCAAGGCTCAGCCTTGCCAGATCTGGGCGAATTGAGCCTCGCCTAGCCAAGGGGAGGCTCCTCCAAGGTTGGCGATCGGCTAGAAAAAAAGAAAACAAGGAAAAAGAAAAAATGAAAAATGTAATTAAATTATTTTAAAAAAAAATTGAATAAAAAAATTTAAGAGTCGTACTAAATGAATACAAATTTTGTGTACCTAGTAAACACTTTTAAATTCATTCACAGAATATAATAAAAAAATTATTTATGAATAGAAATTATTTCCGGTACCAAACAGGCGATGAGCATACTTGGAAAGGAGTAAATGAGAGCCTTACTCGTGAACCAAATGCCAGCCGGAGATGTTAGCTGCTGCAGTCAGTGCTCCTCTCCACCTGTTCACCTTTTCCGGATTCCCGCCGTTCGACTTCAACCTCTCGTCGTGATCGATTAGGGCTTGCCCATACCTCCCCCCTCTCTTCCTCACATCCGATGGATCCACCTTGTAGAACACCGGCCACACGATCTACCCCGTCGTATCCCTGCACTCGAGGATTCTCACCAGCTCGTCCAAGCACCAACTAGAGGACGCGTAGTTCTTTGAGAACACTAGGATTGAGATCCTCGACTCCCTGATGGCTCCAAGGATCGCCGGTGCGATCTCCTCGCCCGTCCCGAGCTCCTCATCGTCCATATAAGTGGCGAGTCCTTGCTGGTCAAGCGCCTCATGGAGGTGGCCAGTGAAGCCATTGCGCGTGTCCTTGCCACGGAAGCTCAGGAACCCGTCGTATCTGTATGGACGGCCGGACTCCCCGATGGCTCCCGAAGAATCCTACCTCATCTCCTCGCCCTTCCGGCGCACCTCGTCTTCCACGAGTGCACTGTTCCCTCTCTGGCTGTCCTCGGCAAAGAAGTCCAGATCTGGATCGCCGTCCCAAGTCATCCCGTCTGATAAGGGAACTGTCGTGACCGATGGCCTGAAACGGGTTGACCGACGGCTGGCCGAGCGGCTGCACAACCTACGAATGAGTGGTAAGAGACGGCAGGAGCAAGAGCAACCTGAGCAAGAGCAACTTGCTTCCATCGCCTCTCGTACTGAAACAACGGGGTTGACTCTCAAGGCCGGCCAGCTCCGTAGATAGTTAAATAGAACATTTTCTTTCTATAAAAGCCACGTCATAGAAAAGTCGTAACACGGATCCGTGCAGGAAACTATATGGCAATATAATATCTATTTCGGATGATCCGCGCAGAGTAAAGATATAATATGCGTTTTCAATAATAAGAAATTTTCTTTAAAATATGGTTATTTTTTTGTTTTATTTGGTGATGTATAATTGAAAACGCTGCCTGAAGTTTGGATCTCATTGGAAAATATTTTCAATCTCATGACTTTATTTTAGGAAAAAAATTCAATTTTTCGTTTATTTTATTTTAAAAAAATTCAATTTTTAATTATTTTTAAATTTTATGTTTTCTCTTTCTTTTCTTTTCATTTTCCTACTTCCTCTACCACAACTGGGCGGTAATGGCCACAGGCGAGCTCTAGGCTCACCCAGTGATGGCCATAGGCGAGCTCGAGGCTCGGCCAGAGTTTTGCTAGGTCACAAACTCAGAGCTCGCCAAAGGCCAATGAGCTTGAGGCTCGGTCAGAGTTTCGCCAAATCTCAAAGCCCAAGGCTCGAATGCTCATAATAAAGTTTTTCTGTGTATTATTATAACAGATGATTGAACAAAAATCAATAGAAACTGAAAACTACGAATTTGCCAATTACTACCTTTCTAGATAAAGACAATATATTTGATTCTGTTGCGGGCCTTATGCTTATACTACTATGGATGGAAATTTATTTCATCCATTTCTCTTGAGATGTCCAAAATCGTTACTTTAGCCGCAATGAGGTGAATTTGTTTGTAGATAACAAGTAAGAGGGATGAAAACTCATAAATATTTGGATTTAGAGATACTATACATATTGAAAAAATTGATCCAATCCAACAAATGAATTTCTCTGCGGCTTCGATTATGACTATATCATCGTGTTATTGCTTTAGGAGTTCTTATGTTATGTGATTCGTATCTATGATCAATTTATTTGACAGCTCGGCCATCACCAAATAAAAAAATTTCTCCGACCGTAGCACAAATAGTGCATGGGAGAGCAACGCCTCGTGCCTACTCATTTGGTGCTTAAATGTGTGCGTGGGTAAGGTAATCATGAGAACCAATGTACCTTGTAACTTGTACCATCTAAGCCTCGAAGTAAAATGATAAAATTTTCCCTTATCAAATCCTATTGAATGATTTAAAATGGAGTAGGTTTGGAAAAATGATATAGGCCGCTGAGGGCTCGAGGAGTAATGGAATCAATTTGTCATATGCCAATCTAAAGGAATCTCTCGTCATTGGCATTCTTTCCACGAGCATTTTTCTTTTTATAGCTCGATTTGTTTTTTGTTTTTTTAATAATCGGTTCTCCCGTAATGAATTTCACATCTTCAATAAGAATAATAACAATATTACTAGAAGCTACTTTAGCACTTGCTCAAAAAAAATGTTAAAAGAGGTTTAGCTTATTTTACAATATTCCAATTAGGTCATATGATGTTAGCTCTAGGTATGGGATCTTATAGAGTGGCTTGAATATTTTATAAAACTCTTAAGGCCTCGAATTTGGTAAAAAATAAGGTATTTGTCCTTTTCCTCTTGTATAAAAAAAAAATGTAAACAAGAGTTAAGTAGAAGCGTAACTGTTGAGTCTTTTGACTTTCAAATTAGTGAAAAGACCATTTTGGACCATGTAAATATATTCTAGGGTTTTTGAAGGGAGAGTATAAAGAATGTGTTTTAAAACATATTTAAAACCCTAGCTTCCACATTATTTCCTTTTCCAATCTTCTTGTTGGATCTTTAGATCTTGTGGCTCATCAAGTGATTTTTTGAGTTTTTGGTTTGTATTCTCGTACTTGTTGTTGAAGAAAGTGAAACCCCTCTCTTCCTGTCGTTTTTCCCGTTTTGGGTTTCCATGTATATCTTGCATCTCTTGTAATCTAGATTTTGCTTTTATCCTTTGTTATTTGTGCTTCGATTGATGTATCTTGTGGCGTTTTTCTGTAAATAAATGCTTGATCCAAATTTTAAGTAACAAATATGCCATTTTGTAACTCATAGTATATCTAATTTATATTGCTTTCGAAATATAAGTTTACAAACTCGAAAAAAATATATTATTACTCAATTAAGAAAGTTACGAGTTGACTCGTGAAGGTTACTCAAGTGAACTAAACTATGTTTAGCCATCGACAAAACGATTTCTATGCGCTAACCAATGAATTCATTTTTATCTATTATGCATATTTTTTTGCTTCAAGTAACTTGAATGCAAAGTTCAGAATTTCATTTCGATCAGACTTTACCTTGGAATCAATGTTCAACCATCAATAGCTCAAGATTTGAGACCCGACTTCAAAAATTACTCTGATTAAATAAATAATAGGCTTGAATAATCACAAGGTGTTGCAATTTGCGACTAATTCGGCTTGTTTGGACAACCGAATCGGCTACGCGCGAAACTCTCTCTTTTCCCCTTTTTTCTCTTCACGGACGAGCTCTTTCTCTCCTCTCCTCTTCTATTTCCTTTTTCTTGTTTAGTCCGCCGCTTCGCAAGCGCACAAATCTGTGGAAGGAAGAAAGGAAATGGACTGGGCTGAGGGGTTGGACTTTGGGCTTTGCTAACGAAATATGGGCTGAATTAAGGGGCCACACATTGCCCTTAAAACATACGAGCAATCATATTTAAGATGAAGAGGAAACAAGGCCGAACCAAACACGGACTATGTAGCCGAACATGGAGTGAACCGACTGCAGAGCCCATCCTTCATTCTCATGACTTCAGTAGCCGCTGATCTATGTTGAAGCCGAGACTAAAGCAGGGCAAGAGATAGAAAGACTGAGAATAATGTTTTTATGCTGATGTATTCATAACCTCACAGAAGCAAAATCATGCAATTTCTTGCAGAAAGATTTGGGCCAATTTGGAAATTTTAGTTCTTTGTTTAAAGCCACTTCTTCGTTTTCTTGATTCTCTTTCTTGAGCTTGGCCTTGATACGGGTCGACAAGAAAATTTAGCAATATTGACTACATAGGAACATTCTTGCACTTTCTCAGTGAGGAAAATGTGGAAGATGATCACAGAGGGTAAAGAAAAACACAATAGCAGTTTATTTTTGCCACGAGGAAGCATGTTACCAAAGCCACTAGAAAGGGAATCAATATAACTCCCTACACTAAATATCACGCTTTCGGAAAATATTTTTTAGGAAGTTATTTTCTTGGAAATGACTATATTTTCCGGTGTTCGGCTGAAACCTGAACTTTAAGTGGAAAATATTTTTTACCTTTCGTTAGTTAATTTAATTGTTTGGGGAAAGTTATCAAAAAATTGAATTTTAATATTTTTAATTGACCAAAAATTTATTCTTATTATATATATTTTAAAATGAATTTTTAATTATTTTTGGTAATTTTTTTAATTATTTTTATTTTAAAAAATGATTTTTTATTATTTTGTATTTTTAAAAAATCGAAATTTTTATTATTTATTATTTATTATTTCTTTTTCTTTTCTCTTTTCCTTTTTCTTTTCCTTCCTCCTTCTTCCTCCTCCTTCCTCCTCCTTCCTCCACCGCCGCAGGCCTAACAATGGTCGGTTGCCCAGCGGCCGACCAAGATGTGGTTGCCAGATCCAGCGAGCTCGAGGCTCGGCCGATCTTGCCCAAGCTCACCAGAGGTTGTCGAGCTCTGGCGAGCCACGAGCTCGGGCTCCTGATCTAGGGAGCACAAGCTTCACCACCAGATCCGGTGAGCTCGCGGCTCACCTAAGCTTGGCGAACTTCTAGTGAGCTCGGGCGGGGCTCGAGCCCTACCCAGCTTGCCAGATCTGGTGAGGCTCGAGCTCTGCCCCAAGTTGGCGATGCTTCGCCTCGCCTGATCTAGCAAAGCTCGAGCTCGCTGGGCTCGAGCGAGCTCTGCTTCCCCAGATTGAGCTAGGCGGAGCCTCGTCGGCCTGGGGCGAGGCTCGAGCTGGCTTGCGGCTGGTCGTTGGCCGCCGTCGTGGCTGGCGACCGCCCAAGGCCAAGGAAGAAGATGAAAAGGAAAGAAAGAAAAAAAAAGAAAAGGAAAAAAATCGATCTAAAAAAAAGAAAAGAAAAATAAAGCATAAAAATAAAACAAAAATGCGTTGGTGAAAAGAAGTAAGGTGGAAGAAGTTATGGAAAATGTTTTCTACTTTTGAAAAGTGGAAGACGTTTTCCTCACTTTTAAAGGTTGTTTTTTCCAATAATGGAAAACATTTCCTTGACTAATTCATTTTCTATGAAATGAACATTGGAAAATCCGGAAAACGTTTTCCTAGAAGTTATTTTCCATGAAATGAACAGAGCCTCAGTTTGAATCATGGTTTACTTATTAAGAGTCAGAAAATTTTTCCTTCCTTTTGCAGCTTCGAACACAAGAACTTGTCAGGTTCATGTCAGAATTCAGAGGATCAACGCTTTCATCAGTCTTCATGTCATTTGGTTGCTTAACTTGTTTATACACTAGATATGCCCTACAACTTCTTAGAGTCCCCTTCGATGCTTGAAATAGTATCATAGATTGACAGCGGTGATTCGGTAAGTTTGGATCTAATCCTCACGTCAATCGCTGTGGAATGTATAGGACCCATGCATGGTCTAACTCCAATGAGGAAAAACAATCTCCACAACCATAAGTTTCTTAATTGTTGACAAACAACAGGATTTCACAAGAAATACTAGCTACCTTTCGATTAGCTGAACCGACAATAGCACAAAAGGCCAAACTGGTTATGTTACAGTATAATTATGAAGGTACAAGAAACCTTATAAGGGTGCGTTTGGGAACTACTTTCCCAAAGCCTCTTTGGGTGTGCAAAGCCCTTTTGGCAAAATGCTTGACATTTGGCAATTTTTTTTTTTTGCTTTTTTGGAGCTCCATTTGCCAAATGCAAGCCTTCAAAAGGTCGAAAGCTCGAGGCAGCTTATGGGTTGCCTTGGGCTTTCTTGGCATGCTACCCTTGGGGGTTAGTGAAAAAAATTCTCTCAAAATTATTCTCGTTATTTATTAATTATTTTTTTATTTATTTTTCCCTCAATAACTGTTCATCTTCATCTCCTTCCCTTCTCTCTGTTGAAGAGGACCGGCATCTGTGCATGGTTATTGGCGAAGGGTAGGTGATCCGGCGAAGGGCAGGCGGTTTAACTAGGGTCATGTGACTCTCCGACGAGGGTCACCACGCGGAGGATGAAGTGTGGCAAGGGTCACTGCGACCCAGATTGTGTGGCCTCGGTGACCTTCGCACAGAGGTCATAGCACGGGGGGGGGGGGGGGTTGCTTGACCATCCGGCAAGGGTCATGCGACCCGAATCTCACGTTATGGGTTGCCGTGACCTAGATCTCGCAATGCGACCTCCACACAGAGGTCATGGTGCAATGTGTGACCATTTGAGAAGGGTCACCGCAACCTAGATCTTGCGATCTGGTTGAGAGCTGGGTCGTCGCAACCCTCGCTGAACGGTTATGCCATCCATCATGCTACGACCTCCATGCAGCGGTCGCTAGGGCTGCATGATCTAGGTCGTGGCGACCTCTGTTGCGCCTTGTCCTCTGCGCGATGACCCTTGCCAGAGGGTCGTGTGACCCTAGCCGAACCGCCTATCCTTTGTTGATGACTATTAGCTCTTCGCCGATGATCTTTGGCCAAGCCCTTAGCCAGCCATCTCTCTCTCTCTCTCTCTCTCTCTCTCTCTCTCTCTCTCTCTCTCTCTCTCTCTCTCTCTCTCTCTCTCTCTCTCTCTATTTTTTTTTTTAATAACAAAAGTCTTTTGTAAGATTAATTTGTCCAAATACTATTTTGCTCAAAAGTATTTTACAATGGACTTTCACAAATACGATTTACCAAACACAATTTACATTTTGAAAAACTTCTTTAACTCAAGGGCCTTTGCATTTCCCCAAAGACTTTTCCCAAAAGCCTTCCTAAATACACCTTGAGTCCTTCATACTTTGATGGATGAATCACTTTGGGATCTTGCTTCCTAGATGAAAATTGTCAACCTGAGTCTCCCTAAGAAATTCCTGTCATGCCAAACATTTACACTTGGGATCTTGCTTCCTAGATGAAAATTGTCAACCTAAGTCTCCCCAAGCAATTCCTGTCATGCCAAACATTTACACTTGAGACACAAACACGTGCGGAGAGAGAGAGAGAGAGAGAGAGAGAGAGAGAGAGAGAGAGAGAGAGAGAGAGAGAGAGAGAGAGAGAGAGAGAGCATATTACAATTGTTGGAGCATTGATCCTGAATCAACTTATGACAGCTAGAGAAGTCAATTCGTCTAAGCCAAGGTGACTCATTTGGATTATAAAGTAACGTATGATAATTCTGTGCATGTTTCAAGCGATTCACAACCTTTTGCAAGTAAATATGTTATGGTCGGCAGGACAGCTAGAATCTCTCGAAGTTGCTTGCAGTGTATCAAAGAAAGCTGCTGCAACTTAGCAAATTGACTGATGCATGTAGGAAGGCTAACAAATTTGTTCTCCGACAGATCTAAAACTGTCAGTGAGAACATGCAACGAAAATTTTTCAAGAAACTAAGATCTAATAAGCTGCATCTTTGCACCTTCAAATTAATTACACTTGAAAGGGCTAACGGGAGAGAGAAATTGGCATAATCACTTGATGCCCATAAACAGTGCGAGAAACCATAAATTAAAATGCACTCAAGATGCTACAACGTATGGATACTATAAGGAAGGTTTTTAAGGTCAGTGCAGTCCCTTAGATTCAACTCTTTCAGTTTAATGAGATTAGCAATAGAGGAGGGTAATTCTTTAATTGCAGTCTCATGTAGTGCAAGTTCTTTCAGAAATTTCATTTGTACAAGAATATTTCGAAACCTTAAAAGCTTTGAACAACCTCTAATAATCAACATTTAAAAAATTGTAACTTCAGACTGCCTGAGAAATAGCTAAGATTGCAGCAGTTCAAAAAGTTCAAATATACGAGTTGGTCAAGATGCCCAAGAGACTGATGAACCTCAACAGGATTGGCGCACTCTCGGCGATCCAAACACTAAAGATTTGGCAGTGATGACACAACCAGAATTTCACTCAGCATTGTATAGTGCTGAAATTAATAGACCTCAAACACCTAAAAAAACTGCACGGCAAATAGATAATATATATATGTAGGCTTTTCAAGATCTCCGAAGTTTTCAATTTTATCTTGACAGAAGAGTATGTTGCAAGTGCGTACCTTGAATTCCTTCCCTAATATTCTGATGCTGCTTAGGCCTAGACGTTCAAGTTTCCCGTGGCCTGCATTGAATGGCATAAATGGTTGAGAGTAATCGAGCTATTCCAGCCATCTTAATTTAGCGGGAAAGTTAATGGGATCACCTAAATGGTATGTAATGCGAGCTAAGAAAAATCTGAGCCTTTTCATGTTTGTGATGGCTTGAGCACTAAAGCGTACTTCTTCAGGAGCAGCCAACTTGGGCATTGTTGCTTCTACTTTATTGGTTCCTCGGCAGCACATATATGAGCAGACAATTTAAGTGCAAAGATGTATAGGTCATGCAAGGACTTTATCACTAATATATAAGATTTGGTGTGCTTTGGGTGCCTTTGGCTCTTGGCTTTCAGAATTTGTTTTTACTTTCGCATTTGACAAATTAGTTTAATGAAACACATCCTTTAAGTTCCAGGAGATTTCTTCATATATATATATATATATATATATATATATATATATATATATTTTCTGGGGAGTGGTATCTCAGGGTGGGAGCCTGGGAGGTGGAAAAACTGATTTTTTTGGGATGCTCAGGCCATTCTCTTACTTAGCAGAAAAATATTAATACACTTCCATTTTAGGAGACAGCTAAACCGACTTTTTAAAGCCTTTAACCCTCCCAAACGGGCATATATATCGTCAAAAACAAAATAACACGATTTACTTTATTACCATGCCTTTTGTCAGCACATGAAGCACATCCTCAAAGGATGACAGTGTGCTGCGCTCCGCTGGCGCTTTGGGAGATTCTCTCCGAACGATTTCTCTTCCCATTTCTAGAATCATATCATATATCCGCAATTTGTTAGATTCAATAGTGATGAGCGACTTATTTATAAGAAAAGTAATTCCAGCATCCGGGTAGAGATCACAGCTATCCAAAATCTTTCTCACATAAATTATATTTTCTCCCTTGAAGAAACATGCGATGTCAAGAAAAATATCATTCTCATAATCATCGAGGCCATCAAAGCTTATTCTCAGCAGACTAAGACTTCGCCGCTGAAATTCCATTCAAGTAAGCTTCTACCTCGAAAAAAAGAACCCAAAACTTTGATAGCTAATGGAAATCCTTTGGTGTAATCCACTATGTTATCTAAAACTCTTCATAATTTGAAAGAGGAGAAAGATTCCCAAAAACAATCTAACTGAAGAGCATATGATCTCTAGAATGATGTAACGTTGAACCTTGTATACAATTTCTACGTGATGGGCAGCCGGTAAATGTTCATCTCTAGTTGTTACGATAATCCTACTTCTACAACCAAACCAATCGCGTCCTCCAACTAGTGTTTCCAATTGGATCAATTGGTCCACATCCTCAATGACAATGAGGACCGTTTTTCTACAAAGTCTACCCTTTATCACGCTTGAATCTCTGTGGACATTGCCAAGCTTCAGAGCACCATCTCACATTACCTGAAGAAAAAGTGTCTCTTGAAAGCCAAAGTAGGCGAACGTCTATGGATTTCTCACAAATTTCTCTAACATTGGAAAGAAAGCTACAACACTCAAATTTGTGCGTGAAAGCATTGTAAATAGCTTTGGGGATAGTTGTCTTCCCTATTCCTCCAAGTCCTCAAATTCTGACCATGCGGACCTCATTTGATTCCATGTCCAGCAAAGTATGCATGCCGGGACACATGCAAATCCATTCTAACCATGTTTTCGGGGACACGTAATTGATTGCGATTTATCTCAAACCATACTCTCTTGACAATGCTTTGAATGACATTGAATTCGCGCCTGGTAGATTCAAAGCATAAAGCCGATTGTGGATACCAAGGGAAATTCAAAGACATTTGATGCAAGGAGCACTAAGTTGATCTCCAGTAAGTTCAAGCCGCGGTCAATGTCTCAAGCAAAATAGACCAGATGCATGACTTGCTCGTGAAAAAAATTTGACACATGAGCTTTCCTCCTCCAATTAGCGTAAATTGATTTTTTCCCCTATTATGCATTAGCATCACCATGAATTTATTGCAAATGAAACAAGTGAAATTCGGTAATCAACAGTTTGAACACAAATTTTGTGAAAAAAACAAACAGTTAGCATCCTCAGAAAGGATTAAATGGTAGCCTTACTCATCAACCAAATGCCAGCCAGATATGTTAGCTACTTTGGTCAGTGCTTCTCTCCACCTCTTCACCTTCTCCGAATCGCCACCGTTCGACTTCAACCTCTCCTCGTGATCGATTAGGGCTTGTCCGTACCTCCCCCTCTGCTTCCTCACGTCCGACGGATACACCTTGTAGAACACCGGCCGCACGATCTGCCTTATCGTATCCCTGCACTCGAGGATTCTCACCGGCTCGTCCAAGCACCAGCCGGAGGGCACGTAGTCCTCCGAGAACAAGACGATCGAGATCCTTGACTACCCGATGGCTCCGAGGATTTCCGGCACGATCTCCTCGCCCTTCTCGAGCTCCTCGTCGTCCATGAACACGGCAATCCACTGCTGGTCTTGCGCGTGTCCTCGCCGCAAAAGTTCAGGAACACATCGTGACTGCACGGGTGGCCAGGGGCGAAGGACGAAGGCGGAGCATCGCCGGAGGCCTTCTGGCTCGGGCTCGGGCTCGGGCTCGACATGAGCGATGGGAGAACGAAGGAGCGACCTCCTTCCATCCAGACAGCGATCGGACCGCGGCAATGGCCTCGCCAGTTTGACCGAAACAGGTTGATTCAGCGCCCGCCACGGCTCCGCCGGAGAACGGCTCGAGGTGAGAGACGTCCCCACGGCTCTGGATTCTGTCCACAGTGATATGCATAAAATTACTTTAGTTTTTTTTTTTGGTCAGAAAAATTACTTTAGTTTGTTGTACACAATAATTACTAATCAATCTTTATATGTTTCTAAAATTGAAAAAAATATATTTTTAGTTTTCTGAATAAATGGACGTTTACTATCCATATTAATTTTTCATGCTTTCCAATATTAAAAATTAGCAAGCACAATAAAAATTACTAAGCACGTATAAGTTATTACTTCTTATAGAAAGTAATATTACGGGTGATTAGAAAGTTACTCACCATGTTGCATATTATTACTTTCTGTGCCGACATTTACTTTGTGTAATAAAGTTACTTCGATTCGAAATAAAATTAGTGGTCACATATGGATATCATGGTAAACGAAAAGCTACAATTTGTTTCTTTCCTACATTGAAAGTTACTAATTGTATTAAAAGTTACTCGGGTGTTATTATAAAAATTATTTTCACAATCATGAAAGCAAGCTTGCTCTTATAAGCAATTTGTATTTTCCGAGACCTTTCAGTAATTTTTTGTGTCAAAAGCTCCACTTTGGTAGAGGGAAAATTAATAGACTTTTAGAAACGGTTCTCTACAAGTTAGCATTTTATAAAATCGATGAGGAAACGTGTTAGAAAAAGTTCTAAGCACTAGACCTTCTGAAAATTAAATAAAAATATTTGAAAATTTGTTAAAATATTATTAAAATTTATCTATATTAGAGCGGGCTACACTTTATGTAGGTTGGCTAGCATCCGTATCAGTAATATTTGGCCAAAATTAGTAAAAGAGGACTCAATTGGCATTAGGTCAAAAGATTAATGACTAAACATGCACTACTAAAAAGGTTTAAGACTAAATTAATATAAGTAATAGGTTTATGACTTTTCCAACAATTTCCCTCATCGATTTTATAAAATACTAACTTGCAGAGAATCGTTCCTAATGAAGTAACTTAACTTCCATTAAAATCTATTAATTTTCTCTCTTCCAAATTGGAGTTTTAGACACAAAAATTAGGGGATAAGTACACTAATGGTGCCATAAGTTGTGTACGGCGTTCACTTTGGTGCCAAAAGTTTCCGCCGGATCACTTAAGTGCTAAATTGGAGAAAAAACGATCACTTTGGTGCCACCGGCGAGAAATTTCGGCTAAAATGATTACGTGATTTATATTTTTAAAAAAATCGATAAACCCTTTAAACGACGTTGTTTCCTGTCCTATTTAAGAAAGCGACAGTTGTTTTGCCATCCTATGTGGATGGCTTAGGAAAAACGACGTCGTATAGCTCATTTGTGATTGAAATTAGGGTTTTTTTTTTGTTCATCCTTGTCGACCTAGCTTGCTCGGTCACTGTCGCTCGGCCAAGAAGTGATGGGAAAATAGGAGGCGAGGGCAGAGGAGGAGGAGGAAGAAGGGGGGTTGAAGGTGCAGAGAGAGAGAGAAGACAAGGAGTGCAAGGGAAACAAGGAGGGCGCAGATGGAGATGGTGAATTGGGCTCTATTCAGAGAGTGGCTGGTGCTAGTGTTGCTGATGCTAGTGTTGTTCTTCGGGGAAGAAGACGCCGCCGCCATGGCTTCTCTCTCTTTGCTAGTGTTGTTCTTCGGGGAAGAAAACAACACCACCATGGCTTCTCTCTCTCTCTGTTGGTGTTGTTCTTCAGGGAAGAAGACAATGCCGCCATGGCTTCTCTCTCTCTCTCTCTGCTGGTGTTGTTTTACGGGGAAGAAGACAACGCCGCCATGGCCTCTCTCTCTCTCTCTCTCTCTCTCTCTCTCTCTCTATTTTGGGATTTAGGGTTTCGACTTGGGGTTTAAGACACAAAACGACATCATTTGGTGGTTTACATGCTGACTGAACTCTCCGGCGAGCCACATCAGTATAAGAAATTAATAAAAAAGAAAAAGTCATGTTGGATTTCCGACTGATCAGATCGGTGTTGGCACTAAAGTGAGCATTTTTTAAATTTTTTGGCACTTAAATGATCCAACGGAAACTTTTGGTACCAAAGTGAGAGCCATACACAACTTATGACATCATTAGTGTACTTATCCCCAAGAATTAGTGAAGTTAAGTTACTTCATTATAAATGATTCTCTGCATGTGATAGCCCGATTTTCCAATTTTAATTTCACTAAATTTAGATGGGCATTTTGTTGGCACGCATATAGTTTCTTTCCTTGAGTCGGCCACTCATGTGAAAACTAGTCTATCCGGTGAAGTCGTTAAGAAATTCTAATGCATAAGGCTCGAGAATTTGATCAGGAAGCGACCTTTCGACCGAGATAATCTACAAGGGTCATTACGGCACAAATAAAAATCAATTAGAGATCGAAAATAGGTTGGCTCGACAGAGGCATGTGTTCAGGTGTGGGTGATTCCACCGGATCGCACAATTCTGGCCGATTGACACTAAACCGACTTTTCTAACGATTGGGTATCCTGTGCCCGTATTTGAAACCTTGAGATTCCCTCGACAACCGAAAGTGGTGGCTTGAAAAGATCAACCGCAAGTCGAATGTATAAAAATTGGTAAACGCTACTCGGTAGATTATAATGCGCTAGTATTGTGCCAAAGTGAAATTAACCGTGAAATTAAGATCGAATTCTGAAATTGGAAGTCATGGTGCGTCACAAATCTTATTAGGATCATTGGATTAATTTGTGGACTTTGATTTGGACTCAATTGGAAGAGAATTGATGGAAATTGAAGTAATTGGATGTGTAAGAACTTGGACCCCGGCGGAAAATGAAATCGAACCTATTGGACTAAAGTTGTGGAAGGTTTGAAGTTAGTGGATGATGATGGCACCAGTGATGTCATGGATGAGGCAAGATGGGCTAGGGTGGTGATAAGTGGAAGGTGGGGATGAGGTCTTGGAAAGGTGGGATGTCACTTCCCCCTCGTCCCCATCATCTTCCCCATTTGAACTTGGAAGAGGAGAGAGAGGAAGAGGAGCAACCAGCCGTGCGATTGCCCGCCCCTCCGTCCGCTCCTTCACCGCTCGACCGTTGCCGCCGCCTCGCTTGCCGTTCGCCGGAGCTCGCCGTCGCTGCTCGCCCGCGCGCGACCGCACGCCCTCCCGCGCCGAGCCGCTCGCCTCCGTCTCCGCCGCGAGTCACGCACCGTCGTCGCCCCAAACCAACTGCTGTTCACCGCCGCCTAAGCCTCCGTCGCCACCGCTCCTCCGCCCAAGCCATCGCCGGTTCTTGCTCGAGCTACCGCCGGTCCTTCTCCGCCGTTCCTCCGTCCGTTCGCCACCGTTCCGTCGCTCTTGAAGCTCGGTTAGCTGCTGAAAAAACCAGCAAGATCTAGCCCTTTCCAAGCTCGTTTTGGCCCTCTATTAGTTCTCATTTGGTGTTGATCCGTGTAGGTTTGTCGTCGGCGTCGTCGTGCTCTTCGTCGGAGACCCGTCGGAAAGCGATTCCGGTGAGTTTAGCTTACTAAACCCCGATTAGTGGGTTAATCATGCCTTAAGTGTGTTTAGTTTAGGTTGATTGAGATTAGGTTATTAGATTAATTTATTTAAATATGGATTAGATTAAGTGGTTTTAATTAAAGTAAAGCATGTTTAAATTAAGGGTTAAGTGGGTTTATTTTAAAATAAACCTTGAAGTTACTTAAAGGGATTTATTTAAGATTTAAATAAATGTTTCGGAATTTTGGATTATTTTAATAATAAATCATATTCCGAAAATCATTAAAATATTATCTATATTAAAAAAAAAACTCGAAAAATTATTTTTGACCCTAATTGCTCAGAATTTCGCGCTGGTCGCTGCTGTGTAGTTAGATTTTGAAATTGATGATTGAATATTATAAATTGAGTGTGAATCGTGAAAGATGCGAATAGTATTATTTAATTGATTTTTGGAATAAATTTAATTATTTAATAAATTCCGAAAAATTATTTTGGGACCCTAAATTCTCATAATTTCGTGCTGATCGCTGTTGTGCGTTTAGAATTTGAATTTGATGAATGGATGCGGCAAATTGAGTATTGATTGTGGTAAATAGGGATTTTATTCATAAAAACTCATGTGTCGGGTTTTGATGCAAAATTAGATTTTAATGATTATATTAAATAGTGGGGTTTGAAAAAGTGAGATATTGACCTTTTGATTCAAAATTAGCGTGTCCCCACACACATGCGTAATTTCTGGAATATTTTTAATATGAAGAAAAATGGCCGGGATCACTATTTTAAGTGGAAGCGTTGAGTGAAATGCAAAGTGTCCTAAGGCCGAGTATGATTTGATTGTGTGATAATTAAGAGAAATCGTCATGGGCTGTTGAGCCGGACTTGCCCCTATATGGGATGCCCACGCAATGATTGCGGGTCGCAGTTGATTCTGGGCCCATGCTCATTCGGGAATACCGTCGATGTATTGACGAAGCTGCGCTCCAAGGTAGGGAGGCGATGTCTGGCTATATGCCAGTAGATAGCCGAACAGCGAGTAGGCTATGCCCTTGTGTGGCAGTGAATAATAACTAGAATGCATGTTGAGTGTCGTTGATGTGTTAGATTATGAGACGGAATTGTGTGGCATGGAATGGGACGTGTCATAATGATTTAGTCTTATAATCAGGACCCCCGCAGTTGTTGGTTATATGAAAGTGAATACGTTCCGGTTGTTTAAGTTCCTTTTACTATCTATGATTGAGTGATTTGAATTGCGCTAACCTGTAGGAAGGAATTGAGGCGAGGTAAGTCTTCTGTGTGATGTGGCTAAGCCACCCGGGGTGTATTTTCTTTCTAATAGGGGTTTAGGGGGTTGAACTTGCTGAGACATCGTCTTATCCCGGTTGTGGAATTAAAATTTCAGGTCCCTAGATGGCGGTCGTGGAGGACCCGAAGCCCTAAGTCTGGAAAGGTGGAGACTGAAGTATCGGTGAATGTGTCCTGCTAGTTGGTTTTAGGATGGTTCCCCTTTTGTCGAGCCAGTCTATTTTGTAGACAGTCCAGAGTTATATTTAAACCTATGTGTTTGTAAATGAGTGATTGGTTGTGAAATTGTTTCCTACTTTTCTATCCCGTATTTTATTGTCAGGGGTTTTATAATAAGTTCCACTTGCGCAATAATAAATGAATGGGGTCGGCGACACTACTTAGGAATGTCGCATTTGCATGACCACAGTGGAATGTTGGCATGCTCGAGGTTCGGGGCGTGACATCCCTGTTTAAGTGGTATCAGAGCATGGTCTGTGTATGGAGTGATAAGGTGCGATGAGTCATGGGATAATTAGTAGGAAAGACTTTTAATATTTCGATGCATGTGGTTGATAACTGCTTGGTAGCTTGTTTGTGGGGTCACTCAAATTCTAACCTGATGTTGGAATTGGAAAACAGGTGTCTATAAAGAGCCTGTAGGATGAGTGACCAGGAGTGGAGGACTCCTTGGAGGAGGTCGGTAGGACCTGAATCTCGGGGTAGGACGCTGACAAGAGTCGGTACCCGAGGTAGAGCGTAGGCTCAGACCAGCGCGAGTGTGAGAGTACCGTTGCAAGTCGGTATTGAGAGTGTAGCAGCATCGAACGATCCTAGTTTCAACGGGATGGTTCAGGCACTAGAGTCTTTGGGAAGTATTTTGGGTCAGCAAGCACAAGATCAAGCCGCCGCTGTTGCCGCTGTCACTGCTGCCGCTAATGCCGTAATCGCCGTTGTTGCTACACCTGTTGAGACCCAACCTGGAATTGTGATCGAGGAGCAAGCCACCCCATCTAGGTCGCAGTTCAATTTAGACAGAGTTGGAAGTCAATTTGGGAAAAGACCAATGATAGGAGGACAATACTTTAAACGTCCCACTCGAAGGAGTATTAGGGGAAAGCTAGCACCCAATCTGAAGGGAGTGTGTCGTGCTTGTGGGAAAAGGCATGGACCAACCCTGTGCCATTTTAGGATGGGTGGCTGTTTTATGTGTGGCCAGCAGGGTCACATAGTTAGGAATTGTCCGCGCAGACTGATGGGTCAACAACTGCTTCTACCACCGCCACCGATGGATGAAAATAGAGAGAATGCGCCTCAAGACGCACTGTGGGGTACTTGGGTAAGACCCCCGGTGCAAGAAAGGTTGCATGTTGCCATCCGAGAGGAAGTAGAGGACCAGCCAGACAGGTGTCGAGTTTGTGGAAGGAAGCACGGACTGACTCAGTGTCCAGATATAACAGGAGTGTGCTATGGATGTGGGCAGCACGGCCATCAAGTGAGGAATTGTCCTCATAGGTCCAAGAGAGCACCAACACCGCTACCACAATTAGGGAGCCACTAGGATGGCGAAAGGAACATGAATGAATCGAACCATGCATCGATCAGAAGAAGAATGTTTTTGAGGTGTTTTATCAGAGTAGTGCAGTAGAATTTTCAATGATGGTTGTAGGATTTTCATTGTGGTAATAAAGTGATAGAAATGTGAATCCTTGACTATAGTTGTACTTGAAGGGGGTTTACTTAAGTATGACTTGGTGTCACGACCTCTTTTTTTCCGTCCGGAGGAAAAGGAAGAAGGTTTAGGGGTATTTGCCTAAAAAAGCGAACCAATGGCCCTAAATTAGGCGCGAGCTCTCCCAAGCCCATACCTCGCGCGACGTTGGATTTCATATTTCAATTCTTAACAACCTAAATATTTCTAGGAGTCGCCACTAGCCTATTAGGGTCGGCTAGAAACCAATCGAGACACGGGAGTGTTGTCTCGATTCCTACGCAACCAGAGATTTCTAGGAACGGGGACTTGTTTACGCTAATGTTTCTATTAGCGCCCTTGCGGTACCACTAACTTGAAAGGTTGTTCATCTAAATGGCCACACAATCTTGATTACCAATTATAATCCTTATAAAACCGCTAAGCGTCCATGCAAATGTTTTTGTAGTTTTTCTTTTTAATGTCTAAACTAATCCTAACATAATTTAGAGGAGAAATTTATGCTCAAATTAATGAAAAGCGGCGCGTAATTAAACATCCAAGAAATTGAAATGACTTGAAAATAAACGCAAAAAAGGTAAACCCGATACAAGTCGGGCAAATAATATTACATGGCCTTGTTATCACGCCCCGGGACAGGACCCCCCGTGAGCAAAATGAGAATTCAAGTATGCATGAAATTACTCTAGATGCATGAAATTACTCTAAATAACTTTAATCTACACAAAATAGATTATTTACAAAAATGATTATAAAATACTAAAATATCATTAAATTAAGAAAATGACCTTTTAAAATTAGAAAAACTTCATAGATGTCATTTTTGCCTTACTTTGATGTCATCCATCATTTTTATAATTTTTTTGAAATTTTCATTTTTTTTAATTTTTTTTAATTTTAATTTAAAATTAATTCCCTAAACCGATATATGCCGATTTACACTAATTTAGGACTGCCCAGCACATGAATATAACAAGAACCAAGCTCAAATCGACCGTTTCAAGATCGAAACTTGATTTGCGCATTTCGTCTAACACTTGACGTGCATCAAATCATCCCAAACCAGCTTCCATGGGCCATGTTTGTGGCCTTCAATCTCAACGCATGAGCAATATTATGTGGAACTAAAGTATCAAGATTATACTACCACATGCAAAGAACAAGATTAGATAGAAATCATAGCTAAAAACACACTAGAACCAAGCTAAAAGCGTCCTTAAATGCACGGGTTTGAGCTGATTTTGCAAATCTGGGTTTGAACCCAAGTCAAGTAAACAGGTTACATGCCCATATTCAAGCCCCAACACTCATCACATACGAGATCTAAGGGAAATGCTACTTAATCCACATGAAAGTAGGTAACATGGGCTTTCAAATGCAACAAACATCATAGAGAATGACTCACCGAAAAACATCAAAACGACCTCTCCAAGAAGCACACATGCAAGACTCTTGAAGGGATTTCAAACACTTAGAAAAATTTCAGCCTCAGAAATCAGTTTTCCGGGCTGGTTTTCCTCTTGATTTTCATGATCAAAACATGCTCAAACTCGAAAATAAGTACATCTAGGATGCTTACCTTACTTCCTAGTTTCCTTTTCAAGTGGTTCTTGGCCAAGGAAACCGAGAAATTGTCCTCTGGAAGCGCGTGGAAGTCGGCTTCTTCAACTGGAAATGAGATCTGCAGAAAAGAAGAACTGGCAACGAAGGTTTTCGTTGACCTCTAAAATTAGACTTTAAGACGTCTTTTGTTGAAAAAATTGACACCAATCCAAACCATATGTATTCTAGTTTGGGTTTGAACTCATGGTTTTCCTCATTTGTCTCTCAAATTTCTCAAAAAACACTTGCTTTCTCTCACTCGTGACCAACCGGGCTCAACACTTAGAAAAATTTTCAGACTTTCTTTGGCCCGCCAGGAGGGCACTGTTTCGGGGGGCTTTAGGAGGCCTTCCCGATCTCCATTTTGGACATGCGACCTATGGATGGAAAGATCTTTGAGTGAAGTTTCACTCTCTAGTTGAAGGTTTTGGCTAATTTTGGCCGAAGGGTTATCAAAATCTCACTTTTCTCTCTAAAGGTTGATCTGGAATTTTCTGGGTTTCTTTTCTGGAGTTACTTCTGAAGGTGTTTTTGGGGAGCGATTCCGAGCTCTCTCCTCCCCCTCTCGTATCCTCTCTCTCATCCCTTGAAAGACCTTGCTTCAGTGATCTTATCCCATGAATTGAGGGATTTTTGGTCAGCTTTTTGGCCCCCTACCAAGCCTGCCAACTGAGCTAGTCCACCCACTCTCCTGACTTAGCCAAATTTTTAATTCTGCAGCTGTTGAGTGTGCAGGTTTTGCTGCGATTTTCCGGTGCTGTCAGGAGCTTATCCTTGGCCAATTTCCGTCCACTTGCACTGCTATATATGGTCTTCCATCACGTGCAAAGATCGGGCTGGTTAGGCAGCTGAGGAGGATATGGTGGGGCCACCAAATTGCTTACTCAGCAACTCCAGATTAAGACCAACTCGTGGACTGAGTTTTGGCTGCTGATTTGAGTGCTTTAATCCACTAATTTGGCTGCGTTTTTTGATCAATTAGAAAGCTCATGTATAGTAGTTTAAGATCTTGACCATTTTTCGCAATTGTGCCCACCCAATTTTGCAAAAAAGTCCCTCAAAGTTGGCTATTTTCTTATCCGAAAATACCAAATTCAATACAAATGTGGTCTTTTTGGCTCAATTTGATTGATTCTACTTGGCCTAAATTCAATTTCAACTTAATTGATGACCAAGATGATGATTTAAGGGCTCGGGCACAAATTTTACAAAATTTGCGAATTGGTCTCTCGACTTTTGGAAATTGCATTTTGGCCCCAACTTGTCATTTGGATTCCAATTTGACCTCCTAGGCTTGGCTAGTCACATTTAGATCGTTGGCCCCAACTTGCTCTCTCTCTTTTTTTTTTTTTTTCGATTTCTTTTTTTTCTTTTTTTTTTTAAATTATTTTTTTATAGGAAAAACATCTTTCATTTAAAACACGATATTAAACACCTAGATAATCTATATGCTGGAATGAAATATTTTTTGGGCAAAAATTAGGTGTCAACAGCTGCCCCTCTTTGGAAGGAAGCTCAAAGAGGTTTCTTTCAAAGATAAGGTGACGCCTAATTTTTTTGTTTTTTTTATTGTTTTTGTTTTGTTTTGTTTTTTTTTGTTTTTTTTTTGTTTGTTTTTTTTTTTGTTTTTTTTGTTTTTTTTTTTTTTTGCAATTGTAAAATGAAAATGCAAGTAAGCTTAATGTAAAGAGCGTGATCTGGGGATGTACTTGTGAACAATTTGAAAAGTGTGGTTTAAGGATATACCCACGAACCTTGTGGTTTAAGGCAGTCCCACTAACCGTGTGGTTTAAGGCAATCCCACTAACCTTGTGGTTTAAAGCAGTCCCACTAACCGTGTGGTTTAAGGCAGTCCCACTAACCTTGTGGTTTAAGGCAGTTCCACTAACCTTGTGGTTTAAGGCAGTCCCACTAACCGTGTGGTTTAAGGCAGTCCCACTAACCTTGTGGTTTAAGGTAGAGCCACTAACCTTGTGGTTTAAGGCAATCCCACTAAC
The DNA here is from genome assembly GCA_028830015.1 of Eucalyptus grandis x Eucalyptus urophylla. NCBI lineage: Eukaryota > Viridiplantae > Streptophyta > Magnoliopsida > Myrtales > Myrtaceae > Eucalyptus > Eucalyptus grandis x Eucalyptus urophylla. The sequence continues at coordinate 51,549,522 of CM054190.1, forward strand.
CGTATGGTTTAAGGCAAACCCACTAACCTTTTGAAATTATGTCTTGAAAATGCATGGTTTGAGGCTAACCCATGAACCTTTTGGAATTGCATGGTTTAAAGATAACCAAGAACCTCTTGAAAATGCATGGTTTAAGGATAACTCATAAACCCTTTGAAATTGCAAGGTTTAAGGATAACCAAGAACCTTTTGAAAATGCATGGTTTAACGCTAACCAATGAACCCTGTGAATTGCAAGGTTTAAGGCTAACCAAGAACCCTTTGAAAATTGCATGGTTTAAGGCTAACCAAGAACCTATTGCAATTGCAAGGTTTAAGGCTAACCCATGAACCCTTTGAAATTGCAATGGCTTAAGGGTAACCAAGAACCTCTTGAAAGTGCCTGATTTAAGGCTAATCCAAGAACCCTTTAAAATTGCACGGTTTAAAGATAACCAAGAATGGTGTGAAAATGCATGGTTTAAGGCTTACCTATGAACCATTTGAATTGCAAGGTTTAAGGATAACCAAGAACCTTTTGAAAATGCATGGTTTAAGGCTAACCCATGAACCTTTAAAATCGCAAGATTTAAGGATAACCAATAACCTTTTGAAAATGCATGGTTTAAGGCTAACCCATGAACCCTTTGAAATTGCAAGGTTTAAGGATAACCAAGAACATTTTGAAAATGCATGGTTTAAGGCTTACCCGTGAACCATTTGAATTGCAAGGTTTAAGGATAACCAAGAACCTTTTGAAAATGCATGGTTTAAGGCTAACCCATGAACCCTTTGGAATTGCATGGTTTAAAGGTAACCAAGAACCTCTAGAAAGTGCATGATTTAAGGCTAATTCAAGAACCCTTTAAAATTGCATGGTTTAAGGATAACCAAGAACCTCTTGGAAATGCATGATTTAAGGCTAATTCAAGAACCCTTTAAAATTGCATGGTTTAAGGATAACCAAGAACCTCTTGAAAATGCATGGTTTAAGGATAACTCATAAACCCTTTGAAATTGCAAGATTTAAGGATAACCAAGAACCTTTTGAAAATGCATGGTTTAAGGCTAACCAAGAACCTATTGAAATTGCAAGGTTTAAGGCTAACCAAGAGCCCTTTGAAAATTGCATGGTTTAAGGCTAACCAAGAACCTATTGAAAGTGCATGATTTAAGGCTAATTCAAGAACCCTTTAAAATTGCATGGTTTAAGGATAACCAAGAACCTCTTGAAAATGCATGATTTAAGGCTAATTCAAGAACCCTTTAAAATTGCATGGTTTAAGGATAACTCATAAACCCTTTGAAATTGCAAGATTTAAGGATAACTAAGTACCTTTTGAAAATGCATGGTTTAAGGCTAACCAAGAACATTTTGAAAATTGCATGGTTTAAGGCTAACCAAGAACCTATTGAAAGTGCATGATTTAAGGCTAATTCAAGAACCCTTTAAAATTGCATGGTTTAAGGATAACCAAGAACCTCTTGAAAATGCATGATTTAAGGCTAATTCAAGAACCCTTTAAAATTGCATGGTTTAAGGATAACTCATAAACCCTTTGAAATTGCAAGATTTAAGGATAACTAAGTACCTTTTGAAAATGCATGGTTTAAGGCTAACCAAGAACCTATTAGAATTGCATGGTTTAAGGATAACCAAGAACCTCTTGAAAATGTATGGTTTAAGGCTAACTCATGAACCTTTTGAGATTGCAAGGTTTAAGGATAACCAAGAACCTTTTGAAAATGCATGGTTTAAGGCTAACCCATGAACCTTTAGAATTGCAAGGTTTAAGGATAACCAATAACCTTTTGAAAATGCATGGTTTAAGGCTAACCCATGAACCCTTTGAAATTGCAAGGTTTAAGGATAACCAAGAACCTCTTGAAAATGCATGGTTTAAGGCTAACCCATGAACCCTTTGAAATTGCAAGGTTTAAGGATAACCAAGAACCTTTTGAAAATCGTGTGGTTTTTCTGGAGAAACCTATCATTTGAGAATATTCTGAAGTGGATATTGCCCATCAAATAGAATTCATTATAACAAGTATTCTAGTAGCGAAAGCATACTAGATGAGATCAATTTCAGCATATGTCATCGAAAACAATATCAAGAGTGTATCGTTAATGAGAAGGCAATGATTGCATAAAAAAATCAAACTAATTCCGACCACTTGACAAATTCGCAAAACTGTCATCACTCTCGGATGATATCATTAATCGTCAAATTCTCTTGGGAGAAAAGTCCTTGTTAAAATGACCTTGACTCATGAGAAAGGTCTGTTAAGTATGTCGAGCAAGGACACCTAGTCAGAAAGGGCTTCTCGCATATTCTCAAGAAAAGGGCTATTTGATCCCATCTATTCATGTGGGAAATAAACTGATCACTCAACCTCACTCTTCCATTGTGCAAGGCTTTGAATCATTCGCAATAAGTACACATTGACCAATCAAAGAGGTCTTTTAGAAGGACTGTAGTGCAGGTTTGGTCATGGTTTTAGCAATAGATAAGCATCATTGGCTATGAAATGAATTAATCACCGATCAACATCTTCGCCGGGTTTACAAGTCAAGAAACCTTAAGATGAGATAAAATAACCTTGCTCTCACTTCTTCGAGCGGCATCTTCTTTGGGAAGTCCTTATTTCCACTTTGAATCATCCCAATCTGAAGAGACTTTGGAAATGGGTTGTAATGTTGATTCGAGGAAAGGTTCAAAAGGCTTAGCTCAAAAGGCTTAGAACTTTTTGTCAAAGGGGGATTTGAGAGTTGGTGATTATCATGGCATCATTACCATATCATCCATTTTTTGAAAGCACTCGAATTTGTCTCGAAAGTCCCTTGACTAATCATCGCAAAATAAGAGCTTTGCTCTTTCCTCTCATGACTTTTGCATTTGCAGTGATCTCCTTTTGATATAAGCATTTTGTTTTCTTTTTTTTTTTTGTTTTCACGGAGACATTCTTCTTGATGCATTTTTTTTTGTATGATGGGCATTAGCCTTGCTTTTACCAGGCATACTGCTTTTTCATGCCCCCCTAATTCTCATTTGACTTTTGCTCTTTTGAACTTTTTAAACTCTTAGGACTTTCGAGATGCTTTCCGCATTTTCATGTAAACATCACTTGCCTTGGCAAATCATATGCTCTGCCCCAATGTGGGGAGGTAATCACCACTCGAGTTTTGGAAATGAACGATTAGGCTCAACTTGGTTTAAGCAAAGGGTATCGGTGTTTGGGTAGAGAAAAGAATGCTCTTCTTCACCTTGGGATGCTTCGAGCTTCCATAAGAATTCACCTGAAGTTACCACAAAAAGATTTATGCAAGTGAGAGCAAAGAAACCTTTCTCATCTTTCCTCTCCAAATAATGTCAACCCAAACCTCCATAATTGCCCCCATCGTGGGGTGGTTCTTGACAGGGGTATTTTGTAGAAAATTCTTCACATTAAAAGGCTCAAATGGGCTAACGATTGTCACCTGTAGTGTGTATGATAGAGGAAAGAAATGCCTCTTATCATCTTGATCTATGTACCGCTTGCGAATGAATTCATTGACCTCAAACAACACAAGCTTTCTTTTTCACTCGAATTCCAGAGTGTTTAAAGGACATGTTTGGAAATGGGTTGCCTTTCCTCATCCTAAGTGTTTTAAAGAATATAACTTTTATGAACTCTAACTTCATTATTAAAAAAATGTGAGTTGTATGATTTACAAAAGCATTTGATTGGGTCCACAATCAAAACCCAAAACACAAAACACGGTTCCTAATAGGAATAATGACAAGGATAAAGTACAATAAGCTCTTTTGTAGAGGAGCATAATAAGCACAATTCTCATCCTAGCTTTAAAGTCCACATTTGGCATGGTCAAGCAAGAGGAGTTCAAGAAATGGTTGTCACGCATGACCTGCGAAAGGAAGATTATGTCAGTACATGAATGAAAAATTGATCTTTCAATAAAGCCGCCTCTTATAATGAAATCAAGGCGACGATACTTTCTCCGTAGTATCCACTTACGAGAATTTGGTATTTCGTCAAGATTTTATTAGTAAGAGGAGATTTCATTAAAAGATTGATCCGCGACTATCAATTGAATGCCCACTTTGTTCCAAAAGTTTCATACACAAATGGGGCATTGATTATAAAAAATTAATTTGTGGTTTCACTCATGCAAAGGCGAGGTGATTTTTATTTTGAAAAATCAATATACAAAATGGGATTTGAATTTGAATTTTGAAATGTGACCAATAAAGAGTTTTATTGAAAATTTGATTTTAATTCTATGCCCCAAAATGTAATCTTGATTTGGAAGAATTTCTATACAAAATGTGACTTTAAGTTCATAATTGAAAATTTAAACAAAAACATATGTTTAGTAGATCATAGGTATTTGAAATGCTTATTTATCAAAAGTGATTGCCAAGCCTATATTTTCAAGGGCATTCCATTGATTTCCGCGAATCTCCAAAATATGAAAATTTCAATCCGAGGTGAGCAAGTAGATAGAGAAATCATACTTACAATGGGTGAAGAGACCTTTTTTTTTTTTTTAAATCACATAGACATGCGGATGTAAACTTGTGAGGTTTGACGCATAAAGGCGGAATTCTAAAGGCTTAAGGTCCCCATTTTGATTAGATCAAAAGAGTTTTCCCCACTCCGCACTTACGTCGGACAGTTCTCTTTATCAATAGTCAAAATGAGCGGGACCAAAAGTGGATAACCATGGGTCATTCCCCGCACGGGTTCCATCTTTTGGCACCTTCTATGGGCTTCCTAATGCGATCGGGGTTTTAGATCGCGGGTGGTGTGTGTAAATGTGTAGTGCTAAGATAAGTGTAAATGCACACACATCAATTGATATCCACACAATACTTCAATTTCATCCATATAGGCATACATTCCTACGCCTCCCTACAAAAGAAATGGGTTAACAAACACTCCACCCCTTATCACTCCAAACCTACAAAAACATTTAACACATTGTTAGCGGGCTAACCTTGTTTTCCACGCGACTTTGACACGCGCTATCAAATGAAGACCATGTTAGTGAACAACCAACCAAGTTATTACGGCCTAAGTCCTCTAAGGTTTGCAACCAAGTCCCCAGCGGAGTCGCCAAGCTGTCACGACCTCTTTTTTTCCGTCCGGAGGAAAAGGAAGAAGGTTTAGGGGTATTTGCCTAAAAAAGCGAACCAATGGCCCTAAATTAGGCGCGAGCTCTCCCAAGCTCATACCTCGCGCGACGTTGGATTTCATATTTCAATTCTTAACAACCTAAATATTTCTAGGAGTCGCCACTAGCCTATTAGGGTCGGCTAGAAACCAATCGAGACACGGGAGTGTTGTCTCGATTCCTACGCAACCAGAGATTTCTAGGAACGGGGACTTGTTTACGCTAATGTTTCTATTAGCGCCCTTGCGGTACCACTAACTTGAAAGGTTGTTCATCTAAATGGCCACACAATCTTGATTACCAATTATAATCCTTATAAAACCGCTAAGCGTCCATGCAAATGTTTTTGTAGTTTTTCTTTTTAATGTCTAAACTAATCCTAACATAATTTAGAGGAGAAATTTATGCTCAAATTAATGAAAAGCGGCGCGTAATTAAACATCCAAGAAATTGAAATGACTTGAAAATAAACGCAAAAAAGGTAAACCCGATACAAGTCGGGCAAATAATATTACATGGCCTTGTTATCACGCCCCGGGACAGGACCCCCCGTGAGCAAAATGAGAATTCAAGTATGCATGAAATTACTCTAGATGCATGAAATTACTCTAAATAACTTTAATCTACACAAAATAGATTATTTACAAAAATGATTATAAAATACTAAAATATCATTAAATTAAGAAAATGACCTTTTAAAATTAGAAAAACTTCATAGATGTCATTTTTGCCTTACTTTGATGTCATCCATCATTTTTATAATTTTTTTGAAATTTTCATTTTTTTTAATTTTTTTTAATTTTAATTTAAAATTAATTCCCTAAACCGATATATGCCGATTTACACTAATTTAGGACTGCCCAGCACATGAATATAACAAGAACCAAGCTCAAATCGACCGTTTCAAGATCGAAACTTGATTTGCGCATTTCGTCTAACACTTGACGTGCATCAAATCATCCCAAACCAGCTTCCATGGGCCATGTTTGTGGCCTTCAATCTCAACGCATGAGCAATATTATGTGGAACTAAAGTATCAAGATTATACTACCACATGCAAAGAACAAGATTAGATAGAAATCATAGCTAAAAACACACTAGAACCAAGCTAAAAGCGTCCTTAAATGCACGGGTTTGAGCTGATTTTGCAAATCTGGGTTTGAACCCAAGTCAAGTAAACAGGTTACATGCCCATATTCAAGCCCCAACACTCATCACATACGAGATCTAAGGGAAATGCTACTTAATCCACATGAAAGTAGGTAACATGGGCTTTCAAATGCAACAAACATCATAGAGAATGACTCACCGAAAAACATCAAAACGACCTCTCCAAGAAGCACACATGCAAGACTCTTGAAGGGATTTCAAACACTTAGAAAAATTTCAGCCTCAGAAATCAGTTTTCCGGGCTGGTTTTCCTCTTGATTTTCATGATCAAAACATGCTCAAACTCGAAAATAAGTACATCTAGGATGCTTACCTTACTTCCTAGTTTCCTTTTCAAGTGGTTCTTGGCCAAGGAAACCGAGAAATTGTCCTCTGGAAGCGCGTGGAAGTCGGCTTCTTCAACTGGAAATGAGATCTGCAGAAAAGAAGAACTGGCAACGAAGGTTTTCGTTGACCTCTAAAATTAGACTTTAAGACGTCTTTTGTTGAAAAAATTGACACCAATCCAAACCATATGTATTCTAGTTTGGGTTTGAACTCATGGTTTTCCTCATTTGTCTCTCAAATTTCTCAAAAAACACTTGCTTTCTCTCACTCGTGACCAACCGGGCTCAACACTTAGAAAAATTTTCAGACTTTCTTTGGCCCGCCAGGAGGGCACTGTTTCGGGGGGCTTTAGGAGGCCTTCCCGATCTCCATTTTGGACATGCGACCTATGGATGGAAAGATCTTTGAGTGAAGTTTCACTCTCTAGTTGAAGGTTTTGGCTAATTTTGGCCGAAGGGTTATCAAAATCTCACTTTTCTCTCTAAAGGTTGATCTGGAATTTTCTGGGTTTCTTTTCTGGAGTTACTTCTGAAGGTGTTTTTGGGGAGCGATTCCGAGCTCTCTCCTCCCCCTCTCGTATCCTCTCTCTCATCCCTTGAAAGACCTTGCTTCAGTGATCTTATCCCATGAATTGAGGGATTTTTGGTCAGCTTTTTGGCCCCCTACCAAGCCTGCCAACTGAGCTAGTCCACCCACTCTCCTGACTTAGCCAAATTTTTAATTCTGCAGCTGTTGAGTGTGCAGGTTTTGCTGCGATTTTCCGGTGCTGTCAGGAGCTTATCCTTGGCCAATTTCCGTCCACTTGCACTGCTATATATGGTCTTCCATCACGTGCAAAGATCGGGCTGGTTAGGCAGCTGAGGAGGATATGGTGGGGCCACCAAATTGCTTACTCAGCAACTCCAGATTAAGACCAACTCGTGGACTGAGTTTTGGCTGCTGATTTGAGTGCTTTAATCCACTAATTTGGCTGCGTTTTTTGATCAATTAGAAAGCTCATGTATAGTAGTTTAAGATCTTGACCATTTTTTGCAATTGTGCCCACCCAATTTTGCAAAAAAGTCCCTCAAAGTTGGCTATTTTCTTATCCGAAAATACCAAATTCAATACAAATGTGGTCTTTTTGGCTCAATTTGATTGATTCTACTTGGCCTAAATTCAATTTCAACTTAATTGATGACCAAGATGATGATTTAAGGGCTCGGGCACAAATTTTACAAAATTTGCGAATTGGTCTCTCGACTTTTGGAAATTGCATTTTGGCCCCAACTTGTCATTTGGATTCCAATTTGACCTCCTAGGCTTGGCTAGTCACATTTAGATCGTTGGCCCCAACTTGCTCTCTCTTTTTTTTTTTTTTTTTTCGATTTCTTTTTTTTCTTTTTTTTTTTAAATTATTTTTTTATAGGAAAAACATCTTTCATTTAAAACACGATATTAAACACCTAGATAATCTATATGCTGGAATGAAATATTTTTTGGGCAAAAATTAGGTGTCAACACTTGGAAGTCATTTATAAAAAGGTTTGGCTCAAGGAGCTTTATGTTGTTTTGAATCGTGGTAGTAAAATAATTAAGTTTGTTCAATTAGCGTGTAAAAGTTTTGAATCACTGAAAGTTGAAGAGAAACTTCAATCCTTGTTATTTGTCACTGAAGATGACTTGGTTCTAATTGTTGGTTACCGAATCTGCATGGCAGCTGTAATGGATGCGTCAATTGAGGAGCTGAATATGGAGAACATAACCGTGGTGCATAGGTTTTCTGATATATTTTCTGAAGAATTGTCAGGTTTGCAGTCAGAAAGAGAAATGGAGTTTGTGATTGAATTAGCACTCGGAACCGAGCCAGTCCCTAAAGTTCCTTACTAGATGGTGTTACTCGAGTTAAAAGAACTGAAGGTTCAGATATAAGAATTGTTGAAGAGGGGCTTCATACATTATAATGCCTAACCTTGAGGAGCACCAGTTTTGTTCATAAGGGAGAAATGTGATTCGTTGTAGTTGTACATCGATATTTTTTAAGATCGACTTGAGGTCAGAGTATCATCAGTTGAGGATCAGGAAGAAAGACATACCGAAGTTAGGACCTCATACTCGATACAGTAGTTATGAGTTCACGGTAATGTTGTGTGGTTTAATGGACACCCCAGCTGTTTGTTTGGGTCTGAGGAGCAGAATGTTTAAGGACACTTGAATCAGTTATGATCGTGTTCATTGAAGTTATCCTGGTGTGTTCGAAGAGTGCCGAGGGGCACAAGAGACGTTTGAGGATGGTACTTCAGACCTTGAGTGCTTTTGGATTTTAAAATAAGCTTGACAGATGCAAGTTTTGGATAACTTGTATTGCGTTCCTAGGTCATGTGATTTTAGGCGAAGAAATCTCCGTAGACCCCGTTCGAGATTAAAGCAGGGAACAGTTGGTCGATATTGACTTCAGTGATAGAGATTAAAAGTTTCTGAGGATTAGCAGGATATTACAGATGGTTTGTAGAAGGGTTTTCAGTGTTAGCATCGCCGATGACGGGATTGCTAAAGAAGGAAGAAAGGTTTGTGTGGTCAGATAAGTGCAAGAGTAGTGTTCAAGAGCTTAAGTAGAAGCTGACCTACCGCACATGTGCTGACTATTCCATCTGGTCTTGAAAGTCATGAGATCTGTAGTGATGCGTTGTTTAAAGGATTGGGTTGTATTGATACAGCATGATAGGGTTGTTGCATATGTGTTTCGTTAGTTGGGACCTTAGGAGTTGAATATGAGACAGCGTCGCTGGATGGAACTCCTTAGGGATTATGACTATGATATTTCGTATCACTCTGGAAAGGTGAACAAAGCCGCAGATGCACTAAATCGAGAGTCCTTAGTTGCACAGTTGGTACTCAACGATTGGATTTTAATTGAGAAAGTTCAAAATTCGGTTTTCAAATCTAGGGTAGGCCACCTTTTGAATCTTATGTTTACCCTCATAATTGAGCTAAAAGTTCAGACCAGAATCAAAATGCTTCAGCAGAAAGATTCAGAAATTCAGAAGACTCTATAAGAGGATGCAGATGAGAGGTTGATTTTCAAATTTCTAAAGACAAAACGCGAAGGTTCTAAGGACGATTGTGTGTAATTGATGATGCAGAGACTAAGGAAGACATCTTATGGAAAGCTCTTCATAGCAATTTCAGCGTTGTCCAGACAGTACGAATAGATCTTTGTTTTAAGTGTGTGATATCCTGATTTTCAAACTCTGATTTTGATTGGTTAAATTGGGCTTTTCATTGACGCGATTACAGTGTTTTTCTCTGAGTTGGCCACTTACAAGATAACTAGATTAGTTGGGTGAGTTATTAAGGGCTTTAAGGCAAATAGACTTGAGAATTCAACTAGGAATCGACTTCTCGACTGTGCTCATCTATAGAGATCATACAGCACAGTTAAAAATTGAATTAAGATCAGAGATAGGTCGGTTCGACTGAGATGAATGATCGGTCGTGGGTGACTCCACTAAATTGGAAAAAAATCTCGTCGACTGATACTAATTTGATTTTACCGTCGTTTTGATACCCTGTGTCCGTATTTGAATCATCAAAATTTTCACGACACTCGAGAGTCGCCAATGTGTCAAGAGAGTTCATTGTGGCTTGAAGAAAATCGACCACAGGTCATTTGTCCTAAAAAGCTCCGAAAACTATCTAGTAGCCTAGGTCACACTAAAAACGTGTCGGAGTGAAATTAACCGCCAATCTAAGTTCGATTTCAGAAATTGGAGATTCTGTCTTGTCATAAAGTGGGTACACCGAAGTGTGTGTATATCATATAATTCATCTGCATGGAGTGCCGGGGATGAATTGTATTTCAGATCTAGATTAGATGTTCCAAGTTGGCAGAGCTTTCATATGGTTCTTTCTCAAGCAGTGTATAGTAAAGAGTGCAGAATTTCAATTGCTGAGACGAAGTTAGGGAAAGAAAGATCATAGGCCTAGGTCAGTACAGTAGTCAGTGATTGCAGTTGTCGAGATCAGTGTCAGAGTTATATCAGATCTTGACCAAAGGTTCCTAGTTTCAAAAGATCAGTTAGATAATTTCTTTTTTTAGTCAGTGTAGAGCATAGTGTTCAGAACTTCAGTTGTTGAGATGAGATCAGAGATTAGAAAATCGTAGGTCCAGAGTTGGTTCAGCAGTCAGTGGAGGCAGTGGCAGTTATCAGAAACAGATTGAAGACCGCTTTGAGCCGTCAGAAAAGTTATGCTGATAAGCGTCGAAGGTCATTGGAGTTCCAAGTGGGTGAGCACGTCTTTCTGAAGGTGTCACCGATGAGGGGTACTTCCCGCTTCAGTAAAAAGGGGAAACTGAGTCCGAGGTACGTAGGTCCCATTGAGATTTTGGAATGAATAGGGACTTTGGCGTATCGTCTTGCACTATCGCCGAGGTTGGCACAAGTGCATGACGTCTTTCACGTGTCGATGTTAAAGAAGTATGAACCTAATCCAACGCACGTCCTAAATTTTGAGGAATTAGACGTGGATGACAGGGTGTCGTACGTTGAAAGCCTGGTTCAAATAGTGGATCGCAAGGAGCAGGTTTTGCGCTCCAAGACCATTCCATTGGTCAAAGTGGTTTGGCAACACCATGGCACTGAAGGAGCAACTTGGGAGACCGAAGATTCGATGAGAGAATTGTACCCTCACCTTTTTAATTCGGATGTGTAATGACTTAAATTTCGAGGACGGAATTTTTATAAGAGGGGAAGAGTTGTGACAGCCCGATTTTCCAATTTTAATTTCACTAAATTTAGACTGGTATTTCGTTGGCACGCATATAGTTCCTTTCCTTGAGTCGGCCACTCATGTGAAAACTAGTCTATCCGGTGAAGCCGTTAAGAAATTCAAATGCACGACCGAGATAATTTGCAAGGGTCATTACGGCACAAATAAAAATCAATTAGAGATTGGAAATAGGTTGGCTCGACAGAGGCATGTGATCAGGTGTGGGTGATTCCACCGGATCGCACAATTCTGGCCGATCTACACTAAACCGACTTTTCTAACGATTGGGTATCCTGTGCCCGTATTTGAAACCTTGAGATTCCCCCGACAACCGAAAGTGGTGGCTTGAAATGATCAACCGTAAGTCGAATGCATAAAAATTTGTAAACGCTACTCGGTAGATTATAATGCGCTAGTATTGTGCCAAAGTGAAATTAATCGTGAAATTGAGATCGAATTCTGAAATTGGAAGTCATGGTGCGTCACAAATCTTATTAGGATCATTGGATTAATTTATGGACTTTGATTTGGACTCAATTGGAAGAGAATTGATGGAAATTGAAGTAATTGGATGTGCAAGAACTTGGACCCCGGCGGAAAATGAAATCGAATCTATTGGACTAAAGTTGTGGAAGGTTTGAAGTTAGTGGATGATGATGTCACCAGTGATGTCATGGATGAGGCAAGATGGGCTAGGGTGGTGACAAGTGGAAGGTGGGGATGAGTTCTTGGAAAGGTGGGATGTCACTTCCCCCTTATCCCCATCATCTTCCCCATTTGAACTTGGAAGAGGAGAGAGAGGAAGAGGAGCAACCAGTCGTGCGACCGCCCGCCCCTTCGTCCGCTCCTTTGCCGCTTGACCGTCGCCGCAGCCTCGCTTGTCGTTCGCCGGAGCTCACCGTCGCCACTCGCCCGCGCGTGACCGCACGCCCTCCCGTGTCGAGCCACTCGCCTCCGTCTCTGCTGCAAGTCCCGCACCATCGTCGCCCCAAACCAGCTGCTGTTTGCCGCCGCCGAAGCCTCCGTTGCCGCCGTTCCTCCGCCCAAGCCACCGCTGGTTCTTGCTCGAGCTACCACCGGTCCTTCTCTGCCGTTCCTCCGTCTGTTCGCCGCCGTTCCGTTGCCCTTGAAGCTTGGTTAGCTGCTGGAAAAACCAGCAAGATCTAGCCCTTTCCAAGCTCGTTTTAGCCCTCTATTAGTTCTCATTTGGTGTTGATCCGTGTAGGTTTGTCGTCGGCGTTGTCGTGCTCTTCGCCGGAGACCCGTCGGAAAGCGATTCCGGTAAGTTTAGCTCACTAAACCCTGATTAGTGGGTTAATCATGCCTTAAGTGTGTTTAGTTCAGGTTGATTGAGATTAGGTTGTTAGATTAGTTTATTTAAATATGGATTAGATTAAGTGGTTTTAATTAAAGTAAAGCATGTTTAAATTAAGGGTTAAGTGGGTTTATTTTAAAATAAACTTTGATGTGACTTAAAGCGATTTATTTAAGATTTAAATAAATGTTTCGGAATTTTGGATTATTTTAATAATAAATCATATTCCGAAAATCATTAAAATATTATCAATATTAAAAAAAAAACTCGGAAAATTATTTTTGGCCATAATTGCTCAGAATTTCGTGCTGGTCGCTGCTGTGTAGTTAGATTTTGAAATTGACGATTGAATATTATAAATTGAGTGTGAATCGTGAAAGATGTGAATAATATTATTTAATTGATTTTTTGGAATAAATTTAATTATTTAATAAATTCCGAAAAATTATTTTGGGACCCTAAATTCTCAGAATTTCGCGCTGATCGCTGTTGTGCGTTTAGAATTTGAATTTGATGAATGGATGCAGCAAATTGACGATTGAATATTATAAATTGAGTGTGAATCGTGAAAGATGCGAATAATATTATTTAATTGATTTTTTGGAATAAATTTAATTATTTAATAAATTCCGAAAAATTATTTTGGGACCCTAAATTCTCAGAATTTCGTGCTGATCGCTGTTGTGCGTTTAGAATTTGAATTTGATGAATGGATGCGGCAAATTGAGTGTTGATTGTGCTAAATAGGGATTTTATTCATAAATACTCATGTGTCGGGTTTTGATGCAAAATTGGAAAAGTGAGATATTGACCTTTTGATTCAAAATTAGCGTGTCCCCACACACGTGCGTAATTTCTAGAATATTTTTAATATGAAGAAAAATGGACAGGATCACTGTTTTAAGTGGAAGCGTTGAGTGAAATGCAAAGTGTCCTGGGGCCGAGTATGATTTGACTGTGTGATAATTAAAAGGAATCGTCCTGGGCTGTTGAGTCGGACTTGCCCCTATATGGGATGCCCACGCAGTGGTTGCGGGTCGCAGTTGATTCTGGGCCCATGCTCATTTGGGAACGCCGTCAATGTACTGACGAAATCGCGCTCCAAGGTGGGGAGGCGATGCCTGGCTATATGCCAGTAGATAGCCGAACAGCGAGTAGGCTATGCCCTTGTGTGGCAGTGAATAATAACTGGAATGCATGTTGAGTGTCGTTGATGTGTCAGATTATGAGACGGAATTGTGTGGCATGGAATATGACGTGTCAAAACGATTTAGTTTTATAATCAGGACCCTCGCAATTGTTGGTTATATGAAAGTGAATACGTTCCGGTTATTTAAGTTCCTCTTATTATCTATGATTGAGTGATTTGAATTGCGCTAACCTGCAGGAAGGAACTGAGGCGAGGTAAGTCTTTTGTGTGATGTGGCTAAGCCACCCAGGGTGTATTTTCTTTCTAATAGGGATTTAGGGGGTTGAACTTGCTGAGACATTATCTCATCCCGGTTGTGGGATTAAAATTTCAGGTCCCTAGATGGCGGTCGTGGAGGACCCGAAGCTCTAAGTCTGGAAAGGTGGAGACTGAAGTATCGGTGAATGTGTCCTGCTAGTTGGTTTTAGGATGGTTCCCCTTTTGTCGAGCTGGTCTATTTTGTAGACAGTCCAGAGTTATATTTAAACCTATGTGTTTGTAAATGAGTGATTGGTTGTGAAATTGTTTCCTACTTTTCTATCTCGTATTTTATTGTCAGGGGTTTTATAATACGTTCCGCTTGCGCAATAATAAATGAATGGGGTCGGCGACACTACCTGGGAATGTCGCATTTACATGACCATGGTGGGATGTTGGCATGCTCGAGGTTCGGGGTGTGACACTGCAAGTTAGCATTATATAAAATTGGTGCAATAGACAAGGTAACTCAAAGTTTCCAAGGAAAAAAAATTTCATCCTCATGTCCTCTTCCCTTAAATTTTGTCTTCTTGACGGAACAGTTTAAGCATGCAAACTTGACTTTAAAGCTTGCCGCAGCTACTCCTCTTTCTAGGATTATAATCCTACAAAACCCGATATCCATTCTTGTGGTGTTTTGAATAGAATTGGTTCATTCACTTGACAGGGGATGTTGTACACATTTTCTAAATGAAAATGCATCTTTATGAATTGAGAAAACTAATTTGAAATAAATTTAATATGAATTTATCAATTTATTATTATTATTATTATTATTATTATTATTATTATTATTATTATTATTATTATTTTCAGTATGAACCCTATTCATTATCATTAGATGAAGTACATACTGGCTCGAAAAGCACGTGGATCACCTCAGAAGGATCCATTGAAGAAGGGCAAAGAGGCGTAGAGAAGTCAGCTGCAAATTTCCAATGTTGACCCAGGACTTCGCCCTTGGAAATAGACGACATCAGGGAGCGACCCCACTTTTTCCCAAGGATAGCGGGAGCCGGTGCATTCGTCTTTTTGCGTCCCGTTGTCTGCCTCTCCGGCTCTACATATCCAGTAAGATCTCGTCCTAATCTAGTACGAACCAACAGCATGATCGAGCGATTCATGTGTTCAAAGGGCGCATCGAATGTCAGATGAAAGTCTCTCGACGCAGACTTTTTAGCAGAACCCGTGGCTTAACCTCGGTCGTCAAAGGACTCTTTTAAGGGCGAATCGGGCCCGCTGCTGCGCATCTTGTCAAATGATCGAGACGAAACCTCCCGACAGGTCTCGATTCAATTTCCTCGGATCTAGAATCCTTGTGACGACGTCATGACCTATTTATGATGTGTTTCCGCATTAATTTTTGTGACGCAAAAGTCAATTTAAAATTAATGCAGTATGGAAATACCAAGTTGAAGTTTTTTGAGACAGGAAAAACAAATAATTTGAAAAAAATTGACACGATATAGTAGTTTGAAATTTTTTACCACACTAACTCACTATAAACGCTTATCTTATACAAAACCGGTTACAGAAAGAAAAGAAAAGAAAAACACAGAAAAAAAGCTTAGTGTAAACTAAGAGGAAAAGAACACCGAGAGCACTTTCTTACAGTGGAGACAAAGGAAAGAAACTACAACATATATACTAAGTATGAGCATTTACCTTTGACCCATTAAAAAAAAAACCAAGTTTATTGGTTGGATTCAGTCCCTTCACTTCTGATACTCCCTCCGATTATGCAGAGGTTGCATTATGTGATCTGGGTCATAGAAAATAGCAGCGCCATAAAATAGAGAGAACAGAGCAGGAGCAGCAGCATGGAAATTTTAGGGCGTCAGTCCCACTGCTTGCTGCCACAGCTCACTTGTGTTATCACTCCAACCACAGGACTTCTCAATCAGACCCTCCAGCTCAAGATAGATTCCTGTGTCATCCATTGCCAGTTCTTCAGATTCTACATCCATCGCATCATCGCCCATGACCACGTTGTCTCCGAGGAGCTTCTCCGACATCTCATGGAAAACCGAAGGCAAATCTGACGGACTAGCTCCGGCCTTCTGATCGGGTGTCCGACCCTGCACAGCCCTGAAATCTCTGCTACCTATCGTAGGAGGCCATGGGTTGTGCATCTGAACGGTCTGAAAATCCACCGGCGCGATATTGTTTGGCCAAGACTCCATCTGTCCTGGATCATCGCCAACTCTCGGGCAATCAACGTTCGGGCTTTGAATCTTGTGAACCATTACTTCAAGCAAGCATTTGGTGGCTCCGCTATCGAGACTGAGCAATTTGCTCTTCTCGCTCGATTCACAAGCCTCTGATTCTCTCTTCTGCCTCCTCTCCTGGATTAAATGGACAAAGTTCGGGCTTTTGGTTGCTTTGGAGAGGAGGAGGAATATTTGCCGACACCTGCACTCAGCATAGCGAATCCGCTTGGCGACCTGATTGATCTCATGCTGCGAGTGCTCCCGCTCTTCTCTTAGTTTCAGGATCTCGGTCTTCAATGCTTCCTGGTCCTTCTTAAGCATTTCAAGTTCAGCTTCCTTTCCAGCCTCCGGGTAATCCGAAGCAACAGTACGACTCAATGTTTTCGTATGACCGCTGAGTTTGCGTCTCCTCCTTATGTTCTTCAGCAAGTGCTTCTTCCCTTCCTGAAAACTTCGGTTCGCAAACTCCCATCGATCTGCGTCCATCTTCCTAAAGCCCTGCGACATATCTTGGATCATGATGCATGAAGAATAGGAGGAAGCTGGGTTGAGGAGTTTAAATTGAAACAGAGGGTATGGACTATTTAATGACTCAATATCAATCCGTCAACTTCATAAATACGAAGACAAAAGTGCAGAACTATGCTTTTGGTCTTGCCCAAAAAGAAGAGAAGTGTCAGAAGGCTTTACCAAAACATCGGCTAGAAACAGTAGTGCATTTCTAATCCAAATGAAAATTTACCATTTGAGAAAAGCATTTAAACACAAATCCGGTGAGAAGATAAATCTTTAATAGGTACCCTGACGTCTTGATTGACATGGTAGTTTCTGCAAACTACCATCAAAAGCATCATCACTTGAATATGATGACGGGCCATTGTCCCCTGGTCGCTGGATGCAAATTTTAGTGAAGATGTGCCTCATGATTCGTGATATTTCGCATAGAATCGATGTATCTCACCTGCCGTTCCAAATTTCTTCGTTCCTTGTCCCCTAATCTAGGTAAAGCATGACTAATAACCCAGCAAGTGGGTGAAATTGAATCTCAACACACGAGCAAAACGTGGCGAGTGGGATCCCTTAGATCCTAGCTTCTTTGCCCCGGGGACCATCCGTTGGGACAATGAGGAGTAGCTGGATGCCCCCAGGAGGATCACACTCTGAACGGCCAAAAAAGAAACAGAGCCGAAACAGAGTCACACCAAAAAAACAGAGCTGAAACAGAGTCAAACCAAACTAAACATACAGACATTATACGCATTTTTCTCAGTAAGTGTTGAGCTGCCAATGGGGTAAGTTTCAAGCAAAAACATGGACAAAAAACACAATCCCGTTCGAAGGGAATACCCACATAAGTGTTAAGCTGCCTGATGAAGCTGGAGAAATTGGAGTGCTTGAAGTATCGGGGCAGGAGCTGCTTCGAGAACTCGTGCGGATCCCAAACCACGAAGCTGTCCCGGCTGGAACTCCACGACAGCACCTTGTCCGTACTCGGGTCCGACACCATCTCGTACGTCTTCCTCAGGAAGGGCGCCAGCCCCTCCTCCCCCAGCCCCTGCATCGGTCTCACCACTTCGTCTGCCGCAGCCCGCAACGAGCACGACACCGATCTGGTGGCAGCGTCCCCTGGATCAGCAATGATCGCCACCTCCTCATCTTCCTCCTCCTCTTCCTCTTCGATCTTCACCACCTGCGCGGCCAGAGCCGAATGGGGTTCGAGCTGGGTCAGGCACGAACGCAAGAGCGGCCCGGCATCAATTTCGCCGTCGCCGATGGCTAATTTTGGGGACGGAACCGAATGGGGAAGCGACCCTAGGTCGCCGGGGTCACCGTTGCCAACAGCAGCAACGGACGCGATCACTTCTCGCGATCTCGCGACAGGTTCCGCCTTCTCTAGCTGAACACTCGACTCTCGAAAGAGGGTGTCGAAAGACGACGCGCACGGTTCATCGGTACGGCCGCCTCCGGGGGCCGCCGTAGTCATTTTGACCTCGAGCTCGAGGTCCCAAGGCGGAGATGGCATGGGAGAATTTCGAGCGAATGAATGTACATGGCGGGCGAATCTCCTATCGAGAGAGCGAGGGAGACAGGGCTCCAGACTGTCGAGCGTGCGAGTGACAGGGGGGTAACGATTACGGACCGTTGGATCCGACACGGGATGCACCTGGCACGAGGAGGGGGCGCCTTTTAGTCTTGTCGGAGGGTCCCGTGCGGGAGTGCCACGTTTCGATGTGCTGCTTGTCTATCTAAGCAACTTTTGTGAACGCCGTTTCCATAGTCCATGGCCTACAAGGCATCGACCAGCGAATTGGAACTGCCGGGATAGCGATGCTTTGCATAATTTTCCATGGCCTCCATCGGAAAAATATTGAGCCAGATGTACCATTTATATAATTGTCAAAACATACTGTTCATGTTTGTGTTAACACATTTTTAAAATAATATTCATTTTCAAAAAAACAATCAAATACGTCATGGAAAGAATTTCAAACCTTTTCTTATCTAGCGATTAGAGCTTTTTATAATATAGGGAAAAAAAAAGGACGAGTGCCTTAAAATTACTCACAAAGTATATTATCATTGTCATAGGAGTTTTCGATAGAAACATTTATTATTGTTTGACAAGGATTAATGTAGGAAAAACATGTCGGGGAGCTGAATGTAAGAAAGTTGTGTGAAAAACTAAATGTTGAATTACAAGGATTGCGTGTCAAAAAATGCGAGAGAATTTATTACAAGTATAACAATGAGGAATTTGCGAACCTTGGCATTTAAGGTTAATACCACGCAATATTTTAGGATTTCGTGGAAAATATTTAGAAGAACCACTCATTTTCCATCACAAAATTCACTTGATCAATAACAATGGTGTTACACATGCCAAGGCAATAGTTATAGTGATACATCGCATGACAAGAGAAAGATAATATTATCTAATCAATTCTTATCTTATTGTTTTCTCATTAAGTACATAAATAACTTCCTTTGGTTACTCATCTATTTTTAGATCCCTAATTTGGGTTTCCTCTCTACGAAAGTATTTCATATCTCTTGTTAATGGAGTTTCAATAGACGCCATACTTGTGTTTGTTCACCTACCAATTTTAAGCTTTTAGGTTGAATTTTCTAATGCAGTGTTAGAGGCGGGTTCTGCCTCGATTTATTTTATTTGTACAAGTATCCCAGCGCTTGCCCATGGAGTTTAAAGCACTCGCGTATTCACATTTCGGCCTACTTTTTATTGCTATAAACTTTCGGATGAATGAAGCTTTTTTTTTTTTTTGAAGCTGTCTACCGCAACGTCCAACGTCAAAATGAATAACGAATGTTGGGTTGCTGAACTTTTATGAGTGCATTTGGGATCTTCTTTGGAAAGGGACTTTGAGTGTCCAAAGTTCATTTGGTCAAATATTGGTATTTGGTAAAAATTTTAAAACTCTTATTGAGAGAATGCTAACCTTTTAAAGGCTGAAAGCCCAAAGTAGGTCCTAAGCTGCCTTGGGCTTTTAGCATTTTCAGAAGCCCCATGGGTTCCCGTTCATCTCTTCTCCAATGGTGTGGTTGCGTGTGGCTAGTCGGGGATGAGCTGGACAGAGGCCAATGAGGTCGTGGCTGAGGCTGGCGATTGTCACCATCTAGTCGTGCGACCCCCATGAAGGGCCGCCTGAGGTCACACTACCTTAGGCGCGACCCAAATATGGGTTGTTGGAGGTCGCGTGATCTTGCTGCGACCAAATCCATTGTCGGAGGTCACATGACCTCAGGCGCAACCTAGATTTAGGTCACGACAAGGTTGCATGACCTTTGTGAAGAGCTATCGGGGGTCGCTTGACCCTAGACGACCCTCACCGGTTGTCTTCGGGGGTTACTTGAGGTCGTCAGCTAACTTTTTTTTATTTATTTTTCTTTTGATGATTTTTTTAAATCACAAAAATTCTTTGTAAATATAATCATTCCAAACACTATTTTATTCAAAAGTATTTCATAATGAACTTTCAAATTACAATTCAACAAATACAATTTACATTTTGAAAAACCATTTTAACTTAAAATCATTTGTATTTTCCCAAAGGCTTTCTCTAAATGTCCAACCAAATGCACCCTATGTGGTCTGATGAAAGAGAGCGAGTGAGGGGGAGACGCATGAAGACGGGAGTGTAAGTTTGTCCTATGAGCGAGTTCAAGAGGGCGCATTCGCGGGAGAACTAAAAGACAGAAAAGACCTCAAAGGTTTTGGGGAAAGGAATAGTTGCAAAAGTTGTTCCTCTTTACTTTGAAGTTTACCAAGATTTTGGGAGAAGGGAGATGGACAGCTGTGCAGCGGTACAGGTTTTGATATTTTGATTATCACTGTAAACGCGTGTTATTGACACGTGGACCAATCATTGGTTACTTTCGTTGCCATCTCGATCTTGTCTTTACCTAACTCGCATTCTTGCTTGGACATGACAACCGACAGCCTTGTAGTACTATGGTTTCTCATGTGGTCATCGCGCTTGCTTAAGGCACACGAGCAATCATACTAAAGGTGAATTGGAAACAAGGCCAAAGCAAACGCTACTATATGTAGTTGAACCGATTGCAGAGCCCATCCTTCATTCTCACGACTGTTTAGTAGTCGCTGATCTATCTTGAGGCCAATATTAGAAAGGCGCAAAAAGCATAGAAAGAGTGACTAAGAGCTTGTTGGGTAATTGGCCAAACAACATTTGACTTTATTCTTTTGTTCCCTGAAATTTAAAAAAAAAAAACAAAAATTCATTTGGTAGTTTTTTTTGTTCATGAGAATAGATTTGAAACAAAATAAAAAAAAAAATTACTTCTTTGCTCTCAAGAACAACTTCATAATCAAGAGCATTTTTCTTTTCTTTCTTCTTCTCCTTCTTCCTTTCGCTAGTCGCAAGCTCTTGGTGAGACTTAGTCTTGTCGATTGAGCCTCGTTGGTGGCTGGGCAAGGCTTAGCCTTATTAGGCTACTGCAAGATTGGCGTCGCCTGGTCATGTTGAGGCCAACCTCGTAGTGGCTCGGCAAGGCTCCTCATCGGTGGTTGGGTGAGCTTGCCTCATCAAATTTGAGTGAGGCTGAGCGTTGCCCAACCAAGGCAAGGCTTGAGCTAATGAGACTTGTCCTCGCCGGGGGTTGGCGACACTCCGGCGAGGTTGCCGACTCTCGTCTGGCCTAGCGTCAGCCATGGTCAAAGCCAACAACTGGCTAAAGGAAGAAGAAGAAGAAAAAGCAAAATGTGAAAATATTATTAAAAAATTAAAATAAATTCTAAGTTACAAAAGAATTTGAGGGTCATACTAAACGGATTTCTATCAAGGGAATATAAATTTTGGAAATTAAATGCCTTCAAATGCCTAAGAACTCATTTACGGAACAAAATTAGAAAAAATAATTTATGAGTAGAAATTGTTCTCTGGAATAGACTTATTATCAAACAGATTCTAAGTGTTTTTATAACTAATATATCATAACCTCACAGTACCAAAATCGTGCAATTTCTAGCAGAAAGATGTCGCGACCTCTTTTTTTCGGCGCCCGCGATCGGGTACGAGCGCCTAAAGGAGGCTAATGGCTCGGCTGAATTTATTAAGCCCGGACTCTCCCAAGTCCACCAATTCACAACTTAATGG
This sequence comes from Eucalyptus grandis x Eucalyptus urophylla, assembly GCA_028830015.1. NCBI lineage: Eukaryota > Viridiplantae > Streptophyta > Magnoliopsida > Myrtales > Myrtaceae > Eucalyptus > Eucalyptus grandis x Eucalyptus urophylla. Next base: position 51,571,531 of record CM054190.1, read on the forward strand.
TCTAAATTTTTAACCTGTAAATTAATTTTAAAACGGAGTCGCTACTAATCGGTTTGGGGTGGGTCGATTAGAAACCCAAGCGAAGTATCGAGAGAAATACTTGCTCCTGTGCAACCAGAGAAATTAGGATCGGGGACTTGATTACACTAGTTAATCACTAATGCCCTTTCGGTACCTAATCTTGTTTAAACCTTGAGGCTTTTTGGATGTTCGAGGGATTTTCCACGCATTTTGGATGCTCGAGGGGTTTTCCATGCATTTTTGGAGAAAAACATTTTTTTGGGTCTTTTTCTTTTTTTTTTGACACAAAAGGGATTTTTGGTATTTTTTTGGAAAAATACAAGTCTTTTTGGCTTTTTTTTTGAATTTTTTTGGCTTTTTCATGAATTTTTGGCTTTTTTGGAAAATATGAAATATTTTTGATATTTTTGATATTTTTGATTTTTAAATATTTTTAATATTTTTAGAAAATAAATTATTTTTTTGATTTTTCTCGATTTTTTTGGAAAATAAGACATTTATTATTTATTTAAAATATTATTTTATATTAAAAATAATATAAAAACTGACCCGGGTCGGATCCGCGGGTTGGGTCCGACCCGGGTCGGTAACCCGACTCAGATTTTTTTGGTCTTTTTTCTTTTTTTTAATAAACGCAGCCCACACTGGAATTGGGCCTATTTGAATAAAAAAGGATACCCAGCCCAATCTCAGAAACCGACCCGACGAGTGCAGGTCCGACCCGGGGAAACCCTACCCCGGAGATAGGGAAACCGGGTCGGACGGACCCGCGAATTGACCCGGTTTCCAGCCTCCTTTCCCTTTCGTTCGCTCGCGGCGCTGGTAAAGAGACCGGGGCGGCAGCTCGCATCGTCGGCGACGGCTACGCGGAGGACGGCGGTGATCGGTCGTTCGTCGGACTGAAGAGCACGACTCAACAACGGTGGCCGATGATGGGTGGAGATGCAGAGGGGAACGGCGTACAGAGCACGACCGAGGACTGGATCCCACGGTGGCTTGAGGCGACGAAGACGGATGGCGAGCGTCAGTCGGCGAGTGTCGTTACCTGTTCACGGCGAGTTGCGGGAGTCTACCTCTCGGTTCCAGTCGGCACAGCGCGGCGGTGATGTGGGTAGCAGGTGTCGGGACGTCTCTGTTGAGGGGATTTTCGAGAGTACCGGTGGCGATCCGGTGCAGCGGCGACGTCGAGGCGTCGAAAGCAGCGGCGATCCGGTGCAGCGACAGCGTCGAGGTGGTCGGGAGCGTTCGGCTCGGCGCAGGGATGGCGTCGGGCAGCGTCGACTCCACTACTTTCTCCTCGAATCGGACCTTCCCTCCTCCGACTTCTCTCGTTCAGCCCTCTCACACTCAGATCTGGCCCTTCACGCTCGGATCCGCCTCAAGCACTCCGGTTTCCCTCTCACTCAACTTCCACTCACTTGGATCTCTCCCTCTCAAGCTCACTTGCTCGCGGATCTGGGTTTGCTTGCCGCCGGCCTCCCCCGATGTCTCTCGGTGGGAGGTCGTTTGGCTTGCGACCCGATCCTTCGCTCGCTCTTTGATTTCCCCCTTGAAGTCTCTCAAGGGGAAGCTCTCGGAGTTCGCTGCCTCTTCGTCGACGGAGGTGCTCCTCTATTTATAGGCGAGGAGGAGGCCGGCCGACGGAGGTTAGGCCGTCGGCTCTCCCACGCCGACCGGCCCTGGGTGCGGCTGAACCGGCGTCAAATCTTCCCCCTTCCACGGAGGCATGCTCGCCTTCAATGTTGCGTCCTCTCAGCCACCGGCCTACGCTCCTCTCTCGGTTGTAGGTTGTGCTCGAGCGCGTCTTTGTCGCCGCGCGTGACCTGCAGAGGCAAAAGAAAGACGAAGGAAGAAGAAGATGGGACGAAGAAGAAGAGAGGGGGGTGGGGCCAAGCCGCACGAGCCCACGTGAAGAAAAGGGGGCTGTTGTTTTTGCTTTGCTTTTCTTTTGTTTTTACTATTTTTTTGTTATTTTTGTTATTTGTTATTTATTATCTAAAAAAAAGGAAAAATAAAAGAAATTAAGACCTAATTAAACCTAATCAAAATTTTGGGTGTCAACAAAAGATTGGGCTAATTTGGAAATTCTTATTCTCTATATAGCCCTTGTTTGTTCTTTGGGTTCTCTTTCTTAAGCTTGGTCATGAAGTGAATATTGACTGGACAAGAACATCCCTAAACTATCTTCGTGAGGAAAAGATGGAAGATAATCACATAATCTAAGGGTAAAGGAAAACAAAACAAGATGATCACAAAATCTGAATGCAAAGAAAAACACAGGAGCAAGTTCATTTTCGCTGAGGAAATACACAATTAAAGCCACTCGAAAAGGTATCAATATAAACTCCCACCTAAGTCACAAGAAAGCTAATTTCAATACATATTGATTAGGAGTACAAAAATCTTTCCTTCCTTTTGAGGCTTCAAACATGAGAAATTATAAGCTTCATATTCAAATTTAGAAAATCAACACTTCTGTCGTCTGTGTCATCTTGTTGATTACCTTGTTTGTACACAAGATGCACCCAACAGTTTCTTAGGATGTGAGTGATAACGATACAAAATTTCTCTCTCTCAAGCGTTGGGGAACGGCAGTGGTCAGCACCAATGGTTGACGAAGGGTGGGCTGCAACGGATGGCGGGTAGTGGCAAGCAGGTAGCGGGTGGCAGCTAGTTGGTAGCGAGAGTAAATGATGAGAAGAGCTTTTATTTCTCATTTTTGTTTAAAAAATAGAGAAATAAAAAAAATTTACATCTCATTTCTATTTCAAACCTATTTCCGCACAACAAATTTATTTCAAAAATAGAAAAATTACGTAGCGTTATTAGATGAGTTTCCGTTCTAGACTTATTTCTGGAATAGAAAAATAGTTATGGGATAGATATAAGATGATTATCATACGCACCCTTATAATCCCCTCCAATGCCTGTAACTAAATAGTAAATTGTCTACAACGACTCAACAATTTCTTGTCCAATCCCCACCATTCGTCGTCGTGGAACGTATAAAAGGCATATGTAGTTAGACTCCAATTAGCAAAAACTATCTATACAATGATAAGTTTCTTGATTATTCACAAACAATTGGATCTCACATGAAATACTAGCTTCCTTCCAATTAGCTCAGAGAGAGAGAGAGAGAGAGAGAGAGAGAGAGAGAGAGATCCCAGATTTGGACACCTATCTCAAACGCGAGGGTGGTCTAAAGGTCGGTACACCAACAACCAAATTAGTCCATGAGTCAATTCAATGATCGCTTATGAGTCAGCTAGTTAATTGGGAAAGGTGATTAAGGATCAGGAATATGCTCAACCAGAGTACTCAATCATGGAAAGATAGCTTGACCATAAGGATCAATGTGGGATGATTGCACGTCATCATAGATCAACTAGCGGATGATTATAGATCGATTTGGCTTGAGTGTATGTGATCAGTTGTGGGTGGTTCTGCACAATCACTTTGCCAATTGTGAATGACCCTAAACTGGTTCTGTACAACAATGTACCAAGGTAAGTTGATTGATTATGCACAATTACATGACAATCGAGAGTCACCCATGAATTGACTAGGTTCAAAAATAGATTGGTTTTGAATCAACTATGCGTTACGCGTAGGATCCTAGAGAGGTGCTAGATCTGGTCCAAGTTTGGCTGCGCAAGCAACGCTCCAAGGCCGCCCAATCCATGTAGGCCACGTTAGGGCCACTTTTTATCAAAATTTAGCCGCAAGCGTCGGTTCGATTATGGGTGTTGATCATGGGTAATTTCGAGATATTCTTGTTCGGTTATGATGATAATTAGCTAGTTCTCATAGTTGTCTTTTGTCCTATTGAATTTGGGTCAATTAAAAGTGAGCAATTATTGGAGGAAAGAAGAAGAGACACATGCCCAAAGGGAGAAGAACTTGGGGAATAAGTTTTCTTGCTTAGAACAAACTTCATCATTAGTTTTGGAATCTTGTCTAGTAATAAATTGAATGAGTCATTGTTTATGTGCCCCAATTAGGACTTTAGGGCATGATTGCCCTAATATGAGACTTGCTCATCAAGTTGACCGTTAGATAAGCTTCTTGAATGCAAGATAAGTGAGAGACCAATTTTGAGGGTTCTTGAAGAGGGGGGAAGCGCCACTTTAGAGGGGAAAAGGGGAGAGCAAACTTAGTTAGCCATCTAGTTAGTCCAATTAAGCTTATGTATTCCTAGATGGAGGCAATGATTAACCAATCTTGAGACTTGGAGGATAAGTTAGCTAAGATTAATCCTTAACATGGATGAATAAGAGGCAATTTTGCAAATCAAGCCAAGAAGAGTCATCATTAGTCATAATTTACAAATTCAATAATTGAGCTTCTTTTATAAGAGCCTAGGATAACTATTTCTCTCTCTTTCTCTAGTTCCCTAAGCTCACCCATATCTTTCTGTCTCTCTCTCTCTCTCCCCTTCACCCGCCTTCTCTCTCTTGGTCTTCTCTTCGCCTGCCGCCATAAGCCGCTGCCGCTTGCCGTTGTCGTTACTTGCCGCCGATGCCGTGTGCTGTCATGAGCCGCTTGCCATTCACTGCCTTCGCCACTGCTGTTGTTTCTTGTTTCGGTTTTGTAAGTAGATCCCCTAATCGTTGGATAGAGTGTTGTGTCGTGTGGTTCGGACATGGGTTCTACTCTTGTTTGCACTTATTCGAGTAGGATGTTTTTTATTCTCGTAAAGTGGGCTTATTTGCAATTTTGTATGGTTTGCTCATGTGTTTGGAAGCACACCCCAAGATATGGTGGATTGCGCTCGGTTCGGATCAATGTTGAGGCATATTGGAACGAATCTCACTTCGTGGGTTGATATTGAGACGTACTGATCCAAGCCATTTCTTGGTGTAGGTCAGCACCTTGACTGGTCGGTTCAGGCCCCGAACCTTGTGCCATGCCTGGCGTGATGCACGGTTTTATAAGTAGACCCCGTTATCGTTGGATAGGGTGTTGTGTTGCATAGTTGAGACATGAGGTCTGTTCTTGTCGTGCTTGTAGGAGTTCACTTTGCTTGCTTATTGTTGCTTGAACTCACGTAGGTTGCTTGTGTACTACTTTGTATGGTTTGCTCATGTTATTGCTTACATACGAGGTTCAGAAATGAGTCGGGTTTGTCTCACATGCTTGTTGTGCTTGCGAGGGGATGTTATTGTTTATTGACATGGTTTGCTCATATATTATTGTTAATGCTTGAAAGCACGCCCCGAGTTTTGGAAAGAGGTCTCATTGGTCTTGAACGTGCATGGAACGCACAATGGACTGGGTCTCTCTTGGTTCAACATTATTGAGACATAACGTTTCCGAATCAAGTTTGGCCTAGGTCAGTGCTCAATGTATCGGACCAAGCCATGGTTCTTAACTCTTGCTCGGCATATTTTAACAATACAGTCTTGGTAAGTCATAACACACACTTTGCAAGGCACGCCTTTGAGGCCTATTGCATTTGCTTATGCTAAAGATAAGAACCAGTTTGTGTGCTTGCTTATACATATGATCACACGAGGGACTAAGCTGTCATCAATGAATTTCGGGACGACGCTCGATGGATTATGGGGGGTGTGATCATGTACCGATTAACAATATGAACAGCATGGGCAATGTTAGGTTGAGTAAAACCAAGACATATATAAGACCGACAATCAATTGTTGATAGAGTGTAGGATTAGAAAGAGGAGTCTCATTGTTGGCATCAAACTTGGATTTTGTCTCAATAAGAGCTGTAGCAAGTTTGTTTTCATTAAGTTTGGCTTCAGAAAAAAATCAGCGGCATATTTTGCTTGTGACAAATAATAACTAGAGAAATTCAAATTTACCTCATGCCTAAAAAGTAGCTGAGTCATCTAGGGGTGATCGGTTCCAAGGTGGAATAGTTCCAAAGTTGGAACCTAGAACATGCTATGTTATAATCGATTCTCAATTTTTGGATATTGAAGCCTATTCCATTTGCTTGGAACTGCATCTAGAACCCCCCCTTGTTTTCGGGTCCAATTGCAAAGCCCATCCAAAAGCCTATTTTTTTCATTCCTTTTTTTTGTTCTTTTTTTTTTACACCAAAATCACATGAGGTTATTGGCAACAAAATAATTTAAAGTAAAAGATGAACAACAAAAATCCCAGTTTGCAAGAAAAAATAATCTATAAACTAAACACGTAGTCACGTATAATTATAAACAATAAAGAACAAAAACATGTAACATAAAACATAAATTATGAAACTTTGTGTCCCATTCATCCATAAAATTTAGGGGAAGGGGAAAGACTGACGGGGAGTTCTGAAGAAGGACAAATGATGAATGAGTGCCGATATTAGAATTTAAGAGAAAAAATTAGGGTTTTAACTTTTTAACTTGTAAAACTAATTTCGAAACTAGTTTCAAAGCAGGGTGGTTTGGTTCAACTCTTGGATGGGTATTTACTTAGAACCAATTCCAGGACCAGTTTTAACTAGTTCCAAAAATTTAGAATCTATTCCTAGATCGGTTTTAACATGAATCGGATCTTGGACTTGTTTTTTGGGCGGTCCAGTCTGATCCATTGCACACTCCTAATTATAATTGAAGATGAATGATTCCTAAGAATCATGATGAAAATCAATAGAAAAATTATATAAGTCAATGTCATGTCGTATCTTAACACTGTTTTGAAGGGTTAAAACTTCAATGCTAAAGCATATGCCCTTCAACCAATAAACTCCTTTAGCTTCTAGTCGAATGATTACTAACATTGACTAAGCAATGTTCTCATGAAAAAGTTTCAATCACGATGTACCATCAATCAACTGAAAAAAAATTCAACTTCTCCTTTCTTGACATGTGGAAGCTGATGAGGATGGAAAGTATCATTTAGAGGAGGGCTAAATAGGTGAATATATGAAATTTTGACAATTGAAAGCGGATAAGAACGAATTAAGATTAAAATCTGAACCAAGGTTAGATTTTGGAATAAGGTCCAAAATCTATTATGCAGTAAAATAGACTTTAGATGCATCTAACGAGTGTACACTAGATTATAGTAATAAATAATAAGAGTTAAGGGAAGAGAGAAATTGCACACAATGTTTATAATGGTTTAGTTTAAATTAGGCCAACATTCACTTTTTTACATTGACAGTCTACTAGCTAGATTCTACTATATGATCAATAAAAATTACAATATCGACTGTACGCATTTAGTGATAAATCACACTAACTCACTTAGTAACTTTTTGTGTATTTCTCTCACGATCATAAAATTGAACCTCTCGAAAGATAAGTGTACAATTGAAGTTCACTAAGACTTTTGAACCTCGTCTCTTACATGCTTCATGGCACCTTAGTCTCCTTATATACTCATTTACTTCCAAACTGGCCATTGGACTGTCTCCAAAGGATCATCTTCCTACTCATAAGGCAGATCTGTATCAAAAAATTGGATGGTCGTTGAGTGACAAAACTTAAATCCCCACTTGATTTTGGCTGTCCGTTTTAACAAGTAGAGATTCTCCATCTAGACAGAACGTGTCTTGGGATTGATTTTTCAATTGAATAAGATTGAGTCAATCAAACTTTTTTAGGTGTGAAATCCAAACTAGATCACCAGCCGCTATTCATCCTAAACTGGTCATGTTCTGGATTTTAGTAGGCTTTTGAAACGTGAGAGATTTCTAAGAATTAAATTAGCATATTTGATCATATTCCACAATCTTTATTCATTTTCTTCGTACATAGCTTACCCATTACGACGTTTTTTTTTTTTTTCCGATCATAACAATGTTGTTTATGAGACTCATTTATGTTGTATTTCCACATTGGATCCTTGTCACGCCTATCATCCGATTTGTTTGAGATTTTTTATGACATGTAAACTAATTTGGAGTGTATGCGAAATGAGTATATCAATTTGAAATTTTTTAAGACAAAAAAAAAAATAATAATTGGAGAAGGATGGGGCACGATGTACATATAGTATGGGGCCATTAACCATTAAACTGAAATTGAACTTTGGCACTATAAACGGCTTCTCTTATACATAACTGGTTACAAAAAGAGAGAAAAGAAAAAGAAAAGCTTAGTGCAAACTAAGAGAAAAGAACCCAGAGTGCTCTTTGTTACAATGGAGACAATGGAAGAAACTACAATATATATAATAAGTATTGAGCATTTACCATCGACAAATGAGTTCATTGGCTGGATTCAGTCACTTCACTTCAGATACTCCCTCGGACTATGCAAAGGCTGCATTCTATGACCTGGATCACAAAAGATAGCAGCAGCACATAACAGAAAGAACAGAGCAGGAGCAGCATGGAAATTTTAGGGCGTCAGTCCCGCTGCTTGCTCCTCCAGCCCACTTGTGTACTCACTCCAACCACAAGACTTCTCAGTCAGACCCTCCAGCTCAAGATAGATTCCTGGGTCACGCATCGCATCGTTGCCCACGACCATGTTGTCTCTGATGAGTTTCTCCGACATCTCAGGGAAAACCGAAGGCAAATCTGACGGACTAGCTCCAGCCATCTGATCGGGTGTCTGACCCTGCATAACCTTGAAATCCACACCACCCGTTGAAGGAGGCCAGAGGTTGTGCATCCGAACGGTCTCAAGATCCACCGGTAAAACATTATTTGACTGAGACTCCATCTGTGCCGATTCATCACCGATTCTCAGACACTCAAAATTCAGGTTTTGAATCTTGTGATCCGTTACGTCGAGCAAGCATTTGGTGGCTTTGTTATCGGGACCAATCAATTTGCTCTTCTTGCTCAATTCACAAGGCTCTGATTCTCTCTTCCGCCTCCTCTCTTGGATTTCATGCTGGACAAAGTTTGGTCTTTTGGCTGCTTTGGAGAAGAAGAGGAGCATCCGCTGATACCTGCTCTTGGCATAGCAAAGCCGCTTGGCGACCTGGTTGATCTCATGCTGCGAGTGCTCCCACTCTTCTCTTAGTTTCAGGATCTCGGCCTTCAACACTCCCTGGTCCTTCTTGAGCATTTCAAGTTCAGCTTCCTTTCCAGCCTCCGGGTAATCAGAAGCAACAGTACTACTCGATGTTTTCGTATGATCGCTGAGTTTGTGTCTCCTCTATATGTTCTTCGGCAAGTGCTTCTTCCCTTCCCGAAAACCTTGGTTCGCAAACTCCCATCGATCTGTATCGATCTTCCCAAAACAGTGCGACATATCTTGGATCGCGATGCATGAAGACTGGAAGATAGGAGGAAGCTGGGTCGAGGGGTTTATTTAGTCCCATATAGAAAGAACCCAGGTTACAAAGCATCTCTAGGACAGATCGTTTGCAATGATTCAAACACCGGTACAAAGAATGTATGGACAATCTAATGACTCAATATCAATCCGTCAACTTCAAAAATACGAAGACGAGTGCAGAATTATGCTTTTGGTCTTGCCCAAAAAGAAGAGAAGTGTAAGAAGGCTTTAGCAAAACATCGGACAGAAACAAAGCGATGGCCAAGGAATCTCATTTTCAGCTAGAAAGTGCAAAATTGAGCATCAAAATAGTAAAAAGCAAAATATAAAAAAAATAAAATGCAAACTCCTCTTCTTCTCCAGCCTGGTAGGATCCGCTGAATTAAAATTTACCATTGGAGAAAGCACTCAAATACAAATCTGGTGAAAAGATAAATCTTTAATGGGTATTTTATGTAAGAGTTTTCCTAATGTGGATTATATTAATTTTTTTTTTTGGTGATCTAGAGAACGGGGAACCTCCGTGCGCTGTCTTCACTTGGGATTCTAAGTCTGGATCTCTCACAAAAGGAACCAGCGCCCAACCACTACACTACGACCACGAGTGGTTGCTTGTTTCTTCATTGTGGACTACATTAATTGATATTGTAATTTACTGTTTTTATGGCTACCGTAAAACATGGCTGGTTTAAGGTGAGATAGAAGATTCCTTAATTAGTCTAATATGAGACTGGTTAGTATGAGCCGAGTTGAGCATAGCCCGTAATGAGGATGCCTGATTGGAAACTCTATAAATAGTGCTAAGTCTCTTTCCTAACCATAATCCTCACATAAATTATCAACTAAGGGGCGTTTACCTAATGCTAAACGTAAATGCGCCATCTCATTGAATTAGTGATACAAAAGGCAATAGAGAAGGACTTGTGCGTGGAATATTATGTTTCCTCTTCTTCTTCAAGAATAATAAATCCTAAAACAGATGCATTAATCTTTCTACTCAATTATGTATGATTTTGTTCTAGTTATGGAGATTTTGGAGTTGAGCAATTTGCGTGCAACATTCTAACCTCATGGTTGACATGGTAGTTTCTGTCATCACTTGAATATGATGGTGGGCCATTGTATGTGCCACGAGCAAAACGTCAAGAATGGAGTCCCTTGGATCCTAGCCTTTTTGCCCCGGGGACTATCCGTTGGTCCAAGAGGATCACACTCTGGACGACATAAAAAGAAACAGAGCCGAAACAGAGTCAAACCAAAAAAACAGAGCTGAAACAGAGTCAAACCAAAATAAATATGCAGACATTATACGCATTCATACGAATAGTTTGCTCTCACGTATGGGGAAAGCTTCAAGCAAAAACAAGGACAAAAACAACAATCCCGTTCGAAGGAGTACCCACGTAAGTGTTGAGCTGCCTGATGAAGCTGGAGACGTTGCAGTGCTTGAAGTATCGAGGCAGGACCTGCTTCGAGAACTCGTGTGGGTCCGACACCACCGTGTCCGTGCTTGGGTCCGACACCATCTCGCATGTCTTCCTCAGGAAGGGCGCCGGCCCTGCCTTAGCCAGCCCTTGCATTGGTCTCGCCACTTCGTCCACCGCTGCCTGCAACGAGCACAATGGCGATAGGCAGCAGCCTCCCTAGGATCAGCAATGACTGCCACCTCCTCATCCTCCTCTTCCTCTTCGATCTTTACCACATGTGCAGCCAGAGCAGAATGGGGTTCGGGCCGGGTCTGGCAGGAACGCAAGAGAAGCCCGGCATCAATTTCGCCATGGCCGATGGCTATTTTTGGGGATGGAACTGAATGGGAAAGCAACCCTATCTCGCTGAGGTGACCACCGTCAAGAACAGCAATGGATGCGATTTCTTCTCGTGATATCACGAAAGGTTCCGCCTTTTCTAGCTCAACACTCGATTCTCGAAAGAAGGTGTCGAAAAATGATGTGGATGGTTCATTGGTACGGCCGAATCCGGGGTGTGCCGTCGTCATTTTGACCTCGTGTTCAAGGTCAAAGGCGGAGATGGTATGAGAAATTTTCGAGCATTCTATTGAGAGAGCGAGGGAGACAGGCCTCGAGACTGTCTAGTGTTTGGGTGACGCGGGAAGAGATGGGTATCCGGCTTTATATACGTGGGCAAAAGTCCATAAGTGTCGCCGCGTCTCTCCTCCTTGACAGGAGAACCGAAACCCTTGGAAAAAACTATGATTGCTTGCACTTGGTCAAGCTTTCTTAAAACACGCGAGTAATCATGCTTAAGGTGAATTGCAGACAATGGTCAAAGCAAACCCTAATATGTCAGGACCTCGCAGAACCAAAATCGTGCAATTTCCGGCAGAATGATTGGACCAATTTGGAAATTCCAGTTCTCCGTTCAAAGCTCTCCTCTGCTCTTTGGGTTCTCTTTCTTGAGTTTGGCTGTGGCATGACACGAGTCAGCAAAAAAATTTAGAAATATTGACTAGACAGGAACATCTTTGCACTTTCTTCGTGTGGAAATGATGGAAGCAAGCTTATTTTCCTTACGAGGAAACACTCAGTCAAAGCCACTCGAAAGGGTTTTAATATAACCCACAACCTAAATTACAAGAAAGCTAATTTCGAAGAATAGCGTACCAATTGGGCGCCTGAAAATCTTTCATTCCTTTTGCGGCTTCAAACATGAGTATTTGTAAGGTTCATGTTGGAATTCAGAGGATCGATGCTATCGTCGTTCTTTGCATCACTTGGTTGCTTAGTGTGTTTGTACACCATTGCACCCCAAAGATTCCAACATTCCCGTCTGATGCTTTAAACGTTATTATAGATTGTCTGCAATGATTCAGCAATTTTGCAATCCCTACATCATTCGCTGGGAAACTTATAAAATCCATATGTGGTCAGACTCCAATAAGAAAAACAATTTATGCAACCATAAGTTTCTTGATTGTTGACAAATGGCTAGATCTTACATGAAGTATTAGCTTTCTTCTGATTAGCTGAACCAACAATAGCACAAAAGGTGAAGCCGGTTATGTTATGACAATATATTTCAATGTGTTTGGTGCTTTGATGGAACGTGTCATTATGTGATATTTAGATAGCACTTCGGTTGTTGCGATAATGACTTTTCTGCTATTACGAAACACTCCAATATCTCCTAGTAGCTATTGCAATCATAGTAACTCTGATGTGGTATTAGTAATAGCTTGACATTCTTTTTTTGTAGGCAAAAGAACGCTTCAAGTGCCTTAACTTTGCACAAAGGGACACTTAAGTGCCATAACTTACGAAAGGTACACTTAAGTGCCAAAATTGGAGTAAAATGGATCACTTGAGTGCCAATCCGGCCAAAATCCGGCCAAAATGCTCACGTGTCAATTTTCCGGCGAAGCAAGTGCGAAACGGCGTCGTTTTAATGCTGATGTGGCCAAAAATTTAATAAAAAATTAATTTAAAACTAAATTTATTTAAATATTTATAAAATATTAAAAATTTTTAAATTTTTAAATTTTTAAAAATTTAAATTTTTAAAAATTTAAAAAATTTCAAAAAACTAAAAATATTAAAAAAATTTAAAAAATTTAAAAAATTTAAAAAATTTAAAAAAATTTTAGAAAATTTTGTAAAAATTTTATAAAAATTTATAAAATTCTATAAAAATTTATAAAATATTTAAAAATTAAAAATAAATTAAAAATAAATTAAAAGTTAAAAAAATAATAAAATTCAAAAAATTTTAAAAATTTTAGAAAATTAAATAATTTTAATTTAAAAATAAATTTATTTAAAAATTTTAAAAATAAAATTTTAAAAATTAAAAAAATTTGCAAAATTAAAAAAGTTACAAAAAAATAATTTAAAAAGAAAAGAAAAGGGTGCCGGTTGAGGGCTGAAATTTTTTGTAAATTTTTTAAATTTTTGTAAATTTCGTAATTTTTTAAAATTTTTTGTAACTTTCTAAAATTGTTTGTAAATTTTTTGAATTTTTTGTAAATTTTTTGAATTTTTTGTAAATTTTTTAAACTTTATGTAAATTTTGTAAATTTTATGTAAATTTTGTAAATTTTTTTTATAAATTTTGTAAATTTTTTGTAACTTTCTAAAAAATTTTGCAAATTTTGTAAATTTTGTAAATTTTAATTATTTTTTAAAATTTTTTAAATTTTGTCTAAATTTTTTAAATTTTATGTAAATTTTGTAAATTTTTTGTAATTTTTTTGTAACTTTCTAAATTTTTTTGTAAAATTTTTAAATTTTTTAGTAAATTTTTAATTTTTTTTGTAAATTTGTAAATTTTTTGTAATTTTGTAATTCTTTTTTTTAATGTTTAAAGTTTCTAAATTTTTAAAAATGTTTTAAATAAATTTATTTTTAAATAAATTTATTTTAAATTTAAATTTAAATAATTTTTATATTATTATAAAATTCAAATGATGTCAAAACGACGTCGTCTTGGTTGAATTCGAGCTGACTCAGCTCTCCGGCGAGACACATCAGCGAGAAATATTAATATTTTAATGCCACGTATGATTTCCGGCCAACTTCGCCGGAGATGGCACTTAGGTGTCCCACTTTTCTTAAAATGTGGCACTTAAGTGTCCCTTTGGCTAAAGTTATGGCACTCCAGGGGTCCGCACGTCTTTTTTTGTACTAGAGTGATTGACAATGGTATGTTTTCTGCTAAACCATGAGATAAGTGATTTTTCCAAAAAGAAATAGCAGTTCATAGTGGAGCAAAAATATGAGGGTCATTATCAAAATAAGCTATCAAATCTAAAGATTGAATGAGTAGAAAATTGAAGGCCTTGAAATAATTTATTCATGACATATTGAAGAATTCGAAAGACTACAGCAAAATAGGTTGCACGAGGCACAATCATGTACTAACTAACAATGTGAACATTATTAGCAATGTTAGGTTGAGTAAAAGTGAGATATATAAGACTGACAACCGACATTTAATAGAGTGTATAATTCAAAATAGGGGTCTCATATCTGGCATCAAACTTGGCTTTGGTCTCAGTAAGAGTCGTGGTGACTTTGTTTGGCTCGGGGGAAAAAAAGCAGCACAGTTTGCTTGTGACAAATAATAACTAGATGAATCTGAACTAATCTCATGCCTAAAAGTAGCTAAGTCACTTAGAGGTAATTAGTTTTAGGGTGACTAGGTTCTAGAGCTAGAACCTAAAACCTACCTTGTTATAATCGGTTCCAAATTTTGGACCTCGGAACCTATTCTATATGCTTCAAACCTACCATTTTTAGCGGGTTCGGCTCCATAGTCTACCCAAGAACCTTTTTTTTTTTTTTTGCTTCCTTCCTTTTTTTTTTTTTTGGTTCATCTTTTTTAAAATCATATGAAGTTATGAGCAATAAAATAATTCAAAGTAAAAGATAAACAACAAAAATCCCTATCAACAAAAAACAACAATCTATAAGATGAACACATAGTCACTCACAATTATAAATAATAAAAAGTTCAAATGCATAACATAACACAAAAGTTATGAAACTCTGATTTCCATTCATCCATAAAAATTTAGGGGAAAAGGGGAAAGACTGGTAAGGACTTCCAAAGAAGGATAAATGATGAATGAGTGTTGAGGTTAGAATTTATGGGGAAAAAATTAAGGTTTTAACTTTTCAGCTTATAAAACCGATTTTGAAACAAGTTCCAAAGCAAGGTGGTTTGGTGGTGGGTATTTACTTAGAACCCACTCTTGAATCGGTTCCAACAAGTTCCATTCTAGGACCTATTTTTTGGGCAATTCGGCTTGGCTCTAATAGAACTGGTCCAGCTGCACACTCTTAATTATAATAAATTTTATTTTCATAATTATGAAAGTAAGCTCCCTATTGTAAGCAATTTGTATTTTCCTAGACTTTTTGCTTCAAATCTACTGCACACCTTTTCAATTAATGTGATGGGACTTCAGAATTATCCACTTCACCAGAGACTAGGGAGAAGATTAGTTCTCTTAAAAAATTCACTTGGAAAGCTAAGAATGCATTTATTTCATGAAAAAAAAAACTCTATTTTAAAATAATTGCTTTTAAAGATAATCACTTTTGTTGCTTGAAAAAAAATGAATAAACGATATACATTCTCTTCATTTACAAAAATATCTCAATATAAATTATAATCGATAATGAATTTTTTTTAATGACTAATTATTTCAATTGATAAAAACGATCACTTTAAGAAAAATACAATCAGAATTCATTTTTTTTAGATAATGAATCCTAAGAATCACAATGTAAATCAATAGAAAAAAACTTGTATAAGCCAATGTTGTATCGTATTTTAACACTGTTTTGAGGGATTCAAACTCTGATGCTAAAGCATATGCCCTTATTTTAATAAACTCATTTAGCTTCAACCAATCAAATGCTTACTGCCATTGACTAAGTAGTGTTGTTATGAAAAAGTTTCAATCACGATGTACCATCAATCAACTTCTCATTCAAACCAAAAAACAAAAATCAACTTTTCCCCTCTTGACATGTGGAAGCTGATGAAGGTAGCAAGTATCATATATAGGAGAGGTTAATAGGTGAATCTATGAAATCTTGACAATTTAAAGCATAATTGAAAGAGTCGAGATTAAAGTCTGAACAATGGTCAGATTTTGGAACAGGGTTTAGAATTTGTTATGTAGTAGAGAAACACTCAGCGAGTGTGCAATTTATTATAACAAAAATAGTAAAAGTTTAGAGAAAAAAGAAATTGCACACAAGGTTTATAATTGTTCGATTTAAATTAAGCTTACGTCCACTTTTCCATGTGACAACCTACTGACTTGGTTTCACTAGATGATCTACAAGAGATTATAATATTTAGTGTAAGCACTTGGTGATAGATCACATTATTTCACTTAGTCATTCTTTTTGTATTTCTCTCACACTCACAAAATTGAAGCTCATGAAAGATAAGTGTGCGATCGAAATTTACTTAGACTTTGGAATTCTAGATCCTAGGTATTGTCTCTTATATGATTCTCGGTAACTTGGTCTCCTTGTATATTCATCCACTTCCAAACTAGTCGTAGGACTGTCTTTGGAGAATTGTCTTCCAAATGTACTCATTGGACAAATTTGAATCTTGAAGATTGGATGTCTGTTGAGTAACAGAAAGCTAATTTGCATTGATTCTGGCCATCCGTACAATTAGAATCTTGATTTCCATTAGTAAAGCTTATCTATTTCGATAAAACTTGTCTCAAGATTGATTTTTCTAATCGAAAAAAAAAATTGACTCAATTAAATCTTTCTAAATATGGAATCCAAACCAAATCATTAGCTTTTATTCATCATGGAATGATCACGTTTTGGACCTATCACATTCTGGGCTTGCTTTATTTTAAACTTGTCACATTTTGAACTTGCCGTGTTTTGAACTTGCATCAGGATGGGGAATGAAGGTATTCTCTTGGTCTTTATCTTCAATAAAAGATCTAGACTTAAGTCTAAGCTTGTTCAATTTGAAGTAGACTTTGTAATTCATACTAGAGCAATTTTCTAGATTAACATACTTCAAGACAATTATCAGACTTCAAATTTTATGACCAATTTTGTCGGCAAAATCTACTAGAACCTTGTTGATTGAGAACGGTATCTATGACATCCTAAATTTCAAGTTTTCTTTTTAATTGAATAAGTTGAGCTTTTCATCGATGCACCTATAGTTCTTTTCTCTAAGTTGGCCAGTCGAGATAACTAGTTTATTAGGTGAAGCCGTTAATGAATCTAAACACAATAAACTTGAGAATTCGACTAGGAATTAACTGCTCGACCGTGCTAATCTGCAAAGGTCATTACAGCACTGTCAAAATTGATCAAAGATTGGAGATAGGTCGATTCGATAGAGGTATGTGATTAGTATGTGAGTGATTCCACCTAATTGCAAAATTTTTGTCGAACAACACTAGATCGATTTTTCTGTCATTTATGTACCTTGTGTCCGTATTTGAAATCTCGAGATTTTCACGACAACCGATAGTCGCCAATATGTCAAAGATGTACAATATGGCTAAAAAATAATCCATCACGAGTCAATTACACTAAAAATTCCTAAAAGCTACCCGGTAGGTTAGGTCATGCTAAAATCGCACCAAATTAAAATAAACCGTGAATTTGAACTTGATTTCAAAAATTGAAAGTTCTATCATGTCATGATTCATTTTAGTAGTGTCGAATCACCTTTCGAAGATTTTTCTATAAATCGAGATTTTTGGCGAAAATTCAAAGTAGGGCTGTTTTTTACCAAGAAAATCATAGTATCATTTTTGGTCACATTTTTTTCGATTCAAGTTGAATAAATTGGCAAGGAAAAATGTGAATTCAAGTATGGGCATCTTGGTTGGATTTATGGACTCAAATTTAGGTCCAATTGGAGAGGGATTGAATGGAATTGAATGGGGATTGCACAAAATTCGTAGGCCTTCGTGGCGTGCAACATTTGGACCCTTGGAAGGCTTGCCAAGGAAGCTTGAAGGCTGCAATATGGCAAAGGATGACATCCAAGGGGTGGTGGATCAAAAATTCAAGTGTTTTAGATATTTGTGTGGCCCATTCTCTTGCAACAGCCATCTTTTCTCATCACAGCCCACTTTCCCCATTGTTGAAGCTCTAGGAAGCTGAGAAAATTGCAGAGAAACTAGCTCTCCCTTCCCCCTTGTCGTCGCACGCCTGCCTGCCACCGTTGTGCCTCACCGTGCTACTTGCGAGCCTGTTGCGCCACCACTGCCCCATGCGTGTCACTTCGCTCGTCCAGCCTCCTAGCGCTGTCATCTGCTTATGTTTGCAGGTCTAGCAAGCCTTCCAGCCACTCTACGTGATTGTCTAAGCTACCAAAAGTCCCGCCTAGGCCGCTGCAGCCGTCGCTGTCTAACCTTGCCGTTTCCAATCGCCGGTCCAGCCTTTCTCGGCCAAGAGCAGAATCAAACCTTTCAGCTCGACTGAGAGCTTCGTACGGCTTTTTCAAGCCCTTCCGGACCTCGCTTGGTGTCACCGCAAAGATGTTTATTGCTTGCATTCGCATCGCCGTCGCTGTCGTCGTGAACTCATCAGAACGCTAAACTGATGAGTTTACTTGCTAAACTCTGCTTATGGAGTTAATGATACTTAAGGGATTATTAGTTTATGCTAATTAAGATTTAGGTGGATAATTAGAATGGATTAGTGATTTAATTATTCATTTGTGTATGTTAGGTGGTTAGAATGGATAGATTAGGGACTAGAGTAGTCGTACTATTTATCTAAATAGGTTCAAAAATTTTCTCAGCTCGTTCAGGTGCTTAATTAAGCATTTTCGGCCTAAGTTGTTATTTATTGTATTTAAATTAAATTATTTAATTAATTACGGCATTTATTTTATTAATTAAAATTTTCTGGAAATTATACCGGGATAGCCGGTGACCAAAATTTCGTGTTGATTGCAATGGTATGGTTAATTTTTGCAATTGAGTGTTAAATTGTGCAAATTGAGTGGTGATTGCAATTTTGAGTATTTAATTCAAAATTTGAAAATTTCGCTAATTATTTAGAAATTACTGGGTGTTAGGTTTTGACACCGAAAATGGTTTTAAATACTATATCCAATAGTGGGATTTGAAAAGGAAAAGTATCAATTTTTCTAGTGTAAATTGACCGTGTACCCACACATGACTATTGTACCGTGTATTTATAATACGAAGAAAATAAGCTAGGTTCACAATTTTAATTAAAGCATTCAAGTACAATGCACAGTATCCTAGGCCAAGATTGAATGATCGTGTGTTAGTTAAGAGAACTCGTCCCAAGCTTTTGAGCTGGATGTGCCCCTATATGAGATGCCCTTGGACAACGGAAGCCGGTTGTAGTAGATTCTAGACCTGTGCTCCTTTGGGAAAGTCATCTAGTAGATACGTTGCCGTGCTCAATGGGGTGGGATGATGCTTGGCCATGCTAAAAGACCGTCGAACATCAAGTAGGCCGTGCCATTGAGCTAAGATCAAAACTAGGAACGCATGAGTAATTTAGTTAAATGCGTCGGGTTATGGGACAAATTGTGTGATACGGTATGGAACGTGTCATAACGATTTCGCCTTATAACCAAGACCCATGTGCTTGGTTGAAGTTGAGTGTAGCGTTCCAGTTGATTGAGCTTGATTGCTACTCATGTTTTTTTGGTTGTCTAAGATATGAATTGTGCTGACGTATAGGGTGGATCTGAGACGAGGTAGGTCTCTATAGTTGTGTGGTTGTATGGTTAGGACGCCTTTAGGCATATTACCCTCCTAATCAGTAGGGGTGATCGGTTCCAAGGTGGAACCGGGAAAACCAGTTCCCAATTTTAGGAACCGTGGACCAAACCATCGGTTCCGGTCTGGTCCAGTTCGGTCCAATAGGATCGGTACTTTCTTTTTTCACTAAATAATGACCATTCATTAAAGAACGACCATTCTCCGGACCAATTAATCCAATTTGGTTCCCCGGGCGATCTAATAAAATTACTCACACATGTTTTCACGTGCAAAATATTCAAACTTCACTTACATAAATATTAATCATAATTTATGTGTTTCACTCTTAATTTTAACCATAAAAGCCATGAACAATTTGAGTAAAATCTATGATTGGCTTAGGTTTTATAGACAATCTATTTTCTATGCTTTGAATGTTTAGTCGATGTTGGACTCTTTGAGGCTTGAAGTGCCTTGTCGTTTGCAAGTGAGGGGAGCAAGAGAGAGAGTGAGCATGAAAAACTCCTAAAGCCTTATCCCACATCAAGTAGAAGATAAAACTAACAAATAAGTTTTCTAAGAGCTTTGGTGATCTTTTGGCCACATAAGAGATTGTTATTTCAATTGCAATTCCGATTGCAACAAGTTTCATATATAATATTAATATATTATATGTGTTTATATATTATATGTATATAAATTATATATAAAAAAAATTTGGTCCAGTCCGGTCGGTCCGGTTGGTCCGGTTCCCACCTTGGAACCAGGAACCGGACCGCCGACTATGGGAATCGCCCAAAACCAGCCGGTCCGGTCTAGTCCGGTCCCGGTTCCGGTAGTTTTCGTTGCACACCCCTACTAATCGGGATTTAGAGCGTGAACTCACTAAGATTTATATCTCACCTCGTCGTGGACTCAATTCTTTTCAAGACCATAGAGTGGAGGACTAGAGCTAAGGACTAGAGAGCTTGGAGTTTAGAATCTATGTTGTCCCGTTTTGACGTAGACTTCTAGGCATAGATCTTTTTGGTAGATTTTTGTATATGACTCAGTGTGTATATAAAAGAGATTTTTGTTTGTGAATCTATTTTCTGTTTTTCTATCCCAAGTTGTTTACTGTCAAGGGATATTTATTCATTTTCGCATGTGCAACAAAATGAATGGGTCGGCAACGCATCATGTTAGGGAAATCCCTTATGATGTTTTGAAGATAACAAAATAAATCAAATGCTACTAACATGTTAAATGGTTAAGTAATAGACCATGCAGATAATAAAACATGTAAATGATATTGTTAAAGTCAGAAGATTGCCATAAGACTGAACGTAACATATGTCCAAAGTATATTCTAAAGATTTCCAGACTTCTATGTTAACGTCTGAAGACTGCCAGACTTTAGTGTCAAAATTTGTTCTACATCAGAAGTCTATCAACTCTGACAAATTCCAGACTTAACATGAATAATGAACTAGAAGACAGACTCTATGCTAAAGCTGAACTTATTCATACGGTGTTCAGACCATAAAGCTAAATTTGTTCAGAAGCAAATATGTTCAGACCCAGATTGTAAAGTTTATTACATTTAGACTCATATTGTAAAGTATATTGCTCTCAGACTTTATATCTAGATTCGACAAAATGTAATACGAGCCCCAATCACATAATGGCTAGTAATCTGATTTGGATTTCATATCAAGATTGATTTGATTGATTCAATCTAATTGATTGACGATTGAATATTGAAGACAAGAACTTTCTATACAAAGAAGCTCTACTTATGGAAACTAAGATTCTGTTTGTATGGGTGATCGGAATCAATTTGGGATTCTATCTTTGTCACTCAACGGTTACCAAATCTTCTATATACAGATCCGTCCAATGGGTAGATTGGAAAATGATCCTCAAGATACTGTCCAACGGCTAGTTTGGAAGTGGATGAGTATTGAAGGAGATGAAGGACTGATGAGCAAGTAAAAGACGGAGCGTAAAATTTATAATTCCAAAGTCTAAGTGACCTTCGATCATACACTTGTCTTTGGTGAGCTTAAACGTTTGTGATCATGAGAGAAATACTAAAAGAGTGACTGTAAGATAGTGTTATCTACTACTAAGTGTTTGCATTCAAAGTTGTAATCTCTTGTTGATTGCATAGTGGAATCCAGTCAAGAAGGCTGTTAGCGTGGGAGAGTGGACGTAGGCTTGGATTAAGCCGAATCACTATAAACCTTGTGTGCTTATTCTCTTCATTAACTCATTTCTTTTACTCAAAATTTATTTTATTCCGCATATATTTGCCAAGGTTTAGTTTAAACACCTATTCATCATCCTCTAGGTGTTCATAGTAGCATTCACACATCCTAGGACATCACAATTTTATCGACCATCGAGGGATGGGCACACGCTTCGAGGTTTGAGGCATGACAGGATCATCAGCTAGTTTTCTCAACAAAAGCTTGCAATAAAAACACATTTAATACACCACCGTCCGCGGTGGTGCAGCTGGCTTCGGGCTCTTTGCCCCTCACAAAAGGGAGGAGTTCAAATCCCAAAGGCATCGCATTCGTGCCACTCACCCACGGATGGATCTGTGCTGGTGGCTTAGTTTGCCTCGAGTTTACGCCGCCAGCTGCCGGCCGTACAGTGGTTCCCGGCTCACAAAAAAAAAACACATAATATATATATATATATATATATATATATATATATATATATATATATATATAGAGAGAGAGAGAGAGAGAGAGAGAGAGAGAGAGAGATTTGTCTTTAGAGAATAAATGGAGAACTTGTGACTTGTGGTTAGATTTTGGTCATGTCAAACAATTGGAAAAATTCCTTTCATTGAATCAAGGGTTAATATCTCTTAACATTTTAATGTGGTATAATTGTGATACATTCATCTCATATCAATTTTACGATGTATTCATGCCACATTCATTCCAAATTAATCTTTGCAGTGAGAAAAAAATGCAAACTGGCATACCCATGTTATTACCAAAATCTTAAAGTGAAATTTGGACAAGCTTAGGGATTTTAGTAGACTTTCAAAACATAAGAGTGCTCCAAGAATAAAATTAGCATATTTTATCTTTATGCAATCTTGATTCATTTTCTTCATACCTAGCTTTCCCATGACGACAACGTTGTTTTTTTTTTTCCCTTTTCCAATCAAAATAAAGTTATTTATGAAACCCATTTATGATGTATTTCCACATCAGATCCTCATCATGCCGATCATGGTTACAAAAAGAGAAACCGAAAAAAAGGCCTAGTGCAAACTAAGATAAAAGAACCCAGAGAGCATTTTGTTGCAATGGAGACAAGGGAAGAAACCACAACAAATATACTAAGTATGGGCATTTACCATGGACACATAAGTCCATTGGTTGGATTCAGTCACTTCACTTCACTTCAGATACTCCCTCCGACCATGCAAAGGCTGCATTCCGTGACCTGGGTCACGAAAGATAGCAGTAGCATATAACAGAAAGAACAGAGCAGGAGCAGCATGGAAATTTTAGGGCGTCAGTCCCGCCGCTTGCTCCCCAGCCCACTTGCGTACTCACTCCAACCACACGACTTCTCAATTAGACCCTCCAGCTCAAGATAGAATCCCGGGTCATCCATCGCCTCATCGCCCACGACCATGTTTTCTCCGAGGAGCTTCTCCGACTTCTCATGGAAAACGGAAGGCAAATCTGACGGACTAGCTCCGGCCATCTGATTGGGTGTCTGACCCTGCATAACCCTGAAATCTGCACCACCCATCGGAGCAGGCCAAGGGTTGTGCATCTGAACGGTCTCAACATCCACCGGTAAAACATTGTTCGACCGAGACTCCATCTGTGCCGAATCATCACCGATTCTCAGGCACTCAAAATTCGGGTTTTGAATCTTGTGATCCGCTACTTCGAGCAAGCATTTGGTGGCTTTGTCATCGGGACCAAGCAATTTGCTCTTCTTGCTCGATTCACAAGCCTCTGATTCTCTCTTCTGCCTCCTCTCTTGGTTTACATGCTGGGCAAAGTTCGGGCTTTTGGCTGCTTTGGAGAGGAAGAGGAACATACGCTGATACCTGCTCTCAGCATAGCGAATCCACTCGGTGACCTGGTTGAGCTCATGCTGCGAGTGCTCCCGCTCTTCTCTTAGTTTCAGGATCTCGGCCTTCAACGCTTCCTGGTTTTTCTTAAGCATTTCAAGTTCAGCCTCCTTTCCAGCCTCCCAATAATCCGAAGCAACAGTACTACTCGATGTTTTCATATGATTGCTGGGTGCGCGTCTCCTCCTTATGTTCTTCAGCAAGTGTTTCTTCCCTTCCTGAAAACCTCGGTTCGCAAACTCCCATTGATCTGGATCCATCTTCCTAAAACCCTGCGACATATCATGGAAAACGATGGATCCAAGTGTTTCAACTTTTTCCAACGTATATAAAACCTGGGTTCAGGAGTTTATATTGAAACAGAAGTCCCAAAAAGGGTATGGACAATTTAATGACTCGATATCAATCCGTCGACTTCATATATACAAAGACAAAAGTGCAGAATTATGCTTTTAGTCTTGCCCAAAAAGAAGACAAGCATCAGAAGGCTTTACCAAAACATCGGATGGAAACAAAGCGACGGCCCAAGGAATCTAACGTTCAGCTAAAGTGAAAAATTGAGCATCAAAACAGTAAAATATTAACAGCTATAAAGGAACTGCTGTGGTGCTATTCTAATCCAAATTAAAATTTACCATTTGATGAAAGCACTCAAGTACAAATCCGGTGAAAAGATAAATCGTTATGATTCGTGATGATTCGCATAGAATCCATATATCTCGCCCACCATTCCAGATTTCTTCGTTCCTCGTCCCCTAATCTAGGATAAAGCACAGTTAATAACCAAGCAAAACGTCGCGAGTGGGTTCCCTTGGATCATAGCCTCTTTGCCCCGGGGACTAGAGGATCGCACTCTGGACGACATAAAAAGAAACAGAGCCGAAACAGAGTCAAACCAAAAAAACCGAGCGGAAACAAAGTCAAACAAAGATAAACATACAGACATTATATGAATTTCTACGAATAGTTTTGCTCTTTACCAATGGGGAAAGTTTCAAGCAAAAACAAGGACAAAAAACACAATCACATTTGAAGGAGTACCCACGTAAGTGTTGAGCTGCCTGATGAAGCTGGAGAAGTTGGAGTGCTTGAAGTATCGAGGCAGGACCTGCTTCGAGAACTCGTGCGGGTCCCACACCACGAATCTGCTCCCGCTCGAACTCCACGACACCACCGTGTCCGTACTCGGGTCCGACACCATCTCGTACGTCTTCTTCAGGAAGGGCGCGGGCCCTGCCTTCCCCAACCCATGCATCGGTCTCACCACTTCGTCCGCCGCTGCTACGGCGGCAGCGTCTCTGGGATCAGCAATGATCGCCACCTCCTCATCTTCCTCTTCCTCTTCCTCTTTGATCTTCACCACTTGCGCGGCCAGTGCCGAATGGGGTTCGGGCGGGGTCAGGCAAGAATGCTGGTGCGGCCCGGCATCAATTTCGCCATTGCCGATGGCTAATTTTGGGGACGAAACCAAATGGGGAAGCAACCCGAGGTCGCCAGGGTCACCACCGCCGACAACAGCAATGGAGGCAATCTGTTCTCGCGATTTCGCGAAAGGTTCTGCCTTTTCTAGCTCAACACTCGACTCTTGAAAGAGGGTGTCGAAAAAGGACGTGCACGGTCCATCGGTATGGCCACCTCCGGGGGCCGCCGTCGCCATGTTCGAGGTCAAAGGCGGAGATGGTATGAGAAAATTTCAAGCGAGTGTATTGAGCGGGAGCAAGGGAGACAGGCCTCGAGACTGTCTGAGTGTTTTGAGTTACGGGGGAGAGGATCGGTGTCCGGCTTTATATACGTTGGAAAAAGTTCACAAGTGTCGCCACGTCTCTCCACCTTTTGCCTTTTCTCAGCGGGATTGAGGGGGCCGCAACGATTACGGACAGTCGCATCTGATTCAGGATGAACCTTGGTACGAGGAGGGGGCGCCCTTTCGCCTGGTCGGAGGGTCCCATGCGGGAGTATCACGTTTCGGTCTACTGCTTCTCCATCTCGGCAATTCCACTTGGCTTGTGTGTACGCCGTTTTCATTGTACATGACATACAATGCATCGACTACCGAATCGGAACTGCCGGGATAGCGATACTTTGCATAAGATTTCCTTGGTCCTCCATCGTGGAAAGAATTTCGAACCTTTCCTGATCTAATTAGAGCCTTAAATTATATAGCCCCAACCACCCCCCCCCCCCAAAAAAAAAAAAAAAACCTGACGTGTGCCTTAAAAGCATTCATAGAGTACATTCTTTTATCATCGTCATAAGAGTTTTCGATAGACATTTATTATCGTTTGGCTGGGATTAATATAGGAATAACATGTCGGGGAGCCAAATGTGATGAAGTTATGTCAAAACCTAAACATTGTATTAGAGGAATTCCGTGTAAAAAAAAAAAAAAGGAAAGAGAAATTGTTAAAGGTATGACAATGAGGAAGTTGCAAACCTCGGCACTTAAGGATAATACCACATAATAATTCCATGCAAAATATTTAGAAGAATAATAAATTCCTGTCATTAACTCATTTTCCAACACAAAATTCACTTCATCAACAACAATGGTGTTTCACATGCCAATGCAATAATTACCATCAAATGTCGCTTGATGATAGAAAGATATTATTGTCTAATCAATTTTATCTTAGGCCTTTCTCATTAAGCACATACTTTTATTTTATTATTTATCTATTATTATATCCCTAATATGGTTTTTATAATATCTCTTGTCAATGGAGTTTCAACGAACTTCATCTTCTTGTCTCATTTATCTGTTTTAGTATTTTGGGTTGAACTTTCTAATGTGATGTCACAATCAGACTCCGTGTCTCAAGACTTGTTCGTGGAGCTTTAATGCTCATCCTATTCAAATTGTGGCCCACTTTTTATCGGTTTAAATTTTCGGGCAGGGCGTTTTTTCATTCTAAAACTGTCCTCAGCATTTTCCGAGGTTGGGCTGAATGAGGAATGCCGGGTTGCTAACGTTGATGTGGCCCGATGAAAGAGAGCGAGAGACGGGGGAGACGCATGAAGACGGGATTACGGGCCGCCCTATGGACGAGCTCAAAGGCGGTGCATTCGCAGGAGCACTAAAAGACAGAAAAGATCCAAAGGTTGGGCATGGAACGGTCGAAAAGCACTCCCTTTTCCCTTTTCCCTATGATGTTCGCCAAGGTTTTGGGGGAAGGGAGATGGACTGCGGGTACAGGTTTTGATAGCTTAGACATCACTTTGATGCGCGTTATCCACACGTGGACCAATCATCATAATCTTTCGTTACCATCTCTATCTGTCTTTTACTTCCCCTGCGTTCTTGTCTGGATGTTGACAACCGAAAGCCTTGGAAAACTACGGTTACTTGCATATGGTCAAGCCTTCTTAAAACACACGAGCAATCATGCTTAAGGTAAATTAGAGACAAAGGTCAAAGCAAACCCAAATATATCATAACCTCACGGGACCAAAACCGTGCAATTTCCTGTAGAAAGATTGAATCAATTTGGAAATTCCAGTTGTCTGTTCAGAGCTCTCCTCTGTTCTTTGGGTTCCCTTTCTTGAGTTTGGCTGTGACGTGATGCAGGTCAGCAAGAAAATTTAGGAATATTGACTAGACAGGAACATCCTTGCACTTTTTTAGGGTGGAAATGATGGAAGCAAACTTATTTTCCCTACAAGGAAACACTCGGTCAGAGTCCCTCAAAAGGGTTTTAATATAACCCACAACCTAAATTACAAGGAAGCTAATTTCGAAGCATAGCGTACCAATTAGGAGTCTGAAAATCTTTCCTTTCTTTTGTGGCTTCAAACATGGGTATTTGTAAGGTTCGTTTCAAAGGATCGAACATTCCCCTTTAATGCTTGAAACAGTATTGTAGATTGACTGCAATGATTCAGCAATTTTGCGACCGATCCCCACATCATTCGCTGGGAAACTTATAAAATCCAGACGTGGTTAGACTCCTATAAGGAAAAACAATGTACGCAATCATAAGTTTTTTGATTGTTGACAAACCACTGGATCTTACATAAAATACTGGCTTCCTTTAGATTAGCTGAACCAACAATAGCACAAAAGGTGAAGCTAGTTACGTTACGACAATATCTTTCAAAGTGTTTGGTATTTTGATGGAACGTGTCATTATGTGATATTTAGATAGCACTTTGATTGTTGCAATAATGACTTTTCCACTATTATGATGCACTTCAATTTCTTCTATTAGCTATTGCAACTGTAGTAACTCTGATGTGGCATTGGCAATAGCTTGATATTCTGTTTTTGTTCTAGAGTGATCAACAATGGTATGTTTTCTGCTATACCGTGAGATAAGTGAGTTTTCCAAAAAGAGATAGTGGTTCATAGTGGAGCAAAACATTGAGGTCACTATCAGAATAAGCTATCAAATCTAAGATAGAATGAGTAGAAAATTGAAGGCCACAAAGTAATTTATCCATGACATAATGAAGAATTCGAAAGACTATAGCAAATGGGTTGCATAGGACGCGGTCTTTTATTGACTAACAATGTGAACAACATAGGCGATGCGAGGTTGAGTACAAGTAAGATATAAAAGACTGCCAACCAACTATTGATAGAGTGTAGGATTCAAAAGAGGGGTCTCATCTTTGGCATCAAACTTGGCTTTGGTCTCAATAAGAGTTTAGCTCAAAAAATAAAAATAAAAAAATCAGTAGCATATTTTCCTTATGACAAATAGTAACTAGAGGAATCTGAAATAACCTCACGCCTAAAAAATAGCTGAGTCACCTAAAGGTGATCAGTTTTAGGGTGGGTAGATTCTAAAATTGGAACCTAAAACCTACCTTGTTATGATCGGGTCCCAATTTTTGGACCTTGGAACTTATTATGTTTGCTTGAAACCTATTTTGGAATGTGACATCTAGATTTTCGTAATAATATTTATGTGACATTGGAAATTTTCGGCGTTAATAATAATATTTAGGTCATAAGGCTAAGTATTATCTCGCTTAGAAATCTGGTGGACATGTAGAAATAGTAATTGGATCGTAAATTTTGTAAGGTACAGAAAATACAGAGAGTGATTTTTATGATCTTGATCGTCCTTGGTTGATTAAATTAGTAAATGTTGATGTGTTTACAGATGGTAACGGTAGATAATGTACCATAGTCTTAGTTGTCGAGGGGAACGGATATTAAGCATTCTTGAGTTTGAATTTATTTAATCGAGAATTTTGTAGTGCTCGGCCTAGTTTACTCATAATTTTGAATTTAAAATGTCATGAGTTATATTATTATTTGGACCTTAGTTAATTATTATTGGTAATTAGTTAATTACACTAACGGTATCAAAGGTAAAGATTTCCTTCCTCATTAATGATGTCATAAATTTTGGTATTAACATTGATAAAGGTTTTCTCATGTACGTAGCTAGAGAAGAATGAGTTCTTCTCGAAATATTGTTATAAGCCATTTGTCTATTAAAATCATTTGCATAAGAGGTCTCATAATACTTCTTTGTTATTCTAATATTTCTTATAGGAAGAGTGTCCTTCTCAAATTATTTCTCTCGTCACATAATGCCCACATGTTCTTGCAATGTCTCATGCATGCCCAAGTGTCCTCTCAAGAAGAGGTCTCATGGATAAGCTTGACACCTTAGACTTGAGCCATGATTTCTCCTCAAATGAGTCATTCTCTCTTGGATTTTTCTTTGGCCACGTATAAAATGAGATAATGTAAGCAAGACACCTCCCATAACCATCATTACACTTTGGATTAGTTGTGGCATACGGAAATTTTGTACAGGTAATTATGTAACATTCGGAATTTTCCGTGTATGATAATGATACTTGGATTATAAGCTAAGTATTATTTATCTTAGTATTCAGATGAATATGTAGAAGTTTTAGACAAATCATAAATTTCATGAGACGCGGTGGATAATTTTTCTGTAAACGTAATTGTCCCGCGTCTATTGTGTTAAGTCAAATTGATAAATGTTGATGTGTGCATTAATAGTAGTATGGATTAACTAACTGTCGTCTTAGTTGATAACATGTAGTATTACTTGTTTGAAATCTAGTTAATTAGTGCTGATGACTTATTAGTTTCACTAATGGCGCCGAGGATAGATAGATTTTGTTTATTTTTCTAATAATCCAGCTTTCTCTTACTTTAAGCCACCCACAAGACACTTGTCCTTATATTATCCCTTGCACGACCGTGTGTTGCAACCAAGATGAGGTTTTATTATATTTTGACACCTAAGATTAAGTGGAAACTTACCCTAAGTGAGTCATTCTCTCTTATTTCATCTATGACCGTGTATGGGAAGAGGTTTTGTAAACAAGACAGATGCTCATACTCATTATTTCATTTGGGTAAGTCATCTTTATTACACGCAACTCCTTGACATTTGTTCTTATCTCAAGATTAAGTTAGCTGCATGTAGAAGGAATAACCAATGCTCACTAAAACACTACTTTAAACAAAACAATCTCTTAACTTTGGAGAGAACGTGAGACCCAAAATCTATCCAACAATATTGTGCAATTCTGCTCATTCCGAAGCAAATACTTCTTTGAACTCTAGTTTCCATGAGTGAGGAGGTGGTCACGGCCCTTAATTGGTCAAGCTTGTTTGAGATAAGTAAAGTTTCTAGGTATTAAGTTAGTTTAAATATATTTAATACTTTTATCTTGGTCAGTTGGTTTAGATGTGGGAATTAAAATATGCATGTTATGATTATGGTGGTTGTTGAATAACCTTGATGGTATATTGCATATTCGTTTTACCGGAATTTATCGAGTCAAAATTTGTTTGTTCGTTCTACTAGATATTTACTAAGTCTAAGTCCATCCATTTGTAAATTTGCTCTTTTATTTTATCATTTTCACTAAGTTTGAATGTACCGATTTGATTGTCTAGACTTTAACAACTATGACATGTTCATTTATTTATCAGATTTTACTTAATCTGAACATATTCCTTTGTACAATCAAATTTTACTAGGTCTGGATGTATTTATTACAATCAGCCTTTATTGAATCTGGACTTTTTCAATTGCACGATCAGATTTTATTAAGTCTGAACATGTCCATTTGTATGATGAGATTCTTACCGAGTCTAAGCATCTTTACCTTCTAAGTCTGAACATATATTTACTTAGTTCAAGTATACTTACTTTCCAAATTTGACACGCTTTATGGGTCTGGTTTCCCTTGAAAATACGGATTACCAAATAACATATTCGCGCTTTGAGCATGATCATAAGTTGCTTCTTACCTAATTATGTGACTGATGCATTTCGTTTTTTTTGAAAGGCATGTGACAAAGTAACAAAATGGATGTGAGTATTGGAATGCATGCGTAAGTTGCTTCTAACAAAATGGATGTGATCATAAGTTGCTTCTTACTGATTCATGATTCCTTGCTGATTGAACCAATCAATCCATGACCAATTCATGACACCTCGTCCACTTCTTGGACCTATTTTTTGGAGGGTTTGACCTGGTTCTCAAGTAGAACTGATCTGGTTGCACACTCCTAATTATAATAAAATTTATTATCACAATTATGAAAGTAAGCTCTCTCCTGGAGGCAATTTGTATTTTCCTAGACTTTTCACTTCAAATCTGCTGCACATCTTGTTAGCCGATATAATGGGACTTTAGAATTACCCACTTCGCCAGAAATTAGGGAAAAGATTAGTTCTCTTAAAAAATGCACTTTTAAATCTAAAAATGCACTTATTTCTTGAAAAAATAATTTTTTTAATTTTTTTTTTAAGATAATCACTTTTGTTGCTTGAAAAAAATGAATGAATGATAAATATTCTCTGTATTCATGCAAATATCTTAATTTAAATTATAATCAATAATGAAAATATTTTTTATTGACTAATTATTTCAATTAATACAAATGATCACTTTTAGAAAAATACTTTCAAATAATTCATTTTTTAAAATAAATATATCCTAAGGATCACATTGTAAATCAATAGAAAAAAATTTATATAAGCCAATGTCGTGTCATTTTTTAACACCGTTTTGAGGGATTGAAACCCCGATGCTTAAGCATATGCCCTTAGTCTGATAAATTCCTTTAACTTCAACCAGTTGAATAATTACCAATATTGACTCAGCAATGTTGTCATGAAAGAGTTTTAATCATGGTGTACCATCAAACAACTTCTCAATTGAACCAAAAAAAAATCAAAATCAAAATCAACTTCTCCCTTTTTGACATGTGGAAGTTGATGAAGCTAGCAAGTATCACCTAGCTAGGGTGAATAGGTGAATCTATGAAATCTTGACAATTTAAAGCGGAATAGAATGAGTCAAGATTAAAGTTTGAACGAAGGTCGGATTTTGGAAAAAGATTTAGAATTTTTATGCAATAGAAAAAATTTTAGAAGCACCCAACAAATGTGCAATAGATCATAGCAATAAAAAATAAGAGTTTATAGAAGAGACAAATTACACGCAAGGTTTATAGTGATTCGGTTTAAATCAAGCTTACATCCACTCTTCCATGCTAACAGCTTACTAGCTGATTTCCACTGAATAATCAACAAGAGATTACAATATTGAGTATAAGCATTTAGTGATTGATCACACTATCTCACTCAGTCACTATTTGTATTTCTCTCACAATCACAAAATTGAAGCTCACAAAAGATAAGTGTGTAATTGAAGTTCACTTGGACTTCGGAATTCTAAATCCTAGGCCTCATCTCTTACATAATCCGCAGCACCTTGGTTTCCTTTTATACTCATTCACTTCGAAACTAGCCATTAGACTATCTCCAAAGGATCGTCTTCATAATGTACCAGTTGGACAACTATGTATTAAGAAGATTAGGTGGTCATTGAGTGACAAAAACTTAATCCCCACTTGATTCTAGCCACTCGTACAACTAGAATCTTGATTTCCATAAATAGAGTTTCTTCGTTTAGATAGAACTTATCTTACGATCAATTTTCTAATCAAATAAGATTGAGTCAATCAAATATTTTTTGGTGTAAAATCCAAATCACATCATTAGCTGTTATTCATCATAGACTGGTCACGTTTTGGACCTGTCATACTCTAGGCTAGCTTTGTTCTAAACTTGTTGCATTCTGAACTTGTTGTGTTCTGAATTTGTGTCAAGATGGAATTGAAAGTAATTATTTCAGTCTTTATTTTTAATAAAAGATCTAGACTTAAGTCTATGCTTATTCCATCTTAAGTAGACTTTGTAATTCCTACTAGATTGATTTTTTAGATCGACATATTTCAAGACAATTATCAGACTTGAAATTTTATGAATAGTTTTGTCAACAAAATCTACTAGGAGCTTGTTGAGAGAGAATAGTATTTGTAGCTAGTTTTATCAAGAAAAGTTTGCAATCAAAACTCATTTAAGAGAGAGAGAGATGTTTCTCTATAGAGAATAAATGGACAAATTGTAACTTGTGGTTAGAATTTGGTCATGTCAAACATTTCGAAAAATTCCTTTCATTAAATCAAGCGTTAATATCTCTTAACATTTTGAATTGGTATAATCATAACACATTCATCTCATATTAATTTTAATGATGTATTCATATCACATTCATCCCGAATTAATTTTGTGTGAGAAAAAAATCCAAACCGGCATACCCTTGATATTACCAAAATCTTAAAGTGAAATTGGGACAAACTTAGGGATTTTAGCAGACTTTTCAAACATAAGAGTGCTCTAAGAATAAAATTAGCATATTTTATCATTCTGCAATCTCGATTCTTTTTCTTGATACCAGGCTTTCCCATGACAACGTTGTTTTTTCTTTCCCCTTTTCTTTCGGTCAAAATAATATCATTTACGAGACCGATTTATGTTGTATTTCCACATGGGATACTCATCACACCGATCATTCGACTTGTACGAGATTTTTTAAAACTGAAATTGAGCTTTGGCACTATAAACTGCTTCTCTTATACATAACTGGTTACAAAAAGAGAAACAGGAAAAATAGCTTAGTGCAAACTAAGATAAAAGAACCCAGAGAGCACTTTGTTACAATGGAGACAAAGGAAGAAACTACAGCATATATACTAGGTACGAGCATTTACCATGGACACATATGTTAATTAGTTGGATTCAAGTCACTTCACTTCAGATACTGCCTCCGACTATGCAAAGGCTGCATTCTGTGACCTGGGTCACAAAAGATAGCAGCAGCATATAACAGAAAGAACGGAGCAGGAGCAGCATGGAATTTTAGGGCATCAGTCCCGCTGCTTGCTTTCCCAGCCCAATTGTGTACTCTCTCCAACCACAGGACTTCTCAATCAGACCCTCCAGCTCAAGATAGATTCCTGGGTCATCCATCGCATCGTTGCACACGACCATGTTATCTCCGAGGAGCTTCTCCGACTTCTCATGGAAAACGGAAGGCAAATCTGACGGACTAGCTCCGGCCATCTGATCGGGTGTCTGACCCTGCATAACCCTGAAATCTGCACCAACCATCGGAGGAGACCACGGGTTGTGCATCTGAACGGTCTCAAGATCCATCGGTAAAACATTGTTTGGCCAAGACTCGATCTGTGCCGAATCATCACCGATTCTCAGGCAATCAACATTCGGGCTTTGAATCTTGTGATCCGTTATGTCGAGTAAGCATTTGGTGGCTTCGTCATCGGGACCAAGCAATTTGCTCTTCTTGCTCAATTCACAAGCCTCTAATTCTCTCTTCTGCCTCTTCTCTTGGATTACATACTGGACAAAGTTTGGGGTTTCAGCTGCTTTGGAGAGGAAGAGGAACATCCGCCGACACCTGCACTCGACATAGCGAATCCGCTCGATGACCTGGTTGATCTCATGCTGCGAGTTCTCCTGCTCTTCTCTTAGTTTCAGGATCTCGGCCTTCAACGCTTCCTGGTCCTTCTTAAGCATTTCAAGTTCAGCTTCCTTCCCAGTCTCTGGGTAATCCGACGCAACGGTACTAGTCGATGTTGTCCTATGATTGCTGATTTTGCGTCTCCTCCTTATGTTCTTCAGCAAGTGCTTCTTTCCTTCCTGAAAACCTCGGTTCGCAAACTCCCATCGATCGGTATCAATCTTCCTAAAACCCTGTGATATATCTTGGATCATGATGCATGAACAATAGGACGAAGCTGGGTTGAGGAGTTTATATTGAAACAGAAGTCCCACAGAGGGTATGGACATTTTAATTACTCAATAATCCGTGAACTTCATATATGAGAAGACAAAAGTGCAGAATTAAGCTTTTGATCTTTCCCAAAAAGAAGTGTCAGAAGGCTTAACCAAAACATCGGATAGAAACAAAGCGATGGCTCAAGGAATCTCATCTTCAGCTAGAAAGTGCAAAATTGAGAATCAAAACAGTAAAAGGCAAAATATTAACAGCTATAAAGGAACTACAGTAGTGCATTTCTAATCCAAATTAAAATTTATCATTTGAGAAAAGCACTTAAATACAAATCGGGTGAAAAGGTAAATCTTTAATGGGTATTCTAACGTCATGGTTGACGTGGTAGTTTCTGCAAACTACCATCAAAAGCATCATCACTTGAATATGATGATGGGCCATTGTCCCCTGACCGCTGGATGCATATTCTGGCGGACAAGTGCCATGAGCAAAACGTCGTGAGTGGAGTCCCTTGGATACTAGCCTCTTTGCCCCGGGGACTATCCATTGGGACATTGAAGAGTAGCTGGATGCCCCAAGAGGATCACACTCTGGACGACATAAAAAGAAACAGAGCCAAAACAGAGCCAGATCAAAATAACAGAGCTGAAACAGAGTCAAACCAAAATGACAGAGCTGAAACAGAGTCAAACCAAAATAAACATACACAGACATTATACACATTGGTACGAATAGTTTGCTCTTACCTATGGGGAAAGTTTCAAGGAAAAACAAGGACAAAAAACACAACCCCGTTCGAAGAAGTACTCACGTAAGTGTTGAGCTGCCTGATGAAGCTGGAGAAGTTGGAATGCTTGAAGTGTCGAGGCAGGACCTGCTTTGAGAACTCGTGCGGGTCCCACACAACGAAGCTGTCCCGGCTCGAACTCCACGACAGCACCGGGTCCGTACTTGGGTCCGACACCATCTCGTATGTCTTCCTCAGGAACGGCGCCGGCCCTGCCTCCCCCAGCCCCTGCATCGGTCTTGCCACTTCGTCTGCCGCTGCCCGCAACGAGCATGACGGCGATACGGCAGCAGCATCCCTGGGATCAGCAATGATCTCCACCTCCTCATCTTCCTCTCCCTCTTCGATCTTCACCACCTGTGCGGCCAGAGCTGAATGGGGTTCGGGCCGAGTCAGGCACGGACGCAAAAGCGGCCCGGTATCAACTTCGCCATGGCCAATGGCTAATTGTGGGGACGGAACAGAATCGAAAAGCGACCCTAACTGGCCGGGGTCGCCACTGTCAAGAACAGCTATGGACCCGAATTCTTCTTGCGATTTCGTGAAAGGTCCAGCCTTTTTTAGCTCAACACTCGACTCTCGAAAGAGGGTGTCCAAAAAGGACGCGCACGGTCCATTGGTACAGCCGCCTCCGGGGAGCGCCGTCGTCATTCTGACCCCGAGTTCGAGGTCAAAGGCGGAGATGGTATGAGAAATTTTGGAGCGAATGAATACAGATGGTGGCGAATCTATTGAGGGAGAGCGAAGGAGACAAGCTTCGAGACTGTCGAGTGTTTGACTGACAGGGGAGGCGATGGTGTCCGGCTTCATATACGTGGGAAGAAGTTCACAAGAATCGCCACTTTCCTCCGCCTTTTGGCTCCTCGGAAGGTTTTGAGCTCCTCACTGTTATGGATGGCGTGATTGAGAGGGCGGTGACGATTACGGACCGTTGGATCTGATTCAGGATGAACCTTGGTACGAGAAGGGGGTGCCCTTTCGCCTGGTCGGTGGGTGCGACGCGCGAGTAAAAACGTTTGCTGCTTGTCCGTCTCGGCAAATTCCACTTGGCTTGTCTGAACGCCGTTTTCATTGTACATGGCGTACAATGCATCGACCAGCGAATTGGAACTGCCGGGATAGCGATTCTTTGCGTGATCTTCATTGGTCCTCCATTGTAGAAAAAATTTCAAACCTTTTCTTATCTAGTCATTAGAGCTTTATAAAAAAGAAAAAAAAGAAAAAGAGAAGACGAGTGGCTCAAAAGCATTCATCAAGTACATTCTTTTATCCTTGCCATAAGAGTTTTCGATGAAAAACATTTGATTTCTTGTGGCAGGGTTTAATATAGGAAAAACATGTTAGGAAGCCAAATGTGACGAAGTTGTTTAACAACCTCAAAATTGAATTATATGGATTCTGTGTCAAAAAAAAGGGAAAGAGAATTTATTAAAAGTATAACAATGAGGAAATATAAGCCTTGGCATTTAAGGATGTGAATGATAATCATAATATTTCAGAAATCAATTTCTAGCAATAAATTAATTCTTCAATTTGTTCCTTGGATGAATTTTCAAGGCAAAATAGATGTTTGATAATAATACAAACTTTTTGTTCTCAAAATAGATTTCGTTTGACAACACCATAAAATTTTCCCTCTTGAGTGGAAGTGGGAGGCTGGCGGCAAGGAGGGCCGTGGTGGGAGGCAAATGGCTGGCGAGGGGAAATGGGCGGTAATGAGAACGAGTAATAAGAAAAGTTTTTGTTTTTCACTTTTGTTTCAAAAATAGAAAGGTAAAAAAATTTGACTTCTGATTTCTATTTTAAACATATTCCCAAAAATAGACAAATAGAAAAATAGAGAAATAAAATAGTTATCATACACATCCTAAAGATAATACCACACTATATTCTAGGATTTCATGCAAAAATATTTAGAAAAATAATGAATTTCTTTTTAGAAAAACTCATTTTATTGTAGTTACTGTTAGACGTCACATGACGAAAGAAATATATTATTACCTAAGTGATTCTCATCCTATTTCTTTCTCATCAAGTACATAAATATTTTTTTTTATTATCTGTTTTTAGATCCCTAATTTGGCTTTCCTAATATCACTTGTCAATGGAGTTTCAATGGACTTCATACTTCATAATTGTGTCTGTCCACGTATCGATTGAAGTCTTTGAGTTGAACTTCAAGTATAGTATTATGGTCAGGCTTCGCCTCAATTTATTTCACTTGCACCAGTATCCCATCGCTTGTCTGATGAGTTTCAATGCACCCCATATACCCGCCACGGCCTGCTTTTCATCGGTTTAAATTTTCAGGTGGGGCTCTTTTACTTCTAAAACTGTCTACGGCATAGTTCGAGGCTGGGTTGAATGAAGAATGCCGGGTTGCTAACGTTGATGCGGGCCGATGAAAGACAGCGAGAGAGGGGGAGAGACGCATGGAGACGGGAATGCGAGCTGCCCAATGAGCGAGCTGAAAGGCGGTGCATTCGCAGGAGCACTAAAAGACATCGGAAGGTCGGGCAAGGAACAGTGGAAAAGTTGTCTTCTTTTCCCTACGATGTTTGCCTAGGTTTTGGGGGAAGGGAGATGGACTGCTGGTACACGTTTTGATAGGTTAAGTGTCACTTTAATGCGCGTTATCCACACGTGGGCCAATCATCATTTACTCTGGTTGCTATCTCCATCTGTCTCTACTTCACTTGCGTTCTTCCCTGGACGCGACAGCCCTAGGCCTTGGAAAACAATGATTACTTGCATATGGTCACGTTTTCTTAAAATACACGAACGATCATAACCTCACAGGACCAAATTGCGCAATTTCCAGCAGAAAGATTGGACCAAATTGGAAATTCCAGTTCTCTGTTCAAAGCTGTCCTTTGTTCTTTGGGTTCACATTCTTGAGTTCAGCCGTGACGTGATACGGGTCAGCAAGAAAATTTAGGAATATTGACTAGATAGGAACATCCTCGCACTTTCTTAGCGAGGAATGGACGGAAGCAAGTTCATTTTCACAATGAGGATACACTTAGTCAAGGTCGCTTGAAAGGGTATTAATATAACTACCAACCTAAATCACTAGAAAGCTAATTACGAATCGTAGTGTATTGTTCATGAGTGTGGAAATCTTTCCTTCCTTTTGTGGCTTTAAACATAGGATTTTGTAAGGTTTGTGCTCAAATTCAGATGATCGACCCTATTATTATCCTGTGTCATTTGATTGCTTACCTTGTTTGCACACCATATGCACCCTGTGGATTCTACAATTCCCCTTTGATGCTTGAAACGGTATTGTAAATTGACTACAATGATTTAGAAATTTTGCGTCCAATCCCCACATCATTCGCTGAGAAATGTATACTATCCATATGTAAGGAAAAATAATTTACACAGCTGTAAGTTTATTGATTGTTGACAAACAATTGGATGTCGCATGAAATATTGGCTTCCTTCTGATTAGCTAAATGCACAAAAGCAAAGCTATTTATGTTATGACAATATATTTCAATGTATTTGGTGCTTTGATTGGAAAGTGTCATTATGTGATATTTAAATAGAACTTTGGTTGTTGTGATGAATGACTTTTCCACTATTACGATGCACTCCAATATCTTTTAGTAGCCGACACAACCATAGTAAGCGAGTTACATTATTAAAAAAATGTCATATAGGATTTCCTATCACCTTCATTGGACTTGGCACTCGGGTATTCCATTTTTCAAAACAAATAGCACTTAAATGTTACTTTCGTAACTTTTAACACTTAAGTGTCCCTTTGTGCCAAATTTTGGCACTCCAAGTGTCATTTTGTCATACATTTTTATAAGGCAAAGGAAATGAATCTAACCAACCAAATTTAAATGTAATGATAACTTTGGTTTAAAATAATTATATATGAGAGTATCATGTGTTCCAATAGTAATGCTACAATCCTAAGTAGGTAGTTGTAAATGGTCCAATGGTCCAATGAAATTTTCCCACAAGAGGATATTTTGATGAAAATGAAGATGAGCTCTTCTTCTTTGGCCAGGTGTATACATGAATCGCCAAAACAATCATGAACTATAGGCATGAATCATTCAAAGCATTGATGAACTATAGGGATGAGTCACCCAAAACATTAATGAACAATAGTTGAATTTAATGATGTCATGCATGATGTCAAAACTACCAATTCAACATCTCAAACCAAAGCATAGGTTTAAAAGTTTTGATAGAGAAAAGAGAAGTGGTGTGCCAAATTGAGAGAAATAGGAATTTAGGAAACCATCATTCTAAGCATCAGATTCTAAATATTCGTGCGTTTGAAAATATTTTTGTTTAGAACATCTTATTCTAAAAATTTGTGCATCTAACATTATTTTCATTTTGTACGTTTGATTTTAAACATTGATGAATTTGAAAATATTTTGAATCCATTAAAATCATCAAAAAAATAAAAAAATTAGGAAATTCTTAGTTCAATTCGTAAACTATGAAACTCAAAGTATAATGGCCGTTTTCTACAACTCCTATGTCCGGAAATTATCTTTATTTTACTCACCAACATAGTGATGATATCTATCCACTTAATCTCAAAGCATCATATTCAGGGTAATTGCGGTCACAAAAATCATACTATACTATTGCAGAATGTAGAAAATTTAGGTTGTCATATTATAAAATATTCTATCTTCATAAAAGTTGCAACTTCTCATATTCTATCTTTATAAAAGTTACAACTTATCATAGCCTTTTTAGCATTTATATAATTACTTAATATTAATAATATCATGTGTGCCAATGTTGAGGGATACTAGTAAGTGTGATAACTTTGACTAGACCTACGACCTACTTCAGTAAAGAGCACCTGACAATTTGGATCCCCGTCATTTTAGCCTTCAACAGTATAAATTGATTCTATGGTTCAGTTGTGTCAACTTTATGGTTGATTAGTTCCTGTCCTACTAGGGAGAAATGTTTTTTTCGACTCCCTCTTCGATACAATGAGATGTGCCTAATGGGGATCTTGTCTATTATCAAACTGCTCAGTAGTGCTGCATTAGCAACAAAACAAACTAGCTTATGAGACAACGATAAAGATGGGAGAGTACACTAGAAGTGTCAAAAGTTATGTACAGCACTTATTTCGGTACCAAAAGTTTTCGTCAAATTAAAATGTCAAATCAAAGAAAAAATGATTAATTTGGTGCTACCATCGACAGATTCTAACCAAATTAGTTACATGCATTTATATTAAAAAAACAATTGACGTGCCTTTTAAATGACATCATTTTTCATCCTCCTTAAGAAACGACGTCGATTTGCCGTCACACATGGACGGCCTTACAAAAAAAAAAGCCATAGTTCATATAGGAACTGAGATTAGGGTTCTTTGTTCTATCCATGCCCAACACTGACCATAGCTCGCTTGCCCATTGTCGCTTGCCTGTTGTCGCTCGGCCACCATCATAGTTGCTTGACTAGGTGAGTGACGAAAGGCTAAGGTTGTTTCTTAGGCAAGAAGCGGTGGGAAGACTAGGAGGCAAGGGCGGAGGAGGAGGAGGAGGAGGAAGAAGGGGGATTGAAGGTGGAGAGAGGGAGACGAGGAGGGCGAGGGAGAGAAGGAGGGCACAGATGGAGATGGAGGATTTGGCTTTGCTTACGAAGCAGCTGAGGTGGGTCCTTCTAAAGGGAGAAGGAGAAGGAGGAGGAGGAGGACAAGAGCTTGGGCTTGTCCACAATGTCAGACGAATCGGAGGCGGAGCGGTGTTGGTGTTGGTGTTGTTCTTTGGGGAAGAAGACAAGGAGGAAGCTCATGCCTTCTCTCTCTCTCTCTCTCTCTCTCTCTCTCTTTGGGGATTTGGGGTTCTTACTTTTGAGAAAGATACTAAACGGCATCATTTTGTTATTTGGATACTAATTATGCTCTCCGGCGAGCCACATCAACTTCAAAATTAATAAAAAAGTATCATATTGGATTTTCAATTAATCAAATCAGCGTTAGTACTGAAATGATTTTTTTTAAAAAATTTTGACACTTGAGTGATCCAAAATAAACTTTTGGTACTTCTAATATACTTATCCCATAATAAAGAAATCCACATCGGTGGTTACGGCTGGAGATGCTGGATTTTTTTTCTTTTGTTCACATGCAGCATGACCGAATCAGACTCGTTCGTTTGCAGAGGCCCCTACTTGACATTCTCACAAGGTTGCCCCAGACGACATTTTGCTTGTGCTATCCGCTGCACGTGTGTGCGGTGATGAAAGTCACGGATTGCTGGCACATTGTATAGAAATTTTTGGTGAGATCTGATCTCGAAACTGGAACTCTAGAGAAAGGCTTGCCTCATGCTATCTTTGACGAAGGAGGGCTATACCACTCTGGATGATGCATATGCACTTCACCATGCCTGAGCATGTTGTGCTGCGGAGACCATGACCCGAACTTCTTGATCTCGGAATTGCCGATGTGAATCGTAAAAATGCAAGAGGCTTCACAGTTTTGTACGTCGCTGCGATGAGGAAAGAGCCAAAGATTATATTGGCTCTCCTAACGAAGGGAGCACAGCCTTCTTATGTCACTCTGGATGGTAGAAAAGCTCTTCACCTGTAAGAGGCACACAAAAGCTGCAGACTGCTTGGAGTCTGTGGAGCAAGGAAAGCCCTCTCCAAAAGATAAAAATTATAGTCAAGATACTGGAACAAGCCGAACGAAGAGAACCGTTACTTGGAGAAGCATTCTTTTCTCTTGCTATGGCAGGCGATGATCTGCGAATGAGATTGTTGTATCCTGAAAAACAAAGGTAAAATACTTGGATTCTATTTTTCCTTCCTTG
The DNA here is from genome assembly GCA_028830015.1 of Eucalyptus grandis x Eucalyptus urophylla. Lineage (NCBI taxonomy): Eukaryota > Viridiplantae > Streptophyta > Magnoliopsida > Myrtales > Myrtaceae > Eucalyptus > Eucalyptus grandis x Eucalyptus urophylla. The sequence continues at coordinate 51,613,766 of CM054190.1, forward strand.
ACTTCAGTGATCCTTTTTAATATGCAGATTGAGAAGCCCAGTTTCTTTTCCTTGCTATACCATCGGTTATTAATAAAATTGCATGTACCTATGAAGAACCTTACGTAAAAAACCTCCTTGGATTGATTGCTATCTCCTAAGAAGTTCTTTGTTTGCATAAATGCTATTTGTGAGGTCCAGCATATTATTTGTTTAGCGCTCTTAGCGTTCCTTATGGAGTCATAGGTGGAAGGTGCATTGGCATTGATCTCAGATGTGCATATCGACAGAGCTGCGGTGCTTTGGAACTTATTTGCCACTTTCTTCATGCTGCCAATGGCCATCACCTTTCAAATTTGTAGGGAGTGCGTGTGTGCGAACAAGAGAGAGATAGAGTGACTTCTAAGATGAGCTTTCTTGAAGCATATCTTATTCAAACGGTCCCTTGTTATAATACCACTAGTCCGGTTGAGGCTCCATTGCTTCCTTTGCAACTTGAAACTTCCTCAATGAAAAATTTCCAATGTCTAGCATAACAAGGATCACATTGATCATATTAATAAGGAAGATCTTGCAAGTTATCCCAACTTTTATGATTTCATTTAGGTGTTTGCTGAGTTCAACGTTATCGGCTTACTCTTTTTAGTTGGGTTCCTAGGTTAATCTTCATTATTTTCCTTGTTATATATCATCTGAGTTTTGTGGAAAATGGATCAGCTGGCAGCAGAGGCATCTGCTAACTTATGCCAGTGCCTCCACCTTTTGCAAAATAAATTTTTCAGATGAACTGGTCGTTTATTTCTTATTTGAAGAACGATCTATGTGAGGCTGGTAGTCTCAAAACTAAGAAACCATATCCCATCTTTGATTTAACCAAGTTAAATAGGATTTGGGAAATAACTTTCCTTCTTTGCCGAAGGAAATTATGCAACCCAAGCAATTGATATGTTGATGCTAGAGGAAAGTTGATTCTTATGTTAAAAGAAAAGCACAAATTGCGTGATTTTCAATCAAGATGCCCATAATTTTTATACTACTACTTGTGACATTCACGCACACTTTACACAAAATTTGTTCTTGTTTTGTACACACTTACCTGTTTCAGTATTGTTCATGGCCCCTCTTTCCTCCCGCAACTGATATTGCTTGGAGGCGTTTGCTGTTACACAGGTGCAAAGCCAATAAAAAAAATCACAAAATATCCCAAATTAGGTTAACCTCAAACTTTTCTTTGTCATATAAAAAAATCCAACCTGGCATTATTTAATGGATTCCATAGGAATTTAAAAAGCTTGGGATCACGTAAGAAGGATCCATCAAGTAAGGGAAAAGAGACGCAGATAAATCAGCTGGAAATGTCTGATGTTGACTCAGGACTTTATGCTTAGACTAAGGTAGTACATTAGGGAGTGACCCCTCTTTTCCGAAGGTTCGTGGAAGCTGGTGCACTCGTTTTGTCGGGCCCATTTATCTGTGTCTTTTTCCGCTCTATCTTGTGAGATCTTGTCTGAATCTAGTACGAACCCACAATATCTGCGAGCGATTCGTGTGCTCAAAGGGCGTCCCGAATGGAGACGAAAGTCTCTTGAGGCAGGCTTTAACAGGACACCTGGCCTAACTTCGGTGGGCATTGGTACGAGCCACATCTTCTAGTAATTGATGTATGGTCAAAGATGCAATGAATGTGGTGGATAAGCTCTCTCTTCGGAGGACACCTGTCCGAACTCGGTCGTCAAAGGTCTCTCTCATGTGAGGGGGAATCGGCCGGAGCCCATAGAGCAAGGCAGTAGTCTGTTTGTCTAGCGTGGAGAGCGAACTAGGTCGAAAAAACATCGGCGAGAGCTTGACAGCAGTCTGTCGCAAGGTGCAGCAATTCAAAGGAGGAAGTTAGAATCCAAAACGTCCGATCTCGTACGACCCCACAATCCAAATGGACTTCATGAATTTTCCCCTCCGCGATATCTGCTAGCGATTCGTGTGCTCAAAGGGTGTCCCGAATGGAGACGAAAGTCTCTTGGGGCAGGCTTTAACAGGACACTTGGCCTAAGTTCGGTGGTCATTGGTACGTGCCACATCTTCTAGTAATTGACGTTAGTCAAAGATGCAATGAATGTGGTGCATAAGCTCTCTCTTCGGAGGACACCTGGCCTAACTCAGTCGTCAAAGGTCCCTCTCATTTGAGGTAGAATCGGCCAGAGTCCATAGAGCCAGACAGTTTTTTTTTTTTTTTTTTTTCTATCGTATAGAGCGAATCTAGGCTGAAAAAACATCGGCCAGAGCCAGACAGCAGTCTGTTGCAGGGCGCAATAATTCAAAGTAGGAAGTTTAGATGGCCAAACGTCCGATCTCGTACGACCCCACAATCCAAATGGATGTCATAAATTTTCCCCTCAGGCTGTTGTCTCGATTTCCTTCATGCCAAGCTTGTTTGCAATATCTTCGGAAGTCTCCCTTCTTATTGCGTAGCTGTAATCTCGTAGGCGCGTAGCTTGGCTTCACAGGTCGTCGTTGTATCTTATCTCCGACAGGATGATAATCAAGTTCTATGTATCTTGTACGGTGATTGGAAACTTGGTTTTGCTGCAATTTTTGTCGTAATATGCCTGTAATTTCAAATCACTCTTTGGTGATAGAAAAATTTCTCGACCGATAGGAAATTTTAAATGTCAAATGCCCTTCTTTCGGTTTTTCATAAATTGACTCCGTACATTGAAAAATCTTTGATAATTTCAACTTTTCATCAATCAACTTCTCCCTTCTTGACAGGGGGATGCTTGCAATTAGAGCCCATGTTGGATTTAGAGCATATAGAGTAATTCTCGGTTGATAACGTCGGCCAGAGCTAGACAGCAGTCTGTTGCAAGGTGCAACACACTTTTCTTGCAAAAAGGAAGGGGATTTTGTTTATGTTGACTACTTGATTAACCTCTAATTTAAGCTTTTGCTCCAGCTTCTTATGTGGTAAATGTGAGACTAGCTCCAGGAATTTTCACTTTGAGCATTTGTCACTTCATGATAACATACAATATAGTAAGAATTTGGGAACCAAGCCACTTCTGACTTGCATGCGTTTGTTCACTAACATCAAGTCTTTCTCGTAGGGCACAAATAACATGCCTCTTCAATGCGTGAAACTGAGGATTATGTTTGCCTAATATGTGTAGGGATACACATGCATCATGTGCACTCTTGTTCTCTCCATAGGAAGAATTTGGGGTCAATACTATTAAAAATGCCAAACCGCTTCAAAAAAATTCAAATTAATATATTTGTGAAAAATTTATTCCAAATTGATAAAAATTTCCACATACACTTATTATGTCGGTTAAGTTACTATCATGTGTCATCTAACTCAATAATTTCGTACTAAAATTTAACAAAAATTAATGAAATGTAAATATGTCACGAGCGTATTAATTTAAGATTTTTGATGATTCAAAAATCTATTTAGAGTAATATCAGCTTGGAATCTTTTGTGGCATTCCCTCAAGAATTTACTAAGAACGGAAAGGGATGGTTGAGAAATTAAACCGAAATGATTAGCGTGGACATGAAATGACCTTAAGAGAGACGTCAAGGGAGTGATTACCTTTTGGGAACATAACGGGGTTGGAGCATTCATTTGTCTTGGTCCGTCATTCGTGTGTATCCACTTTATCTCATCGCATCTTTGTCCGACTTTGGTAGAAGTCACATCTGTGATGTACTAAAAAGATGCACCAAATGTAGATAATAATCTCTTGGGACAAGCTTCACAACGACACCTGGCCTGATTTCGGTGGCCAAAGTTCGAATGCGCGCATTTTTCTTCCTTTTGCCAATAATGAGGCAGGAACTTTGAATTGATCCCACTATTGTCGCAGATTCTCCAGAGATTCAGTAGAAGTTTTAAATATAGCCCTTGGAATTAAACGTATTCTCAAAAAGAGTCTTGAAAATAGGCTTTATCATAAATAAATAACCCTTAGCATACGCCGGCAAGCATGTGCATGTGACGTACCACTTCCCAATGTCATGATCAGAGGACATTTTCATCAAGAGGCTTTTTATTTATTTATCTATTTTTATTGTCTTTCTTTTTCTTTCTTCATCATCCTCACTACATCTTCTTCATTCTGCTTCACTCCCGTTGTCGACTTCCACACTTTTATTAGTCTCCCCACTAGCGAGCTCCTGAGCTTCATGTCCTCGGGTAGACTCTTGTCGGTCTTAGTGACGAACAGAAAGTTTGTTAGGACATGGAAGTATGGCGACAAGGTGAATGCTGAGTGAAGTCTTGAGTACTAGTGTACTCAAGAAGAAATGGGCAGCAATACGTAAGTTGATTATCAACAGGAAGTTTGGATGGACTCATAGAATTGCTTATGAAAGTGGCTCGTTATATCAACTGAGGAGAAAAAAAAAAATATGATTTTTACATGTTTACACAATTTGGATTAGGAGACCTAGAGGTTCCTTTGATTTAATTTGTGTGTTAAAAGGAATAAATAGCTAATTTCGGGGCCTAGAATCTCAAATTGAAGATATGCATAAAAATCAATTTGATTATTACCTATGTTACTTGATCTATTAGAAGAAGAGATTATTGACGCATACAACTTACTCTATATAGGGAAACCTCATCATTACCTAGAAATTTGATTATATGGATGACTAGATCTCACAGTAATTGTGTTCACAATTTCCAATTGCTAATTGATTCTCTTAAAGATTCTATAACGATTGATTTGGAGGTTAAAGACTCGGGATGAGTGGTTTCAAGTTTTGTACAGGTTCCTAAAACCTATTCCTTATTTTTTTTTTTCAACTTGGGACCTACCCTACATATTTTGGAATCGGAAACCTATCTTGTCCTAGGTTTCAAGCTTTATCAAGGTTCTACATGTATTATTAATTAAACTATTACAACGAATTATCACCTTTAATAATCTCAATTTACTGCTACAATTCACTAATCATAACTTTATATAGACACACAAAAAATATGAAATATCAATAAAGTAAAAGTTGAAACTCAGACTAGTAGTTCCAATGTATATGACATCATTGAACGTCATGGAATATCATAGAATCACGTGAAGATATAAACCAAGAAAAACACAAAAACTTATTTCAGATTCTAGGTTATAGGTTTCAGATTCTAGGTTTCACTAATCTATAACCTAGAACTTACTCGTCAAAATAGGTCCCTCAATTTTTAGAACATGAAACCTACCCTGCATGCCTTAGTACCTAAAACCGAACAGCTTCCCACCCCTTTGGTTCTTAGATTCTAAGTTCTATCTTGAAACTGTACTCATCCCTATTGAAGACTATATAAGAAGATTAATACACGTTGAATAAAATTTATAAAACTAAGAAAGTCACAAATACTGATATAGTCACATTCTCTCTTTGTTGTGAGTGATCTACTCTTTGGCGGGTTGTTATTACTCACTTTAATTTGTAATTTGCAGAGCGTACAAGTTTGTAGGCAGCAATTGTTTATTGATAGTGGGATCAACCAATTTTGAATAGAAGCAACACGTGTTTCGTATTAACTACTCACTAAATTATTAGTGGATACTAGCCTATTGATGAAAAGTTTGGGAGAATGGGCGTAGATTTGGCATAAATCAAACCACCATAAAAATCTAAGTGCATCATGTTCTATTTCTTTACTTATTTTATCATTTATCGAGTGCCGGATACCTAGAGTGCCAAAACTTGGCACGAAGGAACAATTAACTACCAAAAGTTAGAAAAGAAATACTTAAGTAAATAGATTACTTAAGTGCCAACGGCGAGAAAATCTGACAAAAATACTGATGTGGCAGCTTTTTGGCAAGGTAAGTGCAAAAAAATGTCATTTTGTACAATGACGTGGTTAGACAAATGCAAAAATGACATCGTTTTTTCTTTGACGTAGTAAATAATTAATATAAAAATTAATTAAATTTAATTTAAACTAAATTTATTTAAAACATTCAAAATTTTAAAAAATGAGGATGGGTGGAAGAGAGGAGGCACGTGGCTAAGGGCAGGGCCCTTGCCGACGCCACCTCCCCACCATCGCTAGGAAGGGTCAGCGACAGTGGGGGCAGCGTCGCTTGGGGTCGCCAACCTTTCCCGGCGATAGCAAGGAGGGCTCAGCCCTTAGTCACCTTCTTCCTCCCTCCTCCTCATTTTTATTTAATAATAATAATAATAATAATAATAATAATAATAATTATTATTATTATTATTATTTAATTTTTATATTAAAATTTGAATACGCACAAAAACGACGTTGTTTTTGCGTTTCTTGCTGAGTCAGCTCTCTGGCAAATCACATAGGTGAGAAAAATAATAAACAGTTGCCACGTAGGGTTCCGGTGGGGTTTGCCGAAGATGTCACTTAAGGGTACACATGGTAATGCTTCTATTCCGGAGAATAGTTTCTTTTTAAAAATAGTTCTTTTCTATTTCTATTCTGGGGAACAATTTCTGAGTAAAATAACGTGTTTGGTAACGATATAAAATCTATATTCTTGAAATAGAAAAAGAATAGAAATTCGTTTGGTATAATTTATAAACTTTTGTATTTCTTCGTATTTTTTTTTCTTGCTCATAGATTGCCAATCGTTGCATGACCGTCGCTTGCCTCCGCCAGACCGTCGACCGTCATAGCTGACTGCCGCCGCACGACCACTGCCCACAGCCCACCAATTACTAGCAGTAGCGGTCAGCAATGGCGGTCGATGGGCTGTGGGCGGTAGTCATGCAGCGGTGGTCAGCGGCAATAGTTGGCGGTCAAACGACGGCTGTGCAGTGACGGTTGTGCAGTGATTGCTGGTCAATGGTGGTCATCACCCGACATGGGTGGTCGGTGGGCTATGGGCGGCAACAATGACGATCGTCGACAGTTGAGCGACGACGGTCGACGGTCGGGTGATGGGGGCTATAGGCGGCTGGAGGTGGCCGGCGGTTGGCAGGAGGGATGGCGATGGCTGCAGCAAGGAAAAAGAACAAAAGAAAAATAGAAAAGAAAAAATTGATTTATTTTCTAGAAATTGTTCCCGAGAACAAGAAGTTATTATTATTATTTTTTTGTTTCTTACTTTTGTTTCAAATCTATTCCCTGGCTACTTTGCTATTCCGAGGAATAGAAAAATAAGTTGGTGTTACCAAATAAATTTATGTTCTTTTTTATTCCGAGAAACAAAAGAATAGAAATTTGGAGAAATAGAAACGTTACCATACAGGCCTTAAGTATCCCACTTTTTAAAAGAAATGACACTTAAGTATCACTTTCCTAACTTTTGGTACTTAAGTATCTTTTCGTGCTAAGTTTTGACACTTAAAATGTCCTTTCATCATTTATCTAATAGAAGTATCTTGCATCTTATATCATCTATCGTTCCTGCATCTATCAACCTAGATTGAGTAATTCCGTGAAAAATTGTTATGTTTTGAAAATTAACTAAATTCACCCGATGTCGTTGTATTATTAGCCTCAACAGAAAGTGCCACATGCTATGCACATGCTCATCGGCTATTAAGCTAGGAGCAATTTTGATACTTAGATGCCCACTTTAGGGACTAATTAAAGACAAATTCACTTTGAGGACTCTTTTAAAAGGCTATTTGAAATTTTTCATGAAAAGCTTTGCCAACCATTTTGAGGGATTAAAACTCTAATGCTAAAGAATATGCTTGTGAGATTTTGTGATACCACTATAAATTATTACATAATACTAAACGCAGACATATTTCATTGGGAAAGCAAATGAGACTTGTAAAGATTTAAATTCAAAATCTCAAACTTTGATAACATATGAAATTTTGTGAAACCGTTACCAATTAGTCTAAAAACTTAAGCTATTAGAAGATACATAATTTACAATACTTTTCTTTTGATCTCCTTTAATTTCGAGCAGTTTGAATTAGGTCCTCATGACTAAGTAGTGTCCTCATGAATAAGGTCCAATTACGGTATCAATCAGCGTGTTCCATCTCGGCACATTGAAGCTTGCAATAAGCACACATATTCGATTCACAAGAAGCGCATTTACTTTTTAAAATATGCATATTTAATCACGTTCTTGCTGTATAAGATTATGTGGACAAAGAAGATAATAGCAGCCATTTTTGCTCACCCAACAAGAATAACTGATTTCCTTTTAAGTATCTTAAAATTGAGTTCATTGAAAAAAGCATGCGATTTTTTTTTTATGGGTCATATTTTAACTGTCACTTTCAAATCTTTGTTATGCCTCCTTATAAGGCATCGAAACCCACAGTTAAAATTAAATCGTTCCCATCCTAACCTCCTGAGAATGTGGTATTCAAACCCTCCACCTCCCATTTCATATTAGAATGATGGCCACTACGACAAGTCTTAGTGGTTATGTAATTATGTTTAGAGATTCCGACCATTTATTAACTAATCATCTAATCAAATCAAATGACGTATGGCATAGATAGCATAAAAGCGTTCAAAATTTGTCTTAAATTATTTCGTGATATCATTGATGCTTAACAATTAAAAATCGTGACATTTTATGTCGGTTTCAATATTTTGTTTTTCAATCCAATGGGACAAGTTAGCTTAGGTTGACTTGGACGAATCATGCCATCATAGGATAAAGTTCATGCATACCATATTCTCAATATATCATTTCATTAGATTTTAATGAGGATGTTTACATTTGTGTAGTGTCTATTCATATATAAATTTAAACTTTTGAATTTAATTTTTTGGTACAGTATCATAATCGAGGTCCATCTTCGTTTATGCGAGTATTCGCACACTAGTCCAATATATTTTAATTAACATTAGACCAATTTCTTTCTTTTTTCAAGGTTTTTTTCTTAAATTTTGAAAGTGCTAACTTTTTTCTCCACTAGCAAACTAAAATAGTGAGGAAGTTGCTACCGAAGGTCTCGAGAAAAACTGAGAATATCAAAAGAAAGATATGAAGGGGGGAAAAGGAACAGTTGAGAATTTGTTCCTTTTCCCATCGCTTTGGAAGAAAGGGAGATGGACAGGGCAACGGTATGGGTTCTGATTCCTTAATTATCACTTAATGTGCGTCATCAAAGCAGACCAATCATCATTTACTTTAGTGCCACTTCAATCATCTTGCTTCACTGGCGTTCGTGTCTGGACATGACAACCAAAGTGTGTTTCTTCTTCATCTTTTTTTTTCCCCTCGTTTGTTTATTTTACTTTTATCAAATACACTTAAAACCGAAAAAAAGGCATCACAAACTTTAATCTACACTCGCTATGAAATATTTACTCTAAATTTTTTTCTACATTAACGTGGCGCCACGCGAGTGCTATATCAAAAAGTTAAAAAGAAAGATGAAATTCAATGTTACTGTTCATCACGAAGAGAGAGAGAGAGAGATCGCAGATGGTCGGCATGCCATCGCCGTTCTAACTTTGCCGGGACATCGACCACCGCGGCCAGTCGCTTCAGCGGGCAAGCAGAGCTCAACCCAAATGGCGTTGAGCTCGAGCGGGGCCTGAGCTTGCCCAAATCTAGCCTAAGTAACAGCATCGGCAACGCCAATTCATTATCTGCTTGAGCAATGATCCAAGCTTGGTTTGAGCTCAAAGATTTGTCTTCGAAACCCATATTTTCAGCCCAGCGACCTCGAGTCGCCCAAGACTCAATTCTCAAGTCTCCCTCCAGGTTACAGGCTCTTAGGTCAAGCTTCAAGCTCAAGCGACCACAATGGCCAGATCTGGCTTCGAAGCTCACCGCGACTAAATCGTCGTCAAGGGACTCACCCCTCCTAAAACACTTGCCTAGATATGAAATTTCAGATCTGCGAGCAACCGGCGATCACCGGTGATTAAGCAAGGGCTCACGAACGTCCTCAGAGGTCTAGGCAACTTTGGGCATTGATGGACGAGGGACGCAGGCGTTTTGGCCAGGCAATCGCGAGCTTGAAGACAATGAACAGTAACTTTGAAGATGATGAACAGTAACTTCCCGATAAACAGTAAGCTCGATCTTTTCTTCTTTCTTAATTTTTTTGTGATGTCCCATCAGCGCCACTTGTCTTGAAGAAAAATTAATGATGTCACGTCAGATTTTTAACAACAATTTTTAACATAATTTTAATAAAGTATAAATACGTCACTCAACTAAAAATTTATGATTTTTGATGACAGAGTTTTTCTTTTGAATAAATGGGTCACTCTAGACATTCCTTACATAAATTAAGGTTTCTGTGACTTTTAATCTTTGGATCATGGTGATTACTTATGCATGTTTATGACGTATGAGCAACCATAATGAAGGTAAATTGGAAACAAGGCCAAAGCAAACACGGACTTCATATATGATCATTGAGTGAACGGACTGCAGAGACCATCTTTTTGAGGCCCAGATTAGAAGAGGGCAAAAGGAAAAAAAAGAAGAAGTGTTGACACCTAATATTTTAAAAAATAATAAATAAAATAAAAATTAGATTTTGGAAATTTTTTGTTGAAAATATATTTTCATTTCAAAATTCAAAAAAATTCAGTTTTTATTTAATTTTGGAGCCTTTTTGGGTGCGCATGGATTTATTTATGTGCTTTTTTTGTTCCTGGGAACAGAAACAAAAAAAAGTGTTTCTGTTTTGGGGAACAATTTTTGAACAAAAGAACGCGTTTGGTAACGTTTGGTCCGGGAATAAAAAATGAACAGAAACACGTTTGGTTAAATTTTATTATTTTTTTGTTTCTTTTAATTTTTTAAACATTTTTTATTATTTATTATTTTTTCCTTTCTTTTTATTTTTTCTTTTTTTCGGCCGGTCACCGGCCTCCGGCGACTGGCCGACGGGGCTGGCAGCCTCGCCCAGCCACGGCGAGGCTCGCCGGCCCACGGCGAGGCCGAGCCTGGCCGTGGTTGGGCGAGGCTCGGCCTCGCCTTGGCTGGGCGAGCTCGGGCTCGCCGGATCTGGGCGAGCTCGAGCTCGCCCAACCATGGCGAGGCTCGGGCTCGCCGGATCTGGGCGAGCCCGAGCTCGCCCAGCCAAGGCGAGGCTTGGCCTCGCCGGCGCGGGCAACGCCGAGCCTCGCCTTGGCTGGGCGAGCTCGGGCTCGCCCAGATCCAGCGAGCCCGAGCCTCGCCGGGGGCCGGCGACGCTCGGCCTCGCCCAGCCAAGGCGAGGCTCGGCCTCGCCGGATCTGGGTGAGGCCGAGCCTCGACGGCCGGTCGCCGGCCATGGCCGAGGCCGGCGACCGGCCAAAGAAAAAAGAAGAAAAAAAAGAAGAAAAGAAGAAGAGAAGAAGAAGAGAGAGAAGAGTCGTTTTTGTTCTTTTCTTTCTTCCGAGAAGTGTTTCTTTTCTGGAGAAACAACTTTTTTTTGTTTCTTTTTTCTGTTTCTATTTCGTTCCAGAAACAAAAAAACAAAAAAAGAACAGAAACGCAACCAAACGCGTTTCTGTTCCTTTTTTGTTCCCGGGCACACTTTCTGTATAGAAGTGTGCCGGAACCGTTTCTAAGAAACGTTTCCATGCACGCCCTTTATTGTTGGAGTCGTGGAGTGAATATCTCGTTTGCAAAAATAACTCTTGAGTGCTTTCACTATAAAATGCGAGGCTTCAAAACCATGTTGAGGGGGCGACTTCTCTTCGTTGAGGGAAAAAGAAAATAAAAAAGGAAAAGTCAAGAGAAGCTTTGGTTTGTGGGAGAGGAAAAGAGGAAAAAGTAAAAAGAAGGTAGAGAGAGAGTGTATACGAAGAGATGGGTAGGAGGAGAGAGAGTAAAAATTAAAAAAGGAAAAAGCAGAAGCAAAAGTTTTGGCAGGGGGATTGGACGTTTACTGTTCATCCTCTTCCCCCTGCACTCGCCGGAATTTGCTTCCCACAGACCGACGGCTCCTCCTCACCGGTGCACCACCGTGCCCGCACCTGCGCCATCGCTTTCACTCGTCCGCCACCACACCACCATCGTGCGAACACCGCCGTAGCAGCAAGCCTGAGCCCATCGCCGCCAGTAGCTGCCACGTCCCCTGCTCGACTCCTCCACGCTCGCGACCACCGCGCGCCCCCTACCCGAAGTGGCGCCACTCCACATCGCCGCTGGACCGAGATCTTATACTCCGCGGCGCTCGCACCAGCCCTCCTCGCCGATCAAGCCACCGTACGCCCGGGCGACGTCAGGGCTGGTCGCTGAACTCCCCTCCGACGAAGTCACTACCTTGCTGCACCGCGAAACCATTGCTCCGCGCCTCTGTTCTTGCCCGAGTCACTGATCATCATCGTCACTCACCCACCGTTCCAGATTCCGCCGCCGACGCCTGTGACTCGCCCACCGTTGGAGTCCTCCGCCCGCAACGCCCTGTCCACGAAGCCACCGCCGATTCAGCTCCGACCGCGACACCCCTGTTTCGCCGGTTGTCCCTGCTGCCCAGGTACCGCCCCGTTCCTGCCGATCCGCCTTCGCCGGAGTTCCCTTTGCCAGACCAACGATCAGTCCCCTCGGTGACCAGCCGCACAAGCTGCCGAGCTTTTCTTTTGGAAGCAAAGGAAAAAGAAAAACAAAAACAAAACAAAAGAGAAAAGCAAATTAGGTAGTTTGTTTTTCTTTATTTTATTATTTATTCATTTTAAATTTTATTATTATTGTTTAAGTTAGAATATGATTTGTCAATGTTAATATTTGTGCATTTTGTAGGCATTATCCGTAAGGATTTTGTCCGAAATTATTGTAATTATTAATTTGATCCGAGAGACATCGGATCAATTTTTTAATTATATTAATTTTCGGGCTTTTTTATGGTATTTTGGTTGTTAAATCAATGTAATTATTAACTTGATCTGTAAGACTTCGGATTAGATTTTTAATTATTTTGAACTCTTTATCATGATAATTAGGTTTAGAATAATCGTTAATTTGACTTGCGAGACAACGGGTTATCTTTTCGGTTATTTTAATAATTTATTTATTGAATATCTTGATTGTTTATATTTAATGTTTAGTCGATAATTACTTGTCTTGAAAAAACACTCAAACAATAAAAAAAATCAAAAATCAAAATCAAAATCTTGCATCAAAGCATGTAGGTTTAATAAATCAGACATGTAGGATTAGGTTTATGAAATTTTCATCATCTAGCAATTATTGCTAAGTTCATTTAGTTAGAAATTGCCCGTCATTAGAATTAGGTCATTTAATTAATTTAGATTGCATATTTAATTGTTGCATTTCTTTAATTTTGAATTTCATGGAAAATACAAAAAATTAGAATAAATTCATTTCATGCTTTAGGATAGATTGCATGCTTATTCATGTTATATATTTTAGGTCATATTGCCGCGTCATATCATTTCATGTTAAAATTAGTAGCATGCATTGTATGATTCTCATTAAATAAAATGAAAATCAAAATTAAGTTTGCATGTTTGGTTTATTTAATTAGAATTTTTTTTATTAGTAAAATATTGTCATATCTAGAACTTAGGTACTTAGATCCATACACATTTCATATTAAAGCAACACATCTAGATATTTTTAGATTAAGTCAATTTTCATTTAGTAAAACAAAAGAGGAACAAAAAATGCTATGCATGCCATATGAGTTATAGTTTAATTGTTTTTTTAATAAAAAGAAAAATGCTAAAAGATCATTATTGCACCATTAAGTTACTTTCTTTTCAATAAAAAACATTATGTCATTAAAAAAAAAACTAAAGATCATTTCCTTGGTTAGTTAATAGGTTAATTCATAATTAATCTCATTATTTAGCATATGTTGCATATATGCATTAAAAAATGAATCATCATAAAAAAAAATCGTAAAAAAACATGCATATAGAATTACCACATCATACATCTCATATCATACAACATATGCATATTTAGGGTTATGTAAATTAGATTGCACACATGTTGTAATGATTTGAATTATGCCACATGAATTGTATCTCATATGTCATTAAATTAAAATCCATGCATATCAAATTTAAATTAAGATTGCATTTAATTAACATTTTCAAAAAGAAAAAGAAAAATTAGGTGTCATGTCATTTAGAAATCATGTTTAGGGCATGCATTTTTATTATCATTTTTTTCATTGAATGTTATTTTATTGATTGTGCACCCGCATGACCATTTACATGTTAGTAGCTTAAGTTTAAATTAATCAACATTGCCTGCAAAATATTTTTAAAATTAAAATAAAAAGGTACCGAAATGGCATTAGACTAATTTAAGTAACCATGTTCCCGGACCCACTGAATCTCTGGTTCACAAAAGTAAAGTATTCTCCCATACTTTACTTAGGTTTAATTGGTTAGTGGTGGCTCCAAATTAAATATAATTGCACGTTTTAATATATTAATTTCTTAGTATCAAGTCGCGATTGGTAGGACTTGGAAAGGTCCGCGCCAAGTCTTCGGACTTAGTAATCCATTAGCCTTCTTTAAGTAATTCACATTCAAAAAAAAATCGGGAAGGTCACGACAAGAAGAGAGTGACTAAAATGTTTCTATGACTGGTACATCATAACCTCCCGAAACCAAATCGTGCAATTTTAGGTCAATTTGGACATTCTAATTCATTTTTTAAAGCCCTTATTCTTTCTTGGTTCTCTATCTTAATTACAAGAAAGCTAATTTCAAATTATAATGTATTGTGTTTAGAGTCTAAAAATCTTTCATTTCTTTTGTGGCTTCGAACATGATAACTTGAAATTTTTCGTATTTGAATTTATATTTGAATTTAGAGGATCCATGCTTTCATCAATCTCCATGTCATTTTGCACACTAAATGAGTGCCGCAACTCCTCAGAATCCCCTCTAATACCTGAAACAGTGCCATAAATTGACTGTAATAATTTAGTATCCAATCCCCATGACATTTGTTGTGGAATGTATAGAACTCATATGTGGTCAGAATCCCATGAGGAGAGACAATCTACAAAACCAAAAATTTCTTGATGGTTGACAAAAAAATGGATCTTGCACGAAATACTAAATTCCTTCTTATTGATGAACCGATAATAGCACAAAATGCCAAGTCAACTATGTTCTATTATGATTCTAAAGACACGGGAAAACAATCCACAATCAACCTTATGGCTACTTTAGAAGTCAACGTGAATGAGAGAGAGAGAGATTGACAACATATTGTAATTGCTAGAGTATTGATCTTGTATTAACTTATGATAGCCAAAGAAGTCAATTCTAGAAGTCAATTCTTCTACGTCTAGGTGATTTACCTGGATTATATTGTAACATGTGTTATAAGTCCGCACATGTTTCGAACAATTCATAACCTTTTGCAAGTATAGAAATTATTGCTGGCGGGAGAGCTAGAATCTCTTGAAACGACATGCCAAAAGCTGCTGCAACTTAATCAATTGACTAATGCATGTTAGAAGGCTAACAGATTTGTTCTCTGACTAATCTAAAATTCTCAATGAGGACCTACAACTTAATAAATTGACTAGTGCATGTGGTATGCACTTTGAAGTAGTGATGTTACCGGAATTCTCGGTGACACCCAAAAGGCCTCATGCTGCTTTTGCCTGTTCTTTTTTACTTTATTGGATGCAGTCATCCAGTTCTCTAGCAATGAGTAGCAGTGTGACCTGTAATCTGGCTTGATTCTCTCAAGAGATCTTGAATAGAAACAGTTTCCTTTACCATTTAGGTAACAATTCATTTATGTCCCGTGCAAGCTCTGATTGGTTTTATCCCTCTTCAGATGTTTTGAGCTGATGAAATGCAGCTTCTTTTTTGACAGATAGGATGACTCTCTAGATGCTAACTTCTGCGTATACATAGATGGGGCGATTCTTACCTTACCCAACCACGGCATGCATCTAACCAAGATCTCGTCTTCCTGTCTTGTTGCTGATATGATAATGCAATAATCTCAATCGCTAGGAATTAAATTTTTTTCAATGCCATACTTAGCCCAAGATTTTGATATGTTCCCTGAGTCATTTACTCGGAAGCTGCTTTCTTTTTTTGGGGGTCGGAGAGGAGGCTGCTTTAAGGCTAAGGGTGATAAGAAATTCTTTTTAGTCAAATCCAAGCTTTCCTTTCATTGTGCATCCTTGAGGTTTTATGTTGGGAACTGGGGGTACAAGTGAGAGATGATTAATTGATTTTCTGAATTTGCTGTTGATAGTATCAATTTCTCCGTAAGATTTTATTGATACATTTGTTTTCTTCTTATCAGTTGCAATCTTAAGAGAGGTGCAGAAGCCTAATAGATACTGTTAATTGCTAGTGACGACCCCATGGGCATGTTGTATATATCCTCCTCTATCGACTTACATGATAATGTAAGCTTACGATAGAAGATATTCTGAGTGTTTATGGAGCTAGAGAGGGCAAAAGCTCTCTTCAAAATTCTCCCGTTCCGCAATTCTCTGTTATGCATATACGTGCACACGTATGCTTGCATTTTCTTTTGTTTTGTTTTAATTGTCTTTTGTATCTGCAAGTTACCTTAATTGCATGCTAATGTACATGCTCCGCAATGCGTGATAGAATATTCCGTGCTCCGTTTAGTTATTGGCTTTCGGTTGGAGCTCAACCTTAGGATCCCGTCCAACGCATTCTCTTCAGAGCTGGTCTGCTGCCTCCTCCACCCATGGTGGCAATGAGACGCAAGAGTGGACCATCCTGTTGATCCCGAGAAGCAAACTGCTTCCGTCAAAGCAGATGAATCCACCACCTGAAGATGCAAATATGCTTAAGGCGACGAGACTACACGGTGAAACTCAGTGGCTGCAATCTCAGTTGCTTTCACTTTTCTGGAGTCCCCTGAAAATGCGCTTCAGATAACATACAGCAAAAGTTATTGGGAAAGGGACAATTGAAAATCTTTCTTTTTCCAATGAAGTTGCCAACCTTCTGTGACGAGGATGATGGACTGCGCAACTGTACCAGGATTTAATTTCTTAATCATCATTTATTGCCTTGTTATCTACACGTACACACTACGCAGAATATCGTTTTCTTCTGTTACCATCTCAGTCATCCGACTTCGCTTGCATTCTTGTCAGGAATGACAGCCAAAGCTTGTTTACTTTTTTATTATTAACTTAGATTTATGGTCTGTTTACCGGAAAAAAAAAATATTTTTCTCATTTTTTGACATTTAGATCATTTAGCAAAATGAGTAAACGGAAATAGTTTCTTGATTAACGGAAAACCTATGCATAAATTTGGAAAATGATATGTCCAAAAAAACACATTTTAGGAAAATTATTTTTTCTTTAAAATTTCGAAAATCATTATAAAAAATATGACTACATATTGCGATTAGATTAGAAATTTTGTGCTTGGATACAGGAAACCTAACACTCATTCTTAGGTACTCAACACTTGGGCTCATGACTTGAGCTTGTGACCTTGGTCTAAGCACTTAGGACCTAGTCCTCAACATCCAGACAGGGGTCACTTGCGGAGTCTATGCTTGGGTCTCTAGCACTAGTGCTTTGGTCCATCAAGTTCAGACCTAAGGCCTTAGTGCCATGCTCGTTGCCTCGATACTAGAGCTGAATCCATAAAGATCAAGGGTAGGACCCTCATACCTATACTTGGATCCCTCGCACCTTAGCTTGGGTCCATCAAGGCAGAGCTTGAGTCCCTAGTTCCCACACACAAATCCTTCGCACTTGAAGCTAGGTCCATTGAGATTGAGGCTAAGGACCCTAGTGCCTATGCTTGAGTCCATCAAGGCCAACCCCAAGACCCTAGTGGCCATGCCCGAGTCCCTAGTGCTCGTGCTTGACTCCATTGAAGTTGGGCTTGGGACTCAATGGCTGAGTGCAAGTCCATAAAGGTGGCTTAGTACCCTAGTGCTCATACTTGGATCTCCCACACCAGAGCCTATATCCAATGAGATTGAGGCCCTAGACCCTAGTGCCTGTGTCCATCAAGGTTGGGTCAAGGACCCCAATGCCTGTGCTTGAGTCTTCAACACTTGGACCTAGGTCTATCAAGGTCAAGCCTCAAACTCTGGTACCCTTGCCTAAGTCTGACCTTAATGGACCTCAGCCTGATCATTGAGGACCCATGCCTAGTCGTCAAGCACCCAAGAATAAGCATTGGTGTAAAAGAATATTTTCCAGAAATATAATATTTTTCGCGAAATAAGTAGAACCTAAGTATTTTACACAAAAAAAAAGCCTAAGTACATTTGAATCATTACAAAGTCCTATGGTCATGTATATTTGAAATGGATTAATATAATTTTGTAGATTGATACATTAACATGTCATGGAAATTCGAAATAGGTACAACAATTGTCCCAAATTAATTTTCGTATTACAAAAAAATCCCAAATTAGGGTGCCTCCATCACATTTATCCCAAAAATATTTTCACATCATAAAAAAATAATAAATCAGTACGCTAGTGTCAAACCTACCTTCCGTAAATTGGGGAATTTGATAAAATCTGCTAACTTTGCTCTCAGTCTCAATTCATTTTCTTCGTATCTGGTTTCTTCAAATCTGCGTGTGACGTGATTGGACGAAGACTAGCAAAAGATAGATTAGTGCCCATTGGGAAATTATTTTTCTTTGTTTAAAGCCCTTCTTCTTGGGCTTGGTCGTGATACGTGTCGACAAGAACATTTCTGAATATTGACTTGGACCACATATATCTGAGGGTAAAGAAAGACACATCAGCAGGTTTGTTTCCGCTGTGAGGAGGCACGCAATCAAAGCTATTCAAAAGGGTTTCAACATAACCCCCTAACTGAAAATGCAAGAAAGCTAATTTCAAATCCTAGTGTACTGTCTGAAAATCTTACCTTTGTTTCGGAGCTTCAGACATCAGAACTTGCGAGGTCCGTGTTCGAATTCAGAGGATCGACGCTTCGTCAATCTTTGTTTCATTTAGTTGCTTACCTTGAGCGTACGCCAGATGCACCCTGCAGTTTCCTATGTTTGAAACAGTACCGTAGAACGACTACTATCATTCAGCAATTGAGAGCCCAATCCCCCCATCTTATGTGGTCAAACTGTAACGAGCAAAAACAATCTAAAGCACCATAAGCTTCTTGATTATTGACAAACAACTGGATCTCGCATGAAATAATGACTTTCTTTCAATTAGCTGAACCAATAATGGCACAAAAGGCCAAGCTAGCTATATCACGGTATAACTCGGTAGATAGAGGAAACCTTATTAGTCCTCTCACGCTTTGATGGATGAACTGCTTTGGGGTCTTGCTTCTGGGATAAAAAATGTCAACCCAAGACTCACCAAGCAGTCCCTGCTTATTGGTACAGTTTGAGGTCGAGAGGCTGTGCGCTGATAGAGCAGAGGGAAAGATGAAGAGAGGAGGAGGAGAATAGAGAGGGGGGGGGGGGTTTATAGTGGGGAGGGAGGGAGAGAGAGAGAGCATTGATCCTGGATCATCTTGTGACGGCTGGAGAAGTCAATTTGTTTGAGTCAAGGTGATTCGTCTGGATTATATCCTAACATGTGTGATAAATCCGCACATGTTTCCTGCGATTCACAATCTTTTGCAAGTAAAGATGTTATGTTTGGCGGGTGAGCTAGAATCTCTCAAAGCTGCAAGCAATGTGTCAAAAAAAGCTGCTGCAACTTAGTAAATTAACTGATGCATGTAGGAAGGCTAACAAAGTTGATTTCCAACAGATCTAAAAAATTGTCAATAATGACCTGCGATGAAATTTTTTCAAAAAACTAAGCTCTGATAAGCTACATCTTTGCATACTCAAGTAAATTATGCTCGTAAGGGCTAATGGGAGAAAGAAATTTATATAATCACTTGATCCCCACACAAATTCCGGGAACTTACTAAGTGTGAGCATCTATCAGAAAAAATATGCTCAAGAGGCTGCAGTGTAATGATTCTACAGGGAAGGATTTTAAGGTCTGCACAGTCCCTCAAAAACAACTCTTTCAGTTCGACTAGATTCGCAACAGAAGAGCATATTGCAAGCATTTACCTAGAATTCTTTCCCCAGTATGCGGATGCTGCTTTTACTCAGGATTAGACCTACAAGTTTCCTGTGGCCTGTATTGAATGGCACCGATGGTGGAGAGTAACTGGGCCATTCCAGCCATCTCAACCCAACAGGAAAGTACATGGGATCACCTGAATGGTATATGGAAAATTCTGAGCCTTTTCATGTTTGTGAAGGCTCGAGCACTGAAGTTCCCTGGCAGCACATATATGAGGAGATGATTTAAGTGCAAAGGTGTCTAGGTTATGCAAGGACTCTGCTAGTAGTAAATAAGATTTGCCATGCTTCTGGTGCCTTTGGTTCTTAGCTTTCAGAATCTGCTTTTACTTTAGCATTTGAAACAAGAGTTTTATAAATGACCTCAATCATAAAAAAAAACCACAGTATTTAAGTTCCTGCAGATTTTTTTATAATTTACTTTCTGGAGAGAGGTCAATAGTACAAACCATACATCTCAAGGCTGGATATGGAAAAAGCAACTATTATGGACCACCAAGGCCATTATCCTACGTAGCAGAATATATTCACATATTTTTTTAGTAGAAGGCTGTTGGAAATGGTGATCCATTTTTCTAGAATTTCCTAGAGTTACTAAACCACAACCTAGAATTCCCTAGATGAAGTTTTGGATAGTTAAAGATTGTGGCTGGAAAATGTCCAGCATGTAATAAGCAAACAATCTCTGAACAAGTCAGAGATGTGGTGGTGGCTGCAAGATGAAGCGTACGTGGACAGCATCCATGAGAAGTCCAGAATCCTCTAAGGTAGTTGTACTTAGTTGGTGGAAAGGCCTATGAAAAGGCCATAGCTCATTCATGCAAATGTGTGAGAGGAGTATGAGAATAAACTCCATATCATGAAGCTCCTCCACCAACGGTTCCTTCAACTATTTTAAAACTATTTTTATAAACTAGTGAAACTATCCTAGTCCCATAAAAACTTGCTTTTATCCCTTGAACTATCCTATCTCATCCCTTGTCCATCATATACACATTATACGCAACACACACTCAAACCACAAACTATCATCGATATCAAATCATGTTTCTGTGCACATTCATATTTTTAACAAAGGCCAAAAGTTCTTTGTAAGAGGCTTTAACCCTACCAAATGGGCATATATATATATTGTCAAAAACATAGGACCATGATTCAGTTTACTAATGTACATCTCCAGCTTGCCATACTTAATAGTGATGAGCAACTTATCTATAAGAATAGCAATTCCACCATCCAGGTAGAGATCACAGCTCTCCCAAATTTTTCTCGCATAACTTATACACTCTTCCATGAAGAAACATGCTATGTCAGGAAATATGTCCTTCTCATAATCATCTAGACCATCAAAGCTCATTCTCAGCACACAGAAGATTTTTCCACTGAAAACTCAATTCAAATTATCTAATGACTAATCCATTCAAGTAAGCTTCTACCACAAAGAAAAGAACCCAAAACTTTAATAGCTAATGGAAGTCCTTTGGTGTTATCCACTACGTTATTTGAAAGCTCTTCATAATCTGAAGGAGGAGAAAGATTCCTGAAAACAATTTAACTCAATAGCATACTAGCAATAGAATGATGTAACACTTGAACCTTGTATATGCTTTCTATGTGATGAGCAGCTAGTAAATGTTCATCTCTAGTCATTATGAGATTTTAGCTTCCACAACCAAACCAATCACGTCCTCCAACTAGTGTTTCGAATTGGATCAACTGGTTCACATTGTCAATGACAATGAGGACCTTTTTATGGTGGAGTCTACTCTTTATCATGTTCATACCTCTGGGGAGATTGCCAAGCTTGAGACTATCATCATTTTACCTGAGAAAAAAGTGTCTCTTGAAGCTGAAGTTGGCCACCTTCTGTGATTTCTCGCAAGTTTCCCTAACATTGGAAAGAAAGCTGCAACAGTAAAATTTGCAAGCAAAAGCATTGTAAGTAGCTTTGGCGAAAGTCATCTTCCCTATTTCTCCAAATCTGCAAATCTCGACCATGCAAACCTCATTTGATTCCATGTCTAGCAAAGTATGCAAATCGGACACATGCAAATTTATGTCAACCACGTTTTTGGGAACATATAACTGCTCATTGTTCAGCTCAGGCCTTGCTCTCTTGACAATGCTCTGAATGACATAAGACTGGTGCCTGGTAGATTCCATGCATAAAGCCAATGAAGAATACCCGAGGAGATTCAAATACAATTGATACAAGGAGTACTAAGTTGCTCTCCAGTGAGATCAACTCGCGGTCAATATCTCATGCACTATAAACCAGATTCAGTTCCTAGCAATCGGCACTTAAAATAGAAGATAGGGAAATCAACTTTCTGGATACCTAATTAAACAGATAAATACTCAGTCAGCCTTAAGTTTAATCAATAAATAGATCATTACCTTCCTTTTTGATAAACCTGCAAACCTCAAGGGGCTTGTGGAGGGACATGGTCCAGCTGCATGTTTATTTACTCAATGCACGACTTTTAAAATTCCTCTTTTAGAGTGAAGAAACGATACATAAGCTTTCCTGCTCTGATGAGAGTGAATTGATCTTTTTCCCCTTTTATGCATAAACATTACCCTGAATTTATTTCCAAGGAAGTAAGTGAAATTCCTTAATCAACAATTGGAAAGGAATAAATGAGCCTCACTTGTCAAACCAAAATGCCAGCCAGAGTTGTCTGCCGCTTTAGTCAGTGCTTCTCTCTCACCTCTTCACCTTCCCTGAATCGCCCTTCGACTTCAACCTTTCGTCGTGACCGATTAGGGCTTGTCCATACCTCCCCCTCTGGTTCCTCACCTCCGACGGATCCACCTTGTCGAACAGCGGCCACAAGATCTGCCCCATCGTATCCCTGCACTCGACGATTCTCACCAGCTCGTCCAAGCACCAGCCAGAGGACCCGTAGTTCTCCGAGAACACGACGACCGAGATCCTCGACCCCCTATGGCTCCATGGAAGCTTAGGAACACGTCTTACCCGCATGGACGGCCAGAAGGACAAGGGCGGAGCGTCGCCGGAGGCCTCCGGGCTCGAGCTCGACATGAGCGATGAGAGACGGAAGGGAGAGCGACCTCCTTCTCGAACAGCAGTCTGACCGTGTGAAATGCATCGCCTTTTGGACTGAAATTGGTTGATACAGGGCCGGCCATGGTTAAACCAGTGAACAGCGTGTGGTGAGAGACGTGCCCACGAATGAGGAATCCTTTTACGTGCATTAAGCATAATTAAAAAAAAATCACAAAAAATTTCAAATTATGCTCATTACAGTTACCCTAATTTTTTTCTTGCGATGCAAAATATCCAAAATTTATATATGTATTAAACATTTATCCTCCAAGGTCTGTTAGATGGCTAAAGCAATGGAATTTATTTTCCACTTAAGTCACGTGCGCATCATATCAATAACATTTACTCTTTTTTTTATTTCCACATAGGCAAATTTTTAATGGTTTATATGAGAGGATTATTAACCCTTCTCATTAACATAACTTTAACTGAAAGTAAATATGTCATATAGATATAAATTTCGGATTTTTAGTACCACGGAAAAGAGGTTCAGAATAAATGTGTCATAATGGGCATAGTTTTGGGTTTTCGGTGGCTTTTTCCCTAATAAAATTTACTAAGCACATAAAATTTATGATTTCTTATAAAAAGTTACCAAGAAACATCAAAAGTCATTTCAACATTACAGAAACTACCAAACAAGTTTGAATATTTCGAGTGGTTGAAAAATTACTAGCCTCATTACATATTTTTTTTTACCTTTCTTAAGCTTAGCTTCACTTTGTATTATTTAAATTACTTCAATTTGAAAATGAAATTATTCGTCACGTGTGGATGTTATAGTAAACAAAAAGCTACTAATCACATATAATCAATTATTTCCTGTATTAAAAGTTGCTTCAATGTATGATCAAAAACATTTTCACAATTACGAAAGTAAGTGAGAAAATATAGGCTTTTTTTTTTTTTTAAAATACGTTGAACAATGTTATAAATATATGGACGATATATTTGAATGGACCAGTTACCTATACCCTGCAAAATATTAAAGTGTAATGAAATATATTCTCCATCTATATTATTATATGAAAAACAGAAGTTTCTGCTATTTTATTTTTCCTCAAGCCGTTTATAAGAAAATAGCACATGAGCAAACAAATGAAAAATCACAAACTAATGACCATATAATTTTAAGAAAACTCTTGAAAATTCAAAAAGGGCGATTGGCTATTATTTTCATCAAGCAGCTCTTCCTTTTTCATTCTAAACTATAACGAGTTATCATTTAGTATCTATCTTGCAAAATTGCTTGCACTAATAAACAAGTAATTCAGAAAAATTTAAAGGATAATAGTTAATAGTTTATATCTATATTGTCATCCAATTTTATCGTTTCCATTTCATTTTGTCGTTCCTTCCCTTTTACAATCTTAATTTTGTAATAATTTGATAATTTTTTTTGTTTGAAATGTCAGTATTATTTATAAGATGATGCACAGGAGCTTAGGGGCATTCCCTAACGTTACAAAGATAACTAAGGACATGAAAAAAAAAAAAATGGAGCGAGGGAGTCTCCATATAGTAGCCAATATTTCATTTGTTTGGAAAGATCTAAATTTTTGTAATATGAAGCTTGCCCTTTGGCAAGTTTATAGACTTTAGCCATGATGATAAAGACATTATTTGACTTGTTTTGGAAACATTTATGGTTACATTCTATCCAAATGCAATAAATGGTTACTAAGAAAATTACATTGAGAAGCTTTGCTGTCAAGTCCTTGCCTTTGATAGCCCTAATTATCCATTGGAGTTAATCATTCCATCCTCCTAAAGAATGATAGATTTTGTATTGTGTCAACTTAGGCCCTACTGTGTAATATTGTCCACTTTGAACATTGAGTCCTCATGGACTTAAAACGTATTACATAGATTAGAGGGACCTAGGTCTTATAAATTAACCCCAGGACTTCTCCCTAAGCGATGTGGGACTAGAGAGGATCCCTTCCCCTTCCTTGGGCTATCACACTCTTCACCCCTTAAGAGTACAGTGTCCTCGCTATGGCCCTCACACGCGGTCGAGGGTCAGCTCTGATACCATTTGTAACGACCTGAGTCCTGCTTTGGACACTGAGTTCTCACGGTTTTAAAACGCGTCACACAAGTTAAAGGGACCTTAAGCCTTATAAACTAGTCCAGGATTCCCCCCCCCCCCCTAAGCGATGTGAGACAGAAGACATGCCTTGGCCTCACCCGCGTATTGTCAAGGCGATCTCAATCCATCCCTCTGTACTACCCCGAGTCTAGGTCGTCACACCATATGCTTTTAGTATATCTGCATTGAAATAATAGATGATCTCAATTTTCTAGGCTAGCCAAACATAAATTACAATGGATTCTAAGGTGATACAATGTCCATTGTTGGTAATCTATCTCTACAAACTAGCCACCCAATAAAATTGCATTTGTTGACCCTGCCTATCTATATTAGTTGATACCATCCCACTATCGATCCCACACTCTTAAGTTCATTGTATAACTCTTTGCAACAATATCTTTGCCTAGACATAGCTTACGCTAAAGTCAGTCTCAATTTAAGAATGCCATGCCAATGCCACACCAACTCCACGCCATACTACCCTTGAGAGTTGCATGATCGAAATGCCTCTACATTTGGTACTGTGAACTAGCTTACTCCATAAGGAAGATGACAGAAAATTTATAAGGTCTAGAGCATTTAGCTTAGTAAAACTTTGTTCTATAAATTTAAATTGAGCAACCCTGTTCCTCCCCCCTTTTTTGGCACGTAATTTTTTTTTCCAAGCAACTTTATCCAATCTGTGGCCTTCCGTATTTCCAACCCATAAGAATTGCCTAATCTTCATCTTCACTTCGTATATAGTTTGCTTTGGAAGTAAAAACATTTGCATCAAATAAGTACATATGAAAATAAGTATTGATGGCCAACTGCAGATGACCAAGATAGCTGATGTGTTGCATGCCCTAGCCTTCTATTATTTTGAAAATTTTATCAGTCATACTCTTGCAATTTGTGTGCTTCAATTGTCTTGTGACAAGAGGAACAAAAATGTATCTAATGGAAAGGGTACCTGTGAGAAAAGGTGTGTGATTCAATATAATACCCTATTTTACCTTGGCCAAACTAGAGAAAAAGATTTGGCATTTATTTGGGTAAAAATGTAGTCCTGTGAGACCTACAAATTCATCAAGTGTTTTGACAAGGCAAATAGCAGAATTAGCATCTCCATGAGCAAGATGAAACAAATAATTGGCAAAGCAAAAGTGTAATTTTTCTTGTTTTGCAGGGCCAATGATACTTGATAGAAGATATGACCACTTTCTCAATGATAATTCTATTAAGAATGTCCATAATTAAGATAAACATATAAGGAGAGTCGGTCGCCTTGCCATAGTCCATTGGTATCAACAAAGTAGCCAACTTGTTTGCCATTGAGGCTTATTGAAAACCTCAATGTAGTTATGTATTGAGCTATCAAATCAATCAAGTGCTATGGTGAATTGATAGCTCTTAGAACCTCGAGTACTGCCACCCATTTTACCATGTTAAAAGCTTTTATGAGGTCAATTAGTGCCACACGTTTACCTTTGTTGCCCTTATGGTAGTTGTGAAGGAGCTCCTGGCAAAGTAGAATATGCTTCAAAATTTGTTGACTTGAGATGAAAGTAGTTTGGTTGAGGTCAACAACCAAAAGAATGATATAGTTGATTCTTTTTGTAAGTAGCTTCAATATGATCTTATATAAAACATTGCAGCATGAGATGAGTCTAAAATCTTCCATGCGAGATGGATTCAAGACCTTCAACACAAGGGATATCATAGTAGAATTTATAGTTTTCAACACCCTCCTTGAGGAGAAGTCCATTATAGCATCCACTATGTCATCCCATATGGACCCATAGCTTTGAAGTTATTGATGCCTTTTAGAACCTAAGGACCTTAGCTTTTTGAAAGCCTAGTGAAGCTATGAGGTCACTTACATCTTCCAAGAATAAGGAGGCATACTGCTTATAAGGGATATGAATGTGTCAAGAGTTGCCAAGTATGCGATAGTAATAGGAGACAATTGTATCCCCAAGAGCTGAGTAATTCTGTTCTATCATCAAGTGAGAGCTAAGTAATTCTGTTCTAGGCACTACTACTCATCATGGAGGCAAAGAAATCTAGTTGTCGTTGGCCATCTCCTTAAGCCATATATTTCTAGATTTTTTTCTTTAGGAGAAATTCTTCATGTTTGCTAAGGGTACGTAGTTGCTCCAATTGTGCCTTTTCTTCTTCCCGAGTGCTCATATTGTAACAATCCAATACAAGAACTTGTTGTTACCATTGTAGGTTCTCCCCGGCTTTCTTGACCTTCATACACAAGTCACCAAATTGAGATTTACTAAGGTGATTGAGTTGTTGTTTCAATGCTTCGAGCTTCTTCACCAAAATAAACATTTTCACTTCTCTAATTTCCTGTTGCCAGCAAGCATGGACTATTGGTAGAAAATCGTCTCTTTCGGTCCAAAAATTGAAGAATCTAAAAAGTGGCTTCCTTCTCCCAGAGCAGTGTTGAGACATATCAAGGAGGGGGAGTGATTTGAAACATATGGTAGCAAAAATTCTACCGAATAATAAGTGTACCTGTGTGTTGCCAATTTGCATTTAATGAAGACCCTGTCAATCTTGTTCACTCTATGATCATCATTGAACCTTTTATATAACCATGTGAAGAAAGGGCTTGTGGAATGAGGCTCGATGAGCGTAAACTCCTCGATCGTAGTGTCTAGCTCATTTATTTCAAAAGTCCATAGGATATTTGATTCAATCCATTCATTTGTATCTCTCATTTCATTGAAATCACCTATTAGTAGCCAATGCACATTTATGTATTATTAGTCAAGAATGGGTTAATGTTCAGACACAAAGTAATGCATCCATGAATTGCCAAAAGAAGAAATGGGTCATTTCTTGGATTCTCAACAAGAAAGTGTATGACTTGATTGAAAACTTCCATCATAGTCAAGCTAATAATGGACGGTTTCCACAATTTCCATATTCTACTGAGATTGTTGCTTTGATAGTTATGGATGCATTTCAAGCCTCAAAACCTAATTTGACGCTAAAAGAGGAGTTGTTTCAATTGTATATATTAGTTAGGCATAACATGAAAATAATTATGAGTTGGAAAATTGAAATATTGCCCTATGAACTCTAACAAAATTGCAAGTTGAAAAAGTTAAAAAAAAAAAAAGGCGAAAATCATAAACCCCAAAACCCTGATTGTGCCTTGACTTCAACCAAAGGAGCGACAGTGATTGCACTCGGTTGCTTTGTGAGTGAAAAGAAGAGAGGAGAAAAAGAATGATGGTTCAGATCCATTAAGCGAGATTTGGGTGCAAGAATGGGCCCTTCTATTGGGTCATGGCCGCTAATAGCAAATCTCCTCGCGACGGCATGCATCTCAAAGTATTAGGATGCCACATTTACTCAAATTAATTTTCATGCCACAGAAAATCTTAAACTGATGAACAAGTACCACATTTTTCCCAAAGTAATTTTCATATAAAAAAAATATCCACTTTGGAAGGGAGAAAATTGATAGATTTTAAGGTAGAAGTCACCAAAAACTCTAAACTATGCCACTATAAGACCTTTATCCCAGATTTTTTTTTTCTTTTTGTGACACAAAAAAAATCTCAAACTTACATCTATGTGACACATTTACCACAAAATTATACAATGTGATACATTTAACCCAAATTTCTTATTGTGACACCAAAGACCCAAAACTTTAGTGTCACATAAAAAAGTTTGAGGTAAATATGTCATATGAGTACAAGTTTGGGATTTTTGATGTTACAAAAAATAGTTTAGGATAAATGTGTCACAGTGGTCAAAGTTTGAAGTGCTTTATAGCTTTTTCCCTAAATTTTAACATAAGTTACTTCATTAAAAACAATTTTTTGCAAGTTAGCCTTTTATAAAATTGGTGCAACGGACAAGATTTTCTGAGAAAAAATTTCATCCTTGTGTCTTCTTCCCTTTAATTTTGTCTACTTGGTGGAACATCTTAAGCCAACGGACAAGAATTTTAGGCTTGCCGCGGCTAGTCCTTTTCTGAGGACAATAATCCTACAAAACCTTATATCTGCTCTTGTGACGTTTTGAACAGAACTGGTTTACCCCCTTTTTTAGGGAAAAAATGATAGGGGATCTTGTATACATACTCTAAATGCATCTTTATGAATTTGGAAAGTTAATTTGAAATAAATGCAACATGAATTTATCATTTTTAGGATTTTTTTTTTGGTAATATTAACCATATTCTTTTAAAATATGTGTATTAAACATTTCTTATCATTTGGCAAGGACTAATGCATGAAGAACATGTTGGGGAGCCAAATGTAACTAAGCATTCGTCAGCCCTTGCTTGACCACTTGCCAGATCTAGCCATGACGGCTGCAAGCTTTGAGGTTTAATCTAGCTTTTAAGCTCATGGCTGCCATGGCCACTTGAGGTTGAAGCTTGGCCTAAGAGTCTGCTTCATGGAGGAAAGTATGTTTTTTTACTTCCTCTTGAACAAGTTCCACAAGCTTTTATGTCAAAGAAGCCTGTTAAGGTTTAGAAGATTTTCTGCTCTATATGCTTTGACCGGAAGCCACAACAATTTCAGGTTCTCTAATGAAATCCTTTCGATCAGAGACCATACTTTCCTTCTGCACTTCCATCTCAATCCTGATGGCTTCCTTTAGAAGAAGGGTGACTCATATATTCTGGATTGCGCACCTTCGACTTTTTCTCTTTCATTTTCATCTTTTTATTTCTTAAACCAGTCCGGAATGAGCCACGAATTTCCATAGGTAGCTTCGAGTCTGATCTCTGGCGGGTGGTCATGCAAGGGCCGACGAACCCCGCCAGAGGTCTAGGTGGCAGTGGGCAGCAATGAACATGCGCCAGAGAGCTTTGGCCGAGCAATCCCGAGCTTGAGGACGATGAATACTAACTTCAATTTTTTTTTTTGTTTTTATTTTTTAAATCTTTTTAGGTGTGTTGCTTGCGTGGGTGCCTCTTGTCCTTGAAAGCACTAAGAATGCCACATTGAATCCACGTCAGATTTTTAACATAACCCTAATAGAAGATAAATGTGTTATTTGGATACAAGCTTGAGATTTTTGGTACACAAAAAAATAAGGTAACCGTGTCACAGTTTGGGGTATTTTGTAGTTTTTCCCTAAAAATATCATTGTGCAGATCATGTGCATATCACTGCTACAGTCTACCGCCTCTTCTTTCAGATCCGTCCGTCTTCGCTAGATTGGCTTCTTATCGTCTTCGATAGTGTCTCCTAACCTGGTGTTTTTTCTTTCTTTGTCTTTTCCGTGCCTTGTTGGTTGTTTGGGTGAGGTTTGTGTCCTTTGGCCCTACGTGGCCTTTCTCTACCTATTATTTAGGCTTTTTCTCGCTTTGGCCTGCTCTTGTGGTTTCTTTTGCATCTGGCACCCTTCCACTCACTTCGACTTGGTGTCGTGTTGAGTGCAAGTTTTGTGGTGCTAGATCTTATGTAAATGTTGGCTCAAAGCTCATTATATTAATTATTCTTACAAAAAAAAAAAAAACAAAAACTGAGTACGTTTGTCTAGCATATAGAGCGATTCTCGGTTGCGAACATCGGCCAGAGCCGGACAACAGTCAGGTGCAAGGTGTATCGAACTTTTCCTGGGAAAAGTAAGGGGATTTTATTTATGTTGACTAGTTGATTAATCTCTAATTAAAGTTTTGGCTTTATCTTCTTATAAGATAATTGCGACACCAGCTCGAGGAATTTTTACCTTTTGAGAATTTGTCACTTCATGATGACATAAGATAATGTAGGGTTTTGGGAACCAAGACACTTTTGACTTGCATGTAATTCACTACCACCAGCAGAGTTTTTCTCATAGGACAAATAACATGGATATTCAATGTATGGAACTGTGGATTATGTTTGCCTGATTGCTACCTTCATTTGAACAGCGGAACTCGGCAAACACTCCTTCCCCCGATGGTCGAATGTACTCAATAAGATTATGGATGCCAATGATTGTCCTCGGCTGGCATGCCTTGACATTGGCAGTCCGGAAGAACAACTTCTAAAAAGGAGAAGGTTTGTAGAAATTCAAGAGGCCTTTAGCTAGGCTTTCAATGAGGATAAGGACAAGTTCGAGAAATCAAACGTTTCTTCCTCTTCACCATCTTCATCTTCAGGAGCAACGAGGCCTAAGGAAAAGCTCCATATGAACAACAGGTCATTTAAGATTTCAGAAATGCTTGTACCGTGGTAATATAAACTTCTTTTCTCTTGGTTTTGCATCTGCCAATTTCTGTCTCTGTACCGGGGTTTTTCAACAGGTCATTCAAAAAGATAGGGGTAGTGTTAGAGTTTCTGTTAAAAGTTCAATCTGGTGAGAATCACGAGGGCCATTTCAATTTTTTTTGGCTGTCTTAGCAGGAAATATTGCAAGTAAATGATCAAGTGCATATGGGTCGAAGAATTGTGGCCCGACTAATTTCAACATGGAATATCACAATTCACAGGAGACTATCTCACACCAAAATCTGGTTAGGATGCACAGAAAAAGCACGCAGTTCAATATGCAGAAGTACAGAGTACGTATGGATGCACCTAGACACATTATACGTACTCTCGTTCTCTCGAAACTCAGAAATATTATCTGGTGCATATGGAGTCCGTAAGAAAAAGCTCCATTGAGAACGGAAAGAGACGCTGAGAAATTAGCTGGAAATGTCTGATGTTCACTCAGGAAGACTTCAGACAGACGTCAGGGAGTGATCACTTTTTGGGAAAATTCCAGGGTCGCTGCTTGCATTGTCCTGGTCCATCATTTGTGTTTGTCCACTTTATTTAGTCACTTCCTAATCCGAATTTGGTAAGAGTCACATCTGTGATGTACTAAAAGATTCACCAAATATAGATAAAAATCTCTTGAGGCAGACTTTACAACGATACCTGGCCTAATTTCCGTGGTCAAATTTTTTTTTTTTGGGTGAGGATTGGACCGCATTAACTTTGGATATGCGAATTATATCAATGATGAGATGGAAACAGCGTAATTGATCTACTTTGTCAAAGATTCTCCAAAGGCTCAGTAAATTTTATTCAAATAGCCCTTGAAATGGAACATTTTCTCATAAGATTCTTTAAAATGAATTTCATTTCAAATAAAGTCCATAAGTAAGCGACTTAGTCTTCAATCACCCACAACTCACCTGCTAATCAATTATTTGTCGACGGACAGGCACGTGAATCTCATGTGACAGTAACCAAACCATGACTAAAGACATTTTCATTTAGGATGGAGGTTGATCCGTGCCTTAGAGGCGAGATCTAAGGCTCAAATCAAGCACAAGCATGTCAACATTTGACCCTTGTGGTCGCCACTATTTAGTTCTTGATATGATGATGGCTGATGGGCAAGGAGAGAGATGCGCGCAGAAGAGATGGTGGAGAGAACGCTTACAGAGGGAGACGAGGGTGATGACGGCACACAGAAAAGGGGAAGGGCGACAACATCAGACGAGGCAACATAAGATGAGGCAATGCTATCACGGTGATGGCTACGTGCAGTTGCAAGATTTTGGCGTCCTGGCAACTTCTTGTCGGCGGTCCATTGTGGATTTTGTTGGTAGTTTATTTGTAAAACAAACTTGAAAGTTCCTCCTCCCACATAGAATAATTAGAAGTGCGTGTGTCAATATGTAAGTGTGAAAGCCTTCCACTCTTTCTAATGGAAACGATGGGTTTAGTGGGTTGGACCCTACAATACGCATATGCCAGTATGCAATAAGTAGATGTACTTCGCAATTGGGTTACG
The DNA here is from genome assembly GCA_028830015.1 of Eucalyptus grandis x Eucalyptus urophylla. Classification (NCBI taxonomy): domain Eukaryota; kingdom Viridiplantae; phylum Streptophyta; class Magnoliopsida; order Myrtales; family Myrtaceae; genus Eucalyptus; species Eucalyptus grandis x Eucalyptus urophylla. The sequence goes on from CM054190.1 coordinate 51,646,578, forward strand.
GTTGTTTTTTTATTAATTAATTTTGAATTTTATTCCTAAAGGTAATTCAGCATCTTACAATCTTTAAGAAGTCGTGTCTTTTCAGAAGTTTTAAAATCCATAATTAAAAAAAAATAATATTATTATTATTTAATAGGAATTCCAAAATGTCTTTGGAGAAAGCATCTGTTCACAATAATTCTAAAAGACTATTCATCATTTTTTGTCTCATATTTTCTTTAGTCTTGTCAATTTTCTTTCAAAAAATTACAAACCATTTATTTTAATTGTTTCCTTTTAAGAGTTCTTGGAGAAACACGGGAATTGCTATCCGGTATTCTCATTGAGATTTTGTTGTATCGATTTTGTTGAATAACTATTAGCAATGTTGGGGATAAATAATGTTTTAAAGAGAGTGTTATCACACTTCAAAAGTTGACTCCACTCTTCTTCCCAATCATATTTCTGCTGACAGATCTAGAGGTAGGGAAATGGAGTTCTTACAAGTGACTCGCTTTGATGGTGTCGACAAAGAACTCAAGGTATTGTGGACACTAGCTTTCCTCTTTGGAGCTCCAACTTGGCTGCCTATCGAGGTAGACCCTGTCGACTGAGTTTTGGAAGTGGCTGCCCATGCTGATAGGATTTTGAAGTTGAGACCAAAGCCACTACGCACCATTGTCTTGATCGCGCGCGAGGCTTCCTCATGGCAGCTAAGACTGTAAAAAGCGGGCAATGAGCACATCGAAGGCAATCTTACTGGAGATGCGGTGATTGAGGCGAGAAATGGCGCAAAAGGGGTCGTTGAAGGCAAAACAAAACAAAACAAAACAATGCCTTGTACAAAAATGTCCCTATAATATTTTGAAATTGACAAAATATTCTATTTCTAATTATAATTTTATAGATGTAAATGTTGTCTTATTTCAAGTAATGTTGATATGAGGGACGCTCTATCACCATTGATGGAATTTGAAGCATGAAGATTACTAGAAGTCGAATGGATCATGATAGAGTGTGAACAGGTTTAGAAGAATGGGAAGTTCACAATAACTTAGAGGTATCGTGATAAGGTGAATAGTGAGTGAAGTCTTGAACATTAGTGTACCCATGGATAGCAATACACAAGTCGATTGCTGATAGAAACGGCATATTATATCAACTATGGAGAAAAATATTTTTCACTAGTTCAAGCAATCTGGATAAGAAGACCAATGTTCTTTCACTTAATTTGCGAGTTAGAAGTTATAAATAGCTAGCTTTCAAGGCTTGGAATCTTGAAGTGAAGATATGGAGAGAAATCAATATGATTGTTACCTATGTTATCAATCAATTAGAAGAATATATTATTGAGCCACATAGCTTATTATATTTAGGGAAACCTCATTATTACCTAGAAGATTTGATCATATGGTTGACCCGATCTCATAGTAATTGCGTTCATAATTTTCAATGGCTAATTAATCCTCTTAAGGATTCTTTAACGGTTAATTTGGAGGCTGAAGACTATATAAGAAGATTGATACACTCTGAATAATTTATGTAAAACTAAGAAAGTTGTAAATATCGATGTGGTCACATTTATTTTATGTTGCAAGCGTGATTTTATTTACTTGTGATCTACTCCTTTGAGAGTTGTCATTGTTCAGTGTAATTTGTAATTTGAGGAGTGTACAAATATAGGTAGTGCTTGTCTATTGATAGTGGGATCTATTAATTTTGGATAGAAGTAGCACGTGCTTTGGTGTAACTACTAACTAGAATATTAATAGATTCCAGCCTATTCGTGGTGAATAAAGACACAAACTTGTTATAAATCAAACCACCATAAAATCTGTGAGCATTGTATTTGATCTCTTTACTTATTTCACCATTTATCTTATAGAAATATCTCGCATCTTATATTATCCATTGTTTTTGCATCTATCAAATCTAGTTTAAGTAATTCCACGAAAAGGAAGAAAAAGAAAAAAAAAAGGTTTTGAAAATCAGCTTACTCACCCCCCTTTTGGTTGTATCATCAGCCTTCGCAGAAAGTGCCACATGAGGTGCACATGCTTAATGAGCGATGATAGTTGGCTTGTAAGCTAGGAGTGATTTGAAACTTAGTCATTCATTTTAAAGACTAATTTAGGACAAGGTTCACTTTGAAAACTTTTAAAAAGAACGAATTCCCTTCGTAAAGGCTGTTTGAAAATTTCTCGAAAAGTTTGCCAACTCTTTTGGGGAATTAAAACTTCAATGCTCTATAAAAAAGCCTTTCATTTGATCTCCTTTAGTTTCGAGCAGTTTGAATGATTACCCATGTGACTAGGCAGTGTTCTCATGGAAAAAGGACCAATTACGGCATCAATCAACCTCTCCCTGCTTGGCGTATTGAAGCTTGCAATAAGAACACATATTAGATTCACAAGAAGCACCTGCGATTTAAACAAAAAGAAAAGAAAAGAAACATGGAACATATCTTGTAAGTTCTGGTTAAAATTTGGTAATGTAAAGCATTTCGAAAAGTTCTTCTCATTAAAACTGAAAATGAACTTTCGCACAATTAACGCTTCTACTTATACATAACTGGTGACCACACACACACACACACACACACACACACACAGAGTTTGTGCTAACTTGAGAAAAGAACACTGAAAGGACTTCGATACAATGGTGAAAAAGATAGAAACTACAACATATGTACAAGCATATTCCCTTGGCCCACCAAAACCTAGTTTATGAGTTGGATTCTCTCTTCCTTCCTGTTTCCAGCATGTACCTTCATGCCGTCAAGCAAAAAGTCGCTTCACTTCAGTATCTCTCTCCAATTATGCAAGACCTGTATTATGTGATCCGGGTCACAAAAAAACAGCAGCAACAATGACTCTAATGTCCAGCTTAATAACAAAACGGAACCCAAAAGGACAAGAAAGTAACAGAAAGGGCAGCGCGAGAGTCCATGAAAATTTAGGGCACCAGTCCTCCTGCTTGCTCCATCAGTTCACTTGTGTACCCATTCCATCAATCAGACTCTCCAGTTCAAGATAGATTCCCGTGTCATTCAACGTCAGGTGGTCTTCTACTTCTATGTTGTCCGCATCGGTGCCAATAACCACGTCTTCCTTGAGGAATTTCTCGGAAATCTCCTGGAATACCGAAGACAAATCAGATGAGCTAGCTTCGGTCATCTGATTGGGCGTCTGGCCCTGCGCAACCCTGAAATCTTCACCATCCATCGAAGGCCACGGATTGTGCATCTGAAAGGTGCCAAGATGCTCCGGCACAACACTATTTGGCCGACGCTCCATCTGTGCCAAATCGTCACTGATTTTCAGGCAATCAACTTTTGGGCATTGAATCATGTGATCCATTGCTTCTAGCAAGCATTTGGTGGCTTCGGCATCGGGACCAAGCAATTCTCTCTTCTTGCTCGATTCACAGGTCTCTAAATCTCTCTTTTGCTTCTTCTTCGGGGTTAAATGCAGGATAAAGTTGGGGCTTTTGGCTGCTTTTATGAGGAAGAGGAGTAAGTGCTGGTTCCTGCAATCGGCATGGCGAACCTGCTCAGCGACCTGCTCGATCTCATGCTGCAAGTTGTCCTGCTCTTCTATTAGCTTAAGGATCTTGGTCTTCAACGCTTCCTGGTCCTTCTTAAGCATTTTGAGTTCTGCTTCCTTTTCAGCTTTCTGGTAATCAGAGGTGACAGTACTACTAGATTTTTTTCTATGTTTGTTTAAGTTGTGTCTCCTCTTTATGTTCTTCAGCAAATGCTTCTTCCCTTTCTGAAAACCTTGGTTTGCAAACTCCCATTGATCTGGATTGATCTTCCTAAAACCCTGCAACACATTTTTAATTATGATGCATGAAGAATAGAAGATAGGAAGAAGCTATGTCTAGGAGTTCATAATGAACCAAAGGCTAAAGAGTAGAAAATAAGCAGAATGAAGGCCAAGAAAGTTTCAGTGGAAGATGTGCACAAGGGGTATTACTAGGCCAATATAGAAAGTAAACGGATTATAATGCATGCCAAGGAGAGACCGCTTACAAATATCCAAATTCGTACAAAGAGTGTGGAAAATTTTAAGAGTAAAGGCAAACAACTCAAAATCAATCCAGCTACTACTAGATATAATATAAATACAACAGTGCAGAATTATGCTTCTGGTCTTGCCCAAAAAGAAGAAAGGTGCTACAAAACACCGGATAGAAACAAAGCAATGGCCAAAGGAAACTTGTCTTCAGCTAGAAAGTGCATAATGAAGAATTAAAGCCGTAAATGCAAAATACTAACGGCTATAAGGGAATTGCTGTAGTCCATTTCTGAATCCAGTACGAAGATAATCTCTAATGGGTGATCCGATGTCATGGTTGACATGATGGTTTCTGCAAACTACCATCTAAAGCATCATCACTTGAATATGATGACTACTGAGGGCCTAATAGGGGCCATTGTCCACTGGCCCCTCGATGCATATTTTTGAGAACATGTGCCACATGATTCACCAAATTTCTTAGAGAATCTGTGTATCTCGCCCACCATTTCAGGTTTCTTGGTTCCTCGTCCCCTAAACTAGGGTACAGCACAAATAGTAACCGACAAAGTCAAAGTGGGTTAAATTAAGTCTCGACACCTGAGCAAACGTCTTAAGAGGACCATGCTCTCGACGACATCAAAAAAGAACCGAAGAGTTAAACCAAAACGCTCATACACAGACATACTTTATACAGATCCATACAAAAGATAACGACCACAACAAATAACATAGGTTTGCTCATGTCAAAACATGAAGAAGTACCCACATAAATGTTGAGCTGCCTGATGAAGCTGGAGAAGTTGGAGTGCTTGAAGTATCGGGGCAGGACCTGCTTCGAGAACTCCTGCCGATCCCACACCACGAAGCTATCCTGGCTCAAGCCCCACGACACCACCGGATCTGTACCCGGGTCCGACACCATCTCGTAAGTCTTCCTCAGGAACGGCGTTGGCCCCACCACCCCCAGATCCTCCATCGGCTTTGCCACATCGTATTCTGCCGCCTGCCATGAGCATGACGGCGATAAAATGGCCGCAGTGGTCGCCACCTCCTCCTCTTCCAATTCCTCCTTGATCTTCACCGCCTGCACGACCAGAGCCGAACAGAGTTCGGGCCGGGTCAGGCATGAATGCAAGCGCGATCCAGCTTCAATTTTGCCATCGCCAATGGCTACCTGTGGCAATGGACCCGAATGGGAAAGCGACCCACAGCATCCTAGCTCGCCTGCACTGGCTTTTGATTGTGACCGAGAAGAATCGGTTCGGGTTAGGTCCAAGTACAAGGGCGACCGGGACCCCATCTCGCCATGGTCGCCACCATCAAGAACAGCGAAGGACGCGATTTCTTCCCGTGACCTTGCGAAAGGTTTTGCCTTTTCTAGCTCAAGACTTGAATCTCGAAAGAAGGTTTCGGAAAACAATGGGCAAGATCCATTGGCACGGCCGGGGAAACAACCGCCGGCGCCGCCGTGAAACGCCGTCATCAATTTGAGCTCGAGTTCATGGTTTTTTTTTTCACTTTTTTGGGGGGGTCAGGAGCGTCGAGTTCAGGTTCAGAAGGTGGAGATAATATGAGCAAATTTTAAGCGAATGAACATACACGGTAGGATTTCGAGAGACGGTAAGAAAGAGCTTGACTTGAAAAGTGGAGCGGGCAAGGGCAAGGGCGATGGCATGTGGACTTATATACTCGTGAGAAAAGGAAATTGATAAGCTGACTGCACCGTTACCTTGGAAGAGTGACGGTGGTGCAATCACTGCCACGTAGCGCCCCCCAAAACAGATTTATTGTATGTGCTCCTGCGAGCCGAGAGCCACCAAGTTTTTTCTTTTGCGTCTCGGCGAGGCTTTTCTGTCCCCATTTTAGCGGCAGATATTTTAAGATTTATTAATTCCATCTTTATGTTTTTTAATATTAAAAGATTCACGTGGTTTGATGATTATTAATTTTATTTTTTCAAGTTTTTAATATTAAAAGAGTCATGATAGGATCGTTGATCACGTAAATTGTTGTCTAACATCGTTTGGACGAAAAAGATAACCAAAACCATTTTTTTTTCAACAAATAGGTTGTCTTATATAAGCGAATACAGAAAATCACGTGACAATCGTGTCATCATAAGATATAGCATATCTTGTTCCCAATAAATCCTTTTCTTGGATTATAACAAGGCTATTTACATTCATCTAGTCTCTAATCATATATAACTTTAAATTTTTAGATTGGATTTTCTAATGTAGTATCGGATTCAAGTTTCTTCTCGATATAAGTCGTTTGTGCAAGTAATCCTCATCGCTAATCCATCAATTTTAATTAACATCATATATATAGTCTTGTGCTACCTATGATTTAAATTCTTTTTTTCAGAAGTAATTTTTTTTGGTTTTTAATTTTTATTTTTGAAAGTGTCTTCCTCACTAATAAAAGAAAGAGAAATGATTGATTCATAATTTTTTTAATCTAACAGGTTTTGGGTCACAAAAAATCAAATAATAAGTAATTATAAATTATTATTAGGTCCACTCTTACAAGAATTTGTGACTTGTAACGAATAACTTAAAGACTATTATTCTAATAAAATTCTAAAAGAAAATAATGAGGGAATAGCCACTAAATGAGTGAAGAGCTCTCCCAATGGTAAATAGGGGCGAGCAAAAGGAACTATCTAGATTGAGAATCGCTCAGACAAAATCGAATTGGCTGGTTCTAGGCGGTTCCCTTGATACTGAACCGATTCCATAAAATTAGAATAAGTGACCAAGTCAAATCTTTTTGCTTTCTTAAAATCTGTATTAAAAAAATAAAAAGGCATAATATGGAGAGAGAGAGAGAGAGAGAGAGAGAGAGAGAGTACCGTTCTTTGACCCACTTAATAATGAGAGTCTTAGCCTTGTGGATGAAGCTTTTATCAAAGATATTATGCATGACGAATCAAAAAGAGAAAAAGAAATAGACAACCAAGTTTACTGGACCACTTAGAAATTGGACCTATCAATTCAATTTCAAAATCAAATGATCTGTTTCTCAATTGAAAAGAATTGAGAACTTATCCTATTGGTCTGATTCTTAAGTGGAAATTGAACCGATGGGGAACTAATTATCCCTTAAGGCATTCGCACGAAAAATAGAAAGACAAAAACGTCAAAAGGTCTCCGGAAAAACCGAGCATAAAACAAGAGACATGGGGAAAGGACCAGTCGAGAATCTGTTCTTTTTCCCCACATCTGGGGAGGTACGGACTGGGCAACGATACAGGCCTTATTACTTAGTCATGATTAGATGTTTGTTAGCGACACGTGGGCCAATCATCATTTACTTTAGTAGCCACCTCAACATCTTGCTTTCGTGTGACATGACAATCAAAGCATGTTTCCTTTTCTTCTTTATTTTCGTTTTATGCATTTGGAAGCCATCACGAAACCTAATTTGTACTCGTAGTTACACTTTTTTTTTTTTTAGAGCTGCTGTGGCGCCACACGAGCACCACAGGAAAAATTGAAAAGAAAAGGAAAATTTCAAATAATAACATCGGCAACACCGATTCATTATCAGCTCGAGCAATGATCCAAGCATGGGCTAAGCCCAATGACTTTCTTCGACACCCATATTGTCATGCTAACCATCTCTAATCCCTCAAGGCTCTCAACTCTCAAGCCTCCATATAGATTGTAGACTCTTAGGCCGAAGCTATTGCTAAGGTCGGATCTAGCTTCGAAGCTCGCCGCAGCTAGATCATCATAAAGGACAATCACTCCTCCTCTTTGTCTCACCCTCTCCTAATACACTTGCGTAGATATGAAATTTGAGATTTGAGAGCAAGCGATGATCATCTCATAGGTGGTCAATCAAGGGCTGACGAAGGCCACCAAAGGTTTGGGCAACAGTGGGCATTGACAAACGAGTGCCAAAGGAACTTTGGCCAAGGAATCGTGAGCTTGAAGATGATGAATAGTAACTTCAAAGACAATGAACAGTAACTTCACGATGAACATTAACAGCGAATCTGACGATGCTACATTAGTGCCACTTCCTTGAAAAGAAATTATTAATGTCATGTCCGATTTATGTTGTTGACACCTCAATTTTAATTAAGTCTATCTTATTAATTAAGTTTTTATTTATCTTGTCTTTTTTCGGAATAATAAAAAAATAAAAGCAAAACAAAAATAAAAAAACAAAACAACAACAAAAGAAAAGCAAAAAAAGCAGCCCCTCCCCTCTTTTCCTCTCTTTCCCTTCGCATAAGCCCGCGAGGCCCAGCCGCGTGGCCAAGCCCGGCCCCTTCTCCTTGTCTTCTTCCTCCCCTGTCTTCTTCCCCAAATCAGATAAGCAGCACGCGCCGGAGAGAAGGACGCGCGCGACGCCGGAGCAAAGTGGAGGAATAGTAGCGCACGTGGAGCAGGGGGGCGGCTGGCGTCGGATAAGAGCGTGGGAGGGGCAGCTGGCGTCGGATGGGACACCGGTTCGGCCGACGGAGGCCGCTTGGCGCACGGGGACCGGCGGCCGAAGCTCCGTCGACCGGCTGCTCCCTCGCCTATAAATAGGTCCCCGTTTCCGTTGTTGAAGGGACACGCCAGAAAATCGCGAGCTCCGAGATCTTCCCACTGAGAGACTTCGGGGGAGGAATCGAAGAGCGAGCGAGAGAGAACTCGGCTCGTGAGCTTGGCTGACCTCCCACTGAGAGACTTCGGGGGAGGCCGCCGGCGAGCGAGTCCGAGGAGGTTAGATCCGGCCGGTGGAGGCTCGGATCTGGCCGGAGTGAGAGAGACCCGAGCGCGAGGGGTTAGATCTACGAAGAAGGGGGCTGAGCGAAGGGAAATCAGAAGGGGGAGGCTCGGATTTGTCCACCGCCGTGCTGTGATCCCTCCCCGACGCCGTTGTCATCGCTCAATCGCCACCAACGAAACCACCTGCGCCCACGGCCCCGACGCCGACCAGCCACGCCTCCGCGCTGTACTCCCTCTGCAGACAGGTATCAGCCACCGCCCGTCGTTCGCTTGAAACCCTGGTCGTCGTCCCTGGCTATCGCCGTAGCTTCGCCGTCGCTTCCCCCCTCGAGAAACCAGCAGCCACCCGTAGACGTTGCCGCCGTCTTTTCTGAGAAAGCCAGCAGCCGCCTGTCGTCACCCAAGTCGTCGTCGCCGTGGAAGACCGTCGCCGCTACCGTGGACCGTCGTCGCTGCCGTCGTCGACGCAAGCCGCTGCCTCCATCGGCGCCGCGTTTAGGCGAAGAAGAAGGGGAGTCGCGCCGGGTCGAAGGCGGGTCGGTGACCGGGTAGGGTTTTGACCGAGAGCGGGTCGGGCGTGGGTCTCGTTCGGGTAGGGTTCCAGCCAACTTGGGCCCTCGCGCTTGGGCCGGGTCCTTTTTGAAAAATAGGGCTATTTGGGCCAGGCTTGTTTTTTTAAAAAAAACAAAGAAGAAAAAAAAACAAAACAAAAAATCCTGGGCTTGGCCCGCGGGTCGCGAACCGGGTCGGTCGCACCCGGGAACCCGACCCGGTGCGATTTTTATAATGATATAAAGTAATATTATAATAATAAATAAATAAATAAATAAAAAAGGGCAAAAAAATCCGAGTCGGGCCCGCGTTGCAGGCCCGTCCTCATTCGGATCGCTGGCCCGGGTCGGACCCAACCCGCGGATCCGACTCGGGTCAGTTTTTATTTTATTTTATTTTAAATAAATAATAAATGTCTTGTTTTCCAAAAAATCGAGAAATATCAAAAAATAATTTATTTTCCGAAAATATTAAAAATATTTTAAAAAATAATTTATTTTCCGAAAATATTAAAAATATTTAAAAAAATATTTTATTTTCCGAAAAATCAAAAATATCAAAAATATTTCATATTTTCCAAAAAAAGCCGAAAATCCAAAAAAGGCCAAAAATTTATGAAAAAAGCAAAAAAAAAAAAAGCCAAAAAGACTTGTATTTTTCCAAAAATCCCAAAAAAATCCCTTTTGTGTCCAAAAAATTAGAAATACTCAAAAAAAATGTTTTTCCTCCCAAAAATGCATGGAAAATCTCTCAAAAATCCAAAAAGCCTTAGGGTTTAAACAAGATTAGGTACCGAAAGGGCATTAGTGATTAACTAGTGTAATCAAGTCCCCGATCCTAATTTCTCTGGTTGCGCAGGAGTGAGTATTTCTCCCGATACTTCACTTGGGTTTCTAATCAACCCACCCCAAATCGATTAGTGGCGACTCCATTTTAAAAATTGATTTATAGGTTAAAAACTCAAACTATTAAAATCGTGAATTGGTGGACTTGGGAGAGTCCGGGCTTAATAAATTCAGCCGAGCCATTAGCCTCCTTAGGCGCTCGCACCCGATTGCGGGTGCCGAAAAAAGAGGTCGCGACAGCTTGGCGACTCCGCTGGGGACTATGAAGACTTAGGCCATCTTTGTCTTGTTTAAATTCTTTACTGACTTGTTTTTTTTTTTATTTTATGCAGGTCAGTAGTTTAGAAATTTATTTTAATTTTGTTTAAAATAGATTATCTTGTGATTATAAACTGCTGTGCATCCCTAAATGTTTTAGCACTACACATGGCACACACAACCCGGCCGCCGGACCTGGGCCGCCATAGGATTTTAAGATGGTGTTAAGAAAGATACGACCTCGAACGCGAGACTGCGATGTAGAGGTTGCCTTTCTTTTCCCCGAATTTCTTAGCCGAGGTTAGGAGGGTATGCTGCTAACGCGAGACTGCGACGGGCGGATATCCTTTTAATCTCACCAAGCCTTCTAAGTTAGAAATCGAGCCGCACGTCCCACGCGCATGTCTTTGTGCTTGCCATTTTTCTTTAAAAAGCAAAAGTAATTTCTGTACTGTTACTCAGTCTTTTTTATTTGGCCCATGGCAATTTAGGATAAGCTTTTCAAGTCCCAGTTTATATGCGATGGGGAAATACGATATCCAGTTCATCCCTACTCCCAAGGCAGAGCTCTTCAGATGGTGGGGACAATTAGATCAGTTTGCCCAGGAACGTGTGAAGGCCAAAGTCGGTCATCTCCTATCGTTGATCCAAATCACCGTTCGCCCTGAAGTCATACAAGCCATGGCACATTTCTGGTGCCCGAAGACGGTTACTTTTATATTCGGTAGTTTTGAGCTAACCCCAACCCTGGAAGAATACAGCATCATCACTGGAATGCCTCTTGAGAAAAAGCTCGTCAAACCATCAACAGGCCTCATCCCGATACGTGGGTTAGCACGGCTTTTAAGAACTGAAGTCCATACTATGATACAAATTCTTGAAGATAACCATAAAACCTGCCCACTGGAATTTATGAATGCATGTTTCCAAAATCAGCCTATGACCCAGAAAAGTGAAATTTTCCTCCTGGCCTTTTTCGGGCTCATCATCTTCCCCCATCAAAGAAATGCCATAACTCCCAAGATGGCATGGATAGTTGATCAGATCTTAAGAGGGGGGAATTATGTCAACATGATTTTAACTGAAACATTCTTGTCATTTAATCGTTTTAAAGACAACTCGGAGAAAATCATGCGAGCCTCTCCTGAAATTTTACAAGTCTGGTTCTTTTCTCACCTAAGCGAATTTCGAGACTTCATGCGAACGTCTGAAACAAATGCTTTTGAAAATCCATTACAAAAATTTATGGTTCTAGGACCATACATTCCCAATCAAAGTTGTTTAAATTGGGTAAGCTTCCTAAGAGACCCAGCTCCTGAGGCATTCCAATGGTGTGCTGGTTGGTTCCATGAAAAGAGGGCCCGCTTTGCTTACATACGCACCCGCCCAATTCCACTGCTCGGCCTCACCGGCGCCATTCCCTATTACCCGTATCGGGTAGCACGACAATATGGAGCCCTCCAGGAGATTCCACCGCCTTTCAAGAGGATGATCCCTCCAGTTCTTTTCAACACAAGCCGTGACTATGCATTCGAAATTTCTATTGCTGAGGAAACCTGGAACAGCTGCCATCGCAAAAGGATTGTGGTACCTGAAGGGCTTGAGGGAGAAGAAAAAGCCCACCACGCCTCCATGTCCTACATCCACAACCATCGCATCCCGAAAAAATGGAAGCCATCAGTCCCTCACTCAATCAACGAGAGCAGCCAGCACGAGCAAGCAGAACTCATGGAGAGGGATTTGGGAATGGACTGGATGCACACCTCAGAGCCAGCCCAAGGAAGCAAGCGTCCTCACAAGAACAAGGCTCCCCGTCGCATATAAATTAGCAATCATGTGCCCCTTAGTATTAATATTGTGAAAGTTTTGTCCCATTGTTTAGGGACTCTTGTTTAATATCTAGTATTTCATCCTGTCTTTTCAATTTCAAGTTCTAGACGTTAGGAGTTGGCAATCTATAAATCCTCTTTTGATAAATAAAAAAGCAGTTAGACTATTGCCATGGGTCAATCTTTGTTTACTTTCATGCTCATTCATTGTTTTCGCAACGGACAGGTAACTATGAATCGCCAGCCACCAATCGCTCGCGAATGGCCTCATACAATTGGGCCCGATCAGAATGATGTACAAAATCGCCTCATTAACATTGAAGACGGCGTAGGACAGATGTCCATTGTCCTTCAACAACTCTCGAGACAAATGAAATCCACTCAAGCGGGGCCCAACTCTATAGTTGCCTCAAACACCGTCCCGACACCAATAAATTTGCCAGAAAATAGCCAGTATCATAGACAGTTTGAAAGGATCATGAAAAAGTTAAGCCAGCTGCAGGAGCAGAATCCCATGGACCTGTCCAATTATACCGGCATTGAGATCCCTGAAAAACTCAAAGCACCTGAATGCGAAAGATATGCTGATACCTCCCGCCCAGAGACCTACTTGCAGGCCTACCTGGTTCGAAGGATGATTCAATCGTACCAATCGAGCTTGACTAGCCCTGCCTTGCGATGGTACATTGTCAGGAAGATTAGTCCCCTTAAAGCCTGGAGGGAACTAATTCATGTATTTAACCAAGAATATGATATTGACATCAGCCCTGACATAGCCTTGCCCTACAAAGAACTGATGATCGCGGAGCACGAGGAACCGTTAGTCGCTGAGATAGGAAAAGAGCATGTCAATGAAGTCTTGCATGATAAATGGGCAGCTGAACAACACCCTGTTACTGGAAAATTTCCCACTAGGAAAGGCAAGGAGCCTTTGTACGAGATCAAAGACAAAGAGCCTGTTCAAGACTGGGGCACGACTGGACGACTCCCCAAGTTTACTCCAAGAGCTAGGGTCCAAAGAATACCAACCCCTATCAACTTGGGAAGTGAATCAGATAGTGAAACTCCAATGTCTCTCACTTCCTTTGATAGAATCGAGCTGGCCAAACGAAGGACCTTACTCAAAAGGTCTAGACCAGAAGCCAAGAAAAGAAAGCCTAAGCAAATTGATACAGCACCTGCTGACGAGCCTCCGCACCAAGGCTTCGAGCATTCTCAAGAATACAGCTTTGAAGGCTACCATCCCCAAGAATACAACCCCAAGAACTTCCAGCGTTATTTCGACAATGAAACTGACGATTCATCATATAACTGTTTCCTAGTCTCATCCGGGGATGAAGGCCCGTCAGAAGAAGAAGCATACGTCTTTATCCGCCACGATCCTAACGAAGTACTAAGCTCTTCCTCTAACCATGAGGATAGCTTCAATACTTTATCCTCATTCGGAAATTTTGACCAAGAAGAAAGCAATGGGGTAATCTCAGTAGAATCCAACTCTCCTGAAACAGAAAAATTCACCACTACAACATATATGCAGTGGGAAAACCAGTGGCCTAACCAAGACATACCAGGCTCGTCTTGCCCTCGTAGGATCATGACCCCTATAGAAATGTGGATACCCAATCTTCGCAAGTATAACGGCACAACTTGCCCCGTGACCCACTTGCAGTATCTCCATGCTGAAATGAGTCGGTACTATGGCCCGATGTCATTCACCGCTCAGGCCTTCCAAGAGAGTCTTACGGGGTCTGCATTACAATGGTTCATCACAGCAGATATCTACCTCATGAGAGATTGGAATGAACTGTCTTCTGCATTCCTGCTTCAGTATCAAAGCCAGATTGGGAATGAAGTGCCTTGTCAGAGCTTGGTTCACTTCAAAAGAAGACCAATGGAGGATTTCCGAGTGTATGCAAGGAGGTGGGAGGCTTTTATGATGCAAACTTACCCTCAACTGGTCGAAGAAGAAATGATAAAACTGTTCATAGGGGCTTTACCTCGCAAACATCGTTGTTGGTTGCATGGGTTGCATCTCCATAGCCTCAATGAAGTGATCCTTTCATGTGAACATTTCGAGTCTACTGGAGGCGAAGAATTCAAAGACGCTTAGCTTCAAGACCAGCACTATCAAAGCGCTCCTTTACACAGGGGTTTTCATGGGTTTTACTTGTTTTTGTAATTATATGTTTCTTATCTTAACTAGTGTGCTATGGTACAGTTATAATATTTTGTTTTAAAGAGCATGAGGCGGTACTCCAAACCAGCCCGGTGATGCTATCCAACCATGAAAAAATATATCATCCAAGGAGAATACTGAGGGCTGGGCTTCCTCATGCTTTTTCTCCCCCGAATACATATTTTGAAAACAAAAAACACTTCATCACCAAAATCTTTCAAAAAAAAAATGATAAATTTAATCATGTTTGTCTTTCTGACTCACTCACTTCATGTCTCAGAAGATCACTCCCGTCCCCTTTGACTTAGTGCAACAGGGGGCATTTGAAGCAAGCACATTATGTGAACTCACCGAATTCAGTGACACCCTGCCAAGAAAGCAGGGGCAAACAGAAAGGATCATCACGTTTCAAAATGGTAAGTCCTATTCCCTGAACATAATGTCGAAAATGACATCCTCTCTCTTCCATCTACAGGAAACAAAGGATAGGATGTAATAGGCACAGGCATATTACCAAACTTGAAGCATGCATAGCATGATAGCTCAAGGCAGGATGTCCCAAGTTCATTAACAGGACTTCCAGCTTCAACAAGCCAAGAAGCACAAAGAAGGATTTGCTTCTCTTCCTTTAAAGTGATTACTGTCAACAGGGAGAAAATCTAGACAGTTGAAGCGGTCTCTAGCCCCTATTCAAAATAAGGACCTGGAAACTTGACTTCCTATTCAGATACATGCTCTTGCAAGAAGTGATTGCCATCAGAGAATTGGAGGTTTTGATTGTCCATCTCAGATTCCATAGAAGCTTGAGGTACATGACTTTTGCCCAATGATGCTATAGTTAAAGACAGAAGGAGAAATTCCACAGAAGGAAGGCGTTGAAGATGAATCAACGACCAGCAATCATGCATACATGGTCACAAGTGAAGAAGGCCAATCGAAAGAAATGTCAAACTATGCCAAGACGAAAAGGCTATCGTCGATATTCAAACATCATCAGGAGTCAGCAAATACAAACTTCAGAGAAGAGTAATTTGGTATCGTTTCCAATACTCCCCCTTCTTTGAATTCACTTTTGACATATTCCCCCTATTGATAGGGAGCATCACAACTCAAGAACCAAACTCAATGGTTAGGCAAATCAATATTGGCCAAGCCAGTACGTGGAAATGACCCACATCAAATTCACCTGGCTTCGTGTAAAAAGACATGTCAAGCAGGAGCTAATTCAGAGAATAATTGACCTAATGAAGCAAGGGACATAGGACTTCATGTCCCCCTCTCACTTCAGGTTCACCCAATCATCTGCAAACCAGTGAAGGGTAAAGTTGTATCGATTCCAGTTATTTGACTCTTGAAAGAGTTCATGACTAACACATTCCCTCTTGTTTGTTGCAGGATCACCTGACTGTCAAAAGCAAGGATAATGAATCAATGAAAAGCATGTCTTGTTTGTTGCAGGATTAACTGACTGTCAAAAACACAGATAACAAATCAATGAGAGGCATGACAAACTCTCCCAAGCAAAATGGCATATCAAGTATTGCCAAAGCAAATGACAGAAAACCTTCAGGCCTCAACTCACATTTAATTTTGGCCAAACTAATTGATCTACTTGTACATCTTCTCTTCTGCAGGGGCAAAAGTAGAGATGCCCGATCAGATTCTCGACCCTGGCTGATCATTCATGTGTCACATTCCTAATCAATAGGGACAATCATCGACACCCCTTTGTGAATAACCCTTTTGATGTTCAAAGCTTAACAATGCTATTCTGTTGACCTTTAAAGCTACCAAGAAGGTCTTTTTAAGCCAAAACCATTTACTTGTTTTGAAGAGTTCAAACTCCATCATATTCAAAATGTTGCATATGAATTCTGCATGATGATTTTGCCTATCTAAGTCACTGATTCCACTGAGGATTATTAGAATAGACAGCTAAATGAAGAATACAAGATTAATTGAGCATGCTGGGTGAGGCGCGTCAGAATGATGGAAGGCAAGCCATATCCTACACACAGTCCCTCATCTATACACTTGTGAGATGAGTGCAGAAGATTCCATGGCTGCAGGGCAAAGAGTTCTCTCGCGAATGGTACGATAACCAAAATAGTGAGGGGCATTCCACCGCTCACCCCATTGAGCCTCATACACTGACAAATTTCTGCTATACTCCCGTCAAAGAACCACCCCACACTGGGACAAGTCGAAAACAAGTCAGCATAACAAAGTGAGAAAGGGGATAGAAATTTTCTTGCTTGCACTTGCATCAATCTTTGAGTGTCTTTATTGCATATGAACACTCGCGTTAATTTAAGTGCCCTAGAGTCATGAAGAGCAATTCTTTCTTTACGCACTTGTATTCATTGTACAACCCAAGTGAGTTTGTAATTTTACCCTCACATCAAGATAAAGCAGAAGCTACTGCCGTTTGAGTAGCATAATCAAAAGCGCCGGCAAAAAAGTGAAGACTCAATAGTCTAACAAAGGCGTTTGCTTGAACTTGTCAAGATCAGCTCTCAAGCAACAAAGAATGAAAAAACATGGGCATAAAAAAAGCAGTGTACCTGGTAAAAGCAAGGTCAATGCCCATAAATGAAGAACTGGGATAAAAATAGGGGCATGAAAAAAGCAGTGTGCCTGGTAAAAGCAAGGCCAATGTCCCCCAGTCAAAAATGCAGTCAAGAAAATGTTGCTGTTGTGGTCCATAGAACCTCCATTTGACAGTGAGAAGAAAGACTGGTGACGAATGCCAAGGCAATCACCAGCTCTACCTTTTTACACATGAATCAAGCCTACATTGCATCCCATTGTAAAAGTCTCTTCAGACTAGGGGCACTTCAATTAACGTAGGATTTCATATGTCTATAAGCATCGCTCGAAGAAGTACGAGCAAGACTATTCTATCTCTTTTCGCAGGACTCTTGACTTGCAAACCCGGAGATGATCGTGCGGCACTTTGTTCATGAGCCTTGACCTCGACGGTCCCCTTCGATGAGCCACTGGCCAAGACTTCAGCATAGTTTCAACAAAGACCTCTCACATTGGTAAAGTCGTACTGTTTGCGAGAATACTCGGACCCCTGCTGACATGATGACAGTGAGATAGTGTGGTCCTTATGAATCCTGCATCAATGGTCAGGATAGCCTTTTCCATGAGAGTGAGCGGAAAGTCCTTTTAGACTGAAAGTCCCTCATCTGGCATGCTCAAGACATCTACATTCTAAATGAAGGTTGTCTTTCAAAATCTTCCCTAGTGGAAATCAAAAGATGCAGAACTGACAAAATTATCATGCATGAATCTCATTTAAACTCATGAATTTACAGCATATACAATCATGTGTGCATACTGTGCAAATAGTAGACATACTCTTAGAGATTAGAGATATTGCCAGGTAAGCATATCTCTATTTGACTTAAGGTACCTATCACTGTCCAGGTACTCTCTTCTTAACACTCGACTTATTCGAGTCGTCCCTTGAGTTTGGATGCTTGTGATTGTCTTAGCATCCCATTGTCTTTGAGTACCGGCCACTGTCCGGATACTTCCTTTTCTTGACACTCGACATGTTCAAGTTGTCCCCAGAGTATTGATACTTGTGACTGACCAAGTATCTCTTGGAATACCTACTGCTGTCTAGGTATCCCCATATCATCAAGTACCCACCGTTGTCCAGGTACATCCCTTTCATAACACTCAACTTGCCCAAGTTATCCCCAAATAATAGCAGTTGTTCAAGCATTCCGCTGCTTTGTGTGCCCGCGCCTACCCAGGTATGCTTTCTTACACTTGGACCAACTGAGTGGTCCCATGTTGTATCATTAAATACTTGTGTTCATCCAAGTATTCCAGTACTTTGTACACCTGTAGCTATCCAGGTGTTCCACCCCTTTTAAGTGCCTGCGGCCATCCAGGAGGTGAGAGACCTTCATGAATATGCGAGGCACGTCCTCAATATTCCCTTTTACCAGGAGGTGAGAGACCTTCATGAATATGCGAGGCACGTCCTCAATATTCCCTTTTACCAGGAGGTGAGAGACCTTCACGAATATCCAAGGTACGCCCTCGATATTCCCCTTTACCAGGAGGTGAGAGACCTTCATGAATATCCAAGGTACGTCCTCGATATTCCCCTTTACCAGGAGGTGAGAGACCTTCACGAATATCTCAGGTACGCCCTCGATATTCCCATTTACCAGGAGGTGAGAAACCTTCACGAATATCCAAGGTACGCCCTCGATATTCCCAATTACCAGGAGGTGAGAGACCTTCACGAATATCCAAGGTACGCCTTCGATATTCCCAATTACCAGGAGGTGAGAGACCTTCACGAATATCCAAGGTACGCCCTTGATATTCCTTATTACCAGGAGGTGAGAGACCTTCATGAATATGCGAGGCACGTCCTCAATATTCCCTTTTACCAGGAGGTGAGAGACCTTCATGAATATGCGAGGCACGTCCTCAATATTCCCTTTTACCAGGAGGTGAGAGACCTTCACGAATATCCAAGGTACGCCCTCGATATTCCCCTTTACCAGGAGGTGAGAGACCTTCATGAATATCCAAGGTACGTCCTCGATATTCCCCTTTACCAGGAGGTGAGAGACCTTCACGAATATCTCAGGTACGCCCTCGATATTCCCCTTTACCAGGAGGTGAGAAACCTTCACGAATATCCAAGGTACGCCCTCGATATTCCCAATTACCATGAGGTGAGAGACCTTCACGAATATCCAAGGTACGCCCTCGATATTCCCAATTACCAGGAGGTGAGAGACCTTCACGAATATCCAAGGTACGCCCTTGATATTCCTTATTACCAGGAGGTGAGAGACCTTCACGAATATCTCAGGTACGCCCTCGATATTTCCCTTTACTAGGAGGTGAGAGACCTTCATGAATATGCGAGGCACGTCCTCAATATTCCCCTTTACCAGGAGGTGAGAGACCTTCACGAATATCTCAGGTACGCCCTCGATATTCCCCTTTACCAGGAGGTGAGAGACCTTCATGAATATCCAAGGTACGTCCTCGATATTCCCCTTTACCAGGAGGTGAGAGACCTTCACGAATATCTCAGGTACGTCCTTGATATTCCTTATTACCAGGAGGTGAGAGACCTTCACGAATATCCAAGGTACGCCCTCGATATTCCCCATTACCAGGAGGTGAGAGACCTTCACGAATATCCCAAGTACGTCCTCAATATTCTTAATTACCAGGAGGTGAGAGACCTTCACGTATATGCAAGACCCATCCTCGATATTTCCACACGAATATCTCAGGTACCCTTTCGATACTTGCAAACGTCCAGGTATCCTCCAAGAGTTCGCACTTGTGATCATCCAAGTACCCGTCCATTGCCTATGATAAGCGAAATACCCCTTTTTGATGCTGGCAAAGGCCCAAATATCCTTCAGGTTAGTACTTGTGAATATCCAGGTACTCATTGATATGCCTGTGAATGTCTAGGTATCTTCCAAACAGATGCCCTGAGAAAGGTCGGCGCATCCTCCCAAGAAAGGTCGGGTTCCAACTGGTGTCTTCGACAGAAGTCAGACGCCCCACAAATCGATGCCCTGAGAAAGGTCGGTGCATCCTCCCGAGAAAGGTCGGGTTCCAACTGGTGTCTTTGACAGAAGTCAGACGCCCCACTAATCGATGCCCTGAGAAAGGTCGGTGCATCCTCCCGAGAAAGGTCGGGTTCAACCAGTGTCTTTGACAGAAGTCAGACACCCCAACAAATATGATGCCCTGAGAAAGGTCAGCGCATCTCCCGAGAAAGGTCGGGTATCAACTGGTGTCCTCGATACAAATCAGGCACCCACAATTGAGATGCCCTGAGAAAGGTCAGTGCATCTCCCGTCAAGGCGACCGAAGAAAGGTTCGGGTCCTAGACAAATCATGGATTGCTTTAACAGGCGACCGAAGAAAGGTTCGGGTCCTGGAAGAGCAGTCTCCCGTCACGGCGACCGAAGAATGGTTCGGGTTCGAGACAAACCACTGATTACTCCAACAGGCGACCGAAGAATGGTTCTGGTCCTGGAAGAGCAGTCTCCCGTCAAGGCGACCGAAGAAAGGTTCTGTTCCTAGACAAATCATGGATTATTTTAACAGGCGACCGAAGAATAGTTCGGGTCCTGGAAGAACAGTCTCCCGTCAAGGTGACCGAAAAAAGGTTCGGATCCTAGACAAGTCATTGATTGTTTTAACAGGCGACCGAAGAATGGTTCGAGCCCTGGAAAAGCAACCTCCTCATATTACCAGGTAAGATGACGCCTTGATACTTGCCAAAACTCGGGGTTCACACCCTATCTCACTCACTTTCGGTAAGTAACTACAGGTATCTTCTTATCTGTCTTAGTATATGTGAAGTTATATTGCTCTTTTTCTGCATAGAATAATAGGTCCCAAATAAAATATAATCTGCTACGCATGCATGGATAAAATTGAGGCATCAGTCTGTCTTTGAATGCAACCTCTACGAACTCACCTTCAAAGAGGGGCAGCTGTTGACACCTCAATTTTAATTAAGTCTATCTTATTAATTAAGTTTTTATTTATCTTGTCTTTTTTGGGAATAATAAACAAATAAAAGCAAAACAAAAATAAAAAAACAAAACAACAACAAAAGAAAAGCAAAAAAAGCAGCCCCTCCCCTCTTTTCCTCTCTTTCCCTTCGCATAAGCCCGCGAGGCCCAGCCGCGTGGCCAAGCCCGGCCCCTTCTCCTTGTCTTCTTCCTCCCCTGTCTTCTTCCCCAAATCAGATAAGCAGCACGCGCCGGAGAGAAGGACGCGCGCGACGCCGGAGCAAAGTGGAGGAATAGTAGCGCACGTGGAGCAGGGGGGCGGCTGGCGTCGGATAAGAGCGTGGGAGGGGCAGCTGGCGTCTGATGGGACGCCGGTTCGGCCGACGGAGGCCGCTTGGCGCACGGGGACCGGCGGCCGAAGCTCCGTCGACCGGCTGCTCCCTCGCCTATAAATAGGTCCCCGTTTCCGTTGTTGAAGGGACACGCCAGAAAATCGCGAGCTCCGAGATCTTCCCACTGAGAGACTTCGGGGGAGGAATCGAAGAGCGAGCGAGAGAGAACTCGGCTCGTGAGCTTGGCTGACCTCCCACTGAGAGACTTCGGGGGAGGCCGCCGGCGAGCGAGTCCGAGGAGGTTAGATCCGGCCGGTGGAGGCTCGGATCTGGCCGGAGTGAGAGAGACCCGAGCGCGAGGGGTTAGATCTACGAAGAAGGGGGCTGAGCGAAGGGAAATCAGAAGGGGGAGGCTCGGATTTGTCCACCGCCGTGCTGTGATCCCTCCCCGACGCCGTTGTCATCGCTCAATCGCCACCAACGAAACCACCTGCGCCCACGGCCCCGACGCCGACCAGCCACGCCTCCGCGCTGTACTCCCTCTGCAGACAGGTATCAGCCACTGCCCGTCGTTCGCTTGAAACCCTGGTCGTCGTCCCTGGCTATCGCCGTAGCTTCGCCGTCGCTTCCCCCCTCGAGAAACCAGCAGCCACCCGTAGACGTTGCCGCCGTCTTTTCTGAGAAAGCCAGCAGCCGCCTGTCGTCGCCCAAGTCGTCGTCGCCGTGGAAGACCGTCGCCGCTGCCGTGGACCGTCGTCGCTGCCGTCGTCGACGCAAGCCGCTGCCTCCATCGGCGCCGCGTTTAGGCGAAGAAGAAGGGGAGTCGCGCCGGGTCGAAGGCGGGTCGGTGACCGGGTAGGGTTTTGACTGAGAGCGGGTCGGGCGTGGGTCTCGTTTGGGTAGGGTTCCAGCCAACTTGGGCCCTCGCGTTTGGGCCGGGTCCTTTTTGAAAAATAGGGCTATTTGGGCCAGGCTTGTTTTTTTAAAAAAAACAAAGAAGAAAAAAAAACAAAACAAAAAATCCTGGGCTTGGCCCGCGGGTCGCGAACCGGGTCGGTCGCACCCGGGAACCCGACCCGGTGCGATTTTTATAATGATATAAAGTAATATTATAATAATAAATAAATAAATAAATAAAAAAGGGCAAAAAAATCCGAGTCGGGCCCGCGTTGCAGGCCCGTCCTCATTCGGATCGCTGGCCCGGGTCGGACCCAACCCGCGGATCCGACCCGGGTCAGTTTTTATTTTATTTTATTTTAAATAAATAATAAATGTCTTGTTTTCCAAAAAATCGAGAAATATCAAAAAATAATTTATTTTCCGAAAATATTAAAAATATTTAAAAAAATATTTTATTTTCCGAAAAATAAAAAATATCAAAAATATTTCATATTTTCCAAAAAAAGCCGAAAATCCAAAAAAGGCCAAAAATTTATGAAAAAAGCAAAAAAAAAAAAAGCCAAAAAGACTTGTATTTTTCCAAAAATCCCAAAAAATCCCTTTTGTGTCCAAAAAATTAGAAATACTCAAAAAAAATGTTTTTCCTCCCAAAAATGCATGGAAAATCTCTCAAAAATCCAAAAAGCCTTAGGGTTTAAACAAGATTAGGTACCGAAAGGGCATTAGTGATTAACTAGTGTAATCAAGTCCCCGATCCTAATTTCTCTGGTTGCGCAGGAGTGAGTATTTCTCCCGATACTTCACTTGGGTTTCTAATCAACCCACCCCAAATCGATTAGTGGCGACTCCATTTTAAAAATTGATTTATAGGTTAAAAACTCAAACTATTAAAATCGTGAATTGGTGGACTTGGGAGAGTCCGGGCTTAATAAATTCAGCCGAGCCATTAGCCTCCTTAGGCGCTCGCACCCGATTGCGGGTGCCGAAAAAAGAGGTCGCGACATATGTTAGATTTTTAACAGTGATTTTTAATAGAACTTTAATGAAGTGTAAATGTGTCACTCAAGTATAAATTTAGAGTTTTTGGCATAACAAATAAAATTTTCAATAGATTTGTCACAATGGACATTATGCTGCATAGGAACAACCAAGTTAAATGTTGAATAGCGCTTCTAGCTAAGTACATATCTATTGGGTCTTGTTTTTATCCTTTTGCAATTTGGAGTGGTAGTAAATTGTTCTCTTCGTTACACGCAAGAAAGTCTAGAAATTGAGTCAGTTGCAATGGCATCCTTGGATTTTTTTTCATGTGTTCATTACGTATTTGGAGAAGTAGTAAACTATTCTCTTAGAGTGCACTTTGTTTTGAAGAAAACATTTTTCTCATTTTCCAGGAAAACATTTTTCTAATTTTCTAGGAAAACTTTTTTCTAACTTTCCAGTATTTGATTCATTTAGAAAAATGAGTTAATGGAAAATATTTTCCTACCAATAATATCCAAATAACAGAAAATATTTTTGATCATATATCACCAAACAAAAGAAAACTAACCATATTTCTAAAAAATGTTTTACCGAGAAGCATTTTATTATATCATTGAGTTCTTATGATACAAACGCAGCCCAAAATGATTTTGGTTACTTGTTATAGGTGTGTGTTAGGACTGATTTTACAAACTCAAGGGTGGGACTAGTTGAACACAGGGTGAGGCATTTACAACATAGTGTGCCAAACTACTGGGGATAAAAGTTGACACCCAATCAGTAGCTCATCTATCAATTGTCATTTTAACTACCGAACTTGTGAGCAAACAACCTATTTTGTGTTAATGTAAAAATAGAGTACACTTATTCAAGAAAAGTGGATTTGAACACTAACAGCGAATTATCTACAACAATCAATTGGACAAAAAACTTATCGCTTATTTTAAGTTCACCAAGTCTAAAGCCTTAATGAAGGAATATGAATTTTCCTATTAGTTGCAGTGATAAACTAATACAAGCAAGCACAAAAAGTGATTAATAATGTGGTGTTTTCTCCACACGTGTTGCCACAAGTTCTTCAGTTTGTTTCTCCTAATAGGCTTAACAAGATAGTCAGCAGCACCTCTCAACATGCACCTGTACACCGTGCATCCTGTGTAGACATCACTGCAAAATCCCCATAGATGATAAATAAGTCATTCTTGGACCATGACACCAGTAAAGAACATGAATCAGCCATGCATAGATAGGTAAGACGTACTTATGACTGGAATATTTTGCATACGTTATGCTCCATAATTAGAGTAAGAAGAGCATATAAGGATATTGACGACAAATCCGCTTCAGTCAATATGAGATCTATGTTGTAGGTCTTTCCTTCGGTAACTCCCACGCCTTCAAAGCATAAGGAATAGATGCAACTGCTCAACAAAACGATAAAGTTGTTTCCATTATGAAGGTGACTCGTTAATGCGCATAAAGGAAAAAGAAGCTCCTAACAAGCATAAAAAGCGATGAATTTAATTCCATTCCACAACCAAGCTTCCCAAACAGTACAGAAGAATTCTACCTAAGTGCTTTGATGTTCCAGTATAAATTCACGAACATACTTTATGGCTTCATAAACGCTAATCTCAATCTTAAATCTAATGAAAGCTCAACAACCATACCTAACTTTAAGTCTTTCATATGTTTTTTCATGACCAAATAAGTTGACTGTAAACCTCTCACAATTACACATAAAAGTTCATCGACTTATTTCTATTTTTTTGTTTTTTCTAGTCTTAGCCTTCCTCACGCCAAATTTTTTGCCTTTTGCATATGCCACGTATTTATGATATGCTTCAAGTTCACTTGCAAAAACTATTCGTTACCGTAAATTCAAAATCTTTTTTCAAATCCTGAGTTACATCTGCTAAATATTCAGTTTCATGCTGCAAGCGAAGAACAAAAAGTATTTAATGTAGTGATTTTACATGAAAAATAACATCTCATCAATTTCTTGAGAAAGCAAATATATTATAAATAGTATGAGTTTACGATTACCTATTATTCAACCATCAAATAATCTTAAACGTGTGAATTAATTGACTGATTGCGAGCAAACCTCTGTTAGCAGGAGTTTTGACAGGCAAATCAGGGAGAGATTCCACAAGACGAAGCAATGCAGCACCAGCAGTTTAGGGCATGGCCCAATCAAGGACCAACCTTTGTGCTCGCGACCAACCTTCTTGCTCGGCCTTTGCGAGCGCGAAGGTCACGACGGTGGGGCTTATCGAGGAAAAGCTGCCGATGGGGCTCTGGAGGCGGAGGCGGGCGCCTTCTTACTGCGAATCGAGACATCTTTGACAAAAATGAGGTTCCCGTAACTTTACAGAAATTAGTGGCGGAACTACACTATATTTCCCCATGTCAAATAACTGGAACAGCATGTATCCAGACAATACAATAAAATTGAAACATGAGGCCTGTTGAATTTATGCAAAATGACACCTTGAAAAGGCACAGGATGTGTGAATGAAAACAAAAATTTAAGTAGAAACATGACAGACCAAAATAAACATCCGAAGGAGTGGAGGTGGGTCAACGTGTCAACAATTTCACATAAAAAATTTAAGAGCCTCATGGTTTTGTCCTTTGACGTATAGGTAAGCACCTTCCCAAGAGGTCATCCATCCTAGGAGGGCTCCCTCTTGAGCACGCTTAACTTTTAAGTACCAAAGCTAAGCTTTCAGTTATGTCAAAATGTGTCTTCGAGAATTAATTTCAGTTTTCACATAGATATACTAAAATCGCTCCCCGTATTCATTGCACAGTTCGGTTCAATCCCACCCTCTTCGCTATCTTAAAAACCCGCCAGTGTTGATACCTAAATTTTGGCTTACAAGTCCTAAGTTAAAAAAAAAAAAAAAATCAAAACTTTGGGAACTTTAACCGCAATGGAACCCTTTTCTTGGCTGAAAAGGGTCGTAAGAGTCCTTAGATGTTGTTTTGCTGAAAAGTCAAAATTTGACTTTCAAGTTAACTTTTTGGTTAAACATGTTAAAAAAAAAAAATTGGGGCCAAGGATCCGCATGTGATTAGTCAAGACCTAAGGGGTTAGATTGCAATTGAACCAGCAAATTGGTTCCAAAATGCAATTTTCAAAGTTGGGGGACCAATTTGCAAAATTTAAAATTATGCCCAATCCCTTAAATCATCATTTTTTCTTTATCTTTTTGACCCCTATTTAAGTTGAAACTGAACCTGGCCTGGCTTGGATTAATCTAATCAAGCCACAAGGACCAATTTGGATCAAGTTGGTAATTTTTGAGCAAGAAAATGGCCAACTTTGAGGGACTTTCTTACAAAATTGGATAGAAAAAATTGCAAAGTTTAGTAAGAGACAAATTAATATACATGAATGTGCCAACTGGTCAAAAAATTGAGCCAAATTGATGGATTAAAATGTTTAAAATAGCTGCCAAAATCCAATCCGTTATTTGGCCATAATTCAAAGCGATTAGGTAAGCAAATTTGTGGACACACCATATCCCACTTAGCTCCCAATCAGCCTAATCTCTGGCTAAGAATGCTCTCATTAAGAGTGCAAATGGACAAAATTGGGCTAGGGATAAGTTGCTGAAGACATGTGAAAATCGTAGCCAAAGTTGTTCACTCAATAGCTGCAAAAGTTTGAAGATTTCACTGTCGGGGAGCTGATAGAGCAACTCAGTTGGCAAGCTTGTCATGTGGGCATGACAAGCAAAAGGTTGCTTAATTCAGCAAATAATCTCTCAAAAGCAAGCTATTTTGAGGCATAAAAGGTTGGAGACAAGAGAGAGCCCACGATTGTCCCCCAAAGGCACCCCCATGAGGAACTCAAAAAGGACCTTAACCTAGAAATTTCAGAGAGATCCTCAGAGAAAAAAAACGAAATTTTCATGAACTTCCAGCTAAAACTAGCCAAAACCCTCAACTAGAGAGTGAAATTATACTCAAATATCTTTCCAATCATAGGTTACACGTCAAAAATGATTGTCAGGAAGGCACTCAAAAACCTCTCGAAAATTGTGTTACTTTCTAGGAGGGGTGGACACCCAGAAATTTTTTTATAATGTAATAGGTAGATGGTTACTAGCGAGGGAAAACAAATGTTTTTGAGGAAAATAAGGGACATTTGAGGCAAAAAGTTAATTTTAGATTAAACTACAATACATATAGTTGGAGTAAATGTCAAAGGAGTTGACAAAATGGGTCTTCAAACCTGGTCAATGGTGGCTAACCAAAGCCTTTGTTGTTGGTTTTCGTCTCCGCGGGTCTCATTTTCCAGCTCGAAGGGGCCAACTTCCAAGTGCCTTTAGAGGACAATTTTTTGGCTTCGTCGGTCAAGAGATACTTCACATAGAAATTAGGAAGAAAGGTAAGGCCCCTAGATGAGTTTTGTTCAATGTAGACCATGGTTTGACCATGGGAAATCGAGAGGAAAGCCAGCCAGGCAAACTAATTTCTGAGGCTGGAATTTTTCCCAATGTTGAAGCCTCTTCCAAAAGCCATGCATTTTTGACTTTGTACCCCACTTTGCATGCATTATCTGTCTTCGTTAGCTTGATGAATGTTATAAGTAAGTGTAAATGATGCTTGGGTCAGCTTGATTTGGCCTTTAAATCTCCACGTGAACCATGAGAGTGTTTAGAATTTGAACTAAAAGCTTAGCCGATCCACATGAGTTCATGGCTGGCCAATGTGGAAGGTTACTTTGAAAGGTTGGTTTGATGTGCGTATTTGACCATTATTTGATGTATTAATCATGTTTGAAAATTCATGTTACCAAATTTCATTCGGATCGAGTGTATTTTCCCATAAGTCGTGTATGTGATGAGTGACAAGGCTTATTTGGGCATGCAACTTGTTTACTTGACCTGAGTTCAAACCCAGCTTTACAAAAATTGGTTAGACCCACACATTTAAGGCTAATTGCAGTTGTGTTATTGTGTGGTTTGGGCTCTAAATTCTATCTAATATTGTTCTTTGAATGTATTAGTATAATTTTAATGCTTTAGTTCCATTTAAGATTGCACATGGGTCGAGATTGAAGGCCATGAATATTGCTTAAGGAAGCTATTTGAGGCAATTTAATGTGCACCAACTGTTCGACAAATGCCCAAATCAAGTTTCAATCTTGAGATGGTCAATTGAGCTTGGTTATTGTGATATTCATATTATGAGTTGATCAAACATGGATCGGCTCATTGAATTGATCTTTCTTCCCCTTTTTTTCTAAAAAAAATTGAGAATCCATAACGAAGGAGAATATATTTAGTAGTTTGTAACCACCGTGTGAGTGAGCTTAGTCAACTCTACTCAAAAGATGACACGTGTCCTCTGACATGGACAAGGATAGGTATGGAAAATAAAAAATTAAAATCGAAGCTTTCTTTTCTATGACCGACAAACAAACTGGTGAGATGAAAACGGACAAAGCTATAAATGCTAACATTTAAAGGTAAAATAGAAATGCAAAAGGGGAGAGAGAGCAAGTGAAGAAGCCTTTGGAAGTTGAAAAGAAAAAAAAGAGTTTTAGAAACGTAAAAGGAAGAGGAAGGGGGGGGGGCATAAAAGGTGGAAGCCCTTAAAAATTGAAAAGAGGGAGTGAATTAAGCAGGTTTTTAGCTATTACCATATATTGTATCGTCCTTTTTCACCTCGCCTGTCGAGAAAATATTAGGTACCTTAACAGCTCTACGTCATTTTTACTTTGAACCACTCAGCAGTTGATAGCTGTTCGGGCAGGTCCATGTTGTCCCAGTTCAAACCAGTGCAGGCAAAGGGCAGAGTGTTCTCTTTCCTCTTTATCTTCTCTCTCCTCTTTACCTGCTCTCTCTTCTTCCTCCTTCAACGCTCTCTTTGCACTTTACCCCGACGCACTAAACCTTCCCGTCTAGTGCTTTCTCTGACGACCGTCACTCCTTCCCGATGACGGCCTTTCTCTCTCCACTAGACGGCCTCATCCTCTGGGCTGCATTCTCTCGGTGCACTCTCGTGACCTCTTTCTTCCCAAATCGCGCTCTCTCTCGATGGCCAATTTTTCTTGCCTCTCTTCATCACCCCCGACTTGCGACCGAGAAGCAATCGCTTTGCCCTGTCATCTAATCTTCCGTCAACGACTTGCTTTCTGCTTTGCTCAAAGTGGTCCCTCGAGAAGCCCTAAATCTGCGACCGCAAGTCAAGTTCGATTTTATTTCCTGGGCTTTTATGTTCACATATTTGTTTTGGGAGAAAAAGTACTTAGAAGCTCGTTGGTTTATTGCTTCTAATTCTAAGCACATCAACATGAGAAAGCTTGGCCTCTCCTACATAAGCCAACATTTTACGGATGAAAAGTCCTTAGATTATTCAGCTGGCTCTGTTGACTCTTTGTCTATTGATTATGGATCTAGATGAGGTTGATTTTTTTCTTGTCTTGAACTTAGTTATCTGTTAGTCTTCAACCAGGTTAACATCCTTATGTCTCTTCTTTCTACTAAGTTTGCAAATATATTTCTTCCACCAATGGCATCTTTTTAAATCACTTCTAGTTTTTCCTTAGCCTATTTTGTAATGTCATTTCTAGTGTAAAAATATGACCGTTTTTCTTCTAGGGATTGGGTGTGTTAACATACATATATATGTAAATATGATGCAGATGGGCCTCTTTAAGTTTGTGCTACAATTTTTTGGACACCCGGACCCTTGGAGTGCCAAAAGTTGGCACAAAGGGACACTTAAGTGCCAAAAGTTACGAAAGTGATACTTAAGTGCCAAAATCAGAGCAAAATATATCACTTAAGTGCCAATTCGGCCAAAATGCTGACATGTCAGTTTTCCGGCAAAATAAGTGCAAAACGGCATCATTTTGCACACTGATGTGGCTAGACAATGCAAAAATGACGTCGTTTTAATGCTGAAGTGGTAAAAAATTAATATAAAAATTAATTAAATTAAATTTAAAACTAAATTTATTTAAAACATTTATAAATATAAATATAAATATTTAAAAAATTTTAAAAAAAGGAGGGGGGTAGCTTAGGGTTGAGCCCTCGCCATTGCTGCCTCCCCTCCGCTGCCTGGGAGGGTCGGCAATGAAGGGGGGAGGGTTGGCTGGGGAGGGCCTGTGAGTCCTTGCTCAGATCCGGCGAGGGTCGGCGGCCCTCACCCGGCCATGCCGAGGGTTGGTGGCCCTCGCTCGGCCGGGCCAAGGGCCATCGTCGGCTGAGGCAACCCCCAGTGGGCGGTGGCCCTTGGCCTGGCCGGGCGAGGGCCGCCGACCCTTGCTGAATCTGGGGGAGGGTCGTGACCCTCTCCCTAGATGTAGGCAAGGGCGTGCTGGTCGTCGCTGCCGGTCGGCTAGGGTCGTTGGCCCCCGGCCAGGGCTTGGTGGCCCCGGCCAACCTTCCCCCACCTTCCGGTGACGGCGGGGAAGTGGCAGCGGCGACGAGGGCTAAACCCTCAGCTGCCGGCTGCCTTCCTCCTCCTCCTCCTCCTCCTCTACCTTTTTTTTTTAAAAAAAAAAAATTATTATTATTTTGTTTTAGATTTAATTTAATTATTTTTATATTAAAATTCAAATTATACCAAACTGACGTCGTTTTTGTTTGTGTTTTGTTGAGTCAGCCTTCCAGCGAGCCACGTAAGCGAGAAAATCAATAAAAAAAAATGCCACATATTTCCGGCGCGGTTCGTCGGATGTGGCACTCAAGTGTCCCATTTTTCATAAAAAGTGGCACTTAAGTGCCACTTTTCGTAAGTTTTGACACTTAAGTGTTCCTTTGTGCCAACTTTTGGCACTTGAAGCATTCTTTTGCCTAATTTTTTGTGTAGTGTGTCTTGTTTCTACTTTTTTTATTTATTCCTGGGCTATTCTTTGTTGTTGATGTGTTTGTCTTCATTTCCTGAATATGGGCAACTTTTTTAGGTCTTTAGAGTTGTGTTTTTCACAGCTGTTAGCGTGATCCCTTGACTAGATTCATGCTAGCGAACTCAAATGAGTAAATCTGTTTTATATTTGTTTCACAAGCATTTCAAAGTGTTCTTCTATCCTATCATGCTTCTCTTCTTTGGGTGGGTGTTGCATTTCGCAGTCTCTCTCTAATTTGTTTCTCTTGCTTCATGAAATTTGTGGTTACAATTTGTTTCTCTTGCTTTATGGAATTTGTGGTTACGTACCAATGATGAGATGATTCTTTTGCTGCATCTTAATGTAGGTTCATGAAATAGCCATGGTCTTAGCTCCAGCTTAAGCTCCGAAGAAAATCATGCTTTTCCTTTTGCCAATCATCCTGCCTGCCATAACAACAAAGCACCCATTAGAAACCGGGGTTGGAAAAAGTGGAGATAGCAATTTGGGATATTCTATAATTGAGTTACAATTTACAACCTTCTATACTTTCAGCATATAATCATCAAAACTTCTATCCTGAATAGCTGAGATCATTGCTATTTCATGAACCTACATTAAGATGCAGCAAAAGAATCATCTCATTATTGGTACGTAACCACAAATTCCATAAAGCAAGAGAAACAAATCAGAGAGGGAGTGCGAAATGCAACACCCACCCAAATAAGAGAAGCATGACAGGATAGAAGAACACTGTGAAATGCTTGTGAAACAAATATAAAATAGATTTACTCATTTGAGTTCGCTAGCATGAATCTAGTCAAGGGATCACACTAACAGCTGTGAAAAACACAACTCTAAAGACCTAAAAAAGATGCCCATATTAAGGAAATGAAGACAAACACATCAACAACAAAGAATAGCCCAGGAGTTAATAAAAAAGCAGAATCGAGACAAACTACACAAAAAACTATAGCACAAACTTAAAGAGGCCCATCTGCATCGTATTTACATATATATGTATGTTAACACACCCACTCCCCAAAAGGAAAAACGGAAATAATATTTTTACACTAGAAATGACATTACAGAAGAGGTTGAGGAAAAACTAGAAGCCATTTAAAAAGATGCAATTGGTGGAAGAAATATATTTGCAAACTTAGTAAAAAGAAGAGACATGAGGATGTTACCCTTGTTGAAGACTAACACAAATAAATAAGTTCAAGACAAGAACAAAATCAACCTCATATGGATCCATAATTAGCAGACAAAGAGTCAACAGGGCCAGTGGAAGAATCTAAAGAATTTTCATTCATAAAATGTTCGCTTATGTAGAAGAGGCCAAGCTTTCTCACGTTGCTGTGCTTAGAATCAGAAGCAATAAACTAGCGAGGTTCTAAGTACTTTCTCCCCCAAAACAAAGATGCGAACATAAAAACCCAGGAAATAAAATCGAACTTGACTTGCGGTTGCAGATTTAGGTCTTCTTGAGGGACTGTTTCGAGCAGAGTGGAAAGCAAGTCGTTGACAGAAGATTAGACAAGAGGGCGGAGCAATTGCTTCTCGGTTGCGAGTCAGGGGGGACGGAGAGAGGCGAGCGAAATCGGCCATTGGGAGAGAGCACGATCTGGGAAGAAAGAGGCCGCGGGAGTGCGCCGAGAGAATGCAGTCCAGAGGATGAGGCCATCTAGTGAAGAGAGAAAGACTGTCGTTGGGAGGGAGCAACGATTGTTAGAGGAAACGCT
This sequence comes from Eucalyptus grandis x Eucalyptus urophylla, assembly GCA_028830015.1. Taxonomy (NCBI): domain Eukaryota; kingdom Viridiplantae; phylum Streptophyta; class Magnoliopsida; order Myrtales; family Myrtaceae; genus Eucalyptus; species Eucalyptus grandis x Eucalyptus urophylla. The sequence continues at coordinate 51,679,312 of CM054190.1, forward strand.
AGATGGGAAGGTTTAGTGTGTTGAGGTAGAGTGCAGAGAGAGTGTCGAGCATCGGAGGAGGAGGAAGAGAGAGCAGGTGTAGAGGAGAGAGAACGCTTTGCCCTCCGCCCGAGGTGGTTTGAACTGGGACGACGTGGATCCGCTCAGACAGTTGTCAGCTGCTAAGTGGTTCAAAATAAAAATAACATGGAGCTGGTAAGATATCTAATATTTTTTCCTCACGAGTCCGTCTACATGTCATAGAAAAGACAGTTTCAGAATTTAATTTTTTATTTATCATCCATGTCCATGTTTATGTTAGAGGAAAAGTGTCACCCTTTAAATAGTGTTGACCAAGCTCATGCACATGAGATGGGCTGGTGACGTGCAAGTAACCACATAATATTTTTTCATAATGAAGATGTTGGGAAAGGGACGATAGAAAATCCTTCCTTTCCCAAAAGAAGTTGCCAACAAGATTGGCCTATATGAAAATTTGATTCTTTGTCTAAAGCACTTCTCTTTTCTCTAGGTTTCTCTTGGGCTTAATCTTGATACGAGTCAATAGTTATATTTAGGAATAATGACTAGACGGGAACATCCCTGCACTTTCTTTCTGAGGGAAAGACTAGGCCATTGCATAATCTGAGAGTCCAATAAAACACTACAGCAATTTTATAATAAGAGCCACTCGAAAGGGTATTAACCATAACTACCACACTAAACTACAAGAAAACTAATTTCAAATCATAGAGTATTGTATTAGAAGTCTAAAAATCTTTCCTCGTTTTGTAGCTTCAGACATGGGAACCTGCAAGGTTCACATTCAAATTAAGAGGAGCAACACTTTCATAAATCTCTGTGTCATTTGGTTGCTTAACTTGTTTGTACACCAAATGCACCCCACAGCTTCTTAGAATCCCCTCTAATGCTTGAAACAGTACTATCAATTGACTCCAGTGATTCAGCAATTTGGCATCCAATCCCCATATCATTCACCATGGAACGTATAAAAGCCATATGAGGTCAGAATCCAGTGAGGAAAAACAATCTACGCAACCATAAGTTTCTTGATTGTCGACAAACAACTAGATCTCGCATGAAATACTGGCTTCTTTCATATTACAGAATCAACAATAGTACAAAAGGCCAAGCCGGCTATGTCACAATATGATTATGAATATACAGGAAACCTTAAGAGTCCTCTCATGCTTTGATGGACAAACCACTTCGGGATCTTGCTTCCAGGATGAATTATGTCAACCTGAGTCTCTCTAGGCAATCCCAGCTAGTCGGAACCTTTTACACTTGAGACACAAAGATGAGAGAGAGAGAGAGAGAGAGAGAGAGAGAGAGAGAGAGAGAGAGAGAGAGAGAGAGAGAGAGAGAGAGAGAGAGAACTCAATTGACAGCACATTGCAATTGCTAGAGCATTGATCCTAAATCAGCTGATGATGGCCAGAAAGTCAATTTGTTTGAGCCAAGGTGATTTATCTTGATTACATCGTAGCATGTGTGATAAGTCCACACATGTTTCTAGCAATTCATAATCTTTTGCAAGTAAAATGTTATGTTCTCCGGGAGAGCTGGAATCTCTTGAAGGTGCATGCAACATGCCAAAAGAAGCCGCTGCAACTTAGTAAATTGACTGATGCATGCGGGAAGTTTGACAAATTTGCTCTTCGACAGATCTAAAATTGTCAAGGAGGACAGACAATGAAGATTTTGCAAGAGCTAACCTCTAATAAGCTGCATCTTTGCATATTCAAGTAAATTATGCTCAATAGGGCTAATGGGAGAGAGAGATTGGTATAATCATTTGATCTCCACATAGGTTCCACGAACTTGCTAAGTTGTGAGCATCCATCAATAAAAAATATGCACAAGATGTCGCAATGTATAGATGCTACAAGGAAGCCTTTTAAGGTCCACGGTCCCTTATATACAACTCTTGTTGATGTATCAAGACTGCACCATACGTTTTTTCCTTTGTTTTGTTTAGTCAGTTTGTTGATGTCCTGTTTTCTAGGAGTTGGTTAATTGTTGTTTTACTTGGTCAATCTTATCTTGTAGGAGCAGTTAGCTGCACATTTTTTAGCTATTCTGTTAGTTTGTTGCTGGTTTTGTGGACCAAGCAAGCTGTTAGTGGGCAACGTGGGTTTATGGTTAAGTTCTAGTATATATTTTGGACAATTTTCAGTTTTCAAAAAAAGACACAGCTTTTGCTGTCAACTCCTTCTCTGTTCTTTTGAAAACAACACTGGTATCAGAGCTTTCTTGATCTTAAGGGGCTGTGAGTGACTTGTGAGATTGATTGAGATGTGTATCTGCATCCATAGAAGTTAAAAGCAAGATGGAGGTAGGATCGAGTGGTCTTTCAGCAATGGCTCCACCAGCGTTTGATGGAGAAAATTATCAAGCCTGGGCAGTGAGAATGCGAGCCTATCTAGAGGGTTGTGATTTTTGGGAAGTTGTGGAACAAGATTATGAAGTTGCTCCCCTTCCTGACAATCCAACCGTCAATCAAATCAAGTTTCACAAGGAGAGGACAACAAGGAAAGCAAAGGCAAAGTCTTGTTTATATGATGTTGTCTCACCTACCATTTTTAGCAGAGTTATGGCTTGTGAATTAGCCAAAGCTATTTGGGACTTCCTCAAAGCTGAGTATCAAGGAGATGAGAGGATCAGAAGCAAGAAGGGGCTAAACCCGATCATAGAATTTGAGAGACTGCAGATGAAGGAGTCTGAGACAATTAAAGAGTATTATGATAAGTTGATAAGCATTGCAAATCAGGCAAGAGTTTTAGGCACTGACCTCTCTGATAATAGGCTAGTGCAGAAGATTCTTGTCTCCTTGCTCGAAAGGTTTGAGGCAACCATTTCCTTTTTGGAGAATACCCAGGATTTGTCTCAGATCAAGTTGGTAGAATTGCTAAATGCTCTGCAAGCACAAGAGCAGAGGAAGTTAATGAGGCTGGAAGGAAGTACAAAAGGAGTTTTGCTGGCCAAAGAACCGTTGGAGAAATCCTCTTGAAGTATTTTAAAGTTGACAAAACGTTTTTTATCAGTCTAGTCTGAAGGCTTGTAGACTCTGATATTTAAAGTCTGAAGACTTCCGGATAGTCAGACTCAAGACTCAAAGTCTATCCTCATTGACAGTCTCTAATCCGTTGAAGAAAGGTTATCCAGAACTGGATGTTCCGTTAAGGATTTAACCTTATCATCTGGAGAAGATCTCGTGGCTGGAAAAGACGTAACAGAATCCTTTGATTGATCAAGATTGATTCAATGATTGAAGATTTGATGATTGTCTAAATATTATTGGAAGGTTCTACTTATGGAAACCGAGATCCTGATTGTATGGGCGAACAGGATTGATGGGCTATCAACACGTTCCTTTAATAGCTCGAACAATCTTCCTAATTGATTCCATCCAACGGGTAGATTAGAGGAATTCCTTTGGTAAGTGCCAACGGGTATGATGGCATAAAGGAGTATATAAGGAAGACGGTCTTAGTTGTTCGAGGGGTGCATGATAGAAGAATTCCAAAGTCTGAAGCTCCTTTTTGTTTAGACAATTCCTTTGAGCGAATACTTGTATACAAAAGAGAGTCTATATTTGTGAGAAACCTTGAGGAAGTGTGGTAGAACATCTACACTGTGGAATCAAGGCAAAGCTGTGCTGTAACTTCTCTTTTGATCATAGTGAAATCCAGCCGGTGGGCTGTCAGTGCGGAAGAGTGGACGTAGGCTTGGAATAAGCCGAACCACTATAAATCCTGTGTTTAATTTTTTCTTCCTCACTCTCTCTACCTTGATCGTATTTCATTTTGTTAATCAAGAAAGAATTTTTATATCGTTTGCAAAGAAACACTTCGGTATCTCGACAAATTGTTTGTGCACCTATTCACCCCCCCTCTAGGTGTTTATACTAGCTATTTCAAGAACAACAGAATGTAGGAGGAAAAATTAATAAGTGGAAAGGGAAGAAAGGAAATGGTAGTAGTGGTTCAGAAGCTATTGCAGGAAAGAACAGTGCAGGCAACTCCAAGAACAATTGGGGAAGATATTCCTTATGTCAGCACTGTGAAAAAAAAGAATCATCCACACTTTAGGTGTTGGAAGAGGCCAGATGTAAGGTGCAGAAAGTGTCATAAGCTTGGACACATTGAGAAGTTTTGCAAAGAGAAGAGAGATCAGTAGCAGGGGAGGTACATGCTGCAGTCTAGCAAGAGGTAGATCAATTGGTTGTTGCCTCTTGTTTCTCCTCTAATACTCCATGTGACAGTTGGCTTGTTGATAGTGGTTGCACAAATCACATGACAAGTGATGAAACACTGTTTATAAACTTTGACAAGTCGTTGAAGTCAAGAGTGAGGATTGGGAATTGGGAGTACTTAGAAGTGAAAGGTAAAGGGACTGTAGCAATGGAGAGTTGTGTTGGAACTAAGCTAGTTTCTAATGTGATGTATGTGCCTAAAATTGATCAGAATTTGCTGAGTGTAGGACAGTTGGTAGAAAAAGGATTTAAGGTGATATTTGAAGAGGAGAAGTGTTTGATCTTTGACTCCAGTGGTCAGGAGATGTTCAAGATTAGGATGCAACATAAGAGTTTTTCTTTGAATCCTCTTGAGAAGGAGTAGATGGCATTTAAGTGTTAGGCTAATGATTTAGAAATATGGCACAAGAGGTTGGGGCACTTTCATCATAAAGGCGTGCTGTTCTTGCAGACGAATGAAATGGCAATTGGCTTACCAAGCCTGGAAGAGTAGATCACAAGGTGCAAAGCTTGTTTGCTGGGCAAGTAGACAAGACTTCCCTTCAAGGAATCCACTTGGAGAGCTACAGAGAAGCTGCAACTGATTCATACAGATATATGTGGTCCACAAGTGACTCCTTCACTAAATGGCAGCAAGTATTTCATTATTTTCATTGATGATTATACTAGAATGTGCCGAATTTACTTTATGAAGCAAAAGTCAGAAGTTGCTGGGGTATTTCTGAAGTTTAAGAAATGGGCTGAGAACCAAAGTGGCTGCAAGATTCAGGTCATTAGATTTGATAATGGAATAGAATACACTTCACAGAGGTTTAATTCTTTCTGTGAAGAGGTTGGAATTGAGCATCAGCTTACTACTCCTTACTCCCCACATCAAAATGGAGTGAGTGAAAGGAAGAATAGAACCATTATGGAGATGACTAGGTGTCTGCTGTATGAGAAGAATCTACTAAAAGAGTTTTGGGCAAAAGTAACAAACACATCAGTTTTTCTGCTGAATAGACTACCTACGAGGGTATTGGAGATGAAGACACCCTTTGAGGCTTGGTTTGATGTCAAGCCAATTCTAAGAAATTTGAAGGTGTTTGACTGTTTGTGTTTTTCTCATATTCCATAGGTCAAGAGAGACAAGTTGGGAGAGAAAGTTGAACCTGGGATCTTTGTTGGCTACAGTTTAGTGTCAAAAGTGTGAAAGCTAGTACGAGCACCTAAAGGGGGATGAATAGATGCGAAAATAAATTTTGCAGAATAAAGTATAAAATTTTGCTTTTAAACTAACTCTGTTTAACAATAGACTATGAAAAGGAAATTAGACTCTAGTAATCAGATAGAGTTACGATCAAAGTAAAAGAGCTTAGGGAAGAGAATAAGAACACAAGGTTTATAGTGGTTCGGCTTAATCCTGTGAAAGCTAGTACGAGCACCTAGAGGGAGATGAATAGGTGTGAAAACAAATTTTACTTTTAAATCAACTTTGTTTAGCAATAGACTATGAAAAGGAAATTAGACTTTAATAATTAGATAAAGTTACGATCAAAATAAAAGAGCTTAGGGAAGAGAATAAGAACACAAGGTTTGTAACGGTTCGGTTTAGTCCAAGCCTACGTCCATTCTTCCGCACTGACAGCCCACTGGCTGGATTTCACTAAGAATCAAAAGAGTTGTTACAATATAGCTCTTCCTTGATTCCACAGTGTAGAGACTTTGCTACACTTCCTCAAGGTTTCACAGAAGTATAAACTCTCTTTTGAGTACAAGTTCACGCTCAACAAATGAATTGACAAAGAACAAAGAGCTTCAGACTTTGGAATTTCTCTATCGCGCACTCACTCGAATAACTGGAACACCTTCCTATATACTCCTCCATGCCTTCATAACCGTTGGCACTTACCAAAGGAGTTCTTCCAGTCTACTCGTTGGACAGAATCAATTAGGGAGATTTCGAGTTATTTAAGGAATATGACGATAGCCCATCAATCTTGGTCACCCATATAATCAAGATCTAGGTTTCCATAAGTAGAACCTTCCAAATATGCTTCACCAATCAACGGATCCAAATTATCCAAATGAATTTCAAATCGAATAATAGATTCCGAGATACGATATCCAACCGAGAGATCTTCTTTAGTCGATAGAATGAAATCCTTGAAGAAATACTTAATTCTGGATAAGTCTTATTCGACGGTCTAGAAACTGTCGATGATGATAGACTTTGAATCTTGATTCTGGTGGTCTGGCGGTCTTCAGACTTTGACAAGAGAGTCTGCAAGTCTTCAGATTAGATTGATGGAAACGTTTTGTCAGCTTCAAAACACTCAAGGAAGCTTTCTCCAACAATCTTCCCTTTTTTGATGGTGACAAAACTTTCCTGCAGATTTGGATATCTTTGACCTGCAAAATAATACTTAAGCAAACATGGATATCTCACAAAAGATAATTGGCTTAGTTAAGACAGAATTAAATATGCATCCATAGGAAATAAGATAGTCTTGTAAATACACAGCTATCTCTGCCATGAAATACACACAGTGCTTAGGATAAACAAACGATCAAACAATCAAAATCTAGTCACAACCACATAGTAGTCACAATCACAACCAACCAAACAAAAGTAAAGTCAAAAGTAAAGTCAATCAAAAAATAAAAAAGTAAAGAGTTAAATCTCAAATCTGCAACATCTGCAACATCTCTCTCCCTTTTTGTCAGCATTAAAAAGGTAGAGACGAAAATAGAATGAAATTAGGTTTGCTTTGGAATGCGAACAAACTGGAAATCTCCCATTGACTGGACAATCCCTTCCAGCTTTTTCAAATCCTCCTTCAGTTGAGCCACATCTTCACCCTTGGCATTTGCTTGAACTTGAAGAGCAAGGGCATGAATTTGATCATGTAATGAAACTGAAGAGGCTTGACCTGCATTCTGCAAGTTCTGAACTTTGCATCCTAGGGCATAAATCTATCCTCGCATCTCCATAAGATTATCAAGCAATCTTCAAAAGTCTAGTGAATTATCAGTTTGAGCACTGGCCTCTGCATGATCAGTCTGAGGTGTATTGGCAAATGATGGCATTTCTATATGAGCACCCAGACTTGGTGATGAAACCTCATGACCTTCCTCTGGAAATTGAGATGCATAGTAGTAGCAATTGAAGATGTACCTATTTTCTCAACAACTCCCCCAATTTCATTGCCTTCAAGTGGAGAGAAGTACTCTTCATGCTCTATCTCCTCTTGTTCACCTCTGCCTTCTTCTTCCGCAATCCTTTCTTCCTCTGCTTCTTTTTCCATTAATTCTCTCTCTCTACTCCTTTGGTCGAACTCTTCTCTTTCTTGATCCTGTCTCTTCTCTATTTCTAGAACATAACGACGCAAGTTTTTCAATGCAAGAGCGGAAATTGTGATATCATCCTCGTCCTCTTCATCCTCCAAGATGAGGGCTCTTCTTTTCTTGGATGGAGCAACCATAGGCTCCTTCCCTTTCCGTTTTGCAGCTGAAGAGACTGGTTGAGTCTTGATAGGGGTTTTCTCCTTGAATCGCTCCAAAGCCTTTTTTAGTTCCTTCAGACGCAATTTGGAAACCATTTTTAGTCCCACCACCATTTGATCGCATGTTCGAACACATAGAATCCTAGGAGGCTAAATGTTCAAATGTCTGAGTAACTTAGTGATTAGTGCTAAGTAAAGAAGTTGGCCCTTGTCTTTCACCATCGTTCTGTACATGTGGAACATGATAGTATGTGGAAGAGAGAACTTTTTGCCAGCGTTAATGGCATACATCAGCTTTGCCTCTGAGTTTGAAACATTGGTCTTCGAAGTCGATTTGGGTTTGAGGCAATTGATCACTATCTTGTGAAGCAAAATATTTGAGGCATTCATCCTCAAATATGAAATTCGTCCTTCCGCCATTCCATCGCGAACAAGCTCTACCGTCGCACATCTAATAGACACACTAATTGGTTGAAATTTCCCTCTTTCTACTCCAATCACATCAGCCAATGTGTCCATGTCAACTACATAGTCTTGATCTCGAACACTGAATGAGAATCTATTCGCATCTAAGAAACTTAGATTAGAATAGAAGTATGCGGTGAGTTCAGCATGAGCCTCTATTTTCTCAGAACAAAATCATTCTAGTTGAAGAAGATTAAATTTCTCTCACAGCTTGACATTCAGAGAATGGAGAAAATCAAAATCCACACTTCTAGGATTGATCACACCACGCTTTAGCAACTTAGAGTACAATCGCTTGTGTTCCTCCGAGTGAAACAAATCTATCCTTTTGTTTTGAATTTTCACCACAACACCCATTCTAGGCTTAAAATGAGTGTACATCTTATCATCATCATTCCCATCAAGTTGACTCAGCCCTCCAACACGTGGATCGCTTGGGATATTTGCAAATGCTTCTTCTGTTGACCCCGCGGGAGCAATTCCCAATCGTTCCATTATGCGTAAAAAGTGGGTTTCATTTCAATACATTTTCTCTTTCAAGAATTCATCAATATAGTTCAAGGGAGTACCACCCTTCTTCAAGGCACAATAAAGCTTGAAAATAAAAGCGGGCTTTTGAGTTCTTACTGGTTCTGCATCTTCAATGATTTCTTCCTCTTCTCGATGTTCAATATCTTCAGGTCTAGATGGAGTAGATGGACGCTGTTGAGAATGTTGTGGGCTTTGCTACTGTCTTGGAGATTCTTCTTCCTCGGTGAGGTCAAAATGCGTAGGACCCTCACGCATGTGTTGTGGTCCCCTGTTCGCGATCCTTGAAGACTTTCTTTGAGACAACATTCTTCACAGTCTTTGAGAGATTCCAAGCTTGTTTCGCAAGAAAGGTGAGAACTTTCGAGGATTAAACAAGAGAATAAAAGAAAAGTTGAAGATCTGTGTTTTCTTAGGGTTTTGTGAGTAAAACGAAAAAGAACTGGGAGTATATAAAGTAGTTGAAACGAGGCATACGGAACGACGTAAACGGAAAAATAAGAAATGCCTTTTAAAAAATAACTGCCTTTTTTAAAAAAATAGATAACCACCATTTCAAAAGATAACTATTTTTTCGAAAAGGAATTATTGCAATAATTATGAAAACTGGGGAAGATAACATCAATTAATTACGAATTAGTAGATGATCATACCTTTTCGAGATTTTTATCCGAAAGATAAATTTCTAAAACAGAAATAACTTACAGTCGCTTTATCTTCTGAGTCTGAGTAACTTTAGACTTTTACCCTTGAGTATGAACTTCTTCAGACTTTAAGATATTGAGTCTGGAACGAATAACCTCAAATTGACTTTTCTCCAAAGGCTTTGTAAAAATTGTCCACCAGTTGATTATTTGAATCAATAAACTAAATCGAGACTTCTCCATTTTGCACATGATCTCTAATGACATGATGTCGAATCTCTATATGCTTTGCTCTTGAATGAAGAATTGGATTCTTGGTGAGATTGATTGCGCTGGTGTTGTCAAATTTGATCTCAGTGCATGAATCTTCAATTCCAAAGTCTCTTAGCTGTTGTTCTATCCATAAGATTCGAGAACAACAACTTCCAAGAGTCATATACTCTGCTTCTGTTGTAGAAAGAGCTACGGTGTTTTGCTTCCTTGAAAACCATGATACTGTCCTGTTACCAAGCAATTGACAAGTGCCCGAGGTGCTCTTTCTATCAACTCTGCATCCTGCTAGGTTTGCGTCTGAATATCCAAGGAGAGTAAAGTTTCATTCTTTAAGTTACCAGAGACCCAAATTAGAGGTTGATGCAACGTATTTGATGATTCGTTTTGCAGCACTCAAATGAGATTCTTTAGGGTCTGATTGAAATCTGGCACAAATACAAACACTAAACATAATGTCAGGTTTAGAAGCAGTAAGATAAAGAAGTGAACCAATGATACTCTTGTATAGCTTCTGGTCAACTTTTTTTCCTCCTTCATCTTTGTCCAGCTTCAAGGAATTTGACATTGGTATATCAGTCTTTTTGCAATTCTCCAGTCCAAACTTTTTGACAAGTTCTTTAGCATATTTTTCTTGGTGAATAAAAGTTTCCTCCTTAAGTTGTTTCACTTGAAGCCCGAGAAAGAAGGTTAATTCACCCATCATGCTCATTTCAAATTCATCCTGCATAGACTTAGAGAATTTCTTGCATAGATTTTCATTAGGGGATCCAAAAATAATATCATCAACATAAATTTGAACAAGTAAAAAGTTTTTGCTTTCTCTTTTGATAAACAGAGTAGTATCTACTTTACCTTTAATAAAGTCATTATGAATTAAAAACTTACTTAACCTGTCGTACGAGGTGCCTGCTTTTAAACTATATAGCGCCTTTTTCAGTCTGAATACAGAGTCTGGTTTCCTTGGGTCTTCAAAACCAGGAGGTTGTTCCACATAGATTGGATAAATTCATTTAGGAAAGCACTTTTGACGTCCATTTGGAATAACCTGAAATTCTTATAACAAGCAAAAGCAAGTAATAATCTAATTGCTTCTAACCTTGCTACTGGTGCGTAAGTCTCGTCATAGTCTATCCCTTCTTTTTGCGTATATCCTTTGGCCACGAGTCTTGCTTTGTTCCTTACGACTTTTCCTTTCTCGTTCATCTTGTTTCTGAAAACCCATTTAGCTCCAATAACAGATTTACCTTTTGGTTTAGGAGTCAATTCCCAAACATCATTGACACTAAATTGTCTGAGTTCTTCTTGCATAGCTTCAATCCAGCTTTCATCAGTTAAAGCTTCTTCTATACTCTTGGGTTCTATTTCAAAAATAAGAGCCACAGTACTAGACTCTTCACGCCTTTTGGATCTTGTGCGAATTCCTTCATTAATGTCACAAATAATGAGTTCTTTGGGATGACTAGACTTGTGCTTCCAGTTGCTGATTGATTTGTCAGACTGTTGATCTTTTTCTTCATTTGATTCTTCAATGATCATTTGTTACTGGTCTTCTGAAGTCTGAGCTGCTTCTGGAGAATTAGACTTTGTAGAGTCTGGAGCAGGTTCAGATTCTTCAGGTTGAGTCTGAATCGATTGATTTTGCATAAAGTCTTGAAATTTAACATTCATCGATTCCTCCACAGATTGAGTCTTTTTGTTGAATTCTCTGTAAGCTTTGCTGGTGGTTGAATATCCAAGGAAGATGCCTTCGTCTGATTTTCCTTCAAACTTACCAACTCGATCATTTGCATTTTTCAATATAAAACATTTGCATCCAAACACATGAAAATAGGAAACAATTGGCTTCTTTCCTTTGAACAACTCATAAGGAGTTTTATCCAGAATAGGCCTTAAGAAGACTCTATTGATAATGTAGCACGCTTTAGAAACTGCTTCGGCCCAAAAATGAGAGGAAATGTTACTTTCAATTAAAAGAGTTCTAACCATTTCTTGTAGCGATCTATTCTTCCTGTCCACAACTCCATTCTGCTCTAGAGTATATGGTGAGGAGAATACATGCTGAAAGCCAGATTCATCACAGAATTTAGCAAAGTCTTGATTTTCAAACTCACCTCCATGGTCTGTCCGTATACTTGAAATAACATACCCTTTCTCATTTTGGACTTTCTTAGCAAATTTTATAAAATATGAAAAGGTTTCAAACTTACTTGCTAGAAAATATATCCAAGTGAATTGTAAATAATCATCCACTATTACTAGGCAATATTTCTTACCTCCAATGCTCTTAGTTCTAGTTGGTCCAAAGAGATCCATATGCAAGAGCTGCAGTACACGATTAGTGGACACTTGATTTATTGGTTTGAATGAATTTTTTACCTGTTTTCCTAACACGCATGGTGTACATAGATCAGACTTTTGGTATGTCAGTTTGGGTAGTCCACGAACGAGCTTCTTTGCTGAGATCTTGGCTATTTGCTTCATGTTGATATGCCCAAGTTTTCTATGCCATAAGTTCGATTCCTCTTAAATTGAGATTAGACATTGGGCTTCATCTGGTTTGATATCTAAGAGGTAGATAATACCATGTCTTCGCCTAGTGAAAGTCTAAGAGAAGTCTTTATTGGTTCCTGAACATATTCCTTCTTGAAAGTTGATTTTGAAACCCATGTCGCACAGCTGACTGATACTCAACAAGTTGTAGTTGAGTCCTTCCACTAAGGAAACATTGCTCATCGTGATACTTCCAATCTTTACAGTTCCGTATCACACAATTATGCCTTTGCTACTTCCTCCAAAAGAAAATTTTCCACAATTAACTTGCATAAGCTTTATGTAACAACTTGAATCTCCTGTCATATGTCTTGAGCATCCACTATCCAAGTACCATTTAACCTTTTTCTTGATAGTGACCTGCATTTAAAAAGGAACTCAAACTTTCTTTGGTACCCATACTTTCTTGGGTCCAATGGAGTTAGTGCAATATACGGTCTTTGCCCAAACCCTTTTAACAGGTTTCCAAACCATAGGACATTCTTCTCAAATGTTCTAAGCTGTTACACTTAGAACATTTAAGCACTGCGGCCTACGAGTTTTACAAAAAAATTTTGAAAATGATTTTTGTAAGAATCTTTTGTAGGTCTTTGTTTAATTCTTTCCTTTACCTTAGGAAAATCAATTAGAGGAATGGTTTCAGCAATCATTCCCAAACCTGATTTGTTGAAGTAAGGTCTTTACGCTGAAAGAATCTTTTCTAATTTCTCAGATCCTATAGAAAACCTTTTAGAAATACTTGAGATATCATTTTTCAAAAATGCATTTTCTTTTGAAAGATTGTCTGCATTTTCTTTCAAAGTAATAACACTTTTTTCTAAACTTTTGACATTTTCTTTCCAAACAATCCCTTGTTGCTTCAGTGCAGAATTTTCCTTTTTAAGTTCGGAAATCCTCTTGAGAGAGGTTTTGAGAATAAGACACAATTCACCAATGTATTTAGAGACTTTAGTAGGAATTTTAAAATTACTTACCTCGATTTCACTATATGAGTCTGAGTCTATCTCGGAGTCTAAATCTGAGTCTGATTGTGCCATGAGACAAATATTGGCGTAATCATCATTACTTTCCTCACATTCAATATCACTCAAAGTTTCTACTTTAAGTGCTTTTCGATATTTCTCAGCTTTTCCTTTCTTTCTCTTCAGCAGGGGACAGTTGGGTCTGATGTGTCCCTTTTTCTTGCATTCAAAGTAGATTACATCCTTATTGGATTCATCATCCTCAGCTGATTTATTTTGTAGGTTTTGAGAACTCTGTTTCTTCGGATTGAATTTTCTTCCTTTTTTATTTAGTTTTCTGAACCTTCTTATCATGAGAGCAAGCTCTTTATCGTCCGTATCGTCTTCAGAATCTGTGACATCGGAATCATCATTAGATTTTAATGCAATGGATTTTTTTACCTTTGGGATCTTCATCTTTGTTGATTTGCTCCACTTCATAAGACTGAAGAGTGCCAACCAATTCGCCAATAGAGAGTGGCATGATTCTTTGTCTCCCTTATTGAGGTCTTTATGTGATTCCAATCTTTGGACAGTCCATGCAGTAACTTGTTAACCTTCATGGGTCCAGAGATTTGTTGACCTTGATACTCAAGACCATTCACGATTTTTGTAAAACGACTAAACATGTCATTGATAGCTTCTCTTGGTTTCATCTTGAATGCTTCATATTGACCGAGCAGAATATTGATTCTGGTTTCTTTCACTCGATCGGTTTCGTCATAGGTGATGTGCAATTTATCCAAAACTTGCTTCATATTTAGTTGTTTCACAATAAGATATTCTGTTATATTTAGTAGGAGATAATGCACAATATAAGGAATAAATTGCTTTTGCATCAAGAGCTTGTCTCTTGATTATCTCTTCTTGAGTCATTTCACTGGACTCAACAGCTTCTTTTCCTCTTTCTGAGACTGTTGCAGCTGTAGGAATGATTCCTTTGTCTACCACGTCCCATTCCAGGGGATCTTTTGATCTTAGGAATGCCTTCATCTTGTTTTTCCATATATTGTATTACTTTCCGTTAAAATAAGGCAGTCTGGTATTGCTTTGCCCTTCAACCAGACCTGGAGCCAACATACTAGCCATGGATCGTTAACTTTTGAAGTAAAAGCACTTGAATTTAAATGAGTACACAGGCTCTGATACCAATTGTGAAAGTTAGTATGAGCACCGAGAGGGGGGTTGAATAGGTGCGAAAACAAATTTTGCTTTTAAATCAACTCTATTTAGCAATAGACTATGAAAAGGAAATTAGACTTCAATAATAAGATAAAGTTACGGTCAAAATAAAAGAGCTTAGAGAAGAGAATAAGAACACAAGGTTTATAGTGGTTCGGCTTAATCTAAGCCTACGTCCACTCTTCCGCACTGACAGCCCACCGGCTGGATTTCACTAAGAATCAAAAGAGTTGTTATAGTATAGCTCTTCCTTGATTCCATAGTGTAGAGACTCTGCTACACTTCCTCAAGGTCTCACAGAAGTATAAACTCTCTTTCGAGTACAAGTTCACGCTCAACAAAATGAATTGACAAAGAACAAAGAGCTTCAGACTTTGGAATTTCTCTATCGCGCACCCACTTGAATAACTGGAACATCTTCCTTATATACTCCTCTATGCCTTCATAACCGTTGGCACTTACCAAAGGAGTTCTTCCAATCTTCCCGTTGGACAGAATCAATTAGGGAGATTTTGAGTTAATTAAGGAACATGACGATAGCCCATCAATCCTGCTCGTCCATACAATCAGGACCTAGGTTTCCATAAGTAGAACCTTCCAAGTATGTTTTGCCAATCAACGGATCCAAATTATCCGAATTAATTTCAAACCGAATAATAGATTCTGAGATGCTATATCCAAGAGAGAGATCTTCTTTAGTTGATAGAATGAAATCCTTAAAGAAATACTTAATTATGGATAAGTCTTCTTCGATGGTCTAGAAACTGTCAATGAGGATAGACTTTGAATCTTGAGTATGGTGGTTTGGCGGTCTTCAGACTTTGACAAGAGAGTCTGCAAGTCTTCAGACTAGACTGATGGAAACGTTTTGTCAGTTTCAAAATACTCAAGGAAGTTTTCTCCAACAAATCCAAGCCTACGTCCACTCTTCCGCACTGACAGCCCACCGAATGGATTTCACTAAGAGTCAAAAGAGTTGTTATAGTATAGCTCTTCCTTGATTCCACAGTGTAGAGACTCTGCTACACTTCCTCAAGGTCTCACAAAAGTATAAACTCTCTTTTGAGTACAAGTTCACGCTTAACAATTGAATTGACAAATAACAAAGAGCTTAAGAGTTTGGAATTTCTCTATCGCGCACACACTCGAATAACTAGAATGTCTTCCTTATATGCTCCTCCATGCCATCATAACCATTGGCACTTACCAAAGGAGCTCTTCCAATCTACCCGTTGGACATAATTAATTAGGGAGATTTCAAGTTATTTAAGGAATATGACGATAGCCCACCAATCCCGCTTGCCCATACAATCAGGATCTAGGTTTCCATAAGTAAAACCTTCCAAGTATGCTTCGCCAATCAAAGAATCCAAAATTCCTGAATCAATCTCAAGATGAATAAAGGATTCCGAGATTCTATATCCAGCCAAGAGATATTCTTTAGTCAATAGAATCAAATCCTTAAAGAAATACTTAATTCTGGATAAGTCTTCTTCAACGGTCTAGAAACTGTCAATGAGGATAGACTTTGAATCTTGAGTTTGGCGGTCTGGCGGTCTTCAGACTTTGACGAAAGTGTCTGCAAGTCTTCAGACTAGACTGATGGAAACGTTTTGTCAGTTTCAAAACACGCAATGAAGTTTTCTCCAACAATCTCCCCCTTTTTGATGGTGACAAAACTTTCCTACAGATTTGGATATCTTTTACCTGCAAAACAATACTTGAGCAAACATGAATATCTCCTAGAAAATAATTGGCTTAGTAAAGATAGCATTAAATCTGCATCCACAGGAAAAAGTTAGTCCTGTAAATAAACAACTATCTTTGCCATGAAATACCAACAGTGCTTAAGATACTGCAACAAACATTTAAACGATCAAACAATCCAAATCTAAATCCAGTCACAACCAAACAACCAAACAAAAGTAAAGTAAAAAAAAAAGTTAAATCTCAAATCTGCTACATCTCTCCCCCCTTTTTGTCAGCATTAAAAAGGTAGAGACGAAAAGAGAATTGAATTAAGATTGCTTTGGAACGCGAATAAGCTGGAAATCTCCCATTGACTGGACAATCCCTTCTAGCTTTTTCAAATCCTCATACAGTTGAGCCACTTCTTCACCTTTGGCATTTGCTTGAACTTGAAGAGCAAGGGCATGAATTTGATCATGCAATGAAACTAAAAAGGCTTGACCTACATTCTGCAAGTTCTGAACTTCGCATCTCAAGGCATAAATTTGGCCTCGCATCTCCAAAAGAACATCAAGCAGTCTTCGAAAGTCTACTGAATTATCAGTCTCAGTACTGGCCTTTGCATGATCAGTCTGAGGTGTATTAGCAGATGATGGCATTTCTGTATGGGCACCCAAACTTGGCGATGAAACCTCATGACCTTCCTCAGGGAATTGAGAGGCATATATGTCTTATGGATCTGCAGGTGAACAACTAACATCTTCACTAGTAAAAGCAATTGAAGATGTACCTCTTTTCTCAGCAACTGCCCTTGTTTCATTGCCTTCATGCGGTGAGAAGTATTCTTCATGCTCTGTTTCCTCTTGTTCACCTCTGCCCTCTTCTTCTTCTGCAATCTTTTCTTTCTCTACTTCTTTTCTCAACGATTCTCTTTCTCCACTTCTTTGCTATGACTCTTCTCTTTCTTGATCCTGTCTCACCTCTGTCTCTAGAACAAAACGACGTAAGTTTTTCAATGCAAGAGCGAAAATTGTGATATCATCCTCAACCTCTTCATCCTCCAAGATGAGTGCTCTTCTTTTCCTAAATGGAGCAACCATGGGCTCCTTCCCTTTTCGTTTTGCAGTCGAAGAGACTGAGTGAGTCTTGACAGGGGTTTTCTCCTTGAATTCCTCCAAAGCCTTGTTAAGTTCATTCAAACGCATTTTGGAAACCATTTTCAGTCCTACTACCATTTGATCGCAGATTCAAACACATAGAATCCTGGGAGGCTGAATGTTCAAATGTCTGAATAACTTAGTGACAAGTGTTGAGTAAGGAAGTTGTCCCTTGTCTTTCACCATCGTTCTTTACATATGGAACATGATAGTGTGTGGAAGAGAGAACTTTTTGCTATCGTTGATGGCATACATCAGCTTTGCCTCCGAGTTTGAAACATCAGTTTTCGAAGTCGATTTGGGTCTGAGGCAGTTGATCACTATCTTGTGAAGCAAAATATTTGAGGCATTCATCCTCAAATATGAAATTCATCCTTCCGCCATTCCATCCCGAACAAGCTCTATCGTCGCACGTCCAATAGACACACTGATTGGTTGGAATTTCCTTCTTTCTACCTCAATCACATCAGCCAATGTGTCCATGTCAACTACATAGTCCTGATCTCGAATACTAAATGAGAATCTATTCGCATCCAAGAAACTTAGATTAGAATAGAAGTATGCGGTGAGTTCAGCATGAGCCTCTGTTGTCTCAGAACAAAACCGTTCTAGTTGAAGAAGATTGAATTTCTCTCGCAGCTTAACATTAAGAGAATCAAGAAAATGAAAATCTACACTTCTAGGTTTGATCACCCCACGCTTTAGCAACTTAGAGTAAAGTTGCTTGTGTTCTTTTGAGCGAAACAAATCTGTCCTTTTGTTTTGAATTTTCGCCACAACACCCATTCTAGGCTTAAAATGAGTGTACATCTTATCATCATCATTCCCATTAGGTTGACTCAGCTCTCCAACACGTGGATCACTTGGGATATTTGCAAATGCTTCTTCTGCTGACCCCGCAGGAGCAATTCCCAGTCTATGCGTAAAAAGTGGGTTTCATTTCGATACCCTTTCTCTTTCAAGAATTCATCAATATAGTTCAAGGGAGTACCACCCTTCTTCAAGGCACAGTAAAGCTTGAAAATAAAAGCAGGCTTTTGAGTTCTTATTGGTTCTGCATCTTCAATGATTTCTTCCTCTGCTCGATCATCAATATCCTGAGGTCTAGATGGAGGAGATGGACACTATTGAGAATGTTGTGGGCTCTGCTGCTGTCTTGGAGATTCTTCTTCCTCTGTGAGGTCAAAATGCGTAGGACCCTCACGTATGTGTTGTGGTCCCCTGTTCACAATCCTTGAAGACTTCCTTTGGAACAACATTATTCACAGTTTTTGAGAGATTCCAAGCTTGTTTCGCAAAAAAGGTGAAAACTTTTCGAGGATTAAACAAGAGAAGAAAAGAGAAATTGAAGATCTGTGCTTTCTTAGGGTTTTGAGTAAAACGAAGAAGAACCAACAGTATATAAAGCAGTCGAAACGAGGCATACGAAACAAAGTAAAAGGAAAAATAAAAAATGCCTTTTAAAAAATAACTGCCTTTTTAAAAAAATATATAACCGTCATTTCAAAAGATAACTTCTTTTTTTTTTTAGAAGGAATGATTGCAATAATCATGAAAACTTGGGAAGATAATATCAATCAATTACAGATTAATAGATGAATGTACCTTTTCGAGATTTTATCCGTGAGATAAATTTCTAAAATAGAAATAACTTACAGTCGTGATTCTTGATCTCGTGAGTCTAAGTATCTTTAGACTTTTTAGCCATGAGTCTGAACTTCTTCAGACTTTAAGATGTTGAGTCTTGAACGAATAAACTTGAATTGACTTTTCTCCAAAGGCTTTGTAAAAATGTCCGCTAGTTGATTCTTCGAGTCAATGAACTGTATCGAGACTTCTCCATTTTGAACATGATCTCTAATGAAATGATGTCGAATTTCTATATGCTTTGCTCTTGAGTGAAGAATTGGATTCTTGGTGAGATTGATTACGCTGGTGTTATCGCATTTGATCTCAATGCATGAATCTTCAATTCCAAAGTCTCTTAGTTGTTGTTTTATCCATAAGATTTGAGAACAACAACTTCCAAGAGTCACATACTCTACTTCTGTTGTAGAAAGAGCTACGGTGTTTTGCTTCATTGAAAACCATGATATTGTCCTGTTACCAAGCAATTGACAAGTGCCCGAGGTGCTCTTTCTATCAACTCTACATTCTGCTAGGTCTGCATTTGAATATCCAAGGAGAGTAAAGTCTCCTTCTTTAGGATACCAAAGACCAAAATTAGAGGTTGATGCAACGTATTTGATGATTCGTTTTGCAGCACTCAAATGAAATTCTTTAGGGTTTGATTGAAATCTGGCACAAATACAAACACTAAACAGAATGTCAGGTCTGGAAGTAGTAAGATAAAGAAGTGAACCAATGATACTCCTGTATAGCTTCTCGTCAACTTTCTTTCCTCCTTCATCTTTGTCCAGCTTCAAGGAACTTGACATTGGTATATCAGTCTTTTTACAATTCTCCAGTACAAACTTTTTGACAAGTTCTTTAGCATATTTTTCTTGATGAACGGAAGTTCCCTCCTTCAGTTGTTTCACTTGAAGCCCGAGAAAGAAGGTTAATTCACCCATCATGCTCATTTCAAATTCATCCTGCATAGACTTAGAGAATTTCTTGCAAAGATTTTCATTAGGAGATCCAAAAATAATATGATCAACATAAATTTGAACAAGCAAAAAGTTTTCGCTTTCTTTTTTGATAAATAGGGTAGTGTCTACTTTACCTTTAACAAAGCCATTTTAAATTAAGAACTTACTTAACTTGTTGTACCAAGCTCGAGGGCTTGTTTTAAACCATATAGCGCCTTTTTTAGTCTGAATACAGAGTCTGGTTTCCTTGGGTCTTCAAAACCAGGAGGTTGTTTCACATAGACTTCCTCTTGGATAAATCCATTTAGGAAGGCACTTTTGCCATCCATTTGGAATAACCTGAAATTCTTATAACAAGCAAAAGCAAGTAATAATCTAATCGCTTCTAACCTTGCTACTAGTGCGTAAGTCTCATCATAATCTATCCCTTCTTCTTGCATATATCCTTTGGCCATGAGTCTTGCTTTGTTCCTTATGACTTTTCCTTTCTCGTTCATTTTGTTCCTCTAATGCTCTGAATTCTGGTTGGTCCAAAGAGATCCATATGCAAGAGCTGCAGTACGCGATTAGTGGACACTTAATTTATTGGTTTGAAAGAATTTCTTACTTGTTTTCCCAACACGCATGGTGTGTGTAGATCAAATTTTTGGTACGTCAGTTTGGGTAGTCCACAGACAAGCTCTTTTGCCGAGATCTTGGCTATTTCCTTCATATTGATGTGGCCAAGTTTTCTTTGCCATAGATTCGCTTATTCTTGAATTAAGATTAGACATTGGGATTTTTCTGGTTTGATATCCAAGAGATAGATATTCCCATGTCTTCACCCCGTGAAAGTTTGAGAGGAGTCTTTACTAGTTCTTGAACATAGTCCTTCTTGAAAGTTGATTTTGAAACCTATGTCGCATAGCTGGCTGATACTTAGCAAATTGTAGTTGAGTCCTTCTACTAATGAAACGTTACTAATCGTGAGACTTTCAATCTTTACGGTTCCGTATCCCATAATTCTGCCTTTGCTATTTCCTCCAAAAAAAACTTTTCCACCATTAACTTGCATAAGTTTTATGAAGCAACTTGAGTCTCCTGTAATATGTCTTGAGCATCCACTATTCAAGTACCATTTAACCTTTTTCTTGATAGTGACCTGCATTTAAAAAGAAACTCAAGTTTTCTTTGGTACCTATACTTTCTTGGGTCCAATGGAGTTAGTGTGATATACAGTCTTTGCCCAAACCTTCCTCATGGGTTCCAAACCATAGGACATTCTTTCTCAAAATGTGCTAAGTTGTTACACTTAGAACATTTAAGAGCACTGCGGCCTACATGTTTTACAAAAACTTTTTGAAAATGATTTTTGTAAGAATCTTTTGTAGGTCTTTGTTTAATTCTTTCCTTTACCTTAGGAAAATCAATTAGAGGAATGGTTTCAGCAATCATTCCCAAACCTGATTTGTTGAAGTAAGGTCTTTGTGCTGAAAGAATCTTTTCTAATTTCTCAGATTCTATAGAAAAACTTTTTGAAATACTTGAGATATCATGTTTCAAAAATGCATTTTCTTTTGAAAGATAGTCTGTATTTTCTTTCAAAGTAATAACACTTTTATCTAAATTTTCGACATTTTCTTTCCAAACAATCTCTTGTTGCTTCAGTGCAAAATTTTCCCTTTTAAGTTCGGAAATCCTCTTGAGAGAGGTTTTGAGACTAAGACACAATTCATTAATATATTTAGAGACTTTAGTAGGAATTTTAAAATTACTTACCTCGATTTCACTGTTTGAGTCTGAGTCTATCTTAGAGTCTGAATCTGATTCTGATTGTGCCATGAGACAAAAATTGGCATAATCATCATCACTTTCCTCACATTTGATATCACTCCAAGTTTCTACTTTAAGTGCTTTTCGATATTTCTCAACTTTTCCTTTCTTTCTCTTCAGTAGGGGATAGTTGGGTCTGATGTGTCCATTTTTCTTGCATTCAAAGCAGATTACATCCTTGTTGGATTCATCATCCTCCTCCTCAGCTGATTTATTTTCAAGCTTTTGAGAACTTTGTTTCTTCGGATTGAATCTTCTTCCCTTTCTATTCAATTTTTTTAACCTTCTTATCATGAGAGCAATCTCTTCATTGTCCATATCGTCTTCAGAATCTGTGAACATCATAATCATCATTAGATTTTAATGCAATGGATTTCTTACCTTTGGGATCTTCATCTTCATTGATTTGCTCCACTTCATAAGACTGAAGAGTGCCAACCAATTCGTCAATAGAGAGTGGCATGAGGTCTTTATGTGATTCCAATCTTTGGAAAGTCCACACAGTAACTTGTTAACCTTCATAGGTCTATAGATTTGTCGACCTTGATACTCAAGACCATTCACGATTTTTGTAAAACGACTAAACATGTCAGTGATAGATTCTCCTGGTTTCATCTTGAATGCTTCATATTAACCAAGCAGAATATTGATTCTGGTTTCTTTCACTCGATCGGTTCCTTCATAGGTGATGTGCAATCTATCCCAAACTTCTTTAGTTGTTTCACAAGAAGATATTCTGTTATATTCAATAGGAGATAATGCACAATATAAGGAATAAATTACTTTTGCATCAAGAGCTTGTCTCTTGGTTATCTCTTCTTGAGTCATTTCACTGGACTTAATAGCTTCTTTTCCTCTTTCTGAGACTGTTGCAGCTTTAGGAATGATTCCTTTGTCTACCACGTCCCATTACAGAGGATCTTTTGATCTTAAGAATGCCTTCATCTTGTTTTTCCATATGCTGTATTCAGACCTGGAGCCAACATACTAGCCATGGATCATTAATTCTGAAGTAAAAACACTTCAACTTAAATGAGTACACTGGCTTTGATACTAATTGTGAAAGCTAGTACGAGCACCTAGAGGGGGTGAATAGGTGGGAAAACAAATTTTGCAGAATAAAGTATAAAATTTTGCTTTTAAACTAACTCTATTTAGCAATAGAATATGAAAAAGAAATTAGACTCTAATAATCAGATAGAGTTACAATCAAAATAAAAAAGCTTAAGGAAGAGAATAAGAACACAAGGTTTATAGTGGTTCGGCTTAATCCAAGCCTACGTGCACTCTTCCGTACTGACAGCCTACCGGCTGGATTTCACTAAGAGTCAAAAGAGTTGTTATAGTATATCTCTTCCTTGATTCCACAGTGTAGAGACTCTATTACACTTCCCCAAGGTCTCACAGAAGTATAAACTCTCTTTTGAGTACAAGTTCACGCTTAACAATTGAATTGACAAAGAACAAGGAGCTTCAGACTTTGGAATTTCTCTATCACGTACACACTCGAATAACTAGAACGTCTTCCTTATATACTCCTCCATGCCATCATAACTGTTGGCACTTACCAAAGGAGCTCTTCCAATCTACCCGTTGGACATAATCAATTAGGGAGATTTCGAGTTATTTAAGGAATATGACGATAGCCCACTAATCCTGCTCGCCCATACAATCAACGGATCTAAAATTCCTAAATCAATCTCAAGATGAATAAAGGATTCCGAGATGCTATATCCAGCCGAGAGATCTTCTTTAGTTAATAGAATCAAATCCTTAACGAAATACTTAATTCTGGATAAGTCTTCTTCGACGGTCTAGAAACTGTCAATGAGGATAGACTTTGAATCTTGAGTCTGGCGGTCCGACGGTGTTCAGACTTTGACGAAAGAGACTGCAAGTCTTCAGACTAGACTAATGGAAACATTTTGTCAGCTTCAAAACATGCAAGGAAGTTTTCTCCAACAAAAAGCTTACAGGATCTATCAACCACAGACTGGGAAGGTGATCACTAGCATGGATGTTCAGTTCCTAGAAGATGAGAAATGGGACTAGACAAATGAGCCACAAGGCAAGCACAAAGAGGTCTCATTGGAACCTGACGAGCTGGTGGATGATATTCCAATTAGAGGTACTGGATCTTTGACTGATATATATCAAAGGTGCAGTGTGGCTGTTTTGGAACTTGCAGGTTATGAGGAAGGTAAAAGCGATCAGAGGTGGATGAATGCAATGAAGGAAGAGTTGGCTATGATAGAAAATAACCAGACATGGGAGCTAGTGGAGAGGCCTAAAGATAGGAAGGTGATTGGAGTAAAATGGGTTTTCAGGACCAAATTTAATCCTGATGGCTCAATGAATAAACATAAGGCCAGGTTAGTGGTGAAGGGATATGCACAGGTTTGGGGAGTTGATTTCTCAAAAACTTTTGCTCCCGTGGCAAGACTTGATACAATTAGAATGATTCTTGCTTTGGCAGCTCAACAATGATGGAAGATATATCAGTTAGATGTGAAATCTGCATTTTTGAATGGAGTGCTCTAGGAAGAGATTTATGTTGAGCAACCAGAAGGCTTTGTCACACTAGGCTAGGAGGAGAAAGTTTATTTGCTGAGAAAGGCTCTCTATGGCTTGAGGCAAGCTCCCAGAGCATGGTACAGTAAGATGGATGAGTTCTTGCTGGGCCTAGGTTTCAAGAAAAGCCTCAGTGAATCCACTATATATGTCAAGAAGTTGGTATCCGACTTAGTGGTGGTGTCTCTTTATGTGGAAGATATGCTGGTGACAGGGAGTAATAGTGCTCAGATTACTGCATTTAAGCAAGAGACGATGAAGATGTTCGAAATGACTGATCTTGGTGAGATGTCATATTTTCTAGGAATGGAGGTTAGGCAGACTTAGAATGAAGTTTTTATCTATCAGAAAAAGTATTTGAAGGAGATTTTAAGGAGATTCAACATGGAGGAGTGCAAGAGTGTGATTACTCCAATGGGTCATAAGGAAAAACTTCAAAAGAAGGATGGATCAGAACCTATAGATGAAAGAGTTTATAGAAGTTTGATTGGTTGTCTTATGTATCTCACTGCAACTAGGTCAGACATCATGTTTCCTGTAAGTGTCTTATCTAGATTTCTCAATTGTGCAAGTGAGTTGCATGTTGTAGCTGCAAAGAGGGTGTTGAGATGCTTAAAAGGTACTCTTTCATATGGGATTAAGTTTTGTAGAGTTCAGGAGTTTAAGTTGCATGGGTATTCTGACAGTGATTGGGCAAGATTAGCGGATGATATGAGGAGCACTTCAGGTTATTCCTTGACATTTGGGTCGGCATGTTTTTCCTGGTGTTTGAAGAAGCAGGAAATAATGGCTCAATCAACTGCAGAAGCTGAGTTCATTGCAGCTACTACAGCTGTGAATCAAGCATTATGGTTGAAGAAGTTGATGGATGATCTGCATATGCAGCAAGAAGAAGACATAGAAGTGTTTGTGGATAATCAAGCTACTCTGACCATTTCACAGAATCTAGTATTTCATGGAAGAACAAAGCATTTTAAGGTTAAGTTTTACTTCCTGAGAGAAGTGCAAAAGGCTGGAGAGATGAAACTGGTGTATTGCAGTTCAGAAAGCCAGATTGCAGATATATTCACGAAGTCATTTCATGTTGGTCGATTTGAACTTCTCAGGGCAAAGCTAGGAGTGTGTAGTACTTGATCTAGGAGGAGAGTGTTGATGTATCAGACTGCACCATCTGTTTTTTTTTCTTTGTTTTGTTTAGTCAATTTGTTGATGTTCTTTTTTCTAGGAGTTGATTAATTGTTGTTTTACTTGGTCAATCTTATCTTGTAGGAGTAGTTAGTTGCATGTTTTTTAGTTGTTCTGGTAGTTTGTTGCTGGTTTTGTGGACCAAGCAAGCTGTTAGTGGGCAATGTGGGTTTATGATTAAGTTCTAGTATGTATTTTGAACATTTGTCAGTTTTCAAAAAAAGACACACAGCTTTTATTGTCAACTCCTTCTCTGTTCTTTCGAAAACAATAACTCTTGCAGTTTGATGAGATTGCAACAGAAGAAGGTAGCTCTTCAATGGCTATCTCATAAAGTGCAAGTGTTCTCAGACGTTTCACTGGTACAAGAATATCTAGAAACCTTGAAAGCTTTGAGCAACCTCTAAAGACTAATTTTCAAGAGATATCGACTTCAGACTGTTAGGGAAACAGCTAAGATTGGACCAATTCATAAAGTTCAAATATATGATCTTGTCAAGATGCCAAAGAGACTGATGAACCTTAACAAGATTGGTGCACCCTTGGAGATCCAAGCTCTCAAGATTTAGCAAGGACGATACATTGAGAGTTTCACTTAGCAATTTACAGTGGTTGAATAAATAATGATATTTATAAGTAGTTATTTCAAGATCTTCACAGTTATATCTTTTATCTTGATAGGAGAATATAGCAAGCATGTACCTTGAATTCCTTCCCCAATATGCGGATGCTGCTTTTACTGAGGTCTAAACCTACAAGTTTCCTAAGGTTTGTATTGAATGGCACCGACGGTGGAGAATCAGACCATTGGAGCCATCTTAATTTAGCGGGAAAGTATATAAGATCCCTTAAATGGGAAACATTGTGAGCTAAGAAAATTCTGAGCCTTTTCATGTTTGTGAAGGCATGAGCACTGTTGACAACTAAATTTTTGTCCAAAAATCATTTCCGAAAAATGGAAACTTGTTTCTCCACAAAAATATTTCATGTCGAATTCTTGCACATAGATTATCTAGGCATTTATTATAGTTTTTTTTTTTAAATGGAAGATGTTTTTGCTATAAAAAAAAAGGAAAGAAAGAAAGAAAAGAAAAAAAAAAGAAAAAAACAAGCTGTGGCCAATGATCTAAATGTGACTACCCAAGCCTCTGAGGTCAGATTGGAATTAAAATGGCAAATTGGGGCCACAATGCAATTTCCAAAAGTTGAGAGACCAATTGCAAATTTTGCAAAATTTCGCTCGAGCCCTTAAATCATCATCCTGGCCCCTAATTGAGTTGAAATTGAACTTGGGTCAGGTCTTATTAATCGAATCGGGCAAAAAGGACCAAATTGCATTGAATTAGGCATTCTCGGGCAAGAACATGGCTAACTTTGAGGAACTCTCTTGCAAAATTGGGTGGAGATAATTGCGAAAAATGGTCAAGATTTTAAACTACTATACATGAGCTTGCTAATTGATCAAAAACCGAAGCCAAATTGATGGATTAAAGCACTCAAACTAGCTACCAAAACCCAACCCATAGTTAGGTCTCAATTTGAAGCTTCTAAGTAAGCAAATTGGTGGCCCCATCATATCATACTCAGCATCCCAATCAGCCTAATCTTTGCACTTGATAGAAGAACATAATTAGTAGTGCAAGTAGACAAAAATTGGCCAGGGATAAACTGCTAAAAGCACGGGAAAATCGCAGCAAAATCCGCTCACTCAACAGCTGCAAAAGTTGAAAAAATTGGCTAATTCAGAAAGTGGGTGAACTAGCTCAATTGGCAAGCTTGGTAGGTGGACAAAAGACCGACCAAAAATCCCTTAATTCAGGGGATGAGATCACTGAAGCAAGCTCTTTTGAGGGATGAAAGGTAGGAGACAAGGAGGAGAGGAGAGAGCTCACAATTGTTCCCCAAAGACGCCCTCAGAAGCAACTCCAGAAAAGCAAAAACCCAGATATTCTAGACCGACCTCGACAAAGAAAAGTGAAATTTTCACAAACTTGTAGCTAAAATTAGCCAAAACCTTAAACTAGAGAGTGAAACTTTACTCAAAGATATTTCCAACCACAGGTTGCACGTCCAAAATGGAGATAGGGAAGGTCTCCTAAAGCCCCCCGAAATACACCCTCCTGGCGGGTCAAGAAATACTGAACTTTTCTAAGTGTTAAGCACGGTTGGTCACGGGTGAGGGAAAGTGAGTGCTTTTGAAAAAATTGAGAGACAAATGAGGAAAACCATGAGTTTTAACCCAAACTATGATATGTATAGTTTTGTTTTGTGTTCAGTTTTCCAACAAAAAAAGTCGTGGAGTCTGGTTTTGGGAACCAACAAAAACCTTTGTTATCAGCTCTTTCTTTGCAGATCTCATTTTTTAGTTGAAGAAGTCAACTTCCACGGGTCCCCGAGGATAATTTCTCGATTTCCTTGGCCAAGAGCCACTTGAAAAAGAAACTAGGAAGCAAAGTAAGAATCCTAGATATATTTTTGGTCAATTTTGAACATGTTTCAACCATGAAAAATCAAGAACTAATTTTCGAGGCTAGAATTTTCCAAGTGTTGAAATCTCTTTAAGAGTCTTGCATGTTTGATTTGTTATGTCTATTTTCGTGCATTACTTGTTTTCATGAGCTTGATGAGTATTATATGGGAGTACCAATGATGCCGAGGTCAGCTTGGTTTGGTCTCTAAGTTCCTGTGTGAACCATGAGACCATCTAAAACTTGAAAAAACCAAGCATATTCACATTTCTTCATGGCTGGTCAATGTGGACTTTGCATGTGTGCTTTTTGGAGAGGTCCTTTCGATGTGTTTGGTTGATCATTCTCTATGATGTTTATTGTGAAAGTCTATGTTACCTACTTTCCCTTGGATCAAGTAATGTTTCTCTTAGATCTCGTACGTGGTGAGTGTCGGGGCTTGAATTCGGGCATGCAACATGTTTGCTTGATTTGGGTTCAAACCTAGATTTGCAAAATCAGCTCAAACCGCATATTTGAGATCGATTTCCGCTTGGTTCTTGTGTGTCTTAGGCCATGATTTCTATATCATCTTGTTTTTTGCATGTGGTAGTATAACGTTGATATTTTAGTTTCACGTGAGATTGCTTATGGGTTGAGATTGAAGGCTGCAAACATGGCCTAAGGAAGCTGCTTTGGGGTGATTTGTTGCACGCCAAGTGTTTGACGAAATGCACAAACCAAGTTTAGATCTTAAAACAGTCGATTTGAGCTCGGTTTTTGTTATATTAATGTACTGGGCAATTCCATATTAGTGTAAATCAGCATATATCGGTTTAGGGAATTATTTTTAAAAAAATTAAAAAATATGAAAATTTCAAAGAAAAAATGATAAAAATGATGGATGGTATCAAATTACGATAAAAATGACATCTATGAGATTTTCCTAATTTTAAAAGGTCATTTTCCTAATTTAATGCTATTTTGGTATTTTATAACCATTTTTGTAAATAATCCATTTTGCGTAGATTAAAATTATTTAGAGTAATTTCATGGATATAGAGTAATTTCATACATATTTTAATCCTCATTTTGCTCATGGGGGTCCTGTCTCGGGGCGTGATAATAAGGCCATGTAATGTTATTTGCCAAACTTATATCGGGTCTTTCTTTTCCGCATTACTTTCAAGTCATTTCAATTTCTTGGATGTTTATTTGCCGCACTGCTTTTTAATAATTTGAGTGTAAATTTCTTTTCTAAATTATGTTAGGATTAGTCTAGACATTAAAAAAAAAAAAGAAACCTACAAAAATATTTGCATGGACACTTAGTGGTTTCATAAAAATTATAATTGGTAATCAAGATTGTGTGGCCATTTAGATAAACAACATTTCAAATTAGTGGTACCACAATGGTGCTAATGGAAACATTGGTGTAAACAAGTCCCCGTTCCTAGAAATCTCTGCTTGCGTAGGAATCGAGACAACACTTCCGTGTGTCGATTGGTTTCTATCCGACCATAATAGGCTAATGGCGACTCCTAGAAATATTTAGGTTGTTAAGAATTGAAATATGAAATCCAACATCGCGCAAGGTATGGGCTTGGGAGAGCCCACGCCTAATTTAGGGCCGTTGGTCTGCCTCTTTAGACAAATACCCCTAAACCCTCTTCGTTTTCCCCCAAACGGAAAAAGAGAGGTTGTGACAAACACTAAAGTGCGCTTCAAGAGCAGCCAACCTAAGCATTATTGCTTCCACTTTATTAGTTCCCTGGCAGCAAACATAAGAGTAGATGAGTTAAGTCTTTACGTTATGCAGGGATTGCTAGTAATAAATAGATTTGGTGTGCTTGTGCTTCGGGCGCCTTTTGTTCTTAGCTTTCAGAATTTGCTTTTACTTTAGCATTTGACCCATGAGTTTTATAAACACCTCAAATCTTAAAAAACCACAATATTTAAGTTCTACAGATTTTGTCATAATTTACTTTATGGGGATAGGTCAATAGTACAAACCTTACATCTTAGGGTTGGATATGGAAAAAGTGAATCTTATGGAACCATTGGGCCATTATCTTTACTCAGCAGAAAAATATTCACTCTTTTCTAGTAGAAGGCCAAAAGTACTTTGTAAGAGGCCGTAACACTACCAAACAAGCATTCATATTGTCAAAAACAAAAGATCAAGATTGAATGTATTACTGTGCCATCTGTTAGAACATGAAGCACGTCATTATAGAACCACAGTCTGCTGCACTCCCCTGTCTCTTTGGGAGATTCCCTCTGCACAATTTCTCTTCCCATTTCTTGAATCATATCATGCATCTCCAGCTTGCCATGCTCAAAAGTGATAAGCGACTTATCTATAAGAACATCAACTCTGCCATCCGGATGGATACACAGCTCTCAAAATTTCTCTCGTATGACTTATACTCTCTCCCTTGAAGAAACATGCTATGTCAAGAAAAATATCCTTCTCGTAATCATCTAAAATATCAAAGCTCATTCTCAACACACTGAAGATTTCTCCATTGAAAACTCTCTTCAATTCATCTAATGTGTTTTTCCATTGGAAAGAGCTTTTACCTCAAAGAAAAGAACCCAAAACTTTAATAGCTAATGGAAGACTCTTGGTGTAAAGCACTACGCTACATGAAAAATCTTCATAATCAGGAGGAGGAGAAATATCCTCGAAAGCAATTGAAGTGGAGACAATACAAGCCATTAAAAGATCTAATGGTTGAACCTTTTATGTACTATGTACGCCATGAGCAACCACAAAATGTTCATCTCTAGTCATTATGATGATTCTACTTCCACAATCAAACCAATAATGTACTCCAACTAGTGTTTCCAATTGGTTCAACTGGTTCACATCGTCAATGAAAATGTGGACCTACTGTTTAGCATGCTTGTACCTCTGTGGACATTGCCAAGCTTCAGATAATCATCCCATGTTACATGAGAAATAAGTGTCTCTTGATGCTGAGTAGGCCGTCTGCAGATTTTTCACAAGTCTCTCTAACATTGGAAAGAAAGCTGCAACACTCAAATTTGTGCGAAAAAAACATTATAAGTAGTTCTGGAGATAGTAGTCTTCCCTACTCCTCCAAATCCACAAATTCCGACCATGCGAACCTCGTT
The DNA here is from genome assembly GCA_028830015.1 of Eucalyptus grandis x Eucalyptus urophylla. Classification (NCBI taxonomy): domain Eukaryota; kingdom Viridiplantae; phylum Streptophyta; class Magnoliopsida; order Myrtales; family Myrtaceae; genus Eucalyptus; species Eucalyptus grandis x Eucalyptus urophylla. The sequence goes on from CM054190.1 coordinate 51,710,291, forward strand.
TGATTCCATGTCTAGCAAAGTATGCATATGGGACACAAATGAATCCATGGCAACAACATTTTCAGGGACAGGTAATTGATCACGATTCAGCTCAGCCCATATACTCTTGACAATGCTGTGAATGACATTAGACTCCCGCCTGGTGGATTCAAAGCATAGGGCCAATTGAGAATACTTTAGGAGATTCAAAGATGCTTGATACAATGAGTACTAAGTCGATCTCCAATAAGATCGAGCAGCAGTCAATTTCTCAAATACTAAGGACCAGATTATTGTTCAGTTTCTAGCAAGTAATCAGATACCTGAAAAAGAAGGTATAGGAATGAACTTTCTGAATACCTAATTAATCATATAAAAATTCAATCAGCCTTAAAGTTCAATCATATACAGATCACTCCTAAGACAACGAAAAAATTCCATAATTTTTCCTTTTCCTCCTTTTAATGGGCTTGTGGAGGGACATGGTCCACCTGCATGTTTATTTACTCAGAGCAGGACTTTCTTGTCAAGAAGCAGTAGAAAGGACTAAATGATACCCTTACCATTCAACCAAATGCCATCCAGAGATGTTAGCTGCCGTAGTCAGTGCTTCTCTCCACCTCTTCACCTTCTCCAAATCGCCACCGTTCGACTTCAACCTCTCCTCGTGATTGATTTAGGGCTCATCCGTACCTCCTCCTCTGCCTCCTCACCTCTGACGGATCCACCTTACAGAACACCGGCCACACGATCTGCCTCATCGTATCCCTGCACTACACGATTCTCACCAGCTCATCCAAGCACCAGCCAGAGGATGCGTAGTCCTCCGAGAACAGGACCATCGAGATCCTCGATTCCCCGATGGCTCCGAGGATCGCCGGCATGATCTCCTCGCCCTTCCGGAGCTCCTCATCATCCATGAACGTGTCAGTCCCTCCCTGGTCCAGTGTCGCATGGAGGTGGCCAGCGAAGTCACTGGGCGTGTCCACGCCACGGAAGCTCTGGAACACGTCGTATCTGTACAGACGGCCGGACGCTCTGACGGTGGCTCTGAAATTCTCCTGCATGATCATCTCTACGGCCTTCCTAAGCTCCTCGTCGTCCATGAACGCGGCTATCCATGCACGGTCCTTGAAAGAGGAGCTTAGTAACACTTCGTTTTTGTCTAGATCGTCCCAAGGCATCCTGGTACAAGCAGTAGCGCCCTCGGTTAAGACAGTGGAGTCGTCCTCATCAAAGTAGCTCAGTGACACTTCTTCTTCATCAAGATCGCTGGAGCGGTTTGGGATCCAAGAGGTTATCTCCTTCCATCGGATCAGCGACCTGACCGGGAATGGCCTCGCCTGTTGGACTGAAACTGGTTGATTTTTGGCCGGCCATCTCTCAATGGAATGTATCAGTGTAGGGAACCGTGGAGCTTGAAGCAAAGTAAGACTCGTTAGGGATTTATACATGTGCCCAGAAGGAAATTGATAGTTAAATAGACATTTTCTTTTTATAAATGCCACGTCATAAAGAAGGCGTAACATGGAACGCTCAGTGCACGGAACCATACGGAAATATAATATCGATTTGGGTATGCTCGAATGATCCAAGAACGGAGTAAAGATAAAGCGTGCGTTTGTCTCACAAAAACCTTTATAATAATTTTTTTTAAAGAATATGACTAGTTTTTCTTTGTTTTATTTGGTGATATATAATTGAAAACGCTTTCAGAAGTTTGGATCTCATTAGAAAATATTTCAATCTCATGACTTTATTTTAGGAGAAAATTTTAATTTTTTTAATTAATTTTATTTTTAAAAAATTGCATTTTTTATTATTTTTAAATTTTAAATTTTCTCTTTTTTCTTTTCTTTCCTTATAATTTTTTTTTATATTTTTAAAGAGGTTTAGCTTATTTTACAATATTCCAATTGGGTTACATGATGTTAGCTCTAGGGATGGGATCTTCTCAAGTGGCTTGAATATTTTATAAAACTCTTTAAGCCCCGAATTTGGTCAAAAATAAGGTATTTGTCCTTTTCCTTTTATATAAAGAAAATGTAAAAGAGAGTTCATTAGAAGTGTGACCATTAAGTTTTTTGACTTTCAAATTAGTGATAAGGGCATTTTTGTGACGTCCTCAATATGTCATGGTTGACGTAGTCATCCAATTCTTTCCATTTTTTTGGCACGCGGAAGTGTCTTTTTTCTAGTAATAATCGAAAACATGGGAAACTTAAAGAACACACGTGTAATATAAACCAGGCTCATACATTTCATTCCTTATTTATTTACTTTAGGTGACATGATTGGTGTATTGGGAATTAAAAAAGAAAGGGTTATCCCAAAATACATGTCACGCCCCAACCCTCAAGCGTGCAGCATCCCTCAATCTCTTCGGTCATGGAATTGTGACATCCCAAGACGCATCGCCAACCCATTCATTTTATCTTTTGATTATATGCAAGTGGAAGCATAACAAACATCTCCCAACCATTAACAAACAATAGGGATAGTAAAAGGTATACATCAGAATGTCAAACCAAATACTTTCTTTACAAATTTACTGTTAACCCTCGGAAGTTTAGTGATTACAAACCTTTATACTGGCAACTTCCAACCAACCAACAAAACCAACAGTGGGTCAGGGTTAACCTAAACTTCACTAACGCTAGGCCAAACTCTCATCTCTAATGTAACCTCGAACCGAACATGACGGTTCTTCATACTATGGGCCTGAAAAATGTTAAACTACGAAGAATGAGTTCGACAACTCAATAAGTAAATCACCTAAACCCCAGATAGGCAGATGCCTCATTTTGGATCCTACGAACTCGACGCCCACTTGTTGATGGCAGATCAATAGCAAAACCTTTGCTTTGTCTTAACTATAAACATGAAGGAAAATCTTCCTCTACCTGAACATCCATCCTATCAAGAATCTACAATTTATCTCATACTCATGAAATTTCTAAGCATGCCAATTAATGACTTCAACCACATACACGGTTCCTTGAGTCCTTCATAATGGCATAAAAATTCACACATGCTACATATCGTGCAATAAATAGCCAATAATACTCCCATGTATCATATATCATTTTTTGAAATATCACCATGGCCTTCAAGTCTGAAACAATGACTTCCAAAACATTCACGTGCCTCTCTCATCCCAAATAACAATTATAACATGCATGTACATTTCAAGTCACTAAAATGACAATTAAATTATGCAAGTGTCTCATGCATCTCATATAAGGCCATGTCAAACATGCACGAGCCACAAAACAATTTTCAAGGTATGCACATAACATTCAAATGCTTTGCACATATTTAGCGCCTCGAGAGTCACATGGCATCCCATACTACCATGCTATCTCGAGTTCAATTATTAATCACACATAGCCGAAAACCTCTGGCTCTTCTGGAAACATCTAGGACAATCATCTCACCCCATCGAGCACGGCATCCGAACTCCTGTCGGGCATACTTTCGGGCATCGTTCTGATGTAACACATCCTGCGAACGACATCCTATTGACTAGGGGGCATTCGAACTTAATTAGGTATCGTCCCGCATAAACACATCAGGACGGATTCACTACCCCGTGTAAGCGCATCAAGGTCTTTAGGTGATCACATGAGCATACCATCACTCAAGTCCATTTTTTTTCTTTCTCATTAGCCAAGTATGAATGTCTCAATGGCGTGCCAGGCGGAGTGTATCTCATGATCTATTGAAACTACATACATAAATATGCCAAGCACGAAACGAGAGTCCGTGGTTTGACCCGTTATGTTAAGCACTGACCTAAGTCCAATCCGGAGTGAAAACGATAAGCTTTGATATTGCACCGAGACCAAGAGAGGACAAGTCCGTCGTGACATGATCACCATCCTAGTACCAAACTTGGCTTGGGAACGATATGTCTTAATATCGCACTAAGACCAAGAAAGGATCGACCCATCGTGATATAATCACCGACCTAGTATCAAACTTGGCTCGGGAACAATATGCCTCGATATTGCAGATCCAAGAGAAAGACTCGACCTGACGTGCTTCCACGAACATTCAAGAACCATCACAAATCTCGTCTTGGAGGCTCGGAGGCTCGGGTGTTCTCACGCATCGACCATGGACTATGAACATATATAAATATAAGGACTACTTCCAATGAATACATACAAAACATTGCCATTAATATTAAACAACATCATATAGAACAAGCACATCCAATAATATCACAAGATCTCAAACTAACTCATCCTAAGTTATAACATAACAAGATTTCATATTAGAACAATGCTTTCTCAAACTCAAATTTGAGTATGAACATCAACAAGTCATTTCCAATAACAATATCAAATCAAGCAACCTTAGCAATAACTAAACTTTCCTTGTCAACCTCAAACCTCAAATCCAAGCAACCCACAAGCAAACTATACATAATTAACACATGGTTCTAACCTCTCTAGGATAGCTTGATCCTACTCCTAATACAGGTAAAATCAACCTAAATCCAAGAAACGTAACACAACAGTCTAGCTAGCATTTAAGGGATTCACTTACAAACAACCAAGACAAGGATGAGGGGTGGTCGGTGGTGTTGGATAGTGGACAGCAAGGTAGCGATGAGACGGCGCGAAGACGACAGTGTAGCGGCGGTAGGACGGTAGTAAACCAAAGGGAAAGAGAGAAAGAGAGAGAGTGAGTGAGTGAGTGAGGGGGTCGGCAAGTGGGAGAAATGGAGAGAAGTGGGTCTTCAAAGTATCAAATGCAAGGCCAATTTATAGAACTATGCTCATGATGGCTTCTTGGCTTGGAGAGCAAGAGTGAATCTCCACCATACAATTGCCTAAACTTGGGGAGCAAGGAGCAATCTTGGTCATCCAATAGTCTAAGCTTGGGGAGTAAGGGTTGATCTCAACCATGCAATTGCCTAAGCTTGTCCTCCAAGATTGGGCGTGTGGTCCTCCCCCTCCAATGTAAAGAACAATTTCGAACAACTTTTGAAATTAATATCATTACCTTATCAAATGGATTCGAAAAATTATGAAAGTTTAATATGCTGTAGAAAATATCTTATTTTCAATGGAGGAAGTCAAGGCCAACTCGTTATGTATAAAGAGTAGAAAATCACCAAAGACAACCTAACATTTCGTCGATCGGACAAATTCAACGACCGTAGAAGAAAATTCATTTCGACATCCAAATATTCATAAAAACACTTTGAAATTTTAGTATGTTATAGATATGGATGTTCTCTACATCTTTTGTGAAGAAATAATTTTCAGATTCTAAAGGACAAATTTTATAAAAAAAATCGAGGAGACAAACAGGTCACCGTTTTTACTGCACTAAGCAGTTTTCACACGGTAAAATAATAGGCTTTCGCATCAACCATTTCACCTCAAAAAAATATAAAATTAAACTATATTATACATCAAGATGTTTTGAACGACTTTCATGAAGAAAGTTTTTCGAAATTCAAATCACAAGAAGTTCTATAAAATAGGAAAACAGTGATGATCTAGGAATTTCGAAAATTAGAATCAAAGTAGAATTTAAGAAACTAAAGGTGGCAAGTCTTCTTGCAAGACCAAAGTCTTGGTCTCTTGTAATCATTGCTTCTAGAGGTCATTAATGAACCAAGACTTTGAAGACAAGCCTAAAACTAGGCTTCTAAAGGCTAGATTATTATTCACATGAATTACTATTCACTGGATTAAACATCGGTTAAACTGATTAGGGATGTTTTCTAATTATCCACAAGGGATACCCACAACCAGATCGAGGTTCATGGCTAAATTCGATTGGAAATGGCTTTAACGGGGCCTATATGAATTGGGGGGGTCTCTTGGGGTATCGCTTACACAACCCATGGTTGATTCCAAACCAATCCATGTTTGAGCCTAATCTATCCATGGATAATCCTTGGTTGTAATGTAACTGAGCGAGAATCGATTTACTTACTTCGGTTCACGATCACTTAGAATCAATTTAGGGTTGTTCAGCATTAGTATAATGAACGTGCGGAGTCGCTCAATTTAGCTATATATACTTAGGCCGAGTCGATCTATAACCGTGCATTCATTGATTCGTGTTGGTGTAAGGTCGTCTCACATCAATTCTTATGGTCAAGCTATCGTTCCATGGTCAAGTACTCTAGTTGAGTGCATTTCTTGGTCCACAATTACCTCTCCCAATTAGATAGTTGACTTATAAATGATACTTAAATCAATCGATAGTCTATTCCCATTAAGGGCACATCGAAGCATTAGACCATTCCTTGAGTCTAGGATAGGGGTCAAATTCGAGGATGTCACAATACATCACACCCCATGATACTATCTCGACCTTGGAATTGCCTATACATCTCTTGACATGTGACATCCTAGATTTTCGACTCTACTTTCAATTCAATAAATCGGGCATTTCATCGACGCGCCTATAGGGCTATTCTCAGAGCTTATCACTTTTGAGATAACTAGACTATCTAGGAAAGTCACTAAGGATTTTAAGGCAAATAGACTTGAGGATTCGATCAGGAATCGACTGCTTGATAGTGTTCATCTACCGGGATCATTATGGCACAAACCTAAATTGATTAGAGATCAGAGATAGGTCAGTTCGACTGAGATGAGTGGTTAGATGTGGGTGATCCCACTAAATTGCAAAATTCTCATCGACTGGCACTAGTTTGATTTTTCATTGGTTTTGGTACCTTGTGTCTGTATTTGAAATCTCGAGATTTTCACGACAACCGACAGCCGTCAATGTGTCGAATAGGTTCATTGTGGCTTAAAGAAAATCGACCACGGGTCATTTGCCCAACAAAATTCTGAAAGTTACCCGATAGCTTAGGTCACGCTAAAAACGTGCCGGAGTAAAATTAATTGCTAATTTGAATCCGATTTCAGAAATTGAAGGTTTTTTCATGCCACAATAAATTCTAGGAATGTCGACTTAGTCTCAAAAGTTTTTTATGCAAACCCAGACTTTTTGGGAAAAAGTCATCCTATGGCCGTTTTTGTCCATAAAAAGCTGGGGATTATTTTTGATCACGCAATTAGGATGCAATATGGTTCAATTGGTGAGGAAAAATATCAATTTGAGTATTGACTCGATAATGGAATTAATTAAAGCCGATTTATGATGAAACAAGTAAAAACAAGTGTCCAATTGGAGGAAATAGCAAGCAAATTTGTATGCCCCCATTGCCTAGTCTTTTGGACCACTTCAAGGGTTGTGAGAAGTGCATGGGTGGAGGAATGGCAGCTAAGGAAGCCATACGTGGCTGTGGTTGAAGAGTGGGGAACAAGGGAGACAAGCTTGTGGAAAAATTGGCATGTGGACCCTCTCTTGCCCTCTCCTTGCTCCTCAAGCCAACTGGACAACCATCTTCTCTCCACCCTCTCCATTTTTGCACACCAGTAGCCAGCAAGAAGCCAGCAGCATTGCCAGAATAGCCAGCAAGCCGAGGAGCCGCCTCACACCGCCGTTCGCACCACTGCACGCTATCCTCGCCCCCATGCGCGCCACCGCCCAGCCGTGTGCGTTCCAGCTTGTTCTGCCACCGTCCTCGCCTTTAACAAGCTGTTGTGGTCGTCCAAGCCACCACTGAAGCCCATCGGAGCTCTTTCGATAGCCAGTTACCTAGCGAAGTCATCCACCGGTCCACCATCGCCATTCCCTCGCCAAACCAACTTTGTTTTCTTTGTTTTGTAGCTCAAAACAAAGAGGAAATTTGTGGGTTTCCACCAAGCTTCAAGACTCGTTTTAAGGTCAATCTCGACCTCGAAACCTAGGCCCACTTTGGAGAGAAGCGACCCCCGCGACATTCTCATCAGTTTGAACAGATCGGCTCGCCAAATCAAGTGAGTTTAACTCACTAAGCCTTACTTAGTAGGTTAATTATGCTTAAGGGTTATTTAGATTACCTTAAGTATGGATTAGTGATAAGTTAGGATGGTTAGATTAGCCTTAGAATGGATTAGTACAACTTAATTAGTGAGATTTGTATAATTGATGATGGATTAGTCGAATCCAGTGAAGTTTCTGCAGTTTCGGTTTTTGGATCCTCGTCGTTTGTCATTTTTGTAAATTGAAATGGGTTACGAATTTGAGGTTGATGTCTTCTAGAGAAATGTTTTAGACATCCTCAGCAAACAAAATATATTTTTATCAAGATTTTTGGGGACTTAAAAGAAGGAGATATCAGCTCCGTTATTTTCAAATAGAACCTCAGTTTTTGCTGGAATTGATGACCTTTTAGGATTCTATGGGCTTTTATAAAATCTTAGGGTTCGAATTTCAAAATGGTTTCTTCACAAAAGTTATTTTTTATATCTTCTAGTCTAACATAGTCAAATTTTAGATCAAATGGACATGTTTTGGACCTTGAACTAAACTGACTTCCGAAAACAGACCTTCTGGAAACAGACCCAGTTTTGGTGCTGGATTGAGCAATTTACTAGGACAAATCTAGAAGGATTTGGGTTAATTTGTCTTCATGAAAAATGTTCATTTATGTGTTTATTATAACATATTCAAATTGGGAAATTTTCTGAACTTGTTTGGTTAGGTTTTTGGATTTAAACTTGGAGACGCACGAGTGGGCCTTTTCTGTCGGTTAGGGCCAGTTATGATATTTCGGTGTTATTGGTGCAATGCTTGCTGGTTTGTACATATTTGATGATATGATTGGCTTATGACATGCCTAGAGCTTATGTTTGATGATCGTGTGATGGTTTATAATCATGGTAAGGTGACTATTGAACGTTGGGGTGATATGTGTCGTGTTAAGGGAACCCGATGTGTTGTGAGCAAGTAAAGGACTAAGTACTACACAAGGACGAGACTTAGTGTGGATTACCTCTAGAGCCTTATACTATTGCTTATATATGTAAATAGGTCATGAACAGGTAAATGGCTAAGTACTCCATGATAGCGAGACTATGTGTGAGTTACTTCTAGAACCTTATACTATTGTTTATTGTAACTAAAGGGTAAGTGTTACATGACGACTTAAGTCGCATGGGAATTACTTCTAGAGCCTTGCAGTATTGTCATGCATGGTCAAGGGCTAAGTACTACACGATATTGGAACTGCTGTGAGTCACCTCTAGAGCCTTGCACTTTTGCTATATGTGGTCAAGGACTAAGTACTACACGTTGGCGAGACTTTGTGTGGGTTACCTCTAGAGCCTTAGACTATCGCTTATTGTAATCAAGAGCTAAGTGTTACGTGGTGACTTAAGTCGCATGGGAACTACCTCTAGAGCCTTAAGTTTGTTTACTGAATGGGGATGTTGGGTGAAAATTTATCAGGTATGATAAGAGTTGAGAATAAATAATCGAAATGATCGGGTGATGGTCTCGATGACATGTAATCGACTGAGTTAATTGATCGATGGTTTGATCTGTTTGATTGAATGATGTGATTGTTAATATATGTTATTTGAATTGACTTGTAGGAAGGAACTGATGCCAAGGTAAGCCCTCTGACTCGTGGTTGTACTTAGGCAACTCCTAAGGCATATTTTCTTCCTAATTAGGTCTTAGGGAGTATAACTTGCTGAGACATTGTCTCACTGGTTATTGAATAACCATTTTCAGGTCCTTAAAGGAAGTTAGTGGAGGACCGAAAGCCCCGAAGTTTGGAAATGTGGAGATCAAAGAATTGGCGAACCTGTCTGATTAGGGAGTCATAGAGCAGTTCCCTTTTGTTAAGCCGAGATTTTTGTAAATTGCCTAACATTATATAGAAACCTGTTCGTTTATAAAAAGAGTTGTTTTGATTTGAAAAAGATTGGCACTGCTTTTCTATCCCATTGAATTGTTGTCTGGGGATTTTATATATATGCTTATGCATGCGTATTTAAACCAATGGGTTGGTGATGCGTCCTGAGACATCGTTATTTTATCGACCAAGCAAGGATGGGCATGGGCTTGGAGGATCGGGGTGTGACATCCCTTTTTTGTGGTATCAGAGCGGGTCGATAGTTGGAGTAATAAGGTGTGACGAGTTATGGGATAGTTAATAGGAATGGCCTTTAATTCATACCGGTGCATGTCCGTGATAGCTGATTTGTAGCTTGTTTGTGGGTCACTCAAATTCTAATACGGCATTAGAATTAGAATACAGGTTTCTATAAAGATCCTGTAGTATGAGTGATCAGGAGCTGAGGACTCCTAGTAAATGGACAGTAGCCTCTGGAACTCGGGAAAGAACGCCAACAAGGATCGGTGCCCGAGGTGGTTGTGGCAGAGCATCAACTTAGGCCAGCACGACTGTAAAAGTACCGTCGTAGGTCGGTACTAAGAGTGTAGCAGCACCGAGCGATCCTAAATTCGACAGGATCGTTCAAGTGCTAGTGTTCCTTGGGAACTTGTTAAGTCGGCAAGTTCAGGATCAAGTCACTGTTGTTGCCGCTGTCATTGCCGCCGCCAATGTCATAACCGTTGTTGTTGCCAAACCTGCTGAGGTCCAACCTGGATTTGCAATTGGGGAGCAAACTACTACATCGAGGCAAGGTTTAGTCAGACAGAGATGGAAACCAGTTTGGAAAGGAGCTTATGATTGGAGAAAGGTATTTTATTCCCCTTATCAGGAGAGGTGGGATAGATAAACCATCATCGAATTAGAATGTCGTGTGTCATGGAAAACGACATGAATCGGCCTCGTGCTATTTTAAGACAGGTGGTTGTTCTGACAGTGACCGATAGGGTCACTTGGCAAGAGATTGTTCCAGAAGGTCGATGGGACCATAGCAGTAGTTGTCGTCACCATTGATGGGATCGCAAGTGCCATCGCTGTCGATAGGACAGATCAGTGGGAGTGCGCCGTAGAACACCCACGGAGTTTTTGGAACGGGCCATCGTTAGAGAAAGAGATAGAAATTGCGATCGAGCGAGCACCTAGGACAGAGCCACTCTCTAAGGCTTCTTACCAGTTGCCGTTGTCTGAATTAAAAGAAATGATGGTACAGATGCGAGAATTACTAAATAAGGAATTTATACATACTAGTACCTCACTTTGGGGAACACCAGTTTTGTTAGTGAAAGAGAAAGATGGTTCGTTGCAATTTTGCTTTGACTATCGTCAACTCAATTAGGTGACGATCAAGAACAAGTGTTCATGACTGAAGATCAACGACTTATGTGACCAGTTACAAGAGTGTCGATATTTTCAAAGATCAACTTGAGAACAAGGTATCATCAGTTGAGGATCTGGAAGAATGACATATTGAAATTTATGTTTAGTACTCGAGATGGTCTTTACGAGAGTATTGTAAGGCCATTTGGTCTGGTGAACACTCCAGCTGCTGTCATGGAGTTGGCAAACTGAGTGTTCAAGGAATATCTAGCTCAGTTCGTAGTTGTGTCTATTAAGGATATTCTTGTGTATTCGATGAGTGTTGAGGATCACGAGAGTCATCGGAGAATGGTCATGGGATTTTAGGTGAAGGGACCTCCGTGGACCTAGCCAAGATCGAAACAATTATTAATGGGCCAAGACCGACAACAATATCGGAGATCAGAAGCCGTATGGATTGGACAGATTACTACAGAGGACTGAGTTGCGTGTTGATGCAACATGATAGGATTGTTGTATACACATCCCGCCAGTTGAGACCTTATGAGTTGAACTACCCGATGCATGACTTGGAACTCACAAAAATAATTTTCTCTATGATGATTTAGAGACATCATTGATATGAAAAGAAATTCCAGATCTTCGTTGACTATTAAAGTCTCAAGTATTTATTCTCTCAAAAAGAGTTGAATATGAGACGGTGTCATGAATCAGAACCTTGGAAGGACTAGGATGGTGATATCTGGTATCGTCTTGGAAGAACAAAAGAAGTCACTGAGTCGTTGAGTCGACAGTTTCAATTGTGCATAGGTTGGTTAAGGTATACACCTTACTTGAAAAGGGTTCGAAATTCGGTTTTCAAATTTGAGATAGGCCACCTTTTGAATTTTATGGCCGCCCTTAAAATTGAATTAGATATTTATGTTAAAAATCAGATGCTTCAGTTGACAAATCGGGATGTTAAGAAGATCTTGCAAAAGGATAGTGATAAGAAATCGTCTGACTTTCAGATTTCTGAAGATGGAACACTCCAGATCCGAGAGTGATTGGGTGTACTTAACGATGTAGTACTCAAGTAAGAGACCTTGTCAGAAATTCACTATAGTAATTGGAGTATTCGACCAAGCAGCACAAAGTAGGTCAGAATAGGCGTCAGTTCGTTTGGTAAACCGATAGATAGTTAGATATCGTCAAATAGGTTGCAAGTGTTAAATGTGCTAATAAGTAGAAGTCTAATAATGCAAGCCGGGAGGACTTTTACAATCACTCGAGAGTCCCGAGTGGGAATAGAAGTATATCACGATGGACTTTGTGACGAGCTTGTCAAAAGAATCAGAGATGTAATGTTTCCAATTGGGATAGTGGTCAACAGATGGATGAAGCTGACTCACTTCATTGCTGTATGAAAGGATCTTGATTTAAACAGACAAGAAGAAGTGTACGTGAGTCAGATAGTTCGTCTTCGTGCAGTACTAGTGACAGATCTATATCAGATTTAGAACTGAGGATTCCCAGTTTTAGTAGAACAGTTAGATGGTTCCTTCTAAAGCATTGCATAGCAGAGTGTGCTGAACCTCAGTTGTGGGAACGAAAATAGGCGAAGAAAGATCACAGTCCCAAAGTTAGTTCAACAGTTAGTGATTGCAGTTGTCGTCAGTTGAATCGTTGAGCATTGAAGGCCCTTAGAGTTCCAAATTTGTGGTTGCATCTTTCTGAAGGTGTCACCAATGAGGGATACCTTGCACTTCAACAATGAGGAAAAACTGAAACCAAGGTACATAGGTCCCTTGAGATTCTAGAGAAAGAATTAGGATCCCAACGTATTGTCTTGCATTACCGCTGAAGTAAGCGTGAGTGCATGGCGTCTTTCACGTGTCGAGATTGAGAACGTATAAGCCTGACCTGATCCACACACTAAATCTTGAAGAATTAGATGTGGACGATCGAGTATCGTACGTGAAAAGCCCAATTCAGATTGTGAATTAGAGAGATCGGATTCAAAGAACCAAGATAATCTCCTTGGTCAGAGTGGTTTGACAACACCACGAGACTAAAGAAGTAACCGAGAAAAGTGAGACTCATTGAGATGACGATACCCCCACCTTTTTGTTTAAGGATTGGTAAAGGTTTAAATTTTAAGGACGAAATTTTTATAAGAAAGGAAGAGTTGTGACATCCTAGATTTTCAACCTTGCTTTCAATTCAATAAATTGGGCATTTCATCGATGCGCCTATAGGGCTGTTCTCAGAACTGATCACTCTTGAAATAATTAGACTATTTGGGGAAGCCACTAAGGATTTTAAAGAAAATAGACTTGAGGATTCGACCAGATTTCGGCTACTCAACCGTGTTCATTTGCCGAGATCATTACGGCACAGACGTAAATTGATTAGAGATCAGAGATAGGTCCGTTCGACTGAGATGAGTGGTTAGACATGGGTGATCCCACTAAATTGCAAAATTCTCATCGACCGGTACTAGTTTGATTTTTCTATTGTTTTGGTACCCCGTGTCCGTATTTGAAATCTTGAGATTTTCCTGACAACCGAGAGTCGCCAATGTGTCGAATATGTTCTTTGTGGCTCGAAGAAAATCGACAATGGGTCATTTGCCCTACAAAGTTCTGAAAGTTACCCGATAGCCTAGATCACGCTAAAAACGCGCCGGAGTGAAATTAACCGCGAATTTGAATCTGATTTTAGACATTGAAGGTTCTATCATGTCACAATAAATTCTAGGAACGTTAACTCGGTCTTAGAGGATTTTTCTGCAAACCGAGATCTTTTCGGAAAAAGTCATCCTAAGGCCGTTTTTGTCCAGAAAAAGCCGAGAATCGATTTTGATCACGTAATTAGGATGCAAGATGGTTCAATTGGTGAGTAAATATACCAATTTGAGTATTGACTCGATAATGAAATTTATTGAGGCCATTTTATGACGAAACAAGTAGGAACAAGTGTCCAATTTGAGGAAATAGCAAGCAAATTCGTATGCCTCCCATTGCCTAGTCTTTTGGACCACTTCAAGGGTTGTGAGGAGTGCATGGGTGGAGGAATGGTAGCTAAGGAAGCCATACTTGGCTGTGGTTGAAGAGTGGGGAACAAGGGAGACAAGCTTGTGGAAAAATCGGCATGTGAACCCCCCTTGCCCTCTCCTTACTCTTCAAGCCAACCGGCCAGCCATCTTCTCTCCACCCTTTCCATTTTTGCACACTAGCAGCCAACAAGAAGTCAGCAGCATCGCCGAAACAGCCAGCAAGCTGAGGAGCCGCCTCAAGCCACCGTTCGCATCGCCGCACGCCGTCCTCGCCCCAGTGCATGCCACCGCCCAACCATGTGTGTTCCACCTTGTTCTGCCGTCGTCCTCGCCTCCAACAAGCCACTGTGGTTGTCTAAGCCACTGCCGAAGCCCACCGGAGCTCCTACGACCGCCGGTTACCTTGCCAAGTCATCCACCGGTCCACCGTCGCCATTCCCTCGCCAAACTAGCTTTGTTTTCTCTGTTTTGCAGCTCAAAACAGAGAGGAAATTTGTGGGTTTGCAGCAAGCTTCAAGACCTGTTTTGAGGTCAATCCCAACCTCGAAGCCTAGGCTCGCTTTGGAGAGAAATGACCCCCGCGTCGTTCCCGTCGATTTGAATCGACCGGCTCGCCAAATCTAGTGAGTTTAACTCACAAAGCCTTACTTAGTAGGTTAATTATGCTTAAGGATTTTTAGGTTAGCTTAAGTATGGATTAGTGATAAGTTAGGATGGTTATATTAGCCTTAGAATGGATTAATATAACTTAATTAATGAGATTTGTAAAATTGATGATGGATTAGTCGAATCCAGTAAAGTTCTTGCAGTTTTGGTTTATGGATCCTCGCCATTTTCCATTTTTGTAAATCAAAGCAAGTTACGAATTTGAAGTTGATGTCTATTTGAGAAATTTTTTTAGACATCCTCAGTTATAACATATATTTTTCTCAAGATTTTTGGGGACTTAAAAGAAGGAGATATCAGCTCCGTCATTTTCAAACAGAACCTCAGTTTTTGTTGGAATTGATGACATTTTAGGATTCTAGGGGTTTTTATTAACTCTCTTAGGGTTTGAATTTCAAAATCATTTCTTCACAAAGTTGTTTTTCATATCTTCTAGTTTAACATAATCAAATTTTAGATCAAATAGACATGTTTTGGATCTCGAACTAAACTTATTTCATAAAACAGACTTTTTGGAAATAGACCCAGTTTTGGTGCTGGATTGAGCGATTTATTAGGCTGAATCTAGAAGGATCTGGGTTAAGGTATCTGCATGAAAAATGTTCATTCATGTGTCTATTACAACATATTCAAATTTGGGAATTTTCTGAACTCTTTTAGTTAGGTTTCTAGATTTAAACTTAGAGACGCGTGAGTTGGCCTTTTCTGCCAATTAAGGTCGGTTATGATATTGTGGTGTTATTGGTGCAATGCTTGCTGGTTTGTGCATATTTGATGATATGGTTGACTTATGACGTGCCTAGAGCTTATGTTTGATGATCGTGTGATGGTTTATAGTTATGATAAGGTGACTATTGAACGTTGGGATCATATGTGTCGTGTTAAGGGAACCCGATGTGTTGTGAGCAAGTAAATGACTAAGTACTACACAAAGACAAGACTTCATGTTGATTACCTCTAGAATCTTATACTATTGCTTATATATGTGAATATGTTGTGAATAGGTAAAGAGCTAAGTACTATACGATAGCGAGACTACATGTGAGTTACCTTCAGAGCCTTATACTGTCGCGACCTCCCCGAAGCGGGTTCGACCACCTAAGGGTTCGACAAATGGGTTGTTAAGCCTAGACTTAACTCAGGTTCTCCCAAGCCCATACCAATTCGCGACTTAAGTTCAAGTTCTTAATATGCAAATGATGTTTATCATGGAGTCACCACTAATCTATTTTTGGTGGGTCGATTAGAAACCCAAGTAAAGTAATGGGAGAATTACTTCACTTCTACGAACTAGAGATTGTGAGTTCGAGGACTTGGTTACGCTAGATTTCTCTAACGCCCTTTCAGTACCTTTTCTTTTATTTTGAAAAAATATTTGGCAAGCAGCTTGAATTGATTTTAATTTATCTCCCTAACATGTGAGGTGATCATGCGGGTGCACAAACCATCAATTTAACACCCAAGAAAGCGATGAATAAATTGCAGGACTTATCTCATAGCAACGAAAGCATATGAAATGTTAGATCAATCATATCAACAGTCCTAGATATGATTTCTAATTAACACGCAATTTTTTTTTTCACTTATTTAATGAGAATTATGCCTTATGCGATGCATGCTACTAATTTAACATGAAATGATATGACATAGTAGTATGACCTAAACTATATGACAGGCACATGATTGATTTTTTTTGTATTTTTTTATGAAAATTTATAGTAAAAATCTAATTAAAGTGAGATATTATCTATTTTAAGTTAGGATTAGACTAATCTAAGTCCTATCTTAACTTAGAAAATTATCTCATCATGCAATTTATTTCACAAGATATTATCTAACCTAGATACTATATAAACATGCATTTTTTTTTTAAAAACTAACTATTTTATCATGCAATTTTGTCTAGAAAAATCAATTCTAATCTACATGATATGCAAATGCAATTTTTGTATTTTTGAGATAAGCGAAACAATTAAAAGATAGGCACCAACTCATCCTCTGTCATCAAAGATGTTATCTATTGTTAGAATTTGGAGACAATATCTAATCAAACCTGATTATTTCGCTAATAAAATCAATAAATTGATCTTAAAGACAATGGATGACCTGCAACACAAAATTTACGAGGAAGGAAAATCCTCATTGAAAGCCTAGCTACAGGACTTCACCAGCCAACGTGAATGTCCAGCAGAGAAAAGGAAAATGGTCTTTTATTCCTTTTTTTTTATTTGCTCTTTATGTGCCCCCATTTCTCTACGTTGGTGACTTCAGAAGAACAGTGATTCGCCAGTACGGCAACTTCTCAGTTTAGAATGGTCAGGCTCGAGCTTGGACAGCAGCTCGCCGTTATTGCCAGGGATTCCGCGGATGGCTTAACAGGCCGAATGGATGTGGCTCACGTCGGGGAATGACAGCTCGGACTCGGAGGCATGTTACAGCTGCAACAGGATCGCCAGGGCTCTAAAGATGGCTCGTAAGGCTGGGACTTGAAGCCAGGGCAGTGCAGGCAGGCGGCGTTGCTGGTGTGGGACACGAGCAGCGGCGGCGGCAGGAGCTGTGACGGGCGAGCAGAGGCGTGGCTACGGGTGTAGGCGTCGGGCGGAGGGTAGCAGCGATGGACAGGGCTCGGTGGTGCGACAGTGGGCGCAGCGACTGGCAGGACTCAGCAACGGGTGTTGTAGCTTTCAGGTGTCGCTCGTGGCTTCGAGCTGCAGGAGGCGAGTGAGCGGAGGCGACGGTGACAGGTGCGTAGACGGAGCTCAGAGGCAGGTGCTCGCGACGTCGGACAACGGGGGGAAAGGGTGATGCATTGCGAGGCGCGGTCGTCGGAGGGTGGTGCTCGAGCAGAGACGCGGGCATCGCAGGTTGGATCTGAGGGCGTCGGGTGCTGAGTTGCAGGCACGACGAGCAGGGTGGAGCTTGAGCTAAGGGCCGCAACAGCGACGGTGTTCGGAGCTCCAGCGAAGGGCGGTGGCTGTGAGGTCACGAGCAGTGACGGGTCTCGGACTGGCGCGGTGGTGCGGGCTGCAATAGACGCTGGGGCGGAGGTGCAGGCGTGGCTCGAAGCCCCCCACTTGAAGAAGACAACCCCTATTTTTTTTTTTTTCTCTCACGTTCTTTCCCTCTTGCTTCACCTTTTGGGTTTCTCTCTGACGGACTCTCTAGCTCTTTTCATTTTCTTTTTTCTCTAACAAACCGCTCAAAATGAATTTTTTCGTTCCGCTCCCCCACTCTAACTTCACCCTCTTGCTTTTCTCTAATGAGACTCTATCTCTCTTAATCTCTTCTTCTTCTTTTTTTTTTTTTACTTGTCTGTATGTCTCTCAACGGGCCTTTTTCATGGATTTTTTGTGTTCTCTGGCCTCCTCCCCCCCGTGGTATTATTTATAGGCGCTCCACCACCTCTTGAAGATAGCCGTCTTTAGTGTGAAAAGATCCAGCCGCAACTTTTCCAAAATCCAAGTTGAACTTTGCTTTCTTTCTTCTCCAGACCTCTTTCTTTCTTCTCTCCAACAAGGAAAATATTATAAAAATGTTAGTCCAATCTTCTTGCAGGCGTTTGTAGAATTTTCACGTCCCCCATTCCATGTGTGCATGTGCATGCATTAATGAGGGGGAAGAAAACGGACGTTGGATTCTTCTTTCTTCTTCATGCTTGGGGCTCCTTGTGCAGCTACTTGTCCCTCCCTTCTATAGGATTGCCGCAACTTTTGACTTTTCTTTCTCGTTATTTGCTTCCTCCTTCAGCAAACTTCTCGTTTCTTCTCCTGACAACCCACACTTGAGAGAGAGCATATTATATAATATATCATGGGCTCATTTTGCTTCTCTGAGGATTCCTCTCGTCCGCCGAATTTCTGCGTGCATGCGCATGCATTAATGAGGGAGAGACAACGGACGTGCGAGAACTTCCTTCCTCATTTTTTTTTTTACTTTAGTTCTTTCGCATGTTCAGACCAGTGGAGAGAGACCCTCCCTTCGTGCATGTAATCGACTGCGAGCCGCTGGGTCTTGTCACGCTTTTAGTACCAATGCAAATGCGACTACATGAAATGCAATTTTACTATTTTTTTTCTTAGGGGTTAAAGATTAATCCCTAAATTTTTATGCAATTAATTACTAAATGATTAGGCAAAATTTAGGTGTCAACAGCTGCCCCTCTTTGAAGGTGAGCTCGCAGAGGTTGCATTCAAAGACAATATGATACCTAAATTTTGACTATGAACATGCAAGATGTGATATTTTGAAGGGACTATGGTTTCCCTCTTCTTTTTTTTTTTTTGAAAATGAATCCTATTTTGAAATGCAATTTATATAATGCATGGAAATGCTAATGCCAGTGATAAAGGAACTTACCTGGAATAACTTACCTTCGAGGAGGGTAGAGTAACTCGAGATAGTTGGTGTTACATGTCCAGGACCCGTACCATTCTACGGTCGCCTAGAATAGTAACATGACTTTACAAAGAGACTGCTTTCCCAAGACCCGTACCATTCTACGGTTGCCCAGTATGGCATTGCTTGGTTGTGTCTAGGACTCGTACCATTCTACGGTCGCCTAAATGGGGTTTACCTTCCAGGACCCGTACCATTCTACGATCGCCTGAATAGATGTTGTTTAGGACCCGTACCATTCTACGGTCGCCTAAACGGGGAAAAGTTTTGAGACATCCAGATCCAGATTGAGATGTCAAGAATTTGGGAACTTAACCAATAGACACTCAATGCTAGGTGAGATGAATATTGGATTAAGAGGATTCGAAATACCTAGATCCAGACTAAGGTATAACGAAAAAGATCGAAAAACATTCACATCTAGAGTGAAATGCTTAACGAAGAGTTTTGAGACATTCAGATCTAGACTGAGATGTCAAGAATTTTGACTTAACCAATAGACACTCAATGTTAGGTGAGATGAATATTGGATTAAGAAGATTCGAAATACCTAGATCCAGACTAAGGTATAACGAAAAAGATCGAAAAACATTCACATCCAGAGTGAAATGCCTAACGAAGAGTTTCGAGACATCCAGATCCAGACTGAGATGTCAAGAATTTTGGGACTTAACCAATAGACACTCAATGTTAGGTGAGATGAATATTGGATTAAGAAGATTCGAAATACCTAGATCTAGACTAAGGTATAACGAAAAAGATCAGAAAGCATTCATATCCAGAATGAAATGCTTAACGAAGGGTTTCGAGACATCCAGATCCAGACTGAGATGTCAAGAATTTTTCAATAAACACTCTCAATTTCTAAAAATGAACTCAGGCTATAAAAGCACGCCGAGTCAATTAAAAGGACTTGGGGCTACGAAAGCACGCCAGGTCGATAAAGAGGGACATCGGGCTACGGAAGCACGCCGAGTCGATTAAAGGACTCTGGGCTACGGAAGCACGCTAGGTCATTAAAGAGGGACATTGGGCTACGGAAGCACGCCGAGTCAATTAAAGGACTCTGGGCTACGGAAGCACGCCAAGTCGATAAAGAGGGACATCGGGCTACGGAAGCACGCCGAGTCGATTAAAGGACTCTGGGCTACGGAAGCACGCTAGGTCGATAAAGAGGGACATCGGGCTACGGAAGCATGCCGAGTCGATTAAAGGGACTTTGGGCTACGGAAGAACGCCGGGTCATCTTAAGGAACTCCGGGCTATGGAAGCACGCCGGGTTGATGAAAGGAACTCTGGGCTATAGAAGTACGCCAGGTCAGTATAAATGGACATCGGGCTATGGAAGCAAGCTGAGTCGATGAAAATGACTCCGGGCTACGAAAGCATGCCAGGTCAATATTATGGAAATCTAGGCTACAGAAGCACACCGAATCAATGAAATGGACTCTAAGCTACGGAAGCACGCTAGGTCGATAAAGAAGGACATCGGGCTACGGAAGCACGCCGAATCAATTAAAGGACTCTGAGCTACGGAAGCACGCCAGGTTGATAAAGAGGGACATCGGGCTACGGAAGCACGCCGAGTTGATTAAAGGGACTCTGGGCTACGGAAGAACGCCAGGTCATCTTAAGGAACTCCGGGCTATGGAAGCATGCCGGGTTGATGAAAGGAACTCTGGGCTACAGAAGTACGCCAGGTCAGTATAAATGGACATCGGGCTATGGAAGCACGCCGAGTCGATGAAAATGACTCCGGGCTACGAAAGCACGCCAAGTCAATATTATGGAAATCTGGGCTACGGAAGCACGCCGAATCAATGAAATGGACTCTGGGCTACGGAAGCACGTCAGGTCGATAAAGAAGGACATCGGGCTACGGAAGCACGCCGAATCAATTAAAGGACTCTGGGCTACGGAAGCACACCAGGTCGATAAAGAGGGACATCGGGCTATGGAAGCAAGCCGAATCAATTAAAGGACTCTGGGCTATGGAAGCACGCTAGGTCGATAAAGAGGGACATCGGGCTACGGAAGCACGCCAAGTCAATTAAAGGGACTCTGGGCTACGGAAGCACGCCAGGTCATCTTAAGGAACTCCGAGCTATGGAAGTATGCCGGGTTGATGAAAGGAACTCTGGGCTACAGAAGCACGCCAGGTCAATATGAAGGACACCGGGCTACGGAAGCATGCTGAGTCAATGAAAAGGGACTCTGGGCTATGGAAGCACGCTAGATCATCTTAAGGAACTCCGGGCTATGGAAGCACGCCGGGTTGATGAAAGGAACTCTGGGTACAGAAGTACGCCAGGTCAGTATAAATGGACATCGGGCTATGGAAGCACGCCGAGTCGATGAAAATTACTCCGGGCTACAGGAGCATGCCAGGTTGGTAAAGAGGGCTTTGGGCTACGAAAGCACGCCGAATCTCAAGGCTTCAAGGAGCGACTTGAATGTCAAGTATTACTCGATATTCAAGGAAGTATTATCTGTCAAACATGATTAGAACAAAACTATATGCATTCATCAAAGAGGTAGACAATCTGGGCTACTTTAAAATGCACATTTCAAAATTCAGTGAGGCTTTCATCAATTCAATCAAAGTTTATGCATAATGATTTTACCATATTTGCATCACCCAAATTTCCACATGTGAGAATTGTCGTTCAAGACAAATGACATGGATTTCTTAAGAATACTAAATGAGAGACTTTCAGTTAGAAAGGATTTTCACTCACTCTCATTCAGAAGAGCTATTTTAGGAGAATCAAACCATCTCACTATCATCATACCAAAAAGGGTCCGAGTATTCTCGCAAGCAGTACGACCTTACTAATCTGAGAGGTCTTTAAGAGGGACCGTAATGTGGGCTTGGTCAATGGCTTAACAAAGGGACTCTTTGAGTCAAGGCTATTGAAAGGACAACTCCGCAATCGTCTTTGGGTTTACAAGTCAAGAACCCTATAAAATGAGAAAGAAATAATCTTGCTCGCACTTCTTCAAGCAATGCTTAAGACATGTGAACTCATACGTTAATTCAAGTGCCCTAATCAGAAGAGACTTTGCAAGGGACGTAATGTAAGCTAGGTTCATGGGTTAAGAAACGAAAGGCTTGTTAGGCTCAAAATGTGTTTAGAGGGTTCAGAGTTGGTGATCATCTTGACATTGCCACCAATCTTCTTCTTCACTGTCGAAGATTTTCTTTGTATCAAAACTCCATTGATTGTAACATCTCAGCATTTGAGTTCTGTATGTACCGCCTCATAAGGGATGTGACTTTCTACAACCAATGTTTGATTTTTCTCTTGGGGCATTAATCTTGCTTTTATCAAGCACATTGCTTTCATGCCCCTAATTCTCATTCATTTTTTCTTCACTTCTTTTTTTATGGGCATTGGCCTTGCTTTTACCAGGCACACTATTTTTTCATGCCCCTTAGTTCTATTTTGATTTCAATTCTTGCGCACAATGCCTGCGTCAAACAATTACACTTTGAGTGACACTCCAACTTTCAAGGGTCTTTATCTGCCTTTTGCCTTGCCCCAGTGTGGGGGATGATCACCAACTGGGTTTAAAGAAATGAAATTGCAGGCTCAAGTGGGCTATGCAAAGGATATAAGTATTTAGGATAGAGAAAGAAATGCTCTCCGTCATCCTAAGGCACTTAAATCACCACATGAATTCAATGTAATAGCAGGACTTGGAAATTGATGCATGTGAGAGCAAGAAAATTTCTTTTCATTTTCCTCACCTCATGATGCCGTCTCACCTCCAATTTTCCCCGATGTGGGGTGGTTCTTGACAAGGATAATTTGAAAGAAATCTCCACAAGTGTATGAGGTTCAAAGGGGTTAAGCAATGGATCACCTGTAGTGTTTAGGATAGAGAAATGAATTGCCCCTCATCATTTCGGTCATCGTACTTTTTGCGAGAGAACTCTTTACCTTGTAGATATGGAACTCCCTACACTCATCTCACAAGTGTATAAGTAAGGGACTGTGTATTGGATAAGGCTTGCCTTTCATCATCCTGACACGTCTCATTCAGTGTTCTTAAACATTGATGTCACTCCATTGAATTGTCTATCTTGAAAAATCTCCACATGAAATTGGTGAGTTAAATAGGCAAAACCACTATCGAAATTCTCTTTTCAAAAGAGTTCAACAATTTTAAGCATGAAAAGCTTTTGTGACTTCAGATAAGTTACCACAATCAAAACATGATTTCAAGTATTCATTCAGGGAATTGTCTAACGAAGGGACTGTTTCAGCAATGGGTGTCATTGGATTGCCCCTATCGAAAGGGAACAAACACACAAATTGATCAATCGAGGCTGAAAATCCGATCTTTGATGAATTCTTGCTTTTGCCCCTGCACAAAACAACGTGCACATGGAATATCCATTTTGGTTTGGGTGGAGGTTTTGTCTCAGTCAGGTCACTACCAAAATCTGTCATGCCCCCAATTTGTCATCTGCAAGAAAAAGAACAGAGTGTCATTTCAAAAATTAATTATGTTCAAGGACGAGACGTACCTTTTCCACCAGAGAATGATGGTCCTGTTTTACTTGCCCCTCATTTTATTAAGTTTTTAGAAATGTATTCTTAAACTTGTTGAGTAACAGTTGGGCCAACATGATGTGCCTTTTTCAGATGCTCTCTCATCAGGCCGAAATAATGCTCATGAATCATGTGTGCTTGAGTTCTTCACCCTCCTTGGTCTTGTGATGCGAACCCTCCAGGTCAGAGATTCTTCCTTCTAAATATGTGACTAGTCTCTTGATGGTGGCACCAAGTTCGACTATCTCAGGAAAATGAGACGGTTCAAAAGTCCTCTTGACTCTTTTCTTTGAGTCGCCATTTCTCACTTGTTTTGGTCCATCATTTTAGTTCTTGACTGTGTACGGATGGGGAGCGAGACCGCTCCATAATCACCTAGTTCAAAAGAATGAAAATATGTAAGCATGAGGTGTAAATAGAGAGCCAATCCATGACAATGATCTAATCAATTTTTCATTTTTTTTTCATTCATTCATGAAAAGTCTGTGCAAGAGGGGAATTCCCTAAAAATAACTAGAAAAATAAAAATAGGACACCCTAGCAAAAACCAAACTTCCTAAACATGAGTTAGGAAAGGCCAAGATTGGAAACTCCCTAATGAGAACAATAAAGACATGAATTGAAAACAAATTCTCCAAAGGTTTTTTTTTTGGTTATTTTCCAAATGATTAATTGCATGGCAATTTCCTTATTTTATTTTTGATTAATAAATGAATTAAATCAATGATTGACCTAGATTGTCATGATCGGACCAAAAGTATGACAAAGTAAGTAATTGCGTAGTATGGGGATAAAAAACTTACTTCACCATGGAAAGTCAATGGCAATCACACAGACATGCACATGAGGTGTGAAGCTCGATTTCTACTCTAGACAGGCTTAGCAAAGTGAAGTTTTAACAGGGTGGGATGACTAGTTGCAGTCTCGCATACTGAGTCAAGTCCTCCTAACTCCGGCTTAGTCAAGAATGATACCCCAATGCGGCGCAGTCTCGCGGGCAGAGGTAAACATTCTTGACACCAAGAAAAAGCTTTCGGTATTGAGTTGGGCAACCTCTACTACGTGGCCTCGCGGTCAAAGTTGTATCCAACTCAATACCATCCTAAGCGTCTTAGTGCGGCCTAGGTCCGGCGGTAGGTTGTGTGTGCAATAGTGTAGTGTAAATGCATAGGCATGCACAACAGTTTATATCAAACAACACTTCGTTCATGAAAATAAACCATACATTCCGACACCTCCCTACGAAACAAAGGTTAGCAAACACTTCCCCTTATACCTCCCATCCTGTGAGAACACCTTAAATGTTAGGGCGTACCTGGAATCCTCGCTGCCAAACAAAAACATTTTTCAAAAGAATAGAAAAATTGGCCTAAGTCCACTAAGAATTTTAACTCAAGTCCCCAGCGGAGTC
This sequence comes from Eucalyptus grandis x Eucalyptus urophylla, assembly GCA_028830015.1. Classification (NCBI taxonomy): domain Eukaryota; kingdom Viridiplantae; phylum Streptophyta; class Magnoliopsida; order Myrtales; family Myrtaceae; genus Eucalyptus; species Eucalyptus grandis x Eucalyptus urophylla. The sequence goes on from CM054190.1 coordinate 51,735,421, forward strand.
GCCAAGCTGTCGTGACCTCCCCGAAGCGAGTTCGACCACCTAAGGGTTTGGCTAATGGGTTGTTAAGCCTAGACTTAACTCGGGCTCTCCCAAGCCCATACCAATTCGCGACTTAGGTTCAAGTTCTTAATATGCAAATGATGTTTATCATAGAGTCGCCACTAATCTATTTTTGGTGGGTTGATTAGAAACCCAAGTAAAGTAATGGGAGAATTACTTCACGCCTACGAACCAGAGATTATGAATTCGGGGACTTGGTTATGCTAGATTTCTCTAACGCCTTTTCAGTACCTTTTCTTTTATTTTGAAAAAATATTTGGCAAGCAGCTTGAATTGATTTTAATTTATCTCCCTAACATGTGAGGTGATCATGCGGGTGCACAAACCACCAATTTAACACCCAAGAAAGCGATGAATAAATTGTAGGACTTACCTCATAGCAATGAAAGCATCTGTAATGTTAGATCAGAATTCATATCAACGGTCCTAGATATGATTTTTAATTAACACGCAATTTTTTTTCACTTATTTAATGAGAATTATGCCTTATGCGATGCATGCTACTAATTTAACATGAAATGATATGACATAGTAGTATGACCTAAACTATATGACAGGCACATGATTGATTTTTTTTTTTGGTATTTTTTTATAAAAATTTATAGTAAAAATCTAATTAAAGTGAGATATTATCTATTTTAAGTTAGGATTAGACTAATCTAAGTCCTATCTTAACTTAGAAATTTATCTCATCATGCAATTTATTTCAAAAGATATTATTCAACCTAGATACTATATAAACATGCATTTTTTAAAAAAATAACTATTTTATCATGCAATTTTGTCTAGAAAAATCAATTCTAACCTACATGATATGCAAATGCAATTTTTGTATTTTTGAGATAAGCGAAACAATTAAAAGGTAAACACCAAGTCATCCTCTGTCATCAAAGATGTTATCTATTGTTAGAATTTGGAGACAATATCTAATCAAACCTGATTATTTCGCTAATAAAATCAATAAATTGATCTTAAGCCTTAAAGATCAAGATATCAATTTTATTCCCGTGTGATTAATTATTCCATCTAAAGCCTTATTGTCGTGACCAGATTTTCGGGTGCACCACTTAAAACTAGGTTAATGGACTACTAAGTTTTTAAACTTAGCTCGGGCTCTCCCAAGCCCATACCAAATCGCGACTTAAGTTTAAAATTTTAATATGTAAGGGGTTATTAACTAGGAGTCGTCACTAATCAGTTTATGGTAGGTCGATTAGACACCTAAGTAAAATAAAGGGAAATTTATTTTACTCCTACGAACCAGAGACTGAGGGTACGGGGACTTGGTTACACTAGATTTTTCTAATACCCTTTCGGTACCATTTCTTTTCAATTTTTCAAAATGTTTTTGCAAGCAGCTGATTTATTTTAACCTAAATTACTATCATGCAAATGACCACACGGATGCTCAAACATTCAATAAATTGCACCACACGAAGCAAACAATTTTTTTTTGGGTTTTCTTGAAAATTAGAATTCTTTTATGAAATGCATTTCTAAACTAAATGACTTAATCCTATTAATGTGCAAATTCTAATTAAATGGGCCTATTATGCAAACTAGTTATTATGCACCTTATGACCTAGCTTTACTAACAAATTCTAATTAAATGATCATATTATGCGAACTAATTAACATGCACCTAGACTTTTGTATTTTTGTATTTTTTATTGAAATTCAGAATTTATAAAGATCCTAATTAATCTATCTAAAAAGGGATAATTTTCTAATTTATTTTAGGATTAATTTGACTTAAACCCTATAATGTCTTAGAAAAAATATTTTTTATTTTTTATTTAAAAAAAAAGATGAGAATATGAAAATGTGCTAATTAAGACTCTAAAAAGGCTATTTAAGTTTAATCCTAACTTTTTAAAAAAAAATCTAAAAATGCAGTCCTAAAAATATTATCTAAAAATGCAATCCTAGAAATATAATCCTAAAAATTTGATTAATTAAACCTACATGTCTATTATATTAAACCTTAATGTCCTATATGCTCATGCAAATTTTTTGAATATTTTGATTTTTGATTTTTTAGTTTATTTTTAGTTTTCTTTTTAAGTTGAATAATTGTTAAACAAGGATTAAATCTAAACAATTAATATAATCACAAAATAAAGGATCAAAATAATTGAAAAAATAACCTGACGTCTCGCAGGTTAAATTAACAATTATTCTAACCCTAATCATCACAACAACTTAAAATAATTAAAAAATTTGGTCCGAAGTCTTACGGACCAAATTAAATAATTATTATGATTTAACAATTAAGATTCTACCAAAAAGCCCAAAAATTAAAAATAATTAGAAAAATGATGCGATGTCTCTTGGGTCAAATTACTAATTATATTAATTTCGGACAAAATCCCTACGAATAATGCGTACTAAATTCACAAATATTAACGTCCAACATTACAACTTAAATAGATAAACTAAAATGAGATAAAATAAAACAAAATAAATAAAAAGAAAAAGCTAAACCACCTAAAGAAAGAGGGCTTGCTGCAGTGTTGATGGGTGCCTGACGGACAGTGGCTGGCGTCGGGACTCCGACGGGAGCTGGGGGACGGCGACAGTGAAGGGCTCGAGCTTGGAGCAGCGGCGAAGGTGGAGCTGGACCGTGGGTCGCTGGGTGGCGCTCGGCAGAGGCGCGGAGGACGTCGAACTGAGCAGCGAGGAGTGCTGCAGGCGCCGGTGGTGGTCAATGATGGATCAGCGGCCGCGGGTGTTGAAGTTGCACTTCACGTTTGAAGACCCCCACTGGAATAGGACAACCCCAGCCTTTTTTAGTTTTTTCTTCTTTCACGTGCTCTCTCCATGCTCCTTGTCAGAGGAAACCCCACTCTTTTGTTGACCTATTGACCCAAAAACATAAAAGAACTCTCCCTGTTTTCTTTTACGAATCGTGTTCCCTTCACGTCTGTATGATGAGCGGGGTTTCATCAAGAAGCAGCAAGTGTCTTGAGGGAAAATTGCTGGCGCCGATGTGCTTGGTTTGTCTCAAGGAACACCAGGCTTCGTCAATGAGGCTTAGATCAAATCGGATTTCGCTGAGGAGGGACGGTAGGAGGCCTCGGGCAGCTGGTGCGGCGTCGGGTGCACAGGCACGACGTCCGGTGAGTGGAGACGGGCAGCGAAAGCACCGGGTGCTGGGCTGATGCGAGCGACGCGGTGGCGCGGCGAGGTCGGGAGCGGCGGGCTTCGGAGCTCCGGCGTCGGCTGGGCAAGAGCGCGGTCGTCGGGTCGAAAGGCAGCTGGTGTCGCGGTGGCGTGTCGATGGTGCTCGTGGTGGCGCAGCGGCGAGCGGGCTTCGAGTCGCGGGCTTGCAGTGGTTGGCGGATGCGTGGTGGAAGGAGGCCGGCGGCGTAGCCCAGAGACCGAAGATGCAGGAACCGGCAAAGCAGCAAAAAGAACCCTGGAGAAGATGAACAGTAGGAGTCTTGTCAATTGTTTTTTTTTTCTTTTTCCCTCTTCTCTCTCACGTCTACTCGCACGTATTCCTTGCTGACTTTTGTACTTTTGTTCAGTCAAAAGGGGCAAACAGCCCTTTGACCTGACCCAGAAAAATCGAACTCAAAAGAAATGAAGGAGAAAACTTCCTCCCTTTTGCTCTGAAAATTTTTCTTGAATTCACTCTCGATTTTTTTTGAAAATCCACCCCCCTTGTTACGAAAAATGAAACTCTCTTTTATACTAATTCCGAACGGCCACATTGAATGGTACTTTTCAAGTTTCCATCTTCTGTTGCATTAAATCAAAGCTGCAAATCAAAGCGAGATTTCGCAATTAACTCGATTTTGCTTTGATTTATTCCGTTTTATAAAAATTCTTGCCCTTTGTTCACCTGATTTTTAATTGTTTCTGCATTTATCGAAATCTTAATGTTCATAAGAATTTCAAATTTCCTTGCATACTTCAATCAAATCAATTTCCCCCAATTTCATTTTTTTTCTTTTTATTTGTCCAAAAATGTAATTTTTATTTTCCTTATTTTCCTAGATTTGCTAAAAATAGGTGTCAACACTTATAGATGGAATAAAAATTGGTGTGCAGTTGCGAATTGAAGCGGTACGTCGAGAATTTCAATGATGCATCGAGAAATATTTCAAATAAAGAAAACAACACAAAATAAAATAAATCTATCAAATTTGGTTCAAGAAAACTACCTAGTTTAGATTATTCCCGGCTGCAAAGGACTCACGAACGGCAACGACTACACGGCTCACGGTGTGGGCGAACTTGCGGAGATGCAGCTCGCGGACGTTGGCAGAGGGCGCAAGCTGAAGTCAATGGTCAAGTGTGACTTTCGTTTGGGGAAGCTCAACCTGCATGAAAAACATTTAAAAGAAACTATTGAAGAATCACGATGCAGCTCGCGCCAAAAGGCAAGCTCGGACTGGAGGAGCAGCATGGCAACAGATGCGGGGTAAGTGCAACTCAGCTGGTCATGCGGCGAGGGTGTCAACACTTAGGAAAGGCTTCTCACATCTTTCTCCAAAAGACAAGGGATGACCTGCAACACAAACTTTACGAGGAAGGAAAATCCTCATTGAAAGTCTAGCTACAGGACTTCACCAGCCAACGTGAAAGTCCTGCAGAGAAAAGGAAAATGGTCTTTTATTCCTTTTTTTTTTATTTGCTCTTTATGTGCCCCCCTTTCTCTACGTTTGTGACTTGAGAAGAACGGTGATTCGCCAGTACGGCAACTTCTCAGTTTAGAATGGTCAGGCTCGAGCTTGGACAGTAGCTCGCCGTTATTGCCAGGGATTCCGCGGATGGCTTAACAGGCCGTATGGATGTGGCTCACGTCGGGGAATGACAGCTCGGACTCGGAGGCATGTTACAGCTACAGCAGGATCGCCAGGGCTCTAAAGATGGCTCGTAAGGCTGGAACTTGAAGACAGGGTAGTGCAGGCGGGCAGCGTTGCTGGTGTGGGACACGGGCAGCAGCGGCGGCAGGAGCTGTGACGGGCGAGCAGAGGCGTGGCTACGGGTGTAGTCGTCGGGCAAAGGGCAGCAGTGACGGACAGGGCTCAGTGGTGCAACAATGGGCGCAGCGACTGGCAGCACTCAGCAACGGGTGTTGCAGCTTGCGGGCATCGCTCGTGGTTTTGAGCTGCAGGAGGCGAGTGAGCGGAGGCGACGGTGACAGGTGCATAGACGGCGCTCTGAGGCAGGTGCTCGCGGCGTCGGACGATGAGGGGAAAGGGTGACGCATTGCGGGGCGCGGTCGTCGGAGAGTGGTGCTCGAGCAAAGACGTGGGCGTCGCAGGTTGGATCTGAGGGCGTCGGGCGTTGAGTTACAGGCACGATGAGCAGGGTGGAGCTCGAGCTGAGGGCCGCAACAGCGACGGCGTTCGGAGCTCCGACGAAGGGCGGTGGCTGTGAGGTCGCGAGCAGCGACGGGTCTCAGACTGGCGCAGTGGTGCGGGCTACAATGGATGTTGGGGCGGAGGTGCAGGCGTGGCTTAAAGCCCCCCACTTGAAGAAGACAACCCCACTCTTTTTTCTTTTTTCTTTTTTCTCTCACGTTCTTTCCCTCTTGCTTCACCTTTTGGGTTTCGCTCTGACGGACTCTCTAGCTCTTTTCATTTTCTTTTTTCTCTAACAAACCTCTCAAAATGAATTTTTTCGTTCCGCTCCCCCACTCTAACTTCACCCTCTTGCTTTTCTCTAACGAGACTCTATCTCTCTTAATCTCTTCTTCTTCTTTTTTTTTTTTTTACTTGTCTGTATGTCTCTCAACGGGCCTTTTTCATGGATTTTTTGTGTTCTCTGGCCTCCTCCCCCCCCCCCCCCCCCTGGTGGTCTTATTTATAGGCGCTCCACCACCTCTTGAAGATAGCCGTCTTTAGTGTGAAAAGATCCAGCCGCAACTTTTCCAAAATCCAAGTTGAACTTTGCTTTCTTTCTTCTCTAGACCTTTTTCTTTCTTCTCTCCAGCAAGGAAAATATTATAAAAATGTTAGTCCAATCTTCTTGCAGGCGTTTGTAGAATTTTCACGTCCCCCATTCCATGCGTGCATGTGCATGCATTAATGAGGGGGAAGAAAATGGACGTTGGATTCTTCTTTCTTCTTCATGCTTGGGGCTCCTTGTGCGGCTACTTGTCCCTCCCTTCTATAGGATTGCCGCAACTTTTGACTTTTCTTTCTCGTTATTTGCTTCCTCCTTCAGCAAACTTCTCGTTGCTTCTCCTGACAACCCACACTTGAGAGAGAGCATATTATATAATATATCATGGGCTCATTTTGCTTCTCTGAGGATTCCTCTCGTCCGCCGAATTTCTGCGTGCATGCGCATGCATTAATGAGGGAGAGACAACGGATGTGCGAGAACTTCCTTCCTCTTTTTTTTTTTTGACTTTAGCTCTTTCGCATGTTCAGACCAGTGGAGAGAGACCCTCCCTTCGTGCATGTAATCGACTGCGAGCCGTTGGGTCTTGTCGTGCTTTTAGTACCGATGCAAATGCGACTACATGAAATGCAATTTTACTATTTTTTTTCTTAGGGGTTAAAGATTAATCCCTAAATTTTTATGCAATTAATTACTAAATGATTAGGCAAAATTTAGGTGTCAACAGTTGCCCCTCTTTGAAGGTGAGCTCGCAGAGGTTGCATTCAAAGACAATATGATACCTAAAGTTTGACTATGAACATGCAAGAGGTGATATTTTGAAGGGACTATGGTTTCCCTCTTTTTTTTTTTTTTTTTGAAAATGAATCCTATTTTGAAATGCAATTTATATAATGCATGGAAATGCTAATGCCAGTGATAAAGGAACTTACCTGGAATAACTTACCTTCGAGGAGGGTAGAGTAACTCGAGATAGTTGGTGTTACATGTCCAGGACTCGTACCATTCTACGGTCGCCTAGAATAGTAACATGACTTTACAAAGAGACTGCTTTCCCAGGACCCGTACCATTCTACGGTCGCCCAGTATGGCATTGCTTGGTTGTGTCTACGACCCGTACCATTCTACGGTCCCCTAAACGGGGTTTACCTTCCAGGACCCGTACCATTCTACGATCGCCTGAATAGATGTTGTCTAGGACCCGTACCATTCTACGGTTGCCTAAACGGGGAAAAGTTTTGAGACATCTAGATCCAGACTGAGATGTCAAGAATTTTGGAACTTAACCAATAGACACTCAATGTTAGGTGAGATGAATATTGGATTAAAAGGATTCGAAATACCTAGATCCAGACTAAGGTATAATGAAAAAGATCGAAAAACATTCACATCCAGAGTGAAATGCTTAACGAAGAGTTTTGAGACATTTAGATCCAGACTGAGATGTCAAGAATTTTGACTTAATCAATAAACACTCAATGTTAGGTGAGATGAATATTGGATTAAGAAGATTCGAAATACCTAGATCCAAACTAAGGTATAACGAAAAAGATCGAAAAACATTCACATCCAGAGTGAAATGCTTAACGAAGAGTTTCGAGACATCCAGATCCAGACTGAGATGTCAAGAATTTTGGGACTTAACCAATAGACACTCAATGTTAGGTGAGATGAATATTGGATTAAGAAGATTCGAAATACCTAGATCCAGACTAAGGTATAACGAAAAAGATCGGAAAGCATTCATATCTAGAATGAAATGCTTAACGAAGGGTTTTGAAACATCCTGATCCAGACTAAGATGTCAAGAATTTTTCAATAAACACTCTCAATTTCTGAAAATGAACTCAGGCTATAAAAGCACGCCGAGTCAATTAAAAGGACTTTGGGCTACGAAAGCACGCCAGGTCGATAAAGAGGGACATCGGGCTACGGAAGCACGCCGAGTCAATTAAAGGGACTCTGGGCTACGGAAGCACGCCAGGTCATCTTAAGGAACTCCGGGCTATGGAAGCACGCCGGGTTGATGAAAGGAACTCTGGGCTACAGAAACACGCCGGGTCAATATGAAGGACACCGGGTTACGGAAGCACGCCGGGTCAGTGAAAAGGGACTCTGGGCTATGGAAGCACGCCAGATCATCTAAAGGAACTTCGGGCTATGGAAGCACGGCGGGTTGATGAAAGGAACTCTAGGCTACAGAAGTACGCCAGGTCAGTATAAATGGACATCGGGCTATGGAAGCACGCCGAGTCGATGAAAATGACTCCAGGCTACAGGAGCATGCCGGGTTGGTAAAGAGGGCTTCGAGCTACGAAAGCACGCCGAATCTCAAGGCTTCAAGGAGCGACTTGAACGTCAAGTATTACTCGAAATTCAAGGAAGTATTTGATGTGAATCGTTGCGGAAGGATCGTTCTACGAAGGCCCAGATGATGCAAATTGCAAACCTCGACCTCCAATCAAACCTGTGATTGGCAACCTCGGTATGAACGTGACCTGTTGACGAACACGTGTCAACCAACCAACATTATAGACGCCACGAGCGAAAGAATTCGCTATCTCGCTCGATAAGTCGAAGAGAATCTTGATTAGGTCAAGTCCTCAAAAGAATAGTAAAAAAGAGAACCTCTCAATTCTTTTCCTAAAAAGTAAAAGTATCCCCCTCAAAGAAATTTGGCAAATGCTTTATATAGGCTGCCACACAAACCCTAAAAATCAACCCTAAAAATCTAATGCATTATATCCTAAAATATTCCTATTTTAGAATATTCTTAAACAAGAATATATATATATATATATATATATAAATTGACTTGGTCAATTATTTGGTGACAAGATAATTAAATTGCACCAAGATTTCCAAGATTCTTCAAGATTTGATCCAATGTCATCTTCACGCCAAAGATCACGAACCATGACACCAACAGCTTGCTTGAATTGTTTGGCCCGCGCTCGAGTAATCGAACCAGTAGGAATAGACAATGGGTCCCTAGCACCTCCTCCTCGATATGACTTGATGTCCACATCATTCCCTCCCCCGTGCAAAGGATTTGTCCTCAAATCATCACTGGCATCAAAAAGAGTCAAGTCAGAAACATTAAATGTGGCACTAACGTCATACTTACCTGGAAGATCAAGTTTGTAAGCATTATTGTTAACTCTTTCCAAAACCATGAATGGTACATCCCCTCGCGGTAATAACTTAGAATGTCGCTGCTCAGGAAATCTCTCTTTGCGCATATGAACCCAAACCCAATCGACAGGTTCAAACACCACTTCCTTGCACCCTTTGTTAGCTTGCCTTGCATATTGCTCAGTCTTGTGCTCAATATTTGTGCGCGTCTTCTCATGCAACGACTTGACAAATTCAGCTTTCTTTGCTCCATCTAAATCCACACGCTTATCAATAGGTAAAGGGGTTAAATCTAACGGAGTTAATGGATTAAAACCATAGACAACCTCAAATGGTGTAAATTTAGTAGCAGAATGCATGCTCCTATTATATGCAAATTCAACATGTGGCAGACAATCTTCCCAAGATTTTATGTTCTTTTTAATAATAGCACGCAACAATGCCCCTAAAGTTCTATTAACTACCTCGGTTTGACCATCGGTCTGTGGATGACAAGTAGTAGAAAATAACAACCGTGTTCCTAGTTTTTTCCACAATGTTTTCCAAAAGTAACTAAGAAATTTAGAATCTCGATCTGAAACAATCGATCTAGGCATGCCATGCAAACGTACAACCTCCTTAAAGAACAAATTAGCAATATGGGATGCATCATCAGTTTTATGACAAGGTATAAAATGAGCCATCTTTGAAAACCGATCAACAACCACATAAATAGAGTCTCTACCATACTTAGACCTAGGCAATCCTAACACAAAATCCATAGAAATATCAATCCAAGGATGCGTTGGAATAGGTAATGGTGTATACAAGCCATGCGGTTTAGTTGTAGACTTCGATTGCTTACAAGCAATGCATCTCTCACAAACACGTGTGACATCTCTCTTCATATGTGGCCAATAAAAATGTTCATACAGCACTTCATAAGTCTTATTAATGCCAAAATGCCCTATTAAACCACCACTATGAGCTTCTCGCACCAACAATTCACGCAAAGAACACTTAGGCAAACATAGTTTGTTTTCACGAAAAAGATAACCTTCTTGCCTATAAAATTTGTCAAATGCAGCGTGTTCACATGCTTCATAGACTCTCCCAAAGTCATCATCATCAATATATAAGCCCTTGATATGCTCAAAACCTAGACACTTTGCTTCTAAAATAGTTAGAATTGCATACCTTCGAGAAAGTGCATCGGCTACCACATTTTCCTTACCTTTCTTGTACTTGATCACATATGGAAAAGTCTCAATGAACTCCATCCATTTGGCATGTCTTTTATTCAACTTTTTCTGTCCTTTCAAGTACTTCAAGGTCTCATGGTCTGTGTGGATCACAAACTCCTTTGGCCATAAATAATGCTGCCAAGTCTCCAAAGCTCGCACTAAAGCATACATCTCCTTATCATAGGTAGGATAATTCAATGTTGCTCCACTCAATTTTTCGCTGAAATAAGCTATGGGACGCCCTCCTTGCATCAACACGGCTCCAATTCCTGTACCAGAAGCATCGCACTCTATCTCAAAAGTAGCACTGAAATTTGGCAAAGATAACAAAGGAGCATTAGTTAACTTATCTTTTAGCAGATTAAAGGCTTTCTCTTGCTCTTCTCCCCACGTGAAACCCACGTGCTTCTTGATAACCTCAGTTAAAGGTGCGGCAATGGTGCTGAAATTTCTCACAAATTGTCGATAAAAACTCGCCAATCCATGAAAGCTACGCACCTCTCCTATGGTCTTAGGCGTTGGCCATTCACGGATTGCTTTAACCTTTTCTTCATCAACCTGTATACCATTAGCACTAACAACAAATCCTAGAAATAGTAACTTGTTGGTAACAAAAGAGCACTTCTTTAGATCAGCGTATAATTGCTCGGCCCTTAAAACCTGCAAGACAGCTAACACATGCTCAATATGGTCATCAAGACTTCGGCTATAAATCAAGATGTCATCGAAATAGACAACCACAAATCGACCAATAAAAGCACGCAAAACATGATTCATAAGTCGCATAAATGTGCTCGGTGCATTAGTTAATCCAAATGGCATTACTAACCACTCATATAATCCATACTTGGTCTTAAATGCAGTTTTCCATTCATCACCTTCTTTCATCCTAATTTGATGATAACCACTTTTCAAATCGATCTTAGTGAAAATACAAGAACCATGCAACTCATCCAACATGTCATCTAATCTAGGAATAGGATGTCGATACTTTACCGTAATATTATTGATTGCTCGGCAATCGACACACATTCGCCAAGTTCCATCCTTCTTTGGCACTAACAAAACAGGGACGGCGCATGGGCTAAGACTCTCTCTCACATGCCCTCGTTCCAATAATTCACTAACTTGCCTCTGAAGTTCCTTTGTCTCCTCAGGATTGCTTCGATATGCGGGTCGATTAGGTAATGGCGCACCAGGAATCAAGTCAATTTGATGTTCTATGCCTTGAATAGGTGGTATCCCTCCAGGAAGTTCATCAGGAAAGACATCTTCAAATTCCTGCAATAAAGACACAATAGGACTAGGCAAACTGGGGTCAAGATCGTTAGTAGAAAACAAAACCTCCTTGTACACAAGTACAAGTATTGGTCGATCTAGAACTAAGGCTCTCCTCACTTCACTTGATTTTGCATAAAAATTATTTTGCCTCTTTTCTTTCCTCTCTTCTTTTCCCTCAATTTTTACCACAATCTTTCTCTCGGCCTCTCCTTTTCCTTACGTCTCAGACACACCACGCAAGCCCTCGGATTTCTCACCTTTTCTCTCTCTCTCGGCTTCTCGTTGTAACTTTAATTGATCTTGATACACCTCACTAGGTGTCATTGGTACCAAGGTATAAGTCTTTTGATTCATCACCAATGAATAACGATTAGTATATCCATCATGATGTACCTTTCGATCATATTGCCATGGTCTTCCAAGCAAGATATGACCCGCTTGCATAGGTACAACATCACACACTACCTCGTCCTTATATCTCCCTATCTCAAATGGAATTCGAACTTGCTTCGACACTTTCACCTCACCACTATCATTTAACCATTGAAGTCTATAAGGCCTAGGGTGCTTTGTTGTCTTCAAGCCCAACTTATCCACCATAATACAACTTGCCACATTCGCACAACTACCTCCATCAATTATCATACTACAGATCTTACCATTCACCACACACCTTGTATGAAACAAATTATCTCTTTGTTGGTGATGCTCCTCCTCCTTTACTTGCACACTCAAAGAACGCCTAACCACCAATAAGTCTCCTTTTATAGCCACTTCTCCATCACTACAATCCTCCAATGGTGGCATCTCATCATCATCTTCTTCCCTTTCACTTTCGGACTCAATAACACCATGTCCAGTCATGATCATCACCCTCCTATTAAGGCATTGATTCGCCATATGACCCCTGTCCAAACACTTAAAACATTTAATTTCACGAGTTCTAGTGTTAGGATTTTCGGTTTTACCTGAAACCGGATTCGTTCCAACTTTACCGTCCCTCTCCTTCTCCTTTGAGGTTTCGGTTTTGGTGTTGTTTCCTCTCTAATTTGGCTTCTCATCTCTCTTCCAATTGGATCTCCAATTCTGACTTGAACCTCCTCCACTCTTGTGATTTCGGTCCAACTTCAATTGCCGCTCAACTTTGATGGCTTTGTCCACCAATTCCTCCAATTCAACATAGTGTTGCAGCTCTACCACCCTTGCTATGTCTCGACTCAAACCACTCAAAAATCTTGACATTGTGGCCTCACGATCCTCCATCACATTAGCACGGATCATGGCAATCTCCATCTCCTTGTGATACTCTTCCACGCTCTTATTGCCTTGTGTGAGATTTTGTAGCTTTTGAAACAAATCTCGATGGTAATGACTAGGTACAAAACGCCTTCTCATCACCGCTTTCATCTCATCCCACGTCTCTATCGATCTTTCACCATTGCGCCTCCTACTAGTCACAAGTTGATCCCACCAAATTATAGCATAATCAGTAAATTCAACAGCTGCAATTTTTACCTTTTTGAGCTCAGAGTATCGTTGGCAATCAAATATCATCTCCATACGTTTCTCCCACTCTAGATACGCATCGGGATCATTCTTCCCTTGGAAAGAAGGAATCTTCATCTTGATGTTGCCAAGTTCATCATCTCTTCGGTGTCTAAACCTTCGGCCTCCATTCCACCTTTCAAATCGAGCATCTCGATCATCCTCCATGTCGGCCTCATCATCATCATATTGTCGTTGCCTTCTATGTTGTGTTCTAGAGGCATCTCGCTGATGTTGTGGCCTTCCTCGGGGTATCTCCCAGTCACCATCAACCCTCAGGCCATTCCCTATCATTCGGCCACTAAGCTCCTCCACTACGACTCTCAATTGCTGGATGCTTTCCACGAGCGCTTCATCCCTTCGTATGGAGTCAACCTCCCATTGATTCACGCTTTCTTCGCGCGACATATTTTAGACCTGCAAGTAAACGTTAGTCTAAAAAAAAAATCCTCACCAATCGCTCCCTCACGTGTTTCTCTTGAGATGTTTGTCATTCCTCTCGTGTTTAACTCAAGTCTAGGCTTTTTCCACCCTCAATTAAGCTTACACACTCTTGCCTTTTTCCTCTCGTATTCTCTTTTCACAAGCTCTTTATTGGACTCAAAACCTGTCTCTCAACCCCCTCACGACAATCAATCAAACTAATCAAACAAGATTAGATCACTATTGATTTTGTTTTAGCAAGTAACAATTTCAAACCAACAAGTACAACTTTCGAAATTCCAATTGAAACGCAAATCACTACTGATTTTGTTTCAATTTGGTCTACTAACAAACGAGTCGCCTTTTTTTTTTTGTTCGGCTAAATTTTTTTTTTTTGCCGAATCTGTTTTTTTTTTCTTGCATACTTTTTTTTGTGCGTTTTCTTTCTCCTTTTTTTTTTTTTACTTTTTTCTTCTTTTTTTGACGAACTCAGATACAATTTAAGATGCTAGAAAAGAAAAATTTAAAACTAACAGCAAACAACTACGTATGGAAGCACAAGAGCAATCGGATCCCTAAATTAGCTAGAACCGAAACCCTAACTCAATAAATCTCAAATTACTAAATATCAACAGAAAATTAAAGATAAATAGACCTTGTAGAAGCAAGCTCTGATACCAAACTGATGTGAATCGTTGCGGAAGGATCGTTCTACGAAGGCCCAGATGATGCGAATTGCAAACCTCGACCTCCAATCAAACCTGTGATTGGCAACCTCGGTATGAACGTGACCTGTTGACGAACACGTGTCAACCAACCAACATTATAGACGCCACGAGCGAAAGAATTCGCTATCTCACTCGATAAGTCGAAGAGAATCTTGATTAGGTCAAGTCCTCAAAAGAACAGTAAAAAAGAGAACCTCTCACTTCTTTTCCTAAAAAGTAAAAGTATCCCCCTCAAAGAAATTTGGCAAATCCTTTATATAGGCTACCACACAAACCCTAAAAATCAACCCTAAAAATCTAATGCGTTATATCCTAAAATATTCCTACTTTAGAATATTCTTAAACAATAATATATATATATATATATATATATAAATTGACTTGGTCAATTATTTGGCGACAAGATAATTAAATTGCACCAAGATTTCCAAGATTCTTCAAGATTTGATCCAATGTCATCTTCATGCCAAAGATCACGAACCATGACACCAACAGCTTGCTTGAATTGTTTGGCCCGCGCTCAAGTAATCGAACCAGTAGGAATAGACAATGGGTCCCTAGCACCTCCTCCTCGATATGACTTGATGTCCACATCAGTATTATCTGTCAAACATGATTAGAACAAAACTATATGCATTCATCAAAGAGGTAGACAATCTGGGCTACTTTAAAATGCACATTTCAAAATTCAGTGAGGCTTTCATCAATTCAATCAAAGTTTATGCATAATGATTTTACCATATTTGCATCACCCAAATTTCCACGTGTGAGAATTGTCGTTCAAGACAAATGACATGGATTTCTTAAGAATACTAAATGAGAGACTTTCAGTTATAAAGGATTTTCACTCACTCTCATTCAGAAGAGCTATTTTAGGAGAATCACAACATCTCACTATCATCATACCAACAAGGGTCTGAGTATTCTCGCAAGCAGTAAGACCTTACCAATCTGAGAGGTCTTTAACAGGGACCGTAATGTGGGCTTGGTCAATGGCTTAACAAAGGGACTCTTTGAGTCAAGGCTATTGAAAGGACAACTCCGCAATCATCTTTGGGTTTACAAGTCAAAAACCCTATAAAATGAGAAAGAAATAATCTTGCTCGCACTTCTTCGAGCAATGCTTAAGACATGTGAACTCATACGTTAATTCAAGTGCCCTAATAAGAAGAGACTTTGCAAGGGACGTAATGTAAGCTAGGTTCGTGGGTTAAGAAACGAAAGGCTTGTTAGGCTCAAAATGTGTTTAGAGGGTTCAGAGTTGGTGATCATCTTGACATTGCCACCAATCTTCTTCTTCACCGTCGAAGATTTTCTTTGAATCAAAACTCCATTGATTGTAACATCTCAGCACTTTAGTTCTTTACGTACCGCCTCATAAGGGATGCGACTTTCTACAACCAATGTTTGATTTTTCTCTTGGGGCATTGATCTTGCTTTTATCAAGCACATTGCTTTCATGCCCCTAATTCTCATTCATTTTTTCTTCACTTCTTTTTTCATGGGCATTGGCCTTGCTTTTACCAGGCACACTGCTTTTTCATGCCCCTTAGTTCTATTTTGATTTCAATTCTTGCGCACAATGCCTGCGTCAAACGATTACACTTTGAGTGACACTCGAACTTTCAAGGGTCTTTATCTGCCTTTTGCCTTGCCCCAGTGTGGGGGATGATCACCAACTGGGTTTAAAGAAATGAAATTGCAGGCTCAAGTGGGCTATGCAAAGGATATAAGTATTTAGGATAGAGAAAGAAATGCTCTTCATCATCCTAAGGCACTTAAATCACCACATGAATTCAATGTAATAGCACGACTTGGAAATTGATGCATGTGAGAGCAAGAAAATTTCTTTTCATTTTCCTCACCTCATGATGCCGTCTCACCTCCAATTTTCCCCGATGTGGGGTGGTTCTTGACAGGGATAATTTGAAAGAAATCTCCACAAGTGTATGAGGTTCAAAGGGGTTAAGCAATGGATCACCTGTAGTGTTTAGGATAGAGAAATGAATTGCCCCTCATCATTTCTGTCATCGTACTTTTTTGCGAGAGAACTCTTTACCTTGTAGATATGGAACTCCCTACACTCATCTCACAAGTGTATAAGTAAGGGACTGTGTATTGGATAAGGCTTGCCTTTCATCATCCTAACACGTCTCATTCAGTGTTCTTAAACATTGATGTCACTCCATTGAATTGTGTATCTTGACAAATCTCCACATGAAATTGGTGAGTTAAATAGGCAAAACCACTATTGAAATTCTCTTTTCAAAAGAGTTCAACAATTTTAAGCATGAAAAGCTTTTGTGACTTCAGACAAGTTACCACAATCAAAACATGATTTCAAGTATTCATTCAGGGAATTGTCCCACAAAGGGATTGTTTCAGCAATGGGTGTCATTAGATTGCCCTTATCGAAAGGGGACAAACACACAAATTGATCAATTGAGGCTAAAAATCCGATCTTTGATGAATTCTTGCTTTTTCCCCTGCACAAAACAACGTGCACATGGAATATCCATTTTGGTTTGGGTGGAGGTTTTGTCTCAGTTAGGTCACTACCAAAATCTATCATGCCCCCAATTTATCATCTGCAAGGAAAAGAACAGAGTGTCATTTCCAAAATTAATTATGTTCAAGGACGAGACGTACCTTTTCCACCAGAGAATGATGGTCCTGTTTTACTTGCCCCTCATTTTATTAAGTTTTTAGAAATGTATTCTTAAACTTGTTGAGTAACAGTTGGGCCAACGTGATGTGCCTTTTTGAGATGCTCTCTCATCAGGCCGAAATAATGCTCATGAATCATGTGTGCTTGAGTTCTTCACCCTCCTTGGTCTTGTGATGTAAACCCTCCAGGTCAAAGATTCTTCCTTCTAAATATGTGACTAGTCTCTTGATGGTGGCACCAAGTTCAACTATCTCAGGAAAATGAGACGGTTCAAAAGTCCTCTTGACTCTTTTCTTTGAGTCACGATTTCTCACTTGTTTTGGTCCATCATTTTAGTTCTTGACTGTGTACGGATGGGGAGCGGGACCGCTCCATAATCACCTAGTTCAAAAGAATGAAAATATGTAAGCATGAGGTGTAAATAGAGAGCCAATCCATGACAATGATCTAATCAATTTTTCATTTTTTTTTCATTCATTCATGAAAAGTCTGTGCAAGAGGGGAATTTCCTAAAAATAACTAGAAAAATAAAAATAGGACACCCTAGCAAAAACCAAACTTCCTAAACATGAGTTAGGAAAGGCCAAGATTCGAAACTCCCTAATGAGAACAATAAAGACATGAATTGAAAACAAATTCTCCAAAGGTTTTTTTTTTTTGGTTATTTTCCAAATGATTAATTGCATGGCAATTTCCTTATTTTATTTTTGATTAATAAATGAATTAAATCAATGATTGACCTAGATTGTCATGATTGGACCAAAAGTATGACAAAGTAAGTAAATTGCGTAGTATGGGGATAAAAGACTTACTTCACCAAGGAAAGTCAATGGCAATCACACAGACATGCACATGAGGTGTGAGGCTCGATTTCTACTCTAGACAGGCTTAGCAAAGTGAAGTTAACAGGGTGGGATGACTAGTTGCAGTCTTGCATACTGAGTCAAGTCCTCCTAACTCCGGCTTAGTCAAGAATGTACCCCAATGCGGCGCAGTCTCGCGGGCAGAGGTAAACATTCTTGACACCAAGAAAAAGCTTTCCGGATTGAGTTGGGCAACCTCTACTACACGGCCTCGCGGTCGAAATCGTATCCAACTCAATACCATCCTAAGCGTCCTAGTGCGGCCCAGGTCTGGCGGCAGGTTGTGTGTGCAATAGTGTAGTGTAAATGCATAGGCATGCACAACAGTTTATATCAAACAACACTTCGTTCATGAAAATAACCCATACATTCCGACACCTCCCTACAAAACAAAGGTTAGCAAACACTTTCCCTTATACCTCCCATCCTGCGAGAACACCTTAAATGTTAGGGCGTACCTGGAATCCTCGCTACCAAACAAAAACATTTTTTAAAAGAAAAGAAAAATTGGCCTAAGTTCACTAAGAGTTTTAACTCAAGTCCCTAGCGAAGTCGCCAAGCTGTCGCGACCTCCCCGAAGCGGGTTCGACCACCTAAGGGTTCGGCTAATGGGTTGTTAAGCCTAGACTTAACTCGGGCTCTCCCAAGCCCATACCAATTCGCGACTTAGGTTCAAGTTCTTAATATGCAAATGATGTTTATCATGGAGTCGCCACTAATCTATTTTTGGTGGGTCGATTAGAAACCCAAGTAAAGTAATGGGAGAATTACTTCACTCCTACGAACCAGAGATTGTGAGTTCGGGGACTTGGTTACACTAGATTTCTCTAACGCCCTTTCGGTACCTTTTCTTTTATTTTGAAAAAATATTTGGCAAGTAGCTTGATTGATTTTAATTTATCTCCCTAACATGTGAGGTGATCATGCGGGTGCACAAACCACCAATTTAACACCCAAGAAAGCGATGAATAAATTGCAGGACTTACCTCATAGCAATGAAAGCATCTGCAATGTTAGATCAGAATTCATATCAACGGTCCTAGATATGATTTCTAATTAACACGCAATTTTTTTTTCACTTATTTAATGAGAATTATGCCTTATGGGATGCATGCTACTAATTTAACATGAAATGATATGACATAGTAGTATGACCTAAACTATATGACAGGCACATGATTGAATTTTTTTTTGTATTTTTAATGAAATTTTATAGTAAAAATCTATTTTAAGTTAGGATTAGACTAATCTAAGTCCTATCTTAACTTAGAAATTTATCTCATCATGCAGTTTATTTCAAAAGATATTATCTAACCTAGATACTATATAAACATGCATTTTTTAAAGAACTAACTATTTTATCATGCAATTTTGTCTAGAAAAATCAATTCTAATCTACATGATATGCAAATGCAATTTTCGTATTTTTGAGATAAGCGAAACAATTAAAAGATAAGCACCAAGTCATCCTCTGTCATCAAAGATGTTATCTATTGTTCGAATTTGGAGACAATATCTAATCAAACCTGATTATTTCGCTAATAAAATCAATAAATTGATCTTAAGCCTTAAAGATCAAGATATCAATTTTATTCCCGCGTGATTAATTATTCCATCTAAAGCCTTATAGATGGAATAAAAATTCATGTGCGGTTGCGAATTGAAGCGGTACATCAAGAATTTCAATGATGCATCGAGAAATATTTCAAATAAAGAAAACAACACAAAATAAAATAAATCTATCTACTTTGGTTCAAGAAAACTACCTAGTTTAGATTATTCCCGGCTGCAAAGGACTCACGAACGGCAACGACTACACGGCTCACGATGTGGGCAAACTTGCGGAGATGCAGCTCGCGGACGTTGGCAGAGGACGCAAGTTGAAGTCAATGGTCAAGTGTGACTTTCGTTTGGGGAAGCTCAACCTGCATGAAAAACATTTAAAAGAAACTATTGAAGAATCACGTTGCAGCTCGCGCCAAAAGGCAAGCTCGAACTGGAGGGGCAGCATGGCAACAGATGCGGGTTAAGTGCAACTCGGCTGGTCATGCGACGAGGGTGTCAATATTTAGGAAAGGCTTCTCACATCTTTCTCCAAACGACAAGGGATGACCTGCAACACAAAATTTACGAGGAAGGAAAATCCTCATTGAAAGCCTAGCTAAAGGACTTCACTAGCCAACGTGAATGTCCTGCAGAGAAAAGGAAAATGGTCTTTTATTCCTTTTTTTTTATTTGCTCTTTATGTGCCCCCCTTTCTCTACGTTGGTGACTTCAGAAGAACAGTGATTCGCCAATACGGCAACTTCTCAGTTTAGAATGGTCAGGCTCGAGCTTGAACAGCAGCTCGCCGTTATTGCCAGGGATTCCGCGGATGGCTTAACAGGCCATATGGATGTGGCTCACGTCGGGGAATGACAGCTCGGACTCGAAGGCATGTTACAGCTACAACAGGATCGCCAGAGCTCTAAAGATGGCTCGTAAGGCTGGAACTTGAAGCCAGGGCAGTGCAGGCGGGCGGCGTTGCTGGTGTGGGACACGGGCAAGCAGAGGTGTGGCTACGGGTGTAGGCGTCGGGCGGAGGGCAGCAGCGACAGACAGGGCTCGGTGGTGCGACAGTGGGCACAGCGACTGGCAGGACTCAGCAACGGGTGTTGCAACTTGCGGGCGTCGCTCGTGGCTTCGAGCTGCAGGAGGCGAGTGAGCGGAGGCGACGGTGACAGGTGCGTAGACGGCGCTTAGAGGCAGGTGCTCGCGGCGTCGGACGACGGGGGGAAAGGGTGACGCATTGCGGGGCGTGGTCATCGGAGGGTGGTGCTCGAGCAGAGACGCGGGCGTCACAGGTTGGATCTGAGGGCGTCGGGCGCTGAGTTGCAGGCGCGACAAGCAGGGTGGAGCTCGAGCTGAGGGCCGCAACAGTGACGGCATTCGGAGCTCCGGCGAAGGGCGGTGGCTGTGAGGTCGCGAGCAGCGATGGGTCTCGGACTGGCGCAGTGGTGCGGGCTGCAATGGACGTTGGGGCGGAGGTGCAAGCGTGGCTCGAAGCCTCCCACTTGAAGAAGACAACCCCTCTCTTTTTTATTTTTATTTTTTTTCTCTCACGTTCTTTCCCTCTTGCTTCACCTTTTGGGTTTCTCTCTGACGAACTCTCTAGCTCTTTTCATTTTCTTTTTTCTCTAACAAACCTCTCAAAATGAATTTTTTCGTTCCACTCCCCCACTCAACTTCACCCTCTTGCTTTTCTCTAACGAGACTCTGTCTCTCTTAATCTCTTCTTCGTCTTCTTCTTTTTTACTCGTCTGTATGTCTCTCAGCGGGCCTTTTTCATGGATTTTTTGTGTTCTCTGGCCTCCTCCCCCCGTGGTCTTATTTATAGGCGTTCCACCACCTCTTGAAGATAGCCGTCTTTAGTGTGAAAAGATCCAGCCGCAACTTTTCCAAAATCCAAGTTGAACTTTGCGTTCTTTCTTCTCCAGACCTCTTTCTTTCTTCTCTCCAGCAAGGAAAATATTATAAAAATGTTAGTCCAATCTTCTTGCAGGCGTTTGTAGAATTTTCACGTCCCCCATTCCATGCGTGCATGTGCATGCATTAATGAGGGGGAAGAAAACAGACGTTGGATTCTTCTTTCTTCTTCATGCTTGGGGCTCCTTGTGCGGCTACTTGTCCCTCCCTTCTATAGGATTGCCGCAACTTTTGACTTTTCTTTCTCGTTATTTGCTTCCTCCTTCAGCAAACTTCTCGTTGCTTCTCCTAGCAACCCACACTTGAGAGAGAGCATATTATATAATATATCATGGGCTCATTTTGCTTCTCTGAGGATTCCTCTCGTCCGCCGAATTTGTGCATGCATGCGCATGCATTAATGAGAGAGAGACAACGGACGTGCGAGAACTTCCTTCCTCTTTTTTTTTTTTTGACTTTAGCTCTTTCGCATGTTCAGACCAATGGAGAGAGACCCTCCCTTCGTGCATGTAATCGACTACGAGCTGCTGGGTCTTGTCGCGCTTTTAGTACCGATGCAAATGCGACTACATGAAATGCAATTTTACTATATTTTTCTTAGGGGTTAAAGATTAATTCCTAAATTTTTATGCAATTAATTACTAAATGATTAGGCAAAATTTAGGTGTCAACATATACTATTGCTTATTGTAACCAAGGGCTAAGTGTTACATGACGACTTGAGTCGCATGGGAATAACCTCTAAAGCCTTGTAGTATTGTCTTGCATGGTCAAGGGCTAAGTACTACACGATATTGGAACTGCTGTGAGTCACCTCTAGAGCCTTGCACTTTTGCTATATGTGGTCAAGGACTAAGTACTACACGATGGCAAGACTTCGTGTGATTACCTCTAGAGGCTTAGACTATCACTTATTGTAATCAAGAGCTAAGTGTTACGTGGCGACTTAAGTCACATGGGAACTACCTCTAGAGCCTTGAGTTTGTTTACTGAATGGGGATGTTGAGTGGAAAATTATCGGGTATGATAAGAGTTGAGAATACATAATCGAAATAACCAGGTGATGGTCTCGATGACATGTAATCAACTGAGTTGATTGATCGATGGTTCGATATGTTTGATTGAATGATGAGATTGTTAGTATCTATTTTTTGAATTGACTTGCAGGAAGGAACTGAGGCCAAGGTAAGCCCTCTGACTCGTGGTTGTGCTTAGGCAACCCCTAAGGCATATTTTCTTCCTAATCGGGTCTTAGGGAGTAGAACTCGCTGAGACATTGTCTCACTAGTTATTGAATAACCTTTTTCAGGTCCTTAGAGGAAGTTAGTGGAGGACCGAAATTCCGAAAGTTTGGAAAGGTGGAGATCAAAGAATTGGCAAACCTGTCTGATTAAGGAGTCATAGAGCAGTTCCCTTTTGTCAAGCCGAGATTTTTGTAAATAGCCTGGCATTGTATATAAACCTGTTCGTTTATAAAAGGGGTTGTTTTGATTTGAAAAAGATTGACCTTGCTTTTCTATCCCATTGAATTGTTGTCTGGGGATTTTATGTATATGCTTCCGCATGCGTATTTAAACCAATGGGTTGGCGATGCATCCTAGGATATCGTTATTTTATCAACGAAGCAGGGATGGGCACGGGCTCGGAGGATTGGGGCGTGACATGCCACCTATCTTCTTATGCTAGCACGTCCAAAAAAGTCGTCGCTTGGATCCAAAATGTGGCTTCACCTTCCTACTCCTGCCCCAGTCGACCGTACTAGTACCATTGTCATCTCTATCATCCCCAAGGTGTGGGATTGGCCCCACAAGTTGTCCTCCTCCTCGGACATAGACCATGAGGAAACCCATGAGATTGGGACTTGCTAGGACCCCTATGTTTATGGTCAAAAAGGCGATGCACCAAATGAAGGTAATGTCCAAAAGATCCGGATCCATGAAGTCGGAAAAGCACCAGGTGAGGTCCACGAGTACCCCATAACTAATGTAAGTTCAGGAAGGATCGACATAATTACTATTGATATGAAAAAGTAAAATCAACAACCAATTAGTCTAAACCCAGCAAATAGAAAGTCCACCGGTTTATATTACATAAACCAATCGTTGTACTGACAAGGAAAGCCTCAATATAAAGAATATGGAATCATTTTCAAATCAACTTGCTTGAGAACCTTTTTCAGAATCAACCTAGAGGATCAATAAGATAAGTAACTTTTTCAAACAAGTAATCAGTAACTCAAATGGGATTTAAAGATACTAAGATTATATTCAATATGAATTCATGTTGCCACCATTCTCCGGGAACCTCGTTACCCTCTAGGCATCTCGCACCCATCTAGTATCGCGAGGATATTTAGGGGAACCGTGTTACACCCCATAGGCATCTGGAGGAATTCAGTTACCCTTCGAGGCATCCCTACTACTTGTCAGGGTATCATCATTCCAAGGAGTGATGGTATTCTCAATCACACATCCATACCATGACACAACAATTCCATAATTCAATTTAAAAGGCATTGACGTTATTACTACCAAGGAAACTCAAGAGTGAATCCAATGAATCCTCAGTCACTTATACTCCCCCTACACTAATATAAACTCACTCGTACCTACATCAGACGGATAGCAAGAAGGATTCTATATCATAGTCCCCAAATTCACCCTCAATCTTCAATAATTTACAACCAAAATCAGAAACCGTATCAACTGCTATTCACAAATTAAATCACATAATTTCATGATTCAATATATATCAAAACACCTTTTATAAAATATAGTTATAAATCATGAATTTGTGATTCTTTCATAATAGGCTTCGCAAATCATTCACAAGTAATCAGCTCAAATGGTAACCAGCAATGCCTTTCTATTTCAAATAAACAAAATGATAGTAAATGCTCGATCTAGATTTTATACAATAAACATGCTATTTCGTATAACTCATAATATATATAATCCATATTGTTTTCAAAATATGAATTTACAAACTCGAAAAAGAGATAGTATCACTTACCTAAGAAATTTATAAAGTGACTTATGGAGATTACTCAAGTCAACACACTCATATTCCCATCAATTATTCAAAAAACATATGCTATTCTAACGAATGATACGATTCAACTATACTTATCTATTGATAAAACAATTTCTACGCGCTAATTAAGAGATTCATTAATGAATGCTCATCTTTATTTGTTACGCATATTATTCACTCCACAAAACTTGAATGCGGAAGTTCAGAATTTCGTTCCAATAAAATTGTAACTTGTAATTGATTTTCATCAAACCTCTCCACAATGTCTTTATCTACTATTTCCACATATATCTTAAGCTCAATAGCTCCTCAACTGAACCTCACAGTTCAACTTTCACATAGCTCTAGATTTACGACCTAACTTTGAAAATTACTCCAATTAAATGAATAATAGGCTCGAATAATTATAAGGTGTTGCAATTTTCGGCTGATTATGCTTGTTGGCACGTCCGAATCGCCTACGCTTGAAACTTTTTCTCTTTTTCCCTTTTTCTCTTCATGAACGAGCTCAACCTCTCCTCCTTTTTCTTTTTCTTTTTCTTGTTTATCCGCCGCTTCGCACGCTCATGCACAAATCCGTTGAAGGAAGCAAGGAAAATGGGTTGGGCTAAGGGCTTGGACTTTGGGCTTAGCAAACAAAATATGGACGGAATTAATTGGCCATACATTACACTTAAAAGATACGAGCAATCATACTCAAAGTGAATCGGAAACAAGGCCAAAGGAAACACGGACTATGTAGCTGAACATGGCGTGAGCTGACTGCACAGCCCATCCTCCATTCTTGTGACTTCAGTAGCTGCCGATCTATGTTGAAGCCAAGATCAGAACAGGGCAAAAGATAGGGATTGACATATTCATAACCTAACAGAACCAAAATCATGGAATTTCTTGCAGAAAGATTTGGGCCAAGTTGGAAATTATAGTTCTTTGTTTAGAGCCTTTCTTCGTTTTTTGGGGTTCTCTTTTTTGAGCTCGGCCATGATACAGGTCAACAAGAAAATTGAGGAATAGTGACTCCTCATGAACATCCTTGCACTTTGTCAGTGAGGGAAAGATGGAAGATGATCACTGAGGGTAAAGAAAAACACAGCAGCTAGTTTATTTTTGCTATGAGGAAACACACGATCAAAGCCGCTCAAAAGGGTATTAATATAACTCTCCACACCAAATTACAAGAAGCTAAGCTTGAATCATAGTTATTAGGAGTCTGAAGCTAATCAATATAACTTCCTTTTGTGGGTTTCAACATAGGAACTTGTAAGGTTCGCATTAGAATTCTAAGGATCGATGCTTTCGTCAATCTTCATGTCAATTTGGTTGCTTACCTTGTTTGTAAACCAGATGCACCTCACAACTTCTTAGAGTCCCCTCCGATGCTAGAAACAGTACTACAAATTGACAGTGGTCATTCACCAAGTTTGCATCCAATCCCCACATCATTCGCCGTGGAACATATAGAACCCATACATGGTCTAACTCCAATGAGGAAAAACTATCTACACAACCATAAGTTACTTCATTGTTAACAAACAACTGGATCTCACATGAGATAGTGGCTTCCTTCTGATTGGTTGAACCAACAATAGCGCAAAATGCCAAGCCAGCTATGTCACAGTATAATTCTGAAGATACAGGAAACATTATGAGTCCTTCAGTGCTTTGATGGACAAACCATGTTGGGATCTTGCTTCCTGGATAAAAAATGTCAACCCGAGTCTCTCCAAGCAATCCCTGCCATTTGGAACATTTTACATTCGACACACAAACACACATACACGTGCAGAGGGAGGGAGAGAGGGAGGGAGAGAGACCTCAATTGACAACATATTGCAATTGCTGGAGCATTGATTTTGAATCAGCTTATGACAGCTAGAGAAGTCAAATCTTCTGAGCCAAGGTGATTCATCTAAAATATATCGTAACACATTTGACAAGTCCGCACATGTTTCCAGCGATTCAAAACCTTTTGCAAGTAAAGATGTTATGTTTGGCAAGGGAGCTAGAATCTCTTGCAGCTGCTTGCAATGCATCAAAAAAAGCTACTGCTACTTTGTAAATTGACTGATGCAGATAGGAAAGCTCACAAATTTGTTTTCTGATAAATCTAAAATTATGCAATGAAGATTTTTCAAGAAACTAAGCTCTGATAAGCTGCATCTTTGCACATTCAAGTTACTAACACTCGGAAGGGCTAATGGGAGAGAGAAATTGGTGCAATCACTTGAATCACACAAACATTCTGGTAGCTTGCTAAGTTGTGAGCAACCATCAACCGAAATACGCTCAAGATGCTGCAGTGTATAGATGCCACAAGGAAGGCTTTTAAGGTCCGTGCAGTCTTCTAGATACAACCCTTTTAGTCCAACGAGATTCGCGATGGAAGAGGGCAATTCTCTGATGGCAATCCCATGAAGCGCTAGTTCTATCAAATGTTTCATTTATACAAGAATTTCTGGAAACTTTGAAAGCTTTGAGCAACCACTAAATTAGATTTTGAAGTGATCTTGACTTCCGATTTCTTAGGAAATGGCTAAGATTGTAGCAATTCAAAAAGTTCAAATCTTCAAGTTTGTCAAGATCCCCAAGAGACTGATGAACCTCAACAAGATTGATGCACTCTTGTAGATCCAAACTCTCAAGATTTGGCAATGTGATACATCGGGAATTTCACTTAGCAAAGCACAGTGGCTAAAATTAACAAACTTTAAATTTCTACAAAGCTGCATAGTAAACAGATGATATATGTAAGTAGTTTTTCAATATCTTCGTAGATTCATCTTTTATTTTGACAGGCGAATATTGCAAGTACGTACCTCAAATGTCTTCCCCAATAGGCAGATGGTGCTTTTACTTAGGTCTAGACCTACAAGTTTCCCGTGGCTTGTATTGAATGGCACTGATGTTGGATAATAATCGGGCCATTCTAGCCATCTTAATTCAGTGGGAAAGTATACAGGATCACCCGTATGGTATACATTGCGAGCTAAGAAAATTCTGAGCCTCCTCATGTTTGTGAAAGCTTGAGCACTAAAGTGTACTTCTTCAGGAGCAGCCAACTTGATCATTATTGCTTCTACTTTACTTGTTCCCTGGCAACACATATATGAATAGATAAATTAAGTGCAAAGGTGTCTAGGTTATACAAGGACTTAACTAGTAATAATAAATAAGATTTGGTGTGCTTCGGGTGCCTTTTGCTCTTAGCTTTCAGAATTTGCTTTTGCTTCTGCATTTGACACGTTAATCTTATAAGCACCTCAAATCATTGAAGAAACATATCATTTAAGTTCCTGGTATTTTTCATAGTTTAAGTTTTTGGGGAGAGGTCAATAGCACAAACCTTACATTTCAGGTTGGGATGTGGAAAAAAAAATATTGTTATGAGACCATCAAGCCATTATCTTACTTAGCATAAATATATTCACACGCTTCTTCATTATAATGTCCAAAGTACTTTTTAAGAGGCTTTAACCCTACCAAACATTGTCAAAAACAAAAGATCATGATTCAGTGCATTACCGTGCCTTCTGTTAGAACATGAAGCACATCCTTATAGAACCACAATCTGCTGCACTCCCCCGGCTCTTTGGGAGATTCCTTCCGAACAATTTCTCTTCCCATTTCTTGAATTATATCATGCATTTTCAGCTTGCCATGCTCAATAGTGACAAGTGACTTATCTAATAGAACCTCAATTCCAACATCTAGGTAGAGATCACAACTCTTCAAGACATTTCTCACATAACTTTTATCCTTTCCCTTGAAAACTTTTATCCTTTCCCTTGAAGAAACATGCAATGTCAAGAAAAATATCCTTCTCATAATCATCTAGACCATCAAAGCTCATTCTCAGCACACTGAAGATGTCTCCATTCAAAACTTCCTTCAATTTATCTAATGTGCTTTTCCACACAGATAATTTTTTACCTCGAAGAAAAGAACCCAAAATTTTAATGGCTAATGGAAGTCCTTTGGTGTATTCCACTATGTCATAAAAAAGCTTTTCATGATCTGGACATGAAGAAGAATTCGGGAATACAATTGTCCTGAAAAGTGTACGAGCCGTTAAACGATCTAATGGTTGAACCTTGTACATACTTTCTATGCCATGAGCAGCCACTAAATGTTCATCTCTAGTCGTTATGATGATTCTACTTCCACAACGAAACCAATCATGTCCTCCAACTAGTGTTTGCAATTGGATCAATTGGTTCACATCATCAAGGACAATGAGGACATTTTTTTTTTTGCAAAGTCTAGTCTTTGTCATGCTCATACCTTCGTCGACATTGTGAAGCTTCAGACAGTCATCCAACTTTACCTCATAAATAAGTGTGTCGCGACCAAATTTTCGGGTATGAACCACCTAAGATTTGGCTTATGGATTATTAAGCCTACACTTAACTCGGACTCTCCCAAGTCCATACCAATTCGCGACTTAGGTTCACGTTCTTAACATGTAAATTTTTTAAATAGGAGTCGCCACTAATCTATTTTTGGTGGGTCGATTAGAAACCCAAGTAAAGTAACGGGAGATTTACTTTACTCCTACGAACGAGAGATTATAAGTTCGAGGACTTGGTTACGCTAGATTTCTCGAACGCCCTTTCAGCACCTTTCTATTTTATTTTGAAAAATGTTTTTGCAGGCAACTTGAATTGATTTTAATTTATCTCCCTAACATGTGAGGTTATCATGCGGGTGCGCAAATCACCAATTTAACACCCAAGAAAGCAAATGAATAAATTGCAAAATTTACCTCATAGCAACGAAAGCATCTGTAATGTTAAATCATAATTCACATTGGCAATCCTAGATATGATTTCTAATTAACATGCAATTATCCAATTTTTGTTTTCGCTTTTCTTAATGAGGATCTAATCTATATGCAATGCAATGTTACTAATCTAACATGTAATGATATGTCATGGTAATATAACTTAAACTATATGACATAAATAAAATGCAATCTATCCTAAAAAATGAAATTGATTAATTCTAAGGCAATTTTTGTACTTTCCATGAAATTCGAAATTAGAAAAATGCAAAGATTATATAGCTAGATTAAGATTCCATTCAATTTGTATTAGGAATTACGTTAAGCCAAATCCTAATTTGAACTAGAATCTTATCTTAACTAAGTAATCTCTAATCTAAAATGCAATCTATTTAATATCTAAATTTATAATAAATTAAGGAAAATATTACCTAGAATTAAACTTAGTGCAATTTTACCCTAATGTGCAATGACGTACAAAATGATGCCCTAACACTACATGACATATGCATGATGATTTTTTTTGTGTTTTTGTTTTATTAGTTTCGAAATTAAAATTGACAAATAATTAAACATGCACCTTAAATTAAACAAAAAAAAGCATCCTAAATGAATGCATTTTTTTTTGGATTTTTTTATTTAACAAAATAAAATTGATTCAACCGACATGATAGCAAATCAAATGAGATAAGATCGAGATCCACAAATTGGCGAAACATATCTTGCGCATAGATCGAGTTGGCCAATTTTTAAATAAATCACGAATCGAATCTCAGGCGGGAGATCGAATTGGTTTTCAAGCGATTGAGATTGCGAGTCGGATTTCGGGCGGGAAAATCGGACTGTCAATCTCAAATTTCATAAGCAATTTCATGTCAGGCAGTCTCAATCTTACATTACGGAATAATTATACTAAAAAGAACAAGTAAAATAAAATAAATAGAAAACTACCTAATCTGATTTTTCTTTTTTGTTTGTTTTTTCCTTTTTTCCTTCCCCAAGCACGGTTCGTGGGTCTCCAAGGGGCAGCCGGCCGTGGTGATAGGTCACCCAAGGGCTCCGGTGAGAGTGATGGGCACGGTCGTCGGAGCTCCGACGAGGTCCGGCGAAGGTAGACCTGCAACAAAACAGGGGATCGCTCGGGCAGTAGCTAATGGCGCACTGAGGATAGAAGTAGACTCGAATCAGGGGTAGTGGCTCGTTGCTCGCGTGGCAAGTCATCGCGGATCGGCACGACAGGGCGGCAGTGTGAGCTCGCGGGCAAGGGAACCCTGGAAGTGGAGTCGTGAGTAGCAAGCAGGTCACGGCTCGGCAGAGCTTCGGGTCGAGAATCTCGGCAGCGCAGTGAGCCAACCCACAAACGTCAGCGACAAGGCTGGGTTGTAGATCGCAGTGGTGCGACGTGCAGGTGCGGTGGCGGTTGCGGTGAGAGGCGGCCCCCGTGCTGCAGCGACGATGATGGACCCGAGGGGCGCAGCGCGGCAGGGGAGGCGAGCAGTGGAGATGTTGTACGGGGGACAGTCACGGCAGCGGAGCTTCGAACGGCTACCGAGCGGTGCAAACGCTGATGTAGCAAGACGGTGGCGTCCAATGAGCAGAGGGCGAAACGCATGTGGACGGTAGCAAGTAGCGCCAGAGAAGAAGAAGTCTTCTTCTACTTTAATTCTTTCTCTCTCCTCCAATCTGCCTCACTTTTTCTTTTCTGACCTACTACTCTCTTTTCTCTTTGCCCTACCATACGTATGTCTACTGTCTCTACAAAAGCAAAGACTTTTCTCCTCTTCCCCAAAAAGCTTTCTTTTTTTCAAAGGAACGAACGGAGACTTCTCCTTTTGGTGTTGAAATTTTTTTTACCTAAAACTCGAGAGAAACCCCCTTAATGTGGCCGTGTATTCAATGTTTGGCCCTCCCTAAACCCTGCGTATTTTTACCTATTTATAGGTCATGGATTAGGGTTTTTAAATTTTCCAAATTCATATCCACGAAGATTTCTTTTTTCCAAATGCAATATTCACTTTTCACATCTGCCCTATTCGAAAAATTCATCATATCCCAGAAAATTTCAAATTCTTATCTTCTCACAAGATAATTTCCAATTACTTAAACAAAACGGGTTTGGGCCAATTTGCTCGCTTCCTAGGCATAGTCCGGCCTATCAATTTTAAGCTCATAACCACTAATTCAAATCCACCCATCACCAGTCCAATAAATAAATGCAAAACATGTAAATTAAAAATAAATGCACCTACATATATATGCTATGCAATTAATATTTTTTCAGGGATAAAATTAACCTCTAATTTTCTATGTAATAAATGACTAAACGGGTCACCAAAATTTAGGTGTAAATAGCTGCCCTTCTTTGAAGGTGAGCTCGTAAAGGTTGCCTTCAAAGACAAATTGAGACCTAAATTTTGACAACGCACATGCACTAAATGATTTTTTTTTTTTTTTGAAAAATGAACTCCATTTTAAAATGCAACTTAATGATGCATGGAAATGCTAATGCAAATGATAAATGAACCTACCTGGAATAACTTACCTTCAAAGAGGATAGAGTAGTTCGAGGTAGTTGGTGTTACATGTCTAGGACCCGTACCATTCTATGGTTGCCTAGAATAGTAACACGACTTTATGAAAAGACTGCTTTCCCAGGACCCGTACCATTCTACGGTCGCCTAAACAAGGATTCATTTTTCTAGGACCTATACTATTCTACGGTCGCCTTGACTGGGATTCATTTTCCAGGACCCGTACCATTCTACGGTCGCCTAAACGGGGATTCACTTTCCAAGACCCATACCATTCTACGGTCGCCTGAATAAGGAATAGGTGTTATCAAGGACCCATACCATTCTACAATCGCCTTGATGGAAAATTGATTTTTCAGGACCTGTACCATTCTACGGTCGCCTGAATGGAGAAATTGCTTCTCCAAGACCCGTACCATTCTTCGATCGCTTGTTAGAGAAATAAATGTTGTTTAGGACCCGTACCATTCTACGATCGCCTAAACAAAGATTCACTTTCTAGGCACCGTACCATTCTACGGTCGCCTGAATAAGGAATAGGTGTTGTCGAGGACCCGTACCATCTTACGATCGCCTTGACGGAAAATTGATTTTTCAGGACCCGTACCATTCTACGGTCACCTGAATAGGGAAATTGCTTTTTTAGGACCCGTACCATTCTACGGTCGCCTGTTAGAGCAATAATTGTTGTTTAGGATCCGTACCATTCTACGGTCACCTAAACGAAGATTTTGCTTGGCTAGGACCCGGACCATTCTTCGGTTTCCCAGCGTTGCAACATAGATCATCTGACCAGGACCCGAACCATTCTTCGGTCGCCTTAATCAGACTAAACCTAGAGAAAAAATCTTTAGGGGACAACTCCATTGAGTGTCGGTGTAAAGGGACTTTGGGCTACGAAAGCACGCCGGGTCGATAAAAGAATTCAGGCTGCAAAAGCACACCGATTCAATAAAATGGACTATGGGCTATGAAAGCATGTCAGGTCAAGAACTCCGGGCTACGAAAACATGATGGGTCAATGAATGGGACTCTGGGCTACGAAAGCATGCCAAGTCAATATAACTGGATAGCTTGACCAAGTCAAGTGTCGATGCACTTGAGAGAGAATACTTGCACAATAACAAGTATTTTAGAGTATGGTAGAGATATACTTACCTAGTGATATCTCTGATTCTTGGGGATGTCTTTTGGAATTTAGATATCCTGTGGGGGTCTTTCACCTCATGGTGGAGGTTTCTCATCTCCTAATATCATGAAACATTCTGAAAGGAACTTGAATTACCTGTCAGACATGATTTAGAGCAAAAAATGATATGCATTCATCAAAGAGATAGACAATCTAAGCTACTCTAGAATGCACATTTCAAAATTCAATGAGATTTTCATCAACTCAATCGGGGTTCATGCATAACGACTTTACCATATTTGCATCGCCCAAATTTCCACACGAGATAATTGTCGTTCAAGATATTGACATGGACTTCTTTAAAATGCTAAATGAGAGACTTTCAGTTAGAAAGGACTTTCACTCCCTCTCATTCAAAAGGGCTATTTTATGAGAATTACTCAATCTCACTATCATCATACCAACAAGGGTCTAAGTATTCTCGCAAGCGGTACAACCTTACCAATCTGAGAGGTCTTTAATATGGACCGTAATGTGGGGCTTGGTCAATGGCTTAACAAAGGGACTCTTCGAGTCAACGCAATAGAAAGAACAATTCTATAATCATCTCCGGGTTTACAAGTCAAGAACCCTGCAAAATGAGAAAGAAATAATCTTGCTCACACTTCTTCTAGCGATGCTTATAAACATACGAACTCCTGTGTTAATTCAAGTGCCATAATCTGAAGAGACTTTGTAAAGGACATAACGTAAGCTGGATTCATGGATTGAGAAATAAAAGGATCATTAGGCTCGAAATGTGTGTGAATGGTGAGAGTTGGTGATGATCTTGGCATTGCCACTAGTTTTCTTTTTCATCATCAGGGATTGTCTTCATGAAATGCCCCATTGATTGTAAAAACTCAGCATTTGAGTTCTTTGAGTATTGCTCCATTGGGATTCAACCTTTTACAATTGATAGTCACCTCTCTTGACTCTCTTTTTTTTTTTTTCCATTTTAACTATAGGCATCGACCTTGCTTTTACCAGGCACACCGCTTTTTCATGCCCCTAGTTTTCATGCATTTTTTCTTCACTTCTTTTTCATGGGCATTGGCCTTGCTTTTATCAAGCACACTATTTTTTCATGCCCCTTAATTCTATTTTGATTTCTATGCATGTGTCAAACAATGACACTCGAACTTTCAAGGGTCTTCATTTGCCTTTTGCCTTGCCCCAGTGTGGGGGATGATCACCAACTGGGTTTAATGTAAAATGAATTCATAGGCTCAAATGGTCTATGCAATGGAGAAAAGTGTGTGCGGTAGAGAAAGAACTGCTCTTCGTCATTCTAAGGCACTTAAATTACCACATGAATTCAATGTAATAGCATGATTTGAAGATTGATGCAAGCGAGAGCAAGAAAATTTCAATCCATTTTATTCACCTTATGATGCTATCTTACTCTCCAATTTGCTCCAATGTGGAGTGGTTCTTGACAGGGGTAATTTGAAAGAATTTCCACAAATGTATGGGGCTCAAAGAAGTTAGGCAATGAATCACCTGTAGTTTTTAGGATAGAGAAATGAATTGCCCCTCATCATTTCGGTTATCATACCTTTTGCGAGAGAACTCTTTACCTTGCGGATATGGAACTTCCTACACTCATCTCACAAGTGTATCAAGTGTATAAGTATGGGACTGTGTATAGGATAGGGCTTGCCTTTCATCATCTTGATATGTCTCATTAAGCATTCTTAAGCATTGAAGTCACTCCATTGAGTTGTCTATCTTGACAAATCTCCACATGAAATTGGTGAGCTAAATCAATATGAAATTCTCTTTTCAAAAGAGTCCAGCAACTTTAAGCATGAAAAGCATTTGTGACTTCAAAACAAACAATTTATTGCATTCAAAACATGGTTTTAAGCATTTATTCAGGGAATTGCTCCACAAAGGGATTGCCTCAGCAATGGATGTCCTTGGATTGTCTCTATTAATCAAAAGTGAAAATCCATTTTTGCCCCTGTACAAAAGAACGTACATGAATAGGATACTATACAATATCAAAGTAAATTCAAATTGCACATCCATTTTGGCTCGGATCGAGATTTTGTCTTAGTCATGTTACTACTAGAATCTGTAGTGCCCCAATTCGTCATCTGCAAGGAAAAGAACAGAGTGTCATTTCCAGAATTAATTATATTCATGAATGCAATGTATCCATTTCATCCAAGACGGATGATCCTCTTTCGACTTGTCCTATCATTTTCTCATGGAAATGAGAAACTTCATTTGGCTTTCGAGAATGACATCTCATACAAATTGTAATGAGATGTGCCACACATCACACTTTGGAATCAAGATGATCTTCTTTTGACTTGCCCTCAGTTTCTTATTGATGTGCAAGGAAATTGCTCGGAACAAGTAAGATGATAAGTAGTGCTTAATGTCTTCTTCACTCTTGGGAGATGTCATCAAGATCAATTAGGAAATGATCCTTTGCCCCCACGTCTATTTTTTCCTTTGGATGTATGTTCCCAAATCAATGGGCCCGCTATCACTGGAAATTGACGCGTTATTTTCAAACGCCTCTCTGTTATGCTCTAAGACATGAAGTGAGTGAGTTAGAAAAACAAACAAGGGTGACCTAATGCATGCTTTTGGAAATGGCTTCAAAAATGATTTTTTTTTTTTTATGAGGAAGCATGAATAAGCCTAGTCCTCAGAATTTCTCCATGGATGATATTTTCTTTTCATTGTTGCATATCGTCACCGGGCTAGTTTGGTGTACCCCATCATGTCCTCAAAACAAAACTTGTAATTTTATTGATATTCATCAATCGAATTACATTTATTGGAATGTGATGTTCAAGCACAAAAGAATTCCCACGTAGGGGAAGGTGCATGCCCCTAATTACATGAGGAAATCGAACTAGTTAGGACCATGAATCATGTGTACTTGAATTCTTCACCCTTCTTGATCTTGTGATGCGAACCCTTCAGGTGAGATATTCTTCCCTCTAGATATATCACTAGTCTCTTCATAATGGCATCAAATTTGGGTACCTTAGGAAAATGAGACGGTTCAAAAAGTCTTCTTGGCTCACTCCTTGGAGTTGTAATCTCCCATTGAAGATAGATCGCAACACTTTCACTTGACGAGATAAGCTCTTTTTGATCCGTCATTTTAGCTCTCGATCGTGATCGGATGGGTGAGCAGAATCGCTCCATAATCACCTAAATTAAATGAACGGGAACATATAAGCATGAGGTGTAAATAGAAAGTCAATTCATGACAATGATCTAATCGATTTTTCCTTTTTTTTTATTTATTCATGAAAAGTTCATAAAGAACAGCATTTCCTAAAAATGGACTAGGAAAATAAAATAGACACCCTAGCAAGACTAAATTCCCTAGACATGAATTGAAAACAAATTCTCCAAAGTTTTTTTGCAAATGATTCATTACACGCAATTTCCTCATTTCATTTCTAATTGACAAATGAATTAGATCAAATGTCTAACCTAGATTGTCATGGACAGACCAAAAGCATGACAAAATAAATTGCATGGTATAGGGACAGAAGACTTACTTCACCAAGGAGAATCAATGGTAATCACATAGACATGCGCATGGTGAGTGGCTTGATTTCTAATCTATAAGGCTTATCAAGGTGGAGCCACAAGGATGATTAGACTAGCCATGGGCATGTGGACTATGTCGGGTCCTCATGACTCCGGCTTGGTCAAAGAGCCGACCCAGGTCGCGAGCATGCGGACCGAGGTGGGTACTCTTGACACCATGAAAGAAACTTCTAGATTGAGATGGGCGACTCGTACCGCGAGCATGCGGTCGGAGTGGTATCCATCTCAATACCATCCTAAATTATCCTATGCGGCCCAGGTCCGGCGGCAGGTTGTGTGTGCAAAAGTGTAGTGCAAGATGCAAGGCATGCATAACGGTTTAAATCAAACAGCACTTCAATAACTTGAATTTAAAACATTCATCCTTAATTCCAACCTGCGAGACAAGGGTTAACAATCACTACTCCCCTTATACCTTCCAATCTGCAAAGACATTTAACACCTAAATGTTAGGGATGTACTTGGAATCCTCGCTGCTAAACAAAAACATTTTTCAAAAGAAAGAAAATTGGCCTAAGTCCACTAAGTGTTTAACTCAAGTCCCCAATGGAGTCGCCAAGCTGTTGCGACCAAATTTTCGGGTATGAACCACCTAAGATTTGGTTAATGGATTGTTAAGCCTAGACTTAACTCGGGCTCTCCCGAGCCTATACCAATTCACGACTTAGGTTCACGTTCTTAACATGTAAATTTTTTAATTAGGAGTCACCACTAATCTATTTTTTGTGGGTCGATTAGAAACCCAAGTAAAGTAACGGGAGATTTACTTTACTCCTACGAACTAGAGATTGTAAGTTCAGGGACTTGGTTACACTAGATTTCTCTAACGCCCTTTCGGTACCTTTCTCTTTTATTTTGAAAAATGTTTTTGCAGGCAGCTTGAATTGATTTTAATTTATCTCCCTGACATGTGAGGTTATCATGCATGTGCACAAACCACCAATTTAACACTCAAGAAAGCAAATGAATAAATTACAAAACTTACCTCATAGTAACAAAAGCATCTGCAATATTAAATCAAAATTCACATCGACAATCCTAGATATGATTTCTAATTAACATGCAATTACCCAATTTTTGTTTTCGCTTTTCTTAATGAGGATCTAATCTATATGTAATGCAATGTTACTAATCTAACATGTAATGATATGTCATGGCAATATAACTTAAACTATATGACATAAATAAAATGCAATCTTTCCTAAAAAATGAAATTGATTAATTCTAAGGCAATTTTTGTATTTTCCATGAAATTCGAAATTAGAAAAATGCAAAGATTATCTAGCTAGATTAAGATTTCATTCAATTTGTATTAGGAATTAGGTTAAGCCAAATCCTAATTTGAACTAGAATCTTATCTTAACCAAGTAATCTCTAATCTAAAATGCAATCTATTTAATATCTAAATTTATAATAAATTAAGGAAAATATTACCTAGAATTAAACTAAGTGCAATTTTACCCTAATATGCAATGGCGTACAAAAAGATGCCCTAACACTACATGACATATGCATGATGATTTTTTTGTATTTTTGTTTTATTAATTTCGAAATTAAAATTGACAAATAATTAAACATGCAACTTAAATTAAACAAAAACCAGCATCCTAAATGAATGCATTTTTTTGGATTTTTTATTTAACAAAATAAATCGATTCAACCGACATGATAGCAAATCAAATGAGATAAGATCGATATCCACAAATTGGCGAACTATATCTTGCACATGAGATCGGGTTGGCCAATTTTTAAATAAATAGCGAATCGAATCTCGGGCGGGAGATCGGATTGGTTATTTTTCAAGCGATTGAGATTGCGAGTCGGATTTCAGGCGGGAAAATCGGACTGTCAATCTCAAATTTCAAAAGCAATTTCATGCCAAGCAATCTCAATCTTACATTACGGAATAATTATACTAAAAAGAACAAGTAAAATAAAATAAATAGAAAACTACCTAATCTGATTTTTCTTTTTTGTTTTATTTTTTCCTATTTTCCTTCCCCAATCACGGTTTGTGGGTCTCCAAGGGGCAGCCGGCCGTGGTGGTAGGTCACCCAAGGGCTCCGGTGAGAGTGATGGGCACGGTCGTCGGAGCTCCGGTGAGGTCCGACGAAGGTAGACCTGCAACAAAACAGGGGATCGCTCGGGCAGTAGCTGATGGCGCACCGAGGACAGCAGTAGACTCGGATCAGGGGTAGCGGCTCGTCGCTTGGGCGGCAGGTCATCGCGGATCAGCACGACAAGGCGGCGGTGCGAGCTCGCGGGCAAGGGAACCCTGGCAGTGGAGTTGCGAGCAGCAAGCAGGTCACGGCTCGGCGGAGCTTTGGGTCGGGAATCTCGGCGGCGCGGCGAGTGGACCCACAAACGTCGGCGTGGTGTGATGTGCGGGTGCGGTGGCGGTTGCGATGAGGGGCGGCCCCGATGCTGTAGCAACGATGATGGACGCGAGGGGCGTAGCGTGGCAGTGGAGGTGAGCAGTGGAGATGTTGTACGGGGGACAATCACAGCAGCGGAGCTTCGGACGGCTACCAAGCAGTGCAAGCACCAGTGTGGCGAGACGACGGTGTCCGGCGAGCAGAGGGCGAAACGCGGGTGGACAGCAGCAAGCACTGCCGGAGAAGAAGAAGTCTTCTTCTGCTTTAATTCTTTCTCTCTCCTCCAATATACCTCACTTTTTCTTTTCTGACCTACTACTCTCTTTTCCCTCTGCCCTACCGCACGTATGTCCATTGTCTCTGCAGAAGCAAAGACTTTTCTCCTCTTCCCCAAAAAGCTTTCTTTGTTTCAAAGGAATGAACAGAGACTTCTCCTTTACGTGTTGAAATTTTTTTTACCTAAAACTCGAGAGAAACCCCCTTAATGTGGCTGTGTATTCAATGTTTGGCCCTCCCTAAAACCTACATATTTTTACCTATTTATAGGGCATGGATTAGGGTTTTTAAATTTTCCAAATTCATATCCATGAAGATTTCTTTTTTCCAAATGCAATATTCACTTTTCACATCTACCCTATCCGAAAAATTCATCATATCCTAGAAAATTTCAAATTCTTATCTTCTCAAGAGATAATTTCCAATTACTTAAACAAAATGGGTTTGGGCCAATTTGCTCGCTTCCTGGGCTTAGTCTGGCCTATCAATTTAAAGCTCATAACCACTAATTCAAACCCACCCATCATCAGTTCAATAAATAAATGCAAAACATGTAAATTAAAAATAAATGCACCTACATCTATATGCTATGTAATTAATATTTTTTCAGGGATAAAATTAACCCCTAATTTTCTATGTAATAAATGACCAAACGGGTCGCCAAAATTTAGGTGTCAACAAAGTGCCTCTTGAAGCTAAAGTAGGCCACTCTCTGCAAATTTCTCACAAGTTTCTCTTACGTTGGAAAGAAAGCTGCAATACTCAAATTTGTGCACAAAGGCATTGTAAGTAGCTTTGGCAATAGTTGTCTTCCCTATTCCTCCAAATCCGCAAATTCCAACCATGTGAACCTCATTCGATTCCATGTCATTATGCGAGTCCATGGCAACCACGTTTTCAGGCACATATAACTGCTTGCGATTCTTCAGCTGAGCGCATACTCTCTCGACAATGTTCTTAATGACATAAGACTCACGCTTGGTAGATTCAAACACATTGGATAAATAAGTACTAAGCTGATCTCCAATAAACCGCAGTCAATATCTCAAGCACAATAGGCAAGATTAAATTCAGTTTCTAGCAAATTGACATCTAATGCAAAAATGGGCTTGTGGAGGGACGCGGTCCACCTGCTTGTTTATGTACTCAACTCACGAATTGCTCAGTTGCTTGTCAAGAAAACTAATACATAAGCTTTCCTACTTCGATTAGCGTGAATGTTTTTTTCCCCCATTTTATGCATAAGCATTCCCATGAACCTATTGCCATGGAAATTAGTGAAATTCCGTAATCAACAGTTTTTTTCATTTTGTTTTGCCACGGAACAAATGGTAAGCAAACTGAGAAAGGAGTAAATGAGAGAGCCTTACTCGTCAACCAAATGCCAGCCGGAGATGTTAGCTGCAGCAGTCAGTGCTTCTCTCCACCTCTTCACCTTCTCCGAATCACTGCCGTTCGACTTCAACCTCTCCTCGTGATCGGTTAGCGCTCGTCCGTACCTCTGCCTCTGCTTCCTCTCATCCGAGGGATCCACCTTGTAGAACACCGGCCACACGATCTGACCCATCTTATCCCTACACTCCACGATTCTCACCAGCTCGTCCAAGCACCAGCTAGAGGACGTGTAGTTCTCCGAGAACATGACGATCGAGATCCTCGACTCCCTGATGGCTCTGAGGATTGCCGGCGTGATCTCCTCGCCCTTCCAGAGCTCCTCCTCATCCATGAACGCGTCGATCCCTCGCTGGTCGAGCGCCGCGCGGAGGTGGCCGGTGAAGCCGTTGCGCGTGTCCTCGCCATGGAAGCTCAGGAACACGTCATATCTTTATGAACGGCCGGACTCCCCGTTGGCTCCCCAAGAATCCTGCCACATCTTCCGGAGCACCTCGTCTTCCATGAATGCCTCGTTCCCTCGCTCGCTGTCCTCAGCAGGGAAGTCCAGACGCAGTTCGTTTCCATCTGGATCGTGGGCCCAAGTCTCGGACATCTCAGATTGGGCCTTGGGCCCCACTGTGGAGAGTTTGGGCGAGCGATTCAGGATCCGAGAGGCCATCTCCTTCCATTGGACCAGCGACCTGACCGGGAATGGCCTCGCCCGTTGGACTGAAACTGGTTGATTCACGGCCAGCCATCTCTCAATGGAATGTATCAGTGTAGGGAGCCGTGGAGCTGGAAGCAAAGTAAGACTCGTTAGGGATTTATACATGTGCCCAGCAGGAAATTGACAGTTAGATAGATTTTTTTTTTTTATAAATGTCACGTCATAAAGAAGGCATAACATGGAACATATCAGTGTGACTGTTAAGTATTTGGACTTTCAAATTAGTGATAAGGTCATTTTTGTGACGTCCTCAATACATCATGGCTAACGCAGTTACCCAATTCTTTCCATTTTTTAAGCATGCAGAAGTGTCTTTATACCAGTAATAATCGAAAACATGGGAAACTTAAA
Source organism: Eucalyptus grandis x Eucalyptus urophylla (assembly GCA_028830015.1). Lineage (NCBI taxonomy): Eukaryota > Viridiplantae > Streptophyta > Magnoliopsida > Myrtales > Myrtaceae > Eucalyptus > Eucalyptus grandis x Eucalyptus urophylla. The sequence continues at coordinate 51,776,874 of CM054190.1, forward strand.
GAATGCATGAGTAATATAAACCAGGCTAACACATTTCATTCCTTATTTATTTACTTTAGGTGACATGATTGGTGTATTGGGAATTTTAAAGAAAAAAGGGTTATCCCAAATTACATCATACCCCGATGGTACTATCTTGATTTTGGAATTGCCTGTACATGTCTTGCCACCTATCTTCCGATGCTAGCACATCCAAAAGTCGTCACTTGGATCCAAAATGCGGCTTCACCTTCCTACTCCTGCCCTAGTCGACCATACTATTACCTATGTAGCACTAACACAGCGACACGGATACGCGATACATCATTTCTCGAAAAGTAAAAAATTTCGACAAGTTCCGACATGTTAATTATTAAATAAATATTTTTATTTTTAATTAATTTGATTCAAATTCACAAATAAATAAATAAAGAGTTTACAATGAATTTATACTAATAATATTAATAAATCTTACACTTTTTTTAATTTCATTATCCCAAATTTACATTTATTTTTCGAAATTCCCCCCTCCACCCAAATTTACTTTTATTTTTCGAAACCACCCCCCCTCGCGGCCAAACTTCCCTCGTCTCTTTCCCCACCAAATTTTTTTCACTTTTTTTTCCCTCCCCACCACTTGATAGCGCATCACTTCCCCCTCCCTCCTGTCACTTTCCCTTCCCTCCAACATGCCAAGTCTTTTTTTAATTCTTTTCAAAACCCTAGCAGCGCGGCACGGCGCCTTCTTCTCCTCCTCCTCGCGTCCTTTTTTATTATTTACCTTCTCAAAAGTTCAAAACCCTAGCAGCGTGGCTCCTTCTTCTCCTCCTCCTCGCCACACGTAAGCATTGAAGACTCGATCAAGAAAAGCACCAGCATTCGCCAAAGGAGCAAAAAAGGGAGTAACCCAGAAAAAGTTTCAGTGAAAAGGAATCAGAAAAGAAGGCGGAACATGCGATCCCTATGCGCCGAGAGGATGCACACCGCCGTGAACTCGTCGTCGTCCTCCTCCTCCCCCTTGCCGCTGCCACCACCGCCCCACTCGACAACGCCGCCTTCCCTCGCGTGCACCTCCCTCCTAAAGTTTCTCCTCATGGCCCTCGCCCTCTTTCTCTGGCCGTCTCTCGCTGTCACGGGCTCGCCTTCGCTCGCAGCCTCATCTCTACTCCCTTGCCCTCGCCTCCACCCTCCATTCTCTTTCGGACACGTGTGTCGAAGCGTGTCGACAAAAGTTGACCACGTGTCGACAAATCTGACACACAATCAACACGTGTCCGAGCGTGTCCAAACGTGTCGACGTGTCTGACATGCTCTAACACGTGTCGGACACGACACGGAGGCACATGTAACGTGTCTGTGCATCATAGACTATTACCATCATCATCTCTATCATCCCTGGGGTGTGGGATTGGCCCCACGAGCTATCCTCCTCCTCGCGCGTAGACCATGAGGAAACCCATGAGTACAGGATTTGCTAGGACCCATATTTCTATGGTCAAAATGGCGATGCACCAGATGAAGGTAATGTCTAGAGAATCCGGATCCATGAAGTTGGAAAAATGCCAAGTGAGGTCCATGGGTACCCCATAACTAATGGAAGTTCAAGCAGGAAGGATCGACATAATTACTATTGATATGAAAAAGTAAAATCAACAGCCGGTGAGCATATACCCAGCAAATAGAAAGTCTACCGGTCTATATTACATAAACCAATCGCTGTATTGATGAGGAAAGCCTCAATATAAAGAATATAAAATCATTTTCAAATCAACTTGCTTGAGGACCTTTTTCAAAATCAACCTAGTGGATCAATAAGATAAGTAACTTTTCCAAACAAGTAATCAGTGACTCAAATGAGATTTAAAGATACTAAGACTATATTCAATATGAATTCATGTCACCACCATTCTCTAGGAACCCCATTATCCCCCAGGCATTTCGCACCCATCCAATATCGCGAGGATATCTGGGGAAACTGTGTTACACCCCACAGGCATTTGGAGAAACTCAGTTAACCCTCGAGGCATCCCTACTACAAGTCGGGGGTATCGTCATCCCAAGGACTAATGGTATTCTCAATCACACATCCATACCATGACACAACAATTCCATAATTCAATTTAAAAGGCATTGACATTATTACTATCAAGGAACTCAAGAGTGAATCCAATAAATCCTCAGTCACTTATACTCCCCCTACACTAATATACACTCACTCGTAGCTACATCAAACGAATAGCAAGAAGGATTCCATATCATAGTCCCCAAATTCACCATATATGGTGTTCTGTAGTCTTTGGAAACAACAGTGGTTGCTTAGGTAAATGCATTTAAAAAATTATGAAATTTTAACATAAGATAGACAAGATCCAAAAGGACATTTTTTCATGAAGAAATCGAAGTACGATTCATTTTATACGACACTATAAATTTTTTGAAAACCAAACTAAAACAGTAGGTCTTCTGATAGTGATATTTTGGGATGTACTCTACAACTTTCATGGAGGACACTGATTAAAATTCTTGCTCAAAAATTCTGTGGAAAATGGAAAGCAGAGAAAGGTCGGTTTTCAGGAGAGAGGAAAATGAAGCTTTAGTAGAGAGAGAGAGGAACCGAGAGTTTTTGGGAGAGAAGAAAAAGAAGAGAGAGAGAGAGAGAGAGAGAAGAAAGAAACAAAGAAACAAAGAAAGAAAGGGAAAATAAAAGGAAAAGAAAAAGAAAGAAAGAAAGAAAGAAAGGAAAAAGAAAAAAAAAAAGGAGGAGATAAAAGGGAAAGAGAGAAGGAAAGAAGGAGAGAGAGGGACGGCAGAGAGCTTGCACAAAGAAAGAAAAAGAAACAGAGAAAGAAGAAGAAGAAAAAGAAGGGAAAAGAAGAAAAGGGGCTTCACACGTTCTCGCCATGGGAGCCTTGTCAAGCCACTTCAACTAAGTAACGCAACGCCCAGTAAGTGCTCATGCTCTTGTTCAATCGGAGTAGTTTCGGGCTTAAGGATTGAAAATCGAAATTTTGGGAAAATCGAATAGCGAAATTCGATTTTTGAGTCATTGAGATGCTTATTTTTATAGAAAGGATAGTTTAGGATTTTGTGGAGCTGTAGGATTTTACGGATCGTGAATTGAGTTTATGGTTTGCCCGAAACAAAATTTTGAAGTTTATCGTGTGTGATGAACAGTGCGCGACCAGGACTTCAGGGCCATAATTTGTTGGTTTTTGGCTTGATTTTGGATCGAATAAATTAGGTTTCTTGTATTATGTTAGAAGGGCTTTATATTGACTATAAGTACGCTTGAAACGGGGTTCGGTGGAGAAATTTATGACATGACCAAGTTCCGCGCTCAAGTTCCACGTTGCGAACGGCTTAAATAATCGCTTTGGATATGCGGTTATTAGCGTGTAGGTGTCGTTTTACCGATGAATAAGCATAATTTAGTCTAGTCATTATTTGGAGAGTAGCATATTACTTGGTTTTAATATCGTTTTCGATTTATTGATGGGAATATGAGTGCGTTGGCTCGAGTAACCACATATGTTGTTTTTCAGCTTTCCTAGGTGAGTAGTGCCTTCTCTTCTAAGAATTTATAAGCTCATGTCTTTAAAATGATAAATGATATTGATATTTTATGAGGTATGAATAAGTATGTTTATTCTATAAAATTTGGATCGGGCATTTACTACATTTTGGTATTTGAGAATAACGTGAGGTCTTTTGGTGAAAATATATTACTCTATTTGATAAACGAAGTTGAGAAATATTACATGTTTTGGGTTTGTGAAACCTTTTTTTTACGAAAAGCTTGACTTGGAGATAGTTTATGAAATGTTATATAGATATCGATTTGTGATAAGCTTTTTGAAATATATTTGATTTGATTCGATTTGTAAAATTGATTTATGAGACGAGTCTTGAAATTGTTTGAGAATATTCTATGAAAAGTATTTTGGCGGATGAGTTGAGTTGCGAAATCTTTTGATGATATATGAAATGATTTATGGATTTGGTTTGTGAATTATGGATAGTGTTGTTTTGGATTGATATTGATGTTCAATATTGCTGTGAGCCCAGCGAGGGGCTTGTGGGTATGCGCATACTATTCTAGGATATCCTTATGGGCTGAGCCATCGACTAATAATAGGTGGAGACATTACCAAGGGGGGAATCTTGATTGCCTTGTCACTAAGCGTTATATCGTGACCATGGTTTGATATTGAGCAACTGGTTAGTCAACGAAGTGGACCATTGACATGTGATATGAGTTTAGTCAATGGAGTGGACCATTGACATATGATTTGAGTTTGGTCGTTGGAATGGACCATCGATGTGTGATTTCATATGAGATGAACCAATGGAATAAACCATTGATGTCTAGCATGAGATTAACCAATGGGATGGATCATTGGCATGTGACTTAAGGAAATTGATCAATGGATTTAACCATTGACATTTGTTTTGATGTCATTGTGAAATGAATGTAACTATTCTTAAGTATATGTAACTTATTCTTTTTATTATTTGTTTGTTATATTATGGATTTGGGTTAAAAGAGTTATGGTTTTGTGTTGTAAATATGCATAGTGGGTGCTCGATCCGCTTAGAAGAGATGTACTACTCACTAAGCCGTGGTTGCTCACCCTTCTATTTGCCAATCTTTTTCAGGTTCCTCAACTAATCATAAGTAGTATGAGAGTGATACCGACGATGGGACTTTTAGGAGTTGGATTTTGGGAGCTTTGAGGCTGCTGGAAGGACGGCCGTGTCATACTCCATTCATGATGGTTTCGGGGTGTGACACGTAATATTTTTAGTAGGTCAAAGTGGGCCCCAAGAAAAAAGGAAAAGGAAGAGATATTTAAGGGAAAGGGAGACGCAGCCGAGAACGGCGAACGGGAGGAAGAAGGAAAAGAGAAAGGAAAAAGAGGAGAAAAAGGAAAGAAAGGGGAGGAAAAAACAGAGAAAGAGAATCGCGGACACATCATGGAGGCTTTGTCTAGTTGAATCAATTAGGTATCGCAGTGTCCAGATTCAAGCCCTTTGTTTGTCTAACCGGAATAGCTTTCGGAATTAGGGCACAATTTTGAAGTTCCATGAAATTTCGCAAATACAACCTCGTCCAAGGAGCTCAATGACACTTCTTCTTCGTCACGATCGCTAGAGTCCCCGGGCACCGGTGAAGGGAGGCCCCACTGTGGACTATGAAGCACGAACACGTAGCCCGTGCTTCTGTGTCGTGTCGGACACGTGTCGGAGCGTGTCGGACACGTTGACAAGCTCAGACACGGTCGGACACGCAATCAACGTGCATCGGATTTTCCGACACATGGTCAAACACGTTTTGACACGTGTGTTCAGAAGATGGAGGGTGGAGGCGAGGGTGAGGGAGCAGAGATGAGGCCGCAAGCGACGGCGAGCCCGTGACGGTGAGAGACGGCCAGAGAAAGAGCATAGACTGAGGTGAGGGCTACCACTTTGATGCTGCAATGGATCGGAAACGAGGCTGCAGCTTCGAGAGAGAAAGGGCCGAAGGCAAGGCGGTAAATGAGGACCAAGAGCAAGCACAGATCGAGAGGAAGAGGAGAGGAAGAAGGTCATCTAGCGAGGAGGAGGAGGAGAAGGATCAAGAGGAAGAGGAGAGGAAGGGGGTCGTGCGGCGAGGAGGAGGGGGAGAAGGATTGAGAGGAAGCGGAGAGGGAAGGGGGTCGTGCAGCGAGCGGAGAGAAGGAGGAGGAAAGGGAGGGCACTAGCTAGGGTTTTTGATAAGAAAACTAAAAAATAATTTTAAAAAAAAAAAAAGGGAGTGGGGGTGGACCCCAGCGGGGGCTTTTTTTTTAAAACAGAAAAATAAATAAATGAGATCAAAAAATAATTTCAAAAACTAAAAATACTGAATTTTGAATAGTGATAAATTTTAGTCATTGTAGAAGATCATGGATTTATTTAAATAAATTGATTATAATTTCTTATTAATCATTAGTTTCATCGATAACTTTTGTTAAAGTTAAAAACATGTTCCAAACATGGATACGCATTAACTATGAATATGTTTTTCGAATTTCCAATGAATTGATTTATTAATATTATTAGTGTAAATTCATTATAGGCTCTTTTTTTAATAATTATTTATTTATGAATTTGAATCAAATTAATTAAAAATAAAAAATATTCATTTAATATACAACGTGTTCCAATGTGTCGGAATTCTCTATTTTTGAAAAATGACGTATCGACGTGTCGTGTTGTGTCGTGTCGTGTCGTGTTGTGTGTCCGTGTCGCGTGTCGGTGCTACTTAGACTGTGGAGAGTTTGGGCAAGCGGTTCAGTATCCGAGAGGCCATCTCCTTCCATCGGACCAGCGACCTGACCGGGAATGGCCTCGCCCGTTGGACTGAAACTGGTTGATTCACGGCCAGGCATCTCTCAATGGAATGTATCAGTGTAGGGAGCCGTGGAGCTGGAAGCAAAGTAAGACTCGTTAGGGATTTATACATGTGCCCAGCAGGAAATTGACAGTTAAATAGATATTTTTTTTTTTATAATTGTCACGTCATAAAGAAGGCATAACATGGAACATATCAGTGCACGGAACCATAGGAAAATATAATATCTATTTGGATATGCTCAAATGAACCAAGAGCAGAGTAAAGATAGAGCGTGCGTTTGTCCCACGAAAAATTTAATAATAGAATTCTTTTTCTATGACTAGTTTTTCTTTGTTTTATTTGGTGATATATATCGAAAATGCTTTCGGAAGTTTGGATCTCATTGAAAAATATTTTCAATCTCATGACTTTATTTTAAGAGAAAAAAATAATTTTTTAAATTTATTTTATTTGTTTAAAATTGAATTTTTAATTATTTTAATTTTATGTTTTCTCTTTTTTCTTTTCTTTCCTTATAAAAAATGGGTTAATACCCTGAAAAACTCCAAACTATTTTTTTGACCATGAAAAACCCTAAACTGGTACTTCTGTGACAAATTTACCCCGACTGACTATAAAAAAAAATTATAAACTAGTACATTTATGATAAATTTACCCCAAACTAATATATTCGACCGCAAAATGCCCCAAACTGGTAAATTTGTGACAAATATACTCTTCGCTAAATTGGATTAATACTACAAAAAAATAAAAAATAAAAACTGTAAACTGTGACAAATGAAACATAAAATCCCAAATTGGTATACTAGTCAACTGTTACGTGTCATTTAACTTAATAATTTGATAATAAAATTTAACGAAAATTAACAGCGGGTAAATTTGTCATAAGTGTACCAATTTGGGGTAAATTTGTCAAAGGTATACCAGTTTGGGGTTTTTGGTGGCCAAAAAAATAGTTTGGGATAAATTTGTCACAAGTGTACCAATTTGGGGTTTTTCAGGGTATTAACCCTAAAAAAATTTATATTTTTAAGAGGTTTAACTTATTTTACAATATTCCAATTGGGTTACATGATGTTAGCTCTAGGTATGGGATCTTCTCAAGTGGCTTGAATATTTTATAAAACTCTTAAATCCCTGAATTTGGTCTAAAATAAGGTATTCGTCCTTTTCCTTTTGTATAAAAAAAAATGTAAAAGACAATTCATTAGAAGCATGATTATTAAGTTTTTTGACTTTCAAATTAGTGATAAGGGCATTTTTGTGACGTCTTCAGTATGTCATGGCTAACGTAGTTATCCAATTACTTCGATTTTTTAAGCACACAGAAGTGTCTTTATACCAATAATAATCGAAACATGGGAAACTTAAAGAACGCACGTGTAATATAAACCAAGCTAACACATTTCATTCCTTATTTATTTACTTTAGGTGACATGATTGGTGTATTGGGAATTTAAAAAAAAAAGGGTTATCCCAAAATACATCATACCCCCATGGTACTATTTCAACCTTGTAACCGCTTGTACATGTCTCGCCACCTATCTTCCGATGCTAGCACGTCCAAAAGTTGTCACTTGGATCCAAAATGTGGCTTCACCTTCCTACTCTTGCCCCAGTTGACCATACTACTACCATTGTCATCTCTATCATCCCTGGGGTGTGGGATTGGCCCTACGAGCAGTCCTCCTCCTCACGCGTAGACCATGAGGAAACCCATGAGTACGGGACTTGCTGGGACCCCTATGTCGAGGGTCAAAATGGCGATGCACCAGATGAAGGCAATGTCCAGAAAATCCGGATCCATGAAGTCGGAAAAACGCCAGGTGAGGTCCATGGGTACCCCATAACTAATGGAAGTTCAAGAAGGAAGGATCGACATAATTACTATTGATATGAAAAAAAAAAAATCAACAACCGGTGAGTCTAAACCCAGCAAATAGAAAGTCCACCGGTCTATATTACATAAACCAATCGTTGTACTGACAAGGAAAGCCTCAATATAAAGAATATGGAATCATTTTCAAATCAACTTGCTTGAGAACTTTTTTCAAAATCAACCTAGCGGATCAATAAGATAAGTAACTTTTCCAAACAAGTAATCAGTAACTCAAATGGGATTTAAAGATACTAAGACTGTATTCAATATGAATACCCCACAGGTATATTGAATCCCCTAGGCATCTCGCACCCATCCAACATCGCGAGGATATCTGGAAAAATTGTGTTACACCCCACAGGTATATGGAGGGACTCAGTTACCCCTGGAGGCATCCCTAATACAAGTCAAGGTATCGTCGTCCCAAGGATTGTTGGTATTCTCAATCATACATCCATACCATGACACAACAATTCCATAATTCAATTTTAAAGGCATTGACGTTATTACTACCAAGGAAACTCAAGAGTGAATCCAATGAATCCTTAGTCATTTATACTCCCCCTACACTAATATACACTCACTTAGGGGTGTCAAAAACCGAACCGAACCGAAAAATTCGGTTTTTTTGGTTCGGTTCTCATTAAAAACCGAAATTTTTGTTATCGGTTTGGTTTTTATCAGTTAACCGAACCAAACCGAACCAACAAACTGATAAGATCTTATTTCTTGGAAATGAAAAATGTATAAAACAGAAAAAAAATGAAAAAAAAAAACAAATGCAAAAAGTTGAAAACCAAAATCTGAAAAACCGAACCGAACTTTGGTTCGCATTCGCTTCGGGTCTCATTCGGTTCGGTTCAGTTCAGTTTTTAAAAAAAAAAAAAATCGAAATGATCCGAACCGTTGACACCCCTACACTCACTCATACCTACATCAAACAAATAGCAAGAAGGATTCCATATCATAGTCCCCAAATTCACCATATAATGGTGTTCTGCATTCTTTGGAAACAGCAGTGGTTGCTTAGGTAAATGCATTTCTAAAATTATGAAATATTAACATAAGATAGACAAGATCCAAAGGGAATTTTTTCATGAGAAATCGAAGTACAATTCATTTTATACGACACTATATAAATTTTTGGAAGACCAAACTAAAACAGTAGGTCTTCTGATAGATAACAGGATTAAAAAGAACATTGTTTCTCTGACTAAACGATTTCAAAAAATTCTAAAATTTTTATATGTGGTATTTTGGGATGTACTCTACAACTTTCATGAGGACACTGATTAAAATTCTTCCTCGAAAATTCTGTGGAAAATGGAAAGCAGAGGAAGGTCGGTTTTGTGTCCGTGAAAACAGATCCTGTACTAAATTGTTTTTCATATATATGTCTGTCATAAAAACTCCAAAAAATCTTAATTTAAATTATGTTGTATAAAAGCCAATGAGGGATGACTTTCGTGAAGGACATCCTGTGGAATTCGTATCACACAAGTCAATACAAAATTAGAAAAATCAGAGGCCTTGCAGGAACCAACCTGACTTAGACCCCTTCACTAATTTAACTCAGGCTTTTGGCATTTCCAGCCCTAGCATACACTAGACATCAATAGACCGTACTCCTATGATCCAACCACAAACTCAATATTTTAGCTAGGTAATTTGGTCGAAACTTCCAACTAGACAGGAATCTAAGCAACGTTCATGGAAATTTCTAGGAAACGAATCTCGCCAAACATAATCGATCGACATAGGATAGAACGGAGGATATCCACTTACCTTGGGTCCTAAAGGGTTGTGGTCATGGCTCGGCAGGGCGAGGGCATGGCGGTACACGCGACAGCTTGGGTGAGGCGTCCCTGATGTCGACTTGAAATGCTAAGGTTGCTTCTGGCTCGCACGGATGAAAGCTGAAGAGGGAAGTGGGAAGCTTGCTTGCTGACTTTGGTGTTTGTGGCAGAGGAAGTTTGCGGTGCAGATAGAGTGGAAAGCTGCAGTGAAAACGGAAGAAACAAGAAGAACTTCGGCGTGAAAGCAGGAAGAAAGCGAGCGGTTTTGTCCTTCTCTTTTCCAACTCAGCCTTCACCGTTCCTTTGCTGCTGAGGTGTCGCCGTTTAAAGAGAGCTGTTGAGGAAGGTGACACGGAGTTAATCTCCGTTGCTGACCCCAGAGGAGATGTGGCAAAGCGCTGGAAGTGTAGCGGCATGAAAAGTGAACGAAGGAAAGTTGCAGCGAGCAATTTCGATTACTGAGGAGGCGGCTTTGTTTATCTCTTGCTCAATCCTCGTTTTTCAATCGTTGCGGTCACTATTTTTGACTCTGACCCCCAGAGCTCTTGACTGCTGGATGAAGAGGTGGCTGAATTCGGTAAAACGGTGAAAGTGGACGAGGTGGACTTCTGGTTGTGCTTCTTGCTAAGCGACTCGTCGCGGCAAATGGCGCCAGCTGTGGAGACGTAGCCGTGAACGGAGAATTGGGTGGCGCGGCTCATTGAAGGCCGAGTGCGGCAGCTTGATGATGGTCTCTTGGACGATTAGGCATTTGGGCTCGCAATACGTTGAGCGAAAAATCCAGATGTCACAAGTTTGGACTATGCACATATGTTTTAGGGTTTTTTTTTAAGGAAGATTATAAAGGATGTGCTTAACAACACATTTAAAACCTTGGCCTCTTTTGTTTTTCCTATCTTCTTTTTGGATCTTTAAATCTTGTGACTCACCAAGTGGTTTTTTGAGATTTTGGTTGTATCTTGTACTTGTTGAAGAAAGTGAAATCCCTCTCTTCTCGAGGTTTTCCCATCTTGGATTTTCATGTATATCTTGTGTTTTGGGTGATCTAGATTTTTCTTTTATCCTTCACTATTTGTGCTTCAATTAGCGTATCTTGTGGCATTTTTTTTCCAACAATAACAATGAGGGATTTGCAATTCTTGCGATTCAAGCATCATTGCCACATCACTTTTGATGTTTACAGTTCTAGGAAGAAGTACACCCTAAGTCACTTTTTCATAAAATTGGATACTTAAATGCCAGCTCCAGTAAGATTTACCAGAAATCCGATGTGCTGTTATTTTATTAATAAAACCGTCTAGTGGCTTGCCGAAATATCTACTCAGCAATCCTTGTCTCAAAACAACGTCATTTTGCCCCCAAATTTGATTTTTAAAATAAATATTTATTAAATTTGATTAAAAAGACTAAATTTAAATAATAAAAAAAAAAGGGAAATCAATGAGGGCCTCCACGACTCTCGCTGCCTCTACCCCACCATCACCGGAAAGGGTTGGTGATGGTGGGGTGAGGGCCTACACAGCCTCGCCCAGATTATGCCGAGGGCTGTCGCTGGTGGATCGAGCCGCAACTCCTCACCCCAAATCTAGGTGAGGGCGTGCAAGCCCTCGGTTGTAGTCGGCCAGCCACTAGTCGAGGCTTGGCAACCCTAGTCGATCCTCGCCCCATCATCACTAGCCTTTTTCAACAATGGTGGGGTGGTAGCAGCGGCGAGGGCTATGGAGATCCTTGCTATTTTCTCTTTTAATTTAATTTAATTTAATTTAATTTAATTTATATTAAAAATCAAATTTGCACCAAAAAGACATCATTTTGGACTTATCTAGCCACGTCAAAGCCACGTGAATAAATATTTTTTAAAGAAATGTCACACCATTTAAAATTCTCGCCAAAAAATGCCATGTCAGTTGTTTGGTCAAAAATTCTTGCGTTAGCGCTTAAGTGTTCATTTCTTCTGTGATTTTGGCACTTAAGTGTACTTTTTGGAAGTTTTGGCACTTATGTATCCACCAATGCTAAATTTTGGCACTTGGGTATACACACTTCTACAATTCTATGTTAAATTTTTAGAGGGATGACAAATTCCTTTTGAATATAATTCATTTTATGTTGCAAAAATTCAATTCATCGATGATAATAACGTTTCGCATGCCAAGGGTATAATTATTGCTGGACGTTGCATGTGTGAAACAAGTCAAGTAATATGTTCTATCCTATTGACCAATCTTGTGCTTAAGTATCTAACAAGATCACGGATAACGTATCGTGACAAAGACGAACAAATTTCTCCTATTATCCGGCCCTCCATTTATATTGTTAGTGGCTGGCCCATAAGAATATTCTAAAACTGGTATGCATATCCACAAACTCCTCAACGGGATCATAGAGACACTTAACAAATCCATCAACATCAATCTTCATTAACCCACAACCAAAATCAGAAACCATATCAACTCTAATTCACAAACCAAATCATATAATTTCACCATTCAATATATATGAAAAACACCTTCTTAGAGTTCCCTCCGATGCTTGAAACGATATTGTAACTTGATTGCAGTGATTCAGCAATTTCGCATCCAATCCCCACATCATTCACCGTGGAATGTATAGAACCCATGTGTGGTCTGACTCCAATGAGGAAAAACAATCTACACAACCATAAGTTTCTTGATTGTTGACAAACAACAGGATCTCACATGAAATACTGGCTTCCCTTTGATTAGCTGAACCAACAATAGCACAAAAGGCCAAGCCGGCTATGTTGCGGTATGATTTTGAAGGTACGAGAAACCTTATGAGTCCTCTTGTGCTTTGATGGATGAACCACTTTGGGATCTTGCTTCCTGGATGAAAAATGTCAACCCGAGTCTCCCCAAGCAATCCCTGTCCTGCCAAACATTTACACTTGAGAGACAAACACATGCCCGGGGGGGGGGGGGGGGGGGGGGGGGGGGGGTGGAGAGAGAGAGAGACCTCAATTGAGAACATATTCCAATTGCTGGAGCATTGATGCTGAATTAGCTTATGACAGCCGGAGAAGTCAATTCGTCTGAGCCAAGGTGACTCATTTGGATTTTAACGTAACATGTATGATAATTCCGTGCATGTTTCAAGCGATTCATAACCTTTCGTAAGTAAATATCTTATGCTCGGCGGGAGAGCTAGAATCTCTCGAAGCTGCTTGCAATGTGTCCAACAAAGCTGCTGCAATTTAGCAAATTGACTTATGCATGTAGGAAGGCTGACAAATTTGTTCTTCGACAGATCTAAAACTGTTAGTGAGGACATGCAATGAAATTTTTTCAAGAAACTAAGATTTGATAAGCTGCATCTTTGCACCTTCAGGTAAATTACACTCGGAAGGGCTAAGGGGAGAGGGAAATTGGCATAATCACTTGATGCCCATAAACAGTCCGGGAACTTGCTAAGTTTTGAGCAACCATCAATTAGAATGCGCTTAAGATGCTGCAGTGTATAGGTAGGAAGGGTTTTAAGGTCGGTGCAGTCCTTAGATTCAACTCTTTAAGTTCAATTAGATTAGCAATAGAGGAGGGTAATTCTTCAATGGCAGTCTCATGGAGTGCAAGTTCTTCAGGAAATTTCATTTGTACAAGAATATTTGGAAACCTTGAAAGCTTTGAGCAACCTCTAAGAATCAAACATTAAAAAATTGTGACTTCAGACTGCTTGGAAAATAGCTAAGATTGCAGCAATTCAAAAAGTTCAGATATACGAGCTTGTCAAGATGCCCAAGAGACTGATGAACCTCAGCAAGATAGGTGCACTCTTGGAGATCCAAACACTCAAGATTTGGCAGTGATGACAAATCCGAATTTTCACTCAGCATTGTACAGTGGCTGAAATTAATAGACCTCAAATACCTAAAAAAACTGCACAGCAAATGGATGACATATATAAGTAGGCTTTTCAAGATCTTGGAAGTTTTAAATTTTAATATGTATGTAGGCTTTTCAAGATCTTCGAAGTTTTAAATTTTATCTAGACAGAAGAGTATGTTGCAAGTACGTACCTTGAATTCCTTCCCTAATATTCTGATGCTGCTTTTACTCAGGTCTAGACATACAAGTTTCCCGTGGTCTGTATTGAATGGCATAAATGGTCGAGAGTAATCAGGCCATTCCAGTCATCTTAATCTAGCCGGAAAGTATATGGGATCACCTAAATGGTATGCATTGCGAGCTAAGAAAAATCTGAGCCTTTTCATGTTTGTGAAGGCTTGAGCACTAAGGCATACTTCTTCAGGAGCAGCCAACTTGAGTAGTAGACAATTTTAGTGCAAAGGTGTATAGGTCATGCAAGGACTTAACTAGTAATGATATATAAGATTTGGTGTGCTTTGGATGCCTGTTGCTCTTGGCTTTCAGAATTTGCTTTTACTTTTGCATTTGGCAAATTAGTTTTATAAGCACCCTAAATCATTAAAGAAACACATCCTTTAAGTTCCAGGGGATTTTTTCATAATTTTCTTTCTAGGGAGAGGTCAGTAGTACTAACCTTAGATCTCAGGGTGGGAGGTGGAAAAACTAATTCTTTTCCGATGCTCAAGCCATTCTCTCAATCGGCAAAAAATTATTAATACATTCTATTTTAGCATACAATTAAAGCAACTTTTCAAAGGCTTTAACCCTCCCAAACGGGCAAATATATTGTCAAAAACAAAATATCACAATTTATTTTATTATCATGCCTTCTATTAGCACATGAAGTGATAACTCTATTTTAGATAGAGTATTTTTACTAATTTAAGTTTGATATTTGCTAAGTTTTGATGAATTTTGGGTGAATTTATGTGCTACTCATGTAATTTTATTGAATTTTGTAGGAAACACAACTTTTGGATTTATAAGGGATTGGCGCATCATTTGCTGAAGACGTGAGGACCAATGCGCAATTTTCCCGAGTCTATGCTGAATTTGCAAAGTAGTCCCCACACCTCAATAATAATGTCCAGAATATTTGAATATCTCCAAGGATATTTCAATATTTTTAAGGATATCTTTATATCTTTAAGAATATTTAATTTTTTTCCAGAATATCTTATCTTGAAGAAAAAGCAAGCAAAGACCAGTGGATTTGACCATAATTGAGGCTAGGTTCAAAGAAAATCAAGGATATGAATCTCAAGAAGAAAATCTCCTGATTTGACGAGGAGTCCTATTTAAGACCTAATGGGAGGCTGACCTAGAGTAGATTTTTGGAAGCCTATATAAACCCCTATTATGCTACATATTGGAGATGGGAGGGGAGCCTTGGAGTCGCCACCAAATTTTAGGTTTTCTTAGTTAGCTTTTATGTTTATATTTTATTAGTGGAATTGATGCATGTCAAGGAGAGAGAAGGAGGCAAACCCAAATCTATTGGCGACTCAAATTAGTGAATTTTTTTAATTTAGTATTATGTTATCTTTAATTTTTGTTGTTAGCTTAGCTTTAATTATGTTCTAAATTTCTTTTGCTAGAGCTACATTGGATCTTACCCATGATTAATTGATTTTCATGACTTGTTCATGCAATATACTTGTTTTATTGTGGTGTTCTCTATCATTACATTAATGCTTTTAGAAGTTTGACCAACTTTTAAATGATTTTTGATATATACATTATACCGGGTGGAGATTGCATGCATGAGCACTAGTGATATTGAACCATAAATTAAATTTAGATCAAGGTATACTGGATTGTTTGTGTGGTTGCAGTAGTAGATCTAGGTTGGGACTACTTAGATTAAATCCGGGAACATCCACAAGAACATTAGTGTGGGTTAACATACCTAATTAGGGATTATTAGACCAAAGTGGCTTGTAATCTAACTTAGGGAAATTTCACCAACACAATGGGAAATTAATTTGTTGAATGACAAGTTAAGAGAATATTATGATTGATTAAGTGAAGTTGCATGCTCTAACGCTTTGTGATCTTGGTTAAAATCTTGAAATTTGCCTTGTTAATTTTCGGTTCACTTTAGATTAGGTGTATTTTGCAATTTTAATTAGCTTTTGAATTTTTTTAAGTTTCGGCTATTTTATATTTTAGTTCTTTAATTTGTTTAGTTCACTTTTTACTTGCCTTTTTGAATTAGTTAGTAAATTTTTGGATTGATCATATTTGGTAAGTGATTGGATAATTAGAGACAATCCTGGTGGAAACGATACTCACTCATCACTTTATTATTTGTAGATATTGTGCTCTTGCAATTTACTTAACATGAAGCAAATCCTCAGAGGACCACAATCTACTGCGCTCCCCTGGCGCTTTGGGAGATTCTCTCCAAACGATTTCTCTTCCCATTTCTAGAATCATTTCAAGCATTTGCAGCCTATTAGATTCAATAGTGATGAGTGACTTATTTGTAAGAAGCAATTCCAGCATCCGGGTAGAGATCACAGCTATCCAAAATCTTTCTCACATAAATTATACTTTCTCCCTTGAAGAAACATGTGATGTCAAGAAAAATATCCTTCTCATAATCATCTCGGTCATCAAAGCTTATTCTCAGCGCACCGAAGATTTCTCTGCTAAAAACTCTCTTCATTGTCTAATGCACTTTTCCATTCAAGTAAGCTTCTAGCTCAAAGAAAAGAACCCAAAGCTTTGATAGCCTACCCTTTATCATGCTCGAACCTCTGTGGATATTGCCAAACCTTAGACCACTCTCCCACATTACCTGAGGGAAAAGTGTCTCTTGAAGCTGAAGTAAGCCAACGTCTGTGGATTTCTCGCAAGTTTCTCTAACATTGGAAAGAAAGCTGCAACACTCAAATTTGTGCGCAAAAGCATTGTAAATAGCTTTGGTGATAGTTGTCTTCCCTATTCCTCCAAGTTCGTAAATTCTAACCATGTGAACCTCATTGATTCCATGTCTAGCAAAGTATGCATGTGGGGACACATGCAAATCCATGCTAACTAGACTTTCGGGGATACGTAATTGATTGTGATTCATCTCAGACCATACTCTCTTGACAATGCTCCGAATGACATTAAACTCGAGCTTGGTAGATTCAAAGCATAAAGCCAAATGTGGATACCAAAGGAAATTCAAAGACATTTGATGCAAGGAGCACTAAGTTGATCTCCAGTAAGTTCAAGTCGCGGTCAATGTCTCAAGCACAATAGGCCAGATGCATGACTTGCTTGTGAAAAAAATTGACACATGAGCTTTCCTCCTCCAATTAGCGTAAATTGATTTTTTCCCCTATTATGCATTAGCATCACCATGAATTTATTGCAAATGAAACAAGTGAAATTCGGTAATCAATAGTTATAACGCAAATTTTGTGAAAAAAAAAAAAAACAAACAAACAGTTAGCATCCTCAGAAAGGATTAAATGGTAGCCTTACTCATCGACCAAATGCCAGCCAAATATGTTAGCTGTTAAAATTATGTCTCGAGTTTGAGCTCAATATAAGATTTGATACACACGAGGAGCATTTATTGATCAAAATTCGGCACAAATTGACAGGCGCAAATTGCCAATGAAGAAGCAAAGCATGAAAGGCCCTCTGCATGTGTATATTTGTCAAAGATGTGCACACCTCCCAAGTCCATTTTCTCTTCCTCTATAATTGCATGCACATGGATGTGCGTGCATGGCCATAAATGAATGTTGAAGACTAAGGCCAAGGTACAAAGTTGTGGGCTTGTTTTGTCTTCTTTCATTAACTCCTTGGTTTTTTTCCTTTGCTATTTCATCAAGCTGAAGCCGACAAAAGGAAATAAAGGGTAAATCATTAATTAAAGGAGTTGAACGTCATGGACATGATCTTGGAAGATGGCAGCCCAACCTTTTTTTTTATTATTATTATCTTCAAAGATTATGGGCACATGTTTTCTGCCTCATTAAATGCATGTATGCATGCCAATGAATTTTGGTGGTTGTCGGTGCTGATTGTGGGCACCTGAATGAGTTCACATTTTTTTGTCTTGTTTCTCCTGTAAAAGGAGGACCGCATAAGACAAATAAGATAGAGCAGGACGAGAGAAGTCGTGGGAGCCTTCCTGGAGAAAAGGCATAAGCTCTTGGCAAAGAGAAATTTTTCTCGTTGTAATTACATTGAGTATTTTTAGCCAATTAAATTCTTGTGAGTAGAATTTGTTTAATTCATTGAGTAAGGTTTCACTAGAAATTGAGAGGGGCTAAATATTGTGTAAGTTATTAAATGCAATTTGGGCTGGGAAATATTGAGAGTGTATTTGAGCGTTCGAGTGATTGTAATATCTGGTGTATTGCTTATTTCTATAGTTGGAATTCCGTACTGCTCTCCCCGTGAACATAAGTTCCGATATTAGGACCGAACCACGTAAAAGTGGTGTCCGATTCCCTTTCCTTCCTTCTAATTGATTTTATCGTATTCGCTTGTCTATATTCCGCAACAAGTGGTATTAGAGCCTGGTTTGGCTGACTTGAAGTGAATCGGTAACGATGGAAGAAGGAAAGGTGAGAATTGACTGATTTGATGGGAAGGATTTTGCTTTTTGGAAGATGCAAATTTAAGATTATCTGTACAAAAAAAATTTGCACTTGCCCTTATCTAGGGAGAAACCAGACTCGATGAAGGATGCTGAGTGGGAATTGAGAGATAGACAAGTGGTGGGTGTTATTTGGCTGACATTGGCTCGTAATGTCGCATTTAACATTGTGAAGGAGAAAACCACTGCGGGACTGATGAAAGCCTTGTCGAATATGTACGAAAAACCCTTTGCGATCAACAAGGTTTACTTGATGCGACATCTATTTCACTTAAAAATGGGCGAAGGTACATTAGTTGCTTAGCATATCAACAAATTCAATGAGGTCATTAACATGTTGAGTTCAGTTGAGATTAACTTTGAAGATGAGGTACATGTGTTGATTCTATTATCTTCATTGCCTGATAGTTGGAATACTACTGTTACCACTATTAGTAATTCCTCTAGGTCAAGAAGCTTGACATATGATAAGGTTTGTGATTTGATTCTAAGTGAAGACGTTTGTAGGAAAGAATTTGGTGAACCTGTACTTACTATTTTAGTCGGTGAAAGTAGAGAAAGAATTAGTACTTGTGTTAGCAGGAACAAGAATAGATGAAGTCAATCTAGGACCGGTAGGGTTGTCTGTTCGAATTGTGGCAATAATGGGCATCGTAAAAGAGATTGTTTTAATCTGAAAAATTAAAATGGTAAGGGAATTAGAGTTGAGTCTATAGATGATGTTGCGGCTGTAGCTAAGAATGATTTTGATGGTGTCGATTGTATCTTGTCTATCACTGAGGATTCATCATTTGACGGATGGATAATGGATTCTGGTTGTTCATTTCACGCTACACCAAATAGGAACTAGTTTATCACTTGTCAGTGCACGGGTAGCGGTAAAGTCCAGTTAGGGAACAACGTTGAGTGCGATATTGTGGATGTTGGTGATGTTAAAATCAGAATGCATGATGGTATTGTAAGGACATTGACTAGAATAAGGCGCGTTCTAGAATTAAAAAAGAACTTAATTTCCTTAGGTGCCCTAGATTCAGCTAGTTGCAGGTATTCTTTAGAAGGTGGAGTTATGAAAGTTGTTCGACGTGCCCTAGTGATAATGAAGGGAATCAAGCACAAAGGCATATATAAACTTCAAGGTGAGATAGTGATAGGTTTCGCCCCAGAGACGTTGGATGCATTTGTTCGAGAGCTTATCGACTGCTCGAGGAAGACCTAGGTGTTTGTGCCGATGCACAAGTTTAATGCTAATGTCAAGATCATGCGGTCGAGAGCTTTGATTGAGATGGAGACTAGTAAGTTGATCAAGCATGTACGGACTGACAATAGCATGGAGTTCTACTCGGGGTTGGTAAATAAATTATGTATGAAAGAGGGCATAGTAAAATACCGCACTAGTGCCAACAATTTGCAAAATTGATGAGCAGAACAGTACTAGAGACGACCCGTAAAATGATCTCTAATGCTAGTATTGCTATGAGAATCCTAGCTGATGTGCTTAGTATGGTAAGCTACCTAGTAAATAGATCCCCATCAACTGTTTTTGAATGGCAGACTCTCGAGGAAGTGTGGTTAGGTAACGTTACTGGTTATTCTATTTTTAGAATGTTTGCTAGCCCGTCTTATTTTCGAGTGAGTGATGGTAAACTCGATAGGAGGGCAATATGCATATTCCATGGCTATGCACAAGGTGAGCAAGGTGATCAGTTGTGATGCTAGGATATAAATTCATCTGTTGACAGCAAAGAAGTTACCATTGACGAGTCTCTGGTACTTCTGGCTAGAAGTGTTTATAGCAGTGTTAATACAGATCTGGACGGTGTTCAGCTCAAGGTGGAGTTGCAACCAGAAACTCCTGAGGTACTGGGTACTAGTAGAATAATCGACATGGATGATGCTTGTAGCAAGGTGGAGTCGGTAGAGCCAATGGTTGATGTTGTTGACACCTAAATTTTTGCCCAAAAATCATTTCCAAAAAATGGGAACTTGTTTTTCCACAAAAATATTTTATGTCAAATTCTTGCATATAGATTATCTAGGTGTTTAATATAGTGTTTTAAATGGAAGATGCTTTCCTTAAAAAAATTTAAAATATAAAAAAAAATGGGCCAATGATCTAAATATGACTAGCCAAGCCTAGGAGGTCAAATTGGAATTAAAATGGTAAATTACGGCCAAAATGCAATTTTCAAAAGTTGAGGGACCAATTCACAAATTTTGCAAAATTTCACTCGAGCCCTTAAATTATCATCTTGGCCCCAATTGAGTTGAAATTGAACTTGGGTCAGGTCTAATTAATCGAATTGGGCAAAAATGACCAAATTACATTGAATTGGACATTTTCGGGCAAGAGAATGGCCAACTTTGAGAGACTCTCTCGCAAAATTGGGTGGAGACAATTGCGAAAAATGGTCAAGATCTTAAACTATTATACATGAGCTTGTTAATCTATCAAAAATGCAGCCAAATTGATGGATTAAAGCATTCAAATCAGCTACCAAAACCCAGCCCACGGTTAAGTCTCAATTCAAAGCTGCTAAGTAAGCATATTGGTAGCCTCACCATATCCCACTCAGCCGCCCAATTAGCTTGATCTTTGCACGTGATGGAAGACCGTTATTGGTAGTACAAGTGGAAAAAAATTGTCCAGGGATAAGCTGCTGAAAGCATGGGAAAATCGCAACAAAATCCGCACACTCAACAGTTGCAAAAGTTAAAAAATTTGGTTAAGTCAGAAAGTGGGTGAACTAACTCAGTTGGCAGGCTTGGTAGATGGACAAAAGACCGACCAAAAATCCCTTAATTCAGGGGATAAAATCACTGAAACAAGCTCTTTTGAGGTAGGAAAGGTAGGAGACAAGGCAGAGAGGAGGGAGCTCACAATCGTCCCCATAAAAGAAAACCCAGAAATTCCTAACTGACCCTTGCAGAGAAAAATGAAATTTTCACAAACTTTTAGCCAAAATTAGCTAAAACCTTCAACTAGAGAGTGAAACTTCACTCAAATATCTTGCCAACCATAGATCGCACGTCCCTAATGGAGATCGAAAAGGCCTCCTAAAGCCCCTCGAAACAATACCTTCCTAGCGGGCCAAGAAAGTCCGAAATTTTTTTTAAGTGTTGAGCTCGGTTGGTCACGAGTGAGGGAAAGCGAGTGTTTTTGAAAAAATTGAGAGATAAATTAGGAAATCCATGATTGTAACAAAAACTAGAATATATATAGTTTGGTTTGATGTTAATTTTTCCAATAAAAGAGGTCGTGAAGTCTAATTTTGGAGGTCAACTAAAACCTTTATTATCAATTCTTTTTTCTGCAAATCTCATTTCTAGTTTGAAGGAGCCAACTTCCACATGCCCCCCGAGGATAATTTCTTGGTTTCCTCGGCCAAGAACCACTTGCAAAAGAACTAGGAAGCAAGGTAAGTATTCTCGATGTATTTTTGTTCTAGTTTGAACATGTTTTAATAGTGAAATGTCAAGAGGAAAACTAGTCCAAAAAACTTATTTTGAGGCTGGAATTTTATTAAGTGTTGAAATCTCTTCAAGAGTCTTGCATGTTTGATTTCCTATACCCCATTTTCGTGCATTAATTGTCTTTATGACTTTGATTAATGTTATATGAGAGTACAAATGATGCATAGGTTAGCCCGATTTAGTTTTTAAATCTCCGTGTGAACTATGAGATCATCTAAAACTTGGGCCAAAAACCAAGCATATCCACATTGATTCATGGTTGGTCAGTGTGGACTTTGCATGTGTGCTTCTTGGAGAGGTCATTTTGATATGTTCGATTGGTCATTCTTTGTGATGTTTGGTACATTTGAAAGTCCATGTTACCTACTTTCACTCGGATTAAGTAATTTTTCCCTTAGATCTCGTATGTGATGAGTGTCGGAGCTTGAATATGGGCATGCAACATGTTTGCTTGACTTGGGTTCAAACCCAGATTTGTAAAATCAACTCAAATCTACATATTTGAAACCGATTTCAACTTAGTTCTTGTGTGTTTTTGGTTATGATTTCTATCTAATCTTGCTCCTTGTATTTGGTAGTATAATCTTGATACTTTAGTTCCACATAAGATTGCTCATGGGTCAAGATTGAAGGTCACGAATACAGCTCAGGGAAGTTGCTTAAGGTGAGTTGATGTACACCACTTGTTCGACGAAATGCTCAAACCAAGTTTCGATCTTGAAACGGTCGATTTGAGCTTGATTATTGTGATATTCAGGTGCTGTGTTATTCCATCTTAGTAGAGATCGGTTTAAAGAATTATTATTAATATTTTTTTAAAAATAATAATAAAGGGAAAAATCTGAAAATTTCAAAATATAAAAAAAATGTTAGATAATATCAAATTAGGGCATAAATGACATTTATGAGATTTTCCTAATTCTATAAAGTTGTCCTAACTTGATGCTATTTTGATATTCTATAATCATTTTTTGTAAATAATCTATTTTGCGTAGATTAAAATTATTGAGAGTAATTTCATGCATCTAGAGTAATTTCATGCATATTTAAATTACCATTTCGCTCACGGGAGTCCTGTCCCGGGCTGTGATAACAAGGCCATGTAATATTATTTGCCCGACTTGTATCGGGTCTTTCTTTTCTGCATTACTTTCAAGTCCTTTCAATTTTTTGGATGTTTATTTACCGCACTGCTTTTCAATAATTTGAGTGTAAATTTCTTTTCTAAATTATGTTACATTAAAAAAAAAAACCTACAAAAACATTTGTGTGGACACTTAGTGGTTTCATAAATATTATAATTGGTAATTAAGATTGTGTGGCTATTTAGATAAATAATCTTCCAAGTTAGTGATACCGTAAGGGACCTAATAGAAACATTGGCATAAACAAGTCCTCGTTCCTAGAAATCTCCGGTTGCTTAGGACTCGAGACAACATTCCCGCGTCTTGATTGGTTTCTAGTTGACCCCGATAGGCTAGTGGCAACTCCTAAAAATACATTTGTTAAGAACTAAAAAAAAAAAAAAAAATCCAACGTCACGCGAGGTATGGACTTGGGAGAGCTCATGCCTAATTCAAGGCCATTGATCCGCCTCTTTAGGCAAATTCCCCTAAACCTCTTCATTTTTCCCCCGGACGGGAAAAGAGAGGTTGTGATAGCTGTAGCTGCTAAATTTGACAAGGTGCATGTTCGACCTTCTGTCAAATATGGAAGTAATGATGGTTTTGTTTTATCTGTGATACAAGAGGTTATGCCGGAAAATTCTTGTGGAGTAGCTAATTATGCAGGGGAGTTGGTGTCTTGATGAGGTCCACGATTATGAGAAAGTTCAAGCGCAACTTGAACTTGGAAGTTCTCTGTGGCGGTTGAGCCCACTTGGGCTGTGGGAGAATAGTAGCGAGGTGTCCACTGAAGCAATTATGACTTGACTCAAACGTCGAGTCAAGGTGGAGATTGTTAAAATTATGTCTCGAGTTTAAGCTCAATATAAGACTCGATGCACACGAGGAGCATTTATTGATCAAAGTTCGGCGCAAATTGACAATGGAGAAGCAAAGCATGAAGGTCCTCTGCACATGGAGAAAATATTAGGTACGTTTCAATTGTCAGCGTGGCAAATGAGAAGGGCCTCTAAAACGCGACACGTGTTGCGATGGGCCCAAATTGTCAAGTGAACTCTTCTCTCTCTTCTTTCCACTCTCTCTCTCTCTCTCTCTCTCTCTCTCTCTCTCTCTCTCCCCCCAATTTTCTCTCTCTTCTCCTCTCTCTCTCTCTCTCTCTCTCTCTCTCTCTCTCTCTCTCTCTCTCTCTCTCTTGCCTCCTTGCATGCTCTCTCTCTCCTCTCTCTTTTCTCTTCCCATCATACTCTCTCTTCACTGGCATGGATGACCAACCAACCACCTCAACCTCCACGGTGAGCACCTCCTCCGGCATGTCCCGGAAGGTGCACGAGTGCTCGATCTGTCATAAGAGCTTCCTCACTGGCCAAGCTCTCGGCGGGCACAAGCGATGCCACAACAAGGCCCTCACTCCTACCTCCTCAGTCGCCGCCGTCGCCACCACCTTGACTGCCAACAGGGTGAGCATCTCGGAGGGTGTGGAGTCCACTCACACGCAGAGCCAGGGGCAAGTTCAATCCGAACATCCTGGCACTCCCGAAGTTCTCCACCTGGTTCGCGGTCTCCAGCAACTACACCTTTCCAAGAAGCCTCGATTCCTAGCATCGATGAAGACAAAAGCGGCCTAAAATGGGTCACATCAAAAATGCATAGAAACCCACAAAAAAAAAAAACCAGCAATTGGAATTGAAGCGGGAAATTGATCGAGTTTTAGATAGGAATAGAGACGATTGTTTTTGTTCGTATTTTTGTTTGTTGGGTGATGCTGGGGTTCTTTTTGATGGAGAGAGGGAGGTGTACAGGGGAGAGAGGAGAGAAAGGAGAGAGAACGTGCATGAGTCGAGAGAGAGAAATGGGACAGAAGAAGAGAGAGAAAAGTGGGGCCAGAGAAGAGAGAGGAGAGAGAGCGCAGGAGGCAAGAGAGATAGAGCACGTGCAGTGAGGAGAGAGAGAGATGACAGGAGAGAGAGAAGAGTTCGCCTAATAATTTGGGCTCACCGCAACACGTGTCACATTCCCAAAGCTCTTCTTATTTGCCGACGTACCTAATATTTTTTCCTCCACATGTATATATTTGACAAAGACGTGCACGCCTCTCGAGTCCATTTTCTCTTCCTCTTTAATTGCATGCACGTGGATGTGCGTGCATGGCCATAAATGGACGTTGAAGACTAAGGCCAAAGTAAAAAATTGTGGGCTTGTTTTGTCTTCTTTCATTAACTCCTTGCTTCTTTCCTTTAAATCATTAATTAAAAGAGTTGAACGTCATGGACATGATCTTGGAAGACGGTGGCCCAACCTTTTTTTATATTATTATCTTCAAAGATTATGGGCACATGTTTTCTACCTCATTAAATGCATGCATGCATGCCCACGAATTTTGGTGGGCGTCGATGCTGATTGTGGGCGCCTGAATGAGTTCACATTTTTTGTCTTGTTTCTCCAATAAAAGGAGGATTGCAGAAGATAAATAAGATAGAGCAGGATGAGAGAAGTCGTGGGAGCCTTCCTGGAGAAAAGGCAGAAGCTCTCGACAAAGAGAAATTTTTCTCGTTGTAATACATCGAGTATTTTTAGCCAATTAAATTCTTGTGAGTAGAATTTGTTTAATTCCTTGAGTAAGCTTTCACTAGAAATTTTGAGAGACGAAATACTGTGTGAGTTATTGGATGTAATTTGGGACTAGAAAACACTGAAAGTGTATTTGAGCGCTCAAGTGATTGTAATCTCCAGTGTATCACTTGTTTCTATAGTTGGAATTCCGTACTGCTCTCCCCGTAAATGTAAGTTCTGATATTCAGACCGAATCACGTAAATCTGGTGTCCAATTCCCTTTCCTTCATTCTAACTAATTTTATCCAATTCGCTTGTCCATATTCCACAACAAGCTGTTTTAGTCAGTGCTTCTCTCCACAGCTTCACCTTCTCCGAATCGCCATCATTTGACTTCAACCTCTCCTCATGATTATTAGGGCTTATCCGTACCTCCCCTTCTGCTTCCTCGCGTCCGACGGATCCATCTTGTAGAACACTGGCCACACGATTTGCCTCATTGTATGCTTTCCCTCGAGGATTCTCACCAGCTCATCCAAGCACCAGCTGGAGGACACATAGTCCTCCGAGAACACGACAATCAAGATCCTCGACTCCCCAATGGCTCCAAGAGTCACTAGCATGATCTCCTTGCCCTTCCCAAGCTCCTTGTCGTCCATGAATGCAACGATCCCCCGCTAATCTTGCTTGTGTCCTCGCCACGGAAGCTCAAGAATGCATCGTATCCATACGGGCGGCTGGGGGAGAAGGACAAAGGCGGAACGTCACCGGAGTCCTTTCGGCTTAGGCTTAGGCTTGGCCTCGACATGAGCGATGGGAGAACAAAGGAACGACCTCCTTCCATCTAGACAGCGATCGGACCGTAGGAATGGCCTCGCCAATTGGACTAAAATGGGTTGATTCAACGCCCGCCATGGCTACGCTGGCGAACAGCTCAAGATGAGAGACGTGGTACATAATAATTACTAATCAATAATCGGGAAAATTCCAAATAAAGTCCTGAAATGCACTCATTTGCTCAAACAATAGCATGAAATGGACATTATTTAAAATAAGGGCATTGCCCTTATTTTCTCAAATAAGAACCTGAAATGGACCTTATTTTAGATAAGGTCCTCAAGTATAAATATCAATTTTAAAGAAGGGCTGACTAAATGTAAAGGGCAATTTTGTCTTTTTAATTTTTTTAAATTTTCTTTTTTTCTTTTTTCTATTTTTATTTTCAAATAAATAAATAAACTATATATATATATATATATATATATATATATATATTTATAAACATAGGCGCGAGGGTGCTCCCTCCGGCTTGTGGTCGCTACCCCATCATTAGTGGGGCGACAATGAAGGCTGGCAAGGTCACTGGCGCCTCGAGGAGGGCTAACAACCTTAGCCAACCAAAGGTGAGGCCCGATAGGCCTACGTGATGGCTAGCAACCCTCACCCAAACTCGGCAAGAGTGGGCGACCCTCGCCTAGATTTGGAAGAGGGTTGCCACCCCCTCCCACCTCTAGTGAGGGTTGGTCGGCCAGGGTCGCCAGCTTGGCCGACTGGCCCTCACCCAAGAGCCAGCGACCTTATTGACCTTCACCGTCATCCACCAGTGATGGGGCGGCGGCCACAGGTGAGAGGGAATGCCCTCCCGCCAGTGTTTTCTCTTTTTTTTCATTTTTTCTTTTAATTTTTTAATTTGTAATCTAATCTAATTTAATTTAATTTGTATTTGGACGGAAATACCTTTAATTGGTCGGAATTTTTTGTTGGTTGGCAAGTCGGCAGGGCTAGGCCCTTATTTGAAATGACTATAATCACTTCAGGTCCTTCTTTGATATTGATATGAGCATTTTGGGCCCCTATTTGAAATAAGATCCACTTCAAGCTCTTATTTGAGAAAATAAGAACACTTTGGGTATTTATTTGGAATTTTCCCTAAAACTTTATATGTTTCTAAAATAAAAAAATATTTTTATTTTTCTGAATAAATGGACATTTACTATCCATATTAGTTTTTCATGCTTTTCAATATTAAAAATTAGCGAGCATTATTAAAATTACTAAGCACATAAAAGTTATTACTTCTTATAGAAAGTAATTTTATGAGTGACTAGAAAGTTTCTCACCATGTTACATATAATTGCTTTCTATGCCGAGATTTATTTTGTATAAAAAAGTTACTTCGATTTGAAATAAAATTAGTGGTAACATATGGATGTTATGGTAAATGAAAAGCTACAATTTGTGTCGTTCCTACATCGAAAGCTACTTAAAAGTTACCTGGGTGTTATAATAAAAATTAATTTCACTGAAAATTATTTTCACAATCATGAAAGCAAACTTGCTGCTATAATCAATTTGCATTTTCCTAGACTTTTTAGTAATTTAGTGTCAAAGACCCCACTTTAGTAGAGAGAAAATTAATAGATTCTTAGAAACGATTCTCTACAAGTTATCATTTTATAAAATCGATAGGGAAAAGTGTCATAAAAGTTCTAAACACTAGACCTTTTGAAAATTAAATAAAAATATTTGAAATTTTATTAAAATATTATTAAAAGTTATCTACATTAAAGCTGGTCTCTTGTGTTATGTAAGTTGGCCAGCATCCACATCAGCAATATCTAGCCAAAATTAGTCAGAAAAGTCTCAATTGACATTAGGTCAAAAGATTAGTGACTAAATAGGCACTAATAAATAGGTTTATGACTAAATTAGCACAAGTAATAGGTTTATGACTTTTCCAACAATTTTCCTCATCGATTTTGTATATTGCTAACTTGTGGAGAATTGTTTCTAATGAAGTAACTTAACTTCTCTAGTTCTTGTGTCTAAAATTCCAGTTTGAAAGAGAGAAGATTAATAGATTTTAACGGAAGTTAAGTTATTTCATTAGAAACGATTCTTCGCAAGTTATCATTATATAATATTGGTGCAACAGACAGGATAACTAGAAGTTTCCAAGGATAATATTTTCATCATTAAATCCTCTTCCCTTAAATTTTGTCTTCTTGATGAAACATTTTAAGTGCGCGGACTTGAATTTTAAGCTTGCCGCAGCTACTCCTCTTTCCCAGATTATAGTTTTAGAAAACCTTATCTCCGTTCTTGTGGTATTTTGAATAGAACTAGTTCATTCCCTTGACGAGGGATCTTGTACACATTTTCTAAATGCATCTTTATGAATCAAGAAAATTAATTTGAGATAAATTTGATACAAGTTTATTAATTTAGGATTTTTTTTTTCTTTTCAGTGTGAACCCTATTCATTTGGAGTCCATACTGACTCGAAAAGCACGTGGATCACCTAGGAAGGATCCATTGAAGAAGGGCAAAGAGGCGGAGAGAAGTTAGCTGCAGATTTCCAATGTTGACCCAGGACTTCGCCCTAGGAATAAGACAAGACATCAGGGAGCGACCCCCCTTTTTCCGAAGGATGGCGGGAGCCGCTGCATTCGTCGTTTGTGTCTAAAATTCCAGTTTGAAATTTTTTCGATATATGTTGACAAAAAAATATTGCGAACTCATCTCTGCAAGATTTGAAATTTGAGAAAAAATCATTTTGTAATTCTAAATCGTATCAAAAGTAATATTGCGCGTGAAAAAGAAATTTTCGCGGACGTTGGTTCGAACAAGAAATTCTTCGCCTGTAAAAAGTGGTGCGCGTATGTTTTACGGGGGGCTTTTTCTCTCGGTTTCGAGGTAAAAATATAAATAAATAAAAAACCAAAACAAAAGGGAAAAATTATTTTCTTTGGGTTTTCCTTCTGCTTTCTTCGAAGTCAACAAAGGGCGGCTGAAGAAAGTACAAAGAACAGAGAGAGGGAGACGTGAGGGAGACGTGCAGCAGGCCAGCAGGGAGGAAAAACTGTTCATCTTCTTCGCGTCGACGCCGCTGCCCGTCCGCGCCGGCCACCGCCGCCCGTCCGTCTCGCTCGCAGCTCTGCCAGTCACCGCCGCTCCGCCACCGCCGGCCCTGCCTCGCCATCCGACCTGTCCGCCGCGCCTCTGTAGTCGCCGAAGCCCCTCACCGCGCCTCCGCCACCGTTTGTTCCTCGCGACGCCGCTGCTGCTCCTGCTCTGCCCGTTCGCTCGTCCCCGTGTCTGCCGTCGCTGACCCTCGCCGCGCCACCGCTGTCCTGCAGCAGCCGAGCCTCCGCCCGTGACGTGCAGCTCTGTCGCGGACCACCGCAGCCGCTGCGTCGCTCGCCCGAAGCTCCGCCCCGCCGTCGCTGCTTCCGCGCCTTCTGCGAGCTTCTGCTCCGCTGGTCACCGTCGTTCCTACATCCGGCCCCGACGTCAGCAGCCACGACCCAAAACCGACGCCTGCTGCAGCCACGACCCAGCGCCTCTGCCTGCGCCTCCGCCCAGCTCTGCCGCGTCGACGCCGCTGCCGCTACTTGCGGTAACCCACGAGCACCGCCGCACCTCCGAATCGCTGCCGACGCCCGCAGATCCCTAACCGGCCGTCGCCCGTCTCTCTCGCCGCGGCTCGCCGTCTCTGCCCGTCGTCCGAACGCCGGTCTCCCTGCACGCCGGTCCGGGCCACCCCCCTCTCCGAGTGACGCCAGCTGCTGCCTGCCCTCCGCCCGAGCGCCGCTGCTGCTCCGCCTCGCGTGCGACGCCGTTCCCTGTTTGTTGCTGCTCCGCCCGCTGCCGGTCCGCCCTCGCCGGAGCTCCGACGACCACCCCCCACTCTCAACGGTTGTTCACCATCACTGGGACACATCCTCTTGCCGAGCCACCGTCACAAGCCGTTGTTATTTAACCCGGATTTCTAATTTGGTAGTTTTATTTATTTATTTTATTTTTTTGTTTCTTTACTTGAAATATTCCGAGATGTAAAATTGAAATTCCCGACATGAAGTAGCCTCTTAAATTAGGGATTGACAGTTCGATTTTCGCGTCCGATATCCGACCGCAATTGCCTGAAAAATCGTTAATCCAATCTCACGCTCCAGATTCGATTCGCGGTTTATTTAAAATTGACAAATCCGATCACATGCGCGGGATATGATTCGTTAATTTTTTATATATCAATCTTATCTTGCCCGATTTGCTGTCGTGTCGTTTGATCGATTTTGTTTTTGTAAAAAGAAAATTAAAAAAAAATTAAGTTAGATTAGGTTTATCGTCTTAGGGTTATCTTGCATATTTGGAATAGGGAAAAAGTCACGAAAAACTCTGAACTTTGCCCAAAATGACACATTTATTCCAAACTTTTTTTTGTAATGTGAAAAACCCAAAATTTTTCAAACCGTGACACATTTACCCTACTAATGGCATTTTTGTCTTTTAATTTGTTTTTTCCTTTTTTTTTGGTCTTCTTCTTCCCTCCGCCAACCATGGCGAAGGGAAGACAACATCCAGCGAGGGTCGCCCTTGTCGGCGTCGGGCGAGGGCGGCCCTCGCTGGCGTCGGGCAACGGCCTCCCTCGCTAGATCTGGCAAGAGCACCCCTCGCCCAACGTCGGCGAGAGCACCCCTCGCCCGACACAGGCAAGGGCAGCCCGACATAGGCGAGGGTGGCCCTCACCAAAGTCTGGTGAGGGCAGGGACACCCTCACCCGACGCAGGCAAGGGCGGCCCTTGCTTGACGCCGGCGAGGGCCGCCCTAGCCCGACACTGGCGGAGTGAAGAGAGAAGAGAAAAAAGAAATTAAAAATGAAAAGACCAAAATGCCCTATAAATTTGAGGTAAATGTGTCACATAATAAAAGTTTAGGGTTTTTTGTGTCACAAAAAAAGTTTGGGATAAATGTGTTATGGTTGGCAAAGTTCAGGGTTTTTGACGTCACAAAAAAAAAGTTTGGGATAAATGTGTCACTTTGAACAAAGTTCAAGGTTTTTCGTGGCCTTTTCCCTTTAGAATATGAGTTTCATTTCGAATTTTTTTAAAAAAATAAAAATCCAAAAAAAATCAATTTAGGATGCTAGTTTTTTTTTTTTTTAACTTAGATCGCATGTTTAATTGTTTGACAATTTTTAATTTCGAATTTTATAAAAAAAAACACAAAAATCATTATGCATATGTCATTAGGGCAATCTTTGTACATAATTGCATGTTATGATAAAATTGCAAGTTTAATTTTAAGTTTAGATAGATTTTTTTTATTAGATAGATTGCATCTTAGGTTAGAGATTATCAAGTTAAGATAATATCCTAGTTTAAATTAAGATTTGGCCTAACCCAATTCTTAATATAAGTTGGATAGAACCTTAGTCTAGCTAGATAATTTTTGCATTTTTCTAATTTCGAATTTCATGGAAAATACAAAAAAAAAAATTGTCTTAGAATAAATCAATTTCATTATTTAGGATAGACTGGATGCTTATATTTTATTTATATCATATAGTTTAGGTTATATTGCCATATCATTTTGTCATTAGGTTAAATTGCATTAAATAAAGCATGATTCTCATTAAATAAATGAAAAAAAATTACGCGTTAATTAGAAATCATATCTAGGACTATCGATGTGAATTCTGATCTATTCGTTGCCATGAGGTAAATCTTGCAATTTATTCACTTTTTTATCTGGGTATTAAATTAGTGGTTTGCGCATCCACATGATAACCTTACATGTACATGTTAGGGAAGTAAATTGAAATTAATTCAAGTTGTTTGCCAAATATTTTTTCAAAATAAAAGAGAAAGGTGTCGAAATGGCGTTAGAGAAATCTGGCGTAATCAAGTTCTCGAACTCATAAATCTCTGGTTCGTAGGAGTAAAGTAAATCTTTCGTTACTTTACTTGGGTTCCTAATCGACCCACTGAAAAATAGATTAATGGCGACTCCTAATTAAAAAATCATTTACATGTTAAGGATTTGAACATAAATCGTGAAGAAAGCTCGAACTAAGTCTAGGCTTAGAAATCCATTAGCCAAACCTTAGGTGGTTCACTTGAAAATTTGGTCACGACATACGGAAATATCAATTTAAAGTTTTTCGAGACAGGAAAATTAAATAATTTGAAAAAAAAATGATCCCATTACTAGTTTGGGATTTTTGGTGATACTAACTCACCACAAACGCTTATCTTATATAAAACTGGTTACAGGAAAAAGAAAAAAAGAACAGAAAAAAAGCTTAGTGCAGACTAAGAGAAAAAGAACACCAGGAGCACTTTCTTACCGTGGAGACGAAGGAAAGAAACTACAACATATATACTAAGTATGAGCACCTTTGACAAAAAAAAGAAAAAAAAAGAAAAAAAAAAAGGGTTTATTGGTTGGATTCAGTCCCTTCAGTTCGGATACTCCCTCTAATTATGCAGAGCCTGCATTATGCGATCTGGGTCATAGCAGCACCATATAAGAGAGAACAGAGCAGAAGCAGCAGCATGGAAATTTTAGGGCGTCAGTCCCACTGCTTGCTCCCACAGCTGACTTGTGTAATCACTCCAACCACAGGACTTCTCGAACAGATCCTCCAGCTCAAGATAGATTCCTGTGTCATCCATTGCCAGTTCTTTTGCTTCTACATCCATCGCATCATCGCCCATGACCACGTTGTCTACGAGGAGCTTCTCCGACATCTCGTGGAAAACCGAAGGCAAATCTGACGGACTAGCTCCGGCCTTCTGATCAGGTGTCCGACCCTGCACAGCCCTGAAATCTCCGCCACCTATAGGGGGAGGCCATGGGTTGTGCATCTGAATGGTCTGAAAATCCGCTGGCGCGACATTGTTCGGCCAAGACTCCATCTGTCCCAGATCATCGCCAACTCTTGGGCAATCAACGTTCGGGCTTTGAATCTTGTGATCCATTACGTCGAGCGAGCAATTGGTGGCTTCGCTATCGAGACTAAGCAATTTGTTCTTCTCGCTCGATTCACAAGCCTCTAATTCTCTCTTCTGCCTCCTCTCTTGGATTAAATGGACAAAGTTCGGGCTTTCGGTTGCTTTGGAGAGGAGGAGGAATATTTGCCGACACCTGCACTCAGCATAGCGAATCCGCTCAGCGACCTGATTGATCTCATGCTGCGAGTGCTCCCGCTCTTCTCTTAGTTTCAGGATCTCGGTCTTCAATACTTCCTGGTCCTTCTTAAGCATTTCAAGTTCAGCTTCCTTTCCAGCCTCTGGGTAATCCGAAGCAACAGTGCGACTCAATGTTTTCCGGCTGAGTTTGCGTCTCCTCCTTATGTTCTTCAGCAAGTGCTTCTTTCCTTTCTGAAAACTTCGGTTCGCAAACTCCCATTGATCTGTGTCCATCTTCCTAAAACCCTGCGACATATCTTGGATCATGATGCATGAAGAATAGGAGGAAGCTGGGTTGAGTAAATTGAAACAGAAGTCCCAAAGAGGGTATGGACAAATTTAATGACTCGATATCAATCCGTCAACTTCATAAATACGAAGACAAAAGTGCAGAACTATGCTTTTGGTCTTGCCCAAAAAGGAGAAGTGTCAGAAGGCTTTACCAAAACGTCGGATAGAAACAAAGCGATGGCTCAAAGAGTCTCATCTTCAGCTAGAAAGTGCATAATGGAGCATCAACACAGTAGTGCATTTCTAATCCAAATGAAAATTTAACATTTGAGAAAAGCACTCAAACACAAATCCGGTGAGAAGATAAATCTTTAATGGGTATCCTGACGTCTTGGTTGACATGGTAGTTTCTGCAAACTACCATAAAAAGCATCATCACTTGAATATGATGACGGGCCATTGGCCCCTGGTCGCTGGATGCAAATTCTAGTGAACATGTGCCTCATGATTCATGATATTTCGCATAGAATCGATGTATCTCACCTGCCATTCCAAATTTTTTCGTTCCTCGTCCCCTAATCTAGGTAAAGCACAACTAATAACCGAGCAAGTGGGTAAAACTGAATCTCAACACAGGAGCAAAACGTGGCGAGTGGGTTCCCTTAGAACCTAGCTACTTTGCCCTGGGGACTATCCGTTGGGACAATGAGGAGTAGCTGGATGCCCCCAAGAGGATCACACTCCGAACGGCAAAAAAGAAGAAGAAAAAGAGCCGAAACAGAGGGAAAAATAAAAGACAGCTGAAACACAGTCAAACCAAAAAAACATACAGACATTTTACGCATTTATATCAATAAGTGTTGAGCTGCCAAGGGGTAAGTTTCGAGCAAAAACATGGACAAAAAACACAATCCCGTTCGAAGGGAATACCCACGTAAGTGTTAAGCTGCCTGATGAAGCTGGAGAAATTGGAGTGCTTGAAGTATCGGGGCAGGAGCTGCTTCGAGAACTCGTGCGGGTTCCAAACCACGATGCTTTTCCGGCTGGAACTCCACGACACCACCGGGTCCGTACTCGGGTCCGACACCATCTCGTACGTCTTCTTCAGGAAGGGCGCCGGCCCCGCCTCCCCTAGCCCCTGCATCGGTCTCGCCACTTCGTCCGCCGCTGCCTGCAAGGAGCACGACGGCGATCCGGCGGCAGCGTCCCTTGGATCAGCAATGATCGCCACCTCCTCATCTTCCTCTTCCTCTTCGATCTTCACCACCTGCGTGGCCAGAGCCGGTTGGGGTTCGGGCCGCGTCAGGCACGAACGCAAGAGCGGCCCGGCATCAATTTCGCAGTCGGCGATGGCTAATTTTGGGGACGGAACCGAATGGGGAAGCGACCCTAGGTCGCCGGGGACACCACCGCCAACAGCAGCAACGGACGCGACCTCTTGTCGCGACCTCGCGAAAGGTTCCGCCTTTTCTAGCTCAACACTCCACTCTCGAAAGAGGGTGTCCAAAAACGACGCGCACGGTTCATCGGTACGGCCGCCTCCTGGGGGCGCCGTCGTCATTTTGACCTCGAGTTCGAGGTCCCAAGGCGGAGATGGCATGAGAGAATTTCGAGCGAATGAATGCACACGGCGGGCGAATATCCTATTTTGAGCGAGGGAGACAGGCCTCGAGACTGTCGAGTGCCTGAGGGACAGGGCGTAACGATTACGGACCGTTGATCTGACACAGGATGCACCTAGTACAAGGAGGGGGCGCCTTTTCGTCTCGTCGGTGGGTCCCGTGCGGTATGCCACGTTTCGATGTGCTGCTTGTCTATCTAAGCAAATTTTGGTTGGCTTGTGTGAACGCGTTTTCATAGTCGGCATACGATGGATCGACCATCGAATTGGAACAGCCGGGACAGCGATGCTTTGCATAATTTTCCATGGCCTCCATCGGAAAAATATTGAGAGAGATGTACCATTTATATAATTGTCAAAACATATTGTTCGTGTTTGTGTCAACGCGTTTTTAAATAACATTCATTCTCAAAAAAAAAAAAAATCATATACATTATGAAAAGAATTTCAAACCTTTTCTTATCTAGCAATTAGAGCTTTTTATAATATGGGAAATAAAAAGGACGAGTGCCTTAAAAGTATTCACGAATTATATTCTTTTATCATTGTCATAAGAGTTTTCAATAGAAGCATTTGTTATCGTTTGGCAAGGATTAATGTAGGAAAAACATGTTAGGGAGCCAAATGTAACAAAGTTGTGTGAAAAACTAAACGTTGAATTACAAGGATTCCGTGTCAAAAAATGTGAAAGAGAATTTATTACAAGTATAACAATGAGGAATTTGCGAACTTCGGCATTTAAGGATAATACCACGCAATATTTTAGGATTTCATGCAAAATATTTACAAGAACAGCTCATTTTCCATCACAAAAGTCACTTCATCAATAACAATTGTGTTACACATGCCAAGGCAATAGTTACTGTCATACGTTGCTAGACAAGAGAAATATAATATTATCTAATCAATTCTTATCTTATTGCTTTCTTATTAAGTACATGAATAATTTTCTTTGGTTACTTATCTATTTTTAGATCCCTAGTTTGGGTTTCCTATCTATGGAAGTATTTCATATCGGCTTGTTAATGGAGTTTCAATAGACGTCATACATGTGATTGTTCACCTATCAATTTTTACTTTTTAGGTTGAATTTTTTAATACGGTGTTAGAGGCAGGTTCTGCCTCAATTTATTTCACTTATACAAGTATCCCAGTGCTTGCTCATGGAATTTAATGCACGTTGTATTCACATTGCGGGCCACCTTTTATCGGTTTAAACTTTCGGCCGAGGCTTTTTTTTTTTTGAAGTTGTCTACCGCATCGTCCGAGGTCAAAATGAATGACGAATGTCGGGTTGCTGAACTTTTATGTGGTCCGACGAAAGAGAGTGAGGGAGGGGGAGACGCATGAAGACGGGAGTGTAAGTTTGCCCCGTGAGCGAGCTCAAGAGGGTGCATTTGTAGGAGAACTAAAAGAAAAAGAAAGACCACAATGGTTGGGGGAATGGAACAGTTGCAAAAGTTGTTGAATAGTGCGGCATGACTCTTGATAGCATTTGTTGAACTTCGCGGAAGTGTGATTATGATAAACACTTTATTAATATTATTAAAAGTGCACTCAAGTGCACACTCATACTGTAGACATAACTCTATCTAACACTCACTGAGCTCTTTACTTTCCTCTCCACACTCTTCTCATGCCACACACTCCACGCTACACACACCATCACTTCTTCACATGTCATTCACAACACCACAACACCACAACACCACACTCTCTTACACCACTCACTACTACACAAGACCCCTATCATTTTACACTCACGCACATTTTATACAACACTTTACACTCCACACACAAGGGGCAAGAGCCCTTATTTATAGGGTGTAAAGTCAGTCAATTAACCTACTTCCACACCGAAGTATCTCCTGTTGCAACCTCTCTTTTTCCATTGAGGAAAGGGAAGAAGTTTAGGGGTATTTGCCTAAAGAAGCGAACCAACGGCCTTAGATTAGGCGCGGGCTCTCCCAAGCTCATATCTTGCATGACATTGGATTTTGTATTTTAGTTCTTAACAATCTAAGTATTTCTAGGAGTCGCCACTAACCTATTGGGGTCGCCTAGAAACCAACCGAGACGCAAGAGTGTTGTCTCGACTCTTACGTAATCAGAGATTTCTAGGGATGGGGACTTGTTTACACCAATGTTTCTATTAACGCCCTTACGGTACCATTAACTTGGGAGGTTGTTTATCTAAATCACCACACAATCTTGATTACAAATCATAATCCTTATCAAAGCTGTTAAGTGTCCATGCAAACGTTTTTGTGGGGGTATTTTCCTTAATGTCTAGACTAATCCTAATCTAATCTAGAAAAAAAAAACTTATACTCAAATTATCGAAAAGTGGTGAGATAAGTAAACATCCAAGAGATTGAAATAACTTGAAAGAAAATGTGGAAAAGGAAAACCCAATACAAGTCGAATAAATAATATTACACGGCCTTATTATCACGCCCCAGACAGGAGTGCCATGAGCGAAATGGGAATTTAAATATGCATGAAATTATTCTAGATGTGTGGAACTACTCTAGATAATTTTAATATATACAAAATGGATTTTTTTTACAAAAATGGTTATAGAATACCAAAATAGCATTAAGTTAGGAAAACGACCTTATAAAATTAAGAAAATTGTATGAATATCATTTATGCCCTAATTTGATGCTATCCAACATTTTTTAAATATTTTTTTTGAATTTTTGAATTTTTTATTTTTTATTTTTTTTTTAAAATTCCCTAGACCGGTCTATGCTTGATTTACATGAATATTAACTACTCATAACATGAATATCACAAGAACCGAGCTCAAATTGACCTTTTCAAGATCGAAGCTTGGTTTGAGCATTTCGTCAAGCAATTGGTGTGCATCAACCCGTCTCAAGCAGATTCCTTGAGCCTTGTTTGTGGCCTTCGATCACGACACATGAGCAATCTTATGTGAAACTAAAATATCAAGATTATACCACTACATGCAGAGAACAAGTTTAGCTAGAAATTACAGCCTAAAACACATAAGAACTAGACTGAAATCAGCTTCAAATATGCAGGTTTGAGCTGTTTTTGCGAATCTGAGTTTGAACCCATGTCAAATAAACATGTTGCATGCCTAGATTCAAGCCTCGACACTCATTACGTGCGGGATCCATAGGAAACATCACTTCATCTACGTAAAAATCGATAACATGTACTTTTAAATGTAACAAACATCGCAGAGAATGATCAACCGAGCAATCGAAACGAACTCTCCAAGAAGCATACATGCATGACCTACACTGACCAACCATGTCTCAATTGGGATTGGTTTGGTTTTTGACTCAAGTTATAGACGATCTCATGATTCACACGGGGGTTTAAAGACTAAACCGGACTAACCTAAACAATGTTTATACTCTCATATAACATTCATCAAACTCACGAAGACAAGTAATCCATGAAAATGGGCATAACAAATCAAACAAGTAAGACTCTTGAAGAGACTTCCAACACTTAGAAAGATTCCAGCCTCAGAAATCAATTTTCTGGACTGGTTTTCCTCTTGATTTGTCATAGTTGAAACATGATCAAAATTGACCAAAAATACATTTAGGATTCTTACCTTGCTTTGTAGTTTCTTTTGCACGTGGCTCTCAGCCGAGAAACCAAGAAATTATCCTCTGGAAACACAGGGAAGTTGGCTCCTTCAAATTGGAAAATAAGATCTACAAAGAAAGAACTGACAAGGAAGGTTTTTTGTTGGTCCCAAAACCGGTCTCCAGGACTTCTTTTGTTGCCCAACTTTGTTGTGACATCCTGAATTTCAGGTTCTGTTTTTGATTGAATAAGTTGGGCTTTTCATCGATGCGCCTATAGTTCTTTTCCTAGAGCTAATCACTTACGGGATAATTAGTCTACCAAGTGAAGCCATTAAGGAATCTAAACGCAATAGACTTGAGAATTTAACTAGAAATTGGCTGTTCGATCGTGTTAATCTGCAAGGGTCATTACGGCACAGTTAAAAATCGATTAGAGACTGGAGATAGGTCGATTCAACAAAACCATGTAATTAAGTATGGGTGATTTCACCTAATTGCACAATTCTTATCAATCGGTACTAGACCGATTTTTCTGTCGTTTTCGTACCTCGTATCTGTATATGAAATATCAAGATTTTCACAACAACCGAGAGTCACCAATGAGTCGAAGATGCATGTTGTGGATCGGAAATGATCGACCACAAGTCATCGCACTAAAATTTTTTAAAAGCTACCCAGTAGATTAGGTCACGCTAAAATCGCGCTCGGTTGAAATTAACTGTGAATTTGAACCTGATTTCAAAAATTGAAAGTTCTGTTGTGTCACAATTTATTTTAGAAACATCAACTCATCCTCCGAAGATTTTTCTACAGACCGAGATTTTTGGCGGAAATTCAAAGTAAGGTTAAATTGAATCGGGAAAATTCGAGGGACTGTTTTTTAGCGCACCCATGGCCGTCAAATTGGTTCAATTGATGAGGAAAAATGTTGAATGGAATGATGGCACCTTAGTTGGAATTATGGATGTCAAATTGAATCCAATTAGAAGAGAATTGAAGGGGAATCGAATGAATTGGAGACCAAAATGTACAAAATTCGTAGGCCTTGTGGGGTGCAACATTTGGGAAACAATAACAAACAAGTTTGAAAACTCAATAAATAAATCATCTAATCCTCAGATAGATGGATGCCTCATATCGGAAATATGCGATTCTTGATGCTAAAAACGTCGATGGTAAATCAATAGCAAAACATTTTCTTTACCTTGGTTAAGACATGCGAGAATCATCAACTAGTTATAAAACAAGTATGATCAAAATCAAATAATGGCATGTAAAATATGCACGTGAATCAAGGCCAAAATAATAGCACATAAAATATGCACGTGACTCTCAAGGCCCAAATAATAACATATAAAATATGTACATGACTCTCAAGACCCAAAAAATAACATGTAAAATATGCACGTGCCAAATAATAGCATCTAAATTATGCACGTGACTCTCAAGTGCCAAAAATGCAACATGATCAACAACCAAATGATACTTCCTAAACCATAATAAATCACATGAACTTTCAATTATTACATCACATAACTGAAATGTATCGATTTTTTAGGAATCCGCCGAATATGGTCCTGCCCTGTTAGGCACGGCATTGTCCCGAGATCCATTGGTGACAGTATCCAAAATCCATCGGGTTTCGTCCCGAATTCCATTTGTGGAAGGCATCTGAAATCTATCAGACATTGTCTAAAATCCATCGGTGACGGCTTAGTGATATTGCTAGTACGAGTACCTAGAGGGGGGTGAATAGGTTTATAAAAATTTTCTTGAAGATTGCACAATACTTTAGACAGATGAAGGATTTGCAATAATTAAAAATCAATCGTAAGACTGAGTTAAGGAAAGAGAGAATTGAACACGCGGTTTATAGTGGTTCGGCTTGATGCAAGCCTACGTCCACTCTTCTGCACTGACAGCCAATTGGCTGGATTCCACTATGAACAAAGAGATGTTACAGTGTTGATCTTCCTTGATTTCTCGATGTAGATGATCTACTACACTCGCTCAAGGTATCACCAAGTATAAACACTCTCTGTGTATACAATTTCGCTCGAACTGTATCGACTAACAATCAAGGTTCTTCAGACTCTGGAATTTTTCTATCAATCACTCACTTAAATCAACTAGAACGTCTTCTTTTTATACTCCTTTATGCCATCATAGCCGTTGGCACTTACCAAAGGAATTCCTCCAATCTACCCGTTGGACGGAATCAATTAGGAAGATCATCCGAGCTATTTAAGGAATTTGATGATAGCCCATCAATCATGTTCGCCCATACAATCAGGATCTTGGTTTCCAAGAATAGAACATTCCAAGAATGTTTCGTCGATCATTGGATCTTCAATTGATCTTAGATAAGAATCAAAGAATCCGAAATGATTATCCAACCAAGGGATCTTTTCCAGAGGATAGGATCGAATCCTCAACCATATACTTCGGTTTTGGATTTCCTTCGTCACTGGATTAGAAAGACTGTCAGTGAGAATAGTCTTGAGTCTTGAGTCTTGAGTCTTGAGTCTTGAGATTACAAAGTCTTGAGACTTTAAACTGTCGATATCCAGACTAGACTGATAGAAATGTTTTGTCAGCTTTAAAATATTCTGGAAAGATTTCTCCAACAATCTCCCCCGTTTTGATGGTGACAAAACTTTCTTGTAGATTTGAACAACTTTGACCTGCAAAAACATTTCTCAAGCAATATGGCTAACTCATAAAGATTAATAAAACAACCAGACTCTGCATCCACAGCAAATTGGTTAGTCTTTCATGAGTAATACCATATAACAATACTTGATATAAATGTAACTAGTCAAGCATCAAAATCCACAGCCAATTCAGTCAAATTTAAATTCACACCCAAGTTCAAGTTCTCAAGTCATATTCAAAAATAAACATAACCACAAAAGTCAAAGTTTTTAAAAAATTGTTGGTTCAAATTGGTTCTCCCCCTTTTTGTCATCATTAAAAATGGTGAGAAAGGAGTCATGTCTGCTTGGGAAGGCGCACGATCTGGAAATCTCCCATTGACTGGACTACGCTTTCTAGCCTCTTCAAGTCCTCCCTTAGATGAGCTACCTCCTCTCCTTTGGCATTGGCTTGAAGTTGCAGAGCGAGGTCTTTCATCTTGTCCTCCAGGGTGACTGAAGATGCTTGTCCAGCATTCTTCATGGCTTGAATTTCACAGTCCAGAGCATATATCTGGCCACGCATTTCCAGAAGAATATCCATGATGCGATGAAAATCTGCAGAATTGTCCGTCTGTGTACTGGCATGAGCTTTCTCAGATGGAGTAAATGGAGACGATGGCGCTTCCGTATAGTCTTGCAGATTTGTTGTCGACGTATCACCTTCTTCAGGCAATTGAGAAGCCTGAAAATCTTCTGGGTCTGCTGGAAATTGTCTTGGACCTTCACTATCGTCAGCATGAGGTGTGGACCTTTCTTGCTCGCCAACTCCCCCTGTCTCTAGGACATCCAAAGGGGAAGAGTGATGATCATGCTCTTGATTTCCCTTCTCTCCAGATTCAGCAGCAGACTTTTCTTTCTCTTCTTCAGCTTCTTTCTCCTTCTCTCTCAGCTCTTCTTCTTCTCTGTGTTTCTTCTGAAGTTCTGTCGGCTGAGACACAGAACGTCTGGTTCTTGTCAGTGCATAGATAGTAGGATCTTCATCCTCTTCATCTTCATCCTCCAGGATGAGAGTTCTTTTATTCTTTTTCGATGAGGCACCAATGGCCTCCTTTCCTTTTCTCTTTGAAGCAGACTGAACTAGAGATTTCACTCTGAATTTCTCCATTGCCTTGGAAAGTTCTTGCAGACGCATCTTCGTTAACATCTTCAAACCTACCACCATCTTATCACACAGTTGAACACAAAGTGTTTGTGGCGGTTCAATATTCATGTGTCTAAAGATCTTGGTCACCAGACCAGGATAAGGCAATTGTCCTTTGTCTTTCGACATTGCTCTGTACATATGGAAGATAATAGTGTGCGGGAGAGAGAATTTCCATCCTGAGTTGATCGCGTACATCAACTTTGCTTCAGAAAGAGACACGGAAGTCTTTGACGTAGACTTCGGTCTTAGACAGTTGATTACAATCTTATGAAGCACAATGTTGATGGCATTCATCCTGGAATAGGTAACTTTCTTCTCTGCGTTCCTATCTTTGACAAGTTCCAGAGTAGTACGAGCAGGTGAGACTTTGATTGGTAGATAACGTCCTCGTTCAACTCCAACTATGTCTGCCAACATATTCACATCTACCACGTAGACTTGGTCTCGTACACTGAATGAAATTCTATTCGCATCCAGAAAGCTAAGATTTGAATAGAAATAAGCGGTCAGATGAGCATACCCGTCAGTAGAGTCAAAGCAAAAATTCTCAAGTTGAAACAAATTCAACTTTTCTCTTAAGTTCATGTTGATGGCATCCAGGAAGTCAAAATCAACACTTCTAGGGTTTATCACCCCTCTTTTCAACAGCCTGAAATACACTTTTTCTTGATCCTTGGATTTGAACAAATCCATCCGATTTCCTTTCACCTTTGCTGCCACTCCCATTTTCGGTTGAAATTCAAGGAACATTCTGTCATCATCGTTCCCTTCAATTAAATTTTGTCCTGGCATACGAGGATCACTTGGAATGTTCGCAAGTGCGTCCTCTGCTTTTCCTTTCGGGGCTATTCCCAAATC
Organism: Eucalyptus grandis x Eucalyptus urophylla; assembly: GCA_028830015.1. Taxonomy (NCBI): domain Eukaryota; kingdom Viridiplantae; phylum Streptophyta; class Magnoliopsida; order Myrtales; family Myrtaceae; genus Eucalyptus; species Eucalyptus grandis x Eucalyptus urophylla. The sequence continues at coordinate 51,820,637 of CM054190.1, forward strand.
CTCCATTTTCCTCAGAAAACGATACTCATTCCCATAATTTTTGTCCTTAAGGAAGTCATCTATATATTGCAATGGAGTACCGGTGCTTTTCAACGCACGATAAAGTTTATAGATAAAGGAGGGTTTTTGGACTCTTACTGGGTCGGCATCCTCGATTATCTCTTCTTCCAGAAGATTACTTGCATCTTATGGGGCAGGAGGCGATGAATGACGTGGATGAGAGCGAATCGGACTTTGTCGCTGACTTGTTAAGTCTTCTTCCTTAGTGAGATCGAAGTGAGTCGGTCCCTTCTCCATTCTTTGTGGTCCCCTGCTTGCGATTCTTGATGATTTCCTCGAAGAAGACATCTTTATTTGTTGATTGGAATATTCCTTCACTCGCTTTCCCAAGAAAAATGACCACTTTCTCGAAGAACAAGCAGTAGAAACAGTATCGGGAGGAGAGTGCCTTTTAGGGTTTTGAAGATTGGGAAAAGAAAAATTGTATATATATAACTCAGTTTTGAAAAGGGAAGTTCAATCGGTGCAAGGAAAATGTACGAACACTTCTTTTCAAAATCAATAACTGCCAAAATTATTTCCTTTTTTTTAAAAAAAAAAAAACAAGTCTTCAAATTTCACACGGATTATAGAATAACCGAAAGATCGTACCTTTTAGATAGAATACAACTTACAGTCTATAGCCACGAATGTCTGAGTCTGAGGATTTAAAGTCTGAAAGATTAGAGTCTTAGAGTTGGTGAGTCTCTAGACTTTAACTTCTTCAAGCTTCAAAATGTTGAGTCTTGAACGGATAAAGTCGAATTGATTTTTCTCCAAAGGCTTTGTGAATATATCCGCTAGTTGACTCTTTGAATCAACAAATTTAATCGAGATTTCTCAATTTTGAATATGATCTCTAATGAAGTGATGTCGAATCTCAATATGCTTTGCTCTTGAATGAAGGATTGGATTTTTGGTGAGATTGATCGCACTGGTGTTGTCACATCTGATTTCTGTGCATGAGTCTTCAATCCCAAAGTCTTGTAGCTGTTGTTTTATCCATAGAATTTGCGAATAGCAGCTTCCAAGAGCTATATACTCTGCTTCTGTCGTTGAGAGAGCTACAGTGCTTTGCTTCCTCGAAAACCAAGACACTGTCCTGTTTCCAAGCAGTTGACAAGTTCCAGAAGTACTTTTTCTATCGACTCTGCAACCGGCCAGATCTGCATCTGAGTATCCTAGAAGATTAAAGTCTCCCTTCTTGGGATACCAGAGACCGATGCTTGAAGATGAGGCAACGTATTTGATAATACGTTTTGCAGCACTGAGATGGGATTCTCTAGGATCTGATTGAAACTTAGTCTGTCGTACCAAGCTCGAGGTGCTTGCTTTAAACCATATAAGGCCTTTTTCAGTCTGAAGACTGAGTTTGGCTTCTTTGGGTCTTCAAACCCAGGTGGTTGTTCCACATAAACTTGCTCATGGATGAATCCATTTAGGAATGCACTTTTGACGTCCATTTGGAATAACCTGAAATTTTTATAACAAGCAAACGCAAGTAATAGACGAATAGCTTCTAACCTTGCTAGTGGAGCGTAAGTCTCATCATAGTCTATTCCTTCTTCTTGTGTATATCCTTTGGCCACGAGTCTTGCTTTGTTTCGTACGACTTTTCCTTCTTCATTCATCTTGTTCCTGAATACCCATTTGGTTCCAATAACAGTTTTACTTTTTGGTTTAGATGTCAATTCCCAGACATCATTGATGTTGAACTGTCTGAGTTCTTCTTGCATAGCTTTGATCCAACTTTCATCAGATAAAGCTTATTCTATGCTTTTTGGTTCAATTTCAGAAATGAGAGCCACAGCACTAGATTCTTCACGCCTTTTTGATCTGGTGCGGATTCCTTCATTGATTTCGCCAATAATGAGATCTTTGGGATGACTGGATTTATGCTTCCAGTTACTGGTTGATCTGCCTGGTTGATGATCTCTATCTTTATTTGAATCTTCATGAGTTCCTTGATGTTGGACTTCCAGAGACTGAGATGCTTCTTGAGTTGTAAGCGTTGGAAGTTCTGGAGTGGGTTCAGACTCTTCATACCGAGTCTGGCTGGATTCATCTTGCATTGAGTCTTGGAATTTGACATTCATTGATTTCTCCACCGACTGGCTTTTCTTGTTATAGACTCTGTAGGCTTTGCTTGATGTAGAATATCCAAGGAAGATGCCTTCATCTGATCTTTCTCCAATGCTCTGGGTTCTAGTCGGTCCGAAGAGATCCATATGAAGCAACTGTAGTACATGATTAGTAGAGACATGATTTATTGGCTTAAATGAATTTCTTACCTACTTTCCCAGAATGCATGGAGTGCATGAATCAGACTTTTGGTATGGCAATTTAGGTAGACCTCGAACAAGCTTCTTTGATGAGATTTTGGCTAATTGTTTCATGTTGACATGGCCAAGCTTTCTGTGCCATAAGACTGCTTCATCTTGAATTGAGATTAGGCATTGTGCTTCATTTGGTTTTACATCAAGGAGGTAGATATTTCCATGCCTTCGACCCATGAAAGACTGAGTTGAGTCTTTGCTAATTCCAGAACATATGCCTTCTTGAAAGGAGATCTTGAAACCGGTATCACATAATTGGCTAATGCTTAGAAGATTGTAGTTGAGTCCTTCCACTAGAGAGACATTGCTTATTGTGAGATTTCCAATTTTCACAGTTCCAAATCCCACAATGCTTCCTTTGATGTTTCCTCCAAATGAAACTTTTCCACCATTTACTTGAACAAGCTTTATAAAGCAATTTGAGTCTCCTGTCATGTGTCTTGAACATCCGCTGTCAAGATACCACTTAACTTTCTTTTTGACAGAGACCTGCATTAAAAGAGAGTCTCAAGCTTTCTTTGGTACCCAAATTTTCTTGGGTCCTTTGGCGTTAGTAGAATGAGCATTACTAGGCCATACTTTTTTAACAGGCTTCCAAACCATAGGACACTCTTTTTCAAAATGATCCTTACTGTTACACTTTGAACACCTTAGAGCATTTCGACCTACAGACTTTACAAAGACTTTCTCGAAATGATTTTTGTAAGCCTCTTTTGACGGTCTTTTCTTAATTCTTTCTTTTACTTTTGGAAAATCAATCAAAGGAATTGTTTCTGCTGTCATACCTAAACCAGACTTATTGAAGTAAGGTCTTTGGACTGAAAGAACTTTTTCAAGTTTTTCAGACCCTATTGAAAATTTCTTTGAAATATTTGATAAGTCAGTTTTTAAGAAAGCATTTTCTTTTGAAAGTTTATCTTCATTCTCCTTAAGAGTAGAAACATTCAAGTCTAAACTTTTCACTTTTTCTTCTAAAATATTTTCCTTTTGTTTTAAAACTGAGTTTTCCTTTTTAAGTTCGGAAATCTTTTTGAGAGAAGTCTTAAGACTAAAACATAGTTCATCAATGTATTTAGAGACTTTGACAGGGATTTTATAATCACTTACCTCAAATTCACTGTCTGAGTCTGATCCAGAGTCTGAGTCTGATTGTGCCATCAGACACAGATTGGCATATTCCTCATCACTATCTTCACACTCTGTATCGCTCCAAGTTTCGGCTTTGAGAGCTTTTCGAGACTTTTCAGCTTTTCCTCTCTTCTTCTTCAGGAGAGGACAATTTGGTCTGATGTGTCCCTTTTTCTTACATTCGAAGCAAACTACATCTTTGTTTGGTTCCTCATTATCAACAAACTTGGTTTGCTGTTTCTGAAGACTTTGTTTCCTTGAGTTGAACCTTCTTCCTTTTCTATTCAGCTTTCTGAACTTTCTAATCATTAGAGCAAGCTCCTCATCGTCCAGATCTTCTTCAGAGTCTGTATCATCAGAATCATCGTTAGATTTTAATGCAATGGATTTCTTACCTCTTGGATCTTCGTCTTCATAATTCGTTCCACTTCGTAAGACTGAAGAGTTCCAATCAGCTCGTCTACAGATAATGGCATAATTCTTTGCGTCTCTCTTATTGAAGTCTTTATATGATTCCAATCCTTGGAGAGTCCACGCAGCAGTTTGTTCACCTTCATAGGATCAGAAATTTTCTGTCCTTGATTTTCAAGGCCATTGACAATATCTGTAAAACGGCTAAACATGTCAGTTATAGATTCTCCTGGTTTCATTTTGAAGGCTTCATATTGACCAAGGAGAATGTTAATTCTGGTCTCCTTCACTCGATCTGTCCCTTCATAAGTGATATGTAATCTATCCCAGACTTCTTTTGCTGTGACACAAGAAGATATTCTGTTATATTCAGTTGGTGATAAAGCACAATATAAAGAGTAAATTGCTTTTGCATCGAGTGCTTGTCTCTTGTTTATCTCTTCTTGAGACATTCCGCTGATATCAACAGTTTCTTTCCCTCTTTCGGATACTGATGCAGCAGTAGGAATAATTCCTCTTTCCACCACATCCCATTCCAAAGGATCCTTTGACCGTAGAAAAGCTTTCATCTTGTTTTTCCAGATGTTGTAATCCTTTCCATCAAAGTAGGGTGGTCTGGTATTGCTTTGCCCTTCCACCAGCCCTGGTGCTAGCATACTAGCCATGGATCTTTTACTCTGAAGTAAAACACTTCAAATAAAGTAAGAACACGAGCTCTGATACCAATTGATATTGCTAGTACGAGTACCTAGAGGGGGGTGAATAGGTTTATAAAAATTTTCTTGAAGATTGCACAATACTTTAGACAGATGAAGGATTTGCAATAATTAAAAATCAATCGTAAGACTGAGTTAAGGAAAGAGAGAATTGAACACGCGGTTTATAGTGGTTCGGCTTGATGCAAGCCTACGTCCACTCTTCTGCACTGACAGCCAATTGGCTGGATTCCACTATGAACAAAGAGATGTTACAGTGTTGATCTTCCTTGATTTCTCGATGTAGATGATCTACTACACTCGCTCAAGGTATCACCAAGTATAAACACTCTCTGTGTATACAATTTCGCTCGAACTGTATCGACTAACAATCAAGGTTCTTCAGACTCTGGAATTTTTCTATCAATCACTCACTTAAATCAACTTGAACGTCTTCTTTTTATACTCCCTTATGCCATCATAGCCGTTGGGACTTACCAAAGGAATTCCTCCAATCTACCCGTTGGACGGAATCAATTAGGAAGATCATCCGAGCTATTTAAGGAATCTGATGATAGCCCATCAATCCTGTTCGCCCATACAATCAGGATCTTGGTTTCCAAGAATAGAACATTCCAAGAATGTTTCGTCGATCATTGGATCTTCAATTGATCTTAGATAAGAATCAAAGAATCCGAAATGATTATCCAACCAAGGGATCTTTTCCAGAGGATAGGATCGAATCCTCAACCATATACTTCAGCTTTGAATTTCCTTCGTCACTGGATTAGAAAGACTGTCAGTGAGAATAGTCTTGAGTCTTGAGTCTTGAGATTACAAAGTCTTGAGACTTTAAACTGTCGATATCCAGACTAGACTGATAGAAATGTTTTGTCAGCTTCAAAATATTCTGGAAAGATTTCTCCAACACTTAGTCCCTTGTGTGATCATACGTACAAGTAAGCACACAAATCGATTCTTATCTTTAGTATAAGTAAATGCAAGAGGCCTTACAGGCGTGCCATGCAAAGTGTGTGTTATGACTTATCGAGACTGTATCGTTAAAATATGCCGAGCACGGGTCAAGAATCATGGTTTGATTCGATACGTTTGAGCATCGTCCTAGGCCAAATTTGATTTGAAAATGTTACGCCTAAATAACGTCAAACCTAGAGAGACCCAGTCCGTTGTGCATGTCACGCACGTTCCAGACCAACGAGACCTCTTTCCAAAACTCGGAACGTGCTTTCAAGCGTAGACAATAACATATGAGCAAACCGTGTCAATAAATAGTAACATCTGCTTGCAAGCACAACAAACACGTGACACAAACCCGATTCATTTCCGAACCTCGTGCGCAAACAATAACATGAGTAAACCATACAAAATTAGTACATGAGCAACCTACGTGAGTTTAAGCAATAACAAGCAAGCACTAGCGAACTCCTATAGGCACGACAAGTATATAACTCATGTCCAAACTACGCAACACCCTATTCAACGATTAGGGGATCTACTTATGAAACCGTACATCGCATCGGGCACAGCATAAGGTTCGTAGCTCGAATCGATTGGTCAAGGCCTTGGATCGATACACCTCACTATCAACCAGCCAAGTGAGGTTTGTTCTGATGCGCCTCGACACTGATCCAAACCAAGCGAGACCTATCCATAACCCAGGAGGTGCTTCCGGACACACGAGTGAACTGTACAAAATTGCACACAAGCCAACTCTATGAGAATAAGAAACATCCTACTCGAACAAGTACAAGTGATGGTAGAACTCATATCCAAACCATGCAACACAACGCCCTATCAACGATTAGGGGATCTACTTACAAAATTGGAACGAGAAACAATGGTGGTGGCGAAAGCAGTAAACCGCCGACAGCTCATGGTGGCTGACGATGTTGTTGGCGAGTGGCGGCAACAGTGAGCAGTGGCAATGGCAGAGAGCGGTGGCGAGCGAAGAGATCGAGAGAGAGAGGGTAGGTGAGAGAGAGAGAGAGAGAGAGAGAGAGAGAGAGAGAGAGAGAGAGAGAGAGAGATGGGTGATCTTAGGGAAGAAGAAAGAGAGAATAGTTATCCTAGGCTCTTATAAGAGAAACTCAATTATTGGATTTGTAATTATGACTAACAATGACTATTCTTGGCTTGATTTGCAAGATTACCTCTTATCCATCCAAGTGTCATCTTAAAGATTAATCTTGGCTAACTTACCCTCCAAGTCTCAAGATAAGTTAATCATTGCCTCTATCTAGGAACACATAAACTTAGTTGGACTAATTAGATGGCTAACTAAGTTTGCTCTCCCCTTCCCCCTCTAAAGCGGTGCCTCTCCCTTCTTTAAGAACTCTCAAAATTTGTCTCTTACTTATCTTGCATTCAAGAAGCTCATCTAATGGCCAACTTGATGAGCAAGTCTCATACTAGGGCAATCATGGCCCTAAAGTCCTAATTGGGGCACGTAAGTAATGACTCATTAAATGACATTAATGGACAAGATTCCAAAACTGATGATGAAGTTTGTCCTAAGCAAGACAATTGGTTTCCCAAGTTCTCCCTTTGGACATGTGGCTCTCCTCCTTTCCTCCAATAATTGCTCACTTTCAATTGACTCGAATTCAAAAGGACAAAAGATAATTATGAGGACTAGCTAAATGTCATCTTAACGGGACATGAATATCTTGCAATTACCCATGATCGACACTTGTAATTGGATCTTGGCTTGTGGCTAAATTTCAATCGGAATTGGCCCTAACGTGGCCTATACAGATTGGGCGGCCTTGGGGCATCACTTGTGCAGCCGGACTTGGACTGGATCTAGCACCCTTATGGGGTCCTACACATGACCCATGGTTGATTCGAAACCAATTCATATTTGAGCCTAGTCAATTCATGGATGACCTTCGGTTATCATGTAATCATGCGGGATCAATCGACTTATCTTGGTACACTGCCGTATGGAATCGGTTCAAGGTCGTTGGTGATTCGGCATAGTGATCGTGCGGAACCACCAGCAACTGATCACATATACTGGAGTCGAATCAATCTATAACCGTCCGCTAGTTGATCTATGACAACGCGTAGTCGTCCCACATCGATTCTTATGGTCGAGCTATCTTTCCATGATCTAGTACTCAAGTTGAGCATATCCCTGATCATTAATTGCCTTTCCTAATAGGCTAGTTGACTCATGAGTGATCCTTGAATCGACTCATGGACTAATCCCGTTACCGACCTTTAGACCACCCCTAGCGTCCAAGATTGGTGTTTGAATCAAGGATGTCATAGAGAGAGAGAGAGAGAGAGAGCATATCGCAATTGCTGGAGCATCTTGAATGAGCTTATGACAGCTATTCGTTTGAGCTAAGGTGATTCATTTGGTTATATCATAACATGTATGATAAGTCTGCACATGATTCCAACAATTCGCAATCTCTTGCAAATAAAGATGGTAAGTTTAGCAGGAGAGCTAGAATTTCTCGAAGCTGCTTGCAATGAGCCAAACAAAGCTGCTACAACTTAGTATATTTGTCAATGCTTGCAGGAAAGCTAACAAATTTGTTATCTAACAGATCTTAAATTGTCACTGAGGACATGCAATGAAGATTTTTCAAGAAATTAACCTCAGATAAGCTACATCTTTGGAAATTCAAGTAAATTATGCTTGGAAGGGCTAATTGGACAGAGAAATTAATATAATTACTTGATACCCACGAACATTTCGGGAACTTGCTAAGTTGTGGGCAACCATCAACGAAGATATACTCAAGATGCTGTTGTAGCATCCCAAAATTATGTAATATTCAAAAATTCGTGTTATGATAATGATACTTAGATTTTGAGCTAAGTATTATTTGCCTTAGCATTTGAATGAACACATGGAAACTTTAATCGAATCGTAAATTTCACGGGACGTGACGGGTAATTTCCATAAACATAAATCGTCTTGAGTCCAGCGTGAGAATTGAATTATATGTGTGCTAATAGTAGAATGGTATTAATTAAATTATTATCGTCTTAATTGTTGATTGTTAATATTAATTGTGTAAGTTTTAGTTAATTGATAATATTAGTGAATAATTTATATTAATAATGCTAGAAGAAGAAGATTACCTTCTGCTTACTACATTTCCCCTTGCAGAATTTATTAATTAAAATTAGAAGTGCCACATGCCCCTGTACGAAGTTTTGCATGGCCATATATTCTTATCTTATGAGGCTAATTTCTCTTGCACCTAAAGTGATGATTATTTCAAAATGGACTTATTTTCTTCTTGTATTTCCCTTGCTCACGTGCAAGAGCCTTGCCTCGCATTTGTGCCACATCAAGCTGAAGATTAGCATGTACATTTACACCTAGCAATGAAAGAAACCAAATTATCTTAATTAATTTTAACAAAACTCCTTCTATATTGTCAAAGAACCCATTTTCGTTCCCCCCAAAATTCAAACAGAAACTTGCATGTGTTATTTTCACTTTTAATCTAAGAAATAGAGATCGAAACTTTATATTCAAGAGCTATTAAGGTGGTGAAGGCAATCGGTAGTTAGTGATTTGTGATTATGTCGAGGTAAGCGAAATTTCTAGTTGGTTCAATCTCCTTAAAACTTTAGCCTGGTTTGGTTGGTTAAATGGTGAAACCTTGATGTGTATGTATGGGTATGGTGATTATTAAGTGGCCCTGATAATCTCTTGCAAATTTATTCGGCTTCATTCTGTTTCATCTTGGACAGTCAGAATCTACTTCTTCTGCTTCTTTTTGCTTCATTCTGGATAGTTAGAATCTAGTCATTTGGCCACGTTTATCTTGATAACCCATTACATGTTCGTTCTGCTTCTTTCTATTTCATTCTGGATAGTTAGAATTTGGTTATTATGCCATATTTATCTTGATGACCCATTGTATGTTCGTTTTGCTTCTTTCTACTTCATTCTTAGCAGTTAGAATCTGGTCGTTCTGCCATACTTACCTCAATGACCTATTACATGTTCATTCTACTTCTTTCTACTAGAATTTTACTAGTCAGAATTTGTTTGTTTCACTTGATTTTACTAGAATTTTTTATTACATAATTTGTCCATTTGTAAATCTGTCCCTTTGTGAATCTACTCATTTGATAGAATATGTTCAATTGTGAATCTGTTCACTTGCTGAATTTGCTAACTTGTGAATCTATTCATTGATAAGTCTATCTATTGGTTTATACAAACTTTACTGAATATGAACCTATTCCTTATTGAATCCGTTCATTTGTTGATTATGTTCATTGTTGAATTTGCCCATTTGTAAATCTATTCATTGTTGGACCTATTCTTTTGTTTTATAAGCATTTATCAGCCAGAATTTTACCCTTTGATTGTTTAGACTTTACAACCAGTTTCGTTGTTCTAACCCAAAATATATTCATTTACATGTTCACACTTTACGTCCAGAGTATACTTATTCATTCAGACTCAGAATATGCCCATTTGATTTGCCATATTTTGATGTTCAGCATTTGTTCAATGACCAGACTTAGAATATACCCATTTGATTTACTAGATTTTAGTGTCCAAAAGTTGCTCAATGTCCAAACTTAGAATATACCCATTTGATTTACCAAATTTTAATGTCCAGCTATACTAAATGTCCAGACTTAGAATGTACTCATTTGAATGTCCAGACTTTAACGACCATAATATGACTAAATGTTATTTCGTATGTGCTTATTTGGCTAATGCATTAAATTGAGTTGAGATGTGTACTATGCTTGTAAGCATGCATATATCATGACTTGAATGAGATTGAAGTGATTCCGTCACCCGTATAGTGGTGAATGATGATGTCATGTGGTAGAAGTTTGCGGAATGCCCTAGTGGTTGAGATGCCCTGGAAAGTATTTCAGGATGCCTCAAGAGTTGAGATGTCCCTGTAGTGGGGATGCTCTGTGGTGGAAATTTGCATAATGCCTTAAAGTTGAGATGCCCTGGTGGTTGAAATGTTCCGCGAGTCGGGATGCCCTGGAAGTATTCGGGAGGAGGAAACATTAATGAATAAAATGCATTGTCATGTGTAGATCTAAACATTGCTTAAATTGTTTGTTTGTGTGAAACATGGTGCGTATATGCATAAGTCTGGATGAACGTTTTGTTGATTGCCGATTTCTATGATAAATGAAAAGGGGAAAGGTAGTTTTATCAATCATATCAAATGATTATGCATTCATTTGTGTATACTGGGTAGAATGGTAAGAGAAATTTTCTAACTTAAAACTAGAGATTTCATTTGCTGGGTTTCGGCTCATTCCTTTCATTTTTTAGACGTGTATGATGGACACCTCTCAACTTTTACACTATGGATTCCCTATGTATAATGAAATTTTTTATGAAGGTGTGCTTGAACCAGAGTCTGGAATAATATATACCAAATGTAGTTTTAAGATATGGGTTGATATAGGAGGTTTTGCGGAGTGGGTTCCTTTTCAGTTCGTTTGCTGGTATCGGAACCTTGACGGTGAGTTGGTCGGTCCGTTGAGGGGCTTCGATCTGGACGATGGAGAAGCAGAAGATGGAGAAGTTATCGACCCATGACTTCAGTCTGAACATTTGTATAGGCAGACTTTTGGAAGTATAGTATAGTATGGAGATAGGTCTCCCTACCCCTACCCAAATTTCTATTTTTCTGCTTGTGATGTAATGAACCTGTGAAATCATATGTGGTATAAATAAAAGAAGTATAAGTATGTTGGTTATATTTGTAAGGCTTTAATTGTTAAAAAAATATTTGTAAATGTTTGATTATGTTTCCGCATATTAAAAGAAAGCAATAATACAAGAATCACTTGTCAAGTGACATTCTAGGCGACATAGCTGCAGTGTATAGATACTACAAGTAAGGTTCTTAAGGTCCAAGCAATCTCTTAGATACAACTCTTTCAATCCGATAAGATTAGTGATCGAGGAGGGTAGATCTTTAATGGCAGTCTCATGAAGCACTAGTTCTTTTAGACATTTCATCGTCACAAGAATATCGGGAAACCTTGAAAGCTTTGAGCAACCTCTATGAATCAAATTTTGAAGAGTCATTGACTGCAGATTGCCTGGGAATCGGCTAATATTGTAGTAGTACAAAAAGTTCAGATATACAAGCTTGTCCAGACTGTTAAAATTATGTCTTGAGTTTGAGCCCAATACGAGATTTGATGCACACGAGGAGCATTTGTTGATCAAAGTTCGGCGCAAATTGATACGCGCAAATTGACAATGAAGAAGCAAAGCACGAAGGCCTCTGCACGTGTATATTTGTCAAAGATATACACGTCTCCCAAGTCCATTACTTTTTCTACCTTTTTAATTGCATGCACATGGACGTGCATGCATGGTGAATGGACGTGGAAGACTAAAGCCAATTGTGGGCTTGTTTTGTCTTCTTTCATTAACTCCTTGTTTCTTTCCTTTTGTTTATTCAACTGAAGCCAATAGAAAGAAAGAAAGGATAAAATATTAATTGAAGGAGTTGAACATCGTGGAGATGATCTTGGAAGACGGCGGCCATCCTTTTTTTATGCTTATCTTCAAAGATTATGGGCGCATGTTTTCTGCTTCATTAAATGCGTCCCATGCAAAGTGTGCATGCGTGCCCATGAATTTTGGTGGGCGTCAGTGCTGATTGTGAGCGCTGAATGAGTCCACATTTTCTGTCTTGTTTCTCCTTTAAGAGGAGGATCAGAGAAGAGAAGCAAAGCAGAGCTGAAGAGAGAAGTCGTGAGACTTTCTAGAGGCAGAAACTCTCGGCAGAGAGGATTTTCTAGTTGTAATTATACCCAAGTGTTTTAGCCAGTTAAATTCTTGTGAGTAGAATTTGTTTAATTCCTTGAGTGAGGTTTCATTAGGAATTGTGAGAGGCTAAACACTATGTGAGTTATTTGGGTGTAATTTAGGGCTGGGAAACACTGAGAGTGCGTTTGAGTACTCGAGTGATTGTAATCTCCGGTGTATCGCTTGTTTCTATAGTGAAATTCCGTGCTGCTCTCCACGTGGACGTAGGTTCCGATATTCGGATCGAACCACGTAAATCCAGTGTCCGATTTCCTTTCCTTCATTCTAACTATTTTATTCGATTCGCTTGTCCATATTCCACATGCGCAACAAGTGGTATCAGAGCCTGGTTTGGCTGACATGAAGCGAATCGGTAACGATGGAAGAAGGAAAGGTGAGAATCGACCGATTTGATGGGAAGGATTTTGCTTTTTGGAAGATGCAAATTGAAGATTGTCTGTACCAGAAAAATTTGCACTCACCCTTATCTGGGAGAAACCAGACTCGATGAAGGATGCCGAGTGGGAATTGTTGGATAGACAAGCGATGGGTGTTATTCGGCTGACGTTGGCTTGTAACGTCACATTTAACATCGTGAAGGAGAAAACCATTGCGGGACTGATGAAAGCTCTGTCAAATATGTACGAGAAATCCTCTGCGATTAATAAGGTATATTTGATGCGACGTCCGTTTCACTTAAAGATGGGCAAAGGTATGTCAGTAGCTGAACATATCAATGAATTCAATGAGGTCGTTAACCTATTGAGTTCGGTTGAGATTAACTTTGAAGATGAGATGCGTGCGTTGATTTTATTATCCTCATTGCCTGATAGTTGGAATACTACTGTTACTGCTATTAGTAATTCCTTTGGGTCAAGAAGTTTGACATTTGATGAGGTTCGTGATTTGATTCTGAGTGAAGACATTCGTAGGAAAGAATATGGTAAACTCGTGTCTACTGCTTTAGTAGGTGAAAGTAGAGGAAGAACTAGCACGCGTGTTAGTAGGAACATGAACAGACATAGTCAATCTAGGACTGGTAGAGTTGTCTGTTGGAATTGTGGCAATAGTGGGCATCGTAGAAGAGATTGTTATGATTCTGATGGTGTCGATTGTGTCTTGTCTGTCACTGAGGATTCGTCATTTGACGGATGATTAATGGATTTTGGTTTTTCATTTCACGTTACACCAAATAGGAATTGGTTTATGACTTATCAGTGCATGGATAGTGGTAAAGTCCAATTAGGGAACAACGCTGAGTGCAATGTTATGGGTGTTGGTGATGTTAAAATCAGAATGCATGATGGTATTGTGAGGACATTGATTGGAGTAAGACACATTCTAGAATTGAAAAAGAACTCAATTTCCTTGGGTACCCTAGATTCAGCTAGTTGCAGGTATTCTTCAGAAAGTGGAGTTCTGAAGGTTGTTCGAGGTGCCCTGGTGATAATGAAAGGAATCAAGCACGGAGGCCTGTATAAACTTCAAGGTGAGATAGTGACAGGTTTCGCCATAGAGACGTTGGATGCATCTGTTCGAGAGTCTTTTGACTGCTCGAGGAAGACCTGGGTGTTTGTGCCTATGCACAAGTTTGATAATGGTGTCAGGATCACGCGGTCAAAAGCTTTGTTTAAGATGGAGAATGGTAAGTTGATCAAGCATGTGCGGACTCATAATAGCATAGAGTTCTGCTCGGAGCTGGTAAATAAATTCTGCATGAAAGAGGGCATAGTGAAACATCGCACTAGTGCCGATAAATCACAATAATTTGCAGAATTGATGAGCAATATATTACTAGAGACAACTCGTAAAATGATCTCTAGTGCTGGTGTTGCTAGAAGAATCCTAACTGATGTGCTTAGTACGGTAAGCTACCTGGTGAATAGATCCCCATCAACTGCTATTGAATGGCGTACTCCTGAAGAAGTGTGGTAAAGTAATATTGCTAGTTATTCTATTTTTAGAATGTTCGGTTGCCCGTGTTATTTTCGAGTGAGTGATGGTAAACTCGATGGGAGGGCAATGTGCATATTCCATGGCTATGCACCAGGTGAGTGGGGCGATCAGTTGTGGTGCCCGGATATAAATTCGCCTATTAACAACATAGAAGTTACCTTTGACAAGTCTTCAGTACTTCTAGATAGGAGTGTTTGTGGTAGTGTTAATATGGATCTGGACGATGTTCAACTCAAGGTGGAGTTGCAACTAGAAACTCCTGAGGTAACGGGTACTAGCGGAATAATCGACACGGATGATACTTGTAGCAAGGTGGAGCCAATAGAGCCAACGGTTGTTGTAGCTGCTGAATTTGACAAAGTGCGTGTTCGACCTTCTATCAAATATGGAAGCAATAATGGTTTGGCTTTATCTGTGATACAGGAGGTTATGTCAAAAAATCCTTGTGGAGTAGCTAATTATGCAGGTGGAGTTGGTGTCTTGATGAGGTCCACGATTATGGGAAAGTTCAAGCGTGGTTTGAACTTGAAAGTACGCTGTGACAGTTGAGCCCGTTAGGGCTGTGGGAGAGTAGTAGCGAGGTGTCCACTGAAGCGATTATGACTTGGCTCAAACGCCGAGCCAAGGTGGAGATTGTTAAAATTATGTCTCGAGTTTGAGTCCAATACGAGATTTGATGCACATGAGGAGCATTTGTTGATCAAAGTTCGGCGCAAATTGATACGCGCAAATTGACAATGAAGAAGCAAAGCACAAAGGCTTCTGCACGTGAATATTTGTCAAAGATATGCACGTCTCCCAAGTCCATTATTTTTTCTACCTCTTTAATTGCATGCACATGGACGTGCATGCATGGTGAATGGACGTGGAAGACTAAAGCCAATTGTGGGCTTGTTTTGTCTTCTTTCATTAACTCCTTGTTTCTTTCCTTTGCTATTTGTTTATTCAGCTAAAGCCAACAGAAGGAAAGAAAGGATAAAATATTAATTGAAAGAGTTGAACGTCGTGGAGATGATCTTGAAAGATAACAGCCATCCTTTTTTTATGCTTATCTTCAAAGATTATGGGCGCATGTTTTCTGCTTCATTAAATGCGTCCCATGCAAAGTGTCCTTGCGTGCCTGTGAATTTTTTGTGGGCATCGGTGCTAATTGTGAGTGCCGAATGAGTCCACATTTTCTGTCTTGTTTCTCCTATAAGAGGAGGATCGGAGAAGAGAAGCAAGGTAGAGCTAAAGAGCTAAAGAGAGAAGTCGTGAGACTTTCTGGAGGCAAAAGCTCTCGGCAGAGAGGATTTTCTCTTTGTAATTATACCCGAGTGTTTTAGCCAGTTAAATTCTTGTGAGTAGAATTTTTTTAATTCCTTGAGTGAGGTTTCACTAGGAATTGTGAAG
Organism: Eucalyptus grandis x Eucalyptus urophylla; assembly: GCA_028830015.1. Classification (NCBI taxonomy): domain Eukaryota; kingdom Viridiplantae; phylum Streptophyta; class Magnoliopsida; order Myrtales; family Myrtaceae; genus Eucalyptus; species Eucalyptus grandis x Eucalyptus urophylla. The sequence continues at coordinate 51,836,398 of CM054190.1, forward strand.
GGCTAACCACTGTGTGACATCCTGAAATTCGAACCCTATAAGGGATGAATGAATGTGACTTTCATGAATGCATTGTTAGTTGATCTCACTCGGAATTGATCACTCCTGAGATACTGACCTTGAGGAGAAAGGCTAATGAGAACAGAACTCGTGCGACTAAAGGACTTGACTTGGGAAAACGACTTGATCGTGAGACTTACGTGAGGACGATCCTGTAGATAGACAAGCCAATTTCAAGGATGACTAGAAGTTGATTCGTGGACAGAACATAATGGAACAACGGGTGATTTCGTTTACCATTATCGAACCCGTGAACGACCCTATGTCGATCCTCAGTAATCGTGTACTTGAAATAAGAATCTATCTTCCATAATTTCATGCAGTCAAGGACATCCATGCGTCGAGATGTCTTGAACGTGGTTTGGCACGAGTCGGTCACGCGTGAATCCTCAAAGCCACCTGTTAGTCTGAGTTATAACCAAAATGGCATTTTGTGAAATTGACATGGCAAGAGAACTTAGGATTGGACTTCGAATTGTCAGGAATTTTTGGGACAAATTTGGATGAAGCTACATCAAACAGTCGATAGAGTCAGTTAAGCCAAGCAATTGGAAAAGGGGTTTTCAGACCAAGAAAGCAAGCCCGTGAGGATGTGGGCCGGGCCAAGCCAGTGTAGGCCTTAGGCCCAAGTTGGGATAGCCACCAAATGGGCCTAAGTCAAGCAAATGAGCCCATTAGGCCAAACCAACTATTCATCTTTAAGCCCATGGGCCATTTCTTGGCCATTTCAAGCCCAACCATTTCTGTCACGCCCCAATCCTCAAGCGCATACTCATCCCTCTCTGGTCGATAATCGTTATGTGACTTCCCAGGACAAGTCGCCGACCCTTTTATTTTTTTTATTGCACGTGCGGAAGCAAATAACAAATCCCCTAACAGTAACTATCTCGGGATAGAAAAGCAGGACATCACATTCACAAACAAACCACACTTTTATAAACATACTGAGTCTTTTACACAAGTCTATAACCAAAAGACTAGTTCTCAAAAAGAGGTTGTCCTATCTGACTTACTCTTCAGGTCACCTCCGCTCAGCTCCAAGTCCTCCCTCTACGGCCCTAAAAATTTTAAGCCCACAACGGGGTGAGATATAAATCTCATCGAGTTCACGGTCTAAGCCCCGATTAGGAGGTAAATACACCTGGAAGTGTCCAAACCACACAACCACTCAATTGGCACAAATGACTTACCTCGCCTCAGTTTCCTTCCTACACGTCAGTACAGTTCATATCACAATTCATATAATCAATGCACATAACAACTGGAACACCTCATCAATTCAATTAATCACAAGGGTCCTATTCCATGCCACACAGTTTTGTCTTATAATCAGGCGTATCAAACTCAGACAATCATGCGTTCCAATTGTTAATTAAGCCACTCAAGGCACTGCCGAAATCCATGTTCGACAGTCTACTAGCATAGCCAGGCATCGTCTCTTCTCCATAGAGCATGGCTACGTCTCATTGACGGCTTTCCCGAAGGCGCATAAGTCCATAATCTATTGCGACTCGATACCCTAATACATGGGTAACCTGAAAGGAGATCTAGCAACGTCCGGTGTAATTGCACGAGACGGTTTCTCTTAACCAACACATGACCAATCAATCTCGGCCCAGGACACTATGCATTGCACTCAAATGTCTCAATTAAAATAGTGAACCTAGCCCATTTTTTTCGTATTAGAAATACACAGTAAAATAGTCGTGCGTGAGTACACAATCAGATTGAACCCAAAAAATTCATAATCTTCAATTAAAATCCCACTATTTTATATATTATATAAAACCATTTTCGGTGTTAAAATTCGACACCCGGGATTTTCTGAATAAATAATGAATTTCATAAATTTTGGAATTAAATACTCAAAATTCCAATCAACACTCAATTTGCACAAATTAACATCCAATTGCATAAACCGAACACACCATTACAATCAGCACAAAATTCTGGTCACTGGCTATCCCAGTCTAATTTCCAAAAAATAATTAATAATTAAATAAATTACCGAAAATTAAATAAATTACAAAATAAATAAATTTAAAGCATTTAATTAAATTAACCTAAACTAACTAAACTAAATAATCTAACTAACAATTAAATCTAACCATCCTATATAATTTAATCTAAGTACACTAATTAAATAAACTAACTAATTCCTAACTAATCCACCTAACTAAACTAATTAAACTAACTAAATACTAACTATTCACTTAATCTAACTAAGCCATCCTAAGCCTAATTAACATAATTAATCCACAAATTAGCTAACTAACACACCTCTAAGTGTCATTAGCCCACTAATAAAGGATTAGAACGCAACTCACCGGTTAGCACGAAAATCGGCTCACGGCAACGGTGGCGCAACGGCGGCCGAGACTTAAGCTCACGGTGAGGTCGAAGGATGCTTGGACCGGCTGAAAACAGCCAATGAACTTACTGTTCGGGCTGAGAAAACCGGCACAAAAGATGTTGGTTTCGATCTTGAGTTTCGAAGGGCTGAAACGGCTTCGAGTGGCTGGCTTCGACAGGTGTTGGGTTGCTCGATTGTTGCTGGACGTGTGGGCTTTGAAGTCGACGATGGAGGCCTTCGGTTGGGGTTTTGACCGAAGAAGATGGAGCTTCAGTCTTTGGTGGGAGGAAGTGGCGTATGTGAGTGGGGGAAGGGTTTCGGTGGAGAGTGGGACGGTGGTGTTGGCGTGAGAGGAGAGTTCGGTGGGTGGAGGATGAGCTTTGGTTGAAGAGAAATGAAAGAGATGAAATTTGCAGAGGAAAATGAAATGAAAAGTAGAGCAGAGAGAGAGATCGAGCGAGAGAGAAGAAGGCCGAAGGAGGGAGAGGCGGCGTCGAACGTGATGGGAAAGCCACGGCTGGGGCCAAAAAGGCAAGCATTTTATCCATTCCATTTAATGCTTGTCCCCTAGATCTTTACGCATAAATATCCCAATGTCTCCCCCTAATACTTTCTTGTAATAAAAATCCACAATTTATCCAATTTTGGTGCCAAAATGCAGCCTTCCTCTCTTGATCCGAATATACTCAACTTTGGCTTCAATTTCATCCTCAAATTCTCAAATTCAAAGTCCAATTTTATCGAAGAAAAATCCCACACATGTCCATAAATTTCCCTCACCCAGTAGCTCGGCTTGGACATCAAAATTTCCTTCAAATGAGGTAAACCGAATTTCCATTCATTTTCCAAATCGATTTTCCGTAAAATTCTCGAAATCTTCGAAAAATTTTTGGAAGATGAGCCGACATTCCTAAAATGAATCGTAACACGACCGAACTTTCAATTTCTAAAATCGAGCTCAATTTTGCAGTTAATTTCAATTCGACGTGATTTTAGCGTGTCCCAATCTACCATGTAACTTTTAGGAATCTTTAATACAATTGACCCGTGATCGATTATTTTTGAGCCATAATGTACATCTTCGACACATTGGCGACTTTTGATTGTCATGAAAATCTCAAGGTTTCAAATACGGACATATGATACAAAAACAACAGAATAATCGGTCTAGTGCCGTTCGACAGAAATTTTGCAATTAGGTGAAATCACCCACGCACTAATCACATATCTCTATCAAATCGACCTATCTCCGGTCTCTGATCCATTTTGACGGTGCCATAATAACCCTTGCAGATTAGCATGGTCGAGCAGTTGATTCCTGGTCGAACTCTCATGTCTATTGCATTTAGATTCCTTATCGGCTTCACCTGATAAACTAGTTACCTCGTGAGTGGCCAACTCAGAGAAAAATGCTATAGACACTTCGATGAAAAGCCCAACTCGTCTCATCGAAATCAGACTCGAAAATCAGGATTTCACAATTTCCCAAGCCCATTCCTATTCATGGCCAAGCCCAATCCTTAGGCCCATCCACCAATTTTAGCCCAAGGACAGAATGGTAATTGTGCAATGTGAAATGACCAAAATACCCCTAGTTGTAGGGAGAAAAAGACTAGAGAAGAAAGAGAATGTGATGTCATCTTGCATGGGGAATTGAAGTGGCCATTTAATGGCTTTAATGAGGAGTGCAACAACTCTCCCATCACCCTCTCTCTCCCCCATTCAGCCCCCAATCGGATGAGCTTCTCTCTCCCTCGTTCTCCCTCTCTTGCAGTTTCTGCTCCAGCTAACCCTTCGGTGAAGAATCGAGTCACAAATGGTCTTCCCGGATGAATCAGCCAACGAGCTACCTATCACCGTGACCGGGAGAGACAGACCGTTCCAACAAGCTCAATGTTGTCCCGAACGGAGCTACCAGCCGTCCTGTACTGCCGTCTCAAGACGTCGGTCGCTGGACCGCTTAGTTCTGCCCTGCTTCGCATGTTTAGACTTTGCAGCCTGTTTTCTTCCATTCTAGCCGTTCCTTTGCTCATCCCAACCTCCAACAAGATTCCCTAGACCTCATGGTGCCGCCGGTTACTGGCCAACCCCTTCACCGGAGCTCCGGCCAAGCCGTTCATCTCCATTTCTCCTTCGGCAGGGCTATTGTTTGGTGTTTTCAGTGGGAGTCGGAGCTATGGTTGTTGTGCAGAGCTTGGGACCACCTTGAATCATCGTGGTAGAGGTCCCAGAGCGTCGCCACCGCGTCGATGTTTCCAGCCCACTTAACGAATGAGTTTAGCTCCTAATCCTTCGATTAGTGCCTAAACTTGCTTAGGGTTGGTTTAGTTAGATTTAATTAAATTATATTAGTCCTAAGATAGGTTGTTAGATTAATGGCTAAGATTAGTTTAGTTTAATTTTACTTTATTAGCTTAATGATGCTTATGTGGTTAATTAAGCATGTTTATCTTAATTGATTGATTTCCTTAATTTAATCATTTTTTAATGATTTCTGAATATAAATTATTAATTCCGGAAATTTACTGTTCACGCGACACTATTCACACAAATACTGTTCATGTGCACTGTTCACTGAGTACTGTTCACGAGCACTGTTCATCCAGAATGCGAAAAATGTCTAAAATTCATGTGTTGATTTTATGAAGTAAATTGATGTGAAAATGCATGGCATCCGCATGAATTAAGTGATGATTTGTGCAATAATGTGGTGATTAGAAATTATGGATTTTATTGAGAAAATCCCGGGTGTTGGGTTTGGACACCGAAAATGGATTTTAAGTATTATATCAAACAGTGGGGTTTGAAAAGGAAAGTATCAGTTTTCTAGTTCAAATTGACGTGTACCCACGCACGATTACTTTCTCGGATATTTTTAATATGAAAGAAAGAGGCCGGGATCACTGTTTTAATCGAGGCATATGAGTGAAATGCAAAGTGTCCTAGGCCGATAATGAATTGTCATGTGTTGGTTAATGAGGAACCATCCTAAGTTGTTGAGCTGGACGTACCCTATATGGGATACCCCTATATGGGGGGCCCCACATCAATGGGCTTGGGTCGCAGTTGATTCTGGGCCTATGCTCATTCGGGAACGCCGTCAAGTGGTGACAAAGCCGTGCTCCGCGGTGGGGAGACGATGCCTGGCTAAGGGCCAGTAGATAGCCAAAATGCAAGTAGGCTATGCCCATGTGTGGCAGTGAATAACAATTGGAACGCATATTGGGTGTTGATTGATGCGCCGGATTATGGGATGGAATTATGTGGCACAGTATGAGACGTGTCATAACGATTCGGTCTTATAATCAGAACCCTTGTGATTGACTGAGATGAATGAGGCGTTTCAATTGTTGTATGCATTGAGTAAATGCATTGTATTTTCGAACTGTGCTAATGTGCAAGAAGGCATGAGAATCATGGCATCTATGATTTCGGTCATACATGAGTTAAGCACATTGTTTATGGCATACACGCATGAATCGATAACATGCAGGGTGTGGCAATGGCCAGGTGAGATCACTTGCAATGTGACTCGTATGTGATTGATGAAATATATCATCTAATGGCCATGTGCTTTGTGTGTATCATGCTGAGTGATATCATGCAGGGTATGGCATACCAAGTAAGGTTGTATGCGAATCGACTGGTGGTTGTTGCTTGTGGTGAGGTAGTTCTGGATAGATACCCTGGGTTGAGTTGGTGTACTAACCAGGGTTTAGGGGTGGAACTCGCTGAGATTTATATCTCACTGGTTATTGAATAACCATTTTCAGGTCCCTAGTGTGAAAGCTAGGAGCTTGAAGCGGAAGGGCCAGGAGCATAGGTGGCTCAGTAGTTCTTTATGACATAGACCTTCTGTATAAGCTTGAAGTGTTTATAAAAGTGTATTTGATTTGAAATTGGTTGTCCTGCTTTTCTATCCCATGTATGTCGTTGTCAGGGGATTAGTTAATTCGCTTCCGCATGTGCAATAAAATGAAAAGCGTCGGCGACGAGTCCTAGGAACGTCGTGAAATTCTATCGACTACCGAGGATTGTGCGCGTGCTCAAGGTTCGGGGCGTGACACACTATGTGAGTTATTTGAGTGTAATTTGGGGTTGGGAAACATTGAGAGTGCGTTTGAGTACTCGAGTGATTGTAATCTCCGGTGTATTGCTTGTTTCTATAGTGGAATTCCGTGCTGCTCTCCCCGTGGACGTAGGTTCCGATATTCGGACTGAAACACGTAAATCCGGTATCCGATTTCCTTTCCTTCATTCCGACTATTTTATCCAATTCGCTTGTCCATATTCCGCACGCGCAACACAGACACCCGAGAGATTGATGCACCTCAACAAGATTGGTGCACTTACTCTCAAGATTTGGCAATGACAATACATCAAGAATTTCAGTTAGCAATGTAGGGTGGCTAAAATTAACAATCCTCAAATTTCCAGAAAGCTGCGCACTGAATGGATGATACATATGAGTAGTTTTTTCAGCACCTTCACAATTTTGTCTTTTATTCTTGACAGAAGAGAATAATGAAAGTACATACCTTGAATTCCTTCCCTAATATTCTGATGCTGCTTTTACTCAGGTCTAGATATACAAGTTTCTTGTGGCCCGTATTGAATGGCGTAGATGGCACAGAGAAATCAGGCCAATCCAGCCATCTTAATTCAGCAGGAAAGTATATGGGATACCCTGAATGGTATTCATTGTGAGCTAAGAAAAATCTCAGCCTCTTCATATTTATAAAGGCCTGAGCACCGAAGCGTACTTCTTTAGGAGCACCCAACTTGAGCATTATTGCTTCTACTTTATTAGTTCCCTGGCAGCAGATATATGAGTACACAATTTACGTGCAGAGGTGTACGGATTATGCAAGGAATTAACTAGTAATAAACAAGATTTGTTGCGCTTCGGGTGCCTTTTGTTCTTAGCTTTCAGAATTTGCTTTTACTTTAGCATCGACAAGAGTTCTATGAACACCTCAAATCGTAAGCAAGCATAGTATGGAAGTTCCTGGAGATTTTTTTTTTTTTTGGTAATTTCCTTTCTAGGGAGAGGTCAGAAGTATAAACCTTAAATCTAACGGAGGGATATGGAAGAAGTGATTCTTAAGGGACCGTCAGGTCATTATCTTACTTAACAGAAAAATACTTATGCACGTTTTATTTTAGCAGAAGGCCAAAAGGACTTTTTAGGAGGCTCTAACCCTACCAAACGGGCATGTATATTGTCAAAAGCAAAAGACCACGATTCAGTTTATACCATGCCTTCTGTTGGCACATGAAGCACGTCCTCATAGAACCACAGTCTGCTGCACTCCCCTGGCTCTTTGAGAGATTCTCTCCAAACAATTTCTCTTCCCATTTCTTGAATCATATCACGCGTCTCCAGCTTGCCACTCTCAATAGTGATGAGTGACTTATTTATTAGAACAGCAATTCCACTATTTGGGGAGAGATCACAGCTCTCCAAACTCTCTGTCACATAACTTTATACTCTTTCCCTTGAAGAACATGCGATGTCAAGAAAAATATCCTTCTCATAATCATCTAGGCCATCAAAGCTTAATCTTAGCACACCGAAGATTTATCCATTGAAAACTCTCTTCAATTTATCTAATGCACTTTTCCATTCAAGTAAGCTTCTACCTCATAGAGAAGAACCCAAAACTTTTACAGCTAATGGAAGTCCTTGGGTGTAATCCACTACATTATATAAAAGCTCTTCATAATCAGAAGGAGGAGAAATATTCTCGAAAACAATTAAACTCCAAAGCATATGAGCCGTAGAATGACCTAAAGGTTGAACCTTGTACATATTTTCTACTTGATGGGCATCTAGTAAATGTTCATCTCTTGTCATTATGATGATTATACTCTCACGACCAAACCAATCACGTCCTCCAACTAGTGTTTCCAATTGGATCAACTGGTTCACATCCTCAATGACAACAAGGACCTTTTTTTTTTTTTTGAAAAGTCTACTCTTTATCATGCTCATACCTCTGTGAACATTGCCAAGCTTCAGATCATCATCCCACATTTCCTTAGAAAGAAGAGTCTCTTGAAGCTGAAGTAGGCCACCATCTGCGGATTTCTCGCAAGTTTATCTAACGTTGGAAAGAAAGCTGCAACACTCAAATTTACGATAAAAAGTATTGTAAGTAGCTTTGGCAATAGTCGCCTTGTCTACTCCTTCAAGTCTGTAAATTCCAACCATTCGAACTTCCTTTGATTCCATGTCTGGCAAAGCAAGCACATGGGACACATGCGAATTCATGGCAACCACATTTTCAGGAACGTATAACTGCTTGTAATTCAGCTTGGCCACTACTCTCCGGACAATGCTCTGAATGACAATGGACTCGCGCCTGGTAGATTCAAAGCATAAAGCCAATTGAGAATACCCAAGGAGATTCAAAAACACTTGGATACAATAAAGATCAAGCCGCGTTCAATATCTCAAGCACAATAGACCGGATTAATTTCAGTTTCTAGCATTTGGCACCTATAAAAGAAATGGGCTTGTAGAGGGACATGGTCCACCTGCATGACTATTAACTCAATGCATGACCTGCTTGTGAAGAAAACTAATACATCCTGCTTCAATTAGTGGGAATTGATTTTTTCCCCTTTTATGCATAAGCATTACCATGAATTTGGCAGTAATCCACATTTTTTTTTTTTGCCACTAAATTCCGTAATCAACAGTTGGAACACAACATTTTGTGAAAAAAACCAAGCAGTAGGCATACTCAGAAATGAGTAAATGATAGCCTTACTCGGCAACCAAATGCCAGCCAGAGATATTTAGCAGCTTTAGTCAGTGCTTCTCTCCACCTCTTCAACTTCTCCCGAATCGCCGCCCTTCGACTTCAACCTTTCCTAGGGCTGGTCCGTACCTGCCCCTCTGCTTCCTCACATCTGGCGGATCCACCTTGTAGAGCACCGGCTCTGGATTCTGTTCACTTTGATATGCATAAAATTACTTTATTGTAAATCAATCTTTATACGTTTCTAAAATAATTTTTTATTTTTTTTATTTTTCTGAATAAATGGACATTAACCGACCAAAAAAAAAAAGAATAAATGGACATTTACTATCCTTATTAATTTTTCATGCTTTCCAATATTAAAAATTAGCAAGCATTGTAAAAATTACTAGGCACGTAAAAGTTATGACTTCTTATAGAAAGTAATGTTAGGGGTGATTAGAAAGTTACTCAACATGTTACATATTATTACTTTCTATGCCGAGATTTACTTTGTATAATAAAATTACTTCGATTTGAAATAAAATTAGTGGTCACATATGGATGTTATGGTAAACGAAAAGCTGCAATTTGTTTCTTTCCTACATCGAAATTGACTAAACGTATTAAAAGTTACTTGGGTGTTATAATAAAAATTATTTTCACAATCATGAAAGCAACCATGCTCTTATTAGCAATTTGTATTTTCCTAGACTTTTTAGTAATTTTTGGGTCAAAAACTCCACTTCCATAGAAAGGAAATTAATAGATTTTTAGAAACGATTATGAAAGTTAGCATTTTATAAAACCGATAGGGAGGAGTGTCAGAAAAAATTCTAAATACCAGACCTTTTGAAAATTAAATAAAAAAATTGAAAATTTATTAAAATATTAAAAGTCGTCTACGTTAAGGCTAGCTCCACTTGTGCTAGATAGGTTGGCCAAAGTCCACATCAGCAATATCTCGCCAAAATTAGCTGGAAATGACTCAATTGGCATTAAGTCAAAAGATGTAGGACTAAATATGTACTAATAAAAATGTTTATGACCAAATTAGCATAAATGCAATATATTTAGGACGTTTTTAACACTTTTCCCCATTGATTTTATAAAATGCTAACTTGAATGAAGTAACAGCTGGCTTTTGGGGTGAAGGTTTCTTTTTAGGTGAAATATATTAATTTTCTCTCTTCTGAAGTGGAGTTTTTGGCACAAAAATTAGTGAAGTTAAGTTACTTCATTAGAAGCGATTTTTTTGCAAGTTAGCATTATATAAAACCGACGTAGCAGGCAAGAAAATAGAAGTTTCAAAGAAAAAAAATTATCATCCTTGCGTCTTCTTCCCTTAAATTTTGTCTTCTTGGCGGAACATTTTAAGCGCGCAAACTTGAATTTTAAGTTTGTCGTAGCTACTCCTCTTTTTCGGACAATAGTCCTAGAAAACTTTATCTCCGTTCTTGTGATGTTTTGAACATAACTGATTCATCCTATGACAGGAGATTTTGTACACATTTTCTAAATGTATCTTTGTAAATAGAAAATTAATTTGATATGGGTATATTAATTTAGATTTTTTTTTTTTTTGGCAATATGAACCCTATCCATACCAACACGAAAAGCACGTGGATCACGCAAGAAGGGCAAAGAGGCGTAGAGAAGTTAGCTGCAAATTTCCGATGTTGACCCGGGACTTCGTGCTCGGAATAAGACAAGACGTCAGGGAGCGACCCCTCATTTTGGGAAGGATCGTGGAAGCCGGTGCATTCGTCGTTTTGCATCCATTTCTGTGCCGAGCCGGTTCTATCTTATCTGGTAAGGTCTCGTCCAAATCTAGTACGAACCAACAGCATCATCGATCGATTCACGCGCTCAAAGGGCGTATCGAATGTCGGATGAAAGTCTCTCTAGGCAGAATTTTTAGCAGGACACCTGGCTTAACCTCGGTCGTCAAAGGCCTCTTCTGAGGGAGAATCGGCCCCCACAATCACTTCGAGCCTGCTGCACATCTTGTCAAATGATCGAGACGGAGACTCGGACATATCCACTTTCCCCTAGACTTGGGGAGCATATTAAAATTACCATATTTGAACAGATACCACAGCCTCGATTCATTTTCTTCGGATCTAACTTGCTCGTGACGTCTGACCTAAAAATCCCACGAAAATTAATTTGGAATTAATATAATACGGGAGTGTCAATTTAAAGTTTTTTGAGAAAGGAAAAATAAATAATTTGAGAAAAATATAACATGATATATCAATTTAAGATTTTTAATAATATTAACCTTATCATAAACAGCTTCTTTTATACATAACTGGTTACAGAAAGAAAAACAGAAAAAAGCTTTACATAACTGGTTACAGGAAGAAAAACAGAAAAAAGCTTAGTGCAAACTAAGGGAAAAGAACAGCGAGAGCACTTTCTTACAGCGGAGACAAAGGAAATAAATTCCAAAAGATATACCAGGCATGAGCATTTTACCTTTGACACACACACACACATATATATATATATAGATCCACTTCACTTCAGATACTACCTCCAATTATGCAAAGTGTATATATATATATAGATCCACTTCACTTCAGATACTACCTCCAATTATGCAAAGGCTGCATTCAGTGATCTGGGTCACAGAAAATAGCAGCACTATATAACAGAGAGAACGGAGCAGGAGCAGCAGCATGGAAATTTTAGGGCGTCAGTCCCACTGCTAGCTCCCGCAGCTCACTTGTGTAATCACTCCAACCAAATGACTTCTCAATCAGACCCTCCAGCTCAAGATAGATTCCTGTGTCATCCTTTGCCAGTTCTTCTCCTGCTTCCACATCCATCACATTGTCGCCCACGACCACATTGTCCCCGGGGAGCTTCTCCGACATCTCATGGAAAACCGAAGGCAAATCTGACGAACTAGCTCCGGCCATCCGATCGGGTGTCTGACCCTGCACAGCCCTGAAATCTCCACCGCCCATCGGAGGAGGCCACGGGTTGTGCATCTGAACGGTCTGAAAATCCACTGGCGCGACATTGTTTGGCCGAGACTCCATCTGTGCCGGATCATCACCGACTCTTGGGCAATCAACATTCGGGTTTTGAATCTTGTGATCCATTACTTCGAGCAAGCATTTGGTGACTTCACTATCGGGACTTTGCAATTTGCTCTTCTTCCTCGATTCACAAGCCTCTAATTCTCTCTTCTGCCTCCTCTCTTGGATTAAATGGACAAAGTTCGAGCTTTCAGTTGCTTTAGAGAGGAGGAGGAACATCCGCCGACACCTGCACTCGGCATAGCGCACCCGCTCGGCGACCTGATTGATCACATGCTGCGAGTGCTCCCGCTCTTCTCTTAGTTTCAGGATCTCGGACTTCAATGCTTCCTGGTCCTTCTTAAGCATTTCAAGTTCAGCTTCCTTTCCAGCCTCCGGGTAATCCGAAGCAACAGTACTATTCGATGTTTTCGTATGTTCGCTGAGTTTGCGTCTCCTCCTTATGCTCTTCAGCAAATGCTTCTTCCCTTCCTGAAAACCTCGGTTTGCAAACTCCCATCGATCCGTATCCATCTTCCTAAAACCCTGCGACATATCTTGGATCATGATGCATGAAGAATAGGAGGAATCTGGGTTGAGGATCTTAAATTGAAACAGAAGTCCCAAAGAGGGTATGGACAATTTAATGACTCAATATCAATCCGTCAACTTCATAAATACGAAGACAAAAGTGCAGAATTATGGTTTTGGTCTTGCCCATAAAGAAGAGAAGTGTCAGAAGGCTTTACCAAAACATCGGATAGAAACAAAGTGATGGCTCAAGGAATCTCATCTTCAGCTAGAAAGTGCAAGCATCAAGATGGAAGTGCATTTCTAATCCAAATGAAAATTTACCATTGGAGAAAAGCACTCAAATACAAATCCAGTGAGAAGATAAATCTTTAATGTGTATTCTGACGTCTTGGTTGACATGGTAGCTTCTGCAACCCACCATCACTTGAATATGATGACGGGCCACTGTCCCCTGGCCGCTGGATGCAAATTTTAGTGAACATGTGCCACATGATTCTTGATATTTCGCGTAGAATCCATGTATCCCGCCAGCCATTCCAGATTTCTTCGTTCCTTGTCCCCTAATCTAGGTAAAGCACAACTAATAACCGAGCAAGTGGGTTAAATTGAATCTCAACACGCGAGCAAAACGTGGCGAGTGTGGTCCCTTAGATCCTAGCTTCTTTGCCCCGGGGACTATTCGTCGGGACAACGAAGAGTAGCTGGATGCCCCCAAGAGGATCACACTCTGAACGACAAAAAAAGAAAGAGAGCCAAAACAGAGTAAAAAAAAAAGATACAGCTGAAACAGAGTCAAACCAAAATAAACATACACAGACATTATACGCATTTATACGAATAGTTTGCTCTTACCTATGGGGAAAGTTTCAAGCAAAAACATAGACAAAAAAACACAATCCCGTTCGAAGGGAATACCCACGTAAGTGTTGAGCTGCCTGACGAAGCTGCAGAAATTGGAGTGCTTGAAGTATCGAGGCAGGAGCTGCTTCGAGAACCCGTGCGGATCCCAAACCACGAAGCTGTCCCGGCTGGAACTCCACGACACCACCGGGTCCGTAATCGGGTCTGACACAATCTCGTACATCTTCCTCAGGAAGGGCGCCGGCCCCACCTCCCCCAGCCCCTGCATCGGTCTCGCCACTTCGTCCGCCGCTGCCCGCGACGAGCACGATGGCGATCTTGCAGCAGCGTCCCCTGGATCAGCAATGATCGCCACCTCCTCATCTTCCTCTTCCTCTTCGATCTTCACCACCTGCGCGGCCAGAGCCGAACGGGGTTCGGGCCGGGTCAGGCATGAACGCAAGGGTGGCCCGGCATCAATTTCACCATGGCCGTTGGCTAATTTTGGGGACGGAACCGAATGGGGAAGCGACCCTAGGTCGCTGCGGTCACCACCGCCAACAACAGCAACGGACGCGATCTCTTCCCGCGATCTCGCGAAAGGTTCTGCCTTTTCTAGCTCAACACTTGACTCTCGCAAGAGGGTGTCGAAAAACGACGCGCACGGTTCATCGGTAAGGCTGCCTCCGGGTGGCGCCGTCGTCATCTTGACCTCGAGTTCGAGGACGAAGGCGGAGATGGTACGAGAAATTTTCGAGCGATTCTACTAAGGGAGAGAGAGGGAGACAGGCGTCGAGACTGTCGAGTGTTGAGTGACGGGAGGGGATGGGTATCCGGCATTATATAAGTGGGAAAAAGTCCATTAAGTGTTGCCACGTCTCTCCTCTTTTTAGCTTCTCCGCAAGTTCTGGGCTCCTACTGTACGTGAATAGCCTGGTAACGATTACGGACCGTTGGATCTGATTCAGAATGAACCTGGTCCGAGGAGGGGGGACGCCCTTTTCCCCTAGTGGGTCCCATGCGCGAGTGCCACGTTTCGATCTGCTGCTTGTCCGTCGGCTTGTGTGAATGGCGTTTTCATTGCACATCACATACAACGCAACGAAAGAGGGTGTCGAAAAACGACGCGCACGGTTCATCGGTAAGGCTGCCTCTGGGTGGCGCCGTCGTCATCTTGACCTCAGAGTTCGAGGGACAAAGGCGGAGATGGCACGAGAAATTTTCGAGCGATTCTATTGAGGGAGAGAGAGGGAGACAGGCGTCCAGACTGTCGAGTGCCTGAGCGACAGGGGAGGGGATGGGTATCATTATATACGTGGGAAAAAGTCCATTAAGTGTTGCCACTCTCCTCTTTTTGGCTTCTCCGCAAGTTTTGGGCTCCTACTGTACGTGAAAAGCCTAGCCTGGTAACGATTACGGACCGTTGGATCTGATTCATAATGAACCTGGTACGAGGAGGGGGGACTCCCTTTCGCCTAGTGGGTCCCATGCGCGAGTGCCACGTTTCGATCTGCTGCTTGTCCGTCTCAGCAATTCCACTTGGCTTGTGTGAATGGCGTTTTCATTGAACATGACATACAACGCATCGACCAGCGAATTGGAACTGGAGGGATAGCGATACTTTGAAAAATATGGAAGCTAGATGTACCATGATGAAGTTGCAAACCTAAACACTGACGTACAAGGGTTCCCGATCAAAAAAATGGGAAAGATAATTTATTAAAAGTAAAACAATGAGAAAGTTGCCAACCTCATAATTTCAGGATAATACCATACAACATTTTAGGATTCCATGTAAAAACATTTAGAAAAATAATGAATTCCTTTTTAAAATAACTCATTTTCCATTGCAATATTTGTTTCTTATGGTTACCATCAGGCGTCGCATGACGAGAGAGATATTATTACCGTATAAATTCTTAACTTATTTCTTTCTCATTAAATAAATAAGTATTTTTTTATAATTTATCTATTTTTAGATCCCTAATTTGGCTTTCCTATTAACAAAAAAATCTCATATCATTTGTCAATAGAATTTCAATGGACTTCATACTTCATAGTATCGATTTAAGTTTTTGACTTGAACTTTTTAATGCGGTGTTATAGTATCGGGTTTTCCCTCATTTTATTTCACTTGTACAAATATACCAGCACTTGTCCGATGAGTTTTAGTGCACACCATATCCCTGTTGTGGCCCGCTTTTCATCGCTTGAAATTTTGTGCATGGCTTTTTTTCTTCTAAAACGATCTATGGCGTCGTCCGAGGTTGGGTTGAACGATGAATGTCGGGTTGCTAACGTTGATGTGGTCCGATGAAAGAGAGCTAGAGAGAGACGCATGAAGATGGGATCAGGCCGCCCAATGAACGAGCTCAAAGGCGGTGCATTCGCAGGAGCACTAAAAGACAAAAGATCCAAAGGTCGGGGAAGGAACAGTCGAAAAGTAGTTCCCTTCCTCCTAAGATGTTCGCCAAGGTTTTGGGGAAAGGGAGATGGACGATGGGATCAAGCGGCCCAATGAACGAGCTCAAAGGTGGTGCATTCGCAGGAGCACTAAAAGACAAAAGATCCAAAGGTCGGGCAACGAACAGTCGAAAAGCAGTCCCCTTTTTCCTTAAGATGTTCGCCAAGGTTTTGGGGGAAGGGAGATGGACTGCTGGTACCGGTTTGGATAGCCTAATTATCGCTTTAATGCGCGTTATCCACACGTGGGCCAATCATCATCTGCTTTCGTTGTCACTTTGATTTGTCTTTTGCTTCACTTGCGTTCTTGCATTGACGTGACAACTAGAAACCCCCGGAATAAACTACGATTACTTGCATGTGGTCAAGCTTTCTTAAAACAGACGATCAATCCCACATAAGGTGAATTGAAATCAAAGGTCAAAGCAAACCCTAATATATCATAACCTCATAAAACCAAAATCGTGCACTATCTTGCAGAAAGATTGGACCAATTCGGAAATTCCAATTGTCTGTTCAAAGTTCTTCTTTGTTCTTTGGTTTCTCTTTCATGAGTTTGGCCGTGACGTGATAATGCTTAGCAAGAAAAATTAGGAATATTGACTAGACAGTAACATCCTTGCACTTTCTTCGTGTGGAAACGATGGAAGCAAGCTTATTTTCGCTACGAGGAAACACTCGGTCAAAGTCATTCGAAAGGGTTTAATATAACCCACAATCTAAATTATAAGAAAGCTAATTTCGAAGCATAGTGTACTACATTAGGAGTCTGAAAATCTTTCCTTCCTTTTGTGGCTTCAAACATGGGTATTTGTAAGGTTTGCATTTGAATTCAGAGGATCTTCTTTGTGCCATTTGGTTGCTTACCGTGTTTGCACACCAATGCACTTCGCATATTCCAACATTTCCCTCTGATGCTCCAACCGGTATTGTAGATTGATTGTAAGGATTCAACAATTTTGCGTCCAGTCCCCACATCATTCATTGTGAAACTTATAAAATCCATGTGTGATTAGACTCCAATGAGGAAAAACAATTTACGCAACCATAAATTTCTTAATTTTTGACAAACAGCTAGACTCGCATGAAATACTAGCTTCCTTTCAATTAGCTAAACTGACGATAGCACAAAAGGCGAAGCCAGTTATGTTATGGCAATATATTTCAATGTTTTTAGTGCTTTGATGGAACGTGTCATTGTGTGATATTTAGATAGCACTTCAGTTGTCGCAATAATGACTTTTCCGCTATTACGACACACTCCAATATCTTCTCATAGCTATTACAACCATAGTAACTACGATGTGATATTAGCAATAGCTTGATATTCTGTTTTTGTACTAGAGTGACCAACAATGGTATGTTTTTCTGCTAGACCATGAAATAAGTGAGTTTCCAAAAAAGAAATAGCAGTTCATAGTGAAGCAACAATTTTGAGGGTCACTACCCCAGTCAATGTCATGATAAGCTATCAAATCCAAGATAGAAGGAGTAGAAAATTGAAGGTTGTGAAATAATGTATCCATGACATAGCGAAGAATTCGAGGACTACAACAAAATGGGTTGCACGGGGTGCGGTCATGTACTGACTAACATATAAACAACACGGGCGATGTTAGGTTGAGTGAAACTGAGATATAAAAGACCACCAACCAACTGTTGATAGAGTGTAAGATTCTAAAGAGGAGTCTCCACATTGGCATCAAACTTGGCTTATGTCTCAATAAGAGTTGTAGCGACTTTTGTTGTCATTAAATGTGGCTCGAGAAAAAAAAAAATCAGTTGCATATTTTGCTTGTGAGAAATAATTACTAGAGAAATCAAAATTAACCTCATGCCTAAAAAGTAGTTGAGTCACGTAGAGGTGATCGGTTCCAAGGTGGGATGGTTCCAAAGCTAGAACCTAGAACATACTCTGTTATAACTGGTTCTTAATTTTTTGATCTTGGAACCTACCTTGTTTGCTTGGAGCTGTATTTGGAACCTGCCTTGTTTTTTGGGTCTCATTCCAAAGTCCACCCAAGAGCCTATGTTTTTTTTTTTTTTCATTCCTTTTTTTTGGTTCATTTTTTTACAACAAAATCATATGAGGTAATGAGTGACAAAATGATTCAAAGTGATAGATGAACAACAAAAATCCCTATTCACAAAAAAAAAAACAATAATCTATAAGATGAACACGTAGTCATGTACAATTATAAACAATAATTTTCAAACGTGTAACATAAAACACAAATTATGAAACTCTGTTGCACATTCATCCATAAAGTTTAGGGGAAGGGGACAGACCAACAGGGAGTTCCGAAGAATGACGAATGACAATTGAGTGGTGAAGTTAGAATTTAGGGGAAAAAATTAGGGTTTTAGCTTTTTAACTTATAAAACTAAATCAAAAATTGGTTCCAAAGCAGGGTGGTTTGGTTCAACTCCTGGATGGGTATTTACTTAGAACCTACTCCCGAACAAGTTTCAACCGGTTCCAAAAATTTGGAAACTATTCCCAGACCGGTTCCAACAGGATACAAATCCTAAACTTGTTTTTTGTGTGGTCCGGTCTGGTTTGGTTGCACACTCCAAATTATAATAAAAAATATTTTCACAATTATGAAAGTAAGCTTGCTTTTGTAAGCAATTTGTATTTTCCTAAACTTTTCGCTTCAAATTTGTCGCACATCTTGTCAAAAGAAATGACGGGACTTTGGAATTATTCATATCGCCAGAGACTAGGGAGAATATTAGTTCTCTTAAGAGATTTACTTGGAAAGCTGAGAACGCACTTATTTCATGAAAATAAATTATTTAAAAAATTCTTTTTTTAAAGATAATCACTTTTGTTGCTTAAAAAAAATGAATGAATGCTAAATATTCTCTTTATTCACGAAAACATCTTAATATAAATTATAATCAATAATGAAAGTATTTTTATTGACTACTTATTTCAATCAATACGAACAACCACTTTTAGAAAAATACTTTCAAATAATTCATTTCTTTAGATAAATGAATCCTAAGAATCACAATGTAAATTAGTAGCTTCATATAAGTCAATGTCGTGGTTTGTTTAGAGAGGAGGAGGAACATCCGCCGACATCCGCCAAAAAAAAACAGAGCCGAAACAGAGTCAAACCAAAATAAACATGCACAGACATTATACGCATTTATATGAATAGTTTGCTCTTACCAATGGGGAAAGTTTCAAGCAAAAACAAAGACAAAAAAACACAATCCCGATCGAAGGAGTACCCACGTAAGTGTTGAGCTGCCTGATGAAGCTGGAGAAGTTGGAGTGCTTGAAATATCGAGGCAGGACCTGCTTCGAGAACTCGTGTGGGTCCCACACCACGAAGCTGCCCCGGCTCAAACTCCACGACACCACCGGGTCCGTACTTGGGTCCGATACCATCTCGTACGTCTTCCTCAGGAAAGGTGCTGGCCTTGCCTCCCCCAGCCCCTGCATTGGTCTCGCCACTTCATCCGCCGCTGCCTGCAACGAGCACGATGGCGATACGGCGACAGTCTCCCCGGGATCAGCAATGACCGCCACCTCCTCATCTTCCTCTTCCTCTTCGATCTTCACCACCTGCGCGGCCACAGCCGAATGGGGTTCGGGCCGGGTCTGGGACGAACGCAAGAGCAGCCCAGCATCAATTTCGCCATCGCCAATGGCTATATTTGGGGACGGAACCGAATGAGAAAGCGACCCTATCTCGCCGGGGTCACCACCGTCAAGAACAGCAACGGACGCGATCTCTTCTCGCGATCTCACGGAAGGTTTCACCTTTTCTAGCTCAACACTCGACTCTCGAAAGAGGGTGTTGAAAAATGATCCGCCTCCGGGGGGTGCCGCCGTCATTTTGACCTCGAGTTCAAGGTCAAAGGCGGAGATGGTATGAGAAAGTTTCGAGCGATTCTAATGAGAGAGCGAGGGAGACAGGCGTCGAGGCTGTCGAGTGTTTGAGTGACGGGAGGGGATGGGTTTCGGGCTTTATATGCGTGGGAAAAAGTCCGTTAGTGTCGCCACGTCTCTCCTTCCTTTGGCTGCTCCGCAAGGTTTTGAATTCCTCACTCTCTGTGAATAGCGGGATCGAGAATGAACCTGGCACGAGGAGGGGGCGCCCCTTCGCCTGGTCGGTCGGTCCCATGCGCGAGTGCTACGTTTCGATCTGCTGCCTGTCCATCTCAGCAATTCCGCTTGGCTTGTGCGAACGGCGTTTTCATTGATGCATCCACCAGCGAATTGGAACTGCGGGGATAGCGATACTTTGAAAAACATTGAGCTAGATGTACCATGATGAAGTTGCAAACCTAAACATTGAATTACAAGGATTCCCTGTCAAAAAAAAAAGGGGAAAGAGAATTTATTAAAAGTATAACAATGGGATAATACCACACAATATTTTGGGATTCCATGCAAAAATATTTAGAAGAATAATGAATGCTTTTTTTAAAATAACTCATTTTCCATTGCAATGTTTGCTCTTTACCGTTACCGCCAAATGTCGCATGACGAGAGAAAGATATTATTACCTAACCAATTCTTATCTTATTTCTTTCCCATTAAGTACATAAATACTTTTTTTTATTTGGCTTTTTTATCTATAAAAGAATATCATATCGCTTGTCACTGAAGTCATGTCTATTCACATATCTATCTAAGGTTTTAGGGTTGAACTTTATAATACAGTGTTAGAATTAGGCTCCACCTCGATTTATTTTGTTTGTATGAATATCTCAGGGCTTGTTCGTGGAGCTTTAATGCACATCATATTCACGTTGTGACTCGCTTTTTATCGGTTTAAATTTTTGGCGGGGCTCTTTTCCTTCTAAAACTGTCTATGGCATCGTCGAGGTTGGGTTGAATGACGAATGTCGGTTACTAACGTTGATGTGGTCCGATGAAAGAGGAGGGGGAGGGGGAGGGGGAGGGGACGCGACGGGACTACGAGCCGCCTAATGGACGAGCTCAAAGGCGGTGCACTTCGTAGGAGCACTAAAAGACGGAAAAAGATCCGGGCAAAGATCCAAAGGTCGGGCAAGGAACAGTCAAAAAGCAGTTCCCTTATTCTTATGATGCTCGCCAAGGTTTTGGGGGAGGGGAGATGGACCGCTGGGACCCAGGTTTTGATAGCGTGATTGTCGATTTATCACTTTAATGCGCGTTATCCACACGTGGGCCAACATCATTTGCTTTTGTTGCCATCGATCTGTCTTTTACTTCACTTGCGTTTTTGCCTTGACGTGACAACCGAAACTCTTGGATAACTATGATTACTTGCATATGGTCAAGCTTTCTTAAAACACACGATCAATCCTACTTAAGGTGTATTGGAGACAAAGGTCAAATCAAACCTAATGTATCATCAGAAAAATTGGACCAATTTGGAAATTCCAGTTTTCTGTTCAAAGCCTTACTTTGTTCTTTGGGTTCTTTTTCTTGGGTTTGGCCATTACGTGACATGTGTCAGCAAGAAAATTTAGGAATATTGACTAGAGAGGAGTATCCTTGCACTTTCTTAGCGTGGAAATAATGGAAGCAAGCTTATTTTCACTACCAGAAAACACTCAGTCAAAGCCCCTCAAAAGGGTATTAAAATTACAAAAAAGCTAATTTTGAAGCATGGTGTACTTATTAGGAGTCTGAAAATCTTTCCTTCCTTTTGCGGCTTCAAACATGGGTGTAAGGTTCGTGTTCGAATTTAGAGGATCAACGCTATTGTCGTTCTTTGTGTCATTTGGTTGCTTTCCGTGTTTGCACACCAATGCACCCCGCAAATTCCAACATTCCCCCCTTATGCTTGAAATGATGTTGTGGATTGATTGCAATGATTCAACAATTTTGCAACCAATCCCCACATCATTCGTCGGGAAACTTATAAAATCCATATGTGGTCAGACTCCAATAAGGAAAAACGATTTACATAGCCATAAGTTTCTTGATTGTTGACAAACCACTAGATCTTATATGAAATACTAGCTTCCTTCTGATTAGCTAAACCAACAATAGCACAAAAGGCGAAGCCGGTTACGTTATGACAATAAATTTCAATGCATTTGGTGCTTTGATGGAATGTGTCATTATGTGATATTTAGATAGCACTTTGGTTGTTACAATAATGACTTTCCAGCTATTACGACACACTTCAATATCTCCTAGTAGCTACTGCAATCATAGTAACTCTGATGTGGTATTAGCAATAGCTTGATATTATGTTTTTTTTTTTTACTAGAGTGACCGACAATGGTTTGTTTTCTGCTAGAACATTAGATAAGTGAGTTTTTCAGAAAGAAATAGCAGTTCATAGTCGAGCAAAAATATCGAGGGTCACTAGCCCAGTCAATATCAGAATAAGCTATCAACTCTCAAATAGAATGAGTAGAAAATTGAAGGCCGTGAAATAATTTATTCATGACATAGCAAAGAATTTGAAAGACTAAAGCAAAATGGGTTGCACGGGGCACGGTTATGTACGAATTAACGATGTGAACAACATAGGCGATGTTAGGTTGAGTAAAACTGAGATGTATAAGATTGCCAATCGACTATTGATAGAGTGTAGGATACAAAAGAGGGGTCTCATCTTTGGCACCAAACTTGGCTTTGGTCTTAAAAAGAATTGTAGCAACTTTGTTGTCATTAGGTGTGCCTCGAAAAAAAAAATCAGTAGCATATTTTGCTTGTGACAAATGATAACTAGAGGAATCTGAATTAGCCTCATGCTTAAAAAGTAGCAAAGTCACCCAGGGGTGATCACTTTTATGGTGGGTTGGTTCTAGATGTGACATCCGGAATTTTTGTGATTGTAATACTAAACTATTTGGAAATTAGCTTTATGATAATGATACTTAGATTATGAAGCTAAGTATTATTTGTTTTAGTATTCGGACGAACACGTGGAAACCTTAGTCAAATCATAAATTTCGTGGGATGCAGCGGATAATTTCTGTAAACGTGAGTCATCTTGAGTCTAACTTGTGAATTGAATTATGTGTGCGCTAATAGTAGAACAATATTAATTAAATTATTTTCGTCTTAATAGTTGATAAGTATTATAAATTGTGTAAATTTTAGTTAATTATTAATAATAGTGGTTAACTTATGCTAATGAATGTTGTGAGAATAGGATTACATTCCTCTTGCTATATTTATCTTAAAAAATTTATTAATTAAAATTATAAGTGCCACATGTCTTTATAAGAATTCTTGCATGGCCATGTGTTTCATCAAAACAACATTTTTTTAACACTAATTTTGACACCTAAATTAAGTGATGATTACTTCAAATTAAAGCACTCCTTGCATTTCCCTTGGCCACGTGCAAGAATTTTACATTGCATTTGTGCCATATCAAATTGGTGATTAGCATGCATAGTTACACTTAGCAATGAAAGACATCAAATTATATTCATTTTGATCAAACTCTTTCTATCTTGCCGTAGAGCCCCCTTTCAAGTCTCTAAAGTCTAAATAGAAACTTGCATGTAATATTTTCACTTTTCAATCCAAGAATTTAGAGAACAAAACTTCATATTCAAGAGCTATTAAGGTGATGAAGGCAATTGGTGGCTGGCAGTTTGCATTCGTTGGAGATAAGTGAAGTTTCTAGACATTAAGTTGGTTCAATCTTCTTAAAACTTCAACTTGGTTGGTTGGTTAAAATGGTGAAACTTTGATGTATATGTATGGATATGGTTGTTGTTGAATAACATTTATGACATCTTGCATGTTCATTTTGCCTTTTTTTTTTCTTTCGTTTTGGGTAGTTAGAATCTAGTCGTTCCACCATATTTATTTTGATAACCCATTGCATGTTCGTTCTGTTTCTTTTTACTTCATTCTAGGTAGTCGGAATCTAGTCGTTCTGCCATATTTATCTTGATAATCCGTTTCATATTTGTTCTTCTTCTTTCTGCTTGTTCTGGACAATCAAAATATGGTCGTTTTGCCATATTCATCTTGATGACTCATTGCATGTTCGTTCTACTTCGTTCTGACTAGTCAAAATCTGGTTGTTCTGCCACATTTATCTTGATGATCAATTACATTTTTGTTTTGCTTCTTTCTGCTTTGTTATGGGTAGTCAGAACCTAGTCGTTCTGCCATATTTATCTTGATAACTCATTACATGTTCGTTCTGCTTCATTCTGTTTCATTCTACATAATCAAAAGCTGTTCATTTTGTCATATTTGTCTTGATAACCTATTGCATGTTCGCTTTACTTCGTTCTACCATAATTTTTCTAGTCAGAATCTGTTTGTTTTACTTATTTCTGCTAGAATTTCCTATGCCAGAATCTGCCCATTTATGAATATGCCTTTTTATGAGTCTACTCATTTGGTCGAATCTTTTCATTTGTGAATCTATTCGCTTGTTGAATCTGTCAACTTGTGAATATGTTTGTTGATAAATTTGTTCATTAGTTCAAACAGATTTTACTGAGTATGAATCTATTCCTTTTTGAATCTGCCAACTTGTGAATTTGTTTGTTGATAAATTTGTCCATTGGTTCAAACAGACTTTACTAAGTATGAATCTATTCCTTGTTGAATATGTTTACTTGTTGATTTTGTCCATTGTTGAATTTGTGCATTTGTAAATCTATTCATTATTGGATCTATTTTTTTTTTCTAAAAGTTTTTATTAAGCCAGAATTTACCCTTTTAATTGTTCAAACTTGACATCAAGAATATATTTATTCGTTCAGAATATGCTCAATGTCCAAAATTACAATATACTCATTTAAATGCCCAGACTTTAACAATTAGAATATGACAATTTGTTATTTCATATGCGATTATTTGACTAATACATCATATTGAGTTGAGACATGTGTGCTATGCTTGTAAGTATGCATATATCATGTCTTTAAATGAGATTAATGTGATTCTGTAACCCATATAATGGTGCGTGACAATGTCTCATGGTAGAAGTTTGCGGGATGCCTCAGTTGTTGGGATGCCCCGAGGAGTGTTTAAGGATGCCTCTAAAGTTGGGATGCCTTTGTGGTAGGAATGCCCTATAGTGAAAATTTGTAGGATGCCTCGAAGTTGAGATGCCCCGTGAGTTGAGATGCCTTAGGAGAGTTCGGAAGAAGGAAACATTAATGAATAAAATACATTGTCATGTGTAAAACCAAACATTGCTTAAATTGTTTGTTTATTTGTGTGAAACATAGTGTGTATATGCATGAGTCTTGATGGACATATTGTTGGTTGACGATTTCTGTGATAAATGAACATGGGAAAAATAAAGTCTACTTATATTTTTATCACACTTACTAGATGATTATGCATTCACTTTGTGTATACTAGGTGAACTAGTGAGACGATTTTTGTAACTTAAAACTAGAGATTTAATTTACTTGACTTCGACTCATTTCTTTTATTTTTCAGATGTGTAGGATGGACACTCCTCAACCTTTGCGCTATGGAGTCCCCATGCATTATGAAGGTTATGAAAGTGTGCTTAAATCAAAGTCTGGAATAATATATACCAAGCGTAGTTCTATTGTGTGGCTTGATGTAGAAGATTTCACGAAGTGGGTTCTTTTTCGGTTCGTTGCCTAGTACAAGAACCTTGATTGAGAGTTAGTCGATCCGTTGAGGGGCTTCAATCTTGACGATGGAGACATGGCAAATGGAGAAATTATTGACCTGTGACTTCAGTACGGACGTTTATATAAGCAGACTTTTGAAAATATAATACAGTACCGAGATAGGTCTCCCTACCCCTACCTAGACTTTTGTCATTTGCTCGCAATGTAATGAAGTTATGAACTTAAATGTGGTATAAATAAAAGAAGCATAAGTATGTTGATTATTCTTGTAAGGCTTTAATTGTTAAAGGAATATTTATAAATGTTTGATTACGCTTCCGCATGCCAAAAGAGAGTAATAATATAAGAAATACGTGTTGGGTGACGTTCTAAGCGTCACACTAGAGTTAGAACATGGACCCTATTATAACCAATTCTCAATTTTTGGATCTTGGAACTTACCACATGTTCTTGGAATCGGTTCTCGAGCCTACCCTGTTTTTCAGGTCCGGTTCCAAAGTCTACTTGAGAACCTATTTTTTTGTTCTTTTTTTTACAGCAAAATCATATAAAATTATGAGCAACAAAATGGTTCAAAGTAAAAAATGAACAACAAAAATCCCAATTCACCCAACAAAAAAACAAAAAAACAACAACAACAACAACAACAACTTATAAGATGAACACATAGTCATGCACAAGAATAAATAATAAAACGTTCAAACACATAACATAAAACATAAATTATGAAACTCTGTTTTCCATTCATCCATAAAAGTTTAGGGGAAGGGGAAAGACTAGCAAGAAGTTATGAAGAATGACAAAGGACGAGTGAATGCTAAGGTTAGAATTTAAGGGAAAAATTAGGTTTTAATTCTTTAACTTGTAAAACCGATTCTGAAACTGGTTCTAAAACAAGGTGATTGGGTGAAGGGTATTTACTCAAAACCTGTTCTCAAATCAATTCCAACGGAAACTGGTTCTTAGACTTGTTTTTTGGGTAGTTTGGTCCGGTTCCGTTCGGTTCCTAAGTAGAATTAGTCTGATTGCACACTCCTAATTATAATAAAAAGTATTTTTACAATTATGAAAGTAAGCTTACTCCTATAAGCAATTTGTATTTTTATAGTATTTTCACTTCGAATTTGCTGCACATTTTGTCAAATGATATGACGGGAGTTTGGAATTATCCATTTTGCTAGAGACTAGGGAGAAGATTGGTTCTCTTAAAAGATTCACTTGGAAAGCTAAGAATGCACTTATTTCATGAAAAATAAATTATCTAAAAATATATATTTTAAAAGATAATCACTTTTGTTGCTTGAAAAAAAAATGAATGAACATTAAGTATTCTTTTTATTCACAAGGATATCTTAATATAATGAAAATATTTTTTGTTAACTAATTATTTCAATTGATAGGAAGATCACTTTAAGAAAAATACCTTTCAAATAATTCTTTTTGTTTGGGATAAATGAATCCTAAGAACCATAATGTAAATCAGTCCAAAAAAGTTATATAAGCCAATCTCGTGTCGTATTTTAACACCATTTTGAGGGATTAAAACTCCAATGCTAAAGCATATGCCTTTCGTCTAATACTCCTGTAGTTTTGACCAGTTGAATGATTACCACCATTTACTAAGCAATGTCGTTATGAAAAAGTTTCAATCACGGTGTACCATCAATCAACTTCTCATTTGAACAAAACAAAAATTCAATCTCTCCCTTTTGGCATGTGGAAGTTGATGAAGCTAGCAAGTATCACCTAAAGTGGGGGTGAATAGGTAAATCTATGAAATCTTGACAATTTAAAGCGGGTTAGAATGAGTCAAGATTAAAGTCTGAACAAAGGTCAAATTTTGAAATAAGGTTCAAAATCTATTATGCTGTAGAATAGACTTTAGAAACACTGAGTAAGTGTGCAATAGATTAGAGCAATAAACAAGAAGAGTTTAGGGAAGAGAGAAATTGCATACAAGATTTATAGTATTAGGCTCAGATCAAGCCTATGTCCACTCTTTTATATTGATAGGCTACTGGCTGGATTCCATAATATTGAGTGTAAGCACTTAGTGATAGATCATATAATCTCACTCGATTACTCTTTTTGTATTTCTCTCACAATCACAAAATTGAAGCTCGTGAAAGATAAGTGCATGATCAAAGTTCACTCAGACTTTGGAATTCTAGATTCTAGGCCTTGTCTCTCACATGCTTCTTGGCACTTTGGTCTCCTCATATATTCCTCCACTTTCAAATTAGTCTTTGGACAATCTCCAGAGGATCGTCTTTCACTCTAATCATTGGACAAATCTATATTAAGAAGATTGGGTGGCCGTTGAGTGACAAAAGTTAAATCCTCACTTGATTTGGGTCACCCTTACAATCAGAGTCTTGGTTTTCATAAGTAGAGCTTCTTGGTTTAGAAAGAACTTGTCTTGGGATTAATTTTTCAATTGAATAAGATTGAATCAATCAAATCTTTCTAGGTGTGAAATTCAAACTAGATTACTAGTCATTATTTGGCCTGGATTGGTCACGTTCTAGACTTATCACATTCTAGAATTGCTTCATTATGAACTTTTCATATTCTAAACTTGCTATGTTCTAAATTTGCATCAGGATGGGGATGAGAGTAATTCTCTCAGTCTTTATCTTCAATAAAAGATCTAGATTTAAGTCTAAGCTTGTTTCATCTAAAGTAGACTTTGTAATTTGTACAAGATCAATTTCCTTGATCAACATACTTCAAGACAATTATCAAACTTAAAATTTTATGGACAGTTTTGTCAACAAAATATACTAGGAGTTTTCTCAACAGAAGCTTGCAATATTAACACATTTAATATAAAAGAGAGAGATGTTTCTCTATAGAGAATAAATGGACAGCTTATAACTTGTGGTTAGAATTTGGTTACGTCAAACTTTGAAGCTCCTTTCATTAAATCGAGCGTTAATATCTCTTGACATTTTGAATTAATACAATCTGACACATTTATCTCAAATTAATTTTTATAATGTATCCATGCCACATTTATCCCAAATTAACTTATTACATGAGAAAAAAATTTCAAACTGGCATACCCATGATGTTACCAAAGTCTTAAAGTGAAAATGAGACAAGCTTAGGGATTTTAGCAGACTTTTGAAACGTGAGAGAGCTCTAAGAATAAAATTAGCATATTTTATCAAATTCTGCAATGCCAATTCATTTTCTTCATACTTGGCTTTCCCATGACGTCGGTTTTTTTTTTTTTGGGTCACAATAACGTCATTTACGAAACCCATTTATGTTGTATTTCCACATCGGATCTCCATCACGCCAATCATCCGACTTGTTTGAGATATTTTATGACATAAAAATTAATTTTGAGTGCATGAGAAATGAGTGTACCAATTGAAATTTTTTAAGAGAAAAAAAATAATTGGAGAAGGATTTGGCATGATGTACATACAGTATGGCAATATTAACCCTTAAACTGAAATTGAACTCGGCACTAGAAACAGCTACTCTTGTACATAAGTGGTTAAAAAAAAGAAACAGAAAAAAGGCTTAGTGCAAACTAAGAGAAGAATCCAGAGAGCACTTTGTTACGATGGAGACAAAGGAAGAAACTACAACATATGTGCTAAGCATGGGCATTTACCATGGACACATAAGTTCATTGGTTGGATTCAGTCACTTCATATACTCCCTCCGACTATGCAAAGGCTGCATTCCGTGACATGGGTCACAAAAGATGGCAGCAGCATATAACAGAAAGAACAGAGCAGGAGCAGCATGGAAATTTTAAGGCGTCAGTCCCGCTGCTTGCTCCCCCAGCCCACTCGTGTACTCACTTCAACCACAGGACTTGTAAATCAGACCCTCCAGCTCAAGATAGATTCCTGGGTCATCCATCGCATCGTCGCTTACGACCATGTTGTCTCTGACGAGCTTCTCCGACATCTCATGGAAAACTGAAGGCAAATCTGACGGACTAGCTCCGGCCATCTGAGCGGGTGTCTGACCCTGCATCACCCTGAAATCCGCACCACCCATCGGAGGAGGCCACGGGTTGTGCATCTGAACGGTCTCAAGATCCACCGGTAAAACACTGTCTGACCGGGACTCCATCTGTGCCGACTCATCACCGATTCTCAGGCACTCAAAATTTGGGTTTTGAATCTTGTGATCCCTTACTTCGAGCAAGCTTTTGGTGGCTTTGTTACCGGGACCAAGAAATTTGCTCTTCTCGGTCGATTCACAAGCCTCCGATTCTCTCTTCTGCCTCCTCTCTTGGATTACATGCCGGACAAAGTTTGGGCTTTTGGCCGCTTTGGAGAGGAGGAGCATCCGCTGATACCCGCTCTTGGCATAGCGAATCCGCTCGGTGACCTGGTTGAGCTCATGCCGCGAGTGCTCCCACTCTTCTCTTAGTTTCAGGATCTCGGTCTTCAACGCTTCCTGGTTCTTCTTAAGCATTTCAAGTTCAGCCTTCTTTCCGGCCTCTGGGTAATCCGAAGCAACAGTACTGCTCGATGTTTTCGTTTGATCGCTGAGTTTGCGTCTCCTCCTTATGTTCTTCAGCAAGTGCTTCTTCCCTTCCTGAAAACCTCGGTTCGCAAACTCCCATCGATCTGTATCAATCTTCCTAAAGCCCTGCGACATATCTTGGATCATGACGCATGAAGAATAGGAGGAAGCTGGGTTGAGGAGTTTATATTGAAACAGAAGTCCCAAAGAGTGTATGGACAATTTAATGACTCAATTATCAATCCGTCAACTTCATATACGAAGACAAAAGTGCAGAATTATGCTTTTGGTCTTGCTCAAAAAGAAGAGTTAAGTGTTAGAAGGCTTCACCAAAACATCCGATAGAAACAAAGCGACGGCTCGAGGAGTCTCATCTTCAGCTAGAAAGTGCAAAATTGAGCATCAAAACAGTAAAATATTAACAACTATAAAGGAACTGCTGCAGTGCTATTCTAATCCAAATTAAAATTTACCATTTGAGAAAAGCACTCAAGTACAAATCCGGTGAAAAGATGAATCTTTAATGGGTATTCTGACGTCATGGTTGACGTGGTAGTTTCTGCAAGTTACCATCAAAAGCATCATCACTTGAATACGATTCGTGATGATTCACATGGAATCCATACATCTCGCCCACCATTCCAGACTTCTCCGTTCCTCGTCCCCTAATCTAGGGTAAAGCACAATTAATAACCGGTCAAAACGTCGCGAGTAGAGTCCCTTGGATCCCAGCCTCTTTGACCCGGGGACTATCCGTTGGTCCAAGAGGATCACACTCTGGACGACGTAAAAAGAAACAGAGCCAAAACAGAGTCAAACCAAAAAAACAGAGCCGAAACAGAGTCAAACCAAAAAAACAGAGCTGAAACAGAGTCAAACCTAAATAAAAACCAAAATAAACATACACAGACATTGTGCGCATTTATACGAATAGTTTGTTGTTACCAATGGGGAAAGTTTCAAGCGAAAAAAAGGACAAAAAACACAATCCCGTTCGAAGGGAGTACCCACATAAGTGTTGAGCTGCCTGATGAAGCTGGAGAAGTTGGAGTGCTTGAAGTATCGAGGCAGGATCTGCTTCGAGAACTCGTATGGGTCCCACACCACGAAGCTGTCCCGGCTCGAACTCCACGACACCAACCGGTCCGTACTTGTGTCCGATACCATCTCGTACGTCTTCCTCAGGAAGGGCGCCGGCCCCACCTCCCCCAGCCCCTGCATCGGTCTCGCCACTCCGTCCGCCGCATCCCGCGACAAGCACGACGGCGATCCGGCGAAAGCATACCTGGGATCAGCAATGATCGCCACCTCCTCATCTTCCTCTTCCTCTTCTATCGTCACCACCTGCGCCGCCAGAGCCGAATGGGATTCAGGCCGGGTCAGGCACGAACGCAAGAGCGGCCCTGCATCAGTTTCGCCATCGCCGGGGTGACCACCGCCAACAACAGCAACGGACCCGATCTCTTCTCGTGATCTCTCGAAAGGTTCCGCCTTTTCTAGCTCAACACTCGACTCTCGAAAGAGGGTCTCGAAAAACCACGCGCACGGTTCATCAGTAATGCCGCCTCCGGGTGGCGCGGTCGTCATTTTGACCTCGAGTTCGAGGTCGATGGCGGAGATGGTATGAGAAATTTGCAAGCGAGGGAGACAGGGCCCGTCGAGACTATCAAGTGTTTGAGCGACAGGGGAGGGGATGGTGTCCGACTTTATATGCATGGGAAAAAGTCGTTAAGTGTCGCCTCGTCTCTCCCCCCTTTGGCTTCTCCGCGAGGTTTAGGGTCCTCACCGTGTGTGAATAGCGGGACCGAGAGGTTGATTCAGAATGAACCTGGCACGAGGAGGGGGCGCCCTTTCGCCTGGTCAGTGCGTCCCACGCGCGATTACGTTTCCATCTTTTGCTTCTCCATCTCAGCAATTCCGATTGGCTTGTGTGTACGCCGTTTTCATTGTACGCGCCATACAATGCATCGACCAGCGAATTGGAACTGCCGGGGTAGCGATGCTTTGCATAATTTTCCTTGGCCCTCCATCGGAAAATTGTTGAGCTAGATGTAACATTTATATAATAGTCAAAATATATGGTTCGTGTTTGTTCATGCTAATGCAGTTTTTAAATTATATTCATTTCCAAAAGAAATTATCATGTACATCGTGGAAAGAATTTCAAACCTTTTTTATCAAATGATTAGAGGCTTAAAATTATTGAGCCAAAAAGAAAGACAAGTGTCTTTAAAGTATTCATGAAATACATTATTTTGTCATTGTTGTAAGAGTTTTTGATAGAAACATTTGTTGTCATTTGGCAGGGATTAGTGTAGGAAAAATATGTCGGGAAGCCAAATGTGACGAAGTTGTGTCAAAACCTAAACATTGAATTAGAGGAATTCCGTGTCAAAAAAATGGGTAAGAGAATTTATGAAAAGTATAACAATGAAGAAGTTGATAATAACACAATGATTCCATGCAAAATATTTAGAAGAATAATGAATTCCTTTTTATATAACTCATTTTCCATCACAAAATTCGCTTCGTGCCATTACTGTTACATGTCATATGATGAGAGAAAAATCTTATTACCTAAATAATTCTTATCTTATTTTTTTCTCATTAAGTACATAAAAATATTTTTTTATTAATTATCTATTTTCAGATCACTATTTTGGCTTTGCTATCTATAAAAGAATCTCATATCATTTGTCAATGGAGTTTCAACGGACTTCACACTTCATAGTCGTGTCTATTCACTTATTTGTT
Source organism: Eucalyptus grandis x Eucalyptus urophylla (assembly GCA_028830015.1). NCBI lineage: Eukaryota > Viridiplantae > Streptophyta > Magnoliopsida > Myrtales > Myrtaceae > Eucalyptus > Eucalyptus grandis x Eucalyptus urophylla. The sequence continues at coordinate 51,869,229 of CM054190.1, forward strand.
TAAGTTTTTTTTTGTTGAACTTTCTAATCCTTTGTCATGGTTAGGCTCCGCCTAGATTTTTTTCACTTGTACAAGTATCTCAGGACTTATTCGTGGAGCTTTTATTGGTTTAAATTTTCAGGCGGGGCTTTTTTCCTTCTAAGACTGTCTTCGGCATCGTCCGAGGTTGGGTTGAATGACGAATGTCGGGTTGGTAACGTTGATGTGGTCCGAAGAAAGAGAGCGATAGAGGGGGGAGACGCACGAAGACGGGATTACGAGCCGCCCAATGAACGAGCTCAAAGGCGGTGCATTGGCAGGAGCACTAAAAGAAAAGATCCGAAGGCCGGGCAAGGAACAGTCGAAAAGCAGTTTCCTTTTCTCTATGATGTTCGTCAAGGTGGGGAAGGGAGATGGACTGCTGGTACAGGTTTTGATAGTTTAATCATCCGCTTTAATACGCGTTATCCACACGTGGGGCAATCATCATGTACTTTTCCGTACCATCTCGATCTGTATTTTACTTCCTTTGCGTTCTTGCCTGGATGTTGACAGCCGAAAGCTCTGGAAATTATATGATTACTTGCATTTGGTCAAGCTTTCTTAAAACACACGAGCAATCATAAGGTGAATTGGAGACAAAGGTCAAAGCAAACCTTAATATATCATAACCTCACAGAACCAAAATCGTGCAATTTCCTGTAGAAAGATTGAACCAATTTGGAAGTTCCAGTTCTCTGTTCAAAGCTCTCCTTTGTTCTTTGGGCTCTCTTTCTTGATTTTGGCTGTGATGTGATGCGTGTCAGCGTGAAAATTTAGGAATATCGACGAGACAAGAACGTCCTTCCACTTTCTGCGTGTGGAAATGATGGAAGCAAGCGTATTTTGCCTACAAGGAAACACTTAGTCAAAGCCACTCGAGAGGGTTTTAATATAACCCACAACCTAAATTACAAGAAAGCTAATTTCAAAGCATAGCGTACCAATTAGGAGTCTGAAAATCTTTCCTTCCTTTTGCGGCTTCAAACATGGTTATTTGTAGGGTTCGTGTTCAAATTCAAAGGATCGACGCCGTCGTAGTTCTTTTTGTCACTTGGTTGCTTACCACTTTTGCACACGAATGCACCCCCACAGATTTCAACATTCCTCTCTACTGCTTGAAACGTTATTGTAGATTGACTGCAATGATTCAGGAATTTTGCAACCAACCCCCACATCATTTGCTGGGAAAATTATAAAATATATACGTGGTTAGACTCCATAAAGGAAAAATAATTTACGCAAGCATAAGCTTCTTGATTGTTGACAAACCGCTGGATCTTACATGAAATACTGACTTCCTTTCAATTAGCTGAACCAACAATAGCACAAAAGGCAAAGCCAGTTACTTTATGACAATTTATTTCAATATGTTTGGTGCTTTGATGGAATGTGTCATTATGTGATATTTAGATAGCACTTTGGTTGTTGCACTAATGACTTTTCCGCTATTACGACACTCTCCAATATCTTCTAGTAGCTGTTGCAGCCATAGTAACTTTGATGTGGTATTAGCAATAGCTTGATATTCTGTTTCTGTACTAGAGTGACTGACAATGGTATGTTTTCTGCTAGACCATGAGATAAGTGATTTTCCCATAAAGAAATAGCAGTTCATAGTCAAGCAAAAATATTGAGGGTCATTATCAAATAAGCTATCAAATCTAAGATAGAATGAGTAGAAAATTGAAGGCCATGAAATAATTTATCCATGACATAACAAAGAATTCGAAAGACTATAGCAAAATGGGTTGCATAGGGCGTGGTCATGTACTAACTAACAATGTGAACAACACAGGCGATGTTAGGTTGTGTAAAACTGAGATATATAATATTGCCAACCAGCTGTAGACAGAGTGTAGAATTCAAAAGAGGGGTCTCGACTTTGCCATCAAACTTGGCTTTGGTCTCAATAAGAGTTGTAGCGACTTTGCCTGACTTAAAAAAAATAAAAAAATCAGTAGCATATTTTTCTTGTGACAAATAATAACTAGAGGAATCCAGATTAATCCCATGCCTAAAAAGTAGCTAAGTCACCTAGGGGTGATTGGTTTCAAGGTGGGTAGGTTCTAGAACTAGAACCTCCAACCTCCCTTGTTATGATCGGTTCCCAATTTTTAGACCTTGGAACCTACCTTGTTTGCTTGAACCTACTATGGTTTTTAGGTCTGGTTCTATAGTCTACCCAAGAACCCTTTTTTTTTTGTTCCTTTTTTGGGTTCATCTTTTATAGTAAAATCATATGAGGTTATGAGCAACAAAATGGTTCAAAGTAAAAGATGAACAACAAAAATCCCTATCTGCCAAAAAAAAAAAAGAATCTATAAGATGAACACATAGTCACTCACAATTATAAACACTAAAAAGTTCAAACACATAACATAAAACATAAATTATGAAACTCTGTTTTCCATTCATCTATAAAAATTTAAGGGAAGGGGAAAGACTAGCAAGGAGTTCCAAAGAAGGACAAATGACAACTGAGTGCTGGGGTTAGAATTTATGGGAAAAAAATTACGGTTTGAACTTTTTAGCTCATAAAACCAATTTCGAAACAACTTCGAAAACAAGGTGGTTTGGTGATGGATATTTACTCAGAAACTACTCCCAAATCAGTTCCAACGAGTCCCAATTCCAGGACTGGTTTTTTGGGTGGTTCGGCTTGGTTCTAGTAGAACCGGTTTGGTTGCATACTGCTAATTATAGTGGAATTTATTTTCATAATTATGAAAGTAAGCTCCCTTTTGTAAGCAATTTGTATTTTCTTAGACTTTTCACTTCAAATCTACTACACATCTTGTCAATTGATCTGATGGGACTTTGGAATTACCCACTTCACCAGAGACTAGGGAGAAGATTAATTCTCTTAAAAAAATTCACTTGAAAAGCTAAGAATGTACTTATTTCATAAAAAATAATTTATTTAGAAATATTTTTTTAAAATATAATCACTTTTGTTAATTGAAAAAGTAAATAAACGATATATATTCCCTTCATTCATGAAAATATCTCACTATAAATTGTAATCGATAATGAAAATATATTTTATTGACTAATTATTTCAATCGATACGAACGATCACTTTTAGAAAAATACTTTCAAATAATTCATTTTTTAGATAAATGAATCCTAAGAATCACAATATAAATTGGTTGAAAAAACTTTGTATAAGCCAATGTCATGTCGTATTTTAACACCATTTTGAGGGATTCAAACTTTGATGCTGAAGCATATGCCCTTAGTCTAATAAACTCCTTTAGGTTCAACCAGTTGAATGATTATCACCATTGACTAAGCAGTGTTGTCACCAAAAAGTTTGAATAATGGTATACATCAATCAACTTCTCATTTGAACAAAAAAAAAAAAAAATCAACTTCTCCCTTCTTGACATGTGGAATCTAATAAAGTTAACAAGTATCACATAGAGGGAAGGTGAATAGATGAATCTATGAAATCTTCACAATTTAAAGCAGATTAGAACAAGTTAAAATTAAAGTGTGAACAATGGTTAGATTTTGGAACAAGGTTAAGAATTTGTTGTGTAGTAGAATAGACTTTAAAAGCACCCAACAAATGTGCAATTTATTATAACAATAAACAATAAAAGTTTAGAGAAAAGAGAAATTGCACACAAGGTTTATAGTGGTTTGATTTAAATCAAGGTTACGTCCACTTTTCCACGCTGACAGCTTATTGGCTGAGTTCCACTAGATGATCAATAAGAGATTACAATATTGAGTGCAAGCACTTAGTGATAGATCACATTATCTCACTCAATCACTCTTTTTGTATTTCTCTCACAATCACAAAATTGAAACTCGCGAAAGATAAGTGTGTGAGACTTTGGAATTCTAGATCCTAGGTCTCATCTCTTACATGATTCTCGGCACCTTGGTCTCCTTATATAGTCATCCACCTCCAAGTCATCCATCTCCAAACTAGCCGTTGGATTGTCTCTAGAGGATTGTTTTCCAAATGTTCTCATTTGACATATCTGAATCAAGAAGATTGGATGGCCGTTGAGTAGCAAAAGCTAGATTCCCACTTGATTCTAGCCGTCTGTATAGCCAGAGTCTTGATTTCCATAAGTAGAGCTTCTCCGTTTAGACCAAACTTATCTCAAGATTGATTTTCTAATCGAATAAGATTGAGTCAATCAAATCTTTCTAAAGTGTGAAATCTAAACCAGATCATTAGCTGTTATTTATTATGGACTGGTCACAATCTGGACCTGTCACATTATGGGCTTGCTTCGTTCAGAACTTGTCACATTTTGAACTTGTTGTGTTCTGAACTTGCATCAAGATGGGAATGAAAGTAATTCTCTCGGTCTTTATCTTCAATAAAAGATCTAGACTTTAAGTCTGAGCGTGTTCCATCTGAAGTAAACTATGTAATTCATAGTAGAGCGATTTTCTAGATCAAGATACTTCAAGACAATTATTAGACTTAAAATTTTATGAACACTTTTGTCAACAAAATCTATTAGAACCTTATTGATTGAGAATAGTATCCGTGGCTAGTTTTCTTAGCATAAGCTTGCAATAAAACACATTTAATATAAAGAGAGAGAGAGAGAGATGTTTCTCTATAGAGAATAAATGGACAACTTGCGGTTAGAATTTGGTCATGTCAAACATTTTGAAAAATTTCTTTCATTAAATCGAGGATTAATATCTCTTAACATTTTGAATTGGTATAATTGTGACACATTAATCTCATATTATTGTTATGATGTATTCATATCACATTCATCCCAAATTAATCTTTGCGTGAGAAAAAAAAATCCAAATCGGCATACCCATGATATTACCAAAATCTTCAAGTGAAATGGGGACAAGCTTAGGGATTTTAGTAGACTTTTGAAACGTAAGAGTACTCTAAGAATAAAATTAGCATATTTTATCATATGCAATCTTGTTTCATTTTCTTCATATCTAGCTTTCTCATGACAATGTTATTGTTGTTGTTGTTGTTTTTTTTTTCCAATCAAAATAACGTCATTTATGAGATCCATTTATGTTGTATTTCCACATTGGGATCCTCGTCACGCCAATCATCCGACTTATATGAGATTTTTTTATGACATGAAAATTCATTTGGAGTGTATGTGACATGAGTGTACTGGTTTGAAATTTTTTAAGAAAAAAATAATTGGAAAAGGATGTGGCACAGTGTACAATATGGCAATATTAACCCTTAAACTGAAATTGCACTTTGGCACTATAAACAGCTTCTCTTATATATAACTGGTTACAAAAGGAGAAACAGGAAAAAAAACAAAAAACAAAAAAAAAATTAGTGCAAACTAAGAGAAAAGAACCCAGAGAGCACTTTGTTACGATGGAGACAAAGGAAGAAACTACAACATATATACTAAGTACGAGCATTTACCATTGACAAATAAGTTCATTGGTTGGATTCAGTCACTTCAGATACTCCCTCTGACTATGCAAAGGCCGCATTCCGTGACCTGGGTCACAAAAGATAGCGGCAGCATATGACAGAAAGAACAGAGCAGGAGCAGCATAGAAATTTTAGGGCGTCAGTCCTGCTGCTTGCTTTCCCAGCCCACTTGTGTACTCAGTCCAACTACAGGACTTCTCAATCAGACCCTCCAGCTCAAGCTAGATTCCTGGGTCATCCATCGCATCGTCGCCCACGACCATGTTGTCTCCGAGGAGCTTCTCCGAAATCTCATGGAAAACCGAAGGCATATCTGACGGACTAGGTCCGGCCATCTGATCGGGTGTCTGACCCTGCATAACCCTGAAATCCGCACCACCCACCGGAGGAGGCCACGGGTTGTGCATCTGAATGGTCTCAAGATCCACCGGTAAAACATTGTTTGGCCAAGACTCTATCTGTGCCAAATCATCACCGATTCTCAGGCAATCAACATTCGGGCTTTGAATCTTGTGATCCGTTACGTCGAGCAAGCATTTGGTGGCTTCGTTAACGGGACCAAGCAATTTGCTTTTCTTGCTCAGTTCACAAGCCTCTAGATCTCTCTTCTGCCTCTTCTCTTGGATTACATGCTGGACAAAGTTTGGCATTTCGGCTGCTTTAGAGAGGAAGAGGAACATCCGCCGACACCTGCACTCGGCATAGCGAATCTGCTCGGCGACGTGGTTGATCTCATGCTGCGAGTTCTCCTGCTCTTCTCTTAGTTTCAGGATCTCGGCCTTCAACGCTTCCTGGTCCTTCTTAAGCATTTCAAGTTCAGCTTCCTTTCCAGCCTCCGGGTAATCCGAAGCAACAATACTACTCGATGTTTTCGTCTGATCGCGGAGTTTGCGTCTCCTCCTTTTGTTCTTCAGCAAGTGCTTCTTCCCTTCCTGAAAACCTTGGTTCGCAAACTCCCATCGATCGGTATCAATCTTCCTAAAACCCTGCGACATATCTTGGATCACGATGCATGAAGAATAGGAGGAAGCTGGGTTGAGGAGTTAATATTGAAACAGAAGTCCCACAGAGGGTATGGTCAATTTAATGATTCAATATCAATCCGTCAACTTCATATATGAGAAGACGAAAGTGCAGAATTAAGCTTTTGATCTTTCCCAAAAAGAAGAGAAGTGTCGGCAGGCTTTACCAAAACATCGGATAGAAGCACAGCAACGGCTCAGGTAATCTCATCTTCAGCTAGGAAGTGCAAAATTGAGCATCAAAACAGTAAAAGACAAAATATTAACAGCTGTAAAGGAACTACTGTAGTGCATTTCTAATCCAAATTAAAATTTACCATTTGAGAAAAGAACTCAAATACAAATCCGGTAAAAGGATAAATCTTTAATGGGTATTCTGACGTCATGTGACGTGGTAGTTTCTGAAAACTCATCATCACCTGAATATGATGATGAGCCACTGTCCCCTGACAGCTGGATGCAAATTCTGGTGGACATGTGCCACGAGCAAACCGCCGTGAGTGGAGTCCCTTGGATCCTAGCCTCTTTGCCCCGGGGACTATCCGTTGGGACAATGAAGAGTAGCTGGATGCCCCAAGAGGATCGCACTCCGGACGACATTAAAAGAAACAGAGCCGAAACAAAGTCAAATCAAAATAACAGAGCTGAAACAGAGTGAAACCAAAATAAACATACAGAGACATTATACACATCGATACGAATAGTTTGCTCTTACCAAGGGGGAAAGTTTCAAGCAAAAACAATGACAAAAAACACAATCCCATTCGAAGGAGTACCCACGTATTTGGAGTGCTTGAAGTATCGAGGCCTGCTTTGAGAACTCGACACAATATTCTAAGATTCCATGCAAAAATATTTAGAAAAAGAATGAATTCCTTCTTAGAATAACTCTTTTTTCATTGCAATATTTGCTTCTTAACGTCACATGACAAGAGAAAGATATTATTATAACCAATTGTCATCTTATTTCTTTCTCATTAAGTACATAAATATTTTTTATTATTATCTATTGGTTTTCTTATTTATAAAAGAATCTTCTATCACTTCTCAATGGAGTTTCAATAGACTTCTTACTTCATAATCGTGTCTATTCATATATCTATTTAAGTTTTTGAGTTGAACTTCAAGTGTAGTGTTATAGTCGGGTTTCGCCTCAGTTTATTTCGCTTGTTCAAATGTCTCATTACTTGTCTGATGAGTTTTAATGCACACCATATTCTCGCTGTGGCCCGCTTTTCATCGCTTTAAAATTTCGAGCGGGGCTCTTTTCCTTCTAGAACTATCTACGACATACTCCAAGGCTGGGTTGAATGAAGAATGCTGGGTTGCTAACGTTGATGTGGTCCGATGAAAGAGAGTGAGGGGGAGAGACGCAAGGAAAGGGGACTGCGGGCCGCCCAATGAATGAGCTCAAAAGCGGTGCATTCGCAGGAGCACTAAAAGACAGAAAATATCGAAAGGTCGGGCAAGGAACAGTGAAAAAGTTGTCTTATTTTCCCTACGATGTTTGCCTAGGCTTTGGGGGAAGGGAGATGGACTGCTGGTACGCGTTCTGATAGCTTAATTATCACTTTAATGTACGTTATCCACGCGTGAGCCAATCATCATTTATTCTTGCTGCCATCTCCATCTGTCTCTACTTCGCTTGCGTTCTTGCCAGGACGCGACAGCCCAAAGGCCTTGGAAAATAATGATTACTTGCATATGGTCACGCTTTCTCAAAACACACGAATAAATCATAACCTCACAGGACCAAAATCGCGCAATTTCCGGCCGAAAGATTGGACCAATTTGGAAATTCTAGTTCTCTTGTTCTTTGGGTTCTCTTTCTTAAGTTTGACCGTGACGTGACGTGACACGGGTCAGCAAGAAAATTTACGAACATTGACTAGACGGGAACGTCTTGGCACTTTTTTAGCAAGGAACGGATGGAAGCAAGCTCATTTTCGCAATGAGAATACACTCAGTCAAAGTCGCTGGAAAGGGTAGTAATATAACCCCCAACCTAAATTACAAGAAAGTTAATTATGAACTGTAGTGTACTGATTATGAGTCTGAAAATCTTTCATTCCTTTTGCGGCCTCAAACACAGGATTTTGTAAAGTTCGTGTTATAATTCAGAGGATCAACACTGTTGTTATTCTGTGTCATTTGGTTGCTTACCTTGTTTGCATACCATAAACGCCCATGCATTCTACGATTCCCCTCCAATGCTTGAAACGGTATTGTAAATTGACTGCAATGATTCAACAATTTTGCGTCCAATCCCCACATCATTTGCTGTGAAACATATAAAATCCATATGTAAGGAAAAACAATTTACACAACCGTAAGTTTCTTGTTCGTGAAATTCTAAACGCAAGTGCACGTATCAAACAAGTAATATAATGATGAGAAAAAGTATTGTCCCACGGAGATCAATGATTAATAAACTAATGAAATACTAAAATAGATTAATTCTAAAATTTATCTAACAAATCAAAATATAATTTAGAATAAATTAAAAACAAAACTTGAAGACTAAATGCAGTAAAATCAATCAGATAAATATGTTAGAGCATCTAATTTCACCATAACCACTAGATATGAATTTTAAATTGTTGTGAATATAATAACGATATCAAACATGTGATAGCGGAATTTCCTAATCTATTTACCATCCTATCTCTAGGTATAGCAAACCTACTCAGCTTATTAATCCATTATATCTCTATGTGAATTAAAATAAACATAAGTGCATTAAAAACTATGAATATTTCCGGCTTACAATGAATCTTTTGGATCACTTTATCACCGAAAGCTATATAAATAACGCGGTATTTTTCTATCCACGTTTAATTCATGGTTATACATTATTATGAGCAATTGCATAATATCACCTCTCAGTCTCAAACATGCATATCAGATCATTCAAGTGGTGGCTAGTCACTCAAAAGCATTAAACGCAATAATATATAACTCACATGAATGAAATCAATTGTAAAACATAAAAATCATGAAATTCATATCATCATGGTTAGGCTACATCGTAGCCCTAACAAAAGAAAATTAGAACATAGTAGAATAATAAATAAAAATATAAATCAAACCCAGCATCTTGAATCAAATAACAAGAATTCTGTCACCACTTTTGTCTTCTCTTCAAAATACTTGAAAAACTCTCAGAAGAATGAAAAATCGATCTAACTCAAACCCTAGCTACTCTCAGTCTCTATTTATAGGATATATCCAAGATATCTATCTTTCAACGCTTGTAGATAACATTATGAAACAAAATCAAGAATTTCTTGATTTGATATCCATCTTCCACTGTTGCTTTTATTTGAATTCCTGATAGTTGCCATTATTTTCCTTATCCTCTCCATATCTCATTATTCTGCATAAATAAGGAAAATTCAAATAATCAAAAGGAAATCCAAATATTTTCTCACAGATAATGCATTAATTACTGCCTAAAATAGGTAAAGTAACTCTATTTTTATAGAGTTATCATTTCTTGATTGTTAACAAACAATTGGATCTCGCATGAAATACTGGCTTCCTTCGGATTAGCTAAACCAACAATAGCACAAAAGCAAAGCCATTTATGCTATGTCATTACGTGATATTTATTTAGAGCTATAGTTGTTGCAACTAATGAATTACGATGCAATCCACTATCTTTTAGTAGTTGACGCAACCATAGTAACTTTGATGTGGTATTAGTAATAGTTTGATGTTTGTATTAGAGTGAACGACAATGGCCAGTTTCTTGCTAGACCATGAGATAAGTGAATTGCCCAAAAAGAAATGGCGGTTCATAGTGGAGCGACAATATTGATGGTCACTACTTGAGTCAATATCATAAAAAGCTATCAAACCCAAAATAGAATGAGCAAAAAATTGAGGGCCGTGAAATAATGTACCCATGATGTAGTGAAAAGTGACACTAAATAAGATTGTCCAATTTTATTACAGAAGTGACACTGAATAAAATTATGTTAGTTCTTGTGGATTTGATAAGCTTTAGAAGATTATATATAATTATATATGAATACACATAGCAAAATAATTAGCGTGCTAGAAATGTGAAAATATGTATAGATTAAGAGCACTAAACTCAAACAATAATTTACATGTGATCTCATTTAGCAAGTACTTGTATCAATCAATTCAATGTACATATCTTTAACAAGCATTAATGGGAACAAATTAACGAAGTCATAATATATTTTAATAGTTGAAAAAATCATAAGATCCTAAACCATGCTCTAGTACCAATTGTTAGCGATGATTTAATTCAATTATGCGGAAATTTAACGTTAAAGAATTTTAGATCCTCATGATTTATTCACGATAGAGAGATAAATACAAATATATTTATCCATAGTAATAATTTTGAGAAAATGATTGTTGCAAAATTAAGAGAGATAAAGAAATCCAATTTCTCTTCTTTAACCCACTTTTCTTAACGTATTTCATCTAATGAAGGATAAAATACAACTTTAATTGTCTATGTGGGCAGAGAGACAACTAGACTCCTTATATAGGCTATCAATAAATGCATTTAATAAGTGCTTTCCATCAAAGCTCATATATGACGCCATGGCTAAGAGTGAGCATGGTCCGGGTAGGCAGTTCCCACCTTGGAATTGGGAACCGCCCACTAAGGACTAGTTCCAAAAAATTGGAATCAAGTCCTGCCCGTTAGTTCCATAGATCCACCTAGGAACCAGACCGCCGGTCCAGTTTGGTTCTTGGGTGGGTCTATGGAATTGAGCCCCAATTCTTACAAAGCTTGTTCGGCCTTATACTCGGATTTAATTGCAAGCCATTGATTTTGATTAAGGATTGAAAACTATAAGGCAGAACAAATATACAACACTTGTTAGCTAAAAACTTGTTAGCTAAAAACTTAATTTCTTCGAAGGTTGTGGTGTGATCTTTTTAAGGTTTTTCGACACTAGAAACATGTGGAGAATTAGACTCCATGTTAAAAGTCCTAACCTCCATAAAATTTAAACTATTAATTGCTTGATTGCCTTTTTTCAACATCAACCTAATTTAATCATGGGAATGGTTAAGGAGAAACCTAATTATAATCTTAAAATGAGCGGTTGGCTTTTATGGACATATCCAATCGATTCTCTCATTCCTTTACGTTTGTTTATTTAATTTAGGTTGAGAAACAAGTAAATGGATTATTAGAATGGGAAAGAAAAATAGGAGGGTTAATCTTATTACACACCCAAGAGACAAAATTAGTCAATAAGGTCAAATAACTACTAATCTACATAAATATACACATGTATTTGGTTGAAAAATTACAAAATAATTAAGTAATTGAGATGGAATTTTTTTAAATATATATATATATATATATATATATATATATATATATATCAGTCCGGTCCGAGTGGATGGTTGAGCAGTTCCACGCCTAGAATCGGGAACTGGACTGGCCCCAATGGGAATCACCGATTCCGATCCTGTCCGGTCCGGTTCCAAGCGGTTCCTGGTTCTTTGGCACACTCCTATGCATGGCATGTGTTCTTCCCGTTTATTCTCGTAATTGTAATTAGGCATGTGAAAGCACTACAAAATACATCACAACATACCATACAAGAAAGTCACATGAGTTTAATATATATGCTTCTTCTTTATACAAACACTAGTACTTATTATCAAAATATATAGTCCTAGGTTGGGTCGGGTCAACTAGCACCACTACTCACGTACTATTTAACAAGTGAACTACCCTCTAACTTAGAGGCTGATGATTTTAGGCACTGCCTTGTCCCCTCTACCGACGTATCCCAAAGGGACCATCCTACACACTGAAAAATAAAGAGTGAGCCAAAGCTCAATTAATGAAATTTAGGTCTAAGGTAGGAGATGATCTTAATACTCAACCTGGCACCAAATCAAACAACATGTGTTCAAAATAATAATGCATAAACAAGTTCACAATATGCCAATAACAAGTCATTAACTATAATGCAAGTTCATATGCTCATAAGTAATCATAGACATAATATTTCACAATACACTAGTATCACCTAATGGTTTAGCACCATACACAAAAATATACATAGGCAAGTTCATACTTATCATGAATTTCACCATCACACACACACACAAATCATACTTGTCATGCATTTTACCATTATAACATAAGTGAATACATACAGATCATGCATTTTACCATTATACACACAAGTGAATTTATACATGTCACTAGCCAGGACCTGGACTGAAGAGGCATGTCATACCATGACCATAAAAACCATGTCATACCATGACTTGAAGAGCCATGTCATACCATGACTATACAAGCCAAGTCATATCATGACCATAAGGCCATGTCATATCATGACTATAAGAGCCATGTTATACTTTAACTATATAAGCCAAGTCCATGGTATGCCATGACCACAAAGCCATGTCATACCGTGACCACAATACCATGTCATTGTATAATTTCATATAATATCAACCTCGTAGAGGACTGTTATATGCGGTAGAACATTTGGCTAATTCTAGAGTGTTATCCACATACTCATATAAGGGAATTCGCTCGAAGGCGAGTATGCCGTGGCAAAGGTTTGAATCATATAGTATCATTCACAAGCAATTCATATAACATAACAGCTGTCATGATCATTACGATATTTTGCCATTTCTCATGCACTTCAACACAATCTTTCTTATTTTATCTCAACAAAAAATACATTAGTCAAATAATAAAATAAGGTAACAACATGTGATTATATAGTGATACTCATATGCTTACCTTTTTTTTTCGTTACTTACGCAAACACAATCAATACTAAACAATCAACATGCTCGACAATGGATCTGAACATAATAAAATGATTTGGAACGGGAAAGTATGAACGTAAGGAAATGGTTCTGATAGGGAAAGTCTGATCATAAGGAAATGGTTATGATTCGGACGGCTTGAAATGGTTTTGACCATGATGGTTTGAACGTAAGGAAATGCTTTTGATCAGGAAAGTATGAACATATGGAGATGGTTTTGATCGAAAAAGTTTGAACATAAGGAAATTGTATTTAGACTCGATACGTGAATATACTCAGAAGGCAAGTCAAACTCAGAGAGGATAACAGACTAAAAAGCAAATCGGCTTAGAGAGTAAATCGAACTCTGAGAGTACATCAGACTCAAAAATGAATTAGACTTGGAGAGCATATCAAACTCAAAAGCGAATTAGACTTAATAAGTGAATATTACCAACGATAGTTAAATTTGAAACTACAAAGATAGCACTTCCAAATTCATATTCATATTTACAGATACCACATGTTGTTGGAGAAATCCTCTTGAAGTGTTTTGAAGCTGACAAAACGTTTCCATCAGTCTAATCTGAAGGTTTGCAGACTCTGCTATTTAAAGTCTGAAGACCTCCGGATAGCCAAACTCAAGACTCAAAGTCTATCCTCATTGACAATCTCTAATCCATTAAAGAAATATTATCCAGAACTGGATGTTTCGTTAAGGATTTAACCTTATCATCTGGAGAAGATCTCGTGGTTGGAAAAGACGTAACAGAATCCTTTGATTGATCGAGATTGATTCGATGATTGAAGATTCGATGATTGCCTAAATATTCTTGGAAGGTTCTTCTTATGGAAACCGAGATCCTGATTGTATGGGCGAACAGGATTGATGAGCTATCGACACTTTCCTTTAATAGCTCGAACAACCTTCCTAATTGATTCTGTCCAACGGGTAGATTGGAGGAATTCCTTTGGTAAGTGCCAACGGGTATGATGGCATAAAGGAGTATATAAGGAAGCCGTTCTTAGTTATTCGAGGTGTGCGCGATAGAAGAATTCCAAAGTCTGAAGCTCCTTTTTGTTTAGACAATTCTTTTGAGCGAACACTTGTATACAAAAGAGAGTCTATATTTGTGAGAAACCTTGAGGAGGTGTGGTAGAACATCTACACTGTGGAATCAAGGCAAAGCTGTGCTGTAACTTCTCTTTTGATCATAGTGAAATCTAGCCGGTGGGCTATCAGTGCGGAAGAGTGGACGTAGGCTTGGAATAAGCCGAACCACTATAAATCCTGTGTTCAATTTTCTCTTCCTCACTCTCTTTACCTTGACCGTATTTCATTTTGTTAATCAAGAGAGAATTTCCTTTCTATCGTATGCCAAGAATCCCTTCCGTGTCTCGATAAATGTTTGTGCACCTATTCACCCCCTCTAGGTGTTTATACTAGCTATCTCAATTGGTATCAGAGCTCATGCACTCACTTTATTTGAAGTGTTTTGCTTCAGAGTAAAAGATCCATGGCTAGTATGTTAGCACCAGGGCTGATGGAAGGGCAAAGCAATACCAGACTACCCTACTTTGATGGAAAGGATTACAACATCTGGAAAAATAAGATGAAAGCTTTCCTACGATCAAAGGATCCTCTGGAATGGGACGTTGTAGAAAAAGGAATTACTCCTACAGCCGCATCAGTCTCTGAAAGAGGGAAAGAAACTATTGAGACCAGCGAAATGACTCAGGAAGAGATAAACAAGAGACAAGCACTTGATGCAAAAGCAATTTACTCTTTATATTGTGCTTTGTCACTAACTGAATATAATAGAATATCTTCTTGTGTTACAGTAAAAGAAGTTTGGGACAGATTGCGTATCACCTATGAAGGAACAGATCGAGTGAAGGAAACTAGAATTAACATACTTCTCGGTCAATGTGAAGCCTTCAAAATAAAACCAAGAGAATCTATAACTGACATGTTTAGCCGTTTTACAGATATTATCAATGGTCTTGAGAATCAAAGACAAAGAATTTCTGATCCCATGAAGGTAAACAAGCTACTGCGTGGACTCTCCAAGGATTAGAATCACATAAAGACTTCGATAAGAGAGACGCAAAGAATTATGCCACTATCTGTCGACGAGCTGATTGGAACTCTTCAGTCTTATGAAGTAGAACGGATCAATGAAGATGAATATCCAAAAGGTAAGAAATCCATTACATTAAAATCAAATGATGATTCTGATGATACAGATTCTGAAGATGATATGGACGATGAGGAGCTTGCTCTCATGATAAGAAGATTCAAAAAACTGAATAGAAAAGGAAGAAGGTTCAACTCAAAGAAACAAAGCTTTCAAAGACAGCAGACCAAGTCTGTTGATGATGAGGAACCAAACAAAGATGTAGTCTGCTTTGAATGTAAGAAAAAGGGACACATCAGATCCAACTGTCCTCTTCTGAAGAAGATGAGAGGAAAAGCTGAAAAATTTCGAAAAGCTCTCAAAGCCGAAACCTAGAGTGATACAGAGTGTGAAGAAAGTGATAATGAATATGCCAATATATGTCTGATGACACAATCAGACTCAGACTCTAGATCAGACTCAGATAGTGAATTTGAGGCAAGTAATGTTAAAATTCCTGTCAAAGTTTCTAAAAACATTGATGAACTGTGTTTTAGTCTTAAGACTTCTCTCAAAAGAATTTCCGAACTTAAAAAAGAAAACTCAACTCTAAAACAAAAGGAAAACATTTTAGAAGAAAGAGTTAAAAGTTTAGATTTGACTGTTTCCACTCTTAAAGAAAATGAAGATAATCTTTTAAAAGAAAATGCTCTTTTAAAAACCGACTTATCAAATACGTC
This sequence comes from Eucalyptus grandis x Eucalyptus urophylla, assembly GCA_028830015.1. Taxonomy (NCBI): domain Eukaryota; kingdom Viridiplantae; phylum Streptophyta; class Magnoliopsida; order Myrtales; family Myrtaceae; genus Eucalyptus; species Eucalyptus grandis x Eucalyptus urophylla. The sequence continues at coordinate 51,885,313 of CM054190.1, forward strand.
AAAGAAATTTTCAATAGGGTCTGAAAAACTCGAAAAAATTCTTTCAGCTCAAAGACCTTACTTCAATAAGTCCGGTCTAGGTATGACAGCAGAAACAATTCCCTTGATTGATTTTCCTAAAGTAAAAGAAAGAATTAAGAAAAGACCCTCGAGAGAGGCTTACAAAAATCATTTCAAGAAAGTTTTTGTAAAATCTATAGGTAGAAATGCTCTCAGATGTTCAAAGTGCAACAGTCCGGATCACTTTGAAAAAGAGTGTCCTATGGTTTGGAAACCTGTTATGAAAGTATGGGCTAATACTGTTTATCTTACTAACACCAAAGGACCCAAGAAAGTTTTGGTACCAAAGAAAGCTTGAGACTTTATTTTAAATGCAGGTCTCCGTCAAGAAAAAGGTAAAGTGGTATCTTGACAGTGGATGCTCAAGACACATGATAGGAGATTCAAATTGTTTTATAAAGCTTGCTCAAGTAAATGGTGGAAAAGTTTCATTTGGAGGAAACAACAAAGGAAGTATTGTGGGATTTGGAACTGTGAAAATTGGAAGTCTCACAATAAGTAATGTTTCCTTAGTGGAAGGACTCAATTACAATCTTCTTAGCATTAGTCAATTGTGTGATACTGGTTTCAAGATCTTCTTTCAAGAAGGAACATGTTCTGGAATCAGTAAGGACTCTACTCAGTCTTTCATGGGTCGAAGACATGGAAATATTTATCTTCTGGATGTGAAACCAAATGAATCACAATGTCTAATCTCAATTCAAGATGAAGCAAGTTTATGGCACATAAAGCTTGGTCATGTCAACATGAAGCAATTAGCCAAAATCTCATCAAAGTAGCTTGTTCGAGGTCTACCCAAATTGCCATACCAAAAGACTGATCCATGCACTCCATGTATTCTAGGAAAGCAGGTAAGAAATTCATTTAAGCTAATAAATCATGTCTCTACTAATCATGTACTACAGTTGCTGCATATGGATATCTTCGGACCAACCAGAACCCAGAGCATTGGAGGTAAGAAATATTGCCTAGTAATTGTGGACGATTACTCTCGTTTTACTTGGGTTTATTTCTTGCAAGTAAGTCTGAAACATTTTCGTATTTTGAAAAATTTGCAAAAAATGTTCAAAATGAAAAAGGATGTGTTATCTCATGTATAAGAACATATCATGGAGTTGAATTTGAAAATTAAGATTTTACAAAATTTTGTGATGAATCTGGCTTTAAGCATGTGTTCTCCTCTCCATATACTCCTCAGCAAAATGGAGTTGTGAAAAGAAAGAACAGATCTCTTCAAGAAATGACTAGAACTCTTTTAATTGAAAGTAAGATTTCTTCACGATTTTGGGCTAAAGCTGTTTCAACAGCATGCTATATCATCAATAGAGTCTTCTTAAGACCTATTCTAGAGAAAACCCCTTATGAGTTATTCAAAGATAAGAAGCCTATTGTTTCATACTTTCATGTATTCGGTTGCAAATGTTTTATATTGAAAAATGCAAAAGATTGAGTTGGTAAGTTTGAAGAAAGATCAGATGAAGGTATCTTCCTTGGATATTCTACATCAAGCAAAGCCAACAGAGTCTATAACAAGAAGAGCTAGTTTGTGGAGGAGTCAATGAATGTCAAATTTTAAGACTCAACGCAAGATGAATCAAGTCAGACTCATCAAGAAGAGTCTCAACCTGCTCTAGACCCTCCAAAGCTTACAACTCAAGAAGCATCTCAAACTTTGGAAGACCAGCATCAGGTTGTTCGTGAAGATCCAAATAAAGAGAAAGATCATCAACCAGACAAATCAACAAGTAACTAGAAGCATAAGTCCAGTCATCCCAAAGATCTTATTATCGGCGAAATTAATGAAGGAATTCGCACCAGATCCAAAAGGCGAGAAGAGTCTAATGCTGTGACTTTTGTTTCTGAAATTGAACCAAAGAGCATAGAAGAAGCTTTATCTGATGAAAGCTGGATTGAAGCTATGCAAGAAGAGCTCAAACAGTTCAACATTAATGATGTCTGGGAATTGACATCCAAACCAAAAGGCAAAACTGTTATTGGAGCTAAATGGGTGTTCAGGAACAAGATGAATGGAAAGGAAGAGTCATACGAAACAAAGCAAGACTTGTGGCCAAGGGATATACGCAAGAAGAAGGAATAGACTATGATGAGACTTACACACCAGTAGCAAGGTTAGAAGCTATTCGACTATTGCTTGCGTTTGCCTGTTATAAGAATTTTAGGTTATTCCAAATGGATGTCAAAAGCGCCTTCCTAAATGGATTTATCCATGAAGAAGTTTATGTGGAACAACCACCAGGGTTTGAAGACCCAAAGAAGCCAGATTCAGTCTTTAGACTGAAAAAGGCTTTGTATGGCTTAAAGCAAGCACCTCGAGCTTGGTACGACAGACTAAGTAAGTTCTTAATACATAATGGTTTTGTCAAAGGTAAAGTAGACACAACTTTATTTATCAAAAAGGAAAACAAAAGTTTCTTACTTGTACAAATATATGTTGATGATATTATTTTTGGATCCTCTAATGAAAGTCTGTGCAAGAGATTTTCTAAGTCTATGCAAGATGAGTTTGAAATGAGTATGATGTGAGAGTTAACATTCTTTCTTGGTCTTCAAGTAAAACAATTGAAGGGAGGAACTTTTATTTATCAAGAAAAATATGCTAATGATCTTGTCAAAAGGTTTGGACTGGAAAAGTGCAAAAAGATTGACATACCAAGGTCAAGTTCTTTGAAGCTAGACAAAGATGAAGAAGGGAAGAAAGTTGATCAAAAGCTGTACAGGAGCATCATTGGTTCACTTCTTTATCTTACTGCTTCTAGACCTGACATTTTGTTGAGTGTTTGCATCTATGTTAGGTTTCAATCAGATCCTAGAGAACTCCATCTCAGTGCTGTGAAACGTATTATTAAATATGTTGCTTCATCATCAAGCATCAGTCTTTGGTATCCTAAGAAGGGAGACTTTAATCTTCTGGGATACTCAGACGCAGATCTGGCTGGTTGCAGAGTTGATAGAAAGAGCACTTTAGGAACTTGCCAGTTGCTTGGAAGCAAGACAGTGTCTTGGTTTTCAAGGAAACAAAGCACTGTGTCTCTTTCAACAACAAAAGCAGAGTATGTAGCTCTTGGAAGTTGCTGTTCACAAATTCTATGGATAAAACAACAGCTATGAGACTTTGAAATTGAAGACTCATGCACAGAGATTAATTGCGACAACGCCAGCGCTATCAACCTCACCAAAAATCCAATTCTCCACTCAAGAGCAAAGCACATAGAGATTTGACATCATTTTATTAGAGACCATGTTCAAAATGGAGATATTTCAATTCAATTTGTTGACTCAAAGAACCAACTAGTGGATATATTCACAAAGCCTTTGGTTTGAATCTATCCGTTCCAAACTCAACATTTTGAGTTATGAGGAAGTCAAAGTCTAAAGACTCTCAGACTCGGGCATACAAGACTTTATCTGTAAGATAGTCTTGGTACGACCATCAGACTATAAGTCTTTCTCTCTCTAATCTTATCTTGAAAAGGTACGATCGTCAGACTGTGTTTAAATTGTTGCTATATTTAATCAATGTAATTATTGCATCGTTTCATTTTCAAAAAGGAAGTTATTTTTGAAATGGCTATTTTTGCGGAAAAAGACAGTTATTTTGAAAAGGCATCTTTTTATTTCCTTTGTGGCGATTCGTTTATCTCTCTTTTTAACCAATCGTGCACTGTTGATTCCTCTTCATTTTACTCTCAAAAACCCTAGAAAGTATCGATCCTCCATTCCCGTTTGTCTTCTTTGTTTAATCTTCAAAAAGTTGTCATCTTTCTTGGGAAAGTCAAGCCAGGAATCTTCCAAAAATTGAGAAAGATGTCATCTTCAAGAAAGTCTTCGAGAATCGCAAGCAGGGGACCATGGCGAATGAGTGAGGGGCCTACGCACTTCGATCTTACTGAAGAAGAAGTGTCTCCAGAACAGCAACCAAGCCCACAACATTTTCAGCAGCGTCATTCTCCTCCATCTAGTCCTCAAGGCGTTGATCATCAAAAACAAGAAGAAATCATCGAGGATGCAGACCCTATGTGTTAGAAGTTGAAAGAAGAAAATATCAACCAATCAAAGTTTTCATTGCTCGGGCCACACTGGAACTGGTGAAGAACAGGAGAACAGATGAGAAGATCACCTACTTAAGGATGAGTGCATTCAACATCTTGCTTCACAAGATTGTGATCAATTGCCTCCGACCGAAATCAACTTCCAAGACTGATGTTTCAAGTTCAGAGGCAAAGCTAATGTATGCCATCCTCTTTGGGAAAAAGTTTTCTCTCCCTCACACTGTTATGTTTCAGATGTATAGAGCAATGATGAAGGACAGAGGTCAACTCCCTTACCTAAGCCTTGTTACGAAGTTGTTCAGACATCTAAATATTCGGCCTCCGCAAATCTTTTGTGTTCGATCATGCGAGCATATGGTGGTAGGACTGAAAATGGTGACCAAAATGCGTCTGAAGGAACTAAGCAAGGAGTTGGAGAAATTCAAGGAGAAGACTCCAGCCAAATCTCATCAAATCTCTTCTGTAGCTAAAAGAAAAAGGGAAGGAGCCCATGGTTGCTCCATCCAAGAGAAGAAGAGCTCTCCTCGTTGAGGATGAAGATGATGAGGAAGACATCACCATCTCTGCAATGGTTTTGAAGAATTTAAGTCATCCTGTCTCTCAAAAAGAATTGGAACAAATGACGAAAGATGCAGAGGAGAAGGAAGCAGAGGAGAAGGATGTAGAGAAGAAGGAAGAAGAAGAAAGAGAAGCTAAACAAAAAGCAGAGGAGGAAAGACCTGAAGAAGAAAGAAGAGAAGAAGGAGAACCTGAGGAAATCTCTTCTCCACCTGTAGGCATGGAAACAGGGGGAGATCAAGAGAAAGGAAGGAAGTCTTCATATCCTGATGCAAGTGAAGGAGTTAGTCGCTCACCTACAGACCCAGAGGATGTTTATGCCTCTCAGTTTCTAGAAGAAGGTCATGAAGTTTCATCGCTAATCCTGCGAGACTATGCTGATCTACCATCATCTGCATTTACTCCATCAGATCGGGCCGAAGTGAGTACACAGACTGATAATGCAGCAGATTTTTGCAGAATCATGGATACTCTTTTGGAGATGAAAGGGCAAATTTATGCCTTGGGATGCGAGGTTCAAAACTTGCAGAATGCGGGTCAAGTTTCTTCATGTTCGTTGAATGATAAGATCCAAGCCATCTCTGTTCAAATTTAGGCCAATGCCAAGGGTGAGGAGATTGCACATCTGAAGGAAGACTTGAAAAGGCTGGAAGACATCGTTCAGTCTATGGGAGATTTCCAGCTTGTCCGCGTTCTCAAGCAATCTTGACTTCATTCTATCTTCATCTCAACATTTTTAATGCTGACAAAAAGGGGGAGAGATGCAAGATTTGATCAAACTTTAAATTGTTAAACTTTTAATCGTGGGGACTGTTTGTTGGATTGTTCTGTTTTGACTGTTTTGATTAACTTTGACTTTGTGTCTGGATAAGAGCTGAACTAGACTTGGACTTGACTGCTTTTATTAACTACCATTGATATCTTATAGATGGCTTTATCGTATACTAGACTAACCTATTTTCTGTGGTTGCAGATTCTAGTGTTATTCATTTAGCCATTTAAGATATGCATATGTGTTTGAGAAATATTTTGCAGGTTAAAGTTGTCCAAATCTGCATGAAAGTTTTGTCACCATCAAAAAGGGGGAGATTGTTAGAGAAATCCTCTTGAAGTGTTTTGAAGCTGACAAAACGTTTCCATCAGTCTAGTCTGAAGGTTTGCAGACTCTGCTATTTAAAGTCTGAAGACCTCCGGACAGCCAAACTCAAGACTCAAAGTCTATCCTCATTGACAATCTCTAATCCGTTGAAGAAAGGTTATCCAGAAACAGGCATGGAAACAGGGGGAGATCAAGAGAAGAAGGAGAACCTGAGGAAATCTCTTCTCCACCTGTAGGCATGGAAACAGGGGGAGATCAAGAGAAAGGAAGGAAGTCTTCATATCCTGATGCAAGTGAAGGAGTTAGTCGCTCACCTACAGACCCAGAGGATGTTTATGCCTCTCAGTTTCTAGAAGAAGGTCATGAAGTTTCATCGCTAATCCTGCGAGACTATGCTGATCTACCATCATCTGCATTTACTCCATCAGATCGGGCCGAAGTGAGTACACAGACTGATAATGCAGCAGATTTTTGCAGAATCATGGATACTCTTTTGGAGATGAAAGGGCAAATTTATGCCTTGGGATGCGAGGTTCAAAACTTGCAGAATGCGGGTCAAGTTTCTTCATGTTCGTTGAATGATAAGATCCAAGCCATCTCTGTTCAAATTTAGGCCAATGCCAAGGGTGAGGAGATTGCACATCTGAAGGAAGACTTGAAAAGGCTGGAAGACATCGTTCAGTCTATGGGAGATTTCCAGCTTGTCCGCGTTCTCAAGCAATCTTGACTTCATTCTATCTTCATCTCAACATTTTTAATGCTGACAAAAAGGGGGAGAGATGCAAGATTTGATCAAACTTTAAATTGTTAAACTTTTAATCGTGGGGACTGTTTGTTGGATTGTTCTGTTTTGACTGTTTTGATTAACTTTGACTTTGTGTCTGGATAAGAGCTGAACTAGACTTGGACTTGACTGCTTTTATTAACTACCATTGATATCTTATAGATGGCTTTATCGTATACTAGACTAACCTATTTTCTGTGGTTGCAGATTCTAGTGTTATTCATTTAGCCATTTAAGATATGCATATGTGTTTGAGAAATATTTTGCAGGTTAAAGTTGTCCAAATCTGCATGAAAGTTTTGTCACCATCAAAAAGGGGGAGATTGTTAGAGAAATCCTCTTGAAGTGTTTTGAAGCTGACAAAACGTTTCCATCAGTCTAGTCTGAAGGTTTGCAGACTCTGCTATTTAAAGTCTGAAGACCTCCGGACAGCCAAACTCAAGACTCAAAGTCTATCCTCATTGACAATCTCTAATCCGTTGAAGAAAGGTTATCCAGAACTGGATGTTTCGTTAAGGATTTAACCTTATCATCTGGAGAAGATCTCGTGGTTGGAAAAGACGTAACAGAATCCTTTGATTGATCGAGATTGATTCGATGATTGAAGATTCGATGATTGCCTAAATATTCTTGGAAGGTTTTTCTTATGGAAATCGAGATCTTGATTGTATGGGCGAACAGGATTGATGGGCTATCGACACGTTCCTTTAATAGTTCGAACAACCTTCTTAATTGATTATGTCCAACAGGTAGATTGGAGGAATTCCTTTGGTAAGTACCAACGGGTATGATGGCATAAAGGAGTATATAAGGAAGACGTTCTTAGTTGTTCGAGGTGTGCGCGATAGAAGAATTCCAAAGTCTGAAGCTCCTTTTTGTTTAGACAATTCTTTTGAGCGAACACTTGTATACAAAAGAGAGTCTATATTTATGAGAAACCTTGAGGAGATGTGGTAGAACATCTACACTGTGGAATCAAGGCAAAGCTGTGCTGTAACTTCTCTTTTGATCATAGTGAAATCCAGCCGGTGGGCTGTCAATGCGGAAGAGTGGACGTAGGCTTGGAATAAGCCGAACCACTATGAATCCTATGTTCAATTTTCTCTTCCTCACTCTCTTTACCTTGACCGTATTTCATTTTGTTAATCAAGAGAGAATTTCCTTTCTATCATATGCTAAGAATCGCTTCTGTATCTCGATAAATGTTTGTGCACCTATTCACCCCCCTCTAGGTGTTTATACTAGCTATCTCACATGTCACCACTCCTAAAAGAAACAATCAAGCACGTTCTAGTCATGTATGAAATCCACAAAATAAATCAAACCACCACAACACATTTGCATCTGTATTTCACATACTACACTAAGTTCACACATATCAATCCAAGTCAAAAGCACCTAGTAGATCAATCCAACTTAGCATCTGGGGTTTTCACTTACCTCAAATAGAAGGCTTGAGTAGAATCAAAACTTTAATCACCTTCAAAACAATATAATCAAGAACAAAGGTTAACATTTCTTAATCTTTTATCAAAACTAGTTTTATAAAAGAGAATAATCCATAAGTTTACCTTGTAAGCTCTTGAAAAATGAAATTTGGAAGCTTTAACACAAGAATAGAATATTTCCTTTCGTACAAAAGATTGGAATGTGAAAATAAAAGAAGCAACGGAAAATCACTCTTTCTTTCTTTCTTTCTTTCTTTGGAATTCTCATTTTGCAAGCTTAAAGACATAAGAACGTCTTTTTATAGGGCAAAGGAATTGAATCTAACAAACCAAACTTAAAAGAAATGATAACTTTGGGGAAAAAAATCATTATATTTTAGAGTAGTATGTGTTCCAATAGAAATGCTTCAAGTGGCCCTAAGTAGGTAGCTAGGGCGCAAATGGCCCAATGAAATTTTGCCACAATAAGATATTTTGATGGAAATGAAGATGAGCTTGTCTTCTATGGCCAAGTGTATGCATGAATCACCAAGACAATCATGAACTATAGGCAAGAATCACCCAAAGCATTGATGAACTATAGGATGAGTCACCCAAAACATTAATGAACAATAGTTGAAATTGATGATTTCATGCATGACGTCAAAACTACCAATTTCAATGTCTCAAACCAAAGTATAGGGTTAAAAATTTTGTTAGAGAAAAGATAAGTGTGGCAAACGAAGACAAATAGAGATTTAGTTAACCAATATTCATTATGAACATCTAATTCTAAATATCCGTGCATTTGAAAATATTTTAGTTTTGAACATCTAATTCTAAAAATTTGTGCATCTACTAATATTTTTGTTCTGAACATTTGATTTTAAACATTGGTGAATATGAAAATATTTTGAATTCACTAAAATAATCAATGAAAGATATCAAAAATTAGGAAAATATCAATTCAATGAAATTGAAACTTGAATATCATAAAATATGAAACTCAAAGTACACCGGCCATTCTCTACAACTACTATGGCTGGAATTTAATTACCTTCATTCTACTCACCAACATAGTGATGATATCTATCCTCTTAATCTCAAAGCAAAGTATTCCAGGTGATTGCAATCATGAAAATCATATTATATTATTGTAGCGCGTACAAAATTCAGGATGTCACATCATAAAATATTCTATCTTCATAAAAATTGAAATATTCTATCTTCATAAAAATTGCAACTTCTCATAATTGCAACTTTTTATAGCTTTTTCAGTATTTAGATAATATCATGTATGCCATAATTATTCTTATATGGTATGCTAAGGCCTATTAGAAAGTGAGATAATTTTGATTAGATCTATGACCTACTTTAGTAAAGAGCGCCTGACAATTTGGAGCTCTTTCATTTTAGCCTTCTGCAGTATAAATTGACTCTATGGGTCGGTTGTGTCAACTTTACGGTTGCTTAGTTCCCGTCCTATTTGATATTATTCATAGGGAGAATTGTTTGTTTCGACAGCCCCTTCAATACGATGATTTGCCTGAAGGGGGATCCTGTCCATTGTCAAACTGCTCAGTAGCGCAGCAGTAGCTGCAAAAGAAACTAGCTGAGGAGACTACGATAAAGAAATCCACATCGGTGATTACGGCTAGAGATGCTGGATATTTTTTGTTTTGTTCATATGCAGCATGACTGAATCAGACTCGTTCGTTTGCAGAGGCGCCTACTTGACATTCTCACAAGGTTGCCCCAGATGACATTTTGCTCGTGCTATCCGCTGCACGGGTATGTGGTGATGAAAGTCACGGATTGCTGGCACATTGTATAGAAGTTTTTTTGTGAGATCTGATCTCGAAACTGTAACTTTAGAGAAAGGCTTGCCTCATGCTATCTTTGACGAAGGAGGGATATACCACTCTGGATGATGCATATGCACTTCACTATGCCTGTGCATACTGTGATGCGGAGACCATGACCGGAACTTCTTGATCTTGGAATTGCCGATGTGAATAGTAGAAATGCAAGAGGCTTCACAGTTTTGCACGTTGCTGCGATTAGGAAAGAGCCAAAGATTATATTGGCTCTTCTAAGGAAGGAAGCATAGCCGCCTCATCTCACGCTGGATGGTAGAAAATCTCCACCTATGTAAGAGGCACACAAAAGCTGCAGACTGCTTAAAGTCTGTCGAGCAAGGAAAGCCTTCACCAAAAGATAAAAATTACAGTCAAGATACTGGAACAGACCGAACGAAGAGAACCATTACTTGGAGAAGCATCCTTTGCTCTTGCTACGGCAGGCGATGATCTGCGAATGAGATTGTTGTATCCTGAAAAACAGAGGTAAGATACTTGGATTCTATTTTTTCCTCCTCGACTTCAGTTGTCCTTTTTAATATGCAGATTGAGAAGGCCAGTTTCTTTTCCTTGCAATATCATCGGTTATTAATAAAAGGGCATGTTGATATAGCTAGTATAAGTACCTAGAGGGGGGTGAATAGGTATATAAAGAATTTTTCTCGATAATTGCACAATACTAGACAGTTGATAGATTTGAGACAAACAATAATCAAAGTAAGACTGAGAGAAGAGAAAATTGAACACGCGGTTTATAGTGGTTCGGTTTATTTCAAGCCTATGTCCACTCTTCTGCACTGATAGCCTATTGGCTGGATTCCACTATGAACAAAGAGATGTTACAACGTTGTTCTTCCTTGATCTCTCAGTGTTGATGATCTACCACACTCGCTCAAGGTATCACTAAGTATAGACACTCTTTGTGTATATAATTTTGCTCAAAATGTATCGACTAATAATCAAGGTGCTTCAGACTCTGGAATTTCTCTATCGATCATGCACTAAAGCAACTAGAATGTCTTCCTTTTATACTTCTTTATGCCATCATACCCATTGGCACTTACCAAAGGAATTCCTCCAATCTACCCGTTGGATGGAATCAATCAAGAAGATCATTCGAGCTATTAAAAGAACCTGACGATAGCTCTCAATCCTGTTCGCCCATACAATCAGGATCTTGGTTTCCAAGAATAGAACCTTCCAATAATATTTCGTCGACCATCGGATCTTCAAACGATCTTGATTACGAATAATAGAATCCGTTATTTTTATCTAATCAAGAGATCTTCTCCAGAGGATAGGACTAAATCCTCAACTAAATACTTCGGCTCTGGATTGCCTTCGCCACTAGATTAGAAAGAAAAACTGTCAATGAGAATAGTCTTGAGTCTTGAGTCTTGAGTGCTGAGTTTGGTGATCTGAAAGTCTTCAGACTCTAAACAGAAGGTCTGTATTTATCCAGACTAGACTGATAGAAACATTTTGTCAGCTTCAAAATATTCTGGAAAGATTTCTCCAATAATCTCCCCCTTTTCAATGGTGACAAAACTTTCCTATAGATTTGAACAACTTTGACCTGCAAAACATTACTCAAGCAATATGGCTATCTCATAAAGATTAATAAATCAACCAGACTCTACATCCACAGAAAATCGGTTAGTCTTTCATGGATAAGACCATACAACAATACTTGATATAAATGCAAACAGTTAAACATCAAAATCCACACCCAAGTCAGTCAAATTCAAGTTCACACCCAAGTCATACTCAAATATTCAAACACATCAAAGTTTAAAGAGTTCAAAAGAGTTTTAAAGAGTTCAAATTACAATTCTCCCCATTTTTGTCATCATTAAAAAGGTGAGAGAAGAGTCAAGTCTGCTTGGGAACGCGCATAATCTGGAAATCTCCCATCAACTGAACGATACCTTCCAGCCTCTTCAAGTCTTCCCGTAGATGAGCCACCTCTTCTCCTTTGGCATTGGCTTGAATTTGAAGAGTGAGGTCTTTCATTTGATCTGCCAGGGTAACAGAAGATGCTTGTCCAGCATTCTTCATGACTTGAAGTTCACATTCCAAAGCATAGATTTGACCCTGCATTTCCATAAGAACATCAAGGATACGATGAAAATTTGCGGTATTGTCCGTCTGTGTGCTCGCATTTGCTCTTTCGGATGGAGCGAAGGCAGACGATGGAACTTCGGTGTAATCGAGCAGATTTGGTGTTGACGTATCATGTCCTTCCTCAGGCATTTGAGAAGCTTGAAAATCTTCTGGATTTGCTGGTGAACGATTCACATCTTCACTGTTGACAGTATGTGGAGTAGTCCTTCCTTGCTCGCCATCTCCCCCTGTCTCTAGGACCTCCATTGGGGAAGAGTGATGGTCATGCTCTTCAGCATCTTGATTCCCTTTCTCTGCGGCTTCATCTGCAGACTTTTCTTTTACTGCTTCTTCTTCTTCTTCAGCTTCTTTCTCTTTCTCTTGTTGCTCCTCTGCTTCTCTGTTATTTGCTTGTCCCTCTTCCTCTCTCTGTTCTTTTTCTTCTGCTTCTTTTTCTTTCTTCTGTCGTTCTATTGATTCATGTACAGAACGCCTGGTCCTTTTCAATGCAGAGATAGTGAGATCTTCTTCCTCATCTTCATCCTCCAAGACAAGAGTTCTCATCTTTTTGGATGGAGCACCCATGGGCTCCTTCCCTTTTCTCTTTGATGCAGAAGATATTGGAGTCTTCACTTTGAACTTCTCCATTGCCTTATTTAGCTCTTTCAAACGCATTTTTGTCAGCATTTTTAAACCCACCACTATTTTGTCACATGGTCGAATGCAAAGAGTATGTGGAGGTTCAATGTTCAAGTGTCTGAAGATCTTGGTCACAAGACCTAGATAAGGCAATTGGCCCTTGTCCTTCACCATTACTCTGTACATGTGAAAGAGAATGGTGTGAGGGAGAGAGAACTTTTTCCCTGAATTGATTGCGTACATCAATTTCACCTCGGAGTTAGACACATCAGTCTTGGATGTAGACTTTGGCCTAATACAATTGATCACAATTTTGTGAAGCAAGATGTTGATGGCATGCATTCTTGAGTAGGTAACTCTTTCTTCTGTACTCCTGTCTTTGACAAGTTCCAGTGTGGTACGAGCAATTGAAACCTTGATTGGTCTATATCGTCCTCTTTCAACTCCAATTATGTCTGCCAACATGTCCATATCTACCTCATAGACTTGGTCTTGCACACTGAAGGATATTCTATTCGCATCTAAAAAGCTAAGATTCGAATAGAAGTATGCTGTCTATGGTATCGGAGCAAAATTGCTCAAGTTGAAGCAGATTGAACTTCTCCCTTAAGTTCACATTAATGGCATCCAAGAAATCGAAATCAACACTCTTAGGGTTTATCTTCCCTCGTTTCAACAGTCTGAAGAATAGATTCTCCTATTCCTTTGATTTAAACAAATCCATTATTTTTCCCTTCACCTTCGCAGCAACACCCATTCTAGGTTGAAATTCACTGAACATTTTATCATCATCGTTCCCATCAGATGGATTCAGTCTCGATACACGAGGGTCACTTGGAATGTTCGCAAGTGCTTCCTCAGCCTTTCCTTGGGGAGCAATTCCCAAATCCTCTATTCGTCGCAAGAATATATACTCATTCCCATAATTCTTATCTTTAAGGAAATCATCTATATAATTCAGCGGAGTCCTAATGCTCTTCAACGCACGATAGAGCTTGTAAATAAAATAGGGTTTTTGGACTCTTACAGGGTCTGCGTCCTCGATTATTTCTTCCTCCAGTTGTTGACCCGCACCTTGTCGGGTAGATGATGAAGAGTGACGTGGTGGAGAGTGAATAGGGCTCTGTTGCTGACTCGGTAATTCTTCCTCTTCGGTGAGATCAAAATGGGTAGGCCCCTCCCTCATTCTCTGTGGTCCCCTGTTCGCAATTCTTGAAGACTTTCTCGAAGAAGACATCCTTCCTTGTCGTTGAAAGATTCCTTTACTCGCTTTCCCAAGAAAAGATGACAACTTTCTCGAAGATGAACATGAAGTAGAGACAGGATTGGGAGGAGAATGCCTTTTTAGGGTTTTAAAGTTTAAGCGAGGAAAACTGTATATATATAACTCAGTTTAAAAAGGAAAAACCATTCAGGACAAAGGAAAATGAACCGACGCCTCTTTTAAAATCAATAACTGCCAAATAAAAGTTAATCTTTTTGAAAAGACAAGATTCAATTTTTCACGGAAATTATAAATTAACTGAACTAATGATTGTACCTTTTCAAGATTGAATATAATAATAACTTACAGTCTATAGCCATGAATGTCTGAGTCTGAGGGTTAGAGAGTCTCTAGACTTTAACTTCCTCAAGCTTCAAAATGTTGAGTCTGGAACGGATAAAATCGAATTGATTTTTCTCCAAAGGCTTCGTGAATATATCCGCTAGTTGATTTTTTGAATCAACAAATTGAATCGAGATTACTCCATTTTGAACATGATCTCTAATGAAATGATGTCGAATCTCTATATGCTTTGCTCTTGAGTGAAGGATTGGATTTTTAGTGAGATTGATTGTACTGGTGTTGTCACATCTAATCTCTATGCATGAGTCTTCAATTCCAAAGTCTTGTAGCTGTTGTTTTATCCATAGAATTTGTGAACAGCAACTTCCAAGAGCTACATACTCTGCTTCTGTTGTTGAGAGAGCCACAGTGCTTTGTTTCCTTGAAAACCAAGACACTGTCCTGCTTCCAAGCAACTAGCAAGTTCCCGAAGTGCTTTTTTTATCAACTCTACAACCGGCTAGATCTGCGTCTGAATATCCCATAAGATTAAAGTCTCCCTTCTTAGGATACCAAAGACCGATGCTTGAAGATGAAGCAACGTATTTAATAATACATTTCGCAGCACTGAGATGGGATTCTCTAGGATCTTATTGAAACCTTGCACAGATGCAAACACTCAACAAAATGTCAGGTCTAGAAGCAGTAAGATAAAGAAGTGAATCAATGATGCTCCTGTACAGCTTTTGATCAACTTTCTTCCCTTCTTCATCTTTGTCTATCTTCAAAGAACTTGACATCGGTATGTCGGTCTTTTTGCATTTTTCCAGTCCAAACCTTTTGACAAGATCATTAGCATATTTTTCTTGACAAATAAAAGTTCCTTCTTTCAATTGTTTTACTTGAAGACCAAGAAAGAATGTTAACTCTCCCATCATACTCATTTCAAACTCGTCCTGCATAGACTTAGAAAATTTCTTACACAGACTTTCATTAGAGGATCCAAAAATAATATCATCCACATATATTTAAACAAGTAAAAAAATTTTATTTTCCTTTTTGATGAATAAAGTAGTATCTACTTTACCTTTGACAAAACCATTCTGTATTAAGAACTTACTTAGCCTATTGTACCAAGCTCGAGGTGCTTGCTTTAAACCATACAAGGTCTTTTTCAGTATGAAGACTAAGTTTGGCTTCTTTGGGTCTTCAAACCCTGGTAGTTGTTCCACATAAACTTCCTCATGGATAAATCCATTTAGGAAGGCACTTTTGACGTCCATTTGGAATAACCTGAAATTTTTATAACAAGCAAATGCAAGTAATAGTCGAATAGTTTCTAACCTTGCTACTGGTGCGTAAGTCTCATCATAGTCTATTCCTTCTTCTTGTGTATATCCCTTGGCCACGAGTCTTGCTTTGTTTCGCACGACTCTTCCTTTCTCATTCATTTTGTTCCTGAACACCCATTTAGCTCCAATAACAGTTTTACATTTTGGTTTAGATGTCAATTCCCAGACATCATTAATGTTGAACTGTCTGAGCTCTTCTTGCGTAGCTTCAATCCAGCTTTCATCAAATAAAGCTTCTTCTATGCTCTTTGGTTCAATTTCAGAAATGAGAGCCACAGCACTATACTCTTCACGCCTTTTGGATCTGGTGCGAATTCCTTCATTAATTTCGCCGATAATGAGATATTTGGGATGACTGGACTTATGCTTCCAGTTACTGGTTGATTTGTCTGGTTGATGATCTCTTTCTTTATTTGAACTTCATGAACAGCTTGATGCTGGTCTTCCAAAGTCTGAGATCCCTCTTGGGTTGTAAGCTTTGAAGGGTCTGGAGCAGGTTCAGACTCTTCATGATAAGTCTGATTGGATTCATCTTGCATAGAGTCTTGAAATTTGACATTCATTGACTCCTTCACAGACTGGCTCTTCTTGTTATAGACTCTGTAGGCTTTGCTTGATATAGAATATCCAAGGAAAATGCCTTCATCTGATCTTTCTTCAAACTTACCAATTCGATCTTTTGCATTTTTCAATATAAAGAATTTGCAATCGAATACATGAAAGTATGAAACAATAGGTTTCTTATCTTTGAATAACTCATAAGGAGTTTTCTCTAGAATAGGTCTTAAGAAGATTCTATTGATGATATAGCATGCTGTTGAAACAGCTTCAGCCCAAAATCGTGAAGAAATCTTACTTTCAATTAAAAGAGTTCTAGCCATTTCTTGAAGAGATCTATTCTTTCTTTCCACAACTCCATTTTGCTGAGTATATGGAGAGGAGAATACATGCTTAAAGCCAGATTCATCACAAAATTTTGTAAAATCTTGATTTTCAAATTCACCTCCATGATATGTTCTTATACTTGAGATAACACATCATTTTTCATTTTGAACCTTTTTAGCAAATTTTTCAAAATACGAGAAGGTTTCGGACTTACTTGCAAGGAAATATACCCAAATAAAGCGGGAGTAATCATCCACAATTACTAGGCAATATTTCTTACCTCCAATGCTCTGGATTCTGGTTGGTCAGAAGAGATCTATATGCAGCAACTGTAGTACATGATTAGTAAAGACATGATTTATTAGCTTAAATGAATTTCTTACCTGCTTTCCCAAAATACATGGAGTGCATGGATCAGTCTTTTGGTATGGTAATTTTGGTAGACCTCGAACAAGCTGCTTTGATGAGATTTTGGCTAATTGCTTCATATTGAAATGACCAAGCTTTCTGTGCCATAAGCTTGCTTCGTCTTGAATTGAGATTAGGCATTGTGATTCATTTGGTTTCACATCCAGAAGATAGATATTTCCATGTCTTCGACCCATGAAAGACTGAGTAGAGTCTTTACTGATTCCAGAACATGTTCCTTCTTGAAAGAAGATCTTAAAACCAGTATCACACAATTGGCTAATGCTGAGAAGATTGTAATTGAGTCCTTCTATTAGGGAAACATTACTTATTGTGAGATTTCCAATTTTCACAGTTCCAAATCCCACAAGACTTCCTTTGTTGTTCCCTCCAAATGAAACTTTTCCACCATTTACTTGAACAAGCTTTATGAAGCAATTTGAATTTCCTGTCATGTGTCTTGAGCATCCACTGTCAAGATACCAGTTTACCTTTTTCTTGACGGAGACCTGCATTTAAAATAGAGTCTCAAGCTTTCTTTGGTACCCATATTTTCTTGGGTCCTTTGGTGTTAGTATGATAGCAGTATTAGCCCATACTTTCTTAAAAGGTTTCCAAACCATAGGACACTCTTTTTTAAAGTGATTCGGACTGTTGCACTTTGAACACCTGAGGGCATTTCGACCTACAGACTTTACAAAAACTTTCTTGAAATGATTTTTGTAAGCCTCTCTCGAGGGTCTTTTCTTAATTCTTTCTTTTACTTTAGGAAAATCAATCAAGGAAATTATTTATGTTGTCATACCTAGACCGGATTTATTGAAGTAAGGTCTTTGAGCTGAAATAATTTTTTCAAGTTTTTCAGACCCTATTGAAAATTTCTTTGAAATATTTGATAAGTCAGTTTTTAAAAGGGAATTTTCTTTCAAAAGATTATCTTCATTTTCTTTAAGAGTGGAAACATCCAAGTCTAAACTTTTAACTCTTTCTTCTAAAACGTTTTCCTTTTGTTTTGGAGCTGATTTTTCCTTTTTAAGTTCGGAAATTCTTTTGAGAGAAGTCTTAAGACTAAAACACGGTTCATCAATGTATTTAGAAACTTTGATAGGAATTTTAAAATTACTTGCCTCAAATTCACTGTCTGAGTCTGATCCAGAATCTGAGTTTGAGTCTGATTGTGCCATCAAACATAGGTTGGCATATTCATTTTTACTTTCTTCACACTCTATATCACTCCAGGTTTCGGCTTTGAGAGCTTTTCGAAACTTTTCAGCTTTTCCTCTCTTCTTCTTCAGAAGAAGACAGTTGGGTTTGATGTGTCCCTTTTTCTTACATTCAAAGCAAACTACATCTTTGTTTGGTTCCTTATCATCAACAGACTTGGTCTGCTGTCTTTGAAAACTTTGTTTCTTTGAGTTGAACCTTCTTCCTTTTCTATTCAGTTTTCTGAATCTTCTTATCATGAGAGCAAGCTCCTCATCGTCCATATCATCTTCAGAATCTGTATCATCAGAATCATCATTTGATTTTAATGCAATAGATTTCTTACCTTTTGGATCTTCATCTTCATTAATTCGTTCCACTTCATAAGACTGAAGAGTTCCAATCAGCTCGTCGACAGATAGTGGCATAATTCTTTGCGTCTCTCTTATTGAAGTCTTTATGTGATTCCAATCCTTGGAGAGTCCACGCAGTAGCTTGTTTACCTTCATGGGATCATAAATTGTTTGTCCTTGATTCTCAAGACCATTAACGATATCTGTAAAACGGCTAAACATGTCAGTTATAGATTCTCCTGGTTTCATTTTGAAGGCTACATATTGACCGAGGAGAATGTTAATTCTGGTTTCCTTCACTCGATCTGTTCCTTCATAGGTGATATGTAATATGTCCCAAACTTCTTTTGCTGTAACACAAGAAGATATTCTGTTATATTCAATTGGTGACAAAGCACAATATAAAGAGTAAATTGCTTTTGCATCGAGTGCTTGTCTCTTAATTATCTCTTCCTGAGTCATTCCGCCGGTCTCAACAGTTTCTTTCCCTCTTTCAAAAACTGATGCAGCTATAGGAGTAATTCATTTTTCTACAACGTCCCATTCCAGAGGATCCTTTGATCGTAGGAAAGCTTTCATCTTGTTCTTCCAGATGTTATAATCATTTCCATCAAAGTAGGGTGGTCTAGTATTGCTTTGCCCTTCCATCAGCCCTGGTGCTAGCATACTAGCCATAACTCTTTTACTCTGAAGTAAAACACTTCAAATAAAGTGAGTACACGAGCTCTTATACCAATTGATATAGCTAGTATAAAGGATTTTTCTCGATAATTGCACAATACTAAACGGTTGATAGATTTGAGACAAACAATAATCAAAGTAAGACTAAGAGAAGAGAAAATTTAACACACGGTTTATATTGGTTCGGCTTATTTCAAGCCTACGTCCACTCTTCTACACTAACAACCTATTGGCTGGATTCCACTATGAACAAAGAGATGTTACAACGTTGTTCTTCCTTGATCTCTCGGTGTTGATGATCTACCACACTCGCTCAAGGTATCACTAAGTATAGATACTCTTTGTGTATACAATTTCGCTTAAAATGTATCGACTAATAATCAAGGTGCTTCAGAATCTAGAATTTCTCTATCGATCATGCATTAAAGCAACTAGAATGTCTTCCTTTTATACTCCTTTATCCCATCATACCCGTTGGCACTTACCAAAGGAATTCCTCCAATCTACCCGTTGGATGGAATCAATCAAGAAGATCATTCCGGCTATTAAAGGAACCTGACAATAGCCCATCAATCATGTTCGCCCATACAATCAGGATCTTAGTTTCCAAGAATAGAACCTTCCAATAATATTTCGTCGATCATCGGATCTTCAAACGATCTTGATTACGAATAAAAGAATCCGTTATTTTTATCCAGCCAATAGATCTTCTCCAGAGGATTGGAATAAATCCTCAACCAAATACTTCGGCTCTGCATTGCCTTCATCACTAGATTAGAAAGAAAAACTGTCAATGAGAATAGTCTTGAGTCTTGAGTCTTGAGTGCTGAGTCTGGTGATCTGAAAGTCTTCAGACTCTAAACAGAAGGTATGTATTTATCCAAACTAGACTGATAGAAACGTTTTGTCAGCTTCAAAATATTCTGAAAAGATTTCTCCAACACATGTACCTATGAAGAACCTATATGTAAATAGCCTCATTGGATTAATTGTTATCTCCCAAGAAGTTCTTTGTTTACATAAATGCTCTTTGCAAGCTCCAGCATATTATTTGTTTAGCGCTCTTAGCGTTCCTTTGTTGGAGTCAACACCTAATATAATAACAAGAAGCAAGAAGCATGAAGGCCCTATTTGGTTCAGCATTTGGAATGCTCATTTGGACTCTAAAGGGGTTTGGCCAAATGCTGCGGTGTTTGGTTCATTTTTTTGAGGACTTTGGGGAGATCTCCAAGGGGGTTGAAAGGCCTTTGGGGGAATGGAGGGGGAGAGGTCCATTGGGAAGTTGCATTTTCGGAATGCAACTTCCACTATTCATCACTGTTCATCTTCACCGGAGAGAAGCCGATCGGAGGCCGACGACCGCCAGCCAAGGGGTCGCGTGCACCGGCGACGTGCTGGCAACCATCAGACAAGGGTCACCCGACCCTAGTGGCCACGGTCGTCTCCTGGGTCGCGCGACCCAAGCGGCCAGATCAGAACAATCCTGGACAAAATGTGACCATGACATCAAAACAATTCTTCACCATTGATGATATCCCTTATCACAAATGGCCAGAAAGACTTGAAGAATTTCATACTTGGCTAAATACTCAATCCATTACCAATCATGATATGAATGATGTCCTTCACAACTTTGTCACAAGATTCACAGGAAGTCTCAAACTTTGGTGGAAATCACTGTCAGAGCAAGACCAGATTCAGTTTCTCATGTCACCTGATTTCAGCCATGCCATCACTCTCTTATATCATTTCTTTGTGGGAAAACCCACTGATCTCATAGAGATGAAAAGAAAAGAATTTTTCGAAAGAAAATGTTGCTCCCTCCAGAAGAAATATCTTGATAAGCACTATCGAGAAATGCTTAAGCTTTTTTTACCAGATTGGAGCTGATCCAAATCCAAAGCATGTATTCCTAACTTCCATCCCTAAAGAACTATCCTAGATGGTTAAAATATCTTTTTTTTGGAAGACAGAGGAGAGTACAAGATATTCCCTTGGGAGAAATACAACAAGAAATCCATCTATGCCTTGAAGAGTTGTGCCTAAAGCGCCAGATGGTCCGCACTTACATCATAGATGACAAAGGCCTCGAGACAGCCTGCTCTTGCCAGAAGTTAAAAATCAAATGTTCCAAGAAAGACTGCGATGGTACTTGTGGAAAAGCTTCCCGAAAAAAGAAGCACTTCAAGAGATTCTGGATAAAGAAATCATCCAAACATGGCCATAAGAACTTTCAAAAATATAAGGACTTTCTTCCTTTTCCTTGCCAAATTTGATGGAAACAATTCTATCCTTCTTTCGGATGAATACAGAGTCCGTAGACTGAAAAGGCTTGTTATGCTGGTGTAGCTTTTCGTAGTTAGTGATCGCCGAACTTCAAAAAAGAAAATAGAAATTTGTTTTTGTTTTTTGAATTTAATAAAAGTCATTTACAAAGACAAATTTGACCAAATGGTGTCGCGACCAATTTTTTTCCAGTTTGGACCACCTATGATTTGGCTAATGGATTGTTAAGCCTAGGCTTAACTCGGGCTCTCCCAAGCCCATACCAATTCGCGACTTAGGTTTGAATTGTTAACATGCAATTGATTTTTTTAACTAGGAGTCGCCACTAATCTATTTTTTGTGGGTCGATTAGAAACCCTAGTAAAGTAACGGGAGATTTACTTTACTCCTACGAACCAGAGACTAAGGGTACGGGAACTTGGTTACGTTAGATTTCTCTAACGCCATTTCAGTACCTTTCTTTTTATTTTGAAAAAAGGTTTGGCAGGCAGCTTGAATTGATTTTAAATTAGTTCCCTAACATGTGAGGTGCTCATGCAGGTGCACAAACCATCAATTTCACACCCAAGAAAACAATTAAATAATGCAGGACCTACCTCCAAAGCTACGAAAGCATCTGCAATGTTAAATTAAAATCCATATCAACAACCCTAGATATGGTTTCTTATTAACAAGCAATTACTCAATTTTTGTTTCCTCTTTTTCAATGAAAATATAGTCCATATGCAATGCAATGCTTCTAATCTAATATGACATGATATGGCATGGCAATATGTCATAAATTATATTAATGAATAAGAATTTTTTTGATTTCTTAATGAACATGAAATAATTAAATATGCAATCTAAATTAACCAAAATGACTTAATTCTAATGATGGGCAATGTAATGCAATGCAATGACGTACAAAATTATTTCAACCAAAATGACATGCAACATGCAATTTAATATGCGAGGTATATGTCACGCAACAATAAATGACCTAATCTAATGACGGGCAATTTCTAATTAGAATGAACTTAACAACAATCACTAAATGACGTGCATTTTATGGACCTAATTCTATATGACATGGGCATTTTTATTCTTAAAAAAAAAAAAAGCATGCAACCTATCCTAGGGATTGAAATTAATTTATCTTAAGACATTTTTGTATTTTTTTCATGAAATTCGGAATTAGGTAAAATGTGAAAATTATCTAACTAGATTAAGATTCTATTCAATTTGCATTAGGAATTAAATTAAGCCAAATCCTAATTTAAACTAAAATATTATCTTAATCCAAGTAATCCTAAAATGCAATTTATCTAATATCTAAATTTATAATGAATTAAGGAAAATTTTACTTAGAATTAAACTAAGTGCAATTTCACCCTAGTATGCAATGACGTGCAAAAAATACCCTAATTCAACATGATATATGCATGATGACATTTTGTGCTTTTATTAATTTCGAAATTAAAATTTCTCACATGCAATAATGATAAAACTAACATCCTAAATGAATGTGCTTTTTCTTTTGGTTTTCTTTTCCATGATTCAAAATAAAATTCTTATTCTAAATATAAAAGATAATAACCAAACCATACCTAATCTTAATTCAACATTTTTTTGGATTTTCTTATTTCGAAATAAGATTGCAATTTTAATCCTAAACAAGAAATATTCTAAAGAAAATCTAATCCTAACTCAAATATTTTTTTGGATTTTTCTTTTACTAAAATAAGATTAACTCAACTAACTTGACGATAGCAAATCAAATAAGATAAGATTGATATCCAAAAATTGACGAACCATATCTTGCGCATGAGATCGGGTTGGCCAATTTTAAATTAAATCGCGAAACGAATCTCGGGCTTGAGATTGGATTGTCCATTTTTGTAAGGGATTGCAAATCGGATTTTGGACGCGAAAATCGAACTGTCAACCCCTCAACTTGAGGGACTTTTCATGTCAGAATCTTAACCATTAATTCAGGAATAATCCTACTAAAAAAACAAAGTAAATAAATGAAAATAACATAAAAAAAATAAAGTAAAAAAAACTATCCAATTGATTTTCCCTTTTTCTTTTGTTTTTCTGTTTTCTTTTTTTGCCTTCTCGAGCACAGCTTGTTGGTAGGTCTCCAAGGGCAGCCGGTCACTGCTGGTCGAAGCTCTGGCGAGGGCAAATTGGCGGCGGGTTGGAGAGTTGCAGGCACAGCGCCGGCAAAAAGCTTGGGCAGAGGATGGCGGGGTGCTTCACAGATCGATGTGGTGGCGCGGTGCTCACTAGGTGTCGCAGTAGGGAGGCTGTCCGTCGAGGCAAGGTAGGTGGCGTCTAGCGCGAGGCAGCGAAAATTGACGCCAGCAAGGGATTTCGACGAAGCAGGGCACCGGCGAGAGGGTGTCACAGGGTGCAGGGCTTGCTGTCGGGTACCGAGGAGACGCGAGCAACAGCAATGTGGGCTCTGGCGGCGTTGGGTCGCGGGTCGCGAGGGCGGTCTGCTGGTGTCAGTGGACTAACTGCAGTGGCGATCGGTGGTCGGCGCAACGGTGGCAGAGGCGCGGTGGAGGCTGGCATCGCGGTGCTGGTTAAAGGAGTAGGCCGTCAGACGGAGATGTGGGTGTGATCGGTCGTCACTCGGGTGTGTGGGAGCTCGGATCTGGTTTGAGTTCGGTCTTGACAGAGCTTCGGTGGGTTGAAGGGTGCGGCCGAGGTGGGTCGTGGACTACCGGCGTTGCAGAGGGGCGAGATTGGAGCGGCGCGAGGGGTGCAGGATCGCAGCTTGGCAGCGCGGCGTTGGACAGAGCAAGCTGTCGGAGCAAGGCTCAGGCGCGGCGAGCTTCATGGCTGCGAGTGAAGGGCAAAGCAGAGCCGACAAGCGTGAGGGAGATGATGAACAGTAAACGTCCCCTCACCTCTGCCTTTTTACTTTTCACCTTCCCCCCCCTCTCTCTCTCTCTCTCTCTGTTGTCACTGTTCCTGCTGCACTTTTTCACTTCTTTGTTTTTTTTAATCCTTCCCAAACGGAGAGAAGCCCTAAACCGAAACTCTCTTCTCTCTCTTTCGATTTTTTGACTTCCACCGAGAAAAGAACCCTCGAAAAGCTCCCCTTTTAACTTTTTTCGTGCACTCCTTATATAGGGAAAACAAAATGCAATCTTTTGTAAATATTTCATCTCTTACGAAGATTGCTTATAACCCCTACGATCACGAAAAATCCTTTTATTTATCTCCCGAATATCTTCTACTGATTTTTAAAGATAAGATTGTAACCAGATTTTCTTAAATTTCAAAAATCCTCATTTCAAATGTTAATTTCAGAAAACGAGCTCGGGCTAACTTGTAGTCTTTATGGGCTTAGTCCGATCAATTTGAACCCATCTGCACCGGTCCAAATAAATAAAATGACAATTAAAAAAAATGCACCTAAATCTATATGCTATGTAATTAATATATTTTTTTTGATAAAATTAAACCCTAATTTTTAATGACTAAACGGGCCGTTAAAATTTAGGTGTTAACAGCTGCCCCACTTTGAATGTGAGCTCGAAGAGGTTGCCTTCAAAGACAAATTGAGACCTAAATTTTAACTATGCATATGCACTAAATGATTTTTTGTTAGGAAATGTATCCCATTTTTTGAAAGAAAGTAATTCATATGGTGCATGGAAATGCTAATGCAAATGCATGATGTCAAAGGAAAGAATGTACGTACAATTACTTACCAATTACCAATCAGTGCGGTAAAGCGGTACATGACAAATCACTATTTACTCCACAAGTACCCAACTCTCACTCAGGTTCCTTGAAAAGCGTAACAGGTAAGAACATTCACATCCAAAGTGAAATGTTCAACAGAAAAAATTGAGACATCTAGATCAAGACTGAGATGTCAAGATTTTTTAAAAACTCAAAAAACCTAGATCCAGACTAAGGTATAATGAGGAAAGTTGAAGAACATTCACATCCAGAGTGCAACATTCAACGAAGAGAATTGAGACATCCAGATCCAGACTGAGATGTCAAAATTTCATAATGCAATTTGTATGCAAATGGTAAAGAAACCTACCTGGAATATCTTACCTTCAAGGAGGGTAGAGTGATTCAAGATAATTGGTGTTACATGTCAGGACCCGTACCTTTCTACGGTCGCCTAGTAGGGTAGCAAGTTTTTGTAAAGAAACTACTTTCCTATGACCTGTACTTTTCTACAGTCGCCTATTAGGGCAGTGTTTGGTTGTGTCTAGGACCCGTACCATTCTACGGTCGCCTAAATGGGGATTTACCTTTCCAGGACCCGTACCATTCTACGGTCGCCTAAACTAAGGTTTTGCTTGGCTAGGACCCGAACCATTCTTCGGTCGCCCAGCATTGCAATCTAAGGAAAAATCTTTGGAGACAACTCCATCGAGTGTCAACTAAAAGGGACTATGGGCTGCAAAAGCACGCCAGGTTGATATAAAGGACACCGGGCTACGAAAGCATGCCGAGTCAATGAAAGAGACTTTGGGCTACGAAAGCACGCCGGGTTAAGAACTCTGGCTACGGAAGCACACCGGGTTTATTAAAGTCGACATCGGGCTACGGAAGCACGCCGAGTCGATAAAGAGGGACTCTGGGCTACGAAAGCACGCTAGGTCAATATAAAGGGACATCGGGCTACAAAAGCACGCCGAGTCGATAAAGAGGGACTCTAGGCTACAAAAGCACGCCAAGTCAATATAAAGGGACATCGGGCTACAAAAGCACGCCGAATCGATAAAGAGAGACTCTAGGCTACGAAAGCACGCTAGGTCAATATAAAGGGACATCGGGCTACAAAAGCACGCCGAGTCAATAAAGAGAAACTCTAGGCTACGAAAGCAAGCCAGGTCAATATAAAGGGACATCGGGCTACAAAAGCACGCCGAGTCAATAAGAATGACTCTGGGCTACAAAAGCACACCAGGTCGATATAACTGGACAGCTTGACCAAGTTAAGTGTCGATGCACTTGAGAGAGAATACCTACACAATGACAAGTATTTTAGAGTATGGTAGAGATATACTTACCTGGTGATATCTTTAATTCTTGGAGATATGTCTTTTGGAATTTAGATATCCTGTGGAGGTCTTTCACCTCATGGCGGAGGTCTTTCACCTCATGATGGAGGTTTCTCATCTCATAATATCATGAAACACTCTAAAAGGAACTTGAATTACCTGTCAGACATGATTTAGAACAAAAAATGATATGCATTCATCAAAGAGATAGACAATCTAAGCTACTCTAGAATGCACATTTCAAAATTCAGTGAGGTTTTCATCAACTCAATAGGGGTTTATGCATAATCACCTTTGCATCACCCAAATTTCCATTAGAGAGAATTATCATTCAAGACAATCTTCACTCATGACATGGATTTCTTAAGAATAGTAAATGAGAGACTTTCAGTTAGGAATGACTTTCGCTCACTATCATTTAGAATGGCTATTTTATGCAAATCACTCAATTTCATCATATCGACATGGGTCCGAGTATTCTCGCAAGCAGTACGATCTTACCAATCTGAGAGGTCTTTAATAGGGACCATAATGCTGGCTTGGTCAACGGCTTAGCAAAGGAGACTCTTTGAGTCGAGGCTATTGAAAGAACAATTCTATAATCTTCTCCGGGTTTACAAGTCAAGAACCCTGCAAAATGAGAAAGAAATAATCTTGCTCGCACTTCTTTGAGCGACGCTTATAAACATATGAACTCCTATGTTAATTCAAGTGCCCTAATCTGAAGAGACTTTGTAAAGGACGTAACGTAGGCTGGGTTCATGGGTTGAGAAATGAAAGGATAAGCAGGCTCAAAATATGTGTAAAGGGTGAGAGCTGATGATCATCTTGGCATTGCCACCAGTTTTTTTCACCATCGGGGATTGTCTTCATGAAGTGCCCCCATTGATTATGAAAACTCAACTTTTGAGTTCTTTGAGTATTGCTCCATTAAGACTCAATTCTTGCAATTGACAGTTACCTATATTGACTCTCTTTTTTCATCTATGGGTATTGGCCTTGCTTTTACTAGGCACACTACTTTTTCATACCCCCAGTTTTCATGCATTTTTTTCACTTACTTTCATGGGCATTGGCCTTACTTTTACCAGGCACACTGCTTTTCATGCTCCTTAGTTCTATTTCGAATTCAATTTTTGCGCACAATGCATGCGTCAAACAATGACACTCGAACTTTCAAGAGTCTTCTCTGCCTTTTGCCTTGCCCTAGTGTGGGGATGATCACCAACTGGGTTTAAAGAAACGAAATTGCAGGCTCAAGTGGGCTATGCAAAGGATATAAGTGTATATGATAGAGAAAGAAATGCTCTTTGTCATCCTAAGGCACTTAAATTAACACATGAATTCAATGTAATAGCATGACTTGAAGATTGATGCAAGTGAGAGCAAGAAAATTTCAATTCATTTTCCTCACCTCATGATGCAATTTTATCTCTTAGTTGCCCCGATGTGGGGTGATTCTTGACAGGGATAATTTGAAAAGAATATCGATAAGTGTATGGGCTCAAAAAGGTTAAGTAATGGATCACCTGTAGTGTTTGGGATAGAGATATGAATTGCCTCTCATCATTTCAGTTGCCGTATCTCTTGCGAGAGAACTCTTTACCTTATGGATATGAACCTCCCTATACTCATCTCACAAGTGTATGAATATGAGACTATGTATAGGATAGGGTTTGCCTTTCATCATCCCGACTCATCTCATTTAGTATGCTCAATCAATCCCACATCATTCATTAAATTAGTCCATCCTGATGTTCTTTAGTGGAATTGGTGGATAAAACAAGTAAGAGTCATCATGCAAAACCCTTTTAAAAAAAAAAAAAATCAACAGCTTTAAGCATGTCAACTTCAAATAGTTTTCTATACTGCAAAATGATTTTAAGCATTTATTCAAGGATTCCTCTACAATGGGAATTGCCTCAGCAGTTGATGTCTTTGGATTGTCCCTATCATTCAAGATTGAAAATCCACTTTTGCCCCTGCACAAGAGAACGTGCATCAGTATGATACTATGCAACAACAAAGTAAATTAAAATTGCACATCCATTTTGGCTCGAGTCGAGACTTTATCCCAGTTGAGTCACTACCAAAAACTATCATGCCCCCAATTTGTCAACTCTTCCACCAGGGAATGATGGTCCTCTTTTACTTGCCCCAAATCTTTTCATTACAAGTGCGCTCTAAACCTGTTGATCACAAGTCAAGTTTATGATCATTGAAACTTGATACGCCATTCTCAGATGTCCCTTGTCATAACAAGTTATAAAATCATGTTCTAAGACAAGAAGCAAATGAGTCAGACAAACAAACAGGTTTAATCTGCTACACGCTTTGGGAAAATGTTTTTTTTTTTTTTCGAAAAGGTTTTTGGGAGGAAACATGAGAAAGTCCAGCCCTCAGGATTTCTCCGTGAATAATATTTTCTTTCATGGTTGGATATCGTCATTGGACTGGTTTGGTATACTCCATCATGTCCTCAAAATTGAAAATAAAATTGTAATTTCATTGAATAGAATCAAATGAATTACATTATTGGAATGGAAAATGCAAACAAGCCAAACCCTAAAAGCAAAAGCGATAATTGAAATTTCAAAAAGCAAAGAATCCTAAACAAAACTTGAAATCCTAGGAGATAAGAACTTCTTCACTTAGTGACAGTGTTTGCGCCTTCATCATGGTTGGGCAAAGGATTTTTTTGTTTACTGCTAAAAGAGAGCGCCTTTGTATCCAAGAGGTCTTGGACCTTATGCTTCAAAACATAGCAATCATCAGTAGAGTGACCAATCTCTCCCATGTGATAGTCACACTTCTCGGAGGGATTATATGCAGGATAACGCTCAGGATTTGGTCGCTTCGGCTCAGTAGAGAGTAATCCCTTCTTTTGGAGAACAGGCAAAACTTTGGATATGGGTCCAGGAAGAGGTGTAAGCTGCCTCCTAACATTACGTCGTTGACCCGAGAACTGATATCCTCCACCTTGTTGCTCAGTAGAAATCTTAATTACCGGAGCGCGATTGGATGTATCACGATTTAGTTGAGAGTAGGCCATATTAATCTCAGCTTCAGGGTCCCTCTCCTTCTTGGTAGAAAACCTCTTGTTAGATGGCTCAGTAAACCACCTTTCTTTTATCCCAATCTTGATTTGTTCTCCTACAGGAATAAGCTGATTGAAGCTTTCGACGTACGTACTAGCAATTCTGTTACGAAACTCAGACGGGAGGGTTTTCACGAACAACTTCATCAGCTCTTTGTTGGTAGGCTCGGGAGTAATTTGAGCCGTCGGGTTTCTCCATCTCACAGCATATTCCTTAAATGATTTGCTCCTTTTCTTTTCCATCCGCTGCAGGTCTTCTCGAGAAGGTACGATGTCCATGTTGAACTTGTACTGTTTGAGGAACGCGTCGGCCACTTCGTTCCAAGTGTCGAGGAGGTTCACATTCTTCATCACATACCAAGTAAGAGCGGGCCCAGTCAAACTTGCATGGAATGATTGAATCATGAGAGGCTCATTTTTGACATGCTGGGCTATGCGCATGTGGTACATTTGCAGATGAGATTTTGGGCAAGATGTACCGTCATAATTCTCAAACTCCGGCATTTTGAACTTGCTCGGCATTCTGACCTTCTCATGGACTGAGAGGTCGAATGGAAGTGAGCTTTGTGACTCTTGCAACTGTCTCACTTTCTCTTCCAACTTCGCAACACACTCATCCTGATCTGTCTTGGGAACGTTGTCAAGCTTGGCCTTTCCAACAAGGATTGAGTCATCTTCCAGCTCGGGCATGTCGTCGTCAATTGTTTGAACCTTGTCTGTTTGCTTCGGGATAACTACTTTAGGAAGAGAGGGTGCAGCTGTTGGATTCGCTTGAAGGAGTTGGAGTTGATCCGTCACAAGCTGTATAGAGGCGAGTACCTATTGGAGTTGAGTCTCCACGGTGGACATACGATCTTGCATTTCGGCTTGGTCGGCCATTTTTGCTCTCAACCGTGTAGTGATGAGCGAACGTGGAGGATCCGTTATCACCTAATTGAAATAAATGAAAATATATAAGTACGAGGTGCAAATAAAGAATCAATCCATGACAATGATCTATCAACTTTTTTTTTCATCATTTTTTTATGAAAAGCTCTTACGAGGAGGGAATTTCCTAAAGAGAGCTAGAAAAATAGACATCCTAGCAAGATCAAATTTTCTAGACATGAATTGAAAACAAATTCTCCAAAAAATTTTATTTTCCAAATGATTTATTGCATGGCAATTTCCTCATTTCATTCTTGATAGGGATTAGATCAAATGACTATCCTAAATTGTTATGGACAAACCAAAAGCATGACAAAATAAATTGCATGGTATAGGGATAGAAAACTTAATTTACCAAGAAAAAATCGACATCAATCACATAGACATGCGCATGGTAAGTGGCTCGATTTCTAATCTATAAGGCTTATCAAAGTGAAGCCATGAGGATGATCAGACTAGCCACGGGCTTGTGGACTATGTCGGGTCCTCATGACTCCGGCTTGGTCAAAGAGCCGACTCGGGTCGCGAGCATGCGGGCCGAGGTGGGTACTCTTGACACCATGAAAGAAACTTCGGGATTGAGATGGGCGACTCATACCGCAAGCATGCGGTCGGAGTGGCATCCATCTCAACACCATCCTAAATGATCCTGTGCAGCCCAGCTCCGACGGCAGGCTGTGTGTGCAATAGTGTAGTGCTAGATGCAAGGCATGCACGACAGTTTATATCAAGCAACACTTTGTTCATGAAAACAAACCATACATTCCTACACCTTCCTGCTAAACAAAGGTTAACAAATACTTCCCCTTATACCTCCCATCCTGCAAGAACATTTAACACCTTAAATGTTAGGGGCGTACCTGGGATCCTTACTACCAAACAAAAATATTTTTTTCAAAAAGAAATTGGCTTAAGTCCACTAAGAGTTTTAGCTCAAGTCCCCCAGCGGAGTCGCCAAGCTGTTGCGACCAATTTTTTTTCGGTTTGGACCACCTATAGTTTGGCTAATGGATTGTTAAGCCTAGACTTAACTCAGGCTCTCCCAAGCCCATACCAATTCGCGACTTAGGTTTGAATTGTTAACATGCAATTGATTTTTTTAACTAGGAGTCCCTACTAATCTATTTTTTGTGGGTCAATTAGAAACCCTAGTAAAGTAACAAGAGATTTACTTTACTCCTATGAACCAGAGACTAAGGGTACGGGGACTTGGTTACGTTAGATTTCTCTAACGCCCTTTCGGTACCTTTCTTTTTATTTTGAAAAAAGGTTTGGCAGGCAGCTTGAATTGATTTTAAATTAGTTCCCTAACATGTGAGGTGTTCATGCTAAGAGTGCTAGTATGAACAAAATAAAGGAGTTAGGGAAGAGAATAAGAACACAAGATTTATAATGGTTCGGCTTAATCCAAGCCTACATCCACTCTCCCACACTAACAGCCTTCTTGGCTGGATTCCACTATGCAATCAACAAGAGATTACAACTTCGATTGCAAACACTTAGTAGTAGATCACACTATCTCACTAAGTCACTCTCTTGGTATTTCTCTCACGATTACAAACGTTTAAGCTCTCAAGAGACAAGTATATAATCGAAAGTCGCTCAGACTTTGGAATTATAAATTCTACGCTCCGTCTCTTACTTGCTCATCGGTCCATGATCTCCTTAAATACTCCTCCACTTCCAAACTACCCGTTGGACAGTATCCCGAAGAATCGTCTTTCAATATACCCATTGGACAGCTCTGTATCTTAGAAGATTTGGTAGCCATTGAGTGACAAAGGTAGAATCCCAAATTGATTCCGATCGCCCACACAAACGAAATCTTGGTTTCCATAAGTAAAGCTTCTTCATATAGAAAGTTCTTGTTTTCAATATCCAATTGTCAATCAATTAGATTGAATCAATCAAATCAATCTTGATGTGGAATCCAAACCAGATCACTAGCCGTTGTATGATTGGGCTTGAGTTACGTTCTGTCAAATCTGGATGTAAAGTCTGATAGCCATAGACTTTACAATCTGAATCTGTAGACTTTAAAATTTGGGTCTGTAGACTTTACAATCTGAGTCTGTAGACTTTACAATATGGGTCTGTAGACTTTAAAATCTAGGTCTGTAGACTTTATAATCTGGGTCTGAACATATCTGCTTCTGAACAGATTTAACTTTAAGGTCTGTACCCAGTCAGCTTCAGCATAGAGTCTGTCTTCTAGTTCAGCTTCAGCATAGAGTCTGTCTTCTGGTTCATCATTCACGTTTAGTCTGGAATTAGTCAGAGTTGACAGACTTCTGAGGTAGAATAGACTTTGACACTAAAGTCTGGCAGTCTTCAGACTTTGAGTCTTGAGTCTGGCAGTCTTCAGACTTCAACACAGAAGTCTGGAAATCTTCAAAATATACTCTGGACATATGTTACGTTCAGACTTCTGGCCGTCTTCTAACTTTGATAATATCCTTTACATGTTCTATCATCTGCATGGTCTATTACTCAACCATCAAACATGTTAGTAGCCTTTGATTTATTTTGTCATCTTCAAAATATCATAAGGGATTTCCCTAACAATCTCCCCCTTTTTGATGATGACAAAACAATCTCTGAATATGCAGATTTGTAAACATGCTTTTATTAATTTAAATGAAAGGATATCAGAAGATAGCAAATAGATTAAGCATAACAATATATAGAAAATAATCTCAGCTCAATATTATGCCATAGATAATATCAACCAATCAGCACATATACATATTCATATCTTCTCCCCCTTTTTGTCATAACCAAAAAGCAATAATAATGGATTCACGTAGAGAATGATAACAAATATCTTGCATGAATCACAATTTCCAAAAATCAACTTTGATCGAATATTCAAGATATGCAATATAGCTCACTTCGATTATATCAGCAAATATCCCATAAAAATCACGGATGCATCATGAAATTCACGTACCCTTTTTGTCATAATAAAATGATAATATCAATAAGAGATTTGTTAATGACAAAAGGTAATAAGAGATGCACTAACCGGATTTTGTAGAATAAATTCTGACACATTTACCTTTCCTTCCATCCATAATAAGATCACAATCAATCCAAAAAGATTTTTCCATAATTGATCAATGCTCCCCCTCAATTTGTTGCCTTTTTGAGATGATCACGATTCTTTTCCTTTTCTTTTGGATTTGCTTTCTCCCCCTTCCGTACGACACATAAGGGATTTCCTCAACAATTTGCAAAATTTGCATAAGGAGTGGAATCTTTGAACCTCCAGAAGATAGAATAAAATCTTCATGGTTTTCTAACCGAGTTTTCCAAAATCCATATGGAAGATTCTATTGATACCTGCAAATTCTTGTATAATAGATAATCATCTTTGCAAAAATGTCACGTAATATTTTCCTTCGATTTGCGGATCAAACTTGCTAGATATAATATATCTTCTAAGAATATAGCAAGAATACCCATAAATATGCAATCATATCTTTCAAGATCAAAGAGATTTCCTTGAGCATAAATTTCAGATATGCATTTTGCAAAAGGAAAATAGATATTTCTGTCACGTGCTAAAATTGCAATATCTTATATTTATGACAAAAGATATAAACAATCATCCAAAATCATAATAAATGCACGTAGAGATTTGCAAGGCGGGATGATAAAAGTATTCTCTTACCTATGGTATATGTTTGCAATATACCATTGATTAAAAAAAATCATTACCAATTGTCGCAGGAGATAATTTCTGATTGCACCAAAATCTACGTAGATTTGCGATCATTCTTCCCTTATAGAATTTCCTGCAATCAACTCATTTCCCTTTTTGGTATCCATCAATTTGGATCCAAATCCTCTTTCTTCTTTCTTCTTTATATCCTGCAAAAGTAACTTATCTTTTCTTTGGTACCCATTTTTTTTTGTCCATGAGAGTTAGCAGAATATGCTGCTTTTATCCAATA
This sequence comes from Eucalyptus grandis x Eucalyptus urophylla, assembly GCA_028830015.1. Classification (NCBI taxonomy): domain Eukaryota; kingdom Viridiplantae; phylum Streptophyta; class Magnoliopsida; order Myrtales; family Myrtaceae; genus Eucalyptus; species Eucalyptus grandis x Eucalyptus urophylla. The sequence continues at coordinate 51,919,633 of CM054190.1, forward strand.
TTTCTTAAAAGGTCTCCAGACTTTAGGACAATCTTTTTGCCTAAGCCGAGAATTCTCCTTTTTAAGTTCAAAAATCCTTGATTTCCTCATTGGATTCTGAGTCTGGTTCTGAATCAGACTCTGATTCTGAGTCTGTGTCTGAGTTAAACTTGTTGGAGAAATCTTTCCAGAATATTTTGAAGCTGACAAAACGTTTCTTTCAGTCTAAAGTCTGCATGTTCGGAGACCGTCAGTTTAAAGTCTGAAGACTTTGTTCTCTCAAGACCCAAGTCTCAAGACTCAAGACTTAAGTCTCAAGACTCAAGTCTCAAGACTCAAGACTTAAGTCTCAAGACTCAAGACTTAAGTCTCAAGTCTCAAATCTTAAGACTCAAGACTCAAGACTTTATTCTCACCGACAGTCTTTCTAATCCAGTGTTGAAGGAAATCCAAAGCCAAGGTTTATGGTTGAGGATTCGATCCTATCCTCTGGAATAGATTCTTTGGTTGGATAATCATTTCGGATTTTTTAATTCTTCTTTAAAGGTCAATTGAAGATCCGATGGTCAACGAAATAATTTTGGATTATTCTATTCTTGGAAACCGAGATCCTGATTGTATGGGCGAACAGGATTGATGGGCTATCATCAGATTCCTTAAATAGCTCGGATGATCTTCTTGATTGATTCCGTCCAACGGGTAGATTGGAGGAATTCCTTTGGTAAGTGCCAACGGCTATGATGGCATGAAGGAGTATAAAAGGAAGACGTTCTAGTTGTTTTAAGTGTGTGAATGATAGAAAAATTCCAGAGTCTGAAGATCCTTGATTGTTAGTTGAGACTGAGCGAATTTGTATACAGAGAGTGTTTATACTTGGTGACGCCTTGAGTGAGTGTGGTAGATCATCTACACCTAGAAATCAAGGAAGATCAACACTGTAACAACTCTTTGATCATAGTGGAATCCAGCCAATCGGCTGTCAGTGCAGAAGAGTGGACGTAGGCTTGAATCAAGCCGAACCACTATAAACCGAGTGTTCAATTCTCTTTTTCCCTTACTTAAGTCTTGCGATTGAATTGTTAACTGTTGCAAATACTCTAATTGATATCGTGCAAGCTTCGAGAAATTATAGTGTACCTATTCACCCCCCCTCTAGGTACTCGTACTAGCTATTTCAATTGGTATCAGAGCTCGTGTTCTTACTTTGTTTGAAGTGTTTCACTTCAGAGTAAAAGATCCATGGCTAGTATGCTAGCACCAGGGCTGATGGAGGGGCAAAGCAATACCAGACCTCCTTACTTCGATGGAAAGGATTACAACATCTGGAAGAACAAGATGAAAGCTTTCCTACGATCAAAGGATCCTCTGGAATGGGACGTTGTGGAAAGAGAAATTAATCCTGCTGCTGCATCAATCTCTGAAAGAGGGAAAGAAACTGTTGAAACCAGCGGAATGTCTCAAGAAGAAATAAACAAGAGACAAGCACTCGATGCTAAAGCAATTTATTCTTTATATTGTGCCTTGTCACCAACTGAATATAACAGAATATCTTCTTGTGTTACAGCAAAAGAAGTTTGGGACAGGTTACATATCACTTATGAAGGGACAGATCGAGTGAAGGAGACCAGAATTAACATTCTTCTTGGTCAATATGAATCCTTCAAAATGAAACCAGGAGAATCTATAACTGACATGTTTAGTCGTTTTACAGATATTGTCAATGGTCTTGAGAACCAAGGACAAAAAATTTCTAATCCCATGAAGGTGAACAAGCTTCTACGTGGACTCTCCAAGGATTGGAATCATATAAAGACTTCAATAAGAGAGACCCAAAGAATCATGCCATTATCTGTAGAGGAACTGATTGGAACTCTTCAGTCTTACGAAGTGGAACGAATTAATGAAGACGAAGATCCAAGAGGTAAGAAATCTATTGCACTAAAATCAAATGATGATTCTGATGATGCAGATTCTGAAGATGATATGGATGATGAGGAGCTCGCCCTCATGATAAGAAGATTTAGAAAACTGAATAGAAAAGGCAGAAGGTTCATCCCAAAGAAACAAAGTTTTCAGAGACAGCAGACCAAGTCTGTTGATGATGAGGAACCAAACAAAGATGTAGTTTGCTTCGAATGTAAAAAGAAGGGACACATCAGACCCAACTGTCCTCTTCTGAAAAAGAAAAGAGGAAAAGCTGAGAAATCTCGAAAAGCTCTTAAAGCCGAAACCTGGAGTGATACAGAGTGTGAAGAAAGTGATGAGGAATATGCCAACCTGTGTCTAATGGCGCAATCAGACTCAGACTCCGGATCAGATTCAGACAGTGAATTTGAAGTAAGTGATTATAAAATCCCTGTCAAAGTCTCTAAATATATTGATGAGTTATGTTTTAGTCTTAAGACCTCTCTTAAAAAGATTTCAGAACTTAAAAAGGAAAATTCAGTTTTAAAACAAAAGGAAAACATTTTAGAAGAAAAGGTAAAAAATTTAGACTTGAATGTTTCTACTCTTAAAGAGAGTGAAGAAAAACTTTCAAAAGAAAATGCTTTCTTAAAAACTGATTTATCAAATATTTCAAAGAAATTTTCAATAGGATCTGAAAAACTTGAAAAAGTTCTTTCAATCCAAAGACCTTACTTCAATAGGTCGGGTCTAGGTATGACAGCTGAAACAATCCCTTTGATTGATTTTCCGAAAGTAAAAGAAAGAATTAAGAAAAGACCATCAAGAGAGGCTTATAAAAATCATTTCAAAAGAGTTTTTGTAAAACCTGTAGGTCGAAATGCTTTAAGGTGTTCTAAATGTAACAGTCAGGATCATTTTGAAAAAGAGTGTCCTATGGTTTGGAAGCCTGTTAAGAGAGTATGGCCTAATAATGCTCATCCTACTAACACCAAAGGACCCAAGAAAATTTGGGTACCAAAGAAAGCTTGAGACTCTCTTTTGAATGCAGGTCTCTGTCAAAAAGAAGGTAAAGTGGTATCTTGACAGCGGATGCTCAAGACACATGACAGGAGACTCAAATAGTTTCATAAAGCTCATTAAAGTAAATGGTGGAAAAGTTTCATTCGGAGGAAATAGCAAAGGAAGCATTGTGGGATTCGGAACTGTGAAAATTGGAAATCTCACAATAAGCAATGTTTCTCTAGTGGAAGGACTCAACTACAATCTTCTCAGCATTAGCCAATTGTGTGATACTGGTTACAAGATTTTCTTTCAAGAAGGTATATGTTCTGGAATTAGCAAAGATTCGACTCAGTCTTTTATGGGTCGAAGGCATGGAAACATCTATCTCCTTGATGTAAAGCCAAATGAAGAACAATGCTTAATCTCAATTCAAGATGAAGCAGTTCTATGGCACAGAAAACTTGGCCATATCAACAAGAAGCAATTAGCCAAAATCTCTTCAAAGCAGCTTGTTCGAGGTCTACCTAAATTGCCATATCAAAAGTCTGACCTATGCACTCCATGCATTCTGGGAAAGCAGGTAAGAAATTCATTTAAGCAAATAAATCATGTATCTACTAATCATGTACTGCAATTGCTTCATATGGATCTCTTCGGACCAACAAGAACCCAGAGCATTGGAGGTAAGAAATATTGTCTAGTAATTGTAGATGATTATTCTCGTTTTACCTGGGTATATTTTCTTGCAAATAAATCAGAAACTTTTTCATATTTTGAAAAGTTTGCTAAAAAGATTCAAAATGAAAAAGGATGTGCTATTTCGAGCATAAGAACAGATCATGGAAGTGAATTTGAAAATCAAGATTTTACGAGATTCTGTGATAAATCTGGTGTTAATCACATGTTTTCTTCTCCGTATACTCCAGAGCAAAATGGAGTTGTGGAAAGAAAGAATAGATCTCTTCAAGAAATGGCTAGAACACTTTTAATTGAAAGTAAAATTTCTTCACGATTTTGGGCTGAAGCTGTTTCAACTGCTTGCTATATTATAAATAGAGTCTTTCTAAGACCTATTCTTAATAAAACCCCCTATGAATTGTTCAAAGGTAAGAAGCCTATTGTTTCATACTTTCATGTGTTCGGTTGCAAATGCTTTATTTTGAAAAATGCAAATGATCGAGTTGGTAAGTTTGAAGAAAGATCAGACGAAGGTATCTTCCTTGGATATTCTTCATCAAGTAAAGCCTACAGAGTCTACAATAAAAAAAGCCAGTCTGTGGAAGAATCAATGAATGTCAAATTCCAAGACTCAGTGCAAGATGAATCCAGCCAGACTCAGTACGAAGAAACTGAATCCGCTCTAGATCTTCAAATGTCTACATCTCAAGAAGCATCTCAGATTCTGGAAGTCCATCATCAAGACGCTCATGGAGAATCAAATAAAGAAAGAGATCATCAACCTGGTAACTGGAAGCACAAATCCAGTCATCCCAAAGATCTTATTATTGGTGAACTTAATGAAGGAATCCGCACCAGATCAAAAAGGCATGAAGAATCTAGTGCTGTGGCTCTTATCTCAGAAATTGAACCAAAAAGCATAGAAGAAGCTTTATCTGATGAAAGCTGGATCGAAGCTATGCAAGAAGAGCTCAGACAGTTCAACATCAATGATGTATGGGAATTGACATCCAAACCAAAAGGTAAATCTGTTATTGGAACCAAATGGGTATTCAGGAACAAGATGAACGAAAAAGGAAAAGTCGTACGAAACAAAGCAAGACTCGTGGCCAAAGGATATACGCAAGAAGAAGGAATAGACTATGATGAGACTTACGCACCAGTTGCAAGGTTAGAAGCTATTCGTCTATTACTTGCGTTTGCTTGCTACAAAAATTTCAGGTTATTCCAAATGGACGTCAAAAGTGCTTTCCTAAATGGATTTATCCATGAGGAAGTTTATGTGGAACAACCGCCTGGATTTGAAGACCCAAAGAAGCCAAACTCAGTCTTTAGACTGAAAAAGGCTCTGTATGGTCTAAAGCAAGCACCTCGAGCTTGGTACGACAGACTAAGTAAGTTTTTATTACAGAATGGTTTTGTCAAAGGTAAAGTAGATACTACTCTATTTATCAAAAAGGAAAACAAAAACTTTTTACTTGTTCAAATATATGTCGATGACATCATTTTTGGATCCTCTAATGAAAGTCTCTGCAAGAAATTTTCTAAGTCTATGCAGGATGAATTTGAAATGAGTATGATGGGAGAGTTAACATTCTTTCTTGGACTCCAAGTAAAACAAATGAAGGAAGGAACTTTCATCCATCAAGAAAAATATGCGAATGATCTTGTCAAAAGGTTTGGATTGGAAAAGTGCAAAAAGACCGACATACCAATGTCATGTTCTCAGAAGATAGATAAGGATGAAGAAGGGAAGAAAGTAGATCAAAAGCTGTACAGGAGCATGATCGGTTCACTTCTTTATCTTACTGCTTCTAGACCTGATATTTTGTTTAGTGTTTGTATCTGTGCTAGGTTTCAATCAGATCCTAGAGAATCACATCTCATTGCCGTGAAACGTATTATCAAATACGTTGCTTCATCTTCAAGCATCGGTCTTTGGTATCCAAAGAGGGGAGACTTTAATCTTCTAGGATACTCAGATGCAGATCTGGCCGGTTGCAGAGTCGATAGAAAGAGCACTTCTGGAACTTGTCAATTGCTTGGAAACAGGACAGTGTCTTGGTTTTCAAGGAAGCAAAGCACTGTAGCTCTCTCAACTACAGAAGCAGAGTATGTAGCTCTTGGAAGCTGCTGTTCGCAAATTCTATGGATAAAACAACAGCTACAAGACTTTGGCATTGAAGACTCATGCACAGAAATCAGATGTGACAAGACCAGCGCTATCAATCTCACCAAAAATCCAATTCTTCATTCAAGAGCAAAGCATATTGAGATTCGTCATCACTTCATTAGAGATCATATTCAAAATGGAGAAATCTCGATTCAATTTGTTGATTCAAAAAGTCAACTAGCGGACATATTCACAAAGCCTTTGGAGAAAAATCAGTTCGACTTTATCCGCTCGAGACTCAACATTTTGAAGCTTGAAGAAGTTAAAGTCTAGAGACTCACCAACTCTAAGACTCAGATCACTGAGACTCTAAATCCTGAGACTCAAACATTCATGGCTAAAGACTGTAAGTTGTTTAAGGTACGAATTCTTGTGTGTTTTATCTAAAAGGTACGTTTTATTATTTAGATATAATTGGTGTGAAATTTGAAAAACTTGTCTTTTTTTAAAAGAAAGTTAATTTTGGCAGTTATTGATTTATGTCGTTTAAACTTCCTTTTTCAAATCCGAGGCATATATATACGGTTATTCTACCCCCAATTTTTTTTTAAAACCCTAAAAAGCATTCTCCTCTCGATACTGTTTCTACTCTTTGATCATTGTCGAGAAAGTGGTCATCTTTTCTTGGGAAAAGCAAGTGAAGGAATCCTTCAATAGACAAAGAAAGATGTCGTCTTCAAGGAAATCATCAAGAATCGCAAACAGGGGACCACAAAGAATGGAGAAGGGACCGACTCACTTCGATCTCATAGAGGAAGAAGACTTGCCAAGTCAGCGACAAAGTCCGATTCGCTCTTCTCCACGTCATTCAGCATCTCCTGCCCCACAAAGTGCAAGTCAAGATCTGGAAGAAGAGATAATTGAGGAAGCTGACCCAGTAAGAGTTCAAAGACCTTCTGTTATCTATAAGCTTTATCGTGCGTTGAAAAGCACCGGTTCTTCATTAAATTATATAGATGACTTTTTAAAGGACAAAAATTATGGAAATGAATACCTTTTTCTGCGAAAAATGGAAGAGTTGGGAATTGCTCCGAAAGGAAAAGCAGAGCAGGCTATTGCGAATATTCCAAGTGATCCTCGTATGCCAGGAAAGAATCTGATTGATGGGAACGATGATGACAAAATGTTCCTTGAATTTAAACCTAGAATGGGTGTGGCTGCAAAGGTGAAAGGAAATCGGATGGATTTGTTTAAATCCAAGGATCAGGAAAAAGTGTATTCCAGGCTGTTGAAAAGAGGGATAATCAATCCTAGAAGTGTTGATTTCGACTTCCTGGATTCTATCAACTTGAACTTAAGAGAGAAGTTGAATTTGCTCCAACTTGAGACTTTCTGCTCTGACTCTACAGACGGGTATGATCAACTGACTGCTTATTTCTATTCAAATCTTAGCTTTCTAGATGCGAATAGAATTTCATTCAGTGTTCGAGATCAAGTCTATGTGGTAGATGTAAGTATGTTGGCAGACATAATAGGAGTTGAACGGGGACGATATCTCCCAATCAAAGTCTCACCTGCTCGAGCCACTCTGGATCTTGTCAAAGATAGGGATGTAGATAAGAAAATTATCTATTCCAGGATGAAGGCTATCAACATTGTGCTTCACAAGATTGTGATCAATTGCCTCAGACCAAAGTCTACTTCAAAGACTTCTGTGTCTCTTCCTGAAGCAAAGTTGATGTATGCCATCAACTCAGGCCGAAAGTTTTCTCTCCCGCACACTATTCTTTTCCATATGTACCGAGCAGCATCAAAAGACAAAGGACAATTGCCTTATCCTGGTCTGGTGACCAAGATCTTCAGACATCTGAATATTGAATTGCCACGTACTTTTTGTATTCGAGCATGTGATAAGATGGTGGTAGGATTGAAAATGTTGATGAAGATGCGTCTGCAAGAACTCTCTAAGGCAATGGAGAAATTCAAAGTAAAATCTCCAGTCCAGTCTGTTTCAAAAAGGAAAGGAAAGGAGGCCATTGGTGCTTCATCGAAAAAGAGGAAAAGAAATCTTATCCTGGAAAAAGAAGAAGATGAGGATGAAGATGATGAAGATCCCACTATACCAGCACTGACAAGAAAAAGACGTTCAGTGTCTTATCAGACAGAACCTCAGCAGAGCAGAGAAGAAGAAGCACAGAGAGAGAAGGAGAAAGAAGTTGAAGAAGAAGGAGAAAAAGAAAAAGATCAGTCTGCTGATAAATCTGGAGAGAAGGTAAATCAAGAGCATGATCTTCACTCTTCTCATTTCGATGTCCTAGAGACAGGGGGAGTTAGTGAGCAAGAGAGGTCTACACCTCATGCTGCTGAAGATCTAAGACAATCTCCAGAAGAAACAGAAGAAATTCAGGACTCTCAATTGCCTGAAGAAGATGATACTTCGATTCCAAATCTGCCAGACCAAAAAGAAGAGCCATCGTCTGCATTCACACCATCTGAGAAAGTTAATGCAAGTACACAGACGGATGATTATGCAGATTTTCGTAGTATCATGAATATTCTTCTGGAAATGCGCAACCAGATATATGTTCTGGACTGTGAAATCCAAGCTTTGAAGCATTCTGGACAAGAATCTTCAGTCTCTCTGGAAGATAAATTCAAAGACTTCGCTATGCAACTTCAAGCAAATGCCAAGAGTGAAGAGGTAGCTCATCTGCGAGAAGACCTGAAGAAGCTTGAAGGAGTAGTACAGTCTATTGGGGATTTCCAGATCGTGCGCATTCCCAAGCAGAAATGACTCTTTTCTCACCCTTTTCAATGCTGACAAAAAGGGGGAGAACCAATTTGAACTTTCAATTTGAACTTTCATTCATTTTACTTTGACCTTATATGGTTATGTTTTGAGTATGACTTGAGATTTTGAACTTGGGTATGAATTTGACTGAATTGGCTGTGGATTATGAACTTGACTAGTTGCATTTATTCAAGTGTTGTTATATGGTGTTTCTCATGAAAGACTAACCAATTTTCTGTGGATGCAGAGTCTTGTTGTTTTATTAATCTGTATGAGTTAGCCATATTGCTTGAGAAATGTTTTGCAGGTCAAAGATGTTCAAATCTTCAAGAAAGTTTTGTCACCATCAAAAAGGGGGAGATTGTTGGAGAAATCTTTCCAGAATATTTTGAAGCTGACAAAACGTTTCTTTCAGTCTAAAGTCTGCATGTTCGGAGACCGTCAGTTTAAAGTCTGAAGACTTTGTTCTCTCAAGACCCAAGTCTCAAGACTCAAGACTTAAGTCTCAAGACTCAAGTCTCAAGACTCAAGACTTAAGTCTCAAGACTCAAGACTTAAGTCTCAAGTCTCAAATCTTAAGACTCAAGACTCAAGACTTTATTCTCACCGACAGTCTTTCTAATCCAGTGTTGAAGGAAATCCAAAGCCAAGGTTTATGGTTGAGGATTCGATCCTATCCTCTGGAATAGATTCTTTGGTTGGATAATCATTTCGGATTTTTTAATTCTTCTTTAAAGGTCAATTGAAGATCCGATGGTCAACGAAATAATTTTGGATTATTCTACTCTTGGAAACCGAGATCCTGATTGTATGGGCGAACAGGATTGATGGGCTATCATCAGATTCCTTAAATAGCTCGGATGATCTTCTTGATTGATTCCGTCCAACGGGTAGATTGGAGGAATTCCTTTGGTAAGTGCCAACGGCTATGATGGCATGAAGGAGTATAAAAGGAAGACGTTCTAGTTGTTTTAAGTGTGTGAATGATAGAAAAATTCCAGAGTCTGAAGATCCTTGATTGTTAGTTGAGACTGAGCGAATTTGTATACAGAGAGTGTTTATACTTGGTGACGCCTTGAGTGAGTGTGGTAGATCATCTACACCTAGAAATCAAGGAAGATCAACACTGTAACAACTCTTTGATCATAGTGGAATCCAGCCAATCGGCTGTCAGTGCAGAAGAGTGGACGTAGGCTTGAATCAAGCCGAACCACTATAAACCGAGTGTTCAATTCTCTTTTTCCCTTACTTAAGTCTTGCGATTGAATTGTTAACTGTTGCAAATACTCTAATTGATATCGTGCAAGCTTCAAAAAATTATAGTGTACCTATTCACCCCCCCTCTAGGTACTCGTACTAGCTATTTCAAAACTTAGATTCTGAATGTGCCATCAAGCATAGATTTCCTTGTTCATCATCTTCTTTTATTATTATTTTCTGGCCATGCTGCTTGTATTTTCTTCTTCCACTGAATTTGCTTCCTTTTCTACTCAACTTTTTGAATTTCTCGATCATAAAGGCAAGTTCTTCGTCGTCCATGTCATTTTCTGAGTTTGTTTCATCAAAAACAGCATTAGATATTAAAGCAATGGACTTCTTACCTTCGGGATCTTCATCGTTGAGTTGCTCCACTTCATAGGATTGAAGAGTGCTGATTAATTCATCAACGGAGAGTGGCATAATCCTTTGAGTTTCCTATATTGAGGTCTTGACATGGTTCCAATCTTTTGAGAGACCTCGCAAGAGTTTGTTGACCTTCATTGGGGAAGAAATTGGATGACCTTGATATACCAAACCGTTTACAATTTCTGTAAAACGATCGAACATATTTGCCGAGTACGAAGTTTACTTTTGTCTCTCTTACACGATCGGTCCCTTCATATGTAACATGAAGTTTATCCCAAACTTCTTTTGCTATTTCACATGAAGAGATTCTGTTATATTTAGCAAGAGACAAAGCGCAATATAAAGAATAAATAGCTTTTGCATCAAGCGCTTCTCTTTTGGACATCTCCATTCGAGATATAGGAGCGGGGAGTTTCGTTTCTTTGTCTTTGCTATTCTTATTTGACGTAGTCACAACAGTGGAATTGATTCCTCTTTCCACAACATCCCATTGCAAAAGATCTCTGGATCTTAGGAATGCTTTCATCTTGTTCTTCCAGATGTTGTAATCCTTTCCATCAAAGTAGGGTGGTCTGGTGTTGCTTTGCCCTTCCATCAGCCTTGATGCTAACATACTAGCCATTGATCTTTTACTCTGAAGCAAAACACTTCAAACAAAGTGAGTACACGAGCTCTGATACCAATTGAAAGTACTAGTATGAACAAAATAAAGGAGTTAGGGAAGAGAATAAGAACACAAGATTTATAGTGGTTCGGCTTAATCCAAGCCTACGTCCACTCTCCCACACTAACAGCCTTCTTGGCTGGATTCCACTATGCAATCAACAAGAGATTACAACTTCGATGCAAACACTTAGTAGTAGATCACACTATCTCACTAAGTCATTCTCTTGGTATTTCTCTCACGATTATAAACGTTTAAGCTCTCAAGAGACAAGTATATAATCAAAAGTCGCTCAGACTTTGGAATTATAAATTCTACGCTCCGTCTCTTACTTGCTCATCGGTCCATGATCTCCTTAAATACTCCTCCACTTCCAAACTACCCGTTGGAGAGTATCCCGGAGAATCGTCTTCCAATATACCCATTGGACAGCTGTGTATCTTAGAAAATTTGGTAGCCGTTGAGTGACAAAGGTAGAATCCCAAATTGATTCCGATCGCCCACACAAACGAAATCTTGGTTTCCATAAGTAAAGCTTCTTCGTATAGAAAGTTATTGTCTTCAACATCCAATTGTCAATCAATTAGATTTAATCAATCAAATCAATCTTGATGTGGAATCCAAATCAGATCACTAGCCGTTGTATGATTGGGCTTGAGTTAAGTTCTGTCAAATCTGGATGTAAAGTCTGATAGCCATAGACTTTACAATCTGAATCTGTAAACTTTAAAATCTGGGTCTGTAGACTTTACAATCTGAGTCTGTAGACTTTACAATATGGGTCTGTAGACTTTAAAATCTAGGTCTGTAGACTTTATAATCTGGATCTGAACATATCTGCTTCTGAACAGATTTAGCTTTAAGGTCTGTACCCAATTCAGCTTCAGCATAGAGTCTGTCTTCTGGTTCAGCTTCAGCATAGAGTCTGTCTTCTGGTTCATCATTCACGTTCAGTCTGGAATTAGTCAGAGGTGACAGACTTCTGAGGTAGAACAGACTTTGACACTAAAGTCTGGTAGTCTTCAGACTTTGAGTCTTGATTCTGGCAGTCTTCAGACTTTAACACAGAAGTCTGGAAATCTTCAAAATATACTCTGGAAATATGTTACGTTCAGACTTCTGGCCGTCTTCTGACTTTGATAATATCCTTTACATGTTCTATCATCTGCATGGTCTATTACTCAACCATCAAACATGTTAATAGCCTTTGATTTATTTTGTCATCTTCAAAACATCATAAGGGATTTCCCTAACACATGCAGGTACACAAACCATCAATTTAACACCCAAGAAAATAATTAAATAATGCAGGACTTACCTCCAAAGTTACGAAAGTATTTGCAATGTTAAATTAAAATTTATATCAACAACCCTAGATATGGTTTCTTATTAACAAGCAATTACTCAATTTTTGTTTCCTTTTTTTCAATGAAAATATAGTCCATATGCAATGCAATGCTTCTAATCTAATATGACATGATATGGCATGGCAATATGTCATAAACTATATGAATGAATAAGAATTTTTGTGATTTCTTAATGAACATGCAATAATTAAATATACAATCTAAATTAACCAAAATGACTTAATTCTAATGACGTGCAATGTAATGTAATGCAATGACATACAAAATTATTTCAACCAAAATGACATGCAACATGCAATTTAATATGCGAGGTATATGTCACGCGACCTTTATTAAATGACCTAATCTAATGACGAGCAATTTCTAATTAGAATGAATTTAACAACAATCACTAAATGACGTGCATTTTATGGATCTAATTCTATATGACATGGGCATTTTTATTCTTAAAAAAAGCATGCAACCTATCCTAGGGATTGAAATTAATTTATCTTAAGACATTTTTGTATTTTTTTCATGAAATTCGGAATTAGGTAAAATGTAAAAATTATCTAACTAGATTAAGATTCTATTCAATTTGCATTAGGAATTAAATTAAGCCAAATCCTAATTTAAACTAAAATATTATTTTAATCCAAGTAATCCTAAAATGCAATTTATCTAATATCTAAATTTATAATGAATTAAGGAAAATGTTACTTAGAATTAAACTAAGTGCAATTTCACCCTAGTATGCAATGACGTGTAAAAAATACCCTAATTCAACATGATATATGCATGATGACATTTTGTGCTTTTATTAATTTCGAAATTAAAATTTCTCACATGCAATAATGACAAAACTAACATCCTCAATGAATGTGCTTTTTCTTTTGGTTTTCTTTTCCATGACTCAAAATAAAATTATTATTCTAAATATAAAAGATAATAACCAAACCATACTTAATCTTAATTCAACATTTTTTTGGATTTTCTTATTTCGAAATAAGATTGTAATTTTAATCCTAAACAAGAAATATTCTAAAGAAAATCTAATCCTAACTCAAATATTTTTTTGGATTTTTTTTTACTAAAATAAAATTAACTCAACTAACTTGACAATAGCAAATCAAATAAAATAAGATTGATATCCAAAAATGACGAACCATATCTCGCACATGAGATCGGGTTGGCCAATTTTAAATTAAATCGCGAATCGAATCTCGGGTTTGAGATTGGATTGTCGATTTTTATAAGGGATTGCAAGTCGGATTTCGGACGCGAAAATCATACTGTCAACCTCTCAACTTGAGGGACTTTTCATGTCAGAATCTCAACCATTCATTCAGGAATAATCCTACTAAAAAATAAATAAATAAATGAAAATAACATAAAAAAATAAAGTAAAAAAAACTACCTAATTGATTTTCCTTTTTTCTTTTGTTTTTCTATTTTCTTTTTCTGCCTTCTCGAGCACAGCTTGTCGGTAGGTCTCCAAGGGCAGCCGGTCACTGCCGGTCGGAGCTCCGGCGAGGGCAAATTGGCGGCGGGTTGGAGAGTTGCAGGCACGGCGCCGGCAAAAAGCTTGGGCGGAGGATGGCGGGGTGCTTCACGGATCGATGTGGTGGCGCGGTGCTCGCTAGGCGTCGCAGCAGGGAGGCTGTCCGTCGAGGCAAGGCAGGTGGGCGTCTGGCGCGAGGCAGCGAAAATTGACGCCGGCAAGGGATTTCGGCGAAGCAGGGCACCGGCGAGAGGGCGTCGCAGGGCACGGGGCTTGCTGTCGGGCACCGAGGAGACACGAGCAACAGCAATGTGGGCTCTGGCGGCGTCTGGTCGCGGGTCGCGAGGGCGGTCTGCTGGCGTCGGTGGACTAACTGCAGTGGCGATCGGTGGCCGGCGCAACGGTGGCAGAGGCGCGGTGGAGGCTGGCGTCGCAGTGCTGGGCAAAGGAGCAGGCCGTCAGACGGAGATGTGGGCGCGATCGGTCGTCACTCGGGCGTGTGGGAGCTCAGATCTGGTTCGAGTCCGGTCTCGGCAGAGCTTCGGTGGGCCGAAGGGTGCGGCCGAGGTGGGTTGCGGACTACTGGCGTTGCAGAGGGGCGAGATTGGAGCGGCGCGTGGGGTGCGGCATCGTAGCTTGGCGGCGCGGCGTTGGACGGAGCGAGCTGTCGGAGCAGGGCTCAGGCGCGGCGGGCTTCGTGGCTGTGGGTGAAGGCAAAGCAGAGCCGGCGAGCGTGAGGGAGACGATGAACAGTAAACGTCCCCTCACCTCTGCCTTTTTACTTTTCACCTTCCCCCCCCCCCCCTCTCTCTCTCTCTCTCTGTCTCTCTGTTGTCACTGTTCCTGCTGCACTTTTTCACTTCTTTGTTTTTTTTAAGCCTTCCCAAACGAAGAGAAGCCCTAGACCGAAACTCTCTTCCCTCTCTTTCGATTTTTTGACTTCCACCGAGAAAAGAACCCTCCAAAAGCCCCCTTTTTAACTTTTTCCGTGCACTCCTTATATAAGGAAAACAAAATATTTCATCTCTTACGAATATTGCTTATAACCCCTAGGATCACGAAAAGTCCTTTTATTTATCTCCCGATTATCTTTTATTGATTTTTAAAGATAAGATTGCAATAAATTTTTTTAAATTTCAAAAATCCTCATTTCAAATCTTAATTCCAGAAAATGGGCTCGGGCTAACTTGTAGTCTTTATGGGCTTAGTCCGATCAATTTAAATCTATCCGCACCGATCCAAATAAATAAAATGACAATTAAAATAAAATGCACATAAATCTATATGCTATATAATTAATATATATTTTTTTATAAAATTAAACCTTAATTTTTAATGACTAAATGGGCCGTTAAAATTTAGGTATCAATAAATGATATTTTGGTCAAAATTATATTTTAATGTAAATTTTATCAAACGATTTTGCATTTCAGAAAATTTTCTTTATCCAAAGATATTTATATTTTGACAAATATATTCCCCAAAAGCCGAATTAAATGGGCTCAAAAAAATCCTAGAACAAGCTAGAGAAATCTACATGCATAGGAAACACGTTTCTTCATGAAACTCCAGCTATCAAGAACTTATTGAAGAAGATAAAAAGAAGTTCAAGAGAGGCTGAGGCGGTGAAGAAAAGAAACTTAAACGAAAGTCAACAATAGTGGCTGAAGAAGAAAATTGTACGTGGACAACAAGAGTACTTGAAGAAAAATAAGAGGAAAATGAGTTGTCTTGCAGTTGTACCATGAGGATGAAAAAAGTCAAAATTGTCATGCCTCAATAGGCGGTGAAGCTTGAGTCTATAAATAGGGCTTGGGAATGCAAACGTAAGGCAGGCCACACGAGTCAAGAGAAGAAGAGTTTCAGAGAAAAAGAGAATTTGTCAGAGAGAAACCAAGGTGTGTGCCTCATGAAGCATTGTAACTTTAGAGCGAGTTATACCTATATAATCGAGAAAAAAAAAATAGAATAATTGAGTGTGCTTGAGTGTGAGTATTTTGAGTATATGGTGTGAGAGAGAAAATATATTGTAATAGTTGTGTCATAGTATTTATTTTGAGTGTTATACTTATACCATAGTTTTAGTATAATCAATGTCTTGAGTTATTTATTACAATTCTCTTATGTAATCACCACAATGCTTCCGCATATTTTATAAATTGTGCACTCTATAATTAATATCAGAGCAAAGTATTGCATACCCTACATCCTTATGGAGTCATAGGTGGAAGGTGCATTGGCATTGATCTCAGGATGTTCATATCCACAGAGCAGTGGTGCTTTGGAACTCATTTGCCACTTTCTTCATGCTATCGATGGCCATCATCTTACAAATTTGTGGGGAGTGCTTGTGTGCGAACAAGAGAGAGAGTGACTTCTAAGATGAAATTTCTTGAAGCATATCTTATTCAAACAGTCCCTTGTTATATAACCACTACTCTAGTTGAGGCTCCATTTCTTCCTTTGCAACTTGAAACTTTCTCAATGAAAAATTTCCAATGTCTAGCATGACAATGATCACATTGATCATATTAGGATGACAACGAAGATCTTGCGAGTTATTCCCCTTTTTATGGTTTCATTTAGATGTTTGCTGAGTTCAATGTTATCGGCTTAGCCTTTTTAGTTGGGTTCCTAGGTTAATCTATGTTATTTTCCTTGTTATATAATATATACCGCTTGAGTTTTGTGGCAAATGGATCAGTTGGCAGCAGAGGCATCTGCTAACTTGTGTCAGTGCCTCCACCTTTTGCAAGATAAATTTTTCAGATGAACTGGTCGTTCATTTCTCATTTGAAGAACGATCTATGTAATACCGCTAGTCTCAAAACTAAGAAGCCATATCCCATCTCTGATTTAACCAAGTTAAATAGGATTTGGGAAATAACCGTCCTTCTTTGCCAAAGGAATTGATGCAACTCAAGCAATTGATATGTTGATGCTAGAGGAAAGTTGATTCTTGTGTTGAAATAAACGGACAAATTGGGTGATTTCCAATCAAGATGCCCAGAGTTTTTATGCACCTATTTGTGACATTCACGCATACTTTACAAAAAAAATTGTTCTTGTTTCGTACACACTTACCTGTTTCGGTATTGTTCATCCCCCTCTTTCGTCCTGCAACTGATATTGCTAGGAGGCGTTTGCTGTTACACAGTTGCAAAGCCAATAGACAAAAAAAAAACAAAAAAAAAATCATAAAATAT
Organism: Eucalyptus grandis x Eucalyptus urophylla; assembly: GCA_028830015.1. Classification (NCBI taxonomy): domain Eukaryota; kingdom Viridiplantae; phylum Streptophyta; class Magnoliopsida; order Myrtales; family Myrtaceae; genus Eucalyptus; species Eucalyptus grandis x Eucalyptus urophylla. The sequence continues at coordinate 51,936,447 of CM054190.1, forward strand.
CCCAAATTATTTTTACCTCAAAATTTTCTTTACGTCATAAAAAAAATTCTAACATGATATTATTAATTGATTCCATAAGAATTTGGAAAGCATGGGGATCACATAAGAAGGATCCATCAAATAAGGGTAAAGAGACGCAGATAAATCAGCTGGAAATGTCTGATGTTGACTCAGGACTTCTTGCTTAGATTAAGACAGCACGTTAGGGAGTGACCCCTCTTTTCCGAAGGTTCATGGAAGCTTGTGCATTCGTCTTGTCGGGCCCATTTATCTGCGTCTTTTTCCGCTCTATATAGTGAGATATTGTCTGAATCTAGTACGAACCCACAATATCTGCGAGCGATTTGTGTGCTCAAAGGGTGTCGCGAATGGAGACGAAAGTCTCTTGAGGCAGGCTTTAACAGGAGAACACCTGGCCTAGCTTGGGTGGTCATTGGTACGAGCCACATCTTCTAGTAATTGATGTAAGTCAAAGATGCAATGAATGTGGTGGATAAGCTCTCTCTTCGGAGGACACCTGGCCTAACCTGGGTCGACAAAGGTCTGTCTCATTGGAGGGAGAATCGGCCAGAGCATATAGAACCAGACGGTAGGCTGTTTGTCTAGCGTATAGAGCGAATCTGGGTCGAGAAAACATCGGCCAGAGCCAGACAGCAGTCAATACAAACAAAAACTACACCAAAGTGGAAGTGGAAGGGCCACTATAGAACCTAGACGTAGCCTATAGTAGTATGTCGCAAGGTGCAACAATTCAAAGCAGGAGTTAGGATGCCAAACGTCCGATCTCGTACGACCCCACAATCCAAAACGGGCTTCATAATTTTACCCCTCAAGCTGTTGTCTTGAATTCCTTCATGCCAAGCTTTTTTGCAATATCTTCAAAAGTCTCCTTTCCTATTGCCTAGCTGTAATCTTGTAGGCACGTAGCCTGGCGCCTCAGGTCCTTGTTGCATCTTATCTCCAACAGGATGATAATCGAGTTATAATTATCTTGCACGGTAATTGGAAACTTAGTTTTGCTACAATTTTTGTCGTAATATGCCTGGAATTTCAAATCATTATTTGGCGATAGAAAATTTCTCGATCCATAGGAAATTTTAAATGTCAAATGCCCTTCTTTCGGTTTTTCATAAATTGACTAGGCGCGTACATTGAAAAATCCTTGACAACTTCAACTTTTGAGCTTTATTGGAAATTACTGAGTTTGCTTTGTGTCACTCTCCTCCTTTATAGTATCTAACATATACTTCCTCTTGATTAAAAGAAAGTTCCAATTTCTCGCAACTTAAATATCTAAGAATCATGATCTTAATTAGCAAAAAAAAAAAAAAAACTTTACATAATTCATCTCGTATCATATCGTAACACTATTAAATTTTGTATGAGCTTATCTTATCATGTTTTAACATTGTTTTGAGGGATTAGAACTCCAATTCTTAAACGTATGCCCTTCATCTAATCTGCTGTAGTTTTAACCAATTGAATAATTATTACCATTGACTAAAGTAGGGTTCTCATTGAAAAGGTCCAATTCTGGTGTACCATCAATCAACTTCTCCCTTCTTGACATGGGGATGCTTGCAATAAGAGCCCATGTTGGATATAGAGCATATAGAGTAATTCTCGATTGAAAACGTTGGGGCCAGAGCCAGACAGCAGTCTATTGCCATGTGTTAACACACTTTTCTTGCAAAAAGGAAGGGGATTTTGTTCACGTTGACTACTTGATTAATCTCTAATTGAAGCTTTTGCTTTATTTTCTTATGTGCTAAGTGTGAGACCAGCTCCACAAATTTTAACTTTGAGCGTTTGTCACATCATGATGACATAAAATATAGTAAATATTTGGGAACCAAGACACTCCTCACTTGCATGTACTTCACTGCCATTAGCAGAGTCTTTCTCGTAGGGCACAAATAACGTGCCACTTCAATGCATGAAACTGAGGATCATGTTAGCCTAATATGTGTAGGGATACACATACATCATGCGCACTCTTGGTCTCTCCATAGGAAGAACTTGGGACTAGTATCATAAAAAATCCCATATCGCCTCAAAAAATTCAAATCGATACATCAATAATAAATTCATCATAGATTAATATGGATTTCCATGTGGACTTACAATATCAGTTAAGTTAATGTCACGTATCATCGAACTCAGTAATTTTATACTAAAATTGGACATAAATTCATAAAAGGTATCTACATCACAAACATATCAGTTTATGGAGAATTGTAAATCAGTTTGGAGTAATATTAACTTGGGATCTTTTATGGCATTCATTCAAGAATTTATTAAGAACGGAAAGGGATGGTTGAGAAATTAGCTTTGAAATGTCTAACGTGAACATGAGATGGCCTTAAGAGAGACGTTAAGGGAGTGATTACCTTTTGCGAACATAATGGCGCTGGAGCTTTCATTTGTCGTGGTCCGTCATTCTTGGGTATCCGTTTTATCTCATCACATCTTTGTTCGAATTTGGTAGGAGTCACATCTTACTTTATTTAGGGAAACCTCATCATTACCTCGAAAATTTGATTATATGGACGACCGGATTTCACGGTAATTATATTCATAAATTCCAACTACTAATTGATTTTCTTAGAGATTCTTTAACGATTGACTTGGAGGTTGAAGACTAGGGATGAACAGTTCCAAATTCTGTGAAGATTCCACCTGAAATCTGAAATCTGAAACTTGAAACCTACCAATTGAACATGTTTCGCATTTTTTTGAACCTGGGACTTACCACGCATAATTTAGAATCTAAAACTTACCTTGTCATAGGTTCCAAGGTCAGTTCCAGTTCACCCAAGTTTCACATTTATTATTAATTAAATGATTGTAGCGAATTATCACCTTTAATAATCATCTTTTGTTACTATGATTCACTGACCATAACTTACATTTAAACACACGAAAAAAAATGAAATATCAACAAAGTAAAAGTCTCTATCTTAAAATGAAAGTTCATATTAGTGATTTCAGATTATGCACTCATCATCCAATGGCATGAAATACCGCAGAATCACGAGAAGACATAAACCAAGAAAAACATAAAAATTTGTTCCAGACTCTAGGTTATAGGTTTCAGGTTCTAGATTTCACCAACTTAGAAGTTAGAACTTACCCATTGAAACAGATTCCTCAATTTGTTAAACTTGGAACCCATCCTGTATATCTTAAACCTGGAACTGGACAAGTTCCTGTCGGCTAGGTTGCACGGACATGAGACATGGACACGCGACACAACATAACACAACACGTCGGCACGTTATTTCTCAAAAATAGAAAATTTTAACACGCTGTGACACGTTATATATTAAATGAATATTTTTATTTTTAATTAATTGTAATCTAATTTATAAATAAATAATTAATTAAAAAAATAACATAATTACACTAATCATTCAACACTTTCGGTAAGATTCTAGGTATTTTTTATTTCATTGTCCCAAATTTACTTTTATTTTTCGAAATCCACCCCCAAATCCCCCCCGCGCCCAAATTCCCTCGTCCCTTTCCCCACCCCCAATTTTTTTTCACTTTTTTTTCCCTCCCCCACCACCTAACAGCCCGTCACTTCCCCCTCCCTCCTGTCACTTCCCCCTCCCTCCAACACGCCAAGTCAATTTTTTATTCTTTTATTTTCCTTCTCAAAACCCTAGCAGCGCCTTCTTCTCCTCCTCCTTGCTGCACGACGCCTATCTCTGAAAGCATCGAAGACTCGATCAAGAAAAGCACCAGCATTCGCCGAAAGAGCGGAAAAGGGAGTAACCCAGAAAAAATTTTAGTGAAAAAGGATCGGAAAAGAAGGCGAAACGCACGGTCCCTGTGTGCCGAGTGGTTGCACACCACCGCGAACTCCTCCTCCTCCTCCTCCTCCCCCTCGCCGCCGCCGCCGCCGCCCCCGGCCCACTCGACGATGCCGCCCTCCCCCACGCGCGCCTCCCTCGTGAAGTTCCTCCTCACGGCCCTCGCCTCAATCTCTGCTATTTCTCTGGCCGTCTCTCGCAGTCGTGGGCTCGCCTTCGCTTGCGGCCTCATCTCTACTCCCTTGCCCTCGCCTCCACCCTCCATTGTCTTTCGGACACGCGTGTCGAAACGTGTCAACAAAAGTTGACCGCGTGTCGACAAATCTGACACGCGGTCAACGCGTGTCCAAGCGTGTTGACGTGTCCGACACGTATCGGATACAACACGGAAGCACGTGTAACACATCCGTGCAACCTAGCCTATCGGTTTGCTTCTTAGGTTCTAAGGTCTATCATGAAATTATGCTCACCCCTATCGAAGACTATATAAAAAGATTAATACACATTGAATATAATATATAAAACTAAGAAAGTCATGGATACAAATATAGTCACATTCTCTCTATGTTTTGAGCATGATCTATAGTGATATACTCTTTTGAGAGTTGTCATTACTCACTTTAATTTGCAATTTGAAGAGTGTACAAGCATGTAGATGGAAATTATTGATTGATAGTGGGATCTATCTATTTTGAATAGAAGCAACAGTGTTTCATATTAACTACTCACTAAATTATGAGTGGACTCCAGCCTATTGATTGCTATTAGTTTGGGAGAATGGATGTAGACTTGGCATAAACCAAACCATCATAAAAAATCTGAGTGCATCGTGTTCTATTTTTTAACTTATTTTATCATTTATCTAATGGAAGTATCTTGCATCTTATATCATCTACTATTCCTGCATCTATCAACCTAGATTGAGTAATTCCACAAAAATTTGTTATGTTTTGAAAATAAACTTAGTTGTAGTATTAGTGTTAATAGAAAGTGCCACATGATATGCACATGCTCAACGATCGACGATAGTCGGCTAGTAAGCTAGGAGTAATTTTGATACTTAGTCACCCACTTTAGAGACTAATTAAAGAAAATATTCATTTTGAGGACTCTTCTAAAAAAACCACCTCCTTTCATAAGGCTATTTGAAATTTTCACGAAAAGCTTTCCCAACCGTTTTGAAAGATTAAAACTCTAATGCTAAAGAATATGCTTGTGAGATTTTGTGGGACCATTGTCAATTGTTCTAAAAGCTTAAGCCTCATGGTTTATTACTTAAATTATTCTAACACTCTCTCTCATGCTTAGATTGGTCTTTTTACATTATATTAAAAGTGAACATATTTAATTGGGAAAGCAAATAAGATTTGTAAAGATATGAATTCAGAATCTCCAGCTTTGATACCGTATGATATTTTGTGGGACCGTCACCAATTATTTTAAAAGCTTAAGTTATCATAAGAATGTGTGATTTCCAATGCTTTGCATTTGTCTCCTTTAATTTTGAGCAATTTGAATTAGGTCCTCTTGAATAAGTAGTGTCCTCATGAACAAGGTCCAATTATGATATCAATCATAGTGATTGGAACAGCTCATCAGTCAAATAGATGAGAATAGGACTGGTAAAGAACTCCTTGGTAGATCATAGGAAGTAGATCTCCGAGTTAAAGGTAGCCCAAGTCCATTAGTTGGTCAGTGGTGAGGCTTGGCTTCGTGCGGTTCATTACACCAAAGCAAAGGCTTTCAGTGAACTATTGAAGCTATTGAGAGTACCAAGTGCTGACGGTAACAAAGGTTACTGACTTTCGATGGACACAGAGTCAACAAGTTCAGTCGAATATCGTAAGTAGTCCAAGGTTACAGAAGCATTCACCAACTTGGATAGGTCTCCCTTCTTGGCACATTGAAGCTTGCAATAAGCACACATATTAGATTCGCAAGAAGCACACTGAGTTTAAACAGAAAAGAAAAAAATGAAAGAAACATGTCTCCCGGTAGAGAATACATGGACATGTCTTGTAACTTCTGGTTAGCATTTGGTCATGTCAAACATCTCGGAAAGCTCTTCCCATAAAAAGTGAACATGAACTCTTTGGCACAATAAACGCTTTTATTTATTATACATAACTGGTAACAACACAAGCGCAGAAAGAAAGAAAAAGTTAGTGCAAACTTGAGAAAAGAACATCGGGAGGACTTTTATACAACGATGAAAAAGTAAGAAACTACAACAAATGTACACGAGCATATTCCATTGACCCACCAAAACCTAGTTCATTGGTTGGATTCTTCTTCTTTCCTGTTTCCGGCACATATACCTTCATGCCGTGAAGCGAATGGTGGCTTCCCTCCAGAAAAACTCCCCACTATGCAAAAGCTGCGTTATGTGATCTGGGTCACAAAAAACAGCAGCAACAATGATTCTGATGTCCAGCTTAAAATAACTAAAAGGAACCCAAAAGGGCACGAAAATAACAGAAAGGGCAGCGCGGGAGTACATGGAAATTTAGGGCATCAGTCTCACTGCTTGCTCCATCAGTTCCCTCGTGTACCCAATCCATCAATCAGACCCTCGAGTTCAAGATTAATTCCCATGTCATTCACTGTCAGGTGGTCTTCTACTTCTATGTTGTCTGCGTCATCGCCAATAACCACGTCTTCCCTGAGGAGTTTCTCGGATATCTCATGGAATACCGAAGACAAATCAGAAGGACTAGCTCTGGCCATCTGATCGGGCGTCTGACCCAGCGAAACTCTGAAATCTTCAACATCCATTGAAGGCCACGGGTTGTGCATCTGAATGGTGTCAAAATCCTCCGGCATGACCCTATTTGGCCAATGCTCGATCTGTGCCAAATCATCACTGATTCTCAGGCAATCAACGTTTGGGCTTTGAATCATGTGATCCATTGCTTCATTCAAGCATTTGGTGGCTTCAGCATCAGGACCAAGCAATTTGCTTTTCTTGCTGGATTCACAAGTCTCTAAATCTCTCTTCTGCCTCTTCTTCTGGATTAAATGCTGGACAAAGTTGGGCCTTTTGGCTGCTTTTGTGAGGAAGAGGAATATCTGCTGGTTCCTGCACTCGGCATGGTGAACCCGCTCGGTGACCTGCTCAATCTCATGCTGAAAGTTCTCCCGCTCTTCTCTTAGTTTAAGGATCTTGGTCTTCAACGCTTCCTGGTCCTTCTTAAGCGTTTTGAATTCCACTTCATTTTCAGCTTTCTGGTAATCAGAGGTGACAGTACTACTCGATGTTTCTCTATGCTCGCTGGATTTGCGTCTCCTCTTTATATTCTTCAGCAAGTGCTTCTTCCCTTTGTGAAACCCCTGGTTCGCAAACTCCCATCGATCTGGATCGATCTTCCTAAAACCCTGCGACATATTTTGAATTATGATGCATAAAGAATAGAAGATAGGAAGAATCTACGTCTATGAGTTCATATTGAACCAAAGGCTAAAGAGTGAAATAAGCAGAATGAAGGCCAAGAAAGTTTCAATGGAAGATGTGCACAAGGGGTATTACTAGGCCAATATAGAAAGAACACGGCTTATAATGCTCATCAAGGAGAGATCCTTTACAATGATCCAAATACCAGTACAAAGAGCGTGTGGAAAATTTTAAGAGTAAAGGCAAACGACTCAAAATCAATCCGGACACTACTACATATAATATGAACACAACAGTGCAGAATTATGCTTCTGGTCTTGCCTAAAAAGAAGAAAGGTATCCGAAGGCTTTACAGAACACAGGATAGAAACAAAGCAATGGCCAAAGGAAACTTATCTTCAGCTAGAAAGTGCAAAATGGACAATTGAAACAGTAAAATGCAAAATACTAACCACTATAAAGGAACTGCTGTAGTGCATTTCTGAATCCAGTTAAGAAGATAATCTTTAACGGGTGTTCTGATAGCATGGTTGGTGGTTTCTGCAAACTACCGTCTAAAGCATCATCACTTGAATATGATGACAGACCGAGGGCTAGTAGGGGCCATCGTCCACCGGCCACTTGATGCAAATTTTTGTGAACATGTGCCGCGTGATTCATGAAATTTCATATGGAATCTGGGTATCTCGCCTACCATTTCAGGTTTCTTGGTTCCTTTTCCCTTATACTAGGGTAAAGCACAAATAGTAACTGACAAAATGGGTTAATTGAGTCTCAACACCTGAGCAAACCTTTTGAGTGGAGTCCCTCGGAGCGTGGCCTATTGCCGCGGGGACTACCCGCTAGCTGCTGTAAGAAGACCACACTCTCGACGACATCCAAGAAAAGAACCGAAGAGTTAAACCAAAACACACACACACACACACACACACACACACACACACATACATACTTTATACACATCAATACAATAGATAACGACCGCAACAAATGATATAGGTTTGCTCTTATCGAAACATGAAGAAGTACCCACGTAAGTGTTGAGCTGCCTGATGAAGCTGGAGAAGTTGGAGTGCTTGAAGTATCGAGGCAGGACCTGCTTGGAGAACTCCTGCCCGTCCCACACCACGAAGCTGTCCCGCCTCAAACCCCACGACACCAACGGGTCTGTCCCCGGGTCCGACACCATCTCATACGTCTTCCTCAGGAACGGCGTTGGCCCCGCCTCTCCCAGCCCCTCCATCGGCTTCGCCACACCGTCCGCTACTGCCTGCCACGAACAAGACGGCAATAAAATGGTCGCATCCCTGGGATCAGCAATGGTCGGGACCTCCTCCTCTTCCACTTCCTCTTTGATCTTCGCCGCCTTCACGGCCAGAGCTGAACAGGGTTCGGGCCGGGTCAGGCACGAATGCAAGCACGACCCAGCTCCAATTTTGCCATCGCCAATGGCTACTTCTGGCAAGTGACCCGAATGGGAAAGCGACCCACAGCATCCTAGCTCGCCTGCACGGGGCTTTGATTGTGACCGAGGAGAATCGGTTCGGGTTAGGTTCAAGTACAAGGGCGACTGGGACCCTATCTCGCCATGGTCGCCACCGTCAAGAACAGCAACGGACGCGATTTCTTCCCTTGATTTTGCGAAAGGTTTTTGCCTTTTCCAGCTCAAGACTTGATTCTTGGAAGAGGGTTTTGGAAAACGACACGCAAGAGCCATTGGTACGGCCGGCGGAAGCTCGAGTTCAGGTTCAATGGTGGAGATAGCATAAGAAATTTTCAAGCGAGTGAATATACATGGTAGGGTGGAGAGAGAGAGAGAGAGAGAGAGAGAGAGAGGGAGCTTGAATTGAAAAGTGGAGTGCGCAGGTGACAACGGCGATGGTAGGTGGCCTTATAGGGGAAACGTCGAGGAGCCGCCATGCTTTTGTCCTTTGCGTCTTAGAAATGTTTTCCTTCTCGCTGTTAAGGATTAATATCTTGAAAACTCTCAAATTGATAATATATATAATATTTATTTTAAATTAATTTTTTAAAATTAATATATTTTTAATAAATTTACTTTTAATTAATATATTTATGATAAATTTGCCATCTATTATCAAATTACTAAATTTGATAATACGTGATAAATGACTAATATACCAATTTAGAATTTTACTCGTTGTATGTCGTAGTTGTGATTTTTTGTGGCATTAATCTAATTTATTTAATAGAATATTTGTCAAAATGTATCATTTTGAGTTTTTTTTTGCAATCGAATAAAATTAGTTTTAGATAAATTTATTACAAGTGTATCAGTTTTTGATTTTTTTGTGATCATTTGGGATACATTTATTACATGTGTACTCGGATAAATTTGTCACATGTATATCAATTTACGGTTTTTTAAAATATTAACTCAATTGTGATTCTATCTTTAAGTTTTTTTATATTAAAAGATTCATGTCAGCGTGGTTTAATAATAATCAATTCTATCTTTAAGTTTTTTATATTAAAAGATTCATGTCAGCGTGGTTTAATAATAATCAATTCTATTTTATAAGTTTTTTAAATAGAAAAAGTCACGTGAGCATACTTAATCACGTCCAGTTGCTGCATAAGATTATGCGGACAAAGAAGAACAGCAGCCATATTTGTTCCACCAACAAGAATAAGTGACTTCCTTTTAAGTATTTTAAAAGTGAGGTCATTAAAGTCTCTTAAAAAAAAGCACGTGATTATGTTTAGAGATTTTGACCATTTATAAACTAATAGTTGTTTTGTAACTACTCTTATCAAATCAAATGACGTATGGCATAAATAGCATAAAAGCATTCAAAATTTATCTCAAGTTATTTCATGATATCATTGATGCTTAACAATTAGAAATTGTGGCATTTTATGTCAGTTTCAATATTTTGTTTTTCAACTCAATAGGACAAGTTAGCTTAGGCTGACTTGGATGAGTGAGTATGGAAAATTATGCACGAATCGTGCCATCATAGGATAGAGCTCATTCATATCTAGTTCTCAATATATCCTTTCATTAGATTATAATTAGACTATTTATAGTTGTCTAGTGTCTATTCATATGTAAGTTTAAACTTTTCGATTTAACTTTTTAGTACAATATTGGAGTCAAGTTTTGTCCTCGCTTATGGGAATATTCGCATTACTAGTCCATGAAATTTTATTTAACATTATGTTTATGTACCCTCGTGCTACCTATGAGATCAATTTCTTTTTTTTAAAGGTTTTTTTTCTTAATTGTTGAAAGTGTTAATCCTTTTCCCCACTAGCAAACGAAAACAGTGAGGATGTAGTTACCGAAGGTCTCGAGAAAAGCTGAGAGTATAAAAGTAAAGACAAGAAGGGGGAAAAGGAGCAGTTGAGAATTTGTTCCTTTTCCCAACGCTTTGGGAGAAGGGAGATGGACAGGGGGCAATGGTACGCGTTTTGATTCCTTAATTATCACTTAATGTGTGTTATAGAAGCGTGGACCAATCATCATTTACTTTCGTTGCCAGCTAGGAGATGGACAGGGGGCAATGGTACGCGTTTTGATTCCTTAATTATCACTTAATGTGTGTTATAGAAGCGTGGACCAATCATCATTTACTTTCGTTGCCAGCTCATTCATCTTGCTTCCCTAGACATGACAACCAAAATGTGTGTTTGTCGACCTCCCTTTTCGGGCACTCTTATGTGCGGACGCGTGCGGAGGCTAATGGCTCGACTAAGTATTAGGCTTAATCCGGACTTTTCCATGTCCATCAATTTACGATTTAATGGTTTGAGTTTTTAACCTACAAGTCAATTTTAAATAGGAGTCACAACTAATCGATTTGAGGTAGGTCCATTACAAACCCAAATGAAATATCAAAGGAAATATTTCACTCCTGTGCAGCTAGAAAAACTAAGAACGTGGACTTGTAATGCATTTTCGACACCTTACCTTGTTTAAAGCCTAAGATTTAATTTCTTCTTTTTTTGTTTGTTTTGATTTTCAAGGTTTTTCGATGCATTTGTGGAGACAATTAACCAAAAATTATTTTTTTGACTTTTTCTGATTTTTATAGAAAATATAAAGTTATTTTTTTTTTATTTTCTGGAAAAACATACATATGAAAAAGATAATAATAATATCAGTGACCCGAGTTGGTCAAACCCGCGACTCAAACTGGCGAATTCCACGTCCAAGATAAACCCGAATCTGTTCAGCACCCGATTCGTCTACGGCCCGGCCGACTGCCGGTCGCACCTCCGAATGGTTGGAGAAGAGTTCCCTCACTTGATCTTTCTATTATTCTTTTCTCTCTTCCTATGGTCTTTTTTTTTTTTTTAATATTGTTTATATTCTCTCTCTCACGTTTGTCAAACTAGATGAGAAGGGAGAGACCCCTTTTGTCCTCTTTCACTTTGGTCTTTTAGGGCACGCGTGATAAAATTTCTACTTATTTATTTCTCTGTTTTTCTATTTTCCGGAACAGGGTTGGAACAGAAATCCATTTGGTAATACAATTTGATTTTTCTATTTTTTTGAACAGATTTCTATTCTAAAAATAGATTTGAAGAAGAAATCATAACCTAAAATTTTTAACTAATAGAAATTGAGAAATCCATTTCTGGCCAGAAATCGATTTCTGTTTCAGAAATTTTGTCATGCGTACCTTACTCCTTATGACCTTTTTTCAATTTTTCATTTTTATGTCTCTCTCGTTTTCTCTCTCTCGTCTTGTCCTTTCTCTACTCTACACACGCCAGACTAGGAAAAGAGATAGGGATCCCTTGGCCACCCAGCCCGCCTATCGTCTCCTTTCATTTTTATCCTTTCTTTTGATTTTTTTCCCCTTTCTCTCTCCAGTCTCTTCTTCTTCACGCTGCCCCGAGACCGATCCTCAGCATCGCATGAACCCAGAACGAAAAGATGAACCCAGAACGAAAAGAAATAATAACTATGAAGGATCGCCCGATCCTCAACGACCACCAATGGCTACTGGAACGCTTTTGTGAACAATCATTCGAAAGTAGGGTAAAATAAGGGTGAATAAAATAGAAAATAAAACTTAGTAAAGGCAAATAATATCAATATTTAGGTGATGCGAACAATATTTTTGTTAGGACCAAATTGGTCCCTAACTTTTTTTTATGAAATTTTATCTTAAAAATTTAGACAAAATTTAGGTGTCAACAGTGTTTGGGATAAAAAAAAATGGGCATCACAAACTTCATGTTACACTTATGACACAATTATTTTAAACTTTTTTCTTCGTTGACGTGGCGCGGCACAAGTGTTACATTAAAAACTTTAAAAGAAAAATAAAATCCAAAGTTACTGTTAATCAATTGTCTTCAAAACCCATATTTTTAGCCCAACGACCTCGAATCGTTCAAGACTCTCAATTCTCAAGCCTCCCTAGGTTACAGGCCCTTAGGTCAAGCTTCAATCTCAAGTGACCACAATGGCTAGATCTGGCTTTGAAGCTCACCGCAGCTAAATCATCGTCAAGGGACTTAGCCCTCCTCAAACACTTGCCTAGATATGAAATTTCAGATCTGCGAGCAAGCCGCGATCACGGGTGATTAAGCAAGGGCTCACTAGTGTCCTTAGAGGTCTAGGCAACTTTGGGCATTGATGGACAAGGGACATAGGCGTTTTGGCTAGGCAATCGTGAGCTTGAAGACAATGAACAATAACTTTGAAGATGATGAACAGTAACTTCGCGATAAACAGTAACTTCGATTTTTTTTTCTTTTTTAATCTTTTTTTTTTATGATGCCACTCGCCACTTGTCCTTGAAGATAAATTAATAATGTCACATCAAATTTTTAACAACAATTTTTACCAGAATCCTAATAGAGTATAAATATGTCACTCAACTATAAATTTATGATTTTTGGTGCCACAAATTTTTTTAGGTAAATGTGTCATGATAGACATTGCTTACATAAATTAAGGTTTTTGTGACTTTTAACCTTTGGATTACGGTGATTACTTATGCATGTTTAAGACGGATGAGCAAACATAATTATGGCAAATTGGAAATAAGGCCAAAGCAAACATGTACTTCATATCTGATCATTAAGGGTACATATGGTCATGTTTCTATTCCCCGTAATAATTTTTTTTCAAAAACATTTTTTTTATTTCTGTTCTCGGAAATAGTTTATGAGCAATTAAAAGCGTTAGGTAAGTGAACAAAATTTCAGTTCTCGGAAGAGAAATGTGTTTGGTACAATCTCAAATATTTTTGTAACTTAGAATTTCTTTTAATTTATTAATAATTTTATTACATTGTTCTTTTTCTTTCATTTCTTTTTTTCTTTTTCTTCTCCTTCCTCTAGTCGGTTGCCAACCTTGGCCATGGCCGACCTACGACCGGCCACCGGTGAGGTCCCCCTGACCCCTGCGACTTCATTGACTTTCGTCTAGCCAGTCATGGCTCAGCGAGGCTCGACCTCGTCCTGGCTAGGTGAGGCGACCTTGCCTAGATCTAGCGAGGCAGACCTCGCTCAACCATCGCGAGGCTCCAGGAGGCCTCGTCGATGGCCAGCAAGCTCAAGGCGACCTCGCCAAGGGCTGGCAAGGCTTTGGCGAGGTCGTCCAGTCACCAGCCTTGGTGGGGAAGAAGAGAGAAAGAGAAAGAAATAAAAGAAAAGAAAAGAAAAAACTTGTTTCTTGTTTCTTGTTTCTTGTTTCTTGTTTCTTGAGTTATTTCCAGAAATAAGAAACAACTTTTTTTCTTGTTTCTATTTCAAATCTATTCTCAGGAACAAATTGTTCCTAGGAACAAAAAAATTACCAAACGCGTTTTTGTTTTATTTCTATTCCAAATAACAAAAAAACAAAAACAAGTATTCCTCGAAGCATTACCCAACAAAACCTGAGTGAACGGACTGGAGAGCCCATCTATTTTGAGGCTCAGATTAGAACAAGGCAAAAGGAAAAAAAAAAAAAAGTGACTAAAATGTTTCTATGGCTGATATATCATAACCTCCCGAAACCAAATTGTGCAATTTTAGGTCAATTTGAACATTCTAATTCATTATTTAAAGCCCTCATTCTTTCTTGGGTTCTTTATCTTGAAATAAATTACAAGAAAGCTAACTTCAAATTATAGCGTACTGTGTTTGGAGTCTAAAAATCTTTCATTCCTTTTGTGGCTTCGAGCATGAGAACTTGTAACTTTCGTGTTTGAATTCAGAGGATCCATGCTTTCATCAATCTTCATGTCATTTGGTTGCTGAACTTGTTTGCACACTAAATGAATGCCGCAACTTCTTAGAATCCCCTCTAATGCTTGAAACAGTACCACAAATTGACTGCAATAATTCAGCAATTTTGAGTCCAATCCCCACGGCATTTGCCGTGGAATGTATAGAACCCATATGTGGTAAAAATCCCATGAGGAGAAACAATCTACACAACCAAAAGTTTCTTGATGGTCAAAAAACAAATGGATCTCGCGCATAATACTAAATTCCTTCTTATTGTTGAATCGACAATAGCATGAAAGGTTAGGTCGGCTATGTTATAGTATGATTCCGAAGACACAGGAAACCTTGTGAGTCCTTTCATGCTTTGACGGACGAACAACTTTGGGGGACTTGGTTCCTGAATGATAAACGTCAACTCGAGTCTCTCCAAACAATCCTTGCCATGCGGAACGTATACACTTGAGACACAAACATGTGCACGAGAAGAGAGAGAGAGAGAGATCAATTGACAGCATACTGTAATTGCTAGAGCTTTGATCTTGTATTAGCTTATGATAGCCAAAGAAGTCAACTCTTCTGAGTCAGGGTGATTTATCTGGATTATCGTAACATGTGTAATAAGTCCGCACATGTTTCAAGCAATTCACAACCTTTCGCAAGTAAAGAAATTATTGTTGGCGGGAGAGCTAGAATTTTTGGAAACTACATACAACGTTTAAAAAAAAAAAACTGCTGCAACTTAATAAATTGACTAATGCAAGGCTAACGAATTTGTTCTCCGACAGATCTAAAATTCTCAATGAGGACCTGCAACTTAATAAATTGACCAATGCATGTGGTATGCACTTTGAGGTAGTGATGTCACTGGAATTCTCGGTGACACCCAGAAGGCCTCATGCTCCTTTTGCCTGTTCTTTTTTACTTTATTGGATGCAGTCATCCAGTTCTCTAGCATTGAGCATCGGTGTGATCTGTACTCTGGCTTGTCTCTCTCAAGAGATCTTGAATAGCAACAATTTCCTTTACCATTTAGGTAACATTCATTTAGGTCCCGTGCAAGCTCTGAATGGTTTTATCCTTCTTCAGATGTTTTGAGCTGATGCAGTGCAGCTTCTTTTTTGGCAAATAGGATGACTCTCTAGATGCTAACTTCTCGTATACTTAGATGGGGCGATTCTTACCCGACCACGGCATGCATCTAACCGAGATTCCCTCTCCGTCTTGTTTCTGATATGATGGTGCAACAATCTCAAATCGCTAGGACTTCAATTTTTTAAATGCCATACTTTGCCAAAGATTTTGATATATGTTCCCTGAGGCATTTACTCGGAGGCTGCTGTTTCCTTTTTTTTTTTTTTTTTTTTTGTTGGTGGCGTCGGAAAGGAGGCTGCTCCAAGGCTTAGGGTTATCAGAAATTCTTTTTGGTCAAATCCAAGCTTTCCCTTCATTGTGCCTCTTTGAGGTTTTATGTTGGGAACTTGGGATACATGTGAGAGATGATAAATTGATTTTCTAAATTTGCTGTCGATAGTATCAAGTATCAACTTGTCCAAAAGATTTTACTGATACATTTGTGCTCTTCTGATCAGTTGCAATCTTAAGAGTGGTGCAGAAGCCTAATAGATATTCTGTTAATTGCTAGTGAGGCCCGTATGTGCGTGTTGTAATTATCCTCCTCTATCGACTTACATGATAATGTAAGCTTACGATGGAAGATACTCTGAGTGTTTATGGAGCTAGAGAGGGCAAAAGCTCTCTTCAAAATTCTCCCGTTTCGCAATTCTCTGTTATGCATATACGTGCACACCTATGCTTGCATTTTCTTTTGTTTTATTTTTATCGTCTTTTTTATCTGTAAGTTACCTTAATTGCTGCTAATGTACATGTTCCGTCATGCGTGACTAGAATATTCCGTGGTCCATTTAGGTATCGGCTTTCGGTTGGCACTCAACTTCGGATCCCGTCCAACGCATTCTCTTCAGAGCTGGTCGCTGCCTCCTCCACCCATGGCGGCAGTGGGACGCAATGGTGGACCATCCTGTTGATCCCGAGAAGCAAACTGCTTCCGTCAAAGCAGATAATCCACCCCTGAACATGCAAATATGCTCAAGGCGACGAGACTAGACAGTGAAACTCAGCGGCTGCAATCTCAGTTGCTTTCACTTTTCTGGAGTTCCCTAAAAATATTTTCGCGGAGCGCTTCAGAGAACACATAGCAAAAGACATTGGGGAAAGGGACAATTGAAAATCTTTCTTTTCCAATGAAGTTGCCAACCTTTTGTGAGAAGGAAGATGGACTGCGCAACCATACCAGGATTTAATTCCTTAATTATCATTTAATGCCTTGTTATCTACACGTACACCTTTCGCAGAGTCTCATTTTCTTCTTTGCCATCTCAATCATCTGACTTCGCTTGCATTCTTGTGACATGACAGCCAAAGCGTTTTTATTTATTTATTAACATTTAGGCTCTGTTTTTTTTTAACTGTTTGTTTAATGGAAATAATTTCTCGATTAATGGCAAAATTTTCCAGCATTTGAACCGTTTAGAAAAATTAGTAAATGAAAATAGTTTCCTAATTTAATGAAAAAATTATGCATAAATTAGGAAAATGGTACGACCAAAAAAAGGAAATTTAGAAAATTGATTTAAAAAAAATCGAAAATCATTATAAAATAATGACTAGATATCGATGTTTGAATCATAAATTCAGCGCTTGGACATCAGAATCCTAACACTCATTCTTAGATACTCGTGGCTTGGGCTCATGGCTTGGGCCTGTGACCCTGGTCCACCTGCCTAGGACTTGGTCCCTGATGTCCAGATCGAGGTCACCTGTGCCCTTGCCTAGGTCTAGGTTGGGCCCAAGAACCTAGTGTCGATGCTTGGGTCTCCAGCGCTCATGCCTGAGTCCATTGAAGTCGGGCTTGAGGCCCCGTAGCTGTGCTTGTTGCCTCGATACTAGAGCCGAATCCATAAAGACTGAGGGTAGGACCTCAATACTTGTGCTCAGATCCCCTATGCTTTGGCTCAAGTCCATCAAGGAGTGTTTGGGTCCCTAGTTCCCGTGCACAAATTCCCTCGTACTTGAAGCTAGGTCCATCAAGGCTAAGGCCCAAGACCCTAGTGCCGATGCCCTGGTCCATCAAGGCTACCCTTGAGTCCTTGGTGCCCATGACCAAGTCCCTAGCGCTCGTGCTCAAGTCCATTGTGGCCAAGCTTGGGACTTGGTGGCCCAGTGCAAGTCCACAAAGGCAGGGCTCAATACCCTAATGCCTATGCTTGGATCCCCCATGCCTAAGCCTAAGCCCAACAAGATCGAGGCCCTAGACCCTGGTGTCCGCATCCATCAAGGCTAGGCCTAGGACCCCGATACCTGTGCTTGGGTCTTCAGTGCGTGAACTTGTGTCTATCGAGACCAAGCTTGGGACCCCGGTACCCATGCTTGGGTCTGGCCTCGATGGAGCTGAGCTCGGTCATTGAGGACCCATGCTTGGTCATCAGGCACCCAAGAATAGACAACGGCGTCTCTTGGGGCAGCCTCAATGGATTAGGACTTGAGTGTTGAGGACTTGAGCTCGAGCACTAAGGACCCGAGTCATCAGGTTCCTCGCTTAGCCCTTGTGGAACCAGGCTCAGGTACTGGGGATTCGAGCATAGGCACTAGCGCGTCAAGAAGTTGCGCATCAGCATCAAATTCTCAATTCGGCTTCTATGTATGTGAAATTGGTACCTGCACTCTTGCTTGGGACCAAATGGCCTTACATGGGTCCCTAGTGCTTGGGTTGGGGTCTATCAAGGTTGGACTCAGGATCTCGATTCCTCGATTATCCATGCGCAAGTCACAAGCACCCCAATAGTGTATATGTATTTAGGAAACTCAAATCAGATTTTCTTGTCCAAAGTTTGTTTTAAAGATTTTTGTCAAACATTGAAAAAAGTTGCAATTTCCCTAGAAAATAATTTTCCAAAACAGAAATATAACATTTTTTGTGAAACAAATAAGGCCTAAATATCTAACCCAAAAAAAAAAAAAAAACACAGAGCCTAAGTACATTTGGAGTACCTCGATGTCTTATGGTCATGCCTATTTGAAATGTAGTAATATCATAAAAATTCCCAGACTGACATATTTGCATCATATTTACTTCAAATTAATTGTTATGTCACAAAAAATTCAAAATAGATACAACATTTGTCTCAAATTAATTTTTATGTTAAAAAAATCCAAAATTAGTGTGCCTCTACCGCATTTATCCTAAATATATTTTCACGTCACAAAAAATTATACACCAGAACGCTGGTGTCAAATCTACCCTTCCGTAAATTGGGAAATTTGTTAAAATCTGCTAACTTTGCTCTGGTTTCTTCAAATCTGCGTGTGACGTGATTGGACGAAGACTCGCAAAAGACAGATTTCTGCCAATTGGGAAATTCTAATTGTTTGTCCAAAGCCCTTCTTCTTTCTTGGGCTTGGTCGTGACACGGGTCGACAAGAAAATTTCTGAATGTTGACTTAGACCACATATATTTGAGGGTAAAGAAAAGCACGTCGGCAAGTTTATCTTCGCTATAAGGAGAGGCAATCAAAGCTATTCAAAAGGGTTTTAACGTAACCCCCTAACTAAAACAACAGCAAAACTAATTTCAAATCATGTTGTGCGGTCTGAAAATTTTTCCTTTGTTTCGCAGCGTCCGGGTTCAAATTCAGAGGACTGACGCATACTTTACCAAAAAATTGCAACTTTTCATAGCCTTTTTCAGTATCTAGATAATATCACGTGTCATAATTATTCTTACATAATATACTAAGGCATACTAGAAGTGAGATAACTTCGATTAGACCTATGACCTACTTCAGTAAAGAGCACCTGACAATTTGGAGCTCTTTCATTTTACCCTTCCGCAGTATAAATTGACTCTATGGGTCGGTTGTGTCAACTTTATGGTTGATTAATTCCCGTCCTATTTGATATTATTCATAGGGAGAATTGTTTGTTTCGATACCCCCTTCGGTACGATGATTTGCGGGAAGGGGGATCCTGTCCATTGCCAAACTGCTCAGTAGCGCAGCAGCAGCTGCAAAAGAAACTAGCTGAGGAGACTACGATAAAGAAATCCACATCGGTGATTACGGCTAGAGATGCTGGATATTTTTTGTTTTGTTCACATGCAGCATAACTGAATCAGACTCGTTCGTTTGCAGAGGCGCCTACTTGACATTCTCACAAGGTTACCCCAGACGACATTTTGCTTGTGCTATCCGCTGCACGGGTATGCGGTGATGAAAGTCACGGATTGCTAGCACATTGTATAGAAATTTTTTGTGAGATCTGATCTCGAAACTGTAACTTTAGAGAAAGGCTTGCTTCATGCTATCTTTGACGAAGGAGCGCTATACCACTCTGGATGATGCATATGCACTTCACTATGCCTGAGCATACTGTGATCCGGAGACCATGACCGGAACTTCTTGATCTCGAAATTGCCCATGTGAATAGTAGAAATGCAAGAGGCTTCACAGTTTTGCACATCGCTGCGATGAGGAAAGAGCCAAGGATTATATTGGCTCTCCTCACGAAGGACGCACAGCCTTCTCATCTCACGCTGGATGTTAGAAAAGCTCCACCTATGTAAGAGGCACACAAAAGCTGCAGACTGCGTGGAGTCTGTCGAGCAAGGAAAGCCTTCGCCAAAAGATAAAAATTACAGTCAAGATACGGGAACAAGCCGAACGAAGAGAACCTTAACTTGGAGAAGCATCCTTTGCTCTTGCTACGGCTGGCGATCTGCGAATGAGATTGTTGTATCCTAAAAAACAGAGGTAAGATACTTGGATTCTATTTGTTCCTCCTCGACTTTAGTGGTCCTTTTTTAATATGCAGATTGAGAAGCCCAGTTTCTTTTCCTCGCAATACCATGGTTATTAATAAAAGTGCACGTACCTATGAAGAATCTGCATGTCAATAGCCTCCTTGGATTAATTGCTATCTCCCAAGAAGTTCTTTGTTTACATAAATGCTCTTTGCAAGCTCCAGCATATTATTTGTTTAGCGCTCTTAGCGTTCTTTATGGAGTCATAGGTGGAAGGTGCATTGGCATTGATCTCAGATGTTCATATCGACAGAGCTGTGGTGCTTTGGAACTCATTTGCCACTTTCTTCATGCTATCAATGGCCATCATCTTACAAATTTGTGGGGAGTGCATGTGTGCGAACAAGAGAGAGAGTGACTTCTAAGATGAGCTTTCTTGAAGCATATCTTATTCAAACAGTCCCTTGTTATATAACCACTAGTCTGGTTGAGGCTCCATTTCTTCCTTTGCAACTTGAAACTTTCTCAATGAAAAATTTCTAGTGTCTAGCATGACAATGATCACATTGATCATATTAGGATGACAACGAAGATCTTGCGAGTTATCCCCCTTTTTATGGTTTCATTTAGGTGTTTGCTAAGTTCAATGTTACCTGCTTAGCCTTTTTAGTTGGGTTCCTAGGTTAATCCGCATTATTTTCCTTGTTATATATCTGCTTGAGTTTTGTGGTGAATGGATCAGTTAGCAGCAGAGGCATCTGCTAACTTGTTTCAGTGCCTCTACCTTTTGCAAGATAAATTTTTCAAATGAGCTGGTCGTTCATTTCTCATTTGAAGAACCATCTATGTGATGCTGCTAGCCTAAAAACTAAGAAGCCATATCTCATCTCTGATTTAACCAAGTTAAATAGGATTTGGGAAATAACTTTCCTTCTTTGCCAAAGGAAATGATGCAACTCAAGCAATTGATAAGTTGATGCTAGAGGAAAGCTAATTCCTGTGTTAAAAGAAACGGACAAATTGGTTGATTTCCAATCAAGATGCCCAAAGTTTTTATGCTACTAGTTGTGACATTCACGCGTACTTTACAAAAAAATTGTTCTTGTTTTGTACACACTTACCTGTTTCGGTATTGTTCATCGCCCCTCTTTCCTCCTCCAACTGATATTGCTAGGACTAGGAGGTGTTTGTTGTTACACAGGTGCAAAGCCAATAGACCAAAAAAGAAAAAAAAAAGAAAATCACAAAATATTCCAAATTATTTTTACCTCAAATTTTTCTTTACGTCATAAAAAAAAAAGACCCAACATGATATTATTAATGGATTCCATAGGAATTTGGAAAGCATGGGGATCACATAAGAAGGATCCATCAAATAAGGGTGAAGAGAGGCAAATAAATTAGTTGGAAATGTCTGATGTTGACTCAATTAGATTAAGGCTCCGTTCGTTTCACAGAAAATAACTTCCAAGAAAACGTTTTCCTGATTTTCTAGCGTTCGTTTCATGGAAAATAAACTAGTTAAGAAAATATTTTCCATTATTGGAAAAAACAACCTTTAAAAGTGAGAAAATGTTTTCAACTTTTCAAAAGTGAAAAACATTTTCCATAACTTATTCTACCTTGCTTCTTTTCACCAAACACATTTTTGTTTTATTTTTATGCTTTCTTTTTCTTTTTTTCTTTTATATTTTTTCGAAAATCGAGTTTTTATTTTTTTTTGTTTCTTTTTTTTCTTTTCTTTCTTTCTTTTTCATCTTCTTCCTTGGCCTTAGTTGGTCACTGGCCATGGTAGCGGCCGGCGACCGGCTACGAGCCAACTCAAGCCTCGCCCTAGGCCGGCGAGGCTTCGCCTAGCCCGATTTGGCGAAGCCGAGTTCGCCGGCATGGGGTGAAGCTTAGGCCTTGCCAAATTTGACGAGCTGAGCAGGGCTCGGGCCTCGCTCAAGCTCGCCAAAGGAGCCCGAGCTCTACCGCCAGATGCAGCGACTCGCGGCTCGCCTGGATCAACCGAACCTCGAGCTCACTGGATCTAGTGGCCGCGTCTTAATCGGCCACCGAGCAGCCGACCATCGTCAAGCATGCGGCGGCGGAGAAAGGAGGAGGAATGAGGAAGGATAGGAAAAAAGGAAAAAAGAAAAATAATAAATAATAAAAATTTCGATTTTTTTTAAAAATAAAAATAAGTAAAAAAATATTAAAAAGATAAAACTAATTTTTTGGTTAATTAAAAATATAAAATTAAACTTTTTGATAATTTTTTTAAACAATTAAATTAGCTAACAAATGATGAAAAATGTTTTTTACTAACACTGAAAAATATAATTATTTTTTTAAAAAATATGATATTTTTTGCGAAACAGACTCTAAAACAATGGGCCAATTCCATAAAAAAGCACGAACTTTAGGGTTTGGGACAAATCTGGCCCGAATTTTATTTTGTCTCGAAAAAAAAACCAACTTTCACTCGTGTCCCAAATCTAGCCCGCCATTAACTCTCCTTCACGATCATCTGACCTGGCATTTCCACGTCAGATATCTAACAAGGCAAAATTGTTCTGGTCTTTCTCTTCTTTCTCTTCTTCTTTGAACGCACGGCTGAGTTTGGGGAAAATTTTTTCTAGGGTTTCATTTCGTTGGTGAGTTCAGGCGCGGGAGTCTTCAATCTGTTGGAAGATCTCACACACTAGCTTGCTCACTCATTCTCTCACACGGAGATGCTCGCTCTTGTACATACACACGTTCGATCGCTCAAAGACGTCCTTTCCGTCGGAAGTTTTGGCCTTGAAGGATTTATGCTTCCTTAAGGTCGAAGGACAGAGCATCAAAAGGTATTCTTCTTCTTCTCCTCCTCCTCCTCCTTCTGTCTACAGTTTCCTTTCTTCAGTGAATAAGTGCGCGGGCAATCTTCAATCCGTTGGAAGATCTCGCGCCTTGACTTGCTCGCTTATTCTCTCACACGGAAACTGTCACTCTCGCACATATTCACACTTGTTTGCTCGGAGACATCATTTCCCTCGAAAATTTTAGGCTTGAAGGATCTGTGCTTGCTTAAGGGTTGAAGTCAACAGAGCATTGAGAGCGTTGAAAGCATTCAACTCTTTGCTATTGGACATATTAAATTACGGTCACCATGTGCTCGATGGTTTGTCTAGAAGTGATCTACCTCACAGGAACTGAAGTTGAAATTTTCTAGGCTTAATGAACTTGTGAATTTGCTAGGTCTTTAGAATCTTATGGCTTGGAATGAATTGGATCATGGCCATAGGTGGATATGTCATGACTTGGGAGTCTTGGACTTTGTTGATACTTTCATGCCTATCGGGTAATTTGTCTTCTGTTGTCTACAGGGGCATATGAAGAATGGGTGATAAAATTTGGAAAAACAAGACTTGTCCATCCTAATGGAAGTGTAAAAGTGCAGTGTGCTAAGGTGAAGTGTCGTGTTTGTGGGGAAGAGAAACAGAGGAGGATTGATAATGCTTGTAGAGCTTTACGACTTCTTCGGACGGCTTGCGTAGTTTGGCCAAATTCAGCCACGGAGGTGCTTTTAGTTGGGTCATTTGATGGTTGAGCCACCCAGGTTAGTTCTCATCATTGGGTTCTATGTAGTTCATGGTAAACTTTGGAGTAGTTGTGATTTTCTGTTGTGAACTGTTTGGTTGCACCATATATTTGCTTTGAGCAGTTTAGCTAGTATGGACTGGTATTCAAATCATTGTAGATGTGATAGGTAGTCAAATTAGAATCTACCTGCAATAGCATGGTATAATGCCCTTGGAGCTCTAGTTGTGGCGTACATATGAGTTTTACATTTCAGTTGCTCGTGGAAGTTTGGTACCTTGACTATGAAAATGCCTCATGGCTTCATATCTTTTGTACCCAGATTGGATGATATCGAGTGAATCAGGCACATGAATCGATCTTTACTCATAATTTTCAAGTTTATTAAATTGTTGTTTCATCCATGCCGAGTAGGAGCGCAAAGCATTTTTATAGGATGTTATTATCTATGCGGTCAATGCATGTCTAGTCCATCTTGCCTTCAAAAATCAGGCAGTCAACCTTTTGTTTGAAGCATCGGTGATTCTCAAGCCTTTGGCGTCTTAACAAATTTAACTTAATAACGTTTCTTCTTTTTGTCTTTGTGAAAGTTTCGTTTTTGTCTTAACACTGGATCTAAACATATCAACTCGATTAATCCTCACCAATGCGCATATTATCCCATCATGTGCACTGGTTAAAAGAAAGGGGGTCGAGATCCGCTTTATATGAGTCGAGAAGTTCTTCAGACTTCATGCTTTTAGATTTATGTTCTGCGGTTCATACATACAAGTAGCTTTCTCTAAATGATGCTCAGTAGAGTAATGTGCTTCATTGCAGGGAAAGATGGAGAAGTCGAGCACCGGAGTTTTCTCCATGTGCCTCCAGTTGTATCCTGGAAGATATGAGGTAGGTCTTCTCTCAATTTAGTCTAAGGCAGTCTAAAATTACAAGCAGTTGCTGTCTTTGGATGAGCTTCATAACCTCCGTGGTCTTCCTGATGTAGATAAAGTTCATAGTCGATGGAACATGGAGGATCGATCCATTGCGGCCAATTGTTCATAACAATGGATATGAGAATAACTTGCTCATTATCACAAAGCCATCCGAAAGAGAGAGCTGACACAAACATTTACACAAGAAGATTCGTTGTCTTATAACCGATGGAGGATCATTACATAGATCCTCTGCCCTTTTCTTTTACACAATTGTAAACTTATGCCAGGCTTTTGATATGTATATACCACATTGATTGGCATCTTTTCAACAAATTTTAGGCCTTTGAATCAATAGGGGCACATTCACCAACAGCTACTAAAACTTAGACCATAACTAACAATGTCATGGATTCCATACAGCTTGCAAGTAAACTGGACATGTATTCTGTCATTTTTATGGGATGTGATAGTATATCAGGTGTTGCCATCAAAATTCGGCTTTCACTCAGGCATATGAAACTTCGGGGATCAATAGATGAATGTTAAGTACCCAACTTGCATATAATTGTTGCCATCTAAAGTGGACTTGCAAAGGTCTGAACTACTTTAATGCTAGATGATAATACTTCAAATCGTGGGGGGAAAGGACACTGGTTATTTGGGCGTTTTGCGGTGACGAGGGGCTTTATCTTCTTTATCCTCTTACATTCCTTCCGTGGAAGCCATTGAGATGTTCAATTTTGATAACAATCGACAAGTCCAAGATTCACATTCCAGTCTTTTTCAGTTTTTGGTTGTACATTACTAGCCTCCACCTTTGAATCTTTCATTGACAGCCACGAAGGCGTGGACGTTGATCTATCTGGCATCCCTATCTCGTTTACTCGATATTTGCTTGGTCCACCAGATTGTCCTGTTGAGGTAATGTTGTGTGTATATTTAGAATCTTCAACCCTTATCGTGCCACATGAACTGACTAGGGGACACATTCACCTTCCTTTACTCATCGCACGTTTTGCTCATTGCACGTTTTTGTTTCACTGTCATTCTCGGATTAGCAGACGAGAGAAAGAGGCTATTCTCTATTTTAGCCTCTGCTGTCTGAATCTTCGTCTCGGATGTTGGGTGATCGATCCCAAATCCTCAATGACCAATCGAACAGGAAAAAAAAAGGAAAAAAGAAATAAATCTTGTCCGTTAATTGTAAAGCTTTACCATTTTGTGCGTTACAGCAATTTTACATAAGAGTTGTGGGAAAAATGGAAACGCCACCATCTGTTATGGTCCATCCCCTCAAACATACCATGGAGCTACTGCTCGGATTTCATCATGCTTCGTCATAATAATAGTTAAAAGAGAACCCACACATTTCTATCCTCAAACGAGGGAAACGGACCGCATGAATTTGATCAATTCTACGCGACAGGAGTCCTCCCCACGCTACTTCCATGCAAGATGAAAATGCTCCTCTTTCCCTTATTTACCCTTTGGAAAAACTTACTTTAGAACATTTAACATTGCACTCGAGACTTGAAAAAACTAGGAAATAATTATGAAAATACCAGGTGGAAAGTATGAGGTCTCTTCCAGAAAATGCAGAATCCAATGTCTAGGATTTTAAAGTATGACATGCCGAGTGTATGTTTAAATATTATAAGATGCAAAGTGCAATTGAAAGATAAAATTTGAAGATAGCTGCAGCATGCATGAAGTGCTGCCTTTAAGCCAAAGAATAGAGAATAGCCTGGACAAGCTTGCTTCACAAAGAAGAATGAAGAAACCAAACCTTTTTAGAATTATGAAATGAGCAACAATTTAATTACTATAATTTATATGATCAAGCAGGGAAAATTTTTGCAGCACAGCTAAACCTATTCAGCAAGATCTGTTCCCTTGGAGCGGCTTGGGGACAACAAAGAATAACTCAATGAGGAAAAACAATGGAGAAGAAAAGGAACATTGGTTTTCTAATCTCAGATGATAAGTTGGAATCAGCTATCTTGTATGTTCACTCAGTGGCAATCACTAATATTCAAACTTTCCCATCTATTTCGATGGACTCCAACAAACTACCATGTTTATGTTGTCTGCTGGTAGGAAGTGAATGGCTTCGGCGCTCCTTCCCCCTAGGCTTAGATGACGCATTGCCATACCAGATCATTCCAACTACAGCTATGATCATGCCGATGACTACTTGGAGATTGAGACCCTCCTTTCCAAAGAAGAGGAAGCCCATGATCAAGACAAGGATAGTCTTCATATGGCCAATTACTTGGAAAGAAACAGTAGTAAATCTACTGATGCAGATGAATTGGCTGAGATTAGTCCCCACAGCAATGGTGCAGGATAGAATAATAAACATCTGCAAAATCCAACAAGAAAAGCAAGAGTTGAGTAACTGCTCTTCGTGATTAGAACTAATTGAGAAGCTTTAATAGAGTAACTGCCCATTCTTATGGTATCATTCAACACAACCTCAAGTCTTTATGTTTCCCTCTTATGAAACATCAATTTTCTGTGGCTAGGAAACTCAAAGATGAAGCAAAATCAAAGAAGCAATATCAAAATCCCATATATTAAGTGTATGATATCCACGACATCCATACTGGTCATGAAAGTTATCTGGTCCCTGGTAAATAAAACTGTAAGGAGGCCAACATCAGTTTCTGAACTCCAACAAGAACAACAGCAGTAGGAAGGTGCATGTGGTTCATCAACAGGTCAAATATAGGCAAGCACATTCCTAGAATGTCCAATAAATCAGGTTAAACACTGTCAGAATATACCTCAACAAAGTGCTAGCCTCATCTACCAATCTAACTGGAGCAAGGAAATTGTACATTACATATGTTACTTGTAGCACAAGATTCAGAGAGCAGAGGCTCAGTCCATTGCAGTGCAGACAACTAAAATGTTACTTTAAAGACTGTGAATATGTAGGCTTACCACAACAACTGGGGTGTAGTCATAAGCGTCAACTCTCTTGCTTGTCATCCAATAGTCCATAAATGGGCCTACCAAGAGCAGCGAACCAGCCTGGGCAGGAGCGGTATGTCCCAGCAAGTTGAATCGAAGTTGGTTGATGATATTAATGAGTAAGTGTCAAAAAGTCAAGACTGAAATTAACAAGACTGATGCTAACATATGCAAATACAACTATCTGTACATGGTCAAGCCTACGCAAATTGTGTAAGGAAGAAAAATGCTAAAACCGAATCTGTTTCCCTTGTCTTATTAGTTAGAATTGCATTGTCGTTGTGGAAATTTCCCTCCTCATTCCTGCCATAGTGCCTACATTTCTAGAATTCGAGACGCTTATCATTCCACACCATATACGCAATTATTCAAGAATGCTGAGATGTAAATTAG
The DNA here is from genome assembly GCA_028830015.1 of Eucalyptus grandis x Eucalyptus urophylla. Classification (NCBI taxonomy): domain Eukaryota; kingdom Viridiplantae; phylum Streptophyta; class Magnoliopsida; order Myrtales; family Myrtaceae; genus Eucalyptus; species Eucalyptus grandis x Eucalyptus urophylla. The sequence continues at coordinate 51,964,519 of CM054190.1, forward strand.
AAATCACATCGCTCCTGATCAGCTCAATCAGTTTGCACTCGATGCGAAGAATATTTGTAAGCTAGAAACTGGTTCAACAAGATTCAAATCAACCTCTCCCTTGAAGATGTAAACTACAAAAACTAAGTTTGCAAAATCCAAATGTTCCAAACTCACTTTTGTCAAGCTTTCTGAACCAGCTGAAACACATAGTGCATAGCAAAAATATCGCAAATACAAAAGGACATTGCCAAATCCCCAAACAGAATGCATACCCAAATGAACCTATAGACAACATCAAACTAGCACTTTTTAGTCTACAACTCAACATCAAGTAGTAGGCACTACACAAGCATTTCAAGGTCCACAATTGCATCTTTAACCACCAATTCCAGATTCTTGAGTGCATGGAGGTTCCGAGACATCAATGGAAGATTGGCCTAGTGAAACTTCAACGACATTCCTGGCTCTTGTCTGCCTCTTGGAAATAGATGGACCTCCAATGTCAATAACTCTATCACTACCAGGCATCTACAAGAAAAAAAAAACAAATGAACTCACTTTTCTTTTCGATATATATATAAAACTTTAGATAGAGATTACTCTTAAATAAGAATTCCCAGTAGCTTCGGATATGAAAAGTCCATGACCTTGTATGAGCATAAAACATTAATGACAATATACACATGATATGAAAGTAAAATTATGCTTGATAAAGCACTAGCCTGTGCTCTCTCCTTCTTGATGATAGTGGAGTCCCTATTAGATGGTCTATTAGCCTGTGAACTAGCCTGCGCACCACTAGCTTCATCAACTTTCTTTGGTCTTCCTCTTTTTGCCTACATGTGGAAAAACACAAGAAATAGCAATGTTATCATTCATAACAACCCAACAAAAATCTTAATTAACAATTACAAAATTGTCCAATAAGACATACTTTGGGTGGCCTTGATGTCATAGGATTCTTGCATGTCTTCTTGTTATGCCCATATTGAAGGCAATTTGAACATTGCATTTGAATTCCAACTTTCGTCAACTTCTTACCATCACTACTTCGCTCATCCTTATCCTTGATTCTATTTTTCTTCTCTCTACCCCTTTTCCTTTTGTAAGGTGGGGGTTTGATTGGCTCACCACTAACTTTAGGCCACATTTTTTCCCCATTCATGACCGGGAAGGGAAATTTATAACAATTTTCATAAGCATCTTTCTTAAAGCAATCATCAACATAATCATTGATCTCTAACTTCATAAAAGCAATGCAACATATGGCATGTCTACATGGTATTCCAGGGATATCCCATTCCCTACAAGCACAAGTCTTTCTAGCCAAGTCAACCACAAATCTATTGCCATCCCCTTCAACCTCAAATTTATTCCCCAAAGATGCTTTAGCAAAACAATACCTAGACTCCAGTTTAGTTTTCTCCAGCTTCATTCTAATTCTTGGGCAAATTGGATCCATTCGATCAACCATTAATTGGCTTCTCTCTGTCATCCTTTCCATTAACATGGCTCGTATTTCTTCAAGCATCTCAAGAATGGGTTTTGCTCTCGGTATGCAAATGTATCCGTTAAAAGTCTCACTTAAATTATTTTCAACTGCATCACACATAGTACCTGTCCTAATGAAAGCCCTGCAGAAGTGCTTAGGGTCTTGTCTCATGAAGTCTTCATAACCTTTAGGGCACTCCATCTTCAAATCTGCCATTACCAGGTCAAAATCAGCTTCAAAAGTACACCTCACAGCTCTCCAGAAGAGATTCTTCAAAGCATCCCCTTTATGATGTTTTTTCCAATTAGCATATATATGTCTTGCACAATTTCGATGTTCTGCTTGTGGCGATAGCCATGAAACTGCATTCATTAATCCCTGCAACCAAAATCAACCAATGAAAAAGAAATATGTCACAGCAATGATTGTACTAGTGTAGTGTAATGGTAATAAAATAAAAAAGCGAGATATCACCTTTTGTTTATCGCTGATAAAAGTCCAACCTTCACCTGTGCCCACATTCAAGTCAATAAATAACTGAGTGAGAAACCAAGTCCATGATGCCTTGGACTCAACTTCCACAACTGCCCAAGCTATTGGAAACATTTGATTGTTTCCATCTCGTCCAATAGCACATAATAACATACCTTTCAATCCAGTCTTAAGGAAGCACCCATCCAAGCCTATGACACGCCTAGATCCTGCTAAAAACCCATTTTTCAACTCATCAAAGCCTACATAAAACCTCTCAAATACTTTGGTTGCTGAGTTGACCTCCATCATGAATGTTCCATTTTTGCTAACTCTCTTGAGCTCCTCCAAATAAGATCTTAGCATATCATATTGCTTTCCTATAGGCCCTCTTATATGACTAAGGGCTGTCCATATGGCTCTATAGCATTTTTTTTTTTTTTTTGTTAAGGATCAGGGCAAACCTTTCTCTTGCATCTGTTTGCATTTCAGTAGCTGAATAAGTGAGTCTGGCTCTAATCTTAGGCATGTACTCTCGAGCAAGCCATGTAGAAGTGGCTTGCCTGTTTGTGAGGCTTCTATTGCAGCTATGCAGACTTCCAACTCTCTTAATTACAAAAGTTTTCTCAGCTTGAACCCAACTACCATACAACCTCCAACCACAACCACTTGCACACTTTGCTTCTATTCTTTTCTTTTGACTCCTTGGCCAAAAAATGTCAAATCCATTAATCACAGCATATTTTCGCACAACATTCTTGAACTATTCATGAGATTCAAATCTCATGCCTAGACTAAGCATATTCTCATCATGGTCACACATAGGATCATACCTATTAACCATTTGTCCAATTGTGCTATTAATTTCTTCAAAATCATCAATATCGGGACCACTTAGAAGTTCTGTGACATCCCGATTTTCCAATTCTATTTTCAATAAATTGATACGGGCATTTCGTTGGCACGCATATAGTTCTTTTTCTTGAGTCGGCCACTCATGTGAAAACTAGTCTATCGGGTAAAGTCGTTAAGAGTTTCTAATGCATCAGACTCGAGAATTTGACCAGGAAGTGACCTTTTGACCGAGCTAGTCTGTAAGGGTCATTACGGCACAATTAAAATCGATTAAAGATTGGAGATAAGTCGACTCGACAGAGGCATGTGATCAGGTGTGACTGATTCCACCAGATCGCACAATTCGTGTCGATCAACACTGGACTGACTTTTCTATCGATTAGGTACCCTATGTTCGTATTTGAAACCTTGAGCTTACATCGACAACCAAAAGTCGCCAATGTTTCAAAGATGTACATTGTGGCTTGAAATGATCAACCACATGTCAAATGCATGAAAATTTCTAAAGGCTACCTGATAGGTTAGGCTACGCTAGTATCATGCCAAAGTGAAATTAACGGTGGAATTGAGATCGAATTCAGAAATTGGAAGTCTGGGTGTGTCACAAATCATTTTAGGAATATTAACTCATATTTAGAAGATTTTTCATGTAATCAGAATCTTTCAGCAATTAAATCAGAGAATGGCTAATTTGGCTCGAGAAATTAATAGGCCCGCCCTTGGTCGTGTTTTTGGGACTTAAGTTGGTTCTATGGACAAGTGAAGATGTGAATTGAAGTGTGCTGACATTGGATTAATTTTATGGATTTCAATTTGATTCAATTGGAAGAGAATCAAGTGGAATTAAAGAATTTGTTGTACAAAGTTTTATGCCCCAGCGGAAAATGGAATTGCAACCATTGGAATAAGGTTGTGGGAGATAGTGGAGTGTGATGTCATCCTAGGTGATGGTGGGCCATTTTTTATTGGATAAAAGAAAGAGAAAAAGAGAAAAGAAAAAGGGTCCCATCTCTCTCTCTCCTTCTCCTCTCTCCTCCCTCTGTTCTTCCTCTCTCTCCCGTGCGACTCCTCCATCTGCATCTGCATCTTCTTCTTCGGACGCCACCAGCAGCTCAACGCCCGCTTTGTCCGCCCGTTCGACCGCCAGCAGCTTCGCCCGTCGCTGTTCGCCATCGCAGCTCGCACCTCGCCGCTCGCTCCTCCATCTCTCTCTCTCTCTCTCTCTCTCTCTCTCTCTCTCTCTCTCTCTCTCTCTCTCTCTGCCCTTGCGTCGTTGAAGCCTCTTTCCTCCATTGTTGGTTGCTGCTCGACACCCATCAGATCTAAGAAGATGTTGGAGCAGCTAACAGCCCAGCCGGACCGTCGTTGCACACCCCTCTCGCGCCGACCGCTGGCTCGCACGCTGCTGTTGTCCCGCGAACCACCTCCCTCACCATCGTCCTCGCTCGTCTTCGCCTCCGGGAGGCTGTTCGGCCAGTTTAGGCCACGGCTCAGCGGCCTCCAGCCACCGTGTGCCCCCGCCTTAGCCCGCCGGAGCTCCGCTTAGTCCTTGCCGCCCTTGCTCGTCCCAACCGGCACCGGATCCGCCTCCTCCAACCCCAAATCAATAGCTGCAAAAATGGGTATTGTAGCGGAGTTTTGGCTCGTTTTGGCCGCCTTCCCGAGCCCGGATGCTCGGCCCACTTTGAGAAAAGTCGATCCTCGCGTCGTCCCGTCGTTTTGGTCCGCTTGGCTCGTTAATCCGATGAATTTAACTCACTAAATCTTGATTAGAGGGTTAATGATGCCCTAAGTGTGCTTAGTCTAAGTTAAGTAAGTTTAGGTGGTTAAATTAATTTATTTGGTTGATGATTAGATTAGGCTGTTTAATTAAGTTAAAGTGTGTTTAGTTTAAGGTTAAGTATGTTTATTTTTTATATAAAGTCTTGATGTGACATAATAGGGTTTTATTTTTGAATTATTTAATGATTTCGAATTCTGGAATTTATAATATTATATTATATTCCGAAATTATTAAAATATTATTACTTATTAAAAAAACGGAAAAATTATTTTTGACCCCGATTGCTCAGAATTTCGTGCCGATCACTGCTGTGTAGTCAGATTTTGAAATTGATGATTGGATATTATAATTGAGTGTGGATCGTGAAAAATATGGATATTATTATTTAATTAATTTTCGGAATAAACTTAATTATTTAATAAATTCTGAAAATTATTTTGGAACCTTATTTTCTTGGAATTTCATGCCGATCGCTGCTGTGCATTTAGAATTTCAATTTGATGAATTGATGTGGCAAATTGAGTGTTGATTGTGGTAAATAAAGATTTTATTCATAAAAACCCAAGTGTCGGGTTTTGATGCAAAAATTAGATTTTAATGATTATATTAAATAGCGGGGTTTGAAAAAGTGAGATATTGGCTTTTTGATTTGAAATTAGCGTGTCCCCACACACGTGAGTAATTTCTGGAGTATTTTTAATATGAAGAAAAATTGCCGGGATCACTATTTTAAGTGGAAGCATTGAGTGAAATATAAAGTGTCCTGTGCCCGAGTATACTTTGGCTATGTGATAACTAAGAGGAATCGTCTTGGGTTGTTGAGCTGGACTTGCCCCTATATGGGATGCCCACGCAGTGGATGCGGGTCGCAGTTGATTCTGGGTCCATGCTCCTTCGGAAACGCCGTCGATGTACTAACGAAGCTGCGCTCCAAGGGGGGAGGCGATGCCTGGCTATATGCCAGTAGATAGCTGAACTGCAAATAGGCTATGCCCTTGTGTGGCAGTGAATAACAATTGAAATGCATGTTGAGTGTTATTGATGTGTCGGATTATGGGACGTAATTGTGTGGCATAGAATGGGACGTGTCATAACGATTTAGTCTTATAATCAAGACCCCTGCGGTTATTGGTTATATGAAAGTGAATACGTTCCGGTTGTTTAAGTTCCTCTTACTATTTGTGATTGAGTGATTTGATTTGTGCTAACCTGCAAGAAGGAACTGAAGCGAGGTAAGTCTTATGTGTGATGTGGCTAGGCCACCCGGGGTGTATTTTCTTTCTAATAGGGGTTTAGGAGGTTGAACTTGCTGAGATATCGTCTCATCCCGGCTGTGGGATTAAAATTTCAGGTCCCTGGTGGACGGAGCGACCAGATAGCTTTGGTTGGCCTTGAGGAATTGCAGAGGTGAAGTCATAAGATTGAAGAACGTGTCCGACTTGTAGGTCGTAGGACAATTCTTTTTTTAGGAGCCGGTCTTTTGTAGACTTTTGGCCGTAGACCTCTGTTTGTAATTCTGTTGAATTATGAAAGTGTTATGTTGTGGTTTTGCTTCTTGCTTTTCTATCCCGCATTTTATTGTCAGGGGTTTTATAATACGTTCCGCTTACGCATTAATAAATGAATGGGGTCAGTGACACTACCTGGGAATGTCGCATTTGCATGACCATGGTGGGATGTTGGCGCGCTCAAGGCTCGGGGCGTGACAAGTTCATCATCCAATATTGCATCTTCATCATCATCCCCCCTATTGTGTGGAACAGCACCAATCTCCTCCTCCATTCTTATATCAATGGAACCTTTAGGTAAGTCTTTACTATCATCCACCTGCTCTATTATTGCTTCCCTAAATTCTTTCCTCATCTCCCTTGTATTGATCTCTTCATCATCGGATATATATAGTTCATTATCACATAAGTCTAATGAACCCTCGTCACTGTCACTATCATTCTATGTAAAAAACACAAAGTCATACGCTGGAAACTAAAAACAATATTCAAATGTAAAGGGTGAACAATTGAATGAACTCACCATTACTTCTTATTCAACTTGCAACACTTCAATTCTCCACAAGTAAAACGACAATCAACCTAGAATCCCAACCAGTCAAATCCTATAAAACAAAGGTAGAGCAAAAAATTAGACATTTAAAGTTCAATGTCGGACTTATCATGCTAATCGAATTCCTAGTAAGACAGCAATAACTCCACTATTTGTAAGCATAATAAAAAGTGACGACACACTTCACATTGTGAAGAAGCATTTCACACAACAATAGCTTATTGATCAGAAGCTCTAAAGAAAAGAATAAGCTCTGGCTCCCAATATCTAAACACATGACAACCCATTTGAAATACATAACTATTTGAACTAATCCAAAATGATAAAATAGGAGTAAGGGAATTTGAGCTTCCCAAAAAAATATGATCGTAGACATGACAATGAATGAAGAGTTGATTGCAACCAAGCTACTCTGTTTACAAAATGAATTGTATACTGTTTATGGGACATTTTGTGCTTAGGATTTGTACCACGAGCTCTTAGGCATTCTGCTCCTTTTAAATCTTCCATAAGATGAATGTGGTGAAGTGCAAAAGGCCAGGTTTAAGCTGGACCAAGATCTTGTGGAATTAGCAAATAGACCAAAGAAAGTGGGCAAATCAAATTTTATACTATATTTATGGCTAAAAATATTAGCTGCAGCATTTCCTATTTCTTTTTTTTGCACATTGCAAATAACTATAAATAACCAGCATGATGTTAGGGGGAAAGTATACTATCATGTAACATGTAACTTAATTGGTGAAGCGATACTTGCAAAGTACCAAACTTCCCTCGTTTTGCAATCTGCTCTGTAAGTCTCATTTTTGACAATTTACATGCATAGTTTGACAGTTCTAATAAAACACCAAAGCTGTCCAATTAAGCATAATAAATTCCCAGGTGGCTCAAATTGATTGTCTTGATCTACAAACTAATTAGAAAAATCACGATGTACTAAATGCCCAAGTGTCCTTCCTGATACTTTTAAATGTTTACGAGGTAATTCTCCTAGAAAACTTAAGTGTCTGGTGGTTTTGTCAATCGAGTCATTATTCTAACAAAATGTTCCACTTCTTTGGAAATTGCCTTAGTAAAATATTTTTAAACATGACATAAAATTTGCATATAAGTTCAATAATTAGCTCATTGTGATGTTTACCTACTCTGATTCAGTAACTTTCATTCATATCTTCATAAAGATTTTTCGATTTTTATAACTGCAGTAGCTAAACTGCTCAAAGCAAATATATGGTGCAACCAAACAGTTCACAACAGAAAATCACAACTACTCCAAAGTTTACCATGAACTACATAGATCCCAACGATGAGAACTAACCTGGGTGGCTCAACCATCAAATGACCCAACTAAAAGCACCTCCGTGGCTGAATTTGGCCAAACTACGCAAGCCGTCCAAAGAAGTCGTAGAGCTCTACAAGCATTATCAATCCTCCTCTATTTCTCTTCCCCACAAACACGACACTTCACCTTAGCACGCTGCACTTTTACACTTCCATTAGGATGGACAAGTCTTGTTTCTCCAAATTTTATCACCCATTCTTCATATGCCCCTGCAGACAACAGAAGTCAAATTACCCGATAGGCATGAAAGTATCAACAAAGTCCAAGACTCCCAAGTCATGACATATCCACCTATGGCCATGATCAAATTCATTCCAAGTCATAAGATTCTAAAGACCTAGCAAATTCACAAGTTCATTAAGCCTAGAAAATTTCAACTTCAATTCCTGTGAGGTAGATCACTTCTAGACAAACCATCGAGCACATGGTGACAGTAATTTAATATGTCCAATAGCAAAGAGTTGAATGCCTTCAACACTCTGTCGACTTCAACCCTTAAGCAAGCACAGATCCTTCAAGCCTAAAATTTTCAAGGGAAAGGATGTCTCTGAGCGAACGAGTGTGAATATGTGCGAGAGTGACAATTTCCGTGTGAGAGAATGAGCGAGCAAGTCAAGGCGCGAGATCTTCCAACGGATTGAAGATTGCCCGCGCACTTATTCGCTAAAGAAAGGAAATTGTAGACAGAAGGAGGAGGAGGAGGAGGAGAAAAAGAATACCTTTTGATGCTCTGTCCTTTGACCTTAAGGAAGCATAAATCTTTCAAGGCTAAAACTTCCGACGGAAAGGACGTCTTTGAGCAATCGAACGTGTGTATGTACAAGAGCGAGCGTCTCCGTGTGAGAGAATGAGCGAGCAAGCTAGTGTGTGAGATCTTCCAACGGAATAAAGACTCCCGCGCCTGAACTCACCGACGAAATGAAACCCTAGAAAATTTTTCCCCAAACTCAGCCCTGCGTTCAGAGAAGAAGAGAAAGAAGAGAAAGCCCATAACAATTTTGCCTTGTTAGATATCTGATGTGGAAATGCCAGGTTGGATAATTGGGAAGGAGAGTTAACGGCGGGCTAGATTTGGGACACGAGTGAAAGTTGGTACTTTTTTTCGCGACAAAATAAAGTTCGGGCCAGATTTGTCCTAAACCCTAAAGTTCGTGTTTTTTTATGAAATTAGCCCCTAAAACAATACGTTAGGGAGTGACCCCTCTTTTCCGAAGGTTCGTGGAAGCTTGTGCATTCGTCCTGTCGAGCCCATATATCTGTGTCTTTTTCCGCACTATCTAGTGAGATCTTGTCTGAATCTAGTACGAACCCACAATATCTGCGAGCGATTGGTGTGCTCAAAGGGCGTCCCGGATAGAGACGAAAGTCTCTTGAGGCAGGCTTTAACAGGAGGACACCTGCCTAGCTTGGGTGGTCATTGGTACGAGCCACATCTTTCTTGTAATTTATGTTAGTCCAAGATGCAACGAATGTGGTGGATAAGCTCTCTCTTCGGAGGACACCTGGCCTAACCTGGGTTGTCAAAGGTCTGTCTCATTGGAGGGAGAATAGGCCAGAGCCCATAGAGCCAGACGGCAGTCTGTTTGTCTAGCGTATAGAGCAAATCTAGGTCGAAAAATCATCGGCCAGAGCCAGACAGCAGTCTGTCGCAAGGTGCAACAATTCAAGGATGCCAAACGTCCGACCTCGTACGACCCCAGAATCCAAATGGGCTTCATAATTTTTTCCCTCAAGCTGTTGTCTTGAATTCCTTCATGCCAAGCTTTTTTGCAATATCTTCAAAAGTCTCCTTTCCTATTGCCTAGCTGTAATCTTGTAGGCACGTAGCCTGGCTTCACAGGTCCTTGTTGCCTCTTATCTCCGACAGGATGATAATCGAGTTCTACGTATCTTGTACGGTAATTGGAAACTTGGTTTTGCTACAATTTTCGTCGTAATATGCCTGGAAATTCAAATCAGTATTTAATGATAGAAAATTTCTCGACCGATAGGAAATCTTAAATGACAAATGCCCTTCTTTCGATTTTTCATAAATTGATTCACTGTGTACATTGAAAAATCCTTGATAATTTCAACTTTTGAGCTTTATGGGGAAATTACTAAGTTTGCTTTACGGCTTTCTCTTCTCCTTTATAGCATCTAACGTATACTTCTTATTGATAAAAAAAAAATGCCAATTTTATTTCACGCAATTTAAATTTCTAAGAATCACAATCTTAATTAGCAGAAAAAACTTTACATAATTCATCCCGCATCATATCGTAACACTATTAAACTTTGTATAAGCTTTATCCTATCATGTTTTAACATTGTTTCGAGGGAGAAGAACTCCAAAATGCTTAATTGTATGCCCTTCATCTAATCTCCTGTAGTTTCAATCGACTCAATGATTACTACCATTGACTAAAGTAGTGTTCTCGCTAAAAAGGTCCAATTCCGGTGTCCCATCAATCAACTTCTTCCTTCTTGACATGGGGATGCTTGCAACAAGAGCCCATGTTGGATATAGAGCATATATAGAGTAATTCTCAGTTGAAAACATCGGGGCCAGAGCCAGACAGCAGTCTGTTGCGATGTGTAACACACTTTTCTTGCAAAAAGGAAGGGGATTTTATTTAAATTGACCACTTGATTAATCTCTAATTGAAGCTTTTGCTTTATCTTCTTATGTGCTAAATGTGAGACCAGCTCCAAAATTTTTAACTTTGAGCGTTTGCCACTTCATGATAACATAAAATATAGTAAATATTTGGGAACCAAGAGACTCCTCGCTTGCATGTAGTTCACTGCCATTAGCAATGTCTTTTCTCGTAGGGCACAAATAACGTGCCTCTTCAATGCATGAAAGTGAGGATTATGTTTGCCTAATATGTGTAGGGATACACATACATCATGCGCACTCTTGTTCTCCCCATAGGAAGAATCTGGGATTAGTACCATAAAAAAAAAATCCTAAATCGCCTCAAAAAATTCAAACTAATATATCTGTAATAAATTGATATGGATTTTCATGTGAACTTACCATATCAGTTGAGTTAATGCCACGTGTTATCTAATTTGACAATTTTATACTTAAACTTGACATAAGTTCATGGAACGCATATATGTCACAAACGTATCAGTTTATGGAGGATTATAAATCAGTTTGGAGTAATATCGACCTGGGATCTTTTATGATATTCATTCAAAGAATTTATTAAGAACGGAAAGGGATGGTTGAGAAATTAGCTTTGAAATGTCTAACGTGAACATGAGATGGCCTTAAGAGAGACGTTAAGGGAGTGATTACCTTTTGGGAACATAATGGGGCTGGAGCTTTCATTTGTCTTGGTCCGTCATTCGTGGGTATCCGCTTTATCTCATCACATCTTTGTCCGAATTTGGTAGGAGTCACATCTGTTATGTACAGAAAAGATGCACCAAATATGGATAATAATATCTATTGGGGCGGACTTTACGACGACAGCTGGCCTGATTTCGGTGGTCAAAGTTCGAATGTGTGCATTTTTTTTCCTCTTCTCAATAATGAGGCAGGAACTTTGAAATTGATCCCACTTTTGTCGCAGATTCTTCAAAATATTCGGTATATAGCCCTTGGAATTGGACGTATTGTCAAAAAGAGTCTTGAAAATAGGCTTCATTATAAATGAATAACCCTCAGCATACGCCGGCAAGCATGTGCATGACATGTGACACTTCCCAAGGTCATGATCAGCGGACATTTTCATCAAGAGGCTTTTTATTTATTTATCTATTTTTATTGTCTTTCTCTTTCTTTCTTCATCTTCCCCACCACAACATCTTCTTCATTCTGCTTCACCCCCGTTGTTGACTTCGACACCTTTATCAGCCTCCCCAGTATCGAGCTCTTGCGCTTCATTCCCACGGGTAGACTGTTGTCGGTCTTAGTGACGAACGGGAAGTTTGTTAGGACTTGGAGGTATCATGACAAAATGAATGCTGAGTGAAGTCTTGAGTACTAGCGTGCTCAAGAAGAATTGGGCAGCAATACTTAAGGCAATTATCAACAGGAAGTTTGGATAGACTCAGAGAATTGCTTATAAAAGTAGCTCGTTATATCGACCGAGGAAAAAAAGATTTTTTTTTCACATGTTTACACAATTTGGATTAGGAGACCTAGAGATTCCTTTGATTTAATTTGTGTGTTAAAATGAATAAATAGCTAATTTCAGGGCCTAGAATCTTGAATTGAAGATATGGAGAAAAATCAATTTTATTGTTACCTATGTTATTCGATCAATTAGAAGAAGAGATTATTGACGCATATAACTTACTTTATTTAGGGAAACCTCATCATTACCTAGAAAATTTGATTATATGGACGATTGGATTTCACGGTAATTATGTTCATAAATTCCAACTACTAATTGATTTTCTTAGAGATTCTCTAACAATTGACTTGGAGGTTGATGACTAGGGATGAACGGTTCCAAGTTCTGTGAAGGTTTCATTTGGAACCTGAAATTTACCCATTGGGACATATTCCTCATTTTTTTGGAACTTGGAACCTACCATGCTTAATTTAGAATCTGAAACTTATTTTGTCATAGGCTCCAAAGTCGGTTCCAGTTCACCCAGGTTTCACATCTATTATTAATTAAACGATTGTACCGAATTATCACTTTTAATAATCATCATTTGTTATTACAATTCACTGACTATAACTTATATTTAGACACACGAAAAAATTAAAATATCAACAAAATAAAAGTTTCCGTCATAAAATAGAAACTCAGATTAATGGTTCTAGATTATACACTTATCATCCAATGACATGAAATACTATAGAATCACGCGAAGACATAAACCAAGACAAACATAAAAATTTGTTCCAAACTCTAGGTTATAGGTTCTAGGTTCCATGTTTCACAAATCTAGAACTTAGAACTTACTCGTCGAAACGGATTCCTCAATTTTTGAAACTTGGAACCCACCATGTATATCTTAAAACCTAGAACTGGACAAGTTCTTATCGGTTTGGTTCTTAAGTTCTAGGTTCTATTATGAAATTATGCTCACCCCTATCGAAAACTATATAAGAAGATTAATACACTTTTAATATAATATATAAAACTAAGAAAGTTATGGTTACCGATATAGTCACATTCTCTCTGTGTTGTGAGCATGATCTATAGTGATATACTCTTTTGAGAGTTGTCATTACTCATTTCAATTTGTAATTTGAAGAGTGTACAAGTATGTAGGTAGAAATTGTTTATTGATAGTGGGATCTATCTATTTTGAATAGAAGCAACACGTGTTTCGTATTAACTACTCACTAAATTATCAGTGGACCTCGGCCTATTGATTGCTATTAGTTTGGGAGAATGGATGTAGGCTTGGCATAAACCAAACCACCGTAAAAATCTGAGTGCATTGTGTTCTATTTCTTTACTTATTTTATCATTTATCTAATGGAAGTATCTTGCATCTTATATCATCTACTATTCCTGCATCTATCAACCTAGATTGAGTAATTCCATGAAAATTTGTTATGTTTTGAAAATAAACTTATTCACCCGATCTGATTGTATTATTAGCGTCAACAAAATGTGCCACATGATAAGCACATGCTCAACGATCGACAATAGTCGGCTAGTAAGCTAGGAGTAATTTTGATACTTAGTCACCCACTTTAGAGACTAATTAAAGAAAGGGTTAATACCCTAAAAAACCCCAAACTGGTACACCTGTGACAAATTTACCCCAAACTATTTTTTTTACTATGAAAAACCCCAAACCGGTACACTTGTGACAAATTTACCACGACTGACTATAAAAAAACCCTAAACTGGTACATTTATGACAATTTTATCCTAAACTAATTTATTTGACCACAAAAAACCCCCAAACTGATAAATTTGTGACAAATATGCCCTCCGCTAAATTAGATTAATACCACAAAAAAAATCACAAAAATTGTAAATTGTGACAAACGATGCATAAAATACTAAATCGATATACTAGTCAACTATCACATGTAATTTAACTTAATAATTTAATAATAAAATTTAACAAAAACTAACAGATGTAAATTTATTACAAGTGTACTAGTTTGGGGTAAATTTGTCAAAGGTATACTAGTTTGGAGTTTTTGGTGGTCAAAAAAATAGTTTGGGATAAATTTGTCACAAGTGTACCAATTTGAGGTTTTTAAGGATATTAACCCTTAAAGAAAATATTCACTTTTAGGACTCTTTTAAAAGAACGACCTCATTTCATAAGGCTATTTGAAATTTTCACGAAAAGCTTTGCCAACCATTTTGAAGGATTAAAACTCTAATGCTAAAGAATATGCCTGTGAGATTTTGCGGGACAATTGCCAACTATTCTAAAAGCTTAAGCCATTAGATAAAAGCATAGTTTATTACTTAAATTATTCTAACACTCTCTCTCATGCTTAAATTGGTCTTTACATATTTAATTGGGAAAGCAAATAAAGCTTGTAAAGATATAAATTCAGAATCTCTAACTTTGATATCATATGAAATTTTGTGGGATTGTCGCCAATTATTCTAAAGGCTTTAAGTTATTAAAAGAATGCGTGATTTACAATGCTTTCCATTTGATCTCCTTTAATTTTGAGCAGTTTGCATTAGGTCTTCATGACTAAGTAGTGTCCTCATGAATAAGGTCCAATCACGATATCAACCACATCCAGCAATGATTGGAACAGCTCATCGGTCAAATAGATGAGAATAGGACTGGTAAAGAGCTCTTTGGCAGGTTAGAGGAGAGTTGATCTCCAAGTTAAAGGTAGCCCAAGTCAGTCAATCCATCATTCAGTTAGTGGCTAAGGCTTGGTTTCGTGCAGTTCATTACGCCAAAGCAAAGGCTTTCAATGAATTATTGGAGCTATCGAGAGTACCAAATGATGACGGTAACGAAGGTTGCTGACTTTCGATGGACACGGAGTCAACAAGTTTAGTCAAACAGCGTAAGGAGTCTAGCGTTACAAAAACGTTCTCCAACTTGGATAGGTCTCCCTTCTTGGCACACTGAAGCTTGCAATAAGCACACATATTAGATTCACAAGAAGCACATTGAGTTTAAACAGAAAAGAAAAAAAGAAAGAAACATTTCTCCCAGTAGAGAATACATGGACATACCTTGTAACTTCTAGTTAGCATTTGGTCATGCAAAACATCTCGGAAAGCTCTTCCCCTAAAAAGTGAACATGAACTTTTTCGCACTATAAACGCTTTTATTTATACATAATTGGTAATAACACAAGCACAGAAAGAAATAAAAGTTAGTGCAAACTTGAGAAAAGAACATTGGGAGGTCTTTGATACAACGATGAAAAAGTAAGAAACTACAACAAATGTACACGAGCATATTCCATTGACCCCCCAAAACCTAGTTCAGTGGTTGGATTCTTCTTCTTTCCTGTGTCCGGCACATATACCTTCATGCCGTGAAGCGAATGGTGGCTTCACTCCACTCTCTCTCCAACTATGCAAAAGCTGCAATATGTGATCTGGGTCACAAAAAACAGCAGCAACAATGATTCTGATGTCCAGCTTAAAATACCAAAAAGGAACCCAAAAGAGCAAGAAAATAACAGAAAGGGCAGCGCGGGAGTACATGGAAATTTAGGGCATCAGTCTCACTGCTTGCTCCATCAGTTCACTCGTGTACCCAATCCATCAATCAGACCCTCCAGTTCAAGATAGATTCCCATGTCATTCACTGTCAGGTGGTCTTCTACTTCTATGTTGTCTGCGTCATCGCCAGCAACCACGTCTTCCCTGAGGAGTTTCTCGGACATCTCATGGAATACTGAAGACAAATCAGAGGGACCAGCTCTGGCCATCTGATCGGGCGTCTGACCCAGCGAAACTCTGAAATCTTCAACATCCATTGAAGGCCACGGGTTGGGCATCTGAATGGTGTCAAAATCCTCCGGCATGACCCTATTTGGCCAATGCTCCATCTGTGCCAAATCATCACTGATTCTCAGGCAATCAACGTTTGGGCTTTGAATCATGTGATCCATTGCTTCATTCAAGCATTTGGTGGCTTCAGCATCGGGACCAAGCAATTTGCTTTTCTTGCTGGATTCACAAGTCTCTAAATCTCTCTTCTGCCTCTTCTTCTGGATTAAATGCTGGACAAAGTTGGGGCTTTTGGCTGCTTTTGTGAGGAAGAGGAATATCTGCTGGTTCCTGCACTCGGCATGGCGAACCCGCTCGGTGACGTGCTCAATCTCATGCTGAAAGTTCTCCCGCTCTTCTCTTAGTTTAAGGATCATGGTCTTCAACGCTTCCTGGTCCTTCTTAAGCGTTTTGAGTTCCACTTCATTTTCAGCTTTCTGGTAATCAGAGGTGACAGTACTACTCGATGTTTCTCTATGTTCGCTGGATCTGCGTCTCCTCTTTATATTCTTCAGCAAGTGCTTCTTCCCTTTGTGAAAACCTCGGTTCGCAAACTCCCATCGATCTGGATCGATCTTCCTAAAACCCTGCGACATATTTTGAATTATGATGCATAAAGAATAGAAGATAGGAAGAATCTACGTCTATGAGTTCATATTGAACCAAAGGCTAAAGAGTAGAAATAAGCAGAATGAAGGCCAAGAAAGTTTCAATGGAAGATGTGCACAAGGGGTATTAATAGGCCAATATAGAAAGAACACGGCTTACAATGCACGTCAAGGAGAGATCCTTTACAATGATCCAAATACCAGTACAAAGAGTGTGTGGAAAATTTTAAGAGTAAAGGCAAACGACTCAAAATCAATCCGGACACTACTACATATATTATGAACACAACAGTGCAGAATTATGCTTCTGGCCTTGCCTAAAAGAAGAAAGGTATCCGAAGGCTTTAAAGAACACTGGATAGAAACAAAGCAATGGCCAAAGGAAACTTATCCTCGGCTAGAAAGTGCAAAATGGACAATTGAAACAGTAAAATGCAAAATACTAACCGCTATAAAGGAACTGCTGTAGTGCATTTCTGAATCCAGTAAGAAGATAATCTTTAATGGGTGTTCTGATATCACGGTTGGTAGTTTCTGCAAACTACCGTCTAAAGCATCATCACTTGAATATGATGACAGACCGAGGGCCTAGTAGGGGCCATCGTCCACCGGCCACTTGATGCAAATTTTTGTGAACATGTGCCGCGTGATTCATGAAATTTCATGTAGAATCTGTGTATCTCGCCCACCGTTTCAGGTTTCTTGGTTCCTTTTCCCTTATACTAGGGTAAAGCACAAATAGTAACCGACAAAATGGGTTAAATTGAGTCTCAATACCTGAGCAAACGTTTTGAGTGGAGTCCCTCGGAGCCTAGCCTATTGCCCCGGGGACTACCGGCTGGCTGCTGTAAGAAGACCACACTCTCGACGACATCCAAGAAAAGAACCGAAGAGTTAAACCAAAACACACACACACACACACACACACACACACACACACACACACACACACACATACATACTTTATACACATCAATACAATAGATAACGACCTCAACAAATGATATAGGTTTGCTCTTATCCAAACATGAAGAAGTACCCACGTAAGTGTTGAGCTGCCTGATGAAGCTGGAGAAGTTGGGAGTGCTTGAAGTATCGAGGCAGGACCTGCTTGGAGAACTCCTGCTCGTCCCACACCACGAAGCTGTCCCGCCTCAAACACCACGACACCACCGGGTCTGTCCCCGGGTCCGACACCATCTCATACGTCTTCCTCAGGAACGGCGTTGGCCCCGCCTCTCCCAGCCCCTCCATCGGCTTCTCCACATCGTTCGCTACTGCCTGCCACGAGCATGACGGCAATAAAATGGTCGCATCCCTGGGATCAGCAATGGTCGGGACCTCCTCCTCTTCCACTTCCTCTTTGATCTTCGCCGCCTTCACGGCCAGAGCTGAACAGGGTTCGGGCCGGGTCAGGCACGAATGCAAGCACGACCGAGCTCCAATTTTGCCATCGCCAATGGCTACTTCTGGCAAGTGACCCGAATGGGAAAGCGACCCAGAGCATCCTAGCTCGCCTGCACGGGGCTTTGATTGTGACCGAGGAGACTCGGTTCGGGTTAGGTTCAAGTACAAGGGCGACTGGGACCCTATCTCGCCATGGTCGCCACCGTCAAGAAAAGCAACGGACGCGATTTCTTCCCGTGATTTTGCGAAAGGTTTTTGCCTTTTCCAGCTCAAGACTTGATTCTTGGAAGAGGGTTTTGGAAAACGACACGCAACAGCCATTGGTACGGCCGGCGGAATGATCGCCGGCGCCGCCGTGAGACGCCGTCGTTTACTTGAGCTCGAGTTCAAGCTTTTTTCTTCTTCTTTTTTCCCGTCAGAAGCTCGAGTTCAGGTTCAAAGGTGGAGATGGCATGAGAAATTTTCAAGCGAGTGAATATACATGGTAGGGTTTCGAGAGAGAGAGAGAGAGAGGGAGCTTGAATTGAAAAGTGGAGTGCGCAAGTGACAACGGCGATGGCAGGTGGCCTTACAGGGGAAACGTCGAGGAGCCGCCATGCTTTTGTCTTTTGCGTCTTAGAAATGTTTTCCTTGTGGTTGTTGAAGGATTAATACCTTGAAAATTCTTAATATATATATAATAAAAAAATTAATTTAATTTTTAAAATTAATATATTTATAATAAATTTATTTTTAATTAATACACTTATGATAAATTTATCATTTATTATCGAATTACTAAATTTGATAATACGTGACAAATAATTAGTGTACCAATTTAAGATTTTACTCTTCGGATGTCACAGTTGTGATTTTTTGTGGCATTAATCTAATTTATTTAATGGTATATTTGTCACAAATGTATCATTTTAAGTTTTTTTGTAGTCAAATAAAATTAGTTTTGAATAAATTTATTACAAGTATATCAGTTTTTAAATTTTTTTGTGGTCATTTGGGATACATTTATTACATGTGTATCCGGATAAATTTGTCACATGTATATCGATTTACAGTTTTTTTAGGATATTAACTCTATTGTGATTCTATCTTTAAGCTTTTTTATATTAAAAGATTCATGTCGGCGTGGTTTAATAATAATCAATTATATTTTATAAGTTTTTTAAATAAAAAAGTCACGTGAGCATACTTAATCACGTCCAGTTGCTGTATAAGATTATGCGGACAAAGAAGATAACAGCAGCCATATTTGTTCCACCAACAAGAATAAGTGACTTCCTTTTAAGTATTTTAAAAGTGAGGTCATTAAAGTCTCCTAAAAAAAGCATGTGATTATGTTTATAGATTTTTGACCATTTATAAACTAACAGTCTAGTATTATAACTACTCTTATCAAATCAAATGACGTATGGCATAAATAGCGTAAAAGCATTCAAAATTTATCTTAAGTTATTTCATGATATCATTGATGCTTAACAATTAGAAATTGTGACATTTTATGTCAGTTTCAATATTTTGTTTTTCAACTCAATGGGACAAGTTAGCTTAGGTTGACTTGGATGAGTGAGTATAGAAAATTATGCACGAATCGTGCCATCATAGGATAGAGGTCATTCATATCTAGTTCTCAATATATCCTTTCATTAGATTATAATGAGACTATTTATATTTTGTCTAGTATCTATTCATATGTAAGTTTAAACTTTCCAATTTAAAGTCAAGTTTTGTCCTCGCTTATGGGAATATTCGCATTACTAGTCCATGAAATTTTATTTAACATTATGTGTATGTAGCCTCGTCTACCTATTAGACCAATTTCTTTCTTTTTTTAAGGTTTTTTTTCTTAATTGTTGAAAGTGTTAATCCTTTTCCCCACTAGCAAACGAAAACAGTGAGGATGTAGTTACCGAAGGTCTCGAGAAAAGCTGAGAGTATAAAAGTAAAGACAAGAAGGGGGAAAGGAGCAGTTAGAATTTGTTTCTTTTCCCAACGCTTTGGGAGAAGGGAGATGGACAGGGGGCAATGGTACGCGTTCTGATTCTTTAATTATCACTTAATGTATGTTATAGAAGCGTGGACCAATCATCATTTACTTTCGTTGCCAGCTCAATCATCTTGCTTCCCTGGACATGACAACCAAAATGTGTGTTTGTCGCCACCTCCCTTTTCGAGCGCTCTTAATTGCGGACGCGTGCGGGGGCTAATGGCTCGATTAAATATTAGGCTTAATTTAGACTTTTTCATGTCCATCAATTTACGACTTAATAATTCAAATTTTTAATCTACAAGTTAATTTTAAATAGGAGTCACAACTAATTGATTTAAGGTGGATCGATTACAAATCCAAATTAAATATGGAGGGAAATATTTCACTTCTATGCAACTAGAAAAATTAAGAACGTGGACTTGTAATGCCTTTTCGACACCTCACCTTTTTTAAAGCTTGAGGTTTAATTTCTTCTTTTTTTGTTTGTTTTGATTTTCAAGATTTTTCCTTGCATTTTTGGAGACAATTAACCAAAAATTATTTTTTTGACTTTTTCTGATTTTTATAGAAAATATAAAGTTCTTTTATTTTTTTATTTTCTGGAAAAACATAAATATGAAAAAAATAATAAAAATATTAGTGACCCTGGCTGATCAGACCCGCGACTCAAACTGCTGGATTCCATGTCCAAGATAAACCTGAATCTAAATCTGTTCAGCACCCGATTCGTATCCGGCCCGGCCGACCGCGGGTCGCGCCTCCGAATGGTTGGAGAAGAGTTCCCTCACTTGATTTTTCTATTATTCTTTTCTCCTTCCTCTGCTCTTTTTTTTTATATTTTTTATATTCTCTCTCTCACGTTGTCAGACTAGATGAGAAGGGAGAGACCCCTTTTGTCCTCTTCCACTTTGGTCTTTTACTCCTTATGACCTTTCTTCAATTTTTCATTTTTATGTCTCTCTCGTTTTCTCTCTCTCTTGTCTTGTCCTTTCTCTTCTCTGCACACGCCAGACTAAGAAAAGAGATAGGGATCCCTTACCCACCCAGCCCGCCTATTGTCTCCTTTCATTTTTATCTTTTCTTTTGATTTTTTTTTTCCCTTTCTCTCTCCGGTCTCTTCTTCTTCACGCTGCCCCGAGACCGATCCTCAGCATCCCATGAACCCAGAACGAAAAGAAATAATAACTGTGAAGGATCGCCCGATCCTCAACGACCACCAACGGCTACTGGAACGCTTTTGTGAACGATCATTCGAAAGTAGGGTAAAATAAGGGAGAATAAAATAGAAAATAAAACTTAGTAAAGGCAAATAATATCAATATTTAGGTGATGCGAACAATATTTTTGTTAGGGCCAAATTGGTCCCCGACTTTTTTTATGAAATTTCATCTTTAAAATTTAGGTAAAATTTATGTGTTAACGGTATTTAGAATAAAAAAAGAGGCATCACAAACTTCATGTTACACTTATGACAGTTATTTTAAACTTTTTTTCTGCATTAACGTGGCACGACACAAGTGCTACATTAAAAAATTTAAAAGAAAAATAAAACTCAAAGTTACTGTTAATCAATTGTCTTCGAAACCCATATTTTCAGCCCAACGACCTCAAATCGCTCAAGACTCTCAATTCTCAAGCCTCCCTAGGTTACAAGCCCTTAGGTCAAGCTTCAAGCTCAAGTGACCACAATGGCTAGATTTGGCTTTGAAGCTTGCCGCAACTAAATCATCGTCAAGGGACTCGCCCCTCCTAAAACACTTGCCTAGATATGAAATTTCAGATTTGCAAGCAAGCGGTGATCACGAGTGATTAAGCAAGGGCTCACCAATGTCCTTAGAGGTCTAGGCAACTTTGGGCATTGATGGACAAGGGACATAGGCGCTTTGGCTAGGCAATCGTGAGCTTGAAGACAATGAACAATAACTTTGAAGATGATGAACAATAACTTCACGATAAACAGTAACTTTGATTTTCTTTCTTTTTTAATCTTTTTTTTTATAATGCCACTCGCCACTTGTCCTTGAAGAAAAATTAATAATGTCACATCAAATTTTTAACAACAATTTTTACCAAAATCCTAATAGAGTATAAATATGTCACTCAACTATAAATTTATGATTTTTTGTGTCACAATTTTTTTTGGGTAAATGTGTCATGATAGACATTGCTTACAAAAATTAAGGTTTTTGTGACTTTTAACCTTTGGATTACGGTGATTACTTATGCATGTTTAAGACGCATGAACAAACATAATCATGGCAAATTGGAAATAAGACCAAAGCAAACATGTACTTCATATCTAATCATTAAGGGTGCGTATGGTCACGTTTCTATTCCTCGTAATAATTTCTTTTCAAAAACATTATTTTCTATTTATGTTCTTGGAAATAGTTTATGAGCATTTAAAAGCGTTAAGTAATTGAACAAAATTTCAATTCCCGGAAGAGAAATGTGTTTGGTACAATCTCAAATATTTTTGTAACTTAGAATTTCTTTTAATTTATTAATAATTTTATTACATTGTTCTTTTTCTTTCTTTTCTTTTTTCTTTTTCTTCTCCTTCCTCTAATCAGTCGCCAGCCTTGGCCATGGCCGACCTGCGACCAACCATCGGTGAGGTGCCCCCGAGCCCGGCGACTTCATCGGCCCTCGTCTGGCCGGTCATGGCTCGGCGAGGCTCAACTTCATCCTGGCTAGGTGAGGCGACCTCGCCTAGATCTAGCGAGGTGGACCTCGCTCGACCACCGCAAGGCTCCAGGAGGACTCATTGATGGCCAGCAAGCTCAGGGCGACCTCGCCAGGGGCTGGCAAGGCTTTGGCGAGGTTGCCGAGTCTCATCTGGCTGGTCACCAGCCTTGATGGGGAAGAAGAGAGAAAGAGAAAGAAATAAAAGAAAAGAAAACAAAAAACTCGTTTCTTGTTTATTGTTTTTTGAGTTATTCCCGGAAATAAGAAATAATTTTTTTTCTTGTTTCTATTCCAAATCTATTCTCATGAACAAATTGTTCCTAGAAACAAAAAAATTACCAAACACGTTTTTGTTTTAATTCTATTCCAGAGAACAAAAAAACATAAACAGGTATTCCTCGAAGCATTACCTAACAAAACCTGAGTGAACGGACTGCAGAGCCCACCTATTTTGAGGCCCAGATTAGAACAAGGCAAAAGGGAAAAAGAAAAGTGACTAAAATGTTTCTACGGCTGATATATCATAACCTCCCGAAACCAAATTGTGCATACTATAATTGCCAGAGCTTTGATCTTGTATCAGCTTATGATATCCAAAGAAGTCAACTCTTCTGAGTCAGGGTGATTTATCTGGATTATCGTAACATGTGTAATAAGTCCACACATGTTTCAAGCAATTCACAACCTTTCGCAAGTAAAGAAATTATTGGCGGGAGAGCTAGAATCTCTGGAAACTACATACAACGTTTAAAAAAAAAGGCTGCCGCAACTTAATAAATTGACTAATGCAAGGCTAACGAATTTGTTCTCCGACAGATCTAAAATTCTCAATGAGGACCTGCAACTTAACAAATTGACCAATGCATGTGGTATGCACTTTGAGGTAGTGATGTCACTGGAATTCTCGGGGACGCCCAGAAGGCCTCATGCTCCTTTTGCCTGTTCTTTTTTACTTTATTGGATGCAGTCATCCAGTTCTCTAGCATTGAGCATCGGTGTGATCTGTACTCTGGCTTGACTCTCTCAAGAGATCTTGAATAGCAACAATTTCCTTTACCATTTAGGTAACATTCATTTAGGTCCCGTGCAAGCACTGAATGGTTTCATCCTTCTTCAGATGTTTTGAGCTGATGCAGTGCAGCTTCTCTTTTGGCAAATAGGATGACTCTCTAGATGCTAATTTCTCGTATACTAAGATGGGGCGATTCTTACCCGACCACGGCATGCATCTAACCGAGATTCCCTCTCCGTCTTGTTTCTGATATGATGGTGCAACAATCTCAAATCGCTAGGACTTCAATTTTTTAAATGCCATACTTTGCCAAAGATTTTGATATATGTTCCCTGAGGCATTTACTCGGAGGCTGCTCTTTTTTTTCTTTGGTGGCATCGGAAAGGAGGCTGCTCCAAGGCTTAGGGTTATCAGAAATTCTTTTTGGTCAAATCGAAGCTTTCCCTTCATTGTGCATCTTTGAGGTTTTATGTTGGGAACTTGGGATACATGTGAGAGATGATAAATTGATTTTCTAAATTTGCTGTTGATAGTATCAAGTATTAACTTGTCCAAAAGATTTTACTGATACATTTGTGCTCTTCTGATCAGTTGCAATCTTAAGAGTGGTGCAGAACCCTAATAGATATTCTGTTAATTGCTAGTGAGGCCCGTATGTGCGTATTGTAATTATCCTCCTCTATCGACTTACATGATAATGTAAGCTTACGATGGAAGATACTCTGGGTGTTTATGGAGCTAGAGAGGGCAAAAGCTCTCTTCAAAATTCTTCCGTTCCGCAATTCTCTGTTATATGCATATACGTGCACACCTATGCTTGCATTTTCTTTTGTTTTATTGTGATCGTCTTTTGTATCTGTAAGTTAACTTAATTGCTGCTAATGTACATGTTCCGTCATGCGTGACTAGAATATTCCGTGCTCCATTTAGGGATCGGCTTTCGGTTGGCGCTCAACTTCGGATCCCGTCCAACACATTCTCTTCAGAGATGGTCGCTGCCTCCTCCACCCATGGCGGCAGTGGGACGCAATGGTGGACCATCCTGTTGATCCCGAGAAGCAAACTGTTGAAGATCACCGCCTCTCTCTCTCTCTCCTGGAGTTCTCTAGAACTTTCTCTAGAGTTCTCCATATCTCTCTCCTCTAGATTTCTCTAGAACTCTCCCTTGTCCAGAATGTTCTAGCAAAATCCATCAAGAAAAGCTACACCACTTCTAGACTTCTCCAAAGAAATCTAGTTATGAGGCTATAATAAAATAATAATAATACTTCTAGAATAGTGTAGAAAGCTAGGAAAGTCACCAACTTTCCATCCTATAAATAGGAGCAACTTGCTCCTCATTTGTGTGTCCAACTAAGAGTGTGTGAGTAAGAAGTCCAAGGAGGTGTGTGGGTGTGTGTAGGGGTCTTGAGAGTGTGTTGAGTAGAGCGTGCTATGTATGCACATGAGTGAGAGAAATTGTGTAGAGTTGTCTGAGTATTGTATGTGGTGTGAGAAAATATTATAATAGTGAAAGTTAAATTTTGTGAGTTATATTTGTACCATATTTCCGCAAGATTCAATAAGTGGTATCAGAGCAGGTCGTTGGAGGCCGTGCGAAGACAGTGGTCGGGGACCATTGTAAGTGAGCAAGGCGGTCAGGGATCGTCGAGCCAAGGAGCGAAGAAGCGAAGGACGTCGGAGTTCTGCCAGTGCACAATCTGGAATTGTGAAGTCGGTTGGTTCGGGACCAGCCTTACTTGGTATAGTGCGGGGTATTATACTCAAGTCACCATGGTGGATTTCTCGAGTCCAGTGAACGGGATGAAGAAGCTCAATGACTTTAATTATAATAATTGGAGTGCCCGCATGCTGTATTATTTGCTTGGACAAGATTTATGGGATATTGTTGGCGGCAACAACACCACACCACCCACAAATGATAGTGATTTAAGAAAGTGGAACATCAAGTCAGGTAAGGCTCTTTACGTTCTTGCCGTGACTGTTGATGATGAATTATTACCACACATAAAGAGTGCGAAGACCCCGAAGGAGGCCTGGGATAACTTGGCGACGCTATTTGCGAGGACAAACGATGCCAAGTTACAATGCCTGGAGAACGAGCTCCTCTCAATCTCGCAACAAAGTATGACGGTAAGTCAATACTTTTCTAAAGTTAAATCTATTTGCGAAGAAATTTCAAAATTAGATCCTGAGAATGCCATCTCTGAGACAAGAATGAGAAGAATAATAATTCACGGGTTAAGGCCAGAATATAATGGTATTGTTACGGCCACCCGTGGATGGGCAAATGAGCCAACTCTAACTGAGTTGGAAAATATATTGGCCAATCAAGAGGCCTTAGATAAACAAATCCCTAAAGTCTCAATTAAGGAGGATGAAAGTGCCCTCTTCAGTAATAAAAGAGGGTTCAAGGGCCATAATAGAAATAGAGCAGGTGCAAGAGATGGCAAACCATGGAAAGATCATGGAGATTGGTGGAGGCAACCCAAAAAGAAGGGTTATCAGCCAGGGGGAGCTCGTCAAGATCGTGACGAAGACAACGACGAAGATAAGAGCAACAAAAGGCCTAGCAAACGGTGCTACGTTTGTGGCAAGGTAGGACATATTGCCAGATTCTGTTGGTACAAGCGAGAAGAAGGAAATGTCGTCACTTCTTGCAAGAAGGAGATTGAAAGTGAAGAAGAATGGGACTTTCAAGCACCTGTTGCAACGAAGGAATGAGAAGAGCTTCCAACAGCTTGTATAGTTGAGTTGGATAATTCAACAGGTTCTATCATGACCCCGAATAAGAGCAAGCCAAGGGAGAACTCAAAGAAGCAAATGCCAACAAGCAGTCGTGAAAAGGAACTGCAAGAGATGCAGGAGATGATAAAGAAGCTGAAAGTTGAGAAGGCAAAGATGGAGAATATGTTGAAGAAAAGGGATGAGATGATAAGGCATAAGGATCGAGAGCTCAAGGCAAAAGAAAGGGAGCTAGAGAAGTTCCGATGTGAGTTCAAAAAGCCACAGAAGCTTCAGGACCTCAAGCCCACTATGATGTTCCGAATT
Organism: Eucalyptus grandis x Eucalyptus urophylla; assembly: GCA_028830015.1. Lineage (NCBI taxonomy): Eukaryota > Viridiplantae > Streptophyta > Magnoliopsida > Myrtales > Myrtaceae > Eucalyptus > Eucalyptus grandis x Eucalyptus urophylla. Next base: position 51,991,153 of record CM054190.1, read on the forward strand.
AATCATATCGGAAGAGACAATGAACAAATGAAGGAGAAAAATAAAGTTTTCTTTGAGAAAAGGAGGCCATCTACACCCTACATCCCATGGTGTAAGGATCGGTGGAATAAGATCAATGGGAAGAAATTTTATGAGAAAAAGGATCAAGAGGTCTACATTGAAGTGCTTCGGATGTGACTGAATCGGTTGAAGCACGAAATGAAAGTCACGAATGAGAGGGTTGACCAGGTGAGTTCCAATCTCAAAATTCTTATAGAAGATATGTTGAATACAAAAACCGAATTGAGTGAGAAGAAGAAAAAGGAGACTAAAGGGCAGAATGAATTGGTATTGCAAAAGTTCAAGGATCACAAAACTCTATGGAAAGACACAGCAGGAGAAGCAACAGAAGATGGAGCCATAGAGCCATCCACATATGAGGAAGCTTCGCAATATGCTGAATGGAGGGAGACAATTAAAGAATCCAAAAACAATTTCAGCACGGCTACTATATTGAGAGAGAGTAGTTGGTGAGGGGGAGTGTTGAAGATCACCGCCTCTCTCTCTCTCTCTCCTGGAGTTCTCTAGAACTTTCTCTAGAGTTCTCCATATCTCTCTCCTTTAGATTTCTCTAGAACTCTCCCTTGTCCAGAATGTTCTAGCAAAATCCATCAAGAAAAGCTACACCACTTCCAAACTTCTCCAAAGAAATCTAGTTGTGAGGCTATAATAAAATAATAATAATACTTCTAGAATAGTGTAGAAAGCTAGGAAAGTCACCAACTTTCCATCCTATAAATAGGAGCAACTTGCTCCTCATTTGTGTGTCCAACTAAGAGTGTGTGAGTAAGAAGTCCAAGGAGGTGTGTGGGTGTGTGTAGGGGTCTTGAGAGTGTGTTGAGTAGAGCGTGCTATGTATGCACGTGAGTGAGAGAAATTGTGTAGAGTTGTCTGAGTATTATATGTGGTGTGAGAAAATATTATAATAGTGAAAGTTAAATTTTGTGAGTTATATTTGTACCACATTTCCGCAAGATTCAACACAAACTGCTTCCGTCAAAGCAGATAATCCACCCCTGAAGATGCAAATATGCTCAAGGCGACGAGACTAGACAGTGAAACTCAGCGTCTGCAATCTCAGTTGCTTTCACTTTTCTGGAGTTCCCTGAAAATATTTTCGCGGAGCGCTTCAGAGAACACATGGCAAAAGACATTAGGAAAGGGACAATTGAAAATCTTTCTTTTTCCAATGAAGTTGCCAACCTTTTGTGAGAAGGAAGATGGACCGCGCAACCATACCAGATTTTAATTCCTTAATTATCATTTATTGCCTTGTTATCTACACATACGCCTTGCGCAGAGTCTCATTTTCTTCTTTGCCATCTCAATCATCTGACTTCGCTTGCATTCTTGTGACATGACAGCCAAAGCGTTTTTATTTATTTATTAACATTTAGGCTCTATTTTTTTTTTAACCATTTGTTCAAAGGAAATAGTTTCTTGATTAACGGGAAAAAATTTCAGCATTTGACTCGTGTAGAAAAATCAGTCAATGGAGAAAGGGCATGTACTTTCATTGATGCTCTCTTGTCGGGCGATTCCGGCACTGTTTCTGCGATCCGTCAGGTGCTGATTCCGCGCAAGTTGACTGACGGTTGGGGCCGTTTTTTCGTGGCAAGAGGCGCAATTTGCAGCTCTTTAAACCCCTCTGCCTTGTAGCCTGGTACGTATCTTTTCTGTGGGCCTCTTGGTGTGCGATGGGTTAGGGTTCCTTGAGTTCTGTTGATTGTTCCTGCTGTCATGGAGTCCGAATTAGTTTGGGAACTTTCAAGTGATGAAGGGCTGAGCAAGCAAACCTCTTTCCCTCTTGATATTGGTAGACCCGTAGTGGTTGACAATCATGTGAATGCTCAAGGTTGAATGGCCTCGATTCCTTTAGGTGGCGTCGCAGGGCCTCGACATCCTTCTGGATTTGCGAGAGGCCGCAATAGCAGTAGGGGTAGATCCAGATCAAAGCAACCCTAGCCTAGGGGTGCTTCGATTAAGCTTGCTCCTCGCTTGTGGGCTGCTGTCGCAAGTAGTGTGAATAAGGGATACGATCTAGAATTCACTCCTTTGCACTTTGACAACAATGAACCTATTATTTAGATGGATGAAATGGATTTGGAAGCTGCAGACCCCAAGTTATTTGATTGTCTTGTGGGTTACTTCATAGGAAAGAAGCTACATTTTAAAGTTGTTAATGATGTTCTGAGAAAAGCATGGGGTCCGGCATTGCTGGAAGTTATGTCGAACAGCCGCGGGCTGTTCTTATTGCAAATTGCGGATAGGGATTTTAGGAGGAAGATCTTGGAAGGAAGTACGGTTACTGTCGCAAGGATCCCTTTAATCCTTCAGCAATGGAAACCAAGAATCGAGTTGAACAAAGATTCTCTCCAATCTGTTCCGATTTGGGTGAGATTGAAAAACTTACCCTTCTCCTTCTAGTCTGCTCATTCCATTGGAAAGGTGGCGAGTGCTCTTGGGAAACCTCTCTATGTAGATGAGAAAACTGAGCAGATGGCGATGCTAACTTTTGCCTGGGTGTACGTGGAAATAACAGTTCAGCAGCCCATCTATGAGACCATTCAGCTGGTAACCATGGGGAAATCGGTTGTAGTGGATGTCGAATATAAATGGAAGCCAATGGCCTATTTAAAGTGCGGAATCTTCGGTCATAAATGTAAAGTTTTTGATAAGGAATCAGTTCCAATCCAATCGGATGATGGTACCAAGGATGTTGAACCCGCGCAGGTGAATGAAGCGGGGTCACATTTGGCAAAAGGTAAGGAGGTGGCTTTTCCATCTACTTCTAGTAGGGAAATTTCTACTATTGCTGCTAAGGATCCTCAGCCTAGTAACAGGTCCACCCATGTTGGAGAGTCCAGTTTGCCAGTAGGAAACTCACTCAATGCTCGGGAACAATTGTCGTTCCATCCTGCTAAATGTTCCACCCTTGCTGAATCTGAATCTGCTTCGGGAGATATGGAATGGAAACAGGTTAAGCGAAGAATTAAGAGGCAGAAGAAGAAGGCGGCCAAACAGGCTGCTGCAGCTGCAACTGCTATTGTTTCTTTGGACTTATTCCTTCCTACTGATGAGGGCCAAGTCCTGAAACGGAAGGACATTGATTTGGAGGAGCCTTGCGAGAATTCTGAGCCTGTCCGTGAAAGATCGAACTTGCCTGCCCCGATCGCCCCTTCAGCTGATGTTCCTCTGGCCTTGTCAGAAAGCTCTAATGAGATCTCTAACTCGAGTATCCATGACGATGCCAATGAGGATGAGGTGCAATCGGTCGGGAAACCTGTGCCGAAAGGAAAACCTCCTATACTTCAGGACCAGCTACTGCGTCTTTGTCTTGAACCTCCTCCTTCTGTGGTTCCTACGCCTGCCGTAGGAAAGAGGACCTTTAGGAAGAGGCAATTCTGATCCTTGCTCTGGTTTTTTTTTTTATGAGTATCGATTTTTGGAATATCAGAGGCATGCTCAATCCTCTTAGGCGGGCTAAAGTCAGGCGGTTTGCCGTTGTAAATAAGCTGTGTTTTATTGGTCATTATGAAACTAAAGTGCCTGATGATTTTTTTGATTCAGTCTCTTCCACCCTTATTAGGGGTTGGAATTGGATTTCTAACTATGAGTTTTCACCCCGAGGGAGGATCTAGGTTGGATGGAACCCAGATTTGGTTTCCTATTCGTCTATCTCTATCAGTGATCAAGCTGTGCATGGTTCTCTTAAGTTTAATATTTCTAGTCTGAATTGCTGTGTCTTGGCTGTATATGGGGAACATGCATTCCCTCGCTGTCAGCCTTTGTGGGAGGATCTCATTCATTACAGTAACATCTTTCAAAATTCTCCTTGGTTGGTTGCCGGTGATTTTAACGCAATAAAAGAGCCTTATGATCGTATGGGTGGTTCTACCAACTAGATTTCCTACTTTGATGAGTTTGCTCAAGGCTTAACTTAGGCTGAGCTGATGGATCTCAGGTACGTTGGATGCCGTTTTACCTGGTCTATCTCAGTAGGTGATGCGAGGAAGATGAGGAAAATAGACCGTGTCCTTGTAAATGGAGAATCGAATCTCCAATTCTCCTACTCTGAGGCATCGTTTCTTAATCCGGGGATATCGGATCTTCACCTATGATAGTCAAGATTACGCAGCCGGCTCATAAGGGGAAGCCCTTTAAACTTTTTGATTTCTAGACTCTCCACCCAGATTTCAAGGCCATTGTTCAGCAGGTTTGGACCAGTCCGGTGATAGGCATACCGATGTTCCAATTAGTCTCGAAGCTGAATATGTTGAAAGCTCGGCTAAGGTCTCTTAACCGTGAGGCCTTCTTCGATATTTCAGTCAGAGTTGCTGAGGCTAGAGAGGCTCTAAGGATCACCCAACTAGACCTCCAATCCGACCTGACAAGCTATGTTCTTATTCAAGCGGAAAGAGATCAGTGCCAAGTCTTCGTTGAGCTTAGGAACCAAGAGGAATCCTTCTTTAGTCAAAAGTCTAGAATCAAATCGTTAAAGGAAGGCGATAAAAATACCAAATTTTTTCATCAATTGGTGAAGAGAATGCAGTTATCTAATCGCATCCTCTACGTTAAAGATCCTACGGGTTCTATTATTACTGATCTGGTTTTGGTTCCTCAAGTGTTCATTAGGTTTTTCTCAGATCTCCTATCTCCGGAGCAGGGACTGGTCAAGCCGTCCCTGGATGAGGTGAATCAGTTTGTTCGCCAGCCTCTATCCCAGGATCAAATATGCTCCCTGTGTGTGCCGGTTACAGATTTAGAAATTAAGAACACTCTCTTTTTGCTGGCTAAGGGTAAAGCTCCCGGGCCGGATGGTTTTTCGGTGGAATTCTATAAATACAGTTGGGATATTGTTGGCCCTTCAGTGCTGCAATCGGTACATGATTTCTTCATAAATGGCCGGCTTCTAAAAGAGGTAAACGCCACCATCTTAGCTCTCATTTCCAAAGTGCCTAATGCTAGTGCAGTTGTTGATTTTAGACCTATAGCATGTTGCAACACTATTTATAAGGTGATCACGAAAATTTTAGCTAATCGAATAGCAGCGATTCTTGGTGATTTGATTAGCCAGTCCCAAAATGCGTTTGTAAAGGGAAGAAGAATTAGAGACGATATCCTTTTGGCCCAGGAATTATTTGCAGGGTTTCATCTTCAATCGTATTTGCCGAAATGTGCCATTAAAGTCGACTTCCACAAGACTTGTGATACCGTTGATTGGGAGTTTCTTGAGCTTGCTCTGGAAGCTTTCTGGTTTCCTCACCATTTCATTTATCTAATTATGGCCCGTGTTCAGACACCTAGATATTATATATCTATCAATGGTGATCTTCATGGCTTTTTCCCAGGGGGGAGGGGTCTTAGGCAAGGGGATCCGATGTTACTATTGGAGATGTAAGCCGGTCCATCTCTCCTATTTGTTTTTTGCCGATGATGTTTTTTTTTATTGTCAAGCTGATTGGCATTCGGTTGTTATATTGAAAAGAGGGCTCGATATTTTCTCCTCTTGGAGTGGTTTAGTTCCCAATAAGAACAAAAATGAGATTTTCATGGCTGGTGGTGATACGTCCATTAGGAACAAAATCTTATGGGCGTTTGGCTTTCAGGAGGGGAAGCTCCCGGTTCGCTACTTAGGTGTTCCGATTATCTCTTCCAGATTAACCAGGGTAGACTGCATTGCTTTGACTGAGCGGATTACCGCTAGAATCCAATCTTAGAGACATCGTTTTCTATCTTTTGCAGGTAGGCTACAGCTCATAAAATCGGTTCTCCACTCTATCCAAGCATTTTGGACGAGTGTATTCACTCTTCCCTTTTCGGTTTTGGCCGATATCGATAGGATAATGAGGCAATTCTTATGGAAAGGTGCATCCTTAGGTCGAGCCGGTGCAAAAGTTGCATGGGACGAAGTATGTCTATTGAAAGCTGAAGGGGGTCTTGGTATTCGGAATCTCAGGGATAGTAATAAAGCCTCCATGGTAAAATTCATCTAGATCCTATTCTCGAACAAAGAATCCTTGTGGTGCCATTGGGTGCATTCAATTTTCCTAAAGAAAAGGAATTTCTGGATCTCCTCTTAGCCTAGGACTTGTTCCTGGTTGTGGAAGAAAATTCTTCAACTTAGACCCTATTTTTGTTCATCCTTTAAGTGGGTGATAGGCAATGGTTTCTCTGTCTCTCTTTGGCATGATTCTTGGCTTCCTTGTGGCCCTTTAGATGGATTTGTTCCTCTTTCATTCAGGGAAGGCGTACACCTCCCTAATTGTGCAAGTGTGGCCGACCTATTTTCCCCGCTGGGAGACACGCTCAGAAATTTCTTAGAGAGATGGGCAATTACTCTTCCATCTTTATCCTCGATGCAGGACATGTTTATTTGGTGTTGCGAGTCATCCGGTTCCTTCTCGGTTGCCTCGGCCTGGGAATCCATCAAAGTTAAAAGAACTCCTATCAAGTGGGCCTCTCTGGTTTGGGACAATGCACTGGCCCCTTGGTATCAATTTATTTTGTG